>CM060560.1:62280824-72280824 GCA_030625065.1 Alectoris magna
CAGCTAACAAAATAACTGAGAACATGGCAGTGATGTCTGTAAAAGGCATGACACTTGGACAACTTGGGTTGGATAATATCAAGTTTGCATTTTCTGTTGAATGAACAAAAGAGCAGCTACGTGATGGAAGATGTTGATTCAACATGTACTCAATCTCCTTCAGAAATTTGCTCTAAATATATTTTTGGGTTAATTTTCAATTAGTATTGAAAATTAATTCAGTTTGGATTCAGAGTGCACTCTGTGTCTTAATGACAAATAAAGCACGTACCTATAATTTCAGATTAGGTAAACATTTTCAATAAACATTCACATCATATTCTTAGTGGCAAAGACTAACAGGAAATGATATGCTCGAGGAAATACAGAAGAGCTGGGGATCTTGCTCAGTGCACGGTGGCTGAAGAATACTTTGTGGTCAAGGAGTTAAGAAATTTATATATTTTTTTAGTAGTGTATATATGTATAGATAGACAGATAGATAGATAGATTTATATATAGTATATATATAGTATATATAACTATATATCTATAGTTTTAATTAATGAATGAGTCCTTTAGTCAAATAGATCTGACCTGGATTCCTAGATGGTTACCTTTGTCATATCTTTCTGAACTTCCTTCATGGTCATCCCCACTCATCATTTGACAGTTGACTACACTACATATGCATTGCTGTATATGATGTGTTTCACAAAAACTCAGAATGAGATATTTCTCAAGTCCTGGTAATCAAATCCTGAGCTTGTGCTTACAACAGATACTCTTTTTTAAAATTCTATTTTATCATTTATGTATTTATTTATTTATTTTTCACAGATAACTGAAATTTCAGTGAATTGGTAAGAAAAACCTTGACTCATCTTTAAAAATAATGCTGATGCCCTAACCCAGGCATGCCCAACCCGTGGTCTACCCACTACCCCACACCATCACAGCAAGAGATCTGTCCTGTCAAGTGGCCCATCTTGTCTTGGGGTGCACAACTGTAACTCAACAACAACCACATGTCACTGTGTGATCAGCACTGTCTGGACTTGAAACCAGAGCATGGAGAGGGCATGGTGCAGTGCTAACTCAAGGTAAGGCATAAAAATTTATACATTTTTATATATTGGATAGACACAGTTCTATGAACAGCAAAAAAAATGCATGTTCTCTGTTTTGGAAAAGGAATTTGAGAATAGTTTCCAGATTGATGAAAAAATCATCAATTGTTTTGCATATTTGCTACTCAATTTTCAGTTGACCTCAATACACTGCCTGGGAATCCTGGGAATATTCAAATTGAATATGTAGGGTTGCAATTATATATCCAACTAAAAAATTTCATCATGTCTCTTTATTAGACTTTTATGAGCCTCATCTTACCAGAGAATTATATCTCTCACTTCACAAACACATCTTATTCACATCACCCTATTTTTATTTATTTATTTGTTTTGGCAGTACACATGACCAACTATTTTCAAGGATGAAGCACAGGAAGAGTAAAAGTGCATCAAAAATTTCTGACAAACACTTTGAGAACTCACTAAGAATTGCAATCACTTATATCAGACCAGACTGATGCATTAGTTTCCATAAAACAAGATCAAGTATCCCACTAGTTTTATGGATTTTTCATCTTTTAAAATATATTTTAATAAAAAATAATTTTTTGCTACTTATATACATTAATGATAGTATGTATGTATTTCATATGCAGCTCAAGACAATTCCTCTTCACTCAAAGAGGCCCAGGAAAGTCAAAAGGTTGGACACCTATGCCCTATGGGGATTAATCATCCCAGGATCCCCATACACTCCAAAGAGGGAGAGAAAGAGAGACTCCAGGGGTTTATTTAAAGTCTATCTTCAAACACTGAATCATGTTCTGGAAATGTCTGACTAAAGTTAACTTTTGTGAAAAGTCCTTGGGTACTATTTTGATTTTATTTGCTCATCTTCTTTCATCTTTGTAAAACAGACCTAATTGTTTTACTATCTCTCAGAGGAATATTGCAAAACACCCTTATTCATACTCAGAAGTGAAGATTTTAAAGTGAATATCATAGACTCGTAGAATCACAGAATGGCTTCAGTTGGAAGGGACTCAAAGGATCACCAAGTTCCAATCCCCCTCCCTCAGTCAGGGCCACCAACCAGGTTGCTTGGGACTTCACCCAACGTGGTCTAGAACACCTCCAGGGATGGAGCATCCACAGCATCTCTGAGCAGCCTGTTCCAGCACCTCACCACTCTCTCTGTAAAGAACTTCCCACTGACATCCAATTTAAACCTTCCCTCCTTGAGCTTAAAACCATTCCCCCTTGTCCTATCATTATATCAATAGATAAGCATAATATATGAGTTTATACAAACAACTTTTAAAAATTAGTTTTGCAGATATAAAAATGTATAATACTATTAAGTACTATCTGGTGTACTAAAATCAAAAAGGAGTTCAGCTTATGCCATGTCAGATTCTGTGATTCTGAGAAATTCCTCAGCAGACCAAACATGCAGACAATGGCTCCGTAGAAGGAATATTTCTCCCTTTTTGATTAATATTTCGTCCTTGTAGAAATGCTATGGGATTCTTACTTAGCAAATGTTTTCTTTGTCAACTAAACAATTAAAAATTCTATTGTTAAAAGGCAAAGGGTGAGATCATTGTCTACCTGAAAACCCCTTATAACTATAGCTACCCACTATAGGAAGAAAGCAGTAAGAAAGCACTAAGAAACTGAATCAAAACATGTATTTATGACATATATGAACTTCATCTTGCATACACAGAATGTTGGGCATCTCATTCACAAGCCTCTATATAAATGGCTTTATTTGCAAGGGCATCTTTATGCTTCTTTTATCTCATAGAAGTAACAGCAAATAGCTGATATTGACTCTAGCCTTTTAGTATTGTGAGCTCTATGTACATTTTCCTCAAGTCCCATTAGTAATAATAGGGGTCAGTGGCTCATGTACTGAGAGGATAGCCTGTGCCTTAAGAGTTTCTAAACATCAGAATACATGTGAGGACTTTTTTCCTTTTTAATAAGAAAGCAGGGAAGAAGATAGAGATATTACTGACAGAATGGAACCACTAGCCAAGAAATCAAACAGTACTACATCTCTAGTGATGTTCCCTGATTACTATTCCATTCTGAAAAACAGCCACAGAAGCAGGTAATTCAAGAATTAGAATTTTCTTTATATTCTTTGAAGTGAGTTACCGCTGTTTCACAGCAGTTCCTGGATGTCAAACAGACTTTCATTATCTTACACTAAAGAAAAAGAGGAATGGTTTTACAAGACACTGCACATATACCTGATATTATAGACAATTTTAACAGTTCCAACAGATAAAGATTTGCTCAATTATATTGCAAAAATTCTCACTTTGTTCCTTATTAATTATTATTAAAATGCTCAGATACAAGAGATGCCTTATCCTTTCTGCTTTTCCTCAACAGCTAAGTGGACCTATTCATGCACAAACACATAAATAAAAAAGAAGAGAAAGAAGTCAAAAATGTATTGAAATTTAAATTCCATTAGTAGAGTTAATTGAAAACACAGTCTATAATTTGTATGTGATTTTGAACATATTTCTTTTGAACAAAATTATTTTGAGATTCACTTAACCAGAAAACAGAAAGATGAAACAAAAAGTAGGATGCAGGTCACTGAGACAGATAATCTGATAAATACCTTTCTTCAGGTAAATCCAAGGTTCAGGTAATGAAAGTCCTTTATAATCCTATTACCTTCGTCCTTTTATACCATTCTACTATTTGATAGTCTTCAGAATTTCAAATATTTTGTTTATTCATGTGAATGGATGGACTTGTAAAGTGACAATCTAGGCAAATCACACAAAGAATTCTCATTGTACTGCTAGGTTGCAGCAGTCAAAAACTCACAATGGCTTTCACAAAGCTAGCCAAGGGTATATCTTCTTTT
Source organism: Alectoris magna (assembly GCA_030625065.1). Taxonomy (NCBI): domain Eukaryota; kingdom Metazoa; phylum Chordata; class Aves; order Galliformes; family Phasianidae; genus Alectoris; species Alectoris magna. The sequence goes on from CM060560.1 coordinate 62,284,773, forward strand.
GTTTGCTCGCAACTTTATTTCAGTTATATTTTGACCTTGTTATATTCTTTCAGAAGTCTTCAGATGATTAGAGTCCTTTTATGCTGAACTGAGATGTTTAACACATTCAAATCCCCCACTGCACAGCATCACATGCTGGGAAGGATTAAATAATACAGCTAATTGTCTAGTTAGAATACATGTCTCAAAGTGTCTGTCACAGTCCTTGGTCAGTTAACAGTTAAAGCAAATAATCTGAACTCTTTTGTGTCCTTCTGTGCAATGTTTTCATAAGTCAATCAATTTCCAAACCTGGGGAAAATTGTATCCCTACAGAGTTTCTTAAGACACTGAAGGCATTCACATAATATAAGCAAATACGAGCAAAAATGACTATTACATTTCCACTTATTACCGTTAGCAATATTAATCATGACTTTACAGCCTCTACGTTCCATGTTCCATAAAATGAAATGTCGGTGGTATTATAAAAGGTCTAAGCCTATTTAAAAACATTAATACCATCAATAAATATCACTATTTGCTCATAAGGCTAGGCACTGTAAGTGCTAAGTTCAACTCATCACTTGATTATGATAAGCTTCTTCACTTTCAGTTCGTAATTCAGGAATAAGAAGAACCTGCTTCTCAGTTTGTTTTCTCAGCTTAATCTTCAGTTTAATACTCATTTCAGTATTAACCCTGATTAGTTTTATTGATGTTTAGAACATTTGGGCCCGAGTTATCCATTTGTCTGAAAGAAAAGTAATTATTTTTAACACAGATGCAATGTGCAAGGCAAATTCAAATATTTCTAAGGCAGTATAAAAAACATATCTGTTTTGTGAGTGTTATTTATATATATATATAAAAGAGGTCCAGAGAATGATGATCAGCTTGAAATAGTCAAGCAAGTTAGCTGCTAAAGAAGAGCAGTGCAGAGTTTCTTAGTTCTGACTTCCAATAAGAGTGGTTCAGATCTTTTAGTGCCTCAAGACAATGAACAATGCGCACTTATTCTGATCAAATCTTTTGTTACTGAGAACCACTATACCTTGTGGCTGCTGACTACAAGGGAGAGGACATGTAAGGGTATGAACCTGAATAAGCATCCTGTAAACAATTACTTTACACTCTTATAAACAAGTAATCAAAAAATCAATATATTAATTTACAGACAACTGATGGAGTTGTCTGAACACTTAAGTAGTCTAAGCACATTTTTTATCTCCAGCAAATACACATAAACATAAAAAAAGAAGTCCTTTACCAAACAGAGTTTTTAGAACACTATAGTAAGTAATACCAACCACAGCTCGCTGGAAGTGAGCTAGAAGTGCCTTTTGCATTTCTACGTCCCACGCACGACATACTATTTTCCTTAGCATGGAAGAGAATACTATGTATTTCATGTAGCTCTCATAAAATAGTAATGATGATATCAATTAAAAAAAATAAAAATTTACAATTATTTTGGTAAATTTGATTCTCTGTAACATGTTAGTTTACTATGTATCTAGTGTTGTTGGGCATTCGTTTAACAGCTGAGGAATATTGGAAACTTCTATCAATTATGGAAGTTTCACATGTTTGGATGTTCACTGACACTATCAAAAACAGGTCAGGAACTAACCATACCTGATTTTACTGAAATCACTAGCAACAATGGCAGTACTTAACTCTCAAGAAAATCTGCAGACCATTATTACCTGATGGAATTCAATTGGCTCATGTGTTAACTCCAGTCAAATGAATCTATTTATTTCAGTAACTGATTTAAGCTCAATCTATCCGGACACATGTGCATCCAAACTCCCTCCAGACAACACCACTCCTCAAAATTAGTTCATGTAAATAAATAAGGTATGATTCCATAGCTATATTTGAAATGAAAGTACTGCCTAACTATTTTTAATTTACAAAGTTTCCTGTATGAATTTTTATTGAGTTGTGGCCCTTAAAGAAATTCAAAACACAGGGACTATACAGGAAAGAGCAATGGATGTCATTTACCTTGACTTTAGCTAGGCTTTGGGCACCATCTCACATAAAATCCTAGCTGAAAAACTGATGAAGAATCATAGAATCATAGAATCTTTAGAATTGGAAAGGACCTCTACAGGTACAACTCCTCTGCAACGAAGATGGACATCCACAGCTAGATCAGGTTGCCCAGGACTCGAAACTTTCCAGGGATGGGGCATCCATCACATCTCTGGGCAATATGTTCCAGTGCTTCGTCACCCTCACTGTAAAAGATTTTTTCCTTTCTAGCCTAAGTCTACCCTCTTTAAGCTTGAAACCATTTCCCCTTGTCGTATCACAACAAAGTCTGTCCCCTTCTTTCTTCCAACACCCCTTTACATGTGAAAGGCCACTATCAAGTCACCTCGGAGCCTTCTCTTCTCCATGCTCAACAGCCTCAGCTCATTCAGTCTGTCTTCATAGGAGGTGAAGAACAGGCTAGAGAAACACACAATTAGGTGTATTAAAAATGGGCTGAACTGTCAAGCTCTAAGTGTTCTGATAATCAATACGAAGTCCAGTCAAGGCCTGCAACCATGTAGGTCAGTCAAAATGTAATGCCTCCCATATATTTACATGGAAACTAAAACAAAGAGTGTGGTAACACTGTTTGATAGATCAAATTCTTGGCTACAAAACACTATTTTTCAACATATTTTTCTCCACTATTAGCTGTGTACTTTCACATGCAAGGAACAAGGGTCTGTGTACTATGCTCTAAAAATCTGCACCAGTGGAGGTGATTCACTGTTTCACAGCTGCTGTGATGACATCATTGCTAGGAAAATGTTGTCCAAGCAGTTCAACTATCATCGGTCCAAACATATAGAAGTCAGAAGGCACGATGTCTAGACAATGTGGTGATTATGGTAGGACAGTTCACCTAAGACTGCATGCTCTGCAGTCTTCAAAGTAGCATCAGAGCCTGACCCTGAGAGTTTGAGCCTTCACCTTAGTCAGTGTCATGATGTAGTGGTTGGAGTTTATCTGGGTTCCAGGAAATCCAGAAGGATCACCCCTTTCCTATCTCAAAAGATATTGCACATCACTTTACTAGCTGAGGGCTGCGTCTTGAACTTTTTCTTCAATGGGGAATTCACATGTTGCCAATCCACAGACTGCTGCTTTGACTCTGGCTCATGGTGGTAACACCATGTCTCATCACCAGTAATGATGCTATCCAGAAAACTTCAGCTTCACATTTGTGCAATAGTTCCTGACAAACTTACATAATGTGTTCCTTCTGTTCCAGGGTGAGCATTTGTGGGACTCATCTGATGCAAACTTTCTGATATTTCAGCATTGCCACCATTGTTTCCAATGCACTGAAGTTGATATTCAGCTCTGTAGGGAGTTCCCTTGTTGAGATGTGTTGATTCACATGGATGAGTGGATCTAGATGCTCTTCATTTCATGGTGCAACAGCTGTGCATTGTCTTTCACAACTCTGTCACCATTGCTAAAAGTAACACCCACCATCTCCCTGTGCTCGCATTCACTGTTTGGCCTCTATTAAGGTTCAGCAATTGTTGATGAATTTCAGTGGGTGTCATCTTTTTTCTACATGGACGAATCCAATTCCATGCTTTTGTAACTTATGCACCTCCAGGTCAGAAGACATTTTGCTAAAACTGCCCCTCTGCTGCCATTTGTCACACAGTAACAAAATGGGTCGGAATGTTGGTGGGAAGGTTAAATATCTACTGCCATTCCAAAATTAATCTCTGACGAAGCGGGCCAAGATATCAAAATAGAAGGCATTACTTTCAGAGCAGCACTTGTAGCATAGTAGGTTGATAGTGAGTGGGTTGATAGTGTGGACAATAATATGTAACACCTTCATTAATGTCTTGGATGATAGGACAGAATATGCCTTAGGAAGTCTGCAGGTGATACATGACTAGGAAGAGTGGATCATACACCATGAATATGCTGCCATAGCAGTCTGGAGGAATGTACTGACAGGAACTTCATAACGTTCAACAAATCAAAATGTCAAGGCCTACATTTGGGGATAAATGACTCTTATGTCTCAGTACATATGGGGGACCAGCTGGCAGGAAAAGAGCTTTGCAGAAAAATACCTGGGAGTGCTGTTGTACATCAAGTTGACCATGAGCCAACAGGGCTCCTGTGTCAAAGATGGTCAGCATATTGCCAGGAGGTCAAGGGAAATGACCATTACCCTCTGTTCAGCCCTGATGAGACTCTTGTGGGGTGTTGGATCCAGGCCCGAACTTTGAGATACAGATGTACTGAAGTGAGTCCAGTAAAGCGCTGTGAAGATGATTATAGGACTGGAGTATCTCTCCTCAGCCCTATTTCTATCCCTGAGAAAATGATGGAAGATCTTGGAAAACATTTCCAGGCACATGAAGGAGAAGAAAATCATAAGGAATAGTCATCATGAATTCACAAAGGGAAAGTCATTCCTGATCTGATAAATTTCTATAATGAAATCACCAGTCTTAAGTATGAGGAGGAAGTAGTGAATGTTGTCCTCCTCAGCTTCATTAAGGCCTTTGACTCTGTCTTCCATGAAATCCTCATAGAAAACTGTCAAAGTATAGGCTAGATGAGTAGATAGTGAAGTGGACTGAAAATTGGCTGAATGTTCAACCTCAGAGCATGGTGATCAGTGCTGCCAAGACTAATAGGAAACCAGGAGGTAGCAGTGTAGTCCAGGGGTCAGTACTGGGTCTGATCTTTTGTAACGTGTACATTAATAATAATTAATAATAATTTGGATAATTGAGTAGAGTGCAGCCTCAGTAAATTCTCCGACAACACAAAACTGAGGGGAGTGACGACTCACCAGAGGGCTGTATAGCCAGCCAGATGGACATTATCAGACTAGAGAAGTGGGCTGATATCTCGATATCAGGAGATATCGATATAAGGAGAAGTGCAGAGGAAGAAAAATTCCAGGCACCACAACATGCTGGATGCCACCCAACTCCAAAGCAGGTCTACAGAAAAGGATTCAGGTTGAACATTAGTCAGCAGTGTGGCCTTGCTGCTAAGAATGCTAATGATATTATTAGGCAAATGCTGTATTAGACAAAGTATCACCTGCAGGTCAAGAGAGGTGATCTTACAGCTCTACTAATTAATGAAGTCAAACCTGTAGTGCTGTGTTTAATTCAGGGCTCCCCAGTACAACAGAGACATGGAGCTATCAGAGGGAGTCCAACAGAGGACAACCAACATGATCAAGGAACATTTCTTCTATGAAGAGAGGCTGAGAGAACTGGAACTGTTCAGCCTGGAGAAGAGAAAGTTTCTGGACACTTCATCAATATCTGTATATACCTGAAGGAAAGATGCAAAGAAAATGAAGCCAGACCTTTTTCCATGCTCCTTAGTGGCAGGACAAAGGGAATAGGCACAAACTGGAATATAAGAGGTTGCATCTTAACATCAGGAAGCACTTCTTTATTGTGTGGGTGATGGAGCACTAGCACAGGTTGTCCAGAGAGGTTGTGGAGTTTCCTCCTTGGAGATCATCAAAAGCTGTCCTGGTATAGATCTGAGCACCCTGATCTGGGTGGCCCTGTTTGAGCCAGTGTGGAGCCAGGTTTATCCAGAGGTCCCTACCAATCTCAGCCATGCTCTGATTCTGTGATTCTTAAAAAAAGGCTGAGAGAACTGAGACTCTTCACCCGAAAGAAGAGAAGCATCAGAGGGATATTATCCATGCGTATGAATATCTGATAGGGAGATTTAAGACAATGGAGTCAGGCTTATCTCGGTTGCACTCAGTGGCAATAGAAGAGGCAGTTGGTATAAGCTGAAAGGCAGTGAATTCCACATAAATGTAGGAAGAAATCTCTTTATCTATTCATTTCTCAGGCACTATCACTGGTAAATGTTAAATCAAAGATACTAGAAAAACAAGGTGAAATTAATTCATCATATGATGTAATGTCTGGGTTTTCATTTTGTTTGTTTTGTTTTGTTTTGTTTTCTCTCTGAGGGAATTCCTGTGTTTGAGAAGCTTACTGGTTTGGTTGGCAAAATCTGATATTCTAATGGTCAGCGGTTCATGTTCCCAGGAAACCTCATTCTAACATAGAAATATAGTTGCTTTGCTTGTTATTTTGATACCTTTCATAAAATCAGTTTCAGTTACAATCCCACACACCTACAGACATTCCTAGAAATGTATAAAAGGGGTTTTCTGAATATGGGAGGATTTGCTACATCTGCAAGGAAATACTGTAAGAATAAAAAAGTCAGTCAACTCTGTTTTCACAACAGTACTTAAAGAAATGTTTCCCTCTGCTGCCAGCTGTCACTGGGTACTCATTTATACAAAATACAATAGATAAATATATGTTTCTGGTAAAAATGATTATTTAGAGAGAAGATAGTTCTCTAGTAAGATACTACTATTTTCTCAGAAACAAGTTGTAAGTAAAATCTGGACAATTCCTTCTTTACTCTTTTCTAATTTGAGTTAAGCCAAAAATGATACAATGAAAAATGTTTTCCCCAGAGTATTTCTTAGAATAAGTGAAGTGAGAAATAGGAAAATAATCTCATGAGAAATGTTTTTCCTGGGAGCCTCCCAACCTAAATTTTTGCAGCCAGACCACATAAACTTTATATAGGCAGCTGAATTTGTTTTTAACATGAACTTCCTTTGAAGCTTCTGCCTAATCTTTTTCTTATAACTTATTTAGCCTTCCAGCAACTTTTTATTTTATACTGTCCTTTGTTGTATTTACCCCATTGTCACCCCATCTTTGAGCAAATAAATTTCAGCATTAATTAATTGGAACTCTTTATTATTTTTACTTCTTTCATGTAATAGATTTATATTTCTTCTTTTCAATCCCAGTAGACTGATGGAAAATGTTAGCTGCTGTGTATCTTCCTATTTTTAATTGAAACTGCTTTGTTAAGCATTTTGTGCTAGATTTTGTTCAGTGACAAGGTAAGTTCCATTCCAATGAGATTGAACAAGTCACTTTGATTTAAATTCTTCCAGAAAGAAGTACTCATCTATAGAGAACAGTAATAAAATAAAGAGATTTATTAACAATGGATTATTTTCCATTATTTTCCATTTATTTTCCATTCTTTTGATATCATCCTCAGAAAATTGTCATATTCACCACTGAAAAACAAAAACAAACAAACAAAAAGCAACAAACCCAAACACTAAAAACAGAATTATTGAATAGGATATTCTTTAAAAAAAATTACAGAGTGGATACAAAATTTTCACTCATTATACTTTTTGTAAACTACTTTAAGTGAATACATTTCAGAGCAGTATTAATTTCAGAGAGTTCAGTAAGTCTCTTCTCTGTTTCGTCTTCTGGATATTGTACAAATGCCCTTCCTGAACCCAGATCTTGAGGCCATGCCCATTAGACAGCAAGAGACAGCTTTTTGTTTGACTCAGTGGACTTACCTTCAGACTCTGTGTTTAGTGCTAAGAACACCAGGATCATTTTTGATTACCATGTTGGTAATTAACTTAGTAATTTCCGATATTCAGGGATGAATGGAGATTGTCCAGGTAGCATCTTGATGCAGATTATTATTATTAAGTCACACCTTTAAGGGAAGGTCATTCTTGACTCCCCTACAGAAGAACCAGTACTCAATCCTACAGAAAACAGATTGTCTTTAGTGTGATAATGTATGTCCATAAGCTGAAAATCTGTGGTATTACTGCACTGTGCTTGTTTAAAATCTAATATCATCTGTCATAAGTGATATAAGACTGTATTAGTAACTAGAAAAATCTGGACAAAAATTCTGCAACAAGAATTTTCATTTTTTTATTTTCTGTAGTCATCAAGCCTCAGTCAAAGTAGATAATCATTTTAGTGTAATCTACTGGATACAAGGGAAGCTTATCTGATTTTGTTAATAGGAGAGAGGAAAGGAGAAATGCATAGAAAGGAACATTAGATAGAACATCTGTAAATACGAACAGAATTCTTTTATTTATATATAAACTCTTTGTTCAGAAGTGTGCAGGAGGCAAAGAGAGAGAAATTTGCTCTAGCTCAATACATATCTCACTTCCCACATTGTTTTTATAAAACAAGAACTATGAGCATAGACTGGGTCTCAGAAGTAACTAATTTCCGTGGCTCAGATTTCCCTTTGTAAAATAGGAGTAGCACAAGTCACCTGGTGATAACTTAAGCTACTTAATTCGTAAGCATTCTGAGATCACTGTTGAAATGTGCTACAGAACAGCAGCACACTACTCCTTACTATAATCTTTCCTGCTTAATTTTTTTTTTAAAGGGGTTCCACTTTCTCTATGCTGCCTTAGCATTTTACAGCATGATCACGTATGTAATTATTAAATATACATAAATGGAGTGAATTTCAAGTGCCAGGAGTGGGCACACACACTCCTTGTTCAGAATTTCATAAGGAGTGTTAATATGCAGAGTTGGTGTGTGCACTTGGCAGCTGTACTGACATGATAGAGTGTCAGCTTCTTTGTTAATGATCCGCATAGGAAAGTATCCCCACATAGGCCTTGACAATTGACATACCATTACAGTCTATTGCGTCAATAATCCATGCATTCAAGTGCTTCCCACTCTTCCAGGCAACCCTGACACAATAGTCTATAATAACTTTGTGCAATGTGTGAACAGGAGGCCTTGATATTAGAATACGATGACTCTGTAGGAGATGATATGGTCTAACATGTAAATGATCCATGCATTATAAGTATACCGATCCTCAAGGATCTTTGGATCTGATGTAGTCTCAAGGAGAGTCTCTTTCCCCCATAAAATAAATAAATAAATAAATAAATAATAAATGACACAGGTTGTTTGGATTTTAAAACAAAAGCTTTTCTTCTTGAAAAATTACAGAAAAAATGTAGGCTGACATCCTTAACATCTGTGCAGGGAACTGTAGCTGGAAATTGGTATGAAGTCCCGTTCCATCCTGATGACAATAAAATAGCATCTTCTTCCTCAGGGACAGCTCTCTGTGGATTGAAACATACAAGCTGCCTGCTATGGCAGAAATATCTAGTGTTTCTTTTAGTGCTCTACAGTCAACGAGCCAAATCTACGTCTATACAACCATCACTGCTGCAACTGCAACAAAACAGAGGCACAACCAGACTAGCTAATATCAACACCAAGAGCAGTTTAACAGTTCAGCACAGGTTGAAGCTTTGACTGCCTGAGTAGGTGGGTGAATATTCAATCACTAAGCTCCTGCTGAGCTCCCTGCTGTCCCAGCAAGAAGGTTTGTGGCATATGAATTAGCTATTTTTTAAGCTGGTTTTAATATGTCTATTGCATATTACATTGCAGCCTGGCCTAAGCATCAGAGGTATGACAAAGCTCTTTTACCTTTGCCAGCTCTGAAAAACAAGTCACTGAATGTATTTATTGAATGTTTACATGCATGTTTACAAGCATGTTTGTGTATGTGTTCTGCAGTGATGAGATTCTCTAATACAAGAAACCAGCATCCAGCACAGACCAATGGACAACCATCACCATTCATAACAAGACTTTGTTCAGTACCTATCCCTCAGTGTATTTCCTTTCTGCTATTAAGCCCAACAGGAATTGTAGTTATTTCACTCACCCAACTACCGGTTTAATAAAATTGTAGGTTCCTGTCTCCTTTTATATTATCTTTTGTTTTTTGCAAAATAAATTTACCGGGTGGTGATTCAGGCTTACCCTCTACATTCTGAGTAGCTATCAAGTGGAGAAAAGCCACTTAATAAAGCTGCTTTCCTCATTCTCTTCTACCTGTTTTTTATTTAAGATGGGCTCTCTGCCACATGCTCTCTGAAGGAGGACATTCCTGTAACCTAGCCTGTACAGGAAGGAGGTCAGAAGGTTTCTCTCTCTATTAATCCTTCAAACATTTCCTTTCCTACTCCCCAGTCAATGAAAGAAGGGTCCTTTATTTGTCAGTTACTGTAAGTACTTTCCTGAAATGGAAAAAAAAAATGATGCTATAGGACCTGCATTTTACTCTTAGAGGTTCAGAGTATATCTCTCTCTGCTCTTAGAGAGAAAACTGAGAGAAACTGGTTTTGGTGTCATTTAAACATATGCAAAGTGGATGTTATATGGTACCACTCTGACTCGTACAAGTACGTGGCAATACCTATTATCTACTCAAACTGACTACCTTATTATTGTGGTGTTCATATGATCATTGTTCAGCAGTCTCTGGAAACAAAGGCTATTTTTAGTTAGTGACTTTTGACATTATGTTAATATGCATTAGGGCTAGTCTATAAGTTCTTCTGGCATTTTCTGTAGCAAAGCTGTAGTCGTAATAATGCTAGGCTGGATTCAACTCAACTAAAACCACCTGACAATTGGTTATCTAGTCTAATCTTCTATTCTCCATTTTCTGTCAGCAGAGAAGTATACACTTTCAAAGGACAGTTGATCCTATTCTAAAACAGATATATAAGAGAGAATTAATTGGAAATGCTGATCTTCTAAGTAGTTAAATTTAGGTGACATGGTTCATTTATTTATGGGCTGTGCATAACATACTAGTACCTCAAGGTTCCAGTTGAGACTCAGCTGTACTAAATACTGCACTGACTTAAATAGATTTATGAGTCATGACATTATGGCTATCAATAGACTTCAGGAGTTTCACACTGCCTAATTTTAGGCATGTAACTTGAGTGCTTAAGTGCTTAAGGCCAGTGCCTAAGCAGAAGCTCTGAATCATATGCTGGAAGAACTTGCCTCTCAGAGTTTATTGTGGAGGGAGTCTGCTAGTCTCTTAAAATAGGCATCTGTGATTAAGCAGTGTGAATTCTTTCTTTTCTCTTTCCATAGTAGCAATTTTATAGGAGAAATCTTGGAGTTCAGTGGGATTTTGTTTTATTTAATTATTTTATTTTATTTTACTGTTTTATTTTATTTCACTTAAATGGCAAAAGTGGCTGTAGACATTGCTCAGAAAAAGCAACTATACATTAGTTACCTCATTCAGCACATGGATAAACATGAATTGCTTTCAGTCTTATTTACTGCTTATACTCATATGTTTTGCTGCATCAGGACTAATAAATGTCCTCAATTTACATCCCAACGCAGCATTGCTGCAGTTATTCTGTAAAGGAGAAAGTACTCCTCGTTTAGAGTGCAAATATATGATGTATAGAAGAAAACTAATTTTGTGAGAAATATATGGCCACTACCTTGCTTTGATTTTTTCCTCTCTTTATATATATTTTGCACAAATAATTACAATAATGTTATACTTAACATTGAGTTTATAATTACAAAATTCAGATACTCCAAATTAAATGTTCCCATAATTATATGATGAAATATTGGACCTGAAGCATCAAAGCTTCCTATGGCTGTTGATTATGAACTGAGACATAACTAGCTGAATATTAAAAAAAAATTAAAAAAAAATCACAACAATATGAGAGCCACTAAGATGTATATTCAATTCCAGTAGATTGATTTGTTATCTGGACAAAACTGTTTATAGAGCTTCCTAGGCTGAACTATCATCTCTCAAGGGAGATGGTAGTTCAACTGGAATCAGTAGAATATAAAGAGAGACATGTCTGGGAATGAGAGAGAGAGAAAGAGACAGAAAAAAAAGAAGAACAAGCAAGCTTCACAGTCTCGTTGTATATTCAAGGCACAGTGTAGGTCAAAGAAAATTCAAAGAACTTGTGTTATGGTATTGTTTGTGTTTGTCCATAAGAATTTTCACTAGCTAAGCTTGATCATAGGTATGATTATTTTTAACCAGAGAGCTCTAAAAATTGGAGCAACTAGTAGTGATTTACAAGTAGCCCAAAGCTCTGTTAAGGAAGCTCCAGATGGTCCTATCATGAACTCCCACAGATAGAAAATTAAAAATTATTTGGTAGCTGATATGCAAGTCCGAATTATTGCTGTCTAGACATAGTGGATATTGAAGTTACACTTGAAGCTTACTTAGTATGAATAGAATGGTGCTTTAATTAATAATAATCTCCAGAAAAATGTCTTGACTCCATGAACTATGGTCAAAAGAGAGAAAGGGAGGGAGGGAGGGACTGAAGGAAGGAAGGAAGGAAGGAAGGAACGAAGGAAGGAAGGAAGGAAGGAACGAAGGAAGGGAGGGAGGAAGGAAGGGAGGAAGGAAGGAAGGAAGGAAGGAAGGAAGGAAGGAAGGGAGGAAGGAAGGACGGAAGGAAGGAAGGAAGGGAGGGAGGGAGGGAGGGAGGGAGGAAGGAAGGAAGGAAGGAAGGAAGGAAGGAAGGAAGGAAGGAAGGAAGGAAGGGAGGGAGGGAGGGAGGGAGGGAGGAAGGGAGGAAGGAAGGAAGGAAGGAAGGAAGGAAGGAAGGAAGGAAGGAAGGAAGGAAGGAAGGGAGGGAGGGAGGGAGGGAGGGAGGGAGGAAGGAAGGAAGGAAGGAAGGAAGGAAGGAAGGAAGGAAGGAAGGAAGGAAGGAAGGAAGGAAGGAAGGAAAGAGAAAAAGAGAAAAAGAAAAAGAGAAAAAGAGAAAAAGAGAAAGAGAAAAAGAGAAAGAAAAAGAGAGAAAGAGAGAGAGAGAAAGAAAAAGAAAGAAAGAAGAAGAAGGAAGGAAAGAAAGAAGGAGAAAGAAAAGGAAAGAGAAAGAAATGGCAAGAAAGAAACAGAAAGTAAGAAAGAAAGTACAGGCAATATTGCCTTTTTTTTTTCCCCCCCCACCTGGTCTTCCCAGATGTTTGGAAAAATGGATGACAGGAGCAATTCTCATCCCATGGGTGCATGTTGCAATATGATGTAACACTTAAATGAGTAATGCTGAGCACTTTGTATACAGAATCAAAACTTAATCTAGTTTAAATATATTTTAATATGGGGATATGTTAATGGTCTGATCCCTACAGATATTCTTAAGGACCTGATCTTTTAATTCTTTTTTTTTTTTTAATTACCCTTATATTTTCTGTAGTACATTATAAAGCAAGCTGCAAATTATTAGTATTAAATGGGAGCAGAGAACAGCTATAGTTGATGTTGTACTGGCTTTCCTTCATCATGCTGTTTTCTGAGTGCATCCACTCTGAAATATAGTTAGGCTAAAAGTTTCCCAGGTAGCCATGGGAAAGGAGGGATGTTTGTTAAATACTGATGAAAAAAAATCAGCTCTTCTTCACCACCATCACACTGATCTTAAGTCATCTGATATAATTTGAAATAGCAACTATGATTTTTTACAATGCCTGTCCTAGATTTCTTACTCTTACATTAACTGTTCAGATAGTGTAGACACATGAAGCATTAAGAATGCTGCTTCAGATAAAGCATGCCAATTACTTGTTTGCTTTAATTCTGAAAATGCAAAATGGTGTTTATTTATTTATTTAGGTGCTGTCCAGAGCTGCAATAGCAAAATGTGTATGCAAACTTGCATAAATATGCATGGATACTTTTATTTATATATAAAATATAATTATGCATACATTATCTAAATTAAAAATAAAGATATTAGAGTAAAATAGGAAATATATCCAAAATAATTTGGCCCAAGTGTAAATATGGTAAGCAACACAGAAAATTAACTTTAAAGTAAGTAAAGTTTAGTGTAACACAAGCTGTGGAATGAATCTGGGCTAGAACATAAAGACATCTAAATGATGGCTCACTCAGAACACAGTTTCTTTAGGCGTACGCGAGGTTGGTTCCTTGACAATTGTTTACTAGCAGCTTTTAAGACACAAACAGCTGTGAGTGACAACAGTCTGTCATGAAATTTGTCTAAGTTCATGGCAGAGAGCTGCAAACTCTGACACCTACTGAAAGAGGTATCGTATTTGCAAGCAGTCAAAAGTGATTGAAAACCAGATGAATCTGTTAGGATACCTCATGCCATTGAACACTATTCCCTATGCCAAATATGCATTCGTGATCTACAATCTGTTATCTACTAACACTCATGCTATAAGGTAACATTGTTAGGAGTTTATTAATATGTAGACATCCAATTCGTAAGATTTAACTAGCATTACTAAGCATGGGGTATTTAGACTACTATCTCCTCAGAAATGCAGCATTTTTATACAATTTCTGATGAAATATAGAAAAAAAAACCAACAGTAGGAATATGCATCACGGGAATGTGCTGCAAAACCTTCTGACTTTAATAGTAAATATTTTTGCTTGGGATAACCACTTATAATTACTTTACATGCATAGGCACTCTGACTGCATACTGTGATGGGCAACACATTTGGTAGTACTGTTTCTGTTACTTAATTCTTAGACTTGGCCTGGAAATGCTCCTCCTTGATTGTACTTAGCTTAATCAAATATGACTTGAGCATCTGAATTGGCATGAATACTGCAGGAACCCACTGAAATGACAAGAAAGTGAAAAGCTACTCTTTCATTCCATTACATCTTAATCTGGCAATTTCTGGAAGGACCAAGGAACCAGAAGAAGTGCCAGGATCACGCAAGCTCTGTAAGCTCCTTTAATAGAAGTGTAAGCAATACAGTGGCAGCTGCTCCAGGGCTCATCTATGTGTGGGAAAGTGGTCTCAGAATGACAGGCCATGAAGATGTAGCAACACCAATGCTGTCTTCTTTCCTTTACAAACCCGAAGTCTTCCCAGTACACCCCTTACCTCCACAAGGCATGCTCTGAGCCACCTGCCTCCTCCTGTAGGTCTTAAAGTGGCAAGTGAGGACAGAGAAAAGGCAAATCTGGCTTTGGATCCTCTGTTAAGGAATGTACTGTGAAGAAAGCATGAGTGCTTCCACGGAGTTCAACAACCACACTCACTAAAACATCCAGGAATGCAAATGCATCACCAAGTTGATTCCAAGTATGATGTTGATGCAATGATCCCATCAAGTTTGTTCTGCCTGGCACACTGCACACATACTGTGGAAATACTGTCTTCTGTCCTGGTCAAAATGGCAGTACTTCATGCACAGTCTTGGGTCCATTGTGCTGAACACAGCCGCTATTAGAAGGTCCAGGTCTTCAGAGTGAGGGAAAAAAATACATGTGTTTTTAACTAATCATTAAAATATTTTCTTTTTTGATTTATCTATCTTTATTTCACATTCATTTTTAATATATTTTATTGTTCTCTGTCACTGATCAGTTAAATCAAATGAGTTTTGACAACTATTACTTACCCATTATAATTGCCTGTGCAATATTCCAGTCAGGATTGTCCTTATTGTCATGGGCCCACTGTGATGGATGCAGTAAAGCAAATAATGCTATTAAAAAAACAAAACCAAAAACAAATAAACAAAGAGAAAGTAAGTTTTGTCAGACAATTAAGATGATCAGAATAATAAATATTTCACAAGTTAATGACACATTTTCATTTATATTATGTTATCTTTGCTTTCTGCAAGTAAAAGAACAAGAGAAGGTAAAAAAGAGCACCACCTATAAAAACCGTCCATTTAGCTGAAGTCATGTTATTTTTCTCTTACATTTCCTGAAACTTTTTAAGTGGAATATCGTGAATATTCAATGACAGTATTGTGAAGCTTTCAAGATTACTGGTATTATTTTTTTTTAAAAAGATAGCATATAAATATTTTTCCAAATAAGTCATTAGTCTGTTGCCAAGAAATGTCATTCAGGGCACTTGGAATGCCCTGATTTTTCATGTCACAATTTGTTTATTAATAGCTGCAGATTGTTTGCTCAAGAGACATGGCAAGACCATATACAATTTGCTCTGTGTTTAGCAGTAAATAAACATTTTGTGAAAACACGTGTTCGGTCATGAACAATTTTTGTGATTGTGAAAAAATTCTGATGCGTGTAGTCATTAATGTTTTAGGGATGAGTACTAATGTATTGGGAATTTCCTCTGTTTAATGATAGTGATACAAATTAGCTTAAGATAGTAGGAATTAGAGATTTTTTGTTGAGTCACGTATTGGAAGTAACTAACAGATACATAGGTTTGCTTTTTTTTTTTCTTACAGACAGACATGATGATTTTTAATGTCATTTCTGACCTGAGCTATTCTATTATTCAATGATTCTATTAAAAAAAATGTTTTTATTAAAACTCTGGCTAGATTTCAGAGGCTGTTAGAGTCAAATGGGTTTACCAAAACTCTAGCATAACTTCTGCTGTATCTTTTGTCACATGACATATACACTGGTAATTTCAAATATTATTTTAATTCTATGTCTTCCCCTGAATTTTGTTTTCTTTCCTGTTTCCTAAAAATAAAATATCTTGTCAGAACTCTGAAGGAAATTTACTGACGAATATTTGCAGCACTGATTCTGCTCATGATTCCTGAAGCTTTTTAAGGAAGCTCAAAATTACTGGCTAAAATTGTTATCAAGACAGGAATGAGAGACTAAAATTTTCTGGGAGAATATATTAAATAAATAAATAAATAAATAAATGGAAATTTGCACAAATTATAAAAATTAAATCTCTATCTTTTGACTGTTATAAGTTCACTAAAGAAAGGTTTCCAAAACTTTAACTTAATTTGTAGGAGTGCTGTCCAGACCTTTTCACTGCCTTTAAGCAGTTGCCAGTTTCTGCCCCCCACTAGATCAGGTGCCCAGACCTCCATCTAGCCTGAAATGCCTTCATACTCTTATGCAGTACTACCATTGTGAAAACACATAATTCCACCAGAGTTTCTCAACAGAACACTGAGATATCATATTTTCATTTCAAAGATTATATGTACATTTTTAAACACTACAGAAATCAGTTTTGCTAATCACATGTGGCTTGCTGACAATATGGGATGTTGTAGATTTACCCAGCTGCAAGAGGGAATTGGTAATAGACATTCTCATAGTTTTGAAACAGCTTTGCAGACATGTCCCTGTTTCTGTCATTAACAAATACTTTCTTTGCTGGGACATTCAGATTTTTTGAGCTATCTATCTTGTTTATGCACAGAGTTTAATGCCATTTTGGACCTGTCTTAAAGGAAGAATTGCATACGCCAAACAATGAAGAAGCAAGACGAAGGTTAAGAAAAAGGTCTATAAGCTACAATTTTCTTTTCAGAGGTGATTTCTGCTCTTTGATTTTAAATCATTGCATTTTATTTTAAAGATAGGATAAAATTATTTTGTCCATAATTCTTTATTCAAAGTATTTACTGATCAAAATTCAAAGTATTTACAAATTAAATACTTTGAATTTTAAAGTTTCAAAAATGAATTTGAATTTAAAGATTCAAAGTATTTACTGATACATCAAAGTATTTACTGATACTGATACTGGTACTGCAATAATTGTACAGTAAGGTAGATAGTTTCCAGACTTTCTAATCAGACAGCATATAACTGTATTGTATTCAGCATATACATAGGTTGCTCTGAAAGAAATGCCCTCTATTTAACTCCATGAAAATTACAACAGCTGCAAAGAGTGCAATAGCTCTGTTTGGTAGAGTAAATTCTCACCTACATAACACTGTTTTTAATCATAGTCATATGCGTTTTTGCCAATCTGAACAAGATCCCAAATGCTGCACTCATAAACATTTTCACAAGTGGAGATCAACCATTGTCACAGTCACCACTCCTGAAACGCACCACCCACTACCTCACTGTGCTCACATCCACTGTTTGGTTTTCATCCATGTTCATTCAGTAAGCATCAATGAAAATCAGTGAGTGCCATTTTTTCTACATGGAGGAATTCAGTGACACACTGTTTCCTCATCTGCACTTCCGTGTCAAATGCCATTGTGCCAGAGTGCCCCTCTCCTTCCATCTGTCACACAACAACAACATATAATGGAATACTGGCAGTAAGGTTCAACCTTTACTGCCACACCACCAATATCTGCCTCTGAAATGGTGGGCCAACATCACGAAATAGCAGGCATTACTTTTGGACCTACCCTCATACTTACATGATGGTGACTACAGCCTAATTCGTGGTGAAAAATCTGATCCAATTGGGATGTTTAAAGTATATTCTACAGTTTTTCAATATCATTGAACAAGTTAGAAATCCTAGTTGTTTTAAAATAAAAACAATGCTGTGTTTTCTCAGCATTTATTTCCAGAAATTTTTATCCTTGAGAAACGGAGAAGTATGATCCTTACGTCTGAAATAGGACAAACAGGATATACACAGTAAAATTTTGTGGAAGTCATGGTGAAAACAGTCAAGTACTCTTTTGTAAAATGATTATCTTTCTTGGTTTAATAAACTTGTCACCTGCACAGCAGTTCATAAAATGTTTAAGCTAATGTTCCAGGATAACAAACTCAAATAATGATACTGCAAATACATAATGTTAAGTGCACTTTGGTATGAATAAATTAGAGGAGTCTCAGTGAGCACCAAATGAAGCCATCTGTGGAAGGTCTGAATGTTTCTGAGCAAAAATTTGTTCATCTAGTTACTCCAATGTGATGTGACCAGGTGAAGATATTCTGTTATATCATTCATAGAATCATAGAATCGTAGAATCACCAAGGTTGGAAAAGACCTACAAGATCATCCAGTCCAACTGTTCACCTATCACCAATAGCTCCCACTAAACCATGTCCCTCAACACAACATCCAATCATTCCTTGAACACCCCCAGGGTCAGTGACTCCACCACCTCCCTGGGCAGGCCATTCCAGACCACCCTTTCTGAGAAGTAATATTTCCTAATGTCCAGCCTGAATCTCCCCTGCTGCAGCTTGAAACCATTCCCTCTAGTCCTATCACTAATGACACGAGAGAAGAGGCCGACCCCCAGCTCACCACAACCTCCCTTCAGGAAGTTATAGAGAGCAATAAGGTCTCCCCTGAGCCTTGTCTTCTCCCAGCTCCTTCAGCCTCTCATCACAAGGCCTGTGTTCCAGACCCCTCACCAGTTTTGTTGCCTTTCTTTGAACATGTTCCAGGGCCTCGATGTCTTTCTTGCAGTGAGGGGCCCAAAACTGGACACAGTACTCGAGGTGCGGCCTCACCAGTGCTGAGTACAGGGGGGCAATCACCTCTCTGATCCTGCTGGCAATACTGGTTGTCAATGGTACTGGTTGTCTCTAGAAATTTAGACTCAGTTTTCTAAACCCTTCCTTTGGATGAAAATCCTAAGAAGAAAGAAGAAAAAAACTACTTAGCATGAGATTCAGAGGTCTGGGCTGCATCCTGAAGTAAATATTTTCTTACTCCAAGCATGCTCATGAACCACTCTATCCCATCCAACTCTATAGACAGTCTCACTGCAGAGCTTGGTGCAAGGCAAACAACCTAGCATCAGATTTTGTTTCACTTTGCTGAATATAGTGTAAATTTGTGATCTTCCTTCATGTTGCGTAGCCCAGCTTCTTGCTGGGGTGTCATTGTTACTTCCTTGCTAGGATGAACACCTTGTAAGTATAAATAATTTTCCATAGATTAAATTTCAAAGCCTACTTAGCTCTTTCTCCTTGTTAACTTGCCCACATGTATACTGCGTCAGAAGCTTGTTTTGTGTCTCAAGTTATATTTAATTTACTGCCCAGTCTATTACTAAAAAGGGCAATGTGATCCAGGAGCAGGAGTGGCTCTGTGCCCCTCGTCTTCGTCTCAACTCCCTTGTTGCTACAGAAGCAAAATAGCAAGCTAATGATTTTGTGTCTAGTGGATAGCACAACAAAGAGTCCCTCACTTCTCATCCTCTCATCTCCTGGGGGGTACAAGTGGAAGTGGTACCATAAAGAGATGATTTCTTCACTCCCAGGTTGTTAAATAAATGGATCAAATAGATCTTCCTGGATAATGAATCTTTAAATTCCTCAGTACCACCACATTTTCCTTGAGGAAGTCAGAGGTTTCCCACTTATTTATTATGACTGATATTACTGCACATGCTGCCAGATTAAATCCCTACACATCACATATGTGTTATTAAGTTTAAGTGATCCCAGCTGGATGAAGCTCCCTGTTGTCCTCCAAAGAATGTATCTCAAATCCTTTTCTCACCTGTGGTATTTCTCACAGTGTCTGTCATATCTAGCCCCATTCATAAAGGACTGACTTACTGACATTATTTTACAGCCAGGGTAGATCAGATGCTGCAGGGAATATCAAATTCACAGAAGATTAAACAAGTTTATGGAAGATGTATATATGGATGGCTATTAAACGAGACACAACTTTATTTACAGAGTTCCCACTGATTGGCAGAGACTGAGGAGGCATATCAGTCTATTCTTGTCATATTATTTTCCAAAGGATTGGTACTAGCCCGTATCAGAGACAAGAAACTTTGGATAAAGTCTTGGTCTTGCATACTGTGGCCAAAATCCTGTTCTTGGGGAACAGGAGTATGTTCTCTCTGGGGAATAAATCTCTTAGGAGCATAATAGGTTTCTCCAAGATTTCTCTGTGCCAGTATATGATTTCTTCCTCACACCTTTTCATTTCTATATTTTGTATTTTTAATTCTATTACTTATAAGACCTCATTGAAAACCTGTTTGAGTTTATACTCTGCCTGGTGCATTGATATTACATTCCATGTGTCTGCTCCCCCCCAAAATGAATTTCAAGCATATAAATAAACTCTGTAAACTCTTTCATGGCTAAACATAAGTGAATTGCAAAGTTGGAAATGAAAAAGAAATTGGGAAAATTGCTCAGCTTCTTGGGATGAAAAGGGTCCAGTACTAATCATTGTCCAGTTAGTTTACACACGTTTCTTGCTACGTTGTTATTACTTCTGTCCCTTTTTAATGAAGCAAACATTAAAGTAATATTATTTCAGTTGAGGGTTGGTATCTATAGCTTATACCTTGTGATGTTAATTAAAAACATAATTTTTATGTACTTATCACAAAGGAAATATCATTTCATTAAAATCCAATTAGATTCAGACAATATCTGTAAAGACTACTGAATAACTGCTGTTTGAACATAGTCTGCTTTGTTCTATTTTCATCACCCGAATAAAAGAAACCACAACAAACAAACCAAAGAAAAGGATTTTTTTTTATTAATCTCTGAGGTTACAGATCCACTCGCATTTAGAGCAGTGTTTTATGTGAAAAACATACCAAAGATTTCATGTTCCATAGACTGATGCATGAATGACCTTATTTTAGAAAATTCCTATTTTCCCTCACAAACTTATGAATTAAAATATACTTATTTTTTTAGAATGTCTGCTTTTCTCTCTGATAAAGTGATTTGACATTCTCACTAGTATTACCAGAGAGTTTAAAGGATTGCTGCCTGCAAAAGTAGTGAGAACTCTGGATAATGCATGCTAAGTGCAGTATGGAGTAAGAATTTCTCCTCCATTTTGTCTTGCAATAACTAGCCATCTTGATGCATAGCCAGTTATTTGCTGTTGATTCCCTCACTGAATTTCCTTGAAAATAAGTATGAGTTTTATGAATTAGCAGGATCAGGAAATGCATAGTTCAGGTTGCTTTTTCTCTATGGGCACTATTTTGTGGGATCATATTTTTGGCTTTCAGTAATAGACAGTCAATAACTGAAGTAGTGAGGCTGAAACATTTGTTCCTAATAGATCAGAAAAACAGGAAAGACATTGCTGATGGCTGTTGGAATTGGGATTTGAGTAAGTGGAGTTTTGTGAATTTAAGCTTGAGAAGTTTTTTTGTGAATTTAAGCTTGAGAAGTTTTGATCCCAAGTATAAAATGTACATTGGACTTTTTATGTTTATTAAGTTTCTTTTATTCTGACACCAAAAAAAGCCATCCAGTGGGAAGGTAGGCAGATAGTGATGAAGTCCGAACTGTCTGTGTCAGAAAGCTAGTTCCTTTAATTCAGCATTTAAGAATGAGTGCCACAGAAAATAAGATGACCACATAGGAACAGCAGCTGCAGCACTTCCTATCAGGACAATCTGTAATCACTGAGGCAGGAATGCTGATTCAAGAGGTTTGCAAAGAGATACTGATGTTGATGAGAACTGAAATAAAATGGTTTTGTTTGTGCTAAGTAACAGAAATTACAACCAAATACAGGTTCGAAAAAAATCTATGGTAAGATCAATGTTTGTGTCTTGACATTTTGTGGACAACAAATATAGCAATTGTCTGATGCTTGCCTTATCTACAGTAAAAAAAAAAAAAAAAAAAGAAAGAAAAAAAAAAAAAAGAAAAAATCAGTAATTCTGTTGGGGAGTAGATTGTATTTTGGTGATCCAGATCATCGGGGAAGAAGAGACAATACTGCCAATCTGTTGTAGCAGTAGTATGTACTGTAAAATGGGATTTCCTAATTTTGGAGTCACTAGTGGTCTAGTGGGAGAGAAGATAATGAGAGAATATCAGATAAGAAAAGATTATCAGAGAAGTTCATATATGCTGAGACTGGAGGGAGGTGCAGGAAAAGTAAAGGAAATTATATTAATAGTTAAATAGATAGTTTATGAAACCAGCAGCGAAGTTATAAGACCAGAGTTCTGTTATATACTATTATAGAAAAGATTATTATAGAAAATGAGATGTTGAAGAAAACTGTATGTTTTAGTGGAAAAACAAATTAATATAAAATTTTATCAGAAATATTTTACCTTGAAATATACTTATTTTGACCTTAAATAAACAATAACACCTAATGGTGAAAATAGAATCCTCTTCTTTACTATAGTACGGCCCATATTTTATGAAGTGGCCAATAATTTGATTTTCGCTTCAGCTCATAACTCTTTTAAAACTCTGCAATGATTAAGTTGTAAATCTTAATTCAAAATCTGCTCCTTAATTCAGACTCTGAAATGACATTTATAATAGGAAAAGTTTAATGGATGATAACGAGAACAGAATGTGATGCAGGTCTGGAAGAATGAGCTTGGTTTTGTTGTGAGATCATTTGCAGGGACATCTTCAATGACTGAGATGAGAAATAGTGTCTTCTTGAAAAGAAAAGCAGTAGAGAAACAACCTCTCTAGCATACCTATTGGTATCAGGGCAAAGGCCAGCCCCATGCCTGGTCCAGCCATCATGCAAGGAGGATAGTGAGTAAAAAAAAAATCCTCAGTGTACTGCATATTATTACTGTAACTCTTCTTTTCTAGAAGTCAGCATGGAATTGGAAAGCTGCTACACAATTACTAAATAAATAAAGCTTAATAGATGGGCTTCACCAATCATCTCTGGCAAGAAAAGCCGTATTAAGCTCCATGTATTCTCCACTTTCATTTAGAGAATTGCAGCTTTTGTTTCCCTTGTAAAGCTACATATTTTGCCAAAAGTCAAGTTGCGATGGATAGTCTGACCTGATAGAAATGCTTATTATGTATTGTCAAGATGGAAATAAACCCTGGCAATACAAGCACAGAGCCTGATTCAACTCTCCTGATAGTCCAAGTAGTCTTTTTCACTTTTACATCAATGGGTATTTTTGTTGCATAAAACCCCTCAGAATACAACCAAATATTATAATGCAGACCCCATTACAAAACAGTAGTATTCACACTGGCTTCTCTGAGCAGTAGGCAATTTTTATATTAGCAAATTAAACTTGGAGCTGTGTGAAACTTTTATTGTTCGCTTATTTGTGTGAGAGAAGTGATAATTTCATTACTGCTGTATTCAAAAATTGATTCAAGATGGAATGACACTTTCTTTTCTTCAAAACTGTCATATTTTATGTGATATGATTCAAAGTAAAAACGATTGTATTCTTTCTGTCATCTTGTAAAGTTTTAGGTTTTCCAGAGTATTTGGAAAATTTGCAAAGAGATATTTTTCTCAAAGCTGACATTATGAATATAGGACTTAATGAGAGAAGCCAACACATTTTAGAAAGATCATTTTTTATAGTACAGGTGATGGTCTTAGTTCAGTGGAGCTGCAAACTTAGCCCTGTTAGGAAAGCTGTTCCATTGCTGCCTCCTTGTTACATCAGCCCAAGGCATTTTGTCTATTAAGTTAACTTTCTCTGTTTTTAAAGGAAAAAGGATGTGTCTGGAGGGCCAGATCCAAATAAGTGAAAATCATCAAAGAGTTGAACACTTCAGAAGCCAGCTAAACAGAAGTGAATCAGTAGATCTAAACAATTTATCTCTACCTTCTTTCTTCAAAGCTGATAGGTGATCTGCATTCGACTATTGAGTTGAAATATAATCTGACCAGAATATTTAGCAGAAACTGAAGCAAGAATCTGAAATAAACTCAATCCAGATTCTCCTGAGACTGAAAAGCTTAATAAGCTGTTCCAGTGAATGCATTTCTTCATTTTAAACTTTTGGTTGTGTGGTCAGCTGGTTGGTTTGCCTCACTCTGCTTCATGACATGTTTGATACTGAAGATAAACATGCAGTAAAAAGGCTTTGAGCAGACATAGAAATTACTGGAAATACTTCTCAAATATTATCCCTGTGAATTTTTATAAGTTATAAATGGTCTCAGATAATAATTTTTGCCTCCAAAATTTTGCTAGCTACCTAGATCCTTTGAGATATATTTATCACTACCCAGAAGCTAAAAGGCTATGCTCCAAGAACCAAAAATATTAAATAAATTTAGTAAAAAAAATATTTGAAGAAATACATTCTTTTCAGTTCTTCGGTGCTGATACATAGCAGTTTGTTTTGCTGTGTTTTTATCTATTTTTTTTCTTTTTCTGGTGACTTGTATAGGAAAGATTCTTTAATGGAAAAAAAACCCAAACAAACAAATAGACAACAATTTGGGCAGACACATATTGATATTATTTAAGGTGCAACGAAAAGCAGATCTAAGTGAGACTACTTGGAAAAAGCAGTAACTGTGTCACTGACTTTGTACCATAGCAAAAACATTGGCACAAACATAGCAGAACATGCAAGTTTGTCTAACAGAGTGTGGTGTTAAAGCCTGATATTTTAAAATGATTTTTTTTTTTTTTTTCTGAAGGAAAAGCAGGCAGTTTTCAAGGAAAGCAGGGATGTTATAAAAACTTGACAAGTAGCCTACAATTGTGTCAGCAAATGTGAAGGATGGATGATGTGAGGGATC
The DNA here is from genome assembly GCA_030625065.1 of Alectoris magna. Taxonomy (NCBI): domain Eukaryota; kingdom Metazoa; phylum Chordata; class Aves; order Galliformes; family Phasianidae; genus Alectoris; species Alectoris magna. The sequence continues at coordinate 62,309,678 of CM060560.1, forward strand.
TTACAAATGCTCTGACTAGACAAGGTTCATTGCATCATAGACAGTTTAACAATATTGATGGCCAACAAAACTGAGAGAACTGAATTATTGGTGGCTTGTTGTTTTATTTGTTTTTGTTCTGCTTTGTTTTCCAATGGTCAGAGAAGAGATGCAATAACAGAGGAGTGAACAATATTTCATACTGAGTCATCAGAAGGACATTTAACATCTTCTCAAACACCCTATCAAATATTAGTTGGGATTTTAAACACGGTTCCTTCACCTATTATGAGCATCTGTCCCTATACTAAGAACCTTTGCGTTAAAAGTGTTTTGGTTTTTTTTGCCCTTGTGGCCAAGGAACAGCAAAGCAATATGGAGACTTTAGTTCTTCCTGATCTCTTGTTTGTGTATTATCCTAAGAGTCCAGAAAAAATGTGATACAGTTAAGAATCTGCAAAGTATTTGTTCAGTCAAATTCTCCCCTGTACACAGTTATGGTGATTTTTTCCTATCGTAAGTAAGGATTTCAATATTGCCAGCCTTAGCTTTCCCCAAACAATGAAGGTAGCCCCTTAGATCACAGAAATTACACTACAAATTGCAAGAGTTTTCTCCTAAGCAGGGTTCTTTCTTTGTACTGTATAAAGTATCTAATAGACTGCAAGATTCTTCTGTTGAGTTTTTTCTTATTTGTCTACAGGATTTCTTTGAGTCCTTTCTATTCCATGGGTTTTGTTCTGTTTTGCTTTTTTTTCCTTTTTTTTTTTTTTTTTTTTTCTCTCTTGTTTTGTCACAGTCCTTGAGCCTGAAAGCTTTGATTTTCTACATTTATTTATTTTTAATGAAAGCAGAGATTCTAATGTTACCAAATGAGTACTGGAGTTAGGACTTTAAATATCATGAGACTCATGATAAAATCACTGGAGCTGGCAACGCTGCTTGAATTTGGCATGAGATCCTAAAGCTTTAAAGGGAAAAGCGTGACTCATCAAACTTGCCTGGAGAGTTAAGGGAGCTGGGGGCAAGGGCTAATGGGGGTATCCTTCCATTTCAGTACTTCAGAGAAAAATCTACAAGATACAGTCCAGTAATTGTGCCAAGAAAAGAAACTGCTTGCTGTACAGAGAATAGCAATTTCTAATTGTGTACTGAAAAGAAGGGAATGTAGAATGGCAGTTTTATTTAAAAAACAAAACAAAACAAAACAAACAAACAAACAAACAGAAAAGGTATAAATATTGCCAATTATCCAGAATTCCTTTAGGAAAAATAAGGTAGTTTGTAGGCTGGACCTATGAACTATAGATAAATTGCCTTACCTATATGTGATACATAACCTAAAATCCTAAATGCTCTTCACACATTTGAAATGTTCTGTAATAAGTCTTCCTATTCAGATGAAATGAAATACAAAATTTAATCTTACATTTTCTCAGAGGAATTGTATATATATTTGTCATAGTTTTGATCTGCCACTAGAAGCTAGCCTTAACTTACTGAATTATACATGATAAAGCATTAGATTAAATACATTTACATGTAAGTCATAAAAATCAAATCAGTTACTTACTGCTTTAAATTTCTGTAGGTGCTGTGGTCTTTTGTTACTATGCAAGACTACCCTTTTAAGATAAGCAAGCCTGAATGTGCAAAAGAAAACTAGATAAACCATCCATCAAATTGTTTTATCATTCTTAGTGCTTGACTTCTTGAAATGGGGAATTTTTCAGGAAAATTCATGTTTATCAAATTTTTTACAGGGAAATCTTTTGCCATGGAAATGAAATATTGGCTGTGTCCCTAATACAGAGCCCTCAATTAAGAGTGGTAAGAATCTAGCTCATCTCCTTTTCAGGGAATGAACATGGTGACTAATTTTGAGAGCTGCAATTTAACACCCATTTAGCTGCATACTGACTGCTGCACAAAGTGTCACAGTCCCTCAGAGGCTCTACACATCCACACTGTGCACTCTGTACCTCAGGAGAGACATGGATTCTGAATAAATGATAGTTGAAGAAAGAAGCAGTCTTTACACATGGAGACTACAATCATACCTTGCTTTTCTGAGCAAAAGATCCTGAGACCATTCCCACAGAGCAGCCCATTTACTATCCTACCTTTACCTACACGAGCGCAGCACAGATTCTGCCTAGTCATTAAGCAGCTTTCATATACTGTACTGGGGAACAGAAGCCCCATTTCTAGAGTGGTAGGTACAAAGATTGCTAAGCTAATAGTTTCCACTAGCTATCTGATTCTCAGTTTATCAGATACTAATTCCATGCCATACACTAATGACCTGCAAAATGTCAAGTTAAATAATGACAACATTTTAAAGTTAGCGTTGCACACAGCAGCATTTGAAACTAAAGAAAACAGGTTACTTTGGACTTGCTAATTAATAAATGCTCAATCAAATTAGTATGCATAAACTTTATAAGGCATTTTTTTTACCAGTTAGTAACTTATATACCCAATTTTCAGTTCAGTGTTAATTTTCACGTATTCAGTTTTCAACCCCGGAAAATAGTCTCATACAGTGGAAGTGCTGATAGTTCTCTTATCACAGAGACTCTAGTAGGTGCCACTGTAATAATCCATGCTTCTATAGTCATAGTCAACTTTTTATACCCTATAGAAGTGGTAAATAATATTGGGACAAAATGAGTCAGGATACTTAGGATTCACTGTAGCAAAGAGAATCAGAACAACAAAAGCACTCTCGCTGATGAAATTGGAAATGTTTTTTTTTAATTAACACTTCTAATTAGAATTTAACATCTCACTAGCTTCGTATGGGATTTTTCGCTTCCTTAACCTCATGGAAACCTATCTATTGGCTCTAAATAGGCAGTCACTTACCATGCACCACTTGAGGATTTCAATTAATCCCAAATCCTCTAACTCTGGTGTGTGAACTTGCATTTTTCCCTCCTGTTTCAATTTTCTTACTAAGAACCTGCTCAACAGTTTTTTTCTTCTTCAATTCTTCTAGCCTCTCTATTTACCGTTCTATTTTAAAACAGTAGTACTCTGATTTAAAAATGATGGGACAATGTAGTATGTAAGTAGGCACTGGAAAAAAACAGCTTAACATAACTCTGGAGAGACATGTAGCTAAAGAAACTGTACAGAAACTTGAACCTAAGTAAATTCTATCAGCTCTGAAGCGAAAAAAACATATCTTCTTAAACATGTTTGGTTAAGTTAATTTTGAAAGGCATTTAATTTGTATAAAACAAGAAGAATTCATGCTAATGTTTTTACTATATTTCTCCTTATATGATATATCTGAATATTTTTCTACAGCCATCTTTGAGCCTGATGAAACTTATCCCTCAACAACTAACTGGATAGGGGGTGTTCATGTATAACTTCAGTTTATTTGAACACTCACCCTGAAAAAGTCATCTTCCTTTCCTCTGAAATGGGGTTTTTATTATAAAAAACATATAAAGACGTTAACAAACTAACAGCCAAGAATGGAAATGTGAAATAGTGTAGCTCAGAGTGGACTGAATTTATTTCCGGTACTTCAAACATGGTAGTTTTAAAGATGTGAGAAGTTTCTCATCCTAGAGATGGGATGGATTATAAACTTTCCTTTAAGAGCATCAGAAAATACATCTTCCTTGTATTATTAATTAACCTTCCTAACAGGTTATACACTTGACAGCCTCAAAGGCTGATCTTTTTAGTCCTTTTTGTGTATTTGTTACTTTTGAAACGTGTTTACTTTGACAGCAAACAAAATAAAATCTTTCATACTAAGGACTCTGCATGATTCGTTATTCAAAAATAGTCCAGAGTTTGGCCAGTGATTTATTCCCTTGATAAAAATGTATCCACAGTGACATCAAATAACACCACTGTAGTCTAGTGCCTACAGTCCTTTTGAAGTTAAACATTTTAAGAATAATACTGTATATGTTATGGATTCTTTTCCTTGTATTCAGTTGAAAAATTTCCACCACCTACCCATGAAAATAAAAATTCTATTCCCCCAGTCATAAGCATACAAACTTCCAGCTTATAAGTTCTTCATGAAAATATTTATTGGACTTAATGGAAATGTTTTTGTTAGGTGTCTTACAATACAAAATACTGAAAATTCCAGAGGGAAATAAATTACGTGTAACTCTCTATAAAACGCTGATGTGAATGTGAGAATGTGATTACAAGCGAAATTTCCTTCTATGGCAAGTAGTAGCAACAGTTTTCTTGCACCTATTACTGGCCATAAAAGCATTAAAAATACTCAAGTGCTTAGTCTTACATAATGAAGGAATGCAATAATGAAGTGAGATTTTTTATTTTATTTTACTTTTTTTTTTTTTTTTTACTTTCCTCTGTTAAGTGGTTCAGAAGGGACAAACTAACCTGGAGTTAGCATTTATCCCAGTCTAGATTCATACGTTCATAAGATCATAGCCTGGAGTAATTTGTATGTTGACATATAGGCTTCATTTTCTGAGCCACTTTCCTCAGCCTCCAGGTCTTCATCACTCATTACACCCAAGGATACATAAGCTCTCTAAAAAATGCTCTATTGGTCTTCCATGTTCTTGGATAGTCTTAAGTTTCCTCATATATAGATAGATTCTGAAATATAGCATCCATGTTCTTGGTCATATGAAAGGAAGATCATAGGATCATAGTATAGAATCATGTTACTTGGAGGTAAATTCTAATGAATACCACTTTGCTTTTCACTGGTTTCTTAGTTTGGAAAGTGGATTGTTTTTCTATTTAGGCAAATTCAGACAGGTAGACCATAAGATAAGTTGTTTTAAATGAGCTTCCATGTACACGAAGTCCACAGAAATGTCGTGGAAAGTTGCTCGCACCATGATCTGAAGGATACCATGGAGTGTTCTCCCTCTAAGACAGAGAGATGGATGACAGCTGAGGTATCACTTAGTTGAGGTTACATGCAGTGTTATGGTTATGTGAAAAATACAAATGTGAAAAATACAGCTATCACATACAGTATATTATGTGGGCATTCCTGGAATGCTATGTCTTTACACAGTAATTTTCTTGACACCAAAGCCTGAAATGGCTCAGATGCACATCACAGATAGTAAAGGAAGAAGGAAAACTATGTCTTGACTAAAAGGCCATGGCTGATCATATCTGCTGTACCTTCACTATGTCCTTGGAAAATTCCTCAACTAATCAGCAGTCCCAAGGAATTTTCCCAGATCATTAGAGACCAGATTTTGTTCCAACCCTCTCCAGAAATGCTCATAGACAAGCCCAAGTTAAATCTGGATGTCAGGCTGGTCTTTGGTGAACGCTGAGAGATATGCATAACCACAGACAAAACATGATGCGATGGAGAAGGATTGTTTTTTTGTTGTTGTTGTTTTTTTACTATTTTCCACCCTGAGGAAGGAACTGGGGACAGAAAACTCTTTTTGAAGTGAGACGTTTCTGGAGATTGTATGGTTCTTTGAACAAGCATCCCAGATTCAAAATTTTGGCGTCAGTCAAGAAAACAGAATAGGAAAATGTGGGGTTGAACAGTCTGGAAATAGAAAAGGTGAAGCACAGAGACAGTTTCACTGTCCTTGTGTTACTACAGACTACAAGCTTTTCTCTGTCTGCATGTCCATGTGTATGACTGTTGATTGTGGATATAGCAGTTACTTGTTCAGAAATGATGGCTGTGATGATCACTGTTAAATTTTCAAAAACGTAAAGTTCAAATTAAGCAAGCATCCTCTGACTGAGCGTGAGCTGATACATTATGACCTCTGACATTTCCTAAGCTTGTTTCTTCTATATTAATTGTAGTTAGAACATCACCTTTCTAAACAGCTCTTCAGTAAGCATGGTTATGTCTGTAGTCATTAGCAAATTGGTTGCAGAATGCCTATTCAACTTGCTATCTTTTGACACAATTATTCTGGTGTGAAATAATCCACCAAGAAATAATTGTGGAATACTGCACCATCTTTAATATTTTTTCTCCCCTCAGCTCTGATTCTCACTGCTGGCAAGTTTTAATATGAAAAGTTCCTTTTTGGTAAGTCAGAGAGATGCTAACACAAACCACTGTTCTAAGAACAGAGCCATATTGGAAGTGTTAGCTTTGGTTCCTAAATATTTGATCTTTTAATCAGGTAATGTGTTTAAGAGATTCTCTTGATCCTATCTTGCTTTCCAGATAGCCATCACAGAGGTTGGTATACTGCATAGGGATAAGTAGTCAGAGATAAATAGATGGAATCTGCTGAAAGAAAAACTTCAACAAAGAATTGCTGGAGGCAGCTTGGCACAAACATGTTAGCTTACCTCAACCTGCAAGTAGATCAGAAAGTACCTTTCTTCTGTTGCCTGTTTCCAGCTCCTAGGAAAATAATCAAGGGGTAAATTTCTTTAAGATGGAATTGGATTTTGAACTCCCTTTGAAAAAGCATCAACTCTTTTCCTAAATTCCCAGCCAAAAACAACTCTACCTCTTATAAATTTATCAACCTCTATCCTGCCCTTTCTCTTTTTCTCTTAGGTGCTCGTAGTGGGTGAATTACTGTTAAAAGGCACTGAGCTTTCCCTCTGCTGCCCTGACAGAGTCTCAAGAGGCCTGCTGACTGCTGGGAGCCAAGATCTGGGACCTTGTTGAAAGGGTGTTGCAACTCATCAAGAGCACAGACTGCTATCACCTGTTGCTCTTCCCTGTGGCTACAAATTATGCTGGAGCATGGAATGTGAGAAGAATCAAAGAATACTATAAAAGCTTGGGAGCAGAAGTGAAAAGCATTGGAGTTCAGGTGACTTCTCCTCCATTTTATCCTTTGGAGGAAAGAGGGAAGCCAGGAAGAGATGTATAATACAAATCAAACCCTGGCTATGTGGCTATCAGGTCTGCTTGGGGTTTTATGATAACAGGACCTTCTATGAAGATTATGATCTGTTATGGATGGAATTTACCTAACTAGAAAGGGCAGGGCAGTTTTGGGGAACAGGCTGGCTAACTTGGCGAGGTACACTTTAAACTGAAGGAATTGGGGAGTAGAGTCCTTAATGGCAATACTCATACTATTACAACTGAAGAATGAGCCAAGACAACAATAACAAATGTTCCTTAGCTGCCTTTAATGACAAAGGCCAGAAGGTGAGCCACCTCCAGAATGAGTATGCCTAAGTGAAATCTTCTTGTATCTGTTGGGAGACAGTTTTCTGTGTAAGGGTTAACGAGTGCATAGAATGTAGTTCTGAGTAGGATGAGTGTTCTGGAATAGTTGAGTTATGGCCTGTAGATTAGGGAGCTAGTGGGCAGGGGGTTTGGGTAGGTGTGTGTACAGGTCTTCTCGCGTGCATTGGGTGTGTGGTGGGTGTACACGTCTGCATGGGAATTAGGATGATATATAAGGAATGTGACACAGCAGTAAATTAAAGAGAGAGTTAACCCCATGGCATCCATGTTTATGTCTCTCTTCCCCAGATTGTCGAGGTTCCGGGACAATTGGGTTATTGACTGTTACATCAGTATCCCTTTAGGGATACATGCACTTTCTTCTTCCCTAAAACATCCATATGCTAATGTGTGCAGCCTGAGAAATAAACAGGAAGACCTAGAGATCTGCGTGCAGTCACAGGGCCACAAACTCATTGTGATCACAGAGACATGGTGTGACTGCTCACATGACTAGAATGCTGTCACAGATAACTGTGTCCTTTTCAGGAAACACAGGCTGGTGAAGAGACAGAATTGCTCTTTATGTGAGAGCAACAAGAAGGTATCAAGCTCCACCTGAAGGTAAACAGTCACCAAGTGAGCTGCTCCTTGGTGAGAACTAAGTGACAGGCTAATATAGGTGATACTGTTGTGCTGCGTACTACAGGTCACCTGATCAGGTGTTGATGAGGCCTTCTGAAAACAGCTGGTAGTAGCTTCACAATCCTGGTTTTTATGGGAGACTTCAATTATCCTGGTACTGGATTAGCAAGGTAGCTAGGAATGCATGGCCCAGTCCCATTATGCACTGAAGATCAACTTCTAAGGTAGATGATAGAAGAGCCAATGAGTAGAGATGTGCTACTGATCCTTGTTCTTACTATCAAGGAAGGGTTGGTTGGGAAGGTGAAAGTTGGGGGCATCTTAGGCTGCAGAGACCATAAGATCATGGAATCATAGAGTTGTAGGGCTTGGAAGGGACCTCCAGAGACCATCAAGTCCAGCTCCCCTGCAAAGCAAGCCCCCTACAGCAGGCTGCACAGGTAGGCAACCAAGCGGGTCTTGAATATCTCCAGAGATGGAGAATCCACAACCTCCCTGGGCAGCCTTATGTGGAAAAAATAAATCAGTAAGTTGGATTACTACCTTGAATTTCAGGAAAGCCAACTTTGACCTCTTCAAGGACCTACTTAGATGTTTCTTGTGGGATAGAATTTTGGGAGGAAAGGGAGCCCTTAAGAGTTTGGCATAACTCCTTCTTCCAAGTTCAAGATTGGTGCATCCCTAAAAATAAGAAATCTGGGAAAGGTGAGACATACATGGCTGAGCAAGGATCTGGTGATAAACTCAAAGGGAATAAAAAGGTTCACAAAATGTGGAAAAAGGGCTTATTAACTTGGGATGGCTATGGGAATGTTGTTAGGGCCTGTAAGGATGCAATGATGAAGGCGAAAGCCCATTTGGAATTGTATCTGACAAAAAAGGCATAGGATAACAAGAAAAGGATTTTCTTTAAGTATGTCAAAAGTTAAAGGAGAACTAGGTAAAATCTTGGTCTGCTGCTAAATGACGTGGGTGCCCCAATAACAGGGGATGCTCAGAAGGCAGAGATTACTGAATGTCTTCCTTGCTTCAGTGTCATCTACTAACACTGCCCTAGGAAATCCCACACTCACGAGGTAAGAGAGAGAGACTGGGGAATATAGAATATTCTTTTGATTGAGCAGGATATGGTCAGAGACCATCTAGCCAAAATCAGTGCACACAAATCCATGTGCCCCAATGGGATGCACCCACACATATTGAGGGAGCTGGCAAAAGCGATAGATGAAATACTCTCTATCATCTTAGAAAGGCCTTGGAGAATGGGAGAGGTGTGAGAGGACTCAAAGATAGCCAAGGTCACACCAGTCTTCAGAAAGGGCAAGAAGGATGATCCAGGAAAATACTGACCAGTCAGCCTCAGCTCCATCCCTGGAAAGGTGATGGAACAACTTGTTCTACATGCCATCTGCAGGCAGATGGAAGAGAAGAAGGTAATCAGGAGTAGTCAACATGGATTCACCACGAGGAACTTGTGCTTGACCAACCTGGAAGCCAGTTAGGATGTCATCATGGGCTGGGTAGACAGTGAGAGAGCAGGGGATGCTGTGTTCCTTGACTTCAGCAAGGTGTTTGATGAATTCTCCCACAATATTTATGTAACAAAGCTTAGAAAGCATAGGATAGATGCATGGAATGTGAGGTGGACTGAGAACCGGTTGACTGGCAGAGCTCAGAGAGTTGTCATCAGTGACATCATAAAACCTAGTTGGAAGCCTGTAAGTAGCAGTGTTCCCCAGGGCTCAATCTTTTTCAACGTCTTCATAAGTGATCTGGATGATGGGATAGGGAGCACCCTCAGCAAGTTTGTTGATAATATGAAGCTGGGAGGAGTGGCTGACTCACCAGATGGCTGTGCTGCCATTCCACAAGACCTGGACAGACTGGAGAGCTGGGCAGGGAGGAACCTGATGAGGTTCCACAAAAGCAAGTGTGGAGTCCTGCACCTGGGAAGAAATGATGGCATGCATCAGTACATGTTAGGTGCTAACCTGCTGGAGAGGAGCTCTGTGGAGAAGGACCTGAGTGTCCTGGTGGGCAACAGGTTAACCATGAGCCAGTGGTGTGCCCTGGTGTCCAAGAGAGCCAGTGGTATCCTGGGGTGCATTAAGGTGTGGCCAGCAGGTCAAGGGAGGTGATTGTCCCCCTCTACTCTGCCCTGCTGAGGTTGCATCTGGAGTACTGCGTCCAGTTCTGGGCTCCTCAATTCAAAAAAGGCAGGGATCTCCTGGAAAGAGTCTTTCTCACAGGGTGACAAAGATGTTAAAGTGCCTAGAGCATCTCTCTGATGAGGAAAGACAGACTCTCCAGTCTGGAGAAGCGAAGGCTGAGGAGATCCCTTAACTGTTTATAAATATCAAAAGTGTGGGAGCCAAGTTGTTGGGGGCATACTCTTTTCAGTGCTTGAAATGAATAGAACCAGGGCAATGGACAGAAACTGCTATGCAAGAAGATCTATTTTAACACAAGAATGAAACTGTTTTCTATGAGTGTGAGAGTGCAGTGGAACAATGTGAACGGCAATATCTGCATTCAAGAAAAGCCTGTATGGGGAATGTGAAGCAATTGATGGAGTCTGCAAGCTTGACTGGGCTCAGATGCAGCAACCAGCCACACTGCTACATTTCATCATTCATAGAGGAATGCCTGTGCTGTTTCAAGTGCCATATTTCAAGCCAAATTCAGGCCTGCTTTGAATGGGCGCAACTCCACTGGCTTTGTAAAAAGTCTGCCTTCCTGAGAGCAACACAGGGAAAGCTGATTGAACAGTGTCAATAATTGCTCTTCTTTTTTTTTTTTTTTTTTTTTTTTTTTTTTTTAAATAATGCATTTTAAAAGGGTGTGGAAGATCAGAGGCAGCAGCTAAAATCTATGGTCTACAAATAGCATTAGTAAGAACTCAAATGAAAGACTGTGCCACAGTTATATAGCACATCTAACACAAATAGCTAGGCACTGAGTGGTTGTTGATTAGCTATGAAAGAGTGGAAAGAGAACATGGAAAACCTCTTCTGTGAATGTCTCCTATGATCTGAGGAAGTAGGTGCCATTCTTGATGAGGGGCCTCCGGAGGGAGGGGGTGTGACTATAAACACCATTTTAAACAAAACAGCAGAGGTTTTGAGGCAAAATTGTTCCCTTGCTGCTTTTGGAAGTAGGACCTTGCATTGTGTTCCTCTCAGAGACCCTGGATGAAAGGTGAGCTCTAAACTAGTGCAAACAAGGCTGGGAAAAGCTTTATTTAAGCCAGTGATTTACCCATACAACAGATTTTCCACCATCTTCGTATGTTCCGCATTTGGTTATTCCTCAGCTTGTCCTGGACAAGTAGACAGAGTACTGGTTATCTCTCATGATCCTTGGTGCTTTAGTTTACTGGAGATCATAACTCTGGAAAACAGTTTGCTGCAGCACTAGTTAGCAGGTGATTTACAGACCTTCAGTTTTCTCAAGGCTTTGCTTAAAAAGAAAAATGAAGGGCAAAGTGCTGTTCATCACATAATTGGATGTGTAGACCAAACTGTAATATGATACAAAAAGTATTGCAAATTTATCAGATCATTAGTGAAGGAATATATTTGTCTGTTGTGTATTTTCCTCTGCCACCCAAGTCATATTTTTAAAGGAGAACATAAATAATGTCCAGGAAACCTGCAGTCAGATGAAAAACAACATGATTGCTTTCATTGTTGCCAGCTTCCAAACAGTGGACATCACAGACTTCATTCAAGAGCAGCCAAGAGCTCTTTACAACTTTGCTCTCTTCTAAGTCAGATTTTAAAGGAAGATTTGAGGGTGGGATAAATTATGGCAAAGTCTTCTTTCTGAGAATGAATGACCCAGTGTTCTCCATAGCAGACTTTTACAAGCACACTTCTTATGTGTGAACCTAACATCCTCTTACAGAAACTTCTTTTCTACGGTCTCCCTGGGTAGACTATTTCCTAGCAGACTTGGAAAGCTATAAATGCTTTCTTATGTTGCTTATACGATATAGGATGCCTCACCTCAAGTCAATTCCAAGTTACTGGAGAAAAATAAACAATTGAATAATATAAAACAGTTCCTGATATTATAAAACAGAATGCCTCGTATGCTGTTTCTGTAGGGGTGGAGGGGTGGAGGGGTAGAGGGGTGGGGGTGGAGGGGGATGTGTGTGAGGGAAACAGCACTGTCCGAAAAAAGCTATAAAGTCTTTCAATTCAGTTATGTTGAGCCAAGTAGGAAAAAAAGCTGACAGAAGTTCCTCTGCCCTGGAATGTTATATATAATGCAATATACTGGTCCTGTAATTAGACGTTTTGATGCCTGGCCGTGTTGAGCTTCTCTCTTCCTTGAATCTTTGTCTGCCGCTACTTCCTGACCCTCACACACACATACAATTCCTTTTTTCACAGGCTGTAGTATTCAACAGAAATAAGGCATATTATGTCAATTTTATGCCTCCTTTATGCTTTGAGTCTATTCATGCTGGTTTGCCCTTACTGTGGCTCAGATCTATAGTAGTAACTAGGTATTCTGTGCTCAGGTAACATCTGTATTTTTTTTTTCTCCTGACCATTGCAGATATGTGAATTATAAATGTACAAATTCTACTGAAATTGAGATTCTTTTGAACACAGCATCAGATTGGTTGATTACTGTTTCTTTTGTTATATGGTACACCATGCTTAGCAATGGAATATGGACCAGTGGGGAAATTAAATTATGTATATAGTATCTGCAAGTGCGATAAACCTCCTCAGAAATCTTTGGATGTGTTTTCCTTCATTCTTTCTCCCTCTGGATGTTATTATTTTGCTTTTCAGAAGGACCTGCACAGGTTGCCTTTACAGCTCAAATTCTCTCCAGCTGAAGGTGCTGGAATGTCACCCTCTCACTTGCAACAGGAGCTTGTTTTTCTCACTATTTTAAGGTCAAAGAGAAAAACAAACAATATTTTATAGCACTGATCTTGAAGATAAACAGGAATCATATTGCAGAATAATCTTGCTCTCAGGAAAGAAACAAATTTAAGCAAAACTGACCTTGAGGTTGTGTGAGGAAACTGCCATAATATATGAGGGATGGTCTGAAAGAAATTCCTGCTTTTTTATGATGTTGGCCCACGATCTTGGTAGTGTAGCAGTAGAGGCTGAAACTTCCCACCAATATTATGTTACGTTTTGTTGCCATGTGACAGATGGCAGCAGAGCAGTGGTCTAACGCAATGGCATCTGACATGGAAGTGCAGATGAAACAAAGATGTGTCACTGCATTCATCCATGTGGAAGAAATGGCACTCAGTGACATTCATCAACACTTGCTGAATGGTTATGGAGATCAAACAGTGGATATGAGCAGAGTGAGGCAATGGGTGGTGCATTTTAGCAGTGCGGGCGGTGGCAGTTGGTCACCTATGCTAGTGCAGGTTTTTACAAGCATGGCATCCAGGCTCTTGTTCATTGCTTATGAAAATGCATAGCTAATGGTAATGACTGTTAAAAAAATTAGAGTTTTATAGCTGAAAATTTGCTCTACCAAATGCTGTCATTGTACTCTTCGTATCTGCTGTAATTTCCAAGGAAATAAATAGAAGGCATTACTTATGGAGCATGCTATGTAGATCCCCTTTAAAGCTGATCAGTGTAAAGCAGCTCAAAACTCTTACTTTTGAAAATTTAGGTATTTTATTTTGGTGATCTCACAGTTGTGAAAATTCATAGGAACTTCCAGACTACAGTATTCAGAAAATCCCTGATATTGTGCTTTCCAGCAAGCCCAACCGGAAGATTCAGTTCCATTTGCAATTTGGCTGCAACTGTGCAGTGAATGCCCACAGGTATTCCATAAATATGCTGTCCATCTTCAATCGGACACAACAATTCTCTCTGTACTTGGCCAAAATCTTTGATGCAGAGGCCCCTGTCATCAGTTCTGGGCAGTTTGTATAGAGTTACAGCTCCTCCTTGGACCATTTCTCCCATTTGAAAAGTTGCCACAGTGAGTTCTCCAGCCTGCCAAGTTGGCAGATTCTATCCTTGAAACTGGAGAAGAGCCAGAAATCGTTGCAGCACTGTGAACCTTCCGTCTCAGTCAGTCATCGGCCTCTATCAGCACTCTTGCTTATGTTCACTGAGGAACTTCCTGATCATAATTTGCACTCAGCCAAAATCCCTCTGTCTTCATTTTAAGAAAGTGCTGAGCAGGGTCCTATTAAAATATTTGGATAGACTCATATAGTAGACCTAGTCCCTTGATAGTTTTCCTGGAGAATAAAGGAGACTTACTAATAAAATTTGGTGCAGCTTTCTTTCTCATATCTTTTCAGCATGAAGAGACATAGTCTAAATAACAGTAAAAGACTGAGAAATTGCCTGCCACACTGAATCTCATGTGTTTATTTACAGTAAAGTCAATTGGTAATCTTGCTAATTTCAGCAGCTAGAAAGTTTTCGGGTACTTTTCCATGCCAGCATTTCCTAATTGTTTGGATACTATGGGACCATGAAGAGCTATTGGAATGCTAAGCAATATACAGCCACATGCAAAAGCTTATGATAGCTCTATTCCTTATCTTGAAATGCACACACAATAGAAAATGAAGAAAATAGGGGAAATGATTGAGATTGCTCTCTAAAAAATATGTAGACCTAGCTGATCTTTTTAAACTCCTTTGTAAGGTTGGAATGGCAAGTTTTCCTCCTACTGGATTAACAAAACACAGGCATTTTCTAAGGGAGTTATTCTCTACTTTAACTCTAGGCATCTGCTTGCTCAAAGGAGGTGAGATTGAGGCCAGTGGTTACTCTGGGAGATTGTCAGGGCACACTTACTCAAAAGTCTGGCTCTATTCAAGTCAGTGGCCAAAGTCCTGTTTATTTCAGTGAAATCAGGATTGCAGTTCCAGTGTTAAAAGCAGCTGCTGTTGCAAATCACTCAGATGGCAGCTGGAATGCTGTGACCTGCAAATGATTTTTTTTAAAAAAAGGAAAGAAATAAAGAAAAAAAAAATGTAAAATGACTCATATTAGGTTCTGTGATTAAAGGCTTGCCTACCTAAATATGGCGGAGCCCTGAGGCACAAGGACAGGCAGGGGAGCTACTACATCCCAGAGGAACAAGTCTGAGTCTCTGCCCTGATCCACCTCAGAAGGATGGACTCACTGTGATGACTCAACTGAGAGGGTCTCATGGGGCATCTCAGGATGTCAGGGTCATACAAGGTCTGGGGTCATGGGATGTCTAGGGGAGAAATGTGGGGAAAGGAGGGGAACAGAGTGACTGGGGGAGGAGCAGGCATGGAAAAATAGAGAGAAAAGGGGAAAAAGTGACTGATCTCAAGTATACAGGTGCTGGTTAATTCTTATGTCTGTCCATGTCTGTCCATGCCCTGCACCAGATCAATGTGTCTTCATAATATATTCAATTTCTAACAGCTATTTTTTCTGGGTGAGTGCACTCTAATCAGTGTGCATGTGTTTCTGTGGGACCTGAGTGCTAGCAGCAAAAGTATAATCTCCAGTCATGGGGACCTGTGTGCCTCTGTGTCAGCAGATGGAGAAACTGGAGTGCATGCATGTGGTATAGGTGCGTGTGTCATTGTGAATCTACTACTGGCAAACAAGCTGGCCTTGCCATTAAGTTGGATAAACTTAAATTCTTTTATTTTCTTCCCAAGCATTCCCGCTGGAGATAAAAACAGAAGCTGCTTCTTATGAATTCTTTTTTGTCATACCAACACAAGCATCACTGTTTAAACTTTATCCGCAGCAAATTCTTCTTGCCTTATTAAACTGCTCAGAGCAATATGTTCTTAACATAGTTATTACAAAACTCTCCTGACAACATTTTCGGCAGCTGCAGTAGAAGAACATCAGTGTAGAGAAAGAGTGGAATTCACTTCATAGATTAAACACCTAAATCTGGTGTTGGCCCTTGGGTGATGCGAGGTAGGGTATCTGCTTTCTTACAGGCAATGGAGGGCTCATCGCTACATTTTTTCTGAAGCTGATACACCCAAAGCATTCATGCAGCTATCTGCACTGCGTGCAATTAACCATTAACCGTACATCTAAGTGGTGCTATAAATGCATGGCTATTTTTAATCCTGTTTACTCCTAGCAAACATATCCTAAAAATAACAGAAAGTGTGTTTGATAGCAGATTTCCCATCACACATTTGTCTTTCAGGACACACAAATACTTTTTTTTTTCAGTTTTCTATCTCTCTTAAACAGAGATACAAGCTGCTGTCATTTTCTCACACACCTAACTGCTGTGAATCTTTATCCCTTAAAAAAAAATAAATAAATAAATATTGCTGTACTATTTTTATACCAGCGCTATTCAGTTTCTCATCTGGAGCAAAACAAGGAATTAAGCAGGATGAGAGTCAGGCTCAGGGTTGTAGTGTTTACTGGTGCAACTCAGTTGTATGGAAGGGCTCAATGACTGATTTCACATTGGAGTTACGAGATTTACCAAAGCACATTTTGATTTTGTATTTTTGATTTTGTATTTTATATCTTCTGCTATATTCCACATATGATTCTATGACTGTGATCTCCATACTCAAGTAAGACAGTAGTTTTATTTTCATGCTTATCAGAATCTTTACATGTTAGGCCCAGCGACTGAAATAAAAATGACATATTCCCAACAGCAAATCTATTTGTCCTTTTTGGTAGACACAGTGACTAATAAATAACTCTAATTTAATAAGTTAACCTAATGTACAATAGTCCATGTGCCAAAAAAAAACCCCAAACAAACAAAAAACCAACCAAAAAACCAACCAAACAACAACAACAAAAAAACATCTAATTGATAATTTTCAAAGCCGTATTATTTCTGTGTTTTTTTGTTTTTTTTTTCATGTACAAAGTTTTTCTTAGTTGAGATGCCCCTGCTTGGGCTGTGAGTTAAGCAAAATCACAGTCCCTAGCACAGCCAAAAACAGAACAATAATCATTGACTCCTTTTCCTGTGCTTTATGAGTATTCTGACATTTGTGACACCTGGATTTCAGGTTGTTGCTCTTCTCTCTCCATACATTTTACTGAAACCTTTTATCATTTCTCAGCTTGCTTGCTGCCTTGTTGTTGTTGTTTTAAAACCTCTTTTCACCAGCTGACTTTGAGCACTTGTCAGGGTCATGATCTACCTATGTCATTTTTTATTTTTAGTTGAGAGACTAATTTTTTTTTTTCTTCTTCTAAGGCAGATATTTGCTATGGAATAATTCAGTTCAAGACAATATTACCTTCATCATCTCTTTGACAATCCCATCTGCATTTGGGAGGCATCCAAGTATTCATGCCAGTTGTGTTCATTGCACAAGGATTTTGGCATCAAAACCACTGATGACACATATATATTTTTGAGGGAAAAAAAAACCAAAACAACACTTTGTCAGTAGGCTTCTTTCTTCTTATTTTCAGTTCTGGCTGTCATCCCATAATATCATCAAAGTAGCTAGGTCTGTTGAGGATCGAGTACAGAGAGAAAGAAGTCAAGAAGCTTCAGAGGAAGAAAAAGAAATAGTGCAGAGCTGTCCAGTCCAATAGCCTGGGCTGGAACTGTACAGAAAAGAAAGTCAATTAAATTCTGAAGAAAAAGAAAGGAGAAAGGGGTCACAGTGATGGAGATGGGACACTTCCCTTTCCTTGCCAACAACAGCAGAGATGGATTCTGAGGGATAGCGTTTATTACATAGTTGTAAATGCCCTTTGCTGAGATTTCTGACTCTAGACATTTCTGTTTGACTGTCAACAGAGACAGTTAATTACAGGGATTATACAATATTTAAAGCTGTGTTGCCAAATTCACTTTCACCACTTTCTCTTTTCCCACTGAAATGAAGGAGAGCACAAAAATTACAACTGCATCACCAAACTATGTTTCAATGCTTCACAATAAATGAAGTTGGAAGATACTCAGCAAGTTATTTGCTTCACTATTCACTGGCAGTTGGGTTTCCTTCTCGTGTCCCTGAACCTGTAGGTGGGGTTTAGGTGCAAAAAATCTCTCCCACTGTAAGAGCTGAGCAACTCAGAGAGCTCCTCATGAGGCTGTGTACAAGTCTATGGGGACAGAAAAAATCCATTGCAGAGTCCCAAAAGAACTGGCTGACATGGTTGCTAAGCCACTTGTTGACATATTTAAAAAGTCATGACTGCCAGGCACAGTCCCTGGTGACTGGAAAAAGGGAACCATCAGTCTGGTGGCCTTCTATGTTGGAGTAATGGCACCAATAGACAAAGGAAGGGTAACTGATATTATCTACCTGGATTTGTGTCAGACCTTCGACAAGATCCCTTTGACTGTCTCTAAATCGGAGCGACATGGATTTGAAGGCTGAGTTATTAAGTGGATAACAAATTGGTTGGATGATCTAGTCCAGAGGTCAATGGCTCTATGTTCACATGGAGGCCAGTGACAAGTGGTGTGCTCCAGGGATCTGTCATGGGACCAATGCTCTTCAGCATATTTATAAATAACAGACAGTGGGATCATGTGCAACCTCAGCAGGTTTGCAGATGACATTACACTGAGTGGTGCAGTTAGTACCTTAAAATGGAGAGGTGCCATCCAGAGGGACCTAGACAGACTGGTATAGAGGAGGACCATAAAGATGATTAGAGGGGCTGGAGCACCGTTATAATGAAGAAAGGTTGAATGAGCTGGGCTTGTTTAACTTGGAGAAGAAAAGGCTCAGGGAAGACTTGATTGCGTCCTTCCAGAACAGAAGGGGAGCTTATAAACAAGAGCACAAACAACTTTTCATAGAATCACAGAATCAAAGAATTAGAGAGACTGGGAGTGAGCTACAGTTATCTATTCAGTTCTATTCAGTTCAAGCACTGAAAAGACTATGCCCCAATCAACTTGACTCCCATGCTTTTGATATTTATAAACAGTTGAGGGATCCCCTCAGCCTTCTCTTCTCCAGACTGAAGAGTCCCACATGTCTCTGCCTTTCCTCATCAGAGAGATGCTCTAGGCACTTTAACATCTTTCTCATCCTGTGAGAAAGACTCTTTCCAGGAGATCCCTGCCTTTTTTGAATTGAGGAGCCCAGAACTGGACGCAGTACTCCAGATGCAACCTCACCAGGGCAGAGTAGAGGGGGAGGATCACCTCCCTTGACCTGCTGGCCATACACTTTTTAATACACCCCAGGATACCACTGGCTTTCTTGGCCACTGGGGCATACAGCTGGCTGAGGATGCTCTCTATGCCATCATCCGGATCACTTATGAAGACATTGAACAAGATTGAGCCCTGGGGAACACTGCTACTTACAGGCTTCCAACTAGGTTCTATGCCACTGATGACAACTCTCTGAGCTCTGCCAGTCAGCCAGTTCTCAGTCCACCTCACATTCCATGCATCTATCCTATGCTTTCTAAGCTTTGTTACATAAATATTGTGGGAGAATTCATCAAACACCTTGCTGAAGTCAAGGAACACAGCATCCCCTGCTCTCTCACTGTCTACCCAGCCCATGATGACATCCTAACTGGCTTCCAGGTTGGTCAAGCACAAGTTCCCCGTGGTGAATCCATGTTGACTACTCCTGATTACCTTCTTCTCTTCCATCTGCCTGCAGACGGCATGTAGAACAAGTTGTTCCATCACCTTTCCAGGGATGGAGCTGAGGCTGACTGGTCAGTATTTTCCTGGATCATCCTTCTTGCCCTTTCTGAAGACTGGTGTGACCTTGGCTATCTTTGAGTCCTCTGGCACCTCTCCCATTCTCCAAGGCCTTTCTAAGATGATAGAGAGTATTTCATCTATCGCTTTTGCCAGCTCCCTCAAATATGTGTGGGTGCATCCCATTGGGGCACATGGATTTGTGCGCACTGATTTTGGCTAGATGGTCTCTGACCATATCCTGCTCAATCAAAAGGATATTCTATGATTCTGACTTCCTGCTGGTGTAACAGGGCTTGTTTTGACAGGGACCAAGTTACAGGTTTTAGCTCAATACAATAAACACGACCAACAGCTTTTCTGATAATAGTCACTTATTACATCCTATGCCTTTTAAAATTACTTTTATATAGGACCTACTGCCCTCGGAAGAGCTAACAAACAATTCCATATTCTTCAAGAGATAGAGGGTTTCTTGCTTGTTTGTTTGTTTTTGTATAGTGTGGTAAGTTGTCACAACTGCAGATTGCATTTTTCATTCCGCTGTACTTTTGATTTAGGATCCGTACATACCCTGGAGAACATGGGAACATCTTGCACATGATCGACTGAGCACTAAAATATCATAAAAAGTGTGACAGTAGATTACTTACATCCTTTTTTTTTTTTTTTTTTTTTTCCCTTGTGGTGTTATTTGCCACCAATATTAGGTTAGAGGTAAAATCCTATCCTTTCATATCAATTTACATCAAAATTACAGGTGAAAAATTGTCATCTACTATATGTCCAAACATTGGTCAAAGAAATGCCAGCTGACCAACTGTCTTCTTTACCCTTGAAAACCATCAAAATCAACTATTTTTATTTGGTCCTCAACCTTTGTCTGTGGAAGAGTGGGATATAATGTGTAAATGAACTGCCCAGGACTCCACTATGGTCATTTTGGAGACAGACCCCAGAGAAAAAGTGTCTTAGGCAAAAGGAGAGAGGGTAGGGTATGCCCATATTAACAAATAAGCATGAAAGAAAAGCAGCATTGTTCTTTAACACATGAGAAGGTCAGCAATTCAATCTACTGTTTGTGTAAAAGAAAGAGTAGGGGAATATATATCTGTGAATATAGGCAGGAGGTGCAATAGAGAAGAGTGCAATTGGAAGCAGAGGACATCTGTGGAATAGGAGGTGGTATCAAAGACAGACAACTGACTGAGTGCTTTTGGTGTCATTTCATCATTATTTATTCCTAGGTAACTCACATCTTATTCAGGTATTCGGTTGAGAGTGTTATATATAAGACAGTATGAATTCAAGCTGCCTGTGAATTAGTGCAACAAAGTGTGAAGAAGCATTTCCAAAGGAAACAAAATAAAGTGGAATACATCTTGTAATCTATACGCTAAAGGCAGAGGGCCACAAAGACAACATTGTGTCAGTGCTACGTGACTTAGGAAAGGGTGAGGGGTTTGGAACTAAGAAATACACTGACGGAAAGTAAAACAAGTATGTGGAAAAAAAAGATAAAAACAAACAAACAAAAAACTACCTCCCTCTGATAGAAGTGTGATATAGATTTTAAAACACATTAGGAAGAGGTATTCCTGTATTTGAGGAAAAAAAGATATTTAGCAATATTTAAGAATCTTGATAAATTAATTTGATGGACCTAAGCAATTATAGGATGCATACTTTTGTATGTCATGTTTAAAAGATGTTCCTATTGTGTATTCTAAGCATTTATATACATACAGAAAAGCCGTGGACACTTGACAGGTAAAGGCTGCAAAATAAACAAATAAATTAATTAATTAAATAAAATGTAAAGCTGACATAGTATGAAAAATTTAGCTTTTTATATCCAAAATAATTTTCCTTCACGGAAAAATTTAACAACCTGGCTCAATGTCAGGTTCTAATAGGGTATAATATATTTCAAAGTCTATACTGTTTTTTCATGTCAGGTGGCATGAATTCCAGAAACAAGATCTGCACCCATTTGGACAGAAGTTGATCCTATTGCTGTTGTGTATATCATCATCTGTGTATCACAGTAAAAGCAGTTCCAGTGCTATCCATGATGACTGAGTTTCTTCCTCATGTACTGAAGACTGAGGCATTCTTATACATGTCTGGGATTTCCAGCTGTCTACAGATTGCATAGACACTTCCTACTGACTACCCAGTGATCAAGATACTTATCTGAAGGAAAAAGTCTGGAGGACAAGGCACACATAGCTTTTTGAACCACAATGCTGTTTTGCAGTATCAATTATTTTCACAGTCTTGAGCTCATGAACTAGTCTGGAAGATCAAGAGAAAGTTATTAAATATTATTTGAATATCTAAGGAATTGATATTCCCCAGAAAGTCAGTTTAAATATGTACAAGAGCCTGACTGAAAGTGATGGAAACCAGAGACAGGAACTCTCTTACCTACTAATCATTCCAATAAAAACTGAGTGAAGAAACAGAAACATCTACCATTCTGACAGGTTTTGGTACACAGATTAATGTGAGTACCATTCACAAACATGAACAGGTGATCTCTGCCTACTGAACTTCATTTTATGTATGTTTGTGTGTGAACATACATATATTTCTGTATGCTTGTGTGTGAGTGATCATATAGCACAGCTAAAGGCCACAAACAAAAGAGGACCACCACATAATGAGACACCTATGGGAAGTGAGTTATGACACTGTCAGACACTTAACACCTAGTCACTGATTTTTTTATTTGTTACACAAACATAAAGGTTCTAATAATGGCAATCTCATGTAAACTGTATTGTAGAAATCTAAATCTGAAAGATTATATATTCCTTGCCCAGCAAAATCTGAAAATAACCTCACAATGAGAAGATTAAGTGACTTTTCTATATGGACCGTATAAAAAATATGGCTGATATTAACACATGGGTGCATCTATTACCTTGTATATTTTCAAACATCCTTGTTCACCAATCCTGTTTAGCAAAACACAAGTCTTTTACCTGTCCGCTGCCTTGTTTCTGTTGTCAAGCATCAGTCTTTTTTACAGAGATTTGAAAACGAACACATAAAATAAATTCTATTAAAATTTGACTCTGTCACATAATAGGGCAAAAGTGGTACGTGCCATCAAGGATGGTAAATTTTTCTGTGTGCTGTTTTGCACACTGCATTAATTCAACTAATTGAATTTTCAGAGTTTTCTTATGTTAACTGAGAAATGTGAAAATACATTGCCTAATGAATAGAAAGATTGCTCACATTTTAGCAACTCAGTGACTTTTACAATTCATATTCAATTTGTTTAAGATTTTAAAGGAAAAATATTTTAAGTAATTAAAAATATTTAAGATACTTCTTACAAAACCAGTTTCTGCAATGTAGGTGAAGTTAATAAGAGTTCCTAGATTTCAACTTGTATTTGTTGCGCTATGGCAAATAATTCAAGGTAAATGAATGACCTAGATAACTAAATCACTTCTAGTCATTAAAGGGAAAGAACAAAGGGCTGTAAGCTGGAAGGGAAAGGGAGGGTGAAACAAAGAAAAGAAAGGGAAAATCACTTTTAAAAAGAAGGAATAAATGCCCACCAAATTTTGCATTGTGTGTGTTAGCTACATTATGTTTTTATAGTGCTTTATCTTTTTATTTAGTTTATCAGTGCATGAGTCACTTTACTTCAAGCTTTGTTTTCAAATGTCCTTAACTTTATCTTGCTTTTGTCCTGATATTGGAATGCTACTAAAGTTTCTGTTTACGTGGCAGTCTATTATTTGGCTGGGGGCAGTTTTTGTCCTTCTGATTTAAAAATGTGATTTTCCTTGCCATCCTGAGGCATTTGGTCTAGCTGTATGGTTAAAGTTGTCATTCACCTCTGAATCAAAAGATCAGTGAGAAAACAAAGAACTTCCTGAATTGACATGAGAAGGTAGACAGAAAAGATGACAATAAGGAAAGCATCAGTCAGAGATAACATTTGTGAGTGTGGCTGTCATAAATATATATATATGCATATATATATATATCTTTATATAACTACAGAAAAAAGTAGGCCCTTCAGTAGAGTTGGCTGAATAATTCATTGGGAATAAATTACCCAACAGATGTACTCCCCACACACTGTTTTTTGTTTGTTTGTTTGTGAATGGTTTCTGAACAGACCATTTCTTCTGAAAATGTATTCCATATATGGAAACATTCACCAGAGTCTTTGTGCAAAGCAAGAATATTTCCAAGAAAGTATTTAGTAGTGATGTCATCACTCTGAGTCAGACCCATAGTTCATCAAGCTCAGTGTTCCACTATATCGGTGATCATAATAAGAAAGATAGAGTATAAGTAAATAGCATGCCTTTTCTATAGTGATTCTTGTCTTACTAAACTATTACAGGTTGAATGCCAATGATTTTCAAACTTCTGAGAGAGAGACTTGCTTAACGTTTCTTTGTAGAAGGCTTTGTACATGCACTTGCCATGAACGTACCGTGACACTTTTTTTTTCTCTGTTCTTATCTTTTGTCCCAATGGCTTTGATTCCTCTGGTTTAGTTCCACCTGAGGAAGCAGGGCTGCTTTTCCTGTTAAATTTACTGGTTGCTCTATTTCTGTCATGGACAGCCATAACATCTTCACTTTTCACTTTTACCTTAGCTTTCATGGTGGTCACTTAGTAATCATACCAAAAAAAGGTTGATAAAAGACCTGGTGTCAACAGAAAGGGCATGAGTCCTGGCAGCTGTTGATCTAAATTATTTTTAACAACCTCCAGAGATGGAGATTCCACAGTCACTCTTGTCAAGTTGTTCTTTACTACTACAAAGTTGTTCCTGAGGTTTAATTTCAGTCTCTCTTACTATTAAAACCATTTGTTCTCATCATTTGACGTGCACTGATCATATTCTTTACAGAAGATTTTGCATACTCTAGCCTTCAATCTTTCAGTGGTACTTAATTTAAACAGCTTGAACCTTGTCTCTTACTTTTCTCTCTAGTGATCCATGTTCTCCCTCTGATCTGATTCATGAAGTACGTCGACCAGAGCTGGACACAGTACTCCAGCCAAGGCCCTACAAAGTGGTGTATAGCTGAAAGATTTGTTCAAATTTTTTGCAAGATATATTCCACTTACACATCTCAGTACGATTTTGCCATTTTCAGAACAGCATGATATTTCTGATTGTGTTCTGTCTGTAGTCTACTTTATCCCTTAGATCTCTTTCCAAAAACTGCTATTAGCCAGCTCCTCATCCTCTGTTTGCAAAGCTGGTTATTCAAATCTATTTGTAATACTTCATACTTGCCTCTGTTGGATTCAACACCATTTTCCAAGACCATTTCTCTAATATATGATCATTGCAAATACTGAATATCTCTTTTACATATCTTCAGACAGCATCAGTTTAATTTCACATGTAGATTTAATAAACTGTTCGTTATTACTTATTTGTTTATTTATTTTATTAGTTCTCTATTCTCTTACAGAGATCTTAATGACCTATTTAAAATGTCTATAATTTGGAAATCTTCTTTTCCAAATGAATAAGTCATAGTGAATGCAGTCTTCTGCTCCTGATTACCTCCTTGTATGGAAACACTTGAAGAAAATGAATATACTGTCATCCCAGATAGAAAAGACAATCTTTCAAGTTCTGTTATATATTTTTAGTTCTACAACATAGTTTCTCAGGGGGGATGGGTTGTTAAAAACGCTCTAGATATTCTCATGTAATGGGTTTAGATACTAGGCAATGGTGCTTTCTGAGTTTGTTTTAATTGTTTTTCTTCTAAGATGTCTTAAACTATATTCATATTTGTGTATCATACAGTGCAATGCTGATGTTCTTAGAGAACTACTTCAATGACCCTTGATCGATAATAATTCATTTAGATCCCCATTTACTCACTTAAGTCACTGGATGCCATTTGATGTGCTGTCTGCTGTTGTCCTTCATGAATCTCACTGATTAGTCCAAGTTCAAATTACAGTGAGAAAGAGCTGCACAGCTCAGATATAACTTTCACTTTTAGGGAGTGCTACTTTCACCTGAGCTGTTAATTAGCATATCTTTCTATTGTGGAGTTTGACAAGAAGCAACTGAAGGATGCTAGCTATAGTTTGCTATTGTTAGTTTCAGGCTGAAGTTTTTGATTTTGGTTTAAATACTCACATTAGGTGTATACAGTTGGATAAAAGATTTATTTTCTGACATACATAATCCTAACATGTTGAAAGAGATGTTTAAAAGTAAATGTATCTATAGAAGAACAAATTGAACTCAAGCTTATGATTTGATTATTCATGTGATATCTGATTGATCTCATTGTATCAGAACATTAATAAAGAACTCTCCCAGAATTGTTTTGTTTTTCTTTATATAACTGGATTGTCTTCCTACTCTGAAATTAAAAAAAAAAAAAAAAAAAAAAAAAAGGCAGAAAAAAGATCTTAATTAAGGAAA
Organism: Alectoris magna; assembly: GCA_030625065.1. Classification (NCBI taxonomy): domain Eukaryota; kingdom Metazoa; phylum Chordata; class Aves; order Galliformes; family Phasianidae; genus Alectoris; species Alectoris magna. The sequence goes on from CM060560.1 coordinate 62,335,531, forward strand.
GCATTCCTAAATAGGTCAGTACATAACTGAGGCCCAGATTCATCCTGTTGTATGAAATTGTTTTAGAGGTGAACAAAATTAGTATAAATATTCTTTCTACAGACAGCAGAGAGAAATCAATCCTTTTGAAGGGTGGTTCATTCTTCTTGAGAACTGCATTCCTCCTAGAAGTCTCTGTCTCTCTCCATTAGAAGGGAGATTAGGCTACTAATTTATGTTCCTCAAGTACCTTGAATTTATTTATAAATGAGTAACTTATTCCCACTGAAAAGTATTTTCAGTGTTCAGCATATGTTCAAGAGCTGCCTTGTGATGACAACCATTGTAATTCTTATGGCCTAATGTAAATAAACAGCCTAATACAGGAAATATGCACATCTCTGAGGAAGCCACTTTTTGTGAGCTCATTGAGCACAGGCCAGCTTTTTAAGGACAAACATAGGATGAACATCACACCATGATATTGTTTGATGTGCGCTAGAAAGAATTATACTTCATGGGTTGTTTTAAACGTGTATCTGAGGATGAAGTAGTCTCGGTATGAAATTCACTCACAATATTAAAATCAAGTTCACGTGCATGATATTTCAACAAATTTTAGCCACATTTATTATTTCTAGCTAGACTTATTTTATAAAGCAAAAATAATGTCTGCACTCAGACTCTTTCATCTGTGAACACCATATTTGTAATGATTTTTTGAATCATGTGACTGCATATTTTATTAAATTTAAAGAGACTGTTTGTTTGTGTCTATTAATCCATCTGTGCCCCCAAACAATAAGGGATTTTAATTTAAATATGACTATACACAATCATAATTGTTATTGTGCGTAAAATAAAGTCTCAGTGTAGAAGACTACAGAGAGGGTTATTGATCTTTAGAGAAGAGTTACATACACTTTATAACTTTTTTTCAACACCGTTTTCATGTATGCTATGCACTAGCTTCCTACATCATTGGCAATTACACTATTTTTAAATGTCTTCTGTTTCAAGGCCACCTTGCAATAGTATTTTAAAGAATTAATTTTAGTACATTGATTATTGCTGCAACAGGTAATACAGTTCTATTGAAAAACTTGCAAGAAATTCTCCTTTCAAGCACAACATTTAATAGGTCATAGTTAGGCTCTTCAAAATAGAAACAATATTTTCTTTGCTTTTTCTGAAAGCAAAAAAACTGAACAGCCACACGAACACATACATACATATAGGGAGAAAAAAAAAAAAAAAAAAAAAAAGAAATTGAGGTATATGTACTGTAGAGATTTTCATGTCCCTGTAACTGGTGATCATACACAACCAGTGTTCACAATGATGGTCCTGTTGCCTTCCATTATGGCTGAATCTTGTTCTGCATGCCTCACTGAGTTCTACAAGGCTAATTGCAAAGCGAGCTGTTAATAAGAGGCCAGCAAAAGAGAGCTGATTTTGGACCTATAATGAAATATAAAAAAGTTCTATTTAACTCAGTTGGAATTTAGTAGAGTGAATGGGAGATCTAAATGTTTATGATTTTGGAAGAATATTGGTCATTATTGTTAGCAATAGAAGGTCAACAACCATTGAGTGATACATCAGGAATAGCTTATTTTTAGAAATCCCAGTATGTGTAAGACTTGACCTATTCTAAGAGTTTCTGGATGATTTAGCAATACCATATCCACCATCAACAGTAGACACTGTGCTTTACCGAGGAATGAAGAACTTCATGGGAAATACTTCTCAGTATATCGTATATAAGAATCAAAATAATTTATAAAAATTTAAAAAGTTACTTCAATTTGTAAACATACAGTATCTAAGAAATCTTGTTCAGGTAAATTTAAGAATTTGACTTTGGGGACCAAATAAGACATATTCCAATTTAAATTTATTGTTCATTCCTTTCTTGCTTTTCAACATCAAGCAGATATGTCAAAACATTTCACTGTAATTTTAAGGAAGAATCAGATAAAAAAGATGCTGCCATGACACAGTTCCTTTCATGTGTTTAGCAAATGTATTTATGACAATATTTTCTGGATTTTAGATCATCAAATTCCCTGCTAAACACTGAGTGTTCACTAATGTAAAGTGAAGAACACACTGGATACTGATGTGATCTATCACTCACCAGCTGAGTGTCTGTACTAAAATCAAACTTTCCACATGCTACTTGTCTGTTTCCTCACGGCTACAACGTATTAGAAACAGAATTCTAAAGATAAAGGACTTAAGGCAGGAAATCCAGTGAACTAACAAAAAACATTTAAATAAGAATTTCCTCTGTGGTATTGAAGTGGTCATAAACTTAAATCAGTAATTCTGAGTGAGATAATCTCTGAAGGAAACAATTACGTAATTTTTTTTTTCTTAATTTTTTTTTTTTTTTTAATTTAACTATAAATCCAAGTACTTAACAGTGGCAAGAAGCCTTACATCCAGTACCTTCTCGTATATAATAATTTTGTGCAAGAAATAATATAGTACGAACTAAAATCCATTCTGGTCCACCTTAAAATTGAATAAGCTTGCTTCATAAAAGTAAGGATTCTATGGGATGCTCCTTCAAACCACAAATAATGTATGCTGGCACACCATGTAATCTCAATAGTAACATGTTTGTTTACTATTCCCTTGTAGTACAAAAATCCCCAAAAGCAAACAAATTTCTGACGTTATCCAGTTCATGTAAATGCAAAATCTTCCTAGAGTGTCATCATCCCAAATGCTCTAGTATTTAATCCACTCTGCCAGTTTAGTCATTTTTATGGAAATGCATCATAGCTGGTTTTCACAGCAACTCAAAACCATATTTTGCATTGAATCTTAAATATCATTGAGTAAATATATTAAAGGAATATGCTGAACTTGATAATTGAGCAATCAAAAGTAGAATAAATGGTGTGTCCAGCTAGGCATATTATTTCTTTGTTTTCTAATCCTTTTGTTGTGCTTCATTTTATAAGTCCTCCATAAGGCTGAATATAAAATGTTATCAATAAAGGCAAGCCATTAATCCACCCATGACAAAAATTAAGATATATTTGTCCTTTAAGGCTGACTGCCTCTGTTCTGTTCTGCTATGGAGGTCAATAACCTGTAAGTGTTTAATGAATATTACTGTAATGTTACTTTCATTATTGAATTAGAGATGGCTTCGAAAAAGTCATATGGTTTGATCTGTTTTGTTTTATATTTATTAAACTTCAGAAAATGTGTATGAATTATATTTCTTCCATTAAGGATTTGAAATAATAGGAATATTTGCATAACATTTGCATAAGAAAAAATAAAACTAATAATAAATAATAATCTTCATGTCTGTTAATGAAGACTTCTTTCACTTTTGTGAATTGTAGCAAATCTAAAATAGATTTATTACTGTAGACTATTTCACAGTCCTGAGATTAAATTATTACCATGTAATTTTATATAAAAAAATATATATATTCATTATTTAATGTTAGTTTTTCTTTATCATCAGCAGATGAGGAAAATGGAAGGGCCAATTAAGATCACAAAGATGTCACTGGTAACATAATACGAAAAATTCAGATTTAAGGTCAATTCTGAAAATGAACTTAAAACTCAGATGTGAATCACCTGTTCTTCATGGCCTTAATGAAAGCTCTGAAAGCCATAAAGCAAACTGCATCCAATTCTAAAACATTCAATGAACACTTCAGTGAGCAGGTTTACCTCTCAGACATAAAAGTTTTGTACTTGTCCAAAGCTACTACCCTCATTAGCGCTTCTCCCATACATTTGAATGAGGAAACATAAAGAGGAATTTATCTGAACTTCAAATATGGATAACACTTAAGTGGTACTCAAGTGCTGGTCTCTGAAATTACCTTAGGTATGTACACTACTGCATATTTTGCAAGGTCCAGCAATGAAGGGAAGGGAGGACCTGTCCTTTCTTCGACCTCCATAGATACTCTGAGAGAGTACTCTGAGAGAACAGTTTGCATAAGAGCATTGGTAACATTTTCATATAGATTATCTGGTTATACAGTAGTTCTCTGCAGAAAGTCTAACATGTTCTGTTTTTCTGAGCAGAGTAGAGATTAAACCAAATTTCTTAGAAATGTCAATTCAACTCTGTCAAAAGCTTTATTATCTCATGAAAGTGAATAACTTTCAAACCAGCCATTAGGTAATAATGCAATTACACAATAAGGAAAAACAGAAATCTATAAAAACAAAATAAAACAAAACAAAAGCACTACATTTTCCTGAACGGTCATTATTCAACGTGCAAATGTGCTTAGAGCAGGCAGTGCCACAGAATAGGACACTAAAGAGATAACAGACCAGAAGATTCTCTGCGGTCCGTATACACTGATGCTGTTCCTACCTTAGGTTGCTCAGAACCCACTTATGTTATTTTGCTTATATAACAGTTTCATTGTTATGTATGTTCAATTGTTCTTTCCTTGAATTAAACACTTAAATGTGTGCATAAGTAAAATAAAATCTGATAAGAAAAAATATCCAGAAAACAATAATATTAAAACGTATGTAAATAGTTTCATAATGGCAATATATATTAATGTGAGGCTTGCATTCCAAATAATGTTATAAGCACATTAAACATAAAGGTAGAACTGATAAAAAGAGTACAAGGAGTTGTAGACACTGTTATCAATACTTCAACATTTTCATATCTTTTCTCGCATTGACTATTAAATGTGTATAATTTTGGTTAGAAACAATATATATGTATACGCTTTCAAAAAATTGTGCCTAACTATTAACAAACTTAATGTGAAGTTCAAATTTGTTTTCATGTGTGAAAGGATAACAGCTACGAGACAGTTTCTCAGCCCACTGACAGGCCACCAATCTAGTCTTTGTTCACAGCTGTCTTTTAGACACTGGTTTTATTTAGTAGAATGTGGGTTTCTTAGCTGTTTTGTTGCAAATACTAGTAATGTGTAAAGGGTATTAAATGGAGCAGGTCCTATTTCCCAACATAATGCCAAGTGAGATCCATTCATCAAAGCAGGCTATTAACCTTTATACCTACAGCCTTAGTTGTCAATATCCTTAACTTTCATTCCAATGATCATTTTATCAGAAAAAATTTGATTCTTTTACGTCTTCATTTCAGGCTGCCAATCACATCTGTTGAAACATCTAGCCTTCTTGATAGCCTTCTTAATGTCATGTGTTGCAAATAAAATGATCTCAAATATGTGAATCTGTGGAAGAGTATAATTTAAAATGAACAGAATAAGATAAATAGCACTACTTCTATTTTTGCTTGATGCTGTTATTACTATTTACATTGCTATGAATCGCTTTTATATATGATTAGCCAAAATCTTCTTTTTTTCATTTAATAGATTCTGCCGAAGAACTCCTACTCTGTCAATTTATAATGCCATACATCTCAAAATCTTCCACCTACATGTAAGTCCAGGTCTCTACAGCTTGCAAATAGAAATGTGCTTTATAACTTAACATGCAACCAGTTTCTATCCTGTGCAAATACTGTTAATCTTCCTTAAATGTGTCTAGACACAGCTTTTACTGCCATATTTTGTAGTGCCTGGGATTGTTTGCTCTTCAGATACAAGTTTCCCAGTGATTCCAATCTTCTTTCTGGCATACTTCATTCACTTCTATCACTTCTTTACCATTCTCAATTCATGGGATTGAATTCCATTTACTCTAATTTTTTAAAAAAGCAAATTAGATCCAGACTTGGACATATAAACTTGGTTGAGTTTGGATAGGCTAATTCCTACTTTAGTTACTGGAAAAAATGAGTCTCAGTTTGATTATACATATTTTTCTAATACCATTTCAAATATACTGGACCTTGGAATATAATACTATAATGCAATATAATTTGTAACAATTGATGTTTCTCTGGTTGATGCTGGGACAGAGTTAATTTTCTTCATAGTGTCTGGTATGATGCTATGTTTTGACTTTAGTAGAAAAATAATGTTGACGACACACATATATTTTAGCTGTTGCTGAGCAGTGGCTGCAATGAGCCAAGGACATTTCAGCTTCTTATACTGTCCTGACAACAGAGAGGCTGGGGGTTGGACAAAAGGTGCCGAGAGGGGATGGATAGAATTAGGACAGATGACCTGAACTGGCCAAAGGGATATTTCACACCACATGACATATATGAAAACTATAAAACCATGGGGAGCAGACTCTATGTTGTTAAACTGTAACAAAGTTGTTTTGCAGTTGATGCTCTCAAATAGGTTCTTGTTTGACACAGGCCTGGGAATCAGAGTGCAATTCAATGGACTGAAATTAGACATTTGGTACAGGGCAAATATATATGTATATATATATGCATATATATATATACATATGTTGACAAGCTCTTCACTGACTGCAGTGAATGCTTAGGCACCTAAGGCACGTATACACAGCTATATTATGCACAGACGTAAACTAGATTAATCTCATCTATATCGTCTTCTCCTTTTCTTCAGACTGTTCTCCCAACAACATTCTCCTGATCTTTTTAATATAACATTTTCCCCCTCTGAAGAATGATCTTTTCTCCCATTAATTTATCGTAAACCTAAATAACAATTTTCTTTCACCTCTACATTATGTCCTTCCCTGTTAATTTTCTTTAAGTCATTCACTTCCTTCCTACACGAACTGCCATAGGTGTGATCCACTTATCCTAAATTAGATGTTTGCAGTGTAGATACTGCTCAAGATACAACTTTGCCTCCCTTTATAATCAGTGCAGGAAGATAGGTGTTTTTGAAAGTGGTCCATTGGATGGACTCACTTCAGGTAATAACTGTAGATAATATGAGTGATTCTTTCTGAATATAACACAAGACTTCAAGTTGAAAAAGTTCTGGAAGGTTTTAACTTCCCCCTGGTTTATTAATAGTATTTAATGCTCAAATCATGGATGAACTATCCATTTTTAATCTCATGCCAACTATCTAATAACATACCCATCAAAATTTTACTCTTGTGCATACAACCACAATACTTGACATATACTTGATTATGTGTTATTATTCTTTTAATTAAAAGGAAAAGAAAATAAAAGAAGCAGAAGAAGAAGAGAGAAGCACTTATGTGTTGTTTGTGTGTATTTTGCTGTTTGTTTTGGCATACTGAAAAACAGAGGAGCCCAGGGAAAGCTCTCTCATCCTCTGCAAACTTGCCACTTTGCTGCCAATATTTGATCTCCGATCTTACATCTTGTTTATTTTGTTTGTAGTGAATTATCATTATGGCATTGTGCCTTTTGAACAGACTTCATTGATACAAAAATGTGCTTTGATCTGGCCAAGTGAAAAATATGTAATATCTTCTAACAATGATTCTACTGAGAGTTCTTTTGAGACCTTTTTTTTTTGAAAGTAATGAGATGGTCATAACTCCAAACAAATGAATATTCAGCAGTGCAGGCATTGTCTGTCCAAAATAGCTTGCACATTAGCAAGAGTAAAAAGCAGTTCTTGATCAGCTTCTGATTGTGATTTTTCAAGTGATCCAAACAATTCATATACAAGACCAGACTTCTAATTTGCTTACTGAGCTACAAATAACTATAGGACTTTTGTGAAAAATGCCAAATAACATAGTGAATAGCTTTAACGGCGGAGAAAGCATTAAAAATTAATTAAATAAATAAATCCAAATTGTTTACCAAAGAGGTTACAAAAGGAATCACTTAAGTACAGTGAAAATCTTGAACAAAGTTGGACCACTATGCAACTTCTGATTAAGCACCGCTGATTTACAGTTAAATTCAGAAAAACCTTGACATGCTGGAGAAACAGGCAGACAAAAAACTCATGAAGTTCAACAAGAGTAAATAACAAGCCTGCTATCTGAGGAGGAAAAGCCACAGGCACCAGTACACATTCATGTTATGAATATGTACTACCAGTTCGTGTAGGCAGGAAGTGAATGACTTAGAGAAAATTAGCAGGGAAGGACAATCTGTGAAGATGAAAGAAAATTACTCCTAAACATAAGGAAAGATTTTTTTTTTTTTTTTTTAAGTAATGAAGATGGTCAATCACTGAAACAAATTCCTAAAAAAAAAACCAAAAAAACAACAAACCTATGGAGTCTTCATCCTTTGAGATATTCAGAACTGCTCTGAACAACCTGTTTTAGCTGTCTCTGTTTGAGCAGGGTTTCTCTGGAGGTGTCTTCCAGCCTCAGCCATTCTATGGTTCTGCACTGATACTGCCAGTGAGTTTTAATGATAAAATCAGTATGTCATATAACACTCACTATTATTCTATTCATAAATAAAAAGATGTACATAAAACAACATACAATATATTTTCTCCCTCAGATGTAGAGGTTGGGTTCTGAAATTTTAATGGAAGAAATTCCAGTCAGTGCAAAGTGAATCTTGTCTGGGAGTTTTCTTAAATGATAATAGTAACAGAAATCTCATGCTGGATCTAGTTGGGATGGAGTTCATTCTCTTCATGACAATTCCTATAGCCCAGTGCTTTATTTCTGTTATCCAAAGCTGTGTTGATAGCACACCAATGTATTAGCCAAAGCTGAAGAGCACTTGCACAGCAACAAGACTTGCTCTGTTTCTCACTCTAGGGCAACTGCGCATGGGAGTGAACAAGAGCCCAGTGGTGACACAGCTAGGACAGCTGATCTGAAACAAACAAATCGATGTTCCCTAACATATAACACCGTGCTCAGCAGTAACATTTGTGTCAGGACTTGTTTTTCCAAGACAGCAGATTCTTGGAGACAGGCTTCGAGATCTGCTGGTGAGATGTGATAAACAATTGACTTTGCAGAACTTGCTGTGCTTTTAGTGTTGTTTTTTGACGTTTTTATTATTATTATTGTTAGTATTTGCTTTCACTTTTTAAACTTTCTTTATCTCACCTCACAAGTTTTTCTCAAATTTTGTCCTTCAAATTCTCTCCCCCATCCTGTTAAGTGAAAGTGAACAAGCGACGGAGAAGCTGTGGCTGAGTCCACCCAACGTGACCATTTAGATCATTTACATGGAATACAGACATGAGCTCATGTAGTAATAAAACAAGAACCACAGCTATAAGCACCATATGCAAACACATTAGCATTTGAAATTCTTCTATGCTAAGCAGCAACAGAGATTTCAAGACACATGGAGCTGTATTTTGCAGCCGCTGGAGTGAGATTAGTAATATAAATGACTCTCAGACACACGGATTATCTAGATATCATTCGCAAAATTGCAACAGTTCCAGGCTTGTACTATTTGAGTATCTTTTGATGGTATTCTATTTAGCTGACTGAACACAACCTGAAAGTGGCTGTTTTGAACAATTGCTTTTCATTTTCACCTTATGTTTGTGTCTCAGGGACCACAGAGTTGTGAACAAAAGGGCAGTAAACATGGCTTGAGGAAAACTGCAGGAGACAACCTTACCTCTCTTCTTGCCTTCTGAGTTCCACTGCTACTGCCGAACACAGGGGAAACAAAGTTACAAAGTAGACATGGAACTTAACTATTAGAACAAGCCTCCAACTTGTTCGGCATGGCTGATTTGTTTGTTTGTTTTTTATCCCCTCTTCTAAATGGATGTGCAGCTCAGCTATGTGCTCATCAGTTTGTCTTCAGCTGGTCCCTGATGCCTGAGGACTGAATTGCAATTTTCAAGTACAAGTAATTGTGAGCGGGAAGGATGGTGCCTGGGTCAGTCAGTTCAGAACAAATCTGGCTTTGTAAAGTGGTCTTCAGACTGAGTATTTACTCTAGAATTTTCCCTGTTTCAATTTCTTAGGTACTCTGTTTTAAAAGTCACGTTCAGAATATTTTGGGTCATATTCTTTCCTTAGTGCAAGTTAAACAATGCTATTGTAATTGTACAAAAGATCCTGTTTTACTGAAAGGCTGGGTTTGATGCTAGCTGTCTAGGCATTGCTAGAAAAGAAGACAAATATCTTATTTTCAGAAATGACAGAACCAGATGCAACTGTAATGGGACTGATTGTCCTGAGACAACTTTAGCATGAAATAATTGAAATTAAAGGCACACTTTGAAAATTTGGGCTAGGAGATAGTAACTCAAGTTGTCCTTTTTTATATATTTTGAACTGCCACAGAGAAACATATAATGGCTAGTGGCATGTGCAGGACTGAGTCTTTATTTATGATGGTACTATTCCCTAATCCAATAGCAAAAGGCATCAGATCCTGCAAACTACCCAGAATATAGTGAGTATTCACCACCCTGAATGCCATTTTGTGTTCAGCTCAGGCACTATCAAGAATTAGGTACTTAGCCTAGAATGAGTATTCAGAGATTAATTTTCTAATTAAAATTAATTTGATATAAACATTTTGTAGCATTTGGGTAAATTTATTGCTTTTTCTAGCTCTTCTGCATATATGATTAAACTACATGAGACAATTTAAGGAAGGCTAGTGCACAAGAGGGCAAGTCCACACACAGTAATTCAATTCTCTTTAGTCATCTGCATGTCTGTTTGAAAATGTCTTGCAGACTTTTTTAGATACTTATGCAGCTCCTTCTGGTAAATTTGAAAAATTCAATACCAAAGATCTTTTTCTTGGCAAATGGTTAAGTTTTATATTTCACCCTTATAGTCACTCCTACTGTGCTTCCCCCAGTGGTAATGCTGAAATAGTTCTGAACTAGTAAAATAAACTTTAAAAAGTTTCAAACAGATTTTCTTGATTTAAAAATGATGATTTATGATTATGCGAACTACGTTTAATATGCATTAGGAATTCAAATGCTGTTGCAATAATTTTTTAGTAAAAGCTGCTTTTTAGAACTACCTTTGCACATTCTCTCCACAAGCAATAATTCTTCATCTATAGAGTAATTTATTTCTTCTGGTTTTAATATGTTACAGATGAATGGTTGTATGTCTTTCCTGTTAGAGCATTACAAGACAGGCCACTTTTGCATTAGACTGGTACTACAACAGATACCTGTGGTGCTCTTCATGGTTCATGTGGTACTAATTTAAATGGGAAGTTGCACATATTTCATTGAAACACTTGGTAAAGCCAGCTTTCACAGAAGGGTGCAAATGATGGACTGTTCTCTGTGTGCAGCTGAACTGCTCTAAATGTGTCAGTGAGGGTTATGGATCATTTCATTCACCCATCAGCTCTGGTCCGCTGTGTGTACAAATCACAGTATAGTGTCATCCAACAGAACATTCCTGACAATACTAGAACATTTATAGTACTGCCATTTTTAATAGGAGTTCTGCAATCTTGTTTAAATAGTATTACTTCTTTAACTCTTTAAACTCAGAATTTGAAGTTGCTTTTTTTTTTTCTTGTTTCCCACACTGTTAGTCTCAGTTTTGGCTTTTTGCTTGGCTTTTTTTCTTGTCTGTGTAGCTACTGGGAGAAGAAATAAGATACTTTTCCAGGTTAAAAATAATGTGTGGCCAGGACCTGCATTTAAGAAACTTTCCATCTTCATAAATGTTATTTTATCATTTGTATTTTTCTGTAGCAATGATCTTGGGATAATTCAATATCCCTTGTGCATACAGTCCTTTTAAATACCAAACAGGGCACCTTAATTCTCTTTCGAGAATTGATAGAATTGATGATAAATGTTACATGATTACTAAATCCTTTGTCTTTCCATTGTTGGAATATGTTTATATGTATTTTTTAAAAATAAAATACAGTGGCGGTAAATTATTTTCCCATTATCTAGACTTCACAGTTGAGAAAATAAATAAATTTGCTTAAGTTTTAGGGAAGCTTTGTCAGTGGCTTCAAATCTTGGATAGAAAAAAAACTGCAGTAAGAAACCGAGCATAATTATAGCTAAAGCAAAGAAATGTATTGGTATTTAGGGAGTTGCTAACTCTGAGTACCTATATTTACTGCTATTTTTCAGGTAGAAATGATCCTTCCTAGTCTTGCACAACAGACAAGGCCTGCACAAAGAAATGGTGCTGATCAGGCATGCAAGTATGTACATATAGGCTTCCCCTTGTTCTATAACTCACAATTAAAAGCAAGAGTAGAGAGTATGTGTGGTTTTTTTCCCTGAATAAATGATGACTTATCTGGAAGTTGTTTATACCAGCAAAGCTAAGGTACTTTACTTAATGTATTAAAGTTATAAACTCGCTAAACCTAAATCTACAATCAGCAGAGATTGACAGGCAAACTTCCAGCTTTCTCAACGGACTACAGGAAGTCTCATCATCTATGCTCCACACCAAAATTAAATGTTTATACTTATAAATATAAATATGTGAATACCTCCTAGGTGGCCAAATATGGATTTTGGATTTGGAAGTCTGTATTTAAGAACTGCAGTTTGAGATGTTTAACACAAATCTTGACAGCTGATGATTTCCCAGACCAGTTTAATATGTTGTAGTCCTGTCATAGAGGAGACGGTTTTGGACCGAGGTCATTTCTTTTAAACATACCTCATTTCTGAGTTTATACCAAGCACTGATTTTCTGGTAATCTCCTAGATACATCAGAAGTGCTCTCAAAGCAACCATCTTAAACAATGCAAAACTGAATCCAGGAATAATTTTCAAGTTCAGTAATACAAGATTTTTTTGAACGTGACTAGGCCCACAAATCCATACTGGGTTTATAGTAGAAAAAAAAATATTTCTAACATTGCTTTCACCATTTAGAAGCAAAGATCCTAGTTCATCAGTAGGAAACATCAGTACATGTATTAACCACTGAATCTCATTTACGTATTGCTTTCTCACTGTGGTACCTTTTCTTCTCTCTAGTAGGGTGCAATATCAACTTAAGAGGCTTATGAAATAGGAGAATGTTGGCCAAACATATTTGTCTCCCTCTCCGGTTGTGGGATTTGGTTCCTACAGATGGTTGTGATGATTTCAAAATATCTTCAATCTCAATTTTGCCCAGGGTAAAATATACTTTATTCTCATGTATCAAGATAAGACTCAAGTTCTGCAAGGGTCAAACAGAATTTCTCACATAATTTTTAATTTAAAAATAATTAGTAGGCATTCTGTTTGACTTGTGAGTTCAGTACTACTCCTTGCATTGTCTAAATCCAGGGATTTACACTGATTCTAAGTCTTTGATTTTTCTGTACTTTTAAAGTAAGTTAAATATTCATTTGCTAAATACATTTGAAAAAAAGCACATTTCAAAAAGTAAAAAAGATATGAATTTCTTTATGGAGGTAACTTTGAATTTAGTCTTCCTCTTAGTTATACAACAGAAAGCTTCATCCCATTGACTTCAGTGAGTGCACTGGGAATCACTATTTTTGCCACTGAAAATTCATTAAACTTTACCCATGGTATAAATATTCCTGTCAATATAAAATAATCAAAGAATTTGACCATCTTTATGTCATTTGGTCCTGTGAGATTATTACAGCTTTTTTTTTTTTTTTTAATCTTTGTTGGCAAAACATCTCTCCTTTTACAGCAAGAGAGCAATGGCCTACTCTTGGCTCTTACAGATATGCATGCTGTGTTATGGAAACATTCCAGCTTTTCTGTAAGTAAACCCTAACAAGAATATTCATCCACCCTGGAAGAGAAATAAAAGCCATTATACTTTCCAATTTCTGAAAATAAAGTTGACAGACAATGGTGATATTCTCTGAATATATGATTGAAATTATTCATGAGATTAAAAAATATAAGTTACTCCATTTCACACCATGTGTAAATAATGTTTCTTTGTGCCCCTTCATTCAAGAATGTATGTTTAGGAACAGTCGCTTTTTCTTTAAAAAAATCCATTTGTTAAAAATGAGACATGATTTCTTGCCAGGGAAGCTGACAGAGAAAAAATATGGGGATGGAGAAGATTCTTTACATCTGCTTCTGAATGATCAGTGTGATACTGCTTCTTAAATTCCCTAGCTAAAAGTCAGCCTCACTGCAAAAAAATTACTTGTATCCATTTCCCACATTGAGTAATGGTAAGCAGAGATTCTAGGAATATGTCTACATCCCACAGTGAAAGGCTGTGTTAGACGTACTTTAGCATACTATGAGCAAGATGGTAAATCTGTTTAGCAATATATAAGCCTGTGACGTTATAAAGGCACATTAAAGTAGCATAGCCCTGACAGACAGGACTAATAAGCCCATATGCAGTGCCTGCTGCTCCAAAGATAACCCACTCCCAAATTGCTTGGGTACCTCAGCATGGGACTTCACACACAGACAGTCTTGTCAAATGCCAAACAGGAATTTTATTCTCTTTCCTGATTACCCTGCAAGGGTAGACTTCTAGTTTCATCTTTAGACTTTAAATCGCTATAGCTGGATGAGGGAAAGGCTGCACTGAGATGGGACAAATCAAGGAAAGATAAAAAGAAAATTTTGCTGAAGGGGAAGTTCAACATGGCTCTTTGGAGTGAAACCTACTTCTAAATGGCAGTGTGTTTTTGCAGGGAGCTCCTTCTTAGAGGAGGAATTTATGGGGATAATTATGATTTTTCCTTAACTGGAGTTTTTGTTTGTTTTCTTCTGTTCAGTGTGTACCCGTATGCTGTGCACCAAGTTGTTGACCTATATAAACCTGTAGAGAAATGTGATTGCCAGCAATATGTGATTGTAAGAAGTTCGATATTATCTTGAATGTGTTCTAGTGATTGTTTGACAAAGCAGAAGTAACACGAACTGTGTTTGACAAAAACAATAGTGATGAAAAATGTGTTTAAAACTTCAAGGACCAGGCCACTTTTCACAAATACTGATTGCTTAATTACCACTTGCTCATTGACTGACACCTCTCTAACAGCTAACATTTCTTTTTTTCAAGCGAACATTACAAGATCCAAAGTGATTAGCAAACCAGTAAATGAGTTTTCTGCACCCTATTTTACAAGTATTCATTTTGAGTCCGAGTACATCGTATTCCAATATCTCACATGGTTATGTAACATGAAGGTTAGAATTAGTGGAATTCCTAAGCCATGAGAGAATTGCAAACTCTTTTCCCATTGATATTCCACAAAGGAAGTGAACTTGGAAACTAATGTGGTTTTGGGGGAAAAACTGAATAGAGCCCTTAGTGGCGTTCAGTTTTCAGGAGTTGGCATGTTGTTCAGTTTTGTCCAATTATCAATAAATAAGAGGGATTAGCTGCTGGTAATGGTGCAGTGGACAAAAGATACAGGTCACATGCAGTGAATTCAGAAAAGTGAGAGTGTGCTTAGGAAAAAAAAAGCTTTTCTAAATTAGCAATAAAAAAAGATGATTAGGTTAACTGTTTAGTTTCTAAAGTAGATAAATCCTGATGATATGAATTCACTGTTGAATTATACCCTGAGCGATATGTCAAGGTTCATCTAACTTTCATCTTCTTACTACAAAATAATCATTTAGCTCTTCATCTAACTTGCAGCACACACAAAAAAAAAAAAAAAAGAAAAAAAGAAAAAGAACAGCTGAGTATGACCTTGAAAACAGAAACCAAAAGAAAAGACAAACAGAAAAGAAACTAAACTTCTGGTTAAAATGTAGATTCTGATTAATGATTTTAGAAGTCTAAATGCCATTCTATCTATTCTCCTGAAATTTTCCCTGAAAGGATTTACAAAATTGCACAAGTCTCTAAATCCAGAATGTGAGACTTAATGGAAGGATTTTTGTACAAAAAGTATGTTTTATGGTGTGAACATATCCCTAGCTTTCACATTCCCTCTTTTTATATCAATTTAACCAGGGAGATAATCAAAGTTAATCAAGAAATGTTTGATATTTAATGTGTGGAGATGCAAATACTTTGAAATTGATATTTTACACTGCCCAGAAATCCAAGAAATGGGAGATCGAGAGTGATTCATGCTCACAGATTAATTTAGAGGCTCTAATATAAGAATGGAAAAGCACCTCCTACTGTGTACATAGAGCCTCCTTATCCAATAAATCTTTGCCACCCTTGTTCTCCAGCTGAACAGCAGAAAAGGACAAAGTAAGACATATAAGTGCTCAGCCACAGAAATTCTAACCAGCAGAACATAATCTATTGCCTGACATTATGCATTATAGCATTAACAGATGAAGCTTATTGGACAACTCATTCCCCACAGAACTTTGTACATAAGTAGTTTCTAACTAATTAACTATATCTTTGAATGGATAATTTTTGGGAGGGGTGAGAAGAGAGTTTATAGTTTTTACAAGATATTTTCATTTAAAAATACCAAATGTTCTGCAAGCTGGCATGCTGGACATTCTCAGATTCTCTTCAGTATGAGGAAATTGATATTTCAAGTTAGTTTAAAGCCATGGATAACATGACAGGCACAGAAATGTCCAACAGTAATTCTGTTGTTAAAAATAACCATCATAGTCAGCTACCCTCTAAACACCCTTTCACTGTGCTTGTACTAAAGGTGCCAGAAATGCAGATACCTCTGTCTGCTCTTTCTATTATTTTTCACCACGAGCAGGAAAAGAAAGGAAATAAAGACAAGGCTGGGCAAATACTTCCATGAAGAAATTAAGCCCCCAGCATCCAATAAATATTCTTCACGAGTCTTCTGTGTTCACAGCATAAACATTCAGTGTTAGAGCATAGAGTAGATGAACGGCTGGAAGTATCAGAGCACAGCTCCGCTGCTTTTTCCCATCTAGCTGACCAGAATCCTTACCATTTAGAGGCTATACTATTGAACTTCCAGGATTTTACCACTTTCTCAGTCAGCTTCCATATGGTAATAAACCTAACACGTATAGCAAGGGATGTTGTTCATTTTTGATTAGAGGAGGTTGGAGACACATATTCCATTTTATGAACAAAAATACCTGCTGCAGTTGGCTTGTGGATTGTACTTTTCTCAGGTATATGGCCTGGAAAATGGCTGATCTGTGCCAAGTAAGTGATGTTTATCAACTCGCAGCTTTTTATGAACACAGGGGAGAAAAATGTTTATAACAGGATTATAAAGACTTGAATCAAATCCAAACAAACTGTTCTTGTTTCCTAATCTGCAATCACGCAAATAATTCTATAGCTCTGATTGTAGAAAAAAACTGTAACTCTCCAAATAAAATTCCATTAAAGTCTTAAAAGTTAATTAATGTAACAAATATACCTGCACTATATTAGGTGACAAACTTAACACCATTATCTCTTCCTATTTTATTCCTGGGTAACTCAGTACATCAGTATTCCAAGGCCTTTAATTATATACAGTGCACTCATTTAACTATAAACCTAAGCCAAGAATTTCAGCAACACACAGTGGTGAGTTATAAACAAAAAGTGATTATGGTTATGTTTAGTGAAGTTTCAAGTCAGTATTTTCTATCACATTTTTACAGCAGAACATAGTATAAATTCCTTATTAAGAGGCTATAATTGCTGAAAATGGCATACCATGTTTGTTTTACATGAATATAATTGTTTAATAAACATGGCAGCAGAGGAGGTGACTGAGGAAAGTTGACGACACACATAGGTGAGAACAAAATCCTCTGTAAGGTCTACAGAGAAGACTTTTGTGAAGACAACTAATTTTGTCACTTAGTCGTGCTCCACTGAGTTGTAGAGCTAACTAACTGATTCACTAACCCGGAGAACAGAGATCCATGGGCTATCTTAAAATAGTGAATTTTTTCAAGAATTTGATACCTTTAATTCATATTTAGGAAAGGGGAAAAAAAAGAGGCTTAAGATGGATAATATACTTATTCTCTGAGTTTCAATAATTCAGAGACCTGTTCCTTTTCTCAACTTTCTCACATCTGCTTTTTATGAATTATCACGCTAAAGACTGCCGACAAGCAGGTAAATATCAGCATTCCTTTTTCTTCCCCTTGCAAGGAATAGAAATATTTTGCATAGTATTTGTTAAGGTTTTTTTGTGTTTTTTTTAGCTGAGCACAATCAGCCAGTGGTCCTCTTGGTGGAGGATTCTAATTGTGCTGTATTTCCTCCCACCAAGGCACTAGGACTCTGTTAAGAATAATGTAGCGCTGATTATTAGTAAAGGCATCTATAATTCACTCCTACATCAGTAGGGGTTGCACAGAGTTTCCACTAATGCATGTGTGCACAAAGCAAAAAAAACAAATAAATAGTATCAAAAAAGCTGAGAAAAGGTTTAGCTATGAGAGCACTCCCTGCACACTTATATGTGCATCTGCATATGAAGCATTCCTTAGCAACCTGATCAAAACATAATTGTGTTAAAAAAAACAAAATGGTAAAGCTTGTTGCAAAGAAAATGCTTACTGGCAGGGTGCAACTATTTCCAAATTGGAGATGTGCGACTATGATGGAAGTCCCTGATGTGTGATGTCCTTGCTTTAGGGTGAGGAGACTCTCAGCTCTGTGACCACACTCAGTGTGGTACTATTGTCCTTCATTGTCCTTGGGCATGAGAAATGTATCCGTTTTTTATTCTAGACCTGTCCTACTTCCATTCACAAACCTCCATGTTTCATCTGTATGCCTAATGTTGGCAACCTTGTGCATGACTCCTTGAACACTTTCTTTCCTTCACAGTTAGTTTCTGGTATTCCAGTTGAAAGGTTCCTTAAGGCTGGAGAAGATGCCTATGCATGACAGACTGGAGAACCCAATTAGTGGTCTAGTGGTGCAGCACACAGCAGTGTGGCCTGGACTGCATTGCCTAGCAGGGTATGTGCTGTTGGACCCAGGCACTTTAAGCAGGGACCTTACCAGATGTGATCTCTCCAATTCTGATCATATACCCAACAGCATACTGTACCATTACAGCTTTTCTCTTGTCATCACAGCTGTGATCATTAATTTCAGCCCAAAGGTTGTTCTTAACAATATAGACAATCAGGAAACACCTTAATGCACTGCCAGTCTGTTTCAGGCTGTAAGCCATAGGTGTCACATAGTGCACTGTAGATTCGGAGCGCAAAAGACTTTGTGACACAAAGGATTCAGGTAATGTGTTTGAACATGAGAGGCATTCTAAACTTGCATTTACTTACTCCTTGATTTTCAGTCTTTACTTGACTTCCTCTTCCACTGACCCCTTGACAAATGGACAATAAATGCATGTATGTTGATATATATGTGTATATTTTTAAAAGTGCATATTTATGAGTGTGGCTGTATTGGCTATCAAGCTTCCCTTTCTGTTGTCTTCGCATGAAAATATTGTGTGTAAGCCATACCTCTTTACTTAAAATCTCTGAACTTTGTCTAGAAGATTGTGCAGAAAGGGATGACTAACTATTATCAACTGGTCTGACAGTCCTGCTCTTGCTAAATTATTATTAAAATGAAATCAAGACACAATATTCTTTTCTGAGCAGTTTCAATTTGAAAAGAACCTACTACTGAATGACTAAATATAAAAAATATATATATCTTCAGAAAGGCCTGTTGTTGTAAATGGATTTGCATCTCTGGAAAAAAATCAAAGTCAACATGTCTTTTCCTTTGAACTATATTCTCTTTTATCCTACATTTTTCTCATATATATTTATGTATAAAAATACAATCTGATGAACACTCCAACATCTTTCCGCCAAAATCACGAGTTAATACACACTGAAGCAGTAGCTCAATGAAATAGACTTCAGGGGTATTATTGCCAGTAGAAGGTACTTCTTTTCCTATAACACGAAGGCAATGTTTTAAAATGTTTCCAGTAGAGATCTGATTCTGCTAAAATCACTGTTGTTACTGATTACTTCTGAAAATTCCAGATCAAAGTTTCAGTTAGTTAATTTTTTTTTTTTTTTTTAACATATTTCTAGGACCAAGTAAGGAATAAATGCATGCTTTTTAAAAGAGAATTTAGGGAAGTTTTTCTTGTTTTCAGAATAATTACTTGGAAAAATGCTGGGTCGAGTATAAACTTATTCATTAACATCCTTAAAATGAAGCTAAATATACATTCCACAACCATAATTCCATTATTAATTAAACAGTGTTGTTGAATTGTTCATTTTCCAAGAATCTAAGAAAGTTAAATGAATTAACTTTAAGGCAAATTCTTAGTAAAAAAATAGCAATATAATCTTGGTGTGTGTCTATTTCTCTCAAGAAATCCATCAAAATCACATGTACTGATTTGTTATGTGTTTGTTATGATTCGTCTGTCTGCTTTGTTAGTATACGTAAACTAATAAAAATAGAAAAATAATATTGAAAATAAACAAAAATTGATGAAAGAATTGCCTACAGTGATTAAAAAAGAATGCAGCCTATGAAGTCATTAATACCAAAAGCAGAAAGCAATAATATCAACCTTTGCGAAGGTGTGAATTCTGAACAGTTCTGTCAGAACTCAGGTCTGTCGTTTTCATACACCACTGTCTTTGCACGGATGCTGCAATAAGCTTACAGTTTTGGGGGTCCTTTTCTAAAAATATTTTAAAAAGAAATCCATAAAACTGTGCATGCAGAAGAATTAAGGATAGGAGTCAGGCAGAAGAAGGATTTTGTCTTAAAGTTTTCCCTTGTTCTAATGTTCTGTAAATCTCTTTTCCCTTGGTGTTGCAGTTGTTAAACGACTGTGCCCTTCTCCACGGGTAGTTAATCGACGAAACCATCCTGCATCTGGGAGGGGCCAATTCACCACACAGACCCCATATAAACGTGTGGCAAAGGGCATTTACTTCTACATGACATCCCTTTATATACTAGCTCTGCTTATCCAATAGCTGAGCAGGGGAGGGCCTGACGCGTCACATCCCATCTCCTCAGAAACGCCTACTACAACACCTTGGTAAAGGAGTATTTTGAACATGCTAATACAGAATAACTTTTGTAACTTGTTCCATTGGGATGTCCCACTTTTGTTCAGTGTTTGGTTACAAACAGTTTATCAGTTCAGATCTTGCAGGGATTAATGAGTGGAAACAGAGCGTGCAGAGCAGTCTGACATAACAAACAGAGCTTTTGGCAGAGAGCTTTTGGCTCTGAGATGCTTAAGAAAATGTTATCCTTTTTCACAGGATCCAACATACTTTGCACCATACTCATTTCACCCTGCTAGAGGATGATACGTTGCATGAGCTCTTGCCTGCTGTAGACACCTCTTACTGGTTTTAAACACTTCTTAAGGACCCTTATTCAGTGGTATCAGAATGATAACTATGGTGTTCCCATTGATACCACAGATTCTAAACTGTCTTAAGAGAATGTCTCTTCTGTGATGGCCTGTGAAACATCTAAGTAAGTTTTATCCATGCTGATAAGTTAAAACAGAGTACTGAGCACTCTCTATACTGAGCACCTGAATTGAAAGTATTAGAAGCATCTTCTTACTCTTGCTTTCATTTATTTCTCATTTCCATTCCTTCTCGATTCCATTCCTTCCAATATATTGTAGACGAAATCTCCCGTGAAGACACAGCCTATAAGCGTAATACATCTATTAAACTTTTTTTATGCTCTCTGCTTAAAGAAAATATTGAAAGCTCCATGTCTCTACTGTTACTTCCAGTGACTTCATTTTTACTCTTCTGAGCTTTAAGCAGCCACAATCTGTGGTACTCAGGTGTCTAATTATAGATACACCTCATTGCTTGACAACTGGCAAAATTTTCTTCAGTTAAATTAAAAAAAAAAGGTTGACCAGAATAGCAGACTGAATTCTAGTGC
Organism: Alectoris magna; assembly: GCA_030625065.1. NCBI lineage: Eukaryota > Metazoa > Chordata > Aves > Galliformes > Phasianidae > Alectoris > Alectoris magna. The sequence goes on from CM060560.1 coordinate 62,357,075, forward strand.
CCAACTGTAATGATTTCATTTGAGGGGCCCTGAGATTGTAAGCACGGTGCCTCACAATGAGTTATTGGGTTACTTATATTTCCCAAAAGAAGATGAAAGGTATTTATGATATTGTTGTCTGCAGATGTCTGTAGATGACTGCAGATTTTTGTTGTCTAGGGGCACTGGTTTCTTCTTTTTTTCTAACCTTTCGTAAAATGTATTGCACTGCTGGCCTTACCTGAAGACTCGCAGATTAAAATCATCTTTTTAAATCTACTGACATGTATTTATTTATTGGATGCATAATTTCTCCTAGTACATATGAACATACACAAAGTAAATAACACCTGAAGAGGAGTTAACCAATAAGTCCAAATGATATGAATTAGTTTGCATATGTAAAAATGAGACAACAGTTCAAAATGAAAAGAAATTGACCGTAGAAATCTTTGTAAAACACATTTTTTTTCCTTATGAAGATAGAATATAAGAAGACATACTTTCATGGGAATGTTCTTTAGCAGGGGTAATAACATAAGAAGGGGAAAAAGGGAGATCAGTAATTCATTAGAAATTATTTTTCCTTCATACAAAATATGAAATGAGAAAGTAAAAGAAAACACAGTAAAATCTCATTTACTCTGAGAAAGCATGGACTTGTCAAGAATATTATAATCAGGATTTGAATTTTCTTCCACAGTTAACTGGATTTCTTATTTTACTGAAAAGGAATTTAAAAGCATCATTAAATAAAATACCATCCCAAAAACATAGTGAAAATTACTCTTAATTCTCACAGAATAACTGTGATCATTAGAAATCATGTTTTGGGGGCAAGGCCAGCTGCTTCGTTGTCTATTTTAAATAATATAAAGGAGGAAAGAGTACAGTAGGTACACATTATTGTACTTTATTACTTATGAATTATTATTTCATTTTCTCATACTTCAAGAATCCAAACTGCAAGAATATCTTTAAGTAGAAGTAAAAAATATGGGGGAATAAGAGACAGATACATACTTAAGTGCATGCTTTAAGCAGACTTCAAAAATTACATCCTCAGGAAGTTTTGTTTAGTGTTCATTTTTAATGTTAATTCCAAAATAACATCACCTGTATCAAACACTATAAAATTATCACTATTGGTGAGAAAGACATTAAAGGAATATGTTTTTTGTATTGCTTTCTATGCAAATGATTTGCTTATTTTCTCAGCAAATCCCAATCAGCAAATGATTATTTTCTCAGCAAATCCCTCCATGATGTTCTGGAGAGTGTCATGGTAAGGACACTTGGACATGGTAAGGACAACTGAACAGGACGGTGTTTCCCCAACAAGAAAAGTTTCCAGCAGCTGGAAATGTTTTTATATCATGGCTGAGGAATTTTTTAAAATGATGAACTGGAGGAAAAAACATGAATGGATGGAGTACCAAGTATAATTCTAGAAATTTCCAATTGTTTTGATTGTTTATAAACAATTCTTATTCAGCACAATCTCTCACATATGATCATTTTCAACACGAGCTAAAGCTCAGAAATTTCTATAAGGACATATAAATGGAATATTTGACCATTTACAAACCCACTGTGTACAAGTCTTTTGAATGAGAAAGTTGAAAGAAAGTCCTTATATCTCTACATACAGACTCATTTCAAACAGATATTTTATAATTAAAAAAAAGTTTGTTCTGAACACAGGGCTTCTTTTTGTCAAGAAATATGAACTACTTTAGAAACTGCAGAATTAGTTTAAACCATATTTCTTGAAGAGATTGGGATGGTATATCCACATCCAGTGCTTATAAGGAAAGCTGTTGAGCTGTGGCAAGATTTGTTCACCTTTCATAAGTATCAATGGGTTGTACTGCTGGCCTGCAAGCAGGATTCTCCACTGACATCAATACAGTACTCAGATGGCTTCCAGGGTTGAGAGCAATGTTTGCTACTGTTGCCTGTACGTACTCACAAATCAATCTGACATGCTGATTTCACTAATAGCAGGCAGTCTCTCATCCTGAGTTTGGACTCAAAGCTTGGCGAGATGTTAGAGAAGTAGTGCAGAATGAAAGCTTTCTTCAAAAAGACTTTTTTTTTCCTGAAAATGCTTGACACTGGTGCAAGCACTAGGTCACTTGAGTGAGCATTCCAGGGTCTCCAAAAACAGTATCAGAGCATATAAGACTGCACAGATATGCACTTCCTGCACCTTTATTCTTTCTATGAGAGATACTCCAAAAGTAATGTATCCTATTTTATTATACTGGCCCAGAGGTGGATGCTGGTGGTATGGCAGTAGAAGTGAACCTTCCCACAAATATTCCATTACATGTTGTTGTGTGCAACCAATGGCAGCAGAGGGGTAGTCTGACACAATGGCATCTGGTATGGAGAGTGGATTAAGCAAAGGTGTGCCATTTAATTCCTCCATGAGGAAAAAATGACACTTTTTGACATTCACTGATGCTTGCTGAATGTTGATGGAGATTAAACAGCAGATGTAAGCACAGTGAAGAGTGGGTGGTGCATTTCAGCAGCGGTGACACTGACAGTGGGTCATCTCTATTGGTGCAGGTAGTTACGAGCACAGCATGAAGGCTCTTGTTCATTGCTGGTGTAAATGTACTGTAAATGTGGTGGTGACTATGTTGAAAAATAGTATTTTGTAGCTGAGAAGTACTTAACACCACTGTGAAGAACTTCCTTTGAGTAAATGCTATTACTTCAAACGTTTGCAAATGTTTGAACTGCTACCTGCTTAAGATAATCTGGACAATGATCTAAAGTTAAGTGTACATAAGTGTATACAAATATAGGTACATGTAGGCATATATTTTTACGTGTGTATATTTTAGGTACATATTCATGTAATTTAAATATTTACTTTGTATTTTAACCAAATCATCATTAGTTACTACCCTACAAAATTAAATTAGGCAGAATATTCAATTGTTAATATGGAATTTTCTGCTTATACTATCACATTGGAATAGTCAGCTACTGGGACTTTGTTTGTCCCTATTGAAGGGACTATGCAGTCAGAGCCTATTTCCTCCATCCCTACCTTACCTGTCATTTCCAGCTATCAGACGCACCACTCTACCCATGTACACAGAGAAGCTCAGTGTTTTTCACTGTCTACCAAATAGCCTGAAGTGAAAGACAAACACGGTGCCTGAAGCAATATTGCTTGATTAACACTGAATAGTTCTTTAAAGTGATCACATGAACTTTAATCTGAAAGATTGCTTTGAATTGTTAAGGGTGGAATCTGTTGCTATGAGAGTTGTTAAACAACTGTGGTGAATTTAATGTGTAATAGATGATAACCTTTGTCTGTTTTAATATTGAATTCCATGTTACTGATCCTAGTAAATAATCCCTACTTTCCCCTAGTGAATACCTGTTATATCCCAAAGCCCCGCACAGTACGCAAAGACATTTTAGCTGAGCGTTTTTCATGTAAAGCACACATACTGTATGGATCTGACCTCATCACTGGTTGCCTCAGGCTATATCTTGTATACCGTCTGTTTTCTCGATTTTCTCCTGAGATTGTCATTACCTAAGGTTTGTAAATATTTCAGAAATTTGAGACTGGTATAACAATTGCAAATGCCATATTACTACTACACTGAACTTTCAGTAGTATTCAGATACAATACTATTTTTGTTTTTCTCTATTTTCTGTCTTTTGGATCTGATTATTCAAATTCTATTATGCATGATATTGCTTTAATTGAAATTACAATCTACTCAGTCGTTTTAAGCACGAGACTCCAGATAAGCATAGTTTGATCTCAGTTAACAAACAAACAGCGTACGTTGTTATTTTATATTATGATATTTTCTATTTGTCAAAGTACTGTATAGATCTTACGGAATTTTTATGCAAGTTTATGCATGAAACAGCTGTTTGTAGAAGCTGCTGACCTCTCCATTGAAGGAAAAATGCAGAAAAAAAATAAATAAAAATTCTTTTGTCCTTAAACAAACAAACAAATAAACAAACAAAAAAAATACAGGAATTCTTTAAAGTACATGATTTATTCCTTTCCAGAATCTAAGCCAATATGAATGTCTTTGGATTCAAGCAGAGTTATTTTACTTTTATATAATTATGTACGTATGTGTATATGTACCTATAAGCAAAGTATCTTGCATAAAGCAAAAAGATAGAGAAGACCTTCAAAATCTGCTTTGAAAATCTTGTGTAGCATGAATTTTGGCAGCCATATCTTTGCATTCATTTCTGGAAACACTCTCCATTTTTTATCAGATCCTGTATTATATCAATAATTTACTTGAATATTACATTACTATCCAGTATTTCATATCAGATTTTTCATTTGATTATAATTTGCTCCAATATTAACTTACTCTCCACACCTGCCTACATTATTCTACTTTTGTAGGTGCCTTCAGTACACTCCTTTGTAACATCTATTTTGCTAATACTGTGATACACCACGAAATGGAAGAGAAAAATGCATGTGTATCATGTAAAAAAAGATGTATTGTGACGATACAGTGGCTTAAAAGGGTTGATAGATTTTTTAAATCCTCCTAAATACTATTAGAATTATTTGATTATATCATTTACATTAGGATCGTAAAATCCGTTTGTTTTGCACTAATACAAGCTTTACAGGTAACAGTGAGAATTCCTTTAAATTTTGCTTAGCATGTTTTTTACATCCAGTCATGTGGATTTATATACCTTACATGAAAGATTCAGAAGTGAAGGCAATAATTTGTAAATGACGTGAGAAAAAGAAATCACAGTATATTTTCTTTTCAAAATATTTAGTGTCTACAATTCATCTGTGAACCGAGTAAATCATGGCTTCTTCAAGTGCAAGGATCGAAACCAATTACCATTAGTGACCATCGGGTGCAGCCGATCCTTTCTGTCCTGTTGCCTGAATCTCAATGATCTCCCAAGTGTGCCCATGCAATTTAACAGGAAGATCAATACGCCACAGCAGTTAGCAGCAGCTCTCTTGAAGTGCTTCACAAAACATGCTACATTTCTCTACCGAATAAATGTCAAAACATTCCAACAGCTACAATTCTTGGGAGAAATTGTTCTTGTGAAACATTATTGACATACTTTAACCCACATTTCCCGCTGCTCTCCAGCTTCCAACAAGCCAGTCAATTCTGATTTGGCAAGAGCCACATCTACACATGTCCCCTGCTGGCTTTGTCTGTAGTCATGAAAGGCATCACGATGTGCTGTAGAAGTCCTGGGTGTCAGGGGTCAGTGGTCTAGCTCTGACCCAAGGTCAAGGTGACAACAACCTGTCTCCTGGGACTTGTCTACATCTCTAATATGGCCTTGGAAGCAATCAATATCATTACAGATTTTGCTTTTCTAACGGGCAGTACCACCTGAACTAAGCATTTCAAGACTGACTTGCATGCCTTGCTACTTGAAAATGTCTTCATTTTCCCATTATACAGCAAAACATCTGAATTAGATCTGGCACTGGCTTTGTTTCATTTGTTTAATGTTGTAAATTAAATTGATTCTTTTCACTTTTTAATGGCTTTCTGCAACCAGGGTGAGCTCCCTGAACTCTCTTTTTCTCATATACAATGGAGGTGTTATACATCAGTACTTTCTCCTAGTACCCAGTCTCTGTTTCAGAAACAGGATTTCTTCTTATTTTGTTTTTTGGCTGTTCTTGTCCCCTCTTCTTTTTCCTTCAAGTAACCATTTTGTTATTCTTTTCTTCCTTGCTTTCAGGGGACAAAATCTCACCACTCCATCTATAAGCTGTATATATATATATATATAAACCTTCAAACATATCTGTAATAAAATGTAACATCCTTACCAATTTTGTCAGGCTATGGAGGGTTAGTGCACTGTATGAAGTAATTACACACATGAATAAGTTGATAAACATTGAGATAGACATTTTTATCACCTCTTTACAAGAGCTATGATAATTTCCAATGCAACAAGACGTTGCCTTCTTCAAAAAGCTCAACCTAGTTGCCTCAGTACAAAATTCTAAGTAAGTTCTTAGTTTTTGTGCTTGTTTTTGTTTGCTTTTTTTTCAATTAAGAAAAATACCAAACCAAAGAAATCTGTAGCTGATTTAAGTATTTTTTTTTTGTAAAGTATATGTGTTTCTAGTGGTTGTAAAGTGCAACAAAAGGCTGAAAGATTGAGAATCAAATGCAAAAAAACTTTGAAGGAAGGAGAACCTTCTCTTCTTGTGTCTTCAGAATGAATCCATTGCTATTTCAGTACACCAACTGATAATTGGTCTTCAGATTTCTCCTTAAGAGCATTTGATGTTTCAAATTGAAAACAAGATGAACTCAACCAAGAAAATCAAGGGGTCCTTACATTCTTCGGGTATGGTGCTCTCTTCTGTCCTGGTGAACAAAAACAAAACAAAACAAAAATCCATAAATATTGCTTTAGATGTGAGTTACAGACAACTTAGAATGTCTGTTAAGTACTCAGCATATTTTTTATATCTTTCAGTACATCAGCACTTTGCAAAGTAGAGAGTTTTCTCCACATTCCTCTAGTCTTCTTGCCATAGGGTGGTTTCTGTGGCTCAGCCTCAACACACAAGCTTGACTCAGTTTTATGCAAAGATAGTGACCCTTCTAGACACAGTTGATGCATAACTCCAGCTTAGAAAATACAGCTTTCGCAGAGAGGAGTCCAGGAAGAAGATGGAGGGATGGTCCTCCTTCTTCCTTCTCTGGTCTCTCTATTTATCTTTTCATACCTGATCCTCTCCTACGGTGTACTAGGCCAATGAAGCAGCTCCATTCAAGTTGCATCTGAGTGACAACATTCCCAATTTATTCCCTTGTAAAGATGAAGATAGTCAGTCTCTTCACATGCAGCATCTCACTGTTTATAATCTTCGGGTCCTGTCATTGTCATCTGGGGAATTCCAAGAGAAATAGAAGTATTGGCAGGATCTTAGATGAATATATGTGGAAGCTAGACCAAGAAACTCCTGAAGTTGGATATACCTGTAGAGAAAAAGTGGAAAATCCCTTGCTTCACGCTAAAGAGACAACAAAACTACCTCAAACCCTCAGTACTCAAGCATTAGCCTACAAACTTGGAGGATATTGAGGATCTTGAATAACAATCAGCTCATCTGTCAGTGTTTTTTCTTTCTCCTATCTCCTGCCTGTGCAAGCCTTCAGTGATTTTTGTATGCAGAGCTGTGGCAAGCACTTTCTGTGAAGCCTGTGCTCAGCATCATACAGTAGCAGAGATCCGCTTCCCTTTTTACCAGTCATGCAGCATTCTTCCACAAATGAGGCAGTCTAGCAAAGTGAAGAGAAAAATAGAGTTGCATTAGAAATCACAGAACTAGCGTGTCATATTTTAACATGGGTCTTACAAGGAAGAGCTTTGATAGATGCTCTGTTTGTTGGACCACACCATTTGAGGGCTGCCTTTACCCTCCTCAGGTTTTTCTTTATATCCCCTGAGGCATGCAGCAGTTGTAGAAGTCTATGATCAAATTTTTGCTTTCTAGACCTTGTAGTACCTCAACTGACTTTTGGAGCTCTCCCTTCAGCCCACTTGATGGCATAATAACTGCTCTTACTTTGCTCAAAATTACAGCTGCTAGCTGAGCATAGCAGCTTAACCCTACTTCAAGCTAGCCCTACAAAGATGCATCTTCCTATAAAAAGTTCAACAGTGTGAAAATCCAAGGCCTCCTTCTCTCCCAAATACCCTGAATATTCAAAAGCTGTCTAGCTTAATTTATTGTCTTTTCTTTCTGGAATAAATGTTACTAAAGAAACTTTCATTGCACTGTTGCTAAGGTGTGTTCAAGATTTTTCTCTTCTCTTCTCTAACGTAAAGCAGCTGTTCTCATTATACTCATGTCTCCTATACTTCATATTCTATCCAGCTCTGACAGAACAAAGGAAGCTAAACAAGGAATGAAAAACAAAAATGGAAAGAAGTGAGGGAGAAAGAGGGCGGAAAGAAGGACAGAAGGAAGGAAGGACAGAAGGAAGGAAGGAAGGGAGGGAGGGAGGAAGGAAGGAAGGAAGGAAAGAAGGAAGGAAGGAAGGAAGAAAGGAAGGAAGCAGGATGTGTGAGGGGTCCTTTGCATTCTCCCTGTAAATTTCTTGTCACATAACCCCCCAAAAATGCATAATAATAAATACTCATGTTCAGTGTTTCTTTAAAAATACATATATCCTTACATCTCAGAGTCTAAATGTAAAAAACGTTCTGAGCAGCACTCTCTCTTCTGCCTTGGAGTACTGCTACAATCAATGAATTCAGCTGTGGTAAGGAATGGCTGTCTCTTCACAGCATTAGCTGGAAGAATTATATCATCTGTTTTAGCATTCTCATCATATACTTCACTCTAAAGTCTGGGTAAGAAAGTGTCTTCTTATTAGGACCATCATCATTTGTATTTTAAAACTAAAGTAGTATAGTTTTAGAATCTAAGAAGTTACTGAAACATCTAGAGTTAAGGTCCATTAAACACTTTGACCTAAACCCTATGAGCAACCATTAGTTCAGCAGGAAGAACATTATTGTGCCAGCACACAGTGTGAGTACAAATCCTCTTCCCCTTCTGTTTGCCTGCCTGCCTCCCTCCCTCTAAAGTATTATATTTAATATGAAAAAGCAGAGAACTACGTGAGGCCCTAATAGATTATCAAATGAAATATGATCACCAGCGGTTATGCATTACAACTAATGTTTCATTAGTAGCAGTAGGATCAGAAAAAAAGGTTGGTTACTTGGTGTTTTTTCTACTCAGTTCTACAGAAAATCTTTATTAAATTATTTATTTTCTTACTCTTTAGAGTCCAGTTGTTTTTTATCTTTCTAGCTTCTCATGTCTGTTATAGCTCTCCACATCTTCCTTACAGGAACTGAAACTTTTATTGAAAACAGAGGAGGAAATAGAGGATGGATGAAATCGTTCTTGAGAAGACTGCTGTCCCTCTAATGGTTGGCTACATATGACCCTGGTGTCAAGAAACTTGCATAGGAAAGAAAAAAGCGTCTACCTCTGATTTTCTGCATTATCTATCAGTGAAGAGTTTCTGCAACTGCCTTCTCTTGGTGAACCAAATGTGGAAAACTAAATCGGGTGCTCTTGTTCTCTTCACAATTCCATATTTTGGAAAAGAAGATCTTGGTTCATTCCATAGCTGAACACCTGGCTTCCTTGTCCTTCCTTAGCAATTTGCAATATTTATTTTATCAGCAGAAGCCAGTTTCATCCCCTTGAACTCACTTTGGTACAAAAATATCAGACTTCACCATCCAAACTGAACCTACTTTCGTCCCAGGCAATAGGTGTGACACTTTCTTGTCCTTTGTTTCCTTTCAAGAAGAATCAATAGGTACTAAACAACAATCTCTATAGTAACTATTGTTTTGAATTCATTGTCTACACCCTGGAGACTGGACAATTCTCCTACTGTGCCTCTGGCACCAGATATCTGTGCTCGTACAGCCTACTACTCAAGCAAAGGATTTCCAAGGAAATTAAACTTTTGTATTATGTCTTTTTCCTCTATTAAAATAACACTATATGATTATTACTACTGTGCTTCTGCGCATCTGTAACTAGTGCAAAACTGATTTCAGTTATAGGACTTTTCTTCTGTGGCTCTTAAATGAGGTTTGCGCCATTCATTGATATAATCTTCTCTGACACCACTACCAGCAGTTTCTTCCTATCCTGTGAAGCAGAGATGCTACAGCGAAGCTCAAGGAAAGCAATCTGCACCCTGCCCTGGAACCCCCTGGCTTTAATCAGGTCCAGACTATTGGGAACTTTGTTCATTTGTGCTTGGCAGTTTCTTATAAACTTATTTTTGAAGTCAGCAGTTGTGCTTCTCTATAAAATGCAGAATTTCAGAATTTGAGGCTTATCACCTGCAAGCTCAATAATAGCCTGCCCTTTGAAATATCACCTTGTTCTAGATACTAAAATTTAATACTTTACTTCAATCAGAAGGGACATTGGCCTATGACGTTGTCAAGACCCATGATATAACAGATGCAGAAAGGCTGACAACAGAACAGCATGTTACTTGTAAAATCAAACAAAGCACTTTTCCCTTTAAAAAGAACTAAGACAGCATGTATTTTTCCCTCTTCTCTTTTAGCAGTTTTCAAAGTATGCTATCATATTGTTTGATTTAGTCTCATAACTTTGCAAATACATATCTTTCTCTACTGCAGAAGACTGTCCAAAAATGCTTTCCAAGACATTATTCCTAAATAAGCTTCATTACAATTAGCTGATTACTTTTCAAAGCTGATCAGTAGGTAGAACCTTAGGTAAACAGATACAACAATTTTTAGCATATTATTTGAAGTACTTGTCCAGTGTGATGCTCTTTTTGGGGTATCCGTTTCTGCAGCAACTGCCTTGGTCATCACAGGTTGAGCATTTTTATAAGCACTTTTCTTAATCCATTCAGTTAGCAGTGTTCCACTTCAGTGGTGGTAACAACAACAGTTGCTTTAGCAAAATGATGAGGTCACAGACATTTGTTACTGACCTTAGCAAAATAATCAGTTAATCAATTGAGAGGCAAAAAGAACAGTTCTAAACTCATCACCATAGAATTTAACTGTCATATATAAAATGATAGTCACATCAGCTAGCTTTGTCTATTTTCTCTCTCCTCTCATCCTAAAGACTGAGCTTCCCTGATCTCCTTCAGGTGTACCCTTTCCCAGACACTAAATCCTTGGTGCTCAGTCTGAGGGAGTATTCCTCATTGTCCTAAGTATGACACAAACTTTTAATGTGTCTATTCTATTTAAAAAAAAAAACGGAATTGTTCAAGTACAGTCCTGAACTCCATACCCACAGGCAAATAATATCACTTTCTTGTTCAAGCTGAGGCAGGAAGGCAGGAAGACCTCATTTATTGAGATCTTAATTTTCTAAGAGTGATCCTCTGGGTAACTCCAAATCTGCATTTTATGGCTCTTTACTTCAGTTCTCAGTGAAAAAAAACAGCTTAAAAAACCCATCATGGGTCATGACAGCATTAAAACCCGGCTGGCCTGGGCTACATAATCATTTCCTAGTAAATTATTTTTGGACCCTGATAAAGCAGTTGACAAACACACCTGTAGGCCAGCCAAATGTTTCTGCTCAGCACAGACACAGCTTCCAGTTTTCAGTGATCTCCCATTTAAACTGGATTATACAGCCAGATAAGAAGAGTGAAAAGCAGGTCAAGCCACTTGCCTGCAGTCACACAGCAAGCGAGTGGCTTAGCTTCTATCTGATGGCGATTAAACAGCCATTAAAAATACAGGAAACGCAGAGGGCCAAAAAAAAAATGACATAAATGTTTGAAAGTACAAAAGGGGACTGTTCAGAAACTCAAACAATCTTTGCTCTTCCCCTGAAGAACTAAGCATTTCTAGTATCAGTTCTTTATTCTTTCATACCTAAGTTGCAAGTGGCATTATTTTTGGACCCAGACTTCTTCGTTGGCTTTTCAGAGGTCTCTGACTATTGAAGCCTGAAATCTGAAGGAACCACTACGCATGTACAAATTGCAGGTGGAGTACTGAAAATTTGAACAGGGATATGGGATTTCTAATCACTTTAATACCTACTGTCTTTGGTACAGTATGCAGTGCTTCATCAACATGTTCACCTTTGCTGTTTTCTAGTAAGTGCTATAATTTAATGATCTGGTTTTAGGGGTTAGGAAGTTTGTGTATGTAAGTACACTAACTCTGTGTTTAATGACACTTGTATAAATGGTAGCACCTGGAGACTTCGGCTCAGTTTCAGCAAAGCACTTAAGCACATGCCTAGCTTAAAGCAAGCAAGCAGTCCCATTGAAGTTAATTAGACTTCCCTTGTACTTAAAGTTAGGCATGTGCTTAAGTACCTTGCTGCATTAAGACTTTAATGAAGATTGGGGTATAACTGCCTTTGTTGCAGTGTGTGTAATGTGAGTCATTTAGTGTATTCAGTGTGTAGCTGGGAATACAGTAAAGAAAAGCAGAGTGAGTACAGTCAGATTAGGATACAGCTTTCTAGATGTTGTGGTCACTGCTCACACTCAGTTTCTTATTTTAGGTAATGGTGTCTCTCAGGGGCTTGTTTCCTATTTCTTTCTTTTTCTTTTCTTTTCTTTTCTTTTCTTTTCTTTTCTTTTCTTTTCTTTTCTTTTCTTTTCTTCTCTTTTCTTCTCTTTTCTTTTCCTTTCTTTTCCTTTCTTCTCTTTTCTTTTCTTCTCTTTTCTTCTCTTTTCTTTTCCTTTCTTTTCCTTTCTTCTCTTTTTTTCTCTTTTTTTTTCTTTTTTTTTTTCTTTTCTTCCTCTTTTTTTTTTTTTTTTTTTTTTTTCCCTGCAGCCAGAAATGTCTTTGGTGTGGGTTAGGATTTTAGGTACCAATATTGATAGAGAGATATTGATCAAGAAGTTCTTTCCCAGCTGTTTTAAGGATGCACACGTGAGTGTTGACATTTTTTCCTTGGGTGACTGGATCTGATGCCTTCTGAAGTCAATGGGAAGGTTCTCATCAGCTTTAATGGACTTCAGATCAGGTCCTTGAGAGGTTAGAGAATTTCTTTGAGATGTGTGCTTTGTATCTTGGCCAGAAGTCAGCAGCAGCCACCCCTCAGCACTGGAGGGGAGAGCTGTAAGGGAAGGGGTGGGGAGGAGGGTGAGGATACACCTCAGTCTGAGCAGTGCCTCAAATTGCCACTACTCACCTCTGCAGCACCTATCAATAACCTGATCCACAGAGACTTCTCACTGAGGAACTGTCTCAGTCCCAAACTAACTAACTCATGAGGTCTGTGTGGATCAGAGTGCAAGGTGATACAACTTCAGGCTGTTTGAACCAGGAAACTTTGTTCCTTGTCCTTTGCTGTAAACACGCAGAGGTACTGGCTCACACTTTTTGTTATAAAGGAAAAAAAAAAGCCTAGAAATTTTGTAGGATACAGGGTAGAAGTAGTGAAAGCAAAGATACAAAGAAAAGCATTACATCTTTCTGATTCGTATTCCTATTGCTGAGACAAGAATTATCATTAGTAATCATTCACAATAGCTTTACAAATAAGAATCCAGTACAAATCCTGTCATGGACATTGGTTAGAGAATAAATCCCATGCTTTGTATACTCATATTTTTATCTATTTCCTATTATCAGAAGTGTGAAGTGAAAGAAGTTCTTCTAAAATCAGCAGAGCAAATATACCCAGACATCAGTTTGAAAACAAGCGGTAGAAAATTAACACCTATACATACATATGCATCACTGTATGCATATGATTGTGGATATCAGACATATTGCTTAAAGTTAAAACAGTGTGGAAGCAAAACAACACGAATGTTTGCTATGTTTGCTTGAACATGTTTTATTTTCTTATAAACTTCTTTTAATTTTCAAGAGTTTGAGGCTTAAGAATGGCAAGAGAGCATTATATGTACAGGACATAAATGTGCTGATTTGAACAAAGGAAGAGGGGCAGTTTGAAAGCATTAAACTTCATATACAGAGCAGAATACATTAGACCCCATCAGATAGAACCTTTAAGATCCTGAATTTATCAAATGACAACATTCATTTTGTACTATGTAGAAGACAACAAGAAAGTCAGCAACTTCATGTGCTGACATTGCAGTAAAACATGATTTTAATTAGCTCACACAGAGGACACATTGAGGAAAAAGTGACATTTCATTGAGGAATATACTATTAAACACAACCCTCCTTGACCTGCCATTTATCAGGGTGCAACCCAAAAGTCACATGACTCATCCTGTCTTTCTCATTGTCCTTTGAACCCTAGAAATACATGGTTCATTTGCAGAGACGTGGAATCGTCCTGCTTTCTTGACATACAGTAGTGTCTGCTGCTTTTCTGTACAGTGGCAATGCATCTCTGATGGAGAGCAGGAGACACCAATCTTTACAGCAGCAGCTGATTTGAGAACTGGAATAGATGCGTGACGGACAGTTTAATTACTGAAGTTACCAACTGAGAGGACTTGGGGAAAGATGAAACCAGAATAGCACAGGCTGTCCTCAAATTAGAAAAATGAACCACACACAGAAACAAAAGCAAAAAATAGACATAAAGCACTCATTTAGGACAAATGTCGTGGCTTAAACATGTTAGATTTTGCCTACATACAAGTCTAAAGCAACTCAGTTTTTTTTTAATTAAATGAAAAAAAAAATGCAATACATTAATATCCCAAAGATTCAGACCTCTGAGATAAGGGGAAGTGTGAATTACAGATTTTTCCCTTCTTTTTTTCAGTGTGGATTTGGCTCATGCCAGACCCAGAAGTACGGGAATAAACACAGAAGTCAAGCATGTCCATATTGTTCTATTCTCTGTATTTCATCGATCTCCCTGGAAGGAGATTTCTGTGGTTAAAGCTCAGGAGCGGAACACCTGGGCTGGTTGTCCAGTCCTTAATTCTGCCAAATTCTCCTTCTGAATCTGAACAAGTTGGTGAGCCTTAGTTCTCTATCTATAACGGGGACAAATAACACTTTCTACCTCAAAGAGAGGTTGTGAGGGCAATTCTGCTAATACCTCTAAGATGCTTGGATATGAGGGTGACGAGTGCCACAGAAAATCCTATAAATAAATAAAATAAGCTGTGAAAGCCTGAGGCGCTTGGAGCTGCTGCCAAGGCTGTGCATTTCCACACTCCCCTTCCTGCAGGAGACATGGCTCAGAGCCAAGGCACAGCCTGAGAGCTGCTCCTGCATGGCTGGAGCCTGCTTGCTGTTTGTTTATTTCCTTCGTACAAAGGGCTCCCACCATATAATCCAGGTAATCACAGGCTGGGTGAAATGGGCCAACGCTGAAGCATTTGTCCAAAAGGGGAAAGGGAATGCAGGGAATCTGCAACAACAAGATCTTTCAGCTTTGTTGTGCTTGTTTTTTGTTTAATTTTTGGGATGAAAAATATGCTTCATGGAATCTTTCAGGACACAGCAGTATCCCTGACACTGGGATCAGAGGTCAGAAGAGTTTTTCCAACTTCTTTGGCAGTAATGGCACTGATGCTACAGTACAGGGAGAGAATGGAATGCCCACAAAGAAGGCAGCATTTTCTGTAACACAGAGGAGGGGAGCCACCTAACTCCTTCATTTCTTGGCAGCTATACCCTCCTGAATGAGCCCTGCTAATTGGCGAACGGGCATCACACTGCTCACACTCTAAGCAGCCAAGAGACTATGTATGTTCATGGCGTCTGATTTTATTGGTGGCAGGATTCCCAACTCGCAGCATCCAACTGTCTGTGCTGAGCTGACACCCCACAGTAACAGGAACTAATTGCTGATACAGTCCCAGAGAGGATTAATTTTTCAGGACCAGTTAAAGCAGTTCCTGGAACCAGCTGGCAACTGAAATCCCTTGCAGGAGAGGAGAGGGGAGCAGCAGTGCAGTCAGGCCATTCCAATGGAGTCCCTGTGGAGACATCAGAGGAAAGGCTACAAGACCTGGTCCCATATGCTAGCTAAGGAAACACTGGAGGTTTGCAGCCAAGAGTGTGCCCAAAAGGATGTGTGCATGTGTGAGTGTGCTTGTGACATCTGTGAGTTTCTGTATAAACTACTGCACCAACAATATCAATTATGAAACAGGGAAAGAAGAAACAAATATGCTAAGATAGTGCTCTGCTGTATGCTTTGTCCCAAGGGAAGAGACCATTGCATGAGCCATGCAAAAACACACTATAGATTAAGCCAAGACAAGGAGGAATTCATAAACAGGAGAGCAAAAATATCCTACCCGTCCACCCAACCCCCCAAAGAAGAAAAATTCCTCCAAAAAATGCCCTAAAAAGCAAATGATGAAGTACTCCTGTGAGACCGAAGGGTGAAACTGAGATCTTTGCCGCAGGAAACTAAATGGAATAAAGCTCCAGGAGGTTTGAAAATAAGCATAGGCTGAGTTGTACAGTAAATAAATAATCCATGGTTAGGCTGCCACCCCCACACTGGGGCATACAGAGACTGTCAGCAGCAACAGCTGGGGCTCAGTGGGCATCTCTGCTCTTCTAGCTTCCTGCAGCAGTAGATCCTGCTGCCCCACTACTGCTTTCCCTCCCGTCTTGCAGTACAAGAAGGAAGGAAGAAGTTGCAATTCCCACCCTTTCTCTTCAGAATCTGAAATCCCAGAAGTAGAATGGCAGCCTGTGGCAGTACCCAGCTCTAGGCTTTTCCTTCCTCTTCAAAGATAGAAGGGGAGCAAGAAGGGAGAGGAGGCGGAAATAGGAGAGAAAGGGAGAAGATGCACTCTGATTGAAGGGAGGCTGGAAGACGAATAGATAGAGAAGAAAATAAAAGAACAAGATAGAAACAAATATCACAGAAAAGAGAAATGAAAAGAAAAAAAAAAAAGGCTTAAAAAAAAAAAAAAAGGAATAAAATGATGACCTGAGAGGAAACATTTGAATGTGAAAGCAGAGGAGAATGGAGTAGAGTCTGTATTCTGTCTAAATGTCATGGAGCTGGGGATGGAAGGTGTTCGAGACATTGCACTGACCATCCCCTACTCTACGTCAAGATCAGTTTATCCATATGTCCAACTCAACTCATTCATAAATATTGTTGTGTCCACTGCAGAGTTCCAGTGTCATCCCATAGACCAAATTGACCTTCAGTATTACTGCACAGTTCTTGCCTATTAAAAAATTATTCTGGCATTTGAGCAGAATCTTTCATGCTGCAGTTTTAGACCATGACTTCCTGTCACATTGACCTGGAATACTCCCTTCCTAGTTGACAGATTATTCCCTTCTCTGAAAACTGTACCACACTGTCCTTTTTTAACTGCTATACAGAAACTAAATACATTTTACTTTTTTTTGAAGGTAAAAGGCATTTGGTCATTTTAGTTAAAATGACCCGTGACATTTTGGATCTGTGGTACTCAGGCGCTTCCTCTAAGGCCTTCACTATGTTGAGTAAAGCATCAGTTTGTTAAAATAGCATGTATATTGCCTCATGCATCCACAACAGAACAGATTTTTCCTTTTCCTCAAAAACATGGTCCTCCTCATTCATGCCAGCCTGCAACAAGCAGGACAACCTACAGCTACTAATTTTCTTGGAATATTTTTTGCCTGATTTGGTGAACTCCTATCCTGATCACTCTTGTCAGCACATGGCACACATCCTTGAATTTCATACTGCCATTCTACCTGTACATTTCCAGATAATTTTGCAAAATTGTGAAAGTCATTTTGAATTCTAAGCCTTTCTTGTGATGGGTTTGTGTTTCTTCCCAGCCTCAAACCATCTGCAAGGTGAGTAAGCATATTTCTATCACTCAGTGTGTGTGTGTGTGCGTGGATCTTTGGGAAAGAAGAAAATGAGAAGAGTGTATCCTTTCTCATCCGATGTTTATTTATGTGGTAGTGACAGGATGAGATGACAGATGTCATTTAAGAGACAGCGGTGCTCTTCATCATTTTCTTCACTAACTGTGAGTCCAAAACCAGCACTGATGCTATTTGTTCATGTTTTTAATCTTAAAAGCTATCAAGCCCCTTAAGGTTACCTCGGTAAAATTAAATTAGGGTAAGGAATGATACATACATTCATATATGTATACTTACACATGCACACATACTTGGATACACATAAAATTTGCACGTGTATATGTGCATACATATTTATTTGTTGCTTACATTGTTCATTATGTAAACAATTAGCAGGTAAGACAGATAAATACAGTAACAAAATGCATCATTTGGAGGGATCCTGTTTTTCAGTGGAAAATTCTCATAATTTCTGACACATCGGTAAGACAACATCTTTGAAAATTACACTGTGTCTTTCCATTCTACACAGAGCTGAGACCTGAAAATGATTGTACTGAGGCCTATTTCCATTGCTTTTGAGAAGAGGATTTTTCATTTCTTTCTCAGCATAACAGTTGGACTGCACAGAAGCACTGAAGCTTAACAAAAACGACTCTCAGACAAAAACTGTAATTATCACAGGGGAACAAATTAAACAGAAAACCCTGCTGGAATGAGATTTCCACATATTTAGAGTGTGTTAATACCAATAATATGGTACGTACTAACAATAGAATCTTTTTATAGCTTTTATAGTATCAGATATGAATGAAAATATGTATGATTACACTGCATCAAAAGAAACAAGGCTCTCAAACACTTTGTTGAACTATTTTTTAAATCTTCAGAAGGTGAAGAAATTAATTCGAGAAACATTAGTGTATTTTGTTTATAAGCGTTCCCATTTTAATCAGCATTGATTCTTCAAATCACAATAGTACTGATTTGGATAATTAAAAATATTTTTTCAAAGTATATTGTAGGTTCATTTTAGTACAGAGTACTATATTCAAATGTGCACTCCTTACATTGATCTTTCCACCGGTCATTTCATCTGCCAAACATATACCTGAAATATACCTTCCATTATACTGAGCATCTATGGAGGTAGACTCAGTGTATCTATTTGACATTTAGTAATGCTTATAATTAAGTTAAGAAAAACACCAACAGTAACAACAATTAAACATATATATGTAAGGTCAAGGTGTTAATAATGGAAACGATGGAAGGAAGACTATAAGAAGATTTTGTTGCCGTGCACCTGGCAACCCATGTTCTTTTAGCTCTGCGCCTGTGCTGAATATCGGGTGAAACCCACCCGGGCCAAAGAACTGCACGTGCATACCAATGTGGCAAGCAGAAAAATGGCGTTTATTGCGTCGTGCGATTTACCTATATACCTATGCCCCTTCATCTACGCCCCCCTTATGCATATATTAATCCTTCGTCATTAAGAGAGGGGGTCCTGCCACGTCACATCCCGAATCCTCGCTGTCGCCTACTACAACAAGATTTATTCATGCCATATGTCTTATATGCAATTATTACCGTATAATTTTGTAGTATTATCAAAGACCTGTGTTTTCCATTAATACAGACCACAATGAGATTTAGTTTTGCTTTTCCCTTAATGATTTGTACTATATATATTTCTTTTTCTACTTATTTGAAGCTATAGAGTGTATTAAGCCTGGCTATGTGTATGCACTTATATTTGTGAGTATAAATCTCTCCTGTGTGAATGGAGATGAATTTTAAAGTCTTCTTTTTTTTTTTTTTCAGATGTGCTTAGTCCCTAGGACATTAACTTTTAAACACAATGTTAGGCAACACCACTCACTTTTAAAATTAGTTATGATACATTTATCATTTTCCTTTTTCTTCTTCCCCTTAAAATTATCTTACACAAACTACAATGAATTTTATGTTTGCTTTCACTGAGAGAAATAAATTGTAAAGCCCTGTACACAGCAACAATTTTTATGGTGGAAGTATACCATTTGAATCTGCAGACAGTATCTATGCTATTTTCTTTTTCAAGGACTTATCTCTGTAACATTATTGGCACATTCCAATCAATACATTTAAAGGTTTCTCCTTTTTCTTAATATCAAATGCAAGAGTGATTTGTGTGTTTACCTTGATAATATACACTTGTCTCTTTAAGGTGACAGCAGATGGTCCAATAAGAAGTGGCAGAACTAAGTGCTGAAAATATAGCAGCCCATCTCAGGCTCCCTTAACCGTAAAATCTATGAATTTATGCTCAGCTGAGCGATAAGAAATAGTCGTGAAATGTCCAAGGGTGAATCAGGGTGGTTGAAAGTGTACCTATTTCCTCCACACAATAAGAAACCCTTCTGCACACTGTCTAAAAGCATAGACAGTATTTAATAGCTTTATTTTTCAATTAATTATTGCTTCCATACTCAAATGACATACATCAGTGCGTGCTGCTGAGAACTGCCTCACTACTTTGCTTTCTCAGTTTTCTATGGACTGCTTTGTTAATGCACATTTTGTAGCTCTCCAAGGTTAGTTTAGTACTGCCATTCCAGCATGAATATTTTGATAACCAAGGGATTAAATCCTCAGAGAATATGTCAGCCAACTCCACTGAAATCCTCATGGCAACACTATTTGCATCACAGCACCATCAGTCCCATTACTTACAAATAATTTCAAGTCATATGTGATTTCCCTCCCACAAATTTATTCTTCCTCATGTCTGTATGTCTCTGTGCAATACCCAATGCCCTGCTCTGTAGCTTACACTCTGCATACTCTACAGCACAGGCTTGAACAGAGTACTAATGGTCCCCTATGTTAATCAGAGGAAGCAACTGCAGCAATAAAAATATCCTAAATCATATAGGCATTATGTGTCCATGGCCTTGTCCTCAAATGCCTTCAGATATTGCAGCCGTGCTGGTTGCTTCTCTTTAGCGTGGTGACAGTATCTGGTTTCCTGATGTCTGGCCTTTTTCATGACAGTTTCCCAATAGTCTTAAGTTTACCAGAAGGCAAAACCATTGCCAACATCATTCATTTGTCCCTTGGATACATAAATCAGTGAATGGTGTGTTTTGAAGAGAACAAGCCAGTACACTCTCTGAGGAAGCTCAGTGAAAGCGCATGTGCCATTTGGTGTAAGTACAGCAGGCAGACAGACACAGCAGATTAGTGTACAAAGAAAGATGCCATCAAAGAAAAGGGAATGCTTCATCATCCTTTTCTGTCAAGATATTATGGGCCGGGCTACGATGTAGTGTGGCCATTTTCTGCATAAAGTTAATTTAAGCAGCCCAGGAAGGATTATTCCCCTGCATGAAATAATTTCAACTTATTCCTGACAGTGTAACAGGGGAAAAGAGCAGAAGCAGAGAAAGAGGGTTGGGACTGACATACCTATGCACTGTATCATCCTTCATTCCAGGAATCTAAACTAACCACACGACTAAGATTGCCACAGTTATTTTAGAGGAAGATATTTTGAGAAACAAAAAAGCTCAGCACCTTGACTGAGCTAAAATAAAATTCACAGATGCTAGAGAACACTGGGTCCCTCCATTCCTGGCTTTCTGGAGGTAGGAGCTAGGAAGAGAATATGTATTAAGTACTTTATATGCAAAACACAGTACAGTATAAAAACAAAGATCACTCACAGTTTCTCAATACATATATATAGCATAACATTAAAGAAATTACTCATCAAAAAAGTGCAGTGATTACACAATAAAACATTTTGAGCAACAGAGATACAGCCTGAGCCATTCTCCAATGAATAATTTTAAATTAATTAATGCAATTATTTTGACAACTGTAATGCCAGTAAAATTAAAATTCTTGATGTTGTACTCCATCATTAACACATGGTTACAAGAGCCATATATGTCTCCCTTTATATTTGTCAGTGAAATATTTTGGAATGATTCAAAAATATTCCCATTTCCTGTAGCTGCAATTCACTTTGTAGTTTATTTGCCATACGGTTTTTGAGCCTGCCTTTGTGATTTAGACTGATGTGTAGTGATGTGTTGAGTAGGAGAGCTACCAGGTCTGTTCTTTCGTGATTATGCCAGGCAAAAACACCTCTGGGAAAAGCTGCAGCTCTATCTGTTTGTCCTCTGCTAAAAGAGTATTGGACATGACATAACCCCATCCTATCTCTCTCTAAATGACCAACCTTCAATGTATGTCCCACTGCTGATCATGGAAGGACTGCCACATAGATATTGTGCTGTTGATGCATGCCCACTATGAAGCTAAATTACTGAGACTGGGAAACACGATCTTGTGCCATTGTCTCTTGGAATTAGTCCAGCAGCTCTAGATGTGGAGAATGAAGGACGAAGAAAATGTCAGTCTGGGTCCGCTTCGAGGACCTTTTTACAAGTTTTGCAATTCCAAATTTCAAAGGCAGAATTCAGAATGGAAATTAATCAGAAAATTGCTGGAGCTTAGGTGAAAAATCTATGTGTAAGCAAGAAGGAAAAAAAAATCTGCCCTATGCTTCAGCAGAGAAATATGTTTTTGTTTCAAATATCTGAGCCAGCAACAAATAATGCATCCTGTAAGTCCCGGACCTTCTCTTGTGGAGCTTTGGGCAGAGGTTGGGAAATTCGGTAGGATATCTCTCCCACTGGGCCACAATTTTAAAATGCTATTCCAGTAAAAACATCTGTGATCCCAGCAGAACCAATCCTTCTGCTTGTGCCCTGATGATTCTACAGTACATATATGTAAGTCACTGGAGGTAACTCCTGTCCTTCCACAAGAGGTGTGTTTTTTTTGGTGTGTGTGTGTGTATGGTTTTTTTTCATGAAATAAAGTGAATGGACATGGGAAGAAAGACAAGAAGATGCAAACCATCCATTCACTTAAATTCAAATGTCACATAATCTGAAGAAAGGAAACCTGTAGGACTGCCTGTCTTTCATAGGATAATGATGTATTCAACGCATTCACAGAACAAATAAAATGAGGGAAAGA
Organism: Alectoris magna; assembly: GCA_030625065.1. NCBI lineage: Eukaryota > Metazoa > Chordata > Aves > Galliformes > Phasianidae > Alectoris > Alectoris magna. The sequence goes on from CM060560.1 coordinate 62,379,414, forward strand.
AATAAAAAAAACCTTTGGTTTGGTTTGATTTAGCTTGACTTCTTTTTTTGTCTCTTTTAAACTGTTTTAGTGGCATTTTAGGCGCGTAAGAGTACAACTGTGATGATATAAGTGTATGAGAAGCTTTGGATTCCTAATACATCTCTTTATCCACTTCGGAGATCCAGAGGACAATTTCTTGTGATTTGAGTTTAACGGTGATGATCAATTTATCAACAAATTAATCATAGCACATTATACAGCTGGACTTTCTCTTTTCCATGCATACTTTCATTTCTTCATTTTAAGAGGCTGGAGCTCATCAATCCTCAAGCCCTGTTTTCAGCTCTTGTTCAAACTGAATATTTTCCTTCAGCATTTGAACAACTTGCAAAGAAAGTTTTCTGTGCCATTCAGTTGTAGCCTCTGTACGAAATGGTCACTTGCTGCTTCAAATTTTTCTCCAGTGCCCATGTTGCATAACAGAACTGATGTCCTGCTTCTCAGCACTTGCAGTGTTGACCAGTACTATGATGTCCCTCGGTTTACAACTCTGGTCAATGTAAGTGGTGCAGACACCTCTCAATGTTTCACGTAATTTAGGGTATATCCTCTTTAGAGTAAACAGCTATTTTTAGTTCTTGTACATCAGAAAGAGTGAATCCCAACTGACTTCACACTTGGGGGTTTTCTAAGCATTAGTTTTCTTCCCTATCTCTTTCTTCCCACATGGTTCCTTTCCATCTCTGGCAGACAAGAGCAACTTTTATTTCAACAGCTTTGCTGTGTGCAGACTGGACTTGCAAACCACTGCAATGCAGACAGCAGGGAGCCTCCAGGCACTCCATCACTCCTTTCTTGGCATCTAGCACACTTTTGAGTTTGGAGATCCAAGCTCTGAGTACAATTTCAGCATTATAAGTGGTGAGCTGAGTAAAGATGAAACATATTTTTCTAATTTCTGGTCTCTCTTCCATAAACCCAACTTGCTCCCCCTGAATACTCCCATCCTTTCTGCTTCAGGTTTCTTCAGAGAACTCCACATTTGCTTTTCTTTCATTCATCACATCATGCAGCTTATTACAGGGTTTGTTTGTCAGTCAAACCATTAGCCAAATGGCTGAACCTTGCTTTTCTTAGAACAGGAATGCAATTTCAACAGATTCTTTCCAAGGGGTGTATAATTTTCAATACTAGTGAACTTTAGCAATTTGTAGCCCCGAGTTTTTGTGTAAAAGCATGTATCAGCCCTTTTCATACGGTCAGCAGACTTTGGGATCCTAATGCAAAGATATTCTTCCTCCCCGGTTTCATGCAACCTCTGGTAATACAGACACTTCAAGTCCTTCATCATCATAGAATTCTTGAATTCTGGACCAATACATGCGCCAGGTTTTGCTTCCTGCTGCAGTGAGACAGACATTACAAACACCAGATTGGCTTTGCTCTGGTGATAGTTTGTCCCAGTAGGAATTTGTCCCAGGAACAGCTGTGCTTTATGGGGATAGAAGATAGTCTGTGTCTTCTGGTCCAGGATAGCCCTATAGTGAAACTTGAGCTTAGACTCCATTGAAGTCAGGAGTTCAAATGTGCTCCTTAATATGGATGAATTTCTGCACATGTTTAAGAACTTCCCTCAATTGAGCATACGAGCTTAATTCTCCTTTTTATTTTCATTTCTCTAATTAACAAGCTGATTGTCTCCTGTCCGTTTTTTTTTTTGCCTCTCTGTATGGTCCACTTTATTGGTTGTTTTCATCTCAGGCATTGTTCACACAGTTTCCTATTATTAATATTTTCTTGCACTTTATTGCATAACTGTTAGAAGTGAGTGAGTGAGTGAGTGAGTGAGTGAGTGAGTGAGTGAGTGAGTGAGTGAGTGGATACTGAACTTACCTGGTGGTTGCTTTCAGAATAGCTCGTAAACCAATCTAATGCTGTGTAGAGATTCAGGGCATGCCTTCAATGCAAGATAAAGATTTTTTACATCTATCAGTCCAAGAAAATTAATGCAGCCTCTACTTGCCTCTCTCCACCTTAGTATCCCTTATTAAACTTAGGGCAATTACGATCTGAACATTTTTAGTATGACAAACATCAGGGAGCATCTGAGGTTAATGTCAATTAGTAGGTTGTAGCGGTCATGGAGCAACTGGCAATTTGGCTGTGAAAATGAAAGAAACAAGGGAGCAGATGAAAGGAGAAAGGGATAATATAGTATCACTTAGAAATCAAAGATAAAAATGGAATATATACTGATACTGACACAGGAATCTTGGAAAGTTAAGTTCCAGAGCATCTATCAGTCTCTACTGTTACTTCAACATCTTAACATCTTCAATGATGATCTTGACAAGGGGATTGAGTTCACCCTCAGTAAGTTTGCAGACGACACCAAGCTGGGAGGGAGAGTTGATCTGCCAGATGGGAGAAGGGCACTGCAGAGGGACCTGGATAGACTGGATCAATGGGCCAAGGTTAACAGCATGAGTTTCAATAGGGCCAAGTGTCAGGTCCTGCATTTTGGTCACAACAACCCCAGGCAACCCTACAGGCTTGAGGAGGAGCAGCTGGAAAGCTGCCTGATGGAAAGGGACCTTGGTGTGCTGATGGACAATTGGCTGAATATGAGCCAGCAGTGTGCCCTGGCAAGCCAAGAAGGCCAATGGCATCCTGGCTTGTATCAGGAATGGTGTGGTGAGCAGGACTAGGGAAGTCATCCTGCCCCTGTACTCAGCATTGGTGAGGCCTCACCTCGAGTACTGTGTTCAGTTTGTGCACCTCAGTACAGAAAGGACATGGAGGTACTGGAGCAGGTCCAGAGAAGGGCAACGAGGCTTGTGAAGGGCTTGGAAAATCAGCCCTTTGAGGAGAGGCTGAGGGAGTTGTGGCTGTTTAGTCTGGGGAAGAGGCGGCTGAGGGGAGACCTTATTACTCTCTTCCAGTACCTGAAAGGTGCTTACAGTAAGAGTGGGGCTGGTCTCTTCTCAGTGGTGACAGGTGACAGGAGGAGGAGAAATGGCCTCAAGTTGTGCCAAGGTAAGTTTAGGTTGGACATTAGGAAACATTTCTTTACAGAAAGGGTGGTTAAACATTGGAATAGGCTCCCCAGGGAGGTAGTTTAGTCACCGTCCCTGGACGTGTTTAAGAGTCGTTTGGATGTGGTGCTTGGAGATATGATTTAGCAGAGGGTTGTTAGAGTTAGGGTACTATGGTTAGGCTGTGGTTGGACTTGATGATCTTTGAGGTCCCTTCCAACCTGAGTGATTCTATGATTCTATGATTCTATGATTCATGCTGATCACTGCAGTATAAGAGCTGTAGCATATCTGCACCCTATATTTTGACAAGAACATGTGGGGGTTGTTGGAGCCTGAAAAGGTGGAAAAAAAAAAAAAAGTAAAATAAATTAATGCTATTTTAATAAGACCTGAAATAATTGTATTGTAACTCCTGGACATATTTACATACATACTTGTGCAATATTTTAGAATTTTTCTTGGTTTATAACCCAGATGCAGTCATGCCAGTTATTTTGCTAATGTATTTGCCATAGTTCCTTTGACTCCGCTGGGACTGCACCAGTTTAGACCAGCTGAAGCTGAGACTTCAGAGATTTTATGTCCTCTGGGTACCATATATCCTGGAGAAACAGATTTATGCAGTAGATGGTTTTTACCTGATATAGCACATTGAGAGAAGGGAAAACAGGCTATCTGCTTTCTGAAATTAAACCTTTCTCCATTCTAGTCAAGGATGTAAATAGTAAGAACTATATAGAGAATTTCTGTCCTGTATAGTGACAGAATTGAGGTAAGTTTTAAACAAAAATAGAGTACACTTGGATGCGTTTTATTTGTTTTTGTACATAGGATACATAAAAAAGATACATATCATCTAATTTTTCAATTATACATATGAGCTTGAAAATTAGGACACTATATGTCAAATTTATGTATATATACTATGATTTCATATATAACGGGAGATCATGAGCTGTTTCCAAATCTTACTGGGCTACAGAGATAAAAAATGATTTCATGAGAAAATGTGTTATCACTTGTTTCTTGGTAACGGTACCCATAAATCAGGCACACATCTGAGCATACAATACATGCTTGTAATAAATTTGGATTTCAAACAATTTGTTCCTTCATTTAACTGTTTGTTCCTTTACATATGATTTTTGTCTGCTTTTGAAGGCCACGAGATATTTTGAAGCTGTCAAATGTCTTTGCTAGATTCCTCATGCACCCACGTTTGGATCCATGAAACATAAGGCAGGTTGTGGGTAAAAAAAGAGAAAGGAAGAAAGAAAAATGTAAAAAGAAAATCCGAAGTAACATATAAGTATACAAGAAATGCTAACCACTTCTGAATTTCATCATGTGTGTTCCAAAGGATTTTTCATTCCTTTTTTGAAATTCATTTCTTTCAGACATAGTCAGGCAATGCCTAACGAAGATTATTCAGTCATCCCCATGTTCTCCTATGTCTCTGGTGAGTTTGCTGTTGCTGTTGTTACTCTCTTGCTATTATTATTGTCATGTTTGCTGGACTTTAAACTTGTTTAAACAGGCTTGAAAGAAGAGTATAAAAGTTCCTCTCTTTGATCTGGTCTAAAAATGCATTTCTGTAAAGCGTTTCCATGTTTAGATTTCAAGGGAAAATTAACTGATTTGGTATATGTGTTCATAGTGTTTAAGAAATATAGGGATCCTCTGCCTCTGGTAAGCTCGAATGGTGGTGAACTTCAAGCCAAATCAACAATTTTAAATAGAAACAGGGAATCTTGTTGAACTTAAATGATTACGTAGTAGAATATTCTGCAGCTATTCACGTTTTGAGCAGTTTTAATTATAAGGCTATAATTACACTGTGGAATATGGTGAATGCCAGAAGAAGAAAACATCCCAGTAGAGTTTCTTTGTATCCACACATGTTTTTACAGCCTGAAACTTAGCGGAATATGTCCATTATTTTTATTTAAAATCGTTATTTTAAAAGAGAAAAATTAAAATAAAAGTGAACACATAAATTGTGTGACAACAACAAAACTCCATTTCGTCTTACCCATGAGGTAACACTTATTAATGACCACTTGGCAGCACTTGGGAGATAGTACATGTATTATTTTGAATTATTACATATCTTCTTACTTAGAATATAAGTAATTACATTATTACAGTTGACTACAAAAACAAGCAATAAATCCACATTAGTTTGTTGAATCTGTGTTAGCAGACATCCTTGGTGTGTAATTCAGATTAATATTTATAGCTCTACATGAATTTCTTGTGCTTGGCTTTGTAAATTTAGCTTGGAGGTCACCAATAACTGTGCTTATTTTTGTGATGCAATGAAAAAGTCCATACAGATTGAAGTCCAAAATTATTAAAAAAAAAAAATATATATCCTCCATCTCCCAGAGTTTTGTGTTATAATAGTTACTATAGATAGCTAGAGCTTAGGAAGCATACCCTTTTAAAAAGCTATAGATATTATAATAAATATTATAAATGGATTAAGATAAGTCAACGTTTGTACCTAATTTAAGCAGATCTCTGGAAATCTTTTGAAACTGCCTCAACCTCCCAGTGCTCAACTCACTTTAAAGCAAATGTCTGTATTTCCTGTTAAATTAATGGAAAGTTTTAGGCATGTGTAAGCAATGATAGCCTAGGAGTCCTCCTAATTTAAAAAACACATTGAAAAGTGAATAAAGTGCAGGAATGATAGATAATACATTTGCACTGACACAGTGATAGATTGGATAGATATAGTGCTTTTGAACATAGACCCTGCATGCAAAAGATGGTAACAAAATTGGCAGTGTGTGGAGGGATAAACTTATCCTTAAAAAACAGGAGAAAGGGGTGGGGGAATACAGACAAATGGAATGTCTTAAAATGACTCTAAAATAGTCTTAATATTCCTTAGTACCTCTCTCTCACTAATGTATAGTTGATGGTAAAATATTTACCAATCAGTTTATCATCATCACCCTTCATAGTCCAATGAATATTATGAAATTGTTATAAAACTTTGAAATAAACAGAAAACAAATCACGAAAGATTCTAATGGTAGATTTCTCAATATTTGAATCAACCGAATGCTCCACGGTCAGGCTTTTTAAGTTCCAAAAGGAAGTCAGACATCTGGCTATGTCCTAGGCTTGGCTGCATCATTAGCAACCCAGAAATTGCTGTTGTGTCTTTGTAGTATGTGCTTTACACACATTACCTTTAGTGAAAGTAGAATATCACTTCATACCTTTATTACTTAACTTAATTGTGTTGGTTTGTTTTATTGCTGTTTGTTTGTGTAGCAAATTCCCGAGTGCAGACAAACTATTCTGGCAGTATGTTAGCAGTAATTCCTGACTTTACATTTCTGAATTGCAGAAGATTTTTTCTGATTTTCTGCCGGTACACTGTGCTATCTTTGCATCATTAATTTGAGATGACATAGATAAGAGAAGAAGCTTCATTCATGAAATCAAATTCTGCTCGTGAGTAACTCTTTCAAGAGAAAGATCTGTATTCTTTTTTCCAAAGTGGTTGCAGGTAGTGTGTCTATGTTAACTCGAATAATGAAAGTCGGGATTGATTATGGGCTGATTCAGTGTAGCTCTTGCCAACAATTTTCAGAGATTAGGAGGCTGTTGGAAAGATATCAGTGCAGGTTTAGGGATCACTGTCTGAAGTATTCTATATTAACAGCTAATGGATGTTTTTAATAGCTCTTTTACAGACGAGTGCAGCTGAATGAAAACCAACAAGAAAGCTAAGCTTTGCCTAGTATCAGCTTTGACTTTGTTTCACAGATGATGACATGCCTCCACACTAGTTTTCTCACTGTGTTTCTCCATAGGGAAAAAATGCATTTATTTTCAGGTTGATGGACATATTCATACACACGTTAATCTTTTTAATAATTATTTTAAAGTGCCAGAGATCACTTTCTTCCTCAGGTGCTGCATATTTGCAGTCCTGCACTATTCTTTTCCAAAGATTCGTTCATCCATTCTGCTGTTTCTGGCAAAGTTCAGGTCTTGCAGAAATAGTGAGCAGATACGAAAAAAATGAGCACTCTTTGATTATAGCTGGTGTAATCAAGTTGTCTGACCTTCCTGGTGCACAGAGAGACCTGACTTGGGTATTCAATATTCAATTTCAATGGCCCAAAGAGATGAATAAATATAAGTGAGGCAGAGTTCATATAAAAGCACACCAGTGGGAGAGAAAATAAATGTCTTCAGGTTGCGTTTTTCAGCTGAGCTCCCACACTTCCTATCCTCTTTTCCACTGATGTCAATTGGCTGTCAAAAGATAGTTGTGGGTTTTTTTGTTGTTGTAGAATAGGCAGAGATGTGACATCATTGCTTCTCTCTAGTTCACAGATGTTTAAAATTATCTAAGTGTTTTCGCTGTTAAAATTCAACAACAGAGATTCATTGACCACTTATTTGAAAAAAAAACTCTATTTATGCTTTTACATGTGGCCTCTCTTAATTCTTCACTATTGACACATCAGATTAATAAAGAATGTAAGTTTAAATTGTGAGTTTAAAACACAGATTGTACTAGACATTGCAAGAAAAATATTCGTATGACTAAACATACACTTCTTTGAAATGAACATGACTTTCAAGAGATGCCAGTTCAAGCACTTTTTAAAATTAATTGTTACATTGGAAAAAATCTATTTTCACTCATGCACAGACTGAGTAGTTCAAAAGCAGCAGTACTAGATGTGCATTTGTGCACAACTAAGTCAAACCATGTATTAAAGCATGTGAAGTACTAGGAATATAGACATCTAGGTCTGATATGGAAGTTACATTTAGACAGCTCATTTTGGCATCTGAATCTGGAGTAAAAGACCATTATAAAAAGCTGCAGAGTACGCATTCATAAAACAATTAATATTTTATCTTGTTTCTATCTTGTGTCAACCTGGCATATTCTATTATGTTGCAGTCCAAGAATCAGCTAATAGTGATTGACACTGTCCCACAAGAACATAAACTTACCGTCTTTATACATAAATGTTGCTATGAAAAGCAAGAACTTCCTTGGCACTTCCTCTTACAATATTTCTAGGTTAAACAGATTTATGTGAATCTGAGTAAAGTCAGCATGGAGCAGCAACATAGAAACAGTTTTAAGGAAGCTTTATAAAAGATGTGAGCCTTTATTATCAAACCTAATTTGTCCGTTATAAGAAGCTTTTTTCTTATAAGAAGCCATTAACTTCTTAATGCACTGTGGGCAGTAAGATTCTCATCAACAGATTCTGCAGCATTTTTAAACCACTCTGATTTAAGCAACGAAAGAAAAAAAGGTAGAACAGGCCCATGCTGAAAAGAAAGTATAAATTGAATTTTCTTGACACTACTACAAAAAATTAAAAAAAAAAAATGAAAAAGGAGATCTTAATGAGGAATTCTTTTTCCTCTTAATTTTTTTTTGCAATGAAAAAAAATTTGTAGTTTCATACAACATCAACAGGGACATGACAGTAGTATGGGCAAGTTACTTCTGTCCCAAGAAATCACCACATAAGCACAACAAAAGAAATATCATTATCAAAATTTGCATCTTCTTCAGATTTAATGGTCTATATATTTCATTTTGACACTTAACTTCAATACACATTGTGGTCAAGGCTGAATAGCATGATACCATTTTTCAAAGCGAAAATAAATAACTTTATTGTTAGAGTTTTCTGGCTCAAAATTCTATTCAGCCTTCCAGATCCAATGAAACCTAGTTACCTGTCAGATAACTGTTTTGACTAGTCAAATTCAGAAAGTGGAAAATGGTAATGGAGTTCTTCCAGAAACAAAAGCAGGCTATGCCTACATTTTATTTTCCACAAGTGTTTTCACATGGAAAATACCGTATCACCTTGGAACCTTTGTAAAACGGTGCTTGAAAATATTAAACTGAACATATACCGGAGAATGAACTGCACAACAGGAGATCTGATGTTCATTTCAATAAGCTTACCACTCTGTATGTTTTTCAGCGGTATTGAAAGTCAAAACTGCACATACAACTCTGATACAGTGTTTCTGTTGGATCTTCTTCACATGAGCATTATTTAATAATATGTCCCATATCAGACAGGCACCCACCCACACTGCTTAAGGCTCTGAAACCCAGTAACAAAGCACTGTCTGTACTGGAGATTGAAGTCATATGTGACCACAGAGTCCTAAGGATTAAGTGACAAAGTGGCAGCAGTGGCTTTAATGCTTAAGCAAGACTGTCATATTCCTCTGGAGCTTAACAGCCAACACATACTCTTCTGAACTTTCAGAAACATCTGCAATGACTAGCAAGATCCTAGATGATTAAATAACATCTCTTACAAGTTCTTGCTTTCTTGAAGGAACAACTAATGAGAATAGGAAACCTGTACGCAACCACAATGTGACTGAGATTTCTCTTTCTGTGTTAAGCAGTGTAAAAATATAGCAGTGATATCAAGGGTGATGTTCTGGTACCCACAAATCATAGGTGCCAGATAGAGGGGACGTGCCAAATAGACTGACATGACACTGAGTGGAAGTGTCCTGGAACTGAAACAACCTGCATATCCTAGTCTCTTTTCCCAACTTCATTGAACTCGGGCTGCTGCAGATGTTTTGACTTTGATTGGCACACAGGTTCTTGGGTATCACCAGGCTGTGGCAACTTAGATCACTCACTTAAGGCTCTGTGGTGGAGTAAGTCGATGTGTAGGCATGCTGTAGAAAAGGATTAAGTGATTGCATGACAATGCACTCAATTCAACAAGGAATATAGCTTTAGTGAGGCATCCTAGATGCCTGTAAAGCCTACAAAAGTGCTACCAGATGAAGCACACTGACTGGGGCAGTCTCACAAAGTGTGGTAGTCCTGGTCATTCCTATCACTGGGAATCATAAGCATGGTTCAAAGACATTTGTATTATCCAATTTTATCATCAAATTAAAATACTGCGGTGCATAGAACTGGAAAATGGTATCTGGGAGTCATTAATAAACAGCTGGGCCAGAATAAGGCAAGGTTATCACCTTTTTGTCAAAGTAATAGAGATACTTCTCTTAACGAATGGCCTGAAACACAGTTAGGTACTAAATATAAAAGCATACAGACTGAAAGGTTTTTCAGACCATAGGACAATAACGAGATATTGGTTGGTTTCACAGAGATAGACAAAGCCAATTGTCAGTAAAGATTCTTTTTCTCATAAGAAATGCAGTAAGGATGAAAAAAGATATACCTGTAAAAGCATTACAATTTCTTACTCTCTCTTTGCAGAAACAGGGATAATATGTGGCACAGAGTGCATTTCCTGACCTTGGTGGATCAAAATGCAAAAGGTTTTGCCCTCAAATGTCACCAGCGATTTAGAGTGAAGAACTTTATATTAACATTTTTAGAGTTTCTGGGTATATTCTCTTTAAGAACTTCCTTTCTAAAATCTGCATGCTAAATTATTCTGCTGCCCCACCAGGTCACTTATATTCCATTGAAGCAGAACCCCTTTTTTACTTAAGTTATGCAGAAGAACAAATTCTCACTTTCCAACCTTCAATTGGATTCTGAAGAACTTGGGGTGAGAGGAAGAACTTTTCTGTCATGCTCAACAAAAACAAAACAAAATAAATATCTTTTTATATTGAATTTAACAATCAAAGCAAAGCAAACACAGCAGTACTTCTGCTTGGCAAAACATACACAACATAAGTACATACAAAATATAAATGCATTTTAATACTTCTCAAGAGACTGTGGTTATCTAAAGAAAGTTTAATCTTTTATCCTCTTTTATCATTAGAACTGAAAAATTCTTGAAATACCGAGACACTTTCTTACAGCTAAAAAACAATGTGATATTGATTTTATGTGAGTATTGTTGCATTAAAATATTATACACAGACATTTTACTGGATGTGCTGTAAACTCATACTATACAGTGAGAAGTCAAAGTACTTGAAATGGTAATCTCAGTATATTCAGTTTGTATCTGTATCCTTTAGTCTCTGTTTTTATGTTTGTTGTCCAACTGTAATGTGGTCAGCCTAGATTTAGCTGACTAAATTACGTTTAATTTTATATGTTTTACCTCCAATTTTACTTATATATATGTACGTGTGTGTGTGTGATAGGTGTGTTTAAGTATGCTGATGTTTTGATTTTGTTTTGTTTTGTTTTGTTTATTTTTACCCCTTTCATCATCCTAGCTAGTATTTTAGAGTAACAAATGTTAGCTTAAATATATTCAACAAACCAGTCCTTTCGGTCTGAGAAATATTGAAGCATTCTCTAGTGGTAAAAAAAATCACTTCTCACAATTCCTATCATTTCTATTAAAACAGAATATGTGCATGGAATGGAGTTATGTATTTTAACTTGCTATAGTGCTTCGAATAAGGAAAAAAAAAAAAAAAAAGAAAGAGTTCCCTTAAATGTTTCTATAGTTGCCTCAATTATTTGTTTAATCTTACAATTAACATCTAAAATAGATGTTTTGCACAGGTTTCTCATCTTTAGCTATAAAATGCTCCAAGAAGTACCTGACATTATCATGCAAGATAGCAAAACTCCATCAATGTAAGGAAAAGGCAGAAATTGTTTCATTGTGAGCATAGGACTTTAACCCAATTTAGAAAAGCCATCTAAATTTCTGAATGTGTAGCTATCTGTATCTAATAGATGCCTCCATTTCTTTTTTGGTAGAAAATGTCTTACTTTGCACTTCAAATCTTCAACAAGACTGATCCATCCTTGTGGAACTGCATCAGCCTAAGTAAATACGTACAACCAGTATTTAGCTGAGATCTATATAAATAGCATAACGGCAATTTACTTTAGGAAGAAAACTATATGGAAAGTAGGTAAAATACTAAAATACAAAATTAAATACATTACTGGTATTAAACACTTGGATTTTAAGTGAGTGCAGAGTATTGTTTTGAATAGATGCATTTGCAGGTGCTGTTCTACATGTTGATAACTTGAGGTGGCCTTTTGAGCATGCAGGTGCACACATTTTTATTTATCTGTTTAAAAATAATCTACCTTTAGGAAATGTCATTTCTGTAAGAACTAATAATGTCAGTTCTATTTGTATTAAGTGGTTATTATTGTATGCATAAAATGTAGGGGAAAAAAAATCATGCACTGACTTTATTGTACTGATCAATTTTTCTTCTGAGTTTTAGCTTCAGTTAGAATAAATAAATTAGTTAATTAAAATAAGCAAGAAAGCAGTACTTGCATTTTATTATCTACAGAGATGTTAACGCAGAGTTTGGAAAGATTTCTATTTAATGATAAAATTTCTTGACTGTTTATACAGCTTGCATTCTAGTGGAATGATTGTACATTGTCTTGCAAATCTCTTGTATTTAACCAAGAGCTTTCTTGAAATTATTTTTTTTCTAAGGGAGTAGTCCTTGAATCTTGAATACAGTTTATAATAACAGCATCAAAAGAGAACAGCGTGTATTGAGAGTTCCTTGCTACTCCTTTCCCTTCCCTTTCTCCTTCCCCTTTTGTTTCTCTTTCACTTTTTCCTCTTTTCACTTTTCTCTTTTCCCTTTCACCTCCCTTCCTCTCCTTTTTTCTTCTCAATGATTTTAAGAACAAATTATTGACTTACCTTCAAAACATATTAAACCTTCAAATCAAAGATGTTATGACAGAGTTGGTATGCAATTAGTCCCTTTGGAAAAACAGAAATCAAAATTCCACTAAGGAAATTATAGATTTACTGGTAAAGAAAGTCTTGGAAGTCTCCATCTCATCTACTATTAAATCTGAGGTACCACTTTAGGTCCACCTTCCTTCTGTAATGATTTTCATTGCTGCACTCGGAAGAAAAAAAAAAAATTATAGATGTTTGGATGGAATAGCAAAATACGGATTGTAATTTTTTTGTGGTCTCATCTGCCTGATCAAAGTTAAAAAAAGAGCATCAGAGCCAGTGAAGTCTCCTTCTGAGGCTTAAAAGATGTTTGACATCAGTCCAGTAAGACTATCTCAAGGCAATTTTCACTGGCCGTGCGAAGACAAAATGGTAGCAAATCATTCCAGCAAGAAGAGTTATAGAACTGCTCAAGAAGTGCATTTAAAAATGCCATTGAGCAGAATAGAATCTGTGATGAGAACAGGGTTAATTAACAGCATAAGGGCAAACTCAGAAATTACAGCACTAACGATAATGTCTCCCATGGGGTAAGATGTATTTTCTCCGATACAACATTTGGGGAAGCATCACTGTGGAGATGAGGTTCAACTCCATCCAGATGGTGAAAAAACAAACAAAAAAAACCCCTCTTTTTTTAGACTCAGAAATAGTGTATATTTCAAAATACTTAAATTATATTTTTTACATATAAAAAGATGTCACACAAGCTACTCGATTTTATTAAACCATCTTTTTTTCTTTTACTATTTAATTATGAAATCCTTACTAAAAACATGCAAAAGACCCATAGAATTAAAATAAATCTTAAAAATAGCCTTGTATTTAACAGAGTATTTTACTCAATTAAACAAAACAGTTTTTACTTCCTAATGTTAGGTCTAAAACCAATTTGTTGATTGATTTTTAGAGACAGGATTGATCTAACAAGAAGAACTCTAATAAAATCCCATGATAGTCCTTCCAAGTATAGGCAAAAGGGGAGGGGAGGAAAGAGGAGAGGAGAGGAGAGGAGAGGAGAGGAGAGGAGAGGAGAGGAGAGGAGAGGAGAGGAGAGGAGAGGAGAGGAGAGGAGAGGAGAGGAGAGGAGAGGAGAGGAGAGGAGAGGAGAGGAGAGGAGAGGAGAGACTGGATAGGTGAATTTTAATCTGAAACTTGATGTCTTGGAAGATGTAGGAAAATGTGCTTATCATGAACAAACCTGATTAGTCATCTGTGCACTCACTGAGCCTGACTCATTTACTCCCCTAAATTCTTCACCCATGTGCTCCAGTTCTACACCAGCATCCATGATTACATGGGACATCCTATGATGATGATCATCCTATGATGATACTGCACAGGGAAACAAACCCTGAAGTGCACTAAATCAGTCTGTATCTGTCCCCAAATCTAATGGAGATCTTCAGATGAATTTCAGTAAGATGATGTCAAATTACTATCGAATTCCTATGAAATCTTGCATTATATGCACCTGAATACCAAAAGAATTCATCATTATTAAAATTATTGCAAGAAATTCCAGAGGAAGAAAGAATGATTTCCCACTTACTATAAAGTGTTGCCCATTTTGCAATAAGTGGCCAATCATTATTAATTCATTTGATATTCTTTATAGCATTAATCATGACTAATTCATGTGATATTATTAATGTAGATGTAATGTGAAATTCAATTGCAATTTAGCTATTTATTTAAATGTATCTTTAATTTAAAGAGCTACCAATCCAAAATGTCAGTAGTTTTATTCAAAGGCTGTAAGGCCCATTCTTGCATTTGAAGCTGAGGAATCTTTTTCAAGAAAAATAAATATAAACCACTTTGTATTTGTACTTTCTTTCTTTTAATGGTACCAAGTAACACAGCATGTATAATATTTCTTTCTTTGTAAATGAAAAATGAAGGAGCAGACCTTTCTACAGTCCAGAACTCCAGCTTTCTAGAGTTCTATGTGAAAAGTCCTACTTCAAATGACCTATTAATGTTTAAGTTGTGTGTATGCTTAAGGACTTTGCTTGCATAAAACTCTTATTTTGTCTACATCCTGGAAATAAATTTAATCATTACACTGGCCGGATGTCTTCCATTTTCAGAAAAAAAATAGAAAAGAGGCCTATGGACCCTATGGGAACTTCTCACAATTTGGAAATATTAGGCAAATGCCAAAATTCCACCTGGAAAATTATATTTTGTCTACCAATAAAAAATCACTTCCATGTTTCTAATGGATACAATATTCACTGTGTTCTTCATCTGTTGTGCAGTGTTGTTTTTCCTAGTAGTAAACTAGCTGCTGTGTTTTTGTAGTAAATAAAATTTTCCTCTTGTGTATACAGAGAGGATGAAGTTTAAGGCTAACAAGAAGTCAGAGAATGTCCATAGCACAATTCAAATTGACTTTAAATATTTCTGTGTGCTGGCTGAGGTTCAACTATGTATGCAGCAGCAAAGTCCCCAGCACTATGGAGCACCTGAGGAACAGGTTACTCATTACAACACAGCAATGACCTCTACCTACACAGTGCAAAATTTAAGTCCACATGAGAAAAACAGAAAGACAAAAGTACAAATAAATGGAAGAGAAATAAAAAGACAGCCTAACAGTGCAAAGAAGACCAGTGAAAATTAATAAATGTTCCTTATGTTACTTCTGGAAAAACAGTAAGGACTTCTATCTTTTTTGTATAATTAGTCCAACAGACATTTATCTCTTTTATGAGATTTTGCTATATCACTGTCATCAGTATGTTTGTAATGCTGGAGATCTCATAAGAGACCAGAAAAGCCTTTTGTAAGTTCAAGTAATAATTTCTGGTCATTTCAGTGCCATTAATGCCAGCACCAAAAGTCAGATACTCGTGGATAACTGGGCCTTTCTGAGGACCTAAAATGTTACTGAATGAGGTATAAAGGATTAGATAAATCTTCCACATTTATTAAAAACTCTCATTCTCACAATCTCTGTCTTTTGGTGTTTGCATTTCTTATTTTCAGATGCTGAAACCTTTATCTAGAACATAGAATGACAAACATATAATGCACTGGTGCTGCACCCCTTACTCTCACAGTGTACTTCATGGATTTTCCTTAAACATTTTAAAAGTGAAATGAAACCCATTGTTTTCACATTGGCGAGAGGTACTTTCTCCATAATAAACAACCATAGTAAAGATAGTATAGGTGGGCCCACAGACTCTCTCCTCTAAACATATTTTGATGAGTCTTCCAGTAACTCCTGTCAGCAGACAATACTTCATGAAGATGTAGCTTCACAAAAGCCTTAAATGTTTCCTTACTTTTATTAGAAGAATTGATACAAGAAGGGATTACTTTTGTAAAGATAACAATATTTATAATTGCCATCTTAATTCCAAAATAAATAGTTGGCAATATTTGGAAAATCCAGAAAAGACTTTAAAAATAATTTAGAAAATTATTTTTTGCAGCACACCTTCTGTGAGGAATAAATCTTTCTGTGGTTCCTGCTTACAACAAGGTAAAAAAACTGACATTAAATTCAACTTTATTATAGAATATAGAATGTTCAACACCTTCCACTTTCATTTATATATTTAACGATAACATTTAAAATTACGGTGGTCACCCTAGAGGATGTTAATTACAGTGTGACTCAGCAGTCTTTATGCAACATAATTGTATGTTACTAATGTTCATAGTATCCATTGGGGTTGTAATGGAGAGCAGAATTTAGCTCTTGGATTTTGTGATGAAGGCCTTGAAGCCATTTTCTTGTTATTAATTCCCTTTATCACTTTCCATGCATCATCTTTTGTTTGTTCCCTTAATTTAGAGTAAGTTTTATTTTTTGTACATAGAGAATATCATTCTTATAGACCTAACTGCCAGGTTCAGATTTGCATAGTGTAGATTTAATTGCTTCACTTTTCACTTTTTGATAAGGTTCTCAGATGTTAGGCTATATTAAGAAGGGGATGGAGACTAACACAGGAATTATTATAATGTCATTCTATAAAAGGAGGTTACATCCTCATGTTGAATACTGTACTGGGTTTCAGTCACTTTTCAGAAGGATACAGTAGAAGAAAAAAAGGTCTGAAAAAGGGCAGAAAACACATATTAGTTGAAAAGAGAGTATTCATATGAAAAGAAACTGAAAAGATTAAGATTATTTAGTGTGAAGCAAAAAGAGTAAGAAAGGACATACGTAATAATGAGTGGAACAGAGAAAAGCAGTGGGTAGTCCTCACTAGTTTATTCCACAGTAAGACACACAGGGCATTCGGTGAAAGGAAAAGGCAACAAATTCAGAAGTGATAAAATGAGATACTTTTTATGGTTTTGTACCATATAATTGTCCTGTTGAACTGACCACCGTATGTTATTATTGAATAATAATTGAGGCCTGCTTGGAAAGTTTCAAGGAAGATAAAGCAATTATGTTAATAAATATAGCATTTGCAGTGGAACTAGGTAGAAAGTTTTTGTAAAAGGACATCATTTCTTACCCACTAAAGAACAATACAACTATGATTGTTCCTGATAGATCCTCTCACCTTGCTAGGAACTGTGAAACTATACCAGGTGTTCTCATCATGAGGTCTTCTATTTACAGCCCTGATAAAAAACAGCAATACAAGCTTCTATATTTCATTCTGGTTCCATTTAACTCAGTAAAGCTTTGCATTACTGGATGTATCACTGGACAGGTAACACGATGAATAAATGGACAAGTTGCTCAAGGTGGCAAAAGAAAGAACCTTTGGTGTTTTACAGGTATAATACCCATACTGAGCCATTGAATACAAGCTGCTAATACAGTCTCTGACTTGAGAGATTTCTGTGCCACAAGTTGCTGTATGTTGGAAGCTCTACAAGCAGAAGTAGCATTTATGTGATTTCCCTGCTAATGGCTACTGTCAAAGAGGAGATTAAATAGATTTTTCACGTAACTCAGACCAGTGCCATTCTTTGTACTTTTGAATTACTGTTGCATCGGTATAAGCTGATTGTCATCAGTGGTAGTAGTAAAAGAAGTGCAATTGCTTTATGCTCATGATGCTCATGGCATTGCATGCCAGTGGCAGAACTGCTGCCGGCAACCAACAGCCACATGTGTTTCATACAGAAGATGTCCTTCCCTTGATTTATCTTTCACTAATGGTGAAATCTGTAAAGGCAGTGAATGACAGTCAGTGGATCTCCTCTTTCCTACCTCTTCACTATTCTCTCTTCCCTCTCTCCTCTCTCCTTTATCTCTTCTCTGTCCTTCTCTCTTCCTTCTTGTCTCTCCTTCCTCTCACACACACACTCTCTTCATTCTCTCAGTTCACTCTCCTTGTTCTACTATCTATCTCTACTATATCTCCTGTCCCTGCACCTTCGGGGGGATAATCCTTACAATAGGCACCTATGATGAAGCACAGCAGACTATTTCATTGCCTTAAATTTAGGTGGATTCCGTGTTTTCGCTAAATAAAAAGAACAATGAAGATAATTGCATAGTTTACTTATGAAAATATTATCTATGACAGCTTCCGTATGATACCCAGTAATATTAATAAAATCTTTCTAATTTATATAATTCCTTCACTGCTTTGTGACTTGCAGGAGTTTCTCATTTCATATTCAGTTGAAGTCAGTTTGAAACTGTTGCTTCTAAAAGGTTGTTTGTCTGCGTGGGTTTTCTTCTGTAAAATCACAGAACTCTGAACAGGTAACAAAGTATTAATTGAGAGACATGTATTTTTATTTGTTAAATATACATTTTACTTTTCCTTGTTGTGCATGTATGAGTGGCTGCGTTATTGTACTACTTTGATTTTCACTGTCAACTTTAAAATATTTATTACATTACTGGTGACAGATGAGAAGTTTGATAACCAAATGTTTTGCTTTGTTTGGTTTTGTTTCTCTTTAAATAGCACCACTAGCAACCTGCAGTTCTAACAACAGAAAATTTTCCATGGCAAAGCAGCTGATTAAAGGTTTGGACTTGTTGAACTTATATCACATGTAAACTTATTTTAGTTTTAATGCATACTTCCTGTTGTGTGGGATGATCTCACTCTTCCATTTCAGGATGAAAAAAAGGATGAATCAAGCATGTGGGAACACAAAGGAAGATACAAGGTTATGTGCATTTCAGCACCTTTCTGTTTTTTTCTCTTCATTTTTTTTCCTCCAGAAGGAGAGGACGATCATTTCACATATATATAACTAGAAATGGATGAATGTGAAAATGCCCTAAGTACTGAGATACAATCACAAAGTTTTATGGCAAAATATTTCTCAGAATTTTCATGGTATTGATCTTTTTCTTCAAAAAGTTCTCTCTAGTGTGAGCAACATTTTTTTCTTCCTCATGACTGTTCCCCATACAGATTTCCAACAGCCCACACCCAACAATCTTGCCAAACCCTACCACCTGCCCTCCACCCCTTCAACAGGCTCTCTGTACTTTCCTAGCTACAGTCTTCATCCACACACACCTGCTTCAGCTACACAGTCTATGACACTTTTTTTGTTTTGTTTTGTTGTTGGCTTTTTTTTTGTTGTTAGGGGAACAAACTTTCTTGCATATTAAATTCTGTTTTCATTATAAGAGGAAATGTCCTTCAGATAATGTCCCTGTGTCATTCCCTACAGAGTTTTCTTTGTGGAGGTTTGTGTAAGATGACTGATTTTGCTACATGACGCCTTAGGTACATATTGGGAAAAACATAGAAATAGGAGATATTTCCAGTACACTGCAAAGAAAACAGCAACAAGCTTATATTTATTTTGGATTATGACTGTGTTTTACAATTTTAAACTGATGTGCTTCTGAAGGAACCTTTATGCTAGCTCTCATTTACTATATTTTCTTCTTTGCCTGCATTGGAAAACACAGAAAAATTTATTTTGGTCCTAAATACAAACGTAGTCTGGGAGAACATCCCTGTCCCCTGAGAAAATGAGATGGGTGCAGGTCCTGCATGGTGAATAGGAAAAAAAAGCATCCAACATCTGTGAGCAAATTTTGCAGAATCAGACTGCCATGGACCAAGTAAGTAATAAAACACATCCTGTCATGTTTATGCAATACTATTACTTCAAAAATTGACAGTTTTCTTCATTGCTACTCAAGATTAATGTACATACTTCTTACTTATTTCTTAATGTAATCTATTCTTTATAATACGAAGAACAGCCCCAGCCCCAGTGACAGTCTCAAAAAGAGAGGAGCCATATCTCACAACACTATTTTTGCATCACATCTCACTCTTTTCATATCACATAACTTGTCAGGAGGCACACCGTTTTACTAGGGAGTGGGATGATGCTCAGGCATCATCCCCACAGAAGTACATGCTTCTCATCTCTGTCCAGCAGCCAGGTTTTCTCTCAGAAAGCAGTAGTAAAAAGGTGGAGCCCTATTTTATGGAAAAACACTTTAAATCTTCATGGCCCAGTCCTGATAAGTGTGTAGGTAGGTGTGTAAAGTGCATGACAATGGCATCCTGGTTAGTACCAGAAATAGTGCAGCAGGGAGGTGATCGTCCCTCTGTACCCAGCCCTGGTGAGGTGACACCTTGAGGCTGTGTTCAGTTTTGGGCCCCTCATTAGAAGAAAGATATGGAAGCTCTGGAGCATGTCCAGAGAAGCACAACAAAGCTGTGAAGGCTCTGGAGCACAAGTCTTATGAGGAGAAGCTGAAGGAGCTGGGATTATTCAGTCTAGAGAAGGGGATGCTCTGGGGTGACTTTATCGCTTTCTACAACAACCTGAAAGGAGGTTGTATTGAGGTGGGGGTCAGCCTCTTCTCTCAGGTAACTGATAGGATGAGAGGTAAAGGGTGGGATCAAGTTGCAACAAGGAAGATTCATGCTGACATTAGGAAAAACTGCTTCTCCAAAAGAGTGTTGAGGCATATTGGCATAGGCTGCCCAGGGAGGTTGTGAAGTCACCATCCCTGGAGGTGTTGAGGAACAGTGTGGATGTAGCACTGAGGAACATGGTTAGTGGGCATGGTGGGGGTGGGCTGACAGTTGGAAAAGATGATCTGAGAGGTCTTTTCCAACCTTAATGGTTCTATGATTCCACAATTCTATATCAGTTTAGACATTTTATGGTACGTGTCCTAAAAATATGAACATTTTAGAAATATGCACTGCAGAAGAGTGAAGAAAAATTATTATCTCTTTTAATTGTAGCCTTTTGAAGCTGAAAGTATGACTGATTCCCTTAAACACACTGAGTAACATTTCACTCCACAATTGTTTTCATAGAACCCACTGGAAATGCTCAGAGAAGGACTCGCTTTCCTCTGGGAGATTTAAGGTGAAATATAAATACTTTTGAAGAGACTTGGACTTTTTCAGAGATGCTCTCAAACAGTCTACATTATTATTATTATTATTATTTTTGTATCACAGTCCTCTGTATTGCCAAGGAAAGGACAGTCTCAGATTCTAAAGCAGCCTCTGTATGAAAAAAAAAAAAAAGTGTTCACAGTGTTCACTTGTGTTATACCAGCAAAGAGAAAGCGAAATCTCCTGATGCCCTTGAAATGAGGTCATTTTCAGATTCACTAATCAACAATAAAAGAATGCCCAAATTGTCTCATTGATCTAGGAGAATGTGCATCTCCTCTGTCTAAGTTATTAACTGAGGAATTAAAATGAGCTTCCCCGCATATTTATTCCATCCTGCTATGCTTTATGGATGCAATATTATGTTGGTTATATTTTTATATATATATATATATCTGCTTCATTGCACTAATAGTTGTTTTAATTTTTTTTTATTATTATTATTATTATTTAGTACCTGCTGTTGGGGAGATTTTGTGAGTTCCTTTAAAGTCTAAATGTATTGCAATAAACAGCTTTGGAAAAAAAGATGGTCTCTAGCCTGCTGAGTAAACATAAATTTCACAGTTAAATACATAAAATAATGATTACATCCAATGGTCATGAGGGACATGTTTTTAGGAGTATACTAATTAAACTACATCCTTCAGACAACATGTTTCTACACTTACTAGCAATGAACCATATCTGATTTGTCATTAAGTAATTATGAATGCTAATGCAAATAAAGCACCTTTCAAACAAGGCTTCAGAATAGAAATTAATCATATATTATTCTTTCTTATCCTACCACATGAGGGTCATTTAAACAAAAGCAGGCAAGGATATGAAGTATACATAACAAGAAAAGTTGTTATTTCTGTTCAGGTTTCAGTTCATTCCTCTCTCTTTGTGATGTTGTTTATGTATGCATGTTTATAACTCATATAAACTCAAAGAGTGGAAAAGAATTTTCGGTAACTCAAGCTTTGATCCAATCACTGCTGAAGCTTATTGCAGTCTTCCATCAATTCCATAGTAACAATTATAACTAACAGTTCTTACTCATTTCCAGGTCTCAGACCACACCTAAAAGGCCAGAAAGGAAGATCCTGTAAGCATACAGGAGTAAGTGGGAAATGTTTTGATGGCAGAACTAACACTGCTTTTGACCAAGTAGGTCAAAATCCTTTTCTTTACGCCTCATTTACCATCTAAGATACAACCACAGATCAATCAATTTATTTGCAACAGTGTTACACCTAAATCCACCTACCTTAGCAGAGGGCCTAAGTAATTTTTCAACCCCAAAAACATGTTTTTAGAGGTAAGTCCCAACACAGGTCTAGATAGAGCTCATGAGTCGACTCCCTCCTCTGTGTTACTTTTTTGAACTTTTAATACTTATCTAAAGCTCTGAAATTTGGCATTAAATGGATGGGTTCTTTAACCTTATGATAGTGTATCATAACTGAAAACAGACTGGAAGAAGCACCTCATGTTCACAGCTAAAAGGGAACATTAGTGATATTTTCCATCAACATATTTGCAGCAAATGCAAGTTGATTTACCTTCTCATTATGTTGTAAATGTTTTCCTTCCTCTTGACTTGTCTTTGTCCTCATCTTTGTACAGCCATTAAAGTCATAATTCCTCTGAAGCAACTATCTGCAAATTATAATGCTTCAATGCATAAGCAAGTAAAAGGATGAGTTATGAAGAACAAAGTTCTTGTTGCACAAGCTTCAATAATCCTTAATTCTGGAAAAGAAAATGGCCAATAACTTGTGAGAGGTACTGGGAATAAATGTGTTTAAGGCAGAATAATATGCCTTTAAATTGTGATTGGCTGTTAAGGACTCTTTTCAAGGTAAGGGGCCATGAATAACTGATAATCTATGTGAGGTCAATTATTGTGTAAGGTACACTGAAAAATCATGTAGCACATCTCATTCGTACAACTTATATTAAAAAGCGCTATTCAAAACCACAGGTGTCAGCTTGTAAATGAAAAACTTCTCTGTTGCATGGAAGAGAGAAAATGCAAACAAGAAAATGTCTGTAAATGAAGAGGCAAAATGTGAAAATGGTACAAATGAGGAGTGTATGAAAATTGAGGATTTAGAGTAGAATGCAATGACCAATGGATCTTTTTGAAACTTGAGGTCATTGGGTTAGGCTAATTTTTTCAACCACTACTAAGATGGTTTACAAAGGATATTAATAACCTTTTACTTAGGAAATTCATAAAAGTGAGGAGGTTTGGGAACAGTAACATAAAAAAATGGATTTTGTTAGCCCGGGTATTTAATTTTCAATGAAGAAATATCTGCAGGGAAAAATATAATTTTAGAGGGGAATCCTTTGTGAGACCTCATTTTTGGAGTGTGACTCATCCTCTCTGATGTGGACATCTGATTTCTGGCAAGCAGCAGACACCCAAAGAAGTGAGCACCCATAGCTGTCAATGACATGAGTTTAATCCAGTCCATCCAGAGGCTGGTTTTAAGGTAACAAATCAAGCACTGAAAATCTCCCTCTTCCACTGAAACATGGGAGAGCTCAGTTGCTAGACACAAAGGCTGCATGCTAGATGTTAGGGCAGATGAATTCTTCTTGAGAAAATATATTTGCCCATGGTAGGGAGATTTATTTTGCCCTGATTGAATAAAGACATTGTTAAATACTTTCCAGCTGTAAATACAGAAAATGGACACTCATTAAACAGAAACTGATGTTTTAAACACTGAGATCATCACTAGCAAGTTGGAAGCTTTCGGGAGTGTTGCCAATGCTACCAGGTATTTCCTAGACTGTGGGTGCAAGACACAAGTGAAAGACACAACACTGGTAACCTCAGACTTTCTAGTAAAAATTGTTCCCGAAGTTTGACTATGTTCTTCTTCATACATGCTTTTTACACTTTATAATCTGCTTGCTAGAAGCAGCCCAAGATCCTTCTCTGAGGTGCAGGTGAATAGAAATTTCAGGGGAATTAAAGGAGAAAAATTTAGGGATTATAACCTGTACTGCTGGCTGAATTACTCTGTGGTGAGGAAAAACCCAGTGGGAATGGTGATTCTCATCCTCATGTACACTGAGCTTGGCTCTGGCACAGAAGGTGGTCTCAAATGTACTGTTCATTTAGGACATGCCTCCTCACTGAATTGATTTGGCTATTCAAAATATAGGTGGATTTAGTGAATCATCTGATTTATTTTAGGAATCTACTTTGAGATGAGATGAATTACACCTTCTATGTTCTTAATGCTTTTCATTGTGCCTGATCTAAGTCATTATTTAGGAATAAACACCTGTAGGATAAAACTTATCAAATAATCTCTTCCAAAAATCACTTTAAAAAAAAAAATCTCTTTGCAAGCATTATTTCAAGCCATAGCAGCCAAGCATTGTGGAATAGATTTGTAATCCTCTATAACTTGTGTATGATTTGATAAATGACCTGAACAGTCACCGGAAACTTTTTGCACCCTAGCAGTAATCATGAAATTTGTTCCTGTATTAAGCCATAAGAGTGAATACAGTACTTTACTGGAATCTACTCTGAAACATTTATTAAGGAGTTATTACTGAGGCACTATTTTTCCGACTTTTCTTATAACTTCCTTTAACTCAAAAGCAGTGTATCACTTTCAGAATTAATATGCTGCTGCAAACAGCAAGACAGTTACCAAACAGAGCGCACAAACCAATGATCAGAACAGGGTTACTGCAGTTACTGAATCAGAGTTGTCTATCCAAAGCAAACATTTGTTTTTCCGGAAAGGTTTAAAAACAAACCACCTGTTTCTATTCCCCTCCTATGTGATTCAATTATGGATACACTTGTGCAGAATGTTTTTGGGAAGAATTAATAAAACATCTAAAGATACTCAATTTAACTAAATTGCTTTACCTAGAATAATAACAGCAGCATACACAAAGTAAGGAATGTGTGCTAAGAAGGATGCTCTTCGTGCATTTGTAAAGAAGTAGTCAACAGGTGTGGCACTTGAAACAACTCAGCTTTCCTGCCAGCAGACAGAGATTTTTCTCATTCCAGTGGTGGCACCTGGTTCCTCACACAGACACACAGTACTCACCTGGAGGCTTGGGCTTCACTGTAGATTCCATTAACAACCGGAGTCACATTAATTTGTGTCAGTTTTTATTTATCTGTATTTTTCAGAGGTGAGAGCTACATGACAGATAACACATTTTTTAGACTAAAATACAGCATATTTGCTGATTGGAACAACTTGAGGAAAAGCATAGAAGAGAGAGTGCTTAGATAAATTTTGAGGGAAGATGAGTCATTTGAAACATGTAGATTGTTCTTCCATTCCTCCCAGTAAAACACAAAGCATGTCATGCATTATCTTTTTGGATGTGGCATGCCTTTCACTTGACTGCCAGCTATCTTATTTGTAACAAAGCCCTGCAACTCTCCATCTCTTGTACAAATCACCCAATTCGTGACAGTAATCATGGCTTGATAGGAGGTCCAGCACATGAGAAGCTGAATATATTTGGGCCTTGCTGTGATTTCTGACAGTTTCAGTGTATGGTAGCTGGGATGTCCCAACATGGAACATGTCAGATTATCTGGAGGGACTCTTGCATTTCTGTAGAAACATGCTTGTATTTCACTTTATGTTGTTTCTGGCTGCTGCGATGAACAAGATGGCTGCAGCAGCAGATGAGAAAGGAATTTAAGGCTTCAGCATAGAGTGGAATAAAACTTAAAATAAACAAGATATATAACATGTGAAAGAGACACTCTTGGGAACTGTACAAGCCAAGAAGTTGTTAATATCAGAGAAAAAGTTCTGAGGAAAGGGTCATCTTGAAAGCACCCAAACTGTTAAAAAATCAAATGCTGTTATTCTGTGGCACAGTAAGTTGTTTATATGAAACTTGCATGAGGTTTCACTCCAGTTAACAGCTACGTAATAGGCCAGATGTTCACATTAAGTAGGGCCGTTAGTGTCGGCATTAACTGTGTTGGCAGTGTTTGCAAAGATACCAATATTTATTTAACTTAGACCACCTTCAAAAGGTCAGACTTATGTGCAGAGATGCTTTCAAAGATTCAGATCCTTATTTTTCATCTTTATGGGGAAAACTAGAGGATCTGTCCACAAAGTATGAAAAGGAAATATTAAGAGCTGACATCTGGGTGAATTAAGCTCTCATCCAAATGCCATGTGGCTCTGGATGGGTGCTCCTTTCTACTCCTTGCCAGGCTAAAAGCTCTGTCTAGTAAAAGCCATAATATAACAGATAAGTAAACTCTTCTGGACAACGAGCCTGGCTTGAGACCTCTGATTTGGCTAACTGGGTGTTACTATGCATGCTAGATGTGTCTGTGAATTCACAGATGAATTGTGGCAGCACTCGATTTTTCCTTGTTCCCTCAAGAACAGCATCCCCTTAGCCTGCTCACAGGCCCAGAGGGCAAGAACACTGCTTTATTTCTTGCCAGCTTGCACAATATTGTAAAATGCATGTGCAAACAGTCTAAATGTTTTATTTTCTTTTCCCATGACAGACCTTCGTTTTAGAGCCACAGCTTGTTCCTGTCTGTTTATGAGAGATACTGGTTGGTTTGTAACACTAGCCTGTTTCCTCATAGCTTTTTCAGGCAGACTCCTGACTTGCTGCTTGCACAGAGATGTTCTCAAAGGCCACGAAAAGGTCTCAGGTCACACTAGTCTGACATAAACAAGATTTTTTATGCACTTTCTTATTTTAGTACTGTCATCAGTTATAGAGGTTCAGACATTAGGTTAATGTTTGTTAGTCACCTGCTGTTTCAGATCAAAAAAATCTGTGTGCGTAGCTATGGGCCTGGATATTGGGAAAATGTTGGCTATTTTCATTTTGGTTTGTGTTCTTTAGTTTTAGGTTAAACTTAATTTTATTTTATTTATTTTTTTTTTTTTTTAATATCTTTTCACAGCATCTCTGATGATATAAGTCAGTGTAGCATGATTGGTTTCAAAAGACTTATGCCAAATTTCAGCATTAAATAAATGGCTAAAGCTATTGCTAATCTGGAACCTTATTACAATATTTTTAGTGTTCATCAATTTGAGTTAATAAAATATTTGATTTAGTCAAAAGATTTCTGATGTTCATGCTAAAACATAATAAAAACAATAATAATAATAATATTTTTTAATAGAAAAGCTATTGGGGATTGAATCAGACTTTGGATCAGGCTTAAGTATAACTCCTTAGGTAAGATAAATGAAGAAAAGGCATTATGTACATTGCAGCATTTCAGTAGTGTTTCTGAAGCACTATGACATGACATCTGATGTTCTAAAATGGTTTTTAACTCAGTGTAACTTTGCCTCAGGATAAAACATCCTTTTAACAGAGAATGTGAGGAAAATGGGAATGGCCTGTAGACGTGCCTGTAGGCTATGTGCTCTCTGTCACCTGCTGTATTGCCCTGACTTTGAGAAATCTTTACGTGCTCACACTTTAAAGATTAGAACATTAGCTTCTCGCTTCGTCCACTAAGGAAAGCTGACTAGACTGGCGTCCTCAGTTTTAAAAGATTTTTTCAGTTGTTTCCTTCTTCTAAGATTGTTGTGAGTAGACAAAAATAAAAGGCAGTATCAATAAAAGAATAATAATTACAAAAAATCTTTGTGTTATTCGTTCGTCAGATTAAATTTTACTATCTTTTCATTTGCCTTGTCCTAGGTTTGAAATCAAACCCAATACAACTATTTTCCCTCACATCTGTCAGCATTTTGATATATCCCTGCCCAGCTCTCTACATGTCAGCTGAAAAAAAAATGTAAAATTATTGATGTTTATCGATGTTTATTACTTCTACAAAAAATGATTTCTCAGATGTTGATCTCTTCTAAAAGTTTTCGTATATTTTAACCCCTAAGCTGATAGAATTACCATGACTTATTTATCTCTATGTTTCTGACTGTTCTGTCATAATATTATTTCACTTATTAATTATTTAAGAAGCTGTTTTAAAAGTATTTAAAACTGGTATCACTGTGATCCTAAAGAAGTCAGGAGATTTTTGTCAACTGTTTCCGAAAAAAACCCCACCTTGCTTCTGATTCTCATTTCACATTTGTAATAAGGTAATAAATACAGTCTGTGGCCTAAATGTAGATGGGTATACCAATACACACATACATATACATACACACATATACACATGAATATCTGTGTATACTCAGTAGGTCATTTAGATACATGATTTAGATATGCATGCATACATTCATACACACGTACATGCAAATCTATCTATTATCTGTATATAGCTATATACAAATAAAATTACTTTCTGACCTTAAAACTATCACAGATTAACCTGTCAAGTTTACAGATAACCAAATACCAGAAAGAGATATACAGGAATAAACCCTACTCTCTCTCTCAGGGATTCCACATATAAATCACCTCTCTAGAGAATAAAGTTGGAAAACTCTAGAAAATAATTCCTGCTTTTGTAGCATCTAACATAACAAAGTTCCTACAGCAGCCTTTAGTTCTACTGTAGTGCATATGCTTTAATTTATCTGTATACTAACTAGACATTTTCTATCTTTTTGAATCTTTTTTTTTCCATTGTAATCTTATTTTCTCATACCAGTGTAACTGTAGAAAAGAAACCTCAGCTAAATTTTAAAAATTCCTCAGGATTTGAAATGCTTGCTTTTTACTGTCATTTACTGAATTAAAAAAAAAAAAAAGAACTGCTTCCAAAAAATTTGTGAAATGTCTGCTTTTAGACAGAAAAATAAAGCTAATTTCAGCCAGATCTATTTTACTCAAACAACAGAGAATTAACAAAAAGAAAATGTTGCGATGAATGTAGTGTTTCAAAAGATTATTTGGTCTCCCTTCTCTTTAGTTAAATTTTCTGTCGAATGAAACCAGATTTAAAGTCTACTTTCA
Organism: Alectoris magna; assembly: GCA_030625065.1. Lineage (NCBI taxonomy): Eukaryota > Metazoa > Chordata > Aves > Galliformes > Phasianidae > Alectoris > Alectoris magna. The sequence continues at coordinate 62,408,352 of CM060560.1, forward strand.
AATCTCTTTTTCACAGAAAATCTACTAGATCTTACTTCTGAGTCATGCAATGTGAGTGTTTTATTTAAATAACCCCTTGCAATTTCTCTAAAATCTTGTGAAAACTCATGTTGATATATTTACTCCTCCACAGAGCCCAGCTCCCTGAAGTGATGTCATTTGCTAGACATTTCCTCCAAACCATTAACACAGTAGCGTGCAAATGAGCAAAGAGGAAATGGAAGAGTGAAATTGCAGAGAAGAAAAAGAGAGAGAAATCTGAAGAGGACTGAGTGATAATTTATTTTTAATTTCACATCTTCATTACAGAGGAATGACCTCCTTAGCCAGAAAAATTCAAAGGAGTAAACTCCTGCAATGTCAATTTAGAAATCATCTGCACAACCAATTATTATTCAAGCTGTAGTACTACACCCATAATGTAACACAGGCATTTCATCTCCAGATGCCATTGCACTACCAGAGATGTGATTTACACAAAACTGAGCCTTACAAACTATAGCTTTACCTGGTGAATTGCCTTCTGTATAACAATTAAAATAGAAAATTATTTAAGGTCATAAAGGAAGAACAAAGGAGTTGAATTGAGGTTAGCACAACTTTTAAAATCCATCTCTAACTTCCCTCATTCTGAAAAGGCAGACTTTCAACAGCACACTGAGGTTTCAAAACACGTAAGAAACACCCTGAATAGCCCAATAATTTAAAGATTCAACTTTTCATTTGTAATACTCAATGTGCTCCATCCCTGCCAGCCAAAAATACCTCAGCTATAAACATGGGTCATAACATCACTAAAATCAGCAGGACTCAAGCATGTCCAAAAGTGCTGTAATTGTACATTAGTTCTAGATCTCAGCTTCCCTTAAAATGATAGGATGTACTGTCTGATTCTCCCATTAACTTATCAGAGAAATAGGAAAAGAAACGAAATTTGTGTATAGAAATGATCATTGTCAATGTTTGGAGGAGCTGAGTTCTGATTTAAGTTGAAATACAGATCCTCTTCCAACCTCACCAACATTATCAAAGTTTCAAGAGTCCCGCTCTCCGTGTGCTATGGTTGTGCTCATAAAAATTATTCATACCTGCATAAGTATTTCATATACTGAAAGCACTTTACAAACACTTACTGAGTAAGAATCATAGACTGAGCCTTGTAAGGCTTATCATCCTCATTTTAAAGCAGTAGAGGTGAAATGACTTGCTCAAGGCCATGACATAATTTGGTGGGCAGAACTGGGATTAGAGCACAGACTTTCATGCCTCACACCTCATTACTGCACATCGCTCTGTCTCTCAGGTTGAGAAAATGGAAAGGATTTGGTAGTAGATTTCCCTTTACTTCTTCATGTTCCTGTGTCTTAGATGAAGTGTCAAAATGAAAGGTGGTCCACATTGTGTGAACATTATTGATCCCAATTCACTCTTCAGCAGAGTTGGAACCCAGCTCCAAATTTGTCCTTTCTGGGGGCTGTCTTCCCTGTCTCAGGGACAGCTGTATTCGTACTGGTGTTACTCTGCAAGCAGTTGAAGAAAATCTTTGGGATTTTATGGGTGAGACATACTATGCAACTGTAAAAATAATATCCATTTTTTATGATGATCCCTATTCATTTGGGACTCTTTGATATTACTATTATTGTTATGATTATTATTATTAGTGTTTCCTTGAACATCCCCTTTTGTTGCAAATTCTGTTCTCTGTCAAATAAATTGCTTGTTAAATGGACCTACCCATAGAGAAAGACAAAATAGAAGTAAATTTGTCCTGCTGCTGTCATTAATATGCTATTAAAAGATCTATTTGAAGGAATGCTACTGATTTGCTGCAAACCCCCACAAAGAAACAAAAAATGTTTGCAGAATCTCAAGGCATGCACCTGTGTTGTTAATTCCCAACATGTCAAATTGCTCAGTAATAAAGTGTTTCTGTAATGTATCTTTTTTTTTTTTTTTTAAGGAAAAAAAAAAAAAGGTGATCTCGAACAAATGCATTTTCATTATGTCTGAATTTCATTTAATGTGCTTTTACAATACATGTTTGTGGTGCATCATTCCAGAAAGAAAGAAAGAAAGCTCCATCTGAAATCACATTTGATTATGAGTGCGCCCTCATACATACCTAATAAACAAATAAACAAATCAGTTTGATCTGTTATGCAGATAACACTGATATGTAAAATATGTTCAGGAACTTAAAAATGCATTTTCTGTGCAGAAGTTTTCCTTGTAGAATGTGCAGTGAATTTATGTGAACTGTATACAGCACTGAGACTCTTTTATGTAGCCTGTTTCCCTGGCTGATAGCTAAAAGAGGTTAGGCTGAATCTCAGTGGATCAATTAACAGAGGGACCTGTCCTTCAACAGAAGAAGATCTATTTCAGGATTTGCATATCACTGAAAAAAATTACAAAGCTGAGATAAATACAAGCCCGATAATAACTCACTGCAGGCTTGGCTTCATTCCTAGATTTCCTTGGCTGTTTGTCCTAATAAAGTGTCTCCATGGCACTTAGGGCAGGAAGGTTATTAGTAGCTGTCAATCAAAAGAAGGAGTATGCATCGGCAGGAGGAGGAAGAGAAGAGAGGTGACATTCATCCTCTTTTCTCACTTATATTGGGTATAAAAGTCATTCAGAGCAAGCAGTTAAAAAGGGACAGGTCCCTCTTCATCCCCCATGGAAAAGAAGAAGAAGAAAAAAAAAAAACCACCTGCCGTGGTTACCAACAATTTAATAATAAAATGGAATACATCAATCATTTTGCTATACCTTATTAATGCTGGGATGTTTATTAACACCAAGGAATATGAAGGACATATATAAAAAGAGCAGGATAAAGGCTCCTGACAAAACATCTTTGGTTGATATTTTGGTAAGAACAAATGATAACTTTAAACAGCTCCAGCTTGAGATAAAACTTTAGAGCCATATAGAGAATAGATGCATTTCACCTGTAAGTCAACGTGGTTCTGGCAGCGAACACCTTTAAAAAGCTATGAACAACATAGAATATGCATTTCTTAACTCATTTTAATCAGATACAGTGGTTTTAACTTTACCAAGTTGATACTTGGAACTGATCTATACACCAATTAATTAATACTTTAAAGGTCTTTAATTTACTGTACCACTTTCTTAATTAAAGTATATCTGCTGCTAGAGCACATCATCTCTATATATGCATATTTTCATAAGAAACAGAGTCCATAGAGTGCTAATTGATATCCTGGTCTCCAGACAATACTTTACTAAATGAAATGACAATTATAACCAATTAAAATTCACTTTACATACCACTTCACCTATTTTGTATGTATTATGCATGAAGACAGAGAGTACATTGCCTCGCTGCTCAGGATTTTTGTGCGTCTGTGCAACTGATGGACAGCTCCAAGGTATTACTTTTAGCAAGCATTTTACCAAGGGTCATTTTCTGGGCTCATCTAAAACCTATACTTTGCTGTAACATAGATACATCGGTTAATAAAAGCTATTAATTGCTTTGTGAGGATTTTATTATTATTATTATTTCCTTTGACAACTGAGCATCAAGTTCGCTGTTACACCTTCATCTTGCTCTGAGAAAAAAAAAAAGAAAAAAAAAAAAAAAGGTTTTAAAATAGATCAGTGCCTAATTAAAAAAAAAGCTAAACTTCTCCTCTCAGACACACTGTATGCAGCTTATAAATGGCACAGTGCTGCACACCTCCTGAGCAGAGTGTGGGAGTAACACAGGAGTGAAGTCAGTGGGAGAACTTCTGGAACAGGCACCTCAGGCTCAGAGGTGCTCAGCTAAAAAGAGGCGCTACACATTTCTTGTGAGAAGGGGAGCTGCTCCCCCTTCTCCACCTTCAGGCTATGGTTTTGCAACCCCTCACTACAGAACAGGGGCTGTTCTAGCTGGGGCGGTCGCTCTGGTCCTGCCCATGGAGAGCAACAGGTATTGCTTCTCTGTGGTGGGACATGCCCTTGGGTGTGCAACTTCTGCAGCAGGGTTAAGTCCTGGTAGTCCTATGGTGCACAGGGAGGTGCAAGTAGCGCAAGTGCGCTACACTATGGGGACACTGGTTCTGCAGTAGGACAGTAGTGTTCCTTGCTCTGGGTCCACCATCATGAAGCCTTGGCACTTCTGGAAACATAAGAGGATTTAACCTTTGGGGCTTACATAGCTAAAACCAAATTAAAATAAGTAAATAAATAAATCACGAAATTATATCAAAATGGTATAAAAAATGAAAGGATTTATTTTCCAAAAAACTCTTTTCAATCTCTCCAGGCCAGTCTTGTAAGTCCATAGAGACTTTTCAGGTTGACTTGCATTATCATCTCTTCATTCAACTGGCTATGAGGAAACAAATTTTCATGCAAGACATGCCACCAAGTAAAAAACCCTTAGCCCATCTTGCAAAGTCTTCCATGTTCACTCAATGAATTATTCTGAATACTGGGTGAGTTAAAAACTGCAGTCAGATCATCTCCTCCGGATATCATAAGCAGTGGAGAAGGCTTAAGGAATAAATACAGTCATTCCCACACATTCTTTTGAAGATGTTTATGATTGTTAACCACAGGGATGAGATTTTTTTTTTTTTCCAAGGCAGAAGCCATGAAGCCTGTTAAGCATGTTGACTGTTCATACAAAGAGGCCTCTATCCTGTGACTACCAGTTTCAACCACAGACAATAATAACATGGATCCAAAAGATATATACTGTGGCAAGTCCCTCAGGATCAAGGAGGAGATTACATACCCTTCTGTCTTTCTCAGCTCTCTTTACCAAATCCACTTCACTTCCCACTGAACTGCCAAAACACCACATCAATTTGTCCCTTGGAAAACACCTCCAGACTCAAGACAAGTGCAGAAGCAATGATGCAGGTTCTGCTGAGATACTACTCTTTGACAGCTGGGGCAATGGAAAAGGATCCTTCTGGATGCAAATTTTGAGAGAAAAGCTTGAATCCAAATGTCAGCTTAACAATCTTGCACCATTTTTCCTGAGCTTATATTCAAGTCTCTGACTTGTGACATGACAAGAAGCGCGTGTCTCAAGTCAGTTTCATATTAGCAACAGATTATGTACTGGGAAGGGTAAAGTCAGCAAAAGTACAAAATATGGATATAAGTACTTTTCATAAGAACAGTTTTGTGGCATTAGGACAAATACAAATGTGTACATAATAGATGACATTTAAGAGTTCAGACACATTGTCTTGGTACTGAACATTTGACGAATTCCCTGTCAGCATTTGTTTTCATTCTCGTGACATTAAAATCAAGTTGCAAGCAATAAGTAACTGCTTCTCATTTGTACCAATTTATAACATTTTTAAGTTATAGTTGTAAGCAATGGTGAGGAGTGAGTGCAGCAGCTGCTGGTTTTGCTTTGATTTAGTATTTTATAAAATGCAATCAGAGTTTTTTAGATGAACAAAGGATTAGTGATCCTACTGGAAACTGAAATAAAATATGAAGTTCATTGGTGTCATATGAAGTTGACTGGTATCTCTCCATTATGTTACTCCAGCTGTGGAGGTAACGACTGCAGGAATAGCAAGATCGAATCTCAGTTTATTTTCTCCACTGTTAGAGCCAGTTTAGTTATATTATTAATAAATAAAGTTTTTCATGTGCCTAGAATCAAACCTAAAATCAGGCTCTATAAAGACTTGGATTATGGATCTGCATAGTTCCAAATATGATATTCAGTACGGACTGCTGAAACATGTGAAAGGTGCATTCAATTCACTGCATTGCTAGTACGAGTTTATGAAAACTGAAAGTGTCTTTGATTTTCTCATTCTAAGTAGAAAGGAGCTATTCATGTAAAATATATGAACTGTTAAGGGATACACAAACTACAAGCATTCTTGGCAAACTTTTTTTCTCATCCATTTAAACACAGTTTAAGTGAGAAAGAAGTTTTTAAAGCGTCTTTAAAGTGATTCACTCAAAGACAGGAATCCTTCATTTACAGAAAGGAGGAGGGGAAGACAGAAATGACAGCCAACAGCTCAGGTTCTCTTTTTAACAGTGGCAAAAATGCGAATAACACTAATGTGTTAGAATTATTCCCAACTTTACACTCAGACATTTTCTTTCGGAGAATCTCTTTTGCTACAAAATAATGGAAATTTTATCATTGCTCTGTTAATATTGAAAGTAATCCTGAGATAGATTGAAACATTAAAGCAAGAGGGAAGTTTGTGTCTCCTTACGGAAATATTTTAAATTCCGATTTCTGAATTTCAAGAGTCTCTATTTTTTTCTTTTTTTTTTTTCACATGAAATACACTGACCATTTATCAGATGCAAAAATAATTATTCTATAATTTTATTCTCCAATTATCAAATATTTTACAGTAATTTTACAAAGATTGATTTTTCATTATGTGCTATTTTTTGTTGGTTTCTTTTTTTTCATTTACAGAACTTGTTTTGTGCAGTAAATGAAGTGCCAACACAGACAAATGTAACCAACATTAAGCTAGCCAATAGAATTCAACAAACTGCTCAGGTCATTAATATAATTTGTTTTGGCACTGTTACATTTCCTAGTGCTACTCTGAGTAGTTTGCTGGGCACATCAATTTGTTTTCAGCTATTGTGAAATTGGATATCCTGGCTTTCATCCAAAGCACCCTCTCAATTTGCATATCTTTGTTATCATTTCAGGTTCTCAGAACATACTGTGGACTATCACACCATCTGCACCAAGATCCTCACATCCAAACACAAATTAAAAATGAAACTGTAAAATTTGCAAGGAAACAATACAGACCTTTTATCTCATTCTCCCTCTGTTCATTTTCAAAAGAGAAACTTGCTTGTAGCCAAGCATAGCAAAAAAGGCTTTTATTAATTGGACTGGCATCAAGCATGCATACATAAAATTGTTTATTTTTTCCCTATAAAGGGGTTGCCTGACATAAAAGGGTCTTTGAAGATGACATTCAGATTTTGACATTTGCATGATATTGTATAAATATCAGAGGTAGGAGACTTTTTGACAAACCAGATGGGTCAAAAAAAAAGCACTTCCAGGGATAGATATTAGTCTTTTACTTAAAGGATATTAGCTTCTCCTCAAAGCTGTGAATTATTAGGCAGCAAAAACAAACATATTTTTTCTCAAACCATGGTTTATTTAATTCTTTTCAATCCAAGTAAGCTGGGCTTGGGGAAAATATAGAATAATGTCATTACTTTTCAGGGGGGTTTTGTAATTCAATTAAGATCACAGAATATAATTGAATCTTGTCTTTTGAGTGCCACAGAGATTAAATCTTATTGCTGAATTTACTGCTTCTTGATGGAGCTAATCTCGATTTTAAGCATGGACTCTGAATGTTGTTTGAAATACAAAACGGCATTTTAGGCCTTAATTCATCAATATTGGAATTATGCAGAGAGAGATTCTTCCCTCTAGCTTAATTCCTGGGTGCACTTTGATAGGAACCAACAGTGTCATTTTTTTATCTGGGGTGGCAGAGGAGAAGGGGGAAGTAAAAAAAATCTGCAAACCTCTAACAATTGCAAAGGCGCTTAGCAGAGAGGTTTGCTGACTGTGTACTTCAGCAAAGATTTCAAATGAGGGAAGAGGGAACCTCCTCCTTTTGATCATGGGAAAGAATAGCACAAATCTGATTCTATATTTTGACCCTTCTTTATCAACAGAGAATCAGCTGCCATCAGCAAGTAGCGCACAGGAACTACTTGCTTTTACTGAGGAGGTTGGGAGAATTGACCTGAGCACCTTTCCTGAGCTTACTGCTTTTGATATGTTGCCATGCTGCTCAAAAAAAAAACCTCTCTGCACTGTGAGCCTATAGTGAAAGAAAAAGAATGGAAAAAAGAGAGAGGAAGGCAGGAAGCATGAGGAACAGAGGAAGGGTGAGGAAGGGAAGAAAGAAGGAACAACTTTAAACTCAACTTCCACTTTATGTCATCAGAAGGTCATTGTGCCTATAAATATAAATATATTTATGTGTGCTAGATGACTGATAAGGGGAAAAAAAAAAAAAAAAAAAAAAGATCAAGAAAAGCTCATTTTTTCTCATAGTTGCAACACTTGCGTTGCTTTAACACTTTCCTGGCAATGAATGAGTTATCTTCCTTCATATGGTTCACTTGACAAAAGATAGGTACACACATTCCCAGCAAGGTTGTGAATGCTCCTTCACAGGAAGCATTTAATGCTAGGCTGGATGGGGTTTTTGAGCAACTTGGTCTAGAGGGAGGTGTCCCTGCCTATAGCAGGGGAGTTGGAATAAGATGATCTTAAAGGTTCTTTCCAACCTAAACCATTCTATGATTCTATGACTCCAACAAAGTGGGTCCTTTAGAAGCTTAGAGAAGAAGTCAAGTTCAGTCAAACTCTGTTTCCGATCAAGGTATAATATTTTAAGCGTTCTCATGTAACTTGCCAGTGACACACTCAAAAAAGTAGGCTGGAACACTTAGACCTGGCCTCAGTAAGGTGATACTCATCATCAGTATGTCTATGGAAGATCTACAGCATGAAAGCAAGGCAAGTCTCAAACACGAGTTTCTGAACGCTCTGTGAGACTAAGCACTGTAAAAGCGTTCCCTGAGAGCAGAAAGTTCACTGCCACTCAATACATCTGAAGCAGTCTATAATAATGGCTTATTCTAATGAAAACATGAGACTGGTTGGCGTCAACTCATGTTATTTGTCTTTTAAGTACCAGTTGCACAAGTTAAAACAGCCTGGGATTAATCGAAGCACTGCATAATACTGTTTCAATACACTTTTAGGTGTTTCATTCCTGATTAGAATTCTTTATTGGTGCTCCCTGATTTCACTTCCTCACCTCCTTCTCTGAAAATACACTTGGTCTTTGATTGTGCCCTGCTACTTTAAATAAACAGATCTCCATTAGTAGGAGGTCAAACCACATATGCTGGACAAACGCCAATTCAGGAAATTACATTCTGCCTATCTAAATAACACTTACAGATTCAACTTAGGAAAAGACAGAGTGAGAGAGAGAGTGGAGAAAGAAAAGAAAATATGTTCTTCAATTTTGGTCCTGAACTCTGAAGTAGAATTAACAAGCCACAAGTGAGCTGACTAGCTCACAAGTTGAATACCAGTTATCAATACTTACAACAAACTGCATCTGAATTGTTTTCAGACCAAGAATTGTGGTGAATAATTTAGAATAGTGAATATACAATACTCAGACATAAAAGAGAAAGGCTTTCCAGAATATTTTGTGCTACAACTTATTCTCTCAGGACTAAGCCATAGACTTTCTAACCTCTTCAGCTTAGGAAGTGCTTAAAGAAAACACAAGATTTATTCCATTCACTTTATATGGAGAACTTAGTAGAACAACATCAAATATAGCATTGAAGTCTGAGATTAAAATGCAGCAAATATCATAGATGTGGTATATATATATATATATATGCACATATATTCAAATTGAAATATACTTTCCCTTATGTGTCTGTTTCTGAAGACATTTGTAGCTCTTCCATTATATGTTGTGGAAAGTTTGTCCCACACTTATTTATTAGAACACCTTTTTCTGTGCATGGAGCAATCTGCTCAGATTTGGACCAGCTGAAAGTTACTAGCAATTATTTTTTCCTGAGTAAGACCTGGTTACTAGAGTTTACTCCTGGAAAAAAGAAAAAGAAAAAAGAAAACATTGAACTTGTTAGCATAGTGATCTTCTAGGAACAAAGACTGTCTGGATAGGATAGAAGCTGAATGGGGTTTTGATCACCACTAAAATATTTTTTATTTTCCCAATAATATTCCTTCATTAAAGGGAAAGTGCAATGGGCTGGGAATCAGAGGATTATTAATTTTACAGTTCTTCCTACTGGTGCTAAAGATTAAGTAATTTTTAAGGTAATGATTAAGTAATAATCTCTCATAAATTTTGATTTTGTGCTGCATTGGGAAATTATGCATTACGAATAGTGCTTAGATCTCTAGTCCAGAACCCAGAATCTGAGACAAATGGACTATCTTTCAGAAAATAGTTGCAAATATAAACATTTAGATCTTTTGCCCACAAAATTGAGTCATTCATTATTTCAGGAGCTTCATCAATCTCCATAATGTTTAGACATATGACATAAAAATCTATTACTATTGTAGATACTATTGTTGATAATTCACGCATCCAGAGGCTTGAACACATTCTATACCTCCTTGAAAAACAATTCATACACAATATTTTTTCTTAAAAAAAAAGAAAAAAAAGAAAAAGAAACAGCACCCCTCCCCCGCACCCCCCCCGCACCCTCCACTCCCCCCCCCCCCCCGCCCCACCCCCCCAAAAGAAAGAAAAAAGAAAAAAAACAACAGAAAAGCCCTTCAGTATAGCTCCTTATGCCCATATATTTTCAAAATGTTTTCTTATGGACAATTCTGAGGGCAGAATTCAATTAATGGTTGTAAATTTTTTTCAGGAAAAGTATTTCCTTCAAGTGTTGCATGTTAAGAACCTTGAGTACTATAACCAATTTTAGCTGCTTGTAATAATGAGGGACTGGTCTATAAGTCTGTGAAGTGGCATACACACCTATGGTGCTATATAAGTACATAAATAATAATTGTAATTAATGTGTCTCAACTTCCTGATCTGGAAAGGATTAATTAGTTGAGGAGGATTAATTAGATATTGTTAGCACAGTACTTTGAAGAAGTAAAGTGCTATATATATAAGTAAGTGCTAAGTACAACTGCATCGTGATTTTCGTGTTCTTTGTGCTATACTTAGTAGCTTGTAAATTCTAAAATTTCTTTTGCTGGAATATTTCTGAAACTGAATGTCTCTGTCCTGTGAGTCCACATAGTTATGTTTGCATACAGTTTCACATTAAAGCCCTGTGTAAACAGACCTGCTTTCAGTTTATAATTGTTGAAACCACCAGGGTCACATTGGCAACAAAATAATTTATAAGCTTCATGGTTGCAGACATCTGGTGTATAGTTTTATACAAATAAATACTACTTTGATGGAACTTGAACTTATACAAACTAAACAAAATGGTGCTAAAGAGAATTCCCACTGGGAGGAAAAAATGGGCTTGAGTTGCAGGAGGTTTCAGAGACTTCCAGGTGTTGTTCCAGTAAGTACTAGATCCCAATTTCCAGTCACCTGAACAAAATGCCCATTTTCTTTTACTTACAGCAAAATATATGACAATAATAGAGTTAATATAGAAGTGAAGAGTCACTTGAGGCACTAGAAGTAAAACTAAGAAATTCTAAGAAACAGTTCTGAAAAAATAGGAATTAAATTTTGCAGCATGCTATGAAACCTTGTAAGTCATTCTAGTCCTGCATTACAAGTGTAGGATAAAGGACAGAGGGACACTGTGACTTCGTATTTCCTTCATTTTAACTAAAGCCACTGAATCAGGTATTCAACTGCAAAACATGAACTACTGAATACTTCAGCTGCACATAGTGAAGCAACACAGGAAGCATTCTCCTAAAGGATGTAGCAGAGCAAGAAAGGATAGAAACAGTTTCCACCAACTCATAACTCCACAATCTAAATCAGGAAATTCACATTTCCCTTATCCCTCTACTTTTGTTGTTCCGGAAAGACAACCTGCATAACAGTTCCTGAGTTGATTCACTAAATCAGTAGGAAACAGTGGTGTCAAACTAATTGTAATAGATGAAAGGGTTTCCTTTGTACCACTGAAATAGCAGAGAGTATAGTAGACCACATCAGTGAATGCTGAAGGTAAGACTAGTGGAAAATACCATTTTACTTTCATTTGGCAACCTAGAAATGCCACGTAACTATTAATGAATATCTTGAATCAAGGCTATTAACACCCTGCATTACAGCCTGAGTAAAACACCTCCAAGCACAGGCATAATGAGGTGTCTGCTCTCAAACAACTATCAAACCCTTTGTGACCAATAGTGTCATGCCTCCAGAGTGCAATTCATCCTGTGCTAAAATTTGTAGATGGAGTTTATTCTTCAAAGTACTGACATCTCTCCACTGACTGGAAAAGTCTAGGATAAATAGACAGAGCAGATATTTTTATTTCACACAGAATAAGTTGTGCAGGTGAGTCTTACATGGATGTAACAGCACCCAGTATTGGTGGCATCCCTCTAGATTTTCTTTAGAGGACTTGCAGTTAATTCTTATTATTATGCAGTTATCCTTAAAATTTTCCATCACTTACCCAAATATATCTCTGATGTTTGACAAAGACTTTGCAGCAATTACTGATTATCCTTTCTGGAGAAAGAATCGTTTCGTTCCTTACAGTTTCAGCAATAAAACTTGCTTGGTCTTCCTACTACAATAATAGATTGCCTGTCCTAAGCTATTATTATACTCTTGAAATATTTTTGCCAGGGCCTGTGGCCATCAGCATAAGATGGTGCAATAGAGCAATATATGAACAATGTAAATTCTGCCTAAATACATAAAATGTGAGTCTAGCACAATCAGCTGCTAACAAGTGTACATTCTTTAACTGATTTCTTAATTTGTTGCTGTAAATACGTCCCTTAAAGCCTGAAAAACACTCATGCGGAGGAAGGAGTTATGAAGTTCAACGCTGTTTAAACTGGAAAAAAAAAAAAAAAGAAGAAGAAGAATCACAGAATCACAGAATCGTAGGGTTTGGAAGAGACCTCCAGAGATCATCGAGTCCAACCGCCCTGCCAAAGCAGGTTCCCTACACCAGGTCGCACAGGGAGGCGTCCAGGCGGGTCTTGAAGATCTCCAGAGAAGGAGACTCCACAACCCCCCTGGGCAGCCTGTTCCAGTGCTCCGTCACCCTCACTGTAAAGAAGTTCTTGCGCACATTTGTGCGGAACTTCCTATGCTCCAGTTTCTGGCCGTTTCCCCTTGCCCTGTCTCCACACACTGCTGAAAAGAGTCTATCACCTTATATATTTATAGAACTGGATCAGGTCCCCTCTTAGTCTTCTCTTCTCAAGGCTAAACAGACCCAGTTCACTTAGCCTTTCTTCATAGGGGAGATGCTCCAGGCCCTTCACCATCTTTGTGGCCCTCCGCTGGACTCTTTCCAAGAGATCCCTGTCTCTTTTATACTGGGGAGCCCAGAACTGTACACACTACTCCAGATGAGGCCTTACCAGGGCAGAGTAGAGGGGGAGGATCACCTCCATCGACCTGCTGTCCACGCTCTTTTTAATGCATCCCAGAAAGCCATCGGTCTTTTTGGCCAAGAGGGCACACTGCTGGCTCATGGCCAACCTGTCGTCCACCAGGACACCCAGGTCCCTCTCTGCGGAGCTCCTCTCCAGCAGGTCATCCCCTAATCTGTACTGGTGCATGCAATTATTCCTCCCTAGGTGCAAGACTCTACACTTGCTTTTGTTAAACCTCATCTGGTTTCTTACCGCTCAGCTCTCCAGCCTGTCCAGGTCTCGCTGAATGGCAGCACAGCCTTCAGGCAGGTCAGCCAATCCTCCCAACTTCATATCATCAGCAAACTTGCTGAGAGTGGCCACTATCCCCTCGTCAAGGTCATTGATGAAGATGTTGAACAAGACTGGACCCAGCACCAACCCCTGGAGAACACTGCTAGTTACAGGTCTCCAACCGGACTCTGCACCGCCAATGACGATCCTCTGCGCTCTGCCAGTCAGCCAGTTCTCAACCCACCTCACTGTCCACTCATTTATCCCACACTTCCTCAGCTTTGTTATAAGGATGTCGTGGGAAACAGTATCAAATGCCTTGCTGAAATCAAAGTAGACTACATCCACTGCTCTCCTCCCATCCACCCAGCCAGTGACAACATCATAGAAGGCTACCAGGTCGGTCGAGCATGACCTCCCCTTGGTGAACCCATGCTGACTACTCCTGATAACCTCCTTTTCTGTCAATTGTCTGGAGATGGCATCCAGCACAAGCTGTTCCATCACCTTTCCAGGGACAGAGGTGAGGCTGACTGGCCTGTAATTACCCGGATCTTCTTTCTTGCCCTTTTAGAAGACTAGAGTGACGTTGGCTATCCTCCAGTCTTCAGGCACCTCCCCCATTCTCCAAGACCTGTCAAAGATGATAGAGAGTGGTTCAGCAATCACCTCCGCCAGCTCCCTCAGCACCCATGGATGCACCCCATTGGGTCCCATGGATTTATGTACATTGGTGTAGCCTAGTCGCTCACGGACCACCTCTTCCTTGACTGAAGGGAAGTCTTCCATTCCCCAGATGCTCTTGCTAACCTCCAGGGTCTGGGATTCCCAAGGGAGAGCTTTTCCATTGAAGACAGAAACAAAGAAGGCATTCAGTATCTCCGCCTTCTCAGCATCCCCAGTTACCAGAGCACCCCCCTCACTTACTTAGTAGGGGGCCCACATTCTCCCTAGTCTTCCTTTTACTGTTAACATACTTAAAAAAGCCTTTTTTATCACTTTATCACTTTTTCCAGATTCAATTCCAGGCAGGAATTCCTCATCACATCCCTGCAGGCCCTGACAACATTTCTATACACTTCCCAAGTGGTCAGACCCTTTTTCCACATTCCATGGACCTTCTTCTTCCCTTTGAGTTTGCGCATGAGCTCCTTGCTCATCCACGCAGGTCTCCTGCCACCCTTTCCTGATTTCTTGCTCACATGGACGCACCAATCCTGAGCTTGGAAGAAGAGCTGTTTAAATGCTGACCAGTTCTCACAGGCCCCCTTACCTTCTAATACCCTGGCCCACGGGATAGCTCCAAGTAGGTCCCAAAAGAGATCAAAATTGGCTCTCCTAAAGTCCAGGGTAGCAATCCTACTTTTTGCTTTGCTTCTTCCACTTAGGATCTTGAACTCCACCATCTCGTTGTCACTACAACCCAAGCTACCCCCGACCTTTACTTCCTTAACAAGTCCTTCCTTATTAGTGAGAATAAGGTCCAGTAACGCCCCTCCCCTCGTCGGTTCCTCCAGCACCTGCATTAGAAAGTTGTCTTCAACACACTGCAAGAACCGTCTGGACCGCGTGTACCTGGCCACGTTGCTCATCCAACAAATATCTGGATAATTGAAGTCCCCCATAAGCACCAGCGCCTGGGATCGTGAGGCTACTTCCAGTTGCTTATGGAAGGTCTCATCTACCTCCTCTTCCTGATCGGGGGGCCTGTAGTACACACCCACAACAGTGTCACCCGTACCTTATCAAGCCTGCCCCTTGATTCTCACCCACAAGCTCTCCACACCTACATCACTCTCCCCCAGGTGGAGTTCAATGCATTCTAGCTGCTCTCTCACATAAAGAGCAACTCCACCACCCTGCCTTGCCAGCCGATCTTTTCTAAAAAGCACATAGCCCTCCATGACAACATTCCAGTCATGCAAGCTGTCCCACCACGTCTCCGTGATTGCAATGAGATCATGGCCTTGGGACCGCACACAGATCTCCACTCTTCCTGTTTATTTCCCATGCTGCATGCATTAGTGTACAGACACTTTAGGGAAGCAGCTTCCTCCACTCCTCTCCATCCCTTTGAACTCCACCCTCATCACCCATCAAGCTCTGTTTTGAGCCTCGAACTACCCACTCAACCCCACTGGCCCTCATTTTGTCCCCTTCCTCCTTCATACCTAGTATAAAGACCTAGGTATGAAGGGGGAAGGGGTGCAAAAAGAAGTGCAAAAAAAAAAATTCCTTCTACTTTTTTCCTTTGTTAAACACCAGGAGCATTCTGATTACATTCCTTGATGGCTTCAAAATAATTCTGTAGTAGTCTTGATCCTATTCCCTGTTATCCGTGCAACAAGAGCACCAATACAGTTGTGATTTGCTTAATGGGAATTACTTTTTTTTTTTTTTTCTTTAAGAGAAAGAGAATAGGGAACTGGATTCTCTGATGTTTGATAAGGTGAGCCTGATCAAAGTATTTTTTTGGTAGGTGAGATAGTCACAGTTATTGTCTGTGATTTCCTTTCTCTGTTAAAGAACCAGACCTAAATTCCACCTAAGCTGATATAAAAGGCAATATTTTTACACCCCTTCTACTAGCTCAATGTAAGTCACTAGGTTTTATGGAAAGTTTGGGTAAACCTGATGAGTGTTCGTATTACAACATCTAAAGGGTGTGTTTGAGAGTGTTCACCACAAATTTACCTCTTTGACTTTTTCTCCTCTATTTCTCTCTCCCTCACATGGGCAACAGCCTTCTCAGTGCTATAACTTTCCGTCTTGCTACCGAACTCATCATCATAGAAGGAATCATAGAATGGTTTGCGTTAAAGGGACCTTTAAGATCATCTAGTTCCAATCCCCCTGCTATAGACAGGGATAGAGATAAACTACATTATAAAATAATAAATAATGAAGTATTAAATGCAATTGCTGATTTTAACCTTCCTTAACTGAGGAACATTCATTTAAATAATTAGCTTTTTACAAACATGATTTCATCACATCCATTTAAATAATTACCTTTTTACAAACATTATTTCGTCACATCTATTATCTACACAATTATTTCAGTGGTTTGCTTTTATTTTACTTTAGACTTTTTCTAGACCTCTGTCAATAGTACAGTATGAGAAATGACATTTCTACACTTAAATTAAGTAGCCTTCCCTTGGTCTCTTTCTGGAGCTTTTCAGCTTCCACTTCAATTTATTTGTTAGTACTTTATATTTCTTCCAACTGCTCACGCATGCATATCCTTCGTTCAGCTGTGTTGACATGCTCTTTTCTTTGAAACCTCGGTAAGTTAATTAGGGTGATAGAACCACTGTTTAGACTGGTCTCAGTATGACACACTTGTGTTTCAAAGAGTCATGAAAAAATTATCTTAGCTTTCACAATATGATCATTGTGGCTTATTTCTAGTTTTCCCCATTGGAGCTATTTTTTGGTGGCAATACAGCTTGGTCTAACTTCTTGTCTAAGAGATTTTTAGGCATACATTGCTTCTTCAGGCACTTGTAGGAGGAAACACTGGACTCCTAAGAGCCAGGAAAATCTTCACTTCCTACATGGGAATGTCAGTGCTTCCTTTACACAGACCAGTTCACGCAGACACCTTCATGGATCACTAGTATTTATAATAACAATAATTACCTAACTGGCAAGACTGTCATCCTCTTCTCTTCAGTGATTTGCATATCTTTTAAGTTTGCATGTGGGCTGTATTTAAAAATCAGTTATTAAATATGGAAATTCACAGGACATTTTCTTCAGGATGTCTTGAAATGAATTGCAACATCTAAAAATCCAACCTCAAACAAATGCACGGAAACAAAAAAAGCCTCCATTGAAATGATGCTTGCTATTTTTTGCCAACGTATCCTAATTCTATAGAACAACTGCCCACATGAAGACCAGGTCAGATTGAATACCATCTGAGAGTGTGGCCATTTTATCAGTACTAATTTGTAACAAAATTTTGCTTGTGCAGTGAAGGACAAAAATACTTCTCATCTTTTATCAGATGCTATCCAGTCCTTTCCTACAAACAAATAAAAAATTGAGTATGGTGGCCACCATACTCAAATCATGCTTTCAATATGATGTACAATCAGTTTTGAGATTAATGAATCTCAAACAGCTTTGAAAGACAGATAAGGCCTAATGATAACTAATGTCAGGAAAACAGGCAGCTGATCAGGAAAAAAAAGCTTTGTAAATACTCCCACTAAAGAACAGATTTCACCATAAGCTCAACCTTTATGAAAATGAGTGATTATTTGTAGGAAAAGGGTATTGCTACTGTTTTATGTGTAAAGAATTTTTTTTTTTCTAGAGAAGCACAAGGCACAAATCCCTGGGAAAACAAGCTTTACTTGTGCCACTGCATATGGAACTGCTTTTCATTCCTTCCATTTAAGTAACAAATCAATGATGCAACAGGCTAGTGTATTCTGGGGAAAGCAATAGCTTTTTCTCCTGTTTAAGAGGAAAAGATACGAAAGCAGAGAGACGGTGTTACATAGATTGCTCTAAAAGTAATGTCTCCTATTTATTTCCACGGACACTACAACAGACACAAGAAGCACAATAACACTGTTTGATAGAGCAAATTCTCAGCTACAAAACACTATTTTTCAACATAGTCACCACTTTTAGCTATGCATTTTCACCACCCATGAACAAGAGTCTGCATGCCACACTGGTAATAGTCTGCACCTGTGGAGGTGATCCAGTGTTTCACAGCTGCTATGACGGAGTGATTCCTTGCAAAATGTTGCCCATGTAATCCATCTTTCATCAGCACAAACACATGGAAGTCTGAAGGTACCAAATCTGGACTATACTCTGGATGTGGTAGGGCAGTTCAGTTAAGACTGGCAATGTACTCCACAGTCTTCAAAGTGGTATGGGGCCTGGCACTTTCATGGTCCAAGAGAAAGGTTGTCTTCTTCTCATAGGCCTGACTCTAGGATTTTGATTTTTTAGTTTAGTCAGAGTTGATGGTTTGCCCAGCTTCCAGCAAATCCAGAATTAACACTCCTTTCCTATACCAAAAGACAGTGCACATCACTTTGCACAATTGCTGAAGGCTGAATCTCAAACTTTTTCTTCAGTGGGGTAATTCACATGTCACCACTCCAGGGACTGCTGTTTTACGCTGGCTCGTAGTGGTGTCACCATGTTTAATCATTGGTAATGAGGTGATCCAGGAAACTGTCACCTACAGCCTCATGTTTGTTCAGTAGGTCCTGACAAACTCGTGTATGGTGTTCCTTCCGTTCCTTTTTGAGAATCTGTGGAACTCACCAGGTGAAAACTTCACAATATTCCATTGCCACCATGGCTCACTATACAGTTCCCTCTTCTTAAACTGATTTGTGAGGATGAGCTGATTGAGACGCTTCATTCTGTGGTATGACAGTTGCTCATGGTTTGTCTTTCACGTTGCTGTCACCACTGCTGAAATGCACCACCCATCACCCCACTATGCTCACATCCACTGTTTTATCTATAAATGTTCAGCAAGCATCAATATGTGTAATTTTTTCCATGTGGAGGAATTCAATGACATATCTTTGCTTCGTACACACTTCCATGTCAGACATCATTCTGTCAGACTGCCTCTCGGCTGCCAACTGTCACATAGCCACAACATGTAATGGGATATTGGTGGTAAGGTTCAACCCCTGCTGTCATACCACCAATATCCACCTCTGACATTGTGGGCCAAAATAATAAAATGAGAGGCATTACTTTTGGACAGTCGTCATATTTAATAAGGACACACACACCAAAAAAAGATCCTGAACACTGAATTATGTCTAAGATTATCACCAAGTACTGGAGAAGACCGTTCCGTTTACAGTGCTGAAAAACCATAATTACTACAGTTCACCTTCCATAGACATCATTTTCCCCTTCCCTACCCAGTCATCAATGCAACTGCAACCAGCCCGAGGAGAGGTTTTTGTTGCGGAATAAATCTAGCAGATTATCTTAGTCTAGCACCTAAAACTTTTTTTTATTATTAAATGTTCAGTATATCTAATTTAATGAGCAATATTTTTGTTGTTTTTACCAGCAGTTCCAGAGGCAAAGCAGCGCTGCATTAAGCATCCCAGTCCCTAGAAAGAAGAATGAGTGAAGTAGCTTTCTTTTGAGATCACCTCTGTGATATAGCAGTAGAGTAGTCTGAATTTCCCAGTCTGAACTTCCCAGCAAGGTATAAAGAAGATGCAGAAATAGTGTTACTCTGTCTTTACAATGCAAAAGTAGA
Source organism: Alectoris magna (assembly GCA_030625065.1). Taxonomy (NCBI): domain Eukaryota; kingdom Metazoa; phylum Chordata; class Aves; order Galliformes; family Phasianidae; genus Alectoris; species Alectoris magna. Next base: position 62,428,040 of record CM060560.1, read on the forward strand.
AACCAATGCCTACCCTTTGTTAAGTATGGAAGCCATTCTCATTTTTTGTCAGTTTTAATAACATAAGGTTTTACCAAACACAAATATTTTCCCCCGAAAATAATAAGGTCTCAAGAGATAACAAAAGAATATGCTGCTCCTTGTTTACTTTTCTACATAGGTTCCAGAATGAGTACATGAATTTCAGTGGTTTCCTGTACAATAAAACTCTTTGTGTGCCCATATCCCCTTAAGATTTAGGACCCTATTTCAAATTGTTAAATTGCCTAGAAAAGTGATACCACATACAGAGACTTTAATTCTTTCTGTAATGAAGAAAGGGAACTAGTGTATTTAATTTTGGAATCATATTTTAGTAGGAGCAACAATGTTTCTATTGACCAAGTAGATTCTTGTCATATCTAATTTACTGATACCGAGTTTTGTAAAAGCAAACATATATAAATGTATAAGCTTCATCTATAACTGGGAAGCATAGATAAAAATAATGTGACATTGAAATTTACACTTAAGAAGTAGTGCACTTCATTGCAATCAATTTTTCATTATGTTGTTGAGATCAATAGCTACAAATAAGATATAAAAAGTGTATTATTGATGTGGCACATGTCAGTATAAAATGTGCAATTTTCTCTAGCATTTCAGTGGAGGAAAATTGTATTATACAATTTCCAGCATTATACATATTGGTCTGTAGAGAATGCTTATTAAAATCAATGTACAGTAAGCTACACTCAGGGATATTTTACAAAATAGAGAAAGGTTGGAGCAGTTATGAAGGCAAAAAAACAACAACACTTGGTGTGTAAGTATTGTTTTAAATGCCTCTTTGGTAAGGGGATCGTCCAACTCAGGATTAGGGAAGGAACATATGACTTCTTTTTTTTTTTTTTCTGTTCAGAGTACCAACCTAGACTAAGCTGCAGATGATTCGGGCTTGTCTTAGGGGTAGTGGTTCTGCCTGCAAGCAGTGATTCAGATCAGATGGAGTGTGATAAACTGCCACCTCTGAACACCAAGACACATAGGTGAAAAAGTACAGCAGAATGTACCTCCACCAAACTGCAGTTCTGTTGGACTAAACTGTGGCCCTTGAAAATAGCCATAGGATACCTAGGAAAAATGTGAGCTCGGGATATATGCTGTCCTGGAACACTGCAGATGAAATCTGAACCAAGGACCACATATAGAACCAGTGTCTCTCTTTACAACAAACTTTGATCAAGCTAGTACAAAACACTGCCTTCCTGATTCAGAGTGGCATTGAAGACCCTGATGTCTTCCCACCACAAGATAGATCATCAATGAGATGGTAGCATCAAATGAAAGATGAGATGAATAAAATTATTACTTTTTCTTTTTCCTTGGGGAATTATAAAACAATTTGGAAATAAAGTGGTTTAATTTGGAAAACAAACTGGTGAACCTTTTTAAGTAAGAAGAATACAGAAGAGGTGCTGGGAAATTTATAATTACATGTGGTAGAAGAGTAATAGATATTGTGGAAGGTAGGCATAGAATGAATAATGAAATATATATTGAGAAGGAAAAAGTCAAATTAATATAAAATTATGATGAATAATTTCTACTCAGTGGATCAAACTACATCAAAGAAAAACTGTAAAAAATGAAACCTTTCATGTAGGCCTAGTTAGCAATGTATTTGGTAATTCTTCAAATTAAAATAATTCTTTTGAATTAAAATGTTTTGGAGAAAAAGTTGTGTTCAATTTTGTTATTTCTTTCCTTTCACCCTTTATCCAACCTCTCAGACATATTTCAGACTACATAATAAATATGCTGAGCAATTAAGGAACAGCTTTAACATTCGCTGAATCAACAGATTCAGTAGTAAATAAGTGGACTGCTCCTCTCTGCAGTTCACCATGTCATAATCATAATTATGTTGACATAACTGATATAATACTCAATGACAATATAAATGCTATTTTGTTTCTTTTCCTAACAAACTGCATGTTAAAGACATTGGAAGGTGGGATCTATCAAAATAGAACAACTGAGAAGAAATAGAAATTCTACTGAAATGGATAGTTCTTTAGACCCTCATTCATTTTCCCCAAATACTTTTGAAGAGAAGGTAAATTAAGCACTAAATGCATGACTGTGGAGCTGTTTATGGAAATGAAGATGCTTATGTTTATGAGGTGGTTATCTATAGGTAATTTCCTTTCAATTGTAGTGCCTCTTGGCCAGTACTCACTTAAAATTTCTCTCACCTTCAATTCATTGACAATATGCAGGTAAAATTGACTCTTCATGTGGTCAGCATGAACTGCTGTACTGATTCAAAATTAAGTAGTACAAGCTCTGTGAAACTTGGATTTCATGGTTTTTGTACAAACAACTCGTCTCCTTGTGAAAATCTCAGGTAGAGCAGTGAGGCAGTGGCACAGGCTGCCCAGGGATGTAATGGAGTCACCATCCCTGAGGTGTTCCAGAACTGTGTGGATGTGGCACTGAAGGACATGGTCAGTGGGCATGGTTGGGATGGGCTGATGGTTGGACTCGATGATCTTGTTTTTTTCCAACCTTAATGATTCTGTAGTTCTATGACTTTCTAACAGAGCCAATACATTCACTGACAACACATGCCAAAAACCATATTGAAAAGCATAACTCAGTTCAGTGTGGACAGTAGTTTGGTCCCAGTTTAGGCTTAGAGAAAAAAACTCTGAGGGAGTTGGCACACAATATGGGGCTCTACAGCACCCATTATTAAAACTGCTACAAATGGTTTTAGAAATGTCTCTGTGTTGACCAATTTAGACAAACTGGATAAATATTTGTTAGACATTACAGAACCATCATTATCATAACAGTAGTAAATAGCCTCATTTTAATGCACTTGAAATTGTTGCCTTGTACATTGATTGAGGAACTAACAAGAACATTTGAAACAAAGCACAGATCGACATCACAGTGATTTCCATTAAAAGTGAGATGATTTGTTAAGATGTGCTACTGTGAATGTTAAAAAGCAGCTCAGAACAATTGAACATAAACTTTACAATCGTGCAGTAGCTTTACCTGCAAAAGCATTAGTATTTTTTAAATGTTCAGCCTACATGCAGCATGAGAACTGAATGCTGAACTACCTCCTATTCTTCCAATTTTATCTGCCTTCAACAATCATTTACAGTTTCCTCCTTCTTCTATCTACTGTTTTAATTTTCAGTCGCCTTTCTATTTTCTTGTCTTCTAGTGTTTTTCTCCAAAGATTTTGGATTCTGTGTTGTTTTTTTCAAAATCCCTTGCTTATAACACTTTTACACAAAATCTTTTCTTTTTAATCCTCTGTCATTTCTTGATTGTACTGAGTATTTATTCACAAGAACTCTAAACCTAGACAAACAGGGAACATGTTTAATGGTGGAAGTGGCATCAACATCATTCCCACAGTTAGAAAGCGTAGATGAACACCGTAGATCCACTTGAATCACTGGGATCTTTGCCATAGCTTTCAGAGAGACAATTATCAGTTGGTACAATAATCAGTTTGACTTAAGTCAAGATCCTTGTAGTCCAGACCACAGCTAAACATTTGTTGTCAGTTGCTAATCTTTGTCCATCTGAATTTCCCAGCACAAACAAACCTCTAGGAGGAAAATATGAGGTTAATCTCCAATTTCTCCTCTTAGTCCATTTGGGATAGTGTCTTAATGACCTCTGACACAAGTGATATGGGGAAAATGATTCAAGTAATAGTTAATGAGATAAGTGTTTCATTATTTAATTTTGGTAAGTCTAAGAAGTTGACTTTTACATTTAGCTAGACATCTTTACAACTTGTTTTTTCTTGTAAGATAATTAGATCTGAAGTTCCTTGGATTTGCTTAAGAGTGTTTCAAGAGATTTTCTGCTTTTTAAATTTAAGTTGCTAATTAAGAGACCATACCATCAATACTCAATATTTAAAGCATAAAGTGACATGAAAAATCCTGTACTCAAGTAATAGTTCCATTTTCTGTTCTAGAAGGCTCCTCATAATTAAACGTTTCCGAGAACTTATACAAATCTTAGTACTGAGCATAGCAGAAACTCAAAATTTCTGTTTTATTTAAGCCTATTTTACAACTCTTAGTTTTCAGGGATTTCAAAGTCTTCTCTGTCAAGATGAGACAAAAAAGAAGAGGAGGTGCTGGACAGAAGACATCGTGTATAAATTGGGCTACATATAAACTTCTCAATACTTGCTGAATCCCTTCCTTTCCTTGGAGTAAACATCTTTCATCACAGTTGTGATGAACTTACAAAACCATTGCAGATGACCCAAAATTACAATTTTCAGTACCTTATTTGTATTTATACAAAAAGCTTCTGCCAAGTCTGCTTACCAATGAACACACATACGTAGTTATGACTATATTTATAATATATCACACAACATGAGTGATATGATTGCAAATTCTATTATACGTAGAATATCACGTTTTTCCCTAAGTCATTATTCACATGGTTTAGCGAATAGGAATTTCCTTTACAATACGGATATGCCCTGGCACTGGAACTAAATTTCTAAATCCTTTTTTTTTTTTCAGAAGGAATGCTTTCTGCCTGAATGAAAGGAAAGGGCTGTTTTTTTCTCCCGAGTCACATAAAAATAACTTGTACTAATACTAAAAAGCTACATGCAAGTACAAGAAATAAAACCAAAGATGTTTACAATAATGTTAAGTTCCAGAAAAAAAAATTGTATTTCATTGTGATTCATAAAGGAAAACTAGCGCATATATATTGGAACAATCGATAGATCACACACTGTCTTTTAAAAAAAGACACATGTTAAAAACGTGTAAAATGTCACTGACTTATTTTCCTTTGTCACTTTGACATGATTAGCTATAATGCATTTTTAGATTGCCACTGAATGGCAGAAATTTGCTGACCCTTGGCATAAACAGAACAGCCATTACTCTGAGATGTAATGATCCAAACCATAACTGGTTTATTCTATGATTTCTACTAGAGCAGACTCAGTGTATTTCGTTCTTTCTAAACTCACTTAAAACTGAACCCGTTTAATTAAGTTGTTATAGAACTGGATGTCATTTCAGTGGTTGAAGCTTTCCTCCACGCAACATGGAGTCTATTTGAGACACTCAGAGGCCTTGTAAGCCAGACTGACCATTGCTGATGTAAGGGTGTTCCCACAGAGATCATGAATGAATTTTACTGAAATAGTTTTAAACCAGCATAAATCTAATGTTTACCAAACATGTGCAGGCAAAACAGATAAGTAAGTATAGACATATGCCCCTCCCCCATTCCTTTCCTTTTCTCCTGTAAAGCTGTCTGAGAAGCAGATATGCAGATGCATACACTGCTCAGGTTCTGTTTCATGCTTTTGAAAGTTGTCCTGCTCATTTCTTCCCCAAAAAACTTGCAGTTCAGTCTGATCTTTACTGCACAGACGTAAACAAGAGTAATGCCACTGAAGAAAGTGCATTTTAATTAAAAGAGCATATTACTTCAAATCTTCAGGACTTCATCAAGCTGTGCCTGACACTTCATGACAGAAGCTGAGAGCATAGGTTCAATACTAATATTACTCACTGATGATTATCCAAAGCTGATTCAACTCTCCAGCACAAGAGTATGGCTGTATTAATTGCATGGATATTAATGGACTCTGGTTCTGGAGTACTGCAGTTGTCACTACACAGACAAATTTGTCTTTAGTATTTCCTTGGCAAAGATGGGAACAACAGGCTTTTTCATGACTTCAAGAAAATCCAGGGCATAGGATCTGTGTCATGATCATAGCACAGGGAGATGCACACAGATGCATTACAAGTATAAATCCACTCAGTTATACTGGATTGTCATGGTTTTGTGTTTTGTAATTTTTGCTATTGGTATTCCACATCACAACATCATGTGGAGCACAGAGAAGAAGTACTACACGTCCCAGGGGACCTCGCGGCCAGAGAGGGAAATACGTCACGGAAGCGACGCTCGCTCTCGCTCTCTCTCTCTCTGACTGCCTGGCAGCGAGTGTGGGTGTGCTTCCAAGCCGCGGCGCCTTCAACTTCAAAGTAGGCCTCTCGGTGTTCGGAAACCTCTCTCTCTCATTATATTTAATTTATTAGTTTCAATTCTAATTATATTGTATTATAGTGTGTTATCTTGCATTCCGATATCATAGTTAGTAAATAAGTTTTACTCCTCAGATCGTTGCCGCTGTTCCGTTTGTTCCCTTGAACTCCCATCTCCCTACCCCTTTTCCCTTTTTTCCCTTTTTCCGAGGGGGCCGGGGGGCTACGGGCCTACTGCCCCCTCCCCTGTCACGGACACAGATTGATCTCGATAACCCCGTGACAGTTCTTGGTGGAGAATGCGGGCAGCGATAGAGATAAGATATTAAGATAAGATATTGGGGCTTGTTTTCTGGTTTTTGAAATAATCCCTCTTTGCTCTTAAAAAGTTGCTTTGTAGCTTGTTAGAACGAATCTCTGCTCTCGGAGAGTTTCGTTAGCTGTGTTGGGAAAGTTTATCTCTTTTGTAGGTGCTCACTGAGAGCTTGGCCTTGAAAGTCCAGGCGGACTGCCAATATTCTGGTGATATTTGTAAACTTTGAGCACTGATATTTTGCTTCTGTAAGGAAAAAAAAAAAAAAAAAAAATGCTTTCTCTTGTAAAACTGCTTTTCAAGGGACTGCATGCCATTGGTGTTTCCTTTTTGATGCTCAAAACATACTGGGCCCTGATTAAGTTTGCCACTTTTCTCTATGGAGCTACAAGTATATATAGTCAATTGAAAACACTCTTAGAAATACCTACCTGGTACCTGCATACAATGTGGGATACAACTGCAGAAGGAGCTGCTAATTTTACAGAACTTGTGATTTTTAAGCAGGCTCCCAGTCCCCCCTTTGAATCCTTTATGCAGTTTTTGAATGCCCATTTGATCACACTGTTAATACTGTTAATCTCCCTGAATGCACTACTCATCATTTCACTCAGTATTTGTATTTATCATATTTTGAAGAAGTCTCCCCCAGAACCAGAGAGTACCGAGTGGCAGGGAGTGTGGAAAGGCTTGGGAGAGACTTTAAAGAGATGGCCATCCTCGGTGTCATGGAGCTTTACTCCTGAACACCTGGAAGACCCTGAGTGCTTAAACAATTATTTAAGACAGGAATGTTGTGGCTCAGGCAGATCTGAGGAGGCACAAATGGCACAAATGATCTGGGGCCTGGCTAATGCTTATCGGGCCTTATTCAATACTATCCCAGAAAGCGATAGAGTTTCTGAAATTGAGAGAGAGAGACCCTGTCACGGACACAGATTGATCTCGATAACCCCGTGACATGGATGAAACGTAACATCACTGGTAAGACAAGCTAAGAATATTCACTCTGCTCAGCAGAAAAGGGGACCTATGCAGAAGCTTCACACTTCAGTACTTGAGCTCTGTATTCATCAAAGATAATCTCAGAACAATTCCAAAGTTCCATTTTAAATTCTGGGGACCAAATACTGTTTTCATTTACACCAGTTTAAATGTGAGTACTTTGGCACTGAACAACTTCGGAATCAGTGCTGGTAAGCAAGCATACCTCAGAATGGAGCCACTTCTCTCAGCATTCCAGAAAAGACTACTTTAAAATCTGCAGTTATAAACTAGTCTGAAGCCCAGAAAAGGAAAAGCATAATCAGCCCCTTATTGCCTATAATAATTTACAAATGCATTCCTAAACTCTGTGTAGGGTCTCTCAATGCCAGTATAGCTTGTCAACAACGTTTAGGGCATATGTGACAACAAATGTTTAAACAGGTCTTTCTATATAACAGAGGCATTAAAAAAAAGTACATCCTTGCAGAAATTCTCTTCTGTATTTTAAATCCAAGAATCTTAATCCTCCTTTCACAGCAGGGTAAATCAGAACAACTCAGCTGATGTCAAAGGGGTTACGCTAGGGTAAATCTTGTGTAATCTATCAAACAAATCAAACTCAGAGGGTCTAAGATCTTTCCATGTATTCTGCAGTATTATTTGATATGTCTATTTTGGAAAGAAAATGAAAATCCTTATAAACCCCAAGATGGAGTGCATTATCAATTTCAAAATGCAGTTCCAAAGAGATATGTAACCATTTTCTTTAGAAAATAATTAAAATATCTGGTGGAATATTTATGACTCAATTAAACATCTAAAATATTGAAAAGGCTTAGTAATTATATCTTTGGTTTAAACACTAAATATGGCTATGTCAGAAAATACCTGCAGTCTTTATAGATTCCTGACAGGATTTGTTTTTCACTTTTGGTGAAAAAGCTATTCTTTGTAAAATATTCCCACACATGCCTAAGTTTATTTCTCAAAGCAATACCACAAAGGATATGACCTCTTTACTCCTAGTAACCTTTCATGGTGCTGAATTGACTTGGACATTGGTGCCAGTCAACACAGCTTGATTTGCTATGGTAAGAATAAGATTATATCTAACAGACTATGTCATTTCCAGGTTCAATAGGCACAGATTTAAAACTAGTCCTCTCTTTGACCCTCTGGATTCTCTTGAACTATTGCACCTTCTTTGACAATGTTTGTGAATGAATGAATTCATGACGATTCAAGGTTATTTTAATGATAATGGCAATGCACTCACAAAGGAAAAAGGAAAAGGCTAGTAGTACTGGCACTAGTGCTTCTTCACCACAGCCGACTTCCTTTTTGACAGACTGACTGTGGAGTGAATTCCTGTTTATGGTCAAAGGCTGAAAGCTGTTGTGTGTCTGCAGCAGTGCTGCTGCTACTGATCTGTGAACATGACATGCCTGATAATATTGCATTGCCATGGCAACAACAAACATGGGGCAAAATTCTATTAGCTGGAGTGACTCAGTGAGTCAAACAGATAATGTGATGGGCCTGGCCAACTGCCCAACAAAGGCTTATGTGAAAGTTGTGATGAATTAACTTCGCCTTGTTATGTCTGCTTTTGTATAAATTCTCTTCTTGTTACTTATTAAGTCCTCATATTTCTGGTGGCTGCTCAATATACATTGCTGGGAAATATTTCTGTAATAATTAGCCAGTCTGATGTCTAAAACATGGCTTATGCTGCTTTGTTTTAGAGGTGTTTTTTTTCTTTTTCTTTCTTTTTCTTCACTTCTCTGCAGGTGATATTTGGAAAGACAAGAGCATTGTTTCCACAAAAAAAGAGATTCCAGTCCCCTCCAAAACATCTGACAGTGTATGAGAGGTAGGTGTGGCTTGGCACTGTGTTGCATTTGCTTATATATTCATATGAGTTTCTCTTTTAAATAGATGTTCCACAGATCTGCTCTCTAATCAGTATGAGGGAATAAAAAACACCAGACATCATCTGGATCACACTTGCAGTATTTTAGATCACCACAACTTCTTTAAGTAAATTAAACAAGGAGGCAGATTATGTTCATTTTCATCACCATGTAAGTTAAAAATGGTATTGCTGATTCCCTGTCATTTCAGAGGAGGAACTAATAACCAGCAGTAATCCAGGTATCTATCCGTGGACCTTCACCATCACTTCTATGCACAAATATCAAAAGGGTGTGAGTCAAGCCACAGGTGCCAGCTGACAAGAAGGAAGGTCTACCCAGGAAACAGGTCACTTGCATGCATGCCTGGAAGAATTCCTTCTGCAGAGAATTTCCCATAGAAAGGGCAAAAGGTCAAAGCAGAGACTAAGGTCATAAAGAGAAGAAAATCAATATAAAAGACCAAAAGACAGCAGGGGGCACTAAGTACTTGCAGCCCTTCAACCCCGGTTGGGAAATGCCAGATAAAGGACTCCAAAATATGGAGCTTTAGTACATCAACACCGGTGTTAAGCCAGAGAGCTTGCAGTTGTTATACTTACAGAACAGGCTACTAACTTAAAATAAGAAGCTTGGTCCAAGAGGAGATCAACTAATAATATGCTAGTTAATGTGCTACAAAGCCATATTTTCTTTTACTATGGCAGAAGATGCCCTGCAGAAAAGTACAAAAGAGAAGAAAAGCTATCTCCTTAAGGCATTTCCTTGTGTTTATCAGGGGTTTGAAGTCATCTCCCATAACATCCATGCTCACATACATATACCATGAGGTTAGATCTTGAGACTCTATGCTTTTAGAGGGTATAAACATAGAAGATACTGTTTCTGCCAAAATTTCTCATTCTCCTTCTTTTTTCTCTTCCTTTCCTACCTCTCCTCTCCTCTCCTCTCCTCTCCTCTCCTCTCCTCTCCTCTCCTCTCCTCTCCTCTCCTCTCCTCTCCTCTCCTCTCCTCTCCTCTCTTCTCTTCTCCTCTCCTCTCCTCATACTGATAGGAATTTTCTGTGGCACAACTCAGTCTGCTACCTGATCTCCCATGCAGAGATATTGCAAGTTCATACAGAGAGCAGTGAGAAAGCTAATGCAGATTTAAACATTTAGGCATAATCAAACTCTGGAAATAAGTCTGGCTTACTGGTTTACTCATTTTCTGCTACCTTTCTCCTGACAAGAGGAGGATGCTTTGCACAATACAGAAAAAGAAATGTATGACCCTGGAAAACAGCTGTAATGACAAAATGGTGAGACCTACATATCCAAGTTTCCTTTCAATACGCAGGTGGTATGGTATTTTCTGGTTTTTGAGATTACAAAATGACCTGAAAGGCATCTATGGCACTTAACTGAAGGTTTCGGCTTTAGTCGCTATTGTCTCCTGATCTGTACATTTTAAGGCAAAAAACAAACTAACCTACATGATTCTCTCACTGTTCTTATCAGTGGTCCCTAGAACCAAGTTCAAAATTTCTGTCTGACCTATCACTAGCCTTCAAGAAAAATTTTCAACTCTTAGTTTTGAAAACAGAGGATGCACGACTTCCCTAAGCAAACTCTTTAATCTTTCTCTGCTAGAAATAAGCACTTCCCAGGACTATAAAGTTATTTCCAAAACTCTGACACTCTCTAAGCAGTGTCATTTAGAAGAGCCATTCAACATCTGACCTGTTGAATAGTTTGTTTGAAAGTGTCCTTTCTGCCTTATGGCTCAGAGTCTGAGAAATGTATAACAACTATTTCACAAACAAAGATTACATTAAATTATAACTATTTTTCCCTATTAAAAACAACTATATAACTTCAACTTCACTCCAAGCTGTTAGATAATGATCTTATCTAGGTCACGAATGTGTTGAAATAAGGTAACCAGAAAAGAGTTTGTTTGAACTGCTCCTTCTTCCTCTAGGCTTGGAGATAAATGCATAAAAAGGAAAGTTCCAGCCATTCTAATAGGGAGTCTCTCCCTTCTATCTTCACCTGCAGGCTCTCAAGGAAATTTGCAAGTGATCTCTAAAACAGTGTGTCTTCCTTGGCTAAAAGCACCCCAGCAAGGGAGGGTTAATCACTGACACCTTGATCACCCTACTCTGAGACCTGCAACTGCACTAAGTAGTGTTCTAAACTGTTTTGTGATGTTGGTGTGTTTTGTTTTTTTTTCACAACTGCATGTAGATTGACCATCAGTAGGTAAGAAGGATCTAAGAATAATTCAAAGCATAATTAAGAAACAAAAAGTTTCTGTTGATCATTTTTCCTCTCCCTTCCCCCAGGTTATATTTTCACTGACTGTTAATTAAGCTCTGCCAAAGTTACTAATCTTGATGGACTTTGGTAGCAGGGAAGCCTAAGGTTACCCTTTTTCATATATACTGTCTGAATGTGCTCAGACAAGTTTATTCCTTCTGATCCTTTTCTGTTCTTGTTTGGATGCACACACATCTCTGGAAATTAATTACACTGGGAGATAGCAAAACATTGGGCTGAAGTACATTGGTTTGGTGTGTTATATAGGATGTCAACAAATCAGATTTACATGCAGCAAAACATGCCTAGAGCAATGTTTTAATATACTGCTTTTTTTTCCTGAATTTCACAAATCGTATGTTTTCCATTTTTTAATTAATAAATTATCAGGGATGCTCATGAAAGTCAGAGAGTAATAGTATTGCCTAAAACTAGACACAGTGTTGATTAGACATAGCTCCTACTTCTTATGCAAGGCTGTCAGACAATGTACCTGCTTCTGAATGGAGGCTGCCCCTGTTAACCCACTTGGAAGTTGTGCTGGGGCAGATACACTGCTGAGCTGAACTGCAACAGATTATGCAGTCCTTCAGCATATTTTAAACATCTAGTATGGGACAGAGGCTGTCTTTTCTTTGCTGGTTCAGTCCCCCATCTTTAGCATCCTGATTTGTGACTGGGACTCCTACGTGACACAAGAACAAGATCAACAAAGCAGCTGCCTAAAAAGCAATCAAACTTGTATAATTTAAGCTCCGTTCTGACCCAGTTCCCTGAGATAAGCTGTTATCACACTAAACCCTGGTGCCAGCCCAATTTCAGAAAATTTCCATCTTTTCTATATTTAGCTTAAATATAGTTAGAAAATGAAGTTATTTCAAATTACATGCATTTGAAACATATAAATAGAGCAAAGAAGGCACGGCGCCCAGAATAGCTTTACCATACTTGCAAAGTTACATTTTCATTTTAATGAAAAAAATATCATTAAATAGATGGTACTATTTGCCCATGCAGATGTGAACAATATAACCACAACACTGTATTATTCTGCATTAGTTAAAGGAGATTGCCTCCTTGGCTGTCGAGTGTGGTGTCTATTTTGACATCTTCAACAAATAAGAGAGGCCATTGTAGAAGATTTTGAGATGTTTTCCTGTGTAGCAGTCAGGCATGTTAAGTCACTGCCATCTGTCCAATGTTAGATTTGTCCTCAACACAAAAGATAAGAAGAGGAGTCGGTAGTCTACTGACAACAAAAAAGGTGCCATTTTTCGTATTCCCAGGAAACCATGCTACTGAGATTAGAGACAGTCCTCCTGTGTGATACTCAACTCTAATCCAATCTAGTAAAGCAATCTTTAAGTTTCAAAGTGGCAAAAAAGAGATGCCTACACTTTTTTTTATGCCCTTAAAGGAATCTTATTTACAGAAAAGACTAAAAGTTCCTTTAAACCAAAGTATCCAAAAGATGACTTAATTTCTCAATGTGTTGACAAAAATATTTTGGATATTACTTCTGTGAACAGATGAGATTGATTGTACTGAAATTTCTTGCATCTTTAATGTGAGTCACGTATTTTGTACTTTCTTGCACAGGGTTCAAAGTGTTTTTTCTCTTTCATTAAAGACTGATGATAATGTTCTGGGATGTGATCTGCAAGTGTCTAATGGATACTCTTTTGGAACCTGACGCTCTATTTCTCTACAAGATGCTGGATTTGTTACCATTCATTCTTGAGCTTTTTCTTATCATAGAGCTTCATTTCCTGAAAGAGTTTTACCAACACAAGACTCTTACCAATCACATGACCATCACTGATTACAAGTAGACACTTGGTAGTTGGCAGCATACCTGAAACTAAATTTGTAGCCATCCTGGAATTAGATGATGGAATAGGTTTGAAGGACAACTGGCGAACTTTCGTTTCTGGTGACACTGTAGTAACAGAAAACACAGCGGTGGCACATGATAGAAGGATCATTAGGTAGTATATGAACCCCAAAACCAGAGGCCTATTCCAAGGCATGTACAAACTGTGAAAGCATTTTACTTAATGGAGATCTGAAAATCCAGATATATGTGAGGTTTTTGCCTCACAAGCACAATATAATTTTTGTAGTACTAGTAGTATTAATTATGTATCCAGCTGCATTGAGAAAAATATAAATTTTAATATAGTGTACAAAGGTTGTTGATTTATCTTAAAAATAAACAAAATGGAAATTTTGATCAAGATGTTGAATACATTAAGTCAAGATGCATCTTGTTGTAACAGCTGATGATATTTTATGTACCCACTCATAAAAAATGTTACAGATATCTAAAAAATAAATATATTAAATACAAATAGAATTGACTATGGAAGGTAATTTTAAATATTTGATGATATAATTAAGGATTGTTAATGTTCTTTATTTTCAGATTAAAAATTCATAGGGGTTTTCATCCTTTTCATCTTTATTAGACAATGTTAGTCATAATTATTTGTTTCATATATTATAAACATTTCATGAATAACAACTATTTAAAATGGAAAAAAAATGTATTTTAATTGTAATGACTGCAGTGTATGGAGATACTACATTGTATGAAGTTGGAATGTACATTATGCCATTAATTTTTATACATTTTCTTTGAATGAGAATCAAAGATAGAGACTTTCCATTTTAGTAAGCTAAATAATTTCACTGTTTTCTTAAAATCACAAAGAAAAAGAACGAAACTTTCCTGAGTTCATATTTGAAAATAATAATAATAAATTAAAATATATATATCCGTTCTTCATTGGGCTCATTTGACTTTTTTGGTATTGAAAATACTTTGGAAAAGTGCTCAAATACAGTTAGAAAAAATTACATGAATAAGATAACCTACTATACAAAGAACATAGCAATTAAGAAGATCCCTTTTGCCCAGATGAGCCTTTGTTGTTCAAGGTTTTCAGAGCTGGGTGTGTATTATCAATGTCATTTTTGTCCCGGAATCTCTAAGGAAATGGCTGGGAGCAACTCGGTTAAACTGAAAAGAAACTGTATTAGAAACGAAGAAAACTTCTGGCAGGTCCAGCGCCTCCTTGGTATTGGACTCTCTTCCAGTGATATAAATTAATGTGAATCAAGAGACAGGACAGGTGGTGGCTTGCATATGTTCTTCCTTGCCAATGAATTACAGTAGAGAATTTTAAAATGGTCATTGAGGAATATTGGGTAAATTTTTAAAATATAAATTCTATGTTACAATTATTTATAGTGTTTATAGTGATGTGATTGAAAGCTACAACACACCCATTCAGCCTAATGGCTGAACTCTGTCATTTGCTTCATGCAAGAGCTGATGGGCAATAGAAATTCTTATTTCCCTACATCAAGCACTTCCACAGTTTCCCCTCCCATACATACATGGTACAACAGGTATCAACCTCTCTCATTTCACATTTGGCACCTGTCTGAAGTATAATCCCTTGACTTATACTTAAGATTGCTTGCTAGTTCTGAAGGCTGCCTTACCAGCTCTGGTCAATGTTTAGGAAAAACAAATAGAAAAGCAGCAGCTCATCATGTAATTTAATCTCGAGTTGTAAGCTTTCAGTGAAGAGAGAGGCATTTCCCTCCTTGGATGACTGTAGAAGATGCTGGACTCAGGATGATCATCCGGCCAGAAATGGGAGGAGGTTGCACTAACTTTTCTTTCAATTCTGTGTTTAGTGTACAGGAAAGAGAAACACAAGTGCTGTGGGCTTCCTTCCAGAGACATCCTAACAAGTCTCCACTGAATGGAAAGACTGGAGGAGATTTTGAAGGAAAGATCTGTTTAGGGTAAATATCTCCAAGGAAAGCTAAAGGAAGGTCAGAAATAAAACAATAAAGAATGTTACATGCATTTTAATTTCAAAGAAACTCTTAGAAATATTTCTCTTGCTGTTAAGGCTCTTTTTGTACATCTTTGGATCTTCCTACCTTTTTTCTCTATTCATACTTTCATTTTTCTACCATGTGCCCTTGGAAGGAAGTTGGAATTAGGGATTTGGAAATAAATAAATAAATAAATAAATAAAACAGAAAAAAAAATCTAAAATAAAATGTATTTCAATATTTTCAAGTGAAAATGTAATAACTATTACTTTGTACTTTTTTTTTTTTTTTTTTCTCTTAGAAGTCTTTCACTAACTGTAAAGATTTATTTATTTGTCCCCTAGGAGAATGAAAGAGATCTAACTGAGCACTTGTATTTTTACTGAATGGTGAAACATACAGTTGTTCAGATTTTCTTTGTTAGAGTAGAAAGGCCAGGGCCTTAACCACAAAAGCATTCCTTCTAATCCTTCTGTCTTCTCAGTTTGCCAAAAGCAAAGCTGAGGCTTTGTTTTCTCTGAGTTCAGTTTGATTTCAGCAGTGTAAATCTGTCCTTGTTACTCACTTCGGCAAGTTATGTCGGATAGGGATCACCTTCTGTTCCTTTGATTTTTAAGTCTAAGGTAATCATCTAGGTTCCTTCATTGTCAGAAACAAAAACTTCTTATGCTAAAATCAGTGCCTAAAAGAAGGCAGATGAATTATGTCTTTTAAATTATAAGGGAACCCAAGGTGATTTTCTGAAGCCTAAATGTCTAACTTCTAGTCAGCTGACGTTAGGGAAGATGACTTCATTTCTTAATTTCTCAGTCTCGGTTTCCTTCTCTGTACAAAAAAAGATCATATTTCCCTGCTTCCCTGAGATGCTAGATGCCTAAGTTAATTAAAGTTTGTAAAGCAGGTTGCATTTGTTGGATAAAGGCATTATATAAATGCAAAGTATGACAGACAGACTGATTGATTGAGTTAGATAAGATAGATATTGTTTGGCATGCTAAAATACTATGGATGCCAGATGATATTATCTGAAAAATTCAGAATACAGAAGTCAATGAGGTCTGGGCTGAGTTGAGCCACATAACACACTCCCACCAAAGAGAGAGCAGGTTTAGTTATACCATCATCTGAACTCTGAGGAATTCAAAACTTTGCCCATTTTTATTAACACACATAATTTGCCAGAGTTAAAGAGGGAAACATTATGAAAAATTGGTGAGTTTTACTGCTTATGCATCCCTTAACTCATCATTATGCAGAGTTTCAGAAAATGTACAGTATTTCTTATTCCACGGACAGAGTATATCATTGTTCTTTTGATGTTTTATCATATTGGTTGTATGAAGAGAATGGCAATTTCAGGTGTGAAATGTAAATTTCACTTAAGGTATCGATGATGCCTGTAGCATAATTAAATATGCATTTTAGAATGCCATATAATTCACAATTGTGTATACAAAGTAATTGTAGTAAAAGACAAGTACGTACAGAAACATCACATGATACATAAAGGACTGTTAAAGAGAGATTAAAAAGAGATTCCATGGATTAAAGAAAAAGAAAATCAGGAAAGCTAGGCTATCAATAAAGACAGAATTAAAAGACAAGACCTAAATATTATGTAGCATGTATATATATCTCTGGAGACAACAGTACTCACGCAGTCTTTACCAACAGTCAGATCATTTCGACACGGCAGAGGAACACAATGGAAGCAGACAAGCATTTGCACCGCTTCTTGTTGCTGTTTCATGGTGCCTATTCCTCCACAAGACTGTGAGGTTTCTCCTGAGTGATCTCAGTAGCAAATCATAAATGGATCTGTGCATTTGACAAACAAAATCAACTGACATGAACAATATAGTCATAAACACAGAATGTTTCTTACGTATGTTAGGCACAAAGAAATATAAATAATGCACCCAAACTGAGAAATAAAAAGGAGAACTTTTAAAGCTGTAAATTCATTTTTCTTCTTTTTTTTTTGTTTGTTTGTTTGTTTTTTGTTTTTACAACTAATTTGGGTTTCTCTTAATATATTTGCATGTATTTATGCAAGGGGTGAGGACAGATATTACATTAAATATTCCCTAACTTCATCCAAAAATGCACCACTCAACCTGTATTTTGTGGCTTAAAGGTAGCAAGTTATCACACCAGTCTTGAAGCAGCTACAGTCACAGGATGGATTGCATCCTTCATCAACACCTAGAAGGGGTTCACAAATCGTCCTCTTCACACAACTCTGTATCTGAGTGGAAAGTGAGACAGGTTACCAAGTTTTGCTTCTGATCTCTGATTGGAGAACTTCTGAAAATAGAGAAAGATGAATGATGAGCATCAAATAGCCTCTGGCAAGCAATGAATGATGCACTTCTGGTCAATTTGCTTACGAGAGTAGCAGAGGAATCTTGAGATTGGTAAAATTTTTCATAAATTAACTTTCTGTTGCCTGGATACTAATGTAAAATGTCTAGTATGAAACAGCAAGTAAAGCAGAATCATTTCATGCATTTGCAAGTGCATTTGTAAGTTATTTTTAATTATTATTTTCTGTTTTGCTCTGCTGCAGATCCCTTGCTATTTCCTATTATGAAACAAAGACAACTATGCACTACTGCTAGATTAAAGAGATGAAAGAAGATTTTTTCTTTAAAGCTCAAAACCTAAAGGTTAGATCAGACACCAACAGTGAAAACCTGAATGCATTGTAATGAAGGAAAAAACATTCTTTATCCTCCACATGATAAAGTACACCCTGACTGTACAAGGAGAGCTGTTGAGGAATACATAAGCATAGGGACAGTTACAATAAATTGTTCAGCTTCCTTCAAAGATGTTATCAGAAGATTCTTAGTCTGTCAATTCCAATCGGAGAGCTAAACGTGGGAGGCTTCTGTGTATTTCAGGTGAGTTCAGATGGGCTGATAGCAAACAACACTGCTCTCTACAATTTGAACGGTTGATTATAACTATTACCAGTCAATAACTAACAATAACCTCACAGGAAAAATTGTACACAGCTTTCCATTCCATCCTGTGGAAAATAACCACCATCCTCCCACAGATCCTTAAAAAGTACACACACATACACAAAAGTAGCCATGAAATGAATCAACTCCAGAAACAACGTCAGGTGGATTTTACCAGCTTTTTACAAACATACAAAATCCTCTGCAGCAAGATACCCTCTTCTCTCCTTCATGTTTTGAACATAAAGAACACCACTTCTATATAAATCTCTATGGCTCATCACAACTATGAAACAGGTGTATTTAATAGCTTCTGTACTGAGCTAGTTTGGTTAGAAGACTTTGCTAGCCTCTTGAGATAAAACTTAGGGACCTTATTATTATAACTGTAGAGGTTTGACAACAGCTGCCATGATTTATGGCAGCTGACTTTCAGTCCATATTGTACTCTAGGATGAAATGTTTCTCACGATATATTAACTCAGGATGCTTCTTGCATTCTTTCATTTTCAAAACATATTACTCTGCCAATTTTCCATGCCATTGCAGATTACATTTGCCTGAAGAGAATAGTAAAACCTAGTAAGGATTTCATATAAAATTATACATCAAGTAAGAGTTGTTTTAGGAAAATCATTTGACCCAAAATTAAAGACCCTACCTTTTGTATGAATGACACATATATATGGATAGGTCACTCAAAAAGTAATGCCTCCTATTTATTTCCACAGAAAATACAACAGGTACAGAGAGAACAATAGCAATATTTGATAGAGCAAATTATCCACTACAAAACAGTCTTGGGACTGGTGTTTTTCAGCATCTTTGTCAATGACACAGACAGTGGAATCAAGTGTATCTTCAGCAAGTTTGCTGATAACACCTAGCTGAGTGGTGCAGTTGATACAACCGAAAGAAGAGACACCATCCAGAGGGATCTGCACAGACTTGGAAAGTAGGCTCACGAGAAGTATTGTACTTGGTTTGGGGCAATCCCAGCTATGCCTACAGACTAGAAGAACCCATTGAGAGCAGCCCTGCAGACAGCTGGACATGAGCCAGCAGTGTGCTTGCAGCCTGGAAGGCCATCTGCATCTTGGGCTGCATCAACAGAGGGGTGGCCATCAGGGTGAGGGAGGTGATTGTCGCCTACTACTCTGCGTTTATGAAGCCCTAAGCCTGAGGGCCCCAGTACTGGAGGGATATGAAGCTGTTGACTAGGGTTCAGAGGAGGGCCAGGAAGATGATCAGAGGTACGGAACACCTCTCCTATGAAGAAAGTTTAAGGGAGTTGGGCTTGTTTAGCTCGGAGAACAGAAGGCTCAGGGGAGACCTCATTGCAGCCTTCCAGTGCTTGAGAGGAGCTTGTAAACAGGAGGGAAACCAACATCTCACGTGGTCTGAGAGTGATAAAACAAGTGGGAATGGCTTTGAACTGAAAAAGCAGAAATTTAGGTTAGGTGTTAAGAATAAATTCTTTCATCAGAGGACAATGAGGCACTGGCAAAGTCTGCCCAGAGAAACAGTGGATGCCTCATACCTGGAAGTGTCCAGGCCAGGTTGGACGGGGCCCTGGGTAGCCTGACTGGTGGGCAGCAATCCTGCCCATGGCAGGGGTTTGAAACTACATTGTCTTTAAGATCTCTTCCAACCTAAGCCATTCTATGAATCTGTGATCCTGTGAATAACTTCTTAGTAGACTTCTGAGGATAAAATATTTTTCAGTTGTCCAGATTCCAGTCTTGAAGATCTATGGACCGCTGACATTTCTAAGTGGAGAACTGTGTTGGTTACACAATACACATTGTCAGTAAGCAGATTTTTCTACCTATCCACCTTCTCCTGATTTTGTGCAATAACTTTGTAGTACTAGTTCCCATAAATTAACACAACATGGCTTGGTGCTGAACGAGATGTGCTCATGTAGAGCTCCCTACAGGAATTGCTACCACAGAGCAGCCAACAGCATTATAACAATTCACTGGTACATGATACCTCTAATTTCCTCTTTCTGTTTTAAATCTCAGCATTTTCATTTTCTAAGATTTCAGTGCCTGGGATGTTTTTTCTTTTTTTCTAAGGAAACAGACTTTGTATCTTAGTGTTTTAATTGAGATATGAGTACAGAGTAAAATCTAGTTAGTATACGTTTCCTTATAATATATATAAATTTATATGTATATGTGTGTGTACATATGCATAGAAATATGTATGTGTGTATCTCTCTCTTTCACTCCATATATGTATACGTATAGTGATGGAGTAGCAAATCACACCTTCTACCACCCCCGCTACCTTCCAAAAAAAAGAGTTCCAAAAACCAATTAGCTATCCAAGTTTGCCTGAGGAGATTTTCTTCCCTCTTTCATATTTTCACCCTCTGCTTAAATATATATGTGTGTCTATATATTTATATATGTGTGTCTATGTCCATATTCCTTTTTTACACTGCCTTCAAGTGCAGTAGCTCAAGGTAACACTTTTTTTTTCCCAAAGATTCCACTTAAAGGTTTTAGAAGTGGAGTCTTTAACTCCATTAAGTATAATATACTTGAGGGAAAGTAGAGTTTTACCTTAGAAGTTTCATTGTCTCTCATTCTATGGTGCTGCTTTTTCTGATTATGTTTCCCCAAAGCGCACTTTAAGGTATAGTTTAAGATCATTTGAAGTATAATGTATACTTTATACAGTACATATAATTTTACTTACTTTTGCTTAAAGCATACTTTATGAGGAGTGTTGAGAGGGCAGAACTAAATCCCAAGACATTGTACAAGTGATTATTAACTGAAAGTGCTTCAATAGGGTATTACTTTTTATAATAAAAGGTGTTGTATCTTTTTCCCTCGGTACTTGAGCAAACCTACCAAAGTCCTTGCTTGCATCAAAGGAAGTCTGTGTTGCTCTCTGCAGAATATATTGACTAATTCTTTCTAGTGCAATAGTAGCATCTACTACTAACAACCCAACCAGCCTGCAGGTCTGATTTTTCTTCTCTGTAAAATAGATTTTATAGAACTGCAACACTGCATGTCTGTGGCCATATCATCTTATTTCAGGAATGAGTTTGTTCTTCCAGGACTCTTTCTGAAAATAAAATAACACAAAATAAAATGAATTAGCATATCAGCATAAAAACTCATTGTTTTAAGCAACATGCTCAGCTCATTCAGGAAAAGTAGATCTTTAAGGAGATTATTTGAGTTTAGTAAACACTCAGGCAGGAAATCCTTGGCATACAACTTGCTGCTCCTGTTTTTTCATAGAATCAAAAGAATGGGAGGCTGGCATTTCCATCCAGTGTGGATGAACATATCTGCAATAAATAGAGAAGAAGAGAAACGTGTGAAATATATCTCAGACACGTTGCAAGTAACTCATATATCATCCAGATAAATTAAAAAAAATGAAATCCCGTATCACAGCACTGTGTATGTCACCTCATAATTTTGTGTTCTAATTATCAATACAAATCACAGATTTTGTGCTGGTCACACCTAATTTATGAACTGTATAGAATAACAGTTAATAGATTCACTTGTTAATTCTCCCTCGTACCTTCTCCAGTGATATGCATGTATGTCGGCCAAGATTTTAATTGATTTTCATAGTAGCCACTTGTTAATAGGATAATTTGTCAATACAATAATAAAACAATTGTTTCCACAGCATTGCAAGTTCAGTTTATCAGATAACAAAGTTAGAGCTGGTTTCATTAATTGAAGGCAGCTGGAGGGTTTGCAGGATGAAAGATATAAATCTCAACGGCACTGTGGAAAACTAGGTCAGAGGGCAGAGAAAAATTAGTTAAGCATGATGGACCAAAAGTGACCTGTACAGGTGCTCCGGCTCACTTTCAGGACATCACTTCCTGTGTTCCTCTTTGGCTCTGGCAAAGCCCATAGGTCAACATGTGTATTCTTATGCCTGGTTCAAATTAAAAGACAGTCTAGAGCAGCTCACTCCCAAGCTCCAGATAATGTTACCCACTCAAAGTAAAACATTTCACAGGGTCTTTATGTTGTCATGTGTTTCCCAAGGAGCTTTGTTTACATCAGTAAGCAGCTCTTGAATCCTAACACAGGAGCCTTAAAATAACTTTCAACTAAAGGTGGAAAAATAATATCACAAGGGGATAAGTGATATTCAGGAAGGCTAGATAAAGGGAAGACTGTAGTGAAACAAAATACTACTGAAAATCAGCCTGACTGGTACAAACATGTTAATCTATCACATGCCAGCCTCCCACAACACCAACAGTGTAAGCATTTTTTCCTTTGCCAAACTTTTTAAAGTAATCTTTCCCATCTCTCTTGTTTTCAAATTTAAATGTCTTTCTCTGTACTATACAACCTTCTGTGTTGATGCTACTCTATATTAACAGAAAATATAAAGGGCAAAAAAGCTAGCTAAAAGCCATTACTTTTTATTGCAACGATGCAGCTTCAAACTCGTGATTCCTTAAGAGTGAATAGATATGAATAGAGTGAATAGAACACATATATGCTGTATTTTGTGAACTTACTGCAAGAATATGTCAGTCTGAAACTGATGAAGATTTTTGCTTGATTTTAGTTGAATCATCTTCAGCTATATGAGACACAGCTTCCAACAAGTATCTCAACCTTCCAGATAAGGGTAAAACAGCACGTAATTCCTGCAGGTAGGATCTCCTGACTGATGGGACACAAACTCCTTGTGCCTCCATTAGAAGAGTCTTGGAAGCAGAGACTAGTACAGTATGTCCCTTAGGTTCCATGCAGATGCATTCTGGCTCCATTCTCTATTCTCCTCTCATAGGTGACTTTCAACTTTAGAGTCCACCTTTTGCAAACCTTATTCTGAGGCTCTGAAGTGGTAGATGACAGTGTCTGTTGGCTGTTTTTTGAATTTTCTGCTCATCTAGCCAGGGACTTCACAGTCATTCCTTCAATCTTATTTTCTAAACATAGAGGTAAACAGAGCTCAGAAAAACCTGAAATAATTGTTACTTATTTTGACAGAATTTCTTAGCTTCAAATTCTCAGGATAAGGGCTCAGGAACTGCAAAGGGGGAGAGGGAAAAAAAATGTGATGCTGAATGATTCACGTCTTTAGCATCAGGCTTGTCTCAGAGAAAACCTTCTTTGTTCAAGGAATACGGAATATTTTAAAACTGAATTTTTGTTTCATATTTTAACAGGTTTTGTTGCCCTGCTGATTCATGGTAATGATGCCAAGCATTCACATTGCATTCACTTTTTTTTTTTTTTTTTTTTTGCTGGTGGGAGTTTCATTTTAACTTCCTTAGTTATAACATTGTTCATTCTTCAACTACTGTAAAAAGCAATTTATTCCTGATACTACCAAACAGTATTCTTTAAAGTTCATTTGTCAAATCACTCTCATCTTTTCTCTCTTTACAAAAAAGACATTAGGAAAATACAATAATGTTGTTTGTTTTCTTGTTTGCACGTCTAAGTGCCATAGATATTCATTAGCTCCTCCTTGCAAGGAGTGAAATTTCTTTTTAACTTGAAGACTGGTGATTTATTTTTCTCACTGTGGCACTGAACATTCTGGGACTAAAACAATGCCTGCCATTTTCCTGTCAAACACTAATGTCACTACTGCTAAATGAAATCTTACCTCGATCCTGTATAAAGTGGAGATATGCTGAAAAAAAAAATCTCTTTCATATTATGGTATAATTTAATGAAGATGTGCTTAGGTAACACAGTGTACAAAGAAAATCTGATTTGCCAAAATTTCAGTATCAAACGTTAATCTCTATTGCACAGTAAATATAATAATAATCCAATATAATATTAACTTTAAATGTATGTGTGACACAAATATTTTTTCAGGAGAACTATATGAGTTTATGTCAAACAAAGAGTCAAACGTCATCAACTGATATACTGATAATAGGTGATATTTTTTCACCTCTCTCTTCCTGAGAGCAAATGTTTCTATCAGCAGAGTTAAATCTGCATTGTCATATATCTATCTGCAGATGTTTCTGCCTGTAAATGCAGGCAAATATTTCCCTTGATATAAAAAATATTTTCAGAAGCTTTGTAAGTCAGGCTATTCTATTTCCTTTGTTTCTGAGCAAATCAAATATATTGGGGTAAACATGACAGTTACTTGCATCTTTAGCAATTAAAATCATTTGATTTTGGCATTTCTAGTTAAGTGGTTTTCTAAAATGTTATCAATAACACTGTATTACAGTCACTTGGGAAAAAAAGCCACCAACATTCTGAAAACTTCTTACATTATTGTGTGATCAAAAAGTTTGTGCCTAGGCTGCACGAAGGAAAAAAAAGTATATATTTGGAGAGACAGTACACAGAAGTGAAAGCAGCTGAACTTCTTGCAAACCACCCTCAGTTGTGAAAAGAGAGAGAACAGCGGCTACCATGTGGCTCAAAACCTAAATATATATTATTTTGTTCCTTTTCGTTAAGACTGCATAGGGCATAAGTTGTTTTCAAGCATGCCTCGGACTCCTACAGCTCCAGCTGTCATGTGTAATTAAACATTTGGCCTCCACAATTACTCTACAGTGTACATATGCCAGTATTTCAAGCCTGGAATATGCATTTCAAAGAAGAATAATTCCCTGGAAATCCTAAATTGACAGGAGCAAAGACAGCCTGAAGGAAAGTAGTCAGAGAAAACTGTAAGGTCGGGATCTAATGATTAAAAAAGAAACTTCAAGAAGAACTTCAACCCTTAACTAAACCAATGGGAAAAAGAACGACAGTTGGCAAGCAGATTTCTGCATAGGGATCCTGATTAGGGAGCCTCTTGGGTTAATTTAATATTATCAGTGTTGTTCACCTTGCTGTAGTATGCCTTACCATTAATACCAGTTAAACAGATTTTTTTTTTCTTAAAGCATATTTGGCATCATTTATTTTCCATGAATACTGATCACGGCAATATTAAATGTGATGATTCATACTGAATCTGAGGTTGATTTATCAGCAAAAGGAATTTACTTGTTTTTATTCTTTTTTTTTTTTTTTTTCTTTTTTACCCCGTCTCTACATGTTTCAATTTACTGCTGGTCCTGTTGTCATAAGTAATGCTGAGTTTGTGTTTCTGCTAAGAACTGAATTTTTAACATTTTGTATAAAGAGTCTAGTCAAAGATCCTAACATTTCCACTCCAAGAATAGGCACGGAGAAAGCCAAATGTCTTTAGCAAGACGAAAAAGATGTTAAGCAGTACTAAAAAATGAATGAATGAATGAACTTCTTGTTCATAAAATGGTTTTCCATACAGTGTCTCTGGGGTCCATGGATCTATTCTCTACCCTTAATCATCTATTTAGTAGCCCTTAGATATAAAGGACTAAAGGATACAAAACTGTTCCAAGGGCTTGATGTATGGAGATAAAACATTTTTCTTTTTAAATTGAACAATTTCTTATTAAAACATCTGAAAATGCACTTATTTACTACAGGTTAGGTGACCAAAAGTTAGACATTAAGAATGAAGCAGTTTACCGTAAGTTCCCTTCTGTACTAAATAGAGAAAAAAATAACCTCTTCTAGTGCAAAGATGCATCCAACATTTCTAAAATGAATTATGGCTTTTACAGTAGAAATCATGTATGGCTACCACAGACAGATATCAAAATTTAAATATCTAGATTTGTTTGGGATGAATTCTTATTTATGAGGATTTTTAAATATGTATATATGTAAAATGGTCTTGACGTCACAGCTTCAGAATAAGTGACAGGTACACGTGAAAATTGGGGAAAATGGAGAATAATCTCACAAGTCTGCCTTGAACTCTGCTAACCTGTTAGTACTGCAGGCATCCTAATCTTTGTTCCATTTTAGTCTAAGCTAAGTCACTTATCTTTAATTGATTGTAACTTACTATCTTAATAAATTTTTAAAGTTCACATCATTGTAAGATGCCATGGCATGACAGGGAGCTACAATGCCTGTCACAGTGAATGATGGAATGACAATAAATTCACGTGAGCCCACATGCAGAAACACGCATACAAGGAAACAATGCTTCATTGCAGCTTGGTAGTAGGCTTTATCTTGCGTTTTATTCTGAAAAAAAAGCATCTTTGGCAAAGAAGAAACGACCACAATACGACTGAATCATCAGCTTCAATTCAGCCTTACTCAGGCTAAAGTAAAATTAAAGTCATACTGTACCGCGTGCCACTTTCCTCATCTTTTTTGGTTTCATTTCAAAATGCAACTATGCCAAGTCTGAGGCTGTTGATAAGGAGTTGAGTATAGCATTTCCTTATTATAGCTGATCACTGAGGCACCAACTTGTTAAGTAGGAGCTATCAACTACATCGACTTTAAGTGATGATTTTTATGAGGTTTTTTTAGGAGATGCTGGTGTTACAGAGTATTCAGAGAAAGAGTCAGCCTATCTGCTAATTCTGGCAGTGGCAGTAGCTTTACATTAGCGGAATGAGAAAGGTACCTCTGGTTAAAAATACAGAGCTCTTGGCCACATGGCAGCTGTGTTGCCCTTGATACAGTAACAGTCCTGTCCCAGCCAAGCCCAGGAAGGTCCCTAATCCTGCACTGCGGCCTTGTCTTCTGTATTTAGTGTAAGCTAAATCCACAAGTTGGAAAAAGTCCACAGAGCTCAACTACTGGAAAAATGGGCAACAATGAAATTATAAAGTGACAGTAAAAAGAAATCGTTCTTTCTTGGAAGTTCCTGTCTTGAAAGTTTCCATTCTGTCATCTCAAGACAGGAGCATATTTTTCTGTTTTAAAGCAATCTTTTGTTGATTGAAGTCAATCTAGGTGTAGATTGAGGCCAGGGGCTTCAGAATCAAAGTGCCAGGCATCCAATCCAACTTAATGACTACACACTGCACTTTAAGGGTGCAGTATTAATGCAGGAAATGGTGTATCTCAGCTCCCATATTCTTTCCACCTTTTTTTTTTTTTCCTTTTTTTTCCTTTTTTTTTTTTTCTTCTTTTTTTTTTTTTTTTTTCTGTGTTTTCAAAAAATATCTGCCTTTGGCCTTTCACCTTGTGAAACCAACTTTTGGAAGAAGGAAGGATACTGAGACAAAGAAGAAAGAGAAGAAACAGGAAGGGAGAGTATCATAGAATCATAGAATGGCTTGGTTTGGAAGGGACCTCAAGGATCAAGCTCCACCCCACCTGCCACAGGCAGGGCCACCAACCTCTACATTTAATACTAGACCAGGCTGCCCAGGGCCCCATCCAACCTGGCCCTGATCACCTCCAGGGACAGGGCATTCACAGCCTCTCTGGCAGCCAGTGAGAGTGCCACTCTCGCAATAAAGAACTTCCCCCTGAGAAGGGTTCACAGAGGTTTAGTCAAGCTATCAGAATGACTGTTTTAATTTTTAAAATCCTGTATCCTGTAACAGGAAAATATAGCAATGAGAAGAAACATACACATGCACAAAACAAACAAACAAACAAAAAACCCAACAGTTTTGCTGGCTCAAGGTTGTGGATCAGAAGATGAGAATCTTGCTTCCACTTGAATCAACTGAAAAACAACAGACACTGATTTTGGTGAAGACAGTATTTCTACTGAACCTTATGAGTATATTCTTCTTAGTAGTTGCCTATCCAGACAAGCTCTGGAATAGCATGCTGCTATTTTAATTCATGCCCCAAAAGATGTGAAAGAATATGAAGTGAAAAACATAATTTTTCATCTACTAGTAAATGCTTTATGGCAACTCTTTGAATGTGTTTTCCTTAAGGTGGTCAAACGAGCTCTTTCTGTCCAATCTCTCTCCTCTTTAGCTAATTTTAATCTGAAGGTAGTTTAACAGACCGGAAAAATCTACATGATGAAAACCATGTTGTGGTGTGTCTGTCTTTTGTCTCTTCTTCTTTTTTAACTTAAAAATGAAAATCTTTTTTTCTAGGAATAGTTGGAAATCTTGTACCCCCTTGGATGTGTTTAAATTTTAAGTTTAGGAGTAATATTTTCTGTTTAATACAAAATTTCCTTGTGCACTCATAAAATGGGTCATAGTTGTTCAAATAGAAATAGAGGAGAAATGCGGGCTTTAATGTGAGTCATAAACTAAATGTAAATTGATAATGAGACTTTCTTACTCCAAACATTTTCATTTTGCAGGAGAGAAGTGGGGCTGTCACACATGATATAAAGCACACTACTCTGTCCTGCCCTGTTGAGGCTGGAGTTCTCTGTCTGCTTTTGAACATCTTACTTTAAGAAAGATAAATGGAAGAGACCCAGAGGAAAGCATGAAAAATGAGATAAGGTTTAGAAAACATGACCTGTGAGTAAAGGTTGAAAGAATTAATTTAGTCTAGGAAACAAAAACAGGCAAACAAACAAAAAAAATAAATAAAAATGGAGACTAAGTCATAATGTAACTGCCATCCTGTACAATGTTATAAAGATGGTGAGATGGTAATCATTTGGTCCTTATTGCCAGCAGTGGAATGAGTAGAGGAAAAAAGGCTTTATTTGTAAAGAAAAAAAAACAACTTCTTGTGACAAAATCCTGGAGAAGGCTGCCTGCAAGGGTGCTGGAAGTATTAAAGGACAAGATAGACAAACAGTAGTTATGAACATCCAAGGAGAACTTGATCCTACATTAAGTGGACCAAATAATCTCAAAATTCTATTAGTCTCTGAAGTTCAGTGATTTATTGTTTTTGTTAATCTTACCTAAAAAATATAAAATTGGAGGACTGTCTCAGTTGCAGACAAGACTTCTAGACATCTTGGATCCATGTGTATAATGTACAAGCTGCTTTACAATACTCTAAAATCCATTGTCATTTCAAAAGAAAAAGTAAATTTGGAACCCTGATGGTTGCAAAAAGGAATTCCCTTATAAGAATCAAATGTTATTGATACAGTGCCCTCTTCCTGGTCTGAATCAACCTGAATCAATTCTTCCGAGGGATGTGAATTTCCCTGCCTTTTATGCATCTCCTGGGATTCCACTGCAGCTGATGACAGAGTACAGTGTGATTTATCTCACCTTGCTGAAATCACCTAGAAGTCAGGGGTGGGATTCAAGTAAATGTAATGCTGGACAATAGTTCTGTGTTGCAAATGAGTCATTTCAGTTGCCTAAATATAGCTGCCTATGGTCCTATTATATTTAGCTGGGTTCTAATTAATTCAGCCAGAAGAGTTTCAGGTTTGGCAGACCAAGCACAGATGTCTACTTGAAGGTGAGCTGAATAGCTCCCCACATTCTTGTGAATGGATTAACTTACAATTTCAGTGGCCTGTAAAAGCAGGATAGACAACTACCTAACACACAGAAGTTGCCTGTGGAATACCTGGGGAAAAATTTGTCTGTCTTACTTTGGTTGCTTATAGTATGTTGAAATGAAATTGGCTAATCCAGCTACATAAACATAGTTTGTCATGCCCTATGTTATGTCACTGGCCTCTAGAAGGGTGCAAATCTCTGTATGTGTCAGTTTTGGGTATATTAGACTCCTTCAAATGGCATCAGGCATCTATGTTCCGGAAGGTGAACTGACCCTGTAATTTCCTACAAAAGTGTCTAATTCTCTCCGTGGACAAGGAAGTAAGAGTGGGAAGGGAAACATACGAAGCCAGACAAGATGAATCCTGCCTGCCATGTTTAAATTAGCAGCATAAGCAAGGCTTTCATGGTGGAATAGGTGATTAGGAAGTACAATATACGTAACTAGCATATATAGCATGATGTTGATAACTCAGCATATATTACAAAGCCTATTTTGCTGATATAAAAATGGTATCCATTGCCCTCTACAAAATGAGTCTGTTGACTCAGGATTAAGGTGAATTGCGTGGTTTTCAAACTAAAGTTCTGAACAGGGAGAGCGTAGCACATTAGTCAATAGGAAAAAACATTTTTCTTAGCATCACTTTCAGCCGCATCCAATCTGCTTGAGCATCATGAGGTACTGTGTGTCATATTTTCCAATCTGTTCCAAAGTGGAAAATGTTGAGATTTTTTCTTTACTTTCTGGATCTACTATGTCTTTTTATCCTTTGCCATCATCAACTTATTTCTTATCAGAAAGAAGCTCTATTGGAAAGCCACATACATAATAAAGGTCCAGTTTTGAAGCTTAAAATTTGTTACTTCCTGCAGCAGTGAAAACACATTATTTGTATAAGCAATACAACTAAATGTTTGCACTTATGTAGTGTATGAACATTAACTAATAATTATGTTCAGCAGAAACTTGTCAGTCTTTCACAATAATAGGACAAATAATGCAAGAGCTATAAAAGAATAGCAAGCAAAGCAATGATTTTGAAATCACAGCATAAAGTTATGAGTTAAAATATATGTCATTATAACCATCGCATACTGAGGTATCACTGCAAACTAATCATTTTGTATGCTAACCAGAAAGTGTTGCAACAGAGATTAGATGGGAATGAAAATAAGAATAGTCATTAATTTGACAGGCACGGAATATATATCGAGGATAGCTATGAGGACAGTATGAAAGCTGCAGTCAATGGTCAAATCAGAGCTAAATTTATGAATGATGTTAAGTCCATTTCAGCTTTCCACAGCATTAACCAGAAGCATAAAGCACCTAAGTGTAAATTAAAAATAATAATTAAAAGCAAAAACAAACATACAAAAAATGTATATATATTTAATTTGCTTTCCCTCTTCCATCTTTCACCTCTCCGAAGTGACTGCCAACAGAGAGCATGGTGTCAATAGAGCAAGGTTACTAATAGTTCCAGTAACATAATATTTTCCATTAGGAACTAACCTGGAGCCACTAAAATTGTTTTACAATTGTAACATGACCAAATGATAATGGCTTCCAGCCAATCAATTCACCTGTTTGTGATTTGAGCTGTTTGTATGCAGATTAAAGTCTTTAAATTCAGTCACCTTCTAAAATGTTCTGTCAGCTGGGTTGCACTTGCCTATTTGGCAGCTGTTTCCTCACCCAGGAAACAACTCCCACCCACCACCTATCAAGCACTTATCTCTACTTCGGTTTGGAGTCAGTGTGTTTGGAAATTATACCTCAGTTTTTTACAGTGAGCTGTGCTGTCCATTTATACAAGATCTTAATAAAAATAATATTGGAAAAGCTTTGTTTCTATTAAAGAGATATTCTGTCAAGTTAAGCAAGCTCAGACTACCAGTGAACCTATTCAGCGCCGTTTAGTTTCTGACTAGGTGAACACCCAGCTTTGTGAGAAGAGCTGTGTGGTATCTTTTGTAGTGAAGGTGGAAAAAAGTCTGTGAAGACTTCCCTGTAACAATCCCCTTTCTAAAGAAAATAGGTCAATAAAATATAAAAGTTTTCTTGCTATTAATTGTTTTGATCTGAATCATCATCTCTTTCCAATTGTGTATTACCTCAACTGATGTCAGACTGCTCTTCTTCCTCCCTGCTCCAGTGCTGCTAGTCAGTCTTCTTTATATCTCGTAGTGATTTAAAAATGAAAAATACGTGCCTTCATTATCGACAAATAAAGGACTTCTGCAAGTTCTTTATTTATTTTGCTCCTTAAATTACAAAACAGAGGTCCAAAGCCCAAGATGTGCACCTGTAGCTACTATCTAGACATTCAGATTAGTAAATAGTTAAGATTTGACAGGGTCGCAGAAAAGGTGGCCCAGCTGCACCCATGTTTGTTGTTAATATTTAGGCTGTAGGTTTACCAAGTATCTTGGAGCCAGTTACTAGCTTGAGCAGCAGTATTTTCCACATCTGAAAAGAGCAGAACCTGTGTACCGTCTTTGTTCCCTTTGTTCATTCCCAACATAAATTGTTTATTGCTTGCTTAAAATACCTCAAGTTCACAATTCATGTATATTCTTGCATAACTCAAAGGGTAGAAGCACGATCACTGATATCACATGATTAATAGGAAACCTTATAGGCATTAGATTCTATTTTGAGACATGTTGTGGTAGTTCAGTGAGCTTAGTGGAAACTTTTTTCTTTTTTTTTTATTTCAAATTTCACAGTACCCAAGATCAGAAAAGTATCATGACAAAATAAACACGTCTACACAGGTGACAATGTCAGGAAGAGTTCACAACTGAAATTGCATGGAAGTCATGGCGGAGGTCCTTGGCTGCATGGGGCAGGTTATTCGCACTTACATATTCATCTTAGCTTGATTTGGGAGTGTCAGAAAATTTAGTCACCTGGGAGGAAAAAATTAGAAAATGAGTTAAAGAAAGAATACAGCTGAATATTTATGGATGTTTTTGTCCCATCTTTGCATGTACATTCCTACACTGGTTACTCTGGGAGATGTAAGTACAACCCTTCTGCAGTCCTTGTAGGACTGTAGCCAAAGGGAGCACAGAGGTGTGGTATCCGAGTGCATTGTGGTGGGATTCTCTGCAGTGTGTCTGCAGCACTGAGTAGATATCTTAATCTCTGTTCTGCTTTCTTTGTCCATCTGTGGATAAATAGTACCTATTCTTGCATGTTTTCTAGAATTGCTTCTGAGCTTCTTGGCAGCACTGGTAAATTGTAAAAAGCCTTGGATGAAGTGTGCTCTTGGGGCCAGGGTCAAAATGCTCCTATTGTGAAAAGGAGGAAGGAAAAGGAAAGAGTGAGGAGCGGAGCAGATCAGGGGGAAGGAGAGAATTGGTGAGCCCTCAAAATTTGGGTCTGCTTCTTCTATTGCCTTTGGACAGACCCAGACTGCCTCTGTAATAGAAACCATCCTGATTCTCCTACTGTCTGGCAATATCACTCAGAATAAAAAAGTGATGATTAATTAAAAAAGAAAGAGCACCTATTTTTACACATAGCTTTTCTATATTGGTTAAAAAGCATGAAGCAATTTATTCAACTTATTAAACTAAGGATGTATAAAACACTCTTTGTCTCCATGTTTTGTGCATTTTTCAAATTCAAAACTTCACATATGAAAATGACTAGAATCTGATTTCTGGTACAGTTTTTTAAAAAACTTAAAATAAAAAGATTTATGTCTGAGGAAACAATGAGTCTCCAGACCCACAACTATCTCTTATTGTGGTATTTTTTCTCCCTGGGGGAAGAGAAAAGCTATTGGAGCACACATAAAATTTAGGTGCTTTAAGAATTTCTCCAGGACTTCTGTTAGATTTACCATCAGAAAAAGCAATAAAATGGGAATTTATGTTTTTTCCTTAGCAAATCTTATGCTTTCTGATCTGGTGTTTTGCTATTGCAATTAGACTTGTTTCTTGAAGCAGCAAACTAAAAAGTAGCACCAACAGTACTTATTTTAGGTGTGAACATTTTAAAAATATGGGAAATGTTGGGAAAATAAAGCTCATATACGTTATTCACATCTGTTTTCCTGACAGATTGCCTCTTTGCAGAGTAGGTTATGGTTTGAACATGACTTAAAAGAAAAGGTACTGAGTTAAGTTGCTTTCTTCAGTTAAGACTGCAGGAAATTAATTTATGGTCACAGTAAGATTTCAGGTACCAATTCCAGGTGAGAACGTCTTTGTATTATCTCCCCCAAAGAATCAGCAACAAAGGAGTAGAACAATTAGCACACATGATTATTTTTCCCATCAGTGCTAGACCACTTCTGCGGTATGACAGCATTCCATACAGCACCTTTAAATAGCTTGTGTAGGGTTTATCCTGTTCTCCACCTGCTGTTCTTGCACGGAGCCTTCATATTTCCAGTGGTGTTATGAAGACTCATAAGACTTAGCTGGATTCACTCTCCTTGTGAGCTCCCAGTTATGACAATCTTCAAACCAGTCAGATACAGGAAATATATTGGGGTACCCAGGGTACATGTTGGAAATCCTGAAGCACAGGCTGCTGGACTCAGCTGGTGTCAGAGGAGGTTCAGATTGGATATCAATAAACATTTCAGTATTGGGGTTACATGACAAGGTTGGGGGAGGGAATGGCCTCTGTAAGCAAAGCCCAGCACTGCCCCATGTCAGGGCAGAACCAGCTCCAGCTGCTCCAAAGGGACCAACAGCTGTCAGAGCTGAGCCATGAACAATGCTGGATGTTTTCTGGGGAAGTGGATTTAAGGAAGGGAAAATCTGGTGAGTAATCTCTCATTTATCTCAAGCCTTGAGACATTTTTCATTTTTTCTCCTCCTAGTTCCTTTGAGGAGAAGGAGTGAGAGTGGTGGAATAGAGTGAGTTCAGCTACCGATCAGTGTGAAACCACCACTAGTTCCTTACTGGAGGATGGTTGAGCCGTGGCACAGTCTCCCCTGGGCAGTGATCACAGCAGCAAGCTGACAGAGTTCAAGGAGTGTTTGGACAATGCTCTCAGACATAGGGTTTGATTTTGGGGTGGTCCTTGTGGAGACAATGTGATCCTTGTGTGTCCCTCGCAACTCAGGGTATTCAACCATTCTATGACTCTGTGAGTTGGTACCTGGTTCCCAAGCAATGGGATAAAGTTTGCACGATTTTGTATTCAAATTGTTGAGAACGGGTGAGGACATTTTCTGTGACAACTTTGGTGTTTTGAAAATCAGTCCTGTAAACACTGACACCTCAGGTTTCGTTTCGGGAAAATGAGGAATTAAATACAGAATAGTCTTATAAGGTGCTGAGAAAATGGTTAATTCTTTAATGTTTTGCAGTGCTTCAGATACTACATTAAAGAATATTTGATATTAGGCAATCACATGAAAGTAGAGAAATATCTTGCATACCATTATGTGAAGCTTTACTCCAGTGTTGAATAGAAAAAAGCCTGCAAAAAATGCAGAAAAAAATTTTAATATCTTCGCTTGTTATGAACAAGTTAAAATCCTCAGCTTTTTTTTGATTTCTTGCAGTCAGTTCAGTATGAAACGATGTGCAATAAAGTTGTAGGGAACAATCTCTTAAGGAAAAACAATTGCGAATCTGGTTTATGTCTGGGTTATGGTCCAAGTGTAAAATTATAACAGAGAGTCTGGCCTGAAAGCAGTAGTGTACACTGATTAGCACATGCCAGTGCAGGAAATCTAAAAACACTTTTTTCTTTTGGAGTCATTGGATCATCAGGAAGCAGGTATATGCTGTCTACAATACAATAAAGGCAGGGTGTATTATTTTTTTCTTTTCTTCTTTTTTTTTCCCTGCAAATAAGTACATGACAAGGTTTGGTTTTGGGCTACTTTGTTATGTTTTGGGTTTTGGGTTTCGACTGTTTTGGTAGTTTTGTTATTTTTCTCTCCATTTTGAGCAGACTGAGCATTCATGATTATGTATAACACTTGAAAATACCGAGAGGAGATCCTAAACAGCAACCTATTGATCATTTCTGGATTTTCCAGTATTGGTGTGGAGCAACAGACCTTCAAAACTGACCGATCATATTCTTTCACAAAAACCATGTATACTGTTTGCAGAACGATATGCATCAGGATGTCTGCTTTCTAAGGGCCATTTCAGAATACCTGTTTTCTTCAGAAACAAAAGAGAAGTGTATCTAAACAAGTATTGCTTTGACAATGTAAGAATTATGTAAATAATAAAGCCAAATATCATAGTTTCAGAGAAATGATATATGAACACAACTTTGTATCTTTACCCCATTAAGAATATGTCTGGATTTTTTTAAATTGCAGCAGACCCGTTTTGATCTTTGCATCTATCTCAGTAGGTTTCTGTATACTTTAACTGAATGTGCTTTCAGCAATGATTTGTCATTTTTTTCTAAATGAATCTGAAATTTTATGTAAATTAACGACACAGTGATTCTTTGAAAATTTTGTGTCCACAAATCTTTTTTTTTTTTTTTTTTTTTTTGAATCTTTTATTCAATTTCTCATCTGATCAAAGAGATTTTCTTAGACAGGAAAATTTTATAAATAAAACAAGCAAGCATACTGCAAACGTAAAGCAGTTTGGTGGATATGTAGGTAGAATCTAAATTAGCACATTTTCTAGGATAGTCTACATTGACCTATTTAGCATTAAAGCAGAACTGTAAGTGAGTAATAGTGAACCATAACTACCTCCTCTTCATCATGCTTCAAACATATCATCTACAATATATTTGTTTGGTATTGGCAGAGAATATAGCGTGAAGTATCTGACTTGTAAAATCCAAGCATAAGGTTAGAAATAAAAAAAAAACATAGTCTGAAACTCTGAAGAAGCTCAGCATTTTCAGTTTCAAGTTGGATATTTCAAATGTCAAGCAATCAAAATGTGGCCGTCTTTGGAGCAAGCATTAGCAATAGTAAATCTGTTTGTACATACATGGTCATTACCATTCTCAAGGCATTTTCTTTAACAGGAAGGGCTTGGCTAATCATTTTGGAGCTGAGTCTTACCATTCTCTTTCTGCTAGCCTATATGCCCAAATTATACTCTGTGGCATATGTACTTAGTTAGAGCATGTGATATACACTGCCTTGTGATTATCTGCCTAACTGGCAAATATTACTCACATACAGAAGAGCACTTATTCATGCTTTCACTAAACCTGTATCAGGAAGCATAGAAAGTACTGCTAAAATTGTCTGGATATTTTCCCTAGACAAAAAGCAAAATCAAAAAAAAACAAACCCCCCCCAACCTCCCCCCCCCAAAAAAAGGAAAAAATACCCCACAACCTATGACTTGAAAGAAAAGAAAGATATGCCAACACTGTATTTCATCTAAAAATCTTCTAGGATAATCAGAAACAGAAAAAAAAAAAAAGATAGGAAACTCAGTAGAGCTGCAAGGGGAACTGGGACTTTTGAATGATTTAGATGGAGAAAGGAGGGGGAAAAAAACAAAAACAAATTGGGAATGCTTTATTAGTGTCAGAAGCACAGAAGCGCAGCTTGGGAAAGAGCGAAGTGGAGAACGGGAATAGGCTGGATGGACAATAAGAAGGCACCACTTTTTCATACCAAGTTATAGAACCTGAATGTTATAGCAAATAAACCCCACCAAGAATTTATCTTACTTTGGTCTAAAGGAGACCATAAAAGAATGAAGAGAGAAAAGGTTGTTCAGTTTTCCATTCTTTTATAAGACTAAAGCAGTTATGTTTCTACATGCTGCATTCAGTCTTAGTTGTCTACTAGCCTGTGCCTTCAAGTTCTTCTGTTGGAGACAGCTGCCATTAAAAGTCCAGTCAATTTGTTGTCTCAGTCTCTGTGTTCCTTTACTAATCCTTTTACTGGTAACAAGGAGTATACTGGAAATGATAAGCAAACTTCTCCATAGGTTAATGCTTTTAAAGTCAACAGTTATGTTGATGTTAGCTAAAAATTAGTTAAAATTAAGAGTTTGGGCACACAGTCTACTTGTATTTTAATGAGGTGATTTGTGTAGACCTGTCATTGAGTGTTAACATTTACAAATGTAATTAATTCAGTCATCTAAAACAAATATTAGATTGTTATATTTTAATGAATTTAAACCTATGTATAAATGCCAGCAGAAAGTTCCAATCATACTTAGTCAGGAATATGCATTAATCTTGCTTAGTTTCCCTCTATATGGTGCACTAGAAAAGATCTTCTGACAGAATTAAAAATAAATGCCTACATTTGACCTCTGACTCATGCAGTGTGGAAATATACAATATTTAGGTTTTAATTGTGCTATTTTTCAGCTGTACCAAATCAAACCATCTGTCCAAAGTCTAAACTAGGTTTGTTTTTCTACATATACTGAAATGCATTTAAAAAAATATATATATGTTTTATTATTTTTCCAAGCAGAAAGTTCAGAAATATTTGCATATATTCAAACAAGAATAGTCTAGCATCCAATTAGCAATAAAATATGCATTGAATGGGAAAAATCAATATTGATCTGCAAAATATCATGTCAATTTGTTCTCACAGTAAGCATCCTTTCCCTCCAACCAAGTGATTTTCTTTTACAAAAGGAACGGGAATAGGAAAGTGCTCAAATGAAATGCAAGTGAATGTTGTTTGCAAAGAAGAAACGTATATACTGATGGCAAATACTTCAGGCCAGATTTCCCTACAACTCTCCAGTTTTTGTGCTTCATTGAAAACAAAAATAAAACATCCTGAAAATCACGTTTGAAATAACTAACTATCACAGATGGCAATGCTTATTTGTATACTCACTAGATAATTCTCACAGTATTTGCATTTTATTTTCACTGAGAACTTGCCTTGTGGTCATTTTCATTTCAATAGGCTGGTCTTTCCTATAAAAAATAGGGAGATGATAGCAAGTGTTGAGATGTGACTGATGGTTTAGAAGGATACTGTTCCGGCAGGTCTTCTGAGAAGACACATTTGGAGACCAAACAGGTTCGCAAGAAAACTCTGAATGCTGATCTCCTAAGGCCTAAGGATTTTCAAGAGACCAGTCAAGAATGGACATCTCCCATCCTTGACTGCCCATGCTATAAGCAAAAGCAGCTCTTAGTGCATTTGCTCTGCCACATCTGAATGTAACAGATGTTCTTCACATCCCTAGAGAAAAATGACAGCTATTCAGAACATGTTTTAAATTACTTTAACAAAATACATGCCCTCTAAAATTTTGAATAACCCCACTGCTCAGATTGTTCTGCTCTTTTTCTTCCTTATGTCAACATCATGCTCCAGACTCACTAATCCCAAAATAGCTACACAGGACTTAAGAATGTCTTACAATTCCACAAGACACAAATATGAAATTTAGATGTTTACAAATCTGACATCTGTATCTGTGTTAATCATCTTAGGCTTTATAGTTAGTGAGTAAGTAGGATAAGAATTCAGGGGGTATGGTTCACATTCTATTAAAGCAGAATTTTGTCAAACAGTCAATGCCCTAAATGTGCTTATCAATCTCCAGAAGACCATTAGATGACTAGCTAAGATTATAAGTGCCTGAGTTAGATGAGCTGAATCTCACCTACACTGATGTTCTAGATCAAATAAATAAATAAATAAATAAATATGTTATCTATATATCCCATAACTGCTATAGTTCTGTATTAAACATCCCCACAAAGTGTCCTTTTACTTTATGTGTTATTTTCAAAATGAAGTCATGAAGACCAATAATGAACAGCTGGAAAAGAATGTGTACCATAAAGGTGAAGAACATCTGGAGTGTTCTATGGAGGATTCAATAGATGTTTGATAGAGTTGAATGCAATTCAGCCAGCTAGAATTGCTACAAGCAAAATAAAAAATTGAAAGGAAAAAAAAAAGGGGGGGGGGGGAGAGGGAAGGGAAATAAAAGAAAGCTGCCAATTTCTAGCTTCTCTATTTATTCAGTAGTGTAGAAAAACCTTGAAAAATTAGTTAAAATTGCAATGACATCTGATATTTCACTGACAATTGCATTAATGATACTGGCAATACTGAAGACCCAGTGTCTGAAATTATACTGATAAAAATTTTAATTGGAATATGCATTTAAGTAACATACTGAAAAGAATACATGAAGAAAAGCGTATTTTCAGCATATACAATATCTTTTGGAATAACCATTTACAGGCATAGCACCAAAGGCATACAGTTTTTCTGTATTACTGAGGAATTTGATTCTAGGAGAAAAAAAAAAAGACATAAATGTTTAGTCCATTTGAGGTACACCAATGTTATGTATGTATTACCTATTTTCTTTCATTTTATTTATGAAATAGAATTGAATATTAAACTGCTGATACAAATTCTTCACATCTAATGAAATACCTGGGGTTCAAAGTCACCCTTTTTGAGAAAATACCTAGTGTATGTTATACATTTATTAATAGTGTTCCTATTACATTAATACTTTTAGGTGAGCCAGTAGGAGTATTACGATATTGTAAAATTTTGGTCCTAATAAACGTGCCTATGGCAATAAAATATATGTAAGTTATTGCTTTTATGAGTTTCAAGTTGATTTATGTCAAGTTGTAACCCTTTGCTAAGTAGGATATCTTGCTGCACTTCAGAAGTGTGTATACTAGAGACTACTACATTTCTTTTCACCATACTTACCATAAAACAGTTTAATATGCATGCAGAATTTTTAGAAAACTGGTATTGGAACTGGGAGGTATACCAAACACTAAACATTTGAGAGTCATGCGTTACAAAATTTAACAGGGTTGTTTCTCAATCTAAGTTCTTAGTCTACTACATTTCAAATACTTCCAGATCATCAACAGGATATCAAAATTGTCTAGTGCACAATACAAGAAAAAATACATCTAAAGTGAATTTTCTTGAAGAGCTTTTCATCTCAGTGTCTGTTTACTACAGTGCACACCAATTATTTGTGATGAGTGTGTGCGCAGCATGAGACTGCAGAGACCACATATAGATGGCTGATCAAGAAGGGTGAGTTCAAGAATTATATCTAGTTAGTTTAAATTTTGTGTACCTTTTTCACTATATCTGTTGTGTAGACTTCTACAGTAAACCAGTGGGAAGGCTTTTTGGCTTCTAGACTGTGTTGTTTTGTTTGGGGACAGCTGAGTATCATTACCTCTAGTAATAAGTTGCTGACTTCATTCTTTAAATTAAAAAAAAAAAAAAAAAAAAAAAAAGGTTATTAGAATAAGGGATTTATGAACATATCCCTTGGAAGAGTTTCCTGATAGAAAATGTAATTTTTTGAGACATAAGTTCTCAAAATACGTAAATAAATAAATAAATAAAAATTCTAAATCTGAATCTGAACTGTTTTGTATCACAATTTTTCTTCATAAATATGTCCAAAATAAAATTCACTGCCTCACAGCACTTTTGTGTATAGCTTCCATCCTTTCCTCTGGGCAAAACTCTCTAGAAGACTGGAAGAAGTCTGTACCCTCCTCCAGATATTATAGGAGAAGCTAGGGTAACCTCATAATTTGAGGTCCTTGTAGTAGATAGAACATATGCAGGGAGGTCTCATTCAGAAGGAAAAGAGATAGGAGCCTGACAAGCTATATCTGCTGTGAGCCAACATCTATCATAGAATCACATAATGGCACTGGTTGGAAGAGACCACAAGGATCATCAGGTTCCAAGCCCCCTGCCACAGGCAGGGTTGCCAACTGCTAGATTAAGTACCAGATCAGATTACCCAGGGCTTCATCCAATCTGGCCTCAATGAATCTGGCCTTAAACACCTCCAGGAATGGGGCATTCACAACGTCTCCGGGCAGCCTGTGCCAGCATCTCATCACCTCTCAGTGAAAAACTTCCCCCCAGCATGTAATCTAAATCTCCCACCCACTTCAAACTAACGCTGAAAAATAAATAAATAAATAGAAACATGTGAAGAAAGTAAAATTTCACCAAAATTTCACATCTGGTAGCTACAGGTATAATCTTAAATATATGTCAAGATTTCTGCCAGAGGGAGACACACTCAAAGAGGAATTTATCCCATCACAAGATACCTGAGACAGGCAAGATAAATTGCATTCAGAGAACACCTGTCTCTCTCCCTCCCTCCGACGCAGACAGAACCCAGGATTCTGCAGATGCAAGTAACTTTCATAAC
Source organism: Alectoris magna (assembly GCA_030625065.1). Classification (NCBI taxonomy): domain Eukaryota; kingdom Metazoa; phylum Chordata; class Aves; order Galliformes; family Phasianidae; genus Alectoris; species Alectoris magna. The sequence goes on from CM060560.1 coordinate 62,469,817, forward strand.
GCTTGTGGTAGTGATCAGAAATGCATACCTCGTATGTTTTGGACCAGCTCAACAAATCAGAATGTAGGACTGCAATGATGGAAACACTAAGATGCTTCATAATATGCAAAAGGATTTAAACTAAACACGTCAGAATCTCAGTGTGAAAGTAATGTTCTCTGATAACTTGTATAAATGAAATCTAATAGCAGAGAACCTTTAGTTCCTTCTTCCAAAAAAAAATACATCTGGTTTGGCAAAATTATGTCAGAAATTTTACCTTTGTCATTGGTGGAAACAGGCTTCCATAGGAGACTATCTGCTCCAGCAAAAAAAAAAAAAAAATTCAAAGCAAGATTCTTATACACAAGGTCTGAATCCCTTTTGGAGAAGTCTATATTTCTTCACCGATTATTTTAAGCCCCCAAGGTTACATGTTTTGATGTTGTTTAACAAACTGTCCCATCTCCTAGAAAGATGAAGTTTGCCACGTTCTTGGGACACTCATGAGCCAAGAGCTGCTCTTTTCAGAGGAGAAAACTGCCATTCTTTAAATGGCAGCCTGATAAAAAACTCTTATGGCCTAGTTTTCAGCCATGCTGAAGGTTCTTTGGCAGCACTAGAAACACACTCAGTTTGGGTACAAACTGCAAGTTTTCATCTTCAATCTCTTGAACGCTGTACACATATATACACAATATATACTACACACAAATACCTGTAACACTGGAAAATCAAATCATGAAGCTTATGCAGATCTTTCCAGAGCAGATTTTTCACAGCTAACAGAACCACATGCACATACAACCTGATTATTTGTTGTGTACTGCAGCTTTGCTAACTTCACAAGTCAATCCACTGTATCACTGAACTCAGAAAATATCTCCTGCCTAGAGTCGGCTAAACAGCTACATAGAAAATTTCCTTTTCTAGAGTAAATCTTTAATTCCCCCATATTTTTTATGTTCCTTCTTTAATGCAGTTAGGAAGAGAAGCGGTCTCAACATTTCTACCCAGTTCATAGCCTTGTTTCAGTTCGCTGTTGCCAGTGTAAGGTGAACAAAGGAAACATCCAGCACTATAGTCTGTATCTTTCCCCTTAAAGCCAAACAAAATGGCAGCTGTTTCCCAAGCATCAGGTCTTAGAAATACACAGGCACAGTGAACAAAACGAAAAACCACAACAATAATTATGTAGGCTCCCTAATCTTAATATTTTAAGTCCCCCCTTTCTTTCAGTCATTTGCTCCCCTTGTAGCATTTGTCAATAAATGTACTTTTATAAATATTGAATGTTTTTACTCTCTCCGGTGAGCTGCAAGGAGCAGTTACCTAGACTGAGGCACAAAAAAAAACCATTTTTTCTTAGAAAACTTAAAAGCCGTGGGGTTTTCAGCACATTTTTTCTCAATGATTGGTAAATAATTTTAACACAGGTGCCCCTCCTTTACTTGTTTTGTCTTTTCTTCCTAGAAAAACAATATTTACTGTCTAGATCTGTGAACAATCCCTCCAGATTTCAGGTGTGAGTTGTGTTTTAGATTTAAGTCATAAACTTTTTTTTATGATCTGCTAGGCATAATAGCCAACAAGTACTACATCTTTAACTCTACAACCACAGTACACAGAGGAATATATTGAATATACCTCAAGAGAAAGTCACTACCAGCTTCCCACATACTTTTTACCACAATCAGCATCTAATCATGTGTTGTTTAGATTATTTCTAAATGAGATTTGCAAAATATTCAAGAAGTTACAGAAACAAAAGCATGTCATTTAAAGTGTTTAATCTTGTTACATGAGTAAACAAAATAACTGAGTTCTTCTATACTGCGTGTGCAGTATACTCCACGATAGAACAGTAGCCTAGATGTCTCCAGTACCATGACAAATTCATATTTAAGTGGGATTGAACACCAAAAATTCTCCCCATACTCCAGCCCATTAATGTCCTGCATGTGTGTTTTTATAACTATCAAGTACTGATAAAAATCTCAATATCCGGGGGCTGTAGTCCATATTTCTCTTTGGTTGTACAATGAGTGACAACAGGAAACATGGCTAGTTCAGAATCTTATTTCTCAATTGCCCTTACTTACCTCACATTTTTCCTCACATTCAGCTACACACATTGTCTTGTTTCTGAAAACATCATCTCTGTTGTCTCTGCCATAGTCTGGATATTCCTTCTGAGCTAGATGACCACTGTGGGTATATTTTATCTTCATTAAATATATCATGTATGGATGATTTAATCCAAAACTGAAGCATTTTATTTAGTTAAAACTGAAGAATTTGGATCAGCTAAATACTAAAATGCACCCGCTTATCCCACTGAGCACTCAGAAATCCTGCTGAGTGCAGTACTGATGCTGGCTGCTCCTGGTTTCCCTGAGTGATTCACATGGTGAGATATGGGAGCAGAGTCAAACTCTTTATCCACACTAAGTAGTTTCTCCCTTCATTTGTTGTCATCCTCTGGAAGTCATCCTTCATTTTGAATAAGGTCATTGGAATCTCCTATTGTGATACTAGTGAGCCTGAGTTCAATGTGCTGTAACGCTGGAGGTGTCGAAGAGTTATGTCGTTAAATGGAGTGACTCACCTTTAACTGTGGGGAAACTACTAAGACATTTTTAATGTACTGTTCTAAAAACTTTCAGTTATGTATATTTTTTCCCCTCTTTCCTGTTAAATAAAGGACTTACACAGACGTTCCATTTTGTCCTATATGAAAGTTCAGAAATGCTTTGATGATGGCAATCACAATTTTTACCCAGTGACTTCAATCATCACTATTTGCTGTGCAAGTCCAGTGATACACATTTAGCAGAATGCAAGATAACTGATTGATACCTACCATCTGATACCATTACTCTGAGTAGCTTTTGTTGTCAATCCAGTATACAGTCCTCAGGTAGCAGAACTAGTGTCTGATGAAGTCCCACCTATTTGCCCATCTATATGCCCATAGGCATCGTATACAGCGAGTCTACTCAATAAAATTTCACTCCATTCCATGTTTATAAGGGTTCAATCAGGCAGATGTTAATCAGTGAACTGTGCATAAAAAAGCGAGCAGCCATTTCCACCGTCTCCAAGATACTTGCCATAGAATCTATTATTCCAGTACCACAATTGAAAAAGAGCTTAGGTTTCAAATGAATCTCTTTTGTGGTCTCAAAGAAATTAGTGCTCCTCTAGGCTGATACTTACTCTAATGAACCTGAATACTGTGGAAACCCTCTTTTTACACCCCCAAAAAGGCTTCCCTGACTATAAACAAGACTGTATCTCTGGAGGATTTCCTATGCTCTATTGATCTAAAGGTATGCTTTATAGTGTCTCAAGAATGGCATTTGTCTTTATATCAAGTTCAGAACCAGCAAAATTGCCCCAGACAATTTTATTAAGCTGATAGAGAAAGAGACTGCTCATTTTAGGAAGAAAGACCTTTGTTTGTTGGTCAGTTAATCAGAGCACTCTTATTTATTTCTTGCAGAACTGTGTTTTTTTCAGAAATCAGAATGAATTTTAGAGAGTCACAATGTTGTTTTGTTGCCTGGCACATCTAAAATGAGAAAATATAAGGAGTTTCTTTCACATCTGCCACTGTGTTTTATTTAAAAATGTTTATTTTCTTTTATGTTTGGGAGCCAATCTAACTTCTGTTAAAGGCGATGAAAACTTGCCTTTACCTTTTAAAGCAACTCAGATAAAGCCACATCTCTGTGAGAGTCTCCTAAGGACTTTTATTTCAGAAGACACGCACAATCGCATTGTTTCGAGGCATACAGGTAAATTCTGGTGTTACATGACACCCAAGTATGTATATATATATATATATATATATATACTCTTTATATATATATATACATATACACTATATATATATATTACTCTTCCAAACTGATGGGAGTTTGTTCATGTGTGCTAAGCAGAGCCCATAAAATGATAAGAATGATGCTTCAAAAAGCATGCAATCTAAATTAGTCAGGTAAAAGAATAGAATAGAGAGGAGTAGGATGTGAAGAATAGAGAACAGGGGAAAGACAATAGAAGCAAGGGGAACAGTCAATTATTTTGTAAATGTAATTAAAGATTATCTATCACTGTTTCATTGAAGGTGGCAGAAGTACTGACAGATATTGCTAAGATATTCAAAACATACAATGTGTAACCCTGTCTGAAGTCTTAGCCTAAGCTTTTTGTAGTTATCTTATTTGTGGCAAGGTTGGAATCACTCTGGAGAAGTTGTTTCGTTGAAAAAGGCCATATCTGTGGCAGAACACCAAACACACAAGAAAGAGATGGGCATATACGTATATGAAATCCAAGAATTTTACTGTCTTTAATGTAACTGTTGAAGGGTACATAGAGATCTTCTGCTGAGGATGAGCTGATATAATTCCACTAGGACATAAATTACTGGAGATCGAAGTGCAGAGGCAAAAATAGTGATATGTAAAAGGAAGGAAGAAAGAAAATGAATTGCAGATGGGGACAAATATGTGAAGAAAGTGCAGGAAGAGGAATAATCCTAATTACAGCTGTATTTTATCAACATATTATAGTGACCATCATAAAAAGTAAAGAACAAAGAAATTTCATCTACAGCATAGAAATTGTCCTTCCCTTTAATTTCTTTGCCTTCCTCCTGACAAATCTTCCTTTGGGACTGGAGAAGAGTAGGCAGTCCAAAATTCATGAATCCTAATAAATGAAGCATAACTCAATAAATAAAATAAAATTGGAAAAGGCTCTGGTTTTTGTTTTGTTTCTGGAAAAGTTGTTTTTAAAAAATGACTGGCACTTGCCTTTGAGTGTCAACATACCTTTAACATTGGCTTATTGGATTATCCTCTATGCTAGTTCTTATCACAGTCCTTCTCAGCAGCCAGTCTTCAGAGGAAAAACTCAGGATCCTATCAGCAGTTCTCCGGCACAACTTCAGCCTACTCAGAGCAGACACTGAGGGTCATACACAGAATGGAACTGCTTACCAAATGCCGTTGGTTCATGTGCTATTAGGAGTTGAAATTGGTATAGAGCAAAACAAAATTTGTGTAACCTTTATCTGAGTACCTGTGAATCCAGGACAGTTAAATACTGAATAAAGCAAGTGATGCCATATTTTAGTGATCATCTAGGTCTCAAGTTAATGAATCAAGTTTTTAGAAAATCATGAGATCTTTGACAGTCCCCCCCAAAATCCTGATTGTTAAAGTCTTGAATGTTAACACCATGCTTAATGAGTCTGTATGGCCATCCTCCAAAGTGGAAAATTACTTTGTATTATAAGGTTCATTTTTTCTTCTTCTATTGTCTCCGTGAGTTGATGAGTTTTGCTGGTGACATTCCTTTTTGTAAGGATTTTTCCTCTTGAGAGAAGGACCTGTCTACTGTCTTTGTTTACTTTGATTCAAGCAAACAAGTCATTGCAGTCTTTCACTCAGTGAGATATAGCATTGCCATCTATTTGACCCAACTAAATTAAAAAAACAATAATCTATGAAGGTAATTTAGCTCTGTTTCAGGACACTGGCACAGAAGGGGATTAAGTTGCACTTTAAAATTGGAGTCTTACAGCAGTGTTATTCAGGATGCATTAAAAAACAAACAAACACACACACCCAAATAAACAGTAGGAAAAAAAGTAGAGGGCTTGGATCTGCATTTCTGAAGTCAGAACACCAGGATGGATACAGCCAAAGGTTGCTGAAAGTGTTAAGTAGTTGCAGCATCCTCAGTGTAATCTTACTGAGCAGAGACCAGGAAAGCTTTACACTATAAGAGTTTTAGGACTTCTGCTTGAAGAGTACAAACAGAAACACTGCAAATTAGATGGCAAAGCTTGACTAAAGGTGACTTTTGGTTGAAGGATGCTGGAGGCCATGGTTGGTTAGCTTTGTTCTTGGGCCATGTTTGATGTTACTTGTCAAGTCTCCGTCACAGAACTGAGTAGGGGAAGGAAACAGAGAAAGAGATAGCTACAATTAAAAATAGGTATTTTCTAAACTGCAGACTTTTATTTTTATAGCTGATATATTCCTTGGTTCAGACTTTTCCCTGGGTGAAGGCGGTTGATTATTTCTTATACTATTTAGCCTCTGTCAGGAGGGCTATTTTAACTGCAAAAAGAAATATGTTAAACTGTCAGCCAGAGACCTTTAATTCCCAGGCTTATTTTGATAAACAATGATACCTTTTTTTGGTTGTTTTGTTTTTGCTTTTTTTTTTTAATGGCACACTCCCTTTCACGGAGATACAAAGATCAAACAAGAATGTTGCATTTTCCATAACTCTCCCAGACAAACATAGCTCTTCCAGAAAAATAATAATAAAACCCCCGAAGAAGTAAACAACATTCACAGGGAGAATATAGCTTAAGTAATTCACCCGGTATACAAACATATAGTGGTACAAAACCTGCAACATGAGGTTTTTTTGTTATATTTTAGCAGTGTTTCCTCAAATCTTCAAAGCTTGCTTGATGGTTTGCTGAAGTAATTGAACTACTCTTGAGTTGTTTTATATAGGACATCTTATCTTTCTTTCATTACCCAGTCCATGGCTTCTTTTCTATTCCCATGAAATCCATGTACACACTTTAGAAGCCCTCCTGAACAAGCTTGCTTCTAACTTTCACAGAGCCCTTAGCACAATTTGAATACGAAAGAGATACTGAATAAAAAGCTTTAATCTCTTGTCTGCTATTCTTCTTTCTTGCCTCTTCATCTCCCCCCCTTCTTCCAAGAGCTTTTCTGTGTTAGTAAAGTGAACACTTTCTGTTTAAAGTAAGTATAATGCTCCAGAAGATGCACTGGGAGAGTGAAATCGAAAGCCTAGCCTGTGAAGCCTCTTTGCCACAATTTAGCAATATTTGTGCTGCATTTACTTGCTCTTGAGCTTTTTGCAGGTAAAATATTAGTAAAGAGCTCTCCTCAACAAAATCATTCAATCAGTAGCAAGCATAGGCAGTATCAAATGTGCCCTCTACCTCAAATACTGTGGGGCTCTTTTTTTCTGATACCTCTTCCCTCAGTTAACTGGAACCGCTTTGAAAGGGCTTTCTGTTCTCTGCTCTCTTGTCAATTTGAATGCCAGGAAATGAGCCCCCTTTGTGAGATTAATTAATAGCAGGAGCTGATCGGCCCAAGCCCAATTGCCACGCAACAGAGCTGTAATTGCTACTTTGTGGAAAGGAAAGAAAAAGTTTTGGTTGCAGTTTAAGAAGAGGGTTTAAGGAAAGTTCTTTGAACTAGAGGTCTCAGTGCACTGGATTAAGGCAAGAAGCAAGGAGGCCTTTGAAGTTTGTTAAGAGGTTTTGGAGAAGAAAAAAGTTGGGTGGCAAATGGGAGCTGGTAACATCAAAAGCATTTAGCACCATTCCTCACCTGCTTGTATTCAGGGCAGGGACCACAGGATGGAAGCATCAGTTGTCTACAGTTTAAATGATCCGTTTGGGGCTCTATTTGTTTTGATCTGAAACTGTACCAAGTGTATGAGTACACACATTAGGGTTGATGCACCAGAACTTATGAAAGTTACACATACCCAGGCATATGCACATGCATGTGCACTGCACATACAGGTATACACAATCACTGAGTTCAATATAGTAATTGAACAGTCAGTTTTCTTCCTACTAAATATCAGTTATTGGTAATTTGTTAATTACATGTGCTCTGGCATACCATACTTATAACTGATATTACTGACCCCATATTTGATTACAAGGCTTACTAGAAGCAGGGTTTTCTAAACGAATACAAATTCATATATGTGTATATATATATATATATATACATACCTGTGTGTGTATATATATATGTAAATGGTATACTTACTTACATGTATGCAATATATATATGTATCTATTAGGCAATAACTCAAAAAGTAGGACCATCTTCACGGCGAATTTATAGAAAGACCTACAGAAAGAGTACACAAGTCCCTTACAAATGCCTAGGCCATAATCACAAGTGGCAGAAACCTTTGCATGAGCTGGCAATACAACATGAATGACAAATTAACATACTCTTATCTTTTCAACACTGAATGGCAAGGACGCAACTTCACAAGCAGAGCACGGCTCTGACTCCAGCAGTGCAAACATCCTGGAAAACTGCCCTAACAGAGGCAGAGGATTGCCTGGGAGCCAGAGCAACCTCTGAGGGCTGTGGAGCCAGCGATGTCGTTCTGCTCCACACCCCACTGCAGGGCCCATGGCCAGAGCATATGTGCTGGGAATCCCTCAGCGGCACAAAAGCACCTCAGAGGCTGTTACAAGCCAGTGGAGCTTGGAGCAGCCTTGAGGTGTTCTAAATTATACAGACAAGCCTCTGTTAGCCCTGGAACTCAGAGAGGGCAAAGGTGGGGGAAAGCCACTTTTGTCCACTTCCTCAGCATCTGTCATTTACACCACTGAAGTCAATGGGTCAAATTCACATCTCATGTGATCTGAATGTAGCCAGTGATTCTGGGATGAATTTGGCTCCGTATCTGTATCCTCTTACTACCAGGAGAGTGCTACAAATTAAACCACAGATGTCTTGTCACAAACTTGATGATGCACTTAAGCCATTTGCTCTTAGGGGGTGGCAACTGCCTTTTTTATTCTCTGTGTCTGCAGAACCTGGTAGAAAAGGACTTCTACCACTGTAAATGATGCTTCCACTCAATGATGTTAGCTTGCTAACAACAAATAGGTCTTTATGCTTCTAATTTGGGTGGCACAATAACAGGAAGAAACTTCGGAGTGACAACAGTTTGAAAATAATACCTCAGCTAACTGACTTACAGTTCAGGAATAATAAGGAAAAAAATGACTTTTTTTTCTAGCTCAGGAACTTCCAGGGCCTGTAGTTTTGTATATTTTCCCCTTTTCAATTTCACGTATAAAAATAAAACAGAAAACAAGATATGCCTTCAAATAAATGTCAATAAACATTTGAAGTCTTTTACACCTCTCAGCCCAGCCCCTCAAGACTGTTTGATCATCACCTTTTCTCCTCCCCTGCCCTCCATTTCTTTTATTTCTTAGCTAGGTACAACTAAAAGATGATAGGAAATCAAACCTAGCTAAAGCAAAAAATCCAGACAGGAAAAAAAAAAAAAAAGGCATTTTATTTGTGAAGGCTCTGGAGAGATAATACTAAAACAAATTTTAATAATAATAATTAAAAAAAAAAAAAAAAAAGGAAAAGGAAAAAAAAAAAAAAAGACAAAGGAAGGGTGTGCTACTTCAGGTGAGATTTATCTTACCTAAGCCTTGGCCTTCTCTGGGCTCCCTCCGAAATCTGAAATCTTCCTTCCTCTCTAAGAGAGGTTGGGATAACTCTCCCTTTAGGCATGGCTCTTCCTCTACAGAGGGAGCCTGAACAACTCGGTTTGGGCCACATATTTTGAAGCAGTTAAGGCTGGGAAGAGGAGTGCTTCTCAGCAAATTTAAGGGACAGCGGTCATAATACTGACAGAGGCACTGTAAAGAGGCATTATGTGATTTTCTCCCTATTCCTATTTATTAATGGCCAATAAAAATTTTAGCTTTCTCTTGTAAACGTTTAGGAGAACACCCTATAGTCACATATGACATAAACTATCACCAGATAAAGTGAAGGAAAGCATGTTCTTCGTGTTGTAGTTTCATGAATCATTTTTCAGTGTTACAGACACGAGGTTCACATTTGCCCACAGATCTACATATTATTTGCAAAAAGCCATAGAACTTCACAAAGCAGGGAAGCCTTCTTGAACAGCAATAATGATTGTTCCATCTTAAATTTGTGAATGTACCCCAGAAATATTTGTGGTGTGCAGTCTGCTGTTTCTGCACCCCCACTTCCTTCTCTTTCTCCTCCTGTTCTATCACTACACATTGTCCCACTGTCCTTTCCTCCAAGCAGGAAGGGAGCCACTGTGATCTTCAGCATCCCTATAACAGCATATATAGTACCAGAAGAGGGTTTCTTTCTCGTGCACTGTGGCTGATTTGACTGGGTTATGGCAAATGTAGATGTTGGTTTGCACGATGTTATGTCACTGAATTCTAAGTTTGACTGGTCAGCACATTTAGCTCACATTTAAACTTCTCATCTACTACAAGCTGAACTCTTTGGAAGCCAACTATTGAAAACTGCTTAAAGTTTTGAGTTTTTTAAGAGACCACAGGGAAGCCAGACCCACATGCAAGCCTTACAGAACCACTAGTTTTTCCACTTTATACTAACCCAAAGCTTAAGATATGTAAAATTCTCAGACTTCAATATCCCAAGGTCACTTTACTTATCACAGTAAATTTTAACTTACCTTAGGCAAAACAGTGATGTAGATCATTATTTAAACGTACAAATGAATTCACAGAATGTCTAGAAGATGCCCAAGCCTATCCATATACCATTGTTTTTCAGTGAGGTTTTCTACAATTACATCTGTTAACAAATGCAGCATATTCAATTAAAATTTAACTGGCAGTGCATGGAAGCAAAGCAAGTTCACTTTTATTATGTCAAACACCTTATTTTATGCCATGCATGTTAAGGGTTGCCAATCCTTAAGGCCTGCAACTGCAACATTTTAACTGATATCTGGAGGCTTGTAATTGTATGTGTGCACATCAATTATGGATTGGATTCAGCATTTTCAGATAACTTCACCAATCACAAAGAGAGCCCAGTGGTCTCCTGGTATTTTCAGAGCAGTTTGATTACAGGTGTAATACATACAGCCTTGTTAGCTCTCAGTGATGAGGGATTCCCCTCCCTGCTGAGTTCTAGCTGAGGCACTGACCATTGCTTTTCACTAACAATTTCTATCTGCTCCCAAGAGATGTTTTAATGAGCCCCTCCGACATGGCCAAAGGCAAGAAATGTTCTCTAGGCCAGTGAGGTGAAGAGCCAAAGCTTAGCCTACTAGGCAAGCAATAATTAATAAGGCGGTTTTTTGATTCATCTCAATTCATTAACAAAGTTACTTTTTTTTTTTTTTTTTTTTTTTTTAATTACTGCTAAGCAACACAACGTTAAGTCTGTCACATTACTCACAAGTATTGAATGAAAAACTTGTGCCAAGGTACGTAAAAAAAAATTAATTTATGACAAAAATAAATGAATTTAGAATACTAATTGGGAGAAAGCAACTGACAGATACACTGAAAGATTGATTTTAGGGGAAACGGAGAAATCTGTTTTCTGTTTATTTTAAGGACAGGGAATGAATACTGATTAGAAACGTATAGCCAGTTAGGTTAGTGCAGCATTTGGTTAGGCCACTACAGGATGCTAGGTTTGTCTCACAATGTTCCCCAAATTTATGGCTCTCTGCTATGCAGGCAGAGTGGCAGTGGGGCTGTAGTCTGTTGGGCTTAATAGCAAAGGTTCCTTCAGACTTTAAATGATTATCTTTAAGGTCCCTTCCAACCCAAGCCACTCTATGATTAAACTGCATGGCCCCGAGACTGTCAGATCACACACAGTGGGCTTTTTCCATAGGAAGCAATGTTGCTTATTATTAGTGGTATCTGCGTTACAGTAGGCCAAACTTCCGCTGGAATATTCAAAATAAACTGCCTGGAGCTTGTTAAGAGATCCTCCCTGTTTTTGTTTTCATTAAAGCAAGACCTTGCGGGAGACAATCGAGTTTGATGAGTTGTTCAATATTTCGCTCCGTGCCTCTTTTCCCAACACTGAGGATAAAGAGAAAGGCATTGCCAGGGAGAGGAGCAAAAAGAAATATTAGTTAAAAAAGAGTTCATCAAAACGGCAGCTCTTTAGGGATACGGAAGGGGCATCAATCACTTCTGTGGGCACATTAAGCTGTTACATATTATAGCCATCTCGGTTTAAGTGGTGTAAGGCTCATCTCATTTGCATTTGTTGTGTTACAATCTTGCTGCAGGCCTGTCTCCACAGTGAATAAGGTGGCTGTGCAAGGCAGCTTGTGGCTGGCATAAAGGATATGTCAGAGTCAAGCTGCTTCACTAATCAGCTTTGCTGGGGCAGATACATGATAGTCTATGTGAAGAAATTTAGATAATAGTATACAGCATCCACTGGAACTGTATCTAGTGTATACAGGGCTTTAGACTAACTTCTAATCCTTCATGGAGAATTTGTAAGTACTGCAGCGATGTTCTAGTGACCTCTAAAGGCAGCTGCTCTGAGCCGTGTAGCACGTTTTGTTAAACCTCACGCTTTGTAAGACGCATAATGCCGATGTCCTTAGAGGCTCGACGCGGGGAATTCTCCCCCGAACGCCCTGTGTTACCCCCCCCCCCGCCCCCCTCCCCGTGAGGCCCCTCTCCGCGCTCCCGCCTCCCCCGCCGCCGCGCCCGCAGGTGAGGGCGCCCGCACCGCCCGGCGGCCGCCCGCGCCTCCTCCCACGCCGCCGGGGACCGGGGCCGGGCTGCGCTGGCGGCCGCCTCCCTTCCCCGAGGCTCGGCGGCGAGAGCCCGGCGGGCCGGGCCGGGGCTGTAGCAGCCTCGAGTAGCGGTACCTCGCCCCAGGCCGGCCGGTACGGGTGCTGCTCCGAGTCGAATGTGGCTGCAGTGTTAAGCTGGCTCAACATGTAAGTTTTTATAGACGTTCCTCTTCGGTTTCACATTTTGCTTTTCCTTTCCTTTTGCCTCCGGTGACTTTAAAACGACGTTGGAGGGAAAAAAAGAAAAAAAAAAAAGAGAGAGAGAAAGAAAGAAAAGAAAACAAGAAAACTGAAAAGAGGACTAGGCTTGAGGTTCAACCACCCTCCCTCAGCTCCCCATGGCACAGCGTTTTCAGCCCTCCGCGAAGCTACGGCTCTCGCAGTCCTGTGCCCTCCCCGAGGGCCAGGCCGGAACCAGCCCCCGTCCCCGCACACACGCACGCAAATTAAATGCCTGACAATAAAAGCTACAGAGTATTTTGCATGCAGGTGAATTCTGCCAAATAATGGATAGGACTGTTGTTTCTTATTTCCCTACTGAAGATAAGGGGAGCATTCTTTAAAGCAGCCTCTCCACCATCACCACCAACTACCACCCCCCACCCCCCCTACATGATGAAAGACCCATAAAGTTGAATAGTTGGGAGATAATAACTCCAACGGTAAAGGTCCCAGCATACGTATACCACCCTGCCTCTGGCAGTAATCCTGGCTTTGGGGATCTGAAATTTCCTAAAGATGTATTAGTGTCTTATACACATGTGCTCTTGTGCACTCATAATCCTTTTCACTAGCTTCTTAGCTGCATGCTTTGTATTTAAATTTTCCTTCTGACCAAGTAAATCCCTTTGGATGAAGTGACAGGAGCTTTTCAGCACCCATAGCTGGGTGACAGCTGGTGTAGAGGCTCTGAAAGACGGCAAAGTGTTCCTTACTAGCTTTCTTCAAGACCAGTGTCAGCCACCAGCTGAGCGATTTGTTAGCTCCCCTTTGGGCACCAGTCAGCTGAAGAGGCTCACATTAAAGGCTAAAGGAATACAATGGATATTAATAATAATAATAATTTAAAAAAAAAAAATCAACCACCTATATCTCTGCTGCTGGCTTCGCTGTGCTTTTAATTAGGTGTTTGTTCATTATATGTGAACATAGTTGGTTTTCATTAATTCAGAAAATCCTTTATTAATACTGTATAAAGTGTATATTTTGGCCTCAGAAACACACTGTTAAAACTTTGACTTGAAAGAAGGAATTGTCAGAAGCCTTTCTGGGAGCAGCACCACGCTTGGAGTAGTTTACTTCCAGATCACAGAACAAGATGTTTGTATTTATTTTCCCTCAAGTAAAGTTTCCCTGCAAATGTCCAATGTGTAATATATTCTGTTATTTAATTCCAGATTTGAAGGTTTACTTCTCAGGGGTTCTGGCAAGTTTTTGCTATTGGAATTAGTAATGAGGAACACTGGAACTGTGGAAGTAAACCGTGCAGTATAATCAGATTGTTAAAGGAAAAGCCATCCAAAAATGGGACTGTTTTAGAACAAGATTGGTGCTGGACGTAACATCGCAAGATGCTTCCTGCACAGGTTTTCTGTTTTGTTGTTTTGTTTTGTTTTGTTTTTTGAGGGGGTGCAAGCACAAATGTAAGGAAGAAAATCTTCACTCTTTCTCCAATAAGTGAAGCAAAGATGAATTTAAAAGAAGTCAATTTCAAAACACAGTAGCTCGTATGATAAAATTTTTAATTATTTATTGATCTCTAAGGAGATTAAAGTACTGAGCTAGGTAAAACTCCCACAGCATTCAAGTTGTTTTGCTTGAGTAAGGACTGTTGGCTTAGACCAAAGGCTTCTGAGAATTGCTTTATAAAAATAGTAATTGATATTCAGTGCTTTGTTGCTGCACCACCCACATATATTAGGGAAAGCATCACAGCTTTTAAAAATTATTTCAGACCCGTGATAAGCATGAGTGTAAAAGTGTCTTCATTGCATTCTTTTATCTCAGAAATGTTGCCATAATAAAATTCTCACAAAGAAATCCCGAAAAACGGAGACATGAAATTTCTTTCCTTGCTCTGTTATGTTTTAATACAGTAGGGATAACAGAGTGCTTTTTGTTGTTGCTGTTGTGTTTTGTTTCTTACTTTTTCTAGAAAAGTGGAATGAGGGATCTTAAAGGAATAAATCAAAATTCCAATAGTACGTATGAACTCCTGCAAAGCTTTAAAACAGTTTTATTCCTCAAAACAAATAGCTGAATTAAAATGACAGAGAGCTGAGTCAGGTCCTATCTCAGATTTTGTTCCTGATGACTAAAATCAAACCAAGTTTGGGCCTTTGTTTCACATTCAGTTAAAAAAAAAAAAACAAAACAAACAAACAAACAAAAAAAACAAAAAACAAAAAATAAACCCACTTTGAAAGCAATTTCTGTATGGATGTTTATTTTCAAAGAAATACAACAGCTTTCAGTATCATGCATTTCACTACACATTTCCTTTCTTTCTAATCAGAGCTGGAGGTTTATTGTCTTTCTTTTTTTTTTTCACTGACAGTTGCTAATTGAATAAGATATATTTTGTAGAAATAATAAAATTTGCAAGGTGCTTCTTATCCGTGAGTGATAGATCACAGAAATGAGGAAGATTATTCAAATGATTTAAAATAAAACATAGTTTGCTGGCTCTTTTTTTTTTTTTTTTTTTTTCCTTTCTTTTTTTTTACTTTGGAACCCAAACCAGACTATTTTACAGAGATCTTTTCATTTTACAGCCTTTGTAATACCTCTACAGAGACAGTTATACAGATAACAGAAGCATATATGACACAGTTCTGGTAAGGAGATAACAATACCTTTCACAAACCAAATCAGACGCATATTTACAGTTCTCACTACTCCTGCACTCTTTGAATGTACTCTTGCTATTCATTCTTACATCTGGATTTTGACCCTTCTTTTGCATACATCTTTCCCACCTCCAAAATATGCTGCTGTTGAGCCAGAAAATAAACATTCACTAAAATCTCAAATTAAGATTCCTCGATTGAATTGTGGAGGGACTTGATCCTGCACTCGCCGAAATACATAGAAGTTTTAGTCGCAGATCACACAAGCAAATGAGACAAGGAGCCTTATGTTCATAATACCTGGGCAACCTCCAGAGCTGCAAAACTGGAGCCTTTCTTGTAAGTGTTGTAATTCTAGAAATCTGCTAATAATAAAAATGGAATTTGGGAGATTTTTAGTTTGAACTCAGGCATTCCACTTAGGTCATGATCCCAAGCACTTCTTCAGCATGTTTTCCCCTTATGAATTATTAATACAGGGTTTGTAATGGGCTCACAAGTGACTCCGGAGTCCTTATTAGTAAATCATGGTCACCATATCAAGCTGAAAAATTCACGGGATATATAGCAAGGATAGTATTTCATCTCTGCTGAATGTTTTTGAGAGAGAAAATAAATAATAGCAAAATATAAAGAAGTTTCTGTTCTCTCTAAACATTAATGTTCTACAAATTTGGATCAAAGTTCCTAAATATGGCAAGATTCTTTTAATTTTAGTCCTTGTTTTTTTAGAAACATTTTTTTCTGATTATTTTGTAAGAGCTTGCATTACAGTTGACTTACTCCCCATATAAAACAATGTTGGAGCTTCTTTATTATTATTTTTAAATATACAGCATCTTAAAAAAATATAGGGCATACCTGTATGTTTGGTGTCTGTTTACATTTTCTGTAATGTAGTCATTAAGCACACAACGTAGACTTAAAGGATGTCAAAACTGACAACCACACTATGATTGATGATGCTGTGCTAGACTAATTCTTACCAGGTGTGGTGTGATGTGAATTCAAATGTAGCTCAGGGTTCTTATTTGTATTAGCAAAGTTGTGCTTTGTCAAAGTTCTGTGACTTCTTAACCCACTAAATCCATCTTCTAATCCAAGTTTTTCTTCGCCTTATTGCTGTACACAATATTTTTCTTCCCCTCTCTCAATAAAGCAATCCTTACGTCTTCGTCTCTGGTTGGGGTTTCTTAAGACATCCAGTTCATGTAAATTTGAGAAAATACCAAGTCTGATGAGGTTATGTTAATTAAGTGTAAAATCTACATAAAGGCTTCCTAAGTGACTTGAGCTAGGGTAGGCAAAATTATGTAGGGTGAAATTCACTCCATCAGCATAAAGCATAAACAGGAGAGCTTTATGTGGGTAAGGAGTAAAATCCATGATCTTCTACAAGAAAAAAAGGCTGTAGCACAGACTTCTTTGGTCCCTATACACATTGTCTCCAGTGTCATTCCTCATCACTTGCTGGGGGCAGGGGTGTGGTAGCATCAAGTTATTTCTTTATGTTAAGCGTCAGTGGGAAATTTTGGGTACTTTCATTTCTGAACAACAAGCAGGTCTTTATATCATGGGAGTACTTGAGCTAAACTTTTAGGTTTGCTTTTCTTCTATTTTTTTTTTTTTAATTTCTTTCTCCCATCCTACTTCTTTTGACTTTGTCCTCACTGATTACAGTGTTATCCTCTGGATTTTTGGCACACCAAGTATCCAGTATCTCAGACAGCTGAGAGCTGTACTGGCCTGGGGGTGGGCAAAAGAGCTGCATTTGTTTGTTTGTTTGTTTCCCAGCTGGATGATCAATCATGTTTGATTTTATTAATCTTGATTTTATTTCTATTTTTTAACAAAGATAATCAACTTTCAAAAAGTTCTGAGATGCTAGGAAACACGTATAGTGCAGAAGAGTTCAATTTACTCCAACATTCAAATAACCTCAAATCCTAAGCAAAGTGATTCAGCACATCATAGCAAGCCACAACGAATGTGGCACTGTTCATTTCTGAAAGTACCTATACACCCCCCCCGCCCCACCTTCCCCTTTTCCTCCCCAAACACTGTTTCACTCAAGTTGGATTTTAAATGAGTGCTTTATCATGCAATAATCCATTTATTTGAATGAGATTTTGCAAGGGTAAAGACTGAGATGTGATCTTAGAGAAAAACGCAGCCCCTTTAAATGACTCAGAGAATCACTATATGGGAAAGTTGTTATACTATTAACACACAGCAGTGGAGGAAGAAGGGCCAGTGTGTGGGACAGTAACGTGTGATGTATCAGTCTGCATGGGATGGACAGCCACTGGTAGCAGAAAAGCCAGAGTGGGGGGGAAGAAATATTTTGGGTTATCATCAAGATTGTTCAGCTATCTCCTCCATGATTACCCTGAAATAGATCCCCAGGTCCTCCCCATTGAAAATCACAGTCAAGGTAATGGCACCTTGCAAGGGCATAAGAATGAATTTTCGTTCTATTAGCAAATGGTGTAGTTGTTTCATTCCCTAAAATATCATAGAAAAATCATGATTTCTGTTTGTCAGTCCCAGGAACAAGCATTGAGGGTGGGCTAAGAATCTAATTTAAAACAAAGAAACAAAAAAATAAACGAACAAAAAGTTAGTTTCTCATATTTAGATAATCTTAAGTGTTGGCTATATAGACTTGAAAAATATCTGGAGGCCAGAGGAGGTTATAGTGACCCCTGCAGGCAATATAGTAACCTGTAGAAAAAAAAAATAGGAAAACTAACATTTTAGTATATTAAGTCATAATTTAACATTATATTACTTTTTTATTATTATTATTTTTTTTCCTTGTGGCAGCTTCCCAAACATTTCTAGGTGGTTTGTTTTTTTTTTGGAATTTGCAGATGAAATTTGGCAAGTCAGGGTAGAAATTTTGGTGGAAGAGTAACAGGGAAGCAGGGACAGATTTTCAACAGAGCTGAGCTTAGCATCAATTTGCTGATACAGTCTGTGCCCTCAAAGCACATTACAGTTTTTGCAGCAGTGAAATTGATGTAAGGAGTGAGCCCTAAATCTGCAGCATAGACAATGAGCATAATCTTCAAATAAGAGGAGCCCTGTTGCACAGGTAACTGTATTTCTTTCTGAATCATTACAATGGGAATTAGAATTTCACTTTTATGTCCAGTTAGAAAACTAGGAGAAAAACAATAGAAAGGTTGCTGTGTCAGCACCCACTTCATTTCAAACGTATCAAAGTACACCAAGTGGGTAGGCTTCTTATTTGATATTTGCAGTTAGCTTTATTTGATACATATTCTCATATAAAAATATGAGGACCAAAGGACTGCTGATGTTACTGAGAAGACTGTTTTCACTAATTTGAGATGAAATGTTGCTCAGTGCTAGAGCCATGTGGGGTGGATTACACAGCATGTGACTGAATAAGGAAATTTATCATGAGTAGCCTCATAACAGGGTGGAGCTCAGACAATTCTTGGAGGCCTTATTAGCTTTCACGGGTCACTCATTGCCATTTTCCTTATTTTACTCACTCTTTACCTCACTTTGGTCACTGGCATTGCATTTGTTTCTTCTTGCTGGAGTCCTTGGCTTGTACTGTGTTCTGGCTAGATCACTTCCATAGCTGGGAAAGTTTCTCCACCCTGAGTTGGTGTTAGTGGTGGAAATCTGCTTTAAGCAGATTTTCTAGGAGACCTGTCTAGGTGGGATTATGTATTTATATTGATGATTATTTGTTGCATCTGTATTTCAGCCTTAACTTAATATTAGTGCTGATCTGCTCTCTGGCTGTTGTTTTGGTGGCTGTAGAGAGCATGTCCTGTGCAGAGAGCATGTGAAGGGATGAATTACTCAGTATTGCTTCCCCTCATAATACAAATGCAGCCTTTGCTTTAACAGACCCACTGTCTTACTCACTGCTTTCTACCTGAATCAGTAGATTATCTCATTGATCAGAAATTGGGTTAAGCAAAACAAAAATAAAAGCAGAAGGAAGAAATTTTGGAGATCTATGCTAATGTGTTCCTATTTGTAAATCATACAAGGTGTTTTTGCAGCAACTTTCCTCATGCTGTCCGTATCCGTATCCATTTTACCTAAACATACATTTAGCACTCATGGTCAAGTTACTGGTTTTTAAACAGCTACCAGCTGAGCCATGTAATATCCTTCAAACGTAAACAGAATGTGAAGATACTTCAGCCCTTTTTCACTTTGAGCTTCTCTGAGACGTATTTTCTCTCCTTTGTTGAAGACTGAGAGTTTTACAAAATTACTGTGTTTGAGCTGAAGCATGGTAGCTCTATTTACCATATAGTAGCTTTGATTAAGTGTCTGACACCTTAACAGTTTTTTGTAATATATATTTCTCTTGAATTTATGTTATGATTTAATCTTTCTTGGTAAATAAATGTGACACATTTTTGTTTGTTTCTATAGCAAGCAAGAAAGAAAAGGCGGGAAGTCCCAGGCCTTCTACCCACAATAACAGAAGTGGAAGAAAGGTTGAATGTAGCAGAAATGACACAAGAATGGATTTCAGCAGAGAGCACTGAAGAATTACCTCTGAACATAATACGGTGTCCAAAAAAAGCACAACTGATAGCTGCCAAGACCATGTGGTCCTAAAATGCTAGCAGTGGTCACAGCAAATTAAAATTTATTAAGGGATCCTCATGTATAATTTTACCACAGCAGGATTATACTACCAGCTCTGGAAAGGGAGATTTAGTCAAGTAATTCTCATTAAGGGGCAAAACCCCTCTGACTTCTGCAGGTACTTTGCCTGATTAAGCACTGAAGAACCAGGCCCTAAGGTTGGCACAGCTGAGCTCTAACCTGTCTGCCTTTATGCAAGACACAGCTTCATATATCAGCTCCAGCTCATGCAGAGGAGTCTTACCAGGCACTCTAATCCTAAGGGGAAACATTTCATTGCAATGCACAGTAATTTGCATTCTTTCACAAAATTCTTCTATTACATTATCCATTTTTCTCTTGATTAAAAGAGATCAAGAAGTGCACACTCTCACACTACACATGCAGGCTTTCCATACAGGAGGCCTGGAATCTACATTCAAATTCAGACTGGAGGAGATCTGGCAACTTCTAGCTCTTTATGGATTTATGCTGTTCTAATAACAGTCACAAATTACTGATAATTATCAAGGAGGGAAGTTACTGTGGTGGGGTTTTGTTGTTGAGTTTCTAAGACGTTCAAGTGTATCAAGACATTTCGAAGTATCCAGTGCCGAGGAGTTCTTAAGCACCACAAGTTCTGTGAGCTTGGGCAGATGCTTTTGATTTTGCTCGCTGCAGATCAACCTATGGTGTTAGTTACTGTCTGGAGCAGATGGAACTGAAGCTACATTGGCACAAAAGAAATTGCAGAAGGTAGGCACAAATTTATCCAAGTGTTTCGAGATTTACCCTACAATTAGGGTTTATGTTATACAGTCCATTCTAACACCTTCCTCCTAGGAATGTCCTGGGAAGATAACCAAGGACATAATCAAAAAAGACATTTATGATCCTTGCAATAGTGTGAACTGTTGCATCCTCTCCAGCCATAAGCACTAAGAAGATCAGAGCGCATTGAACAAGAGTTGGTCCCTGTTCATCAATGATCTTTTACAGGAATTTGTATTTGTCTGTACCACAATGGTCCATGAATAAAATGTGGCAATTCTTTGCCGACAAGGAAACAGGGCAATAAGTAGAGGAAATGGTAGGCAGGTACTGCATCAAAGGGGCTATTTAAAGTACCTAGAAAAGTTCAATTGTTCAGTATAAAATTCTCCTGTATGCAAAATAAAATACTTTTACCTAAGAAGCTGAATGTCTCAACAAATTTGCAAGGTAAGCAAACCACCTGGTATTCTCAGAATTGGCAGTTTTTGAAATGATTCAAAAGGGTTTTTTTGGGTTTTTGGCTATAAGTTATCTTCTTCCTCAGAGAGGAAGAGGCTGGCTTCCTCTCCAAATGTTACCGTACTAGCAGTAAGCCTTGGGGGCTTTGAATAGAAATCTTTATACATGCACACACAAGAAAAAAAAGGGGAAAATCTTAAATGAATTTAACATTTCTTGTCTCCTGTTATTCAACCAGTGAGAATTTTGAGGTACTTAGTCAAATGAGGTACACAAGTTAATGATACTCATCCAGGCAAGGTTTACTATATGAATCTTTCTGGAGAACAGTAGCTTTAACGCATTCAGGTGGACTATTAAATAAGGAGCTTAAGTACCTTTGTGATCTATTTTTTGTTTGGTTTGGTGTGGAGTTTGGTTTATTTTTGTTTTATTTGTTGATTTATTTTTTGTTTTTGTTTTACTGCCATTTGAGGAGAAACTAACAAGTCTTTTTGATCCAAGAGTAGTTATGCAGTATTGCACGGACGTTAGTCAAACGGAGTTAGTAGTTGTAGCAGGTGTGATATATTTTTAAGGACAACATCCAAGTTGAATAAATTTCATTAAGCAGCTTTTCATTATGTTATTGGAGGAATGAGAATCCATCCCTGCCTTTTCTGGTATTTCAGTTAAAGGTTTCTAAAGTCAATCTTTTAATTTATGAATCAAAGTTACATAATAGTGCATGATGTATAGCAGGACTAGAAAAAGGTGAAATCATTTAGGATAGCGCAGGAACCTGATTTTTCAAGAACCCGGAGACATCAAAGGAAGTCTCAGGCATACCAGCTCTGTAGCTCAAGAAGAGCTGCTACGTCTTGAACCTCACTTACCTTGTATCTGTTTAAAGAACAGTGTGCTGCTACAGGGGCCACAGGATGGTATAATCAGCTGACTTACTGCTATCAGTTGCGGTATCCTCACTTCTCTCCCTCTTGGGACAGATAGAATTTTCCCTGAATTGTAATGCTTTCTAAAATTGCAGGAGCCAAAGACTTACAATTATAAAACTCAGGCAAGAGCTTCCCAACCCCACAATGCTGTATTGCATTATACATTGTATGACTGTCACTCAAAACAGAAACAATTACTTCCAGCTGCACCTTGTATTTTAGTTGCAGGTCAGCAGGCTTGAATTGTGGTAAATGTGTCACCTTAAAATCATTTGCAAAATTTAATATAAACTTCATCCATCCATAGTGTAAACAAGCTGGAAATGATAAGCAGTTTGTAGAATTTCACTGAACAACAAATATTAAGAAATAAATATTTTCTTAGAATGTTAGGAGAATACACGATCTATGTTTTCAATCTTAATTTCAGCTTCTGATGAGATGAATCAAACATTCACATCCCAGCTGCTTCTGAATGTTTTAAGTGGAATTTCTTGGAGCAGCGTGAGCAGGTGGTGTTCCTACACAGCTCCAAATAAAGTTTATACGTGCTGGGGATGCTGGCTGCCTTACATACAAACATGGATTCAGATGACTGTATTTCCCTTAGTGCACATATTTGGTCATCTTAGCATGAGGCTGAGTGGCCTTCCTAGGGACAGAGCAACAGGTATAGAGACATTACCTGGGGCCCTTCTTTTTCCTAAGATGAATGCCACAGTTTTCTGTGTCTGAACCATAGCTGTATGCATGCTAAGGAGTGGACTGTTTCATGCATTTTGCATGCTTTTCATACTGTGATGCCAAGACTGGGATATTACAATGCAGGCCAGAAATTTGTGGAAGCTGTCTGAGGCAACCATGCCTGTTGGGGTACTCCAGAAGAGCATGGCATGCGGAGGAGTAAGCTAGGTTAGACACAGCTCAAAACTGGCTTCTGTGTAGAGGCAAAATGCAAATATGCCATAGCTGGTAGACCAGTCCCATGTATCTCTAGCTGGAAATTGCTTTGTGTGCTTTTTATTGGAGCCCGTTAAAATTGACTGGCACGAAGTGCAGAGAATAGGGATTCCATATCGAAGAGACACATCCAGTAAAAGTGCTCACAAAGACTTCACCTTTAGCAAGATAACCTATTCTTTGCCCTTCCTAAGCTGCACTTTGAGAAACCAATCTTCTGTAAGTACAGATACACAGCTACTTAAATACCTGCTCTGAACTGCACCTTAGAGGACGCTGTCATTTCTGGCTGTAGGGGCAATTTATGCAGCTCAGTTTCACAAGGTTCGAGTCAGCTTTTGTGACTATCCATCCTGTGTGCTCCATATTGACTTGGATTTTCATCTTATTTTAACCAACTCAACAGCAGAGCACAGATTTGTCATGCTGTTGTAGGCAATTTTGGTTCTCTCAAGTCTGTTATTTCAAGACTGTTTAAGACTCCACCAGATGGCTACCATCCATGCCAACACTCAAGGGAGCACAAAAGGACATAAGAAAGCTAACTGTTGCCCCCCTTATATCTCACCAAAAGCACAGCATTCTTCCGTACTGAGGACCCAGACTGAATCAACAGGAAAAATTTCACTTTGAGCTGGAAGTCTAAGACTGGAGGAATTTTGTTATGGCTATTTGTACCACTGTCCATTCCCTCTGCTTTATAAAAGTGACGTAAAAAAAAAAAAAAAAAAAAAAAAAAAAAAAAAAAAAAAAGTTTAATTCAGTCAAATATGTAGTTTCTAATCCACAGTGTGAAATATCTATCTAAAGTAATGTGTCTTTTGACATGGCAAGTTGCTTCATGGTCCATGTGAATAAAAAGTGTGAACACTTCATTCCTGACTTAACGTTATTGGACTGCCAGAACCCAAAGCAGGAGATTCTTCTCCAGCTGTCTCTTATCTGCCTTTTAGTGTGTTTTTCAGTGCTACTATTTGGCAGTGGGGCTAGAAGATTCATAACCTAAAGAAACAGAACCAGATAGTTGCTTTGAGTGGTTACAGCTAAGATGTCTCATCACAGTTGTTAGATTGCCCAGATTAATTACCTTCTACTTTACATTAGTAAGACATTATTTTTCACATTTTGTTTTAATGCCATAGCCCCTTTTAGCCTTTGAGTTAGCTCTTGTGCTAAACTTTCTTAGATGGCATCTGTTGGGAGATCTCTAACATTGTTAAAAGACAATTTATCACTATGTTTCTTACCTCAGTAGATTTGAGCTGGTTTAGGATGTTTGAAAATATGAGCAATGTGAGCATCCTTAGAGGGAGAAATGATTAATAATAAATTTAGGAATGTTTGGAAAGAACCTCTGAGAAAGATGAACTGTAGGTAAAGACTATGATAAGATGGGAGAAATGTATATTCTGGAGATATGTAATTAGAATGAGTGTATGAGAACTTTAATATTAAAAACCCAAAATATAGACTCAAGTCCTCAGTGGAGGCATCTGGACAACTGAAGAGAAGCACAAGAGACCTTTCTACTCTTTTGCTCCTAGGCTGTGCTATAGATTTCTTTAACTTTTCCTTATTCTCACAGAAGGACATTGGGAAAAAAAACAAAAAACAAAAACAAAACATTCTACCTTGTTTACAAAAACAAGGTAATTAGATAAAAGAGTATATTTGTTCTCTACAGCTACCTAGGAGAAGATTGTGGCAAGCTGGGAGTTGGCCACCTCTCCCACATAACTGGTGATAGAACAAGAGGGAAAGGGCTCAAGTTGTGCCAGGGGAGATTCAGGTTGGATGTTAGGAAAAATTTCTTCTCCAGAAGAGTGGTTAGGTGGCAGAATGGGCTGCCCAGGGGTGGGGTTGAGTAACCATCTCTGCTCTGGTGTTCAAGAAACGTGTTAATGATGTACTAAGGGGCGTGGTATAGTGGGGAAATATTGGTGGTTGGTTGGACTGCATGATCATGGAGGTCTTTTCCAACCTTGGTGATTCTCTGATTCTGTGATTATATATAAAAGACTATATTTTATACATAATTCATCAAGTGTGTCTATGTGTCCCTCTGTTCACACATCTCTCCGAGGGGGTACTCACAACCACAAAAATGTTGAAAAAACATTATTCCCTTCAAATCAACATGATTATTTTCTTAAAAGTGAGTTAATGGGACCTGGTCATAAAACAGTCCTTTCCTCTACTGAGAGGTAACAGCTTTCAGGAGTGGATATCTGTAGGTGCTAGCTTGTCCTGCTTTTTATCAGAAGACTTTGAACCATTTGAGGTTAGGCTTCTATCTCCTGATCTACAGTCTTCAGCCAAGGTTTTAGCTATGTCAAATCACTTGATTTCTGCCATTTGAGGATACAACCAATCTGACTAAATGAGCTTTATACACAGAAAAACCTAACCCTTACGTTTTCATAGGAGATTTGTTCTGAGACCTAATCAAATTCTATCAGACTAGCTCCTCAGGAGTCGACAATTGCAATAAGAAAGAGTGTCTGTTGCAACCTTTTAGTCCTTTTTTTTATTTCCCAGGATAGGAAGGGACTTGAACTTTTAAGTTTGTTCTGTGTAAAACAATAAAATGCGATGTTAAAATATGTTTGCAACCTCTCTGACCATAGGAATTGAAAAAACTGTTGGGATTGTCTTTACTGACTATGCACTGAATGTCAAGACCGACTGGAGCAGATACCTTAAGGCAATTACACCAGCTCATATAAAAAACATCTGAATAACTTGTGATATATGATTGAAAAAAAAAAAAGAAAAGAAAAAGAAAAAAAAAAGCTATTCAGGATAACCAGATGTGTCATAGAAATAATCAAATTCTTATCTATGATTCTATATGAGATAGTTGCTAATGAAGAAGACTGTTTTTTTAACCATGGACATTCATCCTCCACTGTGTTTTGCTGGTTACAGGCAAATTAAACATGACTATAAAGGTCTACTCTATTTTCTTTTTTCATCAGAAACTAGAAATATTTTCTTTCACTAGTGTCTAGAAGATCCAAAACACCTCTCTGCAGTCAGCATTCAGGAGACACACAACATATGGTTGCAGAAAACTGGCAACTGAACAGTTTCACATTCTCCAAGTAGGCATTTATTGAAGATGCTCAGAGGACTATCAACACAGCAAATACTCCTTTCTGTTGATGTACTTTTTTACTGTAGTGACCTAAATAATCTTCTGATAATGAAGGCATTTTAGTCACATACCTTATTCATTCAAAATCGATTATTGAGTAAGCCGTGTTTAAATTACTGCATATGATAGG
Organism: Alectoris magna; assembly: GCA_030625065.1. NCBI lineage: Eukaryota > Metazoa > Chordata > Aves > Galliformes > Phasianidae > Alectoris > Alectoris magna. Next base: position 62,496,112 of record CM060560.1, read on the forward strand.
AAAATTGAAGAAGATACATGTATCAGTAAGGATGAATCCTGGCTTTTTATTTTTCAAATCATTTCTGTATGTTCCATTCCTAAGACAGTGCATTTTTGCCTTCACTTCAGTCTAGTAGTTGAGGTCATTCTAGGTGTCCATTTGATACTACAACATGGCAGAGGAAAAAGAAAAATTAAAAAAAAAATAAAAAAAAAAATAAAATTATTTCTAGCTTCATAAATTGAATGTTTACTTCTGTAAGTTTTCAACAAAATATTGTAGGGAAAAAAAATACAAACCAAAAATTAAACAGAGCATTAGTCGCATCCATTACTGTCTGAATTTACCAGTTTCTGTAGGTCCACTGCATCTTTTTACTCCTTCCCACTTTGGTACCTGCTTCCTTTTTTTTTTTTTTTTTTTTTTGGTGACAAAGTCCCCCCAAAAAATAGCATCACATACCCTAAAACAATGTGGGAATATGAGAAGTGCCTGTATGAACTTTTTACCCCTGTCCTAGGCTTAAGGATAAGTAGTCATTCAGACAAAAGTATAACCAGGTGAAAATCAGACCCATTTCACTGAAGTGAAGAGATTCTAACACCTACAATCCTGAAAGTATCTATTGTTATTTAGGAAATGGCTTGTATGAGACTTCTAATGGAACGAGACCAAGAGAAAACTAGTGAAGAAAAATACTCTGTTTCTGTAGGCTCAAGATCTTCAAAAAGGGGCTGTCTTCAGTCCTCCAGCAGGGACGCTGAGAAGCGAGCCTAGAGATGACCAAATGACACAAAAATATCATGTTGCATGGTAAGTGTATGATAATGCAGGTAGTCACTTAAAATAGCATGTTGCACAGAAGGTCTATTTGAATGACCTAACATTGTAACTTGAAATGGCCTGCTGCAAGCCCAGACTTCCAGAACCAAGGTTCCTGCTCTATGCCGTGAGTCAGGACTTCCAGATTGGTCCTCTAGTGCAAACAGAGATTATGAGAAACGTTTGGGCCCAGGTCTTTTACTTCCATTTCAAAAAAGAGTGTTGTCAAACTGACAAGCATTCAAAACTGAAATGGCCCAAGACCTGGAAAACCTACCTTAATGGTAAAAAGAGGGAAATCTGTGTTGTTTTTGGTTTTGGGTTTTTTGTTTTTTTTTTTGCAGTAAAAGGTTAAGAAATTAGATGACAACAGTTTGAAAGTACCTGCATTATTTCTTGTAATGATATGCTTAATCTGGTGGAAAAAGGTGTAGTATATAGGATCTGAAGCTATACATGTAGGAACTGGAAATAATTCTGATTTTTAAGAGCAAATGAAATTAACCTTTGGAATCGACGTGGTGGTTTCTCTATGAACTTCTAGAGTGAAAGTACATACTGTGATTTGTATTTTAAAATAAAGCATATCATGTTTCATATTGTAGAGAAATAGTAGATGAATTTAATATGTTGTTTATAATGACAATGGATATTTTAAAAAATATAATAACATTTAAGCATAACCAATGGATTTAATGAAAAATTAAGTGGAAGCACTGCTTTCTTATTTGGCTGACACAGAAGGTATGCGTTAGCATCAGACTCATACTACCAGTTCAGACTGGTGTTAATTTTGATTTCAATCCAGAGTTGAAAACACAACCTGCCTTGTACAGTAAAAATAGAACTATTTCAAACATAGGGGACTGTGTGTGAATCAAGATTCATGTACTCTAGTATGACTTAGGTCTGTTGGTCATTTCCTTGAGCATGTATGGTAGTGCTTCAGCAGTTCCTGATTTTCTTCCTCTCTCAGCAGTTACACTAGCTAATAACCAAGTAGCTGGGAAAATATTCAAATTGTTTTGCTCAGTGTATTTGTATCCAAATGTGAACATCTCTGTGTCTGACCTTTGCAGGTCCCTGAGATGCCCTAGGACTGTTAAGTCTACAGAGCAGGTATGTTTGCTCAGTGCCCGTAAACATTTACTCTTCATCTTGGACTGGAAGCACACGGGAGGCCACCTAGTCAGAGCCTAAATGCTGATTAGTCCTTGCTGATATTACCTGTCAGTTTGTCTCCTCAGAGTCTTCTTCAGCATTACTCAATTTTCACTAGCCCAAGCTGCAAGCTGAGCTGGACTATTCTAGAAAATGAACAGATTTGATCAAACCTGAATGTTTAGCAAGTCTAAACTGACTGTTATATTGGTGGTACAGTAAGAAGAAATTACAGACTCCAAAACCTGAAACAAAACACTTCTTAGAAGCTGTGCTACTTGCTTTTAAAGATTTACGAAATATAAAAGTGTTTTAATTTTCAGAATGTTAGGGTAAAATCTGAGACAGTCCAATTACCACAGAAAGCATGGTTTCATCCTTTCCATTTGGAGTGCTAAAAGAGTGACTAGATATATCTGCTTATTTAGAAGTATTGCAGTTGTATTGGAACAACTGATATAAAAACACGCTATCCCACGCTCCCACTTTTCCCGCTATTTGCCAATTTGTAATTACAGTATGTAAATACACAGCAGAATGGGTCTTTGGTTAATCAAATTGATTTAATTGCTGAATCCCCACAGATGAATGTGAACAGAATCTTCTCTTTTCTCGTTTTTGTTGGCAAAACAGAGCCACACAAATGATAAAAATTCCACCAGAAATGGGAACAGGGTTTGAATAACTCTTTGAATAACTTTTACTGAAAAACTGCTAGAACACCTGTAGTCAGATTCAAAGGACTTTAACAAGGAAATTCCTCATAATTTTAGTGTTGTAGATTATGGTGTACACTGGAGACATGGAATTAATTATCCCTTTTTGGATTATCAATGCATATATGTCTATTTTTTATGGAAATCTGGCATTGCTTTTCATTTTTTGAATTGCTCTATTAAAAGGCCAGATACGGTAACATAGCAGAAATGTTGCTAAGAGTTCACCAGATGTGATTATTCATTTATAGTCTGAATATAAAACTCTTATAATAGTTATGAGTGTTATTGTTAATACCACATTTAGCACTAGTCATTGGAATAGTAACATTATCTTGATTGCTTTTGGCAGGTAAGTGAATCATATAATCTAAAGAAAGCAAGCTTGAAGATGTCCTTGACAAAATAGTGGGTTGTTAAAATTTGATGGCTTCATGAGCTAGTAAAAAATACATGCAACTCTCAGAGTTTGGGACCTTCATTGGATGCATTCATGCTGTAGCACCCAGGAGATTGTCGTTTCCATAGGCCAGGTCAGAACTTTTCCCATGTGCCTGTATGAAGGTAAGACATATTCCTGTGCTCTCCTTTGTGAATCCTAGTTTCTGTGCAATGAACACTTGAGTGTGCACTCTTGTAGATGTGCTAGTCTGAAGGATTTGAGTATCAGAGTCACAGAGTATGCTCTGTTATGCATGAGAAGTGGAGCCTCAGATCACAGAATCACAGAATCACAGAATTATCGAGGTTGGAAAAGACCTAGAAGATCATCCAGTCCAACCATTACCAATACTTCCCAGCTAAATCATACCCCTCAACGCAACATCCAAACATTTCTTGAACACTCCCATGGTCGGTGACTCCACCACCTCCCTGGGCAGTGCATTCCAATGCCTGACTACCCTTTCCGAGTAGTAATACTTCCTAATGTCCAGCCTGAACCTCCCCTGCCGCAGCTTGAAACCATTCCCTCTAGTTCTATCACTGATTACACGAGAGAAGAGGCCGACCCCCAGCTCACCACAACCTCCCTTCAGGAAGTTATAGAGAGCTATAAGGTCTCCCCTGAGCCTCCCCTTCTCCAGGCTGAACAATCCCAGCTCCCTCAACCGCTCCTCATAAGGCCTGTGCTCCAGACCCCTCACCAGCTTTGTTGCCCTCCTCTGAACACGTTCCAGGGCCTCAATGTCTTTCTTGCAGTGAGGGGCCCAAAACTGAACACAGTACTCGAGGTGCGGCCGCACCAATGCCGAGTACAGGGGGACAATTACCTCCCTGTTCCTGCTAGTAACACTGTTTTTGATGCAAGCCAGGATGCCGTTGGCCTTCTTGGCCACCCGGGCACACTGTCGGCTCACGTTCAGCCGAGCATCAATCAGTACCCCCAGGTCTGTTTCCTCAACACAGTCCTCCAGCCACTCCGCCCCAAGCCTATAGTGCTGCCTGGGGTTGTTGTGGCAAAAGTGCAGGACCTGGCATTTGGTCCTGTTGAACCTCATCCCATTGGCTTCGACCCAGCTCACCAGTCTATCCAGATCCCTCTGCAGGGCCTCGCTACCCTCAGGCAGATCGACACTCCCTGCCAATTTGGTGTCATCCGCGAACTTACTGAGGGCGCACTCAATGCCCTCATCCAAGTCATCAATAAAGATGTTGAAGAGGACAGGCCCCAGCATCGACCCCTGGGGAACACCACTCATGACTGGTCTCCAACTGGATTTGACTCCATTTACCACCACTCTCTGGGCCCGGCCTTCCAGCCAGCTCCTTACCCAGCCAAGAGTGTACCCATCCAAGCCACGGGCTGCCAGCTTTTGCAGGAGAATAGCATGGGAGACAGTGTCAAAGGCTTTGCTGAAGTCTAAGTAGACCACATCAACTGCCTTTCCTTCATCCATCAGACGGGTCACAGGATCATAGATCATCATCTGTTGGTGATACTTGGGATAAAATAAAATCAAGCCATTGTTTAGAGACACTTCGTCAGCAACAGACCCACTGTATGTGAAAATCCATCTTACCCTACAAACATACTGGGGCTTAAACCACTAATGAATGCTGTGATCATTTTTGAACATTATATAGAGGGGAAGAGGAAGAGTAGAAATTTTTCAACTGTCCTTTGAACAAAGTCATATGTCACTACATATTTGGTCCCACTCCAGAGGAATTCTGAGAGAGCCTGTAAGAGCTAGCTCATCCCAGGAGACTGAAGAAACATCTTATCTGGATCACATTCTGGCACAGATAGGTTTTAGGCTTTTCTGCCTGCTAGTTTACTAAGCTGCTTCTATGAACCTTTAAAAAAAAAAAAATAAAAAGGTTCTGAAACATTATGGCTAGGAAGATTTTATAAAACTTAAATGTTCAGTCCAGTCCACATTCAGAGATCTGCATATAGGTGTCTAGTAGTGTTTTTATGCATCTGAGGCAAGAGACTGACTTCCTACTATAGTCATTCAAGATCTTATCAGCATGGTCAGTTGAGTCCATAGAGTTTATCAGATGCTGATGTTTCGCTTACACTGAGTGAATTCAGCTTTGCTGAATAAGATCTCAGTTTATTGCCCAAAAATATGCATCTGAGATACCTTGAAAACCCTCCTGGACAATTCTTATTGGTCTAGGAGACCACAAGTGCTGGGATTGTTCAATCTGGAGAAGAGGATGCTCAAAAAGAGACCTTATTGTTCTCTACAGTGACCTGAAAGGAGGTTGTAGTGAGTTGGGGATCAGCCTCTTCTCCCATGTAACAGAAATATGATGGCCTTAAGTTGTGCCAGGGGAGGTTCAGGTTGGATATTAGAAAAAACTTCTCAGAAAGAGTGGTGAGGCAGTGGCAGAGGTTGCGCAGGGAGTTAGACTCCCTCACTGTCTCTGGAGATGCACAAGAAGCATGCAGATGTGGCACTGAGTGACATGGTTAGTGGGCAGTGTTAGTGGTACATGGATGGTTGGACTGGATGATCTTAGAGGTCCTTTCCAACCTTAATGATTCTATGATTCTATAATAAGAAGTCCTGTGTCATATCTACAAGCCCATAAAGACATCTTAAATACTCTAGCAGAGCTAAACATCATTAGATGTCTGTTGTATGGACATCTGACTTCTGTCGTAAAAGAAGTTCAAGCGTTAGCTTACTCACAGGCATTTTCTTACAGATAGATTAACCTAGATGCCTGAAGCTGAAGTTGAAACCTATCCATGGAACTCTATGATTAGTTACTATCTAAGCCAGTGTTGTGAGAAACAGCTTTCAAGCTGGGCACTGATAAGTCCTATGTTGAGGAATATATGCCCTTGTTCAGCTCTGTCCCTAAATGCCTGGAGAAAGCTGAATCAATTCTATGTGAGCCTAGAAACAGATGTACAAAGGTCATTCATATTTCATATTTAATGCCACTAATAACTTTTGACTTCAGCTCTTCACGAGAGTACTGATTCAAATGCTTACTATACATTTCTTTAAGACACAGGATAAAACTGCCGCCAGATTTCAGTTCTAAACAAAATAAAATTGTTTACGTTGCTTTTGTATTTGCTTTCTGCGATAACTGCCATAACTACCTTTTCAGTGTATTACTAAACTCAATTAGAAATTCTCACTTGGCAACTATGTGCTGCAGTATTTCGCTGAGACTAATGAACAAATTTTCATAAAATCAGCTTGTGACCATGTGATGACTATTAAAACTTATAAAACCACTACCAATTATCATGAGGAAATCAGCATACTGTGGCAGTGTTATAGGGTGCATCATGAACCAAAGTACTTTTAGCTCATCAGAGATTCGCCTGTTCATGCTGGAGCACAGACCCAATTTTAAGCAGACAGATGGAAATACAAACTTCTAATATTCCTCCTCTAGTCTGTACAACAAATATGTTTAGAAAAGAGGAATTGCATTGACCTTGAAATACTACTGCATTGTACGTTGCACTCAAATTTCTTCTTATCTATCATTTTCTATCAGTACTTTTATATAAAAGCAAGTTTCTCATGTGGCTTTTTAAAAAATATAATCAAATAACTGTCACACATTGTTAAATCAGTTTTATTTCATGCAAATTAGCAATTTTTTAGAAGGCTTTCATAGCTTTCTTCTTTTCCACCTTACTAGGTAACACTGCTTACTATTATCTGCTGTCATCTTGGATGCTAATCCTTCTCTTCAGTATATTTTGCTCATATAGTTGATGTATCTTCTGGCAATAACTAGACTTGTCCGACTTGTCTTCTTATTACCCTTTTTTTTCTTCTTCTTTTTTTTTTTTTTTTTTTTTTTTCCTAGCAAACAGAGAGTTGTAGCCATGCTGGGGATTGTTTCACAGTGCGATCTTCCAGTGATGTTCAGAGATGCTGAGACACATGCCTTAGAGAAAACTACACATGACCACATCATCTGATTTACATGTGTTTTATTTTTTCAGCAGTTAGAAATTTTCCTAACACTCAAATCTTTTTTGTGACCCCTATTAATCTCCATATCTTTGCTTGCTTGCTTGCTTGTTTGTTTTCTGTTTTATTCTTTTCATATCTGTCTTCCTCAGTTGTCTCTTGTAGCAGACAGCAAGACTAGGATCCTTCTTTGTTTAGGTGTCTATATACAAATATGTTCATGTGAGCTATTCAGACTGGAGTCTCTTAGAGAAAATAAATGTCCTTTTTTTAGATTGTGCTTCTCTCGTGTAATCTTCTGGAAAGTTCAAATGAATTACTCCTTAAAACTACACACTGGTCTCCAAAGGAGCTTGTGTTAACTAACATATATATCTACCATTCAGATGTCTACATCTATACTGAAATCTGATCATATGATGAAAATAAACAACATCAGATGAATCATGTCATCTTTGATAATAAATCTAGTTTAATGGAGTCCTAATTTCGCATGCAAGTGGATGCCATAACAAAATTAATAAAAAACAGCTGTAATTTTAATGTGTGTTCCTTTATACTGTTTTGCTTTTTCCATTCTGCCACAAAATGCCTGTAACTTAACGGTTATTTAGTGCTTTTCTGCTTTTGAACTTTCACTGTCCACTGAATATTGCAACACTGAAAGTATTGTGCTTAACCTAATAGCAGTTCAATGAAGTAATCCAACAGCATACTCTAGGTGCCTACAGAAGCAGAAACATCCCGGCCATAAAAATAATGCCCTCGAAAAGCTATTTAGAGAAACATTTAGTTCTCTTTAGTCTTTCGGAATGAAGATGTGTTTGTGAGGTATTTTATACATGCAAATGCTTCATTTTCTTTCTTTAAGTCTTTATAGTACTATTTGTTTTCAAATGAGTTTTGTGGTTTCATATAGGGAATGCAAAAGTCAGGGTACATTTCGCCATTCTGTGGCTAGCCATATATTTTCTTTAATAAATCATCATTGAAAATGTGAACAAGTTTAATTTCACAATATAAATATTTCCCTTTTCAATTTGTGTGTTTGTATGTATGTGCCAAAAACAGATTTTTCTAAAAAGCAATAACCTAAGAAACCACAAATTTGGCACAGCATAGAACTCTGCCAAATAATACTCCCATGGAAAAACTGCATGTGATACAGACCATTTATATTTATGAATCCTGAGCTTAAAGAAATACTTATGTTTTTATTTAACTTCGTTTGGAAGCCATATTCAGAGATTTCTGACTTTTTGGCAACATAATGAAGTATAATCATAAATGCCCTTCCTGCTGTTTGTCTACTCAGAACAGAGCCATGGGCAAATAAACAATCTCTAACCCACCTGAAGTATTGATACAGTCCAAACTGCAGTAAAACTTTGAAGTCATGGAGACTAGAGAGAGTATCAGTTTACATGGGAAATAATAATTACTGGGTTATGAACTGTTCTCTCTATTGAGTCTACTTTGTCTTTCACGGTCATGACATGTTGACTTGAAAATAAGATAGCCAGTGTACAGTGTTTAAACACTGTAAAAAGTACAGTGTTTTTCAGACATCTTCTGAAAGAATAATTGAAAAAAAAAAAACAACAGGCTGCAGCAATGTGAAATAAAGATATCAGGAGTAGTCAGCGTGGATTCACCAAGGGGAAGTCATACTAAACCAAAGCTACAAACTTGGCAGTCTTCTATAATCCATCTGGGTAGATGAGAGCAGTGGATGTTGTCTACCGTGACTTCAGCAGGGCTTTTAACATTGCCTCCCATAACATCCATGACTGGATGACGAAGTGGATTGGACACTAGCTGACTGACAGATTTCAGAATGTTGTGATCAGTGGCACAGAGTCCATTTGGAGGCCTGTAGCTAGCAGCATTCCCCAGGGGTTGGTCCTGGGTCCAATTTTATCTAAGATCTCCACCATTGATCTGGAAGAAGGGATAGAGTATGCTCTCACCAAGTTTGCCAGAGTCAGGAGGAGTGGCTGACACACTAGACAGCTGTGCTACCATTCAGTGAGATCTAGAGTGACTGGTGAGTTTGGCGGAGAGGAACATTATGAATTTCATCAAGGGCAAGAATAGAGTCTTGCACCTGGGGAGGAATAACCACATGCACCAGTATAGGTTAGGAATTTACCTACTGGAAAGGAGGTCTGAGAATGACCTGGGTGTTCCAGTGGATGATACAATGGCCACAAGCCAGCAGTATGCCTTTGTGGCCGGGAAGGTAAGGGGTGTCCTGGGGTGCATTGGAAGGAGCATGACCAGCAGGTTGAAGGAGATTCTGCTGATGAGGCTGCATCTGGACTACTGTGCCCAGTTTTGGGCTCTCCAGTTCAAGAAAGATGGAAGAGAGTCCAACAGAGGGCTGCAAAGAGGCCCAGAGCATCTCCCTCAAAGGGAAAAGCTGAGCAATCTGTGACTGGGTAGCCCAGAGAAGACTAAGAGATGATCTTCACAATGATTATAATTATTTAAGGATTGGCTGTCAAGAGAATGGGACCAGCCTCTTTTCAGTTGTGCCGACTGATAATTAGAAGGGGCAATGGGCATAAACAGCAAGTTCCATCTGAACATGAGGAAAAACTTCTTTACTTCGTGGATTACAGAGCACTGGAACAGACTGCCCAGAGAGGTTGTGGAGCCTTCTTCTCTGGAGATACTCAAAACTTCCCTGGATGCTTTCCTGTGCAGCCTATTGCAGAGAACCTGCTTTAACAGGGGAATGGACTAGGTGATCTCCAGAGATCCCTTCCAACCCCTATGATTCTGTGATTCTGTAATTCTGTGAATATCTGCTATGTCTAATCTTCATCTCAGGTAAATCAGAGATGCCTATGTATAGTGTTATCTGCTACCTGTTACAGTGACACGAAGATATGGTGGGGTTTTTTGTTTGGTTTTGATGTTTTGATGTTGGCTGTTTTGTTTTGGTGTGGGTGTTTGTTTTGGTGTTGGTTTTTTTTTTTTTTTTTGGGGGGGGGGGGGGGTTGTGTGTTTTTTGTTTTCATTTTTTCACAACTCCATTTCCTTGCTCATTGGTCCAACTAGATCCCAAACACAGTATTAAATGTGAGGAATCTGCTAATGTTCACTAATCCAATAGTGAATTGGATGGTTCTGATACAAGAAGTTGGAGTATTATTTGAGTGATGAATTTTATTGTTAGAGAGGATGTTACAATGGTACCTAAAAAAGACTTAGTTTATTTCTATTAGGTTTCTGTTGTGACTAAACAAATTTGATCTGATATTAACTGAATTTATTTCTCAGTTCCCTGGTAGAACAAAAATTCTTTGGCACAAATAGCCTTTCAACATACTAGAAAAATTGGATTGGAAAATATAAATCTCTACTGGAAGGGTCAATGCTAAAAACAAACAAACCAAAATCTATAATTCTGCTTGCTTATTTTATGTTCTGGAAACCATTCAAGCTTAGACTGTACTAGGATATAAACCTCAGTCACAGGAGTAATTAGGCAGGCTAACGCAGCCTATGCCAGGATCTGTACAGCTGCAGCTCCCATTCATCTACTATCTGAACTAAACTACTTTATATGCAACTTCATGTCTATACACTACCCTGACAGAATATCTACTACTTCTGTGAGAGCAATGAAAATGTATGCTAGAAGGAATACAGCTGACATGCCATAGCCTTGTTCCAGTCACTGTGTCCTTTAAGACAGCATGATGGAACAGCTAAACAAAGGCAGATGTTCAACCATTTCTCTATATAGTGCATCTCACATTCCTCATGAGTAGAACTTGGGTTTCAGTTTGGCCAGCTATCTCACTTGATTCTGTAGATCTAGGCAGACTAGAGCCCTTAATCTGCAGAGTCCATAGTCATAAATGGGAATTCTGTCACAGAGCTTTTTGAAAAAAAACCTCACATCTTTTCCTCCAAATTCCAGGCAATGCTGATATCCAAATAAAACCTGAGAAAATGAATCATTCTGTCACTTGGCCAATAAAAGCTCTTTCAAGTTTTAAGAGAATGTATCAGGGGTATTTGCATTCTCTCAGTTATATTTCTTTTCCCCCACTCCACTCAATTTGTTATGTTTGGCCACATTACTGGGTCTGCTCTACTTCAGTCATTACAGACTTCAGGAGATCTACAGTTATTACTTAATAACTAGATTTTTTCAAAGCAGTAAAGCCCAGTTAATCTTGTTGCTTGTTATAAATCTATTAAACTGTGAGGTTTGGAAAATACATTCATATTGCGAACAGTAGAAACAAACCACCAAGGCAGATTTAAGTGTCCATAGACTGGTTAAAGCTTTTTAAAGACCTAATTTGCCCTAGAGCAAACAGTCAGCAGCATTTTGGAGGTTGTGATTTCCAGATCTAGTAGCCACAGAGAACAGAAGTTCCAAGAACAACAAGGCTGCTGGGAACAATGATGATTAGATGATTGGCTCTAATCACCCAACTGGGTGATTATACTCAGGGCTCATACCACAGTTACTAACATGCTTTTTTTTTTTTTTTTTTAATACAGAGCATTGCCAGGAGCAATTTAATAGCTACGTTTGGGGTGATTCTCTGTTCTTAAAAATATTTTCAGTAACAGATAATCAGCTAGCAAGATGCTTGCATTAGCTCTACACATATATTCAGAACTTCTCAAGACTTGTTCATGCACAGTCCTCCCCAGAGGTCAGGGATATTCCTTGCCACTCCAACATTTAGTAGCATGAGTAAGGCACCACAGGACTTGGGCACGCAGCTTTTAATTCCTGCCCCAGAAAACAGCATCAGACATAGCATGCATGTAGTTATTGAATGGAACTCCCTGAAAACATGTACATCATGCTCTGGATGCCCATGATAGAAACGTAATGAACCGATTAACTTTGCGGGTGCTGTCTCTAAATAAAAAGTGCAGAACTGGGATCCTGTTCAGCAGAAACAAACAGCCCTACCTCCTCTTTACCAGCCAGAAAATCTGCTGCTCAAAAATTCACTGCTACTAGAGGGCTTGGCAAGTATAAATGCCCTTCAACAGGAAGTCCTTTAGCCTCTTCAAAGAGAAATTTCAGCACTGACAAAACCAAGACCACAAGAGTATCCACAAAGATTCTTGAAATTAATCCTTCCTGATTTAAAGTGGAAGACAGCAAAATTTTTATTGAATCATCCTACTGCTCTCAAATTATAATGCGCTCTACTAGATTGCAGGTCAGTCACACCAATCTGGAGGATATTATTTTTTTTCTCTTTTTCCCCCCACTTATTCTTTTCATTCCGACAGCACTATTGATGAAGACCTCAGGAAAAAAATACCAGCGCCCAAGACACTTTGATGGCCTTTCCACTGTGTAATTATACTTACTCTTGATAACACTAAAGACATGTCTTATTGGTAGTGGCACTGGCTGCTTTCCTTTTCACAGAGAGATGGATTGTTTCTGCAGGCCTTGATGGCCTTCAAATTATCTGAGCACAGAAAAGAGAGCAGAGTGAATTTTATTTTAACTCATTTTATTTCTAAATTTATTTCCCAGTAGCTAGAAGGTGATGACTGCCCCAGCAGTCAAGTCAATTGTTATCTGTGGGACTTGATTATGTTTAGACCCAGTCTCTCATTTTGAGCAAGACACAGTTAATGAGGAGAGAAATGAAAAGTGCATTGAGTCACAGTGTGTTTGTGGTAATTTGTGACACATTCACTCTACTCAGTTCTTTGTTTATTCCTTCCCCCCTCCATGCAGGTCCTGTAGAAAAAGGAACAGATAAGCGAATTCAGTGGTAGACAGTTAAGGGTGTTGAAAGTAATGAATCTATATCTCTCTATCTCTTTCCCCATTGTTGGCAGTAATTGGAGCAGTGTTCATCTATACAGTAAAATGCCAGTGAAGCCCATCTTAACGAAACATCTTTTTTTCCATTATTTTGCAACACATTTTTCATTGACACTGCTAGTTTTTATTTTCACTATGTGCCTTTTTTTTTTCTTTTTTTTCTTTTTTTTCTTTTTTTTCTTTTTTTTTCTTTTTTTTTTTTTGCAGGCTCTTTGCCACTCTTCTAAATAATAGTCCATTAAACAGTTCACAGTGTGTGTTCTGTAGAAATGTAAAAAAGTGATTGGATGATACTAATTAAGGAGAGATTTTGTTTCCACTTACTGCAGATCAATGGTGGGTTACATTAAAGCTGCATTTTTGTGATGAGTTTAAACACAAAAGAACAGCTGTGCTAAATACATATTTCAAGGCTTACAGGTAGGTCAAATAAATCTTTCTTTCTTTGCCTGTCTATTTTAAAACTACAGGAAACTGTATGTGAGGAATAGTAGTAAAATAAAAAGGCAAATTTCACACTGCAGATTTTTTTTTTTTTCACTTGTGGTAGCAGAAACTGTTAAATCAGGAATGCCAATTGCCATGCATTGAGATCCTGTTGGCTTTTAATTTACTCTATAGCCTAGTATGCATTAATTTTAATGAGACTTTTTTCCCTCTATTTTCTACAGTTGCCACTCTAAGGTACCTTCTCTCTGATTTATGGCAGTGTTAGATCCCAGGAAAAGAATGTCTTAGTGAACGAACTTTTCACACATTTGAAACCATATTTCTTCCTTTAATCCTAAATTATTCGTAGCACAAAATTTAACCAGAATTTCCATACAAAGATATGTTCGTATGCAAAAAAGTGTGGCAGCTCGTTCCAGTCAGATCAATTAAAATAAAAATGCACTATTTGTTGGCATTCCTTGATCAGCACAAACAATGTTCTGAAGAAATTCACCTGGTTGCCTCTGACTAACATAAAGAATTCTGAACATATATGACAAGGAACTAAAAGAGAAAATGCTTTTCAGGCACTTGCTGAAAATATTAGAAGCACAAGTCTATTTTCAAATCAATTCTCTGACTATTTTAGAAATGTGATTTATTTAATATAGAGTCCTACATAGGGGAGCTACGGGGACCCTGATTTTTTCCAGATCATTTCAATATAAAAGAAATGTCGTTTGCACTTTCCTTGAATTAAAACAATCTAGATATCAATTCTAAAATACTTCTAGTAAAGCAAGATAACATTGGAAGGTCTTTGTATATCATGGGCTAAGGAGGCTTCCTGATACCTTTGATTTTTCAGACACCAAGGTCACACACAGATTTAATATAATCCAAACAAATTTTCTATGGGAATGAATCAAAAGGTTTAATTTGGTTCTATCTTGACTACTTTAAGTCTAAACAGTCAATTCAGTGCTGCATGCCTTATGTCAAATCAGCTTGAAGTAAGACTTGATTTATAATTCATAAGATCTTTATTCTTTGTTGAAATCTGGATGCACTCAAACTCTGGCAAGCAATGGGGTATACTGGAAGTATACCCACCAAACTCTGCATGTACTCTCTGTTCTAAAAGGTGCGTTGTGATGACTTCAAGAACTTCTTACTTTTCTTGTCAATGCTAGCCTTTCAGTACAAATAGGAACAGACATGGCTAGTGTGAAGGCACTGCTACAAGTCCTGATCTCCACAGTGGGTCAGCTAGCCTGTGCTTCCACCAGTCATGTAAAGTTAATGGTTTCCCTAGCATCTCTATTGAAATGCCTTTTTTTCTTTACACATCCTGTAATATAAATGATACCATATCACTGTATGGTGCAGAAGCAGCAGCCTGTGGATCAGCTGATTGATCAATTCATAGCTTTCCATGCAAAAAAATAATAATATACATATATATATCAGTCACAAAGTTCTAAGACACACGGGGGGGTGTGACACAACTTCAAAGCTGTAGTGAGCCCAACAAAAGGCCTGTTTTAAGGGGCAACAACCACTCTCAAACCAAAAACAAAGACATCTGGAAAGTATTCTATGAGTTACAGGACACATTTCCAGTGAATAAAATGGTCTTTGAAACCTGTGCTACTGTGCAACCCAATGCTGTTTTTAGTGTTGTTATGAACTGGGTGGATTAGAGTGAGTAACACCATTTTTAGTTCAATTTTGGTCAATGTTTCTGTAGTTGCAGAACCCACACATGCAGAAAACCTTTATTCAAGTGTGGGTTATCACTGGTATTCTCACAGCAATTTATACAAGGAAACTTTTCCTGGTATAATTCATTAAAAATTAATCAACCCATTTCTGTGCAAATCTCTGTGACATGCGTTCTTTGATGCAGCGAGTGCTGAATAGTCTTTTCTTTATTATAAAATGACACAAGTGGAACTTTCTAATTGGCTGTCAGTGATGTCATACCCAAGTAAATGCACAAGTCGGCTTATTTCCCTTATTATGAACGTACTCCATGACAGACTGTGAGTTTCTGGAGAGCTCCTGCCCCTCTTTGGTGGTTAACATCCCTTTGCTGGAAGGATTACAGTTATGCTTCTGTAATAGGATAGAAACTTGCCTGTGTGTTTTCCCATCTTTGTTTGCATGTGGGGGTATTTTTTCTTCTTTAACGATATTCTCTTACTGATGAATTTATCTTTTCCTGCAAGGGCAATGTGTAGCTTACTGAAATTAGCAATAACTTTTTCAGACATCCTTTCAGAGCTCTTTTTCTGGGATGGACTCACTGTTTTGGTCAAAATCAACAACAAACGTGGTCATATTCATATCTAACTAACAATTAACTGACTTCATCCAATATGCAGAAGTTTCAGCAGCCCAACAACTAAAGGGATGTAGCCAAGAGTCATATGGAAACAGTGAAGTTTTGTCTTTGTGGTTTTCATTTTATTTATGTATTTGGTTAACAGCTCCTCATTAATGCAGAGTAATTGCCAGATCTTCAACCTTGCCAGGAGGGTCCACTTTCACTGCAGGAGGATGTGCTCTCCATAGAACGTGCTTTGGCAAGAACAGCATTTCCATTTGTTTTTCTGTTATGAGCGCTTACAAAGCTAGGATAAAGGGCAAATGTTTTGCTTCTGAGAGCCACCTTCCAAAAATCATGTGGCAGAGCACCACACCTTCTAGCCATACTTCATATCGCTTTCCAAACCAAGATTATATACCCATGGTTCCTTCATCCCCTAATCTCCCACCTACTTTCATCCTACTTTACATGGTAGGTCTTCACCCACATATATCTTTAACCTTACACCCACCTTCAAGATCCTAGTACTCTGAACTCTGCAGTCTGACAACATAGACAGGACCACCCTCAAACATACCACGGCTTCTTTTCCACTCTCTGATCTCACATGAGCTCTCTTTAAATCTTTCTGATAAATCCCAATCAGGCTTTGCTGGGAAAAGACACTGCAGACCTGTGCTGTTGTTGGGAAGAGCACAAGTGTAGGCATCACCTAGGGTTGTTGATTAAAGTCCATAACCTAAGTCTCACCTTAGCTGTACATCTAGACCGTTACCCTGACATGTCCCTTACATTATCAAGTGATATATTTAAGATAAATGAGGTAACAAAAGAAAAATACACTTGGAAACTCCAGCTCTTTAGGTAATTTGCTTTTAGGATACTCTCCCAGTTGCCCACAATTACTGTTGCTCAGATACACAGTGACAATTACCCTATGGTAATTTTTATGCTCAGGGTCTGAAAAAGAGTTGCGGAATGCAAAGTGTAATAATCCAAACTAGCATGGTACTGCTGCAGCCCATGAGGTTGGAGTTTAACAGTAAAAATTTGCAAAAATCAATCACAGTGGATGCAAAACTTAGCTTGAGAGTAAGGTGTAAGTGCCTCATGCTGGTATCAAGTTGTCCCACCTTCCACAGTGGGAATACTCCTTGTTATTTTTTGTTTTATTTCAAGGAAAATAGGAGAGGGGTTTCTGTCTCCTTTTATTCTCCCTTTCATCTCTGTTCTTTTTTTCTGTCAGACAATGGCTTAATCTAAAGAATAAAGAAGCCATATGATTATATCACTTTCTAATCCAATTACAGATCTTTGATATGGCCCCTTATCTTCTCTGTTCATGCAGTGATATACAGATCACATGATTCTTTAAACTTGAAAATATCTTTACGTTTCAGTTCATGCATTTACCTTTTTCTTCCCCTTTCACTAAAATGCAAACGTGTAATATTTAATTATTTGATTCCTATCTTATGAAAGAAAGATTAATAGAGACATTAATGAAGACAGTAATGTAATCGCCTAACTTCCCTACGATAATTTGATTGGGACTTCATTTCAGAGTAAAGGCTGAAATCCTGGCTCCAGGAAAACGATAACATTCTCATAAAACTTAGTAGGCTCTGAATTTCATTCTCCATTTTCCAATCCACGAGTTGAGAGGCTGGAGTGGGATGGCTGGGGAAGGCTGAACAGGTGTCCTCTGTGAGCAAAGCCCAGCAGTGCCCCATGTCAGATCAGCGCTGCTCCAACTGCTCCAAAAGGAGCCACTACTACCAGAGCTGCGCTAGGAGCAATGCTGAGTGGGCTCTGAGAGACTGAATTTAAGGAAGGGAGACATCACTGCGCCACAACAGCTTGGAGAGAGGGGTGAGAGCATGAATGGTGGAGTTGAAATAGCCATCAGTATGAAACCACCACACCAATGACCAGTGGTCATTTAACACAAGTGAGATTGCTTTGTTGCTTTAATGTTATTATTCCTCTAGGTGATCAGCATGCTACAAAGCAGCTGGAAGCAGGAAAAGTCTTTCCCCCACCCTAGAACTTCATCAAATATCACTGCCCAAGTAGGCAGCAATGCATGCGACAGTGTAACCAATAGAAGTAGCTATACATGCTGTTGGAGCCATTAAATGCATTCTCACCACCCCTTGAAATCTCCCCATCAGTAGTGTTTCCCACACATTTGTACACACAGCTTAGAACAATCTGTATTTACAACTGAATGTCACATACTAACACCAGGAATTAAGTGCAGAAATAATTTGTGCCAGAAATAATATTCAGAACATGGAATAATTTGTTAAGAATGTATATGCTTGCTGTCTATTCTGCAGTCCTACAGAGGTGTGAGATTGTCTGGTAGATTAAATTTAAAAATTTAACTCTTAAAAATCATGCAATATTTATGTTACCAGCAGGATTATTTACAGGACACAAAGGAAGCATAACAATGTTTTGTGATCCTTGCTGTTGCTATTATATATTTGCTAGCTCATTTGTCTCAGGAAACCTGCCTTGCTGTGGTGGTTTAACCACAGCAGGATGCTAACTACCACTCAGCCACTTGCTCACTGAGAATTGGGAAGGTAAACATGCAAGAACTCATGGCTTGACATGAAGACAGTTTTCTAGTAGAGCAAAAACCATGCTTGCATGCAAAAGAAAACAAGTTCATTCATTCATTACTTCCCATCAGCAGTCAGATGTTCAGCTACTTCTAGGAAAGCAGGGCTCATTACGTGCAACAGTTTATTGGGAAGACAAACACAATCACTCAAAATGTCTCCCTCTTCCTCCTTCTTTACCTCAGCTTTTATTGCTGAGCATGATGTCATATGGTCATATGGTATGGAATATCTCTCTTGCCCATTTAGATCAGCTGTCCTGGTTCTGTCCCCTCCCAGCTTCTTGTGTACCTGCAGGCCCCTTGCTGGCAGAGCAGCATGAAAATCTAGGAAAGTCCTTGCCTCTTTGTAAGCACTGCTCAGCAAAAACTAAAAAATCAGTCTTCTATCACCACTATTTTCATCAAAAATCCCAAACATTACATCATACTAGCCTCTGTGAAGAGTATTAACTCTATCTCAGCCAAAACCATGACAATTTCCCACCCATCCTTGCTGTTAACAAGGTCTGAAATTTTAACGTAAGATTTTCCCTTTATTTTTTTTTCATCTGCTGTTTGACCTAAGTAATTGATTACAAGTTTACATGAATTGCAAATCAAGTGAAAAAGATTCCCCAAGTCAAGATTGCTTTACACACTACAGACACTGTGATGCTTATCAGGAAAGATATGCATCGATATTGTTTGCTTGATTTCTTGGCTAATTTTTATTCCATACTTCAGCTGATGGTTCAGCAAGGACATAGGTTTTCTTACGGAATAAAACCATACTTGAGCTTCTCTATTCCAAGCACAGGTTAGCTATGTTGTGTCTTTCTCTGAAAGCGGCTTCACACAGACATGAGAATGGAACAGAATGGCTAGTTCTTTTTAAAATCATAAATTCACTATTACCAGTAGGTAAGAGAAGACAGCATTGGCTGCAATTTTCTCTCAACCAAATGGACTAGCATTGCTGCAGCATGGTAGAGGAACTGCAGTAAAATGTAGTAGTTTACTGTGTAGACAACTCTTTTGCTGTTAATGAAAGAATTGCATTGCATTTTGAGATATTTGCCAGTTTTTTATGAACATTAAATGCATGAAAACTTAATATCTTTGTAGAAAAAAAATTAGCTTCTAATAGAATCATAGAATCACAGAATCCTTAGAGTTGGAAGGGACCTCTGAAGACCATCTAGTCCAACTCCTCTGCAATGAACAGGGACACTACAGCTAGATCAGGTTGCCCAGGGTCTTGAAAGTATCCAGGGACAGGGTATCAACCACAACACTAGGTAACCTGTTCCGGTGCCTCACCATCCTCACTGTAAAAGTTTTTTCTTATATCTAACCTAAATCTAGCCTCACTCAGCTTTAAGCCATTTCCCCATGTTCTGTTGCCACAGATCCTGTGTGTCTCCTGCCAGTCAGATCCTGTCTGTGCCCTTCTTTCCTGTAGTTCCCCTTTAGATACTGAAAGGCCACTATCAGGTCACCTCTCAGCCATCTCTTCTCCAGGCTGAACAGCCCCAGCTCTCTCAGCCTGTCCCTGTAGGAGAGGTGTTCCTTTCCATGGATCATTTTTGTGGCCCTTCTCTGGGTGCACTCCAACAGGTCCATGTCTCTCCTGTACTGAGGACTCCATATTTGGATGCAGTGCTCCAGGTGAGGCGTCACCATCTGAGAGTAGGGGGGGAAGATCAACTCCCTCACCCTGCTGGTCACTCATCTTTTGTTGCAGACCAGGGTACAGTTGGCTTTCTGGGATGCAAGGGTACATTGTTGGCTCATGCCCAGCTTTCCAACCATTGGTACTCCCAAGTCTTTTTCGGCAGGGCTGCTCTCAATCCTTTAACCCCCCAGCTCTGGTAGTGGGGGTTGCCTTGACCCAGGTGCAAGACATTGCACTTGGCTTTGTTGAACCTCATGAGGTTCACCTGGGCCCACTGCTCAAGCCTGTCTAGGACCCTCTGGATGGTATCCCGTCCCTCTCGTGTGTTGATGGCACCCCACAGCTTGGTGCCATCAGTGAACTTGCTGAGGGTGCAGTTGACCCCCCTGTTGATGTCATTGTTGGAGATATTAGAGTATTGGCTCCAGCACAGACCCCTGGAGGACTCCACTCGACACCAATCTCCATCGAGATATTGAACCACTGAACACCACTTTCTGGACTTGATCCTGCAGCCAGTTCTTCATCCACTGAACAGTCTACCCATCAAATCCATATCTTGCCCTTGGTGAAGCCATGCTTGTTCACCCATATCACCTCACTGCCTTCCATGTGCCTTAGTATAGCTTCCAGGAGGAAGGGAATACTTAAATCTTGATCAGTTTCTCTTAACTGGCAATATTATTACCTAGCTTTGAAATTCCTTCATGGTCCACATTCAGGAAATCATTCCTACTTAAAGAAGTAGGAGGCAAACATCAGTTTATAGTTAAGAACCTGCTTAAGTGTCTGTTTATATTATGTTCAAAAATAAAATGTGCTCAAGCTCCTCATGTAGATAAGAGTCAGAAATAAATTTAGAAAGTAAATTCTAATTCCAGTCACCTTCTCTTTAATTAGTGAGTAATCAGACCAGAACTTCTGTATGGGACAATCTGGCCAGTGACATTTTTAATATAGTCACTTATTCTCCTGATTTATCGTTGGATCACTGCAGTTACAGGTTGCTGTTTTTAAATAGTATCAAATCAAAGATTACAAGGTCCACCATTTACTTACTCAAGGAAAAGAAATTATCACTGAGAAAGTGCTGAATGAAGTACATTTTCTGTTGTGAGTATGACTTAGAACATCTTGGTTTCCCCAGAATCACAGAAAAGTATTTTTCCTGATAAAATGTTATTTACTCAAATCAACTGTATCCGTTGCTTTATTTTACTAGGGTACATATTGCCTTCAGTGCAATACACATTAACAGGAATGCATTATTCTTTGCATACATGGTTGGCATTTTTAGTAATATGAGAAACATTTAAAATATCAGTGCTTCAGTTAATAAAGATGGACAGAATATTTGAACTTAAACAGAAACTCTGCTTTAAGGCAGATATATGTATGCTGTAAATTATGACCATTTCAGGATCACAGACCCAAAATGTCCAGTACATTTATAAAATTTTAGCTTAAAAATTCTTGCCTCTGAAAACAAAATTACAGATGTGTTATTTGTGTTAAAAGATGATTGAACAAAATGCAGGGAAAGAGCCAGAAAGTCAACAAACATGATAAAAACAAAGGTTGGGTATTTGGAAGAGAAAGGATGGTTATTAATGAATGGCTCATGTCCTCAACAGAAGGGAAAAATAGAAAGATGAGCCTTAGAACAGACTCCTGCAAAATGAACAAACAAGACCTCCCCACTCTTGTCAGTTACTAGATGTTGAAAATATCTCACAAAGTTTTTAGAGTTGAATAAGGAAGTGTCACAACAGTATGGATTGACATCTGCCTTTGTCAGGTTTTAGAGCTCACATAAAGGGGGATGAACACACACTACCACACAGAGAAACCTACCATTTGACAGAAAAGAGCATTTTCTGACCTGACCAACAGTGCTGGGACTTAAGTGAAGGCTCCCCAGAGTGGTTGGTCTAAAACATTGATTCATTAGTCTGTTTAATCTTTGTGGCTGCTAAGAGAGAGATCCTCCTTGATTTACAGTCTGACAGTCTGTCATCTCAAGAGGTCCCTGATCACTGTCCCTCTACCAAACTGATAAAAAAAAAAAGAACACAAAACCTACTACTCATGTTGCACAAAATTAGCATAAGGTTCAAGTGGAAGGCTGCAAATAAAAAATCACGAAGGGCTAAATTCAGTATAGGGACAAGTGGCTGTCAGGGAGTACTCAAAAGTCCCTACTTTGGGAATGCATTTGCCATTTCCTATGAATGTCAGACAGCCTCAAGGAGTCAGGGGAATGGAAAGGCAGCGTAGAAAAGCCCAGCCCCTCTACATGCTTCCTACTTGCCTTTGTAGCATCCATATAGTGCTACATTTTGTATCATAATGTAAATTGCTGATATCAGCCAAATAAATGAAGTATGATCACCTATTGCCACTGGAGATGAAGGCAATGTAGAATGACTAGCAAAGATGTAGACAGGTAAATTGCAGAGACGCAATGGAGACAATGAATCTCATTCCAGATATATGTCAGTATTTGGCCATAAATAGAATCATATAATTGTTTGAATTGGAAGAGACCTTTAAAGGCCATCTAGTGCTGCTCTCCTGCAATGAACAGGTAGGAGCCAGGAGCCAAGGAGATCCCAGGGTCAGGCAAGGCTGTCAGCCCACAGCTGCGGCCAGTGTCAGGGCCACTGAGGGGAATCAGGATCAGACACGGCCAAGGAGGGCCATAGTGAGAGGTTAAGGCCAGTCTGGAATATAGGTTTCTGAGTAGGCTCAGCTGAGCAGGGGCCATGGCCAGGCAGGGCAGAGCTGTGGGTAGCTGAAGACCAGACCTGCTGCAACTTCACTGGGGCATTCTCTGATGGCCCTGGGGCTGAAGTAGGGGCCTGGGGCATGGTCATGGAAGTCCTGGTGCAGCTGAGCAGGACTAAGTAGTGTCCACAAGCCCTGACAGGTGGACAGGAACACTACTACATCCCTTAAATAAGCCCCCTGTGAAGTTAAAGGAGGACAGGTGGATGAAAAAGCCCTGATATATAGGGAGATGTCTACAGCACATAGCAAAGTGAGGTTGTCTA
The DNA here is from genome assembly GCA_030625065.1 of Alectoris magna. Classification (NCBI taxonomy): domain Eukaryota; kingdom Metazoa; phylum Chordata; class Aves; order Galliformes; family Phasianidae; genus Alectoris; species Alectoris magna. The sequence continues at coordinate 62,519,129 of CM060560.1, forward strand.
AGAACATTTTTTAATGAGAACTATTGATGATGGTTGGATGGTTGGACTGGGTGATCCTGTGGGTCTTTTCCAACCTTCGTGATTCTGTGACTCTATAAAGAACCTACAAGTCCACACAGTAGAAAAGAGTTTCTAGATATAAAATATCACCACGTGGACTAGATTTTCACTCAGTCCAGGATTGATCCTTACTGAAATTGCACTGTAATGCCTTCCTTTCCAAAGGACAGCTCTTCATGAACAGCTCTTGCACGTGCTGGTAAGTCATCCAGGAAAAGAATGATATAAATGCTCAGACAAGTTCAACTCAATCATATATTTTTTTGTCATTCTATGGTATGTGTCCTCTATACAGCCAGAGAATGAGGGATCTTGGCACTGTAACCATGAAAAAAATCATAGAAAGACAATCTGAATATCCACAGTAAATTAACATTCTTCATTTCCTGTTAAACCTTGGTACTTTATTTGCATTTATCACTGTGACTGTATTTCTGACTCTCAGGTACTGTAGCCTACATTAACAGTCACTTTGGGTTTAACATCATTAAATGTTCATTGTCAAGTCCCCACAAATCCCACATTCCCCTTGTCTCTCAGGCTTAAAAAACTCATTTAACACTAAAGGCTAATTAATTAACTGGATTTTCCTATATTTAATGGAGACTACCCTAAACCATAGAACCAAACCCCACTGAAATTTAGTTCACTAGGGCAACCTATAATTATACCCAACCAGATTTAACCACTGTTCTAATTCATACTTATTATGGTAGCGGTCTACATTATTATTATTATTTGCTACTACTGACAAGAATATGACTATGCTCACATTGCTTAATGTGCAGTGAACAGCATACAGTTATGTTATGTTACGTTTTACATTGCGTTACATTATGTTACTTCACATCACGTTACGTTACATTACATTTTACTATAAGTGTACTCCATCTGGAAGAAATTCAGAAGTTTGTGCATTAGAAGTATTTTTTACTGTGAATGAAACAATATACAAAATTCAGGGTCAAAAAGAAAGACAAATGCATTATTTAATAAGCTGATAAACTCAGGGGAAAAGATCGTGCTCAACTTTTATATCTTTTCATTGCTGGACTCAATGATCCTTAAGGTCTTCTCCAACCTGAGCAATTCTATGATTCTATGATTCTATGATTCTATATCTCATTCAAAAAAAAAACTTTCATAGTTTATACACGTCCAGATATTTGATTTTTGTTTGTTTTTTTTTCTTTCAGCAAACTGTTTTTTCTTTACTTGCATTGTCATTATTGGCTTCCGCAAAATTTATTTTTGCTCATTGTCCTTTTTTGAAGGTGTTTTCAAAGTAAGCCTCTGAGTTCAAAATGTTACTTAATGTAGGATGTGTTAGAAGAGAAAGATGGCTGTGGTGAATTAGCAGTGAGGCACAAACTATGCACACATCACTGTATGGTTATGAACATCTGCTTCAGGTGCATTGGTAGGTCACAAAGAGCCAGCATCTGCAGCTCCTAAACTCAATGGGAGCTCTTCTGCTGACATAAATAGAAATCAGTTTGGAGCTCCACACAGCTGTATCAAAAAATCACCTGATCACAGAAAGCTTTTTCTTGCAGAGACTAATGCTTCTATTGTTTTACAAACAGAGTGAAACATTCTTGATCATGCTTTAAAATTTCCAAAGGAGAAAAACAAACAAATTCCCTGGCCTTTACTCCATGAAGCTCTGCTTCTCTTGTAAGACTGAAGCATTTCTGTATTGTTAAAAATGCCCAACTTCTCTAATTATTCCTATATCGTGAGATGCTATATAATACAGAACACAAATAAACTCAATCTATGAGCTGCCTTCACACTGCACTGCAGATGACTAAGCAGAGGTACTGATCTAGATCTTTGGAAAAATGTAAATGCATAATTCATGATGTATACTTGCACACTATAGCACTTCAGGTCTGGGGCCCACCTTCAGAATCCCTCCATGACCCAGCCTTGTACCTTTAAAAAGACATTCTCGGTGGAGGAGTAAGCTAGTACATCTGAAATCCAAACATAAATTCAATCCTTAACACTAATGATTGAAAAGCCAACCTTGACAAGGCAGACTCAAGAGCTGCCAAAAGGCAATGGTCTGTTCCCAATCAGTATGTACTTTGACTCAGCAATCTACCAGAAGAAGCCTTCTGGCTCGTCTCAAAGTTGTGAGATTATTGGAATAGGAGAGCTGATCACTATCCAGTTCTGCTCTACAGTGGAGAGATTGGTAAATACTGCATGCAAGTCTGCAAGTTACTGTGTGAGTGCAAGTCAGTTCTGCTCAGAGAGAGGAAAAAATTCTTTTAGAGCACCATTAAATATTTGAATCCATTAGGAAAAGCTGAGGTTGGGGCATTCAGACTCTGTTGACTGGTAGACAGATCCACCAAGTTAGCACAGTGTATCTGATAAAAACAAATGAGCAGTGAGTTTTAGAGCAGGCAATAAGCAAGCAAATAAGCAAATACAGACTGAAATTCCAATATGGGGTAACTAAAACTATGGAAATGCTAATGAACTGAATTCAGCAGAGGTAAAGTCAGCAGGGAGGAAAACACCAGTACCTGGCTGTGACTTAATTGTGTCTTTACAAGTGTTTATCTGCTCCATGTCTAATGAATGCAGATTGGGAGTCCAGGACTCAATTAAAAATACTATAAACAAAATAGAGGAGTACAAAAGTAAGGAGACAACATGATAATCTCACACCCTATGATGATGTGATTGGGAAAACATCATACCATATAGAAGATGACTCCTGATCTAAAGTAATAGTAGTGTATATTCAAAGTGAACGTAAAAGTGATCCAGGAGTAGGGCTGAGTCTCTGAAACAAAGAGAAACTGTAATGGAGGAGAAGGTAAGAGAAGGAGAACTTTCACGTCTCATATCTCGAAGGTCAGTCTTTTCAGTTCAACAGAAATTTGGTTTTGCTAGCGATACACATTTCACGTTGAAAAGCATTCACTTCAGAAATAGAGCATGCTCCAATAAAATGTAAGGAGTATTTCAGGGTTGTGGTTTTTACTTTTTTTTCTCTACTCTGGGCTTATTTGGCAGCAAGTTGTAGTACTCCATGTTAAGTCATTAGTAGACTGAGAGGGATAAGTAAGTGGAGAAGGAGAGGAGAGGAGAGGAGAGGAGAGGAGAGGAGAGGAGAGGAGAGGAGAGGAGAGGAGAGGAGAGGAGAGGAGAGGAGAGGAGAGGAGAGGAGAGGAGAGGAGAGGAGAGGAGAGGAGAGGAGAGGAGAGGAGAGGAGAGGAGAGGAGAGGAGAGGAGAGGAGAGGAGAGGAGCTTCCAACAGACAATTCCTAAACTCTCTCAATACCACAAAAATATACACATCAACACAAAAAAATCAAGTTCAATAAGCAGAAGCACAGGATAAGTAATAATGACTAGCGACAGAAACAGGAACCAATGAATTCCACATACCTATTTGAATTCTGCAGTTAGAATTGATACTGTCAAATGAAGGACTGCAAATTCTCATGACAAAGCAATTTTTCTGATTCTTTTAGGGTCCCACAGTCACCACAAGCACAGTGTTTCAGACAATGTATCAGTCAAGTAGGATAGAGCTATCAACCACCTGCAACTCAATTCCCTTGGAAAATGATTTATTTTCACTTTTAATTCTGATTGTTCGTAATATCACTTGGTATCTATTAACAAATCTATTATAATTAGGATATTCTGTTGTTAATTTTGCTTAGAATTGTCCAAAGAATTGACTGAAGGAGGACTCCATTTTCTCATTGTATAAACCTTAAGATCAAGGAACTGGTGTTTGGATATTGGCCAGCTTATGAGAGAAGAATCTTATTCACATGTTTGTGATGGCTGTCTTTGTAGGTCAAACTGGGGGAAACAAGAGAGACAAAGCAATGAATTTGAGTATTTCAGCTGCAGGCAAAGACCAGATTCTCTCATTTGGAGAACTGCAACTGATTCAAGCACTGAGGGAGACTTGCTTGTTTTTTACAATGGTTGCCAAAAACAAGAAAAATATATTGGTTTTTTTTTCTTTTTAACCTTACAAATCTTTCAGTCCTGTCTAGCATTTGTTCGTTTCTTTTAAAAATCGGCAAAAGTAAACATTACTATAAAAGCTAAAAAATATTTTTGAAAGTGGAAAACATTGCATTCTGGAAACAAGGAGATGACCTTCTGTCCCACCCTGTTTCCTGGTTTGTTTCACTCAGAAGAAAACAGTGATTATAGCAAATTTCACTGACACAGATCAGGTGCACCAACACAATTTATTAAATACATTCTGAGCAAGCTGTTGCACATATGATCCATGATCACATGTATTCTAAGCAAACAAACAATGTATTAGCCTGTGACTAATCAGTATTCTGGGGGGTGAGGTAAATTAGGGTAGGTAGGAGTAAATTAGGTTGGATAAGGTTGTACAAATTCCAGGGAAGGTAAATTAGGGTAGGAAAGGTTATACAGTCTGTCTCATCATTGTGTCTGTCACGAGCTGGGGTCCGATGGGGAGAGGGAGGATTACACATGCTGTGGATCCCAGGCCAGCTGAGGGGAGCTTGGGAAGCTGTCCTCCAGCATCCTGATTTTACATACTTTTTATACATGGTATGCCATGATAAGTGATGGGGGTAGGGAGAGGGAGTGAACTATTACAAGGTATGCAAACTAAGATATAAACAGGGGTATGAAAAATACATGACTGCACAGAAAAGCAGAGAAACTTCTGCTGGTTCCTTAAGGCCTGGTTTTCAGTTTGCAAAAACATGAGATATTGTTTGTATGTTAATCATCACACAGTTTATGGTCTCCATGTTTTTGCCAAAGGCATCACTTCCTCTATTCTCAGATAACTTCCATCCATAGCCCAGGCCCTGGACATGTGGCCAATAGACCATGCATGGTAAGGCATAGATGTAGATATGACCTAACCTGGCCAAGGGCAGTTCTTATTATCAACTAGAGGACAGCTACTGGATCTATGTCTTATCCCCTTCTTCAGTCTTGCACAACCTCTCCGCTTGGAGAGTATGGCCCAGGTTGTGCTTGGGCCATACTCCATATCTTCCGTTTCAAGAAATCTCTTAAGTTCATAACATGATTTTCCTCCGATTTCACAGCTAATACAAAGAAAAGGATAAACCTGTTTGTGTTCAATTTCTGTTTTTACAAGAAGATTCCTAGAAACTAAGCAGATATACAAGGTCAGAATTTCAAATGGACTATAATTTTTATTTCCTCAGTTTAGGAAAGCCTGAATGAAGTTTAAAAGTCATGTATTATTCTGCATGTAGGCACTTCACTGGAAAGGTCATCAAGGGGAAACAGATTTCTTTCCATCTCTTTGAACACTTTTATCACACTAACTAAGTTAGATCTTAAATTTGGAATTATTCTTCCCATTTACCATGGTGGAAGTTGAAGATATTCTCTGGCCTGAAATACTCACTTAATCTTCTGTTCAGCTTGACTATGACAGATTATGCTATAGGGCACTGCTCCAGACATATTTTAAGAGAAACAAATTATTTCTATAGAAGGATATGAACCAAAGTCATTGATGTTCTTTGGAAAAGGCCTACTGGGTAAAATTCTTCCTACACATAAACGAAAACAAAACCTATGGTTAATAGAGACATCAACCTCCTCGAAACGATAAAAACTGAAATGCTTCTGGGGCTCATGCAGAAGCAGAACCTGAAATGTCTGAGAAAACCACAGTCCATGCAAGGTTCAGGGCCCCTTAACTGAAAGGAGAGCTCAAAAATATAGCTTTACACATAAGGACTGTATCTATCTTCATGCATTCACGTCTTTTGGTTGATCTTGGTCTGCTTTTATAGCTGATATTTGCGTCTCCAAGGTACACTTATCTCCCTCAGAACATTTCTTAAAAACTGTCAGAATTATTCTAAGGTCTAATGCTATCCTGAAACCAGACTTAGGGCCAAATTTTCTTCTCATCTACAAGGGTTGCTCCAAAAGTAATGCTTCCTATTTTATTATGCTGGCCCACAACATCAGAGGCAGATGTTGGAGCTATGGCAGTAGAGGTTGAACCTTCCCACCAATGTTCCATTATAGTTTGTTGCTGTGTGACAGACGGCAGTAGAGGGGCACTCTGACATTTGGCATCTGATGTGGAAGTGCTTATGAAGCGAAGATGAGTGACTGAATTCCTCCATGAGAAAAAAATGGCACCCATTGACCTTCATCAATGCCTGCTGAACGTTTATGGAGATCACACAGTGGACATAGGCATAGTGAGGTGGTAGTGGTGTGTTTCAGTGGTGACAGCTGTGGGTCACCTCCACTGGTGAAGATTTTTACAACCGTGGTGTTCTTGTTCATCGCTGATGAGAATGCATATCTAATGGTGGTGACTATGTTGAAAAACAGAGTTTTGTAGGTGAGAATTTCTTCTATCAATTAGTGTTACTGTGTTCTTTGTGTCTGTTGTAGTTTCTGTGATAATAAATATGAGACATTACTTTGAGTTCTACCTATATTATTTGCTTAGAGGATCGCAGTGCAGATGTCCCTGATGAACAAAAACCTCAATTTTTCAAAACATTTCTTCGTGGATGCAGGAGAATGTTTCTTTCACTCTCAAACCTGCCTCAGCAAGCTCTGTTATGGGATATCTTCTCATGGTGATCTCATACACACCATTAACACAGACTGGACAAGATGACCCTAGTTAAGAAAGGCCACACTGTTATCAGCCACAGGGCGGATGAGAGCTGAAGGCAAACTGAGTTCAGAGAGTTTTCAAGCTGTCAACAAAGACAATACAGATGATGAGTACTTATGCTGAGACAGCTAGTAGGATTAATAATAACTGTTTCATTATTGTGTTGAATTTAAAATTATTCTCTCATTTTTCTTAATTAATGTTAGGGTTGCACATGTGGAAAACTCTATAAAAAAATGTCCATTATTATTTATTTTAGCCTACATTTGTTACAATGAATGCAGAATCTGTTCAGAGATGCTACATAGTGATATGGATACATTATCCGCAGACCCTTATATTGTTGTATTTTACAACCTGCAATTGCATGGAATCACTTATTGCCAAGTGGTCATTTTCTCACATTTATTATGACAACAGGATAAATGCCAGCGTTTGTCAACATCTTGTAAATGATGAGTCTTAATGAGGCAATCTACTGTTTCACCCCTCTGAGGAATCTCTTAATAGGATGAGCAAAATATCAGGTTAAAGGAAGTGGGAGGTAATCCCAGGGGACAAACCTTTTCTTGTACAATATATTCCTCAAGGTTTTGCTTGGAGTGGGTTTTAGGATGCAGGCCAATTTGGCGTACCCCCCTGTACAACATTTTAATTGTATTTTTATCAAATCCAGCAGAAATGCAGTCTGCATGTTGAATCTGCCAGTAAGCAGCGCCCTGTGAGAAAATAAGAGAGCTTTGAGAACTTTCACCTAATACTTGAACTTGAAGTTATGCATCCTAAGCTGAAGAATATACCTAATGTGTCTGATCTTGAGCTGTCTTGTATACTTTTACATTAAATTTTGTAGAATATATTTTATCTTTTTGTTCACTAATGTATTTCATGAGATTTTTTTTTAATGAAAAAATGCAAAGCACATTTTAGTTCATCATTTTTCAGACTGAGCTCTGTTGCTAGATCCATTTAATGATTAAGCAAAGGGGAAGATAAATTTCTTGCATTGTCTCTAAGTATTTAAATGTTTTGCTTGCGTTTTGTACATATGTATACTATCTTTCAAGTCAGAATGCCAAACCTTAAAAAATTTGAATAAATAAAGTACATCAGAGAGCCCTACAAATGTGATACTTAATTAGAACATAACTGTTTCTTTCAGAATCAAGTACTAGTACTTCATCACTGTAAAAATGATACTATAGATAGTCAAGAGATACTGTGTTTTAATAACAAGTAACATATATGATCTAGGATTCAACCAGTTGCATGGCAGGATTACAGACTGTTTGAAATTTGTCTCCGGGTCTTGCAGCTTTTTTTATTTACTTGGGTCAAATACAAAACTCAGTGAAGTCAAAAGAAAGAATATCATAAACTATATGAATTTGGGCTACTGAAAAAATAAGCACACACTATATTATGGCAATATAATATAGTAATATATAATATTATGGCAATATATAATATATAATAAAGTCATTCTGTTTCCTATAAAAAATCCACTGGAAAAATGAAGACACACTTAATCGAGTCAGTATTTTCTAGTAGAATGCATTCATTTCATTGAAATTTTGTATGCAAAGTTACGAAAATATTTGATTTCAACAGAGTGAAGTGTTTTTATTCAATACTCAACACATTAGTTAACAAAATAATAGGGATGATAATAATAAAGTTCTCCTGTAAAATTATTTTTCTGTTTCGGGGAATAGAAGCAGGGGGGAGACTTCATTTCTTGAAAAAAACATCTCATAGATTTCAATTATTTATTCATATACTTTCTGCAAAAAATTAAAATTTTGGAAATTTCAGGTGTTCCTCTACGCAGTGTGTGACAGCCATGTTAATTCCCCAGTATATTTTAGCTTAGCTCTCTCCTCACACTGTGTGCTTCTTTCCCAGCACATCTCATTTCTTCCTCATACTGCCCTTACCACCTCTTGGGATCAGTCTCTCAGTGTCTTGGGGAATGCAATGTAATGATATGTTCTGATTTGCACTTTTGCTGTTCATCTGCATACTGGAGACATGGCTTAATTGGATTGGATTGGCCATGGCTGTGCCTTCTCCTGCCAACAGAACTGATGTTGTAGTCTTTTCCTACTAATTGTTTGTATAACAACTGTAAAATATAATGTTAATCAGAACAACTGCAACTGGCTATGGTTTGTATCTGTTTTGTTTTAATCAGTACATAAGTGTTAACTTAAAGTCTATGAGTGGCAGGGAGACCTGTGCTACATTTGTGCATTGCTAACAAGCACCTAGAGCAGCATACTACTTTGAACCTTATTAACCACTGAATTTTAAGCAGACTAAATCTCCAATGTTTGTATTTGTATGTTACTTCACTGACATTGTTTATATAAATGTAAACGAGAAAGAAAGACAGAGAATGCACTGTACAAGGACAGTGAAGGACACAGAGAGGTCAGTGACACCATGAACCGAAGTGGAATAGGCTAATTTAGACAAATCTTACAAGGATACCCAGACTATGGGACTCCTCTTGTCACAGAACAGATTTGCTGACCTGTAAAATTTATCCAGTGAAATTACATTTAGATAGATAGGTTGGATATTTTTCCTGAGGAATGGTGAAGAGTAGAAACAGTACTACTGCTGATGTTTTTCTATACAAACCATTCGTGAAGTACACTGAGATCTAAAGTGGCCTTCATAGGAAATACAATAAAATGTTGGCTCCTTCCTGAACTCTGTATTATTCAGTGGTCATTATAGAGGGAAAGGTTTGTTTCTTGAGACAGAAAACTAAATTTTGAATGACTGGAAACAGTTCTGGTATGGAAGAAATCATGACGCTACAGGATGTACTATCCAAAGTCAGGCTGTATCTTTTGTTCCTGCTGTAACTTCTTTTTTCCCCTGAAAAGAATTGGCAAGAATTGAGGCTTAATTTAGACAGGAAAATAATAGAAAGACTCAGTGTTCTGTCTGTCCTTCTCAACGTGCTCCAAGAGGAGAGAAAAAGATAAAATATATTTTTGGAAGGGGATCAGCATTATCTACCAGTCACAGACCACCCAGCTTCTTAGCACCCACAATTTTTCTTGCTTAGAAATCTCTAAACCTTCTTTAATTCTATAATTACAATGTACGTTCACCAATAAAATAAGCATTCTTTGTAACAAAAACTTTGTGGAAGGGAGTAATAGTATCTGGGATTTCAGTTGATGCTATTATAAATATTACTGCTACTTTAATAAAAGAAAATAAAAAAATAAATATCCAGACATTCTTGCAGAGTATCATATAATATTATCTTTACTTAAACTAAGGTAGGATGGAGAATAAGGAGAGATTACAGCAGACTAAAACCTCTTTTCTTTATTCTTATATCAATTAATTATTTGCTAATATTACCGAGACTTCTTTTTTCTCCTTTCTCCTCCCCCACCCCCAATTCTGTTTCTTCTGATACATTAGTACAGGTTGCAAACGAAATAATTCTTAAATACACTTTAAAGGAAACGCTTAAGTTTAGATAGCAAATATTTTCCTGAACTATACCAGTGTATAAATTACTGACTCGGTTACAATTACTCGCAAATAACACTGAAGTGTGCTGAATTATAGTCGGCTGTAAAGCCACGTGACAGCTACACTTCTGACCAATGTATCACATTTTGAATCTCCTATACACAAGCAGATTAGACAAAGAACATATGGTGAGATACACATACACACATCCTTTAGGTGAGGATACTTCGCCTCTCCAAATGAAGCTTCATCATCTCACAGCAGTTGAGATCCTCACAGATTTCCTGCCTGAATTATCCCCTTCATTAGGACACAGGGACATTTCTGAATGAAGGCAGTCTTATTTTAAGTGCATGAAGAGCACGTAAGAATAAATAAATAATAAAAAACTCTATAGATGCATTTTTTTATTATGTTATAGTCACTGAGATGTTTTGAGCTTAAATACAGGAACGAATGATAGTGACAAATGTCTCTCTCACTCGGAGATGTATGTGTATGCACTAACTATATGGCAACACAGCTGTAGTTAAGGGTTTCTTGCTGAATGACCGTGTTTGCACCTCTGAACATAAACTAACATCATTAAAATTCTACCATAGCAAACTTCTTCACACTTCCTGCCCAATGTTCATGCTTCAGTTTCTCACTTGTAACTGTTGGATGCTCCAGCAGAGCCCACAAGCAACCCCTCAGTGTAGCAGGATCATTAAATCATTCCTCAAGAGCACTTTACAGATAACATCACCATCAACCATTGCACCACATGGCCTCCTATGGTCGCCTCTTCTCAATGCCAAGAGTGCTCATGTTCTGCGGGTGAGATGCTGCTCATTTCTTCACCTCCTGATTGCAAGATTGGTCTCTGTAAGTGACAGAGTGGAAGGGGAACACTGCTGAACATGTTGGCTAGAGCAGTTCTGTCTTCACTTTTTAAACAAATGGGGAAAGAAAGGCAGAGAGAGACTTAGGCCCAAACCCTCACAGATCCACTTCCCATTAGAGCTGAAGCAGTTGGCACAACTTTGTCCTAACAAATCACTCGATCTGTCTCCATCACCTCCCAGAGAGTCTCAAGTGACAGCAAAAGGTGACAGTGCTGAGTGATTCCACTTTCATCTATTCCACATGATTAAGGGTTTTAGTATAATAAAATGCACTATATAAAAATAAGGATAAGCAATGACAGGGGAGATGCAGTGAAGTCACTGCATAAAGAGATTTGTTTGGTTTTTTTCCCCTTTGTATAAATGAAGGTCTTTCTAGGAAGGTGAGTTTGTGTATACTTATCTTCAATTAAGCTTGTGAAGCTTGCAGGGAGGCTGTAAAGCTCTGTAAGCTCGTTGAGCTCTTAAGACTGGACGGTGCTACCCCCATGAGCACAGCATTCAAAATCAGCAGAGACAGAGAACCCCTAAACATAACTCCCTCTAAATAGTCAGACCTTGTTAATCCAAGCTTAGCATAACCAAATGCCTGGGTGTCTGAAATACTTAAGTGGCAACCTGTCTCCAAGTCTGAATGCACCTTTGATTTGTTAATCTGATTCTAAGGATGGGGGTATCCTGTACGAAATGAAGTTTGGAAACAGCTTTGGATTAATCAGCCTTACATATTACAAAACAAAAAGTAGTTTCCTGCCACTGTATTTATCATCAGGAAGGGCTGGCACCCCCTCTCCCAGGCTGATTTAGAATTGCACATTTGGCATAGCAATGTAATGTTCAAAACGCAGAATTTCCTAATAAAGCTGCACAATGAATGGAAATAAAGGGAATATACCTGAAATTATGCACCTAAACTTAGAGTACATCATGTCCTAGAAGCTTAGAAAAATAAATAAATAACTAGTAGAATACAGTAACTTTCTGGACAAGCATTAAAAAACCTGGTTCATACATAGCATATTTGTCACTATTAAAGGATTCATTTGTGCTTATTTGGCCTCTTAAACACATGCTTATCCTATTCCAGTTCCAAGGAAACGTCACCAGTTAAATCTACCAGATTCTAATTTGAGGCTGCCTGTCATTTTGGTTTTATTCAAAGGCTTTCTTATATTTGATAACTCCATGCCACTAATGCTGGGGCATCTGTCCATTTCCAAAAATGAGCTATCACACATCTGGCTGCTAGTACTAATTGCTCTATCAATGGTTCCTCCTCTGAGTCAATAACCTCGTTTGGACTGTAGCAGGATAGGTTTGGTGTGCAGCCTAAGTTACCTAAATCTGTAGCTCTGAGTTTCTGACATATACACAAGATTATGAAAATGGCACTGTTACACCATTTGAGTTCTTACCAGAATAAAATACATTTCTGAAGATGCACTCTCACACTTCTTTCCTAAAATAGCAAAATATTTTTTTCTGTACTTCAACATAATGAAAAGACTGGAATTAGAAATGGATGGTTTGTTTGTGTTTTGCTTTGTTTTTGTTGTTGTTGTTTGACCCACTTTCCTTTTTTCTTCTTGTTCCTTGAATGTACTCGTATATCTGCATTCACGTATAAATATTCTCCCTCTTCTTGGTGATATAATGGATGTCATCTGGTTTAAATGCTATAATATTGCAAAAAGGTCTTATCATACAGAGTGTTAACTAAACAAATAAACTATTCATTAAAGGTGTTTTTTTTTCCCTCAAACAAAATGTCTTTGCTTGTTTTTGTCCTACCACATTTTTGAAGCTTATTTCTTATTATGGAAAGTTATTGTATTGGGTCCAATGTCTTGGGCACTACAGAGTCATTTGCTGTAGTTAAATGATACTATAAAATTTAGATCAATGGAGAACTAGTCAGAAGTTTTGTCAGGTCGGTATTCGAGTTGTCCTGATGAATGTATCTGGGTTTTCAAGAGAATGCCAATAACATGGGGATTTTTACCTACAAGCATTTAAGCCAAATGGAGCAATACCACATGTGAAACTACTTTTGCTGAAACAAAAGCATGCAACCACAGAAAATCAAACCCCATATGAGTGTGTATTAGGGCTTCCTGCTCCGCTTTACATTCTGGTCATAAAATACAAGGATTTCAGCTGCCATCATAGCACTCTTTCTTCCAGATCAAATCTATTCCACTATAAGTATACTTTTTGCTAATATTTAATAGCTGAAAATGCTAACTTCAACTCATTCAGAAGCCCGAGGGCATTTATACGCTACAAAAAGTAGCACAGCGCAAAGATTCTCAGGCTGGAAAATTCTTCCACCGTATCACTGTATGGTTCAACAGACAGACTCAACTTTGTACAGACTAGAAACTTCATCTATCTTCAGGTTGTCTATTCCATGTACAGACATAGACATAAATCTATGGACTTGAGCTGACTCAGATGGGATCACACTGAGTATTTAAGTGTTGGTTTGTTTAAGGCCAGCAGTGATATCTGTGAATCACTGAGAATTAGCATGTATTTACTCCTTCCTGGTTGCTGGTGTTCAGGAAATTATTCTAACTTACTTAAGTCTTTGTCCCTCACTATGTTCGTATTTGAGTCTGAGAAAGAATATTAGGGAAATAATTAACATTTGTTCTGATGGTATTGCTGTGACAAAAGTAGTAAAGATGTGAAACGAATGGCTATTGAGATAAGACTGATCTTGTCTTCCTTGAAAACTTAATCCTCTCTCATCTGTTTTATTCATTTTCTTTCCATGATCCATGTTTGCAGTTGTTCATTCCTCTGAGAGCTGCACAGTGAGGCAGACACTTCAGGTGGAAGGTAGCCCCCACTGCAGAAATTTACATAGGCTGTTTTTTGTTGTTTTTTGTTTGTTTGTTTGTTTGTTTTTTCCCCAAGGAAGTGACAGTGTAAATATGCAGTTATGGCAAATCAAGGCAATGGAGAATAAGTGACCCTCTTCTTTTCCCTATATATCCTTTGCATAAGCATCTAGTAAGACTGTTTTGCCTTCTGCTTAACCTAGAAAGTAAGGATTCTCCTCACTATTGTGTTTGCAGTATATACAACACACCATGCGTTCCTACCATTTCTCTGGCATTACCCATCTGTGATGTCAGTGCATGGGAACAAATTCCATCAGCACACTTGCAGACTGCTGAAACTCTTCACTGCAAATGCTCAGCTCTGCAATTCTGTTTCCTCTTTCTTGATTGCAAAAGAAAACCTCAAAGACTGATCTTCAGGGCTTATCCTGCAATATCACTGATATTAGCATCCTGATGTCACACCCTACCTCTGTGATATTAGCAGCTTAATCTCACACCCTACACATCTGTCAGTATTATTCTCTATCAGTGTCAAGCAATATAGATAACTCATCAGCCTCAGTGGGACAGGAATTCATAGTGTCACAAAAGACAGCGTGTTGCTTTATCATCCAACTTGTAAAATGGTTTGGAATAACCTGTCCATTCACTCTTGGGACATGAAAAAAAATGCGCTTGACTCATGGAATCCTTTGCCCAGTACTTACCAGGTGCAGCAATGCTGGGCTACTATCTGCTAAGGTATTAAGCTACCGTGACAACTGCTGAAGCATAGAAATACAGCTATTTTTAAGGACGTTTCTCTTCGGTCAATTTTGCTTCTTCATGACTGTCTCAAATACCAATGAGGAAATCAGAAGCAAATCTGAGGTCACAGAATACAAAACAAAAAGAAACAAACAATCAAACAGCATATTTCCAGCAGTACTGGCACCACAGCATTAGCTCCTGGACAAGAACAAAGAAGATGCAGTCCGAGATCTGACAAACAGAACCCATAGCATCCTACCTTCTTGAGCCAAGAATACAAGCTCACTTTAGAAGAAGTGAATTTCACAGGAAATACAGTACCAAGTACAGAAACAAAAGATTAGAACAAAAGCACATCCGTAAATACTTCAGAGGGCTCTGAATGGAGCTGAAACTTATATGTCTGAGAAAATCCAAGTACTGTTTGTTGCTATTTGTTATCCAAAACTGTGTTACTGTTAACCTACCACTGATGAAGCGGTCATCGAGCTTTGCAAGGAAATTAATTCTTCCATATCACCCTAGGCTGTCAAAGTTGAAAGTACTGCAGAAGCGGTGATGAGGTTAGACCAAATGGGCTTTCTGGGCTGAGCAAGTGCAATTGAGAGGACACTATTTCATCTATTACAGAGTAGTCAAAGTGGAAGACATGTTCACTTATTCTGGATGCACAGTGCACATTTTGAAAATGTGCCTGTTTCCTCTGCAGAGAAACCACATCACCAAAACTTTTGGTCTACAGCATCCATACTACCACACAGCTAAAGTTATTTTGTATTTTTCTGTTTGTTATGCAGAGACAGAGAGGGAGCACTTTGAACAGGACTGATTTCTTCCATTTCATCTTTAGTGGAGTTCAGCAATTTTTTTAAGAGAAAGCAGGTTTATGCAAAGCATTCATGCCACAGAAAATCTTGCAAGCACTACTTGAAAACATTTTATCTCCCCAGCTTATAACATTGTTAACAAATCTCTCCAGCACTGCAGATGAGGTGACTGCTGATAATCTGGAATTCTTTGGTATCTCCCAAAGCAAAGGGACAGCTCAGAGTAAATGAGAACAGATTGTTTACAGATGAAATGTGACCTTTTTAGTCTAAAAGAGACTCTAAAATCTCCCTCATGCTCTGCTCTCTCCTCTCTCAGTGCTATGAAATTCTTTTGAAAGTAACTCAGTCACCTTCCCTTCACTTTATAATAACCACACCATTCTTCTGCCTCCATTTCTCTTTATTGTCTCCCTTCCTTGTTTCTTTTTCCTTTTCCTGCTCTTCTCCTCACTACTGAAGTACTCCATCGTGTTCAGAAGTCTGCTGCTCCTCTGGATGCTCTTCCATAAATCAGATTTCCCTTTAATTTGACACACACATTTGTAGGTGTTCCCGAAGAAGAAATGAAAACAAGAAATGGTAGAGCACTTAACTTCTATTTATTTCTCAGCCATACTGCTGTGCACGAAGAAGTTTTATCTCTGAAGACTATTCTTTATGTGGCCAGGAGATCCCACCATGCGTGACCTTCATCAAAGAGCTATTCCATGAAAAGAAGTGATTATGCAATTTTACCTTTCAAATTTATAAAAAAATTGCACAAGGGAGAAGAGAGCAAGGAATGAAAAGGAACAGCCATTGCAACATACAGAAGCAATAGAGGATATCTTGAAAATCTTCCATGCCAATATTACTTTAAAAGATTTTAGCAATTTCACGTGTCAAGATGGAATGGAAACCAAATGAGCAAACCTGCTGTTATTCTAGCGATACAGTGAGAAAAATGTATACATGATAGATCAGCTAGTAGAGGGACTATGAGCCAATAAATACTAGCAAACAAAAATTCTCAGAATTTTCTCCGAATCTTTTTGGCTAGAAAATTACTTTCATTAGGACTTGGCAGAAAAAAATACTTGCAATTTCTACACTGTGAATGAATATCAGTAAATCTTTAACAGTTGGGATATTTAGAGAGGTAGAATGTTACTTTATGTAAAACTCGTGTCTCCTATAGTTCTAAATGTTACATTTACAACCTCTCATGTTAAAGTTGTTTGTCTGTTTGTTTTAATATCATATTGAAAGGCAGGAAAGTGTTGCTTGAAGTTACTTTTTATTTATTTATTTTAATCTCTCCTCTTGGTCATTGTTTTGAAGCAATTGTAAACAGGACAACAGGGGCATGGTGACTGAGGATAACAATGCCATGCGGACATCCAGCTAAATGAGTCACAAGAAGCAGATTTTAAGAAACCAGTTCAATATTTTACAATAGCCATTGTAGTAATATCAAAGATGACAAGGCACTTGTGACTTTTGTCCTTAAAAACTCTTCTACAATCTCCGAGCGCCTAGGGACTGTAGATCAGTGTCTCCTTGGAGCATCATCATGTCTCTGGAGAGGCTCTGCCTTACATTCATAGCTCTGCCTTTTACTCTGATTAGATACTCATATTCTCAGTTTTTCTTGACACATTTTAGGTAGAATTTTTACAACATAAGTTATTTCTTGCCCTTTTGCAGACGTATATCAAGTGTTGACCCAAAGCTGCAGGTTTGGATGTCCTGTTAATTTTAATTCCACATTAAAAGTGTTTGCAAACAGCTAAGAAAAGCAGACTAACAAATTTATTTTCCCTCTCCCCAAATGCTACTTTTGAACTCAAAAAAGAAATAACATTTGGAAGCAGGAACAGCAGGAAAGAAGGATCACATGCTCCTTGGCAAACTAACCACTTGAATTTTCCACATCGCACCCATTTCGCAGTTGTCCTTTGAAAACATTCACATTGATCGGTGGGGCTGTGAAAGGCTCAAAATAACATGAAAAGGAATGCTTCAGTGTGAATCAGGAGCTGGTCATTTCCTATTTCTGGTCTATCTGCCTGCTCCTGGAGTGTGAGGGAGTGCGGGAAGGGGAAAGAATCTTCACGGTGGAAGTGCCAGGCTGCTGAAGTTCAGAATAAACCCGTCTCTTGGCAACTCTGCACATTTGCTTTCCTTTTCCTCTACCAAGTGTTGTGGTACAGCGGAACACAAAGTCAGCAACAACTTTAAATCCTCATGCTGAAAAAAAATATAACCGAATGCAAAGCAAAGCAAACACACAAGTGAATCAGAAAATGGAGTTTTTCCTACCCAGACACTTTCCACCTTTCCATGTAAAGAGATGCTGAAAATACCACCCCTGCATAATCATCTGTTTTTCAAAAAACAGAGGCTCAAGGAAGAGAAGCAGCTCCGGTGCTGATGCCTGCACAACACTGCTGCTGGATTGCCAGAGTGCTGGTAACAAATGCTAACTGCTGAGCACTGTAACTAGACTCCTGCTCCGTCTGCCTCTCCCTAACTCTTTCTTATGCTGGCCAATTTAAAGTTTAAGTCAGATATCTTAAACTGTGACATGAATTCTTTAGTATTAACATTCCAAACTTAACTTCAGATCAGCCTCCCTTTTCTGAGTGAGTCTGATTTTGGCCACAGATGTAGTATGTTTCCCTTTATCATCTCTTTACTTCCTCTGTCTCATAATGAAGCGAAGCAACCAGGAAAGTGGTTTTAACTAACACATGACTGTTACTAAGGCTCAGATTAAGGCGGTAATACCCAGCTCAGTGGTGCTAGCCCCTGAAGATGAACTAACTCTCTCTCTTGCAATTGTGGCATTGAGTTCAAATCTGCATATATGATAGACAGACAAACCCTGCTTTTCATATGCACTGGCCTCATCTTGCAGATGGACAAGGCCTCAAATGACACAAAAAAGCTCCTACCACACTCCATTCGTCTAAATCACTTTCTGTCCCTGATGATAAAAGGAGAAAATCCATTTTGAGAATGAACCTGCTCATAATATCCACATTTTCCCACTAAGGATTTTTCAGGCAGGAAGTAGTCCAAAGGAAAAGATTTAAAATATTCTTAAATTTCTTTTATGAGCCAGTCTATCAGCTCCTAATTTCACAGACCTTTTGACACAATCAAAGGCAGCTTTCCCTCTTGTCTTACAGGTACTTTCTTCCAAGCTGAAGCCAGAAATAAGCCTATAATGTGACTCAGGTGACCGATCACACAGAAGGAGGGAAAACCCAGTAGTAGAAAAATCACAAAGAGCCAATGGCCTGGTATGTTTTTTTGCATGAATCATTTGTTGACCTGTGAGTAAACATGTAAAATGATGGCTTATAGACAGGGAAAAAAAAGTGATCGGCAAAAAGTACCATATATTTCTACCACAACCGCCTATCTCTATTAGCAGAAAGGAGAGAGGGGTAGTGCCTAATGCTCTAGAAGTTAAGACAAATGCAGAATTTCCTTTCCGATACAGCTTTCTCATTAACTTGGCTGTGTGCTTGTTATCCCTCAAACTTTATTTCTGGTCTGAAATACTGTGCTACCCTCCTGTGACATTTTCTTGCATGCACTCCACTGAAGTTTGGGTCTATTGTTTCCCAACAAGGGAGCTGATCCTTCAGCAGTTGCTTATTTATTGGGGTCACTTGAGGTCAGTGATGTGGCTCTTATGGGGTGCTTTTTTTCAGAACTTGGTCAATGCGGTCTGCTGGAATCCCTTTAATTTTGCAGAGGAGGAGACAGCTGATGGAGGAGTTTCATTTTAAATTTACTTACATATCAGACACATAGGTCTATACCTGCACGGTACATATAATTGGCTATTTTCGATGACTGGCACCATACTGTGCCAATTTTGGTTCAATATTAATGGTCTCACCCAGTTTTTCAGGAGCAAGATTTTAGTTCTTTATTTCTCACTGAGGGTTTTTTGAATTATGCAGCAAGGAAGGGCTACTCTGCCTTCCCTCTCACATTTCCTTCTTGCCTGGGTGACAGGGGATTTGTTGACATTTGCTGCATGCCCTGTTGCTATTATAAATCGGAAGCTACATTTCAAGCTTCAGCACACTCAGAGTTAAGCTGCACTGGAAAGAGGACAATGGAAAATATAAATGGAAGACATTTAAAGATGTGGAAAGGGAATTATTGGGACGAGACTGTTCTTTTATTTTAAAGCATATAAGCTGAGAGCGAGAAAAATCCTTTAAAAGTGTTATTTCTTTGGCTTTGTTTTCAGATCTGGATGCCTAAAGTTAAGATGCTAAATTGGTGTTTAGTCGCCAGTTTGCCTTCACTAAAGCCCCTCTGATTTTTCCCTGAAACAACCTTCAGAACAAAAAGTATGGGCTCCGGGATGTGAAATATTTTCCAGAATACTGACAGCTGCTTTCTAAATAGCATTTAATGTCGAGACTTTAATGAACCGAGAAATTCGGGTTTGCGAATGTGTTGTTTAAAAAACACTACAAGAAGAGTTTCGGTTTTCTTTTTAAAAACTTCATTTCTATTTGTTGTAATGTACAAGGAATAAGTGCTGCGAAGCGACTAGTGAAAACGATAAGCAAAATGCAGAGCAAAGTAAATCTGCAAATCGGAATAAATCAGAATAAATCAAATACTTCACCTGAGCAGAAGTAAAATATATATATATATATGTATATATATATTTCCTTTTGAATTTTACTCTGTTGGAAATTTCTAGAAAAGTTTGTGCTCTTTTCTGTTCTGAAAGGACAGGGATGCTTTGCATCAGGAAATTACCCCCAAAATGAAAAGCTGGGTTCTCCCACAACTCCAACAGCCAGGTTTTCTACTTATTCGGGAGCAACAAGGGGCTGTAGGAGTGTGAGTGCAAATCAATTTATCTTCTTGGAGTACTTGTTTATGAGATCTATCCAGTGAAAAGAAGCGTAATGTAGGGGATTAATTTCCTAAACGCAGAGAAATTCACTACCACAATCCTCAAAAAAAAAAAAACCGAGAACAAATAAAAAGCACAAAATCGCAGTGAGGAAAAACATGATTTTAAAGTATTGTCCATGACCCATTTTAACTTATTTCACGCTGTTTCTTCTTCTTTTTTTTTTTTTTTTCCCGGGATAATTCACTGCACAATTCAAACCTGCAGATAATTTCGACCTCTTCTTCTTTATTATTAGCTAGTAAGTTATAGTTAAGCCTGGTTGTTTTTAAAGGGGTGGATGGGATAAAGAGAAGCTGCTTATTTTGCATCCCGCTCTAATCTCCGCTGTGCGAGTGCTGCGGGCTGGGGTTTTACATAGTAAAACGCGGGCAGCAGATAGATTTGATACACGCCCACACCTATGTATGTAACCCCGAGAGTGGCCTGTATGCTATAGGGCCCCTTCTGGGCTACACATCAACGAATCTCCCTGTGGAGGAAGCTCTATATTTTATGGCTGGGCTGGGCTCGGGTTTTTGGGGGGAGGGTGAGGCTGGTTTTTGTTCTCTCCGAAGAGCCGTGGCGCTGCCCTTAAGTTGAAGGCTATTTTCAGACTTCGCCAAACGCCTGATTTTTGTAATTATCGTCAGGATTCCCCCCTCGCCCCCGCCCCAGCCTCGCTCTGCGCGGAAACTAAAATTGTGATTTAGATATTTGGTCCCAGCGGCCCTGCCTGCGCTCGGCAAATGGTTCCATGTCACTCGCTGCATCACAATATCGGAGCGGCGGCGCTCGGTGGCAGCTAATCCTCTGAGCCCGTTAATAAGCTTAGGAGCACGTTCATTGAAGACTGACGCGTTAGTCACAAACAGGGAGAAAATATCTACTGGGGGAAGCTGAATTGGTTTTAATCATCTGCTAATCACCAGTAATGAGACCTACTCTGGGGAAGAAAAGAAAAACAGATAGTCAGAGGGAGGTTTTGTTCTTCACAGCGGAGTAACAGGGAATGAGAGGGCAGCTGTTATTAGGAGAGAAAAGATGGAAAGAAAGGAGGGATTTGGCCAGACCAGATGAAACTTCTTCTGTGGCGCACTGTTTTGTTAGCCGAGTGTTTCTTTCATTCAGCCTCCAAAACTTCAGATCTGTCAGCCCCTCTGAAAGCCCCGGCCCACCTCTCCAAGCCGCCGGGGAGAAAAGGCGCCGCCACCCCGCCCCGGCCCCCCCCCCCCCGGCCCCGGCCCCGGCTCCCCCCGCCCCGCTTCCCTCTGCGGCCGGCGGCGGGCGCGGCTCCCCCCTTCGGCTGCTCGGGGCCTGGGTGCTGCGGGGCAGCGGCTGGGGGCCCCCGGAGGGTGGAGGGTTGCCCTAGGGGATGATGCTCCTCCATCTTCTGCCTCGGAGGAAGCCCGGCTTGAAGGTGCCCTGCTGCTCGCTCAGCCTCCGCCCTCCAAAAGTTTAGCTTTAAGATGGCCACATCCAGCTAAGAGGTGGGCACATCTGCCGCGGCCCACTGCGGTGACGCAGGGTCGCAAGACGGCCTGTGTGTCATGTTCTGCTGGTGAAACTCAACCAACTGCGCGGAAACTAACTCCGTGATTTAGATATTGGGTCTCAACGGCCCCTGCCTGGCGCTTGGCAAATGGTTCCGTGTCACTCGCTGCATCACTCGGCTTTCTGTATGTCACAGAAGCATATAATCACTTAGGTTGGAAAAGACCCTTAATGTCCTCAAGTCCAACCATGTATGGTTAACAAAAAGCACGATTGTGGGTGTGATATTATGGATCAGCATCTTTCATTCCAAGGTGTTGGTATGAGGACCACTGCCACACACTGAATATAATGGGTCAGTCAATTCCTTAATGTAGGCCCTGGGTACCTCCTTCAGCTAGAAAGCGTGTTCACATTTTTATTTTAATTGGCCTTAATTTCTGGCTTGTAATTGCGCATCTGGCTCAGAGAGAGAAAGAAAGCCTTTAAGCTACATTTTTAAAAATTGAAGCTTGGATGAGCTCTTTAAGTGATTATAAAGTTGACTAAATGTAAAAGCTTTGCAAAGGCACACTTCTGGCTGCTAAAACACGTCTATGTTTCATTTGCCGAATATTTTTAGGGAGCTTAAGTAGGGTGGGTAGCTCAGTCGCTGGAAAAGGGGAGTTTTAAATGTCAAGCTTCATTTGACTATATGGAAAAACAAAGTATCAGATGTCCTGTCAGGAAATAAGATACACTGATATACAATGTGCAAACGTATTATTTAGAAGAACTCCTTCACAGTCTCACTTCGTGGAAGTGAGTTACCAAACTTAGTCATGCAGCAAGGAGAAGTCTACATCCTGATTTACGTTTAATTTCTTGGTTTACGGCTACTGCAGCAGGATATCTGAGGAAGATGTGCCTCTCAGTTAATTTCTGCTCTTTCAATAATTCATGTCTCCTCCATCGGGAAGAACGAGGTCCCTGTATACTAGAATATGGTCAAATCAGGCCAGGGAAAATTTTAACTTCTTTATAGCTTGTCTATTGAGTAAAAGAGGGAATGACTAGTCTTCTACTTTGGAATGTGACAGCATCATGTTTCTGATTTTGCAGAAGGGCTCTCTGGCATTCTAGAGATAGGTGGTACTGATGGAAAACAAATCTTCATAATCAGGCAGCTTTCTAAGTCCTCTTGAACAGAAGAGGTTGAGAAGCATTACACGTGAGGGCAGGCAACACATTTCAATATGCCTGTTGTTATGATACGATCTTATTCTAGTGTCACCACAAGTCTTTTTGGTATAAATGAGAAAATAGAAACAGTTATTTAGAAGAGAGGAAAAAAAATGAAAATCTAAACTTATTTTCCTGTGTGCTAAAGGAACTCTCTCATGTACTGCTACTTACCCACCAAGAGTTTAGCAACTCATATGTCATGTAGGCTGCTCCTTAAAAGTGACCATTGATTCTGGAGACGGTCTTTCTCATAAGATTCACACAGATAGCTTGAAAGATCTCACAGAAACAAAACAAAACAAAACAAAACAAAACCAATAAAATAAAATAAAACAGAACATCCCAGTGGAAACTTGGGGAAGCCTCTTCACAGGTCTTCAAGGAAGAAAGAAATCTCCTGCCTATTTGTTTGCCAACAGCAGGATTTTCATGCTATGAACAGACAGTCATGGCTTGTTGAAATCCCCAGTAGTACAACAACATATGGAAAACAGCGCTTCAGTACATTAGATTGAAATTTAAGAGGGAAGATTAACTTAGAAAGATGTCCCTCTATTCAGAGTAAAATCATCACCAGACACAATGATGGTGACCTCAAGTATACGCTCCTTCTAAATTTGGAAGCAACTTTGCCATGATAGAGAGCATGTCATCAAAGCCTGGAGGTAATGTTTAATTGCACTCTTTCTTTTCTTTTTCTTTCTTTTTTTTTTCTTTTTCTTTTTTTTTTCTTTTTTTTCCACAAGTATATTCAGTATTGTACTGATGTTTTCTCAGTTAGTTCATCTGTCTCCACATTTTATCATTCTGTCTGTCAAGCTTATTAGCATACTTTGACAGATTAAAAGGCTAAGGTCAAACAAACAAATCCCCAAAGAAATACTGCTAATTATTGTCATATGTTTTTTAAATACTTTTGCTTCTTCAAAGAATTTCATAAGGAAGTAAACTCAACTTGCAGTTTAACAGTTTCTTTTATGAGCCCTTCATCTCCTCACCAGCACTTTCCCTAGCACCCTCCACTACTCATACACCCATTCTCACTTTTTAGGCAAGAATTAAGCTATTTGCAAAAGTGCAAGACTGCTTCAGACAAGTTACATTTTGTGGAAGGCATCAGCATTATTTATTGATCCACAGTGAGTAGTGCCCAATAAGTCAGCAGAGGTTTGTATGGCTCTTCCATTTCAAGATGTTGGAAGTGAAAGACACTTCTTATTGATAGCAAAGTGACCGTGTTCCAGAATCCTGCTCGGGCACTAGGGAGCCCCCACATGTATCTGTGATTGAAAAGGAGATCCTTCATATCCAGACATATTTCCTCTGTTTGTATGGTAAGGACAACTGATTAGTGTATGGAGATAGAGTCATAAGGCCAATGAGCTACACATTCATAATACCAGCTGTTATATGAAATTGGGTTTTTTTTGTTTGTTTGTTTGTTTTTGTTTGTTTGGTTGGTTTTTTATTTTCAGCTTCTTAAAAGGCAAAACAGAGCAGGTAGATTGGCTGAGCATGGGTAGGGCCAGAAGGGGAGAAAAATCTCCGTATACTTTCAGGTGGGAAGAGCAATTACAATCACAATCAGCTTTCTACTTTCTGTTTTGGTTATTGGCAGATGTAGCTCATAAGGTAGGAGCTGGTTGAATAAAGGAAGATATTGGCTTCCTGCAATGATGAGACAACAGGTGGCTAAAATAAATAGAGGGGGAGTGCCTTTGAAACAAGATAAGCAAAAAGACAATCCTGATTAGCTTAATGAGCAAACGTATTTATCTTATACCCTCACATTTCTATTAATTTCCAGACACTTTCATGCTTCAAGACAATATATCTGTTTTTTAAAGGATTAATTATTTGACAGGTATGCAAAGGTAGCATTGCCAAACCTTGTTCATGGCAGGTAAATCATTACATGGCCTAAGACAGTGTTCATTAGCTGCATTGTCAATCAAGTGGGAGTCCTGCCAGAGAATTGCTGATGGTACGACAGGGTCAGAAACAAAGATATTCAGTCTCTATTCATCCATCAGATTTTTTTTTTTTAAATCAATTTACAGCATGATAATTGAGTCAAGTTTATTGTGCTGCCCCTCAAACAATGTAGGATTTGGTGATGATAAATCTCTTGGTACTGAAATGATCCACAGTAGACCAGAAACAGAGATCAAGACAGGGAAGAGAAGGAAGAAGAAAGCAGGAGAGTTGGGGTAGGCTGGGGAGATGAAAACCAATACAAAAGGTATTTAAAGAAGGGTTTCAACTTAGAGAAGACCTGTCTTTAAGATTAAAAAAAAAAAAAAAAGAGTTGGAAAATGAAGTCCTCAGGTAAAGAAATCCTTCACTGAAGGTGAAGAGCTAGATTGCCATTCATGTAGCTGTATCATCTGAAATTATTCCACTGATAAAGCCAGTGTGCTTCCTTCCCAGGAGACCAATACTAACTTCAAAAGTATGATTTCTTTTTGCTGTATTGGAGAGCCGTTTTGTAAGAATTTTTTTTTTTTGCCCTTTTCCCTGTTTTGGAGAGCCTTTTTGCAAGATGCTTTCCCCTTTATATTTGCAACCGTGCATGCCCATGTGTGTGCAAGGTCTATGTGTTAGCTAGGTGCCTGTGTCACAAAAATAATGTTAAAAAATCTTGCATGTAAAAGGAAAATGAAGACTCTGTCTCTGAGGCAGAAAGAGGAGGGCTTTCTACCAGCAGGAAAGTCCTTTTATGTCAACCTGGCCGTGGCTCTGATTTCCTGGGCAGATGTCCAGCAGTGTACTTCCAGCCCAGGAAATGAGGTTTGTAAGTGTCCCTCCTATGACCCACACTCATCTCACACTCATGCCAAAGAGTTAAAACAAGTGCTACTGCCATCACGCACGGGCTTGCTGTGAACTGATGTCACTGGTAAACATGTGCTTGCTTATCTGCTTTCCTCAGTTTGCTGTTTGGCTGATTTCAGACACATGATAAATAGACCATTCCTAAATTTTCGTATAATTACATTTAAATATAATTTTGAGCAATTAAAATGAATGGGAGAGGAATTCATATGAAATCCGTCTGAAAATAAACCTATAAAATATCTGAGCGGCGGATTCCAGCGTGATTTCTGAACTCCCTTTCCTACGGCAGCGGTGCGCACCAGCTCTCCCCTCAGACCCCAACTCCTTTCTGGGACTCATCAGGCTGATGCTGAACATATTTAAATCCTCCCCATAAAAGGTTTAGTCTAAGTTGCTTCTCCAGTACTTGTTTGAACATTAAATATGCAAATAATCATCATTACACTTCCAACAATTACACATGTTTGCGAGCACCATGTCAAGTACTGGCAGCAGTGCAATCATTTGTAAAGACAAATATTCCATTCCAAGAGATGTCATGCTGCTTAGAAGATTTCTTTTTGTATTAGTAGCCACACTGCTGCTTCATAAAGTGTGCAAATGAACGTGACAGTGCTGCCAATAGCTGCCAGTTCCTTCCTCTCGGCAGAGCAGATGTCAATCAACCGTCCCAAACAGACAAGGCCTGGGCGCTGCCGCAGACATTAAACATGTAGGATGCGGGAGGGAGGGCGCAAACAGCGTGGGGGCTCGCTCCGCTCCTCCGTCTCCCTCTCCCTCCTTCTCTCCCTCAGCCCCTCTCCCTCTCCCTTTCTCTCGGAGGAGGCCCGAGGCCTGTGGAATATTTTAATTTCTGATTCCTGACTACATTATCGCGTGCTTGTAACAGACGAATTGTAATTTGTAGCTCGGAGGTGGCACGGAAAGCTGCCTGCAACCGTAGGACAGATGCAGGCGTGTGTGGCAGGCTCCTCTCCTCGCCGCTCCTGCCTGCTTCCCCCTCGCTCCTGCTCTTCACATAGTTATGGATAATTGTCAGCATTCACTTTTATCACATCCCAAGTAGCAGCTTAGAGAAGATGCGACTTTAGTCAGGACTAATCTTGCCTCCTCCTGAAGTGGGAAAATCCCAAGTATTTCAGGGTCCTATTGATAACCCTTGTGCTTTTTTTCCATAAAAGACGGATGACTCTGGCAAGCTTGGGAGACTGCAGATAATGGGATTGACTTGGTACTTAAATCTCAGTGAACCAAGACAGCATAAGTAATTAGTGAATTGGATCCATACTGGGGTGCTAATGATGGCTAATACTGCCCCGCACCATTCTAAAAACCGCAAGATACACATCCATCTCATTCAGATAAAACCAAGGGGACGCTGCTTCTGCAGGCATCATTTATTTCTTCCCTAGCACAGAATTTATCCCCCGTTTAAAAAAAAAAAAATCTAATTTTCCTGGAGTGACATCCCAAAGAACAAGTGACCATTCTGTCAGAAGAGTTCATTATGATCACAAATACCTCTGGTGTTTTTAATTAAGAAAGGCTAATTAAGAGAAACTATGCATTTATCTTCTTATCTAGTTGTCAAGGGAAAAGTCACAAACACTAACTATGCACTGTTTGAATGGGAGAGGCAGTTCATATTTTTAATCTTTTTTTGTCGTTTGTTTTTTATTTGTTCCCTAAACAACTACATACCCACAAAGGAAAAACTTGGCTCAGGGAAAGTATTACATCTTTATAAGCAGCGCTCCAACTTTTATTAAGTGTAGTTCAACCCCATGTCACGATTTTTCTCCAGGTTGGTATAATTGAAGAGTATCTGTGTATAAACTAGCATTCTGCCTCATTTTTCTTTCCCCGTGGAGTGATAGCTTTTTATCAGGATAATTTAGATAAATGTCTTTCCATGGGGTTTGCTTATCCTTCCAGGAGCTTTGATCGACAAATAGCCATGTAAGATGAACGACATCGTGCTTTGGTCAAATGCATTCTCATCTAAAAGCAGAGCGGGTCTCAGGATGGGGGGGACTCCTGTTTTCCAAGGTTTCAGCATTGGAGGGTGGCCCTCCCACCATGTGCTCCAGTTTGTTACAGTGGCTGCAAACTAACGTGTGGATGTACGTGCCTGTGAGTGCACATGTGCATGTATAAGCTCCTAAAACCAGAGACAACTGAGCAGGAGTTGCATTAAACTAGTCAAGCAAACCCAGTGAAATAGTTTTACGGGGACAGCTGAGGACAGGGAGGAGGTTTGGATGCAGGGGGGAAATTTCCCACTGAGAAACTGGGAACTCAGGCACCCTGCAGCTTCCGTCCGTGCTGCCAGCTAAATCCTAAAGCCAGACAACCGATCCTCCCTTTTTCCATTTCTTATTTGTAATTTGTCCTGTCATTTAAAGAAAAAAAGGAAGTCTGCTCCAAAGAGGGCTTGGGCTATAGAACATAAATGGTTAAGATGCAGTGTTACTGATTAGCAGCAAAAGAGGCTCCTGCCAGAAACTATATTTTTTATTATTATTTTCTTCTTCTTCTTCTTCTTCTTCTTCTTCTTCTTCTTCTTCTTTTTTTTTTCATTAGCATTAAGTTGAATGAAATCTTTCTTTTCCCTGACTGTCGGAAGGGTCTTAATTCTGTGCTGGGTTATTTCAGCAAGTACATCAGTAGCTGTGTGTGACCGCAGTAGGAAATGCTTTTTAAGGAGAACTTCATATGCAACATTTGAGGAGAAAATGCTGCTTAATGTGGGGACTCTTGGTTTTCATTCTCAATCTGTAACTGATTAGGAGGCATTCAGAGCTAATGTAGGATGAAAAGATGGGCACAATCTCAGTTGAAGAGGCTGAAGGGGGGCTGGTTGGGATGAGGATCTGAGCTGGATTAGTGCAAACCCAAGTTTTAGTTGGGATGGAGCTAAAGCGTTATCCTAGGGGCAGACTGGCTGCCTTCTGCCTGCAGAAACTCTCTTACCTCTGTGATTTCCTGCTTTGCCAAAAGTGTAGAGCCTCTCCCCTGAAAATAGCACTTAGCAAATTGCAGCTTTAACCCCACCCTTTCTATCTCACCCAGAGATTTTTGTTTCCGTCTTTCTGTCTTGCTGCATGTGAGAACTTTGGCCTATACAGTTGCTTGATGCATGTATTTCTAAAATGACAGGCATTTTTATAATACTAATAAATCACACAGTCATCTGAGTCTAAAACTGAACTCTGCCTCCCAGCCATGTTTCCTTTTGCTTTTCTGCTTTCCACTGCTTTCCCTGGCTCTTGCTAGCTTTTAGGCTTTGTTGTAATCCTCAAATACATACGTGTTATTTTCACTGTATGTAACCTGAAGTACTTTGCCCTGAAGAACCGTAACTATTTTAGCCTTTATATAAATAACCAGGGTTCCCATTTCATAATTAACTTCCCAATAAATGGGAAGTGCTGCCGTGGGGAAGAATATGTGGAAATATTATTATTAGGATGTGGGGGATGCACCTTCTGCAAAATTAAAACAGTGCATGTTAAGAAAGGTGCCTTACCTTGGGTTTCTTACTATAACTGTTCCCCTTCCAGGAGTTTAGCTTTTAGAAGAACTTCATTGTTTATCTTCCCAAGAGCCTGCCTTTCTCCTTGAATATGATGAATGTGGCTGCAGGACTCTGCATCACCAGTTCCAAGAGTTTGCCTGATGGTGAGGTCTTTACAGTTTTCTAGCAGGAAGAGAAATGCTTCCCTTCTTTTGACTTAATTTGCTCTAATCTTTTGTTGTTACTCCCTTTTCTGATGTCATCCCTGGAAATAGCCCTAAACACTGCAAGCACTGATAGAAATAATCACATCGCTGGACACTTGAATCTAAAATCCTTCAATTCTCAGCTTTTACTTCTGAAATACTATTCCCCAGTTTTTGTCCCAAAACAAGAAGGCTTTGCCAGAAATGAGAAAGAGCTAAGCTAGACCCAATGTATGATGTTACATATACTCTGCTAATACACTATTAGCAGAATTTCAGAACTTGCAGTAAAGAGTATTAAATCTGACACACTTAGCTAAAAGCAGGTCCATATTCAAGGTTATAGAAAAGGAGAAGTCATTTATATGATGGTACTGATCTTCTCCAGAACAATATCTGATGCATATTTATTTTTCTAAGGTTTCAAAAGGAGGTCGATTTGTTCCCAAATCCTCTCTAACTTTGAAAGTTACGTTAAAAATATAGAAATAGAAAAAGGGTACAGAGCCTTAGATGGATTTGAAGGCAGAACAGACTACATTAGTTAACTTATTTTTGGTTCTGAGGGGTGGAAGTCAAGCACTTGTTTTTCTACCCACCAGAAAAATACTAGGAGCTGCAGGAGAGTTTCATTATGGGGAAAAATATGGAAGAATGAATTCCGAATGACTCTTCCCTGCTGGAAAATGCCCAGATTCTTGGCGTCTGCTGTGGGAATGCACACAGATAACAAGTAGAGATAGAGCAGGTTTGTGCAAAAGCAAAACAGAAGCAGTACATGTAAACAACTGTTTTATTTGATTTCTGATTTTCTCTTTATATGATGAGGCACACATGGCAGAAAGACAGAAAGGAATGGGTCTTATTTTAAAGAAAGCAACTCAGAATAGCGTGCTTTGCTTTTAACGTCTTATACTGGATATCAGGATGTTGAAAAAGTCCTGGAATTAAAAGCAATTCCCTCAACTTGAGCAAACAGTCCAGAAATCTGCCAGTTGCTGGCACATTTCCACTGGTTTGAAAGTTTGAAAGCTGGCTAAAAAATTTAGGGGTAGTTTCTGTTTGTTTGTTCCTGACCACTGATAGCATGAGCTAGCAGCTGGTAGGAGAATAAAGGAAAATGTGTGTGTATTGGCAGCAGACAATTTATAACATGAAGCGATTATTCTCTCAGAGTCTTAAACATCAGAACTTGTGTCTTAAAAAATAATAATTTGCTTGGACAATTTTACAACGGAGCATTTAGGGTTTTTTTTCCCATTTTTTCCTCCTTCAAAGATGTGTTGGAATTTGTAACCAACAAGATACATAATTTATCAATCTTGTCTTTTTTTTTTCTTTTTTTTTTTTTTCCTCTTTTTTTTTTTTTTTTTTTCCTAAGAGGCATTTTTCAATCTTGTCCCTTTTAAAGCCTCGTTGGAATCCTAGCATGGTAAACCTACATCTCCACCTAGTGGTCTAACAACAATGTTCAGCAATTATTTTTCCAGCAGCGTGGCGCATCCAGATAGTTTGCATTGTGATACCAGTCTGAAGAAACTACATTCTGAAGGAAAGATGTTGAGACTTGTGGCTAAACATATATACATATGCACATGCCGACTGAATGTTGAAATTCAGCTGTCACCTCTAATTAAGATAACGGGTCCTTTATTTTTTAGTATTTTTTATTAATTCCAGCTTTAACTGAACATGTGAGTTTTAATACAGCATCATATCACTCAGCATTTTCTGCATCCCCATCCTACACCATGCTGGCTCAGTGCTGGGAGCTACAGTTGCCATTTTGACAATCCCACGTCTCTGATGCAAAGAGTGACCAAAGCCCCTCAGTTAGGCAAGTACTTGATCGTGCTCTGGGATGTACAACAATGTTTTTTATAACCTTTTGGTTTAGGGCGTTTTGTATCTGATGTGAGGAATTTTCAGGAAATCCATGAAGGGAACAGATGTGCAATGCATGCAGTTTTGGTAGTGGGGGAAGAAAAATTTTTTTGAAGTTCAATAGTGTCTTTTCTGGAAGCTCCAACAGATTCTTCGGTTTATTTACTTATTTGCCTTAATGGCTAAAGATGCCTCTAAAATGTTCTCCTTCGAAGTACAGGAAATTGGATTGCTGAAAAAAGCTCCATTGCCAACACAGTTGTTTGCTATCCCCTGCAGTCACTGTAAACTATTCCTGCAAGAGCTACTTGAAGCATATTAAAAAAGTCAGGCACCCAAAGTAATTAGTATCTACAAGCAAATCTGTTCTATTTATAAACGCGGGCAAAAATGGAATTAGTCTCCTGATCCTGTCCAAAATATTTTATTTTCCTTAGCCGTAGTTCTGTTCCTCTCTCAGACCTCTGCACTGCCAGTTGTGTCATACAATAGTATCTGAGAATCCTGTTATTTAATAAAACAACCACAGAGCTGTTCATAGTGCACGAAATCGTGTGCCTAAACCTGTGCGAGACTGGATCCCTCACTTAGACAGTAGATGTACTGTTAATTAAATGCTACTTGTTATAAAATATATTAAAGTGATTGAAGCTTCTGTCGCTGCAGTGGGCCTAGAATGTACAATAATCCTTCACTGTAATGTAGAATCCTCATGTCAGAGACATGTACAGTACTTAGACAGAGTATAATTAATGCACATTAACATATATACTCAGAGAGAGAATATATGAAGAGGGTGCTTTGGGACATGGTTAAAATTTTTGTGACTTCAAATTAGAGGAATTTGGAAAATCTCCAGTTCAGCAATTTAAAATGATTAAATGATATCATAAAGTTGGCCTAAAACTGAGCAAATGTGAAGAAATACGGAAATGGGGTTTTATTTCATTCATGATGTATTCCAGCCTTAAATACTGTTTTCTGCAAATACAATAAATATTGATTTCCTTAGCTAATTAAGAATGGATGGTCACCCACAAATAATTAAACTAAATATTTAGTCTTATATAGAGGAATGAAAAATTAGATGCTTACTGCGGAGATGGGTAGCATGCAGAGGTTATAGCGAGTCCAAGGTCAGTAATGGATTAAAACTGAGACATACTCCTGTAGACAGAGGAGGGAGTTTATTTGGAGAAAGAGAGGAACATTTTGGGTGGCTAAAACTGAGAACTGGTGCTCTCTGAGATGGTCACTGTCAAAAGGTGGAGGTGAAAGCTGGAGGAGAGAACAAAAGCTGTAGATATGGTTCACACTTCTCTTCAGTCTGGTCCTGCAGGGTACTGTCAGTCAACATTGCGAATTCACCATCAAGAGATCCTGGCTGCATTAGCCCTGAGCTCTGGGAGGATGCTGGGCTCCTACTGAGCGGTAAAAAATTGTGTCCTTTCGCACGCACTGTATCTGACACGTACGTGTCACAGATGTGGATACCCAGTACACTTGACAGCACCCAACTGAAAACCGTTTTGGCAGACAACTCAAGTGCTGCAAAACAGTAGCTTTTATGTAGAAAAAATGGAGCTGGTTGGAAAACGAGAAAGAGCAATGGAAAAAAAGAAACACGCCATTTCCTTGTTACTTTGACTGACCTTTGGCTTTTTCACATTTCAGAATTATAAAAAAAAAAAAAGTAATAAAAAAAATGTTTGCTGTAGAATCAGGAAAAAAAAAAAAAACAACCAAAAACAAAAAGGAAAACAAAAACCATAGGTAAAGTTGTTGAAATTGCTTTTGTGTTTTAAGTGGAGCCTGAAGAGCAGAAATGCAGCCTCTTAGGAAGGAGGTAAGGTCCAAAATCTGTCTGTGTTCTCCAGTCCTTCTTGCCAATTTTCTTTGTTTGTAATGCTCTGTCCAACTGTTCAGATCTACGCCAACTTTCTGGGTCCTTGAAGTAATCCAAGCAGATGACTGAAGTGCTCAGTGTGGCTGAGCGCTCTTCATTGGCTGTCTCAGCAATAAAAGGGCCATAACTGTTGGTTTAATGGTATATGTAAGAAGACAAAGTATTCAGTGCTGCTACTCAGAAAATATTTTTGCTTTTCCTGACTCTGAAATTCATAGTCTCACAATATGGATAGCTCTAGAAAGAATCTAGAAAACCACTTTCTTGGGAAAAATGACATAATTTGTGGCATTGGATTAAAACCCCTGTGACCATTCAAGACAATTGCTACCCCTACAAATATTCAAGGAAAATTAAGATTCAAAAGAGCAAATTTCAGTCCAGAGAGCTGAAAATATTTCAACCACCACAGATTTCTCATCAATTAAGCAAGATTTTTCATCAACTACATCTTCAAAAGAAAAAAAAAAAAAAAAAAGAAACTAACAGTTGACACACATAACCACTGAATGGCAGTCTTTATATTAGATTTTCTTTGACCTAAGAGGAAGAATAATTGTGAGCTTGCTTTAACAACTCTTCTAAATTCTGGAACAATTTGTGTGCTATACTCACATGTAGCTATTAAGACTTTCAAGGAATTATTGCAAATAATGTTGGTCTTGTGAAACATTTATCAAACATTTGTACAGCAAAGTTGACATGATGAAACTTGGGTAGATTCATTTTAGCACAGCTGTTGGATATGCAAAAATACAAATCAGAAAACCTAGATGATTCCCTATGCCTCTGCATGTAAAGGATGCATACAAAAATCCCTTAGCTATTCTATAATATGGAGAGTAGGAGGGTTAGGGGGTAGGAAAGTGTTATACTTTCAAATATATGCTAAGAATCCAAGCACCCATGTAAATTGTAATGGATATTTACTTAACCATTCCTGGAAGTCCACAGGTACTGTGAAGAATTTCCTTCATGAACAAAAATCCAAAGCTCCTTCAGTCACAAGGAAAGCGACCTGCAAATTATCCTTGTACCAATGCGAGCAGTGTAGCACTGCAGGATGCCTTGCCCAAGTCACCAGTGGGAAAAAAGTGGCTTTTCTCCTGTCCACTTCTCTTCTTTCCTTTTTTTTTTTCTTCTCTTTTTCCCTCCATCCATCCCGTCACCACCAAAAAAAAATTAGTGATCAAGATGAACTTAAGTTTTGTTCTTTTAAAAACAAACGAACAAAAGCCATACTGAAATAAAACATGGATTATCTTTCATCTGTTTGCAAACATTTCCTTGACCAGTATTCTGGTCATGTAATACTACTGCATTAACATGACTATACATACCAAAGTGCAAACTGTCAAAAATTAACGGTACATGGGGGCTATTGAAAATCTTAGTTGAAGTCCAAGATAAAATTTATCTGCCTATTTCAGTAGAGCCTAGATTTCATTGTAACTGATGACTAAGCTTGCTGATTGACCTCACTGACAGATATTTGGATCCACGAAAACATTTTCCATATTTTCAGTAAACCTGTGTATATGTATGTGTATATGTACTGATATATAAGTAACTTAGAGGAGAGAATATAAAGAAAATAATCTAGAGAAACATTTAGTGACACTAACAAATAATAATAATTTATGTGTCTCCCTTGTGTAGAATCAAAGTTGGAGTGGAGAAAAAGGAAGAGAGGATGTCAGGAATGTGTAAGGTTTTCTCCATAGAGAACATAGAATAAATGTACAAAGGTAAGACAAAAATAGAACAGAATGATAAAAGTTAGAAAAACATTATCATCCAGCAGATACAACATCTATTAGCTAAGCTCATATGCAAAATAACCTTCACAGTTTAACAAGGAAAGGTGATATTAACATGCGCTGTACAGTTTCTGCCTTGCATATACACAAAAAAACACTCATAATTCATATATTCAATCTGATGAAAAGGTTCAGATTCAAGCTTGCTAATAATAACTGTAGCTTTATTACAAATAAGTGTGAAGTTTGGAGACGTATCCCAGCCCACAGTTATGCAGGAGCTGAAAGAATATGCTTCAGATATGAAGGTATTGTGAGGAGCTGATGAACCCTCCACTTGCAGACATAGAGATATTATTTCCTTTATACATTACCAATTTTCTGTGCTTTTAATACATAAACATGTGATGGTTTTGTGTAATGTTTCTGCGTTACTGTACTCGTCTGCTGTAGTCCTGCATTTGTAGTGCTCTAGTCAGTATCTACTGCAGAATATTTTGAGACCTCTCACAGGCTTTTAAAACTTTTTTTTCTGTGTAAAGTTCACAGTTTGGGTTATGAATTCAACTCCTCAGCCTTTCCAAAGTCATCTCCTCACAGAGCTGTGCAGGGGTGTTCCCACCAGGTCTGTCAGTTGGTGGTCCCCAGATGGATCAGTCGCAAAACCTTGGGAAAGCCAGGGCTGAGCTGGAAAGACTTAAGCATCTTCAATAATACGCTGGTAGGGATTTTGAAAGCCTTGAGCTCCACAGGATTTTCTGCCAAAGAGTTTCTGCAAGTCTAACACAATCTGAAGTGTATGCTTTCCAGCAGTCACAACCTCCCCAGACTTTGTCAGCCAGGCTTCTGGAAGGCTTCTCTCCTGGCTCTGCAACGTGTGCTTTGTGGGAGGCCTGTCCCCAGAAGTGATAGAGAAGGGTTGCACTTCCAACTGCTGCCCAGCTCTAGAAAGCCCACTTCTGCTCACCAGCCAGTTTTTCTGACCGTGAGACCTAATAGATTTCCTAAAGAAAAGGTTGCTCAGCTTTTCCATTCATAAAAGGAGCTCTCTCATTATTATTATTTTTTTTAATCCCCTCCAGCTTCAACATTTCAAGCAAAATCACCACTAGGACAATGCTATAGGTTTTGATAACACATAATTATTGTCTAAGAAAACAATCAGATTGTTAGAAGCACCTGTTAATGTTCTCATACCAGTGACCCATATTTTTATGCAAATATACAATTCCCCCGTCTTTATGAAAATGTAACAATGGATTGTAATTTGTAGCATCAGCAACATCAGAAACACCCCAGTAATGTTCTTGGTAGCTAATTGATCGTTTGCTGCAGCTACTTTCCGTGCAGACAGAAGCTAGAAGTGCCTTTGGAAGTTAGAGGTCCAGTAAAGATCCTGCTTGAACAAAAGAGCCCAGATGGCTGTCTGGTACACAGCAGCTACCAATACAATTTATTATCTTTTTTTTTTTAAATTACTATTTTTTTTTTCTGTCTATGGAGACCATCTTTGAAATACAGGGCAAACTGTGAATGAAGCATGCAGAAGGATTGTAAACTGCAGATCCAAGCTGCAGCAGACACATGCAACATCAATTCACTTCAAAAATTATAACATCTTTCCAGAGAAGCTTCTGTGCAGAGGTAAAGCATGGTTTTATTGAGACAAGCTCCTCTTGGAAGGTTTCATCTGTAAGTATATCCGGCCTGAAGGTATCTGATTTACCATCTCAGGCTATACTTCCTTCCATACATACACAATCTGCAGTGGAATAAGGAAATGCAAACTTGGCAAGGTAATAATTGCCCAGGTCTCAATATCTTCAGTATCTCTTCTGCCTTAGTATACACAGGTAGAGTAGGTAAATCTGATTTGAAATCCTTCTGCTCTGTCTAGTTATGACAATTTTCTAAATAACTTCCTTCTTTCTATGTTTGAAGCTGTTAATAAATACTTGCATTATACATATCCAATGGGATTTTTTTTATTTTTTGTTGTATCACATTAAACCAAATTTTGCTGTGACAGATTTGCTTCTTCTGTGTATCCTGGTATATGGACAATTTTTCAGCTTTGACTCTCGCTGTGCTTGAAATGCCAGGGGAGTGATGCACAGTCTGATAAAGTTGTCTGAAAGGAAGTTGTGGATTTTCCATTTTTTTGAACATTCAACTCATCTCAAGTCAGGTTGTCTTTTCGGAAGATATGGTCCAGCCTGAATTGGGGTGCTCAGTCTGAGGGTAAGTGGGTGAAATTTAAGGGCCAGCAATATATAAGCAGTTTCTCTAAATAATCTCACAATCTCTTCAATTCTATGCATTTAAAATGAAGAATCTTGCACAGTGCAGCCTACGACATGTTAAGTAGTCTTGGAACATGGGCAACTCATTTACACCCAATAAGTAACTCTACATTATTTGCACAGTGAATTCTTTCCCACTCTGCATAAAATGCAGCGTGACTGAGTACAAGTGCAGATTAGTGTGGCAACAAGCGCACAGATGGTCTCACCAACTTTGCTTCAAAGCCCTTGTGCAGTGGCTGTGAAGCCCCTCCAAGCTGTGTGGCTGAGATCTGTGCTCTGAGGGTCCTAAACTTCACTTTCTGCAGTCCAGAAATATAGCCCGACAGTGTCTGGTTGACTCTTCAATCCCTCTTCTGAATGAGCTTTTAAAGAGAGGAAGTACAAAACAGATTCTGGGAATGATGCTCTGAGGAAAAGCTTGGCAATCAGGGCTATTAATAGAAAAATGCTTTTCCTTTGCCCAGAAGTATGAAAGAACACACACAAAAATACTAAAATTATAGAAGAAAGTGGAAGGGAGTGATGGCATTCTGAGATGACGATGAGAGAGCAGTTAATATCTCATCTGGCTTCTTACAAAGGTGTGCATTATGCAAGGAGTAATGACGAGCATTTTCATTCTTTACCTTAAGTCTCCATGTTGCCCCGAGGTATGATGTGCATTGTTTGGGCGGAAAGCACTTGGGAGCTGCATTGTGTCTGTCACCATATGTCTAGTCAAACATGCGAGCTGAAGGAGTGCCTTGATTTTGCTCAATTAGTAGTGTTTGATTTGTGGCCTTCACATTAGCAAGTATAAATTTGTACAGTGGTCACCATTTAAAAACCAATATTTACCAAGGGTTATCACATCATCAATCTGAGGACACTAAGTAGATCCTTAAACTTTGAGTGGAAAATAATACTGAGATCTAGTAAATATTTAACACACATATCATTTTATGGTAACCACCATTTTTGATACAGGTGTTCATCACCTCTTCCTAGCTAAGCCTTATACTGGGTTGCATTGCACTGAATTCAGGCTTCATATCAGCCAGATTTGTGCTAGAGACCACTAAGAAGAATATAGTGAAGGTGACTTTATAATGAATATAATGAAAATAACTATAATGGATAATATCTTGATTTTTATTTTATATTATTTTATTTTTCCTGTTCTCTCTTCCCAAATCATTTGATTCATCATGGGTACTCTGTGGAAACACTGGATTTATGGTTAAAATATATCTGGAGAAAATTAACTTGAGGTTCCATTTTCCCTTGCGTGTGATAGGAAATTTTCTTGTTGGTAGGGAAGGCTCTCCAGTAGCAATCTACGCTGGACAGATACTTTTAGTCTAACTGCCCTTACTTTGATGTGTAAGTAACAGATGTTTAAGAGAGAAGAAATTAGATAGACTGTGATTACTGAGAAACAACTTAATTTCAATTCATTACTTGATGTTCTCATTCACTTGTTCTGAAAATGACAGTAGTTAGTAGGGTTGTTGGGTTTTTTAATTGACAATTTTTATGTTTTAACAATCAACTTAAACTTAACCTATGCACACCTCTAATTTTGAAACACATCATTTACTAGCTAATATATCACTTTTTCAGGGTAAGATGGAATTATTTCCAAAATGGCTTTGCTTTAATTATGTGTTTATACCACTTAGCCAGCTTGTTTTCTCGTAGGCAATGGAAAGAGGTAAGAAGGAAGCAGGAATCCACAGTTTTGCTTCTCTCCCTTCCCCAAAACAAAATCCTTTCCTGCCTGGTTTTCTAAAAAAGAGATATTTCAAATGAGCTGGAGGAAGGGCTTGGCAGGGGAGAGATTAGGTTTGGGTATTTCTGGTGGAAAGGAAAAGGGATGATTAAGAAACTATCTTGGATAGCTCATTAGCTTTCAAATATTGCATGTGTTTGGTTGATAAAGGTAATAATGTTCACACAAGTACTATAAGGCATTTGACTTCGTACCTCACAAAATTTTGATTAAGAAAATAAAACGATAATAAACTCAACATGGCGCATGTTGAATGGCTTAAAAAGTACAATTTCTTTCTTGTAATTGCAAACAGGGAATTCTCACAGAAATAATGTTTTCGTAGTCAGCTCCTCAGGGATCAGTTTTTAATGCCACGCTATGAAATATTTGTCTCAGTGGAAAGGAAAAGATTTAGAATAGGTGTTTGGAAATACAGTGCAAAGAGAATACCTAGAAAAGCTGCTGTTTCTTGGTGAAAGTTTTTAACAACTGATCAAGCCATATGTCAGAACAGTCAAAGTTTACGTGCATCTGTCTCTTAGTAAGGATATGGCCCAGACAATCCTTTGGGATATCTCCAGAAATGCATTTGCATTAATCAAATATAAAATGATCACTGATAAAAAACTAAGTGATCATGAAGCTGGGGAGATTATACAGATAAATAACAGAGAGTAGATTGCAACCCAGTGCCAGCTGGATCTCTTGCTAACTGAAATGTAAGCAAGAACTTTAACATAGCACAACAGTGGGAAGCTGCCTGCATGGAGCAGTAGCAGACAGAAGGAAATAAAGAGCACACCTAAAACCTGTGTTAGAAAAGAGAGAGTCCCAGGATGGAATGGTTCTTTAAAGAGCATGGCACTTGAAGAACTGTGTAACTGTGGAGTAACAGGTTGGAGCTTTGATGATCCTCGAGGTCCCTTCCAACCCAAGCCATGCTATGAGACTACGATTCTACGTACTTTTAGTTCATAGGCCAGGCAAAGTTTGCAGTGAGAAGTGGTATTTTTATGTCTAACTCATACCACTGGAAAGAACAGATGAATGAACTTTTACACGCACAAGCCCTGAAATCCCTTTCTTTCCTGACAGTATCTGTTTGTCTTATAAACAAACATTATTACTGGTCCTTACAAAGTCTGCTTTATTTCTATCCCCTAGCCATCAACTACAGCCGTATTATAGTCGGATACTGAGGTAAAAGGTAGCTGGGTCAAGTGTAGGAGGAGCAATTTGGGGGAGAAATAAACAGTACTTGCATTCTGGCAAAAAGACTGCAACACACCCCAATGGGTGGGAGCTCAATTTAGATAAATTCAGAGTTGGAGCTAGGTTTACTTTCTGTCAGTGAGAGCAATTAGCTCCTTATCAATGCATCAACTTGTGTTGTTGGATTCCCCATAAGAAAAAAATAAAACATATCTGAATATTTTTGGTAAGTGATGTAGCAGCAAGAGGATCTAAGAGATGTGGGGCTGAACCAAGAAGTGTAACAGAATTTTGGCCTTCGTTATATGGGAGGTAAAACGTAGGCAAGCTCAGTTGTCCATTTTTATTTCATAATCTATGAATCTGCAACACTGCAATTTAATTCCAAGAGCTGAATTTAAAAACAGAGGGTAGAGCAGCTCTAAAAACACTTTTGTTTCTGGTTTATTGTTAAAAGTTTGAGTCTGCTACATCTCACAATTGTTGTTCTGTGTTCTTCTTGTAAAAGGAAACAGGCAAAGACTCCACAGGATGAGAGTCAGCCTAGGCCAACAGAGACAGGCTTTAAGCAATCTCCGCAAGCACCACAAATCTGTGTCCAAGCCTCACAGTTTATCATGTGTTAAGCCTATCCAGATGGCAGGTGATATTCTGGTATTAACAATCCACATCCATTTCCACTTCCATCTCTGTAGAAAATTTCCAGCGAGTCTCCCTGGTGGTCTTTTAAAAGTATGGGCGCCTGAATATACATGAATGTACACCACACAGATTAAAATATCTTGTACTGATGAAAAAAAAAAAACAGCCCACAAGCTGTTAGTAACTTAGAATCTGAAATATGTAAGGGAACATGGCTTGAAATACTATGAAATTGTGCCATTTGCAAGTATTTCACTTACTGCATGTGATAGTCCCGGGCTCTTGAGGAAAAGAATTGGGAGGAGGGAGGAAGAACTCCTCTCTGTAAGCCTGTAAGAACTGGAGTAATGGGCCTTTGTGGGAACAGAGTAAAGACTCCAAACTGAAACTTTTCTCTCTGCACAGTGTTATGGGCAATGCTGCAGCTCCAGTTTGCAGCATATACCCAACTGTGCTTTCCTGTTTCTTTGCTCCCCTGCAAGGAGCTTCCTGTCCTCTGCTGATCCCCTATGAACACCTGCCTGCCTGTGGAGATAAGGCTTGAGATCAGAGCCTGTGTCCTAGGAGAGGAAGACCATGGTGCAATACAACAGCTGCTCAGGACTCACTGTCTAGCCTTGCAGTTTGGATGGAGGGTCTCAGAGCAGTAGCTAGCACAACCGAGTGAAACAACAGGAAAGTCTCCAGGCTTTTGCTTCATCCTCCTTTTGCATTCTATTGCATGTGAATCACGGAAAACAGGGTGAACTGAAACCCAGTCTCCTTGTTTAACACTTGGGCATGCTATCAAAGTCTTACCAATCCATGTCCCTCTGGGAGGGGGGGAGGGGGGGGGAGGGGAAGAGAAGAGAAGAGAGGAAAAAGAAGAGGGAGAGGAAGAAGAAGAAGAGTAAGAGCTTTCATTTCTGTTCTAACATCCTATTTCTACTCGGGTAAAGAGATAATGCCTCTTCCTCATGTGTATCTCCTCTTCCACAGCATAAGCTGTCCACCTTTGCTGGCATCATCCTGAGCACACAGCAGGAGGGAACATTCAGCATGGTCTGACAGGTAACCTGGGGCACCGCAGGTAGATGTCTAACTTGAGAAGGACAGCATATTTGGGTATCTGAATTAG
Organism: Alectoris magna; assembly: GCA_030625065.1. Classification (NCBI taxonomy): domain Eukaryota; kingdom Metazoa; phylum Chordata; class Aves; order Galliformes; family Phasianidae; genus Alectoris; species Alectoris magna. The sequence goes on from CM060560.1 coordinate 62,561,453, forward strand.
GAGCATTCTTATCCTCTATATTTCTGTATTCCAAAACCTCATCCTCTGTGAAGAATTTACATTATATCTCTTACCCAGAGCACCTCAGTGGCTCTGCTCCCCTGTGGAGGTGAAGGCAGTGCAGGAAGATTTTCTCAGAAGCTCAGAACTGGAAGAGACAGTGTCCTGGTTGCCTGGAGCTGCACCTCAGCAGCCCTCACAGGGTTAACCCAGACATGTGCTGTTGCAGTGTCTTGACACAACTCGGAATTTTGCCAAATAGCATTAATTAAATTTCATGCTTTTCATCAGACTTATTAAATGTACTCATCCCTACCAGCTACCATACTGACATAACTATTGTTATTATTATTATTATTATTATCATTATTATTGTCCATTACAATTACTGGGTTGTTCCCAAACCAACATTAAATAAGACTTGAGAATGTTTCTACGTTAATACTTTAAGACCACTCTAAACCATACAAAGCACTGAGAATTACAGAAATTTATTTTAGGTGGAAAGGTACTTTTCCTTAATTTTTGTAGGGTAAACACTTGTACCCAGTGTTGTCTTAATCTTTTCTGGACTAAAGGAATGTCTTGATCTAAGAAATGTCTGTATTTTGCAAAGACAAGGTGTACTTTATGAGGGGGAAGAAAAGGGAATAATTGCTACTAGAAAATATGTGGTAAAATAATTCTGAAGTAGAAAAAAAATATTTGAAAATAGGCGAACTTACCCGATACTTACCTTAGGTTTATATTTTTATTGTTGTTTCTTTTGTTAATTTAAACCCTATGGTATTCATTCAGTGCAGCAGTGTGAACACTGCAAGGTCTGCCGTGATGGACTGTTCAGGCCAACTGTGGATCTCAGAATGTGGAGCATGTATTTGTTCAGCATTTGCAGTGCAACCTGCTAAGAGAGATCACACAGTGGCCAAAGCATTTTTCTGAGATCAAGTCAACTTTATTCAAATTTCAATTTCCCATCACAGAAGTCTGTTGGAACAAACGTACTAAACTGTCCGGTGTTTGTAGACTTCAGTCATAAAGGGTTTTCACTGAAGACTGCTGCTGTAGGAATTTTACTTTGTGCTGCATTTGAGCTTAGTCTGAAGAACTGGCCTACTTTTCTTTTGTTGGGCTCTGCAAAACCAGCTTGCATTTTGCCTTGGGAAAGAGGCTCAATTTGTATTTGCTTAGCCCTAAGACTTGTGAAGAGAAAGCAAGTTTGTCATGTATCTGTCATGACATTATCTAGATAATTCCTTTTGATAAGCAGTATCATTTTTCTGGAGCAGTATTGAAGAGGACTTTACCCTGGAGTGAACTGAATGCAGCTGATATGGTTGGATAAATACTTCAGTTCTGTCCGGTATCAGGTATTCCACATGAGAGACAGTCTATGTTCTTCCATAGTTAAAAAAAAAAGAAGAAAAAAAAAAAAAGTCTACTGTTACCTAAGAAATGATTCGCTATTTTTAAGTTGGCTTTTTTCCAAATCCTGCCATTAATACATTCAAGGGGAAAAAAAAAAAAAAAGAAAAAAAAAAAAGAAAAAAGAAAAGATATGCTTGTAAAGACACAGCTTTGTGCAGAGGGCAGAGGAAGCTGGAAAACAATCTCGTTTCTTTCCAGGCAGTTATGCTGCTCCTTCTGATCTATGTGGTAGGAGTATGATGTATGAACTTTACTGGTTGCAAACAAGGGAACATCAGTGGATGCAAAAATCAGGTGGTGCCCCATGCACCCCAATTGGAAAAAAACTCATTGCTTGGGACTCACAGATGGGGACCCACAGATGGGGCACAGATACTTGGGACTCACAGACCCCTTTCCTAATGAAACGTGCTGCAAACAGACTTACTGTCAAACAGTAAGTCCTCTGAATGGGATATTTTTCTGAATCATAGAATGGCTTGGGTTGGAGGGGATCTGAAACATCATCTAGTTCCAATCCAAATGAATGTTTTCGTCGTAATAAAATTTACACTGTAGTAAAGCTCATCAGTAACTGCAGACATTTACAACATAGAGCATTTAACCCTGAGACTCTTCAGTGACAGTGTTTGTGCTACCATTGCTACCTGCCTGAGTACTGCTAGGAGATGATTAACTTCCAAAATTACCCACAGGGACAAAGCCTTGGAATGTGCTTGTTGTGAGATCTGACCACATAGAATCAGACAATCATTAAGGTTTGAAAAGACCACTAAGAACATCCAGTCCAACTGCCAGCCTATCCCCACCATGCCCACTGACTACATCCCTCAGTGCCATATCTACACACTTCTTGAGCACCTCCAGGGACAGTGACTGCACCATCTCCCTGGGCAGCTGTGCCACTGCCTCACCGCTCCTTCTGAGAAGAAATATTTCCTCATATCCAGCTTGAACCTCCCTTGGCACAATTTAATGTCATTACTTCTTGTCCAATTGCTGTTACCTGGGAGAAGAGGTTGACTCCCACCTTGCTACAACCTCCTTTCAGGTTCCTACAGAGAGCAATAAGGTCTCCCCTGAGCCTCTTCTTCTCCAGGCTGAACAATCTCAGTTCCCTCAGCCTCTCCCCCTAAGACATGTGCTCCAGAACCTTCACAGCTTCATTGCCCCTCTCTGGACATGCCTCAACGTATCCCAACTAGGCTCAGGTCTGAGCCTCTCAATTCCCCTTTCTGATCCTAAATTATTGCCCCTTCCTTGGCTTTTTCAAGACCCCACCTGCAGACTCACAGCCAACACATCTGGGTGGTGCAGGAGGGCTGGGGACTGCGCTGTGAGCAGGGAGCAAGCAGGGGATTTGGGACTCTTCAAGGTGAGGGAGCAACAGCAGCCTGCACACTAAGTCATCACCTCCCTGACCCGTGCACAAAGGCCGCAGATTTGAGATCATTTGTCAAAAGAAAGTGAGCAGCTGGGAAGCCAGCTTCACAGCTCCCTCAGTTTTTTCCTGGGTCTGGTATTTTTCATAAAGCTGCAGCCCCAGCAGCTGGCTGCACAACCTGAAGATTGCACGTCGTTAAAAATACAGGCCGGTGCGCTCAAGCACACAAACACTCTCAGGTGTTATGTTAGCAGAGCAAAGCTTGAAATCAAGGCCCCACAAAGTCCTGTAGACAAAGGAAAAGAACAGCGGTTTTTTAATTATTTAAACATTGTGAGGCAGCCTTGTAATTTCTAAGCATTTGGAGCTGGCAATAATTTATATTGCTAGGAACGTGCCTTAACACAGGTGGGCCCTGTCTGCTGGAGAATCTGAAGGTAATATGTTTTATGGTTACAAAGCACCCAACCAGGCTGTGCTTTCATTCCCACTCCTACCACCTTCCAGCTCTCCGCTCCTTTTTTCCCTTTGCCCTTTTCCTCTCCCAGCTCTCTCCCCCCTTCCCCATCCCACAAAGAGCGGGGAGGGCAACAAATCACCTGTACTTGGTGCTGGAGCAGAGGCAAACTCTGGAGCAATGAGGCAAGCTCGTTTTCATCCTTTCCAAACAGCATCCTGCTTTCTCTCTCTCTCTCCCCCCCCCGTCTGTGCTGCAGCCTGTGGTGACACTGACCTCTGGTGATCACAGGAGTAACACTCACCCCAAAGTGACACAGCCGTGGCTTTGAACGAAGACTGTCGTTGGTTTTTACCATTTTATCCCTTAAACGAGGCTGTATTTACCACTCTCTTTTGCACCGTGAAGAATGGCTGTGGGTCTGTTTCCTACAGATGCGTGTCCATTTTTCACGGCTTGCTCCAGGTCTGTTTTTACACGTGGGGATTATCACAGCCCTACTGTCACTCCGAGGAGTTTTGTCAAACATTTCTCAAAATACATATTGCACGATAGACAAGTTTATCATCTGTCACGCTGTTTCTTGAAAACTGATTTCCATGCTGTGTTTGTCAGGGACCTGAATCCCTGAAACCAACTCAGCACGGGGCTGCAGTGGGTGCGGAAGCTGCACTGCGGCTCCTCCGAACGCTCCTCCATCCCTGGGATCCCTCCCTGCGCTCCCCAGCGTGGCAGTAACTCTGCTGCAGGGAGCAAAAACCAGATCCCCACGCAGGCTACTTTTTGTCCATCCAGCCAAGAAAAGCAAATAAATCCAGGGTTAAGGCTGCAGCTTTCAATTGCTCATTTTAAATGTGCTCTATTATGATATCGGAATGATCTCAGCACGCTGATGTTACAGAATCAAATGTGTGCTGCAGACCTTGGCAGAAGTGAGCACCGAGTTAATGAAAAGAGTTTCAGCTTGACATTCTCTCTATTTGGTAACCTTAATTCTGCTTTAATTTATTCTTTGGAAATTTTAGAGCTCAATCCCATGCAGATGGAGTGAGAGAAAATGTTGTGTTGCTTATTAATCATTAGCAAATCTCCGAGATGTGGCAATGGGGTAATGACACAGGTATTGGAAAGCACACTTTGAACGAACTTTAATTAAAAATGTAAGGACTGATGGTACCCTCATTATATAAGCAATGCTTTTTGAACATCGCCCGATACTACCGCAGCCCAGTAGGTATGAACATTCCTTGATCTCCTTAGGATAGCTTAAAATGCAAGGAAAAGAGGCAAGGATTAATTAAAAGCAGGCTGTTTAAGTAAGTAAGAAATTGTTTTCCACAAAAAATACATGGCAAGGTGTCAGGTTAGATGAGAGATACAGACAGCTAGACAATAATCCCCTTGACTGTGTGTTTAACTGTTCTTCTATTGATAGGTTTGCCTGAGCAGTATTAAAACATTTCATGAATGTGTTTATAACACTACTTCACCGTGGCGGAATGAAAATGAATGCTCAGTAGTGTCGTATGCTTTTAACAAACAGATTTCATTTACTCCTCCGAGCCAAGCAAAATTAGAAGGACCTGAGGGTCTCTGATCATTTGCCCAAAATTAATGATCAGTTATTGAATAATTAACTGTCATTGATATCTCATTTCTAAACAAATCAATGGACCCATTTAAGTGTTTGTGTAATGATAGTAATATAATCCTTCCTCTTATGAACTGCAAGTGAACAGACCAAAGAGAAAAAGCACATTCTTCACCTGAAGTAATTATGAGACCTACTTAAAAATCATTTGCCTCAGCTGAAATATAAAGTATTTTTCTGCATAATTTACCTCCAAAACGTATGCACTCGGCTTCTGCTTTAAAAAAGGGAAACCTGTGTGAGTGGAGGTAGCGCTCCAGCATCCCTGAAACGTGACAGCAGGGATGTAGGCTGTGTCTGTAGCAGCACAGGCACGGTTCCCTGTAGCCCCAGAGCCGTGGAGGAGGGCACCGGGACCCCCACACCACACGGCTCTGTCGGCTGTAAGGGAAGGTTGCTGTCAATGTCTTCCTGACCAGGCGTTGTTCTTCTTCCCTCCTCCCAGCTACTGTTCACCAAGACCGTGGTCTGGAAATCCAAGATTTAAGTTGAGAGGAGTATCTTTTTTATAATACCACAATACATTTATAGAGAGTGGTCAAAATTGCTGCCACCAATGAGGATATCTTGATGGATAAGTTGCTGCAGATGTGAAAATACTCTGGAGTGTCAAATGCAACACTCACATTTATTGTCTTATTAAAGAGCAGGGACACTTCAGCATGGGTGTGCAGGGGAGAGGTACAGCTTATTTCAGGGTACAAGTAGCAAAAACCACAAAACTGTTCAGAGCAGGAATTAATTTAAAAATGTAATGTAGTTTGCTCAGAACATTGTGGATATCCCAATTGCTCACCTTTCAGCTGGTAGGACAATGAACACTTTCAGCAGGATTATTATTAGAAAGAGATGGTGTTCTGAGCATACAGTAAGTGGTCTGTGAGCATAGCAAGTGCTGAGATTGGGAATAAAAATGTTTGCCTTATTATTTCAATTAATGCTTAAATAAAAGTGACAGGAATACTAAAAAGCGTCAGTCCAAAATATGGGAATGAAAATCTTAGTGGTCAGTTATGTTTAAAAATAATAATAGTTACATGGGTAAACTAATCCCAACAGGTAGTAATTTTTGCTGTCACTCATTCACTCCCATCCTCTGGCAACAAACAAATTGCATTTGCCTTCCTGTTTCTATGAACTATTAAAAGAGTTCCACTCTCATTCTTCAGGAAGAGCAATATCCAAATGTTCCTCAGGAATGCTGAGGTGCATTGCCTGACTCAGCTCTCCAGTTTCAATAAACCACTAAATTTCACCTCCCTTTGGTTTCTGAGGGGTTTTTAAGAATATATGGGGAGTCAGTAAAAGATTAGAGAGGACACAGATTTCCTTTCTTTCCCAACACTTGCATTCATTTTGAAGATTTATGCATTGGAACATGGCTCTCCCCTTCTATTCCAATGAGTTGTACCATCTAGCATGAAACAAGGGTGTATTTTAAAATGTTTGTGAGCCCATTTAATAATGCAAAATGGGTACCTATGGGTTTTTCCCAGCCTTCCCAAATATGAATGTATTTGCATATTGACATTTTTCTCTGTGGCAGAACTTAGACCAGAAGCAATACACAGTAATACCTAGTTCTGCTTCTGAGAGTGGAGTAAGCAGGAATGATTTCTCAGCAGAGGAAATACAGAATTAGGTGTGTTTATATGTAGAAGGAGCTCATAGGATAAACATACACTGACCCGGAGAAAGAGAGGACTTAACAGCTTAGCTTTAGCCAATCATCGTTACAGTGGCTGCACAGACATCACAGCGTATTGCAGCAAGCTCCCATCCCAGCCTTACAAACGCTCTCGCGAATGGAGCCACTGTATGTATTCCTATTGTACCTGAAATGTTAGCAGCTGAAAATGAGATGTGCGTTCAGTTGTCATATTCACAATGTACAGAGCATTGAAAGAAATTAAAGATGTAAAAGAAATGTTAAAACAACCCATTTTTCACCCTTTCAGCTGTTTGAACAGCAAGCTTCTTATTTCTTTCCTGTGAATATACACCGATAATAAAAGGGAATTTTTAAGGAGAAGTGGTGAAGTTTCCTAGATGAAAATGTTTATAAAATACCTACTTATCTCAAAATGATAATGGCGAGAACAGCTAAGAAGCAATTACAATTTGCTTGAATATGCTGCCAGTGATCTTGTTCCATGCATTTATTTATTATTTTAGTTTCACCGCATTTGACAGAAATGGAATCGTCTTTATTCGTATCATCAGTACATCCAGCTTTTGTGGCTGGCAGTCACAGCACCTCCAAGTTCTGCTGGTACTTTTAGCACTTACTCCAAGCAGGAGTATTATTTAGGGCAGGTCTATTTGTAGAAGTTCTGTGTTTATAGCCATGTTCATCAGTCACCTGATAAATGAATTTATTTGTCCGCCTGGTGTTTTAACTAAATAAGGGTGGCACGCTCTTTTTGCAATTTAATAAATGGTATATATCTGTGACAACTACCAGCCTGAATAAAGCATGTGAAGAACATTCTTTTTCAAAGCCAGGATCTAATTCCTTAATCAGAATATTAAAATGTCTGGTTTAGAATTGAAGGGATGTTCTGCACTCAGATTTCCCCCCTTGCTTTGTTTTGAAATCAATTTTATTTTATTTTTTCCTATTCTTCTGTTTCTATCTGGAGTTCTTTGTTTGTATAGCAATGAAGGTCAGCAAAACTGCTTCTCTGCCTCAGAATCTTTAACTGCATCCATTATATATGTTACAAACTAAGTTACTCAACAGTTATAACTGAGACAGCTGTTTTTGAAGTAAATCCCCTTGGAATATTTGCAGTTCAACAGCAGTAGCAGAGAAACCATGAAGTGAAGCTTACCATAAACAAAAGTAAAACAGATATGCTTTCAAGGCTTGGGGAAATAGGAAAATATAAATGAGCAGCAAGACTAATGAAAAATAAACCTGATTTCCTTTAGTTCTTTAATTCTAGAAGGCGCAATTAGGAACTTACATAAAGGACAATTATGATTTCCAGTATCACAGTTTTTAATTATTTTTCTTTTCCTTCTTATTTGTATATGTTACTCTGTTGTTTCCTCTTTATAGTCTACATTTTCTTTGGTAAATGTGGAATAGATGTGTTGTGATCTACCCGAGTTCTGGCTTTGAAAATTGAAGGTAACTTAGTTGTCACTTTTGTCTGACACTGTCCCTTTTGGTGAGGTGGGTAAGAGATGCGGACTTCAAGCAAATTTATTCCAGAATTTGTTGGATTTAAACTCGGAGCATGTGTTTACCTGAAATGATAATTCAAATTTATTCTGGGAGGGCAAGCAACTATTTCCTCTCCAATTCACCAGTAATGGATGCTTTCATCCAGATGACCGAGTTAACAACCAATTTCAAGTCTAACTACTAAAGGAAAGTGTGAAGGCTTTCTTTTTTTCCCCCTCTACCGTTACTACTGCAGTATATTTATAGGAAATGCAATAGAGAATTAAATCAAAACACTGATTAAAAATACACACCGTCAATGTCACAACAGTGTTTTTATTATCTAACGATAACCTCAGAACACCTCCCTTAGTTTACGAGGCTGATTGCAGCTAAAGGCACTTGCTAGACTTCTACACATTTAGAAAACACTTTAGTATAGTTTGGGAAATCATTAGTTTTTGCAAGCAAACTGTACTTTGTTTACTCAAATCAAATAAATGTTACGGGTATTTTATTCATCATTTCTCTACTTATGTATATTGACATTTTTCACCAGATTCTTCCAGCACTCCAAGTTGGGATGTCAAAAACTGTGCTTGCAGAAATGAAAGTATCCTCATTATGCAAATTCGGGTTCCACTGATAGGCATGTTCTGTTTTATAAATTACATCCTCTTGTCAGAAGTCAAATTGTATTTGAATAACTTCACGGAAATTGTCACCAAGATTTTAAATTGTGTGCCTTGTGTGCCATTGTTGATTTAGTCAGTGAGTAAAAAATGGACATATGTTGATTTTTAAATATGTGCATGATTGTTTTGTCATAAATGTTATTTAAATGAAACCTAGATGCATACATAATTTTTCATGTATATTTTTGTAAAGTTTTGCATTACATAAATAATCTTAATGTTTATATTTAATAAAATATGTTAAACAGTATTAGTTGCTGTATATTTTACTCTTTAAGAAGTTTGTTTCCTATAAACATTCTTGAAAAAATTTCCTGTAGGGTAAAATAAATATACATGTTCGAATAAAAATATTAAACATAAAAGTTAAAATGAAAAGTGAACTTGAATTATGAAAATCGTTTTTATCTGCTATAAAAAGGCTGCCTTTCCTATTTACATTTTTCATGAAATGTATAAAAAACAAAACAAAACAAACACAAGTATGGTTTACTCATATTGTTGAGAATACTTAGCAGCGCTCAAATATAAATTGATTTCTTATTGTCAGCCGAGCAATTTAATTAAAAATACATTTAAACTCATTACAAACAATAATCTGAGTTCAGAAAAGAATATATTTAAATAATTTATAGAACACAGAGACGATCATTTTAATTTAGACAATAATATATGACTCTTATTAAAAAAATATCACGAGAGACATGTTACCAGTGAAAATATGTCCTCCACAGAAGCTCACAGTTTAGTTGATTTTAGTTTTCAGAATGACCATTATTGCAGATGGAGTAATCTTTGATGTTAAGAAAAGTGGAAAAATCAAAGTGAAGTGGTAAATCTGTTCATTTTTCAAACATATTAATCTTGTCAAGATAATACATAGAATCAATCTTTGCTTTTTTTCTTTTCTTTTCTTTTCTTTTTTTTCAGAGGCTTTTATTCTCTTTTATCCAAAATATGAAAGCACTTAGGAGGATAAAGAAATGTGGATGACTTTGGAAAAATGATCTGAAAATATATATTGTCTGTTGGTATTAAACAGTGGCACAAGAAATGTGAACCATGCGTGGTCAAAGCATGAATTTCTTGTTCAACTATTGGTATTCATCATATTTGTTCTGCTTATAATACGAATATACAGCAAATTTCTGGTACAGCTTTCTTAACAGTTCAAGTGAATTTCAAACCCTGACAGTAACAAATACAAATTGCACCAGCCCAAAAAAATTGTTGGGGCTAATTTTAATATTAATGAATTCTTTACAACCTCAGTTCAGCAGTTTCGATTAAGCTTTAATTAGTAGCCAGAGGGGAATCCAAAACAAAAATAAGGAGTTGAATTGCTAATTAAGTTAGTTTGATGAGGTAGACTTTTAGTAAAAGACTGGTTGTTGTTGGCTCTGTAGGTTCTGACAGGCTAAAAATACTAAAGATTATCATTATTGTAACTAACATCCTACATTACCACCAGATTTCTGCAAGGAGCAGACAGTTCATTAGAGTGCAACACTTTTGTGTGTCAGGACGAGAATTAAAGTCTTGTTAATAAGATAGCAGTGCATGGGAACCATAGACCAAGACAAGCAAACATGGTTTTACATTTGACTGGTGGTAAATTATCTAGTTATTTGATACTCCGGTATACATCTGATTCTAATGTGTGTTTATTGTTAGTAACTGCTTGTCAGTCAATTTGTTTTCCAAACGGAATTTTGCTTCTTAAGCTACTGGGCTTAGAGATTTTTCCGTTGGTATGCCCATCACCATCACATTTGTCTCAATTTACATGTTTTAGGTGATACAATATTCAACAAAAATTGTATTTAATAGTGCATGTCTGGATACAAAGAGGTGTGGAGTTAGATGCTCCACTGCCAAAACCTGCATCTCAGAGAAGGTAAATTAAGAACATCTATAAGCAGATTTAGCTGAAGGAGCAGCTTATGCTAAAATTGTATAGCTGTGTTTTCTCCTAATGATACCTTTGATAGTAAGTTAAAAATGCAGGCAGGTTCAATTATTATCAAATGATTTTTTGCACTGAAAAATTAACTATTGCATTCAATTAAGTACTTTTGACATTCTAAGTGTGCCACTGTGGCTCCCAAAAGATTACTAATTACTTGTATGAGCACTAAAGCTCTGCAGTGATAGCAGTTTGACCAAACTGCACATAAGAAATGGTCTCGGTATATCTGCAAGGATCGCATGGAATGTCATTTGATTTCTGTATACTTTGATGTTTTCTATAATTTGTATTGTGTCCTTTTGCTTAAGGTTTCAAAGCATACAAACCCAATAACGAAGGGATAAGGGAAGGCAGAAAAAATAAATGATATTGTTTCTGTGGTATTAAATATAAGCCTGCTATCAGTGCTGCATAGCACTAGCGAATTGTAATCAGGTACTTTGACTTAACACTGTTTTGTTTTATAACAAAAGTGGTTGCCATATGTTGGAAGCCCTATCTGTCTGTGTCTTAGGGGTTTCATACCTCTGTAACAAATCCAAAAACTCATTTTATAATACCTTAAATCTACCCATTGTAATGTAGCTCCACTAGTGTAAATCCAGATCAAACTTTCCTCATGAATGTTGCTAGCAGATTACTTATATTATCACTGAAAGCAAAGGAGAGCACTGAATTTGGATGCAGAAGATAGAGGAGAAATAACTTTCACTAAATCTTCTTTTAATGCATAGTTTACAATTTTCTTTCACTCAGCATGAAACTGATTAAAAGCACATGGATGCCCCTCATGAAGAATGCTTTGCACAAATAGATGCATTGTTTGATATATTTGCATCCCTGAATGCTTGGAATTTGAACTGTAATACAGCAATGCAGAGTTTGTTGGGAAGGAACATGCACAACCTTCATGCATCTATTTGAATATATCCCTCTGCTGTCTCAGTCTCATGCAGTTGTACCCAGGGATTCCCATTGGAAGACTAAAGCCTGTTACACTGATCAGATTACATTTCTGGTATAAGCTGTCGGAGGCACCTACCCAGTGTCACTCCAGCAAGCAAATACAGTAACATGGCCATTCCTGAGAGTGGATTTGCAGCCACATACAAACTCACAGCTCCCTACTTTGTTTAATCTAAAAAATGAATCATGATTAAAATCTTTTAAAGGAGCCAATCCGTATCTTTTCCTGTTTGGTTGAGACGGGTCAAGGTCATTTTTTTGTGTGTCTTATTTCATTCTTTTTCATGTACTCGACTGGTGTTTTGTCATATAGTTCACTCACTGTGTCAAAATTAAAATAGAAGCAATTAATAGATGAAATGCAGATCTCCAAACCAAACTGACATTCAGCAAGCTGACCAAGATTTCTGGATTAGTGAAATAAAATACAAGACCATTAAAAATCCCCAAAATTCCGCCAAAGAGGCTTCAAAGCATAACTTAATGCTTCATTTTAGAGGTTTGTGTTCCCAATGCTTGTCTTCTGACAGTCTTTGTGCTGGTCCCTTATGCAGACCTTAGTATAATTACTACTGATTGACAACGGTGGAAATGACAGAAGAATCAGATTTTGTATGTGATGGGTGAAATCTGGGAAAGTTGTATCCCTGAAGGACATTAAATTACTGCTTGTTTATTGTCATTTTTCCTGTTCATATTTTATTTTGATCAAATGGAGACTATTCGAATACACAGCATTCATATTATAAATATATTTTCAAACACCGAAAAATCAAAATCTTTTCATTCACAGTATGTTAACAAGAAGTTCATTTTTATTAACAGAGTTAATGTAAGGCTAGTCATCATTTCAGATATTAAATACTCTGAACAATAAAAATAGCAATACTATTCAGAGAACAGATTATTTGGTTTGATATAAAATGTTAAAATAAAATTCATGGAATAAATTAAGTGAAAATGAAATGAGTTTGTGCTTTTAGGCTTCCATATGCATGTATGTATGCATGTATGCGTGTACATGCATATGTATGTGTATATGTGTGCATATAGATCTATAAATATAAATGTATACATTTTCATAACACCTCTTTTTCCCCTACTCTCCAAAACTGTAATTTCTTCAACAGATTCCTAGTTCTGGCTAGATACATGTTTGCATGCATCTGTGTGTGTGTCTTGTCTGTCTGTCCTTGTGAGGGGACAGAGATGGGGAAATGGACTGCCTTTGTGCTATTTTGATTAAAAGCTTATTTTTTAATTAGTTTGTATATACAATTTTATATTGGTAACTTCAGTTAGCAATTATTGACCAGCACAGCATGAAAAGAAAAATAAGGCTGAATGTAAAAGAAAGGAATGATGAAACTTGCAATATTCTTTCTGACTGTCGCATATTTTTTCTATCAGAATGAAGAGAAAATTAAAAATAAGGCTATGTGAGAATCTTCAGGAGTACATGAGAATCTTAAAGTGGACAACAGTATGATTTTTCTTTAGTACAAGGCTTGATCCTTTCTTCCATGTAAACCCTCTACAAATATATTATTCAGAAACTAAAATACATCTGAAGAAATACTTTTGGATAAAGAGATACCTGAATGCTTTGGAGGATGATATAACCCCAAAATACTTCGATGGTTCACAAAAAAATGATTGTTTCAGAGAAATGGCAGTGTTGGTGAGAATATCAAACTGTAGTCATAATGAAATAATAAAATAAACTTGGAAAGAAATAGTAGGTTTTTTTCTATCTTTCATAGGAAAATAAATAATTGAGTCTTTCAGTAGAACAGTTTTGAGCACTCCGTTGATTCTGACTTGATTTTTGTGTATCTGGATGTGTTTTACCATCTGCTCAGCCCTGTGTCCGAAAGAGACTGAAATATCAGAGTAAAAAAACACAGATTGGAAGGCAATAAGTTTTTGAGAGCTGCATGACTTAGTGGAAGATTCCTTGAGCAAACTGGATGTTGAAGACAGTACAAAAATGCCTACCAGACTCAGCTGAGCAGAAACCTACGGTTCTTTCATGAATTGAACAACATATTTTTTATTTGTATTTCTTTTAACTCAAAGTATGAATGTAAAGATTTCTAACTGTTGTAAATCTATTCCTGCAGCATAAGCCAAATGCTAACCAGCTTTCTCTTAATCTCATTCAATTGGTGTTTTCACATCTCCACCACACAATGCCCAGATCATTGCTAAACTTGCCGTGAGATCTTGCCAAACACGCACAAAAGATTCAGATTTGCACTCAGATTCTTGTTCTGAGTGATTTGGTAGGAATTTGGGAATGTGTTGTAACAGTGTCCACCGCAAAATCAGTGTCTCTTCCCATATCATTAGGCAGATGGACAGGCTGACAGATAGGGCCAGCCGAGTCTGGGGGCAGGGACAAAAATAACACGATCATATTTCAACTCATTGTTCAAGTTTAATGAGTTCTGCCATAGCTCGGGCACTAGAAGGTTATTGTGAGGGAAAAACAAAAGGACCATTCTTTTGTCTTTCTTCACAAACTATCAGGCCCCATTACTGAAAATTAAGGTTCAATAAAATTCTTATTCAGAGATAATTAGCGGGCAGCTTTGTGGTGCGGCGGATAATATGGCCAAAGTGCTGGTTCACAGCAGTGTGTGCTGAAGTGTGAAAGAGCCAGTTCTCCGTTCCTGCTTCTGAGGTCATACCCCCTCATCCCGCATACAATGTGGCAGTCAAAATGCAGCATTCTTACCTGCTGTGATAAAAAATACGCCAAAGCAAATAAATTATTTCAACCCCCTCCCCCTTGCAGCTTTTTATTTTTTTAGACAAAGCTAGATCATTAGTAATAAACTATGACTTCATTAGAATGTTCCACATAACAGGATTACAGAGGAATGTGTCAATAATTGGCAAAGGTTTGTCTTTCATTAATTAACACCTTTGTATGAATACAAACTTGTTATCCTCACTTTTTATAGGTGAAATATTACCATCAAAATTAGACCTTCTCAATTTTAAAAAAAGAAATCTTGATGGTGTTAATTTGTACCACAGAACTTTTTCCAAATATTGTTCAGATTGGGAAAGAGACTTGATTTAAAAACAGGCAGCATTATAGGAAGACTGCTTTTCTCTTTGCTAAGGGAAAAGAAAGTTTCAGAGTTTTACTCTTTTATACACACATACATAAAAATGTAGATATACTACCTCTCCGTACAGAAGAATATTTACAGCATTTTTTCATTAAAATATGTGTTGCAATTTTGTTGCTCAGTAAAAGTGCACATTAACTACTTTAGCTTTGATCTTCCCATCTATTACCAAGGAAATTTCTCATAAACTTTGGGACAATTCATAATGTCTGTTGTTTTAACATGACATGTACGTCTGCTTAGAAAGATAACAAAATGAAAATTCTGTATAAAATAAGGTATTTTTCTGAGTCAATAAATCAGTCCTTTATATGTATAACAGTATCAACTAATTTAAGTTCCAACTAAGCTCTTATATATGCGATCTTGTTTCACTGGTGTGTTTTGATCCCTAGAGTTGACAAGGTGGATCCTAGTATCTGGAGACTCTGACCCAGGATACGCATGTGTCTGAAATCTCACTAGCCCTGTTGAACTTGCTGGGGTGATGAAAACTTCCAAAAGCAAAATCTGTTTTCTGAGGGTCATAATATCTACTGGTTTGAAAGATTTTTAACAGGATCTCATGTGTTCTGACATAGGCTCTGACAAAATCAGTTTGAAGTATTGTGTACTTCTGTTAAACAAGACCTCGGCGTACTGATGATTTCTCATCCCTTGCCTGGACTTTACTACAAAAGTGAATAGGATGATATTTAATGTGCACTATGTTCCAGAGTACTGTATGTTCCCATATGCTGATGGGAGTTCTGTTTTTCTAAAACCACTTTTATTTTATAGCTCACAGCACAAGAAGCATGCCCTCAAAAAACAATAACAAACAGGAAAAAAGAGCATGTTTGCTTAAATTTGAAGCTTAAATGGCTTAATATTTGTGAATTCAACTCATAAAAACAGGTGAATTCCCCTCCCCTTCTATCTCCCCAAAATTTATCTGCTTTTTGTTGGGTGGGGAAAAGTATGTTTCCACTCCAACATTGTTTTTGGGAGAGGCTCATCAAAGTTTCCTGGATTTCAAAGTTTTTCAGATACTTGAGATTTTTTGAAAGAGAACAACTTTCTGCAGGAAAACATTGACACCCTGATAGACAAGGCTGAACTCTACTGATTACAGTGGAACCTGGTTTACTAGTATTATTTAAGGAAATACTTTCATCTGCTTTTCAGTGTGTGGTGAACTTAATATGTGATTAGAAAAGGAGGACTAAGGCTGTGTCTACATTAGCAAATAATTCAGTATGATTAGAGAAAATCAGTAGATCAAAGCTGTTGATGCTGAAACTCTACAACTTACTACACAGCTGAAACTTTGCACTTTAGATCAAGTGTAGAATGATCCCCTAGATTGAAAGTCCCCATTGCACACATGGCTCTAAGCCATCCTTGATGTTCAGATGCTTATGGGTGCATTAGGGAACATGCCACACTTGGGGCACATCTGAAGCAGAGATCCCATTCTGTTTTCACTGAAATTTGGCTTTCAGATATCTAGTTTGCAGGCACCAAACAGTTTTGTGCAACAAACAAAGCAAAGAAAAGTAGGGAAGACTGAGGGACTCACTTAAAACTGCACTGCTGCTCTCCATCAAAATGTTAGCTGATGCAACCTAAAAATGCCACCTATTTGGTGAATATAATGTACCACAATTCTTGTAATTTAAGTGACTCTCTCGCCCCTTTGCAACTCTTTCAGAGACCACACAGTCAGACCAAAATGAGTGCACTGCAGCCACTTCAGAAATTCCAACTTTAAATCAGTACTTACAGTTCACCTCCAGAAATCTTGTAGGGAAAATATTTCATAATGTAAAGAATGCATGTAGTTTAGACTGACCTGGGATTATATCTTGGATCCATGGTGTTAAATTAGAGAGGCTGGCAATACTTTGCCACAATACAGTTCATTTCAAGAAAAATTTCTGACCTAGTGAGGATCGCTCATCCGTCTATGTGACTTAAAGCCACTGCACAGTACTGCTCTGGAGGCAGTATAGCTGTGTTACTGCAGTGCTCTGACAAGCTGATAAACCATTTCAAGGACTTTGTAAATCAGTAGTAATTATTAGCTCAGGCCTGGCACCCCTCAAAATTAGATGTGCTGTTTCCAGACTCAAGCTCATTCACCAGAAGCCATCTTGGTTGACTTTGCCTTTATGGTGAAGATATATCCTCACTCAGCCTCCAGTTAGTTGCTTGAACTGCACCTTTTCCAAATCATTAGGCCAATCGTATCATCCTGTTCTCTACTCCTTAGACGGAGGCTTCTGTCAAGCAATTCAAGCCAGTTCAAGCAGTTGCTCCTTGTGACAGAGTGAAGCAGGTCACAGCTACATGAGGATTGGCATTAGCTACATCTGACTTCCAGTTCAGCTCTTACAGGAGGTTTTTTCTGTTGTCAATTCCCTTCCAACCACACAACCTCATATAATAGTTAATAATGTCATTGTGGTGTTTTTAAAAATTTCCTTGAGCTGGTAGGATCTGACATATTTTGATGTTACCATAATCTCAAGGTCTCATATCTGTCACTCCATATTGGGAACTACTTTGTGTGATGAAAACAACTGCAAAAAAAGCACGTGTAAATCAGAGCTGTGCTCCTCCTTGCAGTCTTTTTCTTCTGCTTGCTTTAACAGATTTAAAAGTTGAGTTGCAGTGTGATAGAAGCATCATATAAATAAAGCTATATCATTCTGGATATCTTTTAAGGATAATGTGGGATTGACAGGCATTTTATCCAACTGCTGTGCAAAGAATAACATACTAGTCCACAGCTTCTCAGTTGCTCATTCATTTGCTCTGTTAGTAGTTATCACTCCATTTTTGTAAAAAGAAGACAGAACAAAGAGTACAAAATCAGGATTCCATCCAAACTACAAACCAAACTGACAACCACGTTTTCACTAATTTTACATCACGCATTAGTAATACTGCTTTCAAAATGAGTGCTGAAAAGGACCTCAAGTTTTTTAAGTTCATTTTTTAAGGATCAAGAGGATTTTTTTTTAAATTACTTTTTGATAATATATACCTGAAATCTATATGCAGGTCTGGCAGTGGAGGAGAGCTGATTCCATGCAGAAATCCCAACATCTCTTGCAGCTGTGCCACTGAATGCTGCTGAACTCACCAGCTGTTGCTATCATCTCTCCCACAGGTGTACTTTGCTTGTGGGACCAGGGTCCACTTGTCAAGGACTGCCCCAAAGTTGTACTTTGCAAGACCAGGTGCACTATTTTGCTCCATTCTTCTGACCTTGCCTATCACAGAAAGCTGTCTTAAAGTATACAGACTGCATTGGAGACAAAAGAAATTTAAGCTTATTACTGATATTCAGAACAAGTTGCCAACATTTTACAAACAGATCTCTTCCGTAGCAGCTTGGGGAATTTGGTTACATGAAACCATAACAAAAATTACTCTGTGAAGTCCGGAAAAAAAGTAAAGAGAACATAGCTAGGCAAATGCCTCGAGTTACTACAATTCTTAATGTAGTATGCAGTAATCATTAGTTAATTAAGTTCCGTGTCTTTTTCAGGCGTTCAGATCTTAGGTGGTTTTGATAACTTCCATTCAGTGACAAGATAAGGGTTTTTTGGAAAATAAAGGGCACCACCAGACTCTTTGTACAACAGATTTTTCTGTAGGTATAATAATAATAATTAAAAAAAAAAAAGATTCCCATTGCAATTTTGGTTCAGTTAATTGAAACTTAAAGTTGCAAGCGAATTGTTCTGTGATTAGTAATCATTCTTTAAATGTTTCATGAACTAACAATTTACCTTCATTTACAATTGTTCATTTTTATATTCATATTTAGTGAGCACATAACGTCACAAGACCATAATCTCGTTCATCTAATGCTAGAAAATCTATTGACTTTTTGATTGCCTGATCAAATCCTATAGCCAGAGATGTAGAAAGTGTATATAGAAGGTAGCGTTTATCATCAAGAAATAAAATCAGCTGGAGAAAAGGAATAACAGTTCAGAGAATTATGATGGTATACATCATACAGTTCCTGGAGGTCTCATCATCATCCTGTCTCCAACATAATTGTTATTGAACATTAGCTCTGGTTTGGAAAAACACAGGACAACTTTATGTGCTTGTGACAGGTACTTTTCTGCAAGGGTCCAGAGATCTCCAGGCATGCTTTATCAGTCAGGAAGATGGGATGCATCTAGACACAGAAGTATGTTCTTCAGTGCTTCCTAAGTCTCAGGGTGCACCTCAGAGCATTCCTCCCTACATCATCACCCCAAGAGCTGTATGTATGTAGCAGCGAGGAACAGCTGGGGAATTTGGCTTCACTCTTAGGTTTCAGAGCATTCCTGCACTGCAATAGAGGCTTATCCTCTGTGTCTGAACTTCTCTAGAAGGAAGACATACATACACACAGGGAAGGGAAATGTGGATCTTTCTTAGCAAAGTGAATATTGTTTCATATTTCACGTTTGACCTTAAGACATATCATTTTCAAAACAACCATTACAATTATGCAGATAATTCATAGTGAAGGTCTACAGTTCAGAGTTTAAATTTTTAATTTACGTTAAAAGTTGAAAAGAACACACAAATAAATGGTAAGGAATGAACTGGACAATAATAAACTGGAGAGGACCTCCTGGAATGCTCCAATTTTTACTTTTGCTCTTGCTTTTTTGCTCTCAATCTCCAAAAGCTGTCTCGTTATTCTAGTTAAGTAATACTTTGGAGAATACATAAGGAGTAAATAGAGGATCGATTTCTCCCTTTTATTAGGTGTTTTGAGGAGATATATAGAAATATTCGCTATACTACAGGCATTATAAGATATAGAGGGTATTTTTAATTGAAAACAAGGTTAACACTCTGTACTAAGAAACTAGATGCAATTATTAGATAGGATTCTTTAGTGTTGCTCAGTAGGTTATTGACCAACCTAAAGTTACCTATCAAGTGTCTACATTAGGTCCCATTAGTCCTAATAAAATCAGTCAAATGAGATTTGGCATCAATTTAAAAAAAAAAAAAAAAAAAAAAAAAAGAACTCTGCTGTGTTGAGACTGCTTTCCTCTAGATATAAAAGAAAAAATGCAAGCCCTCATTCTTGCAAGTTTTGAGCTACCTTCATTATATTTCACAGTCACAGGTATGGCAAGGTAAGCCTTAGCATGAGGACAGTTCCCCTGTGCATTTACACAACTGTTCTGACAGACAGAAATAGTGCCTAATAAATATTCCTTTTTTATTAAATGCTAGGAAAAGTAAGGGAAATAGTTGCTCAGGTGAGCTAAGTACCCCCGATGATCTTCACCCATCTATAGATGAAGTTCAAAAAATTACAGTAGGTGAAAAGACACTGGCATAGGGTTCACTTATTGCATCCATATAGCAGTAGAAGAGTCTAATTAAGAAAAAAAAATTGAAGCAAAATCTTAATGAAACTGAGCAATAAGTTAGCATGTGGTGCAGTGTAGGACATCACTCCTTTTCAGGGTATGTTATTCCTTGTGCAGCAGCCACTTAAAGTAAAAACAATATTCCTGAGTTTCAGCATACTGGTCTCTACACTGTAGTTTTTCTATTCCATAATATTAGGGAAGTGTCCAATGAACAGTGCAAGACCACTCCTTCAGTGAAGCTTTCATCTTGCTTTCCATTTTAGTTTTACCATGAGTCAGTAGCTGGTCTGAGTAAAAACTTTGGTATCAGTCTTCAGAACAGATCTGCAAAACTGAATTATTTCGTATGCTGTGATTGCATGTGTCTGTCACATTTTTAAGCCTGTGTTTATGCTACCAGCCTATGCATTTACACAAAAAGTAATCGTCTACCCAAATCTGAGCAATATGGTTTTTCTGAGTTTGAAACTAGGGCTTGCTGTAACATAAAAAGAGGTTACCCTTGGTCTTTCCAAACTTAGAAAAAATCAAAGGCAACTGGTCTATATGAAATTTGGAACAAAAAAGAATCTGCAGCAGGTAGCCTCTGAAACCTAAACTCACAAGTTTCCTTGAAAGTACAAATATGAAGTCCTGTAGCTAGATGCAAAAACTCAGTTCTGTCTTCATGCCTACTGAAAACGAACTTAACTGATTCAAATAGTTAACTGTTTGTGAAGCTTCCCAGTGAGGTGTCTGCATGATACGGGATTAACGTATTGGTTTTTTTAAGTCTTCTCTTTGCTGGGCAAAACAGAGAATTTGCTGTTTTCACATAAAGGTCATTAGTAGCCTGAAGGTCTATGCAAATCTTTCACACCAAATACTAATGACATTAGAATTGAGCGAGTAATAAAAGAATTAAAGAAATGAAGTTTAGAAACTACTATAAACAAAAAGAAATAGGGGATAACAACTTGTCAATACAATATTTTCTCTGCAAGAGGTCATAACTTGTTTGCCTCTATAGCCAGGTTCACAGTTGTCAGAAAGACCTGCAAGGTTCTTCAAGGTGATAATCAAAGAAGTTGAGCTTGGATTTTACAATGTTCCTTTCCTGGTATGCTCCTGTGTCATTCTTTTTTGAAGACACTGACCATATGATGATATTCAAATGGCCAAGCGTTTACAATTTCCAGATCTGCCAAATAGCGAATCAACCTTTATAATTAAAGGTGACAAGCTGACAAGGAAAATGAATGTAAAATTGTATACGTATATGAATTTTTATGTCAGATTGCCGTCTGTGCACTTGTTTTCTCTTTGTCAATAGCCGAAGGCTCATTTCTCTGTACTAGAAGCACATTTTATATCGAGGCCTTCAGACAGCTCCCCTTCGCCCTAGTGAATTTGCTGATTAATTTTGGATGCTCCTCTTAATTAACACCCCAAAGGAAGTCTAGATTTTCTAGCCTATATTCCATGTAAAACAAGTGAATCTGAAGAACAATGACCTAAGGAGACAGGCGCGCTCTGTCCGAATGACATTACAAGAACACTGAATATCTCACAAGTCAGGACCTGGTCAGGCAATGCCTAAGGAAAACATAGGCCTTTAATCAGGGCAGAAATGAGATTCATATTAGTCCAATTTCATTTTCTTTATTGCTGACAAAGAGAGGCTGGGATGGATGCCACCTGACAGTTGAAACATGGTGCCCCTATGCAGGAGCGGGTGCCTGTGGCCTTGATTAATAATTGGTACCATTTTGACTTGCAGGCAGATAAGTTGATGATGGATGAGAGAAAAAGAGTGAAGTGATTTATTATAAAATTAGGATAAAATAACGAACTGGCTAATTGCACGCAAGCCTCATAATATGTAGCTGTGGAGTCAGAAGTGCAATGCCAGGCAACAATAATTTCCACTTCAGTTTTCACAGTGAGATCTTACAGCAAGGAAAGACAGAGACAACTCTTTTTCTTATTCGGTTCCCTAACACAGAAGAAGACTTACTCATTCCTCTACTTCCAGCAAATAAAATATTGAGACTCATATTTCTTTTTATTATTACTGTTGCAAAAAAAGGAAACTGTAGAGCCAAACAGGTCACATTAAACCAACTGTTGCTTCTCTATCAAAACTAATAAAACCTTATAATTCTTGCTTTTCATTGCAAGCTGTTAATGGGAGGATAAAAGATCTCAAATTATGAAACTGAAATGCATACCGGCTTAAATCAAAATTCAACAAAAAGATTGATTGGTTACCCCTATTGGAACTGTGAAAGTGTACAGACCTCTTGGTGGATATCACTTTTCAAATTCACTTTTTGATGTTTTGAACTTCTGTATCTGTACTTTGATCGCTATTTTATTTTCAGTCATCTACTTGCGATTTTATGATACATGTGTTCAGCAGAGTACAATTACAGATGAAAACATATACGCTGTAATATCCATGTGCTGTCTGGTAAAAACATTTGTTGATCGGATAAAAACATTTGTTGTTCTAAATCCATGATATTATTTTTTTTTCTTTACAAGACAAATGCTTGATCTCTTTCCCTTGGAAATTCAAGAGGTCTAACTTGCTACAGAGCTTGAAATATTTTGCTTGAAGCAGAGCCAATCAACTTCTAACTTTTTTTTCAACTAGTTCAATTGTTAAACCAGATAAATTTACTGAGTCAGATACAGCAGACAAAAATATTATTCAGGTTGGATGTGTTCAAGCTTAAAAGTGAAAGTAGAATGAGAAACTCCAATTTAATTTTTGTGTGATCCATTTCTATTCTACTGGCAAGATAAAAGGTGGCCTTCTTGGCCACCCGGGCACATTGCTGGCTCATATTCAGTCAACTGTCCCTCAGTACACCTGTGTTCAGTTTTGGGCACCTCAGTATAGAAAGGACATAGAGGTACTGTAGCAGGTCCAAAGAAGGGCAGCAAGGCTGGGGAAGAGCTTGGAGAATATGTCCTATGAGGAGCGACTGAAGGAACTGGGGCTGTTTAGTCTGTGGAAGAAGAGGCTGAGGGGAGACGTTATTGCTCTCCTCAGATACCTGAAAGGTGATTGCAGTGAGAGCAGGGTTGGTCTCTTCTCACTGGTGACAGATGACAGGATGAAAGGAAACAGCCTCAAGTTTCTCCAGGGGATGTTAAGGTTAGATATCAGGAAAAACTTCTTTACAGAAAGGGTGGTTAAGCATTGGAATAGGCTCCCCAGGGAGATGTTCAGGCCATCATACCCCTCATATCCTCATATACCTTTGTACAAGATTGGTGCCAGGCATGAGATAGCTCCACATAATTGCTACCTTTCCCATCTACTACGGGGAACAGTACGCCCAGCAGAGGAAATGTTGGCCACTTTTCAGCAATGCAAACATGACTGTATGCCAGTAGTGACACTGGCATCTAGGAACTTTGTGGTTAAAATGACAACATCAAAGTTTAGGACACCTGAACACTTACTCTCTGGTTATTCAAAAGTTTACAGGAAGGGAAATGGAAGTCCTGAATCTGTTGAGTTCTGGTTTCAGGGCTCACAAACCGAGGAGTGTCTTTCATGAATTAGTGACTACTGACTAAGTTTGACAGGAGCTAGAAAAACAGAATACCAAACCTATGTGAACTTAGAAGAAGGTACAAATGATCAGAGAAATTAGATTTATCTGTAATATTCATTTTGAAAAGTGGCTGTAAGCAATATAAATGGTGGCCCTCAATGTGTTCAGGAGTTTGGGTAGCCTGAATGAAGAAACAGCAATAGAATTTCAGATTACATTGGTTTTATTCAAGCAGCTTTTGCACTTGTATTAGCTCTGTATCTTTGTCCCTCCTTGGGTACCACTGTCCTTTTCACATTAGTTTGCAGAGATTGGTCTCAGCCCTTATCATAGTTTCTGAATGCAAAACTCCCAAGAAGCTTCTCCATTCCTTTGGAGTAAGGTACCCCTTCTTTGAGACTTTGAGAAGGAGAATGAGAGGAGAATAAGATTAGGCTGAAGTCTGTCTCATTTGAAATAGGTTGGGCAGTATATCACAAGGAAAAAATGAAGCATGATCCACTTCTACCTCATAAAAACACCTACTGTATAGGCTTGAACAGGTTTGAACAACTACTGCTATTTCAGTCAAAACCATAGCTAATAACAAACTGGAGTTTCTTACTGATATAAATGAATCTTTTTAATCTGTTTTGCAATCCATGGAAGTTTTGAAACACAAATTCTAATTCCTTTCAGTTCTAGTTTATGTAGTTTATTACCTGCATTTCGTTTTTGAAATCTCTGATTTAAAAACACATTCCTATTGCACTGTGCTGCTATCATCCCTGTATGCTGTTAGCCAGCAGAAAGGTGTGTCATAGAGTGCTATGAATAAAGTAGAGAAAGGGGTTAGCTTTCTTTGCTGACAGTTATTTCTCAAAGGGATTAATGATAATAGCTAGAGGTAATGTCTGTAGAGGCAGATTTTTGACAATTACGAATAAAGATATCATCTCATTTCCCAAATTGTAACGACTAAGTAGTGATCTAGTTATGTTCAGTAAATGGATGAATTATTACTAGGGAATTATTTCTGGAGAATTATTATGGATGCTGTTTATTGCTGTTTCCTCCATCTAATTGTCTCCATGCCACCTCACATTTTCCTCCTTTAAAAAAATAACAAATAAAAAATCCTTCTATACACTTTTTATTCAAGTTTTTTTCATAATTTTTCTTCTGCTTTTCCTGTTTGTGAAATTTTCTCTGCATTTCTTTTCAAGTATTCCCTTCTGTTCAGTTATTTTATTTTCTCTCTTCTAATTTTTCTTTTCCTTTTATGAACCACGACTCAGCTTTCTTTTCACTAGTTTCTCTTCTCTGCCTTCCATTCTAAAAGTGACTGGTGAGAGTGCGTAAATCACTTATTCCATATACTTTACTGATTCACATTGCTCTCCTTGCATAGCTTTTACTTTATCAGATCCTTCATCTCACACTGCAGTTTTCATTCTTTCCTCTTCATGAGTGTCATCCCACATATTTCCAATGCAAATTGAAGAATTGCATTTTTCCTCGGTGTTTCTTTTTGTTCTTGTTTTCTGCTGTTTTTCTGCCCTGCATTTTTCATCTTTCTCTCCTCCTACATCCTTCTTCTCCCTGATCAGTCTTGTCCTCTTCTTCAGCAGTACTTGAGATGCCTCAAGACCCCAGGATGCTCAATTGCTCTCACATATGTCCTGTCAATTCCACCACTTTTTCCTTCCTGCCACTCACTGTTACCAATAAATATTAATTTGGTTGTTGAGAGACCTCCTTCCACAGTTCCCCAAGATCAGCCAAGGTAGTGTTCAAAGTAATATTACTGTTTAGAAAGTAGTCTTGTGTCATCCGCACTGCCTTCCTGAAGGACCGTAGGACTCAATTTTGGAATGCTCTTAGTGAAGCCGGAATTTTTGTCTCAAAAATAACTGGCGAATTACATATGAGCAAAATAGTCCTTACAGATTCTTCTGTTTCTGCTAGGGAGCAGGGACTAATTATGTGAAGCCAGAGAAGCAGTCAAAACAAGAACAGAAGGAGACATCTTATCTCAGAAGTTTGCTTTTGTAGTTATTTTGAATAAGAAAGTATGGAAGAGGATTTTGTAGTCTGCTTCTTCCGCACTGATTTCTCTTTGGGATCCATCTGTATTTAAGATACATGCACAATAGTATATAGAAAACATGACTGAAAATGTGTACTACTCTTCTAGAATGGAGGTTTTTATTTTTTATGCTCCTCAGTGTTTACATGAGGCTACATCACCTGAATAATTCTGAGAGGAGTAAACGCCATTAATGTTGCTTCTTCTAAAGAAATGGATTTGTCCTGTTGAGAAAGGTCCCAGCTGTATGCCTTCATGATGCTCCACGATGCTTCAGCAGCTCTGGGGTGTGAGTGTCATGCTGCGTGCATACTAGGCTTTTATAACAACAGAAGATTAATTTTTATGCATAATAACAAAAAATCTTTGGCAATTTTGGGCCTGATTCTGTGTCTGGCTTTTTCTTTCTCAGAGGACTATAACTTACTCTCTTAGCAGTAGCATTTGAACTGTGTTTTGTGTCAATGTGGGATAAAGAAACAAGAGGCCGCATGTAATTTGGATTTTTCTAAGTATCTCATTTCAATCTAATGTACTGTTGTGTAATTAAGCCAGTAAACCTATATGACCAGCCCATTTGCGGACTTGGTCTACTATCTTCAGCCAGTGACAAATTCTGGTTTCCATTGCTTGTTCAGAGATGATAACAGTGTGATTTACAGGTATAAGTAACAAATGAGATCAATTAAAAAGACTAAGAGTGGCACCTGTCTAAGTGTAGGGTTGCACTAAATGATTCCCACATCTTTGTTTCCTGTACAACCTCGCATTTGCAGCCTCTCCTCTTGAAGGTTAACAATGGGAGAGTTGTTTCTTAATGGTCATGAATCAAGAAAGCAGGCCTTATCCTACAGCCCAGGTATATGATTATTATCTCTGAGTGAAAACAACAGCCGTATTTTTCAGCTGCATGTGTACAAATGATCCCTGTGTTTCATATAGTTCTTGACTACAGCATCTTGGATTGCCCAATTTGTTATAAGTCTGTGCTGTGAGCTGCCTTTGTATGGCTGAGCTGAACTCACAGTCAGCTACATGTTCCTCTTTGTGTATAATTTTCAATGTGTATTTTGCATTCTTAAAGACGTTTCTAATTTAAAATCGTTACATTCCTAAGAAATTTTCAATTTTTTTTTTCTTTTTCTTTTTTTTTTTTTTTTTTACAGTGGCAGGGAAAGTATACAATTTTAAAATTAACAGAACCAGTTTTGTGCTATTTTCATTCCTTCCATCTCTATTATTGTCTAATGAAACTTAATGAGCATTTTATGACAGGTCATATTAAAACAGAAACTCCTTAAAGACTGTGCTTAACATGAACGATGAAATCTTTATTTTTATTATTCTGGTTAAATGCTTAAAGGTACATCTGTGTTTTATTAGGGTGTGTACTTCTCTGGACACTGAAACTTTAATCCATCAAATAAATAAGCATTTTTAATGCAGCTTTAAAAAAGACCACCCTCATGATGTTGCTGCTAAGGAAAAGTCATTGGTAGAAGTAAAAAAAAAATAGCTTTTTTATGACAGATCCAAAAAGAGGTGTGAGGACATCCTTGACAACTCTTCAAGATGTGAAAGAGCTATGGTCTACTCAGGCTTCTTGCTCCCTGTTAGTATTTTAGTAACTGCATCTGTGGTGTTGCATAGTGACAGAAATCCTCTATTTTTTGGCCTTTGAGTTCAAAGAAAAGGATCACATCGTTTCCCCCTCTCAATATTTATATCCAATGGCTCTGAGATTAGTTCTTCTTTGTATAGTCTTTCCAAACCTGAAGGACTCAATGTAGGGTATTTTTCCTCTCCCTTCCAGATATGTCTTGTTACTCTGAAGCACGATCAGAAGCTTATACTTCTTTCGCTGCCATTAGAGCAGAGCTCCACTCCCTGTGAGGAGCTGCAGCTGTCATGAGGCCTTCCCTCAGCTCCTCTGCTCTGCGCTGAGCACACCGAGGGACTTCGGCCACTCCTCATGTACCCTGCTCTACAGAACCTTCATCATCTTCGTAGGCCTTCTCTGGATACTCACTAATGGTTTTGTGTCCTTTTTGTACTGTGATACCCAAAACTGCGCGCAGTACTCAAGGTGAGATCACACCAGTGCAGTGTAGAGTGGAACAATCACTCCCCTTGACTGGGTAGCAATGCTGTGCTTGATACACCCCAGGGTACATTTGGTCTTCCTGGCTGCCACAGCACACTACTTACTCATGTTCAACTTGCTGTCAACAAGACCCCCAAATCTCTTTCAGCAGGGCTGCTATCAGTGAGTTACTTCTGTGCCACTAGAGCACTTCAGCGTAGGCCACCTGATAAATTTATGCTGAGTTGGTGAGCACTCTTTACATCTTTATCAATGACATCAACAGGGGATCGAGTGCGCCCTCGGCAAGTTTGCAGGTGACACCAAGCTCTGTGATGCAGTCAACATGACCAAGGGACGGAATGCCATTCAAAAGGACCTAGACAGGCTCAAGCAGTGGGCCCGGGTGAACCTCAGGATGTTCACTAAAACCAAGTGCAAGGTCTAGCTCCTGGATCATACCAGCCATCGCAATCTGTGCAAGCTGGGGGATCTATGGTTGGAATACAGCCCTATCAAAAAGGACTTGGGGTTACTGGTGGGTGGCCAGCTGGACATGAGCCAGCAGTGTGCCCTCACAGCCCAGAAGGCCAACCATATCCTGAGCTGCATCAAAAAACGTGGCCAGCAGGCTGAGGGAGATGATCCTGCCCCTTTGCTCTCTGCTGGTGAGATCTCAACTGGAGTACTGCATCCACATGTGGAGTCCTCAGTACAGGAGAGACATAGACCTGTTGGAGTGCGTCCAGAGGAGAACCAAAAAAAAATGATGGAATACCTCCTCTACAAGGACTGGCAGAGAGCTGGGGCTGTTCAGCCTGGAGAAGGCTCCTAGGAGACCCAATAGCAGCTGTTCAATATCTAAAGGGGGGCTATAAGAAAGAAGGGGACAGACTGTAGCAGGAACTGTTGTGACAGAACAAGGGAATATAGTTTCAATCTAAAGGAGTGGAGATTCAGATTTAGATATACTGCAGAAGTTTATTATAATAAGGGTGCTGTGGCATGCAAAGAGGCGGTGCATGCCCCATCCCTGAAGACATTCAAGGTCAGGTTGGACGAGGCTCTGAGCAAACTGATCTAGCTGTAGGTGTCCCTGTTCATTGCAGGGGAGCTGGACTAGATGACATTTAAGGGTCCCTTCCAATTCAAATGATTCTATATTTCTATGACTATTTGAAAGGAAATGTAATGTCAGTTAATACTGGAGGATTAACATTCATATCATATCCCTCCTGAGAACCATTCTCCAGAAAACAAGGCTTGTAACCCTCTAGGAAGAGGTTGAAGTAAATCCAAGAACTAAGTGATGTGAATTACCTTTATATTCCTAGAGCTATTCCCTATGAGTAGAGATGATCACATACCTTGGCAAAGCACCCCAGGGGAAATGGCTGCATTGTGCCAATCGTGTGCCTGTACAGGGAATAGAGAAGCTTTTTATTAAAGGTGTGTCAGTCTATTCATGCTGGTGAGTTTTCATAGCCATTTACTCACTGCATTTTACACTAACATACGTATGAAGTGCAGTGCACTTCAGTGCTCTTATAAACACATGCTTAATTGCATTCTGCAAGTAAAAATACTTGTGGATATGTTTTTCCCATATATTACCATGAAACAGGCCAGATTCATAAACAACATTACAAATCTGTGATCAGAGGCAAAATGGAAGAAAAGCAATTGGCTATAACATGATAAATATTCGTGCTTTCTGTTCTCCTTCAAATGGTTCAATGTATAGTCACCATATCTCTGAGAGCGCTGGAAATAACCTGTTCTAAAGGATCAAGTTCTGGAGAGGACAGCAAAGTCTTACTCATTATCATCTGGTTTCCTGGTTTACCAGAAAGGGATCTAATATGGCCCCATGTTTCTAGCAGTCCTCAAAGAAACTCCTCACAGAAACTAGGTCTGAAGAATAATAGCTCATTTGCCATCCTGTGTTGTGGAAGCATTCTATATTGCTTGGTTGGGACTGGATTTTAACTAGAAACCTTATGTGAAAGGCTGTAGGTTCCATTAGTATTACTTTCTAGTGTCCCAGCACCCATGTTTCAAACTTTTTTTGAGCGTCTCTATTTCAAAATTCTTTATGTTCTCTAGACTTCCGGTGTTTACATGCCCTTTTTTATTTCATGAACCAAGTTAGCACATATTCTTTGTTTCAAGGAATTGCAGATGTTTTAATTAAAAACTTCACTTAAAAATTTCCCAAATAAGTTGGATTTTTGAATATGGCCATGTTCAGTGATTGCTTGTATCTGGCCTCTCATAGTAAGTTATTTTATAAAGTATTCTTTAGCTATCATTCATTGAATGTTATTATTATCATTTACTGAATTATTTAATGCTATTTTCAGGCAGATGTAAATTACTTCGTTTATACTTTAAACAGATGCTATTTATCACACTTCTCTCTTTCTGAAGCTTACCTCCTTTCCCATGTTTCATCAACATCTTTCCAAATGATGCTTATTCTCCTCATTACAGCAGCTTTTCTAAAGCAAATCTCCAATCGTAGGGGAGAATTCTTTGCAATAAATGCTATAAATGCATGAACCTTTTAAACAGGTTGAGCAGTGTAATAAACTGAGTTATGACAATTTTCAAAGAGGGCTGGTATTATAAAATGTGATGGTGAGGGGAAAAGCAATGTCTGGTCTTAAAATAATGGTGGCCGTTTGGGTGGGGATTTTTTGGAAATGCTGATTTATAGTGGGAAAATGATCTCTGGAGACAGAAGGTTGGTCTCTGCTTGGATTAGTACTGTGTGGTGGTCCTGCACACCAGCCCCCATCCTACAGCTTCACCCAGCCCACGGGCTGAGCAAACACATAAAATAGGGGCCAGCCCTGTTCCAGGGAGGTCACTGCCTAAATGAAGCAAAATTGCTATACCTTGAAACATGAAAACGTAACCCCTTCTGAGAGGAAACCTCAAGTGTTCGTTTTTTTTATTTTCCACGGGGTTCACAATTAAGGTTTCACACAAGTTAACGCTGATTACAAAGGGATGGAAAACACCACTGTGGCAAGAGAGGAGTGAACCTTGGACACTGACTGCGTGAGCTAAAGTAACAGGGGCTGGCCCACCACTTCCCTTTGTGGCTCTGTTTGAATTCAGTTGATTAATGTTGTATGTGCACGTCTACCAAGCACTGCATTTAAAAGGATTGTTTACCATAGCCTTGTAATCAACCTGCCTTAGCAGCACCCTATTACCCATGATAACAGGGCTGCTGCAATTTGGGTCTGAAAGAAAACTGCCTCAGATAGGCTCTCGGATGTTTTAGTGCTAGTATGCTGCCCTGTTATCTTCATTTTTAATTTGTTTTCAAGAACAGTGATTTCCATTTCAGTTGGATTACACCTTTTAATGTATCACAAATGTAAAGTGGCTGCAGTGAAAACTCACATCTCCAATAGATTTCAAACGATACATTTGAGGCTTCAGTGTAGAGGATTACAATTACAATTAAAATCAAAAGCTTGCTCATTCTTTTAATGACACATGCTAACCCTTTGTATACTAAGAAGTCTATCATAATGCCATACAATCATGATTTTTTAGGGATATGAAATAGCTGCATGTGTTCTGCCTTATCATTTATGACACACAAATACTGATTTTCTGAAAAGAAAGACTTCCTCCACGGTTAGTTCAGTGGATGAGTTACCTTGATAAAGAATGTAGAGGAACGTCTACAAAAAAAAGAAATAATGGGAAGAAAAAAGGATTTTTATTTATTTATTTATTTATTTATTGTGGAACATATTTTAAGAACAGACTTCATTTTCCTAAAGTAGTTGCCAAGGTGTGTTGTTATGAAGACTTCTATTGAAAACATCATGGCGCTAGAGGATGAAATGCAGAATATTGTTCTGTGGTATTTTTCTTCTCTGATTCTTTGATTCTATGATTCTTTCAATGAAGATTAAATCAGTAAAAAGAGATTTGCTGGCTTTTTTTCTGCTCTGTATTTTGTTGTGGAGGTTTTTTTTTCTTCTTTTTTTTTTTTTAAATCTTGTAGATTTTTTCACAGCAGTAAATTTTCATATAGCTACATTTATTTATTCTTTTCAGCGATTCAGAATAATTTCATCTAAGGCTTCTTCTGGCACTTTAGAAGGACGTGCCAAAAAACAGATATTTATGTTCTTACTTGGATCTTACTGTGTTTTTCTTGATTTAGAAAATGAAATGAAAAATCTTTTGGGCAGACATGGTGAGAACGAAACTCACTCAGATCGTGTATGACAGTAATATCCATCATAGAGT
The DNA here is from genome assembly GCA_030625065.1 of Alectoris magna. NCBI lineage: Eukaryota > Metazoa > Chordata > Aves > Galliformes > Phasianidae > Alectoris > Alectoris magna. The sequence goes on from CM060560.1 coordinate 62,593,688, forward strand.
GTTCATGGCAGCATTCAAAAGCTTCTGCTCATAACCAAAACCTAGCAGAACAGGCAGCCTAATGTTGTACCTGTGCCCTAACCAAATCCATTCCTCATTGCCAGGCTGGGAGCATTTTGTCATCCTAAGCAAATGCCAACCATCAGGCAGTGCTACAGTGAGAGCCCAAATTATTCCACTGATGTGAGGATGGGGAGAAAACAGACAAATCTCAGACAGCAAGATTTTTTTTATCAGTAAGGTGAAAAGGTTTTTATTTATTTATTTAATTATTTCATATGATAAGTGCAAGCTTTTGAAGACACCGTTCAGTAGCCCATGTAAGAATGCCTCTCCTAGGCTCTGATACATTAATTGATTACCCTATGAGTAGAATGTCAATGCATAATATTTCCTGGATGGAGTTTTGGATGAAAGATGGAAAGAATCTCTCAATTACTTCCAAGCCATATGAAAAAAAGAAAAGGAAAAGAAAAAGAAAAAAAAAAAAAAAAAAGGTACAAAGGAAAAAAAGAAAGAAGTTAAAAAGATTAGAACTATTCTATTAAATTTTCTTTAGTTTATGAAACAATTATCTTTTACCAAAGACAGGTAGTTAATCCATAAATGATATTTAAGACAGATTCGAATGTCTCAGCTAAGTCAAAGTAGTTCCCATTTTAATTTTTTATAAAAAGATAGATTCAAAAGCCCTTCTGAAATGAAATGTTCCTTATATCCTGAAAATCAAAATTTCCAGTGTAAAATTCACAGCAAAACAGATGGGAATCCCCTTCTGAAACCAAGTGCCTAATGAAAGTAAGTCTGAGTCTTTCTCTGTATCCAGAGAGAGAAGTAAGGCAAATTCATGCTGAGCTGAGGATTTCTCATACAAAGGATGACTGATAATCAGTGAAGAAAATGTTCCTACCTGAGATGTTAACCCAAAGTGGAATCTGCAAACACAACTCACACACAGCAGTCAGGAACATTTTTGACAAAATTTTCTTGGCTTGATATTATGATCATAAACCTGAGAATGATTTACAAATGTCATTGAGGTGTTTCAACCTCAATGCCCTTCAAGTGTCTCATCCTTTTCTATTAGATATTTTTCCAGTTGTACTGTGTTGAGGCACCAGAATCAATAATGTATCATGGAAAAGTTGTCTCAGCCTAATCAAATGGCAGCTATTCAGATTATTGGGCAACAAAATTATAGTTTCAGTAGTACTCTGAACTAGAAATTCACTAAATTCAGTTTAAAAAGCCCCAGTGCCCCAAACATAAACCCCTTTTTTCCAGTTTTCATATATTTTTACTTTGATGAGAAATCCGTTATCATAGTGTGGCTAGATCTTGTAGGTCCCTTCCAACCTTGTGATTCTATGATTCTATGATTCTATCTGCATACAGGCTCTGTAGTACTGTTTCTTGAGGTTCGGGTTGGATATTAGGAGAAATTTCTTTTTAGAAAGAGTGGTGAGGCATTGGAATGGGCTGCCCAGGGAGGTGGTGCAGTCACTGTCCCTGGAAGTGTTCAAGAAGCGTGTGGATGTGGCCCTCAGGGACATGGATAGTGGGCATAGTGGGGATGAGCTGGCGGATGGACTAGGTGATTTTAGCAGTCTTTTCCAGCCTTAATGATTCTGTGATTCTTAGGTACCACCCATGTCTTGGCAACCTGACTTTACTTGAATCATGATTTCTCCGTGAACATTTTTTGCCATGCAACCATTGGGGCAGGAAAGTCCTTGGGGGAACTGAGGTGAAGAGAGAGAATGAAGTTATAGCCTTAAACTATGTATATCTAAGTTCAGTTCCACTCTTGATCCCAAATGAACGGAAGTACAATTTTGTGAATAATTAATGTTTTGCCTTACTTGTGGTCCTTAAAAAACATTAATAGGTAAAGAAAAAAATATATAGTTTTGAATATCTAAGAGATGTGTGGATTGGGTTGTTTTTTTGTTTGTTTGTTGGATGCTTTTAATTTTTAAAACCAAATAAAATTTACGTAGAACATCATGCTCTGAGCTGTAATAACAGCATTTTTCTTCATTTTCAGTATGTTAAGAGACATTTCAGAAGACAAACACTTTCAACTGAAACAAAACACTTTATGAGATTGATAATAATTTCTTTATAAGGAGGATTAATCGTTAGTGTTTTAGTCATGATTAAGGTGGAATGAAGAGGTTTAATACATTTCATCCTAGCTGAATTCATATTGCATCAGAAGAGAAAGGTTTTGCACAAGATTTTTTCACACAGCATTTTAATCGAGTTCAAATAACCAGCATGCTCTCAACAGAATATTTCTGAAATCATCATCAGTCATTGTCCCTTACAGTTCAGAAGCTACTCTGTTTAGATTGCCCCATTTCAGGCAAAAAATAGTGCCTACATTTCTCCAAATGAGAAAAGGTCATATTCCTAATGGAACTGAATATAAATCCAATATGATTTTCATGTTACACATTACATCATTAGCTACAGATTTATAGGGAGAAAGCTAATATATTGAAGACTGTGGCATAGTTCTCTTTCTCAAATGCACCTAATTTTTGAAGTTGGGCAGCACTGAATTTCTTTTTCTTATAAGAATATCTAAAGTATTTCTTTTATTGGCTTCTGCCTTTAAGGAAAGACTGCAGAGCTGATGAATATTTCATGGGTAGAAAAACACCTACAATACAGGTTTTACCTACAAAATCTGTGGGGAAAGGGAGAAAATGGCAGGAAGGCACTGTAAGGACAGTTCTTTTAAGAAGTCTTTGGAAAAGGGTCTCCATTTCATTTTCCACATCAATAACACCTCCTTCACCCCTTAATACTTTCTTCTTTTCATTTAATTCCATAATAGTGTTCAGTCATTTCTGTACTTTTCTTTGTATTAAAGAGTGTCTCCCAAGCTGGCTAAACCATTTTAAAGCTAAAAATTTAAATTGGAAATTCTGAACTAGGAAAAAAAAAAAAAAAAAAGGAAAAAAAGACATCCAAATATAGTGGCTGTAAATTTTTACAAATCTTTTATACAGAAATGAGAATTGGACAAAATAATCAAATGTACATTTTAAATAGATTCCTTCCTTCTTCTACACTTCAATCCTAATGGAGTTCTCCCCTGGATTTCAAGAACATATTTACAATCTCAAGTGGCAAAGGTGACAAAAAAAAAAAAGCCTTATTTCACTAAAGACTGTCCTCTTCCAGCCTTTAAATAGACTTTCATGACCATGATATGTAGACCTCTTTTCTGACTGCTAACCACTACTAGACAACAACAACAAACAACAACAAGAAGTAAAATATAGCCAAAAAAAGTCTTTTTTGAGGAAGGGAAAGGAAGAGTATAACTCTCTTTACAAAGTTCATTAACAGCTCTTGTTCTTATATAGAAGTTTCTTATATAGTATGATGATTAGGAACAGCATAAAACCGCAGTAAGGAAAAAAAATATCCTCTATCATTCAGTTTTTCTCTGATATAATTCTTTGTAATTCTCAACTCAGGTTTAGATATCACAGGCTTAAAAGTAACTGACTCATGTTCGAGACACAGAAGTCTCAGGTCCAAATTACAAATGTATATTTTCAACAACAATGCAACAAAGGTTTTTACTGAGTGGAATAAATGCTTAGAAAAAAGTCTGAGGCTTACATTAATTCTCCTCACCCAGCATAAGCCTAAACATTACATGTTTAAACAATTAAATATCGGATGCCTAGGCCAAGCTCTTCTGTGCGTGATGCACCGAACAACATGGATTATCCAGGTTATCAGATATATTTACTGCTTTCTTTATCTCTTCGCTTCTCCCTTAGGTGTGAACTACTTACTAGAACAAGTATTTCAGAAATTTAATTTACATTTGTGAAAAATTGCACAAGATTTCTCTCTCTTCATTTCTTAGGGTTTTGTTAGCCTTGCAAAACATATTCAGCAGGTTCCCTACTTTGACAATGATGCCTTCCTTCAATTCTCTGCTTTAGGAAGGGTTGTTTTTTTTTTTTTCTTTCCTTTTCAAAAAAGTCTTCTTCATCCCGTAAACTTGACCTACCTTCTTGTTTTCCCAACTGTGTGACCTTTCATTTAACCAAAAGAAATTAATTCTGTGGAACTGAGCCCACCTGATTGTACAGATCACTTGGTAGAATTTCTCTTTTTTATTTAACATGCCATGGCTGCTCAGATTATCTGCAGACTTCACCAGCAACTGCTTTATATTTGTTTCCAGGTAACTAGTAAAGATACTGACTAGGCCTGAGTCAAGGATTGTCTGTTTGCAGCTCCTTTCGTGAAATAAATTGCTACCTTATTTATTCTTCATCTGCTGCTGCTTCTCCTGATCTCTCACTTGGTGTTTCATGAATTTACTTTGTATAGTGAACAACAACAAATGCTTTAGAGAGATTTATTTTGAAAGCGCAGTAATACTGAAAGTCAAACAATACTGAAATATCATCTGATAGTGGTATCAAATGTTTCTGGTGTGACTTTTTTTTTATATAGCTGCATTAATGGTCCTTAGTTAGGCTACTACCTTTTAGCTCTTTCCTAATTAAACATCTGTCTATCCTGATCATGGCTTAACTTGTGATCAGTCAGTATAAACATCATTTGTAGTGACTTAAATCAATCTGCTTCATTTTCAAGGCACTGGCACAGCATTCCTGTTATGCCACATCCCCCTGAATCACTTCTACCATTCCAAGTTGTTTACTATATCAATATTTCAGAAAACATATTTCCCAGTATTTTACTATCTCTTTATATTACTGATAAGACTGCATAAATCTGATTATGCCTTTTTCACCTGGCTGGGGTTTTGAAAACTCTTTCTAACAGCTTTCTATAACATAGTTTCAAAGAAGTATACCTACAAGAAGGCATTTCCCATACTATACGTCCGCACCAGAAATGTTTGAAACTCCTTGGAAATATCTTTGTCTTGTACTTTCTTTTCTTTTTTCTTTTTTTTTTTTTCTCTCTCTCTTTCCTTCTGTCTTTCCATTTTTATTTTTATTTTTTATTTTTTAATAGAAATTGAGCGCAAAACCTTAAATAAGTCACATATTACAGTTACCCTTTTAAGCTTTTAAAAACCGGGATATGGAAAAGGTTACCTTCTTAGTACGGTCTTTTACATTCCTGCTTTTCTTTGTAAGTATGTGTCTTACCTTTAAGTGTGGTAAAATATAAGTTATGTCATAAAATATACAGCATGGCTGAGATAATGTTACTTCAGGAAATGTTATTTCCTGACATTCAACTGCCTGAAATTGTCACCTTCTCAACATACTTTCTTTATGCATTCAACTACATTCTCCCTTCTTGATCTTTGTTATCTTTGAGCACCTGTAGGCTGTTTTAGGGACAGACTCAGTAGTACTTTGTTGCCCACAAAGAAGCAGGGGGATCCACAAGAAGTTCAGAATGCTGGTTTGACATTTATGGGTGTGTCACTTCCATAAAAGGGTTTATTTTTGAGTTTTAACATCTAAAGAATGTCCTCTCTTAAAGTGACCCAGCCTTCTTTTGCTATAGAATTATCATGTAAGAATATTATTGCATTTTCAGTTCTATTAGTCCTTCTGTAAGGCTTCAGTCTTGCACAGTCTGTTGATCCAATGGGTTAGTTATATTCACGTGTCTGCATAGAAGAATATTAAAGGTGAGATTTTAAAGAAATGATTTAGATAAACCAGAGTGAATTCAGTGATCAGCCGCTAAGATGACTGGGGCTGGAGTACTTGCAACAGGAGCAGCTACAGGACTTGGACCTGATCAGCTTGGAAAGGGAACAACTTTTGAGGCACCTCGTCTTTGACTATCAAAATAGAGAAAAGGAATCCAGAGTCTTCTTGAAGTTGCATAACTGAAGGAAGAGAGGCAAAATACTCATTAGAGGGAGTTTCCCACTGGTACAAGGAAAAAGCTTTTCAAAAGATTATGGTGAAATAGATGCTCCAAGTCTTGGTGGCACTGTCATCCTTACAGGTAGTCACATCTCACACGGAGAAAGGTCCCATCAAAGTGCTCTGTTCTTAAAATCAGTCCTGCCTTGAGTAGGGTGCTGGACCAGATGACCTGCAAAGGTCCCTTTTGATCTGCACTATTGGTAGTTCCAAGGCTGTTTATAAGGCCATGGAAATTGGAATTGTTTGAAAGCTGTCTGCTCTGCTGAGAGGAACTCACCCATGGAATAGGGTATGTGTAGTCTATAAATTATATTTCAGAATATAGTTCAGAATTGAACTGCAGGGTGAGTAACGAGAAGGCCTGATGCTTTGTCCCTTCCAAAAACAAGAGGTTTGCTCTTTCAGAAGCAAGCCTTTTATGCTATTATCCTCATTCTCTTCTTCCTGATTGTGATCTTCAACTTGACTTTTACTTTATATTATAATTCAGTTCTGCAAATGCTTTCCTCTTGGTTCTCCTTCTGCAGATGAATCATTTCATCAGTGTCTCTAGAACTACTCATGTAAGTAAAGGTGTTTTTTTTTCTTTTTGGACATGATAGAGGTTTTTTTTCCAAGATTCCTCTTGGCCTAAATCCAAAATGCTTTTATATCAGCTATTACATTTTCATTTGTATCTGTACCTTGCCAAGTAAATGGAGCTCTCATCTGACTGTGATATTTCACAGCATATGCAAAATAAATGATAGGCATTAATACTAATGATCCTTTTGTCTCATACACTTAGACTTCACATCCACTACACAGCTACCTCACTTAATTTTCAAGATGCCAACAATGCTAGTACTTGATTTAGTTTTAGCAGAATTTGATAATGCTCAATTAGCCTTCCACTCTAATTAATTTTTGGTGTTCATCAGTATTGCCTTCTAATTTACCATGAGTGCTTAAGCGAAAGTAGCAGGGAGTAGGCATACACCATGTAACTTTTAAGTTTTCATCCTGCAGATCAATTGAATCAAAAATAAAAGGAACCTGTAGTTGTTACCTTCTTCCTCCATGTCTACTTTTTAGGAGTCACAAAATCTCCAGAAAACCATATTAAATGGATACATATTATATATTAAACAACTAATTTGTAAACCATCTTAGGAGAGAGAATTAGTTGGCTTGACAGATAAGCCTAGCTTGCGCTTAAAATTTGTCATTTGGTAAGGTTAATCCCTTTAAACTGTGTGCTCTATGTTGCTCCAACAGGCAAATGAGAGATACAAGTACCCAGGAAGGCCTTTAAAGGATCTCCTGACCATCTTATTCAGGGGCCTAGGCCATAAATCAAAAAAGCACTGAGCTGCACTATTTCTGGTTGTCTCTTAAGCTACTGACTTGATACGTCTTCTGCTGTAAAACAGTTATTTAGAATGCCAGAACAGCATTCTCTTGCTCTGAACATCTTTTCTCTGAATTTGTATGCTACAGTATCAGCTATCAGTTTCTCCCAGAAAAGACATCGTAAGGTGCACCCACCTGATTCTAAACTAAGTTCTGGGTACAGGGTCTTTTTCTTTAGTTCTTTATAAACTGTCAGGGATGTACGAGAATGAATGGCTTGAACACCATACTCAGGGTAGCCTTGTAGAAGTTAGAAATAATCCCTTTTGATCAGCAAACTTGGTAAGTTAATTTTGGCATATCTAAGATAGTATTAATATATATATAAATACTTAATATATTAATATATACTTAATGTATTTTGGCAATTAAAAGCAATATCATATTTCCTAGGGGAAAAAAACAACACCTAATTCAAATCTGTATTTTCATCTATTTTCTCTGCTCAAATAAAACAAAGTATCCAGATGCTGCTTTTACTTGCCCATTTCAGGCATTTATTTCCCTTCTTGTATACCATACTTCTGAAATTTGTATGTATTAGAAACACAAACATTTTTATTTTGAACACTAGCTTTTAAAATATTCATTTTTGGCCTGCCAGCTAATTCTATTTTTTTATATATGTATTTATATAATCTGAACATTTTAATTCCTTATAATTAATGTCTTCATTTATTAATAATAATTAAGATCCAATCTTCCTGTTACTATTCTTCATAATGCGGTAAAATATTTCCATTCATTATAATTTTTTTTTCATTTATTTTACCTAATATTTATTGTATTTTAATAAGCACCTCTGATCAAAAAAGCAGCCCAGACAGGTATTGGTTATGTCTTCCCTTCACGTTCTGGTCCACTAGAATACATAGCTTATGGTTGCTCTAGCAGCAAAACAGGTAAGTTCATATCTACAGAGAGAATTTCTGTATGAGTGGATAAGAAGGACATTTTCTTTAGTAATGAGGTTCATTTGTTGTTGGAACAAATTACAATGTGGTGGATTTTTCTGTACCTTACAGATTTAATTTAAGCCTTACTGTTCCCACAAATGTATGACATACTTCAAAGAGAATGTATTGAACTACAGCAAAATTACAGTGTTAAATTCTGTAGCAAACATCATATAAAAGTTAAAGATTTTCAGATTGTTTCTGCTTAAACCTGAAAATCGGAATTCCTTTTAACCATACACTTTCTGCTATTCCAGTTTGGTCCACAATACTCAAATTGTGGTAACTCTAACAATATTAATGCTAGATGGCAAAGCTGGGAATAAGAGAGACATATAAGAGAGGTTCGACTGCCTATGTAAATACAGCCAAATAATTACTTGCATAGTCAACAACCATTCCTGCGCAGAGGGAAATATCACCTTCCAGTGGCACTGACAATATTCACAGGTCCAGAAAGTTAGTATCTCTGTGACATCAGCTCCAGTGTGAATTAGGTAATTAACTTGCTTAATTTGTATCATTACCAGCTGCTTACAAAGCCCGTGTCTTTTAAGATGGTAGGCTAAAAAATATTTTTAATAATAACTTTGCAGTCAAATCAACAAACTCAACTGGTGTTGTCCTAGCTTACGTTTTTAATGGAAAGCAGTGCAATTCATCATTTCAATGAGTTGCATCTAAATTACACTACAGAATTACTCTACCTAAGTTATATATATATTTAATATCCATCAGCATCACTGTACCTGAAAGAACAATTACAACATATTTCCTTCCCTGTGCATTCATTTGTAGGTTATGGCTCTAGAAACATGAACTTAATTCTTTCCAACTGGTCTGTCCACAAGTAAACTTTCTTCTGAATTATAAGGATAATGCTGAAGCAGAGACCCTAAGTGCTGAGATGTTTGACTTGCTAGAATATAAACATCTCTGCTGGAAATAAGCTCATAATAAAATAGCATAATTATTAGTTTATTAAGGTTATTCAAAATGTTGTCAGAGAACATTCTTGTTCCTAAAGGAAATGTTCTATTTGCATGTATATCCCTCGTCAAAAACGCATCATCTCTTGAGAGAGAAACTTGTCTCTGATCGAGTAATAATGACTCAAAAATAAACTTTTTCCAACCTTTAAGCATTTAAGTTAAATAACTAACATCATTCCCACATAAATTATGTTAAAATAAGTTTAAAAAGAAGCTCCTGATGTTCCTCTGTAGATTTAGGTGTTTTTTTGTTGTTGTTGCCATTGTTTTTAAACTCCAGAGAGAAAGCATTGCCTTCTAATAAGTACTGCAGAGGTTAATGTTCAGCTTGAATGAAATGAAAAGCATAGTAATGTTTGACACATATATGAGGATATAAGAAACAGCTAAATAAATGCAAAGAACTGGCAGCTGAAAGGCAACAGTTGCATAATATTACTAGACTAATGAGAAGTGTGCTACATATTAATAAATATGTGACCTTTTTATCTTGATTATTTAAAAATCGTGTTATTTTTAAAAATGAATAAATAAGGCTTGTTTATCCTTACATAAAACCACAGTTTCACTTGATGGACTACGTAGAATGACTTCTTTATCAGTAAAGTCGAATGATGCCATACAGGTCATTGTAGAATTTATCACAGCAATTGGTTTCATTATTTCAGAAATCTGCACATCACTCCAGTAATCTTTTAAGCTGAAGTCTAAACTGGAACAAGGGCATAGAAGTATATTCATTTATACATTATGAAATTTTAAATTCCTAAAAGGCAAATAAAATTAAAAAAGAAATAAGAGAAAAGCCCTACCAGTCAGATCGCATTTAAGATTGTTATATACTTTAATGAGACACAATTTCTTATTTAAAATTGTGAAGATTTGATAAATGTTTTATTATCCCTATCATTAATAACCATAATGCAACTTCAGAGCATAGATTTAAAAATGAAAAATAAAAAATAACAGTCACTATTTGAAATTACCAAATAAAAAAAATCTTCCACCACTTCATCATTTCTCTTCTGTCCTAGTATTAATTATTTATCAGATGCGAGAACCTCTGTGACAATTCAGTACAAGTAATTTATATTACAGAATAAGTGCTGATGATCAGTTAGCCTGATATAACCTAAATGACTTGGCTTATTAGGAGATAACTCATCAACTTTCTGTCAAGAGCTGAGTTGTCCCAGGAACTCATCATGACATGGCTCTCTTAACCCAAACCCCGAGTCCTGCTTTGTCTCACAGAGGTTAACACTGAGCCAAACAGAAGGCACTGCTTTTGCAAGCCAGCTGCATCACATGCAGGGCAGAGGACACCATCAAAGTGCTTAGTCCCTGACAATGCTTCATACTCCATATACACAGGGGGAGCAGTACTGCATGGTCAGGGAGAGGCTGCTACCAAGCCCATCTGCCCTGTCAGCACACATGGTTTACCTTCCTAGTAAATCTGGCAAATTCTGCTTATTGAGGGGACTGTTGAAACCCTAGCCCAACCTATCAATAACATGTACCATAAGTTTCCTTGTCCCCAGAGTATTGTTTGCCAAACTGAGAGACAAAAACATTTCCCCCTAGTTGCCCATTTCTCTTGCAATAACTACCCTGTAAAACCTCAGACTTGCTGGTTTTTTAAAGGATGTAATTTGTGCAGCCACAATAGCAAATACAGCAGGCAGAAGTGCAGTATGTCATTAAGCTTTCCCAGGTCTTAAATAGCTATTACAACCAACATAAACAAACTGGTCTCTTTTCTCTCACATATGTAAGAGTGTGGTTAGTTGAATGGGAGAGAGGAAAGCTGGCCTTCCTTTTCTCATACCCATCATTTGACAAGATGAGTTTTTCCTGTAGACCAGCAAGCAGCAACCTCAACTCAAAGAAAAACCATGATCGAAGACAGGAAGTTTCAGCAAACATCATGCTGTGATAAAGCAAAAGGCATACTGGATGTGTAACAGTTAGGAATAAACCGTATGTGGATAAATTATTCTGAAAATCCCAATTTTTCCCTTCCTTATTTATTATTTTATTGCTACAGCCTCTATTTGCATTCCAGTAACTCCTTCTGGCTCCAGCTAAAATTGAGCCCATATTGTAATAGAGTCTACAGACCCAGCTACTATCTTTAAAGTTTTTCAATGATATAGATAAGATAAACAAAATACAGGAGAAGAAACGTATTAATGTTCTTGATCCACAAATGAGTATCCAAGGCACTGAAAAATCAAGTGACCTGCTAAAGTGCACAAAGGAAGTCTGCAGTAGAGACAGCAAATCACCTATGCTGTCTCGTATTGCAGTCCTGTGGTTTGAAACCCTGAATCATTTATTTCCCCTTTTGGGGGGCATTTTTACTGTCCCTTCTCCGGTCCAAAAGCTTCCTTACAGGAGAAGCAAGTATGGTACAGAGAATTGGTATGGTGTAAAACCTGAATATGATGTAAAAAGATATCCATTTCCTTAAAGAAATCCAGAAAAAAATCATCAGATTTTAGAATCCAAATATGTTCCCAATAGCCTAGTAGGCATTGCAGATTCTTCAGATTAATGGAGAACTGAAAAATAAAATATGAAAAATCTGCAAGAGCTTGAAGTAAGTCCTTTAAACAATTCAGAGCAATTTGTAGATTTTTTTCTCTGTTGCTAATGCCAAACATTAAATCTCTTAATTTCACAGCAACGAAACTAGCAAAATTTATGTCCATTATATGTGTTGCACAAGGAGAAACTTATCTGGGCTATTATCAGAAAGGACACCTTTCCTGACTGAAATAATCTGCTAGCTAATCCACAATCATAAATCATAGCATATTACTATTTCTCGGTCTTCGCAAGATGTAATCTTCAGTAACTGTGGCACTTCATCATATGGTGGACTCTTTGGTTTCCTTCTGAACAAATAGACACATGCTAACACTTATCTTTTGTTTATATCTTGAGTTTAGTTTCTGCATTTGAGTTCATTCTCTTCAGAATGTATTCAAATGATAGACAATGCATCATTCTTACACTGATCCATTCATAGACTATTGTATTAAGAAAGCATTGTGTACTCTGAATAGGTTAATTGGTTGCTTGCTAAATCTAAGTGGGACACTGCTGAATACAATAAGTTGGGTTTATTTCAACCAGTGATATTATACACTGAACTATTACATTCATTTTTGTATGTCCTCCTCTTTCTTTTCATTTCAGGATACTATTGTGTTTTGCTTCTATTTGCATAGACTTCTGTAAGAATGTTGCTATTAACTTATTAGACTGGCAATAAGTCGGACTGTTTGCTAAATGATGCCTGTTTTCTTTCCACTGAATGTTCTGCGTGCAATTTAGAACTCTGTTTTTAACAAGATTATCAAGGAAGTAATGAAAACTGATATAACTGTTCTGCTAGCGAGTTTTCTTTGTGATTAATAAACTAAATAATAATGTTGCTCTCTATTGGAAAATTCTGCCTCTAGCTGTGCTAGTGAGAAGCCAGAATTAAATCCCTTGTTGCCAATTGGACTGTCCTAAGTTCACTGTGGTAGATTTCATTACTGTGGTATAAATGATCAGAGAATTTGACTTCACGTATGTCAATAGTTTAAGGCTTGTTCATGGTTTGTGGATCTTTCTTTGAACGAATGAAAGAACAGCCTTACAAATCACACAGCCAAGAGCTTTCCTAACAGGAGCAGGGAAGTCTCTCCTGACTCAGAAAGCACGAAGAGAGAACAAGCCAAGAGAGACAGAGAAAGGCTTTCAACATATGGAGAGAGTTGAGTGATAACGGTTTTAAGCCACTATCCTTACCAGACCGATGCATGTGCTTTCCAACATAAAACCTTAAAATTTAAACAGGGGTTGAACTGAGACTTTACTGGTCAGGATGAGAAATAACTAGAATTTTTTCACCATTCCTCTGTAAGACTCAGTAAGACAGAGTATTTTTTCTCACTGGATGTACAGGGCATATCTAGAATAGGCTCTGGTGGCCTATGATTCAGTGTAGTACCTCTTTCAAACAAAAAGCAAGCAATTGGTTTTAAGTAATCAATTTCCATCTTCCTGAAGCTCCATTTTCAGATTATGTATCAAGTAAGCCTGCACAAGCCCTTTCCTATTTGCCTAGGAAGTCTTTGTGAGGAATAAATGTTCAGATTTCATTTGCCTCTTCCCTGGTGTTTGCCAGCTTGGAGAGTGAACTGGTAGTAGGATAGGTGGGTAAGAAGATAGGCACCATCCAGTGCCCTGGAAGGAAGAGTGAAATCAAGTAAAGAGACCAAAGTGCAATACACGAGGTGGACGTAAAAGTTCCAGAAAAGCACCCTGTACTACTTTTCAGCAATTTTACATACCATAACGAGACAATTCAGGGATATTTCCATTTCATTTGCTTTTAGGGGTAGGTAGCAGCAAACAAAAGGCACTTGACAGTCTTCTTAATGACCTTCATTCTTTCCATAACAATTCTACTTCAAGCACCCTTTTTTTTTTTTCTTTAATTTTCCTAAAACCAGAAAGAGTAGAACCTACCTCTCTTCTTTAGCTTTTGCACAATTTTGGACCTATGGAAGATCAAATAGTAGAAGCCTTTCTACAAGGTGATAGAATTTTCTACTGCACCTATCTTTTGTTACCATGTATGAACACAGAGGGTTGACAGTTTGCTTCTCCTTCTCTTAAGCATACACACTCAGTCAAGGACTTGATTAACACATTTTTTGACAATAAAACAGACTGTAATTAGTTTTTAATAATCAGTGTGTTTTTGCTATATCAGCATGTGATTTAGACACTTGAGGTATTTTAAAAGCTGTATTCAGGAGCTCAGCACCACCTATTACATTTGGGGCAAATAAAGCTTTTAGAATAATGTTTGGAAAAGCAGCACCCTGTAAATATAAGGTGGTGTTGCACCATATGGAGACTGGCTCTATGACATATGGTTTGAATTAACAAGTTTAAAACTGTTAGGATCAGTTTCTCTTTCACTGAAGGCAAAAAAACCCCATAAGATACGTACAGTTAAATAAGCTTCAGTAGCGGATACAGACCCAACCTGTGCCAACATGTGTTAATTCAGTTAAAATACTACAGAGTCTATCTTATTTTTTTTTTTTTCTCTTGAGCAAACATTATATCCAGCTGCAAATATGTTTTATTAGTGTTAGTACAAGGACTATCATCACCACCACCATTATTATGATTGTGGTCCTCATTAAAATAAATGATTGGCCCTGGTTTTGTATTAGAGCAATTTGAAAAGACGAGACTGAATGACAGATGAAAATGAAGGATGGAAGCGGGTCTTCTGATCTCACCTAATTGAATCTTTGTTGGCTGAATTGATCTGAAAAAAAGTTCAAAGATCTGGGATCCATATTACACAAACATTGTTTAATTTAATCAAAACAGTCTTTGAAGTGCCATGTTTGAAGACCACCTGTAGATTTAAAGTCTGAAGCCATAGGAAAGCTTCTCCAATTGTCCACAGCTATGATATGTCAGTAAGAAACAGAAAAATAAAACCAGAAAAGGGTGATGTCCATAAAAAATTATTTTTTTGTCAAGATTTCTCTTAAATACCTTTTTAGCCATGTCTATATTGACTCCTGGAGCAGCAACCAAAGCACTAGGAAAAAAGGAGTGCATAATATTTTTCATGTGTCTTTTTTTTTTTTTTTTTTTTAAATCTTGCTTCATAGCTTTAATTCTTGCTGCATTTAAAGACATTTTCAAAGAAAAAATAGCCAGAAATGCAGAAACACTGTGAGAACTTCCTGAACTCGTCTTGCAACTGGAAAAGCTTGGCAGTGTACTGAAACAAGAAACAACCATGGCGTATATTAAAGTTGTGTCAAAAGTAAGGAAAAGAAAAAGAATTTAAATTCAGGACCAGAGTTTCCTCCAGGCAGGCAGGTTATTGACAAAACAGCTATGAATTCTTTCCTAAAAATCATGAAATCCAATGAATGCTGTCATTAACTTCAAAAAGAAAGAATTTCAAAGATGTTCATATGCAGTGGGCCAGACCAGAGGAGCGTTCTTCAACTCTATTTTCTGAGGAGTTTTGATGTGAAAAACAAGTATAGTATGGTCATGATTGGCATGCTCTGTTTCAGCATTTGTCAAGCATCACATCTTCCCTCTGGATTCATAATCGTCCAGCTTTATTTAGAGAAGCTCAGTATTTGCTAAGAACTAGTAAGCAACAGTGCAAGATCACTGAATTACACATGGTATATTTATAGCTTGCTAACTGTAGTTCAACCTGTATTGGAAATACTGAGAAAACTTTGCCAGACTTTCTTGTCAATGATTCAAATCTCAGAGAAACAAATGTAAATACAGTGAGATGATGTTCATAGAATCATAGAATCACAAGGTTGGAAAGGACCTACAAGATCACCTAGTTCAATTGTGAAGAAAATTTTATAAAAGATCAGATTTTCTCAGTTTCAGTTTAAACTTAATTTTCTGATCTTGGAACCTTGGTTATGAATTCCGTACATCAACATGGAAATGGATAATCAATTTCTATGTTTTCCATATAATTCCTAATAATGTCCAAGTTTTTCTTGCCTATACAAGCATTTTCTTAGTATCATACCTACTTTTTCAAAATCTCTTGTTCTAGTTAAGAAAAAAAAAAGCAGTGTATTAAATCTGGTTAGCTTATTTAACTAAACACTGCTTTTAAAAGTAATCCTCTTCTGATTTAGAATAACCTATTTTAATGGCTGCTCCCTAAAGTTGAACAGCAACTCTTAAACATGTATGATTTCTCAAAATAGGGTACCAAGGGAAACCTAACCCCAGATTTAAACTCTGCTGTCAAAATAATAAATGTCATCTACATAATCTGATCTATAAGAAATATATTGAAAATGTCAAATACTCTAAATATTCTCTCTGAGTAAAATGAACAAATAATTATGTTATTAATAAAGGAGAATGCAAAAATATTTCTCTTCAGGTGCTACCTTAGTGACAATGCATGACACAGTCTGTGTGAATGCAAAATGTTGTAAAACTTCAAAGACCAATCTGTAGCAATTGCAACCACAATGAATTAGCTTGCAGTCCACCGATTGTCTATAACAATATGGTTAGCAATTTTCAAATAAGCCATTGAAACTTCATTTCATTCTAGAAAATACAGTATTGTAACACAAAAGAGACTAAGGTCTATTAGTTAGAATATATACATGTGCTGTCATGTATTTACACATATATTGTTTAAAGGTAATGAAAAGTAATAGAACTGTAAAATATTACATCATAAGACCTTTGGGATCCTTGTCTTTCATGTTCTGCCTCTGACCGTAGTGTAAGGGCCAATGTTTAAAATACATCAAAAGCAGTGGTTCCATATGTAAATACACACTGGAAAAACACAATATGGTAACTTGTGCAAATTAAGGATTAATTCTGCTCATCTTTGTGTAAAAATTGCTGGGTTTCAGAAAAAAAATGTGGCCCTTAATCTCTTCTGCTGGAAAGTTGACAAGGTACTTCTGCAATTGGCTTTCAGATGTTTGTGCCCTGCATGTCACACACACTGTGGGCATTTTGCAGCTGAGTAATGCTAAAACCACACACACCACAGATTCATTAAATGTATAAGGATAATGGCTAGCTCTATATGAGTCACTCTGTATAAATGTCTAGATAGTTAGATAGACGGATAATTTTGGCAAATTAAATCCTCTTCTCCTGATGATAACATATCTGCCAGCAAGTGTGCTGTGTGACAGACATTCACCCTTTCTACATCAATACCTAATAGTTAGGCAGAAAAGAGGCAACATCATATTTGCATATCTATTTCCCTTTCTCTCCTCTACAGGTGTTAAATAATTAGTGCTGGCTGAATTATTCACTGCGAATAATATTCATTGTGAATTTAGCCATTTTTTTTTTCCCCCTAAATTTATTTGTTTTATTTTGCTTACAAGTCATTCAAAAGGTAATCCTGGATTATGCAAATAAATTCTAAATTGTAAGTACTCAACAAATACTTGGACAAAGCTCTTTAGACCTAGAAAAACACTGGTTCATAAATTCATTTCTTCAGACAATAATGCATGTCTGGTCATCAAAAGCAGATGCTGTGGTTTCTCATTTCTTGTTGATAGCCTTCAACTTTTTAAAAAAGCAAATGAAAAGTGCTAACTAGCAAATAATCCACACCTGTACTAGCTCTTATGGCTCGTAATCATTTATGAGACCTAAGATTAGCAAATAGAATTTACGGAGGAGGTAAGAAATTGTGAATATGCTACTGAGTATGGTTTTCATTTAGCACTGCCAGTATGCAGTAGTTTAGTTCTAACCATGTGTATTTGGATAATATGAGTTGTGGTGCCACTGTCTCTGTATTTGCAGTAATTGAGTCTTAACCTAGAAGGCAGCTGTATCAGAAGCAATAAATATAATTGTAATATAATAGAATAACTTAGGTAAAACTTCTTAGTAGACCTCATTACAAGTGAATGGGAAAATTGTGGCTACTGACAAATGCACTTTTTCTTCAGCATTCTGGATTGGAGCTTGCTGTCATATGTCAAAATTGAAAATAAGCGGTGTACACTTTTCACCAGTATATGCATATACAGATACATACATCAGCTATCAATTTAAGCCAAACAGGAACCTCAGAAATTTTGAGCTGAGAGAAATTTTAGCAAAATCAAAGAGATGTAAATGTGCTTATAAGTTCAAACAACTTTACTTCCAAGCTTACTATTAGACCTAAAATCCTTATTAAAAATAAGTTTTTCTATGATACACAGTTTACAAACAAATTAGAAGTCAAGGGATGTATGCCAGGCAAGGCCATACACAATTTCTTCTAATCAAAAACATAGGAGAAGTGTATCTTAAAATCACTGCTCATCACTCAGCATTTATATTCATCCAACACAGGAGGGAAAATTATAACAAAGTATATTGCACTCCAGCTTCTGCTGTCCTCATGCATTTTTTTAAAGGCTTCACACTCTCTCTTATACATAAAAATAGGAAAAATCTGCTGATTTTTTATCACAATGGATGAGGAGAAATTCTACTCAGTTATGGACATCCTGCAGGTTAACCCCTGCTGAGTCTATTTGCTGAGCCTTGAGAAGGTTACTGGAGCAGAAATATCACCTACCCGTCTCTACTGGGTGACTACAAGGCTTGAAAAGGTAACATTTCAAGATTACACAATATTGAGTTCTACATGCAACCTTCCAACTATGTAAATTACTCAAATTTTATAAAATAGAATGTAATCGGGTGGTCTAATGTCAGCCAGCATCCAAAGATAATTGCTTTTCTTGAAGAAAAAAATAATATTACAATATTCAATGTAGTGTACTTTATCATTTTCAGCTAGACCAGCTTTGTTTTGCGTCCTTGTGTATTTTAATTGGTATTAGAAACATTGCTAAATTATTTTTGTTCTGTGAGTCTATACTAAAATAATTTAACATTCCTTCTTAGTGAAGGCTCTTGTTCTTTCTGAGGACAAATAACAATAAGGCAAGAGGAATTTTGTTTATCTTCGGGCCCATGGACATCATTAATTACCATACTAAGGTGTATGTTATTATTTTGAAATATAAACATTCAAGTATTCTCAAATCTCTTTCCAGATGCAAATGATATAGATATAAAAATTCCAACAGATAATTGAATGCCTCCTGATATGCAAAAGTGAACACTGAAGTACTAACGTGACGCTTCAAGCCAACTGCTCTACAACAAAGACAAGTCTAATAAGACAAGATGTGATGGTCCACACCATTTTGCTAAATGGGACACCAAGGGGAATGCAATTCATCTGAAGATGGCACTTGAAAATTATATATACGACTCTTTTAGACAGGAGAGGAAGCTTCCCTTACTACACACAGAATATGCATCTACATATTTAAGAGGCAGATTTTTCATACCCAGCATTTGCAGCCATTTGTTTGGCCTAGACAACACGAATTCTTAACTGTCTCTTAAGCTACTTGTTGCTATTCTTCCAAAGATGGCTTTATCATTTTTGCATGTACAGATTAACTTCCATTTATGTTCATTTGCATGGGAAGCATTGGAATAGTCAGGCTGCAGTAACTGACTGTATTTAATTTAATCTAACTTCAGCTACTGCCAGAATGGTCTATCCTGCTCCTCTATCCACCTTCAGTTCTGCACAGCCATTTCCTTAATTTAACCTGTAGTAATAATGAAAATGTGTTGGATCACTCACGATCATTTTGAAGTTAATTTGTTACAGTTAGTGGATGAGAACCTAAAACAAGGGACACTGTGAAGATGGAAGCTTCCAGTTTTGGCAGCATTTGCAGTAGCTAAAAGAGAATGTCAAACTGCACTTTTGGGTTTTGGGTGCATATTGGCATAGTGGTCAAACTTTGTGACATTTATGTAGGCTTTGTCCTCATCAGGCCCAAGGAAGTGAACAAGAAGATCCTGCACCTCTGACTCAAAGCATCCTGATGGTGTTTCTTATGCAGCAAGGAGCAGTGATACTGTCTCCAGCTGTGCTTAAGCACAGGAGTGTCCAGCTCATAATTGGAGCTCATTCCTATTTATTCAGCAAAACTTTTTCTTTCCAGTTCTTTGATCTCACCAGGTCCTATCAAATGTTCAACCTCATAAGACATATTTTGCCAAAAGTCTTAGAACACTGAAATATCTTATTGTTTTTTAAATTTTTTTTAAACTTCCAAAAAATTTCTGCCTTAAAAGATAGTGTTTTACTTTTGTCTAGTTAATTACTGAAAAACTGAATACAGAACTTATGTTTATTGCACTGAGACAGGTTTTTGAATATGATTTCACTTGAGTTGTGGCCAGAATAATTTTTTTATCCCTCTCTTGTGATTGTTCTACACTATGAAGCTGTGTGTAGTCTTGTTCTTCTCTGCACAGACTCAGAAATATTCTATTCTTGTAACCACACAACATAGTTTTGCTGTCGATGCTGTTCTCTGTAAGGGACCTTGAAAACTGATACTCCTGGAATGGTGTCATTTACACTAGCCAGAGCTCTGGGTTTAACTTATTCCAAAGCATGCTATTTGCCAAGCAGAGATGAAACTCTATCGAACATAACAATTTAGCCTCTCTATAAATTGCATGTGTATTTCTAATCTTCTATATGTATTTTTAAGTGCTTTTCCTTTTCCCTCGGAAAATGGCAATAGCAGAAGATCCTCTTCATGTGAGGGTTTTCATATTGTGCATTTTTCTGTCTCCCTGGGCACTTTATTATTTTCTTTCTCCATATTGTCCTAATGAGTAATCTCTTGTTCTTCAGAAGCAAAGGAAAAGAAGCAAAAAGACAGAAAAAAAAAAAAAAAATTGCTTCCACCACTAGCTTTAATATTCACCACTGGAAATAACAACCACATACAAAGCCTGGTACTTGAAGCTTGATCTAAAATGTGTTTTGTTAAGTATTGGTGATGGTGTCTTTACTTCTATCCCAGAATAGAGACATTGTAGTTACTCTTAGACTTGTACTTGCTTTGGACTTACTTTTGCATGCACATACATACTTTATAACAAGTAGCAAGTTAATTTTAATGGATGATAATCTAAATCCACCATATTCTGTAGAAGGTTTGAGTGAGCTGCCTTGCTTTTGTCTATGCAAAAGCAAGTAAGAGTCATATGGGAATTTCCGCAATCACGACCAGACTACTGTAGATGTAATATTAATCTTTTTCTTCTAATTTTACATATGAATCTTCTTAACGTTGGCAAAATCTAAAATGATTTGTAATCTGGTTGAAAATGTAGGTTTCTGAATTTCTTGACTGCGAAGAAAACTTAGGAAAGAACTGAAAATCTTCGTATATTCCTCTTCTGATCTAGTACTTATTCTCTACATTGTATTGCTTATAGTTATTTAAAGTATGAAAGAGAATGTGACTATGATTTGCCCTCTGCTCTAATAACACGTTTATCTTGTTTAATTAGTTAATAACTTTATGGCTGAATTATTGTTCAGTTGTCCACTGTGCATTTCTTCAACTTTTTTTTTTTCTTTTTTTTTTTTCTTTCTATTTTCTACACTCTTTCCAACCAGATGCAACACATCAAGGAAATATCTATCTAGATATTCTATAGAGTGGCCAGATCTGGGTCAATAGCATCATACTATTACCAAATGCCTACTGGAAACAGATCCAACTCTTTATTTTGTAGATTTCTAAAAGTCAGGTTATCATACTAGGACTCAGTTCACTGAATTCATGAAATTCAAGGGTAACTTGCGCATGACACACCTCTAAATCTTCCCAATTGTCTAACATACTCAATCAGTAGTATACCTGAGAAAAAATGAATTAATAAAACTGGAAAATAATGGATATTTAGGGAGACAAACATGAAAGCATCAAGAAATAAATGTTTATAAAAATATTCTCAGCTTGAATTATCTTTCTCCTCACCTGAATCATTTGAAACATCTCCAGGATCTTGGCTGCTGCTCCAAAAATATATATATAGTACATTTTAAAATATAAAAAAGGTAGTCTACTCACTGATTTTT
Source organism: Alectoris magna (assembly GCA_030625065.1). Lineage (NCBI taxonomy): Eukaryota > Metazoa > Chordata > Aves > Galliformes > Phasianidae > Alectoris > Alectoris magna. Next base: position 62,615,484 of record CM060560.1, read on the forward strand.
GTTTATGATTTCAAATTCTTTGCAATAAAAATGGAAATTATTCCTCAGTACAATGCAGTCACAGTATTTTTGATTCCATACAGAACTACTAGAGACTCCATACATAGACTACAGCAGTCCACAGTTACACAATGAGCTTTCCAGTCACTTACTTATACAGTAAGTGTGCTTTATTAAATGATTAAAATACAAATGTGAAAGCCACATCAGCATTTAGGCATATTTTGTTTCAAAGTATGCATTATCATATATAAAGCTAAATTTAGCAAATATTGTAGGTATACAAAAACTAACAAGCTATCAAAACCAGACAATAATAATACTCAGAAGCTGAAAATGATTATTATGATTAAGGTAATTTTTTGTAAATATGTAAAATGAATAAATGAAGAAAGAAGAGGAAGTAAGTAAGTAAAACAAACAACCACCCACCAATGGGAACTGGAAAATGACTCCTAAAATAAGAAGACAAATTACTCAACCTATTCAATTTATAAAAAAAAAACCAGATGAGAAGGGTTAAGGCAATAAAAGATATCAAGGTACATGAAGGTCTTTTTATTCAAAAATGTATTAGCTAGGAGATGATGTTAGACAAGTTCATTTTTGAAATAATACTCACTATCCCAGTAGAGCAGGTAAGTAAACACTGGAATGGCTCAGCAGGATTTAAGTAGAGTCACCATTGCCTGCAATTTTTCTCATTCAGAGCACTAACATTGAATAACACTTCCACATTGAAAGCTGCCTAGGTTTTTTGATGACATGGTTGTGTTTTTAGTTACTCATCCTTGCTATATGCCAACACATATCTGTAAATCTCCTTCTTCATTCTCTTCCTTCATAGAAGAGCAGGAAGCTTTGCTTTGCTATCAGGACACATTCAGCTTCAAATTAGGACAAAAACTAACATAAAATCTCATGCTGGTAACCACAAATAGTCTTTTCCAAAGGCCAAGAAAGATCCATGAATTGAGCAGATATACTCCCGTGTTTCCATGATTGATAGACTTGGCTTGAGTAAAGAATTTATCCACAAATGTGTATTAGCTGAGTATTTAGAGGGTTTTTATAACTCTCTCTTGCACAGGAGATGGAATTCCCTGGATATTGCCTTCTGATTATAGAATTATAGAAACATTAAGGTTGGAAAAGACCGTTATTATTGTCTAGTCCAATCACCTACCCATCACCACTTTTCCCTGTGAACTCCCTCATGACTCTCAGTGCCACATCCACACCTCCAGAGACAGCGACTCCACCATCTCCCTGGGCAGCCTGTTCCAATACCTCACTGCTCTCTCTGAGAATAAATTTTTCATAATATTCAACCTGAACCTCCCATTGTGCATCTTGAGGAATTGCCTTTCATGAACCCATGCTGGCTAGGCCTTACCTCCTTGTTACTCTGCTCATGCTATGTGATCACACTCAAAAGGATTTGCTCCATAACCTTCCCTGATACTGAGGTCAGGCTGAAAGGCTTGTAGTTCCCCAGATCCTCCTTACAACCCTTCTAGGGCATCCCACCGGCAAGACTCCAGCCATCTGGGACCTCCCTGGTTCACCAATGCTGATGATTAATGATAGAAAGTCATTTGGAGAGAGCTTCTGTCAGCTCATCTCAGTACCCGTGGCTGGATCTTATCTGACCTTCAGAACTTGTGACAGTCCAGGTGGCTCAGCAGGTCATTGTTTCTTCCTGAATTATTCTTCTCACCATCCCTGTATTCCATCTCAGTGGTAGGAGTACCCTGTGGATAACTGTTCTGACTAGTAGAGACAGAAGCAAGTAAGTCATTGAGTACCTCACCTTTTCCTCATCCTTAGAAATTTTCCCAGCCACATATAATAAAGAATGGAGATCCTCCTCGGCACTCCTTTCATTGCTAACGTATTTGTTAAAACATTTTTTTGTTATCTTATATAACAGTAACCCGATTAAGTTCTAGCTGGGCTTTTGCCTTTCTGATTTTCATTCTGTGTATCCTTGCTACATCCTTGTACTCTTCCTGAGTTGTCTGCCCCTTCTTCCAAAAGTGATAGTTATAACATTCTAGTTACAGTATAATAGTTTTAACTTACTTAAATATATATACCTACATGTATGCTAGCTCTTTCCACTATAGTCTTTGAAGAATCAACCCACAGAGTGCATGAAGGCCAGGAGGTAGCTTAGCTGAGAAAATATAGGTAAAAAACCTTCTTTAGACTGAAATAAATAGCTTCCTAGACATCTTCAACTGTATGGACTAACTGCATTGTTGTGGGAGCTTGTGTACCTAGCTCAGATGGAGACACATTTAGCTGTCTACAGTTTGGAGCTTATCCTCACCGTGATAGGATTGAATAAGCACAACACACAGTCATACAGATGATTATATGATATTGTGGGTTTCAAGGCACTAGAAGCCATCTAATATCACATATTATCTATTTCTTTGAGGCACAAAATGTTTCAAGATTTCAGTAAACCTCAGATTGTTGGACTCAGCGAAGAGACAGTTGCAACTCTGAAATTTAATGCTGTGTAATACATAAGACTAAGCAATCTCTTTGATCTTTAAATGGTATTGTGGCTGGTGAACCCTAAAATGCAGGCTGGTAACACCCTTTTATTTATTATTATTATTATTATTATTATTATTATTATTATTATTATTATTATTTTGTCAGAGAATGCTGTTGTCTTGAAAAGAAAGTAGAATCAAAATTCAAAAAGTGTTTCTTCTTACATCTGTTTATTTAGAGATGCTGCCAGTATGGCCCGTCCCATGACACGTGTAAACATGCTCTTCTCTTCTTTAAACAAAAAGCTCCTCTTCAGAATGAGCTTCACTACAAAAATTACCAATTCTGAAACTCAGAATCAGCTTATTCTTTGAATTATTTGTCTGAAGGGATGCTTGTTGGACACGTGCCCCAAGAAACTTCCAAAAGTACTTACTGATACTTAGCATCTACTGGGTTTTTACTTTTTCAAAGCACAGTCCAAACTTTCACAGCTAACATTAATTACATTGCTACTTGTGAATTTGCACAATTTCAGGTTACAAAAGCACATACAGCCTGATTTCCTTTAAACTCTGAACTATGGGATTTGCAAACCTGTAATGAAAGTACTTTTTTGGTTCCCCAGATAACACAGTCCTGTTTTTGAACTTCAGAGTTCGGCTGCAGTGTTTCTGAGAGGCTGTTGGCTTGTTTGGCACCACATTGCCTTTTGCAGGTTGAAGCTCCAACCAAAATCTTCTGAACAAGCACAGGCACGCTTGTCTTGCCAGAACTGCACCCAGAGACTTGAAAGTTTCCCATTAAATACAGTGCTCTTTTCACCTGACCTACCTGCAGACTAGATGTATAAATAGTTCAAAGAGATCTATTTTATCAGTGTTGAATAACGTTGAAAACATGGAATAATGACAGAATGTCTGTAAAAGGAAGGAAAATAAAATGAAGTAGAAAAGAAAGAGAAAAATGAATAATGAGATAGGAGAAAGTAATGACAAGAATGAGAGAAAATGAAAGAGAGACCATGGCACTGTATCACTGGATGGCTAATCAAATGAAATTTTGTTTGATATAAAATGTGTAAGGTCATCTTCAGGAGGTATGTAACAGAATGTGAGAAGGACTGATGACTCTCTCCAAGAGTAAATTCAATCTACATGTAAAATTTGACTTATGCATGGTTAGAAGTCCTTCCCCCCCCCACCCCCCCCCCCACCCCCCACCCCTTAAAGATGTTCATTACACTAAAGATCATTAGTTGCAGGAGAAGAAAGGAAACAAATAAATCTCATAGGACAAATGATTTTTCAATGCCAAAAGTGGGATGAAGTATGAAGGATGAGTGTGATGTTTGCTTTGGCTTCAAGCCCAAAGATTTGGATGTTAGTCCAGGACTCTTGATTCCAATGAACTGAGGGGGAGAACTTAAATAAAAAGGTCACATTTCAGAGTTCTTGAAATACTACCTATCTCTGCTCTGGCTGACACAAAGTTTATAATAATGATGAAATCAAGCATTCTTTTAAAAATTAAATTGTACAAATTGAGTAAAAGTTTGTGTGAATAATAACTGAGAATCAGTTCGGGTACAAAGCTGCCTTTGTAGTGTCTTGACCTCAATGTGTTCCTGACTTGCTGTTGTTTTATTTTTTTGAATAAGTTTGTTCTTGCTCGGTTGCTGAGTGAAAGACATACACTAACAGGGAAGATAGTGAAACACACTATATGGAAAGGGCTATCAAACACACGTTGAGCAAACAAGAAAATTATCTGTGGCATTTGCAGTTATCATAGGACTACTTTTCACAGAAGTAGGTAGAGCAATTTCAAACAGAAGTGTGGTTTCAGAGTTACCACTGTCCCTTTTATTTCTGTAAGGGGTTCACTCAAAAAGATGCGCTCTGCAGGACCAAGTAGAAAAGGCTTCGATTAGGGATGTACAGTATGTGACTAAAGGATTTGTTAACCTTAGCGCTTCAAAGCACACTTGAAAATAAGATTCAAATGGGCTCTTTCTTTTGTGGTTCTGTAGTGATAAACGAGTTCTCCATGCACCAATGCTCACGATTACTGCCTCTCCAATGTAGTGACTCTGGATGAACACTAGATCAGTCTAAGTAATGTCCAGCACATTTCATCCATACTAAATAATGTATGACTTGGCAGGCCTCTCCATTTTGCTTTGGAAAGAGCTACAAGTCTAGTCATAGTTTTTCCAGGTTATATCATCAATCTTCAGGTACTCCAAAGAACTTTCAGGCTTTTAGCAGTAAAGAAGGGAAGGGGAAGTCCAATGGGTAATTGCTTTTGTTTATTTGTTGTTGTTTTCTTGTTTTATTAAAAAGGAGTGGGGGATGTAAAGTTAAAGAATGGTTTACTTTAAGGTTCCCTCATAAAATGACTTTCAAAACCATTACATGTTAATTTCTTTAAGAAGTTTACATCCTAATGATCAGTTTATGAATTAGTGGAATAATTCATAACATGCCCTTAGAATCAATACCTTTAAATGTACGTGTGGGTAACACACAGTCCAACATACCAAGCAGAACTATTCAAATACTTAGTTATTCATAGGCATAACTACTCAGCATACCCTTTGCTGTTCGTGGTTGAAGTTAAGTGAAATACCCATTTTGCCACTGGAGACCACCAAATACATTATTTTTAAGGTTCTTCTGATTTTTAAAACAATGCATCATTAACAGTGATAGTTGTGGATATTCCTCTCTCTGTCTGTCCTTCTTTCTTCTGCAAAGATTTATTCTTCCTCAAGAGTGATCATATTCTACAAAAGGTACTGGAAAATCTCTCCCCTTCAAAGTTTGCATAAGCCATCACTTTAACTTCTTGTCTGGTCCTGTTGACTTACCACTTGAATCAGGACTCCCTAACATGACAGCTTCTTTTTTCTCCTAAAGAGCTGACTGAGGAGTCCTTCTGTTTAAGTTAAAAAAAGAGCCTAAAAATTTAGAGGTTCACTGCTGCTTGTTAATGCAGCCCCCCTTTTATGTACGCCCCTTGGACAGCTTAGTTTAGTCACTCTGTCTATCTGACTGACTTATTATTTTCTATTCTCTTCTACAGAGAAGGCTTTACTTGTGGCTATACAGATGCACTAGCACACCTTTGTCAGTACTCTGCAGGAAAATTAACTTTGTAGTAAACGCATTGGTAACATCTGGGGAAACAACTGCTTTTTTTTTTTAGTATTACATATATCTTGCATGCATCTGAATAATATGAATTTACTTCAGTTTATGTGAATGACAATGGTCTCCCTGTATTTGCAGTAATATTCTAAGGAAGAATGCAAGAAGTAATGACGGAATTAAGAAAAAAATATCTGGGCAACGAATGAGGCTCTATCTTGTCTAGAATAGTTAATCTAGTTTTCTTTCTGTAAAGAAAGGGATGAAAATTTCTAGAGAAGCAATTTAGGTGAATTAGGCTCAAGCACATTACATTTTTACCTAGTCTTAGTAAACATACTTAGAAGAAGACAGTAGATACAGACAGAGAAATCAAAGATAAATGTACTAAGAGCACATTTTGTTTCTGTTGGGAAAGAGAAGTTGGCATTAGAGTTTGAAAAATCTTTACAAAGATATTATGAAGGTCCATTGAATCAATGAATCACAGAATGATTTGGCTTGGTTTTCCCTTTTCCTTGCACTACACTCTCTGGTAAAGTGTTCCTCTCTAGCTTTCTTGTAGGCTCCTTTTAGGTACTGGAAGGTGGCTGCAAGGCCTCTTCTCTAGGCTGAATAATTCCAGCTCTCTCAGCTCGTCTTCATAGGAATCATAGGTTAGGTTGGAAGGGACCTCACAGCCCATCCAGCCCCACCCCCTGCCCTGGGCAGGGCTGCCCCCCACCAGTTCAGGATGCCCAGGGCCCCATCCAACCTGGCCTTGAGCACCTCCAGGGATGGGGCACCACAGCTTCTCTGGGTAGCTGTGCCAGTGCCTCACCACCTTCTGAGTAAGGATTTAATTCCTGACACCTAACCCAAATCTCCCCTCTTTTATTTTAAAGCCATTTCTCCCATCCTATCACCATCAGACACAGTACTCCAGGTGGGATCTCAGTAGAGAGAGGGGGACAATCACCTCCCTCAACCTGCTGATCGTGCTGTTTTTGATGCAGCCCAGTATACAGTTGGCCCAGTGCAAACAATGCTGCTGGTAAACAGAGGAAGCCTGGAAGGAAAAACAGAAACCCAAAGAGGAGAACTGTGTTTTGCCAGGTTGTAGTATAAGCCATCAATGGGAACAGAACCAAAGCATTTTGGCAGCTGTCTCAAACATTAAACCACCCTGTTTAACAAACTTGAAAATTGTTAGCATTCCCCATTTCCCTTCAGACCTTCACTTTGGTTCTCTGGAATAGGACTGTATGGCAATACCATATCTAAACTTTCTCAGCTACTAAGAAATGGTGCAATAGTTTGTCCCTCAAACTGGACCAATTATTCCAACAGCAGAATAGCAAATATGTTCTCCAGCTTGTAAGCAGGCAGAAGACTCTATGTTTTGATTCAGTTTTAGTTTCAGTGATCTTTGCTCCCACCTGGTGTGTCTAATTGACAGCTTCTTTGCAGAAGCAATATGATTCTAGGCTTTAGCTTTAAATTATATTTTTAAAACCTCACAAAGTTACAGAGGAATGATTTACTCCAAAAGGAATCAGATAAATCTAATGGAAATAGCTATTTCCACCGGTTATAATGGTGATGTAAATAGGAGGATCTCACATAGAGGACTGGCATGCAGCCACTGCTGGGGCAGAGCACAGCAGGTTTTCTCTATCCATTTCACTCACTACCTGTATTTAAAACATAGGGAAGGAGAACAGTGCTATCAACTGGAACTGCAGAGAACATTATGCCATCAGTAGGTGCCATATAACCTTGCAGCCTGAATTTTAACATAGGTGTCGGTGACAGCAGGAGAAGGCTTAGGTCTCTGTCACTTTCTCCATTTTGTCCAATGGAAATCCTCACAGGACAACTTTGCTTGTAAAACTCTGTAACTAAGCAGTGGCAGCAGGTCTCCCACATCAGCTTGGTGGTGTGCTTCAAGCTAGAGCTAATCCCAGAAACAGCCCAGCACTGTCTTCACTTTTTTATGATGGAGAGCTGGCAGAAAGAATTTACAAACTGCTACGCCAATCTTCATTCTCTTCAGGACCTGAAAGATTTTGTTTCTTAGAAAGACATCATCTTGCTACCAATTTGTATTCGGTTTTTATGTGAGTTCAGTGGAATCTCGCATGTATAAAGATGAAATAGCATAGGCAAAATTATCTGAAAGGATGGCTCTGTATGTGTAGAAGTCAGGGAATCCCAGGTCACTTGTATGAGCCGAAAGCATGGGGAAGGCACCCTGGTTCACTTTTATAGTGGATAAAGACAAAACAGCATGGAGGTAAATTGAGGTGCTTGTGGGAAATTGGAGGAATGATTAAAAAGTTACAAAAATAGTCTTTTCCTGATGAAGTTCCTAGATAGCATGCATATCTATGTTTTGTATCAACTCACTGCATTCTCTATAGGTTCAGCAGGAAACAGGAGACTGAGCCTTAAACTGCATCAGCTAAGCTTGTATCTGTTCTCCAGTGTTCTATTCAAGAGTAAAAATATTCCCCTGTTTTTCTTCTGATTTTCTTCTCCCTTCAATACAACATTGCATTGCAAAGGGATCTAGGATGTGGCTGTTAATTTCTAAGACGAAAGTTTAGGTAAAAATTGGCTCAGAAGCCCCTACGTTAAGCTTGAATACATTATATTCCTATAAAACCACAAGTTTCCAATCTCAAAGCAGCAATTTTAAAGAAGGCTCATCCTTCCCTAACACATGGATTTGGTTTAGTTTGCTTGCTTCCACTGCAGTCTTTTAGATTAGATCATTAAAGGGCTGTGGCCCTATCTCTTCTACATAAACATTAAAGACCACACAACCTTTCTACAAAATAAGGACTGCCAAAACCTCCTATTCATAAAGTTTTCTCTGCTTGCCCTGCTTTGCTCTCACTGATAGCAAATCTGCTATCAGTACTATCATATACTCTATATATGGTTTTTATGAAGCACTTTGGGATACTTCAAAATGAAATTCTTAATAAAAATGTAAATTATTATTATTGTAAAAACATGTTGGCCCACTGTGCTGTGCAACATTCTCAGGAGCAGCATTCTTTCAAACTGGGATTTGAAAAATAGCATAGAATTTAGTTTGAATCAAGTGGTATTATGTCTTTAGTCATTTATCGAAGCCACTTGGTAGAAGTTGAGAAAAACATTAGTTTATCTTATTCACAAGGGGGTTCTTGCTTTTCTTGCTTCTGCAGAAATACTCTTTTTTTTCCCCCATTTTTCATTTCCCTTCACTCTCAAAGACCTGTACTGTTTCAGATTGGAGTAAGAACATTTTCTGCTAGCAACAGCATATGAACCGGTTAAAAAAAGGCTGCTTAAATTCAGCATAGGATATTCCATGAACGGAAAGGAGCACCCAGGAAAAATAAATAGCACCCACAGCATGAGACATCTGCCTCAATAGGTCTGAATTTAGTTCCCCTCTGAAGCACTGAATTAGTAATACCTTGGCCCGTTAGTCCAGCTATCAAATGTTTTTGTTTGGGCTTTAGGAGAGTATTTTTCTCCCAAAAAGCAATAACACCAACTCTTTCAGGTTGCTGAAACAGCTTGGATCAAACTTTCCGTTACACGTGGTGCACATGAAAGGTGAAAATTAGACACTTTGCAAATAGAAATTAACTGCTGATGAAGTATCAAGTGGCAGCATCAGCTATGTATTGCTAGGATAGCTTGAGATACACAACAGCTGATCTAGAGGAGCTCCCATGGGGAACCATGGGACTTCTACATTTCCATGTTATAGCAATGGCACACTGTTACAGGAACCCTTTTTGTCTTTTTTTCTGTAGTTATTTGCACTTCTGATGGTACACTTTTTTTTTTTTTTTTTTTTTCTTTTTCCAGCATGGTCCATGTGAGGCAGGATTTATCTGCCTTCAGAGAATCCCACTCCAAGCAGATATTTTCTACAATGCTTTTTTTCTTCTGTGGAAACTTTGCAATAGTCTGTATTCACTAGTACTGAAGTAAACAGAAATTCCTCACACCTGAAAACCCCAGAAAATTGATTCATAATATTTTTCACTTCACTAGACACATGCCGCCCCATTCAGATATTCATCATAGTGATGACACATCTTATTAGAGAGTTTGACTCATGAACCAACTCCCTTCCCACTTGCGATCACATAGCGTCTCACTAACAACAGTAGCGATTGTAGTATTAGGCATGTATTTAGAGTACTTGCAGCTTCTTACTGTCATTTTCCATCCTGAACCAAGGTTAAGAGACAATATCAATCAGCCCATTGGCCCACTATGATAACCAACTAGTGATTTGTCAACTACTCCTGGTTCATATGAGATTCCAAAGAATAAGGAAACAATAACCTCGCCCAATGTATGGATTTGTATCTAGAATCTTTGGAGATTTTTTTGCTAGAATGGCTGACTGTCAGACTAACAGGAAAGGACTTCATTATATGGAAAGGAGTGATCATGTTGAATAGTTGGGAGTGAAATTTGACTCAGGAAATCTATGTTGTATTTCCAGCCTCTAATGCGGCAGAACAACACATTATAAGTCAATCCTTAAAAAGATAAGAGGCAGACATTATCAGATGCAGAGAATACCAGAACAAACAACAGAACAGAAATCCCTCTATTCTGGTAGACTGCAGTACTCTATGGCTTCAGTATTTACTTAGATATAGTGATAGCTCTATGTCCATAAGCTTTCAATAGATTTTTCTTCCATAAATTTAGGAATTTAGGTTTGGGGATGGAATTGGTTAGAACTGAAAGTTTTCAGAAATAGAAATGTTTCTTTGTTCTTCTATAAATACTTAGTTAAATAAGAATTAACAAGAGAAAGAGAAAAGAAACCACAAATAATATAGAACAGTCACCTGCAGTTACATGGCATATTTCATCTAAAAATTTCAAAGTTGTGTTCAGAAGAAAGAGGTTGTTATCCCTACTGTGCAGACAGGCAAAATGAAGAACATAAACAGACAGATAATGACCAGAAGTTGCGTAGTTATTAAATAATGGAACTTGGCATTTATTTCAGGACTCCAAAAATAGGAGTTTTTACGTAAACAATAAAATCACGAAACAAAAATCCTAATATTTCAGAACTTATGTTGATGGTGGGGATGAATGGAGCTCTTCCTAGATCCATCTGTGCCCACTTCAGGGCAAGAGCCAAACAGACACTACCACTGCAAAATAAATCCAGATATGCAACATGGGAAGCAGACACTATGTTCTCCAGCAGATATGAATCTGGGCAGCTGGAAACCAGGCTGAGGAGTTTCTCATGATTTTTACTGCTGGCACAGGTATCAGCTGCAAATGCTCAGCAGAAAATATTTGAGGCCAGATGATAGGAAAAAAAAGGGAAAATATAAAAATTAATTGCAATATTTTTAAAAAGAAATGCTTTTTGAAAAATAATTATGAATAATTAATTGAAAATTAATTATGAATAATTGTTAGCCATTTCAAATTGGCATATAATTTTACATCTTCATTCTCCCAAGATAAAACACCAAAAAAAAAAAAAAAGAAAAGAAAAAACACATAATTTGAAGTAAAGTGTGAAAATTTTCATTTTGTTTCAATTTTATTTTAACTACAGAACTGTTTTTAAAAATATGCCTGAGACTTTTCGCCTGGGTTTGATCAATGAATGAAAAAAAAATCTTATTGTTTGCTCCACTGTGTTAATGAGTGCCAGCCCAATGATCTTGCCTTAAAATCACACAACCTCTTCATTAGTCTCTCAGAATGCTGGAAAACCTTTAATTCTTATGCTTCTTAGAAGAATTTGAATGGAAGATTTTTTGTTTAAGACACAATCAAAATTTTGATAATTTCTACAGTACTTTTCTATGTCATATGTGTAACAGCAGTATCGGCAGGAAATCAGTTTGACAGACACAAATGTTGCGTGTTCAGTGGTTCACCAAATTGCACCAACCATGCTATCACAATGGCCATTCTGGTTCTACAGTAAATCGAGGACACCTAATGTGGCCTAATTAGGACAGCTATACACAGTGAAGTAATACTGTCTTAAATCAGGTTTGAGGTGTCATTCATCAAGTCACTTAAGAACTGTGCTAAGCGGATGGACTTTCACACACTTTTATAGGCATTTATGTATTTGAATGCTTTGAAAAAGAAGGAACTAAATGTATTCAGTTATCTTTAAACAAAATCAGTGGGTTTTTGTTGTTGTTGTTGTTAGCAGTTTTTCCTTCTTTTTTCTTTCTTTTTTTTGGGGGGGCTGGGGGGTAGGGGGGGAAAGAGGCCTGCTTTCAAGTGGCATTTTTAAGTACTATATTTAAGTCTCAAGTTTCCGTTATGCCAAAAGTATATTTCTTGAGATTTCGCCATACTGTTTGCTTTTTGTTGGGTAAGGTGAAGCAAAAAAAGGAAAAGTTTTTTTGTTTTCCCCTCACCCTTGAAGTATTCTTCTATAAAAAATTCCATCAGTGAGGACCACAGTGCACAGTGGTTGGTATTGGTGATAAAGATTACATCTTTAAAAAACAGAAGATATAAGATACATCATTAATGCAGGAACTTTAAAAGCAAGGAAGCAGAAATGAGCTTTCAGAATAGAAGGGCACTTTTTTTTATTATTCCTGCTGAACGGTAATTGTGCATTTCCCTTTTCTTCCTCTCTATGTCGCTTTTTAATACTGTTTTATAGACAAGACTCGAGAAAGTTTTCTCAACTTATGATTACTTTAGTCCAAAGTGCTGCTGACTGGCATCTCAGGCATTTCTGCAGCACTGAAGTGCTTTCAAAATTCCATCCACACACATCCTCACGACAACAAAACAGAAACTCTATAAAAGTATGAAGAAAGGGACAAAACTAAACCCTTAGCTTCACATGGGGTATTATTTTTAGTTGTTTTTGCAGCAGAGCTGTAATTGGCCTAGTGAGATCTGATAAACGTCTTATTATAAACTTGAACATCAACTGATGGTGAAAAAAATATGATGAAACTTGTGACTGAGAGAAAAGTAAAAGGGTATCAATGACTGGCAGTTCCCATTTCTTTACAAGTGTTACATTTCAGTCCCCTGCCACTACCACATGTTTCCTGTTCACAGATAATTTGTACAACATATTTTATCATTCAGTTTTAGACACAGTTGAAAGGCTTTTGCCTAAGGCTTGGAACACTTTGAAAATTGTATACCATTTGCAAGGCTTTCTTCTGCTTCACTGTGCAATTAGGTGACTGCCTTTCTGCAGACACTGGATTTATCATATGTGGAATTGGTTTTTTTCACCAAGGTGAACTGGGAACAAAAATGCAAGTAGTTTTTCAGCAACCCACAGACAAGGGATTAGTGTATGGGCACAAAGCTTGTAGGCTGCCTGTCAGTCCCAAACTGGATGCCGTTCCTTCACAGAAGGAGTATTGTGAGCCACGATTTCAAACAAAAATGCTCTCACTGTCCCCACACTTGTATATCCTGTATATACATGATTCAAACTTCTACGGAGCAAGAAAGCCACCGGATCAGAATACACCTTTTTTTCTAATTTGCTAACACGACCCTTTACAGCACTGTTGGTTCTTTCCTCCTTTCCTTTGCCCGCTCCGCACACCACCCCCTGCTCCGTCTTGACTAAACTTTGCTCTCTCCTGAAGAAGTGTGAAGACACTGATGTGCTAAGAGCTTCCCCTGCTGGAAGTTCCTAGCAAAAGGTGCTGTAGCCAAGTAGGGATGGATCTGGGACTAGCTCCCAGTTCAGCTAATTTATGTGCTCAGTTCCTGTCGAAAAGAGAGTACATAATGTGACTGGAGATGCTGATTAAATTTCATGTGTATTTCTATGTTCTAAATAAACCAAATTTTAAAGTCAGATTTGAGAGATGGTAGTTTATAAACCTCATTAAAGCAGTTTGTATTTTTCCATTGAATTATGTGAGGGAAAGGGAGACAAATTCAGCCCTTTTGTATAATGTAATTATGTGCTTTTACAAGGTCATCTTCCTTTCCAGTAGAGAATTCAGAGTATTTCTTGAAAGTTAAATTTTATCTGAAATGAAATGTATCATTGTTTAATGAAAATGGAATTGTGAGTTCGTTATTTGCTTTTGCAGGCATCCTGCTTGGTGAAACAACGTGTGTGTAAGTGCATAAGTCAGATGCTAGGAACTCTGACACTTTATGGCATAGTCTCATCTGAATAAAAGCCTGTTTCCTCAGACTACAAGCAATACTTACCAAATTACACCAATTCTATCTTCCAAGAACTTCAGAAAAGCTGAATTTCTGAAATCCAAACAAATAGAATTTTATTCCATTTTTCCAGCTATCCATATCAGAAATATCCAGCATCAAATTCCTCAGCTTCTTGAAGGTTATACTTTAAGATAATAGTATCTTTTTAGATAGTGTAAGCTTAAAAATATTCTAGTAGAATTGGGAAATATGGCCAAGATCTCCTTGCACAGTATGACCTGACTTTCAGGATTGTCTTGGCCATGGTTCCAGTTTTCTTCCTCCTCATAGAGCAGCAATATGACATTGGAGTAAATAGCTTCAGCAGTCATCCCATTTCTGTTGATTTAATTTGACTGTAAGGCTTTTTAGCCATGGACTGGCTACCTAGTTTACGAATACCCCTGAGGGGGTATGAATTAGGGGGCTGAGTTAGTATGGCTGGGTTAGCAGCCCCTGAACAGGTTTTCCTTGACCAGCAAGGGTTTGCAGTACAGTTGTGGCAATTTAAGAGGCTGCTTGGAAGTCTCCCCTCTGCCAAAGCATCTCATCCCCAGCCTGAGTCGTCGATCTGGATTTAGGGACTTAGACTTATTTTGCATCCTACTGAATTTTAGTCAATTTGGACAGTATAAAAGAAATGTCACCCTCTCAAACTGCATCCCAAGGAAGGCCGAGTCATAGCAGATGTGGCTTTTTGTGTGTGTATGACTCAGCAAATATTTGAAGAGCTCCAGATCTCTGATCACTGGCAAATACACAAATGTGGAAAGCTTCCAAAGGAAGTTCCCTTTCAATCCTCACAAAATCCCTTAGGCCCAGCCAGCAACCTGAAATTGATGCCAGAGGAATAGAGGATCTCCTTCAAATCCTCTACCTGGTTTAAAGTAATATGTTGCTTGGTAGAATACCAAAGGAAGCTGGAAAACAAACAAACAAACAAACACAACACAGAATCATGGGATTTCCCAATTGAAACATAATGGAAAATTCAGACTCCCAGACTGTCTCTCTCTCTTCTTTCTATGGTATGCATTGTGTTTTGTCCCAAATGGGAAATATGGTTTGCCAATGCAGAAGCAGCATACGCTGTAAACAATGACAGGAATAAAGCTAAATATTATGCATATTCATTGCATGCAATCCTAAACACAAATGTCCCTGCTGAGTAAAACAGAAAAGCTTCTCAGTCTTTTTAACCTGTTTTTTTTTTCTCAGTTGTGCAATTTGCAATAACATACAACAGTATTTTTTTTTTATTATTTGTTGTATGCAAGCACTCTTTAGGTTGAGTCTTCTCAGTGGTACAACTTAGCTGCATGATAATTTCTGACTATTTTTTAAGTACTGTTTTCTCAGTACAGTTCATCTGTAATGACTCAGTTTTTCAGAAGGAGCAGTACAGTAGCTCCGTATGTGCACTTTAGCATTTCCTTTTTTAACTTCCCTAATCAACTCAACCAATATACGATTAATTTCCTTTTATTGATATGGACGGGGCAAGTATAGACTCATGTTCTCCTTCAGAGTGGTGACAATTGCGTTTTTTATGTGGACTGGACCTTGAACAGTGTAACAGCGCTGCCCATATATGACACCTCTAATTTCACCAAAATTCTTAATGGTGTAACACTGGAAATATTTCCAAATTATAATGATCTCACTTACAGGTTTATTTGTCAAGCTTAAAATAATTATTTTCATATAAAAACTGAGTCTCAATCCTGAAGAGTAAACCAAGGAATTCTATCATTAATCTCACCGTATAGGACTAATTTCTAGGACTGCAGAACCCTAATCATATTCCTATGGAAAACAGCTCAACCCAACCCATTAATTTCTTAAAGCAGTTGGTCCGAAGTTATAATGTATCAAGGTAAGCCAAGATGCCTCATTCCACAGCCGGAAAAAAAAGCTGCAATTTGTTGAAGGAATGAACTTGCCTGTTACTTTACAATGAAGTGAACTGTGGGTTGGATAAGATGGTAGTAAAAAAATGATTGTTCTGTGGCTAAAATTTTTTATGCCTCATTTTTCCCTCATTTAAAAAGCAGAGCGAAATATAATCATTTTCATTTTTTTTTATAGAAGTATTGTTCTTGATCATTATCTTGGTATGAAGTAAATAAACTTTGTGAAACACAGCGCCAGCATTCAGCAGCTGGCATTTGTTTTTCCTGGTTTTGGTTTTTGTTGTTGTTATTGTTTTCTGGCTAAACAGCATGCAGTATATGAAAAAATACTCAGCAATTCATTTGTTAGATGGAGTGGGCACACTTATTCAGAATTCCGGTTATTTAAAATATTAAAACTCTGAAAAAAAAACAAATTATATCTAAATTCTCCATGCTCCCACAGAGAACAAATGTTTTGCCATTGTATTATTGTACAATTATTTGCATTTGCTTGAAAAATTCGTGTATTAATTCTGAAATGAGTTTCTACCTTGCTGATGCATGAATATTTGAAGATAAAAACTATAATTTCTGCTATCGCATTATTATTATTATTATTATTGTTATTATTATTAGTGTTAGCTATTAAGAGTGCACTATCAGAAAGATACTCTTTGGTCACGGTCAGTATGGGAACTTAGACAACAACAAGACGTAAAATGAGCAATAAGAGAAGAACCAGGGGAAAAATATATTAAAAAATAGTCCATTTAGAGCTGGAGTATAAATATGACATTTCTTATGTGCATCGGCGATCTTTTAAGTCTGGGGCCTGACTGTAAGTTAAAGAATAGGGTGAAACATGAAATAATAAATGAAGGCTAAAACTTTAATTATTTAACTAAATCCTTAGACTAAAACTTTAATTATTGAAATACATGATTTAACAGGAAAACAGAAAAGAATACTACTTGAGCATATGTATTATCTGATCACAAACAGCAGCAGCAAGCAGCACTTTACACTGGATAAGAACTGCATGTTTCAGGCATGACTCAAAGCTTTGAGCTTACACATGGTAGGTTTACTGCACCTCTAGAAAGCAAGCTCTGACTTTGTATTTTACAGAGGTATCGTGACAAAATGTGCAAAGCCAACAAAACATAGCCTGCTCAAAAGCTGAGAAGTTTGCTTTTGTATATCTATGCTACCATTGCTATTTTGGACCCTGGCTTAAACTGGTCACACTAAAAGGGATTTACACTTTAATAAGGTATATGGTTTTATTTGCTTAAACAGAGCTGGTGTGGGAATGGTCCCATGGTTGGTTCTATCCTCAAAAGCAGAAATCTCTGAATGAGCCCTGTGTCTACAAAGA
The DNA here is from genome assembly GCA_030625065.1 of Alectoris magna. Classification (NCBI taxonomy): domain Eukaryota; kingdom Metazoa; phylum Chordata; class Aves; order Galliformes; family Phasianidae; genus Alectoris; species Alectoris magna. The sequence goes on from CM060560.1 coordinate 62,632,625, forward strand.
GGACTGCAGAGAGGAATCTATCTTCTTTACTGCTCCTCTGTAACCGTTCCAACTCAGAGCCGTAGCCGCTCTTCTCTGCTGTGTCAGGGTTGACTGTCTCAGTGTCACTGTATTACAAAGTCAAGCAAATATTCAGGCTTCAGGTTTTTCATTAGACAGTATTGTTGCTTTCTAGCCAGCACAACTGGAGCATGCTAAAATACTTACACATGGGCTGAATCACACACAATCACAGAATCACCAAGGTTGGAAAAGACCTACAAGATCATCCAGTCCAACCATCCACCAATCACCAATAGTTCTCACTAAACGATGTCCCTCAACACAACGTCCAAACGTTCCTTGAACACCTCCAGGGTCGGTGACTCCACCACCTTCCTGGGCAGTCCATTCCAGTGCCTGACCACTCTTTCAGAGAAGTAAAAATTGAATTGATGAAATTTTCCATCACTGAGGTAAAAGTCTTCACAGTTTGAATAAGCTACATTTCATTCACAATAATGCATTAAATAATTAATCTTGAAGAAAGAAAATTTATTCTAGTTTAAAGCTGTTACAACCAGTGCCTACACTGCCTCCCACTGCTATGGGCAAATGTGTGGGAGGTGAGAAATGCAGGACTAACAGAACTAACAGAACGTTTGGAATAATCTACACCATTCAGAAAAGGAGAACAACTTCTTTTTTTGCACATTTGACTGAATCAGGTATGCACAGTTTGATATTTTAGACATCTTTTCGTCATATGTGTTTTGTGCCATCTTTGAACATGAGGGAAAAAATGTTTTCCCTTGTATAAATCACTTTTTTGGTCTTCAGAATAACCCTCTACCTTAAATGCTTCAGATCAGACATGGAAATTTGGCATGAAAATAGCTTATTTCGAGAAGCAGGACATAACCTTATTCTGGATAAATTGATTTTACATGAGCAAGCTGGAGACTGAGAATGTGAAGAAGATTTTTTTTTCCCACTAAGTTCATGTGTACAGTGGTGAAATGATGTGCAGGCATGCAGCTGATTTAAATAAAGTGAAGAAGATTCTAAATGTTGCATCTTTTAGGTGTAACGTGTGCTCTTTTGCAGGTGCCAGAAGTAGTCTACAAAAATCATCACTATCCAAACCGAACAGTGATTTCCAATTAGTCTATACTCTCTTCTATAGCTTAAATGCAACCTCTAAGTATAAAAATGATCTTTATATTGTTTACAGGACTTTTCAGCGTAGCAGGATACAGCATGCCAATTGTTTGCATTGGAGATATATCTAGCAAGTGTGCGCAACTAAACAGTTTTTCAGAGCTGGCAAGAAGAAAGCTACATGTTTTCTATGAAATTATCAAAATACTTATTTCAGAATGAAGTCACTTAGGCCACTGGGTCAAGATCATGAAATTCAGTAATGTTCCATAAATGGATGAGTCCAACATAGCCCAGCTGTCCCCTTCGAGGCACTTCTGGAGCTTAGACCAGATGCTGCCTAAGAGCAGACAAACTAATGAAATGAGTTTTCCTACAGATTCTGTCTTTTGGCTCCTCCTGAAATAACCCAGTTTTCCCTCACAGTCTCTACAACACCATCCCAGACAAGGCACAGCAAAGCTGCTAGACAGAATTTCACTGCTGATCAGCTTTAAGCTGCTGCCAAATGGGATACATGAACTGAACTCTACCTGCTTTTCTCTTAGAATGACTGCTCTTTTACTCAGCTGCCAATATTTGTAAAAATATTAAGTACTTCGCTTACTTTGAGGCACCATCTTTTGATTTTGCTTCATTCAAAAACCTAGTTGAACTCAACAAGTTCAAAAATCATTAGCAGGGGAGTGGGTGGTAGGCAGATAAAAGAGGCAGTACAGATGCAAAAAATATAGGAAAAAAGTGGGAAACAGCATATTACTTTATGGAAATACATTCGCAAAAAATCAACAGCCTGAAATGTGCTGGCTAGATAATGCTTCAAACTGGCTGCATTCTGGCTCCTGAATGAAGTCTGAGATCTTTTTAATCATCTCTGCAGTTGTTTTGGAATCAAGGTAAGGGAGAGGCCTCCTTTTTCCTTCTGTATAGGTCTATTAAAGAGAAAAGTAGGATTCCCTTTCATTCCACTTCCCTTGGTTCTAAATGGTTCCTACTTAATGAAGGTCAACGTGTGGGACAAAAGCTGTCTATTTTCAAATTTTGAGGATTATGGATTAGATTGTATACCATCTTGATTTCTTGCCTTCACTTGCTGCCATAATCTTATTTTTCTTTTCTGAGCCATGGAAATGTCCCAAATGCATAAAGACAGGTCTTCGTAATATAGCTTTGTATCAGCTACCTGCAAGCTGGCCATCACTCTGCGTGGCTTACAATGGCTGCCTGTCTCTTAGAGAGTTAATCAGTGTTTGGGACCAGACTTATGATTATCCACGATGCTTAATTGCTGGTATGCTCCTGCACATTTTGGACCAGCTAGCAGTCTCCCAGGCAGCAGAAAGGAATTTAGCCAAGTAGATATGAGTGTGCCACCCACTCAGAGCAGCCCTGGTCATCTTATTCACTGCAGTGTAGACTAGTAGATAGAGCCACAAAGGGTACTGTCTCAGGTACTAAAAGCACGCTAACCATGTTATCATGCTGCTTATACTTAGCCAAATTGAGTTTTCAGAAAAGGTCAAAGCCAAGGCACAATACTACCTAGAAAATTATGAATAAGCAAACAAATAAATAAATGCAGTTCTTATTTCATACCATAATTAAAACCAGTATTGAGGCATGACAATACGATGGAAAGGTGTTCCCATTCAGCCAGTTATGTATGCCTCCATCTCAGAACATAGCCATCTTCAATTTGGTTGAGCCACCCATTTCCATAGCTAAAAACCATGGCTGTGGTTGGACTTGATGGTCTTTAAGGTCTTTTCCAAACTGAGTAATTCTGCGATTCTATGATTCTAAAGCAGAGCCCCAGTGCTGCCCATTTCCATGCTATCAACAAGAAGGGGAAGCAGGATAAGAGCAGCTGTGAACAGTGACTCTGTCTCCCTCAAGGCAAAGAAAATGTTCATCTGTCCAGATCTACCACAGTTATTGCTGCTTTGTTCCAGCAAATGGGTACAAAGGCCAAAGAGTACATCTGAATTTAAAGTCCCTCTTGTTAGGCAAATGCATAAGAGAATTCAATTAATACTGAATGCGCAGTCTTGGATCTAGCATTCAGATGGTTCATAATTTTTAACTATAAAGATTACCCTTTATGATAAGTGGATATCCAAGTAATACTATGTCCCTCTCTATATATGTATTTCTATTCTTGGGCTGCTAAACTTTTTTTTTCCCTGGAAGATATTATTAACAAGAAATAGACTTCCTACCTAATGTGTTGATCACTGAAAAGATAAAAGAAAAACTGAGAATTAACTTGGCTTAAAAACAGTGCTTAGATTTCCTTCAATTTTTTGTTTGTTTTGTTTTGTTTTGCTTTTAAGAGAAGAGGCATTCCACCCATCCATTCTTTTATTATTCTGGTCAATATCACTGACATATATGGCTTTGCATTTTTTTTTGTTCAAGAAAAACAAAAAAGCATGGGGCAAATCAGAGGGGGAGGGGAAGAAGAAACAATTAAATTTTGGTATTTCCCATGAAAACAAAATTACCTCTCCAGCCAGCTGAAACAGGCACCTAGGAACATGCTGATGCTTTTTAAATTGTAGTAGATAGATGTACTTAATCACCACTTTAAGTAGAAAATGGGCACCAAGGGAATTTTCATAGTGTGATTTAGCTATACGCAAATCTGTTGCACACTGTTGTACCAAGGCACCCAGGAGCTGAGCACTGTGTAGAGTTTATGAAGGGATTAGGTAACACTGAAAATTTAATAGTCAGGACAAGGCTAGGTGTAGGTGGGGGACAATGTCCTGGTCTCTATATCCACTGGTGTAGACAGATAGATAAATATGTAGATAAAACTTGCCATGGCAATGTTCAAGCAAAGTGCACCACAGGCAAGGAATTGAAGAGAAACTCCCACCAGACACTGACAGCTTCCCCCCCCCACACACACTTTTTTTTCTCTTTACTGAATATTTATTGTGTTAGAAGCCTCATTGCAAAACCTGAGGACAGAGACCACTGCAAGCCAAACCTTTAGGGGATGTAATCTGTAATGTTTCACATCTCTAACATGAACCCCACTGAGCTTTCCATCGCATGCTAGTTAGTAGATAATTTATACGTGTGGACTAAAAACAATACTGCTGTAAAGTATGCAAGCATAAGGAATTTTTTTATAAACAAACCGAAGTTTTAAATAAATTGTAGCTTCCTATATTCATAGAGACTGTAGTATGAACCATAAAAAAGCCTACATTAAGATATATCTGTCATTTTCCAGGTATATGCATCAATTTCTGTCATGTTCTTAATGGCTCAGTTACTACCGGTAAGGTATCTACAGTAAAACTATGCTAAGTCAAGCTTCCAGGGTGTAATGAAATGTATACTCACATTGTTGAACTGGTTTGCTTGGGGGCAGGTGGCTGTTGGTACAGGAAGGTTCCCATGTACCACCTTAGGCAGATGAGAAGTTGGTATGGTGATAGGGAATCTGGTCCAACAAAACAGAACAGAAGTGCATTACAGAAACACAATGTGGCAGCCATTTCACTTGAGTGATGAAACTTTGAGTACAATTCAGATGAAGCGAGGTATTTGATATTTAGACCAAGATTTACCAAAGGTCTGAGATTGTGCCCTGGTTGGTCTCTCCATAGTCCCTCACCATCTGCACAGGGACCTGTAAAGACCTACTACAGAGGTGACTGAAAGGGACTCACTGCAAAGAACTGCTAAGATTGGTCAGTTGGAGTGTGCGAGGCATCCAAGCATATCTGTAGACATCTAAAATTCATTATTAAGCTGGGAAAAACTATGGGGTTTCTCCATGGGGTAAACTGATCTCCAGAGGTACGTATCCCTCTGCATCAACTGTACTGAAGTGTCATGTAAATGTTGACCTGGAATTGCATGTGGCAACAAATTAAACCAATGATTCTTGTTAGGTTTTGCACCAAATGTTGAGCTCTACGTATATCACTGGGTGTGAAAGCTGACTCCCAAAACCAACAGCTCAAAACTCAAGTGTTTTTGTCTGCTTTTCACATTGTTAATATATATTCCATCTCTCATCTTTCTGAAGGAAAATGCAAGAAAGTCTCTTTCTCAATTCCTCAATTTGTCATCTTAAAATCAGAGTGTAATAATCTTTTTTCCCCCCTCACTGTCCTTTGTCCTTCATGTGTGTCCTTTGTGGATTGTAAGTATCTGGGACTGTCTTTACTATTTTGCAAAGGATATCCTAATTAGGTGTCTATGTAATACATGGGAATAATGACGATTAATATAGTTCATTAGATTTACTGAGTTCTGTCCTGTTAGCTGATAGGAAAGAGTTTCTTTAAAAATGCATTGAAGTCAAAGTTATTTTTGTCTGTGCTTTTCGATACTTCATTTAGTCATTTCTGCAATGTAATCTGTGAAAAGACTTGTATCTGGCTGGCTTGTGCTCTGAGCCGAAAGTCTAGACTCAAGCCCAAGACAGTAAGTCCTATTGAGAGTTAGGATATCCTGATATAAGCACAGTGTAGCGTTCTTATGACCACATGGTATGAGGAGTCAGTTTGCACAGAATAACAAACCAAGTTGCGTGCTCAAGGAAGAATCCATCCCTGAGCAGTGTGACACGGTGATAACTCTCAGTTGAGTGTTGCTTTTCATGGGCATTATCCTGTAGGGATTCACTTCAAGTTACAGAATTTTTATTGAAAACAACATAATTTTCAGTGTCTGTTGGCAGAGGTGGACAAAGTGGAGGAGCACAGGAAAATTACATAGCACAGGTCCAGACACTTTATTATTTGCATATATTCATATAATATAATTTTTATTTTCTGCCTATACAGAATGGCAATGAAACTGCAGATATATATATAGAATACAATGTGTTGCTAGTGACAAACCATTAATAATAGTATAAAAGAGTATGGAATTTTACACTGTACCTGTACTCATTTTCTGGTTGAAATAAATAGCAAGTGTGTGACACAATATTGTAATGCTGCATATACTGAGCTTTAATACATCAAGACATATGCATTTATTGTAATAAAAAGCAGGAGAACAAACAAACAAAAAAAGATTCCAAGACTTTTGGGAAGGGATATAAATTCATATGCCTCAGGGCATAGAACAGTCTATGGATTAGAAGGAAATTTTCTCTGTGGGCAAATTGTCTCAGTCACAGCCTAATGCAGAGTTTCTGGCATACCCATCTGAAGCTACCCAATTTTATAAACAGTTTACTAAGGGAGGTGGACTGCTTGTCTGATCAAGTATGTCCTTTGTGTATCTACATGAAAAATGAGAGGTCTTATATATTATTCCTGCTATGAGCACTTTTGTCTGCTGTAACTCTGCCCTCAATACTTTCCAAAATGTAAATTACACCAAACAGTGGCTAACATTTCCCTGTCTATATTCATTCCCTTTTTCCTATTTCTCTCCCTTTCGCAGGGGGCTGTAAGACGCCACCTCCTTACACTGCAGGCAGGCACTGTACTAGGGAATAACCCCCACAGCACAGCAGAGTGCCTTCATAGCCTGCTGGTAGCACTACAGAAACAGAAACATGGATAGGCTGCAAATCTCTGCTAGCTCCCCTCCTAGCACTGGTTTTGACAGCTGAGGGTCCTCTTCACCTGCCTGCTTAGACTGCATGGGTTTTCCATGAAAGGGAGGTGTGAGTAATTAAAGCTCACTACCTGAGCTCCATCACAGTGGATTTGAGCCACTGCCTCAGCGGAGGGCAAGCTGCATTTTTCCAAATTGCTTTGCATGGGCTTTTTAGGTAAGGGAGCTGTATGCATTGCTACCATGCATGCACATCCTCCACTGAGGCCTAGTCACACACACCTCATGCTTCCTCATCCCCAGGAGGACTTGATCTCAAGCAGGGAACCCAGACCTACAAGGAGGGTGAATGTTACAAAACATGAGAATCAGCCTTCCCCTCAGAGGGGTCTCTGCTGTGACAGGGGTGCAGCTCCTCCAAAGAGATGGGGGAGTGGAGGTGCTGGGGAATCAGTGCTGCTGATGGATATTTGGTGCTATATTTACTGCTTTGATTTCGGGCCTCTCAGTGTGAAGTCAGTGAAAGCATGTTGGAAAAGGGATACTGGAAAATCAGACCCAGTTTGTCTTAAATTGACTATCCAGAGCAAAAAGCCTCTCTGGAAAATAAATAAATAAATAAAAATACGTTGTTTCTGTATATGCAGGTGTGGAGTTTTTTTGTTTGTTTTCTTTTTTTGAAAGGTATAGCAGCACTTTCCCATCTCAATCTTTTTTGTTACATCTATTTTTATTTATTTATTTTGTAAATACAAAATACTTTTTTTTTCTATTGCTGATTGGTACATTCCAAATTGATGTATTTCAGATTTTTCTGGGTTTACCTGCATGGGGGCTGTGCAAAACACCCTTTCTTGGATTTTCCTACCTTGCTCCACACCACATCTCCTAATGGTTAGACTGTGATGAGGGTGAGACATGTCAGTGAGGGTTAGTGCACAGCCTGCCCCAAGTTCCTGGGTCCTTAAACCACAGGAGTTGAGTTGGTTATGGGCCATACTTGCGGCCTTCGCTAATCTATAGACCGTCTCTTTCCACAGAACCCAGCCAGCTAGAGGTACTTCTAGGCCCAGGGCAATTTCCACAGCACGACTAACTAACTTATGGAACACTGAGAGATGTTATCAGTGCTGTTAGCTCAGGTTTGGGAACTCCTGGATTACAGGATAACTAACACACAGTTTAGCAAGCTGTGGCCAGAAGATTTAAAAAAAAAAAAAAAAAAAGCAGGGGGGGGGGGGGGAAGCAAACTAAAAGCATATGAGCCTGTGCCAAAATTGTCCTCTGACTCTGACTTGGGGCATTTTGGGGGCATTTCAATTTTAAGTTGGAGTGAATATTGTGGGAACTCAGAATTTTTAGAGCAAACACCAGCGCTTCAAACTGACCACCCAAATTCAGAAGCTGCGTCTGACCTTTTTTGTTCTTATTTTTTGTATGAATTATTAAACTGCCATGAATTACCCATTCATCTTCAGGCTTCTAAACTGAATCTGAAAGATTGTACATTCTGTATGATACAGAAAATTGAGATTATGCAGATGGAAAATGCTTCCCTGCTGCAGTTTTCTCATAAGATATCTTGCAAATGCTGAAGATCCAGCCCCTGTGTGGAATGCAGCTGGGTGTTATTCAAGCACTTCTTGAGGGATGGTACAGGGACATGTTATATGCATGGAAATAGAGTATATGAGGTTTCCATCGAGAAGCAATAAATCCAGGAAGCACTGCTCACAGGAAGGTGTGGTGCTCCTTTCAGCAGTAATATTAATGCTAGCCAATTTGTTTGAATGACAGTGCCTAAGCATTTTATGATTGCTCCCCCCCTCACATCCCCAAGAGCTTCTATGGAGACTGACTAATGCTCCTGTTAGGATTAGTAATATGCAGTTTAACAACCCAACACTAAAATCTTCAGGGGCCTTCCTCCAAAATTCTTGCAGCCATTTTGCTGATGACCAAAGCATGCTGAATCTGTTATTAAGTAATATCCATTAATTCAATAATCCATCAGAAATCAGGACTCTAAGCAGCTTTCTACATTAGCTCTTACAGATTTCTCTGAAACTTTACCACATGACAGCTTTCAATCTCAGCAAGCTGCTCCAGGTCAGCAAGTAGAAGGCAGTAACAAAGCAGAGCAAAACATGTAACAAATTCAATGAGCATCTATTATCAGCCTGATTACACACTGCGCCATACAGAGTCCTAATGATTTCACTGAGGCTCCATGCAGCATAAGGAGTCTCCCATGAAGATTAGTTTACAAGATCAGGGTCTCCATATGGAACACCTCCTCCCTCCGCCCCTTCCCGTTCTGTAGAGAACAGCGTAAAACAAAGGTCTGCCTTCTTGCTTATTTGCAAGGTTTTACTGGTCTGTAGTCACGTGCGATGATTTAAACAGTAATAATTAAACAAAAATATCTCAGTGTTATTTCAAACCTGTTGGTTTTTATTAGCTGGGTCACTCACTGTAGCCTCCTCTGCCCAGTCACCTCTCCAGTAGTCATTTTGATGCACTCTGCTACAGTTCTCTGTATAGATGCTTAAACTCATATTGCTCCGTTCCCAGGAATAGCTTCATGGAGTGAAAGCTCTGAGTGTGTAATACTGCGTGAAAAAAATCAAATGTCAGAAACTTCATATTGATACTTTGATCAGAAGCAACATGAGTCTGAAAGTTTTTGAACAACAAACCATTTGAGAGTGTGTAACATGCTTGTGAAAATATTCATAGCATAATTAGATAAATAACAGATCCAGTGTCTATTTTTACTTTCCCTTGATGAGAAGCTTTGCAGGAGAGACTGCTGGTAGTTAATTCTCCCTAACAACAATCTGTGTAATCACAAACCCCAATTAGCTGAGCCTGTTCTATGCTATACAAACTATTTCCTTAGCGCTTCACATCACTACTTTGTAATTAGCTTTCATCTACACGAGCTTTGACTAAAAAAATATAAAAGAGTGTAAGTGATTGTACTGCCACTCAGTATTCTGCAAAATAATCGCTAGCGATTTCAATCAGATTAATTTTATCACCCGTATTAAGGAAAATTACCTCCCTCTTCACTCTCTACAGCTGAGGGCTATTTCATTTCCTGAGATGTTCATAAAAGCATAATATAAAGCAATCTGTAATTGTAAATATCCTTCCCTAATAACTTTGAGATATTTCCTTAATACATCTTTACATTTGGAGTTTCCGTTCCATAAAATACAGTAACAAGTGCTCTATTATGTTTTAAGTGTGTGCTGTTAAGCTGGACAACTTAGCGCTGTCCTTCCTGTTTTTACATAGGGTTATATTTAACTTGCAGATAATGGGAACAAGGTTTAAAAGTGATGGAGCGGAATAATGGCGTTACAGCAATAATATATCTTGCCTTTGTGAGGAATAGAACTTTACGGCCTATTTCAGGTCAGCCAACACCAATTCCATTTTTCACAGCCTGACAACTTTCACCTTCACCCACACTCCAGGTGGGTATTAAAAACTACTTTCCAAACAAGGCTGAGGTTTGGCTGAGTCAGTGCTCTGAAACTGGGAAAAACCCTTCCAGCACTTAAATCTGAGTAAAATAAGGTAAAAAATAATAAAAGTAGGCAACCTGTAATATCTGCATTCCACTGGCTTGAGTGAATAGCTTTTCAGGTACTTGTAGAGCAAAGCAAGATGCTAAGTGGTTCATTTAAGGGAAGTCTCTTCAGTAGTGTTTAATTTCTGCAGGGAGGATGCTGCATTAGAAGAGATTTAGCACCCATATGAAATATGAGGGAATACGAGGCGTTTGCTATGACAAACACAGCAGCTCATCAGCAACAAGGTTCATTCAGGTGCTCAGGCCACCAGCACTTTTTTGTCGTAAATGTACCTGTGTATTGCAAATAAACATATAAATAAAAGCAAACAAAAATAAATGAAAATTTTAAATCCCAAAAGCCTCAGTAATGGTCCATTCTCAGCTATCCATGTATGTGTTTGCACTGCAGGGCTTTCCACCAGCTCCCTCAGCTTCACAACAGCGAAACAGGGTGAGAGATACAGCAAGCACGCTGCTCACAGCAGGACCAACACTGCCCAAGGCCGTTTGAAGATGACCCTGCTCTTCTCAAAGCAGACTTAAGCCTTCGAAGGGAAAGGCATCTGAGCAGTTGCCTGAGCAGCCTCATTTATATGTGCTCTGCATTTTGCTTTAGCCAGCTTATCCCTTGGCCTGTCACACTCTCCCCTTCTTTCTGCAGCTTGAGAGCTGTCTGTACACAGGAAGTCCACCTGTCATGCTGCAGAGTTGACTAAAACGTGACAAAGATTGAGGTGGGAGGGGGAGCATCCCTATTGGAGAGGGGAAACCACTGCCTGCTGCAGAGCTGGATTGCTCTCTAAAAGCAAAGCCCCAGGGGAAGAATGAAGTGCAGAGACCCCACGCAGCAAATCACAAGGGTTTCTCCAGCGTGCTACAACACTGTGCATCCCTCAGCATTTTGAGGCTCTGTGCTATGCATGAGATGAAGAATAACACATCTTGAAATGTATCATGAAATCTTGTGAATGGGGAGAGGGTCGTTAGAGAGGTGATACAGTTTTTCAGTGTCATAGTGTCAGGATATGGAGGATGTTACAGATAAGCTCACTGGAATTAAATGTATTGTACTCACCCTTCTTTCTACAGGAGCAAGATAAACTTTCCAACCTTTTGAGCAGGCAGAGGAAGAAGCTCATTCTCATCTAGAACAACACCCGGACCATTTGCAAACAGAACTCTTTGTGGATATGGATGTGACACGCCAGATAGGCTGCCATGGGTTCATTTCCTTTGCTATTCACTTAAGACGGAGGACAGATATGCAACTTCCACTCTTTCCCACTACACATGTTTCCATAATGGATGAAGTCACTGATGACCATATTTCACACTGCACTTGAGCATGACAGAGCCCTAACAACACATCATCAGACAGTGATTTTCAATTGCGTGAGGAATCCCTATGCTTTAACCCTTCCCAAGGGCAGGGGCAAGGAAGCAGCCTGGAGCTGGTACATCCCCAAACAGCTCAGGTATTCCCAGAAGAGCTAGTCACCACTTCCTTTCTGCTTAAGGAGTGCCCATAGAGAGGGCAAATCAGGCAGAAACACTGAATCCCCTGGGCAAAATGAGACAGAATCACTGTAAGAAGAAAGGCTGCAGTTCATACGTCTCCAGAGAAACCTAAACACATGCCGAATTTTCAGTTTCTCACACTGTGAGTTTACCGCTTCTGACAAAGCTGGATAACAAACAAAGTCACCTATTACAGTTATACAGATGTTACATCCTTGTTGTTTCTTAGCGTAAGGAAATAAAGTGAAACCAGTTGAAGTTCAGAATCCCTAGCAAATATCTGAAATTCTTTTTATGTGGAACGAGGATGCAGCTAGGGCTGAAAGAACATGTGTTTTCAGTCCCAGTGAAAATTTCACTGTCTTCATATTTGCTTTTATCCCAATTTGGAACAGAAAGTCAAACATCAACTACTGAAACTTCTGAAAATCACAAAGTTCAGAAATGTCAAAACATGCCACTTCCCTATTTCTGATCTAAAGGAAATGCGGTATATTACAAAACTGCAACACCGAATAACAGCTTTTGAATGAAACCAAAGCATTTTATTTTAGCTCAGTTCAATATCGATGTAAGTCCCACTGAAACGATCCAGATATCTCACAAGGGCTGACATTTAAATGTCTTAAATTTTTCACTACAGACAGTTTTTGTGAGTGTGCCACAAGGTACGTCACCACATGAATCCCCAGGTTCACCCTATGTAGGACATCCAGCTGCATCCTTTGAAATGTAACCCAATGAAGGAGACGTTTGTGTACACATCTTGGCCACCAGGGTGTTAGGTATCATGACACTACAGGGCAACACAGACAACTGTTGAACAGCTCTGAAACAATACGTTGTTTTCTAGTTTAGCAAGCCAGAGGGGGTTGAGCTGTGTTCATCCAGTCCCAAGCAAGATGTTCTTTTTTACACTGCTAAGAGCTGCCAGTGTAATTGTTATACATGTCATGTTCATGCACAGTGGTCATTCTTAAAGATACTCTGGATTTAATTGGGGTAAAATACCATCCATTACTGAGTAGCTATACTGTGGATCTCTGCTATGTTATCATTATAAACTGGAATAGTTGGAGTTACATTGCTGAGATAAAGTTAGTTAAGATAATGACAAGTTTTCTGACCATTATAAATACATAATGCTGTCACGTTTAAACTGCTAGATAATTAATGCAGAGCCAGCTGCTACTAATATATGGCACTAAGACTTGTTAAGAGAAGGCTCTAATAAAGCTGTTAATACTGATAATACCATACAGCATTTAAAACTGTCGCAAAATTTTCCTTAGGATTGTCTCCTTACTATGGAGGGCTCTGTTACATTTTGGGTTTCTTTTTATAATTAATCTCTAACAGCATACATCATGTTATCTGTCACAAATAAAGTCAGACCTTGCCTCAAGGTTCCTGCAGTCTAAAAGGCAAGAACTAGTCAAGATGTGTTAGGGATGTAAACCAAGCAGGATTCATTATTTGTCTTCTAAAAGAAGCCAGACATCCAGTCAAGCACAGGAATTCATTGTTGTATGCCCACTACAGACAAAGAAAAGACAGTCTTTGTCCAGAAGAGCTTTGTTGAGAATAATATATCTTGAGCATATCTGAATGAAATTGTTTTTTTTTCTTTCTTGAAAGCTTCTCTTTTCTCTGTTGTTCACTCAAACCCAAGAAAACTTGCAGCGAGTATGGCTATTTAAAGACCCAGTCAACACCTCTTGAAATCTGTGGAAGTTTTCAAGTGTTCTCTTGAAATCCAGTTACACAGTTGCCTGAGGAATATCCTACTGTAAATGAAAGGAAGGCATTCTCTATTAATTCAGATCATCTAACAATAAAGCTAACTGAAAATGAGAATAGTTCTGATCAGCAGAGTCAAAAATTGGTATTCCAACAGTTTCAGAACAGAAATTGGTTTGCCTCCATTTTACTAAATTATACTGTTCAGTAGTTAGAAACTCATTTTATAAGCAAATACATACTTACCTATTTTTTAAGGCTCTGACCCGCTGCTCATCTTAATGGCTTATAACTAAGAGTGTTCCAACTGGTTGATACCATCTGTCTGAATCTGCTAGACAAAAGGGTAGTGGACTAGAAATGTGGCTCTAGCTCATTTAGTTCATATTCAAGAAACAGTAACATTAGTCTTCAGTATGGAACACCGTAGAAATATTATGAAAGCCAACTGGTTGTTTTTCCTTAACAGGGAAAAACAAAACAAAACACACCAACAACTAATTAAACAAGAATGACATGGCAGCTTTGGATTGTGTTATTCTCTAGTCCTTCCCTATGGATGGGCATTGAAATAGCCTGTCTTCTAGGAATTCAAAAAGGGTCACAGAAGGGGAGAAATAGATTTCTTAGTGCCCAAGGTTAAAGCCATCTCACTGAAGTAAAGGCAAGCGGAAAGGGAAGTGAGTAGCTGGTTCCACTGCATTGTGCCTGTGGACCAGGTTTGCAAGGCTTGTGTGTTTTAGCTGCGTATAGCCCTACAGTTAGCTCCCTTGTGAGTTCAAGGAATACAATCGTCCCCAATAAGCAGAAAAGACTGCCAGCGATAGACAGAAAAATCCTATCTGCCTCAGGAAGTGTCAGAGGACCATTCAGTGCACGGATGCTAACTGCCTTCAGGCATAAGCAAAAGGCAAGTTGTGTCAGCGACCAACATAGTTCCTGACATGACACTGAATATTAAGGATAAGAAAGATCAAGGCCTCATTTTATAGAACTCAAGGTTAATATTCTAGTATCCCACTTAGAGAATGGTTTTCACCCAAAGAGTTAACTTTGACTAAAACCTTTTTTAATATAAAAGGTCCAATTTACTAATGATTTGTGTCCCTGAACAAATCAACTTAATAGCACAATTTCTCAAAATATTGCAAGCAGAGAGATAAGTTTAACATTCATCAAAGCAGTTTAAAGCCTTTTTTTTTTTTTTTTTCTTTTTTTTTTTGAGAAGCATTAAAAAGATTTAGCAGTTTAAGGGGAGACCAGGGATATTTTCACACAATTATTTGAAACAATTAAAAATTCCCTCTGCTTTTTCTAAAATGTACATTGTGGTGCCAGTAGGGCAGCTCTGATAGGACTGTAGACAATGTTTTTTTGACATTCTTTGGAGTTACTTTAAGGATCTACTCTGGCCATTTGGATAGACAGTTTTCTTGATCCCTTATGAAACATGTATTATTAATACTAATTGGAAGAATAAGAAAATTATTTGTCTCCAGACACTGTTAAGTGTCACTTACACACCAAACTCTTACCAACCAACAAGTTGTCTTTAGAAAGATGGTGTTAGCAAGATTTTTTTCTCCTCAGCAGGAGGGATGATCACAAAGTTTAGATCACAGTGAAGACCAAGACTAACAAATACTTCTTTTTTTTTTTTTTTTTTTTTTCCCACAAGTTAATTAAACACACTCTTAGCTGCTATATAACACAGTTCGTCTAGGTTTTGTAGTGCTTATCCCTCGGCAGCGCTTGTCCCTGTGGCAGTTCTGAGCACCTTCACTGAAAGAAAGCAATGTAATATTATTTTCCCCCAAATCTCATGTGTCCTGATTCAGGCAACACAGTTAAACATACAAAGAACAAAGTTTCTATAAATCCTCTGTGATTCAGCCCTGCAACAGCCATCAAAATTAAAATTTCTTCTCAATCCAATCTAGTTAAAATTAATTAAAGGCACTTAATTTGAACCAGCTCACCATACTGTCAGCCTAATCAATTTGTCTTATTCTAGATAAAACTATTCCTGCTTGCTAAAGGTATGCACGTTCTGACTTCTTCACTTGCCTTTGAATATTAATATACTACCCAGAAGTCAGATGAGAACACTTAGGCAATACTTCAGCTTTCCAAGAAAATATGCAAGTGTCTTCTTACTCTTTTTTCCAGCATTTCCCCACAAATGCCCATGCTTTCAGAATTTAAAATAGTAGCCATGGTAGCTGAAAGAACTGGTCTCACCATGACATAAAACTGAAACAGTCTTTCCAGGAACTCCTGCAGCATCTTGGGAGATACGTGAGTGATATAAGAAAGCGAATCTGCAGGAAAAGAGATGGGGAAAATGATCACTGAAAGAAAGAACACTCACTGGAAATGTTTAGCTTGCACAGATAAACAACCAACATCTAATGATGCCATAAATCATCAGAGAAAACTTTTGTCTTCTTCGTCTTCTTCCACAGCATGGACTGCCAGATAATACTACAGGACAGTGATTGTACATAATACATGTCTCTCCACTGAATGAAATGAGAAGACTAAAAATAATAATCTGAGAAATATTTCTAATGTATTCAAAAATGCAAGGAAATTTCCTTCTTCTCCTGTGCTTCCAGCCCTTTATTTGCTTGCCCATATCCTCCTTTTATTTGACAAAGAGTGCTTAGCAGGTGAGATATATACAGACACACGTGCACAAACATACATACATGAACACACAAACACATACACACGTGTATGAACTGAACATTCATTTTAAAGGTTACTGTTTAAAGTCTGATGGACTCATAACACATATCATCTCCATGATACACATGCAGTCACTCCACATTTTGGAAGGGCTTTGTTTTCCTAGAAACTATTCTATCTTTCTCATCTTCCAAGAAACATTATAAATAGGAGGGAAAAAAAGAAAAAAGAAAAAAAAAGAAAAGAAAAGAAAAGAAAAGAAAAGAAAAAGACAAAATAAAAAGCACAACCATGCAGCTTCTTAATAAGGTAAAGGATATACCTGGCCCAGCCAGATAGAGAAGATAAGGAAATTAGGTTCTCATCAGATTATGCCTCTTCCTGTATTTTATTTTTTTTTAATATGAATCTTTCCATTAAGGATTAATCACTTTGAACATCTCACGACCAGTGCTAAGTAAGCAGAATCAGTTCACTAGCGCCCTCCATTTCTACTGTAACTTTCATCAAAACATCTCAAAGGATGCTACCACAGTATAGGGCTCCTTCAGTGCCAGCCTAAGTACTAGCAGCTCTTTTCTTATGAATGAGTAAAATCACAACTGTTTTTCACCAAGGACAGTAAAAGCAATCCGTTTGCTTTCCCCCTCTCACTTTCCATGTCATAAACATGTTTGTTCCCAGCTCTATAGCTTGCACTAGTCAGAGAACTAAGTGTGGTGAAAAATTATCTCTGCTTTGGTGTCAGAGGAGAAAATAGTTCAGCCAAGTCAGTCCCCACCTGTGATTCACCAAATAAGCTGCTAGCAGAACATAAGGGCTGCTGAAGTTATCACTGCCATTAAATATCTACTTGTCACCTTAAAATAATCCCAATCTATGATCCTGGCTCTTGTAGGGGTAGGATCAAAAATAAAATCTTTATTCACCTGCTCAAGGTCACTGGGAAAGTCAGCAGAGAGAGAGGTTACAGTCCCAGGAATCTGCTTGCTGGGTCTGCATTTTTCCAATAGATAGACCCTGTTTGAAAAAGCCCTTAAAAACTTTTCTCTGGCTTGCTTCTCAGGATATATAATTGCACATTTCTCATGGCATTTTAATCACTTCTGAAAGTACTGTCTGAAATTGTAAAGTTATTTGAAGACAAAGCAATCCTCAGCATTTATAGTCTAAACCAGGATGAACGTGGAAGTCTGCATTGTTCACAGGCGCATTAACTAGGGCCTCTCCCTCCTTCTCCCTTAAACTGGATGCCAAAAGATGTATGATCCACTTTCTGAACCAGGTCACCTTTAAGAGCACAGTGACATGCCATAGAATTACTCGCCAGTCCTCACCAGAGATGTCTGCAAGTGCAAAGCCTGTGACAAAGGACTGAAATGACAGCACTTTGACTCACTTCTACATTGTGTTTGTTTAGGAAGGTCCTAGAAATTGTATTTCACCAACCACATTCGCTATCAACACACAATTATCTGGCTTAATCATGTGGAACAGTGGCAAATTCACCTGGGGCTTAAGAACTAATGACATTCTCGTCTGAGCTGCTTTAGTGAAATGGCCTAGCACCTGAAGCAGGAACAGCAAGATTGCTCAAGAAAATTTGGTTTTCTTTTTTCATTTCACAGCATAGGGGCTCTGCTCAAATCAACAAACGCTCCTGATTAAATAGCTGTGGTAGTTGACTTATTTGCACTTGTGTGTATGGCTCTGAATGTACATTGAGAATCCCTAACCTTTACAGGAAAAGAATTGTCTGTGACTTGTTTTTAATACACTGTCCTTTTGCCACAGAAAATAGTCAAATAATTCAGTATTTGATAAGTTTGCTATGATGAGATCTGTAAGTGTGGGTAACCCCAAATACAGCCCAAACTAGCACAGGGGCAACGGGGAAAAACAAAGGTTGGGATGGGGGGAGGGGGGAGATGGAAGGGAAGAGAGAAAAAGAAAAGGTACAAAAAAATCCACACCTTTCCTCACACTGAATATATTTGTATCTATTTTTGTCTGCTGCCCGGGCAGGGCTATTTAAATTCTGCTTGCTCAACAGAAATTCAGACCCTCATGTTGGCCTTCTTCCCCTTAATATACAGGAGATGAGTTGTGTTGCTGCTGACTGTGCCACTCTATCTCAAAAGTTTACAGGCTTGTAAGACAAGAAATTGAGTATTCAGGCTCCTGAATGCTTCAGTAAAGGAGCAAGAAGGGTTGTGGGATCACCCATTCCTTTTATTTTGACTGTGGGAGAGAAAAAAAACAAAACATAACATGAATGAAATCTTTAAAAAAAAAAAACACAACAAAAAAAACAACAAAAAAAAACAACAAAACAACAACATATAGAGAGATATAGCAGGTGAGAATTTCCTACTCACCTTTCATAGTCACCTTTAGCATTTCATGCCAAGGACTTTCTGTCCTTGAGCAAAATACCCATAGACTTGCATGGACAACTATGAAACAAGGCAGCTCCAAAAAATCAGCTTGTTGTGACTACTTTGCTTCCTATGAAAATTAATTAGTAGTAATTACAATACGAGCATTGGCTGAGATTGATATAGAGCCAAAATTTAGTTGGTATGGATAAGCTGCACAGCCACCTACTCAAAGTTAATTCTGCATTCTACTACTAATAATATTTTATCCTACTAATGCAGCGTCTGCACCAAGCTACATTTATTTATAGCAGAAGCCCCACACACAGCCTCTATATCCTGATTACTCATGTCAGACTATGAGAAGCACTTGAGTGAGGCTGTCCACAAAGCCGTTCTTGCTAGGTCAGCCTATGTATCCCAAATTTTGGAAGCTCAGGGCTGTATTATTTATTGTCTGGCCCACTGAAAAAGATTTGACCAGAAAATCTAGTAATTACTGAAGGAATTGTTGATTCAGGATTGCAGACAGGCAGGTCATGTGCAAATATGCTTTTCCCCTTGGCTTAGCGCATGGACTGGGCAATCTGGCCATGAGAATCTTGTTGAAAGGTACAAAGGACATGTCTAATTTTGGAACTATAGAGTAAGAAAACAGCAACAGTTTAAAAGGCTCACAAAGAAGTTACTCAAATATGGCCACAGATTATGTGAATTTGGTTTGAGGCTGGTCTGCAGAAGACCCAGCTGCTGATGTGTCATGCCATTTCAGAGTAAAGAGCTGGAAGTCTGGAGCAAATAGATTGAGTCTGGAAAGAGCAGAGAAGCAGAGTTATTCAAGCTAGCTTTAATATAATATTCAAGCATGTCAAGAAGAAGCTACAGCTATTTCATTTACTGTGGTGCTCTAATTGTTACCCCAACATAAAACAAGGCAAAACAGGAATTTTGAAGCTAATGAGGGAATTCAGTTCTTTATAGCAAACAATTTGTGCTGCAGAATGCTGAAGTTTACCTAGAGAAGCCTATTTGGGACAGCCATCAGAATAAACATCTGGACAGTAAGTCCAACTTCCTGACTTGAAGCATATGCTTTTTGAATGTTTTTAGTGCTTCTATAAGACTCCACTGTGCCATGCCTTAAGATCAGAGTATCTGACATCTCAGGGAAGAGAGTATAGTTACCAGAGTGATTGTGTTTTGGTGACAGATGATGGGATAACTGTAGTTAGCATGGGTCTGTATGGCTTCCATAACAACAGCACAGCAAGGGCACTTTAGCCAGAGAACTTGACAATAGGAGGACACAATGAAGTCATTTTGTGCCAGCAAAAGGGTGTCACTGTGATACAGGGAAGAAGTGACTTCCAAGCAGTCTTACCCTGTGGTCATGAGGGCATTTTGCTGTTGAGGCTGTAGAACTGGTTAAATGTGAGAAGCAGAAAATGTGAGATTGTATGCATTAATGTAGGTATTTATATGAATCCTATCATTACAGTGTTTCATGCCAGTCCCTACACAGAAGTTACTATATGTACCATCACTTATCACTAATGCTGGGCTTCATCAGGCATGTCTGAATCAGGAAATAATATGGTAATTTTCACAATCACCAAGTGGAAAATATTTATGGTGCAGCCGTTTAATATATCTGTATTTTATATTTCTATGATTGTACCTGATGACATAATAAGAATTTGAGTCTAAATAACAGCTGAATGAGTTCAGGAAGGAAAAAAAAAACATCTACACTGGTAGAAAGCTTACTCCTTTATAAAAAATATTTTCCACGTTCATCAGGATTGCCAGCCTGGGGCAAGCTTAATTAAAGTCAATGGAGAAAAAAATTGAATACTTAAAAGTGCTATTTGGGGCTCACAGAGCTTGAATGACTCAAAATATGAAATATTCAATTACTAATAATTGTGAGGTTTTGTTTGGTGAGCATTTTGTCACTCACTCCACACTTCAGCTCCTTCTCCTTTCTTTCTTTGCTACACAGAGGGGTTAAAAGAGAAGACAATTGGCAGCTCAGCTCCAGGGTGAAGAAGCACCCAGGTTTCCCCAACACTTTGCTCTTTGTCTTCTTGATCTCTCTTATTGAAGCACAGCAACCTCATGCTTGCTGATTGCATGCTTCCTCCTTCCCTCTCCTACAAACACATACTATCTCCTCTCGGTCCTGCTTTTTGCTTGTTCAGAGTGTGATCGTGATTCATGAGGCAATGATCTGGCTTTGAACGTGACCTTACATTTAGCAGCTCTGTTGGCTTAGGTGCCTAAGAGAGTTTAAATTTCTTACTGACTTGGGCACGCTATTTAACAAACCCAAATGCTTTGAATGGTGATTCAGAGGAAATGATGCCAGGACTTGCTTTTCAACACAAGCTCAACAGGCCTTGTAAATAGAAAATTTGTTGGGTGAGGACAATGAAACTTGAAACGGTTTTATTTGCTGAAATGATTTTATTTGCTGGATTGCAGAACTAGAGGAAGTGAGCTCAAATTTAAATATATGCCCTGCCCAAAGGTTCATCTCATTCCAAATATTGAGTTTAATAACAAGGGAAGCACAGCTCATTGGAATTGAACCTTCAGTAAAGGAAAAATAGTGCTCTGTGAGAGGCCAAGCAATATCCTCAACTTCAGAATTAAAAACATATCAAACCAGTGGTTGGATCAATGTGTTAAAATAGGATGCAGAAGAGCAGAAGTCAACCTGCTACAACAATGTTAAATGTGTCCTACTTTATCAGTTTGGGGCAATTCAAATATTCCAGAATTACTGGAAGAAACAGGGGTAAACTTAATTAAGTGACCGATGAGGACAGGCTTTTTGAAATAATTTTTTAGCATATTTTGCTTTCTTATTGTGAAATAGAGATCCTGACTTGGAGAAATAGCAAATTAATTAAAATATTCTCTGGTACTTAATGACACCTCAGTGGAAGGCAACTCTTAAAATGCGAAACCCTTGACTGTGCCAGCACAGAAAAATAAAGTACATGTTTCTCAGTGGGTACCAGGGACCTGTATTATGTCCTACTGTTGGTTACAGAATTTTCAATATTTTCTTATCCTTTTTCACTCATATGAACCGCAGCTTATAGCAATGGTAATCATTTCCTGTGTTTGAAAAAGAGATGAAAGCATTCATGGATGAAAGCAAGTTGGATTTAATCTCCTTCCCTCTCATCCAGTGCACTGTACTGATCATTTTCCAAAAAAACAAGACTTAAGCTCATTTTTGTCATGACAAAACTAGTTTCATAATAATCAGATGGCAATTCCTAGTGTACACAATTCTAATATAATTACCAGGAGGAAATGTAGAGGGAGTTGCAGGTTTGAGATAAAGAAAAGCCTGTGAATTTTGTATTAATGTCTCAGACTCTCTTATTTGTGCAAGTAATCAATCTTTCGGGGAGTAGAATAGTAATTCTTTGTGAAAAAATGACAAGAGTCTGAGGAAGAAAGAAGATAATTTGAGTTTCATTCTGTACACAGCAGGTCAGCTGTGATTGACAAAGCTCATCACAAAACTATAGCTCCCGGAATAATCCCAATAGCAGAGTTTCATTTGCAGCCGAAGCAGTGTTAATGACATGTTTAACAGCTGCTTGTTGAAGTTTGGAATCTGCATTAACCTGCAGAGCAGTGAACAGAGAAATGAGGGGAAGTATTGAAATCAAGCCTTCATTATGCTGACAGCCCAGGGTAAGGGGTAGAGAGAGGTTTGTGGAGCAGGAGGGGTGGAGAGGCCCAGGTTTGGAAGGTTCAATTGCAGATAAGGATAGTCAAGGAGATGACAGAGTTTGATCAATAGACACAAAAGGCTGTAAAAGGTACTGACGTGCTTCACTCAAGACACTGAGGAAGGGAAGAATTAGATAACTGGAATGAACCAAAAGAGAGAGGTGGAAAATGAAGGACTGGCAGCATGAGTTGTGAAGAGGTGAACCAACAGCACTGTGCTTTGTAGGCCATCACACTCTTCAGCCAGCTCATTGTCCACTCTGCGTTTGTTCTCTTTTAACCAAGGACCTTTGCCTGTCCTAAAAAAAAAATGCAAGAATTTCACAGCGTTTAGTCTCCTGCTGATATCTGTTTCAAGAAAAGAGGCTATTCCCTAATGAAGAAACAAGGACAGGACACTGTCCTGCCCTTCCAAGCCACACTGGTATCCAGCAACTAGAAATTCTGAAGTCATGGTCTGATTCCAGTCTTCCTGCACCAATGTGTGTGATAAGGACCAGAGAGTGTTCTTCAGTTACTTGAATTGCCCATCTTCTGTACTGTTCCACAACACCTCCTTTTTTTTTTTTTTTTTTTTTTTTGAGGTGATTGATATTAACATTAGTGACACACAAACAAAGGGCAAAGACCTAGAAGTCTGATCTCTATATGTGTGCTTTAAAATGGCAGTGCCAGCAGACCTGTCTCAATGGAAATGGAAGTTAAGAGAGAACTAAGAGACATATACATACAGTATCTTCTCAGATTGGCCAAAGTGCTTCATGCTGTGCTTTGTTTCCCTGAGTACTGGGATCCGCTATGGCTTCCATTAAATGATATTGGAAGGCTATTCCTCACCTTAATTAT
Source organism: Alectoris magna (assembly GCA_030625065.1). NCBI lineage: Eukaryota > Metazoa > Chordata > Aves > Galliformes > Phasianidae > Alectoris > Alectoris magna. Next base: position 62,655,818 of record CM060560.1, read on the forward strand.
GTTGACCTTTCTTGCTCGAGGGGCAGCTTAGCTGACATTTTCCATTAGTTTTGGTTGTTCTTTGTTGCCTCCTAGTGTAAAATGGACACATTCAAGCCTGCAGGAGACTATATAATTTAGGCCTTAAATTGTACATACATGGATGGCACTTAGCTTTCAGTTCAGACTAGGCTGTCTTCTTGATATTGCTTAAGTTTCCAGGTAAGTAAATCCAAGCATATTTCAACTTGACTAAAGAGCTCCCTAAGTGCCTGATATCTTTCCAAAGGTAGTCACTTTAAAAAATAAGCACATTTGCAGTTAAGCTAGGTCTAGCTAGCCTAGATTCTGATCTACTGCTATACAGTCAACCCAAATAACTATTCCTGGGAAACCTGCAAGGACTTTTATCTCACAAGAATATTCAGTATTCAAAGTCCAGAAATCCTAAGGCAAGCACAGGCCATGAAAAGCAAACACAAGTTTGGAGGTGTGCAAGTCTTACCCAAGTATTAGGGTCACACTAATGATGAAGTCTGCCGTGTAAACTGCCCATGAATTTTCTCGTTTGTCTACACTTCCAGTGTTTCGTTTGTTACCTCTTTTTTTTTTTTTTTTTTAATTGTTTTTAGTTTATATTTCTTGGTCTCTAGTGAGGGTCAAAATATCTGCTCTGGAACAACATTGTCTGGGAACCAAGCCAAAATGCAGCTGATGCTTTCTGAAAACAAAGAGAAAGCAAAGCAACATTGAGTTGGCATGGTCCAGGGGCTAGAGGGGTCAGAGACCTGTATGATATAAATGCTTTCAGAGTGACTTACTGTAGGACCATGGGATGTATATCTTGACATTCTTCATCAGAAAGGTTTTAGCCTACAGAAAAGTAAAAATTAGGCTAAGTACTGAGTGTTCCTATGGTCATTTTCTCTCTCTTGCCAGGTTGCATGTGGACACATTTGAAAGTATTTTGATAGGGAGCATTTTTGCAGACAACTTTCTGACATCTTAAAGCCCATAGTAACCCACTGGTTGTAAAACTCGGCACAAGGGTAAAACTGAGATAGAAACCTATAAGTAATGCACATCATCTGTTTCCAAAAGAATCTTCTGACTCCACAGAAAATGCATGCATTTTGTCATTTTAGCCTTGTGACCCGAAAATCTTCTCGTCTGCTGAAAAATATCATTTACTCTCTGAACTGTCCTATGGACTTTAGTATTTAAAATAAGCCAGACTTGGGATCATTTCCTTAAGTTTGAACAGCCATTTACTTCCATTGAATAATATCAGACACTGTTTTTAGTCTTCTTTATACATACCTGCTAGCCATTACATTATCAAAAGACTTAGATAGTATTGTTAATTTGTCCCCTAAAACATATGCAATGGATTTACACAGATCCTGATGTTTTTGACAGTAAAATCTACTCCTGGGACAGTGTTCTTAATCTGTTTTCCTAAACAAACCTGAGGGCAAAGACTGAATGATAGGAAGCTATTGAATGTGAAAATAAATAACAAACATAAATAAATAAATAAATAAATAAATAAATAAATAAATAAATAAAGGAAATAAGATAAATCTATGGAACAATTTGGCACCGTGTTTAAATGCCTTTGTTTTGATTTTCACAGCTACTTTTTAAAATAAAATAGCTAGGTTAGACAGAATTTTCTCAGTGAGGGCTTAGGAAGCCATATTATTTTCGACTCAGCCTTTAATTTTGCAACGGCCAGGGAGTTTATTATAGAGAGTACAAAGTCAGAAGCAAGGTTAGTCCTTAGATCTAAATACACAGAAATAGTCACTAGAACTAGCAGCCTGTTCAGTTGCTACTCCAAGCTGCTTCAAAGCAGCATATTAAATCTGCTATCAATTTTTAGTACAATTTATGATTATCTGATTTTATCAAGTGCTCTATCTTCTCCTAATTGGCTTCTCTATAATACAGTTAGTAGCTAAAACGTGATACTATTACACTTTTAACAGTAAAATCTCAGTTTAACTTGGATGTGCAGAAGTTGGAAGACAGTGTTTAGAAACTACAGTCAATGGGATTTTGCCTGGAGATAAATATTTCATGATGTAAATAAGCAGCATGTAAATCAAAACAGCAGCCAGTACAACTTTGTCTGAAAATATACTTTGGGAAACAATACTGCTGTGGTAAAATGTGCTGTTGACATCTGTAACTGTGACCTGGTCTGCTTAATGTTCTTCATTAAATTATGAAGTTTTGCAAGTCCTTCAGAGAGGCAGACAGTATCATAAGAAGAGCTGAACCACAAGAAGGTGTAGCTACATACCAAAGACACCTCATCAGACCAGACACATGCTTTTTCCTTTCATTTCAGCCACACAGCTTCCATATGCACTGCATTCAGTTAACTGGCTGTTGAACTAGCAAGGCATTCAGGCTTGTCCAAGTAAAACATCATCAGCATTGTAGTAAACTGGAATAAATATGCATAGAAATGATGACGAAGCTACCGAAATGTCCTCAAAGCTGATAGGAATTAGATAGGAATTAGATATACAAAATAATGTCATACTTTTGTCTTTTTTATTGACCACTGAGTACTCTTATCTACAGTCATATTTATTTGTCACTGTGAAGAAGTCTCTCCAAACCAGTGGGATCAGCTCTTTTCAAAATAAGGAACTGACAAAACAGAGATTGCCTGGTAGAAGTGTGCACAATCTCTTCTCTTGTGCCAGGGAAATCCTCTTACCAGTTTGTGTTAAAGGCAGTCTCTTGGCACCCTCAAAGCCTCGTGCAAAGCTCCGGTGATCTCCAGCCACAACACTGCTGAGCAGGCAAGAGGTATTTGTCTGACCAGGACTGCAGCACAGGAGCAAGAAAAGGAATTAATGAGGTAGCAGTTATTAAATCACTTGTAAAGCTCTCTAAATCCACAACTGGACAAAGAGGAAAAGCATGGGAACTTTCATAGAGATTCTCAGTGCTATGACTTGTAAAGTGGTCTTCATGACAGCAGGAAAGAAAGGAAGATAGTGAGATGTAGCTTCATGGAGTATACCCTCAACTCTTAATTTAGGAGAAAGGAAGACAATCATGAATGTAAAAATGAGTTCGAGAATACTTTGGCTTTCATTCCATTTTGGTGCAAAATGTTGAAATTCTTGTATGACTTTTTCACACTTGTTTCATTTCAGATGAAGGGAAACTCAGCTTTTTACCAAACACATATTCATAACATACACATGCTACAGCCTACTTTGGTGTAAGGAAATAAAGACATCGTGGCATTTTGTAGTGGGAACGTATGTTATCGTAACCTTTTCACAGACATGGCCTTTTTCGTAGACAGGTGAGAATGAGGTGGCAGTAGCAAAAGTGAAAACCAAACTCCCTACCTGTCTGAACAAATTTCTTATACTAATAGGCTGAATTACAGGGGAAGATCTTGTTGCCAAACGTGCATTTTGTTCCTCTTAACCATATGGTTTTATTGCTAATCAAAGTATTTCAAGATTTCTATTTTTTTCATCCTCAAGCTGGGACAAATGTCAGCATTTTGAAATTTTTCCCACATTGAAAATAAGGGGAAAAATGTCTCAAAGCAGTTAAAATATTTTCTTTATATCTCAGACTTTTACAAAACTTTATAGTATTATTAGTCTAGCTTACAAAAGCATCAGTTATTTTGGGCTGGAAAAGGGGATTTTTATCCAGAGAAGGTCAGAACAGAATGTGTCAAAATAATTTGTAAGTATTTTGAAGTCTGAATTTGAGTGAGTCAGCATATTTAACAAATAGTATTTAAGTTGAGCTTTTTTTCCAGTCAACTACAAATAAATGTAATGAACACTTTGTGATTTGAAGGGAAGCCAGTAATCTTTGGTTAAGTACACTAATTCTCCTATGCATACTGCTTTATACATACAGCCTTTTCAAGTGCATCATCTCAAGGAGAATTCGGTGAGAATGTTGGAAAGAAGGAAGTGAGTTAGGGAAATGTGAATGTGAGAGAGAGAAAACAGACAGAAGTAGGATTGTAAAGGGTCCATACAAGAGTCTTCTAATCATGCACAGAACTAGACACCGAAAAAAGTAAAAAAAAAATAAAAAAAAAATAGGGGAGGGCAAAGCGTAAAATGCAACAAAATATAAGGAGTAAGAAATTGGCAGAACTTTGATAAGGGCTCTGCTTTCAACTGTGAAAAAGAGAGGAGACATGAAGTCCTTGTTTGTCATTGACGTGGTTATAATGTAAGCAAGTAACTGCCCCTATTCTGAGCTTGTGACCAGAAGTACTACTTAGAGAGTCAAGAGACAGTAGTAATGTCAGAATGGTTCTTTCTTCCTTTTCAGTTTGTGGAGATGAAGATGTGGAAGCTTGAAATTTCCTCATGAATGCTGTGGAAATGTGTGTAATTGGAAATGGAGAAACTGCAGCTGAACATGCCATATGAGACACATGCTAATGAAATCACATGTACAGAGTGAGCACAAAGTCATTAAAGAAACTGTAGACAAAAACAGAACCCCAGAGGCATTGTGAAAACCTCGACTGATTATGTTAGTGTGCAAGACTAGTAAGAGTAATAATGTCAGCTCACAACACTATTTTAAGGGCAAATCAGTGACAGTCGACAACCGTCAACAGTCATCACGGCTGAGGTAAGCACAAATCCTCAGGAAATCTGAACAAAGATCTCTGTGGTCTGTCCATATGAGCGGGTAAAGCAGATCCGTAATTCAAAACATGTGGTGCAAAATACTGACATTGACGGTACTCACAAGACAGAGGGCTTACTTCAGGCTGGTTCCTGTCTGAGCTTGTGTTTCCAACACCCTTTAGGACACATGGCACACCACATGCATTCCTATAGCACATCTCCTTGTTTAGTTTCAGCCAAAATAATCAGTTTCACACACTGTGACCTACCCCATGATGTGAACCAAGCTGGTGAGAAAAGTCAAGAAGTAGATTTTCTTCAAAAGCATTCTCCTGAGTTGACAGAAAACCGCAGAGTTTCTCTCCTCCATGACATGACTTAGGTGTTTTTTTTTCATTTCCTTGTTTTGATCCTTTTCCAGTTGCTTGCAGGCAGTTTACTCCTGAACTGAACTTGCAATACCCTAATAACTTAGCAGGTTCAAAACCAAACAAAAGTTTTGCCATGACTTACACTCTCAGCACAGAAGAAAATGTCCGTGATTGTTTACCCTTAAAGAAAAGCACCTCTACTGCTGTCCTTAAAGCTAAACTGTAGCCATTTTCTCCATGTAGCTGCCTTCACAATAAGCCAGGATTGTTTTGTCAGTAGTTCTCTTGGAAGAGAAACGATGGCTGAATCTTTCAGTGGTAAGTAGTATCTGACACCTTTATATATATATATATATATATATATATATATTTTTTTTTTTTTCCCCAGCATGGTAGGAAATATGCTTATGAAGAACCTGTTAAAAGGCCTTCGTGCTCCAAAACACAAAGGTATGAATTTAAGGGAGATATTTAAAGACACTTTCCAGGAGGTAGGTGCTTGTGCTATTTAGCCATTCCTAACTCTGATGGATTTCCAGAGCATCTCTAGTGATGCTCTCACACTGGAGTCATTTGCCATCAATAGTGGTGGCATTCACTAAATGCACATCAGGTCTCTTTCCATACCAGTTGCTTATCTTATATTGGCACTCAACACCTTGGAGACCTTACATCATTATTCATTAAAGCCACAGGATCTTGCAGTGCACCATCTCAGCTCCACGAGAGGTATGAAGACAGTGAAGCAGAAAGGGGATTCACCAAGAGATGTTTAGAAGAATTCCCATGTGGATATGGGAGTTTACAATGCACTGCACTACTGCTCTGTCTAATTTGCAGTAACTAGACAAACAGCCTTATACTAGGCCTTTTGTTGTTGTTGTTTTGCTTTATTTTTTGTTTTGGGGTGGCTTTTTTTTTTTTTGGTAGACAATTGTATTTTCCTGGGAGGAAAAGAGAGCCATTTTCCATGATTGCCTGGGATGAAGTATTATTGAATGGTGATGATCTAAATGTCAACTTGTTCAAGTCATATTTGTAGCATGTATTAAAGAATGATGGAGTGTATACACGTACCAGCATGTTTTCCTTGAAATCAGAAATGTGACTTCACGTATGGTTCTGTATAAAGATAGTGACTTAATACCCATTTTTTTATTATTATTATTATGCGTGTAGAAGGTTAAGAACCACAGGCCATCTTTTATTGTAATGTGTACAGATTTAGTTATTTAAGAGCAAAATAAAGAGCCATTAAAACCCAGATGGCTAGGGGCCTGGAGTGAGTGATAAATCTATTCATGAAATGTATCTTCCTTTTTGACAAATTTACCCATTATTAAAATCTCTTTTAAAGTCTATGAATTTATTTGAAGCATAGCTCTGCAAATTTCTGATTTCTGATACTCTCTCTCCAGGGGAATGTGGAAACTGCAGCATGTTCTGAAAAGACCTTAGTGCTCCTTTCCACGTTGTCCAGGGAAACTGCTGTTCTAGAGAGATGCAGTCTAGTTCTTAGTAAGAAAAAAGGTTGCAAGCTACTTTTTTTGTTCCAGATTGTGCTGTTTAGATCCTTTTCAGTCATCTTTTTGGTAGGGCTGGGTTGTGCTTCTAGCCAAATTTTGCAGGCAAATTTGAAATCCAATATTTTATTTTCTGGATTTATGTTTGTGTATTTCAAATTCATTTTCCATTAGATTTATACATGCAGTATCAGACAAGAAAATTTCTTGACATGTCATTATGCTGGAAGTGTTCTTTGGCAAACTTGCATTTGCATTTTCTCAGTCTTATATTTTGGATCCGTACTATCATGAATCTCTGATTTAAGAAATAATAATTAAAAAAAACCCCACAAAACAAAACAAAAACCGTTATCCAACAAAACAGACTGGTTTATGCAGAATTTGCCCAGAAACAATCCTACCAGAAGTAATAGATAACCACAAGTTGTTTTTCTGATTTTGCAATATCATGACATAAGTAGCAGTCCTCTATTTGCTCAGGCAGCCAATGTGCTTCACAAAAGCTAAAATCTTACTTGAGGTTTGGTTATCAGAAAGAAGAAAACTTTGATTCCCTAAGTCAAGAGTAGATGAGTGCATATCATAGCAATGTTATGACCATTTAATCATTTTTTCCATAAGAAAAGATTAAAATGCTTTAGTTATGCTAGATTAAATGCTCATTCGATAATTGCAATGGACAGTATGCTTTCAGAGTAAGAGAATTAAATTAAAAGAAAGACAACTACAGAAAATGTACTAGTGGTAGAATTAGACAATGTTTCATCAGTCCTCGATGTCTCTACAGTAATGAACCTGTCAAAAGATAATAATATTTTAGTGAAAGGTGTGATTGGATAAGTCACGTTATTTATTAACTGTTACCCTAAAATATCACTTTTGTCTTATTATTAAAGAATGGTTAGAGGGCAGCAGGGATGCCTGACATAAAGCATTAAAATATGGATTATGGCTATAACAGGCTGTAGAGTGTATATGTTTTACTGTAAACTCTGTAGCATAACTTGCTAATATCCAATCACTACGAGCATTCAAAAAACCATAAACCAGCACGGATTTTATGCAAGTTTGCAGAACTGATATAGTAATTTAGGAGTGTATTTAGATAGCTCCCTGGAGCTGTGTTGGTTGAAACAGCTAAACCATTGTGTCTACGTCCTCAACTTATTTTCAAAGCACTGCATTTAGATACTTTCTTTTTTTTTATGATGGTCATAATGGTAGAGATGTGATTCCATAAAGGAAGAGATGTGATTTGGAAAAGGGATCAGTTTAGCAGCAAACACCAATAAAACATTGGTCAAAGATCACAGCAGGCTCTCTGGTATTCCCACAGCACATGCTTTTTATTGTGAGCCTCAACCGGGTCAGTTGGTAAGGAAGGGATCTCGCTGGATGAGATAATGAAGAGGGAGGAAATAAGCAGTGGCACTATGGATGAGAGCAAAGGAGCTATTATAAGGGAAGGATGTGGCTACTATAATGAGGAGACCATACTAAAACCACAGATAATATGTACATAGAGTGGGTCACTCACATTGCTTCCTTTGTTTTTGAAAAGGCAGCAATAATGAAAAATCAGGAAGCCAGATTCTCAAGCAGTGTCTGACATAAAACAAATAAAACAAACAAATAGAACAAACAAAACCAGATAACAATACAATAATTTTCTCCCCCCCACCCCCCCACCCTCCCGCCCCCATCTTTATTTCTTCAACTAAGGACAGAGAATTGGAAGTAGGGTTCTGCCAAATCACGCTGCCCTGTAGCAATCACTGGTTACTTAGGATATTCTGTCTTTCCTGTGGCTGTTAGATCACACCACACTGATAAAATGCAATATATGGAACCGTATAAAGCAGAAGCTTTTAAACAGCAGACTGTATCACCTTTAACTAATCATATCAGATTGCCTAAAACTGTTTCTCAACTTAATTCTCAAGCAAAAAGTAGGTTGCATTTCCGTAAACTGTTTTGATTAAGAAATGAGATGAAAAGTTAGCAGTTGTTCCCCAAAAAACTAACTTTGTTGAAGGAACAACTATCTAAAGTGAACCTATTTGTTGATAAAAATGCAATTACTTCTGTTAGAGGCAACTTGATCTGAAGTGCTAAATGTGTTGATTTAATCCCTTTTTCCTGTTTCTTGAAATACAAAACCTTCAGTAAGTTAGGGGCAACAGTATGCCGTTGACTTTTTCCAACATTTCCAGGAAAACTCTTTAATGCAGTATCTCAGGGAATGACAGTGGATGACACTGAACTAGCAGAGTCCCACAGATACAACCTATATTTTCAAGCCTTGTATGAAAGGCTGCTCATGGACAAACCAAGGTATTTATAGTTGGAACCCCTGCACATAGCAGGGAGGTTGAGACTAGATGATCATTATGGTCCCTTTCAACCCAGGCCATTCTATGATTCTATGATTCTATGATACAAAAAGAGTGCACAACACAATGACAGAAATGCCAGGACTGCGTGTACCATCTCAGCTTTATCAGTAACATCGCATCCCTGAGCCCATGTTCTTACAAGTCTTCAGACTGTGCATTCATAGTACACGTGCAAATGTGTAGATCTCATGCTTTACTCTTAATATTGAATAAATTCCATGCATGCTATTCCATTAACTTATTTTTAATGAATTAATGTTTTCAAAACCACAGCAGATGCTACATAACTGAGAAAGCCCAAGCTCTAGAACTGAGGCTACACTCCTGTTTGGATAAGTATACAGATCTTGCTTCATTTTCCTTTCCAGGAAAGAAAGAAAACCAACCCATGAAATCCCCAAAGACTTCCCAACCTTTTGCTGTGCACCTGGCAACACATGCTCTTTTAGCACTGTGCCTGTGCTGGACTGTGCTGGCCCCTCACTGCAAGAAAGACATTGAGGCCCTGGAACGTGTTCAGAGGAGGGCTACGAAGCTGGTGAGGGGTCTGGAGCACAGGCCTTATGAGGAGCGGTTGAGGGAGCTGGGATTGTTCAGCCTGGAGAAGAGGAGGCTCAGGGGAGACCTTATAGCTCTCTATAACTTCCTGAAGGGAGGTTGTGGTGAGCTGGGGGTCGGCCTCTTCTCTCGTGTAATCAGTGATAGAACTAGAGGGAATGGTTTCAAGCTGCGCCAGGGGAGGTTCAGGCTGGACATTAGGAAGTATTACTACTCGGAAAGGGTAGTCAGGCATTGGAATGCACTGCCCAGGGAGGTGGTGGAATCACCGACCATGGGAGTGTTCAAGAAACGTTTGGATGTTGCGTTGAGGGGTATGATTTAGCTGGGAAGTATTGGTAATGGTTGGACTGGATGATCTTCTAGGTCTTTTCCAACCTCGATAATTCTGTGATTCTGTGATTCTGTGACTATCGGGTAAAACCTACCCGGGCCAAAGAACTGCACGTGAATACCAATATGGTGAGCAGAAAAATGGCGTTTATTGCATCGTGCGATTTACCTATATACCTATCCTACTTCGTCTATGCCCCTTATGCATACATTAACCTTTCGACACCGAGCAAGGGGAGAGTCCTACCACGTCACAAACCGAATCCTTGCTGTCGCCTACTACAACACCAACCTGATTAGCATTTATCTAAAATATAGGTGGAGCAGTATTCTGGTGCCAGATTTATCTCAGACTCAGACAATCATGAAGATATTTTTCACAGCAAGCCAAGGCACATCACCCCTAAAGAAATGCTGTCAAATATTTTTTACTGTTTGATTCATTTAAGGATGATTAGTGCCAATCTAATATGTAAGTGGGAATATCAGAAATACACAGATTATACAGGTTTAAACCCTAACACAGGATTATACAGGAACACCTACTGTCACAGCTTTTGCCATTGACAAAACCTCATTGAGATAACATAGCTGCAGCAACCAAGGACACCACACCTACAACCACAGTTTCCAAGGAGGGGAGGAGAAACAACACAGACAAAACAAATTTGTGTTTTACTGAAAAGCTGAATTAGCCTAGCATGCACATGAACAAAATCATAAACTTTCAGTGTGTCCTCCTAACCTGACCATCCTCCAAACACAGTGCAGAGTACAATGCTCTTGACAGAACTGAAAAGGGTGTTTTTGAGGTGATGTGTGAAAGGGGTGTTTGTTAGACTGTTTATCTGGGCTTATATGGCTGGCACACAACAGAATTAAAATACATTTGGACATATACCTCTATGCAGTTACAAGAATACTCTTTCACCAAGCAGTTCTTGTACTACATAGTACCCTTAGGAAAATAACCCTTCTTAATGGGACTGAAGAAATCCGCAGCTAGAGGGTAACGATTTGTTTCCAAATCACTAAATTAAATGGATAATTTTTGTAAACTGGAAAAGCAAGAGTTAAACTAATTCCTTAAATCTCCTTATAAAATGACAGTTCTTTGTGGAACTGCACCTACTCTTACAGCTAACGATGCAAGATGCAAGGAAGTAGAGAATCAGACCCATTTGACTCTAATCCTACTGAGTAAAATACATATTTGTACATTAATCAGAGTGTGCACAGAAATACCTATGTAACAATATGTAAGGAAATGAACAGATTAAAGCACAGAAAACTCCAGATGCTGGAAAAGATTTTGTGTCTTTATTTTTAGCAGTCAGCATCAGCAAGTTTGTCTTTCAAAGGAAGGAGAGAAACTGACTTCACAAAGACACTCGCATTTCAGGTCAGCGGTACTTAGTGAGTATTTCTGTTCCCAGATGGCTTCCTGAGTATATTTATAAGATGCAAGTAAGTAAATAAATAAATAAATAAATAAATAAATAAATAAATAAATAAGGACCCCTGTGAGTATTTCTGCATTCTCTGCATTTTAATCTGGACACAGATTAAAAGGAGGTGCTTCCCACTGCTTGCATAACATCCACTAACCCAGCTCACACTGCAGTGCCTGTCTGAATGAATTCTATACCAAAAGGACCAAAGGCACTTGGCCCCCAGTGCCCTACTAGAAGAACTACCAAAACCCAAAGAATAGAACACACACATCAGCACCAAGAATCAGGCGCATGTTATTGCCAATCTCTGTTATTTACTCCTGAAATACTTTACACAAGCAACAACAATGTACAATGATCTGATAAACAGTAATGTTTTTTTTTGTTGTTTTTGTTGTTTTCCTTTCAAGGTCAGTTCCAAGAAACCTTTGCTAGAATCAGCTAATTAATTTTTGGCCTCTTTAACTACAGGGTATTTGAAGCCACACGTTATGAATCATTTTCAGTTGAGATATTAAAATCAGATTACAAGAGAAAAGCCTTGTAAATATTTGCTTTCAAATGAGTCTAAGAATAAATATATATTCAGTAATTCATCCATATTTAGCAGATATTAAAGAGACAAAGCATAGCTTTAAATTCACTTATCATTTTATACAAAGAAGGGAAATATGAAACTTGGCTTGATTAGCTTGTTTCTTCCTATGCTTTGTAATACCTTATTAAAATTTGAACTTTGAAATTGATATTATCAGTCAAATAATGTCAGTAGAAATATTTAATCTGTGGTTAGAGCTTTATTAATAGAACTTTTATTTGAAGTGTTTTATATCCAAAAGGAAAAATAATAAAAAGAAAGCCCGAAATGGACTTCGAAGGTTGATTTTACTTCACTGATTTCATTGTAAAACTCTACATAACTTGCTGCTAAAGAAAACTCCCTTAATCTATCTTCTCCACACACATAAACTAGATTTATTGGTCAGGGGCTGGAACGGGCTGCCCAGGGACGTGGTGGAGTCACCGACCATGGATGTGTTCAAGGAATGTTTAGACACTGTGTTGAGGTTTAGTGAGAACTGTTGGTGATAGGGGTGATAGGTGGACAGTTGGAATGGGTGATCGTGTGGATCTTTCCCAGCCTTGGTGATTCTGTGATTCTATGATTCATAAGGCTACTCTGCTCTCACTGGGGAAACTGCTCTATTTGGAATGGGAGGTATCCAGGTCTTCATGCAACTCAAGGTTCAAATGGCCAACTACAATGTGCAAAGACAAGGCTGTGGTGTTCACTGGGAAAGACTCATAAAAGATGTGTTCCCTTTCCTCCCCCACTGATAACATTTTAACAATTGAAGAACGCTTAGATGATATAGAAGTGAAACAGGATAATTGTTGTTTCTTACCTGCTTTTTTGACAAATGAGTAATGTTAACTGATACACCAAACCCCCAAATTAAATGTAATTATTCTAAAGAAAATGAGGATGACATTTCAGAGCTTCCAAGGGTGACATTAGGAATAAAAATCACTTTGGAGTTTTGGCTATAGAGGAACTGTATTTATGGAAATCTGAGTGACTGTCATTTGTAGTATTCCATTTTGTACTATAGTAATGTCCTTGAAAATAGATTTCAGTTTCCCTGTAAAGTGTCTTTTCATTTCTACTGACACATGCACCAAATACTGCAGTGTGCACCCTACAAAGAAATACGTATGAGAGAATCATGAAGTCTTGCTGTGCATTCTTGTTTTCCCAGTAAATATTCTAGTTGTCAGCTCTGTCGGTTATGAATTTGCAATGATAGGATTTATCTTGAAAAGAGCTGAAAGAGAGGGAAAAAGAGAAGATGAGGGAAAGGGGAATGGAAAAAGGAAGAGGAAGTGGAAAGGGGAAGAAAGGAGGGAGAGAAGGAAGGAAGGAAGAAGTAAAGACAAAAGGAAGAGGAGAAATGTGTCATACTGGGCAAATTATAATGAGAGTGAAGGAAGAAAAATACAAGCACTGATTTCACAGACAATCTGATTTTAGAAGTGTTCAATAATATTTAAGCCTTTCCAAAAAAAATAAAAAAATCCATTGTTTCTGTTTATTAGTTTGTTATCACCAGTGTAATCCTTATGGGTGGGCAAAATAGAAGGCTGCGTAACATCTACATAAACACTTACGTATCAGACTTTGTCTCTCTTATTCCATACATACATAGGTCTGAATATTCAATACTTAAAATGTGCAGGTCAAAAATTTAAGGAAGGAGCAAAAAGGGAAAGAATGTTTGCTCCTTTTGCATTGTTATAGTCAAGCTTCCAGGGTAAAACAATGTGTTTCAGCAAGCTACTATAGAGTGATTTCTAACATATCTTATGAATTTCATTTTGAAAGTAAATGCCAAGTACGGAGTTCGGAGTCCTGTCTTTAATGCCTGCCTTCATGAACTTCGCACACTGGATGAAGCTGGAACACCTACTTATAACATGGATTATTACCAAAGCCAGACATTCACAAATCAGCCACAAGGCAGAGGTCTAAACGATGTTTCAATTTTTTTTAATTTTTATTTTGCATTTTAAATAGGAATAGTTCTGCCTTTGTAGATATCCCCTGGTTTGAGGCTCTGAGAGCCACAACTGAAGTCTCCGTATATAACAAGAAGAGCTAAAGAAATTGTTTTTCCAGGACTATGGAAGTGAGGATGAGAAAGGGGATGAACAGATATTATTACAAGCATGAAGTGTTAAAAGATGTGTGATAAAATCACCAAAGGTTGTAGCAGGGAAGGTTTTATTATATTGCTGGGGCCGTTTCACAGCTGGTTGGCTTGCAGGAAAGGAAAACCTCTGCAGCTATTACTCTCCCCTGGTGATGCTCCTTTTTTACCCCCAGCCCCACTTCAGGTGCCTGCTGGGTGCAGTCCAAGGCAGGAGGACCTTGCCATCTGTAGAACACCCTCCTCAGGAGCCCCAGAAGATCCTCATAGAAATTCACTTGTTTTTTTATTTCAAGCAGCATTCCCTTTTCTAAATTCCCCAGCAATAAAAAAAAAAAAAAAAAGTCTTTATTCAGTTATGGGCAAAAATAGTAACAACAGAACCAAGGAGAATACAGTTCCTGCCAACCAGTTGCAGGGCAGAAGCTTTGGATCCATCTGCCCATGAATTTAAAGAGAGAGATTTTCATGCAAAACAGGAAAAAACTAACAAATTGAGAAGTGAAGTCTTCCACTTTGTGCACCCGCAGCCTCAGTCTTGATTCATTTTGATTTTAGCTGGCTTTTTTGTAGCATAAGCTTTGCTGAATGCATGTAGGTGTTACTGTTTGTAGCATTCAGGATGCATGATAGCAGTTAATTTTGCTGTGCCGTTATTAGTATTTGCCCCTTCTTATTAGACCTTGGCCATGTGACATTAGTGATGTGCTAAAGAAAGCTTTTGAATTTTAGTGCTTTCATAAATGAAAAAGCGTTACCAGCTTTGAGATTGGTCACAATGATGAAGAAAAAGGCTGATAACTGTGACAGGAGATAACTTTTCTAAAAAGCATTCATTCCAAATGAATGTACTCCAAATATTTAGAATATTGTTTAGTTTAATTCATTTCCAAATGCCAAAGAGATATTAAACAAAGTATTCGTGTTTGCTTTGATATTCACAAATTTCTCCTTAGCATAGGACAATTTAAAAACAAGTGACCTTAAATGGAAGATTTTAGGAAGGAATCAGGCTGAGGATTCTGAGTATCATTGCTCTTGAGAAGAATTGCTGTCCCAAACAGCAGTGGGAGCTTTTCAGAGTCCTGCCCCAAAATGATTTGAAAGGCAAGTAGTGCATGATTATGTCATCACCTTTTGTATTTCCTCTCCAGCACACATTATTCTGTATCATTTCAATTCTTCATTAAGAATGGAGGCATAAACTAGCATGGAAAGATGCAAAATAACACTTAATCGTTTTTAACAGAGGGACACATTTGTGATGTTTTCTGTAGCAATGTGATCTCCTAATTAACTACAGTTGGTTTAGCAGGGTTTGTATGTGATGATGACTCTAGTATGCATCTTTTGGGCAGCTAGCTGGGACTATCAACCAGAAGTGTGCATAGGTCTCTCCCCTGGAAATTGCCTGTGGTCGAAGTAACCTGTTTTCTGGGTCACATAGGGCACGCCAAAACATCAGTTCCCACTGGCAGACGAGCAGCAGCCTAACCATAAAGAGGAAAGGACCTGATCTCAAAGTCACTTCCCTTCTCCTTTCACTGAGTCCATGACAGGAGCCAGTTAAGGCATGCAGAAGATATCAGGGAGATGGAGGTTTGGAAAAGTGTGGCAGGGAATCCTGAATAATATGGGAGAGGAGGCTGCTGATGTACGGAGGGCAGAGGATGACAGCCCAGCAGGCTGAGCTTCCAGTGTTTGTGAGGAGTAGAGGAGGCAGAATGCGTGCTGTTCCATTACGCATGCCAAGTGTATGATTGCTGCTGATGGAGAACAGGGTTTTAGCAAAGAAGCTGAGATCCCCATTGTGATGCAAAGGGGATGTTTCATCACTGAGGAGCTGAGAGCTCCAGCTCAGTGGGTGAGTGAACAGGAGAGAGACATCCCAACTGATCTGACATAACCCAGCTATCAAGGTAACAGAGCTGTACAGGCTTGGTGACTTCCCAAGAAACATCATACAGAGTCAGTTTCTAAGGCTTTTATATTTCCAGTTTGAATTTAAGTGTGTGGTGACTCCCAGAAGGAATACATCCTACAGTTGCTCAGCATGTAAACACAGCTATGGCCTGAGCACTTGAAACAATAGCTGAAATACATTTTAAGATAAGAAGTAGCAAAGCCACTCACTTTAGTACACAGTTCAGACAAAAATATAGAGTAGCCGATATCTTTTTGGCTTGTAATACCATCTGTATGACTGCAGTGTGAATTTCACTCTGACAAAACCATGCAATGCTTGGATTGCAACCGCCACTGAGAAACATTCAACCTCCCTGAGGAGACATTTTCTTTTTTGTTTAACTGGTTTAAAATATTTCTACTCAGTATCAGTTTTTCAGTTTTCCTCTTTGATGAGTGAAACCAAAGTTTGGAGCCCAGCTTTTCAACAACTCTCACTCTATAGGAAAACATTATTGGTGGCTGCTGTGCACAGCCTTGCCCAGAGGGTGAACAGAGCAACCTGTCTTGATGGTGGAGCTGGCCACAGGGAGGGCCAAGAGCTCTTCAGTTCTTGGAGCTACATCTGAGGGCACAACTGAAAGCAAAAATACTGGCATCTGCAGAGAAAAGAGCAAGAAATCGGAGGGTAAGACTGAATGAAAATGTTACACTGAAATAATTTTATTTATAAGACCTGTTGTCCTGGGTTTACATGGCAAGGTTTTGGTACTGCACAGTCCCATGTCAGATCAGAGAAGATCCAGATGCTCCAGAGGGACCCACTACTGCCAGAGCTGAGCTATGAGTGACGCTGAGTGTGCTCTGGGAGAATGGAATTGAGGAAGGGAAACATTGCTGCTCTACAGCAGTAGAGAGAGAGGGGTGAGAAATGTGAGAGAAACTGCCCTGTGTCCACAGAGGTCAGTCAGTGCAGCAGGAGGTGCTCCAGGTGTGGAGCAGCAGCTCCCTGCAGCCCAGGAGAGGCCCATGGAGGAACAGACCTGCAGCCCTGCAGCCCATGGGCATTGTGAGGGCCACATCTCCCCATGAAGCCACAGAGGAGCCCACAGGGCAGCATTGGATGAGGCCTGAAGGAAGCACAGCCCATGGAGAGCCCCGAAGGAACAGCCTAGGGCCAGAGCTGCAGTCTATGGAGAGGGGCCTGTGCTGGGGCAGGAGGGGAGGGGGAGCTGCCACCGGTGGGGACCCGTGTGGGTCAGTGCCTGAAGGGTGGACCCCATGCTATGGAACCATATTAGGGCAGTGTTGAGAGAGCTGCAGCCTGTGGGAAGCCTACACAGGATTAGATCAGGAAAGATGGCATTGTGGGCAGGACCAACGTGGAGCAAGGGCCCAGAGTGGCGATGGAGTAGCAGCAGAGATAAAGCATTATGAGCTGACTGCAGCCCCCATTCCCATTTCTCCTGAAGTGCTCAGGGCAGAGGGAAGTTAGGAAGATGGATGTGGGAAGGTGTTTTTAGTTTGCTTTTAATTCTCATTTCTCTAATTTGTTACTGATATGACAGAGATCTGTCTGTCCATATCTCAACTCATGAGCTTTCTTCTCATTACATTTTCTCCCTGTGTCTTTCTGAGGAGAGAGAATGAGAGAGTAGTATGGTGGTACTCTTAGCTGCCCATCAGTGTGAAATTACCACACCTGTACTTGCAGACAGATGGGCTCTGTGATGATGGAAAGGTGATTTGACCCCTGTAATACTGACCTGTAGCAGCACCCAACTACCAGCTTGTTTTGTGAATGTAATTGCTTGTAACCTCACACGTGCATTCATACTGTCATATCATATTAAATGAGCTATAATTGTAGTCTATTAGAGTGCAATAACCTAAAAGTGATAGTGCATGACAGCACCTGTCAACACGTCACAGAAGATTGTATGGGATGCTGAATGATACCCATTTTATACCACATTAATGAGGCAGCTCATTCTTACCCAGTCGTAAATAAACAGGTTTCCATTTCTTTATACACCATAAGAAGCTTTATTATTTATTTATTTATTTATTTTGTACACAGATCCACAGAAGTCATGATAATGTCTGGGAAAAGAGTATCAGAGCGCAGCTGTTAATGACAATGATAGTGTTATTTTTATCATTATTAAATGCTCTATGAATACATATTAATGTGACTCTTTCCATTTTATGGAGGAGAAAATAGGGAAAAAAATAAGGTAAAACAAGATTGACCATGTGAATAAAGATTTAATATAAAATAAATGAATTGCCCGATTGCTTCAGCAGCACCCAATGGAAAGACCAGTATGGGCAGAAGCCTTCTCCTCTTCAGATCAGTGGCTGTTCTGGGGCCTTGCTTTCATTCATAATTTTTCTATTTAAAATGGAGACGGAAAGAGAAAAGGGGAAATGACAGCAGAAAGAGGAAAGATAGAGAGCAGGAGGCTTTCAGCAAAATCAGAAGAAAAGCAAATATATCAAAGTGTATGTACAATGCCCATTATTTTCTGTAACCTGACTGGATCAAGGTGTCTTGCTTTCAAATATCTGCTTAGGCCTTGGTCATAAATAACCACATGAGCTCTTGTGTAGGGCTCTGTGAGGAGAGGTCAGCAGAGTTCTTGGGAAGCCCACATTTCCCCTCCTGGATACTGTCAGAAGTCACCCTCACCAATTACAACCAGGTTGGCTACATGGGGCTCAGTCTCCAACTGGCTCAGCAGCACCTTTCTTTTTTAGTTTAAGGTGAGAGGTGCCTTTAAAAGAAAGAAAATATCTCTCAATATAAGTTAAAAACATATAGAGTTGGAATGCAGGAACCTGCTACTACTGAAAAGGTCACTAAATCCTGGGCAAAACCTGTTCCTTTGTCGAGCACCTCCTGCGGAGCCCATGCAGTGGTCATCCTTCATGATCCAGGAAAACAACCTCTGTTCCTTCTTTAATCTTTGAACTATTATAAGAAGAATATATAATTTGAAACCACAGCCCACAAAGACACGCCAGCTTCTTCCCAATGAGTGAAAATGAGTGATTTTTCCTTCTTCTCCAAGAGAAGTCAATTTCTCATAATTTCTCATTTAAAAGTCATGTCATCATTTTCCTCAGAAGTATTTAAGAACAGTTATTTTAAGAAATGCACTACCTTGTGAAAGGTTGAAGGACAAGGAAGACTGAGAGTCAACACTCGCTAGACAAAAAGATCAGGTGAAAATTGTTCCTAACTGGTTTCATTTGGCCAATAATTGTGACTGGAAAAAAAAAAAAATTCCAATAAAGAGAAGTTATTTCCGCCATTCCACAGTATTTCAAACTTTTGTTCAGAAATGATTGTTTTTAAACTTCTTGAAATAAATCATTTAATGAGCGCTTAGATTCCTCCAACTAAATTAACTATTAACTTTGACTTCAACCCCAAATATTTTCTACTTTTTTTTTTCCATTTTGCCAAGAAAACAAATACAGTTTTATGCTTCAGATCAACCCAGAATGCATGTGGGTTTTTTGGGTTTGTTTTTTTTTCCAGTTTTTCATTTGAACTGAAGAAACAATTATTCATACAACTCCACTTTAAAATGGCTTGGATCTAATTGTGCATGTATGCACTTATTTGCTGTACGATCTTACTGCTGTTCTCCTGCTTCTCACTTTACCCTCCTAATTGCTGTTGTGCTTCATTCTAAGTCAAAACGTGGACTGTTAGAAGTAGACACTATTCCTTCCTGTATATCTGAAATGTGTGTTTAGGGCAACTGTCTTTATACCTGTGGTAAATAAATGGAACAGGGCTGTGTTCATTACACATCCATCAGCCCTTCCAACACCTAGCCACCATCTTTGTCACTACGAGTAATATTCCCAGCATGCAGGATTTGTTGCCTTCTATTTTTTCCTGAAAATAATAATTCAAGCTTCCAAACTAATCAGATAGCCTTTCATATTGGTCCTGTCTACAGCCGTGTGAATTGGAAGCCAACTCAAGAAAAAAAACACAGCAGAAACCTTGCAGATTTCCGTAGAAGAGGGAGAGCTAAGTGTTTGATTTCAAAACTGGAAGGCAGATGAAAGAAGCAGCAAATGACAGAGAAGGTTGGAAGAGCCTAGTTTCTGCCTGCTTGCCAATGTTGGCAAAGGAAGAATAGATAAACAAATGAATGCCTCTTGGTGTACATATAATTACCAGATCATTCAAATACATCTTTATCTTTCACTGTCTCTTCCCACATTTTTGTCGTTTGGTTTGTTCGTTGTTTCTTTCTTTTTAAAAGAAACGTGATACTGTTTTCTGGTCTCTGCGTAGACTGGTCTTAGCTTCTTTCAGTGGTCTTATATCTCATATACTGTGCAGGAACAAAGCTTTTTTGCATGCCAAGAACAATACTTTTAATAAGATGAGATGTGTGATAAAAATGTTTAATTCTTCCTCAAAACCAAACAGGTACTTCACTTTGACCCAGACAATGGCAGATCCTGCCAAATCTCACTGTAAGCAGAGAGAGGGTGGAAAGCAAGATTTCTTTCAACAGCAGCATCCAGAGTACTCTCAAGCATTCATAAATAACTTCTGCATTTTTTCAGTTTTTTTCTCTTTAATGACTTTAATGTACATATAAAGATCCATTGCATCTGTCTTCACCCTATAACTAGCAATGCAGTTGTCACAAATCTGCTTTCAAACTTGATGCCTAGTCTGAAAAGCATGATTCTCTGTGAAAGGAGACTCACAAGCAGCTTCTAAAACAGGCCCCCTTGTATTAGCAAAGAATTTTCCATACATCCTCTGTACCTGTAAGTCACAGCTCACTGCCTCTGAGCAAGATGCAGAATATCTGCATTAGACCACTGCATAATGTTTCAGGGCACTAAAAGAATGCTGGTGGGGAAGGCATGAAACTTCTACAGAAAACCAGAAGCTTATGTAGAAAATGGACGTATTGCCTACCGTCCACAGTCTTTCTTTTCAAACAGCAAAGGACTGTGGCTGCAGATCTTAGGGATTCTAGTATGGAAGGTAAGCAATAGCAAAGATAGCCAAAGAATCATAGAATCACTCAGGTTGGAAGGGACCTCAAAGATCATCAAGTCCAACCGCAGCCTAACCATAGTACCCTAACTCTAACAACCCTCTGCTAAATCATATCTCCGAGCACCACATACAAATGGCTCTTAAACACATCCATAGACACTCAATGTGTCTAACCACATTGAGATGGTGACTCAACCACCTCCCTGGGGAGCCTATTCCAATGTTTAACCACCCTTTCTGTAAAGAAGTGTTCCCTAACGTCCAACCTAAACCTACCTTGGTGCAACTTGAGGCCATTTCCCCTCATCCTGTCACCTGTCACCACTGAGAAGAGACCAGCCCCACTCTCTCTGTAAACACCTTTCAGGTACCGGAAGAGAGTAATAAGGTCTCCCCTCAGCCGCCTCTTCCCCAGACTAAACAGCTGTAGCTCCCTCAGCCTCTCCTCATAGGGCTGATTTTCTGAGCCCTTCCCAAGCCTCATTGCCCTTCTCTGGACCTGCTCCAGTACCTCCACGTCCTTTCTGTACTAAGGTGCCCAAAACTGAACACAGTACTCGAGGTGAGGCCTCACCAATGCCGAGTACAGGGGCTGGATGGCTTCCCTAGTGCTGCTCACCACACCATTCCTGATACAAGCCAGGATGCCATTGGCCTTCTTGGCTGCCAGGGCACACTGCTGGCTCATATTCAGCCGACTGTCCATCAGTACACCAAGGTCCCTTTCCATCAGGCAGCTTTCCAGCCACACGCCCCCAAGCTTGTAGGGTTGCCTGGGTTTGTTGTGGCCAAAATGCAGGACCCAACACTTGTCCCTATTGAAACTCATGCCATTAGCCTTGGCCCATCGATCCAGTCTATCCAGGTCCTTCTGCAGTGCCCTTCTCCCCTCTGGCAGATCAACACTCCCTGCCAGCTTGGTGTCATCTGCGAACTTACTAAGGGTGCACTTAATCCCCTCGTCAAGATCATCAATGAAGATGTTAAACAGAAGCGGCCCCAGTACTGAGCCCTGGGGGACACCACTAGTGACCAGCCGCCAACTGGATTCAACTCCATTGACCACAAAGAAAGACCATGGCAAGTCAAGACTCCAAGACTAGCAAGACTTTACCCAAAAGAAGACCTAACAATTTTGGTGTCAGTCATGACTCATGTCACTGCATCAATGGACAAGGGAAGAGCCACTGATGTCATCTATCTTGATTTCAGTAAGGCCTTTGACATGGTACTCCACAACAGATGGGTGGACTGTTCGATGAATGAAGAACTGGCTGCAGGATCAAGTCCACAGAGTGGTGGTCAATGGCTCAGTGTCTGGATGGAGATCAGTCATGAGTGGTGTCTCCCAGGGGTCAATGCTGGGACCAATGCTCTTTAATTTTCAACAGTGACATCAACAGTTTGGTCAAGTGCACCCTCAGCAAGTTCACTGATGACACCAAGCTGTGGGGTGCGGTCTACACACCAGAGGTATGGGATGCCATTGAGAGGGACCTAGACAGGCTTGAGCAGTGAGTCCAGGAGGTTCAACAAATCCAAATGTAAGAAGATCTTGCATTTGGGTCAAGATAACTTCCATTACCAATATAAGCTGGGGGTGAATGGACTAAATGCAGCCCTGCCAAAAAAGACCTGGGGGTACTGGTGGATGGCAAGCCAGACATGAACCAGCATTGTGCCCTCGCAGCCCAGAAAGCCAGCCCTATCCTGATCTGCAACAAAAGATCATAGAATCATATCACATAATGGCCTGGGTTGAAAGGGACCACAACGATCATCTCGTTTCAACACCCCTGCTCTGTGCAGGGTCGCCAACCACCTCGCATGGCTAGCAGGGCAAGGGAGGTGATCCTACCCCTCTACTCTGTGCTGCTGAGGTCTAACCTGGAGTACTGCATCCAGCTGTGGAGTCCTCAGTACATGAGAGACATAGACCTGTTGGAGTGCATCCAGAGAAGGGCCACAGAAATGATTCAGGGAATGGAACACCTCTCCTATGAGGACAAGCCGAGAGAGCTGAGGCTGTTCAGCCAGAAGAGAAGGGTGAGAGGTGACCTGATAGCGACCTTTCAGTGTCTAAAGGGGAGCTACGGGAAAGAAGGGGACAGACACTCTTTAGCAGGATCTGTGGCAACAGAACAAAGGGAAATGGTTTCAAGCTCAGGGAGGGTGGATTTATTTTGGATATAAGGAAGAACTCTTTTACAGTGAGGGTGGTGAGGCACTGGAACAGATTGCTCAGTGATGTTGTTGATGCCCTGTCACTGGAGACTTTCAAGGTGAGGCTGGATGAGGCCCTGGGCAACCTGATTTAGCTACAGTGTCCCTGTTCATTGCAGGAGAGTTGGACTAGATGGCCTTCAGAGGTCCCTTCCAACTCTAAGAATTCTATGATTCAATGACTCCACAAGCCCAAGTACAAGCCAAGGTCCCACATACTACACAGTAGAAGGAATGGACACCTGAGACCAGGAACGCAAAGGATAACTCTCAAAGCAGTATCCTACATCAGTAGCCAAAAACTACATACAATTTTATATGCAGGGAACATACTATGGAATAAATTGTGCCTATTAATTAACTGTACTTTGCAATTGTATATTACTAGCTGCTGAGGGCAATTGGCTGCTTGGCACTGTAGGCAGCATGGGTTATATACACAGCCTGAACTTGCTAATTGAGTATGAACAAGTGTATGCAGCTCTGCTGGCTGATGTTCCAGACCTTCCCACACTGCTAGCAAAGTGCCTCAGGGTCTTCTGTTGGAAACTTGGCACAACCATGTAGGTTAAAGCAGTATCACACACCTGTGTGTAATCAACAATTTGCAGGGCAGTTGCTCATTTAATGATACCAAATTCAAACCTTGATTTACAAGGGCTGTGCTTGTTATGGAAGGAGATTTTCTTCTCCTCTGATTAATTTGTAGATTAATCTTCATCTGAAGCCCAAGTACCACCCACATTTGTCAGCTGATGTCCTGCATCAGGCTGTGCTCCTGGCTTTGCAAATTCCATGAAGACCCTGGGAACAGACAAAAAAAGCAACAGTAAATAGATCTTTTTTTTTCTTCTTTTTTTTTTTTAATTAATAGTTTTTTGGCTAATCCTTCTCTGTGCCAGTGGAATTTACAAAGATCACTGCAAACAATACAGATTTCTGTAACACTTGACATCAATTTTACCAACACCTGAGCTGTCCACAGAAGAACTTTGCAGTTTAATTAGAATGGCTTACATCCAGCAACTGTTTGAAATAAACAAAAATAAGAGCATAGGAATGTTTTTCGTGTGTGGTGGATTTTTTTGTTTTTTTGTTTGTTTGTTTATTTGTTTTTCCTAATAGTAGCTCAAATAGGGAAATGAGAGAATTTAATTACACTCACGTAGTTTATGTTAGAAGCACTCTGTCAGGTCAGCAGGTGGAGGCCAAGAGGAGTCCTCACAGGTTAAATTAGGTAGGATATATGTTATCCAATGTGCTAGTGGGAGAAAGAAGGGATCATTATTAGGCCTCTCACCAGAATCCTTCTTTCTGTGGTCTCAGCTCTCCATAAAGTACAGGAAATTATATGCAAAGCCTAATTTTCTTCGTATGTGATTTCCTATCTTTTGAACTCTTCTGCTTGCTGCAAGTATCATTTATAAATCACATTAGCTTTGATCTGAGCCTTTCCTAGCACTCCATAAAGCAGAACTTTGTGCACTAGGGCACAAACAAAGCTGTCAAATGAGTGCACAAAAGGACAGGATTTTATGGATTCATCTGCCAAGCATTTCTTCACAAGAGGAGAAAGGCATCACAAGATTCTGAAGATGCCGGGACTCATCAAATGGTTCATTGACATCAAAACAACAGTCCAATTTGGTGCTCTCTACAAGCTATTTCCAAAGGAACTGCATTGTCTCCTATATATACATATGCATATATTTTGCTGTGCAACCAGTTTTTCTAGTGGATGCATTCCATTCATGCTGTAAGAATCATGGTGTAGGCTTTTGTATCTCCCCCATGATTTCTCATGGTAAGCTTGGCCTTGTAGCCTTCCCATCATGGCTTGACCTAGTTTCCACAATTTTGAGCTGAACCCGAAGAAATCACTGAGGCACTGGCTCTGAGGGAGCACCTCAGGGAAAGGAGAACAGCAGGAAATGACCCCACAATCATGGACTTAACAGAGTAACTTTATTTGGAAGGGATGTTGGGAGGTCGTCTGGTCTGACCACATTCTCAAGACTGTATTTGCTTTGACACAAGGAAATCAGGCCTGCCACAGTGAGAGGATTCAGTTTATGGATGATTTGTGATTTGTGGATCCCTGGCAACACCTGACTCCTGTCACACTGGAAGTTGCCTGAGTCCCTGATGAGAAATCAGGCAGAGACAAGCAGCCTGTGCGGTGTTCAAGGTCCCGTGTAGTACTCATGAAGACTTACAATTGGTTGGAATAAGTCTCTAAGAACTTGACCAGTCCCAGCGTTCCCAGCAAGTGAAGCAATATGATCTAGGTCCAATGTTTGTGTCAGTAATGTGTACAGTCCATGCCAAAGAGAAGCTTTCCAAATCACCCTCTTCCTCATCACATAGGCTGTGCTGCGTCGCAGAAGACACATTGCCCAAGAATACTGTGGGGTCAAAATGTGTGAAATGTCTCTAGATGTGTGTCCTTCCCACTGTTTCCCATTCCCACCTGTACTCTCTTCCTTCTTTCCTTGTTGCTTTTGGTGGTGTGGAGACTTCAGGTATTGCCTGGGAGAGGCAACCATTTAACCTCTGCCTCCCCAGGCCAGACACCTTCCCATCTACAAACACAAGGGCATGGGCGAGTGCTTACCAGATGGGCCCATGCCCTGGGAGAGATGCACTATTTTCACAGACAAGAGCTCCTCCTGTGCACCTAGGCACCAGCACAACCTGACCACCCAAACGTTTGTGCAAAGGGAATAAAAGGAGCAGAAACGTGATCAGATGGAATCGCTAGCCAGCTTTAGCAAACATGGGCTCTAATTAATTTTTTCCTCCCATTGTTTACCCAGCTTTGTATGTAACTGAGAGCTGAACTGGGCTTATCAGTAATTACCAACAGTTCTGGAAACTTTACACGTCATTGTGCTGTGTTACTACACGAGGCAGCGATCCATGGAGAAGGGTGTCCATTCATTGCTAAGCAATATTATATATATATATACACACATATATATATACAAACACACAAAAAAAAACAAAACAGAAAACTCCTCCAACCCACTGTTAGGGTTGTGAGAGTGGATAGGCAAACACGGGGAAAGCAGAGGGCAGCAGCACCTCTGTTTCAGATCTAATTAGGAAACTTTCCTGGCTGCGGCGCCATGGTACC
Organism: Alectoris magna; assembly: GCA_030625065.1. Taxonomy (NCBI): domain Eukaryota; kingdom Metazoa; phylum Chordata; class Aves; order Galliformes; family Phasianidae; genus Alectoris; species Alectoris magna. The sequence continues at coordinate 62,682,100 of CM060560.1, forward strand.
AACGTGGCAGTTCAGCAGACACGCTGCCTGCAGCAGCAATCACAGCCCTCGAGTTGCATTTTGCCATTCCATAGTGACACCTGCCGGGAGCAGCTGAGCCGATCGAGCTGAGACTCTCCCGCTGCTCTGCTTGGCAAGGGGCTGCGAAGTGCAAAATGAAAGGGATACAGCAATCAGGCAGATTGATTCTCCTCCTTTCCTTCCAGATTGAGCCAGGCTCTTAGCAGAGGGAAAAGGGATCTCTGTGCTTGATTAGTGCTTAGAAATGCCTGATGTGAGCAGCCCCAGTGGCACTGACGTAGCAGCTGGGGGTTGCAGGAGAGGGGTGTGAAGGAGACTGGGGGCTTGTTCAGATGTAGAGAGCCAAATTCAGTCCACACGAAAATGAGATGAAGGCAGAAAGGTGTCTGTCCCCTTCGCAGAAGCTGAAAGGTGACTCAAGAGGAAAGATCATGTCAAGTTTGCTGTTTGCTGATAGTTTCTCTGTAAATATTGACTGTTGTAGGAAGACAAGATCTTGGGCAGTATCTTTGCTCTGATTTGATACAGCCACTCTTAGGGTAGCCTGAAGTGTGGTTTCTCTCTGTTTTCTATTCTCTTTTCCTCCTGAGGATTTCACTGCTCCTGCTCAGCATTTAGATCCCATCACGCCTGCAATGTGGGCTGCAATGCATGCAGGCACCAACCAGGGAAATAGAAAAATCTGGCCCCTCACCCTGCACTTCCCCTTCTCTCACTCAAAGCTGAAAGGAAAAGACAACCTGGCAGGATAAATGCCAAAATGTTTTAGACATAAACGACAGACACCAGAGTCATCACACATTTTCCTAGGCGGGATAGTAATTTCTGTAATGTATTTTTAACAGTGAGGAGTGATGGGAGGGAAGCCACTTTAATGCAAATGGAGGATTTGTCAGTTACGTAGTTTGAATAATGTCATACCTAAAAAATGTTATAAAAATGGAGGGATTGGGGGGAAAAGAGGCATTTCTAAAATTGGAGGCCTCTTTTTAGGGCTTTAGCCCCCTCGCTTTTCCAGATCACCAGGAATGTTTCTCTCCGAAGAAGAACAGGAGCCTGTCTCAGACCCGCGACAGCTCCCTGGGCTGCGTGCTACTCAAGGAGTTCTGCTTTCCTCTTGTACCCGACTCTCCTAGCTTTTGCCAGTTGCTGCTCCCCCTCATTGCAGTTCTTCAGTGATCCCCAACTGTTCCAACCACAGCAGGGCAGTTTCCAAATGCTTTCAGGCTGTTTTCTCCCTCCCTTCGAGGCAGTGGGAGCTTCTGTGTCCAAAAACCTTATCTAATACGGAGGCTTCCTGCCGCTTTGGTTTTGGCTCCAGTCTGTGCTTAAAGGTGTTAGAGACGGGACTGTGCGCTCGGCTGATGCACAGTGACAGCAGTCTGGAAGCTCTGCACAGCAGTGGTTCAGCAGGGTTAATTGTGCTGACCTCATTTAAATAGCACTTTGAGATCTATGAATGAATGCAATTGTTTAAGTAATAATAATAACAAAAAGATGTATTGTTGTTATTCATATGTATTAGCAGCCTTTCGGTATCTAAAGGGGGGCTACAAGAAAAAAAAAGGGGACAGACCCTTTAGTAGCATCTGTTATGTTAAGACAAGGGGAAATGGTTTCTAACTAAAAGAGGGGAGAATTAGACTAGATGTAAGGAAGTTTCTTACAGTAAAGGTGGTGAGGCGCTAGCACAGGTTGCCCAGAGAGGTGGTGGATGGGGTCCTTGGAAACACTCAAAGTCAGGCTGGACGGGGCTCTGAGCACCCTGATCAAGCTGTAGGTGTCCCTGTTCCTTGCAGGGGAGCTGGACTAGATGGCCTTTAAGGGTCCCTTCCAGCTCAAACAATTCTTTGATTCTGTGATTACTCTCATGGCTAATTATTTAAGGAATAAATGGTTGAAGTACCCGTTGGCAGTAAAAAGTGGAGCAGTACCCCCAAAAAAAGGATTCTGGAGGGCTGTAAGTGCTTTTAGCAAAATGTTTGGAGTCCTGTCCTGCCCAAAAGCAGCCTTCATTTTTACTAAGGTAACACAACACTTATGAAAAGGTTACGTTATGCTGAAGTACCTTTAACCTGAACGGTATTAAGGGGGCAGAATTTAAGAATCTGGAATGAACGGGACAAACCCAGCGCTGAAAGCACAGCCTCCGTGAGGGAGGGGGAGAGCTAAGCGGCCGCCGCCGCTCCTCCGTGCGAGGCGGAACGAAGCCCCCCGGTGGCCGCCGGCCGCCCTGCAGGCCCCGCCGCCCCTTCCCGGCCCTGGCCCGTTCCCTCCCGGCTCCGGGCACACAGCTGGCAGGATTTCCAGGTTACGGCTTGCACGTGGACGTTGGCTGGGTTTCCTTTCCTGCTAAGCAGCGAACAGAAATCTCTATCAACGTGATGCAGGCTGCAGTTCTTTCACAAAGAAATCAGTTGGTGGCATCCATGACTTGTGAGGGGAGAGCTTGTTTGTTGGTCTTTTGCTGGAAGACCAGATCGTTCCAGAGCTCCTGTGCTCCACATTCCCTTTTCCCACTGGGCATACAGGCAATCAGTGAACAGGCAGTCTGTGATTGCACTGGAGCAAGGATCTGACCAAATAACCCAAGTGCACGACTGTTCAGAGAGTCTCAGATCCCAAGATGTAGGACACTGGTTTCTAGATGAGCCTTCTCCTATGGTCTCTCCAGTTCATGAATTTCCTCCTTCTCCAAGCGCTGAAGCTCCTTATCAAATTAAGGAGCCCCTCACTGATTCATGTGCAGTCTTCATGGGATGTGTTTACTGCACTGGAGCAGAGATATGGACATAGATTACCAAGGGCAAACTGAAGGGTTTCACTGTCACTGAAATATGCATAGAATTTGTTGGGGGTTCTTTTCTGCAGAAAAAAAAAAAAAAAAAAAAAAAAAAAAAAAGTCAGACATGCCTTTTTATAGCAATTAATAATTGGAATATAATTACTTAATATTTCAATATGTCTGAGTTATGAATTAAAGCCTCTTACTACAGAAAGGTTATCCAAATATTTTCCTATTGGATGAATCACGGGTTAGAGCTATGAGAGGGTCTCGTGTACTAGAACCAGCTGTCACTGACCTGTCTTTGAGTGTGTATGTCATTGCCCTGTGACACAGACTTCTACGGGGTTGTTTCTACAATAAAATACTACTAAGGTTCTCATTAGCTTGTAGGAGCTGTTTGTTTCTGAGCAGCCTAGAGCATTCTTCCTGACAGTGAAGCAGGCACCTCCTGTGGATTGCATTCTCTGTAGACACAAAGAATCAGAAGTTCATCAGAAACGTCTTCCAGTGAAGTATGAAACTCTGCACAGCTTCTGTATAATACCATGTGAACCCAGCTGAAGAGTCACAACCTACTCATACCATCCAGTTCTGAACCCCAGCAGGCTCATTTTCACAGACACAGCTGACTCTTGACAGGGAAGGGTCAGGGTGGATATTGGGAAAAGATTCTTCACCAGGCGTGGTTGGATACTGGAACAGGCTCCCCAGAGCAGTAGTCATGGCATCAAGCTCACCAGAGATCAGGAAGTGTCAGAACAACGCTCTCAAATGTACAGTCTGATTTTTGGGCGGTCCTCTATGGTGCCAAGACTTGGACTTGATGATACTTCTGGGTCCCTTCCAGAAGTATTCTTCTATGATTCTATGATTCTATGACTTGGGCGAGCCTCACGTGGGCCGTGTGTTGCGCAACTCCAACATACAGTGTTGAAAAGTGTTTGCTATAGAAAAAGCTGAGCTACATGTATGAGAATATGATGCCAGCCCACTGTGCCTTCTTTCAGTTTTACACAAATATTTTAAGCTACATTCATATCCTCCTATTTCTCATTGCCTGTGTTGGTCCTGGCACATCGAGGGCTGCTGCCTGTAGTGCTCAGAGAACCTCAATGCTTCCCTCCATAAAGCCTGCTCCTCAGAAAAGGCTAAATGACACCCTTGGGTTATGTGATGTTCACACTGAAGAAACAAGTTAGAGAATAACCTTTACACTAGTCCCGGAACATACAGAAATACACTTTTTCTGTTGCTTTGATTAGCAATAGAAGTTGCTATTTGAAGCTCAGGGCAAAGCTTTAAAGCCTGAAATTGTACAGGGAGGGAGAGGAGATGACAGAACTTCAGAAAATAAAAGAATCAAATAAGGATTACACTCAAAACTCCAGCTTCCTGACCAAATGATGCTTCTGGGTATAACACTACCCTATCCTTCCTGAGATAGGTTAAATGCAAGCTGATCACCCCAGCTCCTCAACTGAATATATATCTATCAGGGTCAGCAGCTAACTGGGTTTGAGATCAGTCATTTTACTCCTATGGAAAATTCTCCTATTCTCCAATGATGAAAGTTTCCTGCCGTATAAAATATTTATTGGCTCATTCTTCCTGGGAGCCACTCATCTTGACTTTGTTCAGTGTTTTGCAAAAATCAGGATTTAGGCTCATTCTATTAAGAGCAGGATTCAAATCTCTTCCAAATCTCACAATCTCTCCTGCTACACAGGATCCTGGGCTGATATGGGAAGACAAAACTAGTCATTTTCAGGTCATCTAAGACTGATGAACATCAAAACATTTTACCTGGGGAAAAAAAGAAAGGCCAGATTTCAAGAGAAATCTTGAAGCTGGTGGGATTTTTTTAAGTCATTCACAAATACTATATCTACCCTTGACAGGTCATTTCATTCTATTTAGCAATTTTTATTGTCTGTGGTTTATAAGCTCTTAAGCAAATGTAAAAGGAGGAAAAGCAAAGGTGTCTGATAATACACTACATCGGGCTGACAGCCTAACTGAATTTCCCCTGTGGTGCTAGCAAAATGCCGTTCCAAAAAAGTAATAATGCATACAAAAAAAAAAAAAACAAAAAAGGAGAAAAGGGGGGAAAAGGATCACAGAGATCATACTGTCGCATTTAATTTCAGAGAACAAAACCTAAAGCTGATTTCTCTTCAGATCAGTTGTATACCAGTTGGAACATGGGTTCCTAGCACTGCGACTGAGTAATATGATCTGAGCTTTAAATAGCTGCCAAATAACCATGTGGTGGCTGGCAGCACTGAACGTGTTGCAATGAGAGTGATCTGTTTCAAAGTAAACCCACATAACAGAGGATAAGTCAATCTGATGTGATAGAGTAAAGAGGAGGGGGGGAACGGTTTTCATATCTTTCTGGGTTTCATTCTTCCTTAAAAGTGCTTCCACCTTAGATAAGGATTTATTTGAGGTCTTTTCCTTAACAAGTTTAAGACTTAAATTGTCATTTCAGAGAATGTCTCCCTGTGCAGCCAAGGCACAGGCTGGGGTCAATGATGTGCCAAATGTGAAATACCAGCATTGTGATGGCGCTGAGACCATCCCATTGCTGAAACAATATTCAGAGTGGCTGCCTTCCAGCATGAAAGCACCTTGCCTGTGTACGTACTTCCCTTAGTGTGTACCAAATGCATCCTTGACCGTTTTTAGGAAAGGGAAGGAACAGATCTACAGCAAATAAGCTGGTGTGACTTGTGCTCCAGGCACTGCCCTTATCCTCACAGCAAAGCATGGAGCCTCGTAGCACCCCATGAGGCCCATCTTATTGATGCAGGGAAATATTAGGTGCAGAGTTTGGAGGTGTCAGACAGGAGGATGCTACCAGCCCTCCTTTCCTTCTTACCTTCATGCCAAAAGGCTCTTGGAATCCCTTTTGTTAATGTGTTTCCTGGGTAGATGACCAGCATTTTGGGCTGGAAGGACAGACCAGCTCAAACTAGCAAACTGAGTAAGACACACAGACAAAAAAGTGGTGCTGTCAATACTTGTGAATTCTTCATCCCTCCTGAAACTTTAAATCATAGATAACTGTTCATGCATGAGTAACTTTAGCATTTCCATGGACTTAGCAGCATGAATCCATCTTTTCTCTGAAAGTGAACACAGCAGAATTTCAGCATACTTTACCTTGTCTTCCCTGCCTGGAAATCACACTGCGGAAGTACAGATAGGAACAGGAGAGACAGAGGAAAACCCAGCTGTTCCATCAGAAGATAGATGGCTCTTTTAAGAGGTTCAGTCTGACTTGTTACTAATTAATGTGGCAGTCAGGATTTTGTATGAATGGAGACAGCAGCACAGGCACTGCTTGTGAGCATCCTACTAGCATCTTACTAGCTCACCACAGAGTGCAGACCCAGCTGCAGAGACATCCTGCAGAGAAACAGATCAGGCTTTATTATGCATTTCCTAAAAGGCAAATATCGTTTTAGCTCCCTAACGTAAACGTCAACAGATGACCACGCGTTTCATCAAGGTCAGCTCCAGTGAAACTTCCAGCAGCCACCCCAATGAGCATCAAGGATAAACCAGGGGCACATCCCTTCCCGTCTGTTTCTGTCAGCGGCTGCCTTTGCCGCATCATGTCAGCATGCCCCCCGGGAATCCACAACAGCTGCACAGCGGGCTGGCAGAGGGCAATGCAGAGGGATGCTCCACCCTCCCTTCTTGCCCCCATCCCCTCGTTTTTGCACGGTCCCCGTGGTGGGCAGTCACTGTCCTCACCAGATTTGCTGTGGACAATCAGATGATCATCAGATTGAAACTAGTCAAAAAAATCTTTCTTACCTACCCATTCCTTTCACCATCACTCTTCCGGACACGTGACTTAAAAAAAAAGTCTCTGTTGATTTGATCACAGGCTGTTGAGCCAGCCAGGCAATTAAAAACAACTCCCGAACCCAATAGTTTTGAAGGGAATACAGTTCTTCAACCAATTTCACAGAATATTTTGATTACAGTATCTAATCCCCCTTACAATCTTTTATCCAGATTTAATCATGAAAATCCATTTATCATCGACAAGGATTTTCTGGACAAAAAAAAAAATACCTGGAAGAGTGCCACAGAGGGAGTCTCCTTAGCTGGTCTGTATTCCCACAGTTCTGACAAAACCACTCCTCTGCACATAGATTTTAATGACACCAGAAGAACAAGAGTTAGAGTATGTTTTTAGGTAACATTTAAATGGGAATGCTTCCCTACCACACAACAACCTGGTCTACGACAGCTACTTTTCTCGTGCACATCACACGTGCTCAGTGACACCCCTGTCTTGGTGTGAGCGAGCAACCTGCCTGCACCTCTCAGAAGGAACCTCTCAGATCTGCCATTAGGAGAAGAAAGTGGTACCCAATTAAAGCAAATGGATAGAGCTACAGACTAGTGCCAAAAGTACAAGTCGGAGTGAAGAATTTATGAGCACTTAAGCAATTTCTACTGACGCCAGAAAGGCTCCCTGAAGTTTCTAAGAGAACTGTCAGAAACACCTTGGATGTTCAATGGCCATTACTCCCGCAGCCTGACCCAAAGGGCTGCCTTTGAGAGATGGTGTCTTGCCCATAGGAGTGTAGCTAATTTAGCTAACTAATGGAGAGAGCTCTGAAGATGCACATGGGCTGAATTAAGGGCTCCACAGGAGCCTTTGGCTCATTCCTTGCCGAGTTTATTAGTTGCTGCTGCACACATGGTTAAGTTCCTGGAAGAAGTCCAGCTCTGAGGCACCTCTCGATTCCTTCAGCTTCTAAAGCTTTCAAGAAAGTGGCTCAAGCGTTTTTGCCCCCTCTAAGCTCTTATGTAGAAGGCTTCTCCCCTGCAGAGAACTGACAGGCTTCTGGAGGGGTGTGCAGCCCAATGACTCCCGATTATTGAATTTACCTCCCCAATTACTGGTGAGTGTCCTAGACTGTAAAGGGGTAAATACCAACAGACTGTATTATTTGAGAAATAGTATGTGATTGTGTAATTAAAGGCAGGTGTATAACACCATATGCAGAAGAGGAAGGGTAAATTTCAGCATTTCCTGATTATCCAAGGGCATTACGGTGTAACCCTAATGTTCTCAAGATGGCTATCATTTATGTGGAGTTCACATATAAGTTTATGAATATTTGGTTAAAATTCACCCATCATACTCTCGGACACAGTAATTAAAAACATCGTGTTAGTAGCCAGTAAAAATATTTTTGTGATTTGGTAATTATTCCAAACATCAGAGTTCCATGCTCCTCTACCCCCTGCCCTTGTTTCTTCCTGTTCTATATTGTATCAAGCTAATCTTGGTGACGGAAAAATAAATAAGTAGCAGGAGAGGCTGGAAACCTTCCAATCAAAAAAGCTCCTGAAATTGAAGCAATATCCAATCTAGCTTACCACATCTTCTAGATGGGCACTCCTTTCCTGCCTTTTAGTGATGCTTTTAGTATTCAGAACAGCTGTGGAATTAAGCATTACAAACGAGAAGAAACCGACATGCAGTCTTTATTTTTCCCCATCAGTCCCATTGAGTTATTGAGTTACAAAGTGAAAATGAACACACTCTCAGATGGATTTAATTTCAGCTTGGGCCCAATGCCAGACAAACCAAGTTTCCTCATAGTTAAAACTCCACCCCATCTTTTCTATACCATGCATACAGTCCCATCCTCGCTCCATCCTACACACACATGTACCAAGAACAAGCTACTCCTACAATACAGAACCAAATCCTCCTCCCTTGCTGCCTTTGCTTGTCTTGTTGCTTTCCAGGGGATGACCAGCAGCCAGGCCAGATCTGGTTTGTAATGCAGATTTTTAATATTTAAGAAAATGTAGACTACGTAAAACATACATTTTCATACTCTAGGTGTTACCATCATAATAAATCTTTCATGTTACATCGCCAGGAAAATGTTTCTGGGAGGAGCCAATTATTCCATTCAAAACCAAAAGAGTTAAAACCTGATTAAAATATTAAAGCTATAATTCAGAGTACAGTTTTTGGCATAACGTTAACTAGTGATTCAGATATGGCATTTTGGCTTACAAAATCATGCAACAAACATGGATTTCAGAATACACAAGTATACAGCTTTCAAATGCATACAGAAAGAAGAAATGTAACAGAAGCAGTTAAGCTTTTACACATACAGACTAGCACCAAATTGCTGTTCACTGCAATTGTCTTCTCTCTTGCCCTCTTCCCATGGACTCTTCATGAACAACTGCACTCTATTTTTATAGAGTGCAGATGTTTGCTTGTATCAAAGCTAAGGCAAGTAGTGGAAAACAGGAGAGGAGGTAGACTTAATTACTGTGTTTGAACATTTGTTTTCCCTCCATCTTGTACCATTCTCCACAAGTAGAAGCACACGATAAATACTAAAAGACAAATGTATAAAATGTTGATTTGGCCCATTTCATGTTGGGCTTTTGGCTGCAGAATATTTTTGCCTTCCTCTGTTTGCAAAACTGCAAAAATGCTGCAAATAGTACATTATGGAGAATTATGTGTGTACTTTCTATAGAATTAAAAGCAACAAGAGGGTAGTAAAGGTGGTTTCTTCCTGTATTGAGTTTTGCGTCCTTTATTGTTGAACAAGTAACAGAAGAAATTCCGTAAGTGTGCCTGCATACTTAGGATTGTCATAATGGTAATGATATATAAAATTGTGTCATGAAGTTTCATTAGGATTCCTATACTCCCTTTAGCGGTGTATGACTAGTCTGAATTTAAATAAATGGCACGCCCTACCAACAAGAACAGCATTCCTGCTAATAAAGCAAAAAATACTCCTATTGGAGCCAGCATGAAAGACCAGCCATAGCGTACATAAACAGCAAAGTCTGGGCAATCCATTTTTTTCATGTTTGTGTAGTTTTCAAGATCAGCCATCGCCTGGACCCAGATGACATACATCACGACTACCAGTGAAAACAAGACACCTGGAAAAGAAACATCCAGTTTTAACAACAGAGTGTGAGACAAATGCTAAGTGCATTTACTGGTGACAGTAATACCTAGAAATCCATCCATGCTTGTGGCCCCTCTGCAAGGCACACTCAACCACTACTGGGTATTTTTTGCCCTTGGCTTCTTCTAACAAGCTTCTCTATTCCTCTGCCTTGCTTCTGATTTGCACTGAAAGTCACAATCTTGTGGCAAAGGGTACATTTGGTTTTGGTGTGCAGACTGTGGCACAGGCGTGTTTGAGGATAAAATTCACTGCTTTGGATTCAGGGGCCAGAGAACGTGGAAGGAGAGAAGGCGGGATGAGGTGACCTGGAAAAAAAATTCTACATGTGCTTCCCATACTCCGCTATTGTTTCTATCCCAGTCTTTTGGATGACATATGAAAAACAGTAAGGGGTAGGAAACCTTTCTATTCTCATCACCTCTCTACATTTTGCCTTTTTTTTTTTTTTTTTAATGAGAAGCGCTTTGTTTGGAATATTTGGAGTATTCTTATCAAGTATGATGCAGACGAATTCAAATATATTCACTCAAAGTCTTCCACATTAGAAAAGAAGTTGCTGGTATAGGAATAAAACCCAATAATAATGAAGTAACTACTATGAAGCAGGCTATTAGTGTCAACCTCAGAGTGGATACAAGAGTTTCCTGGAATTAATCCACTACATAATTCACAGCCTTCTCCCAGCCACTCCTCTGAAAGGCCTTTGGATTGTATACATGTGATAGCAATAGGAGCACATGTCCTTATAAATTTTGTTAATCTCCTTGTTACTATAAACCAGAAGGGGATATAAGAAGAAAATGCTTTCCAAAGTATCAGTTGCATGCCTAATATTTTATTTTAGTTTAGAGGAATGCAGACACTTAAGAAAGGCAAGCCTGAAGCACAGATGCTCCAGCAGAAGATCCACTGGAAAGCTGAGGGCACGTCCGAATTTTTTGCATGCTCTAGCCTGTACCCACTTGCCTCCATGAGCTTCAGCTGTCGTAGCACATGGAATAACAGCAGGGCCATCTATTCCAACATTAAAATACTAGGGGCACGCCACCTATCTTTTCCTCTGATGACACTTACATACTTCATTACAACCACACAGCCATGCAGTACCTCTGGGAACACTTACTGCCAAACCTAAATTTACAGGCTGAAGAGTAGCAGAGTACAAGTCTAATGTACTTGAGGTCTCTTCCCAGTCCTGCTAAATACTTATTACAATGGAGCCCTGAACAAATGTGACACTTGTGACAAAATCCATAAATGCGCTTTGTAAGTATCCACAAAGAGGCATTTGTCTCCAGATCCACTCATCCAGGTATTCTTTCATGGTTTCCATTCCTTGTCCCCACCCTGGGATGCTCCCTCATCATTGCCTTTCCCTGCCATTGCTATGCACTTAATGGGGAGCAGTAGGAGCTGTATCAATCTCCCATTTGCTTCAGGCAAAATCAGACAGGTAGGCTTCCACAACTGATGATGGTGATCTGTTGACATTCTTGTCATTGCTTTATTGTCAAAATGTAATAAGTTTACATTCTGGACATCCTGAACATTTGACAGGTGAAAGCTCACAGCTCAGTGTTTATGATCACTGCCTTTTGAAGCCCGTGAAAAAAAATAAGCTGAAGTAGTTAACCTGAAGCATAATCAAAACACGACTGAAAATCCCAAAGGATTTGCAATTTTTAAGAGACTGAAAGAAGAGAAAAACAAACTAAAAATAAGAAGGAGGCAGGCACATTTCCTGTCTATGAAATACAGTAATATATTTCCAGGATTACCTTTTTTTGCACAGGCTTGAATTCTTAACGAAGTTTAAAAAGTAAACAATGAGGGGAAAAACCCAACCCTCAACACTCAAAGACACACATTCAATTTTGGAAGTATTTTACCCGAGAAAAACATAATTTTGATGGTATTTAGTGCTACAACTGAATTAAACATATGACTGTTGAGACAATCAGAAGGAAGGATCACCTCAGGGTCAGATGTAGAAAGAAAAAAGTAAATTAAATTGAAGACTCTAAATAAAAGTCAAATTGAGCAGAGGATTCTTGTAACAGAACATGTAACAGATAACATAGGCAACAGAGGGAAATTAGAACAAAACAGAGCTCATTACTTTTGATTCAAAAAGTGAAAAGATTCTGGGCCAATTTCATAAAAGGAATTATTAGGCATGGCGTATGTTTAATGTTTCAAAATGTCAGCAACAAAAATAATGTCTCACAAGCAACTCAATTATTTGGAAAGATACATCAATAAGATGGAAAACCCCAATCAAACATTGGAATTTATCTCTTCAGATGGCCGTGGCTGTTTCTTTTCAAATGTCCATAGTCTTCAATTTATCCCCTACAATGGAGCAACCTTAATCTAAATGAATAATAAATACAGAAAGCAGTGATATACGTTGCCTTACTATGGCATCAGGTAAGTACAAGGCCTTGAACATCTGGAACTTTTGACATCCAGCACCCTGGGCAGACACGAAGATAAGCAGCCCAGTTAGTACGGAAGGATCAAAACAAGAGTCTTTGAGAGGTGCTTTAATCTCAAAAAGGGCACCCCTTATTCTTCAGGCAGTCTGAAGCAACACCCCAGTGGTTAAACTAGAGCCGAATCCACATAGGTGCAAAATAGCAAGCCAGTGCTGCCAGTGGTAAAACAACTTTTGCTAAGCTGAAATCCATCAGGTGATTTCACAGCAAGCTGCTAACACCAGTCTGTGGCAAATTGCTGGGTATGGAAATTTGCTCAAGAAATGTATGTCAAGCAGAGATAAATGTCCTTTAAAAGAGAAGAAAAAGGAGCGGAGAATATGTAAACCTTCTTAGTTAATTAGGCAGTGAAAGAGTATTTAAGGGCTCTCACTATCTACTAATGGAAGCTAATTAGTAGGTATATTGTTCAGTGTTTTCAAGAAATGTCTTAAGCAAAGGAATCAGGCTAAGTAAAAACTGGCCAAGTCGCATTGGCTCCAATAGATTTCATTTGTTACTGCTCATCTTGTCTAATTTTCACAGATTTATGATTTCATGGCAGTTAAACTCTTACAGGGGAGCTTTCTGAGGCTCCTCTGTGTTACAAATGGCTTCCCTTACAGAAGGGAAACAAAAACATTTTTTCACAAATAGACCCTCCGTTTTGTCAGTTTGGTTTTGTTTCCTGAGATGTTAGAGTACATTAGAAGGAGAGGTGAGAACAGGAAAGCAGATCATATACTTCCATTATCACTAATGCATCTGCTGAAAATGTTTGATGTTTAGGGCCAGGGGCATTGCTTCCTTCCTATCCATTAAGCCCTTCAGGTTGTGCTTAAATGCGCAAGTCTCTGACTTGAAGGGTTTTTCCTCCTGGCATCAACATGGATTGCATCAAAACACCCAATTCAAAGGCAAGTTAGGAGCTTAAAGAATGGTTACTACAGCTTGAATATTTAGCTGGTTGTTAGGTTCTAAAAGAATTATGTTTCTTGTCAGAAGATATATAACTTCATGTCAGTTTGCATTGTCTCGTTTTAACAAAACAGATGTTAACTTCAAGAAAACTTTGAAAGAGAGGCAGTATCAAAAACAGAACATAATTTGTTCAGTGGACTGGGTAGCACATAAGATTCAGATGCATATAATGAGATAGTTTTTGAAGATCACAAGACATTAATTGGGACTACATATTTTGAACTGTAATAGTCACGTCAATTAGCAGTCACTACTTTATATGCTATTTACAAAAATGCAAAAATGTAGGGCAAAAGTTGGGTTTATATCTGTTTTGAAGAAAAAAAAAAGAGAAAAAAAAAGAGAGAAAAAAAAAAAAAAGGAGCCATAGAAAAAAACAATCCAATATTCAGAGGTTTTAAATATTCAGATATTGTTCTGGCTGTGAAAGGAGATTTGCTTCTCAAAGCCAGTGCAGATTTGCTTAACATATAATGCAGGAGTTAATAATAAACATCCTTCTTCTGCCTTTCCATCCTGCAACCCGATATATATGTATCTACACTACTTCTGCAACACTGTGCTTTTGTTATTCATACTAGAATCATAGAATCGTAGAATTGAATGAGTTGGAAGGGACCCTGAAGGGCCATCTAGTCCAACTCCCTTGCAATGAACAGGGACACCTATAGTTACACCAGAGTGCTCAGATCCCCACCGAGCCTGACCTTGAGCAACCTTGAGGGATGGAGCATCCACCACCTCTCTGGGCAGCCTGTTCCAGTGCCTCACTATCCTTATTATAAAAAGCTTCTTCTTTATATCCAGTCTAAGTCTCTCCTCTTTTATTTTGAAACCATTTCCACTTATCCTATTACAACAGACCCCACGAAAGAGTCTATCCCTCTTCTCCTATAGCTCCCATTTAGATAATGAAAGACTGCTATCAGCTGTCCCTGGAGCCTTCTCTTCTCCAGGCTGAGCAGCCTCAGCAATCTCATCCTTTCCTCACAGAAGATCCACAAAATGGATCATTTTGTGGCCCTCCTCTGGACGTACTCCCAGGTCTGTGTCTCTCCTGTACTGAGGACTCCATATCAGGACACAGTACTCCAGGTGAGGTGTCACCAGTGCGGGAGTAGGGGTAGGATCACCTCCTTCACCCTGCTGGCCACACTTCTTTTGATGCAGCCCAGGATAAGGTTGGCTTTCTGGGTTTGTGAAGTACCATTCACTGGAATGTACTTAAACCAAAGGCATTGTACTAATGGCAAAATCTTACTGAAAAATCATGTACCATGGTCTGTTTAAGTGTTTTAAACTAGCTCACTGGAAGATCACATAGTCACAGAATGGCTGAGGTTGAAGGCACCTCTGAAGGCCATCTGGCCCGATCCCTACTCCTGCAGGGCCACCCAGAGCAGGGTGCCCAGAGTCCAGGTGGTACCTGGAGATCTCCAAGGAGAGTATCCCACCACCTCTGGGCAGCTTGTGCCAGTGTTCCATTATCTGCAGGGCACAGAAGTGTTGCCTGGTGTTCAGAGAGAGCCTCCTGTGTTCCAGTTTGTGGCCACAGCCTCTTGCCCTGGCACTGGGCACCACTGGGAAGAGACTGGCTCAGTCATTACTGCATCCTCCCTTCAGGTATTTATAGACAATCATGAGATTCCTCTAAACTTCCACTTTCTGCCTGCCTCAATATATGTGTAGAGAATACAATATTTTTGAAGAAAAATCATGTATTGCTAAAAGTTGAAAAATAGTCTATTTCTTTACATCATCCCCAATCACAAGATTTGGATTGAATTTCACTGAAATGCTGGTAACTGAGAAATATCAGCCATGCCCATGTAAAACTAAGGAGAGATCAGAGTTAGACTCCTTCCTGCTAGAGAGTATCTTCTTGCATAAAGTTTATGCTGCTTGTGGAGGACAACAGGGAGAAACCTTTTATTTTATGTAGCTATTGCTAGTCCATCCTTCTTCTGTATCCACAAGTTTGCCTCACCAGCTTGTCTCTTTCCTTCAGAATATTAGCCATGCCAACAGGAGTTGAGTAAGCATCCATTTCAACTTTAATAAGTGATGCTTGTTCATTATGAAGGAGAATATGCTAAAATTAGTATATATTTATTCTGGGAAATCTATTCCTACACTTTTGCACTTTCTGAATGCTGAATGCTATGAACTCTCATAGCCAAAATCTCAGGCAAAACTGCTGAAATTAAAACAAAAACAAACAAACAAAAAAAACCCAACAACCTCAATTTCAAAAAGCAGATATTTTTAGGAACAATGTGTACTGTGATGTATTTCTACATTTTCAGCATTTAGACCTTTTCCATAGCATGCAGGTGTCCATTTGCCCTTGGTTTTTAGTGACTATAAAATAAAACAGCAGTTGCATGACTCAGGAATGATGAGGGAAATTATTCCTAGAACGTGAAGTATGTCTGAGAGAGATTAAGACAAGTAAATACTTCCCTCCTCCTCCCTTTCTTTTTCTTTTTTTCTCCATTTTGCATTTTTTTTAAGAACACATATGTTTGATACACAGCTCTGTGCAGTGTGATAAGACATGGACTTCTCTGGGTCACTCATTTCAGTCTTCTGCTTTTATTCTTTTGAATTTGTTTCAAACCAGTACTTTTGCATATTGCAGAGGAAAAAGAATACAGAACCTTTAGAAATGTTTATGAATTCAAGAGGCAGTTTGCTGGCCTTTACTACTTATTCTTCCCACGTAGAAATGCCTTTCACTTGTCAATGGTGAATGGCTGTTTATGGCATGAATCTTTTACTATGCAGACACGAAGACAACAGGTGCTGGAAAGAATGATGTGAGTTTTAACTTCTGCCTAGAAGTTTAGAACTCTCACTTGAGGAAAACTTGCACAACTATGTGTATGTATATATATTTCAATTATTTTTTTTATCCCTGTCCTTATTATAGATCCACCTACTTTGACCTCTTGTGACCTTTATCTGAAAAGTACTGTTTACATTCCACTCCAAAGTACATGCCGAGGATCCCACTTTAGAGTTATGGGAGTTGGCACATATGTCTGAAGACAGATTTTGTCCTCATCTAGGAGCTAAGCTTAAAGGTTTTTCCTCTTTTGGCAGGAAGCAGAAATTTCTAATCTTGCATCTTCACAAGGGTGTGATTCTCTAATGTTCTGTGCACACCCTGACGTCTTGCTTTCCTGATATCAGTACAACAGGAAAGCTTTAATCGCCATTCAGACATCTTGCAGGAACAGCCCCGGGATAATCTGGATTTTGCTGAAGATTGCTCTAAGTAATTATGTTATGGCAACTTTCTCTTCTTTTCCTATGACATCTGAAGAAACCATAGGACTTCTTACAGTCTGCACTACTGTAGTCGCTTTTGCTCCATCCTTTGATGTTGAAGACATGGAGATGAGATTGCAAAGCCACTGCTTGAGTCATTGACTGTGGTACTGTTGAACTAATATGTGCTTTTTTTCCCACTGGCATAGCATATCTAGTTCCATGTGCAAACTTGGGTGAAATTTGAAAGCTTAACATGGAAAGCTGCTAGTAAATAAGATGCCACAAATACTAATTGTGTGTGCTTCTTCATTTAGTAGTTCAAAAGCTCTGCTCAATAAAGGAACCTTGAAGTCTTTCTTAAATATTGAGATGATCAAAAGGCAGCTCTGTGACTCTGCCACAGATGAGGCACAAGAATTTCTCTTTGAGTCATTTTTCTCCTTTTCTGAAGACGAGATCTGTGACACTGGAAGAAAAGCCGCAGAGGCTGCTTTGTCATTGGAGTATAACCCCTTGCAGCTCATCCACATGGGAACCAGTGACACTGACAGCGAGACCTCCAGTCCTCAAGTGCATTCCTAGAGGGCACTGGGAGTGAGAGGTAAGGGCATGGGTGTCCAAGTGATGATGGTCTCAAACCTGCTGCTCAAAGAATTGGGCAAAATGTGGCATGCTCTGTGCATTGGCTCTTGCCTCTGTGGCTATTGTTGCAGTCAGGGTTTAGGCTTCTGTATCCATGAGACCCACTCTCAGAGACATGAGGACTACTGGGGTGAGAGGAGATCCATCAGACAAGGCAAGAGCTCAGTAAGGTCACTCAGTAACCGTGTGAGAAGAGATCAAGGAACAAGGAACATTAGGAGATGGAGCTCAAAGTTCACAGATAACTGGTGGGAGGAGAATGGAGAACATGTTCATGGGATAGAATAATGAGGGAGGCTTATTCACTTCCATTGAGAAGGCTGCAAAATTCAAATTCCATCTCAAATGCCTGTACACAAATGAACTCAGTGTTAGAAAAAACAAAACAGGAGGAATTCAAATCCTTGCAAAGTCACTGGATGATGATAACTACATGGTCAGGCAGGTTGTATGACTGAAGTGCTTTAACGGCTGGATATAGATTCTTAAAGAACAAAAGGCTAGTAAGATGGGGTGGGAACAGGATCTTATGGATTAATCTCAGACAGGTGGCAAAAACAAGATAGTCATGGTGGGCATCTGCTACAGGCCATGTAGTCAAGAAGAAAAAATGGACTGGAAGAAGAGTTACTAGTTCCCATGAGGCACTCAGCAATCTCAGAATCTGCTATAAGGGCAACACTACAGAGTGCAGGCAATGCAGGAGGTAGCTGGACTGCATCAACAATGACTTTTTCAGATGTGTTTGGAACAGACAAACTAATGGAAGCAGTATGCTGCACTTGTTACTCAAATAAGAAAAAGCTGATCAGGGATATGATAGATGGTGCTAGCTATGACTATAATGGCCATAAAATAGTTAAGTTTAGTATCCTAGGAGAAATGCAGCAGGTAAACAGGAGATTTAAGAGCCAGAATTTTAGGGGAACTGACTTCAGCCTGTTCAGGGAATTGGTAGGCAGGATCCAAAGGGAGATTACTTTGAGAGGCAAAGGCTACCTTGAAGGAGAGAGGGTCCTAAAGAACTGGCTATTTCCTTAAATATTTCCTTATTTCCTATCAGTGTGCAAGATTTTAAGCAAGGTCCAGCAAAAATGAAAGTCAAGCTCATATAGAGCTGCACTTAACAAAAGCACCATCAGCGGCTCTGAAAGTACTATTACTGCCCCTTAGTCAGCACTTGTGACAACATACCTGGAACACTGAGTCCAGTTTGAAACTCTGCAGTGAAAGAGCAATACTGTTAAACTGATGTCCACCAAAATGGTGGGGGATGGAGGACAAGAAGAGGCTCAAGGAACTGGCAAGTTTTAGTCTAAGGAAGAAAACAGTTTTTATCTTTCTAAATGGAGGTATAGAGAAGATAGGGGATAAACACTTCAGAGAAGTGCACAGTGAAAGAATTAGACACAATGGTCACAGGTTGCAGCAAGGAAAATGTCAGGTGCACACCTGGAAAAAAATCACAAACAAACTGGTCAAAGTAGGAAAAGTACTCAAAGATGCTGTGGATTATCAATTAGTGAATATTTTCAAAACTTGACTAGATAAGGCTCTGTGCTGCCTTCTTTTTGAAGCCAGCCCTGCTGAGAATGGGAAATGAAACATGATTGCAGTAAGAGGGTTTTTACAACTTAAATTTATCCTATGTCATTCGGGATCTCTGCTTAGGCTCTCTTCCACAGGCTCTATCAAGTGCTTGTTAAGGCAAATCATTCTTCTTTATCACAGATGAGGTGAACTGTCCATACCCATTTTGTCAACGAAGATTGCAAAAGGATACAAATACTTCAGGCCAGTAGTAGCTATTAAAATTGCTTCGTCTTGCATTCTTCTTTAAGGGCCATTAGGAAAGTGAGTAAGGCCAAGCAGGAAAGTGACCAATCTCCTATCTTCTGATTTCAGACTTTCACAGAAAAAAAACTGTGGTGACTGACTTCTTTCTCAATAGCCTACTTCTAGTATAACTGCTAGCTGCGCTTTGGCAGCACGGACACCTTGGTTATGAGAATACGCTGACTTCTGAGAAGACCTGAGAGCATCAAACTTTTGGTTTTGTAGATGTTCTGAGATTTTGAATAGGATAATGATATTTACAGTAAGTATCTTTCCCAAGCAGCTCTGTCCTACTGGTATGATGGAGCAGATGCAGAGGAGCTCTCAGGATCTTTATCTCCGTATTGAAGCTAAAATATCTCGTGCTAGCTTCATGGGTTCTGTACTCTGTTGCCACCACTTTCTTTTGGGAAATCATAGCAGGATTTTACTACATGTCCTTGCTTTTCAGAAAGAAAACCAGTAATATTTTAAATAAAACAGCTCTGCTCAGTGAAGCTGGTAAAGGGACTAGAAAACAAGACTTAAGAGGAGCAGCTGTCATCTAATTGCTCTACAACTACATGAAAGGAAGTTTCAACAAGGAGGGTGTTGGTTTCTTCTCTCAGGTAACATGTGATAGAGTAAGTTGTGCCAGGGAAAGTTTAGATTGAACATTAAGCAAAATTTCTTCACGGAGAGCTTGGTAAAGCTTTGGAACACGCTGCCCAGGAGTGTGGAGTCTGCATCCCCAGAGGTATTGAAGAGATGTATAGTTGTGGCAGTAAGTGACAAGGTTTAGTGATGGGGCTTAGTAGGTCAGGCTGATGATTTGACTTGGTGATCCTGAAGGTCTTTTCCAACCTCTATGATTGGACAGTACGTTCATCTGAGCCACCTTCAGAATAGCTTAGCCCCTCCTCCAGGATGAAATTTATTGCCTGCTAGAGAACTTCCTAGCTGAAGTTTTGACTTTTAATGACTATTGTTATTGCCTCCAGCAGGCCTCTTAGGGGAAGCCAAGGGTGACTAGCCTAGACTTTTGGAATCTAACTTGCCTAAATTAGGGCAAACTAACTGACCCAGAGTGGAGAAAGCACATTTCACTTCAGAGGTCTCCTTGCTTGTTCCTGGTGTCTTACCATCTCCTCCCTTATAGTCTCTGCCACCTTCTAGAGACAGCAGAGATTTTCAGAGATTACAAACACAGCAAATGAGCAGGACTTACAAGAGCTTATAATTAGCAAATCAGTGACAAAAAGTAATGAAATACCTTAGAATTTCCAACAGATACTGAATATTTTTACATCTTTTGAAAGTGTGGAGGAGTAATTCCCAAAGGAGCAAATGCAAGTATTCCATAGTTTTTTCAGCAACAATATTATAAAACACTTCACATTTCACTGAAAGTCTTTTAAGAGGAAATTATGATCTTATTAGCATGTGTATGCAGATATGCAAGGTGAAGTAGGTAAGTAGGTCAATAATGGAAGTAGAAAAAGAGTCCAAGCCTTTTGATCTTGGCATGAGTGTTCTGCTCCACAACACCAAGATGCACACAAACTAGGATGGTGATGAGCACATATTGTCATTTATATCCTAAAAAACTGTTGTCTTATACATCTTTCCAGACTCATCAAGGTTAACAGAACAGTGCCCCAGAAAGCTGGCCATATCAGCTCAATCCTGGGAGGATGCATCCTACAAATTATGTGTGCATAGAAAAGGAAAGAATGAATTCAGTTGTTTACTATACTTCATTCACAGAGGTTTAGAGCTCCCACTTACTCATATTTGACAACTATTTTGTGTACTCCAATCACATACAAAACACATCTCCTATGCTTGTCATGTGAATATGCTGTGTCTTTCAGCTTCTTTAGAATCTGCCATTACCATCTTCATTGCCTTTGTGTCACTGACTAGAAAAAGCTCCTTAGCAAAAGCCCTCGAGAATCCGACAAGGCAGCATCCCTAAATATACATTCCTTTTCCTGCTCAATAAGTAGATTGAAAATGCAGTGATTCCATGAATGGTCCTGGACTTTTTACGTTTTTATTGTAATCAAAAGATAGCTTTTTGAATGGCTTGAGATAACTGTAGAAAGGATTGTACCCAAGGCAGATGCTCCACAAGCCAAAGGACAGAGGCACAAACTTCTTTTAACCAAGACTGTATAATTTTGGTTACAGAAAATGGGAAGAAATACCTCATCCTTTCTATTCTAATGTCTCAACTGATTGAGCAAACAATATACTCACCAGCCATGATGTAAAAGCCTCCTCCTGCTTTGTATAGAATGTGGCTGGCAAAAGGAGCTGCACAGATGATCAGGAAACTAGCCATCACAATAGTGATCACTCCCAGGAGCATAAGAACTGTCCAGAAACCTCGATAAACTGGAAAAAGGGAAAAAGAAGAAAGCATTTTTAGAACTTAAACAAGTTACATATTTGGCTAATAAAGATTTTTCTTTTCCACTTTTCCACTTATTGACAAACCATTGTGCATGTACATTATATATCATGTGGGCCAAAGGAGCTTTGGAACCCAGTTTCTATCTGGTGATCATGGAAAACAGGGTTTAAGTTACCTCAAATGAAGTCCACGTGCTTAACATTTAGACAGTTACTTGAAAAACAGTAACTTGACAAAATTGGTGCTGTTTAGAAAATGGCATACTGAAGTTGCAGCAATGATTCATTGGGGTAAATGATTGGACAGGCTGGATCTAATTGTTTTACCAAAATTGACTGGGATAAACAGTTACAACTGTAACATTTTGACTTTCTTAGTGCTCAGATCCTATCACCAAGATAATATAATTTTCTATTATTTTCAAGTACATAATTCTCATTAGTTTATATACAAAAGAAGGAAATATAAAGCAGGAAAGAGAAACTTTAAAGTATATATATATATATCTTGAAAAAAGATTTTTAAACCAGGCTGTTTCCACTCTAAAGTTCTTTTTATTTTATTAGAATCTGATGTTTCAGAAGTCCCTGCTAGACAGTGCCAAGCAGTGCTTAATTAATGGATGCAGCTGGCGATAAATGAGCCGAGAGTTTTGTGACATACTCTGGCCAAAAGAGTCTTTCTAACAACTATTTTTTATCTGCTTAATTGCACATCCATTTAACAAAGTCATCATTTTACAAATGCTACAAGACTGACATAAATTTCTCCCATGAATTTAAAAATTGGTACATTAACAGAACCCATTAGTAAAATTATGAGTTGCAAAGATCTCCATCGTCAGTTCTGAAAATCTTGAAGCACTGACAATTCAGTCAGTGAAAAACATTTCCACCCAACTGAGGGAAAGCGCATAAGCCAGCTGGCACGTCAGAAAAAGTGAGTCACAAAAGAAACTGCCACTTATCGTTTGACAGCACCTACTTACTGTTATAGCAAAACACAACTAAGTAACTATTATACTGGTTCGTATCCTGAAAGTTTCAAATCCATCCTGCCTGCTAAAGCCAGCTATTCTGGAATAATTCAGGTTTGCTCTCATCTGAAATCTGAAGGTGAACTACATGTTATCAGCTTGTGCTTCCCATCAGTATGTTTCAAAAATCTACAGTTTTCAACTTGACCGGCTTAACTCATGTTAAAGTATACATCATCTTGCTTATCTCAGCCTTGTATATGTACATGTCAGCTAGATCACATTCACCACATCACATTAGCCACACTTTTAAAACAACATCCTTTTTAATCCAGGCAAAGATTCAGAGACATAATTTTCTGCCACACTGATCAGCAGACTTGGGCACAGGGAAGATGAATGTGCCTGAAATTAGCTGGCAGAAGGGATAAAACTGTTTTTTGGTTCATATCCAGCACAAGGCTTCCTTCTATGTAAACAAATAAATAAAGAAATAGTAGGTGGGAAATAAGGCTCTGGTTCAGCAAAGCAGTTAAGTGTGTGTTCTGCTTTAAGTACTCAAATTCTTAGGGGATTTAGGAACCTGTTTAAAGTTAAACACATAGTTTAATGATTCACTTGATGCAAATGGACAGTGAATGGAGGCTAGAGAAAGTAAATCTCTTAAGTCCTTCAGTCTTGGGTCTTTGAAGCAATTTCATATAATTTTACTCATGGGGCTACTTTGTTAAGCTTCATTGCAGTCCCCAAGTCCATGGGACATTACTTCCTCATTTAAAACCTAATACTGCTAAATCAGCCTATAACCACCCAACTCTTTTACATGGATGGCCCAAGGTACTTCAAAGTCATGCTACATAACAGGGCACATTGGCCAAAATGAGCCTTGAAAAGGCTTACTTGAATATCATTATGGTCACTCACTGAAGTTATATAGCGGTGTTTCTATTTTCTGAGACAGAAGAGAACATAAGCTTATACAGCATTATGAAATTAGTGTGCAGTTTTGTTATCTACTCTTTATACATGAATCTTTAACATTTGCTTTTAGTGAAATTTTACCAGAAAAATCTGATTTGCTCAAATATTCCTGAAAAATAAACACAAAAGGAGTACAAATGTAAGTGATGAAAAATTGTTTAAACCTCTGTGTGACTATACAAGAGATAAGCAGTTTCTCTGCTCCGACAGAATAACTATTTTATGCATTATAACTGAAATACTGATTTGACCTAGATATCATCTGGCATAACCTTCCATTGTATTCCTCTATAAATAAATATTTTCTGTAGAGAATTATGGGGATACTCTGACAGTCCTAACAGTTGTTTATCCGGAACTCCATCATTAAACATCAATTAGAAAATAAAGAAGGTAGGTAAAAAAGTCTGCAGAGTTCCCTAATCTATATTTTTATGCAAAATCCTACCCCCACAGTCTGCAAGACATTAAGGTCCTTTGTGACACAAGTCCAAGGAAACATCTTAAGAGGCCTGGAGTGTGTCCAGAGAAGGGCAGTGAAGTTCTGAAGGGTCTGGAGCACAAATCTTATGGGGAGCGGCTGAGGGAACTGGGATTGTTCAGTCTGGAGAAGAGGAGGCTCAGGGGAGACGTTATCTCTCTCTACAACTGCCTGAATGGAGGCTGTGGTGAGGTGGAGGCTGCTGGTTTTCGCCCAGGTAACAGAGAGAGGATAAGAGGTAACGGCCTGTTGGGTTGGACTAGATGATCTGAGTGGTCTTTTCTAACCTTAATGATTCTGTGATTTACCAAAGGAGTTAAAAGGCAACCATTTTTTTTTGCAAAGACAATTTACTTCATATTGAGATAATTTTTGCTTAGACCAGTTTCCTACCTTCTCTGTTTAGACGAGCAATTCCTGTGGGGCTAATAATTCAAAACTGTAATGTAGCCCTATTGTTGTCATTAGCTTAGCTGGCATAAACAGATGAACAAAAAAGAGCTATTTGAAATAAGCATACCTAATAACGTACTTTCTAAGTCAAAGACTTCACTGCTCTGAGATTGAGGTGAACCATGACAGCTAAAAAGCAACAGAAAATGCTGCTTTGCATTATGGTTCTTTATAGCCCCTGGAAAGGAATTACACTGTGATCCAAGCAGTCTGTTTCAATAAATAGCTGTTCAATGCACCTATACAAGATGTTAAGAGAAGTTTGCACCAATTCAGGTATCACTGAGGTAGTTCATAAGAGCGCCCATTTTCTGGCCTGACAACAAGGAATTTGTCTCTGCAAAAGATAGTAAGCACTAAGTAAATTTACTTCACAGGTATGTCAGAATTATCTACCTCAAGTAGGTATATTATTCCAAGTATTTCCTGCAATGGAAGAAATAAAGTATAAGCATTACCACACAGTCTGAAATAAACATCTTTGCAGTGTTAACCTTAGGTATCATTGCTCTATGTTGCAAGAGTGCTAAACAGAGAGATGTGTAGCTTGTCTTGGTAAGCTGCCGCTTCATCAGGGTACAACATTTGTCTTGGTAGTGACAGGCAAGCCTAAAAATAAGACAGTACTTAGAGGACAACAGGAGTACAGCTGGTATGCTTGTCTTTGAGCTCTGCACCTTCAACCTATATGCCGTGGGAATAGTACAGCTGTAGTATATTCCTTCAAAATTGCATGACCTGTAATTTTGCCTTGCTATTGCTTTTCTCCAAAAACATCCTAAGTCAGATTCTTCTGGAGACTTCTGCATCATGTGAAAAGTAGCCATAGTATTGGGTTTTGAGTAAGGGAGTGGATTATGGAGAAACAGTTGAGTTATGAAAAGGCTCCTTTTCTTATATAGAGGATCCCAGATCTGATTATAAACTCAAGCCACAGTTTCATATTTTAAGATGTTACTGGTGCATGATGTGAAAAAGAAGCAATAATACAAATGAAAAATTACACAGTCGTGCCAACTAAAAGGCACAGTTTTTATGTGGTTGCAATGCACACCTCAGAAGTTACGTAGTCAGCTATTCAGGAACAAGCTTAGCTCATGACACCATGCGGCACCCATATACTACTAGAGACACCAACCTCACGGAAACATATAACATATTTTATTGCCCTTGATGGCTTCAGGTGTTTCAAAATCTCAATAATGGAAAAGACTTGGCCCATACATTTTCTATGGCCAAGAACGAAATCAAAATGAACAAAAAAATCTGCTTAATATTGAACACACATTATTAAGCCATACAAAGCTGAAAATCTTTTTGAACCATGTTTGTGTGAGTACAGTGCTTCATTGCTAATAGTTCAAATGACTTGGAGAACTTGCCATAAATTTTCACCAATAAATTTAAGTCCTAAAGTGAACCTTCCCTGTGATTTGACTATACAGGATATTTTAGAATATGTTTACTATTTAATGTAAGAGATACCAAAATACTTTTGACAACAGGCATCAAAATGCCACCCACAATATAAAGGACAATGAAAGGTAAAGTGTCTGAGCTGCTCTAAATCAGGAGTATCTTCTCTGAAGATAAACCACTGTAAAGAAGATCACAGCTCTCATCAGTGAGAGGCAACACAGCAAACCTTGCAAAACTGTTCCAGTTTCACTAAGTACCCTTTACTATCCCTTTGTAGTAATAATCTTTTTTTTTTTTTTCAAATAACCTTAACAGTAAAACAAATATAATATTTGCAGTATGAATATATTGCTTTTTTAAATACTTCCTGCTTTATTACTGCTTGGTGGCTGGGGAGTTCTCCCTCAGTAAATGTACTGTGTTACAATTCCTCATGAACAATTATATGACCATCTTATATAACAGCATTTTTTCCCCTAAAAACAGGCTACTTCTAACATTGCACTAGACAATTATTATTTTCAGATTTCATTGCTGATACTTCCTAGATCACTTTAGGTTAGTTTTAGCCCAGTAACAAACGTGTCAATAAATTTGATAACACTTTTATAGATGCAGTAGTTGCTGTACCAGAATTCCTCATCAGTTCCATAAACATTGTATATTGCACATCATATTAGGTACTACTTCAAACACTGGCAGTGTGCCCAATATTGTACAAAATAAGATATAAAGGTAAGGAAAAATGTACTAGCAGCTACAGATCAGAGTACTAAACTAAAGTGCCAGAGCACTCTATTAAATGGCTCCAAATGTAGCTTCAGGAGGCACTGAGGCAATTCACAAAGTTAAGAAAACAACGTTTATTTCCAAATAAACTTTGGAGAAAAAACACCCCTCAAAAATAAAATTAATGACCTCAAGAAGTGCTAGATCTTGCACCTCTCTTTCTTAGAAGTTATCACACTATAGACAAACAGGACTGCTTGTATGAGTAAGGCCTTCAAACGTTTCTTCTAAACAGTTCTATTATTGTCTGGTATTACAAGAGATTTTTTATAAAAGTGTGAGAGCCTTGAATGTCACTATTAAGTAAGCCAGTGATGTGATACCATTAATTAACTTAGCTTGCAATGAATGTTTATTTAAGTACTATACTATTATGTTTTCAAAATAGCGTGATGGGATAACTGATCTAATTATGATTATACATATGTGTATGTATGTATATTTTATAATAATATGTTTCAAATAAAATGAATAAAAGGTTACTACTCTGGTACTTTCACTGTATGGTCTAACTTTTTTTTTTTTATTTCTAGCTTTCAGTCTGTTTCACTTATGTTTGTGAATCATCATAGAAATGAATCTGCTGGTGACACAATGAAGTGCTGTCTGTCTGCTTAATAGCTGTACACTGGCATGGCTGTCACCATAAACCACTGTAAAATCACAGAAAGCCACTAGAAACAGGATTCCCCTGACTTCACTTAGCTACCTATTTCAGGTTAAGACAAATGGCATTGCCTGCAAATTTCTTTAAGTCCATTAACTGTAAATGATGGCTAGCACAGCTATAGATTGAAGCTTACACTGCCGGTAGGTAAAGGCCTCGTCTCTCCACCATGATACTTAACAAAACTAGAGCATGAATTAAAGCCATAATAATTGAGATTACGATACAGAAAACTGCAATTTCAAAGCAGTACTACCTAACTCTCCCAAGCGGATCATGCATCTGACAGTAACGATGAATGGAAACCTGAGACATTAAAATATGCTTTTGAATAAGACTATAACTCTTGACACCAAGAGCTCATAGTCCAGCTCTCCTCACCAGGTTGAACAAAGCCTTTTGAGTAAAGCATACTAACACTTTAGACTTTGAGGTCTTCAGTGTTTGAGAATTTTGGGAACTTTCACACACCTTAAAACCAACATATGAAAGGATGTAAGTAAATTAAGAGAGGATAGATTGAGCTTCTTTTTAATTCTGTCTTAGAAAAAAAAAAAAAATCTGAGCCAAACTGTTACTGATACTAAAGCCAAAGGAGTTATTGCAGTAGAGAACTTGGTCCAGTCACTCCACTCAAAATCCATCCAAGATTTCATAGTTCCTCAGGAAACTTGTATTTGCCTGAACTATTCTAACTGGATGGTAACACAGTTGTGTTTGCACTAGGGGCTTCAATTAAAGCCAGTTTGCTCTGAGGCCTCACTGCCTCTTAAGCCAAACTGTCTATAAAAGAATTCACATGCCTTTGCTTGCTGAGAACATTCTCTTAACAGTAGGCTTGAGTTTTTAAGAAAATTGTGTTGCACGTACACGTTTGATTTCTCTAATGAAGTTTAAAGCTTTTTATTCAGCTGTTTCTTTTTCAGCAAATTGAGTATTTTTCAGATGACAGCATATTTCTTCTTGTACACTCCTAATTAAAATAAGACATGAGGGTCTCTCTAAAAACCAAGTGAAAAATCATTCTGAAGAACTAAGTGTGGTAGACTACTTTTTTTATCCCCAGAAGTGAGTGTTTCGAGAAAACTGTTATCCACAAAAAATGGAATATTCTATCAAGTTACAGTAGCAGAACCAAAAAAAGAAACAATAACCCCAATTTCTTGGTAGTGCCCTTTCATTCTATGCTCTTTTTTTTTTTTTTTTTTTTAATTGAGAATATTGGATGCAGCCAAGTGGATGTACAAGTAGTTGACAAACTATTTTTCTGCATGAAATCAAACGGAGGGTTTTCACCGCTATCTTTTACAGAAAAGCATTTCCTCCACTGTGAATCAAGAAGGCAATAACTCTCAGTATTTCTTAATTTAGTAACTGTAAATTCTGTGAGGTTTTAAAAAGCCAAATATAATGGGCAGGCCTGACAAAGTACACTTAAAGAAAACTGAGTGTTTGAACTAGCAGAAAAGATGGTGATATAACTTTCTTAATAAAAAGTTGTGAAACATTCTTAAACAAGTATACCTGCTCTAGTAAATAACTCCGTTTGGATGCTGAAAATGAACTGGAGGCACAAAAAAAACCTCTCCAGTTTTAATGAGATCCAAAGCAATCCAACTGTATCTATTTATACAGCAGGAATGGCTCTGAATATTCTCTACCTGTGCCAGCATCTATAGTACAGTTCTGTCTATTTTTAATCTCCTAATATGAAATATAGATAGGAAAATTATATTTGAGCAGTGGTTCTTTTGGCAAATATTAACTAAAATTAATTAAACTTTTGATGATATTCCTTCTCCTTTCTTCTTCTTTGTTTGTCCACTTCTGTGTAATCATGCAATATGATTTGAAGATCCTTTGTGAATGTATGAGTGCATGGTTGAATACCAACTCCGTCTAGATTATTAGGAGCAGATGGCTCTGTCATTTTCAAATGAAAAGATAAACTGTTCTAGATGTGCTTCAACATTATAGATTAGATCTCTGGCTCTGAATGGTAAGGTATGAATTCTTCCTGGACAAACAGTTCATAATTTCTAAAGATTAACAGAACTGTTACCAATACAAATTCTTTTCCTTCTCATTTTTGCAGCATTAAAAATGGATTAGGAAGACACTTCAAAGTTAGCAAAGGTATAATTACAGCTTCAGGGATCACTTAAGTCATTGTGTCAGCAGGCTCAGATACAAGCAGCATTCATACATCACAGGTTATTTTAAAACTTGTATGAAATAAGCATCAGAAGAGATAGTCTTAAAAATACATTTGCATAAAGCCCTTGATCTGATGAAATGTGACCAATTTTTTGAGTTAAGTAGAAAAAATGGAGCTTTCCAGAGCTTTCCTTACGTATTCAAACACAAGGTTTTCAGTGTTGTGTATCTTACATATATATATGTATATAGAGATATATATGTATGTATCTCTGTTACTGCACCAGAGTTTCTTAGTGTTAGTATCTCAGCTTAACATAGTAAATATTTTCAAATATTAGAATTTAATTCACAGAATAACACTTCACACTACTGCAGTGTTGATTTATATTATTCATGTATGACATACAACATTCAGTGTCAGTGTCAGTGGAGAGAAGCTGGCACCTCCGGCATTTAGTGCAGTACACCTGAGCTAGTTGAATAAAATTAGACTCTAACAAGGCCCCTCTCTTCATTTCTCATAAGGTAAAAATGCAGTACATTTCCACATGTGATTATTTATTTAACAAGAAACAGTTTAATTGGAATACATGAGAAGAAGTAATTGTTTAAAGCATTTATCCTAAGGAAGATACTTTTAATTTTGAAGGAAAAAAAGCATGAAACGAAAATGTTTCTGCTCATAGAAATGATTTCCATTCTGCCATCATACTTAAAGCTACGCATTCATTTAAGTGCCTTGCTAAATAGTGTCTTAAATATGCATGTTGTAAAAGCCTGAGAAGAACGAAACACCAAAACTATATTAATTAAACTGTGTGGATAGATAATGCACTGAAACATCTGAATTGTTTTCTTGAAACTGTGGGCACTGTATCAATTTGCAACCGAAAACAAATACTTACTGACTGCAGAGTCGTAAGAGGTTGAGTTGTGTTCATCTCGGATATGAGGAAATGGTGAGAGGTAAGCATGTGTACAATTCTTAGAAGGTGACTGGTTAGCTAAAAGAAAGGAGAGATAATTATTAATATTTTACTGCCTTGACAATTTAATATCCTAAGACTGTTCTTCAGATAGATAAACAGAGTTTCATAGGTCAAGATTCAGTGTTCCCTCCTAGTAGCTTTACAGTGGATTTTGCTTTCGTAAGAGACAGCAGCCTTGATATCCAGCCAGGGATATGCCTTAAAGGGCAGCTCAGATTTGTACTATGGGAACAGTAAAGCAGCCTGGTTGAAGGGGAAGACCTGGTACACTGCAACATATACATATGCTTTTACATATGTACATATGTACATATGCATTTTTCTATTATGAGGGTTAATTATTTCTTGCTTATTAGAGCATATTCCACCAAAAAAAAAAAAAGGGGGGGGGGGGGGAAGGGGGGAAGAAAAAAGAAAAACCAAACAATGCATGAAAAAATATCTTCTGAAAGTTTACGGTCCCAACAAATACGAGTTCAATCTATGGAATCAGCACGTTTATAAAAATACCTTCTTCCTTACAATGGACAAAGTCTGACAACAATTTAAATCACATTCAAATTTCAGATTCCTGACTTCAGAGCTCTACAGATAAAAAAAGAACGGGAAATTTACTACAGTGAACATTACTTTTGCTGCCTAAGTCCAAGCAATGTGTTTAGCAAAATATGGGTTATTGAAGTTAAAATTGTATGAAAGCACCTGTTTTTTACTGGGTTTGTTGAAACTCAGCAAGAAGGTGAGGGATAACTATATCTTACAGGTTGGGTCAAACACAACAAGGTAAATTTTGCGATTTTCTCTTCATTTGAAATTTTGGTGGCAAATATCTTCACGAATCCTGGCACATATTGAAAGAAAAAAGGCCATCCACACATTTAGTAGAGGTTTTTTTCTGAAGGTGATGTGTCCTACACCATTATCTCCTACTCATAGAACTAGCTAGGGAAACTGCAAGCAAAAACGCACAGACCATCCTAACTATGAGGATTTTTTTTTTCCCTGCTTTATGGAAATGAACAGTCCATTAACAACGTAGCAAGAGACTGTCTTGGTGAAAATGGACTCTCAGTTAAGATGACAGGCTACTACTGAAAGAGTAAGCTGATAGTTAAACATGGAAGAAGAGACTGAAGAGACCAAATGAAACTTAATGGTTCATAAGCACTAAAAAAAACTCCACAGCTTTGAAATCCAACTATCATAGATAACATAAAAAGAAAGGTATTACTTACTATACCAGAACTTCCACATGCTGGTGTTATGCTCTCTTACATTTCCACTAAACCAGCACCTCCAGAAGAAACCTTCGTGATGAAAAATGGCCTTCTCTGTCTATGAAAAGTAAAAATAAAAATAAAAGCCTTTATCATACTATTTTTCAAACAGCTGGAAGAATGAAGTTCAAGTGAAATTAAGATATTTAGGTAAAAAATAATACCATCACAGTGACGCACAGCCTGTCTGAACGTAGGTTAGCTATAGCCTGTCCATACAGTTATAGTTCCCTTGAAAGAATGTCATATTGCAAAAGTAGTACCATAAAAGATGAATGAATTTTAGACTTGACTATAGCTGTTTACAAGAGGTTTTGAGCAGGCTTGTAAGCCTCCAGAAGGTCAAAATGAGTATGTTCAAAAATTCATACAAAATTGAATTCCTAAGAAATAAATACATCCAAGAAATTATAAATCAAAATCCATACTAACCCCAACATCCTCAGGTGCTTTTGAACACCTTCCTATTTCTGTAGCAAGAAGCCAATAATCGGTTCCAAATGCCACCAAAAAGAGCAAAACTCCTAGAGCTGCAAATAAACCTCCAAAAAATATCCCCACACTCAGTTTCATTATTGAAGTTATCTTAAAAAAAAAAAAAAAAAAAAAAAAAAGGCAATTTTTTTTTCCTAGTTACTTAAGGAGAAGAAAGAAAAAATTATTAGGCAAGAGGTTAGAAAGTAGTTTGGAGAGTACAGCTCATATCTGAAGAAGTTTCTCTTTGCTTGACTTTCTGCTGTGTTTCCCAATGCCCTGTGAATTGATTTGTGTCTCCTAATTTGTGTTCTGTGTGGCTGGCTCAAGCCTGACAGATGAAAAGGGCCATCTATTTTAGGACACTGATGGCAGAGGTTCATTCTGTTTCTCTGTCTGGGCGAGGCCAGTCAGAAATAGCTGACCTTCCCCTAACTAATCAGGGATTGACTTGAAATATTATTGCAGCTGGTACATCATCTTCGGTGGAGCTGGAGTTGCAATAGCCTTTTCAGTCCATGCAAAACATGATACAGAGTGCAGAGAAGCCAGAAGGGCTTCTAAGATCCAGTACTGATAGTGAAAGTTTCCCTGGCTACTAGCAGGGAATGAAACACACACATCACTCTGGAAGTTACTAGCAGCCACTTTACTAAAGGCTGAGATTTTTTTATGGAACTTTGAAAACGTGGTAGCCAAATCACAGAGATGCCTTTGAGAAGTCCTGATCTGTATTATAAGTGCACTTAGTTTTAGAAATTTTTACCTGTACCACAGCTCTCCACATTCGGTACAGAAACATTAATCTTTTTTTCAAAAAGAAGACACTTTTCCACTTGTACGTTTTGGCCATTTTGGAAGGTGATCGGGTAACGTATATAAATTCTAAGGACTCACTGCACAAGAAAAAGGCTTTTCCAACAATATCTTGTCATGCCAAACAGTCCTTCCTTAGCATCTCCAGGGGACCACAGAGCAAGCTCCTGTAGGAATTTGTTGAGTTTGCACTATGCACCAGATCCTGCAATCCTTACCCAGCAACATTCCACTGGCATTATCTATCAGCAGAGTAAATAATATTCCATTATCTTCCTACGCTGGGAAGTGCAGGGATCGAGAGAAATATGAAGTCAGTTCACCCTAGAAAATATTTGTCACAGATTTTTTTTTTGAAGCAGACTTAGCTCTGCAGACTGGTGTTCCAACTGCTAACATCTGCTTGGGCAGTATAGCAGCATACTGAAGGAAACTGACAGAAGAGACTGATTCTACCCTCTCTAATTTCCAGACAAATGAACCAGAGGTGTGTCCTCAGTGTTTTTATAACACTACATTATCTGCCTAATGCCATATTTGCAAGTCACAATTCATATTCTATTCAAATTTGATACTACGGTAATTTAACACAAGCATTTCTGGATATATATATATATATATATTTTTTTTTTTTTTTTACATTTCTGCACTGCATAGTTTCAGTGTACACAAAACAGTACATGAATTTCCAGTCAAACAAACTCTTTTTCTCATATTCACTTTCCCTGACAGACACTGACGCAGTACCCTTTTCTATACCTGAAGGTGGTGATCTTTGGAGAGTTTGCTATTAAAGAACAATAAACAAAAATTTATTGAGGAAAAGAAAAATATGTAGAATGCATGGGGAGGAGGTGGAGTCACTGTCCCTGGAGGTGTTCAAGAAATGTGCAGATGTGGCAGTGAGGGCCATGGTTAGTGAACATAGTGTGGATGGGTTGATGGTTAGACTAGATGACCCTAGTGATTTTTTCCAACCCTACTGATCCCAGGACACTAAGAATGTGTGGGAAAATAATGTATGTTTTTGAGCATGTTTTTAGAAAACAACTACTTGACACTTCTTAGAAAAAAACTGTAGGGGGAAAAAAAAACAACACAGAAAAAGAATGACAGAAGAGCTGGATTCAGTGCAGGACTTACCTGTCCAGATGTAAACAATTTCATGTGAGCTACATGTCTATCCATTATAGTCAATATAGCTCTAGTAAATACAAGTGGTGGAGCCTGGAGAGAGGTTCAGAACGACCTAGACCCAAAGAGCTCAGTTCAGTCCCTCACCCAGACACCTACTTCCACTGATTTCTCACGGTATCCTACTGGCTTTCTGCTGCCACTCCAGAAAATCATAGAATCCTTAGAGTTGGAAGGGACCTCTGAAAGCCATCTAGCCCAACTACCCTGCAGTAAACAGGGATACCACAGCTAGATCAGGTTGCCTAGGGCCTTATCCAGCCTTGCCTTGAATATCTCCAGGGACTTCACATCAACCACATCTTTGGGTGACCTGTTCCAGTGCCTCACCACCCTCACTGTAAAAGATACTACAGAAGAGAATGTTTTTCTATCAACATTTATCAGCCCTGTACAGGATGCTTAGATACCTTCTACCACCTCAAAGGTCACTAGTAGCTTGTGTGACTGTGACTGAATTAAGCCAGGAGAGAGGGATACAGTGGCCATGCTACCATTCCATATCACCGGGTGCTCCAGAATGTCTTACACATCTATATTTGGCAAGCAGGTATGAAAAGAAACCAAGAGGAGATCCATATCTTTCTTGAATGACAACTACAGGCCAAATTTACGTCACCTAAAAGTGGTGTTAAATATCTGTTTAGACAGCTAAAACAAATCTCCATTAGATGGTCAGGTCATTCTGGAAGTCATTCTGGGTGACTGTTTTAACTAAACCTCAATTTCACAGCAGCACATATCTCTATTTCACATGCAGACATGCGAGTGTCAAGGTCTTACTCTGGAACTAAATCTGCATGCAGGAGTTCCCAACAATTTCATTGTCTTATGTGTGGGCTTACAAAGGATTAATGAAAAGTTTAAGAAATTTTATGTAGTGAAATGTAGAGATGTAGATACTTGCAACATTAAAATATAATTAAAAAAAGAAATCATTATGTCACAGCTTTTCCTTATAATAATTTAATATATATACATATATATATGTATATATATTTACTTCAGATGTACTAGTGCTTGGATCATCTTAAAAATTATATTTTTCATTGCTTCCAAAATAGCAATTGGACAAGGTGTTGTATAAGTACTGCAAAAGGCACAGCAGAATTCGGTGAAAATAATACAAATGCTTTTCACGCTCATGTTGTAATCTGCAAATCTCAAAGTTCTTTGCAAAACTATTATGTGCTGCTGTTCACAGAAAGCAACAAGGAAACTGTGGCACACAATGACAAAATGCCTTTTTCAGTGTTACATCTGAAGTGAAAAGAGAACTCCAGTCTCCTGACAGCCACTGAACACAAATAATGAAAGAAATAAAATGGTTGGTTTCATTCTTACTGCACCCACCTGCCTCCAGGTGACTTCAGGTCAGACAAAAGAAAACACATCAGTGACTCTGTGAACTCATTTCTGCATGGGAGTAACTTACTTTCATGTGTAGCTTCACAGAAATCAGTCTGTATGAAGAGTTTCACTGTATTCAAGTGACAGTTGAAGCTCTGGCTATGTAGTAAAAGTATTTATTTTTAATATACAATACATGCATTCTGGTCTCAGCGTAGAATGTTCTTCCTGAGAGGATCTACTTTAATTATTCTCTTTTATGTTTATGGCACATTCTCTGGCAGCACTACATTC
Source organism: Alectoris magna (assembly GCA_030625065.1). Taxonomy (NCBI): domain Eukaryota; kingdom Metazoa; phylum Chordata; class Aves; order Galliformes; family Phasianidae; genus Alectoris; species Alectoris magna. The sequence goes on from CM060560.1 coordinate 62,717,831, forward strand.
TAAATAGTCTAACATCTCCAGTACTATGCCTGACTATGGCAGGAATAAATCAGGAGACATATTCATATCTGTTATATCATCATAAAAATTCACTTTTTACACTACTTCAACGCTCACAGAAAGTCCCAGGGTGCATTTTCTTAAATTAAATTAAATTCTGAATGTTCCTCTACAGAATAGAAAAAGGCAGTTGAAGGCAGTGAAAATTGGGCTAGGCTTATCAAATAAAAACAATCATTAATATGATTCTTAAACAAGTTAATTCCCCAATTCCTTCCAACACTCCTACAGAATTTCTACAGAAAGACTGACACTTTAAAATCAAAGCCAAATTTATCCCTACTATAATGACAATGATATAATTAAATCAGCTTTAACATACAATCAATTCGGCCAATTACGCCCAACAGCCATTGATTTTGTTGATTCATAGCGTGAAGATTGAAGGCTCTCCATAATGGATATATTCCAATCTCATTGAACAAAGCTGGCAAAAGTTTTATGATTTTATTTCTGTTTAATTTTCTTTTGCAGATAAGGCTAAACTAATTCCTAAATCTGAATATTTTTGTTTACTTACTTATCTAACTGGTTCCAGCATCAATATACTAACTGAGCCCCTCCTTGTATTTAAAAATAGAAAAGAATTAAAAACAAAACAAAACAATAGCAGGCTATTTCTTTCCTCCTTTTCTATCCGAGGGAGAAAAAGCTTGATTAGTTTATGGGAGGAGGGGGCTGTTTATTTGCTTGTTTATGTGTGATTGAGTAAATGTCATGTGTACATTTGGAATTGGCAAGCAGCTTCTTATCTGTGCTGGCAGATATGTCCATGATCTAAAAACAGACTTTTTAGAACCGTCTGCATGTCTCACTACATATCAAGAAACAGTTTCTGCAGCTGACTCAGAACTGGGTCCTTCTGAAACCCTACTGCCCATTTACAGCTGAAGAAAAACATTTTGAACATCTACAGAATATCTCATCCACTGATTCAGATCTTCATTCTGTCCATCCTTCCCAGCTGGGTAGTACATTATACACTGCACCTACGAGATCAATTGTCAGCAGTGTGCTGGGCAGACATACTGAGTATATAGTACACCTTGTCAATTAAGTCCTTGGCTGGGATTCATCTCACCTAACACTAAACAGCTGCAGTGTAGCTGCCTTCAATTAAACTTGTCGCCTCAGTTTTCCTTTACAGTTATACTGGCACTTTTAGGACACGGTGCACCTGATCTGTTTTTTTGGATGACTACTTCAGTGTGCAATGAATCACATCCTAGAGTGCACTTTTTTTTTTTTAACGACTTTTTTCTCCACTGACTAAAAGGGGGCCCGGAATTATTAGTTTGAGATGTTACCACTTCAAAATTAATACTACAGTAAATCAGGTCTCTAATCACAGAATCACAGAATGGTTGAGGTTGGAAAGGACCTCTGCAGGTCATGTGATCCAACCCCCTACTCAAGCAAGACCACCTAGAGATGCTTGCCCAGGACAATGTCCAGGTGGCATTTGAAGATCTCCAAGGTGGAAGACTCCACAACCTTTCTGATAAAGCTGTGACAGTGCCTTCTCATTCTCACAGTAAGAAAGGGTGCCCACAGTCTCCTGTCCTGTCACTAGGCATCACTGAAAAGAGCCTGGCTCTGTCCTCTTCAAACCCTCACTCTAGGTATTTATACAGAATCATAAAACCATGTAGGTTGGAAAAGACATTTAAGATCATAAAGTCCAACTATCTACGTAAGTCCACTGCTAAACCACAGCCCTAAGTGCTATATCCATCCCTCTCTTAAATATTTACAGGAATGGGGACTCCACCAGTTCTGATGCCTTACCACCCTTTCCATGAAGAAATTCTTCCTGATATCTGATCTATAACTCCCTTGGCTCAACTTGAAGATGTTTCCTCACATCCTGTCACTTGTAACCTGAGAAAAGAGACCAACACAGTCCTTGCTGCAGCCTCCTTTCAGGCATTCTACCCTAAGCCTATTCTACAGAAAAAAACAACTCCAGTTCCCTCAGCCACTCCTCATAGCTCTTGTTTTCTAGTCCCTTCACAAGCTTCATTGCTCTTCCCTGCACATGCTCAACTAACTCAATATAATTCTGGTAGTGAACAATCTAAAACTGAACACAGTAAGCGAGGAGCAGTCTAACCAGTGCTGAGTACTTCCCTTGTCCTGCTGGCCACACTATTTCTGATGCAGGCCCAGTTGCCATTGGCCTCCTCAGTCACCTGGACACACTTGGTTCATTTAGCCATCTGTTGATGAGCATCCCCAGGTTCTTTTCTGCTGGTCAGATTTCCAGCCACTCTTCCCCAACGCTATACCACTGCAAGAGGTTGTTATGACACAGGCTTAGGAACCAGCATTTAACTTTGTTGGTATGTAGCTCATCAATCCAGACTACCCAGAACCCCCTGCAGAACTTTCCTACTCTCTAACAGATCAACATTTCCTCCCATCTTGGTGTCATCTGCAAACTTACTGAGGAACTGCCTACCATAAACCAATGTAAACTGGGTCTGATCACCTGATTTTCCACTATGTGCCATGTGATGGCATTCAAGATGATCTGTTACATGACCTTCCCTGGCACCAAGGTCTGACTGACAGGCCTGTAGCACAGACAAAATCCCCCTGAGCCTTCTCTAAGCTGAACAGCCACAGCTCACTCAACCTTTCTGCATAGGAGAGGTTCTGCACTGTCTTATTTATTTTTCTTTTTGTGTGCCTTTGTTGGATTCTCTCCAGTACGTTCATGACTCTCTTGTACTGGGGTTCCTAGATCTGGACACAGTTCTTCGTATGTGACCTCACCAATGCTCAGGGGAAGAATCACCTCTCCAGATGCTAGCAACATTCCTCCTAATGCAGACCAAGATAACATTAGCCTTCTTTGTGGCAATTGTTGGATCACATAAATCCTGAGTAGAGATTGTAGAGCAGAAGTTATCTACACATGGATGAAATGCCCCATCCCTGGAGCCATTCAAGGCCAGGCTGTATGTGGCTGTGGGCAGTCTGGTCTGGTGGTTGGCAGCCCTGCACACAGCAGCAGGCTTGAAGCTAGATGATCACTGTGGTCCTTTTTCAGCCCAGACCTTTCTATGATTCTATGATACTATGATTCTATGATTCTATGAAATCAAGCCATTCTGAACACATATCACCAAGTTATTCATTATGCAGAACAGCTATGCTGAAATGCATAAGTCATGAAGGGATGATAGTAACTATACATATAGTAACTACACTTCTGACCTAAGTCAGTTACAGCTTCAACAGGAACACTATTACACTAACAAGAACAATCTTTTTTATGAGCCAGCATATATATTATATACAACTTCCTGAAGGAGGTTGTGATGAGGAGGGGTTTGGCCTCTTCTCCCAGGCAACAAACAGGAGCCGAGGAAATGGCTGCAAGTTGTACCAGAGGAGGTTTAGATTAGACATAAGGAAAAGCTTTTTCTCTCAGAGTGGTCGGACACTGGAATGGCCTGCCCAGAGAGGTGGTAGAGTCGTCGTCCCTGGCAGTGTTCAAGAGGTGTCTGGATGAGGACCTACGAGATATGATTTAGTAGCTTAGTGGGTAGTAATGGTGATAGAATGGTTGGACTAGATGATCTTGTAGGTCCTTCCCAACCTTGTGATTCTATGATTCTATGATTCTATCATATATTATACTTATTTACTGTGTGGGAGGTAAGGAAAACTCCAGCCTCTCCCTGCCTTTTCTATTTGCACAATTTCTGGAACTTGAATCTGCAGGAGCATGTTCCAGGCTTGCAGCCATCCACATGAACTGCGGAGTTTATAACACCTTTGGACCCTTCCACATACCCTTTGAATGCTTGGAACTTTTCATAGTCTGTGTACTCTCACAGATTTATTCAGCCAGAGAAAAGAAAAGAAAATGTTAACGTAAATACAAGTGGATTGCTCTGTTTCATATATCGTACTCTGCAATATATTGTACGTTAAACCTACAGTGGATAGTACAGGTAAACAACACGGGAAGGTAGAACAATTTCAACTAACAATAGTACTGATTCATGTTCTGATGAATCTATGTTCCTGTAAGTTGGACAAGATAAGTAGAATCATCAAAGGTACATGAGGGTGCATCTGGTTTACCCACATCCTTGATGAGTGCTCTAATCTTAAAATACAGGAAAGCAGGGACAATACAGTTTCTAGTTCCTGCAGTGATGTAAGGGAATGACACACCTCTGCATACATTTTTCTCGGATGTGAATGAGTTACCTAATTTTAGGTGTTCCAGGCAGTCTCCCATGGAGACAGTCACGTGCCTGCACTCCAGAAATGGTCAGACATGAAAAGCTGCCCCTTTCTTCAGCATGTCCACTTTTGTCTTACAGGGGCCTCTTCCCAGAACAAAGCTGTTATAAAACTCACTTTGAGGCAGTAACTCCTACCATCTACTGCACAGACATTTTTTGCTGCATATTTTAGGATTTTGTTCAGAAAAAGTGAGGAAACAGCCTCCAGTCTTTTCTGTACATTTCCATCTTCTTTGTGGCTCCTGAGGCTTTAAAAAACAAAACAAAATGAACAAAAAGCAACACATAGGTTGGGGAGGAGTGAAATAATAAGAGAATTGCACTATGACAGGAGATGGACTGGGCTGTAAAGGATTTATCTGTTCTAAAGCACCATCAGTGATATCTGAATTGTTTGTGACATATTTATTTTATCTGTTAAGGATTAATTGAAAGAACTATGGAAAGCTAAGCAGTCTTAGTTATGTTGCCACAGAAGACTCCAGAATGAGAGAACTAGGCCCAGTGGCTGAAACAATTTCTTCCTTAAAAAAAAGTTTAGAAAGGCTTTCTGGGTCATTCTGTCTTGAGCACAATTACTCATAGTTTTGAGGTAGAAAATCAATTAAAAGGTTTCTTTCTATATCCCTTAAATATGCAGATCTTTTCAGAAAGATTACACTTTAAATGTCTTAAATATTTTCAGAAGCTTCCAAACTCAAGTTCCTTTACAGTACATCTCAAAATGTTCTGGACTATGAGATGGTAACTTTTTCTGCTGGACTCACTTTTTGTATACAAAAAGTTGAAAGGACTCATTACAGTAACATTTTACTGTAATGAACTGAAGCTGTAAACCAGAATGAAATAAGTCATTGTAAGATTTGCTAAATTTGATGACAGATGGTGCATCTGGGGTCTTGAACTTTCCTATTTGTAATGCAGGAAGGAATTCATGAATGCGTTCCATTTACTGCAAAGAATTTCTGCAGTTGTCGTAGATCTGCCTTACAAAATATTTTTAAGAACTTTATAACAATTTATAGGGTTTGAATTTTCTCCCTTGATAAAGGAATGAAAGGGTCTTTTTAGACTACTTTGTTAGATTTCAGATGACTTCCATCAGAGCTTTCACTTTATCTTGGCTTGAAGCATATACAGCTCCAAGTTGGCTGAGGAAGGATAGGTACAGACTACCTCAACCCCTTCCTTAGCAGGCGACATATTAGCATTTGCCACAGTAGATGTTTTTAGTGAAGGACTGAAGATCCCTTATCCCTTTTTCTCATTAGCAAACTGTACCTCAGACATCCTCCCGCAGAGTACCCCTCCTCTCATTCATAATCTGGGGCAAGCCTGAGGAGGATGTATAGCATAAGATCACATCATAAGATAAGCTTTTCCTGCTATTAAAGCTCATTTTTAGATCCATCTCCCATTATTGAACGTCATGTCCTTCATTGTCCTTCAGTTATGACACCAGAACTAGTCACAACAGTGCATCAGTATTCATACCAAATAATTTTGATACTAATGCTGCTTCTAGGTAATGGAAAAAAGGTGAGAAACGAGGACCATCTAGATGTACCAGTTCTTAAGAGTCTCCATTCACAATTTCAATCTGAAGACATATCCCAAAATTCTGAATCCACATGCTGTTTGCCATTTCTGAGTATGTATTGCTTTACTGATTTAATTAAAGAACCATCCAGTAGAAAGTCAAGTATCTTACAGTAAGACAAGTATATAATACTTGCAGTATCAACCAAGTAATTCTGCCCTAAAAGATATATTAAACTGGTTCTATTTAAATAAGAGTGATAAATAGCCTTCATCATATCATTCCTTTAATTCTTTGTTAGTTAAGTCTCTTATCAGACATACCATTTTTATTTGGGAGCGCTGTCCTATTTTTTTTAATTGCAGTGACAGAAAAAGAGTGGGATGTTCTGAGGTAGCAGGAACCATCTGCCTTCAGTTCAAAGGCAACAGAGATCTTTAGTGTGTTATTATATATTATTGACTTTTTCTTACACATTATGCAAAAACAGACAGACGCACAGCTTTTTAAATAATGTAATCAAGTCTGCCAATACAAAAGCAGTACGAAATCTGTTGAAAGAACAGACACCTGTATGAGTGGGTTGTTTTTTGTTTTTTTTTGATCTGTAACAGTTGGCACTGAAAATGTTATTGGAGCAATCAAAAACTGAGTTCTGTCTGCTTTACAAGCCATTCTGCAATGGGGTAGATGGAAATAGCAGACAAAACTAAAAATCAGTTCTTTTTGACAAGAACTTTGGGGCAGCCTAACAGTATTTTGTCCCCATTAGATTAGATCATTTGGATCTTCACAGTCTGAAGAGAATGTAGAATTACTAATTGCTTTCTAGACTTATCGCAGAGACTGACATTTACAAAGAATCTCAACTTTTTCTGCTGGTCTCAGTTGGCCACAAGAGTCGATCTGTCTTACAACCCAGGAACACTATCTAAACCCTCACAACATCTTTTAATCATCCACTTCTTTAATAGTTGACAGCCTTCAGACCATTTCCATTTATTCCATCAGAGTTGAAGTGACCAAATTAGCATTATAGTGAGCAGACTGACAATGTAGTGTCAGTTCTCATGATACTCCAATACTTCAATACTTCAGTGCATTGTGTTGCATTTCAGATGAAGTGTGTGTAATTGTGATTCCCAGTAATGCTACATCCAAAATTTGAAAAATGTCATTATTCTGAGAGAAAGTTATTCAAAGTGAATGGATGGCCTTAGATAGCTAAATGGAGTGAACTCCAAAATATTACAAGCATTTGGATATTAAACAGCTCAGCTATCTCGACAGCATCTTTGTCCCTGTGCATACACTAGGCTATCCTTTTTGGTATCTTATAAGTAAGGCATGTATCTAGGAATATTTCTTGCCTTCAAGTTTTTTTTCCTCTGAGCTTAACTATTCAGAACCATGAGGAAAATGACATACCCTTCTCCCCTTCTCCTGTTTTGTGACCTAATTCTGTTGAAGACCCTCGACCTTGTGATATTTATTTCTTATTAAAACATGAGAATAGAACTGAAGTTATCCCATTAATCAATCAACAATGGACATTCTCTAATTTTAACTGGTGCTAATGTTTAAAATGTAAACATCATCACCATTTTCCAAAAGCAGCTTCTTAGAGATAATGAAATAATCACTAATCACTAATAATGGGCCCCTCACTACAAGAAAGATGTTGAGGCTCTGGATCGTGTCCAGAGATGGCCAACAAAGAAGTGAAGGATCTGGAGCTCAATTCTTATGGAGAGTAGCTGAGGGAACTGGGACTGTTCAGTCTAGAGAAGAGGAGGCTCAGTGGAGACCTTATCACTCTCTACAATGACCTGAAAGGAGGTTGTGGCAAGGTGGGGGTTGACTTCTTCTTCTGTGTAATCAGTGATGAGAAAGAATGGCCTCAAGTTGTGCCAGGGGAGGTTCAGGTTGGATATTAGGAAACATCTCAGCAAGAGCAATGCTGCAGTGGCACAGGCTGCCCAGGGAGGTGGTGCACTCATCATCCCTGGAGGTGTTCAAGAACTGTATGGATGTGGCACTAAGGGATGTAGTCAGTGGGCATGGTGGGGGTGGACTGGATGATCTGAGAGGTCTTTCTCAGCCTTCATGATTCTATTCTATGATTCCAACTATGTACATTCCAAGAAGAAACCGGAATCCCCATCTTCCCAGGATGTGTAGCAACCATCAGCCCGTTTGCACATTAACACTGCTAGGAAGCATTTTGCCATCAGAAACACTTCAAGCGCAGTGGCAGTCAGACAGGGCTGCTTCCCAAGGAGGGATGCAGAACCAGAAGCGTACAGGTTTTAAACCCATCTTTCTACAGCAGCCAGGACTGCAAGGAGGGCCATCACCATTCTTGTAGGGTTTATTTCTGCTTCCAAAACTGCTGTTTCTGCTTTCCTCTGAGCCTCGGGCCCCGTGGTGACAGAGGCACAATGAGAAGCTCCCCACAAACACACACTAAGTGGCAGGAAGAGCAAATTCCTACAGCTGAACAGGGGAAAACAAGGATTCTGAAAGTTTCTACAAAATGAAGGGACCTTCCTCCCCCACCTGAAGGGGAAAAAACGCAAATTTAGCGCTTGACACAAACATACTCGCTGGCACAAGCAAAACGCCCTGGTTATGAGAGCACCCTCCAGCACCACCCGCACTCCCCCGCCGCCATGTTTCTGCCGTTCCCCGGCACTGCGCATGCCCAGCATTGCCGCTGCGGGGCGCGGGCCCGGGGCAGCCGCTGGCCGGATGGCGGAGGATGGAGGCCGGGGAGCCGCGACCAGTCCGGCGGCAGCACGGCGCTTCGTGCGCTGTCTGTACGCCGTGGGCTTCCTGGTAAGCGGTGAGCCGGCGGCGCGGAGTGGGTGGCCGTGATGGCGAAGGGGAGATCCTTCCCCGCCTCGCGTGAGCCGGCTGCGGCGGCCCTGTAGCTCTGGGGCCCTCTGCCGGGGCTCCAAGCGGCCGTCGGAGGGTCTGTGCTCCCTGTGGCGGCGGTGGCGGTGGCGGTGGAGGGGGAACGGCACAGCGCAGCTGTTGGTTCCCTCAGAATCCGAGGTCGGGCAGTAAACGGCCTTGCGGTCCGATGTGGGCTTCCCGTGGGTTCCCCCTTAGCGCTACAGATGAAGTTACTCTATTTTCAGGCTCTGACTTCCTTCTGGGGCTTGAGTGCTTGTTGTGACAGTGTACAGTAGCAGTTGGATTTGCCCTGTGACCTTTAGGTTTGGCAGTAGAAACACTCTGCTTGTTTTCAGTCCTTGAACTAATATCCTGGAGTACTACGTCCAAAGTGTGCGGTCCTCAGTACAGGAGAGACATAGACCTGTTTGAGCGTGTGCAGAGAAGGGCCACAAAAATGATCCAAGGGATAGAACACCTCTCCTATGAGGGCACACTGAGAGAGCTGGGGCTGTTCAGTCTAGTGAAGAGAAGGCTCAGAGGTGACCTGATAGTGGCCTTTCAGTATCTAAAGGGGAGCTACAGGAAAGAAGGGGTCAGACTCTTTAGCAGAGTCTGTGGTGATAGAGCGAGGGAAAATGGTTTCAAGCTCAGGGAGACTAGATTTAGGTTGGATCTAAGGAAAAGCTTTTTTCTAATGAGGTTGGTAAGGCACTGGAATAGGTTACCTAGTGTTGTGGTTGGTGCCCCATCCCTGGAAACTTTCAGGGTGAGGCTGGTTCAGGCCCTGGGCATCCTGATCTAGCTGTGGTGTCCGTTCACATTGCAAGGGAGTTGGCCTGGGTGGCCTTCAGGAGTTTCTTCCAACTCTAAGGATTCTCCCGAGGAAATAACATAAAGGACAAGGTACATAGTAGCAACTTTTGTGTCTTCATACCTCCTCTGTGATACTTTGACATAGAGCATGTAATACAACCTAAAAGCAGGCAAGAAATTAGTGCAATTTTAAATATATAGAGTGTGGTGAAATTTAATAAAGAGCAACATGTTACCTGTTACACAATCTTCCTGTAGCCTTTACAGAAAGGGCAGTTAAACACTGGAATAGGCTCCCCACGGAGGTGGTTGAGTCACCATCCCTGGATGTGTTTAAGAGTTGTTTGGATGTGGTGCTCGGAGATATGATTTAGCAGAGGGCTGTTAGAGTTAGGGTACTATGGTTAGGCTGCGGTTGGACTTGATGATCTTTAAGGTCTTTTCCAACCTGAGTAATTCTATGATTCTTCAGGTTTTTGGATGACATTTCAGTATGGGGTGCAGTTCAGGACATGGGTGCCATCCAAGGGGCACCTGTGGCAAAGAAAGACATGGTTTAGTGGGCGTGGTGGGATTGGTTGATGGTTGGACAAGACAATCTGAGAAGTCTTTTCCAACATTAATGATTCTGTGATTCTAGGCAGGCTGAATAGATGGACTGATAATAGCCTTATGAAACTCAACATGGACAACTACCAAATCCTGCAAGCAGCAAGAAATAACCATTTCCAAACACAGAGGGGTGCCCTAATTGAAAGGCATTCAGCAGCATCTTGGACTCTGCAAACAGGGAAATGCTCTTCCTTCACTCAGTACTTGTGGGAATGCATCTAAAATACTGTGCCCAGGAAGGAGTGAGCTTCCTGAAGGGCCACCAGGATGCTCAGAGAGGTTGCCCTGTGAGGAGAGGCTGAGGGGGGCCTGGCAGCAGCCTTTCCTGAATAGGTAAGGAGGTTATTGAGAAGATGGAGCCAGCTCCTCAGTGTGGTGCATGGCAAAAGAAAGAGGGATGAAGGTCCTGTATGCAGTCAGAACCTCTCACTGTAATTGCAAGAAAGCCTGCCTCAAAGAATCCTGGAATTGTTTGAGTTGGAAGGGACCTTTAAAGGTCATCTAGTCTTACTCCCCTGCGATGAACAGGGACTCCCATAGGTAGATCAGGTTGCTCAGAGCCCTGTCCAGCCTGACTTTGAATTTCTCCAGGGACGAAGCATCCACCACCTCGCTGGCCTGCGCCCAGTGCCTCACCACCCTCCTTGTAAAAAAACATTTTTCTTATACCAAGTTTAAATCTCCCCTCTTTTAGTTAGAAACTGTCCCCCCTAGTCCTATCACAGCAGATGATGCTAAAGGGTCTGTGTGCCCTTCTTTCTTATAGCTCCTCTATAGGAAGAGATATAGATCTATCCCTTGGATAATTTTTGTGGTCCTTGTCTGGATGCACTCTAACAGGTCCATGTCTCTCCTGTACTGAGCATAGACACATCTTTTCACATGAGGACATCCAAGAAGTGGGAAGGGTTGCCAGAGGAGCTGTGCAGTCTGTGTCCTAGAAGATTTTCAGGACAAGACTGGATAAAACCTTGAGAGTTTGTATTCAAAGCTTGCCCTGCTGAGAGCATGACTAGAAACCTGAGATCCCTTCAGTGTGAATTATTGTTATTCCATGATTCCACATGCTAGTGCTTGGAATAGCTTTCTGAGCCCTGTTGCTGTTTTACGAACAATGTTAGTGAGTTGTGTGGGCTTTTAACTCATGCTGATATGTTTAATGTCCTAATTTCTTGTTTCAGTCATAGGATATTTAGTGATAGACTATAAGAATTTACTCAGTAGTGTGCATTGTGACAATTACTCTGACTATGGGTATGCTATGAACAGCTAGCTAGACTGCTGAAGCTGCAGCAGTCAGTGATAAAAGGTGATCTTGCTTCAATAGCTCTCTTCTGTAAGGCTCAGCTCTGATAAAGGACTCGTGCCGGGAGCATATGGTGAAGGAACTGTTGGGTTAATGTGGCTAGCTCAACAAAAGATAAAGTATCAAAAGAACTGAGTAGAAGATTCATGTACCTTTCAGGATGGGTAGTGTCCTTTGCCCTTATACAAAAAGTTTTCTACTTACACTTCACGGTATTTTTTTTTTAATGTTTTTGTCCTTACATTTCTGAAGTTATACAGAAAGACCATCTTTGAATAGGTTCAGATGTATCTTCCTCGTCCTGGTTGACAGTGAAAATACTGTAGACTTTCCATCTACCCAAGTACAGAGTGTTTTAGGTGACTGAAATAAAAAATTATTATTTAGCTATATATCTTCAGAATGTTTGTATGTGCAGGAAGGAGGGAGTATTGACATTATAATTTTCACTCCTTTGTGAGGCAAACCTTTTCTTTATCTTCCTGTGTGGTTTTAATTTTGTCCGTACAGGGTAGACTGTAGAGGTTATGACATATCACGTTAGGCTTGAAAAATTTTCTTTGAATCTTGTACAGATACAGAAGTCATTTAAAACTTTTGAAATGTGGACTGACTGTTCTTAAAACAGTTTGCTGCCATCTTTGTAGAAATCATCACTTACTAAAAATTTTCCTGCCTTCTTTTCAGGATTTGTTCGGTGTGAGTATGGTAGTTCCTTTAATGAATCTTCACATCAAATCTCTAGGAGCAAGTCATACAGTTGCTGGAATAATAGGTGAGTTGCAATAATCAGTTGATTTACCAGGGAAGGAGATAATGAGAACTGAAATGCACCTTCCTGTAAATTGGATATTATAGCATAATTCTTCCTTGCTAGTAGCATAATAAAAAGTAATGCCAAATTCCAAATAGAAATGTAAGGAAAAGCACACTGTGCGTGGTTCAAAGAGCTATCCAACTTCACATCCTCTCAGTCGCCAAAAGCAGATGCCTGAGGAAGTGCATTCTAGGAAAGAAGAGGAAAGTCTTACAGTAATACTTGTACAGGTGCTTTTCCTGCTGTCCTGGTTTCTTCAGCATCCAAGAATTCACAGCATAGCAACCTTGGGAGCCAGAGCTGCTGGTTTTATTTTTTATTGTTATTTGCAGGCTTTGCAGACAGTATGTCTACAGCTGGTTCTCCTCAGCTTTCCAGTGCCCTTCATTGCTCCCAATTCGATTAAATTCCTTGCAGCTAACTTATAGCAAAGATATTTGTCATTCTTAAAGAATATTTATCGGTAAATTCTGAAGGTTTGGAATTCTGTCTTAAAAGGAGCTGTCAAGGTGAAGTTCCATGATTCTGAAGTTCTTATTTATATATTGTATTGCTGTTTGTGGTTTGCTGTGATAGAAGGATGATATTCTTTTTACCTACGTGTGGTTGGCTTGGGCTTTGTTACTCTTTTTTATTTATTTTTATTTTGGTTGGGAGCAGTTTATGAAATAACTCTGGTTCTGCTCTGAGATAGCTGTAGTATTTTAAGCATTGATTCATCAAAAATACATTTTTATCTGCTTTGATTTGGAACTTGGAAAAAAAACCACTAGATCTTGAGGTGTATTCTTATAAATGAAAGGGGTTGGTAGATATTTCTCTGTACTTCTCTTTTCTGCTTCTCTTCTGTCACTAACTGCTGCTAAACTCAGCCTCCCAAATGAAAGAACAGGGTGTGTGGTTTCTTTAGGGTTTCTGTGGTGCCTTGTAATAGGTTGAAGAGCTGAGTGGAAAGTAATTACAGCCTCCCAGTAATAAAATTCTCTTCTGATTCTGAGAAAGAAATCGCAAATGCTGAGATCTCTTTTGCTTAATACACCATCCAAAGCAACGTCCTTCTATGTTGTGTAGTTGTGTAAGTTTGATTAGCAGTTGCTTTATTATGGGTTTTTTCCCATTCCTTAAACTATTTTCCATGTTTTCTAAGCTTCATCCTTTCCTCTTCTTTTAGTAAATTATTCCCAGAATTACTTTCATGTTTTCTCATTTAAAATTTCATGAAGTTTTCATAAAAGAATAATTTTTACTGTTGGTATTTTACCTGTTTGTTTTAGGATCTCTCTATGGTGTAATGCAACTATTTTCCAGCACGTTTGTGGTGAGTTCTAACACTGTGTTTTTAAGTAAATTGTCATTTCTGTGGATTTTGTGGGGGGATGGGAGGGGGAAAGGAAGATTTTAATAGCATTTCTTGAAAATTTGAAGAGGTTCATGGTGTTCATATAAGTGGTTTTGTTTGGAGGATCCTGTTTTTAGTTTGCCTTTTTGTTTCACTTATATAGAATGTTCAGATCTTTCATAACATTACTAATTAGAATGCAGAATTCAGATTAAGATGCAGATTTGGGTTTAGACACACATTGCTGAGCTAACTCCCGGTCAAACAAGGTTGTCTCCAATGTAGGCACTAGTGAAACAGTTCTCTTAATTCAGTAGCCTGTCCAGAAAGCAATCTTATGAGTCAGCTCTTTGTAAGCCTGTTATATAGAGCTTGCTTTCCCTGCTTAGTAAGCAGTGTCTTGTAATCTGCCATATGGCTTAAGTTCTCATGCAGTGTATCTTTGAGCTTTGTCGAGGCCAAGCATCCTGAAAGCATGCTTTAACATTTGATGCCACAGATCCCTGTATTTAACCAGTAAAACCTTTAATTTTATCCCGCTATTTCCTATCAGGAGAGCAGATTTTGAGCATCTTGTGAAAAAGTGTTTCATTGTGTTCTACAGGACACCTGGGATAATTTGCTTCTCTAATGTGGCGTTTTCTTTGAACTGGAAGACAATTACCTACTTCTTTAAAAATATCCTTGCTGCTTGGAATCAAGCTGTTTTATAAACATACTACAGCAAGTTTGATGTTCTCCCTTCTCGTAACTACTTACTGCTCATCTGCTCTGTAATGACAAACTCCTCCTAGCTAAGACCGTTCCTTTTAGGATGCTCAGCAAGTGTCTTGAGCATAGCCACCAAATATTTGTGGTTGGTTGTGCTAACACGTTCAGAGTGCCAGTAATAATAGTATTTAAGTGTGTTTATTGCAGGATTGTGGTTTTTAAAGAGAGAAAGTGTAAAAAAAATAGAATACAGTTTCAGCAGGTGCACTTCTAGCACGGCAGAACTCTGCTCATCACTTCCAGACTTCATGCACTTAATAAACTTGTGTAATAAGCTTATGAAGCTTCTGCTAATAGTCCTTTGAACTTCTTTCTCAATTCAACTTAGATAAACTCATTGCTTACGGTATGTGGTTAAATGTTATAAAACGTTCTTAATTTCCTGCTTTGTGAAGGGCTGCTGGAGTGATATAGTAGGAAGACGATACTCCCTGCTTGCTTGTATTCTTCTCAGTGCACTGGGTTACTTCCTGCTTGGAAAGTCCACCACTGTGTTCCTGTTTGCCCTTTCTAGAGTCCCCGTAGGTGAGTAAACACTTGGTGTTTTGCAGCTTGAATTTCATGTAGTCTCAGCTTGAGAATTACTACTAGAGAAGTGGTGGTGTTTAGGTACTGACATAACATCATCCATCAGCATCTACTGAACCCTGGTAATAGGGGCATCTCTACAGGTTAAACATTCTTACGATTTTTCTGAAAATTGAAATACAAACTCAAACTGTCAGAACTTTATACCACTTTAAGTGGTTAAGATTGGAGTGCAGCAATTCCTTGAAAGAGGTTGTTGTACTGTTAGTCATTAGGAGTACCTGGTATATCTGCTGGAAATCGTGACCTGCACTCACAAGGCAGAATGGAACGTTATGTTCATTATTGATTTTCTCTTATGCTGATGACATATTTTGAAGTGATACCTGCAAAATCTGGCTGAAAAATTAGGTCAGCACTTCAATAGAATATATACCAAAGCAGGTGTGTTTGCAGCACTGAAACTAAGTTTGTGGCAAGGTTTGTATCAATTCTTACAGTAGCTGAACATTTATCATATATTCTGATATACCACTTATATATTCTGATATAACAAGCAGTGCTTTTACTTGGAACACATCTGTGAAAGGGTACTTTTGTGGCCTATGGTCCTGGTCTAGGAACTCTTCATACTGTTTCTTTACTTAAGGAAAAATTGCTAATGAATGATTTGGTTGGTATTTGATTACACAGTAGAAGTAATACTTTTTAATTCTAACAGTACTGTGCCTGCGATGGATAGCATTGCTCTGGTCAGAGTGAAGAAATACAAAAGATTGCATTGTTACTATTCCTGCAGCACACTTGTCTGCCACACCAGTCTCCCACATGCCTTGTAATCCTGGAAATCTCCATGCACAGCAAAATTGTTAGAGAGCTACGTTTATAAACAAACGAGCCATTTCTACTCCACCTTTACCCACAGGATCTTATTTTAGAGTCTGTGTTGTTCCTAGAGTGCCACCGGCATGAGCTCATTTACTTATCCTTCCAGTAGGGTTGGAGGAGCGTTCCCTTAAAAAAATGTCTGAATAATTTAGATACCTATGTCCAAATCCTTGAACAGCCAGGACAATGATTGTGGCTCAACACACTGCACAACTCTAACATGATGAATTTTTGGTCTGTAATATTAATTATAGGAACTGCATGATTTTAACATCGATACATCAGATAGCTTATGTGATTTTTAATCTTTTGAATTAAGCAATAAACATTTGGGTTTTCATTTGTGTTGCAGGTATTTTCAAACACACACTTTCCATCTCTAAAGCCCTGCTTTCTGACTTGGTTTCTGAGAGAGACCGCCCTTTAGTAATGGGACGTTTCAATGCAGCCTCTGGTGTGGGCTTCATTCTGGGGCCTGTTGTTGGTGGCTACCTTACAGAGTTGGAAGATGGCTTTTATCAAACATCTTTCATCTGTGCCTCTATCTTCCTTCTGAATGCTGGTAAGTTTTTATGTCCTTTTTTGCTCCACTCTTGTGTATTTATGCTGTTTGTAATACCTAGAATTTGCCATGTTTCTTATCATATTTGGCATGCGTGGTTGGTATTATGAATACAGGGCTGTTGAGAAGAATAGGAATTTTGAAGCAGTTAACCTCTAGTTGCTTCTCCATTATATTATGTATATTGCTTTTACAAGCATGGGAATAGGAACTTAAGTGCCCAAAGATGACAACTAAAAGTCAGAATTTTTGCTTCAGCCCTTAGGTTTATGTGCTGTATGTTGTCTTAGTGCTTTCCTTCCTTGCTTTCATTACATTTAAAATTGAACTGTGAATAACACTATATGTAATCCTTGTCATTTTTTACAGTGATTTTTAAAAAGTAGTTCAATTCCTTTTTAAACGTTGTTTTTTACACTGTGTAAACTGTTACCATCAGACTAATGGGAAGCCTTGTAAAAATTACTCAATTAAATACAACCAACTAATATTTTTATCTGTGTAGGTCTTGTCTGGATGTTACCCTGGAATGAAGAGAGCATTGTCAGTATGAAACATGAACATGGGAAGAAAAGGACAGACAAATCCTCAGCAATAAGAGATTGTGACTCACACTTGAAACCAGTAACTAATGGAGCTATGGCAAATGATAGTCCTTTCCAGTCTCCGTGGGTCCAAATTGCAACAGTGCTGAAGAGGATTAAAGAAATTGCATCCTCTGATTTATGGGATATATTTTTAATACGGTTACTGATGTCCGTTGCTATACTTCTGTACTACAGTAATTTTACTCTGGCTTTGGATGAGAGATTTGGGGTGAAACCCCTGTTCTCTGGATACCTAATGAGCTATAGCAGTACACTTGGAGTCCTGGCTGGTTGTCTTCTTGGACCAATAACAAGACTGTATCAGCACAACACTTACAGACTTCTGTTGCACTCTAGCACTTTTACCTGCGTGTTGATTCTTCTGTATGCATCAGCACTTGGCATGTGGATGGTCATTTTGTCTTCCACGTTCTTGGCCTTTTCAACTACTATAGGTCGTACTTGCATCATTGATCTCGAATTGACCATTGGTGGGAATGAGGCCAGCGGTACACTCTTGGGTGTTGGACAGTCTGTGACATCAGTGGGACGTATAATTGCCCCACTCCTCTCTGGAATTGCTCAGGAATTCAGTCCCTGCGGCCCGCCAAGTCTGGGAGTTGGTTTAGCTTTAATAGCTATTCTGATAATGAACATAAACAAGCAAAAATATTGTAGCAGTGGAAATGTTAAGTTAAAAAATCAATAGCTGCAAGTTTGGATTGTGTGGATATGTTCTACGGAAGAGGCACAGTGAATCAACCTGGGTTGACACATACACTTGCCAGACCTGTGTAACAGTAACAGGATCATTTAAGAGGGCAAATTATGTTCATGCAGAGACAAGTGTGTGTATATACATACGTATATTTATATGCTGCAGGACAGTTGTCTTTCTGAACTGGGACCACTAGAATTCTTATGAGAGGGACAGGTGTTAATGTGCGGTATTGGCTGGTATTTTTAATGAACTTTTAACCTTCTTGGAGGGAATAGAAGAATGATTTAAGTACACAGATCCTGTTTGTAGCTGATACTTGAAACAGTGTTTAGACTGATATCTTGTAAAAGGTGCAGGCAGAAGTTAATTTGTGTTATTTAATTAGAAATGAGTTTTTATTATTTGATCGGGAGAATTCGGAACATAACTTACTAGGCTTAATTTCTTATGCTGTGGTCTGTGCCATTTTCTGCTGTGACAATAGATAATTAACAAGATGTTTGTATGACTTTGTTAAGCATACATTGTTTTTAAGACTTACGGTAGCCATCTGGCCCTGATTACCAGTCTTTCCCAGGCAACAGATTTGGATATATGCTAATTTTGTGTATTAAAATGGACAATTTTGGAATAACATGGAGTCATTCAGACTGAAACTGAGACTGAACCTAAGCTTTATTGAAACTTGAACCGGTAGTTTGTATATAGTGATAACTTCTACTGAGCAACTTTGTCATAAATTATTTTGTAATGCTTCCTGTGCAGTTTTTTGGCCTTCATTTTGAGAATAAATTTGCTTCCAAGCCTTTTGATTGACTGTTAAAGGTGTGCTGGAGAAACTAGCAAAAGTTCAAAGGTGACTCTAAGTTAATGCATTCTTTTTCATCTCTGGAGGTACAGGTGACATTTTAGTGACAAGACAAAAAACGTGCCTTTATTTGTATTTTGGTCTTTGTTTGTCTGAACTGCTTAAGTAATGACTTTACCCTCAGAGCTGTAGCGAGAGTTGTAGTACTTTGCAACTTTGCTGTTTGTTGTTCATGCGCATATTGCTTACTAGTCACTGTTTGAATTTGTTTTGAAATATACTTTGCACTGTTAATGTTCCGTGCACTTTTTCTAAAACTACTTGAAAATGCAGTCCACTATGTCGTATTTTTTATTAATAACCATTTAGCTGCGTCCCTGAACACATCTGTGCAAATGATCTTGCTACTTCAAGAGAGTCACAGGTAATGTTTTGCACTTATTTCCTTCTTTTTCCAGTGCCTGAGATTGTGTAAGTCCTTGTTGCAACCTCAGTCATTTCAGCGATGCCACCATGAGAATAGAGAGAGAACTCTGAGTTAATTTTATACGTTGACATAATAAATGTTTTATTACTGCTGTGATTTCAGTAAGTATCATCAGAGATAATTACTGTAATGATCTGTGTTGAATTTACTTGAGGAACTTGAGGCATTTTCGAGTATGTTATCTCTTTGTTTTGCTTGGCAGATGCTTCAAAACATTCTCACCCAATGTTTCCTATCCTCTTTCCATCCATGTTTTCAAATACTTAACTAAAACTATCCTTCTGTAAATCAGGGTTTTCTGTTTTGCGACTGTAGCAAAAGTTAAAAGGGAAGGTGGAGAGTTCCTCAAAAGTGAACATATTTGAACTATTTAGTAATTTTTATTATGCTTGTTGGTTATACTGGGTGACAGATAACAGATAAGTTCTATAAACACCATAAAATTCAACTTTACTGTAAAAACTACCAGAATATTACTTTTCTACTTATAAAAGCTTCAATGCCTACATGTTAAATGTTTCTGCTTGAAAAGTAGGTGTCAATATACACTAAATAAAAATGAAATTAATATTTGCATTGAGCAACCTTTAGGAGGTTGCAGTCTCAGGGACATTACAAGTAATGCTACAGAAGGAAAGGTTTATAATTGTAGGCCAAAATGAAAGCGCTGTGCAAACATTTCTTTGGAAAGCCTCAGTTACAGAAAAGTTGCACTTTTTTTTTTTATAAGGGGAAGTAATAAAATGAAGTTACGATCTACCTTTATCATTTTGTCACTGTTCTTTTTTTCACTCTTCCTCTGCTGAAACTGTGGCATGAAGTACAGATGGTTAATTTAAAGAGGTGCAGTTTGTTTTTTTTCTTTGTGGTCTAAGCGTTACTTAAAATAATAAACTTTTCACATAAGAGGTGAAGGAGCCCTAGGATTCAACCAAGAATTCACCTGACAGTGAGTGGAAAAGAAGAAAGAAAGACAAAGAATGAACTCAGCAGTTTTGAGATGGGATGCTGAAAGCTACCATTCCTAGTGCGTGGAGATCATATTTAAATCCCTTGTGTTGTCTCTTCGTTGCCATGATCAAGTTCAGCAAGTAATGAGTAAGTGACATCCCTGGAGAGAAGATGTGACTCCTCCCTTGAAGTTGAGGGAGGAGAAGCTGCAGCTATTTTGGGCTGTGCTGAATTACTCAGCAGTTTCTTGAATCCAGTTCTGGTATCTGAAGATTCCAAAACAGTGATCTAATTATGGACTAAAGGTGTGTGTTTTTAGGGGGAAAGCTTCAACCTTGAAATAACTGAGATTTTTCCCTTGCTCACTCTTACTTTGAGTTAGTTTTCTCAGATGTGTTGGTTGTGGGTTTTTTTTTTTATCATTTAAAATTTTCACTTTTTTTTTTACCACTGATCTTCGTGATCAGCTGATGCTGAAGAAGCTGCATATAAAGTGCAACAATAACTGATAGCATATGATACTCCATTTGTTACTTTTACATAATATATTTTGCATTTTGGTTACTGTTTCATACACTCCAACAGATACTTTTTGAAGACTTACAAATAGCTGTGCAGGAATCTTGCAAGGCAGTTAATTGTGGCCTGAACTTTGAGAATCAGCTTATTTTGAGTGGAGATCAGATCTCTCCCCTCTGGGAAATAAAATAACTAAGGGAGCATTTTTTAAAGGTAAGCCTTGAAAACCTCATAGTTCAACCTACAAGGAGGAATTAAGGTACATTTTTGGTTCTTTTTAACTCAATATTAGCATCAAAGAATTATTTTTGATGAACACTTCGGAACAGGAACTGTTCTTGTGTCAAATGTAATAAACAGGAGATTTTGGAAATGATGTAAAATAATAATGAAATAACTTGGAGTACTTAAAATGCATTTACTTTCTTGCTTCCAAAATTTACTTTTGAAACAAAACCTTTTGCAATTAGAATGCTACTGCAACTCACAACACGCAAATGTAAAGCCCAGCACGTTTCAGATAACGAAATGGAGCAACCCCCTTAACTGTCATATTCCCTTTTGCAATGTTACTGATATCCTGTTGAATGTTACAAGACGCAGAGGCTTCCAGAGTTCGTCAGTCCTGTGTGCCTGTGCTGTACAGGAAATGCATCAGTGCTTGACTTTGAGAAATGATGCTAACCCAATATCCCATTACGTTATCCTATTAGAAGACCTGCCAAACACCGGGAGGAATTTTGATGGAGGAAACTTTCAAGCAGTGCAGCACAGTATCCAAGAGGGAGACTTACCAACCCCAAATCTGATCAGCTCCCAAATGCTGAGGTATTTTCAAATGTTTGCAGGAGAATCAAGCTGAAGCTGCCATGTATTTTAATTAACAATTTTGATTATTTTTTTTTCCAAGTAGCTCCCTGTTTAGCTGGCCATCTAACAAGCCAAGACGGAGATTAAACCTTTTGAGTGTCCTAAGATAGCTTCCTTATGGTGGTTCACACAACTGACAGCGTCAAGCGCAGCTACAGCTTGATCTAGAAAGTACACCTGAATAAGGTGAGTTAGGTAGCCTATGACTTACCTGTCTATTGTGTCCTAGAGCAGATCCTCTTTCTACTGCCTGGACTTGATACCTCCTGCCAGGCTACTCCTCCAGTCTATTGTTGGCCTGGCTGGCATAGTCTATAGTAGTATTACTATATACTGTGTATTGTAGTACCAGCATGCATGTTATTTTGGCCAAATTTTCAACCTGGTTTGTTCCCCTATGTGATTTATATGTGGCTTCAACAGAGGATTTTCTCAAGTTGCTAGATTGTTAGGCAGCGTGGTTATCTTGTTTAACAAAATACCTGTGCTTTCAGTGGACCTCGCATTACACTTTAGTACCAGGTAGCAAAGCCCTTAAAATGTGGTCTCTTACAGCAAATTATTCTTGTTTTCTTTGTCAGATATCTGCTTAGAACAGATAACTGGGTGTCTGTCTACACTCTAGCCTTTGCCTTACCAACTTACCCTAATTAAATTCAGCAGCTGAAGGGGAAAATAAACTCTCAGAAAAGGCTAACACACAATGTATTTTCTACTTTCTCAATCCTAAAAGTGGACAGCTGGGCATTTACCAAAGCAGTAAAATACTGATACTACAGAATGTACTGAGGAGTCCATCTGGAAACAACAACAAAAAAACCTGTGTGGGTTTGGCAAATTTCCCAGCCATTGCTGAAGATATGTTTTTCCGAAGTGAAAAAAGTCCCCAGTCAATACATGATTTTCCCCATCAGATGGTGCTCAAGGACAGATTTATTGGGCATCTCATTCTCTATAACAGAAAAACTTTTCTTTGCAACAACATTAAGGAAAAGTCTCCTCCACAAGCTGAAGCTAGACGGGCACTTTAGGAAGAGCCAGAAGTGCTACTGAATTTGTTTTCCTTTTGCAAGGAAGTAAAAGAATAAGGAAGAGACAAACCTCAAACATGAGACTTAAGTGAGAGCAAGAGCTGAATAGATGGGCTACTTGGGGCATAGCCTGTATCACTTGCTGTTCTCTTTGCTACTGAAAATTTGAATGCCCAGAGAAATGGCTTCTGGAGGTGACGAGCTCTGGACCAGCAGCTGCAGAAAGAGCCTGAAAAGGGTGTGATAAGCAGCAGAGGGGAAGGGAGAGAGTACTTGGGAGGAGAACAAGTCTCAGGCGACCCATGATTCTGCTTCACAGTGTAACCGTGCTGGAGATTTGCCTTACTGCTAATCTCCTGTGATCTCAAAGTGTTTTGAAAAAGTAACAAAATACTGGTGTGTTTTGAAGCACCAAGAGCTTAGGACCCTATTATATCAAACAACCTCCAACTTTGTGCTTTTACCATGGGGAACCTAGTTTTAAGTACCAGTGATCCATCTTTCCTCAGACACAAGCCAATTTGTCATTAACAGCACATGAAGGAGAAGCTCTGCAGGGAATTAACTGAAGGTTGATGTGAAACATTTTGTATTTATTTGGTCAGATTTCAGGTGGGTCTGCTATAAAACACCTAACCTAAACAGTCCAATCTGCAAAGAAGTTTCAATAATAAAATCCAAATCCAAGGCCTCTTTCTTATTTGATCATCCTATCAGTAACACAGCGACAAAGCACTTGCTGACAACTTCACAGCTGAAACATATTTTCCATGTAGAAAGGCAATCAAATTTGATTTTAAAGCTTACTGGCTTTGTTTGAGCCCAGTTTTATTCCCAAACAGGAGGTGGCCATTCAAGGGTAGATAAACAAAGCTTTCCAGAAATTATTTTTGAGAACAGCCATGAACGTCTGACCGAGATTTCTAGGGTTGACCTACCTGTCTCTCCACAGCTTAAAGATTGCATCTGACACACAGCAGAAATTACATACTTTGATCACAGGAAAACAAAAACATGAGCCAATAAAAGACGCTAGACAAGTTTGGCATTTCAAATACATACATGAAATGAATATCTTGGAAAAGCTGTTAAGTCATTATCCCTTTTTAAGCTCATTTACCATCCCAGCCCACAAATTTTTCAAAGAAATCTACACTGTGATTTTAAAAGCAAATTCTGATTTTTAATAGTTCTTTCAAAACAAGCTTAAATAAAAAAAAGTGAATCTTATTGCCCGCAGATTTAGAAATGTGCTAACGAAAAAGAAGAGTTATGATTTCACAGTGTACATTCTTAAATGAAAGTTATGAATCTTGTAACAAGAAGAATTAAAATGATTTTTGCATTGTGCTGAAATGTGTATCTGTGCTGAAGCAAGCTCAAAACTTAGGATAAAGTGGGACAGAAAGTGCAGATTCCTGAGACCTATTAAGTATCATTTATTTTAATGCATCCTTCCTACCCATATGTTCTTAAGTGATTGCCACTTCTGCTGGGATGAAGAAAGTCTGCATTTCTTATGGGCGTTATTAAGGTGCACAGTGACTGCAACTGATTCCAGAGCCCCTGGAGTGCTATTTTTCCATACAAACAAATCAGTGAGAGAGAAAGAAAAGACAATCCTTCCCCTTTTATAGATGAACAAATAAAAAGAAAATAATTTCACCAGGGTCACAAGCACGAGGGAAGGAGCTTTCTTGAGTCTCAGTGGTCCCTGACTCAAACAGGACACTGCTCAGTTTTCTATGTGCAGTGCTCCACAACTTTTCTACTGCCAAGTTTGCACTGCAAAGAAGATGCTAAGGTGCAAAAAGCAATCTTGAACAGGAGCACTAGTCATCTACTTGAAGTTTTCTATTTTTAGGGCTTCTGGTATTCCTTTAGGTACTCTCAGCTCTTACTGATGTATGTTAGTGACGATCAAGGTCATTTAGATTTCCCTTAGTGATTCTCAGTACCGTTTTAAAAGCTACATATTGGCAAAAATTCAGAAACTGAAAATTCAAGCTATTCAGGTCTTGTCTTTGTTGCAACTTCTATGAACTGCACGTGCAATTCTCCTCCTACAGCTTGTTCCTTCTCTTCTTCCTCTTTTCCACATCATGGCTCTTCAACCAACTTGGGCTTCAGGAATATGTTTATGCTTCTTACAAAGTCTATATGATAGGTGCATTGTGCAATTTTCAGTGTTACTCATATTAATGCTCTGGTCAAAACAAGTATCATTTGATCATAAATAAAATC
The DNA here is from genome assembly GCA_030625065.1 of Alectoris magna. Classification (NCBI taxonomy): domain Eukaryota; kingdom Metazoa; phylum Chordata; class Aves; order Galliformes; family Phasianidae; genus Alectoris; species Alectoris magna. The sequence continues at coordinate 62,742,451 of CM060560.1, forward strand.
TGAAATGATACAGATTTCTGTAAAGAACCCCTTCATCACTGGACTTTCAACGGTGATTTTCACTGGATAGCTGGGTATTGAGCAGATTTGGTTCCACGAGATGATGTGATAAGGCACATTTCCATCCTATTTAATAGTGGAAATAATGTGATCAAAGCATCACCATAAGTTATCTATAAAAGATTATTTTTTTTTAATGTCTTCAGTTTTGCAATTGCTGCAGTATTCCTTTAACTTAGTTAATGGCATTGGCTTTACCCAAATGGAAATGCTTAGATTCACACTGAAGTTTGTCTTCACTTTAATGGATCCCGTTGTCTGATCAGATAGCTTAGAATCTGAATTTGGTACATCCACGGTTTGATACCAACAGTTCAATCTTTGCTATGTTCAGTATGGCTGGTTCTCAGGCTTACTTCTCTGCCTTTCCCCTTGTGATGCCTGCCTAACTAATCGTGGTGGTGGCACAGGTCTTGCCAACCCGTGGTCTGCAGTCAAATCTTCCCTGCTCAAAGTGCCAAATCTTGGTCTTGTCAGCAGTGGCTGTCTGAACCCAACAGACGGCTGAGGCAGGCTGCCTGGCTCCTGCTGCTCTCCTTGTCCATTCTGGCTCCCATCAACTTCGTTCTTCCACTCCATGCTAAATTCAGAAGGTGGTCGCTGCTGTCTTAGTCTCTGTTCTCTCAAGATTTTTCCTGCTCTGGGTCTTAAATTGAGCACTGTGGTAGTGGCATCCATTTCAGAGTCACTGCTGTCACCCACTGTTAATTGAAAACAAAGATTTTAGCTGTGAAATGTTCCTGTTTCAGGAATATTCATACAACAGCACACTGAACAGCAACAGCCATAGTAAAAAGGTTAACTGTGTTTCTTAAAGTCACTGCTTTGAGATTAGGCCCAGCACCAAACACTAAGATTTGACTTACTTACAAACATCACTCTTCACAAAACAGTGACATTTGGACATCTCCCACTGTCAAAGAGTGCTACACTTTTTAAGCTAACATTTCCCTAAGCTCTTCAGATCTGACAGGACACGGAATAAATCGAATACGCCTGACCGTCTCTGAGCTACTTGGAGTCTAGTCCCTAGCAGTGTCCAAGCAAGACAAAGAAACTAGATTTTCTTATCCTCATATAACAAGCCTAATCTGAGGCATTTCCAGGGCACTGCATCTACAGGGACTCTAGAAACTGGGCTTTGGAAAAGAAGCGTCAGTGATTCACCAAACAAAGGAGGGTAATGACCAGATGAAAGGAAACATCCCATCCTTACGATGCCTAAATGTACAACATCAAAGGACAACCACAGTGCAAATCTCAGCTTGCCATAGACTCCTTCACCCACTTGCAGCAGAGTAGAAAATGGCCAAAGGAAAGCTGGCATAACCATTTAAGGAATGCGGTGATCACTATCAGGTAAACTAAGCTGGGAACAGTCAGGCTGTGTAGATGTGCAAATATTTTCCCCAGCAGACTTAGAAGCACAGAATATCCCAAGTTGGAAGGGGCCCACGAGGATCATGGAGTCCAAATCCTGGTTCCGCACAGGACCACCCAAAACTCAAATCCTATGTATGTCTGAGAGCACTGTCCAAATGCTTTTTGAACTCTGGCAGCTTGGGGCTGTGACCGCTGCCCTGTTTCAGTGCCCGACTCCCCACTCAGTGAAGAACCTTCTCCTTCTTTTTAACTGACTAATATCTTCAACAGAACTGGCACATTTCAGTCACTCAATAATCGTGTTAAGAATTATTTATGAAAGACTCAAATTTGTTCTTAGATTTAAGTCAGATACGGTATTTCATATAAAGCAAAGAATAGCGTATTGTGCAACTGCCATCAGCACAGCTTCCTTTAGTAGCCTACACATTATTTCTTTTTAATGAAATTTAATTAAAAAGGTGAGAAAGAGGTCAACAAAGCATATCATCACACAGTTATCCATTCACCCAGATAATTTCATATCAAGGAAGGTCTTCATCAGATTATGTTTGCGGGCTTTTTCCCTCCTAAATATGTCAAACTGTTTATTTTTTGACAATTGAAATTGAATCTGGAGGCACATTTCCTCTTTAATATTTAATGCTAGGTGACAGTAGGTGACCTCTGTAGACATAACTACAGAATAAAAGACATCCTGCACTCAGGAGAGCAAAGACGTAATTAGCAACAGACAAAGTCATGGTCTATTGCTAAATTAATTTGGAAGAGTGGGAAACTAATTGGTCTGGGGTGTGGTCAGGGAATTTTAGTGAGTGTGCAGAGATTTAATCTCACCAACAAGAGATTGTACCTGTTCATGGCATAAGCGTGGTCATGCAAACAGTAACAAGCAAAAGTAATGTACAAAACTAACCAAACTTTTCACACCAGCTAGCTGCATTCCTCTGGATTTTTTTTTTATTTTCTTTTTTTTTTTTAATTTTATAATTCAAGAACTCCAAAATGAAACATTTGTGAGTTTAGGCATAAAAAAAATAGACATCTAGGTTGTTAAACACAGAATTTTGAAAAGTTCTAAATGAGATCTATATATCAGTCATCACATCCTCATTTCCCTCATTGGTTTGGTTCTCAGGGCGCTGCCTACTCCGACCTCAGTGAGAAAAGAAACCGCATAGTAGATTTGGATATTATCCAGTAAAGACACGAAGAATCAGCAATGACAGTATCTGGTGCAAATGTTTCAGGCTGAAAACTCCACAAGACTGTTTGTTGGGGCATTTCTTCACAACGAAATACCTGCTTCAGTAAAAGTGCTAGAAATATTCTAGCCCTTGCAGATGAAATAGTTCATATCCTTCTGAAAGTCAATATGCTAATTTCTGTACATCATCCCTGGAAAAACCTTCCTTCTATGTAGGCAAGATGAGCGCAGCACACAAGGGGGCAGAAAATTTTCCATTACCTCTGGAAGATGTTTTGTTTCTCACACGTAGTTTCTCTGGGAGTTTAGTGTTTTTAGGAAGTGAAAGAAATCTTTTTGTATTTGCAGCAGCCTGTGCAAAGAATAAGAGAATCATTAAGACACAGCAGACTGAAGTACTTGCATAATGCATGCTGAGATACACAGCTGAGGCTTGAATAGACTTAGGTAGCTCAAGGGCTCGCAGGTAGTTTGGGATTAGCTAATATGTGATCTTTTATTACACACTCAAGTTAACACTTACTGCTGGTTGAAGGCTCTGCTAACTATGGTAAGGACTGAGTAGTCTCAAGCAGTTCAATCAAAGCAAGGCCTGGTGCTACGCCCTCTGAGATCAGAGTTAATAAATGTATGCTCTCAGACTCTAGACTTACCTGTACAGGTTTTTCTGTGGAAGGCAAACATGGTTCCACTTTGTGCAACTCTGTTATGGAACTTTATTAGTCAGCTGCAAAAATTAGGCTGAGACTTAAGCTTGTGCACAAAAGCTAATCTGTATTCTGCTCCTGCAAATGCTTTATACATATAAATGACTTTACACAGTTGATTAGTCACGCTCAGGCTGATGGGGAAGCTGGGCACCAGTGTGACTGCTTAATAGCACAGGGCACAGAAGCATTATTTTCCCAAGTTTAAACTCTGCCATCTCTAGGTGCAGAGCGCACCTCACGCTTCCTGGAGCATATGAGGTTCTTTCCAGGGCAGGGCCATTCTTAAAAATTCAGAAATTTCTCAAGGGTATCCTTCCTTTCATTTGTTACAAAGACCTGTTTAAAACCTTGACAATCTACCCATTCTCCCCTGCCTGTACCACTCAGCAATGCACACTCGAAGTGAATGTGAGAAGCAAGTCTATGTTCCATGAGACATTTTTCCTCTTTTGATACTTCTGTGCTTCTCGTGATTACTGTACTTCTTTGTGTGATGGATTTACTCAAGGACAATTATTTTTTAAATTACAGTCTGTGAGTTTCAAAAAGCTGACAGCCTCCATCTCTCTCTCTGACCCAAAAATGCCTTAATCATTACTCCCCCTAAAGAATCAATATAAGTAACTGTGGTCGAAAGAGAAAAAAATCATTCAGAAACAGACTTCTTATTCTTACAACTAATACCACAGGTAACCCAGGTAATGATCACAAATGAGATGCAGCATTTATTGTAGGCAGCAGCAGCAGCAGCCTCAGTAGCTGAAGGACAACCGTATCAGTGAAGGTAGTAATCACTAAGTGTTCCTGCAACTTGAAAATACATATTTATAGGGGAATTAATTTCTTTCAGAGTTAAGGTGGGGGCATCGGATTCACTGTTTAATGAGTGTGCTCTTTTCAAATACAGTCTGGTATAAAAGGACTGCTTCAGAAAGTCAAATGTCACCATGACACACCATTTCTTGCAGAACGGAGGGGTTTTCCTATCCTGTGTCAAAACCTGAAGCCCACTTTTTAAGAATCCTAAGGAGCCCGCAGCATCTTTCAAATGAATTATTCACCCTCTGTGAAGCTCTCCTCCTTCCCACATTTTGGAGCATACTGAAAGGAGTTTGCCTGTCTCATAATCATACTCTACCTCAATCATCGACTCTTCATCAAAATACTGATAGAATTCTCACCATGTCATAGAGATACATTGGGTATGGAGCCTGTTCAGTTCCTCTGAGATAAAACCATGGCAGCAGATCCCACTTCCATATGACATTCTACAATATGGAAGCTTTTCGGAAGGGTTCAATGCAAACTAAGGGGCCTATGTGTGCAGCTCAGGGTGTAAGTGTGACATTATACGAACAGCTGTCTTTTAAGATTGGGATTTATTTTTTCAGCATTTCAGAAGAAATTTTCTGCATGGCATACAGCTACGGAGAACTCTTTCCTAAAAATCAACTAAAATGCAAGTACCGGTCTTTCTCTTGACAGGCTGTTAGTTTTCCGTAGGCTCTCCCTAAGGCTGTGTCGGCGACGGATCAGAATTTCTTTGGCCTGCTTCTCATTTGCATCTGCAGCCAGGCTATGTCGGTTATATGACATGGTCTGAAATAGAAAAGCTGTGGTTACTTTCTGAAAAGCACAATGTCAAACGAGTTAAGCTCTATGCACATTTCAAGACAGTCCTTTTTTGCTTTGATATTTTAATAATCGCCATAAATTCTTGCAAAAAAAAGTCATATTAAAGACAATTAAGAACAAGGGCAATAATTATGCCAGATTTTTTTTTTAGTCACAGGCTTCATGAGCACCTGTTTGCTTTTTAAGCCTGCCGATATTTATAATGAAAGAGCAGTTGGAAAAAGCTGGCTTATCCCCACATGTCAATGGACGATGCACATTTGAAAGTGATAGGGTGAGTCACCTAGGGGGAAGTCATTTTTACCTCCAGCAAGCTGAAGCAAGCTCAACTTTTGAATGTCTTCCAAGGGCACAGACATTCAAACTACTTAGCCACAGGATGGTAAATGTGACACGTCCTTTTGCTTTTATTTCACTGTTTTTCCAGCTCATCACCTCTGCTCTTAATACAAGCATCTTCACAACTGGAGGCAAATGGGAAATCTAATTGCATATTGTAAAGTGAACAAAGTGGGACAAGGTTGGGTTGAATTTGCACCTGTGATCTTTTTTAAGTAATGGAAGTATATTGCAGGTAATATGCCAAAAACATTAAGCTTTTCAACAGTATAAAATGAAATAAGCTGTTTACATAAAGGAGTGTGCATATGTTGCTGAAAATACTATAATAATAGGCATTTATTCATAGGCAATAGAAGTAAATAACAGCATTAACTGATACACTATTGTATAGCAGATACTACACTTGCCCAAAGATATTTTATGAAGGTAAGAAGCATGGTCAAAGAGGGATATTTACGTATGCAAAACTTTATTCTTACTCGATGACGTATTTGGTAGAGATTCTTTGTTAGTATTTCCCGCATGTTTTCCATCTCAGTGGGGGAGAGTGGCTTTATTTTCCCCTCATGATATTCACTGCGGAAGAACAAAACCCAGGAAGATACAGAAAAGAATGAGAAAGAGAGAATATTTTTGTTTTTATGATTAGAAATTACATTTGAACTGTTTCCTTTGTATTGGAAACAGCATTCTAAAACAACTGAGGAAAAGGTGAAAATGTAGTGGGTGAGAACAAAACCTTGATCTCATTTGAGTCAAATGGTAAGGCTCAAAACCTACTCTCTGAAATCTGTATCGATTGCACAGAGCTGTAAATTTGACTAAGGCTCTTCTCACAACATCCCTCAGGCCTCCCCTGTAGCTCCTGGCAGCAGATGTGCAGGCACTGGATCAAACCCAGCTCAGCCCCACACCGCACAGCAACATTCCCTGGAAGCTGGGTGCAGCTGCCCCTGTAAAACTACACACTCCGGAAGAGGAAGGCTCACTCATGCTTTGTATGTGAGCTGCTGTGAAATGATCCAGTTCCACGTCTGCTTACTGTTCATTTGATATTAGGACAAAGAATGTCCTAAGTCAAAGCAATTATCCTGCCTACGGACCAGACTGTGAAGTACACAACGTGACCCCACTGTAACGCTCAGTTGCGTAGGCCTCGCTGCCTTACCTGAGAGACACTGACGAAGGGACCTTGCTTATCATGCCACTCTCTGCCATCTCAATGGCATGCTTTATTTCCAGCTTCTTGTACAAAGAAACAATGCTGGATTTGGGCTGGTTCTCCCGGATGAGAAGTCTTCGCAGGTATTTATTGTCAAACTTTTTAAACCTGTGCATGAGGCAAACCAAACCAACCAGTTAATTTTTACTGGGCAGAGCTGAGGAATGCTACTACACCGTTGCTAAAGCAATCGTGAAAGAGTTTATTCCTCGGGAATGTGTCTGTTCGTATTAGTAACTTACTGCTGGGTATCATAATAAAAGGTCAAATTCATCCTTGCTTCAGACAGTCTTAACCTATGTTTTGGTTAATCTGTTAAAGCACAGTGTCCCTAGCAGCAACTTTTAGCTTCTATGTACTCTGTGTTATTGCACAATATTATTTCTAATTCTCCATTTTCACGGAGACAAAGAGAACATTAAATATTTACTGTAATAACAAATAAAAGGTCTATGTTTGCACCCACTGCTTTTTCTTTGAAACTTTAGCCTGCCCTTGTAAAATTTTGGAAGTTCTCCTTTTCTTTAGAGCAACTTCAGCCCTCTTGGATGCTTAGTGAAAAAATATTGATTGGAGCAGAGTGACTTTGTTTGTCAGAAAATATCCTGCACTCCAGTCATTCTGAAATTATTCTTGAAATTCAGTCAAATGTTTCTGAAGGTCATGAAGAGGTGGGACTCTCCTTCGGTTTGTAATCTGCTGGCTAAAAATCTCACACAAACTGCAGGAGAACCAGGCTAAGAAAAGCTGTAGCCCTGTCATCCATCTGTCAGGGCAGCATCTTCAGCCATGTCCTCAAGTCATTTGGAGAGGGATCCTCAGCCTCTGCTGCTGATGCTGTTCCTCTTTGTATAAAATGCTTAAATTCTGGTCAGAGCAATGACCAGAAGAAGGTGACCAAACCAGAAGGTGGGTGAGCAATGCCCTTGCTTGGCATCTGAAGGATTTGGATCAAAAAGAATGTGCTTCTGAGAAAAGGGAGTTAGGTCCACACAAACAACGATGATGATTCAGCAGCTAAACTGCACACATAAATAATTCAGGTATAGCCACTGGTAATCCTCTTAACTGAGTCTTAAATAATCCCATCAGGAACTGTGGAGCTGCCTGCCATTAGGATCCCTCATGCACCTCATGCCAGCCAGTGCCTTGATCTTCCTAGCGGAAGTCCCAGAGCTTTTGCTTGTTTCTCATTATCTAGGGAACTAACCCCTCACTTAACACCATGGGGGCAGATAGTTTGCAGCAAGAAAGCCAGCTCAGGATCAAAAGCTCAGCAGACATGCAGGAAATGCTCTGAAACTGTCAGAAACAGTGGGATTACCCACACCCTCAGAAGGTAGAATAATCTACCCTGGGATCAGAGGGCTATGCTTTTTCCCAGCTGGAAATTTTGTACTACTTGCTTGTGGTTTAGTTAAAAAGACATTGTTTTACCGCTCTCTCTTTGTAACCCACACGTTCTAAAAACAACCATCTGCATTCAAGAATAAAATGCTGAAAATGAAATCTGATGCCCAGCAGCTTTCACTTGTTGCTGCAGAGCCAGTTCATTCTCCGTATAACAAAGAAGGAGTTTTAAATGCCATTCTTACTTATCTCTCCAGAAGTTGTGACCCCAGTGTCCGCACACATCTTCAATTCCCGTCTTCACGTGATCGAAGAACTAAATAAGAAATGTTGATTCATTACATAAACGTATGGATATCGTTTGGCTTACCATTAGATTTCATTAATTTTCAACTTACTTCAAAACAGAAAAGCCAAGGCAGAATTCAGGATGATGCTTAACTAAATGCAGTCTATGGACACAAGCATGGGCCTGGCTTACAGATATTGAAAGGGGTCAGTTTTGCCTTCACTCACATGCCCAGGGGGGCACCTGGATCCTGTTCTCCCCTGGAGCTCACAGCCCCAGAAGGACAGAAGCCAATCTCCACAATGTCAATCTTGCTGAGCTCCTGCTTAAATCTGGAGTTGTTTTTGCCATATTTTCATTTCTTTCAAGTTCCCTAATCACTTGGAGCTATGCCTGGAACTTCTCCAGGGACTTCCCCAGGCTTGACAGTGAGCCAGGTGTGACTTTGTGGAGGAGACAGCCCAAGTGGGCAGCCAGCACTGCCCCTTCTGGATGCACAGAACAGATCTGCCACAGACAACATCCTGAGCTCCTGTTTTGGGGTACTGTGGTCCCACCTCACCTTGCAGTGTCCTGAGCAACCATTATTAGAACCACATTCTTCCTCACTCTTTTACCAGTTACGAAAGGGTAAATCAAATCAGCTAAGATCTCACTGGATACCCATGGCAGCTCACAGCCAACTGTGCCCTTGATTCAAGTAACATAGTAGGAGTCTCTAAATTTCAAGGGGAAACCATGCTAGATATATCCAAAGGGCAAGCTCAAAAACGACTGACTTTTTTGGTGCCTAGATTCAGTTCCCTACTGAATGTGACCCTTATTATTCCTAATTTTTGGAATTTAACATCACCGGGTTTTTGCAGCTGATTTGCTGCAAGGATAATTACATTCAAGAAAACACACAGCAAATGAACCACCGTCATTAGAGACATATGCATTCAAAACACAAATCTATTAAGACACTGATGATGTGAGAGTTTACGAAGTTTAAATGTGTCTTTAGGAGGATTTTAGGTGTGTTTAATTAGACTAACTCAACTACAGTGTAATGTAGTTAAATTGCCAAAGGTTTCTTAATATAGTCAAGTTCTAAAATAACACATATCTCCTATGTGAAACAAATTGCAAAAAGATAATTTACTTCAGCAAGTGAGCAAAACCAAGTGAAGATCTCAAATTAAAAATACTTAATAATGATAATTTTGATAATTATCAAGAGTTAAGTATAAACTTTGCTGTTATTTTGCTTAAAACAGCTATCAAAAAGAAATCTTAAAGTATGCGTGTTTCTCTGTAATGCTGAGTGTTAAATCCTTGTCATATTGAAAGCCATCAGGAATTTCATCTCTATGAAGGTTTCATCTGTGACAATGAAGCTACAACATACCCTGTTATAAATTTCTTCACTGACAGCAGGCTGCTTTTTATTTGACCTTTTGACATCAAGAAACTCCACCAGAGGACGAATTGTTATTCCCTGTGAAGAAAAAAGCAAATGTTTCTGTGTTTTTCAACAAATACGAAGGAAGAACAAAGCCCTTCAATCTTCTCTGTCAGAGCAGTGAAAATGGCAGTGGGTAACATTTGAGCTCCTAAAATGTTCTTTTTAGCTCCCAAAAATCCAGTCTGACAATCCTAATAGCATAATCACTCTTGTAATAAGCAGGTGTTGCACGCAGTTGCAAAGTTCTTGTCAACACACAGACTCCAGTGATACAACAGAAGAGAAGAAAGTCCTGCTGTCTAGAGCAGAGAGTCCCAAGATGGGTAAATGACATACTGCTAATGGGATTTGTCTTGAGTAACCTTCAGGTAGTCTCAAGAGTAGCATAGACCAGACCCAGGACACAAAGACTTTTGGTAAATATATGTCCATACTACACAGTTCTCAGAGAAAGAACAAAAGTTTTGTCTGCCCCAGAATGATATAATGATTTTTGCACAATTATTTGTGGAAGAATTGACATCACTGTTTATTTGTACAGGCGTACCGACAGAGGAGAGAAATCTCATGGAGTTGAGATCAGTCCCACTATCCAAGACAACTGTGCCATGTACTTGTTTTCATGAACAAATTAAGCTTTATCTCAAAAATAGTTAGGTTTCTTTGCCCCATTGCTCACATGGAACACTCCTCCTGAACCTCATTGTTCTGATAATTAGAAAGCTGCTTCTTAATTACACCGTGGTCACTTTGTACCACTTTGTTCTTCTGCCAACAGTGTGTTTTTAGCTTAAACAGTGTTGCTCCTTCCCTGATGTTCACTCCCTGATATAAACAGTAATTACATTCCCTCTTCTCCTTCATTTTGCCAAGACCAAGACATTCTGGTCTTCTTTCACACAACAGGCTTACCAGTCCCATGTGATTACTCTAGAACACAACACTGTTCTCTGCTGGAAACACCTGTCTCAATACACATTTCTTATGCCTGTATTGCATTGGTGCAATTGGCTTAAGCTCTAGCACATCATCAACCAATATACCTGTGTCTTTTTCCCTTTTTATTCTTTTTTTTTTTCCCAAATGAAAGGTGTCCATTCATTTATTAAAGTGAAATCCATAGTTACGAATGTCTTAGAAAGAACAACATTTGTACATGCTGGTGTTAAAGTTTATTCTATTTATTTCCATCATATTGGTCCCCATTTACTCCCTTCTTTCTAGTTAATACCCCATTATGCTGTCACCTTCCAAGGTCCATCATTAAGAAACATCAACATCAAAAAAACTCCTATGTTATGGTCAGTAACGACAATATTAAACAAAACCATTCCCTGGAATCACCTTTTGAGGAATTCTGTCAACAACAACTCATCAGCCAGTTATTTCATCAGGGTGGTTGAACACTGAAGCAGCTGCTGAGAAAGGCTAGGGAATCTCCATTCATGGAGATACTTAATAAAACTGGCCATCGCCCTGAGTAAGTCAATCTAGTTTTGCACATGGCCCTGTTCTGGGCATGAGGTTGCACTAGACACCCTCAGACCCAAACTACCCTATATGTCTATTTCCCTTTATAGGAGAAATTGCCAACTCCTTCCTCACTTCCTCATTCACTTTGCAATCACCTGAAAGCCAATCTAAACCTATGTGTTACTAACAGTTAAGCTAATAATCTCCTGTATGGCTCCCCTGTCTTCCACCCCATCCCTAACCAAAAAAAAAGAAAGGGAAGCTTTTACAATAATCTAGTTTGATGAGATTACTCTCAAATTTCTTTATCAAAGAATGATATCAGGTTTCTCTTTGGTAAACCCCAATGCATTTCATAACACATTCCCAATACATCCACATTTAAAAGTATTCTATCCTTCAAAGTCAGTGTTCACTTCTTTCTTCTCATTCCTCCTATTCATTCAGACCAGTTCTCCATGACCACTGAGATACTATAGATCTGTTCTTCGTATTCTTTCACATCAGTGGTGCTTTTAATGGACATTCAGCTGGTATTCAATATTACCACTTAACACCCAGATTAAAATGTTGCAGTTCACTTTGCAGTGCCCTTAAGTGCTTTCCATTCCCCTTTCCACTCTTCTCTGCACCCAGTACCCAGCTCCTTAGTAAACATACAACTTAAATATTCGAACAAGGAATTAGTACTGGGGCTTTACCCAGATTATCTTTAATCTCTCCTCCAACCTCATTGGGTCCTAAATGCTTAATACTACTTAAATATTCACCTAAGTACTTAATATCTGACATAGTTCTGCTATCTGCTGACTGCATAGCTTTTTTTTTTTTTTTTTTTTTTTTTTTTTATATATATAAGTATGACCATGGAGCAATACAGAAGTATGTTACTTCAAGTATGTTCCTTCCAGTAATTCAGAATATCAATTTTTCTACCCACAGCTTATTCACACCTTGCCTGAGAAAGAAAAGGTCCAGAAGAGGAAAAGCATTACCTGAATAAAAACAGTAAAAAATATCACCACGATAACAGCAGTGATGAACAATTTCTTCCTGGGGAACACAGAAGGAGGGAGCAGAAATACAAGTGAAAAGCAAATAGCTCCTCGGAGGCCTCCATAGGCAATAATAAATTGGTCCTTAAAAGTGAGAGGAATTGTCCGGAACACATTAATGATCTGAGTCAGAACAAAAACACCTGAAGAAAAAAAATGGAAATACAAGAAAGAGAAAAAAGGAAATCAAAATCATATTAAAATCCCCCAGGCCAGCTAGATTTAGGACCTGAAGCACCTAACTGATACCCGTGAGACAGCCACTTCTAATGCCGTAGTAAGTCTTGTTTCAGCATGGACCACAATCCTAAACTACTTTTTTTTAATGGGATTTAAGGTACATTGGAACACTTTGGCCTGCCACCTCCAACGATCTGTGCTTTGAACTCTGCAAAATCCTACTCAGCCACTTAATTTTATTTCCATAGACAGGAAAGATGGAGGACCGAGGATGGAGCAAGAAGACATCAGTACATGGTGGTGTACCAAAGGCACAGGTTACAGAGATGCGGCAGGCTGGAGAAAGGCGTAAGGGCAGGGCATAAGGGAGCAAGCCTAGGGGCCAGGAGTTGAGGGGCAGTCAAGATATTTTTCAGTATAAGGTTTGTGCAGAATAGCATATTCTTTTAAGAAGAAAATGTTCGTAAAGAAATGAGTAATTAGATACATTCACTCAGATTAACAAGCTTAGCTGCCTCTGCCTTCAGATGGGCAGGATCAAGACCAAAATCGTTTCTGGATTTCGCTTTGGGGCAAGATGGAAGCTAACCCTGAGATCTAGGATACGTTACAAATAAGATAATGGGACCCTCTAAATATTGTCATTTTCTGCTGGAAGAAAGCTAGAAAGTATCACTTGTAAGTAACACGACAAATGGTCTGAGACTTGCTTACCCAGCGCCCTCCAGATTAAACAGAACAGGAGAGTGAAGCTAACGAAGGCCCAGTTCCACTCATGGTTCTTTCCAACTGTAGACACTCCCATGAAAATGAAGATCAGGGTCTCACTGACGCTGCTCAGCATCTTCATGAAATATTTTATTGTTGTATAGGATTTTTGGGAAACATTTTCCTCCACGTATTTATTCATAGTCATGGCACAAGCTGTAATCCTGAAAGGAAAACACAATCCTCTGTTTCACTGCCTTTTCACTTTTCCCTAGTCCTCTTTACAATAGAAAGTATGACTTATTCCATCCCCAACAAATCTTGAAGTTACAGACATCCTGTTCTGGGCACGTGATTTTATTTTTTTTTTCCCATAGTAGGAAGTTTTCTGAGAACACATAAGCATATGGAGAATTTTGTCACCTTCTAAACCCACCCACGACCTTCAGGGATCACTTAAAACTACGCACTTTGAGAAAGGCAGAGCTGAGGAGAGCCAGGGCAGCCCTGGAGAGCAGGGATTGCTGCTCCTATTGCTGCTGAAGGACATCAGAAAAACATTATTCAGATACTAACAGACAGAATGGCAACCGTAAGCCCTGGGGCAGGACTTCACTCCCTTCCCATCAGTAGCCGGCCCACCAAACCATTCCCCCCGACGGCAATGACAGCAGCCAGCTCCTTTTTCCGGGCAAGGTTAAGCAGCAAGGCCGTAGAAAACTTCTCCATTCTAGGCTACTGCTTGCTTTCCATATGCACAGAGCTCAGCAAGGCCTCAGAGGAGAAAAACACAATCTGCCATTGAGCATTTAAAGCAGCCAAAAATGAATGAAATCACTTATCTCAGCTGACAAGTGAAAGAACAGATAGGGTTTACTATGCCTATATGTCCGTTCTCTAGGCCTGTGTTAGTAAGCATAGTTTCTCTAATCAGCAGGAAGAGCAAAGCAAAGAATGACATTACTGGTACATCAGAGATGTACTCCACGGTGCATGGATTACTGAGACCACTCAGATGCAAAGTTTGCAGGCTCAGAGGTGGTTAGTGGTGCTGGCCAAGGTGCAGCCTAAGTGAAGTGAAGTACAGTCTGCATTTCCAAACAGTTGCCTGGGTAGGCAACTAATGCAGAATTGCTTATGAAACTGCTGACATTCTTCACATCCTTTTACCTAAGGCAAAAGCATGTCTTCCTTCGCCACAGCCATATCTTTTCTGCTTTTCCAGTTAAACACAGTATTATACACATCCATGTATGGATTCTGAGCCAAAATATATAGACTAAATCTAGACAGAGATGTGTATTTATGTTTCTTTTCTGACTATAGCCCATAAGGATTTATCCCGTGGTTATTTATCCCAGTGCCATGAATATTTTGGTCTACAAAGATGATTTGCCAACACAGGGAATATCTCCTCCTATGAAAATCTCCAAATTGCTCTTAGTCATGAAGGAGGAAAATGATAGGTATTTCATAGAATCATAGAATCATAGAATCACAAGGTTGGAAAGGACCTACAAGATCATCTAGTCCAACAGTCCTCCCAGTACCATAGCTACTGAAAAACCACTAAACCATATCTCTTAGCTCCTTATTCAGACGCCTCTTGAACACTGCCAGGGATGGCGACTCCACCACCTCCCTGGGCAGCCATTTCAGTGCCTGACCACTCTCTGAGAGAAAAAGTTTTTCCTTATGTCTAATCTAAACCTCCTCTGGTACAACTTGAGGCCATTTCCTCTGGTCCTGTTTGTTGCCTGGGAGAAGAGGCCGATAATTTCAGATCCTTTCATGAAAGAAGCTAAGGAAGGTTTTCTCATGTCTCATAGAGATCCAGGTGCAGAAAATTTTCTGTTGAGTGTGTCCCACCTCCAAACCAAGAGACCCAGCTTTGAACAACTCTGTTGTCCCTGTGAGTGCAAATGGAAAGGAAGGCTGAGGAGTGCTGAGAATAAGACTATTGACTGGAATAAACATATAGATACTTTCTTTTAAAAGAAGGGATTAAAAACAACCTGCTAGAAGCATTTCAGTATCTAAAAGGGAGCTCTGAGAAAGAAGGGGACAAACTCTTTGGTAGGGTCTGTGGTGAAGTGGGGAGATTTAGACTGGATATAAGAAAAAAAAAAAGTATTTTAAAATGAGGGTAGTGAGGCACTGGCACAAGTTGCCCAAAGAGATGGCGGATGCCCCATCCCTGGAGACACTCAAGGTCAGGCTGGATGGGGCTCAGAGTGACCTGATCGAGCTGTAGGTGTCCCTGTCCATTGCAAGAGAGTTGGATGATGTGAACTTTAGAGCTCCATTCCAACTTCCAAGGATTCTATGAAAAACCTTTTTGCAAAGTGGAAAGAGAAATCCCAGAATGAGCAGTAGCTCCGAAAGGATCTCAGAATAGATTCCACCATAGATCCCAAATATATATATGCCCATACATCTCAGGAAGAAAGTAGGAGAGGATCTTGACTATGCATGGATTTTGTCCTGACATGTAGTGATGATCCAGCCAGGACATATACCCAAGCCTGGGAGCTGGGAAATATTCCTGGGTTCTTCAGTTCATCAGCTTCTAAAGTATATGTGAAGAAGGGTATCAGATCTCCTTATCATTTTAACCCTCCAGAACTCTCATCTTCATTGGCAAATCAGCTCTTGTCAAGCCAGAGACTGCGCTGATAGAGCTACAAATATGTCAGGTTATGTCATGGCCCCTGACAGCCCTCCTCTGAAGGCACAGCTTAACTGCACAGGTGTAACAAGTCTTGGCTACCTTCAGTCAACTGCACATATAACACAGATGGCACTGGGGCAAGTGCAGGGACAGCAAAGGCAATCAAGCAAGTAATGGGCAGGCTGCAAAACAGCCCATTCCAGACACACAGTTGTTTCAGGGTCTCAAAGCTGCAGTTCACTGTCCAAAGCATTACGGCTGTTGGGTCTGTGTCAAAGACAAAACACAACACTCAATACTATTTATTACCCTCTTAAAATAAATAGTTTTCATGATTACATCCATTTAGGAAAGCCCTGCAGCTTGGGGAGTGGGGAGGGAAGCTCCGAACACAGCTTGTTTTTGGATTCTGAGGTAATGGAGACACTGAAATAGATGTCTGATAAGAATCTGTCACCAGATTAATCTGGATCTTTACAACCTGTAACCTGAAACACCTACGACGTTTAACTACAAGAATTTAAAGGGACTACGCTCTTATGTATAGAATATCCTTTTCAGTCACATTTTGCATTTATCCAATTAGTGCTGACAGCTGAGATGATTCACCAATATAACAAACAGCATTGTACATTCTTTGTACTATTAAGTACTATTAAGTACTAATAAGTACTATTCCACAACTAATCACTGTTCACTTCTAGCCTTGATTTATGTGACCTGAAGCGGTTGCCCTTATCAAGAAATGGAGGGGAAAACAGTAATTGCAATTAACTTGAAGCCTTCTGTGTCTCTGAAGAGCTCTCCCATACAAACAGTAGAGTTTCTGTCAGGAGTGCAATAAACTAGGCCCCTGCGTTCAATCCTCAAGTTTCCTTGACCTACTAACTTTACAGTAGTTTCAATGTTTTTCCTTTCAGCCTGCTAAATCACTGTTGCAAAAAAAAAAAAAACAACAAAAAACCACCACATATTAATAGTCCTGCCGCTTCGCTGCCTTCATAACAAATTAGTAAGCGACGAATACGGCATTATAATTAGAAATGGGAACCAGGCAGATAAAGTTCAGATTTACATCTGTAGTTTTCACACCCCGATCCTGATGCCAGCCCGGCTCTAATTACAGGAGGACCTCCTTCCTCTGCTGCAAGAGCACTTTCTCACAGCAGCTGGCGAGGACTGAGTCAGGCCTGGAGATATTTTGGCTGAGTGACCCTGTGCATGGACTACGCACGGGTGCTTCAGGAATCATCTGTCCCCAGAGTGAGTACGCAGACTTATCAGAGGAACAAGAGAGCACCTCTCGTTTCCCTCTGCTCCCTTTTGCCAATGAATTCCTGCTTGCACAGAAAAGAGGCACTCTGTGCATGTGTCTTTTATATGCTATAGAACACTGAATGTTCCTGCTCATGTTTTCTGCCTGAAGTGCAGCACAGCGTGTATATGCAAGGCCTTGCAGTGAATCCTTAATAATCTGGGTATGAAGGAAGAGTGTATCAGTAGTTCAGCACACGGGGTACAGGTGAAAGAAGGGAAACTGGGCATTTCTTCCCTACAGGCTGAGCTACAAATGACTACAGAATCCTGGAACAAGACAGGTTGCAAGAGGCACCTCAAGGTCATTTGACCCAGGCTAATTCTGGGACCAGAACTGAGTGACTGGGACCAGGGCACTCACTGCAGAGCATGGCACAGGGCTCAGCCCCACGCTGCACTCCAACACAGGGCAGAGTACTCTCCAGAGCTCAAAGCCTAACTAAAAGCAAAGAGCACAGGGTATGGAATCATAGAATCATTAAGGCCAGAGAAGACCACTAAGATCATTTTAGTCCAGCTGTCAGCCAATCCCCACCATGCCCACTAACCATGTCTCTCAGTGTCACATCCATACGGCTGGTTCTTCAACACCTCCAGGGACAGTGACTCCATCACCTCCCTGGGCAACCTGTTCTAGAGCCTCACCACTCCTTCAAAGAAGTAATTTTTCCTAATATCCAGTCTGAACCTCCTCTGGCTCAACCTGAAGCCATCATTTCTTGTCCTATCACTGTTACCGGGGAGAAGAGGCCAACCCCCACCTCACCACAACCTCCTTTCAGGTAGCTGTAGGGAGCAGTCAGATTTTCCCTGAGCCTCCTCTTCTCCAGACTGAACAATTCCAGTTCCCTCCAAGGTGATGTGGGCGTTTTACTCCAAGGTGATGTGGGGGTTACAGGAGCTGTGGGTGTTTAGCAGCACTGCAGGGAGGGAGCTATGCTGTATGTCCCCTGGTAGCAGAGCATCTACACCTCTGCAGAGGTCCCTTCCTCCTTCCCACCAGCGCCACACAGGTATTCAGCTCCCTCAGCTGATTTGAAGTCCGCTTACAGTCAAAACATCCATAAAAGATAACTGATTTTCTGTTGTACTGCTGGATGAAAAAACAAACAAACAAACAAACAACAACAACAAAAAAACTGGAGGCTTCCTATACTGTTTTGCACCCATTCAAGGGCTGCCGTTACAAACAGAAATGAAAAGCTCACTGGTGCCACATGAAGCAATGGTGTGCTGGTTCCCACTGTGCCCTTCCCATTTTATCCCGGATGCAGAATGTCCAGTTCAGTATTTTCCTGCATGCTGATACAACTTTTTCCATGCACAGTTTAGCCACACATCTTTGGCTTTGAAGCCCTTTGAGTATTTGATCATAGGATGTCAAGAACATTTGACTTAAGAAGTGGAGGAAACTAGAAACCACACAAATGCTATGAATAGAAGGTGGGGAAAGAGATGGCTCATTTATGAACTCGGTCAAAGTGGATGCATACATTGCTTTATTTAGACTCATATCAGAGAAAGAGACCTATGCAATCTTTAGCTCTTTACTTACATTAAAGTACTGACCCCTGTGGTTTCATGGCATATTTCTTTTTTTATCAGCTGTAAGTCTCCATGTAAGTTGTTTCCCAGACCCAGAAAACCTTATACTATCAGGACTATGCTATCAAACATATCTTCACATTCTTACAGGATAATTATCAAATGAGGAATTCTTGAGTTTTAGTGACACTCAGTAGTAACATATAGGCTTTCAAATATCTGTGTTTCTTATGCCTGAATGACTCATATTTGCCACTAGAACAACACAAAGTCATTAAAGAAGGTCAGCCTTTTAAAAATATTACTTGGAACCTGAGAAAACCATTTAAGCGTATCAAGTGTCATAAAGGCTCTTTCTAAAGATGAAGCTGTTAGAGTATAAACAGCATCAAGAGAGAGGCTGTGCTTTCTCTTTACTGAAGCCCAGGAGGGAAAGCCCACAGAGGGAAAATATTTTTATTCTGTTAGCAGTGGGAAGAATAATATTATTTTGTACATAACAATGTATTCAGAGAGCATTGTAACACACAGGCACATGTATCAAGTTATTAAACTGAAGGTTTATATCATCGTAGGACTAGATTCTGCAAATCTTACTGTATTTGTAATGCAGCAGGAGTTTGCCTGGATGATACAAGCATTGTCTCCACTGAATGGCATTTGCTGGCTGCTCACATGACTACATGAAGATGCAGTTTCACAATACCTTGGCATCGGCAGCAAAGCCAGCTCATGAGGTTTGCAGCTACCACTGCCACTCCCTGCCTGCCATGGCTGCCCCCACATCATTGTGTACCACCCCTGGGCCATGCCTGTGTGACCAGTGGCGGGGTCTCGTGAGGACACGGGTCACCCAACTGATCTGGGGTAAAAATAACCCCACCAAAAATACTAGGGATTATTTTTAATTTGGAAGGTTTCAAAGATATGGTTTATGGTGTGATGCCACAGGCAGTTTTAGTGACACAGCTGGTGTGGTGGCAAGCTGAGACAATGGGGTGGGAGCAGAATGGGAGAAGCCACAAATCCTCAAGCCAGCTCCACTGCCATGAACAACAGAATGAGGCCATATGGCAGGGTTTGCAAAATCTGGTCCCCTCTGCAGTTCCCATTCTTATCTGGGTGCTATTATTACTGAAGTTTGGGGTACTTACGCCATGATGCCCGAGAGATGAAACATTTCAGCTGTTATGTATGACAAGTAACTGTACAGGAAGACAAAGAGTGGCTCAATCACTCGGATTTTATGGGTGAAACGGGTGGTAAAGGCTGCTACAAATCCCAAAAGGATTCCAATCAATACTCCACCGATCCCCACTATAAAGAAGTTAGCAATCCCAGCGAATATGTCAATAACCTGAATTGTGCGCATCTGGCAGAAAGACTTGAACAAATTGTACAGGACCTATGAGAAAAAGAAAGCACATTATGTTTCTGAATTCTTCTTAATTTCCCTTTGTGTCATTGCGTTTCTCTGCTTCATGGCTGGACTTTGTATTTCTCTATCTACCTTGAACCTACTTTTGAGAAACACTGGACTGCAGCCACCCCGGAGATTACAAGAAACATGGCATCCATGCAGTGGCCTTTCTCTGATATACTAACCATTCTGAATCCAATAGTTTAAGGACTTTCCAAACTTTAGATTATTTCTAGAGATTTGGATTTAATTCCCACAGAAGACCTGTGTATTTGCCCAGTTCCATTTTCAAAATTCTTACAACTGCCCTCCTAAACAAATGAAGTGAATGGGATGATAATATTTTCTTGGCCAGATCTCCTTTTCTTTCTATATATAAAACAATAATATAAAGTCCAAGTTTCTCTAATGAGTAGTTACTACTAAAAAGAAAACAATGGAGTCAATCACTCTTAAAAAAAATCTTAAATGGTTTTCACAGTTGCAGATTTATTTGGAAGATTCAAGCATTGCCCAATGTTACGTGTGTGCTCCTAGCCTTGTGATATCACGATGGCTACATGATCCCCATGTACAGGCCAAAGTTTGGTCCTATTCCTGGCACAGAGCACACCTAAGCCAGAAGTAGAAACTGGGGTCACAGGCTTAGCCACCATGCTCATAACTAACACCAGCTTGGGCAGCTTACAGGAGTTAAATCTCTGCTTTCTTTATGGACTTCTTAGAAAATCAAACAGGCTTCTCTATCAGAAATGCTATTTGAAAAAACAATCATCTTTTATCACTACTTGCATTGTGCCAACGTTGCAGGTATTTGAATGCTGGGAGGGATTTGTCACCTTTGCAGCCTTGCTCTCTCTCACATGACAGAAAGTTAGCTTTACAGCTCTTCTTAGCCAAAATTTGAGAAATCTTACATAGGCAAAAGTCCTCACTAAAGAGTAATTGAAGATACAGGCTATTAAGGGTCCTTTGAGCTAAGTAAAAGGAAAGAACTGAAAAAGAAAAAAAACATATTCCAGCACAAGCGTGAAAAGAAAAACAAACAACAAAGTTAAATCAAACATAGCAGGGTCACCAGTTATTTCTGATTTCCATTTCAGAGCAACAAGCAGGAGAAGAGCAGGAACATGAACTGCTTGCTTCATAAGCGCAAAATCCTCAGGATGAGTCCACCTGGGAGAAGTGCCATTTTTCACCCGGACAAACCCATTCACCTTACTCCTGAGAGAGACTCACAGCTTTTTTTTTTGCTCTGTTCCTCGATATTATGTCCTGTGCAGGACAGGAAAGTAAAGTCATATGCTCCACTGGTTTTCACTCTGTTTTGATTTCTAGACCTTAAGAATGCGCATGGAGAGAAGCATACCAGAATTAAGCCTCCTGACAAGGTGTGCCTTTGTTTTTCATTTTACAAAGACCCTTCATTCCACAGACTCATGGGGCTCCCTGAATCACAGGCTGAAAAAAAAGTACTGCTGTTTTGTGTCAAGAAAGGAGAGAAGTCTCCCTGAGTCACCTCTCGGCACTTGCAATTGCCCCTGTGTTGCACTATTCTTCAAGACACCTATAGAATCTCATCTACTTCGGTATGGGTTGTGGAACATGATCATTTTCTTTGAGTCAAACAGCCTTGTTTTACATTTTCAGAAGCAACAATGTAAGTGTATATATATGTTTATATATATGTTTGGCAAGTATCTGAAGAAAGGTCACTGACACCTGCTTGTAAAACATGTAAGTTTGACTTACTCTAACAGCCTTTCCATAGCATCACCTCATCTCCACTGCAAAGTACTCAACCTGCAAACAGAACGCAGCCTGTTTCCAGCGTAGACATTAATCTAGAGTCTACTGCCACAACGTATTTGAAAGAAGAAATGCAGTGTTCATTGTTGAAAACCATGTCATGCTGGAAGCAGTAGCTAGGACTATGGAATGTCAAGAAAATGATTTTAATCTTCTTATTGTTCTTTATTTGCACTACTGTGCATGAGATCACAATCAGGTTCCATTCCATTTTACTGCACAGGTAGTTCAGATTTACAGCTCTCATTAAGCTTCCAGGTGAGTTAAACAACAGCAACACCAGCCACATTTTGCAATGCACTTGGCATGCAAACTGTTTTTATTCAAGTTCAAGATTTACTCAACATCCTTTAGCTGAACTTGCTGAAGGTTACACCAAGGAGTCATCAGTCACTAATGGTTCTAATCATGTCTCAGAGTATACATGCTCCTCCTAGACACTAATTACTTATTTTCATCTGTTTTCAGTTATTAGTTTTTAATTCTGAAATTGCTCGAAAGCACTCTAAAATAATGTTTCTAGTAGAGGTAGAATGCAGAACGCTGCTGTAATGTTTTCAATACGGGAATAATATTATTGTAATGAAACTGGCTCCTTCTGTGTAATTTTAAGCCCAGGATTGGAATTTGAACCTCTAAAACTCAGCTTCAACTGTGATTTTGCCATTTAATTTCCTCACGGTAGCTGTCACTGAACCAGATGGCTGGTAAGGCACCAACCAAACGAGAAGCCATACAACTGACTGGCAAATATTGTCCTCAACTAAATTCAAGTTTCAAAATTTCACCGGTGGGATCATCCAAATTGTGAAACCAGTTAAGCACAAAAGCCATATGAGAAGCACAGCAGAGCTGAGATTTCTGAGAATGCACACCCTGCTTTATAGCTCAAATGAAGGTGGGGTAGCAAGTTTCCTGAAAAGGGAAAGCACAGATGACACTGCTTTCCTAAGAAAAGCTTTTATTAGCAGCAGCCCAACAGTGCAAGCAGGTTAACAGGAAGAAGGGCTTAAAGAATTTAGGAAGCACGTTTACTGGAGTCATGCTGTGAAGCACTGCCCATGGCCAGCCTGACCTCAGCACCTCTTCTGCCCCATCCCGCATCCCACCACAGGCATCTGCAGCAAGGACTGCTCCAGCAGCACCGCCATGGTGTGGGTGCAAGGTCCACCCAGGGTACTCAAGAGCAGCCTCATGAGATGGCCTGAGTCACATTTTCAGTTTAAGCACGATTGCAGGTGTGCAAAATCATAACAAGAAGCCATTAGCAGACCACTGCTTAGCATGTGGAAACCACTTGGTCTCCTGCCAGGAACCACCCCTAAGCAATAGCTGGGAAGTAAGACCGAACAGACTCTAAATCCCTTTCACTCCCTATGAATACAAGTATGGCCACTGCACCTGCTGGGTAGGCCCTATGGGCTCCTTAGAGTACCTCTCCCCATGGTGGGGCACTTGGGCAGGCACTTCATGAGAAAGGACTCTGAAGAAGGCAACAATGATGCCTACAAATCACTGCCATGCCAGTGCATGAAGAAAAAGGTGCCTTGAAGTAACCCATCATCGGGCACTAGCACGCACAGACACTTCCACCATCAAGATATGAAGTGTTTTGCTAGCAAAACTTGCTAGATTAACTGCTGGTCCAGTAGAAAGGCAATTGATTTCATGATTGGAAAAAGCAATTTTAGAAGGAAAAATAAAAAAATAAAATGCTTATATTAACATTAAAGTAGCCCTTTTTTCCTCTCAAAAAATAATACGAGAAGGATTCCCTTGCATGTGTGCTCAGTAAGAGTGAATAGAGACAGACGCAGCCATGGCTGAACTGTCTGAATCTCAGAATTTACACCCACTGTTTTCCCCAGCTGTCTTACATGCCAGTTCAGTAGTAACAAGCAGATGCAGCTATAAGCTGGTGAGAACAGCTAGGCTTTAAGGCAAAGCCATACGAGGGGATGCGACATATCCAGAGACTGGTAGAGCACAAAGTGTATGTGTGTAGAACAGTGTGCCTCAGGGCACACAAGAAATTATCAGTACCAAGGCTCAGATTAAAAGCTTGAGATACGCAGGTGTTAAGGAGGTGAGGGAATGTCCCAGAAAGGAGGAAAACTGAAGGAGAATTCTGTATGGAGTGCGACAGTCAATAAGAAGACAATGACAGAGACACAGAAGGTGAGGACCCAATTCATTAATCTTCTTGATCATTCTGTCATATGAAAAAAATGGATTTCCATAGCTCACAAAACAGAAAGTATGCCACAACAAAGTTAACATGGGCGGGATTGCAAGAAGGGTATAGATAAATGGGAGTAATGTTCCAGCCACAGTGTCATCAGGTACAAACGAGGGGCACTGGGAGTATTAATGGAATTTAAAGATTTCTGTCCTCAGGTCAGCACCACAAACCCAGTGCAGCCAGTTAATGATTAGAAACTGCTACCTCCAGGTGGCTGTCCTGGCTCATCTGTAGGCTGGGAGAATGTATGGGTGGGCTCTGTGTAGTGTGAACCAGACGGGCACATGCGAACACCTGGCACCACCTGGATCCCATGCCCATGGTAGCTCAATGACTCACCCATTCTCCCTGAGAACACGCAGAACACCTCACATTGTCCCTTTTGCCCGTCCCATCCAATTACACTTCTGCAGGTGAGGCAAGCCTCCAGTTTAAGATTACGGAAGTGATAGAATTCAAAGATACAGAAACTAAAGTCAGGTTGTAAAATCACTTGAGCAAATATGCTACCATTGCCTATTGCTCTGCTGTAGCTAGACTACTGTAGTTTCTAAATCTAAAGTTCAGAGAATTACATAAATGCATTAGCACTTACTGACTTCCCTCTTTTAGCAAACTGCAATAACCACATACGTTCAAATAGACAACAGTGGCATGCAAGCAATCATTTATCATTTTAATCAACTAATCATTTATCAGGTAACTTACCACAGTTATAGCATCATTCAGCAGTGATTCTCCAAACACCAGGATGTAGAGCTGCTCATTGACATGGATATTTTCAAACACAGCCAGCACTGCCACAGGATCCACAGCTGAAATGAGGCTGCCAAAGAGTAAATTCTGCAGCAAGGTGATATCAGTCAAACCAAATGCACTGATTTGGCAAATTCCAAAAAGTGAAATCCCAATGCCAATGGCGTTCCAGAGCGTGCCCACCACGGCATACCAGAATATAGTACCAAAGTTCTCAAAGAAAAGACGAGTTGGCATGAAATATCCAGCGTCGAGTACAATTGGCGGTAGAAGATACAAGAAAAACACATCACTGCTCATTACAGGTGGGGACTTCTCCTCTGCTCCAAAAATAATCCCACCAAGAAGCAATCCAACCAGAATAAGGAGACAGCTTTCAGGTACTATTGAGGGCAACTTGTGATAGAGATGGAAGCCTTCAAAGGAAATTCAAACACAAGAAAATGAAAAGGTTATTTGCAAAGAATCCGAACAACTACTCTACATTCTGTTATCTTAGTCTCTGTAGTAAACAAACAGTAACTGCAGGGCAGTTTCATTTTCATCGACAAGACTGAAATGGGCCACCATCACAGGTCAATGTAAACCTGTCATCTAGCACAGTTAATTCAGTTAATTTGATGGAGAGACACTCTAATACTTAGAGTTTCCTGCTAATAGCTGGACTCCTTCTTCCATGCACAGCTTCACAAAAGAACTTAAGAAACAAACACATTCATTTTATTTTTAGGCCTCTTTCAGAGTCTGAAAACCAGGGGCACTACCACATGACCTGCATCCACTCAGCCAGGGCACCTCCTCAGTGACCATGAGGAAGCATCATCAGCCACATTACTCTTTAGCGGAGCCTCCAAATTGGTTTCATAACAACAAAAAGAAATATGTTTTCCATGAAGGGACAATAAGCTGCAGCTTGTATTATTATACTAATCCTTCTCTATTATATGAATTGTGGTAGTGACAAGAGTCTGTCACAAAAATCTGTGCAGAGTGCTAAAAAAAAATAAAGAATAAAAAAAGGCTTTGGAAGAAGACTTAACAGTTGAGTGTTCCATTGCCTACAAAAAATTCCCAAAGCCACGTAGTTTTGATTTAAAGATTCCAATTACTTTTAGAAGTTGATTATTGTAGGGGTGACTTTCAGTAATGAATGGCAGATGTTTGAAAGGAACTTACTTCGGCCAATCTAATGGAATGGTCAACCCTATGCACAAAGGTCACATTCCAGGTCGTGGCGATACCAATCCTTTCCAGGCTCCTCCTTATCTATATTTGGCCCATATAATTATATAGAAAACTATCCACACCCACAAGATCCTACAATTCCCGCCTAAGTAAAAAGCATTTAAATTATTTTAAATGAGAGCTGCGTGGAAACACTGGGTGTGGTAATAACGGGCGTCTATTTCAGTAAAACTATTTCAGTAAAATTCACACCTGTAGTCGAAACAGTTAAACTTCTGCAAACTTGGAACAGTTCACATCCAGGTTCCCAGTCTGAGGCTTCTGTATCTTGTAGCACTTACTCTGTTGGTTCTCCTTTCATCACTGATTTTTTTCCAGGTAAAAGAAAGCCTGACTTTACCATTACGGAAAACAAGCGGTTAAACAAGACTAAGGGGGAAGTGGTTCTGATCTACGGAATTTTACTTATGTATTCAATAACTATTAAAGCTGTTCTTAAAAATAAACAGCTCAAGCCTCCTTTCTTTCTCCCTTCCGGATGAACAGAGTGCTTTTTAATATACGGAAACAGCCTTGTGATGCATTAGGATTGCTAAATCCACTATCATTCTTTGAAACAGGAATCACTAGGATCCAGTCTGCCATACGGGCAGAGCAGGTAATGACCCTGGGAAGATAAGAATTGCCTCTTGTACACTTGTCTCTTCACCTTTCAGACACTTCCACTTGAACATATTGTGGTCTGTCTTCATTTCTGCAGCGGCAGGATGCCAAAATTTCTGACAGAATGATTAAGTAGATTCTCCTGAGTAAACAGTTTTTGCTAGAAGATTTGAAAGCCCTTGGAAAGTATCTTGAAACATTTTCTCAATAAAAATTGAAAACAAGGGAATTTATGCAACTGCAGCTTTTAATGAGGGGGAAAAAAAAAGGAAAAAAAAAAAAAGTCTTCCAAGCAGGTCTATTGCAAAAGCAATGGAATTTCTATTATGGACATAAAATAGAAATCTTTTTCTTGTTTTTTTTTTTTCTTTTACAAGTCACTCTTTAGAAAGTTCATACCTTCTCAGAGCAATTGGTGCTCTACCTCATTCTTGAAGGGCTCCGACTATGCAGCACATGAATGACCTTTGGCTGAACCCAAGACCATACCTACTTTCTCCTCTTCTGACCCTGTTCTTGGACTCCTGACTATGCAGTGGAAGCATGGAAGATGTTTACCCTCAGGCCACTGGGCATTGCCTAATGTGCAAGTTCAATATTCTTCAAGCTGAAAGGACCTTAAATTCCTGGTTTCCTATTCTTGGGTGAAGTCCAAGTCCAATGCTTTCTGATGCTGACAATGCCACTGAGACATGTACTTTCGATTAGATGTGAGTGGTCCAACTTTCAGGGTTCAGGTGCTGAACAGTTTTATTCAGGAAAACCTTTTATTTGGGAGAAAAGTGCCAGAAGGATATCATAGGATGGTTTGGGTTGCAAGGGACCATAAAGCTGTCCCAGCCCCGACACCTGCTGTGGGCAGGGCTGCCCCCTGCCAGCTCAGGCTACCCAGAGCCCCATCCAACCTGGCCTTGAGTGCCTCCAGGGACGGGGCATCAGGTCAGTTCTGAAAGGCAGCACTTCTAATTGTGCTTGTGATTAAGCATATGAGTAATGACAATCTGGGTGAGTTAAACAACGTTTTCTAAGTTTAGGGGCAAAGGAGTTCAGCAAGACAGGGCAGTAAATTAGAGATTAAGTAATCTCTAACTGCCTGGAGATTACAGCATGTTTGGGGTGCACTGGATTCCACTTAACACACCGGTGAGCTCATCAGCATGTTAGTGACATACCTCATGTACGGTATCACCACACAAGATAAGTAACTAGAGGTAGACAGAAATTTGCAATTCTGCTTAAGGCAATTTCTTAGATTTCAAAAGGTGCTCTTGCTCTCTGTTGGAATATAAACACCAAGTTCCTAATTTCTACATATTTCACCAGAATGCTTAGGTTCTCCCTGACAACTTCAAGTTTTCCTTTCTTACGCTGTCCTTTGTGCTTTTGATAATCCTAGTCTACAGTGAGGGGATCTGAGAAGCCTTTCAGTTAGATATCCCCCGTAACAACAAGCATATCTTCGAATACTTCCACTTCAATCAAGCTGCACTTCTGCAAAAACATGCTCGTTCAAAAAGGCAGTTAGCAGGTGCTGGGATACAGTTCTTGGGGATCCTAAGGATGTAGTGAGGGCTGTTATTAAACATGACCTTATCTTCCATGCTCCCTGCAGCTGAGCAGAACTCAGGGCTCTGTTCATAAAGGCTTGCTGCTCAGCAGTGCTCTAAGTAAGCACCCTGTGCCCAGCCCTGGAAAGGAATGCACGATGCCAGATTAAGCACCCAAGTTTCCTGGGCAGTGCATACGCCTCGAGGTGGCACAACATGGGCAGGATGCCTATGCTGCCTGGAAGAAATGTAGGGAGAGGGATGTCCCAGAGAGCTGCCTCACAGAAAGGGCTTGACACTCCTCTCCATCCCTTTGAACTGAGGCAAACCACCCTGTCCTACAGACTTAGGCTTGGGAGTGATGAGATCCCATGCTGGGCAGGTGCACGCGATGCAGTTGCTGGATAAGGAGCGCAGCAGGAGCCTGGGAGCCAGAACTGGATGTTCCTAATTCCAGCCCCACAGCCGGGGCCCTGAAGGTAGGCGTGGTAGAGCTGGCGCAGCCACACCTGGGACCTGGCCCTGGCTGCTTGCAGCATGCTGCTAACAGCAGGGACAGTGCCCTACATCTGCCACATCAGCCATCGTTTGGTGTAGCTGAAGGGATTTGACAATTATAGGCATTTCTCTTCATTTACACTCCCAGCTTATTCATTGCTCTGCAGTCAGCTTGGGAAGTAAAAGTAGGCAACTCTCATTTTCTTTCTTTTTAGATGCCTGTGCACTAGCAAAATGCCGTGACATTTACAACATATACAGTCCTGCAGAATCTATTACTATTATAATAAATAATAAATAATAATAAATAATAATATATTATTATTATGTATGTGCTGACACGTTTCAGATGGATTCCCTATAGTTGCAAACGGAGTGTTAGTTTATTCAACAGTTCTTGCTGTATCTAGGCTCAGAAGCCATAGCAAATCTGCAACACTCAACCGGCTGAGTTCTTCCCCAAATCCCTTATGTTCTGGCTATGTTCATGATTTATCTGAGTGCATCACTCTGAAACTATATCCTGATTCTGCAAACACCTACATTCATCCTCAAGGCTAAGTATGCACCTTTAATGCATTCAAATGCGCAACCTGAATGGCTGGCTGCATGATAAAGGTATTTCTGCAGAAAGCAATGAAGCTACAGTGAGGTAGTGGAGTGGAGGATCAGGTCCCCAGCTCAATGCTGACTGTGGCTGGAGGTGAGCAGCAACGTTCATTTTTGCAGAAACTCAACTACTTGACATGTAATGTGTAAATGATGTGACCCCATTTAAATGTCAAAAGAAACCACGTCAAAGTTTTATCGAGCTGCTCTATCAAAGTATGATTGCAGCTTTGTTTGAAATCACAGAATCATAGGATAACCAGAGTTTGAAGGGACCGACAAGGAGCACTGAGTCCAACTCCTGGCTGCACGCAGGACCACCCAAATCTGTGCCACAAAGACAGATTTCCCATTTAAACAAAGGATGTGCAGACTTTTTTTTATTTGGTTTCCACAGCTCTGTCCCTGCCATTATCTTTCACTTGAGACAGAGTCCATCATACACAGTTTTACTGACTCTAAAATAGGTCTCCTAGTATGCATTTTCCTGACATCTTTCGATGACTCTGCTGTACTCGTTTATTCGGTCTGAGATACAGAAAGCTCATCAGACACATGGTCTGTAAACCACACAAAACAGTGAAACTATGCAATACAAATAATTTCCACATGAGGGAATAAGCGGCCTTTCTCACTCATTCAGTGCCGCACTTTCTGTCTTTCTCGGGACACGAGTGAATGGTGGGGAAAGTACAACGAGGAGTCTTCCTCATAAATATTTGCTCTCCATCGATCTGTTGTTCTGTTATGAAGCCGTCCTTATAGCCGGTGTTATTATAAGAGGAAGAAAACAGCGCTCCGATGGCAGCACAGCCATCAAGGAACACCCTGCCGTGTCCGGCTGAACTCTCGGCTTTCCAATCCTACCAGCCCGTGCTTTAGCGGGCTGCAGGTAACCGCTGCTCACCTGCACCTTCCCACCCCAAACCCTCCGAACGAGCCCGTCCCGGGGCATGACGCTGAGAAGGGGCATCGCCGGCCCCGGGAGCCCCGCCCCGCGCTCCCCTCCCGGTGCTTCGCTCCCCGCGCCGGGCTCCCGCGGCGGTCCCGGGCTGCGGGGCACGGGAGTCCCCGTGGGCCGCGCTCACCGATCTTGGCGAGGGAGGCGAGCAGGATCCAGAGGGTGATCTCGAAGGGGATCTGCACGTGGGGGTAGTCCAAGGTGAAGACGTGCAGCCGCGTCTCCTCGAAGGCGGTGCCGCTGGGGCTCGGCGGGGTGCCGGTCCCCATCGCCTCCGCGCCGGGTGCCTGGCTCCCCGCGGTGCCCCACGCCTCCGCCGCCGCTGCCGCCAGCACCGCCAGCACCGCCAGCAGCCTTCGCGGCGCGCCACGGCGCTGGGGGCCGCCACCGCCGACCATGGCGCCCCCGCCGCCGCCCCGCTGCCGGCTCCGCCGCCGCCCTACGGCCCCGCGCCGGTCGCCGCCACCATCCCGCCGCCAACGCCGCGGACACCTGCCGCCGCCGCGGCCCCGCCGGCTCCGCCTCCCGCCGGTGACTGGGCGAGCCCCCGCCCGGCGCCCCGCGAGCCCCGGGGCCGCCCCCGCTGCCCCCGGCCGCCGCCCAGCCGCTGTCAGATGGCGCGGTGGTGCTGGGACCGGGCGCTGGAGTGAGCTTCGAAGTCTGACTTAGTCGAAAGGAGTGTTGTGTGTGCGCGTGTGCATGTGTGCATACGTACGGCGGGAGGGAGTTAGCGCGCTACGCACATCGACGGATGTGTACGTGCATATATATGTATGCTATATAGTATAGAATATATAATGTCTGAAATACGTATAATTGTATATATGAACTGTTGAATATTATGTCTGTTGTTCATACAGTGCCAAAATATGTGAACACATATATAAATATGTGTTTCTGCGAGGGCTGCTCCTGAAGTAGTGCCTCGTATGTTATGATGTTGGCCCATTACGTCAAAGGTAGATGTTGGTGGGATGGCAGTAGAGGTTGAACCTTCCTACCAGTATTCTATTACTTGTTGTTGCCGTGTGACAGATGGCAGCAGAGAGGCGGTCTGACACACCAGTGTCTGACATGGATGTGTGGATGAAGCAAAGGTGCATCACTGAATTCCTCCACGTGCAAAAATGGTACTCGTTAACATTCATCAACGCTTACTAAACATTGATAGACACCAAATAGTGCATGTGAGCACAGTGAGGCATTGGTGCCTGTAGCAGTGGTGACGGTGACAGTGGGTCACCTCCACTGGTGCCAATTTTTATGAGCGTAGCATGCAGGCTCTTGTTCATTGCTGGTGAAAACACATAGCTAACAGTGGTGACTGCTGAAAAGTAGTGTTTTGTAGCTGAGAATTTGCTTTATCACATAGTGTTATTGTGCTCTTCATTGTAGTTTCCATGAAAACAAATAAAAGGCACTACTTTCAGTGCAACCTACATACATATATGCATATATATGTATACATAAATGTGTGTGTGTGTGTGTTGCTGATATTGAACATGTCACTGGCAAAATGCTGCTCGTGCTGAAGGCACCGGAAATTGGTCTCATCTTTCAGCAGGACAGGGATTCTCTCACACTACACTGAGCATCGGCCTCCTGTATTTCCTGAAGCAATGGATTTACACACAACGTCATCACTTGTGAGTAACGCGGTATTCCAAAGTTCAAACTAATAAAATCTTTATTGGCGCACACCACTGTGCATGACTTTATGGAAAAGTGTGTCTATCTTCCTTGACCTCAAACAAACCAAAACTACCAGCAAAAGCTGCCCAGGGAAGTGGCAGAGTCGTTGTTTCTGGAGGTGTTTAAGAACCGTATGGATGTGGCACTGAGGGATGTGGTTAGTGGGCATGGTGGGGATGGGCTGATGGACAAAGTGATCAGAGAGGTCTTTTTCAGCCTTTTCTATGATTCTGTCTATGTGTTAAGGCTAAAGCTCTGACTCAAAAAGCTGAGTGTCTGTGGCTACCATTTATTTACCCCAGAACCTAAAAGCAGAGCACTAAGACTGGTGTTCTTATGACAAATTTCAAAGCATGACACCAATAAAAGATTTTTCTTTATTTTATGTGCAAGTCATTCAGGACAACACATTTAAATTTCTAGCTTGCATACACATCATCTAGACCTGTGGCTGCACGGGATAGTTTGACATGTCCTTTTATTTGTTACATTATACTCTTTGAAATGGGGGAAACAACTGAACATTGGCACTTCTGAGGACAAGGAAAAAAAAATAAAAAAAATATTTGGAGCAGACTGCCCAGAGAAGCTGTGGTGCCCCATCCCTGGAGGCCCTCGCGGCCAGGTTGGATGGGGCCCTGAGCAGCCTGAGCTGGTGGGGGGCAGCCCTGCCCATGGCAGGGGATGGGGCTGGGTGGGCTTTGTGGTTCCCTCCAGCCCAAACCATTCTGTGATTCTATGATTCTATGATACTCTTTCATTCTTGAATCTCCAGGTCCAGTCAGAATACTGCCCATGAGAAGAGAAGCCTAGCCTTCAGGTGAAAGAAGTAGACAGTGTTCTCTCACAGGCAAATTTAGGGTGCCCCTTCCCTTCCCTCCCCTCCCCTCCCCTCCCTCCCCTTCCCTTCCCTTCCCTTCCCTTCCCTTCCCTTCCCTTCCCTTCCCTTCCCTTCCCTTCCCTTCCCTTCCCTTCCCTTCCCTTCCCTTCCCTTCCCTTCCCTTCCCTTCCCTTCCCTTCCCTTCCCTTCCCTTCCCTCTTTTTGATATGAAAAATGAGAAGCTGGTAAATGTGAAAAAAATAAAATAAAATAAAATAAAATAAAATAAAATAAAATGAGTGAAAAACATAATTAATCCCAATACTGGTGATTTGCATTGCAGTGATAAAAATGGAAATAGCAAGTACATTGACACAGACCTTGAAAGACAGTGAGAGTAAAGAGAATGCGAGTGGCAAGCAGTTACTAGAGCTGACACCATTTATTGTTATGCCAAAATAAATTATCTATTTTATAGGTAGATTGTATGGCTGAGTTTATCTAGCACTGAGATGGGAATTACCCCTGCTGCATGACACACCATACAGCAGGGAATATTTGGCTTTCAAGCTTGTTGACATAGGTGCCGTGTAGCCAAGCATGATATGAGATGCTGAGGGTCAGTGTTTGCAGCTCATGCTGCTTTCCATCTCCACCAGTCCTGTGCAGCTGAAGCTTTGTATCCTCACTTGTCCCAGAGATGTTGGGGACTCTGCTCCTGGGGACATCGCCATATGGAGAAGAATATTCCCAAGGCACAAAGCAGCCCATCAGGGAGGGAGGGGTTCCCCCAGCCAAGGAGATGTGCAGGTGTGTCCCCGGCTCCGCGGCGCCTCGTCATGGCTCTGCCCGTGACAGCTCAATGCATCTGCTCCTGCCTCAGAACAATTTGGTGCCGGGTCGCTCCGCACTGTTTCATGGACAGCACAAACAGGAGCACGCCTGATTGCAGCTGAGCTACCCTTCTCACCATACACCCACCAATGCCTCATTGCCCCCACTGCACCCTGCCATCTGCACCCGTGTGTACTTTCATCCCTTGTTCTACTCTGCATTGCCTGTTCTATTACAGACAGGGCTAACAGTGCTTCACGTGACAGAGTACATGCTGGTTTATACATCAAGATAGTAACCCACATAATTTACTTTATTTACCTTTTAATCCATCTATTGATTACTGCTGTCAGTTACTGCTAAAGCAAGGAACAGCTCTGGTACCTGCAGTGTGCTCATGGGACTCACCACTACCACACAGGCTTGCAGTAGTTGGATGTGCTTTGAACCACTATGAGTCATGGCAACTTGGTTTTCCTTTTGCTGGGGCTTTCTCACTGTGGATATGGCTTTGATTTATATGGTTGTACATCAAATGTTAATATTAATCCCGTTTTAGCTATGTGGTAGGAAAAAAAAAATCTGTCTTTATTGTAATGAAAAAAAATACAATGATTTGACAAAATGAGAATTATCACTGCATCAGAAATTAACTCTACTTTTAGGGATGAAGTCTGAATCACAGAATAGTTTAAGTTGGAAGGGACACTTAAAGGCCATCTAGTCCGACTCCCCTGCAGTGAATAGGGATACCTGCAGATTGATCGGGTTGCTCAGAATCCCATCCAGCCTGTCTTTGGATGTCTCCAGGGACCCCATGCACCACCTCTCTGGGCAGCCTATGCCCGTGCCTCACCGCCCTTATTGTAAAAAACTTATTCCTTATGTCCAATCTAAATCTCTTTTAATTGAAAACTGTTTCCCTATGTCCTGTCACAGCAGACCCTGCTAGAGTCTGTCCCCTTCCCTCTTACAGTCCCCCTTTAGACACTGACAGGCCGCTCTCAGGTCTCCCCAGAGCCTTCTCTGCTCCAGGCTGAACAGCCCCAGCTCTCT
Organism: Alectoris magna; assembly: GCA_030625065.1. Lineage (NCBI taxonomy): Eukaryota > Metazoa > Chordata > Aves > Galliformes > Phasianidae > Alectoris > Alectoris magna. The sequence continues at coordinate 62,777,137 of CM060560.1, forward strand.
CAACTTTTTGTTCTTATTTTCTGACCTTTCTTTGATATCAAGAAAACATTTCTAGAAAAAGATACTCTGACTGTTTCAGAAAGTGGCTCTCCTGTGAGCAGTATCTTTGGTGCTCTCTGGTAAGTATGATCAAAAAAATAAAAATGACTGGGGTGAAATCATAAATTTATTAATAAATGCTTGTTCATCATTTTAATTGTTGCTTTATACAGACATTTTCAGCAGATTGAAAAAAAAAAAAAAAAACAAACCAAAAAACCGACATTCTGCTGGCACTCTATGGAAATATTAAAATGAATTCTCTTCAGAGGACCTTTGAGATCACTTACTGCTAAGATTTCTCTGACCGTCCACGTTAAAGTATTGTAAATCTCATAGAATCATAGAATTGAGTTTGAAGGGACCTTTAAAGGCCATCTAGTCCAGCTCCCCTGCAGTGAACAGGGACACCCACATCTACATCTGGGTGCTCAGAGCCTTGTCCGGCCTGACACTGGATATTTGTTTTCCTGGTTAAGAAGAAAGGAATGAATTTCATCCTTTTTAGCCACTTCTCTAAAACAGACAGAAAAAATGTCTCTATTTTCTCCTGAAGTACAGCACAAGACTCTTAAACACAGGACATCTTGCTCCACTGCTTTACTGCATTACTAAAATAAATTTGTTAAAAATTATGGCATCTCTATGTGAACAAAGAAGGGGGTTTTCATGTTACCTCATGTAAATGAGAGATCTTTTCAACATCTGCAGCTGCATGGGAAGGGCAGTACTGCACGGAAGAGACATACCTGTGACACATGTAACCAAGATGCTCCAAGTTATGGGAAAATAAACGCCGAAGAGGTGAGAGAGACTTTTTTTACTTATATAGAAATAGCTTCAGGGGAAATATGAGGATTATAAAACACAAACATGCTTGACTGAGAGTTGTTTTATCTGGGGATGGGCACCAGCAACGCACCCTCAGAATTATTTTAGCAAACGTTTCTTGAAATCTCTCTTCCATTAGAGGCGAGGTTCTTTTTCCTAGGGCTGTGCCATCATGGCCTTGACCACGTAACTCTGTCTCTAAATCCATTAATTAGCAGATGTGTATCTTGGCTATTAAGTGATTTATTTTACGAAATCAATAGCCCATTGAGGATGTGTTTTTTTTTCCATAGCCCTTTCCAGAGCTGCTTGACAACTGTCCCCATGAATCGGTTCTACCAAGGTGCTGTGCCTTCCAGAGATAGTCACTTTAATGGCAGCAATTTAGTAGTGCGGGCCTGAACTTTGGTAAGCCGATTTAATGCCTTTACGACATTAACGGTAGTGTCTCCACAACCTTGAATTTAGATTGGAAGAGATTGAGAAAGGGCATGGGTACCTCATTTGCCAGAGGCTGGGGAGTGCCGGCAGGAGTAGCCTGCAGAGCTGCTCCATTTGTGGGTTTAGAGCAGAGCTAAGCTTGTGTCAGGGCAATTGCATTGCATGCGGGTGCTCTCCTATAGAGTCTTCCACAGGCCCTCCCCAGCCAGGATCTTCATGCTCATGGATTCTGGTCCACGTGAGTAAGCACCTCTGGCAGGTTCAGCTCTGGCAAGGCACTTCTTGCTTTGTGATAAATAATGGAGAGGGTTTTGTGGTGCTGCAGGGCATCAGAGTTAAACCTCATCCGAAAGAACACTCACGTCACCCTCCGTCAGCTACTGCAGGACAGATCAGTGGTATTTCTAGAGGGATGTTATAACCCAAGAGGGATAGTAATCTGTGAAGTTAGTTTTTTGCTGGTTCCTTGTAACAGAAGTGTACTAATTCTGCTCATGATAACACAGACAAAAGTAAGGGGATTTTTGCACAGTTTTTCCTTTCTTTCATTACTTGTGCTTTAGGTGACCTTGATATCACTGGAAAACTACACTGTTGGGTACGTTTCCTGGAAACCCAAAACCAGAGATGACAGGCTGGTCTCCATCCCTTAGGGATTAGCACAATCTCATTGTTTAATAGCTAAGCGACAGGTTTAATGTTTAAACGGTAAAGTCCCTCTTTAGCTCATTCTGCACTGGGACACTTGGTTGTTGAATGATTTCTGAGGCTGTGTCCCCACATCAGGTGTCAGAAATAGTCACTGCTCTCTAGCCTGGAATTGTCACTGCCGTGAATACAGAAATACCAGTTTAAATGTTTAACTTCTTGGGAAACATAATTTCAAATGCTTCCCTGTGAGTTCAAGCATTGGATTTGGTGACTTGGCAAGGCAAAGGGCTGCTCCTACGCTGGAGTCTGAGGAGGCTTTCTGCTAAGATACATTTCATGCTTGCTTATTGTTAGTAGATGGATGGCGCAGGCATGTAGGACAAACACTTCCTTCCAAAATGCTGTGGGTTTTAGATATTGGGTTTTTCTTCGCCTGAAGAAAAAATAATTACAAATGTTGCCTTGTTTATTAAGCACTTATGAAGCAAGTAAAATTATGTCCAAGGTGTGATCTGTCTTGAACGAAACCAACTGCCACCTTATTCCCAGGCTCACCCATAATGACCAGTTCCTCGCCCCAGGAGCTTTCTTCTGTGTGCTCGCGCTCGGCTCATCAGCTCAGCCTGAGTTCGGCCTCCACCCCTACTGACATGAGCTCTTCCGTATAGGCATGGTGGGTTAGATGTAGGCCCTTGATAAGTGCTTTTATTAAAGGACTGAGATCTTCAGGAAGAGTTTAGAAACTACCAGAACATCACCCTGTAGTCAGTGTTGCAGGTTACTCTATAACCAAGCTCATTTCTCACCTGCCCCTTGTTTCTCCCACCCCCTTGTCTCACCCCTTTTTGCCAAGAGCCTACATGTAAAACATGCATACACTCACTCTGTGCTGGTTCAGGGCTGAACAGCACTGGTCATCGCTGAGAACTGGGGGAACCATCCTTTAGCAAGAATACAAACACACACGAAAACTTGCTTAGATCCTCCACAGCCCTCAAAGAATTAACTGTATACAATACTGTGTTTACAGAGGTTAGAGGGGAGTGTACGTTATCCAGGACAAGCAGAAAGACACAGTAGGTGATATTTTGCTTATATAATCTATAATTTTCCAGGTTCAGAAATACACATTTCAAGAGTTGATGAAACTTACTTCTTTTCTGCGATTTAAGTTTATGCCCTGCTTATCCCCTTGATTGTCTGTCACTGAAGTTCATTGGTCATTGCTGGCAACTCTTGTGTCACTGTTTTCATTGCAGAGGGTTAATAAATCCTTGCAGGATATTTCACTGTTGATCTCAGCTGATTGGTTTTATGAGCAGCAGACAGCTGTTGTTAACATAGGTTTTCCACATGACTTGGTGGAAGTCTGGCTTTAAATTTTACACAGAATGTTATAGATGCCTTGTTTTCAAAAGAAATTAGTGCCGTTTAGTGTTGTTCTTAGGTCATGTGTAAAACTAAAACCTTCTTCACCTCCTCTCACAGCCTTGTCCTTGGGGAAGTTAGCACAGAACGATCAGGTCAGAAATGAATGAAAATGCATTTCTTTGCTTTTGAATGTTGGCTTAATGATGACGATCACCCAAAGAAGAACAGGAGGTTTGAGTTTCACTGTAGGTACCATAAACATATGTTCAATTATGTTGAACAGAGCCTCTAACTAAAATACTCAATTGCAGTTGCTGTCAAGCAGCAAAATCCTTATTTTATTATATTTTTTAATAGAAAGACCTTTTGCTTGAACTCAGAGATGATAAGTCTGGACACAATGCCTTGTAACTTTTCAAAAGAGTGCTGAGAAAATGTAAAATATTGCCATTATCGGAGTTTTCCAAATAAAAAAAAATCAATAGTAATAGGACAATTTAGCAATATTAAGAAACTTTTCAAATAAATTTGATGATGTTTCAGAGGGGAAGAGGCACATGGAAACCAACAGGAATATAAAACATGGGAACTTGATTGGAAATCTTTCAGGTGAGTGAAAATTTAGTTAACTAATGGCTGCTGGCTATTGTAGAAATGAACAGTGCATACTCGCACCATAAGGAAGATGGCAAATTTTCTTTATATCAGTGAAATGACTTCAGTTAATCTCAATGACACTTGATAAGCCTGTGAAATGCAATATTTGTAGCATATCACTGGAAAGATAGATCAGGATTTTCATAGAACAAGTTTTTATTGTGCCTTCAGAGGTCAAGGTCCTTCGTTCATCATCGGTATCACTTGGCTCTCATACCCCCTGTACCTACCTACACTCTGCATTTGAATATAGTGGCGTGTTGGCTGTGGTCGGGTGGAGAACAAGTTCACTGTTTCTGCATGGTCTAACTCTCAGCCTCTTTTATTTTTATATGTAGGTATTTTATATAAATACTATAAATTTCCATGCACATATGTGCATGTAAAATTTAATTTATATCTTACATAATCTCTGTGTAATTTGCTTTGATTGACACACCTACAATTTAAGGGATTCCTCCCTTTCTTCATGAACGCTGATATAGCAATTGGAACCTGCTCCTGTATTTTTAAACCATTTAGCTCAGCATAGAAACTTAAATGTCGAAGTTCCTGACTGACTTAATCTCAAGCATTTGCAAATTGTATTAAAAAAAATGAAAAATAATTAAAGAAAGAAAAAAAAAAGTAAAATTTGATCCCACGTTTACATATGGAGATCAAAATGTGAGTATACCTTTTAATCAGAGAAAAAGCTGTACAGCAAAAGAAAAAAATTCTAACCACGGGCAAGAGTGGCCCCATTCTGATAGGTTGTTCTTGACCAAAAAAGGAGAAGCACTTTGCCACCTGCATACTTGATAATATTAGACTTCAACATGAATGATTGTACTTTGGAATAATTATTTGTTTTATATATAGCTCTTAAAATATGTTTGTATAGGTAATTAGGTAAAGAAAAATATTGATTTCTTGCAGGTTTCCTGGCTGTCCTAAAAGTAATGTCAAGGGTGTGGTGGAATCTCTTGTGTTTTCATAGAAATCTCAGTCCTAGTCATTGTTACAGAAAGTAAAATAGGAGAGTTCAAAGGAGTGGTAGAGTATCTCAATGTTTAGAACAAATGAATGTACTCAATGTCAAGACTGTTGCTTTATTGAGGAGACTGTATCAATTTTCCTGTATTTGACCCTGGTTCTTTGCTTTATTGGGCAACAGTCTTTCTTGGAAAAGCTGCCCCCAGTACTGACTCTTACAGCTGATCATGAAAGGAGATCAGGGCTGACATGTTTGAAGCCAGATGTGGTGGATTTTAAACCCTTATTTTCTCCTGCTGCTGTTATTACAGTCACAGGCTCAGATGAATAAGGTGCCTCTTCCCTCATCGTTCACTGCACATATCACTTTATAATATAAGAAAAAAATTCATGATTTTTTCTTACAGTGCTGGGAAGAAATTTGAGTTTTGACTGTTGCTAAGAAGAGATGTAGCTGTGTACATTACCCAGGTCCTCTCCAAGTGACAACTTACAGGAAGGGGAAAAGAGACATCATTTAGGAGTTGGACTAGATGACATCCAGAGTTGCATTCCAACCTCAACCATTCCACATCTCTGTGATTAGAAGAGATTTCATCTATCCCCTTTGCTGTGGTTCTTACTCTGGTGGCTTTTGAGGAAGCCTTCTCTCCAGGTTTGTCCCACCTGGAACATGTTGAAACAGCATGAGCAGAAAGATGCAAGTTGCCAAAATCCCAATGGTCAAAAAAATGGCAGGTTCAGCTGCAGTTTATGGAAACAGGCATAATTGTTAGGGTTCAGAGCTGGCTCTGAACAGAGGAGCTGGCTTCCAACTTAGGAGGTCACTCAAACTCTGGGTTTGGACTGTCCAGTTTTCTCTGGGAAATCATGCCCGAATGTTTCTGTGTGGTGCCAAAACCAGAAAGTATGTAAGTCTCCTCACTGTAAAAAATCAAGCAATTATTACAGGATCTGGATAATCTCTACATGCACACAATAGGAGAAGTTTAGGGAAAGTTTTGTTGAAAAGAGGAAATCTTGTCTCATTAAATTTGGTGGCAAAAAATTCCAAATTCAAGCATGATTTCACCCTATATTATACTCTTGCCAGTGTGGAGATTTTTGGTTATAGATAAGGATCAGACAGGGTTTATAACAAAGTTTATTTTGTAGTAAGTCTGTAGCAGCAATTAAAGTTCCAAAACAGTTTTCACATACTAGTAATTTAAAGAAAAGTACATCTCTGAAGATGTAATTTTCCATTTTAATCTCCATCCAAAGATATTCTTTAACTTTGGGCAAATTCCTGTCAAACAGTTTGAGTTATAATTGTATGAAAAAAGATACTTTGCCAGATGTAAGAAAAAGATGACTGCTGACTTTATTTCTTTTCTACAAGATAAGCCATGAGAGCTGACCTCTGAAGAACCACTCAGAAACTTGTTCATAAATGGACTGGAAAAGTAAAGTGGAAAAAAAACCTTAAATTATTAAGCCTGAATGTTGGGTAATAAAAATGAACGGTAGAAAAATGGCAATGTGATATTTAAATTCTTTTTGATTCTCAACCTTCTGCCTAAACCATACCTGAGACAGTAAAGATAGTACATATGGAGCTGGGGCATCACGCAGGTATCAGAGCATGGGTTATTTCAACTTCCAGTGCAAAAAATGTGATATATCACAAATGTTCATCTTGGGATGGCATCAAGCAACTTAAAAATATATTTGAATTATCCTATCGCAAGGCAAACTTGGAAAAAAGTAATTATTCCTTATATAGAATTATTCTGAATAAAGAATTAATTTACTCATTTACTATTAAAGAATTGGTTTATATATAAATTCTCCCAGGAATGGAGTCCTGGGGCATCCTGAGAGGAGTGACTGAGTAACTGGAGACTTTAACATGCAGAGGTCTTCATAGGATGCTCAGTGTATGGAGTGAAAGAAATCACTGATCCAAGGTCCATCCAGCTGTATTTGTCATCCTGACTACTCATCACAAAATTCTGTTAGACTTACGCAGAGCAAAAAATACAGACATAATTCCCCACAAGTCCCCAAAGGTGTTTTTCAGTATGATTAGTTATATATGGAAGATACATCAACACATCCTTGATGCCTGACAGCACAAAATTCTCAAAAAAGTAGCTACAATATTTGGTCTTACTGTGGAATTTTCATAATGTGCTATAAAATTTTCAATATCTACAACATATGCAAACTAGGATCAATTTTCTTACACTAGCACAGCAAGTACACCTCTAAGATCCAGTTAATGGTATCAAGGCGCACAGATATATTATTTCATTTTCTGATTTTATCTATACTAAAATCAAAATAACCGAGATCTTTATTCCTCCTTACATTTGTAGAAGTAATTCTTTATTATGGTCTTACCAGTAATGTGTCATTATCAATATGCATTTGTTTTTCACGAGAAGGATATTTCAGGATTGGGGAATAGCACTAGCTCTGAAAAGTAGGCTAAAATTAAAGCTTCTGAGGTGCAGGTGGAGGCATTAAGAAACTAAATACCTGAGTTGAGGAAACCCCCAGCTTTGTGATCATGGTTAGACCTTCCATCTGTAACACTACATATAGAAGGAAAAATACAACAATCTGTATTGCTGTGGCTCCTGGAAAAGCCAAAAGCGTGGGTACCAGTTATTTACTGGACAGCATGAAACCACAAAATAAATTTAACAGTTTGGAGCCCTGATCCTTCTCATTTATGTTTCTGTTTTGTACTGCCCTTAGAAAAAGCACAAGTCTTAAAAAAGCCAAGGATATAATACCCTGATTTCCACTATCTACTTAGCCTTTGATTGAAGTTTTCTTATTGATTTCAATAACTTGAGCTGTATAGAATCAATCTTTACATGCTTTGCTTTATTGAGACTACTCCCAACCTTGAAGTTAAGCATTAAGGTTGAGATTCTTGTGGGTATCTACGTGTTTAATTATTTTCCCACATCAGAACTAGCAGATAAAGACATGTTCCAAATTCTTGGCCATGAGGGCATGACAGTTCCTAGACACTTGTCTCTGAACCAGGCAGCCTGCCAAGTGGAAGGCTTATTTGCCTCAAAACTTTTAGAATCCAGTGTGTCAGGCTGGGACAATGAACCGGTCACCAAATTCAGATCACGTAATACATACAAGCATGATGTTTTCCTTTTGGCCATGAAAACTACTGTAATGTAATACAACGCTTGAAAAAACATCTCTGCTAGTGTACTACATCCTCTCTTTACATTAGTAGTGAGAATTCCACACTAAAAGTGAACTAATTATTTTAAAAAAAAAAAAAAAAAAAAAAAGCAGCCATCCTCTTGAAGAATCTGTCTTCAGAGAGGGTTGGGAAATACTCTTTATACTCTTTTTCATGTGTGACCTGAAAGCCACTTCTCTTTGCACAGTTTGCTTTTGGCCTTCTTCAGTCCTAGCAAAGGATTTAAATGCGTCACCTTCCCTTTTTGGCTCTTTAAATTCGTTGCTTAATTCCATCAACAGAGGTCACTGCCGCTCTTTTCCTCTTTGGTGAAAGCACGCCTTTTCCAGAGATAAAACAGAACAACTAATGCTCTCTTCTAGCAGAGTTTTGGTTTACCCTTTAGAGACTGGTTTGAGAAAATTCATGCATATTTGGGTTATGTTGAAAACCAAATATAAGCAACAATAATAACAATTGATAGGAAAATATTGAAAAGAGTCTCTTTTGATCCTCGGAACTTAATGTAATTTATGCAGTTTTTATTACAGCGGTATTTTGAGATTTGTCACTACATTTCTCTTTCTTTTTGTTTCCTACAAGCATGATCTGCAAATCTGGTCTTGGCACCAGCAGTCATATCTGCTCTGCAGCTCTTGGTAATTCAGGATCAAACATTTTTGCACCAGGGAAGAATAAGAGAAAAAATTATGAAAGAGTACCTTCAAATTGCTAAGGCTTGGTTAACAAATTTGTCAGCAGTCATCACTTTCATCTAAATTCACTTTTGCATAATTAAGAAAATGATGAGGAAATATTTGGCAATATCTATCATTAAGAGGAATTTGAGCCAAAGGGTCCATTTGAGCTAGCAGTAATGAGAGCCTTGCAGTTTTCTATTGCAAAATTCATTGCAGTAGATTGAGCCAAAAATGCCTGCAGACAAAGCTCCTTCAGAACTAAAGAGAATATAGGAACTGTGCACAGTGAGACACTGTTAAAAATATACATTACCTTTTTATGCCTACAAGAAGAAATACCTCATATTAAACAGGAAAATAAAACTCATCTCAGAACCAAAGCAGTCATTATGTCTATTTTTGAAAAGATGTTTTTCATTCATAGTTGTCAGAATTAAAGGATCAGGACAGTGGATTTCCACTTTGGACAGATGTATTTAGATGTTCACCATGAAGATGTCTACTCTTGGGTTGGTGTCTGAGCTCCAATCAGAGCTGATGGAGTCTAAATTGCTTGCCAGACCATTGCAAAGCAGCTATCCATGTTTGTTCAAGGGATGTGAACCACTGGCTGCCTTGATCTGATGCCCATGGACTCCAGCCCCAGGGGTGCATTCCAGCTGCCATAAGGCTGCCCCAAGTCCATTTCTGTCCTCCAGATGCTGATCCAATGAGCAGAAGGCTCCTGGAGTACCCAGGCCAAATCTAGCATCTCTCATAGCTTGAGTCATGTCTATATGACACAGCCCTGGGTGCCTTTATCTCCATTTTACATGTGAGAAAACTGACACATAGAAAGCTGAAGAGATTTGTCCTACTTCTAACACAAACCAAATACCTACAGCCTCAGTTCCTTACTCAACAAAAGTAGAGAAGGAGAAGCAAATTCCAAGAGTTTCTGATTCAACTTCAAGGGAAAAAGAGTATTTCCCATAATATATTTACCTGTTACAAGTCCCTTCAGTGTTTTTTGTTGCTTTGGAAAACATGCAGAGCATACTTAGTTTTCTGAAAAGAGCAACCATGGGAAAAAATAAGTGAAGAACTTTGTTTTCTTTACAGTGCATATATTTTAAATAGGACAAAATTCTATGGTGTTTTTTTTTTAGAACAGTAGATGTTTTTAAACAGCAGATTTTGATGCCTGTCTTCAGGCGGTGCACAATGTCACTTCTGTGCAGATTGTTTCTCTTTTGTGTGTGTGTGTGGAAAGAGCTGAAGGAACAGTTCCAGCTTGTTCCTTTGTTCCTTTCTGTCGATTTCAGTCACCTGAAGCCTAAGGGAAGTAAAGCAGACATAGGGTCAAGGGAGTAGAGTCTTGTGTTTGGTTCTTGGCACTGTTCCTGTATGAGATACACCCACAGCTCATTTGTTTTGTGCAAGTTTCTCTTTCTCCACCTTTTGCATGGGCTTTTAACACTGACACAGTTCTCAAGATGCCGTTCCTCTGAGCTATCTGTGGTTTGTGTGCACGCAGACCTGGAAGACTCTGCAAGTATTCTCAGTATTCATTGTATAAAATTGAGGCTGAATATATTTGGGCAGCTGGTTTCTGTTTGCACTTTTTTCCTCACCCAGTTCAAGCTTCTGTGATGGAATATCCTTAGGAAAGGCATGAATAAAGCTAGCTAGAGGGCTAGAAGTTTTATTCCCAGATCCTAAGGAAAAAAAAAAAAAAAGAAGAAGAAAAGAAAAAAAGAAATAAAAGAAGCTCTTTTGATATTTGCATATAACTTACTATTTTCACTCCTTATCACTGCTGATAATACAGTAAAGTAAGGAACAAATGGTGTTCAACCCAGTATCTACTAGCAAGTTGAAAATAGTACTTGAGGTACATGCTAGCAAAAAACAGTTTGATTTCAGGCTTCTTGAGGCCCCGGCACAGCTGCCCAGAGAAGCTGTGGCATCCCATACCTGGAGGCGCTCAAGGCCAGGTTGGATGGGGTCCTGGGCAGCCTGAGCTGCTGGAGGGCAGCCTTGCCTACAGCAAGGGTTTGGGGCTGGGTGGGCTGAGAGATACCTTCCAACCCAAACCATTCTGTGATTCTACAATTCTTTACAATTTTGTAGTTAGCAGAATATGTTTCTGATAGGAAAGCATTGTGCAGATGTCTAGTGACCCAACCAACCATGTCTGCAGATGTGGATGACTGATACCTAGCACCCTCAGCTCAATGTGCCTCACTTCTTTTCACCTCTCTTTCTCTCACAAGGACAGTGTGAAAGAAGTCATGGCTGATGTTCAGTTTGAATATCTACTACCGACCAGCTGTCCTCTAGTGGCACAACTGCCATTTGTCAAAGAAAAGGTAGCCTGAAAGTCTGAGCTTGGCACTGTTGTATTCAGACTATGTCTCATTTCTTATGATTGAAAGGTAACAGAAAATCCCATTGTTCCAGGAGGAAGGATGGGCTAGGAATAAACAAGAACTATTGTTAATCGTGAAAGTTCATTCATGAAACCAAAGCAGGAAAGAAAAAAAAAAGAGTTTCACTTGTGGGTAACATTAAGAGAGATTATCAAAAGGAAATAAATTAGGTAACTTAGTCCAGTATATTTCCAGTTGTCCTAACTGATTCAGAGTATAAATCATGTTACCGTGACACCTTAAATTTTAAGGTGAGTTTGATAAAGCAACACGTAATTGTCCTACCTAAAAAGCAAACAAAATATAAAGATAGGGTAATCTGTTTTTCCACTCTTAATGTTTGAGTTTGATTCATATACGTAGACAGAAAATTAGAAAAGGAGGCTATGAAGAAAGGAAGCTTAGAAACATTTAACAGACTTTCCAGAGTCTCACACAGGCATTTAAATAAAAGCAGTTTCTATTCAGTTATGACAATTAAAAGGTTTTAAAGGCTACAGGAAAACCCCTGAAAATGTTGACATTCAAATCTCACATACCAGCAAGAAAATAAAAATCATAATTATTTTCATCATCTGTTACTTAAAAGTCAATAAATTTATCAATAGCAATATTATGATTTAACATTAGATATCACTTGTCCTCTAAACTCTAACTACCTCACTCATAAATATGGATTAAGCTATCGTTTGCATGCTGAAAACGATCACAGCTACTCCTTCTCTGCAAGTATCCAGCCTGAAAGATTGGCAAACTTTTCTGAATCCATCAAATCTTCTTGATTGCTCTAAGTACATCCTAACTTAGTTTGTCTTTCAGTTTGCCTCTTGCTAGGTTGATATGCATGGCACTTTTCTGCCTGTCCCACAAATCGCTGCATCCAAAGCTCTTGCTCTTGTCTGGGCACTCATTATTTTCCATCTATTACTGTTTTCCTTCTCTGTCCTTGATGGAAACATTCCTACTTCACATACTTCAGCTTCAAGCCATGCTGTAAGGCGAACTGTTCCATCTCCTTCTGTGTTCTTTCACTGATGTCTTCCCCTAGCATGAAGCCTGAACCTCATGTGAGTCCTTCCATAGCATCCTTCTCACTCCTGCGGTTGGCGTTACTATTCAGACAGCACTTTGCTTCCATGGTTGCTGTACAGACAATGGCAGCCTGGATTTCACAAGTGCAGAAATTTCCAGTGGGCACTGCTTTCCATGGAAGAGAGACCATAGCAATGTCTTCTTGCAGTGCACTCTGTCAAACAATAGCTCTGAAAATTGAGAGGTTCTTACACTACCTGCTGTCATACCTTGGTTGCCCATTCTTCCCTTGCTGTTGTTTCTTTGGTTGTAGGCTCTCTAAGGGAGAGATTCCCCTTTTACTACCAATTCCTACTTGCCTAGGATATTAGTTGAGGAGTAAGAGCTACAGGAGGAATAACAGCATCCAACAGTAATCATGCCATGTAGTAAATATGAAAGTATTGCCAGTTCCTGGAGGTTGTGGATGCCCCATCCCTGGATTCATTCAAGGCCAGGCTGGACATGGCTCTGGGCAGCCTGGTCTGGTGGTTTGTAACTGTGCACATAGCAGGGGAGTTGAAACCAGATGATCATTGTGGTCCTTTTCAATCCAGGCCATTCTATGATTCCATGATCCCTCATAATGTACTAGTGACCTTGGAAACTCACTCTCTCCTTCTCTAGTATTCTGTTGGACTGTTGTTGCTTTCACTATTAAAATATTTTCCCACTATCTTCTTATTTTCTTTTTTTTTTCTTTTTTTCTTTTTTTTTGTTAGTTAGCAACTTCTTTTCCAGTGCATCTTTTATTTTCTCTCTTGTGTTGAAGGTGTGAGTTATTCATTATTGTTATTACTTCCTGAAGCTCACTCTTTCAGTATTATCCTTCTGTCCCAAGGAAACAGTCTTAACTCCCTGAGTTTCTGTTTCTTCTGTGGATTTTTAATACTGATTCTTTACCTTCTGGGCATGAGTTTCCTGTGCCAATTCACCTTAAATCACAGTGAAATTTAAATTCCCAGGTAAACAGTAGCTCTGTACCAGTCTGAAAAGGAGACCTTGAAGTGACTTACACATTTCCAGGATGTGGCTCAGCCTCGTGTTTAGGAATGCCCCCGCACATGAGGACTTACAAACCAGCTGAGGGTCTAAACTCCTGTCCTAAAACACTTTAGTTTTCTCTACAGACCAGGCCTGAGAGTCTACAAACACAGTATAATTTACCTGTAATGAAACATTACTGCAGTTATTGCCATTTAAAACATAAGCAATATGATTTTTCAAGGAGAACTCCTTTTCCACGAGTATGAAATAACCATGAAAACAAATAAACAGTGCAACTTTATACGTTGGAACATATTTTGTATAGGTATCTGCAGCATGGTTTCTTGGCTAATGACCATCAGGCCCATTATCTGCAACTAATGGCACATAAAGAAATTTTCTTCCAGAACTACTTTCTCATTGCTAGGAAAGCAAATTAAAAATAGACTTTACATGTCTGGGGACCAGACAGCAAAAGCTGGGAGAGCTCTGTTAACTGCTGGGTGCTCTAAGGCTTTACACTCTCTGAAGATCTGGCTCACTGATTTCCTATGAGGAAAGATTAGGAAATGAACCAGAAGTGGGAGATATGACTCCTGCTATGTACTAGCTTTATTTATATTTTATAAAGACTTGATTATTTTTTTCCAGTTCTGATATAAATGGTCATTGGAAATTGAATGCTTTGCTCCCTACTTATAATGGGTAACTATAAAAATGCTCCACAACTTTTATTAAATTCAATAAAAAATCTGTCAGTTTTAAGCATGTCTTCCAAAAATACCCTGTCAAAATTGCACATATTTTCTCATGATCCACGTCTAGTTCTATTCCATGCTATGGACCCATTCACCTTCCTCATCTCACACAGAGTTTGTACCTCTCCCATTTCCCCAGACAAACTGTTCATTAAATCTTCTTAAGAGGAAATGCTGAATTTGCAGCACACAGTAATTCCTGTTTAATCACTCTCCTGAGCCTTGAACTCTCCTGATACTTTGAAGACAGGATAGTATCCTCTCTTCACTGTTCTTTCAGTGTCACTTTCTGTCCATCACTATATTCAGTGTTAGCCACCAATCCACATCACTCACTGCTGGTTTTGGAGATCCCACCTCCTTCTGACCCCACGATGCACAAGCAGATCACATCCCTCCATTCCCCCTTCCATGCACCTATATCAGCTGTGCAACCACTCACCTGATTTTGCCCTCAGTTAGATTTCATATTGCAACTGGGTATCCCACAGAAAATCAAGTCTTAAATTGCACTACAATTACTCTTTTTCTTCCTTAAAATAATGTTTTCATTGAGATTCATTATATGTCAGTATAATTTGCAGTAGGATTGAGATCCGGCATAAAGGTTTTGTCTAAGGACTATATATGGAACACATATTTAGTGAGCAGGGTTTATTTGTTGATTTTCAGATACAGAACTGTGTTTGTTTGCTTATTGTCAGTACAAAAGACAAAGCTTACCCTTTCATAAAACAAAGTTGGATAATTTATCTGGCACAATGAGGAAATGCAAACAGAACTTAAGATTCAGAAAGCTGAGTAAAGTTTCAGTACAGATGATTCATCCTGATCTCTAAATAGTAAAAAAACCCTTCAAATATGAGAAAAAAAAGAAAGCTTTTATTTTTTCTTTCTCCAGTAATGCCTTCCAAATTTGTTAGTTTAGATGCTACCTCTGTTGAATCAGAAATCCATTGTAAGAAATGTGATGAAGTCATAACTTACTCTTCAAAGATCTTTTGGGCAAGTGCTTAACAGTAAGATCTTCCCCCAGAATCAGAAAGGCGTCACTGTCATCACTACCTCTTATCTTTCTGCTTCCTGCAGTACATTTACAGATCTCATGTTGGATAACTAGGCAAGCTTCGAGTAGAATAGAGAAACTTGAAGAAAGTGACCAAACTTGGTGCATTTCTCAGCTGCAGATTTTACTACAGCTGTAAGGGCGTTTATGGACTTCTGGACTCAAATTATTCCTTTGTTTTAAAATCTGCTCACCTACAGTTTAACAACATTGGTGATGCCTCTTCCATTTTGCAGAAAGAAGCTCATTCAGAGGCACTAGGTGACCAGTATTTCTGATTGGCAGTTTAGACTTCAACTAATATGTCCCAGGCCCACAGCTTCTTGAGTGCATGGAGTCAGCTGAAAAGGATGCTCAGCAGGAGAGCTGGGAGGCCAGGGGCTTGAGTAAAGGTCATTTCTGCCATTTTAGCAAACACTTCTCTGTGCAACATACAGGCAAACAGCCTTTCTATTGAGAATTAGAAAGGATTTCTACCCTTTCCTAAAGGGCACCCTCAGCAAGGTGTGAGTGAGAGATGGAGGTTAGCTTTTCCATGACAAAAACCTCTGTCTCACTAGACTAGAGCTATAAGCACAGGTCTATTTTGCACATCCTTGCTGTCTCATATTTGAAAAATATGAGCTTTGTGTTAGTCTCCAAACAGCACCCCTTCCAGAAGAGTTATCTCTGGATTTGTTAGTACAAGAATATCTCCTTTCTTCATCTAAAAACACTGTAGGTGGGTGATATCTCTGCACTGAAGTTGCAGGAATCCCAGACCATCCTATAACTCACTTCAGGCACTTTTCCAAAGCCAAAACCTGAGATGCTGATGGATAACCAAGAGCTTAAAATGACCACTAAAGAATTATTTTCATTCATGTACCCTTCCAGGCATCTTCAGTGGTGTTTAGGTGTCCTAAAAACGCCTTTTTCCCCATTCTTACTTGGAACATCTCAGCTACTCTGAGGTTCAACTTGCTTAGACCTTTAAAGTTACCAATCTGGGCACCCATGTCTTAGCCACATCCTTATCACCTGTGATTCGTTCTCCTGTATTTAATCCATAGTTTAGAACAGAAAAAGGCAATATCAGCTCCCAACTAGAATGCTGCATATGCCCAACTGTTGTCATCTAAATCCATGCCCAAATCCCTACAAAGATCATGTTCCTCTCTTTCCTGCACTGTTTTGCCAAAAAGCCAGCTTAATATAAACATATAAGAATTTGAGTCTAAGTACCGCTAAGTACCTTGATACAGTACTTAAAAGTGATATGAGAACGACTGCACTGGTCCCAAAGGGAAAACTGTGGTTTGGTTCACATAAGAGCTTTGTTATTTTCTCTGGAACAGTGCACAAAGGACCCTAGAGATGCAAACATTGCTCTTCTCTGCTCCTCATATATCTAATGGCCTAGCTGGTGCCATCATTTCTGCCTCTTCTTCTGACTCATACCCCTGTAGTTTTCTCACAGTGCCTCGAGGCTTTGGCATTGCAGCTCGACTGTGTGCTCTGGTGAAATGACAACGATTGATTGTATTTCCTCTTCGACCTGACAAATGGGATGAACGGTCGCGTCTATCCAAGTGTGCCATTGGAACCAGCTCCTCCTGGTAGTGCTTTGCTTCGAGTGGCCGTAGTCGGGGCTGGGGTTTGAACTTTACTGGGATCCCAGACTCAGAGCTACTTCTGGGGTGATCTGAAAGAAGATACAGAATTCTTATGATGAAGAAAAAAAAAAGAGAAACACCATGGTGTTCAGAAGGACGGATAAATGGTATTCAGTATTGTACAACATTATGGTTTTAAATCTTGAAATGGAAAGATTTTAAGTAATTGCTATAGAATAAGAGAAAAGTCAAGATCTAAAAATAACCCTAAATCTTTACTTTCATCCCAATGCTGACATTTAAAAGATCTTATTGATCTTGCCGCTACTCTGAAACCCCACTGAGAAAACACTTTCAGATATCTTTCCATATGTAATGAAGCAACTCATACTTTCTCAGACAAGAGTGTTCCTTCATGTATCTTTCAACTTTCTACTGATTTGATGAACATATCAAGTGCAGTGGTTGAAAAACATTGTAAAACTCACAGCACAAATCAAACAGGGACTACAAAGACCCTAGAACCACTGAAAATCAAGATAACCAGTCACCTGTTATTAACAACTGGGAAGAAAACAGTTTCACTTGAAACTAGGAGTTTGACTTTATGGTGCTTTGATTACTTTGGGTGTGTCAGACCTACTCCTACCAGCTTGCCGTGCTGCAAGTACACAATAAAAATGTGACTGCAATAGGCCCTAACTGTCTCTTTTATCCCGAAGAGCTTACAAAATGTACTTCTTTTATCCTTTTTAAGGCCACATGTAGTCTGACTACTCACTAGCAAATTAGTTAATTTAAGAAACAACTCCTAAAAATCTAGGAAGTTTTGGGAGATAAAGATATAGCTACATGAAGAAAAAAATTAGACCATATCCTGTAAAGCTTGCAGGCATTGGGCATAGTCACACAGTCAGAACTTACAAACTTATTACAACTTAATAACTATGAAGTTATTTACATTTAATATTGACTGGATTGTTGTCATAAAATAGAAGGACGTGAACCTGCACTTAATTCCACTGAGTAAGAGCACAAATCTTTAACAGCAGAACCTTCTTTCACATGCTCACCACGTGGGCATACCACGAACACCCATGAGCAATAAGACAGGATAGATATTTTCAGATTTGAAGGGTTTCTCTTTTGTTCTTTGAGGACATCAGTGGCACAAGCTGTGATTGATATATACTGCCAAAGAAATTATTTCTTTAATGAATGACAGGAAGAGCTGTTAGTTTAAGGATCTATATATTTGCACTCAATTCTGTCCTCTCATTTACTACAGTTTTTGCTTGTGCTATGTATGAGTTAAACCAAGCTTGCTGTCGGGTGTTTACGCAAAAAAAGACCTCTAGATCTCCCTCCTGCTGTAGACATTTCAAGTGGTATGAGTACTAAAGTCTATTGCAAGTCAAGCCATTCTATACTAGATCAAAGAATCATAGAATGTTAACTGAACATTCATTTCAAAGTAAATACAACTCTAAACTCTTTCAAGTATTTGATTTCTATACCTTTATTACTCTCCACCCTGTTTTCCCTTCCACCAGATAATTTTAAAAAAGCCCCCTTTAACTGCAGGAAAATATTTATGCTCTAATAGAAACAAGAATTACTAAGACTATATTTAGATGAGTTCATTTTGAATTATTTGTTGGACAGAGGCTACAGCATAATGTGTTCAGCCTTGAATTTCATGTATAACTGATTTTCATAAAAGCATCACGAAATATTTTGTGGAGTTTTATGAAGTCAGAAACCATACCAAGAAGCCTAAAAGTATTTGAATACATCACAAGACAGGTCTCAAATGCAGGCCTAGCTACTAGTAAAAACATATCTATAGTAAATGCTTCAGGATTTACTCATCACTCCACTAAAATAATGTACCTATCTGTGCTAGCAAGACTTGGATCTCTGAAAGTGTCTGAAAGGCTTCTAGGTCTGAGGCTGATGTGTAGAATAATTTTGAGTCCTTTAGAAAGACACAAAAAACCCACACGTCCCCCACCATTATGTCCCAACAAACCAAACAGGGAAGAATTTGTTCTTCAAGAGAAAAAATAAAAATGAACGCCCCCCTCCCCCCCCCCTTAGAATAACTTTGATCTTCACTTCTAAATAGATGGGTTTCTGTTCTGCCTCCACCACATGTATAGGTGCCTAGCACCAGGGAGATGGTTTACCTATGGAAATATATTCTGATTTAATTTATTTCAGAGCAAAACAGAAAGAAAAGGAAGAAAAGAATTTTGCACTTGCATGGAATATCTTTGTCATCCAATTGGTGATTAAAAATATGGTTTTAATCAACTCCAGTTAATTTGTCCAGAAATGAAGAGTCATTTTCAGAGGTAGTTGTTGATTAAATTTGAGAATCACGATGAAAGCTCAGAAAGGAATCAGAGATATTACATAAGGAGATACTGATGACTATTCAAGTGTCCTAAATTCCATGTTTTCTCTGACACTACTGCTGTGTTTCATTGGGCAATTCAGTGTTGCTCCACCCCTGACCACCTCAAAAAATGACTAGCTGGTTAGTTTGTCCAATAATTACTACGGAAATGTTCACAGAGAGCAAGCTGGGAAAAAGGGAAGAAGATACCAGGTAATTTCTGGGATACCGTGGGAGAATATTTCAGGATCATACACTACTTAGAGTAGGATGTTTAAGGAAGGAACCATAAGTGGGTAATGGAAAGGATCAGGGTGGTTTGGGGAGGAACAAGTGCAGAAAAAAATTGGAGGAAAAATGGGATACAAAGGAGATGGTTGCATGTAAACTGATCAGTATGTGTTTGTAGCCATGCTATACGCCATATGCCTGGTCAAGACTGTCTGACCCGTATTCTTGTTAAACTCTACTTCTGTTTTCCTGAGAGAGCAGCCCCCAGTACTTTGTGCTTGTGTGTATGAAGGTCTGAGTACAGCAGTCAGAAAGACTGGGGTTCATACATATTGTGAAGATGCACGTCAGTGCAAAATTGCCACCTCTCATCAAGGCAGTAAGAAAAGAAGCTTGGGAAGTAAGAGTTGAAGCAACTATAGCAGACACTGATGAGATCAGCTCTGTGAGTTAGCTATTGGGTGGACCAGGAGGTCCAGATCAGTGATTAGAGAGAGCATGGAGCCTGTGGCTGGCTACTGGTAGGGCCATAGCCTGGACAAGGTATCAGCGAGACTGGTTTGTATGCACATATCCCTGAATGCAAAGCAAGGGGAGACTAGGGGACCCAGGTGCCAGCTAGGGGTAAGTCTGAGTGTCCGGTGCTTTATAGAGGGATCTACTGCGCATGTTTGTGTTGGGGAACTGCGTGTGCACATTTGTGTGCATGTGTATTCACAGTTTTCCACTACCAGCCTTTCATCATGTTCAGCCAGAGAAGGAAACAGGAAGAGGCTTTTGGTGCTGTGTGACTGTGAGAGTGCTGTGCTACTTGGGGTGGCTGGCTGTGTGTGTGTGTACGCTGAATTATGGTATGTGGGTGTGCTACTGGGAACTCCTTCTCATCCTCAGTGTCCCAGGACACAGAGATGTGGGCATGAAAGTGTGTCATCCTCAAACCTATCAAGCTAGTGACATAAGCATCTCCTAACAATTCCACTTACAGTTTTGTCTATGGGGCCACAGGAAACAGTTTCCTTTCTTGGGCTTACACGGAAGTCATCATGCACATGTTAAACTGCAGGGATCAAAGAAGTACTTGTGCAAGAGGAAATTAGAGAAAAGTAGGCGGTGCTGGAACAAGACAGAAACTGCAACAGTCATAACCATATAAACAGTGGAGATAAAAAGATAGGAGAGAAGGGTGTAGCTCATTTAAAGAGACCAGTGACTTCCTTGCGAGTATTCACTGGGTACTGTTAAATCTATCAAACAACTGGCCAACTATCTCACCACTAGAGCAGAATACAGCATAAAACATTTCCATTACCTGTAAAAGTAACATGCCTGGCTTTCCGCCTAGTGGGCTGGCCACTGTGGTCCTGCGGCAAGGAGAGGTAGCGCACACTTGTGGTATTAACCTGTGTACAGAGAAAAATGAGTTTAACTCAACTTCACCTCCAGTGAAAATCAGTGTTTAGTCAAAGGAGAGGAATACGCTTTTCTGAGATTTACCTATCCTATTTCAGGTAACAACTAAGAATTAAATGGGACTTTGTCCAGCAAGAACTTACTTTTCTTTAACTGTGATTATCTCAGCTGTAAATGTCTATGCTATCCAATGTCCACATTTGGTCAGAAAAATCTTACTCTTATTTTGTATGTGCAAAAGCAATGCAAGTTACATTGCTTCTTACAGTCACAGTAGGTGATTTCTGACCAAGGTATAGATAGGTAGGGCATAAGAAATGCTGCTGTCCGCATCCTAAGCAAAGGCATTTCTCTAAGGTGCTGCATGACCATGTTGAAGAGAGCATCCATTTTAATTTTTGCAAAAAGCATATACAGATGGGTGCCTCTTTCCCTGTTTAAAGAGAAGCAGAGGCATTTTTCTGTGTTTTGATTACAGGAATAGCAGTTTGCATAACAGGTACCGGTCTACCCCAAGGTAAGCTATTCCCCTTCCTGCTACTCTGCCTCAGGCTGTGCTGCCGACGGATGAGGATTTCCTGGGCCTGTTTCTCGCTGGTGTTGGAAGGCAGGTTGTGGCGGTTGTATGACAGTGCCTGTAACAGAAAGCACACCCTGTTAGTTCCCTTTGCACTTGTGATGTTAATAAGGCGAAGCTGCGCAGACCAATAGATAACATGGCCAAGGGCACACTACCAACTTGATGAGTCTCTTCTGTACCTTGTGCAAAAAAGCAGCCTCACACTAACCTTGCTCCTGCTCAGCAAGGCTGCATTTCAGGTTGGATATCAGGAAAAATTCCTTCTCAGATGAGCAGTGAGGCAGTGGCACAGGCTGCCCAGGGAGCTGGTGGAGTCACTATCCCCGGGAGTCTTAAGAAACATGTGGATGTGGCACTGTGGAACATAGTTTAGTGGGCATGGTGAGGGTAGATTGGTGGTTGGATGAGGTGATCTTAGTGGTGTGTTTTTTCCCAACCTTAATGATTCTATGATATCAATGCTCTTTTTGATAGACTCACATCAGCTCAAAGTGTACCATAAAACATATCTACCTGCACAAGCCTCTCAACACCTCTGTCCTTGGCCTCCCTTTCTCAGTCCTCTTCTGGTCATGGAATTGGGAGTTACAGATCGGAGGCAGTTCCCAGGAGATAGATAGCTTACTAACCCATATCTGAACTTTGGTACTAAGATTACTGAGCCAGAGCAAGTTGCAGATATGTTAAGAGGTAAAGATAATGCTAAGAGTGTATCTCCTGAAGGCAATGCACAGCTCAGTTTGCTTTCCATATTTGGAACTTAATCCTTTAATATTATACCTCAATATTACCCTAACACTGAACTTGTTTTAGGATAAGCTTCTTAATTCATTGCTAACATCTTGGGAAACAGAGGAGAAGAGAATAATTCTCTGCCTTAAAAAGAAAAAAGTTTAACAGAAGAAGTTCAAGTTAAGAGAAACTTAAGTGCAGAATCTAGTCTAAATCTCACTTGAGTGATTCCTTCTGAAACTGGTCTGGCAGGGCAAAGTGTGCCCATGCCTTCAAAGTTTTATTAGAAGCAGTATTACTTTACTTCCAATCTTTCATTTCCAAAGCACAGAGTTTTGAATGCCACATAGGAAGTGACTGGCACTAATGGTCATTATTGTAATTGATTTTGAAGAGAGAGAGTTCATTTCAGCTATCTAAATGAAGGCAGCCATATATGCAAATTGTTACTGGCAAGATAAGAAATTAATATTATAAGGATAATTGACCGTGGCAAATCAAACAAAATTGAGAATGAATATAATACTAATAGTGACATATTTGGATGAGCAGGGCCTAGCATTTTCTAGTTAATGTGTGTTATGTGAGTTAGCTTAGTTTATCTGCATAATTTCAAGGTTACTGTAATATATCCTCTCCAACTCACTGCTGCGTGAGATCACTCGGTTGTATAGTTGTATATTCTGGGCTCAAGATTGAATTAAGTAGATAGGATGTCTTGGGCTGCATCAGAATCTGTACAAATTTCTGTAAAACAAATCCCCACCAAGGTATTATTTTTGGGGGGAACAACAAAAACCTGTCAGACAAAACTCCAGAGGATGTGGAATTTTTCTTTTTTCCTCCTTTGGCGAGGGGAAACTGTATCTCCCACGCAGAGGGAGGATGCGGCAGCCTGCCTCCCAACTGACTTTGAGTTACGTGATGTTTACCACCTCCGCACTGCAGTTTCATGGCTGCTGGCGACCCGCCATCATGTTGTCCTCAAAAAAGAGCAGGGTTCCTCAGCAGCTGCCAGCCCCATCTGCCACCATCCACTGTCCTGACACGCAAGGCACCTGCACAACTTCCCAGGCCTGGGCAGTGTGCTGGGTTCCTTAGGGGCTGTGCTATGCCTTTTTGGTGTGACACATAAAACACGCCTGTGCCTGTTGCTGCAGATACACGGGCTGAACTACAGGGTAAGACAGGTGGCCCACGTGGCTGTAGGGACTGGTGGACTTCAGCAGGAGCAGGCTACAGGCCATGTATGCCTGCAAGGACAGGGTTGGAAGGTCAGCCTGAAAGGCTGTTTCTGAGCTGCAGGTACAGTGAGGGAAGCCTGACCTCTACAGCTCACTCCTGGATGTTCTTGGCTTTTCCCACTGCTGTCAGAGTGAAAAGCTGGTGGAAAACCCTGCTTTCCATTTTTCCACCCAGGAAGGACTCCTTGCCTTCCCCACACAGCTGCTGCTGGTCCCACCATTCCCATTGCCCTTGCCATGAGGTGGGGAGGACAAACAAAAGCCTTAAGTCAGCAAATACTGCATGATAGCAGGTTGCTCACTCACTCTTTGTCGCACTTGGTACAGGTTATGGGCCAGGACATCCCTCATGGACTCCACCTCTGCAGGGGAGAGCCTGTGATCACGCCACTTTCTACAGCGCCTGCAAATAAAAAAGTTAAAATACAATATTAAGCTGATTAAATGCTCTTTTCATTGAATGGAGCATGATCTGCTTTCAGCATTAAGAAAGAAGACTTTCAGTGAGCAGTGTTGCCACAAAATCATTCAAAGCTGAATGAATTACAACAGGCTTGACTCCCTCCTTAAGCTTTATCAATACACAAGGGTGGTCAGAGATGGCCCAAAGCCTTCACACAGCCGACAGCAGAAACTCTCCATATCTTGGACTGAGCAACCAACAGGAAGGCATTCCAGTTTCCTTCTCTGTTTGAATCTGTTCTTCATTAGGGTCTCACAGTCTGGGACTTGCTGTCCTGCTGGCTTTAACTCCTCTTCAGCACATCCTTAAGAAATAAAGCACATCTCAACTAAAAAGTCTGAGAGATCTGCTCTGTGGCTAGGAGAACATGTAGGGTTTTCTTGGTGTTGTGCCCATTTCTCTATTTAAAATGAAAGAACTACCTAAAAGATAGTAATCTTTGCATTTTTAGCAAACTGGGACAAGAAGCGTGTAGTCATTTGTAACTGACTGGCCTTTTCACTAGCAAAACAATAGATGAGGGCTGCTGTGAAACGTTAACTAAATTTGCTAAATCAGTCAATCTGTGCAAGAGATAGTGTTTGGTTCAATTCCCAAGAAAAGAAAGGAAAAGAAGAAAGTCATTATCCAGGATGAATCAGTCGAGTTCATCTTTTTGTTTCTGTTTTTTTTCCATTCTCCATTTTCCTTCTTTTTTCTTATTTAAACTTTTATCATAAGTCTTTGTTCTCAACTAAGTGATGTCCATAAAGTTCTGCTTGCAAACTGTGCAAGTAAAGAATGGATTATTATCAATGTACACTATTGCCAGAGTTTTGTGTACCTGATTTTTACTTGTTCTATAATAAATTTTAACAGCAAAAGAAGGTAGGTTTAAACTTAATTAAGAATATGCTGTAATCATCTGAAAAAAATGTTTGAATTCTGCAATGACAGCTAGTTTAACAAGATTGCCACATTTTGAACTATAATCTAAAAAGACAGAGGAAGGACTCCTTGCCTTCCCCACACAGCTGCTGCTGTGTGGAGAGAGAAGGGAGAGAAAAATACTCTTTTTCTGAATTTGACCATAAATCTTGTCTCAGCTTCAAGAAAGCCCTCCAAACAA
The DNA here is from genome assembly GCA_030625065.1 of Alectoris magna. Classification (NCBI taxonomy): domain Eukaryota; kingdom Metazoa; phylum Chordata; class Aves; order Galliformes; family Phasianidae; genus Alectoris; species Alectoris magna. The sequence continues at coordinate 62,802,059 of CM060560.1, forward strand.
ATGTATGGTTGGCAATGATCAATTTCCAGCACCAGCAACAACAAACCTAGATATTTACCAGCAGGGAAAACAGACCAACATCAACACCTAATTCAATCCAGCTAGTGTTTCTGTTTGATTGGTTGGTTACATGATTGCTTGGATAGGTTTTACTTGCTTCCAGTTCTCAGGGATAATACTGAGAGGATCCAGTTATGCTTCCAAATTCCCAGGCTTAGGTGAGCTTTTTCAATGCACCTTTCTCCCAGATTGAGTCTGGTATATTCCAGGCCGTAGTATAGCCCGTGTATACTACTTTCCACAGCAAAGAAACCAGTATCTCAGCAGCCCCTAGTTGCAGTCTCTTTGGACAAGATAGGGACTGAGAAGCTAGGGCACAACTGTGAAAGCAAACATTAGCACAGCCCCTGGGGACTAACAGCAATCAGCCTGTTAACTCATACTGTTCTCTAAAACACAGCCTTGGATTGTTTTTTTGTACAGCAAATTGAATAATCATAGCTGATACAAATGATGTTGATGTCACAGGGAATAACCTTTCTGATTCTCATTTCACTGGATGTCTCTGCTAGGCCTTTGCACCTTGAAGGTGGGAACAAACTGGAGGAAATAATGAGCAGAACTCCAGAGGAAGACATCGGATAACCTCTTTACATTTCTAGTTGCATACCTGTCCACGTGCCAGTACAGAAAAAGTAACCAGTCCTAAGTCATTTGAAGGCTTATAGCCTATCCCTTGAAGTGAGTTAAATAAATAAAATGTCAGAGGTTAAACATCTCTCTAATGGGTATTTATAAGGAGTATTTCCCCAAAATGCAACCATACAAACACTGTTTTAATTGTATTTACTATGTTTTTGTCTTTAAAATCCTTACTTATAAGATTGACATTCTCCAAGCCATCACAACATAATGTTCTATTTTCATTTCTCCAGTTCACACTGAAAATGCTTAGTGCATATTGAATACTAACTCCACCTACAGAACTCCCACCCAAATGAATTCAATATCTGAGCACAGAGCTAATCCACAGATTGGACAGCTGCCTTGCTTGTTACAGAGTATTTCCCCTTGTGCCTCTAACATGACAGAAGTGACCAGAAGTGCTGATCATTTTTCTCACTACCGTGGCACTGCAAATACTGCTTTATGTGGTATAGGGTGCAATTTGGCTTCAAATTGCTACTGGCTCATGAACAGATTTTTGTATCCCAACTAAGGACAGACACAGTATTTAATCAAACAATTTACACATGCTTTCATTCCGAAACATTTCAGTCTTAGGCAAGTTTACTTAATTACTCAGGAGAATGGAGGTATAAGAACTGCTGCATTGGCTCAGACCACAGATCCAATTAGCTCAGTATCCTGCCTCATCCAGAGCTCATCACCAGACACCTTGTGAAGAACAGAGTTGGGAAAACTTGTATTTTCCTGAAACACTCTCATAGCATCCAGGACCAGAAAGTTTCCAAGATACAGGAAAGCTGCACCTTTTTAAAGGTAACATTTTATTTTCAAAAAGGCTATCTCAGTAGGAAAAACTGTACATCACAGATTGATGTGCAGTAAAATTCAATTGCAGCTAAAGTAGAGCTGACAAATCTTAGTCTATCATATCAGCTGTTTATTGTAGAATATTTTTCAATCTAAATGCTTATCCCAGGAGAGAATTTCTGAACTAATCTGAAGCAATTTGTCTTATTTTCTCTTTCAGTCAAGAAAAGAAAGGAAAATGGTTTGTTTGCCATAGACAGTCTACCAACCTTGCACATTTACTCTAGACGCAGTTAAGGGAATACAGCAGACAGAAAGGAGCCTGACAGACACACAATCTCTTTTAATATGATCCATTTGGCAAAGAATGACTTAAAAAGAAAAGGGCTAGGTTTTACACTGCAAGCTGACTTCAGTTTCAAGAAAGTAGATGAATCTTGGCACGATTATGTCAGTTTCAAGAGAGATTATAGTTTAAATTCCAGTTGTTACCTGAACTTTTTGGGGCTGATATGAGGAGAGCATTCAGTAAAGAAGATACGCTGAGCCATGCCAGAGGCTGCTGCACAGTGAGAGGACATATGCCTTGGGAGAACTAGCATTCACTTAGTGTACTGAGAAAATTGGGAAACCTTACTGATGTAAATTCCTTATTTTCCCTATTGAAAATCCAGAGTAAGGTTCAGAAAGTTTTCTCTGTATCACCTACTGTCTTTTTTTCCATTTTCTTATCTTCACTGCAACCACCTTCTGGCTAACGCTGGGTACAGAAGTACGAAAATATAAAAAAATTGGATGGACTGAAATCTGAAATTAAAAAAAAAAAAAACAAAAAACTGCAAATGCTAGAAGGAAATTTGTTCTTTTCTGCTTGAGATACTGGAATCAAAACCTTTCCTCTATCCTCTCCTTCACTTCTCTCAGCAGCTGGCAGTGATGAGCAAAACCTTTCCACACCTGACTCATGATGTGATTCATGATGTCTCTTCCAAACTGCCCATCACTGAAGAAAAATATAGGGGGATGGGGGGGGGGGAGGTCATTATTATTACTTTTCACTCTGTGAACAAAGAATCAATGTGCAAATAAGATGAGTGCCAAAGTGCTGGCTCAAAACTCCTCGCTTTATCTTACTTCTCTGTTAAAGTCATAATATTGCTTGGGTGGTTCCTCATTTTTCTCTCCTTCCCTCCTGTCCTTACTCTGTAAAGGATAAAGAATCCCGTACTCACTGTAAAGAAGCTGTGGATGATTCTGAAATTTTCATGGCATTCTCAGCCATCTCGATGGCCAGCTTTATCTCCATCTTTTTATACAATGTCACAATACTGGATTTGGGTTGGTGTTCCCGAATTAAGATTTTCTTCAAATACTTATTATCAAACTTCTTAAATCTGTAAAAGAGATGCCAAAATAAAGGGTAGGGAAATGATTTTTCTAATTGTTATTTCTGTGGAAATAAGCTGATGCTCATTCAAATGTGCACATATATAAATCAGCAGTAGAAACTGAATCCAAATTGGAGGCACCTGTGGACTCCTGAAGGACAAGTGAACAGAGACCTTTAGGGGGACATTTGGCATGGTTTGCTGGTCCACAGAGATTGTGAAACCCACTGGACAAATGAAAGAATAAAGCTGCAATCAAAGCAGAAAAAAAAAAGGGGGGGGGGGGGGAGGGAAGGGGGGCTGGGAATGTGTTTGCATATAACCCTGTGACATTTGTGACAAAAGAATGTGGCCAGTTTCTATGCTTTCATATAAACATTGTATTCTAACAGAGTATAACAGCAGCAGCTGCTCTTACAGTAATCCTGGCCTATTCAGCCAGCCACCAATAGTGCTCCAAATGCCCCTGTAGTTACAGTATTTTGGTCCCATTATGTTGCTGATAAGTTTGAATCCTGACAATTAGAGTGGAGAAAATATATTTCTTTGTATTTTGAATGTCAGAGGAATTGAATGGACCAAAAAGTGCTATGTGCACTCATGCTGCAGATTGTAAAATACCTCTAATGTATGGCAGGATTTAAATGTGAATGTATGTGTGTGGTTTGGAACAGGTATGTCCTTTCAGGCAGATGCTTATCAGCACAGTAGCAGATTCTCTTACAGCTTTTTCTCAAAGGAACAGATTAACACAGCAAGGTAATGCATTCCACAGTGCTAAGAAAAAGCAATAGAGTTTGCACGTTTTCTTTTCTTAAAATCTGGTCTTTATACTTTAATAGAAAAGAGAGGTATATAAAGGTTTCCACTGGAAATGCAGCTCTTTATGTTTTCGTGTGTACCAGAGAGCTACTTGGAGTGTCATCTCTTAGGTAATTAATTCTGATATGCATTTGCTAGGCATCTTTAAAGCTACAGATAAAAATATAGCGAATACAATTATCTTACATTAAATGTTGTCATATACAATGTGCCATTTGAATCTACTTCTGGACTGAAACATAACTTTTATGAAAAAAATTGGCAAAATTATCATAGCTGCATAGATGTGGATTCTAGAGGAAATAATACATATTTTTTTTCTCACTGAAATGTGGAAATGCAATTATTTCAATGGAATTACTGCTTCAAGAGTGATTTGTTCAGCCTATCGGCTGCGCAGGCATTGATGTGGCTGAAGCCTGTAGCCTGAAGCTATCTGTACTTTGAGAACCAAAAAGACATTTTAGCATCCAGGTCCAGGTATGTGCCCTATCTGCTTCCTCATACTCTGATGAGACAAGAACTGTATGTAAACCAGCCTTCTTCTTTGCACTCCCATAGGGAAAAACACAGTCGTAATGGGAGCTGCCACATGTCCCAGCAGACGCCAATCTGGATTACCGGATTCCAGTGCTGAAAGGTAAGCCAAAGGACTCAGGCAGAGAAGTCTAAGCACAGCCTAAAAGGTAACATTTAGCCCATGGCTTCTCAGAAAAAGGAAGATGAGTATGTCTCTACACCTCCATTCACATACTGGTGTTGGCCAGTATGACCACTGCACTCACTTGGGGAAGAAGACAGCTGACGATGTTGGGTTGGTCTCTTCTGAGCAATGCCTGGAAGCACAAAATCTTCAAAACCTTCAAAAAATCACCTTATCTTGCTCATAGAAGATCTAACACAGATACTGTGGCTTCTGAGTAAAGACTATCTACTATATCTGAAACTATCTACTAGTGCTAATAGATACTTAGATTCCACTATTTCCTTCAGTGTTACATGTTATAAGTTATGTGTGTAAACATGACTGAGTACAAAGAACAAATGGGTACTTATTATTGAATCTGTACTCACCTACAAGGGATAATATTTGCCAAAGAGGCTTAAAGAGAGAGGCAGTGAAACACCACTCCCTATTCTAAATCCAATCTAAATCCTAAAGAAGCACTGCCACAGATCAAAGATTTATGCCAAAGCCATATTCACAGGCTGATGCCTGCAGCATGAGTTTATCTACTACGTTTTTCTTGAAGAAGGGTTCATTTTCTCCCTGTTTGTGCAGAAGCAATTTAGAAGACAGCATATAGGCACTGAATTCCCAAGAGATAGTGGTTACTTGGGAGTTCACCTTTAAAAAGAGATATTGCACGTCTCAAATATTTTCATGCTATTTTAGACTCATGGGGCATAAGATGGATTTCTTATTCTATTTACCTTTTTTTATTTTACATCACAGATGATAGGCTATTTTATTGTAACAGTCTGAGCAAGATATGCTTACTTATCTCTCAGCTGGTAATGACTCCAATGTCCACATATGTCTTCAATTCCAGCCTTCAAGTGATCCATCAACTAAAGAAAAAAAAAAAAAAGAAAGAAAAAAAAAGTGGCCATTGTGAGAAAATAATGTCACTACAAATATGCAACTGTTGACAAGATTTCGAGATTTTTAAATGGGGAGGGTGAGTTGATTCTGAAAAGATCTAAAAATCAAGGCCAATATCCCATTATGCCACTGTGACAGGTGCTGTGCTTGGCTGCTGAGTCAATATTTTGATTGAAGTGGCAATTTTGTCAGTATACCATCATCTCACCATCACCTAGCAAAACACAGACCCATGTAAAGGACTGTTCCCAGTAGAAAACAATACTGAGCGCCCAAGCAGCATTCTCTTCTTTGTCTACTATAACCAAAATCTAAATCTCCTCTCAGCATATGTGACATCCTTCCACATGCATGGGGGAAAATACTCCACACCTAACTTTTACCCCGAGACTGCAGATCCTCTGATGATTTTGCATTTTGTCATAAGAATGGCATCAGTACAATCAGAATTTTCAATCATCTTTTTTTGTGTTTCCAGCATTATAGAAATAGACAGAAAATGACCAATTCTTGCATACAAATAGTCAAACATTTTGCTTTTAAACATTAGTTTTGTTCTAAGCTAAGTATAAAGGCTGAAATAGCAAGAATTAAGTTCACCTCAAGTTCAAGTCAGTTGAGATTTTGATTTTGCCAGTGTCTTTGAATGCATTTAAGAAACAACAATTTTGTTAATTTTTTTATATGCTCCCTACTGTGAAAAGGAAAACATGTGCTTAGATTTTGTTTAGTGCTATTGTCAGTTTGAGTAGTTTTTTGTTATTTTGTACATTGGTAACTTGAGAGTTAAAGCAAATGTCTGAAAGAGAAAAAAAACGTTACTCATAATAACTCAGAGTGAAATTTGCAGACCAATGGTTCAACACGTTTCAGTTCAGTAAAACTTTATTAAAGACTTTTAAGGTGTCAATGTGTTTACAATCAATGAAAAGATGACAACAAAGGTATCTGACAATTCTAGCTGAAAAGGATAAGTGCATTTTATAAACTCTACTTTTATGTGTCTTTCCTACTACAGTCACAAGTATCCAGGTGTGAAAGACTGGTTGTGTTGTGACTGTTTTGGTACAAATCTGACAGTTACTATGGGTTCAAATGAACAATCATGTTTTAAATATTACGTCTAGGATTTCCTCCAAATGTTCTAAAATGCATCCAGTGTTAAAACACCCTTTCTCTTCTTATTTTTAGGGTACCAGCTACTGATACCAAAAACTTACTCGCATGTGAATTTCTTCATTGATGGACTCCTTTTTGTTGGTCTTTTTAACATCCAGATATCTGACCAATGGTCCAATTGTGATTCCCTGCGTTTGGAAAAAATGAGTTAAATTGTTAATAAGCTTTCAAAAAAAAAAAAAAAAAAAAAAAAAAAAGAAATGAAAAAAGAAAGAAAGAAAGAAAGAAAGAAAGAAAGGAAGAAAAAAGTGAAAAGAGAAAACAAGCGAATGGATTTCATTTTAATCAATCAAAATTTGTCTCTTAGAGTAATCAGGGGTTAAACCAGAAGAAGATTAAAATTCATAAACATCAAGATCATATTTATCAAGGCATTTTAACTACATAAGGTAATTGACCCTTCGTCAAATTTCACAAAAAAACACTTCACTTAAATGAAAACATTGTAAGGTCCCTACAATCCTGAAACTTTTTACTTCGGTATTTTCAAAATTATTATTTTTTTTAATGTTGAAACCATTTTCAGCTGCTCCCAATTCCCTATTGCACTACTAGAGAATCTGGTATTTCAAAATGGGTGAATAAAGAGCATGGGACATGCAGAAGATGCATTTCCTCCTTGCAGGGCACTGTAAGCCAAATGGAATAACCTAGTGACCTCGGTTATGTGAAAACAACTTATTAAGAAATAGAGTTACCTGGATGAACACGGTAAAATATATAACTACAAGTGTAGCAGTAATGAACAAATTTTTTCTTGGGAAGAGTTTCACTGGAAGCAAGAACGCAAGAGAAAAGCTGCTGGCTCCTCGAAGACCACTGTAGGAAATAATGAGTTGGTCTTTGAAGGTGAAGGGGTATGTTCGGAACTTGTTACTAATGTAGAAGAGGGCAAATACACCTAAAAAGGCCAACAAACAAACAACAACAAAAACAAACAAACAAACAAAAAGCATTATTATTAGGCAAGCAGGAAAAGACAATATTTAAAGCAAAACAACATCTTGCCCCAGGCAGCTGTTGACAGACATTTCTTTCGATTTTTGGTTCTAATAAGTTCTCTTTGACCAACTGCTGAATCTGCCTTATGTGAAAAAAATATTTTAGAAAAGGAGTATATTTACTACCTGCTTCAAGTTTTAAATGTACGTACGGGTTTTGAAGTGAGATTAGGAGAAAAGATTTACTTCCTATATTTATGTTGCATAGTTCTCTGAAATGTTCTGGAAAAGAGGTAAACCACTAGAAAACATTTTTCTCCTGTGCTTTCCCTTGCAATGTTTCCTGCTTTCTGCACATGATCTGCCCAAAGTGTTTGAACAGTTATTTATTAACGTGTTCTGTGGACAGGTTTACTGAAAGGTAGAAAGTAACAGCATTTTAATTTGGAATCCTCCAGTTTATTGCCTCTGTAATTCTGTTTATTTCTTAGCTTTCATTTCTCCGTTAATAAAAAGTTAAACTTAATCAGACACTCTGTGGCTGTGTAAGGACTACAGTTTTTGCTTTGTAGAGTACATTTAGTCAATTGCATGAATTTCTCTTAATCTTCTTTATCATAAGGCACGTGTATCTTATGATTCTGTGTAAACTGTTACCCTGCAGAAATAAATGTTGAATGCTGGGCAGATAAACACTACGCTAAACATCAACTACTCAGACTGAAACTGTGTTACAGAGATGCCACCTTTGGGCCAATCCTTTTTACCTTATTTCTGCTACAGAGAAAATGATACAATCATTTTAGGAAGCAAATTCAAGATAAATATTTTGGCCTTCCTCGGGAAAACTCCAGAGAAACAAACGTGGCTGAAAAGTGACATTTGTATTACAAAAGCAATTTTTCTGTCTTTATCTGAAGGCTATTCCTATATGAGCTCCAAAATTAAGCCTTTAAAAACTTACAGACTATGCTTTGTCCAAAATTAGCAAGAAAACATTTAATAGTTACTGCCTGCTTGCTGTCAACCCACAAGAGTCATATCACCTCTGTTGTTGAGTACTTATGTCATCACTATATAACAGAGCTGTTCTCATGCACATTTTTGAATCTCCATAGGTCTTCCTCTTCTTCCTTTAGTTAAATGCCTTCCTCCAGGTCTTGAATTTCAAAGATCTTGAATTTTATCAACTTTGAGGGTCAAACCAATATTTCTTCCTGCTTTGTTATTCTGTTTGACTTAGGAATGAACCACTTCAGAGTTATACAGAAAGTCATCTGAACATCAGTTCCTCAGTGCCAACACGTAGTTGGTCCCAGACTCAGAGTAACATAGGTTGAAAAGGAACTTTGAAGGTTATCTAGTTTGAACTCCTGCTCAAAGCACATCTAATCAGATCAGGCTGTTCAGAGTTCCAATCAAGTCCTGAATGCACTCAAGGACTGAGAGCTGCGCTGCATTTACAACAATGGAGCACTCTTACTTTAAGAAATGAGTTCCTACTCTCCATTTAGAGTTTTCTGTGTTCCAGCTCTTGTCTGCTGCCTCTTATCCTATTGGGGTGCACCTGTATGAAGTCTGGCTTCATTGTCTCTTGATCCTCTGACTGAATACTTGTAAATATCAATAGAGTCTACCCCAAGCTACCTCTTTCTTTTTCAGGCTGAGCAGAGCCAGCTCTCTCAGACTCCTCTTGTATTTCCATCGCTCACCGCTTTGGCAGCCTCCACTGCACTTGCTCCATGACCTCTTTACCTGAGAGTCCAAAACTGAGCACAGCAGATACTCTTACCATTGCTGAATAGAGAGGAAGAAACTCTTCCTTGGACCTACTGGCTACACACTTGCTAGTAAAGTGCAGGATGCAATTGTCCCTCTTTTCCAAAAAGGCACACTTCTAACTTTAGTTCAGCCTGCTGTCTACCTAGTGAGGTCCTTCTCTGCAAAGCTGCTTCCAGCCTGTGTTAGTACATAGAGTGATTGCAACCAAGATGCCAAACCCTACATTTGCTTTTTCTGAGCTTTGTGAACTCTCTTTCAGCCCTTTTTCCCAGTCTGTTCTGTTCTCATTGAATATTAGCCTTGCCATCCATTTTATTTGCTACTCCCCTCAGCTTGATGTCAGCTGCAAACTTGCTGAGTGTGCACTCCATTCCATCTTTCCAGGTCATTAATGAAAACTATGCTGATCCCTCCACTGAACCCTGAGGGATGTCATTGGAATCACAGAATAATAGAATCACAGAATGGTTTAAGTTGGAAGGGACCCTTAAGACCATCTAGTTCCAACCCCGTGCTATAGGCAGGGACACCTCCCACTATACGAGGTTGCTCAAAGCCCCACCCAGACTAGCCTTGAATACATTCACAGCCTCCCTGGACAAGAGGTTCCACTGTCTTGCCACCCTCACAGAAAATGATTTCTTCCTAATATCTAGTCTAAATCTACTCTCTTCCAGTTTAAAACCATTTTCCCTTGTCCTGTTGCCACATGTCCTTATAAAAAGTCCTTCCTCTGCTTTCCTGTAGGCCTCCTCCAGGTACTGGAAGGCCACTATAAGGTCCTCCCGGAGCCTACTCTTGTCCAGGCTGAAAAGCCGCAACTCTAGCTCACACCTCTCAGGATCTTACCCTTCACAGTCTCATGATCACTGCAGTCTGAGCTGCCCTTGATATTCACATCTTCAGATGTCCCTTCCTTCTATGCAAGTAGAAGAAAAGACAAAGCATATTTTGTGGCTGTTTCATTGACAACTGCATCAAGAAACTTGCTTCAACATATTTCAGAAAAATCCTGGATGGCCATATTGCCCTTCCAACAGATACTGGCATAAAGTCTCCCATGAGTATCAGGGCCTGTAACATTTTCTCCAGTGCATAAAGAATGCTTTGTCTGTCTCCTTTTCTAGATCAGAAGATCTGCAGTAGACAGCTATTAAAACATTAGGTGTACTGATCTCTCTGAACCGCTGGTCCTCCAGTCATTATGCACATACTCTCTGTTGGCTCCTCACCTTTACCAAGGGAAAGCTCCGTACATTCAACCTGTTCTTTTACAAAGAGCACAGTTCATCCTCTTTGTCTTCCTATTCTGTCTTTCTCAACCTTTCAAAGTTTCTGCTGGCCCATCCTGGTCATCAGGAGAAGATGAGAAATGGTGTCCCACAACTACTGTGACATCCTCTAGGAAATCCTCTGACCATGCTCGAGGAATTAGTCTCATAGATGAGGAAGTAGGAGACCTTTGTAAGAACGGGAAAATATTGTGTGTAGAAACTGAATAATTTCATAGGCACTATTTTCTAGTGGTTTAAAACCTCAGAGAGTCCAAACTGACTTGTGAGGATCATTATTATAGAGTGGATCACAACGCTGTGCAGTGGCATTGGCTTGAGGAAGTGTGGCTGGAAATCAGCCTGGCAGAAAAGGACCTGGGGGTGATGGTCAGCAGCTGGCTGAACACAAGCCAGCTGTGTGCTCAGGTGGCCTCTATCTAGCATAAGAAAGGAATTATAGATAGTCCAGTCATCTATCAATGCTTGCTTTCACCTTTTGTCTTTTTAAATTTCTCAGGCATTCCTGGCTCTGGTCCTTTAGTGTTACGGACCCAGGACCAGAATTGTGCTGATGTACATTGTACTAATTCTGTAATTAGTAAGTTAAATACAGAATGTGGTGAAAATATTATGAAGCCCACTTACCCATGAGAATATAGTTAACTAAGCTGTCTGCTTCTATATAGATGGAATCATGGCAATGTTTCAATTTTCCTTAACATTTTCTGCTCTTACCTATATATAGGTATATATATAGTCTATATATATATAGTCTATATAGTCTGTGCTTGAAAACAGGCATTAGGATTTGTTTGATGTTTTTCCTTCTGCATGCAGAAAAGCATGTGTGGATTTGTGAAATAAAGTTGTCTGTAATGCATGCCTAGTAAATTCATTATTAAACCGGTTACACCAGTCTGCACAGGCTTTTCTAACATACCTTTGAACCAAAGGTTTTCTCTCAGAGATGCAGACCAGGTTGTCCGCAAAAGCTGACTTACTCAGTGTCCTCCAAATGAGGCAGAAGAGCAGAGTGAAGCAAATGAAGGCCCAGTTCCACTCATGATTTTTCCCCACTGTAGATACTCCCATGAAAACAAAGATCAAGGTCTCGCTGACACTGCTCAACATCTTCATGAAGTATTTTATTGTCGTGTAGGAATTCTGGGAAACATTCTCTTCCACATATTTTTTCATAGTCACTGCACATGCTGTCATCCTGTGGGAGGTAGAACATCAGAGATCAGCCACAAACTGATTTTGTTGTTGTTTGTTTCTTCATTTTTAATAACAGCTTGAGACTTCATTTATACTCTTCACTAGCAAACTTTAACCTTCCTAGTATACTGTAACATACTTACTTCTTACTTACTTTTTCAATAAAGCTAGCTGTTTCAGTTAAGTAGAAGAACTTAATTCAGCTTTATGAATCCATTTTGTATACAGGAAAAAGGAAGCAAATCAGTCAGCCTCCCTTGAGGGGAAATGAGGATATCACATTCCCGTTCAAAGTCCTTTTTATTCTGAATGCATAACACACAACCACCAAGCATCAAATATTTGAGTCTCAAACAAAGGGCAGTCAATTCTGTACCAGGCTGTGGATGTATTAATTAGAGGGACATAACCTGCCTCCAAGTGATCTTTGCCTTGAGGTGCTGGTGGGAGAACATGGATGTAGTTCTACGCAGGGATCAAAGACTCCAGTGCATCCTTGCCAGATGGTTGGCAGATCAGCAGGACCAGGACAAGCTTCAGAAACTCTCCTCCCATAAAAGTCCACTGCTGCACAGCAGGGGAAAATTTAATTACCCTACAGATATGTCTTTCACTCTTTTTAGTTAACCAGGGTGTGGGAAAGGAAAGGATTTTTTTTTCCACCTCTTTAGTCCTTGTTAATCAAGCTAGATCCAGCTTCAGAGGTATCAGCCATGACCCAACGCAGATACTTGTCATATTCATGTTGAGCAGTAGTCTTCAAGCAGGACTACTGAACAGTTTACTCTTATCTCCTTCATTTCCCACAGCTGTAGATAATGAGATAGATTCAGTGCTAGACTAATAATATATTTCATCATCTACTGAGTTTCTGTTGATGTTACTAAGTATCTGGGTGCTTCTTGTGATAATATTTTTCCAAACTTGTAAATTCAGAGAACATTGACTGCTTATTAAACAAGCCTTCATCTAGTTTCTGTTCTTTAAATTTCTGTTGAAGAAATCTCAAGGGTATTCTGGTAGAACTGAACAGGTCCAAGGACATTCTAAGACAATGCCATTAGGCATTAAATTTTAATACTGTTGACTTTCAGGGACACATGCATAATCGACTTTCATCATACAAGTGAAAAATGAATAAATTCCTCAATAATTTAGAAGGGTGACAATAAGTTCCCATCCCTAAAACAAGCAATAATTTCCTTAATGAGCAGTAAGAATAATAAATCCCAATTATATTAACATTTTTTATTACTAATAATTTCAGTGCCTTAATGAAAATAAGAAATAAATACGAGAATATAGAGCTATGTAGTATAGTGCAATGAATAGGCAAGGAAGCAGTATTCTGGGCAGTGCAGGTAGGAAAGAGCCCACGCCGTATTAGTGCTCACTACATGGTAGGTCTAGTCCCGCTCATCTAAAGTCACCAGATACTTAAGAGCAAAGATGTTGGAGACACAAAACAGAGCCCAAGACTCAACTCCTTTGTCTAATAGCTCAGAGAAACTCATTTGCTATCTAAAAACTTGTTTAATGTGGATATTCTAATCTGGCTTCCCAGAGTTAGAACAAAACCAGTCGTTCTCTGAAACGACAGGTAGAAATGAGCAGATGTAACTGTCTCAACAGCCACTTACTTTTATTTATTACCTTTGTCAACTGGTTTGTCCACAGCAAAGGGAGCATCTTTCTGGAGATTCCTCTCTTACAAGAGCACCAAAATCCACAAAGACTCCACTGGCACATGAGCTCAAAGCCACCCACTAGCCGATCACTGAGCTTCATAGCATCTCACAGCACTAGCTACAAGTTTTGCCACCTTGCAAAGTGATCTTTTCTTTACACTCTCCCCTTCTGAAGAGTTGTTAGGTGCAGAATCTTTTGAATCTCCTTATCGGAAGTTTTACCCTAATGTCTCTCACTTTTCCCCCTATTCCTTACTCTTCTTCCAGTAATGCTATTCAAACATAGTGTAATTCCAATAAATCACATCAGAAGTGATTTTCACAACTGCACACAAGAGCAATAACTCTGACATTCCTAAGTTTTTAAATTTCCACACTCACTACTTTTCATCTCTCTTGTTATCCAGTGTTGAATGCTTAGCAGTAAAGGCACATACACAAGTCTATTATCAAACCATTCTCTCACCGAACTGATTCTACCAGAGGTAGACTGTTCCCTCATGGTCTGAGTAACAGAAAACTGTCAACTGGTGGCAACACCAGACATCATACTTACAGTTTGCAAGGTTTTTTTTTTTTTCCAGTGGGCAAAAATAAATAAATAATAATAATGTCAGCACAGATATTTACTCCTCAGTAGTACATCTCTGCCTACACTGAGTGTAGGCTTGCTTCTCCTAATTATCACTGTACTTATAGACAGCTTAGAAGCTGTTTACTGACAATATGTAGGCTACAGGCTGAAAATGCTGATATTTGTATTACCTCAATCTCAAGTAAACCATCTCCATAAAACGTTGCCCCTTTCCCCAAGAGAGCATCTGAAAAGGCGTAGGGGATACTCACGCCAGGATGCCCGAGATGTAAAGGATTTCAGCACACAAGTATGACAGGTAGCTGAACATGAAGACCAGCAGGGGTTCGATAGCAGAGACGTTGTGGGTGAACCGAGTCATGAGGGCTGAAACAAATCCGAAGACAATGCCGAACAGCATGCCACCCAGCCCCACAACGAAGAAGCGAGCAAAGCCAGCGAGGATATCAATAGATTCAATCTCTTCGTACTTGTGCATCTGGGTGAAGGCGATGAAGATGTTGTATAACACCTGTGTGCAAAATGAGGAGATAGCAGTCAGGCATCTTTCTGAAGCTTGCAGACTTACTCATTTGATACATACATCTGTGTACATATGTGTGCCAGATATTGCTTTAGGCAGATAAGCAAAGTAATATCTGAAATCTCAGACGGCTCATAACACAACCCAAATTAGGTGTTTTCCAAGTGTAATGAAAATGGCAAAAAAAAATAAAAAAATAAAAATGGAGAGTAGGCCAATAGTTATGTAAAAAGAGTAAAACTCTCAGGGATCAAATGTAATTAATGTAGCTGAAAAATACTCATGCTTTTTTGGTTTTTGTAGCAGGTGTTCAAAGCCCAGCTGGGTACCTTAACAAGCCCACGTGCACTCTCACATTCTCATTCTGACTCATGATGGGGCAGGGCAGAAACTGCAAAATGCAACATAAATCCTGTTTAGCTGGTCTGTATGATCTGTAAATTGAACACACTTCATTGGGTGGGCTCTGAGGTATCAAATGTCCTTCAATAGTGCTTGATGCATAAAAATTATTTAATATCACATCTCCAATGGGAAAGGAAGCAGGAGAAAGGGAAGGGAAGGGAAGGGAAGGGAAGGGAAGGGAAGGGAAGGGAAGGGAAGGGAAGGGAAGGGAAGGGAAGGGAAGGGAAGGGAAGGGAAGGGAAGGGAAGGGAAGGGAAGGGAAGGGAAGGGAAGGGAAGGGAAGGGAAGGGGAGTAAATGGCAACCTCAGATTCAGATTGCCTCTACCTAGATAAATACAGTTGTTACAGTTCTGTTATTGGTGTTAAAGTAGAACACTTAGTTAATCAAAGTTTTAATGAATTGCCTTGTTAATACAATAATTATAGTCTATGTTGTTTGACACTGAATAATCCAGAGTAAATTGCTGTCACAACTGCATTTACACAAATAAATATCCAAAAGACACTTTCCCAGCCTGACTGAAACAGGCACTGGTCTGACCCCAAACCTCTTAACATTTAATATTCTCTTTCAGAGCTACACTCATTTACCCCACCCACACTGATCCCTACCTACTCGTTTTGTGTTCAAGTAGCATTGGTTTGGGGAGGGGAAGTTCACAGTCTCTCTACTCTCCTGTGTTTTGTATTTAATGCCACTTAACTTCCTTCACAACCTCAAAGTAGGAAGTAAAAGATAATTCCATCTACGTAGTTTAGATCAGATAAGCTTACCATGCTCATATCATTAATAATTCTCTCCTACAGGAATTCATGGTGAAAAATCTCAATTATCTGCTTTCATCCATCTTTTAAAAACTAATTGAAAGAACGGGGTAGTAATAAAAAGTTCTTAGAAGCTGCTGACAGTTGGCTACCATTAAGTCCTGTCAGATCTGTTTACAGGGAATGTCTAGTATATGGGAGTCATCTTTCAGTTTTCAAGAGAATTTTGGGAACACCTAAAGACAGCAGTTCTCTGTAGCTGTTGTACCAGAGCATTAGTTCCATAACCCAAAACAGAAGAAAATCATTGACCTTATCTGTTCTTTCTTCTTCATACAGTTAATTCCAGGAGACTATTAAGAAGGTTAAAGCAGATATTTTCAGATAGAAGAATCAAGCTCATTCGGATAAGAATTATTCCTCAGCTACTACCCAATCTTAAATAGCTGCTGGGAAAGTATAACCTTGAGCTGTCAAACAGACTGTTCTCCAGGAGTCTCACAGATAGTATTTCTGGGGGACAGACAAAGCACAAAAAATATTTCATGAGAGCATCCTAAACGAAGTACTCAAAGCCTCATTTTTCCTTATGACTATGTATGAAAGTAGGCTCTTCAGTGATATGTAAAGAAAAGGGGTTTGTATTCCACAGCAAGTAAAATGTCCTGTAATTATCATGCAGTGTCTGATTACAAAGTCTATTCTCTTTAAGTTCTCTCTTTCTTCCTGACTTCAATCTCTTCTTAAGACTTGAAATTCCTTATAAGTGATACCAAGGTACTGACCTGTGTAGCCTTTTGAATAACGTAAATTATCATCAGTAAATGACTTTGTAAGTTTGTCTCTCGCTTTCTGCCTCCTAATGAATCTGTAGAAGTGAATCAGCATAAAAATGAAAATTATTGAAATATGACATAATTTCCTTTTTTAATTTTTTTTTTAATTAATACTGGGTTGGGGTTTTTTTTTTGTTTTTTTTTTTTTGGTTGTTGTTTGTTTGTTTTTGTTGTTTTTTTTGTTTTTGTAATGTGTTTTGTGAGAATAAACTGTTCTGTACAACAGTTTACTTTGGGCATCACAGAAGTAAGCTTCCATATAAAAGTTGCTTGATGAAGTTAACTTGGGGTGTTTCTACTAGCAGAAGAAATACCGTATTTATTTATATGGCAGGAAAGCCTGGAACAGCTCAGGATGCCTTGGTTCACTCACAAAGAAGGCATGGATTGATAGCTGTCCTCACTTAACAGCTTTGTGAATGTCATGCTTTGAGTTTTTTGGAGGGGACACTACCATGTAGCAGTGTACCACTGGATGACTGATAGAGCCAGGGAGAAGAGCAAGCGATACATTTTCACACATGTCTCCTGGTGCTGGGTTCTCTGCTCCAGCTGCTGCTTCAGTGGTCGACATGACTCAAACATTGTACACAGTGCTCAGATCAGGAGTTCTGGAAGCAAAGATTTTCAGGTGGCTGCCTTAACTACTAACATAGGCAACCTTGAAAACACTTTCTTTCCCCTTTTAGATCACACGAATTTTATTTTATTCTAAACACAATGTGTCAACTTCAGTGATAGGTAGAGTATCTCCATCCTCCTCTTTAACATCCACACGTCTAATGGTCAAAGCTTTCCTAGAGATCAGAGAGGTAAACTCAAATTCATTCAAACAGAGAAATTACTTTTATTGGCTCTCCATCGTTCTTGAGATTTTTTTAACATCTCCGTGACTGCACACAAAGAGAGGACACCATTAGAGAAAATGGTCTCTGCAGCTTCATTTTCAGTATGGCATGGTACATAGATGTTCTCAGGGCTTCTGAAATCAAGCCTCAGAAGTGAAGCGGACAGGGGAAATACCAAGTTTTCTGATGCACATGTGCTCAGCTACTGTCAAGACGAAATGGATTGGGCATATACAGGAGTTACAGAAACTTGAAACCCTTTGCAGCAAAATCAGGGTCCTTCACTTCAAGCTTGAAAGACATCTGAGATGTATTTACCAATATTACTGTTTCATTCAGGGCTTTGAAACTCCCACACTGGGACAAATCCTGTTGCTGCTTACACTATTCTGAGGCTACAAGTCTGCTGAGAAGATACTGGGAAAAGAAACGATTAGGAGGACCTGGTGCCTTCTTGTTCCATTGACATACAGCTCTAGTGAAGAGAACAGAAAAGGGTATAAATGAGTTCAAAGGGTACAATTATTGTGGCCTTTTGTTCCAGTCTCTTCAATCATTGTTCTAATTCTGCAATTTAGGGATTTTGTGCACTAAGGTATTAAACTCAATACAGAAGAGGGAGAGCTATTGTTGCCTCAGATATAATAGTTCAGAAAAAAATCATACCTGCTTATCCTGCCAGTTAGAAAATAGCTGATAAGCAGGCTAGACAGAACCAAAGGATATTTGTATTTAAACAATCAGGAAGGAAAAAAAAAAAAAGAATATTTAGTGTACCTAGGTGCTACTGCCTTTTAGACACAGTGAGTTAACTCAAAGAAAGCTGGTAAGAGAGAAACAAGGAGGAAATTGTAAGGTAAGCACAGTTCTATAGATTTCAGAATAGTAAGTGGAGCATCAAAGAGGAAAAAGCAATCTATTTGGGCTCTGTCAACATGATAAATAGTCTAGACTTCTCTAGCAAATGGCCTAGTAGAGATTTTGGAAACATGAACGCTCAGAAAATGTCTTGAGAGGTGACTGATACAGAGATGTAACAGAGAAGTCAACAAACGGATTGCAATGTAGGTGCTTTGAGAAGATATCTAGTGAGGAGGTGCATGAGGCAAAGGGACCTCACAGCCATGTAGAGAGACCTCCCTTTTGTTTTTTGGGGTTGTTTTTTTTTTTTTTTTTGCCAACACACTTTGTACTGAGTAAGAATACCTAAACACCTCTCTTTTTTAAGACTTTCTGACACTATAGATTTACAGTGTAACAGGATCCTGATTGAAAGCTCACATAGATGCTCGCATTATGAACTGGACCCACATCATAAACACAGATGGGAACAAGGGAAGACAGGGTAGAGAGCCAGGCAGACAACAGACCAAACAAGTTATTCCAGAGTGAAGAATAGATAGTACTTTCTGAAGTCTACACTGGAAGGAACCAAAAGACAGGTGGCAGTGATAGATGCATTGTGCATTGTTTGTTACATCTATAGCACATAAGCAGTATGTATGCAAGGTTAAGTAACATTTGTCCCTTAATTCTACTTTTGCCCTATATCTCTGATTCACCAAGATGAAGGATTTATGATCACTGGGCTATGGCTGCAATAAATTATTTCATTCCTTTTCCATTAAACATTACTCATGAACCGTATTTCTCCCATGAAGCCTTTGAGCAGTGAACTCCGTACAGCTTTTACAAGTCCACGTTCTGCTGTACCTAAAGTATAACAATATCTGAATAGTTTTTATGTGTTTTAGATTCCTGTGATTTAAATTCTGTAAAGATCATATCTAGCAAATCTCCTTAACCTGCACTTAACTTTCAGCACATGAACAGTCCTCTTGGTTTCTGTCTAATGAATTTCCTGCTTGAAATGTCTTGTTTGAAAAACATGTGGACTCTACTAGTCCACAGCTAGAATTTCAAGTTGTTCCACTTTTCGGTAAAAGCATAGGGGAGATTGGGAAAGTAATAGAGAAAGGAGCTCTGTCAAAAACAAACCACAAAAACCCCTCTCCCTCTTTTTTAAAAATGAAAACCAAAGCATTGTTTTGGGTACTTGGGACAGGATTTTCAAGAAAGGTGAATACTTACTTGATGTCAATTATTCTATCAATAAAAACAGAGTTATGCAAAGTCATTCATGGTTTCTGAAATTCCTGTCTAAGATCTCTGGAGAATTTCCTGGAAGGGATCAAGGCAACCAGAGACTGTCCATTATTTTTTTTGCTGAGTGCTCTCTTAGGCATAAGACACAAGAAGGGTCTCCTGCATTGCTACCTCTGCTACTCTCAGTCCATAAGGAGTACAATTTTCTGTTTCTTTGCTTGCACAACACTGAGTGTGTTCCTATCAGCAAAATCTGCTTTCGTTTATCCATTCACTTTAGTGAACACAAGAGTAGGGTGTGTTGTCTTAATGTCTAACTAGAAGCAATATCTATTCCAGCAGCTTGAAAACAAAATGTTTTTGAAAGAATTAGTACATGATGTAGTTTTTACATGCATCAAAATTAATTGTGAGTTGCCAGTAGAATATGCATAAAATATTGTATCAAAGATCTCCACAAAGTTGCCCATGCCCTGCATCCAATAAACCTACAAGCAATAAGAGCCCTAAGAGAAGAAGATGAAGAATGGAAAGAAACTCACCACAGTTATGCCATCATTTAGCAATGATTCTCCAAAAATCATCATGTGAAGCTGCTCATTAACAGAGGCTTCTTCAAAAACTGCCAGAGCTGCCACAGGATCCACAGCTGAGATCATGCTGCCAAAGAGCAGGTTCTGCAGCAAGTTCAGGTCAGTCAGACCAAAGGCTTCAATCTGGCAGATGCCATAGAGGGAGAGGCCAATCCCAAATGAGTTCAGCAGAGATCCTAGTACAGACCACCACAAGATGGACCCGAGGTTTTCAAAGAATGGACGAGTTGGCATGAAATAACCCTCTTCCAGCACAATGGGTGGAAGGAGATACAAGAAGTAAATACTTGTGTTCATCACTGGTGGGGATTTGTGGTCAGTACCAAAGATGATCGCTCCAACTAGTGCTCCAATGGCAATCAGGATGCAGCTTTCAGGCATGAGTCTTGGTAATCGGTGATACAGATGGAAACCTTTAATAAAACATTTAAATTAGCCTGAAGTCAGACTTGTTTTTCCTGCCTTTAACACTTTGTCTTCAGATTGTCAGGTTCTAGTCTTAGGATGACAAAAGCAAATGCACAAGTAGCACCACTCCCTTCAAACTGAAACAGTCCTGGATTTGGGCTGACCAGGAACCCGGAGAAGCCCAAGGGAGCAGGGAGCAAGCAGTTCAGATGCTAAGGTCAGCTCATCTCCTTCCACTTCCAGAAATCCCCTGAAGAATTTTCCAGACTCCAAATGACCGATAGGCTGAGAAAGTGAATGCTCATAAACAGCACAAAATACAAAGCAGCTCGGTTATCACCAGGAATCAAGGCATGGCCACATAATGCTTTGTACAAGCTGACTAACCTTGCTTTTCTGGGAGTTCTAGTTTCTACATAAAGTAAACGGCGCTCTGTAAAGAACTTTCTGAGTTAGTTTAGTGAAAAAAAAAACAAACACAAAAACAAAAAACAGTGGTTTCAGCAGAGTTGAAAGAACTACTAACAGCAAATAACAGAAAATAATGGATCCTGGGAAAGTTTTTTCCTTGCAAAAAACTAAAGGTTCAGTCTACACTACCAAATGAAGCAGTGCAAAGAGTTTTCCAGTCAGAAAGGTTCAGCTTACATCCAGACAGCCAGATGCTTTTCTGTGCCCCAGAAAACAAACAGGCATATCCAATCTGCCTGCAAGAATGCTGCCTGGGAGAAGGCGGCTGGACACGGGCAGAAGTTCAGAAAGAGCTCAACCACAGTGACACAAGCTGGACACAGCTTGCTGCCACAGTGCGCCTTTACTTTAAAATATAGATGCAGCCGGGACATTTTAGAGAAAAAAGGCTACATTTAACCCATAAATGTTATGGGTATGAATCTCTTCCAACCTACTCTGATGCCCTGCTACTGTGTGTTTACGTAATTCTTCACATTTGACATAAATATTGATACCAACACTGAGATTACTTCTAATAATGGCTCATCCAGTTGCTGTATCGGGCCTTGTATAATGAGTCATGTTATGAACGACAGATGCCTTATCTCAAAATTAAGGAGTTGTTCAGAGTTTACAAGAATGAGAATGAGACAAAGACAGTCATAAATGGTCATCAAGCTCTAGGTGTCCCTGTTGAATGGGGGTTGGACCAGATAGCCTCCAGAGGTACCTTCCAACCTCAGCTTCTGTGCTTCTGTGTGCAATCCAATGGGTCTGTATTCATACCTAAAGCAAGATCAAATTTCATCCCATAACTTTAGCAGCCAGTGACACGACTGCATTTTTGTGATGTGTGAATTATTCACGTTCAAAAGTAAAGGATGAGAAAAATTGTTTTCCGAAATTTCATATCATTTATTTGGGAAACATACCTATTTTTACCAAAAAGTATGCTATAATCATAACACCACTATCTCATTTTAATTGTATTAATTAAAAGTAAATTTAATTAATTTTAATTTCATTTTTAAATCATGTTCAAGACTTTAATCAGTTTCATCAAGTAAAGGGATTCTTTTGCCTTCCAATGTCTAGAAATGTTTCCTACTTTGAAACTGGGAAATCCAAAAAGAAGATTAGAATTGAAGGTAATGGTAAACAAATGTAACAGCTTGGAACTCTTCTTCCCTGGAAGGCCAGATTATTCAAACTAATCATTTCTTCCAAGTAGATTTGAAGTCAATAGCTCTACACTTTTCAACTTATATACTTTTGCTGGAAAAGTCCCGGCAGAGAAATATGTTTATTTGGGAGGCATCACACAATTCATCTGAAGTGTGTTATTTCTTGCTCAAAAACAGAATGCAGAGTAGGTGTGCCTTATGGCACTTCTGGTGTTTTTATTGAGGACAAACAAAGAAATTAATCAACCCACTCACTGGTAACACACTCTGCTGATGTGATAACAACAAATTTTATTTGTGAAAAAAAAAAATTATTACTGTTTTAGCAGTGAAGGCATCCATTTGTAGGAGTTGCACTGAGATCAGTAGCTACTATGAAACTAGAAAATCAGTCAGTGGCAATGATATTTAACAACTGCTCAACTACAGCATGAAAAATGTACATCTTCAGGCCGCCTCTAGGAAATTATCAATCCTGCTTACCAGCCCATTCTATAGGAGTGCCTGAAAATCCCACTGAACTTCAAAAGAGCAGGGAAATCACTTATGTGTAGCTCTTCACTATTGCAGTCATCTTCATTTATTTCATATTGCTGCATTAGTTCCAAAAAGCCAAATTCAAGTTAAGCCCAGCCATATGCATAAGCCACAGGGTGAGCCCTTTTCTCTGTATTAATTGCAATCCCTTTTTCTCCCAGAGTTGTCTCTCTTCTTTCAGATGTGTACACTGAGCCCCAGGAGAAGCTAGATGTATTGGAGAATATTCTATAGGCACTTATGCTGCTTTTCCTATGACCAATATCCATTCAGGCTTCATCTCCCTCCTCTGATATTACTGTTTGAGCAACTTGAAACAATAAACATTTAAAACAAAGGTTTATAGGAAATTCCTTCCTATTATTCACATGACAGAACAGTTCTTACTTTCTTCCTTCCCAAAGTAAGTACAGCTAAAGTTTCAGTCAGCTGTTTTTCTGATTTCTACAGCTGTGTCAGTTTGTATAATCTTGTGATATTCAATATTCATCACAAGATATTTAAATATTAGAATAAAGGATGGACAGCACTGTGAGGAGGACATTCATGGCTACTCATTAGCATAGACAGCCCAAAAGAAATGAGTTTAATTTTGAATAATATTTCAATAATTTGTAAGCATTGAAAGGTGAAAGTTTGTCACTGTCATATTAATGACCTGTTCTTCCCAGGATAGGACAGAAAAACAGTCCCTGGCACAAAAGCATATGCAAGATACTTGGTTACATGGTATGTTTTTAAATTCTTACCAATAAAGGAGGATCCAAAATACCATTTCCACTTACCTATTTTTGCAAGAGAGGCAAGGAGTATCCAAAGAGTGACTTCATATGGAATCTGTACATTGTTGTAGTCCACCGTGAATACCTGCAGCCTCTTATCTTGTGAAGAGCCAACAGCATCAGCGTGGTCATGTCCATAGTGAGGCAACAAACTACTACCCAGGCTAGGCTCATCCAAATAAGCAGCAGCAGAAGAGCATGCCAGAGTCAACAGAAACAGCAAGCAACTCAACATCTTCATATGTTCAAAGGCAGGAGAGCCCATATCTAGGGCTGTGGCTATCTGTTGTTACAGATAGAGTGTACAGTGGGTGCAAGAAAGATCACAACACTCACACCTGTTGATTCCCACTGCTCATAGCCACAGTCACTTTTTCCTCACCACTCCTTCAGTTGCCTATTAGAGGCCATTTTAAAAGCCCTAAAATACCTGCACTGCTCCTTGTGTTACAGATGGACCTGGAGTTTATATGAAGATGCCAGTTCTGCAGGTTTCTTAGACCCAGATAAACCCCAGACACAGCATCACTCTGTTGAAGAGTAACAAGCTTTCCACACACATTATTTCTCCAGCCACTCTGATATTTTCCCACTAATAACAATAAAAATCACCAATGTGCACCATTCAGGCAGTAAGGGCAGCGTAAGTAAATAGTATCAGATGGGCAGGACAGGCTCCATGCTTTCTTCTCCTTCCTTCAGTCCCTGTCTGCCTCCCTACAGCAGCTGCAGCGCAGGTACCACTCTTGGCACTGCTCTCTGCTTCTGTCTCACCTTGTAACAAAACCAATCCGTGTGCAAATAAACGTGATCGGCAGGGTTTGCAGTTGGGACATCTGGTGGAGGGCCACGCAAATTACATTCTCCTTTAGAAACGTTCTCTCTTTCAAAGGCATGTAATTAACTTGGCACGTTACAAACATTATAAAAAAAAAAAAAAAAAAAAGATGATTATCTGAGTCAGTTACTTGCCTAAAACTGGATACTAAGTACTCTTGCATTTAACTATTTTTTAACCATATTAGCAGTATGTTTAGTAGGCAACTACGTTATCCTCCCCCAGCAAGACATTCATAAAATCATAGAATCATTAAGGCTGGAAAAGACCTCTCAGATCATCCTGCCATCAACTGCCAGCCCACCCCCACCGTGCCCATTGACCACATCCCTCAGTGCCACATCCACACGGTTCTTGAGCACCTCCAGGGACGGTTACTGCACCACCTCCCTGGGCAGCCTGTGCCACTGCAGCACCGCTCTTCCTGAGAAGTAATTACAATCAGTGAAGTAAGTACAGTCAGTGAGAAGGACCCTTCATCCACACCATATGCACCACCATCTTCTGCTTCTGCCCCAAAGTAGCACCAGCAGCCCTCCCACAGAAGGCTCTGAACCCAACACAGAATTTGGCAGTTAACACTAAGTTATTCTTTTTTCTTTTTTCTTTTTTCTTTTTTCTTTTTAACAACGTAGTAGTTCTGTTAACAGCAGTATTCATTTAAGTAAGTCCCCCTCCAGGAAGGAAACTGGTGGACCAGCTACTCAGCATTATAAAAGAAGGATTTGATCACTTGGAATCCAAAAGAAGCCAGCAGAACAAGATCAGTGGCTCTCCTGCTTTTCTTCTTAACAGGAACCATTGCATTTTGCTTAGGTATCGCCATACACACAGACTGCGAGCTGCCTTGAGGGTAAGTGGTATGAACCCTGGCAGAGGTCTGCAAGAAAAAAGCAAATGTTTCAGAGCCCTCAGAAGCCCACTAGCTGTAATAACCAGGGGATTTACAGCCAAGATGTTCAGCAGTTTTGGTGGGACCCATGAGTGACCCTTGCCACATGGGATCGGCAGTGTGCAGATGTTTCGGAGTGTGAAATGTTTCAGGGCTGGTAGAAATGCTTTCTCCCACTGCGGGAAGGATGGTGGTTCCTGGGATCAGCCCTGATACAGTATTCCTCCTTATTTCAACCCCTTCAGCATACCTAGATGTGGGAGCCTCCCAGAGCTTTCAGCCTTGGTATCCTCCAAGGAAGAGGTAACTCATATATAGGGCTTGGACTTATCCTGCTTTTTGAACTGCACAGAAAATTAAACTACAAGATTTCTCAGGAGTTCCTTTTTTTAATCTTTTTTCTAGAAAAAAAGTATAAAAATACTTCAATAGAAAAACAGTGCAAAGAGAAGAACATTCACGTCTCAACATCGTTGCAAAACAACACAATAAATATCCTAATAATAATTTACTAAAGATTGTTTACATATACACGTGTGAAGTGCCATGCAGTTTTGCTGTGTTCACATTTGCTCTACAGCCCTTCTCACTGTTCTAGAGTGAGCTATTGCTGGCTCAAGTGACAATCCAGAGTAGTCTGCTGATGTAATAAATGGTGTTTAACTTCAACAACTCCTGAAATAGCAGTCATTCCCCTGTGAAATTTATGTTATCGATGTACCAGGCTGAATATCCTTTGGAAAAAGCCTTTTAGATTGCAATTTCCCAACACCTTTGTGGTATTCACAGGCATGTGGTAGTGCATGTATTTCCAGAACTTCTTGTTCGGAGCAGTAGAAATAGAAGGCTTCCAGGTAATGACTGGTAAAATCCGAAGAGCCTTCTTAACTACTGGAGGCAAAGTCTCGGGCTCTTGGAAAGCCTGGAACTTTATTAAAACCAGCTTGATCTTTTTGTCTTCCAATGCACAGTTCACTGCCGCCTGAAGTTCAAAGATGTTTGGTCCACTGACATAGGCTGGGCTCAGAATAATTATTGTTCTTCTACTTTGTCTAATAGCTGTAACAACTTCATCTGTGTATGCTGGAGAAGAAATTACAATTGTTATTGCAAAGTGCATTCGACTTTTTATCCTAATCAGTTCATTTAATGATGGATAATCACCAGAAATACAGAAAACCAGAAATAAAAGTGCTGAGCAACCACATTAACATTAAAACCATTCACAATCAGAGGGTATCTCTGCCATTCTTATGCAGCCTTGAGAACATAACTGGATGCTCAAAAGGTGGAGGGCACAGCTGAGATCACAACCACAGTACATTCAAGCAAGTTCTCTAAGGACACTTGGATTTGTCTGTCTCTCCCAGAGAGAGGTACTGAGGACTACCAATTATTGCTGGTGGCACTGACCAAGGTGAGTCAGAAAGTAACTACTGAAAAATTCAGGGTCTTCTTTTCACAGAATGGAGCCTGCCTGTGAAGGCAGAATGAGAAGGATGAGAAGGACGAGAAGTTTTGTCTCAGCCAAGTACCTCATAGAATGTAATGGAATGGAATACGTTGAAAAGGACTGTAATGATCATCTAGTTTCAACCCCCCTGCTATATGCAGGGTCACCAACCACCAGACCGGGCTGCCCAGAGCCTCCTCAGCAGCCATACTCAAACATATACGTTCCTTGGCTGCAGGGACCAGGTAAAAAGATCAAACATGGCAATATATGAGCAGAAACTCCAATGCCAAAATATATCATTTGTTGAACTAGTGCATAAGGTTTTTAGGAAAGAAGAAAAATTTACAAGGAACTGAAGACTTTCTACCAACCACAGGAACCTTACCTCCTCCTGGAAGAATATCTCTTTCAAGAATGCATAACTTGTATCCATATTTGTTTTCAAGCATGTCTGGAAGGATCTCCAGAGCAAATTTTTCCTCACTAATAAAAGCAGAGTCACTTTCGGGAGAGTCAGTTTTTGCATAGGACACAAAGGCATCAAACTCTTTGCCATCTAAAAGAAATAAATATATACGTAAGTAACACAGCATACATTAACAGGTGTCCAAAGTATTCAGCCTCTTAATGCAGCATTTCCATTTGTGTTCTGTACATTTGCTTTCTATTTAAGTAGACCCAACACAAACTGAAACTTATAAAGCGATCATGAAGCACAGCAATTCAGTTACGCAAAGCCAAGCCTGTCTCTCCATTGTCTTCTCTGTAGACATATGCTACCAAAGTAAATGAGGATATTGCAGATGACCAATGCAAGAAAGTTTAAATTAGGCACCTTAATTAATTTTTTTTTTTTGTATTTTTACACATATGTGCTGGTTTTAACCAGTGGGAGATCTGGCAGCTCCCAGGCAAATTCCATGCTCTAGGGAATGATTCCCAACCTTTTCTGTCGTTCATCCAAATGCTGAGTCCAAAGATAGTCACAAATGCACAACCTACTTTACAAATATAGTGAATTTTATTTTAAAAAGCTGGGAGGAACAATGTTCATGGGCACTAGCTGTTGTGAAAGATATATATATAGATATATATATATATATCTAGATATAGATATATCATACACTGCTATGTTTCTAATCAGAGAGAAAGGTGGAAGTGGCAAAGATTAAATCTGATTCAGATATGAGTTCAGAAACAGAGTACCATCCAGCTCCTGAACTTTGTTCCAGTCTCATTAAAAGAATGTTTGCAAAGTGCAGCTGCTGAATATATAATGAACTCTCAGCTCTGAAACATTCCGGTACCAATGACCTATTTTCACCCATTCCTAACTACAAAACAAATCTATTTGCTAAATCTATTTGTACTGCACTTGAATGAAGATGAAAGAGAACATAAGAAGATGCTCATGATGCCAAAGGCACACTGGTCTCAGTACAACATGAATATGAATGCTCCTAATGCCATTTGAGATGCCCTAATGTTGGTTGATGAGACTGCCAAATTTTACATGGGCGCTACTGGAGGCCAAAATATTTTGGAATAGGATATCATCAGGTGAATCAAATGACTGCAGATATCTTTTTATTTAAACAGTTGACTCATATTACATGTCAATATAGTCAAGAGAGACCAGAAAGTAATTCAGCTGTTCAGCCTAGGGTGTTTCTGCAGGGTGAGCTGAAAAGCTCTCTAGATTTCACCATATTGATCACATTCCACATAATGGGAACTGTGACATCTAACCCCTGCACAGTCACCTAGGTAACAGCACTGAATCTTACCCCTCCATGCTAACATTCCGAATTCTACTCCTAGATGTTAGATTAAGATCATAAGGATCAGAAGAAATCATATGGAACCCTGGGAGCAAAGGAAATACATGTGGAAAATTAATGACCTGCGTGAGTTGGGGTTGAATAACTAAATTCATAACTAGCAGATATCAGAAAGTATATTATCAAAAGAAAACATGGGTGTGAAAATTCAGCTTAGTGGCTGAGACTATCCCCATTGCTCCTGGCCATACACTTCTGCCATTTCCTTGTAAGAGCATTGAAACTCTTGTGGTAACAGAAGTTCTTACCACAGAAGTAGCTCTCTAGTTACCCATTACCTTCTGCTGGGCTATTTTACTACTATGTTGAGCCAATGCAGGCCCAAAAGAGTGAATCAGCAACAGCAAACACTCGCAGCTTGGAGGTGGGGCAGTGGGGTCACTAGACTGGTTTAGCTGAAATGTCCAGCTACGTCCTGATCTGAAGATCCTCTGAACACCACTTTTAAATGACAATAAATCCCTCTCAAAACAAGCCCAGATATTCCTCATTTCACCCGTAGAGGTCACTGCAATCTTATTAGACAACCACCATTGATAAATACATCAATCACGGTTGTTTTTTTTTTTTTCTTTTTAGCATCACTACTGTAAGAACAAGTTAAAAATGCATACATAGCAAGCACAATTGGGATTTTTTTTTTTTTTTTTTCAGAACAGTACAGGAGAATAGCTGCACCCTGAGAAACTTGTGAGACATATATTTCAGATGCTCAAAATGTTGGAAATGATGTTAGTTAAGCAAAGTTACTGTAAAACTTGTCTGTAAATGTTAATTCCCCAGCTTCTTCACTGTTTCTTTCTCTCTGTGGGAGAGGCAAGATTTTTTTTTGAGAGGCAAGATAATTAAGTATATCTTAATTAGCTATGGAGGAAGCCCGAGGGTTAGAAAGGTGTGAGATAAAGGATGAGCTTACTGCTGTTTTTAGCTAACTAATGAAAGGGTACAGAGATGATGGAGAGAGATTTCTCTGAGGAGCACAGTAATAGCAGAGAAGGCTACAGACACAAGCTACAGTAAAGAAAATCCCCATTAGAAGTTAGTAAAAAAACGTTTCACTGCAAAAATGGACAAGCATTGGAGCAGGTTGTTCTGAGAGGTTGTGAATTCTCTATCCCTGGAGATATGCAACACTTGATTGAACAAGGTCTTGAGCCGTCCAGCCTAGGCTGCTTCTGCTTTCAGTAGTATATCTTGAATCAAATGACTGCCAGGGTCCCTACCAGCTTATGTGGTTCTGCAATTTTCTGATGCTGTGCTAAGAGGAGTGGGAGAGAAGGAATGATGGAAAGGAAGAAACGGCAAAATGACATCAAATTTTTGCTTTGTTGCTTTATGAACAAGCCGTTTCAAATCTCAAGTAAATTGATATGCATCCACATGAAGTGAGAAGGACATAATCCTACAGCTGGGAACACCTTTGGGGAGAGTCATCTTCAGGCATATAACTTGCTGGATAGGCATAGCTAGTCTGCACATTTCATGCCCCCAGTGCTGTAAGTAGGGCTGTGCACATGAGTACACAGGAGTTAAGGAGTAGGAAGGACAGAAGGCATAAGAGATTCAAAGGTGTCTTAAACTTCAGTGTACAAATCTTGAAGGTCTGTCTTTGTCCTACTGACAAATGTTGTAAGGTCTACAGGGACTTTCCAGAGGTTCTTAAATCAATCTGCTACCAAGCAGAAGGGAAATTTTAAGTGATTTCCCAAATCACTTTTGATAGATGTCCTAGAGCTTACAACAATACTTTCCGAAAAGGCAGTCAGTTGTTTCACCGTGTATGTATTTATAGATACATAGATAAATCTATTTCATATTCACACATAATTGAAATACACCTATGGAAACACAAAAGTAAACTCACATATTATATGTCTCAACACGCATCAAGACTCAAGGATTTTTAGAAAAATTTCCTTGGGTAATTTCTATCAGATCTATTTAAATCCACTTAAGAAAATTAAATGCTATATTCATTGAAATAGGAGCTGTGATTTCTGATACATTTTTTACTGCCTAATATGTTGGAGGCCCATTTTAGCTGAAATGATGTGGCAATGCTACTACAGACGCTTGAAATTTGAGAAAGTTGATCATTGATGTAAAATCATGATAGCGTATCTTTCGGAGAGGAAAAACTGTCCCAAAGTGCACTAAGTTTGTGTTCCTCATTATCTTATTTAACGGAACCACAGGATGGCTGAGGCTGGCAGGGCCCTCTGTGTCACTCTGGCCCAACTCCTCTCCAGCAGGGCCACCCAGAGCAGGGTGCCCAGGGCCACAGCCAGGCTACTTCTGGCTCCATCTCCAAGGAGCAGACCCCACAGCCCCTGGGCAGCCTGTGCCAGTGCTCTGTCATCCGCACAGCACATAAGTGCCGCCCTGAATTCAGAGCAAACTTCCTGTACTTCAGTTTGTGCCCATGGCCTCTTGTCCTGGCACTGGTCACCACTGAAAAGAGCCTACCTTTAACCTCTGTGCACCCTACTCTCAAATATTTGTACACATTGACAAGATCCCCAAGTCACCTCTTCTCCAGACTGAACAGGTCCAGATGTCTCACCCCCTCCTCAGAGGATAACCTACTCATTTGATCATCTTTGTGACCCTCCATTGGACACTCTCCAGTACATCCATGTCTTTCTCATACTGGACCAGAACTGGACACAGTGCTCCAGGTAAGGCTTCACCGAAGCTGAGTGAAGCAGAAAGATCAACTCTTAAGAAGATGGCAATAACTTGCTGAATGCAGCCAATGTTAGCATTCTTAACATCTACAGCACATAATTGACTCGTGTTCAACCTGGTGTCCACCAGGACCCTCAGGTCCTTTTCTGCAGAGCTGCAGAACAGGGTCATTAAGAGAACTGAATTAAGGAATTAGTCCACACCAGATTAACTCATAGAACAAAAGGCAATAGAAAAAAATGGAGAATAGTAATGTTATACTGTTTCTTACCTCCTGTAGTTTCATTGTGGACCACATAGCTTCGGTACATCAGCACTATTTCAATCCAGTGCTGGTAAATAAAGGCAGTGCACAAAAGGAATGCAAAGAGAATAGAAATGGCACTGCACAGTATGTACAAGAAAAACACTGTAGAAAGAAAAGGATTTATCATAAGTCAGACTTTCCAACTTAGATAAAAAGCTCAATTCACAAGAGGAGACAAACTATCTCACAATCTTCATTCCTTCGCTTCTAGCAAGCTTTAGAGAAGTCAGGAATTCATTTAGCTGCAAATTTCAGCACAGTGTTTCAGTCTACTACCAGGGATCATGCTTGAATCGTATCTCCCTGTTAGTATGAAAAGCCAATTTGAGATGAAAGGTACAGAGAAAATGGTCTACTGTACACTCAGTAGGGCTGAAAATAATAATTGCTTAAGATGGAAAATATACACATAGCTGCACACAGAATCCTGCTGGAGACTTCCTGTGCCACCCTAGTGAAGAATGTCCACTGTGATCTATGGTTCAAATGAGAGAGTGGCTTAATTTCCACACTGGTTCACTTTTTGGCCTTTGCTTGAAAGGCTGCAATATTTGTATCAGGTACAGCATAAACATGCATGCTAAGGATTGGGAAAACAGAAACATCCTATGAAAATCTGTAAGGGAAAATCTGAAGGGAAGGCCTGTGCTCTTACCTTTCTGTTTTTTTTTCAGTTGGATCACAGCGGTAGCATTCCCCACAGAATTTTGAGCAAAGCAGATGAAATTGCTTCTTAGGTCCCTCTCAGTAACTTCTTCCAGTTTAGCAACATGACGAAGTACATGTCCCTTTAAACATCTTGGACAAACACTAAAGAGAAAAAGTATATATTTGCATGACACCTTTGCAGCTCATTCATACAATCCCCAAACATCTTAAGTACAGAGAAAGAAGATCTTAGCAACATCTGAACATTGTACTTGAAGTTTTAACAGAGATGCAAATCTCTGGTTTGGAGCCTCCATTTCTGTTTTATTTGCATCATAAGAAGATAATGACATCAAAGGTCTGCAGACTGAAAAGTTTATTCTTATTTCATCAGCTCAGCAAAATAATTAATATATTTCTTAGCTTTAAATGTATAGGTCTTTCTGACTTCCACAAGAATTTCAGTTTTCCTAAGACTTTGAATACCCCCCCCAGGAGAAATGGAGAGAAATGAAGCTTCAAAAAAGAGCCCTAAGAGACAACAAGCTGAGCAAAAAGATGGAAAAGCACCATCTCTTTCCAAGGGATAAAAGTCCCAAGGCAGGACAGATAAATAGAATAAAACAAAAATGAGGAACTGAAGAACAGAAAACGAAATGGGAACAAAAGAGTGCCTTTGGGGTACTCTTAGGAATACCCAGTGTTTCTCAGTCTCAAGTGTTTCTCTTTGGAATCCACAGCACATGTGTCTCTGGGTTATCTCATGTAGGCCTCATGTCATACCGCTGCTGGCCAGTGTGCCAATATGACAATATGAACTACCTCCACTAACCCAAGAGTCATGGGCATGATTATGGACAGTTAATTTGAGGATTCAACATGTGCTAAAGATCTGTTGAGAGTGGTTTATAGCAGGGTGGTTGGAACTAGATGACCTTAAGGTCTTTTCCAACCCAAAACAATCTATGATTCTATGACTCAGAACTGAGTACTAAAAGATATGCTTGTATTGCCTCCACTAGATTCCTTGCCCAAGTTGGACACTGTATAACTGAATGAGACAGGAAAATACAGGAAGGAAAGGGAGGCATGGAGACAATTTGTGTTGTCCCAGTTGACAGCGGGCTCAGCATGAGTCAGCATCCTTCACTGATAGCCAAGAGGGTAACAGTATTTTGGCATATATTAGGTACAGTATAGCCAGCCAGTCATAAGAAGTGATTCTCCTGTTACATATTAGGGTTGGTGCAGCATCATCTTGTGTATTGTACGCCATTCTTGTTAACAACCTTGAAAGCACCCAGAGGAGGACACCAAAGCTGGTAGCAGGGCTGAAGGTATGTCCTGTGAGGAGAGGCTGAGGGCACTGGGCTGTGCAGTTTGGAAAGAAGGAGGCCAAGAGGTGACCTCACTGCTCTCTGCAGCACCCTGAGGAGGGGAAGCAGACAAAGGCACTTGGCTGTGCTCCTGACAACTCATGGCAGAAGGGAAATGGCACAGAACTGCACTGTGTGTGTGGGTGGGGGGGCGGGGGGGGAGGGGGGGGCAGGTTGGGTCAGGCTAGGCATTAGGAACAATTTCTTTACTGTAAGAGAGCTCAAACACTGGAACAGGCTTCCTAGAGAGTTGGTTCATGCCTCATGGCTGTTAGTGTTCAAGAGGCATTTGGATAATGCCCTCAATAACATCCTTTCATTTTTGGTTAATCCTGATGTGGTCAGCCAGTTGGATTCATTGGTCTTCGAAAGTTCCTTCTAATTAACTATTCTGCTCTGCTCTGCTCTACTCTGCTCTATTCTATTCTATTCCATTCCATTCCATTCCATTCTTTAAGGTCACAGGAAACCTTTCCCCTGTATGTCACCTCTCTGTGGAGTCTTGTTAATTCTTGCCAGGGAAGACTTGCAGAGTCCTGAAATTCAATTCTGCATGCCCTCAGGATGATCTAATGCACATAGCTCAATAAAAACAGCCCAACTTTTGAGGCACACAAACGCATTTCTATGTTACGGAGAACTGGTCTACAGTACAGTTTCACTGGATCTGGTTTATTCCCCACTTGGAGATAGCTTTCAGAGAGACGGAATGAATTATCAGCAAGGCCCAACAGAGGGAGCACACAGCTGATGTAGGCACAGGGGGCCAAGCACAATTCATGCTGAAAGTCCCTGTGAGATAAAGCTTTAGGAAAAAAGAGTTAAGACTACACAGAAAACATTGAGTTCTTGAATTTATGGCCATATCATATTTTGAACATGTGCTTCTGTATGTAAATGTGCTCAAGGACAGACATGATGACATGCTGAAGGACAGATAATTCTGAGCGCCCTTCAGTAAAATTACATATTCAGTAAAGCTCTTGTGGAAGGATTTTTACAGTTGCCAACAGCATAACACTACTATGGTGTTTCTTTCTTACCTTGTTTCCTGGTTCAGTTTCTCATTTATATTTTCTTTGTTGTCTCTTTTCCATATGACTCTCTGATGAGTGCCTCTTTCAAACCCAAACTGTACACGGCATTCCAGTTCAAGGGGCTTTCCTGAGACAAATTAATAGAGGAAAAGCATACATGCAGGTCACTGGAATGTTTTTCTCTTTAATAGTCTGGGATATGTATAATATATAATGCTTATTTTAGTATTCACAAATACATTAATTAAGAAGAAAAAAATTATAGAAAATTCTCATACTCCAAGAGAGCAAAGCTATTTTGTTTTATCAAGGTCTATCACCATCTACAATTAGCTCATTTGAACATTTTCTTTCACTATCAGAGAAAGAATAAACTTACCAAGCTCTGCTTCGAGGATCGCCACGCCACTGGGATGCAAGATGTTTGGTGGATGGATAGTGTTTTTTGCTGCAATTAACAGGACTGCTATTAATAACTAGTGCTATTGTCAATGCCAAAGACCAGAGAAAACATTTCAAAGGTTTATCTTTTTCCGATGTTAGGTGGAATTCTGACATCACAGTCCAAGATGGTGATTTATGGTTGTTAAGCTGTCTGAGAGTTCACAGTATGAAAGCTTTGTCTACAAAACTTGCATAGCTACTTAAACTGCTATGTCAGTAGTTGGACTGGGGAGCTCAGCATCAGCACTTCACCTGAGGTTATTTAGGATTCCGAAACAAGGGTTCCCTTTGCAAACCTCCCTGTGGGACCCAATCCCCACATGAGCTCTCTGCCAAGCTCCATTCCACATACACTAAGCATGCATATGGCACACCAACTCCTTATTCACACTTTAAATACACAGCACAGGTACTTGCATTAAAATACCATGTCGTTAGGTCTTTTTTCTAAGCAAGAGTTGACAAAGAACATGGATAATGACACCCAGTTTGTGCAATGTGATTAACAATTACCCAGGCTGTGAGAAAGTGGAATGAAGGGCCTGAAATGCACAGCTCTGATATTCTAGGGAAGTCTCATACTACAGGAAATGATGAAATGTTGCCACATGAACACTTTTTTTTTTTTTTTTTTTTTAAACTTTGAACTATACTGAAGCAGAGAAAACTGCAGCCCATCTACTTCTGGATACAAAATAGATGCAGCTATGCCACTTCGCTGGACAGTAGTGTTCCGTCCTAAAAGACAAGGCCTGAACGAACCGGTCATAGTGACAGTGATGCTGTCCCCAGATAGATAGCATGCAAAAACAAAGAGCGTTGTTGTCTTTGTTGTTAGTTAGATTGCCCTCAGGTCCCATATTTCCTCAGACACAAAATGTCACATCACCATTTTTAAGTGAAAAAATGAAGATCTCATGCATTGCAGAAGAAAACACCATGTCATCCAACTGTAGAAGGGGATTCTCTAACTCGTACTTTAACTCAAGCCACCACTTCAGGGGCATGCATAGGAATGAGATACAGTGTTATATTCCACATCTGACAAACAAGATTAGCATTCTTCCCTCTTGGTATTCAAATATCTTTCTAACATTGCACATACAGTGCATGGAGAACATTGGCACCAGTAGTGGTTTCATGAATTCTACTCTCTGATTAAGTGATTTAAATCCTTGTGTAGATTCGATTACCATTGTTAGGAATCAAGGCAGAATAAGATCTTGACATCTATGGTATTACTAAATTTATTACTAAACACCGAAGGTCCTAGACTCTGTCCAGAGATGTCCTCAGAATACTTGGAAGTGAATTTTAATGAAAGCGTAGCTAGTCTAGTTTGTAATTTTTCAGAACAAGATCTTGAACAAAATACATTAATTGAGTACTAAAGAAAAGAGATAGCATACTTTTGAAGTATTTTATACATAGTTACAATTACTCACCAATGACCTCTACGGTAACTGCTGTTCTCATTGTCCACTGAGTAGTGTTGTCAAACATGGTGTAATCACATATGTACATTCCAGCGTCTTGAACATAAGTTGTTTTCAAGTAGATTTCATTATCCACAAGCTTTAGGCTTTTCCTGGTTTTCCTGTATTCTATCTGACGGCCATCCTAACAACAATAAAATAATATCAAAGAATTAAATGTCTTCTTACTGTTGTTGTCACTGTTGCTGTCCAACTATATTATAAGATATTTGGATGTAATTGCCATGACAGTAGGGTTAAGCCATACTCTTTTCATCAAAAACAAAAACTTTTTGCTATTTACATTTTTTTAAATTGTGGGCTATAATATGTGAATATCAGTACCTGCAAAAAAAACCAAACAAACAACAACAACAACAAAAAAAAAACCCAAAAAACTAACATTTGTGGCTATATATATATATATATATATATATGTAAAATAATGAAACTAAGTATAAATAAAATTCACATTACCAAAGGTCAAAGAAAAGGATTGCTGTTTTGAACATTTATGGACCAGGTATTTTTATTTTTGTAAGTAAATGATTTTGAAACCAGTTCCACAACCTTTTATAGGAAAAAAAAAATGGTTTTGGATTGTATGAGATTGATAGCATTGTCATTATTTTCAAAAGGATGAATGCTATTTTTTTATCACAGTTTAGTTTAAGTAAAATCTCTAGGGGTACAAGGAATTTTCCTTAAGACAAATGCAAAATGAGGTAAAGACATACCTCACATAAAGCTTGGAAGTAAACGAAGGGTAGCTTTGACTGGATGATCATTTTGTTTGATGAATAAATACTGCAAATAGTACCAGGTAGTAAAATGAACAGTTGAATTTTCAGTCATTTTTGTTTGCTTATATAGTATGAGTTTAGATAGAACTATTAGTGAATATAATATATAACTACAAGTGACTATAGTATTATCTCACTTTAGTGAGAGCTATTGGTGATAGATGGATGGTCAGACTGGATGATCTCGTAGGTCTTTCCCAACCTTGGTGATTTATGACTCTATGATTCTATAGCATATTAAAATTACTACAGACAAAGTAGGGATAAATTTTAGCTTGTAGGTAATTTAGCAGTCGTTTGAAAAAGACTAAGTCAGTAATTTCTCTGTGGGATGGTGTTTCATTAGAAACAGGTGTCTGAAAGAACAATTTGAAATATTAATATTAAAATAAATTTGTTTCTAATGAAGGCAATTTTTTTCTTTCGCACATTTGATATTTTCAGAATTTAAAATCAAAACAAAACTTTTAAATTTTAAATTTCAGTGGTGTCAATTTTGTAAATAACCATTTTTGATTCTCAATTACTATCATTAGTTGAAAAGAAACTGTGCCAAACTCCATACCTCCACTGTGCTTCTGAATACTTAAAAGACTGACTCTTACCTTGTACCATCTTACATCCGCTTTATTTATATGGCTGTAGCATTTTGTCCCAGGACAAGCTATCGAATTCCCATTGCCAGCAAGAAGATACAGTGTGTTTGTACCATAGCCGGAACATTTTGCCTCTGCCTTTGTTTGAACCTCCAGAACAATTTTGAGACATGGGAGTTTTTCACTGAGTGATACAGAAAAAAAGTTAAACTTTTAATATAAAAGCAAACAAAATACATCAATTCTTACCTAGAAATGTAAGCCCTTTGCCC
This sequence comes from Alectoris magna, assembly GCA_030625065.1. Taxonomy (NCBI): domain Eukaryota; kingdom Metazoa; phylum Chordata; class Aves; order Galliformes; family Phasianidae; genus Alectoris; species Alectoris magna. Next base: position 62,840,163 of record CM060560.1, read on the forward strand.
CATTACATACCGTATCATACAGATGTAGATTCCAGAAGCATTCTCCCTTACTGGTTTAAACCAAAGTGCATTCCCTTGCAGAGTAACATTAGAGCTTTCCTCGACAGCTTTAAGATGTCCTCTGTCTTTCTGATGCCAGAACCATTTCACCTCATGTTGCTTTAGAACTGAGTTGTTATAAATGTTGGTAGCATCTTTGTCTGGCAAAGCACATTGTAAAACAAAGTCTTCTTCACTAATTGCACGATAATATACTTGAGGCTTTACATGGAAACAACCTGAAAAGTAGGAAAATATAATATCAGTACAGCCTGAACAGAACACACAGCAATCAGGTCTAAAAAACAAGAAAAAAGAAAAATAAGAATACTAAAAAAAATACATTTTCCCTTTCTTCATGCTAATATTTTTTTTTTTTTTTTTATGTGGACTGGACTAATGACCAACACCGACCAAATAATGGAATTGGTCAAAGTTCTCAAAGGCTTGTCCAAAAGCTGCCAAATGTTTATTGGACCTTTTTCAAAAGCTTAACAGGAAAATAGCTTAAGATTTTTAGTGAACCAAAGATTTTCACGTGGATGCTAATCTGTAAAACCTCCACTCAACAAAACAGTGTTGATCTCCTAGCTTCCCTCAGATTAATGGAGAAGGGAGTGAGATAAACCTGAAGAAGTAGAGCCTGCCTGCCTCACTCCCTAATTAAGGTAAGACTGACAAACTTCATTATCATCTCATTGCTTTCAAATCTTTTCCCTCATACATTTCCATTGCTATGTCTAAATGAAATGAATTTTCAGATTCTGAATGTTATCCTAACCCCAAATTCTCAAAAGGCTGACCAACCTCCTGGCAGACAGGATGTAGTAACCCCTGAAAGAAGGGTGGCAGGATTTCCTATCAGTAGAAGGGAACACATGAACTCTTTGGTTCCTTGCATGCCCCCATGGGAAATCCTTTGCAGTTTTTGTTTCTCTCTGCATGTGGAATTGACTAAGCTCTTCCAGATAGATAGACTGTACAGGTAGAAGGCTCTGATATATTGATCTCACCCTGTCTTTGTTTTCCACCTCCCCCATGGTTGTATCAGCTGCTGGAGATTTCAAGGAGTCACAAAAAAAAAAAAAAAAAAAAAAAAAAAAAAAAAAAAAAGTTCCATTAGGTTACCAGAAATTCTCCTTTACTTTTGTCCTTTCCTTTTCATTGGGAAACTGAATTTAGCACCCAACACAGAGCCAACTGTACTACTAATACCTAAAAAGCCTTCAGAAAGGCTAGAAAAATCTATATGCCTGATACAGGCACAAACTGGTACAGGAAATTCTCATGAAGTCATGGCAAGAAGTAGATTTGCTTCTCTAAGTTTTCAGCAAGCATTACGACCACCAAAACTCACCAAAGCAGATTTCTTACCTAGCAAATTAATCCCTCTAACTTCCATTCCACTGATAAACAATGCTAGAATCCAGTAAAAAGTAAGCATCATCTTCTTTATTAATTTTGGTTGGTATTCTGAGATGCTTAGGGATTCTTTAAGAATCATCTTGCTCTCTGAAAAAGAGAAAAACAGACTTCTTTTGTAAATAATAAAATGATAAGTCAGGAAATTAAATATGTGTAGCTCTATGAAGATCAGCAGACAGTACAGCATAGATATAGCTTGTTTTTAAAATGAGGTTTGCAGTGCTCTTCCTGCCTGTATCATTTCACACAAATGCAAGATAAATAGTATGCAAGAATACACAAAACCTCTTTAAAATATCTTGCAATGATATATTTATCATATATCTTCCATATAATACAGATATGCATACATATATCTTCTGCATCACAGTGCTGTGCTGCTTGAATGACCTTAGAGAGCTGCAGAACAGGGCAACATCCACACCATCATTGGGTACCATCTCTGTTCTGTGCCATTTGTAAGCAGAGAGTGGGGAGTTTCTAAAATCCAAAGGATCCAGGAGCAGGTCCACAAAGCACTCAGAGTCTTACACTACAGCCTCCAAACCAAAGTGAAACCCCAAATCCTGTTGTAGGAATTATTCTGCCTCTACACAGAGGCTTGAGCTGTGTCCCACAGCCTTACCAGCTGTGGAGCTAGAGAGAAGTCATGCTGTCCAGCATTTGTCTTCAACAGCCCTGGTTGAATCTGGGTATTCAGTTAGAACGTCTCCAACGCCTGTGACTGATGTGTCTCATTCAGGATCTCAGCACGTAAAGACACACCCTTTGCTGATGCTCGCATTGTGCAATTGAGACCTCAAGGATTTTTCTTTGCTCTTTGGGCTGTAAAGTGACTCTGCATTTACGCAGAGGCTAGAAAGACACTGAGTCAGCCCGAGGGAAAAAAATGTCAGGCAAGGGCTAGTCCCTAGTCTGTGAGCATCTCATGCAAATCAGACACAACTCAAACAGGGATCATCCAGGGCACCATGAGTTGGCAGCCTCGATGAGGAAAACTCACACTGCATTTTTTCACGAAGCTACCCCACATAGAGGAGCACTTTAGTCACTGTTCTGTTCAACACATGTCTATTCCTTACAAGTGAGTGGAACAATCTATTTTTACACTCAGTGGTCATAAAAGGTAGGCTCATTTGTTTGCCTTAACCCATCCTGGTTCTTTCTTATAGACTGTCAATCATCAAATGTCATTACCCCCTTATACATCTTAAAAACATACTGAAACTCCAAGCCAGTAAGTGAATCTGAATAAAGAGACAGAGTTTCACTGGGTGAAAGCTCTCCTAAACTTTAGAAAGACTGTCTTACCCAGTGCATAAGGATGAATGGATCCTGACTCTCTTGGATCTGTTTTGAAGGCAATCATAAGAATCTCTCAAATCATCCATTAGTGCTGCATATCTGTATAAAGCCAAGGTGATGTTCTGAGTTATGTCACCCACCAGTCCGTGTGACAAAAGCATACAGGTGCAAGTCGCTAGCAGAACCCAAGAGCCTTGTTTGTGATTCAGCGCTGAACTTCCTTGAGCAGGAGAGTTGATGCAATGGGTCACTGTTGCCAAAGGGAGGTGGTCTCATCTGTCACTCTGTCCTACCACACCCATCTCTCTTCAGCCAAAACAAATGGTTCAAGCCCTCTCTGGTGACAGCTGCGGTTCTTTCATGCCTCAGTTCAATTTGCTAAGCCATTAGAAGTTAAGCTGTGGGACTGCTGATTTTCCAGCTGCTCGTTTGTCCATAATCAGGGATAAGCAGTCTATATGTAGCAAAACCGTATGAAGTGACCATTCACTAGGCATTTAATAATGCTAATGACATATAATGTCTGTGCTCTCCAGTTTAATTCCATGCTAAAAACCCTCCTGTCATGTTCAAAAGATTATCATGAATGGGAAGAAGTGGAAAAGGGAGGGTTAACTAATGAATCTAATAGCTTTGGTCAGCAATTTGCATAGCTCCCTGTTGTATTCTGCTAGCCACAGTAAGGTACATCACCACCAAACATAGGAGCTAACTTAACACTTATTAGAGAACTGCAGAACCATCACAACAGCATGTGAGGTTAAGAAGTGTGATCTTCTACATGTGCTAGATAGGAAGAGGGAAATTCACAGCTGAAGCAAAGAACGGTTACCTGAAGAAGGGGGTTCTTGAAAAAGGATAATCTTAAATGACCATCTACATTTATTTACACTGTGGGTGGACTAAAGGTGATTCAGGGACTTAAAATATTCAGTGACTTGCTTTTATCTTGTCAGTATTTGCCAGGAAAATCAAAGCAGTCTTTCCCTGGATAACATCATTATCTGCCTCTCTGTCCACTCCAGCCGTGTGTGCATCCCTATTATCATATCCTTAGTTCAGCAATTTAGGATGCCATTTCACTGGAAATCAACATATATGAAAAGGAAGCTAATGTGGTTTTAAAGTAATTTCCTGTGATAAGACAGTGCAAAAGAGAAGAATAAGAGCTGTTTACTTTTGCCTATGTTTCAACTCCTATAAGACTCTTAGAAAAAAAATAAAATTGATGAAAGTCACTTCAGCCTCAGAGTTACCAATTTCTATCAGTTGTCACAGATTTACATCAGAAAGGCAAAGATAATCTGATTCTAAATGTAAGATTACAGATAGTCACACGGGAGAAGAAAAAGCTTCATAAAGTAAAGTGTAGTCTAGTAAAGCTACTTACTAAGTAGCTAAGTACTAAGCTTCTTTTTTGTTTTTATTTTTTAATTTTATTTATTTTCTTTTGCTCAAGTAATTAAAAACACTTTACTTCAAAACGCATATTAAAAGACAATAAAAGGAACTCAACTGTAAGTGGGGGTGGGGGCAGAAGGGGGGAACAAACTAAAATATAGAATTAAAAAAAAAAAGAAAAGAGATTATCTGAAAATCTTACCTGCACATCTTACGCTACGTGGTACGAATTGTGGTAAGGTTTAGCTGAACGCTGCTGAGTCTCTGTTTCCTTTACAGGAATTTCCTCTACTTCAGTGTCATCATCCCTTCCTTTTTCGGTTTAATTGCTTTAGGTTCAAAGTTTCCGGGTAGTTTTCTTGTAAAAAGATAGGGGAAAAAAGGGTTGCCTCTACTTAAAAATCAAAGCTTTCTGAGCTTTAAGTCATTTACTTGCACTGTGTTAAAAAATGCACTGGACTTTTTAGTTTGCTTCATTTAAGAGGAGAAATGGTATAATTTTTTTAAATTATTATTATTTTTTTTTTCCTAAATGCTGCTACTGGATGGGTGAAAACAGTACATAATTTCCAAAATCTGCAAGCCAGCCATATATCTGCACAGTACAGAATAATATTCACTATACTAGGCGAGTTCTTACTGTCCCTTAGTTGCTTTCTGCATGACGCAAAGAGGCACTGTACAAGGGCAGTGACACACGTCACCCTTGTTGGCAACCCCAGTGGGGCTTTGCAGAATGAGAAAAATGTAGTCCTGATGAATACGAGCTGTTTGTGACATCCCCGCTTGACCTGCTAGGCAGGCAGAGCACTTCAGCATATATAGTCCCACGTGGTCCAGCTCCTTTTCCAAGGTTCCTTTTAGGATGTGAAATTCTTAAAAGACAGGCTGCATACTGACTTGGACTACATAAAAGCATAAGAGCATTTCAATAGATGTCATTGGGATATACAGGTCTCTCTGCTCGCACCAGACATTTAAAGAGCAGCAGGACTTGTTTGCACTTCCCCTGTGTGAGACTCACTCTTTACTGCAATTTGGGACGATTATTCTACTTCATTTGGGTTCCACAAGAAGAAGGTAAGAAAGGCTTTCTGCAGTATAACAAGTGAATGCAACGTTGCCACTGCTCAGAGAGTCACAGAATCATTTCAGTTGGAGAGAAACTCTAAAGGTAGTCTAGTCTGGCTCCCCTGCAATGAACATATACAGCTCAGTTCAGGTTGCTCAGGGCCTGAAAATAGACACATTCTTTTAGGCAATAGCCAGTCCTAATGTTTGGTTATGTTAGGTCCTGAGCACGTGGAAATAAAAGACGAGTATTCTCAGATTCCACAGCTGGTGATTAAGCTTGGTGGTTGTCTCCTTCAATATCTTCTGTGTTTTGCCCCAGTACAAAATATATGTATGTCTGATTTGTAAGTTACAAGAGGCTCCAATGATTCTTTATAGGTTTCAATATAAAAAGATGAGCCTTTTGAAGGTGTCCCTTCTGATGGAGTTGGGGGGAAAGCAGTTTAGTTTTCCCTTTAAGGAATGACAGAGTGCAATGCAGACAAAGTAAAGCCCATGCTACCTTCATAGGATCATGGAATCATAGAATCATTAAGATTGGTAAAGATATCTAAGATCTTCTAGTGCAATTGTAGATCCATCACCACCATGCTCATTAATTATGTCCCTAAAGCCATTGCTCAGATAATCAGGAAGAGGGCTGTTTTCCAAATACAGATCTTCCAGACATAAAATATATGTCAACCTTTTCAAGTACTAACAGGTTTATTAAAATAAATAGTAATAAAAATAAAGTTGATCAGTCCAATCATTTGATAAAACACCAGTCACCCAGAGTTTTGAATGCTGCCATATGGATGAAAATCTTGTCAAATAGTACCAACTATCTGGCTCAGCCTCTGCCCAAACTCACCCATCCTCTTCTGTAAAAGTAACATATATTCTAAAAATCAGTCTCACATGCTGTACTTATCAGGCTCCTATTTTCCCTTTGCTGATAGAGCACGTTTACAAAGGAACTGATCCAGAATTCCCTCTCTGCCTCCTCTCCACTCACTCACTCACTCAGCATATTTTAGGCTACGGCCATAGGAAACTTCAGGCTCCACACTTGGTCATACATTCCCATCGCTATGGAAAGTCAAGGCAGGAGTCCATATCCTACCTTGTTCGTCTCACTTCTGCTCATCATTCTGTCAGCCAAGAAGCAAAGGGGAAAATGTACCTCTTGTCGTCACCTCACCATCTCAGCATGTAATTTTATGCTAGTGGGAAGAATTAAGTCTCTTTACTATTCTTGTACTATTCTGGCTTGACACGTTCGTGCACAACAGCCTCTCCTCCCTAGCTATGGTTAACACTGACTGGGTAAGAAATTTTCCACTCCGATTATTTTCTACACTGTGTCAGTGGTGTTGGTTCTGCAGTCACGGGTATCTGAAAAACATCTGAACATGAACTTCAGTTCACCTTGTACTGGATTATATGGCCAGTGAAATGGCACACAGTCAAGAGTGGCTTATGGAGCAGTGGCGTAACTCACTGATTACTCCCTTGTGAAATAAGGGAAAGTCTTGTTAGCTACTATAGATCTACTGCACTACAGCACAGTCTGCCTTAGTCATTAGAGTTCAGTAAGACTAGTGTCACACAGTTGCAGCGATAACTGAACAGATCACCTGAAGGCAAAGAAAAATGCATACTTATGAATCAGGCCTTTAAAATCATTTTTTCTCATAAGCTTTCACACTGTTAATCAGAAAGGATTGCTTAGTACCTCAAATTTGACAGCAAACCTTTCTTGGTAGAAACATCTTTCTTGATAGTGTATCCCACATATTGGAAGCCAAGAAACGTAAACCTGGCACAGACATCCACCACCATATTAAGAGTTTTCATGCAGAGACTCACTGTGCTCTAGCACTGAATTCTTTTTCTTTTAGTGTTTTTTTTCTCTTCCTGGATTTATTTCTTTACAATACTCCTATTCCTTTTCCCATTCCCATTTAATCAGCTTGAACAATTTAAATTCTTCCTGAGCCCTTTCACATGTTTCGCTCAGTGATTCTTATGGCTCTGCCTTGCGTCTCTTAAGGTCTCACTTTGGTGACAGCACTTCATCAGTATTTGCACTGTATCATTTGACTTCCTTTCATCATGTTGGCAGTTCTCCCAAGCTTTCATTTTCAAACTATGAGTTCCTTCCTTGAAACTGATTTGTGCTATTATTCCCAAGTGCAGTATCTTCCTTAAGTACTATAAATGTGAATATTCTTGATATACTACATTATAAGCCACAGCACACAGACAGAGACATTTTTTCCACAGCTGAGCTGAATATTTAGGCTTTAGTCTCCAAGTGAGTACCTGGCTACAGAAATGAGGAGTACCCCATAATACAATGATGTCCTACAAGAGCTGTCTCTGCAGTGGAGATTCAGACTGTTCCTAGTATGTAATTATAGCTTTTTGTGAACAGCACCAGTCACTTGTAAATTTGCCTTTTTTTTTTCCTTTTTTTTTTTTGTAAAGTCAGATTTGTACAGCTTTAAAACAGTTTTGGATGCACTTGCAGAACAGCATTCCTTTACCACGGTCAGAAAACCTAAAACAGCTACAATTTCCCTGCACTGCACAGTCAATATTTTGTAACCGCATATTAAACCGCCTCCAACACATGACTAGAACTGATTTAACTATAGTAGTTGCCAAAATAATTAGAGAAATTAACTGTAAATCTGTGCCATAAATAACTTAGGCCATCAAAGTACTGAACTTTTACTTTTGAATTTGATAAATAATACACAATAAATATATTACACTGGACTGCAGTCTATCTCATTTGATGTACATATTATATCCCAGTTACAGAGGCCAAAAGGAAGATGAAACAATGCAATGTAAGAGACAAATCCCCTGATGAGTTGATTACGTACATAGCAAAACCCAAAAACGAGACTACTGAGATCTCTCTGCAGCTGATTTCTCTGGAGTTCAGGAAATTTGGTGTATTGAACCACAGGAAACCTTCACGAGTTAATCAAAACTGGAACAGATTCTTGTGGAGTGTTTTTCAATATTGTATCTAATGTAGATTGTGGCTGTTGCAGAAAGCTTGGTAAATACTGCTTCACACGGGCATCTTATCTAAATATAGCTACTAAATCAGGAAACCATCACAGAAAAATCACGATCACATTTTCTTTTTCAAAACACTGAATGCTCTTCAACTACACCACAAGCATCTCACTAGGAGGGCTAGAAAATAGTAATTTAAATACGTATTGGTTCTAAAGTAACCTTGTAGGCTCGACTCACACATCACTTAAAGGTTTTCAAGAAATGTACATACGCGGCACTGAGGGACATGGATTAGTGGGCATGGTGGTGATGGGCTGATGGTCAGACTAGCTGATCTTTGAGGTCTTCTCCAACCTTAATGATTCTATGATCTATCTTCATATCCGTCAGGCTTTTCTTTCCTCCAGTTTTTATGGTCTTTAATGACACGAGGCATGAATGTTTTCTGGATGTGATACTTAGTACACTGGACCATAATGCACAAATCAGCTGCATATTGCTTCTAGATTTGACAAGACCAACATAAAATAACCTTGCTCTGCACACACAATAGGCACGTGACCAAGCATTCCCATGCTGGAGATCTCAATTTCGGGCTGAATGCAAAATTTCAATTTAACTTCTTGTTTTGTAAACATGCTACTGACAGCTTGCTTCTGCACACATCTTCAGTTGATCTGCAACATAACCTGCAAATCTTCCTTCTGCCCTCCAGTCCTTCAATCTAAGACTGGTGGGAGAGACAGTATTTTTCCTGAAGCTTGGATACAGACTCACATATCTCCTCATTTACCCCTGCTTCACAAGTTCTACCCCTCCTCCTGTCTCTGTAAAGAATGCATATGGCAATGGAAGAACAGAAATGCTTACAGGAAAAAATTATTCATGGATATGGGAATAGATGTGGTGTCTTTCTCTGCAGACTCGAATTTCTACAGATTTGGTGCAGACAGTGGTGGTAGCCATACAGGGTAGAATTCATGGACAACAAACAGTCATAAATCTTCTACATTTCCAGGCCCTTACACACTGTAATACTAGTATGATATAGGATAGTCCCAGCTCTTCCCAACGCTTAATTTCAGTAGACAAGAAGACTTCTTTGGAACCTTTTTTTTTTTCTTTTTTTTCCCCTACATTATGAATGGCAGTAGTTAGGTAAAGGAAGGAATGGCAAAAAATGCAGACAGAGACTATGCTTTCACTATGCTTTCACATTCATAGAATCATAGAATCACCAAGGTTGGAAAAGACCTACAAGATCATCCAGTCCAACCGTTCACCTATCACCAATAGCTCCCACTAAACCATGTCCCTCAACACAACATCCAGTTGTTCCTTGAGACATGTTCCCGTGACATGATTGCCTCCTGGTGAGAGAGGAATCTGGTAGACTGCTATCTTATAACAGCTGTCTCCTTACTGATCCCATCTGCATTCTCCTCTAGAAAATTATTTATTCCAGAAGCTCATTTGAATTCAGATTGGTTTATTTATTTATTTATTTTACTGCACAAAAGAGACACTTACTGCTTGTGTAGAGCAGGTCTAACAACACTCCTGCTTATTCTTGCTTTTTTTTTTTTTTTTTCCTTTCTCAAAATTTGACTTTTGCTACTTATTGCTGAGTAACTGCAGCAAAACAAACAAACAAACAAACAAACAAACAAAAAAAAAACACAGAAGCCACTGTTGTACAGAGAGGGAAATGAATTTTTATTAAGTAAGTGAAAAGAATGGTACAAAAATGCTAAAGGAATCACTGAAATGATCTCAAAACAACAATTATGTCAATTGCCATATAAATTGACGCAGACGTAATCAGGAAAACCAATAGAACTACAGTCTATAAAAGCCTTACTAGTAGCCTAATTTCTCTAGAGACTGGCAAACAGAAAGGAGGCATTTTTAAGCCTTGGTTAAAGTCAGCAATTTGGGACCTAAGAACAATAAGAATTGCTGTTAATTTATGTATGCATAGCCCTATTTTCCTTTGTCTCCTTTTACCATGGCACACTACTCAGCAGTGAATACAGTCAGTCTGATTAAATCTGACTCCTCTGTCTCTGCCTTTCTCCATTTTCACTTCTCTGCTCCGTGCTGCCCAAAGCCTGTCTGCCAAGCTTTCTAGAGTAGGAGCCATTCGGTTTTGCTTCCAAGCAGGATCCTTAGAAAATACCAATACACAAAACCAAAAGCACCTAAATATCAGAAATATGCATGTTTAACTAATGTCATTCTACAGATAGGAAAATGCAATACCAAAAGGGTACACAATGAAGTTGTTGTGGAGTAAGTGTTCAGCTCTTTGTACAGACTGCTGAGGAAACATCTCCTTTGGGATATAATTTAGTACCGGAGTTAACATGATTCTAGCAAATGTAATGATTCTAGCATTCTTATCAAATCTCAGACCATTATGAACACTGTCTCTCAAAAGTAATTTCAGTTTGTCTTTTCTATTTGAATTTACTGAAGCTGGCAGCTTTCTGCAGCATCTTCCATCTCCAGAATTCCTATACAACTGTATTAAAGTCACAGCCTCCAGTCCATGCTTGCGTCCCCTCTAAGCCTAAATCTAGATTCATACAGTGTCCTTTGGTGTTTGACTTGGTAGGTTTTGCTGGCATTAGGTATCGAAGGGTCTTCCAAAATCTGGAATTCACAGGGAGAGATTTATCTTTCTTCCACCGAACAACTCTCTTTGATGGCAAAAGAGACAGCGATTCTGGCAAGAAATTGTAGTCGCTTATAGGCATATATTCAATTAATATAATCTTCGTTTTCCTTTCTACTAGAGCTTTATGCAGTCCACTCTCAAGTTCATATATGGCTCTGTCAGAAATGTAGTTCTCGCTCAGTATAATGATTAATCTTCGGCTTTTGTCAATGAATGAATGGATATCATCAACAACAGCTGCAAATTAAAAATAAATGTGTTATTAAACTAAAATGAAAGGGCAGACACTGAACTGACTTTAACAATTGAACATGTACAAAAATATTCTCCTTGTGAAGTGACAGTATGGAAACATCCTGTCCTTAAGTATAGGCTAATATGCATTACAGATAATGAGCTTGTGAAAACAAGCTCTCCCATGGTTAAAGCTTAATCTCTGCAGCAGATAAAAATCTAAATCTCCTGCTATCTATCTGTAATCATATGTACAAAAGGTGACAGTAAAATTTATTCTTCATCCATAGATGCCATTAGAGTGATTCCACATGAAGTCATCAACAGCCACCTCTCTCTGATTATTCAGTAAACACCAGCTCACTCCTCCTTTTGTGCCACTGAAATCCCAAATCTACTGCCAGTAATCCAAGGCTGAGAAGGCTAGCATGAGATGATAGGACTAGTGCCAGCATCATCTCCACAACCATGAGACAACAAGGTCTACAGAGACTACAGATCCAGAAAATATGCTTCGTAGGGAAAGAGAAAGCAAACTGCAGAAGTAACCAAAAGAAGAGAAAACTGAAAGGAGAAGGAGACTGGCAAGGGTACTGCAAATAGAAGGCTCCTGTAAACAGAAGGAAACAATCTGTTTTCTATATTCGCAGAATCACAGAATCACAGAATTATCGAGGTTGGAAAAGACCTAGAAGATGATCCAGTCCAACCATTACCAATACTTACTTATTCGCAATACATCACACCAGAGAAAATGAAATAAACTACAACACTTGAAGGGAAGAATCAAGTTGAGCACATAGGAAAGCCTTTTTTTATAATACTCAGAACCTATCGGGAAATCTGTGGTATTTCTCACAGGTTTGAAAAACATGTCAGGAAAGGATACATGGACAGAAGATCCTGCCTTGACAAGGAGGCTGACTGAGCTTACTGTTTTGAGATTTTAACATGAATCCTACTCCCCAGACAGGTCTTCAAATTAATGGAATTAAATTTTTTTGGTGAATATCTGTAAAAGGCTATTTGCTCATAGGCCATTTAAAGAAACAAAATGCTATGTTCTCATGTATATTTTCTTCCTCATTTGTCATCTATTGGATTAAAAAAAAAAAAAAAATGCTATCAACTGCCAAAACAAGGATACAAACATATGAGTTACTTGAGAATACTTAATACCAGAACCATCAATTTCTCCGTGCAGTAAATGTAAGTTAATTCGCAGACACCGGCCCTCAGCAAAAGAAGAGAAAGAGCTCTATGATCACGAAGTACCTTACATTCTGTGTTCGCACTCTTTTTCCATGGCAGTTTTTCCATCCATTTATCTTGACTGAGTAATTAAAGGCACATATGTGTGTGTATACGAATTCACAAAACTACATAAAATCTAGAAAATGTCTTTATGCTGTCTTTGTGAGCAAACAGAGCCTAGATAAAATGAAAAGCTACCACTTCAACGCAAAGAACCACTTCAATGTAAAGAATTCCTTCTTTAGCTTTGCATGAAAATGATGTGTTCGTTTAATGACAAGAATATTCAATACACTTACCTCCTCCAGGAGATACATCTCTCTCAAATATACATAACTTGTACCCAAAGTTTTCTTCTAATATCATTGGTAATATCTTCAAAGCAAATTCTCTCTCTTCTTTACTAGTAGAAACACAGTCTTTCAGGTAAGATACGAAAGCATCGTATTCTTTTCCATCTGGAAAGAAATCACCAATTTTTGTCTTGTTGGTAATGATTAGAAATAAACTGATCTGATCTGATCCACCATTCGGGTTTACAAAATTATTGTCTCAGCTGCAAAGCATCTACAAGCTTCTGCCCTTTTTTTTTTTTTTTTTTTTTTTTTTTTAAATAATATATCCTCTCTCCATTATATTTTAAAATCAGATTAATTTAACCAGTTAATGCCATACTTACAATGATCAGAAAAAAGGATCTTTCTAGAGACTAATACAAAAAACATGTTTATAACTTGATGAGAATATTAAATAAGTTACACTGCACATTTTCACATTTATTTTACTCTTTGTCTAATGCTACCATGTAGGTCTGTAGAATGATAAAATAAGCCAGTTTATTAATTTAATGAAGTTATAAGAATATACCACGTCTGGTCATGTACCAGGCAGTAATCTATAAGCATAAAACCCAATTAAGACCAATTCCAAAACTAGATTTACCACACTGATCAATCCCTAATTGAACCTGGCCACAAACAGCTATCTGTATTGATACAAAATGCATAGCTTTGCCTCATCAACTATGCTTCTTCCTTAGCATTAACAAATAGATAAATAACTCTCGCAGGAAATAATGACATTCACCCATTACTGAGAAATCTCCAACCACTGCAGTTTATTCAAGTGACAGTCAAGCTGATTTAAAGTCTAGACTTCTACAGACAAATAAGCATTTTAATATCAAGCAGAAGGGCACCACTGAGGTGAAAACAAATTTCTATCAATCCATCACTTATGCAACACCATAGTGCTCATTATGGATAGAAACTTGTACTCTACCTATGCCAACGACTCTCCAACTTTTGCGATGCAGATCACTACAAAATAAAGCACACTTGTGGAAGGAAGGGATGTCATTCAGTGTGACCTCAACAGCCTCAAACAGTGGGCCTGGGTGAATCTAATGAGGTTCAACACAGCAAAGTACAAGGTTTTGCACTTGGGCCGGAGGAATCCCAGGAAGGGGCAGTCCATGAGAATAACCCTGCAGAGAAGGACCTGGAGGTCCTGATGGATGAAAAACTTAACATGAGCCAGCAGTGTGTTCTTGCAGCTTGGAAAGCAAATGGTATCCTGGGCTCCATCAGAAGAGGGGTGGCCAGCAGGGATAGGGAGGTGATTGTCCCTCTCTACTGTGCTCTTGTGAGGCCCCAGCTGGAGTACTGTATCCAGGTCTGGAGTCCCCAATACAAGAAAGACAGAGAGCTGTTGGAGAGGGTCCAGAGGAGGACCACAAAGATGATCAGAAGGCTGGAGCACGAAGGCAGGCTGAGGGACCTAGGCTTGTTCAGCCTGGAGAAGGCTGTGGGGTGACCTAATTTCAGCCTTTTAGTACCTACAGGGAGCCTATGAAAAGGAGGTGAGTCAACTCTTTGAAAGGGTAGATAACAGCAGGACAAGGGGAAATGGTTTTAAGCTGAAGGAGAGAAGATTTAGGTTGGATATCAGGGGGAAGTTCTTTACTAAGAGAGTGGTAAGGTGCTGGCACAGGCTGCCCAGAGAGGTTGTGGATGCCCCATCCCTGGAGGTGTTCAAGGCCAGATTGGATGGGGCCTTGGGCAGCCTGGGCTGGTATTAAATGTGGAGTTTGGTGGCCCTTCCTGTGGTGGGGGGGTTGGAGATTCATGATCCTTGAGGTCCCTTCCAACCCGGGCCATTCTGTGATTCAACACTTGAACAGCATCCAGTTATGTCCCTCTTACTGCCTGCTCCAGAGGCAGCTTCTCTGTGCTTATCTGCATTATTACTCCAAGAGGATAACAGATCATTTTAGCACCTGACTATCATTATATTTTATATACTCTTTGCTCATCCTACTCACAGAACTCCTGCATTTATCTTGCCACTTCCTCAAACATGGCTGTTTTATAGAACCTATCAGAAGCTATTTTTTAATCAATGCTCCACTTCAATGTCAGCATTAGCCAAGTCGTACCTCCAGCAGTGTCATCTCTTTGGCTTATGTTCCTGTAGAATAGAACTAAGTCTACTCTGAACATCACACAGACAACTACCACAGCCATAGCAACACATGGAAACAGTACAGCAAGGATCATTCCAGTTGTAAATACGTGCATAGGCAGATCTCGGGTGTTTCCTGTAAAAGAGAAACCAGAAAATTACAGCCTTAACAGAGAGTATTATATGATAAAATTATGATAGTAAATACTCGTGACCTTTTAAAATCACTAAAATCGAAATGTTGATGTGAATCCTTTCATGCTAATATTTCAGGCACAAATATATGCCATTCATCCTGAGACAGAAAAGAACTACAGAACATAGATTAGTATAAAAACTATTAATAAAATAATTAAATTGAATTAAATAATTAAATTAAGAGTCCCTGACAAGAGAGAGATCTTTGACCAGAATGTTTGAGGGGTCAAGGCCTCCACAAGCATGCATGTGTGTCTGGACTGATATTCTGAAATCAGTGCTGCACCACCATTGGCAAGAAGGCTGGCATGAATAATAATAAAAAAAATGAGAAGCGTGATTCATAGATTATACTGTACCTTTTTTCAGTTTCACTACTTTTATGGGCGTTATTTCATCAGCTTGCAGTTTGCAGGTGAAATTGTGATGCAAGTCCTCCTCTCTTACTTTTTTAATCCGTAGAAGCCTTGTGATATAAAACTTGTTTCCCAAACTGCAATAAGGAATGATGTTAGCAACACTGCCTGCATAGAAATCTATAGTAAATTGAGAAGCAGATTTTGAGGAAAAGGTTGTAGAAGAATCTCAGGCATTTTAATTAATTTGCAGTCCAGGACATACAACAGAAGATCAGTATTTTCTGGAAACTTACTGAATTTTTTTTAAATCTTCTTCACATATTGGAGGGTCAGCCTCAGGAATACCTGAACATTTTTTTGGAAACGTATCATTAAACGACCAGTAGAGGTTGGCATCTTCTTGTATGTAATAACCCAAGAAACCCGTGCAATTGAGTGTCTCTTCTTTACCTAAACAGAGCATAACAGAAGATCTAATCAAAAGCAGCATTCACATTTACACTGCAGCAAAATATGAGCTTTACAGGTCAGGTACTGTCCTCCTTTCTGGACTTTGTAGCCCTTGCACGAAGCTTTATACATGTTCCATCTGCACAAGAGGTACTTTGGTAGCCATGTACAAAGTACTGTTGCACTCCATTGCAGAGTGAGGATCTTATGTCAGATTAACTCTGTCACAGGCAGAAAGGTTTAAATAGGCCAAAGACTTTAGTGACCTAAACTGTGTGCTGCAGGAAGAGAAAAGAAGAAGACAACTCACCGGTGCCCCAGGGCCAGGTAAGGGGAATTAAACCAGCTGATGGGGATAACTAAACTGTATACAACAACACAAAGAAATAACAAAGCCTGCTATGACTTGTGCTGAACTCTCACAGAAGCAGCTGTCTTATTTTCCAGTGGAACAGCTCGAGAATCTCTAAAGCAAGTCTAGCTTAAAATACACCACAGTCTGAAACACAGACTTACACATTTATTATCAACTACTTTGCAACTCGAGCCTTACTGTGCACAACTGCTATTTTCAGGGAAATGTTATAGAACACCATCTAAACAACAAAAGTTTGAAAGTCCATGGACCAAATTCATCCAAAATTCCCTTCATTCTCCACCATGCCATCATTCTGAAGGTAAACCAACATCTGGTGCCTTGGCTGAGCAAATGAGATCCCATGTATGAGCAAGAGAGGTGTTAAATAAGAATTTGCAAAATGGTGCCAGGGAAGACTGGATAATGGAATGGGAGAAGCCACAGGGCGGGAAAAAGACAGGCAAATTTATGTTCTTAAGAATCATATATAGTCTCAACGGGAAAATCGTAGACAGTTTCCAATACTATGTGAATCCTACAGACCATGTTATCTAACCCCCAGCTAGGAACATAGTCAAGGATTAGGCTTTTGACAATACAACAAATTCTTTGCAGCAGTAAGAGATTTGCATGCTTTTGTTGCCAGGACTGTCATCCCTCAGATTTCGCACTTCACTGCAAAATAAGATCTTTGACTGTAGCAGATACATAAAGGATTGCTTATTATTGTTGATCACTGAAACAAAAACAGACATATTTCACACATTGTTCTGTGTTGTTCGCTGTCTGAAAATAGTCATGGAGGGCTGGTTTATTATTACCACCAGTTTCTCTTGATGGTCATAAAAACAACCTCCTCTTCTTCCTCTGCAAGGGTGAATTTAGTATACTTGTAGATAGGTCATGGAATCCACTAGTGAAAACATAACCATTTGTG
The DNA here is from genome assembly GCA_030625065.1 of Alectoris magna. Taxonomy (NCBI): domain Eukaryota; kingdom Metazoa; phylum Chordata; class Aves; order Galliformes; family Phasianidae; genus Alectoris; species Alectoris magna. The sequence continues at coordinate 62,857,361 of CM060560.1, forward strand.
AAGTATTAGATCCAGCAGGGTACACAGACAGCTATTTCAGTTAAGCTTAACCAGAGCATCAGCCATAAAGAGATCAGGACTAAAACATGTGTACGAAGTAGAAACCATAAAAATACTCGTATTAATTTGATACCTATTTCTGTTTGAATTTCTTCATCGCGTCCAACTATCTCCAAAGTCACAGTCTCTGGTGCATCTAAAAAAAAAAAAAAAAAAAAGTTTTGCTATTGAAATAACAGCTTTCTTACATTCTACAACAGCAAAAATGACACATTTCTAGAACTAATCAAATAGATTCCATTTAATTGAAAGAGAAATATCTCGACCCATCATTATCAAGCAGTTAAAAAGCAGTATTTCCTGACGAATTTTCTGCATTTCAATGCAAATAAAGCAGATAGTTTACAGTGATTGGAAGGGCTCTTTCCCCAAAATTTGTATAACTTACAGCAATTTAAAAATAAATAAATAAATAAATAAATAAATAAAAGCCACCTAAAACTGCAGGGAAAACTTATAAATTTTCCAAATTTGGTAATATGTGAATTTCTGCTTTTTTTATTTTTGAATTATTGCAAGATAGATCAGGCTGCCAGATCTAATCACATCAAAATACTCATCAAGTAAGAACTGTAATTAAGAGATGATGAACTACATCCAATCGCAAACAGATTTAGTAGAGAACATTTTCCACAGTGAGGTGAACAGAAAGCATGCTTCAGTTTCAGAAGGTATTCTTACCTTCTTCTACTACCAGCCTAATTGTGTTGGTGCTGTAGTATATCTTTCCTTCATGACTGATGGAAATTTTGCAGGTATATATTCCAGAGTGTTGAACTGATAAGGTTTTAAAATCCAGTTCCCGTCCCCTTTCATTTTCATAGTTCTTACAGTCCTGTATCAATACAGCAAGAAGATAGATATTATACTGTATGAAACGAAACCTTAAGAAGGACAAAAACAATCTTCAGAATGAAGCATCACTCTTTTACTATCTCAAAAGCATTTACTTGACCCAAAAGAGGTGGGGCCCCAATTTCCAGTTATGGTTATTTAAAGGCAACACCTGAACATCCAACCCATCAAAAGTTGAGAGCACTGCCTGAATTACCTTACATTATGAATGGTCGAAGTGGCGAGCAGGGGTAGGGTGGATGAAACCTAGTCAGGGTTCTAAATGTAATGGCTGATTATACCAACACTCAACAGTTACAGGTGCTTCACCTGTTGTCTGTGCACCAGCAAAACTGCTCCAAAGATCAGATTTGCCTAAAGTGAGCAGAACTAGGTCTGTTACATATTCTGTAAAACATGTTGAGAAACAGAAAAATTTTAAAGTTTCTCAATAACTTTACAAGCACATGTCAACTGCTAAACAAATACCTTGGCAATTCATTTAGTGCCAGGATGACACCTATATTGGCAAAGCAGATAAACAGGCTAACAGACACGCACATCAGATCTTCCACCATTCTAAACTACCAGTAATTTCTAATTACAGATATTTTTTCTAACAAGCTTGAGAGCAGAGAGAAGCTTTATTCTGTGTATCTCTCTAAAGACCTTTTCCCCAATAATTATTGGGGAAATAATTATTAATTACTATTTAAAAAAATTAAAGCATTATCGGGTTTTTGATAGTTCGAAAAATCTCTGTAATTCACTTTTCCTGCAATTAGACATTATCTTTATGGATGTTCTATCTATAGCCAATGCTTTGATTTTTTTGATTACCTTATACCATGTTATGCTGTCATTTTCATTGACAGACAGATCACTGCATTTCAATGAATGACCAGTTCCAGCATTTTGAATTTCAGTTGTTAAATGATTTTGATTGAAACAGCTGCTTTTATTTCTTTCAAGTACATTCAAGGTCCACTTTTGAATTGTGAAATTTCGTTTTCCACTGCTGTGAAAAAAAGATTTGCAAAACCAGTTTTAAGAGCTTTTTAAAGGAATGCAGCTTAGCAAGCTACATAACAAAGTAAGTCCTCTAAGCTCTAATAGGTAAAAAATACACATACTGTGAACAGATAATTTACATTCCCTTTATTAATCTTCTATACCAAATGTGTTATTTCCCACAGTAAAAGAAATTATCTAAACTAAATTACCTATCATAAAGCATTTGGCAATAAAATTATGTCTCTGAAATGTGACAACACTGTTCTCGTTCTGGTAGATAGATAAAGTACAAGCTACATCTACCAGAACAAGAAATCAAATATCTGTGGCATCATATGTGACAACACTGTTCTCGTTCTGGTAGATAGATAAAGTACAAGCTACATCTACCAGAACAAGAAATCAAATATCTGTGGCATCATACATAGTTACACAAGGAAATAAAAGAGTTTAAGAAGCTTGAATCAGCTATTGATCTTGCAGGTTTAATTTCTTCTTTAATTCATGCTTTGATGAGGTCTAAAGTAGTAACTGAGAAATCTATTTATTATAAAAATAGTAAAAATAAAATAGGCAACTCTGGTTTTGTTCACAAAGTCCCATTTTTTTTTATACTGTGCAGATAATCACCAACATTCTGGAAATGTTTCTAAACTCTGCAAGTCTCGTGAATTATTGAATCACTTATGAATTTAAGCATGTCCGCAAAGAAGGCATTTTGGAAAGGATTAATCTCATTTTCACATAGCCTCCACTGAACAGAGTTCTACAGTTTGCTGGCCACCCCAGGTGGATAGAAGAGCCAGCAACTCTCTCTTCTAAAGCAATTTCATTACAACTCATATCTATAAAAGGAAATGTAAATATGCTGTAAAAATGTCTCTTCTAAATCTCGAGAGGCTGATCACAACCATCCAGATATCTACTATATTCTACTTGCATTTTTCTCTAAAGATTATACCTGTAATATCCCTTGCTGGATATTACATGGCTATCAATGGAAAAGAAGTCGAAGAAGTTTGGGCTTAAATTTGGCAATAACAGCCTCACTTTGGCAAAGTTAGGGTCTAAGTAATTCTTCTATTCCAAGCTGATGAGTGAGATTTTGCAATTAATGCCTAAAGCTAAGCTCTCATTTGTATTGAATGAGGAAGATCTCAGAAAGTAAAAGCATCATGCACAGAGCACTTCCCTCTGGCGTCAGACACGTCTTCATAAATTTGTTTGAATCTCCCTGCCTCCAAGAAAAGAAAACGGAATTGCTCTCAGGAGAACTGACACAAGTGAAGAACTGTTTCACTGAAAATGGCTGAGGTACAAAAAGGTTGAAATGGAGGAACAAGCCTGAGAAGCGTACCAGCTTTCACATTGTTCTTGAATGATACACATTCTACTGTTACAAGAGTTAGAAGAGCTAATAGGACATTACATAATGAATTCAGCCCAAACATTTGGTGTCTTTTTTCCCTTATTAGCTTTATTCACCCTCTTCACATGGAAGATCTTTTTCAACATACAGGTTTTCCTTCCATTATTTTCATTATTCATAGATTCAGACAGTCAATCGCAACTAAGTGATTTAGTTTCTCGAACACTTAAATATGGCTTCATAAACAGGAAAATCCCTGTCACATCGTTTCCTTCAGAGATGGACTCACAAAGGCTGGAGTCCTTGTCACCTATTCTTCAACATCTCATCTGCATATTTAAATCAGACCTCATCACAGTCAGCAGTGGGATCACAGACAGCAACCTTTCAGAGCGCAGTTTGCATGACCAATTTTGCATGCTTGTTTTCAGACAAGATAATTTGCAACCCAGAAAGATCTCTCTCCATGACAATGAAGATATCTATGGTAAATAGCTAGTGTTGACATAAGCATTAGTATCAACAAATTTCTTCAAGTCTGTGTGCTTTTTTAGGCATCATGCTAGTATGAGAATACTACTGGAGAAGAAATTATGGAGCTAGTTATAATGACAGATCTAGCCACGTGTAATTTTACTACACAGATTCAGCAAAGGGAAGAAAAAGATCAACAAAACTACATGCTCTCCTTAGAACTATCACTCCACAGAGAATTTCTTCTGTCATCATATGCAGTGAAATCGCTTTAGTAAATATGAGGATTTCATGCTGAGCAGATCAAGATTACGATTTTGGGTGCCACAGTACAAAAAAAAAGATATAAAACTATTAGAGAGCATCCGAAGGAGGGCTATGAAGATGATGAAGGGTCTAGAGGGCAAGACGTACGAGGAGCGGCTGAGGCCCCTCGGTGTGCTCAGCGCAGAGCAGAGGAGCTGAGGGAGGCCTGATGGCAGCTGCAGCTCCTCACAGGAGCGGAGGGGCAGCGCTGAGCTCTGCGACAGGGCCCGAGGGAACGGCATGGAGCTGTCAGGGGAGGGGCGGCTGGGGGTCAGGGAAAGGGTCTGCACCAGAGGGCGGTGGGCGTGGAACGGGCTGCACAGGGCACAGCCCAAAGCTGAGGGAGTTCAAGGAGCATTTTGATAGTACTCTCAGACATAGGGTTTGACCTTTGGGTAGTCCTGTGTGGGGATAGGAGTTGGACTCTGTGGTCCTTGTGGATCCCTTTCAACTCCAGATATTCAATGATTCTGTGATATTCTAGTTGATGAGCCAAATTCTGACAAGGAGCGATTCCCTGCAAGTTGCAAAAGCATACCTATGGAAAACTAGAAATAAATTAGCAATTAGCTAATAATGTAGCAATTTCTAGTTGTCTGCAACACACATGACTTTCGACAACAAAAATACATTAAGTTGCATTGTTTGAACTGTTAGCTTCTGAGCTGTTATATTTCTATCACTTGTGATTCTTTTGTGATAGTTTTTGGCCTTACAAAACAATTTTTGGCTTAACAAACTTTCCACCTCACTCACCAAGAAGGAACAAAAACCAGCTTGAGTCAGGAGAGCACAAAGGGAAGTGAAAGCCCTTAGGGCATATATCCAAGTTTACCATAAAGACTGCATACATACACAGTTCTAAGCTATTTCAGTGCAACAATCCAGTCTTATCTCAATATTTCAATCTACAAAACAAAACTCTCTACATGTGTGTATTCCCATTGCTTTCAACAGCTCTAAATACCTTAAAAAGCAAGCAGTGTTAGGAACTTATTACATATCAGGTGTCTGTCATGAACCTCCAGACACTCATTTTTTCAGGAACCCTTTATTTCAAGGTCACTATTACAGAGCCACAAGATGACCTGCTTTGCTGTTGGTTTCTTTGTTGTTGTTTTTTTTCCCCTGACAACCACAGGATATAGGTATAAAAACCACACAAATTGGAAATCCTGCCAAAAATGTGTGACACGGATTTCTGCTCACCACTCCCACACCCAGTGCCAATGAAATCCTTTATGTTCAAGAGATGTTGCTGAGGATGGACACACTCAGGCTTTCAGGTGATGTCCATTAATTCCTGAAACTATATGTCCTTAGTCTACGCTACTAATAAACATGCAAACACATCAAAATATACATCTTTGGCTACATACGCTGTGTCTCAGCAGAACAATTCTGTTGAACTAGAAAACTTCTGATTATTCTTTAAGTCCAAAATAAGTGGATAACACAATGTACATACATTGTTACAACATTTTCACCTCTCTCTCCTTGCACATTGTCAGTTGCAACAGATCAGGAAACAATTAATTAGCTTGCAAAATATGTATACAGTACTGTCATATAGTTCCTGAAAACCTGTAGTGAATTTGATTGACACTTTGGTCAATAAAACTGTATACCTATGCAGCTAAAAAATCATTTCCAATATACCTTACAAATTTTCATACCTAAATTAATTAATTAAAAAACAAACAGATAAGTGAAAATATGCTTAGCTTGATTACTTTTAAACCAAGATTTTAGCCTAGTATGAATGTTTTGAAACAAACTTCATTCTATCTTATTAAATCTTAAACCAATTCAGTAGCCCATAATAATCCACAGTTTTCCCATGTCAATTAATTACTGAAAGCCCTCCTTCACTGCAGAAAACTGATTCTGCGAAGTCTTCTACTGCTTTAACTGCTCGGTATGCTTTCCAATACTGAGAACCATCAGAAAAACTGACCCCAACATACAATGAAAATCCCTTAAAAAAAAAAACAACAACCAAACACCTTATTGTTCTAATGGCCTTCATTCTAATCCTAACAACAACAACAACAACAACAAAAACCCTGAATATCTGTGTGGGTCTAACATGAAGAAATTCTAAATAAATAAATAACTTAAAAATTGTTTCAGGGTGGTCAAAGTATTTTCTTTTAATTCAGGAACTTTTTTCATAAATAAAAATGCTTTCTTTCAAGAAACATTTTTCAAAGGTGGTATCATAATACAGCGTCTTAGAAAACGAAAAAGGTTTTCATAACAAAATCAAAACTCAATTGCAAATGAATACTTAGATAAAATCAAAAACTTTCTTCTGAGTTTCTTTCTTAGATACACCAGTAAATCACAGCATTTCACAAAGAATCACTTTCATGGGTTTTTTTTGAACAGATAATCATTTTAACAAACTCTATCCTAGTAATTTTATTCAGGATCTTTTCCCATCACCTGCATCTCTTACATGCATTCATTTTATACAATTGATGTAATGTACTGTAGGTTTACTATCATTATTCCAACTCCTCAAAGCTTTTACAGCTGTGTTATCACAGATTTCTTCTCTAATACCCTTATTATGACAATCTCCTTTGGTAGCACTGTGGTTCAGGTATGCTGCTCACTCCATGTCAAAATAAGCCAGAGCATGCATTTTATAGCATTATTTAGGTGCTGGCAGTAGAGTGAGCTGTTAGATTTAATAACATTTTAGTACCGTATTTAGTGAAGTTACTGTATGGATGACTGCTCAAGGCCATTAATAAAGTAATGAAATTTTGTGGTAAGTTCAGATTTGATATGAGAATTATAGGTCTATCAACAAGCCAAGTACTATCTAATCTCTATATACCACAACTGATCAGTTGCTTTATACCTCTGCTAATTTAGACATATACGTGTACTCAGTAATATGCTAAATCTGTACTACTTTGAAGAACAAAGTAGCCAGATGTCACGGAGTGACATCAGGCGAGTTCTCTTCAGACAGGGTTCAACACACCCTAGGAAAATATTTCTCAAACTTTGTCTACTAGTTGGAGAAAGAACAGCCTGCCATTAAAAGGAAATCTCTTAAAAACAAAAGAAATATTCATGTGTATCTTTAGTCTACTTACAGACTTCTCATTTACAAGATTTAGCATTTCAGATATGGTGACTAATAAAAAAAATAGCCATACATGGAAAAGTATAACATGAAGTTTTCATCTTCTATGTTAACTTGAACTTTAACTAGGTAAGAAGTTAACAATTAACATCTAAAGATCTAGTATTATGTTATCAAATTTCTGTCTGCAATGCTGCTGGAGAAATGTGGACAGCACGTCACAGTATTTGCAGCTCTATAATAAAACATCAACCTTTATGAGCCAAGAAAATTTTAAAAAGATTACTTCAGCAATAGCACAGATCATTACATGCAAAATAATTTAAAATTAATTATTACTTCAACTGTAAATCCTGAAGTACAGTTGTAGTGCAGCTTTGTCTTAAGAACTCCTATAACAAATGTAGTCCTTCAGTCATTCCTGATGGTCTGATAAGGAATACCACGATCACCTGAGGCCCAACCCTACTTCCCCTTTTGACGTGTGATATTCTATGGACGTAAGAAATTAAATCCAATTGTTCTACTTGCTTCATGAACAGCTCCAGGTATGCAAGGCTTTGCACAGAAACCAGAGTTCAACTATGCCGCTGTTACTTCATTCCACTTGATTTAATCAGCAAGCGTCACAGCACAAGCTCCACTCAACACAGTAAGAGTAGAGGTGTAGAGGACAAGCAAATTATAGAATCAAAGAATGTTTTTTTGGAAGGGACCATAAAGATTATCTATTTCCAGTCACCCTACTATGTGCAGGGTTGCCATCTACTAGATCAGGTTGCTCAAAGCCCCAACTGACCTGGCTTAAACCACTTTCAAAGATGGGACAACCACCACTTCTCTGAGCAATCTGTTCCATTGCCTCACTACCCTCAGTGAAGAATTACTTCCTAAAAATGTTTCCTTTTACTTGGCGGTTGACAGGAGTGCCTCTCTCTCCTTATGCTTAGGGAATTAGCCATAGGACAGCAGAAATGCTATCTGTTTTATCCAATGTTTGGAAGACTGTATCTGTCTACAGCTATCTGTATGTACTATAGGTCCCTCAGGGTGGTTATTGAAACAGTGACACCACAATTAATGTAGTTCTCACTTCTTTTGTGTAGATACCACAAACAGTACAAAACAAGACGAAGAAATAACCACATTCATAAACAATGGCAAATGCAGGATGCTCATCCACTTGCTGTGTACCCACCTTTGAGTGACAAAGTAATTCCCAGAATCACCAAGTTCAGCTGGCCAAAACTCCAGAAAATTCATTTGGGATACAATTCTGCGTGTTTCCTTTATTTGCTTCTGCCTTCCAGCACTTTCTTTGTACCAGTTTATTGTGTAGTCTTCTTTCCAAGAATGTTGTTGTTTTGACTCAGGAAAACAAAGGAAAAAATACTCCCCTTCTAGTATATCAATGGAGGCACGAAGAGGACACAGCTTCTCTTCAGAGAAAGAGGGAAAAAGGCTCAATACTCTTTTAGAAAATAATACCAGCTTGACTTTAAAGTTATCTGTTGTGTAGCAGGTCTTTTATAAAATGACTTTTTTTGTTATTATTAGCAGAGTAGACTGACAGAATTTATTTGTTCCAGAAAGATCTATTTTACTTGATCTTACTGAACCAAAACTAGAAGACATAGAAGGATAAAAAATGGATGTTTCCCTTTAATTCTTTCATGTGGGTCCAAAATGGGCACAGATGGCAGAAATTGGCCTCACTCTATAATAAAGCAGCTGCCGCAAACAGAAAATTTACTCACATACAGTTGGACTTGACAAAGATGGCTAATCCTCAGAACTGATTAACTGCCATAAAAGCAAAGAGTCTATGAATTAAGACATACATTTTCTTCTTAATTAATATCCAATCATTACATGATAAGATTTCTTTAAAGCTTCATATCTTTGGAAAATTTCTCTTGAAACAAGATTGAGGCTAAATTTTTCACACTGAAGGTCTGCCTTTCTAATCAAATTTTCCAAATGTACAATTGCATGTGAAAGTCATGTGAAATACAGAAAAGGAGCCCTGGTCTAGCACAAATAGTCAAGAATAAATAAGCTTTCAAGCCCTGTTTGTCGTAGAGATTGTCTCTCTCTAGCAGCTATTGAGGCTACACTTCTGAATGCCACAGAGTCAGGATCATTTTCCTCTCTGCTGTAGCTCTCCATACAGCCATGCTCCTGTTCAATAGAATCAGGTGTGTCTAGCCATCTTCATCTCTAGTGTATTTACTCCATAATTCTATCACTATAAATGAAATTTCCAAAGTCTGGAGCTGGGCTGAAACTGAAAAAAATTTAAGATGTTGTTCTTAAATGCAAAGTACAAAAACTTCACAGTCTGAAAAACTGTCAAGATGACCTGTATTTGGCAATTATTTTGAAGGTTCTACTGTTGAAATGAGGATTTATACTTACCTGTGGCTGTTTCAGTGATAAAAATTAACAAAAAAACCATGAGAATCATTTCCTTGAGTTACTTCTCACTTTTTCTCCAGAAAAATGAAACTGAGTTCTTGGTCACACTGGAAGCCTAAGGAAAATAGACTCAGTTCATCACAAGTGCAATGAAACAGACCTCTTTGAGCACTGTGAGAACTAATGCCCATTAGTGAAGAGGGCCTTTCAAATGGAAAGTTACTCATTTTTTACCATAACAGGTATTTTGATGTATCAGGTAATTTATCTAGGTTTTCCTTGGCAAGTTTTATTTCAAATTCAGAAAGCAATGACAGGTTTCCTTCCTCCACTTTCATGATCATTAAGTGTCCTTTGTATTCCTGACTAAACTGAAAGTCTTTGAGAAGCATCTACACTAGGATTCCAATCCAGTACAGTGTTTTATGGTTGGTTGTTTTTTCCTACAAAGAGTATGGTATTTGCAAGACAGGACATTGCAGAAACATAGCTAATAAATTCCCTTATTTTCCAGGAGTATGGAAAATAAGTATGTCTAAGTAGACATTTGGATATCTGATCTATCAATGTTGTGCTATTCTGACTGCTGGAAAACAGTGAAGTCTACAATTTTGTCTTACATTTTAATCTATTGAGCAAGTATGCACCAGCTGAGAATGCTAATGTTTTCACCTGGAGGCAAGCAAGGGCATAGCCAGTCCTATGACCGTGCTTCAGTTCTGCTAACAAGGCAGAAAGCATAGACGCTGAGTTCAGCCAACACAAATGTCCTTAGTCATCAACCTAGTCATCAACCTGAACATGCATGTACAAATATGACATACTCAAGAGAGATTTTTCAGCCACAGCTGTCAAAAGTTATCTCTTTGAGCATCCCATTTATTTGTCTTTTCAACCTAAAACTTTTGCAATTTGAGAAGACACGTACTTACTGTTGTAAGACACCTGTCTGAAATTTACAGCCAGAAACTCCCCATGATATAAACAAGCAGGATGAAGTAGACTATTGCATTTCAAATAATACTCCAGAATGACATCAAGATATGAAGATGCTCTCCCCACAACTCATTACAAGTGTGCCATCATCCCATAAATAACTGTAAGAAAATGAAAGAACTCTTTCATATCCCTTTTTTTTCAGACTGACTGGTAGACAGATCCCGATTTAGAAAGTAGCAGAAAGTTGGGTGCTGAATACTGCAACAAGCAACTTTAAGGGGCCATGCACTCAGACCTGGTTTTGGTTCCCTTCTATACATGGAGATTCAAACTATCATATTTTATAGGAAATAAGAAGGGTCTCTCTGTCTTGTATTTTCTTTTCATTTTCATCCTTTCACATCTGGAACAAACACAATTGTCACAGACAATGAAACCATGATCCACTCTCTTAAGATAAAGTTACATATCATCAGATTTTAATTCTAAATCCCATTCTTTATTGGCACATCACATCACCACAAATTTGATGTTTTGATGAATGCACAGTATGGCCCTTGATTCTTGGAACAGGGCTTAAAGAACAAAGTCTGATCCAAGCTACTTAGTAATAACCAGGTTTGAGATATACCTGACTACAAAGAACAAGTAAAATACACTGCCTGTTTTTCAAATTTCCCACATGCTTAAAGCTACAGCTGGACTTCCAATTATAAAAACAATTCTTAGAATCATTGTGCCATGTTTAATACAATGAAATCTTAAAGGAAACTTGAGTATTTCAAATTCTGCAAACTGCATTAACTCTATGTTATGAAGTATACAGGCTGATACACTGAGATGTTTTGGTCACGTAACTCATTTTGATAAACACTTTTGGAAACAAGTATTCGTACCCAAAGGATTGTGGCATTCTTTAAAACGAAGCAAAACAAACAACAACAAAACAGATCCTTCTGAACCTCAGACTGTTTGAATAAACATTTGGAGATCCAGTGAGGAAGACACTAACCTTACCTCTTTCAGGAAGGCTTTTGGGGAATGTCAGTCTTTTCCACGCATGACTATATAGTGCCACGATTCACATAGGATTCATGAAGAGAAAGCAAGCAGTTATCCAAACCCTGGTAGGTCTAAACACCATTCTGTCAGGAAAACGAGATATCGGTTAAAACGAAAAATCTACCTAAATTTCCAAAGAATATAAGGAAGTGGTTACTCACAATTCAGGTTGACAGTGGACGCAGAGATAACCTTCCAAATGGCAGGCAGTTACAGGCTGCACTCACAAACCTTCTGAATTCAGCACTGAAACACAGCGATCTCGCAGTGAGTCAATATGAAAACAGCCCAGACTGAGAAACCTCCAGAAAAAGCAAGAGTGGAATTATCCCTTTTTTTTTTTTTTTTTAAACTGTCGAGCACAGGCAGGAGAACGGAAAAAGCAGAAGTGAGATTTTCACTTTTGCTTTGTATCGCTCGGAAAAGTAACAGCAATTTCTGAACATGGACTTTTCTAAAGGAAGCATTTGAGAGACGCACCCTACCCGCCAGGAGCCTACACAGCACCGCCCCTTCCTGCGCCGGGCAGCAGAGCCTGGCAGGGGGCAGGTGCCTCCCAGTTGGGTTGGAAGGCAGCGGCCTGGGCAGGGGCTGTGGGTTGTTGGCTGGGGTTAGCTGGCTTGGAGGGTGCTCCCAGGGCCCTGCCTGCAGATGGGGCAAGATGGGCTGTGTCAGGAGACAGGGGATTCCCTCTCACAGCTTTTACAGGAGGGGAGGGCGCAAGGTGATGTCTTCGGTTGTTTTGGATGGAAACACCTCTTCCTCTGCTCTTCTGCTGAAGGCTTGTGGCAGGACTCTGTTCTGAGAAGTGCGATGAGAGTAGGATGGAGCTTCGGGAATGTGCATATTAGGCGAAAAATAGCAGCTTCTATCTCTGCTACAACTTCCGTCCCCTCCTCAGTGGCCCTTTGAGGATGAGAGTGTGCTAAGAGATAAACAATAAAGCTGATACGCTGCAAAAAGATATAAAAAACCACGAAGCCTGACAAATTACAATCTGCAGGAAAAGGGAAAATGTGCTCCTGTACAAGATTCTCCTGACTTCAGAGCTGTTCTTTCTGTCCTGATGTCCCCTTTGGGGGTGGAATGATGCAAGGTTTCAAAACACAAAACATCTCACAGTTCCATTTCTCTGAAAGGAGCATTCACCCCTAAGCAAGCCTCATGCCAACAGCTGACTGGTTTTAGGCCAAATGCTCATCTGTTGGAGCTGTGGTTCCATCAAGGATTTCTGAGAGCTGTGTTTCCTGTTTAAGTGCTGTTCCTGCATAATGAGTGTCTGCCACTGTTTACTTCACACCAGTAGTTTATCTGATAGGTACCGAGTGATGATCTTCTTCTAAATGAAGCCTTTTTGATAGCAACAGAAACAAATTCATACAGTTGGGATTTCTTTTGTTTCTCGTATTACGCTGTTCATCTTCAGAAACCTGTCTGGTGACAGCCGCCGTATTTTTATTTTTATTTCTTTTTACCTTTTTTACAGAATTTCCCAGTAATGACAGGGGACGTTACTGTGAAGGTGGAAGGGATATGTTACACTAAACAGGGAGTGATTCCACAGAGCTGGCATTTTGCAGGTTTTGCTGCTGAGGAGAAGCTGAGAAACCCTGGACAGTTCTATTGTCTCACCTCATTTGTTTTCCACATCAGAGGTTAAGACAATATAAACACAATCAGACTGTTAGACAATGTAAATCAGAACTCTAGGAAAGTCAGCTGAGGATCTGACCCACTGTAACTACTTTTAAATGTGCAGACAATATTTCAGAGTGTTTATTGTTCTTAAGGCTCCGTGCTCGATATTAAAACTTAAAAGAAAGCATATACTGTAACAATTTTACATTTTACAGCATATACTGATGATGATTTTACACAAGACTGAAAGCAGTTTAGCAGAAAAGAAACTGGTGAAGTTAAATGTCATTAGCTATTTACTTTGACAGGATAAGACTTGACAGTGACTGTTCAGATACTTCTGTTTTATTCACTTTTTACAATGTTTTCCATGATTTGTTCTCATATTCATATGCTTTTGAAATACTCTGAAATTTCTGAACTTTCAGCTGCATTGTGGAAAGCTGTGCTTTTCAGCTAATGTTGTAGCTAGCTTTTTGTGTTTCATGAATGTACACAGAATCAACTTTACAGTTTTTCAATACAGTTTTTAATGGAGAAGTAATAGGTTTGCAATAGTGAAGTAACTCAGCTGTGAAAATAACCACAGCTCAGTGTGGCATGGTGAAAATGCCATGATGAAAATGGAAGTTCACACTGATATTGAAAACAGATTTTTCTGTGAAGCTCCACCAACGAGTCAGCCCTAGCTGATTACCCTTTTCCATCCACCACACATTACGGAGGTGCTAACTGAAACTGTGAAACCGATTCTTTGATAAAGAGCAACACATCCAGCTCTTGTAACCACAGACTAAGACTGTTCTTTCTTCTAACTGGTAGTATTTTTAAGTTTACCTCTGCCATCTCTGCACGCGAGTTACAATAATTCTTAGCTGAGCTGAGATTAAGTTATATTCCAACATTTTTTTATCATTACCTATCCCTCATGTCAAAAAGCAGGTTCCCAACTGATAACATGTCTGTAGGAGCCTCATAAGTTTTTCAGAAGTTTTAGAATATGCAGGCTGCATGTTTGTCAAACTTCCACAGCTTCTACGGACAACATTTGACCATCTATCAGTGAAATCTTTCTCCTAATTTCTAATATAAATTTCCCATGTTCTAAGTTATCACTTGCTTTTTTTTTTTTATCCCATTTCTATGGTCCTTTGAGAAGATCTGGCTCCATCCATTCTCTCTACCTTTCATACAGATTCCTGTAAACAGAAATATGAGATCTTGTCCTCTGCCTCAACATCCTGTGCTTTTGGTGGTGTTTCCCTGCTTTTGTTCCAGTATGTCAGCAGTTGTCCTTCTTTGTCACAAAGCACACTCCTGACTCAAACTCGCCTCAGTGTCCACCAAGACCTACAGTCTTTATAGCAAAGCTGCTTTGTACTGAGTTGATCTCTGGGCTGTATTGTTGAATGGGAACTTTCCAAAACAGATGCAGCACTTTGCATGTGCATTGGGTTGAACCTTGTTGATATCACTGTTCTGTTGTAATGCAAAATAGCAGCCCTGCACTCCAGTGGGTCAATAATGTCTTCTTGGATTCATTTTATGCCTGAAAATCTGTTTATATGACAATCTGTCCCATTTCCAAGCTCGTTCATGAGGATACTCAAGAGTATTAGTACCAACATTAGGTCCCAAAGGATGTCAGTAGTGATTTAATGTGAGCTGAAGTTTGTGTGCTGATCACAATCTCTTGATCCGGTACAGACTTTCATCCCACTGTTTTTCCACTCACTGTCCACTTATCTGTATATCACAGAGTACGTGTCAAAGGCCTTTCTCAATTCAAGCACCTGGTGTTCTCCCATTCCTCATAGTGTGGCTGGAGATGTATGTTATCCCCTAAATCCACACTCTCTGTTCCTTGAGATCTTCCATTTCACGTATTTTGAAAGTAATATTGCTTCATAACTTTCCAGAGACCGAGATCTGTAAAGACTAGAAATAGTTTTATGGAATAGCTCTATTTCTGACACTCTAAAGGATCAGGAGCATGTGGTTGTACAAGTATAATTTTTCAACAGAATATATCAGTTTTACATTTGCATAGAATCACAGAATGGCTTGGGTTGGAAGAGACCTCAAAGATATCTACTTCCAATCCCCTGCTGTGGGTAAGGCTGCCAGCCGCTAAATCAGGCACTAGATCAGGTTGCCCAGGGCCTCATTCATCCTGGTCTTGAATATGTCTAGGGACAGAGCATCCACAACTTCTCTGGGCAGCCTGTGCCAGCACCTCACCATTCTCTCAGTGAAAATTTTCCCAGTTTTACTCTCCCAGTAAAAAAATTTATCATCCAAATATAATTTTGTCTGAACACTAAACACAAAGGGCAAATGTATGTGTATATATATGTATATGTAACCACATTCTAATTGATATCTGCAGATCGCAGAGTGGCAGCATCACAGAATGGCTGAGGCTGGCCGGACTTCTGAGTCCATCTGGTCCAACCCCTGATCAAGCAAGGCCAGCCAGAACAGGGGGTCCACGACTATATGTCCAAACTGAATTATCTCCAAAAAGGGAATTTCCACAGCCTCTCAGGGCACCCTATGCCAGTGCTCAGACAGCACATGGTTATCATAGTTCATATGGACAGGAGCTAGGTATCATACCATGGAAGTTACCAAGATCTTCACCACTGACATCAAGAAGTGAACAAAGTCAAAGCTCATTCCTGACTCTTACATGTCACATGCCAAGAAGACACTTCTGTTCCTTTAAAACGTAAGAAGGTCAGCACTGAATTCCCAGGGTCAGATTCTGAGCTGATGTATGGGTACCAGGAGATTATGTATGTACACCCTGAAAATTTCACTGTGTTTATTTCTAACAGTATTCATTAATTGATTTCTAGTTGTCCGTAATCTTTTGGTAGCTGTTCATCCACTAGATGTCATACTGACTCTATTAATAAATGAAAGCAAATATTGGTTTCTTGATTCACTTTTTCAGTGGTACCAAGAATAGGGAAGCATAGAGCAGAAGTTAAAGGGTATTAAATCTCTAGGTGAAAGTTGGTTTTTTTTTGCTGTGTAGTTTAAGTTTTGATCATCCGAAGATTTGTGAGCTTTTTATAGAGACATAAGAGATTTTGACACAGGGCAGACTTCCTTTTCATTATTCCAGATTGCCCGGTGTAGTTTCTATGTACCCAAGACAATATGAAATATAAAAATACCAATTTAGATACTCACTAAGTTGTGTGCGTTGTAAAAGGATACCACAGTTCTACAACTGTGATAATAGCTGTAGAAATATATTGAGTGTGTATCTCTGATTTTTCCACTAACCACCAAGGAATATAAAAATAAGTAAGTGACAACTTCTGCATTCCTCTGCCTTTAGTACAGTCACATACTCATCCCTAGGCTCAGTAAAAGCTCTTTGCTACTCTCAGAGTTTACCCCTTTTCTTTCTTTAAATTCAAGTAAACCACATTTAGAGTTCTTGGGAACTTCTGATATTATTTCCTTATATTTTCTCTTTGTTAGCCATGAAGTTTGATGCAAAAGAATTGCCACAAGAGCTGATTAGTGGGTTTATTTTTCACCATCCAGCTCACATAGCTGGTGTACAGAAGTCAGTAAGATATCCCCTGATTTCAGAATGGCACAGTTCTTTGTTGTCACCCTGCATTTCCCCATTGTACCTTCTCTTCCACTTCTTCTCAGCTTCAAAATTCAGTTATTGTTCCTTCCTTCCCACTTATCATCATTTCTTCCTTCGTTGTAAGTGCTCAGAACACACATTCTATTAAAAATGGATCTTGTCTTAGTCTTGAAAGGGAAAGGTTTTCAGAGTGAAAGGCAACTGGCCATCCTGCCTTTATACATGCCTTAGTACTTGTATTCTTTCCATGGGAAGAAATGGTACTGTGACAACCATTTAAACCTTGACTAGGTCTGTAATAAACCAAATCTCTTTTGTGGGCACAAATCCATTCTGTGGAGGTTCCAAAGAAATGGAGACACGTATCTAGAGGGATCTTTAGGAATGAGTCCTAGTGCTGAATGTGATCTAATGCGAGAGTGATAAGATACAGCATGAAATGGTCTGCAGTTGTGGTGATGTGAATAATCAGTGCATGAACACTTGAAAATATAGTTACTCAGAGAAAAGCTGTTTTGTTTCCCATTGACTTTTTAATGATGTCACATTGAAAAAAAATGTCAACACATATATTTCATATGTAGTCTTCCTACTCCAATAGCCACCCATAAGTCTGAAATCCCATACTCAATAAAAATCTACACTGTACAATAAAAGGACATGGTAGCATTAGACATTCTGCGTCTAATTTTCACTTTCCAAGTCCATCTCTATAGTTAACTGAAGCTCAAAACCAGGTCTTCTCTGACTAAAAAAAATAATCTGTATTTAAGAAGCTAAAAAGATTAAATTTCCCAAGGATATATGCACTAAAACATGCTTTGTTCATACAGTCCTGCACTCAGAAGAGATTTCATTCTGACCTTTGCATCTCAGGGTATTCTCCGTCAGAACAAAGCATAACCAGGAAAAAGATCAAATAGTGGGGAAGAAGGGGAATACTGGCAATTATAAAATTGCAGCGAGTCTCTATCAGTAGCTTAAATGAATGCTATCAATGTACAAAAAAATAACAATAGTCACAGCACAGTCTACCATACTTGATAGGTCTAAAACACTACTACTTATAAGAATTTAAATATATGCAGTAGCAACTTTCAAAACAAAATCACTTTCTGATAGCTCTGTGAAATAATTTCCCCTTTTGTGAGTTTCACTTTTGTGTGTAAATATATTAAATATATATTGGTCGATCGGTATGTATACGTTCTCCTTAACTCTGCATTTCTAAAAAATGCTGTATTCACATTAGCCTCAAAAGAGCCTCTCTTGAAGCATCCCTGCTAAGGAAAGATTAAATTTCATGGTATTAGTAATACTACCGAATCAAAAAGGAACACATGGTGGATAAAGTGAAGAAAACCATGCAATACTTTCCAGTCAAATAGTACAGAAGGCATTTATGCTTGATCAGCTGTATTAGAAAGATAAAGTAAATCTATTCAGAACCAAAGAAAAACCAGTAATATGTACAAGTATATATAGGAAAAGCATGGGTAGACTCTGTTTCCTGTGACGTGAAAATTCAGTCCTCTGCCTGGAATTATTCATTTACAGAATTCTCAAACCTCACCAAAATTGCCTCAATCCCTAGACCTGCTCCATCCATTTCCCTTATCATTACTCAACCGAAAGAAGTGGGGGAAAAAATGCAGACAGATGTCCAGACTGCGAAGTGATGTACCTACTGATAGCAAAAAGAGAATCACGCACGGATGGTTCAACTTGATGAAGTACCAGCATTTTCTTGGGCAGACTGTTCACCCAGCATTAGCTGAGTCTGAGGACCTGAATGTCACCGGCATATGGTACCTCACGTGTTTCCAGAACTTTGAATTGGATGACTGTGGGTGCACAGTGTGCTGCTCTCTCCATTTGACAGTACCTTGCCGCTTGATGATGTACCTAAGAGATTCCTGAAGATTCTCATAAGTCCCCATCTTCTCCATTTCCAGTAGAATCACCTTCGTATCATTTTGAATGAGGGCATTGTATAAAGCAATATGTTGATCGTAATTAAGTTCTTGACAGTTAATCAGCTGCTGTGTGAGAAGGATGATCAGCCGTCTACTCTTCTGTATCCTCTTCTCAATTGCATTTGCTTTATCTAGCAGTGCACACAAAAAACCAACAAGACTATGAAATTTCCTTCATAGACTCTTTTGTATTGGCACTTCATTTATTTTATTTTGTAATCAGAAATAACCTTTGTATCACTTCAGTCAGGTACAGTTTATTCATTAGGGAAAAAAAGGCTTAAAAATCTCACAGTAATCAAAGTTTTCGTTCAGGCGTTTTCTTTAGTTGAAATCTTAATATTTGCACTGCTCTTAAGAACTGTGAGGAATTTCTAATTCAATAGGTCAAGCTCAGTAGATCTGGCTTGCACCACATTTGTGCTTGAACAGTAATTTCCATGTAAGAAAGTATATTCTTAAAGTTTAGTGCTTTACAGATTGATCCTGCAATACTTACACATGAAAACCAGTCTTTTGGAGACCTCAGTGTGGCCTTCCAATATTTGAAGGGAGTGTATAAACAGGAGGGGGTACGACTATTTACGAGGGTGGATAGTAATAGGACAAGGGGAAGGTTTTTAAATGAGACAGGGGAGGTCTAGGTTAGATATTAGGAGTAAGTTTTTCACACAGAGGGTGGTGACACACTGGAACAGGTTGCCCAAGGAGGTTGCGGATGCCCCATCCCTGGTCTGGTGGTTGGCAACCCTGCACATAGCAGGGGGGTTGAAACCAGATGATCACTGTGGTCCTTTTCAACCCAGGACATTCTATGATTCTATGATTTCAGTGACTTACTTCTATGAAGCTTATTTTCCTGTAGAGGGAGTGCTAATATCCCTGAGCTATAGAATGCTGATTTATATGCAAGCCTGTGCACTGGGCTGGCATCCGCTCAACAGTCATACATCAGCATGACTAAAGGTGTTTTTCTTTCCCTCTGCAATGTTAGAGACAGCCAATCAATCACAAGTAGAACTGTGGTGTAGGGGTGTTGTACTTAGAAACCTCAAGAGCTTGCATGCTGTGGGAGAAAGTTCTAGATAAGGAAGGGTAAGAAAGATAACCCCTTGAATGACTTCTCTGACCTATTTATTGATGATAAGAGTATTCTCTGCTAACAATTCACCTTTCTGTGAGGTTCACTGTTTCTAACTCCTTTCATTTTCTTCTTTTATTTTTCATTAAATTTTCCTAATATTAGAACCCTAATAATAGCGTCATTTGGAAGATGAGAAAAACAAGATCAGCAGCTATTTTTATGTATTTAGTTTCCATAACTGCAAGGGTTTAAAAAAATATATACCGGTTTTAAAGTGCAGTCCACTGAGCACAAGACTGGAAGATGATGGAACCTGGAGAGGTATTTAGTTCTGCATTTGGATTTCTGATGCCACACTTATGGCAATGTTGAGGATGGGACTGCAAATCCTTCAAGAGTAGAAATCATTTTAACATATTTTGAGGATATCAGAAGTTCATATGAATTCAGAAAGTGGTAGAAAGCAAGAAAGCAGTGTGGAATTAAAGAGAAGGAAGGAAGGAAGGAAGGAAGGAAGGAAGGAAGGAAGGAAGGAAGGAAGGAAGGAAGGAAGGAAGGAAGGAAGGAAGGAAGGAAGGAAGGAAGGAAGGAAGGGAGGGAGGGAGGGAGGGAGGGAAGGAAGGGAAGGAAGGAGGGAAGGGAGAGAGGGAGGAAGGAAGGAACGAAGGAAGGAAGGAACGAAGGAAGGAAGGAACGAAGGAAGGAAGAGAAAGAGAGAAAGAAAGAGAGAAAGAGTGAGAGAGTGAGAGAGTGAGAGAAAGAGAGAAAGAAAAGAAAGAAAGAAAGAAAGAAAGAAAGAAAGAAAGAAAGAAAGAAAGAAAGAAAGAAAGAAAGAAAGAAAGAAAGAAAGAAAGAAAGAAAGAAAGAAAGAAAGAAAATCAGCTGTTACAAATAGAAATTCCAGCATCTGAAGTCCACAGACTGCTGGGAAACTACACTAGGCAAAGTGTCATATAAACCTGCCCTGTTCTTAAGGCCTTTTCCAGTCATTTGCCAATGCTCGCTGCTGATGGTAAGGCACTTGGTTGCATAAAACATTCGTCTAGTGAAGTATGATTATTCTTATGATCATATTTTCTCATGTCTCTGTCTATTACTGATACAGCAGCTCTGGCAGCATTTAGTCAGATTCTGCGTCAAGTAAAGTGGCTGACAAGACAATGAGACCATGAAAATTGTGGAGCAGAAGGTAATGTTGGTGAAACCTTGGTTTTCTGCAAACTTGTGTTTGTACCTCCCTGGGCATCTGTTAAGTTGTAAAAAATTCCCTTAATCTGTAAGTCTAGAAAACAAAAATAATGTAAATTAATGAAAACCAGTGAGAGTCCAACAGCTATACAGCACTGTTTATCACTGGAATCATTTCCTTGTATTGGTCTTCATTACAGGAATAGCACAAAATTAAAGCTCTTCTCTGGAACCAAGAGTCATAAACAATTCTTGAAACAATAATTCCATTTTACATTCTCAGTGTATTTTTTTTATCTGGAAATACACATAGTTTTACTGGGAAAAAATAAGGTTCACCAAATGGTAAGTTAAATTTCAGGAAGGAACACAGTAACTCCAAATGGCATTTGCTGTAAATACTCCTGATTTACTCTGTGGTTAGCATATTTTAATTACAAGGTTTGGGATTTGGAAATCTGGTAACAAAAGGCTCAAGAGCAGAAGGTAATCAAGAGGGGTGAGTATCTGAAAAATCTGTTTGAAATCAGAGAACTTTTACATGCTCTCCGTGACAGACTGATTCTTATCCACAGAACTGGAACCATTGTGAGGCATGATAGTGGACAAGAAAGGCAACTGCAGCAGGCAGGGAATGTAAGCATGGAAAGGAAAAGGACAATGGTCAGTGCCAGCCAGGGAGGGATGCTCATGTCTGCTGCTTTGATGGCTGTGAGTGAACTTGGTCTGGCAGTTAACACCAGCAATGCTCTCCCTTACCAAGTTAAGAAGGTCAAGAGCTGCCTTGGCCCAGAGCTTTCATGTGATAGCCAGAAGAACCAGGCGCCCTATCTGCCAGTAACTAGGACTGAAGAGAGGGAAGGGAGATCTCTGTGACACCAGACAGGAACATCCCTTGGGCTCATGCTGGGATATCTATGCATTTGTGCTTAATAATGTAAAAAAATAAAAATCATTAATCTTTTTCATTGTTATCAAAATTAGTTTTGTTGATATAGTTGACACCAACTTTATGGTAGTTGTAATTCTGTAATTGTTGGGAAATTTTAAATTTTAAAATGATTTAAAAAATCTGATAAAATCAAGTGGGGAAAAAAAAATAAATACTTATTGTCCTAGGCTGGTTTGGTGAGTCTTCATTGTGCTTGGGTTACAAGCATCCGTTAATGCATTTGCAGACTGAAAATGTCTTAGTTTTCAGCCAACATATTAGAGCCCCTGTTAGTCCCATAGTTTGTACTTCATTTGCATGCTATGCTCAGTTTTCTCCAGGAAGGTTTGAGAGTAGTGTTCCATGAGAAAATACTGCCCTGGTGTAATCACCTGAACAGATGGCATATTGTTTTGCCAATGACATATTTGTGAGTTTCATTGTTCTGGATCAGGTGGGCGAGGTATAGTCTGCCTCAGAAACCCTTGCAGCTGTCTGAATTCTCACTGAAGTGGCTTTTCTCAAGGCCAGGCAGAACTTTTGTCACTCTCCAGAGCAGAACATCAGTGATCTTGGCTCAGCTTTGAGCAGATAAATCACACCTTGCCCAGTGCAGATGATTTTGGATATGTTTAACTCAAAATGAGCTATCTTTGGTTTCATACCTCTTTTCTGATAACAAGAGAACATCTGGTCCGTGGAACACCAGAGCACAAGTCATACAAGTCAGCTCTGGCAGAAAGTAGATAGCACCTAGATTACAGCTGATAAGAGAGATAGCATAGAGATGTTCACA
This sequence comes from Alectoris magna, assembly GCA_030625065.1. NCBI lineage: Eukaryota > Metazoa > Chordata > Aves > Galliformes > Phasianidae > Alectoris > Alectoris magna. The sequence continues at coordinate 62,880,169 of CM060560.1, forward strand.
TGAAAATTAACACTGATTAATGAACAAGATTCCCTTTCAGAAAACAAGGAACTGGATGTAAAGAACACAGAATGTCTCTTGAATTAGCACTGGGAATTGTATGAAGTGAAAGTAGGTCACCTTGCTATACAGAAGCTGAACTTCCTGTAACTTTAGCACCATTGCCACAGGTTGAAAAACCATGAGTGATAACAGCAAGGTTAATTACTCAACTTAGTTTGTGGTTTTCTTCTCTTCGGTGTCTTGTAGACCTATTCATGCATGCTTTGTCCAGGTAGCGGCAATGCAGACTTGCGCTATCCAAAGAGCAGGTGTGCATCTGAAAGAGTCACTCTCTGGGTCACATTTCCTGCATCACCCAAGAAGGTGATAAACAATTCATGCCGCACCCTATGGCTTGCTTTTCTTAGAACTTCAACAAGCACAAACTGCCCTTGTGTCACCCTACCTGACACATCAGACACAGCTGCTGCTGAGATGAGCAACCCACTCAGGAATGCAAAGGGACCTCCTTCCCTCCTCCCCCACCTCGAGGGTCTAGAAACACAACTGTCTCCAATGCAATAAATAAATAATGCAGTGGATTATCTAATTTGAAACTTACCTTCTCCAGGATATGTATCTCTGCCATAAATGCATAATGTATAGCCACATTTATTTTCCAGAATATCTGGCATAATTTGGTAAACAAAATATTCTACAAAAGTAGCTTCACTGCTGTGGCTCCGAGGGTAAATAACATAGGCATCATATATCTTCCCATCTGCAAGGCAGAACAAGAGGAAAGTATATTAAGTTAACATGAATTAGAGCTGTCTACTGAAAAAGTTAGAGAGAAAGAAGGAGGGGAAGAAGAAGGAGAAGAATGTCTTTGAACTAGATCTAAGTAGATCTTGTTGCTAGTCATAATGAGGTACATCACTGAATACATCTTTGGAAATTAGAGAGTGTACACATATTTCCATGCTCAACTGTTATGTCTTATGCACTCACCACTTTGGAGTATCTGACCATGGCATTGTAAAAATGTATCTCAAAGCACATAGAGTAAGGATTCGGTGAAGTAGAGATGAGTATCAGCCTTTGTTATTTCAGTGTCAGGCTCTTAAATCAGATTTTCAATGTAATTCAGTGTAATTTTGTGTATATTTATTTGTTTGTTTTTAAAAGTGAAAACAATACTGAATTCATTGTGTATGTAATACATCACCGCAGAACCAAGGCAAAAGGTGAATACAAAGCACTACCAGAGCTATTTGTTCCTTCTTATATAATGATTGCAGAAGTTATGAAAAAGGAAGGATCAGGCTCAACTGGCATGTGAGTTAGTAAATATCTATCAGATTTATCTGTTTCCATATGATTCGTTTTTTCCTTTTATTTAAACTTCCTTGTGCAATGCTTACTCACCATCCTTGACCGAATAGGCCTGAAACAAGTCCCGATACAACAGGACGATATCAACTCGGAAGGACTGATACAGTACAACAGAGACTGCTACTGACATTAGCAGAACTAGAAATCCAGCAATCATGAGGACATTAGGACCTGCTGCAAAACAAAAACAAAAACACACACACACACAAAAAAAAGAGAAAGGAAGTGTTAGCTGCAGCCTTAGCTTCTTATCTTCTGCTGTGGCTTTAAGGAGCTCACCCTGATAAAGCTTCTTCCTTCCCCAGCTGGTGCATCCAGCACAGAGGCCTGTTGAACCCCTGGAGTAGAAGCATACTAGGCAATACATACTGAATATCCACCTGTGTTGAACCTAAGCGCACTGAATACCACAGCTGGCAGTGATGTTTGTATTTTGTAACATGACCAACTATGATGTTAAAGCATTTTGCAAGGCAGCTGAGCCCGAGCCTGACAGTAGGAAATGTCCACACAGGGGCAAGCAGGGGCTTGAGCGTAGCTGCACAAGCAGGGTGCAAAGAAACATGTGCAAATAATAAAATATGCAAGATAAGGTCAAAGTATGCAAAACAAGCAGGGAAACAGAGTAAATCTGGTCATAAAAATAAGATAAACTACAGCAGAAGTAGAGGAGGCTCCTTTCAGGGACAAGGAGCATAAAGCATCAGTGACAAATAAAGAAAACTGGAAAGAAAGGAGTCACCTATTGTGGTTTCAGCTTCCCTCACGGAAGAGCTCTTGAATCTGATTACCTCAGCCTCAGAGGTGAAGACTATCAGGGACAGCCATCATCAGCTCTGTGCTATCATATGCTTACAGTTTAGGATAATATTGTGATTATCACCCTTTGGGGAAAAGCTGCATTTCTGTAGCAGCCCAGAGAGCTATGTTCCTATATTTGCACATTTGTTCTCTTGTTCTGTGGTACACATAGCAGAAGTCAATTTAAATATGCATAGCCTCTAGATGTCATCTAGTTCTGCTGCAGTAAGAGATGATGGGAAGCAAAAGCAAGGTCATTTTGTACTCTCTCCAGCCTAGAAAACAGAAAGCTGTAATAATCCACTGATTATTACAGCCACGGAGCTGAAGAAATTTTTGACCCGTCTTCTGGACATAGTGAAAACATCCAGATTAAGTACTGAAAACACTAAGAATCCCAAAAGTTTGAAATTAATATATCAAAGAATTAAATAGCAGTTACACACGCAGGATGCATTATTCCTTTGGATGGAAGATTAAAGTTAATTGCTTTACAGAAGAAATCTAACCCAAAGCAAATGAAAGATACCTAATTTGATTCCCTGTGATTTTAACCAGAGCAGTTCCATGTACAGTTTTCCTCTGACTGATAAACCAGTTAAGAGAGTTCCATTTGTAGCCCACCTTATTTATCTACTTATTCCAGTCCATCATGATAATTCATCGTCCTATAGTTGTAGTAACAAATGATCTGGAGACTTTTCTGCTATTCAGATCGCTGAATTAGCTTGGATTAAAAAAATATGTGGCCCCAGAAGAGTCAGAGTGGGTGATGGAGTTTAATCCCAAAGAAATGCACGTGAAAAAGAACAGGTTGTGCATCATACCTGTATAAAGGGACCCACCTATATATTTATTTTAGTTCAGTGCAGCAAACATAGCAATTGCCTGATGCGGTACCCTGCTTCTGAGTATTAGTAGAACCACGTATCCCTCCAGCATTACAATGGAGTTTTAGGCATGCTTCACAACATCTCAGCTGATGGAGGGTGCTTACATGTACCAGTAGCAGCTCAGCCTAGACAAGCCTGATTTCTTCAGATCTGGAATCAGACTTCCAGGTCTTTGCCTCCCTCTGTCTGTGAAACGCACACAAAGCACACACGGCTGCTGCAGCAGCAGGTCATTCACTGGCAGCTGAGGAGCTGCATGTCACAGCAGTCCCAAGACTCAAGTCCATTTTCTCTACAGAAAAGGCAGCAAGATGGACTGGAACTATTGGCAGACTGTGTGCAGCCAGCAAGCTCCAATGGAAGGCACTGATCTTTACAACCAAGAAGCAATTCTAGAGCTTCTCTTGGACTTGCCCTGATTGAATGAAATAAGATAAAATATTTGACAGTGAAGAGCCTCTTGTATTGAAATTAACAGGTTCCTGAGTTTTGCAAGAAATCATAGAATCATCGAGGTTGGAAAATATCTCTAAGAAAGATCATCTTGTCCAACCATCCACCTTCCACCAATGTTGTCCACTAAAGCATGTCCCTAAGTACCACATCTACTCGTTTCTTGATCATCTTCAGGGACAATGATGACAAGACAGTGCACTGAGGAGGAGATAGCCTTAAAGCAATATACTCTGAGGAATGACACTGAAAAGCTAGATAACTAAAAGGCTTACAAGTGTATTTACTACTTCACTTGGCAGGAAATGAGGCAACTCCAGCAGTGTTTTCAGACTTTTTCTTTCTTTCCCATTTAACGGGAGAAAGAAACATCCAGCCATGAGGCATCTATCTGATGAATACTCTCACCAGAACCAAGAGATCAGGAAAAAAAAACATTCCAATAAAATCAAAGTAGGCAAGAAACCCAACCAGTTTTCTTCATATCAAAGTTGGCTATTTTGTAGTTGTGACGGCATCACATCATGCCTACAAAGGAACTTTGTCCATGTTCAAATATATGATTTCATCCACAAACTCAGAAAACCTCTTCCATGACCTTGTGAGGATTATCCAAGGGACAGAGATGATGGTCATTTTTTTCTTATTGTTTCAGATGTTGATCCTGGGCTTGCCACAACCTTACAAATACTGTTCTAACATGTCAAGCATTTAGAAAGCAAACAGAAAAGGAAAGAGGTTCCAACAACAGCTTCTGTAATAATGAACCCAAAAGGAGCTGTTTATATTTGGCTTTATACTGATTAGACGAAGTCTGAAGAAAAAAGAAAAAAAAAAAAAAAAAAAAGTGATAAAGTTCCTGTGCTTATATAACTTGTATTACTTCAGATCAAAACCTCCACTGGGGTCTTCCTGGAAGAGCAGGTTCAGTTCCCAGTATGGCTGACTCAGCCTCTCGTTTCTCTGGAATAAATCAGATATATTCAGCACAGTGGGGGCAACGGTCAGAAGCAACTTTTGGAGGCCTTGAACAAGGCTGATCAGATCCTGCTGTTCCGTTTAACTTCACTGCAATGTTTAGTGGCAGAGAGTTCACAAGCTGACTGTCAGTACTGTTTATTTAAATTCAAGTGCAATGGGAACACAGAACTAGCAACCCTCAGGAAACAAAATTTGAGACAGTAGGGAAAACAACCCAGAAAAGAACATTTGAAAGCTTCTCCTGACAGACTCAGGGAGAACTGCATCTTTTTCTAAGTTCTTTAGCTTCTACACTTCCGGACGGTAAAAGTATAGATCTGGGTGTGGGATTCCTGCCCACACCTGTCTACTGAAGATGAGCTGTAACGTCAGCAAGAAATAACCTTGAGGAAGAAGAGATCTGGTGTGCTGGGCTGAACTGGGTTAGAATGACTGGAATTTGGGGCATTCTACACGGCAGAGTGTTCACTACAGAAGTATTTGTGGTCCCCCAGGCACTTCTCACTTTCTTGCAGATGAGAACTGAAATAAGACAATGCTTGTAGGTCAGACCTATGAAACACAGTCATCAGCTATTTAAGTAGCCCTTAGTGAAGATGAGGAACTGGAAGCTGGTGGTAGTTTAGATATTAATAAAAAGAGTGGCACTTGGGAGGTATTCTGGCAGCCCCTGTATCTCTGAGACGGCAGATAAACATAATGCTGAAGGGAGGTTCCTGTTCCTGTCTGCTCTGCTGCTAGGAGGAGTTAACGTTTCCAATGTTTTTCCATTTGCCGTGGACTCACTCTCAGAGTCTTTGCCTGTTGCTTGGTGTTCAGCAAGACTTGCTACATCCTCACCAGGAAAAGAGGAAGAAAATGTAATGAAAAAACGTCATAAATTCCTTATGCTGACCAGAGACTGACACCATGTAAGAAGTTATGCAGATGATCTCTGAGCTCATGAGATGGTATGTCTTGTGGCAGAGAGGGAATGTAAAACATGGGATGATCACCATCTCTGGAATTAAATTTGGGAGCTGAAGCTTTCTTTAGAACTGAAAGAGCTGGAGGAAGTAAATAAGCCTGTTTCATTGGCTAATTCTTTAAGTTTGCCTCCAGAACTATTATGAAACACAAAAAATGTGTTGTTGTTTTTTTAAAAAGTGTTGGCAAAGGAGTCAAAAGATACTGAGCAGCCTTGGGCAAAGAGGAAAAGATGGGAAACAACATTGGTTTCATATTGACCAGCGATGGTCAAAGGCTACGTGGGGGCTGAATGAGAAAAAACAGAGAAAGCTTTTCCTCAGCAGGAGAAGCAGCAGCCTCTCAGTGTAGCAGCAGCAGCTGAAACACACAGGGATGTCAGCACTGCCTAATGGAAGCAAGGATGCAGTCGTATCAAAATGCATATCCAAATTCCCACTAAAATTCTGTTAAAACAGAAAGTGTGTGATTTCTCTGTGTCCAAAAGACACAGTGTCCATAGTTTGAATACCACCAAATAGCACCAGGCACTGTGTTGTTACTCCTGATAACTGAGGTACTTGGGTCACACTGTTCATTTCCAAAGAATCATAAGAACGTAGAAGCATTAAGGTTGGAAAAAATCACCAAGATCTTCAAGAGCTCCTCTTAGCAGCATTTATCTCCTACTTAAAAATACAAGTGGAAAAAAAAAAAAAAAGGAAAAAAAGGAAAAAAAAAAAACAACAACCCAAACCTTGGGACATACTGTTTTTTCACCATACTGCACTTCTCTTCACACACATATATAAACATATACATAAGAGCACAGTGTACATCCTGAAATGGAACACGCGTATTTTTCCCTGTGCTTTGTCAGTGATGTTCCTTCCTGGCAATATTAAAGAATGTTTTTGTTTGTCATAGAGACAAAAGCAAAAAGCTCTCACCACCCTTGGCTGTGACAGAAACTCTTCACTCCTCTCTGGCAACTTCTAGTTCTTACGTGGATGATAATTTTAGCAATCTAACAAAATCAGCCATAAAGATACTGCTAACGATGAGCCAGTACTTGAAGTAATTGATTATGACTTAGAATGTTATATTTAATTCCTGGCTTCCTTGGAAAGTGTCTGTGTGAGCCAAATCATTCATTCCGCACGTTTTTGATGACTGTAAGACTGAAGAGATTCAAACAGAGTAACTCTGATACAGCTGCCCACAGCATCTTTGCATCTTCCCTTAACTTGTCATCTCTGCTGCTATTTAGCTGGTTCATAAAATGCCCCCAAAAGTGATTAATTTCAGTAGTAAGTGGAACAACATATACGGATCTCTTACTTCCTATCACAGGCTTGTGCTACAAAGAATAACAATGCAACCCATACTAAATGCTTTGGGGAAAAAATATCAGGACACAGAGTGTGAAAAGCACACTGATGGACAGCAGCTCGGAGACGTGAGTTACACTGTAGGAAAAACAAAGGAACAATCATAGACATATACTTAAAAAAAAAAAATGGTGTTTTTCTTTCATTAAAAACAAAAAGAAGCAAAAAAGAAGAGTACACATTTTTATTACACGTTTACAAGATGTGAGGCACAAGGAATCCCTGAGGCATTTTTATTTTACTCAGAGGCAAGCTATCATTGTTTTAGCACAAACATTGCTGGTCTGTGAGAGGAGCAAAATAAAGACAACTAAAGCAGAGCGCTGCCATTTCTGGATTTAGCCTTGCTTACACCGACAGTGACGAGCAGCAGAAGCAGGCATCTTGACAGTAGCAGCAACAGGGAGAAGGGGATAGACATCCACACAACACAGGCAGCAACAAAGAGCTTTCCTGAACATTTACTGAGGACCTATGGATAAAAACAAAATAAGGTTTGTCCGAAGCAGAAATCAGGTTTAATGAATCACTTCATGAACACAAAATATGAAGTATACTCATTCCTTCATACAGACTTTCCTTCATCTAGTTTGCAATATGGGCCCAGTAAGTGGTTTACATTGCGGCCCTACAGCTAGCAGGAAGCGTTACTTAGTTTCCTTCCCCTTCTTTGCAAGAACATTCCCACAGATAATTCATCACAGTGCTGATGTGCTCTCAGCTTCCTGAGAGGTGATAAACTCTCACTTACATGGCAACACACAACCAAAAAAACCTCTCACAGTCCTCTGGGGAATTCTGGGATGTCCTCCTCAGTGATGCCCCCTCCTCTGCTATAATCCACCTACATCCCTTCCAATCTTGGCTACAAGGAAATGCGTCTCTGCTTGAAGGCAGTTATGAACAGCGAAAAATACTGCAAGACATGTAGCTATACAAATCCTGTGATGAGAATAAACTTTATTTTACTCTTTCCACCATTCTCTCATAGAAAACAAATCTCTCTTCAAGGGCTTTGTGGTTCACTCTCAAGACCTTTGGTGGCTCAGCACATTTAAAGGGATAACAGAGGAAAACACTGACCACTATTTCTGCCAGAAGATTCAAATGCTGTGGTGCAGCAACAGTGCTTTTGAGGGATCTGACTATCCCCATTAAAGAGTCCTATAACAGATAAAGACCATCTCAGACCCCATCATTTATTGAACTTAAATTTTCTTTCTCTGGCAGAAATGACTGGGACAATGAATTTTAAAATGAAGCTGAGAGAAAGCTTTCAAAGTGTTACTCACACACTGTGTGGCACACAGTGGGCACAGTGATGCTCACAAGGAATGAGCAGGAATATCCTACAATCAGAGCGTGCTTGTCACAGTGCACCATCCTGCTCTTCATATTTACTCTCTTGTTGAAAGTTTGCTCTCTGCCAGCAGGATGCTACCCGCAAGGCTGCATTTATCCCAAGACCTTTCACAGAGGAGTGAAGCCACAAGAGTTTTGCCACTGACTTCAAAATGCAGGGAGAAAGCAGATTGTTTTTTCCTCCTTTCTGGAAGAAACTGTCTTACTGTCAGAAAATAATAAATAAAATGAAAGAAATAAAAGAAAAATACGATGAAATAAGCAGGAGAAAATAAAGTCACCAACACCTTTCGAACAGTGTGAAGTATGTGAGAGACAAAATGAAACAAAATTTATCCTTACATTTTTCTTTGAGTCGTAACGTCACCGCACTCCTCGTGTTTCCCATTTCATTCACCGCTACACATGAGAAACTGGACTGCAAATCTGTATGTTCTATGTTACTAATGGTCAAAGTTGCCTCTCCATAGTACTCTTGGTGCTGTCCTTCAAAACTAACAGTGAGAGAAAGAGGTGGTACTGGTTGCTGTTAAGAATAACTTGCATAGAAAGACAAGATTATTACATATTATATGCACTTACTAAATAATATCTTCATGAATTTTTCCTTCATCTGCATATTTTGCTGGCACCTTATTCACATCCCACGTGACAACAGCTATAGGCTGCTTCTTAATCCCCAGCCGGGCCCGACATTTCAGAGAAAAAGTAGCACCTAATCAAGATTGATGAAGAGTAAGAATCAATTTATTTTCCTCACAACATTTTTTTTTCTACAAATCTTCATATCACTTTTGAGTTTTGCCTCGGCAATTTTGGTATTTTCTGAGTTAAAGCACAAGAAGTGACTCACAGGAGGGTCTTGAAAAGAAATACTAAAAGGATATTTGAACAGAATATCTAATATATTAACAAAGACTACAAAATAAACTATTTGTATATAATGCTCTGAAGGGAAAATAGGCTTTACTTGTGATGCTTAACCCAGGTAATCAGCTATTGAGGAATATGGAAAAGAAATGCTGTCTTTCACATAGACATACATGGAAATAGTGTAATATAATTTATAATATACAGTATTTATCATAAATTTTACTTGCAGATTCTTATCTTGGATTTTATTCAAGCTGGAAAACTGAAGAAAAATAGTTAGGGTAAAACTAAAACAGGAAGTATCTTCTTATGCATTTGTTATCAGGAAATACTTATTCAAGAAATAAGAGTCACTGTTGCACTAAAGGAAATATAATTAAAACACCTTAAAGATTTCCACATTAATCTGCATCAAAAAAGGGTTTAGGTAAGGTTAAAAATCTTATGATTTACATCCTGAATTGGTATTAGGGAGTGTGGAGAAATCCCTTCAATTCTGCAAGCAGAAGACAATTAAAATGATACAGTGTTTTCTAAACATTACATACATTTGCACCATGCATTTTGAGATTAATTACTGTCCCAGGAGGGTAGTGCATTAAAGACTAACTATCTTATTGAGGAGAGAGATGCCTGGCACACTAATTGTGGGTGATAAAGGAACTGGAGGAAGGAACAAAAGAAAAGAACAAGAATGCGTTTCCATGCAGAAAGCGTTTGGGCCTGGGGTCTGGTGCTACAAGTTATGAGGAGTGAATGTGAACCTCTGAGAACATCCGTAGTCCTAAACAAAAGGAAGCTAGGTGTACGCTCCAGAACACCAAGGGCTGTGCAGCCCTCTATTTGCTGCTTCATTCCCTATCCTTTCATTCCAATAAGTTATCTTCCAACCAGAGTGATCCACTCAGTGCTAGCCAGCAACCAGCAACCAGTCCCTGTTGTACAAGCAACCAGTCCCTTGCTCTCCTTCATTCATCAACAGAGATGCAGCTGCTGTGCCTGGACCAAAATCACCAGCATGAAGTATTTCTAGTTGCAAGAATAGTCCATTCTTCCCTCTTAAGGGTATCATCAGGCAGTTTCAAAGGATTTAGTTACAGCCCTCTTTGAAGTGGATGGAAGCTGTCACCCTTTCAGCTGATATGTGATAATTGACCATATGAGTAATCCTAGTTTATCTCTGTCAAAGTAGAATAGGTTATATGAACTTTTAAATTGCTGCTTAATTTCTAAATAGCCCGTCATATAACTTCATATCGCTATGCCTGGAATGAATTAAATCTGGTAAAAATTGTAGTGCAAAAATGTAATTAACCTTCTCCCTGAAGCTGCCGATGTTCATTAGGTCACCACAAAATGCTGGTTTAAAAATGATGAAAAGGCTTTACTTACCAAGCTCCACTTCTATTACGTCTTCATCTTTTGGAAATAAAATTTGAACAGGTAGAGATGAGTGCTTTGCTTTAGAGATTAAGGAGAGAAAGGAAGGATGTATTAGAAAATTGCGAAAATACATTTTATGAAGTAATGGAATTACATCAGTTTGCTGTGACAATGAACATCCCTTGTCATTAACGTTCAGAAGGAACTTTTCCTCCCATATATTTATATCTCATCTCTGGTAATTATTGATAGGGACAGGTCCAAGCTACACTGAAATGCTTGGTTTGACTTGACTTAAGGATCTATTCCCCTTGTTGCATCTTTCCTTGCCATTCAGACAAACTCTCATTTCCCAGTGGAAACACACTGCTTGCTATCCTTCCCATCAAGGCACTTGTGTGAATCCCGTAACCACATTTTCCTAGAAAATATGCAGGAACTTATTTAACTTCTTTTCCCAGGCTGCTATAAAACCCACTCTTTTTATCTGTCGTGTATCTACTTTTCATTAGCTGGATCCTGAAGGAAAAAAAGCCAGAGAAAGACAGTAATTTCCTAGCTAGCTGACAGTGCTATGATTTTAGCTTCCAGCATGCAGATGCAGAATGTTCTCTAAATCAGTGTGGATTTTCAGACGAACAGGGACACACAAAAGCCAATATTAACAACACGTAACAGTTTATTCATCCAGCAAATTTATTTTAAAGGCTAATAGAATCTCAAAGAAGTTGCTGTTAGGTATTCTGAGTGCTAAAAACTGTAGCAGACTCGACACCCAATTAAGATTTCACATGCTATGTTGCAACCTTTTCTTTCTGAACTGAAAAATAATCAGATTAGCTTTGAAATGAAGTAATCTGCCTGGATGCAACAAAGATTTCTGTAATTTTGGATAGCTGTGTGCCAACTAAATAAGAGCTATTTATTTCCATTATAACCCAGAGAGAAAAGAATTCTGGACTAGTTAGAAAAGTTTTGATGAAAGTACATTCAAAGAAAAATGCAATGTGAAGAAGAGATTGCCATGTAGACCAACAGGGTATTTATTAGACAGAAACAGGGAGGAAAGGCAGGATATCTCCTAAGCTACTGTACTTGCTCTTCCCTCAAACCTCAATTCTGACCAGCTCAGAATTACAAGAGCATACTCTCCTACTGAGGATCAGGGCAAAAACTGTAATTGAGGCTCCACAGAGATGGGCACAGTTTCCCACAGCAAAATGTTCTGATGTCAGACCATGGATGAACTACATCTGTTTTTCAAAGAAAGCAAACAAACAAATGAACAAACTGTTTTTCTATTGACCTGATTGCACAACTGAAGAACATTTTGAATTCTGGTAAATTGATACAATCCGGAACTGATGATTTCTGGCATGTTCTTGCCCTGACTGACACCAAAAGAAAAAGCCTTCCTGAGGACACTGAATCCCAGAAGCAGCCCAAAATCCAGACATCTCAGCCACGTTGGCCACTTTCAGATTAACAAAGGTTATGGTGATCAGTGAGCTCCAATCATCTATTGTCTGTGTTCATCACTCATTTTGTCTCAGTCAACAGAAATCGAAAAGTTTTTTAACCAAGATGGACCAGCAGGTGTTGAGTTGTATGCCATCTGCACATCAGCAATCCAGTGATTACCAGAAGATCCTACAGGCTCTTCCCTCACCAAAGCAATAGGAAATGATTTTTTGCAGCATGCTTTGAAAGAGCCCCTTCACCTCAAAAATACATGTTATCAGTCAGCCCTACCAACCACAACATGCAACCAGGGTCACTGGAGACTATTACTGAAAGCCTGAGTATCGTTGGTTCTGAATTTAGTGCCATCTTGCTCTATCTGGATCCCCACCCATAAAATTCACCTAAAATAAAAGTTGATCTAAAGTTTCATTGAAATACAACAGGCTAACAGAAAATGTTTTTCTTTTTAATGCACAAAAGAAGTTTCATTTTCCTTAAGGAGACATAAACCTTTGTTATTTTAGCAAGTCTTACCTTCACTTATAAAGATCCTTGTTGCTGATACATTGAACACCTTTCCTCTGTGAGTGTAAGTAAATTGACAAGTATAATAACCGTCATCCTCCTTATTCAGGTTTTCAATAAAAATATAAGGATCATGCATGAAATATCTCTCTCCCTGTAGAGGTCTGCAGTCCTGTAAAATAAAGCTCTCTTTGTCTGGTTGCAAATAGCTCCCACAGTAATCTCATCTACAGCTGGCACCGCCATTGATTTGTTTACCTTATACCACTGGATGATGGTAGCATTCTCATAATTCCTAAATGTAGGACAAGAAATTTTTCCTTTTCTACTTTCATTTGCATAAAGTATCCGGCTTGGGAAACACATTCCTTGCTTGTATGGATGCACCTGTACATTCATTTTGCGCTCTTTTTTGCTCCCATCTGGACTTTAAAAATTGAATAAAGATGGTTCAGTGACAGCATTATTATACGGCCTAAAGTAAAGACTTGAAGCAAATGTGAGTCTTGTTTAAAAAATATCTGTATGGTTGCTATATTCCAGTTACATGTTGTTTTAAAAAATTGCAGTTGCAGAATGGAAGTTAAATAAATTGGTGTACACCAAATGACATCATTTCCATAGAAAACAATTAAAATGCATTTTTAAAACATGTATGATTTTTTTTTTCCAACTCTAAACTGTTTCACTTTCCAGTATTGCACTTACTAATTTGCAACACAAGTGTAGTTTCCAGAATCCTCTAATGAAGTTGGCAAAAACCAAAGAAATATTCCTTTTGAAAATACTTGTGATCCCTCTTCTTCTTCAGGAATTCTTTTCCTCGTGTCTGTGTGATACCAGGTGACTTTTGCAGATACATCATTTTCTGGACATCTGACAACTAAAGCCTCACCTTCGATTGCATCGTCTGCAAATGACCAAAAGATAAAAATCTCGGGTGAATTAACCCTTAAGCTCACTGAACACAGAGAATAACTTGGCATTTCTAGATCAGTAGGCCATGCGCCTCTACCTACCATCCTCAAGCTTTCAGAGATAATGTAAAGCAAACTGATTCCTGGTATATTTGGTTTGGTGGTTTGTTTTTTTTGTTTGTTTGTTTGTTTGTTATGTTTGTTTTCCAAGGAGATTTTGCTCTGATTTCAATGCAGAAAAAGGGAATACCAATAATTTTTATTTATTTATTTTCAATGGAAGAAAAGAACTACTGGCAGGAGGAAGGGTGTAGATAAGATTGTTATAAAGGAAATCCAGAAGTTCTTGCCTCTAGGGTTCATGCAAAGCAAAACAAAAAACTGGAAGGAAGGATCTGGTGGAAAGCTGAAAAGACATCAGAAAGGAATGAGAGAAATCAGTGACTTAGAAAATCAAATCGCACACACAAAAGGAAAAGAAAGGATGGAGCTGAGAGAAATGAATTAAAACTTCATTTAAAAAAAAATATAAGTGAACGTAATACTGAAATGATCTGGAGAAACTTGAAACGGGCAATTTTGACAGATAAATTTAAGTGTTGTGGTACCTGAGCGGTAAACTGGCTGCTGAAAATAGAAACTTCAGTCTGAAACACAAATTCCACCTTTGAGAAGATTAAAAAAAGGGAAAACTGATGAGGGTGAAAACTGGACAGGTCAGCACAGGAGTTACAAAAGATAAGGGAATAAGTAAATGAGACCAGGTAACCAAATAGCCGATTGAAACAGAGAATCTCCATCAAAAAATGACATTTTGGGGGCATATTGCCACCACCTGGCTTCAGACATATAGCATGCAGATTAGGTGGTGAGTATCTCTGCATGGTTAATGCTTGTCTCCCGGGTCTTTCTGAAGAGGTTCTTCTCCACTGATGTGACATATAGCCTTACAGACCCACATCAGGTACGAGTATGCATGAACTCATCATTCTAACAGAATTCCCACCCATGAGTCCTGCATTGCCCCTCCAAAGGAGCAATGCAATGGAAACACAGTGCTCTTCAGGAAAAAAGAGAAGAGGAGGAGGAACACAGAGAAGATGAGAGGCCTCATCTAAACATAGCAATGACAGTGAAAATTATTTTGGTGAATTCTTCAGCAGAATTTATCCTCTCAATAACTCAATCTTGTTTGTAAAAATTAGCATTCATTCTATAAAACTGAGAATACAAGGAAATATTTAAAGATAACATTGTTCTATATTTCTCAGACAACACAGCTCATCTGGGAACTAGTACTACATGAGTGCTGTATAATGCAGTGTCACCAGTAGGAAATGATTGCCGGGTCAGCAGAGCTGCTGCAACAAAGTGCACATGTGAACCACCCTGCTCAGTGCAATTTAAATATGCTCACTCTTGGGGATTTTGCCCAGCTGGAGCCTGGAACAGAAGCTACTCCCAAATCCTCCCAAATAGGCTTTTCTTTCTGCCTGCAGAGATGCGAAGAGCAGAAGTAGAGCCTGGATTTAATGTCTGAGAAATGGACAGTGCTCAATGCATTTTCATACAAGGAGAAACAGCAACACAGAGCAAATTTCTAAGCTGTGATTTATGGCTTGAGATAAACTAGACAATTTTACTTAAAACAACAACAACAACAACAACAAAAACAGGAATAGTTTGCTGAATAAAATTAATCAGAAAGAATATTTTAAGTCTGACTTACATGATTCTGATATCACAGAAACCGGGAGGAAGATAGATAGGAGGATCAAATGCACATACACCATCGTATTTCTAAGCAAAAAAAAACAAAACAAAAGACCATCAGAATATACTACTGATGTACATCCACGAGCAGATAACAGCATCATGCAGAGATAAGCTGAGTCATGTGGGCTGCTCTGTACAGATGTGTGTGTGGGTGTGCGGCAGCCCTTCTGCAGCTTTGAGTTGATGCTCTTAGTTCCATGGTCAATGCAGTAACTGATGCACCATTTAAACTAGTGCTGTGACTTCATTTGATTTAAGGGTAGGGAAATTTCTCTGCCATGGTGGGCCTCAGATAGAAGACTCTTCTTTCTTGGTTGTTTCCATTTGCTTTGTTTTTAATGAAGGTAAATGTATTCTGACATTCTCTTCACTGTCAAGAGTGAAAAATTACACCTTAATCTAGAAAAGGACATATCTTGGATTTGAAAATACATACCTTGGCTGAAAATTAAACTTTCATCCCATCTAGTGTGTGGGTGCATACCACCTTCTTCCTTTTGGAAAGTGGAGGTACCTTCAGTGACAGCTCCTCATAGGTAAGTGCTTAGTGGCAAGAATGAAAGCAGATGAGCACCATCAACAGTGCAAACCCAAAGGGGAAAGTGAAGATATGGACTGGAAAGGTAGGTAAAGGAATGTACACTGCCCTCATACAACAGTAGTAGGACAGATTCTAGGCCCCATTGATGTTTTTATTTGTGTCTAATTGACACGCACCTGCTGTACGGACCTGGGCATGTGGCTCAGACACGCTCCAGCAAGCCACTGTATCAAAGATACCAGCTATTGATTTGCAGACATTAGTTTGGATGTACTCTGTGAATATCTCAAGAAACAGCAGATATGCAATCCAAATAGATTAAGGAGTCCGAAACACTTTATTTACCATCATTAAAGCCTTCTCCTGAGTGCTGTCTTTACCTGCAGATTACAGAGCAGTGACCGTTGCTATCAGAGGAGGAAGGAGTGATCTCACAGTGCTACAGACAGCAGATAAGTTGTCAAAAGAAAGCAAGTTAGAAGTGAATTGTTATCTGTACTGCAGATAGCAAGCACAGGAGGAGTTGTGAAAAACAGGCAAAAAATGTGCAGGCAGGAAAAGTACTGCCGTCACACTTACTACAAGGAATTTTTACTTCGGTGCCAAAGACTTCCAGACTAAACAAACATCGACAGGTCTACGTCTGTGCCAAGTCTGAAATTCAGAACAAAGTCAAATTTGAGCTTTCGAAAATATTATCTGCTTTGTACTGGTTTAGAAAGCTTCTTCTTTTGGAAAGTTTAATAAACATCCTGGGTTTTATTCTTAACTCTAATAAAATTTAGTGTTGGAAGAGAAAAGCATGAGTGTTTCAGTGCAGGTATTTGAACAGTTCATGGAAAATGTGAAGTTTAGACACTAAAAATCCAGCATCCTAGCAAGGCTGTTGACATGGGAAGTGAGTGACCATCCAGGACTTCCAAGAAACAACCTGTGTTCTATCTATCTATCTATCTATCTGCTTATTTCCATTACAGCTGGAGTAATTCAAACACGTGCAGGCTACTAACTTCTTTAATCTTAAGGAAATCTTAGGCCAGCTTCATAGATATTTGGAATTACTTTTCAACATAACAAACATCAGCAGCTTTATCCTGGAACGAATTAATGAGTTGGCCCAGGAGAGGGTTCAGCATGGGCTGGGAATTGTATGACCCAGGGTACAGAGAAAATTAACACACAGGAAAGCTCACAGCAAAAGCACAGTAAAGCATTTAGAGCAGAAGTTTTGTTTTGAGAACTTATTTCTCACACTACCGAGGAGCAAACTAGGCTGGCAAGTGGGAACGGGAAGCTGATTTTCATGTATCCTGATTATGATAAGCCAGGATCAGGATTTATTATGCAAATAAATTTTTGCCAATAGTTCTGTTGATCCCAGGTATAACCAAATAACCCCTAAAGACCCAGTTTTAAAGGAGGATGAAGAAACATCTTGCTGTGTTAGAGGTAGCAATCTGTCAGGCTTAGTTCCTTCCTTCTCCAGAGAGATCTGCTCTAGAAACATTTCACGACCTTTTTTTCCAAAAGTGGATTTGCCAACAAACTGTTTGTAATGCTGTTCATGTAAGTCAATGGACATTACAGAAGTACCATGTCTTGCATATCAAGAAAAAATGAAAATGCTTTTGTAATTTCTAATTTAGAAAGTTTGACATGCTTTGCAATATAAATATACCTGAAATAAGGACTGTGTGAGATGATACATTCACAGAGACTTCCCTCCTTCATTCTTTGAGAGATATTTCATCTCTCATCAAACCAGAGAACACATTCTGACTGAAAATGAGCCAGTAAAATAGTAACAGTAACTCTGATGTGATTCCAGAACGGTCACAACAGTTGACAACTACCATAATTAAAGCTATGAGTATAAAATTTAGGAAATTCACTTTTAAAATACAGCAATGGTTGAATTCATATTTAAATTATTTTTACAAAATATTTTTTAAAGAAGAAAGTACATAAATAAACTAAATTGCATAGCAACTATTTTCTGTTTTTGAATAAATAACAAAATTATCTGCCGGAAAACTGAAGATAAACCCATTTCTAAATAGACTTCATTATAGATAAGTCTTTATGTTGGTACCAGAACTATACGTCTCTCACATCAGCATATCCTATACTTGAATCTAATAATTTTTCTTGAGATAAAGAGGCACATAAGTGAACTGAAATAAAGTTTCTTACAAAACTCTAGACACAGTTTCCAGCAGCATCAGTTATTATTGGCTGAATAATAAAATATTTGACCTACCCTCTGGAAATTCACGCAGTACAGAAGTGCTTTGCTCTGGGCTGAGTCCTTTCCTTGTACCAGACTATTGGGAATGGTTTTTAACTGGCTTCTGCAATGCATAATCTGGAGGAACAGAATTTATAGCAGCATTTGAGACACCTCCCACTGAACAGAACAGAATATGCAAATGGCTGTAGTAGCTTTCAGTGCATATCAGAGAGGGGATCTCCTAGTTCCTATCAATCAGATGTCTTTTGCCAAGGGCATCAGTTTTCCATTAATCACTAACTATGCTATTTTATCTTGATTGTACTGCAGTAAGCCTGCTGACTAATTCTGGGCTTCCTCTTGCCTGGGGAGAGCAATGCAGGAGTCCTCAGCCAGCAGAGAGTGCTTTGGAACAGGTTTTGCCTAAAAACAAGTGGCAGCTTTGCTGGGGCAGCACTCCTGCAGAACAGCTGTATACATTGCTGTGGCACTGTTTTTAGTGATGGACACTGCTTCACTGAAGCTAAACTGACAAAAGAAGACCCCTGAGAAAGCAGATGTCCGCACCAACAGATAGATTAGGTCTCTGAGGGAAAGAAGGCTCAAAGAGCAGAGACGTTTCACTGGAAATACAGGAGAAGCTCAGGAAGAGGATGCAGGAGTGAGAGAAGTCTCTGCAGGGATGACAGTGGCCCAGTGCACTGTGCCTGCCACAAGCAGGTGTACAGAGGCTGTATGGGCCACCAAACATTGGAGAGACATTTTAAGAGCACTGTGAAGGACTGCTCAGCAGCCTTCCAAGCATCAGCACCAAACCTGTGCCAATCACAGAATCACCAAATTGCAGTGGTTGGAAGGGACCTATGGAGATCATTGAGTTCAATCTCCAGAGGTCCCCAGCAGCACCATTCGTGTGTGGCAATCAGTCCACAGGGGCAATCTCTGCAGTGAAAAAGGAAAATTCCTGTGGATAAATCAGCTTTGTACATCTTAGAACTATTCCTAAAAACATTCTGAGAATCAGTGCTTCATTTTTCCTTGACAGAGTTGCTGATACTCTTTGTTACTTTCAATGTTTCTGGGAACCCGCTTATGAGCTGCAGTCACAGCAGTCAGCACACAGCAAACCCTCAAAAATATGTGCAGATGAGGTAATTACATGCCAGCAGGCAAAAATCCTGCCTCTGTCATACCCGTGTTCTCCCCGGCTCTTGGTACATCCCTTCCTTTGAAGTGGTCTCGGGGGTTGTACTTTGCCTATAACACAGAAAATGAAGAGTGTCACATGAACACACAGCCACAGTGAAATATCACATTGCTTTGGTCAACCACTCAGCTCAAATGGCAGCTTGAAAAGCTGATGACAACTCCCTGCTAAGGTTCATGAAGTTTCATCAGCATGAAGGCCTTCCTCATTTCCTGAAGCTATTCTCTAGAGACAGGCAAGAAATGTAGGATACACCATCTACGTTCAGTTGAAGATTCAAGGACTTTTCAGCTCCTCATTCTGCCCTGCAAGTAAGGAGTGTAGAACCACAGAACCATTAAGACTGCTAAGATCATCTAGCTCAACAGTCAGCCCACCCCCACCATGCCCACTGCCCATGTCCCTCAGTGCCACATCCACACAGTTCTTGAACACCTCCAGGGACGGTGACTGCACCACCTCCCTGGGCAGCCTGTGCCACTGCAGCACCGCTCTTTCTGAGAAGAGATGTTTCCCAATGTCCAACCTGAACCTCCCCTAGCACAACATGAGGCCATTACCTTCTGTCATATCACTGTTACCCGGGAGAAGAGGCAGACCAACCTCACCACAATCTCCTTTCAGATCACTGTAGAGAGCAATAAGGTCTCCCCTGAGCCTCCTCTTCTCCAGACTGGACAATCCCAGTCCTCCACCAATCCTCATAAGGCTTGTACTCCATATCTTTCAGCCAAACTGGGCAAAGGGGGCAGCTGGCCACATGGGAGGCAGCTGTTGCTAAACAAGCACTGACTGGACATCAGCCAGCTTGTGGCAAGCAAATATGTTGTGCATCACTTGTTTTGTTTTGCTTTCCTTCTTATTAAACTATCTGTATCTCAACAATTTTTATGGGTTCTTTCCAACCCACAGTATTCTATGCTTCTATTTTGGGTAGTCCTGTGTGGAGCCAGGAGTTGGACTCGATCCTTATGAGTCTATGATTCCATGATCTCAACCCACAATTTCTGACATTTCAATTCTCTCCCGCATCCCGCTGACGTCAGTGGGATGTGAGCAAGAAGTGGTGCTGAGATGCCTGCCAGGTCAAACTACAATGCACAACATTTGAAAAATTCCTATTTGATAAGCATATAAAAAAAAAAGAGCGCTTACAGAATAATGGCAAGGAATTTCCTAGATGAGGTAGCTGCACTGCACTCCCTTAGTAGACTGTATGCATAGCAGTCTAATGAATAGGAGAATAATCAGCCTTCCAAGAAAACAAATCAAGAAGTAACGGTCTTAATCTGAAGCAGGAAATAGTTAGGCAAGACAGCAGAAAAAAAAATAATAACATGAAAGGTAGTAAAGCTCTGGAGTAGCTTGCTGGGAACCCAGTGGAGATGCCACCAGTGGAAGACCTTCCATAAAGTAAAATCTGGGACTGGTAACACGGGACTGGTTGCATACGGCCCACAGGTCTCTACCAGCTCTAGCTGTCAATGGCCCAGAGACTCAGATGCCCATGACCCAATGGCTGGCTTTGTGCTGGATGAACTGAGCTCAGTTGTGCAGCAAAATTACTCCAGAGCTGTGTAAAGTTCACAAGTTAATGCCACATTAGATAAGAAAAGTGAAAATACAGTTGAAGTTACATTTTTGAGATGAGTAGGAACAGTTAGGAGCTCAAGAGGTCAAAAGGAAAAAAAAACAACGCTGACTTGAGAAAGATGAAATACTGAGATAAAAAGCAGAGATAGGTAAACAGCAACTCAGCAACATCAACATTAGCCCTGTGCCAAGAAAAAGTGCTTAGCCAAGCAGCTTAGTCTTATACCTGTCCCTATTTGCCAGGAAATAATAGCTGTTCACTTTTTTAATTATTGTTTTATATATATATAATTATTTTTATTTTTACACCTTGCTAGCAGGCTGTCAGTGCACACTGTAGAGGATACCTGGATAGAAGTAACCCTGGCAGAGAAAGTTACACTACACACAATTCTTGAGGCCAACCCAGGAAGCCCCTAGAGTCAATAAATGACTGAACAGCAGGGGAAACCAGTGATAGGTTTGACCATTCCCACAGTGTGTCTAATGTCTTTTAGCTGGTGGGAATCCACCTTGCAGAGGGTGCAGCATCCTTCCTGTGCCTGTGTGTTGGGGCTAGCACGTGCATGTGGTGGTTCCACCCTGGCAGGCAGCTGGACTCTGCCACTTCACTTTCTCACTCCCTCTTGCCAAAAGAACAGGGTGGGGGGAAATAAAATGGAAAAAGGACCATGGGTTGAGTTAAGGACAGGAAGATTGCTCATCAGTTAGTGTCACAGGTGAAACAGACTCAGTGTAGGGATATTAATGTAATTTATTGTCTATTACTAACAGACTAGAGCAGAGTAAAACTAAAAGCAAACTAAAAATACCTTCTGCTCATCCATCCTCCTCTGTGTCCCTTCCCTGAACAGCACAGGAGAATGGGATCTGTGATCAGACCATAATGACTTCGTTCTGCTGCTCCTCCATCACCACTCCATGCCCCTGCTCCATGTGGGACCCTCCCACAATGCTGTCTGTCCTGAACTGAACTCTGTGGGCTTCCCACAGGCTACAGTTCTCCCAGCACTGCCCCACCACAGCTCCATACAGCAGGAGTAGTCAAGATATACTTGTCAGGCCAAGGATGACATTATTCAAACAAATATCTTAACACCAACGCCAAAATCTCAGCATCTTAAAGACAGATTCCCTTTTTAACAAAGTTCTCAATTTCTCTGCTGTGTGCTTTGCCCTAAAAGGAAAGCAGTTGAGCTGCTATGCTAAGGAGGCTGAGTACAGCAAAGCCAGAATGAAAATAGCAGCAGATGTTCTAAATGTGACCAGGCCACCAGCAAGATTGCCGTAGCATGACCACAAAGGCAACTGGAGAGAGTGCTGTTCCAGTACATCTGTTGCTTTCACAGAAATAAAAACACTTCACTGAGCCCCTGGGATCTTCCATCCCCACTGCTGGTCCTGTCAAGCTGCCTTGGATGCCAGACAGGACAGAGATAAAAGTGAAACTGAGCAGACGAACATCATTGGGCAAGAAACCTATCCAAAGCTTATCTACAAAAGAAAAGTGGAATAAATCTTCTATCCTTCTATCCAAATAATTTCAGAAAACATGTCCAAAGCAAAGACTACACATGCCCAAGTGAAAGCTTCCAATTTTAAGTTAAAGATCTTTATATGCTAGAGGTCATTGCTTGGTACAACAGCAAAGCTATCCTCCTGTGCAGCACTCATTCTATTTCACGTGACTGAAATCAAACAGTATTCATATGTTGTTGTTTACGTCTGACTACTTCCCTGAGAACAAGGAGTTTTTCTACTATTCCTTCGGAATAAACTTCTAGAAACACCCAACATTCTTGAAATCATAACTTGGATGGGAAAGACACAATTCTTGCAAATCTACAGGACTAAGACTAAATGAGATTCTCTGAAAAGCCATTCAAGATAATTTGACAGAGGATATAGTTTATAATGACTTTGTACTAAACAGTCTTGTTTGTTCCTCAGTGTATATGAATTACTGGAAGCGAATGCCTCACTAATAAAAGAGGGTCATGGCATACTGACAGCATGTAAGAGCAGAGGTTTAGCCTTAATAATTATTTATATTATTTATAATATCACTATTTAACAAAACGTTTTGGCTATGGGTTGAACTGAGTTTTTGGAAGAGCATTTTTCATGAGAATTAGCTCACTGGCTTTACCATCAGATCTGGCAGCAACCTGGAGTTTGCAGTCTCTAAAATTTCTAAGTATTTTTGGAAATAAATCAATTTAAAAGAAAAAAAAAAAACAAACCACAAGTTCTGAACATTTATTGTGAAAAAGAAATGTCACAGAACTCCTTTTCTGGAGAGGAGAGGAGAGATTTGTATGTATTTAACTATTTTGTTGCAAATGAAGCAGTCCAGACCCTTGGGTGAACATCCTCTGCTACAGTTCAGAAATTCAGCTCTACTCCTTAGACCACCTATCAAAATAGAAAGGGTTCCAAGTGGTAAAATCTCTGGCCCCCAACAGCTAATTACATGAAAATTAGCTTAGAATATGTTGGTAATTTGGCTGGTTTATCATAGAAGTGGATGCACCTGGTTTGCCAGATATTTGGGAAATTTCTTTCTTTATGAAAATAGGCATTCCCTAGCTTTATTGTGCTTGGTGTTGTTGGCCACTGATGTACATAAAGCACTATTCTTGGAAAAACACACACAAACTGATCAGCTTTCAGTAACTGGGAAGGATATCTTGGTGTAGTTTTGGATTTATTCTGAGAACAGTGTAATGTTCAGCAGCTGTCAAGAGAGCAAGCACTGTGATGAGTTATTAGAAAAAGAATAGAGAACAAAACAGGAAATGTTATTACACTGATGCAACACGTGCTTATCTCGTGTACTGGATGCAATTTTAGTCACCAGTGACGGAAAGGACATAACAGCAAATAAGTTCCCAAAAAGAGCAGTAAGGATATCAGAGGTACAGACCACTTCTGCTGCAAAAGTAAAACAGATTGACTGGCACTCTCTAGATGTGAAAAGGGAGGACCTTTAATATGAGGCAAAATTACATGGGGAATTATTTTTCAATACATCACATGATAAAAGAAATAGGGAAAAGATCAGGCACATCACTAAAGCAGTGAACACTCTTTCACACAAATAGAAAATGAAGCTAATTGCCAGATTATCTAAAAAGACGATGGAGTGGATTCAGAAGGTACGACATGAATTCAGGAAGGAAAGATGCATTGATAACTACTTAAGACGCTGTTGAAGAAGTTACTTTAAACTGAGGATGTCCGTCCCACCTGACTGACACTGGTAAGGACCACCAGGATGCACCATCCTCTCCTTAGCCTGTTTTTGACCAACTGTGGTTTTGAACAGCAGCAGGATAGAGACCTAGGTATGTTTTGTCAGCGTGAGTTGGTACGACAGTTCTTATTTTCTTATATTAATAGGGAAATAGAAGGAACACAAAATGGAAGCAATTGTAATCCCAGGCAATTTCCCTTCCCCGAGACTTGGAGGTCCTACAGAGCCTTGAGACCTTTTCTCGTAAGAGCTCAAGCTGTGCTTTTTGAAAAAGCTCATTTCTTTCCTCTTTATTCTTGCCTTGAAGCAGAAAATCTGCCTGAGCAAAGATCTATTTTGAGTATTGAGAATAAATGCAAGGTAGTATGTTTTTGCCTTTCTAAGGAAAATAACCTTTTTTTTTTAAGCCAACAGATGGTTTTCTGCTCCAAATCTCAGTTTCCCTGAAGCGTCAAAGCCTTTTCAGGAAACAGAATTTCCAGCACAGTCATCTTTGGTGTTTCCTGCTATCCCCTTAAGTAGCACAGCACTGAGTTAGGTTGAAGCTTCACATGTGCTGGGTATAGAACCATTGAATCAACGAGGTTGGAAAAGACTACTAAGATCAAGTCCAACCGCCAGACCCATCCAGCATCAACCCACAGGTACTGGGGTCTGTGGGTGTCCTACTCAGTAGCGGGCAGCTACTCTTCTGGAGCCATGCTCATCCATTTCAGGCATAGCCTTGTTGGCCATCATGACCATAATTCCATTTTTCTTTTTCTTTTTTTTTTTTTTTAAACTGATCCCTCAGCATTACGTGAGTGCAATAGGAAATCAAACCTGCCTTGTCTTCAAACTGCTGTTGAAACATGGAAAAAATGCTGTCCTCTAAAGGAAACACCTGGACTCTAGACACATTACAGAGCTTGTCAGCTGCAGACTCCATTTGCTTTAAAGCAGGGATTTGGGGAAAAAAAAAATAAAATATATATATATATATACATTCATAATCAGCTGCTTTGGATACTTCAGGACCTTTCCGTCTTTGAGGAAACGACCCCTTGGTGTCCAACATAAACAATATTCCAACACCTTTATCCTTATAGATGGGCAATTGAAACAAACTGGCCTAAAATAGGGAAAATTCAAGTATGCTTTTTTAATTTCCTGTTGAACACATGTTGGCATTTGTTAGGGTATACGAACATCCCTAAAGCAGAACCATAAGGAACAAAAATGATAAAAACAACACTTTTTAAAAAGATTAAAAACTCACATAGGCTGTTGAGCAAAAATCTGTCCTGCGAAGAATGACAAACCATGGTGTGTAAAGCCCTCATACTCTTCTGCTGAGTCACTGTGTAACACATACCGGCCTCCCTAGCAACCATCAGCCACCTTGCATGGTTCCTGTTGATAACTTTGCATGGGTGATGGCTACAGCTTGTCCCTTGTATAAATGGTTAGCTCAGTAGAGATCCTAAGGCTCTTGCGAGTGACTTTGACAACTTGTCTGATATCCTCAGGTGACATTACATATGTGTGCAGTACATAACACATCAATCAGAGATTAGGACACTGAGCTGAGGGTGCTCCCTGGCTGATTCATTGCCTCAGAAGCCTTGCTGCAGATGTGTCTGCACCACTATGTATGTGATATAGGACAGATGGGATGTATGTAGATAGCTGGGTCAGACACCACACAACCAGACAGTAGTAAGACTTGTTTTCTTATTTTAAATAAGTTGCAAACGAGTAGGAGACATTTCTTTCCTTATATTCATTTCCATGAGCCATGAAAGGGATCTTTTTTTTTAAATTATTGATACTGTTTCATAGAATCATACAATAATTAAGGTTGGAAGAGACCACTAAGATCATCCAGTCCAACCATCAGCCCACCCCCGCCATGCTCACTGACCACATCCCTCAGTGCCACATCCACACGGTTCTTGAGCACCTCCAGGGACCGTGACTGCACCACCTCCCTGGGCAGCCTGTGCCACTGCAGCACCGCTCTTTGTGAGAAGAAATCTTTCCTAATATCCAACCTTCCTGGTGCATCATAAAGGATTGAGTCAGTCTGCTGTCCCCAGATTTCAAGTCCTGACACTATAGACATTGCCACAACTTGACTATTATTCAGAAATACGTGACAGCTGGAGTCTACGTGAAGAGTGCCTGAACTCAGATTTGGAGAAAAAAGACTGACCTACACCTCAGGAAAAAATCCTGTACATCTAATGTCCAGCATCACCTAAGCTCATTCAATATCTCTTCTGTGCTTAAGAGTGGCACCCTACACTCTAAGAATCCCATATGACTACTCTCCAACATAAAATCATTTACAACTCAGACTGAGAACAGTCCTCAATGCCCAGACAAGTCTTTCATTCAAAATGAATATCTAGAAACTAGATCAGAGATTCCAACTTCTGTAGAGGCTTGTAAATCCCCAATTTGCTTTCAACAAGAAAAACTGCACTACCAGGTAGAAAATTAGCCCAGCTACCTTCGGAGAGGTAAAAAGCATCCCAGGAGCTTTTGAGAGAGCCCATTCTCCTTCAAGGAAAGAGAGTGTTTGTTTGGTTTTTTTGTTTGTTTTTCTACTGAGCAATCTAACCACAGCTCTAATATGAGAATGAGGAACTGAGTAAGGGTGCAGTATCAACATCTGTTCTCAGAAAATATATATTCAACTTACAAAATGACCAGAGGTGGAAGCAGGCATTTCCCATTATGAGGGCTGCTTCAAAAGTAATCACAGAATTGTAGGGGCTGGAAAGGACCTCTAGAGATCATCTGGTCCAAACCCCCTGCAAAGCAGGCTCCCTACAGCAAGTTGCACAGGTAGGTGTCCAGGTGGGTCTTGAATAGCTCCAGAGAAGGAGAATCCACAACCTCTCTGAGTAGCCTGTTCCAGTGCTCTGTCACCCTTACCATGGAGAAGTTCTTATGCACATTTTTGTGGAACTTTTTATGCTTCAGTTTATGGCTATTTCCCCTTGTCATATCACCACACGCTACTAAAAACAGGTTGACCATGTCCCTCTGACCCATAAACTTAAGATATTTATAAACATTAATAAGATCACCTCTCAGTCTTCTTTTCTCAAGGCTGAACAGACCCAGGGCGCTCAGCCCTTCCTCATTTGGGAGATGCTCCAGGCACTTTATTATCTTCGTGGGCCTCTGCTGGACTCTCTCCAGGAGATCCCCATCTTTTTTGTACCAGGGAGCCCAGAATTGAATATAGTACTCCAAATACCTCCTATGTCATTGCATTGACCCAAAATGCCAGAGGTGGAGGTTGGTGGTATGACAGTAGAGGCTGAGCATTCCCAACAGCTACCCATTACGTATTGCTGCCACGCACAGATGGTAGTAGAGGGGCAGTCTGACACAGTGGCATCTGACATGGAAGTGCAGGTCAAGCAAAGGTATTGAATTCCTCCATGCAGAAAATATGGCACCCGTTGACATTCATCAACACTTGCTGAATGTTTGTGGGAACCAAACAGTGGATGTGAGCACAGTGAGGCAGTATGTGGTACATTTCAGCAGTAGTGACAGTTCACCTCCACTGGTGCAGATTTTTTTTTATAGGCACAGCATGCAGTCTCTTGTTCAACACCGGTGAAAACGCATAGCTGATGGTGGTGACTCTGTTGAAAAAAATAGTGTTTTTAGCTGAGAATTTGCTCTATCAAGCAGTGGTTATGCGTTGTAATTTCCACTGGGGGGGGAGAAAAAGAGGTATTACTTTCAGAGTATCCTACACATTTCCCTATTCAGCCAACAGTGGCCCTTTTAGGAAGGAGAGCTCCCCCTAAAGGTCTTAGGGGTCTTCAGCTGCTACTAACCAGGTACACATATTAAACCGTCCCTTTCCCTTTGGTGTCCGTGCCTGTAAATTCAAGCAGAAACGTTGGCCATGGGCATTCATATTTCTACCTCTTATCACAGAAGTAGTTCTACATTCACACAAATTAATTTATCTTAATTAGTTGAGAAAACCCACAGTCTTCTGTGATGAGCTCTCTCCACAGCCTGCCCTCCTACTACCATCACAAATCTTATCTACACATTAAAGTCAGCATAAAGTTTCTATCAGGTTGGTTTTGTACCCCAGCAAAACCTCAGTGTCAGATCTTACTTCTGCATAGCCACAGAGTATGAACTTTTAATAGTTCAGCAGAAATGGCATTTTATCATTCGAGATGTAACCAGAAGATCTGTTTAATCTATCTTCACCACCAGCAAAGTAGTCTTTTTTTTCCTCTTAATTCATATGCTAAAGGATGGAAAGACACAGCTTTAAAGTAGTCATAAATGGAATAGTCATATATAGTCATAAATAGAACTATTTTGTGATTGATATATAAGTGAAGGTCCATGCAAACATCACGGAATTCAGCATGGCAAAGAGCAAAGTCCTGCACATGGGTTGTAACCTGAAGGAAAGATGGGACAATTCTTTATCAGGAATTGTTATAACAGGACACAGGGGAATGATTTAAAACTAAAAGGTGGTAGGTTTAGATTAGACATTAGGAAGAAATTATTTAATCAGAGGGTGGTGAGGCGCTGGCACAGCTGCCCAGGGAAGCTGTGGTGCCCCATCCCTGGAGGCACTCAAGGCCAGGTTGGATGGGGCCCTGGGCAGCCTGAGCTGGTAGGGGGCAGCCCTGCCCACAGCAGGGGTTTGGTGATCTGTGAGGTCCCATCCAACCCAAACTGTTATGTGATTCTGTGAAGGAAAACTATCTGAAAATCAATTATGATATTACATATTCTTCTAAAGAATAGCTCAGAGGTACTGAAGTACTTGAGCAATTACTCTCATTAATAACATTCCGTTCCATTTGTGGTGTCTTTCTGGAGAAAGTATTTGCAAAGCTTCAGAAAATACTAAATTATTTTACAGGATGATGAGAACCACATTATAAGTAAGTCTGATAAGAAAATGAATCTGTTTTATAAATATTTTAAATCTAGATGGATACTACACACACTTAACAACAGAAATAGTACATAAGAAGATCATGACAACAGAAGGCTAACACACCAAACCAGCATAGAAGATACTTCGTACACTAATCATACCTAAACTCTGACCTCAAGAACGCTTTCAAGAAACAGTCATAAGGAAAGCAGGGCCACATCTTTGATCTTCAGATTTCAGAAGAAGCTTCCAAATCACTACTTTTTAATAGATGTTCTTATTCTTTCATAGCAAGCATGAAGAGGAATGAAAGTAAGCATAAAAGAACCTGAGACTGCGCACTTCAGGGTGGCCATATCTTTCAGTTATGTTTCCTTTCAATCAGTCAGTTAATCAGCAGCCCATCTGTGACCCTCTCTTATTTTCCATTAACTTCATCTCTAATTTCTCATTGGAAATTCCATTTGCCTGCAAATAGAAACAGCTAATTCTGATTATCTTTTTTTCTTTTTTTTTTTTTTTTTTTTTTTTGCAGTGGAGGTGGGAGGGTGAGAAGGAGGAGGAAGGGGCCTTCTTGAGTTGGAGAAGAGAAAGTCTAGAATGGAAATCCTACCATGAAACAACATCTGCATATTTTGTTAGAGTCAATTTCACCTACCTTCATAGCTAAAAAGGTGGAATTTAAGGTTAAAAGGTTAAATTTGTCCTAACTCTTCAGTGAAGTTTAATTCCAAATACACATATTAAATTCCAAATTCCAAATAATAATAAAGTGTTATAATTTCATCTATATCTACACCACGCATCTCCCTGTAACATGCCAGCAGAAAAGTCTGAGGTCCCAAATCCTTTATTGTTCTTCTCCTTTCTTCATGTATGTCAGAGATAACTGAACTCATCATAGGTCAATGTGCTCATTTGAATTCAAATGTTATTGTCTCTTATTTTTCTATTTTGATCACTTGGACAAAAAAATAAAACTGTCTGGAAAGAGCCAAAATCTTATAACTGAAATCAAGGAAAACTAATGGGAAGAAGCAACTAGAAGATTCAGTCAGAACAAAGTCAGAACATAACACCCAATGGAAAGCAGGAAGAGCATCACCTGCAAAAAGAGGAAATATTTATATTCCCAAGACTAAGATAACAGAATAGTATTGACAAAAGAACCTACTCTACCCAAATATTTCTGGGTGGTTTTCACCAACAGATTTCCATTTGGTGGTCCGTTAAAGGTTAGAAAGAAAAACATTACTGCTACTACCATGGGAAAGCTCGCATCTTGAACCAGAAAATAGCTAGTTTGGGTGAATAAAATCAAGACAAAAGGACAAATTCTTATGAGGATTAAAAGCAACTGTGGAGTCTGCTGATGCAGTGTAATGACAAGAAACTTTGTTGACAGAATGGAAAGAAATGGAGAAATTTTGAGTCTGTTATTCATACAAAACACTTCCTTCCCAGAACTATTATTCATGGAATTAAATCATTAATAAATAACATTTAAAAAAAAAGACATGAAAGAATGCTCATCAACGGTAGTGTTCGCAAATTCTGATGGAACGTCCAAGGAACTTTCATCATTGTCATGTATTTTCATTCATGGGAGTATGAGAACAGCTATGCTGGTTCACGCCATCCAGCTCAGTATTTGTCTGCAGTGATGACTATTAGGAAAAATGAAGAGTAAGATAAGGGTCAGCATATACCATAACTCCACCACAGGACTCTCCAAGCCTACAGTTGCTCTCTGCACCAGAAATTTCCTAAGCCAATTAATTTTCTTCTGTTTATTTACCTCCTGTTGGATTTCTCTTCTGGCCTCCCAAGGAACTCATATAAACTTCCTACTGCTGCAGCATCCTCCAGCAAAGAGCGTGATGGGGCTGTTATCTTTTTCCATGAAATCCATCTTTTATTCCTCTTTAATGGACTGGTTGACCAATGCCGCATTTGTACTGAAGGTTTGCGGGTAGTAAGACAAGAAAAGATGTGGTGTGCGCAGTAAATACCTCTCATCAAAAGCTGGTGTCTTAGAACATCACTGTGGGATATGACCTTTTTCATTCAACCTGTTGACTCAGGCAACTAAAAGTCTATCAGATGCAATACCTGGAAAAATACCCCAAACCCAAGCTTGTGGTCAGATAAGAGACATCTCAGACTATATGTTCCTGGTACAGTGTTTTAATGTGCAGATCTTGAGCGCTACAAACAGCACAATCATAGGAGCACAGATAATCACCCACCTGTTAAACCCTGACAAACCCACACATCAGGACCAATGCTGCTCATGCCATCGTAACCAACCACTCTTGCTTTCCTTCCATTTCAGTACCATAAATAAATGAACAGGATAAATAGATAAATGGATGGACAGAGATCGTTTTCAGAAAACAGATTTGCCTAAAAATAACTGGCCAAGAGAAACAGAAAAAGCATACTTTATTTTTCCCCAACAGGTTTGATTCCTGGGACAGCTTCTCTGTGCTGGTACAATAGGAAGGGCAGCCTTGAAGCAGGTGTGAGCAGACAGAGGGAGCAGGACAGTGCAAACAAGGAAAGTCAGGACATAAACTCCTGTTGGAAAATGCTAGAACAGTGAAAAAGTGTCATATCCCTCCTGATACTAAATTGAATGATTATACTAACAGGACGCCTGCAGACATCTCCCTGGTGACCTCATATTCTTAGAATCATAGAACAGCTTGGATTGGAAACAACCTTAAAGCCCACCCAGCCCCCACAGCTGCCCCCCACCAGCTCAGCTGCCCAGGGCCCCATCCAGCCCGGCCTTGAGCTCCTCCACAGATGTGTCACCACAGCTTCTCTGGGCAGCTGTGCCAGCACCTCTCCGCCCTCTGAGTGAAGAATTTCCCCTTGTCCTATCACTATCACACCATGTAAAAACTGTCTTGCTCCTAATTATAAACATGAGGTGTCCCCCAGCTTTCTCTCCTCCAGAAAGAACAAGCCTAGCTCCTTCAGTTTGTCTTCATTGAAGAATGACGCATGAGTGTTTTTTAATCAAGAAACTGCAGAGTGCAGAGCATTTTCTTCAAGAGAAAATATGACTGTTATAATACTTCAAGTACACTGCAAGTTTCAGAGTCACCTTAACAGTGAAAAATGGCTCCACCTCCCTTCTGGATGAGGATGTAGCTGCAGAAGAACTTTCAAGGCTCAAAGAACAGTTCCAGGTTCTGGTACTTCTTTCTTTTAGGTTCTGGGAATTTCTTTCCTATTAACGGCAAGGACTCTGTAGGAAACAGAAAACCTCTTTTTCCTCTCTTAAGAAGGTCAGCAGGATGCTCAAGTCTAAACCTTTCCCAAGTAAACATGATTAGAGCATCTCACTGTAAATGCACAACTTCATTACTGCCTATTGTTACAGGCAGGGAAAAAGTCATGAAATAATAGTAATGCAAGCCAAACAAGCTGCACAAATCCTGGTGGGTACCATGTAGAGGTTTTTCTTTTTTGTTGTTGTTGCTGCCACAAACGAGAATCAAAATATTAACCAAATTTCAGGGTTTAGACACCAGACAATTGTTTTGTTTCCAGGACTTCAATGGAGTTGGAGATAAAATCCTTGCGATCTGAATTAACACAGTCCATCAGCTACAAACGTGCACACTTCATGCTGGCATTGCTGATAGACAGAAAATCAAAGTACCATAAAAGCCCAGAATGCCTTTCCTTTCTTCTACTTCCAACAGTCAGAGACACAGCCCAGAGGCCTGGTGAAGGGCTGCTTTAGAGATAACAGATTTTCAGCAGTTCCTCTTTCCACTAGAGAAAGTGAGATGCTTAGTCAACTGTTGGCCCGACTCTGCAGAGCATTACTCATGCTCTTCTCTAGCACCTGTTTTCTGTCTTTTCTTCCCAGCAAAGAGAACCTGCCCTTGTCCAGAAGAACATCAGCTGGAGCTATTGCAGCAAGCCCCCTTCAGCTGCTACAAGGCCTTGACCCAAGGAGCACATAGGCTTGCACCATCTGCGACCAAACTTCATTACATCAAAAGTCTTTTTTTTTTCCTCCCTCCCCCATCTCCAAGCTGTTGGGGATCATACGTCAATAGATACATCCCACACTGTTCTGAAGATTTTCAGTGTAGGCCACAATTAACAGCTTCTGCAGCCAAACCTGTGAAGCCTGTAAAACTTCTATTCCCCTTCTCCTCCTGCTCACAAATACTCTATTTTCACTGAATAGGCTTTGTCGACGGCAAACCCACACCACTTAGGGGAAGCAAGAATCTGCTCTGCATCTAAGTAAAGGGAGTTTCCATAATGCTGGGTCTTATGAGAGGAACACTGTGAGGCAGGAGGTAGCCTTGCTTGGTAAATCAGAAGATCACCAGACTGATTGGAGTTATATTTGAGTAGGAAAAACTAAGATCGATGAAACATGCCCGTTTTAAGTACATCTGTGGTTAGAGAGAGGTGCATACAAAGATAAAACTGCACTTTGCTGCTTCACATGTCCTGTAAGCAGCTCAAAGGGTACATGTGATTTTAATCAGTAACTAAACAAGATGCTACTGGCTTTATTATTCCTCTCCTCCTCTCTTCTTCTCCCTCAGTAGTGGCCAGGCCACTTACTTACAAGATCTTACAGGTCTGCCAGGTCCAGGTCAAATTGGATAAATGCTTTTTAAAACGTTACAATGGTGTGATTTCTTCCAATAAGCCTCCTGCTCAGTTGAGATGTTATTTAG
The DNA here is from genome assembly GCA_030625065.1 of Alectoris magna. Lineage (NCBI taxonomy): Eukaryota > Metazoa > Chordata > Aves > Galliformes > Phasianidae > Alectoris > Alectoris magna. The sequence goes on from CM060560.1 coordinate 62,913,785, forward strand.
CTGCCAAAGAGGAAGCCTTATGGTTATTTTCAAACAAGGCCTGTGAAGGCATGTTTTCTTTGTAAAATATTCATTTTCATTTAAAATCCCCTGTCCCATTACACTATTGACAAGCATTTTCATCTTATTTTGTGTGAATGACCACCTAACACAGCGCACCACTTTTCAATAAGTGGAAACAGCCGTTATCCTGTATCACTCACACCCTTGTGAGAAAAGTATGTAGTCCCTTCTGAAGGGTCGTAGCTCACTTCCAGCTAGGATCTGTTGTAATTCACAGTGCAGGGGAACTAATAAGTTTGGGTTTTGGTTTCTTTGTTCTTCCTTTAGAGGTGGCAGCTGCATGCCACTAAGTTTGAGAGATGAACCACACAGCTGAATCCACAGCTGGAGCAGAAGTTTTCAGTTTTGGCAGCTCTGTACATTTAGAGCCACACAAGGCCTGCCTGGAGCTCTTCCACCCTTCACTTACCAGCGTACACATTAGGATGCCTGAAGACCCTTTGCTGTAACAGGTTAAGAATTACCACCTGAGTGCTGGCTACAAAAATCCATTCATGGGAGCTCCTTGAATAGAAACTAGCATTACCGACTGTTCTGTCCCACATCCCTGTCATTTCATTGAATCACTTTCTCCTAAGGTTCATCTTCACCTTTAGCTCTGGAACTCAGTCTACATTTTGCCTGAGACAAGGCAGGATCTTTTGATTGGGCTGCATTAACACAAGTTCTACAGTCTGCTCCTCTGAGACTTTTGCAAAGCTTTCTAGCTAGGATTTGAAACTCCCAATCACTTTCATTTTGCAAACTGTCTTCAGTTTACATACTGAGAGTCGATCCTGAAGCAATCACTCTTTGAGAACTCTAGGATTGCTGAATTTTGCCCACCACCCACAGCTGCAGAACAGGGCTTTTACAAATTCTTCAACATCCCAGACATCAAGGCTTCCTTACTTTTTGGGCTTGACTCAGTGGTCTAGGCAGTTAATTATGCACAAATCCTCTATAGTTCAACATATCAAGTGCTCTGTGGATTGCCTGGGAAACACATGGTTGGTAATGGTCCTGCAGCCATCGCGTGTGGTTAATTTGTTGGAATGCCTCTCTGAAATAAAATGTTGTACATTTGTAGTCTTGGCCTTGAATAATCAATGGGGAGCATTGCTCAACATTAAGCAGTCAGCCTCAATTTGTCCATGCTAGATACTGATAAAGAAACACAACTCTATAGAGGATAATTCTTCCCAAATAATTCAAAGGTACAGAATTAACAGATGTACAGACACAAAGTGGAGAATGAAGTTTTTGGCCTATGTTCCCTGCTACAAGGGATGGGAAAAAAACACTAGAAACAGTAATTAGTATAATTCAGAACAGCAGTCATCAGAATATATATATATATTTTTTTTTTACCCTTACCTCATATTATTCTCAATATGGTGGCATGCCACTATAGGTAACAGCATTTAGTTACAACCTGATGTAAAAAGGCTTTTGCAAACTGCAAGAACTGCACTCCTGCCTCCCTCCCCAGCATCACTAGGTGGAAACACTGCAAGAACACTAGGTGCAAGGTTGCTGCTCACCTCCCTGGTATCTGGGGAGGAGGGAACTTTCCCACTGATTCCTACAGCTGTTTTTACAGAGCAGGGTGTTACTGCCACCAGCCCTCACTCTGCCATCCCCTGATCCTTTCACATCCTTTGTTGTTGGCATTTGGTGTGTAACTTTATTATAAAAAAATACATTAGTTCATCTCCTAGAAGTGCCCAACCAACTATATGACACTCCAAAAATGCCAAACACATCAACACTAGGAGGTTTTCTTTTTTTTTTTTTTTTAAAAATGCGACAGCAGACAGCACCAGCACATCCTTGGCTCATTTAAAATTATACGTATATCAAGCCATTCAGATTTAGGCTGGGGTGATGCACTTTTATGGAAAGTTTGGCTTTTCTTGCAGTAGTCAGCATGTATTCTATTCTCTTGAGTCTCTAGGGAGAATAAAGTCTTGTTTTCTCTAAAAATATTGAAATCAGAGCCAGATCTCAAGCAGAACCAGATGTCATGACCCAGAAGAGAGAGTACACAGATGGTATGGGGACATATGGCATACAAGTTCTTTTCCACTGTGAATGTCCCTGTCAAGACAGCTTCTTAGCTGTTTCACTATTTGTTCCTGCATGCAATATGTGGGGGAGTTAATTGCCAATTTTTTTCTGTTTTAAAGGGGCAGATGAACATTATTATAATCCCCAACATCCTGGCTTACTCACCACTTCAGAAGTGGAGGAAGTCTCCAACATCCTTTGCCTATCTAAGTTCTCTTCTCTTGCAAGGATGCACTTATTCTGCTATTTCTCCTGTGCTCCATTTGTAATTAAGCAGTTGTGACACACCTTACCCCAAAAGTAAAGACCTCACTGATACAGCGTGGGCATGCTTCCCTACAAGTGAGAAATACAGTAAGTGTAGACAGGCTAAATTCCTTTCTAAACCACCCACTTCGACTGCACAGAAGAGAGCTGGGCATATCTGAAAAAAACAGGGGGAAGGGGAAAATACAAGAAGCATGGCTATCTGGAACGTTCTCAAATATGTATGTACATACATACACACATTCTTATGGACTTGAATATGGCCCTTCCAAACTTTCATCTGTATACTTGTATATATTCACAGTATAGAGAATGAGCAAGTAGAAAAGATCAAAGAACAGCACTAGAAAATGGAAAAGAGCTGAAGCAACACTATGGTGTGTTTCCACGAATGATGCAGAACAAGGAAACGCTCCACTGACACATCACTGGTTAGATGTGAGAAAGAGGAAATATGGATTTCAATAACTGCAAACAGAAATAACACCCATCAGGGAAACACAGTGGGAAAAAAAATAGAAAAACACAGTTTTTGAAATAATCCCTTCAACTACAGCCACTTCTTTGTTCAAAAGTATTCAAATCATATGAGTTGACTGAGGGCAAAAACAATCCAAAAGAACCTACACATTTAAGTCACTCAATCTGGAACAGCAATTGAACGCCAACATTTCTGGAGTAGAAAATTCACCTAATTGATTTGGTGAGTTTCTGCCTTCCTTCAGAGTGAAATGCTGACTCCACACAGTCATGGTAATTTCCAAGCAGAGCTCTAATGCCAACTGTGATTACACAGTGACCCAGCTCCTCCCTCAAAGAAGACACGCATTGTTAGCTGTGCTACCTGATGCCCAGCGGGCACCAGATTCCCTTTTCCAATCCATTTCAACATGGGATGCAATCACAGAGGTAGTTGAGAACATAAGTGAACTGCACTACTACTCTCAAGCTTACTTTTAGGGACCAACATTCAGTGTGTCTCAACAATTTCATCAAGTCCCAGCTAGTATCACCACATCTTAAAAGAGAACAAGCATACACATTAACTGGCATATTTTGTCTTTTCTCTCCTGTTGCATACACTGGCATCGGGGGAACAGTGAGCATGGAGTGGACAGAAAACTTTTACTGTTCTTGTCCTTCACATGTTGTGAGTACATATCTCAACAAGAGACCTGGAGATGCTCTGGGATAAAGCTGCTAACTTAATTCTACTCGCATGCTTTCTCGAAACTATGCAGTATACATCCACAAGTATTTTCAGGGGAACAAAAAGATCTCCTTAGCCCAGATTTTTATAAACCTTAGCTGTATTCCGCCTGCTTCACACTTCAAGCAAACTGCAGCTACAAGAAGGAGGTACCACCACAAACCACCAGTCTCTCTGAATGAAAGGTAAAATGGGTAGAAACAGGGGATGCATAAAATCACCTTTGTGTTTTTCTTCCTTCTAGGATGCAACACACAGGTAAATTGAAAAGAAATGAATAAAAAGCCAATCAAATCTTGTCTGAGGTCCATAGCATATATTCCATCAGGTTGTAACAACTCATTCTGGGTTTGGGCTCAACACACATCCTCTTCCTCATCACATAAGCCTCTATCCATGAGGTAAGACAGACCATTAACAGAGGCCAAACTACAGTGGAAATCTCAAAGCTGTCTTTCTCTGTTTACCAAAATGTCCTTTCCCAGGCTTACAAGACATACCACCACTCAGACTAGGGAACTGGCAATGCTCCCCCTATCCCTTAACAGGTCCCATCTCAGCATGCAGCAGGGGGGTTGGAGCTTGATGATCCTTGAGGTCCCTTCCAACCCAAGCCATTCTATGATTCTATGATCTCTCCACTACGGACATCAGCCCATGCCAGGAGGATCCTAGGATGTGCCCAGGTAACCCCTTTTCCAGGGAAATGGATTTCTTCCATCCATATCAACTTGGTACATCCTTTAGTAAAACCATCTCAGAATTTACACTGCCTTTTGCAGGACACTCCTAGCTGGCTTGCCAAAATGTAAGGATAGGTGGCAGCAAATATAGCTATTTTAAACCCTACTTAGATCACCTAAGAAAGATTACAGTCACAATCCAGTAATAAAGAAGGAATCACTTACTCTTTTCTGAGGATCAGGGCTTGCTGAGCACATCAAAGGAGGTGATCTCCAAGTAGAGACATTTCCCTTGTGGCTGCCAGCCTTTACATGAGGTTAGGGAGAAGTGGAGCCAGGTCCCACCCCTTCTGGTCACACAGATGAATTGCTTCCACCTGTGTTCCCAGGGCTGGCTATGCCTCTTCACCAGGTGCTTAATCACTTGTTCAAGCTGTGACCCAACAGTTCACATAAAGGTGCATACATTAAAATGTAAAGCATGCCATATTCACCATGCTAGCTTACAAAGGTGTATAGTTGTTATTATACAAGGTTGTAATAGATGGATAGCCAGAGGTTATAGAGGAACAACTCACCCACACTGAGGTTCACGGCTAGGATGGATGCTCACCACAAGGAACTCCACACAGGAGCAATCTCCAACAGAGATGCTGCCTTAGTGGTGGTCAGTCCTTAAATGGGATCTAGGAGAGGTAGAGTCAAGCTCCACCCCTTCCAGGAGCACAGCTGAATTACCTTCATGTGTGCTCCCGCAGCTGACCCATCACTTGCCTCAGATGGTTAATCAGAGGTTCAGGCTGTGATTAACAGTTTCCCATACAAAAGGCAAGAAAAACAGGAAAATCACAAACGGATGAAAGTGTCCTGGAAAGCAAGAAAAAAAAAAAAAAAAAGCACAAACCAGCAGAAGAAATATTGTATAGTTATGGCTTGAAATAAAAAATGATGAAGAGAACACGTTCAATGTATCCTCCATCATATACCATTCAGATCATTTATTCTGTCAGCACAGACAGGACACTTAAGTACATCAACCACACTGTAGTGAACAAACACCTCACAGATTATATCATATTTGTTGGGTTTTTTTCTTCTGAAGCTACCAAGTTTCCAGAATCAAACTTCTGCCAACTAATCTTTTTTTGTTGTGTGTTTTTAATCAAGAACAATCACTACATCTCTCTCTACAGGAGTTCTTCTGTTGTACTGCAATAAAAGAGAAAAAGTCTATTTCCCTACGTGACTTGCAAGAAAAAGTTTCCAAGGGGAGAAAACAGTTACAAAATTCACCTTCAGAATAAACTCTCCTGATAGAAGGCTAAGCCACTCTGTCATGCTGCATTCAAGTAGTTAACAGTTAAGCACAATAACCAAAACTATTCTCCCACACTGTTTCATACACGCACAAACCTAAAACACTCACGAAATGTGGTTCTTTAAAAGAGCAGAAGAAGCAGAAAATACCAGCACACCTCCATGCAAATCAATGTACTTATCTGTACTACCGCAAATGCTACACTGGGGTTTTTATCAATTTTATTTCAAAGCACATGAAAATAGATAGTTGAAAAAAAAAATAGCATTTTTTCAACACCATTTTTCTATTACTTCCCTTACTTCATCCCACAGAAATAAGATGATTCTGTTTCTAAACACAAATGAAAAGAAATCTTGGAAGCAAACTGTAGTTTTCAATGCCTGTCTAAGCAAATCTAAGCCTAAACACAACATAAAAATTGACATTAATGATTATCTAAATTCTCGGGTTCCTATGTTTATTTTTAAAGGTTCCAATCTAAAGACTGTGTATTTCTAAAAAAGACCAACTCAAAATCTACTACAGCAGCAGCACCTCACCTGATGGACCTATTCTGAACTCAGTTTCCATGGCAACACCTTAGAAAAAGCTTCTAGAGGTTTGGAAAATTAAACAGCTGTGAAATCCATGGTCAGGAGAGCAGGATACTGCACATAAGGAGCATCATTAAACTTTCTCAATGAAATAGCTACCATGAAATACTACTGCAAATATTTCCTTTAATACATGTTACACTCCTGGGCCATCCCTTCTCTATCATCTTCATAAATAAAGCCCAACCATGTGCTTATTCCACAGCATGCACACTTCTGAGAATCAGCCGAAAGGATTCTGTGACAGATGCTACACTGGTAATAAAGATAATTTAAGAACATGCTCAATTTTAGGTAAGAACACTTAAAAAGGAAGCAGAATTCATGTCTGCATTCAGATGATGCTCTTCAAGGATGGTGAGTGAAAATGGCTGCAATTTCAGACCATCCTGACTCATCCCTTTTTCACAGCAATGCACACAGAACAATGGGTTGGTGTCCAAAAATACAGAACTATTTCCAAGCAAACAGAGATAGCCACACGCCTCTACATTTTTTTCCTTCACAGGTACACAAGATATTATCTCTTGCCATCAACTCCTGATCGGGTTTCAGAACTGGCCACTTTCCACTTCCAAGAATGCCTTGCCCAAGTACAGTCCATTGACAGACTGAGTGAAATTTCTAGGTTTGCACTTAATACAGGTGAGAGACATAATGAGAACATGTTTTCCTGAGTATCAACAAAGTCTAGAAAGTTTCCAGTTTGAAAGAAGTCAGAAATATGTTCAGTTTCCTGACCATTTCAAGGGATAAAGTTTAGAAACACTCCATGAACCAGGTATTACAGAACTACTCAATATATGTGTGAGAAGTCATGGATTCAACTCCACCTGTTTAGCACATTTGGTAATCACTGGTTCAACTGATATGCATGCAGTAGTGTGAGGTGTTTCAAATATACCCAGTATTTCCCTATCTCCTCCAAGAAACAAGGGTAAGGCTTGTTACTCAGGAGTGGACTCCGGAACTTGCACAGTGCATATTTTTATGGTAACGAGGAGGTCAGATAATTATGGAGGGACAAAAACAAGATGGAACAGAATTGCTAGGAAAATGCAGACTACATAAACATTTTTAATTTATCAACAGCAGTTTCAGTTAGAAAACAGTCAGACTTCACAGCTGATTCTTCAGTGGACATTACACTTACGTGGATCACCACTCCTGAACAGTCTGTCAACATCCACAATGCTTAATTCAGGCACATGTCTGAATAAATTGTGTCATTATCAGCAGCTGAAACAGAAACACAGTTGCACAGTTTTCCTTTTATGGCGTAACTTTGGGAAGGGATGAGCAGTTTTCACTCCTTGACCAAAAAAACCCCTCCCTTCGTAATACGAAGAATTTGTGTAGAAAACATATTTCCAAATTACCTTCTCAGCACTATTTTAGTAAGTAGCTCTTAATTTCCCTTTGCTGCAGAATTGTTCAAAGTGTGAGGCGATAAATAAACTTCAGAAACAGACACTTTTCTCTTGGCTGGCATTTGATAGCGCACATTTTTCCAGAATCTTGTATTTGCTGAACAAGATTTCTCCGAGAAGTCTCCTTTCCATTGGATGGCCCCATGCTTTTGCTTAATATATCTGATTGATTCTGGCATGCTTGTGTAGTCCTGCATTTCATCCATTTCTATAAGAATCACTTGAGTCTCGTCACGGATAAGAGCACTATACATAGCTAATTGTTGTTCAGAGGCATCTTCCAACTGGACGCAACTAAATGTTTCAGATCCCAAAATAATCAACAGTCTTCTGCTTTGCTTGAAGGTTTCATCAGCAACGCTGACCACAGCTGGAAGTAATGAAGGAACAATCAAAGTCTGTATAGAAAGTTTATTGTTAACACAAAGCATTGCACTATCTTTAAATTGCAAATATAGATAACAGTGACTTGCTCAAAGAACTGGTAGGTCTAAGATATCCAACTGCCATAATCCACTGCACAAAATTACTGACCAAAAATGCTTTCTGCACTCCCCAGGGATAGTTATCATTCAAAAGACCTCAGCAGTATTATTAATTCTACAGAGTACTGATTTGTTTACCCTGGAAAGAAAGAGCAGACCCTATCATTATAACATCAGAATAGAAATTTGATTAAGGAACAACAAGAAAAATAGAAATAAATTGGCCATCAGATAAGAGGTCTAATTTCCCACTAAAAACAAACAAAAAAGAACCTACAGTTTTACATTTAGTTTATAATAATAAACGTTTTCTCAATTGTAAATACTTCTAACCCTAGATCAATGTGTAAGAAAGCAATGTATCAACTCTGCTAATTAAACCACACCTTCTCCCGGTAGGTCATCCCTTCCTAATATAAAGAGATTATATCCACATTGTTGTTCTAAAACGTTGGGGAGAATTCTAAGAACAAAGGTTTCCAGACGATAGAAGTTGGTTCCTCCACTGCCTTTTGTGTACAGGACACATGCATCATAGATTTTTCCATCTAAAACAAACAAAAATATTTCTGTTAAAAACTAAAAACCAGCAGCATGCCTATATTGCAAAGCTTCATTTTGGATCGCTTAAAATAGGTATAAGGGCTTGACAGCTGTCTGACAGAGCAACATCAAAGCACTAAAATGCTCTACAGATTAAAAGAAAGATGATGAGCCACAGAACCTGATCATCATGGGGAGCAATGTGACAGCAAGTGAGCTGGATGCAGGACCCTGGGGGCTGCAGAAAGGAGCCCCCAAACTCAGAGATGCCAACACATTCATACTATCATAGAATCACAGAATGGCCTGGGTTGAAAAGGACCTCAAAGACCATCTAGTTTCAACGCCCCTGCTGTGAGCAGGGTCACCAACCACTAGACCAGGCTGCCCAGAGACAAACTTAGTAAGTTAAGTTTAGGACAAGCTATAAAACATCATTTCTTTTATCCATTTTTCATTAGAAAAATATTTTTTTCTAATGAAAAATTTTTCATTAGAATTTTTCATTAGAAAAATAGAGTAAGTTTTCCAGGAAAACTTGTCTTTTGTTAAAAGTTGAAATTACTTTCATGTGAAAATATTTCAAACAGCCATGAATAAATGCTAACTATCTTACTGCACATTTCCACAAGTCCATTTACTTTTGAGCTCTTGGGAATTTGAGACAGTCTAATTCTGAGGGCTGCCCAAGCACAATACATATTATTTCCATTATTCACACCTACCCAATGTATTTGTCTACACTGCAGCACTAGAAACACATTAAAAGTATCACAGAATAGAAAACTGGTAGCATGTAACCATCATAACTTGCTGCATTTATAAGTAAAGTTATGTGTAAAAGAGAAAAGTTGGAGGAGAAAAAAACACCTCAGCAAATGAGAGTTTCATTTTCACTGTAAATATCTAATGCACATTTTTCTACAGCTAATCCACAGGATGTAGCTCTGCTGACACCTATTGACCACTGTCAGAGTGACCATAAATCCACATGCAAAGAAACAACTTCCTTTGGAAGAAATAGGGGTTTCTTTTTGACCTACCTCACCTTAATGGCCATAAATATTATGCAGCGTTTACTACCTCAATTACATATTTCACCTGTGTGACTGAAAAGATCTTTCCATATGTACCTGAAAATTGTCAAGGAAATTCCAAATACATTCTATTAATCATATAATTGCTGGGAAGTAATAGCAATTGGAAAAAAAAAATAAAATAAAAGGCAATAGGCTAGTTACACTGACATACATTGGTTCCATGCACATACCTTCCTTACTTACAAAGGCACATCCAGAATTACGATACCAAAGCACCAAGTCAATCTTGAACATCTTATAGATGATTAGAATAAGAAATGTTAAAAGCAACAAAGAGACAAGCCCTCCAGTCAGCCATCTTTGTACATCAGGAACTGCACAAAATATGATGAGAGTAGAAAGAAAATGTTGGATTTGTCCAAATCTGATCTTTCACACAAATGTAATAAACATTTGAGTATCGCATTTTTCACTTCCACCTCCCTATTATTTTAATAGATAAATACACTACTGCAATGACTCTTCCCTTCCACACATCTACATGCTTAAATACAGGAAAGTGTAATCCACGAGCCTTCTGTTGATGTGATGTACCAGCATTTGGAACCAATACCACAATACCTCTATGAAAGCCAAGTCAATCACAAGCCAGAAAAAACAGCAGTATGCCTTACCTCTGTGTTTTAATATAATATAGGATGCAACTTGCCCAAAGGCATTTGAAGCTTGACAGACAAATGGTTGTTCATAATCTTCACTATGCACTTCTGAAATTATGAGCTTCACAGAATACATGGGGCGTCCATCATAAGCAGTTTCCTCTCTATCCAAAAAGTGACAAACAAAGCCATAAAACCACTCCTTTCTATAAAGGTTTCATCACTAACAGGTGCAACATGACAATGATCACTTCCATCTGCAAATACCAATCAGACTTCAGAACAGATGAATAATCGCGTTATGTGAGGGAAACCCAAACAACAGCTCAGCCTCTTCCTGACATTTAGTGTAGATATCAGAAAATGTCATCAGCAAATCCTATCAAGAGCTGTTTCCTGGTGGAATATAAGGTCTCCATAGGCTACAGTACAAAAAATATATCTTACAAAGATACTAAAACCCATGTAGAAGGGGGTTCTCAACACCTGTAAAAGTAGGCGGAGCATCCCAGTGCTTGGTGGAAGAGAAGTTCCACAATCTGAAACGCCTGAAAAAGAAGCCCCAGTACAGAGACGTAATCTGACAGTGACAATCTTTGGGACAGCAAAGACACTGAAGGCGTCAACTGAAGCACATAACACCAGCTCTCAGTGCAATTCTAGTTGGAGGAAATGGAGTCTAAACTGCTGCTTCATAACATGGATCCGAACAGATTTGGAACAGATACGGTATCAGGCTGCACTGTTAAGATACATGTTATTCACTGTACATTTTACGAGGGCACAAAAAATGCTAATTTTGCTGCACATTACTTCACTGAATAATCTGCACTGTGTCTCATGACTGATGTGCAAACTAAGTAACTTTTTAACCAGCAGCAGACTAGGGTCATATGCAAAATTAACTAACTAGTCTACTTAGCCAAATGCTGTTCTTCTCTGAAAATGTACTCTAATTACCATTAAAAATGCAAAGTAAAAGTTTGAAATAGATCATGAAGAGTATATATAGGACCACACAAATCAACATGTGAGCAACAGGTCATAGTAGTTTGAACGCCAGAATAAGAAGTAAATGAAACATCATTAATACACATGATTAGATCCAGAAAATATGATGGCTGGAAATACAGTAAGACAATAATTTAAGTGCTAGGAAATATAACAAAAACCCTTCGCTTTTATGATATTGTCAGTGATTGCATGCCTCTGAATTATAGCCCAATTGTTTATAACATTACAATATATGACTTTTGTATAGGGTTTTCTCTCAGAGAGCACTAATTCAGCATTTTATTTCCCCTTTTGTTTTATGATGAGGACTTATTAATTTCCAAGAACCATAATCTTATGTTGAAGATACCATTCTCATTTCTTCATCACTTTCTCCCTCATAGATGGTGCTTGATAACTTACAAAAGTGCTCGCATTTTTCCTTCATAGTATCACCAGGAGATGAGGGCTGACAAAAACCCTATAGTTTTCAGTTCCTTGGTTCCCAATCTGTGATATCTAAGACATCTTTTCAGATTGCTTTCTGCTACAATTTTGTCTTTTCCAAGTCAAATCTAATTTCTTTCCCTCCTAGCTCTGCTTAAAACTATCTTTCACCTTCACATTATCTCCCAGTTGCTTTCCGCAGTCCATGTCCTAGTCTTTTTTCTAAATCCCAACCCATCACTAGAAATATTTTTCTTCTTCTCTCCACTCAGTCCACTAAGCTTCAGTACAAATGTCCTCAACAAAGTCCTCTGTTAGCTCTCCATCTGATCTCAGTTACACTTCCCTACCTTACGGCTCTTAAAACTAGAAGTCTAAAGTTCTCCCGCAAAGCACAAGGTTCCACCTCTTACAGCCTCCCAGATAGGCAGATGGAAAGGAAAAGGAGAACACAGGAGACAGTCTGAGCCTCACATGCTCCGTCTCACTTGAAAGAAGTCTCTGCCAGTCCAAAGCTTGCTCACTAGAAACAGTATTATAGTTATGAGACTAGAAGCCTCTACAGAACACCTTTTTCCATGGCTGGAAATTTAGATGGATTTTTATAATTACTCTAAGGAGCCCAATTTCACACAAAGTCCATGCATCTACTATGATTCAAGTCTCTACTTCAAAAAGAAAACGATCTGGTAGAGGCAAGCATTTCATGTCAGAGGGATAAAGTTCCACTTCGGTTGCCAACCCAGTATTTTCTAATCTGAAAATGTACTTACTCATAGGGCCTTGCAAAAATTCTGCTCACATAAAACACATCAATATACACACCGTTGCCTGTCCAAAACACCTCAAACCCATCAGCACCTGTTGTATTGCAATCCACTGTGACCTGTGAGCCTATAAAATTGTGTTACAAAGTGAGAAGTTAATTTTCATGCTCTAATTAAAAGTTATGCAATTCTGTTCATAGACCCCCACTCAGACCATAGGATGGTTCCACAGCCTTTCAGAAAAGTTCCTCTAACAGATTATCTACCCATTCAGTAATCTGCATGTTCAAAGAGACTGATAGTACAGAAGAGGCCAAATCAGGGACATAGCATCTCCCTCTACAGCGTCACTTTTCCCTGCAGTTTTTCTGCAACTTGGGAAGGAATATCCCTTGCCTCCTTCCTTCCCACCACAAAACAATCTTCCTTTGATAAAGTAATGTAAAGGAGAAACAGAACTGTCACTGAACTAGTTTTTGCCCAGAGAAAACAAACATACAATGCGGCACCCTTCTTGGGCAAGAATTTTCACTAGGATACAAAATAATATTTTCTTATAGTGAAAAGTACTTACCAAGTTCCACTTCAATTGAGTTGTTTTGTGGATAAGATATTTCTGGGGGCATTTTTGGTGGGCTCACTAATCAAAAGAAAGAAAATCATTTTTAGAAAAGCAGAAGTGACTGCAGCCTGTTAATGCTGTAGAACCCAAGGGCAACCTAAACACATCTTGCCCTGCAGACAGGGTTGTCAGCAATTTTACTACAGACATTATTCAATACTCAAAACAAGAGTTTTGAAGATAGTCCTGTTACTTCTGAGTAGATGCTCTGTCAGATATCTACAGGACATTCTGAAATATTTCTTATCAGATATTGAAAGTTCAAGGAAATTTCTCTACGAGCACACATCAATAAGGAAGTCATAATGCATCCTGTTTGATGTGAAACACACAGGATTGCCACAGATACATCCTTCCCTGCCACCTCTTATAACTGTGTCCATGTTATTGTTTGGACCCCAAATCACCCATTTTAGCGCAAGCTTGCTCAGCTGAAGTCTCTGAACAACTGAGCTGCTTTCAGCCGTTAATAGCAAAGGAGTTATGATTCTGCTTTAGTGAGCTGCTGAAGCTGAAACCACACTGAAGGAAAAGTTTAAAGGGCACGTTTTAGAAACAGCCAGTCATAAGCCAGTCATTTCTAGCTATATATTCCTCATCTTCTGTTTATTCACATCATAAAAATACAACATTTATATCACATTCACAAATATATAAATATACATACCTATACATGTATGCATACATATACATACAGAGAAAACATGCACACACAAAAACCCGAACATTAGATGGGGATGCAACAGATGAGTAGACCTGAAAATGTGTTTTAACGGGAATGTGAAAAACCATACAAAAAAATGAAGGAAATAGAACACATTAAACTAAGATACCGCTACAGTTTGTCTTGGTTTAACTGGTTGTTCTTGTGGTAAGGGGATGATGTAAATGAGAGAGAAGTAAGATGGGCAGGATAGAGTGGGTGCAATAGGACCTATTTAGGGACCTCAGCGGCTGGCCCATTAACCAAAGCATCAATGTACTGCAATTCTGATCCCACTGTTGAATCACCAACACAGTGGCAGTAACAGAAAAACTTCAGCAAGCATTTCTTTCCTCCTTACTTAGATGCAAAGTAATAGCCTATAGCATACCTATATACAAATTGAGTTTTTAGCTGCAATTAGAAACCTGGACAAAATTTTGGAGAGTCGCTGTTATAAACAGTGAATTTATCTACTTACCTTCTACAATCAGACTAATGTCTCGTGCAATGTTATATTGCTTCCCATTGTAGGTATATGTTGTTTTGCACGTATAGTTTCCTTGATCTTGTACAGTCACATTGAAAATCACAAGGTCACTGTTTAAGAAGGCAAATCTTTTCCCTTCCAGAAGCTGACAGTCCTAAACGTATAAAGAACTCTGTTAATTCATGTCACTACCTCTTTCCATGGTTTGTCCCTCTTTAACACATCAAACTTTCAGTGGACCACAACATAGGGATGGATGCCTTGTGGAATGTGAGGAAGAGGGCTGGAATCAAAAGGAAAACACGCTTTGTTTTGGCTCGGAGTTTTTAATTCACAGATAAACTTATTCATTTCCTAGAGAAAAAAAAAAAAGCTTACAATATTAAGGAGAGAAATAAGGAAGTGTGATGTAAGGGCCAGAATTTGTAAAAGTATTAATTAACAAAGAATTACTCAGGGATTAGACTTCATTTTTTCAAGCACTTAAATACTCTCAGTACCTTACAGACTGCACAAGAACAAGGCAAAAATGTTGAAGAAAACAATACATTCCTAATGTATTAAAAGAACGAGACTTTAAATACTTATGAACCATATGAAATGACATTTACTTGACGGAGCAATCCTAAACACACAATGGATATGCTGTCTCTCACAGATTACATACTAAATCTGTTTCCAAACAAAAACAATGTTTCACTAGCACATATAAAGGTGCCATCTAGTGGATATGTGGGTCAAAGTTTTCTACATTTAAACTGAATTTCTTACTCTGTTATTAAAAGAAACTATATACACCTTTACAAGGTGAAATGCCTTAATTCCCTCCTCCAGATTTTTTTATAAAGCATTTTTTTTTACATTTATAATAAATCTGTAGTTTTTCTGCAACAATTCATAAACATCAGTTACTTATGTTTCAAATAACTGACTGTTATTACAGTTCCAATCACCGGAACAGGTTGCCCAAGGAGGTTGTGGATGCCCCATCCCTGAAGGCATTCAAGGCCAGGCTGGGCTTGTGGCTCTGGGCAGCCTGGTCTGGTGGCTGGCGACCCTGCACATAGCAGGGGGGTTGAAACCAGATGATCATTGTGGTCCTTTGCAACCCAGGCCATTCCATGATTCTATGACTCTATGATAAAACCAGCTGTTTTTACCTTATACCAACGAACAGGTAGAATATTTTCCTCATTCCTGAAGTGATCCAAGTGTGGACACACAACCTTTGCAGATGATGAAGTAAATACTATCTCCTCTACAGCAAATTTTTCATTTAAGCATAAGCCATCAGTCCTCTCAAAAACAGTTACTTTTGTAGACATTCTGCTGCAGCTTGTTAAATTCCTGCAACTAATACAACACAATTAAATTTAGATTTTTGACATATTTTCCAACTCCAAAATACACGGTAGTCTTTTTGGAGAAGAAAGAAAGGACCACAACTTTACAAATCCTCTCAAAAGTTTTACCAACTAGCAAAAAAAAAAAAAAAGAGTTCCATTCCCCAACATAAAGTTAGTTTTAGTGAACATACTCTCTTAAACAGCATTTCTCCCAAATCCTACTTTCTTTCTAAAAGTTATTCTCTTTGCAACACAATTCTATAGCAATGTAATTTTTTTAACCTTCACCTTATGACACATTCATAATCTCCAGAATCTTCTAATACTGCAGGAAGAAACCAAATTAAACTCTTCTGCTGATGAATTCTAGAAAGTCTGTCTCTAGGCACAGCTGTTTGGTTACCAACTTTATACCACGTTAAGTTGCAGTCTCCACTTTTAAAATTGAAGCTTTTTTCCAGTGAACATTTAATAACAAGAGGCTGCCCATCAGGCACAAGACTGTGCTTGAACATCACATCATAGGCTCCGCATTTCTCTAAAGGAAAGAGATAAACATTAAAGAAAATCTCAAACAATGTGAAACAAAATACTGAACTTGCTCCTTGATTACACCTACAAAGTTTATTGAATGTCCACCTTCATTCTTAAGTCATCTAACAATACTGTTTCAATCTTGTATCTTTGGAGTTCAAAGCATTATTCAATAATATACTGACATAGTTAAGCCATTGAAATGAAATGCTGTTTTCTGAATATAAACTTTACACTCGTCATCTGTCTGCTTTATTTCAGATGCAAATGATTAGAGTACTTGTATTTCTCCAGGTTGTTCCAAGCACACACACAACACACGTGGATGCACAAATTTCATATTTAGTGTCTCTTTTTATCACTTTCACTTCTCTATAGTCAAAGTAAATCCTGCAGTACTCAGATATCCCAAGGGGACACAGAAAGTTCAAGTTCTAATTGCACAAATATTAAACTTCCAAAGAAAATTTCCACTCACCCCGTACTTCATGAGAAAGGAATTATTCAAATGCTTAGCAATGAACTCGTTTTCTTTCCCTGAATCCAGGAAGATTCACATGGGAAAAAGCAACACCAAGAGATTTTGCCAGTACAATGAAAATAGGCACCAACTCTGGATGCATCGGTCACATTCCAGAGTCAGTACTCTATTTATTTAAAATAACTCATTTCATTACAATAAAAGAACAGCCACATGGGGCCATCCAAGTTTTTGTGAAGCCTAAAACTCTTGCTTTGCAACATTTCTCTGGACATCATGCATTTCTTGTCATGAGAAATGGCAACATAAGCATTCCTTTCTTTGCCTTCTCTATAGTATTCCTCTGCCAGATACTATATCTTTTCTTTACCTCAAACTCCTCATTTATTTAATGAATGACACCTCGTATGGAAGACATCGGAGGTGTCACTGCCCATAGCAGGGGGTTGGAACTAGGTGATCTTAAAGGTCTCTTCCAACCCAAACCGTTCTATGATTCTATGATTCCAAGAAAATTACAATTCCTTTAATTACTTCATGCACCAGAAGGTTATGTTGCCATTCAGAGGACTCTCAACAGGCTGGAGAAATGGGCTAACAGGAGCCTCACAGAAGTTCAACAAAGGGAAATGTGAAGTCCTGCATATGGGGAGAAATCCCCCAGGCACCAGCACATACTGGAGGCTACCCAAGAAAGCAGCTCTGCGAGAGAGGACCTCGGGGTCCTGGTGGACAACATGCTGACCATAAGCCAGCAACACTCCATCACAATAAAGATGGCTTAAAGGTGTCCTGACTGCATTAAGAAGAGCATCATCCACAGGTTGAGGGAGATTAATCTTCCTTTATTCAGCACTGGTGAGACAAATCTGGAGTGCAACTTCCTAGCATAACAGAAACATGGATTTACTGAAGCGAGTCCAGCTCAGGGCCACCAAGATTATTAGGAGAGTGGAACTCTCACATGAAGGCAGGCTGAGAGAGCTGGGACTGTTCAGCCTGGAGAAGACAAATAGTAGTGGGGCAGATCTTACCAGTGTGCAAATGTATACCTCTGATGTGAGAGAATAAAGAAGAGGGAGCCAGATCCTTCACAGCAGTGCCCCCTGACAGGATAAGATACAAGGGGCTTACATTGTGAGATTCCATCTGAACACAAGAAAACTTTTTTCTCTTTTTTTCTTTATTTTTAACGGAGAGGTTGATGAAAAACCATGGAAAAACTGCTGTGGGTCACCACTGTTCGAGCAAAGAGATTGAATTAAATGTTCTCAAGAGGTGTCTTCCACCTTAAGTTTTGCAGTCAGTACATAAAATGTCATATGTTATATGTTTTATAGGTTTCTGCTTTCAGAACTGTTTAAAAAACCTCACTGACATGCACATAAATTTGACTTTCACAGCCATTTGTACAAAAAAAAAAAACCCACAACAGTATTACTTGTGCAAAAAATTAAATTACAGAATAAGACTTTCTATTGTCACCAACTAACTTACCTGCAATCATTAAAGAAAGAAATGCTGTTGTGATCTTACAGGAAAATATTTTTGCTGTCATGTTTCCCTACAGAAAAGGAAAGAAACCCCTAAATTAGTGGTTTCTGAGATAAACTTCTACAACCGAAAATCAACATGTGCATTACAGTTTCTATTACCAACACGGTGTCTTTTATAAACTGTACTTTTCTTATACTAGGTTCTCAACATGTATTACATGCTTGTAGCATAGCAAAAGGAACTATCTGCCTTACAGGAAAACACAACCGTCTCCAGGACTGAAGAGTAACAATTACAGGGCCATCCCACAACAAAACGTATTTTCTTAGAACTGGAAGGCTAACTTCTGACTGAACATAAAGGGGAAACATACGTAAGAACATCTGTGCCAACAAGATCAGGGGCCCCTCTTAAAGCAGTGTTTTGTCTCAAGTTGTGGCCAACAACAGATGACTTGAGAACAAAAGTGCAAAAGAACAAGGATATACAGACATCCCTCTCAGCCTCTCAATAGCTGGTGGCCCTCAGTAGATTCCTTCCCAAGAATATAGTACAACACCCTCTGAACGCATAGAAACATCCTTTGGCAAAGAGCCCTTAAGTTCATATACTGACACAGAAAACACAGGAATTGCCTTTGCTTATCTTGAGCATGTTACCTGCTCATCTCACCTCATTTATTGTTCTAGAGGAACGATTAAAAAAAAAAAATGAGCGAACATTTCCTATTGTGCATGTCACACACTTGGGATTTTATACATCTCCAGTACGCTCCTCCCCAGTTCTTCTTTCCCCAGGCTTATCAATTATCTTTAACTGACCCTTAGATGGAATCTGATTTCACACTTCTGATCATCTTTACCACTCTCTTCTGTATCTCCTTGGAGATCATCAGAAGCTACCTGGACGTGGGCCTGGGCACCCTAATGTGGGTGGCCCTGCTGAAGCAGAGGTTGGACAAGGTGACCTCCAGAACTCCCTCCCCACCTCAACTATTTCCAGTTCTCCAGGTACACCACTGCTCGTCTGAGAGGAGGAAAGGAGACCAGAAATTACATCCAGTCATCAAAATATCTGTGCACTACAGATCAATAAAGTGAATATATGATGTATTCTATACTACTTCCTAATAATTCATTGACACTTTCACTATTTCCATTTTCACAACAGTTTCTACACAGCTACCCGCTACAGATACCTACATTTTTACACAACTATAAAAGCAGAAATGCGGTCATTCAAATTGAAGGACGATCTGGATAATCCTATCCTGTTAAAAGTCTTTAGCCTATCACCAGCTTATGCAAAAGCTAAAGATGACACTTCCAGCAGCCCTCTTTCTTCACCAAACTGACTCAGGAGCATGCCAGGCATTGAGTCATACTCACTGCTTCTTGCAGGGCCTGCTTTCCTCCTTCCTTTTCTTTTCCCTACCTCCTCGTTGCAAATTTCCGCTCTAATTACCAGGCACGTTATTTCTTGCTCAGCTCGAAAGGAGGGGTGCCTTCCCTCAAAAGAATGCTGAACCTAACAAGAAACACACTAGGCTCCAAATCACTAGAGGGAGTTTATGTGTGGTTGTACAAAAGCTTCAACTTTCTTTGTGAATTGCGATGAACAGACAGTAATTCTTAATTTTTATATACTTAAATTTTAAAGAAGATGACAAAACTTCAATGGAAACAGTTTAAAGAGAAAATAGGACTGAATGGACTTCAGTAATGACCAGGTATTGTCTTTACAACTTTTTCATAATCAGCTCTTCATTAGTTCTGTTCATTACAGTGTTTCCTTACTTTATCGTTCTTTCTCAAATTCTTTCCCAAGCAGTTTTTTGCCGCTACGAGTAGACATGGAAACTACCCAAAGGTAACATTTTGCCGTGTTCTGAAGAACTGCTTTTCAGAATCCTACTTCTCTATAAATTGTGTTCTTTCTAAAAAGTTCAATTTTTAACTTGTCTTGTTGCCAACACAGAATTGCTGCGAATACATAGCACTATGTAAAACCAGGCACATGAACTCCTCTGAGGAGACTCATATTTGTATCTGCCTTTTCATAAAGAAAACAATGTCATATATACGGAACTTACAAATGACAAGAAAACTAGGCTCTGCTCTGTACATGTC
The DNA here is from genome assembly GCA_030625065.1 of Alectoris magna. Classification (NCBI taxonomy): domain Eukaryota; kingdom Metazoa; phylum Chordata; class Aves; order Galliformes; family Phasianidae; genus Alectoris; species Alectoris magna. The sequence goes on from CM060560.1 coordinate 62,934,137, forward strand.
TTTGCATAACTCATGATGAAAATAGTAAACTATGACTGCAGACTCAAGTGCAAATGTTTTACCTACCACATTCTGCCATGACAAAGAGATAAATTTCTTCCTTTTCCCAGCCATTTTGTCCACATCTTGATCCTGCAATTGACATGCAGAGCTTTACCACTCAGGATTGCAACCAGTCGGTGTTATCTTTGACCATATTTTCTAGAGGGGAAAAAACTCCTTGTATCTGAGGCCATATCCACAGAGTTTCAGCCTGGAAGAAAATTATCTCATCATTTGAGGGAAAGAGAGGGAAAGAAAGAGTGAAAGAAAGGTCTCTGCTGATATGTGCAACCGAATTACAACGGCAGCATCCATGACCGCACATGTAAAGCAAAATTTTCATAAAAATCTGAGACTAAGTTAGTACAGTCACCTGTTCCTCTGCTGTTTACTCCTTTCAAAGTTGATTTGCTCAATTAAAAAAAGAAAGAAAAAATAAAAATGAAACAAGATACCTAGCATCATCAGAACTTTGGCTCACAGGAATTACTGCACACTTACTAAAGGTACTTTGACTGCCTTATTCAAACACATGGATGGACTAAAACGTGCAACAGTCCACAACCTCCCTGGGCAGCCTTTTCCAGTGCTCCATCACCCTTACCATGAAGAAGTTCTTATGCACATTTGCGTGGCATTTCCTATACTTCAGTTTGTGGCTGTTTCCCCTTTCCCTATCACCACACACCACTGAAAAGAGTCTGGTCTCATCCCTTTGTCTCCCTCACCTTAGATATTTATAGACGTTGATCAGATCCCCCTGAGTCTTCTTTTCTCAAGGCAGAACAGACCCAGTTACTCAGCCTTTCCTCATTTGGGAGACGCTCCAGGCCCTTTATCATCTTTGTGGCCCTCCACTGGACTCCCTCCAGGAGATCCCTGCCTTTTTTGTACCAGGGAGCCCAGAACTGGACACAAAACTCCATGTGAGGCCTGACCAGGGCAGACTAGAGAACTAACAGATACTTCTTTTACATAAATCATTCAATACATATACCTTAACCACTTCTATTGACTGCAAGGTATGCTATGAGTCTTCATGAGAGCTTATCAAGCCTCTCCCCTCCAATACAGGAAAAATGGTTGTGACAAACCCTGTATTCCTTCCCCACTGTTGCACGCACACACACACAAGAGCTCTGTCAGCACACCTGTACGGAGCCAGTTACAGAACTGAGGGCCTCAACCCCATCTATTTTTAGCCGCTATTCTGTGAACTACCAACTCCCCATTACCACATGCGGGTCCAAAACATCCGAGCTCGGGATGGCGGCCTCCCTCCCGCCCAGCGCAGGGACGGACTTTCATCGCGAAAAAGCCCCTCGGCCACGGGCCGGCCTTGCCGGGGGAAGCCCCACCTCTGCCTACCTGCCGCTGGGCTCCCGGCCCGGCCGTGCGGGGCTGACGGAGGCGGAGATGCCCCGTGTCGCGGCAGCAGGAGCCGGCGAAGCCTCCCGTACCCTGCCTGCGCTCGTGAGGCGGCCTCGTCAGCACTGGGCTTCCCTCCCCTCCCCGCCCGGCGTGCGGTTGCCTCAGCTGCGATCGCAACAGGCCGTCACTCGTTGGTTTGCTTTTTTTTTTTTTTTTTTTCCCCCCTTCTTATTTATTTATTTACGTACTTATTTGGAGCTTACTAAGCTTATGCTGCCCTGGGAGCACTGCCTCAGTGTTCCTCGGTTCTCTGCTTTACTCACATGGCGCTGCTGGAATAAGCAGCGTGAACAGAATCACACAGGGGCATTCTAATGCTGTGTTGTCACTGAGTGACTGACCCCAAAACGCACAGCAAGGCAGAGCGAAGGTTCCTCCCAAAGCAAGCAGAAATCTGGGCTCTGTGGAACTGCCAAGACAGGTTCTCATCCCTGCTAAAAGTACAGTGTAAGCATGTTTGCTAAGCCGGCTACAAAGTTCTCTATGGAGAATAATCTTGTCCTGCCCCTCCTTCCCTGCTTTTCTGGTACTAAGTTGTGTTTACCAAATATAAACATAATCTAATCTGCCATCCTGCTCACCGCATGATAACCACAGATAAGAATTTATGCCCTGCTATGCCTACACATGTCCTCCACCAAAGCAAGGGATGTGGTGATAGCTAGAGGCACGCTGTGACATACGCTGGATCAGTGGGCTGAGGCCAACAGTATGAGGTTCAGCAAGATCAAGTGCCAGGTCCTGCACTTGGGTCCCAGCAACCCTAGGCAACGCTACCAGCTTGGGGCACAGTGGCTGGAAGGTTGTATGGAGGAAAAGGGTCTGGGGTGCTGGTTGACAGCCAGCTGAACATGAGTCATTAGTGTGCCCAGGTGGCCAAGAAGAACTATAGTATATTGGTTTGTATCAGAAACAGTGAGTCAGCAGGAGCAAGGAAGTGATCACCACCCTGTACTGGTGAGGTTGCACCTCAATGCTGTGTTCAGTTCTGGGCCCCTCGCTATGAGACATCAAGGCCCTGGAGTGTGTCCAGAGAAGGACAATAGAGGTGTGAGGGCTCTGATGGGAAGCAGCTGTGGGAACTGGGATCGTTCAGTCTGAAGAAAAGGAAGTTCAGGGGAGACTCTCTAGAATGACCTGAAAGGAGGTTGCTGTGGGTTGGAGGTTGGCTGCTTCTCCCACTTAACAGTGATAGAATGAGAAGGAGTGGCCTCAGGTCGCACCAGAGGAGGTTCAGGCTGGATGTTGGGAAAAATTCCTTCGCAGAAAGAGCAGTGAGGTACCGGCACAAGCTGCCCAGGGATGTAGTAGCATCACTGTCCCTTGAGATGCTCAAGAACGTGGCACTGAGAGACATAGTTAGTGGGCATGGTAGGAACGGGCTGATAGTTGGACAAGATGATCTGAGAGGCCTTTTCCAGCCTTAACAATTCTGTGATACACATTAGAGGTTCTCCTGTATGAGATATTCCTTTTCCTTGTATCTTCACTGTAATACCAATAATAGAAAAAGAAAAAAAACAATTATCGTAAAAAAAGATATTGTTAAAATTATCAAAATAATAGGTAAAGAGGTAAAGTGAGAAATATTCAGTCATTCAACTTTTCAGGGACTGATATCAATCAGAATTCTGCTAAACTTCATTGTAGTAAAGCTGGAGGAATATCAACTGAACTGACTGGGTTTCGTGAGACAGCAAAGTCTGGGCATGCATTCCTGAAATGGAACACAGCTGATAAAAGATAAAAATGGCAGTGAAAACCATAGAAGTCCATTATCTGACACTGATTGATGTACACATTAGTTGTAGTCACCCATGAGCACTTCCAGGCAGACCAAGAGCAACTCCAGCTACAGAAATGAAGATGGTGCCAAGCAGAGAGCTAGCTCTGCAACTGTGTTCCTGATCAGATCTCTGCAATGACTTCTTGTTTGTTGTCTCATAAAGCTCAAAGGTAGAATGAACTTCTATAATTGGCTCAGGGAGGGCTCTAGCACACCTCATCAGTGCCGCCTTTGAAAATGGATTGCAGCAGAGCAAGGATCATGGCAGAGCTTATCTTTCTGTGACTGAAGAGGTAACCAAAGGAGGCTACTTCTCTTCTAATGAGGATGCTGGGCTTAGCAGTTAGCATTCAGTGTATTGCAGTTTTCTGAAATGATGTATTTGCTGAGGAAGATATCTCTGCGAAATCCCCCCTTTCCCCATTGGATGGTTGCACACAGCTGCTTTATTTAGCTGATAGTATTGTGAAAAGCACTGAAAGTACCTGCAATAAATAATTCAGTCCTTTTGTATTCTGCAAATTAAAGGGAGAATATTCACTAAGGAAGCTGCCTAACAACAACATTGGGTAGACAGCATGTCCTGAACACCAGCTGATTTACCTTGCAAAAATCAAGGTGATGCTTACTTGTATAGATCTAACCTAGGGTACTAGCACAAGCCACTCTTGACCTGTGGGTTGTTGGTTTTTTTGGGGTGGGGGAAGGTTTCTTTTTGTTTGTTTGCTTTTAGGACAAGTGACATTGGCAAGAGAATGTAATTGCTACTTTTTAAAAGGAAATTATAGAATTCTATAGACTTGTGTGTTACCTGGTGCTGATAAATCATCCCTTCCACATGAAAAGAGACTATAGTCACACAGTGTCTCTAAGGCACCCAGAAGTGTTTTTAGGGCAAAGCTATGTAGTTTGTAGCCAATTGTAGTCAATTATCTCTTTCTCGAAAGAAACTGAGCAGAGTGAATCTAAAGCTAGCAGAATTTTAAAGCCCTTAATGTACATTTTTCTGCAAATTTAACCTTTGCTAAAGACATTCAGAATATCCTTATGCATATGATACTATAAAACTTGTTGAGTCTACAGGAAAATGTATCACAAAATGTCATTGCAGGTAGTTATCTAGATACCATTAAAGCTGCAGGAAACAGGCTTTCTTAATATGGCTCATCCAAAGTCAGCTTACTAAGAATGTCAAGGCTGTCTAAATGTTCTTTCATTGCTGTGAATGTGTAATTCCATTTTAATGAACAATTCCACTTCTGATTTTAACAATGAGCTACTGGCTTAAGCATTTACATCCGTTTTGTAGGAATATTTCTGAACTCACGGTGTGGTAATTAAACATCTTGCAGTTACAAATTATTCACTAGTAGAGCATAGAAAGTCATTTGTAGTTCTGGTAAGTACATGTCTAATTTCTAACAGAAGAGCTGGGGCCTCTTTTTCTAGCCAAATCTGTCCTTTTCTTCCCCCTCACAGAAAATAATTTATTGATTTTCATCCCTTCAATAAATCTACATCCTCTCTCTTTACCTGCAGGTGTGTGAAGCTTCAAACTCACCTTGAGGAATCTGTTTTGGCAAAAAATATTTCAGAGTTGAGACGTGGAACTAACAAGACCCATTTTCAAGTTCATAACCATGAGAAGTGATAAAAACAAGGCAGAGCTCAGATTTAAGGTAAATTAAAACATTGAATAAGACGTTATTTAGCTCTAAAAATGCCCAGTTAAATAGGTCTTCAGTGCAATCAGAATGAAAAAAAAAAGAATTACACATGGCCCCCAAAATAATATAAGCTTTCTACTTGCTTTGAGAAGGGTATTGGCAACTATGGGAGAAGGCAGCAAAGCTAATAGAAACAAAGGCACAATCCCAGAAATTATGATAACTAAAAAGAAAGTAAAATTCTAAGTTTTCTGCATATTTCACTCAGGCAGGCAAAATCGTTTCTATCCCAAATTCTAGAGTAAGTGACATATGGAATTACAGATCCAGCAGCTAGTAATCTTTAAAGACAGCAAGACCCACTTCAAGAAACAGCATCTTTCTGTGGACCATCTAAAACAGCTGTAGGAACAGACAAGCTTTTCAGCATTAAAAAAGTACACAAAATGCAACTGGAGAACAGAAAAACATCTAACACCAAATAAATACTCAAAAATAATTTGTAAGGTGCAAGAAAATATGTATGATTTAGAAAGTTTAAAATAGGAATCCAGTAATTGGAAAACAGAAACGGACTGTCAGAGTGTTCAGTCACATCATGTTGTTCTGTTTTTTATTTCTCTTTGATATCACTTTCATCTTGGAAATCAATTATCAAGGTAGAGCAGGAAAAGCTGACTTACACTGCAAAACCCAAACTGCAAGGCTGGCTGGGAAGCAAGCTCATGGAAAGCTGGGAGCAGATGCTTGAGAAGGGAACAGCCAACATGTGGTGGTAATTAAGTGTCACAGGGATCTTGCCATGGGATCAGACATTGCTTTCACATCAGTGTTTTCATTAGTGCTCTCAGCACAATACACGGAAGTTTTCTGTGTGATTTAACCCATGTCACAAAAGCTGAAAGAGAATTGTGTGAGGCCTGGCTCATAACAGTGTTTGCTTATGCTCCTCATACATCCAGAAGTGACACCACTAGTTTCTTACACAAAAATAACTATTTGCAATCCAGAATCACAGATTAAGGAGAAAAACCAAGTCACCAGTATATTAACAAAACAAAATAAAGTGCTGTCTTAAATCAGGTGAACTGTTTCCAACAGTGTTAGGGATGTATCTAATGCATCCTGCAGTGCATTGATGCAAGCATTCATAAACACCACTAAAGGCATTCTGACCTAAACAGGATGCTGATTAAAATACTGATTGAATATTGATTGAAGATAATCTGAGAAGGTAATAAGAGGTTTCACAGATAATTTTATGTCTCTTCAGATGCTGGAAGCCCTGAGCTCTGCAGCATCAAACAGACCTCCAGACCATAGGATGGCGTGACCAGGTCTGCCAGCACTGAAGACTTTACAGCCTTTATCCAATGTCCTTAGAAGCAGATAGCTCTGTTCATCATTGCTACTGTTAACTGACAGGATGGTATATGACAAAAAGATGTTTCTCTTCCAAGTAAGCCGAGACCTGTGGGAGCAGCCTGAAGGTTCCTCCATTGCAATCAGTGTGCTAGGGTTATCCTGCTGCCATGAGATCCTTGTAGTACATCCAGCAGCTGAATGGTACAAGCAGCACAGCTCAGCCCTGTACCTACTCCCACCAGGTACTATGGGGATCACCAACTCCATTACACACACACGTTTCTTAGCACCCTAACACCATTTAGGGTATTAGCTCACCTTCAGCTGAAATATTGTGTGCCGTCCCAGTCAATACGATAACCACTTTGAGAAGACTTTGCATGGGAGGAAGACTACTAGCATACTAAGGAAAATGAAAAGTCTCAGCTAGCAATTAACATGTTAATGCTAGAAATTTCCAAGTTTCAAAAAATAATAAAATCAGATGAGATTCCTAAACAGGATGAGAAACTTAACTCTTTCATCAGGATTTAACATGTTAAATCACCGTGCTGCTCACAGTGCGTGATGCTACAGGCTTGCAGTTGATCGAGCCTCACTTCCCTGCAAGGAAAGCACAGGACAGGGCAAAGCCAAGCTCTCAGCTCCTGGCTACCCAGACAGAGTGAGGTGGTTAGTGCTAATGTTGTACTGAGACAAACCACATTAGCCCAATGGTTACCGAGACTCTCTCTCCCCGCATTTCCTCAGTTCTGAGAACAGTAAATTGAATGAAGTGCAAATAAAGGAGTCCTGTCCAAAACACTTCAAATTAAGACAGCTGTTTGCTATTGTTCATTTTCAGCGTGCTTTAGTGGAGAAACGAGGAGAAAAATGCAACGCTGTAAGAAAAAATTAGGTAGTGTTTTATTGAATTAAAAACAACCTTTCTTCAGAGCATCTTTACGTAACACACATGAAAACTTCAGTCATACAAAGATATCAACATAAACAAAACAAACAATTACGAAAGAAAAAATAAAAATCAGTATTTTGGCTCAGTAAAATAACTTTCCACCGAAGGAAGGCATAACAAGTAGCAGTTTTTCATAAACAAGAAAATTCAAGAGGCCAGAGGTTGCTGAAACTCTGTTGGCTGTCTTGCAAACTGTCAAGGTGGAAAGTCAAAATCAGTATTAGTCCTCCAAGTAAAAATATGATACTTCCAGTGTCTAGTCTTCACATTTGATATTGGGATCTTCTGACAAAAGACCAAACCATACAGCTTCTGTCCCACTAAATTATTTTTTCAATGTGAACCATACCAATTAGCACATTCACCTTGCCCAGATGAATTTCAGCAACTTGAGATGAATCTCAAGGCTCTTTTACCATGATGGACTATCATCAAACACGATATTGAGAAGCAGATTTAGTGCAACAGCTAAGTGAATGTGACGCCTCATGACCAGAAGTGTTTCTCCCAAGACAATTCTGTCTTGAATAAAACATAGAATGAGAACAGAAGATAAGCATGTGATAAAATATATGATATACATACATGGCATTCTTTGATAAAACATTCCAGTACCAAAACAGTTGGAAATACCCAGACATTTCCCTTGCACTAAGTTTCCCTCTTGTCCTGAAACAGTATCTCATTCCATTCTGGTCAGGTACACACTCAGCTCACAAAGCTCAGAAGGCAGTATCAAATTTCCAGCATACACCAAGGTAATCAAATAACTCAAAGCAGTAAGGGAAGCTATTTCCATTGCCTCTGTCACCTGTGAGGCAGAACACAAAGGTCACACCATTCTATGGCCACTGGGCAGTTCTGAGGGATGGCATCTCAGACCATCAGTTTATTTTAGTCGAGGACGGAGGGAAGAAAAGAGCCATGACAGGAAAAAAACAAACAAAAAATGTCACTACAGTGTCAAAATGAAGGAAGCAGTTCTCGAAGACCAGAAGAATTCTTAAGGATGCAGAACATAAGTTTTTCAGATGAAAAAAGTGGTATCAGAGATATCAAAGGACCAATTCAAAGGAAAAAAAATCTGCCTAATAATGTATTAGTCTTTGAGAACAGCTTGGAAAGCAAAGGAACTTTACAAAGTAGTAAGCTGGCTGTTCAGCAGTATGCAATAAGATTTACCAAAATTTGAGTTAGGGAGCAAAAGATTCTGCAAAACAGAAATTAACAGGACGCGAACACAAACAGAAATTCAGAATCACAAGCAGCAATTAAAGGCAGATCTGAAACTCATGTTGCAAATCAATCATCACAGTCTGACCAGATGCCCTTCTCTTGAAATTCTGTACTAGAACAATTATTAACACTAGAGCAAACAATCACAAAGGAGTTAGTGTACACAACTGCAGAGCTTTCTTTTTTTGCTTCCTTCATTCTCTCAATTCTCTCTTAATCTCTCCGCCTTACACATAACTACCTATCTATCTGGCAACTGTTATGTAAGCCAGAACTTCACTTTATTAACCAGCCTTGTGCCTTTTCCCTACCTGCACACCATTAGCAGAGCTGTCATATTTTTTTCCTTGGAAACACAGGCAACTGGTCATTACACCTACATTTTAAAAATCACAAAAACAGTTCAATACTTATCTTCCCAAAACATTTTTGTTGTTGTTGTTTTTTAACAACAAACTAATCAATCAAAAATCACTAGCAGCGAAAGCAAAACAATGCCTGTGTATAACTTGAACCCATGGGGACAACCCAGCTTTGTAGTCTGTGCCCTGAAGCACCTTTGGTCCTTGAAATGTCAGGGACAAAGCCAACAATTCTCTACTCTGCATGAGAGAATCTGTCCTGAGCTCATAGCTTCACAATTTAATAAAGGACAAATATACTAAGGCACTTAATAAGATAAAAATCCTCTGGACATTAAACATTTTAAGACTAGAACAGCAATACAGTGGTACTCTTAATGATGTCTGAATGGCATAAGGGGCCGAGAACCATGCAGTTCTTTAAAGGTAAGCCAGATCAGGAAAGAGAATTTACTCTTTGTCAAGTTGAATAGCACTCTCGGGAAGTTGGGATTGTCTCTTACTTTTTTTTCTTGGGTGATACCACACAGATGCACTAACAGTGATGGAATTATCTTTGAACAAAATGAACAAAGCAGCAAATAAACTTGTGACAAATAAGATTCACGTCATTTCAGAAAACAACAAAAACAACCACTGACCAGCATCAATATAATATCACAATTATGATTAAATTATACAGTTTCCTTCATAGTCATCCTTTAATTGCTAGGAAATATTTTTGTGTTGTTTTTTTTTTTTTTAAATTAAAAAATGTTTTAGAAAATCACAGTGCAATTCTTGAAAGAGTCCTTATGTACTTCCTAGCCGTTTCCATGCCATCACTGTACTGTTGATGACATTCCAACACATTCTGCTGATGTGGTCGGAAGAAAATATGATTCACATCTGTAGATAAAGTTGTAGTACCTTCAATCCAGAAAATTTGGATGAGACTGTTTGTACAAAACATATACATATGACCTTCAATCAATCCATCACCAATTACATAAAATTTGTCAGTCACTGTCATTTTTCTGTTGTTACTCGGGAAGAATTCAAGTCTTACGGCGACAAATGAAATCCTGATGAAGATCCTTGTTTTCTGGATGGCATGTGGTAACGAACTTTCTTCCAGAACCTTGTACTTGCTGAGTGTGACCTTTCTGAGAAGTCCCCTTTCCATCGGATAGCTCCATACTTCTGCTTAACATATTTGATAGATTCTGGCATGTTTGCATAATCTTCTATTTTTTCAAGTTCAATCAGAATTATTTTTATACCATCCTGGATAAGAGCATTATACACAGCAAGATGTTTTTCAGATGCATCTTCTAGAATACCGTAGCATGATGGTTCTGGTACTAAGATAATTATCACTCTTCTACTTTGATGGATTTTTTCATCAGTAATACTGATCACAGCTGCACAGAGAAAAAAAGTTGAGCAAAATTAATAATAGAATGGAATCACAGAATGGCCTGGGTTGAAAAGGACCACAGTGATCATGTAGTTTCAACCCTCCTGCTACGTGCAGGGTCACCAACGACCAGACCAGGCTGCCCAGAGCCACATCCAGCCTGGCCTTGAATGCCTCCAGGGATGGGGCATCCACAACCTCCTTGGGCAACCTGTTCCAGTGTGTCACCACCCTCTGTGTGAAAAACTTCCTCCTAATGTCTAAGCTAAACCTCCCCTTGTCTCAGTTTAAAACCATTCCCCCTTGTCCTATCACTATCCATCCTCATAAACAGCCATTCCCCCTCCTGTTTATACACTCCCTTCATATACTGGAAGGCTGCAACAAGGTCTCCTCAGAGCCTTCTCTTTTCCAAAATAAACAAGCCCAGTTCCTTTAACCTTTCTTCATAGTAGAGGTGCTTCAACTATTAAGATGGCATGCTTTTGTTTGTTGTTACCCACAGATTCCAACTGCTTTGTTTACTGTTTGATATTCGAGCCAACACACTCTAGCTCATAAATAGGGACAGGATAAGAGTGTGCAAGCAGTTACCATGTGTTAGCTGTCAAAAGTAGATTTGGCCAATGCAACACAATCTGACCACATGAGAGTAGATGTTCAGAAGTTTGTTCTGCATAAAAAGAGCAACCAAAACCATAGACCTAGATAAAGCTATGACCTTTTCACATCAATAGCTTGTTCTGACATGTAAATTTTTGTTACATGCAAATAGAAGACAAAGCAAACAATGGTCCTTGGAAAGACATTGAAAGAGTCCTGTTCCTGAGTTACATGTGCAGCTTACTTCAGCTGCCTATGAGAAAACTTGAGTATTACTTGTTTTCAGACAGCTCACCTTCTCCTGCTAAATCATTCCTCCCAAATATAAAGAGGTTATATCCACACTGTCTTTCTAAGACTTCTGGCAGTATCTTCAGAGCAAAAATATCTGATGAGTACAAGCAGCTCTCTCTGTTCTTTGGATATAGAACATAAGCATCATAGATCTTTCCATCTGAAACTAAAGAATGAGCAGTAAGAATAATATACTTTAAAAGGGGGATTCTAAAGACATAAACAAAAAAGATCTCTAAGTTCTGTTTCTTCCCCTGCTTGAAACATTATTCTGGATTCTAATCTTACTATTATCTAAGCATGCATAATTATACCGAGCCTGATATATTTGTAGAATTGAGACTCCAGAATTCACTGTGCTGGATCTAAATAGGCAAGAGATCTGTAAAATTAAATATATTTGAGTATTCTTATTCAACCCAAAGTAAATAAATAAATAAATACATTACCACTGAATTATCTAGAAAATAGCTGTTCCAGTAGGACAGCTGAGTGCTTTCGAATTCCAGCAGCCATATAACTATTAGATCATTCTTGTAACCAAAACACAACCACTTAGATACAAAAACAAAACACTTGGCAAATTTCAAGATCAGAAGGACATTAAGTATGTCAGAAAAAAAACTTCAGAAAGACCAGACATAAAAGACTTCACAGAAGTCCCAATGAATACCAATACATCTAGTAGATATTTTCTGTTTCCCTACTGATGGGCCTTCTCTCAGGTGTTTGGAAATGGCCCATACTTCAGCATGCTGCTCTTACAGACAGTACACCATTCAATGTTATTCTGAATGCTAGGACATGACAGAGAGAAAATGACATTCACAATGACCAGTCACACTCCATGGAGACAATCTGCTCCGTGCAACACACAGCATTTTCAAAGTACACCTGCACTGCTACATAAACATACCTTTTTCACCCAGCAAAGGATGGCAAGAGCTCCGATACCAAAGCACAATATCAATTTTAAAGATCTTGTAGATAATGAGTATAAAAAATAATAAAAATATCAAAGAAACTCCTCCTCCGATCAAGTAACCCCGAATGTTCTGAACTGCAGTAATACGTGGAATAAAAGAAGAGAGAAAACAAACAAAAATGGAGTTATAGATGAGAAACAGAAAAAGAAATGTTAAAAACTGTCTATCTTTTTTCAAATGTTGTTTAGTCACTAGGGGATTAAGAAAGTAGAAAATACAATGAATGACAAAACTGAAATATTTTCATGCATGCTTTTTACAAATCTGACATGTCATTCAACATGCCATATTTTATCTTTCAGAGAAAAAGTACCTTAATAGTGGGACAAAAGAGGCTTCTCTCAGTCAATACACCAAAATATTAATGTATACCTCAGTGCTACAGTAGAGTGAGAGTTCTAGTACTAAATTGGATCAGTCAGAAAGCAAGGAAGTCAGAGATGGCTTCCTGACTATGCTGCTTTCTCCAGACTGAGCACCCTTCCATTGTACCCAGACTCTTAAAAGATCCACCACTGAACCTACTACTTTGTCATCTTCAATAGATCAAAAAACAACAAATAAGAAAAAAAAAGATTACATCCACAAACAGTTCCACAAACTACCATTTTTAGTTGATGCACATTTTAGAGTTTCTGAGGTTACCACTACCCTGACAATCTTAGTTTACAGTAAGCAAATAATTTGTTTATACTTCTGTAGCAAGCTAGAGCTCCGATCCACTTTCAGTCAATTATTGTTTACAGTGTTGCCAGTTTGACAATAACCTCTGTCAAAGGACTCACAGTTGACAAAGTCAGCTTTGTCACTCAGCAGGCCAGAGAATCTTTCATAGCTAAATCAGAAAATAAAATAAGTGGTTGCTTTCTAAATCTGGTGGTTTCCTTTTCTGTGCATCTGCTCTTAACTACAAAGAAATGAAATTCTTGAGCCTTGCATCTGTGGCTTCACAAGCTCATTTTACCTTTAGCGTAAGGTTTATATGCTAAAAAGAAAGACTTCAGACTAGCCAGCAATAGATCAATCATATCCTGCCTCTGAGCTGAAGACAGGGCATCCAACAAGCAGATGGATGCTCCCAGTCAACATGCATGAGTCTATCTAGAAGGTGGTAACAAAGCACATGCATCAGTAATCCCATAACCTTTCCAAACAATTTCATAGCTTCACTATCATCATTAAGATCTTTTCCTACTATCTAAACAATTTTTTTTTGTCCTGGCAATCTGAGCCCATTAGCTGTTAGTGAAAGTTAGGACAACCAGATCCACAGATGTGTTCATTTTCTTTTAAGGCATAGTTCCATTCTTAGTTATGTCTTCTCTTGGTTCTCTAAGAGAACTGGCCATTTTCACTGCTCTTCTGCACAAAGGTACATTACAAAGTTTTAGCTATAAGTAATGTGCTGTCAAACTAATTGGGAGTAATCATCAATGACCATAATTTTATCAAGATGGGGCAGCTTACCTGGGTGTTCCAATTTGATGTATGATGTAAATTCTTGAGAATCATAAATGAAGTGACAGAAGAATTTATAAGCATAATCCTTTAATTTCACTTCTGAAATGTTAAATTTTGTTCCAGACACAGCAATCCCATGAGGCAGTCCCTCTCTTTCATTGTGAAAAAAAAGAAAAAGAAAAAAGAAAAGAAGCATAAACAGAAACTGGAATCACACACACAAAAAAAAAATTAAAAACAGTATCCAACATGACACTATCCAGTTTTTGCACTAATGATGGAGACAGCAATGCTTCTGCATGACTTGGAAATGGCCAGTTGAGAAACCCCCTGCACCCTCCTCTGCACTTAGTTTTAAGAATTATGGTTAGTTGATGTGACGATAAAACAGACAGTAGACCCACAATTTGCTATAGATTAGTCACTCAGAAACAAAGATCCTTCTCTTTTGAAAGAAATCACTATGTCTTTCTGGTTTAATTTGCACTTAAATTATTTAAATGAAAAAAATATATAACCCTAAATATTATCCAACAAGAGCTTCTCCTCTGTGTACTTTGAAATCAACAGTTATATCTGTACTTGAAAACGGACCGATTTAACAAATAAAAATAAACAAGGTGATTTATTTTTTTTTGGCCTTAAAGCAATCTTTCCTTCCCACATTAATAATAAAGGACAAGATGTAATCTATTAGTAGAAGGGCTGCATAAAAACAAATATATAAATAAGCCTTACAAAATGATACATTTCATAACAACTTTCTAAAAGCCTGCATAAAGTTGCTTCATTCTATTTGTATTTTTAAGAAATTGCTTGTATTTTTAAAATCAAGCACGAAGGATATAATGTACCTGACGCAGACTTCTAATCATTCTTTGAACAACTCCAGCCATTAACCACTAGTCAACTTTACAGCAAATTCACTGCAAATTACTACCAACTGCATCACGTAGAAATGCGCTTAAGTTCAGTGCGTAAGAATACTTACTCATAAAACTGTTCCCTGTAGGTGCTGTCAAAACTATCAACATCTTCATCATTAACTTGCCAGTACGGAAGCAAGCCATACACACCACTTGATACATTGCATTCCATGACTACATGAGAGCCTACAAAGCAAAACAAAAAATTAAATACAGCAATTGGAAGTCTTGTAACAAAAACAGATTCAGGTGTTAGGGGAACAGCTAGAAAAAGAGGGGTAAGGTAAAACCCACTTACCTTACAAAAAGCAGAGTCCATAAAACTCATCCATTTCTACTCCACTGTTGGGTGTCTCCAATCTGGATGTGAATTCCACCCTAAACGTAGGTATCTGAATGTTCATGTCTACATGTGAACTAAATGTCTAAGCTAGTAAAGGAGCTCACCTCCAATGGAATCTGCTATTGGAATGGATACATGGGCCTTTTCATCTGAATGACTCTCCAGACTCCTCTGACTATACTCAAAGGTCTCCCAGGGTCAAATCAGTTGCCTGCACACAATACGGTAACATTTCAAAAAACTCTGTACGGTGCTGGTAGATAATACTCTAGATCTTCAGGAAACCTGTGCAGCTAGAGTAGTCAGTTCATCCAAAACAGCACTAGACATCTATGTACAGGCAACTGAATTAAGCCCCTACTAGTAACAGCACAAGTTGAAGTCCTTAGATCGCATGTAGGCACTCATGGGTAGGTACCCATGACCTGGAGCTGCATCCTATTCTTAGTGACCATGCACATCTACATCAGATCAGAGTCTTTTGGCCAACACTGTCCACTGGAATGGTTTCTGATTACACTCACACTCTGCTCTCAGAGCAAGTTCACCCATCTGCAAGCTCCTTTCCCATCAAGAATCCAGATCTTACAGTATGAGTATTACGCAGTATCATTAAGATAGCAAGTCAAGTTGCAGAATGTATTTACTGCCAATGTACCTCAAACAGTTCCATTTACAAGAACGGAAGCATCTTTCATGGAGTCCTTTCCTTCTTTGTTTTACCGACAGAAGTTACGTAATGATCTCAAAGTTTCATTTCCTAGAACCACAGATCTAGATGCTTCCACCAAGGGATAGTCTCTATCAAAAGTCTGCATGTGAACTAAAGGATTATTCCAGAGTAATTACTAGAACAGAGTTTACATAGAAATCACAGATTCTCTTCAGTCATCTTCCACAATAGAGTTTGCCTGAAGATGAGGTTTAGTCTACTGCATAGCTCTTCAAAAGGAAGAACATCCCACTAAGCATTCCATGCCCTGCCTTTCCATACATTTGTGAATGTATATAAAGTTTCTGCACAACCTTCTCATGTCGTTTCTCACTCAAAAAGGATTTCACACTTTGCCCCGCAGCAAGATATTTTAGCAGGAGCAATGATTTTTTTTTTTCCAGCATCTCATTAAATGTATTAGACAGAGAATATTACTTTTGAATAGCAATATTTAAAAAAGAAAAAAAAAAAAAAAAGGCAAAAAAACCCCTTCCTTTAAAGAGTCTCCCTGTCATCAAGAATCATTTATTTTGTGTCAATCCTTCAGCCACAATAAACCCACCTTGTGGGTGAAGGCCTTGTGCTTCCCTTTAGTCCCATGCATGACTGCTTTCTCAATGTCTGTGAAGTAATTAAAGCTGGGTTTGGATGCCTTACATCAGTTAGGATGAATAATGTAACAGCGAGTTTTAATCAACAGTGTTCAAGCTTTAACAAATTTGGACCCAAATGCTCATCTAAAACATGTAGTCGTGTAAACAAAAAGTCACAGGTCTCCCATAATGAATCTTAATATAAGCCAACAATAACAGGCAGCCCCTGGAATGATAGTTACTTGATTTTCCATTTTCTCAGCAAGTACTATGAAAGGATTAAAAAAATCCTTAAGTACGCATTCAGTAAATTAAAGTGCCTTTTAAGGGCTTATGCTGATCAGACTCTTGAATAGTGGTTTAACTACCATCAACGTGATGTATCTAAGAGTAATCCATAATTCTCTGGCCTTGGTTCCCATGTGGTGCTAGAGCCCCACTGCAACCTTTCCTCTGGGCTTCTTTAATGAACTAATTGCTAATAATTGCTTCCTCAAAACAGTGCCAGACATCTTAGACCTCTCTGCACTAGGAAACTGCAGCAGCCACTCACATTTCTCCAACATCAGTTAAAGCCATTTTTAATCGAAGATTTTATTAGAAACAGTTCTACTTGGTACAAAATGATTAAAAAAAAAAAATCACAGTTCATACAGTTTCAAAACTCATTCTTCTAGGCTAGATCAGTACAACACAATTATTGTATATGGTGCAATCTAAACATGTATAGTTCTTCTTAGGAAAAGACTCGCATACTACACTCTTAGCTCATTGACTCACAGAATAACTGATGTTGGGCAGGATGTCAGTACGTTTCTAGTCTAGCTTCCTGTTCAAAGCAGGGCCAGCTATGGGAGCAGCCCAAGCTACTCGAGAGCTTTATCCAATCAGGTTTTGAAACCTCCAAGGACAGAGAATGCACAGCTGACATTATTGTGGGAGTCTGCTACAGGCCACCCACCCAGGATGAAGAGGTGGACGAGATGCTTTATAAACAGTTGGGTGAGGTCTCTAGGTCACTCCCCCTTGTTCTGGTGGGGGACTTCAACTTCCCAGGCATCTGCTGGAATTATAATACAGCTGACAGGGAACAGTCCCGGAGGTTCCTAAGGTGTATAGGGGATAACTTCCTGACACAGCTGGTGAGGGAGCCGACAAGGGGAAGCAAAATCCTGGACCTGCTGTTTGTTAACAGAGAAGGTCTGGTGGGGGATGTAAAGGTTGGAGGCCATCTGGGTCAAAGTGACCATGAGATGCTAGATTTCTCTATCCTTGTTGAACCACGGAGGGGAGTCAGCAGAACTGCCACCTTGGACTTCCGGAGAGCAGACTTCAACCTTTTTAGGACTATGGTTGAGAGGGTC
Source organism: Alectoris magna (assembly GCA_030625065.1). Taxonomy (NCBI): domain Eukaryota; kingdom Metazoa; phylum Chordata; class Aves; order Galliformes; family Phasianidae; genus Alectoris; species Alectoris magna. Next base: position 62,951,665 of record CM060560.1, read on the forward strand.
CCTTGGGAGGTAGTTTTGGAGAGAGTGGGAGCCCAGGAAGGCTGGGAATATTTTAAGGAAATTGTTCTAAAGGTGCAGGACCTGACCATCCCCATGTCACGGAAGACGAGCCGATGGGCAAGGAGGCCGGGCTGGCTGAACAGAGACCTTTGGCTGGATCTCAAGAACAAAAGGAAAGTTTATGGTCTCTGGAAGAGTGGGCAAGCTACTTATGAGGATTACAGGTATGTAGTGAAGCTGCACAGGGAGAAAATTAGAAAAGCCAAAGCGCAGCTGGAACTGAGCTTGGCCACTAAGGTAAAGGAAAACAGTAAATGCTTTTATAAACACATTAATAGCAAAAGGAAGGCTAGGGAGAATCGCCATTCCTCATTGGATGCCGAGGGCAACCTGGTCACCAAGGATAGGGATAAGGCTGAGGTACTTAATGCCTTCTTTGCCTCAGTCTTTAATAGTAAGACTTGTTACTCCCTGGGAACACAGCCCCCTGCACTGGTAAATAGGGATGGGAAACAGAATAAGCCCTTCATGATCCATGACGAGATAGTTTTGGACCTGCTCCGAAAGCTGGATGCTTACAAGTCCATGGGGCTGGATGGATTGCACCCTAGAGTGCTGAGGGAGTTGGCAGATGTGGTTGCCAAGCCACTGTCCACCATTTTTTGGCAGTCCTGGCTAACAGGGGATGTCCCAGTGGATTGGAAACTGGCAAATGTGACGCCCATCTTCAAAAAGGGCCGGAAAGATGATCCTGGTAGCTACAGGCCTATCAGTCTCACCTCGGTGCCTGGGAAGGTCATGGAACGTATAATCTCGGGAACCATCGTGGACCAATTAAAGGTCAACCGGGGGATCAGGCCCAGTCAGCATGGGTTTATGAATGGTAGATCCCATCTGACAAACCTGATTTCATTCTATGACAAGGTGACCCGCTTGGTGGATGAGGGTCAGACTGTTGATGTGGTTTACCTGGACTTCAGTAAGGCCTTTGACACTGTCCCCCATAACATTCTCGTGAAGAAGCTGGCTGCCCATGGTCTGGATGGGTGTACGCTCCGCTGGGTGAAGCACTGGCTGGATGGCCGGGCCCAAAGAGTTGTGGTCAATGGAATTGAATCCAGTTGGCGGCCGGTCACGAGCGGTGTCCCCCAAGGCTCAGTACTGGGGCCGCTTCTGTTTAACATCTTCATTGATGATCTTGACGAGGGGATTGAGTGCACCCTCAGTAAGTTCGCAGATGACACCAAGCTGGCAGGGAGTGTTGATCTGCTAGAGGGGAGAAGGGCACTGCAGAAGGACCTGGATAGACTGGATCGATGGGCCAAGGTTAATGGCATGAGTTTCAATAGGGCCAAGTGTTGGGTCCTGCATTTTGGCCACAACAACCCCAGGCAACTCCACAAGCTTGGGGAGGTGTGGCTGGAAAGCTGCCTGATGGAAAGGGACCTCGGTGTGCTGATGGGCAGTCAGCTGAATATGAGCCAGCAGTGTGCCCTGGCAGCCAAGAAGGCCAGTGGCATCCTGGCTTGTATCAAGAATGGTGTGGTGAGCAGGACTAGGGAAGTCATCCTGCCCCTGTACTCGGCATTGGTGAGGCCTCACCTCGAGTACTGTGTTCAGTTTTGGGCACCTCAGTACAGAAAGGACATGGAGGTACTGTAGCAGGTCCAGAGAAAGGCAACAAGGCTTGTGAAGGGCTTGGCAAATCAGCCCTATGAGGAGAGGCTGAGGGAGCTACAGTTGTTTAGTCTGGGGAAGAGGCGGCTGAGGGGAGACCTTATTACTCTCTTCCAGTACCTGAAAGGTGCTTACAGAGAGAGCGGGGCTGATCTCTTCTCAGTGGTGACAGGTGACAGGATGAGGGGAAATGGCCTCAAATTGAGCCAAGGTAGGTTTAGGTTGGACATTAGGAAACATTTCTTTACAGAAAGGATGGCTAAACATTGGAATAGGTTCCCCAGGGAGGTGGTTGAATCACCGTCCCTGGATGTGTTTAAGAGCCGTTTGGATGTGGCACTCGGAGATATGATTTAGCAGAGGGTCGTTCAACAGAGTTCGGGTACTGTGGTTAGGCTGCAGTTGGACTTGATGATCTTTGAGGTCTCTTCCAACCTGAGCGATTCTATGATTCTATGATTCTCTGGGCAAGTCCACTGTCTGGTTGTCTTCACTGGGAAAAAGTTAGTCCTTCTACCCAGTCAGAATCTCTTTTGTTTAAGAAATTTCTGAGATTAATAGCATCTGGGATATCCATGAACTAAGATTTCAATGCTTCACAAAAGACCAGTATCCAAAATCTTTTAATTCCCTAGAGAGGCATAAAATCCATTTTCAAGAGGGGGAAGAAAGACAGGAAACATACAGGAAGAGAAAAGCTACTGAAAATGGTCAACTGGTAAATATCCTAACATGTCGCATACACATAATCCTATTTCCAATGATACTGAAGATATGCCAAGACACAGGCAGTGAGAAATGGTACAAAGGATAGATGCCATAATCAAATATAGACCCATCCAACCTGACATTGCTGGTCAAGAGACTCCAATCTTTGGTGCACTCTGTTATTCTATCTGCAAACTACTTGCAGGAAATCATGTTCAGTCATCTACCTTCCTCAATGAACGTCTACATACCAGTCTTGCAGAAATCAGCTGAACTGTTAATATGTTATTTCAGAAAGGTAGGGAGTTTATCTGTTAACTAAATTTTAACAATTTCTTACGTATTCGCTACTTACCAAGTTCCACTTCAATTGTATTGTTGTTTGGATAAATAAACTCCGGTCTCATCTTCAGTGGACTTTCTGAAAGAAAATAAATAAATAAATAAAACCTCTGGGCAATACAAGTTTCACAACTTTTAACTGAAAGTTTTGCAATCTTTTTGTTTTATTGTATGGTTCTATTGTAGCACCATATCTACAGTCAGTTTCTAATTTCCAGCAGAAAATCTCTAATGAGATTTGCTACGCTCCAACTAAATTATTCTTTTAGCTTCCAAGACAGAATACTTCTGTTCACCTTAAAAACACTTTTTTTTTTGGTCTTAAATTCAATAGAAATTCATATAGGTGTAATACAAAACCACATAACAGAAACAAGATCAAAAATAATGCAATAAACTTTGTCAGAGAGATAGATAAGGAAGAGAAACAGGAATTATCACAATTACTCAATCTTCTAGGTTGGGTGAATATCTACTTAAGTAAGAGTTAACAAGCACACAATTAAACTGGGCTAGAATTGTATCATTTTGCATAATACAGAGACTCAATGCTATCAAGCTACTGCTCTTGTATTGTCTATCTAACCTAAGAGTATTGACTCAATCTAAGAAGAAGGACAATTCAACTCTAGCCAACTTTTCTGAAAGGACTACTGTCATGGTAGAGATCAGGTCACCCCGCCAGTAACCACTGCATCTTTCTATTCCTAACCCCAGATTTCTCATTTCCCTATGACAATTCTTTCTCAAAAGCCATGTTCAAGGGTAGCAATATGCATTGTTGCACTTTAGTTGTTGCATTTAAGGAAAAACTGATTTAAAGAAAATTTGCAGCTCTAATTCTACAGAGCTGAAAAGTGTCATGCCAAATTGCTTATGCCTGTATACAAACAACTACAATAGAGCAAAAATAAATAAATAAATAAATAAATAAATAAAACCTCTGTGTACTTACCTTTAACCTCTAGATTCATGGTGCGTGAAACATTATATCGTTTTCCCATATATGTATATACCATACGACATGTGTAGTTTCCTTTGTCTTGTACAGTAACATTGAGGATCAAGATGGCATTTTCACCCTCTGCCAAAACAAGTCTCTTGTCTTCAAGAAATCCAGACTTACACTCCTAAAAGTATCAAAAATGCCTGTGATGTAGGGGACTTATCAGGTAAATGGACGAAAAGTCATTACATTTGTAGCAGAAGTTAGAGAATAGGTGCCTACATTTCTACTTCACTGAGATGAAATTGAGCTTTTGTAACAATGACTCATGATGTTGGGTGTATTATCACTTCTGCAGCAATGGCAAATGTAATGAGAAATCCCTTTCTTTTCCCCAACCTACAAGCAGCTTAGAATCATTTCATCTAAACAGAACCTTGAAGCTGCACCTGTTCGTTTTATTTCAAATATAACACACAGGCCCATATACATACTTGAAAGCCAGCATTAGAATTAAGAGTTGAACTGCTCTAGAATTTTACCTCAACATGAAAAAAAACTCATTTCTTTCCGAGCCTGCAAAGTCTACAGAATATTTTGCTAGATTCAGAGCAAGAGGCATAAGAATACTATGCCATAATCAACATATTGGCGACCCTGCACGTAGCAGGGGGGTTGAAACTAGATCATCATTATGGTCCTTTTCAACCCAGGCCACTCTATGATTCTATGACATAGGACAAGCCTAATCTTCAGAGAAACTGAAATAGCTTTGCAGAGCCCAGTATTTAAAGAAAGACAAGTTTTTAAACTCATCACCTCCCTACCTTACCTACCAACTTATTAGCTACGTCAACTCTTTAAATATGTATCTCTTGCTAACAGTGTGGCAAGATAGATGCCATATTCAAACTGCAAACTTTTCCTTTCAAAAGCTTCAATTTGCAGTTACTTCATAGCACACTTTAACAAGAATATTTCCTTCTATATCTTAAATAGATACGAACAATACCTTATACCAGTGTATTTCAGGATTAATATTGTCTTCATCTTTAAAGTTTTCTAGATCAGGACATATAATCTTTCCAGCATTTGCACTCTTCACTATTTGGTCATACTTCATTTCTCCATTAAAACATAAACCATTATCATTCTCAAAAACTTTTAAATTTATAACTTTTTGTTTAGAGCGGTTAAGACTCCTGTAATGAGAAGAGCAAACAAGTCAGGTCATTAACAACGCAGCCTCTGTTTCCAGCAAGTCAGGTAATTTATAGAGATTTTAGGACTTAAAGGGACTTCAGCGTCTCCACCAGCTTTGCCTCTATCACCATTGCTACAGTCTCTCTAGCTCTTAAACACCACCCGCAGTTCCTCCCTCACTTTCTGCTCCAGATCAAGAGAGATGGGAATAACCTCTTATGTTGCATTGTGAACTGAAGTGAAATCTGCTCTGGAAGTTCCACCAGAGGAGAATTCAGAACTTCTCACAGCTGACACTGTGGAGCCCAGAGCAGCAACCTAGCTTTTTTGTTTTCAGTTCTATCTTTGCCCATACACATTAGTGCAGGGTCACCCAAACCGTAACTGCACTGGAACACTTTCAGTCTTAGCTGAACCCAAAGTAAACAGAAGTAAACGATAATCTTTGAAGGGGCAAACAATAACTTCTAGCACAAGAGAGACAAAGCATTTGAATATGACATAAACCAAAGTACAATATCAACATGAAACCACTTCTGACTGAGAGCTCACAGAACACTGACAAGAATTTGTGGTATCAAAGCTCTGCAGAAGATGTGCTACTACAAGACGGAAATCTAAGACAGAAATAAAGAAATACGCATTATTAACTTCTGTCTGCTCTTCATTTCTTAATAGCATGCAAAGTGAGATGCTTTCAGAAGAGACAGATACATATTTTCACAGACTTGGCTACAACTTTTGTATGATGCACCTTGATAAGTTTTAAGATTAAATCTTAAATGCATGATGTGCAAAACATAGCCTACAGTTAATACTAGTGAACTTTATTACATGTTTTTTGTTTTTTGTGCTATTAAACAAGCCAGACTTAGGAGGTAAGTTGCCCAAGAAAACAGAAAGTGTGACTAAATTAAAACTATGTTTCTTATTTATCTAGTTAGCTTTGAAACGGTTGCATTTCTTCCCTATTTCAATCTTGGATTCATTTTTGAACCTAAAGCAAGAAGCTGCAGCAGCATGTAACCTGCGCCTACACTGAAAGTTCTTCCTGATCACTGTTACCACACTCACATCTCAAACCCCTTCAATAGAACTGGTGTGCTGCATATACAGCAGTACATGCAATGACACACTAGTAAAACAACACTTGGGTCACCTGAAAAGACTGCATTTGTTGTTCTTGGTGTGATGTGGTAAGACCATGACAAAAAAAAACCCAAACAATTTCTGTGTGCCTTGCTGGCATTAATTTCCTGTTCAGCACACAGCAGATTTCAGACACTTTTGACCTGATTTGACCTGAAGTAGTAATTTCCAGTGCACTCATTGAAAGGAATCTATTTCTTTTCTTTCTTTTCCATGCATTTAAATCTCTTAAACAATGCTGGAGACACAATATTCTCACTATCTTTAAAGATGTCTATCACACTGCTTTGCTCTTCATATGCACTCTCCTTTTTGACAAATAGCATTTGGTAATTTTTTAAAATAAGACATACAAGAATGGTTTTCTGCTTTTCAGTTTGTAAATTCCCCAAAGGATCCCCCCAAAATTGCAAAGCTATCCAGGAAGTCTGTATGCATTGATAGTCCGTAACATACAGAGTTTGCTATTCATAGCTCCTTCTTCCATTTAACCACATTCAATGAAGAAATTAAAATGTTATTCTGATCTGTCACTATCAAACAGCCATACGAACACAGGAAAAGCTGAAGGAGTTAAGGCTTTTTACAGTGACCTTACACTTTGTCCAAAACAAGCAATGAAAACAAACAGAAAAAAAAAATCCACACCATTGTCAATATTATTGCCCTTTAACATAAGTTTCCTGTAGAAAACACTTGTGCAATGCCAAATTCATCACACTTGGAAGAAAAAAGGCAGCACACCAAAAAGCGTTGCCAAGACATCGCTTTTAACCAATCTAAGATCACTTCCCCCCAGAAAATCATCACCTGTACGTTGAAGTCCCACAGATATTACTACACTGTAAGCATTAGTAATCCATTTGTTTCACTCCTTACCTTACTTCACATTCATAAAGTCCAGAATCTTCAAGTGTTGCAGGAATAAACCAAAGCAAGCCCTTTCTCTGATGGATCCTGGCACGTCTTTCTGTGGTTATTGGTGTGTTACTACCATTTTTATACCAAGTCAGATTGTAATCAGAGTGAAGCATTGGCAATGTAATTATTGGGCAACTGATAGCTGTAGGTTCTCCAACAAGAACAAAGTAATTACAAATAACACATTCTTCTATTAAAAAAAAAAGAGAGAGAAAGAAAACTTACTAATGCTTTTAATCTGTATATTTTTAAGAACTATTAATACCCATGTACTCTTTTCAATTTAAAATAATTAAATTTTCTGTAATCATTTACCATTACAACATTGTAAGACTACTGTTTTTATCTCTTTAGTACCTTCTGGCTGAGTAAACACATACTTTACAAAGCTTAGGTCAAAACTTCTCAGTTACCACAGTCAATAATAGTCATACAGCGAACCACGATATATGAAGATATGTGGGATTTGCCAGGCAATACAAACTTCACATCTTCCATATCCTTCCTATTTCAGCATAACAGTTATGTAGAATTACCAGACTCTTAGTAGACAGTGTCTACAAAAGACACAGTGCAAACAGTAGCAGCATGGGACTCCATACACTACTCTGGCCATTATGACTGTAGAGCCAAAAACAAGAGGGGGAAAAGAAAAAAAAGGAGAAAAAAAAAGAGCCTGACCTGAAGCACATAACTACATGGAATTAGATCAAGATCTCCACATAAATAAAATTAAGTCCATGAACCAACACATAATACAAACTAAATCTGAAGAGATGAGGTTTTTAGATAGGAAATCTTGACTACGATGTATTATTTTCTCACTGTATTTGCCATTTCTCTCCTCTCCATCCAGAGCACCATCCTTTATAATTATGGCCATGAAACAAGTTGACATTACACAATTGCGTGTCCTAATAAGGAGTTTCTAAACATCAGTTAAAAAAAAAAAATACAGGAGGAAAGAACGACAAATACTGCAAGAAGTCATCATGAAGTCTATATGCTTAAATTGCGTAGAAAATACCCATTTCTCAGAGTCAGCCAGTTGGCCATGAAGCACATTTTAAAAGCTTCCAAATATTTGCATATATATGCAACACTGAATTCTTAGGAAACTGAAAAAAAGCGAAGAAAAGAAAAACCTGGCAATTTATTTTGCAAATCTTGCTGAATGACAATGCAAATCCAAAGCTCACCTAATGAATTTTTTTTAAAAGTCTTTGGTAATTTTCCTACCTTAACACCACCTTGCCACCTAATTTAAATATTTGAAATAGTTTCCTACAGAGCTATTTCCCTTCATATTAGCCTGCTTATGCCAGGAACAGCAAGATAAACACCATTTAATTTATGTAGTCAAAAGTCTACTGAGAACTTAGATCTACCATTAAAAATATTACTAATTAATTACAAACTAATTAGTAATAGCAAATTACTAATTAATTGACCTCTGCCAGTCTGTTTTCAGGACAAGAGATACAGCACATCTAATAAAGGCGGCATTTAAAAGCAAATGTGAATTCAAGGAAGCCACTCATTTCACACTTTAAAGGAATTAGGGAGAGGCTACTCAAAGCCTCAGTACTCTAAATTTATGCCAGCCTGTCCTAACCACCCCCAGCACAACTTCAATCCAAGAAGAGGCATTCGGAATATTTTCAGTATGCTTAAGCAAAAACATAACAAATACAGTATTTTATCTCAATAACTCTACTACATGCAGTCAACTTGTGTCTTTTAGGCTTTCTCTTTAAAACAGTAATTTCAGAAACACGTCTAACTTACCAGCACTGAACAAAGGTATGAGTGCAATTAGATGACCAATAAGCAAAAATGTAGATGTCATCTTACGCTGTAAGGCAAAATCATTTTCCGTTAGTATGGTGAGAGCGTTCCAAGCTGCACTGTCATCTGCCCCCCACATTACTCCTTAAAAACTGAGGACAAGCATTAGTCATCTTGGGGAGGGTAAAATGGTTTTGACAGTTTAACCCCAGTCTTGGAAAATTTCAGCCACAGGAATAATTGGTGCCTGCAAAGGCTGCTGAATTTTCAGCTTTGCACTACAGCTTTTCTACTGGAAAAACTCTTGTGTAAAAGTGTATTTTTCATTTGCTAGCAGGTTAAGCCCCCCAAAAAACCTTTTGCACAAATGAAATTATGCTTGCATACAGCGATATAAGCTATTAATGTATAATTTAGATAACAAGATAGACTAAGCTCTTCCTCTCTCCACACATTCACAGAAGACACAATTGCAGAGACATACAAAGTTTCATTCTTCAAACTGTGCTTGCACAGTTGAGGCAGCACTACTTTTGACAGCAGGTGAACTTGCAGTTCTTTGCTGGAGAGCAAACACACTGTAACTCCAAGGCAGGAACTTAAAGCTGTGTCTAAGGGTGACAACATTACCAAATGTGTAAACTGTGGCTAACGTGAATTGCTGTGGTCACTGAAAACAGCAAAACTTTCAAGACATCTCAGCTCTCTGCAGCTTCCCCCAGCAGAGGCACGACTGAATAGAAACCACAGCCCTTGTATCCCAGAACTGGCTTTCACGAAATGTTTGTATCTTAACCAAGTTGCCTCTCTGCTTTTTTCTTGGCAAGATGTCATCAGAGCCCTTCCCAAAACATCTACTGACAGACAACTTGAAAACATTTAACCCCTTTCAATTCTGACATAGCTTTTTGCAGGCTAAGGTCTGCTCATAGCTGCTGTGCCTTTCCTACACAACTATCCTGCCAGATAGATAAACATGTGTTTTCCCATGTAACAGGTATTGCAAACTGTAATGAACACAGATGCCAGTCTTCTACTCAGCTAGAACTGGCTTGGAAAAAGAGAAGACATTCTCTGGACAATATACACTGCCCTAAATTGCTTTTATCCCCATTGTAGTTCATCGTAGAAGCAAATAAGCCACACTATCTACTTCTTTCAGAACATTTCACAAACAGAGGTGTTGGAGCAGTAGGACAGGACACATGGAGCAGAGTGCAAAACTGGAATATAACCGTTTTGAAGTATTCACTTGTTTTGGACAGTATGTCTGAAAAAGCGCTCATACCATAGCCTTTATTTAGTTGCCTTGTATGTGGTTTTCCTGTAACTTGTCAAAGAGCTGATCGTAATTCTTGCAGCTTTAGTTTACCTGTAAAAATGAGAAGGCAAAAAAGGGATTGTATGAAACACATGATTTGGACAACAGTAAGCACATAAAGAGCCAGTCTTTTTCTACAGACATCTAAATATAAAAGCAACTGCTTCATTGTGTCTGCACTGGAGACACAAAAGAGCACCAACAAAACCCGCAGTAAAGATTGACCAAAAGTTCTATGAAGGACCTTTGGAGAATATTTTTTCCACCAATAAATAAAGATGACATTATGTATGAGTCAATGTGAGCAACAACGCCAGACATAACCAGCCACTATTTAAGACTAATTTGACCACTAAAAGGAAATGATGCCTAAATTTAGGGTAAGAATAAACAAGTTACTATTACTTTATGCTAGAGGTCAAGTAGTTCTATTCTTTACCAACTCCCTCCCCACCAGTTCAAATACTACAAAAGTAAATCTTTGAAATTCTGAACAGAAGCAAAGAAGACTACAGTTTTTGTAGTTGACATACCAAATTGTATACAGAGCTATTCTATTCTGGCTAGCATGGTTTCTAGCATGGTTTCAAGTGACACACAAGATTCTTAGAAACATTCCTTCTCAAGCAGAACATAGACGGAAACATTATCAAAAATCACTGATGTGAAATAGCAAACTTTGTTTAAAAAAAAAACAGTTGTTTGTTCACATACCTATTGGTTAACCCTGTACTGTCCTCTAACTCAGTCTCAGCAATAAGTGATGCTACCGTGATAGGGCTGCAGAGACTCAGTCTCACTTACGTAGAGAGAGCACCAGCTTTACTGCCTACATACTTAGTTTGAAGTACTCTTTCAGTTCAAGACTTGCTGAGCTCAAAGGAAACATGTACGCATAGTCTTTAAGAAAAGAGGGAAAAAAAAAAAACACCCACTCACCCACCAATCATGTTTGTGGTTTGATCTACTAAAAGAGATAAGTTTTGATTTCCGAGTTACTTTTCTATCTATCTTCTCATAGATGAAATATAACTTATTACTTCCTCTTCTATTTTCCAAAATTAGCATCTTGAAAACAGAAAATATGTGGACCTCACTTAGGATACTGACTTTTAGTTTTTACGGGACATCTCTCTTCACAGAGCCTCCCTTTTACTTGCCTTAGGCACACTGCCAACTCTAAATGCAGTAAGAACTGCTTTTAAAGACATATTGGGCTCTTAAGTCTGCATGTAGCAAGATTAGCAAAATTGTCCTGCAGGAAGCTTTTCAAAAGACGTAACTGTATCTTTATTTTCCAAATTTTAAAAAGATTTTATTCCAAAGGCCAATACAATGACAAAACACTCAAGACAGCTTAGGAAACATCTAAGTCCTACAACAATTAGCACTTTGCTATTTATTTAAGTGGCTTTCAATACTGATCACTACCTACAAGGACTTGTTACTGCCAGGGGGACCAAGAGTCTCTCAATCTGTAAGTCATGAAGAAAAAAGTCAGAAATTGTGATTTAAGACAACTGATCAGCATCTCGGCAAACAACATAACAGCCTGAAAGTGTAAAATGCCTCAATTTTGCAGCATATTTAAGTGAGTGAACCCTTCAAGTAAGGCTTTTGTTAAAGTTTAATTGAAACAGTGGTGAGAAGGGAGAAAACAAACAATCAAAAAAACTATGTATTTGCTCCAAAGTACAGCCACCAAGACAAGATTAAACCCATTACAAAAATTCAAACAGATTACACATTATTCTTTGGCATGTTTTTTCCTGTCAGTTGGGCCTCACTAAGCAAAGCAAGACAGATTCTCTACCAGCCAAAACCTTGTTACCTGGCTACTCTACCTGAGGTCCCAACTCCTTTGTCTAAGATGCTTATAAGTGAAACATAACTGATCATTTTACAGGAGCGTGCATGAACAGTCACACAGAAAGATGCACAAGCACCCTCTGAAAGAGGACCTGGACAGCCACTGTGGTAGTCTGGCTCTTTATTGTGATGACCACAAATGTTAGCCCTTCACTGCCTCCTTTTCAGACAATTCTGCAAGTTACAATACTGCAGAAAACCCATACCTGTAAGTATAAAACCATTACTCAGCAGATTTTGTTTAATTCAAATGAAGTCACCCCAATCAAAGAATGCCCACAAAGTAGTTTGCAGTGGTTACATTCCTATAAGCCAACTTCCTGTTCAGCTCTGAGAAAAGCACTAGCTGCTGTACATCAAGATTCTAAGCAATCTATTCGTTGCAAGTACTGCCTCACCTTTCACCACAATATGGGGAGAGAGAATGAGAAAAAAAAAAGATGGATACCTGTAGATGTACGGAACCAGCCATCAGTGGATCTGAGCACAACCAAAAGCTGCCTACGCACAGATTTCCACTGCACATTGTCAGAGTCAATGAGAGCATCCAAATCACCTTGAAAGAAGCAACCTTATCAGTATTCAAAGAAACTGAAAACAGTACCTCCTTTCAGCACCAAGTAGAAAGAGCTCATTTTGCAGTCACAGCTTCTAACAGTTTTCAGTATCATTTCAGCTCCTGTCAATATAAGGTAATGTGAAAATATTTAAATCCAGGGTAAATTACGACTTTTTCACTATCGCTTTCAGAGAACAGTTAAGAGCTATTTAAACGGTTCAGAAGGGCTCACAGAGATAAAAAATATAAAAGATAAGGGGCGCAGAATAATGTAAAAATTTAATTTAATTATTAAAAAATGAACTCAAGGAATATTTCTCTTTTAGGGATTGACTTAAAATTATATAAATTAGGAATCGCGTTCTAAAACAACTTCTGTGCAAAGTCTTATGTCAATTTTGCAGTTTTTAATGCATTCTGATTTCACAATCGCTATGAAAGAAAAGTGTTCACTTAGCAACTCTAAGTTGGTTTTGAGAGTTCTAAGCACGTACAAGCGGTCCAAGTCAAACAAGCCTGAAGTTACCAACCTCAGGAAGAACAAATCCAGCAAACATCATTTTCCAGAAGTCCCTGACAAAATTCCCCCAAACTTAAAGAGCTGCTTCTGGAAAGAACTATAAACGTTTCTTCTACTCAAGAGCTGACAACTAATAACTCAGTCCTACCAAACTGTGACTGCAGACAGAACGGTCTGGAGCTGTGAGGGCAGCTGCTCCCGGGCTCTGCTGCAGAGTCCTGTAGGCTGCTCCGCCAGGGCACGGCTTTCACCCACCAAAGCGAGAAGGAGGCAAGAAGCTCTCGATTTAACAGCAATAACAAATTATAAAAGCCTCTGTTTGATCACAGTTGTGCAATAAGCCATTTCTGCAGCGTTTTACCACGTCAAGATTTGCACCAAGCTTTGTCCTGCTTCCTGCTCTAAGAACTTCTAAAAGAAGCGCGGCTGAGCTCTGCGATCCCACGCTTTTCCTCTATGTACCGCACTTTCTACCCGCGTTTGTACAGTCCCATACATAGTGAAGAAGCCAAAGGAAAGTAACTCCTAAGAAAGCGTCACAAAACCTGGAAAACCAGCGGACGCGCACAAATTTTGTGGGACTGGTCAAACAGCGCAGACGAGCCCACAGCACTCCTGAAAGCAGCAGAAAGCTCTTCTGGAGGGCACGCAGCGTTCAGCCTACCTGCCGAGGAGCCGATCCCCCTTCGGGATCAGCCCGCCCCGCCTCCAGCCCACGCCGCACAACGCGGGGCACACGGGAGACCCTCGGAAAGGAAAGGCCTTCTCGGCCCACGCAGCCCCCTGTGGCGGCACGACAAACGGCCGTAGCCCCAGGCAGCCCGCGGCACCGCGGTCCCCCATCCCACGCCGCAGCCCGTCCTCACCTCCATCCGTGCCCCGAGCCCCGGCGGCCACCCCGACCCCTGCCACACCGCGAGCGGGCAGCAACCCCCGCCCCGCCCGGCTGCGCACCGGAGCTTCGCTCCGCCCAGGGGCCGCCTCTCGGCCGGCGGAGCCCCGCGGCGGGTGTTGGACCGGCGGTCTGCCGGGCTGAGTGGCGTTGCCGGCCGGACGCTGGCAGGCCTGGAGGGGTTGGCTTCAGCGTGGCGTGTTTTTCCTCGGGCTGCCCTCGGGGCTACTGGCAAGCCGTGACCAGGAAGATCTCGCTAAGGCTTCTGACCTGCTCCAGGCACAGGTCCAGCTGCCCAGCTGCCCAGCTGCCTCGTGTCCACGGTGACTCGGACACAGCACTCACGAGCACGGACTTTCTGTCTGGGATTCCTCAGGGAATGAGCGCTTTGTTCAGTCACTGTCATGAACTGAGGTGACCTGACATAGCTCAACTTTGCTATTCAGAGCTTTGTTTGCTTTCCATCTGATAAGTTATCTCATTTGACCACCTGCCTCTACCACTGTGTTGGGGTGTCAGCTTCTCCAGTTCAAACAGTAGTTTCTTCCTTCTGGATTTAGGTGCTAACTTTACACTGTTCTCATTCGTTGGTTTGATGATGACATTAAGCATATTGAAACTTTTTTTAAAATGTAATTTTTTTTTCCGGAGAAGAAGTTTCTCTGCAATTTCTTCCTTGTCCAAACTCTTCAATACGGTGCCCACCTCCCTGAATTTGCTTTTTCCTCCTTCATTTTGATTCCAACTCTGGGTCACTCCTCAAAGGCATGCCTGGTGGGTACTCGAAGTGATTGATTATTCCTGCCTCTGCTTTTATTCAAAACTGTCTGAAGATCCATAGGCATTAACTATATTTACATTCCAAATGAAGTGAGCATACTTTTTAATATGAATTACCATCAGGCAGTGTAAGATGAAGTATCCCTTTGGGGTTTGAACAGTTCTCAAACCAGTGTGAAGGGACTGTCATCAGCTTGTTAAGGGTTTGGAAAAATGTGGGAAGGAATGTTTTTGCTTACTAAACAGAAGAGTGAATTCTCTTTCCCAGACTTAGAGACTATCATTACTATTTCCATAGGGGGAAGCTTGGTCTTTTCTTTGGTAGAAGTGCTAGTTTGCTTCTCTCTTGGTTTCATTAACACTAATTAGAGAAAAATAAGGGATTCTCCTACTAGGCTTCTTCCATGTTGACAATATGAGGATAAAGAACTTCCTTGAGCCACAGAGTTCTCAGAGAGAAAAGCTGAGAAATGTTTACCAACTTATTGGATGAGAAACCCTTATAAGCTGGATAGGTAATTTTCTATTCCTGCTGCCCTGCGTGCTTCTAAATCTTTGCAAACTCTATTTTATCTGTGCCCAGCTGAATACTTTTAGCTGTATTTTCCTTCATGGTTTTTGAGTGAAGAGTTGTGTTAAGGTAACTGGCTAACACTGGAGCTCTCCATTTCAGCAGTCCTGAGAAGAGAGATATTGGAGTGCTGTAAGTGGTTATTTGCACAATAACCAAAGGAACTCTTCCTATTAAGCTGCACAAACTAGATTGAAAGTTGATAACAGGTGGGGTTTCAGAGAAGGAAATCTATCCTAGTAGTTGGCAATAACAAGGAAAGCATGGAAATAGGGAGCGTGCTAGAAACCCACCTTCTCAGAGAAGGATGACACCTACCTATCTGAAAAATGTAGTCCTTTGTAAGAGTCAAAGATAAAATACTGATTTACAGAATCTGGCACACATCACTCTTGCTATAATTGTAATATCTCGTATCTGCTGCAACCACACTTTTAAAGTAAAAACTCAGAGCAGTGTGACATTCATTTTAGAGAAACTAATCATGAGGAACCAAAAGTACAATTTTAAAAGAACACACGCAAGCGTAAGCACTGCCAAATTTGTGACTCAGTAGCAAAGTATGCATCATTCTCAGAGCAGAGAGAATGTTTCCTAGGGTTTCTTAAGAGTTTTTTACATGGATTTATCATGAAACATCTAATAGAAATCCAGTTAAAGAAGAATAATTTTGCTCATGTCTGTTCTCATTCCACCATAGAACTGTTTTCCCTAATGAGTTGAGCAACCCAGTCTGTTACTCCAATTATACACTCAACTGTGTGAATGTACCTAGGTGCTGAGCTTACATACATTTGGGAAAAGCCTACTGTTGCTTCCAACTGCAGGCCTCTAGGGCATGTTTCAGAGCTCAGACCTCTGAGCAGATGGCAGGCTGCTGCTAGTAAGGCTGTGTAATTCGGAAATCAGTCAGCATCGAGAAAATAGCTGGAGATTTGTGTCCTTCAGTATGCTGGAGTAGATGACCAAGGTGAACTTCAAGGCAATGCAGTAACTGGTTTCTGTTGATCCTGAAAGTTATGGCACTTGACACATCCATCACTATCACGCGTCTATAGATGAACGCACCTGTTTTAACTACATCAGAGCTTGTGTCTACCAGGATGCTCAGTCCAAGAAGTTATAGAATCATTTAGTTGTTTGGGTTGGAAGAGAGCTTAAAGACCACCCCACACCCCAATGTGGGAAGAAACACCTCACATCAGACCAGGTTATGTAAAGCCTCACCCAGTCTGGCTTTTGAAGGCCTCTGGGGACAGGGCATCCACAGCATCTCTGGGCAACCTGTTCCACCAGCCTTAAAGTAAATAATTTCTTCCTAATACTTAATCTAAATCTTCTCTCTTTCAGTCAAAGCCATTACCCCTCGTCCTATCACTACATGCTCTTGTAAAAAGTCCCTTCCCATCTTTCATGTAGGCTCTAGATACAGGAAGGCCACTGTAAGTTCTCCCCAGAGCCTTCTCTTCTCTAAGCTAAATAACCCCAACTTCCTCAGCCTGTCTCCATGGGAGAGAGCCCTCTGAACATCATAGAATCAGAGAATCACCACAGTTAGAAAAGATCTCTAAGATCATTTAGTCCAACTAAATGATTGTTTGCTTACCGCAAGTATTTCTGCACTAAACCATACCCCTCAGTACAACATCTAAACGTTTCTTGAACACCTCCAGGGATGGTGACTCAACCACCTCCCTGAACAGCCCATTCCCCTCCTCTGGACCTGCTCTGAACTATTTCTCATTTTTCTTGTGTTGGAGCCCCAGAGCTGAATGCAGTACTCCTGGAGGAAACAGAGCAGAGGGAGACAATCACCTCCATCACTCTGCTGGTCACACTTCCTTTGATGTAGCCCAGGATACAGTTGGCTTTCTGGGCTGCAAGTTCATATTACTGGCTCATGTTGAATTTCTCAACATCCAGCACCTCCAAGTCATTCTCCTCAGGGTTTTCCTCAGTATATTCTTTGCAGTAATTGGAAGCATGTTTTTATGTGTTCAGGCTTGTTCTGGCCCATTGTCCATCATTTCCACACAAAGGAAATAGTTTCTATCTGATCAGGTGTATCTGTCAGCACTTGGAGCAAATTTATACAGATTAGAGCAAAAAATCTCAAACTGACATTTTAAGTGAAAAGCCTGAACACACCAGCTATCTCAAAAGACAGCTTCTAGTATTTGTTATCTTGTTTAAAATAAAAATAGATATTTTTTTTCTTTAAATCTGGGAGATTTTTCATCACTTCTACTTGTTCCCATGTACAACTGCAGCTTAAGTGGAGGTTTCAGCAGTTGTGTGACGTCTACTGCAGCTCTTAAACAGGAATGCAAGCAGTGCTGGCAGTGCCTTTCTCCTTCCATCCACCAGATAAATGCATATCACTGTGGATTTATTTACAGAGTGACAGGATGCTTCTGTTCTATCTTTTATGTCGCTTTTTTTTGCTTCCTGAGAGAAATGCTGACATTTGCCGGGGATTTTTCAGTTTTGCCTTCAGCATGCAGAAGTTCTATAACCTTGTTCATTCCCTAATGTAACTCAGTGTATACAGTTTACATGGCAATGTTTAACCACAACTAGGAGGTCCTCCAAAACCCTACTTTTTTGATTTTACTAATTGCTATCTAAGTAAATCAGCAGTGCTTGCATTAGTAAGATTACCTCAGTAGTTCTGGTATGAACTGAAGTGGTTCTGAAGTCAGATGCCAGAATGATTTGCAGAGTTATTGCTGATGTCCTTAGGATTTCTTTGAGGCAGAGACTGTACGCTGGCCCAAAAAAAAAAAAAAAAAAAAAAAAAAAAAAAAAAAAATTAAAAAAAAAATCATCAAAGCCAAAGAAAGTGATGGCTTCACTAGACAACAGATGAGTCACTGGAATGAAAATCAGGTTTCACAAGTTTATATCTCTTGATTGACGCAAAGCCACCTCAAGATGTTATCCTGCTTTGTGGGTTAGAGCTCTTGGAGTCAGCAGAAGTACAGCTGAAATGACTGTAAGTAATTTGCTATGAAGTCTTTTAGATGGATGCATCAATTTAACCTTCATATCCAGCTATTGTTTGAAATGTCTTCAGCTGCAGTGACTACAGTCTGTCTGCTGTTATGAAGTAGCCGTCTAACTTCACAGAATCACCAAATGGTTTGGGTTGGAAAGGAACCTCAAAGCCCAGCCATCGCAAACCCCTGCCATGGGCAGGGCTGCCCCCCCACCAGCTCAGGCTGCCCAGGGCCCCATCCAACCTGGCCTTGAGCGTCTCCAGGCCAGGTGGATGGGGCACCACAGCTTCTCTGGGCAGCTGTGCCAGCACCTCACCACCCTGTGAGTAAAGAATTTCCTCCTAACATCTAACCTAAAATTCTCCTCTTTTAGTTTAAAGCAATTCCTTTTATCTCTATCAGACTGTGTAATAAGTTGCTTCTGCATTTGGAATTTCCTATTTACATTGGGCATTCAAAACTGGCTCTTAAAAACCAGGCGGTAAAGGACAACATGTTGAAAAGGAACCTGGAATGGTGAGCAGAGAGATCTTCAATTTAGTTTTTTTTCACCCAGCCAGAAAGAGGCAGCATGCAACAGTCTGCACTAAGCAAAAAAAGGCTGCATGTCCATAATCAGATTATTTTACTCCCTTGCTAGAATACCACTAAAATTATGTGAACAAAAGCAACAAGTGAACAAGAGTGACAAATTTCTCTAAATTGCAAGGAGAATGCAAAAAAGATGCACAAAATTATAGCAGATTCTGAAATATGATACTTGAATCTCTGGGAGCAGTAACTTGCAGTGGATTGAGTTTTGAAAATAAACCTCTGTCCCAGTAGACACTAAAAATTATTGGTAAATTCTAGATAGATTGGAAAGAAGGATGTGTTGCCTCAGAAGCAGGTAGAAATGACAGTACTGTTGTTTTCTCCTACCACCTACGAAAGCTGTGGCCTTGTGGCAGCATGAGACGCTGGAAAAGAAAACTGAGCTATTTTTGTCTGAGCTATGACATTTCTTTCTGAAAGAAAAGAGAAGAGAGAAGGGAAGGGAAGGGAAGGGAAGGGAAGGGAAGGGAAGGGAAGGGAAGGGAAGGGAAGGGAAGGGAAGGGAAGGGAAGGGAAGGGAAGGGAAGGGAAGGGAAGGGAAGGGAAGGGAAGGGAAGGGAAGGAAAGGGAAGCGAAGAGAAGAGAAGAGAAGAGAAGAGAAGAGAAGAGAAGAGAAGAGAAGAGAAGAGAAGAGAAGAGAAGAGAAGAGAAGAGAAGAGAAGAGAAGAGAAGAGAAGAGAAGAGAAGAGAAGAGAAGAGAAGAGAAGAGAAGAGAAGAGAAGAGAAGAGAAGAGAAGAGAAGAGAAGAGAAGAGAAGCCAGAAAAACAAAATTGGAGCTGTGTGGAAGATAATGTTCATGAGAAAATAGGTGAAAAAATACTGTACAGCAATTTATTTCTCATGACTGGAGAATGCCCTTTGCCTTAGGAGTATAATTTACTGTATTTCATAGGACTGAATTCTAACTGGCTGAACATAAATCACTGTGCTAAATGCAGCCTCGGATGCTTCCAGACAGTTCAGCAGAATACTTGCCTTCTTTTTTATTTTTGCCAAGCAGCCAATTTTCTGTCTTTTCTATGCATTTCCAGATGTTCTCTGATAGAATTGTCATTGAGCTATTTCAAAATCTTTCATTTTTTTGATTTCTCACCTTGCCAGTTGTTGTGGTTTAACCCTAGTAGGGAGCTCAGCACCATACAGCTTCTCATTAACATGTGGAATAGGGGAGAGAATCAGAAAGGTGAAAATGTGAGAAATCATGAGCTGAGGTAAGGACAGTTTTACAGGTAATGCCCAAGTTGCATGCACAAGCAGAACAAAGTTTTTAATTGATCGGTCTGTAGAAGCTTTATGTACAGACTGAATAGGGACCCAATGCTAGCCTAATTCCTAAATCCTTAGGAAAAGACCAAATAATCTAGAGTGATGAACACAGCTGGAATTACAACATACCCCTTCACTTAAAAATGTGGTACTTTCAGGCTGCCTGGGAAGAATGGCTCAGAAGTTATGCTTATTGTTGGATTTGTACTTCTATCCTAATAACATCTATCTTTTAGTACTTATTCCGAAATCCAAAATGTAGTAATTGACATAGAGGTTTTTCTTTTTAGACTTCACTGTCTACTACTCACCCTACCATAAACCCAGGTTGCAAAAAGAGGAGCCAAGGGCAAAGACAAAGGACAAGAATCAGATAAGAAGTGAAATTGGATTTCAGTCATTTCATAATAGCAGTACACATGGAAAGAAATTAACATGACATACACTTTTGTAGTATAACACCACTACGGTTGTGTGGTGCCATAGCTTTTGCTCAGTGCCAGAATATTAGCTGTAATTAAAAGTGTTTCACCACCAAAACAGACAGATTTAAAACCTATGAGGCACTGTTTAACTGTAGTTCCCACACATAAACAAAGCGTAACTGTGTCTGGGCCCTCCCTATGGCATCCCTGTCATTCACTGTAGCACATCAGTCAGGACACACCCATTGCCAGTAGACTTTTAGTCATCAGCAGCATTCATAACACATAACGCTACCAGTTGGTTTTGCTTCTTTCCTTGTCCTTCCACATGTCTGTCAAATACAAACATTAGCTCAGACCTTGTGATAGTAACCTTGCTATTTTCTCTCACCTTAGCGCAAGGAAACCAACTCATTGAAGGCCAACAGTTTCTCCTAAATCCTGTCTCTATCACGCTCAGCAGAAATTAAAAACAATTTTCTCACTATCGAGGTGTCAGTGTTCCTCTACCACACCCTTCTAGCTTTGTTTTTCCTCCTTCTTATTTCCCAGCAGTACATACCATACTCTTTCTCATAACCTCCCTTTCACGGCAAGCTCCTCAGGACTTTTGATCCCTGCATCCCTGAGCTTTTCACAATTTGTGATTTGAGCACTAAGGATAAAGCTCATCTCAGCACAGGCTCCAGCTCAGGTCACCAGGAGCCACTTGAATATGAGACAAACTGCACTCCAGTCACCATGCATGAAGCCAAGTGACTAGCTGAGCCATAGACATCTACTTGCACCCTGGATGTCTGCATTAGAGGAGGTGATTCCAGTCCTCAGACATATCTGAACAGCCTACAGCACCTATAATACATTTTTGTGCATTTGAAATTAATTTTATTGTTATTTCTGTTACTGGATCATGTTACAGAAGGGAAAGAAGACAATTTCTTTCATGAGTTGCACTTCATTTTGAACTAGTAACTTCTTGCTTCCAGTAGTGCTTGCAGTAGGTTTTTTGCTCTCCACTAAAACTTAACATTGCGTGGAGAGCTGGCATTCTCCTCAACCAAAAGAAAGTGATCGTGTGGAGTATACAAGTAGTGTATGAGGTGGTTTTCTGTCAGTGAAATACTTAAAAATGATTTGGCAAATGAAGATAGTGGTGTTAAGCATTCCCAGCTCCCACTAGCATTATGCTTTCTCCCTTGGAGGTATTCATTATGTGTGTATATAGATATAAAAATCAGCTGGACTATAGCCATTCATTGGCACTTTGGAAATGGAAGGGGAAAAGAAATGTTGTTTTCAACAGTCACAGAGCCATGGAGAGCTCTTGTGCTGTATATTAATTAAAATTTAAAAATTTTTCTATACTCAAGGGCTACGTTGGTGTAGGAGGAGAAATAGTCATAGTCACAGTCATAGATGGCCTGTGTTGAAAAGGATCACAATGATCACCTAGTTTCAACCCCCCTCCTATGTGCAGGGTTGCCAACCACCAGACCAGGCTGCCCAGAGCCACATCCAGCCTGGCCTTGAATGCCTCAGGGGTGTTCCAGTGTGTCATCACCCTCTCTGTGAAAAACTTCCTCCTAACATCCAACCTAAACCTCCCCTGTCTCAGTTTAAAACCATTCCCCCTTGTCCTATTACTGTCCACCCTTGTAAACAGACATACCCCCTCCTGTTTATATGTTCCTTTCAAATATTGGAAGGCCATGATGAGGTCTCCCAGGAGCCTTCTCTTCTCCGAGCTGAATAGTGTCTGTCCTTCTGCCCAAGCAGTCACCTCTGTTCCCATGGTCCTTGCTTTCTCGTGTTAGCAGCTGACTTGTGATATGCAAGCAATAGTAGAATACTGCTGCTACGTTCACTGAATTATTGAGCTATGGTTTATATTTTTTCAGTGCTCTTGTAATCATAACCAGCTCTCCGCCCACAATAAATAAACAGCAGATGGCACAGTAAACTGCCATGCTCCAATACAAATTTTGTTTGTTTTGACATACTTTGAAATCAAATTCTTTCCTTCTGTGGATTTCCATGTGTTCCCATCTCCTCTGTCTTTTCTCTAGACTGTGTGTGAGTTCTCTGTGTCTGCAGAGGTGGATACACAGCCTGACTCTCAGAAATTCCATTTTGCTGTGTGGTGAAGTAGAGCAAGGATAAAAGCACAAAAAATGTAAAAGATGCATAGTCTGCACTAGGGAGATGAAACCATTAAGACTATTCAAAATTAGATCAGGGAATTGAGTATATGTAAAACTACATCTTGTGGTTCCTGCCAGGGCCATTCTCCAGACCAGCTTCTCATCCTGTAGAAACCATAACTATGTTAAGTATGGTATCTTGCACAGATGAAGGACATTGTTCAGAGCACACAAAACTCTGCAAGACCAAACATACACAGTACCTTCAGATGTTGTGAGATAAACTCAGAGGGATATCTCCAGGCTGTCCAGAATGACAGAATGATGGACAAATTGAGAGTGTGCTATGACCATTCCCAATAACTCTTTTTCAGAGAGGGGGATCAAAGTTCAGCTTAAGAACATAATTGATACTAAATACTTTCATCTTATCTCTATGGTATCAAGACAATTTACAAGCCACTGAGAAATCAAATACCAAGTACCTATACTGTTCAAACTTCAGAAGTGAAAGGGGTCTCCTTAATTATACAGGTTGCTGATTCTCCTGCTCTTTGCCTTTTTAACAGGACTTTACCTAAATACATATTTTTTATAGTGATAATTTTCATGATATTGCATCCTACCCTTGTCCCGTAATGGAAAGTATTGGGCAAACAATTGCAATATACACCTTTGCCCAAGAAAGATGGAAAGTGTTTAAAATTGAAAGCTGTTAAAAAGAAATGTTTATCTAGGAGGACATGGATATAATAGCAATAAATGAGGACTCTCTGTATGATCTTTCAAGAGAGGCAACACAATCTGTTCCAAGAGAACAATGTTTTCTGTTCTGAGAGAATAATGTGTTTGTATTTTGATAATTTTATTTATATAATAAGTATTTTGGTACCAGCCTTTGTCTTGGACCTTTGAAACTACCAGAACAGACAGATTTGTGTAAAGAAGAAAAGGGGAAAATCTGAGCAAGACCTGCATGTATTAGGGACAGTCAGAGTCAGTGTTTTGTAAAAGATGGCCTAATGCTAAGTGAATGGTAATAGAAGAGTTTGTATCAGCAGGGAAAAAGGAGTGGAAATAAGAAGGATTTAGAGAAAGAAATCCAGTTGATAGCTAAAACCACTGACTTACATTTAAACCTGTGGCCAGTTATAAGGATATACTAAGAAGAAAGACTGAGAAAAGTGAAATGAAATGCCATTATAAAGTAAAGCAAGGTTCTCTAGTTTGAAGAAGCCGTAACAAGATGAGGAAGGTCCAAGTTTGTGACACCAAACAATACAGCAAGTTTACAAGAACAACCAAACAGAAGGCACAAATGACTTCAGTACTTTCTCCTTTGGAACGTTTTCTAAAGCTGATGCTAATTCACCACCAGAGTGGATATAATTGCAGTGTGGATGACCAGAATGTCTGACACAAGAGGATATATAGAATCTCGATTAGGCAGTACCATTTAACCGGTAGTTCCTACTATCTGGCCAGATCTCTGGCCATTTTTTGGAGAGCTAGGAAGGTGATATCATGGGAGACATCAATTTCTTCCCTCCTTGGATCAAATAGGAGAAGGAGTTCTAAGCTCTGAATTCTCCCAGCCTCCCTTATGCTGCAAGCTGTCGAGTGAGTTTCACTTCCTTCTGGTTTTATCTTCTTGTGCTTCTTAAGAAGTCTGAATGAGGGAAGAGGAATCAAACCACAATAATGTGCCTTTTTTTTTTTTCTTTTCTTAAAAGGGACATACTGAGGGTGAAAATTCACATTATTTATGTAAGTACTCCAGGCAAGCTGGGGATGATCATTTTTGTCTACGTGATTCAACAGTAAGTGCTGTCCTTACCTCCCCACCCTTCATTTGCGTGGTGTTTGTGCCATGTTACTCAGCAGTATTGCAGCAAATGATTTGAGAATGACTACGTACTGGGGAGAAGGAGCACATAAGGCAAAGGACACAGAAGAGAGCAAGAGAAAAAGAAGAGCTAAAGGAAAGATGCCAAATCTATACCTTAGCTGAGCCGTGTTATATATATTCTTGCTGATCAGATTTTTCTGATTTTAGAAAGTAAAGCAGACAGGTCCAGCGGGTTACACAGCTGCTATTTTCTCATGTCATTGCACTTGGTAGAAATTCCTCTGAGTTTGTTTTTAGTTTCTTTGAGAGCAGCCTAATGCATGCCAATTACAACAGCTTAAAAGAAAACTGGCCAAAACACACTTTGTTCGTAAGTTTCTCACAGTTCATTTTTCATTTATTTGAAAGCAGCTTTTCAAGGACGTCTTTTAATTTAGTGAAAACATGACAACATCCAATCCATACTTTTCTGTTAGCTTGGTCGTGTTACTTATCAATACACACACGAGTGGTGGGAAGGGGAAGGAGCTTGGTTTGCGTGCTGGGCACCACATGGAGGAGGCCTCATGCCCATCCAGGGGATTCCATGTTTGGCAAGTTCCTCCTTTTGACCACAGTGGGAACTTTTCTGAACATGCTAGCACTAAAGATGTTGGCATTAGGAAGCCCGAGTAGAGAAGGGGCAACAGCATAAAAAAAGTATAACCAAAGCAGAGTTGTCTGGTAGCCTCAGTGGTCTGCCCTGAAGGACTTACAGCTTAGGGCAGCTTTCAGATGCAAGAAATTAGCCAATGGCCCAAGCTGGCCTTGGGCAAAGCAGTTACAAGCTGCCTCCTCACCTTCATTACACTGATATCCACAGTGGCAAGGACTTGGAATTTTCTAGGTTTTCTGGAAAGGGTCAACATCAGTGACTTATAGTGGGAATGCTGCAAAAACATAACGCTGCCTTTTTTGTGTCACAGATACTGATCTTCTGAAGCATAGACAGAAAAAAGGGCACCCTAAAAGAAAACTATTCAAAGGTCCAGTCTTGTAATGTTTAGCAAATATGACCACGTGTGAGATGAAATACATAGCAATTTATAAATTGGCCAAATCTGCCTAGTGCTTCACAGAAATGATGAAGACTGTGTTCCTATTCCTAGCATTAAAAGCAGTAGAAGCAGCATTTTTCACAGCCTAATGCACGCCACTTATAACGGCTTAAAAGAAAACTGGCCAAAACACACTTTGTTTACAAATCAGATGCATATGAAAGATGTATTTTCAGCATGTTGTCACTGTGGTGGCTAGCGGGAAAACAGTCTTTGGGAAACGTTTGTGGGAAAGCCTGCACTGAAGTAGACAGCAATTTGACTGCTTAAAAAAAACATTTGCTGTGTCTTGATAATGCAAGAAGTTGAAGGAGCCCACAGGGAAGACAGCTCCTCGCTGTATATAGAAAAAAAATCACAGGATCACTGGAACCCTCTCTGAATTCTCTTTTCAGCTACAAGCAAAGTTACACAAAGGTAATATTATTTACTACATCAGATACAGAACATAGCAACTATTAGTGCAGCACTGCAGCAGCTCAGACTGTTTCTGGAACATCACTCTAATGGTACCAGCACATTTTGCTTACAATTCTGTGGCTTTCCAGGCTTCCTGCCTGTAATGCTCAATAAAGAAAGAACTGTAATAGTGACAGAATAAAAGTAGTGTCAGCACTTAGCAGGCATTGCAATTTCTTCCATTGAAAAAAAATATTTTTTTTATGTTGAAAATTATTTTATAATTTCTTCTGTTCCACATTTTCAGATACCTGATAATATTTGTTAGCCTGGATCAAACAGGTTGCTGATGTCCTGATTGTCTACAGTAGAAGCATATTAGTGCACATCTGTACTTTTTCCTGGGGCAAGCTTGAGTCCAGCACACATACATGCACAGCATGAATATCACTCATGGAAGGAGTAGCATCTAGGACCCATGGGCAGATGCTCCTTTTCATTCCCAAAGTCCTATTTCTTGCACATTCCCCATTTCAGTGGCTATTGCTTTTTTCACTGACTTCAATGCATCTCAAACTTGCTCAGCCTTTCCTAGTTTTTATTGTGCAAAACTAGACAGAAACAAAACAAAAACAAAGCTAAATACAGGTCGAAACAGATATTTTCTGAGCTATGTTTGAATCTGAGACAAGAAATAAGGTATGAGGATGTTCCTTTAGTTACAACTGGAATGGAATGGAATGGAATAGTTTCATTTAGAAGGAATCTAAAAAGATCACTGAGTTCAACTGTCTGACTACTTCAGGGCTAATCAAAACTTAAAAGCATGTTATTGAGGGCGTAGTCCAAATGCCTCTTGAACACTGACAGGCATAAGGCACCAACAATAGGAAACCTGTTCCAGTGTTTGACTACTCTCACAATAAAGTTGTTCCTAATGTCCAGCCCGACCCTCCTCTGGAGCAGCTTTGTGCTGTTTCCATCCTGCCACCAGTTCCCGGGAGCAGAGCCTGGTACTTCTCTCTTCTTCCCCCCCTCAGAGCACAGCAGGGAGCAGTGAGGTTGCCTCTCGGCTCCTCCAGACTGGGGAAACTGAGTGTCCTCAGCTTCTCTTATAGGACATGCCTTCCAGCTCTGTCATCAGCTTTGTTGCCATCTTCTGGAAGTATTCAAGTTCCTTGTCTTTTTTTTGTACTGTTGAGTTCAGAACCACATACAATGCCTGAGAATTAAATAAATTTCCAATTGAACCACACTAAAATGTTCCATCTGGCTCAGCAGTCTGCCTCCATCAATGGCCATGGGAAATGCTATTTAGGGATATGAAGTTAATTTGGATACTAGCTGCTGTCCATTCTCCATCCTACCCACCTCTTAAAGACATTTCTTTATCTCCCACTCTATGTATATCCATCTCCTGTCCTATTTTGCCCATGCTGATTCTTTCTTCCTACAAACCTGTCTAGATTTTCTTTCCTATCTATCTACTTTATTTTCTGGTATTCCTTCACACTGCACATCTGAGTATGAGCCACTGGTGCCAAATCCAGTCTTACCTGGAGTTAGTCTGCTTCTCAGTCCTATACTCTGTGTCCAGCCTGTCCTCACCCTCACAGTCCCCAGCCGTGTCTCTCAGCCTCTTCACTGATATTCATTGTGTGCTTTCTTTCTCCATTTCTTTATTTCCCTCTGGCCCAAGTTTAGTTGCCTGTGGACTTCTGCAGATTTCTTCCTGCAGCCCCATTACTAGCACCAAGATAGGCATGGACAGCCAAGGAGTGACAAGTTTTCCTCTCACTTTAATGGTGTTCAGCTTCATTGTAGAGTAGTATAACAAATACAGGCAATGTTTAACTTTCTTCCTAGACTGGAGGGCATTATTGGTCCATAGACTTGTTCTGTGTGTTCAGCACTAACAGCCAGAAAACAATGCAGCATGTTCAGTAAGGTCAAAACCTTCAGTTCTGTATATTGCTAAGGCTTAAAAGACTCTCCTGAATGCTGCTTTGTGGAAATTTCTGTTTTCCATAAAAGCAAGGATTTGATATCATGTAAACAATCTGTCAACACTGAATATTTTATGGTACCTTACTTTCAGTGGTCCTAATTTCTCTCAGTGACCAAAATAAATAGGATTAAAGAATGTAGACAAGAAGAATGGATAGTCAAACACAGGGGAAAAGGTGCGTTTGAACTTGTAAGACACTGAGGACATGAATAGGGAAACGCCATGTGTGTGTAACTTTCTCAAGTAAACAAACTGAAACATGGAAGAGAAATAAGAAAAAAAAAATATGGAAGTCAAACACAAAGCTGAAGAAGTTACTGAAGAAGATACCTCAGTTAAAAAAAAAAAAAAAACACTTTGATATTTCATATAAAGTCACAAATGAACATACGAAAGATAAAAAAAAAAAAAAAAAGGAATTTCTTATTAATATAAGAGAGAAAGGGAAGTAATTAAGACAAGGCGAAGAAAAGTAGAATAGAAGGAAGATGATGGCTGCAAAAGGAGCATCAATTATTCTGGAGTGTTTCAGAGTATTTCTGTAAAGCACACGAGCTGTAATTTTCTGAGAAGCCACCAAATGACATCTCTGAAGAGGAAGTGCAACATTTGCCCTTGTGGTTAGCTGACCCAAATAGTGATGAAAGTCGACCTGATTTGGTAAACAGGAGATACTCTTTTTTGTATCATCGCCTATCTCAGCATATCTTTTAATATTATAGCCATTGTAATGACATAACTATGCCTTCTTTGATGCTTGATGTGCTTTCTATTGAAAATGGCTTGCTGGGACATTTTTCTTCTACATTGTGCTAAGCAAGCTGGTATATTTACATGAGTGCTTCCTTCACACAATCTTTATTAAAGTAACAGTCTACTTTCATTATGCGAAACTCACTGTGAGGTCATTTTACGGACTGCCATGCCTTGTTCATGTTGAGTAGGTCACTGGTGAATAGACAGCTGAGTCAATTTCAATATATTTTTACCCTAAATTTTATAATTATTATATTTTTATAATATTTTCTTACCTTAATTTTACAAGAGATGGTTGTGAAAAATGGCATCATTTAGTCTGAACCTGGGAGGAGAGCAAAAGTTCTCTCAAAAAGCTTCAAAAGCTCTTGCTTTGTATACCAGGGAGCATAAGATCAAAGTTGCGTAATTAAATATAAACTATGACTATGATTTCAATCTAGAAATTTCTTCCAACATTGCAGCAAGCCACATTAGACAATAGTTTTAGCTAATTAAATGAGATCATTTTTATCCAAGATAAAATGCATCTGTTCAGCAGAGTGGGATTTTGTCTGGATTATAACAGGTACTACTGAAATCATGCAACAATAGTGTCAGTACTGAGTCAGTTTTGGCTAAATCTTGAAACATGTACTTTCTTTCATCATGCTGTCTCCAGTGCATTCTATTCCTTCCCCGCCTTATCTTTTTCCTCTCTCTTTCATACCTTAGAGTTTATTTACCCATGCATAACTTATAATTTAGAAATATAAATCCCTTAGAAGTTGGAAATGACCTATATAAGTGTATCAAATTATGAGCAGTAAAATTATTTTCAATTTTCCTGAGATAGTGTTGGATCTAACTCTTGGTCCTCCTCTCCCTCATTTCCAGCTAAGTGAAAAAAATATATAACTATAAAGGGATGTGCTGGAGATTCCTGTCTTATCTCCTTTGTTCAAGTATGACATGGAGAAAAGAGAACATGCTGCCAAATTGTCTTCCTCTGTTTTCAAGCTGTGTATATTTTTACATCTGAACAATAGCTTTTGACTTGAGGGCAGTTCCCAAGGGCACTGACAAATCGTCTGTTGGTTTAAATGTTTCCCAAATTCTCACAACGTTCACACCCCTTGTAGACATTTCCTTAGTCTTCTTACGGCTTCAGAATCAGGAAAGTGGCTCAGAGCTCCGTGTCACCTTGAGCCCATGGTTCTGTATTGATTCAAGGGGCTTGCCCCAAAATTGCCATCTGAGTGTGCTCCCATCTTTCCTTCTTAGTTCAGCAGCCTTCACATGGGCATCACTTCACCCTTTGCCAGAACCTGCTTCAGACTTTCGAGAGAAATTGAGGTCACCTTTGAAATACCTGACCTAATTGATGAGAATGTTTCCTCCTCCTAACAAGTGTTTGTGTACACACCCAACGAAACTGAGCAAAAATCTCTGCTGTGCCTTCATAGCCCAATACTGGTCAAGTTTACCACACCCTTAATTAAGGTGTACCTTAACACAGTCATCATGTGATTGCCTTAAAGGACTAGATGGTGTCTGAAGGCACCCTCCAACTGAACTATTCTATTAGAATGATATGGATAATCCTAACCTTTATGAATGCTACAAAATATAAACGTGCTGTACATAAGAGTGATGCAGATTGTATTTTATGGTAATCCTGGTTCTTATTAACAGTGTGGTGATTGGAGGGTGGCTCTGTTTGCACATCGTAGAAAAAAATTATTTTTATTCTCACACTTTGCCATGGTCTTGCCCTGTCCCTTCATCTTTTCTGCTGTGAGACTTTACAGCTTTCACAACAAAATTGAAAAGTGTTCTATATACCTCATCCCATGTTATACCATCACAAATAAACAAATGAGCCAGAGACCAAGTAGTCTGGAGTCTCTTTACATACAGGTGAATTAACATTTTGCCCTCGAGGATGTCTTCAGCTTCACTTTTGAATGGGAAAAATCCCTAGACAGGGCTTGTCCCTGTACCACAGCCAAGTGTTCCCTGGAGGACACTGATTGGCATGAGGCAGAAGTGTGCCAGGCAACATGCAGGTGGAGGAGACACTTGTGGGATGGTGCCTATGAGCCACTTTCTTTCACGAGCATGTACATGTGTAGATTCCCTACCTCAAAAGAGATTTTTGAACACCATCCGGCAGTCTTTTGAACAAGGGCTTTTGTCTTAAGTGCTTCCATACACAAGAGAATGAAAAAGAAAGAACAACAGCTGTGCACTGCATTTTCAAGAAGTTTCTAGTTTTCTTTTTGAAGCTGGTTTTGCTCAAGTCTGAAGGATTTTTGTAGGCTGATCATCTAACGCAGCTGAAGCTATGGCCATACCCTTGTTACTATGGACAGCAATTATCCTCCGTATTGCTACACTGGAGAAAGTCACAAGCAGGAAAACTCAGTGAGCAGCACAAATTAAAATAATAAGTCTGGTGTGTTTCTTGAAGGAACCAGAAGTCAGGTCACTGGCTGTTAAACTGCCTGTTTATAAGTGGAGCAGGAAGGGAGTTACTTGGATGAATATGAAAGTGTTAGGAAGTGATAAAACTCTTGACTTCTTCCTCATCCCTTTCCAAGACCTTTATATGTCTTTAACAAGCACATCGGAGCATGAAAGAGACTTCTTTGTACTGTTCAGGAACCCTTCAGTAAGAGGAATTTAGAGAAAAACAATTATAAATTCACTTCCGCTTAATGCAAAGGATAATACTTTTGCTCTGCATGTGACATTCTATTTCCAAGTGAGCTGATGGCTTCTTCATGACAACTGTGAAACAAAACAAAGCAAAACAAACAAATCCCTTTCCCAAAGAAATGGAAGTAATCCAGTTACCCCATCTGCTCCCACAGCATATAGTACAGTAGGCTTTGTTATTTTAATGGATTTGAAGAAGATGCCGTGTAAAAAGCTACATCTGAGATACCAAGATTGTATTTGGCATGTGCATGCAGAAGAAAGAACAAACCTGTAGCAGAGGTGTTCAAGATACTGGATATCAAACTTGATTTCCCCAGATAGAGCCCAAAATAGCTCTCTGAAATGAGTCACTAGATTAACCCGACTTACTGTTCGAGATCACTAAGATTAGTGGAAATTGAACAACTCTGAATCATCTTAACAGAGGAGCAGTTTGAAAACAGAGTCAGAAAGAACAAATGAATTATGAATCTCTCCTGTTTTTACTTCAGTGAGTAAAATATTGGCAGTAGTAACCTGAAGGGCTGCACATTAATCAGGTGAGCCGTGGGATTGGGTTGGTTATAGCACCTCCTCATCTGAGGGAACAGTATGTCTGCCAGGTATCGCTGTTCCTGGCTATGCATTTTAACTTTTTCTTTTTAGAACGGATTTACATTAAAAAGGAATTCATATTAATGTAGCGCTAATATAAATTACAATATAAATGACCTAGTTATAAATTGTAATATGAGTTACTGCGTACACAGAACAAGCTTATGAACAATTTACTCAGCGTATTTCTTGTTGAGTCTAACAGTTTGAGTATGTTCACCAGAATAAGCCTTCTTCACTACCTTCTTCTTGTCAGATGTAGGAAACTTTTAAAAAATCTTTGCACTGTAAAGTGTTCACTTTCTACCTCCTTTTTTCTACATTTTTACATCTTTTTTTGTCTCTCACTGTAAAAACTAAGATCTGTGTGACACTCAATACTTGAAAACTAACTTCCACTGCAGTTCATTGCCCGTGGTACGCTGCCGTGAAAATTTGATAAGCATTTGTATAAAAGTATCTACATCTTTATTTTAGAGAAGACGATATTACAAATGCCATGTGAGAAGGTTTAAAGTTACATCACTGATACTCCCAAGAGGAAACCATGAGCATGACCAGGCTCAAGCCTCCTAGAACAGAGCATGTAATCTCCTTCTGCTTTTGTTTTAGACATAGGCAAAAAGGATAGCTTGGGATCTTCCTTGCCTAGAAAAGCCCCTTTGGAAAGGGTTCAGCATCTCCAGGTAGCCCCTATATAAATATGCAGCATTTCTAATCAGCCTGAACTCAGACTGCATTCAGGTTGCTTACACAACGCAGAATGATGTCTCTGACTCCTCCAAGTTCAGTCTGTTCTCTGGAGACCTCAGCCAGGCACAGTGCTGCAAAGTAAGTTACTGTCAACATGGCCAAGTAGTGATTCTGCGCAAGCCTCCACAGTCTGAGCCAGAAATGCTACCTTCCCAAGAAGTTAGCTATTCCAGCAGCATTCAAAGACTGGCTTCTAGACCATACGTTTCAATGTTTCATGTGGTTCAATGTGTGAGGCAAACTCTCTAATAATAGGCATTTTTAATGAAAACTTATATACTACAAGCAGAATTATATCAATTATATCGATAACATTGTTTTTATTACATAGCTTGAATACTAAACTGTATGTCTAAATATAACCTAAGACTAACGGAGAAGACACCTGTAACAGAAATGGGTCATTTTAAGCATGTTTTTAAAAACCTCCCCCATTTATTCTGGTTTCTGTCACACTATGTTTCATCATTATTTAAGAGTTTCCTTGCTAAAGGTCAAAAATAACTCAAGGTGATGACTGGACTCCTTTTGATTACGCAGTTAAGAGGAAAGCTGTGAAAGCACGCAGGTGGGAAGGCAGCCTGCTGGAAGTAAGGAGAAAACAGTAACCAAGGAACAGGAGGTACAGAATGAGCAGACACTTCAGGAACAACAGGTTTAGCATCTCTGCCTCCACATCTGTGCATCCAGATAGGCAAACTGAGGAGCTAGTGAAACCCCAAATCAAATCCCTACCAAAACCAAGGTTCTTCATTTCTCATTTCGCAACTCTCCGTCACATGTATTTTATTTTGTGCCCTACATACATTTAATACTTCACCTCGTCTCTTCTGACTTCATCTGAAGATGTAGGGTTTTTCTTCTGAGCAAACTATCGCATCCTTCAGAAAATAAACAAACAAACAAACAAATAAATAAATAAATAAATAATAAAAAATAAAAAAGCCCTAACTGCTCTTCCATACCCACGTATTCCCTAAAGCCTATATATGTGAATTTTGCTCACGGAAGCCCCATAGAAGAAGAGGTTGTTGAAGAATTGATACTATGTTATGTTCAGCTTCTTTTCCTTCTGGAGTTGACCTTTGTGCACATTTTTCTCCTAGCCAAAAATCTCATGATTTTAGTTTTTCCCTTCCCCGAGCTCAGATTTGGAGCTTCCTGTTACCAAATGCTTGAGGTTCTCTGATTATTAATTGCTGGAACTCTTCCATCCTCTTTCCCAATCCTGAGCCTGTAGTGTATTAGCTGCTTGTAAAAATATATTCACAGCCCACACAGAGGGAGCACTCAGTGCTTCAGAGCCCATAAGAACTAGTGGGGCTCAGGTGGCTAAGAAACAACCACAAAATCCATGTATGTACCCAAGTGGACACAGCGTCTGTCTGGAAAGGACAACAATCAAATTTAGAAGTGTTTGAAGTCTACAGGCTGCTACAAACAAAAAGATAGACTCGATATCCCTACTCTAATCTAATACTTGGGGAAATTCAAGCATGTAATGCTTGGTTTTCTGCTTTATGTTAAAAAAATATGTATTGTTAGACAACAAACCATGGATTTTTTTCCTGCTTTTCTGCAACACAGAATTGTTGAGCAGTCTCATTTCATAGAAACATAGAGCTATCAAGGTTGGAAAAGATCTCCAAGCTCATCCAGTCCAACCATGCACCCACTGCCAATATTGCCCACTAAACTGTTCCTAAGTAACATATCTCCATGTTTCTTGAAAACTTCCAAGGACAGTGACTCCATCCCCTCCCTGTACAGCTTATTCCAGTGCCCGACCACTCTTTTGGAGAAGTTTTCCACAGGCTTGCAAAAGATATTTTCATATTTTGATGCTATTTTCTGTGCTTTCACTGGATCAAAAACCAAGGTCAGTAGTAGTGATCAATCTAAAACTCTTCTTTCCTGCAAACTTCTCAAACAAAGACCAAATTTCAGCTAATTTTTAAGGTGTTATATATAGCAGATACACAACATATAATTAAAAGCACGATCACATCTTAATCTATAATTTAATAACAAATCTAACCAACTATGTAATAAAACTCAACGAAAGAGGACATGGATCCATGAGTGAAAATACAGTTTCCTATGCAAAGCTTTTTGTGGTGAGGAAGTAAAACTTTATTTGAAAAACATGAACAAATAGAAGTGCATCAAAGATATCTGAGTCCATCATCAATTTCTCCTCCAGCTAGAAACAACCCACAGAATGCTGAACTTTGGTTAACCAAGAAGGTCAAAAAAGCAACAGAAGTGGGAGATAACACAGGTTATTTTTGGAGTTTCAAGAGGTGAGTGATCTTGAATCCCCAAAATTGGGATGGAAAATGTACCTGAAAACCCTGTGAGGTGGCTCTGGCACTGCTCATGAGTTTGTTTCATATTTCCTTGAGGATGGCAGCATTTCTT
The DNA here is from genome assembly GCA_030625065.1 of Alectoris magna. Taxonomy (NCBI): domain Eukaryota; kingdom Metazoa; phylum Chordata; class Aves; order Galliformes; family Phasianidae; genus Alectoris; species Alectoris magna. The sequence continues at coordinate 62,986,917 of CM060560.1, forward strand.
TTGACACAAAGGTCTTATAAGGTATGATTTGATAAGGCAAAGATATTACAGTAATGGAACCACAAAAACCACAGGAAAAAAAGTTGTTAACAATTAAACCTTGTCCAATAAGGCAGTTTCTGTCATACCCATGGGTCAGCGTGTCCAGCATCTACAAAAGACCACAATTCTCTTCCATCTTTTGCTCACTAGGTTGCTTGCTCTATTTTTAGGAAGAAGAGTTGACTCATGTCTTGTTTGATTTTCACTGTGCAGAGGAGAAAAAGCATTAATATCTTCCATGTGCTTTTTTTTAGAGTGATAATCTTAAGAAAAGTATGGTCAGCAGCTCTCATTGCTTGGAGGTGACAGCTGGTTTTACACTAGAAGATGTCTGGAATATATCTGGTACAATTCCAGCTGTCCGTGTATTTATCAGGTATTCATACATCAGTATGATACAGAGATTGTACTTAGTCTCCCTAAACAATTGTCAGGCACATTAATTTAAGTCAATTAGCTGTATGTTTCCATTATAATGCCTACACTGATGAGAAATCCCTACAAAATATAAGTTCAGTTGTATATTTATATTTACCACTTGCAGATCTGATCCTAAATCTATGATCTATGATCAGAGGACAACTCTGCTGCCTTCCAAAGGCTTTGGTTTAGGTCCTAATGAGAGAACATCATTAATAAGCTTTTCAATTTAGAAACGCTCACAAAATGTCAAATGTTTGGCTGACGTTACCCAAAGCAAAGATCTTTTTCTCAAAAGCAGAGCAGGATCTCTATCTTCTCTTCATTGTTTCTTTCTTGGGTGACAGGTCCAACTTCCAGCAAAGCATGCTCAGCTGTGGTTGGTCCTTTCAAGTCAATTTGCGACTGAATTAATGACTGGAGCCCCTTTGTCTGGTGTAAAGATTAGAAAGTGCTGTGTACAAACTTGTGCAGTGGCCAATACTGAAGCACGCAAGCAGCACACTGTCTGGCTTTTTTAACTGCTAAGACTTATTGCTGTGTTTGGGAAAGAGCCAAAGCAGAAGAGAGAGCACTGTGTGGGTGATAACTCCTTCATTATGCTGCATCATGGACTGCTTGTATCCTTTAGGAACTCCAAACAGGAAGCTGAGGCAGTCGTGTTTCTATGAAGCAGCAGAACTGTTTTGTTGTGTTACAATAACCAGGAAGTGGCAGATTAGGTTGTTTTAACCTCATTCGCTCACTCAGCCGTGAATAACTGAACATGAGTCTGGTTTCACGGCTTTGGTATTTAAAGTACATTTGAAACCTTCTCATATCTTCTCTCTGCTGTTCTGCCTTCCCACTTCATGTTGATATGCAAAGGTTGGACATTATTTGATCTCGTGCTGATTTTACATCTATTTTCAACGAAGCTAATCCTCATTTTTCCAGCAGTTGCTGCTTACGGTGAGTAGCTTGTGAATGAACAAAACAGGAATGTTTAAAACCATCACTTGCTAGAGCCAGTGTGATAGAGAACAGAAATATAAAGCCATCCAGCTCCCAAGAAAATCTCATGTTGATGACTTTGTCCAGCTGCAGATAGTAAAAACATTTGCTGTTGTAGTTTCCAGTAATAGCGTTTCAGGCATCCTCTCTGTCAAAGGTCATACCCTGACTGTCAGATTCAGTGGTGACTAATTCACTTTCCCTCTATCGTTTTGTCTAGACCTTTTCTAAACTTTTTATCTTTTCTTGCTTCCACATCATTCAGTGGATATGACTTGGACATTAATCACTAAGTACTAGAGACATGCTTTGATTAAAGAGGAACGCTTTGCTACCCTTTCTTTATCCACCCCTCTATAATTCAGTTAGGCACCCTGTGCTCTGCTTATGTGAGAAAGAGCAAACACATCTTCTGCCACTCACTTTCTCCAGTATTTTTCATGACTCAGAGGCATCTCTCATCATTTCCACATGAAAGAGCCGTATAACAAAGCCCCTACCACCATCACCTCAGACATCCTTCTCTGTGCTGTATTTTGTTGGTTATAGAAGAACACAATCTATATGCTCTTTCCAAGATATTGGGGTGCCTGATTTGATGCAACCACCTAATATTATTCAATGAGAGATCTGAATTTAAATCTCTCATTTCATCAGACATTTTTGTGAGAATATTTAGTGAGGTGCTTCCATAGCACTCCCAGTGCATTTGGATGAGTTTGAATAGCCTAAGTAAGCGTAGCAGATGAGAAGCCTGTCGTTTCCCAGCTGCTCATGTTTCTTTTTGGAGAGCAACCTGTCTCAGTTCACCTGGCAGTCAACAATATTACTTTTCAGATCCTGAAGGAAGTTCTTGCTGGGCAGACAAAAGAAAGAGGTGAGATGACATATCAGACGCATCACAGAAATTGCATTTCCATGGCACGTCTGGAGATCCCGTGACAGCTCAGATTGGAAGGTAATAATGAAAAACGATCTTTGGGAAGCCACACTTTCCTAACAATTCCTTGAACCTGGACATGAACTGGAAAAGCAGATACCAGAGAATTATCTGAATGTTTACAAGGGATTTGTGGAGTATCATTCCAAATTCCAGAGAATTTACAAGGAAACAAAAAACTTCCTTTTGCCGAAGATATCAACGAGCTTTCTCATTGATATTTCTTTTCTTTGTATGCTGTGTTGAAGATGAAAAATTCATGAGTTTTTCACCAAGAAGCCTAAAGAATGTGTTATCTCCTGAAGAAAAGCCAAGATTTCAGGAGTGGGAGGAATTCAGTCTTGTGATTTATCTACTTTGGAAGAAACTTAGCAACATTCTGGGCAAAAGTTCTTTCTGGAAATTAATTTGGACAATATGAATTAATTTTTATAATAAGTTCAAGTTTTAATAAATTGACATTTTCTTGCAACTAAAGTTTTAACCATGAAAACCCTTTTCACATACACTGGCTCCTCCCATAGTGAAAGAAAACTTGCCTTTTTTTTTTTATATGAAGTTGCTTACTTAAGAACTTCCTTTCTCTCAATCATTTATAAAACACATGCTGTCAAAACAGCACCGATTTGAGGCTAGCTGTGCCAGTGCTTACTCATCGCATTACAGAACGTGATCCTAACAGAATAACAGCAGTCCACTTCATGTGCCTTTGCAGAGCCTGCTAAAACAAACAAAGCAAAGTCCTCTCTGTATTTTTACTATTTATCTAATTCTATAGGGGCAAACAGAAGAGAAAGAATGTACTGAGGGCTGATTTGCTGCTTCCAGTACAAATTACCAGTACCTTAAATGGGCCACAAGCAAAGCAAAGTTCTGATCTGCAGTAACATGCAAATCATACACAAGTCCATGTTGCGGCAGGGAAGGCCTACATTGGAGCAGCAGCCACCTGTCCTTCAGGAAGAAACAGCTACACAACTGTAGTAGCAACTGAAGAGTTTAGTATTTTAAGGGCTGGTAAGGTAAAAGTGGGAAGTTTCCAAACCCACATTGTGGAAGCAGAAGTCAAGTGTAATCTTGCTTTTCTGCAATTTCGTTGTCATGTATCTCATTCATATATATATCTGCTAATGGTGCAAATCTCATTGTGCATATATATGCAGAATAAGAACCTGAAGATGATGGCAACTTTACTCTTGTTTCAAGTGGAAATAGGATTGCACCCTGCTGTATGCCACAAGTATTGTTCTCCCTTAAAAACTGTGTGTCCTATCCAGGTTCAATGTGGCATCTGCTCATGTACCATCCCAGCAAACAGGAACAAGACTCGCATAACCATAGAATCATAGAGTGGCTTGGGTTGGAAGGGACCTCAAGGATCATCAAGATCCACCCCCCTGCCACAGGCAGGGACACCAACCTCCTCATTTAAATCTAGACCAGGCTGCCCAGAGCCCCATCCAACCTGGCCTTGAACACCTCCAGGGACGGGGGTGCATCCACAGCCTCTCTGGGCAGCCTGTGCCAGCACCTCACCACCACTCTTGAAGTAAAGAAATTCCCCCTGATATCCAACCTAAATCTTCCCTCCTTCAACTTAAAACCATTTTCCCTTGTCCTGCTGCTGTCTACACTTTCAAAGAGTTGACTTCCCTCTTGTTTATAGGCTCCCTATAGGTACCAGAAAGCTGCAATAAGGTCACCTTGCAGTGTTCTCTTCTCCATGCTGAACAAGCCCAGCTCCCTCATCCTGTCTTCGTAGGGGAGGTGCTCCAGCCCTCTGATCATCTCTGTGGTCCTCCTCTGGACCCTCTCCAACAGCTCTTTGTCTTTCTTGCACTGGGGGCTCCAGACCTGGACACAGTACTCCAGATGAGGCCTCACGAAGGCAGAGTAGAGAGGGACAATCGCCTCCCTGTCCCTGCTGACCTGACTCTCTTTTATGTTGCTGACTGCACATACTATTGAGATCAACTTTGAGACCCCTCATATGCAAGAACTGCACTGGCAAGCTGTTCAACAACATGAGTCGTATTTGCTCTGAGCCTTTTGTGCAAGAGCTTTGGTCAGATGGGTTTACTGGAAAAGAGAGCAGCAAGGCTCCATTATGATTCTCAGAAACAGCCATTCAAAGAAATAGCAGTCACAGGTCACAGCTAAGTGCTCTTTAGGAAAATTCTTCCCAAAGCCTTATTTGCTTTTTTTTCTTCACTTTTGAAAACCAGGCTCGCTCCTCAGCTCCTCTTCACACTGGAAGATGCTATGTACCCCAGTGAGGCGTGCATGACTTCCACACTGCTGCCTCTGCTTACAGAGCAGAGCTGCTTCTACCTGACAGCACTGGAAAGGTTCCTATCACCTGCAGAGAGGTGTTGATGGAAAACCGGAGGGTAATTAATGTAGTAGATAGGTTTCAAGATCCAGAAGAATGCATATTTCCATAAAGGAAAATCATTCTCCTTTGCTTCATACTCTGTAAAGAACAGAGGGCAGCCCTGATCCTGCCTGGTGTATTAACAGAAATAATAAATAACTGTGAGACTGCTCACACTTACCAGCAATTACAGATACTACATAATACTACAATTACTTGCATATATAGATACTGTATACACCACAGCCCACAACAGGAATCCAGAAATCTCTTGAGGATCCCAGGCTCCGCTGGGAGCACGTTTTGGTCAGCAGCAATCAACAGACGGGATGAACTGGGGAGGTGACTGTAAGTACTTAAGAATAGATGCAAGTTACTTCTCTCCAGAAATGAAGAGAATACTTCTCATCTCAGTGTGTTTCAGGTTTGAACCAATTAGCCTCAGGCCACATTCCCTCAACAGCCAGTGTTATGTTGAATTACTACTGAACAATTTTTCTGCATGATATCTTAGGTCACGGTTCTATTACCTTTTCTAGGAGAAAAGCTGATGAAAACTCTGGGATCTTTCCCAGTATACACCATTGCCATCTGTATCACTAAGTCAAAAGCTGCTCCGTGCTCTCACACCTTGGCTCTTTCCATCTGGGCTGGTGGGAAGAACACAGCACCAATCTTGGGTGCCCATCACCAGAAAATTCACCAAGACTCTGACTAACCCTTAGGGTCATTTCAGCCATGTATGGGTGCTGAGTCAACTGTTGAACCCATGGTATGCTCAGCAAGGGTATGCAGGAAAAGTGTGTGTGTGGTAGGAGGCTCCGTCTCCTGTTTTCCTCCCATGGAGCACTTCCAGAAGAGCCTCTTTTGGCCCCTCAGTCCAACATGCTGGTTGTAGGCACAGCATTTCACATGGCTTGTTCCAGCTGCAGCTTTACAGCCACAGGCCAGCCTGTCCACCTAACCCTCCAGGAACAGTGGTGGAAAGCAAAGGAAGACTTATTCTTTAGTCACATCATAATTGTGCTTGTCCCTAATGCATAACTCAAGTTTCTTCTAGCAAAATGAATTTTATTGAAGGATTTTGCATTAAAATTAGCTTCATTAGGTAAAGTTCCTGCAGACTTCTGATTAGCAAAGATAGATATTACTTATGATTGCATGGCCATTACTTTGACTGTGGCCTTGTAGTTCTGAACTACAAATTCCAGATTTTTGTTCTGTTTCGTTTTTTTAAAGTTTTAAATTGGTTTTCCTTCTCATTTCTTGCAAAAAATATATACTATCGGGATATTTACAATGCCTGTAACTGAAAATGCAAATAAGTTTCTGTGAAACCTCTCACAAAGTTGCAGTAGGAAAAGCACCAGCCAAATTCAGCAGGGAATCCTTGAGCAAGTTTACAGGCTGCATGACTGCAAAAGTGTGAATGTCAATACCCTAAATTGTTTGTTAACTTGCTGCTGACGTCCAAACTTCTGTAGTCAAAATATCCAAACAATGAAGGGAGGAAACAGCAGTGTTTTCCCGGTTAAAAAAAACAAAAAACAAAAAACAAAACAAACAAAAAAAAAAACCACCACACATTAGAAGCTTGTGCTTACACACACGCAAAAAACCTTAAATACATTTGAGTTTTGCAACTGTAAAACCGCAAAGTTGGTTATATAACTACGTGTATGTAACTATACTGCTATTTGATCTGTGAACCTGAACTATCACTGAGTTAAATAATTACACATAATGTGTATTTACGTCCACAGATTTACAGAGGTCACATGCAGAAGAGGCAGTAGCATTGATTTTGTACATTTGTATTTGCAAATGTCATTGAAGGCTCCTGAAGAACTGGATTTTAAGTCGTGCTGTGATCAAACATTCAGCAGCAAAATGCAGTCTCAGATTACTGAAAATGAGCAAGAAGTTTCTGTGAAGAGATTAAACACACATCCATCCCGTGCCAGAATGACTGGGAAAACTGACTGTTGGAAGGTACACAGCTCTGCCTTAGAGAGTTAGACTCATTTTTGCTCACTTAAACTTTTCTGTTTAAGGAATGTTCCCGGCTCAGTCTGCAAACTCAGGTGGATTAATAGGCTAACAGAGAATCAAAATTATCTCTGTTCAGGTGCACCCAGAGAAGAGGTTTGCTCTAAAATAAACTAGAACAACTCTGATAGAGGTGTTGTACCTACAGAAAGAAGCCTGTCAAAGAAGGACTTGGTGTGTTAATCTCATGCACAGGTACACTGCCGCCGTTTACTCTACAAAGCCTTGCGCAGGAACTTGGATGAAAATGTTGGGATGGGACTTCATAAGGTTGCGTAATTGATGTGTTCATCCTGAAGCAAAGTCAGTACATCTGTTGCATCTTAAGGGATATTGAACTTTTTATGAAGATGTCATAGTTCACGCACCATAGGGTCTTTCTGCACTTAAACTGAAAAAAAAAAGAAAAAACAAATATGCTTCAGGAATCCCTTTCATCCCTAGATATTTATTTCCTGATGCTAAACTGAAGGGACAAATGTCCTAACCCAGTGAACACGGAAAATAACTGCATATTATCCACTTGCCATTTTTGAAGCATGTAATCATGTCATCAATTTGACTTCGGCCTTCTCTTACATAAACAAATTCAGTTGTTTAAATTCGCTACCAATAGATCTTATATTCCATAACCATTCATGGATCTCTGTTTTGGATTCTCTTCAATTCATGTGCAAATTTCTAAAAAGCGTGATTCCAAAACTGGATGAAGTTTGAATGCCAGATGAGGTCTTCCCACTAAGAACAGAATGGAATAAATACCTCTCATGTTATATTAAAAAGAACATTGTTAGTACTTGTTAGTACAAATTGTCTGAGTTGCAAAAGTAATGATTTGCATTACTGACTCATTTAGTCTTACTACTGAACTTAGTTTTCCACATGTCTTGTAAAGCTGCTATTGCTTCATCAGTTTCCCAGACACCACAAAAGTGTTTCTTGGACTTATCAGTCTTGTACCATTACCCCACATACCAGTCAGTGTAATTTCAACCTTTTCTGCTTGATCTCGATGTGCTCTCACCCTATCTTACCTTATCTGACACGTAAATTCATTAAGGTATCCTCTAGTCCATAAGATTACACAAAATAAAACCATTTACAGGGATTAAATTTACAACGTTTCTTTGAATTTTGGCAGAAGTTCTTTAGTGATTACTCCACAAGACAGTTTTCCAACTAGCTGAGCATTAGCCTTACATCACTATCATTTTATCCATATTTCTCTTGTTTATTTATGACAATCCTCAAAACTTCTATTAAATATGAAATGCATCGCAGCTGCTGTTTCCTCTTTAACGTGGAGCCACTTATTCTCAAAAAAAAAAAAAATAAAAATGGAAACTGAATTGATATGACATTAATCAGATTTTATCTCTTACTTGTGTTGTTTTTCCTTAGATGTTGCTTGGAAGTTCTTCTAAAGACATGCTACCTGTCTGTCTTACATTGAGTCAGGGCTTCCTTCCTTTATTTATGATGCTATTGTTTCATGGTCTCCTATCACTCAGATTGCTATCCACCCTCAGCCTGAATTTCAAACAGATTTAATTACTTTGCTTTATCTATTAACTTCCTCTGTTTCTACAATACAAATTTGCCACTAACACATTCCCAGAACTTGCTGGATCACCAGTATTCTCATCTGTTTCTTTCTCAAGAGATATTTGAAGAGTCAGACCTCCTCTGCCAGCAAATCCTTATCTGTCTCTGCTTTTACTGTGAGACTGAATCCACTCTTCTCCCTTTTCATTTTTGCCTGAAAACTTTGGACAAGTCTCTTTTCCATCTCCTTCTGGACTTCAGGAAGATCACTGACAACTTGAATGTGCAGACATCTCCTGCACCTTCCTCGACCTCTCCTGTATCTTCATATAACAGCAATCCAGTGTAATCTAGCAACATTATTAAGTGGTCAAATTACACTGAGATATTTCACAGTATGATGTTACAAATAATAGAGAATGAATTGAATTGTATGAAAATGGAGCATAATGTAACAAAGAACCTGGGATAAAAATATAGGGATAAATCGCTTTACATACATATAGATATAATAGATATTGTGTATATTATATATATGCGTAATTGAATGGATAGAATAAGTTAAGAAGTAATCTATTTAAAATAATAGACCAGCAAATATTAGTTCAAAATCATATATTAACTACTCAAGTTTCTTAATGTTTATTTTGGAAGACCTTTGTAATGTGGAACATATTTATCAGTCTGACACAATCTGTGAGAAGGAAATTAACTAACACAAAATATATTCCTCACATTTCTTCCATTTTTTTTTTTCTGATGGTGTCTTTTTATATATCGGGAATGACACAAGTAAATCAGCCTCACAAGCTGAAGGAAATTGAGAAAATCTTTTATCTGAAGAAAGCAATCATCCTTGTATCTGGAAGGAAATCCATGCTTTTTCTAGATTATCATTCCCTGATGCAAGTCTGAAAGGAGAATGGAAGATAGCCTTTGTCTTGAGTTGTGGTTGGGAGGGTGTGTTTCAAAGCTAAGCTCAGTCTCTGCTCTCCATACCCTGAATCATCAGAGATGTGCCAATATGCATTGTTGAAGGATGCAAAATGAGACGTAAAATGCTTAAGTGTTTCTGCAAAACTGCTTGAGAACCAAATGGCCTTCAACAGTAGCTTACGCCCTAAACCGAAAGTACAGGTTTGTTCTCAGTCAAGGAAGGAAAAGTACCTCCTTATGGGAACCGGGGAGATATTTTCCAGCCTAAGCAGTCATCAACTGGCAGATATTTGTGGAAAAGCTTTCCTTCTCAACTGAATCCAAGAAGGCAGTGGGGAGGTACTGAGTGAGAACATAAGGCATGATTTCATATTTTACCTCCTTATAGCCAAATTGCGAGAAAAAAACTAGCCCAGTAACAGGAAAGTGAAAAATGTCTGGGTAGAGACTGTGCCTGGGTGTAGCCAGAGGGGACTGAGCCAGGGAGTCACAAACAGCAGGGAAGGAGCTGAGGGAATTAAGAAGTAGTAGTCATGCAAGTGGTAAGCAGTAGAAATAACCATAAACCACAATCAGCAATTTTGAATAGTGCTATTCTTCTGTGTCCACCCACAATAAATGATATACGCTGTTGTAACATTTCCATAGTTGGCATCCTCCATCCCTTTGACATCCCTTTGGCTTGGCTAACATTCACCTTACCACTGAGAGTTTTAGTTTTAAATAAAGGGGTTTTTTTTTAGGAAAACATACACATATAAGCGTGTTGCGTATATTCTTTCTTCCCTTCCATCCTGCACTTTTGTGTATTCACTATGAAGTACAGGAAGCAGATCCCCAAGCCCATAGTGCAAACACAGCTTTGAAAATCTGTGCGAGACCCTGCCTTTAAACTCTGAGAGAGCCCCAAGGTTCTAGTAGAGTCTTCAGGAGGCTCCAACGTTTGTCATGTTCTGTAAAGCATTCTGAGGTCTGTGAGAGTGCAGCAAATAACTCCTATTCATTTATTATTATTATTATTCAGTAAACATGTATGAAACTGTTCAATAGTAAGTTGTGAAAGTCTAAAACACTTCAAGGGGAAGCATACATCCACTAGGCTAATGGCTCGCCAAGCTATAGGATACAAGCTCTCCATTAATGTTTGGTTTTAGTCTAATTCTGTGCATAAAAACAGCTGTAATCAAAGCCAATGGATTCTGAACACAAGGAGGGCAAAAGGTGAGCAAACAACTTATATCTAGCAGAAAAATAAATGTACCAACTCTAAAATTACCCCCTTTTTCAACAAAAACATACACGCAGTCCTGAATGTACAAGTTCAGACTGAGTTTAAAAAGCTGCAATTTATATTAGCCACTTCTTGACAACACACCGTGTTTCATGACAAGTTCGGCATTTAACTGCGTGCACAACCATAGTGTTTAAAATGACATGAGAAGTGTAGAAGTTTGAGAATACAGTACTATCAACAACTGGATTTAAAAAAAATAATGAACAAACACAAACACTTTAAATACACCTCAGCTCACAGTATTTTGTAGTCATCCACAAACAATTTGTGGTCTCTGACTACATGCATTAAAGCTGCACTCAACTCACATGGAAAGGTTAAATGACAGGATATGGCCACAGGCATCCATGATTCAGTGACATGTTTTGTGTTGGAAAACTGAACTATGTGCCAATTCCATTTTAGATGAACAGCAAGGAGTCAAAGACTCCCATCTCAAAACCCAACATGCACCGCCTCAGCTCTGAGAAACATACCAGACCCTAGTACAGGCAGAAGTCAAACTGATTGCACCTAAATACATATGTGCACAGAGCAGCAGCCAGACCTGGCATCACCTGGGACTTCAACTAAATAGAAAAAAAACAGCCCAAAGCAGAGATTATGCAGGTAGACAAGCTGCTGCTATAACAAGGCTTTCTCCTGTCTGACAAAAAGAAACATGAGAGGCAGGGTATGGAGGGCAGGAAGGCTAGGCAACCTGGCCACTATGATGAGAATTCCCATTTTAAGAGAATAGGAGCTAGAGGAGTTGCACTTCTCCCTAAATAAAGACCTGTTTGTTTCTTTCAGGCTACAATTACGTTTTGATTCAATAAACCCACGACAGCAGGCCACTCTTTAAATCCTTTTTCTCCCCCTCCAGTGTTCCTTTCAATGATGGAACATATTGCTTTCATTTGAAGGCAAGAGTTGAGTTCCCAGAAGCTCTAGACCTCTGTCAAGCAAAGCTGCCATATTTGGGACTTCTAGGTCCTGTTCTGCATCACACTAAACACCAGGACCTGTCATCTCCACTCGGGTTGTTCTGTTTGATTTTCCCACATCCAGAAGGACATGGCCCACAACATGCCATCTCCTCTTTTCCCCTGTGGAGCAGAGGGAAAGATAGTAGAATCATTAAGGCTGGAAAAACCAATAAGATCATCCAGTCCAACCATCAACACATGTCTGTGACTATTCCAGACCATGTCCTTCAGTGCCACATCCATGTCTTTCTTGGACACCTCCAGGGACAATGACTCCAATACCACCCTGGGCAGCCTGTGCCAATACCTAACCACTCTTTCTGAGAAGAAATTTTTCCTAATATCCAACCTGAACCTCTCCTGGCAGGTGAGATGTGTGAAGACACAATGGAGTTTTCTTTCAGCCATTCTTGAGCAAGATGTCTTGGGAAGAAAGAAAGGAGAAAAACTACTCCTTACAGAAGAGCTGCACCAGGACAGGCCTGTTTGCTCTTCTGCCCCTTCTCCATGAGAGAGCATAAGTCCTGTTTGCATGTGCTGGGTGTCCTGAATGACTGCTCTCTGCTGGAAGGTGGGTAAATGGGGGTAGCATCCACTCAGAGGGACTCCTACACCTGCTGAGCTCACCTGTAAGAGGCCTGCACACACCTCATCATGTAAAAGTGGCCTCAGAGCTGCAAGCAAGGCTAAATGAGCCCAGAGGGTGACACCTGTGTTTGTAACACTGGTGAGGGTATTCAGCTGGAGTGAATGAGCTTAGTTCCTTGTATGCTTGGTCTCCTCATATCTTCTTTGCTGAAATACATGCTACAGAAATAACAGATGAAAGAAAGATGAAAAAACGTAAGTGCTGAAACTGGAGCTGTTCCCTAGAGAGACATGGCATGAAGGATAATCTCTCTAAATTATATTTTGCCTGTACAAACAAGCTGTAACATGCTCAGGCTTCCTCAAAGTGTTGCATAATAACAATTGGGTTTTAAGAATAACATGACTTAAGTCCCATGATACACATATAGAAGTCATTTTAGAAGTAGGATGTAATTTGCTTTCTCAGACAGAAAGAAATAAAATGAATGCAAATGTTAAATATTTCAAGAACTATACCCAAACTGCAAAACTGATGAGTGGTATACGCATCAAGTCTCAGGCTGTGTCTGGATAGCCAGCGTGCTCTGTATTGAGTAGACTGATGATTACAGGTTCAACTTTTAAGTAAGGGCCAGTGTTACATCTGTATAAATCAACATTCTGTTTTATGAATCAATTTAAAAATAATATCCAGGCACGGTCAATAATCCTGTAATGTGATCCCAGGATCTGTAGCATATTTCTGCCAAGCAGCTAGCAGTGATGTTTCAGCAGCTGGTTTCTGTCCCCAATAGGCTCACCACCAGAACCATGCATCAGGTGCTACCGTGACTTACCACTGCTGCACCTTTTTCTCCTTGTTTCTAGTGATCTGACATTGCTGATAGAGACTTCACTATTGCTTGCACAGTCTGCTGACACTGCTGGTTTTGATGGGGAGTTTCTGCTAACCCTCACCAGGTCGGTGTTTCTCCACTGTGGTTTCCAGTGCACCGCCAAGTGTGAAAGCCACAGAAGCAGCCATTAAGCCTTAAAATAAACAAGCCAAAAGTTACATCTGTGAGATGGAGTGAACAAGAGCAGAAAAGGGTTTGACAGGGCTTCTTCATCTTTGCATAACACAGGCACTTGGGTCATAGGAAGAGATAACTCACCTCTTACAACACAGTTTTGTTTAGAGATTGGATCAGTCCCTCCAATAGGAAAGCAAAGACTCATTAAGGGCTATTTCCCAGGGGCAGCTGGCATCTCCAAGAGCTTAAAGCAGATTAGGTCATTGGACATGACTACAAAGATATCCAGTAACTGTGTGTAGCGTGTAGTTCTTTTCACTTCCAGCTCTTAAAAGCTTGAAAGGGCTGTATACATTTGGCAGTGGAGATTTAGCTGAGGAAATGACAATTACACAATAATTAAACACTTAGATGGTATTTTGTATCTGCACCTCTCCAGAGTTTTCAGAAAATGGAAATAAAGTGTACAAAGCTGCAAGAAACAATGTAGCCTTGCAGGAAGACCCCCTGCTGTCACGTGCATTAAATGATCTTCATAGCCATACCCACCTTCACATTAAAAGTCATATATTTTCCTCCCCTTTTCTCTCTTGCTGAGAAGCTCTTTCAAGACCTCACTGTTGTGTAGTGATTAGTGGCCAGCGTGATTTTGGTTATTCATTTTTCATCCCATTCTCTTCTTTACCTGGAATATGTACACACACAAGATCTCCATCCCCCCTGTGTCTGCAGCGTTTCACAGCCCTCCCTGCAGGAAACCACCCTCTGCCATCTCTTACATTCCCCCATTCCATATTTCTTAAATGGCACTGTGTCTGTGTGATAAAATAAACAAAGGAATAGCACTTGCTTATCTGTTCTTTCCTAACAAGGAACAATCAGTCATGTGGGACTCTCATACGTGAAGACATGAATTTGTGACCTTTCTCTACAGTATGTCCTCAGACGTTTTACTGGTTTACATTCAGCAGGTCAACTAAAAGTTGTGGCCAGAGGTAAGGCATCTGTTTCTCCCCTGAGGAGACAGCTCCTTTCTACCACAGGAAAGAGGTTCTTGTCTTCACCATTCACGGTCTGGATAGGGTACAGTGACAAGAGCTGAGAAACCATCTCTGTTTGCTGACTCTCTCCTCTAGAGAGCGCTTGAGTTGACTGAAAACCAGTCATGGTAAGTCCTAGTTCAAAGGAAAAGATCGGTAACAACGCTTTGAGGATAGTTGTAATGATGCTCTCTGTTTACTCAGTTCATCTCTGTCCCCAGCTTGAAAACCACAAATTAGTTGAGAGTTATAATTTCTGTAAGTAAACTAACATGGTATCAACTATTTCCAGTCATAGTCTGGCCTCCCTAGCACTTATGACAAAGTGTATTTAGGAGACAAAACAAGGATGATTCATTTAGCCCGCAGCTAAGCAGATAGATGAATCCTCAATAACCAAGGCAAAACAGGACTTCTATATCTGTACCATGAAAGACCCACAAGACAGAAAAGCTGGTCAAGCTGCACTGTCCTCAAAGAAACCAGAGCCCACCAAGAACTGCAGGTCTATTAGACTTAAGTACACAGAAGTAAAGTTCCCACAGTGCTGTGCATCAGATGACCAAACAGTAAGAACAGTGAGAAAGAAAGAATGGAAAGAGAGGATTTGCACTTTTTATCAGGACTGAGAGTGAGAGGGCCTGATAGCACGTTGCAAAAGAGCTCATTGCTTGAAGCTGTAATCAGATTTTGAGATAATTTCAGTTTGTGCAAAGACCCAACACTGGGAGGGACACACAATCAAATAAGCCAAACTATACTTCTCCATTAAGGATTCAGTAATGAGTGAATGTCCCAAGTTTTGATAGGTGGATCTCTGTAAGGTTTTGAAAGTGTCCCCATTGTTATTAGGCTTTCAGGTCTACCTTGAGGAACTTCAGGAAGACAGCACTGTGTCCCTTCTGAAAACTGACTGGTGCTATATTTGATCTGTGTTACTGAGCAGCTTGACATCACATATGTCAGCTAATGTATGAACTACCATGGAGAATAAGCCCTTGGGCTGCCTGCCATCACACAGCAGACCTTCCAGTCCCAAGGAGACTCTGCTTCTGCCCCACACACACTGTGGCTCTTTCTTTTCTTCCTGTAATAGCTATGGCTGCTCTCCAGGCCATGGACTGCTGTCCATGGGCTGCAAATATTTTTCCACCAGCCAGGCATTTTCAGCCTGTTTTTTTTTTTTTTCTGTTGGGTACATCTCGCTGTGCCTGCCTTCCAACTTCTTGCAGTACTTTTCTTTGGCATGAGCTCATGTCCTTGCTCTGCACAGGGAACTGCCAGCATTAGAGTCATTTCCCAAGAAAGTCCATCACCTTTGACTGCACAAAAGGGTGTCTCTGGGCTTAGATCTACTATTTCTTTCTATAACCAATGTTAGGAGAGGACAGGGAGTTCTCAGCTCTGAAATTAATTCCTTATTTTGTTTTCCTCTCCTAGGTTTCTTGTTTTGCAAACTGGAAATAATCATCAAACAATGTCATCAGTTATTCTTGTATTTAAAGCCTAATTTCTGGCAATGGTGTTTCACATTCCTTGAGCTTTCTCTTGCTTACTTTCCCTCTCCAGCTTGTGAAATTAAAATTTGTAACCTCCTTGCCTTGATCTGCCACAACTGGCTCTGTGCACAGACCTGATTTTTATTTCCACTTGCTCCCACAGTTATTCAAGGGTTTTGCCTGCGAACCAGCAGACCTCTTCGGTACTCTCCAAATTGTGTTCACGTTGTTTTAGTTGCTACTTAGATGAAACAGTAGTTCTATTCTCTATTTAAATGGACAGCTGGCATCAAGGTACGGTAAGTAACACAAGAAAATTATTGTTAATTAAACTCACTTTTCCTGAAAATAACTTTCCATGGGGACTTATGCTATCCTGGAAACTAACTCATGCAAAGGCCACAGGACAACAGGCTTTTCCCCTTGTAGACATTGCTTTGAAATTGTTGCAGACAGCTGAGCTTTACCGACAAATGCTGCAGACCCATACAGTCCCATGAATGAGGTGGCCTTGCCCTTCTTCTATCACTGACTTTTCTGATAAGAAATGTTGTGGTGCAGAGCCCCAGGTCCTGGAATTGAGGCAACTATCTCTTATAGTATGTTTCTTGTCAGGCTTTATTATGAGCTGGTACAACTAAGTCCTCAGACTCAGTCTGCCTTCAGGCTCAGGATATATTCTCCTCAAAATATATTAGACTTCATTAGACCAGGCATGTCCAACCCAAGGCCCAAGGGCCACATGCGGCCCAGCCCAGCCCTGAGTGTGCACCCATCACTCAGCAACAGCCACACATTGGTGCAGTTGGCAATGTCTGAACTGAAATCAAGGCATGGGGAAGGCACAGTGCAGTGCTAACTCAAGAGACAACAAATGATGTTATGGATTATGATATATTGTCCAAACACAGACCTCTGAACAGCAAAAAATATGCAGCTGTTCTTTCCATTGTGATAAAGTCATTTGAGAATAAGTCTCAAGACTGCAAAAAAAAAATCATGTTTTTTTGTATGTTTGCAACTCTATTTTCAGTTGACATAAATACATTACTTAAAAAACTTCAAAAGGAGTGTATAGAATTGCAGTCGGATATTCAACTCAAAAATCTGATCATGTTTCTCAATGTGTCTCTCTTTTATAACTCCTGACTTACCAAAGAAAGACTCCCCTCCCTTCACAGTCACGCATATCCCACCCATATCCCATTACATGTTGTTGCCATGTGGCAGATGGTAGCAGAGGGGTGGTCTGACACAAAGGTGTCTGACATGGAAGTGCGGATGGAGCAAAGATGTGTCACTGAATTCCTTCATGCAGAGAAAATGTCACCCATTGACATTCACTGACACTTGCTGAACATTTCCAGCCTTAGGGGTCAGTGGAGGGACAAAATATTACAAAGCCTGGAAGCTGGAGAGAGAATTATTACCCAATACCCACACCAGTCCCTTGGGAGACAGGGGAGCAGGGGCAGCCCTGGCAATGGCAACAGTCTGGAAAGGAACTGGGTCCATCAAGATTTATTTGCCTTTTGGTGTGAAAAGACAGCACTGCAGAGTAAGAGCAGAAGCTGCTGTAGGACTGAACCCATCCTAGAGCCTCTGCAGTCCCAGGGGATGATCTCCTCTGTCGGAAAAAATGGCACTCCCAGACAGCCACTGCTCACCTTCCTTCCCAAATCACACACTGGAACTTCATTTTGTTTAGTTTTCTTTTTCGTGTAATGTTTTCAAGAATAATATAGACCTCAATACAATTATTTACAACAATACAAAATATTCATGTTGTGTAGTTTGAATAAGCAAAAATTACTTACTTCATAAAAGATGATCCTTTGTTTGTTTACATTCCCCTTGTATTCAAGGCACCACTGAGTAACCACAAATCCCCGTATGTCCAAGTTTTATCTCACATTCATATTTCCTTCTCCAGTTCGGAGGACAGTCTGAGATATCAACTTTCTCTGGCACCAGCACTCTATATACCAAGTTCTACTTCTTTCCACTACTGGGTGAAATCCAGCCTCTCTCCTACAGCCAGATGTGTCATCATGCTACTCATAGAGCATACAGATGGATGGGGAGAGCAAACTACATTTTGAAAGGTTACATTTATTGACAAACCTAATTTGTTCTCTAGTTAGAGAACAGCAACTGCTGAAAAAAGAGCACTCCTGATGTACCTAAAACCTTCTCTTTTCTTATGTTCCTTCCAGCAACGTTCAGTATTTTTCTCCCTTCAAAGAACAGATATGCAAGGGAACTAACATTTTCCAACACACTCAGCAACCTTTTTCACATCTGCCCATAAAATATGTGTATTCTTTCTCATCATCTTTAATATCCTGCACTTGGAAACTATAATTCCTGTGGTCTTGTCTGGTTGTCGTTGACTCAAACTGTCAGAAATCCAACTCCTGTATCTTCACAGAAAACATTTAGAATACTTAAAGAGAAATTTTGGCTTGAATCTCATAAGCTGTGACAATTCCTGCTAAAAGACTTAAGGATTTCTTAATTCAAGCCACATCCTTCCTTTGAAATGCTTCATATATTTTGGGGGGGCAAATTCAGAGCCAGCTCTAAATGGTGGTGGAATGCAATTTGATTATGGCCTCTCTGAGACAAATGGGAGTAGTTCATCTCTGTAGTCTGTGGGACTCCATGCAGTACCAAAATTCTTACTTTACTAATTTGTTTATTTGGAGCCAACATTTTCCTGATTATTTCTTTTTTTAGAGTTTGAAAACTGTCTGGGATGAATTACCAAAATAAATCTTTTTCTTCAGTGTCTGTGAGAGGTGTCATTTATAGATCTGTAATGATCTAAATCTTAAAGCTGGATCTCTTCCCCTCCTTCGCAGATGAAGATAACACATATGATGGAACTATTTATCCACTGTTGTGTTACTGCCTGGAAGAGAAAACAACCAGGTTCTTCTGCTCATTTTGACTCTCAAAGTGCAGCGTGGTTACTGATTATCTATTGCTCCCTTCTGGTTTTTAACAAGACTTGAATCCAGTTAGACAAAACCAAATAGGCAGTATTTTGCATCATGACTGCATACTTCAATGTAAAGGATGCATGGCTCTCAAAACTGCATCACTGGTGCAGACCCATTGTTTACAGGAATCTATTAAAGACTTTTACATTCATATCAGAGGGGAGGAGCAGGCCAGCAACAGAAGTTGGAAGATGGAAGGACAAGAATGTCCATTACTGATAATTTGCCAAATCACTTCCAGGAATAAAACTTTATTTGTATCAGTCAAGTGACTTTCTAAACTCGAAAGCATCATCCAAATTCTTTTCTTGGCAAAGATAACAACATTACAGCTGCTTATGAATCTCTGGATATGAGATGTTGGTAGATGCAAGAGAACTGAATTCTCCAGTGTACACTATTATTACTCCATTACATGGAGGTAGTTATCTCTGGGAGAGGGATATTCTGAGACAACCAGTTAATGTAAAGAACAATCTGAATGGTAAAAAAAAAATAACATTTTATTTTCTCTGGAAAAGTTCATAGATTTACAGTTGACATGGCAACTGTATTAGGCTCTGGAAAAAAAAGGAAAGACCGCCTTTTTAAAACGAACATTGAGTTTGTTTTAAAAGTGAGTTTGGGAGCAGAAGGAAACTACATTTTCACACTGGTGCAGAAAAGCCCTTTTGAAGAAAGCTTTCTTATTGTTTCATAGAATCACAGAATCATAGAATTGCTCAGGTTGGAAAAGACCTTAAAGATCACTGAGTCCAACCACAACCTACCCATACTACCCTAATTCTAACAACCCTCAGCTAAATCATGTCCCTGAGCACCACATCCAAACAGTTTTTAAACACATTGAGGGATGGTGACTCAACCACCTCCCTGGGGAGCCTATTCCAGTGCTTAACAACCCTTTCTGTAGAGAAGATTTTCCTGATATCCAACCTAAACTTACCCTGGTGCAACTTGAGGCCATTTCCCCTCGTCCTGTCACCTGTTACCAGTGAGAAGAGTCCTGCCCCACTCTCAGTGTAAGCACCTTTCAGGTATTGGAAGAGAGCAATAAGGTCTCCCCTCTCCTCCTCTTGCCCAGACTAAACAGTCCCAGTTCCTTCAGTCGCTCTTCGTAGGGCATATTCTCCAAGCCCTTCACAAGCCTCGTTGCCCTTCTTTGGACCTGCTCCAGCACCTTGATGTCCTTTCTGTGTTGAGGTGCCCAAAACTGAAACTGAACTGAACTGGGTTTTTTGTATGATTTTTTTTTAAGGTTCTCAACTTACTCTACACCCTTTTTTTCCCCCAAAGGATAACACTATTGGAATTACAAAGGAGAAGATCATCTAACTTTCCTTACCTGTCTCATAGCAAGGGCATGTATGTGGGACACTGTATTTCAAAATGCTGTAAGTCACAGCCTAGCTGCAAAATAATAGAAGTAGGTTCCCTGTTTCTAAGCAGCATTTTATGCAAAGATATTTCTAATTTAATCAAATCATGGAAGACATGGAGAAGAAGAAAAAAGCTGATATACATGCATCTGCTGGGAAAGAAGTGTGTCTGGTCCAAAATGTCTCTCTGTCTCACATGAAAGATAGCCAGGATGAATTTTTCACTGTTGGCAGTGGAGAATAAAGTCGATCTTAAACCTTTGCTATTGTGTATCCTTTATCAGCTCTCTGCTTCCAGCGCTTTTGTATGCATATTCCCACCAGGATGACACAGGCCAATGTGACTGGAATCGCTGCAATGTACCAGGGCAAGCCAACAGCTGGAAAAGTAAAGAAATGATGTATTATCAGAAAACAGAGTTCTCTATGCTCAAGGAGGAAGAGGAGAAGCCACTTTAAAAAGGATGTCTGCAAATTAACCTTTCAGCAGGGCTAACTTCTTCTGAAAGGAAGAGGTCTATTGCTCTGGGACATGTGTTTATCAGGGTGGGAGGAAAGTGTTGGAAAACAATGGAGGATGAGAATTTACAGTTCAGTCCTTTGGTGTACGCATGGCTCTTCCCTGCTCAGGGCGGTTGTATACTTTCCATCTTAATTCGGGGAAAGCAGTGACACTTCAAGCAGGAAATAAAGGCACCACATGGGAAGAGAGTACATAATAGCTAGTCCAATCTCAACCTCTGTGAACAGTTTTCTCATGCAGAGCACTTGAAAAATTATTAATGATCAAGACAAGACTGTGAGCTTCTTCCCAAAATACACCTAATTTCCTCAGTTTGGGATTATGCAGGCCTACATTGGTTCATGGGTTGCCTCCTCTGCAGCAATACTTGTGTAGCTCATGGAAGACCTGGGCAGCATATCGTACAGATAAGTAAGCGAATGCAAGTCCCTCATCATAAGATGCTGGCGTGAGTCATGAGATATAACTCATAATGAAGACTGTAATTGTTAGTGTATCTTTCTAACGTGGTGTGAGCAAGCTTTGGTGATTCATCGGTGTTATGCAAAGAAACAATTAGCATTGCTTCACACTGTTTTTACAGCTGGTTCTTAGCCAACAGTCACAACGTGAATTTCACTGAGTTTAGGGCTTCTCTTTCCATCGCTAGGAACCAAAATAACAACAGCCACCATTATTTATATTTCTTGTTATTTTGGCAGCAGTTTGCATGAGGAAATGGAACTCTTTTATCTTTTTTCTGCAATTGTCTTTTTTTTTTTTTTTTTTTTCCTACTTGTTGAGGAACTGGGTGAGATTTGGCCCGGTTGCACACAGTGAGAGTTTGCCAGATGTGTCAATGAAGCCATCATTTCACAAAATGTATCTACATTTGAGCCTTATCCAGAGAACAGATATACTGGAGCAGATTTTTATGCCTGCAGAAAATGTCAAGTGACCTACAGAAAGTGTTCTTTGTGAGCAGACTATTATAAAACACTGTGCATTTTGAGTCTACGTGTGAAAGAGGAAACCAATGTTTCCCAAGCGATTATCACCATAATACTAGGTCTGAAAGCATAAAATACTTCAATTGTAATTTAGATTTAGAATAAGTATAACAATCGCAGCCTGCTTCTCCCCAGTATAAGTAGTTAACCTAGTTACCTTCCTGCTTGACCCGTGTTGGCAATACTTGGGATCCATATCTGTTCTGGGCCAGACACTTAAAATCTGTGTAAAAATCCACTTCTTCCACAGATTTAAAAATCAGTGGCACTTCAATGAAGTTCTCACCATTTTCTGTGATTTCTCTGGAAGAAAAAGGAAAATTAAATGTGAGTTCTGTTTATCAGCTCTCGTTGGTGGGTTCATTCTAACAGCACATTGCAAGTAGTTGCATTGGATATTTACTCATTTCTGAACTAGCTCCTGTGCATTAGAGGACAATTGTGTCACCCAGACTAGTTCTACCAACTCACTGAGTCTCCTTTCCATTTAGTATCCGTGTTGTGCTCACTGATTCTTCCAGGAAAAAAGAAGTGTAGATCTGTCCTGCAAAAATGAAGGGAGGGAAGAAATGCAAGCAGAACTGTGTATAACTGAGCTCCCCACACAGCATCATGGAAAGATCTTGTTCCTTCTCTCTGACAACCTATTGATTTATGAGATTGATTCTTGTTATCATCTGGGGGAGGACATATGTAAAACCTGCAGTCCCTCTCTCAGGAAACTGAGCCACCATACCTGCTTATCATTCACCCAAACCCAAGATATCAGTACAAGCAACTGCCTAGGAAGTTTCCAGCCTGATTGCTTCATCAGTGCAACTACTGAAAAGTGGTCTTCTAGGTGTAAACATTATCTCTGGATATCTTTTAGTCACTGCTGGAGAATTTATCCAGCTGCTCTATAATGATTTGTTCATGGGTTTGCTATGCACCACGACAATGGATTTGCCTGTGCACACATCCTGGGTCAGTATCACAGGAAGGCAGCAACT
Source organism: Alectoris magna (assembly GCA_030625065.1). Lineage (NCBI taxonomy): Eukaryota > Metazoa > Chordata > Aves > Galliformes > Phasianidae > Alectoris > Alectoris magna. Next base: position 63,009,509 of record CM060560.1, read on the forward strand.
TGGCTGCGGGTGCTTTGACACAGACTTCTGTGGAAAATGTTTGTTGTTTTTTCCAGTGGTTTTTGACCTGTTTTGACATAATGACTCTTTGGAGGCACCCAGAAGAACAGAGGCAGCTGTATGCCATGAGTTCTGTGTGATCCCTAGCTGGTGTAGCCTCCCTCCTCAAGCGATTATGTAGTAATGTATAATAGTAGCAGAAGCAATAGTAGCGGCAACAATAATAAAGGTCTAAGTACAAAAGCATATGTGTTGTTCTATTCTAAATCCCGTAGACACTCCTGCTGTTCCACCATGTATTTTAAGGCAACTCACCACGAGTTCAAGGCTTTCTCATTTATCCATGTAAACAACATTGCAAATTAATGTACTCAGTCAAGCTGTGAGGAATATCAAAGGCTCAGATCCCCAGCTGTCAATGTTACGTCTGGTTGTAACTGTGCAATAAACTCAACATGGCCAAGTTATGTAGCCCTGAGGCTGAAAACAGCCCACATCCATAAATATTAAACACTCTTGCCCATGAAAACAGGGACGCCATATCCCCAGAGCCTGTTGCCAATGCCTATTGCATCATGCTAAGTTCTAATCCCTAGCCAGGAGCAGTTTGGGAAGACCATATCTGGTGAGAGAACCGGTTTAACTGTTAACTGCATAGGCAAAATGTCAAAAGTCCTGAGTTATGCAGCTTTGAGGCAACTCAGAGAATGGCTCAAGACAGGGAGAGACAATGGTCCATGGCAAGAGGATGTTTTCCCTCCCACCAGCATCCTGCTTGGTGCTGCCCTGGTGCCAGCCCTAGAACTCTCTGGGCATCTTTGAGAGTCAGTTTAACTATTAACTAACAATAAAGAAAAAATCCTAAGGGGAAAAAACAAGAATAATTAGAATAACAATAATAAAAAATGCAAACCCAAAAAGCACAGACAGTTTTCCGCTATCTCAGTGTATTCAGAGGTTCAGTGAAGTATCACATGAATGCCAGGGTTGGTGCAAAGGCAAGGATGTTGTCATTCCCTTGGCACAGGGCAAGAAGAGAGATAAGGTAGGCACTGGGAAGGATCAAGGCCCCTTGCTTTCCACTGCAGTCAGCTCATACATCAGCTCAGATACCCACAAAACTGTGCTTCAATGTAAGGCTCTTTGTTGGCTCATTTACAGAAAAAAAGACCTTGGGCTGATCTGCACTTTTTTGTTTTGTTGATTTTATGTTTTCATTTGTTTGTTTTTCTCAGCTCTCACCTTTACTTCTGGGCACTCCATACCCCATTTCATTACCTGGTATCCAGCTGAAAGCCCCTGTAGAACCACAACCACAAGAAAACACTTTTGCTCAACTTACTGTCTTTCCCCCTCCAAAACTCTGTTTTGCTTGTAAACCACATCGATTGTGGTATCATTCGCTAACCATTCCACGTCAGTATAGATGTTGCTGTTTGGTCCAGCAAATACTTTACATGGGAGAGTCATCTTGGAGCCTGTTGGCAGAGGAAGATAAAAAAAACATTCAGGTGCATATTGAGATCTACTCTTTCTCCCGGTGAACAGAACATCTCTGATGGGAGACTGAGTTCCCACACATTGAGCACTACTACACTGAAAACTGATGTTAAGCCCCAGGTTGCGTTTGCTCCCCTACTCCTTGGCTGCAAGACCATTCAGTTTGGCAGTCCTTTCCACTACTAAGCAAATTACTTTTCCATTCCATCAGTTATCAATCCTTGTACAATAGATATTTCTCAGGAGACAAAGCTGTGTTCCTATGCTCCTTCTGCTCTTTTGCAGTTCAAAGGGCACGGTTGCTCCAGAGCAATTGTTCTAACCCACAGTGACGCAGGCAAGGACATTCAGTTCTAGATGAGACCTCCAGGGACAACATGACCATGCAAAAATTCAGAAATGTTGCTATAATTATTGCAACTCTGAGCTAAGGATAAGGAGCCCTCATACTAGTGGATATTCATCTCATATGGAAAACACATGGCTTAATTATTATACAGTATTGCTGAAGAGAATACAGTACACTCCACGGGGCAGACAAGCACACACACAAAAAGACAATGCTACACTTGCAGAAAGAAAAGTGGCAGTGAAAACTAAGGCTCACAGGACATAGCTGTGTGTATAATACCCAAGTTAGGAGAGCTTAGCGTCAGATATACATGGCATCCTCTAAAATGAGGGAAAGCAACAGAAATGCATCGTTACAACATCTTTGAAGAAAAATAGAGGTTCTTGCAAGGTACATTCTAGCTAGTGATAACAGTCTGGTTCAAACATTAAGGAACAATGAAAAATGTCTCCTCTCAAAAGAGCTGGGTGGTTCACTCAAATCCACCCAACAACCTAGGGATGACCAGGGGAATACTGAAAAGGGTATGTTCTTGATAAGGGGGGGAACTCTGAGCAGCTGATCTAAGGATGCAAACATACCTTTCATGCTTTGTTGCTAAAATCTACAGCTATTTTGCTTTGGTTTCTACAAGGAGACATGTTTAGTGAGCATGGTGGTGATGGGCTGATGATTGGACTAGATGATCTCAGTGGTCTTTTCCGACCTTGCTGATTCTATCATGTTATGAAAACAGTTTCTTATCGTAGACAATAAGAAGGAAAAACTGCTATGAAAAACTACTACAGCACCAATGTTCAGTTAATATAATTGAGACCAAAAGAACCATAATAGTTTCTGCCAACAAATTAGGGTGCAAATCAGGGAACCTGCTCTAATTTTCTTCTGATTAGGCGCTTCCAAAATAATGCTGATCCTTACCAAGAGCAGCTGATGTTGTCTTCTGAGTTGGATACACAATTATGGGGGTAATTCTCTTTTCTTGTTCTGCACAGGGAGGGAGAACAGAGTCAACGCTACCATGACAGAAATAACAGGCGTTGTAATGTGCTGCTTGTCTCAACATCTTGCACTTCCCACAGAGCAGCTTGTTACTAAATCCCGCGGCAAGGAGAGGCATTACCCATCCAGAGACCTGTGTCAGTGGGGAGAGACGGGCCCATCCCGGCATCGTGACCCGGGGGGATGGATGAGGAAGGCGGGGACGGCGAAGGGACCTGAGTGACGCCGATCCCGAGGTTGCCACAGCCTCCGGCCGCCCCCTGGTGCCCGCCGGGCGCCCCGCAGCAGCAGCAGCCGGGCCAGCGGCTCAAGCCGTGGTAAACAGCGGTTTTCCCCCAGCCCCAGGGAGAATATTGGGTGTTTTATTTCCCGAGCCCTCTGAAGTCATTGGTAGAGACCTCCCTCCCCTTGAGAAATTAATTACTCGGTTTTACAACCGCAGGCAGTTGCGACAGCCAGTTCTGCCTCCTGCAAATGCCCTGCTGAATGCCAGGGCAAGCTCTGAGGTTAGCCAAACAGCTAAGGTTAGCCAAAGAGCTAAGGTTAGCCAAAGAGCTGTGCCAGCCATGATGTTGGAAACCCCCTGGCTCCAGCATCAAAAGCCAGCGTGTCCACTCCCCTGCTTGGCAGCACTAAATCTGAGCTCTCCTCCCCAACTTCAGCAGCAAACCCTCTGATGCAAAAGCTTTCTTAAGCGTTCTCAGTGGACAGTATTTACCAACAGTCTGCAGCTTAATTGTTCTGGTGATTTCATATGTGACACCTTCATAGGGAAAAGCCATCTTGCAGGTGTAGTAGCCAGAGTCTGTCGGTAATACAGAAGTGAAGAACAGAGAAGACGACTCCTTCAGAAATACAAATTTTTCACTGTCATCTTCCAAAAGCAGAGCATCCTGGAGAAAGGACAACTGATGTTACAGCTCAGATAGGTATGGTTAAACCCTGCGTAACCACCAGACAATATTGGTTTTTTATCTTTGTCTCTCTCTTACAAAAAGCTTGCTGATCACCGTTGAACCTGTGCAGCTTCACTTTCCCACCATAATGTAAGTTCTATGAACATGTTTTCCTCACCAAAAGGTTCTGAGGCATTATATGAAGCACAAAGAACTGCTACTTTAACATATCTTTCCAGTAAGTCACATATTTTAAGATGGAAAAATATACTAGGCTACTTCCTGAGTCCTCTTATGAGCAATCACATAAGACATTCTTCTAAGAAAAAAATGAATTATGGTAATCATAAAGGTTTTCATGTTATTGCTTCCCATACTGGACCTCATATGAGCAATATTCAGTGGCACTCTTCTAAGATAAATACATTTCAGTCGTCATGGAATCACTGAATGGTTTGGATTGGAAGGGAGCTCAAAGCCCACCCATCCCCACTCCCTGCAGTGGGCAGGGCTGCCCCCCTCCAGCTCAGGCTGCCCAGGGCCCCATCCAACCTGGCCTTGAGCAGCTCCAGGGATGGGGCACCACAGCTTCTCTGGGCAGCTGTGCCAGCGCCTCAACACACTGTGAGTAAACAATTTCCCCCAAACATCCAATCTAAATCTCCCCTCTTTAGTTTAACACCATTCCCCCTTGTCCTATTACAATCTAACCATGTAAAAATTTGATTTCCCTCGTGCTTATAAGCTCCCTTTAAGTATTATTCAGTATAATTGTGTGTCATGCAGTCTTTCACAACACTATTAGATCCTACGAGATCCCATAAACTGCAAAAATTCCTGCTCTGTACCACTACTGCTCATGCACAGGTGGGAGCCCTTCTTCTGGAAGGCAGGATAGCTCTTCTGACAGTTGTGGAAGGAAGCATGTTGTGGGGAAGGCCATGGACCAACAAGTGAGACAGGAGACCATGATAAGCTCTGAGTGATTATCCTTTTCCCAGTACCTCTTAATGCTGTAATCCAGTTGATCACTGAAGGCTACCTCCTCCAAACTGCTCACACAGGAGGTCCTACTTTATGGGATTCCCTACAGGGGCTGTTAAAAGAAGCATAGCACCAAAGAGAAAAGCCTACTCTGAAATGGCTAGCCTGGAGTCAGGTTAGGTGAGCTGGCCTTTAAAACACTCACTTTGGAGCGCTTCAGACCACACTGAGCCCACCTCAGAGAACCTTTCCTAAAATACATACACCTGTCCCATAAATTTCCAGGATATTATGCTACAACATTAGATTGCTCATGATTTAACAGTGCTCTGGAGAAACAGAAAGTGAAGGTAGATGATTGTCTACAAGCGAGACAGCATTTTAGATTTTGCATAAAGAAAAATTGAAAATTCTACCTTGTACCACTGGAGCTCCACATTTGTCCTGTTTGTTGTAAACTCCCACAGGTTGGGGCAAACGATCTTTCCAGAGGTGAAAGTGAAGAGGACCTGCGGATAGGCGATGTCCCGAGCAGCCGCCTTCTGCACGACCGTGAGGTGGATGGACACCTCGGCACAGTAGGAGGAGTTCCTGCAGACAGTGGGTAGATGTGAGCACCCAACGGTGGTGAGGGGAGCTCGAGTGACACCCTTCAAAGCTACAGCAAATGAATGTGAAAGCTGACAGCCATGAGCTCAAGCAGATTTGCAATCAGTACAAAATCTTTCTGACATAAGCTGGATTGTTGGATTCCTCTCTAAGTCTTTCCAGGCCTGAGAAAACTACCTGGCCTCACTTCCACAGCCAGGCCTCCTGATATTCTGCCTCTGTGCTGTGTCATGTTTTCTCCTGGCTCTGTTTCCTTCTTCAGCCCTTTCTGGGAGGCTAAGGCTGAAATCTTACCTAGAGGGATCCTGAAAAATCACTGGGACAAGTTTGGGGCACAGTCTATGCATGTTGCTGATACATGTCTGCCTCAGAGCTTCAGGCTTTCTTCTCTTGTGTAAACTAAGCTTGCTGTGCCACCTTAGACTAGGTCATGATTTTGATTTTACAAGGAGGGACAACACGTCCACCTAGATACTAGCAGATATGTACAAACCCTCCCCTCCTTCCTTATGAAGTGGCCTTGACTGTGAAAACCCCAATGATTGCAATGTAAGGGAGAAATAAAAACCTTAAAGGATGTATTAAAATACATCTGCGGTTGCTACTGTGCAGACAGCAGCTATTTCCTTGAGGACATATTATTTTACACAAGGAAGAAGGTTTCAAAGCTTTACAGTATTTCTCTCTTTCTCCTGGTCCCAAGTGGCAATTGTTTCCAGCCCCAGGAGGGATCAAAACACACAAGTCACTTGGGGGACACTGGTGCTTGAACTGCATCCTCTTCCACCACTATCCTCATTTCACAGCATGCTGAAGAAATGTTCTACTTCGATGATCTGAGATGAATATAGGGCTTGTTTCTATTCTGCCACTTCTGTAATAATGGTAGCAGTGAAGCTATGTACTTAGCCTCTGCATATCTTTCTCAAACAGGTTTCCCAACATTTTACTACATCTGGAATCTATGGACGCATATGGATACTGCTTAATGTGGAGTGAGGTTCCCACTGCCAGGTATGCTCTGGGAGGTAGTAGGAAGGAGGAGCTGGTAGGGACAAGAACCCTGTATCATATAGTTTTCAAGCCCCAGTAGCACTGGTGGTTTTTGCCTTCCCCACTCCCCCATGAGCCCAGATCCCCATTCCTCTTTCAAATCTGTACAGCAGGCTGTTGAATTGTAAACGCGCAGAAAACAACGACCTGAAAAGAGCCTTGGCTCACAGTGCAAATGCCTGTAGTATCACAGGTCTGATCCCAGCCCCAGAAATGCACATTGGGTCTCATGTGAGATCTTCCAGCAAAGCCAAGGCAATCCAATTCTGATTAAAAATGTGAAGTAGAAGAAAAGTAAAGTTCAGGAAAAAGGAACAGGGAAGAAGAAAGAAGCTCAGAAAGCTGCCTTGGTATATTTTTTTTATAAAGCAATCTGAAATGCACACAATACTGTCTGCTTCTCTAAAGCTGTGATGTAGGGGTTGCAATCTGCAGAGTACCCTGCTTGCAGCATAATACCTCAGCTCACTGCAGCCCCAACTGACTGATAAATAAGCTAAAGCAAACTTCCATGTACACTTCTTCCTTGTGAGATTGTAGATTGACAATGCTATGTCATGATGCATTGAGATTTCAGTTTATGTATATACATACAGGAGAAGCAACTTACTTAACATTTCTTACTTTCCACATTTTTTCTCTAATAAAATCAGTAAGGAAATGATCTTACCCAAATAAGCTCTGAGGATAGCTGGACTTTAGAGTCAAATTAATGTACTTTAGGTGCAGCAATCTTGTTAGTGAATTGAAGTTCCTTTTAAACACCTACCTTCTGGTACAGATATATACTCCTGAGTCTTCTTGCCTTGCTGGCAAAAACCAGAGCGCATCTCCTTTTGCCCAGATTCTTGGATCTTCATCTCTTCCTAATATCATGGTTTTTGAATCATTTTTGTACCATGTGATATTATGTGTCAAGGCAGAAAAATCCACATGTTTATATCTGGGGGAAGGGCATTTCAGAACCACAGGTTCTCCGTGCAGTTCATAGTAGTATTGGAAAAACATGGTGTGATCTGGGCAGTTTTCTATATGAATCAGAGACATTTTGTCATTACTGTTGGCCAGGCAAATTAAAGAGAAAGAAAGGGAGACAGAAAATAAAACAACCAAACCCATGCCTTTACCTGTGCTTTTCCCTTGCTGGAGCTTGAAAGCAGAGGCACACACTGTGCATGTAACCAGGGCAAAGAAGAACCCATGCATTCTTTCCCAGAGGAAATGGGATGAAGAGTGAGGGAAAGTGTCTTGAAATCTGCAGGCAAGTTATTATGAGACAGAAGATTCAAATAAAATACTCAACATTAACTAAAGAGTTAACTATTGTTTTCCCAACCGCGGACTTGGTAAGCTTTGATTCTCCTTAGTGAACAAAAGTGCTTCTTCACTCCCAGTTGATGGAAGATAATTTGTGGAACAAGAGCATCTGGTTTAGTGCAAACATTTCTTTGTCATTCTCCCGTCACTCTGGGAGATGCAAACAACACACCACAAGATGCTGCTGTCCCCATGGTAGAAGGGTAGAAAAATACAGCTCTGTGTATTTTGCAATAAGCTGCGACTGAGGCATGGGCCAGACACTTCAACTTAGCTGCAGTGCAGCTTGTTTGGATAAGCACAGGAGAAAAGATGCAGTAGAGTTTCTTGAAGTCTCTGCTAAGGCTCTATGCCCTCATTAATCCTCTGCCGCATTATCTTCTCCACTGTGGCTACCAAAGTAGGCCAAGCAGCACATATCTGCAGGCAAGCAATATAACCAGAGCCAAGCTCTCGGTGTCTCCAACAAATTTATCTCCTGGGACAACAGCTTTGACTCCCATGGTATGCGCACCCACCTTGCTGTTGGGACACATGTGAGTTTCCTTACATGAACACCATAACAATATCTGTGCAAACAAATGATGACAAAAACCCTGAACAACACGTCCTAGGTATCTGGAACAGTGACCTCAGGGGAAAACAAAACTATCCACTGCAAGTCATTCATTAACTATCAAAGGGCATAGGCACAACAGCTAGCACAAAGTCAATCTCTTAATAATACAGCATCATAACACTGAGTCTCCTCCCACGGTACAAGGTCCTCACTCATTTCCAGCCCACTGGTGTGGAGCTGTATCTCTTCTCAGGGCTATACCTGGGTCTGGAATTAGTGACTCCCTTTGCTGCATTAACAGTCCCCAGCGTATGCATGGAACATACTGCAGGAGATTTTCTCTCTTTTTAGATGCTTAGCTTAATCAGAATGCTTGGTTATATAGTTCAGTCCCTTCAGTTTAATATCAGTCTCCATAAGCCCTACACAAACAGAGGTTTTTAGGGATAGATTTATTCCCAGATTTCTGTAAGATTCACTTACCTGTGGTTCTGCATCCTTTCAACCATTAGTTTCTCATGAAAAGATGTGAGAGTGAAATTGCTACTATGGACCTTATATAGAGTTTAACTCAAGGCACAGCGGAAATTTGTCCCCCATTGCCCAATCAGATCTGTGTCAAAACCAAGTGACATTTTAGGTCTTATCTTTCTTTCCTTCCGTAGAGCAAGGATGAGAGAAATACAGGCATAGAGAAAGAAAATATGCGTTCGGATTTCCCAAAAAAGGGGAAATGACTGCTAAATATATGACTAAATTTCCCTTTTTCTGACGAATGGTAGTTTGCTTACACTCATGTCTTCACATGACTTTTTTATACTCAGCCTTAAATAAAATTTCTCATGGGTAACAAAAGGTGTCCTTCAGCACAGTCAGCAGCAACATAACTGCAGTCTTCACACAGTGTGTTTTGCAAGTTTTTGTGTGGACAATATGGCAGGTTTTTCCTCTTTTGTGATTTCTCAGATAGCTTGTGAATCATGAATGGGTTGATTCCTCTTTCTTTCCATGACACCCATCTCAGTGTCATACTTTGCACAGAGGCTGTCTTCACAGTGGAGTATGAAGAATTGACAGATATAGTCAGGCCATGGTCTCAGGGCTCATAAGAGGAATGGTAAGATAAGGGATACTAACTGCAGTAATGCTGACATCCATCTTTCTAGAAGAGGGCAGTCAAGTGGAAGACTTCAGTCAGCAATAGCACAACAGGTCAGTTTTGCCTCGACCAGACATGCGATGCCTCCTGTGGGCAATTCAGTATTTGTTCCAGCCTCTTGATCCTTGGGGGACCAGCTGTCATACACTGCGTCACTGCTGGCAATGTGTGGTGTCTAACTGACCTCCCAGAGCTGGAGCTGGCACGCAGGTCCCTGCCCACAGACCTCAGACAAACCTCAGCTGAGCAGTCCTGGTCCGGAGCACCCGGATCCTAGCTTGACATTAAGGCTTCCTCATGCTCTCACTAACCAAATAATGACTCAAAAATGAAAAGAACCACTTGAGATCATACTGCAATTTTCTACAAGGAGAAGTACTATACAGCTGATGGCATCTATCAACATACTTCAGGGATATGTCATAAATTTGTGTTGCACATTTTCTTTTCTTCAGGCAATATCCACAACATTACTGTAATTTCAGGAAGTAAACAACAGGGAAAAAGAATCATGAAGCTTCATATTTCAATATGGGAAGGTCTTATAGTTTCCATATTGAACCAATGGTCTTATAGCTTCCATATGCTGATCAACATGGTCATTGCAAAGATCTCCATAGCTATCAGACCCACTTGCAGCAGACTGATTTTCCTCAGACAGTTCTGTTATCCATAAACCAAAAAGACTGACAATGCAAATAACATTAGCTACCGTCTTGTGGTCAAGAGAAAGGACTCATCTCTCTTGATGCTAGATGCCCTTGTCTGGGCTACAAAAGAACTTGTCTGGCTTTCTGGAGCCCCTGCACTGCATTTTGAGCATCCAATCTCATGATGGATTTTAGCATTTTAGATGATGGATTTTAGATGATTTTAGCACTTCCTTTGCCAGGTTAGTGTACAGCAGCCAAAGAGAATGTCGGACAAGGTGTCCCATTTTATAAGAGGCAGAAGTTCAGGCTATTACTATACAACTGTCTTCACTTATGCAGTGGAGACGGGAATCTCTAATGAATCATAGAATCAAAGAATCGTAGAATGGTTTGGGTTAGAAGGGACATTTAAGATCACCTAGTTCCAACCTCCCTGCTCTAGGCAGGGATACCTCCCTCTAGACCAGGTTGCTCACAGCCCCATCCAGCCTGGCCTTGAATGCTTCCAGGAAGGGGGTATCCACAACCTCTCTGGGTAACCTGTTCCAGTGTCTCACCATCCTCACTATAAAGAATTTCTTCTTGATATCTATTTTAAATCTACCCTCTTCCAGTTTAAAGCCGTTTCCTCTTGTCCTGTCACTACATGTCCTTCTAAAAAGTCCCTCCCCAGCTTTCCTGTAGGCCCATTCAGGTACTGAAAAGCCTCTATGAGGTCCCCCCAGAACTTTCTCTTCTCCAGGCTGAAGAGCTTGAGCTGTCTCAGCCTGTTCCTGCAAGGGAGGTTCTCCAGCCCTCTGGTCATCTTCACGGCCCTACTCTGGACGTGCTCCAAAAGCTAATGGCAACCAGACATGTTCCCAACTAATAAACACTGACATTAATCATATTTAAATAGAGCAAAAATGCAGGAAATTATGTTTGATGTCTTTGAAAAGATTGCACCTACCAATTAACCTGCACAAATTACATTCAGTGAATAAAACCATCTGATATCAAGCTGTTCAGTGAGCAGCAGAATGAGCACCAATTTCTCTTCTGCAAATATGTGCCTGATGCTCTTAACATGCACACACATACACACACACAAACCCCTCTGCTGCAGCCACACCAGCTCATGGCCCTTCATGACCTTTCTCCACCTCACTCCAGCCCTTTCCTTCCCTCCACTTCACATCCTCTGCTCTCACCTCACCCATGACTACCTTGTCCAGACAAGGTGCAACCTGTCCTCAGATTCAAGGATTCAGTCCTAAGAAGGATTAACAATTTCAACCAACATCCTTCAGAAAAGATCTTGGCTGTCTTTTGTCTCAGAAAATTTGTGATCACACACATCCATATCAGGACTTTAAGTCAAAATGCTCTATCTGGAAGTACAAAAGTCTAGTTTAAAGTAGTTTAGCAAAAAACTGAAAGATATGATAAGCATTTTTTTAGGACCTGTCTGCTGAGAAGACCATTTCACTTTGCGGTCAATTATTATTATTTATAAACAGAAATATGCAAGCCTAGCAGGTATATATAGAGAGAGACACTTTTAGGGAAGCTGGTGTCACTCTGTGGTTCTGCTCTGCAGATGATTCATTTCTACTGCTTGAGATGATGGAGCATAGCTGTGAAATTCCTGACTCAAAGACCAGGCTATTCCCCATATGTCTCACTCGTTGCTCATCTCACCAGATAACCATTTCCCACAATATGCAGCTGCCTTGTGGCATTTGGGTGGATTTTTCTCCATAATAAATTAACCAAAATCTCAAATAATATTTAACATTCTAGCAGTTTCTTCCAACCTATGTTTCAAAAGACCTCCACAAGCAAGGCACATCTGCTTATTGTCTGTAGTTCATGAAAATTCAGGCATCATGGAGCAGCAATAAGACTATCATCTGTGTTATGGACAGCTAAAGGCACCAGGTTTTTCTGGTGACTCCCAAGTCCTGCTGTCTTTGATGGAGGAACTTGTCCAAGTGCTTTTGTGGCTGATGCTATTTGGCATCCAGGAATTGCACTCACATGGATATTGTTATTTATTCCTGTTACTCGGCTTGGCTGAGTCAGCTCTACATGATTAAAAATAGGAGTAAATTGCTCTGGTTCACATGAGAATAAGGTGGTGAGGTATTAAGAAATATTACATGCTGAAAGCTGACTGGCAAGACGACACAAAATAAACCACAGCTATTGCACCAACACATGTTCTTGGTCTTATTGATATGAGCAAACCTGGTTTTAATAATTTATAATGTCCTTGTGCATAGTTCCCAGATGGGCTCTTGGGGAGCACTGAAATGGAGAGGGAAGAAAAGCTGTCCAACTCCGAGAAACACCAAATAAATGGGACAGAAAGAGTAAGACTGAGCAGAGGGACTAGCCTGATTTGCATCAGATGCCAAGAATACAAAAATTTGCTGGCTTTTCCAGGGAAATAAGTGCTTTCATATACAAATTTTAAATGGTACAAGAGAGAAACTGGGAGATGCGGGCCAAGAAACATACACTCTGTCATGGAGGGGTGCTTGTTGTGCAGGAGCAGTGACAGCTTGGTTGCAGGCTGCCTCCCTGCTGTCCCATGGCTCCTGAGTTTTCAACAGCTTCTTTCACTGCAAATGCAACCTGGCAGCCTGGGAAGGCAGATTACGCTGCAAGAGCTGGAAGGAGAAGGGAGAAAGGGGAGGAGGAGAAGGAGGAGGGGACCCTCATTGTAGAACTTAACAAGCAACGAGGGATTAAGGGGCTGGAAAGGTCCAGAGCCAGCAGCAGTAAGCCAGAAGGACTTCCAAGAACAGAAGGCTGTGTTTATCCTCTCCAGTTCCTCCTCTGCCCTCAGCCCAAACAGAGTCAGAGCTAACACAGGAGGGCTGGCTGAGGCTTTCCCTGTCCTGGCCATCCTTATCACTGCACACATCATACCTGGGTTTGTAGTTTCCTTCTGGGAAATGGAGAGGTCTTCTCCTGCCCAGTGGTGCTGTACACAGGCTGGTGGCCTGGTCAAATCATCTGTACAGACACACAGTCATAGAGTGAGAATGATGGAATAAAGAAAAGATTGTTAAAAAAGTGGGGTTTGCTGGCTTTGGATTTAAGGGAGAAAACCTTCCTTGGGCACACTCTATGTAACATACGATGCAATGTGGGCAAACAGTGAAAGTGGATTGTTGCAAAGCTGAGTCCTGAAAGTTGAAGAGGTAAAGCATCTCTGTCTCTGTGCACTGAAATGGAGGGGGTAATCCAAGTTGCTGAGTAGTGATAGCCTCACCATCACTGCATCTGAATGCCTTTCTGAAATTACAATAAAGATTGAAAAAAAAGTGTCATATTTTCTTTTCATTACCCATGGGTAAAAATATGTATGGGCATGCTGAATTGTGTCCACGGTGTGTCAAAGAGAAGTTTCACCAGTGCAGATTGTTTGCTGAGAGTGAAGTCAGTCAGGTCACTGTTGAAATGCAAGGACAGAAGCACATGTACTTTTTTCAGAGAATCACAGAATCATTAAGGTTGGAAAGTCCAGTAACATCATCCATTCCAACAGTCAATCCATGCCTGCGAACACTCTAGGCCACGTTCCTCAGTGCCACATCTAGTCTTTCTCAAACACCTCCAGTGACAGTGACTGCACCACCTCCCTGGGCAGCCTGTGCCACTGCCTCACCACACTTTTGAAGAAGAAATTTTTCCTAATATCCAACCAAACCTCCCTAGCACAACTTAAGGCTGTTATTCTTCATCCTATTACTGATATCTGGGGAAGAGGACAACCTCCACCTTGCCACAACCTCCTTTCAGATTGTTGTAGGGAGTAATCTGCATTTCTGCAGATGATGGTTGACAAGGCAGGTGGACCACATGCAGCAGCTCAGCTCGAGCAGTTCAGCTACCAGTCACCCCCCCGCTTAGTTGGAATAAGCCAACAGCACATATCATCTACCATGCCTTTGTGCAAGGCTTTAAGCACAGCTGAACTCAAGCATGGTCACTCACTGCATGGGGGATGACTAGTGGAGCAAACGACGCCAAGGAAAACAGCAAACAGACACTTCCCACCTCTATGGCATCTTCTCTCAGATGGCAAGCATTCAGTCAGAAGGGGACACATGTTGAAAGACAGCAAAGCAAACCTGAGATTGCTGAGTAACTTTATTTCCCTCTTCTCCCAGAACTGTAGTGGTGCTTGCAATCACGAACCGTTTTTGGTATATGATGCAACACAGTGCGCTCTGTGGGCTTGCATGTGAGACGTATATGGGAATTTAAAACCACAACAGAGATTATGAAAAGCCCATGGCAACAGAAGACAGGGGAGGAACTGTGTCCACACAAGGAGCATGAGTTATGTGAACCAGAACAATAGGAATAATGTAAGATTTCTAAATGTGTTATGGTGGATGGCTTAAGTGTCCAGTCCAGAAAACAGAATTTCAGAAGCTGAGCAAAACAAAAAAACAGATAACAAAATTTTTGTTCACTATTACCTTTTTCATTAGCTGAACTTAAATTCAATTGGTAAAAAGTAATTTCTTAGCTCTGAGAAACGGTGGCAAATACATGTCCTATGAATATTGAAGAACTGAGCTTGTGTTGATCATGGATTGCTATAGGTGCACTGAGAGGGCAACACTGACCATGCATTGTTTTTTCAGATGTCCCTGAATGAAATCTGTGTTTCACCCAAAAGATGAAGTTATTTATTTGACACAGAGGCAGTAATCTTCTCATTTGTCTTAGTTTTAATATCCCTTTTATAGTATTGTTCAGTAACTTGTTTTAAGAAGCAGGAGCATGAAATTCTTACAGTGGATAAAGTTACCCAAGGTATTTCTTTCCTATTTCACTACCAAGATGTGAAAACCATTCACAGAAATTGTGCGGGACTTGAGTGGGATGTCGTAGTGAGAAACATACGAAAATGCAGGTGATATGGA
Organism: Alectoris magna; assembly: GCA_030625065.1. Classification (NCBI taxonomy): domain Eukaryota; kingdom Metazoa; phylum Chordata; class Aves; order Galliformes; family Phasianidae; genus Alectoris; species Alectoris magna. The sequence continues at coordinate 63,024,521 of CM060560.1, forward strand.
GATAAACACACCAAAGTTTCAGAGGTGTCTTTTATTCCTGCTTATTACTTGTCCTGTGCTTAATGGCACGATGGTCAACACTTCTGACTGGTAGCAAGAGTAGCTTGAGAAAAAAGAGAGAGAAGATGGTAGACTTGTTCTGGATGAGTGATACAGTGGAAGAGAGGGTTACAAATAAATAAATGAACAATATAAACAGATTTTTCTCAAGGGGAGGAAAAAATCAGCATGTTTGAAAACAGGACTTTGGAGCAATCAGGTCAATTCAGAAGAAAAAGAGCAAAACCGAACATCACCATTTCACTCTTGAAGATGAAATGTAAGAGCAACTCAGACTGGTGCTATGAGATCACATTTGCTTGCAGATTTCATCTGCTCAGTAGGTGCAAGTACACCATGAAGCACCAAATAAAACAAGAGTTGGTACCATTAATTCATTACTATATTTGTTTTAATAAAACAGATATCACGAGCAGAGTGTGGAGGATTCCATTGTGTTCATAATTGTTGACCACATAAGAGGAACACAAACACAAAAGGGGCAGGAAAATTAATCTTACAATGGTTCATACTTAATGTGCACTGTGCTAGGGCCTTCTCCAGCACATAATGTTCTGTCCCACATGAAAAGGGAACCCTTCATTTCAGCAACTGCTTTTTAAAGACTGTGTGAGGATTTTACACATGATGGAAAATCAAGAGGATATTTACTGTTATTAATTGAAACCACTGTTTTTTACTTTGTTATGAAAAGAAAAAAGTAGGGCTTTTAGCAACAAAACATGGCTTTACGATGCAAATTTTCCTTAATTACAAGCTGCAAGTGTTCACCCAGGGTTGGGTAATTTAAAGGAGAGAAAACTCAACATGAGAGCTGCCATTCACAGGAAAATATGGATAACTTTAACGAAAGACTGCAAGAAAGTGACTTAGAGTTGTATTTTGTGTTGCTGTTGTTTGTTTGTTTTTCCTCCAAAACATCCCTGGATTCAGAGCTTCCCAGGTCGGTTGGACTGTGTGATCTTGGAGGTCTTTTCCAACCTTGGTGATTCTCTGATTCTAAAGTAGAGACCCTGTTGGTCCTTCTGGCTGTCACTTCTGGGAGCTGATATATCAGGGGCAGCTACTTCACCAGGACCCAGCAGACCCTGCAATTTCTTTAAGGACAGCTCATCTAACCTGACCTCAGAAATGCTGAACCATCATTTTTGTCTTCACGGAAAGCTGGAAAATGTCAGGACCTTCACAAGTCACCATTTTGATTAATGTACAAGTTCTCATAAACAGTCTTTCCAGGGAGAGTGGTTTCCGGCAGAGTGTATGAATATTTGATACAGATCTTGGCTTGATACCATAGTTAGGGGAACAAAACCAAAATGGGGAACTGAATTTAACCATGTAACGCCATAATGATATGGCAGCTCTGTTTGGAAACTTTGACCATGGTGGGCTCTCTGAAAGTTACAACAAGCAGCTATGAACATCAAGGGCACCACACTCATGGAACAAGCTATCTTGCTGGTCTTCCATGGTTGGGAGCTGCCGCTTGCTTCAGAACAAGGTTATGAAATTGCCTGGGCTGAGAGAGCTGTGATTACATATCCTCACAGAGGATATAAGATTCAAGAGAAATCCTGAAAGAGTTATTGTAGGAAAGCACATGCTCCTTGGCACTCCAATGGTAATTTTTACATTAAGAATCTCTCTTTCTCTCTATACATAGATCAGAAGAATGTGAGAGAAAAATATTTAGAGAAATACACGTATCTGTCTGTGGAGAAATATAGAGACTGCCACCTGCTGTGAGGAAAGAGTTGCATTTCAAGTAAAAAAGTCCTCTAAAGAGGAGTGAAAACCAAAGCCCTGCAGGGTTTCTGTTCACTGCTGTCTTTTTGTGCTGTGCCTTGCAAGGTAGAGCAGCTAAAGGATTATGGCTACGCATAGCAGGGGACTCCAGACAAGTCTGACCAAAATTGTTTGTTGTGAACTAGAAAATGTTTAGGGAAATTCAAAGCTATTTGACAATCAAACAGCAGCCAGAAGAGGGTTACTTATTGTAACACAACAGCATTTTAGTGATGTTTACAAATATAGTGAGAACCTGAGGACTGTATTGAAATGTATTTATTTGATTTTCATAGTTCTGCAACAGTAAAAAATTCAACAGAAAAAATAGAACGACTTGGGTTGGAAGAACCTTAAAGACCATCTAGTTCCAATCCCCCTGTCACGAGTAGGAATAAATTCCACCAGCTCAGGCCGCCCAGAGCCCCATCCAACCTGGCCTTGAGCAGCTCCAGGGATGGGGCACCACAGCTTCTCTGGGCAGCTGTGCCAGCGCCTCACCGCTGTTTATCTGTTTTATTGTGTGCATATTTAGCAAGCAAATAGTTAACTCTTTTGCCTGTAAAAGGCATTCTAGACCTTCCAGACAGAAGAAGAGTTACATAAACGAGTATGGAGAAAAGCTTATTAATACACAAGGTGTTGGGAGACACCTGTTCACCTCTCCATGCTACCCAGGCTTTCGTCCTTAACCATGCCTTCCAGCTGCCAACTCTTCCCTGTGCTGTCAAGTATTTAACTTTGCCATGGAGAGATTCAGCTTCAGATCCTCTGTCATTTCTACTGCCTATTTGTACACATTTTGTAACTTTATGCCTCTCTGGAGGTAGGATGGCCACAGCCACACATCTTTATGCCCTTAGCCCTATTCCTACTTTTTGAACCCAGCACACTCCAGGCCAGGAGTTCCAGACATGCCAATTCATTAACAACTTCCCATTTACCTCTTAGTCTTAATACTGGGCAAAGTCATTTTATCATGGCATTGCACATCCCCCTGTCTTGTATCATCATCATCTACCAAGTGGAATAGCAAACAACGGACAGTAAGCCTGCCAAGAGCAAAGTCTACGTGCAGGGGTCCTTATGCTGCCAGGCCATTGCAGTAAGCTGCTCCTACAGCCAAGAAGCATTTGATGTAATGGAAGTCTTTCCCTGCCACTCCATCTGTCTTGCCCTAGGCACTGCCCCCCAAGTGTGCTGGCTGGACATTCTGCTGGTTGGTCCTTCACCAGAGGTAGGACTTATGAATTGATTGCTTACAACTTTTCCATTACCTTTGGATTCAGCTGCTCACCAGTTCTCTCTTTGTTTGCCTGGCTGCAAAGACCACAAAGTACATCAAAGCTTTCTCCATGCAGCAAGGCAGAATTTTTAAAAAAGCAGAAGCAATGGAGTTGTGGTGCCCAAGATGACCTGTGCTTCTCAGGGCTCTGTGCAGTAGGTCTCTGTGCATGTTTCCTGAAAGTATCCAGGACAGTTCTGGAGCAACGCATCATGAAACACTTGACCAGAACTCACAGCATTTACCAGCAATGAACATTCATGTGAGGTGTATGTCGTGAAATGAAACCTATGGACAAAGATTGCAGAACAGAATGTACTGTACGTGCTCTACTCATACAACCATATGGAGCTGCAGCACAAATTTGCAGCTGAAAATGCAGATATGCATGTAAGGTTAAGCTCATGTTTGAAAATAATTCAGCCCTAGCATCCATTTTGAGCAAAACATGATGCTATGCACTCGGGGTCGTAAAGCTGTAGGTCTCAGGTTTTCTAGGTGTACAAAGTAACGTGCCCAGAGTACACTGAACGAAAAGCATCCTATTACTGCTCAAGCAATAGGAAGAAATGCTTGCGAAATCAGACCCCGTGACTGTGTTTACTTAGGCAACATCTCCGTGCAAGTGTTCATTGATCTGTCTGCCAGGGGGCTGTCCCAGATTGCGTATAGCCTGCCTTGTTCCGGAAGAATTGCCACACACTGAGAGGCTCGAACTCGCTTCCTCTTTACGAGTCTGAGTGATAAGTTTGCTGCTCACTTGGCAATGAGAAGCTCTCCCTGTTGGCATGGTTCCATTTTCAACCAGAGTGAGTGAACAACGCTGAAGAACAAGATGGCATGAAAGCACCTGAGAACAATTAGAATTTCACTCTGTAAATATGTCCTAAAAGACACCAGGCCAAATGGCCATTATAATGACGCATGTCTTAAAGTGTCCTGTTGACGTACATGATCGTTTTTTTTTCCTTCACTCTCTAGGATAAGCGAGTTTGGAAATCTTGGCTCAAATTACCGAATATTACATCCTGCAGGACATCTACTTATGACTAACACTACCTGCATGCCTTTTTCCCCTAGCAAATACGACAAGGAACTTGTTCCGTACTGTAGGATGCTTCCAATTTTGGTGGACTTTGGAACTGCTTCTTTTTTACGACCTTGGTCATCACGGTATTCTGCAGTTAAACGTTATAATGTTTGCTAAAATTATTGTCTGAGTTTTCTGTATAACATTTCCTTCCAGCAGCTGGAGTTGAAGGAATTTCTTGTTCTCTCATGACTCCATCTGCTAAGGTTAAGAATATTGAGTCAACGTCCACATGCATCTCACCAGTGCAAACATAACTGCATTATGGACTCCAGTACAGCAGGGAAAGAAGCTGCAGAGGCAGTCACATGGAGTCATTTCAATATTGAACTTACCTCTCCTTTCAGCCCTGGCTCTTCACTCTTTTCTTCATTTATGTATATATTTTTTGTCATCTCTCCGCTTTATCAAGTTTGAATGTGTGATACAAAACTAATAGACTGTAATGGCTGGTCTTGAACTTTTCTTTGATCCACTGCCAGTTATCTTCTCCTGAAAGATTTAATCCAAATGTCAACAAAAACAAACCACGCGTTGGTTTTGTCCGGCTCCAAAGATAACAACTCCCTTCTCCATCTGTGATACACAATAAATATTCATTTTATCATGTATCCAGAGGTTTTTCAGCAGCCCTAGAAACTGGCAGCTTACAACTGGAAATTATTTTCCATCTGAATTATTATTCAATTAATAACATTTTTCTTAATTAAAAAAACAACACATACACCTTAAACCAAATGTCGTCCTGATTATTTCAGAGAAAGAAAAATCATATAGGCTTCATGAGGGTCTTTACAGATCTTCTTTTTTATTCCAGCAGTTAGCAGATAAAGTAGCTTCTCCTTCCCCAGTTCCTGCAGTATATCTTGGTTTCTACCAGAAAGACAGCTGGCACCCATCTGCCTGCACATAATGCCGCTTACACTGCTAACTTAAGTAGCTCCTTTTTTAGATCCTTGTTCTCTCTTCGTATCACACACTGTGCACTTCAAGGATACCGTACTTTCTTTAAATGCATCTCAAATGCATCGCTTTTTTAAAATAATGCCCAACAGTGATCAAGTAATGAGGCCTCAGTCCACAGTTCGAGTTTCAATGCATGAGCACAGACTGAATGCAGAAAAATAGTCCATTCACCCATCCACATACTCACCATTAGGCAAAAAGGCTAGAGACCACCCAAATTGACCCACTGGGCCTAAACAACCTCAAATCTGGGGACAAAATCCGAACCTGATGCTGCCCCAGAAAGAAAAATCAGCCAGCGAGGTAACTCTTGAACAAACAAGGCCAAAGCTTCTCAAGTCCAGTTCTTGTCATGCGGCTTAAACAGTTCAGACCTATTCTCTGAATGAGGAAGAGCCTAGGTTCCCATGCAAGGTTTGTTTAAGGCAGCGTTTTCATTTTACTGCGTGCTCTTAAGTGTTCTTTTAAATATAGTAAAAGCTTAATAGAAATTTTCTTGCAATAAAAGCAGCAATAAAAAAAAAAACCACCCTATAAAAAGCAAAGCAATGTAAGATGTGCAGCGTATCCCTGTGACATTTATATTTGGTCTATTTTAAGATTAATTTATGAAACCACGCGCTCACATTTATACAGTACTTGAGAAATAACAGGCATGCTTGTCACTTATGCCTGGGGCTCAGAGACTTAGCAGAGAATAGAACAATGGATCGCTGTAGTTCAGGGAGACCTCTGGTAAGTAAGTGATAGCTGCATGGATTACAAGCCCTTTGTACAAGCCCATCACGAAGAAACACAAGTATCAAGCATTCTTCCCAGAGCAAGAGCCCAGGTGCTACATTATGCTCTGAACAACACAGTGAGCCAACAGATCAAGAGCTTTCCTGTTTTCCTCACCAGAATTGGACACCATGCACTACCACAATGGGTTGAGCTCACGCTCACATCATACTCAGCTGAAGAAGTCTGAATCTTTGGAGTGTGGTGAAGTGAGAGTTTTAATCTCTCAACAAAGAGATCAAAATGGGTTCAGAACACATTTATGTGATACCACCTAGACAAAAGCCTTATGCTTTTAAAATGTGTATTGTTTCTGTGAGGACAGAAATAAAAATCACTGGAACAGGTTGCCCAAGAAGGTTGTGGATGCACCATCCCTGGAGGCATTCAAGGCCAGGCCGGATGTGGCTCTGGGCACCCTGGTCTGGTGGTTGGTTACCCTGTGCATAGCAGGGGGGTTGAAACTGGATGATCATTGTGGTCCTTTTCAATCCATGCCATTATGTAATTCTATGATTGATTCTACAAAAAATCTAAAGGAGAAATTCAAAGCACGTCTACAGCCTTCCCCAGTGCCTCCTTCAGCCTTACCTGGGTACACACATGCTTTAAAGATCTCCGACGTATAACAAGGAGACCAACAGATACCATCTAAGGGATTAAGATTCTACACTCAAAATATACTGTTTGTTCCACAGAGAAATGGACCGCTCCCTGCTCTCTGCTTCCATGAATCTGCCTAAACTAATAATAAAAGTAGCGGTACAGCAGAAACCTCAATGGTCCTTCTTGGAAAAGCCTCTCTACCAAGGGAAAACCAGAACTGAAATCACAAGCACTGCAAGAGTGCTGGAAACTGCTTTCTAACTGTGGGCAAATGAAATTCTGTTTTCCTTAGAGGCCTTTATAGAGTAGGCTTAAATGTTAAAAGGTAGTATGAATCTAAAAATAAACACAGTCATCATCATAATTTTTCATGATGAGATTCACAGCCTCCCCTTACCTGTGTGCTACAGATGCCACATACCCTGAGAGCAAAACCACCACTTCCACATCTCTCAAGTCTCCACCGCCACAGTGAACACTGCCACTGTGAAACTGCAACAAAATGGCTTTTTTTTTTTTTAAATCTGAAATGTGATCCTGTTTAGTCTGTGGCTTGAAGTTGACAACCTTGCTGTAGATACTTAAAAAAAAAATATCAAAAATAATGTAAAATACTGAAACATGCAGAGCGGTAAAGATACTGTAAGTAGAACATGCCCCTTGTGATCAGAAGTCTTTGCATGTACAGCATTATTGCTATTCAGCCAGGAAAGGAACACTTTATTTTTTACCTCTGACCCATTATGACCTCCAGAAAGTACTCAGTGCCACTGCTTCTGCACACTTCAGACTTTTGAGCATCCCCTACTCTATTGCCATTGCATAAAACTCCCACAAGATCACATCCTACATGCCGGCAAGAACATCCTTGCTGAGGGACAGCACCAGCTCAGCACATATTTTACTGGAAGGAAACTGTTCAAATCTTCTTTGATGGTCACATCTTCATGAGAATAGTGCTTGCTGGAGTGAGATTAGAACTTGTAAAACGAGCTTGCTTAACAACACCCTATTTCAAATCCAAAGGGAACTCAGAGGCCTTCTCATTCAGTGTTTGAGAAACATTAGCACAGGCAACGCTTTCCAGAGTAAGTAGTGAAAAAGATTGTTACAAAACTTTGTTAGTCAAACTTCAGAGTTACCACAGCCAACTGAAAACCAAGTCACGTACATGAAGTTATAGCATTTTCTGTTCCACATCACACACACAATCACAGAATGGCCTGGGTTGGAAGGGACCTCAAGGATCATGAAGCTCCAACCCCACCGCCACAGGCAGGGCCACCAACCTCCTCATTTAATTCTAGACCAGGTTGCCCAGGGCCCCATCCAACCTGGCCTTGAACACCTCCAGGGACGGGGCATCCACAACCTCTCTGGGCAGCCTGTGCCAGCACCTCACCACACTCATAGTAAAGAACTTCCCCTTGACATCCAACCTAAATCTTCCCCCCTTCAACTTAAAACCTTTTTCCCTTGTTGTGTTATCTACACTTGAAAAGAGTTTACTCCCCTCCAGTTTATACACTCCCTTTAGGTACTGAAAGGCTGCAATGAGGTCACCCTGCAGCCTTCTTTTCTCCATGCTGAACAAGACCAGCTCCCTCAGCCTGTCTTCGTACGGGAGGTGCTCCAGCCCTCTTGCCCAAAGATGGCAAATTTAGAAGCCAGAGCTGGATTTGGCCTGTTCAAAACATCTTTTGCAGCCTCATCCCTTCATGCAAATCTTCTATTATTGGCACAAATTTCCATCGTTAGCCCAAACCTGTTTGCTTAAAAGCTGGAGTGCCGTCCTATCTCCAGACACTTCGCAATGGAATCAGTGCAGAGGTACACACTGCAGTGCAGAAATGTGACCCCAGTATCACACAGCCACAGTTTTGATGGAAGGAGAAACAGCTGTATTCACTGAAAATCCTCCAGAGTGTTGCTTCAACCCATTATATTGCAAAACAAGCATTGCTTTCAGGAGAAACTGAGGTCAGTTCCAATGCACTTGTCCTAGATTGGTCACAAGAGCTCCAGAGACATAGAAATTAGGGATGGGCAGATAGCAAGGATGAAAAGAAGCTGAGAAAAGGAAGTCGGGGGGAATGAGACTAACAGAGCTTCTCCAAATAAGATCAACTTTACAGCCACTGCTGCAAAAAAAAAAAAAAAAAAAAAAAAAAAAATGTATATATGAATAAACAAATCTCTCAGCCTTCCAGAAGGCAAGTGAGTCCTGCAAGGCCTGAAGCTGTGATTCACAGCGGGAAGAAAGCTTCTCCTGCAGTCAGGTGTGGGATGATCCTGAATGCCAGGATTTCACTGAGCAACACTGTTCACTGAGCAACACAGCTTCACTGAAGACCTGCCACAGATTGATTCCCTGCCTGGTTGCACCCAGCTTGTCCAGGCCTGCAAGGCAGCACAGGGCCTCACCAACCTCTCTCTGTTCCTCAGGCTGAGGGCACAGCCATGGGTGGCATCCACCTATGATGTGCACAGTCCCTGGCATCTCTACTCCCTTCCCCACAGGCGTTGAGAGTGGAACTTAAGCTCTTGTGTACTTGATCTTGCCATGCAAACATCTCCCAACTGCTGTTCCAGCAGTGGGAATGAGAGTGTGGTGCTCTCCCTGCGACTAAAAATAAAACTGAAACCAAAAGAGCAGCCTATTTATGGAAGGGTGGTAAAAAGAAGTCAACAACTTCACTTTGACTGTTGTCATGACCTCACTCTCTTCTTCCTACTCTCCACTGCTGAGCTGCAAGCAAGAATGGGCTCCCTGGGGCACTGAGCGGCAAGGACAAGGCCCTCCCTCCATCCCAAGCCACCATAGAAGTCCCACGTATGGAGACAACTACAACCCTGAGCAGCCTAACACCTCTCACAGGGAGAGCCTGCTGGTGTTGTGCCGTGCCCGGTCAGCCCCATCAGAAGGGCTCAGCACCTACCCCCACCGGTAGAAGGTTGCTCTTCATTGCCTACAACCTCACAACTTACCTGAGTCAACTCTCCTTGTTCTGAGGTACCTTGGATGTGGTTGACTTTAATGAGGAACAAAGATTTACACATTTCTCCCAGTTCACGCTCCATCCAAGTTTCTGCAGAATCCAGATTCACACATTTCATTTCCAGACAGCATTTCTGATTGGGAAATAAGCCTAAGGGAATGCTTTATCTGCTAGTCACTCTCCAGACTGTCTATTCTGACTGGTCTTTTAGGAAGAAAAATTCTGTTGCAATGAATCTCAGCTGCAAACTGAGCTCAGGGGAGCAATATCTTGGATCGATCTCAGCTGAGAAACACAACTGTGAGGCATTCTCTGTGAAAGTGTGAACAGCGGTGCTGAATAACGCCGTGTGATTTGTAGCCATGTACACATGTGCAATAAGGAGCAGAGGGGATCTGTTCTTTATACCCACACGTCGCAGCGTGGAGGCTCGTGTCTGTGTCATGGATGGTGCAATGAATCTCTCTCTGAAAGCCCTTGAGCTAGAAATCAGGCACCCACTGAAGACACTGGTTTTATAGCTTAGTACAGTCAGCTCTTTTTTCTCTTTTTCAATCTAAACCTCTCTTTGTTCTACTGGAAACATGTTTTTGCTTAGGTAATACCCAGCTTATCTCCTCTCTAATAGCCATCCATCTACCACAAGCTCTCCTCCCTCTCTGAGCCACAGATGTGTCTGGCTGAACACAGAGGTCCTGTTCTCTCCTTGTGTTTAGCATACCTGAAGAAGTCCAAATCTTGGTTGTTCCAACAGAAAACATCACTTCTAGGCACCTACTCAAAACACACACAGTTGGCTACAGCTTCACACACAGGTTTTGGAGCTATTCCCATCTCTTTAGGAGCAGAAATGTAGCCTCATGGAATACGTTTCCTCCAAAGATGAACTTTGCGAACCAGACCGTGAGAGAAGTGCTTTCAAAAAGCCCAGCATCTAGGGATGGTGGATGTAGGAAACAATGTGAAAATACCTTTCATTCCAAATTATAGTTCATGTGGTGACACAGTGGTGGTTATTATTGAAAACAAAATACTATAGTATCCAAATTGAAGAAATTAGTTTTAACCAACGACTGCAATGCCTCACTTTGACTTTTCTGAAACAAAACGTTTTCAAAATTCTCTTCATTAAAAAAAAAAATAATAGAAAAACAACCCCAAACCTGTTTGATTGTTATTTCAAATTGAGATTGAAATAATAACGATAAAAAAGTGCTTCTAGTGTTAACCCTCTCCCACCTCACAGGAATGTACAGTAGTTCATTACTACTGGGAAACCATATTAAGATGATACATCACATGACAAAACGAGCACTTTGGATGACACCAAGTAAGATACACATACGGCTCCCAAACTAATTAACAAGGAAAAAGAGGTTTCGAATACTTATCCCTCCCATGAGGACCATCTGTTGTAGCCTGAGTATGACACTTCAGGAAATGTCTACAAACGTAATTAAATTTTGAACAGTAGTAAAGGGGTCTGCGTTAAGTTTATCTTTGGAACATGAAACCCCAGTGCTTTTCAATTTTCAGCATTGCTAACAAATCCTTTTCCCATAGATTTGTGTCACAGTATCAACCGGTTACATTGCGCAAGGTGCTACACAAAAACACGCAACAGATGGCAAGTCCTACAATGAAGATTTTGACGTCATGAATGACGGGTTAAAACCTGGCAGCCTGCTGACTTCTCTGCCCATCATCTTTAAGATACAGCCACCCTAGGTCTCTGGCTCCATCAGCAGCACAGCTAGCCCTCAGAACAGCCTCCACAGCAGCTGCTTGTGAGCCAGCTGTTACCTGCCATGTTTCACAAGGGGCCTTTCAAGACTAATGGCCATCAACGTTTGTCACAATGCTGTAAACTGAAACTTATCCCAGGCTGATTACCAGGTTCAGCCACCTGAGCATTGCGGATTGAACCAAGGACACTGTTAGCCACTCTCAGACATGTTGTCCTGCATCTCAGTTAGAGACTGGAACTGCCAATTTACCAAATCACTGAATGTTAAGCATGTGAAGAACTCAACTGAAGCTGGCTGCTGGCCTACACACTTGACAGTACGCATGAGTTAATGCGCTTCACTGAGCCTTAGTTTGAATGATGCCACTGAACACCGTGTGATGCGAAGTAAATCACTTCATAAAGGGAACCCGGTGCTTTCATAAGCAAAACACCTGAGATTCCTCCACTGGCGTATTTTGAAAAAACACCAGAAAATGCTTTTATTGGAATGGCAGACAATAAGTGAATGCATGCCTAACCCGCATGACTCCATTTGAGAAAAATTATCTTTAAAAAAAAAACTATCATAGCAGCATAGTAATGATAATTGCAGCTTAATTACCCATAACTGATTCTTTATGCCCTGGAATAACTTATTCTCCTTTTATACTTGTCTCTGATAACCATTAGAGTCATTACAACTGTGAGTCTATAATTACATACTTTGCATTTTAATGTTCTTTGCCAGTTCATGCTCTCCTCTTGTCTTTCAGTTAATTTTATTACCGAAACACGGAGAAAATTTCCACATGGATATTCCAGAAGTTCTTGTGATTTGATCTGGGGAGGTCTGGGACTTCATGAAGTACAGGGAGACAGATCTTCAGACTGAGCTTCTGCACACACACTGCTGCAGCTCCCCCAGCTGAGCTCCTCTATGTGAGCGTAGGCCCCACCACCACAAGTGTCTTCAAGTTTGGGACTAAAGCATTCTATGGAGGACACAACTAAGAGCCTGGAAGAATGGGGCTCTTATGGCTGTGTTTATGTTTGAAGTAAACAGATGCTTAAAGCTGCAGTGGAGTTAATGCCTACAGCTGGCTGATCCCTATACATCAAAATAGCCATTTTAAGCATCAAAATAATTGTTTTTTAATCACAGCGGGCATTCTCTGAGCTTTTAGCTTGTGTTAAAGAGGAACAAACCCCCAGCTCCTTGCACCAGGTGCTACTCTCCATGCTGAGCTCAGGTGAGAAGTGCGCCACCGTCTGGGTGCGTTCACTCTACTATTAGCAAAGCTGATGCCTTCGACCATTTTGTTCCTTTGCATTCTGTGTTCCTCACTTGGGCCTGTCTCACCGCTGCCACCTACCCAAGCCTCACAGAGATCAGCTGCTCAAACGCCCTCATCCTTAATCTCCATCTTTCTGCTGCATACTCCTTCACAGGAGCATGAAAGTGTTGCACGCTACGTGGCCTGCGTCACTCAAAACCTCTAGGGCTGCTGGATCCAGATGCACACTGTGTGCTTTTGTGCTTGACTATCCAAAAAGTGTTCTAACTCAGTGAAGTATTCAGCTGGTGAAGGACAATGAAGGAAAGCTGGCGGCTGCAAGAGCGGCTGGCTGGCCCCGACGGCTCTCAGTTCAGCTGCTCTCACTATCTGCTGTGCGCAGAAGCAGAAAGCTCAAGGGTTTCAGATACCTTTGTCTGCAGGAAGCAAAGGAAACCCTGGAATGTGTTTCAGCTCACAACACCCCCTTGCCTTCAAGAGATGAAAGCCGGTGGCAAGGCTGAAGGCCGGGAATGCAAGCTGCTTCCCTCCAGCAGAGAGCGGCCTATGCAGAAGGAAACATCTGCTGCTTATCTCCACTGAGGAAAACAGACATGGTCCATGGTGGAAAACACGCACAAAGGCTAACCGGGAACTCTGTTGGCACACACAGCAGTCTTCTATCAAACCTGTCCAGTACTCACGGCTCGGTGCTCAGAAAACCTGGCTAATTTCTTGGATCTGTGCTTTCATGACCATGGGAGAATCTGGCCCGGGTCTCCACCCCATGGCACTCCTTTAGCAGTATCCCATCCCAGCCACCAACGCTGATGGCTGGAAGGAGGTGGGAGGGCATGTTCACAGCGCTTCCAGTCTGTCCTTTAGGCAACCTCTCTTCCCGAGCCGCTGGCCACATACCAACGTTTCTAAGCTTCTTCTTTTTTTAAAGGAAAACTCTAATTCTCAAAAAAGCAACTGCACCACAGGATAGGGCTTTTCCACAAAAAAAAAAAAAAAAAAGAATTCAAAAAGCCCTCAAAAGCCCATGTTTGTTGTCAAAGTCTCCATAAAATTAAAGAGATTCGACAGTAATTCTTTTGTTCACATACAAGCAATTGGGCAGCATGCAGATTGATTTCTGCAGCCAGCAGACATTCAAAATACTTTCCACATACGACAGGTGTCAATTTGACTTTATTTAAGGAAAAACGGGGAAAAAACAGTAATTTCCATAATACACAGAAGACAAGTTAGATAGCACTGCAAAAAAAAAAGGCTGAGTGTTTTACTTGTCACCAGTCTGCTTTGCAGCTCTACGATTAGTAATTTTAATGCAGTTTGTCATTTTGTAGTATTGTTTAGCATCTTTATCATCAGCAGAACCTGGGGTTATAAATCACAAAAAGTGTACTACTACTACTATGAAAAACTAAAAAACCCACAAAAATCACTTTCAAATAAACCATAAATATGTGATGCACATTAGTGTAACAAAACCATTTTTGTAAACATTTTCTCCAACATAACATGTGCATAAGATAAAAAATAAAAACACTGCAGTCATACAAGTTAGGGTTACTTTGACTTAAAGATACAGAAAATTATTACTTATTAAAGCTTAAAACTAAAACTAGGAGCTTTTCTTTTCTTCTTTGCTTACAAAAGCACTGTTTAGAGTTCGGTGTCTGTATACGGAGTGGTTTTGAAATACTGGGTTTACCTTGCCATGTCGCCGTCCTGGCGCTTCTACGGAGGCGAAGACGGAGGGAGCTTCCCCCCGGGAGCCTCCCAACGCCAACAGCGGGCATCCGTGACCTGGGAATCCCTAACAGCACTGGAGCATCTTCCTCTGGGAGAACAGCATCAGCTTTGAAGGACTACATTGATTTTGGAGCACAGAGCGCTGGAAGAGTTAAATCACGCAGACTGACATTGGGTCAAATCAGCTGGGGTAAGCTACACTACAGGGCCGATGTGCGATTACACCCGCGTTGCTTCTCCGAGTCCCCTTCAGTTCATAAGAGTACAAAAGGTTCATCGTTCCTCTGGCTGACCGCGCCAGGCATGAAAAGAACACATCCTTCACCTTCAACGCTATCCAAAAGTCACACGGTTAAAAAAAATATTTCTAGGTACTCCTCTGCCAGCAAATGTAAGGCTTTCTTGAGTTTTAATTCTTTTGGTGTGTGGGGTGTGCGGGTGTGTGTACATGCACTCGTGGTACGCATTTACCACTCACTCTTACACTGTCTGTGACGTTCGAAGGAGCCTTCAGCAGAAACGCTGCTTGGGTTTGAAGGATTTACAGCAGTCGGATTGATATCAAAAAGAAAGTTGGCTGAGTCTCAGCTCCGCACAGCTCGTGCTTACAGCCGGGCGCCGGCTGGCTGGAGCACACGTGCTGGAAAAGCCCTACCTGCCATGCCAGGAGAGAAAGTTCAACGCAGCAGAAGACAAAGCCCACGGAACACTGAGAGCCTGTTCACTGAATGAACAGCTTAAGGCAGCTGTCAACAAAGTACCCCACCAAAGGAATAATATTAATAATAATAATAATAATAAAAAAAAACAAAACGCAAATAAAAATGGCTGTATCATGACACTGTGCATTATTACATCACCAACAGATTATTATACACTCAAGATTTTCTCAAGTAATGAACATGTAGCCATTAAACAAATTATTACTCTCAAGACATTTATTACAAATGTCAGAACTTATTCATAAAATAAAACTGACTTAAAAAAAAAAAAAAAAAAAAAAAAGAAAGAAACAAGCCAGAGCTGGGATCTTACATCTAAACACAAGTATACGTTGTTTTTATGAATAAGCAGTATTAACTACATTCTTAAAAGAGTTTTAGTGCATTGCATTCTTAAAAAAGAAAAAACATCACCGCCCCAAAACGTTTCCTACAACATTTAACAGTTTATAGAACTAGCCTAGTTATTTACCTGCCTGTTGCTAAGCCCACATGTTAGAAGAGTGAAACCTCCGGTTTTAGGCTAAATTCAGACTTCTATTAAGGATGAAACTGGTTTAGAAAAACGCTTGCTTTCCAAATTTAGTCAGCAAATTACAATAATCAGTGTCTCACTGCCATAACGCTACCACTATTGCCCCAACGGCCCACTCTCTCCTCCTGCTGAAACTTGCTACACGATAACAGTCGGAAACCTTTCAATCTGGTAGTTTTGGTATTAAGATTAAATTAGACATTAATGGTTTTTCATCTAAAAATGTATAAACTAAACCACCTCTTTTCTTTTACGCATTAAAAACAATGAGGTAGGCACAAAAAAATAAACATATGTAGTTTGGATTTTATTTCTTTTTCTTTTTTTTTCTTTTTTTTTTTTTTTCTTTTTTAGTTCTGCGAGTGCAGACTGTGGTAAAACGGTTGTTGCACTTCTAGGTTTAAACAAAAATTAAACCTTTAACTGAGGCAGTGCTAATACTGTGACATAACCAAGTTCTGGCCTAACACAGAATCATTATAGAAAATGAACTTTTTTTCTCTTTTTTTTTTTTCCTGGTTTTTTTTTTTTTCCTTTTTTTTTCCTCTTTTTTTGTTTTTTTTTTTCCTTTTTCCTTTTTTTTTTTTTTAACCATCTGCACATGTTTCAGGCAATACCCGGTACACAGAAAATGACTAAAGTTATTGGCCAGGCCAAAAGAAAACTGCAGAAACAAACAAACAAACAAACCAAACCAAGAATTCCACCCCGACCCCTTCCCGCCCTCCCTGTCCCCATGAAGAAGTTCTCCATCCTAGTCGCTGCGTCTTTCACATTTTATAAATATTAACTTCTTAAAACCTGCACCTTCCTCTTTGTCCACATATTGTCACATTACAAAAAAGAAATGTCAATTAAATACATCGTTAACATTACTAGATAGACTAGATCTGCCCTTCTGTTTCAGCCTTTCTGACTCTCTACACCACTTCTCACCTTCTCTTGCCTGCCTCCTGTCCACTCAACAGCATGTTCATGGTAAATCCGTTTTGCTTCCCTGTGTTTCCCCCCGCTCTGTTTTAACGCTAACAAACAGAGTCCTTCAAAGCCTAGGAATCCTGGAGCTGAAGGCAAAAAAAGACCTGTAGCTTTCAAGCGTGATCCCAAACCTCAAAGACACTGTAGCACCTGATGGCAATATCTTTACAGCACCAGCTGCCTCGCAGCCTCAGTTGAAAAACAAAAAGAAACCTAACACCAGTGATGCCTGCACACACATTTACACAGAGTGCTGCGTTAGTGCAGGTCTGTACTCCAGTTGAAAATAATTCCGAGTTATGAAGATCTCAGACTCTGGATGTCAGCAATTCCTCGCCAAAGCCCACTGCTTCTACCAGCTCAGAAGAGAAGTCCTGCCAAGGGTCATGAAATAAACTTGACTGCTTCCACCCGACCGTACGGAGGCAAAGAAAACCTGTGAAGAAAAAAGAGAGAAATTCAACAGGTAAGGAAGCTGAGACTTTCCTTAGTCTTTGCTGCCTGTGACATCTGCAGTGCCATTACAGTTCTGTACTGGGTCTGGCTGAGGTGGAGCCGACTTTGTTCATAGCATCCTGTACGGTACTGAGCTTTGCACTCATGGCTACAACAGAACTGCTAACACACCGGTGTTTTGGCTGCTGACAAACGGTGCTTGCACAGCGTCAAGGCTTTCTTTTATCAGGCCCCTCACCCCCAAAGGTTGGCAGAGGACAACACCTGGATGGTGGACCCCAACTGACCAAAGAGATATCCCATACTGTATGAAAGCATGCTTGGCAAGAAAAGCTGACAGAAAGGAGGAGGAAGGAGGACATCACTGTGATGGGAAGAAGCTCATGAATTCCTTATTACGCTTGGCTTGCACAGCCAAGCTTTTGCGTTCCTTATTAAGCTGTCTTTATCTCGATCCATAAGTCCTTTCACACTCCTTTTATTTTCTCCCCCTTCCACACGAGAAAGGAGTGTTTGGCTGCTGGCTGGGGCCAACTCACTGCAAGCAACTGCTTAAAATACACATTTATCATCTCGGCAAGAAACAGGGATGGGAGTGGATTATACCTTGTCATTGCGTTCACATAAGAACTTGAGTCTTTGTGCCCTTTTGTGCATGAACACACCATCCAAGTGTCCAGTTTCTACCGAGCGTATTTCGATTGCTTTTTCTCCCCAGCCCATAATCTGGTTGGATCGAATATATGCTGTGGAGAGAAAATACAGTACAACACAGCCCGTAAGGACAGGTAGAGGGCAACACAGAGTAGCTTTTTAAAGAAGCAGAGGAATATATGTAAACACTGTAATTAACAATGACCTGCCTGTACATATTGTAAAAACATACAAATGCTCAGTGCTATTTCAGTCTTCAGCATTTTCACAATGCCCCCAAATATCTTTTTTTTTTTCTTTTATTACCATACGAGCTGTCCATGTTAGTAATGTATTATGTGCCTGAGCACTTATGACACAATAGAAGCTTTCCAACCTTCAATTAAATGGAAGGAACACTGAGTTTTACAAAGGTTTTTCCTCCCAAGTTTGGCAACGAGACAGGTTAATTAGGTGTTGACAAGGAGAAAACAGAACCCAAAGTTTAAACAGACAAAGCCTATCCGCTCCGGAACATCCCCAGCACCATTTTGGTGTCTTACAGTGTCATTTCCTTGCTTTGAAGGAGTTTGTTGGCAAAAGAAAAAGACACAGAATGGGAAAATTAGGAAAAAAGAAAAAGTCAGTTAGCTGCCTTTAACAAGAAAAATGCTTCAAAAATCTGCTTTCCTTCCCAAGAAAGCCAGCTGGCCTGACAAGTACTCTGCATATTTTAAAAAAGGTTCATATTAAGCTCTCCAAGTGGAAGTGCTATTATTTGTCCTTCTGCTTTCCTTCGCACACAAATAAATTAAAAACGAGCATTTATTCCTCAGGGTATCACTGGGGGAAACAGATTAGTACTGGCATGAGGAAAAAATCTGTTCCTGCTAGCATTAAAAACTGAATGAAGGAGAAAGGCACCAGCATTGTGAAAAGGTATATTCAAAAACCAATTTGATGGATAGTCTTAGGAATGCTGCCAAAAATAACATATGGGAACTTAGTGAAGAATAAGCTCTTGCCTCTGATTTGTATGCACACTGAACAGAAAAAAAGTAAGAAGAAGAACAACAGATCTTAACAAGGAAAATTTAAGAAGATTCAATTTCATAATACTTTCCCATTTACGTTATCCTCTCTCACATTAATTTTCAGTGAAATTAAACTGAACTATCTGCTACAGTACAACGCATGTCTATACCAACACATATACCATCGTGCCAGAATATTTTTACATATGTCACTAGTGATAACCGAGCCAAACGTTTTATTAGAATTGTCAGATGAGATATTCTGATGGTATCAACTGCCTCAGTGCCATTTACTTCACAGCCACTTCAGTCCCCAGGGCTCTACAATTTGCCAGTTGATATAATCTGCTTGCTTTCAGATCTAGTCAAGAGTTAAATGCAGCAGAGTGAACATGCCATGCACAAAACTTTAAATTTCCTTCTCCGTTATTGCTCATGTTGCTCTAAAAGCAGCAGCAACCTGAGCAGTAACCTAATGGTACATGCATCCATTCCAAAACAAGCAAACTCAGTGTGTTTGCACAACAAAATGAAGGTGTAACCAAAGCCCATGCCATGCTCAGCAGTGAAATAAGGCAGCATAGGCAGCAAGGGCGCCCATACCAACAGGCAATTACATTATCATGCAAAGATAGATAAGCAATCTGCAGATGAATTAAAATAAACCCATCCAATCAGATAGACTGTTATCAACCTGTAATAATATCCTGTGTCACCTTACATATCTTTATACTTAATGGTTTTCATAATTTTGATGCTCTCTAGGAGAAATTCTTTAATGGACTGCAAAGATCATGTTGTATGATAAAGGAGTTTTTTATTCCTGAAGTCCACAACACATTTGCTTGGATCTTGTTCTAAAAAGTCAACACATACTGGATTCATACGATTCCTCTGAACTTTGCACAGCTGTTTTTCAGCAATATTACAGCATCGCTGCTTCTGAATCTGAGGTCAAACCTGATGCATTTTCCTTCTGCATCCTTTCCACATGCCCTCCCACTCTCTTACAGCACATTACATTTGATTCTGTCAGGGCACTTACCAACTGAAGTTGGCATTTCTCCCCACTGTAGAACCACATCCTTGGTGATCCTTCCATATGTGTTTACATAAACTCCTTCATCCTCATAGCAGACCAGTAGCTCCATTCCATCCGTATTTGGGAGAATTATGATTGCGTGAGGTTGGATACTGCTCTGGATCTAAAGAGACAGAAGTGAGGACAAAGTCATTTTTTTATTTTAATACTGAAGAGCCCATGCTGGGAGAAAGGCCTAGGTGAATGCCGATGTTTGTCTGATAGCTGATCAAGGATGCACACTAAAAGCGTTAGCTCTCCCTCCAACTTAGACACGCTACACAGCAACAACAGATAATTAGAAAACTTTAGGGAATGAATTCCTTCATCTTAAGGCAGACGTCTGAAGACAGGAAAGATGAACTCTGTAGGAGTGCCCATTTGTTTCCACAAGCAGAGATGAAGCCATGTGGCCTTTGCCAAGCCTGCTGAATATTATCAGAGGGCAGTCATATCATTCATACTGCCACTTCCCCTGCAGCTGACCATCTGCTATGCACTCAGCCATCTACTTATCACCCCTGAAACCCGTAACTGAGCAGGCAGCTCCCAGGCAAGGAGATACACTTGACCCTGAGGACAGGACAGAGGACAAGGCCCAAGGTCCTAAGCCACATTTGTTCGTCCCCCTCCACCTGTTCCCACTGTCCACAGGGACAGCCTGACACATTTTTCATCTGAGAAAAAGGAGGGAGGTGAAAAACAGAAGGAAAGAAACCCCTCACCCCAAGAAGAACTCTTACATGTGTTGGTAGATAAATATCGTAGACTGATCCTGAATCCACGTCAACAGCATGGAAGCCAGCACAGGAGCCATAAATGACTTTTAGTCTCTGACCCTCTTCTACAGTTAGATCCACCAGCAATGGCTTATGTACCAATTCACCAAATGACTGCAAGAAAACAATCAGTGAGATTTACTTTACTATTTACAACCTCGACAGGTTTTATAAAAGCATGCTGTTAATGCACAGTTGATGAGTCTACTCCTCCAGCAGGCCTTTGGCCTCCATCCACCAGAGCAGTTAGAGGCTAACGTCTTCCACAGACAAGGAGAGATCGCTCAGCACCCTGCTGCATTTCAATCATGTGGTGTTACACGCCCTTTTCCCTGGGGTTTACTTTCGTCGGTCTGTTTGTTTTCAGTAAGAATTGCCCTGAACTTTTGGGAAAGCAATTTGATACTCCTGTAGCGTTTACTTCAATCTGCACAACCAGCAGTAACTGATTGTCTGCAAATCAGTTTGGTAATTACACCAGGGCAGCTACATTCATTCTTGCTGTATTCAAAATACAACAAAGCTGAACATAATCTAACGACATCTTCTGCTCACATGAAGATGCTTGGACTCAGCTCGCTTCTCTTGGCTTCATGTTTTATTTATAGCAAGGATACAAACTGCTGTGATTTTGTGTTGTTTTGTACATTCATTTATGCTTGGTTGCAATTCAGTATTCTAGGTACAATGCCTCTCAGAGCCAACCCTCCTGCAACCATAAACGAAAATGTAATAAGAAATTCATGGCAGATTTACCAAAGAACCTGTACCACAGCCATGACAAAACATCAGACCACTTTCATAAAAGGGGCAACTGTAACTCAATATGTGAAAACCCAACAGATGGCTGAAATATACTGTTACCTTGAAGGCCATAAATTTGTGGTATGGCTTTGGCGCCCATGCATAGACTTCCACAGAACTCTTCAATGCAATTACCAAGAATTTGATTCTTTCATATTTTACTGAAATTAAACCAAAACAAAAAATAATTCAGTAAACAGAAAGCGACACTATTTCCCCATGCTTACGTATGTTTGAAGGTTTTTAGTAATGCTTCATTTTAGAATTGCTAATTCTAAGCAGCTAAGTATTTTGACACATTCATACCACAAAAATTGTTACTCTCGTCAGTAACTGAACCTGTCATCATGCTTTCAATTACCTAGCCAGGACACACTTATTTACACTTTTCTTTCCACGTTAGACTGCGCTAGCTCATGAAGAAAACAGTTTTCAGGCAGCGACATTTCCAATAAAAGAAGCCAATGACTGTGGTACTTTACTGGCAGCCACAATCACAGCACTGGCAGTGGTATTTTGAGCTGGTAGAAAAAATCTCAAGAGTAAAGGAGGGGAAAAAGGGAACTGAAGTGAAAAGTCGAGAAACAAGCCCATTTCAAAAACAAAAGGCAACTTTTTTTTTTTGCTGTTTATGGCCCAAAAGAAAAACCGCTACCAAAAACTTCAAAGAAAATGACTAGGTGGCTGCCAAAAAGCTCTTCCTCAGGTAATAGTTTAAAGGAAACAGGTAGCTGACCGAATGCAAACAAGCTGTACTACATGAGCTGTCTCCAACTGACCTTACCTCTAATTCTCAAGTAAAACATGAGCTCAAGTCACCTTAGTGACAATTCTGGTGACAAGTTTTACCTTCTGCCTAAGGAATGGAAAAGTTGTTAGAGGTGTTAAGGAGTCAGGAGTTTCTCCGGGACAGTTCAGAAACAACAACATTTTGCAATCTTTACTTTTTTTTTCCTCATTTGACAGACAAATGCAACAACTGTACCATTTCAACCACAAAACGCTTCAAGGAAGTGCTACTCCAAAGACTTGAAAAATAATCACAGAATTGATCAGAATTAACATAGGTCATGACATAGCCGATTTGCAAATTCTTGTATATCTCTCTGTTACTAGTCAAATAGCTGGCAAACGTAACCATCTCAAAGAGCTCTGTTTACTACCATTTTATTTTATTTTTGTAGGAGGGAACTGAATGTTTAGAAATCATCATTCAATTAGTGTGGCTGGGTCTGCATTTGCAGCTGCCGTCTTCATTTGTGTAGGAAGAGATTGTGGGGACTTTCAGAATACTGAGGTTTGTTAACCTGTTTCTGGTGCTCTTTTTGGAGGAGAAGAGTAAAAAAGGCATTATTTGGATGACACTTATCTAAGGAGGCTTTCTCTATCTCTTCAAGTATTAGAGGAGTGGAATGCTT
The DNA here is from genome assembly GCA_030625065.1 of Alectoris magna. Lineage (NCBI taxonomy): Eukaryota > Metazoa > Chordata > Aves > Galliformes > Phasianidae > Alectoris > Alectoris magna. The sequence goes on from CM060560.1 coordinate 63,047,296, forward strand.
TTGGAAAACAGTGAGTAAATCCCTACATGACCACCTGCCATTATTATCTCCTAACCAAAACTGATATTGAAACATGGCTGGAGTGAAGAATCTCAGACTTGCAGGAAGAACATTTCTTTAGTAAATACTATTCTAACATATTTCAGATATCTTACCCACTGTAGTTGCTGTCTCTTGGTAGACAGTAGGGAGACAAAGCTTATTATTTGCTCCCCCTTTTATTCTGCAGGGAAGCAAGAATACTGAGCTTTAAGTGTTAGAAGACTTGACACTTCAGCAGACAAAAAAAGCCTCTCAACCTCCACAGCTGTACCGATGGAAAAATAGAGCTTTTGTTCAGTCTTGTCTAGCTTATGAGACTTCTCGGAATATTTTCTTGGGTAAGAAGGGGATACTGAACAAAACCACCTTATCTGTGAAAGGGAACCTTTGATAATCCTCACTGTTTGCTCTGGGTGCTATCTGGGAATTCACCCAAATCTTAAGTTTCAAAAGAGCAATTTATCACTGAGAGAAGCCAAAAGTTGCCTGAAGCAACTGAGATCCATAAATACCACTTCAGCTTGATGTCTGAAACACCACTGCATCAAAGAGACAAGGAAGCGACCAGTGCCAGCTGCCTCACTGGCAACCTCCAGAGCAACTATTCACAGGGCTCATCCTTCTTGGGAACTGAGGCACAGCTGTCAAAGGGGCCTCTCATTACCTGAAGAAGTCTACTGTATGTTTTTGGTTCAGAGGGAAGTCCAGTGCCAGGCTGCAACAAATCACCCTTCATCTGGAAAAGAATGCTCTTTGTTCCTCATGCTTCCCTACTGGAAAGCCTCCTTTCAATAGCTGTTAATGTATTGTTAACAGGCCACTTCATTATGCTGCTGACACCCTGGGGTATGATACCAGAGAAGTACATTATTAATTGTTTTTGGGGTCAAGCTCAAGGTTCAGCAGTCACTGCAATAGTTATTGATTAAGCTCTTCTGCAAGAGTGCGTGCATGACAGAAAGAAACAGTTCAGTCTGACTGCTGCTGCTCTACACTGACTGTCGTGGCTTGAAAGGAAGCTGGCTCTTAGGAGAAAACCAAACCAAATGCAACAACCAGGGTCCATTAAGATGCCTCAAGACACTGAAGCATAAGAAAGAGCTCTTAGTTCTTATCCCCACCTGCAGGGCAGCAGGCTCACTGCACATGGTGAAAATGTGACATGTCTTTGACTAGCTGTGGCGGAAGCTTCTACAGCCAAATCCATTCAAGCAACTTAAGGGTACTCAAAAGGCGCCTGCCTAGTTGAAAACACACTTCATCCCTGTAATCCCATAACTGTACCGCAGTGGATCCGAGACAGCGTTAGGAAAGTTCATGAGCTAAAGGGAATCAATGAATCATCCTGAAGTTAAACATATGCTTCTGTTCCCAGATGCCTCCCCAAAGCTCGTGCACTAGCTGGGCTTGCTTTTTCCTCCCACGCTCTTTTTTTGTTTTTTCCCTGTGCTCTTCTTAAAAATCTACATTAAAAATGAGATGTTTCTCACTCCTCTCCAGATTTTGATTTCAGCATGGTAAAATAACAGGGAAACCTGCGGGTAGGAAGAGCAGCCGTTGGTTGACAAGAGTCCCTTTGTCATCTCCAGGGTTGGTGAAATGCCACCAGTCCCTACTGTCCCTATCAGTCTTCTCCTGGAAGTTGCATCCATGACGGGAAGAATAGGGATGGAGGATCTGTGCCCGCAACAGTTCACAGCCCAGTATCTCATATCTGGTTTAACCCAATAGCTTGCCATCTATTCTGATGCTTCAACAGAAAAGTCTGTCCTGAGCCATAAGGAAAATAGTCAGAAACAAATCCAGCAGCTACATGCACTGCTATTCTCTTTCTCAGCTAGCTCTTATCTGACAATTTGATAAATTCATTTGTAACTTACCAACTTTATAGTGCACACAGCCTTCCAAGTCACCCACCGTTGTCCAACCCTGTTTCTTTTCTACTTCGGGATCATTGTGAAGGATTTTATTTCTCAACCAGGACAAATAGTAAACTCGCAACTTGTTCTTCTTACCTAGCCACAAAAGGAGAAATAATGGTTTATCTCCAGAGGAAGATAAGTGCTAAAAACCCCTGCTCTGACAAACACAAAGCCCCACAGAACAATCCAAAAGAACAAAGAAGGAGAGACTGCTGCAACCACTGAGATCTCCCACAGTATTTATGACCACACCAGCTTTACTCCAGACTCCACCCAAAGATACGCTTTCCTGATAATCAATGACAGAGATGCATGGTAATACCACATAAATACACAAAATGACAAACTCCTTAGCTGCCTGGTTCTTAGGACAAAGCTTTTACTTGAAAAGGCTTATAATCCCACAACAAAAACACCAGATTCCTGCACTGTTGTAACAGCTGAGCCTCAGTGGTGCTTATCTGTACAAAACTTAAGGGGAACAGCAAGGTAGAATTCAAGGCTCCGAATAATCCACACCAGCAGAAGAGGGTATGACTGGTTTGAAAGGAGGAAGCAACAGGAAAGAAGAATACTGTGAGGGAACTTATGTTACAACTTCTGCACAGGTAGCAAACAGGACATTTCCATCTCTTACACCATCCCTGGATACAAAGTGATAAATTTTTTACTAAGGCTGTTTATCATTCAACTGGTGGAAAAGTACACCAAGAACAATGCTAAACCATTCCAGCATTTAACCACATTACAACAGTACTGAACAGTACTGTACACAGCCCAGAATATAACTCACAATATGAGAAGGCCTCAAATGCAGAACAAGACTCACAACTGACTTTATCATCAGTTCTTTTTGATTCTGGGGAGACCTCACTGTGGCCTTTCAGCACTTAAAGGGAGCTCACAAGCAGGAGGGAGAGCAACTTTTTACATGGTCTGATGGTAACAGGGCAAGGAATAATGGCTTTAAACTAAAAGAGGGGAATATTAGGTCAGGTGTTCAGAAATAATTATTTCCTCAGAGAGCAGTGAGGGACTGGCACAGGCTGCCCAGAGAAGACCAGGTCAGATCGGGCCCTGGACAGCCTGATATAGTGAGTGGCAACTCTGCCCATGGCAAGGGTTGGAACTGGATGGTATTTAATGTCCCTTCCAACCCAAACCATTCGATGGTTCTTTGATTCTTTAATAATTAATGGCCAATATAGCACAGACTGAACTGGCAAGAAGGTGGCTCTAGTGCAGATATTGAAAGCTTGTCCCCCTTCTTCCTCCCTTCAGCTGCTTTGTTGTCCAAAGCCACCACTATCCTGCAGGTGAAACTGGAGGCAAGAGAGATCATCTCTGCTCTGATGGGGAACCACTACGGAAGGCTCCATGAAGTCTCTGTGTAAGGAACAGAAATAAGAAATGCTCACAGGACCCCAACCTGTCGGTGGAGAAGCTCCATGCCAGTGGTCCGGCAGCTGATAAGGATGAGCACATGGCATCAGGGGGTACAGGTTACAGCAGGACAAGAAGTCTGAGCATTGAGAGCATCCTGCTGTGCTTGGCTGGATCCCAGAGCTGGCACCAAGCCCTTGCCCTGACGGCAGAGGACCCCTGACACAGCCAGGCTCCTCAGGAAAAGCAGCTGGGAAGGCTGGGGCAGCACATGCAGATGCACAGCTTGCAAACAGGCTGTGCCATTGACTCCAGCTTTTCCCTCAAAAAAGACACAGTCTGAAAAATCTTCTTTGGGATTGCTTTGATGGGGAAGGGCATGGGGAAAAGAAGAGGCAGTTACAAAATGAAAATCTGTTCACTGAGCTTAAAGAGGAATTGGAGACCTGTTTCCAACTACTGGACCTGCTCTGCTCCTTAACTTTAAAAGCCTTAAAAGCCTCTCTTGCTTTGATGGCACCCAACAGAATGTGAAGCAGTATCATGCTGACATTTGTTTATCCCTACTGCAAATGTGACAGCTCATTTGGCAGTAAAGGAACATATGATTTATTGTCTGACTTCATATTTATCAAATTCGACAAAGGGAAAAAGTCCCACTGCTGTCACAGCTCTTAGAAATCTGGAAATGGGACCAGAGCAGTATTCCTACAAGTTCCACTTAGGACCAAAGTATGGTCCTGCCACGAAAATACTGCAAATGACAGCTACAGAGGTCCTTTTAAAAAAATTGGAATAGAAAACAGAGTACAGGTCAGAAAGCACTGTGCTTCTGGGCAAGGACGAGCTCAAAGGACACAACTATCACAAGTTCCAGTCGATTGGGAGAACAAATTATCTCCCAGTTATTTCTATGACTTTAGCTTCCCCATAGCTTAGTAAACCTTAAGACTCAGACCAAACCGTGCACAAGGGAATTTCCCAGCACGTGGCTATTTTCTTTTTTTTCCCCAGTTCACATGATGAGCAGCAGGGTATTTCTCTCCAGCTGGAAACATTTTTCAAAACAACAACAGAAAAACATCTGAAGTGTGTTCCCATTGTGTTTTAGTGTCTAGACCACAGGGAAAGTCACAGGACAGGAAATTCTTCAGCCTTCCAGCAGGCTGACATGAAAAGAGCACAATTGATCAGCTAAATAAACATGGTTATGCATGTATTTAGAGTTACGCTGATTTTAATATTTATATTGGAGAGGGGAATTAGATCCTTTTGCTTGTAAATCTGCAACGCTATTTTAACAGCTCTCAAATATCTGCAACTTCTTTTTCCCCTTGCCTAACTGTTATGGCTATGAAATAAGAAAGGAAACTCTGCTCCAACCATTATATAAGCTGATTATTGACTCTGAAAACTCCCAGCTCTGGTTCTCCCACAGACATCACTTCAAATGCAAAGCCTCCTCTCCTATATTGAGTTTTTGTTTTTACTGTTGTGTGGTTTTTAATTACCAAGCATGCAGATTCCAACCAGTTCTTCTACACCGTCATCCTTCCCTACATTCCTGAGAGCCAGTTGTGCTTACAAACACTCAGGGAGACACAAATGGAGCATGTTCTGTATGCAGATCACTAGTCTCTCTTTCAGCACTTCTATGACTCTCAGCACTGTATATTATCTGAGCATCCAAAACTATTTTTTTGCCTCCCAACGGTATGAGCTAAAGAATTGCTCAGCTACCCTGCTTTGACCCACAGTTTTCTTGTACCAGCTGTAGTAGCTCAGTACCAAAAGCTTTCTTGTCAAGGTAGGTTTTGAATTTGAGAACTGTATTGCAGGAACAATTTGTTTCATGTTTTCAAACTCAAAAGAGTATACGTTAAAAGCAAATTTTAGGTGACAATCCCCTCAAAACCCCAGTGCACCTCAACTTCTTACAGTGCGGTGACATATCTCAAGTATTGCCACCATAAACATATATCGATTCCTGAAAAAGCAGAGGGAACATATGTCTGGGAGAGATGTAGACTGAGCAGAAATGCCTCTTTCTCGGCTTGTACTTCACTATTCTCCCATAAAATGCAGGATATGGGGTGGAGACAAAGCCATAAAACAGACAAAGATCAGCCCGTTTCTTAGGGGTTAATGTAGCGTGTCTCAACAGAGGAAGCAATAGTTCTGAAGGAAACAAAGGAAACGGATGTGTCAGGGTTCTCAGATCGTGACTGACGCAAACATAAATAAACCTAAAACAATTACACACAAGATTTAATCTCAGACACTTCTGTTAGTGTCGGGTATGCTTCAAATCAACACATTTTGCACAAGTTGGATTACACAGTATTTTTGTTTATAAGGTCTACTATAAAATAAACTATCAAATGATGCTTTTTGAGTAGCTTATATTTTTAACATACTGTGGTCACACAACAGGTTGCTTTTTCAAACCCTCCTTGATTCATCTTTTCCTTTTAAACACTTCACTACACAGCTGGAGCTGAGAACTAAGTATGACAACACCAGCATGGGCATGGCTCTTTTCAGTTATATTAGTGTAATACATCTAACACATGGTCTAGGTGCATGTCCTTTTGTACAAGAGCTGGGATAGACTCCAGCAGGGTAAGATGAGCTCAGAAGCATCAACAAAATTTTTAGTGGCTCCAATGAATAATAACACGGACCACTGAGTAAAACGTCACTTAACATTCTCTCTCTCAATAGCACAGCGTAGCAAAGACTCATTTCCCAAACAAACCAAACCAAAAATAAAGTAAATGGCTGAACACCACCTGTGAAGAAAGATTAACAGTGCGCCACATCAAGTAACTTAATGGCAGAATAACCTTATGCAATAACTCTTTGGAGCCAAGGAGTCTGGAACGTCGAGCTTTATAAAACACATTTTCCAGCAGTGCACACAAAACAAACACAGCAATCACCACCGCCCTTCATCTCTTGTTGCTGAGTTGTCTGCAATTGCATCCAGTGAGAGGCAAGGCCAAAAGCTGCTTCATGCTGCCTCCTCACAATAGCAATTTCCACATTGCACAAATATTGCACTCCCCACACCCCGTTAGACACACACATTCTCTCTCTCTCTCTCTCTCGTCATTCTTAACTATCTACTTTGCAAGAGCATTTATCACTATACGTATTTATACACACAAGATGTCTTTGAAGTCCAGGAGCAAATAATATTTTGGTTAGAAAGAGGGCAGGTTGCAAGTAACTGCAGCAGAAGGGTAGAATATGACTTCTACAAACTTCACAAAACATTAACGTACAGCTCTGACAAAGGAAAGTTTCCTTCAAACCTATAAAAACATTAGAAGGAGGAAGGACGAGGCAAGAATGCACAGGATACTATGGGGAAAATGATTCACTCTTAGAAACACTCTTAGAAAACTGCAGATTCAAGAGAGGCAAAATGATGGAAAATCCACTGACTTCATTCAAGTCAAGACTTTCCCCCTCAACACACAGGCTGCCAAGAAAAGCTTTTTGCCATGCCATACCAGATGGAGGAAAGATCACATAGAACAGTTAACATTACCAGAAATTGTCACCAAGACATTTAGCCCTTCAAGTACATCCATTTGCTGGAATCTTCTTCGATTGATGAGCGGATAAACCTTCCCCTGACCACTTCTGTCTAGCAGCATCAGACCACTTTCTGTGCCCACTAACAGGTTCACTCCTAGATGAAATAAAAAGAGATCCAGGTTAGTAGACAGATTTTCCACATGCTCTGATGAAATCATGCCTTTCCATAGCAACTGCCTTGTCTCAAGCAAGTCTGATCACACCTGAATGATCTCAACTTGCTGTACGTTACCTGCACTCAGAGACTGCTGACACCAAATTACAGTGTACAAGAGAGTGAGAGACTGAAAGACTATGGGGAACTTCCTGGAGCATGAGTTCCCAAACAAGAAGTCACACCAATACTGGAGATGGAGGGGTGAGGCACGACAGAGTACCCAAGATTATATATTCTGAAGGATGTGTTAGCTGTTGACTGGGGGGGTTGGTAACAGGATGCTGTAGATAAGGACAAAAAAAGCACTGGCAGGAGTTTGGGCTCTATTGGGAGGACTGGATTGTAGTGCAGCCCTCCTGGTAAAGAGACAGGCACGGGTCTGGTACTCATCTTCCCAACAACCTTTTCCATTTGAATGTTAAATCTAGAGAAGTTAAATTGCATTTTCAACTATCTCTCCTACAGGTTAAGTGATTATAAATGAAGAAGGTCAGCTTCTTGTTACAAAGGTCCACACATCCACTGGAAACGTTATTAAGAGTACATGGATCCTTAGCACTTAAAGCCAATTGCATTCTATATGTGTATATGTATATATATATACATATATCATACCAAAAGGCTTTAAAATCTGTTAATATGTAATTACTCTTAGATTTCATAAACACTTTCAATAATTATTATAGTGTTTCAGTCCCAGAGCCCACAAATGGTAAAGAGGTAGGTCAAATACAGTACAGGGAACAGAAAGAAAACCTCATGCATGGTTTGATTTCCACTGACTTCTCTGTTGAAATCTCAATGTAAAACTTGTTATCCTTAAGCACAGTGCAATAACGAAACAATAAAAGAGAAACTAACAGAAGATAATCATAATTATACCGCTTAGTGCTCTCTAGACAGACAATCCATTGATAAAGCTATACAGGTGCCAATGGTCATACACCAACTGATCACATAACAAACCCTAACACAGCATGTGACCCATGGGAGTCTGCTACTGAGTATAGCCTGTGTCTATAGTGATGATTTGCCTTCTCACAGCGCTGAAGAAGCACATTACTCATCAAAACTGCCCACCTCCAAGGCATGTGGGAAAGCCACCTAAACATCATCCTCACTATCACACGTTGGAGGAGTTGAAAAAAGGAGGGAACATTCACCCTATCCTATGGTGCACCATTTCCTAAGGGGGATGAGGTGTTATGGAGGAGCAGAGCCACAGACAGAAGGTGACGATGGTGCTGGGGCGCTCTCAAAAGCCTCAGGATGGAAGAAAGAGACCATGGAGGACACATATTATACATCTCCATTTTCCTCTCTCTTGCCTCTTCCAAATGTATCCTGGGCCATACCAAAAGACATGAGGCCAGAAGGGAGAGAGAGGTGACTGTCCTCCTATATTCTGCCCTTGTGAGGCCCCATCTGGAGCACTGCATTCAGGCCTGGGACCCCCAGAACAAGAAAGACAGTCAGAGGGCTGGAGAACCTCTTCTGTGAATAAAGGCTGAAGGAGCTGAGCTTGTTCGTTCTGGTGAAGGCTGTGGGAAGACTCAGTGACCTTTCAGTATTTAAAGGGAGCTTACAAACATGGACTGACAAAGACTGACTTTTTACATAGACAGACAGTGATAGGACAAGAGGGAATGGTGTTAAACCATTTTAAGAGGAGATTTACATTGGGTGTCAGGGAGAACCTGTTTACTTGGAGGGCAGTGAGGCACTGGCTCAGATTGCCCAGAGAAGCTGTGGTGCCCCATCCTTGGAGGCGCTCAAGGCCAGGTTGGATGGAGCCCCGGGCAGCTGAGCTGGTGGGAGGCAGCCCTGCCCACAGCAGGAGGGATGGAACTGGGCAGTCTTAATGGTCCCTTCCATCCCAAGCCATTCTATGATTTTTCTAAGTAAACTTCAGAGGGCCCAGCAGTCCCCAGAAACAATCACCTCTCCTTGCTCAAATGTGCTGCTCTGCTGTTTCTCTGCTCCCTCCAAGGTAGAAGAGCCCATGGACACAAGCAGCACAGAGCCTATCTCCACACTCTCCTTTAGCTACTGACACCTCCGCTGTCTCCTTGCCCTTCTATGTAGCCCCTACGCAGGTCTGAAACTGCTGACTCCCACCGCACACCCCCAGGTGTATTACAGATCTCCCATCTCTCACATTAGGACACATCCTCAAAACAGCAAGTGGAGGAAGGATACAGGAAGAGTGAGGCACCGGGTGCAGGAACACCAAACTGGCTAAGGAAACACCCACCTCTCAGCCTCTTTCCTGCAGCTCCAGGTCTGAGCAACTAAAGCTGTAAGTGATTCAGCTTTGATACATACTTTTTACTCTTATTCACTGTGGTTTATAGTTAAAACAAAACCACACGCAAACTGCTGCCTCTCAGTCCCTTTCCCTCTTTGAATATCAGGGCTCAGGTGACTCTGCCTCCACCCCCACCTCTTCCCCTGCTGCCTTTGTATTATCAGTCTGAGTTGACATGTGCATCCATCCCTAACTCCTTCCCCCTTAGCTATATCAAGATGAAACTAATGAAGTACCACACTGGCGGCAAACAGTGCCTGTATTTTAAAATGCAGACACTGTCTTTATTCACAGCCAGTTGAGCTCTTCTTCTACCTCCACTCCATGAATAAACAGTTCTGATCTCTCAAACATGGAAATGTTTCCTGAAAAGGCACAGGGTCTCTGCAGAGGCTGGGTGTAAAAATCCATGCTATTGCATCCATATAATTGACTTTCACCACTCAGTGCCATAAGAAATAGTGCCACAGAACTAACACAACCAGAAATCTACCAGACTCTGGCATTAACGCTGGAAAAGGAAAACAAAGCAAAGCAAGTTTCTGCTTTTCAATAAGAAACAACACTATAAAATGACTCCATTTGCTTAAGGGAAAAGGAAGCGAGAACTTATCAAGAAATGAGCATGTACACCAAGCTTGGACCACCATCACTTCAGCAATAAATGTTTAACAAGGAAGTGCTTTGTCACAGCTGTAAAACATCTCAGAGTTTACACCTACATTTTAAATCACCATAACAGTCAGATATATAGATCAAAGAAATATTAAACCATTAACACAAATCGCTATTGGCAAAACAAGCCAGATCAGAGAAACTATGAGTCATCTTTACTGATCCCATATGACTTCTCTCTGCCTCTCAGAGTCTGAAAGCTAACACTTGCACAAGTTTCCTTGTTTTACCAGAAAATTATTCATATGAATACATGCAGAAGTAGCACGGGGGTAAAAATTCTTACCAGTAAACTCTGAAAATAAAAAAAAAAAACACGCAGATAGGAAGAGGATAAGGTGTTAGAAAAGCTATTTAACTGACACGGCTCTGCAGACAGTAGGGAAAGGTCAACAATGCTATTCTGAAAAACATGAAATGCTGGAAATAACCTCAAAAGATAACTGAAACTTTGCAAAGAGCTGTGAAAATGTAAAGAAAAGTGCCCTATTGTACCTATACATATACCATGTGACTCTGGAGATTGGCCACATCTCTTCTTCACAGTCTTTCAAATTACATGTATATGTATTTATAGTGTGTTCGCTTTAAGAATACTATATAAGCATCTGCATAACATACACAAGCATCACTTCTTAACATCTAGGTAAAGAAAAACCTCAGGTGACCCCACAGAGAAGTTAGGCAGCAGAGAAAAGCTTTCAGCCTGGCACTGTAGCAGCAGTTTCACATTGTAGCAGGCAACAGTGCCCTAAGCCTTTCAAGAGCATAGGATACTGACTAACTGTCTGAAACTGTTAAAAGTTAGCCCTTGTGACTAGAAGGTCAGACATACTGGGTCAGCTGATACCCCAACACCCAGCTTCCCCATGCCACTAACCACCTTACAAGAAACAAAGTCAAGTCTCATGCTGGAAAGTGTTCCTCCTACACTTCTTTTCCTACATAAACTGATGACTGAGGTGGAAAGTCATCTTACGAAACACGTCTTCATCAAGTGCTGTGGTATCAGCATCAAGATGGTTATTTTTGAAATGGAATACCCTATGTGTACCAGGTGTAATATGCAAAGATCATCACAAGCTACTCAAAACTCCCCAAAAGCTGTAAGAAATACACTAGAAGGGGTTAGAGAGAGCTGAGCGAAGTCTGAACTTCCTTCCTACCATTGGAAGCATTTCTACAGAAGTAAGAAATCGTATCAAAGCAGAAGCAGCACACTGTAAAACTGTAATAAAAACAACCACATCTTGCAGTGAAAAGATGTACACAAGCATTGAAAAAATGCAAAGAAATAGCTAAGGTTTGAGAGGGAGGTTCTCAAAGACCATAACGTCATAATAGCATGTCTGCACTTCAGCACTGCAGGAGGCAAGTAAGGAACGGGTTTTCCTTACCCCATAAGGCAGCACACAGTATCTCAGAATTGAATCTTTTCTTGTATTTGCGGATCTCTGGGGTATCACTCTGTGGTCGTGTGTTTGTAGGATTCACGTTGACAACTGAGCCTTTCCGCGTAGGGTCTTGCCTTATTGCCTCTGATCTCATTGCTTCACTAGAAAATCCTACTGAAAAAAAAGAAAAGTAAAGCGCGTGTAGTATCCCTTAAGTGATAGATTCTGGCCATATATTCTTCACACCAAACAACCCAAATAGGTAACTGAGAATATTGAGCAAGCCTTTCTTTTTGTAAGAAATGTAAATGGAAAAAGAAATAAACTATGCAATCCACTGCAAATCAAATAAAAAGCATGATGGTAACACTCGCAGAACTTTAAAAGAGCCACTGAAGTAACTGAACCCCTTTTCAATTGTCGTCTTCAGCTATTTTACTTACCCACAGAAGTCACAGTTGTCCCACTAGATGGAGAAATCTGTAGTAATCTGGGGTCTATAAAAGGTGTAAAGGAGGAGGAAGATTTGTGTTTCTGGAGTGTGTTACTAGCGGACTGAGTCTGCAATGTAAATTTCAACTTTATTAATATTAATGACAATAAAAAGCAAGGACAACAACAACCAACATTTTAAAGTCACTACAGAGCCTCCCCAAGCTTTTACACTTCCTTTACAGATACATAACATACTGCAGGCACCACACCTGAACATGTACACACTGCACATGTTACAGCAAAATGCAAGTAGCTAAATCTTCATCTCTGTCACTTCAGTTGCTAGCAAAGATCTTTTTGAGTGGCCCCTACAATCAGGCACGAAGCGAGGGAATGCCTCCTTTTGAAAAATCTGCTCAAATTTATGTCCACTACCTTATCTTCAACTATCCGCTATACTCAACTCCAGTATTTATGAAGAATCTCCTAAAATGAGCTAGTTATGAAATAAGTTCTGAAATTCGATCTCTTGGCTTGTGCAACAAAATCAGAACCATATGCTATCAAGCATTCACTTCTGTGATGGTTTTATGTTTCGCTGTCCATTGCTATTTGCTCTCCCTATTTTGTTTAACCTGAGCCTCTTGCCAGAAAGCTGCAGCAGGTTCTTCCACCTTTATTTGACAAAGTAAAATATTAAACCTGTATCGAACAAAGGGGCTCATTAGTGCGGAAGGTGTAGCAAACGGTGATATGGAGCTATGAATATGTAGTGAACAAAATCACTGGTGCTTGCTGAGTTATATGGTCTAAACACGAAAAAAAAAAAACAAAAAACATAAAGGAAGGAAGAAGACAAGTGAAACAATGAACTGTTAAAAGTGGAAATGGAACAACTTAAAGACTCTTGCCAGTTTAGTATTATAGTGACAACATTGCACACTGAAGCAGAATGGGACAAGTTAAAATATATACGTATGATATACATAAAGGGTGTGCATGTGGGTGAGTTATACCAAGCAGTACTAAGTTTTTTGCTCAGTCTTATGCAAATATAGACTTCATCATCAACAACTAATCTTCAACCTCTGATCCTTCTAAGCTTCTACTCTGCACAAAAAAAATAGCAAAGGGTCTTATGAGCACATCACTCCCCTGCACAGCTAAATACCAAGAGGCTCCTTCACCACCAGCCACTGCCACTGCCTCCGCCTACCAGGCTGAGTTAACCAAACCCTGCATACTTATTGCTCAGATCAAAGGAAGGAACAAGCGTATCTTTGCATCCATCACCTGATCTCTGTAACCTACAAGAGTGTGCTTTTACATAGATCAAAGATGGATGAAGCATAGCTGAAAATGAAATATTACCCTAACTGAATTTCCAGGAGGAACACCCCCCTCCCCCCACTCACCCTCCAGTCATGGGGTTCAGAAGTATTTTTGAATCCATGGTAAAAATGTGCAATGCCAAAGGCCCACCCAACTCACTGCAATCCATTCCTCCCATCCCAGTACTTCCATACCTACGGGGTAGAACGGATCTAGACTGAGAAGCAGCTCCTTCTCTCCACAAGTTTCCCTCCCCTTGTGCCACCCTTGTTTGCACACAGACAGAGGCTCTCCCTGAACGCCAGGCTGGCCACCCAGTGGGAGCAGAGCAGCCACACTGGGCACCTGACTGACTGCTGCAGATATTAAGGGGGGAACAGTGTCCTTTGTTCACATGCTCGCATCTCCCCTGCTGCAAGGGGCCATACACACGGGAAGGGCCGGGCTGGGCTTGTCTAGCAGCGCTTGGTGACTGAGGGAAGGTACTGCTCCTATCAGTGCCCTGCGGCTAGCTCAGGAGAGCAGGAGGGAGCTTCCCCAGCAGAAAAGCCTTGGTTCTCCAACAGTCACAAGCAGCGCTGGTAGAGGGCACATTTACACAGCTGCGTTTCAGAGCACAAATATTTTCCTCGTTCATTATCTCAAAGCAATAATACCTACGGATTTTAAAGCCTCCTGGCTAACACCTGATGTGTTCACCCAAGCCCACATGGTAAGTTTTAAAAATCCTTCCACGGTGGCTTCCTCTCCCAAAGGGTGAGTTTCCACAAGCAGTTTTATACGTGCACGGTTACTAGCCCAGCCTCTACTGACAAAGGCAAAATTAACTGCTGATTTTTAAGAGGCACACTGCTCGCAATTAGCCTTCTCCCAGAATAAAACAGAATTAAAATATAAAGAATATTGTCTAGAAAATACAGCAGTCAAGTTCAGATTAAAACAAACGCCATGCAATTAATGACTCACTAAGAGGAAGCAAAAATAGTAAACTGGCAAGTTTGGCGTGGGACTGCTCTAGAGTTAAGGGCTTCTTACAGAGAACTGAAATATGTTATTTTGGGGGTGGGAATAAAGATGACAGAAAAAAAAGCAGGGGAGATTGGCTGGAGTTCCTTTGCAAACTAGCTACTAGGCAATGCTGCTACAGCCCTACGAAAGCAGCCAGCTGTGGTGTAAGACATACCTCATTAGTAGTTAGCTTGTCCTGGGGTGTCTGTGGGGACATGGTGGGTGTCGGCTGGCTGGAGGATGGGGAAGAGGAGGTGGAGGAAGTGGAGGAGGAATGGCTTTGCTGTAAGAGATCTGGCAAGAGGTGAATGCGACCGGCAAAGCCATTGCTCTCATGATGGCTGGCACGCTTTTTGTCAACTGTACTCTGTAGAGAAAACAGGCACACTTGTCTTGCTCAAGTGCTGCTTAAAGGTCTATATCTCTAACAACCTCTCTCCTCTCCCTCACTCTTTCCTATCTTTTTACATTTTGTTTTTAAATAAGCTGACAATCTATGCCTTGATGTCTGGATTGAAGGGGAAAGTGGGCAGCATTACTTCAATTCTGCCAGTTCCCACCTTTTCTGGCAGCAGAAGCTTAGTTCATGTGGTGGACTTGCACAGGCAGTTCTAGAAATTAACGGGAATGGAACTGCACTGGTAAGAATTCCACCACAATGCAGACAAGCACATTTTGGGACACGAGGGAGGATTTCTTCCCCTACTGTTTTGTTTAAAACTAACTTAAACCCTACAGAGATATAAACAGCGACCGTCTGATGAATGCCTTCACCTAACTATTTAAAACAATAAGCATGAAATCTTAATTTTCAAACCAGAGGGCTCAATGGAGAAATTGGCATTCAATTGTGAAATTCAGAAAATGTGATTATTGGAGAAACTCCTATAAGCTAACACGCTCATTAACATAAGCTCATTTAAAAGCAGGGAACTGTTATCTTTCACAGGCACACGAATGCAATATTTTCACAATTAACGGCAACACCACAGCACTCTAGCTCTGTCCACACTCTCTGCTTCACCATCTTCTTGCTTCTCCATTCCCCCACATGAATTTGTGTGTGTGAGAGTGTGTGTGCTATCTAGGTGGTCTGTATGCCCTCAACTACAGAAGAATTTTTTTACAGCCCTGTATACTTCCCCTCCAGCCTCCCTCCCAGCCCCATTCCTGAAAGTCACATTTACTTCCATGGTAAAACTAAACTAAACTAAATTTCTGGCTCCAGGTACCAACTCCACACACCTGCAGCTTTTCTACCATTCTCTCCCACAGACTTTGAGGTACTCTGCATGGTGCTGCCACGGGTGTCACTGGAAAGCATGCAAAACAGTAGCAAAGGGTGAAGGGCTACTCTCTTCTTTGCATGCATCAAACACCTTGCTCATCTGAAATTCACTAGAGCTGTGTCTTGATAATACGAACAACGAATATAATGTAGAAACAGCATGGGTGAATGAGCGAGTGGGTTAATGAGCACAGAAAAGGTGCAACACTGCACAGAGAAGGAAAAGCAATACCTGTCGGACAATTAAGGTGCCCTCCTTAGAAGGAGTCAAGGCAGGTTCACTCTCCACATCATCATGGACAATCATAGTTTTTACAGACTCTGTTTCACCATTGCTCAAGTTCAGTGTTGACCTATTTGCCAGACAAAAAAATAATCAGGATGAGATAAGAGTATTTGTGTCCTGACTTCTACTCTCCACACTGAGGTACAGTCAAAATTAATTTGAGATTGTGACCAGAGTGGAATATTTACATAACCTGCCTACAAAAGCTTCTCTTTAAAAAAAAAAAAGAGTTAGAAATTTGTTAAACGCTGCTAAAATTACAAATCCAAACAGAGAAGAGGGCAAGGATATAATTTATATGTACAAGTGCAGTCCAGCCTACTTCACTGTGGGCCCACAGCACTTTCTTGAGAAGCTGCAAAACTGATTTCCCACTTAGAGAAATAATTAATTTAAAGAGATGTATCTGTTAACTTGGCTCCTAAATGCCCAGCTTGATTTTGAAAAGATTTTTGAAGTTTGAGTGCACAAGGCTGCCATGCCTTGTTCACAGGCTGCTGTAAGCTGACAGACCTAATGCACAAGCCAAAATGTCTAACGTTCTCTTCCTTCAACCCCCTAAGAGGAAAAACAGAAGCAAAACACAGAACTAACACTGCTCGGACATCATCTGGTCCAGAAGTAGATTCATCTGCTCCTTCTTGTTCCATATCATCATCTTCTTCATCTGTCGTCCCTGACTCCTCACTTGAGGACGAATAATCCGTCACTTTATGTGGAGGTCGCACATCCTCTACTGCTCGCAGCTCCTTTGCCAATGCAGTTAAATCCTGATGGGAACAGCAGGAAAAAAACTGTGTTGTGGTCAACAGAGAAGAATTTGCAAGGCAGTCCCAATGAATTAGTGCCTGATTTCACTCACTTGTCTACTGCTGTGTTTCCACAGAAGTACTGTGTCCTTTGATTTATTAATTCCTAACAGTCATCAAAGTGTACTTTCTGATAAATTAAAGCACCTAAAGAGTCAACCTAAGAAGGCCTTACAATATTATTAAAAAAATAATAATCATATAATCTGAGTCCAAACTATCCTGATCATGACTTCATCCCACTATACCATATGAAAGACTTACATAAGCACCCCAATCTACTCTGACTCGGTGGTTGACTGCCACAGCTCATTTTGAACTTTGTAGGCTGATAGCATCTACCACAAGATACTCTTGGCAGAGTTTAAGAGTTACTGAGCCACCCAAGGCACAGTGTATTTGGTCAGTTGTACTGAGTTGATCACCTTGAAACCTTTTCACTCATGTCCAGGTTCACGGATCTGCTCTAAGTTCACCTGAGCAGATTCTTTAGCACTGACTCAATCACACACAACTGTCAAACAGTATGGGACAAAAGCATCTTTTCTGTCAGCAGTTCAGGGTGTGGGTAAAACAGGTCTGCAGTCAGTGCAAGCTGCTCTTAACTGTGTAGCTATGATCTATTTAGACGAATACGGTCGATGGCAAATACTTCACATATTATACACCAGAAGTGAAGAAACAACCTCTGTGTTTCTTTAAAAGAGCAGCTCTAACTGTGAGATTTGGGTGCTAGTGCAGAATCATGACAGCAAGTGAAAGAAGTTGTAGGGAAAGCTGGAAGTACTGCAAAAACCTCCTGTGAACCCCAGCACACACAGAACTGTAATTAACCACCGCAGCAGCAACCAGATGAAGAAAACATCAGAAATTTTTCAGAGGAAATATCAACGAGGTCTTTAAGGTCTTACCACTTCTCCCTGCACCATTCAGCACAGCATTGGTACATTCAGGTCAAATGCATTATCAATGGTCCAGTCACAGCAAGGAAACACAGGATTGAAAGAAAGAGAATGTGAAGGTTAGGAAGGAAGCAGATGAGAGAGCAGAAATCAATTCCCAAGGGAGAACAAATTCTATTGTTTAAGGAACCGTGATATATAAAGGCAATTGCATATCCAAGAACGTACTGCCAGGCCCACAGGCATGCAAACTCCAGCTCAAGCTGAAGTTCACACCCAATGGACACCATGAATGGAAGTTCACACAGTATTTTGGGGGACTACTTAAGTGTGAGGGAGAACAGGAGAAAGCAGATGCAACTTACAGCAGGCTTGATAGGTCTGAAGACCTCCTTTTTCTCTTCAGGCTTTTTAGGTGCACTATCATGACGCTGCGATGGTGAACCCTCTGATTTGGATGATGCTGCATGTTCCAAGAAGGAAAAAAGAACAAAACAGGGGTTTCACCAGGAAGGTAAAATATGTTTTCTTATCCCACTTCGGAGTGAAGAAGAGAGGTGATAAAGCTATCAAGGCAGTGTGTGACAGCAATACATCAGTTTCAGTAGTTCATTATTACGTTTTCTCTGAAGGACTATATAAAAAATTCTTCCTAAACTCTTATCTCTACAAGTGCAGCTGATCTGTGACTGTAAATTGTCACACAGTTGTGAATCAAAGTAGTTGCAGATACCATCTCATTTGCACAAGGACGTGGGTTTGTAGGTGATTGAAACTGCATAATTTGACTGAAGCCACAAGCTGAATAACATGCATCAGCATCTAATGTGTCCCTATCTGAGACCTGTTCCTTAGAGGACTGCACCCACTCAACAGACACCAAGATGAGAGACAATATGCATCAAGAGATGCAGCAGTGAATGAACAAGTTGTCATGAAGGTGTTTCATCGTCCCCCGACACATTTGTATTGTCCACCTTTCCCAGGCAGGCATGCATAGACAAGGTGGGGGGTTGAAAGCTAAGCTATCGTCAGTACCGTACGTTCAAAGGCCTTTCCCAGTGATGGCTACAATCCTTCATTACTGAGTGTTACATGGCTCAGTAAATTTAAAAACCCTATGTTCTGGTGGGTGAGAAAGGACTTACATCTCATCCGGAACCGCTCTCCAGACCCACTCTGAGAGCCAGGGTGGGAACCAGGCTGTGAACCGGAGTTGCTTGAACCCGAAGAACTGCCACTACCCGGCCTTGGTACAAGCTTCTCCACCCTTTCCCACAACAGACGAGGCTCTATATTGCTGTATCAGAGGAGTAAGAAAAGTCTTGGTCATGCAGTTCAGATTCCTGTTTCTAAATTCAAACTTCATTCTTCCTCAGTGTTCTGCTAATAACTGATCAATAAGAACACATAACACTGAGCTCAGAGCATCAATGACAGTTCACAACATAAGCAACGGCTCACTTTGAAATACCTATAGCCTTATTTAAGATGGCCCAAACCAAAATATTTAGGTAGGTACAAGCCATTCATTTTATTAGGAATTGGCTACCTGTCATTCTTACATATCTAACCCATGACTGGATCTCTCAGGCTGGATGCAGCAGGTTTTAAACTGGCTCAGAAGGGCCCTGGCCACCCAAGCACAAGCCAGAAAGCTGGAAATTCCTTTCCCTATTGGAATACCCTCCAAGCAAGTTTTGCTTTCCTGAGATTTAGAAGCAATCCCTTTCTTTTCCCTCCTGACCTCCAATGTTCTGTGTTACAGTTTACAGTTGCTTCTGCCTCTCTTCAAGTCTGATTCTGGCTGAGAGGTTGGAAAGTTTCTCAGATCTCTTCTATTTAGATCTTACAAACACTACTGCTGCCAGAAATCCCCACAGTAACCCAAGATGACCTGTTGTTCCAGAAGGCACGACGTTCACAAACAGCCACATTTTTCAGTAATACTAAAGATACTTGGAAATTTTTGCAAAAGTCATAGGGCAGGCAACACAAAGAAGGAGAGGCAAGAGGAAATTCAGCCAGTGTCCACTGGCACATGTGGAGTACCAAGGGAAATTAATATTAAACATTACTGGAAAGGTGAAAAATAGAAAACTTTCTTCTTTTCACATCCAACAGAAATGCCAAAAACTCTCTGAAAAAAGAGTTTCCCATAAAACCTTTTCTTTCCAACACACGAAAGGCATGGACATAGACAAGCTGACAAACCTCGTGGAGTTTCTTTGACCTGCTTGGTTGTTTTGCTGCCCACTGCCCTGCAGTGGAGAATCACGACGGGACAGGACTGGTGATCGGGATGTTGTTCTCACAGGTACCTTGGGAGAAAAAAGTCTGAATTAAATCCATGAAAAGGAGAGAAAGAAGAGGAAGATTACATCTCTCCTGCTACAGAATATATTATGATTTTAACACCACTTACACTATGTTCAAATTAGCATCGACAACCAAAAGCAATAAAACAAATACCCACAAAACCAAAAGCCTTAATTGGGATGCTGTTCAGATTTTGAAGAGAACTCGAAAGTTTAATCTTAATCTTAAGTAGTGTTTAATAGCTACCACACAAACACATACACACCTCACTACCTTCCAACTACTGAGACATTTGAAAAGAATACAGCACTTTGACTGAAGCAGGGGAGGCACAAAGCAATTTGCTGAAACAGCATGAGAATTAGGAGAATAAGCTTAGGGGAACCAAACAAATGCCCAGCAATGGATCAGCAGAAGGCAAAGACTGGTGGGGGAGCAGGAATATACTTAGAAGAAGCAAATCCCAGCGGATGGAGGGGGCTTCTGGGGAGAGGAGGAGGAAATATTGAATGTTTCCTTTTTGTTCAGTTCCATCTCAATGTTAAACATGTCTATGATTCACAGTTTGGGTTGCTACCAGATGAAGAAGAAAATTAACTCTGAGCAATAACCTCAGGGATATTTTAAATTCTTTCTGGAATATGGTAATGATTTGTTAACTTTGCATAATCAACTGTCTCTCTGAAATAGCTGCATTCTATAAATAATTGTCAATTTTATACGCAGCTTCAATATTGTACTTCAGGTTCATTATTGTTAACCCACTGAATGAACACCTACATGATGATCTGCTTTCTAAAATGCTGTTACCGTGGTTATGAGGGCGTGGTCTTCCCAGTGCCCAGCCTATGACAGCCTTTAAAAAAAATCATCATCATCAAGAAATAGCATACATCTGTCTTTCTACTCCTTACCCTTGGAGGCACCTCGTCACTGTCTGATCTAGCCCAAGCCTTTTGGGTGGGGTCGGGTACCTCCGATTTAGAGTCAGAACTCTGATTTAGCACTTCACTGCGTGAAGGTGGATATGGGTCCTGGGAACGAAGATGGTGATGAGCAAATTTGGGAGAAGGGTCACTGAAGGAATGGGATCGCGAGACAGGGGAAACATTGTTCTTGAGAGATGCCAGATGGGACCACTGTACCTTACAAGAAAACAAAACATAAAACATTCAATGCGCTCAGAATAACCGGCTGTCCAATTAACACAGAATAAAGGCAGGTGGGGTGGGCAGAGACAAATTGTTATGGCATTAGGTAAGCGTGGGGTGGAATCAATGCACTTAAAAGCAAGGCAAGCGCCCAGAGAACGCAACAGACTGAAAATACAGCACATACGCATTTTTGTGAGGTATGCTCTCCACATACACATACACTAGTGCCCAAAAGAAAAGGGGACCTAATATCTGCACCATGAGCATGGGGTCAAAGGCCACCCAAGACAGGAGTCATCTTCTGCTCCCCAGTCCTCAGTGGGCTTTGGCCAGATCTCATGGCAGCACCGATGGGTTGGGAAAATTGAAGTGGTTATCCAATTGAAGAAACGTACAAAATTAAAGAAGGCAAAAAAGTGTGCAAACCAACAGACATTTACGTTATCTACAAAATTTGGAAACTAGATACAGTTCCAAACTTTTGGAGAATGACCATAACACAAAAGCCTTTATTCCTTTATAGTCACTGCAATATATATAAAAAAAACATAATATATATATTGTATTATTGTATATAGTATACATATGGACAATGCATATTATACACATACCATATATGTACCATATCCTGTACATATATACATATTCATAAACAAACTAAACACACACATACACGTATTCAATTACAGATTCTAAGAAGGTGCAGCAGTGACTCCAGAGGTAAAAACCCTTCGGGATTTTCCTTGAAATCCATACTGACCCTCCACTCCAGCCTCCTCCCTCCTTGTGTGTAAGCACATATTTCAAAGTTAATTTCTGAAGCCAAGGAGGAGAAAAGATCAAGACTGAAGAACACACTGCCTTTGCGCCTAATAATTAATCAAAACTTCACTTTCAATGTCATTTTCAGTAGGTTGGTTGTCCGTATTTTTAATATGGTTATTATTTCCTCAATTTTTATACACACAGCTGTTGAAGAGCCTGATTATTCTTAATGTGAGTGGAAGGCCAGACTTCAAAAGTAACTGGCACAGAGAGCATGAAAATACAAGTGCAGTACTTTGGAATAATCACGGAGGTTTGAATAAAAGCCAGGAATTAATGAGTCAGAGATGAAGTTCTGTCCTGATTTCTCCCACTCTCTCGTCTGCTCAAATTCTCCTGTCACCCAAACGAGTTGCAATGCCTAGTCACAATCAGGAACAGGTTTAGCTTGCACTGTCATCAACTGACTTATTTGGGAGAAAGAAATTCTGCATGGAAACAGACAAACCTAATATAGAACGACACTTTTAACTTAGCATAAGTTCTCGACTTCAGATTATTTTTTAAATTCATACTGTAATTCCTATATACAGTTACCTATTCCTAGATTCATTAATTTCTTAATTTCATCCTTAAATTCATACTGTAATTCCTAGATATAGTTACCAAGTTCTGGAGGTTTTCATTAGCAAACAATAGAATGACGGCAACCACATAGCTCAGTGGTTTCAACCTCTTTTTGATTTTCCAGGGGTGGTAACAGAGCTTTATTTAGCAAGTATAAGTCTACTGACAACAAACTTGCTTTTCTTGGTCATGTTTTGTGGATTTCTTTGAAGCAATGCTTATTCTGTTAATAAACATCTGTTTGTGTTTTTTTTTTCCCCAAAGAGCTTAGAAGACTAAATCAGCTCACTTCTTTCCTCAACATTCCTTTCGATAGCAAATACTTTGCACAGATCAAATTCTGAATTGTAGAAGTGTACTGCAACTGTAAACTGCAAACTGTGACCAATATTTAGCCTACTATTCCACTCTTGCACAGATAACAACAGAATAACAGTTTTCCTTAAAAACAAAACAGAAATCTACCCGTTTATCAAAACAATAAGCAAAAACATACAAAGTTAATCTACTAAATAAGCTATTTTGCGTAAGAGTGTTACTCTTTACATAAGACTTTCTATGTGCCAAGATCTGAAAAAATGAAGGAAACATGTTAGGACTTCTTGCATTTCCTCCAGGCTCACCAATATTTTCCTGGGCACTTACTTGGGGCTCCATTGGCCTCTGCAGGGCAGGCTGAGCAGGTTCTGAGTTTCCATTGGAAAAGGACTCTGATCTTGAAGGCACTGGTGGCTCCAACACTTTGCCCATCTGCTTAGACTGTGCTTCAGGGGAGCCCTGATTAGTTTTTCTAAATCTCTCCTCCACCTAAGAAAAAACAAACAAAAACAAATAAAATGAAAAAATAAAATAAAAAAACCCACCCAAACCAGGTTATATCTGGAGTCAATAAAACCGACTGCAGTAGAAGTAAGAAGGTGACTACCCTTCTTCTTTTGCCATAAAGAAACAAAATATATTTGAGCATTTCCATCCCTGCAGGTTTCACCAGCAATGTAAAACACAGAACAAACTGCATCAAAACAGCAAGCATGCCAACATGGGAAATATATACTAGGAAAGAGCCTACAGTGGGCAGCATGCTGTAAAGTGATAGAAAAGACTTCTCAGGGAGCTTTCTTCTGCCTAAACTAGTTAGCACCCATCAGCAGACATAGACAACAAAAGGGATATGTGAAAGCAGAAACAACTTTACAATCTAAAAGTATGTTTCCCATTGTTCTACCTTGCTACAAGTAGAAACCCCACTAAACTAAAGGGAAGTATGTTATTCAGTTATATGCCTTCCTCTGTGTGTCCCTTTGGCAATGTAATTAGAGATAGATGGATATGCTTCTCTATCTGGTAATACTTGAGGCAGTTCAGCTTTAGGTATGAAGCTGTAGGACTACTCAAACTCTCTATTATCAGATGGTCCTGAAACAACATCAAAAAGCTGCACTCTGACCTCAGACTGCAGAGAACAGCCCCTGCAACTTAATTCTGGTTCTCAGAGACACGTAGAAGTGACTGTACGCTAACCCAGAGAGTTTTTCGAAGGGAAGACTTTATCAGAAAGTGCTGAGCCCTCAAAAGAATATCAAGTAAGCTTCCCATGCAGAAATGTCACCTCTTTAAAGTCTGTGGCATTGAGAACAAAGAGAGCAGTATGGACAGAAAAAGACGGAAGGAAGCTACGGGAAGAAAGGAAATATCCTCCCATTTCCCACAACGAGCCACTGCTTGAATCACAGCAGTGTGTGCTGTGCCTTGTAGTCCGAGGAGCGGCCACTGAGGAACACTAAACTCCCAGCACTTTACCAAGTGCTAAAGAAAGATGAAACTGGAAGCTGGGGCTGATTTTATTTGCTGAGATGCTGCTCATATGGTCTGCTTTAACCCTTGTGCCCAGAGCATGAAACCATTATTTGGGTAGTTTCCTAATTGCTCCTTAGCAATGTTGGCATGATGAAACTATTTCTATATCAATATCAGAAGATAGATGCGAGTCTCCAGGACTCCTTAGCAAGGCTGCTTTACAAGCCCAACCTGCCTCTGCTTTCCAAAATTAGAGGACAGTAACAGTTTGCCTATGGGAGCAACCAGACAAGCTTCTGCCAAGTCCATACAAAATACACCATGTCTTGAGAAATAAAGCAATAATGAAGTCAAATATCTTCACCATACAATCATTTTCAATATCATGTCAGTCTTACAGGCCAAACTCCTCTTATCAGTCTCCTTCTTAGGAACAGAATAAGGAAAAGCCCCAAGCCTTTCTGTCTGAAGGAACAGGCTTTCATGTCTCTAGCTGTAAATGACAGGAGGTTTCCTCCACAAAGAACACAAACTGCACAAGCCACGTGTCCTTAAAGGCTAGCTAGAAAGAGACAGTTCATCCCTGGATAGAAATAATCCCTGTTGTAGTCATCTGACTGTCTGAACCAGAAAACGGTATTAAGTTTCATTTCTTGCTCTAAGCTTCCTTCTGTTTCCTAGAGCCAATTTTAGAAATCATTTTCCTTATATACTCATTGGAGCTGGAATAAGGAAAAAAAAAAGCCCCGATCATCATTAGACTTAGCCAGAACTGGAAAGTTATCTAACACTAGATTACCATCTTGATGGTCAACATCTCAGTGGATGAAGACCTCCTCTGGACTGAAGTTTTTGTGAAAGCATGAGGCACAGACTACTCGCTCCAAGTCACTAATTCATGTCAAAAATTACATCAGCTGATGCTTGCTTTTAAGACTAACTGGTGTCACTCCCACTGCCAGACAAAGAGATATTATGGCTATACTTCTACTGCACTTTTTAAAAGAGAATATTACATGGCAATCACCAAGAAAATCTGACTACTAACACATTTTTTCCTTTGCCTTCACTTTATCCCTTCTACCTAGCACAATCATAATAGGAAAAGGTGACATTAAAAAAGCTGAGTTAGCAGTTCTGTTAAAGGACTTGGAATCTTTAGGAGTTTTTCTTTTCAACTCTGAAAGGAGAAAGGGAGAGGAAGAATGGAGATGGTTCTCCGCCCCTCCAAAACTCTCCCTCTGGTGGGACAGGAGCGCTGGACTGGCACTACACTTTCTCCAAGGCAGGCCAGAAATGCACACCAGCAAAAGAGGGCGGGTTCCACACCTGCACCACAACATGCTGGACAAGTCTGAACCTTTTCCAGGAGAAATACACATACCAAATATTTCAGCCAAGAACAGATGAGATAGCAGAGTATGGTTTATGAAGGACTTGGACAATAGTATCTCTAAGAAAATGAGGTTTTGCTCATCGAGTCCCGACAGCAATACTTCAAAGGTAGTGAAACACTAGTGGACATGGGTGGACTGAAAGCTATTTTATAATGTTCAGCAACCACAAAGATTTTTTTTTTGTTCTTGCTCCAAAATGTATTTACCTCATTCCCACACACTGGTGATGAATGCCATTAAGAGTTTTGACCAGCACTGACCAATCTAGCAGCTTACAGGCAGCATGATGTTCAAGGGAAACACAAGAAAATGACTGCTGAAAAAGCCAAGTACGCATCAAAGAGATAGTTACTTGCTTAGCGATGTTAACCATGGACCAGTGAAGGCAGCACCACAGAGTTTCATAAAAGCAAGCTGTGATCTCAGCAGGTAATACTTAACACATCAGAAATGAAATCAACTCAATTCAGTATTTATTGTATTTATCTGAAGCAAATTTTCAAGAGCATGGGCTAAACCATCTACAGGTGCTGTGTGCATTCATCCCTCATAGGTCTGCATATTCCAATGCCCTCCAAATTCCCTCTTCTCAGTACCTGCCAGCAACACAGCCTGACAACTGCACTAGTACTTCCTGTGAAGACACCTGATGAACTCCAGATGAGATCACCTCCCTGACTGGGTGCTTCCAGTATTAGGTCCCCCTCAGTCTGCAGCATTTATAAATTCTTTCAACCTTTCACATCTAAAAACTGTCACAATGACAGCAGAAGGATCCAGAAGTATTCCTCGGGTTGGGAAACCAGCAACCAACATTTAAAAATATCCTTCCCCTCAATCATGACATTTTGGTCTCCAACCATACAGCAGCAGAGCCACAGCTACCAAGATACCAACAGGTGCAGGGATGGGGGAGCAAGTAGCGTATTCCTCTCCAGGAGCAGGACTTACCTCACGCGCTCTCTCAGCAGGCTCATAGTGGGATTTTGGCTCAGGGGCATGATAGCTTTGTTTATTTCTTTCCTGCTGCTGCTGCTGTTGCTGCTGCTGTTGCTGCTGCTGCTGCTGCTGCCGCCTGTGATCATGCTGCAGTGACAGGAGGTAGGCTTGCTCCTGCTGCAACTGGCGCTGGAGCCGCTCTGCCTGTCGGTGCTCCTCCATCTCTCGCCATCTGTATTCCTTTGAGAGAACGTGTGAGTAATTCAAGACATCGCATGGAATATATGGTAGACATGTTCCTATCCATCCCATTAAAAATGCATATTTCTGGTTGCTGTTGCTTTGTTTTTTTATTTATTTCATTGTTAAAGCGTAACCAAAATCTACGCTGGATCAATATGACATGCGTCTCATGTTGGGAAAGTTGAGAGTATACTGCTAAGCTTCACGTGATTGGAGAATTATGTCAAAACTGATTTTTGTTAAAAGAAAAAAGAACAAAGTTGTTTATACTAGATTCAGTGTAAGTTCATAAAACAATGATTTAGAACAACACTAGGCCATTGTATCCTGGGGTGGATTTACAAATCATGTGTGCTTTTGATCTGCAACACAAGCACTCTAGTTCTTCAAGGTCTGTGCAGAAACTCGACCGCCAAACCAGAACTGTTCCACTTTAACATAAAGCCTCCTCTTACAGCCCAGAAAGCAGTGTGACCACACAGCACTTCTCATATGTGCCTGTCAGCCCACGACGCTAGCATAAATGGCCTTTTAATCAAGCTCCGTTGTTGTCATACTGTCAGTGCAGCTGTGCCCGACTGAGGGAAGCCTAGGACTGGCCAGATAAATGGATCCTATAGCTACTGAACAAAACAGATACAGTGCTTTACCAGTAACATGGCCTGCTCCTGGAGCAGCTGCTGCTGTAGAATTTCCAAGTGCCGCTGCTCCTCTTCTAGCTGTCGCCTGATATACTCCTGTCACATAGAAATTACCCAGCAATGAATTTATTCAAAAGGAATGCATCAGAACCCCCTGGGTGGCACACCGCACGCTACTTCCCCAGTTCAGCTTTAATGAGAAACGCACTTCAGGGTGGATTAGTGCCTGCGGAACAATTTAGGAAGCCCTGTCTCCTGAGCATCGTATTTTGGTCCCTTCCATTCCAAAATTTGGACTCCTGCAAATGTTGCCGGCATGAGCCAGAGCTCATTTACATATTTTGGAAGTGATTTCAAGAAGCAGCACAATGCACTTGAAGGTTTCGGTAAAGTTAAAACACAGCAAGTCTGACTCAACACAGCCAACACAAAGTCACATGCAAGTTGTATTAAACATTAGTTTGTTGCACCGGTGCGATGAACTGTTAGCAACAGCTAGAGCCAGGCTTAGTGCGGGCAGAGCTGGTGCAAGCTCCCCCCAAAGGGGCTCTGACAAATGCAGTTCAGCCCTGCCCTGCCTTCTCCCCTGCCGCCCTCACCAGAAGCTTCTCCTGAGCAGACGCTGCCAGCCTTGCTGAATTATGCGATGAGTTATGACACAAACAAACATCCACCAGGAAACAGATATTAGACCAAACTCGCTCGCTCTTGCGATCTAGCCGTCTGTTCACCTGCAGCCTTCACAGCTCAAGACATTTACCTGCAGCTTTGCCTGACCCCCCTACCACGACTCAAAGTCTGAAGCACCAAACCCAAGCCGGTAACATCCTATCATGCAATTAATGGAAATACGTAACGCATGCACGCACACACACAAGCACGCATACACGCACACAAGCACGCATACGTTTACAGTGTATGCATAAAGAAATTAATGGTTCAGTGATACAGTGATGGGAGCTACAGAAAGTCTTGAGACAGACTGATGACGTCCACTATATGGTCATTACGCACACTGGCTGAGCCGTCATTTAGGGGAACAAAAATTCTAGGAGAGGACACGTCTTCTCTCTTTTAAATAAAAAATAATTTGTAGTTGTTTGACCGCATCAATTAACCATTTGTCATTATTGGCACTGTGCGTAATTAGCTTTTCAAGAGTTTAAAAAGCAGCTGGGGGAATACCCGGTGTCTGCCCAAAAGCAAACTGCTGTGCTGTAATTAAAGATTTTCCATATTTATTCCCATCGGTTAATCTTTTCTTCTGACTCAAAAAATCTTTGAAACATACATAAACACAATGAAATTCCCCAGTAACGTGATCATCAATGATCTCAATGACTTTATGTAAGAAAAATTAGGTATGTCAGGCCAAAACCAACACTCCTGAAGGTAATGGGAAATTTACAGATCAGCCTCTAGGAGAGTAATTTTGGCTTTTTATTTGAGATCACAGTAATGCAGAGTAATTATTACCTTGATTATCAACCCGATTAGAGTTTTAAAATAATTTTTAAAATATGAAGATTCCATGCATAAATTAAGCAGCTCTATTTCATACAGTTTCAGAGGTTTCTCACCTGCACTTTCAATGTATTAAGAGCACACTGACAACTTAAGATATATTTGCTGCCTGAATTGGCATACATTATTATACTTGATTTTAAATAAAGTAAGATTGCATATTTAACTGCATGAATTTTAGAAAGGAAAATCTTCTGCAGCTCAAAGGTTCCATCACAAATTCAGAGTATTCAAAACTTATGAAGAACCTCTGACCCACTCTGGGTGCCAGAAGTCGACAGGCAATAGAGCTGCCTTTCTCTTGGAGGCCTCTTGAACATGGGGCACGTCCTGCAAGAACCACAGATCCAGCAAGACAAATCTACAAATGGTTTTCAGTCAGTGATGATTTTACCAATTCTGATCGTTTTTAGTTAAGTCCAGAGACATGAGCTGAATTTAGAGTAACTACCACAACAAAAGGTCTTTTTTGAGGGAATACTGAGGCTGCAACAATTTTCCATAAAGCCCTACAATCTGTGTTAGTGTCTTTGCTGTCAGAGACAACAAAGATGAAAATGCCAGCATATGGCTGTGTCTAGACTGTTTTAGCCTTATTACTTTTTAAAAAATAAGATTAGAATTAAGAAGAAACAAACCTATTACATATATAGCTGTATCATGGACTCACCTGCTCTCTTTCTACCCTCCTCTTTTCCTCCTCTGCTCTTCTCCTCTCTTCCTCTTCCTTACGCCTCCTCTCCATTTCTTCCAGACGTCTTTTTTCTTCCTGTTCCCTCCGCCTTTGCTCACGCTCTTGTTGCCTGCGAGCTTCCCGTTCTCTTCTTTGTTGCTACAAAAAGGGAAAAGAAACCACAAAGTTTTACTCTTGTTGTTATCAAAGAAAGAGGTGGGGTTGTTTTCTGCTGGGAAGAGAGGGATTTACCAGGACTGGCAAGCTCTGCAACTGAGTGACAAAACATTTTATGCAAGTGCTCCATCAGGAAACTAACTTATACCTAGCACAAAACTACCTCTAAAAGCATCACTTACTCTCCTGGGTTTCTTATATATAAAGTCACCTACTATACTCTTGACGGTTGTGGTGTGGAAGCTCACCTCTGCTCATCAAGACAGAGATCCTGCAATGAAATCTCAATCTTTGAGGAGCTGTTGAACTTGAGTATAAAGCAGGGAGACAGTTTTCTGGGTTTCAACACATTACCTATAGCTGTTTCCAGAAGAAAACGATCAGCGCCACTGAATCAGCTAAAAGTCAAATGAGAACCATCTGAGCTTTTGGTAAGCAGCTTCTCTTTCAAAGACTAGCGCATGGTCTGCTAAGAATCCGGTGGTGTTGGGTCAACAATCAAACTCAATTTAATGTACTGCCCAAAACTTTGCCCAACAGAGAATGAAGGCTGACCAACAGCACCTCAGCCCCTCCCAGAACATCAAAAGCACCTATATGTTAAAGACATAAAAGAGCTGAGTTAAGCTTTTATGCATCCACAGATAAGCTTCCACACATGACCCAAATGCAAACTGATGCCTGTAAGTCTGCTCAAGTCTGAAAAGAATTTGGAAAACAGTTCTAAAAAGCATGAAATAACTCATTTACGTCCAGATACAACCACGTATGACATTCAGAGAAGACATTTTAAATGTCCATACAGTCGTGACCAACTCTTTCAGCGCTTCTTCAGAAGCATCCAGTTCATCCACCTACCTCAAAATCCCAGGCAGCCTCCCACAACTGCCTGAGTGTCAAAAGAGCCAGCTGTCTCCTGTTCAACTATTTCTCTACTGTTTCTTTTATTAAAGATTTCTACAATATGCTAAAAAGCACAGAATACATTTAAAGAGGAAAAAAAAAAAAAAAAAAAAGCATACTCAAATTTAATCCCAAATCCAACAGTAAAACCCTAAACCCATTGGTTATTGCTTTTTACATTCAGATTAATACAATCACCACTTTTTTTTTTGTTGACGCAAAGCTGCCACAGGTTTACCAGCTTAAAGCACTCCACACGGTCTTGCAAGAGCACTCTGATTAAGATTTTGGGGGGTTTCATAAATCCATTGTTATGGGTGTGTTCTTCACTGAACGTGCTTTGCCCACTGAATGAGCAAAGGCCAAACTACGCTCCTTGGGTTACTTCATGGAATTGGGATGAGCTTCCTCTACTCAGTATGTTACCTCACATGCCTATGAAACAGTTGAAAGTTCAACAGCATTTTTGCCTTCTGGAATCAGTACTGACACAACTCAGGCATATTAAGAATTGGTAATAATAAAAAAATAAAATAAAAAAAAAATGGGCTGCATTATGATTCTCTTTAACTACATGCTGTTTTGGAAAACATACAATTTTCTTGAAGACCTCTGTTGAAATATATCCTTCTCTACTACGACCCCTTTCTTCCTTGCCCAAGAGAACATCCTAGGTTCACTACCACCTCTCTAAGCCACGAAGCACAAGTCTCCCTCCCCACCACGTTCTTCTCAAAAACATAGCTTCTGTGCTCTCGCAAACCCTCTCCTAACTAAACACATCTACCAGTCTTTTCTCTCTTGTCTAAGAAAGCTCTCTTCAATGAAAATAGATACAGAAATAGTTGGAGTGCTGCAAGGCAGCTGTCAAACAGTGCATTTCATAGGTTTCACTGCTCCCTCTCCTTCATTTCGACGTATACGCTCTTTAAAGGGATTAAACAGGCACTTTTATTTCTGAGTATACACATCTGTGTCAAACAATTTCTATATTTAAGTCAATATATTCAAGTGCCTCTTGGCTAATCAAGTCTGACAGGCTCTTTGTTTAAGAAAACTAAGATACGAAGTGCAATAATTCTGTTGCCCTGCAGATGTGAGAGACAACACACTGCTGGCTGCTTAATATGCACATTTATCAACTCAAACACTTCTTAAACATATGAAGCCTGCCTGTCTAACAACATTGTGCTGACACTGTCTAGTGGATATACTGCACATCTTGTGATGGCATCATTCTTGTTACAAGGAAAATGGGCAGAGTTTGGATCTTTCAGACAACACAAATTCATCGCTTCTTGAACCAACAAAGGAATAGTCAACAATAAATAAACTGAACTTAATGATATAAAAACAAGTTACAAATTAGACTAAGACACAGCTGATTCCCCATGGCATCAGGAAAACAATACTGATTGTTAAAAGACAAGACTTTTAAGCCACTCTCGAACAAGACACCTAACTTGACAGCTGAATATTTATTATCTAGCAAAATGTGTGTATATATATATATTTATTTTTTTTTTCTTTCTTTTTTAAGGCAGATTTTCTGCCACCAATGTGAAATTAAGTCAACTCCCCAAAGCACAAACACGTTATTGTCTAGACACCAAAGAGCACGGGGAGATGGCATTTAAGTGCATTGCTTCTGCCTCTGCATCAGAAATCCCTTCAACCCAATGCCATACAGGTGGAAAGCAAGAACCTGGCACCACATGCACATTCATAAATACCCTACACCATCTGTTTATTCTCAGTCCCAACTGTAGGAGAAAAATTCTCCCTCCTTTGAGCACTGCCTTGAAACCTGAGTACTGGAACAGTGACTGCTAACAAAGCAGAACTGACTTAACAACCACAGGGAAAGGAAATCCACAGTGACAAGCAACTCTTGGATCCAACTCTACATTCTGCCAAAAGTAATGGCAAAGGTGGTTAGTTGCAAGCAGTCGTTGACCCAAGATGGCTTCAGGAGTAGCCCTTTAGGTGACTTCCTGCCATGTTTCTGTTGGCACAAGATCACCTGACTGCCTTCAGTAATCCTTCCACAAAGATAAAGCCTTGGCCACTGAGTTCCTTTAGCTTGCCCCAAGGAAGGAAAAACCACTAAAATCTGTGGGCTGAGTTAAAACTAGTGTCAGTTCTGTTTACAGAACTTGGACTTCTGACTTTAGTAAGTGCGGTTGTTAGATGCTGTAATTTTCATCATACACTACAGAAGCACTACACTGCAGAGCTTTGCAGTTCTAGTGTAAAACACTGTTCTTCTACATACCCAATAGGTATCAAGTAAGTATCAGGATTCACTGAAATTACGGATGCATATATCTTCTGTAGATGGATATGGTATTACTGACTTTCTTATCCACATCAGATGAAAATTTTATTTTCAAAAAAGTAATTACCCAGAAGGTAAGTATAGGAACTATTTAAAGAAATACCAGAGATGATGAAACAGAATTTTTATAGAACACGTGCAACCTCAAAGTTTGGCACTAGAAACATGCAGAGACATAAATAACATACAGAAAACATAGCATAAATACTCTGGCTCTTTAGCTGTCTTTAGGGTGCACTTAAGATGATCTCATAGCGGTACTCTACACCTCCACGTTGGAAGACCATGTAGTTGAGTATGATTTACCAGGAGGGGGCAATGCAACTACACATGCAGTTGGTATTTACCAACAGATCTAGGACCCAGTTCATACTACTACGAAACGCCTAAGGTGGATATAGACCTCCTAATTTAATATTCATAGAATACTATTACACTGCCTTATTCTCAGGTAAAGGCTGAGAAATATATATGTTAATGATTTATTCCACAGAGAATTAGGTAGGCTGGTATCAGCTTAGGAAGAGGATTATTAAGATTGATAGAGGGACTTTTGCTTTGCTCACACAACAGATAAGCTAGATGTAGAACTTCTTACTCAGTATCAGACCAAAGTGCAGGCAATTCAAATGAAGCAGATATGAATAATCTCCTCTTATGTAAAAGAAACAAAGCTATGGCAAAAATCACCTGTGGGCATAAGTACATTAGCATCTTAGTTCAAATCAGGAGTGCTCTTTTGAAGTGAATCATCCAATCGTCTCCTCTTACTAGGTTTTGTTTCATATTTTAAAGAGGTCTCAGAGTGCCAACCACTCCTTTTGGATGAAATTAAAAGGGCAAATGTGCTCCAACCACAAGCAGGCAGGCAGTCTAGACCTCAGCTAATCCAAAGCAATTCCTCTTGTCTTCAAACAAGTAGTGAAGTCTTTGGGTCCTCAGCACTCTAATTACTGAGCTGCACAAATCTGTTTCTACTGGAGCTATATCCTAACACCCAAGAACATCCATCTTAGGTTCTCATAAACAGGCATACCATTTCATCAGTTTACCTTTACCTTTAGAGGTCCACACAGAATGGGATTCAGAACGGCTAATTCTGAATTTGTCAAACCAAACTCAGTTCTGCAAAGTACAAATTCCAGTGCCTTTCCATGCGCATCACACTGAGCACTGGTATCTCCATGTTGATGAACAGAAGCATAGACACCTGTTAGCCTAGTACAACTCAGGTTTCTTGCTTTAACCATCCAAGTATTCATTTGTCATATAGCTGATATTTACGCAACAAAGCTTTATGCACATTCTAAAGTGGGGTGAGGAGGAAGAGGAGCAATCCTCTTCTCAAAATGTTTTGAGTAATTTCCTGCACTTTGACCATGTATGATTTCCACCTCCTAACATGTAAGTGATACGTTCCCTGCAACAGCGACTTTCAAAAGTCACCTTTATGCCATTTACAAAGCTATCATTTTCTCTTACACTGCTGAGAATTACAGTTTTTGGTACGTGTCCTCAGCATCATTTCTGTTGCACTCTTATTCAAAACCGTCTAGGCTCTGTGTCAGCACTGTAAGAACAAGCCCTGAGTTTTAATTTAGGAACAGGGAGACAAGTAACTAGGCCAGGGAGATTATCTAATGCATAGAATTCCTTCCAAAGAATGTCAAACAGGTATACCCAAAACATTTGCTGTACACAAGCAAAAATTACAAGAAAGCAGTGCCTAGTAATAATATCCAAAAATTCATAGAAATCCAGAGATTCAATGACTGATGTTAATCATAACTCACATTACCAAGCTTCTCATTGTTTACTGGCTTCATCAAACAGTGGGTGAGTTAAGGACAAGTGACAACATTTCAGTATTTTGGCCTTCAGTTGTGTCACAACGCTGATGTTTATCTAAAAATGTGTCTACTACCCTTCCCCCATCTTAAAGAGCTTGTTTTGGCTGGTGCTTTGTTAAAAATCACTGGGGAACATGCATTTTTCCAACAGATGATTCAACAAGCTAAGTGAGCTGGGTTTTTTGTTTTTTTTTGTTGTTGTTTTTTAAGTTCTGAATCCATTTTTAATTCACTTTAAGAACTCCCCCACCATCACATGTAAAAAGGAACCTTTAGAGCTCATCACTCATATTAATGACTTTAAGGGAACCAGGCAGAGGTTACAGACTCAATAAAAGGTAATAGCTTTTCTCTTTCAAACTCTACATGGTTTACTGTATACCCTTATTCAGTAATACATCAATTTTACATTACATGATGTCTTGTGGTTGCTGAAGTTGTTAGTTCTGTCTTGTATTTTAAGAAGTAGCAAGACTGTTTTAAACATAACTTTGAGGTAATTGCCTTTTCTTTCAGATGCTCAGTAACTTATGATTTCTGCAACTTCCCAAATACCATTCAACCCTGTGCAGCAAAGAGGCATATTGCTTTGTTTCCACTATTAGCAGCTGCATTTCCTTTATTTTAAAATGAAATTCCAGATTTAAAGTTTGTACTGATTACTAAAGTTAAATGGCCTGGGTAATTTAATTGTAATACCCTTCCTCATCAAAGAACTACTCCCCAGAGAACCCTAGACCTTAAAGAGGCATTTAAAAGAACTTACTGACTCCCAAACTAAGCTCAAGCTTAGAGCAGAAGTGGTATCTCTCACCCACACCTGACAATATACATTTTTTAAGAAGTGTTTTCATATTGGCCCCTTATTTTCCTTTTTATAGTCTTTTTGTTATCTGCTCCCCCTGCTACACAGCCAAAGTCTAAAAACAGCTGGATGAGCAATGATGTTTATCTTGGCAGTCTCAGAAGGGTGGGGAAGAAAGAGCGAAGAAATGGAGTTTAAACGTCTCCCCCTTCTCCCTCCTCCTGGCTTTATGTGTGGCTGAGCGTTTGCTACCAGTCCCTTCTTATAACAGCACACTAAAAAGGAGGGATAAGGAGCATAGCGTGACCTGGAAAGCCATTTGGAATTTTCTGTTATTTGTTACATAAACACATCACATGAAATTTGAAGTCGGGATGCAAATTAACATTTGGTATTGGTTGCCTCCTTGTTAAGCATTACCAAGATTTGGAAAAACAGACTGGGTGTAGTTTTTCACCATTGCTAAGTGAACAGTAGAAATAGTGACTCAAATAAGAGGTCATTTAAGGACAACTGGAGTTTGACCCTGCATTTCCTGCAGAGCCATATGATTGGTTTCACTGCAGCTCTCATGCCCAGCTTTGGCTGAAGAGCTGTTTTTAAATCTTTTACCTCTGAAGCTCATATTGACTACTCAATCTATGTAGATATAAACACACACAAGATCTTATGAAGTGAAAAGTACAATGTAGCAATACTTTACATGTTCATTTTTTCCCCCCTAATCTCCAGGATGCATATGCAAACTGCATACTTGCCATATTACAAAACTGTGATTTAAGTATTAATAATTTTTGTACAATTGTAAATTTAGCATTGATTTTTAAATCATACTTACTAATCTGTGTCACTTTTAGTCATCATGCTACTATGCATGAGGGAATAGTATATGAAAAATGGGTTTCTACCTAACATGAATGAGTGTCAAACAGCTGCTTGAGAAAGTTTTCCAGTGAAATTCTAAGCACATCATGGCCTCCCAAAAATCATTTTGATGCACTGCCCAGTTTAAAAAAATAAAAAATCTGCATAGTAATGATGTCTCTTGTTCTCTACAGCTACCCTAAGTCTAGACACATTGCCTCTTCTTTGGAACAGAGACCAAGGCCTGGCCTTTTCCAGATACTTTCAAACGATTAAGACTTTGAGACTTTTTGCCTTTACAGGAGCTCCTGGAAATTCAATACCTTGGAATACTGCTCACATTCATGTAGGCAGACTTGGGTTTAAATCTTCTGCTCTATACTTGCCAGTGGATTTATACATTTTCTTTACTGAGATGTTCTGGGGCTACAGAGAACTATTTCTATATGGGCATGGGTGTGGAAAACACAAGTGGAAGAGGGGCTCTTGTCCCCAAGCTCCAGTCTCCTGCCTCTACCTCTTCCAGCCGTCTCCTTTGCTCCTTCTGCTGCTCAATGCGCTTCTGTCTCTCTGCCAGTAGCTGCCTCTTGTACTCCTCCTGCTCACGGAGCTGCTGCTCCTGAAGCAGCTGCTGTCTCCGAAGGGCCTCAGATCGTTCCTTGTTTTCCTGCTGCAGCCTCAGGAAATCACGTCGGAGGGTTGATTCTCCAGGCACATTGACAATGGAACTGCAACAAAAGGAAGTTGAGGCCTCTCATACAAAAAAAAAACCTGACGGGCCATTAAATACCTTTTCCAAAGCAGGGAAACATTAATAAAATATATAATGATGTTAAATTTTAATCTCATTTCTTTCAAAACGACACTGGATGCACATCAAATAAACGCTCTCAATGGAAGGCGTGAAATGAGGCCAAGCGAAATACGGACCAACTCTGACATACTGGAGCCCCTGACCAATCACATTTGCCATAAATCTCCTCCTTCCATCCACAGCTCTCTGGCTCTAAGCCATACAACAGGGAGCTTTAAAACCTTCAGCAGTCACAGAAGAGGCATTCAAACCCTTTGGGTGGTTTGTGTGGCTTGTGCATGCACTTAATAGAAAACAGAAATTTAGCATGCTCCTGATTTACAGTCACGGGCATTTAGACTTGCTTAGCATGGACTGCTCAGAACCCTCCAAAGAGCAATAATTACCTTGGCTCTCCTTCTTGTTCAGGCACTTCCTCCTCTTCTTCCTCACTTCCACTATATTCATACTCCGTCTCATCTAAAGGAAATAAACAATGACCTAGATAGTGCTTATCTTTAATTTCAGGACAGTGCAGACTTGAAACAGTACCTTAATGAACCAGTTCCTAACCCCTTCAAGTGAGAAGGTCCATCTCAGACCCTAGGATTCATTTACATACATATACAAGCCCATCTTCCCACACAGGTAGCAACACAGTGCTTTGCAGCAAGCTTCTGGCAAATTCCCTGAATGACACCAAGTTCTACACATAAGACAAAACAGCTGGGGAATCTTGGCACCACCCAAACAAAGAGAATAGGCTGCCTGAGACATTTGCTTCATAGGTCTCAGGATGCATTACTTCTTGAGTTTGAGTTACAGCATCATTCCAGAAATGAATCTACCACAGAACAAAAAAAAGGGAAAAGCATATATGCCAATACACTCCAGAATACTGTTTAATGGAAGAGGCAGCAGTTCGTAAGGGAGTAAACGCAACTTCTCTGAAAACAAGATGCTTGCACCTGATATTTTCTCTGTGTAATGACAGAACAAAACTCAAGAACTTGCTGAGAGTCAACACATGAATTAAAGAAGAACCTCTCAAGGGTATGGGGCTTTTTTTTGAGCTTTTCTAGAGGTGAGGATTTAGAGCAAAAAGCAAGACAAAAATACCTATTCTTACTAATTTTCAAGACTGGATTTTTAGAAGCTGCATACCTTTCTCTCCTCTCTTCTTCCTGGTCCTGTCTATATGGTCCTTAAGCTGGATCCGGACTTGTCTTTCATTTGGTTGGTCACGTATAAATGGATGTTTCAGTAGTTGCTCTGTAGAAGGTCGCTGCATGTAATTCTTCACTAGACAGCCTTCTATAAAGCTGAAAAACTTTTTCGACCTGAGAAAGCAGGAAGGAGAAAAAAAGCAAAACAAAACAAGATCACAGTTGCAACTCAGCTCAAACATCTTTTCCCATTCTTCTCCAAAGCCTAACTCCTTTCTTCAAAGAGCATCACATCCCAGAAGATAGAAAAATGCTGTCTGAAAGTGTGCCTCCAAAACAGAGCCAAGCGTGCTCCAGCTGAACACCGGGCTGGGCGGACACGGGGCAATGCCAACATACCTGCAGTGCTTTGGCACAGCCTTGCAGAAATGTGCCCTCTTTCACAGGCATAATTGCCCTGAAATGCAGGCTATATTAGTGAAAGCAAATCATGCAAACCCAGCTCTGCTACTTCTGGGCTGGAGCTGGCTTCCATCCAGCTTGCTTGGAGCACAGGCAGGGCAGCTCTGGTGTGTCTCCACCTGCCCATGCTATCTAAGGGCATGTCTACTTCAGACGAGCCATGAGGAAAGCCGCAAGAGTTGCTGCCAACACTGCACTAATGCAAGCAGCACCATGCATGCTGCCGCTTCTACAGGCATCTGGGCTCACTGGAAAAGGTCTAGAATAGCTCAAGCTTATTTATTTTCTACCTGAAGACCCACACAAAGCAGTTTGCACAGAACAACACGTGATGTTGAACAATGCAGTCCATTCAACACCTGCACTTGGGGGCAGATTCTCACTGGCACAATTTCAGGGACATGAACTGAATTGAGTTCCTCCTGCACACTGCATTGGGTTCCTCCTGCACACTGCGTTAACGTGACAGGGAATGGAAGTCTGTCAAGCTGGGGCACTGCCATTCTCAATCTGCACTTAATCTGAACTCTCAAAAGAGGATCTCTCCAGACAGAAGTCACCAAACAAGCTGCCCTGCAAAATGCCAGCAAGGAAAATACTCACAACTGTATTTTTCACCATTTGGCCTATTTTCTCATAACCTGATACTGCCTGCAGTAAATAAAAACAGTTGAGTCACAGCAGCCCTGGCTTTGGCCAGATTCACTTTTTGATTGCTCAGTGCTCTCAAGATGCTCCCGCGCTTGGGCAGCAAATACTTCTATTAACTGGTTAAACGCAAAACCAACAATGGTTTCCATCCATTGCTTCACTTTCCTAGTGCCACGTAGGAGGCTGAATTCAAGGTAACTTCACTTTTTTTTCTGTTATTACTCACACCTAGAACGTTATGACTCTGAATAAAAAGGAATAAAATGGAATAAAAAGGTTCATGAAATGTTCGTACAAATACCTTAACGCATGCAGAAAGCAGATCTGAAAGAGGGAGTGGGATACCCTGACAGCGTAAGTGCATAAATAAGTCAACCCAGGCAAAGACCAAGTCCGGTAAGCAAACCAAGCTCATATTACATCAATCTTGAATAGGCAGGCAAATCGCTATTTTGACAGAATCACAGCATCCTGCGATCACATTCAATCTATACAAAACCTCTTTCCAGGGAGTATTTTCGTTTCATACATGCCAGTCATAACCAGTAACTGTGAGGAAATCCTCCGATACTAATGGATTCTTCTCAGCTGGCAAGAAGCGCACACTCAATTTCAATCGTTTACAATAATTACAATAAAAGCCTTCATTACTTTTAATAGCTCCTTTCAACTTAGCAACTAGTACACTACAGTGGTGCTCTGCTTCTGTGTTATGATACATCGGAGAAAACATACTGCTTATTAAAAGTGCTGCAGGAGTTTATTTTTTAAAATACAGTTCTATTTGTCACCTTAATACTGACGCTGCTCTATCAAGGAAGAAAAAAAACAAACACGCTTCATTCTTATTTTCACCAAGTTTGGTACCATACCTCTGGGACAAACAGAACTAAATAAACAACGCATACTTTTTATTTTATGAGTTCATTCAATGGCACGGGAGATAACAGAGTGATTTTAGGTAATAAATTGCCCTACGGCTCTGTGGAAGTGGTAACAGAATGGTAAGCACTAAGACAAAATACCGTGGCTACAACAGAAGATACAAACAAGAGGCAACGTATACATACCATTTCTTGGATTTTAACCGTGGGGGAGGGTTTCTTGGTATCAGAAAGAGTGCCCTCATGGGATGCATGTCACAGAGTGCTGGAGGACAGAAAACAAAACCAAACACAAACATGTAGGCATTTGCTTAGTTGCTCTTTGTCAATACCATGACTTCAGCTCCCACAGACATTCCCGCAATCCCCACCACACACACAGGAATTGTAGATAGCAACCCAGCTAGATGGAATTTGACCAAAGTAACAACAATTCTGCAGCTCAATGTGCTAAGACCAGCCCCAGAAATCAAGGCACAGATTAACCTTCAGAATCAACAACAATGGAACATTTGTGAACAGTCCTCTTCCATTTCCAAGATATCTAATTTAAATTTTGCTCAAGAGAATACCGAGAGACAGTGATGGCAAAAAGGAAGTAAAACAGTTACTGTTGCATATAAATTCTTCACTTGCCCTCCTCTCCCATTACACAACCAATTAAAGCAGGATGCCCCATTTTCACTTGAAGCTTTTCTATGCTCCCAGACCTGCAGATGTTGAAACATGGAAGCGTTGATATAGGAAAAATAAATAAATAAAATATTCCCCGTAGAATTGCAATGTAAACCTGAACTCCCTTAATTCAGAGAGCATGGAATTGGAGTCTGGAATTTCTGCCAATCTTTCCTGCTGCTCTGGAGCAAAAGTACCATGGCAGAGCTGACAGAGAGCAGGGAAGAAGGCTGCCCAGGAAAGGAAACTGAAAGCAAATCCTCCATTTTGATTATCTTTCAATGGTTGACCCCTTGCACCACCAATTCCAGCTCCAATGATCTCTGCAGGAAGAGATAATGTCTTCCATGCATTAGAAATTCAGGACAAACAGACTGACATGATAGGAATCCAGGTTTCTGAGACAAGAGACCACAATGCTGGTGGAGAAGGCTCTTGGATGCCTGTGGATTCCACTAGATCACCAAGTTTAAGGACAGACTTTTCAGCTGCCTCTCGAGGAGAAGGCAGACCCCATACACCAGTGGACAGACCAAGGCAAGAGCTACTTAGCATTAACACAGGATTTTTGCTTACTTTCCAAATGTCCCTCTTCTGATTTTACATGAAGAGGGGGCCAAGCTCTGCTTCAGTGTGGAGATGAAAAAATATTCCTGCCCAATTCCAGGCTTACAAAACCCACTGAAACAGCTATTAATTGATAGCCTCCCAGGCAACTCAATGCTCTGAACAAAAAGGTAATGCAAAAAGGAGGTCAAGTGGTAGCTCAAATGCTGTTAACACAGGGCTGGCTGAGGTGTCCTGGGAGCAGCACTCATATGGGCATTCATGCAAACTTGCCATTAGAAAGGAAAAAAAACCCAAACCATCAGACCTCCTACAACGTGAATCCAAACAAGAATGTCATGCTTCATTTTATGAATTTTACATTAACAACAACAACGATCTGGCAGAGGCTGCAAATGAAATAACTGCTTTTTTTTCCGCTAGGAAAATGTCAATACTTCATTTCAATGCAGTCACTTCAAGTTTCAAGCTGGGCTCTTGTGTGGTGGTGGCGTTTGTT
The DNA here is from genome assembly GCA_030625065.1 of Alectoris magna. NCBI lineage: Eukaryota > Metazoa > Chordata > Aves > Galliformes > Phasianidae > Alectoris > Alectoris magna. The sequence continues at coordinate 63,089,556 of CM060560.1, forward strand.
TACACTTAAAAAGAAATTAATATTGTAGTTTACTCTTAAGTACTTTAGCCTGTTGTTTTTTTTAAAATCCAAAGCCAAAGCTGGGAGTAGAGGTAAGAATATTTTCCTGTATACTAAGGATTTTTTCCAGGTTTCTCTCTCAAAAATATCAACATCAACTCATGAGTGTTCTCAAGCAGTAAGAATAAACAAAGTTCAACATTATGTGCTGAAGATGGATCTACAGCTTAGGTCATGTCACTTCCAAGGAAGATCAACACCACCCACTGATGAGTTGAAACAAAAGGAGGAGCAACGTTACCCTTACCCAGCCTCACAGAAAGGCAACACAGAAAAGATTGCTACAGGTGCTTTTTTCATTACTGTCAAGCTCCACTGTACCTCTCCCTAGCTGAGGTTCCAGTATCCCAGGCCAGACCATACACAAACTGGGACACACTTCCAAAAGACAGTATACTACCCGTAGGAAGGAAGTCTGATGCTTGATTAGCTTCCAAAGATTCCTGCTATAGAAATTAAATTACTGCAGTCTGCACTGTAGTGCTTAAACACTATATCAAAAGTGTTGCTATTTAGGGGATTTTATATTTATAGGGCAGGCAAAACCAAAGAGAATAGAAATAACACGAGGACACTTTCAGAAACCTCAAAACTAGGTTTAGATTACAACAAGCATCTCTTAAGTATACATTTCAGCTTTATTCAGCCCACTGGAAAAGCACACGTATCACTTACGGGGAGCTCCTTCTGCCATTTCTATGGCTGTAATGCCGCAGGACCAGAGGTCACTCTGCATAAAGAGAGACAGACACCATATGTTAGGAGGTGGATTTACCCATTCAGACAGTAAGAGTGCTACTTGTAGAGGCCCTGTACGTGAGGCTGTAAGGAAATAACAAGGTTGTTTAAATAATAAGCTACTTTTTTCTTTAACGGTATCACAGAATGCTCCTTGCCATATCATACACATTTATACATAAATGCATCTGCATATTCATACAGAGCATGCAAATGATCCTTCCTAATAACACATGAATATATCCGCATTAGGACAAACAAAAATACGTTTGCCCTAAGTCTAAGTCTACAAAACAACATAATTTTTCCTTGTTCCTCCCTTGTTTACAAAGGACCAAATACTTCCCTGTAATAAACTCACAGAATACAGTCTTGATATTCCCCCAAGCAGAAGACAAAGAAAACAAAGGCCTAAATAGGCTGTGGAGCAAAACCCCAAAACCCAGCAAGTCTTTTTCATTGTCTAAATCAGCAAATAAATGAGTACAGATTAGTGGAATATAGCCCTTCCTTGACTTATTTTCCAGTTAATGGAAACCAGGTAATGATATAAGCACATAATATTATATAGCGGAATAGTCATTACTGCTAAAAAGGTAAGAAGCCTCTGTTTGCCTCAATACTTGTGTCCAAAGCAAATGCTCCTTCCCTATCACATCAGTTTTGCTTGAAACATCAAGAAAGAAGAATCCTTCAGTGAGAGTCTTTCAAGGCGTCACCTCTGGAGAGTGCCCCTGGCTGGAAGTTAACTGCACTTGCTCCTGAATGAGACCCGGGAGGCTCAAATGTAGCTGGAAAAGTCCGGGCAAGGAATGAAATAAAGAGATTCCTTATGGGGAAAAACAGTGAAGGAGGTTTCTGAAAGGAGTATAGCAAGTCCCATGAAAGACCTGTTCTTATGAAAAGCGGTGCTCATTCCTGGCAACAATACTGATTTTGAACAAATGAGTGAAAACTGATGAGCAAACAAGCTCTTCTGTACTACAAGCAGAGAATTCCTAATGGTCTGGCAATTTCAAGCCCAGCAGGAAAATCATTTCTCTTTGTGCAATCCTTCAACTTAAGCAGAACTGCACAGCCTCCTGGTCTTATGGAAGCTTCAACCATGAATTTTCTAAGGGAAGAAAAAAAACTAAAAAAGACTACTGCTTCAACACCACTACAGGGCCCATCAAGAACAATACATGGGTGTGAAAGGAATCCCTTTTCACACTGCTGCTGTACTAATGACTTCAACAGAGAGTTCTTCTCCTTTGCTAGATCATCTAATAATCCCATCTGTAAAGATCTAAAGCACTGTTTTTATTTCAACGAGCTGTTAGATGTAAAAAGTGATTAAATCAAGAGAAATAAGATCAACATGATCAATTAATTAGAAGGCATAAAAACACCAAATCAAACCTCCTGTGTTTCGTTTGTTTTTTAATAAATTTATACATACGAGTATCTAACATGACATCAATCTCAGCAAGTTGATATTCAGCCCCAATATTCAGTATAAGAGCCTAATCATTGCTTTTTCAATCTCTTCGTTGTCTTTCTTGGTTAAAAGTTTGAAGAACAGCATTAATCTAAGTGAAGATTTTTAAAAAACCTTTTTTTCTCATTTTTTTCTTTCTTTCTGCTTTCATTAAAGCAAGCTGAGAAATACATTTAAGATTACAGGACGCTCTGACTAGAGAAGTTTAACTCTGAATACACATACATAATATTCTTAAGGGTAAAGCAAATACCATCAAGCCAATTAATGGTTTTGAGTAATTAAATCTTTTATCAAGATGCATATGCATCTAGAAATCAGGAATAGACACAGTGTAAACACCTCCTCCTGCCCTTCACAAGCTCTCCAGACGGTGCATCTATTTAAGGCAACACCTAAAATGCATTGTTCTGGGTTATTACAATAACTGGGGCATATTCAAACACAGTTTATAGTAAAAGCATTATACAAATTGAGAACACAAGTACCTTCAGTTAAACTCTTTTTATTTTTTTTTTTGCCTTCCCTGAGTACCTACAGCACACTGAAGTCTATACCTTATGAAGCTAAGATAGTACAAGTCATAGCAATGAGCCATACCTTGTGCCCCCATAGCAAGAATGTACCTACACAAAACAAAATCACTCTTACAAAGCATAAGTCACAAAAACTGCTGGCATTCGTGGATGTTCATAATGCAGTGGTAAGCTACCGTGCGTTCATTTCTGTATTATTTTTCTGTTAACATGACTCTCTTACTCTGTAATCATACGTAGCATCTGGATTTTCATCACAGGCAATAACCTCTGGAGCCATCCAGTATGGAGTTCCAATGAAAGTGTTTCTCCTGCCAACTGTCCTGTCCAGCTGAGCGCTCACACCAAAATCCACTGCGAGTGGGAAAAGATTAAAATAAAATCAGAAGGGAAAAATAATGCAGTGATGACTTTTGTATGATGATTTGGAAATAAAACCAGGTGGATATTCCACGTGGGAGGACCATGCTGAAGAGAAACATGATGATTCATACAGAGGCAGCCGACTCCTTGTGTCTCACTTGCAATGCACTCAGGCCAGAAGCCCATGAAGAGACACAGTGGAGACTCTTCACCTCTCTCCAATCTGTCTGTGAAGCATCACCTCCCCAGAAGGGAATGTATGGCTGAAAAAATACCATCTTGGAGGGTGAGGAAGGACTATTCCCTTCCTAACTGGTGAAGCTAAGCACTAGACTGTCTACACAGGCAGACCTGGCTTCCCAAAGGCACCTTCCATGCTATGGGAAAACCGCGTGTGAACAAGTCTCATTTTTGGCTGTCCACCTTTTTTGCTCTGAAGCTGGACAGCAAAAATAATTTGTTGCTCTGTGAACTGCTCTCTGCTCCATAATGCAAAGAGCAGATGCATCATAGGAAGGAAAGATGAGGATTATTCGGGAGGTGATAATTTCGAGCACATCTGCACACGGGTTGCAACAATGACATTTATCTCATTACAGGAGATTTTCCCTCCCTTAACTTCTCCTCACTCCCAATTCCACTGATGGGATCACATTCACAACAGTGATATATGCCTTTCCATACCAGAAAATTTGTCTCACTAGGAAGGCTGTCAACTTCACAGAATCCATCATTCGAGTGATACAGACAAAGTGGTAGAGACAAGCTCTGTGGGAGCAATGGTTCAGGAGCTACTGTGCTCCACTTTGGACCAAAAGGAGGAAAGCTCTCCAGAGAACTTCCTCTTCCAGCAGCCAGGACATCTTTCTATGCCTCGTGCTGCAGGAAGGTGTAATGGAAAACAGAAGGGATGTGGGCTGGGTGGGAGGCCTTCAGCATGGCTCTATATTTAACCAAAAAAAAGGTGGTGAATGTAGAGTGATGCAAACACAGAAGGTTAAAGTGTGCAGTAACTGGAAGAGACAGATTAGAGAAAAAGGAGACTGTCCACTTGCAAAGGAGAGAAGAGCCATGGAATGAGCATGGTTTTCAGCAGGCATGCCAGAGGTGGAAATGCATTTTGAACTTCATGCCACTGCTCCCTCAATAGCACCATCCAGGTCACATTCCCGTGCCCAGAATCTGAACAGCAGGTGCTAGTTTTAATTAAAACCAAATACAGGGATGACACAAAACCATTCACTTACTAATTCTGGTAAGAAGACAAATAACCCTGAATGAAATGCAACATCTTGCAGGAGATAATATGTCTGGAGCCTCAATCCACATAAGAGCAGTGGCAGAGTGTACATGCTAAAGAACACGTTGCAGGGCTCTTGAAGAACGAAATTAATTTGGGAACATCAGGAAAAACAACAAAGGCTAGATGAATCAGGAAGCAGTTGTGCTTGCCTACTTACCGAGTTTCACTTCTGCATTCTCTGTTAACAACACATTTTGCCCTTTGATATCCCTGTGAATCACATGGTGGGCATGAAGATGTGCCAGCCCCTGCAGTAGGGAAAAGAGAGGAAGTAGACAACATTCGGAGTTAGACTCTTCGTCCAACAGCAGGCAATCCATGCCTGTAGCCCATGCTTTGGTGCATGGCTTTGTGCTCAGTAGATACATGCAATGCAATCCACAGGAGCCTTGTAGCAGCACACCACCCGCTCAGCTTTCGATAATTGAGCAGGGAATAAGGCCCCAGGTTGTATCCATGCTGTGCATACACACAGCTCAGCATCTGCACTGTGCAAACATTTCTCAGCTGTCACTTGGAGGAAACTCAGCGACCAGAAAGTCTCAGTACAATTACGCTGTGACTGACAGTGGTGTCAGTGTAGTTGGTGACATCCAACATACACTGGATCACACTTAAAGGAAGGAAAATTTAGTCCAGGAATGGGGCAGAAATGACAAAGGAGGAAGCAGCATGATGCAGGTATGTCTTCTGAGAAGGAGGAGGGATGGCGATGGGCTAGCATTTATATTGGAGGGTGATGGAATACCGATGGCAAAAAAAAGTGCTTTTTACAAAGATGAAGTGAGGTTCTCTTATCTATCCCGACCTATCTTCCATAAATATGAAGGCAGATAATTGTTCCTCAGGAAAAAAAAAAAAAAAATGGAAGAAAAAAAAAAGAACAGCGAGCATTGTACTTTCCAAAGGAAACAAAACCTCCTGGCATACGGTGCTTTTTGTTGAGACAGCACCTGGATGCATGCCCCAAAGCGTCAGCCATGTGGAGGGAGGGTTGGGGAAGACATATGTTGCATTCTACTCTCTAATGTAATTGGTAAAACAATAGGCAACCCTCTTAGTAACTGCCTGTATTTTGGTTTCTCCTCAGCACTCTGCTTGGAAAATTGCAGTCTCTGGTGGGATCATCTTGCCTGTTTGCACTGCCCTCACAGACTTCTAATGTTTTATGAAAAATAAAGCAATAGAACCTTTACAGCTGCAAAAGGTTAAGAGAGTAGTGCTTGCTGTAGAGAAATATTTTCTAACACATGTTGTTCATTAAATGATCATTTATCAGTTTGCCTACATAACCACTGGGCTATTTTCTTTTTTTAAAACACTTAATGAGCAGGACAAAAAATATATATAATCCACAGCTCCTCCCTGCACATGTCACAAGGTAACAAAATGAACGGTTAATGCCCTTGGTACCATTCACTGGCTCTTAACACTAAGCGTGGCCTTATTTTTTGCAAGAAGGCGGCTTTTCCATGGCTTCGCACAGGGTACTTTTCAAAGCCTCATGCTACACTGCCTCAGCCAGGAAGATAATCATATGAATCATACGTTCTCTCTAGAGTACAATCTGATCTTACTGGAAAAATACATTCAGGCTCTTGAGGGGTTAGGATGTGACCGAGGGGCAACAGCTCGACCCTCCTGCAGTCCCCAGGTAAGTTCTCTGAGGTCCCTCTGACCACACAGGGATGCAATCAGGAGGCTCTCACCTGCATCTCAACCTGAACAAATCTTTGGCACTTTAGCTTGTTTAACTTTTTGTTAAACAAGCTCTCTCTTTAATCACTGACAAATTCAACGTCAAATCAGGTTTTGCAATGCCTGTTTGCAATGTGAATTTAGCATTCCTTTTTTTCAGATATTCCATTTCCTGCTGGTAAAGAATTAAGGCTCATTTTACAAACGTCTCACAAGAATGAGAAAACAGCTGTAACGCCTTTCTGAAGCAAAGCCTTTCTTCACCTTCTCAGCGAGCACGATCCTACCACCTTAAGAAGATGAAGGCAGCCTAGCATGCAATACCTCCACGACTGCACAGTTGTACTCGAGTCGAGCACAAGATTGGTACTCTGTATTACAGCAGTTAGTTTTCCTCACACTAACGCATGCAATCTACTTGACAGGAAATACAACCATCAGTAGGTATTCATGACGGTGACTTTTATTCATTCTAGTAAACAACAACTTAAAATGCGCCAGCCCAAACTTCAACAGCCAAACTTTCTCCTAGCAGCTGGAGTTTGAGCAAGAGACCACAATCATATGTCTCCATCATTTTCAAATATTACCAAGGCAGAGTCAATGTGCAACACAGACAGAGCAGCACTGATTTACGTGAAAGCTACTGGTGGTTTCCTTTAACATGTAGACCTCAGAACTTCAGTTTTGATGAGGCAATCAAACAGACACACTGTGTAATGGAATGGGTAGGAGGCCATTTGTTTTACAAAGAAGCATGAGGAAAATCGTACCAGATTTACTTAGCACGGCAAACATGCCAATTCAAAAAGCACTTCAACCGTACCAACTGGAAATTAAATATGAGGTGTAATTAGCTAAAGCTTCAGTTTTAGAAGAACTGGTAAGTGGCATCCCTCTTTCTGAGGCACTTTTGCAGTGCCGTATGCTAGCACTCCACAGTGCACAACCGCATGCGACATATCAGCTCGCCCTGGACAGACTGCAGCAATAAGCAGTATGCAAGCACATTGCAGCACAGAAGTCCCAACGGCTGGCCTGAGCCAAGAGCTCCCTTCCTCCACAGGCTTGATTAGGAGCAGAGAAAGAGGGCTGTAAGCACATTTGGAAAAGCCCATTCTGCACCATCTAGTGTTACGACACTGTTGCAACCTCAGTCTTCTTAAAAAAAAAAAAAAAAAGAAGAAAAAAAGAAAACTTCTAAAAAGAGCATCTTACAGGCACGTGGACACTGTTTCTCAGCTTCTACAGTAGATAAGGACTCTGGTTTTTATGCTGCCTTCTCATGCAGTGCTGCTCCTACAGTGCAGCACAACTCACACAGTGCGTGAGCATTTGTAGTCTTGTCCTCACTGCTGGTATAGGAGGTGGAAGTAAAACGATGCACAGCAGACATCCATCCACTCCTACATGCTCTTCAGACAATGACTTGGCTAACAGGACTGATAGGAACAGTTTCTTGCAGAACCACAAGCAAAGTTACATCTGCAAGATTGCTTCCATGTTTCTGAGTGCAGTGAGCTATCTTCCTTACCCTGAGAATCTCTCTGGAGATGTATGCTATCCAGTCTTCTTTCAGAGTATTCCCTTTCGTGTTCTTCACAAGGTCTGTGATAGAGCCTGCTCCACAAAACTCCATAACAAGCTGCAAAAGAAATACCAGCATGCAATCAGCATTAAACACAGTTTCCAGCTGTCTAGCAAAGTAAAATAATCACGCTGCAGCACTGATTTGGGAAACTCTTGTGAAGCACAGAATATCATTTATTTTACCTCTCTGCCTTGAAAGTGGATCCAAAACAAATGTCTCCAGTGTGTGTCAGACAAACACGGAATACATCTCACATTAGTTACCACATTTTCAAGGACTGATTTAATCACTGTAATTTAATACTGGGAATCTGGATATGCTCAGCTGTGCAAAATGCATTAGCAGTAGCAGAAGTAAGAGCACATCCAGTGCTGAAGGAATCAAGCTGACCACACCATTGCAACACATCTTAATCTATAATTCCCACTTATTTATGGGAGACAAGAGCGTGTCCTTGTGTCTGTATGCTGCCATTTCAAACCCAAACTTCAGTCCTCTAGAGGGAACAGATGAGATGGGATGAGAAACGGGTAGAATTTTCAAGTGCAGCTTTACTTTTACAGCCACGCATTCCTACTGCTCAGCTCATCTGCCTTGTTCCCACGAAACATGTTACTATCCATTTTTGAAATAGGGAAAAAAAATTACTTAAAGAACAAATACACTGCTAATAGCAAATCTTAGTTCAGCCATCACATTAGCCTACATTATTCAATTCTCTATCTGTTCAAGCAAGCACCAAATTCTATTAGGCAGTCTTCCCATTATGATATTTCTATCATTCTCAAATGATTTCCAAAAGGGAAAGGCTTATGAACATGCTCGAGAAACATCTGCTTACCCACAGTTGGTCGTCATGTCCTGGAGGACTTTTCTTAATGAAAGCACCATAATAAGTTGCAATATTTCTATGATGAGAATATTTCTTTAGCATATTAATCTCCAGTTTGATTTCCTCTTCTTCATCCTTTGGAAAAACAAAAACAAAAAAATGTACATTTAATACACCATGTGCATAAATTATGCACTTTTTTCTTCTTCACAAGTAGCTTTTAAAAAGTTGAATTTATATCAGCATCATACTTAATAAACAAATCCCAGGTTCACGCCAACAAAATCCTCTTTATTGAGATTGTCTCAAATAGGCCCATACTTCTCTAAGTTTACAGTAGTACCAAAAGTAAGTGAAGGATCACCAAATCATAGAATGGCCTCGGTTGAAAAGGACCACGATGATCATCCAGTTTCAACCCCCCTGCTATGTGCAGGGTCGCCAGCCACCAGACCAGGCTGCCCAGAGCCACATCCAGCCTGGCCTTGAATGCCTCCAGGGATGGGGCATCCAGAACCTCCTTGGGCAACCTGTTCCAGTGCGTCACCACCCTCTGAGTGAAAAACTTCCTCCTAAGATGCACTGGTCTTCATCCAAAACACAATGACTATAGTACCTTAAACAAATACACATGTAACAGACTTCTGTTCTATGTAACCCAGAGAACTAAAAAAAAAAAACACAGAAAAATCTGTTAATTTACTAGTATTATTTGTTAATTTATAAGGAGTATTATTTTTTTCTCCTTTTTTTTTTTTTTTTTTTAATTTGTTTGTTTGTTTGACTGTGAAGATTTCAACCTATTCTATTTAAATACCACCAGACGGGCTCAGTGTAGCAGGAATTCCCCTCCCTGAACAAACAAGGCGTTCGCCTCACATTCAGGTTTCCTCCTTCTCCATCCGGTTTCCACAGAGGAAAAGCAAGTGCATCAGGAAAAGAGGGCTGGGAGCCCGACCCGTAAACAGGATACTGCAATACAAAGGCAGAGGAAGGACTTCCCCCTGCTCGCCCTTGTCAGAGCAGTGCCAAGCAGAGAGCAGCTCAGGTGAGAGTAGGCTGTCCTCACCACACATGAGATCAGTGTTGGAACAAACCACACAGCTGTCTGGAACAGGCAATGCTACACAACCACTTCTTAAAAGCACCAACAATATGCAACTTAAATAATAGTAGGCTGCATTACATGGAAGGATCCATGCATGCTTCTGGGACAGTGCAATGGCAATGATGTACGTGTGTGAAGACAGTACACAGGGGAGAAGGAGCAGCCACCATCCCACTCTTCCACCACCAACGCACTCCCCGGCCTTTCTTTAAGCACACCTAGATAGTGGGAGTCCTCACTTAGCCCAACTCAAGGCAACTAATTAAAAGAGAGCTGATTTCCCCATTTAGTCGGGGTGTGTATTTGCTCCACAACCTTCGAGCTTTACACGCCCAAGGGCCACCTTTCTGCCTTAAGATGACTCCAGGAAGAAGCCACCACCCCTGCTCCCTAGGGTGGCAGGCTGGCTAAGACTGTAGAGAGTGTTTTGATTATCCTTTATGTCAAAGCTGATTACATTTTAAGCTTTAAACTTCCTTGCAATTTGCAGCATGCTAGCAATCAAACATCCTATCCACGACATACGCAGATGTTAATACTAACTGTGTTAACTATTTATATGTATCAGTACACATGACTTTAGTGAAGGAAACCACCGCGTGCTGTAAAGGAAACAATTGTTTGAAATACACCAGCACTGGGATACAGTGCTTACTCATACATTACTGTGAGAGAATTCCCAAAATGCACCAGGGATAAACTATTCTTAAATCTTCTCATGATGCTTCTTTAAAGTAAAATACTGCGCATTTCTGGAACGCTGAACAAAACAGTAATATTATCCAGTAAATCAAAGTTCCCAGCAAACAGCAGCCCTGGGAGAAAGCATTATTATCAGCATGGCTTGTTGAGCCAAAAACTAACTTGGGGCTTCCTCAGCTGTTTCTGCTGTCATTGCTGTTGTGCGGTGTTGTTTTTTTTTTATTTAGTCCATATGCAAAAAAAAAAAAGTAATAGTAGAAGTATACACGATCACTGTTAGAAAGCGCAATTCTGAGCTCTGAATTTAGGCAAAAAAAAAAAAAAAGCTGCATTTGGAGCTCTGTTAAACATAATAGTTTGGGACTTGGTCCTTGGTAGATTACTAGGCATAATTGGATCAATCTGCTATTTTGTATTCGCTCTTTAGAAGAAAATTATTTCCTATCGCCGGCACATATAACACAATGGCTTTTACAATACAGCGGGCAGGATGTCCTAAAGGTTGTTCGTGCTTATCTATTATAACAACAGCAGCCAAAATGACGATGCCTAGACAGGATCCACTTCTGATAAAAAACAAAGAGCAAACAAACAAAAAAATAAACAACCACTAAAAAACACCCAACCCCAACAGCACAGAGGGACCAAGCAGACTGCAGGCTGTCACTGCTCCGTCCCTTTTCCCTTGTGACCGTGTCAAGGCACCTACATCACAGCCTGCGGCGACCCTTAGCTAAGATCAGGAATGGTGCTAAACTGCTACTTGAGCTGTCACTGAGCGTTTGTCCACAGCACAAATGTCTCACCTACGTGTTCGGCCCAGCCTGATTGCCAGCTTACAGAAATAAATTGATTCGGTACCCCCTGCCAGTCTTTGTAGGACTCCGCTTACTTAGCGTGGATCAATAGCTCCCTAGCACCAAGTCCTGAAGACTTCAAGGCAACAGACAGGAGTGACCGTGAGGCTTAATCAGTGTGGAGAATCACAGAATCGTAGGGGCTGGAAGGGACCTCTGGAGATCATCGAGTCCAAACTCCCTGCTGCAGTACTGCTACAGGACATGAATTGGTATAAAAAAATAAAATAGTAAAAGACACAAATTGCTGTGTTCCAGATTCAGGACCTTTTTTTTTTTCCAGGGTAGAATTGACTTTATTCCAACCTGGACATCTGAAAAGGCCAAACAATATGAACCCTGCGGGTGTTTACTTCTCCCCCTAACTACAAAAGGAGGATGAGGTCATCAGCAAAGATCCAGACACTGACTTTGCAGATGTCTTCGCTCGGGTGAGATGAGTCCCACCCAAAAATGTCACCGGATAAGAGCACTTCCGCACAGCTCTGCTCGCAGCCACGTGCAAGGCAAGGCGAGCAGCCTGCAGCCAGCCCACATGGAAAGCACCCATGGGGCCATCCCGGGACTCGGACACAGTCCTGGGACACAGTCCTGGGACACCGACCTGGGGGAAGGAAGCTCCCTCGTCTCTGGCCTTCAAAGCTGTCCATGCTGGTACTGCCCAGGATCACAAAGGGAAAAATTAAATCCAACTGAGGAGGGAGACTGCGCTCTCATGAAGGGATACAAAACTGCATCTTTTTTTCCATTGGAGGCGAGAGGCAGCTGGTGAGCCCTTCCTAGTGATTTTATGCAGCTGCCATCAATTACCACTTTAAGCCATTATCTGCAGATACAAACTCCCACTGAAACATTCTTTGTCCGGGTCTGGGCTGGGGCTGGTGCAAGTGTTTTATACTTCTACATTCACTGTCTGTTTGTGACAGCATGTCTGATTACCAGCAATTTTTTTGCAGTAAGCTATACTTTTGCAGGAGTCACGTGGTTAAATCAGGCTTGGAGTGGATTTCCTCTCCTTTTCCACTTGTTTCCTTTCCACAATTCAATGGCCACACCAGCAAAGCATCGAGGAATTTCTCAACGCAAGGCTGCTTTTATCAAAAGGCCTTTGCCTGGGAGATTACAAACCACATGCACAGAAATCCACCTCAGAGTGTGGGGCTCATTCCTAAACACCTGAATCACCACATGACAATTAGCAGCAGGCCAGCCACCCCTCACTGTGCCACCTACTGGCTCGCAGCCTGCTCGCTGCTGCAGCACCAGAACACTGCTTTCTGAGGACGCTGCTAGCTCTTCCATCATCCCTCATCACAACCACTCATTACAGCAAGAAAATTCCGTTTATTAATACTAATCTTGAGAGGATGAGGAATTCATAAGCACTTTACTGGACACCATGGTAGGGAGGGAAGAGATTGGAACAGAAACTCTAGAAAGAAACACAGAATCATAGACTAGCTTGGGTTGCAATGGACCTTCAAGATCACCTAGATCCAACCTCCCTGCTATAGGCAGGGACACCTCCCACTAGACCAGGTTGCTCAAAGCCCCATCCAGCCTGGCCTTGAATGTCTCCAGGGAGGGGGCATCCACAACCTCTCTGGGCAACCTGTTCCAGTGTTCACATAATCAAACATTTTGTCCAGGCACCTCAGGATACTGAAGAAGGCAGAGCCCCAAGCTGTTCCTGCTCCACAGCTGCTGTGAGGCCACCAGCAGTCTGAACCAGGAGAGTCTGTCTTTGAGAAACAGACCTGGGGATGATAGGCAGCAGCAATGCTTTCCATGCTCTATATAATACAAGGAGAGTATGTCAGGAGCTGGGACGAAGACAACAGTCTAAAGGTACAGCAAGGAAGTACCCCGGGGTGGTCTTCCATTCACTCTCCCTTTAATGGAAGAGTTGCCTCTGTGGTTGCCTGAAAAAAGCAGCTTGTGGTGATCGCCAGGCTTTACTTGTATCTCAAGGGATGGCACAGGTAGGGGAGGAGAAACAGGAGAATTACAGAAAATCTTATTTACCCTAGTGCAGGACAATGGGTAACGTGAATAAGGAAACATGGCCAAGCAAGTTTACAGCAAAACAATGCTTTGTGACAAAAGTAAAATCTAAGCTTTGCAGAGGAATACAAATTTGTCCCTTCAGCAACTTTCTTTTTCAATTTAAGAAGTGAGACAATAAAAAAATCTCCCTTTACAAATGTCATACTATATGCTATAAGCAAGTGTTTTAATTAATAACACTACCCAGCAGTGGAAACCTAAATATTCAGGCAAGGGGGGAAAGGAAGTCTCCAAGCCTCCTTTTGTTCGCTTTTTCCCATGCCACCACAAAGCTCTGCCAGCCATATCCAGGGGGCTGCACTGCCTGGAGAACGGCTGCTGGTAGCACTGTACTTCAGAATGAGCTCAGCCGGCTATGAACCACAAGCTCCAGAAGCAGCCTGTGGGCTCTGGGAATCCTTCAACTATCAGAGAATTCAAATGCACGCAGGGAGGTACAGAGCAGCATCAGCCCAGCTTCTCTGTGAGAGAAGGAAAACTAAACCATGGACCCCAAGACAGTAGAAACTGTTTTGCCTTCAACCGGCACCAGAGATGACAGCTCATCCTTTCTTTCACCAACTCACCACAATGTGAGAGATTAAAAAAAAAAAAAAAAAAAAAATAGGCAACAGGAGAGGACCATAATCCAGTTTATTTTCCTTTCCCCTCCCGTTCCCTTTTAATTTCTGCTCTCTACCATCTGAAAAAAAAAAGTCACGAAAGATTCCAAATGCAAACAAAAACCTTCTTGGATAAATCACAACACCAACTTTTGCAAACCACCATTCTGCTTGTGTGTCACATCCTTTCTCCTCCCTCCTCCCCACACCCCTAGTCTGGCTTGCATCCATTTGAAGAAGGATCTGCCCAGAACCGGGAGAGTCTGAATAGTGCCTAGCACAATAGGTGACCTTTTCTGGTATTGGAATCCATAATATACACAGTCGTTAATAAAGTTTCACACACAAGAGGGAAGTTTTGGCATGAAGAGCTGGGGCAGTATTGCACACAGAGCACTATTCGAACCAGGAGCTGTGGTACTGCCTTCAAGACGGGAAGGAGATCGCAATTTTGGGAGGGGAGGAATCTAACCACAATAAAAATGAGATTCCAAATGCTGGGCAAGTCCCTGCCAGAGCCTGCCAAGGTAGGAAGTTCATACAAAGAGAAAAGCAGAAGAGCTTGCAGTACTGGGAATGCTACGTGGAGTAACATAATCCCTTCCAACCCCAAAACTGTGTCAGAATTGGGAATAAGATACAAAATAGTTCTTTATTTTTCTTACCTTTTTTTTAAGGAAAAAAAAAAAAAAAGCACAGGCTTCTTGGGAGGGAAAGCCTAAGCTGTTGAATAGAAAGGACTTCAATCAAGACATGCAGTAAACATTTACAAGTCCATATGCAGTGCCTCCTAAATCTCAATATACAAGAGCCTCCAACTTTGTTACTACAACTCTCTCCCCTCTCCCCTAGAGCATTTTACAGAGCCTATGAGCTTTGTTACCCTCAAGGTAAAGACCTCATGCAAGTTTGTTTGCCTTCTATCTCCCTCCTCTATTACTTTTTCACCCCCAGCACTCCCTGTGCCTGTCCCACCACATGCACAAGGCCCTTCTTTCATAGACCCCTCACCCACAGGCTGTTTCCAGCTCGGAATTGGTGCCTTTCCTTCCTCTGCATCGTCCTTCCAGTCTCTCCTAAACATGCACTTCTCCAAAAGCCAGCAAACTGTTTGTGCTTAAGAATAAGGGCTTGTCACACCACATGCTCAGCAATACCCCAGGAGCACTGGATATCCAGCAAGCAATAGCGGGAGTAGCGAGCACCCTCCCACCACTGCTGTCACTTTGCCCCTTATCCACATGGGCAGCCCATGTAGAGAAAGTCCTTTGTAGTCTTTGTTGGTTAGAAGCTTCCCAGAGCCTACCCTGTTGCTGTGAGCTGCACATAAGCCTCCAATCTGCCAGATGTAGCAGACTGGCAACACCTTGATTGAGAAGTGTAGTGGCTAAAGACAGCTGGCTTGCTTTCCCAAGGGTCAAAAAAATCTTTGTTTTGTGAGAAATGGTTGGGGGAAAAGGGCTGTCCTTAGGACTACATTTGGTTGCCTTTGGTCATGAGATTTTGTCAAGCAGGTTAAAAACACACTTCACAACCCACACCAAACAGAGAGGGCTTCATCTCCCCTTGGCACAACAGCCTCTCTACTGCTTTCTAAAGGCATCATCTGAAACAAGAGAGAAACTGAGCCAAATTGTTTGCAACAGTGCCATCGCTGAGGATGCAGCTATAGAGCAACAATAAAGTTAACTGGACAAAGAAGCACGAGGGATGGGTAGCTTTTCAGTAGGGTCCCAGCGCTGCCTGAAGGAGCCTGTGTAGCAGTATTGTGCAGGAGCACAAGAGGGAATCACGTGCACAGGGGAAGGAGCCAAGAGCCACGTGAAGACAATACTTGTCTGTTGTTTCCCAAGCCACCTCCTCTGCCAATCACAATGACAACAATATTTCCTTTCTTGCCTGATGTGCCCCTGGTGACTTTGCCGGGCACTGAATGAGCTGTGCTAAAGGCAGAGGGAAGGCACTGCTGTTGACCTCCCCCAGCAGAACCTCAAGGCACCAAGGGCTTTTCAGAAGGCAACCCAGAGAGAAACCTCCTAAGGGCAAAATCCTGCAAATATTTCCAAGGCTGGTCCCTTGATCCTTGGTCATGGTTCCCTAAAAGTGTTTCCTGCTCAGACTGCATTCTCATCTATCAATCTAGAATTGTCCATCCTCATCAAGCCTGAATTACTTACAAGTTATGCAACAAGCTGTCCTTGTACTTACATCACTAGAGCTCCCGCCAAAAAGGGAAGGGTTAGTACCCTGCTTCTGCTAGTATAACTCATGCTAAAAAAGGCCTGTTGCCATACAATTCTACATCCAGTCTCAGATTTGAATCCTTGCTAGCGGGTATCAAAAATAAGTCTGTCTGCGAAGGAAACAAGTTAAAACATTTTGCTTTATGCAAAGGCCTAGGGCTCGGGGAAAGAGAAGAAACATAGGTGCCAGAGAGAAAACAGTTTCACACGCAAAGCAAAAAAAGTTGCGTGGCTTTTCTGCTTCCCATCTCAGTGTATATTTGATGACAAGGAAAGCAGCATCTCTGGGGTGATGACAGAGCCATGGGAGGCACCTTTACACCACTTGGCTGCTGCCCCCCCGCCCAGATTCAGACAGCAGGTCTCCTTCCAAAAGGGCAACAACATGTGGGTCCTCCCCTGGGCGTGCAGTCCAGACACTGCTGGGACACAGCTTGGACCTGGGAAAGGCTCCCAAGTCCCACAGGTTTCATACAGATGAAGAGAATCAATGATAAATTAAAGTTCTAGTTGGAAACTAGGTATTAACTTTGAAAAGAGTGAGCAAAAGGCAAATATCTGGGAGAAGAGAGAAAACAAAAGGCTGAAACAACTGAAAATGCTTTTCTAATACACAAAACACTACAGAGAAGCCATATTAACAGAAATTTAAGATGGGAAGATAAACACATCTGGCATAACACAAATGCACTTCAAGTAAGTACATCACAATAATGTACATTAAAGTACATCACTTTAATGAACACACTAATTTCCTTGCTGAACAGAGTCGTTTGGTACACAGCTTCATACCCAAGCAACCAGTAAGTCCTACAGATGAGATGTACAGAGAGATTTTTGCAACCCCTCTTACATTTTGTTAAAAACAAACAAAAACAAAACAAAACAAAAACACAAAAAAAAAACAGAAAACCACCACCAACAACAAAACCTGCATTATGCAACCATGAAACCAAAAGCTGTCACCATGCACACCCAAACAGGAGCGGAACAAAGGAGAGCAAGGAAAAGTAATCCTACTTTTGCATTTCCTTGGGGCTGTTTCACATAGATATTATATTTAAAAGAGATTGGGCTGGAGAAGTAGCTGACAAGAGAAATTCAGAAGCTCCATCACGTGCCTGACAGCAATGAAGGGCTGTGCACTGCTCAGTACACAACAGTTTTTAGGCCAGAAGCAAACACAGATTTGTGAAGCAGGGGGAGCAGACTGGAGATGGTACTCCAAAATCAATTACATGTTAAAAAATAAATTCAGAAAAGATGGGAGAGCACAAACCAACACCACTGCAACTGCCAGCGGCCATGAAGTACACACCTTTGACCTCCAGGAGACACAGTCCTGCTGCCGACATTCACCCCTCTGTAGGATGCATCCTACCTCAGGTGGACAGACCTAACTCCTCAGAGACACCATTCACCCAACGCTATGTTGTGTGTACCCAGTGCACCAAGCTTCAATGCAATAACTAAGTGCCTAAAATAAGACAAAATGAATCCAGGCTTTGGTCATTACTAACATCAACCATTTGCTGAAATGCCAGCAAACAGGTAATGGAACACTGAAAGGTTTATTATTGGCTTTTGAAACCAAATCAACTGGTAGGTGGAAGAACTTCCTAACACACTGCTGATCTTTCAGCTGTCTGCATTCCCCAAGTCTTCCACGCTTTAATTAAGCAAACCCTCCTCATTAAAATGTTGCAAGTACTGCAATTTTTCCTTCTAAATATTTTAAACTCTGAGAGATACACTAAAAAGCCCTGCAATTTATCAGAAAGTAAGTACTGAGGAAAGCCCTAAACAAAGAATTACTGCACATTCTTTGTAGCCCACAAATCCACCTGTATAACATGAAACACTTCACTGAGCCCATACGATAAAGAAATAGTTAGGACACTTCTTCCTTAAAGAAGTCTGCCTGAGGTACACCTGCCAGATAAAACCTCATTGAATAGACTGCCATCACATCTCTCCCAACATCAAAGGTCATGCATTGGCTAGGGAACACATCATACCCACATTTAAGGCTGTTGTACATATCACCCTTAACCTATGCTCTTTTTACATCCTCAAAAGGAAAACTTCAAAATCTGGGCTACGGCACTGCCTCCAAAAATCTTCTTGTAAGCAAGGCCTGGTGTGAGATCATGATCTGACATTTAACATAAGGTTTCTTTTGTGAGCCAGCCAAAATATGTAAATTACACAGGAATAAAATGAATCGTCCAATCTGTACATGTGTCTTACAAACCTGCTTGAATGACACAGTGAGAATTCGCAAGCCTTTACAAGTCTTAATTTCAGGTAATCTTTGCCTGAAGGTTGAACACCTCAATTCCCCTGGACCAGCATTAGTCACTGTTCAGCCTGCACAGGTAACCCGCAGCCTCCTCCTCTGCTCTACGTGCGGACAGGGCCGGCCATGACGAGTGACAGCAGAGGGTGGAGGACCTAGGCTGGCCAAGCGCCCCTCCTTCTCAAAAGAGGAGGAGGCAGAGCGTGTGAAGCAGGATGAGCAGGCACTGTGTGCCAGGAAGAGAAGGTACGCTGGGAAACCTGCCCAAGGTGACATTGGCAAAAAACCACTCTGGCAAGGCCAGGCTGGCACAGGGAGGGAAAGGCATGGAGGGGATGAAGTGACCAGCAATTTATATCTGGGCTGAAAGCTTGACCACACTTAGAGCAATGAAATTATGGAGATCGGATGAATGGGCCTCAAATTCACCAAGTCACTCTTTCATTTATTTACTTATTTTCTTTTTAAGCCTTGTCAAATTCCTCTTGGCATTTGTAAGGCCACAGTTGGAACACTGGATCCAGTTCTGGGCCCTCCGGTACAAGGGGGAGATAGGCATACTGAAGAGAGTCCAAGAGGGCCACCACAATGATGAGCCTGGAGCACCTCTGCTATGAGGAGAGGTTGAGAGGACTCTTCAGTCTGGTAGAGGAGGCTCGGGGGGATCTCCACAAATACCCAAAGGATGGGTGCACAGAGGACGCAGCCAGGCTCAAGTCAGTGGCACAGAGTGCCACGATAAGATGCCATGGGCACAAACTGTCACAAAGAAGCTCCCTCTGATCACCAGGAGCATTTCTGTGCTCTGCCAGTGATGAAGTACTAGCACAGGCTGCCCAGAGGCTGTGGGGTCTCCTCCTTGGGGGATCTCCAAAAGGATTCTGGACATGGGCCTGGGCACCCTGCTGTGGGTAACAGTGGTTGAGCCAGAGGGACCTAGACAGCCCTGCCAGACTCAGTGATCCCGTGACTCTAGAAATCCCATTTTCCCCTGAAAAATTACCCCAGAAAATACCCGTGCTGGGCATGGGAAGAAAAAAAAAAAAAAATCAACACCACAAGCAAAGACCACCTAACAAGTTTTCTCCTTCTCTCTTCACCCCTATTTCCACTTTCCCTTCCTTCACTCTCCCCCTGAGTAAGAACAGGTCCCCCCAGAAATTTCATCACAGAGGAGCATGTCGGTAGCCATGAGACAGCCAGCCCTAAGCATACACAGACATACACTGCTCCTGCCTGAAGGAACCTGCATAAAACTCCCCACTTCATCCTAGGGAACAAAGGGCTCTTTTGAACCCACAACAGATGCCTAAGCAGGCGCGAGGTCTTCTGCTCTTCCACACTCTTCAGCAGCATCCCTGAAGCCTATGAGCAGCATCAACTTTGGGAGTGAATAAGTGCTGCCAAACTGAGTGGCTTCACTAGTCTATAGGAATGAACACTGAGACAGAAAAGAAATAACAAGAAAAATACAGTCTGAGAGCAGCTTTGCTGGAGCAAAGATCTGTTTTTGACTTGCTTGGTCACACAAGGAAAAGACTTACAACCATAAGGGTTTTAAAGACAGGAGGGAATAAGGGTGTTGAATTTTAACTCTAAAATATATTCGCACTCAGAAACACAGCTTTTCAAGAAGGAAATCCATTATAGAGTAATTTACATCTGACTGACAAGATGATGATGATGACTCTATAATTATTAGGTCCAATCACTCAAATTATAAATTACCAGCAGACACACAAACTACTCAATTCACAGCTAACATTTTCTTCAGCATGCACTGCGTTTTTTCTAAAACAAGAGAGGAGACAGACTATCTCTATCAGCAACAAATAAAGCAACCGCCGACAGAGGAATTCAGGGACATCTGCGAGGGGCACATTTCCCTTCATGCTCATGCCAAACCCTTCCAGAGGACAGATGACAACCAGGGCTGTCACCAAAAGGCTTTTCCTTTGTAATCGGACAGGAGCAGCTGCTAGGCAGGTACGGAGGTAGATCCATGTCTGTGCACACTTGATAAGTGAGTTCTTTATAAAAACCAATTGCTGAGGTTTTGATTTTCTTTGGTAGATTCATGCTGACTTACGCACGGTATTTAAAACCACCCTGCGCTGCCAAAGCGCTATAAAGGCTGTGCACTTTAGTGTACAAGTAAGTGCATTTGGCATCGCGCCACTATGTACAAAATCATTTTCATGCAGCTGCCAGCAGAAGGGAACTATATTCTTGGACCAGATGTTTTTGTTGTCAGTGCTGCCAAGCACGCCTGGAAACCTCACAGCTGAGCGGTGCTGCAGGAGTGAATTAACAATGAACAGAGCCACAAGATGCTTGTGTCCATCTATCAGACAGGGCGTCACAGCTCCTGATCTCCCCTCCTCCCCTTCTCAAGCAAGGAAGCTGCTGATAACCAGCTAATTATTACCTGCCTGAGAAGGACACTCCCTCTGCCTCCACTGGGATAAATAAAAGCAATAAATGCTGGCAGAAAATATCACACCTCAGCTGCATTTACCCTTAGCTGGGCAGGTGAAAAAGAGACCATGATGAACAGCCAAGAAAATAGGATTGGAGCAAACATAGATGGGTCCCAATATTACAGTACGGGTTTGTTTCTGCTGCTGGGCTGCAAACAAGCTTGCGATTATTAAACAGTATTTCATCTCAAAAATCAGAGCTGCTACAGTATCTTCCTCTCCAGTTTAAAAACAAACATCCCTGATCCTAGCACAAGGCTCTCTCTTTTGAGCTGAGTCCCTGACAGCCCCAGTTTACAGCAGAGTTGGAAGACTGAAGCCCCCCATCCCAGCTCTTGCCACCAGCCCCTGCATACCCTGCTGCTCCCTCTTGTAAAACCAGGGCTGCCAACAGCCCCTGCCCTAAATCCCCCTCCCGAGGCTGTCTCTAAGTTAATCCCAATGCCTCTAAAAGAAACTCTGAGTCTGGGGCACCCCATGCACTAACAGAAACTGCACAGGGTATAAGTGCACATCCACAGGCACACCAAGAAGGGCTGTCCCTGTGGTGGGGGGGGTAGCACTGCAGATTGGGTGTTGTGTAGACGGGTTGGTTGGTTGGTTCATTATTCCATTTCCCAAGTGCTCTAGGTATTCAAAACGAAAGGCAGGCAGAAAGAGGATGTGTGTGCAGCACATTTGCTGGAGCTTTAGTCTCTTCTCCCCATCCCTCAGGCAAGTAGAGCTTGCACAGCCTGCTCCTGTACAGCATGCCCAGAAACAAAGAGCATCCTCTTGACTGGCAAGCATGGCTGCCTGCTGGTCCTCACACCAGAAGAACACAGGCACCTCTCTGCTAAGCCACTTCCCAAGCAGGAAGCTTCACACCCTCGTTCCCAGCACTTGCAGCCTTCAGATATAGTTACCTGCTCATTCCTCCTCCTCATCTCCACTGTGAAAATGTGACACTCAGCAACTTGGCTGCAAACGAATGTGTTTCACTATGTTTCTCTACCAGAAATGTTTCTCTACCAGAACAATCTGACCTCCTTGGAAAGGCTATCATAGAATGGCTTGGGTTGGAAGGAATCACAAAGTCCACCCAGCCCCAATCCCCTGCCATGGGCAGGGCTACTCCCCCACCAGCTCAGGCTGCCCAGGGCCCCATCCACCCTGGTCTTGAGTGCCTCCAGGGATGGGGCACCACAGCTTCCCTGGGCAGCTGTGCCAGCGCCTCACAGCCCTATGAGTAGAGAATTTCCTCCTAATACCTAATCAAAATCTCCCTTCTTTTAGATTAAACCATTCCCCCTTGTCCCATCACTATCAGACCGCATAAAAAGTCAGTCTCCCTTCCTGTCTAGAAGCTCCCTTTATGTATTGGAAGGCTGCATCTCCTCAGTCTCCAGTGGCCACATCTCCAGTCTGCTGACATGTGCACAGGAGCCGTGCTCAAGGCTAGCATCTGGAACAGACACAGAACAAATTTGAAAGTTGCATGTTTAAAAAGAAACAAAAACAGACGGCCTCTCTTGTCTGAATAAATGGCCTTCCTTCTCAGGGACTTTTCCTTTAAAACAAAAGAAATGCTATCACCACAGGGTCTCATGGGAAGATGATTCATAAGCAGGAAAAGGACTGTAATTCTATGCTTGGGGTACTCACCCTAACAGATATTACAACTTTTTACTATGCTAGTCCCGTAACATGATGAAGTTACAGTCTGAAAAATCTCTTTAATCACACTGATTTGAGATGGAACAAAGAGCAATTAGCCCAGCCAAAACGTTGGGGGGTGGGGAGGGGGCCATTTACATCTGAACGAGGAAACCTGGATTGTGTGCAGAGCCTTGAAATTCAGGAGGATGGGCTTTAAAGGCACTGGATTTGCACGCAGCAGAGCTGTCTGACAATGAAGCCATGCACAAAGGGACGGACCGCAGCAGACGTGCCAGCTCCAGCTCTGCCACCAAGGAACGGAGCCGCTAGTCGGTTTGGAAACATTACTAAGCATTGCGGAAGGAGAAATCCCACACACAGCAATCAGATCTTTCCAATAGCCGGAGAGAGGCAGCTAAGTGAAAGACCATGTGTTGTGGAGGTCAGCTTCTGCCAGACTACAGGCATCTAAACAAAGCCCGTCACAGCCAGGGACTCCTCTCCTGTGATGTTGTCGCTCCAAAAGGAGCACGTAGAAATCCCAAAGCCTAATCAAAATGGAAAGCTCCATTTAAAGCATTGGTTAAACTGGTTAAGCTTGTCTTTGCTGGTTTATTAACAAATGGCACTCTGCTTGAAAAAGCCTTTGGTTGCACTCCGGCTGGCATATATTGCCTGAGTGAGGGGCAGGGGTGCAGAACAGGAAAAGGAAGAACAGGCAGGCTATTATGAAGCCAGCAAAACGATACAAAAAAGGAGAATTTTGAAGGCCGCGGGTGCTTTTTTTTTTCCTCCTTGTTTTGAAAATCTTTCTCCCCAAATCAGCTCCATCTGCAGTCTCCAAGCATCTAGAAGTTTCTGCCAAAGTGATCAGCAGCAAAGAACTCACACTTGGCTTTGAATTGCACCCATTATATGCTCCAAAGTTCACACACCACGGAGAGAGATCGAAGAAAGTCGGAACTCTCTTTGGGTGAACACTGAGTCTCAAAAGCGCAAGAAATGACGACAGCGCATGTGAGCTGCTTCAGCAAAAAAAAAGGCACTGTGGAAAAAAGGACATTGCCTCTTTTCATGACCCTATAAAACTTCCTCACTGAAAGTAGGCTGGGCTGAGGGCAGCTCTCCAACTTACTGGCAAACATCTTCAAAGCAAGACATCCAGCTCGAGTTTTCTTTCATACAATACAGCCCTTATTCCCTCATCCCTTTGGTTCACCATCGAACACATTTCCCCAGAAGCTGCACCTAGCAGCAGCATGTATAGCAAGGCAACAGTCACAATCCAGCTTTCACCACCACCACACAATGTGTTTCTGCAGCACCAGCCTTCAGAGTAAGCATGTACCACACAGTAAGCATGTACCACACTGACAACCTCCACAGCATGTCTTCTTCCTTTCGGGAAGGTGCTGGACACTGCCAAACCATTCCTCTGCTGTTACCTAATCACAGCCCTACTTGCCGCACATATGAAAGGGCTGCTGAGGCCCTGTTTGATCATTCATGCTGTAAAGATGGTTAACGAACAAGGCTAAAAAGGAAAAGAAAAAAAAAGAGAGGGAAAAAACACGATGAAACCAGTTTATCTGAATAGAAGATGACAAAAACACCACTCAACACTAGTAAGCGTTAATTCGGAGGGGTCAGCATTGCATTGCTGTGTACCAGATTTCATAGGAAACTTCTGGCTCCTGTCATCATGCAGTAAGGAAATCACTTTCTCAATCTGAAGCCCTCTAGTGATGGCCCAAAGTACAGCAGTCACGCAGGAAATCACTTCTGCTAAACAAGTACACAAATTTAGATAAACAAAGACTGCACAAGAAATTGCTGCTCTCCAGACAATTAAGATGGCCAATTCTCAGGGAGGATGCAACAGCTCATGAAGTCATGCTAAGCAGGACATTAGAAACTGTCCATGCTCTAAACAGCTACTTGCACTCTGAAGGCTACCGATATATGAGTATTTCCAGAATGATTATGGATTAGACCCGTAATCCAAAAAAGAGGCATCAATTCATCATGAGTGGTTATTAATTAAGACCCAGCAAAAAATGCGAAAAACTCACAGCGGTGTAGGCTTGATATAATCATTATTATTTTTTCCGGCACAAAAACTGGAATCCAACTTTTTCATATATATATATTAAGCTTTAGCAGTAGGCACACACTCTACTGCCCACTAATCATACAGCTCCAGTCCCCACAGCCATATTCACCACATGCATTGGTGAACTGCAGAGAAGATCAGTACAAGAAACGTCTTTATTTTTCCCTTAGAAAAAATACTACTAAATGCCAGAAAGTCTCAGCTGCCCTCCAGATCCAGCACAGCCTCAGGGATGCTACTGTATCAGAAGGCCTTTCTATGAAACCGTATAATGCTCTGCCCCAATCCACTGTTTTCTATTCTTCTGCCTTATCCACCAGCTGTAGGAAATTAAACAGATCTAACTGTATTGGCTTTTGCGTCTCAGAGCAGCAAACTGCTAGATGCGTCATATACAGCAATGTTAAAACAGGCCTTGTTTCCCACATTACAGTCTGCCGTATCTCAGGACCATTTTACTATCAAATAAATACATGATTTAAGTCATATCTAACACCTGGAGGAAGAAAGAGCAATGTCCAGTGCATTAGCAATGGTACCGCATAAGCATAACGGTACCGCAGCAAGGGCAGACTGGGCTTTTCATTTTGTACTTAAAGTAAATGGGTCTCTTTCAGAGGTAGATCTGCTTTGGGTACCTGGCTCAAGCTGTTCCCGGGTCACCTTCTTTTGCCATTTGCCAGCAAAGGCACCATTAAACCCCGGATTAAGAAGATTCTGTGCTGGTAAATACAGAGCAGTGGTTCACAAGGCCAGGCTCCTGTGGGTCACCAGCTCAGAGGCCACTGGCACACACACTGCCTCAATGCAGGTTTCTGGCTCTACCATTGAGTCAAACTCGCCACCCCGCGACTCTTTGCTCTAACATCCTGAACACTGGAATTCAGAATCACAATGAATGTTATGGAAGTGGTCCAACACAAAAAGTGAAGTAATTTCTGAGGGAGGCAAGCAGCCTAAAAATAGCTTGCTGCACAATAGAAAGAAACAGAGGGTGGGGGAATCCCTGCAGAAGATCTTGGCTCTTCCCTCCCAAGCCCCCAGGTGCGCAGCACTGCAAACCCTCCCTCACAGCCATCGCAGGTGGCTGCGGAGGATGCAGTCAGGCCCTCAGGAAGACAGCATGACCAGCTTTCCTCCAGGCATCACAAAGCCATAGCTGTGTGGGCACGACTCCCACACGGCCCCACGGCTGTAAGGAATCCTGGGCACCCTGCTCTGTGTGGCCCTGCTGGAGCAGGCACTGGGCCAGAAGACCCCAGGGGTCTCTGCCAGCTTCAGCCACCCTGTGGTTCTGCAAAGACCACGCTATCTGAATATTTATAATTAGAAAACAAACTGTTCCCCCTTTCTTTCCTGAGAGTAGAAATCCTTTCATTCATTTATACAGGTATTTGTTTGTTTACATTGGTATGCATAGAGAAACGGAAAGAGTTTGCCATTTATTTGCTGATTCCTCCGTTTCTACAAGAACAGTACATATGGCAACATGCTAACAATTTGTGCTGCAAATCAAGGCTAGGTACACTTCCCAAACTGAAAAACGTCTAACCTTTAAAAGAGCAGCTTTCTCTCACAGACTATAAGAGAGGAAAATGCTAGAGAAAAGGCCACCAAAGTAAAATACACCAGAAACAAAGAAATCCTTCCCTAGTGGTGCTGCCTGTGCTCACGGTTTCCAAAGCAAGAAGTCAGCACAGCTCCGCTGTCTGCAGCCACAGCCAAGAGAACGGGTTAGCACAGGGGGAGTCAAGCAGGCAGCCGGGGTGCTCGCTCCTCCTTCTGCCGGGGTCTGTTCTCCCAATTACATTTCCATTTGGTCAAAGGTTCCACATCAGAAAGCCATTTTCAATAATCACGTGCATTCTCTCATCTCATTCTCACATGCACATCCAAGGTGCTTTGCCAGGCTAGTAACAGTTATCTGAAGGTAAAGGGGCTGCTGCATTTACGCTGGGATTTCCACTTAATTCTTACCAACTCACGTAAAACTAGAATCAAACACTGAAGCTCAGTTCAGGAAGAAAGAGCTATAGTGGAAAATATCCCTGCTCTAATGACAAACTGCAAAAACACCTCATCCATCCACTGACACGCAAAAAATTGAAAGTTCATTTCTGGAACTGACCTTGACACTTGGCAGAGGGAATGGCCTCCGCCATCCAACAACGCTCTGTGCAAGCAACCAGGCTGCTGAACTCTCACCATGCCTTTTCCATCAGTGGTGCTGGGTAAAGAAGCTAGCATTTTACCTTATGGGCATAATGCAAAATACACAAGTGATGCGCTCCCTACACAGAAACAGCAGCTTCTTCTGCAGCTTTCTCTCTGTTCTCAGAGATATCTCTTTCAGACCAAAACATCTGAGAAGAAAAGCCTGACATGGAAGAGATAAATGGGAGTCAGCACAAAAAGACACCTCACTGGCCAGATTCCCATCACCTTGTTCCTGCTCGAAGCAAGATCCTATGAAAAGAGAAAGCAGAGACAGGAAAGCAAAACTGAACTGCGTATGCTTATTATGAAGAATCAATCTGCAATTTAATGGCAACACCTTTGCGGATTTATTTAGCAGTAGAAAATATTCTCCGACAGAGAGACTACACAAAGCACACTCCAGGCTTTAATC
Source organism: Alectoris magna (assembly GCA_030625065.1). NCBI lineage: Eukaryota > Metazoa > Chordata > Aves > Galliformes > Phasianidae > Alectoris > Alectoris magna. The sequence goes on from CM060560.1 coordinate 63,116,895, forward strand.
CCTTTTGGATTAAACCTATCCGCAGGAATGTATACAAGCCCCTTACTGGAAAAGATATTTCTAGGCTCAGGAGACAAAGAGCAGCTTCTAGAGCAATCAGCTAAACTAGTTTGTGTAGTATCTTCATGGCTCTTTTAACACTTAGCTCAGCCATGTGCTTCCTATTGCATATTTAAGAGACTGGGCATCAATCAGGGGAGAGAATGCTTTCCTCTCAGGCACCAGGGGGGTGTTAATCACGGTTACAAGCCAGCTTGGAGTACAACAAATTCCCATGTCCTTGCACATTAGCACTTTCTGCCATAATCTCCAGTTTTAGGAGCTGAGTTTTAGGACTGCATTTTGGCCAAGAACTCCCTACACATCACTCAAACTTTCTGTCTTGCAAAAGGAGTGCTGTCGAGAGACTTTGAGCAAACACTTCTCTCTCATTAAACATTAGAGAACAACATCGCTATTTTATGGTTATACACACACACACACACGTTAAAAACAGAGCACAAGAGAGAGATCACATGGGATAATCTCAAATGTACAATTCTATTTGTAGATCCGTAAACTAAAAACGGAATCAGAGGCAGATTTTTAAATGCTTGAAAGCAATTTGCATGCGCTACCCTGTGTGCATTCCTGTAGCTGCAGCACCCACTTGAAAGCCAAGTGTTAGAACTTTCTCCTTAAAAAAAATTATCTACTTTCTCCTCCTGATTTACTACAGAACAGTGGCCAGCCGTCTGATAATGGCCAGTGGCTGAGGTCTGCCTGCCATACCTGGCGCAAAGGATGTAAATTCCACCCGCTCTCCTCTCCGTGCTGCCTGCCAGCTTTCACATAACTCGTCGGGATTTCATATCTTTGGAATTTCTCCCTCATTATGCTTGGCCAAAATTGGCCAGCAGACCTAAACAGCATTGGGTGGAAAAGCAGGCAAGGAGGCACGCATGCTATAACCGAGAAGCCTCATTTCCTTCGGAAGTCAAGATAAAAATACGGAATGTCAGAGCAGAAACAGGAGGAGCCCCCAGGCAGGTGGGGTTGATGAAACTACAATTAAACACGGTCAGGAAAGATTACATTTCAAGGAGATATATCCCCTTTAACATAAACAGCAAATTAATTCTCCCGTCTTTGATCCTAATGCCAAAATGTAAAACTCACCCCTAAAAGACGGGAGCTGGAGCTGTGCTCCCGCCCGCCTATGCAGGCAGTAGGAATCTGCCGCAGAGCCCGCTTCAGCCTGGGTACTTGCTAAAATTAAAGCACAGAGCTCTGTCACAGCTCTCATTGGGTTTTATTTCAGCCCAGACTGACAAGAGCACACATGTTCTAACAGTGCAGTGACAGAGTTGTCTTGTTTTCCCTGAGCAGACAGTGTGTCTGATTCACCGGCGGTAAATTGAGCCGCTGTGCTGCGTATCTGACAGAAAATATTCCAAATGTAGCCCCATGCTTTTTGCTGTTATCTGCACACAGAACAGTTCTGTTTCCCAAAAGCAGCTGACCCTCCTCAGACAGCTCCAACACACACTTGGTAACGCAGCCAGGCCGCAGCTCCCTCAGCAGGACCTGCATGCAGCAGTACTCAGCTTCGTGTCAGCACAGGTGTGACCAGGGGTTAGATATTGTGGTAGTGAAAGCAGCTGTGTGCTGCCACACAGAGACTTCATCACGGTAGATATTATGGCCCAGGATTCCTTCCCACAGACACTAGCTATCATTCCTTTCACATACATGTGGAAGTCACGTTGCCGTTAGTGGCTTCCTTGTCACTGCCAGCACAACAGGTCTCCAGGTGGCTGCTGGTACCAGGCCTGCAGTTAAACAGCATTTTCAGTGTTGCTTGGATTGATAAACAATAGCTGGAATGCAAGCATCTGTCCCACTCACTGTAAGGATAACAGCAGACATCAGCAGCTCTTCCACTCTTTGCTTCAGAATGCCAGGGCAGTTGCACCAACAGACCAAAGGAAAAATTTTTACGGAGCAAGACCAGACTTGTCTGAAGTGCTCAAGACTTGCTGAGAAACCTTCACACATAAATGCACTGCCGCCCATCTGCCAGTTGGAAGTCAGCTACAGCCCTCACAGCACGTGGCACTATGCTTCAGGTACGCAGGCACATGCTCTCCTGCACTGATCAGTACTAACAGACCACGGTGGCACAGCTCAGCTAAGGGGAGCACCCTGACCACCACCAGCTGTGCTACAGCACGGTGCTACCTGGTTCTCCTACGGCTAGGCAGGCAGGATTTTACAACCGCCTCCCTAAGAAAGGAGATTCTTCTGCACTGTGAACTGCAGCAAAGTTCCCTTTAGGTGGACATAAACACAGGCCATCTTCATAATGTGAACTGTATACAATGTATGGGGCGGGAGCAAAACATTTTCTGCTAGATAGGATGAGGCCTTGCCCTTCAGACCATAAGCAGGAGGAGATGAGAAGACAGAGTCAACATAGCTGTCTTTACATCCTCTTAATACAGCAATCCAACGGGAAAGCTACTAGATGAGCCGCACTACGTCCTCACATTCAAAGCTCTTTGGCTGTTAACAGGTAATAGATGCTGGTGAGGCAGCAATGGTGCCCTCAAGGATCTTTATAGCAGAAGGAAAACATCTGTTTCTTCCAGCCTTGAAACAGTCAGGTTACAAAACAAGCATGTTAAAATATATAGAGGGAGATCCACCCGCAAGGACAGCTGGCAACAGGCCATGCATGCAAACAGTCTTCTGCTCAGGTGGAAATCTTGCACTAAGAAGCTATGTGCTGGAAAAAGCAAGTAGAACAACACGCATGTATGAACATTTCACGTCCCTTTTCTTCTCCCCTGTTGCCAATTTTCCACCCAACCACACAGTACCGCTATGAAGTTGCTCATTACTGGAGCTGTCATGCTAGGTGCTAGCTCTCTCCAGTCAAACCATGTTGTATATGGTTTCCCAAGCTGCTTAATAACACCCAGGGCTTCCCGCCCCACTTGAAGTATGTTCAGCCTCCTTCCTGCAGCAGGAACCAAATCTTACATCTCCCCCCTTCCCAAATAAGCTTCTCCAACCTGACAGTCTCACCAGCCAGCCCAGGACTTGGATAAGCAGAGTGAAAGTTTGCCCTCTCTACAACCTGATGCCAGCACTGCATCAGGAAAGTTTATTGGATTACGTCCAAAAATACTCTTTGCAGCTGTAAAGTGACTGCCCCACTGCCTGCAAGACTATCTTAGCTCGTCTCAAACTTCCAAACCAAGTTATTACAGTTCAAGGGACTATACTGTCCAGCTCTGTTTTCCTCTGGCCTGCAACAGAAAGTTACCAGCTTTTTTTTGTTTGTTTGTTTTGTTTTTAATATAAACTTAATCTCTAGAAGAGATCAGAGGTTAATCAGCTTCAGGAGGGACCGGACAACAGGGCTGCACACATTGTAAATACATTTCTGATTTATTCCTTTTCCACAGAACAGTTATTTGCTGTGCCAAGTAACTGTTTAGCCAAAGACTGCAAAATTTTGTACCAACCAGTAGTAAGCAAGCTCACATTTGAAGGACACACAAGCAGAGTGCTAGCACTCCCCATGGGAATGACCTGTGTTTTTAGGTTCCCCAAACCAATTCATGCAAAGAGCAAAAGCTTCCGGCAGCTCTGTTGGCTTCAGGTCTACTCTGGTTAACCTAGGAACAAGCACAGCCATGGAAAGATAAGCTAGTGCTATAAGGGAGCTGCTCTAAGCCAGGGAAATCAGTGTGCTCTTGTCTCCACTCTCAAAAGGCAGCCCACATTCAGCTTCTCCAGACCGGCTTGCCCTAGCTCTACTGCTTGCTACCACGAAGATGCATATATTCATAGTCTTTTAGAGTGATGCATCAACTATTTTTTTTTCTCCATACTAAAAGATCAAAATCTGTAGACTATCTTTGTTTTTTCATTAAAAGTAACAAAAGTTAGGGTAAACTTTTGATGCTTATTGTTTTTGTTTTCTCCTCATTTGATCTGCCTGCATGTGCGGGAACACGTAACACTTACTTTCTGTAGCCTTTCCACAGACTATTTTTGGGGTGCCCTAACTACAAAGGATAGTCCATAATGTCATGGTTCACAGCACTGTATGGACCATCAGACAGAGACAGACAAGACTCAAAGTGACTTGTCTACCATAACAGAAAAACCATTCAGCAGAGTTGGGAAGGCAGCAATGAGTAATTCTGGTAACCTCTCCTCCCGAGGTTCAGGAGACGAGACATACTTCTGTGCAGGCCTGGAGGTTTTGGTTTGGGGTTTTTCATTGTTCTGTATACCATGTACAGAAAGGGCAAGACAGGCAAGCACTAAAAGCAATGCAGCCTCTTTCATAAATCAGCAGGATACAGTACCCAGTTGTTTACTTAGCATAATCTTACACAGACTAGACTGGACAAGTCATGAAACACTGGGCACAAGAGCTGAGAAATGCTGCTATTAAAAAGGCATGCGGAAAACTTTCCCAGAGGATGCCAACAGCATGTGTGGGAAGAGGTAGGAGGAAGAAGCAGCAGCGTCAGGGGTTATAACAAACAGTGAAAAAGTGATTTGTGTTTTTTCCTCAAAATTAGCTACTGAAGATTTCAAACAGAAAAGCATCTCTGGAAGTGGAACACAGGACTGACACTGGAAACAACTGTGCAGCTGCAAGTAAAGCCTCCAAAAGAGTCGAGCAGAGTCAAGTTGCGTGTTTAGGATAGAATGCTAACAAGCTCAGATGCATACAAATTTGCCAAGTAAGCTTTGCTAAGGTTTTAAATTGTTTGAGGTCTTTAGGGTGGTTTTTTTTTTTTTTTTGCTTCACAAAAGAAAAGGATTCTTCTAACTAACAGTGACTGCTGCCAAATCTCACGGCATACTTGTGTTGCATCTGATAACATCAGTCACGGCTCACTTGGTATGCTACAGAGCTGAACAACGGTATGGAGCAAGCAGCCCATGGAAACCCAGCAGCATGGTCAGGGAGTAACTTTGGGAAGGAGTCAACACTCACTCAACATGGACTTTTCCAAAACAATACCCCGTAAGGAACAGTCACTTACATAAAAAGATTCATGATAGACTGCAAGACTATATCAAATAAATCTTCCCCAACAACATGCGTGCAGCCTGAGATTCAGCCTACATATGTTCAGTTTGGAAAACAATTTTTCAAGTGTGTATATGCTGATAGTTCATCCGACAACAGAACAGTTTTCAATTGCTGAATACCGGTGTTTTGTTGTTATTTGCTCTATGCTCCAGTAACATTATTTCACCCTTACACGTGCTCCAGATTCATCCTCAGAAAGCACAAATATGATCTACATGCATGCCATGCTATAAGAAGGCTTACAGACCTTTAGATCTTTTAGTGCTTGCTTGAATGCTGTAGATCTGTGGATTTTTACAGACCTACACGATTTTACAGAGCTTTCCCTAATTTGTTTAGAGAAAAGTGGAAGAGACAGCAAAGCTGCACGTCAACATCCCCCACCATTTCAGGCAGCAGCACTGACGAGTCATAATATATTCAAAGATCAAGCTGATATCTTCAGCCCACCTCCTCTTTTCTCATCCTTACCACCATTCTTCTCAAAATTAAAATCTGAATATAAAACCACAAGAAAAGCTGGGAAGGATGAAGAGCATTTCCAAAACACCATGTACAGCTTGAGCTATAATGTTTCTTCCAGCGTTGCTAGTTGGAGGTTACGCTACCTCATTTTCTTTGTGCCAACCAAAACTTTCTAAGGGAAGTCTTCACTTTGACATGGACATTCCTTCTGTTCAGGTCATCAAAGCTTTACAGAGCTGATGTAACCTTGGTGATCATGAGCAGTGCAGAATTGGGCCTTGAAAACTGAAAATCTGAGGCGTGTCTACAGAGCTTGCCAACACATTAGGCTTTCTAATTTTTTAAGTGTTTGGCAAAGCAAGCACTGGATCAGAGGTACCTGAGAAAAAAGAAAGTCTCGTGTGTGTTCTCAGCACCAGTTAAACAAAACAATCAGATATCATCCACAGCACCATTTAAGCATTAAATACTGCCAGCAATGCATGTACCGAGGCACGAATCACCTAGAGCCTCAGTAACTGCTCAGAAAAAAAAAATTAAAAAATCACAATTTCAGTTTTTTAGGAGAGTTTCCATTCCAGCCTCTTTCCCCACATATACACCGATAGTTACCATTAGTTCACAAGAGCAGTTCATGCAAATATAGCTAGGAAAGCAAGCGGAGAATGTCCTTATGTTGAAAAGGTCCTTATATTCTCTGCTCTTAACCATCCTGCAGTCAGCTAGAATGATGGTGAAGCTGCTTTAAATGTGATCTGCCAGTGAAGGAGATGCTCAGAAAACCATTCCTTGAGGAAACCAAGCCATGCCTGTATGGCAAGGCCATCTTTGGCAGCAACACCAATCTGAGCTCTTTCTTCCCCTCCTCCTCCATGGCCATCAGTGGCTCTTTCCCAATCTCATGTCACATTCATCATAGTAAAGACTACGTGCTGAAATAGAGCAGCAAACTCATCCAGGTTACAACTAACTAGCAGGAAGAGAAAAATGAGGGAATTTTTAGTGGAACTGTAGGCTGCTCACTGATCCAGGTCACTGCCTGGCCCAAGTCATTGGTGCCAGCACAAATACGGGGATGCAGACAGGGAGCCAAGTGCTGACTGCAGCAGGAGTGGACAGGAATATCCTACGGGAATATCATCCAGGCCTGGTGTTAAAAAGTAGAGTTGACTTAGCATGACTTGGAAGAATTTACACCACATTTTTGGCCTCCATAGGCTCGTTACTTTGAAGTAAAAACACATGAGCTTCACTTGTAGGAATAACGACACTTTTACACTGTGTGGGGCTAACATCTCCCAATCCTCCCTCTGACTGTTATGCATCCCCTAAAAAAGAATGAGCTTGTGAGGTAGAAGATGGTGCCAATATACAACTTTCAAAACCAGCCGAAATTTGCAGAAACTTTCAAAACGTAAGCCATCTCCTGCAACATGAGCTCAGCCACGCTATACGCAGCATTTTTCAACTGTTTGCCTTTTGCTGTGCAACCTCGCCATTACAACTGTTTGTGATTAATATATGCTATTAAAAACAGAGGGAGTGTGCAATACAGCCAGACTTACTGTTATAGAAGAAACCTTTGCTGCTACAATCCAGCAAGCTGCCCTACTTCACACTGCTGCACAAATGGAAACATTTGCTGAGCAAAGAGCATTCACTTTATGTCATCACACCTTCATCCTCTGTTTTGTCTACATATTAACTGCAGAAAAATAGCATTGCCTCTTGAGAAGGCAACCTTTGAAAATTTCCAGCTGAACATCAATTTTTATCAGGCCATCTTACAAAACAAGAATGTCTAGCTCTTGGCAGACAGAACTGCTTCAGTTAGAGATCTGCAGTCACACTGCTCATCGATCACAAGGAGATCAAGAGATAGGCCTGAAGTACTATCAGTTGACCCATCCCTGCCTTCTTGTTTTCCTCCCTGTCCTGCCTGGTCACCCATCACACCTCAGCCACTTGCCAGGCAACTTCTGTCCGAGTCCATTTTCACCTGCTGGGGACCATGCACACACTATCAAAATAGAAAATACTTTGCAGCGATACCGTTGCAAGAGTTTTTTGCTTAATACAACCAGCTTGCCAAAGACCCCTGCTCTATGCAATATATGCACATTAACCTGATTTTTCCTCTAATGTCTATGTAAGACTGAGGAGTTTATAAAATTTAGATGCTTGGTTTCGGGATGAACTTCAAAAAGCGCAGTATCAGTCAAGCATTGTGGACACTGCACAGAAGGATTTAATTTGATTTTAAATCTCAAGCCATTGCTAAGGCTTTAACTTGGTAAAACACAACTGGAATCAACAGGGAAAACCCATGCTTTTTCTGGTCTGTTTTGAAGTCTTAATTTAAACTGATTGCTTTTTGAACAGTATAAACTACATGACAGCTAAGGATTCTAGCATGGATGTATATTTTTTATTTCTGTGGCTGGGTTAATTTCCCGTCTTTCTCATCTAAAGCTCCACAGTAAATCCCCTTGGGTCAGTTACAACTACTACTTTACACTGCTGAATTCTGCCAGCAATCTGCTCATCGTTCCTGCAGATGTTTCTGCTTTCAGGCTTCTGGGAACTTTATTGGACCCATTTCCTTTGAATAAATGTACGCCCTTTTTAGGTTGCGAATGTACCAGGGAAACTACTGTCAAGCAGCCTCCTCACCTTCTTTTTTAGTAAGGCAGACGCAAAATGCTACATTTAAAAGAAAAAAAGCAGGAAGTGGGGAATGTGCCTTTCCTCCCCGCTTCTGAGAAGTTTCAGATAAGGGAGTGCTACACGTGCTCCTGGGAGCAGCCACGGCAATTTGTGAAAGGCCAGAGGCCCCTACACACAAGCACACAGAAATCTCATAATGGGGAGACGGGCTCAAGAGGTCAGGCCCTGCAAACAGAAAGCAAATGTTCACTTGCAAGGACTGTGCCCTTCCACATAAACCTGAGGTAAACCGTATGCCATCTCTTGCGGTTGAATTTTACTCACATTACTAACCAAGCAGAATGTTTCTCTACTCACCTCAGTAACGTCCATGACTTTGATGGCTGCCAACTGGCCCGTTTTGACATGTCGACCCTGGAAAGAGAGAGAAGCATGAGCACCAGCATTTCACCAATCCCTTGAGCATACACACAGCAAAGCATTTGGAGAGCTCCAGCTGCTGGGTTTTGCCCAGCTGCACTGGACTCTTCTGCTATTTCACTTGAAAAACAACAAATACAGTAGATAGCTAAAGAAGAGAAATTCCTTTTTAAATGTTCTTTAGAAATCTTAGGACCCATTCTTTATCTCCACATTAAGAGGATGACCATTAAGATTAAGCACGGACATTACAATTGCTTCTGTTCTTTCTACTTCAGCAAAGCTCATAGTCAGTACGGATCATTTATTAATGCATCAGAATATTAAACTCCATATACCACATATTTTATTTGTAAGAATCCTAACTGGGTGCTATTCTACTGGGTAAATGCACATAAGCTGGTTGACCAAAAAAGTATATTTGCCTTTGCTTTGGTCTTCACTGTTAAGTAAAACTAAAAAAAAAAAAAAAAAAAGTTTGAGTTTCTTCAAGTGATCTATCAGACCTGCAGAGCCTGCCTCTTGATGATGAAGAGGATGTCTGCCTTCAGCTACAGCACCATAAGGGTACGGTTCCTCAGTACAGCTTGAGCTGAATTAATAGATCCCAGCTACTGCAGTGGGGAGCTCCTTCCCCTGCCTCCCTCCCTCCTCCTGTCACATATTTCTCCCATGAGCATCGAGCTCATTCTGGCACTCATCAGATCATATGATAAGCTGATTTAGATCACTAAAATGGCAGAAAGTTAACACAGAAAAAGCAAACTGCGGGGCAGGGAGGAGGAGGGATGCAGATCAGGAAATTAAATGGGCTTGCTCTGCAAGCAGAGCAGAGCCAGAGCTGGCACAGGGCAGATCACGTGGCGGAGAGACAGGAGCACAACAGCCCCCTTCCAGCTCTGCTGAGCTGCGACTCAGCACAGCTGACTTGTGACAAAAAACATTTTTCTCTGGTACATTCTTGCAGAGGCTGGGGCCATACCAATTAACTATTCTTTTTTTTTTTCTTTCTAACAAGCATTTAGCAATGGTTCCAGCCCTTCACATAACACTGAGTCTGTTTGAGGACGTCCAGCTCAACAGTCCAGCAGTGCTTTACATATTCAAGATTGACACCCCAGAAGGACAGCACGGCAAACCACCAGTCCCTCTGGGGAAATCTCAGCCCCTTCATACTTTGCCATGCCCTCTGCAGTGGTAATGTCCAGGTATTTCTGCTGCATGACAAAGGACTCGGATGAAATGTTGCAGAATTCACAGCCTCCAGCTTCTTTTACAACTTGCATTGTGCTGCACTCTCCCCTCATTAACCAATCCACGTGTTTTCTATAAATAAATTACTGTACTCGGGATTCTGCCTGCTCTGTAAAGTCTCATTATTACATGCATTTCTTTTTACAGTTTGGTCTCAAGCTAGGTTGGATTTCGAAACAAAATTAGGATCATAACATATGTGCAATGGCCAAGACCGACCTCACTTTGACCCTGCTACTTCTTGAGGCTTTCAGCAAGCCTTGGGGATCTTCAACTCCAACATCCCACCCTGGACCTCTGCCTAATGACAAAAGCTGTGGTGGTCTTGTTGAGATTTACCATGCTGCCAAGGGATGGGGGGGAAAATGCCTTACAATGAGCTGGAAAGATGCCTCCTCTCTCAGCTCTGCCCTTGTTCTCCACTACTCTGTGCAGAGAAATAAAAGGTCCAAGGATACAAGCAAGCACAGTTCGAGGTACAAAAAGAACATGCTAAAGCTAAAAGAGGAACAAGGACATCTCTGACAAGGACTAAGGAAAAGGAAACTTTAAAAGAAAAACAGTGAAACATGGTTTGCCAGACTGCAAAAGTGGCACACAAGAAGAAGGAAGGAGCAACAAATCCCCAGGGTGCCGTTTATTTTATGAGGAAAAAAAAATTTGCTTTATTTGTCATTTTAAACCTATGAATTACTGCTGGGCTTACTATTTCCAGACAGGAGCCTGAAACCTCCCAAGGCTCAGCTTTCCAGCTTTCTCCAGACAACATTCCTCCCTGCAAGGCTGCCCCACTCTGATGGGCCATGCCCCAGCCCCACCATCCCTCTCCCAGCTTCCTAGCATCCCACCAGTGCCTCCACTCCTTGAGAGTGAACCCAGAGCGTGGCCATCACTCGTGCTTCACTTCACTGCCTCTGCAGCAGGGAGGGGAAAAGCCTCCCCATGGCCTCCTGAGGGACTGGAAAGCTGGGGAATTGCAGACTGTGGGAAACGTGGGCTTCTCAGTATCCCAGGCCAAATTTAAAGCCTGGTCATTTCAAAGCATCGTTAAAAATTACTCCATATACCCTTTTCACAACATATGGAGCGTTCATACTCTAAGCATCCACAACATAAATGGGGGGGGGGGAGAGGCATGACAAATTGATTAACATGTGAGAAGTAAAAGGACATTTTCAAGTCATATTCTTTTTTATTAAAAACATTTTTAGAGAGAGAGGGAAAAAAAAAAAACCATCACAGGCACAACATATAAGCAGGAGGAGAGCTTTTGTTTGTTTGTTTATTCGCTTAACAGCTCTGCTCAAGAACAGACTTGTCAAACTATTAGCATGCTGGTATAATTTTGCTTGCAAGATAAAATGGCTAAGTAAGCTTGGTTTGGAAACTGGTATTCTGACATTCATAGCTGGCTTTCGCTTTGGAAAACTCTGTCTACGTTAATAACAAAAACAATAAATAAATTGCTAATTGGCTGAGTACACAAAGAGGAGACACCCTCAGGACTCGATCTCCAGGGGTTAGAACTTACTCAAAGCCCCAAGCACCTCACAGAGGTGGCAGGCATCAGGGCCCAGCTGTGCATCATCTCAGTGATGCAGCCAGCTGATCTGCCAGCAGGATGCCATTTTGCACTGCACGGCCCTGGCCCTAGAGCAGCCTGGATCCACGTACCCCTCCATGGGGACGATGGCAAATGTGTTTGGCAACCCTGCCCATGACAGAGGGGATGATCTTTGAGGTCTCTTCCAATCCAAGCCATTCTATGTTGGCACTGCCAGCTGAGCTGGCCACCACCCTCACGGCTAGGAGCATACTGATGAAGCATACTCCCCTTCATTCAGGCCATCTTAGAAGTTTAATAGCCAGAATTTCCAAACTCCTTGCTGGCTTTTTTGTGTTTTTTTGGTGGTTTTGTTTTGTTTGTTGTTTTTTTTTTTAAACACACCCTCCTCTCAGTCCCTTCCTTCTTTCCTTCCATCTATTCATAATAAAGCACTTGCTTATCCTCCCAAGGAAGGAATGTAAGGATATTTTTACAACTACTGCTCCCTTCTATTTATAAATGATCTGTTGGGCAAACACAGAGATGTTGAGAGACTTGGGATGAGCAAGTCAATGGAGCTGAGTTTGCTGACCCCAAACTTTGCCCTGTGTCTTCTCATGGGGATAACAGGATTTTCATTTACATACAGCAGATTCTGAAATCCAGCCATTCTCATCAGTAGTGCAACATTTAACTGGATGTTAGACTGGATCCATGCATGTTCCCAGCCACATTTGATAGCAATGTGCTGTTTATTTCTCATCTCAGTGGGCTTTCTGCATGTTGAAAAGCAGAGGGGACAAGGGAAAATCCTTGGCCAATTGCCAGGATCTGCAGAACATTATAAATTCCAAGCCTACCCACACTCTCCAAGTCAGTTAATATACCTACTTCTTGCCTCCACACATTATTACTGTATTGTTTGGGAAAGGATCAGAGGGAAGTAGTGTAGTATGCTGTTATGGGTAGGTTTTTTTTCCTCTCAGATGCCTTAATGTTATCAAAGAAATATGCAAATGAAATGCAAACGAGATGCTATCAGCTCATTTACTCTCTCTCCCCTCTAGTTAACCAAGACACATACTTCACAGTAATACAGTTCTCCTATTAACACATTCTCTTGTCTGAGTATTAATGTGCCTTTTGGGGGACTGTTCCTGGAAATCTGCTCCCCAGCTGAATGGCATGAAAGAAGAATATGGAGCAACATGACAAATTCAGGAAGGAGGATAGCACGCGTAACTCATAACTAGCAAACGTGGATTACCCTGTGCACTACACACCACTAGGTCTTTGGAAAACCTTTCTGGCCTCTCCTTATTCTGTGCTGACAAAGAGACGAGCAAGCAAGATGAAAAAACCCTACTAATTCCCATTTCAGTTGCTATAATGTATGCATAAGCAGCAGGCCAGATTAAAGCATGTTAGCAAGTAAAAACCTACTGCTCCACCACCTCTCAGTACAATGCCCCCATGCCAAAATTAACTTTTCAATTTGTTTCTCACTTGGTTGACTCTAAGCTCCTACCAGCCTGAGGCAACAGGCCATGGAGCAATGCTTTGCTATTAGGTTGCACACCCTGGTGCAGTAAATGATACCATGTTGTTCCAACACATGTTTACAACCAGCTCTTTCTGTCACTCGCCAGCATAGGCAGTTTCACAGCAACCAACTCTGCTGTGAACACCCAGGCTCTGTGAGGCATTTCTTCCCACTCCCAAAAAATGACCAGATCTACCCTGTCAAAAGCAGCGAGAGCGGTGCTTGCAGACAACACAGCGTATGCATTTTAATAGGAGTGAAAAAAACAGAACAAAGCGAACTCCTCACTTAATAAATAAATAAATAAATAAATAAATAAATAAATAAATAAATAAATAACATTATTAAGCAAGAAGCCTACCTCCCTGCATCTGTAGCCAAACTAATGCTGTTCTGATAAAGCCTTTTGCAACCTAAATAATTACAGGCTCCAGCTATGGAGATAAATCTGTGAAAAAGAGATAAAGTTTGTCTGACATAGAAGCTCCTTCTACAATGAAAATCAGCAAACAACCTCAGTACAAAGGCCTGGCACGTCACTGCAGAAATGTACAAGAGTTAAAAAAAGGCCAAAATCAATGTTCCTTTTTCCTGTTAAGATGACTATTAAGCCCAAACCAACCAGAAGCTATTAAAGACTCCTACTGTTTAAGTCAAAAGACAGGACAAGGTTCCATGTTTTCCCTCTGTCTAGCACTCGACATCAAATGCCTGGAAAGCAAAACAGAACACACCACCCCCTCTATCCCTCCTTAGATTTCCACAGGCTCCCTAGCAGTCTGTTGAAGAAATAATAATGATAATTTACTCATGCATAGTACTGCATTCTGTGAAGTATGAAAGACACAGTTGCTATCAGTTGTATACTTCCAGGAACAGAGGAAAAAAATGCAACACTATGAAGCAGGGCAAAAAAAAAAAAAAAAAAAAAAACCAAAACCGAGAGCCCTATGCACTTTTTACTTCAAATACTAGTTTTGTGGCAGCTATCCCACCCCCAAAGATGCTGGATGTACATTACCACAGGCACTTCCTTCTCCCAACAGCTCATTGCCTAAATAGGCAAAAAGGAAAGAAAAGAAGAAAACGGATGGTGGGAAAACCATGGCAGAGAGCCATCCTCTGACTTTCCCAGGATCGCAGCAGGTCAGCGGCAGAGCTCAGAGTCACAATGCATCCCAGGACCCTGCCCAATGGGCCACCTCACCCCCAGGCCAGCAAGAAATACTTTGTCATGTGCCCAAGGCTGACATTTATGCCCATCTTGGTTCTTGGCCACTGAGACACCTAGTAGCTGACTGGGCAATAGGTGAATAAGCACTTGAGTTAGCTCGCTTGAGGCCCCAACCTGGAAAACACCCTCTTGAAGAGCAGTCTTATATTCCTTCCTCACAGCAACCACCCGCCTATGCCTGGACTCAGCGACCTCCACCAAACACGCCACCACCCCTTTTGTCCTGCAAGGGAGTCCCCTCCCTCCATCCTCTCCAAAAAAAGAACTGCCATCTGTTTGCTTCTCTGTCTCTAACCTTATTATTCTTTGTTTTTAAATATATCTCAGTAACTTAGTTGGGTCAGTATTGAAAGACACCAACAAAACAAACAACAAAATAAGAGGAAAACTAAAACCCTCTAAAACAAAGAAAAGAATGAAAATACAGAGCAGAGGAATACCTCCCACACAGACACAGTTGGCTCAGAGCACCTCTGGCTTCCTCTGGAAACATCAGCTAAAAGCTGCTCCTTCCAGCTGTCACTCAGAACAGTTCTTCACCTCACCTTAAGGCTTTAGCATTCACTAAATCCACCCCTTCTAACACTGATTTGTCTTTCCTGACCTCCCTGCAACAGCTTCTTCCATGCTGAACAACTTATTTATGGTAAGTACAACTGAAAACAAGCCTGTGAGCAGGAACATGAAGAGAACAATTGAGATCAAAATGACGAAATGCGTGCAGATACAGACATGGGCTACAGATGCACGTGCACTTTCATTTTGCACCCAGCCAGCCACTTTTGCCACCAAACACCCTACAGCTGGGCTGGAGCTGGTCACACTGCTGGGATGACCACAGGTCCAGGTGCCACCCCACCTCCACGAGCACTAGGTGCCACCTCACAGGGATGCTGCCCATAGCAAGCCCACCACAAGATGCTTCTGTCCCAAGGGAACCACCAGGGTCTCCATGTGGGCAAGGGAGCTTCAGAACAAAGCAAACACCTTCACAGCTGAGAGATGGGGCAGACAGAAGGCAGAGCCTCCCAGTCGCTTCTCCAGAGAGACAGCAGAATAAGCCTGAATGAGAAGAGCCCGAGGCCCCTTCTCTTTGTTTGTTTTAAAAATGAATTCATATCGACATTTAACTCGCCGCTGCTGGATGGGCAAATCTGAGTTTTCTGACCGAAGGGAGCAATTTACACCTTGTGACTGAGGCCCCGTGCCGAGCCCTACAGGCCTGGGCCTGATTCTCCCAGCGCACCGTGATGGAGCTGCTGAGGGAGCCCCTCAGGCGGTGCTGCAGGAGGTGACAGCCTCCCAGGCAGCTCTCCCAAGCAGCACCAGTGCAGGTATGCAAAT
Source organism: Alectoris magna (assembly GCA_030625065.1). Classification (NCBI taxonomy): domain Eukaryota; kingdom Metazoa; phylum Chordata; class Aves; order Galliformes; family Phasianidae; genus Alectoris; species Alectoris magna. The sequence continues at coordinate 63,132,472 of CM060560.1, forward strand.
ATTTACCTCTCTTTTTCAAGGCTTACCTATGTGGTCCCACTTAAAATTAGGTACAAAGAGAAATGGCCCCAAGAATCTACTTCTCTTTGGCTCTTTCGTGGGATTATTTTGCTAAGTTCAAAACCTCATGACAAAGGCAGAAAGAAAAGAAAGAAGAGGTAAGAAGGAAAGGGGAAAGGGAGAAAGACTGACTCTCTCTGTTGATTTCTATTTATACTATGGATTTGCTATTGCTCGTTCAGCCTGCTCAACAAGGAGGAGCCCACCATACCACTGTATCCAGTAACCCCACCAAGAGGCCTCTGTCCTGCGTAAGATGCTACAAACACTCTTTATAGATAGGATTTGAACCTGTAATTTTCCAGCTTAACATTAAAGAGGGGCAAGGGAAAGGAGAACTATTTTCATTTATACCACCCAGTGGAACAGTACAGCCAAACAGAGCAGGCAAGTTAAGACTGTGTAACGAGGTTTGTTTCAACACAGCTGAAATTAAAAAAAAGTCACATCCATGACCTTTAAAAAAATTCCAGAACATTACCGTTAAAGGGAAAAAGTTAATGAGCTCTTAAATATATAAAATACATATGTATAATGAAATTCCAGTCCAAGTGTCAATACCCCACCACTGCCACAAGGCACAATAAAGAAGGGCTGGAAACCATGTTAGGACTTCCTGCGTTTCATACTAGAGGCACACTAGAACTGGTATCTCCTTCATTTTTAACCAGTCGTTACAAACCTAATCAGTGCCACTTCCTGTTAGTCACATCTCCTAGTCTTAATGGAGCAGGGAGACATAATTCACCAGGGAGCAAACGCTGGAATTGAAGTGCAGTTTCCAGGGCACAAGATAGCTGGGGAAGCACAAAAGGAGGCTTTCTTGTAAAGCACTGCACCAGCCAGCATAGAAGCCACACAGACTCAGACTGTGCTTTATACTGTGACCCTCACGTACGAGCAAATTAAGAAATATTTTCCCTACTTGTTTGCAAGATGCGAAACATACATTTAGCCTAAAGTCATACGTATTTTAATTAAACGAGGACTTACATTGTAAGGCTCTTTCCAGAATTATTCTTTTTTATTAATTTTCTGATACCCTGCCAAGTACATCTGTGATTCTAAAGCAAAAAAACACCTTGTCCTTGAAAAGCTGGCAGGTAGCCAGAGCGATCTGTAAACAGCTTTCTGTCCACATGAACTATTTTCTGATACTTGCATGGTATTCTCAGGCCTCAAACTATTTCTGCTTTGTCAGCACTAGAGCCTGACTCAGAAACTCCAGCCTATACTAACAATCCTTCCTTTACCAGACTTGAAAACAATAAAACCCCAACCTCAGAAAGACTGTGATCCTATTATTTATTTATCTAGTGAAGGAGGGAGAGCGGAGGGAAGGACCGACAGGAACACAATTTCCTCTTGGTTGCTACCTGAGTAGTATTTAAGTTGCATTCCCAAAGCCTGTGGCCACTGTGTTTATTATTTGAAAGGGCCACTCAACAGAAAAGCCATTATGCAACATATTCAGCTTACGGGTTAATCCACGGATGAGAACAGTATTCATTAAGTAAATGAAGCCTGTGCATTCTCCAATTATTACTTTTTACCAAGTGCTCAAGAACACACCAAGTGCCTCGCAAAAAAAAAACTAGTCAAAACATGTTCGATGCTCTGAAATAACATTGCATGGGCCTTAGCAGACCAAGCTGTGGCAAACAAAAAGGAAAAGAAATTCCTCAGGAGTACGTGTGAAACAGGCACACCCCGACCACCCCTCACAGTGCACTTGTGGTACAAATATAATGCAGATTAAGCAAAAGTTTTTCTCAGTGCAAGAAATTTGTGAGATTTGAGCCACAAATGCGGTCACCTTCTGTAACTGTAGACAGCACACAAGCTGCAGACTTTTTTAGCCTAATAACAATTGCACTTGGGAAAAACAAAATCTTTTCTCATGACACTGCACAAACGTGGTATTCATCTCATGACCCAAAACCATCTGTTCCTGCAGACCACAAGTTGCTAATCTGGAGCAGAACTGTCATTAGATGTAATACAAAAATTGTTAGTCAGAAAGGCCAAAGTTTTGGTTGCAAACCATTTAGCAAACTGGAACAAGTAAGACAACACAGTATTGCCCCAGACTGCAAAAAAAAGCACTTAGTACCAAAATTCAACCGTGGAGCCAATCAATATGTTTTGTAGGCAGCTGTGATCAATTACAGTTGAGCAGCCCATCCTGGCATTGCCATTTGTGAAGCCCTGTCTTGGATGCACAACCTAAAGAAGCAAGCAATGGGCGGCCCTCCTGAAGACCACAGCAAACTGATCATTGACTGGGTCATCTCCAGTAAATACAGGTAAGGAAAACAGGAGCCCCAAACCATTTCGGATTGTAGACCCAGTCCCAGAACAACAATCAAACTGCTCCAGACTGTCTCAGGAGTCCCCTACACACCCAAAGTTTCCATACTCAGCTGGGTGTTTTCCAAAGACGTAATTGTGAAAGTTCTCACGTATCTGCCCATACTCTGGTGTTTCCAAGAGCAGGCAAGGCTGATGATGCAAGGGATGCATCCAGCCACATCTGACTCTCAGGATAGCTGGGAGCCTCACACCATCTCCTGCCACTTGGGTCTTTGCAAAATGACCTCCGCCAGCTCAGCTTGGAGATGCACACAGACCAGGAACAACCAAGAAGCCTCCAGAAGAGAGAACAACTTCTGGTTTGGGACTCATGGGTGGAAAAAAAATGGTTAATTACACTCAGAATGTAGCCTCAAGAGTTTCCACTTCTGTGAACACAGATGCCCTAACTGCTATTGATTTAGCCACAAAATCTCTTACCATTACTTACCACTACTTCCAACCTCACAAAAAAGGAGTGAGAAGGGGGAAGGGAAATTTAAAAAAAATAATAATAAAAAAAGTAATAATTAAAACAAAAAGCAGGAGCCATTCACTTGCTCTATGGTATTTGTGCCATCACACTGTCCCAGGAAGTATGCAAGCTTATTGAGAGAGGAATGCCTGCGGTTTGCTGCCATAAAAGCTACCTACCATTTACACAAATCACCATTTGAATCTGGAGAACAGTCATGTTAAACCATCAGGTAAGTCTGACCAAAAGCTACAGCCATGACCTAAATACATCATGTGGTATGGTGGTGCAGAACATCAGTTCCAAGAATTAAGCAATCTTTCAATTAAGTGCCACACACTGAAAACAAAATTAAATCAGCTGTGATGCTACCCTACAGCTTCTCCTCCCTTGTCAGAGAAGCAAACCCAAACCCTTTCAATCCATCTGAATGCTGTAGCTGAGAGCTGCAGCACCAGCAGGACTGGATTTCTGAGGTTCTGGGGGGGGGACTTCTCAAATTGCAGCACTCTGAAGAGAGACGGAAGAAAGAAATTATTTTTAAAATTGACATAAAATTGGATTTCTTAAAAGTTCTAATGCTTTTAAAGTTTGCCTTTAGAATTTACAGCCACTTGTCTAATAACCGAAAGAACATTACAGTTTATTATAATCATGTGTCTGCACTCAAAACATCAATATAGCATGCTGGAATTGATTGCTCAATTACACAATGCACAGCTATTGCAACTGCCATCAAAGTAGAATTCATAACAAATCTGTGGGCTTGCCTTTCAAAACACAAACAAAAGTAATACTTAACACTTCAAGCAATTTCATTGAACCATGGAGCTGCCAGGAGAAATACACGCTAGGTGAGATTCTGCACAATGTGCTGTCAAACACGGGCTGTGTTTGCAGACACATGCAAGTGCATACATGTGTATTACTGCCATGTGAGGTGCAGTCCCCCCCAAACATACCATTGAATTCAGGGATGACACATATGGGATGGGCATATTTTTTCCAGATTGGACTACAGCAATTATGCTTTCTGAACTTGGGCACCACACATTTCTGCATCACCCCATCACCAACCCCAGATGATGAGGCCCTGAGGAAAGCCAGAGGCATATTCCTGCTGCTAGCCCAGGGTGCTCTGCCATACAGGGACACTACCTGAGCCCAGAACCCACCCAGCACCAAGGGAAGGAGAGGGGCAGAAACATCAAGGCACAGCCCTGTGTGATCCCAGCAATCCCAGCTATGACAAAACTGTACAGAGATGCTGCTCCGCATCCACAAAAAGTGCAAACACACATCCTAAAATTTCTTGTTTTCTCCATCAGCACTCACCTCTGCTTCCTCAGCTCCTCCCAAAGGAAAGCACCTGCTCTCTGCACCCACACAGCCTGACAGAGGACAGCCACGTCCCAACAGGCACATGAGACTATCCCAAGAGGCTCACTCTAGACCAGGAGAATGCTTTAGTCAAAAATGAGGAAAAAGAAGAGGATTCTTGTGCTACTTTTACTCCTGATATGGCTACGGCATATCTCAAATAGAGATGCCTGGAAAGAAAACAAACAAACAAAAACAAACCCAAAGCCTCCAATGAATTTCCACTCAGAAAACCCCAGAAGCTTAATTTGATATTGCACTGGGCTCGAGTTCAAATAAACAAGAGAATTCAAAACTGGAAACATAACAGATGCCCAGTACTGAAGGAACGCGGGAAAAAGCTCATACTTCCCACAGGTGGAAAGCTACAGGGGCTTCCTGCTCCCATTTCTGCCACAAACTCTGAATTCAGCCAAGAAAGGATGAAGGCTAAGGGAATCAGAGGTAAAATCATCCGAGATGCATCAGAAAGATTAAAACTGATGAACTCTAACACCCAAGTTTGTACAGGAAGCACAGAAAAAGGGTTCCTAAGTAGGCAACCAGAGGGCTGGGGCAGAGAAAACAACCAAATGCAAATTAATGGCAAATGCTAACACTCTGTTCTAACAAAATTAGCAAGTGCTTAATTTTAATTAATTTTGATGGCTTTTTTTGTTTTCATTTTTTACTAATGCTTTACTAGCTTACAAGCCACCTTATGGGAACATTTAAAACCTGATGATGTACTGCTTCCATTTAGTCTGCTCATTGGTTTAAGTATTTCAGAAGAAACTATTCCAAAGCAGAAAGAAAAAGGAAAAAAAACAATACTTCTGCATTATGTGAATGAGCAAGTAACAAAAACAGATTTAATCTATTTAATAATACTATTTGCCACTCGCATTTATAGTTACTACTGACATCAGTGGGTGAAATTCAACAAGAAGTAGCAAGCAAGAAAAAACAAACAGTGAATGTGCCTTTCGTACACGAAAATGTACAAAAACCAGTCCTAGCTGCAGGAAAAGCTATCAAAAATTATTAGGGAAATCTACTAGCAGGATTTCAAAGTAATACATTCCAGCTTTTCAGTCTTCATATTCATGCTCATTGCAGGCAAAAGTTCATTTGCTGTGCTTTTGTGCCCCTCTCATGAATGTGTACACACACATTCAGCCCTAAGCACGCTCTTTCTAATGACAAGTTTCGCTTCTGCAGAAAATCATTCAAAGCACAGGCAAGTGCCAAGATATTCCAAGAATACAAACTATAAGATACATGGTAGGCTTAAATCAAGCCTGATTTCTTCAAGGAAATTAACTTAAAAATGGAAGCCTTTAGGCTGCATTTCCCCAGGATGTCCTCTTGTAGAGAGCTGGCAGAGTATGGGTGATCCCCAGCAAGGAACCAGGATGGAGGTCTACAAGTTCTACCTGGAACAGCCTTTCCAGGGAAACAAGCTGTACTATGGTTTTGGAAGAGCTCAAGAGCATAGGGAGTAAAGATTGCAAACAAACAAAAGTATCTGAATGGTGGATGGGTCAATGGTAGCAGAGCTGGAGATATGACATGTAGGAACAAGTACAGCCCTATCTTTCATCTCTTCCTCCTCATCAGACCTTAAGCACTCACACTTGACAACACCTCTGGCTCTTCTGCAGAAAACAGGATCCTAACTGGAGAGACCTAATAACTTCAAGTATAGGTAGGGTTTCATTTCCTCCAGCTGGAATCACCTTGCAAATAATGAGCAAAGCCTTTCTTTCTTTAATCATGATTACCTGATACTGGATGCATGTGACATTCACAGGCCTGCTGCCGTCTGGATCACCCAGTAGTGACAATCAACCAAAAACCTAGATGGAATATAACAAAACAAAAACCTAGAAGGAGTGTAACCAGAGCTTCCTTCTGAACATGAAACTCCTGATGCAGACAAAGAAATACATTTAATGAATATATCATGATGCAAAGAAGCGCCATCCATTCCAGAAAGGTGGAAGGGGCAGCCAAAGAAAAAGGGAGAGGGAGTCCTCACAAGGAGTTGTGATTAAAAGATCAACATTCAAATACAGCTATCTGTATAAAAAATAAAATTAAAAAAAAAAAAGGCCTGACGTTCAAAGATGAAGAAAGAAGAAGTTTCTGTACAATAAATAAGAAAAATAAAACTTAAGAAAGAATTATCTATTTAATGCTTTTTGCAAAGCTCTTTAACAGACCCACAGGCTTTTAGTCAAATGACTCCTAAAACTAGCAGTTGTGCCAGAGGACCTCTGTACGTTTAAATTAATTGTGGAAAAACTTCTCTAAGTACATAGATGTTAGCACCGCTATTATTTTTCCTTCAATTCATGAATGCAGCAACAATCCGACCCACACAGTGCCTGTATCTCCACCCTTATGACCACTTCTGTTTCTCAGTTTGCAAATATTTCTTTCTTCTCTTTTTAAGTGACATCTTGCAAAGTCTGCTAGCGCAAGAGCTAAGCGATGGGTTTCTTTTACCACATTTCACTTCCTCAGGGGAAGCAGCCTTAGCATCCAGGAGGCTAGAAGCATACACCTGCATCTTGTCTTTGCTTTGAAAGACAAAACATGCCAACCATCTCTTTTTCCTGTTAAAACCAGCAGGAAGCTCTAATCCTCCAATTACAAGAAAATACACAAATATCAGAATGGTTTCCCCACTGGACGGCAGGTTTGAAGCTGGAAGACACTGTGTAGATAGGAACGTTTCCAGGGTCAAGGAGAGAGCTAATATTCAGGAGAAAGTTTTTGATGCCCTAATCTCAACATCAAACCAATTTTTCTAGTTTTCCCTTCAAAATTATCAGAAGCTTTAAAACCATCCAAGGAAGAAAAGTTCACAGGAAAATTGCTATCTTGGGGAAGCTGAGACACACAAAGGACACACGCTAGTCTGAGATGTCTGTCATCTCAGAACACTGGGAGTTGGGAGAATGCATGCAAAGAAGAAAGGTCTGAAAGCAGACGACACATTTCCACTCCAGTCACTAACTTCGCAGGCAATTCTGAACAAGTAAATCAATTTCCTCTGCTCCATATCTATAAAATACTAACCAACTTCACAGTTGTGTTGTCAGGCATAATTAATTATGGTTTATTGGAGAAAAAAAAAAAAAAAAAAAAAAAAAGCTTTTATATTCCTGGGTAAAAGGTACTACAGATAGATCTACAACTAAATATTACTAGGACTGGTGTCTAACACAAGTCACAAGTATTTGCTGTTCCTTGTACTGAGCAGCCATTTGAGCCCAAGAAACAGCAGCCAACATTTCCAGCAGAAGCACCAGGCACATACAGTGCCTTGCAAGATCCGGACAAGAGTAGCCAATACCACAGAAGCAAAGTAACAGGATCGTGCATGCTCAGGAAAAACCAAGGAAATAGAGTCAGACTTCCTTTTCCTCCAGTGAGCAACTGAGACTGGACTGCGAGCATCCTGTGGCTCAGTTCACATGGTCTAAATACGGGTGACTGATGGCTGGTGGGACATCCCGGGGCAGACAGGAAACAAGATTTATTACAAATCTGTGTCCTTTTGGTGCTGGGTGCTGGCAGAATGCACTAGTGTGCCTCGGAAGAAAAACTAGTGCATTTGTGCAGTCAAAACAATTCCTTGTGACTCCAGTATAACACTTGCACCCCCTTGAGAGGCAGCAGTAAGGAAGTGAAGACATCCCAAGCAACTTCATGGTACATTTCCACAGCCTCATGCAGGTGAGCTCCTCTTTGAAAGCCACACTTGGCTGAGAGGAGCAGAGATAACAGGAGCAAGACACCAGCAAGTGCCAGGTTCCATCCTATCACCCATGAAGTACCACTGCCAGCCAGCCTGATCTCAACAGCTCTCTCCCACCCAGGAGGAGTATACGCATTACAGTTTTCAGCTTCCAGATATTAAGTGATTTCCATGTTAAATTTGGAAAAGCAGAAAGGATTTAGAAGAGGAATTATTGTTAATACTCTTCGTGCCCTTCGTAACAGCAAAAGCAAAAGAGCAGGTTAAGACAGTCTCTAGAACAAGTAGATATTTTATTAAAGAAAGATCTGTTGAATAAACATCAAGAGCATCATTTGGAAGTCTTCAAGAGACTGTAAATCCGAGATTTGCTGATGCAGAGGAAATACAGATCTTTATCTGCAAGCCTGAAAGCAAAGCAAAATACAGTAATCTTCTGAATTCCCTCTCTGCAGCAGTATTTTGTCCTTCAGGACAGAACTCGGCTGCTTCAGTGCCGTCACTTCTGCACCTTGCTCCATTCAGAGTTGGAGCTGCTGGTGTACTTTCAAACCTAAGGTGTTCTTGTTTCCAAATTTAAAAAAAATCACTAAATCCTCCAAAGGCTCTGTGTTTCAAAGGTGGCGAGAAAAGACTGCCTTTAACATGGGCCAACTACTCCCACACTCCTCCACTGATGGCTTGCTCTGTGCCAAATCATTTGAAAATCGTGCAAACCCAAGAAGGAAGGTTCCAGAAAGGAACAGCAGCCCAGAGCCATGAGGCACAGCTCCTAGGCCCACATGGATCCACTCCGGCACCCCACAACCTGCCACAGGTTTAGAACTTCCCCCAGAAGAACGATCTCCGCAGGGCAGGGTAGGATCTCCAAGGATCTCCTCTGAAGTGAAGGATTCCCAAATCCCTCAGGCAGGACTGAATCAACACTATCACCAAGCCCTACTGAGCACATGGGCCTGGATGACCACTCTGTGACCCTTCTGTGGTCAGCCTTCCTAGTCCTCTTCAGCTGTTCAGCTGCAAGAGTTGCAACTATTTAAAGACAGAGCAGCACATTCAACACTTGTTACCAATCCGCTGAGGCCTTGCAGCCCTCCTCCCTGCCTCCTCAAGCAGCGGCAGACATTCAGCGCGCCATTAATTAGGCCCTCAGCTCACCCTCTGCTCGGCGCTTTGCGGGCCTCTGACTCATTAGAATATTAGTAGGGCCCAATTCAGGATAATCACGCCCTTGGCAGGGCAGCTTACAAGATTACATATAACAAGTATCAGTTAAAGGGAAGTGCATAAGTGCAACATGAATTTAACAGAACATTATAAAAAGAGCAACGTTCCAATTATCTTCTCCCTACGCCAAGCTTCAAATAAAACTCTCTGCAAGGCAGCACTATAGCACAGTAGGGAGCAGCACAGTGGGCTGAAATTCTGTTATTCTTCTCTTTGTTGGGCAAGAACAACTAACAACTTGGACGCGGGGGCACTTAACTATCTGTGTGATTAGTCATTCAGCAGAGCAACTGGGGTCACCACAGCACCAGCCAGCATAAGCATGTCCCTGACCTCACAGAGCAGGAGCAGGCCAAGTCCCAGTGCAGATCCTCTCCATGCTCCTCCCAAGGCTGGTCCTGATACCAACATCTTGATTTAACTTATTTACCTTCAACGGCTGTGTTTCCTGCCTTTTGAAAGAAGACCTTTCCAAGGTTGCAGCAAGATGTGGAAGAGGACACAGAAGCTATACGTGTGGTATTTTTATATAACTGTTGTACAACCTGCAGGTTATTTGCTTGATATGAATATGTCCAAACGTCAATGGTTGGAACAAAGCAAGGGAGAAAATCATGGCAAAAGCAGAATCATAGAATGGCTTATGTTGGAAGACACCTGAAAGATCATTTAGTTCCAACCTTCTGCCCCAGGCCCTATCCAACCTGTCCCTGAGTGCCTCCAGGGATGGGGCACCAGAGCTTCTCTGGGCAGCTGTGCCAGTGCCTCACCACCCTCTAAGTAAAGATTTTCTCCTAACATCCAACCTAAATCTCCTCCTTTTTAGCTTAAAACCATTCCCTCCTTGTCCCATCACTATCTTCTAATGTAAAAAGTTGGTCTCTCTCCTGCTTGTAAGCTCCCTTCAAGTACTGAAAGGCCACAATGAGGTCTCCCCTCATTCTGCAAAAATAAAACTATTTTAAAACAAACAGACAAACGAAAAAAGGCACAGAGGTACTGCTTTCTCTGTTTGTCTTTTTGTTGTTGTCACTGTTGTTTTAAGCAGAACAACACACAACTTTCAGCTGGACACAGTTCATTCTTCTTAGGTGAAGGATCAAAGAGGATTCAGAGGCTGAAACAAAGAAGGAAAAAAAACTAGGAAAAGGAGCAGAAGTTGAGAGAGAGCTTACCCTGGCTATCTAGGTGGAACTGCCAGGCTACCAGATCTACAGATAGATGGCTGCAGCATGCCAGAAATGAAATTAAGTCATCCAGGGAGAAGCACAGATGGGAGGCACTTTGCAGCTGCTACGGACAGTCTAAAACACAAGTAAACGCATCCCTGCATGCAGACGTTCTGCAGGTTATTTTCAAGGTCCAAGCTATCTTAGGGGAATGCCAGGCAGTGTTTCTGTATCACCAAGTGTACATGCGGTGTCAGTAGCTGGGGCAGGGACACACAAATGCAGAAGGAAGCATAGAGGGACTGAATGCAATGGGAACTCATCCACTGGGAGCATGCAGCAATCGAGGAGCTAAGGCTGCAAGGAAAACCTATGGAGACTTAGCTGCAGCCTCTCCATGGGCCACCGGCATGGCCTGGTTCCTGAGGGATGCTTGCATCGAAGGCTAATTACAGTCGGAACAACAACCCATTGGGAGTGAATGGATTTACAGAGGCTCAGCGTGGGAGTGCGGCTCAGTGACAATTTATTTCTTATTTGTGCTGCAGTACCACTTGGAGCCTCAAATCACAACCAAAGCATCATTGTATCAGATACGGTCCAACCGCCCCCACACACAAAGCGCTTAGACCAAACAGCTTACGCTCCGACGTCCTGATTCAGAAGAGTATGTGCACCCAGCTAGCAGAGCTAAATCCTGCCCTGATTTGTGCAGAAATGCCAGACTGGAAACAACTGAGCAACTGTTGCACTAAACTCAGCTCTTTCATCCTGGCTACATTCTAATGCTCAGCACCTCTAAGTTGCCAGTCATTTCTTAAGCTGGAAGGGAAAACCTCAGGCAGCTGCAAAGGTTTAGTCAAAACTTTTCTGAAGTGAAGGCAAAACTCAGCCATGGCATTCAAAAAGAGGACACACTATTTAAAAAATCTTTCCCAGAAACACAGATAGAAACAATCCAGCTCTCATCTAGCTTTATGTTTACTCCCCATCTTTTAGGGCTCAGAGAAAATTTTGTGTGCCCAAAACTTTGACTACTGTCAAAGTTGGACTACATGTCTCCCCATGCATAGGATTTCATTCAGACCACCACAGTACTAATTCTGTGGGGGGTCTGTGCTACTACTTACACCCCTGGATTTTAAAAAGTACTGTGAGATTTTGGTGGAGGAAGTTTCTCATTTCTTATACTGATGGACTGCTCGGAATACGTGAAATTTTCCACATCTCAACCAAAGTTAAAATCTGCCTAAAGCCAAATTTTCCCATAGTTTAAAATGTTTTCTCTAGCCCACTGCAAAACAAAGGACGGAATTTAATCAGACGAGGGGAACTAATTCCTCCCATCACCCTCTTGATTTCAAAGGCCCTACCAAAATCACTTAGCACAAGCACTCAAAGCAATCTTATGGGAAAACGAGCCAGATGCGAACCTTTGGCCAAAACAGGAAAAAAAAAAAAAAATCAATTAGTTTGAGGGTCTCCAGTGTGAGGCTCATAACAGAAACTGTTTTACAACTTGAATTACAACTTACACTGGAAGCTGAATTTATAGTATTTTCTTAGCCCTTGTATATATGCCTAAATCAAATCAATAATTAAGCTTTGGGCTTATAGGATTTATTTTGTTACAGCATCCTACTTGGCAGGGTATTTTACAGCAGCAAGTTTACATAGCAGTTCATCATAACCATGATTTACTTCACTTTCATTAGCTTAAAGACTGAAATCAGAAGACATTTAATTCTTCTAATTTAATATTTATAAATTAAGGAAGTAGGATCATGAGTACGGGGTTGCTAAAAGCCACTTCCATGCCAACAAGTTCAACATGAAAAACTTACTGCTGCCAAGGACATCACTTTCAGCACAGCTCTGCAATTAACTACTGCTGTGCTATGTGACTGGAGCTGTGATCAACCCTGCCCAGGGAATAAAAATATCTGCCTTTCTCCAGACATTTTTCAGAGGGTATTCAGTAAAGTACCAAGGAACAGAAAAGTAAATTGGAAGGGCTGAGGCAAAGCCTTGCTTCCGTGACTTTTGCTTCTGTTACTGCACTTAAAACAGTCTTCAAGGATGGATGGATGGCCAACCTCCTACCTTGGTAAGGAGGACCAGATCCACGTCACCGAGACAAGCAACCAGTTTAATTCACAGGCTGCTAATAAAGACCAGGAGCTTAACAGCAAAGTGAAGCTTCTCCAGCTGTTGTCCTTTTCTTGGAGAACTGCAATTAGCACCTCGCCCCTTCACTGTGCTCAGGCAATAGCAATGCCTTGTGCTAGCTACGGACTAGCAAAAAATAAATAAATAAAAAATCAGAAGAGTAAATAAAATAAAATGTTATCTCAGCTGCAGACAATTTTATTACTACTCTACTCCCCACATTTTTACTAAAAATAATGTCATTTAAAGAAATCCATTTGTTTTGCTCTCAGCTATGAAAACAAATCCTTGGTTTCGAGGACAATGTAAGAGTAACTTAAGCCTTTTGAAAACATGCCTCTCTGAAAGCAGGCTCTTTCACCCTTGCTAGATCAACACAGGCCTTTTTCTCCTAGCTTGACTTCATCCTTTATTCTAAAGCTGAGGAAATAAAAAGGTTGGTGCTGCTTATGGGAAGAGAGAGTCACCCTTTTTAATGTGTAAGGAAACAAAGGTCTAGTCTGCCATAAGTTAAATCTCAAAATGTACAGGACCACTCGCAAAGGATGCGTTTGATTTTATCAGCTGCAGTAATTAACAAAAGCAGATATAAAAAAAAAAAAAAAAGTATCAAGGTGTCCCCAGAGAGGAAAGCGACAGTGGTAACATTTTATCAGCTGGAAACCATGTGTAATTTCATAACTGGGGTTTGCAGCTGACCGATCTTACCTGGGAGAAGGAAAGAACAAGTCACAACCACCTTAGAATGACCTACACAAATGAAATGACAATACAGGACAGTGCCACGTGCCCTATGCCTAAGGCCTGCAGTCCAAAACGTTGGCCTCTTACATAAAGCTTGAGCCCTGTTTCTGGAAGAAAAGGCCAGAATTCCACCTTGAGCTGAAAGAAATGTCCACAAGGCTAATCTGATAACCATTAAGTAACCCTGGCCACTCACTCATGGGGACACAGTCACATGTGCTGGATTAACACACCGCCCTGGCAAGCCACCACCACTGCCCCTTGTGCCCAACAGTGCACTCACGAATAAGGCGGTGAATCCTGATTTGTCACACTCCCCATGGGAAGAAGTGTCATTTCACACTCCCTTCTCAGCAGTGGGGCCAGCGCTGCCAGCAGGGCCAGGGTGGCGACAAGGAGTGGGGAGTCACCAGCTTTCCTGAGGAAATGCCAGCAAGATGGTATCACTGCATCCTTTGAGAACAGGGGACAGATAAGGCCACACTCTAGGAGACAATTACCCGGTTGCCCAACAAACATACTTTCTTTTACAATAGCCAGACTTAAGCTACTGGACAATCTTTCTCCCCCGTGAGGAAGGTTAGATGGCTATTGTAAGAAACACTTACGGGAAGTGTCTGCTAGAAGCTTGAGAGCTTGCAGAAATGCTACAGACTGAGGAACCCACAGAGCGGGGTGGGGGAACAGGTCAGCTGCCCCAGCAAGTGCACAGTCGGAAGGCTGGGGATAGTCAGAATGATCTGCTGCCCTCACAACAAGCATCTCCCTGCCTTCATACAGGGGGAAGAGCATCACAGTGGTGACGGCATTAATGTTAGATGTTAAAATTTAACTTTTAGTAGTAAGTTTGAAGGAAAAAAGGGAAAAAGATGCAGTTGGGGACTTTCAGAAGACAGGTACTATGTACACTTCAAGAAAGCCAAGTTTCTCCAAACCCTCCCAAAAACTGAGGGCATGTGGAAAGTCAACCTTGTTACATCTGCAAGTTTTCACTGCAGGCCCAGCACTTCAAGGGAATGAACTGAGAAACCTAAGAGAGAGACTAAAAGGTTTCAAAGCCAAGCACACACAAACCACGCTTACTTCAGTCAGCTTCCTCCACTCTTCTCTAAAAACAGTTATTTTATCTGGCACAAATTTGCTCTTCCCGTAACACGAAGAGAGCGGTGAAAAAAAACATGTTTAATAGAATTTACCCATAATGAAAGCCAAGGACTCCTAAACACTGGCTTGGAGCGGCCAGAGGCCGAGAAAATGCAGCTTGCTTCTACCTCCCTGGGCTTAGCCCTAAAAGCTCGACCTTCCCAAGCCTCCCCTGGACACAGCCGACCACACATGCCAAAATCTGCTGACCTCGGCAGTGCTGTGTGATGCAGTAATAGCTGGAGACTGAGCTGGGAGGGGGAAAGGACCACCAGGAGCTATTTCAAGCCCCACCACAGAGTCCCTGACACTTGCAGTTTGGGTAACAATTATAGAGCACCAAAAAAAAATAATCATGTGTAATATTACATTTGTAACAACTGCCTCCAGGCCATACTGAGGTAAAAAATTACATGGAGGATTTTCCCTCGGGACAGCACTTTCATACAACATCCAGGGTCAGCAGACTGCTTCCCCCCAGAAAACAAAAAGCTTCATCTAAGAACTGCAGACTTTGAAAGCTTAAGTTGCAAGAAATTTGACTTTAGTACAAAAAAACTATGAAAGAGGTCCCTCTTCTTTAAAAGCTGCAGCAGCTGCAAAGATGTGTTGAACTATGCGAGCTCATGACCTTCTTGAAGCCCAGCTCCCCAGACAGAAGAGGGACATGCTGAACAAAATGACCCCACCATTCCCCTACATACTGAGGCAGTGAGTCTGACTTGTATTTTTGGCCATGAAATAGTATTACCTTGCTAAATCCCAAAATACTTGGGGGCCAAAGCAGGAGGGGAAGGTGGTCAGACCTCCATTCTAATAAAAAAACAACAAATTGGAGCTTTACGTAACTTTTTAAAAGTTACATAAAGCATGGGAAAGGCTGATCGCTGGTGTATACTCTTTTTCTATTCTGTAAAACAAAGCAAAGACGTCTCAGAAAAAGGATTAAAACCAACACATACATAACCTAGAACATGCGGTTTTCCTCAGTTTTATTTTTTTTTTTAAATGCTGTAAGCTCTGTAAATTGCCAACCAGAATCCGAGACAGGTGATGCCAAGATTCGCACTCCCTTCACATGCCAATTGTTCCCAGCCTCCAGAAGTTAAAAAGTTTCAGTGCCAACCTCCTCTCCTTTCCTGAAGCTCACATAAGCAAAGCAAAAAAAGAGACCCTGCACTAACCAAGTGTTGTGCTTTACCTCCTATTCCCTTCATTAGGTACAGAGAGCACAGGTCAAGAATGTGCAGCAGTTCAACTCCCTCTGTAAAGATTAATGACTGAGCCAAGGGAATTAATACTGGCTACACTTCTGAAATATGTGCAAAATCCTTCCGATAAGAGCAAAATACCAAAGCAAGCTCAGGTCTGAATAAGCCCTGGAACCTCATTTCTGCATTTGCCAGCTGGGAGTTAAACATGAGCCTCAAAAGCAGGACAGGGAGAGCTGAACACCCCAGGGAGCAGCACGGCCTCAGCTTTCTGCTGCCAGTCCAAGGTGGTCAGCAAAGTGGCCAATAAAATTAGAAGCCAGCTGAGAGGATTTGTAACACAAAACCGTCAGGCGCAATGCTGGAAAATTTTCCTGTCTGCCGAGAGGGAGAAAAAAAACAGGCTGGAGAGGTCATTAAAGACAGATGGCTCCATGAATGGGGCTGGTAGGAGTGTGCCCTGCACCCTTGCCACACCTCCTCCAAAATGGCGTGAGCATCACTGGCAGGCAGCTGCTTGCAAGGGCTGATTCCTGATGGGTCCCTAGCGTGGTCGTGGCCAGAAGTGATTGCAGCATTCAGCCAAGGAGGGAAAACCCAGCCGCTGATATCCTCTGCCTGCAGCAGGCTGGAACTGAGCACAGCTGGGTTAGAGAGGAGGAGGAGAAGAGTGGTGAGACCTCGAATGAGTTTAGCACTGAGGTTTTCCTGGCCGAGTATCAGCAATTTGTCAGAAAAGGAAAAGCAAAGCCCTAAACCAAAGCATCAGTTATGCTCATTAAAATACTAAAAATGTCTGGAGAACGGGGCTTTCTGCGGCGTTAAGTCATGGTGAACCTCATCGTGGTTTCCCTGTCCTCCTGCCCCAGCCAAGGCTGCAGAAGACAGTGCTGGATTCCCGCTCAGTCATAGAAAGAGCCAAGGGCCTGCAGCAGGGTGAGGAGATGATGGGGGGAGGGCACACAGATAAGGAAATCCTTTGCCTAGCACATAGCTTGTCGCTATTTATCCCCTTGCTGCGATCACGTGAAGCAAAACAGAGCCCACAGGCCAAACAAAAGGCCTTTGCTGGGAAGTCCACAAGGAGCCTTTTAAGGACTCCTGCACAGCATCTTCCCAATTAGTCTTTAAACTGTGACACTGAAATAAAAATCCTTTCAGGCCACAATGTTCCCCCTTCACCATTCAACAAGGAAGGTGCCAGCAGGCCCGGCTGGGATTGGCCCCCCTCCTGCTTATAAGCTCCCTTCAAGTACCGTAAGGCCGCAGTGGGGTCTTTCTCCTCTCCATGCCAAACAAGCCCAACACCCTCAGCCTGGATGAGGTGCTCCAGCCCTCTGATCGTCTTTGTGGCCCTCACCTGAGCAAGCCAACTGTCTCAAAAGTATAAAATGAGTCAAAATGTGCAGAATCAGGCTGAGATAGAAAATCAGCCCCTCCGCTTAACCACAGCAATCGTCTCCTGCCAGTTCTTTTTAATTGCTAGACTGACAGCCATGTGGTAAATTCAACGCGGCCAAGTACTTGTCATTTCATCAGCGCTGCCAATTCCCATCTTGCTGAGACAATGACACATCAAAAATAGCTTTCATCTGTTTATATTCCGCATGCTCTGTAAACTATGTCACCAACTGCTGGTGTGGAAAAATAGGCTTTTTTGACATCCCCATCCTGGAAAAAAAAAATAAAAAACAAAAACCACACAAAAAAGGATTATGTACTCTCTGAAAAATATGAAAAATGTATTCCATACTTTGGAAAATCTTAAGTGCATCAAATGTTTCATTTCAGATTACTGTATTATGAAAATATTTATCACATGAAATCACAATAATTCTTGCTCTTAGCATACTAAGAAAGAGCAAAATAATATAAGCAAAAAACACTTTTTATTGGTATTGGTTTCCAAAGTTGCTGCAAGTATTCAGAAGGCAGAGGCAGATATCTGAAAGCATTTTTCCCTGTCTATTTTGCAGGTCTAAATACATGCCAAAAGCAACATGCACAAAATTTCACATTCTTCCTTCACATTTCTGTTGGCCTCCCTGGAAGACAAACTGTGTGAGTCACATCCTTTTGTTCCTGTCTTCTTGGGTTATTCAAATTTGCTGAGCTATTTCTTAGTGGACAGCATAATTAGAACAAGTCCTGCTCCCTACTGATCTGATGCACATCTGAGTTTGAGTATGTAAGAAGACACTGTGAAATGTTTATTTGTGCAGCTTCTGCTTTGTTCTTCCCTCTCCCTAAATATAGCACAGAGGGTAAAAATGGTCTAAAGCACTGAACTTCACACATGAAATCTTGAATGCAGATCTACAAAAAAAAAATATCCAAAAAATTCACAGTAAGGTTGGGAAGGCCATATTAGAAAATTATAGCAGATCTACTCACATGGGTTAAAGCCATAAGCTGGGACTGCTCTGCCTGGAGATGGGAGGCTCAAGGGGGATCTCATCAACGTCTGTAAATCCCTGAGGGGAAGGGTGCACAGAGGACACAGCCAGGCTCTTTTCAGTGGTGCCCAGTGCCATAATAAGAGGCCATAGGCACAAACAGGAGGCTCCCAATGAACATCAGGAGCACTCCTGTGCTGTGTGGGTGGCAGAGCACTGACACAGGCTACCCAAAGGCTGTCAGGTCTCCTCCTTGGAGATCTTCAAAAGCTGCCTGGCCATGGCCCTGGGCACCCTGTTGTATGGGTGGCCCTGCTGGAACAAGGGTTGGGTTGATGAGCTCCAGGGGTTCCTGCCAGGGTCCTCGGCCAGTCTTGTGGTTCTGAGATCACCCTTACAGCTGAGAAACTATATCCAACAGAAACTATCACTATGTGGCCAGCAATGCCTAACACATGACTTGATTCTTAATGCCCAACACTTGATTTTATCCTTAATAAAAACTCATCATATACTTGGTTCACAAGTGTGAAATTAACTGCAGAAATTCAGGAGCAAGATCTCTTTCACAGCTAAAAAGAATATATTTAAAGCTGGAATAGCATTTGCTTGAGCCCCAAACCTCCTGTTAAGAGAGAAATTCTGACGAGAAGGATTCTCTCATAGCTATCTGAAGGGAAAGAAACTGTTAACCCTATATATATGCTACCAGACAGGCCCACAACTCCAGAAGTGAAATCTGACACAAGGAGACAACTCCAGAGAAGCACAGGGGGTAGATGTGCCACCTTTCCATGAGGCCACAGGATCAGCAGGAGAGACAATGCTAGGCACTGGCCAACTAAATATACCCAGCAAAACCATGCTGCTGTGTTTCTGCCACTGTCTACCAGACAGCCTGTTTTGGCTGGCACATTCCCCCACAGCCAGACTCACAGCCACAGGATACCACCAAAGCTGAAGACAGAACCATGATGATACCATGATGGCTATGGATCTTGAGGAACTGAGTGCGACCTTTGTCAGAAAAAAAAAAAGAAAACACTCATCAAATATATACACACTATCAGCTGCCAGAAATCGGTACACACCATTTGGGAGAGCTCTTTCTTTGTATTTAATTTTCTATCCTTTTCTCCATCACTGCCAACTATCCCAGACCTGAAGTCTGACCCCGCAAAGAAGCTCACCGGCAAGTCCAAATACATGTAGTTTTTTTGTCTAGATTTTCTCTTGGAAACACGGTTCTACATCGAGAACAGCTACTCACTGGCGTCTTAAAAAGTCAGACCCAACACTAAGTGCAAATGAAAGGATGTTTTGCTGATAGAACCATAGAATGAATCACATCATAGAATGGCCTGGGTTGAAAAGGATCACAATGATCATCTGGTTTCAACCCCCTGCTATATGCAGGGTCACCAACTACCAGACCAGGCTGCCCAGAGCCACATCCAGCCTGACCTTGAATGCCTCCAGGGATGCAGCACCCACAACCCACTTGGACAACCTGTTCCAGTAAACGTAGAAAGTAACTAAGCTGAGGAGAAAGTTCCCCTAATTTCTCTTGACCAGGACTTAACATCAAGTTGGTTAAGTGGAGCTCCACAGCTCAATGCAAAAAGCAGATTTATTTTCCCTCGCTGCCCTCCCCTTTTAACATGCCATCCTCTTTCTGGAAGCAGCAATACACAGGGACCCAGGCAATCAGCCTCTGGGAGCCCAGAACCATCCTGCCCAGCAGAAGATGGGGATGCAGACCCAGCAGCACCTGGCTCTAGGTATCAATAGCACAGCCAGCGGCTGCTGGTCTGTGTCAGACCAAATCAAGCAAGTGGAAAGAGTTACGTGTGTTTTAAGATTAAATTCGTATTCCAAAGTACTGTCAGTAAAAGACTGATGAGATCAAATACAACACACTCAGTGCAATTGCTGGGTTAATGTGGGGTTTGTTTCTCCCTCCCCCGCCCCCTGTAAATGTATTCTGTAAGTGAAGAGAATCCCAGACGGTTAAATGTTAATTTGGCTGGTAACATAAGCTACACACCACTATAAAAATTCTCACCAGAAGTTTCAATTCCATCACTACATGCTGTTATTCACTTTCCATGATTACACGTTCTGCCCCTCTATAAAGCTCCTCCTTCCACTTCAGACTCAGTTGCAACTCTGAGATGCATTTAAATCAGCCTCTAAGAGAACTCGGTGAACATTCTGAGTATGAAATCGACTAAATATAGGCCTGACTTTGTCATCATACTTCAGCGATCTGTCACCAACTTCGCCAAGTACCTAAAGGCAGCATTGCTCAAAACTGAGATAGGGCGTAAGAATGCGGCAAAGGGAAGGCAAGTTCTCGCTCAGTTTTCCTTAGGTTACACTACAAGTAAAAGACTTGTAAACCGTTTTGCCTTTTTTAATATAAAACTATAAATTGAAGCTTTTATAGAAAAAAAAAAACATAAAACATCATGCAGCAAACACCTGAAGTGCAGTCTTCGTACTGAAACACCATGATCTTAGCATAAAAATAAAGGCCTTCATGAGATGGTTTAGGTATGCTTTGCTTTATTCTCAAATGCTAGAATAATTAAAATGTATTACATGCAAATGCTAGATGAGGTTAAGCCTGTGACTCAATTTTCATGTCATCTCCCATCAAAGAGACAAATCTGCTCAAGAAGACATGTGAGATCTATGGGTAGAAAGATTTACTACTTCTAGCTCTAATTAATCCAAACCCAACTGTTCCCGATTCTTTGCTATGTAAAATTAACTGCACACGGGTTTCTCACTTTTGCGATGTATCTAATTCAAACAGGAAACTCTTCAAACCTCGGATTACAAAAACTTAATGAATAAATTGGAATAATTTGTCCCTTTAGGCCTCCAGTCAATGAAATGATTTGTAAATGTAAACTCAAGAGCATGCCCGTAATTTCCCCAGTATCAATACTCTGGTGTAGCCATCAAAAACACAAGGATAACTCTTCAGACCGTGGCCGCCTTCTACACACAGCTGCCCAAAGGAGCAATAAAGCTGAACAAACACTAGGAGGAGAAATACAAGGGAGAAGGAATAAGAGACTAAGATTGCCACTTTTAACAGAGATTATAGCCTTTACTTGGCTGTGCCTGCTATAGGAAGGTGTTTCCACAGATGGTTAACGTGAGCATGCAGTTCCAAAGAATCCAGAACACGATAAAAATATTTGTGTTTTATTTTTAAGCTCCAAAAGCACCCCAAATAAAACCCCTGACTGACAGCTTCAACCTGCAGCCATCAGTGCAGCTTAAAGCACTGTAAATAATCTCCAAGGGGAGCGATAATGTACAACCAGCCCCGAAACAGCGAGCAGGGGTCGGGGGCCAAGAAGCTTACGAATGCTAAGCACAGCATCTCAAAAGAGCAGCCCCAGCTCCCTTCAGCACCCAGCACGCTTGTGCATGACCCCTAACCTGCTGCTGAGTCCCAGTGCTGGGGCTCTGATCCCACTAAATCTGGGAATTATTTGGGATTTGGCCAATATGGACAAGAGCAGAGCTGGATAGGAACCGAATGCCTGCCTTCAAAGCAAGATCAGCTTGAAGAATTATTATTTCTGAGAGGCCAGGAAAAAACAAAACCGTGCAACAGTGATACTGCAAGACAGTGTTACATCTCAAAGAATGCTGGAGCCATTTACAATTGCCAAAAAATAACAAAAACCTCAACACCTCTTCCCTTGACCTATGGTAGGAACCTTTTTCTTTGTTCTGGATCTATCCAATGCCAATATCCAGAGATCCAAGTGGATTTATCCTTGTATTTGAGGTTGTATTACAAGTAAATTCAAAAGGCAGTTGCAGATGCTGGCTGGGTTAGCAGCGTTGCCAGCCAGGTGAGTGCAGGAACAAAGACCAAACTTCTTCATTCTGCAGCCCTCAACCACCCATCAGAGTCATGTACCAACGGCTCAGCACACCAGCAACCTCTCCATGCAACAGGGCAGGAATTAAGTATGGGAAGCACAGTAATTTCCCTACCAAAACAGAAGGTTCTGGCCACAGGATTCCTCTCCATTCAGTTGAACAGAAGGTGGTTTGAATTTAAATCAAACTATGGCAGAAATTCTGTTGTGTCATTCAGTTCTCACCAGAAAAGCAAATTCAGGTTTGCTGCAGGCAAAGGATGCAAATATCACTGAAGAACCATAACAAGCAAGCAAAAACAGTCAGAAAGGCTACTGATGCCACCTGCGCTGCTTTACACACTTACATGAGAGGGAAAAAAGTGTAGGGCAGCAGTTATGCCTGACTTGCTTTCCCACAGTCTTTCCAATCACCTGTCCTCACAAGAAAACCTCAGCTAGCAACAGCTTTGGGGTGGTGAAGGGTCTGGAGCACAAGTCTTATGAGGAGCAGCTGAGATAACTGGGATCGTTCAATCTGGAGAAGAGGAGGCTCAGGGAAGACCTTAGCGCTGTCTACAACGACCTGAAAGGAGGCTGTGGTTGGTGGGAGTCAGCATCTTCTCTCAGGTAACAGCAATAGGACAAAAGGGAATGGCCTCAAGTCGTGCCAGCAGAAGTTCAGGTTGGATATTAGGAGCAACTTCTCAGAAATAGCAATGAGGCATGGAAACAGGCTGCCAAGGAAGGTAGTGGAGTCACTGTCCTTGGAGGCATTCAAGCAATGTTTAACTGTTGTACTGAGGGACATGGCTAGTGGGCATGGTGGGGGATGGGTCAGCAGTTGGACTAGATAATCTGAGAGGTCTTTTCCAGCCGTAATGATTCTACAAGCACCAAACAAGTCAGTGGACACACCACCACAACCAAAAAAATCAGAGCACTGAATAAATACTTCAGCATTGGCAGGCTCAGTATGAAAACTGAGAAGAAGGCAACCCCATGGCAATCAGTATTCCTTCCTGGTGCCCCTGCAGCATTGCTGCTGACAGCAGCACTGCCCGCTCCCCTACAGCCTGCAGAACAGGGGCCACAGCCACCACCCTTATCCCCCACCAGAGGTGGTGTTTGCAAAGCACTCACAGAAAAATGAAAGGTTGAGTAGACATAAAATAAATATTTGGCATAGACCATTTCAGTTTATAGCTCAGTACGCTTATAAACCCCGTGAAATCAGCTTTTCCTGGTTTTGTTTCATTAAAACACCCACTCGCACACTCAAGGAACAGCTCACAAGCATCACTCTTCCCTTTTCGCTCTGCCCCACCCCTTTTCCACTAACCTCAGAGCCAATAAATAAGAAGAAAGTTTCCACTGAAAGTTTCGGCTTCTGACTTCACTTAACATTTCCCCATGTTTAGGCTATCTCAAACATCCCCGTCCGGCTCATTGCTGCCAACAGCACCCGGCCACCACTAGAAAATTAAGTGCTTAAACACCTCTCGCTTACATCAATGAAAATAAAACATTCAAATGTGAAATGTTTGACACCTTCTTTCTCCCCCTTTGCTTCTGCAGCTCCTTGCTCTCCCTGAACCCGAGGGAGAGGTGGTGCCAATCAGTGCTCGCTGTCTGAGCCCACCCTGGTGCGAGCCCTTTGCCCCAATATACAGACACTGCGAGGTTCCTCTGGGCTTCAGGGCTGTCTGTCACGTTATCAGGGCACCCAGGGCAAAGTGGCAGTCCCTGCTTTGATCTTCCTCGCTATCTGGCCTAGCTGCCGAGACTCCTGCAGAGGTGGCTGCCCACAAGGTGAGGGCAAATGGTCCTGTTTGGGAAATCATTTACAGCTGTGCCTTTGAGACGAATGGCTTCAGCATGGTATCAAAATAAAAGTTGCCACTTCAGCAATCACATGAATGTATGGAGCCTCTATAGGCAGGCTCATGTGTTTGCCACTTACTGAGTGAGAAGGGCATAAGGATACATCGCCCAGCTGCTGCATGATGAAACCATGCAGGTTTGCCCACCAGCATCTTCACCAAGACACCAAAAGAATATTAACGTGTAAATACGAAGACCGAAAGCGCTAATGAGTATGAAAGCCATGTAATCATTCCTCCAGATTACACCCATCTGTCCAACAGAATCCATCTGTCCAAGCAGCTTATTAAGGCCGAAATAAGTCCTTTATTAGTCGGGTTACTCGCACCCAAGCTTTGTCTCTGAAGCCTCCAAGCCCCAATGCATGCAGCATCTCCAGCAGCTCCAGATCCATGTGAGAAAAACAGGGCTGGGTGCCCCTTGTCCCTTTTTGATGGCTCTCTGCAATTACATTGAGACCTTTCAAGCTGAAAAACTATGCTCTGAATAAGACCAGAAAAAAATTGCCTCCAGCCACCACGGGGCCCAAGCTTCCAGCAGTGGCACAATCCTATGCCTGTGCCTGGGGAGCTATGAAGAGAGCCTCTCAAACCCAAACCCAGGACAAAAGAAGGCAACTAATGTCTTCATCAGCCTGCCAGGGCACAGAACCCGCACCCCGTCTCACTTTGCCAACAGCAGACAAGTGGGAAGTGAACAGTGCCCTGTCAGTCTCTCCAGCCACTATTCAGAGTCTGGCAAGCCAGGAGATTGCTTCAAGTTCAGCTTTGTTTGCTGCCTGGCATGGCCAGGAGCCGGCACCAGGGGCACTGGAGGAGAAGGGTCCCCCAAACATAGCAACGAGGGGAGGGGTGTCTGGGCAGAGACATATTCCCACCACAGATGCCAGAAAAGAAAGGAAATGACCAGCCAGGGGAAAAAAAAAAAAAAAAAAAAAGAAAGGAAGAAAGAAAGAAAGAAAGAAAGAAAAACGTGCTCAAAGCAATTTAACTGAGGAAAGAAGAAAAAGGGCATGAGATCAGTTTAGTTTGGAAGGGAAATTGCAACAAGAGCATTCACCAGGCTGTGAGGTTTTTTTTCTAAATCAAAGATATCCATCAACGATACACTACAATTGTAAATAAGGCACAGTTTTTGCTCCTTTGCAAGGGTGTGTTTGGGGTTTACTTCTTTCCACATCCTACAGGAGCTTTCCTCTGTGTTTTATAAACCCTCCACAAAATGAAGAAATACACGCATGTCTGCAGGCTGACAAGAGACTGGCTCACGCACTGCAACAGACAACAGCAGAAATAGGAAGAGTTAAGTCAAAACACCACAAAGAGGAGGCATCTTCATTTACAGCTCAGAATCTCTGCTGCAGGAGCCCAAAGCATGCTTTAGAAACCCACTGTTGCATCAAGTGGGACACCAACCAGAAGCCACCACCGTAACTGCTATGCTTTAAAGACAGATTGCATCAAGGACAATATGGGTGCTGTGGAACAGAAGATGACAGAATTGCTCTGATTTTAAGCACTGCACAAAGAGGGATGGGGAAGAACAATATAAATCCCCTGTCCCCTGTGGCAGTACCTCTAAGCCGTTACAACAGAGGACCATTAAGGCAGCATAGACAGGTCTTAAGGGGATGATCTGTAACATACAAACAAGCCCTGGACAAACAAGCTTTCTTTGAAACTCCACCTTGAACTCAGATACACATCAAAAGAGAAATGTGGCATAACACCCTACTTGGCCCATTTCATCCCTATGACTCGGCTTATTTACTAGTGAGATGAACTGAAAAAGGGTTGTACTTTTTTAGCCATGTACATAACCCTATCTCCTCACCCACCCACTGAAGAGGAATAAACTCAGACTCATCTTCCAGCATTTAAGTCACCAGAACCCCCAGTTTCTCCAAAAAGCTACAATGAAAAATCAGTAAGGTGCAGCCAAAATTTCCACAGGGGAAAAACAAAACAAAACAAAACAAAAAATGACAACAAAACCTTAGGGCTCCACATTCTGCACCAGATCTCACAATTTCTCGCATTTTCCACCTCCCAAGAGAAAATAAACAGATACCAGGCAGTGAAAAGTGATGAGGTAAGTATATCCTATGAAAAGTTTCATTTGTTTCTGTAATTTCCATGATGCTAATCTACCCCAGCATCTCAGGAATCAAAAACAGAATTACTGCCTCTACTTGCACATGATTTTTTTGAAGGGTTCCCTAACAGAGCAGTATTGAACACATTCAATGCACGCACAAAACCTACACTTTAATGAAGAAACAGCTCCTTATTGCCTAAGCGAGGGTAAGGGCATTCCTCAAAATCATGATGCTCTTTCAGCTTTTGGTTACATCATTTAGGCTGAGGTTAGGCTGCTTTGGAGGACAAGCACCTTTCCACACCCCGTCCAGAGGTATTTTGCAGTTACATGTGATACATGCTCAGTTCTCCATCAGAAGTCACTCCTTCCTTCCCCACATCTACATGCACAGGGCACTCTTGGCCAGCCATGAGGATGACAAAGCCCCATTAAAATCCAATCTGCACTGAATCTAGTAGAAAAATGAAATGAATTTAAAAAAGAAAGAATCTAAGCCAGGATTCCCAACAAGGACTTTTTTATCCTCAGCTGACTAAGGGCTTGTCTACATGGGAAAGTCAGGGTGAAGGAAGCTACAGTGTGAATTTTCAGCGCACTTTCTTTCAGCGGACTGAACCAGCTGGCGCAGCGGGCGCTCGCAGTGCACACTCAGCATCCACAGGGGCAGTCAGTGCAGAGCAGCTAGCGTGCTGTCAGCTCACACCCTAGCTTACCGCGCACTAACTTCCCCATGTAGACAAGCACCAAGCTGCTGAAGGCTTCCTTCATGTAAACGTGTCCGTGTTTGGGTTTGTTTTTTGGGTTTGTTTTTTTTCCTCTCAGTTCTGGAAACCTTAGGCCTTCACTATACCAAAGGAAAAAAAAATAGTAGGATGAATACTTACTCCTCTGGTAAAGCAAATTACAATCATATAAAAGTGCTTGAAACAGTACTCAGGCATGCTGAAGTGTTCCCGATTCAGTTTGTTTCCCCTGGGACTCATTGCAGCCCCAAAGCCCATGTGGGCAAAATCCACTAGCGCAAGCGGCACCAAGGAGATCTTGTAGTCCAAAGATTGTTCTTAAGGTAAAAACTGCTTTCTGAATTCTTCCCAATTTTGCATGTTGTGCCAATTAAGAAAACAAGACAAAAACAGAAAGTAGGAGAAAAAAGGCTTGCACCTCAACGCTGTGGAAGCGAGCGGAGATGCCCCAGCAACAGCAGAGTGGGGCCACTGACCTGTCCATGCCTGGGAAAGGTCTGTGCCACAGATACAGTTCTTCTCCCTGTTAATTAATGAGACCTTTTCCCCCAGCACCGGCTGACTAGAGGCAAATTTGTCAGCCTTTCCATCTTAATGGCTGCGACTAGTGCTCTATCACATAAACTTCCCCTTGCCCCTCTACAAAGCATAATCCTCATTAGTAAGCTAATGATTCAACACTGCCCCAACACTGACATCCTGATATAACTGTTTCAGGAGCTGTCTGCACCCAGCAAGGATTTTCCTGCTCCAGACTTATCCCATCAGTGATCCACATAAAGCCATGGCAGCTCATCCACAACTCTGGTGAGAAGCACCTTGGCGGGCAACCCAAGCAGAGACCGATTAACCAGGCCCTTCCCCAGGAGGACAAAGCAGCTTAGCAAACAGCTCCATCCCCTTGTCTGTCATTGTTTCCAACTGTGGATTTGGCTAAAGCCATCAGCCTTCAGACTTCTGAATCATTTACCCAGCACTTGTTTACCCAAATGACCATTACAAGGTTAATATTGCACTGGGAGGCACAGAGATCATCACTGTAACTTGGCTCAATTCTTTTTTTTTTTTTTTTTTTTTTTTTTTTTTTGCCTTACTTCTACCTTGGCAGTAAATAAACAAAAATATATGGTGTGGGTCTAAGGAGCTGCTATCTACAGCATCATACGCCTCACCAGCAAGATGATCTGAACTCAGAAAGGAACTGGTACTCTGTCTTTGCTACCTTTGTTTGGTCACCTACACTATGGAGAATCACATTTGTAGTTTTCTACTGCCAAAGCACAGCTACAGCAGAGACAGCAACAGGACAGATGGAACTCTACGTAGTTTTCTTCACCTCTGAGACCCTGCCATGGTCTCAGTCCTATCAGAACAATTCTAGCTGGGTACTGCTAGGACAAGGTTGATGCTGCAGAACTAGAAGGACCACTGGTGAGCATGGGTTACACTGCCTTTTATTTCCTAAATCCTAGAAAGAATTAAAATTTCTTTTCAAATAATCAAATGCAAACAAGGAAGCGGGTCTGCTAACTACAGTTTTGTCTCTTCACTGACAGTGCAGCGACTTTTAGGACTGCAAAATCCCATCACAGCCCACTGCTGGCCTGATGGTCCTACATTAACACAATACCTCAAAGGAGACAGCTTCCTACTCAGCAGAGCCTCCTTCTTTTAAGGCCAGTCAAACATTCCTGTATAATTACCCGCAATAAAGATATACCCTTATCCATAGACAGGGTTTTTTTCTGAGGCGACAGAAACTCGGCAGCATCTTCCCTGATGAACTAAAGCCATGGGGCTCCCAGCACTCCAGCTGACAGTGAGGTCAAACTCAAGAAAGAACATTCTCATCAAAAGCAAGAATTTGAATTTTCACATGTTAGCCTGTCTTCTTCTATCCTGAAGAGGATATAAGCCTCTTAAATCACACAGACCAATGCTACCCACTAAAACATTATGGGGCGTTGTTTGTAAAATGTTGTTTCTCCTTCTCTTTGAAATTTGTAAGAGAAACTCCCATAACTAATTCCCCTGGATAAGCTTTAAGAAAATCAAAGCAAGTGATAAAACCCCTGTTTTTCTCGCAGCCCTGCTGTCTTTTCCCCACACTACCCTTTGCACTCAATGACCTGCAAATTAACCAAAACAAGAAATGTGACCTCACACGTCTGCTCTGCAGCACACAGTCAGCCTGTCATAAGGTCCAAAGATGACAAAAAGGTTTCAAGTAAAGCTGTTTAAATACATTATGGTCTATTGCCATTACACTTTCCACAAACGCTGCTGTCCCACCTAAACGTGGCACATGCTGTTCAAACAGGGAGGGGACCAAGGCTGAGAAACACTCCCAGAATAAGCAACAGCATGGTGAAGCAGCCAGGGAAAACAAAGGATGGCTGAGTGGCTTCCAGGCACTTTGCAGCTACTCTACCTCGAGCTATAATCAAGCTAATCAGATCAAAAATAAATCTGGTCACTGCATGCACAGAAACTGATAAGGACAATTGCTCGTCACCGGTCTTGCTGGAGCTAATAAAAAAATCCTGAAGGTCTGCAAAAGGGCTAGCAGGCACAGCGCCACTGGAAGTACCTTGAAAACAAGCAGAAACATAAAATGGATGCAAAAACAAAACTACCAACCAGCATCTTGAACCATCAGTTTTTCCCATCTTGCAGTTTCCAGGAGCAGACATGCACATGTGGAACAAAAAGCAGATAACTGGGCTTTCATTTCTTTCCCCCTCTTACAATTCTTGCTCTGGGAAGTAGAGTCCCCATGGCTCAGTTACACTTCTTAGAGCCCACTTCTCCATTACTAAACGAAAAAGAAGGCTTTCAGGCGTATATCCAAGGTCAGCAAAACAAGTCTTCTACTTACTTCCACACTTACAACAGAAGGCGGGAGAGCTCTACCACAAAGCATCCCCCTCCAACTTTTCTTTAGCAGCCTAAACCAGAAATGCTGACATTCAATTGTAAATTAAAACCTCCCAGGAAATCAAGGTATGGGACAAGAGGTTGAAATAGCGAGTGGACAGCAAGCATTCCATTTGTTGTGGAAATAAATTTAAAAAAAAATAAAAAAATTAAAAAAATTTTAAAAAAAAGGAGAAAATGCAAGCAAAACATAAGAAGAAGAAAGGAATATAAGCAACAATTGGAGTGTAGGAGTCTCATTTCTGGTTCGTTTTCTGTTTTAACTTTAAAATGCTTCCCTAAGAAAGACTCTCAGATCTCAGAGGCTAGTACTGTGAAGGCTACAATAAGAACTCCTAAAATGCAAACAAGAGAAAGATTTTGTTTATGCTGACAGAGCAAATTGAGCAGACCAAAACCTATCTTCAAATATTTATTTTCACATTGCGAATGTCAACATTCTTCTTGGTCTTCAGATCAAGTGGGTAAGGTACAGTAACTGCACAAACCAAGGTCAAACACATCCCCTTCAAGGTTTAATTTGGCTAGATACCACTGCAGGACTTATTTGTGCAAGCTTGGAGATATGTAATCGAGGAGGAGACTGCACAGATTTCTGAGAACGTGATTTGAGCAGTGTATTTATTAGTGTTTTGGATTATTAAT
The DNA here is from genome assembly GCA_030625065.1 of Alectoris magna. Taxonomy (NCBI): domain Eukaryota; kingdom Metazoa; phylum Chordata; class Aves; order Galliformes; family Phasianidae; genus Alectoris; species Alectoris magna. Next base: position 63,162,745 of record CM060560.1, read on the forward strand.
GGGTGAAAGATTTAATTGTTAAAACAATAAAGGAGCAGAAGCTGAGAGGAGGCCCACAGGTGCCAGTGCAGTGGGGGCTCCTTCCCCCAAAGCACACCCCACACACCTCCTGACCCCTTGCCCAAGGATGAAGGAGAGCTCTGTGTAACGGAAAATCAGAATAAATATCTCAGGCATTTAGGCTGTATTTTTTCCTACTGTTAGATATCCTTCATAACAGCATGGTCATAAGGCAAGGTCCCTACAGCTTGAGCCCACCACTCTTCAGAAGGCTTTCAGAGAACACTTTTTGACAATGATTTCACAAAAGGTTTTGGAGTCGACCCTCTATCAGCAAGGCAAACGTTCAATCACCTCCAGTATGTGCACATGCTGTATTTTTCCACAGGGCGGGGTCAACAGAACCATCTTTCATCAGAAATCCTTTTTGTGTGCCTGTCCACAGCAGGGATGGAACTGCTGCACAGGGCAGGAACCCAACATCTACACTGCGACGGTTGGGTACACAGGGGAACCAACCACAGCCCTAATGGCCACAGCTAATGCACCTTAGCACCGAGGGCTTTTTGGAACATTCCCTAAAAACAAAACAAAGCAACAACAACTAAAAACAGGTGCAGCACTTCTCCTTGCTTAAAATCTTTTCACCCTAAAATGAAAGAAATTGGCTTCTATAAGAGTTCAACATTAAAAGCTGCATTCGATACCATGATCTTTTAGCAATGACTGCAATTAAATGCTGGCGTTGATAACCTGAGCTTAAGCAGAAGTACAAGTAAATGCACATGGGTGTAAAACACAAAACTGCACACTGTGGGGCTCTTTTGCGTTTCTGTTTCTGACACATATATCTTATATATCACAACCGCCCCCCACGCACACTGATTATACTTTGAGGCGCAGCATTTTGAGATACCTCTAATTAAAGATTAGGTCAGGACTCAACAACTCAAAACATCGTTTTTTCCAAATGTTATCCCTTCCAGTGCTGCGCCTGGGGGAGTTACTAGCAAACTTCCAGGCAGTAATTTTAGCCAGCGCTTGCTTCAACCAGCCTCGCCTTTAGCTGATCCTACACTGAAATGTTCCCTGTGCTACCTTCATGAGAGCCTCCAACCCTTTTTACAAAATACTTTATTACTCATCAAAGTTCAACGAAGACTACTCTGGAAAACAGAAGCTATGCTTGCATTTATGCTCTTTGTCCAGCATCTAAATCATTTTGGGGGCAACCTCAAAGCATTTGGTTAGTGCACCTATATGCAAATATCACACGCTCCCTTCCAGCTAAAACGACAAGGTGCAGGTGAGAAGCAGTGGGGTGACAGTGTGGCACCCAGAAACTCCTAACAGATGCTTGGTCTCATCTGGCTCTGAGTCACCCATCTCAGGCTTGCAGCACAAGGCTGCTGCCCTAAGCAAGTCAAGCGTGATGCATAAGGGAAAGGGAACATTTCAAGACCTCTTCCGGGATTTTTTGGGGAATTTTTTTGCTTGGCTGTTTTTTTCTGGCACACATGTGCCTGAGCGTTAATCACCTTATTTATGAGGAGTAGTCACTCCACCTCCAGACAAGAAGAGCGCTGCCTTTTCTCCTGCTATTACTCTCAGGCACATCTTTCAGCAGTATTCATTGACCCATCATACCGTAACCAGTAAGTCAGATAGGGGAGGGCAGCACTAACCAAATCCAGATTTGCGAAATTTCAAGTGGAAGCTGCACAACCAACTTGCACAAAGGTTGGTATCAGACAGGCACACCGCGTGGGTGCAAATCAGACACACAACCATGTGCAGGAACACATGCACAGCTACAGGGGACTTATCACAGGAGACACCTCACCCAGGGGGTTTTCCTTTTTTTGATCGTTTTCCTTTTGCTAGTATCACAACTAAGTCCCTATCTGCAGTTACAGCATTGTGAAACAATCCATTCCAGAAGATACTTCTGAGAGAGACAAGGGCAAAAAGTGATGCCAGAGGTGCCTTAAAGTAACTAGGTACAACACATCAGAAACCTTGACTTTAAATAAAACCAGGAAGGCTGTGTTTCTAGGAATGCAAATGAGACACCTGCACATCTAGCACAATGGAAACATTTCAAAAGCACCAAGAAAGAATGAAACTCACCCACTCAAATATCCAACACAACATTCAATGAAATACTAACCATTTGGTGAAAAACAAGCTTTGGTTAAGATCAGGAGTTTGAATCCCTTGTGCTCCTTTCCATGAGCTACACAAGACCTTCAGGCACCTCCTCAGTGCACTACCAGATCCTAGACGTTTTTTTGTGGGGAGCCAAGCTGACAAACAGGCATGTTTTCATGCATCCATGGAATTTGGGCTGTAGGGTTGCTGCCATTTTTTAATATATATTTTTTTTTACTGTAAATGAGAAGTCCCACCACTCAACCTGTGTACAAGGTTAAAAGCTGAGTTAAACTGCACAGTATTTATGAAACACAGTGGGGAAGAAAATCAATAGCATCACATTTAGAGCCATTGTTCATGGTCTTGTACACAAAGCCTTTGCCACTGCCAGGGTGTACAATTGTGCTTGTAGTTTCCATTTATGCTTTGTGTTCCCCAAAACACAAATAGTCAAATTGAATCCTAGAAAAACAAACTATGCATTTTTATATCCTCACATCTAGGCCACAGCACTCTTAACTCTGTTAGATGAATACTCTATGATTCCTTTTGTAAGAGTCCAGTATTTGGTATTTGGCTAAGCAACAGCTTTTTGAAGCTGACAGTAAAAAGAAAGAATACCAGAATAAATTTGTGAAGTTTTTCCCACACTATCAAAAACCACAACCCACATCTTTTCCTGCAGCCCTCGATCTCACCTGTTTAGAACTTAATAACCAAAAGGTACGCAGCTCCCGGGCAGAGAAAAGGGCTGAAAGAAAAAGACAAAACTCTATCTGCAGCGTTCCTGTTTTGCTTTAACCTACAGCGATTACTCATCTCCACAGCAGGAATCCAGACTATTCATTTTCCTGCATGCACTTGTCCTCCTCTTGCCTTCAGTCTCATCCACCTGACGCTTGCTCAGCTGCGCACCTTGGGGATGTTCGGTTTACATGGAGAAAAACAGTAAATAGAAAGAGAGAGCATCTCCAGTTCACACAAATAAAAGGGCTCCATAGTCAAAATACAATCTCAGTGAAAAACCTGTGAAGAAAGTCGCACATTCATGCTAGAGCCTTGGGGTAAAACTAATTTATATACCAGTTTTCTGATGTGGGTTTTACACGTTGATTTCATCTCCCACCAAGAAAACAACAACAGTAACAACAAAACAAAAAGTGAATTTGGTATTGCACTGGCTGGTACACTGGCTACCTCACAGACACAGGGCAAGATGGGAAGAAGCAGGGAGCAGATTTTCTTACTGCTCTTGAAAGGAGGCAGAGAAGGTATCACCTAAGCACATTCTGATTTTGCTTCATAGGGCACACCCTACACAAAGTTTCTCCAGAAGCACTGGTGTACCACTGAAAGCATGAGCATACCATCGCAATACAAAGCTCAATGAGTGCACAAGAAGCCACATGAACCAATTCAGGGTTGATGAGGCAGCTGCATGGTATCCCTGATCAGCAACACTTGGAGCCTTTTCTTTGGGCCAGGCAGTTCTCTGTGGAAAGAGGCCTAAATGTTTACCTCCTTGGCCTATGTGAAGGTGCGGGGACCTCCTTTACTCAGAGATAGTGAGGCCCTGGCACAGGCTGTCCAGAGAGGCTGTGGTGCCCCATCCCTAGATGTGCTCAAGGCCAGGCTGGATGGGGCCCTGGCCAGCCTGATGTGCTGAGAGATGTCCCTGCTCACGGCAGAGGGTTGGGGTTGGGTGGGCTTTGAGGTCCCATCCAACCTGAAGTGTTTTATGATTCTATGATTCTCCCTGAAAAACTTCAGTCTGATGTTTTTATCAAAGCTCTGCATATTTTCCAACACTCTATCTAGAAAGTTTCAGCATTCAGCTGACCCAGGCCCCAGCAGAAGGCAGCCGGGGCCACATCCACACAGATGTGCCAAGGAGGCACTAGCCAAAGGAGGCAAGTCTGTGACGCTTCTAGAGGTGGGTAAGCTAGAGGGGTGAAAGCTCCCAGCAAGACCAGTTCCACAGAGCAGTTTAAACAGATAGATTGACAGATAAATAGATATTAAATAGCCATGAATAGATTTGACCTGCAGAGTGAGTTAGCACTGTGAGGTCTTAGTACTTTTGATTTGGTATAGAAAGTCCCTAAAACTAGATTTCACAAATTGTCAATCTTCAACCACCCTTTCCCAAGTGCTTGTTTCAGCAGTTGGGCCAAGCCCAGTGTCCCTCCTCCCCTCCTGCCCGGGGCTGGTGCTTGCAGCTCAAACTTTGCAAAGGCAAAACCCCAGAAGAAATACTAAATGCGAATCCGAGTGAAGTCAGCCTTATTTTGCAATGAATTTTCCCCTCACGAACCAAACTGTTCTCTGCACTCTGCCCCTTTTCTAAGCTTGTTTAGATTGCCCTGATTTACAAGGCAAGTAGCAGCTCTCCTCTCCAGACACACCTCCTCGGTGCTATGTAACTCACAGTGTGCTGCTTCTTAGGAATGCATTAATAGTTTGAGCCTTGCTAGATCACATCTGTAGCACTCCTTTATGATTTTCTCCTGTTTGAAAACTTCAGCTCTTTTCAAGGAAGGGAAAGCTGGAACAACCGGAACATGAAGGACAGGAAGCTGTGGACAGGCACGTAGGCCTTGAATGGAGTAGCTGATCACAGCAGAGGGCACACTGCTTTTGAAATAACCATGCAATCTATTATTATAATTATATGTGGAATTTATAATGTTGAAAACCCCATACAGATAAACAAACAATCTCATCATTAGGAGACCCAGACACCCATCTCTCCCAGCCAAATCAGAAGCAGGGGATTTGCATATCTAAGAAACAGCTGAATACTTGAGAGTCAGTATGGCACTGCATTTCTGAGAGCCAGTCAGTCCTAAGCAGCAGGTACCCAGCACAGTGCCCTCTTACCTAGCAGCTGTGAATGTGACTGGGCACATTTCTTGATGCAGTCCATAGTGACACTTCCTCCTCAACTGCACAAAGTCACCTGAGCTGATGATGTTACGGGGCTGGAGGAAGGGACAGAGCACATCTGTCCTAACACAGGGCATCCAACTGCTCCTTTCAACCAGCCACCTTCTGATCACAGAATCACAGAATGACCCGGGTTGGAAGGGACCTCAAGGATCATGTAGTTCCAACCCTGATGAGGGTCCAAGTCAGGTCAGGCCCTTTGGGGGTGATTTGTCTATCCCTCTCTCTCAGCTCCAGGTGGAACAATGTCTGAGTAAAAAGGTAAGCCTTAGGCATTAGTTGCAAGTGTTCAGTGTTCAGAAGTGAGGAGAATCTGTGCATAAGGGGCCAAAATTAAACCACCATGCTTAGAAAAATAGGAATGATAATGAGCCAAAGAAAGAAAGATGGGGGAAAATAAATCATTGGCTCCTCACCGGATAAAAATGCAAATATAAATACATCATGAATATATGATTTTATATATATATATATTATATAGATAGATAGATATATTTAAATTCCTTATGTTTCCGTCTTTCATTCTGCACTAAGTGCAAGCACTTTGGGAAACTGCCAGATTTCACTGTAACTTCCACAAACACTGCACACCTCTATGCTCAGCTCTGTTTCAGTGGGTCAACAATCTGCGTCCATTACTCCCATTAAGGCACTGAGCACATCACAAAAATAGCCACATTTAAATAAGCACAGTTGTGTAACATCATGCAGTAGAGCTCCAATATAACCTGGTTTGTTCTTGCTAGCCTGGATAGAAGAGGCAGGCTATAATTACATTAAGAAATCCCTTCTTTAACCCTGAATATACCTGGGGAAGATAAGCCCTGTCAACATTTGTGCTTTCTATTGACAGTGGAAGCAAAACAGCAAAATAGAATAAAGGCAGAAACACGCATTCACAGCACTTAAACCAACCCATAATTCATGGCAGCTGATTAGTTCTGTTGTGTAATCAGGTCTCCTTGATGCAGCAGGGAACTGCTGTTCATGCAGTGGGAACTTGCTGTGCCACTTTCACCGTAAGCTGTATTAGACAGGATCCTTTTTCACCTTCTATCAACCTGGCTGAGCTTCAGATAAAGCTACTGACTGAGACAGGGACCTAAAGACAAATAAACACACATACATGTCCAAGCAACAGGGAGAGCATCGATTTGGAAGTCCTGATTTTCAGGCAGCAAGCAGCCTGCCAGAAGTCAGCATTAGCTCTTTAGTACGTTAACATGCATGATTTATATTATTCTGACGTGCAGAACACACACAGTTCTCTCACACACTGAAAAATTCATGTTAACTACACAGAGGAGACCAAGCAGCAATGCAGCAGCTTTTAGTCAGGAGTTGCATGAAACGCCTGAATAGAAATATTTCACATTTGGCTTTAATTCCACATAGCAATTCAAACTCTTTACATGAGGTTCACCTTTCTGTTCTTTTTGTCTTCCTTTTGTTGCCTCACCTATTGTGGAGAGAGAAACTTTTGGTCAAAACTAGCACTTCACAGGACTCCACCATTCAAACCCTTGCTGAGATTTCCCTCAACATTTCCAGCACAGAGCAGAATAGATAAAAGCACAGCACAAACAAGACCATGCCAACAAACTCTCATTTGCTTTTTGCAATTTTCTAATCCACAAGAATATTTCACCCTCAGCTTTAGAAAGAAACGATACGGGGCTGTAAGCACTACCGTGCACCAACCTGCAAACCACCCTCTCTACCAACGCACAACCTTTTCTGAACCAGTCTTAAAAGCAAGAAGTCAAAGCCCAGAGCTTTGCTCCTACCTGAGCTTCAGCAGCCACTGAAGGTCACTCTAGGCTGGTTCTGGGCTCAGCCTAATGAAACTTGATAAGAGCTGAAGTAAAAAAAAGTGACAATAACCTGAAACCTTTGCTGATCCTCATTAAGTTCATCTCCCTAAACTAATCATTATAGGCAAACAACTCAAAGAGTTTTCCGCTCCCAACACAACAGCAACAAAGGCTAAGTCAGGGCAAGCCACAGCCTCACCAGGAAAACAGTTACATAGCCTTCTCCCAGTTTAGCACTTTTAATTTCTGTTAAAGGTGATTAGATTTGTGATTCAGGAGTTGGGAAGAACTCAGGATGAAAAGTTGAATGCTAGGCTCCAGGTCAGAATTAATCTCAACAGCAGCACGTCAGGTTAAAGGAGTTAATGTTCAAAACAGCAATCTCCTTCCAGCAGGCCATTTAAAGTCACTGCTGGGCATTTCTGTTTTCTCATCATAGCCTCCTCTGAGGTGCAACGATTTAGAAGGAAGAAAGGAAACAATGCGGCACTTCAACACTATATACACATAATAGGGCACACCCTATTCTTACCCAACTAAAAACACCTCTTAAGCTATTCCTGATAAGCCAGGTAAAGTAGGCAACAGAAACACCACCTCCATGTAATTCTGTGGATGGGAAAGTAGAAAAGCATTAAGAGAAGTTACCACAGTGTCCTGTGAAAGGAAATCATTTGCTCTCAGCTGAGATACAAGACACGGTTTGGACTTATAAACCTCTGGGGACATGCAAGCCTGATAAAGGAGGCAAACAAGCTTTCTGTTCTCATCAAGCATGGTATTTACAGAAAAATTCAACTCCCTGGTTCCTCAGTCCCTCACTGGGGGTAAAACTGGTACCAGTGAAAAGCAATTTCTCTGCTCAGCAAGGCCTCCTCTAGCTCCAGTTGGAACCCTGCTGAACACAAGTTTCACAGGCACTTCACTGGCCTATGCACAGCCGTCTAATCATGCACGGTTTGTGCTGATGGTTCCAGAAGATAACAAGGTGCTGCCTAGAGTTTACTGGTAGTATAACCCAAAAATGGAGCAGATAGCAACTAATGTAACCAAAAGACAGGGGAAAGAATTACAGAGGCTCACAATGGGGCTGACGTTGCCCAAACACCCTCAAAAACAAACCACATTTTCTGTGGTGGTTAGTAGAAAACTGCTTCCTCTCTCATCGTTACAGGGACTTTTCTGCTATGCAGTCAAGCAGGGAACCCATTCATGGGACACCAAACCACAGTTTGCTTTCCTCGTAACTGGAAATTCTACCTGGCCTTCCCGTGCTTTCCGTGCACACAGCAGAAGGCACTATACTCACACAGAAATGGGCTCTAACGAGCAAGAATCACCAACAACCTACTTTCCAGTTCCCCTTTTGCAAACTGTATTTTTTAGCAGTGCTCCCAGCAGCTCTAGCACACTTCAGATTTAAAGACAGCCATAGGACAAGCACAATAGGACACAAGCAGGCAGCATGTTTCCCAGCCCAGGCCCAGGCAGCGCCCAGAAGGGCAAGTCATGCAGGAAGTCCTAGAAATTCGGCATCAAAGAGTCCACAGAGCAACAGCTATGACCTTTAAAAATGGATTTCATGAGTAATTCAGCCTTGACTAGCTGCACACTCATCCACAGGCTTGGCACAGTGTGGTCAAAGTGGCTGCTGGATGACTGTTATCAAGATGAAATTGGCACCACTGAACTCTGCCTACAAGCAAGGGCAATAAGCAGCTCAGGGGTGTGATTTACCACAGCCCTTACAGTCAGAAGCTAAATGCACCGGTCACAAAAACACAAATAGAAGATTTGCAAATCTTCCACTTACCTACTAAAAGAGCTTGAATTGATGCATATATTTGAATTAGTATAAAGAAAAGTCAAACTGTGCAAACACCTGGACACTGCATTCTAAAAGCATACTAGGAAAGTGTAGTTAAATTGACATGGCCTCTTCTACAGAAGGATGATGTGCTCGTTACAGGGGTACCCCTGTGAGGTTGGGTTGACATTGTCTTCTCAGAGTAAAGAAGAACATGCTTGAGCAATTTGCTTAATGTCGCATCTATTTTAAGAGCAGTGACCCAGATCTCTGTTTTGTCAGTAGATGACTTGTATAACAGAGATGAATTGACAAGGAGTTAAATCAGCATTGGGCAACGCCAAGGTGCTGACAAGCAGCAGCAGAGGCAGGTGATGGAGCTAGGTGGCACCATCAGGCCCTTTCACCTCAGTTTAAGCTTCCAAACCTGCCACCAGCCAGAGGGTCATCTGTGGCCAGCCTAAGCCCTGCTGCAGATGTCACCTTATCAGCTATGGGACTTCACTACATTGACCCATACCACAGTGAGCATGGCTCCAGCCACCATCGCCATTGGCAAGCCATGGAGACATTCAGCCTGGATCATTAGCTCCTTGCCCGATGATCCTAAGCATGCTTTTTATTACAGCTGATGAATACAAAACTGAGCTCTTGGCAAAGAGAGACAAGACGCTTTGCTCAGGTCCCGGGACACAGGGAAATGAGGGCTCTTAGCAAGAGGCCAGGAAAGAGGGCTGGTCAGGTGGCTTGTATCATATTTTCTGTCTGGTAAGGTCTTTTGGTTTAGCTGTCTCCAGCATTTCTTAAATACCTATAGCCTTATGGAAAACAGACTGAAGAAAGACAAATTTCCCACGTATTGGTTAGTCCAAAGGACAGAGCATTCAAAGCTCAGACACCACTGTGGGAAATAGAATCACAGAAAACATCTCCAGAAAAGATCTTAAGAGGGTACCAGGAAGGATCTCTCAAGAAACAAACGACCGCAGACCTGGTCAAAAGGGAGAAACGGGAAGCACTGTCAAGTTAACCCCTGGCCTGCACCCCTAGCTGGCTGAAAATATCTTTAGCAGCCCTGTGGTGCACAGAAACATGCTGATTCCTCACAACAAAATTTTCCATCCAGCACACCAATGCTTACAAAACATTTCTTTTTTTTTTTTTACCCTCCGCAGTCCAGAGTCTGCCGGACCAAAGCACGTGAGTGATAAAGCAGCAGCAAGAATAGACTGAATCAAACAGCTACAAGCAACTGCTTGTGGTCGGTTTTTTTCCCCTTCTTGACCTCCCTCTCGATTCAAGGCATTGGGAACAACACCGTGCTGCTCAGCATAGTTTACAAGGGGAGACAACACAGGGGGCTGATGCAAAGGGGGGAAACGGGACTGCTCAGTGCCAAGCAGGTAAACGCTGCTGTGACCTTTGCTCGGCCAGCTGCCAGAAGAAAGCAAACAGGCATGACATCTACATACAAACAACCTCCAACACAAAGAAAATATTTTCTGACAAGCAATGAAAAAATTAACTATCAAAAAGAAGAGGGAGAGCAAACGCAACCCCCCACATGCTTTTCCCACCCCACCCCACCATCCTCCATGCTCTGACTGCTTACCACCACACAGCAAATTGCTACCAAGAGCAGAGAAAGAAATGGTTCGTTAGAAGCAAATACACACGCAGGAGCTTTTAATAATAGGTTTTTAATAAAATATAGGAAGTAGCAATAAAACCTGTGCTAACACAATACAGTTAATCAAATATTTCTGATGCAATAAATTTCAAGAGCGGTGCTTTCAGTGACACTGGACCTCCCTGAGCCAGAAATTCAACCTTAACACCAGCTCCACAGGGACTGCTCTGCCCATCGCCGGGACGTGACCATGTCCTATTATAACCGAGCGCTCGTTCCCAGATGAAATGGGATCAGCGTGGGGGCGGGGGGCAGGAAAAAGGCAAGATGAAGAAAAATGTCAGGATCTTGCAAGCTTAAAAATCAAAAGTAATTAAAACCAAGCAGAATTCGAGTCTACTACGGATTTATCAAATATTTAATACAGAAAACCCTTAAGCATGCCACTGTCAACTGAGCTTGAGAGAAATTTGCTTCTTTCCCAGTATATGGCTTAATCTGTTCCCAGGATGCATTTCTTTGCTCAGTAATTTCAGTTTAAACAGAAATGAACTGTGGATGTACATTTTAGCTCAATGGCTGCCTTCTTTAACTAGGCCCTGGGCAGAAGGGGGCATTAACCTCCTCTCCCCCTACCCAGCACCACTTATCAGCGACACGAAGCAGTCTCTTTTCAGAGCATGCCCTTTAATCCTCCTGGTGCCTGAATGTGAGGCTCCAACAGTGCAATGCCCCCCACGCCCCATGCCCCCACTCCGATATGCAACCAGGCCCCACGCTGAGAACATGAAACACAGCAGGACAAACAGGATTCCTATCCAAGGGCAAAAGAGTCTCCCTTCAGAGTTTGCTCTGGCAATCCAAACACTGAAAGGGGCTGGGCTAGAAATGTGCTTATGTGCTTTTTTTATTTCAAATTTATACTTCCCCCAAGAATGTAACCCGCTTCCAGCAATTCCTGCAAGGGCAGGATCCAGATCAGAGGAGGGAATTGATTCCCAAGAACTTAAGCATCAATATTACTACTGAATTTGCCATATCAACGATGATTTTTCTACTTAGTGCATACCGGCTAGCACCGGTGACCCCCAGAAAAAAAACAGATCTGCCCACTTGCCTCACATTCCTTCTATTTTTCATCCAGTTAATTCTACAAGAAACACAAAGTCCTACAGTAGCCGTATAGAGCCTATACCTCTCATGAATCCTTTTTCAGCCTACAGTAAGGTCTATAGACACACCGCATCTGAATGATTTTCCTCTGGGATCAGCTCAGCTCCTCAACAAATGAATCTCCGTGTCCAGATGGTGTTCTCCACAGAAACTCCTCTAAGTAACTCCTAATACCTAAAAAACAGACTTGGCTCAATCCTCCCACAACTGTCACCTCCTTGCAGAGCAATGGCGGGGGGGGGGGGGGGGGGAGAAGAGGAAATCTTAAAAAACAACTTGAATAATACACACAATTGTGGGGTTTTTTCTGAAATAAGGCTTTGTGAGTATGCTCCGAGCTGCAGTCATCCAAGTGGGGAGAGTTCTAGTCTTTATAATTTGTTACCGGATGCTACCAGGAGGACACAGTGCCATACTACCCAGCATCTGAAGGACTGCATGAGGACACAGAAGCACACAGTGTTGGAGAGGAGATGTACATCAGCTTGTTCTTCATCCCCCATTGCTCGCAACACGACACAAGGCCCTCGTGTACTTCTGCACACCCAAATTCATCCACAAGGCAAGGGAAATCTGAGAAGACAATACATTTTACTTTACCTCGTAAAGCCTGCAGGTGCTGTTGTAAACACATGAAGCCCAGCACCTCCTGCAGCTCTGTCACCTGTTCAGCTCTGGAGGCCCTACCTACACGTACCCCACTCGTGTATCCCTTCCAGATCTACACATTGCTAATTGGGGCTCACGGAGACACCAGGCCCCTCCTTCTACCCAAAGGAGCTGAGCATTGACAAGCTCTGTCCCATTTTGGAAACCCAGAAGCACTCAAACGGTTTAAAACAGAGCAGTCAAAGCAGACCAGGGCAGCCTCGGTGCCCTCACAGACCACAGCAGTGGTGAAGTGCACGTGCTGAAGGAGGAAAAAACTTTAGAGAAGGTTATCCAAAAGGAGCTGTACTCAAATCTAAAGCAGGCATCCCCTTTTTGTCTCCCTGACAAAACGCCTTTTTCACTTGCCACGCCCAGCCTCAGAACGAGTCAGCTGAGCCACAGCGGATCCAGCTCAGAAGCACTAACATCCTCCTCTCCTGAATAAAATTAACAGCCACCTCCAGTTTAGACAGAGACGCCTTACACAAACAGCTGCAGCACAACCAGCAGTGAAGCTCGAGAAGCTTTCACTTCAACCCACTCTTGGGAAAGTCATGGGTGAGTTCATTTTCACAAGTCTGAAGACACAAGAAAGTGAAATCTGTAGCTAAAATTTGTTCTGTAAATGTGTAATGAGGCTCCTCTCTAGAAATGCCTTTTGCAGAACCATCCAGAGAAGTAACAAGAAGCCACTCTCTTTGAAATACAAGAGCAGACCGATTTGCAGAGGTAGGGCTGGGGTCTGAAAGGGGCAATTCAAAGCTTGTGCTTCGGTTTGGTTTTTACCTGAAGAGTTTCCCAGAACTCCGTAGCACACCCATCCTAAACATCCATCCATAAACTGGTTAAACAGAATCCTCTGTTCCCACCCTGCACTAAGACTAACTACTGTCCAATAGCTCTGTTGAAAGAAAAAAAAAAATCCTCACAAGTCCATCTGGCAATTTGGTCGAATCCTACATTTCAGCGACGGACGCAGTCAGAATTCCTGCAGCTGGGCTGCACCTGGATCAGCAGCAGTCAGAAGAGGACAGCAAGCTGTGAGGCGATGCGAGGTGTGTGCTCAGCTCAGGGGGATCGGTGGTGCCTGCAGCATGAGCCACGCAGCAGCATCACAGCGGGCCTTTGTCCTTCACTGTGCCTTCCCTTCCTCCTCCCCCAAAATAAGAGAAACAAAGGGCAGCTCAAGATCTGGGGTCTGGTTTACGACATGCTTAATGGAGCACTCAATTGCTGGTGGTTACTGCCTTGTTTAACTGCTTTCGTTAAATGAGAAACATGAGTAAACAAGCGTGTGTCATGAAAAAGCCCCTATTCAAACAGGAGCTGACAAGAGAAAGGACATCCATGTCTTACAGCTGCTCCTGAGCAGTTTGGAGTGCAGGCACCAGCTGAGATGGCAGCAAAGACAAATGCAAAGAAATCCTCACCTCGCCCACTGCCAGCTCAGGGGCTCATCTCGCCCCAGATTTAACTTAACCACAGGAGAGCAGCCTGCTGCGTCTAGACAAAGACTTTCAATGTCCTTCAGTCAGCATCCGCAAACTTCCCACCTCCAGCCCTGGGCTGGAGCATCCTGGTAGCTCTGGAAGAGGAAAGGTTATGAGGAAAGGTTGAGGGAACTGGGCTTGTTTAGCTTGGAAAAGAGAAGGCTCCAGGGAGACCTCGTTGTGGCCTTCCAACACTTGAAGGGAGCATATGAACAGGAGGGGGAATGACTGTTTACAAGGGTGGATGGTGATAGGACAAGAGGGAATGGTTTTAAACTAAGACAGGGGAGGTTTAGGTTAGATATTAGGAAGAAGTTTTTCACACAGAGGGTGGAGATGAACTGGAACAGGTTGCCCAAGGAGGTTGTGGATGCCCCATCCCTGGAGGCATTCAAGGCCAGGCTGGATGTGGCTCTGGGCAGCCTGGCCTGGTGGTTGGCGACCCTACACATAGCAGGGGGCTTGAAACTACATGATCACTGTGGTCCTTTTCAAACCAGAACATTCTGTGATTCTATGATTCTCTGTGAACCAAGAGTATGAGAAGAGCAGCCAGCATCCCTCACGCCCTGGCCCAGTCTTTTGGAAATCTGCAAGGACGTCAGGACTCTACCCCATACCAAAAGGCAGCTGAATTCAGCCCTGAGACTGAAAACTCCTTGAGGACAGGGTAAAAAAAAGCGACTAATCCCTGGAGGTTTTCAAGAAAAGGGTAGATGTGGCATTAAGGGACATGGTTAGCGGGCATGGTGGGGATGGTTTGGACTCGATCTGAGAGGTCTTTTCCAACCTTAATGATTCTATGGTTCTATAAATCTCATTTCTTTGGAAAGCTAGGGTAAGAGACTGCCTAAAAAAAAAAAAAAAAAGAAAGAAAAAAAATCAAAAGGAGGTACCAGGATGCATGTGGAGAAAGGCGTTAATGAAATAACAAACAAACCTCCTATTGACAGAACTGCAGCCAGTACCAGAGGTCACACAGATTTAACCATATCCCTTCTATTTCTTAGCTACTTTTATACCAATTAAAAAAGAAAAAAAAAAAAAAAAAAAGAAACAACAACAACACACAGACAAGCCTAGAGGAAGAAATGCAAAAGATGAGTGTAGAGTTTAGAGAAGGGAAAACTGCAGGAGAAATTCACCCACGTCCCATGAGCACGAGGGAAAAGCAAGAAGGACAAAACAAATCACCCGAAAGGAGAGAAACCTGCCATCGCTTAAAAAGGGACAAAAATTGAAAGGAAAGTTAATTCTAGGAGGAAAGATTAAATATGTAAGATATGAGGCACTTCGGAAAACTGATATTTCTAGAAAGAATGCTCTTTTCTTTCAAGTCCGATGAGAGAACTCCAATCAAAACTGTGCAAGCCTGTGTCCATGGCTGCAACTCCAACCTGCAGAATCAGACTGATACCAGTGCAATGTACTAATAGCTTTAAAAAATACCCTAAACCAGACCAATAAACTCCTCAACATTGCAAGAAACAGCATTACTTCTACCATACTCCTATCACACCTCTTTTTCTCTCAAATGATATTTATGCCTCTTAAATCATAGGCATAATCTCTCAAGGATATTATCCCCACAGGCCTAAGACAGCAGAAGTATTCAAAACATTTCCCTCAAAAAAAAACTCGAATCATGAAATCAAGTATTTGTTGAACGGAAGGTTGGCTTAGGCCCTCACAAGACTTTTTCTGACATCATGCAGAGCCATTCCCAAAACTAGGTGTTTTTGCTGATGGCTGTGATTCAGACGCAAGTCCCTAGTCATTGCAGCATGTTGTTTTTATCATCCTTCAAAGCTGTTCGCAGTCACTATTTAAAGAAACCCACAGATTTCAGCCCAGCAATCTGTGCCCTGCAGAAAATCCCAGGGCTGAGCATCCCTGGTAAATGCTCAGCACTGCTGTTAGATATCCAATCTGCACAGGAAAAGAGGAATAGCTTTTGAAGGCAGACAAGCTATTAAATTTTTACTAGGTGAAATGTTTACCAAAATAAATCTAGTCCTTTCCGCTCTTAATTATTATCATAACACATATGGCAACTGACGTACAGTTAATGGAGCTTTAAACCAAGAACCCTTGGAGGGAAAACACCCCCTGGATGTTTCAGCCAGTATTGACAGAAAGCCAGCTCCCGACAAGATTCAGAAAGCGAATGGCTTTAGAAGGCCTACCCTGACAAGGAGCACAGGCTGCAGGCTGCAGTAGTGAAGAGCTCCAGACCCCCCAGAACCCAGTGGCTCTGCAGGCCCCCGGCTGCCCCCGGCACGTACCACACTTATCGCACCCATGTGCCATCCCAAACCAGCCAAGAGTTCCAACAACAGCACC
Source organism: Alectoris magna (assembly GCA_030625065.1). NCBI lineage: Eukaryota > Metazoa > Chordata > Aves > Galliformes > Phasianidae > Alectoris > Alectoris magna. Next base: position 63,178,753 of record CM060560.1, read on the forward strand.
CTGCAACAAGAGCTTCAGATCCTCCTCTCCCACCTGGCAGAGCAAGCTGATAATAAGAGCGGCACAACATTTTTCCCACACAGCCTAGTGCAACCACACTATGGGCATACTTCCTTGAAGCAAGAGCACACGCTGACTGCCATACTTCGTTATTAAAAAAGTAGGAAGTACACAGCAGCAAAAGAAGAGGACAAGGTCACATCCCAGACGCTACCTTGAACACAGCGAGCACGTGCAGCAGTGGTTTTGTTGCCCACTTCTCTTTCCCCATCCCAATGTCAAATGTGAGTGCTACCACTATGCTCCATTCATGAGGAGGCATCTTCGAACTCAGCAACTTAACCAGAAAGAAGTCTGGTCAATAACTAAATAGACTTTTATCCCTGAGGAGGAAATCAGAGCACTCTTCCATTACCTCAGAGGAAACTTAAGGAAAGGTAGCATTACTCAGGACTGATTTACTGCCTCCAGCCATTCATAAAAGCATAAAGCCGGTGACATATAAAACAAGCAACTCATTCACAAGAGCTCTTTGATCTTAAATACAAATAAAATTAGGTCAATATTAAAGATTTTCATTCCTTGCCATATAAGACTTCCACAAAGGCTAAGGAAAGCTTTTCCCATCCACCCCTTTTAACACTCAAGTTATTTAGAAACTCACATTTCTTTCACATGACTTGAAACACATTCTTGATATTCACTTGTCATCACTCCAGAATTTAACTCTTGGTGCAAGGTAAGCTCAGGGTATAACACCACCTTGCATTTTCAGCTTAGCATGCATGACTGTGTTTTAGGCTGGCTTTCAAATTTTATTTATTTGCTCTCTAAATCAACCAAGAGCTCTCATATACAGCAGAAGGCCCCTGAAGCTATCACTGTAATTCTGTATCTGCTCATAAACATCAGTATACCAATTTTAAAGGTATTAACACTGTCATTTAGTCATGGTAAAATATCCTACTGCCTGCCCCACCCCCGCTACAGACAGCAGCACAGTTAACTATGAGCAATTCAGCTCAAGGTTTCCTGCAAATGTCATTTAAACGTATGCAAACCCCATCACCTGTAAGGTGGCACACAGTAATTCTCCTGCAAACCTAGGTAAGACATGCACGGGGGCAATGAGATCTGATTGTCCAGTGCCAAGAACCTGTAGGCCTTTCTCCAGGCTTTTTAAAGAGACCAAAAGGCCAACATAGAGAGTGTTCCCTCTCTTAGGCCAGGGCGAGTATTAAAGCAGACCTCAGCTACCATTAAGACAAAGAAGGGATCCTATGCGATTGAAAAGCATGTGCAACTTCATATTCAGAGATTTGGTTCTTATCTCTGCTATGTATTTCCTGGGTGGCCTGGAGTAAATTACACCAGTTCCTGGCTGTACTTCCCTCCCACATCCTCATTCGGAAGCAAATCACAGTGGATGGCTTCAATATCAAAAAAGAAGCACCAGAGAGCTCCACTTCCTTCTGCGTTTATAACCAAGACTGCCACGCAATTGGTAGCTCGGTTTAACAAATGGTGCAGAATATGAAATTTCAAACACTGCAGGAACGTCTGCTGTTCTGTTCCACGCAGGAACACGACGTGTACTGCCTCCGAAAAAAAAAAGCGTTAATTAGAGAAAAGGTACTTAGATTTACAACAGATTGAGATTTAAAAATAAGATTCACAACCAGACTGAATCCTACTAGCCAAGCTTACAGCCACAGAGAAGCAACAACAAAAAAAAAGAAAGAAAGAAAACAGGTTTGATAGGAACGGATACCTTGCAGAGAAGCACACCTTTGAGGAAAAACAAAAACCAACAAAAAACAGCATGGGTGTCAGGCACTTAATTACAACCCTCATCAACATCATCAAAACAGTTAAAGTATTTCTGTAATTCTGTTCTGAAAAACAGTAACCTCTATAGCAATGTAATCCATCTGAAAAGATGCCAGTGCTTACTGCTGAGGGGACAGAGAAGAGACACAAGGCACTGCCCACTTCTCACCATGACTGCTCTTCCCAGCCAGATACATGAGAAGTTCTGCAGAATCAACCTTTCTCCTGCAGGCCTGAGACAGCAGCAATACTGCCTGAATTCAGGTTCCCCGGCTTTGTATAGAAGTGGAGATGGATAGTTAGGGCAAGCACGTTCGCTTCTTGGTAGACATATGCAAAAACGGGTCACTTATTTATGAGCCTTTTGGGAAAAGGGATGCTTCCCTTCCAATGATGGAAAAGAGGGCTTTTACACTTCATTAATTTTCATGTATCCACTAAAGGCATCTTCACTCGTACACCCCTCAAAGACAGCAGACAGCAGGAGCTACCACATGCATGGCACAGACAGGGGTTAATATGCCCGACCTCAGACATACAGAAGATACGTATCTGAGACATTCATCCTAGGCTCCCATTATAATTAACGGGCACAGGCAGCTTCATGTAAAGAGCAGTTTATCTCATCCTAAGGCATGTATCTCCAGAGACCATCATTCTGATCTGTTTCTCTACTCTATGAGTGCTGGAGTTCACAGTTCAGATTCGGGCATCAAAAAGACAGTAGGCGGCCTACCAACACAAGCACCTTTCAAAAAAGAAACATTCCAATCCCAGTGCACAGAAGCAAGCTGTAAATTAACAACAGGTCATGCGCCTCTGCAGCTCTCGCTACAGAGTGCATTTTTTGCCCACGAGGCCACCGTAAAATAACTGGAGATACACAGCACTATCAGCTCCTGGAGAAGCACAAAAGAAATTCAATTAAAGCTTCCACTCAGGAAATACCTCATCATTACATTCAGACACCACTATGCCAATTCCCCTAAGAATTGGTTTGATTATTGCAGTTGCAGAGGCTAGCAGCACTATTGCCAAGGGCCTGTCAGCTTTCTCTTTTTTTCTTCTTTTTGTACCCCTACATGTAAGGGTTTATAACTCAGCTACAAGTATTTCCTCTTGACAACAGCCCTGCAATACCAGCACAGCTGTACCTCCCTTTCAGGTATTCAATAGAGCTTGCCTTGAGAAGCACAAAAAATGAAGAAAAATAATGAACCGCAATCACATTGGTGGGGTCCCAGACTTCTTAAGATACACAAAACCAAGTACTGCAAAACATGTTACTGTAACACATTAAGAAACAGAGACCTTAACCTTTGCTTTTCTGGTTTTGAAAACAAAGCAACCCAAAACAATTGGATGCCTCCAAGCGTAGGGGGCAGGTTTTATGACAAGTTTATTTTCCTTTGAGCTCACTGTTTAAATCAGAATGACGAACTTTTTCCACTGTCATCCCCTACAGCCACTCTCACGAAATCCTAGGAAGAACTACCAAAGCTTAACTAAAAATGACTGTTGTATTTTTAAGATTTCAAGTTTTAGCAGTTCCAAATGCAAAAATCTCCCCAGAAACTGCATCAGCGTTGTGGTGAACCAGCAGGAGCAGACCAATTGCCAAGGCAACCTCCAGATCATTAATAAAAAAATCAGACTTGTTACAACTGAGTATTCCAGGCTGCTGCCAATCTTTTACCTTCTTAAGACACACCCTCCTATTTTACTTCTGTCCTGATGTCAAGCTGACAGGTGCACAAACCAGAGCCAACAAGTCTATATCACACACTGCTACACAATAAAAAAAGAGGGTACCGCATCCATTAAAACTCAGAACAGCCTGGTTCGCCTTGCTGTTCCCAACCCAGCGCACGCCTTCTCAAGGATGCACGTGTCCACAGCCCGTGCAACAGGTACCAACCCGTGAGTCACCGTGGTCCCTGCGCAGAGAGAAGCTCTTATCAACGTGCGATGCGGCAGCTCCTAAGGGAGGTGACTGAGACACACCAGATAAGCTCTACGAGACCAGTAGAACTGCATCCACGTAAGGCGTTTTACCACATTAGTTGCTTTATTACAAGGGCTTGCTGACACTTGCAGTGTCCTGTCTGAATGCCTACTGTGACAGCTACGGTGGCAGAGCAACCCAGGGAGGTGCAGCTTCATGGGAACCGAGCATTTCACCATGTTAAACCACCTCCTCAGAAGCATTTCTCTTTCTGGCACATGGAAACAATACAGCTAGGTGGCATGAAAGAGGATTGGTCAGCACAAAAATATCTGTAAATGAACCTTCATCTGGGCTGCATAAACCCAAACCTTGGTAGGCTAGTGAAAGCAAAAGACTCTTGAGCAACCAGAGGTAAAAGCTGATTTGCTTCATAATACGGAAATGCGTATCATTTTTAATGTCTTTCTACTAACAGTGAAGCCATCTTTTTTTTACTTTTTCTTGTATTAACCACTTCCCTGACTCTACAGCACCTTTGTTTCCCAAGCTGTGAACTGCCTACTAACCCCACTCTCAACATTCAAGCCAGCATCCCATTCAACACCCTCCAATTCCCTCTGTAAATTCACCTTCGCTAGGTTGCTTTTCTTTGAGCCATCCCACTTGTCAGTAGGAAGCAAGATCAAGCAGGAGGAGAGTATGGGAAAACCCCAGGGAGAAGACAAACAAACACCTTTCATGCCCTCCCATGAGTTGCACGGGGAACTTCAGATAGGACTCAGTTGCACCAGGGCCAACTCCAGTCATATCATAGAACAGCTTAGGTTAGAAGGGACCTTAAAGACCATCCAGTTCCAATCCCCTGCCATGGGCAGGGTTGCTCCCCACCAGCTCAGGCTGCCCAAGGCCCCATCCAACCTGGCCTTGAGTACCTCCAGTGATGGGGCACCACAGCTTCTCCATTGTCAACCTGATCCCTACATGTGGTGAAACTTCCAGTCCTCTGCAAGAGTGGGCACCTCCAGTTCCCAGCTGCTGGAATTTCAGCTTTCTTCGGTGGTGATTTTCAAAGGCTTCCCAGTTAGCATCACATTAAATCCAAAGCCACTGAAGCCAAATCACAGCTGTTATTCACATTCAGAAGAGCAGCTTTCACTTGGCTGCAGAACTATTGTGTTTCCAGTTTGTACTGAGATGCAATGTTAAAATCTCCATGCACCCTACATTGAGAGTTACCTCAAAATTCCCAAGCAGTTGCTTTTTCTTCCCTCCCCTTTCCTGTAGCTGATTACTTACAGAGACCGCGGTATCTTTTTTTGAGCTTGTGCCAATCTGAGAAACAATCAGGGACCCATACTGCTGTGAACCTAAGGCATTTGATAAGAAAACTGTGCAAAGCTGCGAGACCCCCTCCCAAATCCACCTCTTGTTCAAGTGAACTGAATTCTTTCCACTGACTCCGGTGGGAGTCGGGCAGGGATCTAAAATAACGCCATAGATAAGGATCTTACTGTAACTTTTGACTACAGTCAAGCTCACATTGTGCAAGGCAATGCCACTGAGCTTAAATATCAATGTCAGCCAAAGGCAAACAGAAATACTTCTGAAGGACCCAGAGCATACAGTCAAAAATGCGTAAAGGGATAAATAAAAATACCATTTTCGTCCACGGAAAATATATCTTGAGAAAGTAGGGACATAACCTACCAGGCTAAAGTCAAGCTTGCAAAGGAAGTACCGCTTGAAAAGAAAATGCCTGGAACACAACGCGTACTCACAAACATACATCAGACCACATTAGAAAAATGCGCTAGCCCTCCGGTCCAAAACTCTGTATTAAAAAATGTATACACTGAAGGCAGGGAAATGCAAAGGGTGAACACCTCTTCTAACACAGGATCCCCTTTAGGAACATTCCTCTATACTGTCCCCTAGGACAAGAGGCACAGACTTGTCATCATCTCAGAGGCAAATATGCATTTCGGCACACTGCCATGGAGGCCCCGGTGCCTGGAAGTTGATAACAACCCACCGAAATTTCCATTACCAGCACGACCCCTACCTATGTCAATGGGGGTTAGCTGGGCAGCAGGAGCTGCTCAGCTCAGCTGCAGCTCAGCTGGTAAAAAGGAGAGCATGCACACAAACAAAAAGAGAGAATGTGATACGATTTCATTTCTGATATCATCCACATCAATTAAGAAATCTTCCAACAGAAAACTGGGAAGGAAAAAAAAAAAAAAGCCAAACAAACAAACAAAAAACCCAACTTCTTATGAGTTAGAATAAGACTCTGGGCTTTATATTATTAAATCCATCACCTTGAAGCAGTGCGTACATCCAGGTCCCAGAGTACTGGAACCTGGTCTAATTATGTTAATAGAGTCCCTGCCCCAAGAGCCTGCCATTGGATTTAAGACAAGGTGCAAAAAAAAGACATTTTGACAAAAAAGACAGATGGGTTGGGGGAGGAATGGTGAGAGGAACACACAGTTACCCACAATTGGCAGGTTGCTTTCTTTTCTTTTTTAAATAAAAATAAGTATCAATAATTCCCACTGGCCACCTGCCTAGCTTTTGTATATTTAATTAAGAAGGATTTGGGTGATGAAGAACCGGTTTAAAGTTCAACCAGTTTGGAGGATGGTGGAGTTAGAGGCCTAAGGGCTGCATCTAACCATAGGACACACAGAAATGCTACTATTCACCCTACTCTGGAGCCAGCCAACAGCAAATTCCTACTTTGCAACAGAATCCCCCCCAAAAAAATAAGGAAGGGGAGAAGTTCATAGCGAGCTGCTCTGGACCAGTTCCTGAAAGCCAGTGACCTCACTGCTCCTCAGCACAGCTTGTCTTCATAGCGATAAGGCTGGAATTGTATTCATGTTTAACAAAATCATTTCAATCCACAATGATGGCTGTTCAGCAGAGAAAGAAAGAAAAGGGAGAAGGGGAAGAAAAAAAAATCTCCCTTCATGCAGAATAGCAACCGCTGTCCTCTGTTCCTACCCCAACCTTCCAGCCACCTTATGGGACCGAAAGTCCACTAAGACAAAAATAGAGTATCCTTAGCGTGGGAAAATATTTATCCAAGTTTTAATTTCTTTTCGAATCAGCATTTAAACGATCACATCTTACATCATTTCCTTTCACGCGCCAGCAGTTAGACAATACACATCATTTACATGCAGTTTTGGAAGGCTGCAACATAAATCAACAAAAGAAGCCTTCACTAAGAATTAACTATTACAAGGCTCTTAGAGAGCCACACCAGCCTGCATTGGGGGCGATCGGGAACATCGCCCCTAATTCTGAGCTTTCTAGGGCACTCCTGCCACACACCTCAGAACCCCCAAGGAGCCACCCTTCCCCCATCACTTCTGCTAAGGGAGAATTTATGGTGTCTATCCGGGAGCCCTGATAGCACACCCAGAACAGCTAGCGGGAAGGGTCAGCTGACTTAAAAAACATATACACACAAAAAAAGTAAATAAAGAGTGACTGAGCAAGTCAACATGGTTCAGTCTCAGCGGTAACAGCAATAAGCCCTACACCTCTGTGAACAATCAGATGGTACAGATTTTTACGTATGCAAAATATCAATCAATTACTTTAATTCGCATTTTTGCATTGGGGGGGGGGGATGTTGGAGAAGAAAAAAAAAAAGGAAGAAATACCCAGTTCAAATCGTATCTCAAGGTAAAATTTGGGGCTGTTCTCATTCTGTGTGAGCAAAACTTCAGATTAAGCTCACTGCTGCATGAGGAAAAAGAAAATTCAACTACAGCAATGCTAAAAATGCCCCTTCACTATTTGCAAAAGATGAAAAAAAGGGTCCTTAAGAGAGTCAATCACTTGGCAAGCTGGCTGCAAGTTACAGTCACGCTGAAGTGCCGTGATAAAGCAGGAAGGACTTCAGGACTGCCTGCACGGCCTTTGTTCTGCCAGACAGCAACAGGCACCAAAAGCCCAACTGCTGTTTTTCTGCAAAATCCCCCATTGCTTGCAGTTCAGAGCTGTACGTCACAAGTCTCATCCCTCTGCTTGGAGGAGGGTTGCAAGGGGAATCCCTATGCAGCCAGCCCCACCCAGGAGCACCCCACTGAGCTCTGACCAAGTGGAGTGAAAAATTCTCCCAAGTCCAGCAAATATCAGAGCCTGACCCTTTACAAAAGCAAAGTTATCAGGGGTCTGTGGCCACCTGCTGCTGCAGCAACAAAAAGGTAAATTTGCTGACTGCATCCCACACAACTTAACCGCTTGCTGCCTAACTTAAAATAAACACCGCTTTGAAAAACTTCCCTCTTCCCTTTGTGCTGTCATTCACGGATTTTGAACCAATTCCAAAAGGGCAGGCCACTTCCAAGCTGCGCTTCCATTGCCCAGGATTTGCAAAGGCAAGCTCCAGGGCCCTGCTATGCTCAGGGATGAATCAAGCATCCCCCCCCACCCAAGGACTGACACTGCTCTACAGGCACACGGATCTGGGACCCTCAGCTCATTTTTGCCCCAATTCACTTCCATGTATACAGGAGAGACATAGCAGGGTTGTGACGACAAAAATTATTTCAACTCTACGCACGCCAAGCAGAGCAGCCCAAAACTCAGCATTTTCAAACACCTTATTGCAGGTAACAAGAAGCCAATCCACTTAAAAATGGATTAAAATCCCAGGGGGATCTATGCTGCAGCCAGGGAGCAACCTCTTATTTTGTGGGGGCATATAGGTAGGTGTGTATACAGCTAGTCATACAGAGAGTTAATAAATAGCTGAGCTATCAGCTTGCCAGCCCTGAGCTATGTTCAGTAGGCCCAGCCAAGGCACAGAAGGGAATAGCCTGCCCACATGTGGCCTTTCCCCCAGGCCAGGGCAGACCCCCCACCAGCCTGGAGGCCCCAGAGGGCCGGGCATCACTAGTGCCACCCTAGTGCTGCACGGCCAGACAAAGAAATAACGTCACCGCTGCCCCCATCATCCTCAGGTGGCAGGTTGCCAGCCAATCCTGCTGCCAGCACTTGTGACATCACAGCCATGCCAGTGATGCCAATGCCCACTGGTGACTGAGAATCGGGCTGTGAGAGCTTGGAGAGGGGCTCCCAGCTTGAGGTGCTGGGTGGAAGAAAGGAACTGAGTACGAATCAGAAAAAGGAAAATCTTGTTTACGCTGTGTTATGCTGCTATGTGTACATACCTCACGCATACGTACAAAGCAAAGAAGTCGCTGTGCAAATCCAAACTTTCACACCCGAGCTTAGGAACATCTGGCAACTGCTGCAAGCATATCACTATTAACCATTTCCTATATTCCTGATGCCCAGAATGCCATGTCCCCAGTTACTAAGCAAGAGGAAACAGTTTCGTTGCTTTCTAAACAGGAAGGGAGGAAATTCTTTACTCAGAGGGCAGTGAGGCGCTGGCACAGCTGCCCAGAGAAGCTGTGGTGCCCCATCCCTGGAGCTGCTCAAGGCCAGGTTGGATGGGGCCCTGGGCAGCCTGAGCTGGTGGGGGGCAGCCCTGCCCATGGCAGGGGGTGGGGCTGAGTGGGCTTTGAGGTCCCTTTCCAACCCAAACAATTCTGTGATTCTAAGGCCGGAGGAAATCTGGTCTGACTCACACACAAATCGTGGCCAGGACAGCAGCCGCCCGCTGCCTCTGCCACTGATGCCCATAGCACCTCCGGCTATTGGTCGCTCTTCCACAGCAACAAGCACACGTGCTGAGGGTGGTTCCTATAGTAACTTTACTGGGAGAGCTGTAGCACAGCTAAGAGAAACTAAATTCACAATTTCTAGGCTCAAGACAGTTAAGTAACAAAGTCACGGTTGGTTGAAGTCGCAGCATTAACAAGCAAACCGAGAAACAAAGCACCAAATTGCAACCATTAACAGACGGGGTTAAAGTCACACCTTTTGCGCCCTGCGATTTTTTGCATAAGTGCTTCAGGTGACGCAAGATCTGGAGCAGGAGGATTGCAGCAAAAAACCCAGCCTGCCGAGAGCAGGCAGTGCCAGAGCACCGCCCCAACCCACTGCCCCTACCCTCAGCCTGGCGATTCCAGCTTCTTGCCTGGAGAAGCAGCCCGGCCATCCCACCACTCGCACCGCGCATGCTGCGCACTGCCTGCTCCAGCACAAAGGCTGAGGTTCACGCCCTCAAAACAAACCAACATGTGTTTCATTTTCAGCAGCATCTTGCCATCAGGGATGCTTAAAAATCGCACTGCCTTATCCACAAGCACAAAAAAAAAAAAAAAAAAAAAAAAACACCAAAAAACCAAGCAGCTGGGCATGTTCGGCTTCTTCCAGTTATCTCGCCCTCCTTCTGCACATTCTGCCTGCATTTCTACACAGCTTAAGGCGAGATCCTTCCACCTCCAGCCAAGTATTAAGACTGTGTGAATAATTAGTCATGCTGGTCGCTACCACTCACTGCAAAGTCATGCAATCTCGAGATTTGTTTGTTCCACTGGCTGAACAGCGGAGGGGGAAAAAAAAATAAATAAATAAAAAAGAAAAAGTAGGCTAGTTTCACACCCACATGGGCACTCTCCTATTTCTATGTTTTAAAGGCATACACTTGTCAAACAGGTTCGTCTGGGAATTCTGATTTTCACAAAATAACGCCCCGCGTTTCTAACACCGATTTGATGGCCATTGTGTGCCCTCTGTCAGAGCAGCGCTCAGCACACCCGGCTCCCGGGAAGGTTTCCCAACAAGGAACTGGGTGGCAATTCCCACCAAGGGCAGAGCCTTTGTTTCCAGTCACGGCAGCAGCTGTAACTTCCACGAGGATTTGAGCAATTCTGAATGAGCACAAGGAGCTGTTTCTAAGGCTCGGACACAATGACAGTGGTTTGGTCTCTTCCTTGGGGGGAGATGGAGCTATTACACTGTTTCAGGATGGGTGATCCTTTTTGAAAGCAAAGCCAAGAAGCCGGCAAACTTGTCAGGGGCTGCAGCAGTGACAAGGAGAGCCTTTCTGTCACCCTAACCCCTCCGCTCATCATCAGCCGAGCGGAGGACCCGGCTCCGTCTGGACAAAACAGCAATACCGAGAGAAGAAAAATCCTGCCACCAACCTTGTAGACTTGCCCATACGTGCCATTGCCAACCACTTCCACCAGCTCAAAAATCCCGGCGGGGTCCTGCAGGGGGAAAGGGCAGGGGGTCGGGAAATGGACAGAACAGAAGCGGGGTCACATTTTTGCCAGCCGATGGCCGTTGCCACAGCCCTGCCAGCCCGCTCCGGAGCCAGCCAGCGAGCCGAGCTGCCGGCGGCGTGCAGCTGTTGCGCCCTGCTTTTCCACGCACATGCCAACGCATGCAAACAAAGGAAAGCGGCCCAGGGCCGCGCTCCCCCCGCCCGCCCCCTCAGGGCGCCCCCCACGCGGCCGCCGCTCCCCGACTCCCGCTTCCCCCATCCCCGCTCCCCGCACCCGGCCCGGCCGCAACGCCGGGGAGCGCCGGCCCCCGCCCCACCGGCCCCGGGGGCCCCCGCCCCGCCGCTCACCCGCAGGGAGGAAAGGTCGATGTCCACCAGACTTTTTGCAGGAGAATCGTTCGCCATTTTCGAGGGTTTTTTTTTTTTTCCTTTTTTTTTTTTTTTTTTTGTCAAATAAGAGCGAGGCCGCCCGTCCCCCCCCTTTCCCCGAGAACGATGCGAATGGCGCGGAGCTCCTCTCCTCCTTTTTGCCCTTCCCTTCTTCACTCCAGCCCCGGCGGGTTGAAACTCTTCAGCATTGGGAGGGGTTGGCGGGGGGGGGGAGATGATGGATGGATGGCTGCGGGGTGGGAGGAGGGGGGGCGGGAGGTAAAGGCGGGCAGGGAACGAGGGAGGGAGCGGGGGTGCTGCGGTCCGGCGGGCTCTCCGAGGAGGACGGCGGTGTCCCGGTCCCTCGGTCGGTCGGTCGGTGCCCGGGCGGACTCTCACACCATGTCACGGCGGCGGCGGCAGGAGCGGCGCCGGGGCCGGCAGCCTGTGGCAGCGTCGCGGTGCTCCCCGCGGCCGGGCATGGCACGGCTCGGCCCGGCACGGCTCACGCCGGCAGCCGGTAACAGCGGCGGGCGCGGCCCCGCTCTCGCATGGGGGGCTCACGCCCAGCGCCGCGGCGGAGCTGCCGCCGCCTCCGAGCCCTCCCCGCAGCGCTGCCCTGGCATGAAACGGCGGCGGGCACCGGGAGCGGGGTGCTGCGAGCCAGACAAAGATAGCCGGGGAGGAGGAGGAGGAGGAGAAGGAGGAGGAGGAGGAAGGAGGAGGAGAAAAGGGATACAAAATATACTGCGAGCGGAGGGAGAGAGAGAGAAAACAGCTCCCCCTTCCCTTCTCCAACAGGAAAAACCGGCGGAAACGCGCCCGCACCAAAGCACTTCTGGGTAAATTCGTGGAGAGAAAGAGAGAGGGCGAGAGCCAGGGCGGGGACGGCCCCGCAGCCCTGCCCGGCCAGCAGCAGCCCTGCCCGGCCGAGAGCCGCCCCGCAGGCGACGAAGTCCGGGCCTCCGCGGCGGGGACGTGGGCGGCGTGGGCCGTCCCGGGGAGCCGCGACCCCCCGCTGTGCGCTGTGCCCTCCGGGGACCTTTCCGTCACCCGCCCGAACCCCCGCCCAGCTCCGCGCTCCCAGCCGCCCCTCGCTGGCAGGCAGTGCCGGCTCAGGCCTCGCACCCGCCCAGGAGATCCTCCAGCAACAGCCGCATCACGTGGAAAACTCCCAGTAACCTCTCCCGAGCAGGCAGTCGCACGCAGGTGTAAACCTTGGCAAGATTCGGCTTCCCTTGAAGTTCTTTATCGCACTGATACGGCAAAAATGTTACCTGCCTGCGAGAGGTTGGGGCGTGTTTCCTGTGGGAACCAAGGTTTTCCTGTCTCTTCAGCTTTAACCACAGAATTACATATACATAGCTATAAGTATCACAGAAACATGCTTTTAAAACAGAGCAAACCTGTTGAGCAGAAAGTGTGAGGTGAAATTACCGGAACAGTTTAATGGCGTGCTGCATTTTCACTGAGTGTTGTTACCAAGATGGCATTCCTAGGCCGAGGGCAGACCACTGTGTCCTCTGCAGAGGAAAAAAGGCACAGGGGTGGTGGGATAAGAGGTGTGCAGCAAGCTTTAGCCTTGGATTTACACCAAGGTGTATTGACAGCGAATTGGTTCCGTTTCTTGGCCTATTTAACTTGTCCTTTCTACATGTACTGTGGCTGGGAGTTCCACAGATTGCTGGATTGAAGACCACTTTGTCCATTGCCATTGAGCCACTGTCCAGATGGCAGGAAGCCCCTGCTGGTTCTCGTATTGGAAGAGACAGCAACCATGTCCTATTTGTTTTCTCCACAGGAATTCTTTTTTTATAGGCTTGTGTTCCCTTCCCCCCCCCCCCTCCCCCCCCCCCCAGTTTTTCTGACCTTTCAACTGATGCCATGAGCGGCAGCCATTTCATATAGTCCTTTGTTGAACTGTTCCTATTTTTAAGACGGGAAGGGATCTCCATGCTTTGTTCATGGTGTGAGGTGCCGCATACGGTCTTATGGCATTGCCCTGTTGTCTTGCCCCTTCTTAATAATTCCAAGTACTCTCCTTTCTCACTGTCGTTCAGTACAAAAATGACATTTCCATGGCATGTATCTATCAGAATGCCACAGTCTCTGTCTCCTTTGTGCTAATGCTACCCCAGAGGCTGTCTCTGTGCACTCCTGGATTCCAACCCCAACTATGTGTAACACCTCTCTCATGTTCCTGACAAGTATAGACTGAGTTTTGTAGAACTGAGCCCAAATATACATTTTCCCTAATATACATAGGTCTCTCTGAAAGTAATGCCTCCTATTTATTTCTGTGGAAACTACAAGCCATACAAAGAGCTCAACGGCACTGTCTGATAGAGCAAATTCTCAGCTACGGAACACTGTTTTTCAACATAGCCACCACTATTAGCTATGCATTTTTTTTTGCCAGTGATGAACAAGAGCCTGCATGCTGCGCTTGTAAGAATCTGCACCAGTGGAGGTGACCCACTGTCACCACTGCTGAAACGCACCACCCGCCTCTCACTGTTCTCACGTCCACTGTTTGGTCTCCAGAAATGTTCAGCAAGCGTTAATGAGTGTCAGTGGGTGCCATTTTTTCTGCGTGAAGGAATTCAAGGATGTGTTTGCTTCATCCGCACTCCCATGTCAGATGCCCTTCTGTCAGACCACCCCTCTGTTCCCTCCCAGCAACAGTATGTAATGGGATGTTGGCAGGAAGGTTCCACCTCTACTGCCATCCCAGCACCTGCCTGTGATGCCAACCTAATGAAATAGCAGGCATTACTTTCAGAGCAGCCCTTGCATTCCTGATGTGGTTCCACCATAGTGGTCCCTTGCCACTTTGAGCTTGTATTTTACTATAATGACTTATGTAATTTATTTTAGTATTCTACCAGAAGACTGGTAAAGAAGCAGAAGTGCTGATGATAAAGATGGTGAGTCTTTGGAAACTGTCACAACCCCCAACTTCAGAGAGAAAACAGTTTCCATAAAAGAATGAATTGCCACATTGACTGCTTCTTGCTGGTTCCCAGGGAGAAGCACAGCGCCGCCTCACCTTCCTTTTCCTTCCTACACAAGCTGGGGGATGAAAGGGCTGCTTTCTTGAGGAAGAAGTCTCTTTGGCTGTGGCCAAAACTACTTGGTTCACATGTCCATCATGCTCTTCACCAGCATGGTGAGCTTGCCCAGTTTAGAAAGCGTAAAGGTTAAATGAGGACCTGAAACCACAGGGAAGAAGATGAGCAGTCTGCTTTAGTTCTTCCTCACAGAGTTAAACCAGGATCCCTGAAGGATACGGGGATGGTGAGGGCTCCAGAGAGAAAGACGTGAAGAGCAGCTGTGGCCCTTAGGTGTGCTCAGCGCAGAGCAGAGGAGCTGAGGGGAGGCCTGATGGCGGCTGCAGCTCCTCACAGGGAGCGGAGGGGCAGCGCTGAGCTCTGCTCTGTGTGACAGCGACAGGGCCCGAGGGAACGGCATGGAGCTGTCAGGGGAGGGGCGGCTGGGGGTCAGGGAAAGGGGCTGCACCAGAGGGCGGTGGGTATGGCCCTAAGCTGCTGGAATTCAAGGAGTGTTTGGATAGTGTTCTCAGTCGTGTGGTCTGATTTTTTGTGTGGTCCTGTAAAGGGACAGGAGTTGGACTCAATGATCCCCCTGGGTCCATTCCAACCTGGGATATTCTATGATTCTTTGAAGTAGCATGGCCATCAAAAACCATAATGGGGTTAAAATCCGTGGAAAGATGATTTCAGCCCCATGCATAGTATCCGTCCATCAGTCTGTTCCCCCACTCCTCAAGCAGCAAGTGACCATGTTTCCTGATGACAAACTAAGTGCCAGCATCAAGAACTCCGAGTCAGCTCCAGCTGCTCAGAACAGAGCTGGAGAGAGCTGCAGGGCCAATGTGCTGTCCCTGTGATCCACAGACACAGTTACACTGCTTCCTGCTCACTGTGCTCACAGAAGAGGGGGAACAGGGGAGCTGTAGTTTCCCAGGCACTCTGAGCATCCTTGAAAGAGACAGCTGGAGCCTCCCAGTCCCTGGTCATTCATTCTTATCCTCTGGCACCTCGTCCCTTGTGTCAGCATTCATACAGCTGGGCAGTCAGCTGGGGTTTACTTCTAGTAAAGCAAGGAAAGGAAATGGATTTTGATTTTAAGTGCCTGCTTGAGCAGCCACTGACAGGAGGGAGGGCAGTGAGGGGGCCAGAGCTGTGTGCAGGGGAGAAAGAGCGGCCATCGCATTGCCTTGTGGGGGTCACTGCGGCTGAAGGCAATGTGAACTCTCAATGGATCCATTGGGGTAGAGCTGGAGAAACTTCCTTCCTTTCTGGAAGAGGCTCTGTAGGGTAATGGAAGCCCAGCATTCATTTCTGGTCACAAAGCAAATTCCTTGCCATCTTTTTTTTTTTTTTTTTTTTTTTTTTTTACCCCAGTTCTTTAAAGATGCTTTTGTTTTATTCTTTTCCACATTTAATACACTGGGGTCCTGATCTCTGACCAGAGTTCTAGAGGTCACCAACTACATTAATATTCTAAGAGTTTAATCATCAACAGTACTCAAGCAGATGAGTAAAGAGACAGGAAGTTCTGAATTTTCATTTGGTTTCCACTACTGATTCACCCTGTAGCCTTGGGGCATCTCATTTCCTGCCTCCCCTCCCTTTCACTATTTGGAAAATGGGAGTGATTTTGACCTGCTTGATACTGTGAAGTGTTACATTTGTGTCCCCTGTACTGTCTGCAGAAACGACTCTCGTCTCATTCTTACCTGCCTGTCCTCAACCCCCGCTGGGAGACACGTCACTGCTGCTCTCTCAGGTATGCCAGCGCAGCTCCCCTCTGCTGTGGTCAGGTAGCTGGGTGATATGAGCTAAAAAAGAATACACACTTTTTATTTTTATAGAGTTTGCTGTACCTCTTGTGAAGACCCTGCCTTGAAGGAATGGTGGGCAGCAAGGTGAAGCAGGGCTTCCTCCAGTTGTTGTTGCAAGAGACTTAGGTATTTTGAAGCTATGTCCTAAAAGGTACTTTCAGGTGAAAGTGTTACCTCAAATGGCTTTGCAGCATAGCCTGAGGAGACAAGGTAACCTTAGCCCTGTAAAAACTGATATCAGTGCAGCACTGGGGCACCCAGCAGCTCTGATTCTATCCTGATCATAAATGAGCATAGGACAATGTTCATATTAAAAAAAAAAAAAAACATAGCACGTAACACAGTGTTTATAACACCTTCATGCTGTCTATGAAGAAGGAAGATGGTATCTGGTCCATCTAAAACTAAAGGACATCTGTAACTAGAGGTCCATCCAAGCCATAGGACGTGGGCAGCTGGTGGCTGAAATAAAGTTTGTCGGGACAGCCGTGCTCCCAGAGAAATCAATGAGCAGATCTGAACCAGCAGAGCGAAGTTTACCAATTTGCATCAAATCGCTGGGGCATTTTGCATCTGGTTCTGAACATGCCCACACAGGATTTAAAGCCAGTGGAGCTGCAGCCTGTATGAGAAGACTGCTCCCATCCCTCCAACAGAACAGGGCAAGGAAGGGCGATTCCAGTCCTGCAGCCAAGCTTAAAGCTGGCAAAAATGCGTGAACTTGGCAGAAAAATACTGGTGCATGCTCGGGTTAATTAAGAAGGTCCTGGGTATATTTTCGGACACTACTCTCTGAGTTTTAACCAGCCAGCTGTTTCTGGTCCTGCTGTCCATCACACAAAGCATGCCACTACTGAGCTCGGCTGGCTGTCTCAGGCTATCTGTTTTTGCAGCTTGGCTGCCCTCTCTCCCCATGACCCAGCTGTGGCACCTCACCTCTCATACAGGGCCATGAGACATATCTGAGCTGCTTTGACCAAACTTCCTCCCTCTGAGTCAGACCTCCTCAGGGAGCCTTGTCCCTCCTAACGCTCATCCTGATGTCCCTTATCTCACTCAGGAGCACTCCTGGATGCTCACCAGAGCTGGAAATAGCCCCCTTTTTTTTCTATTTTTGGTGATAGTATGGAGTGTTAGACGTGTGCTTCCTGTACTGTTTGGAAAAATGGGTCTCACCTTATCCATGCCTGCCTTTCCCCAGCCCCTGCTGAGACACATCTCTGCTGCTCTCAACTGCACGTTGTGCTCAGTTGTGCTCACAGTGCAGTGGAAGACCAGATGGAGATGGCTGGATTGCTCTATCACAATCCCGCACCTTATATAAATGTAGTTCAAATTGAGTTTGCAAGTCCACTAGGCTTTTGAGGAGGTAGGCGGAGTTTCATTCTCATAAACTTAGGCCTTGTTTCGACATAGGCCCAAATGCAGTCTTTATGTGCCATGTGCTGAGTCAGAGATGCCACAACAACATAACACAATGCACTGAGCTCTACAGACTTTGTGTCAATTCAGGTGTGAGCGAAGGACTCATTTAATCACAGAACACCTTTAGTTGGAGCAGGTTCTGTCAGTTTCTCTGTAGCCAGCCCAAAACTGGTAAAAAAGCTTAAAGCTGGCACAGAAATATTTCTGTGTACCAGACTAACTGAAGAGAAAGAATATTCTTGTATGCTTGCAGCTGCTCCAGAGCAAGTTGAGATCATAAAGCTGACAAATCTGCTAGTGACCATCCTGTCACCATGGCCTGAGCTGGTATGGAATCCACTGGAATAGTAGATGAAGCCGATGCACTTCTGCCAGCAGCAGACTTCAGCAGGAAACCTGTGAGGGCATAAAGTCCCATACTGCCCCTGCTCTGAGTACAGGTGCCTTTAATCCTACGAATTTATCCCTTTGCTTAATTTCATGCATTGTACAAACTCCCTGTGAATTCATCAATCTTTGAGGACTGTGCCTTAAGTGAGGTAAATTATAGAAATTAAAGTATAAAGCATATATTTTTAAACAAGTATTCACGCAACTGAAGTCTGCTCCTTGAAAGCTTTCTTCTTTGATTTCCAGGTGACATTTATCTGAATGCTGAAGAAATTTTTATTTAGTGCAATAAGACACAATGAGTAGGGAGTTACATTTTGAAAGTAACTCTAAAAATGAAGCCTGGATGATCTCCAAAATGCAAAAGAAAGGGGGGGGGGGGGGGGGGGCGTGGAGCAGGGGTTGGGGAAAGGTGAGAATTGTCTGTCCTCTCAAATGAAAAATTAAAAACCCAGAGCTGTTGAAAGAAACTTAGAACAAAAATTATTGGCTTAATTGGCTTGATTTTATTTTCATTTGATACAGCACAAAGTTCACAGAGGTCACACTTTTCATGAAATTTTGGCTTTGGCAGGGAAGCTGGCTTAAAATATTTCCTCTCTTCCCTTCCCTGGTGCCTTATAGCTGGCTTCCCACCACAGAGTACTGCCCTCTCCATGGGCATCTCCCATCTCCAGAGCAAGGTATGTGACTCAGGGTTTTTAACCAGGTTAGAAATAATCCCCAGAGGGAGTGATCTTTAGTGTGAATCATTTCTGATTTCTGGTATGGTCCCACAGACAACTGTAGTGTTGTCACCAAAGGGACTGTGGAGGCAATGAGGAACATGTGGGTGCTGGGAGACTGAGATGACAAAATGGCACTGGAAACTTTGTGAGCTACCTCTGATGCCAAAGCCAAGCTCTCACAAAGCTACTGCCGACATATCAATAGAAATGTCAGGAAAAGGCCTATGGGAAGAGAAAAAGCCTTCAGGCGTCACCATGTGGCATGTCATTTAACAAAAGACATTCAGTGGTCATAATAGATGGTTGAAATGAAAGGTGTTAGTCACCCTTGGGATGGTGATTGACACAGGGTAATCCTCCAGGTATTATTTTCTTAAAAACAAAATGTTGTAATCAAAATAAAGCAAAAGGCTAAATGTTGTGGGGCATTGTTGGGTTTTGGCGTGAGGAGTTTAGCTATAGTTTAGCCTGAAAGGGCAATTTCTGTTCCTCTTCTTCTGGATCTTGTTGACTGACCAGGTGACTCTTTTGTAAAACACATTTACCTTCTGTGATCTGGTTTTGAGAAAGTCAAATATCAGAGATGCTGTGACACAGAAGTGCCTCACTATAGCTGTTAGGACAAGAGCTTTGTAATCAATGCAATCCTTTTGTCCTTTGAAATGTGGAGGTTTTGGGGGACCTTCTGATCACAAAAGAAACACTTTTGAATAAAGAAGGTTCACAAAGAAGTACCATCTCAGGACAAAACTTGTGCGATTCACCTGTCCACACATGGTAAGCATTTTGGATGTCTGTCTAAGCTGATTGCCTAAGCTGCCTTTTACAGCTGACAGAAAGAAGTACTTCCAGGACACAGCTAAAGCAGGATAGAGGAGTGGTGTCGTAGCATTGACTACATGGAAGGGTCTGGCATGGTGAGTCCAGGTGCTGAAGTCTGCACTGAAAACAACTCAGGCTAGCGAGATCAATCCTGGGCAGCTGGTCAGTGCTCTTTCAATGCTAATTTTTAAGATTTTCAGCTGCAAGGTCCTGCATATTTGGGAATATTTGATAAATAACATTTACTCATTGGACTAGCAAAGTGAAGCCAATGGGTAAGATACTTAATTGCTGCAAATGAGTGTAGCTCTTATGAAATTCCATGGTAGCTCTGTTGACCAACTTCTCCCACTTAAGACTAGCATATTTACTGCAAGTATTCATCATCAGAAGCAAGTGTGCCGTTAGGCAGTGAATAGGCAATCTGCCCTCTGTTCAATTTGTTTTGAAACGGAAAAAGCAGGAAAATTTATACAAAGAATAGAAAAACAGCACATGATTTCCCAACAGCACGTGAAAATTGCTTATGCTGCTTTGATTGCTCTTGTTCCTTGCCCTCACAGGCCCAGAGCAGAACAGTTACTCGAGGAAGGTGGAAGCGCATAAGGACAAATGATGAGATGAAGATGTACATCATAAGAGAAGGGTCCAGTTTAGAGGACAGCTTAAGCACTGAGGGCAGTGGGATGTTAATGGCATGCAAATACGTGCTTCTGCATAAGGACATTTCCCTGTGTCATTTCCTAAGCACTTGGAAAGAACATTGTGCAGAGTTCCCCAGGATACTGCCAGATGTACTCAAACTCTACCTGCTATTCTTTCCCTGATTGAGTCCTTGATTTCCTCCAGGAGATTAAGGACATGTTTTTACTACTGTTAAGACCTGAAATTCTGCTCACTGAGTCAGAATGTGAGCTCTCCAAACTAGTTTTCTCTTGCACTTGAACTTTAACAAGACTGGGGACAAAACCCCCTGTAGCTGTAACACTCTTGACCCCCATGGAGTCATGCCAGCACTGGAACTGGCCCTTTGGTTTGCCAAGGTGGACACATGTGCAGAAGAGGGGAAAAAGAAAAGGCTCAGCCTTGCCCATGAATGAGCTGAGCTCATTCAGCTCTGCTGGGAAACAGCATGAAGATACATTTTCATGCCATTAAAAATTCAATACCAAATAGATGAAATTACAGTTTTAAACAAGGTTCTAGCACCCTAGAGTCAGGCATTCCAAGCATTTTTTCCAATCCACTTTCACCACCAAAGTAGTGTAGAATGGAAATACTTTATAATTTTTTGATGATTAAATTTTACACTGACAAGACAATACTGTTCTATTTAGACATAAAATCTTTTCTTGCATCACACAGCATTTTCCAACATGTTTGCATACTCTATTTTACAGGACAACAGATAATATTTACACTTAATATCACCCAAATCTTATGTAGTTATCTGAGGTCTCAAGCACTTTAGAAAAAAAATATTGCTGTTTTATCCAAATGCTAAGAAATCACAGGTCATGATTTCTTTTAAACCAGGAGATAGTTTTAGGTACCTAACTTGAGATTAACTGTTGTATTCTTGATGACTCTTTGTGTGCCTTTTTTCTTGGCAAGTGACTTTATATAATCTTTCTCAATCTAAAATCTCTCTGCAATCCTAAATATTCCGAAATCATAGAATCACAGAATCATAGAATGTTTTGGGTGGGAAGGGACCTTTAAGATTATCTAGTTCCAACCCCACTAATACATACAGATATCTAAAAGTTGTCACCTCCCTTGAAATGTCCTGGGGCGAAGTGTCTTGCCCAAAGAGGACTTTGCCTAATGAAATCTGCAGCTATGCTGTCTTTTTACAGAACCCTTGCAGCAACTCTGACAGGCTAAGGCACCCAGGCTCACCCTATGCACACACCCACCACACTGCCACCTCAGCTTATGTATAGCACGCTTATGCAATCTGGCTTCCTATAGAACGCGCAGGCATCATGCTGCATAGGCAAACTACTTCTGCCATATTTGATCAGATTTCCGTCGATGCTCTCCAGATAAGTGCCAGCAAGTACAAAAAGCAGTTTTATGCTGTGCTGCCTCTACATACTTCAATGCTGAGATAAGACAGGCCAAGCCATCTTGCAGTGTCCTTCAGTCATTTGAGACTCCAGAATGGGCCTCACACTGCCAAGGACGAACAGTACCTCCTTGCTGCTTATTCTTGTAAGAAGTTCAATCAACAACATGATGAGGTGAAGATCATCTGTCCTCGTGAGATCCTTCCTGGCGCATGTATGCAAAGAAGCCTGAGCTAACAGTTGCAAAGGAGGAGCTAAGATATTTCCATACTGAAACACCTTGCCCTGGCTGCAGTTCTTTTCTGTTCACTCCAGAGATTGTAATATGGACTGAACAACTAATGTGTTCCCTGAAATCCCACAGATTCAGGGCTGAGGAGACCAACCACACAAGGAATAGGTAGGGTTGTGTTTGGGGCCCTAAGCTTTGGCCCAGAGTCATAGATGAGGTCCCATTGCTCATACTGCTTCTGAGCTGTACCTCAACAATACTCTCTGGCGGAAGGAAAAAGAAGGGATCCATTCTGATCCTAGATTGCTTGTTTGAATGTCCAGCACTCTGTAGCTTGTCTGTCTTTTTTAGTTGCCTGTTTAGTCCTATTTTGAGGCAAAGAGATGTTCATCAAATTTCACTGTGTTTTACGGTGTGTAAAAATTTAAGTAATAACAGTTACACTTCTGTGCAAATTTCGTAGATAGGAATCATCCTAAATGTCATAAGATATACACAGCGTAGAAGTCCAAACTTCACCTTCTTCATGTAATCTCTGCTGAAAGCCATCAAAGAAAGGCACTTCTTGAGCATGATTCATCTCAGATTATATAAAACAGGTTACACAAATCACCATCAAGAAATGCCTATTTCTCTGTACCGGCTCTGAAGGGAGTTGAGATGCACAACTCACACGTAAATGGTTATATTGTAAACACACAGAGTTAGATGGGATGAATCCCACAAGCTTTTCCTGGACTTAACACCCAATGGAAGGACTTTCTTTTTTCTCATCTACTTGTAAACCAGGTGTGCATTTTCAGCAACTCAGGTAACTCTAAGTATCTTGCCGCAGAGGAGTTAATCATCTGCCACTTCCCCCAGGAGAGCCAAACACCACACCATCTTGATGGTTGAGGGATAATAGGAGTAAAGGTAGAGGGACTTAACTGTAGGGCATGAAGATCAGCAAGCAGCACCACAGAACAGCTGAGGCTGGGAAGGCACCTCTAGGAATTGTTTAGTCTGACAAATTAATCACTCCATTGAGTGTCTGTGCAAATGGATAAGATCCTCCCTGAGTCTTCTCTTCTTCAGGCTGAACAGTACCAGCTCTCTCAGCATCTCCTCGTGTGTCATGCTCCAGTCCCTTCATCATCTTTATGGCTTGTTCCAGTAAGTCCCTGTCTGTTGTACAGGATGAGGAGCCCAGAACTGGACCCAGCACTGCAGACATGTCTCACCAGGGCTGAACAGATGAAAATAATCAGTTCCTTCGACCTGCTGGCAACCCTCTTCACAATGCAGCCCAGAGGGCTGCTGGCATCATTTTGAACTATTGCAATAGACAAGGGCAGAGGGCAGCTGTCAGCATGACTTTAATTCAGTTCCCAGGAATGCCAGAAGCGTGTCTTCTAGTTAAAGAGCTGCAGCCTTGAGGCAAGCCAAGTACAGCATGCTAGGAGGATGCTTCACAGGGAACTGTGTGGGAAGGCAGGTTGGAAGATCAGAAGAAGGACCACTATTTTGGTACTAGCAGAGGGAGTGGGGGGCAAAGAAGTGCCAGCTGGCTCTCCATACTAAAGGAGACTTGTCCTGTTGCTGACAGATGGGGGAAAAGATATAAAAGAGGTAAATTTTCGGAGGGAGAGGTGGAAAAATAAGGGTGGCTTGACAAAAACAGATGTGTCCACAGATACAAGGTCTCCAAAGGAATTAAGCCTCCAACATTGATGCAGATGGCATTGCGCGTGGCTTTTCTTGCTGTGGAGCAACATTTATGGAGGCTATTGCCAAGGTTGTTTGCAGGTTTCTGGAAAGTCCTGGAGAGTTTTGGTAGAAACACGGAGCAAAACTGGGAGAGAAGATGGGCTTGCTATGTGACAACCTCTGGCAGATCACTTTGTCTCCACTTGGGCCTCTGTCTTTCATCTCTCTCCCAGAGGTGTTGTGGAAGGGAAGAAACAGTCAGCGAGCAGCATGGGCAGATGAAACGAGACCATTGCTCCGTGACAGCCCAAAGCCATGTAACTGCTTCCCAGCCACATTCAGCCTAGGCTCTATTAGAAACCAGTACTGTGTTTTTGTGGGGTGAGGGTGACAAAACATCTGTGGGGAGGGCCCAAGAGCACCATGGCTGGCATAAAGCTGGAGCAGAGAACGTAGGCCAGAGCAGGGGAGGGCTGGATGGTGGTAGTTCACAAGTAGCTTGACTAAGGTTCTGGTGGGATGGGAGCCAGCAAAACGCAGACAAAATGCTTGTCCTGTTAGCTATGGGGGAGCATTTGGAAAGGCTTTATGTACCTGAATGAGTCACCAAAGAATGATGCTGGGAATTTTTTATTTCTGGTTTGCCCAGTCCTCTGAAACGAGTCAGTTACAAGTGGAGATAACAGAAAGTATTCCCTGAAATACTAAATGCCAGCATTCAGCAGGGTGGCAGCCCTGCTTGGTGCCTGCTGTAAAATTCCAGCAGGCAAGGACAGCCGCTTGGCTCTTGCTCAGAACCTGGCAGGAAACACCCCCACTACACTGTGATTCAACACTAACGGAGAAAAATAAATCCATTCCTCTGTAACAGGGAGAGTGGGCACTGCTGGGTTAATAAAGCAACGCTGCCATGTCACATCTGGAAACCCAGCTTGGGGGGGAAAAAAAAAATCCAATTAGCTCCAACTATCCTTACTATAGTGGTCCTGAATCAGTCCCCAGAGAGCCATTGCATCAGATAACTGCATCCCACGATGAATGACTACATCCTCTACAACATTTGCCACAGATGGCAGCCACCAGACAACAGAGAGAGGTGCCCATTAGTAGAGAGGCAGAACTCAGAAGTGCCTCCCCAACCTGGGAATGGTGAGAAACAGAGCTGCCTGCTAGCAGATTCCCCCTCCCATGCAGAAAAAGTTGCAGACCTAAATTAAACTAACAAACAAACAAAAATCTTGCAAAATATTCTGAAGTTTGGTTATTTTGGTTTTTGTTTTTTTTTTCCCTTTTATTTATTTATTTATTTATTTTTCCCTTTTTTAAAAACATCCAGGCAAAAGCAGAGCTTGCAGCCTTCTCTTATCCCAGGTGCTAAAGCTTGTTGCGTGCCGAAAAGCACCGTGAGAGACTGGCTGGATTCTCTCAGTTAGCAGGTGTTGGGAGCCTGCAGGGATCTGCAGGTTAATTAATCCTGACTTACCAGGGCCGGGGAGGCTCATTAGACTCCACCCTAAAAATGAGGAAGACAGGAGGAGCCCTCTGGGGAGAGGGCAAACAGTGTTTGTGGGGATGGGGGCTAAAGGAGAGCCAAATTTTTAGGTGGGGCTTTCAAATTCGTTTCTCATCTATTTTTCTCATAATAAAAGCAAAGTTCAGAAGAAGTACATTTTTGCACTCTGAGGTGAACATCTAATTTGTCAATAGTTAGCAGAAGCTCCTTTTGCAGAAACAAAAGCCTCCCCCCAGCTCAGCTGCAGACACAGGCAAGTACTTTCCCTGGTGTGTCTTGGTGCTCCTTACATTTCTTTCTACGGTCCTAAATGGGGAATTCTTAAGGCCCATAAGAGGGAGAAAGGAGGGGATATTTGACTTGTTGTCAGAGCTTGTGAAACCACATGCTTGACTTCATAGGGTTTCTGTGCTCGCCTGCCTGCACATCATATGATTGTTTTCTAATCAAATCCAAAATGTCCAGGAGGGTATCGCTGGCCAAAACCCTGTTGACTGTGGGGGAAGGAAAGGGGAATGGGAAAGCCAGAGGAGGGGAATGGGCCAGCTGTTTAGCATAGCTTCAGATCCAAGCATCTCTGAAGTTGTTCATAGTTCAAACAACTGGCTGATGGCAACAGCTTGCACTTTCCTGCTCAACAGTGCTTCCATCTCAGCTTTTCTCCTCCACCACCTCATTGCCCCTGAGGTGCTGACAACCGAACAAACTCAGACTTGCCCCAAGCAACACTCTTAGCTGCAGCACCCCAAGTAGGAGGTGTGAGGGAGTGCTGGGAGATGCCCTGGCTGTCACCACCAAATGAAGCTTGCCCCAAGCCAGAAGACTGTTCCATGGACAAGTAACAGTGAGGGGACAGGGAAAGGGACGCTGCCTTCCTGGCACGTGGAACTGCACTGTCTGGGAGAGGAGAAAAAGAAATGGGTGCGGAGTTCCTGGTACAGGAAATCAAGCCCTACACACAAAGTGAAGGGCAACCCAGGAAGCACCGTGTAGGAAAAGGAAATGGGAATGTGAGGAAAACAGAGATTTGGGATGGAGAGAAGCAAGAAAAATGAGTTAGCAGTTCCTCCAGAGCATGCCTGGAAAGAGGTCAGGAGGGTGTCAGTCATAAAAGCTTGTGGGGATCAGCCTTGTCATGTGGTGGGCCAGTGAAAGCTCTCTCCTCAGTATGTTGGACAGACCTCTCATCAACTATGTGTTTTCAAGGCAAGCTCAGGTCAAAGTAAGCCCTTAATGATGGTAACAATTGCCTTTGGTGGAGCTTAAAAGAAAATAATACACATATTTCTTTTATCAGGAAAAAAAAAAAAAAAAAGTGACTGGTATTCTAGGGAGGACTGCTAGGCTCCAGGCTATCCCTCGTCCCATTTCTCAAGGAATAAATCAAGAGAAAACTCCCCATTTCATTTCACGTGAGAAAGGAGAATGAGCTCGTTCCCATTTCATTCTTTTGCTGGGATGCCCCTTTCCCTCCTCCAGCATCTGCAACCGAGATCTGAAAATTACCATAGCGATGAGGGTGGTGCTCATCGCCCAAGGATAATTGCTAAATTCCTCCCCCCCCATACATCCCACTGAAAGTTGTTGCCCGGAATGAATTCAGCATTGAGCCACCTAGTGGCATTTGGTAGAAAACAGTCTAGGCAGGCAAGATCAGGCTACAAAGCCCCCCAAAAGGCAGGAGATGGGAAAAGGTTTGTTGGCAGCGATGTGTTCCTTCCATGCTCTGCTCGAATTGCATGGGAAAGTCCTTTTTGTTGCAAAGGCATCCATCAGGGCATGGACCAAACGCTGAGTATCAATGCAAGAGCAGCAAGCAGGGGGTGAAAGCTGTGCAGCCCTTTCCTAAGACTCAGCTGCTGTTGGTTTCCTTGCCCAGAGCTGAAGATGCTCACATGTCGTGAATGCCTTAGATGAACACAGAGTCTTCTTGCCCGTACAAAGGAGCCAGGGGACCGCGTAGCTGCCTTCATGTGGCTGCCAGCAAAGGAATTAAAAGAAAAAAAGGCTTATTGTCCAGCATCAGGGGAAAAGGAGTTCTGTCTGGTGCCATATCCCCCCAGGCACTGCTGTGGGGGAAGGGGAAGCCATGCAGAAATTGAGCAAAGGCAGCGCTGGGGTATTCCATAGGGTGATAGACTGCTGTGGAATGGACATCCGAGCCTGGAAGGAGCCAGCCCATATTACTAAATTAAATTGGTTGTTCTGGCCTCTCGCCTCTCATTACATCACACCAAGGAATATCTTGACTAATTATTTTTCTCTTCTGCTTTCTCAAGAGGGAAACCCAAAGCTGCAAAAAACCTGATATACTCCCCCTAAAATCAGCCTACACCCAAAAAGGCAGTTCTTCAAATTTACTTCTGATTTTTCAAATTCTGTGGCTATGAATCCATGTACTGTTTATTGCATGCAATATCGAATGAAAGGATGCTAACATTCTCCCAGAGTCATTGCTTATTGGAGTCAGGGGTTAATAAAAGATCCAAATGTCACAAGACTTAGAGTAAAATCTTGTGGATTCACATTATTAATATATGTAACTTTGTCTTTTGGATTAGTTACAGCCTTCTGAATGCCAAAGTTTTCCCCCCTCTCGATCTTTGTTCTTTTTACAGAGCATAATCCAAAATATCAAAAAGCCAAGTGAGAGTCTGGTTTAAAGAGCAAAGCACACAGTATGTAGAGACGAGGGTATGGCAAGAATGCTGTGATTGGACATATCAATCATTTCTATGGCAACAGGAGGGGATGTAACAATACTGTAGAACGGAGCAGAGAAGACTGCAAAAAAAAAAATCATTATTATACACTGGTAATAATTTCATTTGCCCGTTGTAGAGATAGAATCAAAAATACAGAAAACTGTAGACAAAATATTAAGAATTATTTATATTTCCACATTTCTCATTTATGGTAGCAAAAAAAAAAAATCTTTTATACAACAAGTGCATTCTTGTTCATCTGGAGTGTCTGTAGGTCCATTTGACAAGGCATACATTTTGAGGGTGTATGTAATACAGCGTAATAGGATATGGTGAAAAGGAGTATGTGTTTGCAGGTGGAGAGACAGAGATTGAATCTTATGCATCCACCAGGCTTATGCCTTTCTATACTTTACCCAGATGAAAATGGCAAATGATAGCACAAAGCCTAATCACTTTCATACTCTTCTAATATACATATATATGTATGTATGTATATATTCATTCTTCTTTTAGTCACCAAGGTTGGGATTTAGTTTGCCTAAATTTGAGTGCCTGGACCTGAGGGACCTGCAGCCTTGGGAGACTGTGCTCTTTGTTTATTGGAGTCTCACAAGGTCTTCAGCTCTTCATGAGGTGAACCTCTAACCTTCGTCAGCCAAATTGCTCTACAGGCTCCACTGATCTGGATCCTGGTCTAGATCCCTACTGACTATAACAGGAGCTTAGACACTTAGCTCCCATGCAAACTCTTGAGGCAAAATTCAGCTACCTGCCCACAGGTGTCTGACACCATGTCAGATCACTTTGAGTAGCTGTAACATCTCCATGGGGCTGATGGAGGCCCTGTGAGAAACTTCTGGAGTGGCAGCTCAAAGCTAAGTAGAAGACTTTAAGTCAAGTCAAATGGCAAATCAATCCCTTCAATGGGGAGGAGCAGGAGTGGAGCTGGATGTGCAGCCAACCTGGAGAGCCTAGGAGCAAGTCAGGATCAGCAGGGGATGGCGGGTACAGGTACATCTACAGCATAGCTGGAGGAAGGACTGGTGCCAGGATTAGAGCCCACATGCAGCCGCTGAAGCAAGGGGTGTGGGTTGCCTGTCTGGAGGTGCCATGAGAAGCTGGTCAAAGCAGTTACAACATTTGCAGGATCCTAACATCTGGAAAATCAGAGTGAGGTGAATCTTCAACCTTGATGTTTATACAGTGCAGAGATCTGCGTTTGAGCCTGCCACCCACACTTCCTTTCCAGTACCTGGAAAGAAGCAGAGACTGCCAGGAAGTTGTATTATCTGTTCTGGAGGTGTGCTATCAAAAAGAGAGATACCAGGCCCTGGAGGTACCCGTATATCTCCTCTACCACAAGAATCTCAGCATAGATTACTGTGCTGTGGAATGGGTCAGATGAACACTGCCTGATGCATCTGTAAGAGCCAGAACGAGAATGAGCACAAATGGAAAAAGCACACAGGGAATGCAGCCCAGTAATGTGAAGTCTTCCTATCCATTGAGATCTCTATTGTGACATTGAAGTCAATATTAACGTAATTTCTTAGATTGGATACTCATGAAAACATTTGATATCTGTCTGAGCCTTTAAAGTTTATTCTGCTTCCTGTCCAAAGCACAGAGAGGTTATTTGCTGCCTCTCATTGCTGTTTCCCTTGAGTCTACCATTGCTGCTATTTTTCTTTAGATGATTCTGCATGGCAAGGCCATGCTGAAATATTTTTCATAGACTCCTAGTATCCTGTATGGTAGAACTGGGCACAGGGGAATAAACAACTAGCACACAAGTAACAGAAATGTGTACTGGGAGTGATATGACCCATGCTGACAGCTCTGTGCCAGAGCCCTTCCTCTGCCAGATAGCTCAGGCACCCTCCCACTGTTCAAACAGCTTCCACACCTGACCTCAAAGGAGGGCTGTACAGCTTTATACATATTCCTTTTCTCAAATAGGCAGTAATTAGTTTTACATGCAGTGGTAGCTTTGGTGAACCTGACAGCTCCATAACAGAACTAGGAATGAAAACATCAGTTCTTGCACAGTTGTCTCTTCTCTTGGAGAAAGCTAGACAAGGACTGTTTTGAATTAAGGTACTAACTAGCCTCCCACGCAAGGCTAGACATGGTTCTGAAAGTCTCTCATACACCTACATATAATCACATACACCACAAAATGGATCACAAAATAATTTGATTGGAGGTGGCCTGTTTAGTTGCCTGTCATTCATCTGCTGTTCCTTCACTAAAGCAGGGCTATCTCAGATCAGGTTGCTCAGGGCTTTGTTTAGCTGTGTTATGAGCATCTCCAAGGACAGGCATTCCAGAGTCTAACCAATCAACTCGTTCCAGCACTCACCACCTTCCCTGTATGACCTGTTTTTCCTTTTTTTTTTTCCTGATTGGGATATCCTCTGTTGCAAGATGTGCCAGTTGCCTCTTGACTGGAGCTCAGCCTTTATTGTAGTATCTCATAGGATGCTTAGAGCCAAACTGTTGAAATGTCTGCTGGATGAGTGGACTGTGAGGTGGGTGGAAAACTGGCTGGAGCACTGAGCTTAAAGGTTTGTGGTTGGAGGTAAAAATCCAGTAAGCAACTGGTTGCTAGTGGTCTCCCTTGGGGTCAGTGCTGCATCACATCTTTGCTGATGAGCATTGCTATCCCCTTGTTCGCAGGCCCAATTATCTCACAGAAGGCAATCAGGTTGGTAAGTTATGATTTGTCCTTGCTAAATCCATTGTTCTTCATGTCTAGTCATGGCTTCCAGAATTACTGTTTTTTCAGGGATAGAGGTTAAGCTACCCAGCCTGCAGTTCCCTGCATCCTTCCTTGCCCCTCAGATTCAGCATTTTCCTTTTTCCATTCATTGGAAACCTTCCCCAATGACTGTAGCCTTTCGAAGTTGGCAGAAAACAGCCTTGCAATGACTCCCTCAGCATACTCAGTTGCATCCTAAATCTCCTGGACTTCTGTCCTGCCTGTCTTTGGCCAAGTGTCATATCATGCACATCTTATAATGCCAAAACACTCTATCCACCTAACAAATTGTTTTTGAGCAGCCAATGTCAGGAAATGCAATCTTCTAGCTCTGTTTTTCTAGAAAATCTTTCATATCTTTGTAGTTCTGTCAGGGGAAATGAAATAGAAAACCACAGTGATCTCCGTGCTGCTGTTTTGCAACTAAAGAGAGACAGAAGTCAACCTTTTCTTTCCTAAAAAGGTTTACAACCACCATCCACCCCGCTCTTAGAAACTTCTCAGTCCTTAAAGGAAAAATTAAATCCTCCTCCCTTAAGAACATCTCCAAAAACAACATTACACTCCCTGCTGAATCAGGAACTGGAAAACAGGACTCGAAGGTCTGCTGCTTTTACTTTCTTCACGCATTCTACTACTGTAAATAAGCTAATTCTTGTAACAAACCCTGCTTCCTGCTGAGCCACAAAGAGTGGGAAGACCGTGGCCAAGTGATTTGCAGGCTTCTACATCTGAGCATGTTACCTGGATCCCCTCACAGCTCATGGAGGCTTTCCTGGCATGCAATTCCTTTCTTCATAAGAGAGGGTCGGATGTTTCTCACATTTACCAGAAAGGGACGGAGAGAACCAGCTCAGTTGTAGATGTCTACGCTGTAGGAACATAATGTTAGCTGAGATAGATGCTGCACGAAATACATACAAAAAGTGGCACAGATCTCAAAAAGCACATTCCTGACTCCTATGCTAGTCTTCTAGCTAAACTCTTCATGATGTGGATATAGCTCCATTTTGCAGAGGTCCACAGACAGCACATGATAGAAGACAGTAAGGAATCCGAGCCCTTGCTCACAACAAACATGTTCAGAAGCTGAATGGAAGAGATTAGCCCAGATACTCCCTACAATATTGCATCAACATTGTGTTTGCATAGTTACTCCCAGTCTCAGAACAAACAGTAAGGAAATAGTGAATCAGACCATGGAGATTTCCAGAAACCTGAGCAGACAGACTGACTGAGAAGCTTGTGCAATGAACAAAAGTACTGTCACTTCTCCCCAGCCAAACTCATTCTGCAGCAATTTACTCAAAGCTACACGGTTGTATGAAGCGCCTGTAAATGTTCCAGCAGTAGGATGTTTATCATTCTGTTAGAGGCGTGAAGTTGAGAAAATATTCTATCTAAATACACAGTACATTCAAGAAGGACTTCAGCTTCAAGACAAATAATTCCAAGCTTAACTGAAACCTTTGTTTTCCCTAACATGCTGAGCCATGCCTTCATCCCTAATGCACTGTAGGTCCACCTCTATTATCTGGATTTGGGCTGCCTACTAGACGTAAGATGGATTTCACTTGGGAACGTATTGATGAAAGAAGCAGGTCTAGAACAAACTATACTAAATATTAAAGTGCTTGCATTACTCTAAGCATTTTGAGGCAAATCAAAATTCCTTCAAAAGGGATTGAAAGAGATATGAAAATATTGAAAACAAAACCATACATCTTTTTTTTTTTTTTTTTTAATCATGTGGAATTAATTACAATATCACTGGCTTTACTTCCTGATTTTGATATTTGCAGGGGGCTATATTCTCTGCTGCACAAGTTTGCATTTACATATTTATTCTTTAATCGATCAAATATACAGACTCTGCAGCTCCCATCCTGCCACTGACCAGGCTGAACTCGTAGAGAATAAAGACATTTGTAATCTTCGCTTTTCAGATATGAAACATTTCCTTTAAAACTAAAGAGAAAACAGAAAACAAATAGAAAGAACTCGCTTTATCTCTACGCTGAGATATATTTATCTGTGAAGGTAACACACATAATGAGAGAGGAAAAGATGCCAGGAGACAGGTGTGACCCAGCTTTCATTAGCTATACTTTTATCTAACTGGGTGGAGACAAAAGAAACAAAATCTTTCCATTTAGCTGTGTCATTACGGGGTGAGGCATGCTGGTTTTGGTGCACTGAAACTCTGACAGTGGGTACAGTCACACTCTCCCACTAGCTTCAATTACTCCCTCTCTTTGCCAGCTTCTCAATATCCTCACTTTCCCTAGCTTTCCTCTTCTCTGGAAAGTGGTTGTGTCCCTAAAGGCATGTCCTTCTATATCCTTCCAGCATACCACTGTCTTTATGGTACCACGATTTATCATTAACATCTTTCCTTTCACCACTTTGTCCATCTCACAGTCTGTGCAGCATGACTCAGCAGACAATTCAGCTCTCAGATGTCCACTCACTGCTCCCACTGACCCCACAAGAGTTTGTACACGCAATACCCACTAAATAAAGGAATTCAACCATAGAGCTCATCATGTAACACATACAAAACTCTGGCTGTGACAGAAAATATGCCCATGAATAGTTTGAGAAAGAGGAGTTCAGCTTTTAGGCCTTTTCAAAGAGTAAAATATTTAGGTGCGCTATGAATAAAACTATAATTTACTGCAACTTGCAGGTGAAAGCATTATGTTATCTACCAGAGACTAGAAGCCAGTCTGCAAAAGCTTTAGGAACTTACATGAATTATCTGCAGAAATGTCAAAAAAGGAGCGCAGAGGTGTGCAATTCACCCTTTGCCGGCGGCGAAGTTTCAGCCCTGCCATTGTGAAGCTTGTTGCTTAGCACTCCACATGAGCTGAGTGTCAAATCCAATAGCTTGCAGATATCAAATATTTTGCAAACATCAAATGAAATACTTCATAAACAAGCCATGGTTTGAATATTGTTCCAAAGTATTTGAGCAATACTTCGAAATGCATCTATTTGAAGACAACTGGGAATTTTCAACATTTCACCAACTCAAACAGGCCGGCTTCATAAGAATTATTATTTTCATCTGTTTCTACCAAGAGAGTATAAAAACTCTAACACTTAATATGTTTAGCAAAGCAATGCTGTGCCTGGAAGCAGCACAAAGGAATTAAGGGCTTGCTATGCTATCAGGGGATTAAAACTGGCAAACGTATTCCACTAGCCTGGTTTTCCAACAGAGACGCAGAGAACAAACAAGAAAGGCGCTTACTACATTGAGGCGTCTACTCCTGTGGATGGAGGGTGGCTCCTTACAGGGCATTTTCAGGCGTAAGACCTTGCTGGTGGGACGCCAGCTGCTTCCCTGGGCGATCACGTGGTAACACACTTCTCTCTGTTGGGGCACAAAGGAGACTTTGAAGTCCATAGAACCATGGAATCACGGAATGGCTTGGGTTGGAAGGGACTTAAAACCATACAGCCCCACAACTAGATCAAGTTGCCCAGGGCCTCATCCAACCTGGCTTTGAACATCTCTGGGGATGGGGCATCCACAGCTTCTCTAGACAGCCTGTATCAGTACCTCACTGCCCTCATGGTAAAAAAAATATCTTTCTTATACCAAATCTAATTCTTCCATTTCTTAGTTTAAAACCCCTTGTCCAACCACTATACTTCACAATAGAGTCCCTCCTCACTGTAGACCCCTCTAGGTTCTGGCAGAACCTAGAAGAGAAGGTCTCCCCAGAGCCTTCTCTTCTCCAAGTTAAACAACCCCAACTCTCTCAGCCTGTCTCCATAAGAGAGGTGCTCCAACCCTTTGACTACCCTTGTGATCTCCTCTGGACTCACTCCAGCAGCTCCATGTCCTTCTTGTACTGGGGGTCCCAGAGGTGAATTCAGCACTGCAGGTGTGGTCTCTTGAGAGTGGAGTAGAGGGAAAACATCACCTTCCTCAGACTTCCTCTCAATGCTGCTTTTGATGCAGCCCAGAACATAAGCTACCAGAGCAGATCTACCTCTGAAATGAACATCCGGCTTGTTGGTAAGTGTCAGTGGTTCAAGACAGCTTTCTGAGCTGCTTGTAGTATGCAGTCAGGCTGATCCAGCATCTACAAGGATTTCTAATCTTCACTTCCTGCAAAACCCACTAGTACAACCAGCGTGTTGTAAATGCAGTGCTTCTTGGATTGCTCTCTTTTCCAATGTCACTGGAGGGTCATAGCCACAGAAAATAATGCTCATAGGGCTCACTCAAAATAGATTACTCTTCTCTGCTCAGAAGAGCAAAGATGAAACCAACCCCAAACTAACGTTTTCCAGCTCTCATGGGGATCAGGGCACCACTCACTGGTTGTGTTTGTATCTGAGCTGCCTATTTCGGCTGAATGCCCCAGGGTAAATTTAGTAGTAGTTCTTCATGAGATGTGGCCTGAGTCTGATATAGGCTGGCCTATTTCAGATGACAAATCCAAAGACTTGATTGTAATTCTGTAGCATGGCCACTCAGTCGCCCCTCTTTGCAAATCCTCCCCAGCAGCCAACATGCAGGAATCTCTACCAGTAATGGAATATGGGCAGCTGCACCCAAAAACTAGCTTTTAGGAATTATTTTCAGTAATTTGAAATATGGGCTGAGTTTTCTATGTACAAATATTGGATGCAGCGATGTGATGAATGACAATGATTCATGAGGAAATTTTGGCCATGGGCTTTAGACAGATAAGTCTGGGAAAACATATATCATAGAATCATTAAGGTTTTCAAAGACTGCTAAGATCATCTAGTTCAACTTGCAGCCCATCCTCACCACGCCCACTGACCAGGCCCCTCAGTGCCACATCCACACGGTTCTTGGGCACCTCCAGGGATGGTGACTGACTTGCACCATCTCCCTGGGCAGCCTGTGCCACTGCAGCACCACTGTTTCTGAGTATAAATTTTTCCAAATATCCAGCCTAATGTACTCCTAGCTAAGCTAAATTTCACTCTGGTGTGAAAAACTTGTCAGGAGGAGACATAAGCTGAAACAAAGTGGACCTGGCCGCAAGGAAAGATAAGGTGTATTTCCTGAAGGAGTGCCATCTCCTGTGTGGAAACAGGAAACAGTCCAGCCCAGTGTTAGTGGTCAGAGGTAATATACAAGAGGTGCTACACAGAGAAAACCTCAGGAAAAAAAAATCAACCCTGACCCACCCACCAGTGGGAAACCACTGGAATAAGACAGAAAAATCCCCTAGTTTTCCAGCCTCACAGAAGAATTCACTAATTCCACTGCCCCAAAAATGGCCCAGCATGGTCCAAAGCTCCTTCCCCTGCCGTGCTGCTCAGCCACCAGCACAAGGGAACCTGCAGCACGGCAGGATAAGACCTGTTTGCAAGCATTGCCCAAGGTAAGTCTGTTTTGCTTCCTTGTTCGTGGCACCTTGACAAGGTCAGGACAAAGCATCTGGCATTGAATGACTAACCCAAGGCCGCTGTGTGAGTCAGCAGCTGTGGTCAGACAGGATTCAGGAATGCTGATCGCCAGGTCTTGCTGTCACCACTAGACAATGCTTTCCCCACGGCTGCCCCAGCAAAGCTCTCATGGGTGCACATGGTGTGGAAATACCTCCCATAATGAGGATTTCCCACTGCAGTTCTTGGCAAAGTTGAACCATTGCAGATTTATGAGCCTCTGTTCAGATCTCTAATTCCTCTTTTGAAACCCCATTACCTCCATCTATGCTTCCTTTTGCATCAATCAAGCCATTTTTACTCGATGGGCTGTTTTTTTGTTTGTTTTGTTTTTCACAAGCTCCAAAAGAATTTCACCAAGTGAATTTAATAGACTCCTTCATTACTGACATCTTGTGTGCAAACATATGCAGCCCATTTAAAGAAAAACCACAAATCAACACAATTGTGTTTTTTCCTGAAGAAAGCAGAGAAGTTCTAAGTTTCATGCAAAGCAAAGCAGTTTAATTGGGGAAAAAAAAAAAAAAAGAAAAAGTGTTAACCAACAAAGTGGCAGTACTACGTGATTCAGAAACATCACTCAGAAAAATATTTTTCCAACGCCAGTTGGATTATTATTTCGTACCTTCCACTTCAATTGCCTTCAAAGAGTGAGGATCAGATTAAGCCTGATGCTGAAGAGTGACCAGAGAAGTGGACCTGGACTATGCCAACTCTCAGATCTATTGGCAGAATATTGGTCACCCTGGGCAAAACCACCCAACCAGACACCATCCTAAGAAACGAACAGAGCTGATGGCCAGGGCCAAAATTTTTCCATACTGCCTCAGTGCCAAAGCTGCTCTCTTGAGAAACACTGCTCATGGACAGGTATGTTGGGAAATAGTTTGCTTACCCTGATACGGTGGCACCAGCTTCAGCCCTAACCCGAGGGGGGGGCTTGCCTCACGCTTCCTTCCTCTCTGTACCAAGCCTAAGCGCAATCCAAATTATACACCTTCTACAATGAGAGGGGCATGTTTCACAGTATAAGCCAAGCATGGTTGTCTGTTGGTTTTGAAATCTTTTATTTAATAAATTAGTTCCTATTTTTAGAACTTGATATACTTCGCCTAGTCATCCAACTAGCTGTGTATTTATTTATGAGAGATACTGACATCTAGGATAAAAGAAAAATTGTGATGTCATTGCTTTTGAATTAATTTTGCCTGGAGACTTATCACTGCTGAAGTGTTTTTGTTGTTGGGTTGTAAAATACTCCTGGTTATTTCAGGTTACATGAACTTTTAAACCTCCCCAATAAAGAAGATAATTAAAACCAGAAATAATAGAGATCTTATCACATTTTTAATAGTAAATGTTATTTATAATAGCGATCAGAAAAGTAAATGTCATTTCCTGGTCGGAGAAGAGACCATCCAGCACCCTGCAGAGCTACTACAAGTTACCATCCCTTTGGGAAGAGACAAGTTGAGGCTGAGGTTGAAATCCCAGCTGATAAAGCTGTCTGTGGAGATGGCTACCTGGCAGTACCACCATTACAGCCCTTTGATCACACTCTCATGTTTTAACTGGTGATCATTTGGTTCCTGCAGAAAGTACAGTGTAACTGATACATTTTTAATATGATGAGGTGTGATTTCCTATCCGTTACATTTCTCATCTGTGTGGGAGGGGAGGATGCACTCAGCAAGTAGTACCAATTTGCTTTATGAGCGTAGTGACAAATCCAGCTCATAAACTGCCCAGTATGATATTTGAAGATAGCATTGTGACTGCTAGTCACAATGAGCCTGTTGAAATTTGCTTTCAGTCTATGCTAGCTGACAATGTTTGGATCCTACTGATTTGCCACCTTCGTGTGACAATTTTTGGGCCACCTTTTGTCTGCCTCCACTCCTTTGGAGCACTGCAGTTTTCACAGCTCTATCCAGCTCTGTATAGAATCATAGAATAGCCTGGGTTGAAAAGGACCACAGTGATCATCTGGTTTCAACCCCCCTGCTATGTGCAGGGTCACCAACCACCTGACTAGGCTGCCCAGAGCCACATCCAGTCTGGTCTTGAATGCGTCCAGGGATGGGGCGTCCACAACCTCCTTGGGCAACCTGTTCCAGCACATGACCACCTCCAAGGGAAAAACTTCTTCCTAATATCTAACCTAAACTTCTCCTGTCTTAGTTTAAAACCATTTCCCCTTGTCCTATCACTATCCACCCTCATGAACAATCATTCTCCCTCCTGTTAATATGCTCCCTTCAAGTATTGGAAGGCCACAATGAGGTCTCCCTGGAGCCTTCTCTTCTCCAGGCAAGTGGAGAATAGTGCCAACTTGGACTTACATGTCAACAGTGATTTATGTAAAATAGTTCTACCTCTCTACAACAATATCATTGCCATCAGCTCCACTGGTGTATTCCTGGGACTTCAGAAGAGGTGGTAAAGATGGTTACAAGCTACTCCTTCAACAGAAGGACATTCTGCTGGTGTGTGATGGGAAGAACTCTCAGGGGCTTCCCACTGTGTTTGTTTGAAACTACAAACCCACAGCTGGTGCACTGCATCAGCCCTCAGAAGGGCTCCTGACAGGCAGAGTTCTATCTTTCCACCACACCCTGCTGCTTTCCAGTTCTCAAATACTTCCTCCCTTCTCTCACAGAAGGTGATCTATTCCCTGTTATATGTGTTTCTGTCAACTCCTGTCTAGACTAGAGCAATGCCACGTTTATGAGCAAGAAGCCATAGATCCTTAGGAAATTCCAGCAGAAGGCTGCGGCACTCCTCACCACCACAGGCTATGACAAGTACCCTCCTTCTTTGGCTTCTTAAATTGATGAGTCCAGCCCATGTCTCTGATCTTCAAAGTACTCTGTGGCCTGGGTCCCAATTTGTCCTAGGGCTTCTGCATACGGTTATCACTTTATCTTCAGTGTGCTTGGTAGGCAAAGGCTTGAAGGTCAAACAGTTATTTCAGTAAGCCAGTTAGGTCCTCTCACCTCTCATCTGCTGAGTGTAGACGCACAGCAGCCCTATACGCATGGAGAACTCAAACTGGGTGCTAATGGGAACCTGCTTCTTAATAAAGGTTCCCTGAAGTTTGTGTATTGCTCAAGACATTGTTCTTAGGACAGAGATTCCTCCGTACTAGTAACTTTTATCAGTCAACGTGATATGTTTATGTCTGGATGACAAAGAAACAGAACCAAAAATAAACTTCTGCATTACAAGAACTCAAAACAGCACAATCAAGTGTTATTCCCTTCAGTGAAGCTTTGAACTACAACCACCACGCAGAAAGATATATTTCATAATATAAAAGACAAATAGCAATATAAAAACCTTGAGGGGACATGTTCATGAGCAGAAACGGCTTTTCAAGGTGTTCTCTCTTTACCAAGTTTTACAGCCTTAGCTATACAACCTGCACATTATAAGAAATACAGTATTTCATGACTGAGATGGAGTAGCTGTTGTTCAGATCTCTCTGGCACACACACTGAAAAGGAACTCTTTCTAGAAAAAGTAATTGTTGTTTCATTATCAAAGCTGTTTAGAGAAACTTGGATTCTATTGACCAAAAAAAAAAAGGGGGGGCAGGAAACATTACCTTGCACTGGGCTCAGATGTCTGGCCTCACACCGTCACTGGATGGTGACAATCTCCTCCAGCACTGCAGGATTTTTCAGGCTTCCTCACCACTCCAGCACAGCTTAGGAAAACAGCATAAGGGTAATGAAACCAATTCATGAACGAATTCTATAGCATTAACAGACTGAAGGACCAAATCTGAGCTTAGTCTATAGCACTATCATACTTGGATATCAAAGCAGATACCTGAAGAATGCATGAGGATGCATTCAATCATTAGTAAGGGTCACCTATAATATGTTTTATCCAGATTCTTTTTTTCCCTCAGCTCATTTATCTCTGCAACTAGGAGGTCTCCAGGATGGTTGTGCGAACATAGAAAGATCAGGTCACACAAAAACAACGATCATTAGGCACACGAAAGGGCTCAGTTTCCATGGAGGCACCTATACCTACAAGTATCCAAATTTTGCTGAGACTCCATGCAGAAAAACTGGCTAAAAACAGGCCCTGAGAGCTGCTAAGCCCTACGTAGTCACAAAAGGATGCTTATAAGGGCCAGTCTGAAAAAAAAACATGGAGGGTCCCTGCTGCTTCAGGCTATCAGAAGTTAGTGCAAACAGCTGTGACTGAAAGCCACCCTGACTTTGCAGCATGACTAGCAGCATCACTGATGAGGCAAGCATTGAAACTGGTCGCAGCACAGGTGTTTTGTCTTTTCTGCAGCAGAACCTTGGCTTTTGGGGAATGCACAGATTGCTCTTCTCTGAGCTATTAAGCCTGTGGTTAGATGCCACAGAGCTGAAAATACAAATTGTCATACCCTGCAAAACACTTTTCACTATCATATGCGGAGTTAACAGCAGTATTTTTGAGGACTGGACAGACAACCTCTGAAGTTGTGTGTGCTGACGACCTCTGCCCTTGAACATAACCTCCTGTATCCTTACATTTCAGGTGTATCTGCTAGAGCTGAGAGCATGTCATTTACACTGGTGTTAAAACGCAGGAAAACCCTTCCACTTTAAGGGTTTCAGTAAGTTTTCCTGTTTTCAGCCAAACCCGGATATTGCACCTAGTAGACAACAACACTTCCCTATTTATCCAGATATTTTTAATTTATTAGAAGCAGTCAACCACGGTGCTAGATGTTTTATAATTACAGTACACAAAAGAACAGGATGAACTGGCAGAACATGAGCAGCTGCCTTCCAACAGAAACACACAGAGCGAAATGTGCTGTATTTAATGCTATTAAATGCTATAGATTAAAAAAAAAAAAAAAAAAGTACTAATAATGAAAAATTGCTTTAGGTTTATCCACGCACAGCTTCTTTTCCATCCTTTTTTCAAGGGCTAAGGTTTTTTAGAATGCACTAATAGCTAACAAATTGGAATTTGGGAGACCAAAGAAGCTTTGTCACACACATGCACGGATGATCTTCCTTTCTTTCAAACTAGCAGGCAGCAAACACTAAGCCCTCTGTCATTAGTGTGTTCATCCATCCCTTATTTGAAGGGCTTCCTAGTTCCCTTGATTTCTTCCTGCATGAAATAATCCACTCTTTAACATGAGCCATTTCTTCTTACATTCATTTGTTGCATAGGTAAAAAACGAATCAATCAATCAGACACTGAGCAATACCGAAGTAACTTGTACAAATCTTGTTTTCAAAGTAGAATTTGCCCAAAAGAAAGTTAGAAATTCAATAATAACTGAACACAAGACTAAAAGAGAGAAAACTACTCTTTCTTGTAGTTCAGAGACAGCACTTAATTACCCACTTAACAATAAGTCCATAGATATGGCTTCTAGATATAGATAATAGCAGGCATTTTTTCCCTGCTAAAATATGACTTTGCTCAGGCCAGTGTTGACACATTTTTAACTCGATTTAGGAGCTGGTGTACAAGGCAGAACATCACAAAGCTTTGCAATGGCTGCTGGTGTGTTTTACTGCAGTGTTAGCAAGGCAGCCCATTGGGCACGGAAGTTTCTCAGCAGAATGCTTGCTGGAGGTCCAAGGGAATTTCCAACCAGGCTTCAACAGTCTGCAGGAAAGGAGGTTTCACCCTGTTTTGCTTTTGTTGTGCTGTTCTTTTTGAGTGCTAGGAATGGACAGTGAAGGAGGGAAGCAAAAGGAAGCCCCACAGTGGAATGGGAAAGAGTAAGAAAAAGTCATTGAGAAGGGAGTGGATGGGTGAGTGTTTCAGAGATGGGAGATTCTTCCAGAAGAAGTGGAGTGGAGAACCCCCTTCACTATGGCCTCCAATTACAATAAATATGAAAGAACCCACCAGTGTGAGCCAAAAGTCAGGGAAGAAAACACTGTGGATATTCACCCATCCAGAGCAGCTGAGGCTCACCTGCAAGGGTCATAGTGGTCCCTTCATCCTTCAGCTACTGGGATACATCACTCCTGTCTGTCCTTCACCTGCTCCTCCCCCCCGCATAGCAAGGAAGAAGACAAGGGGTTGCTGGTACATCCCTCCAGATCTCCTTCCACCGAGGAATCAGATTACAGTTGGATGTCCTCCCCATTTAACATGGATAAATATTAGCTGCATGGAAAACAACATCAGAGGCTTAGCTATGCAGTGAATGTTCCATGGACAAGTAACGCTGCAGTGAGGTCAACCCTACATTTTACTCGTGTATTTTCACTTGGCCAGGTTACATTTCTACAGAGACTGTGGCCGTGAGTGTGGTGATAACCTCCCATCGAGATGCAACCTCTGAAAAGAAAGCCTTCTGCACTTTCTAGAGTTTGTTAAGTAGTGACTTTGTGAAAATTGACAAGATATTTGTCAGCCTAAATGTTGTTTATGGAGAAGTTTCTTAACTGCTTGCATCCTTAAAAACACGACTGCACATAACTGGAGTCAATAATAAAACAATTCTAGAGCGATCTATAGAAAGAAAGCATTTGAAATCAGTTGTTTTTTTTTTTTTTTTTTTTTTAGCTAAGATATTTGTTAATTAGATAAAGACAGCTGCTACAGAAGCATAAAAAGCTTGCCATAAGATTATCTGAAGCCACTCACAGATTATGAGTGTTGTTCCAAAAATAATGCCTCCTATTTTATTATGCTGGTCCACAAAATCAGAGGCAGATATTGGTGGGATGGCAGTAG
Source organism: Alectoris magna (assembly GCA_030625065.1). Classification (NCBI taxonomy): domain Eukaryota; kingdom Metazoa; phylum Chordata; class Aves; order Galliformes; family Phasianidae; genus Alectoris; species Alectoris magna. Next base: position 63,221,434 of record CM060560.1, read on the forward strand.
AGAGTGAACCTTCTCACCAATATCCCATTACATGATGTTGCCATGTGACAGATGGCAGCAGAGGGACATTCTGACACAATGGCATCTGGCATGGAAGTGCATGTGAAATGCTATCAAGCACGTGGTATCTGCTGTAGTTTCCATGGAAATCAAGAGGGAGCATTACTTTTGGAGCAACTTATCTAAATGATGTTGTTTACCAAGACTCACTCATAGCTAGAACTTTCTGTCTTCCCAAACAAAAGCTTTGTACATTTCCAACAATATATTTCATCTCTTTCAATTAAGAAAACAATTAAAGGCTTGATTAAAAATATTTTTCTCTGTGGCTCCTGAGGCTTCAAATGATTGAAAATACTTCTGATACTGATTTACTGTTGCACAGTTGAAAGGGAAATTATCCATTATCAACTTGATATTTTCGGGACAGCAGTGAAAACACATTACAAATATTTGACAATTTAAAAGACATTATGTTGAACGTTTGAATTTTAAAAATATAACATAGTTTGTGAATTTTAATTTGGAGGTTATGCCACCCAATAACAGGAAAATGTAGGCTCTGATAAATGTTTATGAATATCTGAAGGGAGCTGGGGGACAAATGGATGAAGCCAGGCTCTTCTCGGTTGTGTGTAGTGATAGGACGGGGAGTAATGGCCTAAAACTTGAGCCTGTGGAAGAACTTTTTTACGGTAAGGGTGACAGAGCACTGGGAATAAGTTGTCCAAAGAGGTTGTGGAGTCTCCTGTGGAGATATAAAAGACCCATCTGGACACCTACCTGCGTGACCTGCTGTAGAGTAACTGCTTTGGCAGGGTAGTTGGACTCAGTCTCTTGAGGTCCTTCCATCCCCTGCAATTCTGTGATTCTGTGATTCTGTAATGGATGAGAGCTTCCAGGTAATTGCCCGATTTACTAAGTTGTATAGCTGAGGTCTTACAAGGTGTTTTCCTCATCTGTCACACACATTTCAAAATTACAAGATTATTTTATCATATTTGAATACACTAACAAGGTGAAGTATGTGTCCTCAGGATCCTGGTGTCTGTACCCTAAAAGTGAAGAAATATTAAAATGTTGACTAGGTTTCCTCTTATATATGGCAGGTTTGGAAAAATAAATTTCTTTCGTAGAGCAGATTAGGATCTCCCACTCACATTTCTGCAGTCATTAAAGCTGGCAACATGAGATTGGTGAAGAGGCATGACTTGTCTTGCACCTGTATCCTAAAAATTGCCATAGTCTGTTTCAAAAGTTTCAAAATGGAGGAAGTTTTAAAACCACGGGGTGGCTGAGGCTGGCAGGGCACTCTGGGTCCCTCTGGCCCACCCTCTCTCCAGCAGCAGCACCCAGAGCAGGGTGCCCAGGGCCGTGGCCAGGCAGCTGCTGGAGATCTGCAGGGAGGAGACTCCACAGTTCAGGTCTGAGTGATTTTGTAGGGTTTGAAGCTTGTGAAAGTCCTTTATTTGTTGAAAGGTAAATTGCACCTGAACTCAGAGAAAGCGTAGTTCTATAAAAAGTCACTTTGGCAAAACAGAACAAGAAATATATCTGTGGTATGTGTTTGTTCTTTAATACTTATCCCCCCTTTTTTAATTCAGCGAACGTAAGCCAGTTATTTTCTCAAAAGAAAAAGCTGACTTTTGGTGAAACCATAAGCATGATGATGGGCTTAAAAACCGTAAGTTAAAAAATCCAAGTATGTGTTGAAGATATTAAAGCAGATGAAAAAAACACCATGAATTGTCTATCTAAGGGCAAAAGAGTGTATTTGAGAGAATAACATATGAGGTAGCCTCTGTAAAATACTTCTTAAAATAATTGTGGATCTCTTGTTTTCCCCACAGCCTGACAGGAAGGAGATGATCTGCCTGCTGCTGGCTGCAGCCACAGCACCTCCTAAGCAGAGGGATAGCTCGATGGGGCTGCCCAGCTCCATGTTTCAGGTTTTAACATGCCGCAGTGATGCTATTCATAAACCATCCCCATACTACAAGATGCACATCCACACTGTGCTTTCCAGGTGGACTGCTACTTAGTAACCAAGCAACCATCTCCTTCATCTCTAGCTCCTACGTGCTGATCTCACCAGAGGATTTTCTTTGGCAAATTTTACCTTGAATCATTCGAAGAGCTGCATTATGTCTGAATTATTCTCATTATAAAATTGTGAATGGATTATTTCAGTGAATAATCAAAGGTCCGCAAATCATCTGATTTGTTACTTTTGTAACCCACTTAGAAAGTTTCAGGTGGGGATGCCTCTTCTACAATAAGTCAAGTAACTTTAATTTATAGCACGTACACTTTTTGATCCACATTGGTGTATTTTTTAAATTAACACGGAGGGTGTTGATGTTGGTTGTCCATAGACTGTAATGTTGCCAAGCTGTGCTTTGTCACAAGGATCACAATGTTTGATTTGAATAACTAATCCAAACAAAGTCAGGAGAAAAATATGAACTACCTTTTGGTGACCGAGTGTTTGAATTAAGTGTTTGCTCCTCATGAGTAAGTCACAAAGGAATTCCCACAGACACATATGAGAGTGAAGCTCAAGAGATCATGTATATGAGAAAATAAATATGAAAGGTTTATGGCTACAGATATATAAAAATTCACCTTTGAATGCAAATGAACATTCATGTACTCGCTCAGCCCCAGTTCTTGCTCATGCAAAGCTCCAGCAGTGCTAACCAAAGGGCCATCAAATATTACACATAGCACTCCCTTGAAGTAAAAAAGTTTGCAGTGATTCATAGAATCATAGAATGGTTTGGGTTAGAAGGGACCTTTAAGATCACCTAGCTCCAACCCCCTGCTATAGGCAGTGACACCTCCCTCTAGACCAGGTTGCTCACAGCCCTATTGAGCCTGGCCTTGAGTGCTTCCAGGGAGGGGGCATCCACAACCTCACTGGGCAACCTGTTCCAGCGTCTTACCACCCTCACAGTAAAGAATTTCTTCCTAATATATTGTCTAAATCTACCCTCTTCCAGATTAAAACCATTTCCCTGTTGGTACATGCCATTATAAAAGTCCCTCCCCAGCTTTCCTGTAGGCCCTTTTTCAGGTACTGGAAGGCCACTATAAGGTCTCCTCAGAGCCTTGTATTCTCCAGGATCAGAAGAGATTGAAGGAGATTGAGATTTAGATTGAAATGCTTTACGTAATCCACTCAAGGAATGGAATAAGGAATGTATCTGTGTCAGGCACAGTTCAAGATTGAACTTGGGCCTCGTGAGACCCACTTTGAGTGCTGTGTTCAGTTTTGGGTCCCTCACTACAAGAAAGACATTGAGGCCCTGGAGCATGTCCAGAGAATGGCACTGAAGCTGTGAGGGGTCTGGAGCACAAATCTTATAGGAAGTGGCTGTGGGAACTGGGATTGTTCAGTCTGGAGAAGAGGAGGCTCAGGGCAGACCTCATGGCTCTCTGTAACGGCCTGAAAGGAGGTTGTGGTGAGGTGGGGGATCAGCCTCTTCTCCTATGTAACAGTGATAGGACTAGAGGTAATGGCCTCAAGTTGCACCAGGGGAGATTCAGGTTGGATGTTAGGAAAAATTTCTTCTCCAAAAGAGTGGTGGGGTGCTGGCACAGGCTTCCTAGGGGAGTGGTGGAGTCACCATCCCTGGAGGTGTTCAAGAGAAGTTTAAATGTTGTACAAAGGGACATGATTTTTTGTGGAAATATTAACAGTAGGTGAACAGTTGGACTGGATGATCTTGGAGGTCTTTTCCAACCTTGATGATTCTATGCTTCTATGAAGATCAGGATCACAAATCAGGACGATGAACGAATGATATAGGCTGGCCAGAGTGGCCCACCACGTCTGCTCACATTGCAATGCTCTTCAGAACTCCTTCACAAGAAAATAAGGAATACAAGCACATAAAATGGTCAAAAGGGATTTTGTACCAAATATTTCACAAAGCTTGATTTTTTAATTTATTCCAGTGGAGCCTTGTAGTATAAATTTATTTAAAAGGCATTTTTTCTCATGCTAATCTATGTCAGTCTAAGGCAATTTGCTATATTGCAGGAAAGAAATATGTTTTTATTTGAACAGAGCAATTGTTCCAAACCTGTATTCAGTTTGGTGTTTGCTGCTTTTTTAGGATCAACACTGTGAATGTATGAAAGCTCCCGATAACTGTATTTGTTCTAGCTGCATCAGATGGTCTATAAAAAGGGATACTCATTCTCTTTATAAGACCTCTTGGAGCTATATCCCTACACTGCTCTAGCAACAGCAGTGCTACTACTCACAAAGTAACAAAGTGCTCTGCTGAACAAAAGCCAAAGACAGATAAGTCAAGAGTACTCAAGGCAGTCAAGAAGAGACCATGCAGCAACCACAGAGTCCCCAAACCATTTACGTTGTGAGAGATGTCTGGAGATGCCGAGTCCACCCTCTGCTCCAAATAGGGTCCTGATCTGAATGTCTCAGATCCTGAGGCTTTCAGGTTTGATTATTCTACGATGGTTAAGTCGTAATGCTTATCAGGCTTGTTATGGTGTTTCCCCTCCCTAGAGTTTACTGTGGGACTTAGATATAAGCATTACATGAAAATGTCATAAATCGTGCTACGTCCAGTTATATTTTGTAGTCTTGAGGATGAAACAGGATTTGTAAAAGAACTGTCAGAATAAAAGCCTTACAAATCTGGAGAACAGTTATACAACTGCATACAGTTCTAGTTTTAGTCATATCACTTCTGACTCTAAACATGTGAAATATTTCTTTGATGTACCACTTTGCTCTGAGAAATTCAAATGGTTGGAAGATGGAGCTACATCAACCACGTAATGCTTGCTTTATATTTAGAGAACAATTGGGGCAGGATTTTTATTTGTTGTAATAAAAGTCATTCTCAGAGGAGATTAACTGCTAACTCCATCATCATTTAATTACATCTAACGTATTACACTGAAGCTTTCAACAAACACTTCCACGAAAATTATTTCACAATCTAGCTATTTAAATAGAATATTTTCATCTGTCATTTTTAATTTTTCCCAGTGTTGTACAAAATAAATACAAAACAAACAAAAACAAGCAAACAAAAAAACCAAGATGCTCGTTCTAAGTGATTCATTTTTAACCTGAACACAGGAATAATAGATACTCCAGATTTCCCATATGTAATACTCCCATATTACACGAGCTGTGTATGTTTTTCAAAACAAGAAATGTACTCTGTGAGCAAGAAATAGTGTTTGCTGTAAGGTTCAGATGCTTCAGATTGTAAGTCCCCAATGGTATGAAGGCGTTTTTACTCTGGTTTCTAGATGCTGAACATCCCTGCTATGATTTTTCAGTTGACTTCTAACTCAAGGAGAGATTCATGTTTGGAAGCACCTCTTTTCACAGTGAAGTTGTGCATTCAGTTTGTCACAAGAAAGAGATGTTTTCTCTCTTCTCAAGCCTTCTGTAAATGGACTTCACGTTGATCATAGTTCAAAGCTGCCCTTGATTCCACTGGATTCCGTTCTTTCCTCTGAAACTGACTGATTCTCTGCACAAACATTTCTCAGGTACAAACACTGCCAAAGATCACTGGCAGGTGGTCTGTAAATCAGGCACACAACTAACGGCAGAGCTGCTGGTCAATCCAGCCTCCGAGATAGGTGGAACTTCACCAAACAACTCACCATAGCTTTTGCTGTAAAGAAAAAAACATTTTGCTTCTGTTCAAAATATTGTAACAGGCAAAACCAGCACAATTATTTCACAACTTGTAGCAGAGCCATCAAAACACATTGCTAACAGAAAGTTAACTCCAGCATACATGCAAGATTTAGAAAACGCAAAGCAAAAATCACAAAAAGAATGAACAAGGGAAGCACAATATTGCTTCGACTTGGAGGAGCAAATGCATCTTCTGTCAGGCAGGAAGGAACCAGTTGCTTTCTCCAGCAAGCATAACTTCTGTCACTTGTGGACAGATGGGCAGCTAGCTCTTATCCACATCTCCATCTCCATGAGTCACTGTGTGAATGGTTTGGCTGCCCTGAGTGGATCTGAGCAGAGAGAAATACAAAGAGCAGATGTCATCAGCACACGATGGAAAGAACAGCACATAGTTCCCTGGCCACCCTTTCATAGGCACTGGAAACATGAAGGACAACTGGCAAAGACCAGAGTCTATTTGGAAGAGAAAAACAGAGCTGCCTGAGAAGACCCTGCTACCACTCATGGCAGGACCAAGAGCAAACAGAAGTCCCCGATGTCAAGGAGCATGGAGACACCTGGGTTCATGGTCATAGTAAGGGCCTTCTTCATGCTAGCCAGGAGGAAATCCGTAGCCAACACTGCAGGGCTGCCCTGGGCAACAGGCCTGGTTAAAGTCATTCCAACAGATTTAAGAACTTCAGCTACTGTGTGGAAGAGATTCCCACCTATCTCCCCCCGCCGGGCACCTTAAAGGCAGCTGAGCTGAGATGGCGCAAGGCCTGGAGTGACTCCCAGTACTTGTCACCCACCTCAAGTCAGCAGGCCCTAAGCCTTTCTAATGGCTTCACGTCTTTTAAGAGATCTTAATCATATAATGATTGCATCATTGAATCAGTTTGGTCTAGTCCTGACAAATCCTCATTTACATACTATTTTGTGTTCCCAGCTCTGTCATTAATGTTTAATGCCTTAATTCAGCCATCAATCCCCACTCAGCAAAACCATTCAGCTAAGTACATGTTTAAAGCTAAGCACATTCTTAAATGCTTTGCTGAAATGAAGCGGTCTTACACACATGCTGACTTGCTTTGTTGCACAGGGTTTCCATGTACTACAGAGTTCACTTGCTGCAGGCAGCTTGAAGAGAAGCCTTCCTCTTCTCATTTACATTCATATGTAAGTGGGTGGCTTGTGAAGGACACAATCTTCTGGGAAGTCAAAGCACTGTACTCAAGGAGATGGTGACTGCAATCCTATTTTGATTATGCTGTTGCTCCGTGTCATGGCATAACAAACATGAGCCTTTTATATTTTCTAAATTCTGTCAGAACGATTTATTTTAAAGTTCAAAATGTAGCAAGTGCTCTGATGAGCTCTGTACATGATAAACTGATCAGACTGAGATAACACCAGGCTGTTGCAGATTCCATTTTACCTCTAGGAGGTCAGAAGGGAGGGAGGAAGGAAGGAAGGAAGGAAGAAGGGAGGAGGGAAGGAAGGGAGAAGGGAAGGGAGGAGGGAGGGAAGGAAGGAAGGAAGGAAGGAAGGAAGGAAGGAAGGAAGGAAGGAAGGAAGGAAGGAAGGAAGGAAGGAAGGAGGTGGGAAAGGGAAGGGATGGGAAGGGAAGGGAAGGGAAGGGAAGGGAAGGGAAGGGAAGGGAAGGGAAGGGAAGGGAAGGGAAGGGAAGGGAAGGGAAGGGAGGGGAAGGGAAGGGAAGGGAAGGGAAGGGAAGGGAAGGGAAGGGAAGGGAAGGGAAGGGAAGGGAAGGGAAGGGAAGGGAAGGGAAGGGAAGGGAAGGGAAGGGAGGGGAAGGGAGGGGAGGGGAAGGGAGGGGAAGGGAGGGGAGAGGAAAGAAAGAGAAAGAAAAAAAAAAGGTACTGATGGATTTCTTAAAGCACAATGCTTACCTTTTTCCACCAGACTCTTACTCTAAATTCTTTCAGGTTTTCTTATCAATAATTCAGTAATACATTGCTCCAGGGCTTTGATTGGGTGGTTGGTGGAGAGGAATTTCTTTTGTTTGTAGTTTTCAAATTCCTTTACTAATGTCTTTCTACAGAGGAAGGAATGGTACAAATATCATAAAAGCCTTTGCAAGTCTAAGGGATCAGACAATTAATTCTAGCAGTATATTTCCATTATTGTTGGTAATGGTGGAATCAATAGTGAATTCACTCTCTTTCATGACCATATGTTATACATACTTTAGGTCAAGTGCTTATAAAATCTTATGTGGTGCTTGTTTCAAGTATTTTAAGTTCTTGAGAGATGCTAGAACTTCTGCATTCCTTCACAAGACTGCCATCTCCAACAACAGCTCTTACATGTGCCATATACCCCTGCACCAAAGAATAACTCAAAGAGCACCCCATCTCCTCTTGAATATGGGTAGACAAGGGAGGGGTGTAATCTGAAGGTTTGGTTTTGTTTTAATTACACTCATTACAACATTTTGGAGATCTCTGCTTTACCTCCATGTTTGATTAGAATTTACCCTAGTTACGGGTGAAAGTCAGAGGAAAGGAGCTCCTTTAGCGTCCTCCTAACCAATTCAGCCACACTAACCTTAGGTCAAAATTTTATTCAGTCATAGCGCATGTTCATTACATTCTCGTTCATTTTATGCAAGGAGGGCATCCATGACAGCAATAAACAGCCTTGCAACATTCAGCTTACGCAAGAATAAAGGCTTGCCACAGTTTAACCTAGTGTACATCCACCCAGTCCTATCTGACTGTATTACACCAAAGAAACAGATTTCAGGTTTTCAGCCAAATTCTACTAATAGCTTGGTAATCAAAATCTGATTTTTTTTTTTCTTCTTTTTTCTCTCCTGAAAAGTATTAGAATTAATTGAAAGGTTAAAGAGGCATTTTCTGAGAAACTGAAAATACTTCAATCAAATAATAGTGGAGTGTAGAGACCAGAACAGGACACACTCGTTTATCTCATTACTGTGACCTGGAAATTGGGCAAGGGAAACTCTGTGACCTACTTCTTTATACATCTTAAGCCCTGGGCAGTAATTGGGCAATCTCTTTGTGCAGCGTTACTTCCTCTCATCAAAACTTCGTTTCGAGCAGCAGGTGCTGCTCAGGGACCTTCTGATCCATGTGGCTGCCCTTGCTTTCAGTCTGTCACCACAGAAATGGGCTGTTTATCATTTTTTCTCTTTGAGATAAACTGTAAATGTTTTTGCTGCTCTGGAGCCTATGGAGTTTCATAAATGCTGTGGGATTTGGGGCAGGTCCAGAAAGTCATCCATTGGCTGTGGATCTTGAGAACTGTAAGAGTGAAACACAAAAATGTGAGCAAGTCGTTGTTGGCAGCAGATGAGACTTCATCTTCCTCAGGCCCATAACCTGGGAGGTCACTGCTATGGCTGTGCCTGAATGAGCAGAGACTGTGCATAGGTATCCTGGTACGAGCAGCACAAAGAGAAGGTCAGCAAAGTGGAGATACAGCACTGGACAACAATTCAGAGCTGAGCGAAGCTTCCACAGTAGGCAGCTGATTACATTGATGACACCGTGCTGGTTACAGCCTGCATATTTTGGGCAGACATAATTTTCAAGGCTTCGGTTAGGAGCCCTGCGAATGAGCAGCACCTTCCTATGGGGTTTTCAACACAGCGTGAGGCTTTACGGATTAAAACCAACATGCATTATACATGACATCTGTGTGCACTGCTCCATAAATGCAAACTACACAGAGAGAGACCAGAAAACCAGCAGCTTTCCGGTAGAAATTCATGTTTCCTGGTCCCCTGTCCCCCTCCACTTTTTATATTGCTGTCTACCAATATGTTGGCTTAGGTCGCCTTGTCACAACAAAGAAAGTGAGGCTGTGTCACAGCCGAGCTTCAGCAGCTAATTAGCACTGGGAAGCCATGGGAGTTTCTGAGGAGCTGAGCTCTGATGTAACACAACTCCATCCACTAGGAAGCTTTCAGTTGCTCCAGCCATACATAATTTATTTTTGTCAGTCACATGGTAGTCAAGCTCGTTTTACATAATGGATGCGTGCAATGGAAAAGTGCTTAGAGGGTTTCGGTGGAGGAGACAGCCTTTTCATCTATCTATATCAAAGAGAAATTAAACAATTACGGGAGTTCACGGCATCCTAGTGTAAAACTCTAAAAAGAAAAGTGCTTCAAATGTGTGCAAACGTATTAAAACAGTGCTTATGTTATTCAAATGTGCTGCTGTGCAATTGTTCATTTATACGTCTTTTCAACATCTCCATACCTCCTGATTTACATGCAATTCACTTCTTACCTGTAATTCCTATAAAAACCCTGTGTAGCCATACACAGGACAGGTACCGAGCAGCTCCTGATGCCTGGGGGCAAATCCAAGGTGCAGGATCATGGCCATGTGTCTTAGTTTCAGCTGGGATGGAACTGTTTCCTTCAAAGTGTCTGGTATAATGCTATGCTTTGCTTCCAGGAGAAAAACAATGTTGATAACACACCGATGTTTCTAATTGCTTCTAAGCTGTGTTGTACCAGAGCCATTTGCAGGGAAGGGCCCAAGGAGCTGGGAGGAAACAGGATTAGGACAGCTAACTTAAACTGAACAAAGGGATATTCCATTCTATATGATAGCATGAAGAAGGAGTTTTGAAGGGAGTGGGAGTTCATCTTGCTCTCTTCTTCTGCTCAGGGGGACTCAAAGGTCATCTAGTCCAACTAGATGACCCCTGCAATAAACAGGGACACCTACAGCTACATCAGGTTGCTCAGAGCCCCGTTCAGTCCAACCCTGGATGTCTCTGGGGATGTGGCACCCACCACCTCTCTGGGCAACCTGTGCCAGTGCCTCACCACCCTTATTATCAAAAACAAAATAACAAAAAGGTATATCTACCTTATACCCAGCCTAAATCTCCCCTCTTTCGGTTAAATTAGATAGATAAAACAGGGCGCAATACAATGTGTCAGGTCGGTGGAGCCTTCAGCTCGAGGCAAGGTGCTCGCACCGCCCGGCTCCCGGCACGGCCCTGCCCGGTACCCGGTGCCCGGTACCCGGTGCCCGGTACCCGGTATCCGGTATCCGGTGCCCGGTATCCGGTGCCCGGTGCCCGGTGCCCGGTGCCCGGTACCCGGTGCCCGGTGCCCGGCCGCCCCGCGCTCGGGTAGCGGCTTCGAAAGGCAGCGCGGCTCGCGAGCACCCGCTAGCCGGTAAGGAACGGCTCGGCGCGGAGCGGCTCGGCTCGGCACGGCCGGCCCGGGATGGCGGAGGGCAGCCCCACCTCCCTCCTGCACCTCTCCATCACCCGCTGGTGAGTGCTGCTCCTTGCCGCAGCTCAGCCCGCGATTGTGGGGCGGCGGGGGCAGATCAAGAGCGCGGTGGGACGCGGCTGAAACCGGGCTGAGGGGCAGCCTCCGTCCCCTCGCACCGGGGGCTGCAGGAGCTCCGGATGGGAGTAGAAGAGTCTGGGTCTGAACACAATTTGGGAAGACGGAAGTTCTGCTGAATACAAAGGCTCCATTGAGGTGGTGGTGCAGGAAACATCCACCATTACTTTTATGGGGCTTTGAGAAGGAGCATCACGTGCCAGGCGACAGGGAAAGGGAAATCAGGGCTGCTTTCTTCTTATCCCAAACATGACTGGGTCCAGCTAGCAAGCCATGCTGAAACTTCAATATACTTATTGAAACTCTAGATCTAGATCTAGAAACTATTTCCATTTCAGAAGAACTAAAGAAAGGGAGTTGTGGAGGTCATCCTAAAACATTGAGACACTGCGTAAAACTGAATCATAAACAACCCTTGAAAAGATCAACTGCTTTCTTTCATCACAATAAGCTCCTGAATCACCTTTCTGTGTTCTGAGGGTTTTTTTTGAGTGTTTAGCTCCATTGTATGGCTGGTGTACTGACAATAGCAAAGCAGACCCATATGACATCCCAGCTACCAAAGCTTCATGTATAACAGGTGGTAGACCCCAGAAAACCTGGAGAATGGATCACATTATGATCCCAATGGACAATGTGGATAGGAAGGTGTGGAAGAACGGATGAGGTATTTCTCCAGGTGCCGTGCTTTTGTTTTTAACCTTCCCTTACCATTCTCTTCCCTTTTGCTCGTAGTGGTTTTGCTATCAGTTTTGCTTTGATGCATGCACGTGTTTGGCTTGCCATTTGAAAAAGGCTCACAGTTTAATGAATGAGAAATTCAAGGAACAAGATTCCCAAATATTTTGTCAGCAAATGGTTAAATGCTGAGACAAAACTATTGGCAGAAATCAGTTACAGAAGCACAAATTAATTCCTTCTTCACTTCCGGTGACTTTTGCAGTGATACATTAAGGATGAATTTGGTCTTAGTTTTAACCTCCTGTGGGACTGCCTGATTACAAAGAGTTTTGAGACAACTACCATAGAAGCATCATGTGCTGCTGTCTGCTGGGATGCAGAGCCAGGGCTCTGTTCTAGAATACATCTCATTGATTTTTAGCCCCACGCTGTGAAAAGTCCCATTGGGTCTCTCAACTCTAGAGACGGGGAGGAAGCAAGAGCTGAGCAGACATCATGGGGCCATGGCATGGTGATGCTAAATGGCATCTGCTACAGCATATTACTTAGCTGCGGAGCTTACCTACCGTCTGCTACCAGAAAAGCTAGTGCTTTAGACAAACACTGGGTAGCCTGAAATCAGGATATTAAGAATGTACTGAGTTAAAGTCTGACCTGCTTATCTCACCTGATGTGTCGATATGAAAAGTCTGTGTTCTGAACCAACCCAATTATTGACACAGACACAGTGAGGCACTGTGCTGTATCAGCGTTCATCTGATGAAGTAATCAAATATGCATAAATCACTGGGTACGGTAGAAGTGGAGTCACAGTATGACAACACTGTCACACGAGGAGTGTGCCATGCTCTAAAAATTAAAACCCTCTCTGCTTCTTTGCTCCTGTATTTGTGCTGCAGGGAGCTATTATCCTCTGACATTGAAAACATTGCCACTATCTCATACCTAAAGGTCTTTATTCTGGTGAAGTCAATGTCTTAGGCTAAAACGAAACTAAGTTCACATTTTCTTTCTTGGAAAGAGCAGTGCTGCAGTGGCACAGGCTGCCCAGAGAGGTGGTGCAGTCACCGTCCCTGGAGGTGCTCAAGAACCGTGTGGATGTGGCACTGAGGGACGTCGTCAGTGGGCATGGTGGGGGTGGGCTGATGGTTGGACTGGGTGATCTGAGACGTCTTTTCCAACCTTAATGATTCTATGAATCTATGAGTCTTAATCCAGTTTAAGCAAATAGTTCCACTTATGTGATTATGACTGCTCTGAAGTTTAGGATGGGCAAGGAGTTTAACCTAAGGATGAGTTTTGGTGCCATCAGTTCTGTTGCACTGTAAGTGTAAATTGAAGTGCTGTTCTAAACTTGTGCTAAAAGCATTGAGATTGTATAAGAACAGAATATGGACCTTCATAATTTGTGCACTCCCCCCCTCCCCCCCAAACCATCACGTTGAACATTTCAGAAGAGAAAATGCCCTTATTGGTGTTTCTGGTAGAGCGGAGACCTTTAGAAGTAGAAGATAAAAGTTATGTCTTATTAGAGAGATGCTAATATCTTACATACTGGTTTTAGTGTTAAATTAGCACCACTAAGTTGTATTTCTTTGTTAAAAACTATGAGGTCCTGTTAGTTTCTTAGCAGAGTCTCACAGAATTGCTCTTACACTTTGTGAAAAAATAATACAGTTGAAGGTAAAAAGTTGAAAAACTTAGAATGTCTACATGCCTATGAAGATGTATCTTTTTTTTTTTTTTAACCAGAATATGAATCAGCATAGAAGTGATAGTCCTTACTTTGACTTGATGCTTCCATAAAATAGGCGTTACTATTACCTAGTCCACTGTAAACTTGACAAGCTATTAAAATTGCAAGTTAATAATCCTTTTTTTTTTTTTCCTAATTGTGACATAAACTGATAGATGTATTTGTTTTCTTTTGTTTTAAAGGATAGCTGATAATTTCTATTTGAGTGAAGGATGCACCATACCCCGTTGGCTGCTATATGAAATGTATATAGAAAACTTCAGTTCAAATGACAGCGACAAAGTAAATTCAGCCACCTTTGGAAAGGTACAGAATAGAGAGGATTTGTAAGATTAGAAGCTGAGATCCAAACAGAAAATAAGATACATTTGTGTCAAATGTACGCGTTGTGTACCAAGAAAAATTAAATAATAGAAAAGGGCACATACATTATATATTATTAATAGGGTAATTCAGCCTAAGAGTTTAGAAAAGACTTTGTTTGAAGGCTTCTGTATTGTCCTTACTTTTTCTTTGGCTTATCTGGGAGTTGTATCCATGTTTTCTGTGGTGGGTTCACAGGGATTTGTGCTCGTCTAAAAATGACAGCTATGTTCATGTATTTGCTAATATATTTCTAGTAAGCCCTCATTTAGATACAGATATATTGGTGGGTAAAAAAAAAAAAAAAAAAAAAAAAAAGAGCATTGTCTGTAATGGAATTCATTTTCTTCAGGGAAGATGTGCATGTTACATTGGCAAAGATCTCTGGGCTCCCCAGCCCAAAAAAGACAGGGATCTCCTGGAAGGAGTCCAGTGGAGGGCCACAAAGATGATAAAGGGCCTGGAGCATCTCCCAAATGAAGACAGGACGAGTAACATGGGTCTGTTCTGCTTAGGGAAAAGAACACCGAGAGGGGATCTGATAAATGTTTATAAATATCTGAAGAGAGCTGGGAGACAAATGGATGAAGCCAGGATCTTCTCAGTGGGGCAAGGACAAGGAGCAATGGCCTAGAACTTGAATGTAGGAAGTTCCATACTAACGTGTGGAAGAACTTTTTTATGGTAAGGGTGACAGAGCACTGGAACAGGCTGCCCAGAGAGGTTGTGGAGTATCCTCCTATGGAGATGTTCAAGACCCATCTGGACACCTACCTTTGTGACCTATTGTAGAGTACCTGCTTCAGCAGTGCAGTTGGACTCAATCTCTTGAGGTCCCTTCCAACCCCTGCAATTCTGCAATCTTTTTTTAGAAGGCTTTTCCAGGGTAAACAGTGCAAGGTTAAGAAACCAGTCCTAAGAAGCTGATTCTTCCGTCCTTAAAAGACCCATTTGGTTGTTACATAATTTTAAACTTCCTTTTTTAAGTACACTTTGGGAGATTTTGCTCCAAACATGCACTAAAAATTCTTCACTGAATCTTCCAAGCAAAACAAAAGCAGATGTAAGAAACAATCTCCTTTAAGCAATTACACTCTTCACTAAGTGGACGCTGATACATTACCCACAAGGCAATTACCACATAGAAATCCCACATGCAACAAATTCTCATAGCTATTTGACTTTATTTGACCAATTAAGGAAAACAGAATCGTGTGTGATTGATATTCAAGATTTTTTGTTCAGAACTTCCTATTTTTACAGCTAATAGTTTTCCATTAGTGCCTGTGGTAGGAGCTGTTCTAGCATTTTTAAAGAAAAAATACCAAGAGAAAGTTGGAATTTCTCTTGGTATTAAAAGAAAGCCTGGAATCAATTTTGTGTGTGGGTAAACTCATTTTAGGAATCATTTATCTCAATTCAGTTGAACCTGTTTCATTTTCTTTTGTTTTTACTGGGTGATGGTCACTCTTACTTAAGGTTTGAGTGAGTGATCCCACAAAATTGGCTTACCACTGCCTAATGGCTCATCACCCATCAAGCCATGGGTGGAACTGGTCTGGTTTGGTACAGAGGTCTGCCATGAAGCTCATCACCTTACCATCTCTTAGTAGTCGATGGAGAGAAATAAGTAGTTACATACGGTTCCTCTCACCCTAAATGAGTCGTCTCATCAGCTCAGGTGACTCACACCTTGAAACTGCCTGTTTTTCTCCATTGACCACGGAGTCTGCCAAGAGTGCTTACACAAGGAGCCACGTAGGTAAGATGAGTCCCACCTCAGCATGAGCTGTGGCTGTGCAGCAGGAGACTGAGGGGCAGGAGCTGTAGTTACCCTGCTTTAAAATACAGATGCGCATGTAAGCGGTTACAAGAGGCCAGTGAATAATATGAGCTATTAATAATTTGTCAAGCTGTAGTAACTTGACCACACTGTATGTAAGGATTTTTGCAATCAAGCTTTGTGTGAATGAAACTGCAGTTATTTGAGATGGCACTAATTTAATCTGCCTGGTCCCTCTGCTCCAGTATGCCACTGTCTGTAGAGGAGGCCTCAGTTCACAGAACAGCCTTTTGGGACAAGGGGAGTATGTACCACGTTGAGAAAGGGAGCAGCTGGGGTGGGTGCACACAAAAATGTGCAAAAAGCAGAACCATTCCAGCGCTGTTGTAACATGCAGGTCAGGAAATGCAATCTGTACCTGTGCGGGCCCTTAAGCCAACAAGGTGCACTCTGCACAAAGGCAGTGTTGGGCTGCAGCGAAGGATCACCTGGCTCAATTACAGCATTGTGCCCTCATTCCTGTACAGCTCCAGCACCCCTTGTTAGGCTCTGCCTTCACAGGGGAGCTCATGCAGAATAATTGTGGTGAAGTGAGGTATTACCCTGACACTATCGTATTATTCCGTAGGGCTTAACCTTGGCAGATACTGCCCGACCCCAGTTCATATTACCACAGGGGTGGCCTGGAGGTCGCTGTGCAATGTGGGGATGCAGCCTCTCAGAAACATCAAGTTAGAGCCCAGCCTGCAAGGGCTCCATGTACAAGCGAGAGAGTTGTGTGAGTGAACCCTGCTCAGATGAGGAGGGCTGGACAGGGATGGAGGAGCTCCAGCCCCTCCACAGGCCCCAGTCAGATGCTTCTTGCAGATCAAGTTCCCCTGGATGTGCTGCACCCAGCCAACTGTGGGTGGTCTCCTGGGTGTGCTTCAGTGCAGGCAAACCAGGCTGATGTGAAACAAGTATCGCCTGAGGGAGGTAATCCATGAAATTACTTGCATTTCGATCCACGAAAGCCCGACTGAGTTCAGTTCAGCAGTTACCATTTGAGAGGTATGTAGGGACAGGTATTAGCCAGCAAGCAATGGAAAGAAAAAGAAGTGATCAAGTAGAGAAACCTGTAATGAGTACACCTTTGTGTTTTTGAATGAACTTGCCAAGAATCTCTAATTTTCTGCTTGTTTTTTAGCTTATCCGGTTAGTTTTCCCAGGTCTGGGGACAAGAAGGCTGGGCACCCGAGGCAGTGCCAGGTATTGTTTCTGAATCCTTTGTTTGCAAGACATTGTGAGTGATTGTTCTAGTAAAATTGAAAAAAAATAAATAAAAATGGCAGAATTATCAGCCCCAGCTCTAATGTATCTTCTGATCTCTTCCTCCGTCTCCCTTCTCTTCCCCTCCTTCTGTCCCTTTAGCAGAAGCATGAGGATTGGTATAGATACACTTTCATTGATTCAATGTCCAAATATTTATTCACACTCTGAATACCCAGACTGGGAGAAACAATGCTTTAAAGGGCACTGAAGTGCAGTCATTTTACAAGCATTTGGAGTAGCTGTAGAACTCTGGCTTCGAATGATGGGCCCTTACTTGATCTGTGATTTTTCTCCACTAGTCTGGACTTGCTGTCTTGATACAGCAGTTTGGAGTGCTTGGCCACAGATGCTTCCAGCATTGGTCGGGACGGTGTGTGGTGTCCTGTGGCCTTGTGCAGTTGTTTCCCACCAGCAGAAGCTCACCCTCTACTGGCTGCTGAAGGCCGGGAACCTCCCCATTCGCCTTGTACCAGATGCTGGTGTACTCTTCCAAGACGAGAGCAGAATGATAACACCAGGATGGGCATAAAACTATAGTAGTTCTTCTAGATTTCTTGGCTTTATCTTCCACCTGTGGGCCAGCCAGTTCATAACCTATTGTAAACCACTGTGCTGCAAGGGCACACTGACCTCCAGCTTCAGTGGAAACGTGGGGACCTCTGCCTGCTGAGAGGTCTGTGACTTCTCTAATTATCCTGTGCAAAACTGTTGCACTGTATTTGCTGGCTTATGTTAGTTCACTTCATAGAAGGTATCATTCAAGGGAAAAAACAAACAAACAAACAAACAAAAAACCAAACAGCTAAGTAAAGCTTGTTAAGTCATTCTAGAAACACTTGTGTAAATATTTTGTGTCAGGGAAATACAATTCTAACAGATTTTATATAGTAAATGTAGCATTTTTATTTTCACTTTGTCATTTCTTGTCTGAAGATGCTTTCGGTAGAGGAATATTAATTCTTTGCTAACTGTCTTGAAGATCACATGCTTGTCAGTTCATCCATTCTTTTAAAAATTATTTTCTAGATATCATTATGATGGAATAGCTATCAAGAAGGACTCTTCCTTTTATGGACGTTACTGCTTTCTTCTGTCTCAAAAAAATTATCGCAGGTTTGTTTTCTAAATATTTCAGTCACGAAATGTCACATGATAGTCTAGATATTGTCTGTATATAGAAGTCTGTTATTTCTCTTTGCTGAATGTCATCAACAGTGTATTTTCTTCCTCTTATACACACTATAAAAGTGCTGTGACATGAAGCAATATCCCTAACAAGAACATTTATTTTGGAAGAAGTGCCCTTTCTAATCAGATTTCCCTGAATTGGACACTGTAGAAAGGCAGATCATGCCAAACCTAAGGGAAGAACGTAACACGTTGAGGCTCTAAATAGAAGCTCAGATAAATGACAATTGCTTCTTGACAATGTAGCACTTCTGTTGGTAAGCAGTAGGCTGAAGAGACACGCATTGCAATATAATGGACATAGTTTAGTGAGAACTATTGGTGATTGGTGGATGGTGGGACTGAATGATCTGGTAGGTTTTTTCCAACCTTGGTGATTCAGTGATTCTGTCATTCTGTGATAAATGACTGCACTCTTTTGATGAGTTCTACATGCAATGGTGTTATCTAGTTTTTTCTAAAAGATGAGGCATGCTACTTTGAAAATACTGCCTCTGTTTTGTTTTAAAATGTCAGGTTTTAAAGTAACCTCTTGTAAGGGAACAGCAATGAGATGATACGTAAGACAGGAGTGGAAATTGACTGTAAAAACAGAAAAACAATCTAAAAAAGTGATGAATGTAAGAAAGTGTAGAAGCTAAGTGTAGACTTTATCTCAACTCAGTTGTAGGCAGGATGAGGAAGGCTATCGTTAAGGTCATGGTTGAGGTAAATGAGCTACAGACTTGCATTTCTCCTGGGGAGAAGAAAAAAAAAAAAAGAAATGTGTATACAAATGAATTCTGTACTTTGGTTTCCATTCTTTTAAATGGGCATATAATAGCTCTCTACGGCACAAATGTTCTAGGGATACAAGACAGACTATTAAGCACTCAGATATTCTGGCGATGATGAAAGCTGTTTCACTGTCTGTGGTATTTTATTGTATAGTTAATTGAATACACGCTGCAAGAGAATGGAAAAATTATACCCGCGGGTTTGCTGCCTCTCTTTGCTGGTTTGATGGCAGAGCAAAGCTGCAGCAGTCCAGGCAGCCACAGCGGAGCAAGGATAAAGAGTGGAGCAGGGCAAAGGCTCAGGTTCTGCACACAATCAAGTGGCAATCAGTTGTTTTGAGACCAAACAAATTATTCATAGGCAATGTGAGGCTCATTTCACGTGAGAACCTTGCTAAAGTGATATCCCTAGCTACCAATGCACGCTATATTAAATATATATACATTCAGATAAACATCAGCTTTCTAGCTGCAATACTCTTAAGTAAGTCTCTTAACCATGAAATTATCTTGTGTGACGCTTCCTTCATTTAAGCTGCTGTGTGAAGTCACAGAGCTGCATTTTAGAGCATCTTTCACTCCAAACCCAGGCACGTGCCCCCATCTAGAGCCAACACGTGCACCAGCAGCACCTGGGTGTCACTGCTGCTTCTTGGTGCCTGTTAAAGGACAGCAGATGAAAACAGAGAGAAGGCAGTAAAAAACAAACAAATGAAATGCAGCCAGAGAAATGTAGTTATCATAATCCTCCTCCCACAAAATAACTAAGGAAATAAATTAGGCCACGTACAACATAAGCAGCAGCCTCAATGAAATAAGTCAGTTTGTTTCCATCTGTTCTTACAGTTTTGTACATGCTTTACAAACATGGAGGAACACAGTAAGGAAATATCTCATCTTTACTGTCTTCTCTGTAGAGCTCAGTACTCCTAGAAATCAGAATTAATTTTTGTCATCCAGTAAAACCACCACCGAATAAACAAACAAACAAACAACAACAACAAAAACATCCCTGGAATAATTTTTTTAAAGTAGAGAAATGAAAGTTAGAAGGAAATGTAATAAAAAATTGAGTGGTTTTCTACCCGCAAGGACAAAGGTTGTTTCTGTGGAGTTAAAATGATGGCTGCAGCAGATGGTATTTGACCCATAACACAACAGTCTGGAAGTGTGTGCTGGTGTGAAAACTTCCAGATAATAGTGAAGATCATTAATGTACCATTACAGTGCAGTCCAAGTGCTTGTCTTCAAACCAGATCCAAGGAATAGGAGAGACCTCACTGTCTTAATGCCACGTCCCCCTGGCAGACACAGGGATGTATGCCTGAGCAGTCAGCACACCCCAAATGACTACTGCATCCTCCCACACCTGGATCAAGCCTGACATGCAGGTGCTTCTTCTGGAGCTTCTACCTGAGGGGAAGGTGGAGCTGAGAGCCCAGCTGAGAAACGAGCGCATCCACCCAAACTCCCTCCGGGCTGTTAAAGAATGGACTGGTGTCAGCACTACCATCCACTGCCTCTAATTACTGAAAACAGTATTTCTTGACCTTTTTGAGGTCATCGGCACTTGGCATGGGGCTGGTAGTAAGGAACTGGGCCTGTGAAGGGCCTGGCATGCTGGGAGCTTTCTTGTTGGTGCCACAGACGTGGCCATAAGATTATAATGCCTTTCACTGCAAAGAAGGCATTTGTCTCTTGTTAGTCAACAAAGCCTTGGATGTGGCAGGTTGCTGGAATGGAATGAGTTCACACTAGGAGTGATGAGGATACTCTTACAAAGCACCTGTGAGCTGGTCTGTTTCGAAATGTTGAGCATTTCTGAAGACACGCATTCTGTTGTGCTGCTGATAATGTGAAAGTAGTGCAATCAAGCAGAGCTGTGACCAAATGGGTCTCCAAAGGCATTACAGAGATTTAAGAGGGTGTGGGATGATTTGGAGTACACTAAGGTGACTTTTAGGAATGGGAGCTTTGAGGATGAGGTCTCCCTACAGTGGCAGCTGCTCTGGCAGGTCAAAGTGGCTTGGAGTATGGCAGTGCTAAAAAATGCCAATGAGTTTTGGCTTTGTAAGAGTAGAATCATATCATAGAATCACCAAGGTTGGAAAGGACCTGTAAGTGAGAGTTACTTCATGATCTAGTAACAGGGGAGGCTTGGGCCTCTGCCTTTCTACTGAAGCAAACCTGTAATTTTTCAGTTATAAATACTAGTGTGTTTCCAGGATATTATCTTCTCTGATCTCAGTGAAATCTGTCAGTCCCATTCACCATTCTCCCTCCATTCATCTCCCCTTCCTCCTTCCCATTCAACTCAGTCTTTCTGCCATCCCTACAACCAGACCTCCCCCCTCAGCTCTCATTCCCCCTCTCCAGCCCCACAGGAGGCAGAGCTGAACTCATTCCCCTCGCCTCCCACCCACGTTCCACTCTGTGTGCTCTGTCTTTGCCCAGGCAGTGCTCTCCAGGGAAGAGTGTTTCTGCATGGCAGCCAAGCACCCCTGTGGGCGCCGGGTGAGTCTGAACCTATTTTGCTAACAATGCTTGCCTCACCTGGCAAAGGTGAGGTAGGGGCAGGTGGAGGGTAGTGAGAAAGAAGGCTTCAGCCTGCCACCCAGCACAGGCAAACGGACTAGGCATCCTGCCAAAGGAGAGGTGAGGTGCTGAGGTGTGTTGCCATAGCAGCAGCGGCAGAATGCAGCTGGCTGCCTGCTTGGGAAGAGCAGGAGCTGGAAAATGTTTGTTAATTGTATTCTACAGGCTTTAGGAACCTGCAAGGATGAGACGTTTGACAGCAGTGCATCTGTACTGACCCATTCTTTTGTTTGTGGGGACCAAACACTTGCAGTATTAACACTGCCAGGCCTTTGGTGGGTGGAGTCCTTTGGCTTCCAGCACCAACATTGTGGTGAAGGGAAAGGGAGGTGGCATGCGTACCAGCCACCAGCAAGGACTGCATATTTTGTGCAAAACACTGGCTGCCACCTTCCAAATAACAGAGTCCCTGAGAGCCCAGGAGCTTGAAGTGGCTTCACAGACAGGGAACACATATCAGCAGCAGATGGGGGGCTGGCTGGAGCATGTCGCATGTCACAGAACCACAGAATTGCAGGGGTTGGAAGGGACGTCTCTGAGGATCACCTGCTAAAGCAGGTTCCCTACAGCAGGTTGCACAGAAAAGAGTCCATGCATATTCTGAATATCTCCAGAGAAGGAGACTCCAAAACCTCTCTGGGCAGCCTGTTCCAGTGCTCTGTCACCCTCACGGTAAAGCTTTTCCTCATGTTCAGATGGAACTTCCTCTGTTGCACTTTGTGCCCATTGCCCCTTGTCCTGTCACTGGGCACCACTATCCACTTGGCACCCGCCCATTAGATATCTTTAAGATATGATAAGGTCCCCTCTCAGCCTCCTCTTCTCCAGGCTGAACAGCCCCAGGTCTCTCATTCTTTCCTCTATACAGGAGATGCTCCAGGTCCCTCATCTTCTTTGTAGCTTTCCACTGGACTCTCTACAATAGTTTTCTGTCTTTAATGAACTGGGGAGTCCAGAACTGGACACAGTACTCCAGATAATATCTCCCTTGTAGGCCTTTCCTCTGACTCTTATGGAAAGAACCCAATCCTTTCATTGCCATTACCCAGCTCCATGCAGCTCAGACCTTCCCTAATGTTGAGGATTATACCTTCTCTCCTTCCCTGCCCATCCCTCCTGAGGAGCCTGCAGTCATTTATCTCAGCATTCCAGACTTCTGAGCCATCCCACAACACTTCACTGAGGCCCAGAATATCCTGGCCCTGAGACTGGACAAAAAAATTCCAGTTTACCTTCCTTATTTCCTATGCTCCATGCATTTGTGTTGAGGAACTGAAGTTGGACTAGAAACTGGCTTACTGGCTGGTGTTCCTTTGTGCTGCTCTTCAAGCGCTCTCCCATTGATCTCTGCTCTTGTTGTTGTCCCTGGGCAGCCACTGCTGATACTGCCTTCACCATTCCCCTTCCTCAGCAGCTTTAGGCTTGGCAAGCCTGTAGCCAAAGTTGTTCTTTCCTTCCTTCAACAGATGAACTCCATCCGTTCAAAACAGACAAGGCTTCACAGAGGGAGTGCCTTTCTCTCCTGCAGGATTCACTTCAGCAACATGGGGGTAGGAGGAGGGAGGAGATGACAAAGCAAGAAAGCAGCCGACTGCTGCCCAGCTCTTGGTTTTCCAGCCAAAAGCTGACTGTTGAGCCTTTGCAGAACCATGAGAATGCTGAGAGTGTGGAGCATCAAGGAAGACTTTCAAAGTAGGCAGGGGGCAGACAGGAAAAAGTTGCTATCTGCTCTGATTAAGGGAACAGAAATAGGGGTCACTGTGCAATCAAAGCTCGAGGGCGATTACAATTTCATTATTTCTGTGTCTATGATTTTTATTTTCATTTCAAATGAACTGCCACTACAAGTTCAAAATCATGAATTTGGTACAAGAAGTTGGAAGAGATTGCACTGCTAAAGGGCTAATATCTTGCTGTCTGCAGTGAGTAGCTCAATTTTATCTTGAAATTAGTCTCCAGATTCATTAGAAAATCCTGGGACTTCTGAATGATGGGAAATGGAGGGATTTTTTTTTCTTAAACACACTGCTGCCTACTTCAGCCTAGTACTCTCTATCCACTTTGAGATCGTTTTCTCACTGAACACAGTATAAATTGGTGGTTTTTTTAAAAAAGGCTTTATGTTCTGTATTTTACCACAGTGCAGACGCCTGCAGTTCTGGAGATGCAGCTGGTTACGAGAGCAATAGCAAAAAAAAAGGAACAGTGAGTTTCAGATAGATCAGACTTATAACAAAATGGTTCTCTGTGTGCTTAATTAGAAATGCTATATCATGTTGTAACGAAATACAATTAACCCATCTCACTCCCTGAAATAACCTTTGTCTGTGTAACCTCATTAAATGCTTACTCCCCCTACTCCTGATGTGGCTAAGTATTTTTATTGTCTAAGTATCACCTCAAATAATCTTTGCCATGCCAAGTGTTGAAATCATGGCTGACCACCCAGGTTTCCAACACTGGAAGAGTTAGTTGGGCACTACCTTCCTTGTCTGAAGCCCACCGCTGCAGGCCCTCTTGCTGTTGAGCCAGTGTCCTTTCAACTCACTGAGACTATATTGGCACGGGAAGTTTTATAAACACTGTGAAGCAATTAAGAAAAGAGAATGGCAGCCCTGCTCGCCAAAGGGGCTGATGCTGGGCTAACTGGTGTCAGTTCTCAAATGCAGTAGGGAATTGGCCTGACTCTGGGGTGGTTGGAAGCCAACCCACAGAGCACTAGCAGCAGGATTACAGGGATCACAGCAAGGGAAAAGGAGACTGTATGTCTTCCTTGTTTTTTCACGGTGCTCCGAGTGCATGTACCAACAGCTGAAGAAAACCTTGCTGTCACCTTTACAGCAGAGCCAACTATCTCAAGCCTTATTTAGAAGAAGATGTACTATGAAAACGAGTGCTATAGAAAATACATGTATAATATATGTGTAGCATAAAATATTCACTTGGTTTGAAAATGAATTAATGTACTGTTTGGAAATTTGAACTTTTAGTCAACCACGCTTGTTTCTTTCACCCACCTCTATTTTTTCTACAAAAAGAACAAGCATTTCTGTGAATAATTACATCTTAGTAAAAAATAACAACATACAACTTCAAGAAGAACAAGAAAGTGCTTAGTAATTTTAGCAGAAGTGACAAGATAATTGTGTGCTTTTTTGTGTGTTTTTTTTTTTTTTAATTCTTTAAAATACGCTCTGATGCTTTGGAGCAAGGATTTGCACTGTTTCCCATCGATCACTTATCTGAAAACTGAAGAAGACAGAGTTGCGTACGTTTTGCCTGAATTTGGGCTAGCCTGCCCTTGGGAGCAAGAGTTACTGAACAAATACCCCTATGAGATGGTACGTTTAAGTACTCAGTAACCAAGCAGTTTAGCTCTTTGACTACATGATCTGTTTTACACCCTTTTTGCTCACTTTGTCCAGGTCATACAGATCGCAAATGAGTACAATAGCCACTGCCAAGACATTTTACAGGTTGTGAAAATGCAAGAGCTTGACAAGGTATGCCTTTGCTTCAGTAACCTCCTTGCATGATAGCAAACAAATATGACAATGGAATTGTTTCTTTGTAGCTTCTTTAGTTGATGGTTTTATCTAAGGTAGGCGTTCATTTATGGACAAAAAGAACATTCAGTCAAGATATACTGGAATTCTTAATTAATGTGACCAGCTCTTAGAATATGATGTTGTGGGCACAAAACACAAGGCCATGGATACATATTTCCCATTATATCCACGTAGCCACAGCACAGCTCTTTGTCTCCCTGCTCTTTGTCATGCTTCCTTGCCAGGTTCACCTCAGGATGCTCCCACTGGTGTCTGAGCCTGGCTTAAGCCAGGTGGGGAGCCAAGCTCTGTGATCATCCTCCTGCTTCTGTGCTAATGTGTATGTCCTTTCACTGAGCTACACTTCACATGTCACTAATGTAAAACTGGTGAAAATTCATAAAGGACTTTGTGCAATAGGTGGAAGACTGCATCACATCATTCTGGAAGTCTCTACAGCCTGAAAAAATAGCATTTATATCCTTGCCAGATATATGCCAGCTGTTCAAGTACTACGACAGATATCTATTCAAGGTACTGTAGACATGTTTGTTGTAATTACTTTATGACTTTTGTCCTTTTAGTAGTTCTACCTGGAGTGAAAGACCAGTTGTTTGTTGTGTACTGTACAATGAGATTTTATTTTCAGTGTATATGTATATATAAATTTTGAGCCAATGAGTTTGGATTTTGAAAGGAGACAGTGGAATTTGAGACTACAGCCATTTGCTGCCATATCTTCAGTTCACAGAATCACAGAATATGCCAAGTTAGAAGGGATCCATAAGGATCATCAAGTTCAATTCCTGGCTCCGCATACGACCACAGTCGAAAGTTCTTAACACCAATGGAGGATGATGTTCTGAAAGTAATCTGGGATTCTGGAATGAGGATATGAATCTGAAATTCAGCTCGATAGCTGGATTCTAAACTACAAGAGGGTTGTTTTTCCTTTGATAACTTTACTATATTTCTCAGTGACATTCCACGTCAATATACACAGTTTTCTGCTCAGAATAATTTACTTCTTATTTACGGCAGGCCATCAAGCAGCATCTAGTAATTAATTCAGGAGGCACTTCTTGCTTCTAGGACCTTTTTCCTTCTGCTAATAAATATAGTTTAATTATTGCCTCAAGAGGTGGAAGAAATGGTCTTTTTTCATGACAGAAATTGCAATCACAGGTAAAATGTGTTTCGTGCCGTTGTAAAAAATCTGTAGTGCAGCAACCATGCAGCTCCATATATTTACATTGTAGGAAATGGATAATATTCTCCTTGGTGACTTCCTGGAGGAGGTGTCTGTCCACTATCTGAAGTCGATCAGAATGTTCAGTAAAAATGTTAAACTCTGGCTGCTTAACGCTTTGGAAGAGCTTCCAATGCCACTCCAAACATCCAAATGTAAAGGCGAGTATGAGGAATAGAGTGGTTTTCATAAAATAATCTTTGCTTCAACTGCAGAAAAGATTGGGTTACAAGGCTATTACATTATTTTCAAAACATTTTAGCTGATGATCTTGATAGTAGGAAGGATTAGAGTTAGTTGGCACACAGTTAAAAATGAATGGTCTCAATTGGTGTGAGAACAAATTTAAGCCCAAATCATTCTGAGTTCCTGGTTAATTAAAGTGTACTTGAATCTTTTTAAAGACCTGTCATTTGCCATGTTCACTTTGGCTGTGTTGATGACTCTGAAAAATAAGCACCCTGCCCTCTGAAATTTAGGTATTGTTCTGTCTCTTCTCCTTGCAAGTGGTTTTATGCAGATAAATTAATTAATGACTATAGGGCAGTTCAATATAAAGAAGGAAGAAAGCCAAAGGCCTATAGGGAAAATGTGACTCTGTCATTAGAGCAGGATTTAAAAATCTTGTAATATACAAAGGTGTGTGATCCTAAATATGTACATACACACATACTTGGATTTATATATGCAAATATGTTCATACGTACAAAATGTTCAAGGTCATGTTGGGTGAGGCTTTGGGCAACTTGATCTAGTCGAAGGGGTCACTGCCCACAGCATTGGAGCTAGTTGATCTTTAAGGTCCTTTTCAACCCAGGCCATTCTATGATTCTGCAGTTTATTTATTACATAGAATCATAGAATGCTTTGGCTTGGAAGGAACTTTTAAGATCAGCTAGTTCAGTTATGCTGAAGAATCCAGCTAAAGCAAAATGCTACTGTGTTGCTCCATGAATGAAAACCATCTCTACGGTGAGAAAGATGGGATCCTGCATGGATACAGGTCTGCTTGCACACGTGTGCTCAAGGATGACTTGCCGTCAGTCTCAAATCCAGCAGTCCTTACCTTCAAACAATTGACAAAGCGAATTTAGTAATCTGCTTTTAACACACTTGTGTCCATGAAAGTATACATAATTATCAACTGCAACATTTTCTATGCATATCCTGGGCTTTGGGGTTTGTACAAACTTCAGAGAAACAGAATTTACTTGAAAACCATTGCCTGTCTGCAGATTTAAGTTGTTTTATACTTGATTTTCCTGCAACTAAAAATCAGATGATAGTTATATTTTATTCTTAGAAAGGTTATCCTTGGACCACAGTGTTAGTAATTCTAACACATTATAGACAGGATCAAGTAGAGCAACAGAAATCAGCTTTTGTTAACAGTGCTGAAGAATTATAGATACATAAGGGTGAAAATGCAAACTCTAATCAAAACAGAAAATTTAGCATTCATGCTGCCATCAGTCACGACAGCATCTGAAACCATACTCATAAAAGAACTTTGCTCTTGCTTGAGAAATATCTCATGGAAAAAATATTGGAAGTGTTTTTCCTCTGCATTGTGGATTAACATATTTCCAGTGAAGGAAGAGCAGTAATCTGTGCTGCTTGCAAGCTTTAAACTTGCGGGGTCCCCAGCATAGATAGCAGCTCAGCTATCTCCCTGTGCTCTGAGTTAGCCTGTTGCTCCCACAGGGATCTGCTTTACAATTTAAAGAGATCTGTCTTCATTAACATCTTTAAGAATGTAAAATATTAACTATATGAAACACCTGCCTCTTCTTCTTTAACAGAAGTTACAGTGTTTATAAAAAGACTCAGGAGAAAGACAGATCTTTCTAATATGGCCAAGGTATGTTCCAGAATCCATGAAAACAAAAAACTGAGTATCTCATTCACTAAAGAAGCCAACACACAGTAAGAATCATTTATGACATGCTCCACTGCAGTAGAACAATAGCAGCACAGGTGTTTTTATCTGTATACTAACCATGGTCCAAACCATGCTCACCCTCTTACTTATTTCTGGCCACAGTGAGTATGCTGAGGGGCCCTTTGGATTCTGTGAGAGCCTCCGAGATGTGGTTAGTGGTTGCTATCCTGTACTTACTCAGTGCTGCATTATTATGATGGGCTGTGCCCTTCCTGTAGCTTTTCTTCCATTGCTGTCCTTAAATACTTGCAAAATCACAGCACAAGCAGTACAAGATTCTCCCAGTGTGCCCATCTGGCTTAAATGACTTCACTGCGTCCCCACAGCAAAGGAGTAAAAGAAGGGAACTGTGGCTCCTTGGGTTACACAGCAGTATCACATCCTTCCTTAATAACAGTAGTTTTCCTTTATGGGGAAGCTTCATCACCAACAACATACAAAAGTTAAACCTTGTACATTAAAAAAAAAAAAAAGGTCATTTTGGGGGTGTTTTTTTAATTTTAAAAAATGCATAAATGTGCATAGGTGTCCTAACATGGGCAAAGGGTCTACTTCTATCAAATGCCAAGGACTGGTATTTGCCGTTTCCCGAAGCAGCACTTTGGAGCTGCTGAACACTAGAAAAAGCTCAGCTTCATAACACTGTATGCTTCTTAATAGTGTTTCTTACACATCAAACCACTCAATCCCACAAGACTGCATGTGCCAGCTATTCCCAGTCATTTGGACCTGATTGCTGTATTTAGACTTTATGCTGCTGTGCTCAGGCTTGAGGCACGACATCAAGGTGCTGGTTGTAGCTTTTTGGCTCTTCCCTGCACATCCCTAATGCATGGAAGAGCTGTGGAGACTCAACATTTGATTTACACACTTCAGATTTAGGGAAAAAGAGTTTTAACCTAGCTGGAGGGAATTCTCCAGCAGCAGCCCTCTAACTGCTTTACATTGACTGCACACTGTTTAACCTGCACAAAGTGAACATTCTAGACCTGAGAACCTGGGTCAGGTCTACGCTTACAGTAGAGCACACTCCAAGCCTGGTTCCTCTTCATGATTACTGGCACTCTTTGCACAGGTAAATGACATCTGCACCTTCTCCAGAGCCTCTTTAAAATACAAGCAAAGGTCAAGGGAGCTCCAGAGTAACTGACGATCAGTCCCATTAGCAATTTAAAAACAATAGCTTCAGCAAGTGAAAAAATGTGAGCCTTGTAAATCAACATCCCTATAGTCTTTCAGCAGCTGTAGCCTCAGGTATATAACTTCTGACGTTACCCAAGCCATTTATACTGGGCTCCAGGGAGCAGAGTAGGAAACAAGAGTCAGTTAAAGATTATATTGCTAAATTACTCTCTCCATATAATGCATACCAGAAGATGGTTAGCTGGACAGCACGAGTATTTCATATGTTCAGCATGTGAGAAACACATAGATGCTTCTTGGCGAGGTGAATGTCACTCAGAGAAATCCAGTCAGTGTTTCAGTTGTTTCAGACCAGCCCCTAGGCTTGTGTGTGCTTGTACTACTTCCTCTGGTTGTCCTCATCGGATACTCAGATAAAGTAGGAACGCATAGATGCCCTACTCCATCACAATCAGCTATCCGAGATGAAGGTTGTATTCCCATCCATTCATTTAATATCCTGGTTTTAGCATTCACAACATCTCAGGGTAGCAAGCCCCAGGATTTGATTATTTCTTGTATGAAAAAAGTACTTTCTTTTATTAGTTATAAAATTTGCGCCCTTTTTCATGCAGTTCTTCCTGCAGACCTCTGTCACATTCTTTCTTAGTTATTTCTATCTCGACCTGAAGTTTAATTCTCTCATCTGGGAGTCATTTGGTATTTCTAATCGTCCTTCAAGGTTTTCTCTCTCTGAAAAGCACTTTGAATTTCAACCAGAGACAGGTGGTCAAAGCAGGTGACAGTGCTCCTAATGAGAATGGTTATTGAGGGACTGTGCAGCTGCAGCTTCTGAATGGTGTAAACACACTGTGCCTTGTAGAGCACTTTGCAATAATTTAGCCACCTGGTGAGAAAATCTGAACAATTTTGGCAGGGTCAGCATTCGGAAGGAAAAAGTAACTTTCCCATCGTGTGTAGATAAAGCAGGCTGATATTTGCTACTACCTGGATGTACGGAAATAATTAAGAGTATAAGAAGGTGCAAATTCCCTGTGAGAAAGGAATGTGAATATAATGCTCATCATTTCCAGGGGCTGATTCCTGCCTTTGGTAAGCTGCATTTAAGTGTTGTCAGGGCCAGCTCTTAGTAATTCAGAGTATTATGCTTTGTGAAGTGTAATGGGTAAAGAAAGAGAGTAGCCTAACATACTGGAGTATGGAGCTGTGTTCCCAGTGTTCTCATTGTGTGCTCTTGCTGCAACCAGCAGCATTTCTTCCAACGCTGGAAACTCCATGTAAAGCAAGAAAAGAAGCTTTGTCTTTAACTTGGCTGAAAAAGACTGCCGAGAGTCAGGCTGCTTGTGATATTTGAGTAACTAACAGAACAGTGGAAAACAAATGTATTAGGCTGGGAGTTATACTTGCAAGTGAGTGTGGTGTGATAGAAAGTAGTAATCTCTACTATGCACACGATGAATGGCTTTTGTTCTAATGTTCACCAGTCCTGAAGTTTTCACTGAGGTTCACAAGAAAATATTTTTCCTCCAGTAGGCCAAAGTGAACATGTGGATTATTCATACAAAAGCCCAAATTCAACAGAGCCTTTAGGATCTCCCTCATTTCAGTATGAAAGTGAGGGACTAAATGGATGGATGGATGAATTTTAACAGACTCAGATTCAATTCATTATTTTCCACTTAAAACATTTTAATCAGGATATTAGCAATTAATTAAAAAAAAAAAGAAAAAGAAAAAGAAAAAAAAATAAAAGAAAAAAAAAAGAAGGAAGAGATGAGGATAAAAAGTTAGGAAGAAAATCCTCTGCAATATCTGTGTATGTAATATTTATGGGAACAAATATGAAACCAGATTCATTCACATATGACTCACAACCAAAGAAATGGGACAAATTCCCTACTTGAACTTTATATCACTTTAACTAGTAGCGTATTTCTAGTCTTATTTTTACCTTCTCAAAGGCCAGGAAAACTCAAGAAAACTCGTTCTTGAATGTAATTGAAACACGTATTAAGGACAAGTGGTACTGAGGGAAAGTAGATCCCAATACATCATTTCATTTTTTTCAGACAAAGTACCATTATTTGGCATAACTATACTAACTGCAGGCAAAAACAATTGCCCAGACGCTTCAAGCACCTGTCAGCCTTGTCTTCTCCATCACAGACACTACCACAAAGTCTCATTGAGAATAATATCACCCAGAACAAAACCCACTCAAGGGCAGCTTAAGATTCATCTCCTTTGAGGCTTCTTTTTTTTTTTTTTTTTAATCCCCATTTGGAGTCTAGTGGTAAATTTAAAGCCCCACTTCTAACTAAGGGAAGCTGTTTTGGCTGAGTTAAGGGCTCGTGAAAGTGAAAGACATTAACTGTTTTCTTAATAACTGCAGACAATGAGAATAGTCTTGAACAACTACAGCAAAGTCACTGTTCTGATCTCGGACTTGAATGCTGTCATCGATCAGGGATTGCTGGATGTGCCTGGAAACCTCTTTCAAAAGAAGTACGGAAATCCAGATGAACTGCAGTACAACATAGAAATCAAATGTAATTTTTGCTCTGTTTTTCTATCCATTTAAGCCTCTGCCTGACGTTGTTAAAGCTCTAGCATGTTTATTCATGGCATCTGCCCTAATGGGAATTACAGGCTTTCAGTAACCCTAAGTACTGGAAAAGAGCCAATAAAATTGAGAATGGAGCACGCAGTTATATCCGTTTAATTTTAAAGGTTAAGAATGAAAGGCTTTGATTCTCTCTTAATGCTTTCTATGGCAGCAGGAGTGGGCTTTGTGTTCCCAAATGATACATCTTCCAAAAGAAGGCTGATAAACAGGGACATTCACATTTTATGATTTGCTTTGATAAAAAGGAGTTTCCTAGAATTACATTTTGCATTTTCCCCTGTTACTAATTGCAGTACATGAAATCACCTCCTGTGGCAAGATTTTACATACTGGATGCTGAACGGGATGAAGACCTTTCAGCTTTCACATCTTTTTGCTCTGTTAGGGCCTGAGGAATTGATGCTGTGCTGTAAACACTAAAATACATGGTTTTCATGCAGCCATGACATGATACATTTGCCAGTCTACCGAAAAGCAATGGAAACATAATGGCAAGTTAATTCTAAGATTAACAGACTGCCATTTAAACCACGAGAAAGAAATGGGCAAGATGGACTGTCTGTGCTTAGAGCTGATGGAGGAATCCTCAGCTCTTTGTTCCTGGCCCGCCGCAGGCATGCTCCCTGACAGGGGATGCACCACCACCTGCCTGTGACAGCTTTTGGCAGGAATAATAATTCTCTTTGTTCATAGAGCCATCAAGAGAACCATCTGAATAATGTTTATATGAGACTTAAAATCAAAAACATTGCGCAGTTTTTTATTACATTCATTTTATTAATTATCTTTTCACAGATGCATTTATTGCGTTTTCATTTTCCACACATTTTCCAAATTGCTATTAATAATAAACAAAGTTTTACAGACCTTATGTATATGTTTTCTGACAACAAGTCCTGTCAGCTAGAAAGGTATAGATTCAGAGAGGTACAGTCATGATGCAGCTTGTAGCACAGAGTGGTAGCTTCTAATCTTTTGGGGATATGTCTGCACTGCTTTCTGGCAATGCTATATATATTTCCATTGAAAATGATGGAATATCTGTAGTTTTTGTTATTGTTTTGAAACAGTTCCCTCCTCCACAATGGATTTTTCTTTCTCAACCATATAGAAGCAAAGATATTTGGTACTGCATGTAACCATATTCCAGCTTGCACTTGTGCACAGTTTACTCTTTCCACTTTGACCACAATAATTAGATCAGTGCAGGCATGGTAGCAATGGCTATGGGTCTGGATGACCTGCATATCAGGGTCCTAAGGGAAATGGCTGATGTGGTTGTTGAACTGCTCTCCATCGTATTTGAAAAGTCATGGCTGACAGGTAAATTCCCTGGTGACTGGAAAAAGGGAAACCTCACTCTCACTTACAAGAAAGGGAGGAAGGATGATCTAGGGAACTGAAGGCTGGCGAGCCTCGCTTCTGGGAAGATGATGGAACAGATCTATGTCTCTCCATCCAGGTGGAGGCCAGTAGTGTGAGGTGTCCCCCAGGTGTCCATCTTGGGACCAATACTCTTTGACATCTTCATCAATGGCATAGACAGTGGGATTGAGTGCACTCTCAGCAAGTTTGCTGATGGCACCAAGCTAAGTGGTGCAGTTGATACAGCAGAGGAAGGGATGCCATCCAGAGGGACCTTAATAAACTTGAAAGGTGGGCCCCTGTGAATCTAATTATGTTCAACAAAACAAAGTGCAAGGTTTTGCACTTAGGCCAGGGGAATCTCATATATGTATACAGACTGGGAGGAAAAACTCCTTGAGAGTAGCCCTGCTGAGAAGGACTTAGGGGTCTTGGTAGATGAAAAACTGAACATGTGCCAGCAGTGTGAGCTTGCAGCCTGGAAAGCCAACTGTATCATGGGCTGCATCAGAAGAGGGGTAATTGTCCCCCTCTACTCTGCCTTCATAAGGCTCATCAGGAGTATTTTGTCAAGGTCTAGGACCCTCAACACAGGAAAGATGTCAGACCTTTGGAGAGAGTCCAGAGGGGAGGCCACAAAGATGATCAGATGGCTTGAGCACCTCTCCTGTGAAGACAGGTTGAAGGAGCTGGTCTTGTTCAGTCTAGAGAAGAGAAGGCGGGGGGAGACCATATTACAGCCTTCCAGAATTTAAAGGGAGATTATAAACATGAGAGAAATCAACTTTTTACATGGATAGATAGTGATAGGACAAGGGGGAAAACTAAAGGAGGGAAGATTTAGGTTACATATCAGGGGAAGTTTTTCACTGAGAGAGTGGTGAGGTGCTGGAACATTTTGCCCAGGCAGGCTGTGGATCCCCCATCCCTGAAGTGTTCAAGGCCAGGTGGGATGAGCCCCTGAGCAGTCTTATCTACTTGATCTAGCAGTTAGCAATCCTTCTTGCAGCAGAAGGATTGGAACTTGTTGGTCCTTGAAGTCCCTTCCAACACAAGCCATTCTCTGATACTATGATTCTATGGCCCCATGACATAAACTTGAATTCTGACTAATTTCTAAGAAATTGCACAGTTACACTAATCAAAATGCTATAAACAGAGGTCTTAATATATTTAAAGCCAAATATAAAAGAAATAAAAATCTAGAAATGGCAGCAAGCCAATCGCTTGATCTTCCCTCTTTATTTCACAGGCTTGAATGACCTATTATCTTCCCTGGTGCATTCTACAGATATTCGAGTTCTCCTAAGCTGTGTATCTTCAAATCTTCAGGCTTTTGTCATTCAGGTACAAAATTAATCTAACAATGTCAGAAAAAGAAGAATGATCACAGCATTTATCCCTCCACACTCTGTCAAAAGTTTGCAGGAGCTACAGCGTATACTAGCAACATGACCAGACTGCAGATTTGCATAAATACAATTTATGCATGCTGCAGAAAAAGGGAGAATTAATTGGCATACAAAAATTCCATCTGTGCAAGCAACTACAAATGTATTTCTATGCATATATCCACTTCGGTGATTTCAGTATCTGGTCTCATTCTGTAGACACACTCTGTAACACTGCCTTATAAATCAAGATCTATAAGAAAAATGTCCGTATAAATAAAGAGAACACTTAATGGCTCCTGGAATTGTTGATTCATGAAACTGTCGATTTTCAGCAGGTTGTAGGAGAGTGATAAATGCTAGTACAATGGTTCTACCTCTCACGAAAGATTCAAGTACGATCATCTTTGTGTATAGATCTCTCCCTAGGTTACCACTTCTTGCACCACTTGTCCATCAGTGATCCAGAACTAATGGCAGTTTGGTAGTACCACTGCAACCTGTCCGTTGGACAGACCGATGAATCTGGGGCTGGAGGGTGGTTAAAGTCCTTTTTTAAAATTTATGTTTTCTGAAGAAGCAGGATAAACTGTACTTCTTCAGCTTTTTTTCCTAATATCCTGGGTGGGTTTTATAATTAGGAACAGCACTTTGCAGTTCTGTGGTGCCTTCATCTGACAGAACCCTCAGCTACAGAGAAGATGGGGGTTCACAGTTACAGGGCGTAAGACAATAGACACAGCAAAGGAAAAATTCAAAAGATAAAAAAAACACAATCCATGAGGACAGTCAAACACATTAAGAGGTTACCTGGAAGGGTGGAGAATACCTTGGAGACATTCAGAACTTGGCTGGAAAAGACCTGAAATAAGATGACATAAAATGATCCATTTCAACCTAAGTTATTTTAACTTAATTTTCCATCTTTGTATGCCATCTGCACAGGGAAATAGTCCACAACACAATAAGGGACTCTTTTAACCAGCTTCATCATAAAGCATCTTTTTTTTTTCTCTTTTTGCAGCCAAGCAGGAATAAACAGGAGTTTAGAAAACTGGCAGCTGATTTCCAGTTGAGATGGAACTTCCTACTGAGCGCAGTGAGCAAGGCGATGACGCTCAACTATGCAGACAGTTTTGGTAAGTGAGAGCTTTGTGCCTGTCATCTGGTGTGACCTGAGATGGCAGGGGAACCCGATCTTTTCAACAGACATGTAGTCAAGCTACAATCCAAATGAACATCACCTCTCTAGGACAGGCATAAGGGAGGAAGGGAGAAAGATGCAGCTGGAGATGGCAGAGGGGCTGGACTCCCTGTTTTGGTAGAAGCCATCATTTGAGATGAAACGGATAACAGCATCCTTAGATGCAAACCCCTCTTCACCACCATTGCAGGAAATCCATCAGGAAGTGGTGACGGACAGCTGGGGCACCAGCATCCCTAACCATAATAATTCCATATATCTCAAGTGGTAGCTTCCAGATTCCTATGTTCTTTCTGTATAATACAGTAAAAGCAGACCCAGACACTTGTCAGAAGTGCAGCTAGTTCTTCCTAGAGAAGGTATAGGTTTCTTCCCTTTGCTTATGCCTTACACTGACACATTAGACTGACTGAAAAATAGTCACTCTTTCAGCTGAATGTGTTTTGTCTCTGTTGTAGTGCTCAGAGCTGTCTAGCACCAAATCCAACACACACTAACGCAAAACAGGAGAAGTGAGGGGCCTTTGCAGTCACATTTACTAAAGTGCCTTGAAGTGGTACCACTGTGGCTTGAATCGACTGTTCCTCTTCTATACTGCATCAAACCTAACTTCCTTTCTCTTTATTTGTAAGACCTTTCAGAGACTATCTGTCTTTTATTTATTCTGGAGCACTGCACTGTCTCCTCTGGGTAACATCTCAACCCAGACTGCATGAACTACCTTTCAGACTTTCAAAGGAGAACCTTCATAATTTTTCCTGTTCTATTGGAGAGACCTTCACACCAACAGCCAAAAAAACCTTCATTATCTTCTTAGACATTCCCCTTCAAAGCTTAAGGCTTTGTGTTTCCTACAAAGACATAACAAAGGGGTATGCTAAGGTTGCTGCCTTTTATATTCTTCAGTATTCTTTCCCTATTACTGACTGTGCTTGTGTATGTACATACACAGCCCTTTTCTGCATCTAGCTGTTACTTTTTGCCTTATAATTAGATTACAAACTCCCTGGAGCAGGACTGAAGGTTTGCTCTCTGACTACATGGAATACAGCACAGTCGGGTCCCTTGCCCATGAGTGGCTGCATCAGAGTAATAATAAAAAAATCAGTCTCTGCAGAAGTGTTCTGCACAAAACTCCCCAGAGTTGGATGCAATATTCTGTGCAATGAGTGAAAATTGTAAACAAATTCCAAGAACAGCACTGGAAGCTCAATGTTGATTGAAATTCCCAATGATGATGAAATCTTCTCCTCTCTTCCCACCTCACAAAGAGTTTAATGTATTGCCTCCCTGTTCTCTAGTTGTTAATGGCTGGGGACATAATTAATACCATCTGATGTAAAGCATCCTATCCTCTGCTGAGCCTTCCTCAAACTAGTTACAAACATTTTCACCTCACATAAGACAGTCTTATTACTGTACTTCATTAACACTGAGATTTAATTTATTTTCACATATGACAGAGCTTTTAAAATGCCTTTTAATCTTTCTCTGTGATGTTCCAATTAAATTGGTCATTATTATCTTCTTATGTAAAACCATTGGTTCCTTTAGACGTTGGGTTATATGATGTAACAATGTCCCGTCTTTCCCAGGTCTCTACTCCCACATTTCTATTTGAAGCCTTAGTGGGCAACTCTGCACTCAGACCATTGCTTTTCTTAAATGTCTTAAATCTCAGTATTTCATACAGAAATGGTGGGGATCCTGCAAGTCACAATATGCTGCATCCACTGAGGATACACAATTACTTCTTAGGT
Source organism: Alectoris magna (assembly GCA_030625065.1). Classification (NCBI taxonomy): domain Eukaryota; kingdom Metazoa; phylum Chordata; class Aves; order Galliformes; family Phasianidae; genus Alectoris; species Alectoris magna. Next base: position 63,259,154 of record CM060560.1, read on the forward strand.
AAAATGTAGAATTTTTGGTAAGGTTGTGTCATGTTACTGCAGCATGCATCCCCACAACAGAAGTCACATACCAAAAACTAAATCCAAACTCACTTCTGTCTAGGGCTCTTGCTTGAAACTTAGCACTTCTGACACACATAACACACACGTCTGAGCTCAGGATTGCCTTTTGTCCTATTCCAACCCAACCTTCTCATGAGTGATGCTCAAGTGCAATCAAAGGAACCTGCAGTTAGTCCCCTGTAAGGCTGAAAGGAGCAACAGTGTCACAGCAGTCAGGGCTAATGGGACTTCATGGCATTAAGGGATGTGGTTTACTGATGGGACTCTGCAGGTCAGGTTGATAGTTGGGCTTGATGATCTTGAAGGTCTTCTCCAACCCAGATGATTCCATAATTCTATGCTGGAGCTCTTCCATTACCACCTCCTTTCCAGCATATGTGCCTCTACTTATCTCAGACACAAAACCTTACACCATCTGATACACCTACATTTTCTTTATTAGAATCTCCTCTGAGACATTCAGGGGAGTATTGCCAAGCCATGGTGGCTGGGCAGTCACCTACATACACACTGTAAGCACTTTCAACCACAGGTACAAGTCAAAATTCAGTGGTCTCCATGAGTCCTTCTTTTGGCTTTTGGCAACTCTAACTCGGTATTTTGGCATACCCAGCTGCAAGGTCAGCCATTTAATGTCATAGGTATTGGACAAACTGAAATCTGTAGGAGGGTTAGCTTGGGGAGAGGTTGAATAATTTATCTGTGTTAAGGGGGAAGGGAGACAATACATGCTAATTAATAAGCTTTATAGGAGCAGTGAATCTGGGGGATGAACCTGAATAGAAAAGTGAATAAACACAAGCATATTTTTCTCTATTGGTAAAATTTGGGAAAAGGCTTTTGTTTATGTTTAAAATCTATAGTCAGGGCCCATTTTGCTGTGGTATTTGGAACTTGGTCATTCTGCAAGTATTATTTGATGAGTGCTAGACTGCTACTTTGTCTAGCCCATCACTACAATGAAGCCCTTCAAAAAAGGAACACATCAGGAAGGTACGCAAGTTAAGAGGTTGCTACAACTACTTCTGGTTTTCTTTAAATCTAGGATCCTGGCATTTGTTTAATTTGCTACTCTTGGATTACGTTGCTCACGTCTTCCAGTCCTATATAGAGGAGGAAGAGGAGGGAGAAGAAAGTTTTTGTGTCACACAGCAAAGCGACCAGCCTGTTCTGTGGGTCTATGACCCCAGCTACTTTGGGGGCTACTTTGCTGAGGAGGAACCTCCAGCTGAAGCTCCTCAGTCAACTCTCATAAGTTTGATGCTGAACCAGAGCGACATCAGATTAAGCAACGTATATTCAGAGTTCTGAGTTGTTTGGGGGAGAGAGCCACAGAAATCAAGGTGAGATGAGATAGTAGCTCTGAAGAAAACTTGAAAAAAAAAAAAAAAAAAGCATTAAGTTGTGGAAACTGTGAGAGGTGTAGACTTTGTAGTTTTTTAATGTGTGTGAAGTAGAACTAATGAAATCTAGGTGTGCATGGAGTTGTGTCCAATGTCATCCGCACCTCAAGCCAAAAGCCATCCTCCCACAATCCTTGTTAAGGGATTATAACTTCGCATTGCATATCTCCCACTCACCACAGTTCCCCCATTCTTCCTTCATTTTCCAGAAGACTTTCATCTTTTCATTAGGTTCCCTCATCTAAGCAAGAGCAGCCTTGTTCTGCTGGGTTTGGCACAGCTCAAGGGTTAGCAAGCCAAATGGTATTTACTGATCAGAAGAGAAAGCATATAGCATAGCCTTCTCTCATTGCTGGGAGCACTGAGAGACCCTCTTTCCTTCATCTAGCTATTACTTTTTATCAAAAGATGCTGAAGTGTGAAACACTTTAGACCTTTCTGCCGTGCCAGACTTTCTTGCAGTCAGTCCCCTGGTTCCCATTAGCAGCATAAGGGATGAAATGCAGGTAGAAAACAAAATGTCTGAGTCTTCTTAGGACACAAGGCTAAATCTTAGGACATATCGGAACGCAGATCAAGCCTTTGCAGTTAATACAAGTGATATATTCATCATTTGTATGTTCAGCTGTTTTCAGATTTCTTTTCTGTGTAGTAAGAGCACTTAAGACTCAGAGAACACAGTGTTTTCTAGAACACGGAGAAGAGCAAATGTTAATGGCACCAAGACTAACGAGGAAATAACATTTTTCAGGTGATCTTGCTGTTGTTATTTTACTGCTTATCCTGCACCTCCCAGGATGTACTCAGCTTCCATAAACTAGGACCAGGACTGGAAATCGACTGTTTTAAAAAGCATCTTTATTAGTTATAAAGACTCTAGGAAGGCTTTTAAATATAAGATACACTAAAACAAGTTCAGTAATGAAAATCAGAGGGAGAAAGGCACAAGGGGGACAAACAAGAATGATTTACATATGTCATGGGCATGTTGGATAGATATTTTCATTTTTGAAATGCAGCATAATGAGCTATCCTCCCATGCCACCTTAACTTCAAAAACAAACTGAGCTGAATTCAGAGTGTGGCCAAGGAATCCGTAAACCACCGATGGTCAGAAATTAGGAGATAAACCAGTAGAAAACTTATTCAATGTCTACCCTGCTTCCTATGTTCTTTCACTGTTCTGCCCTTAGGGGCTTTTGTGTGGCCGCTACAACTGCAGTGCTCTTGTGCAGGTGGCAACGGACAAAGATTTGACCTGGGTTTGCTTTGTACATGTCATGCCTATAAATAAATGTGTAATTTTTTCACATTCTGTATGTGACCTCAAGAACAGAGCAAGGCTGATTAGAGTGAGGAATGAGTAGTGCCAAAGTAGGAGCAAATGACTACAAAACCAGGGAGTAACATGACTTGTCAAGGTATCAAGGAGGGAAGGAAAAAGTGAAGGATAGAGAAAGTATTGGAAGAGCGTGGAGAGGAAAATCTTGCCAACTGAAGGACCTGAAACCCTGGGTTCCACCAGTCCACGTGCAAGATGCTGATAGTGGAATGAAAAACAGAGCCCAGTGAGTGCCTGCTAATGGTGTGCCTCAAGTGTCTGCAGATAGTGAGGGAGATGAAAAATTGAAACCCGCAGCTCAGAAGGGTTTCAGGAGCTGTGATAGAGTGGGTGAGTATTTCTGGCACCGATGTCCTTCGAATGGGTGGTAGCTCCCACATCAGCCATTACAGGCTCTCTCTCCTTGGGTGTCATACTAACTCCGTGGATTGACGAAAAATGCATGTTCCAAAAGCATCTCCCACCACCCACCACTTTGCTCATATTACCATCACTGTAGACCCCTGAACTAGATATCCTGGAGATCCCCGTTGCAAAAGATTTCATCTTCTGTGACTTTGGATCACCTTTCCATTCTCCCAGGCAGCCATCTGTCCCTGCTCCTACTAATCTCCCTTCAGCCAGAACCTGTATACAAACCCTCAGCAGCTAGAACAGCACCCAGTAGCCAAGATGCTGTCTCCTAGATGGCATTTCAGCTGCATGACTTACTGCTCTGTGTTTCAAGGGTGTGTTTTGTATTTTTTTTTCCTTTAAATCCTTCACCTCACACAGCCTCTGCAGATCTCTTGGGCCTGGTGTCTCTCTGTAGCTCCCATCCTCCACTTCATCCTCTGCCAACAACACCAACCTCCGTATCTTTTTCATCTTGTCCCACAGAGCATTTCTGTGCCTTCTCTACAGCCTGTTATGCTCAGGAAAAATCTGTTCATCGCACCTCCACCCGCGTCTCATTGAAATTAGTGCTAAAAACTCAGTTCTGCTGTGAAACCCTGGAAAAATGAGAGGGTGGACTGGGAACAGAAATCAGAAGAGAATCTCCCAAGCTTGCCCTTGCATCATCAGCAGCAATATGTGCCTGTGTCTTAGCAGATCTCTTCATGATCTTTTGGTTGCCACCTTTATTTTTCCTTTTCCTTCCCCATCTGTTTTTGATTCCCCCACCTCTCCTTCATGCTGAATATAAATTAAACTCCTCAGCAGAGACACCATGTTTTTCCACGTATTTTGAGCAATGCAGCACATACATGATTTGTAATTTGAAGCAAGAATACTGTTAATAATCTTGAGAATGGAAAATATACTGCAAGCTGGTGATATCTCCCAAGGAAAATATTCTTACATTAAAAAAAAAAAAATAAAGGGAGGGGAATGAGACAATACAAGATTTAAACAAGCTAGCCTGATGGGCAGCATTGCGGATTGAACTCTATGCAGCCGAGCACAAGTAGTTTGAACTAATAATTGTTGGAACCCATGGCACAAACAAAGATGCTCTGAGTGAATGTCAGTATGTAACAAGGCAACTCAGAGAGCATTGGCCCGATCTTCACTCCTTATCACAGAGCTTCCAGTCGCTTTCTCTCAGCAAGAGTAGCAATTTTTCATCTAGAAAATCCTATTTTGTGTTTCCTCTCTTTGTTCACTTGTTACCAAATTAAAATCCTATTAAATTGCACACCTGCAGTGGGTTTATCTGCAGAGCACTGTGCTGTGGCTTTTAATCCAATTCCACGCCTCTATGCCATACAATATACCGCAAATCAGAGCAAAGAGACTAAGGGAACACTGCTCATAGCTCTATTGGAAAAAAGCAAAGCAAATACTTTGATTTGTTAGAAAGGGGAAAAAAATAAAGAAATAGTTAACTGCTTCACTTAGATGAACAGTGAATGCTCATCTGAATAGTCTGTGTAATCCAGGGTATGGAAATCAAGTAAAATAATTGACTAAAATGATCAAAAATAAGAGCAAAGTGTAGACCCTGCTTAAATTCATTGGCAAAACATCCACTGATTTTAAGAAAGACAGGATTTCAGAAAGCAGCCCCTTGGAGGGAGGAGACAGGACTGGGATTATTCGTTTTGGAAAAGAATAGTTGATAGTAGCCACAAAAAATGTGAGTACCGAAAAGTTGCTGCGTCCTACCGTTACACCTCTGCCATCCTACGAGGAAGCTCAGTGTGGGTATCCTCCTGTTGGGTTAACTGATGTAAAGTAGGTTGAGTATCTGCACAAAAAAACCCCAAAAACAAACAGCCAAAGTAAACAAACAAACAAACAAATAAATAGAATATTAAGCAGGGAAGTAGAGAGAAGATTTTCTTGTTTAACGAAGTAGATTTAACAAAGATGATGAAGTTGTTTAACAAGATGAATTATGTGATTTACAGTTCCTCCAATCAAAATACTTACATGTTTCTTCTCTAACTTTCAGCTCGCCCGGGTCATTTGGAAGACAAAATAGCAAAAACCTCCATTCGGTTGCATCTTGTGGTCAGAAGAAAAGCGCTTCTTACTCAAAGAGATGGACAGAATTTTTCTTTTCATTTTTGCCTCCCGTTCCCAGTTAATTTTCAGAGAAAATCAGCCCTGACTTTCAGAAATACTTTTTAAGCATAGGCCATTCTTACTTTCTGATACAATTTTAAGAAATAATATTTTCATTCTCTTAAATTTAAGACCTTTCTCTGTAAATACTAAATGCCAAACTGTGCTAGTGAGACAGCCACTGTAAGCTGTCGTGTGTTTCGGGTATTAGACTTAATTTGAATAAATCTTCAGAATGAAAAGGTGAAATATGTGTGGGTTTTTTAATTATTTCTTGGACTTCAGTCATCAGGGAAGCAGAAGGCCCGTCTGAAGTCATTGTGTTAAACTTATCTGGAAGCTGCAGAAGAGACTGATGACCCTGAATCAGGGCTGCTTTGTGTCTGCAGCATGTAATTTAAAATTGACATTTATTGCATGTAGAACTTAGCACCGATTTCTGTGCCTTGAAAAACTCCTGCTTTGCTTCCCACTTCTGCAGGATACAAGAGTCGATATCTCAGATCTAATTCTATTAACTGACATGAAATAGGTTGTATATAATGTTATTGATTTGTTTGTGTCAGAAACTAAGCTGATGGAATGTGCTCTACGAGCAGAGTATGAGCAAAGAATCTACAGAGAGGAACCTGGAGCAAACCTATGTGTAAAGGTACATTTAGAGAATGAAATATATGTGGCACATGCATCCCAATGCATGAGGAAGTTGACTAACTGTCATGTGAGAAACACTGGGGAATTGGGGTTTTTTAGGTGTTTTTGAAAAGTGTGTCCTGTGGAAGGAGGCTTCCTGGGTGTGCTCATTGTTTCAAGAGGGGACAGCTGCTCCATTAATTTTAAGAATGGACATTACCTGAGCTAAAGAGAAGCGCTCCTCGGGAGTTTATCAAACTTTCACTTGTTTTGTGCTTGGGAAATCTACATTTATTTGTTCCTTGCATCTACACTCCTCAGCTCAAGCACTGAAGTGGGAATCAATAGACCAAATAGCACAGCACGTGCAGTCAGGACCATATGCTAAAGGAACAGCAGGAGAGCATTCAGTTCTAAGGTCGAGAGTTTGGTGGGGAAATTACACACACTGGGGATGTATCTTTACCATCTGAAGAATGAATTTCAACCTTAAGGCTTGTTGCACTCCTTCAGGTGATTACGGTGGGGATAAAGGAATAAAATATACAAAAAGAAGTTACGCATGCTCAGCATTTTGTAGACCCTTTACACTCAAGATGTGATATGTGTTTTGTTCCCATGAGGCAATCAAGCAGAAGTTACAGCCATAGACCAACGTTGAAATCTGCTCTTCACTGCTCTAAGGGGTCTGCTACATGTCCCTGAGAACCTGCAATGGAAGAATAGAATTGCAGAATCATTAAGATTGGAAAAGACCTCTCAGACCATCCAGCCCAACCAGCAGCCCACCCCATGCCTGCTGACCACGTCCCTCAGTGCCACATCCACGCGGTTCTTGAACACCTCCAAGGACGGTGACTGCACCACCTCCCTGGGCAGCCTGTGCCACTGCAGCACCGCTCTTTTTGAAAAAAAATATTTCCTAATACCCAGCCTGAACCTCCCCTGGTGCAACTTGAGGCCATCACCTCCTGTCCTACTGCTGTTACCTGGGAGAAGAGGCTGATCCCCACCTCTCTACAGCCTCCTTTCAGGTAGCTGCAGGCAGTGATAAGGTCTCCCCTGAGCCTCCCCTTCTCCAGACTGAACAATCCCAGTTGCCTCAGCCACTCCCCACGAGAGCTGTGCTCCAGTCCTCTCACACCTTTGTTGCCTTTCTCTGGACACGCTCCAGGGCATGGATGTGTTTCTTGCAGTGATGGGCCCAAAACTGAACACAGCACTGAGGTGTGACCTCACCAGGGCTGAGCACAGAGGGACGATCACCTCCCTGCTCCTGCTGGCTGCACCATTTCTGATACAAGCCAGGATCTCTTTGGCTTTCTTGGCCATCTGGGCTATTTCATACAACTGAGTTCTCAGCTCTGCTCTGAGGGGATCTACTGCCAAGTAAAGCACCTCTATGGCGTAGAGCCGTTTAAATAAACTCCAGTATTCACATCTTTGCCTGATTAAGACCTTGCTCAGCGACCACGGCACTGTGCAGGCGCTCCGCGCACATCCAGGGCATCACGGCCCGAGTTCTGCCCCCCGCCGTCTGGAGCTGTCCAAACGCAGCGAACCCCCTCCCGTGACGGCGGCCGTCCCGCGGGCGCGCTCCCGCTCTCTAACACCCGCTCAGCGCCTTATCCCCGGTTCTCGAGGCTCTCGCAGCAGTCTCTCCGTGTCACAAACCGGCCGGGCGGGCCCTGGGGGGCGTTGCGGGAGGCCCCGCGGAGCCGCACTCGCAGCGGTCGGCCGCGGGAGGGTGCTGCGGGCCGCGCCGCAGAAGATGTCTGCGGCGTTGTGCTGGTGGCTGCCGGCGCTGCTATGGGGCGTCGCGGGGGGCTACGTGGTGCTCAGCTCGGTGTCCTGGCCGCTGCCCGAAGCGGGGGGAGCGGCCGACGAGCTGCACAGCTCCTCCACCGAGGAGGCTCTGCCCGGCCTGCTGGAGGAGGCGGGCGGCCTCTGGAAGCAGAGCTTCCCGGCCTCGGCGTACCGGGAGGACGCGGCGCTGGGCTCCGGGGCGGCGGCGCGGCGCTCGGAGCAGGGGGCCGCTCCCTCCCGCATGTTTTCGTACCGCCGGCAGCCCGCAGCCCCGCCGGGCCGCGCCGCCACCGCCCGCCGCCTCGCCCGACACGGCGCCTGGGGCTTCGTGGCCTCCCGGGCCGCCCACGGAAAGGTACCGCGGGGCGGGGGTGGAGGGTCGGTGTGGGGGGGTTCCGGCTTTAACGTGTTCCCCTTGGTGCTCCCTGGCACTCAGACCCACTGAGATGATAGCTTTGGCTGCCTCCTGAACTCGCCCACAGCCTGCTTAGCTCACTGACCGCTCCACTTGGTCCCGACTTTGTCTTGTTATTTTAAACTTCAGAGAGCTGGGCTGAGCCAGTGGTCGCCTATGTTAGTGTGAAACAACACGTTTAACATTGTATCATTAATTACACGTATACAGCAGCACACAAAACCTCTGGTTCCACATCAGGTTGTCAAAGATCCTCTTGAGCCCTAAGACTTCAGCGCTGCTGGTTCGTGCACTCGGCAGAACCCCTTGGTAGGACAGCTCCCATACAGTCTGCACTTACCTGGAGGATTGCATAAGGCTGGGGGTTAGGGACAGGGGCTACACCAGAGGGCGGTGGGCATGGAACGGGCTGTCCAGGGCACTGGGCACGGCCCCGAGTGCTGGAGTTCATGAGCATTTGGACTCCACTCTCAGATACAGGGTTTAGATTTGGGGTGGTGCTGTGTGGAGCCAGGAGCTGGACTCTGATCCTCATGAGTCCCTTCCAACTCTGAATATTCTGTGACTGTAATATTACTGACAGCTGCTGTTTTTGTGGGTTCCCCCCCCCCCCCCCCCATTGTGATTCCTAATAATAATCAGGTATTTTTAGCTTCTAAGTTATACAGCTTCATTAAAACATCCCTACTAGCATTCATGAGGACCATTTATAAACACTACAAACATTCAAATTCTAAAAGTGTATAAACATTAAAAAACGAAAAGCATGCACTCCAAGTAATAACATCATCCAGGGTTCTCTTATTAAATGTTCACACTTAATTTGATTTAGCTGTAAAGGATTAGCTGCATTGAATTAGTATATTGACTGATAATTATACTATTTAACATGGAAATGACCACAAAGAAAGAAATATCTGAAGACACGAGAAAGTAGTCATTCAGTAAATGCATGTCTCTTGATGACAGCAGAAGATGGGAGACTGAGCAGCTGGGGGTTGCTGTCCTTCCTGCTAGAGCCCCCTGGGAGATCACCAACAATGGGAACTGTCTGTGTGCAGAGATGCTGATGATGACTTATTTGTGTTTTTGCAGATCCAAGGAATGCCCTATGGGAACCTTTTGCCTATCAGCGATGGTCCTGTCAATAACAGCACTGGGATCCCTTTCTTTTATGTGACACTAAAAGATAATGCAGTGGCAGATCTCCTGAAGGATCCTGTAGCTTCACTGACCCTACCAGAATCGGATGGGAATTTCTGCAGGTAACAGAATTTTATCTGCCAAATACCACCCTCAGTGAGAACAAATGCAGGCGTATACACTAATGATTCTGTGATTCTATTCAGGACACTGAATAGAATAGTGACACTGGTGGCAGGTGGATGGTTGGACTTGGTGATCCTAGAGTTTTTTTCCAGTCCTAAGGATTCTGTGATTCAATGATCTCTCCTCGGAGGTGTCTCCGTGAAATCCGGGTGTTCAAGATCCAGTTATAAGCCATAATGATCTAGTCAATAATGTCTGCAGAGTTTCAAAGGTTGTTGAAGTCAGAGTATCATAGGATCATTAAGGTTGGACAAGACCTCTCAGATCATCTAGTCCAGCCACCAGCCACCCCCACCATAGCCACTGACCATGTCCCTCAGTGCCACATCCACACAGTGCTTGAACACCTCCAGGGCCTGCATCACCTTCCTGGGCAGCATGTGCCAGTGCAGCACTGCTCTTTCTGAGATGAAATGTTTCCTAATATCCAACCTGAACCTCCCCTGGTGCAACTTAAGGCCTTACCTCTCGTCTTACCATCCTGGCACTCTACATACATAGATCATCAGGTTCAACTGCCAACCCATCACAACCACACCCACTAAACCGTGTCCCTAAGTGCCACCTCTACTGACACCTGACAGCTCTGGAGGCCCCACTGGTTGTGTTGTTGGCCCCACTGTTGTTGTGACTGTTGGTAAACAACAGTCTTCCATGTAAAGGATAATGGGTTTGAGATTTACTGATCTACAGTCAGCCCGAGATATGCAGTGACATTTCTCTCTTTCTCCCTAACCACATGAACAATGAGCACAAGCTGAAGTGTTACATGTTAAAATTTATGTATAAAAAAGCTGATAGAGTTTTCCCCACCATGCTTTCCTCTGTGAAAAAGATGTATCTGCACCATATGTTTGTTTACAGTCAGGCATGCAACAAGTGTAGCTGGGTCAGCCTTGTGTGAGGTGTCATTTCCAAAGGCCTCTTTACGTGACGAGGTAGATGACACCAAAACTGTGTCAGACAGGGCTCCATTAGCAAAGCAGATCATAGCTGGTACTGCGGGGAAATAGATAGAATAACTGGGAATTACAGGCTGCCTCAAAAAGAAATAAGATTGTAAGATCCTCTTTGGGGGAAGAGACATTTGTCTTAGGAACTGCATCCCAAGCTTACCCAGCTGTGGCTGAGTGTCATCTCAACTTTCAGACATGCTATCTGAAGAGAACATGGGAAAAAAGCAGTGAATGGCAAATACAAAGCAAGACACTGTTCCTCTTGTCTGTATGTGTCTCCAGAATATACTCTTTGTTTTCTTAAGAGTTAGATGGTGGTAAAAATAAATTTTTTCTTACTCCTAAGCATTAAGAGAGATTTCAGGCTAATGTCCCATTCCCAGGGAATGGAAGGCTGCCAGGAAACAACAGCTTCCTCTTGCAATGTAAAGCACCAATACATACTTTCCATCACTATATTTATTAAGGTAATTTATTATTAAGGTAATTGATGTTTATTAAGGCTCCAGGAAGACCTCATTGCGTTCTTCCAGTGCTTACAAGGAGCTTATAAACAGGAAGGAGGCCAACTTTTTATATGGGCAGATAGTGATAGGACAAGAGGAAATGGTTTTAAACTAAAAGAGGGGAGATTTAGATTGGATGTTAGGGGGAAATTCTTTACTCAGAGGGCAGTGAGGCGCTGGCACAGCTGCCCAGAAAAGCTGTGGTGCCCCATCCATGGAGGCACTCAAGGCCAGGTTGGATGGGGCCCTGGGCAGCCTGGGCTGGTGGGGGCTGGGACTGGCTGGGCTTTGAGGTCCTTTCCAACCCAGACCATTCTGTAATTCTATGATAATTCAGCTTTGAATGGTTGAAAAGGTCAACAGAGTGGTGGAGCTAAGACTCCATTACTCCACATTACTCTGTTGCCTAAAATTATTTCATTAAATATTTTGAATTAATCATTTCAAATTGTAATTAAATTTATCAGTTGTTTCATAAAAGGCTAATGGAGCTTATTCTTGCTTTCTAAGCTCTTTCACTCAATCAAATAATGAGCGGAATATCTAGATCAAGTACTTAAAAATGTACGGCCAGCTCCACGTCCCAGCAGCAACACAGATGCCCTATTTTCAGAGGCTCGATGCTCAGAGGAGCTGCCACTGATGTCAGCTGCTGGTGATGAGCACTTCTGAGAATTACACATGCATTTAGGCACTGGAGTGTGGCCTTTCATCCCTGACTTTAAACATCCACTTTTGAAAGTCTTTGCCTTTTATGTTTTAGCAATGTTGCTGCTTGATTTACCTGCTTGGGAAGTGCCAATTCACCAACAAAGAAGAAATGATTTATGATTTATAAAAATATGAAATTCAGATACATCACAACCCTTCAAGAATGTTTATTCACTGTCATCCTATTAAGTACCTATTAATTTCTCTAACTAACCACTGGTCTGTTGTTCAGTGTATCTGTGCTTTGTGCTGCAGCACTCTGGGCACTGCTAACCTCTATTCCAGGACGGCTGAGGCCTCTAATTGCCAGTGGCCGCATTCCTACACTTCTTGCTCCCTCTTTCTCTTGCATCAGCTCTGGGATTTGCCTGACCTTGAGTTCAAGCATAAATCTGAAGAAACTTGCAGTAGCTCACCAGGAGCTAGAGGAGCACAAAGGAGAGCGGAGGAGGGAAGGTGGGAGAAAATAGGACACTCCCATTTTAGCATGTAACCATACTCTAAATATCGAGCTTGCTACTGAACAGAGTACAAAGATTCAGAGCCTAATCACTGCTCCTTGCATTATTTATTTTGTCAGTCCTTTCAGTTTGTTTTTCATTATATCATTATTGCGACACCATAGCCTTCTGCAGCATCCCAGTACCCCACAGGAAGGCTTCAGCAGCTTCTGCCGGGCTTCTGCTATGGGTACACTGTGCCTGCCTGTGAGCAGCAGGGAGCATCCTTAGTGAAGGACTTTGTGGGGTGACGTTGCAGACTTCTCACTCCTCCTTGCTCGTGCCTGTCATCCTGGCAGACCTCATACTGTGCTGGATGTTAAGACAGTATCTGTGAGGTTTTCTTCAAAAAGGGAAGTATCATTTATAGATGGCATTAATACCAGAAGTTGTCTCAGTCTAGGACATTATTGTTTTAATTCCAAAATAATTATGCAAAATAGCTAAAGGGATAATGCTCTACATGAGAAAGTTCATGTCCTTATATGCCAGCAATGAATTTGGCCTTGTAGCTTGTTTACATGCATAATTTTATTAGAACATAACTATTAACCTACTCTAAGTTGTACAACTTAAAAAAACTGAAAGCTGTTTGATGCTCATAGTCAGCGCTTGTAGGAGGGTTTGGCACTCTCCTGGAGAATGCTGCTGACCTATAGCATACAAAGGAAATCTCTGGCCTTTTGCAAGAAAACATAGCTGTTGTTTTGATAGTCTTCTTGTATCTAATGAGTATCAAGTGGCTTGTGTGCTTGTAAGTCAGTTTGATATTAAATTTAGTCGTGGATTTCATTTATTTTGGTTCAGAATATACTCAAGTTTCAAACCTTGACAATAAATATTCCCTCTTTCTGGGTTGTGAGGGATATAGGGTGGCCTTTTTGGTTTTCCAGCCTCAGTACTTAATCATCTGGGAAGAAAGAATTAAACAGCTCAAACCAGTCACTGGGCTAGTTTTTAAAAATGAAAGAAAGAGAGCTGTGATACGTGGTATCGCAGTTGCAATACATCGTACTGTTGCAGCTATAGCCTGGATTCCTCATCTCTGACCTAGAGATTTCCATTTCCCAGAGGGACACAGGCTGTTCTTCTCTGCAAACGCTCTCTGATGGTCAGGCTGCAGGAGTGTTAGTTAGTGGTGACACTGTGTCTGATCTTATGGCAGATAAATGGATAATGGAGGCAAGAAAAATTAAATGGTTCAAGGCTATAAATAGACTACACTGGCGTGCCTATTCTGCAGAAAAACTGAAAAGATTGAGTCTTATTCTTACAGATTTCAGAGGGAACAAGACTGGGCCCTATACTAAAGAATAAAGAGGCTATTGTTCTGAATAAATTTCCCAACACACAAGATGCTCAGAGGATCTCTTTCCAAGTAAGATCCTGGACCTGCCTCATTACAGCTGCAGTCTGGAAAACAGGCAATTAATTTTAAACATGTGTCGTCTCCTTGACATCAGGTTCAGCACATTCAAAGGGACCAAATGCAGCTTTCTGAGAGGAGGAACAGTTACATGACTGCCATGGGCTGGTTTTCACACGAGGGGAAAAGAAAAAGAAGTGATGATCTGAGTCCATAGGTTTGTTTCCCTTTGCTGTTAACTTGAGGATGGTGTTTCAAATCCACAGTGCAGACTGGGAGTGATTTTGAGTGACCCAGATTCCTCTGCTGATTTATGATGTGCATCAGAGATGGCTCCTTCTGAGCTATTCCACCCACTGTGTTTCATCTTCTGCTTGAGGTACAACATTGGCATGAACTAAAGCATCTCCAGCATTTTTGGAGAGCAGCAGGCCACCAGGAGGACTGCTAGAGGAGAGCACTTTGGCAGGTGAGGGTTCCTGTTTTTTGGCTGGTTGCTGGCTTACATGAATTGCTAACTTTATTCCTAGGCAACCCTGAGAGAAAGACAGACTGCCTTGGGTTGCAGGCACAACCATTCAGGGGTCAGTTGGCGATCTGACATTTATCTGCCTCTCAGCACTGTCGCTTAATCCAAGGATGAAAATAACAAAGCTATTTGGCATTGCACCTTCGCACAAGGAGAAGTGATGCATAGAGAAGACAAAGGCTGAATCCAAACGTCCTTTAGTTTTTGAGAAGTTGACAACAACCTCATGGTGTTCTGTGGCACAGACACATTCCTGGTTCTGGTATTTATACTGGCTTTTTTTCGAGTCATATGCAAATAATTATGTTAGTAGCTGTTCCTGAAAAAAAATAAATATCTGTATTTAAAAATTCAGGAAGACATCAAATTAGAAAGTCAAATATGAAACCTACTATCATCATGACCCAGTGCACACAATATAGCTCCAAATTACTTTGTTGTTTTTTCTCCTGTGTTCTTAAATAACCAGCTTCCCAAAATCCCTGTCTGGTACACCAACGTGTGTTTCTCTGACTTTGCTTACAGAAACAGTTGATGCTATGATTCTGGTTTTTTTTTCTGTGAATTGTCAGTGGTTGAACTATATAAAACCTTCCTGGCTTAACCATTATTGTTCAACTAAAAAAAATGGTTGTTACTGTCAACAAAGACAGGCAAAGAATCTGACATGACGTAAGAAATTACAGTTAAAGCATTCTAGAAAGAATTCTCTTCTAGGAACAGCAGAATGACTTAAAACATTCAGACAGGTAGAGACTATGAGCACTGGATCACTTGGATGCAGAAAAGCCATTGTACTCTTCAGCTCCCAACCCTGACTTCAGGTCCATCATGGAAGACAGCTCTTCTGAAAGCCAAGGTCTTTTGAGTGTCTCTGCTGGCTCTCAAACATAGCTGGTAAAGAAATTCTTGTCCAAGCCAGAGCAGAGCGAAACTGCCCTACCATATCCAGCTGAAGGCCAGCAACAGCTTTTCAGATTATGAAATTGCTTTCAGCAGAGATTTTCTTTGACGTTCATGCCATGTGGATTAGCAGCACCAATGCACTCTTTATGCCTCAGAGACTCCATCAGTTAGTGGTGAGCAAATGAAATGAATAAGGAGGATAACTTGCTTTTCAAAATTAATCAGATTTAATAATCAAAATTATATGCACCCTACAATAATTCCCAAGGGACATATAGCATTTCCTTTGTTTTTTTTTTTTTTTCATGTAGATTTGAGAAGACAAAAAATTCTATGATGCCATAGTAGCTATTTGGCACAAGGCAGATAGGGGTCCTATGCAGGAGGACAAAGTGCCTTCCTTGTGTGGGTGGAAGCAGATGGGGATCAGCAGTGCCAGCAGAAGGTTCATCCTCAGCCAGTCCTAATGGCATAGCTTTGTATGGATGCAGCTACCACTGCAGGACAGTCATAGCCCTTATGCCCCATATGAGGTGCTCAAAAGTACCGGGAATAGGAACAGGAATAATAGAGCTTTCTTCTTGACTCCCCTTTCTACAATTGCAGAAAGCTTTCACAGCTTCTTCTCTCTTTTGTTCTGCTCAAGAAGTAGGGGGTAAAGTTTTCTCCTGGAAGGATGGAAGGTTCTGTCTCTTCAAGGGAGAGGAGTAGCTCCTCAATGGGAAAAACAAGCTAGGGAAGAACAGAAAGATTCCCATCTATAGATCCCTGTTTCCTCCACCAGTCCCTGGAGCATCACTGAATGCTCCCACCTTCCTACTGATTCCTTCTTGGGAACACTTGGTAGTCTTTCTCAAGTGCTTCACAAACTCTTCTTTTGCTTTTACTGCTGATCTTTGTCAATCTGTTTTAACTTAGTAATGGACTGTGGAGGCCAAGGATAAAGGTAATACACGGGGAAACCATGAGCCAGATCATAATTAGTCAAAGAAGGGATCTCAAATACAAAAAGGATCCCTAACAAAGTCCCAATATCATCACCTTGTGAACCCGTAGAATGACATCAGCCTGAACCATACATTCATCAGATCTGCGCTTAGCTAGTTTTGGTACAGGAACCTTCTAATTACAATCTACAAGGTAGCTTGTGCAGTAAACAATTTAATGAGTAGGTAGCACTCTTTGCCCTGAACCACTCTTGAACTGTGACTCAGAAAGTGCAGAAGTGGTATGCAGTAAAATAAGTGGGACGTGTTCATCAGCAGTATGCTTCCCATCATTGTTGAGAAGCATATTCACTTGGACACTGGCTTGTCCATAGTTCAGCAGAGCTAACTAAGATGGAACTCTGAGGGCCAGCTGAACGGAAGCAAATGCAGCTCCCTCTCCAACTTCACGTGCTCAGAGGAGAGAACTGCCCAGGCTGGGTCAAACTCTGCATACCTCGTTTGCTCACCATAAGCAGAGGAATGGAGAAAATCAATTCTTCTCTCTTCACAAATCAGATGAATAATTAAGAGAATGTCCCTTAATGCACCATGTTCTTATAAAGTGCATAAGCTGAATCCTCTTCCATTTTCATCTGGCTTCAGTTAATTTCTGCAAGAAGGTGTATATATTTTATATAGGCATAAATAAATAAACATGTTCCCTATTGATTTATCTTATTCCACAAGTCGTTGCTTTCTCTTCCCTTCAGTTCTTGTCTTATCACAGCCTCCATGAAGCTCTCTCCAGAGCTGCAGAGGACCTGATTCTCAGTCCAGGACCTAAGAAGCCATCTATGGTTTCCTTGGCATGGGGACAGTGCAGTCAGCATGCCTTCTCTTCCCATGGCTCTGCCTCCCCCACAGCCCCAATCAGCAGTGCACAGATTTTATATAAAGCTGTTCTTGCACTCCTTGTCCTTGTGTCAACCAAGGCAAAAGGAACTCAACGACTGAAAGCTGAATGTGGATTTATTTAGACAGAAGGCAAGAAATAACTAGGGAATGTATGACTACACCTCTATGGATGTGAAGGAGGGATACTTTAGTAAATATACCTTTAAATATATGCTTAACATCCCTTCATTATCTTTAGTAAAAGTATAAACCATGTCACTGGCTGTATCACCTCACTCCTAAGAAATAAAACCCACATGTACATAAATTACAGCAGTAGCACCAATGAAAATTCGAGACCCATTCACAATACAGTTAGAAGAGATTTAACTTTTAGTGTTTTTTGATTCTTTATAAACTATAAAAGTAATCACACATTACTAGAGAAATCCTATGCCAAAAGTGATGCAAGGGCTCCTTTGATTGAAAAAAATACTGATGTTAGTGTAAGATTAGAATACAAGGTCAGTGTTCTGAAACAGAAAACTTATGATAAGAGGCAGTGTTAAAAGCAAAGCCAGCCAAGTAATAATACTAGGTTCATATGTGTGGTTGTCCTTGTTTAGCTCTTCTAAACTTCATCATGCACATTTTTAACAAATAATTTGCCTCATTTCCCGGGAAAATAAACTTCTGCCTCTCCAGAACATTGCTCAGTTGTGCAAAATTCAGTCTGAATAACTTTTACTGGGAATGGTAGTATTGTGTGCGTCAGTGTAACACCCTGAGAGGAGAGAATAACATACAGAAAACTAAAAACAGAAGAAGGAGGCAGGGAAAAATATACAGCAATAAAAAGATTCCAGATATAGATGTACAGTGTGTGGGTTTTGTCATCAGCCATATATGAAAAGTGCTGTTTTTCCTGTAAATCAGGGAAAAGCCACTTCTGACACACCTATCAGGCAAAAAAAAATCTCTTAAGAAAGGCAGGTACCATTCACTGCATAGCAGCAACACCAAGTCAATTGCCAACTCAAAAATCAGCAAGTATTGAGAGTAAATGCGTATTTGCACAAAAAGATCAAATAATTGCCATTTGAGAAGGTATCAAACCTCTTGCTGCTCCTACCTACAGCCACATTTATCACCTTGATCACTCTGTGAAATGAAGACATCCTTTCATATAATCCCTGAAAGCAGTTGACATTTTATCTAGGAGCTATACCAGACAAAAGCCACTGCAAATAGCCCTCCCCGCCTTCAGTTGTTGTATGGCACTGCTAGGCCATGGATAAAATGGTTTCCATATACAAAGGGTTATTAGTTAGGGCAAATGTTTGAACTGCAGTTTTGCTTCTGAGAATTTCCCTTCCATATTCTTAAGACTCAGTGAGTTCAATGTATAAAAATACATAGGGTGCCAAGGTGATAGGATGAGAAGTGATGGCCTCAAGTTGTGCCAGGGGATATTCAAGTTGGAAAGTGGGAAAAAATTCATATCAGGAAGAGTGGTGAGGCTATCACTGGAACAGTGGAAGTGGAACAGACTGCCCAGGGAAGTGGTGGAGTCACCGTCCATGGAGGTGTTCAATAAATGTGTGGATGTACTGCAGAAAATGGGGCCGTTGTTTATTGATGTGAACAGAAAGCTTGAGCTTGATTCTTGGTGGCTGACCTTCCTCCTGTGCATGGCAGAGGAAAAGGAGCACAAGTGCAGTTTGTCCAGACATCATTAGGCTGAACACCATCTTCAGAGAACAGCTGCTCCAGCCTGAACAGGATGCTGAAAAAACAGCCTAGAGATGATGCAACTGCAAACGGCTCTTTGGATCTCAGGCTACAGACTGTGCCAAGTGCTCACTGGGCATAGCTGAGTATCAATCAGCCTGCTGTATTTCCTTGCATATTTCTGTTTGTGGTCCTATCTATAAAAGCAGACACTTTATCCAGTAAGCTACGCAGTCTTTCATAACCATCTGTGGAGAATCTGCAGGTGTTAAATTAGCTGCAGGAGGATGCCCATATGTTTCCTGCATGTGATAGGCACATATTGAGAGTTACAACAAAAAAAGCCATTGCAGATTGCACACAGTTAAGGCTAAAGGGCTCAAGCCGAGATCTTTAAGTAAAATTGCACACAAATGAGATGTAATTTACTGCACTGCTTCAGATTAAAATGGAGAACAAGAAATGCAATTTTCATTTCCTAAAGTAGTTTTCAGGGCTTACATTTGTGAGTGGGGACCCAGTCCTGGGCAATGCTGAGCAGTCTCAGTGTGCTGGCAATGAGCCGTGGGGCTGTTCAGCACATCTCAGGAGCAGGCCTTTGTAGTCACTTCATGAAACTTTATAGCAATTTGTCAGTTTACATATGATTTATATCACTGTACTGTAAAAGTCAGAGTCAGCAGTTGTGCCGTAGATACTAATGGAAGTTATTTATTATTACTGTATAGAAAGAGCCAAAAAGCAACAAGTACCTACCCTGTCTCAGTTTGAAGGATGAATGCAGTTAGATATACTTTTTTAATAGACCTTACTTGTCTCTCTTTCTCTCTCTTTTTTTTTTTTTCTGATTTGTTCTGTGATGAAAAGCAAGGTAAAGCAGTTGAAAGATGGATAAAAATGAACAAGAATTGATTTTCTAGGATAGGCAGAAGGAAAAATGACACACAAATACAAGTATGCATAGTTATTTTGCAGGCATAGTCATATGTGACCTCACTAATTCTTTTCAGAGTCCTGAATTCAAGTCTGCATGTATGTCTGGAAACCTGCCATTTTCACATTTTAAGATATATTTATTAAGGCAGTTTTTAAAAGCATGCACTAAGATTAAGCTAGTGTCTTGAGTAGAGATCTATGTCAGGTGAGTATTCTGTCAACGGACCCCCCCAATCATTACAGCTGAGGGCAGAAAAGACCTGCAAGGTTTGAGAAACTTTTGCAGTTTTTAATATTTATGCAAAAGCAAATGAAACAAGCTATATTACACATGAGCATTTTTCTCTGTGCACAGAAAAAACGTAGTTGATCCGGAGGATCCAAGGTGCGCCAGACTGACACTCACAGGACAGATGGTCACAGTGCCTCCAGAGGAAACGGAATTTGCCAAGCAAGCAATGTTTTCTAGGTCTGTATGTGATATGCATAGAGTGTAGTACAGTCTGCAGTTTTCAGATAAATATATAGATGTGGCCATTTGGTATGGAAAAGCTGAGAAGTTACAAGCCTGATTTACTTTGGGGGCAACAAAGTATGTTGAGCCTTTGCTGCTTTGAAACCACAGGCAGAGCTTCGCAACCTCCTTTTACCTATTGAGGCAAGGAATACGGAGACACAGTTACTAAATGTTAGATATAAGTAGAACATGACTTTTGTAATCATGTGGCTCTGAGGAGAGATTCCATGAATACGGGGTACATTTGTTAAGTGGGACACTGCATTTAGTAATTCTTCACTACAGCACAAGAATTGCTCCTAATCCTGACAATAGCCAGAGATGAGCTCTGCTTCCTTCCAGGTACCAGCCGGAAGCCTATATGCTTCTGTGAGTCCAAACCTAATGGTTTGGAAACAAAATTATGGATTGCCGGCTTCTCATCTCCTGGAAACTTTGCAACTCAATAGCAAACAATTTGTCCTTCCTAACATTGCAGTTCTTGTCACATTCAAATGAGCTACACTGGAGAATAAATGAGTGTGCTGCCAGGCTGGGCCTGAGGGAAATATAGGTCTTAAAGGACATAGCAAGTGGTTGCACAAAGAGACTGTGCATAAGAACTACTTCCAAAGCCATAATATTTACAGAACATGGTCTCCTGTCAACAAACACAAGTACAACCCTGACACCATTCACCTCACCTCCAGCATGTGCCCCACACCCTCAAGTGTGGCCTGTTTTATCAAAGTAACAGGCATTAAAAGCCCAAACCTCAGTTAGGACACACACCTACAACACAAGCTGCCAGGGATGGCCCTCCAGGCCATGTCCTGCCCAGTACAGCAAGTACTGTGAAGAAACTGGGATGTGCCGACATCCAGCATGGCCCAGATGCAATGTTCTCTCTGGCCTGCTGGGAGGGATCTGGGTGAACAGGTTTTAACAGGGTGGCATGAACAACAGGGTCAGTCTTGAGAGAATGAGGAAGCTGCAAGAAAAAGGCAGGCAGGACAACTTGATTTTTGACAGGTCTAGGTATTGGTTGTCCAGCATAGAAGAGGGGCACACCAAATGAACGTGATCACAGGATAACCACACAGTCCCCCACCATAAAGTCCAGTGCTGCTGACCGGTGCTTCTAAGCAGCCTTTGTTTTTTCAGATGCTCTGTAATAATAAACTAAAAATAAAGGAATAAACATATACACTGCAACTGCTCAAAGGAAAACCCACAGGCAGCTGCCAAAGTAGCTGGGTGGTCGTGGAGATGAATGTAGTTGACTTCGAGAAGCAGGCACTGCTGTTAAAGCCAAATTTGGTCAATGCTGTCAAGAGTGCCCCGTCATCCTGGTGGTAATTAATGGAACAACAGAGAAGCTGCTCCGGGTGATCACCTGGAGGTGATGCAGGTGGAGGGCTGAGCTGCACCCTCAGCAGAGCCATAAGCTTCTCCCAGAATTAGGCAGTAAACCTTCCATACCATCCAATAGACCAGACAGAGATAGCTGCGCTTCTGGCAAGTACTTCTAGCAAGTGCTCTGGGTGCCTGTAGGACACCAGCAAGTCTGCAATAAAATCATTTGCCTGTGGCTGCTCAGGAGTTGGTATAGGTTGTAATAAGCCCTGCAGCCTTGGCCTGAGTGTGGATACTGCATCTCCAATAACCTGCACATGGCCTCAATCCTCCACCCTCCTTCCTTACAAAAAATATAGGCTCACCAAGGGAGGAAGCGGAATACTGAATAAAACCACAGCCTAAACCACCCTCCATATAAGCCTTCAAGGCCATAGTCTCTGGTGGACCACCATCATCTGGAGCCAAAAGGAAAGGAGCATCTGGGAACAGCTCAATGAAGCAATGACACACCCAGCAGATGATAAGGTTGCTGCTTGTTTTTGCTCATAACTGTGCAAAAAAAAAACCCACAAAAACAAACAAACAAACAAAACCCCCAAAAACAAACAAACAAAAAAAAACCAACAACAAACCCTAAATTCTGACAGCAACGCCCCTGAGATACCCACAGATAGCTTATGGGAGGCTGACCGGGCAACAGGGAGTTACTGGAATCCCCTCATGAGACCCTGCTGGCAGGAGTCCCAGCAATGGCAAAAATGGGGCCAAGGACAAATGGGTGCTGTACTTGCACACAAGCCTTTTCAACAAAATTTTCAGGAATCAGATTACTACAAGAGTTTCCTTTGAAGAGATACAAACACAACCTTGACACACATTCAGAGAATCTCCTCTAGCTGCTTTCTATTTACTTATAAACCAAACCACATTTGTCTGCAACAAATTCTCAGTTCTTCTACAGAGGAAGGAGGTATTCACTGGCTACCTTAAGCTGTAGTTTTAGTCATATTGAGGCGTGAAACACCATAAACCATATTTCAAGGCGGGGCAAAAATAGACGAATGGTGGTGACTGTCAGATCTCGAGTTTCCTTCTGGCCAAGCACACTAGGCTGAAGAAAAAAGCAGACAAGGCATATGATTTGGCACATCTTTTAATATGTATATATTTTTTGTCCTTCCAGACATCCAGTGATAAGAAAGTGGCCTCGTAGCTACGAGTGGTTCTTCATGAAAATGAATATTGAGCACGTCTGGCTTCAGAGCTGGTATGGAGGTGTTTCTACCATTGCAGTAGAAGAGTATTTGAAAGCAGTTCCAAGTAAAGCTTGATTGAATGGGCTTTGAGGGAGAGATCTATGGTGTTTCCTTTCTGAACATTTTAAAAATTTCACTCTGGATGGTTATTTTACAGTGATATATATACTTTATTTTCAAAAGGCTTCAAAATAGCTCTGTCTTACGTGGAGCAGGGTGAAAATAAACCAACACAGACTGTCAAATTATAAAGGAGAGGTAGACACCAGCCCTACCCTGCAATGTAGAAACACGTCATTTCAAACAGGCAATGTATCATCTTGAATGCTTTGTATCTGTTTGTTTAGACTTTTTTTTTTTTCCTTTGCACTCAGTCACTCACTAACTACAATGTTCTGTTTCACAGAAAAGGCAAACTTGCCTATTCACAACCCTCCATGTATTGTGGAAGTATTATTGCTGCTCAGTCTCTCTTTCTAGAAGCACTCTCTGCTAAACCTAATAACTGCGCCTTTCGATACTTAAGTTGTTGAAGGATTGTGCTAAAGCTGCTCTCATTTGCTAACTTGTATTTTCCACGTGTATTTTTTCCTAATTGCCTGATTTGATATTTCACTCGGAAATTGAGTAGAAAGGCTCCAAAGACTTTCTGTGGAAAAAAAAATGCAAGCTGCTCAAACAACACAACTTCAGTAGAACTTGTCTTCTACTGACACAAAGCTGGTTAAACATGTAAAGAGACAAAAACAAATCAGGCTCACAGGGATTATCCCAATACAACCATAAACATTATCCTAGGAAAAATTTAAGGATTCTCAGCTAGTCTGTATCTGTTATGAGACACAAAAGGCCTATCAATAGCCCGTAGTCCCAAATTTTTTGTACCCCACCTCCAGCCACCACTTTATTTTTAACTCGTTTATGCAACGGACTTTTGTAAAACCTCACCAACTAATCTAGGGGTGGAGCCAGTCCCTTAGTTCTCATTTTTTCCCTAAGTTTTAAAGGGTTTGTTCATTATTTATTTATTTATTCATTTATTTATTTATTCATTTTATTTTTTTAAGAAGAAGTCTGAAGATAGATAGATATTTCAGACCATAGAATGGCCTGGGTTGAAAAGGACCATAATGATCATCCGGTTTCAATCCCCCTGCTACGTGCACGGTCGCCAACAACTAGATCATCAAAATACTCATTTTCCTAGTGTGGAAAGTGCCAACTTGTTTACAAATCCACTGTGAATATGCATTTTATATTATAATCCCAAAAGAGTACAAAGCAGTTTCAATAATCTTCATCCCTTTCTTGAGATGTGCTGGTAATCTTATTCTTCAATTCTTAATGGTGTGATAGTGAAAAAGGTCCCGTGGCTAGCTGGACACATCACAGCACAGTTTGAAAATTATACAGCTGCTCTCCCTGTTATGTTAAGAAAGAGGGAGATTGAGATGGCTTTCTCTGCATCCCTGGGACGGAAGCAGAGCCCTTGGCACTAGTCCACACCAAGGCAGGTGTGAGTAGTATGGGTTTCTCAGCGAGTGACCTGAGCTTTTACAGGTTAATCCCTGGCCAGAGCTCCAAGGCAGCTCAGGAAGCTGTGACCACCTGGAAGCCAATTAAGTGTAGCTGAGCTTATTTTGGTGCAAGCATGAAAAAAGAACATAATTCTCTGAACAGACTTGGGCACTGTGCTGTTTCAACTTCCAGGGCTACTTAGATCTTGGCTTTAAGTCTGCAGGCATCGCAAACATTCCTAATATTCTGTAAGAACTGAAGGAAGATGTAGGGGAGAAACTTTCTGTAGACACTTGGTAAGCATTTTTTTTTCTTGTCTTATTGCCAGTGAGTCTGCAGATCTCTTGCAGAGGTAATTACACAATAGGAGGAAGTGTCCTGTCTGAATGTATTTCCCGTATTTTCTTGGCAGATGAGCAGCATCCTCCCATCTAAATTTGCCCCCAAATCTGGTACTGTGTAGTACTGAATCAAAATGGCTGTTCCAGTACAAATGTATAGAATGCCATTCAGTGAAATCATTTTTGATTCGAATAATTTTGCCACGGACATCTTTGTGCACTATGGATTTGACACTTTGTCCACTAGGATTAATGGGACTTTCAAAACAGAGGAGAGTCCTAGGCTCTCTAAGGGAATCTCCGCAGGTCCAAACTACACATTTCTGTGCAACTTTAATTACACAGTTTGTCATCCTTGTTACTGCTATTCCTAGAGAACCTGAACCTCTCTCCTGCTGCCCCCCACAAACACACACACAGAGTGAGCAAACCCAGTGTTTAAGCAAGCTAAAGAACAGTGAGAATTTTAGAAATTTTCACTTCCATCCTTAGGCAGCCTGGTAACAGGGACATGGTCTTAGTATGTATTATCCATTACCGACTAACACTCTTGCCTTAAAGCAGTAAGGGAGTGCGTCCACAATATTTAGATAAAGAGCTTTACCTGTTTAAGAAGTGTGTGCTGTAAGAAAGGTTTTGAATTTATACTACTTGCTGTGTCCCTGCACAGTTAGATTAATCAGAGATATATTCCGTGTTATAAATTGACACATCCATCGGTGAGCTTTTCTATACCGACAAGCCTTGAGATTCTTGACAGAAGCTCAAAACACAAAGTAGGAATGGCACATAAAGTGACAAAAGAGCCTTCATAAAAGAAACACTGCTGTAAATCACCTGTTCGCATTTCACGCTTTCTTCTTCCAAGGAGTAGCTTCCATTAAAGTTCTTGAAAGTCTACAGAGATTGATCAAAAATATGACGTGCAGGTTTTTGAATGGAATTTTCCAGAGCACAAAAAGACACAGTCGATGATTTGTTTAACTGTGCTTTACATTATTAATTATGCACTACTTCCAATTTTTCCTTAAAGAGACAAATGCATCAAGTGGTATTGGCCATCATATGCCAGGTGATGTTTGTAAAAGCTTTTAATCGAAAGAGTCTTATTAAGATAGCATAATGAGATCAGATTTTCTTGAGACTGTAAAGGGTCTCATCTTGCTTCAGCTTAAGTCAGTAGCAGAACTCCTATTTATTTGTTGATTATTAGATCAAAGAGATATCTTTAGAAAGCCTGGATAAGCCCTGACAAATTTATTAAGTATTTCAGCTAGTTGATATGTAATTTATTGCCACGTGTTCTGTATTTTACTTATTTCTTTAGCTTCCCCAAAAACACTTGTTGTGCAACACCTATTATTTAAAACTTTAACCGGGGTTTTGCAATATTTAAGAGATGCATTTAATCATGTCTGTGTATTTGCTGAGAAAAAGGAAGGCAAAGCTCTGAATCCTGAGTTCAAATGTTTTGCTGAATTGTGCACATGTCATGCATGCACAGTATTTAAGCACAGCTAGTCTTAACTGCTGTTCTTATTTAACCAAAGAATACTCCATTACTGATGAAATTTACATCACTTAGCTGAATGAAGTTCAGTATGTTTTATTTCTGGATGTGTACTTTAATCTGCAATGCATTTTGTTTTCTAAAGATACTGAATGTTAACAAAATGCCTATCAAGGACAAAATGCAAATAAAACAGTTTTCAAAGAGGAACTGCAAACAGTATATCCTTAAGCGTGTGGTATGAGCTCAAGTAACTTATTATTATTATTATTATTATTATTATTATTGACAGCCATTCAAATTTCTGCTTTTTTTCTGTTTTCCTGAACCAAGCTAATTTCTTCGGAAGCACTTCTGGGAACAGAGAATCAGATCTGTCTCGGTGTAGCTTCACATCTCTCTAGGGATGAAGCAGCTGGGCACCTTCTATCTTCCTTTCGTCTTCTCAGTTCTATCAGCTCTGTTTTCAGCATGGCAATTAATTGTTATTATTAACAACATCCGTTGTTCCTTTCTGCCCAAGGAGACTGAGCCGGCACCTATCAGGTGTGCATTAATGGTGTTTTGGAAGATTCCTCAGTGCTATTTTTTCCACTGCTAGCCTTACTCTTGTAAGTTCTTGTTACAGATTGTTCTTTTCTGTCTGCTTCCCTCCGGCAAGATTTCTTAAGCCCAGGCTGACAATTTACCTTTTCGTTCTGTTTTCCCGCACCATCTCCTTTCAACAAAATTCAAGCTCCTCCACTACAGTCTCTACTTCATTAAAAAAAAAAATGAAAAAATAAATAAAATAATAATAATAAAAAAAAAAAGCATAGGGAACAGCCTGTGTTTCCTATTTACACCTTACGATCTTTGTCTTGTCACTGGTTGGACTTCATTCTCTTTGAAGATCATGACAATAGTTTCCTAACCTGTACAAACCATAATCAGCATCATTTTCCTGTTTTCAGTGACTCCAAAGAACATTCCATACAGACGTTCCTTTCATTTTCACTTACTTACTTTTATTTTACCTCTCTCCCATTTCTGGAGCAATATCTGTTTTGATTACACAAAGTACCTTTCACTTTTTTTCCAAAAAATTCTCACTTGAACTACAGTTTTGGGTTCACTAAAAATACTGACATTTTTTTTCAATCTGCTTTTTGCCAAACACCTTCTGGCTCCTTCCAAATTCTGCTGCTTGCTGTTCTTCAACACTGTCAGTCTCTACCTCCTCTGCTGTGCCACTAACTCCATTCACTATCTCCCATTTAATGTCCTCCAGTGTCTTCCCTTATTTTTTCCTTCATTAACTACTTTTGCTGTTCAGATTTCTTCTCCACAGCCCCTTACTGCACTCCATAGATCTGTCCTGACTATCACCTTGACTTTGTTACTTTGATCTGGTTCTCACAATGCTCAGTGCCTTTGGAGAGAGTCCCAAAACTATAGTGCCAAGTATTTGGGGAGAATGCTTGAGTTACTTTAAAGAATAGTTCAGGGCTTAAGTTGTGGTGTTTTTTTCTTTTTTTTTTTTAACTGGATTTATTTTACCACCGACTGTGAGCCAGAACGTGGGGCACAATGGCCTTGATGCTGACAGCAGAGCAGTCCTGCTGGCACCAAGGGCTTACTGAGCTCAAGGCCTTTGTCCGAGTACAGCCTCCTCAGAAAGTAGGCCAGGCACTGCCAGATCTAAATCAGTCATGATTTAGGAAGAAGACGTTACGGAGATCTGTCAACATTGTTGGACAGTGTATGTAGCTAACTGTGATGACGCAACGACTGTTGACTTTTCAAAGAAAATCGAATGTGTGAGATGGTTCAAAAATGCTGGTGAAAAGGTGATCCATTTCAGTAGCTGGAAAAGTCTGCAGAAGCTTTTGTGGAATCATTAAGGTTGGAAAAGACCCCCCAGACCATCCAGTCCAAACAGCAGCCCACCCCCACCATGCCCACTGCCCACGTCCTTCAGTGCCACATCCACACGGTTCTTGAGCGCCTGCAAGGACGGCGACTGCACCACCTCCCTGGGCAGCCTGTGCCACTGCAGCACTGCTCTTTGTGAGGATAAATTCTTCCTAAAGCCCAACCTGGAATATCCAGCAGGCTGCCCAAGGCGGCGGCAGTCACTGTTCCCAAACGTGCTATTGTGCTGAAGGAGGCTCAAGCCCCTCTCTTATCTCAACTTTTAGCTTTAGTGACTGGCTTCCTCCCCCCTGCCCTGCCACACACCACGCTCTATTTCTGGCAGCCTCCAACCGTACCTGCTACTGTCCCACCCCGCTTCCTGCCCCACAACCGCCTCTCCCTAGGGAGGACGCTTATTCTACCCTCGAACGTGGGTGAGGAAAAGGGTGGAGGCGATGACTCACTGCATTCACGCATGTACCACTGGGCTCGACTGACTGGACTTTATTTTAAAAATAGTTATCTCCGGCTGGGGCCAAGGGAAAACAACACCGGGGGACCTGCTGGTGCGGGGCGATGGTACGCGTAGGGCTACAGGGGCAGCTGTGAGCACATGAGGCTCGTCCGTCCTCAGGCCTCCCCAGGGCTGACCCGCGGATAGGACTGAAGGCTGAAGCAGCCCGAGCCCAGCTGACCCGAGCGAAGGCAAGCGATCGAGACCGAGGCGCCCCCTCCCCGCCGCCGTTCCCGGGGTGGGCGGTGCCCTCCCGGCATCCCCCGGGGCGGGGCGGAAGGGCGCGTGCGCGGGCGGCAGGCCCGGCCTCCGCCTCGCCATTAGCGGCGCCGGCGGCTCGGCTCCGCCCGGGGCGGGGAGCGGGCGGCGGGAGGGCTCACCTGCGCGGCGGTGGGGCCAGAGCCGGAGCTGGGTGTGGAGCGAGGCGAGGCGAGGCGAGAGCGGGGCCTCCTTTTGTATTTTCTCCTCGTCTTCGTTCTCTCGCCTCTCCCGTGCGCTGCACCCCGTTGAGCCGCCTCGGCGTGGCGGCGGCGGCCGGGCCATGGTGCGGCGCGCCCGGCTGGCGCTGGTGGCGGCGGCGCTGGTGGCGCTGGGGGCGCCGGGCGGGCAGGGAGCCCGGGCGCTGGAGTGGTACACGGCGTGGGTGAGCACGAGCTACGTGGAGCCGCTCAGCAACCGTACGGTGCGGGGCAACACGGAGAGCGGCCGCTACGGGGACAGCTCGCCCAAGGAGAGCGCGCAGGGCCTGGTGGGCATCCCCCGCGGCGCCTCGCCCCGCCACATGGAGGGCTGCGCCGCCGACACCGACTACGACGTGCCGCTGCCCGCCGGCGGCCGCCCGGCGCCCGACGGAGACCCGCCGCCCTGGATCGCACTGGTGGCCCGCGGCGGCTGCACGTTCAAGGACAAGATCACCAACGCGGCGAGGAAGCGGGCGACCGCCGTGGTCATCTACAATGAGGCCCGCTTCGGGAACAGCACCGTCTCCATGTCCCACCTCGGTGAGCGGGGAGGAGGCGGCTTTGTCTGAGGGACGGGGGGGCAGGCGAGGGGGGAAGCGGCCCTCGTGGTAACGCCGCGAAGAGCCGGTTGTAGCCTCCTCTGCTCCATCCCTTAAATCGCCGCTGAGGGCAAGGTTTGAGTGGCTCTGTTAGCCCGCATCTCGCAGCAGGCGTGCGACAGCCGGGGCAGGTGGGCTGTGTTCACGGGAACGCCTCAGGGCTCCGGTGCCTCGGGGTGCACAGCCGCGGCTCTGTGAGGAGAGCTTCTGGGGCCGGCTCTGCTCTGCTCGTTGTCCTCTCCCATGGGGGTCTGTGAGGTGTGGGAGGAAGGTAAGCATGCTTCGTGCTTGGGGATGAGGTGGGAAAACTGGTGCGAGAAGAAAATGTTGAGTTGGCTTGTCTGAGCGTGCTTATCTCTAGCCTACGGAAAGGAGCCGTGGTGTCTGCAGATGTCAGAACTGGGATGGATACTGCAGCCACGGCTCAACCTGTGCCTGGAGCACAGCGCTGTTTTAACAGATGTGACAAGATCAGATGCTTGAGTGAAAGGAAAAGATCCTCGAAGCTCTCCTGTAAAAATCTGTTAGCGTTTGTGGGCTTCAGAGGAACTGGAAGGTCTTCAGAGAAAGATAGAAAGGTGAAGCAAATCACATCAAAAGTATCGGTGACGTGCATTTCTGGTGTGATGAGTTGGTTAATGCACAGGCTGTCCCCCTGGTGAGGAGGGAGAGGACCAGGGATTTGGTTGAAGTACAACTGTAAGGTGTTTCTGCAGAAAACTGTTACTTGAATGTGGCAAGCTGAAAATTGCCTCATAGCGTACTGGGGGAAAGGTAGCTTCTGCTGGCACAACTAGGACTGTAATCACCGTTCCTTCTTGCCTGCTTGGATATGCCATGGAATTATTAAGGCTGGAAAAGACCTCTAAGATCATCTAGTCCAACCATCAGCTACCCTCACCATGCCCACACATCCCTCAGTGCCACATTTACACATTTATTGAACACCTCCATGGACAGTAACTCCACCCCCCTGGGCAGCCTGTGCCACTGCCTCACTGCTCTTTCTGACAAAAAATTTTTCCTAATATCCAACCTGAACCTCTCATGGTGTGACTTGAGGCCATTCTCTCATGTCCTGTTGTTGCTACCTGAGAGGGGAGGCTGACCCTCACATCACCACAACCTCCTTTCACATCATTGTAGAATGTGATAAGGAAGGTCTCTCTTGAGCCTTCTCCAGTCTGAACAATCCCAGCTCCTTCAGCTGCTCCCCTCGATACTTGTGCTCCAGACTATTCTTTCAATGCTGTGAAAGAGGGTGGGCTGCTAGGTAAGGTGGATGTCTGATTTAGGTCCTGTGTGTCAGTTAAGGTTCTTTCTTCTGCAACTATGTTGTTCTTTGTTCATTTTTTCTTTTTTCTTGCTGTCACTTTGGTCGATAAGTACAATTTTTTTTTTTTTCACAATTTTTTCTCACAAATTTTTTTCTCACAATTGTGAGAATTTTCTTGCATTCCACTCCATGCACCGTCCTAGCCTCTCATAAATTTTTTTTTTCCTGTGAAATCTCTCTTATCTTGCTTTTTTTCTTAATGTTTTTTTTTTCTGTCATCTCTTGCTGGCGTAGTTGCATCTGTCAGCAATATGAAGACAAATGCTCCGTGACTGCTGCCGTTCTGTTAACATTTCTCTTTGTAAACTGGTGGAATTTTGCTGATAAAAGCTCTGTCTGTGTGAAGAATAGGCGTTAGTGTAGTTATATACAGTTACGCATTTGTACTTATTTATTGTGATTTCATAAATGCAGGCTGAACCTCAAGATTGTTTGGACAGCATGGGGATGTGCTGTATTACAATATAAGCACCATCTTTGAGTAACCGATACTTGCTTCGCAGTGTGAACTGTTAAAACATGTAAATGTTTGAAATAGCTACTGAAATTTTCAGTGCGTTCTGCTGGGAACATAGGGAAAAATTACTGTTGGTGTTTCAAGCTTTGTGTTGCTTTAAGAAAAAAGGGACGGGAGAACGTGGAATATAAAGGTATTTTATTGCAGATGTGAGTTTTCCATTCCTCTGAACAGATTTGTTAGGTGACATATGAGAGAAATCCTACTTGTGAGCAGAGTGCACGGAATGCTATGAGAAATCTGTGGTGCTGTGTATAAGGAGTGGAGTTGCATGTATATGAAGAACGTTCACTTAGTGGATTTGCAGCTGTGGCACTGAAAAAGATGCAAGACAGAGCAGTCATTCTAGCCAATAGACGTGCGTGCAGCCTGAATAATATGCAGGTGGTAAATGGAGGACTGTTCTGATCTCTGAGGTTGATTTTTCTTTTTCCATTCTTCTGAAAATCCTAGCCTTTAAGATTTCTTGCGTGTGTGGTGGTGGCTGTTGCGTGTTTTTAGGCTTACTCTAGCTTGTGTAAAAAGGTTGTTGGTGAGGCCAAGAAGTGATTTGTGCTAGCTGGTGTCAAAGCATTTGACTAAAGACAAAAATTCCAAATAATCTGCGGATTAGTTGTTTGTTTCATGGGTGCCCTGTATGCGTCACAAGAATGCAGCGAGCATTTCAGTTAGTAGGTTTGGAGCATCGCAGCCAGGAGTTTGAGCATGCAGCCTTGCAGTCCTGTTCCTTTCCGCTAAAGAAGGTTCTTCAGATACAGCTTTTTACTGATGTCTACCGTGTTTCAGGCCTTAGCTCTCTCCCTGAGTTAAGTTCTTGAGAATGTTGCATGTCTTGTCTCCCTGAGGGAAGTAATAGTGAAACCACTTCACGTGTGAGGAGCTTTTTTTTTCCCGGTGGAAAGCATTGGTTTCACCTAGGTGACTCAAGGAGTTGTCTGTCCTTCAGTTAGTGTATCAGAATGGTCTAAACTGCATCTTCAGGTTCACAGAAATGGAGTTTGCAGGCATTTTGAACTCTGTTTATTTTTGGTAGTTGTGGTGGGGAACTTAATATAATGTGAAGGTTTAAAATTCCTTTCTGAAAGGAAAATAAATACTGTATATAAATACTAGCTGGGAGAGGTTGGGGAGGAGTCTGGAGTGGTGAGGTGTAGAGTATTGTAGAGAGTAGAGCAATGAGCTGGGGTGTGCACTGGCAGGGAAACAGGGAAGTGAATAGACTGATACTTTGTGCTGGGCATCCGGCCATTTGTGAATCCTCTCTCAAGCTATGATTTTAGGATCCTGATCAGAATGTAAATAGGAGTAAAATATGAAGTATTGCTCTGCTTGACAGCTGTACTACTGTGTGGAGGAATGGGGACCGGCTGCAGTAGTAAAAGACGAGTCTGGAATGGAGCTCCAGTGCTTGGCTTGTGGATTTGAGGAACGCTTGGGACATAGCTGAAATCATACACTTAAGACAGTTTTCTTTATGTAACTTACTTTTAATGAGGCTTTGCCAAAATACACCCAGCTAATTCTTTTCTTCATTGACGTGTTTTTTTTACACAGCTATATTGAACAAAACAGGTGTGAATGATTTTGTACTGACAATTCTAAAAGCTCTTGCCAGCTCCCAAGGGGCAGAGTTAGGATCGTTTTGGCACATACTTTAACTCTTTGCCACGTTTCTTTCAGAGACCTGAGTGCTGCTTAGGATTCTCAAGTAGTGCATAACTTCTTTATTACCAGTGCTCGCTACTGAAGGCTTCAGTGCTGTCTTACTGAGAGGACAGAACTGAAATTGCTGGCTTACTTAACCTGGGCAGCAGCTGTTGAGTTGGGCTGCTAAGTTGTTCAAAAGAAACAAAAGTAATTTCAAACTGCTCATGTTATTCTGTATGTAAAAATACATACGTGTTGTAAGCTCGTGCGGAAAGAGGGACGTGAGCCTGTTTTGGTTGCTTGGCTACTTGATTCTTCTGATTGTATACCCTGCTTCTTGAGGCATGTGACAGCACACAAACCCAGGATCTGGGGAGATGAGGTGGGGCTGGGTGGCTGGGGACAAGCGTGTCATCTGATTGCTGCTGTAAATGGCACTGGTAAAGATCAGAGACTTTGTTTTGCTGCCAGGAGCAAAACATTCAGTGTTAATTGTGGCAATGTAAGTAGGATATTTAAATGAGCTCTAAGGGCTGAGCTCCCTCAAACCTTGAGAGCCTTCTGACATTTCTCATGAGGATGGAAACTGAGCACGGCTGTGGTTGGTTCCTGGATGATAGAAGATGATCTTTACATTGTGTGTGTTCATGAATGGGAATAAGTGTGGTTGTGTAGACTGTGTAATCAAGGGTTTCTATGTGTATGGCTTTCTCCTTGTGAGGGGAGTGCTGGCTCCCGTCTGCAAGTGGCGGCTGTAACAATATGTGCAGTAAAACTGACCTTGGCTCAGTAGCAGCATACATACCTTCATTCCCACAGTTTCAAACATGTCCTTATTTCCAGGTATCATAAGGATTTCCCAGCACTCGGTTGAGATGATAATGGTTAGAGAAGAGCACACCAGATTTCAAATCTACCCGACTCTGCTGAAGCATGAAGCAAATCTTAAAAATAAAAAAAATAATAATAAAAAAATCCAGTTTTATTGTAATGGGGTAAAAACGTGGTTGGTTATTGCAGAAGTAGAAACACGTATAGAACAGCAAAGCCAGCAGAATGATTCTCTCAATGAGTGTATGTGACTTTGAGGTTTTTTAAAAGTGTGATTTTTTTTTTTTTTAAGGTCTGAGTTGTGTTGCGGTTGAAGCTGATGGAATGACTCAACACCATTTGTCTTTGAATTATGCGTTTCAGAACAGAAGTCTAAAATTAGAGTGAGGAATGAGTTAAAGTCCTCAGTCTTGCAGGCTGCTCAGGGCAGCTGCCTCTCTAAGATTGCTTTTGTAATGGTGGATCTCAGTTTCTTTTTTTCCTCCCTTCCTTACGTCTCATGACCTTCAAGGCCATCATGTTTAACTGCGTGCATCTTAGCGGATTCCTCTCCAAGTCTTTAAAGCTGCTAAAATGCTTTCAATGGACATTTGATAAAATATGCAATAGTTACATTAGTTTTAAAGCTGGAAGGTGTCACAGTACCTGGCAGCTGTTGTACCGAAATATCCTGCTTTCCAATTTGAGAAAGTAACTGGCTGCGACTTGGTCATGGCACTGACAAAACAGAAGTAGGCACTGCTAAATACTGTGGGGTTTTAAAGTACTTTTTGTGTGTGTGTGTGTGTGTGTGTTGGTGTCAGAAACTGTGCAGAGATGTACGTAGCAGGTTTTAAACTGAGTGTGGATTTTGGGCTTGAAGAGGAAGTCCGTGTTAGTTGAAAAATCCAGGCTGCTTCCAGCCTTCTATTCTTCAAGCCAGAGTGAAAATACATGAATGCTGGTGCCACCCATCCTGGTATTTGTGAATTCTTGCAATTAATTAACTGCATACCTAAATCAGGAGATGAAGTCTGGTGGGGAATGGTTCTTGGCTATGTGGAATACATTTTTAACTTAATGTGTTCTTTTCTTGGTAACTTACTGGTGCATTGCAAGGTCAGAAAGCAAGGAGAATATGACAGCCTTCTCTACGTGTTTCATTAGTTTATCTGGTAATGCTTTTGTGCTAGTTTAGGGAGGAAAATAATTGTTGCTCAGTTCTGAGGGTGTTTGGACCTGTGGTATTGTGCTAATAATCACATTGTTGGTGAGTAGAGCTAATTAGGGAGCAAGTTGCTCGTGGATTTGTCCTATTTGTCTTAAACCTCACTGCTCTGTGTCTCCTGAATACACCCAGTAGGCAAGACAGCACATGCTGGGAGCTAAGTGAATGCTGGCTGGGTTGGATGGCTGCTGGTGAGCAAATGAAGGACAGCTGAGCCAGGGCATAAGCTGGGCCTTGCTCCAGCGGCGCCTTTTTCTCAGACCTTTGAGAAACCCAGCCCTATTTGGAAATGCTGCTCTTTTGCCAGGTCTGGAAGCAACTGATGGGGTGTAATGGTTCTTACAGTGGGTGAACAGTGGGGTGATTGCATAAGGTGGAGCTGGAAAAGGTTACCTGGCATTCAGACAAGAGGGTTATTCAGCTTGTGCTTGGAACCTGCAGCTTTTCATCCATAGCTGCCCATCACACCTTCGGGGAGGAGAGAGCTGCTACCTGCAGAAGTGCTCTGTGAGCCTGTTCCCCTTGGAGTGTTACTGAGGAGGCCAGGTTGAGTGGGTGTCTCAGTCTCAGCTGGAAGATGTCTAAAATGTTTAATGCACATAACTCTTCATGGTAATAGGCAGTAGGTGAGTCCAAAATGTATTTTCAAGTTTTCAAAATACCTACTGAACATAATGCCACACGTTAAAGAAACAGCAGTTTCTTTTAACATGACTTGTCAGTAGTGCCGCTAATGCAATTGGGAATGGCCTTTACGTCTTCAGTGGGAGGCTTTGCTGCAAGTAGCAAGTCGGTAAGGTTGTGAATCTGAAAGGGTAGCTGTGATATTGCAACTTTATATTTTCAGCTGGGGAAATGCTATTCTTTATTCCGTGACTTTTTTTCCCCGGATCAAGCTTCATTTTGATTTTTTTTTTTTCTCGGAGGCAAGAGTGCAAGGCAAACTAGAAAGCCGTAATTTACCAAGGGCGTATAGTAAGAACCGTTCAAATAAAAACAGCATGGACCAGTGAAAAGGTGACATTCATAACAAGTATATTTGATTTCCATTTGTTTTGTAATACTGATCAGATGTTTCTGAGACAATGCTGGAATCACTTCCAGACGAAACTGAGTAAAACCCTTGTCACAAGGACTCTTTGTTCATGCCATTTGGTCTTGAAAGTATCTTAGCTTGTTTGGCTGCAATATGGTGCTTGAAGTCTTTTTTTTTTTTTTTTTTTTTTTAAATTGGGTGTTTTCTGTTCCATATGCATGGAGTTCATTTGAGTTTTAGTATTTAAAAATGTATATATTTTGGTTGCGTGCTTCCAGAAGAGTCCGAAAGTATTTCTTGACAAGTTCTCACCTTGAAGTCCCATTAGAGTGTCAATATTTAGTATTGAAGAATGTAATTGTGAATATTAATTATCCGGTCTTTTTTGTTGTTGTCTTGTGTCCAGTCTAACTGCTCTGTGAATTCCAGTTCAAACTTAACTGAATGTCTCTCTTTTTGTGGTAGTTTACATCCTGTCTACAGCTGCATTCCTACATTAATGAAGACCAACTGTTCTTGAGTTGTATGTTCGAACCTTAGCAAATTCAAGATAAGATGTGTATGACTTGCCAGCTTTTTGCATGGCATCTACACCTTCTCTTGCTGTGTGGAATGAGAAGTGTAGGGCCTTGATAAAAGTAAAGTGTACTTTTAATACACTTAGTAGTGTAAACTCCTAAAGTTTATCTCGCGCTTGAGTTTCATAATGTAAGTAAAGAGTTCTCTATTATTTAACTTCATTTAAAGTTCTACTGTACTTGAAAAAATGAGGACACTTTTCTGTAATTTTACCCCCTGCTCTTAATTGAAGAGGTCCAAATTACTGTCAAGCCAGAATGCCAAAATTTTTACTGATTTATTTTTTTTTCCACCCCCCCTCTAACAGGAACAGGAAATACAGTGGTGATAATGGTTGGTTATCCGAAAGGAATAGAGATATTGGAGCCAGTACGAAGAGGCATTCCAGTAAGAATGACCATTGGTGTTGGCACGCGTCATGTGCAGGAATATATCAGTGGTCAGTCGGTTGTGTTTGT
Organism: Alectoris magna; assembly: GCA_030625065.1. Taxonomy (NCBI): domain Eukaryota; kingdom Metazoa; phylum Chordata; class Aves; order Galliformes; family Phasianidae; genus Alectoris; species Alectoris magna. The sequence goes on from CM060560.1 coordinate 63,296,220, forward strand.
TGCCATTGCCTTCATCACCATGATGATTATATCGCTTGCTTGGCTGATCTTTTACTATATACAACGTTTCCTGTATACAGGATCGCAGTTTGGAAACCAGGTAATTGGAGATGCACCTTAAAAGTACTTGTAATCTTCTGTCAAATCAGTTGCTTAACGTCCCATGTTTTATTGAAGTGTTTTTGAAGACCTGTTCCTTCTTGTTACTGTACTGTCATAGAATTGTGGAATTGTTTGAGTTGTGAGGGACCCTTAAAGGTCATCTAATCCAACTCTCCTACTACAAACAGGATACTTAGATCAGGTTGCTTAGAGCCCTGTCCAGCCTGACCTTGAATATCTCCAAGGACAGGGCTTCCACCTCATCTCTGGACAGCTTGATCCTCACCACCCTTATTGTAAAAGCTAACTAAGTAAAGTTACTTCTATCCAATGTAAATCTCCACGCTTTTAGTTTGAAACCTTTAACCCCTTGTACTGTCACAACAGACCCTGCTATAGAGTCTGTCCCCTTCTTTCTTATAGCCCTCCAACAGTACTCAGTGATGATTAGCGAGGCTAATAAACAGTTTGCTAGTTAGCACTATATGCTTGACTAGTTGCAATTATAGAAACCAGTGTGAAGTAGTGGGAAATTAATTTAGCCAATCATTTAAAAAATGAATGAAGGCAGTTTCTTGTGTTGTCATCTAAGTTAATTTTTAATTTTAAAAGGGTGGAAGTTATTTTCATTCTTATGTAATTTTCATTCTGAAGGTACTAACTTTACTAACCAGAATATTTTTTTAATTAAAAAGAGACCATGGTGATTCTTACTTTTAAGGCAGAATAATTAGAGCTAAAAGTTTTGGTTCTAATGCCTTACAGAAAGTGCTGTGAATAGCAGTGCTGTGTGAGGAGTAAGTATTGTGCAAGATCGTGCTCGGTGGGACTGTTAGAAGTGCTGAGCATGATGGGAGAACAGGAGAGGTCAGGAAGGAATAACTTCTGTTCTGCTTTGCCGTTTCTAAGTTCCTTTATTAGTTAAACTTGCAGTCTGCATGAAACATTGGTTCCCTGTAGTCTTCTTTTCCTTTTTCTTTTCAAATACTTAAGCCTTGCAAATATTCTCAGCATGTAAATTCTAAGAAAAGTATTGTGAAGTACTGACAGAAAAAGGAGTGCATTTTTATTCTAACTTTTTTTTTTTAGTGGAGAAAGCCATTTCTTCCTGCTTGCGTGTACCTTAGGGCAGCTCACACTAGAGGGAAATTAAATGCTTTGTAGTTTGTAGATTTTGGATTGAATGGGATGTATGTTTCCCAAAAATATGTACCATAAACTCTTAACAGTTTATCATCTAAATGCTTTTTAATTAAACGAGGTCATTTAGCGTTAGACGGTTATTCCATGTTCCCTAGTTCTTCCTCTTTTATAGCAACTGTTGGAAACAAATTTACGAAACTTGAAACTGTAAGATGTTTTGAGCCTCTTTGGTCAAAATATGATATATTGTTTGGCTTAGTGACTTCAGCGTTATTAAAACTTTGAAGTTAATTATGATGTGGTATGAAGCGAGCTACTCTGGAGCTGCTTGGTAAGGTTGAGGAAGGGTGTCTTGTGACACATTCTAATATCAGTTAAGAAGGCATTCAGAGATTTACTTCTAGCTGCTGGAGGTGAAACAGGACAGTGCAGGAAACCTGAGCTGGTACAGAAGTTGGTAAAGGCTGCTGCTGGTTCAGTGCACTGTGGGGAAAGTTTCAGGCTACTTTCTATCATGGGGTTTGGAACATGATGATCCTTGGGGTCCCATTCCAACCCAAGCCATTCTATGATTACTTGGGAGAAAAAAGGTACTCCAAATTCATATAAAGGATATAAGTCATTGTGATATCATTAAGAGAGAAGCTGCTATTGTTTTGTTTTATTATTATTGTATTTAACCAGTGGGAGTTCTTGCTAGATTTATCAAACTCTTAATTGGGAATGTTCAGTTTCTCAGTTTCTAGCAGTAGCTATGTCTTTGTCTTAGAATACAGTACTGCTTTATTTGCTTGCTTCCCCTCCAAGCATAATTAGAGCTGTTACTGTATAGGAGTCCAGTATGTTGTCTCATGTCTGTGAAGCCTTTCATGTCGTCTCCTTTACATAATGTGTCCTTTCAGTGTAAAGCTTTGGATAATGTGTTAGACAGTGTTTAACGAGGGAAGGCATTAATAGCTACAAGCAGCCTTTTGACCTGGTAGCCAGCTGTAGGCTACTCGGCAGGATTCCACCTACTCTCAAGCTTGTGTAAAACCTACAGCCTGCTTGCTTATTGCTTGGCCTAACAAGAAGATCTGGTTAATTCTGTTGTTGCAGCTCTAAAGCATAAATTAACTTCAATTTTCCTGTGTGGGAAGGCCCTTAATGCAGGCAGCTACTGTACAAGACTGTATGTCTGTCTGATCTGCTTAGTTCTGTGCCAGCTGAGGCCACTGTTAGAGCAGTATGCCTATAGATAATGTTTACTATTGTGCCCCAAGAATGCAAGACTTGTAGTTCTTCAGCATCTGCTGGCTGGAAGTACTTTGTAAATAAATTATCTGGCCAGCGTTGAATTTTCTGATGCATTCAGAAGGCTTAGTAGTCCATGTGGAAAATATTTAAAAGCTTTGAAATGTAGCTCTTAAAGCTCAAGTCTATGCTAATGCTTCACATCTTTATTCAAGGGACATAGGAAAGAAACCAAGAAAGCAATCAGCCAGCTTCAACTGCATACTGTGAAACGTGGAGACAAGGTAACTTGGTGGCTTTGGTTTTTGATGAATGATTTGAAGCATGATGTAATACCTTATCAGAGTTTAGTCTGAAATTATCCCAAAGTAACTGCAGTGAGATTCTTACAATTTTAGGCTAATGCATTGCTATTGCCTAGAAGACCAATTTTAAAATTGAAGAGTCAAAATTTAGCTGCCTGTGAAATGTGAGGCTGGTTTGTCGCACTTCATATTTAGTTACACAGAATGTTATAGGAGACAAAAAAAAAAAAAGGGCTGGTACTACTATAAAGATGAGGAAACATCTGATCTTACCAGCACTTGAAAACATCAGCAGGTAGATGGCAAAATTCTTCCTAGGACCTATTGATTGCATGGTTTGTGTAGCTGATATAACCTTTTCATTTAACAGAACATCCCATTTTATCTTTCAGAGGGCCTTACAAATCTAAAAAGTTTTGAAATGCGAAATGCTCACTTCATCTTTTTCAACATATGATACGTGAGCTATAAAGACTTAAAGTACAAATGCCAAAACTATAACAATTTTACTTGTATTTATTATTGTATTATAGTTTAGTTATTATATACAATAAATATAAAATAACTAAATAATATGAGGTAGGAAAAGAAGAGGTAGGAAAACAAGTTAGCCTTTAAATTCACAGCTGCCTGAAGCTAAGTTAACTTCTGAGAAGATTTCTGCTACCATAGAGACATTTCTTTCCCAGCCTTATGTGTTTTATTTGATCAGCTTTTACTTAAGGACTGACTTGCTTAGAGATGAAAACAAGAATTTTCTTTAAATCCATGAATAAAATTAAGGTGAAAAAGGGCACTTAAGGACTTCAAAAGATGTGGTGCAACAGAAGCTGTTTGGTTTAAGTTATGCGCTATGGAAAGTGTGTCCTTTGTGTAGCAAACTAGTTTGAGGTTAAAGCAGTCTCAGAGCCTGCCTTTTTTTTTTTCCTCTTGTACATTCAGAGTGTTTAGTATTTTAGAAGTATTTCTTGCTTTCAATTAAATTGTAAATGGCATCAAAAAGTAATCTGCCAAGCTCTGAATGGAGGATATGCATACTCCTCACGAAGTGAAATTAGACAGAAGGAAATATAGAACTGGGTAACAGCTTAGATGAAGGGTCAAAGCATAACGTCTGCGTAGGAAGAAATGGATGTAGAAGAGTCATGGTAAACTCTATCATGAGGATCACAATGGAGCTGTTAATTGCTTTTAAGCTGATAATCAATCGGCTTCTAGAAAGGATCGTTTGGAGAGATTTTGCAGTGTATCAGTTCATTCTTATTAATGTATCTGTAAGCAAAGTAAATAAAATAGGGGAGTTTAGCAAGGTTATTGTGCAGTATGCTTGTAGCAGCTATTAGTGGTGTGTAGTTCAAGCAAAGTAAAATGAAATTAGATTTAAATATCTAAAATGAAGATTTTCTGCTTGATAAATAATATCTTACCAATTGTTTTGAGTCACCCAGCTACCAGCAAATTTTGATAACTTAGTGGTGCAGATGTACCTTTTGAGCTAATGTAAATTTATCTGAAAACATGGTCTTGCCTCTAGAGAAAAACGGTGACATTCATATTTCCATTCGTTCCGTCCTTACGACGGAAAGAGTGCAATTATTCTGTTTGTTGTGACAGTTTTTTTTATCGTCTCTTCTTTTAGAGTTGAGATATTTAACTGAAAATAGGTCAACATTTTAAAATTGTTCGCTATCGTGTAGATCTTTCCTGAGAAGCTTATGGGATTATTGCGAAATGGACACTCATTTGGTTATGTGCTGCGTGCTTGGATTTTGTCTCTTGTGTGGAATAAGAAAAAACATTTATGATGGGAAAAATGTTTATCCTTAACTGTTTTTATATATATATATAAAGATTTGGGAATTTGAGACATTATGTAAAGTAATAGCATGTAAAGGAGAGAGAAACTTTGCCTTAAAGTTGAAAGTTTCCTCGTCATACTAATTCATTTGAATGTTTGTGGTAAATTTTAACTGTTTCAGACAGCAGTAAATGTGAAATATTCAGTGGAGGATGAAAGGAGTTGGCCCACTATGTGTTCTTGTAATACTTATTTTTAAACAACCCAATTAACACTGAATTATTTCTCTTGTCAGGAGGTATCTATCATACCTGTACTATAACCATAAGTAAGGCTTCAAGGAGGCAGTAAGACCTGCTAAGAAAATTTAAATAACCCTTAAAAAAAAGTAGGGATGGGGGCAATCCTGTTTTAATTCCTTGTGCTATAAGCTTGGAGAAGAGACTTAAAAATCATGAAATTTTACTTCTCCTCCTTTGGCCTCCAAAGGATATTTATTAGGATGTGGTAGTAGAAAAGTATATATGGAAAAAGATGGTTCACAGTATTCACCCTCAAGAACCACTCCCTGCTTAATCTCTTGCAAGTCTTGGATCAGTTAAAAATTAGATCGGATGCTCATTTATGTTGACTTCTTTAAAAAAATTTCTTGGTGTTTTTTTTTTTTTTGTAAATGTTCATGGTAGCCAATCTCCAAGCCATTGTTTGAGGTCTAACAAATAGCTTAGAGTACCATATATAGCTATTTCAATTAGAAACTGAGTTAGGGGCCTGGCTTTTGGTATTTGGTATCACTTGATCAAATCACCTCATCTAGAATTAAATGAGGGATGTGTTTTTATTTGCAAGCCAACTTATATCACCTGTTGTGGAAACTCAAAAGTTTGGTCTGTAATGATATGGATGTCATTTAAATGTTATCGTCTTCAGGGTCTAGATGTTGATGTGGAAAACTGTGCTGTGTGCATTGAGAACTATAAACTGAAAGATACTGTCCGAATTCTGCCATGCAAGTAAGTTAACACTGTTGTTCTCTTCTCTTTGTGCTGTTTTACCTAACCAAAAATTGATGAGCCTTTTGGAGACTCTTTGAAACTGATATTGGGGCTGAAACCCTGCCATTTCTATGGCCTGTTACACGTTGGAGGGCGCTGGGAGGCAATGTAGAACTTCGTATATACAGGAGGAAAAGAAGCAATTGGGATACATGTAAAAACGAAATAGAACTGTAGGTTTGAATTGTACACAGTTGAAATGCTACTTCAGTGGTGTCTTTGTAGTTAGTGCTATCTTTTATTTTAGGTTAACATACCTGGAAAAGATGCTTTCAGAGCTCATGGGTGTATCTGTCCTAGTAAATTAAGCAGTACTTAAATGTCAGGGTTACAGAGGAGTTGGGTTACCTGTCAAGGCACTGCTTTGCACATCTTTTGAAGAAGTAGCGTGTGCTTTTCGTAGTAAGTTCTAAAGGGGGTTTGTTTTTTTTCAGGCACATCTTCCATAGAACGTGCATTGACCCTTGGCTTTTGGATCACCGAACTTGTCCAATGTGTAAACTAGATGTTATCAAAGCTTTGGGATACTGGGTATGTTGCATGCTTGTTTTAATCTTCAAGAAAAAAGTATAATGCATTAAGCAAGTCTTTGTATAACTGTTCAGAATGAGAGCAGTTATTAGTTTACTAGCTGGAGAAGCTGAGCACAGATACAAGAGTGAATGAGAATATGAAAAATAAGGGAATTTTGTGGATAGGAGCGTAAACAGAATATTGAACTGTTTGTGAACCCTCTGTGTACTTTCTGCTAATCATTTTTTTTCTGTCATCAGCTGACAATAGTAAAGAAGCTAAAGCAAAAGTGAGGCAATTTGCTCAAGCTACAAAAACCTAACTTAGTTCAGTAATTTCACGTATGTTTTCAATCTTGTTGAGAACTGCAATTCAAAGTAAATTTTATATAATTTTCATATGACTTGAGCACGTTTATATATAATTCCACATATACCCATTGTTTTATCCCTGTAAATGAGGCACTACTAAGAACCTTCCTAAAGACATTGATTGGAAATTGGTTAGATAGAGAAAATGATGTGCTCTCATTTCTTCCTGACAGCACCAGAAAAGAGAGATGAAGACACATGCGGTAGGTTACTTGGTCATTGTTGATAAATAGTCTTGAGTTCCATTAAGATGCTTTAGACACAAATGTACCTCTTCTCTTCTACTGATCTACAGAGACCTTCAGGAATAGGGGTGTTCCTTGGATTCAGGGGCCTTCCTTTCATTGGCTAGGTCTGAGTTATGACTAGCTTCTCTCTTATTTCATTACAGAGACTTAGCAGGTATACGGTTGACTGACTTTTTTTCTATTGTGAAGGATGGCAATACTTCTGCTACGTAGCGTGTGTATATGTACATATTACATTGTATGTATATATACATGTACACCACATTATGGTGGTTCTGTATAACAAGTCAAGTTTTATCCAAGAGTTGCGATCTTCTCATGTGAAATAACGATGCTACTGTTGTTAATAGTTTGCTTCTTGCTTGTTTTCAAGTCTTGATGTTAACTTGTGATGTATGGGAAAGGTTATATCCTTTTGTATATGGTCTCAAAGCTGAAACACTTCAGGCTTCAGAACACTTCTATTCCTTGAATTCCTGCTGTTGCAGGGGGTACTGATTAATGATTCTTCTACTTGCTAGATAAAAGTATTGGAAGCAGGTTGAATGAGATTGTATTAAACACAGAAGCCCAGTTCTCTTTTCTGGTGGAATGGAGGAAATGTCTTCAGCCATTCAAGTTGTGCTGGAATTGGTAGTGTGAGATAGCATTGTTTTTTTTTCTAGCTTGGTCTTAGCCTCATCCAGGTTGTACCCATCTGATACGTAGAGTGATTGTGTGAATGTTTTGCTGATGTGAGCAAAGAAGTGTGCAGGGCAGCTCTTTCAGCAGTGTGCTTGCTGACTTATAACAACAGACACGAATGTGCAGCTTTATTACAGAAGTCTCTTGAGCCATGCTAAGAGTCTGAAAGCTGAATTCAGTTTTATTCATTCAGATGCTTCCGTATTTTTAAATGCTTATGGTAGAAAGAAGACAGGAAGCCCTGTTACTTACCTGGTGTTTTGTAAACTGTGTACTTAGTGGACTAGTTACTATTACTTAGGAAAAAAGAGAACTGCAGTTCAGCATGTCCGTCTTCCTGGTTTAGGTGAGCATTGTTGTGTCTTCTGTCTTCAGTGCTTATTTAGCTGCTGAAGTTTTGAAAACAAAAAATCACTGATCTTTTTCCCTGACACTCACACCCTTTGGAGTTTAGTATCACGTGTGTCTCAACTTGTGTTCAAATATAATTTTTCTACAGCTCATTAAAATTCAGAATGCTATAATGTCTGCTGTTCCAACAGCAAAGGAAGGAACAGCATAGAATTTCTTAAGACAGGCCTTTGCTAATTTTTTGAGGAGGAGGAAAATGGTCATTCTGCAGCCCACAGAAGAGCTACTTGTACTGCACTGTACTTGTTTAACTAGTGTGATTATCTTAATAGCAATAGCTTAAGGTTCAGTTTTAGGAACAGAACTGTGTGTGTAGGACTTGAATCCATCCTTAAAGTTGCGAGAAGTAGCTTATGCTGTCCACCAGATGAAGTAAGATCCTTTGCTCATGCTGAGTGTTTTATACCTGCAAAGTGAGGGGCTGGCATTACTTCTGTTTTTTCAGACCAGCGTTTAAAGTTAGGCTGGAGGTAGAGGAGGAGAGAAGCCTTTTCCTATGTCAAACTTTTGTTTACTTCAGTTTAAAAAAAAAAAAAAAAAAGTTTCAACTTGCCAAACTGCTATTGTGGAAAAAACAGCAGTTTATATAATCTTCTGCATAATCAGTAGGTGTGCTCAGTGTGCATCAGTACTGTTGCTGAAGTGTTGACATGCTCCAGCTGAATGGGTTGACTCCTACCGTTGCCGCTCTTGGTTTTCTGAGTTTTTGGGAATCTGACGTTGACATTTGAAGTGGACACTGCTAAATACTGTACCGATGAGCTGACAGGCAATACTAGCTGAGAAGTCATTTTTTCCTCTAAGGTGAAGATATGAAGTGATATTATGGAAGAATGTTAATGTGTAATGGTGGACAGAACTGTCAGTTAATGTATTTTAATTTTGAAGGGGGACCCTGAAGATGCACTTGAAGTTCCAATACCTGAATCAATAAGTGGCAGTGTTTCAGTTGGAAGTCTGAGTATTGCTTTACAAGAAGATGACAGAAACGAAGTAAGCGAACTGTCAGCTTCTTCCACCAGTGAATCTGTATTGCAGTGTACCAGTTTAAAAGAGGATGCAGGTGAAACCACAGCATTACTTGGTAAGTAATAATTCAGTTTTATCACTTCATGATCCTTGATGCCATTATTGGCACTGGAAGATGGCTTTCTCCAAATGATGGTGGTAGTCTTAGTATTGCACTGCAGAGCAGGTTGAGTGGTGTTGGTAATGATGTTCAGAAAACAGGCAGGTAGATCCTGAGGCAGTCCTGTCAAGATTAGGAAAGAAAAAATGTTTGGGGAGGGAGGAGGTACGATCTTCCCAAAACACTGTTTACTTATGTAGAGTGTTTTGAACCTTATGTATACATGACTATTTAATTTGTTCCCAGAATTTAGATAAGGCAATTTAAAAGATGAATCTAGAAACAAATTTTCTTCTAATTTCTGACTTCTAGATGTGGATGTCAGTAATAACCGGCATGGAGAACATCTATCTAATGGAAGTTCCCACTGAGCTGCTTCATGGAAGATACCTTGGATAGATTGTTGAAGAACTATTTTTTATTTAAGTAGTATGGACTTTTGTCTGGTTAATGGAAAAATAACAATGTAAATTATTTTACCTTTCAAACTTTTCTAGCTGGTGTTCCAAAAGGGCTAATAACTAAAAATTTTGTACACAAGAGGATTTTATAAAACTTCCTCTGGATGTCTCGTCCTATAAAAAGATGCAATAACCCTTTTTCTGTAAGCATTATTACAATGTCGTTGTGTTTCAGAGGGCTGTAACAAGATGAAGACAAGGCAGTGAGACAGTGTAGAATGTCTAATGGATAAATATTTAGGAAGCACTACTCATGTTCAGCATGTATATATGGACAACACTTACAAGACTGCAACAATTAAAATGTTCTGAAAGTTCTGATCTGTTGTAATTGGAGATGGACATTATTAAAAAAGACACAATCTAACCTTTGAAGGAATCAACTTAATGGGTATACTACATATCCACTTTGATGAAAAAGTTAGTAATTGTGACTTTCATACGTATAATAAATACTAATTTGATCTTGTAATGTGTTCCACTGAGAGCAAAAGGAGACTCTGTCTCTCTAGCTTTTTATACTGAATTTGGCAGTAATAGGTTGTGCTAGGTGGTCTTCACGTGCTGAGCATGTAGACTTATTTAGGTATATGCACACTGGTTACCTCTTTCAATCTTAATCTCAGTAGAACAGAGGTAAAGGGCTAACTATGGCTAAAATGTATTTATTAGTCTATTTACAAGACTTAATTCCTTCTTATTCCTGCTCCCATCTTTATGTGCAAATTGGAACTGTTTCTTAGGATCTACAAACGCTTTTTCTTTGTGTAGAGATGCTAGAACTCTTCTGGAGATTCCATAATAGGGGTTTTGACTGGGTTTGTCACTAGCTTTCATCCCTTTCTTTCAGATTAGCAGTATTGTGCCTTATAGTCAAACACCTGTGAAACCTGGAGCATCCGAGAGTAAATATAAACCCTGACATCTCCCAGTATGACCTCTTATCCAAATATTTATATACTCTTAAGCGATATAGGGAGTTGCTAAACTGTTTTGTAAAGAAATATGTATATTTAAAACACTACTTAATAAGGGTATTAAATGAATCGCTTAGGATTTTAGCATTGTCATGTTATAAATGTGCTACGTTCCTCAGTTTTTTTGGGTAAAGCTGTTCTTACAGGTTGCTTAAAACGGTGTCTGTTACCAGACATTTGTTTCAGAATGCATTTTGTTTTTAAAATGTACATTTGGAATGTTTTTAAGAAAATATGCAATTCTTTTTCTAACTTATATTGAGCTTCAGTAGAAGCAATAACTTTTCTTAAGTTTAGAATGAGTGTTCCAGAAATGAGAGATTTCATCTGGGGGAATACAGTCTGAACTTCTACTTTGCAGGGCAGATGTTTCATCCTAAATTTCCTTCCAAATGTTCCTGTTAATGCTTACTTACTGACAGTAATCTGCCTCTTCCTTGTAGGAGTGTAATTTTTAGGTTTACTGGAGAATTATCAGGTTGTAGTTCTGATGTCACCAGCAGGTGCAAGTTTTTGTGATGCCTTTATCTTACAAGAAGCACATGAGAATGGAATGTGACTGACCAAGCATCTCTGAAACTGAACAAATAAAAATAAAACAGCCCACAACTAAAACAAACATTGTATAGGGACGTTTGTCTCCAAAAGAAGCCTATCCACTTTTCCAGAACTGCCTTTTCAACTATCTCTTCAACGTTATAAACTAAGTCTTCTCCCTCTTCCTTAACACAAAATTGAACATTGTTTTTTTTAGTAATTGTTGAGAGGGTTTAAACTCTAGCTCAAGGAGGAACCAAGAGGAATTACCAAGAGAAGTCTTGTTAATCTGTGGATCGTATCTTGCTGATATCTGCAGTGCAGTATTCATGCTGGAGGGGAGAATTGTGGTAAGTACTTTAACTTTTAAGTAATAACTCTAAAACAAAAAGCTTTGGTTTAGAATTGAAGCTGAAATCTGGAAGGAAGGGTGGAGAACCTGCAGATTGACAAGTGCGCTTCGAAAATCTGAAGTATTGGCAACTTTAGCAAAGTGTACAAATATTAAAGGTTCCTGGAAAACATCTGCTGCTGTCACTGTACCTGTTTCATGGAAAATGTCAGGGAAGTCTTTGTGCATAGTCTGTCGTAGCTGTGCTGCTGAGGAATGATGACAATAAAAGGCCGAATTGCAGTGCCTCCAATAAGCAGTTTGCTCTCCTTGGAAGCACGATGACAAAATTGTCTGAAGCGAATGTTGGTCTGACCTCAGAAAGCTTATCAGTCAAAATAGTGATAGTGTGAAAATAAAGAAGAGGAAGGAGTCCGTCTATGGAACTTAAAGCAGTAGCAAGAGGCTTAGAAACATATGGTTAGAACTGAAACAGACGATTTAGAGTAAGTGGGTGAAGGCAGCTCTGGGTAAATACAGGTACCCAGATTAAATATTTGTAATTTTACGTGTGGTAGGGCAGATGTCCTTTAACTTCCTTCCCCACCATTTGGAGAATCTGTAATCCACCTCTCTGTTGAGGCATTTCCTGCCTAATGTGTGAGCTAATGCTGTGTGTGTTATGGGTTCTCATTCTAGCTGCACGTTTTTCATAAAACATGCAAGGGCTTTTGTCTAAGATCTGTCCCTTTGTTATATTTTGTTGAAACCCTCCAGAGTGGCTGGAGGCATCCATGTGGTGTAATTATGAAGTGGATGAAATACTCAGCCACACTGGGCAGTGTTGAGTAAATAAACAGGAAAATCCCTAGCAGGACCAAGGAATGTACTTCTTATAGTATGTTGAATTTCATTGGGATGGTATTCATTAGTATGATTTCGTTACTTCTATTGGTACTGTTAGGGAGCGAATTTGTAAACTGCAAAAGATTTTAAAAGGAGGCAAACTCCAAATGGTCTGGTGCTTAAAGTGAGACTGAATCCCCTTCACCATTAAAAAACAAACAACAAAAAAAAACAACTTACTAATATTGTCTAAAAATGCTAAATTGAAGAAAAATGTAATTTTTTTCCAAAACCTAGCTTCAGCTTTTAGATCTGTTGGCAAGAGAAGAATGAACTGTAGACATTTCAAATCTAAATGCATCTTAACTGTGAGTGAAATTACCAGTGGTACCAGTTTAACTAGACAGTTTGGATTGTTTCCACTAACTACCTCTAATCAAGGCTGCATTCTTCTAAGGAAAAATGGGCTTCAAGTAATGCTTGGATGAGGTTCTCTTCAGTAGTTGATTAGATAGCAGTAACTCCTTCTGCTGGGCCCTACTGCCAAGTGCGTGAATGCCATCCAGTTGCCTGTTGCCAGCAATCAGTGCTAGATCTAAGAGAAGGCATGTGGGAGCAGTTGTGGTGTGGTTTAATCACAGTGAGAATGTTTTTAAACTCTTGCTTGCCTAATGAACTGGGTGCTTGTATATTCCTACCAAAGCTGGCCTCTTGCTGCTGCTCTTAAGGAATTTCTTTCCTATTCAGGGATGTAATTGGGCATAGGGAAATAGTGTTGCAACAACCTTAGGCAAGTGTGCAAAGTATCTTTTTTTTTTTTTTTTGACCTCTTCTTGATTTAGGGGTGGTCTTCTGGCTTTCTGCCCGGCTTTCTGCCCAGCTTTCTGGGTTTTCTCTAAGGCTAGGCAGAAGTAGATGTGCAAAGGAGCCCAGCATGTGTGTGGTGATGGCTGTCCCCTTCTATCCCTGTGCTTCAGTGGGTGCTTGAGACGAGCGAAATCTATGCTCATGGTTTTTGATAAGCTCCATCAGAAGCTAGTGTTGGTTTTACATGATTGTGGCAATAAATAGGGTAGCGTACTGAGCTGATGATGTAACTGCCCCATAAAAAGAAACTTCTTTTGTCTAGCTAAGCCTGGACATCTGCTGTTAGCAGCACCAATCATTACTTGAGGTTAAGGGCACTGTGAATCAATAAATGCAGTTATGCCATAAATACATGTCTTTGGTGCATGTTAGCATCGTAGCGTTCAGTAAAACTGGGAATTCTTGCTCAAAAGAGCTATTAGAGTTTGCTCTTGATCATCTTCTGAGTGGGGAGGTCATATGTGTAGTATTGAATGCAGCATTTCTATGCTGGACAAATATGCCGATGTTGTTAAGGATGTACTGACTACAAGGAGAGGTGGAACTGAAACATAGTAGAGGGGGGTGGCTGTCATTATCTCATCAGGTTAACCTGGAGGGAATGGTGTTCTTGATGTTGGCAGCTTGACAAGAGACTGTTTTCTTCCGCATGTTTCACTTCAGCCACCAGTCTGGGTGAGACTTGACAAGATGCCTCAAACCAATTGAACAGCTTGCTGATACAAGAACGGAAGAGTGGCCTTTACCAGTTTTCCTTTTATGCTTCAACTGTTCACTTGATTCTGGCTCTCACATTCAAATTTAGGAGTGTGATAAAACTAACTCAGCTTAAATGGTAGGGAAATAAATCAATCCAAGTGGTATTTTGACAAGCTAGGAATCTGCGTATCCTCACTGTGTAATAGGATGAGGTATGGAGCTGGGCTAAGGAAATGAGCCATTGGGATGGAGGAGGAGGGCAGGGCAACTCCTCTTAGGGTTGAGGTGTACTTTTATAGTAGGGCCACGCAGAACTAGAGTTTATGAAATGAGAAGTGGCAGCAATAATTTTTCTGTCCTTGATGCTGATCTTTACTAGTTGTTCCTTTCTCTCGCAGGTGATATGTGAAGATTTGGGAATTGGAATTGTAGATTAAACATGCACAAATCGAGCTGGTGGCTTTTGTTTTTGTTCAGTATGGGTCCTAATCTCTCTCCTCGGATATCCTGCTGCATTGCGAAACTTGATTTGAGAAAGTTTAAAAGTAGAATGTCTCTACGATTGCATGTGTTTGTGTGAAGAATGCATTGCCTGGAAGCTGTTCATTATACTTCCATTGGACCTGAAGCTAGTTTTCACCATCTGAAACACGGTAATGATACTGTATTTTTAAATGAGCATATCCTTCTGAATTGACAACAGCAAAATAATTTGAGTTTCCATCATTGCTTTAGTCTGAAGCTTAAGTCCAAAACTTTGAATTCACTTCTTCTAGAAACACAAGTGCAGGTAACCACTTGAACTCGCTAGTCTTTGTCAACAACTATTGACAATCAGCTTTTATGGTAACCTTGTGCAACTTGGTTGCGTTGATTGATTGGATTAAGCACCAAACTGTTGTTTTTTTCCATCGTGTATGTACAATTATAAGAATGTCAAGTTATGCATTGTTGATGTAACTTAATGGCTAAAAGCTCAAATTCCATAATAAATTATACAGACCTTTTAAAAAGCAATGTTCTGAGGAACTTTAGAGTTTTCTTTATTATACATGTGTAAACAGAGCTGTGGTGGGTTGACCTTGGCTGGCTGCTGGAGGTTCACTACGTTGCTGTCTTGCTTCCTCTCCTGGACAAGAGGAGAAGAAAATAAGATGGGGAGATTCCTTTCCAATCATAGTCATGGGCAAAGAAAGCAGGCTTGACTTTGAGAAGATTTTTTTTCGTAACTAGAAACAGAGTTAGGGTTAGTGAGAAACAAAGGCAAAACATCTCCTTTCCCCTACCTTTCTCAGCCTGTTTCAGTCCTTTCTCCCTCTTCTTCTACCTCCTGCCCTGAGCAGCCAAGGGGCAACGGGGATTGTGGTGAGTTTGCAAGGCTTCGCTTCAGCTGTTCCTTCATCTCACTTTTCTCTTGCTTAAATGTGGATTCTTGCTATTGGATCCAGTCCTTCACAAAATAACAGCTCAGAAAGATTTCTGCATTGTTCAATAATAATAAATACAGGATGTGGGTTATGGGAGCTTTTAAACATAATTTCTGGAAGGATAAAGGTGGGCCCAGCATCTGCACCTCAGCAGAGAGAAATGCTACTTTAATAATGTTGTGTAAAATAGGAGATTGGAAAAATCCTATCAATCCAAAGAATTTAGCAACAGGCAGTACTCAGATACCACCAGAGGCCTTGATCTTACATTGTCAACCTTCTGCTTCATAAAAATCTGAGCAGCAGATTAAGATTATAGTTACAGCTATCCCATACCTATAAAAATGGCTTTTGTTTATCAGGTAGCATTAAATTAAGACTAGCCCTCGGATTTGAGGGCTTAAATATCAGCAATTATTTTACCATCAATTTAAAGTGAGACTTTAGCTGACCCTTTCCCTGCTTTCCCCAGCACTTAGCCTCTGACTATACTACGGGCTGGAGGTTATTTTAATTTTGTTAGCCACAAAGCAAGTGCCTGAGCAAGTTCTGAAGTGAGAACAGGCTTATGACTTTAGTTTTTCCAGAAGAAACAGGGAAGCTTTTTTTCCACAGCAGAACATTCTCAAAAGCATGAAATTGTGGTACTTCAGCTACTGATGATACGAGCCAGGATTCTGGAAAGATTCATTAATGTGGAGGAGAGAGTATATTGCTTTGAGCCTACAGCTCACACTTCAACACACTTTAATGCATTAAAGATTATCCTTTATCCTATTCTAAACATCAAGATAGGTTTCCATTACCTGCTGTGAACTATGTGGCTCATTAGAAGTTGCGTCTGCTTTTCAGAAGGCCCTACAGAACAAAGAAATGACATGAATTGAAGTTACTTATTTGGATACCAGTTGCCTTCAGCTATTTGTGAACAGTGTTGGACACAGAGAGTGAGTACCAGTATTTGAATTTAAGATGGAAGGGGAAAGTAGTATTTACATCCCTCTCTAGGAGTAGAGCTGCTAGTTCAGCACATGAATGCAACCCCTGGAATTTAACCTGAAATGCAAAGTCTAACATCCAAACTCAAGCACACATCTGAGAAAAACATTATTTATTGTTTAAATGCATAAAATGCTATTTATAGTGTATTACATTATTAATCCAGTGATTTCTGTTTGAAATA
The DNA here is from genome assembly GCA_030625065.1 of Alectoris magna. Classification (NCBI taxonomy): domain Eukaryota; kingdom Metazoa; phylum Chordata; class Aves; order Galliformes; family Phasianidae; genus Alectoris; species Alectoris magna. The sequence continues at coordinate 63,312,540 of CM060560.1, forward strand.
TACAATTAATTGGTACAGAATGCTGACAGGCTTTTTCCCCTCCACTGACAGCGCAGTCTTATTTAGACGTTTTTGTCTCTGATGGGTTTTCCCCAGTGTCCAGGGTCTTCAGCAATCTGAAAAGGCCAGCAGCTTCTCGGATCCGGCTGAACTCAATGCAGAACGCTTGCACTTCTATGAACAAGTCCTGTACATTGATAATTTTGTTTCTGATCAAAGACTGAAGAAAGACACAAACAAGGCGTACCAGGCGGTTCTGAAACAGAGAGATGGTTTCACAATCTTCATACATATTACAACTAGTGCAGTGTGTTGGCCCTCAGCAGTGCAACAGCCCCTTCAGGAGTAGTTTAGGTACAGCAGTCCTTTTGTTCCCAAGCTTTGAACATGCTGCTCATGCTCTCCTATCTCACCTATCACTACTGTATCTAAAAAAGTGGACTCCTCTGCTTTACAGTACTGTACTTGGCTCTCAAGAAAGAAATCAGAAAGCTTAAAGGAAAAGTAATGGCTGCTTTGCATGAGCCTAAATGAGGCTGCAGTCCTTCAGCATGGAGGGAAGAAAGCTGAGGGAGGAATTGGTCAAGACTGACCAAGCCTGGTGTGAGCTAAGCATGGAACTGTTCTTCAGTAAAAACACATCCAGGAAAACAAGACCTACTGGGTGCTTGGTGAAATGATTGGGAACAGTTTGGGATAAAAGGAGTACCTTGTGCAGCATGCAGACAACAGCTGCAAGGGGGATAAAAGATTTGTGAAGCAGCTGCAGCTTGTATACTGGAACTAAGGAAGAAAGATGTGTTTGGGAAGCAGAGAATACGGCATTATGGTAGAAGAGAGGTTTTAGGTCTTTGATATCTGCAAGCTGTTATAGGTCAGTAATAGGCAGAACTGAAGGATGAGGCTTCTACAGGAGGAACATCACCTCAAAAGGTATGGAACTGATGATGTACATAAAAACCCTGAAAAAAAACCCTTAAAGCTCAAAACTAAGCAGAAATTAACCATTCAATGCTTAGGAATAAAGAAGCAGAAGGACAGAGCAACTTAACTTATAATGCTATCAGTCTTATAAAGTCTAAGCATGTACTACACAGAGTGAGATACAGGATCTTTTTTCCTAACCAGTTTAGTAGAGCACTCACCTGCATGTATTTGTCTTTAATTTGTTCACAAGTGGAGATACAGTTGGAGATGTAAAGATGAATAAATTCAGGAGGGAGATCAACTGCAGTAGTAAGCCTGTTCAAATTAAGGATATCAAATACTTCATGAAGCCATAAATTCACTGATTCCATTTTAGAACAGAGTTAGACCTGTGATATTAATCTATTGCTGATCTTGTTTCTTTTTTAAACCCAACGCAATACAGAAGCAGAGTTAAATTTGGGCTTTAGTACATTTGACATTAATACAAACATTTGCTGTAAATTACAGAAGTGAATCAACATAATTTTAATCCTCCATACTGCCTGAGTACGGAGATGCTTCATATAATTTGGCTTATCCACACTGGGACTTCAGTGAATCCAGGTGTTCCTTCCTGAAGAATACAACCAGCATAACTGTTTTATGCATCTAAGGCCAGCTTCCTTACATCTTTCAAATCTAATTCTTTTCCTATGGTAGCTCTACTGTGGAAAAAGCCAGCAAGCCTGGCCAGCTGTGCAGGTATCCTACACAGGAATAAGAACTATTTTCTTATCACTGTTTTTCCCTGTTGTAATGATTACCCCCACCAACAGGGCCCTGACTGCTTAATTCTGCACCAGTAGGGTGGCATATGGGATTCTTTTGTCAAATGACACTTGAGGTGTGATTCGGCTCGACTGCAAAGAGACTGATGAATAAGGCTGGATTTCACAGTTCACATTCAGCAATCTCCACAGAAATGGGAGAATGCAGGAAAGCTATACTCTTCTAGATTGCTAGGATTACATGGGAAAACTCAGGCAGCTCAAGTGCTAGCGTTCAGTTCAGAAAAAGGGTTTTATCTATACACTGAAGTCACTTCCAAAGAAGACAGGGCATCAGCATGAGGCAGGATGGCTATTTAACAGTAACACCTTTTGTTCACTTAATTGCACAAAGAATGCAAATTCTGTTTAAGCAAACAGCTCCGTGGCAGTAATTCTTTGCAGATGCTTCTCACAGTAACTGTCCCCTGTCCCACTGCAACCTGCATCTTCCACACCAGTTTACCTTAAGGGTCAAAACTGGCATTTCCAGATGTCCCAATAAAACACAACTGCTATCCAAGTTGAAAAAGATGACAAACTAGAGGTGAGGTTGACTCTTAGATACATAAGATTATTAGTTTAATCTGGACCAAAACAAGAGCTTTTTCTCCTTTAACTAAAGAAGAAACTGCACAAAAAGCAAATAAAGCCTTTATGAAAGGAACAGACAATCCAGTAGTTGCAGACAGCTACAAATCCATAGCAGTGCGTTCCTCTGCAGGATTAGTTAAAGCACATTAAGTTCTACTCTTAAAAGGAGTATTTAAAGCACAACAACTGAGAACTTGAGAAAGAAGAATTTGATGCTCTTCTCCTTTACTGATGATTCCTTCAGGTCCTGCTGTTTTTTACCTCTGGTGTTCTTTAGAATGCATCTAAGTACAGCCCTGCAGCCAGCCTTACAATCACTGAACTGCTCAGCAGATTTTACAAACTTCAGGAAACTTTCTTAGATCTGAGATAGCGCTTACCGATTGACAACTTCCATTGAATGTAAGGACATGTCCATGTTGACCAAGACAGAAAAATACTCTGTTATCTGACTGGACTGCATCAGTTTGAGCAGCATCTCGATGGCTACTAAAGGATTGTTTTCAACGAGGTCTGGCAGTTTGGCAGGAGTGAGACCAATATGATAAACAAGCTTGGGGTCCTTTTCCAGTTCTCCAAGGAGCTGTAAAGGGGAAAAGGAAGTCTGAATTATTCTTAATCATTCACATTGCGGCTTGAAGTAACAGCTATAATACATCTAAACTAGAGGAGAACAGTAAGTCTACAGATGTCTCTATTGAAATATATTGTAGATATACTTCTTTAACACTTCCACTTAGAGACAACTGTGCCGGTAAACTGGATGATCTTTGAGGTCCCTTCCAACCCAAGCCACTCTATGATTCTATGATAAGAAAACCTTTACCAAGGCATTTAGTAGTTTTTGATCAGTGGGCAATGAAGGAAAAAATAAATTCCTTCTTTACCTTTCTGTCCAGTGGAAAAAATACAGAACTCAATTTAAAGTTCAGTGTTGTCAGAAAAAGTTCTGTATGTCACACGTTCTACAGTGCTAGCATAATGAATACCTCAAATCCCACTGAAACGAAGGGGGTAACATTACCAAACTGAGCAGAGACTCAGTGTTGGCATTTCTGAACTAATTTCTTAACAGAAGCTTCCACAGAAGCGTATACAACTTGGTTATCAGAAGATTTCACACACACAAGAATATCAGTTCCACTCACTTACTGATCAGCTTTAACTACATCCACTCAATGCTATGAAGTTTAAAGACTTACCTTGTTCACACATACCCTAACCAAAAGCATTGAGTTTTGAGAACTTTGATTAATTGGTATTTACCAAATCATTACAGAAATCTGAATTAGAAAACTTGGGATAATTTAAATTGAAAACACATAAGTTTAATAGACAGCCTGCTAGAAGATCAGTTTAAGCAGAAAATTGCACGATACTTACCTGTGTTTGCTGTGGGGAAGTCAAGGGACTTTTAAAAGCTTTTGCCATAATTCTTTTTATCTCAACTCCAGTGCTGTTTTTAACACACATTGACTTGTCCCACTGAATTGTGTGGTCTGGTTCTATTGGATTTAACCATGCCAATTCATCCTCGCATATATGGAGCGGAGGTGGTGGACGAATGAACTCTGGCCGAAAGTGACCTAAAAGAGACAACAATGCGCAACATTGGTTTTAAACTTCCAGCTTCATTTTATTTCAGTACAAGGATATCTCCAAGGTCCTCTGTTTTTTAAGCTATAATAACAGTGGGAAGCATGTTATGGTCTTATTTTCCTCCCAGACAAATATTTATTCCTCATTTTTAGTGATGCTGTTACGTCAGCCTGTTTTTACTACTGAATTGGATCACTATGTTACTGCTTCTGCCATTGATGAATGGTCTTTTTCCCTCCCACACTACCTGATTCTTTGAGGTGTTACAGTCAGTGTAGATCTTAGTGCAAGGGGCTATGAGTTGAGGAGCATCAGGTAACATGGCTAACAGACTGAGACAGACCCCAGATTTTGAAAAGCCTGGAAACGTGAACACTATGGAGACTTATCTGGAGACAGTTTAATACAGTTCTGCACTGCTTCATTCATCTTCATTCCCATTTCATACCCTGAAAACATTTTTGAATCATACTACGCTTCATCTGGAGATGAATAGCAACGTAGCACATTGTGAGTTAAACAAAAAGATGTAAAAACATACGTACTTTCTATAGGAGGCTTTGGTCCACTCACTAATGCTTCAGTGATCTGGGACGCAACAGAGCTGTCAAAACCAGAGTTGGAAGAATCTGGGTCAGGATCGCTGAGGATGCTGGGGAAGCTGGCCTTGCTCTGCGTTGGCAACTCAGACTGACGCTCTGCAAGAAGGTCAGTCCACAGTATTAAAGCATGAAATTGAAAGAGAGATGCCAGAATGCTAAAAGTTAAGCAGAAGTTTTTTAGCTGCAAAAAAAACAAACAAACAAAAAAAAAAAAAAACCACAAAAAAACCCCAAACAGGTAACAACATGGAATTTAGTACTGTATTTGCTAGTATTCGGAATGCCAGCTGACAGAAGAAGGCCAGCAGCAAGGATAAGGAAGTAGAAATGAATCTCAGACAGTCTCAACTTTAAAAAGTTAAGTAACTGATGCAACTTGATATTAAAAGCAGATTAGTACATACACATGATAGTCCTGAAAGAGTTCACATAACTCTATCTACTTTTGCAATCATTTCTCAGAGCAGCGAGGAGAGAAATCTGCAGAGATACATTTACTTTCTGTAATGATAAGGGTCATACTAGAACTGAAGTCACCTATTCAGATTTAGCCAACACACCTCAGTGGCACCAGGTAAGCTACTTTTGCATTAGATTTTAACTGATACAGGATTCTACAGATACAGCTATGAAACAGTCCTGTAAAAGCGTCCCTCTAAAACCCAAATGACAGAACATAAACAAGGTCCATAAAAGTAATACTAAATTTAGCATATGAAGCTGAAGACGTGAAAGAAGTGGTCAAGAAACTATCACAACCGATTGTGATACTTGCACTGTCAGATTTTAGAGGTGTTCTTCTGTCACAGTCTCTCACTTTTCCATATCTGAAGGCTTAAGGGCTGACCTTCCATATTCTCTGTATTAGTGAGAACCATGTTTTCTACTACCTTGGTAAAAACAAACCAACAAAAACCGAACGACATGCATGAAAGCCAAGAGCCCACCACACAATGCCATCTTATGTTCCTTCCCTCCCCCTCCCAAGAAGGATATTAAGTAGCAGATAAAGTCTCAAGTAATCTGAAGTTCAAATTTGCTGGTCCCACACGAAATCAACACCACTTCTTATCCGGATGATTAAGTGTAGTACCCTCAGCTTCAGTACCCCGTCCTTATCTCTTTCAAGCAAAGTACACTTTCTCTTTTTTGTGCAGCCACATGACCCTTTGCAGCTCCCCATCCGTATGAACTCTATTTCAGATCCATGAGAGACGCTTACAGCAAAACTCCTGCAAGTGACAAAAGGACACTGAAACAAAGCTCCGCCTACTGCTAGTTTCTTTTAGAAATGCCCTTCTTCCAATTATGTCAGCACACGCAAGCATTTGAATATATGCTCACTGCAGTAGTGCAGCAGAGTAAGCTGTGTCTGTTAAGTGCAGTTACAGTACTTTTTCACCTGTCTGAAGTAAAATTTTTGAAGACCAAATGAAACGGTTTATTAAACACATCTTCAACTTTATACGCTGTTGGAAATTCCAGCTTGTGAGTTCTACCATGTAGCTCCTGGAGGGATCAGCTGGGTTAACATAAGAAGTTCTCTGAGAGGAAAACAAGACGACATATTGGGTCTTTTTCATTCTTGTCATCTATAGTCTAGAACTTACACCTATCAGTATAGGTATAAAGTCATTGATTGGTTGTATCCCCTCAAATCCCCTCATCTCAAATGACTAATGATGCTTAATTAGAAGAATAAAAGTTTAAGATACAGCCTTTCAGTTCACTGATATTTTTTTTAAGCCTATATGAGCCCTTTACTTACATACATTGGGGTTGAAATTCTAACTTTCACCGCTTCAAAAAATCACAGAATAGAATCATAGAATCACCAAGGTCAGAAAAGCCATCCAAGTCCATCCAGTCCAACTGTTCACTTACCACCACTACTGCCATGTCCCTCACACCACTAAACCATGTCCCTCAGTACAACATCTAAATGTTCCTGTGACCCCACCACCTCCCTGAGCAGCCCAGGGTAAGCAGAAGCAAGAGATAAGTGCTGTTAGTTAGAACATGGTAGTATTTCAGAAGAAAACACAGCAAATTGAACCAGTACATTCAAATTGAAAACAACTCCTACGAATGCGATCACTTACGATGTTGTATCAGGCTCTTTTCCTTTTAAAAGATAACATGAACCTTTCTTTGATTCTTAGCAGACAGATCTACAATGTATTTATTACAAGCCCAACTTCCAATACAGGCCAATTACCCTTCCATCACAGGGAAGTTAGCAGATAAACACTTGTGAGGACTTAAACAGAATTCAGGTCCCTGCAGGTAGCAGAAGGTGACAACTATTGATACAGTAACACACTATCAAGTTATAAGGGTAGATCAAGGATTGAATGAATATTCTGTGGACCAAAGAGAGAAAAGAACAAAGCAAGTTTTAATATTGATTCCCAAGATGCTCTATTCCAGCAACTGACGTTTAACAGAAGAGCCTACAAGAAAAGTTATCACAGTGAATCGTAGAATGGCCTGGGTTGAAAAGGACCACGATGATCATCCAGTTTCAACCCCCTGCTATGTGCAGGGTCACCAACCACCAGACCAGGCTGCCCAGAGCCACATCCAGCCTGGCCTTGAATGCCTCCAGGGATAGGGCATCCACAACCTCCTTGGGCAACCTGTTCCAGTGCGTCACCAACTGAACTGAAGTTCAGAAGCCAAGAACTCTATTCTGCAGGTATACTCTAAAGCAAGTCTATCATCCTAAAAAGCCCTGAATTCATATCAGGGGCCACAATTTCAGAAGGCCCACAGCTGTTCTGTGAAATGAGTGGGAGAATGATAGAACTACAATGCTCCAACCACTATATAGTGCACCATGATGCAAAGTATTTACATACTGGGAATAGCTTGGCTTCATCCTCCATACCAAATAGGGGACATACACTGCCAGCTTCTGAAAAACTGACAGACCTTCTGAAATGCTGCACACAGTCGAGAAGCATCACAGTACTAACAGAAATGCAACAGCAGCTGTCTCTTAAGAAAGAGAATAGAAGGTATTTATTCTAGGGAGCTACAATTATAAGACTGAGAAGGCATGAAGTTTTTTCATATGTAGTTTGTTTTGTTCCAAATTCCTGCAATGGCTCACAAGCAGTTAATCCTGCACAACATTTACTGTACTATGAAAATAATGATACAAGCACTTTTTGTAGGGTTCAGCTTTTCAAAGCACTGTTAATGACTTCGTACTTAAAGCCATCAGCGTCTCGTATTTTTAAAAAGGGACAGACTAAAACGCATGGCCTAAAGCACCCATCCATCCAAACACGCTTTTGAGGTTCTCTTCAATGTTTTAGCTTTAACATGCATAAGGCAAACACAGTACCAAGGGGAAAACAAGCAAAAATAAGCGCAGCACTCCAAGCTTTGTTAAGGCATTACACGTGCATTACCACATTACCAATACCACTGGCATTGGTGCGGCCGCACCTCGAGCACTGCGTCCAGTTTTGGGCCCCTCACTGCAAGAAAGACATTGAGGCCCTGGAACGTGTTCAGAGGAGGGCTACAAAGCTGGTGAGGGGTCTGGAGCACAGGCCATATGAGGAGTGGCTGAGGGAGCTGGGATTGTTCAGCCTGGAGAAGAGGAGGCTCAGGGGAGACTTTATAGCTCTCTATAACTTCCTGAAGGGAGGTTGTGGTGAGCTGGGGGTCGGCCTCTTCTCTCGTGTAATCAGTGATAGAACTAGAGGGAATGGTTTCAAGCTGCGCCAGGGGAGGTTCAGGCTGGACATTAGGAAGTATTACTACTCGGAAAGGGTAGTCAGGCATTGGAATGCACTGCCCAGGGAGGTGGTGGAATCACCGACCATGGGAGTGTTCAAGAAACGTTTGGATGTTGCATTGAGGGGTATGATTTAGCTGGGAAGTATTGGTAATGGTTGGACTGGATGATCTTCTAGGTCTTTTCCAACCTCGATAATTCTGTGATTCTGTGCCTTGTGCCAATGTCACAAGTTATCTGACATTTCTAAAAGCTGAATTCACAGTAGTAGTCTTGAAAACACAGACAGGATGTACAGAAGGACCGGAAGGGTTTGTTTCCCCTCTTTGTAGATATGCTTGGGTGTTCTGTTTGCGCTTCCCAAAGATCCTGCTGTCTGGAGACAGCAGCTGGGGACACTAGGAACGGGACAGTGTAGCAGAGCATAGAAGTCAACGACAAGTGCTACATAAAAGTGACAGCACCAAGATATGACTGCAGGACAGAAAGAGTAGTGCCTGACCTCAGAGAGAAACCACAGTGTTCAAATATAGAAGTGGGATGGTCAGTTTTGAAGTAGTTCCATTTGTACGTACCTAGGAAATGAACTTATTTTTCTTTAAATAAACCGCTCAAGTTGGCAACTTGTTCCAAGCAATGTTTTCCATTTCAGATCAGCTCCTGATGCAACCTGTTGCTCCACACGATCAGAACAATCATATCCCTGCCCCTTTCCTCCTGCCCAAGAATAAGCACCGAGTTCCTCTTCCTTATAGCCTAGTAAAGGCAGACCACCTCCCACCGGTGTGGTGACACTACAAAATCTGACTACAGAAAACTGAAGATGCAACTGGAACAGCCTATTTGCCAGGTGCTGCTGTACTGCTGCACAGTACCAAAACCGCGGCAAAGGAGATAAAGGGATAAAGATACCAAACTTTAGGTGAAAATCTTCCTATACTTGCAAAGTGGTCTTATTTATAAGGGCAGTGACATACCTAAGAAGGATAAAATAGCTGGGCCACAACTGCACTTGAAGTTCCTCTACGCTTGAATACCCTACAGCTTAGTCCAACTTTCTCCACACAGACAGACGGAGCACCTCAAAGTCAAACGGCAATTAACATTTCCATTCGCAGCAGAGCCGCAGCTCCTCCTTACCCGCCAAGGCCAGCTGAAGCCCGCTTATATCCACCGATTGGGCCATGTTGCCAACGTCCATCGCAGCAATCTGGCGCGGCGTCTTCTTGAACAGCTCTCTGGGGGGGGCCAGCATCAGCTGGGAGAGGAAGAACTTTTCAGGCGGGGTTATGGGCGGCAAGAAGCCTGCGGGGAGAGAAAGGAGAAGTAAGCCTTGATTCCTGAGACAATTACTACCTGGCGTACTCAAGTGAGGAGAAAACGTATCGTAAAAGTAACGTTACGGCAAACAGCGGCGCAAAGGGAGCAATCCGCGCGAACGCCGCCGGTACGGCACGGCCGCTGTCACAGCCCGGAACGTCCCACTCTGCCCCCGACCACCACCGCTCCCGAGCACCTGAGAGCGGGGTGCGCTCCGCCTCGTCGCCGCCGCGTTCGGGAGCGGGGTTGAGCAGGTGGGCGAAGACGGCGGCGAAGGGGTTGGCGGCGAGGGGCTCGGTGCGGTACATCTCCCACAGCAGGTAGAGGGCGGTGAGGCGCTGCGCGGGGCTGGGCAGCAGGTCGGGCTGCTGCAGCAGCAGGACGAGCACGGAGCCCAGGCGGAAGTGCTCGGCCTTGCCGAAGTAGTGGTGGAAGGCGCTGGAGAGGCCCTCGAAGGTGCTGCCGCCCGCCTCCTCCGACACGATGCCCAGCAGGCTCGTCAGCTCCTTCGGCGACAGACTCATCCTGCCGCCCGCCGCTCCGCCGCCGCCGCCCGCCGCACCGCCCGCCTCGCCGCCCGCCTCAGCCGGGCTGCCCCCGCCCCCGGGCATCCGCCCCCGCCCGCCTCACGGCGCCCGGCCCGGCCCCGCCGCTGCCCGCCACAGGAAGGCCGCGCGCTGTTGCGCCGGCCGCGCTTTACGGCGCGGCCGTAAGGCGGCGCGGCCGCTACGGAGCCGTAGAGACGGCGCGCGCCGGCGCGGGAGGGGTACGATCGGCCCGCCGTGCCCGGGCCCGCGGCGATGTCTCGCGAGATGGGATTGGCCCGATCCGCTCGGCGGGGCGGGGGTACGCAGGGGATTGGCCGGCACCGCGCGCTCCCATTGGGCCGGGCCTGGCGGGGCTGGACGGGGTCGGAGCGCGACGGCCGTTGGGGCCAGTAGGGGGAGTCCGGTAGCGCGAGTCTGGCAGCACGCGGCTCGGAAGGGGCGGTTGCTCAGCGACGGGGCGTCGTCGCCTCCAGGGCGATAATCGGAGGCAGAGGCTTGAGAGGAGGGGGGAGCAGCCTCGGGCCGTGCCCACTGCCCTGGGCAGCCCGTTCCATGCCCACCGCCTTCTGGTGCAGACCCTTTCCCTGACAGCTCCATGCCGTTCCCTCGGGCTCTGTTTCCACCCACCACCGCACATAGAGCAGAGACTGTGGTACATGCTGAGGAAGAAGGACTTGGAAAGTTCTGAGAACACACACTGCTTCTGTGGTCTGATTCTTGTAGAAGCAGTGACTGCATTCCCTCAGATGAGCACCCCCAGGACATGCAGCCCAGAAGACCTTAGCTTTCTAGTGAGCCATTCTGATGTCAGAAATGGAATTTGGTCTATAAAATGGTATAAATTGAAGGGTAGTGGTAACAAATGAGAAGGAAAACAAGATCTGAGAGCCGTGAAGTCTTCACATATGTAGAATCTTTGAATGGCTTGAGTTGGAATGGACCCTAAAGGTAATCCAGCCCCAGTCCCTGCTGTGCGCAGGGCTGCCCCCTACCAGCTTAGGCTGCCCAGGGTCCCATCCAACCTGGCCTTGAGCACCTCCAGGGATGGGGCACTGCAGCTTCTCTGGCCAGCTGTCCCAGCACCTCACGGCCCTCTGAGTGAAGAATTTCTACTTACTGCCAATATCCCCTCATTTAGTTTTAACACTATTTCCCCTTGTCCTGTCACTATCAGACCATGCAAAAAGCCAGTCCCGCTCCTGCTTGTAAACTCCCTTCAAGTTCTGGAAGGCTGCAATGAGGTCTCCCTGGAGCCTTCTCCAAGCTCAACAAGCCCAAATCCCTCAGCCTGTCTCCATTGGAGAGGTGTTCCTGTTCTTTGATCATCTTGGTCCTCCCTCTGGACCCGCTCCAACAGCTCCGCATTCTTCTTGTGCTGGGAGATGGAGACTTGGACGTAATATTCCAGATGGGGCCTCACGAGCACAAAGCAGAGGGGGACAGTCACCTCCCTCTCCCTACTGGCCACCTCTCTTTTGATGCAGCCTGGGATACTGTTGGCCTTCTGTGCCGCAAGCACACACTGCTGGCTCATGCTCGGTGATTACTTTGGGAAAACAAGCAACAACAACAATGGCCCCTCCACCCCCCCAGAAAACAAACAAGCAAACAAACAAAAAAAACACAAAAGCAAAAACAAAACAAAACAAAACAACCCAAGAACTACAGACATGTAAGGGATAATCTAAAAGCTTTCTTGTTAGAGCAGCTACTCACTGACTGACTAGGTCACATTGAGAGGTCTGCTTGCAAAACATGTGGCTAGAATAGTAAAATAGTAAAGCAAATGGAAGAGGATGCCATTGGGCTTGCTGCCATGGCCAGCCTGTACTAGAAGAGTGAAACAGAAGAGCGAGTCCCTGGGATTTTGCAATGTGCTAACAGCTGCAGCAAGAACTTACGTTATAAGTTTTAGGAAGAAGATAAAAATATTGCAAATTGCTGAGGAAATAATCTTTGGAGGTGTGCAGAAGAGCAGGCTGGAGAACTTGGGAAACCATGGGCACATACAAAGGCCTTCTACGCTTACTTGCAACACATACAATGAACTAGTCAAAAATCTCTTCAGTCAAAAAAGGTGAAAACTGGGTAATTTAGAGAGGAAGGTGCTGTGGGAAAGTAAAATTCTTTATAACTCAAATAGATTTCTGGCAATATAGGTAGAAGGATGAACTTTGGCAGCTGCCTTGAACACTCTGTTTTTGGGAAGACATTTTAGATAACAGTGAGGTCGAGACCATGCCAAACTGGCCAACTCTTCCCATCTGTTTCATTGAGCTGTAGATAAACTGTTGTAGTTCTTTGTTCTTGTCAGAGAGTTTGTTTTTCTGGGTCTGAAGAACTGTTGCAATAAATTTAGAAGGTGAAACCATGCCAGTGTTCTGCAGGGTGGAAAAGGCTCTGGTGGCTGTTTCTGTGTCTTTGCTCCTACAGAGATCTGTCTCAACCTCCTACAGAGATGAAGGGATATGGTTTGATACAAGGATGCAGAATTCTTGAGAGATAGCTCATTATAGCAAAACTTCAATTTTCCTGATAGGATTTGCTGGTCTAAATGAAAGAAACTCACATGATTAACTGCAGCTTTAAATGTCCATAACTATACACAAGAACATAGGACAGTATTCACCTAGCTCAGTTTGTTGTCCATGAGTGGTAAGCAGAAACCGATAGAGAAAAGATCTAGCAGGGAAAGCACAGAGTGGCACTTCCCCTGTGTGCTCTTGGCTTCTGGCCACCTCCAGTTTAGGTACTTCCCGATTCAAAGGTTGAGTGCTCATCATTCCCAGCCCCTGATGAACATTTCTTCCTTGAGCTCATTTTCAGCTTATGTTTCTGGCATGCATAAAACGCTGTGGCAATGATCTCTGCAGTTCAAGAGCCATACTGCACAAAACAGTGCTTCCTTCTTCACTCTGTTCATTACTCATCACATTCTGTGCATCTCTTATAGCACACCTCATTTGCTCCCCTCTAAGCTATGTCCCCTTGAGGACAGATGTTCCCATAACAGATATCCCGTTCTGTCTTCTGACATTCTTGTTGCCCTTCTCTGCTTTTCCTGCTTCTGCCTTATCCTTACTCAACTGTGAGTGTTCCACAGATTTATGTATTGAATGAATCCTGTTTGTTTCTCTGCTCACTTTTTCACATTGTCTGTTCTGTTTAAGCCATGAACATTGACCTGATGCTATGGAAGAACCGTCCTCAATGCCTTTCTGTATCATTCCTCAGCAGCAATTGTTAGTGAATAGTGAATAGTGTTAGTGAATAGTGAAGCATCCACTGCTGCAAAAGAGAGAGATTCTTTCTCTTTCCACCCCACCCTCATCACAGTATTTTCTTTTGCATTTATCAGTACAGAAATTGGACTTGATGGTTTAAAGTTTCTTGGATTCTCTCCATGGCCTTTTGAAAGATTGGTTGCACACTTTCTACCCCTATTTCTTTTGCTACGGAGACCATTTTAATGAGAAGGTCGCACACTGCAACATAACATCTTCATCCTTCAGCTGAAATAAATCTCTTGAGTGAGTCCCATCAGATCCTGGTGATGAATAATGATTCATTTTATACACTTCATCTCACATCTCTTAGTAACTCTTCGCTGTGAGATGGTTCTCTTGACTTGCACCCTGTCAGTAAAGCCTGGGAACAACTCCAAGATCCCTGTAGAGATGCAAGGAATTAATTCAGCTTTTCTTTAGCTTCTTTCCCTCAATGCTTTTGTATATTGCACTCATCTGTTGACCTGAAACCGAGCAGCAAATTTTGTGCTTCTGGTGTGCTGGCAAACCTTTTCTTCGTTCATTTCTCTTTTTTTGGGGTGGGAGGAAGTTTGTGGTTAGAAATTATCATGCCTGAAATTGTGCCGTAAATGAAGGACAGTTATCTGGGTGCTAATCCACTGTCAAATAGATCTGCGGTGCTTCTGCCCAGGTAGCCTTTTTTGGTCAGCCTGCTGCTAATAACAAACTGTGCAGAACAGATTTGTTGCAAGGAGGTGAAACCTGTTGAGAAAGAAAAAGCTCTCTCTCCTTTTCCCATAAATTTCAGAAATGCAAACCGCTCTTGCATAATGTCCTTATTGGAATAATGGATGCAGAATTGCAGAAATGGCCGTCAGAGCAATAAAATGTCTCCCCAGTGACTGAGATAGCAAAAAAAGAAAGCGACTTCCGTGTGGCTAATGCAGCCATCTGAAATCCTTCTACCTGAATGAAAAGGTTTCTGGTCAGAGCAGGAAAGCTCACGGTTTGGAAAGTGGAATACAGATTACCATTTCAGAGTAGCAAAAAAAAAAAGGTGGGGCTAGAATACTTCCCAGCCAAGAAGTGTAGGAAAGGTGCTGCAAAAGATGATATTATTGGACTCAACATTTATGTAATAAAGAAGCAACAGCATGTGATTACTAGTGGAGACTCAAGTAAGTGAACCCTCAGACATACCTGATTTCTCAAATGGATCACTTGGCTTGCAGGGAGGGCGGCTGGGCTCCCAACTCCTCCAGGCTGGCAGCCCAGCGCAGCGCAGCCCTGTGGCGCAAAGGAAAAGGTTCACGTTGTTGCCTTTGCAGTACAGCTTCTCTGGGAGCAGGCTGAACGTATTCCGTTTCTTTCGGATGGCTTATAGAAGAGCTTCTAAGTGATCAATAAAAGCGTGAAATTTACCCATCGTTCTTTAAGTTGGGCTTGAGTAAGAACTTCAGTAAACATCATGATTTGAATTCCCTAAGGATGGGTAAAGGGGTTGGGGCTACACTTAAATTACTGATTCTCAGGCTCCTTTGTTAGCTCTGTCCTGTTGGCTCATAAGTGCTAATATGAATGCACAGATTTCAGACAGCATTTACACGTACAAATAAACCTTTTTCAAGTTACATCACTGTGAGTATGAACTTTGTTTAGTGCTTAAATTGACATCATCTTGTGAGAAATGGTAATTGTTGCTGGAAGATTAGATCTGTAACCGAAGGAGCACATTTGATTTGACTTAATCTGATTTGCTATTAGCAGGCAGGGAAAGACTATGCAGTTTAACTTCAGAATTTGTTTTTCCTCCTTTCCTTATTCAAATTGATTATGTTATTGTTTGCTGTTGTATTTTAGATAACGCCAAGGAATAGAAACTGCACTGTGGGCATTTGGGGAAAGAATACTAATGAAGGAACAACAGAAATAGGCAGCATTAGGGAGGCAAGGAAGTTATATTAAATTGACCTGCTCCACAGCAAGTATTTGAGTTTCTTCTAGAAAAGAAGCTGAATACTTCAACTGGGAAACAACTTCCACCGGTGTATTTTTATCGCACATTTCACGTGGGAAGAACGTGGTGGGAAGGAATTAAGTCACACCTTGAAGTCAAAGGGGAAATCAGAGCACTTCCAGATTGTTTTGTTTATTCTCACAAGACTTTTCTCTTGTACACAAATTCCTTCCCTTAATAATTTAAGTGACCCAGCCCACCTACAGTGTATTTTAAATAGCAACATATCCAAAAGGAGAGGGAGAAGGTAAGTTTTGTGTGAGCCTCTCCATCTGCAGCTTTCTAGTGACCATTGCATGTTATCCTTCCTAGCCCAGCTCTTCAGTTCAAAACCTAACATGAGACAACCAGTGCAGAAACATTTATTATTCCTGGAGTAATCAACAATGTTGGCATGCTAACAATGCCTAAAAGCCTTCCTGAGTAACTATGAGAATACAGCTTCACTTGTTCATCAGACCTCAAAGATGTCAAGTGATTCTTGGGTGCACCTTGTAGAAATACCCCAAATATCATTTTACAATGGCTTCATAAGCGCTGTTCCATGGTCATTCAGAAACAAACATGGTTGTTGATGAATTCTTTAGCCTCTGTGAATTTTAGTGACACTTCTGTATTTTAAGGCAGTTTTCAAATGTCAACCCATGTAAAGTCAGTGTTACTTGGTTTCTTGATGCTAGAACATAAAAACAGCATACAATATGACTTTTGGCATATATATCTGTTTATAGACCCTTATTCTGGCTAGGAAACCCTTTTGTGATAACTCTGAAACATTTTCTGAACATGATTTGAAGCAAAAAGATCCTTTCATTTGTCTTCTTTTTTTTTTTTTCTTTTTTTTTTTTTTCCTTTTTTTCCTTGTTTAATTAGACCAGGATTTTAAAAATCCATTTGTAATTCAGAACTAGGTGAGCATGTTTTCTGTGTGAACACTGCTTGGGAACTCTTCACTGTGAACTTTAATTGGAGTATTCAGCCTTTATAATTTGAGCTCTGCAATTGCACGCCTGACTCACCTGGCACAATTTCTGTTCCCTGGTTCAATGACTCGACTTCTGCGTTGTTTCTGTTTTCATCTCAAATCAATATCAGTTGAATCTTTGCAGGAGGGAGGGCTTTATGCTTAAACGACAAATTCCAAATCTGCTTTCTGAAAAAGTGTTCAATAATTCAGAGCTGACCAGAGCTGTTGCTCAAGAAGGGGGACTTTCAGGTTCTGTTTCTTCCTCTGCCTGTAGGGTGCTGAACTCAAATCCAGGCAATGGCTCTACTAGGAGCAGGGGGGGAATATTCATCTCTGTCTAAAGTTACTTTGCTTTGTTGACAGGAACTGAGAACTCCTGGAAGGAAAGGAGAAAAGCAGGATCTGATGGCTTTAGTGAGAAAGTGCTTGGTGAGATGCAGGATGAGGGTTTGTGTTCTGATCCTGTGCCAGGAACAGTGCAAGCAATGGCAGTCAGGTACGAAAGCAGAACAATGTGTGTGTTTGGGGACTGGAAATCTGTTGTCCCTCTTGCCTGTTTAAACTCTCAGACATTGAGAGAGTCCCTTCTTCTCATTCTTTCCCTTTAGAAAGAACATTTTGGAATTTTAGAAAGGAACCTCTCTTTCTTTCCAGTGAGAATAATTGTGTGTGTACATACTCATTTAAAAGCACATACAGACATTTAAATACTAGACCAATTTTTTTTCATTATATATCTATACCAGATAGAGAAGAAGTAGGTTGAAATATCAGATGATGTGACGCTTTTCCAAGTGACGTTTGGTCAGAAGGATGCTTGGAAATGCTAATTTTTAAACATGCTTTTAGGACCTAGTACAGTCTTTTGTGCAAGAGGGTTAAAATATATTTTAGATGCGTTAAAGAGCATTGTGGTATAGTGATACAGCCTAGTCGAAGAGACAACCTCAAATTGCAAATGCATCTGGTAAGTATTTGACGATTTTGCTTTCCTCCAGCAATGGTGAAGCTCTGCTGATTTGTCTGTATCAGAGTCTCGTCTCATTCATTTTGTAGTGTCCCCATTTATTTCCTATACCTACTGAGCTCCTTACAGGGCTTTCTTTCCACCTGCCTACAAAGTTTCTCTTGTGGCCGTCTCTAAGTGTGCTGCACTTCCTCAAAACATCTTATTCATCCCATCTCCCATTTTATGTTGAAAGCTTTTAAAATACATTTTAATGATGCATAACAGCAATATAATGAGCCTAATAGCATTCTATTGATTTTCATTTGCAACACTGGCATTCAAACATTTCAATAGTGTTTTAAGAGCGTGTATATTTAATGTGATTCAAAGACAAGGCAAATGCACTACAATATTTATCTACTAAAAAAAACCTCCGCTATCTCTTACCAATTGAATCCTCCCTCATCCTCCCCCACAATGTTTGTTGCAATCAGCTGCATTAGAAGTATATCATTTTCAGTGTCTTAGAACAAGCAAGCCATCATCCTTGGTACAAGGAAGTAAAAGGGAAAAACAACGGATCACTGTATCTGCACATATCTTTGTTTATCTGCTGTGGTCACAGTGAAGATATTAATGATGCAGACCCAGTCAGAGCTGTTGGTGAATGCAGTGTTTTAGCTTCAGAGTGAAGAAAGCTGCTCCAGGATACTCTCTAGATAGGAATTAGCTGAGTTATGGGACACAATAGCTCAGGCTAAGAAAAACAAACAGAAAAATGAAACTGGCAAATATAGACATCACCATTCTCATTTGCTGAATAAGTCAGTAGTTACACACTGCAGAGAGCACTGCTTTCGGGGGAGGTTTCTGTGTATTCAGTGAGCAGGATGTGAAGAAGCCATTCAGTTCACTCAAGTGTCACCTGCATGTATGGTCACTTGGAGGTAATGCTATAACAGCAGCGTTGACAAGCTGCACCAGCCACACGTACACACACCACATGGCTGTGCTACCATTCAATAGGACCTGGACGGACCTGTGAGTTGGGTGGAGAAGAACCTGATGAGCTTCAGCAAGAACAAGCAAAGAATCCTGCACCTGGGAAGAAATAACTGCATGTATCAGTACAGATGAGGGGCTGACCTGCTGAAAAGGAGTTCTGTGGGGAAGGACTTAGGTGTTAAAGTGGACAATAGTTTGTCCATGAGCCAGCAGTGTGCCCTTGTGAGGTACTGTTGTTCCCCAGTTCAAGAAAGAGAGGAAGAGAGGGAACTTCTTGAGAGAATCCAGCAGAGACCTGCAAAGAAGATGAGGGGCCTGGAGCATCACCAGTATTGAGGAAAGGCTGAGAGACCTGGGGCTGTTCAGCTTGGAGAAGAGAAAGAATGAGAGGGGATCTCATCGCTGTTTATAAATACCTAAAGGGTGGGAGTCAAAGCAATGAGGCCAGGCTCTTTGTGGTGGTGTACAGTGACAGAACAAGGGATGAGGGGCAAAAACTGCAACACAGGAAATTCCATACCAACATGAGGAAGAATTTCTTTACTGCGAGGGTGACAGAGCACTGGAACAGGCTGCCCGGAGAGGTCGTGGAGTCTCCTTCTCTAGAGATATTCAAAATCCCCCCTGGATGCTTTCCTGTGCAACCCACTGCAGGGAACCTGCTTTAGCAGGGAGTGGGCTGATCCCCAGAGGTTCCTTCCAACCCCTGTGATTGTGTGTGTGATATTGCTAAATCATCAAGAAAACCATCATTTGGTTCCAGAATTCTGAAATCGGAAACATCCTTCATTTTCAGTAGATGGTAGTAGTAATGTGTAGTTCTGCAAACACCTAATTCTCTTGGCTGACTGCAGAGGGACTTTAGAAGGATGAGCTCAGATGTCACATTTTTTACCTCTACATTGGGACAGAGCAATCCCATTCCTAAAATCATGCTGAACATCCTGGGGAAACAAGAACAAGTTTGAAGCTGAGCTGAGGGTAAATCCTGGCAAGACCCCCAATTATACCTGCAAGTGAGATATATATTGCTTTTCTTGTCTTCTAGCAGTGTGTTGCATCCTTTTTTTCCCCCAGAATATGCTGATCTTTCATCTTTTGAACATGACTTTTTCAGGACAAGGACCACCCCTAATGACATGTTTATATAGTCCTCAGTACAGTGTTTGCTGAGGCTACTAAGTATTCCTGTAATGGAAATTATAGCATGTCTCAGGAAGAAGGGGCTTCCATGCGTAGGCCGCTGAAGCAAAAATGAAAAGGTAGTGCACAAGCAAAGGAGTTGGACAACACAAATGCTTCCACACAGCCAATTTGCCACGACGGAAGGCCCCTTGGGCTGTATGAACCATTCCCTTTTTTTGGATGTTATGTTGGCAGTCATGTCTCACAGCAAGCAATCAGAGGTTTCTGGAGGATGTGGAACTACTTGGTTCCCTTTGAGTTCCATTAAGTACGGCTATAAAAGCACGCCTCCAGTGTGGTACCAGTTGATAAAACTGTGAAATAGGAATTTTAGATTTTGTAAACAAAAAGTATTTTATATGCAGAATGCATAAAAACAGACCTTTCTGGGGAGTGTTTCCTCTGAAGTAGCTAGTTTTGGTCACCATCAGACAGGAATCTCCAGACCATAAATCTGATCAAATACAGCAACTTCTGTGCTGCTCACTTACATCTGTGAGAGTCTGCTGACTTCAGAATGTACGCTGAATTTGGTCTAAAGCATGCCAGCCATCTTCACTGAAGAAGTGTATTCATTCTGTGGAGGGGTGAAAAATTGCCTGACAGGCAAGTTGGTTTGCAGGCCAACAGTTTACGCATCAATAATGTGGCACTTCTGTGCAAGACTCTGCCTTTATTGCTGTGCTGTATGTCTAAAAGTATCCCGGGTTTTAAAATTCATGCACCTCTAGCTCTTCCTTGTAATTTTCTTCTCAAAACCCAGTGCAAACTTCCTCTCCCATCCTGACTGTTTATAAGTATACATAGAAACAAATGTTCTGTAAAGATGTGAGAGGCATTCTGCTTTATTCCCAGGAGCAAATAAAGCCTTTTATTTTTAGCCTAGTTTCCTAAGGAAATGAGACTGATGCAATCACATTGTCTATTTGTCAGTCTATCAAACCAGCCCCCTTGCCTCCTTCCCTCCCCCCATCATCTTCTGACCATTAATCTTTTTTAGCTGGACATGACCAAAAGGCAAAAGTATTCCAGAAGTGTTAAATGTATGCACGTTTTATGACAGTCAGTGGCGGGGACAGAGAAGAGGCCTTATCCATTCCCTCCCTGGAGAAGTCAGCACTGGCTGAATTCTGCTGATAGGCAGCAGCAACTTGCTGGCAAATCAACTTCTGTGCTGCTGTAACTCTGCTGTGATGCGTGTAACCCCCTCAAGTCGCAAAGATGGAGTGACAGCTCAGAGATGCTCCTAGAGGGGTTCTTCTGGGTACCTGGCAGTATTTCAGAGGTAGAGAGAGAGACACAGCCCAGGGGAGAGAAGCAGCTGGGGTTGTTGGACTGTTGACTCAACCTCAAAGTGACTGAATTTTGAGGTGATGTTATAGGGGAGCTTCCCAGCAGTGGCTGAAGGAACACGGTAGAAGAGAAATGCAAAGCCAGTGCTAGAGAAGGGGTCATCACCATCTCTGTTATTACCTGGCAAGTGTTTTATAGGTAATTCCTGTTACGGAGAACAAAATGCACAATAAAAACAGGGATAGGCTCACATCTAAGCAGTTATTTTATAAAAACCTTGCAAGCTCCTATGTTACCCCAAAAGGAGAGTGTAACTTTGACCATACGTTAAGCTGTGGGAAATCTGAGTTCTTTCAGTGTCACTGCTGGGAGACTTTTATCTATCAATCAGTCCAAGTACTTTCAGATCAAGGCTGAAACCCAGCCTGTTCCTCCGCTGCCTGACCACCCATCTGCTCCTCTGTAAGGTATGGTCCTGAGCAGTGTCTGCGTGTTTCTGAGTTGGAGGGAGAACGTAACATACACATGTAATATGTATATAGCATGATTATCTATTTACCTGTATTTGCAATGATGTTTGGAAAGGAGCCTTAAAATAAAACTATGATTATAGACCCATAAGTTCATATTTCCGCTGTGGACTATGCTCTTATATTTCAGTATAGGCCAGTGCCTTGTCAATGGAAGCACGTAAACTTCTTGGAGACACATAGCATGATGCCCTGAATGTTGAAGGAAGGCATACAGGAAAAAGAAAGTGCAGTTTTGCTTTTTACAAAACTTCTCTAACTTCTGCTAATGCCTTTCTGACATCCTTATGGTGACACGTGAGAATTTCTTTTTATTGAAAAACAGATCAGATTGCTTAAGAGACTAAGTTTCCTTTATTTCCTGATATGCTGATCAGTAGCTAATGCTTAAACATCTCCTTAGCAAAATGCTAAGTTCTTCTGTCACAGCTCTGTGAAGCAGTTTCTGTTCCTGTCAGGGAATTCCAACAAGTCAGTAGCCTAAAAATGCATTTAAACTAGTGCTGGCGATGAGCCTTTTCCTCAGTTATCCCATTTCTGCATTAAACCTGAGCTACTTATTTCTGGAATTCTTTTCAAGCTTAAAGCTTGCCGCGTCTGGAAACAACTGCGTTAACTTGCAGGAGGTTTGGAACAGGCTAATGAATAGAGATGAGACAATAAAAGAGATAACGCAAAAGCATTGTATAAGGAACAGTGTAAATATGAACATTCTCATTTTTCCCCAATCAAGAAAAAGAAACAAACTTTTAACTCAAGGAAGTAGAGTACAATTTTCTTCTTAGTTGAGACAACCTGGCAGGAATCCGTTGGGGGCGGAAGAAATGTTCCCTGTTCTGCAAATGATTTTGGACACAGATCCAATTTTTTAAAAAATGCTGCTGGCCTTGGTGTGCATGGGGAAGGAAGAAGAGTCGAGAAGTATCTACAGCATACAACTCTTACACACATGCGTGCACAAAAAAGCATAAGCATGCCACTTGCAGCACAGAGATAGGAAGCCCTGTGGCATCCCCGGTTCCTCTTGCTCTCCCTGCCTACCGCGGAAGATTGGTGTCCTTCAGCGAAGCTCTTACAGAAGCAGAGTGCTGTGTTAACACAAATGGCACAGAGCACACTGGCATCCAAACAAGTTGGGAGGCTGAACCATTTTGCCTTCAGCAGCTGAAACCATTCTGTAAGCGTTTCACATATAATTAAACCTTCTTTTCCCATCAGGTGATCTGACCTCAACATATAACTGTGCAGGCCAGGACAAAAGATGGTGAGGTGGCTCAAATAATGGAATAGTGGGCAGAAACCTCCTATTTGTAAAATGGCCTTGTCCAGAGGGGGAAACACTGGCTTTTCTCAGGATCCTTTTTTTCATGGACTATGCATCCCATGCTTATGTTCATAAATGTTTCCCTGCCATCAGCCACCACCTGCAGACCTATCCAGCCATGCCCCTGGCTGCCAGTCATTCCCATGTTTCTCACAGAGATCACACCAAGGACACATGCACACAGTCGGTGCAGTTGAAGTGCACTCTCTCTCAGCCACCTACTATTTCGCTGGAGCCTGTGGTTTGGCATCAGCAACCACAGCACAGACATCGTACTATCACAGCATTAAAACTCATCTAATCAACATGACAGTGGTTCCCTCAGTCTGGCACAGCCATCTTGCAGGCAGTAGCGATGCCGCATTCACGCACTGGTCCCCCTCTCTGGTTTATTATAGCACTGGTGGGTCAGAGCAAGCTCTTCACAGGGCTCCATGAAAGCAGCTCTCCCCATGCACTAACCGTAGCTGCTGCCCATCACTCCTACTCTAGATATTCCTGTAAATTCACAACTGTGGCACCAGAGACCTCAGCTAGCAAGGGCTGAGGCAAACAGCCCCCTCCGTTCTTCTATGTCAGCGGGACTTCTTTGCCAGGAACTATCACTGTCAAGTAAGGGTTAAGAAAATGCACTGCTGAAATGCCCTTCATGGGCAGAGCCTCCTGTGTGCATCCCACTGCGATAACATCACAGCCCAAAACAGGAACAGTGCGCTCATTGGTGCAGGGTCTGTGTCTGGGCAGCAGCTGGAGAGGACACATAGGAGAAAATGCTGAACCAGAAGTGTTTTATTTTTGGTAGTTTAATAATGGGCTAGGAACGTTTGTGAACAGGAGCTGGGGAAAGACAAACACGTCTTGTCCGAGGGACATTGAGACAGTTCCCTCAGTAGTTCATGCTAGTGAGGCCTTGAAGCCCTCACCATCTTTCTAAAACTCCTGGCATGGACTTGCATACACAAGCGTGAACCAGATGTTTTCAGGTCAGCTTGGCTCACCTGGGTGTTCACACTCACATTTCATCCAAATGAGAGAGGGGGTCAGAAGCCTGCAGGAAGTCCAGCTTTGCAAACTGCATCAGCTGGGCAGGGGAGAAGGAGGCATGTGGCACAAAGGGGACCAAACACACAAAGGCCATGCAAGGGTTTGGGGAGGGGGTATGGGGAGCCTGCCATGGTGAGGGGGAGATGGGAGGCTGTCACGTGTTTTGGTGGTTCTGCTGCTCACGAAATATTCTTCTAGGACATGTGAAAGGAATGTGAAGGTGCAAGACAGCAGGAATTAATAAATAATCAGAAATACTCCATGCTTTTCAATTCCAAGTGTTTTATAAACATTAACGAATCTTCATGAGCTGCTGGAGAGGTATTTAAGCCACATTCCATTTTTATAGATAAGAAGATGAAAGCTCTGGCTTAAGTCCAGAGTTTTCAAAAGCACACACTACTTTTAGGAGCTCCACTTGATGCTTAGCACCAGAACTCCAAAGGGATTGATTTCACATTTGTCATCACTGTTAACAGGATACTGATTACTTCTACAAAACTAGGTTTTAACCTGCGTGCTCAAAAGCAGCTGAGAATGGCTGCTGAAGGTTCAGGCTTCTTTGGCTTGTTGGGTTTCCCCAACGTGTATGAGGAGACACTGCTTTGGGAGAGAAATAAACACACGAAAACATTTTAATTTGTCACTATTGCCACAGTGAAACTTACTTAATAAGATCAAGATTTTGTGGATTTAAGATTTACAAAAAGGATTGATTAAAACTTAAGGTTAAAAGAAAAGACTTCCAAGTAAACCCATTCAGCTGCGCAAACGGGGAGGGAAGCGGAACATGTTTTTCTGCTTCTCCCATAAAGGGAAGGCAGATGGTTTGGGTGCATTTCCCTAAGTGTGTGATGAATATTTTATTCCTGAGAAGTATATGAACCGGGAACGTACATACAGTTACTGGCTTTGCTGAAGTGAGCAGAAAACAGCACAAGACTTCCTTAGAAACCATGTGAACTGGTAGTCCAGTAAATATATACATGTATATATATAGCTGCGTAAAATACTATTTATATCAGAATAGTTTAAAAATAAGGAAGAAAAGTAGCTATTTTCATTGGAATTATGCATTCTCAAGTTTAATTGCTCTGTGGCCATATTTGTTTCAAGGACTAAAGCCTTGTTTGCCCACTGTCAAAAGCAAAGGTGGCGAAAAAAGGCCTCCAAATTCTGTGGAAATGGAGAGAGTCGCGTTGAAATTGGCCAGCAGCCAGAACAGGAGGAAATCACAGACTTCTCGCGCCAAGTAAAGCTTCAAAATATAATGTCAGGTAGAAGCAGAAATGCAATGCTGATCAAAGTCAGCAGGTTCAAATCCATCCCTAGCCATGCACAGCACGCTTCCTCCCCAGCAGCGTCAGTGATGGGCTGCGAGCAGTCTCAGCACAGCCTTGGATGTCATAGCAGACCAGTGGAAGGTGTAAGAATCAAAACAGAAATGCTCCTCTGGGGATACCCCCGTGCGTAAAAGTGAGTCCAAAATTGCTTGAAAAATTACCTGAAGTGGTATTTCAAAGGCACTCACGTACACATTTTAAAAGTTGTTTCAGAGCACTGACACTTGTGTGGCACGGGGTTTGTGTTATGGCACAGTTCTGCCATTCTTGCAGCGTCTTTTCCCCCAGGTGGGCTGACATGCTCAGGAGGAGAGCAGAAGTGGTGGCTTCTGCCAGCAGCGACCCCGGGACTGCTCAGGTCATAGCACAGTGCCAAGGTCTGTGCTGGGAATCACCATCTCCATCACAGCTACCGAACAGGACCAGT
Source organism: Alectoris magna (assembly GCA_030625065.1). Classification (NCBI taxonomy): domain Eukaryota; kingdom Metazoa; phylum Chordata; class Aves; order Galliformes; family Phasianidae; genus Alectoris; species Alectoris magna. The sequence goes on from CM060560.1 coordinate 63,338,022, forward strand.
GAAGAGGGAAAGTGGTGGAGTTTTGCCAGTCTTAAAGTTGGTTGTTAGGTCTTGTGTTCACAATGAGAAATCCCACGGAGCAGCAGTGCAGCATCAGACCCTGCTGGTACAGGCAGGATGGAGACCGCTGAAGGTGTAAGCAGGACCACATACTTTTATGCCTTTCTGGGCCGTAACTGTTGTGTGCCTTGAGTCATCACTGGCAGAGAAAAGGGTACAGCTATTTCAAGGCTTCAGAAAGGCTGTACTGACCACGTGGACAATATTCTGGTGTATGGATATTCAAAGGAAAAACAGTAAGCACTTCAAGGAAATCTTCAAATCAACAAGGGTCACTGGCTCCAAGTGCTGCAAAACAAAGTGTAAATTCTGTCAGCTCCTTAGGCCAGACACTTGGTGTGGACAGCTTGCACCAGGACCAGCAGAAGACAGCTATGGCAGAAGTACCACTGCCCATCTTCACACAGGAATGAAATGTAGCACTATGAGAAAAGCTGGCACACTGTTGGGGGCTTTTTTCCATTTTTCTCCCAGAATCACTTACTTAACTATTGCTGAACCCTTGCAGAGTTTTTGATCTTGAAAAGTGAATTAGCATGGGGAGTTTGGATCAGGAAGCAGCCTTGGAGGGAGTCGCTAAGTGGCTGCTGCACTTTAAGCTTCCTTTGAGGTTGCAGTGCCAGCAGCCGCACTTCAAGTGGTGTGTTGGCTCAGCAGTACCTCAAGGTATTGACCAAATACCTCAAGGTCACTTGCTTTCCCAGCTAAAACCTCACTGCTGTGCAGAAACTTGCAATTAGAGAAACAGCAGGTTGGAACCGCTGCTTATGGAGTATGGTGCTGCCCACCCCGGGCTTTTCCCCTTCTCACAGCTTACAGAGCCTTTACACGTTCACCACTGATTCTTCCACCACTTCCTTATTTCTACTGTTGTTCAAGATCCCACATCACTCAGTTTGGTTCATTAAATTCTAAAAGGTATCAAAACGTTGCCTGCTTGCTTCATTCCCTTTGAGGAGTGCTGATGTATTTTAGAAGGGCAGCTCTTCCTTTCCCACTACGATACAGTGATTATTGCATGCCAGAAATAAACGATATCCTCGGAATGCAGCATCTTTCTTGGGGCTGTCCTTTTGTACCAGTATAATTTCAGCGTCTTACTTCAATGTCTAAGTAAGTAACGCAGAAAAGTGCTGGGAGGACTGGTCTACCCCCAGATGTGCATTTAAGAATAAAAACACCTCTGACTCCAGGTGCCCTGGAAGATGGGCAAGGAGAGTATCGTGGATGGGGATGTGAGAAGTACCTTTTCTCTACACCAACAACTGTCTCTGTTCCTGGCTTCCAGGGGTCATTTACCAATGGGGTTTGGCAAGCTGTGATGAAGAGACCTCTGCACCTACTGCAGATGGGGAGGAAAGCAGGCAAGACCCAACTCACTGTGGAGCTGGCCAAGGGGCTGGCAGGGCAAGATACGGTCACATCCCTGTGCCATCCTTTGCAGAAAAGTGTGACTTGAAAACCCCTGCCCGGGTTTCCCCTCAATCATCTGCTTCCCAGAAGAGGTTTGTCAGTCCTAAATTGCAGAAATTGCAACTGGAAGTCAAGGAGCGATGCTGGAAGTAAAACAAGAAGTGGAATCAGCAACAAAAATAGGTGGGACGACTGAACTACTTTCTCTTCTAAGTAGTTCAGTAAAAGACCTGAGGAAAGAATGGAGTTTGGCTGGTTGAAACATAAACATGTTTATTATAATGTTGTTGACAGGGAAAAAGTCATGAAATATTATTGCACAAAACCATGAGTCAAGACCTCTAATCTGTTTTTACAGTGATGCCTGTAGCTTAATTGCATTTACTCCTGAGAGTATATTATAACTTCTTATATCTTCATTATTGCACAGGCATTAATTTAATCAGAGATAATAAACGAAGCCTCTAATTACAGGCCATAAATTTTGTTACTTTACCAGAACAGGTGGGAAGACAAGAACATGTGGCCCCATAAACATGAACTGGCTTTTGCAATCCCATCATTAAGGACACTGGAAACATAGCTGAGAATGCTCCAGCGCTTCCACAACTGTCCTTAGTGTAGAAGGCCTTTGGTGTAGAGTACCTTTGCCACCTCCTGGATCCTTACAAACCCACACGTGTCTTGTGTTTGGATTTTTTTAATAGATCTAAGCGTAAGAATTATGTTTGCAGATTCCCAGGATCTGATATGTCTAGAGGGAAGGGTCTCTGCAGAGTGGTTTCAATGGAGGCATGCTGCCAGGAGTTGGGAGCTCCTTGTGAATGACTGTGATTTCCCTTCGGGCCCTCCTGTTTCTGCCAAATTTGAAGTGGATTTTCTGCAAGCGAGAAGCAAACATGGCCCCTTTCCAACAGGACAATGTCTGGGAAGGTGTCTGATGAGAAAAACTTTGCGGAGGCCTTTCAAAGCATCTTAAAAAATCCCCTCCTGTAGGGGATTTCTGGTAGTGAAGGAAGCCATAAGCTAGGCACAGGAGACATTTACTTAGTTATCTAATCTTTCTAATCCCCAAATCACATTAGAGGGAATGATCCATCTCTTACTATTTCTAAAATGACTCTGGTCCCTCAGTACATTGTTCTGCACAGTGAAAAAAAACAACATGTGGTCAGCAGTACCTGCTTAGTATTTAATCTAGCATTCAATTTTTGAAAAAAAACCACCTCTCTTTCTGCTTTTACTGAATTACTTTTTAAATGCAGTAAATAGAAGGTCTTCTTTCTTTCTGTTCAACACACTGATATTTGTAGGCAGCTATTTTGTACTCCAGTTGTCGCTTTCAGCCAAGTTAGTCATACATCAGATGCATCCAATCTGAGCTCACAAGGCAGCTTTGAACCTTTAAGAATTTCTGTTGTTCATTTCTTAACCTGTCTCCACTAGACCTACACTGTTTAAACACTGAGGTATCCTGAAATTAGTACGATATATCAAGCATGGTCCCTCCAGACTTCAGTAGACGAGGATTGCTGTCTGCATGGTCTATGCTGGGGACTTGGATCTATAGAGAAGGAAACACAAAGGGAAGGGGACAAGGAGAAATGGTTTCAAACTAAAAGAGAGAAGCTTTAGACTGGATGTAAGGAAGAAGGTTTTTACTATAAGGGTGATGAGGTGCTGGCACAGGTTGACCAGAGATGTAGTGGATGTCTTTGGAGAATTCCAAGGTCAGGCTGGACAGGGATCTGAGCAACCTGTTCTAGCTGTAGTTGTCCCTGTTCATTGCAAGGTGGTTGGACTGGATAACCTTTAAGGATCCCTTCCAACTTAGACAGTTGTATGATTCTATGAAATACAGCCCCACACTACGTGAAGGCCTGGCAGTTCTGGCGATCGGAGGTGGATGTTGAAAGTCTTTCAAAGGTGACCCTGTGCCTGGGAGAAGTGTGCTGGGTGCTTCAGCCTGCTGCTAGGTGCTGACCAAGGGGGTAACTTGCTCCTTGTTTAAAGGTAGCTGGGAGGAATCTTCCAAACACGGCCAACCACCAGTACAGAGAATCTACAGAGCTGTGGCTCAGTTCTTCAGAAAAATCTCTTTTCTGCTGTCAGTGAGCCCAGTGCTTCCAGCCAGAGGGTTGTGGACCTCCGAATTGGTGAGTGGCTTCAAGGGGACATGCAACCCTGAGAAGCGAGAGCATTGACACCTGCTGACAACTGCACCACTGGAGTCTGGAGCTGAAGGGGGGAAGTTTGAGGACTGCAGATCACAAAGGGCTGAAAACATCAGCTGTTGTTTAATCTCCATGAAGCATTTTTCTTTGGTGCCTGGAATCCTGGAATAAAAGTATTTTAGTTACCTTTCCCCATACATATTTGCCAGGAGCTTAAATTTCCAATGTCACATTCATTAATGTGCATTAATTTCCTGAAGCCCCACAAATTATTTCTCCACACTCACTGCTGCCTCTGCTCCATACAGACTCTGTGTCATCTAGGAATTCCACCAACCAAGCCTTGGGAGTGGAATGAACTCACTTCTCCCAGCCTGGGGCATGCGGGGCTGCTCATCTGCTGCCCATAGACACACCGTTCACTTTACACACATGAGGAATCTCCCTTCCCCCAGCATCTCAGTTATTTGCAGAGAAAAAAATTACAGGCGTGCTTTATGGATGAAAAAGATGAAGCCATCTGAACAGCAGGCTCCTTGCCTGGTGCTATTTGCTGCTTAAATCTAAGAATGATACATGGCATTATAAATACCTCCAGTACTGTCATTTCAGAGCACAAGCTAAGGGTGGAATAAGGCCAGAAACCTCATTCTCTTTCAGAACTTTCCTTCCAGTTATACCTTCACTTATTTCCAAAGTTATTTATCTGCCTACTGACTTTGAGGCATTTGAATAACGCAGTGTGAGACAGCCCTGTTCTTTCATAGACCATGTAAGAAAGCACTTGGGAAAGTGTATAATTTCACATCACCTCATTACGTGTCTAATAACCTACTGGATTCCCATTCTCTCTGTTTCTGTTTTCCTCTATAGACACAAGCGTGATAAAACTATTGCACACAGACCATCCAAACTCATTTCAAACAGAATGGAAATTGCTAGAACATCCCTGCAGGGCTCTCTCTCCACGTTCACAGATCTTCCCTTGGCTTTGCCTAAGACTGCCCGGTTAGCAGGTTTAGGTTGCATCATTCAGTGGCAAGAGACATATGTGTGGTGACTTTTTCCTTCCATGTTTTTTGGCTAAATAAGACAATATAACAAACACGCTCAACTCTTCTCTGCAACCCTTGCTGACCCAGGATTGTTGCCAAAGTGGCTGTGTTGCTTCTTTCCCAAGTCTGTGGCCACCCTTCCCTCTTTTTTTTCCCCCTCCTCAGCCATTCCTAAGAGGTTCGTTGTTAAGCCCCATCCACAGATGCCATGTGTTGGAGAAGCCGCTCACACAGAAAGCATGCGCTTTAACATTTTGATTGATGATGGCTAGGCCAAGTCTGATGTAGTCAGTGATCCTGTTGGTTGGACTCCACAACATGGACCAGATGCATGTCTCCAGACAGCATTAACTGAAGTGAATGTGCACAACGTGGTTCTCATCTCCGTTAGGTCTCAAATCACTGTGACCAAACCAAAGCTGAATGTAAAAAACTTCCACCAAAAACACTCCACTAGAAATTACTGATTAGCTGTCTGGGAAGGGAGGAAGTACCACCACACCTCACCAAGCATTTAATGGCTTACCATCCCTAGGATTGTTTTGAGGGCGGGAGAACCTCTGGGCTATTCTTATCCTGTAAGAGCTCCTTAAATAACCAGTTCTTACTGTCATTAATTTTTAAATGCATTGTTATATGGATGCCCATCATCTCCTTTTAATAGATTTTCTTTTCATAGCAGACAAGTAGTATGCTCACAGCTTGCATGTTGTAGAATCGTACATTCACTACAGTTGGAGAAGACTTCTCAGATCATCCAGTCCAACTGCCAGCCCACCCCCACCGTGCCCACTGACCACGTCCCTCAGTGCCACATCCACACGGTTCTTGAACACCTCCAAGGACGGTGACTGCACCACCTCCCTGGGCAGCCTGTGCCACTGCAGCACTGCTCTTTGTGAGGAGAAATTCTTCCTAAAACCCAGCCTGAACCTCACTTGGTGCAACTTGAGGCCATCACCTCCTACCCTATCGCTGTTACCTGGGAGAACAGGCTGACCCCCACCTCTCCACAACTTCCATTCAGGCCATTACAGAGAGTGATGAGGTCTCCCCTGGGCCTCCTCTTCTCCAGACTGAACAATCCCAGTTTCCCCCAGCCGCTCCCCGTAAGAGCTGTGCTCCAGACCCCTCACAGCTCCGTCGCCCTTCTCTGGACACGCTCCAGGGCCTCGATGTCTTTCCTGTAGTGAGGGGCCCAGAGGTGAACACACCAGTCGAGATGTGGTCTCGAGATGGAGACGGAAACACCGCATTACACCGGGAGGGCAAGGAGCACAGACGGCACAGCGTTTACTAGGCGGCAGACAACTGCAGTCCGCCCGTGAACGTTTCCGCGGATAGCTGGACTCCCGCACGGCCAACGCCGGATCCCAGGAAGCGGTTCCCGCTGGCCGTGTCCGCACAGTTCGGAAAATCGGAGCTCCCGCAGCAGAACCCCGACCACCCCAAGCCGCTCACCCACGACCCAAACCCGAGGAGGGGACCGTGCCCCCGCCCCGCACTCAGCCCGCGGCAGCAGGAGGCCGGCCCCCGCCCGCGCTCCGCCCCCCGCCCCTCCCGGCGGCCGGGCCCGCTCGGAGGGAGGCGATGTGAGCGGGCGGCGGGGGATTGCGGGGGGCGGCGGGCCGGGCGAGATGTGGCTGAAGCCCGAGGAGGTGCTACTGAAGAACGCCCTCAAGCTCTGGGTCACCCAGAAGAGCAGCGGCTACTTCGTCCTGCAGCGGCGGCGGGGGCACGGCGACGGCGGCGGGCGCTTCACCGGTACCTGGGCGCGGGGCTCGGCGGGGCCCGCTGGCGGCGCAGCGCGGGGGAGCCGGGCTGCGGGCGGGCGGAGCGGCCGCTTTGTTCGGGAGGCGCTGGGAGAGCCTCGGGCCGGGGACGGCTTCCCTGGCATCCCGTGGCCGGGAGCTGCCTGCCGGCGGCTTGGGGTTCAACTCGGTGCTTCACTTTCTTCTCGCTTTCCCTTCTCTCTGGAGCGGGGCTGTGCTGCGTGGCGGGGAGCGAGGGCGGGCAGCGGGGTCCGTGCGAGGGAGCGGACCCGGCTCGGCGTGCGGCCGCGGAGATCGGGCGAAGTCGGAGCGAAGAGCCCAGCGGCAGCGCTCACACCGACGCTGGCGCTCCGAAACGCCGGGGAGAGGCTGTGCCCTCCCGGCAGCGGGGCTTAGAAGCAGATGAAGGCTGTTCTCTACTTTTTGAACGTCGCTATTTGAAATAGTGGTTGATGTGTTTGGGAGAATGATCAGGTGTTCTCACAGTATTTTCCAAGTCTGCGTTATCAGGTCTGTGTTATCGGAGCCTTCTGCTCTTGAACTGTCGACCCTTGCCAGTAGGTAGTGCTGCTTTGTGCTTGTTTTCTTCCCGAAGTTTGTCCTAGCGGCGGATTCATAACGAAGCCCCCAACCTGACGTTGGCCGGGCTGATCCTGTGCTGCCGTTGCGTTACTCATCACAGAATCACGGAGTGGTTTGGGTTGCAAGGGCCCTCAAAGCCCACCCAGTCCCACCCCCAGCCGTGGGCAGGCCTGCCCCCCACCGAACAGACGCTGGGTCAGGTTGAAGTGCAGGTTCTGGTAAACTAAACGCTAGCGCTGGTAACTCGGTGGCTTTCTCTCGCAGTGAGACAAAAGCCTGTCCCCAGGTTTTCCCCTGCCCCCTATGAGGAAGCTGCAGGCCGCTCTTTTGTGACCATAAGGGCTGCGTGGATTAATTTTCAGAGTTAAAAATAACCTTTTACAGCTGCTTGATTCAAGTCCAGCGCAATCATGAGGTTGGGAGCCACAAATACTACTCGTGCCCGAGCTCTCTGTGGCAGAGATTTGCGAGCTTAAAAGAAAACAAAATGCTTCTCTATCTGGTTACGTTTCAGGTGAATCATGTTCTGAACCTAGAGTGCACGGGCTTGCACAAACCCTTTGGCTGGCAAAGCCGAGCCACTCCTGTCTTAGAAAACATTTTCTATTTCTAAAGGAACTGTGAATTCTGACTCTCTGAAACAGCTTTGAAATGCATCTGTGTGTAAAAGGGATTGGAAATTAGAGTCCCATAACAAGTGTGGGAGAGCATTAAGGATAGCTGGAGGTAGACAGCTTAGGTTCTTTTTCCCCTAAATTTTAATTGGTTACAATCAAAATGGAGACCTGTGCGGCGAAACAGTTTAGGTTGGCTGGTACGTCTGTTTCCTTTTGGTGCAAAGCCTGCATCACAGTTCTTGTTTTATGGAGATGTTATTGGTACCTGCATTTTCCAAACTGACAGATATGAAGGTCAGCAAAGTTTTATTGTATTTCATAATAATCACTCTGCTGTTTGCCAGCGCCAAGTTAGAATTAGTTTGTTTTGCTGCTGAAACAAGGCTTAAGTGTGAACATTGTCCGTATCTGTTTTCTTTTCCCTGTAGTATCATAGAATCATAGAATGGCTTGGGTTGGAAGGGACCTTAAGCATCGTGAAGCTCCAACCCCCTGGCTACAGACAGGGCTGCCAACCCCCCCATTTAATACTAGACCAGGCTGTCCAGGGCCCCATCCAATGTGGCCTTGAGCACCTCCAGGAACGGGGCATCCACAACCTTTCTGGGCAGCCTCACCACTCTCATAGTGAAGAACTTTCCCCTGACATCCAACTTAGTAGCTTGAGCCTTGGCCAGTGGGAGCTAAATTTGACAGAACAATAGTGATCGGAAAGAGGTGAAGGCCCTGTATGTTTCATGAAAGCAGGTGACTGTCAAAGGGAGTCTCTCAGCTCCTGCCCTGAGGCTGCACATACTCAGACTGTGTTAGAATCCATCTGGGATCAACAGGGGAAAAAAAAAACCAAAAAACAAAAAGAAACAGCCAACAAAATGAAGAAGGCTAGATTTCATAAGTGGGGTGTGCAGATGGTGCAGTGGACCACCCAGCATAATTAGCTTTGAGCAGTGGTGTCAGGAGCTTGGAACAGCTGAGCTGCCCTGGTGGTTGGCTGCTGCAACGTGGTGTTTTTCCTGAATCTACAAGAGAACATCTGTTTTATTGCCCTGTTCTCATTCTTGTGTGTTGTTTTTTCTTCTAGGATACTTCTCTCTCCTTACCAGGGCATTTTATCCATTATGTAAGAGTAAGTAAGCACAGCTGGAGGGTGTATTTTATGTGGATTTAATTCCTCAAGGATGGAGTAGAGAATATCTATCAAAGGAAAGTGCTTTCCTTCCATACCCACCTTACTTTCTTTGGGCAGTGTTTCAGTTAGACTCTGGGCGGATGTTGGTAAGAGAGAGACTGTATTTGCTACTGTAATTTGATTTATGTTCTAGGGCAATTATTGAGCCTACACTGGATTTGCAAACAGTAGGTACAAAAACTGATGGAGACAGTGTTTAACTGTTCATGACCCGATCAGTGCATTTCTGTCTTCCCATGCTTTTTGAGTCAATGTTTAACTTGCCAGTTAGCCTGCATCTCTACTTGAGACTTTGACTGGATTAGAGACTCAGGAGGGAAATTGGTAAGTTTGGAAATACTTTGTAGAAACGGTATTATTATTTTTTAATTAACAACTAATATTTAACCAAATTTTAAGTCAGGTTTTTTTTTTTTATATATACATAAAGAGAATGACCAAATTAATTTGTGTTGGTTATAGTTCTTTTGGTCATTACTGGCCACTTTGTTAATGGCGAAAAGACTTGTCATGTAGCCACAATTAGTAGGTCAAAATTAGTTGGATCTGGTACTGGCTGAGGTTTTTGGCTCCAAGGTTATTAATGTATTAATGATAAGCTTGAGATGCCATCAATAGACAAAATCAAATACTTTGTGGTAGAATAGTGCAAGACAGTTTAGCCTGTAAGTTCGTCACTATTTTTAGTTTTATTACAAAACTCTGAAAGCTTGAATACCTTCTTGTTTGATTAGATTAATTTTGTGAATTTTGACAGCAAAGCTGCCTGTTCTGTGACTTGTTGGGAATGTTTTTGTCCTGGGCACTGGATTAAGAGTAGCTTTTCGCTCTTTCCAAGCAGCTAATTTTGCAGTTTGTTTACGCAGGACTTCGCACTGCATGCTTTTAGTGTATAAATACCACTGGAGTCTTCTAAGTAGTTGTGAATTTTACCTTTTATAATGTTACGTAAAACTTTAAAATCAACTCTGAAGTCTATAAACTGTTTCAAGCAGCTTTTTGTCTTTACTTTTTGAGACACCTTGCTTCTTCAGCTTCTTCCCTGAAGTAGATAAACAGGAACAAAATGTAATCTTATTTTACTGGTGTTTTTAATTTAGTTATGGTATGTCTCCCTAATATTCTTCTAGTATTCAGCTGTTTTCATCTCAGGGCACTTTACAAGATGGATGTGGTCTTAAATCTTTTGTAATTCTCAGAGGATGAACATTTTAAAGATAGATCAATTTTTCCTTGAGCTTATATAAAACTTTATAGTTCACAGTCTTAGATGTCAAATAATACACTGGCAAAAAGAAACATCTTCTGTGCATGAATCTGAACCTTATTATTTTTTCAATAAAAATAAATGTGATAGGCAGCTTGAGCTGTTGCAGCAGTTGAATTAAACTCCCCATTTTAGGATTTTTATTTTTTCTTTTAAATAAAGTTCTTGGAGAGCGATGGCTTTCAAGCTGGTCCATAGAGTATCTCCTAGTTGTGAGTACAGATCTGATTAGTTACATGGGAAGAACTCTGTCCCTTGTTTTCCCCTTGAGTGGATTCTACAATTTTAATGCATAGACCAAAGTGAGTGTTGGTAAATTCTGTGTCCTTTTTTTGGGTAACTGAAAAGCAAAAGGTGATTTGCTGCTCTTTTGTACTTGCCAATCCGAATAGTACTGCAATCATCTTACATACATCAGCTTTTATTAGCCCTGTTTCTCTCCCAAGGTCAGGGTAAATAATCTTGTGATACAGTCTGTTTCAGAGAAAGACAGGGAGACCACAGAAGTTGAAGGTTCCTGTGACTAACACAGTAATCCTATATTGATTTCCCCTATTTATTATACTGTGGAAGGAGAGGGTCAAAAATGCAGTTGAGACTTTGATTTTCAGTAGAATATGGAAATGCATATCCTTTATTATTTTTTTTTAACCTTCTGAGAAGCATAAAGGCAAATTAAGTAGTGTATTAATGTATATATCCTGATACAGACCTCAAAATATCTTGCCTACCAGAATCAGGGAGAGTTGCCTTCTGATATTAATATATATCTGTGATACCAGTGGAAGCTACTGGATAGATGAAAGTTAAATTTGAACTCTAACTAAAAAAAAAAAAAAAAAAAAAAAATTAAAAAAAAAAATCTTTGTGCAATGGATGGAAGAGAGGAAGAAGACACGAAAACAATGTTAATAAAGAATACATGGTAGTGCCCAGTGTCTGTGTTTATTACTCTGTTTTCATAAGGAAGAGCTTTTGGAAACCTAGCACAAGGAGAAGAGGAAATACAAATAGTTTACAAAAAGCTTAAATTCTCATCAGAATTTTATCTAGCCTTGCCCACAGCTGGAATTCAGATGGGCAAGTGTTTCCCTCTTCCCTTTCATTTTTTCCCCCATGTTTCTGTGTAGCATGCTTTGAACGTTCCTGCTCATGTGGCTTTTCCCCAACAGAGCATGTGGCCCAGGCAGTGGCAACAGAGGTTGTGGCTGTGCCCCACCAAGCCCAGCAATCACATCTCTGACCCCCCAGCCTCACATCTAAACCCATGTGCTACTCTTGGCTCCTTCTGTTTGCTTTTTGTGTCTCTATTTCATCCTCCTTGTACAAAAGGCGAGAATGCACCTGTGTGTGGAGAGAGGTCTCCAGGCTCTCTCTGCTCAGACCACCAGTCTAGGCAACCCTATAAACCAGTCAACAGCCACAGTAACTCTTTATTTTTCAGTTGTGGAGGCCAAACAGACTAGAAGACAACAGGAAAGTAATTGAGAGTGCCTAGTGGCAGAGTTCAAGTAACACTGCCTTGTTTGCTTTAGCATTATTTACAGCATCTGTCAGAAATGCAAGGGGTGTTTTTTTTATCACAATGCCCAGAGCAGCAGCCTGTGTTGAGTAATTTACAGGGCCACATGCTTGTGTGTACATCTTCTTGAAGGGTTTCAGGCAGAAATCTGTTTTCACGTGTTCTTTTTGCAATGCAAGGGGCTAGGCCTTCAGCTCTGCGGCCTTCGGGGCTGTGAGAACAGGCAGGGTATGCTGTGAATGCGGCCTGTCTCACCTGGTGCAGGAGCCAGGGCAAGCTCTACCCTTGCCTAGCACTCTGTCTGGGGAGCAGCAGTTAAACCCCGTGTTTCTATGTGCCAGTTTCAAACAGTAAACAAATAAATATAAAGAGGAAGAAGAAAACCTACCCAGTTGCCATGATTGATCTGGATAAGCACAAATTGGAAGTAATTGAAGGACTTGAGTGCTTATGCTTCCCTGGATTAATAAATGCTTGGAGCATTAGGCCCTTCTGCTGAAATCTGATGGTCAAGTTGATCTGTGAGACTTCATTGCTGCAAGGGAAAGACTGTCTTTCTACAGCACTTGGAGGAGCCGTGCTTCACCTGTTTTCTTGCATGCTTACCCAAATAAGTTCTGTTAACTTTTATTTTGGAGGGTGAAAAGAAGCTTGTTGGGAGAGACTAACTCCTGGGTGCTGCTTTGTATCAAAACCTATTTACATAATTCAGCAGAATTCAACGAAGACAGTGTCTGGTGTTAAGCTAAGACATTAAGATTCTGTTAGTAGCCTTTACAACTGACAACTCTTGTCTAACAAAAACATAGATTTTAGCAAGGTCTAAGTGAAAGCAGCAACCTGCTAAACACCTGTGCTTCAAAGTTGTAGACAAATCCTATTAAGATGTTAAGAAAGATGTAAGAAAGTCCCCAGGTGTTCTGCTGGGAGCCACTGCTGGTGATCAGTAGCTCCATTCCTAGTGTCTTGTGCTGTGTCTCTCCTCTTGGGGATGGACTGCTGCCCTGGCCAAGGTGCAGGACATGAGGATGAAGATGTGCCAGAGTAGTTCTCAGGGTGCCTCTGCTCTTTGTCTTGCTCTAGGCAAGACCACCCTTCTGCTGCAGCTGGAGTGGACAGATGGACACGGGGACTCCCGGTTTCCATCTGAATCACTGTGCAGTGGAGGCCTGCTTGTCCAGCCAGCGAGTGTGCCTGCTGTAGTGCAGCTCGTACTTCATTTTTATGAAAACCCAAATTGTTTGATTTGCTCTTTTTTTCCCTCCAAAATCTAATGCCTGAGCAGCTGAGCTTATAGCTACTAACTCTCCTTGCAAATCAGTATTTGCTCAAAACCAACCCGCACTGTCGGCTACTTCCACTTTCCAGTGAGAGCGCTGTCCTGTTGGTTAAAGTGTCTTGTCAAGCTGCTGCTTTTGCTACCCAGGCTTGTTTTTCACACTGCCTCTGTATCTGTTGGGGAACAGAAGTAGCAAGCAGCAGTAAAAGGCAGCTCTGAACATTCAGAGACATGCAGCATGCTCTATCACTTTGTTCTGAAGAGAGAGCTTGTCACTCTACTTGTAAATCCTTGAATCCAACATTGGTGTTTGTATCTAACAAAGATAATGCAGCCTGATTCAGTAGAGACTGCAAGCACTTAAAACAGACCTCTGATGTAATATAGATAAGCACGGCCACCAGTCCTGCACTAGTCCCCACAGTCCCCAGGGGCCTCCTGCTGAACATTTCTGTGGGCATATGTGGGTTCAGGTGCTGTAGTGTTCATCTCCCTGTATTCTCTGGAGGGTTCAGGTTGACAGAGAACCTTAAAACATGGCTTATTACATACTTGCCCAGTTGTTCTGGTTTCCAGTTCAATGAAGACCATTCGGTACATCCTTCAGGCCTTTTAAACTATGATGGAGGTAAGAAGAGATGTTCCCATTGTTCTATGGAGAGAGTCTTTATACCTAGCAGTGCAGCATACGAAAAATAATTAGTGTCTTTGGTTGTCTCTTGAGCGTTGTCCTAAAAGATGAAAGTAATAGATATTATTTCATAAACTGGTTCCAGTTTTTAATTCGAGTTCACCTCTGATCACCCATTATGTAGTTTCTCAGAGGTTTAAAAGAATTTTTGATGTTGGTGAGGCGCTGGCACAGCTGCCCAGAGAAGCTGTGGTGCCCCATCCCTGGAGGTGCTCAAGGCCAGGTTGCATGGGGCCCTGGGCAGCCTGAGCTGGTGGGGGGCAGCCCTGCCCATGGCAGGGGGTGGGCCTGGGTGGGCTCTGAGGTCCCTTCCAACCTGAGCCATTTTATGGTTCTATGAATTTTCAAAATATCTCGTGGATAATTAACACTGATTCGGGAAATAGGTCTCCGTTTTTTAGTTTGAAAGATATGGTATGTTTAGTAGAAAATGGCGTTAGATTAGCTGACTGTACACATGTTTCTTTGTCTAGATTGTAAGCTATGGGCATGACACAGGATAATTCGTAACGGAACTTTTTATCTTTTTGCGGGGGTATAAGGAAACTTATTTTTAAAGAGTAAATGTACTTTTGTGCATTTGAGAACCGGTTGGTTATAAAATACCCTTGATTAGCTTTTCTTTTTTTTTTTTTTTCCTTTGAAGAAATGGAAATGGTCAACAGATTTGTTCCACGTCATTGGACTGAAATTTATTTAGATAGCAAAATCTGATTGTGCGATTCACAATATCCTGCTTACATTCCATTTAGTTATAGATTGACATCCGTAGAAGAAAGACACTACCTATCTGTTGCAGAATGGAGAAAGGATCCCCGGATTCCTTGCGATTGTTTTTTTTTTTTTTTATAACTGAGTGTGTTTGTGGCATTGTATCCATAATGCACAAATAAGGTTGATTTGCAATTTTAAGTATAGCACTTTTGTCTTAATTCAAGGTATTCTAATTTCCCATACCAGGGCAGTAAAATAAGTGCAAAGTTAGATGTTTCAAAAGTAGGGATGAAATGGAAGCTACAGTGTGTGGTGTGGGATTTGTAGGGGATTTTGATGTCTAGGTTTGCTTCTTAAAAAAATGTAGGCAGATGTTCCCACTGTCTGACTTTCTGCTAAAGGGGTCAGATTTATTGAGGTGAAGCATTTAATTTCAGTGAAGATGTTTCCTTTTCTGCTTCTGTCCTCTCCTCCTGTCTGTCAGAAGCATACATTAAACCTGAGATTTGTGTCTGAATTTTAGTGTGGCAGTGTTCTTTATGTGTGAAGAACCTCGTACGTTTTGAATAGCCTGAGATGTTCTCTTGATGCTCTGCAGCTGACCCTTCAAATCGGTATGTGCAGTCAATGCAACATTAACTGCTTCCCTGAAGTAGTTCTGCATTTTGGGAGGACAAAAAGTTGATGAGGACTTGGTGGAAGTGCTTGTTAAGGGCAAATAAGCACTTTCAAGTTTAAGTTTCTTCCACAAGTCTTGTCCCACAGAGAGTAAAAAACCCAAGAAAATACCACTGACAAGGAATTTTGGGAAGGAAGCCTGTGTAGCAGTTGTCTCTTTTCCTCTGCTTCTGAATCCTTCTAATTTTTGACTGTCCTAGAGGTATAAATGGTTTCCCCGCTGCCTGTGAGAAAGATCTGCTTCATCCTAGCGTCAGTGTGTGCATCAGAGACGTGCTGATTGTATAATTTCCACTAGATTACCATATCCAGCTTGGATGTGCTTACGAGTGTTGTCCTTTTACGCCCTAGAAAATGCATCCTCAGAAGTTCCATCCCACTGACCCTCAGCCTCCATCAGTCTCTCCTGTTGCCGATGGCAACACATGTTCTTTTAGCTCTGCCCTGTGCTGGACTATCGGGTAAAAACTACCCGGGCCAAATAACTGCATGTAGACACCAATATGGTGAGCAGTAAAAATGGCATTTATTGCGTCGTGTGGCTTACCTATATACCTATCCTACTTCGTCTACACCCCTTATGCATACATTAACCTTTCGACACCGAGCAAGGGGAGAGTCCTACCACGTCACATCCTGAATCCTCGCTGTTGCCTACTACAACGCTCTCCTTTATATGTTTTGGCACTTATACACTCACGTACCAGCTTGCTTGCTCTAACTGATCAGCGCTCCCCTTTACTGTTCCTCAACAAATCCCTCCAGGCCGAGGGTTGTTGGGAAGAGATGGTGGCTGAGACAGTAGGGACAGGAGCAAGATTTTTAATTTGCATGGCTCTCAGTTGAAGGAGGAAACTTTTTTTTTTTTTTTGTAATAGTTGATAAGCGAGATGGAAATTGTAAGCAGAAGTAAGCAATGAGAAGAGGAATTGTTTTTTCTTGTCAGTTTTTCAGGAACAGAAAAAGGAATTAATTCTGTGCAGACTAAGAAGCACAGTTTTGCAGCTCCTTGTGTACTTCCATGGCTTTTTTCACAGTTTCTGAAAACAATTACTTCACCAATCAGATGTTCATTAAGTGTTCTTTTGGGATTTTCATAGCACTGTTAGTTGACTGTTTCAGTTACTCCAGTCAAATTAAAAAGAAGTTCCTCTCCTAGATCTATCACCAGGGGAAATCACACGCCGCACTTCATAAGTTTCTTCTTTTTCTTTCATGCGATGTCTCAAGTCTTTTGAAGTTTGAAAGTTAAACCATAGTATTGTTCTCTGCATCGTTTGATGCTGTCTTACTGGCTTTCATCCAGCTATTTGGAAGACTGCATGCTGAAGCTGGTGCTGTATTTTCTGTGAGTGTGGATACGTTGCTACCTTTTATACTTGGATGATATGTGGGTGGTTTTTTGTTTTGTTTTGTTTTTTTGAGAGGGCGTTTTGCATTTTTTGGTATAATATATAATAGTCTTCAAATTCAGGTCTCCATTTTAAACAGATGGCTGTTATCTCTTGATGCGTATTTAGCTCAGGAGCTGAATAGTGTCTCACAGTGTAGTTTTAAAATGTAGTAGTGTCCAACTTCTGCTTGGTTTTGATAGCATGACCGGTGTGTGTGAGCGCAAGGAGGAAGTAGTTGGTGTAGTTATTTCTGCTTTTGGAAGGTTTTTGGCACTGTTCCACATGGGATTCTTATACCTCCTAGACAAGAAAGTTGCTGCACTGCTATTTTGTTGTGCTGTACTCAGTTTTCTGTGGTTTGTTTGTCCAGGTGAGGAGGCATTTCAGAGTAGGACTTTGTAGGTCTCATTGTATTGTTTCCATTAATCATTTACATGATGAACAGGTGAAAGTAGTTATAAAGGGCTGGCAAAACTTTTGGAGACTGAGAACAATTCATTTTGTTTTGGATTGATGGTAAAAGAGCAAAAATGCAACTGCAAATAAAGCGTTTTGGTTAGGAAAGTTGAATGTGTAAAGGGAAAATGTAGCTTTGCATTGTATTTAAATCAAGTGCCAATTTAGAATGGGATACTGCTGCTATTTGGATACAGTTGTGGGTATGCAAAATACAGGAGGAGGTTTTCTACTCTTCATACATCTGAGAACTTACTGTTAGCAAGCACTGTGTCCGGTTTTGAGTGTTGTGCTTAAAGATTAGCTCGAGAGCAATGAAATGTTTGAAAACTATGACCTGTAAGAAAGAGGTGAATCAACTGGGGTTCATTTGGAAAAAGAGAAATAGTGAAACAGTGGCAAATTATGTTGATGCTTTTTGAGTTTATTGAGTATTAACATCAAAAGCTTTGGCCAATTACTCTTTGTGTTCCGGGGAGCAGGATTCGTTTCCAGCAGGAAGGTTTAAGTTTGCGGTGGTTGCTTTGTTTGTTTGTTTTTGCTGTAAGAATACATCCTGACACTATTGGTAATGGTCTGCTGGGGAGGTGGTTGCGCCTTGGTTGTGGGAGGTTTTGAAGAACAGGTTAGGCAAATACTATTTATGGCACAGGTGCCTTTATCCAGCTTGAGAACGGGGGCTGGAACAGTAATTTCTTTGGGCTCCCTCAGGTCTTCACCGTAGTTCTGTGGCGATATACATATACATGAGACAGAACCAGATGCACAAAATACTTCTTACGTGTTTGATCGTCTAAACTGGTTTGCACCTTGCTTTTTGAGTAACTGTGAGTTGCAGCTTAAAACATGGACAGAACTGTTATCGTTGTGTTCCGTGTTTTAATTTTCTGGTTTTAGATGTGAAGAGACTTTCAGGCTTCAGGTGGCAGTGCAGGTTGGTGCTAATGCTCTTTTCTCCCACCTTTCTCTTTGCATGATTACAGGTCGCTTGGTGGGTGCCTTGGATGCTGTGCTGGATTCCAATGCGCGTGTTGCTCCCTTCAGAATCTTACTGCAAGTCCCAGGCTCACAGGTTTACTCTGCCATTGCATGTGGTGAGTTATTGAACGGATCAGAAGTTTACTGGGCCATAGCTATTGGTGAGTCACATAAAAAAAATTCGGAGCATGCTCAGCATCTGCATGTCCAAGAAACTCAAGGTAACCCCAGCTGGTCGTGTGCAGGTGTGAAGCTCTCGGCTGCAGCTCATGTAACAATCTAATTAACCTTCGGCTAGAATCCCAGGTATTGATTATAAAGAAGTGTTAACTAGGGAAATGTTTCAGTAGAAAGCTTGCTTAGGTGAGGGTGTTTTCCATTATTATTATTTTTTTGTCTCTTGCGAAGTGTTGTGATTCTATTCATATGCATATCTTTGTGTATGGTAGTCGTAGTTGCTTACAGCAAGAAACTGTGTAGTCTTGGCTTTCATCTGTCTTGTCTTTTGCTTGCTGCCTGTGAAGTACCTTACAACACTTGATGATTATGAAATATAACTTTGACACTTAGAAAATGCTACCTGAAGTAGGTAATAAATAGAGTTGTCAAGGAGAATAGCTGGGTCTGCTGTGCACTAATCCATTTTACAGTGTTTCTGCAACTTTTGAAAGTCAAACCCATCTTCAGGAAATTGATATGGATGTGAATTGCAGCAGCCTTACTGGGGCATGCTAAATGCCAGTGTTTAACTCATCCTGTCCTTGCTTAAGCAGTCTGCAGGGCAGTTCTCATCTTTTCTCTGCTCTCTAAAATCTTAGCATTGAAATTGACTGCACGTGTTTTGCTTTTGTTTCTCACATGGATCAAGCCTTGAAATAATTAGCCAAGGTAAATGTTGACATGTTGTTGAAGATTTTTGATATTGTAGTCCTTCAAATGAAAGGGACGATCTGTGTATTCACACTCTGCTCCCATACAGGCTCATTCTGTGTTTATTCCATGGTTGCAGCAGAGATAGATGATTCCTCTGCATTTCTCTTTGGTACTGATACTGACAGATGTCTATGAAGAAGCTTGTGTAAAGTCCGTGTCCTGTTTTGTTGTGGTTATTTTTTATGTTGTGGTTGTTTTCTTGTTTCTGCAATTGCTCTATGCTTTGTATTTCCACAACTTGCTTCTCCCTCTCTTTGCTTACCCTCCACCCCTTTTTTTTCTGAATAAGACTATCTCACAGAGAAATTTAAGATCTTCTTGCTGTTAAGCCCTCTGATGAAGCCAGTTGGCTTTCATTGGAAGAATAAGCTCAGTGTTGCTGTCAAGGGCTTCTTGATCATTTGAATATGTGTAGTCTTCCTTCCTGAGGTTGATCCTTGCCCTATCCATACTCTTATTGCCCAAAAGCTTTTTATGTTAAAGCAGCTACAACTCAAAAGCTTGTCCGGTTGGGACAGTTAAGGATTTTGCTGAGATAAACTTATTTGATTACTATTTCCTAAAATTCTCTTTTGCTTTCTTAAATGAATACTCAGCACTGAGAAAATGAGATTTGCAGTAATGAGGTGGAAGGCAGAGGGGTCTGTTTTGTATGCCATAAGGGCACGAAGCATACGCTGCTGTGAGAGCTGCACAGAAATTAAGAACCATGGTAGCAGGAGCTGTTTCTGAATAATATCTCTGTTGTGAAACCCTGAAGTGAGCAGGGAGAATGGGCTTTGGCAACAGCAGATGGAGGAACAGCACGACCTGACCCTTTTCTTAGAAAGCTGGAGCTCCGCAAGGGACTTTTCTCTCCCCAAGGCCGCGGAAGTAGCTGTCACTGCTTGCCCAGCTCTGCCCTAGCTGGGCTGTTTGCTCTGCGCAAACAGGGTTTTGTTACTGGATTTGGAAGGAGCAGCAGGTCAAATTAAGTTCCTGCTATGTAGCAAAGAAAAGGAGCAGCTCCAGCAGCTCCTTCCAGTCTCCCAGTGTAACTGCATTAGGGATAGCCATCATATCATTAGACAGTTAATTAAAATGACATTTTCCAATTGTATGTTGGCAATCCTGTGCTCCAGGAGCTGAAGGCTGAAGTTATAATTTATGCATAAGGGTCATATTTGTGTTACAGACTTTTGCAAATCTCCGAGGGCTGCTGGGAAGTCTGATCCATGCCCAGCATGCCTGTTCTGACAGAGATGTTTCAGTCCAGATGGCTAATCATCTTATACCACTACAGGGGAAAAAAAAAATGCCTGACCTCAGGCCTTGTCTCCATCCACGTAATACTTCAGAAGACTTGGGGGCAAAAGAGAACCGCATGGAGCAGCCAAGTGAGGTACCTCTTGTTTTCCAAGAGACAACCCACCAGCCCTCCCGTACAATTGGTATCTTTTAGTTTGCCCAGGCGTAGAGAACCAACTCAGTATGTTCTTTGTGCAGCCATTTCAATATAAATGAAATATTTTTTCATATTTCATGTAAGTGAAGTATGTTCCTGGTGTCCTTAACAATTGACATGATATGTTTTCCTCACAAAAAGGCCATTTGAATTTCTCCTCTTTGATTTATTATTATTTTTTTTAAAGATATCTAACCTTGATTAATGATATTTATGAAGTTCCATCACAAGACCTTCCTGTCAAGGAAGTTAAAGCTTGGAAAGTTTCCCTGCCAGTTGGCATTCTTTATGGAAAACAGAGCAGAGGAGGGTGGAAAAATCATAGCTCAGTTTGTCTTTTTTTGTTGTTGTTGTGAGGCAATGTGATGCATTTCTGAGGTACACACAAATACAATTTTGAGACAAGAAGTTTTCTGTCTGAGATTCATTTTATAAGTATATTCCTCTATGTTTTGTATGTCTCTTACGTCAAACTACTTTCCTGCTTTCTTCCATAAATAAGGCATAAGAAAAGCAACTTTGGCTGTGCTCTTTTTACATATAATGTCTAACCATTGACCAGTAAGGTCTAGAGTGGCCAGATTTTCCCTTAATTGTCCTCTGTGTCACCTCTCTTGCTCTAACTCTCCTGTCATAATGATAAGCGGCAGCAGTTCAGTTTCAAGCAGAAAGAGCCAAAACAAATAGGTAATGTAATGACTGAAATATTATTTCTGGGCTTAGAGTGAACACATTATATTTGAAAATCTTTATTTTTCAGCGATTATTTGTTCACTGGTTTTCTTCCTAAACTTTGAAAAGATGCTCTTGCAGACCCTGTGGGTCTTGTGGAATCCGTCATTTTTAGGTTCTTTGATTAATACAAACAACTTTTCAAGTAGGATCATGTCATGTATGCATGCATGTGTGGCAAGTGTGTGTGTGCATGTGCATACGAAGGGAGGAAGGACGATCAGGGACTTCTGGGGACAAGACCTATAACTGGTTTTCGGTGGCCGCTTATGGAATGCTGTGTCAAAATAAGCTGTCTTCTAACAGATCAGTAAGAGGTTTTGCTGGTTTTTCTGCTTTGACTTTTAATGCAGCTTTTGCTGGCTGAGAATGTTTGAGAAGATAAAGCTAAAAGCACTAAAACTATTTTCCTAAAACAATGAGTTTTTTGTTTTTCTAGAAGTATACTGTTACAAATTAGACCTTTTTGACCTGTTTGCTACCAAGAGTTTGGAGGTTGAAAGTTCAATTTCTCATAATGAACTTAAGTAATAATATGTTTTACTGCTTTCATTTTTTTTCTTCCTATCAACTTTATTTTATAGGTTGAATTTTAATACATTACTTTTTACCTTTCTAGGTGCCACTGCCGAGGAGATAAATCAGCACTGGGAATGGCTGGAACAAAACTTGCTCCATACTTTGTCTGTTTTTGACAATAAAGAAGACATTGTTAGCTTCGTTAAGGGGAAAGTAAAGGTAGGGAAACTGTCTTACTTTTTGTCCAATCCAATGTAGGAAGTTATTGTCATTCGTATTTCTTTTTGTTCATCTTAATACTATTTTTTAGTTGAGTGTGCTGATCCAGCTAGCGTTCATCCTAACTCACCAAATTGCCTGTTTTTCTTGTTTGTGTTCAATTATTTTACTTCTGCATATCTGTAGTCTTACTGATTTACTTCCGTGCAGACTTGTAAGAAGTAAGAAAGTGTTTATGCCATTGTATTTTCACACAGTGACTCTATAGGTAGAGGCTTCTTGTAGAGCAGTGACTCCTAGGTCTTCTTTTGGCCAAGTCTCACAATTGTCTTGGCAGTGCTGACTGTGCCTCCAAGGGAAGCAGGAGGACTTCCTGCCTGAGCAGGCACCTCACTGGTGGTCTTACCCATGGCACGACTTCTAAACTCAGTTCACCTTGATCTGTTGTGAGGTGAAAAATACCTTTTCTGTCATACAGTCAAAAGAATGCCAGGCATTTGGCCAGGTTCTGCGTGATGGTTAGAGGAAGGTTATGACCTGTTGGTTTTTCAGTAGGCATTGGCAGTCAAAGTGGCAGAACCTGCTGCCAGGTGGACAGTGAGGTTGTCTCCAGTGCATAGGGACAGCTGTCCCCTGGTGCAGAGCTGGCCTCTGCCCAGCGAACTGGAGCTGTGACGCTGTCATGCTGCTCTCCTGGGCTTTCTTCCTAAGGATTCAGCATAGGAATCACCATGGGCTTTGCAAGGTGTCAATGCCGTGGCCGGTGACTGCAATGAAGCCTCTGGCTAGCTGGAAGGTGTCTGAATGAGCATCTTTTTAGAAGGGCAAAAGTAGAATTTTAAGGGTAGAGGAATTAGGTGATGAGGAACAGATTTAAAATAATAATGGCACATGCATTAAAACTTAGAAAGCTTGGCATCCTGTGCTCTGCTTTGAATAAAACACACGCTTCAAGGGCTGGCAGTGGTGCAGGTCTGCGGGGGAGCGCTGTAACTGAGATCTTGCTGTAGCCTTCTCCTCAGTAAGAGTGATGCTCTCCTCCCATATCCACTGGTTTGGTTTGGAAAATTGGTGGGAACGTAATGTTTCTGACAAATAACCCTGCTACTGTGATCTCAGTGGTTTCTGAAATGGGAAAGGAGGCATAACGCATCACTGTGTAAATCTTAGCATTTATCTGGCTTTCTTGAAAGAGCAATTTTGGTGTGCTGCACCTTGCTGAAAATTTAAACTTGCTGTGGCTGCTTCTGTTTGTGGTGCAGAGGCCTTTTCCTGGCACAGATCACATATCTAAGTGCACTGACAGGCTCAAATAAAATTAATCTCTGTTGATAATACTGTGGCAGCTGATTGCTTAGCACAGGGAATATTTAAAGTTCTTCAGGTTTCATTACTTAATGTTAAACTCAGGTGCTGGACTTTGTCCTCTGGTTAACTCATTTGTTGTAACATCACTGTTAAAATTCTCAACATTTAATTATATCCATGGAGATGTTCTTGAAATCACGTGTTTAGTAGCTCAGAACATGTTACAACTTACTGACCTCTTACTGCATGGCTTCTTTGTAGGAAAACAGGACTGGTCAGCATACAAAACTGTTATGCATCTTTGCTCTGTGTGCAGCAAAACCCAGTGATCATGAACTGTAAATAGGTGATTTTGCCAGACGTTATGAAAAAGTCAAAGAAAAACAACAAAAACTAACAAAACCAAAATAGAACAGTGGTGACAACAATGACAACAAAAACACAAGAAAGAACTCCAAAACACAGAACACCCTACAAACAAAATCCTAGGAAAAACCACAACTAAGGGTCTTGATCTGGAAGTGTTCAAAGCGTATGAGAGATGTAACCACCGCAGAAATGCATCCGTTTGTGAAAATTGCAAATCAGCTTGGATTTCTTCTTTCAGAAGGAGTTGTGTTATTAAAATTTGAATGAAAGGCTTGTAGTAGCTTGCTTGAATGCAAATATTGTAGATTTATCATCTGTTATCTTCTTATTGAATCAGGCACTGATTGCAGAGGAAACGAGCAGTAAGCTCGCCGAGCAGGAGGAAGACCCTGAAAAGTTCCGAGAAGCCCTGGTGAAATTTGAGTCCAGATTTAATTTTCCTGAAGCAGAGAAGCTGATCACCTATTATTCTTGTTGCTGTTGGAAAGGAAAAGTTCCTCGGCAAGGCTGGCTTTATTTGAGTATCAATCATCTCTGTTTTTATTCCTTCTTCCTGGGCAAAGAATGTAAGTGTAAATATGTAAGAAATTTAGCACTGTGGAGAGAGATAAACAGAACTGCTTTGAAGTGCAAAAAGAGTTGGGATTTTTATGAAAAGTGTAATTCTTCCCTGAGATTTTTATTATTCAGATGAAAGATCTTGTTTAGTTTGGGTTTTACTTCTTCCTTTGTGCTTATATTTTAGCATTAATCTGGTAGTAAAAATGAGAACACAAGAGTTTGCAGCCACGGTTACTCTACAGTCGTTTTTCTTTTTTTTTCTTGTGGAGCGGGCTTAAAATGTACCAGACCTCCTACAGCTTCAACAGCTGGTTTTAGTGCTGCAAACAGTCAGTCGAGAGCTGATGGGAGCACATCGCTGCCAGCACCACTGAGCGCAGGGTCGGGCGGTGAGGCAGGAAAGGAAGCGCTGCCTGGGGGAGAGAGCGCGGTGCTTGGGGTGCGTGAGGCTGCTGCGGGGCTGAAAATAGAACAGGAAGCACAGCAGTGACACTGCTGCTGCCCTGAGTCCTCTCCATCCTGCTGTAGTGAGCACAGTAGTATTGGCCTACACTGCCATGACTGTAGCAAGAATTACATAGCGATTAGGAAGGCTGTACCATTTTCTGGTGCACTAGTGCAAACGTAAGAAAGATAAAAGATAGAAACTAGCAATTGTGAAGACTTAGAATCATAGAATTGGTTGGGTTGGAAGGGACCTTTAAGATCACCTAGTTCCAACCCCCTGCTATAGGCAGGGACACCTCCCTCTAGACCAGGTTGCTCAAAGCCCCATCCAGACTGGCCTTGAATGCTTCCAGGGAAGTGGCATCCACAACCTTGCTGGGTAACCTGTTCCAGTATCTCACCACCTTCACAGTAAAGAATTTCTTCCTGATATCTAGTCTAAGTCTACCCTCTTCCAGTTTAAAGCCATTTCCCCTTGTCCCGTTGCTACACACCCTCATAAAATGTCCCTCCCCAGCTTTCCTGTAGGCCCCTAACTTAAAAGCACAGAAGTACATGCCAAGAGTTAGGGGTCCTTTTTCTTCATACTTTGTTTCATACCAGTTATTTTGTCATATCTGCAAAAGGTGGCAGGCAGACTTAGATTTAAAATACTGTTATGCCTTGTAAATACAGAAGCTGAATTTTGTCTGGAAGACTGTAGCAATGTTTCCAGACAATTTTAGCAATTCCAGACAATTGATTAATCTTCTTGTTTTCTGTTTAGTGTCAAACATTTTGCTTTGTGATTTGTTTCTGCTTGCTGTCATTGCAGGCTTTCTCTCATTAAGCAGAGATATCCAGTCTGCCAAAGCAGGCAAAGCAAAAATTACACTTATTAATGGTAGATAATTTGGGAAGGAAGAAGCAGAGAAAAAAATCCTGTGTACTGTTCCACAAGTTTTGTTTCTGCAATATCACAAATCATTAAATGATACTGGAAGTACAATTTCATGCTGTATTGTTTAAGAAGAAATCCCTTTTTTTTTAATAACTCATTGTGAAAATGCAAAAACGACAACAACAGCCCAACCTCAAATAATTACATGTTTGCAACCTTTCATTTTGAACGCAGAAAGTAGGCCGTTTGCCCACTGTTGCAGTCAGTGGCATCACCCTTGTGGTCCACACATGGAAAGGTGAAATAAAAAAGTAATGGGAAGTCTTATATGTTGAAGTGCTATCTAGCTCCCTGATCCTGATAAAGAAGATTGCTTCTGTTTGAAGCCTGATGTTTTGTCAGATTGATGAAATGCTTGTATTACACTGAATATTCAGATTTGCTGTAGCTCTGTTTATTTTTCTTTGAGAAGCTGCTGCTGATCATAAGTAGAACAAACGATTCATTGTTTTTCCTTTTTTTCAGGTAGCAATCACAAATCTGGCTAATTCTGGTCAAGCAAATATTGCTAATAAATTGCATTTATTGCATTATTTCCCATCTTCTTGGGGGAGGGAGAAAGAGGGTTTCTACAGAAATAGTTATTTTATGTGTTTTAACTCTATAAAAATTCCCCCAAACTGTAGATTGAAATCTCTTTATAGTAGAAGTGCTAAGTCTTCAGCTTCTGGCTAGCCTGTTGCCTTCTCCATGTTTTATTTTTTTTGTTGAAATGACCTGGAATGCAGTACTGGAACCTGTTTTCAGCTTGTCGTAAAATTTATGTGAGCATAGACTACATGGAAAGTATTTTCAAGACAAGTCTCCATTTAGCTGAGTTTTTAAAGTATTTGCAGAACTCAGTAGGATTTGCCTGTCAGGTTTCTTGCAAGGACATGCCAGAGTTTCTTTCTTTACATTTTTTTAATTACACTTTTGTTTTGCTAAAACCTTGAAGACTTTGTACCTTTCCGTCAGAAGTTGGGGCCTATTACAGTGCGCTGTTTCTGTGACAAGCACTGCATGGCCTGTTGGCTCCTGACCTGCTTGAACAATAGTGCTATTGCTACAGCACCCTTTTTAATCTGTCTTCCCTTGGCTGTGCCGATACGGATGACTTTGTGACCATTTGCAACAAGTTTGTCTGTGTTGACGCAGCTGTGCTTTATTTAAGTAAGAAAAAAATTAACCTGCAAATAATCTCAACAGCTGTGGTTCTTTTAATACAGAAAACTTGCTGAGGGTGGCTGCTTGTATAATTAATGATTGTGGGTAAGTGTCATACATACATGACAATGCTTGTTATTACTGCCTTTTTATTACTTTATTGGCATCAGGAGACCAGCTAGGGATGTTAGGAGATGTAGCCTTGATGTTTATTGGCGCATAGAATACTGGGAAGCATCCAACAGTTAAATAGAAATTTAATCTATTTTAGAGTTCTTTCCAGACTAATTTCTACCTGGAGATTCGCATGAGAGGCAAGTAACGTCTTTGAGTGGCTGTCTAAAATAAACTGATTCTTTTCTTTGTATTTATATGATTTGACAGAGTGCTTAAGTATGGAGAACTGTGTCCTGTACTTTTTCTTTTCCGTAAACAATTTTAAATGCATTTAGTGTTTATGGCGAAACTTGCCAGTGTACTTTTTAAGTAAAAAGTAACCAGAACAGGAAGATCCCAATGCCTGGGCAGTTTTCTTTGACACCGTTTATAGTAGTACTTAAACTTTACAAAAGAAATTAATGTACAAAAACTTATTTTGGGGGGGAGTTACCTTTATTTTAATTTTAAAATACTGTGTGTATAATTGGAATAGGTTTCCCAACTGCCTACAACTTTACTTTTGCAAGGTTACAAGCCCTACCCCTTTTTTCTCCCTATTCTTGAAATCCACCATTTCTTCTGGTAGTAATGAAAGATGCAGAAATGACTTCTAAAGAAGTTAAAAGCAAAGGTTCAGTAGAGACAGAACTCCTCAGTCTAATGCTTCTAAAGAATAGAGATGAAATTCTGAGGGAGAGATTCTCAACAAGACAGTCTGTTGGAATGAGGAAGAACAAACATATAGTAATATCAAGCATTTTGTCTTTTCCTTAGCCTTTGTAAAGATGAGCTTATCCTCTTTGCTGTTTGCATTTCCTGAATTCGTGTATTTTTCAAATATGAACAATGTGACGAGGATTTCTGATTCACTTTTGGTCTTTCTGCAATGGCAGTGAAACTCATCATTCCTTGGGTTGAGGTCCAGAAATTGGAGAGAACCTCCAATGTCTTCATGACTGACACGGTCCGTATCACCACACCAAATAAAGAGCGTGATTTCTCCACGTTCCTCAATATCGCTGAGGCATTCCGGATCATGGAGCAGCTGGCAGATGTAACTCTCCGAAGGCTACTGGATAATGAGATCTTTGAGTTGGATCCAGGTCTACAGGATCCTACTCAGATTACCAAGAGGTAAGAGGCAGAACTGTTCTTCCATGTGTGAGCAGAGCTTCAAAAGTGGATTTTCTGGATTGCACTGTTAGCTGGGTAAGGCTTTAAAGGTTTACTTGACTGGGCAAAAAAAAAAACAACACCACACAGATTTTTACAGTGTACTGCAGTATATCAAATAATTCTGCGTGCGAGAATTTTTTCCATTTTTATTTTCTTCACTGAATATCACTGTAGTTTTTGTTTGTTTTAAAAGTACTGTTTCTTGTAGTAGCACAAATAACAGTAAGGGATATTTTCTGTCATTCCTGAGGAATGGCATTCCTTTGTTGATAATATCAGTAGTGTATAGGCTTTCCTAGTGCTGACAGTTCTGTAGAATGGTAACTGACACGTGGAATCTCCCGCTAGGAGGATTGCCATAGCTGACTTAGTGAGCATTTGTAGGACCCAAAAACAGACAGGCTGTTGCAACAGATTAATGTGCTGATGTCAGCTCTAAACAGTGCATCCCTGAAATGCATCTATGCATTCCTCTCCCACTGCAGAAATGCACTGAATGCTCAGAGAGAAGATTGATAACTATTTTCCTGCCAGTAGCATAAGACAGAACTTTGTATTTATTTGCTGGTATGTGAAAGGGGAAGAGAAACTGCAAGGAGGAATTTTGGGTGGGCACAGTGTAATATACAAAACTGGAATTTGCCTGGGGCGTCAGTGTTCATGTGCTCGTCCATAATGTATGTTTTCTGAATGAAGTGTGTTTGGAGTGCTGATAACATTTCCTGCTCTTCCTTCCTGTCCATCTGCCAGAGGTACAAAGGGAATTACCCAGGTGTTGCTTCCAGGGTGAAGTGTAGGGAATGCATAGTATTGTTTCCCAACAAATAGAAACATGTCCAGTAGCCCATTATATTGTTTTTGGGTGGCATTTTTGCAGTGATGATGGATATATGTCTTAGGGAACCAGTTGTGCAAAGTTTAGCATTAAACTTTTAAAGTCTTACTGTTTTAAAACTGTTTAAAGCATGAAGACATTGGAGGTTCTCTCCAGCATTCCCTTTAATTTCCTATGTACACACAATAAGGAAAATGACTGACACGGAGATTTCATCCATGATATCATCAAGGAGTTCGTTGGAGTTGTTTGTTAGAGCGATACAGTGGTGAGCAGACATGGACTTCCTTACAGGCTTTTTTCTTTTCATAGTCAGGACTGCTCTAAACACAAAGGCTGTCATTGTTTTTCACTGTATGTGTGTAACTGGATATTGTTAACACTGTGGGCTTTTTGCCCAAGAAATGTGGTTTATGTCCTTTGACTAACGTAGGATATGACTTTGAGTAATAGGTTTTATTGAAACCCATTTCCATGCTTTACAGTTCCACCACCCTCCTGCTTTTGGGCTGAAAATTTAGATCCATAAAACAAGGGAAGTAAATCCAAAAGAAGTGTTACAATCTGCGAGAGACATTTTCAGCATCTACTGATTTTTAACTCTTAACTGTCTCTTCTCAAAGGAGTTTTTGATTCAAATAAATGAACAGAACGAAAAGCGAACAAAAAGAAAACAAAGAGGCCCACCAACCTAAAATGACAATTACAAAAAAAAATGAGAGGCTTAATAAGATGCTATAATTCGGGGCTGTCAGTGAATCAACCTCTACATACCTTGTGGGATTTTTGGAACGTGGTGTGTCTATTAGCAAACAAGTAACAGAAACCGTCCCACACATTTATTCAAAAGTGTTTTTCTTCTTCCTTCCAGCTTTAAAAACAAACAGAAAAACCACATGCTCACACACACAAAAACAAAACAAAACAAAAGAGGAGAGGAAGGAGAAGAGTGGAAGGGAGTAAGAAAATACAGTTGATTCCTGGGCAAGATGTTCTCTTAACCACGTTGATACGCTGTAACTTGAGATGGCAGAAATGAGAACGTGGAAGATGCTGAAATCCCATTTCCTCTGTGTGATTTAGAGAGGTAGTGGTTGGATGAGCTGCTGTTCCTGGTGCCCTTTGTCACACTTCAGCAAACACTTTGATGTGATGTGATTAAGCAAGACTGCAGTTAGAATAGTAGATAAACTGGTTTTTAATGCTAACGTGTTTTGGGGGGTGAACTTCTTTGGTGTGTGAGGTTTTGTTGCTGCTTTTTTTTTTTTTCCTGGAACCATTGTAGTACTACAAGAACAATTATTTTCCACTTGACATTTTTCCCTAATAATTGTCTTTGGTATTTCTTGTGCATCATTAGGAAGCACATAGTAGTCTATCAAAATGAAAGCAGTAATCCACGCATCATTAAAGTTATTCCTGCTGTGGCAAATTATGCTTTAGATTTCTTTTGTTTGCTAGGTTTTCTTTTGCAAGAAGCTCATCACAATGTCTTTGTGTATAAAATGCATTTGTAATGTCAGTATGGCCTATGTACATTCTAAAAAACAGCAATCTTTGATGCTTTCCCTGAGGCCCTTGCGGTCATCCTGCTGAGCATGGACAAGACTCCGAGAGGTTGGGGGATTAGACCTGCAGTCTGTGACACCACTTGTTTGACTCTGGTCTTGATACAAGTCCATATGCAAGTTTTAGTGCTGCATGATGAAAGGATAAGGCTTGGAACAACAGATTACATAGGGATTAATGACAATTAAATTAATTGCCATAAAAAGCGTAGTAAAGCAGAGGTGTTTAAGAACTATAAATGCCATTTCTTGCAGATGTATTCATATGCACCATACAGTTTTACTTGAACACATGGTAAATATTTTTCATTTCTAGCAAGAAGGTCACTAAAATCTCCAGTATAGCTTTATTGTATTTCTTACTTCAATCTCTTTCAGGATGTAAGGATATTCATCACAGTCTTCAAACATAACGAGGAAATTGGTCACATGATTTAAGAGCTCTAGTGCTTCTTGTCAGTAAGGTTTCAAAAGCATTATACGTTTTTCCAGGCCTGATTTCATCATGTCTAACACTGAATTTCTAGGGAGGATGGATTTGCTTTGTATGAGAGCAAATGGGGTTTTTAACACTGGCCTAAAGTGAACAGAAACTGAAGTGTCTTGAATTGTAAATATCACTTCAGTCTGCACTAATTCCAGAAACACCGTAAACCTTGAGGAACACGGAAGATGTGACAAGGAAGAACCTCATTTTATTCATCTGCCTGGCAGAAGGCAGGGTTCGGGTTATCTCTGCGTGTCATTCCTGGCAGATGATTGCCTAATACATTTTAAGGATTTCCAGTAATGACAATGCCAGAGCCCATAGTGGTAATTCACTGCCTTACCATTGGTTGGAAGGGCTTTCTTGAAGTCTCTTGGAACTTTCTTGCACGTTTTTGAGTCTAATGCTTCTTATCCCATTCATTACAGTGGAAGAGATCAAATGTTTCTCTTTAGAGCAACCGTTGTGTATTTGGAGATTACAGAAGTAAAAGGAGATGCACAGTAATCTGCACTGCTTCGGTTTATCCAGGTGTTTGTTACCGGTTTTGTCCAGAGAGGAGCTACCAGAGCGGGTAAAGACGTTTGCCATTAGTCCCATAGGCTGCAGGAGTGCAGTGGCAGGTGTAGGAGTACCCCTGACCCTGTCACAGCCTCAGGCCTTCCCTGCTGCCTCTTGGGAGCTGAAAGCTTCTCTGTGCTGCCCAGTGTGGTGATCCTTCTCTTCCCATCAGCATGAGGCTGCTAGTGCATGTTTGATTTACAATCCCTTGTAATCCTGAGGGTGTTTGGGTGGTTTTTTTTTTCTGTTTCATTTTTCAGAATGTCGTCTAGTAGATTGGTTCCCAGCCTATATTTGTGCTGCTTTCCTCTTACGACTGAAAATACTTATCATAGAGTCATAGTCACAGAATGGCCTGGGTTGAAAAGGACCACAATGATCGTCCAGTGTCAACCCCCCTGCTATGTACAGGGTCGCCAACCACCAGGTCAGGCTGCCCAGAGCCACATCCAGCCTGGCCTTGAATGCCCTCAGGGATGGGGCATCCACAACCTCCTTGGGCAACCTGTTCTAGTGCGTCACCATCCTCTGTGTGAAAAACTTCCTCCTAATATCTGACCTAAACCTCTCCTTAGTTTAAAACCATTACCCCTTGTCCTATCACTATCCACCCGTGTAAACAGCCATTCCCCCTCGTGTTCATATGCTCCCTTCAAGTACTGGAAGGCCACAATGAGGTCTCCCTGGAGCCTTCTCTTTTCCAAGCTTAACAATCCCAGTTCCCTCAACCTTTCCTCACAGGAGAGGTGCTCCAGCCCTCTGATCATCTTAGTGGCCCTCCTCTGGACTTGCTCTAAGAGCTCCATGTGTTTCTTGTGCTGGGGGCCCCAGGCCTGGGCGCAGTATTCCAGATGGGGCCTCACAAGAGCTGAGTAGAGGCGGACAATCATCTCCTTCTCCCTGCTGGCCACCCCTTTTTTAATGCAGCCCAGAACGCAGTTGGCCTTCCAGGCTGCAGGCGCATGCTGCTGGCTCATGTCCAGCTTCTCGTCCACCAGGACCCCCAAGTCCTTCTCCACAGGGCTGCTCTCAAGGAGATCTTCCCCCAGTTTGTATAAATACCTGGGATTGCCCCAACCCAAGTGCAGCACCCTGCACTTGGCTTTACTGAATCTCATTAGGTTTTCATGGGCCCACTTCTCCAGCCTGTCCAGCTCCCTCTGGATGGCTTCCCTTCCTTCCAGTGTATCGACTGCACCGCTCAGCTTGGTGTAATCTGCAAACTTGCTGAGGGTGCACTCGATGCCATCATTGCATATCGCTTTTTGTCTGCACTACCCATCTCAGCCTGAATTCTGATCCTGTACTTCTGCTCATTTGTCTCTACCAGCTTCATGTCATGAGCAAATTTGATAACAATGATCTTTGCTCCACTGTACAGGTTGCTAATGAAAATACTGAACAGACGCCAGTGTGAGACAGACTCCCAGGAAATCCTCTCCATACAGCCTTCCACTTTAACTGTGTGCCTTTGAGGGCTGCTTTTTGGGTACTCTTTTTGAGTACAACAGATTTTCCTTGCAGTCTGGTTGTATTAGTCCCCTTGTAAGGAAATAGCAAGACTTTCATGAAGTCTGGCTGAAATATCTGTTGCATCTCCTCCGTTTACAAGTCCAGTGTTCCTGCTGCGTGAGGTAATGATGTTGGGTTAACATTTGTCCTGACAAGTCTATGTTGGCATTCGTTGGATGGCTTTTCCTAGCTTGCTTATGAGAAGCCTTTCTCACCACAGAAATTCAGCAGGTTTTCTGATAAGCAAGATATATATTGCTGTTATTTTCAAAATCAACTTTCCGAAGTCTGAGTAGCAAGAACAGGGCAGTAATCGTTTTCTAAAAGTGAGAGGTCAAGCAGTCTGTTCATGTGGCTTTTTTTTTCCCCTATGTCTGTTGCTTGACTTTATGCCATACAATTCTTTGTCTGGCAACAGGCAGTGGGTGACTCAGCAGGGCCAAAGTCTTGCCAAGTTGACTTCTGTAGGATTGAAAGCAGAGTGAAAAAAGAAAAAAGAAAAAAAAGGAAAAAAAGAAAAACATCTGACAGCGAGGACAGCATTTTAAGTGTCCTGATACTTTTTTTTCTTAGAGTTGTATGTTATTTCCTGTAGTTTAAAACTCTTGCTAGGTAACGGGTAGGTCACACAACACACGGAGTTATCACAACTTTGACTTGGCAGACCCTCTGAAGTGCCAAAGGCAGAGGCAGTGCGAGAACCCCATAGCCTGCAAGTCAGGAACTGCGTTTGGAGAGAGCTGCTGATTTTTCTGAGGAGCGGGGAACAAAGCAGTTTCATCCTTCAGCCTTTTATTCTTCTGAGGCACGTGTGAGCATTTGATCTATGTTAGTTTTATGTGGGGATAGCTTTCCTTCGTAGGTATAGTTGAGTGTACTGCATTTGCTTACAAACCAAACCACTTTAAATACTGTGAAGCTGGAGAAGAAAATTTCAAACAGATTGGGCAGTGTCTAGAGAAGTTGTGTTTCTGTTCAGCGCTGCAGGTATTGTGAAACTCAAAATGGAAGTTGTGGGATCTGGCCTGAGTTGATGCTGTATCATATTTATGCAATTGCTGTCTTGTTTTCTTTTTTTGCTATTTCTGAAGGTGAGAAGCCCTACAATTTGCCTGCCTAACAGGAAGTATTGTCACGGTGTGCCACTTTCCCTTAATTTGATTCTGCAGCAATAAGTGCTGCCCATATTTCTGCTACCGTTTTTCTCTCCGGGCTCCCACCCTCCAGCAGGCTGTCCTCCCTTTTCAGCACTTTTCTCTCAGGCGCAGCCTCAAGCTGCCGGAGTTCAAAAAGCATCTGATAGTGCTCTCAGACATATGGTTTGAATTTTGGGTGGTGCTGCGTGGAGCCGGGAGTTGGACTGAAAAATGACATCAGCCAACTGGCTCGTTGGTCTAGGGGTATGATTCTCGCTTAGGGTGCGAGAGGTCCCGGGTTCAAATCCCGGACGAGCCCTCCTTTTGGGCAGAGAGGAACCTGATGAAATTCGTCGAGAGCCAAGTGTGCGTAGGGTTCTGCAGCTGGGAAGAAATAACCAGGTGCACCAGTACAGTTTAGGGGCTGACCTGCTGGAGGGAAGTTCTGAGGGGAAGGATCTGGGTCATCCCTCCATCTCCAACACTGGTGGGTGGTGGGTTGGCCATGAGCCAGTAGCGTCCCAAGAAGGCCAATGGAATCCTGGAGTGCATTGAATAGAACCTGGCCAGCGGGTCAAGGGAGGTGAATCCTCCTCTCCTCCCTCTCTGCTGTGCCCTGGTAAGACCACAATTGGAGTACTGTGTCCAGTCCTGGGTTTCCCGGAGAGTTCGAGATAAATGGGGAACTTCTGGAGAGAGTCTGGCAGAGAGGCTGCAAAGATGATGAGAGGTCTGGAGCACCTCCCTTGTTAGGAAAGGCTGAGACCTGGGGCTGTTCAGCTTGGAGAAGAGAAGGATGAGAGGGGGTCTGTCTCATCACTGATATTTATTAATATCTAAAGTGCAGAAGCCAAGTCAATCGGGGGTGTACTCATTTAGATGGTGTGCAGCAATAAAAGAAGGGGCAATGGGCACAAACTGGAACACAAGGAAGTTCCTTCTGGACACGAGGAGGAACTTCTTTACTTTGAGAGTGACAGAGAACTGTAACAGGCTGCCTACCCAGAGAGGCAGTGGAGTCCACTTCTATGGAGATATTCAAGACTCATCTGGATGCCTATCTGTGGCAGCCTGCTGTAGCAAACCTGCTTTAGCAGGACGTTGGTCTTGATGATCTCCAGAAGTCCCTTCCAATCCCTAAAATTCTGTGATTCTGTGATCTTTATGGGTCCCTTCCAGCTTGGGATATTCCGTGATTCTGTTTCTGGGGTTAGCAGTCCCTTCCCCCTTTAGGTTATGTTGAGTGTGTGGGGCTGAATGCTGTGTCCTGGTAAAAGTTGCTTGAGGAATTTGTTTTGTTTCAGATATGGAAAGTCACATTTCAGTTGGAAAACCTGTATCAATGGATCCTCTTGTCTGAAAGGAGCCTGCAGCCCTGGGATATGCAGCAGAATGCAAAACACTTAGAACTAGAGAGAAATTATGGATTTTGGGGCTTTGGAAGTAATTGATTCTCAAGTAACAGACAACCTCTGTCTCAACAGAGGTTCCACTCTTTGGTACAATGCATTTTTTTAGCAAGGTATAGAAACTGCAGCAGCCACGTACCTTCTGGGAGGGTCTTACCTTCCTGGCACAATAGCAGCAGAGAACAGCTCCACACAGACCTGACTGCAGATGCTATCAGTAACATTCATCTGTGTTGTGCAGGAATGGAAAATATTTTTGTGCTGAGTTAACTAGGAGGCATATCCTGATCTAGCTTTGTCACAATAGCAGCTCTCCGTGGGCACTTATTCGAGTTTCTTTTGCTGTGGAATTTTAACTTCAGAGCAAACTTCTTCTCTTCCTTTACGGAGAGTGCTTCTCTTTGTTCTTTGTGAAAAACAGGAGGCTATTTGTCTGTTTTCCTTGGATAATCCTATGGAGGATGATAATGCTTTAGAAGGAAACAACGGCCAAACGCTGTGAAGTGTGGTGCGTCCGTTGTTACAGCTGCAGATCCGCCCCTCTCATTGCTCAGTTTGTTTTTGGTTGTTGTTCTCCCTTTTTCTTTGCAGAGTAAACTGAAATGAAACACACGATTTATTTACTGAAGAAGAGGCTACATCTGTGCAAACTTCTTAAACAGCAGGGCTGGTGCAGGGGAGGGTGTTTGCAGAAGAGGAGGGGGAAGGGAGGAGTGGAGAGGGGATTTACAGCAACACTGTACCACTCCCTGCTGCACTTCAGCCCCTGCTTTAAATTCCCACTGTGGAACAAAATAACAAAGTTTTTTTTTTGTGTGTGTGTTTTTTTTTTTCTCCTCCTAAGGTGAATCATGTTTGGAAAAATTTACTTGTAAAGAGGCTGATAGAATTTGAGTCCCATAGTTTCTGCAACTGCTGTTGGCGAGATAATAGTTATGGCCTGTTTCTACTGTAATTGCATAGCTTAATAAACTACTGCAGAATTCCTCATTAAAAAAGGAGATGAAAAAAATCCTCTGAACTCAATTCTTTGTTACCATGGCCCAGCAATGAAGGTGTAATGCTTTTTTTTTTTTCTCCTTCTTATTTTTATTTTTATTTCCACATAAATGTGGGTGGGTGAATGGAAGCAAACCTAATCCAATCTGGATGTAGAAGATGCTGTTGTTCCTTCCTAAGTCTGAGTGACCTGGAATTGTTTTGCATTTGCAACTCTTCTGAGGCAGATACCTTTGTAAGTTAGTAATGCAATTATGTCACCATCCTTAACTCTTCTGCTACTGATCATTTTGGGTGGTACTTGTTGAGTAAATGCATCGCTTTTGGATGCAGGTGCAAATCCCTGGGGTGATGTTGGTAATGCTACCGGGATGGGAAACAAAGAACTCAAAGCTGATCTCTGTTGCTCAATATTCATTCATCAGATGAAAGATTTAGTTATCTCCTGGGCATTGAAACCTGTAACTCTTTGAGGCTGGAAAGTGGTATAGCAGCCAGAGGGAAGTGTATGGCTAAATAATAATGGTAATAAAAGAGACGACTCATTTAAATTCATTTTCTTCCCTTTTCTAGTCATTCAGGTAGTTGCTTTTGATCTGTTGATAAGAAAGTGTTGATGATTCTTTCTTATTTCTAAGTTAGGCAGTGAAGATTGCTCTGCATGGTGCTTTTGTTCTCCATCCCTTGCTCTTGATGAGACTAAGAAGAAGAACCTTGTGCATGGTGCCTTGGCTTTCAGAGTCCTGTGATTTTCTTTTAATGCTTTCTCCTAAGGGATCTTGAAGCCAGAGCACAGAATGAATTCTTTCGGGCCTTCTTCAGATTGCCCAGGAAGGAGAAGCTACATGAAGTTGTAGACTGTTCACTCTGGACACCGTTCAGTCGCTGTCACACAGCAGGAAGGATGTACACCTCAGACAGTTATATCTGTTTTGCCAGCAAGGAAAATGGCTCCTGCAATGTTATCATCCCACTTAGAGAGGTAGAGTTGTTGATATTTCAAGTCCTTATCTGCCTTTTTCTGCTGTCACTTGATTTATCCACAAACTATTATTTGATAAAAAGAGTGAGGTGTTTGTGTGTATTGTGCCTAGAAGACTGCTTGAAGTTCATTCTGGGACTCATTAGAACATGAGTTCCCAGGATTATGCATGGGTGAGTTAATGAAATTGTCAAAATGAAGCATAGGCAGTAGGACAGGCCACTGCTAGGTCAGAGTTTGATTGGTCCAGCACTGGGGCAGTGCTCCTATCTCAGCTCCATGGATGCATAAGTCCAACTTGGTGTTGGTGGAGACTTCAGGTTGGACCCAGTCTGACAAAATAAAAGCATCCTCACCCGGGATCAGTGCTTAGAAGTGTTGAATCTCTCCCTCCACAGAGAGACTCTAGCAAAGCTGTGTGTACTTTGCAAACCTGTGGGGCAGTGACAAAAGGGAGAATTCTGGAAAGAGTGATGAGTTGCTAAATTTCCATAAAATTAGAGTCTTATTTAAATAGAGGGAGAATGCATGGGAAGGTGGTGGGAGTAGAAGAGGTGAAGGGAATTGTCAGCAAACATCTGCCTGATCTGCTGTGGATACGTTATGATCTCTTAATTAAAGCTTTCCTTTCATCCTCAACTAATAACAGAGTAACATTCAAATGATATAGATCCTAACTGCAGCAACTTATCTTCCACTCTTACAGAAACAGAAAACTTTAAGAGAATTGTGTTAAATACTTCATCAGAAACAACTAAACAACTGTTTTCCCACCCATCTTCTGAAGTTTGAACATCATAAATTTCCTCCTCAGTCCCATAGAATTTGATCAAGTTGACCCTTTTCTAAATCTAGTATTAATCATTGCTCCCTTTTCTTATCTTTCCCCTCAGTCTGTTCTGCCAAAGTGGGTGGAAAAGTTGAAATAAAAACAAAACAAAAGGAAAAACGTCTGGGATACTTTTTGCTGCCCGCTGTGAACTTCTGAAGATACCATAAACTTTGGGTGGCAGAATATGTCTGGCTAAGGAAAGCCATTATGAATAACCACATTTAAAACACACATGCAAATGAATGCCATTTTTGTAAATTGCGGTGCATGTGAAATGCTGGAAGATGTTTCTGTAGATGTGTGCGTAATATGTTTTCTTTGATGTTTCTGGAAAAGGTAATCAGTATAGAGAAGATGGAGGACACAAGTCTTCTTCCTAATCCCATCATTGTTAGTATAAGGAGCAAGACTGCCTTTCAGTTCATTGAGCTGAAGGAACGGGACACTTTGGTGGAGAACTTACTCCAGAGGCTAAAAGAAGTGAACTCCGCCAACCCAGTGCACTGTAACAACCTGCAAAGTAAGAACCAGGTACTGAACTTCTGTGGCTTTTTGAATTATGAATTCGCTGTGTTTATACACTGATCTGTTGTGCTGCTGTTCTCAGGGATCGGTTTCAGTCTGGTGCTGTCTGATGCCTTTGGTATTGACCAGTGCAGTGGTGCAGAGGGTACCCCTGGTGCAGTTGTGGCCTGCACCATTTGAGAGGAGCAGTGAATATACTGGAGGCCAGCACTGCCCTTCACAGAGGCCTCAAAAATCTGATGGAATGGGCTGATGGAGATTTTGTGAAGTTCAACAAAAAAAAAGTGAAAGTGAGGTCTGGCAGAGTAGCCTCATGCAGAGGAGAGGCCTGGGCTGGCTGGCTAGAGAGCATCTAGGCAGCAGGAGCGTGGAGCTCATGGTGGACACCAGGCCAAGCACATTGGTCATCAGTACTCTCTTACAGTGAAGAGGGCCAGCAGACTGTGGGGTTGTGTTAGCATGACCATAACCAACAGGCCATTAAACTTTATTGCTTTCTTTTATTCAGTGCTTATGAGTGTGATCTTGAATGTAGTGTCCAGTTTTGACTCTGCCTCACCAAGCAAGGAAAACAGTGACAAACTTTAGAAAGTGCCCTTTCCCTAACCCTAGGGCCACAACATGACTGTAGGTTGAAGTACATGACTTAGGAGGTGAGGCTGAGGTCAGCAAGGATACTTACAAGTTACTAACAACAATAGTTTCAAAGTAACAACTCTTCTCTGACATACAAATAAATGATAATACGAATAAAGTCTTGAGTAAGACCGTTCCTCCTGGAAACGTTTTGATGCAACAGGCAAAGCTAGCCCAGGAGGCAGGCTGCTGCTTGTTTTGAATGCTGTTTGGGAGGCAGTTCTTAACCTCTTCTTGTTTGTCACCTCCTGTGGACCTGTACTGCAGAACACTCCTGTGTTCACATCCACATGCGTGCTCGGGAGCTGTGAGCCTGGCAGTCCGGGAATGGAGGCTGCCCAAAGCAAGGACAGAAGCGAATGCGACAAGGAGAGCAGTTACTTGCTCAATGCTGAAGCACTGAGATCAGACTTTCATCAGTCGGGAATGGCAGGCCTTGATTTTGGAAAGGTATGTACAATTTTAGGGATGTTGTAATTTTCTCAAAAAAAAAAGAAAAAAAAAAAAGAAAAAAAACACACAAAAAAAAACAGGTAATTCAAAATTCAAACAGGTAATTTTGGTGTAATAAACTCTGAATAGCCTGGAGAAGTTACATGTGTGCTAAGTAAGGAATAGCTATTCTTTTATTTGAATGTTTTTAAATTCTTCTTTCCCCCTTTCTTTCTGATGAATGTTTATAATGTTTTTCCCTATCTTCAGTTGTGTTCTCCCTTATGTGGTGATTCACATATGCAAAATGGGCATTGTTTAACTCCTTAGAGCAGACTTCCCATATCCTTTGGTAATGGAAATATCTCACAGAATTTCTAAAATGTTGAGTGTTTCTTGTTGGCAAGTTCTCACATGCACATGATTTGTTCTTTTAAAGATACCTTCTTGTTTGCAGTCTAGGGAGCAAATCAAAGAGAGTCTATGGGATGACCATTTTGTGGAGTATGGCAGAACCGTATGCATGTTTCGCACAGAGAAGATCAGAAAACTTGTTGCTATGGGAATCCCTGAATCCTTAAGAGGCAAACTGTGGCTGCTCTTTTCAGGTGAGCACCTGTAGACGTGTTGGCTGTAGTCATGTCTGATTCTGTGTGTGGCAAAACATTTAGGTAGAAAATTTCACAAGGGCAATTAAATGTCTTACGCATGGAGCTTATGTGCTTACAGAGGGCAAATGATCAAGTACCGAAATAATAGCAGTAAGTAAGTACCACAGTGGATGGTAAGAATTTTATCTCAGGGCATGATGACACAATGTGCAGAAAAAAATAACATCTGCTTTATCTGTGTAATTTAAAATTAACGTCATGCTTTCATAAAGTAATGCTCTTCTCCAAGGAACAATTTGATTTTAGCATAAATATTGATTTAACTCTACTCAAATCAAATTACTGCAAAAATAATGACATCTTCAAGTCAGCAGTGCTGCTCCTGCTCCGTGGTGAAACTTGGCAGGAATAGTAGAAACTAAAGATGGAAAAAAACAACTCGTTTCATCCATAGATCTGGCAGAGCCAGAAAGTTCCTGCAGCATGATCTCAAGTTTAGTCCTTAATCCAGCATACGACACGTTCAAACATTTGTGAAGCGTACAACTTGTTTAGTCCTCCCTTCTGGCTGCTTCCAGACGCTGTGACGGATCTTGCCTCTCATCCTGGTTACTACGTACATTTAGTGGAGGCCTCCATGGGCAAGTGTTGTATGGTGACAGAGGAGATAGAGCGTGACCTCCACCGCTCGCTGCCCGAGCACCCTGCCTTCCAGAGCGAGACGGGGATAGCGGCGCTCAGGAGGGTGCTGACTGCGTATGCACACAGAAACCCCAAAATAGGATACTGCCAGGTGAAAAGCTCCTAGCGGGATAATGCTGCTTTTCTTTTCTTTTCTCTTTTTTTTTCCCCCTCCTTTCTCACTTTTATTGTTCTACTGGGAATAATTTAAACTGTGTTTTTGATAAATAATGTCTTTTTAGTTACGGAAAATGCATACCTTTGGGCATTAACTGTGAATTACTCTGGAAAACAAGCATGCTCTACTTTACCAAAAGCATTCCCTCAGCAGTCTGCAAACTGCATTTAGAGGAGGGGAAAAAAAAAAATTGATGCTTTTGTTTGTTTGAGGGTGAGTTTCTTGCACAATACTTGGAGACAGTGCAAAGGGAGCTGGCCTACACAGATGAGATTCGCACAGTGCACTTGGGCAGAGGTTTAATGAAGCTCTGCTCTTTTTTTCCGAAACTGATGTCAAATGATGTTCTTTACCCACTGTCACCTAAATTAATGTCTTTGCCTTCTGTACAGTTCTGAATTCTAGCTAACATCATAACAGTTCCAGATTCCCACTCTTCTTTTGAAATACAAATACAGAAAGGGGGAAAAAGCAGGCCCCGCACATCTTGCACTGTCAGCTACCTACTTTGCATCTGGGCAGATCCAGAATTGTGCCTTTCTTAGTTGTTTCCTATTGCTCTTAGGAAAAGCAGCATTTGTAAGCTTGAAAAACTCGTTACACCTTTTTCTTGGGTTGTAATTATGTATTCACTGACTGTTTCCTTTCCTTGCCTGTTTTGGCCAGCTGTTGACATCAAGTTAGGCTACTTTTATTTAAAAATATCCACAACTTAGCTTTTGCCAGTAGGTTTTGCTATCACTAATAAATCTTTATTTTCTTTTTTCCCCTTGTAAGTCTATGAATATTTTGACCTCCGTGTTATTGCTATATGCCAAAGAGGAAGAAGCCTTTTGGCTGTTGGTTGCTGTGTGTGAACGAATGCTCCCAGATTACTTCAACCACCGAGTGATAGGTGAGCTGATGTCGCTTCTGCTCTCCTTGCTAACTGAGAAGGGTCTGCTGGATGGCACTGGAAGAACTAAGTGCAGTTCTGCTGAGATGCAGAACCCACAAGTGAGGTGGTCCATACACGTGTGTACTGTGGAAAGACAGCAGTGGTGGCTGCTGAAGTTCCAGTGTTATTTTTTGATTCAAAGAGTTTGAGCTGCAAGAGCCATAAACATACAGTCTGCTTTTTATAGTTTGTCCTTTTTTTTTCTGCTGTTGGTCAGAAGGTAGTAGAACTTCTGCCTGTTAGATAAAAATAGAAGAGCTTGTGTGTCTTGGTTAGCAGTGTTAGAGATTCTAGCTGTTTCAGATTGGTTTAGGAAAGATCTGCAGGCTGTTTTTGAGCTGATGTGTCTGCATTGCCTAGCTGCTAGAGTAATTTTAGACATGCATCTAAAATGGCCCTTTGTAATGAGTGCTGGTACAAAACCAGATCGCTAAAAGTGAAGCACAGCAATAAGAAATAACCCCAGTTGCTCTGCAGCACATGCTTTGTACTGCACGTGGCATGTCTTTGCTTCATTGCAATGCAGCTGTTTTAGAGACTGTTGTGAAAATAATCATGTAAATTGCTAATGCCTGCCTTATGCACAGGAAGAGAGGAGCTGAGCTGCTTGACAAAGTAATTGCACATAGACATGCAAGAAAAAATATTTGTTCTTTGCAGTCTCTTTTCTTCCTCCTCTTACAGAAATATCTCATAGCTTTTCTGTCTTCGATGCTAACCTTACTCTTTAGTAAGTGTCTGCCATTACACTGTTGCCGTACCAAAGGGAGGGATCTGGTCACTTTTGAGGAGATGGGGATAGGAGGAAGGGCCTGGCAGTAGTG
This sequence comes from Alectoris magna, assembly GCA_030625065.1. NCBI lineage: Eukaryota > Metazoa > Chordata > Aves > Galliformes > Phasianidae > Alectoris > Alectoris magna. The sequence goes on from CM060560.1 coordinate 63,380,961, forward strand.
GTTCTGGAGGCTAGAGTTGGTGTCGGCAGTCTGGTGCTTTCTGAGGAGCAGGATGAGGTGTCTGGGGAGATTTCTAACCATTTTCTTTGGGGGTGGGATTGTAATACCTCCTGATGCTGACAGTAACTGTCTTGTCACTGAACTGGCAGGTGAGGCAAATTAAAGCAGAATTATAGTCTGCTGGATGCTTAGAATGTTTGGTGGTGTTTCCAGTGTCAACGATATTTTCAGCTAGTGGATTAGGCTCTGTAATTCTCCACACCTGTTAGAACTTCAGTTCTTGTCTCCAAGCGTGACTTTATAAACTGCCATCTTGATGACTTACTCCCTTGTATATGCATCTCTTTTCATGATTTGAAAAAAGAATAAACTACACGAATGTCTATTTGTCCCTTCTGCATTCCTGGATATTCATCATTGCTCGGAGATATGATTTAGCAGAGGGTTGTTAGAGTTAGGGTACTATGGTTAGGCTGCGGTTGGACTTGATGATCTTTGAGGTCCCTTCCAACCTGAGTGATTCTATGATCAGCCTAGGGCCCGTCTTAATGTCAGTGCTTGCTGGGTAATTGCTTGTAAAGTAGAATTCCCGACATGCAAATAAACTTGAATGTTTCCACATGGCTGGTCATATCACTACCCTCGCGTTGTACTTGGAATTTGTGTCTTGCTTGTCACTCACCGTGTCTACAGCCTACACTGTGTGAAGGCTGATATTCATGGTTGTACTGTCACTCTGAAAATAGAGAAAACGAGAGAACTTATCCTCTGGGTACCACATGGAAAGACGGGTAGGGCTGTAACTTCAATAGAAATGCTACAGTGCAAAGGACTGGTGGGGAGTGGTCAGCTCAAGAAGCTCTTCTCTTTCCTCTAGTAGAATGGTAGCCATGCAGTTTTGCACCATGGTTGGTTCGCTGAGTAATTATTTCTGCTGCTTTGATTTATTCTTGACCTCAGTGTGGCCAAATCAGTGTTACTAATCGTCCCCACCTTGCCTCCTCTGGTTCCTGTTCCTTGAGTTTGTATTCTTGGCTTCACATTTCATTTGACCTTCTTTTTTAATTTGCAACCAACTCTTATCTAAACTTTGTATTGTTTCTTTCTGCACAACTCTTCCAAGACCCAACTTTTCCTCTTTATCCGTGCTGCCAAAAATGTTGTCCAAATTCTGATCTCTGTAACTTTAGTAATCTCTGGCCTTGGTATCAAGTCACTGTGCTTTTCCTGTTGAAGTGTGAGTGAGTAAGCTGTACAATCAAAGCAACTACTGAATTAATGGCCTTGGTTATTCCAGACCTCCTTAGCTCCATCTGTTTTTTGGCCTTTTTCTTTACGACATACAATATATATATTTTTTAATTTAATGTTTGCTTTCAAATCTTAGTCAATTTAGTCCCGTTCAACCTTTTTTATCGTGTGACCATCTCTTTCCTTCAGTTCTGCCAGCTGTGACTGTTGTCTTTTAACAAGCATTTTCATTGTTTTCACTGCTTGCAAATAGGAAGAGCCTGCAGGCGGGGTTGGTACCCATTATCTTCTACTTCAGAAATTCCTTAATCCTTGTCCCTTCTGCAGTGCACACAAGAAATTATAAGCTGATAGCTGCAGGGTCTCTGTTTACTTGTACAGGAAAACAAGCAGAAGAGGCAGGAAACTGGCATGGCTGAGCAAGAACGTTCTGGTCAAACCGAGGGATAAGAAGCACATGTACAGGCAGTGGAAGCAGGGATGTATGGCTTGAGAATGCAAGAATGCCGTCTGAACATGCGGAGATGGGATCAGGAAAGCCAGGGCACAAATGGAACTGAACTTGGGGAGGGATGTGAAAAATAACGAGAAGGGATTCTACAAGTACATTGGCCAGAAAAGATAGGTCAAGGAGAGCCTCTGTTAATTGAGAAGGGAGAACTGGCTAAAACAGGCATGGAGAAGGCTGAGGTACTCAGCAAGTTCTTTGCCTCTGTCTTTGCTGGCAGCCAGGCTTCCTGTGCCTGTTGTGTCATGAAATCAAAATCCCTCCCATTCTAAGTGAAGAGTGAGTCTGAGACCTGCTAATGGAACTGAAACAGATGACATGCTTTGCAGAGTACTGAAGGAACTGGCTGATGTGGTTGCCAAGTCACCCTCCATAGTATTTGAAAAGTCATGGCTGTCAGGTGAAGTTCCCAGTGACTGGAAAGGGGGAAACATCACTCCCATTTTTAAGAAGGAGAGAAAGGAAGACCTGGGGAACTTCGGTCTGGTGAGCCTCACATCTGTTACTGGGAAGATCATGGAACAGATCCTCCTGGAACATATGTTAAGGCTTTATCACTAAGCTGAGTGGTGCAATTGAAACAATAGGAGGAAGGGATGCCATCCAGAGAAACCTGGACAAGCTTGAGAAATGGGTCCATTGGGAGTGATGCTGTGGAGAGAAGACTCGGGGGTCCCACTGAATGAAAAGCTGGACATGAGCCAGCAGTGTGCTCTTGCAGTCCAGGAAGCCAACTGTATCCTGGGCTGCATCAACAGAGGGGTGGTCAGCAGGGAGAGGGGAGGTGACTGTCCCTCTCTACCTTGCCCTCATGAGGCACCATCTGGAATACTGTGTCCAGGCCTGGGGACCCCAGCACAAGAAAGTTGTGAAGCTGTTGGAGAGGGTCCAGAGGAGGGCCACAAAGATTATCAGAAGGCTGGAGCACCTCTCCTGTGAAGAAAGATTGAGGGATTTGGGCTCCTTTAGCTTGGAGAGAAGGCTCTGGGGAGACCTCATTGCAACTTTCCAGTACTTGAAGGATGCTTATAAGCAGGAGGGAGACCAACTTTTTACATAGGCAGATAGTGATAGAACAAGGGGGAATGGTTTTAAACTAAAAGAGGAGAGGTTTAGATTAGATGTTAGAGAAAATTTTACTCTGAGGGTGATGAGGTGCTGGCACAGCTGCCCAGAGAAGCTGTGGTGCCCCATCCCTGGAGGCACTCAAGGCCCTGGGCAGCCCGAGCTGGTGGGGGGCAGCCCTGCCCATGGCAGGGTGTTGGAACTACATGATCATTAAGGATCCTTCCACCCCAAGCCATACTGTGATTCTGTGATACTATGATGATAAGGTAGAAACAAGTTGTACTTGAGTCAAGAATGGAGACAAGAGTCTTGCATATTCAGTTCTCATGTTACCATGACTTTTCCATCCTCTCCATAAATGTATGGGCCATTTGACTACACTGTACCTGTTAAATTGTCATCACCTTGCTATTACCATTTTTCAGATGGTGAAAACCCCACTTCATTTCTCTGAATTGCCTTTTCAGTCCTGGAGAAGTCATTTGGGTCATCCTTTTTTTTTTTTTTTTTTTTTTTTTTTAAAATGGATACCCTAGTATTTTTCTTCCTATGGTTTCATGATGCTGTATACCAGAAATTCAATTGCTCAGTTAGTTATCATGGTTTCTGGGAGCCTAATTAAAAATTGGGCATAAAAATATCTTTGAATATACCTATTTAACTTTCATCTACAATGTTAACATCTAGTTATAATATAATCTTCTGCAAATGATCTGATCAGCATTGCTCATTTCTTTTAAACTTTAGCTTTTGCCAGTCTCTCACATACTGCCTTTGAGCCTGAAAGGATCTTTGTATGTGCCCACCTGTCTGTCTCTGGCTTCCTTCAAATACCCCTAAAACTCACTGTATATATGGCTATTAAATTCTTTATTAAAAACGAAACAAAAACACCTAAGAAAGACAAATGCTGCAGAATAACCCCAGTCTGCTTTCTTTTCTGTTTTCTTTTCCCTTATTGCCTGACATGAGAAAACTGTCCTTTCAAAGCAACCACATTGCTTGGTGTTTCTCAGAAGCTCCTTGCATGCCCCTGGATACTTATTTTCAACTTTTGGTATTGTAATGTTTGTTCAGAGACTAGCAGAAGTATTTTGTAACTTAATGCGGAAACAGAGAATTATCGTACCTGTTTTTTTTATGATTTGGATGTAAAAACAAAAGATAACATTATTTTCCAGGTTCAATTTTGCCTTTGGATGCTGGATCTTTAGAGTACTGGGGATATATATGTATCAGGGTTTTGATTGCAATTGAAGCTGTCTCCTGGTATTGTTACGGACTATGAGAAGGAACAATTGCCTGCCATAACTTGAATGATAAAATAACTGGAATTTTGTAGTCAGGATCATTTTCAACTTTTATTATCTTCAGCTGATGCTCCTGGGGGTGTATCCTGATGTATCCGGCACTGCCAGCTGAGAGCAGGGGCTGTCCTGCTCTGCTCTGTGCTGTGTGGCCTCACCTTTAGCACTGGGTGCTGGTGGGGTGCCACAGTATAAGGGCATAAAGCTATGAGAGTGTCCAAAGGAGGGCTATGAAGATGGTCAGGGGTCTAGAAAGGAAGATGTGTGAGGAGCGGCTGAGGCCCCTTGGTGTGCTCAGCGCTGAGCTCATGGCGGTTGCAGCTCCTCACAGGGAGCGGAGGGGCAGCGCTGAGCTCTGCTCTGTGTGACAGCGACAGGGCCCGAGGGAACGGCATGGAGCTGTCAGGGGAGGGGCGGCTGGGGGTCAGGGAAAGGGTCTGCACCAGAAGTTGAAGAGGAGACTGAGGGGAGTCATCATTCTCTGCAACTACCTGCATAGAGACTGCAGCCAAGAAAGGTGTCATTTTCTCAGATAACCAGCAATAGGACTTGAGGAAAAGTTGTGCCAGAGGAGGTTTAGATGGGCTATCAGGAAGAAGTTCTTCATAAAGAGGGTTGTCAGGCAGTGGAATGGGAGCTCAAGGAGGTGATAGAGTCCCCATCTGTGGAGATACTGAAGAGATGTGTACATGTGGCAGTAAGGGTTTAGCACTGAACTTGGTAGGTCAGATTGACGGTTGGATTTTTGATGATCTTGAAAGTTGTTTCCAACCTAAATGATTCTGTGAATCTATATTGATTCTGTGATACGTACCGACAAAGCGAGATTGATCTAGTAGCTCAAACAGAAGGAACAGGGCCTAAATCTGCTCCTTTTGGATGGGCTGGTTTGGATGGTCAGGAAAGATTGTATATGAGCATTGCAGAAATCTTCTCTTTTTTAAAAATAAAAAAGTATCTATCATCTTTGCACTTACCTGTTTACCCATAAATATTTGTGTACGTATGTGCGTACACATGTATTCATATATGTCTGAATCTTTTTCTTCGTGCTTAATGTTGTCATCTCCTATATTTTGTTACCTGGAATGAAAGCTCTGCTGCCTCCTTGCTTGAGTAGATATGCCGTAGAGGAATCTACTGTTTCATTTTCATTACGTAGACCCCAAGTTGAACAGTGAAATGCTTTAAGATTGCTTTTCCTAACACTTAATTATTATGTGCTGTTTTAGCTAAAAACAACAGCTGCTACTATTACTATTCTACTGCACCCTAAAGGCACTTAGCAGAGCCAACCTGGTCTTCTTGCAGAACGTTGCGCAGTGAGGATCACAGACATAAGGGTTGGGGTTGAGATCACAGCAGGAAGATAAAGGGAATTTCATTGTAGCCGTATGCGTATCTCATCAGTGTAATTTTTAAAGAATGTCTTAAAACAGCGATCATTAGCTTTAGAGAATGTTTTTCCTGTGTCAGTCCTGGCTAATATCACTTCCTTGCACTTGCAGGTGCTCAGGTAGACCAGTCGGTGTTTGAAGAACTTATAAAAGAGCAGCTTCCAGAATTGGCCGAACACATGAAGGATCTGACTACCTTAGCTTCCATTTCTCTTTCATGGTTCCTCACTCTTTTTCTTAGCATTATGCCTCTAGAAAGTGCTGTGAATGTCGTCGACTGCTTTTTCTATGATGGGATCAAAGCCATCTTCCAGCTAGGCTTGGCCATACTTGAAGCCAATGCTGTGGACTTGTGTAACAGCAAAGACGATGGGCAGGCCCTGATGATTCTGAGCAGGTACCGTCACGCATCTGGTTGCAGGAACGTTGCTTCCCTCACAAATCTTTCTGCAGTCAAAGGAATTTGGGTGCTGTTGTCATGACAACCGTAGGCACCCTCTGTGTTAACGTGCTGCTGCTGCTGCTTGCACGGTGCCTATCTTAAACAATGGACTTTGTAAATTTGACAAATATACGTCCTGTGACATTTCCTGGCGGTGCCGAGACATGCACGGACTGTGTCAGCGTGCAATATGTACTGCTGTTCTTTGTGTCTTCCCTGGAGTGACGAGCTTCCTGCTCCCGACTTCAAGGAGACAGGGGTTTTCTTCCTTGGGCAGTGTTTAGTCATTTGGCGGGCTTGTTGTTCCTAGGATGAGTAATATTGAAGGCATTTCTTAAAAAACACAGCAGCCTAAAAAAAAATTTGTTTTAAGTCTGAGCCATAAGACTTATTATTTATATTGAAAAAGCATAATGTGGAGTAATCTGTGTTGCATGTACTTGTTCCCTCTAGGTTTTTAGAGCACGTTAAAAATGAGGAGAGCCCTCTGCCACCTATTGGTAATCACCATGCATTTTTCAGCGATGATCAGGAAGCCACTCCAGTGACTGAAATAGCTAATCTCATTCATGATTCTTACGAGGTAAAATCCAGCTTGGTGTCTACTGGTCAGATAAGTTATAATTTTATAAAAGAAAAAGGTTTAAATTCAACATGGATGTTGCAGCAGTTAATACACGTTTTTAAAGATCCTTGAAGAAGTGCTGAAATGCAAAATGCTAGGTGCAGAATAAATACATAAACTGAAAGGTAAGTTAGAGCCTGAATACGCTTTAAACTGTGAGTTCTTGAGGAAGTCACGATACTTTAAAAGTTGTATTTCCCATCTTCTGGAAATACAGTTTACTAGAATTATCAGTATAGTAAAATGTATAAAACAATAAGCTTCTGTTCCTTCTTTCTAGAAATTTGGAGATCACTCTGTGGAACAGATAGAGCACATGCGCTACAAACACAGAATCCGGGTTCTGCAAAGCCATGAAGATACAACCAAGCAGAACGTGGTGAGTAGAATGTTGTTTAGGCTGAGATTTAACACCTACCCTCAACCCCATTGTTCTGTGGCAACCAGCTTTCAGTCTTTTTAAGGTGCAAGGTTATGAAAAAAGGGAGAATCATTACTGGCTCTGGAAGAAAGCTCTTTTCTGGGATGCTTGATGCTTTTGTCTGGCAGCCACACACGTTATTTTCTAGGGGTGGCTATAACATAAAGAACAACTGCAGGACAGTCCAGCCCAATGCTTTGTGTGTAGCAGTGGCCCTGGGCAGATGCCTGGGGAAGAGCAAGAACAGAGCGAGCATGATGCGATGCTTCCCCAGCCTCCTGTGACCTGCAGCTTAGGGACTTCCTGTCTTTGTTTCTAATAGCCCTTGGGGGATTTCTCTTTTCACAGATTTGTCCAACCAGTGAACCTAGAGAAGGGGGGGGGGGGATTGCAAAGATTTTTCAGTGCTCCAGTTTTCACCTGTACCACATAAGAACAGTCGCTGGGAGGGTTCGTGTGCTTGCCTGTTCGTGTCAGTGATGACAGTAGCAAGCATTATGACTAACGTGCATTCTCTTCTTTTCAAGCTTCGAGTTGTCATCCCAGATGTTTCGATTCTTCCTGAAGATTTAGAGGAATTGTATGACCTGTTCAAGGTTGGTATACATAAAGAGTAGGGGATTAAGCTATTTGAGGCTTCTGGCTGTAACCTCCAGCCATTGTTTAGCACAGCCATCTCAGATTTCGTGTCTGGGACGTCTTAGAGAGGTGTTCCGTGTTACCTGGGTGAGATCTTAGCTGGAACTTGTCATCTTGTCCTTTGTGTGGTTGTCCAGTTGCTAGAGAGCAATACTAATGTACTGATAATTCAGTGGAGAGTTATTGAGAATATTTTTTCTAACTTGCTGCTTAGTAATGGTCTGTGAGAAATTAGGTCCCAGTAATTTTCACATGCAGACTAGACTTACTATGTAGTTCTGCTCACTGCAGATCTGTAATACTTTTAAGTCCTGCTCTCTTAGTGCTTTTTAAAGGCACTCTCAGTTGTCCACCGAGTGGGGAGGAAACCCAGAAACTTACATATTTCCTATTAGTTCCCAATTATCTTTTTTTTAATTTATTTTTTTTTTTGAACAACTAAAAGCAGTTTCTAGTTCAGTTCCCTAATGTCAGGATGACATCTGAAAGAGCTGTTATAAAAGATATTTGGAGATGGAAACATCTAAGATTACACAGATATCTGTGATTTAGAGCTCCACGCGTGTAATGGACATTCAATGTATATTTCTTCTGATCTGTTGTTCATCCATAAATATTAGGCACTGAGAACATTCTTGTGGTATGTACTCAGTGTTAAGTATCTTTGTGGCTAAGAGTGGCTGTATTCTTGTTCCATTAGTTGTGGTAAGACAGTGCTGCTGGAGCTTACTCTGTAGATCTTCCCCCCTGCTCCTTGCTGCTGTTCTTTATCCTTGACTCGTACTCATCTTTTCTCACTTGGTTTCCTTGTGATTCCTTTTTTCATTACCTCCTTTGCTCCCTCAGGACAGCTCGTTTTGTTGGGGGACTCTTTGTTGTGCATCAACCTGTCCCTATGGGAAGAATGGGAACAGTATCCAAACTGAGAGGTCTGGGAGAGAATTAACGAGCAGGTCAAGCATGTCTGACACCTTGAATTTTCTCCACTTCCCTGTACCTTTGGGTGGATGTCCTGAGCCAGATACAGCCAATAGAGTGTCAGTAGCTCTTCCACTAAGAGTCTGTCCAGTTTCTTTTCAAATTTATTAATTATCCATTGGCGATAATAAGAGCACTCGGATGCTCTAATTAAAGATTCATACTTAGCTTTTTCTCACATGAATAGTCTCGGTATCATTATAACACTACACACAAAGAGAATTCTGAGCATTTCCAGCACACTTTGATGTGAATGCCTTTTTCTGCCAGTCGTGCTCTCTTTGATATTGTGGACTGCAATTCCCTTCTCCTGCATTTGATTTCTCCTAGAGGGAACATCTAATAAGGTGCTACTGGGACATGGCGGGGCCTGCTGCTGAGCGACACGACCCCAGCAGGCCGTACGCCGAGCAGTACCGGATTGATGCCCAGCAGTTTACTAACCTTTACAAGCTCGTTTCGCCCTGGACGTGTGGGGAGCACACAGACATCCTCGCTGAGAGAACATTCCGGCTCCTAGACGAGAATATGGACCACCTCATTGAGTTCAAGGGGCTTGCCAGCTGCCTAGGTATTGGCTTCTTGCATGGGGTGGAAGGTGGACAGAGGTGTGGTGGCTTGGGGTGAGACAGAGGTCACATAACTGGTGACCTTGTATGCAGGCTGATAGTGATAAGACAAGGAGGAATTGTTTTAAACTAAGAGAGGGGAGATCTTGGTTAGGTATTAGGAGTAAATTCTTTACTCAGAGGGCTGTGAGGTGCTGGCACAGCTGTGCAGAGAAGCTGTGGTGCCCTGGGCAGCCTGAGCTGGTGGGGGGCAGCCCTGCCCATTGCAGGGGTTTGGGTTGAGTGGGATTTGACGTCCCTTTCAACCCAAAGCATTCTATGATTCTATGAAGATATGAGTAGGTATTTTTCTTACGTGTAATTCACTTAACCAGTGACCTTCACTAATATTCACTGTTCTATTCACAGTAAGTAGGTTAGATTAAAAAGACACCTTAGGTCATCATTCAATATTGTATTAAAATATGTGTTAGTAATTTTGTTGAAAGTATTTTATGAATTAAACTCATACTTGGGTCTGTGTGGAAGGCTAGGAAATCTTTGCTGCACTCAGTATACCTTTGAAATTGCAGTACATTATCTGTAATTGGTTCTTCAAGATTTATCTTCATCTCATTTAAGATTATATGAGTTTACTGCTGTTGACAGAAAGCAGGACAAAAAAATTTGACCATCGGGGACTGATGTGCTACTGAGCTGTGCTACTGAGCTGTGCTACTGAGATGAGGCTGTCCATCCCAAAATCTGGCTGAAGAACAGGACAACATCTCAGCTGTTGCCTGACCCCAAATAACAGAAATGCTTCAACAGTCAAAGCCTCAAGAAATTAAGTAAATCCATATTTTTGCCACTTAAGCTTTCTGGAATTTTTTTATGTGAACCAAATCAGCCTATACTATATTATAATGCATTCTTACGTTCTTTAAACTGAAAAGGTTTCCACAGTATTTCAGTGCTTTTGAAAGTTTAGAAGCAGTCTTCATTAGCAGGGGCTCTAGCTGCACCACCCAAGCTGCAGAAAGCAAAGGTAAGAACTGGGAGAAGGAAGATCTGTCCACTGTAAGTGAAGATCAGGTTCAAGACTGCCTAAAGAACCTGAAGGTGCACAAGTCCATGGGATCCAACAAGATCCATCCACAGGTTCTGAGGGAACTGGCGGAGGAAGTTGCCAAGCCGCTGTCTATATTTGAAAGGTCATGGCAGTCTGGTGAAGTTCCCCCTGATTGGAAAAGGGGAAATATAACCCCCATTTTCAAGAAGAGGAAGAAAAGAAGATCCAGGGAACCACAGGCCAGTCAGTCTAACCTCTGTGCCTGGCAAGATCAGGGAGCAGATCCTCCTGAAGGCCCTGCTAAGGCACATGGAAAACAAAGATGAGGTAATTGGTGGTAACCAACATGGCTTCACCAAGGGTGAGTCATGCCTGATGAACTTGCTGGCTTTTTATGATGGAGTTACAGTGTCAGCAGATAAAGGAAGAGCAACTGATGTCAACTATCTGGACTTGTGCAAAGCATTTGACGCTGTCCCATGCAGCATGCTGGCTGCAAAACTGGGGAAAAATGGATTTGATGGAGCACTTGCTGGATAAGGATTTGGCAGGATGGTCACACTCAGAGGGTTTTGGTCAACGTTTCAGTGTCCAAGCAGAGACTGATGAGTGGCATTCCTCAGGGATAGGTGCTGGGACCAGTGCTATTTATCCTTTTTGTAGGTGACAGTGACAGTGGGATTGAGTGCACCCTCAGCAAGTTTGCAGATGACACCAAGCTGAGCAGTCCTGTTGACATGCCAGAGGGAAGAGATGCCATGCAGAGGGACTTGGACAGGCTTGAGAGTTGGGCCCATGACAACGTCATAAAGTTCAACAAGGCCAAGTGCAAGGTCCTGCACCTGTGGTAGGGCAATGCCAAGCACAGACACAGGTTGGGCAGAGAATGGCTTGAGAGCAGCCCTGAGGAGAAGGATTTGGGGGTGTCAGTTGATGAAAGACTCAACGCTAACCAGCAGTGTGTGGTTGCAGCCCAGAAGGCCAACCATATCCTGGAATGCATCAAGAAGAGTGTGACCAGCAGGTTGAAGGAGGTGATTCTGCCCCTTTACTCTGCTCTCATGAAACCCCACCTGGAATACTGTGTCCAGTTTTGGACCCTCAACACAAGAAGGACATGGATCTGTTGGAACAGGTCCAGAAGGCCACGAAGATAATCAGAGGGCTGGAGCATCTCCTGTAAGGGGACAGGCTGGGAGAGCTGGGGTTCTTCAGCCTGGAGAAGAGGAAAGCTCCAGGGGGACCTTGTAGCGGCCTTCCAGTACCTGAAGGGGACCTACAGGAAGGCTGGGGAGGGACATTTTAGAAGGGCAGGTAGTGACAGGATGAGGGGAAATAGCTTTAAACTGGAAGAGGTTAGATTTATACTGGATATTAGGAAGAAATTATTTTCTGCAAGGGTGGTGAGACACTGGAACAGGTTGCCCAGTGAGGATGTGGATGCCCCCTGCCTGGAGCATTCAAGGCCAGGCTGGATGGGGCTGTGAGCAACCTGGTTTAGAGGGAGGTGTCCCTCTAGGGGGGTTGGAACCAGGTGATCTTAAAGGTTCCTTCCAACCCAACCCATTCCATGAATCTCATTTCATCTGATCACTGAACATATTAGCCATATTACAAGAGAAGTAGATAGCTTGTTGGGGTTTATTTTATAGAAGTGGTAAGGGCTAAAGGGAAGAAACGTTAAAATCCTGATGGCTCCCAAGGAAGAGAGTTTTCTCTCTCCCCCTTTCTTGTTCCTGCTTATACTGAAGCAACAAACAGCCTTCACTAGATTCCTTACCATTCTCTTTGGTATTTTTCAATGATGATGAAGTTCCATGGGGTAGGTACTCCCAGTCTAATTGACAACAACAAAGAACACAACAGATGCCTGTCACCCGCTGTTCCTCATTAAGAGGCACAACTTAAAATATTTCAAAGTAATATGCTTGTTTTCCTATATTGTTCTTGCAAACAGTTCTCTTTTGTGCACCGAGATGGGTGATCTATTTTAAGCTGTGGGAGTAGATGCTCAAGTCCACTTCCTTATTTTTCTTCCCCCTCCCCCCCACCCATTCTTCTCACAGATGTCATGTATAATGGAGAAATGAATGAAAAGATAAAGTTCCTGTATAAGCTGCACATCCCACCTGGTAAGAAACTTGAAAGGATGTACCTCAGTTTCCCTTAAAACAAACAAACAAACAGCAAACCAGCTGATGACAACAGCTGATGTTGGGAAGAGGCTACTTAATGATCTGTCTTGCTTCCTTCAGCTGGGATTTGTGTTTGTAATCATGCTCACTCCGGTTAAAAGCTTTTTGGGTGGAATTTATGGATACAAAACATTAAGGCTCCCATCTGCCGCATCCGGAGCTGTTTTGCCGCCAGTTCTATGGTTACTTCTAGACTAAATACAAACGGGGATTACGTTATTGAATGGCTGTACTCGGTTTGCAGCAGAAATGTCCTCATCGCATCTTGATCCAGTTGTGATGAGGTGACAAAATTTTGCAGTAGTTTCTCTGTTCAGTTTTTAATTCAGTGTGCCATTCCTTGCAGACTTCCTACTCTTACTGCAGCTCCAGCCTTACTTACATTGACATAATTTTACATTATGATTCAATGAAGTGACTGCTTAAAAACGTATGTGCCCTGTTATTTAGCTTTCTTCGAGTATGTATGTTTTACTAACACAAATAACCACTGTGCAGCATTAGAAGGATTAATGACACCTCTTTTGGACAGCTCTCACAGAAGATGAAAGGGACAGCCAGTCACCACTGAAGAATCCTTTGCTGTCAACTTCGAGACCATTAGTCATTGGGAAATCAAATGGTATGGTGGAAGTGGTTCTCCATTGTATGCATGTGTGTATGAGATAACGACTTTCCACATGTCACCCCCCCCCTCCGTTATCTTCACTTTCTGGGTTTTATTCTGAAATGTTGATCTACTGCAATGACTTGAAAACTAATTCTCCTCTTTGTGTCTGCTCCATAAAAGGAGACGCAGTAGATTACCAAAAGCAGTTGAAACAGATGTTGAAGGATCTAGCCAAAGAAAAGGATACTAAAACTGAAAAAGAATTGCCAAAAATGAGCCAGGTATGTATGTTAGGGGCTGTGGTCTGTTTTTAAAGAAGTAGAGATCATTCACAAATGAACTATCTGAATACAGATAAGCAGCTTAGCTCTTTAGGGTAGCTTAAGCCCAACCTCAGATTCAGCCCTTTAGATATCTAGGACTGGGTTATTCTGATGGAGGGAAAAGACATGATGTTAAAAAACAATCAATCAGCCACCTTTATGAGCATCTTCCTCTCCACAGACTAGCTGGTAAATACATGTACAGTATCAGCAGGATGGAAAAAAGCACTCTTCATAAACCCAAAGAATTCCTGAGAATGCATATTGCTGTTCTGTCCTTTCTGACGTCCTCCCCACCGGATGGGTAATATTATTGGTCCATCACCAGCTGAGACTTGCCCTGCCTTAGCCTAATGCTGACCCTGAACAGCAGGAGACAGCCAAAGGCTCTCATCATCTTGTCATCTCTTCCCTAACGCCAGTACTGTTTGTTTTTGATACAAGGAAATCTGCTGGGGAAAGGGGGCCCTGTATTATTAAAACGTGTATGGACACACAAAGATAAATGACATTTTACATAGAATCCCTTCTGTGATGGTCTAGCTAAAAAAGTTTTTAATGGGTGGCCTGTCCCCAGCCTTTCATAAGCTTAGCAGGACTTGCATCATCTGAGGGCAGCATTTGATTGAATTTCCTGAGATCCCTTTCAACTTGAATTAACCTTTGATTGTGTAAAACTTCAGGTCTCACAGATGGAGTAGCTCGTAGCCTAAGAAGCATCTGTGAGGTGTGAGTGAGGGAAGGAGTTTGCTTTTTATTTTTAATTAGAAAAAAAAATTACAGGTGAGAGCTGGGGAAGCAGCAGATGGGAAGGTATTTGCAGATCTCTGAGTGGCTACCGTGGTTGTGAATCACTCTAACAACCCATGATTTTTCTGCCAGTAACAGACTGTATCTCCACTTGCCCGTTGGTCATCTATGAGGTCCTGTTCTAAGCAAGGAAGCAAAATACTTTTCTGCTCTGTTCCCCTTTTGATTTCCAGTGCAAGTGTTTCTTAGCTTGACTGGAGGTTGAAATCCCTTTGCTTGCAGTTTTCTAAAGCAAGCAGAAGTTAAAAATGAGCAAGTCTGCAGACAGTATTCTGCATTCCTTTGCAATACTCTGCCCTCCCGACTCCTAGTTACCCATGGCATAGCTGTTCAGCACCTTACTTCTGATTTTTATCCTGTACAGAGGGAATTCATTCAGTTCTGCAAAACCTTGTACAGCATGTTTCACGAAGATCCAGAGGAGAACGACTTATATCAAGCCATTGCCACTGTGACCACCCTCTTACTTCAGATTGGAGAAGTAGGACAGAGGAGCATCAGCCTGGGGAGCGGATCGGATGAATTCAATGAGGACCTGCAGGCTCAGGCCTCTGCTTCAGACCACGATGCTGTTTTTAGTGACACCGTGAAGACCCTTCACAGAGACTCTCAGTCTTCACCAGTGACCGAAGGGGACTGGACTGTCTCCTTTGAACATATTTTAGCATCCCTCTTAACTGAACAGTCGTTAGTTAATTTCTTTGAAAAACCCCTAGAGCTAAAACCAAAACTTGAGAACGCAAAGCTGAATCAGTATAGTCTCAAAACAAATGGAACGAGCTGCCAGTCACGGAGCGAACATACGAAACCAAACACACAGTAGCAGCAAACCTATCAAAAAGAACGTGCACTGAAATAACGCCGAAGCACACACTGTACGAGGCTTTCAGTCGGCAGCGGACTTCTGATCAACTATTTGTTAGTTTGTGGCTTTCAGTTTAAGAGTTTTAAAGCTAAAAGTTGTGCGAGTCGTTTTGTGCCATCCACTGAATGTTAAAAGGAAACATCTGTCTACAGTGCGAAGACACTGAAGTCCTCTTCCATACTGGGAGAGCAGAGGCTGGCTCCTGTTGTCCCTTTTTTTCTTTTTTAAAAGGAAAACAAACAAACAAAGAGGAAAAACTATTCGGCTACTGTCTGCAGTTTGTTTATTAGGTTGCCTTTTTTGCACTAATAACTGAAAACTGTTTCAATGCTGGTAATTGAAACTATTTTAATATATTTGATTTTATTCCAGTTTGTATGTCTTGCTAAAACGTTAAGTGTACACGGACTGCGCTTCTGATGTTGGTCTCTGAAGTATGCACTTTTCAATAAATCCTTTTTGTACCAGACCTGCGTTGACAATTTCTGGATTGATGGGAGCTCTAAGTGCCATTAGTTTCTACTTCACATTCCCTGAGGTAGTGTGGTCCCATTTAACGGCCTGGCCAGAGCCCCGTGTCTCTGCAGTACGCAGACTTGTCTGGGAGAAACTTTTCTACTAGAAGCCCAGCAGAGGAAGAACAGCTACAGACTCTGTCTGGGAGAGATTACATACACAAAGATTACATACTGTTATAATACCTGTGTCATGGCTCTTTATTCCCACAGGAACAGAACCCAAGGACTCTGCCAGCCAAACACTGTTCTCCATATTACAGTCACATGCAGCAGAAATCTACAGATTTCTGTTTATTTTGGCTTGTACTGTTTAAATAATAATAAAAAAATAACACCACCATTATGCAAAGCCCCAAGAAAACAAGCTGTCACCTGTTCAACTCCATGCTTCACGGGTGAGATCATGAAGAAACCAGACTCAAACTCATAGGAAAGATTTAAGAGTAAACTTTCTCTTTAATAATTTTATTGTCATTAAAATCGGTTTAATTTTCATCCACATTGACTGTCTGTAGACCTGCAAAACAAGAAGTTGTACCATCATCTATTTCTACTATGACTCCCTTTCATGTACATGCATCCACCTATATATGAAAGCTAGTTTGCTGATTTACTTCTGGAAGAACTACCCAGGGAAGTACTAAGGGAAGCTTCACATTAAATCCATTCTGCAGATAAGGTATTTTTCAGCTGACACACATGAAGGCTAGACATGCTTGTGCCTTCAACATCAGAAGACAAAAGGGACCTGGGGGTGTTGGTTGATGCTTGGCTGACATGAGCTGACAGTGTGCCCAGGTGGCCAAGAGGGCCAATGGCATCCTGGCCTGCATTAAAAATAGTGTGGCTAGCAGGAGCAGAGAGGTAATCATTCCCCTGTACTCAGCACTGGTGAGGCCGCACCTCGAGTACTGTGTTCAGTTTTGGGCCCCTCACTGCAAGAAAGACATCGAGACCCTGGAACATGTTCAAAGAAGGGCAACAAAACTGGTGGGTCTGGAGCACAAGTCCTATGAGGAACGGCTGAGGGAGCTGGGATTGTTTAGCCTGGAGAAGAGGAGGCTCAGGGGAGACCTCCTTGCACTCTATAACTTCCGGAAGGGAGGTTGTGATGAGGTTCTCTTCTCCCAGGCAACAAACAGGACCCAAGGAAACAGCCACAATTTGCACAAGAGGAGGTATCAGGCACTGGAATGGCTGCCCAGGGAGGTGGTGGAGTTGCCATCCCTGGCAGTGTTCAAGAGGCGTCTGGGTGAGGAGCTACGAGAGATGGTTTAGTGGCTTGTGGTAGCAATGGTAATGGGAGGACAGTTGGACTACACGATCTTGTAGGTCCTTTCCAACCTTGTGATTCTACAATCACTAGACATACTTTAAATAGGAAAACATCTTAAGCAACTCTAACATCCACGTTTTTTTCTTTCAAATATATTTTCATATATTATTTCACACAATTCCATCCTTAGAATTTTAACGCTGACCAGGCAAGCTACCCTGCTCTCTATAGTAAAATCAGCAGTCTGACCCCTTTCTGCACACTTCTCATCCTAACTGCACTGCAGGAGGGGAGCTGTCCTATTTCACTAGCTGTTCACCACTGTGCACAACCTTCAGGAAGAGAGAGACCATGCAACCTTACCTTTGAATGTTGTGACTGGTACATAGGTAACCAGCGTGTACAGCTTGTTTGGGGAATCTTCATCCTCATTGCGCTTTCTGGACAAACGCACACGGATACGGTAAGGAACATTCCTAAAACAAGACATCATTACCTGTCAATAAAATATGTTCTGAATTCTTCTTAGTCAACAGGGAAGAAAAAACACTGTTCCACGGTTACTAACCTCTCTGATTTCTGAAGCTTTGCCTATTTGTTCAAAGACATGAGCCTGTACCTCGGAATTTATGCTGCTTGCCTTAGAGGAGCTTCTATGTTTAAGTGCACCATTAAGAGTCAACCGTGCCTTGGGTACTGATGATGCACTGGCAGCACAACATCAGAAGTGCACCACTGCTCTACTTACTGATCCAACAGAATACGAAGGTGATTATCATCAGCAAGCAGCTGTTACTAACGAGCATTTCTTACCTGAAAAGAATATAACAGCTCAGACGGAAGGGATCTACAAAGATTACTGAGCCCAACTGCCTGACCGCTTCTGGGCTAGCAAAAAGTTAAAGCATATTAATTGAAGGCATTGTCCAAATGCCTCCTAAACAGACAGGCAAGGGATATCAACAACCTCTCTAGGAAGCCTGTTCCAGTGTTTGAGCTCTCTCACAATAAGAAAACTGTTCCTAATGCCCAGTCTGAATCTCTCCTGGTGCAGCTCTGTGCCACTTCCCTTCTGCCACTGGCTCCCAGGAGCAGAGCACCTCCTTCTGCTTCTCAGGGCACTGCAGGGATCAGCGAGGTCAGCTCTTGTCCTCTTCCAGAGGAGGAGGGCTCCTCCTGCTAAGGAGCAGCCCAGCGCCCTCAGCTTCACAGGACATGCCTTTAGCCCTGTTAACAGCTCTGGTGCCCTCCTGTGGGCTCTTTCCAGGACCTTAACATTTACATTTTTTTTATGTTGTGGAGCACAGAACTGCACACCATATTTAAGACAAGGCCACTACAATGCTAAATAATGCTAAATAAAGTGGAAGAATCACCGCTTTCAACTGAGTGGCCATGCTGTGCTTAATACAGCCCAAAACACAGTTCGCCTTTTGGCTGCCAGGGCACACTGCTGGCTCACACTAAACCTGCTGCTACCTGCACCACCAGCTCCCTTCCTAATGAACTGCTCCAGCTCCTTATCTCCCTGTCTGTGTCCAGAATTCTTACCTGAACAGAAAACAGTGAGGGGGGAAAAAGTAACAAAAAACCCACAACTACTTTGAAAGCCTGAGGGTCTTGTTAAAGAGTCAGAGTACCGCCCAACCTGTATGCCACAAGTCAGTGCAACCTTACTATGTGTTAGAGCTAAACGAAGATCTTACCTATGGACATACAGTTGATCAGCATTTCTTCCTCACAAAGCCCACAGAATCACAGCTGAACTGCTCTGTTGGTTTTGTGATACTCAGTCACAGCCTAGCGTCCTCCCGTAATACTGCACTAAGTCTGATGCTGAGGGCAGGCAAAAAATGGTTTGTTCAGACCATTTTTCAAGTAGTCTCCCACTCAAAGGAACCCAGGATCTTGGTCAAGTCTTGCTCTGAGTAGTTCACTCAGGAGAAAGAACTTTCTCGTTGCTATACACTCTCAGAGCATGTTAACTAAATCAGATCTAGCACAAAGCACTTTCACATACACTGTAATTAAGACACAGGAACATGCTTCAATTCTCTCACCTCTTAAGCTGAAAGCAATTCTTATTACTTTGCCTGGCTCTCTGACCATTGCAATAGCTGAACTGTGATTCTAGTCTCTCCTCATCCTTTCAGAAGATGTTAATCCTGGACTAGCAACAACTGCAGTTAAACCCACAGTGGAAAGACAGATGTGATGATTCCCTGCTCTTTTATGCTGAATGCACTTAGCAGCACTTTTACAAATTAACACAAAGAAGTCTATGTCTACTAGTTCTATGATCTAGTGACCCATCTGGTGGATGAGGGAAAGGCTGTTGATGTGGTCTACCTACACTTCAGCAAAGCCTTTGACACTGTCTCCCACAGTATTCTCCTGCAGAAGCTGGCAGCCTGTGGCTTGGACGGGTACACTCTTGGCTGGATAAGGAGCTGGCTGGAGGGCCGGGCTCAGAGAGTGGTGGTGAATGGAGTTAAATCCAGATGGCGACCGGTCACGAGTGGTGTTCCCCAGGGATCTGTGCTGGGGCCTGTCCTCTTCAGTATCTTTACTGATGACCTGGATGAGGGCACTGAGTGCACCCTCAGTAAGTTTGCAGATGACACCAAGTTGGCTGGGAGTGTGGATCTGCCTGAAGGTAGCGAGGCCCTACAGAGGGATCTGGACAGGCTGGAGAGCTGGGCTGAAGCCAACGGGATGAGGTTCAACAGGACCAAATGCCAGGTCCTGCACTTTGGCCACAACAACCCCAGGCAGCGCTACAGGCTGGGGGCAAAGTGGCTGGAAGACTGTGTAGAGGAAATGGACCTGGGGGTATTGATTGATGCTCTGCTGAACATGAGCTGACAGTGTGCCCAGGTGGCCAAGAGGGCCAACGGCATCCTGGCTTGCATCAGAAACAGTGCTGCCAGCAGGAGCAGAGAAGTGATTGTCCCCCTGTACTCAGCACTGGTGAGGCCGCACCTCGAGTACTGTGTCCAGTTTTGGGCTCCTCAATGCAAGAAAGACATCGAGGCCCTGGAACGTGTTCAAAGGGCTACAAAGCTGGTGAGGGGTTTGGAGCACAGGCCTTATGAGGAGAGGCTGAAGGAGCTGGGAATGTTCAGCCTGGAGAAGAGGAGGCTCAGGGGAGACCTTACTGCTCTCTATAACTTCCTGTAGGGAGGTTGTGGTGAGCTGGGGGTCAGCCTCTTCTCCTGTGTCATTAGTGATAGGACTAGAGGCAATGGTTTCAAGCTGCGGCAGGGGACATTCAGGCTGGACATTAGGAAATATTACTTCTCAGAAAGGGTGGTCAGGCACTGGAATGGCCTGCCCAGGGAGGTGGTGAAGTCACCGACCCTGGGGGTGTTCAAGGAATGAATGGATGTTGTGTTGAGGGACATGGTTTAGTGGGAGCTATTGGTGATAGGTGAACGGTTGGACTCGATGATCTTGTAGATCTTTTCCAACCTTAGTTATGCTGTCACCTGACTGAACAACTACTACTTCTTTATACATGAACCACAACATCTTAATACTAAGGACAGAAAAACAGCCCATCCTATAAGTTAGTCCTATCTTCCCACTCTGCTTTGGAAGGAAGGGCTGCCACAGCACACAAAGACTTCAGCCAGACTTACAGTATGAATCTCTTCTAGGTAACTTTAATATGGCATAAAAGATCTCACTCCCTACAGTCAGCAATAGCCTTTGGGCCACTTTAACACACGCCAAATGCTGAACCAACTGCCCCTCTGGCAGCAATTTAACACCAGTTTTCATTTTTTGGCCCCCAAACAACTTTATTATTTGTATTCTCAAACACAAGAATAACGGCCCTATTTAGAACACACCACATCATTTTCTCGTGCAGCATTTTGTCTGTTCACCATGCTTCAAACCTATTTCTCTTTCAGGCACATTACAGACCCCAGGTACCTGGCTGGGAATGCAATGCGTTTCTAAAACCTTCCTGCCATGATAGGTATTGGGGTACTACAGTACCACAATAAATACTGCAAGAAGGTTACACATTTGTCCGGCCCTCTAAGTCCTGCATATATAAAGACATTATTATTACGAAGTTCCTCCCCACCCAACCCAGAAAGTAGCAGAAAAACGTACCTTATTCCTTTCGCCCAGACTGCTTTGTTCAGCCTGGTGTCAATGCGAACATCAGGAGTACCCATTTCTTTCATTGCAAATTTACGGATTTCCTTGAGAGCACGCGGTGCCCGCTTCTTGAAGCCACTGGGACAAGCAGAAGAACCATTTATTGAACGTCAGCAAACTGTCAGCACACCAGACACTTGTCACAGCAATCATCCACCAGCATCCTCTCAACACGCAATTCAAACAACTTCAACCATCACTGTCACTTTGCTGTCTCTTTTCTCTCTTGCTCGAAGTTAATTTCTGCCATTTCACCAATTAGAGTTTTAGTTCCTCTTTAGTTTCACCAATTTAGAGTTTTTGTCAGGCTGTATGAGCTTCAGGATGTTGTCAAACACGCACAAATCCCAACAAACATTGCTCAACTCAAATCATATCCCAACTTACACCTCACCCAGTTCAGCAACGAGCATAGATCCGATTGCATGGCTACAGCGCTACTTCTAAAACTTATCACAGTGCGATAAATTTTCAACTTCAGCTGGGAAATAACAGTGCCTTGGGCACAGAGGCAAACTGCTCTCCTTTCACATTAAGTCCAAGAACACTCACAAAAAAAAAAGCAACAAGCTTTTTTCAGAAAGTCACCTCCGAGTCCAGCTCTGCAGAGGTACCAGATCTGGTCCTCTGGGATACAAGTGCAGGAGAAGAGACTACACCATCACCCCTCGCAATCCGTGTCAGCAAGCACTGATGTCCTCTGTAGTTTCAAACACCACCTGCACATGCAATACTTGACTGATTAAAAAACACCACTTACACTCCATGGATCCGCTTGTGGATGTTGATGGTGTACTCCCTGGTCACCACCTCGTTGATGGCAGATCGCCCCTTCTTCTTCTCGCTGCCTTTCTTTGCGGGAGCCATCTGAGCACCACTGAAAAGCATCCATGCACACATCAAACACACATCCCTTTTCCCACGTTACATTCCTAGCTCCTCCATTCCTCAGCTCCTTACAGGCCTCACAACTCCCATGTTCAGGATGTTATTTCTGATTAACCCACCACACAATCACAGAATGGCTTGCGTTGGAAGGGACCTCAAGGATCATCAAGCTCCGACCCCACTACTGCAGGCAGGGCTGCCAACCTCCACATTTAATACTAGGCCAGGTTGCTCGAAGCCCCATCCAACACGGCCTTGAATGCTTCCAGGGAGGGAACATTCACAACCTCTCTGGTCAGCCTGTTACAGCATCGCATCGCTCTCACAATAAAGAATCGCTGGGGTCACATCACTGTGCTCCGTGGCCACTTCCCAAGATGCTTTCCCCAGCCGACCATAAACCAGCACCCCCCTCCCCCCCCCAGCTTTTGTATCTCCACGCTCCCTCCTCCTTCAGGGCAGCCCAGGAGGGACCTATGCTCTTCTGCTCCCGCCCCTGCACAGCTGCCCCGCGGCCTCAGCGAGCCCGCTCCCCGCCCACCCCCGCTCCGGCCGGAGGGCGCGGGGACGTGGCCCCATCCCTACAGAGCGGACGCCCGCCAAGAGGAATACCCTGCCGCCCGTACGCTGAGCCGCCCCCCGCGCCGGAGAAGACGGAGGAGAGCTCCCGCAGCGGGCCCTACGGAGCGGATGGCGGCAGATTAAGAACAGCTGGGCCCACGCCCCACTCACCCCGCTCGGGCGCAGGCCGGAAAGGAAGGCGGAAGGGAGCCAGATAGCAAGGAACCCTTCCGGGTTGCGGCCCACTGCGCCTGCGCAAACGGAAGCGCGAGGGTCACGGGCTGGTGTTGCGGTGCACATGCGCACTGCCTTCTGGCCAATGTCGGCTGTTAAGATCAGGCTGCTTCCCAGCAGGCGGTGGTTGGGGTTTAGGATATTGGGTATGGAATGTATTTTAATGGTAGGCTGCTCTGATTGTGCTACTACATGGTGTATGCTTCTGCTAACTGGGCTTGTTTGCTTTTTGCTGGGTTAAAGGCTTTCCCTCACAGCTGAGGAACTTACACCTGCATCTCTGTGTTGGGCTTTGAGTGCTGCCTTCCCATGTGCCATCCATCTTTAGGGGTCTTTCTTGTAGGTTGGCCCTTGTATAGGGGCTTGGCTTGAGGATTATCCCACTGGTAGGCAGTGTCCCATTCAGTCTGCACCTCTCATCCCTGAGACAGAAAGGGGCACCAGCTGGCAGTAGGGCATAGGGCAATATGTGATGACTTCCCGATCTGCCTAGGGAAATAGCCAGAGCTAAGTGATTCCAATGGGACAAGGCAGACCCCAGCTATACTACACCAGAACAACAAACCACTCTGTAAAAGAGGACTGGCAATCCATGTGCATGCAATAGGGAGCAAGGGCAATAATCCAGAGCTGGAATGTGTGTGTGTACAGAGGAGAAATGAGGCAGAGCATAAAAAATGAGATACTGACGTAAATCTGCTCTCGCAAGTGCCCTGTGTCCTTCCAAACAACAATGCAAGCCAGCTTATGGGAAGACAACCCCACCCTATTGACAGCCTGTTAACTGCTGCGGTACTGCTGGTTTGAGGCTGAGCTCCGGCATGCCGCTGAGCATCAGGAGAGATGTGGGAGAGTAAAACAATTTCTCAAAGAGATTTTCTCTTCCTGTGGCTTCTGCTATAGTAATTGAGATCCAAGAGTCATAGAACCATAGAATATCCCAAGTTGGAAGGAACTTATAGGAATCACGGAGTCCAGCTCCTGGCTCCACACAGATCACCTACCATTCACACCCTGTGTCTGACAGTGCTGTCCAAATGCTCCCTGAACTCGGGGCCATGCCCACCGCCCTCTGGTGCGGACCCTTTCCCTGACCCCCAGCCGCCCCTCCCCTGACAGCTCCATGCCGTTCCCTCGGGCCCTGTCGCTGTCACACAGAGCAGAGCTCAGCGCTGCCCCTCCGCTCCCTGTGAGGAGCTGCAGCCGCCATCAGGCCTCCGCTCAGCTCCTCTGCTCTGCGCTAAGCACACCAAAGGACGTCAGCTGCTCCTCACACATCTTCCCTTCTAGACCCCTTGCCATCTTTGTAGCCCTTAAGAAGTGCTACTTCTATGGGTGTTCTCTCTGAAGTCCTCATGTTCCTTCATTACCGCTTCCCTGCACGAACTTTCTGGCCTCCAAATGAACAGATTTCCCTTCCTGTTTCTGAGAATAAGTCTGCACAGAAGTGGATGGCATTTATGAAGTTAGCCCCTACTTAGTTAATGTGCCTTCACTAAGGTTTGTTTATAGTTAGTAGAAATAAGTTTCCTCAGACATCAGGTAAGAGAACCTTAGGGTTTGGTGCTTTAATCTTCATCTGGAGGGGTCACTCTTGCTTCACTGAATGTAAGAACTTGAATGTGAGCGCAGTGACTCAGATTCTGGGAGAGGTGACTGAAGCTAGTGGTAGAAAGGTTTTCTTAGAGACCAGGTGTTGTCTTAAAACACTTTCTAGAGACAGATACTTGATTCTCTCATCTGCCTTCAGTACGAACTAAAATACCTGTGTACCAATCCTTGTTACCAGCCAGTCCTGCTGTGGAAGCAGTGGGGTCATTTTGCCAGCAGGTTTCTTCCAAGAGATTTTTAGCTTGCTTGTTTGTTTTTTGTTTTTACAGAAGGCTTTTCAGAACCCAGGGCAAGTGAACTTTTTCTGAAAGTTTACTTTCACCATTTGCAGCTCCTAACCCAATTATCTCTGTTGTTTCTGTATGGCATAGAGGTCAGACATGAACATGAAGGCCATGAGAAATCCCTGGTGCAGAAGTGTGGGAAGGACAGAATGATTTGTGCTCTCTTGAAGGTTAGGCTGTGTCAGGCAGATGCAGGCTGTCCTGAGGGGCTCTGGGAGCCATCCCTTCAAACCTGCTGTGGCAGATGAAGACATTCCTATACCTAGTTGTCCACCTTGTTCTTTGTTGGAGCTTGCTGCTCCTGCAGCAGAATTGCAGAGGGAAAGCAGGTCTGGAGCAGGCTGCTCCATCTTGTCAACTTGAATTTAATGTGAAAGAGTCTGCACAAGGATGCCGAAGTGGAGACTAGACTGGATGCAGTGGGGGTATGTTAGTTAATCTAGCCGAGGTGTAGCAGAAAACTCAGGGAAGCGAATTCTCTAAGCACTGAAGCTGCTGCTTAGCAAACACAGGTCACAGCCTGGATACATGCTGCATCAGATTGCTGTAAACTGCTTGCTGTGCCCTGCGTTTTGTCCCAGTCCAAAACTGTTTGGTTGGAAGTACAGAGCAATGGCCTTCAGAGTTATAAAAGAATGTAAAATTAGCTGTCTCGGCTAGCAGCTATTTTAACTTCCTAAGCTATTATTGTCTATGCCATACCCCAGATCCCACAGGATATTTGTTTTTGCTAACTGGATGCCAAATACCCTGTAAGGCTATAGCTAATACTAAAAATCTAAAGTGAATCACGTAGTTGAACAGCCACAGGAAAATGTGTGCAAGTCCTGCAGTAAAGCCTTTTGGCTATTTTATTTTATTCTACAAATAAAGACACTGTCCATCATTAAATGGAAAAAAAAAATAGCTTGAGATGTATATAGCATGAAACAGTAGTACCCTTCACAAAGAAACATTTCTAATTCATTAGTTTATTACAAAATATCCACTCACAAAAAAGCACAAGCACAGTCTTTATACTTGTGAAATGAGTTGATATTTCATATACAAAATAATTTCCACATAATTCCATATAATTTTATTTTATATAGAAATAGGTCATTATTACAACAGCTGTACAATACACTACTTTTTATTTAATAATTACATAAAATCTTTCTTAGAAACATATCAACAGAAAACATACAAAAAAAGCGAAAAGTGCATTTCTTCTTTCCCCCCCCAAAGGAAAATTCAACCCTAAATGTTATAATGAAGGAGATATGTAATAGTCTGCAGCATCCCGAGTCAGTGGGCCAAAACACAGTGCATATTCCTCAGAGACTTGCAGTGAGTTATTTAGCTTGAAGAAGGATCCATCTTGTATTACGGGAGAGATGCATGATTGTGCTTACAATTTGAGTTCACCTTTGTGATCGCAATTCATATAGAAAACAGTCCAGTGTTTTTTGTTGTTGTTGTTTTGTTCTTAGTCATGAAGAACAGTTAGGGTAAGCTGCATAATACTTTTCAGATTCTAAATCAAGGTTTATGAGCTGTAGACCATCTTCACCAATGACCAGGCTTTCTTTTCCATTGGATGTGCTAATTTGGCCGCAAGAATAAGGAAACAAACTTCTCTTTACAGAAAGTGCCTAGGTTTTGTCCTCTGTGCAGTTGTGCAAAATAATAACAATAATCATAATAAAAATAATCTCTTGTTCTCTCCTCAATAGACCTTTGACGCAGTGCTTTTCATACACAAAAGAAGAACTGAAAGAGTGAAGGCCAAGTACCTCATGTGTCTGTCAACAGTCTTTTGGAATTGCCAGACAGCTTTCCAAGTGACACACCAAGCTGGAACTCCTCCTCCTGCGTACCCAGTGATGATGGAGTTCGCACAGGATAGTGTTCCTCTTTGTTTCGCTCTGTCAGTACGTGCTGTGCTCACAAGACAGCACAAACTGAATCCAGGGTGCCGTCAGTGCGCTGTGTGCAGCAGTCTGTCCTCTATGGCATCACAGAGCTGTGAAACAAAGGCTCGTGCAAAAGCCGAAACAGTAAGTACAAAGTCATTCTCTCCTGCCCCATGTGTCCATTGGTTAAAGCTAATCATGTATTGATTGTGCTGGTGGGACTCTATCGCAGTGGCTGTGATAAATTTGATGATTCTGATAAGCTATTGCTTCTTCTTGGTAGTTGTTGCTGCTGCTGCTGTGTCTGATGATATCCCATATTTCCTTGCTGTGGTGAGTAAGATGGCAGGAGCAAAGAATCAGTTTGCTCATTGTGCAAAGAACTTGGTGTTTGTACCTACAGATAAAATAAAATTCATCTTGTTGTTTGATTCTTTCACATGTTAGAGTTCGTCGTCCTCAATGTACAGCATGCTTAAAAACATTACTCTTTTGCTGGCTTTTATTTCTGGGGCTGTGTGCTTGGCAAGGGGTTTGCCTACCTATGCTAGAAGGAATGGACTTTAATTGCAGCAGAGAGGATTACAATTAGGCCTTGAGAAAGGTTTTCGAGTAGGCATGCCCTGCCTAGGACTTGCAGGTTATTCTGAAAAGTCTGTTTAAGTACAGGCTGAGACAAACGTGTCAAAGATGTGACAAACTATGTCAAAATGACATAGCTAGATGGTAGAAATGAAGCAGAAATGACACGGGGGATCCTAGTGGACCTCATGATGTCCCTTCTAGCCCTTTCTTTTTGTGAGTACATGGTAGGGTGTAACCTTGCAGTGTTGAAGTCCATGTAAATTTTGCAGATGCTTGCATGAGAATGGGGTCTACCTTTTTCTTTCTTTCTTTCTTTCTTTCTTTTTTCCCCCATTAATTCTCAGCTATGGTAAGGATGTCATTTTTCTGTTTATTTATTTGAGGTCGATGATACTCTTTCAGTGATTCCAGTGGAGTTGTGATCAGGTTTTATACACTCAGTTCAGCTCCTTTTGAGACACCTAGAGAAACACATCCTTCCCCCCCTCCCCCTTAGCTTTAGTATGTGCTGAATTAGGTAAAACAAAAGAAAACTAAACAAAACACCACGGCATTTTTCATCTTCAAATCACCTGGTGCTTCCAGGTGATCTGCTCCAATTCATCTTCTTTGCTTTGTGGAGTTGAAGAAATACTTTAATTTATGGAAGTGATCTGGATATCTGATCCAGATCTCATTTTATGTTGGTGCTGATAATTAAAAACCATCTTTTGACTTGTAAACTAAGCAAGTCTTGTACTTAATAAAGAGTACAAAATAAATCCTAAGGCAGCAATTTTCTCCATCTAGAAATACACTCTAAATACATCCAGGATAATCTGATTATGTTTCCAATATGCAGGATTAGTAATTTCCTTTGAAACAGTCTGACTGTTCTCACTGCTCCCTTGCTATATTGGAAG
Source organism: Alectoris magna (assembly GCA_030625065.1). NCBI lineage: Eukaryota > Metazoa > Chordata > Aves > Galliformes > Phasianidae > Alectoris > Alectoris magna. The sequence goes on from CM060560.1 coordinate 63,408,947, forward strand.
AGTACACGACACCGTATCAGTGCCTTGCACATTTCAGTATCTGTGAAATGGCCATCTCTGCCGTGATCAGGCTCCCGCTAAAACATACAGCTTGGCAAGGCCTGCAGGCCCTGTTTGCACAGCCCATTCGCCTCATTACTCTGTGCATGTGTTTTACACATTGTCTTCTTTGTCCTTCCCTACCTGCAGGTAGCGTTGTTGCTGATGCTGTTGGTGCTGGAGTTGCATAGGTGGCAGAGAGGATGACTGGGAAGGAGGAGTTGTGGCAAACCCTTGGTTTAACACTGCTTGTCCCATCAGAACGATTGGAGAGCCGCTGCTGGAAGTTTGCACTTCCAAACTTTGAAACATTTGTTGGTTTTGAGAGTATCTGTGTGAGAAAGAAGGAAAACAATCAAGAATAAACCCAGTAGAAACAAAGGCCTTCTTCTAGGATAAGAGGTGGACATCAATAGTCTTCATAAATAATTCTTAGTAAAAGATTCCACTGCATCAGATCTGCGCACATGAGAACCAGCACCACTGGCAGCACTGTTCTGCTTAATGCTGTGCATGAGCTGGACTTGCAAGGCAGAACACATCGCACCTCAAAATCCAGACCACAGTTTAGATTCATTAGGGATTCTCGTTTATGCATGTCTTCAGCCACAGGTTCACATCCCAGGCTCATTAAAGCAAATGGCCTTTGATTTTTTATTAATAAGATGAATTCTGAACTGCGGCAGCTGAGAAGTAAATACATCCCGTTCTGCTGCCTGTGCTCTGGTATGGCTCCCTGTGGGGGTGGTAATCTCCTGCAGAAGGATGGGTAGGTTTCATTACTTTCTAAGGTGCTTGCAGACATACTGTCAAGTCTGGTCAGTAGCTCGTAGCTCCCACAGCTGTGGGCCACATTAGAAGGACACAAGAGGCCTCTAGAAGTCCTCTAGAATGAGAGGCAGGCCAAAACCAAAACACTCGTCTCCTCTTGCTGGGCTGCTTTTGCATAGCAAATGCCAAATATGTGCTGTTTTGCAGAAGGCTCTGGGTAAAACCACAATGGGGCTACTGCCAACCCAGCCTAATTCTGTTTATCCTGTAATGGGTGATGAGATCATACTGTGCTGTGTGTTTTCTAACAGCTGTTCAAAATTAGGGGTTAGTCAGAAATGCTAAGATTTGGGCACTTATGAAAGGATGTGAGCTGTGAAAAAGGCTCCTGTGAGTCAGGCAGAGCACTTGAATGGGGAGAGGTATGTCTGAAGATCAGGCCTGTTTATTTAGAGGCTTAAAAGCAGATCTCAACTGCAGATCTGTATGTTGAAGGTTTTAATTCAAGGTAATCTTAAGCAGCAACGGTTATGTTTGAAAAAGAATTACGGAATACCTACACTCCTGAGGTAACATATGGAATCACTTTAATGATGTGCAAAGAACTGATCGTTTTGACAGCTCACAATTAAGGACAGTGACCACAAAAACAAACAAACAAACAGCTAAAGGGGAAAAAAAAAAAAAAAAGAAAAAAAAAAAAGCATTTAATGACTGAAAGTTTCTGCTTCCTTCACTCAAGGTTTAAGGAGAGAAACGAGGCGGTTTGTTTAGCAGCATTTCAGAGAGTGCTGATGTAGAGCCTGTTGATTCTTTTGGCTTTGCTGCTCTAAATTAGGCATTCCTCTATTGGTGTTACTTCAGTACTTCCCTGTGCAGATGGGGAGAGCTTTCTTGGTGCTGGTCATTTCAGCTGGGTCAGGACTGACTTTGGGTCCGAAGTTCCAGCACTTAAGTGCTGGGTGAGGGAGAAAAGCTCCCCAGCCTGGGCTTCTTGAGACACCACTGATACATTCTGTTTCTCTCTGTAATTGTTACTGATGTGACCAGGCAGGTGAGGCTGACCCTGATGCTGCAAACCAGGCTCAGCACAATAACGTGCTCCTGATTATATCTATTTTGTCATCGTACTAAAGAAGGCTGTTTCCCCTCAAAAGCAACTTTGGCATTTTATCTTTAACAAGCCACATACTTAGCCTGGGATCCAGCCATGCTGAGGTCTGAAGGGTGTCTTGCATTACAGGATGTGGGCATCATAGGCTGAATAGGCTGGCTGAGCAACAGTCTTGTACATGGAAAAAAGAAAAAGCGATACTACTGTAAGATAAAGACCATAAAATGCCTTATTTTGAAAACCAGGATACTTTTGTAGATATGACACAAGATTGAGCATAGGAGATGTAACCTCAGCTCTGCCGAGTGGAGGTCTGGGGCTGTGTGTTACAACTGGGGTCACATGTGTGCCCTTCTGAGGTGCTGGGTTTAAGGAGAGGGAAACTTCTATCATTCCTGCTGGTTTCAGTGGGAATGGGTTGTATTGCCTCAATATTCAACCGTCTTTTTTTTGGTTCAATCACTGAGGTTGGAAAAGACATTCAAGATTACCAAGTCCAACCATCAACCTAATTCCAAGTCCACTGCTAAGCCATATCCCTTTAGTACCACAGCCACACATCTCTTCCCTGGGCAGTCTGTTCCAATGCTTGACCACCCTCCCGGTGAATAAATTCATTCTGATATCCAAGCTAAACCTCCCCTGGTGTGATATGGCACCATTTCCTTGTGTTCCATCACTTGTCATCTGAGAAAAGAGACAGACACCCACCTCACTGCAGCCTCCTTTCAGGTCGCTGTAAACAGCAATGAGGTCTCCCCTGAGTCTTCTCCTCTCCAGACTAAACAGCCCCAGTTTCCTCGTAACTTCTGTTTTTTGGTCCCTTCTCCAAATTAACTGCTCCACTGTGTGTGTGTTTGACCAGCTCAGTGTCCTTGTAGTGAGGGGCCCAAAACTGAACACAGCACTCAAAGTGCAGTCTCACCACTGCCAAGTACAGAGGGACAATCACTTCCCTCATCCTGCTGGCCACACTTTCTGACACTGGCCCAAATGCTGCTGGCCTCTTTGGCCACCGGGGCACGCTGCTGGCTTGTGTTCAGCCAACTGCTGATCAGCACCCCCAGATCCTTTTCTGCTGGGCAACAATTCCAACCAAGATTCATACATTTAGTTGGAGCTGGAGCCTCGCCCCCTCCCTCACTCCCACAGGGCAGCCTGAGGCATTGGATATCTCAAGGCCATGCAGCGGTCTGTGTTGCACCCTACCTGAGCTGCTGGTCATGGCTGCAGCCAGCAGCAGATGCACCAGGACCAGAGCTGGGGCCAGGGCCTCGGCGGGACAGAGGGGTGGAGGGGCCAAACAGTGCGGCCGTGCTGCGAGTTGGGCGGCTGCTGCCTGTCGTCAGCTCAGTGCTCCTCTCTGCCTTCGGGCCCTACAAGAGAGCAGGGAGAGGTGGCTGGGGATTAGGCCTGGCTAGCCCTGCCGTGAGAGCCCCGCAATGGGAATCATAGAATCATTAAGGTTGGAAAAGACCTCTCAGATCCTCTAGTCCAACCAGCAGCCCACCCCCACCATGCCCACTGACCACGTCCCTCAGTGCCACATCCACACGGTTCTTGAACACCTCCAGGGACGGTGACTGCACCACCTCCCTGGGCAGCCTGTGCCACTGCAGCACCACTCTTTTGGAAGTTTTTCCCAGTATCCAACCTGAATGACCATTTCAAAGGAAAAATGTAATTGTCTTTCTATTTGTTCACTTTTAAACAGTTACGTTAATGTGGACTGGTAGGAGGCTAAATGCTAAGGCTGAGGGCTCTAAGGCTAGAGCCCTTATCTCATCGTTGTGCAGCTACATTCACTGTGCACTCTGACAACAGCAATAGAATCTGTGGCTTCTTTGAAGGGAGGCACAGCTGGTGGGTGGAAGAGCAAAGAAGGAAATGCCCAGAAGTCTGCAGTAAGACAGAACTGCTGTGCCAGGCCTCCTGACTCTCACAGGTCTTGGTTACAAACACTTGATGCCAAGCTTCCATTTCCCCGTGCCCAGCCCATGCATCTCGCATCAATATCCAAGCACTCCAACAGCATGCCATCATGGCAGGCAGCAAGTAACTCTCCTGACTGAGATCTTAAGAAGGGGTTTAAGGTGAAATAAATGCTGTAGAGACACACTTTATATAGTCTGCATTTAGACAGAAGAATAGGGAAGGAAAGGCATAACTGCAGGACTGGTGTGATTTTACTTGCTTGTCTTGTAACAGCTCAGCATCTCCTTTCCATATAAATGCTTCTGCAGTCGAATAAATGATTACCTGGCTCGATATCACACTTGCTTCCCTCAGTACTTGCTGGCTTGGTGTTTGTGGAGATGCAATTTGCCCTGGGAGCTGAGGACTGGGGACAAGCTGCTGCTGAGAAATGACCCCCGGCCTCTGCTGTAGTGGCTGTGCCTCTGGCTGCTGAATATTGCTGAAGCTCAGGGACACTGCTGGCTGCTGTAGGAACATCTGGAAAAGAACAGGGGAGATGTTTTAGTGACACAGGCCAATCGTCACAAGTAATGAAGGTGACGGATTTAAATTTAGAGATGTTTCCTAAAGTAATCACAGCTCTGAATTCACCATGCATTTACTGTTAGTTGGAAATCATGTATTTCCTTCGTTAACAATTCTGCTGTCTCTGCTTTCTTTCTTTCTCCTGCTAAAAGTGCATCATAGCTTGTGAAATGTGTCCTGAAGGTAAAAGCCTTCACTCCATGGGGCAGGCAGGGCCTTTCTGAGGGCGGTTCACTGTGCATTTGTCATATTCTGGGGCACCCTGACCAGAAAGCAAAGAGTAACTCCATGTCTTTTTAATCCTTTCATTTTTCCTTTCAACAAATCAGCCTGTCTTTCAGGCAAGGCTGCTATTGAATTTGTCTCGGAAAATTCAACACCTTCTATACAGTTGGGTCGCTGAATGTATTTAATGAGGCCACAGCGAGGCCAGAGTTGTCCGTGTTGAATGGCTGTGTCCTTATCATTGAGAAGATGTGTAAACAGGCAGTCGCTGTCATTTATCTGATTTCTCATCAGGAAGCTGTCACCTGGTGTTCTTCCTAATCATGCCATGCATTCAGCTTGTGCAGGAGAACTAGAAGCCACTCTGTAAATGATGTACTCTCCATTCTTGCACTGCAAGATGAATCTTTCTTCTTCAAAAGCTGCAGGGCTTTGGAATCTTTTTGCTTTCCTAGAGGCTATTTCTTTTACTAGAGCTATACAATAGAAAAAGGCATTTTTTAGAACTATAAATAATTAATGCTACCGAGATATCTTCGCAATATTTCAAATCTATGCTCTTGCCACCAAGGACTGTACAAAGCGACGCTTCCCAGGTAGTTGAAGGCATTTTTGGCTCTGAATCTGGTCCCACACCACTACTACAAGTGTGGAACTCCATTAATATAAGTGGAGCTACCGAGAGTTTAAATGAAATCAGAATCACAATTGTTCTCTTCATTATTCATCCATCAGTCTCACGCATAGCAGTACGTCTGAGGTACACCCAGTAATTAGTACACCTTTCTGCAGCTCATTGCTATATTAGCAATTCCCTAAACTATCATGTCCCCTGTCATTTCTTTTGGAAAAAAACCCGCACCTTTCTCCAAAGAACAAACACAGTGCACTGATTTTCTTTACGTAAGTGTGGGCTGATCTACCATATTTGTGCTTATTTATCTAGCTTTAAAAACATAGTTTTAATTCAAATATAATGAATCTCTTTGTGCCAAGATTTTACTCAGCAACAAGGTAGAGACAAATCTTACGTTAATCAGTTACTTTAATGAGAGAAGTGGGCAATTAATGAAAATGTTAATGGACCTAAAGCAACAATGCGGTGTGTTTCAGGTCCTGTAGACTAACTAAACTCAAAGATGCTTGACAGAAATAAATGGGTCAAGTCACAGAGTTGTGGCTGCTTGCAGCAGGTCTGAAATTAGCTCCAAGTGTTTTCTTTTAAAAACCCTGCTCGCTGAGTTTGGAGCCATTACATACCAGAAAGACAGATGGTCCTGCAACTTCTGCCAAGTAAATAGGTCTTATTATGAATAAATCAAAGGCAGAAATTATGAAAATTCATTTTCTTGTTTATTTTCGTTATATAGAAGCTCAGCTTTGGACACGTTTGGTAAATGAACTTGATTAACTCCAGCAATGAAACCACTCTCCACTGATATAAAATGTTTGATGCAAAATTCAGAGGAGGCAGAGCAAGTGGCCTGTTTCCAAACATGTCATGTGGACTGTGAGCCCACTGTTCCCGACAAGACTGGCACAAGGTATGATCTTAAGGAGCAACATCTGAAGTGTCCTTCCTGGATATGGTGCACAGTGCTGGTGAAATATTGAGTCCATCCAATGCAAACTCAGTATCCATCCATGCAAATGTTGGACAGGGTGGAACTTGCAGCAGATGACTTACTCTGCAGTGAACTGCCTGTGTGCCCGCCTTACTTCGAGGCAAAGGCTAAGTAGCTTATCCTTGACAGGAAGCAGAGTAACCTACTTTGCAATTACCAGAGTGTGCCACTGGGTAGGAACGTGCACAGTTGGCAGCCACACTACGAATTTACAACCAAGTTTATTGCAGTAAACCAATTTCTTTTGTTCATGTGTTCATACCCTGAGAGGCTTATGACTGTTTCGCATTGAAGGATGCTCTCCGTTGCATTAAAACGGACAAAGCAGCATTATTACTGACTGAACACAAATGTCCTGGAAAAACAAGCTGAGGGCAGGAAGCAATGGTGTCATTTAACCTTTATCCCTACAGAACTGGAAGTCTCAACACACTTCATAAAATAAAACTTGAGAGAGTATTGAAATAGAGAGCTGCTACCTGCAAGTCAAGCCTGAAAGCAAAAATGTATTCCATTTGTACAAAACAGTTTTTTCATAACGTATCTCTTGTGATAGTCCTGCCTGAATTCCTCTGAAATGCTGCAGCTTTAAATAGCAACAGAAACCCCATAATAAAGAAATCTTTTCCAGTCGGAACAAATCCAAACAGATAAATCAGCAGCCCCATAACTGCACTGCCAATAACAACATGTCTCGTGGCTGATTTTGTGAACTGCAAGACCAGAGAAGCATCTTACAAATATTTTTTAATTGGCCAGCTTGTTAACATATGCAGCAAAGCTGCAAGAGAGGGAAGGGGCTCTCTGACACTCGTTGCGATAGTCGGTCTCTGCAGCTAATGGGTGAATTGCACTGTCAAGATGTGAGGAAGACAGCTCTTTGAGTCTTTGCTGCTTGGATAATCAGGTGATGACAGCTCTTCGTTACAGGAATCAGGACTCCCTCAGTAAAATACCTGCAGAGGAGAGAGGTGCAGCACTGGGGATCTGAGATTCACTGACTTTGAAGAGAGATTGGCTTGCAAATTATGGGTGGATATGTATGCTCTCATTTTCACTTCTTGCAAGCTGCTCAGTCTCAGCTCTTCTTTCTGCCTTCCTTTCCATCCGCAATTCATTAGCCAGACTGTTCAAATCTGGCACAGACACGACATCTTTCAGACTTCTGAGGTTACTCCTGCTGCTGCCGCCCTTAATGCTTTTGTTGGTCAGGAGAGCAGTACCGGGGACTTAATGGGGTTTTAAGCACTTTGTTCAGGGCCTACGGCCCTCCTGCTAGTTTCGTCTTTCATTGCGCAACGCTCTTGGAAATAGTTACAAATGCAGACGACTGAGCTTGACATCCGTCTGGTTGGGAAAGTGCTTCTTGGTGAAGTGCTGCACTACACCTTTGAAGACCTCTGAAGGAAATGGAAATTGGGCTTTAATTCTCCATGGCACTACCTGTACACTTTGGGACAATATGTTAATAAAGGAGCTAGCGAGTGAAAACCAGGGAATGCTTCCCCCTTTGTGGCCAGCCCATGGCACTCCCCCATGCTCACAACCAGCACAGCTCCGTTCTCTCTGTGGAATATTAAGAAGACCAGAAATATGCTCAACAGTAAGGCTCTTCTGTTTGCTGCTATGCTTTGCAGCCTTGTTAATAGACATGGGTTGATGTCTGCAGCCATGCAGCTCCCTCAGTGATCAAATCTGTTTGGCAGAGCACATGGTTAGATTTCCGACACCGCAATTTACTCCCAACCTCCTGCGAGTCACAGAAGTGCTACAAGTGAAATTGTGAGGCTTTATTTTAAATTGCCCCTAGCCAAGTACAACAAAGCTAATCCCCGGACTCACTCCATCCTTGCAATGGCACAGTAATTTATTTCTCTCTCTTTTTTTTTTTTTTTTCAATCTAGAGAAAGCAGAAGTAAAAGTGTGACCACTCATAGCTTGCTGCCTCGTGAGATTGGTTTGGGGGGACTGAGAGGCACTCAGATCCCAGAGCAGGAAGACCCTCCCCATTCAGCTATACAAAAACAAAATCTCTTTCCTGTGTGTAAGAAGGTGCTCTCATTTTCTAGTTTTGCCTGGATTATGTAAAAAAGGGGAAAAGACGGATCAGGGTATATAAATATTGAAGACTTCACAGAGGGAGAGTTATGTTTTTTGCACAATTAGAAGAAGAAGTGAAAATATCACGTCTCTTGATATTGATAATAACAATAATAGCCTTCAGACACATGCCAAGATTCTGAATATTCTGGACAATTGCAGATGGACTTCTCCTTCCTGCTAGTCAATGTCACTGCAGAACCGATTGGGGAAATACACTGAAACTAAGCCTGGTCTGCCTGTATGTTTATATGGGAACAGAAACAGGGAGCCCTGCTTTTAGGACCCTTCACTGCTGTGCTTACTTACAGTAGTGCACATGCAGAATCTTTGGTGGCAAAGTTTCGAATTTGGCTTCACTGATCCCTTAATTGTCTAAACATACAATCCCAAATGGTTTTAATACATGAAAATGCATTTCACAGGTGCTAATGAGAGGTGAGATTCTATTTCTGTGCAAGTCAGAAGCAAATTTCCCATTGGCTTCAGCAGGTCCCATGTTTTCATCCTGTGCTTAAAATGTTCTTTGAGTTTTTAATTTCTGTGGCAGAGCTTGTCTTCCAAAAATCTTGTTAGTACAACATTCACAGTGGGTCTCCAGTGCAACATTTCTAGCAAGGGTCATTTAACCTGGTATTTATAGTTACATAATAAGGAACAGAGAAGTAATCAACCTGCTTTTAGGAAACCTCCATAAAAGTGGATGATTTCTTACATTTGTCATTAAAAGAAACCTGAGATGTACTAAACTGAACTTGCTGGTGCAGTAGGGATCAGGGGTGGTACAAAGCAGACCTTGTACCAGCTCTGTGCGGAAGATATCGAAGACATAAGGACAGCAGCACCAGTCAGTTTCACCCTAAAGGCTTGAGCTGGTCCAGTGACAAATACACTTAGACATCTCCCAGCTGTAAAGGAATGAACAGCAGCAGAGGTTTTGGAGGTTTTAATGGGAGAAGGGAATTCATCTCCTGTACTCTGTGACCCAGATGTGGTAGGGTCGGGAAAATGGGGAAATGAGTGATCTGAAAGAGATGAGCACTTGGGGAGTGCCTAAGGAGGGCTGGTGGCTAAGGGAGGGACAGACGTGGTACTGAGCACCCTTGATGTCCCCATGAAACACGCAGTGGATTGATGGAAACTAATGAACTGGAGAGATACAATCAGTGCCAAGTATGAATGTGAACATGTTTCCATTACAGCTGCTCACTCAGAAGACTCAGTAGATAAAGTATTAAAACATTAGCGTAAATGACCCAAATTCTTCCACCACTATGGTTGAGATATTTCTTTCTTCTCTTCTTCCAGAGAGCTCTTAATCTTTCCTGACACAGTCTACTGAAAAGGCTTTCAGAAGGCAACATCCTCATTCAGATGAGTTGGCTTTCTCATGTCCACATGCCATAGCCCCAGCAAGTGAAAAGGTCGGACACCAGTGCATCTAGGCTCTGGGGCTAATTTTAAGTCACCAGCCCTATCAAGTGCTTCACGGGAGGATACTTGGCCCTCCCAGCAGCAACGCACCTGCACGCTGGAATCCTGGACCAGGCAGAGCTGCTCCTGGATCTTCTGGAGCTCCTCTTGTTGCCAGCGGATGTTGGCCTGCAGGATCCGCGTTCGCTGCTCTAACTGGTCCTTGATGGTCTGGAACATGCTAAACTGGGCAGAGAACTAAAAAAAAAAAGGAGGAAAAATGAGGCTTTACAAAGAAAACAGGCCTTCATACAACACTATTCTGTAAGAAGTTATTCATTTTTTGCACAATCAAAAGGCTAAAGCGTGTGTTTGTAATATACTATCATCTAGGCAGAGATAAATCTTTTCTATTTTCAATTTTACGCCCATATATTAAATTGCTTCACTTACAGTGATCTGCTTACAACTGACCCTGTTCTGTTAGGGAATTATCAGAATGCTGTTTTTTGAGAGTATGCTGCTTTAGAATATCAAGAGCATCTTAACTGGATGGCAAATGAGTGCACTTTTATCATTGGCTTGTAGTTTGGAGCCCTTAGCACAGCATAGCGTTCTATTCCAAATGTGTTTTACAAACACTTTCCTTTTTCCATGCAGAAATAGCTGCAGTACAATTCTGCTGTTTACTTACTATAAGATCATGCCACAGCCCATCACAGTAAACATTTTCTAGATTTCTGCCACTCTGTAGTGGCCAAGCTGCAAGAAATACTCATTAAGCTATTTTTATACATGAGGTAGAACAAATAGCTCAGCTCAGTGGGAGAAAGGCTATTCTAAATAATAATGTAGAATGGAAATCACTAATGAGGGTCAAGAAGAAAGTGCAGCCTCCTTAGCAGCAATGCCTTGCACCAAGTAGAATGGCTCCATAAGCACAGAGGGGACAACATGGCCATAAACTCCCTGTTTTATTTGGTGTTTACAGGTATGACTCAATGTCCACCAAAACTCATTATTACTTTAATCGGCTTCAGAATTGGTGCTTTGCACAAGCTCATGTTCCAGAAGTAAAAAACAAGCTTTAAGAAAAACCCACGGTGTTATGGCTTCAAAAAAATCAGTGTGCTTTTCTGTTATCGGGGCATCCAAGAATACAAAATGTCTTTGAAAAGAAGCAGTGCTGGAGGCATCCGGGAAAAAAGAAAGGAGAAAAAGAAAGAAGGCATTTTGCTATGACTTGTTGAACTTGAAGATGGCGCATTGTTCCCATGGCTGTTTTTGTATCTCTGTGCTGGTGGGTGAAGTACACCAAAATGTATTGGTGTTGATTTTAAATCATTAGCCCATTATTTTATTCAGCATCTTTTATATGTAACATATTTCGTTAGTTTTGTCTTTTTGTTTCCCACTTAACAGCAACAGTAGTTAGCTGGTCTACCAGATGAGAGCTGCTAAGGAAAAGGACAAGAAACTCCTTCCTTGCTTTTTCCTACTCTATTGATAATTTTTGCATTGATCCCCGTGACTACAAAACTTCTATTGTTCTTGTGCAGTGAGAAACAACAATTGACCTGCACCCCAAAGTATTTATCTCAAGATCGTCAACTGCTCTACTAATTAAGGAAAAAATCTGTAATTATATGATACATTAAAAGAGCTTAACTCAAAATGTTCCACAACAAAGCACTGCACTGCTTTAACTTTGCCATTAGCATCTGATAAAGTTGACATTCATCTCACTTAGGTCAAGGCAAGCTTCTTGGGATCCTCAGAAAAGTGCATGGTACAGGTGACTGTACCAGCTTCCCAGGTACAGCCAAACATGACAGACTTAACCTGTGAGATATCTATGATTGCAGAGGATCACGGTTTAATCAAGGGAGAAAAAGATCCCTGAAGGGTGAGGTGTTCTTTCATTTGCAGGGTGCTGAGCAGAAGGACAGATGCCTCAAAGACATTCTGTTCCTCAAGTTTCATTAAAACGGTAGCTGGGTAAAGGCAAGACACTCTATTTTTTGTTTGGTTTCCTAATGAAATGAACCTTTCAGTTCCTTCTGCCTTCCTACTTCTAAGCCTACTGCCCAATGCTGGAGACGTGCAACAGAGTTGTGAGAGCCTCAACAGCACCGTGCTGTCATGATGCCATGTCAGCTCTGGCCAAGTAATGGGAAGGAGGACCCCCTACTGCACAGCCCTGGAGGGCACAGTCCCTGCAAACCAGGTTTCATTGGCTTTGAGGTTCATGGAACAACTCGTTCATTCTCGCTGCTACCAAACAACAGCTGCGCAATCCCAAACGCAATTATTAGTGCTGATTATTATTCAGTCATCAGCATCCGCTGTGTTGTAGGGGATTTAATTTATTACAATGAGGGAGACAAACAAACAAATATTCTAATAGGGAGCACTTCGTTTAAGGCGAACCATTTACATTCAGGCACTACCTAGTGCTGTGCTTTAAGGTTCATTCAATAGGCAAGGTTTGTTTCCCCCAGTTCAGAAATTGCCAAGGGGCTGCACCTGTGGCCATGCAACAGAACAGCACCACGGTCTGGTGGTGAAGATGGCGCTGCAGCACCAACAAGTGTGCTGGGACAGGAAGACGGCAGGGCCTTTGGTTAACAACCAGAAAACATCCCTCCAGCAAGGGCTGCAGGATGGAAGAAAGGAAAGCAGAAAAAAAGTCATGCAGAACATGCACAGGGTTACAATAAATAAACTAATTGATGTTTGAAAGTGCATTAATGAATAAAGGAGAGGGATATCTGTAAAAGAAAATGAGTGCTCAGAGCAGATAATTGATATGCTGTTTCTTCACTGCATGCTGGTGTGGAATCGTGAAAAGAATATTAAACACAAAAGATAAATGAGAATTTGTTATTTTAAAGCAGGGATCCTCGGGACTTTTTATGTTTTATATGCTACTGGAAGAAGCACTGAGATCTTGCAAGATAAGACAGTATACAAACAGCAGCAGCAGCTTAGGTCCAGGACTCTGTCATTTCTGAAATCAGAGGATGATGGGACACTCATCACAGCACAACCACACGGCACAAACAATGAGATGGGAACACGGTGCTCCAATTTGCTCCTTCAAAATCTACTGCAAATCACAGAATTGTGGAGTCATTAAGGTTGGGAAAGATCACTAAGATCATCTATCCCAATTGTCAACCATCAACCCAAGCAAATGAGACACTGAGATGGCTTTCTGAGCCATCACCCACATGTGAGATACAGGCTTAAAGATTTAAGTGGAGGAATTTGTCAGAGTGGAACATGTCCTGCTGTTGCTGGCACACTCACAAAATGGGTGCTCTTAGTGTGCCCCTTACTGCTGACTGGTTCTGCCTCCATGCAGCCAAACAAGTGTTTTAGGAGGGCCTTTGTTAGCTTTTGTTTTTTTCATTCTCGTTGTGACCTTGATTCTGAAGGGATGTGATTACACAGAAGCAAAGTTGAAAACTGATTTCCCATCTCTGCTTTCTGTCATCCTGCAACGTAGATGTGTGAACCTATATGCACTTGGACTTCTGCTGAGAATGTATACAGGAAAATATTTAAACACACGAGTGTACAGTTCAGATTACTTTCCAACAGCATTTTAAGAGTTTGAGAGCTGGTGGATTTTTGATTTTAGCTATGAAAGAGATTGTCTAAAACCCCTCAAGGACCTGGACTCCTGTAATGAATTTATTTATTAGATGAAGGGAGAAAGCAGCAGGAGAGAGGCAAGTGACCTATTCCACTTCCCACCCCCCAACTAACCTGTGCCAGTGGTGCAGGCTGACTTTGCAAAGTTGCTTGAGGCAGCAACTGTTGTGGGAGAAGCTCACATGAAGGTTGAGAAGGCAAGGAAGCCTAGGTTAAAAACAAAGCAAAACAAACAAAGCAAAACTTTATTTGTAAGTTTGGCTCCTTTAAATTCTATGTTTCTTCTAATGACCTGGCATTTGTGCAAGTTGTTCGGATTTGCTAAGCTGCGTACATGGCACGTGCCTTCTGCCTTCTGCCTGTCCCTATGGCTCTCTGGAAGTTACCTGCAGAGCAGTAGGCTGGCTGAGCCTGTGTGTAGCTAAGTCCTGCTGCGTGCTGGATGTTCTCTGCAAGGGAGTGCTCGCCTCTGCAGTCAGCTTTGTTGGTGTAGCTGCAAGAAAAATGAGTTCTGGTGAGTTCTCACAAACTGCAAATCATTGCCACTGGAAGACAAGATTATGAGACCTAGCTAAAAATGATTATGGACTGGCTGAATTCCAGCTGGAGCTGAGGCTGTTCTTGTTGGCTTCAACAGCGGTAGAATTAAACTGATAAGGAGAGTCTGGGCAAAGACAAAAGTCAAAGAGACAGATTACTCTATGCTCCAATGAGCAGAAGAAAAGGACCCCAAAGCTCTCTTTGTATGGACTGAATAACTGGATTTAGCTCACTGGCTTTTCTTCCAGGCCAAGAAGCAGAAAGAGCACATAAGGTGTACCCAAGTCATGGCTGGAGCATCCTGAATCTTGGCCAGAAGAGTTCTCGCCTCAGGCTGCTATTACTCAAGTAAGTCAGGAGAGGCCTTGCATTGTTCATACAGGCATCCTCAAATCTGAAGACACAAGTCCTTATTTTCATAAGAGATCTAAATAGCGAGTCTCATGGCTAATCCTGCTATCCATTTTCCAGTGTATGGATGGTTGCATTAGACCTTCCTTCTTGTACATTACTGTTGCACGTCACTGTCAATGAAGCACACTTATCATCAATACCTCAACAATAACTATTACATTAGCAGCTGTGGCATATAGATACTGCATGGGAACTGTTGAACCATGGCTGAAACCTCTGATTGACCACCTGAGGTGAGCAATGAGTCAGCTGTGGGAGCACAGGTGAAGGCAATTCAGCTGTGTGACCAGAAGGGGTGGAGTCTGGCTCCACCTCTCCTAGATTCCATTTAAGGGCTGACTGCCACTGGGGAAGGATGTTTTTCTGGAGATTACTCCTCTTGGAGTTTTCTCTGTGAGCCTACACAGGTGAGCATTTTTCATTTATTTCCAGTTATCCCTCTCTAATCACGCCAACTATTTCTGTTGATTCTATAGATGCACATTCTATAGCTTGGCTAAATGTAAAATAATGCAGCAACTCAGGAAAGCAACTCACATGCTGGGTCAGACTTGGGTGTGTGGGAAGATTTTGGTGAGCTCCTGGATGACACCGAGGGTGTCCGGCTAGCACTGAGGATTGAGGCACCAATATCAAGCGCATTAAAGTGCTGTTCAGGATCCAAGCTGGAGCCACTGTCCTAAAAAAAACAAAGAAGAGAGTAGCTATTGCATCTGTTAGGGGAAAAGCATTTTGAAATGCATCTACCGATACTTGCATACTCAGTTCTTTGTCTGGCCTGTATGACTTGAGCAGAACTAATCCCAGGGAGGCCAACAGAAGACCTGGGCACCAGTGTTGATGTCCTTTCCAAGCAGCACCTACTTAATGTGCTGTCCAATGAGCTGTTGCTGAGCTGAGCTTTAATGAACTTATCCAATTTAATTTAAAATTATTCAAGTGAGCAATAAATTCTGAACTTGTTAGGGAACCTACCTAGAAAGACAATGCTGAAGTTTTCAGTGATGTTAGCATAGGAAAAAGTTGTGATTCCTACAGTTATTCACGAAAAAAAACCCTTTCTCACTATACCTTTAGTGCTGAGGACACAACCTCTGAGGACACTTCTTCCAAGCCCATCTCCTGTCTCCTCTCCACCCGCACATCTGCGTAACTGAATATAAAATACAGTTCTGTGGATCAAAGTGGTGGTCATAAAATGCGCTTCAAGCAAATAGAGGAACAAATTACTGTACAATTTTACAAGCTAAATGAACAGTTTAAAAACTCACTTGCATCAGATAAAACTGCATAGCATTTCAAAGACTACATTTTAATTTTTATTTCTTTCTCTAACTATCTTCTTGAAGTCAAGAACTGGATTAAACGGGTGAGGTCAGGTTCACATCCTAAGGCTAATCTGTAACTTCACTGAAAAGCTTCCGTACATCTCTTAAAAACAAAACCTAAGGACTTAAGGAATGGAGTGGTTGAGGGATCTGTCTGTTTCCTATTTTTGCAGAAAATGGAAGAATACAACAGTTACTCTGCTCCTAAGCTTGTGGGCAACAAATGAAGCATAGCATACAGTAATGCTTAGTCCAATTGTTTCTCTGCAATGAACATGTTTCATTCAGAGAGCTCAGGCTTCATTTTTTCTTATGCGGAAGACAGATCTTGTTTTGAAGAGCAAAAGTTTGCGGTTGTGAGGATGCCTGTATCTTACTCTCCTTTATGTCCCACTGCTTGACATACCTTACCACCATGTGTGTGCACACAATGAACTCCGGCTTGGAGTTCCACTGGTGGTATGTGATATAGTAATGGGTCTGGAGCCAGATCCACTGCTGTCCTTTGGTCAGAAACCGATAGCAGCACGACTTCCCCTTGCCAAACTGCATCACTGTTAGGAGAAAGCAGACACAGCTTGTAGCATAGTCATCAGTGTGAAAAGGTCATGAAAGCTGAGAAGTGGAATAAAGCTGACTGTGTCCCTACTGACTCCTTAGCATCTTCTGGGTACCTTCTTCTGGCAATCTGAACAGCACATTCTTTAGCAGGACAATTAGCTTTAACACTAATGGACACCAACACATTAATGTCTGCTACAACTTAAACATAACTCTTCCTGGCTTATGTGCTGATCGCACACTCCCTAATGAGGCACCTGGGATTAGTTCTAGCACTGATCATCTGAAGACCTGTAGCAGAAAAGCACTGGATAAAAATGCTTGAGGAGATGAGTTTTCTGTACAGATAGATGTTAGTGACTGTACAGAATGAAGTGAGTACAGGAGATAACATTGTGCAAACACAGAAATCATTTGAAACTGAAAGAGAATTCACGGATAGACAAGAATTTGAAGGGTAGCAAACTGTGGTGTATTACGGGCTTCAAAGATTCAAGGACAAAATTAATCCCTGCTTTTGTTCCAAGGGGATCCCAAACATGCATATATTTAACCTTTCTATATTTTAATGTCAACTTATAAAAACTAATTTTGGCTGGATATTTTCAGGCCACCCAGAGGCAGTAAGACTGAGATGTTCCACTCAGATCTATAACCAAATATTTGAAAAGGATTGCCTCCTTTTCTTCACTTCATAAAAGAGCTTTCCACTTAAATCTTAGTAGGTTATATTTAAATAATCACAGGTAGCACCAAATACATGGTGAGCGTTACGGTAAATAGTCTGCAAGAATTTTATGAAATACAGTCTCCTCAGAGATTGCTTGAACTATTCCTGTGTATTTCTGACTAATAAAGCAGGAGTCAAATCTGGCATATTTTATCCATTCAGTTAGTCTCACTAACTGCCGCTTGGAATAGAGAAGGCAAAAGTGCTCTCCTCAGACCTAAAGGAATTGGCCTCAATCACAGCTGATCAGCAATGATGCACCCAATCTGCTACAACTCCTCTAAGGTATACAGCCACGAACCAAAGGTGTCATACCTGTATACCTCTCCCTGTCTGAGTTCACATCTACCTTAACAGCAACTCTCTGTCACTGAAAAAGGTATCCCGGTTAATTCACAGGCACTTGGGCTATATGATACTTACGGTGTTCGTGGCACCTTGCAAGCAGCTCTAGGTCATCTATATGGTAATAGTCGTAGCCTGAAGTACCCAGCACTTCAAAAGGCAGGTATCCTATGATCGGCGGTGCTCTGCATTTGGGCACAACAGAAGTGAACCCATACAACCACAAAACAAACAGTAGTTCTGCATGTTGACAGGGATGTGCCAAAAGCCCTAAGAGCGGGTGCCTTCCCCCCAGCACAAGGCCTGTGACAGCCCCTTCTTTTCAGGGAAAAAGCACTTGTGGAAAGTAGCTTGGTTTCTGAGGGGCCTTTACGTGAGGACCTGTGGTATGGGAGTCATAACTCAGTGGGAACTGTACATGCAAACATGGGCTGGAATTTGAGGGAATTATTTCCACAGTTGTATAATAATTGTATATTTTTGCTGTGGGACATGCTTCGGTCCACTGATATTTTTAAAACAAACAAGAACAAGCTAATCACAAATGCAGCCTGAGAAACAGTGCAGTTTGTTTTAGAAGACAGACAAAAATAAATGCAGGGTAGAATAGTAAATGTTAGCTTTTGTGTTAGCAGTAACTCTCTCATTCACGTGATTTAGATGTGAAACATAACACCTTTTGAGAGAATTGTGCTTAGGAAAACAGGAGTAAACAAACACAAAACACAGTCAGGATTGCTCTTCTTGTCACCTACCTGTGATCCAGGAATAAAAATTTCCATTCCAGACTGTGTCTTGACGTGAATTCCTCTAAAGGCTCTTCCACAATGCACATCTCCTGTATGGTGAAGAAAACCAACTTAGTGAGAATTGCAGCTTCACACCTCTACTTCATCTAGATATGTAAGCTATAAATACACAGTACAGAAGAGATTCATACGCTTCGTGCTAGTTCCAAAGAGCAATCCATCGCGCTCATTTCCGTGTCACTGGTCCCTTTCCCCTCAGTTCCTCCCACCCCACCTGATACCTTCACCACTCCCCCTAAGCTCCCACTGGATGTTGCCTTTGGTGGGTATTTGTCCCCTGTTTCTGAGTGGAGAAACAAGGCCTGGGTTCTTCCTGGCTTCAAGCACAAAGGTATGGGATGACACTGGGAGTGAAAGTTTCTCCTGCAGGAGAGTCTCCATCAGTGCTGTTCAGGATTGCCTATCTGCTGTCCCCGATGTTCCCCTCCTTCTTGGTACCATATCCCACTGGGCTTCGGGCGCAGCAATGCCTTCCCATCATCTCCTTCACCACTTCCATCTCTGCTGTTGCCCTCAGGGTCAGAAGTCTTTCAGGCCACCAACCCTCTGAGAGGAGAAGCTGATGTGTGCTGTCATCAAGCATTCCTTTTATACTTATTGATGTTCAAGAAAGTGAGTAAAGTTGTTGGCTGCACAATGGTAGAAGGCTTCATGCATAGCTTCAATTCCTCTCTTCCTCTCTCCAGTTTACGTGCAGAACCATGCTGATGCCAAGAATACACCCTACAGTTCAGGAGTTGCTCGGGTGCAACGTGTGAACACTGTTATGTGAAACCAAAGCGCTGATTCTGCTGTGCTCAGCCAGTCAGATAAACAGTTCTGCCTCCATCTGAGAGGAGAGAATCAGGACCGGGGGTTATGTGACTCATCCAGGTGACCTCGGGAGATCAGCGTTTTGGATTTCCTGGGTGCTTTGGCAGCTGATGTCTCCCTATCCTTGGGTCACTTGTCATCATGTGCAGCCCATTTTGATTCCGTGTGCCTTTTAAGATTCTGGCTACCCAGCAATGAGGGAACTGCCTTCAATGTTCTCAGAGAACCACGGCTGTGTCCTCTGCTCCTAGCATGACGACTGTGGTTAGATTAATGGGAGGTGTCCTCCTACACCCAGCAGGGACCCTGTGCGCTGCCAGAGCCATGAATCAGTCAGGAGAGCCCCTTGAGTCTCTGTGCAGCGACAGAGCCATGCCAGGGGCCAGTGATTTCATCCAGACTATGTCTCAGATGGCTTTTTAACCTCTTAACCTCTGAGGACGGGACACCTGATGCAGCAGCTCACATTTGTTAATTAGGGAACCGTGGTGTCGGGCATCAGGTTGTGCTGTTCACTCTTTCCAGAAACAACCGTTTTACTATGTAGATTTGGGAGGAGGTAAACTATGAGCAGTGACCTGAAGATACCAAGGGACACAAATGAGAACCACCTGTGCGCTGTCCCATCAGAGGAACAAAACATAAACAGCGTATCTGCAAAGTGACGTTGCTGTTCCTCACACAACCAGGATTCACAGTTCCTGTGTGAGAGGGGCAGAAGAGACACCACTTCTGCAGATCCTGACTCACCCTTGATCCTCTTCACTGGATTTCTGTGCATGAAATGTGATAGCTGTAATCCATTCAATTAGCAAAATCAAGACTTTTACACGCTACCATTTTGATAACTACCGGAGAGTTTGGGATCAAGGATATGCCCTTACCTTTAAAAACTGAGGCGTTGCCAATCGAACAGTAGCGACAAAGCAGATCTGCTTTCCTGGTGATGCTCTGTAAGCCCTGGGAACAGCCTCATCAAAGCCATTGCAGGTGGAGTTAGACACTGGCAGGACAAAAAGTGGGACCCGGAGTCATGCTTCATACAAGATCTGCTCTCCCAGCATATTTTGCACACTTGAAGCATACTAGTATTAATTTTATTCACAGAAGTGCTCTGAAAGCTTTTTAAAGCTGATATGCATATAAATATATATGCAAGTCAGTCATGTTAGGCAGAAAGGCATCAGAGCTTAATTTCAACTATGAATCTTAGAGGTTAATCCTGATAAAAATAAGGCCAAACCTTATCAGAGAGCATAAACCAGCTTTCTGAAAAGAAACCCCATATATCCAATTGCTCTTTTTCACCACTCACAATACAAATACATGCTGTAGCAAGCCTAGTGTGCACTATTCCCATGAGACTGGGAAAAAGACATTGGCAAGAGAGGTGGTGGAAGCAGTTCTTCACGCTGTCAGTGGACAAACACGGAGGACCAATGCTAGCAAGGCTTCAACAAGCTAGCAGAGCCTGCCTGGGATCCTCATCTGATGAAGTGCTTGTTCCTGTTCTATTTCTGCTTGTGTTGAAGAAGTACAATGAGTGCTTCATATATGGCACTATCTGCCAGAACTGGGCATTTCTCTTGGGTCTGCAGGTGTTTCCTAAACACTGGGCAGAAAGAAAAATGGTGTGATGCAGCCAGAGTACGTGTGTTTTTTATCTGTCTCTCATGATTGTATGGTTTTTGTGTTGCATTGCAGGCCTGTTAGTACATCCTGCCATAGAGATGCATTGCCAAAAGAATGTGTTGCCTTACACTTGCCCACAATCCCGTGTTAAAATGACATAATGCAAATTCATCATCCAAGTTTGAGCTGTTTAGCTACGGTAATCCCACTCCCATGGCACTGTAACAAACTATGTGTTAAGCTGCAGTGGGAACTGAACTTGCATTGTCCCCCTTGGAGGCAGATGGTCCCATCCAGCAGCCAGAGGTCACCAGTAGGAGTTCATCTAATGTTAATGGCGATTAATGCTAATATGGAGCTCCCTTTCCGTCATCCAACTTTACCCGCTCTCTTTCTATACCCAACTTTATGAAATAGTTTTCTACAATTTATTTCTTTTGCATAGGGATAAGCATGTCAGCTCCCGTGAAAATGAAGGGTTTTATATCTGTCTGGGGAGGAATTCACTAGCAAATTTTATTCTGGCATGCTTCTGCACTGGGCTTTAGTTCACTGCCATGAATTGTAGAGACTGAAGAAGTCTCAGCTTATTCATCAGATGTGCTTCTGGAACCCAGAAACCTACTAAAAACCTTAGCATAACAATACGCAGCTGATAACAAGGATAACAGGATATAAGACAGTGAAATAAGTACTCTGGGGAGAATTCACACCTGTGATTAACTGACTTAGACCACTGTGTGCACAATATATTGTGCCAAAAGGGAGAAGAAAGATTCCTCATCTGAGAAGGCAGCACAGATGTGAACATCCACAGAGACTGCAGCTCTCTTTGCAGAAGAGTCTTGAGGGCATGGCTGACTGGATATTAAGATAAAAAATATGGGCAAAATTCTCCTCCTTTCACCAGCAAAGCATGCTTGCTCTGGGGACTTTAGAGGAATATGAATTCCAGTTCTGCTCCTGGGGTTATGTGCATATAAGAGGGCTTCTACAGGATTATTAGCACAAGAGGTGGAAAAAAGAAGGAAGAGTTAGGAGCTGCTGGAAACAGGAGATGCCTTAGTAAAGAGCTATTGGTTCTGCTCTGATGAGATTATTTCATGCAAGCCTGTTGATTTCAGGAGTCAGTCCTGTTTGAAAATTAATGTTTAAAAATTAATGATATGGCCATAAACTCACATTAAGGACATCGTAAAAAAGTTACTTCCAAGCTTACTACCTAGTATGTCGTCTGAATTGAATTCAATGGGCCAATTTCTCTCTACAGTGGCCAAGTTCGATAGCAAATGTTTGTAGGCTGGGATCTAAGAAAAACAGAATAGAAAGAACAGAACAGAACAGAACAGAACAGAACAGAATAGAATAGAATAGAATAGAATAGAATAGTTCAGTTGGAAGGGACCTTCAAAGACTATTGAGGAGTCCAACCTGACAACTTCACCAGAAGTTACTGAGGGTATTATCCAAATGCTTCTCAAACGCAGACAGGCACAGGGCACCAACAATCTCTCTAGGAAGCCTGCTGCAGTGTTTGAGAACCCTCACAATGAAAAAATATTTCCTTATGCCCAGCCTGACCCTTCCCTGGCACAGCTTTGTGCCATTCCCATCCTGCCATCGGTTCCCAGGAGCCGAGCTTGACACCTCCCTCTGCTTCCCCTCCTCAGGGTGCTGCAGGGAGCGGTGAGGTCAACTCTCAGCTTCCTTCCCTCCAAACTGCATAACCCAGTGCCCTCAGACTCTTCTCAGAGGACACGCCTTCAGCCCTGCTACCAGCTTTGGAGCCCTCCTCTGGATGCTTTTGAGGACTTTACCATTCTTTTTATATTGTTGAGCCCAGAACTGCACACCATATTCAAGGTGAGGCCACAGTAATGCTAAATATAGTGAGAGAATCACTTCTCTTGACGGGCTGGCTATCCTGTGTTCATTGGAACCCAAAACATAAGAAACAAAAATAAAATAAGCCTCCAAAGTTCAGGTATAATAAGTTAATCTAGGTTTTGAAGCCACGGGCTTGCAAATGACACCCATTCCAGGAGAACTGCCGGAAGACGAGTGAGTTGTGCCAAAGACAGCAGATAGCTTTTCTGATGTAAACTGTTTGATGTAAATGGACACGAATCAGAGACATTCTATTCCCAGAAGAAAGCAGAATACATCCCTGAACGTGGCATTTACAAAATAGGATTATATTTCCAAGAAGTAAATGCAATCCTAAAAGGGTAATAATTGTCATATAATATAGCTGTATAGCATTTTTGTGATCTCATCACTGAGAATGTCAAACTTAGAGGCAGTGAGGGAATAAGCCCGAGGAGATGAGGTAGAGCCAAAAGTCATCCAGCCTACAAACTGATCTGTGTTGTTGCCATACATAATTGTCTTTGACAAAGTCCAAAGCATGAATAGCTTCCACAATGCAGGCAGATAACCACCAAATTGAAATGTGAATCTTGATCTGAAAATAACAACTACCATAACTAAAAGTAACAAATGCACGTGACTTGCTTCCGGATTAGTTTCCGCCTGACTTGTTTTGTTGATATCTGTTCTTTCCACAGCTCTATCTGCACAGCCTATTTGCCTCTTCTCTTGCAGTTGGTCAGCAAATTCCAACCTTTTCTGTTTCATAGAATCATAGAATGGTTGGGGTTGGAAAGGACCTTAAAGATTGTACCGTTCCAACCCCCTGCCATGGGCAGGATTGCCACCCACCAGGTCAGGCTGCCCAGGGCCCCATCCAACCTGGCCTTGGGTGCCTGGATATCTGTTGATATCTTTAAAGTGTAATTTAAAAAAAGAGATCTGCACACAAATTTTAAAAAGATATCCCGGTGTAATCTTTTAAAGTCACTTTCTAAAAATCATGCTTTATAATTTGCAGGGTCCATTGGAAAGAAAAACGCACACAGCATCTTTGGGTTACAAAGTTCAATAGCGAGCTCTTTGAGAGCACAACAGAAAAACAGTTTACATGGGATGAAGTCTAAGGCTTTGGTGATATTTACACTCAGAAGTCTTGGAGTGCTTTTCTCAGAAGGTGTCTGATGAAAACGTGGAGCAGGCTATAACCAGATGGGGCCAGGTCACAGAGGGCACGTGTGTTTCACAATTAAATGATAGAGACAACATAAGCCGAATAGGGAATTATAAGACTGTGTGAGAAAACTAAACACACAGTCAAAGATGGAACAGTTGTCTCGTGTTTATCAGTTAGCTGATTGTGCTCCTTGGCATGAGTTCTAATAATTTTTGCGGCTACCTATCTGATCTGCTGCTAGAGCTACAGCACAATTCTTTTGCAGTGGAGGTATTAAATGACCTGCAAATATCATGTAAGAAGACAGATAGAAATAAACTGATTTGTTTGTACACAGGGTTTAAAAATAAAAGGACGAGGAACATTAAGGACAAGATGTTAAAAATAAGTAATATATAAAGCCCTTAGCTACCACAGATAAAAAGATTTTTGCCCTCGGGGATTCAAATCATGCCACACGAAATGAATGAAAGCATGCTTAAAAAAAACAGATGACACATTATTCTGTTAATAATAGCACAGCCGCGGGTTGCTCGGTCATCTTATTTTAACTTGGGATGCTTAAAACATATTCTTTCTGTAAAAGCCAGCTTCTCTTGTATGTCATTTTAAAGAAGAAATCCTTCTTTCCTATTTTGCAAGTAGATGCTAATGTTTAAAGAGCCAGTTCTAGTGACTGCCAAACAAACTGAATGGTAATTTCAAAAAAGGTGAGCAAACAGACCAGCACAAAACCAACAGTGTTTCATATAAATTAATTCAGACCACAGATAAGCAGAACATTCAGCAATTAATATATGTAATGAAGAACTCTATAGTACTAATGGCAGGCAAGGCTGCACTCAATAGCTTCGAGTGAACAACAATGACGGTCTCCATACATCACTGTCCATTTGGATCTGCTCTCTCCTTTTTCCTCCTCCTGCTCCTCACACTGCCATCCTGTGTGGATCTGAACCCCATGCAGACTGTTTAGGACATGAATTTTTTCGACTGTTTAGGACATGAATTTTTTCGCTGATGCGCCCACAGAGAGCCTGTCGTAAGCGATGCATGTTGCTAGCTGCAGCTTCTACTACTTTGTTCACAGTAAATAATAATATGTGGCTGTCAGTTCTCATCAAAACATTCGTTTCGAGTTATTCCTGTTATCAGATGTTTCTGCATATGCTTGTAGAGGCTCAAGATCAATGTGTCTTCTGTATAAATCTGTTTATTTCCTTCAAAATGGAACTCAGACTAAGTTAATCATTCTGGGAGTGGGTTTTTTTTTTTCCTCCCTGGCATAATCATTTCCTTGATGGTTATTGTTATCTCTAAGAGACACATCAGCTAACAGTAGAGCTATCTGCTATTATTAGCACCCAGTAACTAGATAATTCCTGAGTTTCCATATAATTGGGAACAAAGATGTGCAGTTTTAATTCCCACTATAGTATTTAATTATACTATTTGATCATGAGCTCTTTCCACAAAACAGTTATCTGCTCCTTTAAGAGGAAAACCTCAGGATTTTTGGCTACAAGGCCACATCTGCCCCTTTCAAGATGCCAGTGGCCCTTTTTGCTTTTGGTAAGCTATTTGGAAGGCAGACCTCAGGCTTTGCCCCTTTCAGGAGTGTTTTAGACAAATATGTCACCTCAGGAATACAACACCAAAGCCAATATTTGGTTATATGATTGTGAAAGATCTTCTGCTTATAAACGAACAAACAATTTTTCACAGGGGGGATAAATCCAGCCCGCCTTATCTTTTCTTATCAGAGTGAGCTATTAAGCGGCTTTGTAAAATAATTTATTCTCACTTAAATTGACATTTCATACTGGAAGATAAACATTCCCTTCAACTTTTTGGAGAACTGTCTTTATTACTTCCCTCCCCTCTCAGCCCTCAGATGAAAGTGGCTGGGAACCACTACGTTACGCACTGGTAACGCTGACCTGAGCCTGCCCCATACCACATCCTGCTGTCAACAAGGGCAGCGGTGGCACTCAGTTCCCTCAGATATCTGATGGATTCAGCTCTCCGGGCTACAGGAAAGGCCTCAGTTAATTGAATGGAGATACTCCTGGGATGGATGTCATCCTAGGCACTCTGCTCTGGGTAGCCCTGGTTGGGCCAGAGGGACCCAGGGGGCCCTGCTAGCCTCAGCCATCCTGTGAGTCTGAGATTTAAGCACTCAGAATACTGGAAGGCGTTCCTGTTTGAAACAAAGCAAAACAACAAAAAAAAAAACAACCAACCAAAAAAACCCCTGTAATCTTTTCCTCTGTGAGCAACCAGGCCTTTCTCACCAAAAGAGATGTAACTCAGCCCTCCTCTTCTGAGTGGCTCAGAGACCATCTCTCTAGGGACTTCTCAGTCTTCTTGTCAGGTTACAGCCCTGCTTTTCTCATTGAAGCTTAATTAATGATGATTATATAATCCTCCCAAATGGAAAATCAAATCTCTTGTATTTGATTTAGCACAGGCAGTGACTCATGCAGTTGCTCGGCACAGCTTGCACTGCTGCTTGGCTGCTTGGCCCCTCTTGCCTGGGCACAGCTAATTTGAGGGGTTCACTCCCGTACGGGCAGCTTGTGCTGAATCCCTGGTGCAGAAACAGCTGCCAAAACACGTGTGCCGTAGGTATCACAGAGCACACAGCCATGCTCAGAACCAGCCTAGGTGGATGCTGCTGTGAACCTGGCTTGGGCCAGAGCAGCTTCTCTCGCTTCCAGCTATAGCTGAGCAGAGAGCTCTAGGGACAGTGATCTTCTGAAAGACTGAACACATGCTGGCAGCAATGTGAACTTCACCGGCAGTTTCTGGGAGCTGCATGTGCATCCCCCTGCCCTGCACCACCTCTCTATCTCTCTTCCAAGATGGGGGAAAGCTACTCCTACACAGGCTCTGTGTAGGCTACACAAGGCTGTACAACAGCAACCCTGGTGACAAGTCACCATGGTATAAATCAGGTATTTGTTCTTTTTTAGGGAAAAAATAAATCTCACTGGCATCTCAGTGTTATAGTAAAACAGCCTTTAAAGCTGAAGAGGGAATTAGCCCCACAGCTCCTGATGAAGTTAGGGAGAGCAGCTAAGCCCCTAAGACTGTCTAAGTCTCAGTCCTTAAATTTAATCCATTCAAACCCATCCCTATATGGATGTTCTTGGCCATAAGTCACAATGTGATTAACAGAGAAGGTACGAGGGAGTAGGGACGGACTCTGAGACCCCAACACACATCACCCTCTTCCCCTAAGTATTGCTGTTATGTCAGCAATGAAAAAGAGTAAAACAAGTCTGAAAAAAGAATTAAAGGGAGTTTATGTAAAAGGTTATGTAGAAGTAGGATAAACCTAGTGACGTTTCTGTTAAAGAGGCCAAAAATGTACCTACCAGTACTTCAAAACACTCAGTGAAGGTTGAGAAGAAGAGGTTAGGACTGTCATTAGGATCATCCCTACCACAACACTAGGTCAGTGGGAATGGGACATCTTAGGGTTCAGGGGAGACCCTGAGCTGGGGCAGCAGGGCCATGCAGACAGAGAAGGTTCAGGAAATGCTCAGCAAATTGTAGAAAAACAAAGGTAAAATTTGGCATTGGGAAGCTAAAGGGAGCAGCAGAAACTCGTATTTAGAGAAGAACATCCTGTATCCGTCTCCCATGCGTAAAAACATGCTCACACTTTTACTGCTGTGAAAAGCTACAGGGAAAAGCATTCTTGAATACATTCATAAGGAACATCTCCAGCTAATTAGGCTTAATTTGCAATTTCTGTGCTCTGCTACCTCATTTTTTTTATTGTAGCCCAGCCTCTGCAATGGGGAGAGGGAGCACCATCCCACAGACCAGGACAAATGCTATGCCCTCCCTCCTGATCAGAGAGTCCATCTGGAGCAGACTGGAGAGAAATTGGAAGAGGTGAAATGAAGTGGAGGATTTAGAGAAAAGTGGCACATGGAAGAAAAAGCAGAAAACTGAAGCAGAAAGCATGTGTCTTATTTGTGAGCTATAAGCTGGGGTCCTTGCAAAAGGATTCTGTGTCTTCCGAAATCAGTATGCTCGCATTTAGTTTGTGTGCATTAAGCTAGGGGAGATATCTGGAACAGCAGAAAAATGCAAGTTGTATCTTTCTTCTGAGAAATAGCCACTGATTCAAATGCAGGGATGTGAAATCTCTAACAGGGAAGAGGGCAATGTTAAAGTCACATGAAAATAAAAGGCTGAGAATCCTTGAGAAAATGGATCAGAAATTCCCCGGTAGAAACGTATCCTTATGAGTCAGCACCTGAAATCCAGTTTCTGCTCTAGAAAACAGAACAGCTTGGTGTGTGCGTCTGCCACGCGGCCACATTTCACTCCATTCAAACTAGAAAGCATACAGGCGGTTGCATTTTTATACAAATACAGCCCCAAACCGTATGGCACCAAGTAAGAAATACATGCCTTCATGCTGCACGTAGGTTTCTATTCTAGTCGCGTGGCTCAAGACCAGAAAGTTAAATGGGGACAGGGACATTTCTTCACAGTGTGGTGTGCGGTTTCTGGAAAGCACAGTGGGGAATTTTTGCTGAGGATGACCTATTTGGAGCAATACCAGCAACTTTTGAAATGCCACTCCAGAGTTCAATCAGACAAGTAACTACAGCGAACTCGAGCAGGCAGGAGAGGGGAAAGCGATAAAAGAATATTTCATTTCTGACACTAATAGCCGTGGAGCAATCTGTTTGTTAGGGAGCACATGAGCTAGAAATCTGTCCCTTGCCCCTTGAAAGACGGTTTCCTAAGGATGACCATGCTGCAGTGTGGGCTGTGTCAAGTGCTTTTCTCTCCCCGTGCTGTGGTATCAGGCTCAGTGGTGCTGGGTAGGTGTGGGAAATGGCAGACTGAGTGGAGGCCTTAGGGCACTGCACTGTTGCCCTTCCCCACAATGGCTCTGTGGGGATGAGAGGGCAAATCTGGTAGGCTGCTGCCTCTGGCACAGGCTGGGATGTGTGTTCCACGTAAGCCAGTAGATAGGGTGGCACTCCTCTTGTGTAGCCATAGCTCACAGTACTGGGGAGCACAACCCAACGCTCCTCTGAAGCTGGTGGCATTTGCAAATTTGCCCAGTGTCAAGAGCAAACAAAGGGCACAAACAACAGGAACTGACAATTTTGGCCATTTCTCATCCAGCTTTTGCAAACCAGCTGTTAGATCCACGCGAAGCGAAATCTGCCCCACACCATTACAAACAGCCCTTTCAGTACAAGCCTGTGTTGTTCAATGGAGCAATACTTACAGATCATTTTACATAGCTAAAGTAACATTTATACAACAATTAAAGCTTACCATTGCTGTAAGACCGAAAATTTCCTACAAATTTTATGTATTCATATGTTGGAAATTCCTTTGGGTTCAAACTTCCTCTCAGAAGATGACAATAAAACTCTAGTTCATTGTCAGCTGGATTGTTAAAAGAAGAAGAAGAAGAAATAAATATACTATTTAAGCTAAACACAACCCCAATCTTGCAGCACAAGAGCAGTGTGTTACCACTCAGAGTCCTATACACCAAGGTGCAATAAGTGGCAGGGCCAGAGCCTCTGCAAGATCTCTGGGTGCAGCTGACCTACGTGGGCCTGTTCTCTTACACTGTCTTCACCAAGGCACTGACACAACGTTGGTATATTGAGGTACAGAATGGGATCCTACAGCTATGGCTTTTTTTTCTGTTTAGGTTTTTCATGACTCACAGCTGTTTTGCATCTTGTGTTGGAAAACTATGCCTAATTATTTCAAAAAATCCATTAAATTAACTTCAGCATACTAACTATGAGCTGCAAGATTTATGTATGCAGTAGATTAAGCAGCTGTACGTCTCACATTATTGTGTGCTTTCTGCTTCCCTTCATCTTACCTCCTGGAGTGAATAAGGTTGAGGCAAATAAAAGGATTTTTAAGAAAAATAAATTCAATTTGAAAAAGAATTATGATGATTTTACAGCTACTTTTCAACTATAATGCAAAACAAAGGTATGCACTGCTAGCATATCTCTGAATGGCATCTTATTTTAATGGGCTGAAATATCAATTAAGATGTGACTTGTCTCAGGCAAACTGTTACCACTGGCTAACCTATTTTCCTCAGCTGTCTCAAAAGATGCTATATTTAATAATTAACACAACTGCAAGTAGACTTAGCCTTTAAAATAGATGCAATGAGTTTAATTTAAAAATAGTACCAAAGGGTCATGCCAGGTGGCAAGATCTCTTTGAAATGCTATGAGCATAAGTTTTATACTGCACGCCTCATTAAAAAAAAACACACACAAAAAAAACCCAAAGAAAAACACAACTCCTTCTGTGAGAAGTTTTTTTATCCTACCCACGCCTTTTGATTTACTTGGAGAGATAAAATAAAACTTACTTTTTAGGTAATCCGATGAGGCAGAATCTGTCATAAGCATACAGGAAGATAACATCTTATAAATTTCGGAATGTTCTTGTTCCGGGAGGAAATTTAACAAATTCTGATCCAAGACATCACACTGCAAAAACAAACCAACAGAAACATTGAGAAAAAACAGCAATGTCACAACAAGCATCACCGTGACATTCACACTGCATGACGAATCCTTCCTCCAGGAGATACTCTGCCATGGACATCACTTTGTAGCACTGGCAGTCCCCTAGGATGGGGAATTGGTAGCCAAGAAGGCCAACAGCATCCTAGATGGTACCAGAAATAGTGCGGCCAGCAGGAGCAGGGAGGTGATCGTTACTCTGTTCTCAGCAGTGTTGAGGCCTCACCTCAATGCTTTGTTCAGTTTTGGGCCCCTCGCTACAAGAAAGACATCAAGGCCATGCAGTGTGTCCAGAGAAAGGCAATGAAGCTGTGATGTGTCTGGAGTGCAAGCCTGATGGGGAGCAGCTGAGAGAACTGGGGTTATTCAGTCTGAAGAAAGGGAGGCTCAGAGGAGATCTTATTGCTCTCTACAACAACCTGACAGGAAGTTGTGAAAAGGTGGGGGTCAGCCTCTTCTCCTGCAGAGTCAGAGATAGGATGAGAGGGAACGGCCTTAAGTTGCACCAGGAGGTTCAGATTGGACATTAGGAAGAGTTTCTTCTCAGAAAGAGCGGTGATGCAGTGGCACAGGCTGCGCAGTGAGGTGCTGCAGTCAATGTCCCTGAAGCTGTTGAAGAACCATGTGGATGTGGCACTGAGGGACTTGGTTAGTGGGCATGTTGGGGGTAAGCTGACAGACTTAGATGATCTCAGTGGTCTTTTCCAGCCTCAACGATTCCATGAATTCATGGTGCCACCAGCACAAGCCCTCTGGAACTGAATGTCCAGGTGTTTCCAGCCTTGTGGCCAGTGGGTAGGAACCCCAAATGCATCCAACACCAAGTGAGATCTACTCACCGGACTAGGGAACAGAAAGAGGGATCCATTTCTGTACAAGGCCATGACTGGCCCATGATGGATAAGACAAGAGTATGTCACAAGGTTGCCGAGAAAAAAAATCTCCCTGCATTCGGTGCAGGGACCAACATAATGCCTGACAAGCCTACCTGAAAGGAAGTTCTGAGATAAAGTAACCCTCTAATGGCATTAACTTGCACTCATCTCACTGTAGACTACCTAGGGCTGAGCTGACATACTGACACAGCTCTATGTGTCATCAGAGCAGCTGCTAGCAGACCGCACATTCGTGCTCAAAATGTGTTAGCCCTGTATGAGACTGGCAAGTTATTAATCATCATCATTTATTCATGTATTTACTTAAGATTATGCTTTGGTTTCCCTCTGCTTTCCACCCATGCCTGCTGCTCTCTATGTAATTCCTATTTAGGGTAGGGAAATGCAGTGAGTATACTTAGAAAATTAGAGTGGGACAGTTTGTACCCTTACCTTGATGCGATAATACATTAATTTATTCAATTACAAGCATTTATTGTGTGCTTGCTACTTGAATACTCCTTTTGTGAAGAATACTTGAAAATTATTTTTGTAACTTCAATGTGTACCTCTTTAATACACAACCCATTGATATTGCATGTGGTACAGTCATATATAAATATTCACATTACAGTCACACAAAATATATTACATTGTCCATGTAATTTTGAGAATATGACAAAAGCATCTGAAGGGAAACTGCTGTGCTGAATGCAGCTCAAGGCTTATGGCACAGTCTTGGAAAAGTAATTTTCCTTCCCAATCCTTTTCTACCTGTAAATGGTAGATAATGGTGCTTGTCCACCAGTCTCACACAGGTGTCATGAGTGTTAATTACTCTCTCATCCACTCAGCAGTAACTGTGGGAGGTCTGGAAGGACCTGCTCACTGCCAGAAGCAGCATCTCTGCACCTGATGTGAGCTGTCACTGCTCCTCACATTCACTACTGCTTTGTTGGTGACCTTGGGATGTACTTCCAGAGGTGCCCAGTGACAGGACAAGAGGCCATGGGCACAAACTGGAACACAGGAGGTTCCTTCTGAACACCAGGAGCACTTCTGTGCTGTGTGGGTAACAGAGCACTGGCACAGGCTGCCCAAAGGCTCCTTGGGGATCTCCATGGCCCTGGGCACCCTGCTCTGGGTGGCACTGCCTGAGATGTGTTGGGCCAGAGGGACCCAGAGGACTCTGCCAGCAACAGCCAGTCTGTGGTTCTGTGCTGCCCTTTGTCTCCACATTGTGATCAAGTGCTGCAGTATCCCTTCTGTTTAGGGACAGGACAAAACAGATAGATAGATAGAATCTATTTCACATATTTCACAGCTCTTGGAATTGGAGAGGTCAGGCACACCTATGGAGAAGTACACAGAACAACTTCTGGATCTTGTCCATCCCAGGAATACAACAGTGTTCTTGAGTAAATATGCCAATCAGGAACATTGTGTCAGGCCAGAAATAAAGAGAGGAGTAAATATACCAGAGTCTCCCTGGAGCTGTAGGAAATGTCACGCAAGCTCCTTTTGTACCGAACCTGAAGAGCAGCCAGCTGGTGCCATGACAAAAAGGTGACAGGAGAGAGGAACAAAATGTAATCACCATAGACAAAAATGCATAGGTTGGAGGGGAAAGTTTGCAGCTTTGCCCAATTGCTCTGCTGTGGGCAGCTCTGTAAGCCCTGATATTTAACTAAAGCACCCACCACTGTCCTTGGTCAGTGAACAAGTGCAGCACTTCCTGCCCAAGTCCAGGAGAAAGCAAGCAAGCAGTGCTTCCTTCTGTGGGCAAGAAATTGGCACTCTGCCATCTGCATTTAACTGTTTTGTGAAGCAAAGCTGGTAAGAAGGAGGAGGGGGGACCCCCTTCCCAAGGCCTGCATGGTTTCAGGGGTGCAGTGTATCAGCTGATGCTAAGTGCTTTGAGTTGTGACCAGATTTACAGTAGTTCACTTCACTTTAACTACAGTCAGTCTAACCACATTAGCTAAACCTCTCTTCACATCAGCCAACCCTGGGAGAAGTCTCCAAATCTTGCAATAATAGACTATTTAGAATTACCACAGGGGCAGCTGGTGTCTGAAAACGCTCCATGGAACTTAGGGAAGCTGAATAAAAGAGAATTGGATATATATACTCTCAGCACCAGTCTTCCATGATTTTAATGAAAGAAAATACATCAGGTTTGTGGATAGGGGCCTTCAGAGAGCCCTGCTTTGCACTCTACCCAGTTGTGCCTTCTTTTCTGTGCTCAAAGCAGCAGATTTACACAGTTTCTTTTTTTTTTTTTTCCCCTGCACTCACAGAGGATGAAGAATTGGTATTGTGTCCCTCCAACAGTGACTGAACGTAGCTTACCAGGAGACGCTGGAAGTAAACAAAGTAAGTGATGTAGATTTTCCAGATACCGCTCTGATTAGTTTTAGAACTTCAGAAGACAAATAGAAAGGACAGATGAAATTTCCCATGAGCCCCACAGTACACACGGGCACGTGATTTGCACACCTTGGGCTGGTAGAGGCCAGCTTGCACAGCATACTGCACAGGTACAGACTGGTGGTGCAGGGTTTGCCACTATTGCTCTGTCAGCCTTGAGGTCTGTGGGAGCTCTGCTGTTGCCTCCAGGCTGGTTCCCAACCCTGCCTGCTGTGTGCTGCTTTGATGGGAGCAGTTATGGAGGTAAGCTTGCTGGTTTTTGGAAAGGGCCTGACATCAGTGGTCCTCCTGAAGAGATAATTTTCTGCAGCAGATTTACCGTGTCCACTAAGATCAATGTTTGCAAGGACAGGGCTGCCCCCCACCAGCTCAGGCTGCCCCCCACCAGCTCAGGCTGCCCAGGGCCCCATCCAACCTGGCTTTGTGCACCACCAGGGATGGGGCACCACAGCTTCTCTGTGCTTCTCTATGAGATGCTTCTCTATGAGCACGTCACCATGCTCTGAGAATTTCTACCTAAAATCTAACCTAAATCTCTTCCTTTTATTTTAAAACCATTCCCCTTTTGTCCTATCACTATCAGATTTGTTCTCCCTCCTACTTATACACTCCCTACAGAAAGGCTGCAGTGATGTTTCCCAGGAGCCTTCTCTTCTCCAAGCTAAACAAGTCCAGATCCCTCAGCCTTTCTTGATAGGAGAGGTGCTCCAGCCCTCTGATCATCTCTGTGGCCCTCCTCTGGACCCACTCCAACAGATCCACGTAAATCAGTAAGCGTATGAAAACACAGCAGTTTGCACACAGGACAGCGTTCTCTCTGCCTTTGATTTGAAGACAAATGTCAGAAAATAGTCAACCACTGGGTCCTCAACTGTTGACGATTAAAGAAAACTGGAGTAGATAGATTCAGTTCAATCTGTTGTTGCATAGCAATATTCTTGCATTTACCAGGAGCTGCCGCCTTTCATCAAGTTCCTTTCGCCTCAGAAGAAAATAATTTTTGTTCGTATTACAGGAAGGTAGTGTGTGTGAAATACATTCGGCTGAGTGGAAAACATAGCACGTATTTGGCGAAAAAGTAAATGAGAGAAAAATAATTGTAATTTTCCAAAGAACATGGGAATGGTGGCGATGAAATAATGATTTGGCAGGTATTGTTTTCTCCTGGGCATGCATTTATTTGAGACTGAGCTACTAAAAAATGAGTGTTTGGATTAATCCTTCATTACTGCACCATTCCTCCCAGAGCAGCCTTAGCAACAGGAGCAGGGTCCAGCGCGGCTGCATTCACAGTAGCATCTCTACAAGCAGCTCAGGTAGGGGAACAGTTGCCAGCTACCTCCTGCCCCTCTGAGTGCTGTGGGGTTTATGTCTTTTACCTCCCTGGAGCAGAATAAGGCCCTTAACAAGCTCCTTGCCGGGCCGAACTGGCTTAGAAATCAGAGATGGAAAAGATCAGCCAGGTCAACTCATCCCTCCCCTGGCCAGAGGATTCCCACAGAGCTTTTTCCATTCAAACCCAAGTGCCTCATAGCAACAAAAACTTGAAGTGCATGAATCACGCTGAGAGGGAGCAGAGGCGATCAACAGCAGCGACTGGCACAATGTAGGGACAAAAACTCTCCCTGCGTTTGCAAGAAAACATCCCCTCACCCCACCTCCCACCCTCCTGCGTCTGTTTTTAACATGGCAGGGCCCAATCCTATGGTTTTTAGTAGAAAAAAGCTTGTGCCAGAGTTACTCACTGGTAAATGCCCTAGAAGAGGTGTGATGCTGTCAGACACGTAGATGATGCTCCCACCTGTGGTTACTGCTATGATGAAGCCATCCAATGCCTAAGGAAAACATGCAAGTGGAGAGTGCTTTAGTAGGGAAGAGGGGGGTAAACAGCATGTCTCACTGCATGTTGATCAAAACCATTTTACTTCAGCACTGTATTGTTGTTGAGTCGTAGGAACGTTATCTCTCGCTGCAGAACAGTAATTCTCTGATTTTACAGTCTGATTTAACTTTTACAACAGTCTTTGTAGTCTAGCAAAACCTACTATTGAAGCAACAAAGGGCTCACAGGAATATTTCATGTCTCGGTTTTTAAATTAATCACACATTTTAATAATGCAAAATGACTAAGACTGGATCCCTTGGAAGTTATTAAAATGAACGTTTGAGCTCTGTGTAAATATCAAAGGACGATGAAAGGATGCAGTCCTATCTCAAAATGGTAGTTCTCTGCAAAACCCATAAATCTCAGTTTGTATTAATGTAACGTTGTATATTACTGGGCTTTCATGTTAGTTAAAGCAATGCAAATGATCAAATAATCCTTAGTCTGACTTTTAATTGAGTGATTTATTCTAAAGGTCATGGTACTGGATTACTCATTCAAAGAGAAATTCCCCCTTCCGCAGAGCTCCTTCCCCACTCAGGTCCCACCTTGCGGTGAGCCCCCTCATGCTCAGCACTGAAGGGAATGTCTTATCCCAGTCCTCTGCACAGCAGCAACTTCACCTTCAAAATTAGTTCCTTCTTTATTCGGAGCTGCAAAGCTTGGAGATCAATCTCCTCCTAAGTTAAATCTAGGTAGATTTCCAGATTTAAAGCAACGTTTCACCCACTCTGAGAAGAACACCTCAGAAATTCAGAGTCGATAGCAGGTGCTCAGAGACAATATTAAAGCCTCATCGTGACTGAGGAACCACTGGCAAAGTGCCTCCAGGTGGAATGGGTCAGTGCTTTCTCTGCCAGGTCCCGGGTGACCTAGAGCTGGTGCTGACTGCCCTATTGGAGCAGCATAAGTGCCATGAGCAGGACTGAAAATTTCAGGTGTACTCCAAAGACGGGTGTGTGGCCAATAGCCTGGTGGTGGTGGCACCGGGTCACAAACCCTCCCTGCAAATCTGGGCACTCCTCCAAAACAGGCTTGGATCCTGTGAGGTGCGGAACGTCCTTCTCCCCTGCTGACTTCAATAAGGGCAAGAATTCTGAGAGCACTAGAGATGCTAATTGTTTGGTAAAAAAAAAATAGGAGAGCACCAAGCCTTGAATAAAGACACAAACATATGTTCCTTTTTCCAGAGAACGCTGAGCACCCACAACTATTTAAGTCAATGGGAATCTGCTGGTGCTACAATCCTTTGAAAAGCAGGTCAATAACTTATACCCCAGTGGAAGAGCATGTGTTTAGCATTTCTGAAAACCCTCCAGCTGCTATAGTTAGTTTGATTTTGTTAATCTAAGTGCAGAGGATATGTTTTTCTTTGGTATAGTACATTCAAGCTGTTTTCTAAAAGGCAATGATATCTGTTAACCCTCAGAAGAGAGCAGTGGTTTCACAAGGCAGCTGGATCGTGCATGTTACTATGGTGAAGGATGTTTTTTTAATATATTTTTTTAAAATCGAGTCTTTATTTCATATCCAGTGCAAATCGTACAAAGTGACTCACGTCAGTCTTTTGTGGTAAGATCAAGTTAATGTGTGCATACATAAATCTGTGTTGATTTTCTTGCAGTCCCCTTCCAGCATGAAGATGGCACGTGGCTCATCAAAGCTTTCTCTACTGCAACAATCATGGATGGATCAACAGATCTTGGTCCTCGCGTGTAATTTTCTTACTTTTCATTCAATAAAAAGGGGCTGTTTTCAGGAAAGCTGACGTAATTCTGTGGTAAAATACGACTCCTTTGAATCAATGCTTGAAAAAGTCTTTCCCATTCTTTGATAACAAAACAGGAAGAACTTTGAGAAGTCTTGTCCAAATGCTAATAAAATAAGATTAGAGGAAAGGCAAAAAAAGAAAAAAGAAGTGACTACTGAACATCTGTCTCAGTAGGACATCCCAATAGCCATCATCAACTTGAAGGGCATGGAAACTCACAGTAGCAGGAAGGTGTTTTATAAACTATGAAGCTTGAAAGCGAGTGCTTTTTACTTTAAAACTGAGCGGCTGATACAAGTAGAATCAATAGACATCTATCAACATATTGGTTCCCGAGGGAACTGTTTTAATGCAGACCGAAGGAGCAATGTACGTCACACTCCTGAGAACCAAACTGGGAGTCAGTGGTCATGGGTACAGCATGAGCGAAGTATCTCTCAACCCTGAATCTGGGGGATCTCATCACAGTCAACTTCAGCATGTTTACTATGCGAGAAGATCATTGTTAAAGAAGGTTCTAGCTGTTACTAAGAGAAAAGTACATTTTAGCAGCTCATTTGCATTTCATCTCATATGTGCATAAACGCCATTGAGTCACCTCCCTTCAAATCCCAGCTAGTGTTAAAAGCACCTATGGTGTAATTTAAAGATAATTTAAAACCTATCATTGCAAAATAACCCTGCTCTCTATTAGAATAAAAAGTGTTTGATAAGGGCCTGGAAATTCATTATAGTGGAAGTATTAACTGCATCAAGCCTGCATGAGCTGTCAGGTTTTATCTGGTTGTACAGCACCTAGCACTGAAGGGACACAACACTGCTGCTTTGTAGGTGCTACTCTTGCATACATATTAATAATAGAGCATTACTAGATCAGAAGATAAACTGCAGCATGCCCTTTCCCTCACCCCTGGTTGTGAAAACAAAATGTAATCTGTGATTCAAATCTCTCTTTTGGACTGTATTTCTTGGAGCTCTGTCTGCACCTTTGCAGGGTGCTGCAGCAGCAGTGCTGCTGGTGCAAGGGTGAGCAGCAGCTCCACGTGCCGACTCTCACCCCTTTGCTTGATGGGCAAACACAGTGGTACCTGAAACCTCTTTTGGAGCTGCAAACCACATTTTATTCTAGAAGCATGGGCATTTCCACAACTGCTAGGTAAAATGAGCAGAGCCGTATGCATGTTCACCTCCAACATCAGCTGGGTGAATTCCTCGTTGCTGAGAAATGAAGGCTTCCAGTCCTGCTGAATTTCAGAAATCTCCGTCTGTGCCGACACTTCTAGACAAATAAAACATTTCATTTTTTAAAACTTCAGAGAAACTTACATTTTGCAAGACTATATATGAACAGGTAGAAATTACCTGTAGATTCAAAAATTTCATTTTTCAAGTATGAGTTTTGCATACAGAGAGAGAGAATAACGACTGCATAAACTGGGCCCAAGTCTGAAGTGTTTTCCTCTGTTTTTATTCAACTCAGCTTGAACCAGCTTCTGTGGGAGCTTGCATTCACCTAGCCATTGACATCAGCCAGCATTATTAAAGTATTGTTCAAAAGATAAAAACATTTTGCACAAAATTAAGATCAAGATGAGGTTTGGCTCATGCCGAATTGGTATTTACAATGTGCTGCTTCAAAATTAGGACACCCAGGAGCTAAAGTTCAGCCTACAGCCACTGTGTCAAATGAGGAACAGCACGAAAATCCCTTTGGAGAAGACCCAAAGCCCCATAACCCCAAACATCAGAGAAATTTCTGCATTCACCAAAACGCAAGTGATACGTGGGCACTGCATCGCTTGTATTTTGGGAAATTTAATGTTGGAGAACTGAGGTTTCCTCCCATATCCTGTCTGAAGGTGGTCTCCCACGCTCATGCCCTCACACGCATCCTCCACGTCCACATAGATGGTGCACTTGAAAATGGTCCTGCTGTCAGCAAAGCCCGTGGATGAGTGGAGTGCAGGAACAACAGAGTGACTAATGATGATGTAGCAGTGAAACATGGCACCATACAGGGATAGCTGGGTGTGCTGTGGTAAACTCCAAAAAACATCAACTTGTGATAGCTTTGCCTGAGAACTGCATTACTGGACTTGTCAGACAATGTTACAGGGGTAGATCTTATGATTTACAGAGTCTGGTGCTGTTTTTGTTCGCTGCCCACTCTGCTTCTCCAAACGGGCTTCATCATTCAGCGCTGGTAGCGAGGGCATGCTGAGTGCAGCCTGCCTTTTCCTTTCAGCACCACCTGCTAATTAATCCTATTGATTAACACTTACAGAGCATGCAATACTCAATGCTCCTTATTCCAAGCACATAGGCAAACTGGCTAGGGAAATGCAAATGGCTCAGTGCTATTAAAGAGAGTAAATTTATAACGTTGCCTATGCATATTGTCTCCTAAAAATAAATGAAAGTTCCATTCTAGGTTTATGAGTGGAGACACAGTGAGTTCAGCTTGCTGTCCGTACTGCTGGGGCTGTCATGGGCAGCTGGGATGGTCATACATGGAGATACGAAACCCAGATGAAAGAAAAGAAGAGATCAGCCCCAGCCAGATTTGTATTACGTAGTCTCAAAATAGAGGATGCTTTCAGCTTGGGAAAGCTGATATACACAAAACATCAACTGCTAGAAGAATTACTTGAGATTTGTGAGATTCTGTGGATTATAAAGAAAGAGACTGTTTACGAAACCAAAAATTCTAAAAATTGACCTGCTCCTCTGTTATAACTAAAATCTTGGTTTAGCCTACTAAGTGAAAGGGAAATACGATTGAATAAAGCAGATCCAAACTACTCTGAAGATAATCAACATTTTTAAACGGTGATGCTTTGTATTATACTGTGTGACTACTAATCTAGTTTAAAAATAGACAACATTTACTGTTTTTAGCGAGTGCACAAAACCAGTCACAGTTTGACCCAATTTCTGTGGAAGGATTTATGACTGTTGGATTTCTCTTACCCGGTTGTTCTTCTAGAAATGAAGTGCCTTTTGTAGTAAATCATTTGGGCTATCAGACACACTTGTCTACACTTTTTCAAGACTTGTATGATTGCTCTTTGCTTGGCTTTTATAACTGAGCATACTCACACTTTGCTTTACTCTGTCTTGGGTAGCTAAAAAAAAACAAACATGTTGCTACTATCACTTTTTAATAAATATATACATGTACCAAACTTTGAGATGCCTTAGTCATGCTTTCACATATGAAATCACCTTGTCTAGGGAAAAAAAAAGAATTTAAAGTGAAACTTTGCTCTAACAACAGAATCACTATGTTCATTTCCTCGGTAAGTTTGGCATTTACAACTCCATTATGTTGGGAGTTATGATACAAGACTTGCTGTGCTCTTTTCCACTTCCCACATAGCACTTTCAGAGTGGGAGATGTCCGACGAGCAAGGTGAACCAGGTGGTGCAGTGCATCAGCCATGAAAGCCCTCTCCACTTTGTGGGACCAGGGATGTTCCCCGTAGTTGCCTGCTAAATTCTCAGCCTCCTCCTCATAGGAGAGCAAGAGGACCCCGTGTCAGTCCTGGTTTATAGATTAGAAGCACTTCATCAGTCTTTTTTGCTGATGGAGGATGTGCACGCATCAGAGGGCCTTCCCGTGTGTGCTCACTGCACTGACTGGAAATGAGACCAATGGGGACAGAGCAGCAGGGTCAGGGATTTCTGCAGTGAGGGAACCTTTCTAAGACACCTCACTGTAACCGCGTTTGCAACCTAAAACAAGCTCCTGCCTTTCCAAGGCCAAAATTGCATGCAACTGCATGCTCTACAAACATGATGTAGCTTTCTGCTTGGGTAAACCAAGCAAAGCTTTCTGTGGAAGCAATTTGCTGACACTGACTTCAAAAAACTGGGGCTTTTCCTGGTTTGAATTTTCTGCTCTCTGTGGAAATTGAGTCCTACAGAGTACACTGAGGAGCAAGGGGCTGATCAGACTGTTTCTGTACTTTTCTGTAGAGAAGCTGAGGTGAATGCTTTGTTCTTCTCAGAATATTGCCAGTTTCAAGGAGAGGAATCTTCCCTCCGGCCCCACACTCCTCTTGTCCAAAGGATCCCTTTTCTTCACATGAGCTGCAGGGCACAGCTGCCTCCATTCCTGACATTCACCCCCTTCCATAGCAGGTTGAGAGCCATTCTCAACTAAAGAGCAACCAAGGAGATGGATTTGGGCAGCACAATGACTGTAAATTATCTTTTTAGAAGCCAAGAGATAGAAAAAAATACCTTACGTTGGCACTTTTAAGCCCCTTGAGCCATTCTGATAATCGCTGAAGGAAACAGGATTTTGCAACAGCGCTTGGCAAGTGCACGATGAGCTGCAGTGACTCTTACCATTGTGTTTCTGCAGAAAGCCAATGACTTTTTCCAGCACAGTAGTTTTGTCCATTTTACGGGTGTTGCCTGGAAGCATTGAGCTGAGCTCCTTGATGAGAACATTGAACTGATCGCGCCTCTTCTTTTCAGACTTGTTACGCGAAGCCCTGTAGATGGAGAAAAAAAGATGAGAGGAGCAAGAAGAGAAATCAACACGCACCTCCTCTTTGTAATGCATGCATGTGGAAATCAGCATGCTGTATGCCTCATTATGTGAAGACTGGCACTGGCAAATCAGTCACAAAGGAGCAGAGTGGGGGCTGATGAAACTATGGGGCATACCCATCTTGGCAGTTTTCAGAGGAGAGAGGAACTCCAGTCCTTCAGCTCAGCCACTGCACAGGAATGGGGTCCACCTAGAGCCTGTCTCTTCGTGCAGATCCTCTGGGTACACCTAAGCTGGCTTACAGAGAGCAATGGGGCAGTTGTCTTCCAGTCATTCACATCAGGGAGCTTAGCAGAGGCTCCCGCCAGGCTCATATGCCCCCTACCTCAGTCTCATTTCCAAGGTCACCAGGGCAAAAAGGAGGGATGGCTGATGTGTGCATCTCATCTCAGCATGGATGAGGGCCAAGGCCAGGACGTATACCCGGATGCGGGGCTCAGAAGTGCTAGCAAGGTCATAGCTTCTTGCCCATAATACCTGAGTGCCACTGGGCGAATCACTTTAGGTCCAAATGTCACAACTCTTCAGGTGTGAAGTGGCGACTCCACAGCTCTCAGCCAGTCCTGCCTATTTCCATTGCTGGCTCATCAGAGAAAACCTACTTCTGCTGTATTTGAAGAGCTCATCAGAAGAAGAGACCTGATTTCATCTGGGGCTTTTTAGCAACTTCATGACACTGTCATTAAGCTGTTGATAATCTCTTCAGCTTGTGTACTGTATTTCTTTTTTAAACATATATGAAG
Source organism: Alectoris magna (assembly GCA_030625065.1). NCBI lineage: Eukaryota > Metazoa > Chordata > Aves > Galliformes > Phasianidae > Alectoris > Alectoris magna. The sequence continues at coordinate 63,451,430 of CM060560.1, forward strand.
CTATGCACAAATAAAGGTTTCTGAATGATCCCCAAAAATATGACAGTCTGTCTACATGATGACTACCACTCTGACTTCTGTAGCTGTGTCAAAATAAGCACGATCCAGAAGATCATGTGTTTACTCTTCTGAGAGGTCACCAAGCATCAAGATTTGCCTCATTAATGACATAAAGATCTAAAAATCTGTTTATATGTAGGCAGGAAAGCAAAGCCAAGAGGCCAGTTCTCCTTCTGAGCATCTCATCCCAGCTAATCCTGCTGTACCTTGTAAGGAGTTCTGTCTGCACACTGGTGAAAATGAGAGCAGAATTTAGCCCAGCATTTACATCCCCCCAAGGACCAGTCCGACAATAAACATTTTCAGCAGAGAAATCACTGCAGAGGCTTCTGGATGTTACTACTGACAGAGGGCTGGGTAATTTTTGTTTGTCTTGCTCTCAACCCTGAACACACTTGGAGATGCACTGGATAGAAGCCAACGTTTGATTATTTTACAGCTTGGAACACAAGAGACTGGGTGGATGCTGCCTGACTGATTCCAGCCTGTTCTTATTGCAGTGCAAAAGGCTGTCAGAACAAGATGTGAAAAGCTCCATCCTTATCCTATTTCTGTACAGTTCAAGGGGACTTAAAGAACGTCAACATTTTACTTTCTCATAATTCAGTCCTCAGTTCATTTTAAGCTCAAAGGGTCTTGATCCTCCTGAAAATAAAATCAAGTACCAGCCGTCTATAGGGAAAGTGTTGCTTTGCCAAAATAAAGATGCTTCGACAGAAATATAAAGTACCTATTTTTAACACTTGACATTTTATTCCCATAGGAAACATAAAAAACTCCTTTAATAGAGAGAACTCTACCAAAACCTGAATCGATGATCGCAGTAAAATCTTAAAAAGGGGAAAGAGGGAAAAAAAAAACCACACTTAGGCCATCTAAACTATCCCAGTATGGTTGTACATGCTTTAGTTCAGTCCTGTTGTAAATGCCTTAAATAATGCAGGTTTCATCACTTCCCTTGGAAGATTACTCCCTCGCCTTGTTTACCTCACTGCTAGGCCATATCACTTACAGTAAGCCAAAACAGTCTTAATTCCACACCACTCATCCCAGTTCTCCTCCCTCCCTGCTACTCCAAAAAATACGCATACCCAAGGGGGGAGGAGATGCAGTATGAATAAAATCTGGAATTGTTCTGAATACAGCTAGAGGCAATACAGGACAGCTTGAATTCAGAAAGATCAAACCCACCGATTCAAATGTGTTCTCAACAGCCATTTTTATTCTCACATACTTGCTGCTTATTGTCTTAGAAACAGGCCGATATTTGTTGACCAGCAGCCATTGCACTATGCTGATCTACAATGAAATGTGACTTTACACTAAATTTCCTATTTCTTTTGGCTGCCCAGTGGATTACATTACACATGCATCAGAGCAGGTAGCTTTACCACATACTTTAATTCAGAGACTTAAATTTACATCTTATTGGAGTGGAAAATGGCAACTGCCAGTCCTAATTTATTAAGTGTTGTCTCAAGGTTTACTCCAAGCTGATTTTGGCTGGAACTTGCGGTTTAATTTGATTGCTAAATATATATATATATATATATATATATATATATATATAAGTATTTTTCTATTAGTTGAAGGAAACTACAAGAAAAAGGGCTAAGAGGAAAAAAAAAACAACAAACCACATCTTTTGTTTGATATTAATAGATCTATAAAATCAACTACACTTAACCTAGCATCAAAAAATTGAAAATGAAATTACAGCTTCTGATCTCCACAAGAGCAGAATGTTCAGCCAATGGCTTCTCCCACATTTGTCTTTCTTTCTTTAAAGCTTTGGAACAAACCACGCAGCTTTTAAATGAATCTTGCTGGTTCTCATATACTGTAGTAACCGCAGACTTCTGTGAAGCCTCTTATGATCAGGCTGGGGGGGGTTTGGAAAAGATTCTTCACCAGAGGGTGGTGGGCATGGAACAGGCTGCCCAGGGCATCAGTCACAGCCCCAAGTGCCGGGGTTCAAGAAGCATTTGGACAGTGCTCTCCGACACAGGGCTTGGATTTTGGGTGGTGCTGTGTGAAGCCAAGGATTGGATGCAATGGTCCTTGTGGATCTCTTCAGGATACTCTACAATTCCACAAATTCAAACTTAATTTCCAATTCAGATTTATTTCTAAAAACCAATAAGTACTTAAATTGCAATTTAAAGAAGTGATTTCGTCGTTACATCTTGAAAGTTATCTTTTCTTTCATCCACCTTAGAGCAGGCCTGCCCCAGGGCACGTCAAATACTTCCTCCCTGAACAAACGGCATGAAAATCACACCAGATGGTGATGACAATCGCCGATCGTGAGGATACGCCTAATTCTATTTTTGTCCTTTGTGTGTTCATTTAATGCATTTTTCTTTCAACAGTGCTAATATCTGGAAAATGAGGTCTTGAGCATGATGAATGGAGATGCCAGCTAGATGTGGGCTGCCCACTGCCCTCCACCTCCTTGACCCAAGGTCCCTGCATCTTATACTCCTCAGGTCCTTGTGCACTAAAAAGACAGATCGTTTGGTGATGTGATGCGACAGGAGGCATCCATTCCCCAAGACCACCCTGTCCGCAGGTGTCTGTGTTCTTTGTGGATGTCTCGGCACAGCCACACGCCGTACCGTGCCCCTATTTATTAGCCAAACCCCACAAAGGGCAAAGAAGGTGATTCCTTGCAGCCCTGCATACATTGGAGGAGGGAGCAAAGGAGAGTGGCTGAGCGTGGCTGCAGCGTGTACTGACCTATACTGGGGAGAAAAGGCTGCAGGGAAGGAATAGAGAAGAAGGAATCAAAAGAGATGAAACTGGATCAACTAGTTGTGCCTGGACTGGAAATTACTCTCATTAGGGGGAACCAGGGGAAAAAAAATGCATGCAACCGGAGGCTCCCTCTCAAGCAATTAGATTGCGGGCTGCAGTATTGATAATACTCCCAGAAAAAAAATAAATAAATGCTTTCCAACAGCCTTTGTGACACTGCAGATGCCAGCCAGATTGGACAGTTATTAGCGTTTTATTGCACGGCTCTTCTGCCTTGAAGCACAGCCCTCCCCTGCCCACAAAGTGCTCGCAACAATTTCCTGCCTACGTATCAGCTGGGACTTTATCATGGAGCAAAGAATATATGGAAATAAATGTTTCTGCCACTTTAGGGCTGACACAGCACTTTGAACAGCCTTTCTCTGTTATGAAAGTAACTTCTGGGTGTTCTCCTCACTGTAAGGTAGGCATTGCCGAGTAAATGGCCGCCATATTACAAAAAACACCCCACATTTTTAACGTTCCATTTCTTTTGCAATACGCTTCTAGTAACAAGAAAGTCACGTATTTTTATACACTCTGAGAGCTGTGATGATGTGCTACAGCAGCAGGACTGTGTTGTTGGTTCTTCAGGCCTTGTGCTCTGCACTAGCGTGAAAAAACACACCTTTACTTTATTTGACCATTTCTACAGGAAACACTGGTAAGTTACTTTCCCCTTAGAGGGTGGCCAGGACTTGCAGTCAGTGATATGGCAGTTTTTCAGGATGGGCTTGGCTTTATTTTCCTCTCTTCTTTTTGATTAATTGATTTTAGATAAAGCAGCTTCTGCAGCAACAAGCACCATTAAGCTCACCAAGAGTTAAAGAGAGTTCAAAAAGGAAAAGTGCTCACCTCTTTGCCCTGTCTTTCTCATCTTCATCCATTAGATTGTCTAAGCAGTTTTTCCTGTGGAAGGAATGCGAGAACCATTATGAATCGGCGCGTTGTTAGCTTTACTTTCAGGTTAATATCAGAGTCACGCTATTTCATTCTAATAACAGAGTGATGATATCCAGGTCAGATAAATGTGTCAGCAGTGCTTTATGCCACAGTCCGTGATTTTAAGAAACATCCATCGCAGACAGCATTACTCCTCAGCGTCACACTAGCTGTAGGGGCTGCAGCCAGGGATCAAGGCTCCCAGGCACAACATTGCACGCCAGCACTGTACAGAAACAGACATTTCTCGGGGGATTTTCGATGTCGTGGATGCTCTCTGCCAGCTTGCAGGCTGGATGAGCCCCAGGCTGAGAGCAAGTTGAGGAGGCATTGGAGGTGCTCCCGTATTCCCCCTAAATGCTTCCTCCAGCCCCTCACTGAACCCATTTACTGAATGGGCAGCATCACACTGCCGGGCTGGCCCAAGCATCTTTTCCAAAGGCACGGTGTAATGACATGCAGTGATAGCATTCGCAAAAATCAGCAAGTTTTCCATTTAATGTTCCCTCAAAATGTAGGACATGAGTAACGTTGGACAGGGAAGGAGGGAAGTAAATTGCTGCACATTATTTAAGCCCATGGTATCTTCCACCTATGAGTCACACGGAAATGTGCCTGTTTCCAAACTGCCTTATTAAAAATCAGGAGTGAAAAGTTATCAATAGAAAGAACAGTGGATAAATTCCCTCCTTCTGTCAGTGGCACTTTCGCAGTCCTGTTCCACCTCCTCATTACTCAATAGTTAGCTAAGAACACGGAACAACCCTGCAATTTTTTATCAGATATAAGAGGAAGGAGAAATTAAAGCTATGGGTCACTGATTGGAGGGTAAAGCTGGTGCTTCACGGGACTCTATCTGTTGTTGGAGAAGCATAAATAGAAAATATGAAGGCTGAGAGGCTGGCAAATTTAAATTACTGAATTCTGTGATACAGAAAATAAATAGCATGATGTAATTTTTAGGGTGTTTTTTTTTTTTTTCTCATATATTTCTTTGGCTTTGAAAACAGGCAAGTCAGCCATAGCACAGTCCATATTTTAGACCAGGAAAATTTATAGTCCCAGTTAAATTTTATTTACCAGCATTCTACAAATCCTACGGGTGATTATTCACCAAGTGCCAAAACGGGGCTGGCAGCCCAATGAGGGAATTTTCAAATAATTCATGCAAAAATGTGATGACAAACTCAGTGGGGTTTTTTACTGTTATTTGCTCACTTGCTGAATCTGCAGTGCCCAGCTATGTCATTGGAGAGCAAAGAAGGCATTGGCTGTACAGCAAGGGCTGGCATTTAGGACTCTGTTGTATTTCATTGCTAGAGCTTTGCTTGCAAGGCTCCATTGCACAGGAGTAAGTTTTTCACTCAGAGTTTTTCACTGGTGATGCACTGGAACAGGGTGCCCAAGGAGGCTGTGAATGCCCCATCCCTGGAGTCATTCAAGGCCAGGCTGGATGTGGCTCTGGACAGCCTGGTCAGGTGGCTGGTGATCCTGCACATAGCAGGGGGGTTGAAACCAGATGATCATCATGGTCCTTTTCAACCCAGGCCATTCTATGATTCTATGATCTAGGACATGACATGAGACACAGGGCAGCGTCAGCAGAGGACTTTCTCTGAATCACTGATGATCCTCCTCTGTTGCACCAGGGGCTCCTCTGTTTGCAGCAGATCCCCAGTGGAAAGCAGGAATGCGGGGGCTAGAGCTCTGGGTGGGGATAGATGGTGCATCAGGATAGGTGCTACTCAGCCCCATCTGCTTCTGCAAGGCACAACGCTCCTCTGGGAAGTGGTTTCCTATAGCTGTACTGCATGAATTGTCAAGGAATTACACTACAGGGAAGCCCCCACCCTTACCAGAAAGCAAAAGGTCTAACTGATCTGCTCTGCCAGGGACCTGGCTAGACCCATACAGCAATTCACAGCCAGACTCCAGAAACAAGGTTTCTCACTGACTAACATGAAATTCTGGACCCAGAGTGCTGTCTCTACTGTTAGACAATATCTAATTGTCATTTTACTTCTGTTTGCTCACACGGAAAAATCTCCAGAGTATTATAAATGTTGCTAACAGCGTTTGCAGGTACGTTTGTACCATATGAAATTAAAGCTTGAAATTAAATGTTCTCCATAAAATAGATGCAGCAGAATCTGGCACTGTTGTCTGGTTCCCAGCATGCAGAGCCAGCTCGTTGCTAGCTGAGGACTTGCACATCAGCTTAGTAGCCAGGTTCCTTCTGTAGTAAACCACGGCCCTCCCCGCCCCTGGGCCACTGAGGTCTGCCAGAGGGCTTCCCTTACTAGGAGGAGTTTGGACAAGCCATAAATCCATCGCCAGGGCTTTATACATGTATAGAGATATTTTATTTTGTATGTTTTCCTTTTAGTTTTCCTGTGTTTTTCAAAATGAGTGCTTCTTCAGCTAGTGGGGAAATGGGGCATCCAGGAAACAAAACCATGCACCCCTGGCTTGGTCATCAGATGGGGAATTACAGCACAAACATCTTCCCCCATTCATTCATACAGCCACTATCTGCTCAGGAAAGGAGTAATACAGGGATGGTGCCAGCTCTCTGCAGGGACTCCTCAGAAGAAAGACTGCATGTGTTTATTTTGATACACCGTTTTCCCAGTGGACACAGAGCTCACACTATAAAATTACCCCGGTCCTGATCAGGATCACCTCATGCTACACTGGAAGCGTGTTTTTCAGTGAGTTAGACTCCTCTGTGTAGGGGAGGTTAGTTTCCCTCCTTACTGTCCTACTACTGCTCACGAGGATATACTGTAACATGACTGACACCCAAAATACAAGTAAGCAGCTGTTGATTTCTCAGTAAATTGCCACGTGGTGAGCTAATCTCAGCTCCTACAAATCAGCCTGACATTTAACAGGAATTTTCAATCACCTTCAGTTAATTCAGCTGAATTACATCTCTCTGTTGATAATGATGAAGACAGAGATGTAAATCTCCCCCAGAGGCCCAGGACTGTGCCCGGGGAAGCCTGGTGGGTACTCACAGCACTTGTGTTCCTCCAGCCCTACACCAGACAGTTTAGGGGGAAGGATAGGCTCTTCCTCCCCTTTCCTCTCTAGCATGGTGGGTTGTCCCATGGGTGTTCCACAGCATGGGTTTGGAGGGTGCTTGCCTACACTGGGGAGCAGTGCTCAGCGCTAGCATCTGTACTCCCTTTTCAGCTAGGGCAGAGCGCTAACAGGAGGTAGCATGGACTGAAAAGTGGAGTATTTCTTTTGCTGGAAGGAAAAGAGAAAGAACTGCAAATCATAGGATCATTAAGGTTGAAAAGGCGTCTCAGATCATCCAATTCAACCATCAGCCCACCCCCACCATGCCCACCAACAACGTCCCTCAGTGCCACATCCACACGGTTCTTGAACACCTCCAGGGATGGTGACTGCACTACCTCCCTGGGCAGCCTGTGCCACTGCAGCACTGCTCTGTGTGAGGAGAAATGTTTCCTAGTACCCAACCTCAAATGGGAAATGAGGGGTCACAGGCAGCAACTGACCATCTGAACATTTAAAATGGCTTGTTCTGTGTTCCTCTGACACGGATGAAGCACTTGGAAATCCCACTGTGACAGCTATGGTGCATACACACAGGAAGGATTTGTATAAGTGCAAATGAGGATAAACCAAGAGATTCATAGACAAATCTAATGTAACCCTCCAAATTTACTTTTCAGATGGAAATCTCTGAGCTGTTACAAGAACACACAATCCATAGCTAAATACAGCACAGGACACCCCTACCAATTCAAACTGATGTGCAAAGATGATGTAAACAGAATAGACTGAATACAGTTTAAGAAAAAAAACTCACTTTCCTCACAATATAAATTGTCATTTGAGAAGGTGCTGTGCTTTCTCAGTGGGAGAAAGGCAGTCTGCAGTTACTAGAGGTCATGTAATGCTGCAATTGTTATGGGAATCACTATTTTTACAATCAAAGGAGAACTCCAGCAGCACGGTATGAGTCTGGGTTTAGAGTTATGACTGCCTTTGCCTGACAGTGTGCAATTTGGTCTTCCTTTAGTCAGTGGTTTACTACATTCTCTTTGCACTGGAGAAGAGGTTGTTTGCAGGTTTCCAAAGAAGACCCAACACAAAAAGAAAAGAAGAAGGAAATTTTTGGAGGAAATACTGGACCTCGTGTAACTGTGGGCTTCTCCACGTTTCACACATATGTTTACAGTGAATCTTTACACGGTGACTAGCTTAAAGCAAAACGGACATTAACAAAATAATCCAAATGCAGACAATGAAAATGATGTAGTTTGACAGAAATTAATGCTCCGCTCTTCCAAACTGGGGTTGGCAGGGACTGCTCACAGGTAATGCAACTGAGTGTTATGAAATTATAATGAGGAGAAGTAAGGGCTCACACCGTACTTTGTTTTTGTTCTTTATTAAGCGAGAAAAGGTATTCTTTTCTGTCCAGCAGAAGCGTTGCACATATTGCTGTGACCTGTTTGACAGCTTCCTCTGCTGCCCTGGTGGCAGTTTGATTTCAGGGTGCGGGATGTGTGAGCCCCCTATAGGTGTGGCATCATTTGCATCTGTCCGAGCTAGGAGGAGCACAGCTGATGCCAGCAGCGCAGTGCTGCAGGGAGGGCAGCCAGGGTGAGCGCAGGGCATCCTTTATCTCTAGCTTGTGAGTAAGGCGTAAAGTTTGTGCAGAGCCTGGCGTCCCTGACAGAGATCAGGACGTGCATGCTCGTTATCTTCCTGATTATGATTGTTACTGAATGGCTAATGCCACTCAGACTTTAGTGAGCAGGATAAGTGAATCCCCGGGTCCAGCCCCACGCTACTCTCCCCTCACACGGCTGCAAACAGAAAGGCAAACAAATTAAAGTAACATTAATCAGCAAAGACTGCCATCTGTATAACTCCGAGCACTTTTCCGCGTGCCCGTCCCCTTCCAGCAATGCTAAACAGGATTAGCCTTCCGTGGGCGGACGGGAAAAGTAGGTCAGTTCGGTAACATTGCTGCGTGTGATGAACGGAGGACGTGATTGCAATGGTCTGCTCACAGCCTGCTCTCCTGCAGCGTGGGACCTGGGCTTGTCACATGGCCCTCACGAGGGAAGCCCGTTCTTCTGGGGAGGACGGCCCCTTCACAGAAGGGTAACACACGTATAGAAAAGCAGGGATATGGCAAAACAGGGATAGTGGGATGGAATTGACTGGTGCGTTTTAACAAGGAAACTGAGGCACGTGGCAGTTAAAGGCTACATTATTACTGGTTTGGCATACACATATTCCTCCCTTCTTACAAAACTATGCAGAAATGTGCTGTGTGTAACTACTGTAAATTCAGGAAAAAATAGGACTTAGAAAACTAGGGTGCACAGCCTGATTTTTGTCAAAGGTTGTGCCTGAGCAATGTGGCAGGAGATGGTAAACCATCCACTGGATTTACTGTCTTTCTGTATTGACTTTATTGGGTGTGTAGGGATGGTGTCTGGAAAGCCAAAGCTCACCTACAGTTGACACTTGCAGAGAACATCAAAGGCAATGAGAAGAGCTTGTTCTGCAATACCACAATAGTAGAAGGTTGAATAAGGAAGGACTGCTACAAAACTGGACGGGTGGGTGGATTAATGACAGCAAAGGGATCACAGAATCATTTGAGTTGGAAGGGACATTTAAAAGTCATTTATAGTTCAAGCCCCTGCAATGAGCAGAGACACCTACAGCTCGATCAGGTTGCTCAGATCCCCATCCAGCCTGACTCAAGGGACGGGACTTCTACTATCAGTCTGGGCAACCTGTTGCAGTGCCTCACCACTCTTACTGCAAAAAAATTTCTTCCTTATATCCAATCTAAATCTCCTCTCTTTCAGTTATAAACCATTTCCCCCTGTCCTATCACAAAAGACCCTGCTAAAGTCCATCCCCTTCTTATTTACGTTCCCCTTTAGATACTGAAAGATATGTCTGAGGTACTGATGCCTTCGTCCTAGCCTTCCTCCACAAGGTCACCCAGGACTCTCTGCTGGAGGCAGGATCATGGAGGAACAGAAGGACCAGCAACAGCTGAGGGTCAGCTCAAGGAACTCAAAGGACCTTGAGGCAACTTGACCCATACAAACTGGTGAGGCCTGATAGGCTGCCTCTGCACGTACTGGGAGAGCCACCGCTGCCCTCACTATGCTGACCTCTCTCATCTCTGAGAGACTGCGGAGACTGAGGGAGGTCTCCGACTACTGGAGAAATACTGATATTCCCATCTTTAACAATAACAACAACACAAAATCAACCACAAGGTAACAGGGAACAACAAGCCAGTCAGCCTTACTTCAGTTCCTGGGAAACTGTGGAGTAAGTCCACAGACCACGTCTGGACACATGAAAGAAAACAGTCAGCATGGATTTACCAAGAGTAAATCATACCAGAGCAACCTGATTGCCTGTTATAACTGACAGGATCTGTAGATGGGAAGGGAGCATGGGGTGTCATTTATATTGGCTTCATGCTCAAAGGCAGGGCTGCCATCAGGGGAACCTAAACAGGCTGGTGGAAAGAACCGACAGGAACCTCATGAAATTCAACAGGGACCTCAGCCATATCCTGCATCTGGGAAGGAAGAGCTTTTGATGCTGGTACAGGCTGGAGATAGACTGCTGTGGATCAGCCCTGGGAGTCCTGGCAGGCAGCAAGCTGTGCATGAGGTGGTGATGCACCTTTGTGCCCTGGGTTCCATGAACAGGGGCATGACTTGATTTAGGGAAAAGGTTATTCCCGTTGACTCAGCACTTGTTAGACCATGTCTAGGATAGGACTGTCCAGTTCTGGACACCTCAACACAGAAAAGATTGGATGGAATTCATCAGAGGGCCCCCAGGGTGGTGGGACCTGAAGCATTTCCCCATGAGGAAAGGCTGGGGGAACTGGGATGGTTCATTGCTGACAAGGGATGGCTTTGAGACACCTAGCAGGCCCACCAGAACCTACAGAGGGTTGATGAGCTAGAATCAGGCTCCTCATGGCAATGCAGGATATCAGTTGAAAGAATAGAGGAGAAATTTTCTCATGAGGACAGCCAGGCAGTGGTGGAGACTGCTCAGAGAGGCTGTGCTGTTCCCATCCTCAGAGGCTGTTAGGACCTGACAGGGCATCCGTGAGCAACACAGCTTGACCCCAGAGCTGCCATGCTTTGAGTAGGAGATTGGACTGGAGGCTAACTGTAGTCCCCTGCAACATGAACTGTCGTGTGACTCTGGATCTACTCAGCTGGCTACTACCAGGAAAATGCTCGTGCTCCCTGAATAAGTTCCTACATAACATACATTCTTGAAATCTATTTTAATGCTTTTTCTCTTCTGTGCTACCAATACCTTGTGCACTGTCTCCTCTACAGTGACATTTTTCCTGCTTTATAAACCTGACATCAAGGAGAAAAGAACATGAGGTACACATTTTAACATTGCATCACTGTATGTCAAGCATCTGTCATGTCATCTTTAGACATCAATTTAAAAGAATATTCACTTTATTATGGAATTAGGAAGAAAAAAAAAAAAAGAGAGAGAGCAAGAAGAAAAAGTCCTGTCATGAGAAAGGCCCTTAACAGCAAAAGAAAAGTATTTTTCTCTCTCTGCTTCTCATGTTCTTAATCTGTTTTAGGTATTTATAAAACTTTAATCCTCACAGTATCAGAAACCCCAAACGTACAAAGATTTTAACATGTACTTAACTCTATACTGCTGTAAGAAGTTCCCCACGTGCTTATATTTTTGCAAAATCCAGGCCTAAATGTACAGGTAGAGCTGCACAGATTACTTTGTGATTATTAGCTCTGAAACCTTTCTCCCCCTGAAGGAAGGCGGTCTCAGTTATAAAGTATGCTCAAGCAAATATTTAAATCAGTAGAATAATCTAACATCTGACCTATGATCTGACGGTCAAATGCTCAGCCAAAACAGGCAAACTGGCAGGATATGTGAATATAACACTCTGAAGATTTATTTGTTGGAATCTCAAGGATTGTTGTGTTGTCTGGCACGAACTAACTGGGAAGCACTGACACAAGCAGAAAATCAGTCTTTTTTGATGGGACTGTTGTCAAAGTCATTGTCTTTTCTTTTTTTCTTCCCAGCAGCAATAGCCTTGACAAGATCCTTCTAATCCTTTCCATCCAATTAAACAGGCTACAGTTGCACTACGGTGTAAAGCAGAGTATCCAAAAGCTGAAACAGGTTGGTCTCATTCCCCCCACTTTTTGTCTGTTAACTATTTAGGGATGGCTCTCAAGGAACCAAGTTACTCTTCCCTCAAAGGCTCTGGGACTGGGTATCACCTTACTAACAGTGGAGAAGTTTACTTCAGAAGGGACTTGTGAATTTCTGCCAGTACTGTCAAAATTTACACTAGTTTTGATGGTGTCCTCTCCACACTTAAGATGCTGAAATTTGAGGCCATGTGTTTCCGTGGAGATTTCAGCAGGGAAGTGAAACTATGCCAGAAACTAAATGAGAACCCCAATTTCTTTATAGGCTTAGGTACTTAAACACACACGGCAGCTCTCTTTCCATTGAGCAGGACCTGAGGTGAAAGTTTGCCCTCTCTTGGTGGCCTTGCCTTTTCCCTGCCCTGGTGGCACCCTGATTGCTTCCTGGTGGGCCTGTCTCCACAGAGTGAAGCCTGGGACTCAAGCTGGACAATGAATGCTTTTCTTGGCCTTCCCCATCCTCACATTTGTCCCTGCATGGTGACAACCACGGGGGACTTAGCTGCTCTGCCACAGATGGGGGCTGGAGGTGAGAGGATTATGGCAAAACACAACCGCTACTGCACAGAGCATACAAGAAGCAAGAGCTCCCCTGTCCCGAGAGAATGCAAAGCTGTGGCCTAAATCTGCTGCTGTACAGGGGAAAAAAAATCCCTGCGTGATATAAAGAAATACAGATATCAACACCAATAATCCCATCACTTTTGTGTTAACAGCTTGATAACATATCTGCTTATAACTCACACGCTGCACTAAATTTTCTGCTCTATAGTAACTATCATATTCCTGTCAGCAGAACTAAATATTTAATCATCTAGGGAGATGAATCATGAAAATCTGTTTTGGGGAGATATTTTTAAACGGACACTTTGTTGTCATTTAATTTTGAGAATTTGCTGTCTCTGTCATCTCTCGGGAGGGACCTTGTAAGCCTGTGACCATACAGGCTATTGCCCTATACCACCTGCGGTCTCTCTTGCAGGTTAATCATGTAAGCTAAGGGGTTTTAAGGTCACCTCTGACAAGATCAAGCTCAGAGCCTGGCTGGGCACTCCTAAGCTTAGAGAGATAGAGTCCAGAGATGCATGGCCTGCCTGTTTGCAGGGACTTTGTGACTGGATGCTCCCCTGTTGTTGTCCCGTAGTTTCATGTCCATGTCTGTAATCCTAACGAGAGTTCAGACACAGCATCAGACCAAGGCTGCACCCATGTTTTGCACCATGTAATGCATTTGTGACCACGAGTCTATCATCTCAGCGCAGGCTGAGCCTTGGTGTCAGCACATCCCACCAATGTGCCAAGTGCTGCTGCTCTCAGCCCTCTCCTGCTAACAGACGTTCCCATCTTTACACCAACAAAGTTTCTCCAGTGTGTTGTAAAATTCAAATCAGGTTTTACAAAATTAATCTCTGAGGAAAAAGGATAATTATTAAAGAGCTTCATTAGTGCTTTGCAATCTTAATTATGATAATTATATTTTTTTGTAACTAATATAACTGAACTCCTGCTTTTAAATCCCATTAATAAGCATTTTAATCCTTCTCCTACTGGGACGACAAACCCATAATGTTGAACTTTATATTTACATAGGACAGTTTAAAATAAAAATGATGCACTGTTGTTTACTTAGGGTTTCTGTTCTCTTTTATCTGCACTTTGAATATGCATCTTCTCCCAAGATACAAGAAATAAGATGAACTCAGCATCTTGGGCTCAGCTTCTCTCCCTGGCAATGAGAGGGTGGGTGAAGAGGAGAGCAACAAGTTTCAGGAACAGTGCTGCAGTGGCCAGACATGTGGCAGGAAGGAGACATCATAGGATCATAGAATGGTTTAGGTTGGAAGGGGCCTCTGATGATCAGCTAGCTCCAATCCCCCTGCCATGGGCAGGGACATCTCTCAGTACATCAGGCTGCCCAGGGCCCCATCCAATCTGGCCTTGAGTGCCTCCAGGAATGGAGCAGCCATAGCTCCTCTGGGCAGCTGTGCCAGTGCCTCACCGCCCTCATCATGGAAACTCAGAGGAGCCCAACTACCATGAGGAGTGCACCTGCACCTTGCTGGCAACCACAACCACTCTACCCCACCACCACACCCCACGGCACTGCTGCAAGGAGCCAGTGGAGCTCTGCCCATGCTTAATCTGGATAAAGTTCTTCAAACAGCATGCACTGAAGTGTGTCACCTCTTCCATGGATGCAGCTGGTACCGGCCAAAGCCAGTGAGGCAGACACACTACAGAGGGATGATTTACTATTGAAGTCTGATAAATCTGTTTCCTCTTATTTTGCTAAGCTGTGCACCATACCTGATGGTCAGGACCAGGGAAAAAGGAGGCAGCCGGGAGAAAAGGTCAAAAGAAATCTCAGTAAAAAAGGAATGCCTAAGTCTGCAAACTATTCATCTGGTGTGTGAGCAGGAAAAGGCACCTACCCATCCAGCTGCTGGAAATCTTGAAATGTACCAGCAAGTGACACCAGTACAAATGGCCTTTTCTGAACGTGGTTTATAATCCCTGACAGAATAGAACTTGCTGTGTCCTACATTACAAACTGCCCACCACCACCCTGTTGCAGTGGGCTGGTGGAATTCTTTATAAATCTGATTGTAGACAAATATTTCACAGTTACTAACACGGAGAGAGTAAAAGATCAAAGGTGGAACAGCATACAAATTCAGATATCTCAATAAAGAAATGAAAACAATAAAGCATATATTAAATATTATCTGCCCATTAATCTCTGGAGTAAATTCAGAAAACTAATTAAAAGCTTCTACACAGATAAATGATAAGCTTCTTTATTCAATGAGCTCAACATATGAACAAACAGAGGTTTGTGTTGATACCATCGTTATTAGCGATTGCATTAAAGCAAATGATTTTTGTTGTGCTACCGGGAATACAGTGATTTGAAAAGCAAAATGCAAAGAGAGAAAAAATTCAAATCTTCACTGCACTGAGCATATCACATTTCCTGTTCTTTTTTAATTTATTTTGGGTAATGATAACTCTTACGGGTCAGCATGATGAAAAATGACAACAACAAAAACCAGCAAAACCCGAGCAAACAAACAAATAGAGCATGAGAACAGACTAAAGCCTGTACGGTACCAGCAGAAATTCCTGCATAACCATTCTACAGCACAAATCCAGCTTTAATGGGCAACACTGTCTTCCTGCGTGGGAAATTCTCCAATTCATCAGTCGTTACTGCACCTTGTTTCTCTTTTCCTGCTATTGATGTCAGCAGTAGCAGGGGATTTTATCTGAATTTTGTAGGGAGGTTTGTCTCCTCAACCGTAATTGATAGATATTCTATTTTTGTGGTGAAACAGCTCTGTGCTGTGTGACGTGGCGTTGCAGTGCTGCACGGGGAGCTCGTGAGGCAGTCAGTGCTGCTTTACGGGGTGCCCAGGGCAGAGCCTCCTGCCAGGCAACTCTTCTGAGGGGTGCTGCTTGGAAAAGGGGGATCCTGAGCAATGCTTAAGACAGCAGATTTGATGGCTGAAGCTGTGCATTCAATATGAATGCAGCACCTGAAATAATTAATTTAGATACATAGTTGGTCCCAAATCAGGTTATTTAGGATCCATTAAAATGGATCTGGCCCCAGATAGTAAGATATCTTCTTGTGGCTCTTATGCAAGAAAATACATTGTCAGACTTGATTTTTAAAGACAGGATGCATTCTGGTGACCCAGTGCTGTTCGGCATAAGAACAGCTTTAAACTGATGAAATGGAGGAATGAGAGCAAACTGTAACTGCTTTTGTTTATATTTTTTATTCATACTCAAGCATCTCCCTACTTCTTACTCTACAGGAAACCCTCCCTATTGACTAAAATGGAATACAGGTTTCAGAATGTCTCAACATAATGTCCTCTTGAACACAGGCTAAATGCAGGGATATAGTCCAGAGAGTATAAAGTGCATTTAAATGTTAGCATATTCATTCAGCTGCTGTGTTCCAGAAACTGAGAAGTCATTAAAAGCCCTATAGCAAAGCATCAAATTATGCCTCTGCCAGATATTAACTTTGAAAAGAAAGAATAAAGGCACTCTGAAAACCATAGTGAAGCACCGATCTGCTGATTCACCTCATGCTCACGTACTGTGAAAGTTAGAATTGCAAAATAACAAATCTTTTCTGTGCCAAATGATATTGGTAGGAAAGCATGTTTTGGCTATGATGGGCGCTTCTTTCAGTTCTGAATGTGCGTTTACCCTTCCCCCTTGCAAGCAAATTTGCTGTCAGAATTTCAGGCTGAGTTGCTGTTTTATTTGCCATCTGTGTCATACATTCATACAGACACACTGTGTGTGTGTCCCAAAAAGCCTGAATTGTTGCATGTTCTTCCATATAATTCATAATTACCAGGGGTAAAAATCACGAGGCAAAAAAAAGAGAAAAAAAGACATAGATGTCTCTTTGTGCTGAATAGCATTTTATTTAAAACACAGTGCCATAGCCATTACTGAAGCACCAGAGATTCAAAAATAGGACCTGAATGCCTTCAGCACCCCATGATTTTTGCAGGTAATCTAAAAAAATCAGCACTAGCTACTTTGCAGAAAGTAAGATACTTTACAGTGTATCTATTCTTCAACATGTTTATCAATGACATACCCAGCGGGACTGAGTTCACCCTAAGCATGTCTGCTGATTGCACTAAGCTGAGTGGTGCAGATGACACAATAGGAAGAAGAGACAACATCCGGGGGGACCTGGACATGGTTGAAAAGTGGGCACATGAGAATCTAATGAAGTTCAACGAGGCCAAGTGCAATGTGTTGCACTTGGGTCAAGGCAATCTCAGATATGAGTACAGACTGGGAGAAGAACTCACCGAGAGCAGTGAGTTCTCTGTGGAGAAGGACATGGGGGTCCTGATGAATGAAAAGCTGCACATGAGCCAGCCGTGTGCCTGCAGCCCAGGAGGCCAACTATATCCTGGGCTGCATCAACATCCCTGGCCAGCAGGGAGAGGGAGGTTACTGTCCCCCTCTGCTCTGCCCTTGTGAGGTCCCATCTGGAATACTATGTATGAGCATGGGGCCCCCAGCACAAGAAGGATGAAGAGCTGTTGGAGCTTTGTGGCCCAGAGAAGGGCCACAAAGTCAATCAGAGGGCTGGAGCACCTCTCCTATGAAGAGAGACAGTGGCAGCTGGGCTTGTTTGGCTTGGAGAAGGCTCTAGGGAGACCTCATTGCAGCCTTCCAGAACTTGAAGGGAGCTTACAAGCACGAGGGGGACCAACTTTTTGCATAATCTGATAGTGATAGGACAAGGGGAAATGAGTTTAAACTAAAAGAGAGAAGATTTAGGTTAGATATTTGAAAGAAACTTCTTACTCAGACAGGTGGTGAGGCACCGGCACAGGCTGCCCAGAGTGGTTGTGGGAGCCCCATCTCTGGAGGCGTTCAAGAGGGTGAGGTTTGTCTCCTCAACCGTAATTGATAGATATTCTATTTTTGTGGTGAAACAGCTCTGTGTTGTGTGACGTGGCATTGCAGTGCTGCACAGGGAGCTCGTGAGGTTGGACAGGATGCTGGGCAGCCTGATCTAGAGGTTGGCACCCTGCCCATGGCAGGGGGTTTGGAGCTAAGATCCCCTCCAACCTAAGCCATTCTATGATTCTATTGTTCTGGGATTCTATGATTCTCTTCAACTGTGACTCCAGCTCTTGTCAGCATACCTGATCCAGCTTTGAACAAGCAGTGAAGCAGGAATGTGGTTCAGTGTAGTCTTGCTAGCTTACACAGTTACCCAGTGCCACCAAAATTATGTCGCACAGGACAGCTAGATGTAGGAGGAAAAGAAGCAAAAAGAGAAAAAGGAGAAAAGAGGTGGAAGCAACTGGCAGGGAGCTCTGGTGGTTGAAGGGTCAGACTCCCCTGGCTCACAGGCTCTTGCAAAACGCCTGGGAGAGACAGTCACAGGGCTATGGCTTTAGACGGGGAGAAAGAGGAGAGTCCCTAAAATCCTCACAAAAATGGTATCCTGACAGCACTATTAGGAAACCAGGAGAAAAGCTTTTGTTATGAGGTGGATCAGGATTTTTGGTCATGGGGATGCTGTTGTTGCTCCTGTCTGCTGGTTTTCAAGCAGTCTCGAGGGTGTCTATAGAAACTGTAGCAACTTTAGTGCCAGCAGAAACGATGACAAAAGTAGTATGAAATCCAATATGACAGCACTTCACTTTATTTTCATACATCCTACTGCCACATTACTACGGGGGTATTTGGGTATGGGGATTTATTTATTTATTTATTTTAAATCAGAACAGTATTTGGTTCCCCATGGGTGTTTTTTCCCCCCACTGTTCACCTTGCTTTGCATACTTCAAAAGGCAAGCTCCTGAAAAAAACTTTTCTGATGGTTCCTATTGTTTCCTACTTCAAGTGAAAAAAAAGTACATGGTGTTAAATCTGAACACCAAGACTTTGTGAATGTGTAAACTTCAGAACTCTAAACCTTTCAGACTGTGCCAATGTAAACCACCCCAAAGTGCAGAGAATTAAGTACACTTTATCCTTTCTGTCTACGATTGAACGTGTTCCAGTACTCCTAAAATTGGCAGCAAGGAGTCTCTCAAATCCCTCAAAGCAGAGCAGAGCTTTTTCAAATGGGTGTCAGAAAAAGAGGGCAATCCTCATCCAAATCTCAGCCCCATCCCTGTAGTTCTCTGCTTTGAAAACTCTCACCTTCTGTTTTTAATCACTTCACCCTTGAGGACACAGGACAGGAAGAATAAACCCTATATTTTCTAAAAGTGAAATGCTCTCTATTCCCTTAGTGAAGATGACACAGACATTTTAATGAGCATTTTTGCAAGGCACATCTGCCTATATATCACTCACCTTTTTACATGTTGCTCTACTGTTGTCCAACCTACCCACTGTCAAGAAATACAAGTTTCTTGCTCCAACTTCTGGCAGCCAAAATGGCTGAGATGCACATTTTGGGAATCCAACCACAGGTATTCTGATCTCCTCCCTGCCCTGTATCTTCTTCCCCACAGCACTCCAAGCCAGCACCTCCTCCCATCTGCAAGCCAACTCTGACCCCACACCCGTTTCTCATCCTGGACTCTGTGCATGGTTCAGAGGCTTTGCACCAGCACTGCCATGCATAACATGCTGCATGTGTTGGAGATGCGTGCCTGGGTACTTGCGAGCACTGCCAAGCCACCTAAAGCTCGGTGCGGGCAACAAGGTGATGGAGTGATGGAGTTTAGATGCTGCTGTTCAGGTGGGCAAAGGGTCTGAGCTAGGTTTTGTGAAGGGAGCTGGAATAGGAAAGCCACTAAAGTCTTCACACATCTCCTCCTAACTTGGAAATGTTTTACTGGAATGAGCAGCTTCAATTTGTCCACAGTCTAATTCCAGGCTATTTTAAAACTGACATTATCCCGAGAAATAATGCCGAGTCCTAAACTGTACTGTGAGGCGTGCAGTAAATTTTTAGTCAGCTAAAGAGCAAAGAATGAAATGCGAGAGAACATTTTTCCTGATATATTTTTTTTTTCCCTTGCTTCATGGAAATATTGATGGGAAGGATAGTAATACTGCTGCTGAATGGTGAATCGCGTGGCTATAAAGATACATTATGTGTATCAGTCCAGCAGGCAGTTCTCTCAATCTTGCCTCCTCTGCAAATGCAGTTATCTTGCTCTGGCACTTCGCAAAATCCTCTAAATTGCTATTAAATTAAATACTTTTAATTTATGGAGGATTTTAGCTGAACTCATATTTCTTTGCTACTAATTATCAAGTATTTTACTGACGCTGTGAAAAACATTAATAAATCAATCTAAATGAACTCCTACCTTCCCCACTGAACTGGGGCTTCACATCATCAGCCACACTTCAACCTGAGAAGGTTATATTTCCTTTGGATTCATCACTAATCTCATTTTGAATCATGCATTTCTGAGTGGGCTCAGGGCAACATTTTTAAACACGAGATTTTTAAGCTAGTGATGGGAGTATGTTTAAGTTGCATGAATATGCGGATGGATTTTCAGATGTTTTCTGTGATTTGAAAGGATTTCCCTTTTGCAATGTTAAGGTTGGCTTGTATCTTTCTTTCCTTTCCTTTTTTTTCCCCTTCCTTTCCCACTAGAAACCCCCCCCACTAGAAACAGTAATTACACTAGCTATCTTTCAAATAAAATACAACTTCCAGTGTATTCTTAGACACCATGGGGCTCTGGGGAAGGATTGGTGGAAACACGGGTAGTGATAAATCACTGAAACTGAAGAACCTGTGGGTGTTTAGAGAGGTAGTTAGATGACTAAATATGGATTTCAGTGCTGAACTCTCAGCACCCAAAATTGAAAATATTGACCTTGATATGCAGTGCTGGTCTTCAGTGTGCCTTAACATGGTGAAAGGATTTGGAAAGCTTCAGTGCAGGTAAGTCACGTTCCAAAATATAGACTAAGTAGGACTGTATTAGTAAAGCAGGCAGGTGAGATCTTCCCATGCTGACAACGCTACTGGGGACACTCTTATTACTCAAAACAGCGTTGTCCCAGAGAAAAAAAAAACAAGTCTGTAATTTCACATACCAGACAACAAAAGTAGATGTTCCCATTTCATCCACTGTTTTCCAAAGCCAACACAAATCTTGGCAAAGGAACGTATTTTATGAAGTTATGTGGACTGACTTAATGTATTAATCTTTACAGTGACACAGATTATTAGAAACTCAATGATATGTGGAATGTTTTATGATGTGCTTTCACTCTGATAAATAGCTAATCACCATATATTTGTGACAACAGAACATTACAGGAAGCAATGATATGTGTTCTGAAAAACACCATCGGTCCTTTTATGCCCTCTGCATAATGTTCTGTCATCTGTGATGCTTAACTTTCCAGCGTTGCATTCAAAAACACAAAAAATGTTCATTATGAAAACCCTAACATTTGTCAAACGCCTCCTTTCTGGTCTTTTGTGGTGGTGTTTTTATTTCCCCAAGTAGAAGTGCATTACATGCCATTTGACAGCTGGTAATTGTATGCGTATTGAATTAAAGCATTGATTTTAATTTTCAAAGTCAAACTCACTCTCTTTTAGCCGAATGAATTACTTTTTTCATTAGAGAAAATATTGGTGCTGGACTTCAGATACAGGATCAGAGCTTACACAGCCTGTCCCCAGGGATATTTTCTACTGCTCTCTTTTTGAAATATTGAAAGGTTGTAACTTACCCATTATCCAGGAAAAAAAAAAAAAAGAAAGAAAAAGAGAATAAATCTCCAAGTGGTTAGTACTGCTCCTAAATTCATTGCTAGCTTTCAGCTATTTTCCATTGCATTCCAATTCCCTGGCTGCTAGGATAGTTTTTTTGTCATATAGGATAAGAAATAACAGGCTGGGCAAGGTGTGGATGAGAAACCTTGAAAGAAATGCAGGTGCTGCTAGGAATCGCACAGATTATGCCATGGATATCAATCTATATTTGAGTCAATGGTAAGACACATCTAAGAAGACTCTGGGAAACAGAGGCTCTCTGATACTTTCCCCTGTATTATCCTTTTCATAGATCCAGATACTTTTCCCTCTCTAGTCTGCTCCTGAGGGGCTTAAGTGCAGACTGCAACAGACGCTCTCATGTGGAAACCATAGGGGGGGAAAAAAAAAAGAAGGATCATAGGTTGTCATCCCAAAGAGATGTTCAAAAAAGGACTGTAGCTTTGTGCCAAGTTTCTGAAGACAGGCTTCTTCTACTGCTCTCTCAAAACCTAATCACCATGAGCCAAGTCTCTGACCTGTTGCTCTTATCATGCATTCAAAGACATCTGCTGCTTCCTTATTCTTAGACTATCAAACCAATTATCTCTGGCTCAGTCTGGATTTTGTTCCACTCTGGAGTCTGAGAAGCTGTTCAGCCTGCCCTGACATCCGCCCCCTCCACCAGGGAGAGCCTCCTCCTCCCCTCCTGCGGCATCGCCCCATCCAAACTTGGCCTCCTGCAGTGCTCAGTTGGGATGAGGAGACTGGGCCTCTCTGCCCGCACTCACAGCCCTGAGGGGGAGACCAGGCCACTCTGCTCTCACATCAGTAAGACGCAGCAACAAGTCCTTTGAAAGAAAAGGGGCTAAAGCCCTGTAAACCTGGCTTGGAGTTATGGCCTAGCCCTGTATGCCAAGCCGCTACAGCAAAGCTGGAAGGAGTGAGAGCAGCAGCTGCTGCCCTTCCACAGGCAGGTTTCCTGCTAATAAGGAATCACGTTTTGGACGAGGAATGTGCCCACTACCTACAGCTCCAGCCACCCTAGAGATGTGACAACTGAAGTTTTTTGTTGTCATACCACGACTCCTCTATTTGTTGCATAGTGGGCTGAACAAAAAAAACTCTGCAGAGTTTAAGAATTGATTTTAATACTATGTTTCGATTCCTCCATGCCTCAAGATTCCACGTGCATGCTACAGCTTTCTCTCATTTCTCTATCTAGCGACTCACTACCTTCCTCACAAGCACTATTACAAAATCCAGAGACAAACTTAATTCAATCCTATCTGAAAAAAAAAATATATTGTATGTGGAGAAAAGCAGATGATGTCCTCCTCTCTCATGCATTTTTGCAGCCCTGCTGGTATACGTAAAAGAAAATGCTAGTCCACATTAGTTACTCTGGATCTTTTCTCCTCTAAAACCTGTGATTCTTTTTGCAGCTGTGCATTAAAATGGGTTTTCTCTGAGGCATAATAAAAATATCACAGTAGTGACATACATCATCTTTTGGACGCCATGTTATGTGATGAAATTTTTCACGGTACACTTAGTTTGCATTTGTCCAAAGTAACTGAAAGTGAGAATGTGCACTGACCTGCTCCAGAGCAATCGTATTAGCCACCAATAATGCAGAAGATCACGTGCGTCAATTTGACTCTGTGCAGCACAGTGTGTTTATTATTTCTGCAATAAACTGTGGAAGAAAATAAAGTGTGAGAGCGTTTCGAGTATGTCTAGCTGTCCTATTGCTATAGTATTACGTTAACAGCAGAAGCAGATTGGGGATATATGCACAGCTCTTTTCTCTGTCTGGCACAGATGTCTGTTTTACCAACCACTTTTTGGTTTTAATTCTTATTTTAGGCAAACTCTTACAGCCTTTACAAACGGCCAGTACAAATGCTGATCTCTACTTCCACATTTAGACCAGCTACTGTTATACTGCTTCCATTTCAGCGTGATAAAGGAAGCTACCGGTTCAGGAGTTTGTTACTTATTTGAGGGGTAGCTGCTATTCTACAAATGAAGGGAGCAATTGATACAGTTTCTTTGCTGTACAGCTTTTGCTCATTAATAAATTTATCCTGTAAAAATTGAGGGTGCAATTATGGAAGAGGCGAGGAGATCATGCACGCGTTCAAATATTTCTTGATACCAGAATTAGGGAAACTGACACTAATCAGAGCCACATCCGTAATGAGGATTTTCTGAGAAGCTGATGCTCCTTGGAATGCAAAGGTGAACCATACAGCAGCACACAAGATTGTTATGATCTGGAAATAATAGGATGATAGCAGATCTTCATGTGGGGTTGAAAGAACCATGAGCATTTCTGGCCTCTATCCAAGGACAGACAAGAATAATTTGGGAAATTAGTGGCCTCTTCAAGAAAAAGAGGTACTGGCAGCCCTGGGGTGATGTGGATTTTATATATGGTTCTTTTGTCACTAAGATTACACAAGCTTCCAGCCTTGTCTTTGCAAAATATTAAAAGATTTTAAATGGGCTTTATCCTAGAGAGACAGATTCCAAAACGATGTTACACAAATAAAGTGACGAATGGGATGCCTATATATCGTTTATTTCCTCTTGGAATTGGTGACCTTCCATCACTCAGTAGTTTCCTTCACACTCCCTCACTTGTGAATTATAAGTTAATCAAGAGCACAATGGAACAATGCATGCATAGCCTGCTCGCTGCATTCATCTCTCTCCTCAGGGTGGATTACGGATGTTGAAGTTGTAATGAGTTTTCTTTTAGTCCAGTTTTGACCTCAATTCTGACTTTACCAGCAAAAATGTATTGTGTGAGATTACACAAGATGTATTTGGAAAATACACTGGTGATCTGGGAAAGAAGCAGGATTAGTTTAAAAAAGTAAGAGTATCTCCTGGCTTTCATCTGCTCTGACATAAAGAGAGGAATGGGAATGGAAAAGAGGTCTCCTGTACTACCTCCTAAATCCTGCTCCTTGTTTTGCCACAGAGAATGATTTTGATGCTATTTCACACTTATCAGTGCAGAGGAAGCAGTATTTCAGCATGCCGATCTGTTTTACAGAGCCTGAGCCTGGGCTTGTGGGACTTCCCCTCAGAGGGAATGCAATGCATCTGTTGCAAATATTTATTTTCAGACTATAAGATACACAATACCAGTGAATGGAATACCAGGAAAAACCGTTCTCACACAGCTGATAATACCAGTGGTAACAAAGAAGGAATTATTCTCATTATAAAGAAGAGTTGATCTGAAAGGTAAAGAGAGGTGGTAATTAATTTCCTTTAATAGTCACACTGGGATCTCCTGTAGTGTGCGGTCTGATGTTAATAATATATTTTCCCCCCTATAATTAATGTTCATGTTCTGTTCCTGGGGGATTCTTCTCTGCTATCCTCAGCATTGTCATTACTCAAGCACACACAAGCAACTTGAGCACCTTGGTCGATGCAATATCTAATTCAAGCTCTGCTTCTCTTGCCCGTATCTGATCCCCTGCCAGGTGAGTGGCAAATGCGATCACTGGGATGTGCAGCCTCAGGAAATCTGGGAAACAATAACGCATTTTGCCCTATTTCAGAGGCATGACAAATGCTTACAAAACAATAGGATAGCACAAAGAGCGAATGACCCCCTCTGCCTGTCCTGCTTTCTGAAGCTTGATGTTCAGTGACGGGGAGGTGGAGACTGGCTCTTTGCTGACCTCATGGAGTCATGAGGCAGTGCCACAGCAGAGCAACTAGGGAAGACCTAGGACTTCAGAGCAGCCCGTGGCTCTCAGGATGAATGCAGAAGGCAAAGGCAGAGAATGAGGGCAGGGCAGAAGGAGCACAGCATGGGCTTCTGCTGGCTGGCTGCCAGTCTCTGGTGTAAACTAAAGCCCTCCTGAAATAGTTGCACTATGCACCAGAAGCCAGTCAGCAACAGAACTGCTCCAAGATCCTCTCACTAAGCCATGCTGGATGCTGCTCGGATGCAAACATGGGCATGATTCTGCCCTTTTTTGGAAACAAACAAATCTGAGTGATGAGCCGGTCCGTAACAGAAAGAGCAGAAAGGCGAAAAGCTTAGAAAGGACTAGGTAAAAAAATGCTATGATGTTGTACCATTTTATACTAGTTTATATTTTATGTAAACTAGTTATATTTATACTAGAGTTTTATACTAGTTTTTATTGAAAGGATCCTGCAGGACAAAGCTGCCATGGAACTTACTCTTTTCCCTTTACTTCTAAATTACATCGAGCTTGCAATGGATGCTGATTTGCATTCACTATGTCTTAGAAGATAAGGGAGGATGACTCCATGACTCTCAGCAGCAGACATGATAGAAAAGGAGGGAACATGACAAAGAGCTGAGATATATTCTTTGTGTTTCTAAAAGACAGCAGAGATGCATGTTTAGGAGAATACAGATGAAAATGCCTTTTTTTTTTTATTTTTTTAAGGGGCAAAAACTTCCCAAAAGTAAATGTTTCCAGAGGTGCTACGTCTCCCACTGCTCTACCCTCCATGGCTGCTGCTGCTGCCCACTCCTAATGCACGCTCCCACCTCAGCACATCTAGCCCTATACACTCTGTGATTTCAGCTACAGAAATGTAGCCCAGACAGAGATCTACGTTTTCTGGAAATGCCTTCATGTACAGAACATAACAGTTTCCTGAGCTTTTCTCCCCTTTAAGAAAAAACTGAAATACCTCCATGTTTCATGTTGAGACTAAATTTTATTTACTTCTTTATGAATAAGAACAGTGTTATGCCTAATTTTGTTTGCGCATATAAAATTCTCTAGATGTATGTCTGAGAAAAAAGGACGTATTTCTAAGAAAAAGAGAAAAAATCCTGGCTTTTGGACACTGTCAGAAAGGCCTAGTATTACAGACAGAGCTGTAATGCACACAAAGCGCTTCTTGACGTTTCTGGCTAGTTGACATATCTCTAAAGCAGTAAAATTAATGAGTAAATAACTAGAAAGATGGAAACAGAGAGTACTGCTATTACTGACCCATTAGCAAGCTGGTTCCTAAGATTTCAAGACACTATATAGGCAGGCTTAAGGTCAAAATGCATAAATTCATATGACACAAATCCATCTTTCTAGCAGAAATGTTTGCAAAATCAGTATTTATATACAGGATGTAGCTAATATAGCACAGTGACTTCATAATAACCTATCTGGAAATACTTTATTGTATGGAAAATACTTTGAAGGGTAAAGTTTCAGCTACTGTTTTAAACCTTGCACATTCTCCTGCTCAATCTGACAAAGTATGTTTCTCAAATACATTCAGATCTTTCTCATGTTTTCCAAATTTATATTTCCTATTTTGCACTGGAAAAAAAAAATGAGGAGGGAATGGAAAGCAGAGAGAAAATGTGTTGTTGAAGGTATCGGTAAATACCTGCATCCAGTTCAACCTGCATCTGGTAATTTTTTCAGTTTTCTGGAAAACTGAAATACATCTTCTCTTTACTGGACAAATTTGGATTTTCTGAAATCTTCAGTAAAAAGTAACTAGTTGTAAGATACATAACAGCTCTTCACATTAGAAGTGTCTTATTTGCACATAACATAAAAGTTACTTGCAGGTGGTGTTCATTGGTGTAGGTGTTTCCCAGAATAAGCAGTCCTAAATGACCTGTAGTTTCTTCTCCCACACTGAGTAACCAGCTTGAGACTTTGATCCAGGAGGCACTGCAGGCACAGTGCAAACTTGCCCATGCAGATTCCCAGTTCCAGAGACCAGTGAGGGACAGTGAGTCCCTGATAGGTTGCTCATGCCCTTAAATCACAAAGCTCTGGGGGCCATCTCCTCTGAACTGGCAGACACGTGATTTCCAATAAGAGCCACAGTAAGGCTATGTAGCGGGGCTGCCTCATACCCCACCTTTCTGGTGCAACTGTAGACCTTCTAGTATCAAATTTGTGCCCCACCCAAGGCTTCACGTGGGAAAATGGTCCTGCTGGGGCAGAGCAGCAAAGAGACTCTGAAGGCTGTTTTTTAACAAACTGATGAAAATAATTTCACATTTTGACTTACTTTGAGAATGCATCCTTTTGTCTAATGCTCTTATACCCACCTGGGGAGCCTGTGTCTTAGGGTACACAGGTTCTGCTCATACCAAAAGCTTGCTTCTAACAAGAGGGTAACTAAAGTCCTTTTTAACACCTGTACTTTATGGATTTAATATGCTAATATGAAAACCTGTCTTGAATATCTAATCCTAAAATGTTTTACTTTCTTCTTCTGTGCTCTTAAGTAGTTAGTCCTGCTAATTCAACTCCATCAGGATGAAAGGCATTAAATGAAACGTCTGGAAGGAATTAATTTAAGTGCTTATCAAAGACTGGTAACATCACTTTTCACTGGTAAGTCAAATGAATGCATGTGAACAGGAATTAGATACATCAATTCAGCTCTATTGTGAAAACAGCTTGGAGATAATGCCCAGGAAAACATGCATCATGTTAACAGAACAACTACAATGACCCCGACTACACTGACTGCATTTCCACTTTGTCAAAATCAGTGTCAAAATGCCAACGACAGCATAAAGCTTATATTTGTTCCATGAGGTGCCCATTTTACAATGGGGCTTTGGGAAAAAAAAAGAAATCTTCATCCATAAAACATTTCATGATTCATATCTACAGATAATATAGTACTTCTGCATAAAGAGAACTAAAAAATAACGCAGGACAATGTTCAGGGACTATCCTTGGACTATACTTACAACTCCTCCAGCCCCACAGGCAGATTTTCATCAAGTCTCCAGACTTGAGTTGCTGTTGTCTTTTGATGGCATGACCAGAAGTGAGGTTAGGGCTGGGGACTGGTGGGGATAAAAAGCAAATGGTAGAGCCAGGAAAAACAAAGCTTAGGAAGCTCACAGAGTAGGAGTGCAGTAAAGCAGGACCAGCTCAAGGGCTGGCTGGGAATAATACACTTTAGTTTCTGTTAGTCTGGTGCTTAATGTCAGGGACAAAACTAGAGCTTGGACCCAGAGATCTGTATTTATTACTGGATCTTATCAGACTTACCAATATTCCAGTTACAAACAACAAAACCTCACTGTTGGCTTCCTTATGCAAAAACAAGGTTGTGCCTTAGCCTTGGCCAACATATAGGCTTCCTGTACTGCGTCCAGTTCTGGGGCCCCCAGTACAGGAAAGATGTGGAGCTGTTGGAGAGGGTCCAAAGGGCTACAAAGATGACCAGAGAGCTGGAGCACCTCCCTAACAAAGCCAATCTGAGGGAGCAGTGCTTGTTCAGCCTGGAGAAGAGAAGGCTGCGAGGTTACTTCATTGCAGCCTTCCAGTATTTAAAAAGGGATTATAAAAAGAAGGGGAATCATCTTTTTACTCTGTTAGACAGTGATAGGACAAGGGGGGATGGTTTTAAGCTCAAGGAGGAAAGGTTTTGGATGTTGGGGGAAGTTCTTCACAGAGAGAGTGGTGAGGTGCTGGTACAGGCTGCCCAGAGAGGTTGTGGATGCCCCATCCCTGGAAGTATTCAAGAGCAGGTTGGATGGGGCCCTGGGCAGCCTGGTCTAGTGCCAGATGTGGAGGTCAGTGGCCCTGCCTGTGGCAGGGGCTTGGAACTTGATGATCCTTGGGATCCCTTCCAACCAAAGCCATTTTGTGATTCTCTGATTCTCTGATTTTTCCTCACTACTCACCCTTACACAGCATAAACTCTTAAACTCAAATTGCAGCTGTGGGGACTCTTTTGCAGATATGTAAGATTTTAAGGGCTATTATTAGCTTACTGAAATGAAACTGCTGTTCATATGAAAAGCTTCAATGCAAAATCAGGACGAAATGACGTGAAACAAATATGGATTCCCTGCCTTGCCAAATGGGCGTGTTCCAGCAAGGGCTATCCTGCACTGGGTGCGAGCGTCTAGAAGCTAATGAAGATTCACATGCACATAGCGTAGGAACAATACTGTTGAAGGCTGCAGCCCTACTTTAAAATGACAGTAGTAGTAACAGTTTCTTGAGACTGTGTCTCTGCTGCTGAAGAGAACAGTGCCTGGTCAGTGACTTGTTCAGCTGGAACGAATGAGCAAGTGGAGCATCAATCACTGATGTGAGATGTCAAGCAGCTTACAGCTTTCTAGGCTTTGTTTACTTGCATGCAACATACGCTCATGAGTAAAGTTTCTTATCGCTCTTTCCTCTAACATCCTTAGTTATCTGAATCCAACAAAGCAACAGCTCTGACTGGAATGTCACAGGCTCTGGGGCAAACCTCTTCTTGTACCTGGCTCCTCCTTGACCCATGTGACCTCAGGTCAAGTGTCCAGTATGCAGGCTGAATGACTTCCAGCAACATTAGAAGTCCTTGGAGGCCCACTGGGCTGAACTGTGTACAAATGCCACCAGAGCAAATGGCTTGTGAATAACCCTGGAGCAGATATGAGCCACAAGAGTACATTGAGGCTGAGGGCTAGTGTCAGAGGAAAGGTTAAAGGAGGTGCTGGTGGACATGAGGCTGCAGGAGTGTTAAGTGGTAAATCCTGAAAGCTTGGCAGGGATGGATGAAGGCAGCTGGTATTGGGACTGAAGAACAGTATGTTAGTTATGCTGTGGGGAAGAGCACATGAACCCTAAGCCCAGCATGGAGCCAAACAAAGTCAGTAAAAAGGCCACCTGAAGCAAAGCTGACTAGTCCTTGCTGTAGCCCATCAGGCCTTGTTGGCTGTACCTGCAGACCAAGTACCTCAGACCCGTCTGTTTTCAACCCTAACCCTCATCCTATATCTAATCCTGCCTTTAATAATAACCTGAAAACTCCTACTCTTTAATATTAACATTAGATTTGGGTCCAAAGCGTTCACTGATGGATGTTATGAGAGATACATGGTGAAGGTGAGGGCCACGTAGCTATGGATAGCCATCTGATCAGGATTGGGAAAGCAGAGGAGAGAAATTAATTACTATGCCCTGCAAGTCCTTCTGATCCAGAATGATATACTGTTGCTGGTTATGGCTACACTTAGAATGTAAAAGAGATTTTTTTGCACAGCATCTTTCTCTTCCTTGTCCACAAAAATATCAAGCATCACTCAGTTTTTGTCCCATTGGAGAATTCCTTTGGAAATCCTTCACGGTGATGTGGCTGCCCCGTGCTATCTGTCTGTCAGAGCTGTACAGCATTACTGTTCTGCATCAAGAGGCTCCTATGGAGGTTCACTCAGTCCTACACTGGCATTCTCCAGCTTACTTAAAGATAAAGTAGGTGTTACAGCTGAAGCCTGAGGGTCTGAATAGCCACCTTTATATCTTGCTTGAGCCCTGTTGGCCACATAAACTAGCTTCCTGGCAGCAGACTGGATGTGTGTGGAGAAGTGTGGAGATGGGAAAATGCAAAGGTAGTATTTCTGCTTTAGGGCTGTGCAGGAATGCCCCAACTGGAATGTCCTACATGGAGAGCAGCCCACACGCAGGGCAGTGAAAGAGTGGCTGTCTTAGCTGCTGTAATGCACGTTTGACTGAAATCCTCGGTTCTGAAGAAGCTGCATTTTTCTGGCACACTTCTAGGAAAGTAGATTCTCAGTTTGCTGGCAGGTAGGAAGGAAGAGTTAAGTTTTTAAGAGCACTGAGTGGCACATTAGCAAGTGTAAATGCATCCAAAAAATGAAAAAGGACTATATTACTGCTTCTGATTCACTGTTCTGTGCCAAATAACACTCTCTCAGTCACCTTTTCTTCCTCAAACAGAACAGGTTGCGACAGATTGAAGTCTTCTCCCCTGCTATGTCAGGAGCCTTTATGTGACAATTACAACATCATTTTTGTTTTACGATCAGCTGAAGTCAGTTCAAAACAGCACTTCACCTCACACACGAAATAGCATGGCTTCATTTGACAGGGACTGCAGTTTGGCAGGAGCAATTCCTCATTTACAATCTGCTTTCTTCTGTCTCAGTGTTTTCCACCCAGTGCAGAGTAACTTTAGTTTTGAAGTCAGTCAGGCTTATCTGGAGGAATGACTCATCTAGGGCAATCAGAGTAGCCTGCTCCTGCATGCTCTGAGAAGCACTCAAACGTTGAGCAGTGGAGGAGGAGAAAAACTACAAATCCGTGGCAGGGAAAACCTTGGTCCTTCCAGATAAAATCTGTGATATTTGTCAGCGGCTCTGTGAGTAGCAGTGCTGGCACTCAAAAGGGGAATTTCTTTATCTCCTCCCTTTCCACGGTGATTTCCTTTTTCTCTTGTTCCACCCAGCTCACATGCCACGGGCAAAGCTGGCCTCAGAAAGTTCAGAGAAGCCAGCTGGCTATGTGTGAGCCCCCACATCAGGGGAGCCTGTCGATGTAATCTACAGCACCATGTTTCTAGCTTTTTTTGTATGTCTCCAGTATAACAACTAGCCAAGAGCAAGCCTAAACGCTGCAGTGTTCAGTATGATTTTGGCTTCCCCTGACAATTCATTCTTTCACATCATCCATTAGACCTATGAAAATAATACAGCATTTCCCATTAGTAATCTCTCCCACTTGAGACTTCTTTTCTTTGTGGCTGGAGGAGATGAAGTGCGCAGTTACCCCACAAAAAGCTCTCCAAAGCAACCACCATGAATTCAGGAAACCTGGCCCTCAGCCCATCCACTTTTCCTGATTTTGAACAGTTCCTATTTAATTTCTCTCCTGGCTGCTTTTCCTTTTTAAAATGCTTATCTTTTAAGGCTAAACACATGAAAACACAGTGTTCTAGGTATGAGAGGATGCATGCAAGTCTGCCTGAAGCCTGCCTCAGGCTAGTCCTGCACAGACCCAGGAGCTGCCCACAGGTGGCAACACCATGGTCAGAGCCACAGCTGGTTGTAAGCAGGCACCACCAGCAAGCAGCTCCATTTCATCTTACTCCTAAATCTTACACTAGGAGCAGTTTTACAGGTGTGGAGCAACTCAGTGCAGATGCGAGCCACTTAATTCAAATCCAGAAGGAAGCAATTGCACATCATAAACCAAATTCTGTGAGCTGTGAAACTAGTACAAGCTAATGTCCTACTGGTTGGTGTCAGAAAGCTTTTGTGAAGGTCATCTGGGGTCTGTAGGGCCTGGTATATATTGTCACAAAACTTATAGATACTCCATAATTTTGATATCTTTACCTTTCTCATAAATTTAAATGACACTGGCCAGCAAATTTAGAATGCAGCCAGACAGGAATACATACAATCACATAAAACATGACCAAGTAATCCTTTATTCTCCTAAGAAATTGAGCAAAAAAACCCCATAGTTTTGAACTCAGTGCCCAAACCAGGCAGGTTTCCAGGACTGGACCCTGTAAAGATTTACAAACAAAAAAATTAGAGGTTACAATGTCTAATTTTTAGTCGCATGGATTCTTCCTTCTTACCTAACCTGAGGTATTCACAGTACAGATGGCTGACAGCAGAAATAACTGTCATAATGGTCTTTGTAGTCAGTGGAGAGAAACAGCAACTCCTAGCATACGAATAACCCATTTCTAAGAAAGTTATCAACATAATCAAATATGTCATGCTTGAGAAGTGCACTGATAGTAAAGGCTCAGAATAAGCACCCCCCTCCCCCTCTAGTCCCAAAGTGTCTCAGGAGACCACACTACTGAATTCCTACCTATCTATCTTCTATCATCTTCCATTCTATCTTTCTATCTTTCTATCATCTTCTACTCAAACTTCACAGGTACCGGCCTGTAATCAGCTAGGTTGAAGGAGGTTGTGGGTGCCCCATCCCTGGAGGCATTCAAGGCCAGGCTGGATGTGGCTCTGGGCAGCCTGGTCTGGTGGTTGGCGACCCTGCACATAGCAGGGGGGTTGAAACCAGATGATCATTGTGGTTCTTTTCAATCCAGGCCATTCTATGATTCCATGACTCTATGATTCTCCACCCTGAATACCAAAGAGAACTTTCTCCCAATGGTTTGAGGAACTTCTCTACCCGGTAGCCTAAACTTTCTGCACCTATGCATTGGAAGTTTAAACCTTTTTGCTCTTGGGATAATTTGTACTTTAACTTAAATAGTTTTTCTTCATGTTTCCTTTTCATCTACTTTCCAAAAGCAATCACATTGACTCTCAGACTCCAATTGCTCAGACTTCTCATGTGCAAGCTTCCTGAATCAGACTCCTCTTCACCTCCAAAAATGTACAAGGAAAGTAAGTCCCCTGAAGGGGGAAAAACGTCTTTTTCTTTTTAACTTTGTGTATATGATGACCCATTATTTTATTGTACCTTCATACTTGTGCCCTGTCCTTTAGTTTGCCCTCTGCTTACATGGGCACTTCACAATGAGAGGGAAAAATGAGTTAAACATTCAGAAACAGAATTGTACAAGCACTCCATGGGAGATTCTGGGCTAAGAAGAGTCTCTGAAGTGGCTCTAAGTTCTTCCTGAAAAATCATCTGGTTACCAGATTGGGCAAGTCCCTCTGATTTCTGTATTTCTTGGGTTCTGAAAGCCTAACTGAAGGGCATTAACATTAGGCTGCCGTACTTTTAAGAGATAAATTACAAATGAGAACACTGAGCACATCTCAGAAGTTATGGTATTTCCTTTGGATATTTGATATCCCATACAGCCGAGTGCTGCCTCAAGACTGATGAAAACTTCTACTGTATGCTTGATTTATGTTCTATTTGGAGATTAAAAAAAAAAAAAAAAAAAGTGCACTTAATACTTTCATTTCTTTGTTTCCTCTTATTTATTTTTTTTTTTTTTAATAACCAGGCCACAGTCCAGGAAAAAAAAGCAAGTTTGGCGGATGTGTTTATCGACCCTCGCATTGTGATTTAGTAATATACATCAGCTGGTACTTACTCTCACATAAATGAAAACCCGATGAGGAAAGATATTGAGCACATGTTCTAAAATAAGTATATGCTTTAAACATGCTATTAAATTGCAGTACTTGTCTTTCCTCATTTTCTGGATTTTTCCATTTCCTTTCCTGGAGTTTTAATTCCTCTGGGGCATATAATAAAGTCCTTACTCAGACAAAACTACTTTTCTATTTACTTTATGTCAAAAACTGCATGAGACAGTAATATCCTTGAGATGAGGAATTTCTTATCATTTAGGTCTACAAAATAAAATTGTTTTTTCATAGAATGATGGAATCCTTGAGGTTGGAAAAGACCTCTAAGATCATCTAGTGCAACCATTAACCCATCCCCACCATGCCCATTAACTGTGGGTCACAGTGCCACATCCACACGGCTCTTGAACACCTCCAGGGGCAGTGACTCCAAAACTTCCCTGGGCAGCATGTGCCAATGCTTGGTCAGTCTTTCTGAGGCAATTACCTCTTGTCCTATAGCTGTTATCTGAGAGAAGAGGCCAACTTCCATGTCATCAAAACCTCCTTTCAGGTTGCTGAAGAGAGTGATAAGGTCTCCCCTGAGCCTCCCTTTCTCCAGACTGAACACTCCCAGTTCTCTCAGCCACTCCCCATACGACTTACAAATACGGCTCCAGACACTTCACAGCTTCATTGTCCTTCTCTGGAATGCTCCAGGGCCTCAATGTCTTTCTTGTAGTGAGAGGTTCAAAACTAGGCACGGTACTTGACACAATAACTTTTGAATAAAATAATGTAAAGTTTACCATTCTTTACTGGTAGGAATTTTCTTAAATTCCAGAGAAGGCTCCCGTTTTGTAGTCATGGTGTTTATATAACCCTTCTGTTTGATCTCTGATGGTTCACATGCACCCTATTTCTATACTGCTCATGTTTAAAAATTACAATGAAAGCAGTCCTGATCCTACATGGAGGCCACTCTTGTGGTTTTAGCCCTCTCATCTGTTCTGTTCAGACAATCACACACTTTGGAAGAGAAATTCTCTTTGATTACTGTCCTTTCCAGCATCTTTTTTTCTTTTTTTCTTTTTTCTTTTTTTTTCACTTTTTTCAAGGAATTTCCCCTTGTGTGTGCCTTTTCCTCCACACTTAAGCCTTTAGCTCAGCCTGTTGGTTAATGGGCTGCAGGCCCTTTCCAGTGTCAAGGAAGTAAGTTATAAGTGCTCAGCATTTTAACGTCATGATGTCACGTGCCATCTCACACTGCTTTTTTCTTTTTGAAATTGTAATTTCAATGGTCCCTTCAATACTGATGTAATCTATAACACGCCAGGAAGGCTCCCTTAGATTAAGCTGTTTTGTTGTGTATTAAAGGACAATCGTGATACATTAGCCATGATACATCAGCTAAATGGGTTGAGACTTTAACACAAGGTGGATGACCTAGAGCTGGAATTTGGTATCCTTTCTCATTCTTACTCTGCGTGTATTTTCAGTTTATTCACTGGGAATACTTGTGAGACACAGTCACTGTGATTAAGAAGGTCAGAATCTATCCTTATTGACAAAAGCTTATTTTAACACTTACGATTTCTTTTGTACAGCTTTTGCTTTGACTAGCGAGCACTTCATCAGGTGAGTCATCCGCTTTCACTGGGTCTAAAGCTTGCACAGTTTGATTTGTCAAGATTTATAGGCATGTATGCATATATCCCATTAAGCTACACTACTGAAGAGAAGGATGCAGTGTTGGAATAACGAGACACTCACTGTGAGCAAGTAATATTAGAGTTGAGCTAGAAACACATTGTAAGCCTGCTGGCAAAGGAGATGATTCCTCTGCAAAGGATCAGAGCTGGGGCTGATATTCAAGCAGCTCTTTCTGGAGTAGAAATCAGAAGCCTGAAAGTGGTGTCCCAGTTTCCCAGGCAATATAATGGGGAAGTGGGCCACACTGGGGGAGGATTCACAACCCAGTGGGAAAGATCTGTTGCTTCAGTGCAGAAGGCACTGGGGCTTTGTATTCCTATCCTACATGTGGCACGTGTAGGTGTAAGTAAGGCATGGTTTGAAGTCACCTTTCTCCTCAGAACTCCTGTGGGACACGCATTTCTCCTACTCAGTCAGTAAGCAACTCAGGCTCTGGCTCTTAAGTGCTCAAGGCCCGAAGCTGTGGGCTGGGAAAATGGTGGTCTTCCACCACTTCTCCTTTTTTTTCCCCTGCTTGTCTTCACTGCTAGTCCCTCCTCCATCTATGGGCTGATTCAATTCAGTAATTTGGCAGGAAGCTAGCCTCTGGCTTTTATTTTTCTGATTTAGAGAGCTGAAGAGACTTCTGCAGGAGTCTCACCAGGTCAGGTAGAAAAAGCAACTGGCAGAAGTGTCAAGCTAGGAGGAAGGGATGGGTGGGGGCTGGCAAGCTGGCATTTGCAGAACCAAGGGTGCAAGTGGGAGCAGCCCTTCACCATTTAGGGTAAGCCAGTGGTAGAGTGGACATCAATGAGCTTTAGTCTGTTGTGAAAACACACCTTTCCCCCTTAGGAGATCTGTGAATCATCCCAGCTACTCACAGCTACCTCCCTCCATGGCTGGGCAATTGTCAATTTTGTCCCATATCATTAGAAATTGATTTGGGAAAGAACACCTCCACCTAACCCCGATGACTGCGACAACATTTTTCTGAGCGCAAAAAATATCCTCACAGATATACTAAATCACATAATTAAATTGAAGCAGTTTAATTTTAAATTAAAATTCATAATGTCTTTCTGGAAGGTTGCAAAGCCAACCTAAAGTAAATGCTGATCAATTCTATTTTATTACTTGTTAAGTCTTCCTTTCATCTCACACTATGAACCAGAGAAATGCCTGAGTTTTTCCCTCAGACTTTGATCACCGCATTACCATGACAACAATGTATTTACTGTAGCTATAATGGACGGACTTCAGATGTCAACTGGGTCCCTTGGAAGTCCATGGGGAGCTTTTGGTCTCCTTATACCACAGTAAATGAAAGAATGATTCTCTCGACTGAAAAGCTATCTAACAGGTAACTTGTATTTGTTCTCAAATTCTGCTTGCTCTGCCAGCAATGTCCACTGCCTTCCATCAGTCTTAAATCCACTGGTTGTTTTAATGATATGGGAAAACAGGTCAAACTTTATTTATTGGCATGCTTTGTGCTTTGCTGACTGAAGACCACAATCCAACAAGCTAATGCATCAATCTGACAGGATGTGATGCATGGACATGGTGAAGGTGTTTATTGTTACTGTTTATGTTACCATTCTTTTCAGAGCATTACAGCCTTGCACAGCAAATGAGAAATGTGTAAGGCTTTGTTCTTACACAGTTCACAACTAAAGGATGGTATTTTTGCATGTATGTAGGTTTGGTGCATAAAAATATATGATAGAAACAAGACCTATTATGCTCCTGAAGACATTGATACATGGGAGTAATCAAGTCACTTCACCAATAAAAAAACCTTTCAGCTCAAGAACAAGCTTTATACCTTATTGAATTACAGACACAATACAAAACAGCACATGTAGCCCCTACTCAGGATGCAAGAAACAACTTTGTTACAGCAAGCTTCTTAACGTTTGTGTTTTCTTACATTAAGGACTTTATGTACAAATAACAAAATCCCTTTTGCACAAGGTTCTGCAGGGAGTAAAGTATAAATATATATACAATTTTTCAACAATGCCTGTCAATCTGCTTCTAAAAGATGCAATTAGAAGATCAGAAAACTAAGTTAAAAGCCCATTTGATCTCAAGAGTTTGGCTACATACTGACAATTTTGGAAATAATTCATATCAGAAAGAACTGTTGAAGCTTTACATAGATCTGAACATGTACGACTTATATTTTCTCAGATACAAAAATAGTGCATAGTTCTTTTTAATGAAATTGTATCAGCAGTCATAAAGATGACTCTAGATACTAGTAAAAAAAATATTTATTAGTCTATTAAAACCAGTTAACCATTTTTTAATTTGAAATCTTGAAAAGCTGATTTAACCATACCAAAACGTATCACAGCATCAGAAACACCTAAAAATGAGCAAGAAAGATTTAATCTTTTAAACTACCTTTAAAGCTAGATAAAGTCTTAGAACAAAGTTTTTAGGGAAATACTTTTCCACTAAACTAAATGCATTTTTATTCTTTGACCTGCCTCAAGCTTGCTGAACCACAAAGGACCCCATTTTAAAATGTACAAAGAGGGCCAAAGCAGTCAAACTACTGGAAAGTTGTGAAGAGAACAGAGAAAGACGGGCAATAACACTGAATGGCCTCATTGCAGCCACAAATCTCTGTGTGATAAAGGCAAAAATTTGATCACGCTGGAGTTCAAAGGAGCCAGCATTTCACAGTAAACATGCTTTCCACCGCTTGCTTGGTGCAAAGTAGATCTGAACCCAGAAGACGGTCATTCAAAATACCCCAATGTGAAGGGAACCATGCCCAGCCATGACCCATAAATATGTTTGTGTTGTACGTATCATGTCCTTCTAAACTATTTTTTGGGCCTGTCAGCAGCCACAATAATGGAACTGGACAGTGCTGCTAGCAGTGGTAGCTGTTGGGTCATCCCCATTTCCTACCTGCATTAGATACGCTGATTCTGCCCTTCATGACCTGGCAGTATTGTGCATAAAATTCTCTTCTTAGCAATGCTTTTGTGCCTTTCCACTTGAAGACAGTAGATTTTGGAACGAAAAACAAACCATGATCTTAATTTTCATTTTTTTCCTCTCACTCCCAAAATAAAGAAGCAATAATTTCAAGAGAAAGTGGAAGAGCTCCTCTAAGGAAAGCTTAGCTCAGTAAATGAATCTACAAAATGATCGAGATGAAAATCTGAAGTCTTGAGGGTTTTATTAAGGCTCACGTATCTGGTTGCAGGAAATGCGAATTTTATTCATGGCTAGGCTTGTCAGATCTCCCTCACCCCTTGCCTTTTCTAGGGAGTGTCCTGGGTATAGTGCTTGCCTGGAAGCATTGCAGGATCCCTCCAGGTAGGAGAACTTCTCTCAGCCACACAGAACTTTCCCATAACTAAACCACCTGAACTGAAATAGTCTGGTATCTTCCTTGAGTTATGATTATTCCTGATTTAATCCAAAACAGTTGAAAAGGAGAGGTGGCACATTCTTGAGAAATGTTTCACTATCTTGCTTTGCAGGTGTGTGTGGCCTTTGCAACAAGGATATCCCCAGTTAAAAACCAACTGGAATGCCAACATTTAATAAAATTGAAGTTGCCACCCTGTTACATGGAGATAAGTGTTGTCATTTCAGAATTGGTTCAGGCCAGGGTAAGTCAGCTTTGGTGGCACAGAATTGGTCCCATGCTTGACCCGTCCCCCAGCTTAAGCCAGCAGTTGTGCAGTGACTCAGAACTGATTGGGAAATGCCAGCAAATTAATATGACTTAAAATGACTGGTAACAAGAAACAAACAAACAAAAAAAAAAGAGCGAGCATAGTGCAATCATTAAATCATTAAGTACGGAATCATAATGAATATGCAGGAAGTGAATAAATTAAAATCACACAGGCAGGCTTAATTATACTATTTCTTAATTTCTGAGTGCTTGACTTTGTATCCATAGTGGTTAGCATTTAATGCAGCTTCTGTGAGCACGTGACTTTGCTAGTGAAAATCCTCCTTACTGGGCATTGTTGTGACATTTCCAAAATACCATGAGACTTCCAGTCACTTCAGCTAACAGGCTCTGGCAGCTGCCACGGTCACAGGGCACCAATGCAGGTGGTGATAAAGGGAAGCAGCAAGAGGCAGGGATGAGGTGCTCTTCCGATGGGCTTTGTGAGCGTTTGCTAGCAGGAGAGAAGTGCTAAGTTTGCCAGCACTGGGTTTCCATTCCAGGTGCCCAAGTAAACAAGCAGCCCCTGTCTGTCCCTCTGGTCTCCAGCTCTTTCCACACCTCAGACCCCTCACTCAGTCCAGCCTCACGTTTGAGGACAATCATCTGCTCATCCCTATTTCTGGCTTTCCAGGACTCAGGTACTTCCCAAGCAACTCTGTGCATTACTCCTTGCTTTCCAATCCCACTTCCAGTCTTTGCTCAGCCCAAAG
The DNA here is from genome assembly GCA_030625065.1 of Alectoris magna. Classification (NCBI taxonomy): domain Eukaryota; kingdom Metazoa; phylum Chordata; class Aves; order Galliformes; family Phasianidae; genus Alectoris; species Alectoris magna. The sequence continues at coordinate 63,491,643 of CM060560.1, forward strand.
ATCTCCTTGGTTTCTCCTGAAACCTCTTTCTCCCCACTACGTTGCATGCAAGTTGCCACCTTGACCTTCCTCCTCCCGGGCTTAGGTCCACAACTGCTCTCTTTCCAACACTTTTCCTTCAGTTGGCCACAGAACCTTCACTTTGCCACATCTCCTACTGGGGGCTCTTTCTCTATCCCTCCCCTCTTGTTTCTCTCTGCTGCCATGTACTGCATCTCAAAGCTCCTGGTCTCCCTTGCTCCTCATTCACTCTCTGTGTTCCCTCTCCTGCACATTTGATAAGGCAACGGAAAATTGATCTTAAATGGAAGAATACGCTACACTTACAAGCTGCCTGAGTTCATTCCAGAAATGTCTCATAACTTCCCAGCTATTGCTTTGTTCTCTAAGACAATTGCCTTGTAAGAGGTGTTGCATTCTGGCAGATCAAGAGAAGTTTCACCTGAAAGAGAATTCTCCAAAAGAAACTAGCTGGGAAACAAAACTAGGGGGAAACATCCAACAAGTTATTAACTCCAGATTAAAAAGCAGAAAAAAAAAGGTTGGCCAGAATGGAGTCCCTTCCTACCTTGAATTCCCTGTAATCTTTGAAAAAATACATGCTTCTCAGCTCCCGTGCTACTGTGATGACTGCTCCCTTTCCGCCCAACCCATCCCTGTTGCAGCATACATGTGAGTCAGAGTGGGGAACTAGTCAGCCTTTAAATATGCACTTAAATCTTTCCATATTCAGGAGAAGACTTAGATAAAATTCTGAGCAAATGGGTAATGAAAAGCATGTGCCTAAGCATTTACCTGAATAAAGTTGCTTTGTTGAATCTGTGCTAAAATGTCAAGCGCCCGTCAGGCGTGCTCAGCATCTTCCCCAGTGCTCCCGCACACAGAGCCCCTGCCACAATAACTGTTGCCTTCCCAAGGGGGAATTTTTTTTCCCAGAGAGTAGGCCAGAGGGATGAAGAGCCATGAGATCAAAGATAATGCTTACCTCTCCCTTACACCCCTTGCTTTCCCAGACCGCAGATCACAGAGGAGATCTAGAGACAAGGAGAAAAACAAACTTTCCTAAGAGAGCCATGAGAGATTCCCCATCTCCCACACGGCTTTCCAAGCAGCCCGTAACACAGTGAGGAGCTGTCTGTGACGCTTGCTTGGAAGCTCACAGACTGAGATGGAAAGTCGCCGAGTGCAGGAGTCAAGTTCTTTATCGACATCTCTTCCTTTCTGAGCTGCTTTGCAGATTGCCAGTGTACAGGAGGGATTTCAGACCGAGCACAGCAAGCTGACCTTTTCTCCTACATGTGCTGGCTCACTGGGGAGGAAGCAGAATCATCTCCAGTCCGTGTGATTGAAGAAGCTGTGGATACTTTGGCTAGTTGGCCATTACTCATCATACTTGGGAGACCAAGTTGTTTAAGCTGAGACTTCTGAGGGTGAAGAAAAAATGTTTCACATTTTACATTATCTCTGGAAAATATGAAAGCTTGCTGCAGTCCTTGGATACAATATTTATGAATTGGTCTTTCAGCCAAATCCACTTCTGCATAAGGATACACAGCTGCCAGTACCAAGAAGTATGGTACTTCCCAAATATATCTTTGCCATTTTTAAAATCACTCTAGAGGCTTGAAAATAGTATTTCTTTCTTTGTAAGTTAAATCTCTAGGTCTGGTGTTTCAAAGAGAGCCTGAAATTAGCCAGATTTTTGTGTTTGTTTGTTTGTGCACGAGAATAATTGATTAAATCAACACAAGCGTAACTGATTATACACTCTAAGAACAGTGCTGAGGAATTCAGCTGCAAAACGAGCGGCATTGTGAAGAGCTATACCCGATTTTTGTGCTTGCATCTCATATATGGAATCCCCTCTCAATTACACAGTACCAATTTTGAAACGTCTCATTACCTTCCACCATCGGATATCCAGATTTTGAATGAACCTAACCTACGTTATCAAGACAGAATTTTTTTAGATGTCTTTTTAAACTTTCTCACAAAAAGGAAAAAAAAAAAAATGCATAGAAGAATATTTAAATACGCGTGACTTACAAAAAAATATCACCCTTCTTTCATTAACCAGCATGATAACCCTGTAGTAGTTTCACAGAGGGCAAAAATCTGCAGAGAAATATGGCAAGTCTAATGCCAATTATGACTTTGAAAATGCATGTATTACAGACCAGGCAAACAAAATGTGAATTCCAAAGTTAAACACTAAACTTACATCCCCAGGTACTCTGAAAAATAACCTATCTTGAAAAGAAATTGAGAAGACTATCACATTTCATATTTGGTCAATAACAATAAATCTATTGTTCAGATACGGTTTAAATCATTCTTTGGAAAAAGACAGTTTTGAGCAAAGGAAATAGCAATTGCATTAAAGAAGAAGTAATGCCTTTTTAACTGGCATTACACTACGCATTTTGCCTGTAGTTTTTAATACATTTTAGGTTTTCCAGAGTAACAGAAAATTGGACACCATGAAACAATATTTGTAACCTTTACAAAAAGAGAAAATGTGTTTGCTTATTTGAGGAAGAATAAGCAACTTTAGCATTACGCCTTTTACATTAAAGGGAATGTCTGTAGGGATCCTGATGCTAAGGAACTGCGAGCTGGTGGCGTTACTTTGAAATTCTATACTATCCATTAAGAAGGCACACAGTCATTATTTACTTCACAAGCATGAATGGGGTCTTTTGGAAAAGAATTTGAATATCAGTTCAACTTGCAATAAGATAACAATACTTAGCACTTTCAAAAGGCTTTCAGTCTTAAAACCAAAAATAATTAGTAGGTAGAAGCGAGAGAATGACACTGCAGAGGCACCAGCAGGGACAGGGCATACAGGGAAGGCACAAGAGCAGCTGGAAGCAACACTCTGCGGTGCACAAGGAAACGCCTCATGACGCTCAGCCACCAAGGTGGATCAACATCCACAAGAGGCTTCACCATGACTCCTCATTCTGCCAATCATAGAGTCACTAAGGCTGGAAGAGACCTCTGAGATCATGCAGTCCAACTGTCAGCCCACCCCCACCGTGCCCACTGACCATGTCCCTCAGTGCCACATCTACATGTCTCTTGGACACCTCCAGGATTGGTGACTGCACTACTTCCATTTGCAGTGGTGTATTTAGCACAGCGCAGTCCCCTCAAACATATGGCTGTGAATGCACCCATCATTGATCAGAGCCTAAACTTCTCTAATAAGCTGCCCTAGTTTGTAGACAAGAGAAGTGGTGCACAAAGGCATTATGTTTGTGGTCTAAGCTCATATCGTTGCACAGTACAATTATAAACAAAATCTATCTATTTTGAGATTTCCAGTTTTGTTGCCATCAACAAAACCCTTTTTACACAGACTTTAAAATCCTGAAGTATTTTCTTCTGACTGCAATACTGTGCCAAATATTTTTGTCATTTCAAAACCCAATTTACTGCTAAAACCCTGCATGAATGCTTCAGAGGAACTTTTAAGATCTTGCCAGAATACAAGGGAAGATTACTGAGATGGATTTTGCGCAAATAAATCTCTGTCTAAATCGCCAATCTTATGAACCTGTGCATCACCCTAAGGCAAGTACATGGATACAGGCACCTATATGTAGAAGTAACATTAAAGAGACAGTGAAATTCCTTGGTACATACATTAACTATAGCAACTCTTAACAGTACGGTAGTCAATGAAGGTGGGGATAACAGAAGTGAAAGAGGGAAGAAGAAAGGAAGAGAGGGAAAGGGGAGAAGCAGAATGTACTGACTGAAACAAATACAAAAAAAAGCAAGGTCCTCGTGGAGAAAGCTAAAGATTAAAATGGTGTAAAAGAAGGAGAAGGAACAGACAAAAGAAAATAAAGTCAAAAAACAAACAAACAAAAAGGACAAAATTTAGTCCTATTAGGAACTCAAGCCAGTAATTCTTTGTCAAGCAAAACTCCCCTTGATTTCAGTGGGAGTTTTGCCTTAATGAGGACAGTAGGATAGGCACCAAATGCAGCTTTATTTCTATACTTGAATAACAGCAAGATACAGCAAGATATTGTATTGTTGAAAAAGACTGTGCATTTTTGAAGAAATATGGATATTAAGGGCCAGGCAGTTTAAGTGTAATTGCCACAACCAGCTGGGATACATCAGTGTGCATCAGCTTACAATAAAGCCCTTCATGCTGTAAGAAAGAGAAAAGATGAAAAAATGGACTCGCGTCACCTTGCAAATAACTAAATTAAAGGTCCAGAATCATTCCAGGAAAGTTTCCATTTACTTCAGTGACAGCTCTGAAAACAAACAAGATTCTTCAGTCCTTCTTATTAAAAAAATAATACAAATACAACAGTGAATATGAGTGACCTATTTATTTTGTATCCGCATTGCTCTTGCTGAAATTGTTGGAAATGCACCCATGTGTTTCACAGAAGTATTCTTTGATTAGGCTGTTTTCAGGCAGAAAGACCGAGAAAGTGTATTCCACAGATATTGCACTGATACAGTGAAAACTAAATCGGCAAACAAAATACTCTTCTGACCTTGGTAACCAAAGATAAAGCGACTTTTAAAAGCCAGATGCTCATCTGATGAGCAGGATGAAGATTTTGGCTAAGTAGTGGCCTTAATGGTCCATGAAGAAATCGTATACCTTTATAAATCATGAATTAAAGGAGCTCTCACTAGAAGGGTAATTGGGCTGCGGGTATGTCAAATGCAAAGCCTCCAATTTAAAACCTTTTACTGTTTCAGATGTCAAAACCAGGAACAGGCAAAATACCACAAGTGAAATCTGTGGAATTACCAATAAAAACAACAAGGCACATTTTTTTTAATAAGAACTACAAACAGCAGAAAAGTACCCTGACTCCACCTGATCACATTACACACGCTAATATTTATTATCTACAGGACTCTGCAAGAATATCAGTCTTACCCACGATATGAGAAATACTGCATCAGTTCTCCATGACGTGTTAATGAGAGTCATCCCACCCAAACCAACAAGTCCAAGATGTACTCATAGTTGGATTCATTCCGCTGAATGAACAGACAACTGGCAGTTCTCAGGTATTGCAGTCACATCCACCTGTTGATTGAGAGATTACAGGTGGGAGCTTCCTTGTTAAAAGAGCCCTCCAGCTTAATGACTTGACACACCTAAGGGTGAATCAAGAGAAAAAAAAACAAACAACTGAGGTTGGCTCATCAGTGACAAAAAGGTGGGAAAAAAAAAATCAAACTCAATTATTATTGTTTGCGGGAGTAAAATTATGTTTAAAGAAATTCACTGCCATCTGTATGCTTGTTAAAGTTGATTTTCTTGTTCTGGTTTTCTTCCCTACAATTGAACGGCATTGTCTATTTTTAAAGAAAATAAAAGCTGCTTGAATAATAATTTGTTTTTCCCAAGATAGAGGAAATCATAGTGATGGGCTTTACGAATGGTTACCGAATTAGAAACAAGAATGAAAAACAAGTGTTTTCCTGTTCAAGGTTTTCACTTTAATGTGTTTTTATTTTCAACTCGATTGAGTGCTGACTATAGAAAATCCAAGGCTACCAGGACATTAAGCTGCTCAACCGACTGAAAAGTTTGATGCTCTTTCTAAAAAGTGAAGCTTATCTGGGAAATGAAATCAGTGCCGCTGTTCCGAGATAACTCTTGGGAAGAGAAGTTAATATAGCTTATTAAATAACGTTAAATGAGATCCAGCAGGATCCGCAGAATCCAGGAGTGCTCTTGGAGCTCCTGCTTGCTCCCCAGCTGCTTATGCAACACCGCTCTCTCGCTCAGTGTAAGGGCCTGCCATTCTGTTACATAAGGCATTCCTAAAATACATACAGGCACTCATACAGTTCAGTTACAGGCTGCCTTTGAGTCTCTTAGCAGCTAGAACAGAGGAATTTTAAGAAATGACCACAACGACTTGCACGTTGCCGAATTTCAGATTGTTTCTGTCTTTTTCATACAGCTAGTTCTCATCTAGAAACTAGTAGGTAGCACCATCACAAGCTATGTGTAAATACTTTGACCACTGCTTAGGCAGTACAGAGGTTTTGGGTTGGAATGGCCGTGGTGTTCATTACCCAGGGCTTTAATATCTGCGTTTCAGATAATTAAGAAAATTCTGGTCCAGCAACCAGCAGCCAACACAACATATTGTTTTTTTAACCAGTGCCTGAGTGCTGTGGTTCAGTGAAGAAAATGATTGTCCTACAGATTCTCCCATTCTTTGGCTGGGATTTCAAAGCCTACTCTCTAATGGACAGATAAAACTAATGACAGCACTGTCAGGTCAGGAAACAAGACCACTGTGCCCCATACCCTCTCTCTGATCCTGGGCAGCAGCTAAGGCTGGGGCAGGCTGTGTGAGGCATGTGGAAATACAACAGTCTCCTAGCAGAGACTCCTTCAGCCAGGCATTGTAGCTCAGCATTCAGTGTCTCTTGGAGGAATTGCTCCTGTGAATGTAATTGCTTTCTGAACCCACTTGAACCCAAGGAGATAAGACTGCCATCCTTGGCATGACTGCATAGCTAAATAATAGGACACCAGGGAGTGAGCTTGAGCCCTGTACCCTGCTTTTCCAGCCCTGCATAAGCTTTAGCTCACACCCTGGCTCTGCTCTGCAGCATATCAATCAGTTTCCTCAAACCAGCTCTTTCCACTCAAAAACACCATCACAGGGCAGGAGGGTGCAAGCCACCACAAGCTGCTTGCGCTGGGGTCCCCAACACACCTCATGTAGCAGATCAGGCACAGCTGGGGGATGACCTGGCCCAGCCACGGCCAGCCATGATATCAAGGAGTGCATAGAAGAATACAGCAAATTAAATGCAGTATTTCCTCAGGATATTCACCAGGCTTCCAAGAATTTGCAGATCAAAGCTTCCTAAGTGAGAGGCAGTGGTTTTGTATTTAATAGCCGGTGATGGATTTCTCTTCCATGAACTCATCCAGTCACCTCATTAGCTGATGTAACCTCTCAGAATCCACATCCTGTGGTGAGAAGCTCGGCATTCGACCATACTGCTCGAGGAGCCACCTCCCTTTGTCTCAGTCCCTATGACTGCCTGCTTCACCCGGTGCCCTCATGGCTGTCTCTGACAGCAGTCACTCCCAGCTTGCCTCCTCCATGCACTGCAGGATTTTACAGATTTCTGTTTCCTTTCTTGCCAGTCAGTTGCTTTATTAGCCTTGTTGCTACTTATGCAGAAGCCGCACTGTTCCTCTGATCCCCAACCCCTGAATCTCCTCATCTCCAAGCCAATGGGATGAGGTTCAACAGGACCAAATGCCGGGTCCTGCACTTTGGCCACAACAACCCGAGGCAGCGCTATAGGCTTGGGGCGGAGTGGCTGGAGGACTGTGTTGAGGAAACAGACCTGGGGGTACTGATTGATGCTCAGCTGAACATGAGCCGACAGTGTGCCCGGGTGGCCAAGAAGGCCAACGGCATCCTGGCTTGCATCAAAAACAGTGTTACTAGCAGGAACAGGGAGGTAATTGTCCCCCTGTACTCGGCATTGGTGCGGCCGCACCTCGAGTACTGTGTTCAGTTTTGGGCCCCTCACTGCAAGAAAGACATTGAGGCCCTGGAACGTGTTCAGGGGAGGGCTACGAAGCTGGTGAGGGGTCTGGAGTACAGGCCTTATGAGGAGCGGTTGAGGAAGCTGGGATTGTTCAGCCTGGAGAAGAGGAGGCTCAGGGGAGACCTTATAGCTCTCTATAACTTCCTGAAGGGAGGTTGTGGTGAGCTGGGGGTCGGCCTCTTCTCTCGTGTAATCAGTGATAGAACTAGAGGGAATGGTTTCAAGCTGCGCCAGGGGAGGTTCAGGCTGGACATTAGGAAGTATTACTACTCGGAAAGGGTAGTCAGGCATTGGAATGCACTGCCCAGGGAGGTGGTGGAGTCACCGACCATGGGAGTGTTCAAGAAACGTTTGGATGTTGCGTTGAGGGGTATGATTTAGCTGGGAAGTATTGGTAATGGTTGGACTGGATGATCTTCTAGGTCTTTTCCAACCTTGATAATTCTGTGATTCTGTGATCTCCTTGCTCCCACCATATGCTTTTGGAATGGAAGAATCAACACGTATAATCTCAAAGACTTGGGTACACCCATAGTTTCTGCAGCAAATTAATGATTTTCTTTTTCATTATTTCCATTGTTTTGTTTAGTTTTCTACACTCACATCTGTGTGTTGCTTTGAAAGTTTTCTGAGTTGTTTATGGAAGATTTTATCTAACTTTCTGCATCTTCACATTGACTTGTGGCAATGGATTTCTATGATTTTCTTTTGGGTAGCACAGACTTTCATTAACTGTCAGTATGACATATTACATATGAATGCAAACCATATTACATTTACTTGATGTGAGGATACTCAAAGAGAAAGGATGGTTTAGATGTCCAGGTAAATGATGCTTTGTCATGCTGGCTCTTGTTCCATGTTTTGAAATAGCTAAGAAGTTTCATACCTGAACTTCCAAATTTCCATTCTGATCTCAAGCCCACATAAGCATCCTTTAGACTTTTTTCCCATATGACGGAATCACAGAATCACAGATTGGCTGGGATTGGAAGGAACCTCAAAGCCCATTCAGTTCCATCCCCTGCTGTGGTTGGGCACCCACCATCTCAGACTGCCCAGGGCCCCATCCAACCTGGCCTTGAGCACCTTCAGGGATGGGGCACCACAGCTTCTCTTGGCAGCTGTGCCAGCGCCTCACCAACCTCTGAGTGAAGAATTTCTTCCTACTAGCCAAACTAAATCTACCCTCTTAGTTTAAAGCCATTACTCTTTGTCCTATCACTTCTTACATACTGGTAAAAAGTTCCTCTCCAGCTTTCTTGTAGGATCCCTTTAAGTGCATTTGTATTTCATGCACAGATCCCTAAGAATACTGATGAACACACATTCCTTTCTGTCACAATTGGGCCAGCAAAAGACCACCTGTTTTACACAGACTTGTGCCCAAGCAGGAGAAGGTGAGCTCACCTCCCAGTACCCACCATTTATACGGTCAGGTTTTGGAATATTGCAGAGCTCTCAGCATGGAGCAGGGTGTGCACCTGCTGTAGAAAACAATGGCATTGCTTCACAGAGCTTATAGATGAGGGACAGGACAAAGAACAACAGAAAGGTTCTGAGAGCAGACAGCAAAGTGTGTGGCAATGCTAATGGATACTAACAAATGTCCAAGCTCACCGGTGGCCTATATGTTGGGAGAAGTTTATTCTCCTGAAGTTACAGGTGAATTTTCAGACTGGTGCCAAATTAAAGGCAGGCAGTATGCAAGAAACACTGATCTCTCCTATGGTTCTTGAATAAAGGAACAGAAGAGTCTTTCTGGTCCAAAGTGTTATGAAATACGACATTTCAGTTGGGCTGACGTATGCATCATGGTTTGCCTTTAGGGGAAGAGACACAAGGAATGAAGTATAAAAAGCAGCTCATATCCCTCCATCCCCTAAAGATACATGGAATTTACATGTATTGGTAAAAGAAAGGTGTGTCCCCAAACCAATCTACCAAAGATCCCTGAGCCATGATAAGATAAATGCAAGGAGTGAACCATGTCTGCAGTTTCTCAGATGCTACAGCACAAGCCTACAGGACCACATCACATCACATTGTCCTTCCTGCGTGGCATGTAGCAGCAGGTCCCAACAAAGGGTCCCAAAAAAACCCCCGTATAGTGCCACTACATAAACAAATCCACCACCATCTCTACACTCTGCTTTAACAGTATTACATGGCATTTCCTTTTCAAATTTCAGTAATAAGTCTCAGAACAAGAAAGGCAGTCTCAGCTGATGCTGATTTCTGTTAAACTTCCAGCCTGAATTAAGTTAGCTAAAATACAAATATTTGCACGGCCTCAGCCTTGTTTCTCAAAAAGAAGTTGTAATAAGACCAAGGATCAACAGAAAGCTAAGCCAAATCCCGGAAAATGCCTGGTTTTCATACAGATAATGATCTCCCTGCAAAATTTGCAACTTGAGTGCATCTGTCCTAAGAGCCTGAAAGCAAAACATTGTTAAACACAAATGAAAGTTACTTAAATCCTAATGTCCAGCTTAGGAAGAAAGAAAAGCAGTAAAGTACTCATAAAATACACATTTGAATGCCATTCTCCGTTGTTTTATATTTACCGTTTACCAATTGTACAGAGACGTCGTTTGTTTGCTCTAAATTTACGGCTGTGCAAAATGTCCTATCCTTAAAGAATGCCAAGCTACAAACTGGAACAATCAGCCGCTGATCTTCATTTTCCTACTTGAAGCAAATGTGTTGTGATGCAGCATCAGCTCCATGATGACATGCTGTTTTGTTTCCACAGGACTTTGCTGTGTTGATTTATTCTTAATATACTGTGCTATAAATTCTTCCTGTGGAAAACCCACATCAGCTTACTGCAGGATGAGATGAATCCTGGAGGTCCACAGCACAAAAGCGTAGTGTGAGATTCAACGTGGACATACGCAGCTGCCATCTCATCTGTGGCAAAGCCCACGGCTAGAGGAAGGTGGTGCAAAATGCACAATGAGCAACAAGAGCTGCTCCTCAGAGCAAGGAGACCACAGACTGATAGAATCACAGAGTACCCCGAGTTGGAAGGGACCCATAAGGAGCACTGAGTCCAACTGCTGGCTCCACATAGCACAAAACACAGACCATCACCAGATGGCAGAGTGGTTCATGTGGGGCAAAGAAGTAGAAGCAGGGGCTGAAGAGAACAGAAGGCTGTGTGAGGGGGAAGACGAGAGGGACAGAGAAGTGGTGATAATACAATCCAGTCACTGAAAGTCTGGAAACCACTGGTTTTGCAGGCCAAGATCTCTTGTCCCTGTCCACCACAAGACCCTCACCGTGTGTTTTTGTTCACCATTCCTTCTCTGGGTCTTGGCTTTCCCCCTCTGTTTCCAGTTCCAGCCCTTCCTCTTCACCTTGTTACCAAACTTTGTCATGTACCAACTCCACCAAGCCCTCTCACTTGATTCCAAGGTCCCTGCCTTTCACTTCCACCGCACCTCCATCACCAGTGCTACTTCTCTCTCCTAATCCCACACTCTCTTTCCCCACGCATGCGAATGAAGCAGTTTCCCTTTCCTTCCCCACCCGGTCTCCATGCCAGCAGGCACACCCAGCCACTGCAGACACAGCCCCACGTCCCCTCCTTCTGGTGCTCACCACAGCAGCAACATCTGGGAAGAAGACCTGCGCAGGGAAGCCCACTCGGCCCTCCAGCCACAAGCAGGAGCGCTCCCATCCTTCCCAGGAAGACGAGCTCAGTGTGTCATAACAATGAGAGCATCTCCAGCAGTGCCATGGGCAAACCCCCAAATGCCCACCACTTCCAAATTCTGGAAGATTTTCATAGGCTCAACGTGACGCATACCCCCGTCACAAGGTTGATCCCGAGCCAAGTATCTTTTTCCTGCTCCAAAACACAAAGCCACAAGAATTCAACTGTTTCAATGAAAATGTTTTTCAACAGAGCCAAAAAAATGCGGATTCATGGAAAAACAAAGATCAAGGTCTCCTAATGCAGGATGGGATGTACCTAAACCATCTTTGTCAGATACGTGGTCAAAGAATGCAATTTCCTCTCACCACGCTCTCAGAAATAGCTGAACCATTTTATCTGAAACTTCCTAAGGAGATTCTGTCTTCAGCAAATACTCAACCCGGAAAATGTCAGCCTACTTTCAAGCCTAGCAAATGCATAAGCACCTGAAAGCAGAGCATTGTATTAGAAAGCACAGGGTAATTTTAACTGTAGACAACATCTCTGCCTATGATAAAATAACAATACCTTCGAGTGCTGGGCTAGAAAATGGGACAGCTGCAATTCTGCAAAGTATAACCTATGGGTTCAGCACTTCATACGGGCAGGGCAGCACGTTTATGCATGAAGGAAGGCAATTTTAGGCATCCCTGCCGGCTACACGGGTTGGAGCAGGGCTCAGCAGGGCAGCGGGGCCACATCTGCGAGGTGTGAGCACTGCTAAGTCAGCGTCAGCACACAGCCTAACGCCACGGAGGGACACAAACCAACGCTCACTCAGGGGTGGAAGGGAGACGGTTTCCCACTTGAAGATGCAGCCACTTGTTGAGTGGGCACTGAGAGCCTGGTTAGAATCATAGCATCACAGAACGGCTTGGGTTGGAAAGGACCTCAAAGCCCATCCACCTCCAACCTCCTGCCATGGGCAGGGCTGCCACGCACTAAGTCAGGCCGGGCAGCCCCGCAGCCACGAGTCCCGCAGCCCTTCTGGAGACTCAGAGCCGCGAAAAGATTAAAGTTCCTCTGCCGGCCGCGATGCTCAGAGCCGCTCATTATTTCTGAGTCACTTGAGTGAAAGTAAGCTGCCGCCCTGCCGACAGCTACGGAGCGCCGAGTAAAGTTTATGGACGAGCGTGCTCCCTAATTGACAAACTGTACGGTGACCGTGCAGGAGAGCACCAGCGCACAACTCCCCGTGAAAGACGAGCTGCGCTGCTGCTGAGCGCTGCGTTCAGCATTCCCCCATCGCGCACGCTGCGGGGAAGCGAGCCGGGGCTGGGTGCGCGGCTACAGCGAGCACCGCAACCCCTACTCCCGTGCAGACGTCTCACCGGGCCCCAAGCAGAGATCTCCCAGACCTCACCGCAACTTTTCCTCCCCCGCACCAGCGGTGAGGCGATGACCTCGCACCGCGCGGGAGCCCCGGGGACGGCGGGAGATGCCCCGATCTCACCTCCCGCACCCCCCCCCCCCCTTCACCCCCCCGCGGCGGGGTCCTGGTGGGTTCCGGGGAAGGGAGCGGGCGGGTACCCCGAGGGGGCCGCGGGGCCGCGCGTTACCTGGGCTGCCGATGCTGCGGGAGCTCGGCGGGGAAGCCCCAGCCGCCACCGCCGCCGCCGCCGCCGCTGCTGCTGTCCGCGGTGGCCACCTGGGTGCCGGTGCCGCCGGGCTGGATGCCGCCGCTTCTCCGCTGCCTGCCGGTGCCGCTGCGGCAGCGGCCGCCGCTACTCCAGGCGCGCAGGAGGCCGGGCTCGGGAGCCGGCAAACTCTTGGTCGCCGCCGAGGAGCCGGGGACGCCGCCCGCCTCGCGCCCGGTGCCGGGGCCGGTGCCGTGTCTCATGGTGCGCGGGGCCGCCGCATGCCGCGCTGCCGCCGCCGCCCCGGGCGCCGCGGGAGCCGGGCGCTCCGGGGCTAGGGGCTCCGCCGGCAGCGGGAGGCCGCCGAGAGCCCGGGCTGCCGCGGGGGGGCCGGGAGGCCGGGGGCCGGGGGGGCCGCTGGCTCGGGCTGCCGCTGGTGCATTAAGTTAGACGCGCGGCCGGGAGAAGCGGGGCGGCCGCGAGGGCCGAGGGACCGGGAGTTGGCGGCGAAGTTGGAGCCCGGCGGGCGAGGCGGGGGCGTCCCCCCCCGGCCGCCTCCATCCCCCGGCCGCCGTCCCCCGCCCTCAGCCTCCGGCGCTGGGGGGCCGCGCCCGGCGCCCCGCGCCCATGGGCGGCCGCGGGCCCGGAGGCTGGAGGCGGCCGATCGCCCGCGCCGGCTTTCTCCGCCGCCCGCCCGCCCGCCTTCCTCGGAGCTCGGAGCCCGCGGCCGATAGCCCGGCTGGGTGCGCGAAACGGGTCAGAGAAGGGGAGAGGGACTCCGGCTCCTGGCTGCCCCCTCCCCGCCGCCGAGAGCCCGGGCTTCGGGGAGGGTCGGGCCGGGAGGTGGGCAGCGAGAGGGCTGCGGAGGAGCTCTCCCGCCCCGGCTCCGTTTGCACAAGTGCAGGGAATGTTCCACTGACCTACATATTTTTCCAAACATACGTGACCTTTCTCTGTCTCTCTCTCTCTCTCTCTCTCTCTCTCGTTCTGTGGGAGGAGACAGGCGTGGATCCAAGAAAAGGAGAAGCTGGAAAGAGAACGAAAGGGGAAGCAGGGGAAAAAAAAATAAAACCTCAACCAAAAAACCCAGCCCTGAATCAGGGATAGCTTCACAGCGCCTCAAGCAAACCCGGCGTGCGGGCTACTGTACAGGTCCGAAGCGGCATCCCCGTGCCGCACTGTTGGCTGCCCCTGTAACCCATATTCCCACATCCTTATGTGCCTATATCATACATCCCTATACCTCTACATCCCTATATCTCTACATCCCTATATCCCCATCTCCCTTATATCCCTACATCCCCCCATCCTTACATCTCCATATCCGTATATCCCCAGATCCCTAGATCCCTACACCACCGCATTCCCACATCCCCCTATCTCTGACCCCAGGACCGTGCCTTGGGACCCCCGGCGGGGCAGCATCCAAGTGCAGCCCGGCTCAGCCTCACTCGGCGGCCGGGGACATCCCCCCGCCCGCAGGGGACACCCCACGAGCTCGGAGCAAGTCTTGGCCTCGCCGGGCACAGGCAGTAAGTCCCGATGTGGTTATGCAACGCCGCACCGGCAATTAGAGCAAAACCTTGAGAGAGAGCTCTATTTTTTTTTCCCCCCAAAGTAGGTCACTCTTTTTATTCCTCTCTTTGAATCATTTATTTTCTTTCTTTCTTTCTTCTTCTTTTTTTTTGGTTTTGTTTTTATTCTTCCAATTTCTCCTCCTGAAAAGTAGCCAGCCAGAGATAAGGAACGTGCCAGAGCTGGGTAGCACTCTCCCTCACTGCCCATCCCGACGGCTAAAAGCGCAGACAGGGGACAAAGGAACAGGGCAGGGGAGCACTTCCAAGCCTGCTTCCCTCGTCCCCCTGCCACCATACCCGGTGACTACGATCCCCAGCGCACACGGGAATTGTCACAGGAAACTGTCACACTCTTCTGCTGAGCGCCTTCACACCATCCTTTCTCCAGCGGGCGTGACTAATGTTGAAAGGGTAAAGTTGTTTACTTTTAACCAAGATTAAATAGAAAACTTTGCAAAGCTCCTCCCTTCCGTTGGATAGAACCCAGCAGTTTTTCCCATTTGGAAATTGTCAAACAGTGGTTAAACAATCCTTTGGCAAACAAGTAGCACCCGGGGGAATAAAGCATCAGATACATGGGGAGTGGAATAAAAGAGACTGCTGTTCAGGAGGTATTTCTCTTGTGTTGCACAATGAAGTATAACACATAATCTTCAAGCCTTCTAAGGGTAAAGAAAATGACCTTCCTAGGACTACATACCAAACAAAGCGATGTTTTGGTCCTGTTGAAAACATCCCAAAACCCTGCCCCAAAACGATCTCCAAAGATGAGAAAGGGAGCATCCTGAGGACAGTTACCACAGTGGGAAAGGCAGCACTGGGAAATGCATGCAAAACTGTGCCTGCGCTGGGTTTGAATGCATTCCCCGTGAATTTGTAGTGCCTTCACTGCACAGATGGGAAGTGAAGCAGGCTAAGGTTTATTTCTTCATTCATCCCCTAGGTTACTGGTGTGTATTTGAATTACGGCCACGGCCAGCAGGTTGGCTGAAGGCAAGGCAGGGTTTTCCCAGCACATACCTGAGCCTGTTGTGAAACAACGACTTATCCAAGTCCATGGACCTTCCTCCCATCCAGCTGCCAATGGAAAATAACTGGATGCTATCGCTGCTGTGTTTGGTTTGGAAGCCAACCAAGAGACTCCACTGGGTGCCACGTATAAGAACATTGGGGAAAAAGCCCAGTATTCAATTTGAAGACTGAAATCATTTTATAATCACAAAATACTGGTAAACTGCTTCTCAGCCATCAGGAGCCTGCAATCCAAAGTCGCAATCCCTTTGTTTCAACTAGAATAGGCTGGCCAGCCATGGCAGCCCAGAAAAGATGCATCAGGGCTACCAATGGACTGCCACCCACCAGATAGGTGCCTCCCAAGGTGGGAGCCACAGGGGGAGTGGGAGATGACAGCAGCTGCCCCCGGGACATAACTGCTCCAGTGATCTACACATGGAGCCTACTTTTGGGTTGGTGGTTGTGTAGAAGGAAAAAGGGCCCCCAAATAACCTTCTTCTAATCAATGTGAATGGTGCCACAGTCGCTGTGGGAGAGGGGGCATGAAGGAAAAGAAGAAAGGAGCCTCCAAGAAAAGACCAGTTTACACAGAATATGGTGCTATTCTCTGACATTTACAAGTAAGAAGGAGATGAGCAAGGATTAATTTGATCAATATTACCCTTGCATTAATTAACGGGCAGGACAGACAGATGTGGGGAGCTGCTTCCCTGTGTAACGCACTTCTGTAACCAGTTCTTGCAGGGATTGCTGCAGAGAGAAGCAGTCTTTAGAGGACGAGCATAATTTCTTTTTCTGCAGCTTACAGGTTCCTGGGAGAGGCATAGCTATCACCTGGCAGCACGCCCCTGAACCAGGTGCCACGGAGAAATGGGAGCCAAATGCACCCTGCCGTTGCTGCCCCGCGTGCTCGAGGAGGATGTTTGATGAATCCCCAGCATTGTGCAGCTAGGAAACCAAGCTGCCTGTTTTCCTGCATGGTTATTACAAAACAAGAGCCAATGTGTCGATTTGAACATAGCTTAGCCTGGAGGAAAACACGTATCTATTCCAAAGGGTCTTCCTGGAAGGACTTAGCCTTATGTACAGCCTACCAGAGGGTTTAATTCTTCAGCTTATTCAAAAGAGGATGTGCAGGTTTTCTTTAAGTGGTGAATGCTAGGAGGAGGCAGGAAGAAGGGCTGAAAAATTAGTGACTAAACCTTGCATAGATTTCACGTCTGGAAAGGTAGAAATTGTTACTGGTTGTATAGAAAGCCCTGAATTCTACCACTGTTCAGCAATCTTGTCGAAACTGCAGGACGAATGTCTGCAGCCTTCCTGTGAGTCGAATCTGTTCTGCAGCACAAGCTAAACATATGCACTCAGCTGCTGCAGAGCAATATGTGTACCAGCCTGGAGAGCCCAACCTCGAGGCTGTAGAAATAATCATTTCTGGTGTGGGACAGACAAGATGGTCACCTTACCCTCTGGTAGTTCTTTGTTCCTGCCAGTCCAGCATTATGCTCACTTGTGCTGGGATGGGAGCACTCTTCATAGCAAAGTCTTGGTCCAGCAGGACTGCACTGGTGAATGTAAACAAGGAACTATGCCCTGGCTGCACCTGGGAGAAAGGGTCTGAGCTGAAATCGGGCTGCTACAGCTTGGACAGCTTCAAAAGTTTTTCAAGAAAATGAGTTTCAAACTCAAATCTGGCAGTAGAGGATCTATTTTTCTTTGGAAGTCTCAGTGAGACAGAAGATAATGAAGGGTTGCAGTGCCACAACTGTATTAAGAACAGCTGGGAGAGGCCTCAGTGCAAATGCAGCATCTTCAGTTTTACCTTGACTAAAGACAGCGATGGCATTAATGGATCTGTGGATCTGTACAAATATTTTAATTCTTGGTAGGTTTCAAAGACTTCCACCTCTTCCAGAAACTCCAGGAAGGTGTAGCTACCATGGCCTTTCTCCTTACAGTAGCTGCCTGATCCCTTTCTCCACTGACTTCAGGAGATGGGTTAGGCCTGTAGCTACCTCAGCTCAGGGTTCTGAATATTTTTTTCCAAATTCTTTATTACTTACTCCCCCTCTTTTTTTTTTTTTTTTTCTGATTGCTGTTCTTGCTCACAACTTTGTTGATACACTACTTAACTGCTTTCTCTTTGAAGTTCTTCTCAGCTTTCACTGATTTTCTGCAGTACTCTGCTCTTGCACCTACCTTCAGCTCAAAATATTTAACACAGATTAGTAAAACTATTGAAAAATCACATGTGAAAGTTACGTAAATAACTGAAATAAAACAAAAATCTTCAAACTTGTGGGCATATGGATTTGGCCTTGCATGTAAATCTTACCACCTATGATTTTCAAAAAGTATCAAGAAAATGTATATACCTGGATTTAGACGCTTAGCTTAAAAACATTAGCTCAGAAAATTTTGCTCCAGGATGCTTGTAGCATACACAGCGAGATCTTTCTCATTATCTTCTCTTATACATGACAAAGGACTATTGTGATCACTGATTTTGACCTCCTGCACCTCCAGGGTGCAGAATTTCCTGAGTGCATCTGGTCTGGTGTCATATTGTCAACCTAAAGAATGTTGATCTTGACTTTAAAAGCCTTGGGCTGCTCCATATCAGCTCAGGCTGCCCAGGGCCCCATCCAACCTGGCCTTGAGTGCCTTCAGGGTCGGGGCACCACAGCTTCTCTGGGCAGCTGTGCCAGCACCTCACTGCCCTCTGAGTGAAGAATTTCCTCTTAACATCTGACTTAAATCCCCCCTCTTCTAGTTTAAAGTCATTCCCCCTTGTGCTATCACAATCAGGCCATGTAAAAAGTTGTTTTGTTTTCTATTTTGTCAGTGGCAGTGGGCTTCTTTGTGCCCTGTTCCTTTTTTTTTTGTCACTGTCAGCTTCTCTTTGTGATACTCATGCCATCTGCATTTCTGCTTTCGCTGTGAGTACTCTGGGATAGTGCTGAACAGCAAACACAACCCTAGCAAACAATTTCCCTAATGCCAAATCTGGTGAGGTGATTCTGTTGCTTTTGTGAAGCCAAAGCTTTGACTCTGACACCTTAGAGCTGTGATCACCAGTGGTGCAGGCTGGTGGGGGAGGCTGTGCTGCTCTGCTCTCACGGAGCGCTACAGAGGGGAGAGAATAGAGGAAGAGAGAGTTATGGAGGTAAATATTGACTCAAGGAAAAGAGACGTAAAAGAGAATGTGGGAGAGTTGTAAATGAGCCAGAGAGGATGGAGAGAATTCTTCACCAACTGTAATTAGGTTAGATTTCAGAAGTAATTGCAGTGTTCCAGCATCAGCAGATCCTGTAGGCAATATTTGCCCTCAGCTGTTCTCGCAGAGAAACAGGCAGGGCCTGATCCTGACGTCGCACAGTAATTGTGCACAGATGTGGGCCCGCCGCCCTGTTGATTCGCTCCCATTGACAACTGGAAGTGGGAGCTGCGTCAGGCCGGGCCATTCCCAGCCAGACACAAACACAGCTGTGTGTGTGGACACAAACACACAGCGCCTTTTGTTTCTCTTGTCTAAGTGGAAGAATATGCAGTTAACAGAGCTGCCTGCGAGGGGGTGTGTTAGCAACCTCATATCAAAAAAAGATGTGTCTGGGAGACGGAGGAGATGAGGGTGAGGTGGTAGCAGAGCCTGGTCAGGTCCATGTCCACTGAGCAAGCCGGACAGGTGCCGACCTCACCCCATAGAGTGAGGCAGGACCTGGGGTGCCGGGCCTGTTGCCCTTGCAAGTCCTTTAAATGTGTAAAACCAGATTATGTAGGCTGTCTGCAGGGAAAATGGATTTCACCTGTAAGCCTTTTGCAGAGGTTTTATATTAGCAGTTCATGCACCATCAGAAAATCAATTACCGTTGGTATTACATGCAGATGAACAGCACAGAGTAAAGGAGAATTCATTTTACACAACGCTTTTAATGAAATGCTAAATACAGCAAAATGTTTTCCAAATGGTTCTGTGTCAGAGGCGGGTCTCTGCAGGGAAGTCTGCACCTGTGCGATTCAGATGGGAATTGAGTCTCGTACTTCTTGGTGCTAACATTGGTCAAGTACATATTTCTGCCCGGATGGAATGAAGAGGACGGCAATCTGTCACCTGCACTGAGCAGAACCTAGTTTCACACAGAAGATGTTTTCTTTTTGATGCAAGAGTTTCACAGGCTGTGTTATTGCAGTGTCAGTTATTGCAGGACCCTGAAATTGACCCTAAAACTGAATTACTCCCTTGTTCCCAACACTCTTATAATCTTTTCCTGTTCTTAATGCCAAAGCAGTCTGCTGATTAGATTTGCTGAGTGTATTTCAGCAAATCATTGACATCAGCACCTTTTTACAAACAGACATATATGCAATAACAGCCCTATTCCTATCTGGGTCAAAGAAAGGAACTTAGATATCTCTATCAGGAAGCAATTATGAAAATAAGAACAACTATGCAGGGCCAGACCAAAGTATTCTGCCTCTATCTGTGACCAGAAAGAGATGTGTGAGGAAGTGAGTAAGAATAGCACAATCATGCACTTCCCTGGAGTGCTCTGTCAGCCGTCAATAGTTTATTCTCTAAAGCACTTCTTATGCCCATGTAACCACTATGGGCAGCATCTTCCCACAGGGAGCCCTGCTGCTTAACTATACACCTTATGAAGAGCCATCTGGTTCTGCTCATTTTGGACCAGCTAGCTTTATTTGGTGTCCCTTCATTCTCACGTTGGAAAAGAAAGAAAATACTCAGTTCCTCTTTACCTTCAATATGCTGCTCATGGCCTTCTAGACCAATGTCATAATCCCCCTCCATCAATCCTTTTCCAAGCTAGAAAACCAAAGGCTGCTTCTTTGCTCCTTGTATGGAAACTTCTCCACGGTTTTGTTAACCCTTTCTGCTCTTCTCTGATTGCTTTCCCCATCACCTTGAAAGTGAGGATGAGGATTGCACACAGTATTTGACAGGCACTCCAAGTGGGCAAACACTAAATCATTACCGCTGTATGATGGTGTTCTCTGTTTTACTCTCTTTTCCTTCTCTAATCATTGCTAATGTGTTGCAGTGGCTCTTGAGTCTTTACGATCTCAAATTCAAGGTACATTTCAGTTACGTGAGCTCAATAATTTTTTTCCCATATACATTTTTAAAACAACCTTGCTGAATCCGATGTAAAATGATTTAAAAAAGAATTGCATTAACTTACCTAGATGTTTAGCTTTACGGAAATAATATGATAACTGATATATTATTGCGAAGGAGAAAATATGTTCATAGAATCATAGAATGGCTTGGGTTGGAAGGGAGTTCAAGGATTATCAAGTTCCAACCCCTCTGCTAATATCAATTGTAACTTCCAAACTTTCTGGAAAGGCTATATCTAAGTTATGCACACACACACACACACACAGAATTCTGAAAGGGGAATGGGGAATCCATCAGAGAAAGTTTGGACAGGAAGAGGAAATGTTTCAAAATGTTCTAGAGTTCTGAAAATAAATATAGGCTAAAATGATAATAATAATAATAATAAACATTGACACTTCCCTACAACAGAAGGTACTACCTTCTTTTAATTGTTTTTATTAAAGCTAAAAGCCATGAAACCACAAAGAAAACTAAAATAAAAGCCGAGCTTTTCTGCCAGTTGCTATTGCAATCCATTACTTGCAGGAAGGAAGCGTGTTTGTTTAAAAATATCCTCCTTGCCCTTAAAGATGTAGTCAGATGTTTGTATTGCTTGCAAACTGTTGTAAATATCGTAATCATCCAGTTTCATTTTCATTTTGCAGTTCTTGCTACGTGTATTACTTAATGTTCCACAGATCTGTACTGGTGCTATCAAGTAAGATTGACATAGTGCTGTAGAAAACCAGCAGCAATGACCTAACTTGTCTCAGTCTTGTCTCTCCTCCTTCCAGGGATACATATTTCTCAATGGGCTTTACCAAACAAACCACAAAAAACCCCATAGAATTTGCAGTGTGCATGACACACCACGTGTGTCCAGCAGTGTGATGGTCTGAAACTGAGCACATCTCAGTTTCTGACTGGTTAAGCCAAGGCCTTTAAAAAAAAAAAGATGGAAATGCACTGATGAGGATTTGACCCAAAGGGACCCACACTGCTGTAGGCAGAGTTGAATCTCTACCTTAAAATGCCTCTCCAGAGTTAGGCCCAAGTATCCCCACCTGCTTTGCAGGAGTGAGCGAAATAGCCAGAAAGCTTCATTTCAATTGAAGTAACCCTTGCCCTCTCTCTTGCAACAAGCAGGAGTGGCATTCAGCTTTCAAATGCTGATGGCACCATGGCATTAGCAGGAGTGTACCGGCCTGTTTTATACTTCTGAGATAAGCAAACAGCTCTGGCTCTACATCACACAAACAGAACTTCACATTTTCTAAACCTTTGATCTGAAAATTTTCTACTCCTGCTGCTCTATCTTGTTTTCTATATTTGAAGGTTTTCTGTGTCTATGCAGACATTTCTTTGGGGCACAATGAGCTTTTGACTTTTCCCTTTCTTTGATTATTTTTAGAAGAGAGAAAGCAAAAATCCTTTCTGTGAGCATGCCTGCCCTAGGCAGCTTCTTTTCACAGTGGAAGCTGAGTAGCAGTCTGCTACTCAAACAGAAATCTGTGTGTGTTGTACAACTGCAACAGTACAAGATGGACATGGAAAGATGACATGGAGTCACTTCATACCAGCAGGGAAGGGACCTCTTGGAAAGGCAGGTAGAGAGAAGGGTATGGGTGATGTATTGGCAAGGCGTGCAGCGAGGATGAAGAGGCCACCAGAAGATGCCTGGAATGGAGTATGGAGAGAAGAGAACAAGCACCCAGGATGAGGCGCAGACAGTTGGTGGGAGGTACGTATGAAGGCTTGCAGGGATTCCGTGTGCCTTAGTGATGTGAGCTCTTTGGTGAGATTTGAGTGTAAGGCTGACATTCAGGGATCTGCCTTTCTGCCTCTGGCAAGTCATTTCACCTCCCCACATCTCAGATTTTCACCACACCTCTTTAAAACAGCGATTGCCAAATCAGCATCAGTGATGAATTGCCAAGAAATGAGAAAGACAAATTGTGCTGGGACTGAAGGATGAGGAGAAAGAGCCCACATCTGAGAGAAAGGCAAGATGATGCTGTGTGTTTTAGAGGAAGGAAATGAGATGACATCAACTCTATTCAGTTAGATCTTAAGCAGAAGATCTGACACTGTTATGTTCTCAGATCTAAATGCAAAGAGAAAGCTGCTATAGATGAAGTACAAAACGTGCAGCACGCAGCCAGCACGGCAAAGTCGTTGCCAGGTAGAGATAAATGTAGGACAGCCGAATTACATAAAGCCGAGTTCTGGTCTTTGGCTGCTAAAGAAAGACGGAGTGTTCAGCAGCCCCTTCTGTGTGATGGGATGGAGCACAAGGAGCCAAACTGCCTCTGCAATTCTGCTCTGGGAGCAATGCATTCCAGAGCTGCTTTGTGAGGTTTATTTTTTTGTTTGTTTGTTTTAATAATCCAAATCAGATAGGCTATATCCTCATGGATATATTCAGGTTTGTCTTCAGTTCTCCTGTCTTTGATGATGCATCTTATCACGCACAGGGGGATTACTTTGTTTACACAAGCGTGGCTGCAAAAGCTGAGAATGGTGTAAACACAGCACAACGGGTGAGAGCTGTGGTCTCAGCCTCAAGCCGTGAACACTTTCTCCATTCAAATGGCCCCACAAAGTCACACTACTATCCTACATACTTCACTCACCTCCCCACAGAGGCAAATATCAAATCTACAAGTCAAGTTTTAACTTGTTAAGTTTTAAGTTCTGAGACTTTCAATGACTCCAAGCCTTTTGGAAACTGCAGGTTGTCATGTAGACATAGCCATAGCTCTTCAGAGAGAAAATATCTACCTTTTAAAAAATATTCTAAATAATAATAATAAAAAAGACTATCATGAAAATCTCAAGAACTCACTTGGTTGTTCACTTCGAGTCAAGCTTTTGTGTGCCAAGGTAACAGTTCCTCTATTGACTGAGAAGGGCAATTTTAGCCTAGGCTGCTAGCGGATGTTACAGAAGATATCCATTGAGCTGTATATCATCATCATAAAGCACCATCATAAAGATCTCCTGAAATAATCATTCCTTTCACGGAAGGAACATGCATTGATTGGCATGAGGGAGACCTGGGTCTCCTGAATATACCAAATACATCCAGCACAGATTAATTATTTATTACTCCACAAAGTTTAACTGAAATTGTGAATGAATCCATTTCCCCATTAAGCTACTCCAAATTTTGGCCTCCGTGTACCAGCTGGGTGTCTGAGCTTCTGCTGTCATCACTGGAGATCTAAGGAATAAGGTCAGTAGAGCCTGAAGTGATTCAGCTAAGAAAATGTTGGAGTTTACTTATAATGTTATGAATTCTCCTTAACACCATTATCTCGACCAAATTTCCTCTGACTGTAAAGGAAGTTGAAGAACCAAGCTTGTGTACAGATATATTTACTGCAGTGCCCTAAATTTAGGCATCTGTAACAGCACCTAAATCCCTCTCTGAAGGGCTTATTAGGTCAAACTCGTCTGGGCAGGTGTCTGGCCTTCTGTTCTGCGTGCATTACTTCAGTGCACAACTTCTCATACTGTCAAGATTGAACATTGAAGTGACAGGTCTCAAAACAGAATAAATTGCTTCAGAATATGCTTCATATAGATGAAATGTATTTGAACTTTCAGACTCCCAAGAACTAAAATTAAATATGCTAAAGAATACCTGAATGTGCCATCAAAAGAATATGATCCTGAAATAGTCTTCTTTAAATAATGGGGCTGGTTGCCACTGACACATATCATAGCGGCTTAAGAAGTCTGCATTAGGCAGGGTCAATGTCCATCTAACCTCACACTCTACTTTCAATACAGATAATTAGGAAGTAGTTCTAGAGGGAGTTATCCTTTCCATTCTGTGCCCTCTCTACTCCCAGCAATCAGCAGTTCAGACGCTTTGTTAGAAGGAAAACATCCAGGAAATTTTGTGTAGTGCTCCTACTGTCTCTCTCCTCCCTGAAACTGTTCGAACTCTTTTGGAATCTGTCCATCTCTTGAATTCCCTCAACATGTGTTTCTTCAGGTTGAGAAATTTAGGACCTACTGCTGTGACGGTAAACCTTATAATGAAAATTTAATGTGTGAAATAGGTATTCCTTTGTCTGCTTCAAACGTATTTCTCAGAGATGTCTTGTTCTACCATCATAAGAAACAGCGAAGCATAGTGAAGTTTCATTTCAGACTCACCTTTCCTATCACTTTTCTGGTTTTATGGATGTCTATCATATTCTGTCTCTGCTAGAACAAATGTTGTTTATAATGAGTTGCAAATGCTCTAAGTGACATTACTGTATACGAGAATCAGCTGCAGGGACTTGAGTAAGAGCTCACTGCAGGAAGACATCCCTAATGAATATAAAATATCTGGGGGAAAAAAAAAAGATCTTAAGAGATATATACTAGATTTTTCCTCAACAGAGTCCTTTGATTTGGTCATACATTCTTAGTACAGGAATTTGTCAGTTCCTGTGAAACAATGAGATGTGGGATGACCAGAATATTTTTTTTAATTATTTTTAATTCTTACATGATATCTAAGGTGTGAAATCCTTACCCACTCAAAAAATACCCTCAAGCCAAATGCATTACTAGTGGTATCTACAGTTTTCATCCTCAGGAATGAAATGTATACCTTTAAAAATAGAAATATTTGTAAATGGATATTGCTAACCCCTAGCTTAGATAAATCTCACCTATATATTTCTCATTAAATTAAAGCCCCAACAAGTATTTCAGTCATCAGAGGATGTCATGTTTAACATCAGTTTTTAGTACAGCCATAACTAAATGCAGAACCCTAGTGGTCATTAACTTGCAGTTATAGATAGAGGATGTACATATCTTTTGTAATATGTTGAGAGAAGTCTACTTATTTTAGGTCATTTTGGTAGTTAAGAATGCTGTTCAGTCATAACATAAGGAGGAAGATAGATAATCTGTTTCTATTGTTTTTCTATTCATACATTGCTTGACACAATCTGGAGAAATTAACTAGGAGAATTTCAGATGAATTTTACAGTAGATGCTTCATAAGTATCAGTAGATCTGCTGAGTAGTACTTATGAGAGAGAATTTCAACCATCAACAGGAATATGAGCTGAAAAATTGAATTCAGATTAGTGAGAGGAAGATTGGAAATTGATAGACGAGCATGAGAAATTAGTACCAATAAAGGTAGAATAAATTACAGAGAATTCTATTTACTTTAGAGCAGATTCTTTATAGTGTCTGAAGGAAAACTCAGGATCTCAACCTCTGGGTTCCCACATGACTCCTAGTGCTGTGCATGTGTTCATTCTATCAGTGCATCACAGCTTTTCACGGAGCCCTTTCTCTTGGGAAATGCTGTACTATCCAATAAACACTGAGTGGGATAGAGAAATGAATGTTTTCAAACAAATTACCTTCCTGAAGAACCCCCCTTCCTTACAGTTTTTCAAAGCATGACCTGGTCTGGAAACAGCTCCAGGTTCAAGATCTCATATATGCAATTAAAATGCTTAATTGTGCAGAGCATCAGTCAGAGCTGATCTCCTGAGGAAATAGGAAATTTATGAATGATGTCTGCTTTCTACTGTGAGGAGTAAAATTACACTGTTTAAAGAATATATGCATTAAGTACCTAAGGCTGCTTAGAGAAATCTGAGATCCCATCATACAACATTACAGTATAGCAAAAAAAAGTTTTGTGAAGCAAAACTCTTGGAAGTTAAGAAGAAATTGTGAAAGAAAATTGAGTAAAATTATTTTTACTTTACTGGCAAGTGATTTGCTAATTAAGAAGAAGAAAGTGATTACCTTGAGCTATGCTGATTAAAAAAAAAAGGGGGGGGGGGGGGTATGAAAACCTAACTGCCTTTTGGAGAGGAAAAAAAGGAAATGAAATTTGTAAGATTACCATGTGCATCTCAAAAGCATGCCAATGAATCTTAGCCCACTAGCAACTCCAACTTGCATGGAAGTAGGTTATCAAGTGAAACAGAACAGCTTAGAGTGCAGGGGACCTTAGGGTTCTAACCCCTTTGCCATGGTTAACAACCACCAGATCAGGCTGCCCAGGGAGGTGGTGGAGTCGCCGTCCCTGGCAGTGTTCAAGAGGCGTCTGGATGAGGAGCTACAAGATATGGTTTAGTGGCTTGTGGTAGCAACGGTAATGGGAGGATGGTTGGGCTAGGTGATCTTGTAGGTCCTTTCCAACCTTGTGATTCTATGATTCTATGATTCTATGTTTCTATCACTATTAGACCCTGTGAAAAGTCAGTCCCCCTCATGCTTGTAAGCTCCCTTCAAGTACTGGGAGGCTTCATCATTGCAGCCCTCTTCCCAGAGCCTTCTCCACTCCATGCTAAATAAGCCCAACTCCATCAGCCTCTATTAATAGGAGAGGTGCTTTGTGGCCCTCCTCTGGACCCATTCCAACAGCTCCACTCCCTTCTTATGCTGGGGGCCCCAGACTTACTTGGACACAGGTCCTTATGGGGCCTCATGAGGGCAGAGCGGAGGGGAACAGTCACCTCCCTCTCTCTGCTGGCCACCATTTTTCTGATGCAGTCCAAGATACATTTAGCATTCTGGGATGCAAGGGCATGCTGCTGGCTCATGCCCAGCTTTTAATCCACCAGAAGCACCAAATCCATCTCCTTTTCAAACAAGCCTGCAGTCTGCTAAGTTGGGATGCAAGCACACTGGACTTAGGTGGATGGTCTAAGCATGCACCCATAGACCTCATTGCTGGCACAGGGACTCTGCCTGCTCTTGTGAGCAGACTGGCAGCTCCAGGCAGTAAAAATACCATGTGCTGCTCTTGCACAGCGCAAGTGCCTCCCTTCTGTGCCAGAAAATTCAACTTACACAGGCTGAGGGACTCTGATGAAGGACAGAGGAGCTGAGCTGCTTTATCCAGACCTGGATGTTATGGCTTTGGTCTCAGGAGCAAGCCTAGGAGCCAGGCACATGCCTGGAAAAACACTGCTTTCTAGCCACAGCAGGACACAGGCAGGAAACCACGAATTCAACCAGAAGGAAGAGAAGTTTAGGAAACAGCCTAGTCTTTGACTTTGCTTTAGCTTTAGTTCATGGTTCTGCCATTGTGCAGTCCCAGCAGTGTCCATTGCATGCTACAAGTCTGAGGTATTTTCTTGACTCAACCTGGAGCAAGACACTGCTCTAGTCACATTGCCAGTGACAGCAATGCACGTGCCCATCACAAAACCCTGGAACAACTCAAACCTAGCTGTTCAGAAGCTTTGATTGTTTTTCATGGGAGACAGAGAAGAAGTTTATTTTTCAGTGGTTTATTTAGAATGCACAAGTGACACTACCAGGAAACAAAGTGGTGTCTCATGAGAAATCACAAAAGACATCTGCATCATCCCGCTTCAAGCTTACTCTAAATATTGGCCAAGTAATGCCTGCATCAATAGCAATCAAGCAAGACAGATGCGCAAACACACTGGTGCCCACAGTAAATTCCCACTTTAACCTGAAAGTCAGGAAAAGTAAAAAAATAAAAATAAATTAAAAAACCCCAGTTGTAAATATTGTCCTTAAATATTTCACCCGTTCCTTTTGTTTTTCTAGTGGAACACAATTAGAAAGAGAAAGAGCAGCAGACGAAGGGGGGAGGGAAAGGGAAAAAGTACCTGCAGATTTCAAAAGAAACACCAAGAACTCTTCCAGAAGGCAGTTTTAAGCTGAAAGTGCCTTGGTAAATCTGTAACATGATTTTTCAAACGGTGCTCAAAATGTCATCCAGTTTTAAATCTGTAATATTGCTTTAATCTCCGAAAGGGAAATAATAATGCTTGAGTTTACTATGGTTGATCCAATCTTGCACTCTTTTCCATACTCAGCTCCTACCAATTTTAGTGATCTGGGCCCAATAAAGCACATCTGACTTATCAGTTTATTTACAGCTTGGATCCGCCATTAGGTATCTAGGATACACATTTTGCACACATACGGCATGTACAGAAGATGTATTTGTAGGCACACTTTCATTGAATATGATAATGTAAGGACTGCTATCCTATCTAAAGAAATGCATCTGAATTGCATATGTCTAAAGCTCCCCTCCAAATACCAGATAAATACCTTCTTAAAATAGCATCACTCAGTTTTCACAGCAGGTGTCATTCATCAGGTACGAGGCTGCATCCATACGTGTTAGCAATAATAATTCAGCATGGTGTGTGACTCCAGCTCATTACCAGCAGCCCCGGGCGCTGAAGGCTGGCAAAGTCACTAGAGCAGCACTGAAATATTTAGTCCCATAACAAATATTTAGTCCTTTGACATGAATATTATACAAATATTGATCCTGTAAGACAAGAGGACTCTGAAGAACCTGGCTTATCTCCTTCAGCTTTCTGACCCATCCTTCTGCTCTCTCTCGTCTCAGCATTGGCTGGAGCACCCTGTGCCCTCCAGCCTTCCTTGGGACTGGATGCTGGCACAGGAAGAGGAGCACAGATGTGGGCAGCCCTGGTGGCTGAAAAATACTGTAGGATTCATTTGAAATGGTGCCCACCGTGCCAGCAGCACCCCATGAACGGCCTGTCACAGGCGTGCCCCATCACAGAATGTTCATCACAACAAGCAGACAGTTGGATCAGAAATGCCACCACACGACAGCTAATTAGGAGACTGCAGGGAACCCTGTTGAGTGTTTCTGCCTAATTTGTAATATTTGCACTAGGCCTGACAGAAAACTGCTGAGGGGACAGGAGTGTTCCCAGCTGCTTCTAATGGGCTGCATGTGCCGGGACACCAGTGATGAATGGCCGGCTTGCACAGACAGTGACAGGGCTCTCTCCCGGCCCCACTAGGCACTAGAGACTGCTGGCCTTAATTAAATTTCACGGCACACTTGACTCAGTCCTGCAATAATTGCTTGGTCTTTACTTACACGCGTTGGCTCTCCTAGGCTGGGAAGCACAGGGTCTGAGGGCCTTCTGACAGTGCCTGTGAGAATCCTTCTCATCTGCCTCTCTTATGCTGCCCCTTCTGCTCTTCAGTCCCTCCTGGTGCTTTCAGTGTGATTAACTTCTTTAGCAATGTGCCAGTGGTAAATAATTGCTTTTCCAATTTTGACTACTTTACTATTGCTGCTGAAACATTTCAAAACTTTGTCAGTGCACCATGTCCTGCACAATGCAAGGAGCAAGAACCAGTACCTGCTTCCCAGGACCTTACCACCCAGACACCTACCAGTTTTGTTTATAAACAGCAGTGCTCTCAGGCAGCTAAATGACAAGACAGGAGGTAATGGTTTTTAACTGAAAGAGAGTAGCTTTAGGTTGGGCATTATAAAGAAATTCTTCACTCAGAGGGCAGTGAGGCGCTGGCATAGCTGCCCCGGGAAGCTGTGGTACCCCATCCCTGAAGGGGCTCAAGGCCAGGCTGGATGGGGCCCTGGGCAGCCTGAGCTGGTGGGGGGCAGCCCTGCCCACGGCAGGGGTTGGGGCTGAGTGGGCTGTGAGGTCTCTTCCAAACCAAACCGTTCTGTGATTTATGATTCTACAGAAACACAAGGCAAGCTGAGGTCTCCCTCTCCTTATCTCCACCCTGAAGAAAGGACTTAGACCTGTGGAGCTTGGATTTCCTCCAGCATCCTGCACACAGAGAGGGACCAAAGTCTGGAAGAGATGTTGGGAGTGACCAAGATAATGGACCTGCAGTGGCTTGGTCCCCATTTGAGGGCTGCTGTACAGGTACTGTGTACTAAAAGAGTGACAGGAGACAAGGGATCCCTGTGGGGTGCCAACACTGCTCGATGGGAGGTGGCCACACTGTATGTCCCCTGTAGCAGCAAAGTATGAAGGAGACGGCCAAGGTAAGCTTCTACCAAGGCTGGTGGAGAGGGTACAGGATCAGCTCAGCAAATCTCATGCCCTTGCTCACACTAGCAGACCACATACCTAGAGAAGAAACTTATCCTGCAGACCACAAAGAAGATCCCACCAACTCTCCTGGTTTTCCTCTTTGGGCTGTTCTGGAAAGAGAGATATATTCCTGAATAGTCCCTGGGAAGTCAGGAAGAGTGTTCAGACTTTGATCGTCCTCTTGAGAGGGGAAAGAAAGTAGGCAGAAAAGTGTATGCAATGCTGAAGAAGAGAGTGAAAAGGGGGGAAGAAGAGGCTCTGGTGAGGAGAGAACAAGGAGAGGTGAGGAGTGGAAGGGATGGAAAGCTGAGAACAAAGGGGAGAAGCCCTAAGCATTTGAAAGAGCAGGTAAATGAGGGAAGGAGTGCAGATGGGGATGAGATGAGGAGCAGTGCCTTAAGAGAGACATTTAACAAAAGGAAGAAAAGGGAAGTCTTAGCAATGCATTAAATAGGGAAGAAATGGGGAACAAGGAGCTAAAGAAAGACACAATCAGAAAGAGAAGACTTCCTTGCAGAGAAAGAGAGATGAGAGCACGCTGACTCTAAAGAAGGAAAAGTACTAGAATCTAAGAAATACGTTAAATACATTACAAGCTTGACATACAAAAGAGGCTCAGAGAGCAAAGGAAAATGAAGCAGAAAAAGACAGCAGGTGGAACAAAGGGAAACAGAGCAAGTAACACAGTTTTAAAATACTGAATGTAAAAGTTGGATTTATAGAAACTTATTGCTGAGCTCATTTTTCTCTTTAGACCTCTACAGTATGAAACGAAACATATGTACAGTCTGGCATTGCTGTTAATATCCCTTCCTTCAAATCCGCTTTTAATGGGTACAGATAATAAAGCTGGTAACCGTTTAAGAGCAAATGCCATTACAAATGATGACCTGTAATCCACTGTAAACTCTTACCCTCTGCTTACACAAACAGACCTGGATGCTTGAAGTGAGAAGAGACTTGTCTTTCTTTCCATGCAGAGATCCTCAATCTTCTGGCCACATTTCAGTTCTCAAAGGACAAACTGTTATAACACTGTGCTGCAAGGTCTACCTGAAAAAAGAGTAATTTTCCTCAGTTCTCACTATTTGAGATTTAGAAGTCTATTCTGTTTACTATCACTGAATGTCACATGGAGAACAACTGAACATGGAGCAATTTGGCAAAGAGTAATTTCTTTTTTAGGTGAAAAGGTGGCTTGAAAGGCCTGCTTGCTGGCAGCACAACCTCTCATCAACTCCCTGGAAGGCTCCTTGCTCCAATAGTACGCTGCGTTGTGCCAAGGAAGGAATAAGCCAAATGCTTCAAACTACCTAATGCTGTCATAGCAGGCACACTCTTGGGCACCACGGGGGCAGAGTGTGTGGCACTTAGCTTCTCAAATTCATGCTGATGCAAAACTCTGAGGTTTTTAGCCAGTAGTACTCCAGTACTCCTCTCAAGCTCACCAGACCGCTGCAGCTCCTTATGCAGTAACAGAATGTAGTATCATGTTGCTTGACAATGTTGCCCTTCCAGAATCAATGCTCTTACAGCTGCCCTAGCCCCTTTCCTTCTCCCTTTACCCATTTTAAAGCCATCAACTGCATCTCACTTCCCCCTTTCTCATCAGAACAACAGGCACGTGGCCTCTCTGCCCTTACCTCATGTGCAGCAGTGAAGACCCAATTAAACATCTAATTTTAATGTTGTTTTAACCATCACTGCACTTGTGAGACAATGGCAAGAGACTGTAACAAGGATGGACAAAAGACACACAAACTCATAAGAAAAACTAATGATGAATCATTGTTTGAAGGGTGAGTCATGCTTGAGTGCATGCATATGTCAAGCATGAGACTGGCATAGCTTCACTTGATTAACCCAAATCTGCTTTAAGTCTTCTCTTGCAGCTATGCTTTTAAGGGAACAGTAACACACCACAGTTGCTCGTACAGTGATTTTATTGCCTGCTTACTTCTGTGAAGATTTAATTGGACCCCAGCGTTCCAGGTGAGACACCCAGACTCGCCTGTAGTACCGAGATAGGGTCATCTCCAATTGAGGTAGACCCTCCAGCACAGTGTTTGAACCATCTGTCTTTCTTAATACAAATCTGTATAGTCCACTTGTAAAATTTTCTGGAGAGGGGAATTCACATCATCCACAAGCAGAGCATCCCCAATCTAGCATCGTAGATCCAGCCCACTCGTGGTCATCACTAGATTAACAAGGAGAGCTACCACCCTCATTTCGGCAGTTCCATGATAACGCACGACTGTGCTGCTTTGCCAGCCATATTATATCCCAGGTCCTCCTTGCCAGTGAAGGGGGGCTGCACAGCAAGCAGGGCTTGTGTCTGCATGGGGGGTCTGTGCTGGCCACCCACTGGCTGGTGCTGCAGCCAGGGATGGAGCAGGGACACACAGCCCCACCGGCAACAGTGCAGGCTTGGGTCAGTGTAGAGCGATGGAGAAGCTGAGCCCCAGGCAGCAACCTGTCATCTAGCATCTTAGGCTGTAGGTTGACAAATGCTTTCAGCTCACACGAGGCGGCAGTGACGCAGAGCGAGGTGATTGTGGGATTGCAGCTGGGCTGCCCAGAGTGCCCCAAGGTGAGCCATCCCCTACGGGCATGATTCTGCTCCACAGTGCATGGTGAGGGTGATCGGCTGCCAGTAGTGCTGGTGCTAGCGGGGATACCTTCCCAGATGGTCTTCAGAGATGGGCAGAGTCCCCTGCTGTCCCCATGCATTTGTAGAATGCTGCAGTCAACCACCGCAAGATTAATTTCACTACTGTAGAAACTGTGTACCATCTTTCCACGGTAGGTATACAGAGTCATATGTCAAATAAAATTTATTCATTTATTGCACAGAAAGGCACTTGCTTATTATTAGCTAAGGGTCATGGGTCTTTTTCTTCTTGATGCACAGGATTTGGCTTTTGCATGGTGGTGGAGGTGGTGCAGTTCATTTAGAGAGGGATCTGACAGTGGTAAATGTACCAAAATTTGCTATGCAGACAGGTGGTCTGGAGAAACTCAGCTCACATCCCCTGATTCCTAGTCAATTGCTGAGCTGCATGAACACAGAGATAATACTGTGTAACGCTTGCAAGCATTTAGCCATTAACAAACAGCTGCCTAGCAATCTCTTTATGAGATTTATTTCTCTCTTATGGTTTTGTCAAGGAAACAGTAGTTGTTGGTAACATTCAGAAGCTCAGAGGTGCTATTTAATACTCGGGACAATGAGCAAGCTAAAAAACCTCTGTAAAAAAAATAAGACTGTGATCATTTGACTTCTTTTTTGTGTCATTTTACAAATCATATGTGCCCAGGGTTTTTCATTCCGGGACTGTTTATTTGTAAATAACATCAGGCTTCAGGAAAACTTTGAGCTTTATTATATGCAAACAATTCTATTTTAACTGGTATTTTACATAGCATTCAGGCTGTGGGTTGCAGCAACATCACTCGTCTTCCTGCAGGCAAAACTCTGTTGTGTTTTGACAGCCATTCCTGATGCTTTTTCCTTTTGCAAAGAAGATGTACCCAAGATAAGAGCTGGGACAGCCTCAGGGGGCAAAAACTAGAGTGCATGTAGCAAGACATAAAATGATAAGGATTTATGCTTTTGCTCCGTCCAAGCACAGTAGGATCATCTACCTGCAAAAGGATAAGCTAGGCAGCCGGTGCCAGGGTCTCTCTACCATCTAAACACTTCTGTTTTTCTCAAAATGAAAGCACTGCCTGCAACCCTGTGCCTGTAGGAAAACTACTCCTGACAGCTGAGCGCTGTGGTGGTGAGCTGCAGCATGGCATTTGCTGATTTCTTTTGGAGGGGAGAAAGGGCAGACTAGGAAAATAAGACTGGAAAATTTATTCCAGAGCATCTGAGGTAGCTCCATCAATTTCACCTGTGCAATTCTAGCAGCTGCACCCTCCCATTGCTTGAAGGTAGGAAACTGTGTTGAATCTGTGCTGCAGCATAGAATTTTGCCTTAATTTTGGCTCACCTCCACAGAGCACCCCTATGAAACCATTCCCACAGGCTCTGCAGGCAGTGCACAGCTGAACGCCATGTTAAATTAGCTCTTTCATTCCGTGCAACACAGTAGCACTGGCAGAAAGGAGGAAATGTAAAAGCAAATCAAATGAGTGGAGGCAGATTTTGAGCTGCAAACTTCCTCACTGTGTTGTGGCGGTCCTATAAGAAGTGGATGCTTCCTGTAAGGGAATGATGGGATTTGGAACCACAGTTATCCATTTATTCTCAATTTGAGAAAAAATAAAAAGAAATAAAAAAAATCCCTGCTATGTTGAGCTCATTTATTAGCAATGGCGCTGATCTTATTTTAAAATTTGGAAGATGCATTTTGTTTCTTTTTCATGATTGCTAGTCCTCCCTTTGAATGCTTCTGCGATGCTTTTATTTCCCTTTGTAGCGACGCTGCTGCATTTGGAAACTTCCGCAACAAACGCGCATGTACGGTGTGGGCCTACTGATCAAATCCAGTTTCTGTTTGAGTTTATAGCAACCTTTTGTCGTCTTCAAAAATAATCCAGATTCAATAGGATCCATAGAATCATGGAATATCCCAAGTTGGTAGGGACGCACAAAGACTACCAAGTCCAGCTCCTGGCTCCACACAGGATCACCCAAAATCCAAACCCTGTGTCTGACAGCAGTGTCCAAACATTCCTTGAACTTCGGCACTCGGGGCCGTGCCCACTGCCCTGTGCAGCCCGTTCCATGCCCACCGCCCTCTGGTGCAGCCCCTTTCCCTGACCCCCAGCTGCCCCTCCCCTGACAGCTCCATGCCGTTCCCTCGGGCCCTGTCGCTGTCACACAGAGCAGAGCTCAGCGCTGCCCCTCCGCTCCCTGTGAGGAGCTGCAGCCTCCATCACGCCTTCCCTCATCTCCTCTGCTCTGCGCTGAGCACACCGAGGGGCCTCAGCCACTCCTCACGTCTCCCCTTCTAGTGCCTCCGCCATCTTTGTAGCCTGGCAGTGCTGGGCCAGAGCGCACCAGGCACTGCTGGTCCTTTTGGCTGCCAGGGCACAGCCTTAACCCTTAACCCTTTGAGCTCAATCCAACAGCTGGTTGTTCATTCACCACATTATGTTTTTGCTTATGTGTATGCTAGCTATTTTGTCCAGAAGGGTATTATAAGAAACAATATTGAAAGCTTTGCTGAAATCCAAAAAGATTATGTCTACTGGTTTTCTTGGTGAACTAAGTGGGTAAACTCTGTCATAAAAGGAAATTAAGTTCATTAAGCAGGACTTTCCCGTGTCTTTCAGGTGTTTTTCAGCAACTCCCAGAATAACCTTCTCCGACTTTTACCAGGCACTGAAGTGAGACTGACAGGCCTGTAATTAGCAGGTCAATAATAGCAATAATAATAATAATAATAATAGCAATAATAATAATAATGGCTGCCCACTAAAGTGCCGCAAATGTATGCTTTTTCCTCCTGAAAGCCTTTGAGTCGTGAATAAAGAGCAATCTTTAGGCACATCCTGAGGACACTCGTCTACGTGATCAAACAGCCCCATATCTGACAGAACGGTGTCAGTTCAGCTGAGGAGACAGCCGCACTTGGTAAGCTGACAGCAGCAAAAGGAAGGGGTTGTGGCAGGTCACCGCTTTCACAAAGAGACAAGGACTTCTGGAGTGCCATAAATCCTGATGCATTCCATCCACACATCACATTCCTGGGTTAACCTCCCAAAACACGCATGGCTGGATGCGTGCCTACCTGCCTGGACTGTGCTTGCCGCTGGCTGGAGTGATGGCGGGAGGAGGAAGGAGGAATTACCCAGGCGATGTCAGCCGTGCTTCCCAGCCACTGCAGTCCTCAGCTGACCCTGACAGGCAGACACTGCGAGAGTTACACTGGATTACAAATCCCCGCTGTTCTTAATCCAGGGACAGACGAGGAGCACTGGCTCCCCGCACACTGGGGACCGCCTGCATTCATGGTTTTGTTGGTCTGGGTGCTTAATTATATACTCCTCTCCAATTCTGTTCGCCTTTCTTTTATCCCTGCAAATTCTTGCTGTATTGTTGTGTGGCAATAATATTATTGCCTTTAAAAGTGGTACTGTCTGACCACTTGATTCTAATGTTTTTACATTCTCCTGGGTGTCTGGGGTTGTCCCAGGAAACCCCACTGTTCAGCAAGGCATGGAGATGTGTTTGCTTGGCTTGAATATCAGTGGAAGTTGATAGCTGTTCCCTGTTCTTTTTCACACAGAGGGTGGTGACGCACTGGAACAGGTTGCCCAAGGAGGTTGTGGATGCCCCATCCCTGGAGGCATTCAAGGCCAGGCTGGATGTGGCTCTGGGCAGCCTGGTCTGGTGGCTGGCGACCCTGCACATAGCAGGGTGGTTGAAACCAGATGATCATTGTAGTCCTTTTCAACCCAGGCCATTCTGTGATTCTATGATTCTATGATTCTCCTTCCTTAGAGGGTACTTCCTTACACCCTCATCACTTTTCCTTTTTGGATCTGTCTGGGAATTCACGCCATTTATGCACAATGCATCCTTGCTTCATTTTGGGAAAAGAGAATGCATTTCTCCTTGCCAGCACCGGAATCTTTATTTTCTATATTTAGCCTTCTAGAGAAAAGTATTTATACTATCTACATCACTTTCCTGCCAGTAGCTTGTTGTTCTGCTCTTGTTTATTAGACATACATACACACCTGGCTGGTTGGATCCCCTGCATGTTACTTCTGCATGCCGGCAATGCTTCTGTGCATTGTCAGAGCTGTTCAATGACAGCAAAATGGCTCCAGGAGGATACTCCATTCCCTGTACTTGTCCCAGAGTAGACTTGGTCAAGTCAACCAATATGGGGATAACAGCACAGTGACTGGACCTGACCTACAGGCTGTGGGACTCTAGTTGGATTAGATGACCTTTAAGGGTCCCTTCCAACTCAAACAAGTCTGTGATTCTGTGAAAATAATAGCATGTTTTTGCTAAGTATTAATGTACATTTCACTCTATGTAAAGTCCTATTAAAAATCTAAGATTTATATAATATATATTGATGCTTAGTTCTATTATTATCCCATAGGGCTTCTTAGAGATCCGTATTGTTAACTTCATGACTGTAGAGCTGAATCTGCTCGTACATGAAGTCAGTGCCATATATCCATTAAACCAGTTCGTAATTAAATTATTTTCTGAAGTTTTTGATCCCATTCTTAAAAATGTTATCTGAATTTTGTGGGAGATGATCATATCTAAGGCTGAATATTGTTGTTTAGCACCAACACTTAGTTTTATTGATTTACATCATATGGATAGAAAAAAAACAACTCACAAGTGAAATGTTTCTTATTTCTTCAGAGGCCTTTGCTATCCTGCTTGCTTCCTACAGGCACTACTGACTGCCTCACACTCATCACATTTGCTGGAAAGGAGAGACCGAGTTTTCAGTGATGAGCTTTGCTTTCCTTTCTTTGGGAAAGGCTTAATCCACACAATGTGCATGACTGAGAATACAACTGTTCAGTTTATTTAAGGATAAGCTCAGACCTTAACTTCAGCTAGAAATATATAAAGTTGCTTGGTTTTGCTGAGTCCAAGCCTTAATTACCCAGTACATACTTTGCTCCTTCACTTATCTAAGTCATCCTAACCCTTAACGACTGATCAAAACCTGCATGCAATAAAAGAATTTGCATTGCTAAAAAATACAGTGTTGGAAGTAATTAAGAGTAACAGAGACGTGTTATCTCCTACAGCAGCACGTGAGGCCTCAACCACACTGAGGCTGTGTGAAGCACAGAGTGCAGACGTGGGCCCCGTGCATGGCTCGTTGGTGACCACAAGACAGGCCAAGATGCATCTGTGTGACATGCCATAAGGGAGGTTATAGATCTCAAGATGCTGACAACATCTTCAGCCACAAGGAGTGGCTTTACGAGTTAACACCCCCTCATTATCAGCAGTAGATAGGGAACAACAAGCCATTTTCTCCCCAAAGGGAATAAAAGTCCCTGCAACCCGTAAGATACGGCCACAGAGCCTCACAAATTTGGGGGTTAAATTACTTGATGTCAGAATCAGAAACTACTATGTACTCCCCTCACTGATATCCAGAGCACAGAGACTGCTATTCCAACCCTTTTGTCAAACAAAATCAGACCCTGCTTTGGTTAATGCACTGGATATTTAAAACTTATTATTCTTGATCTGCATTTTTGTGTTACGAGAGAAGTAGCCAACTCCAGATGACAGGACAGATGGAGTTTTACAGTGCATAAAAAAATGGGTTCTCAATAATAAGTCATATGTTACACTTTCACATTCTTCTACACAATTAAGATATTTCCTTTAACAATTAGCAAAAAAAAAAAAAAGAAAGAAAGAAAGAAAGAAAAAAAGAAAAGGAAGAGAATTGGCACCTCAGCGTTTTGACTGAGCTGTAATAAAACTGCAGAGCTGAGGCAGATGAACTTGCATATTCTTCCCACAGGACTCTACCCAGAAAAACAGATTTCAGAAAGCACTGGGAGCTCACTGGGATATGCTACAGCAGAAAATACTCCTCTTTGTGGGCTGGAAATAACTCTTTTGATAAGGAAAGCTTCTCTGGCTCTCTGGTGCTCATGGCTCTCTCTCTGAACAGTGCTCTGCTCAGAGTCAGAGAAACCTCTCCAAGGAGGTGCTATGGGAAAAGAGCAAAAGTTTTCAATGACATGTATACCCTAACTCTCCACCACCTTTCAGCAGCCAGCATCGGATGCAACCTTCACCTTGCAGCCTTCTAGTGTCCCCCAGTTCTGTAGATGGTGCTGGATAGAACAGAGGACTGCAACTGATGGATAGAAGAGGACTCCCACCTAGGGCTGCAAGACAGCAAGGCCTGTAGCCTGAGATCTAGATAACAGTTGAAACTGTTTACACAGGTGTTGCCGTGCACCTGGCAACCCATGTTCTTTTAGCTCTCTGCCTGTGCTGGACTATTGGGTAAAACCTACCCGGGCCAAAGAACTGCATGTGAATACCAATATGGTGAGCAGAAAAATGGCGTTTATTGCATCGTGCGATTTACCTATATACCTATCCTACTTCGTCTACTCCCCTTACGCATACACTGACCTTTCAACACCGAGGAAGGGGAGAGTCCTACCATGTCACATCCCGAATCCTCGCTGTCGCCTACTACAACACACAAGTTACCTAAAGGACTCTGGAAAACACACTGAAAGTGGATTTGCAGTCTCATCCAGTGTTGGCTGGCACTACCCTATGCCACAAGCCAAACCATCCTAAATCCATAACTTCTCAAGGAAGACATTTGCTTCCTCTGTGATTACCAGAGCCTGGAGATTCCATCTCTCCATGCAAAAAAGAAAGGGAAAAAAAAAAAAGAAAACAAGAAAAAAAGATGAGTATAAATAGAAAAGTTTATTGAAATAATTTTCATCTCCTTACTAACTCTTGTGATTAACCAAAAAGGAGAGTTGTTACCTGCCTACTTTCAGGTGGAAGATTTTTACTTAAACATTGCATCATGTAGAGCGTGATATTGCAGAGGCTGAAGCCAGTGGAGGCTGTATTATTAACCAAAGGGGCCAGGTCAGATCCCAGACATGAAATCATGTCACTGGAATCATAATTGCTAATGCCCTCCCTGACTAGAAGGAGCTCAGCAGCAATCATGTACTTTGATGAAGTGTTGCACGATCTACTTTTACCCCTGCCAGCCATAACAGAATTAGTAAGAATGTTACCTGCTGCTCGGTCACATTAGCAGGCAGCACAGCAAATGAAACACATCTCATCTCCTCTACCTTGTCCTTTGTGAGTTTCTGCTGAAAATGTCCTATGTTCAGTCAGCACCAGTTCTTCCTCCCGAGCATTCGTAAGAGCACCTGTGGCAGCACCAGGCAGCCCTGTCCAGCCTTTGCTGGGTGTACTGGTGCAATCTCTGGTCCTTGAACATTGCCCACTTCATCTGTAAAACCCAGTGGGTGAAGCCTATGGTCCAGCATGAATATTTCTGATTGCCCAGAGACAGATCGTTCTCAGCCTCGTGATGGCCACAGGAATAGAATACTTCTTGGTGACCATTCTCATACTACAGCTCTGAGTTCAGCTGAGCACTATGTTCATCTCCCTACTGATGGGCTGGGAGCAGGCTAGCAAGGCAAGTTAAGGGCTCTCAGCTTCCCAGAGGCCCTCAGCAGCATGAAGGTCTGAGCCCTCTGCTCTTTCCATTAAGCCCATAAATAAGCAACGCCAGAACATCGTGATTTTTTTACAGTTTCCGCTGATGTTGAAGGCTTAATCATCCTCTGTGATTACAGGAGGTTTGGTCATTTCCTCCATATTATTCTTGCATAAAGTAACAGATATCGAGTGCCGTCAGACTCATCCTGATATCGGTGGGTGGGTAATGATCCCCACAAATGTATCCCCCAGTCTGAGTTGTAAAGGGGCCACTAAACTACGAAGCAGACTGCTGGGGAGGAAAGGCAGGGAACCGCAGGGAGAAATGAGCTCCCAGAGCAGGCAGGGTCCCTTTCTGAGACACAAACTCAATGGCTGTCAGTCCTGTACCCTCCTTCTCACACAAATCTTGTAGCACAACTGAATCTACAGGATAATGCTAGTGAGTTGTGCTCAAAGGAACGAGGCAGCTCTTGCTGTGTACTCTTCTGTGGGGTTGAATATGGAATTTGAAGCAATCAGCTGCTTGTTCTCTTATGATCTCAACAAACTGTAGCAGGGAAGTATGAAAGGTTTTGGGAAAGAAAAGATTATTATTATATATATATATACATATTTTCTTGAATTTTCTTTTCTTTTCTTTTCTTTTTTTTTTTTTTCTGAAAGAATCCTTTGTTAGGAATCTCTTCATCTAGAAACCACATTTTTTCATACAAACTAGTATTTTAATTATGGTCATTTTGAGCTGACGGCAGAGATACTTTTCAGTTTATATGAGTTATCAGGGGCAATTTTATGAGTTATTCTATTGAATGTGTGGCTTCCCATGGCCTTGACTGATTGCTTTATCTAACTGAATCATACCCAGACATCCTGCAATCTCTGAATGTACTTGTGGAAATTGTAGGGTATGAATGTTGTTAGGTGGACATTAGAAACTAAGACATATGGAGGACCTGTTTGTGTCTTTCCTTGTCATTATCTGTTTGTTTTTTTAGAACAGTAACTAAATATCCTGTCCAGCTTTAAGCATTTTTAGTTTACTTTTTAGTATCATTATGAATTTTTCATTTATTTTCATCTATTTTGTGTAATGCTTTGAGTACCTGAGGAAGAGTGAGAACTGAAGATGGATCCTGAGCTTGATGAATCCTCTCATTGAGAGCAATTGAAATCTGCACATTATTGCTTGTTCACATGTAAAAACGACAGAAGATCATGCTGACAGTATGCTGAACCTCAGAAGAAAGCATAAGCAACAACAATAGATCACTATGAAAGACCTTCCATAGGAAATCTCTCTTTCTAATTCCAGGGCATGGTTGTTTATCTTATAAGCTAAACTTTGAGGAGGTCTGTTCCTTGTACAGTTTATCAAGTCATTTTACTCAGACATTCTCATCGTGTACATGTGCTTTAAATCCCTTTTGAAACACACATGTTTGTATATTCTTCTCTTTTTACATCATGCAGTGTTCCCAGTGTCTGCAGCAGTTTGTGGTACTGGACTCCTCATGAACTGTGAGACCAGGAAGCCTGCCTTTTTACAGGGGGACTCTGCCCAATTACCTCTGTCCTAATGGACCTGACTCCCTGGCACACTTCTGCAAGTTTATGACAAAGTCACACGTTCTCTGAACTTTAACAGTGTCCCGTGACTTGCCAGCAAGTTCTTCAGTAGTCATAAACAAAGAAATAAATAGATAACACTGCCAGGGAGAATAAATGAAACCTGAACTGTAGTTTAATCCAAAGTCCTTTTTCCAGGAACCGTGCTTCTCCCATTTAGAAGGTGGTGAGAAATGATTGACTTGCATCCGATAGATCTTTTTGGTTATTTCAAATTGAACAAATGGGTCCTTAACTGATCAGTTGCTGGTTTGGAAATCAGTTATTTGGAAAGGACTATGTAACACTTTGTCTAATGAACTACATTTTAAGTTTAAATCCTCTGCTTGCAGCCAACAGGTTTTCCACTGTAGTAAATGTGCCACTCCATAAACAAAGCTGTAGTGGAATAAAGGAATAAAGATCCATGAACTTCGCTGTAGTACTGAGGGGAATATCAACAGGGCAGTAAAGAGCCAAGATATTAATTTGTCTTGCACTTCCTTGACACTGACACTCTCACACATATGCACAAAGGAAAATCATCTTTGCGACCTCTGCTTGACAATGATAGTATGGTAGTAATAGCCATGAGAACAGAAATGGACATACTTACAGAAGCAAGGTTATCCTCAGTTATAGCTCTATCAGAAATTCTTCCAGGTATTTTCTACTGTAATTCAGCTCTGGAGCCTAATTCTCTTTGTAATTAGCAATTACCGTGCATATTGAAAAAGCGCATAGAGGAGGCAAATTGATGTAAAATTTATGTGCATCATTCACACCAAGTTCCTTGCAACCTCCTATTTCTGTTTTCCCTTTTTGTAAAATGGACAAGCAAGTCTACTTTAAAGAAAATTACACCTTGGCAACAGTGACCTGAGAGGTCTGCAAGTCTGCATAGCAAGCAGTCTCGGCAGCTTGATTAGTTGTGGTAAGAACAGGTCTGAAACATTCAATCCATAGAATGTGTTATGATTTCAGTTGAGAAATTTTGTCTTCAGTGTTCCTGAGGAATGAACTAAAGGGAGAGGCGGGCAACTGCAAGTCACTCATTAGTATCCACAGTGTGGCTTAATTCTTGTTAGAGGAGAATAACAAATGTAGAAGGGTTCCTTTTTCCCCTCACGTGGGAAATGTGATTCTAGAGTGTATTTTTCAGCCTGCTCAGAAGCATGCAAAAATAATGTTCATTAATGTTAGGGAAGATACAGATGCTGCATAAGAAAAGGATATAGCGATGATCATTGATTCTGGCAGAAGACTTCAGGAGCTCTCTTTGAAGTCTGACAACAGGAATCTGTGCCAAGACTTATGCCAGGCTTTAATCTGTGACAATTAAATTAGGGGATAATGAAGGAAGATGGTGCTTTCTCTACTCTTGGTTGAATTAATGATTTTTGAGTTGTGGGAATTGCTTACCTCTCTGGCTGGCAGTTACAGAACTTCTGTTCCATCTGACTGTGACTGTAAACTCAGATTTCTAGCCCTGAAACTG
This sequence comes from Alectoris magna, assembly GCA_030625065.1. NCBI lineage: Eukaryota > Metazoa > Chordata > Aves > Galliformes > Phasianidae > Alectoris > Alectoris magna. The sequence goes on from CM060560.1 coordinate 63,535,369, forward strand.
CTTGTAATTCTTCTTTCCTGTGACTCCGCTGCTATTTCCTGGGACTGACAAGTGTGTACATTGTTAATGCTACTGGGACAAGCATTACAGTAGCTAATCCAAGAATGCATGGAAGGGATGCAAACGCCTATTATCTCAGACTAGGGACTTGGCTGGCCAGGCAGTGCAGCTGGATGCTGAGGGAGATGCTTTCTGTGGTGGGGACAGAACTGCTCTGGGATGCAGCACATTTTCACCACTTTCCATCCCTAGGCTGCCTTGCTGCTCCTTCCTCCGTCACATCCCTGCATGCTGGGCCTGGCTCCTGGCTACAGCCACCACAGTTGGTGCCTTCACATCCCCTGCACATTGTGCTCTTCCTGTGGCTGGACCAGGCTCACGTGACCTGTTACAAAACCATGTTATTGTCTGGCTTAAAAATGACATAGTTTAAAAATGCCCCAGAGCAGCTCTAAATTTTTCTTCTGGAGAACTCTTCAAACAAGATTTATGATGCTCATATTTAAAAATCATGCAGTTTAATAAAACGAAATGACTGTTTTCTTCAGCTACAGCGGGATAACATATTGCCAGAGGTACAAAAATAATAGTAATTTGGAGATTATTAATATTTGACCTCCATTTTTTACTTAGAACATTTTGTCATTTCCCAAGGCCTTTCCTATGGCCCTCAGGAAATATTTGTTTCTCATTAGAGTCAGTATTTAAAATGCATGATATGGCAGTTAATATTTGCATCCACGGTACGGTAAAGAATATGCTGTGTTGTTCTTTGATTGACCAAACAATCTCCAACTAAAACGGACCACGAGCCCTGAAATTCCTGAGGAGGAGGTGAATTTGCAAACTGTCAGGAATTTTGTTTCCAAAAAGCCTGTTTTACTTCAGCTACTAGGAAAAATATGCTTATTTTTCATAAATTCTTCTGACTATGGAAGAAACCCACGGCGTTCCTCCCTGAATATAGAATGACAAGATACATAAACATGGGCAAGAGAGAGCTGCATTACCTCAAGATGAATTGCTACTGGGGGAGGGAGACACACACCACCGTGGCTTTTTAAGCTCCAAATTTGGAAATGCACTAACCTTTATTAATCTTCCAACATATTTTATACATTTTGCTCCAGCCATGCCCTGTCTAGGCAGGATACATCTGCTGTAACTCACACATCTGAACGTCAAACATCTAAGTCTGACTTAGTCACCCAAGCTCCCTTTATAGTCAAAGGACAGAGGGCAGCACCTGCAGAGGGATGTATGTCTCATCCCCACACAAGGTCAGCTCTGCTGCCCTCGGGGAGTGCCTGGCTCTTGACACTGACTCTAAAAGAAAGACCCTGGTGACTGATGTGGCCTTAGATCTCTCTGAGCCACCACGTTAAGTGTGATGACTGCTTGAGCAGAAGCGTCTCCACAGTGTTGTTGAGGGCAGAATACTCACGTGCATTTACAGAGTAGAAGATTTCAGGCTGGCTCCCATAAAAGAAGGTTAGATGTGTGACATGCACCTGATGTATAGGAGTGACTTCTCTTGCCAAGTCTATTGTGTGATATTTACTTGGGTCTCTGTGGGACTTCAAAGGCTCTAATGGATGCTAGACTTCTTGTGGTTTGATTAGATTGAGCAGTGCAGAGCCCTTATGGGGATGCTGCAGGTTTGCTCTGAAAAGAAAGCAAGAATTGCACTGTTCTCTTTGTTACTTAGTTAAGGCTATCTGGCAAGGTAGACTGCCTGCCTTGTTATTTGCAATTCACTTTCAACCAGAAGCCAAAACAAAAAGGAGGCAGAGAGTTAGCCTGAAAAAGCAGTTGTCGTGCTGTAGGCAGACATTTTAAGTATACACATGTGAATCACATAATGGTTTTGAATTTGTTGGGATTCACATTGCAGCTGGAGTTGTATGTCGTGGCTCTTCTGCTGCTCTACACCTTGTGTCCTAACAGAAAATGAGAATGATTGTCCTTGGTAATATGAAAGATGTTCATAAAATTTCTTCCACCTAATTTACTAGAACTACTCAATTATTTAGCAAGTTATCCTATTTTACCCCGACCGTACTTTTCTGTTTTGGACCCATCTGTCAGCCTTTCTGTTTTCAACTGTCTCATCTCATTTTGATAGCAGGAGACAACCACCTGAATACCACCTTGAGAAAAGCCTTTGCTGCTCTCTCCTACATGGTGAGACTGTTTTGGATGTTATGAATAAGTAAGTGACTATATTTGCCTTTTAGTTTAACCTGAGTTAAATGTGATTTCAGGTAACTGGATAACAAGTCATTCTTTCCCCAAGGATGTGGTCAATCTGTGAACAAGGACCTGGCTTGGATGACAGGTCACTCCTGATATCTTTTTCTTTACCATCTCAAATGAAGTGTGTCCGTGTGGGGTATCAGTTCAAACCACAGTGGTGAAGCATGTTGTAATCAATATGATGGCCCAGGGTGGAATTTCAGTCTTTCTCTTTGACTTTTTTATAAACTTAATCAGTTTAAAAACAAACACCTACATACACTGTAGAGAAAGAATATCAGTAAGGTTCAGCATCGAACAACCAAATGTTAGTACTAGAATTGTGATCCCTGTGGAAAGTTAGTTTGGATTCTCTGTAAGTATGTATGACAATAACGTTTGTAATTATGTGATCAGCCACTGTAACCTCCCAGAGCAATATGTCTGTGATCACTTCACCAGGTTACTGTGAATATTAACTTGCTTGTACTATAGACACTGTAAGAATATCACAAGCAAATCTGTACACCAAACTTCAAAATGGAGTTTGAAAAATGTTCACTGAATCAGAAAAGGAGCTACTCACTGAATAAGGAGAAAATTCAGAAAAAAAAAAATGAAAGGTATGCAATCATATATAACACTATCTTATATTAAGTATAGCCTGTTGACTTTTTAGAATATGACTTTGGCGTATCACTTTTAAGGGACACACATTGAGAGTAACCAGGAATTATCTAATTTTGGACTGCTTGATTTTGCAAAGGCAGTAACGGTGGTATAACATAGTTTTTATAAGTTGTGTAATGTACATTTATGTGCATGTTACCCAAATCAATGTACATCACACACGGATATGTACCTCACAGACACGCATACACATTCACTTACAACTTTGGGTGCCAAATTCTGTGTCAAGAAAGTCTCAGTCTCCCTCTCAAAATGCTACAGGTTGCTTAAGTCCTAGTCACCTCTGTATATGTACATAGCATCGATCAAAGACAAGATTCTTTCAAACCTCTATTGTCACAAGATGTATACACTGTAATTTATTGGTTTATCACGGTTGGAATCATGTCATGAAGAGACTTTTCAAGACCTTTTCAATCACCAAACAGATGATGCAAAACATATCCCAATCTTTTTACATACTGGGACAGTTAACTACAGACTGAAGACCAGATCTTCTGTGGATGTAAGTCAGCGTAGTCACCACACTGAGGGCAACTGAGCAGAAACGGCTTGTGAATTTATCATAGGAACTATAGGACAATTCTCATTGGAAGGGACCTCCTGCAGGAGGCCTCACGTCCAACTTCATGCTCGAAGTATGGCTAGCCCTAAGGTCAGAACAAGTTGCTCAGGACTTTTTCCATTTGGGTTTTGAAAGCTTCCCAGGACAGAGGTGGCTCTGCCTTTTGAAACAACTAAGTCCACTGCCTGGCTGTCCTTATGGGCAAAATCTTCTCTTTTCCAATATGAACTTCTCTTTTTCTACTTGAATTCACCATCTCTCACCTTCCTGCTGTGCAACACCTTCAAGAGCCCAGCTCTGTTTTCCTGATGGCTCCCCTGGATGCTGGGGTTTTTTTAGTTCCTCCTGAACCACTTCTCCAGGCTGTGTAAGAGCAGCTCCCTCCTATGCCTCCTATACCTCATGTTCCATGGGCCATCTCCCTCTGCTTCATCTCTGGAAGGTGAGAAAATCATCTCCTTCCTCCTCTGAGCCTCCAGGCATCCCACTGACTTTAGGGTGTTTTGAGAGATGGATCTCACAGCAAGTCTGTTCTCTACAGAATTGTGCTTACAATTCTCCACAGGCATTAGAAATTTTGCTTTGTTTTGCTTTGTTTTGTTTTTAATGATAATACTGCCTTTGTCTCCCCTTCATGTGAGAGTGGGAGAGATACGCTGGATTGCATTATCTCTTGCCCTCAGCTTGGTACACTGATCTGCGGTGTCATTTTTCAAATAAAGCTGAAAGACTTGCTCTATCCAGGCGATTCTGATTTCTTACTTTACCCACTCCCATCTCCCTCCTCCCTGCAACAAGATGAAAACATCAATATCTGTTTTGGGCTCCCAAGGTATGACACAATGTCAATGGAATTTGTTTTTAATCTGGGTGACTAACAGTTATCTGACAATTCAAGTAATATTTCTTCACATCCATCCATCAAGCTCCAGCGAACTTACAGGGGGAGACAGCATCAGACCTGGCAACCAAACAAGCCCGTTAACACCCTGAGATTGTAACTCTCAGTTCTCGTGATCTCGTGATACAATTTTGCCCCAGTCTATCCTGCGCTGCCCTTTTCATTTTTTATTCGTGTAAAATTACAACTCTTGCGCTTGAAAGTTGTCCTCTTCATTTCTGAGGCCATTTCCTACAGCGAGTCAGGTCAGGCAAGCTATTATTAGGAGCATGTTTATTTATAACTAGCAGTTTAGGATCCAGCGCCGCACAGGGACAGGCTGCACGTTCCTGGAGGATGGTGGCAGGCTGGCGGTGCCAGCACGAGTTCACGCTGCAGGCATGAGGCTCCCAGCCATGCTGTGCCACAGGCAGCTCGCTGTCTGTATGGAAAGAGATGGCGAGAATGAAACAGGGACAGCTGGAGCGGGGTGACGTGGGAAGCACAGGATGACAGTGTGCAGGCAGGGCTCACAGGACTTACTTAGAGCAATAACCAAAAGCAAGGTCCTGCTGCCATTTATTCCTTTTTTTCACCTCTTCATCTTTCTTGTTTATTGCCCCTTCTCTTCTGTGTTTAATCCGTCTTGCTGTACTGGATTCCACAATACTCTGCAGCACATGCTTGTTGTGTGACCGTGTCACCTTCCAATTTAGTCAGCATGGCGCTGAGGTGTTGGGGTCCTGACCCATTTGTGGCACTTCCTAAAAGGAAAGTAGGCAGCTGGGGAAATTTCAACCCTTCCCATTAATTCCAGCATCTGCATTCTCTCCCTCAAGTGGCTGAGAAAGTGCTGCTGGGGGGTGGTGAGAAGCTAAGCTCTCCCTCTTTTTCCTTCCTTCAACAATTCTCTACCTCCATTAGGAAACATTTCTTCTCAGAAAGAGTGATGAGGCATTGGAACTGGTTGCCCAGGGAGGTAGTGGAGTCACCATCCCTGGAGGTGGTCAAGACCCATGTGGATCTGGCACTGAGGGGCATGGTCAGTGGGCATGGTGGGGGTGGGCTGATGGTTTGATTAAGTGATCTGAGAGGTCTTTTCCAGCCTTAATGACTCTCTGATTCTACTTGCAGTTGTCATTGTATCAGTTTACAATTGGTTGACTTCTGTTTATGGTTTTTGAAGAGATGATAGACTTCAATGTTTAGCATTCCACAGTGACATCTGTGCCTTCACATCCATCCCTGTGAGTGGAAAGTTGTGACCGTGGCTGTCAGGAGACTGATGTCCAAAGCAGCCAGCATGGAGCTAAATCCCACAGACCTTATTCAGTTCTTAGCTTGGCAAAACCCCAGTGAAGATAAGGAGGGTTTTAATTGATTGAGGATGTCAGGTTCCAGTAATGAGCATGGCCATCGTTCCTGAAATCTGTTTTCATGAGTGTGCTCAAGAATACCGCAGAGGTGTTTCTGACATTTGGCAACATGAATATTTAAGCCTTCCTGTGTTATTTTTGCTAAAGGAGTTAGAAATTAGCATGTCATGATCATAATAAAGCAGCTGAAAATAAAGGGCCAGATTGTGCCCTCAATCCACACACATGATTCCCACTGATGTCACTGGAAATTGCACGTATGCCTCTGAGGGCAGAATTTGGCCCAGCTTGCCCTTTCTCTCTTTCAGCGTGCACGTTGCGCTCGCTGCTGCTAGCAGCAGTGCTGTGCAACAAGAGAGGAAAGCACGCCTAAATTATTTAGCGTGCTGATGACCTGCAGTATTTTTCCTTCCCTTTTAGTAAAGACTGAAACTGTAATTCTTTGTACAGCTAGGACTGATGCCTTTGCGGAGAGGTCCTGCATAGAAGGGGGCTGAATTGCCTCCGTGGGCATGCCCCTGGCAGAAGAGTGTATTGGACAAAAGAGCTCAACACATTTCTGGCAGGAGTGACAGAGATGTCACTAGGACTGTCATGGGGGTAGGGAGATGGCATGGGTGACCCCTTGGTGTTCATTCCGACTTTGGGTGATAAACCACTGCATCTTTGCTTCCCCAGAGCTGGGACCTGATGGTCTTGGCAAGTGTTAAATGTTGTCCTAAAGAGAGGTGCTTTCCTGAGCCAAGGGTTTTAGCTGTAAAGTCTTTTTCTTCATCAGACTTCAGAAGAATTGATATTTCACTGCATTTATGACTGTAAAAAAAAAGCCTCTGATAGAAGAAATGCTCACAAGATATAGCTGGAAATAGTTATTTGAAAAATAGCCTTATTTTTCCTTAGCTTCCCTCCCCCAAAATATGCAGAAGTAAACCAATCTTGAAAACAGCTTGATTCATCAGCAACAGAGTACTCTCGTGTAGCGAAATCAAAAAAAGGTGTCAGCTGTGACAAGACTGTATGTGCTATATGTACGCTTTAAAAGTGAGTGGTGGCAGACATTTTGAGACACCATATTGTGATGTAGCAAACTACATAAATAAAAATCTTTGCTGCTGAAGCCAGAGATCTGACTCATACCCTGACGGAGTCTGAACGACTGCTTTTCCATTGACTTCGTTGATGTCTGCCTGACTCCAGATGCCCAGAAGGGCAACTTCCAAAAAGTGCTCCTTTGCTCACTGGTCCTGAAAGGCAGAGCTGAGCTCTCGCTGCCCTTGTTTGCCTCTAGCTGCTAAATTGCAGAAAGAGGAACGTAACAAATACTTTCCAAATGCTCTTTACCCATGAAATTAATTGTTTTAGTCTAATTGCCACAGGGATCAGATGTCACCGTGACGGGGAGGAAATACAGTCCATGTGAGGGGAGATGGTCTATTAACATATCTTTCTGTTGCATTTGATTCACCCTGTAGAAAAACTTGGATATTTGTGAGTGATTATGATTCTTGAGCTTCCACTTTGGGACAGTGGAAAGATGGACAGTGGAAAGATCCATCAAAAGATGGCCGTGGGGTGTACAGCTCTTCTCAAAAGAAGGGAGTGTAGACTGCAGCCTCTACACCAACAAAGCTACAGCCCATCCCCTTGTCACTTCTGCAAGTTTAGGATTTCAGGCACACAAAAAAACACACTGAAAAAAAAAAAAAATCCACTTTTTTTTTTTTGGTCCAAAATGATGCCATGCAATTGGTGAGACCAAAACCAAAAAGCACCTGCAGCAGACTATGTATCTGCTGGCATAACAAAAAAAGAATTAATGCTGAAAGTAGCAAAAAGAAAACCAGAGCACAGGATTCAGTACACTCTACTTTAGGAATTGAAGATGATAAGAGGCTTTCAGAGCTCTGGGACAGCATTTCTGGCATTACTATTATCATTGAACGTTTTGTATGAAGTAGTTACAGCAGACCGGGGGAGAAGGGGTCAAGGGTTGCAAATCTTGCTGTCAGTACTGCAGCCCTGCTCCTGCTTCCAGTGAAGAGAAGAGGACATCTCCCAAGGCACATTGGTGAAAATATCTGAGTTGACACTTTAAAAATTAAGCCTCCTGGAATTGCTATGTCGATTATTATCCCAGAGACAGCTTAAGCGATTTGCGCACAGTCACACAGTGAATTGGGGCTGCGCCAGGAATAGAAGATAGGGTTCCCAATCTCCGGTCTTGCTCTCTCACTCACATCTCCAGATATGCTGTAATCCACATGGGGAAGAAAATCCAAAATCAAAGATTGATCTTGCTTCCTAAGGCAGCTGCTTACCACTCTGCAGCACAGATACGGAGTCAAATGTTTCTGCTCTGGCTGAGCCATATAACCCATTGATTTCAAAGGAATCACTCACCTGATGACTTTTGGCTTCACGGTACTGAACAAATCATTCAAATCCTTAGAGCATCAAAGTTTGTTGGGAGAAGAAGAGGCTGAGTGGTAGTCTGCAATTAGTGGCTTGAGCAATTTCAGCTAAATCTATTATATAAAATAACAATTGTGTACTACTGATGGGTTCTTCACTCATTAACATGCAAAGGAAAATAACTTTGCTCGAGCTCTTGGTATCACCTGGCTGTGCGGAGCGGAGAGGTTAAATACAGAACAGACCATACTTGTAAGAAGATTAATGCATACAACAGGGATAGCAGCGGGCTTCTGCTGGCTCTAATCTGGTATTTGACTGGGACAGGGAGAGAGGGAAGGAAACTCTAAGCCAGTTAAAGTAGTGGATTATTGATGACAGACGATTCACAGCTGATAGGGAAGCTGGAGCGAGCAGGCAGCAAGGCTGAAACACGGGGCAGCACGCAAAGCAAAAAGAAGATGCTGGATTTAGACTCAAGCTGCCTTTCAGTTTCTAAAGGGGGGCTATAAGAAAGGAGACAGACTGCAGCAGAGTCTAATGTGATAGAACAGGGAGAAATGGTTTCAAACTGAAAGAGGGGAGATTCAGACTGCATATTAGAAAAAAAGTATTTTCCAGTGAGGGCTATGAGGCACTGGCGCAGGTTGCCCAGGGAGGTGGTGGCTGCCCCATTCCAGGGCATATCTAAGGCCAGGCTGGACAGGGCTCTGAGCAACTTGATCAAGCTGTAGATGTCCCTGCTTGTTGCAGGGGAGTTGGACTACATGATTTTTAGGGCCCCTTCCAACTCAAACCATTCTATGGTTCTATAATTCTATGATTCTATGATTTTACAGGGAAGGTCTAACACATGTGAAAGAAAACTGGTTGGAACAATGATATGAGCTTTCAAAGAGTAGAAGACTGGGGAGCAATAAAATTAAATCTTACATGCAAAGATAAGGAAAAAAAAAAAAAGTCACACCAAGCTCCTTGAAGAGGTGTTTGAATTTGGCCAGGTAAATGATCCGAGAAGGGAAAAAGTCTTGCAAGACTTCCCTGCCTTCTTCTGCTCAGATAAACACTGGGTGGAGAACAGCACTGCAAATCACTAATAATTACAGAAACTCTGGCGAAGGCATCCGAGTAGATAATGTTATCTTGGGAAACAGGCAGCTGGGAGTGGGTTGGGGTTGCACAGACCTTCTGCAGCACAGCTGCTAATCAGGATAACCCCTGACAGTCATTTTTAATGATGGATAATTTGAAAGAAATTGACTTTGTGGAAGTTCTGGAGCAACATTTAGTAAGGACATTTGGTGCTTTTTGTTTGCTTTCTCGGCTCTGAGCAGCACTCCAAGGTATCAGGAATAGGTGACAGCTTTGAAGGGAGGAGCGGAAACCAGTTGCCTCCATCAGCAAGCAATTTGGCACAACAGAATGGTAAATTCACAGTTGGGATTAGTTTTCCTGTTATACCTGATAGACTGGTAGGAATTATTAATATAATTTCTTTAGGATGTCAATAAAATCATTGCACTTCCAGGGATTCTGTCTCGAGATAGAGTTTGTTAAAAGCAGCACTGCTCATACTTCTTAGATTATAAATTTGTTCCTGTACCTTCTTTGTCTGTCTCGCAGATCCTGGCGATGCTACAGGTATGACTGAGCCGGCGTCTGTCTCCCAAGTTGTTGATATTTTAGTATGAATTTCCATTTGGGGTGTGAATAGGACAACTTGCCTGTAGTGATGTGTTGAAAAATCGTACTACAGTGTAGGTCATGATTAAGTTACAGTAAAATTACAGACTGTCTAGAAGAAAATGAGCAATCTCAGCTGTGAATATTGTAGAATGCATTATCTCCCCAAATTATTTATTTATTTCAGTACTGCCTGTTTAAAATTCTGCAGGGCTCCTTGAGCTGTATATAGGTGCTAATTTAAGTCTGAAAAGGAAAAAATAAAAATAAAAATAAGTATGTTGACTTGTATTTGCGCATAGAATTTGCAAAATGAAATTGGATTTTGATCCACTTATTTTTAATTAATTTATTTTTTATTGATTTTCTTAGAGAAATATATTGGCTATGCAGATAGTACAATTTAAAAGCAACTCATTTTCTTTTATCTTTAATCAATTTGTAATCAACTTAGATACACAAAAATAAACCAGGTTTAGAGATTTAAGTGTTTATTGAGCATCCACATGTCTAGTCATTTGCCTACGCTGCCTTAAAGCTACACCTGTATGTAAACTACTCTGAGATGTGTGTAGCCAAATGTTGGGGGTTTTTTTGAGTGTCCTAAGTACAGATGCTGCTTACCTGTTAGCTTGCTCCATGGCCTGCTGCTGAGCTGCTGCAACTGGAAGAAAAGTCCAACCCCCACCTCATCACTACCTCATTTCAGGTCATTATAGAGAGTGGTAAGGTCTCAACCAAACCTTGTCTTCTCCAGACTGAACAATCCCAGTTCTCTCAGCTGTTCCTCATAACACTTTTATGCATAAGGTATACTCCCCAGATTAGTATGAATAAGAGAAAACCATATTTTGCCCTTCTGGGAGCTCTTATAAGCTACCGCTCATTGCTGTTGATCCTCTCTTGGTTGGAAGAGATACATAACCTTAGCGAATCACCTCTTGAGCAGTGGGGGTTTGGGCCACCAGAGGCAAGGTAGCACAAAATAAATGATGACAGTAACAGTAAAATCAAAATTCTCATCTTTTTGTGTATGAGCATGAAGTTCATTCACAAGTTAATGGAGCCTTCCAGTTGGTCATCAACAAGCTGATGGTATTTGTTGAACATTTACTCTAAAGGGTTCAGTGCCCAAGCTCAGGCCATGTCCCTCTTATTTGGCAATACAGACACTCGCTCTGAGGGCTAGAGGTGCTGGGAAGGTCCATAGCACCTGGAAACCACTACAGCTAACTTGGTTGCCAGGAGAATGCAAAAACATGCATTGGGGTGCACATTACTTGCTTGCAGCCTTTTGGCTCCTGATGCCTGAAAATATTGACTCCCTGTTGCCTGCAGCAGGAACACTGGGAAAGTCTAAATCAACTGTTGTGATTGTCTCAGTCCCTCAAGACAGACAAGTTTGTACAGCAGGAATTAAGTATAGTAGGTAATACCTGGGTGGCTATAACTAAAACAGCCTCTCCAGCTTTGCCAGTGTCACAGAGGGTGCAATTGTACCTGGCACCTTCACAATGTATGACACTGGGCCACTGCTGGCATTTCTCCTGGTTGATTCATGGGCATATCTACAAAAGGGAAAAGCTACTCATCCCTAGGGAGATGGAAATCAGGCTGCTGAACTCTCTGTCCACAGCTTGTGTGGTCACTGCTGAGTTTGGGTGGCATTTCGAATGCAATGGGGAGGCTGGCTTATACCTGAGACTGTAGCTGTGCCCACACATCCTTAGGGAACTTTGAAATAGCAGAGATAATGTCAGCCCAGTTACCATATGCTTTCAGTCTGGCCGGGCAATGATTGTATAATAATCCCTAACAGAAAACTGAAGACGAGATTTCAAGTGGCTGCCAGAAAACAGTTTTTCACTTAGAGTGGCAACTCTGAATAAGGAAGCATCTGGCACATTTGATCAGACAAAGAAAATTAGGTCACTCAGAAAAATATTTGATGTTCTTCCTGAGGAACATAATGCTAAAAATGCCTCTATCTACAACGGCAGTGTTCTCTTCTTTGGCACTGTTTCTCATATTATTATGTTTTGTATTGTTCTGAGTAACTGCACTATATTTAGTGTCTGTTTAATAGTAGAATATAGATTATGTAACTTATTATTTTCCTCATGCCAGTAATTGGAGTTTAAAAGCAAAGAGGGTTGTGTTGGATGTGTTCCTTTTTTTTAAAGGATTCAAGGACTGTTGGATGCTTCTATGAAATTTAAAAAAAATCACATTTTGAATGAAAATGAAGGTAAATGATCATTTGTCTCTTGCCTTTCTTCTCTTAGCTTTAGGTACATTCACTTATCTGTGAGTCCTGGGCAATCAGCAGAGCAGCGCTTTACTTCAAGTGTCCCACAAGCAGTGCGGGCAGCTACTGTACAGTCTCTTGTTGGAGCTGGGGGAAAGGGGCTACAGGATGATCTCACTGTGTGCTAATATGCAGGAGGAATGTATCAGTAAGACACAGAGTAATATTTCAGCTGAATATTCTCCTCCTGGGAACCAAGTACACAGTCTGTCCCAGGGAAATACTGTCCTGAGATACAGGATGTTGGCTAGTTTGGATGGAGACCTGGGCAGCCTGATCTAGTGGGTGGCAGCCCTGCCCATGTCAGGGGATTGGAACTCAGTGATCTTTAAAGTCCCTTCCAACCTAATCCATTATATGATTGATTCTATGTTCTATGATTGATTCTGTGTTCAGATCAACTGGGGGAATGAATACTGGTGTTAAAAGCATTGAGTTGCCAACCTCATGTGTGGCTTGCAGTCTAATTTCTCATGGAAAAAACACGTATCTCCAGCAATCTTTCTCCATTTAGTTTACTTTCAAGAATGTCTCCTCAAAAGAAGAAACCCAGAGATATTTTTTCAAGGAAAAAGTGTGGTTAATTAATCTCAATTTTTCCAGCTTCCTGAAACCAGGAATGGAAGCAGTGACCACAGATTTTTCAGACCCTACAGACAAAATCCAGTCTGATTTAATGTCGAAGAACATCACTATTCCTACATTAATCTTTCCAGCTGGTAAGTGAATCAGTTTTTGTGACATTTTCATATGATTGTGAAGACTTCAGGTAACTGAAAAGGAGCTCCAAGCTGCTATCCTGCTCAAATTTATTACAGTGTGGCACTATGACTGAGATAGTTACTACAAGCCTATGACTCTTCAGCTACTATATAAAGAACTGAAGTACTTGCATAATAGATATAAAAAGTGGTCATGGTTTTCAAAATAGTTTGCACACAGAAATGGATGTGTCCTTGTTCCCTCGTATATTTAGTGATGCAAATTTTATCAGCAGATAAAAGAAATGTTCGTAAGGCAAAAAACTTGCCCAAGGTCAAGGAGTAAGTTAAAACAGAAGGTGAATTAACCTTCAGGAGATTTCTGGCACTTAATCATAAACTTAGTTCATTGGTCCTGCCTCTTTCCAGATTCTCTTATTCAGCCTTTAATTTTGTGCAAAGGCTCTACTGCCCTCATAAATCATACACGAAAAAACGTTGAGAGTTCTAGCTTGAAATGATACTTCTGGGAGTGTGCTAGTACAAAGAACCCAGCATAAGATGAGGCTGAACAAAACATTATCTCAGCTTCCCAGCACCCATCCCAGTCTTCCCAGTCTGGAAGAGCTTCTTCACCTTGTGCTTGTTTTCCTTCTTTCAGGCTAATTGTTTCATCCAATTCAATTCTATCTCAGAAGAGTTAATGTACTTTTTCCTTCTACACATAAAGTTGCATAGGCAGGTAAATGCCTGCTTGTGTTCATCCATTCTGGAGTCAGGTCTAGTTAACACCAGAGAGGGTTTGCCGGAATGGGTATGTCCATGTGCTGACAAAGTCTCACAGCATAGCCACAGCTTTTTACCTGGAGGAAGTGCTTTTTGGTTCTGATCACAAATCTGGCACTAACTCTATAGGCAAAAGCACATTTTTTGCCTCTGGGAGCTGAAAAATGACTAGGAGTTTTACTGATATTTATTTTTAATCAGAAAGATGTCTTGAACCTGCACTTTATACCAATGGCCATTAATACTGTAGCTTTGGACAGAATCTTAGTATTTTGCCACAGCTCCCATAGAATATGGCAGCAAAAGAAACTGTATCTTATTCCTGATTCACTGTTTCATTCACAAACAAACAAACAAACAAACAAACAAAAACACCATTTCTTTTGTAGCACAGGAATATTTTATTTCTTTCTTCTGTTCACCAGAAACCCTGCAAAAATGCAAGTCCAGGGAGCAGATGTCAGCTAATCCCAAAGTCTGCGCTGGGAACATGATGGTAACTCTCAGGGAGTTCAACAGAATCTAAATGTCTCTCTGGTTTTGTACAAGATTATGCTCCCAGCAGATAAGCCCCTGCATTTTAACTTGGAAGCTCGAAAGGGATAAATAACATCTCTGAAGCCAGCCAGGCAACAAACAGAATTTCTTAGTACAATACAGTCTTGCTATGGGAGTTTTCTTGGGCACACGTTTCCCATCAGGCATTATTACGCTGCTGTGTACATGGGTCTTATCTCTAAGCAAAGGTGGTAATACCCAGCCATTGATACCCTGCAACTCATTGAAGTTTTAAGATGGATGAGGAAGGATTAGGTGAGCCATTTGATACATAGCTGATACTTACTACAAAAGTTTAAGGATCTGACATCACTATTTGTAATAAATGTTCGTGCTGTGCTAGAGTGTGTATGTGGCAGGTGGGGAGAGGAAGATGTGTCATGTAGATAACCAAGAGAACTCTAAATTACTCATAATCAATAATTCACTGTGCAGAAAAAAAAGTAACAGACAACATCAGCTGATGGAATAGTGCTTTGGTTACATTTTCTCTTCTGTCCCTGATGAAAGGTTTTTAACTCTGTCTTAACAGAGAGATTTGCTTTCTGTAGGGACGTTCAGCTCCAAGCAAGATAGAAGGATGATCCCAAAACCAGTAACTGGGTCAAATCTAATTATCATAGCTAATTTACACATTTCATTTATGGTAAAGGAAATTTTGTCTCCAGGTAGGTGAATCCAATTTGGATTATCAAAGGCAGACTGAAATAGCTTCTAAACAGAAGGTAGAAGGTTGTTTGCTAGACCCTATGACTGAAATATGAAGGCAGTATTAAAAGCCCCATTCTGAACCGAATTCAACAATAAAATTAAACACAATTTCACAAGTAGTAATACTAATTTCCAGTGTCCAAAACCTATAGTTCCCCTCTTTTTGGAAAGTCAGAAATGCCAAAAAGTCAACATATCTCTAAACCCTTGGAAAAAAAATTGGAATCTCCTACTTCTTTTTTTTTGTGTAGAACAATAATACAAGGTATTTTCTTACAAAGTTAACAACCTACTCTACTTAGATATATCACCTTGGGTTAGGGCAAGCTTAAAATGTCAACAGTAAGTAAGTTATTTTGACTCATAATCGGGTTTATTCCAAATATTCAAAGCATTTCGGTATGTTCTACTCTGAAATAAAAGTCAAAATAGTATCACTAGTATTGAACGTCTGGTGTCAATGGCAAAAAAAAATTAGCTATCGTCATCCCTAAACAGGACCCGTAAACTAATCCAACCTTGGAGAACATTGTCAGTTTTCTTGATTCAGCATTTCCATTTGGAAAACAGATTTGCTGGATTTTATAAGATGTTTTTCATCACCTGAAGCTGGAGGTGGAATGGCTGTTCACCCATGAATTTTTTTGCACTCTCTTTATACTGCATTAAGAGCAGCCCAGACATGTGAAAAAGCAACAGAGACTCTCATGAAGAAAATGATTTAAGCAGGTTTTTTGATACAGTAGAAAGCTTTTTTTTTTTTTTTCCTTTATATAATCAGTTTCTTCAACAGACTTTCCTAGAGTACAGGTCTGTTCCCACTCTGTCTCCTCTGCCTCTCTGCTTGGATAACTAATAAACTCAAAGCCCCTTATAAAAATGGACACAGCTGTAGAGTGGAAATTTTTAACATTTTGGTACTTAGTATCATCGTATAGATTTACAGAAAAACATCCAGTGCTCTTGGATAAGCAAAATCCAATACACATTCATAAATGTTCCTAAATGTAATATTCTGTGTGCATGTCAACTTTCAGAAAAAGGATGTGCGTCTGGTACATTAGATGCAGAATTTTTTTTATTCACAGAGTGTATACAGATAAGTATTCAGCCCAGGTGCTTGGTGAGAGCAGACTCAATCAATATGTCTGTGTGTTTTCCTCTATTTCATTTTTCCATTGAAAGGCATTTGTACCCTAACATGGAGATGGGAGGGGAGCAGAAGGGGGGGGAGGGGGAAGCGAGGGGGAGGGGAGGGGAGGGGAGGGAAGGGAAGGGAAGGGAAGGGCAGGGAAGGGAAGGGAAGGGAAGGGAAGGGAAGGGAAGGGAAGGGAAGGGAAGGGAAGGGAAGGGAAGGGAAGGGAAGGGAAGGGAAGGGAAGGGAAGGGAAGGGAAGGGAAGGGAAGGGAAGGGAAGGGAAGGGAAGGGAAGGGAAGGGAAGGGAAGGGAAGGGAGATCAGCACCATAGATTTTTCATATGAGATTTGTAGAACTGAGTGCTGAAAAATCGAAGAGGTTGTGTGAAAAGTTTGTTGTTGTTGTTGTTACAAAGAAGACTATCACTAGATGTGTATTTCATTTCTTTTTATCATGAAGTCCGAGGATATTCAATTTTAATACCTCAGGCTAATTTCTGCCTCCTGACTTCTTTCTTCATTCAGAAGCAAGTGGAAAGACAGCTGGGCATGCTGTCATGCCAGGAGTCTTAGAAGGTATCAGCTCTTTCATTAATTACTTCTTTGCTCTCCCTCTGCTTTATGTTAAAAACAGCCTAGTTGAGTATGTAGAAGTCGCATAGGCTTCAGTGAAAACGTGCTTATGGGACCCTTTAAACTGTCAGGTTACATCACATAAAATGAGGGGATCATATTCAAACAATTGTAAAACTATTTTCTTGCCCGAAAGAGCACACCATGATGCCATTTAGCTCGAACCTGAAGCTATGGGTATCCTGCTGTGGTATCATGTGCAGCAAGCGCATGTGATTGTTCTCCTGAGGCATTTGTTACATGCATCTTGTTAACCCTAGTTTAGTCAAAATAACTGCCTTCACTGCTGCTTGACCTATTTTAGCATAATTTAGCCTTGAACGTGGTTCATTTCAGTTTCAGTAAGTTATTCAACTGGCATTAATAGCATGGGAACTTAAAATGGAACCGTAAGAGTTTGAAAATATCGTTCTTATTAACTCAACAGTTTGGTTTCAGTAATTTATGCATCTTTCAGAACTGACCTAATACTTACACATACATAAAAGAGCAAGCAGTAATCAATCCCAGACTTAAAAAATTCTTTTCCTGGTAACAAACCAGACTTTTCCCAGGCTTTGGAAAAAGGAGCATATATAATAGTTCTCTAAGCCTTGTTAATAGCTGCATCTATAGGAGTTGTAAAATTACATCATTGCTAAAAGCGAAATGAGGATTTACTGCCCTTTCTGCAACAGCAAGAATTGAGTTAGATTTGTTTAGGGCTGGAGCACTAATGGTGAGACCCAGGCTGCCTCATTACTATCTGTGTTGGGATTGCAATACCATTTGGGCATCTGCTCAAAAAGCCCCTGGATCTCAGCAGGCACCTCCTGGTTGGCCTAGGAGCTGCTCTGGGTTAGGGTAGCACTTGGATGCCCAAGGGCATCCAGTTGGCAAACCCATGGCATGGGGATGGAGTTTGGCACCAGGAGCTGCAGCAGTGAGGGTCTGGGCAGCGCCTGTCAGCAAATCCTAAGGAGTGTGAAATTTAAGCCAGAAACTTATAAGTATGGAATCATGTACTAAAATCTGGTTCGGGACAGTTCTGTATAAGTAGTACAACTGCCATAAACCTCATACCTCGGTACAGTGTTTTGGGTTTTTCAAGGATCACTGTTTGTTTAAGGCTAGGCATGTGCTTACCGACTCTGCTGAAACGGGGTTGTAGAACACAGCTCCAAGTCCTTGCTTCAGGGAGTGTTGCACAGTAAGCAGTTAGGGGCCTGACTATTGAGTCCTGCACTGACGCTCCATGTGATAAGGCAAGATCCACTTTGGAAGTTCTAAGGGAATATGATTCAGCTAGGGGTAGAGACAGGAGGCAGAGTTAACCAATACTGTGACTATTCCTTTATTCCCTCAGGCTTAAATTTACCTGATATAATTCAAGACCCATCACAGCTTCTCTCACCTGCAATCTTCTGCTAATTGACTCACATCAATGCCCACAAATTAGGTCTCCAGGTGTGCACGTAGGTCCCAAATGCACATCCTCAGGGGTGCAGGTCCATCTGAGCCTGGGTTGAGAGGAGGGAGACAGAACGGTGCTCAGCACACCGCACAGCAGAAGGGCTCTGCAGGAACTTGATGTGAAGTCGAACTTGACTTCACTTGTCAGCCAGCTCTGTGTGACTCACCGAAGGTGCTGAACAGACTAACGAGTGGGAGGAGGAAATGAGGGGGGGGGGGGGGGGGGAAAGGAAGAAAGGGAGACAGGCAGCCGAATGAAACTAGGAGCGCTGATTTATGACCAAAAAAAGTCTGTTTTTTAGAAAGTTATGCTAGTCCTTTTCCAGCTCTAATATGACTGACATGCAATCCAAGATCTCTGAGGTTTTAGCAAAATAATAATAATAATAATAATAATAATAAATCGGAACTTTCAGCTGAAATGAGATAATAACACTTTTAACCTGATCGTTATGATGGAACTCCAGGGGTTTGATTTATTCAGCTGTCATTTACCGCACATCCTGAGCGTAACAGAAGACATGTTGGAGCTGCAACCTTTATTTAGGGTTTGTTGGCATGATTTCATTTTATACCAGCCTACTGGGAGTTATTTTTCATCTTTAGTCAGTTGCCACTGCTAACGGGAAAAGGGAAAACCCTTTTTCTATTAGCTCCTGGTGCATGCAGGTGGTTATGAAGAAAGGTGGAATTGGGGTCTGCTGGGGTGAGACTTGGTACATCATGGGGGACTTCTCCTGACCTGTGTTTGAAAGGAGATACTGTAGCAGTGGGTTTTGTCAGAGCATCACAACTGTGGGGAAGAAGGGAATCCTTTGGACTCTTTCACCTCTGAAGATACTGCAAAAGAGCGAGTAAGTACTTAACACTGAGCCAGATTTTTTGCTGGCGTTGAAAAGGAGATATTTGCCCCAGGGAATTGTGATCAGCAGCAGCACACAAGATGTCTCTAAAGGCCAAAAGTCATGTTTATTGTTTTTCCTGGAGAAGTTCCCCGCATCCTGACATGGCCGTGTTCCCCCCTCTCCTCATCCTGCTTTCAGTCTTACCCAGCTCTCCTGGGAGCAGTCCTTCATCGGAGACTGCAAGTTTGCCAGACTCTGCCATAGTGCTGAGATGCACACACACACAACAAAGATATTGTTGAGATAATTGTGCACACTTGAGAACTTGTTTGAGATTTATATCCCAGTGCCCGTAAATAAAAAGTCACAGAGTCTCGTTAGGGCACAAAAATATCCCTGCCCGTAGCTGCCCTCACATGAACTCTGTGGGGGGGGTTCCTGCAAGGTCCCCCATCGGACTCCCCCAGGGCACTCCATGAGCACTGTGAAGTGGCTTTTCCATCCAACGAAGAGCTGACACGAAGGTACGTCAAAGCAAACAATGAATGCCTCCTGCTCTGACCTACATATTTCATTCGGAGAGACTCAACTACATCTGCTAGATCGCTTGGAACAACTGTTACCCTTTAGAAATGAAAAATCATTTCTTCAGGGAATCAGATAGGGAGAGGGGGGTGGGGGGACCCCATAGTGGCCTGCTAGGGCACAGAACATTTAAACTTCACTGTATTGATTGTAGTTTATGATTGAATGCAATCATTACTGTGCCTATATTTTTCTGTTTCAATGAAACCATCAGGCAATGAGTCATGCTGTGCATGTAACCTGGAGGAAAGTGCAAAGAGGCTGCCGAGGAGCAGCAGCACAAAAGTACCATTGGCATCGTTTCCCTAGGAGAGCAGGGCTCTGGACAATTTCCACACTCTATTGCTGTTTTTCTATTACATGCATTCTCCACTAAAATGTGTAATAGAATCGAGGACACAGTTATGAGTAGAGAGCTTTCTCGCACATGCTGTTCCATAATTAAAGAACAGCTATAATAGAAAGCCTACTTTTTCTTCTTTTTTTTTCTTTTCTTTTTTTTTTTTTTTTTTTTTTTTTTTTTGCATTAATGAGCTCAAATTCTTATAGGCATTAAAAGGGCATATGCTTTTTTTTCCCTAATTTACAGATTAAAAAAACTCAGAGCAGATCAAGAGGATGGCTGCAGTTTGAACTCTTTCGTGAAAGAAGATGCACTATCATTAGCAACAAAACAATTTTAATTAGCCCACTCCTGGATACACAGCGACGCACGCCAAATGCATAGACGTTTGGAAGAATGGGAGATACTATGCTCTTGCCTTGCTAAAGAGGGTTCAAATCCATAACAAATGAATAACTTTCAAAGTATTTTCATTTGCAATTTTTAATTACCTATGTTTTGCTGTGTTCATTTTTTCTTCTTTTGTCACTGAAGGTTCCAAAAAGTGATTTGGAGATGTCCCCCTCCCCACCTTAATTGTGCTTCTCTCAGTTCTGCTTGTGGATGGAGCATATTGTTATTAAGCTGAAGAGGAGAAAGTCAGCCTAATTAGTCATGCCTTGTTGCATTAGGAATCGAGGTCTGTGGCAACCAACCTGTGGAGACGCAGTGGGAAGACATGACTGCTGTTTGATTCAGCTGCGCCAGGCATTGAATTAAGATTATAGTTTCAGAGATAGGCAGCCTGTTTGGGACAGCGAGCAAAGAGCATGGTCCTGAGTACACTGAGAGGGGTCTCAGCAGTGTGTGAGCAGTGACAGCAGTCCTCTCTTTTGTGGCTGAACCAGGGGAATCTCAGCTATGTTGTGTTAAAAGTCATGATTTAAACAGTGCAGTCAGCAGGATGAGGGAAGCAATCATCTCTCTGTACTTAGGTCTGGTGAGGCCACACCTCAAGTACTGTGTTTAGTGTTGGGCCCCTCATTACAAGAAGGGCATCGATGCTCTGGAGCGTGCCCAGAGAAGGGCAACAAGGCTGTGACGGACCTGGAGCACAAGTCTTACGGGGGGCGGCTGAGGGAACTGGGATTATTCAGTCTGGAGAAGAGGAGGCTCAGGGGAGACCTTATCACTCTCTACAATGACCTGAAGGGAGGTTGTGGTGAGGTGGGGGTCAGCCTCTTCTCCCATGTAACAGTGATAGGAGAAGAGAGAATGGCTTTAAGTTGTGCCAAGGGTGGTTCAGGTTGGATATTAGGAAACATTTCGTCTCAGAAAGAGCGGTGCTTTAGTGGCACAGGCTGCCCAGGGAGGTGGTGCGGTCACCGTCCCTGGAGGTGTTCAGGAACTGTGTGGATGTGGCACTGAGGGACATGGTCAGTGGGCATATGCCCTTTTAATGCCTATAAGAAGCACTGGTGGTTGGACTGGGTGATCTGTGATGTCTTTTCCAACCGTAATGATTCTATGATTCTATGACTTCCCAGAAATTTCATCTCTGTGAAATGCTATATCCCCAAACCACCCACTGTGCACAACAGCAAAGTGGCTTGCCTTTTGCCCCAGTCTGGAAGGAGTTAAGAAGAAAGGCTAATTGCAACACAGGGTAGTTCCAGGCTGCTGCAGGCTAAAATGTAGGTCCCAATTTCTCCTCCCCTGCTTGCCAAGTTACATGAGATGTGGTTAATGGAAAATAGCTGTGGAGATAGTGTGATCAGTACCACAACACCGCTGTGTTTGGTGGCAATGAGGTTTTACCTGTTTGTATACAGGTATAGAAAGCTTTTTACCCGCATCAGATACTAATTGCTTTCTTTTTCTGAAAAAGAAAAAAAACCATCTCCAATCCCAGAGCCATCCTCAGGAGGAGCAGGCAGCACTGGGTGCTCTCAAGAGCCCACACAGGTTGACATATCCTCATTAAATCTGCAGAGATATTTAATCCCTATTGAGGTGTGATTTGTCTTTTTTTCTGTCTCTTGGGAGATTAAGCCTATTCTTGTGCCAGCTTTGTTTTTTTGTTTTGTTTTGCATTTGCTTTTTTTTTTTTTTTTTCTATGGGATGCTTTAGACTTCTAGCTCTGAAGCTAGAAGCTTCAAAGAGGCTCTGAAGCTCATTTTTTGGTATCTCAGTATACAACATTATGTGCTTTGAGGCGCTCACATCAACAGGAAATTAAATGGACCTTGTAAGTCTACCAGAGGTAGCACTGCTGGAATGTGATGCAGCTTCCTTTCATGGAGACCTTCTCCCCGTTGCTGTGAAGGATACACTCGGACACTCTCAGCAGAGGGTAGGTTTGATTTTTTCACCCACACTTTTTTTGTTGCAAAGCAGTGCAAGGTGACATTTGGCACATGCAGAGTGGTTAAGCCAAGTAATATGATTCAGAAATAGAGATAAATCTGAAGAAAGTTTTTAAAAAATAAATCACTGTATGACAAGCAGTGTTATTCTTTTGAAGGATCTCTTTCTAAACGTCTGTGTGAAAAAAACAGTCAGTCACTGCTAGCTGAGTAAAAAGACCTTCACCCAGTGACTCTACAGAAAGAAGGGCTGGCATTTTGATAGCAAAATCTTTCTGGCTTTTTGAATGCTATGTTGCATGGAAACGGCATAAAACAGAAATTTGAGGGCAGGAATCAGAGAAGTTGATTAATAAATGAACCAAGAATTTTATATTTTTCTTTTACCCTGGGGCAAAATTTCCTTTTACAGCTGTCACACGCCACTGACCCCAAGGATGACCCAAGCAATCCCCACTGCCACCAGCTTACTCCTATTCTTGGCTGGCAGCTAGAAACCTTATTATCTTGCTGGGAGACAGAGGATACTTGAGAAAGATGTCATTGTGATGGCAGAAAATCTAGAATAACAGCATAAAAGTCCTCTTTAGCCTCTGAACTGCATTTTAGAGAGGTATTTGATACTTCTTGGGAAAATGCTTCCACCTTGAAGACACAAATGGGTGGTAATGGTAGTCTACATACTTAAATGTACAGCTGTTATGTATTTAATAGTCAGAGCTTGGATCTCAAATTCCAAGATTTGTCAACACTGTCAACATCCTACAGAGGCTCCATAAGAAATAAATACTCCTCGCCCAAAGCATTCTGAAGCAGCTTTGATATTTGCATTGAATTCCTTTTCAGAATGATTTCCTTGGGAGCAGCATTTCACAAAACCCCTTCCTTTGTTAAGAGGCGATGTATCACAAGAACAAAGGCATTTGGATCTCATTCACAACAGCAGGGTTTTTCTTGGTGACAAAACAGGGCACCACCTTGGCCCATTCTGTGTTTCCTGCGGGTGATCTAGATGTTATGAAATAATTTCTAGCATCTACTTTTTGCTTTTTTATTTTGTGAGCCCTTTCCTTGTAAACGCAGGATATAGTGGTAGTCTTAAAGCCTTTTCAGAATTGAGGCAAACACTTTTTCAGGTAAAAAAGCAAAAATTAAATCAGAAGTTATTCATAATCTCCAGAAAATTGTTATATTTAATGCAAGGGAAAATATTTTCCTTCTATGTTACTATCGCACAGCCTTTCCAAAGAGAACTTGGTATTTAACTGATATTTCACTAAGGCGCAGCACTCAGCAAAACTGAGTTGATCAGGAAAATATTGAAGAAAATATACTCACATGCCTCAGAATGATCATTTGTCTATTAGAATAGCAAAATACACCCAACACTGGGACATCTCAGCTATGCAGCATCCACGTGTTTGTGGATTTGCATACACATATGTTTGCAACTTTCTGGTACCCCTTTAAAGCTAAATTTGCTGATGGATTGATGGATAATGACTGCTTTTATCTCTGGGTGCTTTGATACTGTATTTCAGTAAAATATACAATCTGAAGAGGCTAATTTTTGGACACCTCACATAAGCTGTGAGTTTTTGCAAGTCTACTCTGCATCCTCAGCTATGAGAAGAGTGGTTAAAAACTGAGCTAGCTGCATGAACAGAGGTGTCTGAGAGCACGTCCTTCTAAAAATACTTTCCTGGGTCAGAAAAAGGCAACAGTCTCGTCTTGCTCTTCACTGGCGTATTTCAGATAATCATAGAATCATATAAACATTATGGTTGGGAAAGACCACTAAGATCACCCAGCCCAACCAGCAGCCCACCCCCACCATGCCCACTGCCCACGTCCCTCAGTGCCACATCCACACGGTTCCTGAACACCTCCAGGGACGGTGACCACACCACCTCCCTGGGCAGCCTGTGCCACTAAAGCACCGCTCTTTCTGAGACGAAATGTTTCCTAATATCCAACCTGAACCACCCTTGGCACAACTTAAAGCCATTCTCTCTCCTCCTATCACTGTTATGTGGGAGAAGAGGCTGACCCCCACCCCACCACAACCTCCTTTCAGGAACCAGTGATGGGCTGAGAACCCCCATCCTCTCCTGGGGAGGTACCAACCCAGAGGAGCAGTCAGTGGCCACTGTTGCACCTCTTGACTGTTAACAGAGCACAGTGCCAGGTGTTTTGCCCTCTACCTCACCCCACCTCCAGCTCCCATTGTGTATTCCTGGGATATCCACATAAATGCAGTTTTTCCTTATATCAGTGACACGATGTTCTCTGCAGGATTTTGTCACTTAAATATTCCTCAGTGTGCCTCCAAATGCATGTTCATTTTTCTTACTTTTTGAAAGAACGGCTTGGCCCCTCTTCTTTATCACCTAGAAAGATTAAATTAGCTTCGCTACTGATAGTAGACAAGATATACTTCATATTCCAGAGGCAATCTGACTGCAAGACCTGAACTGAGCAAGAGTAATTCAATTGACTTCACTGAAGCTGCACTAATTTAGACCAACTATAAATTCATCTTTTCTTGTGAAATATGTCTAGGAGTGACCTTGCAGTGCCCAAATGACTGAATTAATTCTGGGCAGCATTTCACCCTCAAAATAATGCAACAATTGGAGAACTCCTTTTTTTCTTTTTCTTTTTTTTCTTTTTTTCTTTTCTTTTTTTAGGAAATTTGTTGAAATTTTGCATTTCTTCCTTCACAGAGTGAGTAAAAGGCAATGCTGGAATAAAGACGAGGGCAGAATTAGGCCAATGTCTTACATCATCCACAAGCTAACTACAATTCATCCACGATGCTTTGAAGATACAGGTGAGGAAAACAGGGTATTTTTTTACAATATTTTTCTTTCCTCTTCATGTCTACTCCCTTCTTTTCACAGAAACTTTTTTATTCCCTTCAAAATCAATTTGTTTTTGTTAAGAAAAAAAAACAGAAAAAATCCCTCTGTATACTTTATTGATTATTAATATGAAATACTGCGTAAGTTCACAGACCCAGGTGGCCGCATAAAGACTGAGAGGCTGCAGCAGAGATCTTTGCAACCCTTTCTTATGCTATCCATGTTTCATTTGTCTGTTGAAGGTCACAGATCTTGACAAGAGAGCCAGTTCGATTGGAAGGAGACCATTATATGTTTCTAGAAATATAAGGGAAAACAGAAATGAGTACTGGTAGTTTTCTGGAAGGGTCACCCAATGTACCTAGGGCTCTGGCCAACCAAACCCGGGTGGGCCGTGCTGTCAGCAGTTTATGTACCGTCATAATGGAAATGCATGGAGGTTGGCTCGTCCAAACTCAAAGCTGCTATGCTATTTGGGACAGAAATGGCAATGGTCCCAGCCAGCATGGCGCTTCCTGGCATTCCTATGCCAATGTGAAGATGCTCTCAGGAGTATTTGGGAAATCAGGGAGAAGGATACACATTTTTTTTTTTTTTCTATAAGAATGCTAGCTATATATTCTTAAAAAACAAACAATTCAAACAATTTAGCAAAACCTGTCTTTACTTACTGACCTTCCTCCGACAAAAAGTTGAACCAACATCCCACCTGCCTCTTCTACCTGACAAAAGAATTCAGATCACTTAACTTAAATAACACAATACATTTGCCTTAACTACCCTAGCTCCTTTTTAATTAGGGAAAGAAAGCACTTACTGTAATTCAATTAAAAATCAGTGTATAAAAATCAGATTATAAGTAAGTTTCTCTGCACCGCCAATTATTTTTACAACATTTCTGACTGCTGAAATTACTTCCAGTTGGAAATCAAGATGTACAATCTCATAGAGTGAAATTTAGGTTACAACTTTTTTTCTCACCACTGCAGAATTTTATGGCCATATCTTTTCTCTGTTGCTTTTTTTTTTTTCCCCCACTCATATTGAGTCACTTCTTCTAATGAAAGTTCTAAATGTAGGTATGATTAACAATGCAAACTTTAGGAACTGTATGTAAACTACCACAAGAAGAACAGATCAGAGAGTTACGCTCACCAGAATCTCAAACAACTGTTGCCAACCACTACACACAAGTAATGATTACTGCGTTTTTCTCATTAGAAAGGCAGCTGTCATATAGCTTACGGTTTGGACAGAAAGAAATAAGTTAGCATATTGCTTAAGAGCTGTCTGCTATATCCCTAAATGTGAGTCTTTTCCTGTGTTTTGCCAAAAATATGCTAGAACATAAAATCCTTCATTCTGCAGAATAATAAATGTCATGTTTCCATTTCCCAGTGTCTTGTCAGACTGTTTAAGATAATCAGGATCAAATAAGACACACATGGTGAGCTCAGGACCTCAGACTTCAGAGTGGTGGTTTTGACACTGACAGAGGCAAGTGACAAGCTGAGCAAAGACTTTGATGCTGGGTAGCACTGCTGAACCCATCACAGGGATCTGTTTCATAACTTCCAGCCACAGCTTTCTATAAGAAGTTACCGATACAACCCTAGAACTCTGCTATCAGACAGTAACACCTAAAGATTGTAGCACGCATACAGATGGGAGCCAAAGTAATTTGCCTGTATGCTTAAGCAGGGGCATGTAAATCAGCCTGGAAATCAGGCCTCCCTTTTGTTGTCATGTGCTGGAGAACACAGGTCTATTGTGAGTTCTGAATAATCCCAGCAAAAGAAATGCAAAAGTAAGTTTTCAACAGGTGTTGCTTGTTTAACCATACCAACCCCCATCATAAAGAATGGATGAACACTTCCAATGATTTTCTGCAGACAGAGTGAAAGTAAAGCTACTTAGCACTCATTACAATTGGGACCAAAACAAGGATATGTCAACTATATTTAATATATAATAATATATGATATTATACATAATGCATTTCACAGAATCACAGAATCACAGAATTATCGAGGTTGGAAAAGACCTAGAAGATCATCTAGTCCAACCATTGCCAACACTTCCCAGCTAAATCATACCCCTCAACGCAACAACCAAACGTTTCTTGAACACTCCCATGGTCGGTGACTCCACCACCTCCCTGGGCAGTGCATTCCAATGCCTGACTACCCTTTCCGAGTAGTAATACTTCCTAATGTCCAGCCTGAACCTCCCCTGGCGCAGCTTGAAACCAATTCCCTCTAGTTCTATCACTGATTACACGAGAGAAGAGGCCGACCCCCAGCTCACTACAACCTCCCTTCAGGAAGTTATAGAGAACTATAAGGTCTCCCCTGAGCATCCTCTTCTCCAGGCTGAACAATCCCAGCTTCCTCAACCGCTCCTCATAAGGCCTGTGCTCCAGACCCCTCACCAGCTTCGTAGCCCTCCTCTGAACACGTTCCAGGGCCTCAATGTCTTTCTTGCAGTGAGGGGCCCAAAACTGAACACAGTACTTGAGGTGTGGCCGCACCAATGCCGAGTACAGGGGGACAATTACCTCCCTGTTCCTGCTAGTAACACTGTTTTTGATGCAAGCCAGGATGCCGTTGGCCTTCTTGGCCACCCGGGCACACTGTCGGCTCGTGTTCAGCTGAGCATCAATCAGTATCCCCAGGTCTGTTTCCTCAACACAGTCCTCCAGCCACTCTGCCCCAAGCCTATAGCGCTGCCTGGGGTTGTTGTGGCCAAAGTGCAGGACCCGGCATTTGGTCCTGTTGAACCTCATCCCATTGGCTTCGGCCCAGCTCACCAGCCTATCCAGATCCCTCTGCAGGGCCTCGCTACCCTCAGGCAGATCAACACTCCCTGCCAATTTGGTGTCATCCGCGAACTTACTGAGGGTGCACTCAATGCCCTCATCCAAGTCATCGATAAAGATGTAAAGATTTATGCAATGTTATACATAATACATATATTATATTATACATCATGCCTGCAAGTTCTCTTTAAAATGCCTAGCAGCCTATGCTTCAACAATAATGCTGATTCATGGATGGATAATGCAAAAGGAAATTCACTTCTGAGACCCTTTTCCCCATCATTCTTTGCCACTAATTCTCTCACAGTCTGTTCAGTCATCTCCAGTATCTGATAACACAGATTATCTGAGCATTTATTTTCAGAGGATGGTACATTCAAACAAGTGTGAGTTATTTATGGAGAAGGCCACTTCTGCATGACTGCTATACACTGTCAGGAAGAAAGAATCTGTGTCTCTTGCATGGAACATAATTAAACATTCTATATTATGAGAAGCCAATTATTATCACCAAACTGTGCGAAGAAGTAAAATTTCATTTGCAAATAACTTGACCAAAATCTAAACAGTGCTGATACTGGATTTAGTAAATACAATGATGCTGAATTTGGTGGAATTCTACCACCTTGTGTGGAGTTTTACTGGGAGTCTTCTGTTCTGTCCTATCCTTCTCTCACTGTATTCAGCGCTACAGTGTCTGAACCCATAAGGCTAGCTCTGAAAAAATCTGTCAGCTTGAGATGAGATACTCAGTGGGATTTTCAAAAGAGCTTATGTGTTTTTTTTACCTTGGCGTTTATAAAACTGCCACATTGACGAGAATGATTCCCCCAGTTTTTCTATACCATATGGTCCATGTGCTGTTAGGAGGCCATCTACTGTGTTTCCTTGTTAGTCATTCAACTACATATTGTGTCCATCTGCAGCTCTCATATGTAGTTTCACTGTAATTGCCCTTTTCAGAGTACTGCGTTTCATTCTGCTTTGTGCTGGCTTGCAATAACGTTCTTCCTATGACACGCTTCACCACACACTCCTTAAAAAGTGCAGTAGTGCCATGCTGAACGGTACAGTAGAGGCATACAGAGAGCTCACCCATGACAAACAATAAATCAAGGAGCAGTGCTATGATCACATCCCACGCTCCAACCTGGGCAGAAGAGGCAGTGTAAAGGTCAGACACTGCACTCTGGTGTCAGCAGAGTGAGCAGAGTTACCAGGAGGCACTTTCCCCTCTGCCAGAGCTCCACAAATCCTCCAACGCAGCACTGGCTTTGGGGATAGCTTGAGAATGACACAATTTGTATTCTCAAAGATCTCATTACACATATTGCTCATTTAACCTTTAAAAAAGCTGGAAGAAAGTATGCCAATGGATTCTGGCTGATAAATATCTAAATTAAGTAAATTTAATTAAAAACTGTTGTAAATGTCATCTAATCTGTGGATGCTGTGACAATACCCGTTGTAGCTTTGAACCAGTTTCAAAACGTGTTAAGATATCCTTACATGAGTTTGTACTGGATGATTTCTTTCTTCTTTGTTTCACAAGAAAAGGCAGGTTGGACTTTTATTGCTCAGTAAAAGTACTGAACTGAAATCTTGGAGAA
Organism: Alectoris magna; assembly: GCA_030625065.1. Classification (NCBI taxonomy): domain Eukaryota; kingdom Metazoa; phylum Chordata; class Aves; order Galliformes; family Phasianidae; genus Alectoris; species Alectoris magna. The sequence continues at coordinate 63,564,906 of CM060560.1, forward strand.
CTTTCTTGCGCCTTGTTACTGCCAGGTGATGCTGGCTGGAACAGTGCTTTCTCTCTGAAGTCATTAAGTTTTTTTTTTTGCCAGATAAAAAATGTGGGAGGAAAGAAAGATTTATGTTAAGTTTCAGCTTGGGAATCCTATTTCTCAGTACGCAGGAAATGAAAAGATCAGTGCATCTTTTTCAGCTTCTATTCTGGCCACATCACCAGCCCCTCCGTTACTTTAGTGCACACCAGAGGTATCTGCTCAGTGGGGAGCAACGGCTTGATGAATTTAGCAAAATCTTGTTGGCTGACCTTTTCGCGCTGGAGACATGATTTCATTTCTGTTGTCTGAAAAGGAGCACCAACAAGACAAGTTATTTCCATGTCCCAGCTGGAATATTGCAGTGCTAATGTATTTCCAAACATTTCTTTATCTGTACAAAGCTATTACTTTCAGGTCTATCTAAGAACAATAATGAATGTTTCTCTTTCTTCTGCTTTCTTCATGTACCAGCAAAAGTCAGAGGATTTTGCTCCATTATTCCATTCAACCTACAACTGCAAATATCAAACCAAAAATTGCTTTTTGGAACAGCGAGGTAGAAAAGCTCACAGAGGTGTACTGTCATACTAATGCTAAGGCACAAGCAGAAACCAGTTCGAGAATTGTTTCACTTGTAGCATCCGCAATACGTAGGGTCCCAGATAGACAAACTGAGCAGAGCATTGGTGACATGAGCTCAGCCATTATACTCCATTAACTGCCCAACATTGCTGCCAAATTAGTTCTTCTGGTTTAATTACTCCTCAGTTTGTGCCACTAACCCTCAGGTTTGAAAGTTGTATCCTGTTACGGAGGAGTTTTGGTTTAGTTTTGATAAAAGTGAAAGGGATCATCCAACAGAATATTCTTAAAGAGTGATTGGGCAAAGCTACAGCAGCAGAGCAGATGTGTTGTGCCTCAGGGGTACCCAGTGGCCATGGAAGTAAAAGTGTAACAAACATCTATAGCAGGACAGAAGCAGCAACCAACATTAACAACAAGAATAGCTTATCAGACTGTACTGTCATATTGTCCTCCGTGGAAGTGTCAAAAATAAGCCCACACTGAGGTAAGACAGGCATCTCTTGTAATATTTCAACAGGTGACGAGTGCCTAAGTGGCTTTTGTGCTTTTACTAACATTCCACTGCAATGCAGCCTTCAGCAAAGCAGTCCGTGAATCCCAAAGAAGCCTAAGAGAAATATAAAAAATGTTCAGATAATTCAAAATATTCAAATCACTATTCATCAGGTCACAGGTCAACTTCTACCACAGTTTGAGAAATGTTTTGAGCTCATTTAATAATTCACCTTTTAAAGATTTTGAAGCCTTTCTCTGTTGCTAGAGAACAGATTTTGTTCTAGGGAACACAACGCTTTTATTGCTTGTTGTTCATTCCAAGGTGAAGAACGCATCCTGTTCCTCACAAACCCAGTGGCACGTGCACAGCTGAACAGATTCTGTACTAGGTGAATAATACAGTGATATGCAAATGGATGTACAAAAATGTGGTTTGAGACAATCCTGTTTTGTGACAAGGAGAAGGAACAAGGACAATTTTTCTCTTTCCTTGGATTCAGCTCTTAGGTCTTCACATGTATGTCCATTTCAAAGGGAGCATTTTTTACCTTTTTCCCTGGCACCTCCTATACAGAAGTGAGACATCTTTTTTTTTTTTTTCCCAGTGTCAGTTAAGGATTATTAGAGTAGGCACAATACAGAAAATCATAGATAAAGTAGATCAATTTCTATTTACAGACTTACTTTACAGTTTTGTCCATGGCTTGCTCTTTGGACCTTATTTCTTGTATATTTGATTAATATTCACATGCTCCAATTGCAAACGTTTACCTGGAAAAGAAGTCCCACTAGCAGTTCCAGATCTGGCTACATCTGTGTCTACTCAGACCAGTAAATCTCAGAAGCTCTGCAGACCATGGTCTTGTCTCTTCCTTTTGGTAACACTGCCCTTCTTATCATTACATCCAGCTTGTTTGGATTCTTTTTCCCCAGGAAATTAGAACCCTGGATGAAGCCTTTCTACCCACAGCTGTGCCCTCACAAAGACCCTTTGCCTCAGAAAGCAATTTCTATTCGGAGACTCCTGACAGAGCTGAAACCTGGCTCCTAGCAGTCTTCAGTGCACTGTTAAGAATAAGCCTCAGTGGCAAGACCAAGAGGGAACTGCTCAGGTCTGGAGTCAATAGAAGTGGGATCCCACCAGTCACTATCTTCCCTCTCCTACACCAAGCACCAGGTCAGTGCAGACCTCCTCAGGTTGGTGCAGTGTGGGAGCAAGAAGGAAGGGAAGGAGATATAACCTGTAGAGACATCAGCCAAGGGAGCAAAACCTGCCCCACGCTTTGCTGGCATTTTCGTGCACTTCTCATTTAGGCAAACAGGAACCTCCAGTTCTGTGAATACAACTTGCTTGCTTCTTCAATACCCAGTTCCACTGGAGCACTCCCACAGAAACTGAAGGGCCAATTTATGTGAATAAGCTCTGACCATATTAGTAACAGCTTTTAACACTGAGCTGTAATGAGGTCAACTCAAATTTGAATACACGTAGCCCCAACTCTTACTGTTTGAATTTCCATAGAGACTGTCTGTATTCAACAGAGCAGAACATTCAAGTGGATTAGACTAAAAATCACTATTCTTTAACATTAATTTGCACACATTTTCTTGCAATGCCTTCTCCCTCTTTGAAAAAAAAAAAAAAAAAAAAAAAGAACTGTTTTCCCCCTCAGCATTCATACAGAGTCACAAGGTAGATTCCTTTGCATGCAGAGCCAGTAACAGAAATGGCAGGTGATCCGCACATACTTACGCCTGAAAGATGCATATTGAATTGCTCCCTTACAGCACTTGTGCTTTTCCACTGAGCTGGACACCCAGCATTGTCACTCCTAAAATATTTGTGAGTGCCACAGGATTTTCTAGGGAAAGATTTCTTCAGGCAAGACTTAGTCAAATTTAATCCAAGTCACTCGGTGCAGCTCTATTTGTTAAGAACAGCTCTATGCAGAGAAGAGCCCGTCACTGTGTTTTGCCTCACAATGTTGCAGAACACAATAACAACAACATTAAACTCAATACCCTTAAGGGGCAGTTGTAGTCAAGGGTCACATTTTCTTTCATTCCAATTAACCTACTTGTCATGTTGGATGGTAGATGCACTCCACAAACTGCCCTCAAGTGTTTCTCATGCTCTTTTAGTAATAGAAAGTGGGGAGAAATAAAATAGATCATGCTTTGCTGTTTGACATGTCCTTGGTATTCCATCTTATTGGAAAATCCACAAGAAATGAATACTCTGGTAAAGATTTTAATGGTTTGAAAGTACAAACAGGTTTCTGACTTGTGCTAGTATGCCTGTGGTGGCAGTGCCAGTAACGACAGTCTTGAGGATAAGGACCAGAAACCTTGCATGACCCTCCAGGTTCTGTTCAACTCATCTGACCCCATGTCAGACAAAGAGTAAATAAAAACTTGGCTTCTACTAAGCTAGACTGTTTTCTCCCTGTACAGGAGCGTGCATCCTCCATTCTTCTCACATAGCAAGAAGAAGAAAAGGAATCCAGTTCCACTGAAGAGATCTCCTGGACTGCTCACACTGTGCCAGGCCCTGAGTGCACCACCAGATCCAGCTGTCCCTGCCCAGTCCCAGTGGGACCTCCAGCACCCCATTTCAGCCCTACAGGCCTCCTCCAAGGACCCCACATCAGCTCAGATTGTCAATCCCTGCACAGCAGGGCTAGGCAACAGTCCTTCCCTGCCCAGCCATGGCTTTTGCCCAGCTGGGCTCACTCATGAGCCCACGTTGTGTCCCTGCCTTGCCAGGGGATGTGTCTGGTGCCAGGGCTGGAGCTGCCGGGTCTGGCAGGGGCAGCAGGAGAAGATGGGCTGCCAGGGCCTGCACTGGGCTCCACTGTGGCCCTCAGGGAGACCCCAGCCCTGTGAAACTATGGCTGTTGGAGCTGGAGGGTCCAATGATCTAATGTGCTCCAGGCTTGGGGAGCTGCTGTATATGTCCCTCTGCATGCCTACAGACACACCAGATAGCTTGCGCTCTTCCCCTTCCTGTCTCCAAATTTACGTCCCTTGAAGCTGCTGTTTGCAACACCACAGGCTGCCCAGAGAGGTGGTAAAGTCACCATCCCTGAAGGTTTTCAAGTAAAGGGTAGATGTGGCACCAAGGGACATGGTTAATAGGAATAGTGGGGATGGGTTGATGGTTGGACTAGATGATCTTACTGACCTTTTCCTTAACAATTCTATGATTCTATTACCCATCATATAATAATGGTGACAAGGAATATCAATCTTCCTGTCAAGTTCGCAGCGACCAGCTCCTCACCAAACTCACCAACAGTGTTAGATTAAGCTTTAAGAAGGCTTTTGCAGTCACATGAGCCTTCAAGTCCTTCTTTATAAATGGGAGGCTGAAGTCAGTCAACCCAGCACTTGACCAAGGGCTTCTTCCCCTTCACCAGATACAACAGCTCAATCCGAGCCTCCAGACAGAAGGGCAGACTTGTGCTCTCCATAGAGACCCAACCCAGAGGGAGATGGAGCTTATCTGCTGTTGAATGTCCCCACAGGCTGACAATTTCTTGCAGCTGTTTGGAGAAACAGCCACATGTCTCTTTGCCAGCATTAGTTTCCATCCCCAGTTGCACTTCAACTGTTGGCCAAATTCACTGATACCCAATCATGACTGTCCTTGATTCACCTAACCTATTTCTTTACAAACTTGCAAATATCAGTTCCTCCAGTACAAATTTCTTACATTTTAGGCATTCTCATCCTCAGTTTTCTGTTAAATAAATCATCAGTTTATGACAGTGTGTGATTCACTGGCAACATCCCGTAATTCCACCACACTAAATATGAATCACTGTTTGATTCTGTCATCTTTTACTAGGTGCTTTACTTTTACTCCATTTTCACCTCTCCCCTAGATCGATGTGATACAGACCGTAGGCTTCATGTCCAAACTTCTGCTTTTCTGCAACCCTTATGAACTCATGCCATTAGATTGTAACTTATTGTTAAATAACATATCAAACACCTTGACTGATGAACATGGCGTGTATAGAAGTCTTCCTGGCCACCTAGGCACACTGCTGGCTCATGTTCAATCAGCTGTCCACCAGCACACACAAGTTCTTTTCATCCGGACAACATTATAGCCACTCTCATCCAAGCTGCGTGGGGTGGTTATGGGACAAGTACAGCACTGAGCATTAGCTTTGTTGAATGCTATAGAGCTGGATGCAGCCCTTTGACCCAGCTGATCCAGATTCCCCCACATAGCATTCCTACTCTCTGGCAGATCAACAGTCCCACCCAACTTAGTGTTGCCTTCAAACTTACCAAGGGTGCACTCCACCCCTCATCAATGTAATTGATAAAGATATTAAACAAAACTGGCTGCAATACTGGGCCCTGGGGATCACCACTTGGATGAGTAACCTCCAAACATGGCCACAAAGGAAAGGAACTGGAAGCACTTTTCTCTCTGAGAAGTGGAATTTGAAAAGACTATATTTTTGTATGATAATAGGAAACATCTTTCACACAGACAGAAATCTGGGAGCAATTACTGTGGATATTCCTTGCCAGTTATTTCAGTAGAGCATGGTGGTTTTGCTGGTAGCTTATAAGCAGGATGAGGGAAAGGGCTGAGCAGAAGCTCACGCAGAGTGGGGATCCCACCAGACTGACGTCAGCCTGGTGCTCAGCACAAGCCCACTGCTGCAGGGAAAACCCTCATGGCTGGGAATCCATCCACAGATAAGCACATCTCATAATCCAGCTTGTGCCCTGAGCCCATGCAGTTTATCCTGACCCTTGATATTCAGTCCTGTTTTCTGAGGAAGCGTGACACTGTCTGAATTTCTATGAGCACAGAATTCCCAGAGTCTTTTCTTACAGGGACCTAATTGAGAAGGCAAAATGATACCCATACAGACAATTTATTTCTATCATCAGTTCCTCAATTTCTTCTCCCTAGTGAAAGCGTCTTGAGCATCTAGTTATTTTTTGACAGCTAGAGTGATAATGGGAGGATTTTTTTAAACTACCGTGCTATTCAAGATCAGAAGACTTCATAAAACGTCATTAAAGTGTGAACTCAAGGTTGGGAAAGATGAGGTCTCTACAAGACTAATGCAATTAATTCTGCTTGTTAACTACATCCTCAAAATATGTACACAGAGTCTGATCTCACTTCTCCTGTGGGGGGTTATGTCTGAAAAATAATTGTTTTCCAGTGGATTTCCTCATGATAAGGGAACATGGAAAGCTCTTCATGTCACATACCAATGAAAACAAAGTTATTGCATGAGAACTCAGATTTTTTTGGTGTACAGTAACTTGTCAAAGTAAGAAGCTTAAGTAAATTATGGCTCAATATTAAATAATTTCAGTAATTGAAATGTGCTAGATTGAAAGTGGGTTTCTTTGCTTTTTTTTTTTTTATATATAATTTTAATGTAATCCTTCTCACTCTGCCATCCGCCTCAGCCCTTGAATTCTAGAAAGCCTCAGTTCTTTACCGTTTACCAGAGCTAATTCCAACCTCAGTCCTTCTTGCTTTCCTTTCAAAGAGGAATTTGCACATTGGGACATTTTTAATATACGGGAACTCTGATGCAAAAAAAGCAGTTTATTTTGCCAGCAGCTTTCACTATTCCCTTTGCTATAGCTGAAGGTATAGAAATAGCATCCTCATGATCAGTCTCTCCTTTCTATCTGGTCCTGAAAGAAAGACTACACTTGGTATGCTTGCAATCATTAAATAAGCATGTTTCTGTGCATGTGAGGGAAAGAAGAGAAATAAACATCTGTCTTACCTATACACAGCCCTATTATTTGGGCCCTGGGGAGCATTCCACTTCTCCCATTCCCTCTGCACACATTCATACAGTGTTTCTCATCTCTCCAGTGATTACCTACATTGTGTTTCTGCAGTCTGGCATTTCCTTGGGGCAGGGACCTCATTCTGTATCCTGAAAAGCGAAATGTCATCACCATAAACTGGTTTCCTGCAAGCAGCCAAAATGCTGAAGCCTATTCTCCTATGGACATGAAGGGAAGGGTGGGAAGAGCAAATCAAGAAGCTATTTGCTCCACTCTGCAGTGGGAAGGCGAAGGGGGGTGGCCTTAGAAAATGAACTCACAGAAAGGTATTAGAGCTAAGAGACTAATGGCTAAAGGTAAGGATCACCAGACTCTTGATTCAGTGCAGTGCATTTGGTGTTCTCCCTTGCTAACACTGGAAATGTTGCCTGCAGTTTAATATTTTTCCTCCTATGAATGCATCTCTTTAATGCTTCTTTCATAGATTTTTGTTTCTATCTTATGGGCTTAAAGTCTATTAGAAACACAGCCTTGAGGCAAAGTTTCTCACAATAATGTCTTACTTTGTTCTATGCTGCAGAACATGCAGTTGGCTCTGACAGCGTTAGTTCTGCACTGATACGCTGTCTGTCAAACTGGCTGCAAGAAGAATTGTGAAAAAAACCTCCATGTGCTAAGTGAAAAAAAAATCCTGATTTGTGTTTTTATGTGAATATTTAATTCCATCTCAGTGTCCTCTCTCCCCACATCTGACTTTTGCAATGAAAATCCTACAGCAGCAACTGTTGACCTGTTTTTTGGTGATCTGAGTCTCATCAATAATGCTTAGATGACTCCCTATTTTATAAGTAAGTCCTCCGAACTGCTAAAAAAGTCAAGCAGGGTTGTAATCCAGCTGGTTTCTTGAGACATAGGATTACTGAATCATAGAATGGTTTGGGTTGGAAGGGACAATTCGGATCACCTAGTTCCAATCCCTTGCTATAGGCAGAGACACCTCCCTCTAGACCAGGTTGCTCACAGCCCCATCCAGACTGCCCTTGAATGCCTCCAGGGAGGGGGCATCCACAACCTTGATGGGCAACCTGTTCCAGTGTCTCACCACCCTCACAATAAATAATTCCTTCGTAATATCTTGTTTAAATGTACCCTCTTCTAGCTTAAAAAATTTTTCCTTGTCCTGTCATTACTTGCCCGTATAAGAAGTCCTTCCCCATCTTTCCTGTAGGCCCCCTTCAGGTACTGAACAGTCACATGAATGTCTCCTTGGATCCTTCTCTCCTCCAGGTTGAAGAGCCCCAACTTTCTCAGCCTGTCCCCACAAGAGAGGTGCTCCAGATCCCTGATCACTTTCATGTCCCTCCTCTGAACCCATTCCAACAGTTTGATGCTCTTCTCGTGTTGGGGCCCCAGAACTGGACACAATACTCCAGGTGGGGTCTCATGAGAGCAGAGCAGAGGGGCAGAATCACCTCCCTTGAACTGCCAGTCACACTTCTCTTGAAGCAACCCAGGATATGGTTGGCCTTCTGGGCTGCAAGTTCCCATTGCTGGCTCATGTTGAGTCTTTCATCAACTGACACCCCCAAATCCTTCTCCTCAGGGCTGCTCTCAAGCCATTCTCTGCCCAACCTGTATTTGTGCTTGGGATTGCCCCAGCACAGATGCAGGACCCGGCACTTGGCCTTGCTGAACTTCATGGGGTTGGCATGGACCCACCTCTCAAGCCTGTCCAGATCCTTCTGGTTGGCCTCCCTTCCCTTTGGCATGCCAACTGCACCACTCAGCTTGGTGTCATCTGCAAACTTGCCAAGAGTGTTCTTGATCCCACTGACCGTGTCACCTATGAAGATGTTAAATAGCACCGATCCCAGCACTGATCACTGAGGAACACCACTTGTCACCAGTCCCCACTTTGTCATTGAGCTGTTGGCCACAGCTCTCTGAGTGCAACCATCCAGTCAAGTCCTTATCCTGTGAATGGTCTGTTCATCATATTACTTAAACCGGACTACCTGAGATAATACGTTTGAGACTGAAGATTATACTCAGGGGAATGTGAAACTCTGCCCAGACCCAGGGGTTGTTTTAGTTAACCTAGGTCAAATATTCATGTATAGTAATGACACTAAGAATCAAAGAATTTTGCAATGAAAGTTGCACACTGTTCATACTGTATGTATAACTCAAATAGCTTGAGGAGTGTAAGACTCATGACTAATTAAGCACTTGCCTAAAGCCTTGCAGCCTGGATAGATCAATCACAGAGATGTTTCAGACTGAGGCACAATGAGTGTGCCTCTGAAAGCAAGAATATATATTTTTTCTCTGTGGCATGGGAAATACCAGGTGATGTGTAGGCTTCTTTCAATCAGAGTACAACAAATGAAGAAGTTTTACCTTCTGGGAACAACAGTACAAGAGGTGATTCTTTGCGTGCACTCTAACATGGCACTGGAACATGTTGCCTAGGGCTGTAATTGATGCCCAGTCCCTGGAGGCTTTCAAGGCAAGTCTGTATAGGGCCCTGTGCAACCTGTCTAGCTGTGGTGTTCCTGTACATTGCAGGGGAGTTGGACTAGGTTGCCCTCAGATGTCCCCTCCAACTCTCAGGATTCTATGATTCTATGATCTCTGAAATGTTTGGGGCCAGCTTGTAGGTTCTCCAAAGGCAAGACTAGCTCACGAGACACCATGGTCCCCAGAGGAGGAGGCAGACCACTCAAACAGTCATGCTCGCACAATGCCAAAGGGTTATCCCTACCTTCATTCCCTCTTTCTCATCTAATAAGCATTGAAGAGTCATGGCATTACCATTACCATCTGAAGGCGGCTTACAAGAAATGGGCAGTTATATTTACAAAGGAGTCTTCAAATGTTGGCTGTGTGGTCAGAGTGGGTGTGTGCAAGGAAATATCCTCGCTACCTTTTCTCTCATTTCCCTGGAAGGTGTATATTTATGCAGCTTTGGTAGTGGCGAGTGCTTTGCATTACTCGTATCTTCTTTTTGTTGGTTGTTGTAATGTAGCTCATTATTTCTTCTCACTTGACTGGAATTCTCCAGTTGGCAGAAATGTAATGAGAAATATACTCTCATGAGGGCATTAGGTGAGAAAAAATATTGTTTTCAAAAGAATCTTGTAAATGAAATCCCGAAGCCGTGTTTGCATAGCTTTTAATATTTTGCCACGTTGTTTGTCCTTAGTGAAGTGTAAAACTGGAGCGCATCAATGTTGCCTCGGAATTAATATGAGGCTAAGACAGTTTGTTAGCATTCACATCTCTCGCAGAATTTGTGTATATTTGTGTATGGAAGACTACAACAAACTTTTCAAAATACTGCAATTATTTTACTGCACTGACATCGTGTTTTTCTTTTGAAAGAGAGAAATGTGTCTCAAATTTGTATAAAGACTGTCACTCTTGTCCCTGCTTTTTCTATAATCCATTGTGTGTGTTGTGACACCGACAAAGTCCTTACATCTCTGATGTTAATATAAAACACATTAAAAATAATTTGTCTCTTTATCACACTCTTTAGAGTTGCGAGTACTTAACTTGACAAAAAAATACTATTTCACATGTCTTACATCTAAAGTATTTAAAAATCATAACAAATAGCTTTAGCTTAAAACTGCTGTTCCAGTTTGTGTTTTGTTCATTTACTGGATTAAACTTGGGTAGGAGTTTGGTATCACAGATAGAATTACAACTAAATGCAGAAATACCTAGCCAAGTCCTGTTACATTCTTGTAAAGATAAAATAAAGAAAATCTTAAATAAATAAATATTGTTTGACTTTTACATTCGTCTGACTCGCTGCTCACAGAAATGCAGAATTTTTCTGCAGTCTGGCTTCAGTTTTCAGTCCGCTGGTTTACTTGGATCAAATACTGATGAAAAGCTCCAGGCTAACAGATCTCAAACTGACAAGAATCAGATTTTGGCCCCATCAGCATCAGTGGGAATTTTGTCATTTAGAATCACAAAATACAGAGTTTATGTAGCTTTGCAGAGTAGCACCCAGGCAGTAACGGTGGCATCTTTCCACCTGGTATACTGCTTCTTGTCTTTCTTTCTCTCCATTATCTGGTCCGAAAATATTCTTCAGAAACCCTTCCTGCTGCACAGTTTTGCACCTGGGTGAATCATGGAAGCACACTGGGTTATGATCAGGTGACCAATTCCCAAGGCCTTACACTGATACCAGAAATTCATTTCCAACAGCTTGTTGCACAGACAAGCCACAGCTGTGGCTGTACATCAAATTAGAATTTAAATGGTGATCAAACTGTGAAGTGTCTCTGACTCCCAGTGTACCTCTTGAGCATGGCAGAGCTGACGTGCATCTCAGGTCACAGAATCATAGAATCATTAAGGTTGGAAAAGTCCCCTAAGATAATCTTAGAGGATTACCCCATCCCATCCCCACCATGCCTACTAACCATGTCTCTCTGTACCACATTTACCCTTTTCTTTTCTAACACCTCCAGGGATGGTGACTCCACCACTTCCCTGGGTGGCTTCACCGCTGGGTTACAGTGCCTCATCACTCTTCCTGAGAAGAAACTTTTTTGAACATCCAACTTGATCCTCCCCTGATCACATCTGGATACATCCCATCGGCAGCCAGTCCTTTGGGATGCATTCTACCTCACACTGCAGGAACAGTGCTGGTTTTAGGGGGTGCAGTTGTAAGATGCACCGGGGGATGTTTATCCCATCTTGCTTTGGCTTTTGAACTCACTTGAGCCAGGAAATTATGCTCTTTGTTTGCTCTAGATGTGGGGCTGTTGCACTTCAGGTGTTCGCAGAGTGCCACCTCCAGCTTGGTTTTACCCAAAAGAACACCAAGAGCTGCTCTGACATGAAAACTGGTGCTGTAAGTGGGGACTATCAGAATGGTGTGCTCCGTGTCTGAACTGAAACACCAATAGAGTTCACCCAGAGTTTCTGTCAAAAAATGACTCACAGCTTCTGCTCTGAGCTGCTTTCTGGAAGTCCACTGGCTAATGAGGGATGTAAGGGAAACTGCCTAAATGCTACGGGCCTGTGCTAGTAAGAGCTGTCCTCCTTTCTTCCCTTCTTGCCCTGCTACACCCCAGTTGCTTAGATTCTTCCATTTCAGCTTTTTGTAAAGAAATAAATAGTTTTATTTATTGGTTTATGTCTCCTTCTGTCATTCATAGCCTCTATATTGTTTTACATATATCCGATATCCAGCATTCCCAAGTCTCAGCAATATACCGTAATTAGGATGTACATATGTTTGGGATTCAGGTTAAATAAAACACACTTTTAGCTCCTGATTTTTCTGGCAAAGTTAAAATGGGAAACCAAAGTTTCTATTTCCCAATTTAGAGAAGAGGATGATCAAGTAAGAGCTCAGAAAAAGTGTTTCAGAATTCTTTTTTCTCCTATGGAAATTCAGAGAAGGAATTGGGTATTTGGGACACAAATAGCAATTCGTTGTGTACTGTCCTCATTTTCCCTATGCAAAGTACAATTGGGAAGAAAAGCTCTCGTTGACTCACATGCTAATTTTTCTCATTGCCTCTTTAACTTGCAGAGATTTTTCAAATATTGACTAGGCTTTGAACTTGACCTACTTAAAACACTGGGTATGTTAAACAAACACCCCTTCAGATCACATCAGTATTATAAAGGGGCCTTGCAAAATATCGGTATTTTAATACAGCTTTATATTGCTAGGCATAATGAGAGGAAAGCCAGTTGTCGTTCTTTGCTTCACATGGTTTTCACAGCTTTCACTTTCCTTAGAATGGATTTACTCTAATTGGCATGGGATTGAATATATGTTCAAGCCTGGACCTGCTGATCACCCATACATTAAATCCTCTGGATCAATCCTCGCCTGTAGCTGAGCCTGAAGCAGGCAGCTACTTGTGAAGACAGAGTCTGAGGCAAAGAACAACTCCCCTCTGCGTCTCCTGCTTGCCTTCCAGGAGGGAGGGAAAGAGGGAGGGAGAGAGGGAGGGAGAGAGGGAGAGAGGGAGAAAGGGAAGGAAAGGGGGAGGAAAAGAGGGAGGGAGGGAGGAAAGGAAGAAGGGAAGAAAGGAGGGAGGGAGAAAAGGAAGGAGGGAGGAAAGGAGGGAGGGAGAAAAGGAGGGAGGCAGGAAAGGAGGGAGGGAGAAAAGGAAGGAGGGAGGAAAGGAGGGTGGGAGGGGGAAGGAAGAAAACATGATATAGTATTGTGGCTTGCATATTATTGAATTAGCAGCATTACTGTTGCTCACTTTTTTTTTTCTTTTTTTTTTAATAGAATCATAGAATCATGTGAGTTGGAAGACAAGCTTAGTGGTCATCTGCTCCAACTCCCCTCTAATGAACCTACAGCTAGATCAAGTTGCTCAGAGCTTAACCCAGCCTGACCTTGAATGTCTCCAGCAATAGGGCATCCACCACCTCTCTGGGCCACCTGTTCCAGTACTTCACTACACTTCTCATTTAAAATAAATAAATAAATAAATAAATAAATAAATAAACCACTTTTTTTTCTTACACCCAGTCTAAACTTCCCTTCTTTTAGTTTGAAACCATTTCTCCTTGTCCTATCACAACAGAGCCTGCTAAAGAGTCTGTGCCCTTCTTTCTTAAAGCTCCCCTTCAGATACTGAAAGGCCACTATTAGGTCACTAACTCCATCTGGACATTGAGCCACTATCAATCTCTGGGTACAGTCTCTCAACCAGTTGCCTCATATCCATCATATTCATATTGTATCTGGAGAGAAGGATATTTTGTGGGACTGTGTCAAAGGCCTTACTGAAGTCCAGATGGATGACATCAGTGTCTATTACCTTGCCCATAGACAGAGTTATGCCATCACAGAAAGCAACTAGGTAGTTCAGGCAGGACCTACCATTGACAATGCCATACTGGTTGTTCTGTATCACATTCCTCTTTTCAGTGTGCTTTAGTGCAGCTTCCAGGAGGATCTGTACCATGATCTTCCCCAGCAGTGAGGTGAGGGTAACCAACCAGTAGTTCCCTGGGTCACCCTATCTACCTTTCTTGAAAATGGCTGTAACATTGCCCTTTTCCAGCCATCAGGGACTTTGACTGCCATAACTTTTCAAATATAAAGTATGTAAAATTCTTTTCCTTCTCCACGGTTTGACAAGGAATGCTTCTGCAGTCAAGAGTACTCTCAGCTCACCTTGAAGCACAAAACAATCTTGGAAGGTAGAACATTTTTAGTCACTCTAGAAGAGAAATAGATATCTCTTCCACTCCAGCAAAATCAAAGTACTTCAGTCAAGGAAGACAAGGAGAATGCTAATAGTATTAATAAAAATGTAAAATTTTCCTTCTGTTGTCTAAGATTGCTGCAATGTTATGAAACATCCCCTAGGTAATGCAGGACAGATGGGATGTGGGGCTGGGATGTGGAGGGAAGGACAGTCGGGAATGAATGAGGGCAAGAGAAGCTGGAGAAATGCATCAGCCCCCCACTGCTGTGGAAAAGGGAGGTGGATGTCAGGCAGCAGTGCCCTGTGAAGCCATAGCACCACCACCCCATGAGCCTTTGCCCAACAGCCCAGTGTTGTTTAATTCTTAAACTGTGTACTCTAACTGGGTTCTCTTACTCAACCTGCTGAAAAATATTCTGTTTGATGTTTTCACAGGCAGCATCTTAAGGCATTAACTTCACCTTCTTCTCCAGTGCTGCCCTTTCCAAAGTCATTATTACTCATTAGGTATATTGTGCAGAAAGCAAAGTAGGTCACGGATGAAAAGCCCCATCTTAGCGAGAGGCACCAGTACTGCACAAAGCTATTTTCAACTTTCATGAGATAAAAAATGTTTTCTGTAGGATGAAAGCTGTCACTGCCAACTTACAAATGAATGCCAAGTATGTAAAAACTTTCATTTTGGATTCCCAGTCTTTCATATGTTAAATGCATTGTTTCAGAATTCATTTTCAAAGATAACTCTCCATGTGTAACCTATGCTTGCTGGCTGCCGAGGACAGCACACACCGAGCTGAGGGACAGCTGGTGTGAGCCACTGCTGGCTTCCGTGGGATAAGATCATTTTCCCCACACAAGGATCTATCCCTGGGAATACCCTGAGGATGCAGTAGAGTAGACACCCCCAGGAAGGGAACTGGTTGCAGAGGGTGATGACCTGGACTTTTGCCGCCTACAGCCCCTGACTGTTTGTGCATGGCACTGGAAGAGAGAATTTCCATCTGGTCCCTAAAATGGAGATGACAACTTCTCCTACATTGCTGTCTTTTTGCATTGCGACCCATGAGTTAAAACAAAGCTTTAATTTCTGTTTGACTGCTCACCCAGTTCCTGTTTTCCTGTTACTTGGAGATGTCAAATAAATATGTGGATTTTTGGAGTAAACTGGTGGGCATTCCTCTTATGGCTCTTGGTTCGACAAAGCATTCAGCAAATGATTAATTTTGTTTGATTTTCATGAGGATGTAAACACATGATTGCAGGAGAAATTAGATTGCATTCACAGTGTGTCCTTCCATCAACAAAACACAGCTGAAGTACTTTCAATTGCCTTGGAGGTAATTAATAAAATTATGCTTTCAAGTTATTACTGCATATAATAAGTCGACATACATAGCAACAGTAATGCTGCTAAATTTGTTTTGTTGGTATAATCACCTTGCTCCACTGATCAGAGGAAGGTCGGTTAATCTTCATTAAAATCTGGATCCATTACAGTTGAAATTAGATCTTTATTTTTCTCTCTTAAATAATGGTTGTTTCAAGCTAAAATGTAAAACATGGAGACATATGGGAAGGTCTAAATTTATTATCATATATTAGAATAATATAAATTACATTAAAACTAACAAGCAGCGCATGCTTTGTATGTGTGCAAGCAGCTAAACTTTTAAAGAAAGTCATCCCACAGCTGGTGGGAGTTACGCACTAAGCACTTGGAAGTAGGCCTTGCTACAGCAACAAACCATTTTTTTATCAGAGTTAATTTCTACTTTAAGTACAGACAGAGCCCTTTCTGCATTACCCTGTGTTCCAGCAGCACAGGGCAGAGACTAGACCAGGTATGTCCAGCTCACAGCCCTCGGGTTGCACGTGGCCAGGCACAGGTCTCAATGCACCACCCCATGCCACGTGTCATCATGGCAGTGATTCTCATAGATGAGAAGCTGGACAAGAGCCAGCAGTGTGCACTTGCAGCCCCGAAGGCCAACTATGTCCTGGGTTGCATTAAAAGAGGAGTGGCCAGCAGGGAGCAGGAGGTGATACTCAGCTCTTGTGAGGTCCCATCTTCATTCAGTACTGCATCCAGGCCTGGGGCCCCCAGCACAAGTAAGACGCCGTGCTCTTGGAATGGGTCCAGAGGAGGGCCACTAAGATGATCAGAGGGCTGGAGCACCTCTCCTATGAAGAAAGATTGAGGGAAATGGGCTTGTTTAGCTTGCAGCAGAGAAGGCTCCTGGAAGACTTCATTGTGGCCTTCCAGTAATTTAAGAAGTGTACAAACAGGAGGGAGAATGGCTGTTTACAAGAGTGGATAGTGATAGGACAAGGGGGAATAGTTTTAAACTAAGACAGGGAAGGTTTAGGTTAAATATTAGGAGGGAGTTTTTCACACAGAGGCTGGTGAAGCACTGGCACAGGCTGCCCAGAGAGGTTGTGGATGCCCCATCCCTGGAGGCATTCAAGGCCAGGCTGGATGTGGCTCTGGGCAGCCTGGTCTGGTGGTTGGTGACCCTACAGATAGCAGGGGGATTGAAACTGGATGATCTTTAATATCCTTTTCAACCCAGGCTGTTCTATGACTCTGTGATTAAAAAAAAAAAAAAAGGTTTTAAAATCATTTTATCTCACCAGACTGTAGCCAGGTGAACTGAAGAAATAGGAAAATCTATCAAAAGAAATTTAGAGAGTAAAGCTGCTAATTTCAATTTTTATGCTATGGCAATAGATAAAAGTACTGATGCTACAGATACTGCTCAACTTGCCATTTTCATTAGAGGTATTCATAATGAACACAATGTCACAATGTCACGGAAGAAATGGTTTCTTTGGTGCCATTAAAAGACACAACTAAATCTCTTGATTTGTATGAAGCAGTAAAAATTACATGAAAGCAATTTTCTTTAACCCTTGTCAACATATCTGTTGGTACCCAAGTGACAGTGGTACTTATAAAATTAATAGATGATACAATTGCCACCGGCAATTCACATGTGATGAAATATCATTGCATCATGCATCAAGAAAACTTATGTGCAAAAGCTTTAACAATGATTAATGTCATGCAAATTGTCATCAAAGTTGTAAATTTCATGAAGTCCAATGGACAAAATCATTGCTAGTTCCAGGAGTTCCTTAAAAGTATGGCTGCTTATTATGGGGACAACATTTGCTTTTATGAAGGAAGATGGCTAAGGCAGGGTAAAATGGTAAGAAGACTTTATGATTTGTGAAATGAAATCAAGTCATTTATGGAATCAAAATGAAAATTTGTGCCAGAACATGAAGATTAAAAATGGCTTTACAAATGGCTCATTTAAATGAGTTAAACGTGTGTCTGCAAGGTGAAAATCAACTTGTCTGTGCTATGTTTCAAACCATAACAGCATGTAAAATGAAAATCATGGCAAGCTCAAGTGATGGCAAATCACTGTATGCATTTTGATGTGTCGGCTGAACAGTCCTGTGAACAGCAAAAAATATGCAGCTGTGTTGTGATAAAGGACTTTGGGAATAGGTTGATAGACTTTTGAAAAAATCATCAATTTGTTTGTGTATTCGCAAATCCATTTTCAGTTGACATAAATAGATTACCTGCATAATTTCTAATTGAAGGTGTAGAGTTGCAATCAGACATTCAACTCAAAGAACAATTTGGTCAGGTTTCTTTACTAGACTTCTAAAAGATGTGCCTTACCAGACAGAAGTATCCCTCTCTTCACAGTTGTGCCTTATTTGTGCCATCTCTTTTTGGCAGTACGCACATTTATGAGCAACAGTTTTCAGAGATGAACCACAGGAAGAGTAAAATTTCACCAAAAATCTTTGATGAACACCTTGGGAACTCACTAAGAGTTGCAACCACGGCCATCAAACCAGACACTGATGCATTCGTTTCACAGAAACAAAGTCAAACATCTCACTGGTTTTATGGTTTTGTTGCACCTCGCTTTTTTGTTTTAATTAAAAATATATTAAAAATCAGTTTTGTTACTTATATGCATAAACTATATGATATATTTTATATGCAGCCCATGGCATTTGCTCTTCACCCGGTGAGGCCAGGCAATCCAAAATGCTGGATGCTCGTGGACTAGATGGTCGCAGTTGAAAACCAAGCACTCAGATAAAACCAAGAAAATGTGTTTTCCTCCCCTGATTTATGAGTGAAAAAATAATGTGGGAGGACAAAATCTACAAGTTCTAAGATAATCAGAATATTATCTTTTGATTGACCATAAACAATCAATTTGATCTGACAAATAGAAACATTACATATTTGTTTAATAAATTATTTAGCTGCTTAATGTGCTATGGCAAATTTGTTTTGTCCCACATGTACAGAGCATTGAAGTCAGCATCACTGAAGCAATTTAAATAATAAAATGCTCTTGTCGCGTATCTTAGTCCATTCAAATTATAAACAAGAAAGAAGCATCATCTAATAAATAAGAGATGTTTTGCCTGATGTTTCAAAATTAAGTAACTTAAAAATTGAAGGTCTGAAACAATGTTTGTAAACAGTAACTCCACAGATAAATCCATGTTGATTTTGTTTACTTCCTAGTCTTGCAAAACTAAATATACAATTATATCAACTATTGTGCGTGGGCTTTTGTGTTGGGACATATTTTAGAAGGAAAAAAACAAAACTGCAGATGAGGATTAGCTATTCTCTGTTAATGGCTGGAATCATAATCAAAAACAACTGCTTAAGTCACTTGGATTTAAATCAGTTCAACCTATAGATACCCACCAGTTGATTCTACAACTCCTCCGAGACACCATGAGGCTTGCTGTCCATTGCTCACCTGCAGAACTACTACCTCTATCACGTGTATTATTTCACCCTTCAAGGAACCATGGGATGTCCTGGCCAAGACAAGACATCAGTGTCTATTATCCTGAGCAGGCAGACAGACAAACTTCTGGGGCTGTACAGAAGTGTGCTGCACCGCTGCAATGACCACAGCTTACCTAATGTGGCCAATTGAACAATGTCACCTCTGGGTTCAGGTTTTCCACGTGGCTCATAGAACATATGAAGTCAAAGAAGCCCAGGGAAGTTGTTGTATGGAAGAGAAATGAGAAATCTTAGCTCTACATTTCCATCCTTGCCTTTGCGGATTTCTTAATGACCCTGTTCACCATTGGACTGCAGTGTTTGTCAGATGTTTCCTACAACTGACGTATCAGGAAGGACTTCCAAGCTTCTACGGATTTCTTAACTGCTGAATCTGAATTTCTGGAAGGGGTTTCTCAAGGGGGAAATCCAATGCACACGAGAAAAAGAGAAATAAAAAAGAAAGAAGATAAAGATGGAAAAACTTGGCACCAAACTAAAATAATACGAAACAAGAAACCACAATTAGGTGGAAAAGAAAGGGAAGGAAAGGGAAGGGAAGGGAAGGGAAGGGAAGGGAAGGGAAGGGAAGGGAAGGGAAGGCTAAAAACCAACAAGTGTTTGTTTGCACGATCAGAGGAGAAAAATGTGTAAAGATCCCATATGTTCCTGACTTAGTGTTGCAGCAATAATATAACCAAGCATATTTGTACCAAGAGGGGTAAACTAAATTAGCAAAAAGAGAAAGACTCAGAAAGCCAGAAGGTAAATTTTGTCACTGGCGGCTCTCAGATGGGATGGCCTGAACAGGAGTGGAGGGGACTCCATTTAGGGATGTGGGACTGTGCCTGAAGGGGTGTTTGTGGGACATAGGGAGCTCAGGCCCAGAGCGATGCACCTCCTTTCCCCTCTCCATCATATGGCCCTCACCATGAATAAGTTGGAAGTTGCAACCCAGCTTAAGGTACAAGGTGGAAATTCCCAATGTTGTGTTCCCATCGCGTCTTCTTGGAAAATGAAAGGTCAAAAATAGTTGGGTTTTTAGGAGGCAGAAGAAAAGCATTTTAAGGGTTAAGTGCCTTGGTCAGTAACAGAAATAAGGCCTTACAGGTTTCTGGAAATGATTTGCTGTGTACTTAGGCACACAGAAATTGTAATCTATGTTGCTCTTTTACTGTGAAAAAACCCCACTATCTCTGTAATGCGATTTGTGAGGTCTGTACAAAGAGAGGATGAAGGCATTTCAGTCTCAGAAACGTTCTCAGATCTGTGTTTTGGCTTGCAGTATTTGAGCTGCAATGCCTATTTAGAGGCAGTGATATGCACACAGTGTGTCAAATGTAAGATGCGCTAAACCTCTTCCTTCTCACCGGGCCGAGTTCTTGCTGTCAGGTTTGCATTAATGACCCACTGACCTACTTTCCTGATTCACCTGGCAGAACTCCGCAGCCACGCAAGCCCAGATTGGTTTTGTTTAGATTTTGTGACAGAAATCATTAGAAAAGTGACACTGCAGATAAAAATGAAAAGTGCTCTGCTTTTTGGTGTTGCAAGTGCATTTTTTATTTAACCGTGTAAACATTATCCATCATGATGGACTTGTCTGCTTCTTTTTTTTTTTTTTTTTTTTTTTTTTTTTAAGGCTCTGTGTTTTATAAGGTTTTCCTCTCTCTCCCTCGTATTAAAAAGAAAAATGAGCTGTGTATGTCGATCCAGTGACACCCAACCAACAGGGCTTCTTTGCTGCCGCAGACCAAGAGCAAAGGGAAGAGGCAGACATAATGGATCCGTGAGAAAAACGCATCTTCTGCCTGTCTTAAATCATCTACTTTACAGAGAAGCTTAAATTGCTAGAAATAAAAAAAGCTCCTTGGCAGCTCAACAACTGCATATAAAACAAATCATATTTTTCAGTGAATTGTAAATGTCACTGTCTCAAATAACATTTCTGCTTTCATAGAAATAGGAACTTAATTTTCCTCAGCTATATTATTACCTCACACTGGTGAATCAGATCACCTACACTGAAACAGAGCGAGCCAGTGACTCAGAACCATGGCACATCTAAAGATCAAGCGCACTGAGCTGCACGCAGATGGGAGGCTCCGTTGAGCCACCAGATAGAGCCCGATCTGCTACGATTCTGCTAAAAATGGGCACCAAATGCTTGTTGTCAGAAGTGACTGGCAGCCTGTGTCCGAGCTGAAAGGAGGTTGTTTTTTTGCCTATTCATTCAGCGGGTACATAGTGACAGCATAAGAGAGAGGGAGGGCTGTGACGGGCTGTCACGTGGCGAGATGACTGCTGTCTCAGTCTCGCTGTCCTTTTGGAAACTTGAGTAGTTTAAAAAAATGAATCACTGCTACTGCAATACCTTAAATAAAGCATATTATTTAACATTTTGGTCTTTCCATTATGCTTCCTTCAATTTATTACTTAGAATCACAGAATCACAAAATACCTCTAGTTGGAAGGGGTCCATAAGGATCATTGAGTCCAGCTCCTGGATCATAGAACCATAAAATCATTCCGGTTGGAAAAGGCCACTAAGATCATCTAGTCCAAACACCAACCCACACCTGTGAGTGCTCTAGACCATATCCCTCAGTGCCACATCTACTCAGTCCTTGATCACCTCCAGGGAGAGTATCTCCACCATCCCTGGGCACCCTGTGCCACTGCCTCACTGCTCTTTCTGAGAAGGAACTTTTCCTAATATCCAACCTGAAAGTCCTCTGGTGCAACTCGAGGCTATATTTCCTCCCATCCCATTGCTGTTATCTGAGAGAGGAGGCCAATCCCCACCTTGCCACAACCTCCTTTCAGGTCACTGTAGAGAGTGATAAGGTCTCCCCTGAGCCTCCTCTTCTTCAGACTGAACAATCCCAGTTCCCTCAGCCAATCCCCATAAGACTTGTGCTCCAGACCCCTCACAGCTTCATTGCCCTTCTCTGGACACGCTCCAGAGCCTCGATGTCTTTCTTGTAGTGAGGATCCACAGGACCACCCAAAAATCAGACGATGTGTCTAAGAGTGGTGTTCACATTGCCATAGTGAGCTCATCTCCCATATTATAAGCTCAAATGATTAATGTTGAAAACACAGATAAAAATGTTTATCTACTTCAGTCCTGGCAAGTAAGGAGATGATAGTTGCATGTAAGATAGGCACTGCTTGAGTACAGTTTAATTTCTGCATGACTCATCTCCGTTTCAGAGTAAAGAGATGCTGCTGGTGACAATGCCAATATTTTTTGTGCAGCTGTATATTTGACTTAAAGCAAAGGAGCGCAGAGACCGACACAGATCCTCTGAAAATATGAGCTGCAAGTCTAGCTCACACAGAAATGTGTGTGAATGGTGATAGTGAATCCTGCATGCCAGCAGAACACTGAATGGCAGTGGTGTTTCAGAATTATACCTCAATGAAAGGTTTTCTGTTATTTTAGGGGTTGTGGCATCTCATCTGCATTTTCATGAATTAGTGGTTTTCACCATGTGACAGAAACATTTTGATATATTAATGAAAGCAATTAAAAACATATGTCACTGCCAGATTTCAAGCTGAAAAGAAAATGATATTTCTCACAATGCAAATTCCAACCATTCCAGCTCCACTTTTATTCCATTTCATCCCTCACGAAAGAGAGATGAATCACAGGGCAGACTCCACAGCTATTTGATTCAACCCCTGCAGATTGCATTGATTTCTGTAACAAAATAAACATTTTCTTCACCAGCATGTTTTGCTCAAAAGATGTTCATATTGCATTTGTTAGACTTCAGAGCAATTGAGTTTGGAGCTATCTTTGAAGGCAAGTCTGTAGGTGTTTATTTTTATTTCTCTAGTTTGCAGGTTATCTTGACATGGGACTGACTTAAGTTATTCTTTCAAGGTGGTACTTTTTGGTAAAACAATGTTAAGATATCACTGGAATTGACGGAGCTCTTTCAGAAAGCCCACAGTGCCCACAGTTGACTTCAGCAACATGGAGATGCAGAAGGTGGCCTGACTTATTTAGGTGACGGTGTAGCATTAGGCTCTGTGATCCCAGAAATTGTTGATGAAGAAAGATGTTGAATTGTTGGATGTGGGTGAGCTGACCCAGATTGAGCATTTCTCTCTCTTTAAATGTTCTATGGCTTAAAAAAAAAGATCACAGTCTAGTACAAATTTCAGACATGATGGATTCTTTTCAGCAGTGTCTATTTGTTGCATCTTTCTCAGTTTTCATGACTTGCCTTCATGATCCTTCAGTCGGTAATGGCTTGTTTTCCGAACTAAACCTGTGTTGGGCTATATTCTATTACACACAGTGGTACATGTGTTTGCAGACATTAGTTCATTAAAACAAAACAAAAACAACAACAACAACAAACAACCACCAGAAAAGTCATTGAAGAGCAGCAAATTCAAGGGTTGCACTTGTTTTAAAGTGTGTTGATCTGCAAACAACGATATTGTTCATTGCAGGGGAGTTGGACCAGATGACCTTTAAGGGTCCCTTCCAACTCAAACGCTTTTGTTTGAGTTGGATTTTGTTTGAGTCTATGATTCTGCAATATTTGGGAAGCAATGAATGCTGACTTCCCAATAGAGAGCTCCATCGCACCCTCCTCTGAGGGGCTGGAACCCTGCTTTTGCAGCCCTCGTGTGTCACTGGGGCACTTGGCACACCAGTGCCTAGTGTGGCATTTTGCAGGAGGAAGCCTTTCCTTCCTGTCTTTTCTTTTGCATATTCAGCCAAAGAGCTATCTATAATTTTTGTCACTTTCATTTCCAGTATGTCACCGTGGATTATGAGAAGTAAGCCACCGTCCGCCCATTTAATGGAGTGCATCACTGCAGATAATCGCTTTGGAATGTAAATCAGTTTACTGTTACCTGGTTACTGCTGGTACATGCACGAAACGGAGAGAAGATGGCTCTAGCACACTGTAAGTATAGCATGCAGTAGTGAATATATATCAAACTCCCCTTCTCTTCACAGTTGTGCTCAGACCTACGCAGCAGGGTGACACATTTGTCTGCGTGCACAGGAACATGTCCGCCCGTATTTACAACATCACACTGATAAGAAATGTTCCCACAAGCAAGCCTCAAATACAGGTTGCCTATCACATCTATTACATCCAGTTTTCTTTCAGGAAAGCTGCTTGTGGAGCAGACAGTCTACAGGGGAGGAGGCCAGCCTGGGTAACACAGCTCCCATCTTAGCACGGAGTCTGGCTCCAATGGTCTAGAGCAGCTCACAGCAAATAGCCCCAGAGGCAAAGCACAGTTCCTCTCCTCTTTGTGCATTACCTCCAAACTGGAGAAAAATATGGCAGAAAGGAGTGAATGCCAGACAGAATTCGCAGGAGCAGCTAGGGGGCAGGTGTCATGGGTCAGAGGAGAGGGTGAGGAGTTAGACTAGAGTGAAAGTGTGACAAGCTCTAGGTGTATTGGTGCTGTGATAAGCTATACAGGTACAGTTGCCGTACAGTGCAGGAAACACAGAGCAATTAAATCCTCCTGTGCTAAGGATGGGTCCCTTTTCTGTCAGCAGAAGAGCAGTGTTGCATTTGGTGCACTTACTCTCCTGACAAGGTTGCTGCCAGTACAGTTTCAGGTTGATTGTCATTGAAGGATTCAACATCCTTCAACTCAGTCTCTCTCTTACAGGCAGACTTTCTTCATATACTCTGAAAAAAGGTTTGTCCTTGAACTTGAGCCATTTCTCTGGCAGTGCTCAATGGAAAACTACTGGATGGATTACAGCAACAATTCAGGTTTGCCTTGCTTTTGTCCCCACAAAGTGCTTAAGTTAGACATAAAGAGTGAGATGAGGATACGGGTATCCAGTTTGCGCAGTAAGGGCATATGACAAAACGAACACATGCATGCACACACACACTCACCCTATGGCCACAGAGATACTGGCATGAAAAGATATTGAACTTCTTAATGGATGTGTCAATAATAATAATAATAATAATAATAATAATAATAATAATTTGTATTTTTTAAAGTTGGCCATATTGTAATAGTGGTATTCAGTCATTCATACTGCTGTCATGTTTGCTGCCAGAAACAAGGACATTTCCAAGCAACAAGCTGCACATGTTTACTGTATATTTCAGCACGGAACCATGCAGGTTTTACAGCCATCACCTGCATTGCCTGATGTGATTGGCACTGCCTGTATCTGGGTGCACAGTGATAGCACACAGGATTGTCTTTAATGACACCAAGCAAGCCCCCTGGTGACACTGAGCAAACTCCTTTCCTATTCTTGCAAGCTGCTGCTTCAGAAGGCTGTTAATTCACCTTTTCCAAGCTGCTAGACAATCATTCCATACCTTTTTGTGCTCCTGGATGCAATCCTCAGACCCTGCCTGGAGGGAGAAATCCCCACTGCTAAGGAGTCATAGAATCACTAGGATTGGAAGAACCTCTAAGACCTTCCAGTTCAACCACTGACCCATGCCCACCATGCCCACTGACCACGTCCCTCAGTGCCACATCCACACGGTTCTTGAACACCTCCAGGGATGGTGACTGCACCACCTCCCTGGGCAGCCTGTGCCACCACTCTTCCTGAGAAGAAAAATTTCCTAATATCCAATCTGAAGCTCCCCTGGCACCACTCAAAGCCATTCCCTCTCATTCTAACACAAGTCTCAGTAAGGAGGGTGAGGTGGGGGCACAGGGTGAGAGTGTAAATGTGACTGAGTCTCTTTCATTCTTTTGGGAAAACTCAAGGGCTACCTCACTAGGAAGCCTGCTGTGTTCTGATCTCTGCATAACAGCGTCCTCGACTGCTCATTTAATGAGCATTTGTTGGGTTGAGGAGAAATCTAGATTATACCTAACGCACCTCTGGTTATTTGCCAAAATTTTTGAAAAGTGAAGTCCTACTTTTATACTTCATTATTATTTTTATTGTGAGTCTTTATTTTGTGCCACCGAGTGATGACCGATTAGTGGAATTTTTTCCACAAATGGGAAAATATTTTTCTCTCCCCCTTTCTCCAGGTTTTCGAATTGCCCCTTTCCTTGCCAACAGTATCACTCTGAAACAGCTCTGATTTTACTGCCAACATGACAAAATTTAGACACTTTACTGAATTACACTTGACAACTCATTCAAGTTGCCACTTGAGCCTTCGGAGGTATCTTCTGCATTATCTGTTGGCGCACACGCTTTTCCTACAATTGTATCCAAAGTTTGCGCATATTCCTTTTTTTCAGGTTCCTTTGCTTGAAATGTATAAAGTTAAAAGAGGAAACATTCTTGACAGCTTATTGTGTAAATCCTTCTGACACAGTTTCCATATTTCCGTAGGAGATGAGAACTGATGGATACAAAGTAGGTCAAGAACTCCTGAGAGACACAGTGACTGCCTTTGATTTTTCTACCTTGAAGTTCAAAGAGCATGAGTAAGTTCACTGAAAGAAGACGAAATGAGTTATTTAAAGAAATAAGGATTCCACTTTGCATGTAGTGCCCTGAGCACTTAAGAAAGAACAGGTCATGAGTCAGCCAGAAGCGTGCATGCACATGTATGGGTCTGGATGCACTTTTCTAATATTGTTTGGTGACAACACTGTCATTAATTGATGATGATCTCTTCCTAGCACTGAAAGGTTTTTAATTTTAATAAAGAGTCCAATAAGAAATTTGATACTACATGCTACACTTTTATACACTATTGCCTCATGTCAACGTGAGTAGAGCAACTATTTCTTCAGGCAATTTACTTAGGCTAAAACCAAGTGGGCTAAAATTGAGGAAAGAGAGCAGCCACCATCCCCTTCACCTTGCATGAAGTAAAGGAAGTAGACTTTCAGGACTGGAGCTGTCTACTTGTACAGGAACTGTACCCAGGAGCCACGTGGCTTTGGGCTAAGGCACTGGTACCCAACACAATTGTTATTTGCAGCACAGGTCTTGCCTATAGTATTGCAATGTAGAGCTATTGCTGCAACAGAAATGTTGAAGAAAACTACCGTGCACACTGGTGAAGAGTTACAGGGCCAGAACTTTAATCCACAATGAGGACTACATCTATCAAGAACAATGAGACTTCTTCCATTCAAAGGACTAATTAACTGGGAAACAGTTAATTACAGGGGCAATGGGCTCAGCTGCCATGTTGTGTATGCATGCCAAGCCATGTGGTGAAGGAAGACCACACTACCTCATGATCTTCCTAACCCTGTAGTGGCTGCATCTGACCCCAGTTAGCTGGCATTTAGGAGAGGCAAATGAGAGGAAGGCTAATGTAACAGATGGAGACAAAATGCAGAGAAGTGATGGAAACCTTATTCCAGAAATGCAGAAAAAGTGTAGTCCATTTGAAAGCTGTTACTTGGATTCATTCCCCTTATGAACAGTGAAAGAGGCTCTGATTAAAGCTGTGTAGGTAGCTGAATTTTGCTGTGCATGGCTGTTAGAGACGTTCCCTTTGTTTCATACCAGAGACAGACAGGAAGTAAACCTGTGTGCTGATGTAGAGGTAACATGAATAAAAATCGATGGTAAATAGTTTCAATTTACCTTCCCTCTATTTTATATATATTTTGTTAAACACTAAACATTACTGCTACATGAAAAATAGGTTTTTCATGCTCCACAGCACTGGGAAGATGTACCATAACGTTGCAATGTGCACCTCTCCATTCACATTTCCCTGGCCCATTCTGGCAGTGGGCACAAGATAGGGATAAGGGGACAAAGAAGTGCTTTGCCTCCATCAAACATCATCTATGAGCCACGCCAGAACCTGCTGGGGAGCCTAAAACAGGGCAGCTAGGCTTTCCTGGTTACCAGAGAGCACAGATTGTTCTGTGAAAGCAGAAGTCCCAGCACTAACAGGCAGCACTCAGAAAATCAAATAATCATTAAGGCTGGAAGACCACTGAGATCATCCAGTCCAAGTTGCAGCCCACCCCCACCATGTCCACTGCCCACATCCCTCAGTGCCACATCCACACGGTTCTTGAACACCTCCAGGGACAGTGACTGCACCACCTCCCTGGGCAGCCTGTGCCACTGCAGCACCGCTCTTTGTGAGAAGAAATTGTCCCTAATATCCAACCTGAAGCTCCCCTGGCACAACATGAGGCCATCCTATCACTGTTACCTGGCAGAAGAGGTCACCACATCCTCCATTCAGGTCATTGTAGAGAGCAGTAAGTTCTCCCCTGAGCCTTCTCTTCTCCGGACTGAACAATCCCAGCTCCCTCAGCAGTTCTCTGTAAGACTTGTGCTCCAGACTCTTCACAAGTCTTATGAGGAGGAGCTAGTAAGATTTAAATGGGCAAAGTTATTTACAAACATTAAAGCACTGAACTTCATCAGGATGTTGAAGTAGGTCCTAAGTCACATAATAAGAACTAAGAGCAATGTTGCTGTAGCTGTGATTGTCAGAGATGCGAGCAAATCATAATAAACAGTGAGGTCTTATTTCTTCCTAGATGGACTGACGCAGCTGAAAGAAAAGCCTAGACGAGCCCTTCGGAGCAGAAGCCCTTCTCCTTGCCAGGTTCTGTTTCAGGCCTTGCTCACAACCCAAAAGCTGGGCTGCTCCTCTCTGACTGGCTCAGCTTGTGTAAGGGAGGTCATCCCATCTGCCAGCAGCTCTCCTTTTGCTTAGAGTGAGAAGTCAGACTTTGCAGCCCTGTGATAGGCTGCTCATGAACAGCTCTGATTTTTTCCTGCTATGCAGTGACTTCAGCCAACACGAAGTGCATTGCTCTTACTTGAGAACATGTGAGCCTAATTGGCATTCTGTAAAACTCCTCACAACGCCTTTTAGTTAAAGCGAATGTCAGAAAACACAAGGTCCCATTTTCTTTGTGAAAATTCCTCCAAAAAATTCCTCACCACAGGCTGTGCATCGGAGCATTTAATTCACACATTCAAAAGCAGGGCTGTGCAATACGAGCTTCAAGATGTTTACTTCCCTAAGCCTCTCTCTGGCCAAGAAGAATGACCTAACCCAGGGGGTGGTCCAAACCTTGGCTCTGTGCACCTGTAGTCCAGATGTCTGCCCTGAGATTGCTCTTGGTCGAACTTCCCAGGGCAAGGGCTTGGCTGGATGCATGTGGGCATGGCAGGAGGCTCTGGGCCTCCCCACCACCTCATCCCCATCATCCTCCCATGTCCCACCATAAAGAAGTGGAGCTGCACCAGATGGAATCAGCCCACAGGCTGGATGCAGCCTCCATTTGGATCTGTTTGATTTCATGTTTGGAACTAATTAAGCTAATGATTGATTACTAGATAGTGTTCTTTTGTTTTGTTTTGTTTTTTTTCTCTAATACCATTTAGATGGCGTTCTCCCAGGTAACAGCATTAGAACAAGAGGTAATTGCCTCAATTTATGCCAGGGAAGTTGAGGCTGGTTATTAGGAAATGTTTCTTCTCAGAAGGAGTGGTGGTGAATTGGAACAGGCTGCCCAAGGAAGTTAGTTGGTGGAGTCACCATCCCTGGAGATGTTCAGGAACCGTGTGGATGTGGCACTGAGGGACATGGTCAGTGGGCGCATGGTGGGGATGGGCTGACTTTTGGACTGGATGATCTGAGAGGTCTTTTCCTGCCTTAATGGTTCTATGATTCTATGATTAGATGAGCTGTGAGAAGCATTGTGATCTGATGACTTTTGGAACCCTCACTTTGGGTTTCTGTCAACCAGGTCTTGAAGTCTTAGTTGGTCACTCGAGACTCTTCCTATAGATGATGCAGATAAATGGGCACCTCCAAGGGTGAGCTGTCTTGTCAGCCTCTGCCAGCCCTTATGCTTCTTTCTACTAATTATAATGGGCTGCCAGCTTAGGCTGGGATATTTTTATCTTCAGATACCAAAATTCAGGTAGGTGAATTTCTCACTCTTGTAGGCAGATTACCAAATTAACTAGAAGAATTCTGTAGCCCCTATCTCCAAAAACTATACCCTAAGAAGTTGTAAGTAAGGAGGAGCCTCACTCAAAAATTCTGTAGGTCCAGTGTGTCCTATATGTGCAAAAAATACCAACCACTAAATATGCCCTATATGTGAATATATATGTATGTACATATGAAAGTCACCCTCTAGAATATGGTGGTTTTCTGGCCTATTTCTGGGGTAGCTTAATTTCCTGTGCTCAGGAGTTCTCCTTTTGTAGGAAAGCGTAGCAAGTCTCCAGTGCGTTTCTCTCTTCTATCCATTCTAAGAAAGGGAAGCAGCACCATCAGCAAGGATGGGGATGCTAGTGGCCCACCTCTCACTGCTTTTCATCACTTTCTAAGCAGCTAAAGGTCCTCTCCCAGCTGCACCTGCTGCAGAGCTGCAAAACCCAGACTTGTCTGGAAGCTGAACCCTTTGCCAAGGAGCTTCTCTCCAGTGACTTTGACAGAAAGAATGGAGAAACCCTGCTCACTTTAGCGATTCTGTTTCTTCCCCCTTGACAAGAGATCTTCCAGATGGTGGACAGGTATTGGAATTCTGAGCCATGCCTGGTGCACAGTGAGGTTAATAGATTTTTATGGCCAGAGGGAACATCCTGACCACCCCATCCCCTCCAGATAACACAGGCCAGAAATAGGAGCTGTAAGTACACCGAGCTTCCATCAGCAATGAAAGAACACAGCACACTCATAATGGCCCTGCCAATCAGATCATACTGCTAATCTCTACATTCCTTCATCCTCAATGTCTTTACTGAGGAGAGTTCAGAACCACATGGTGTCTCAGCATGCAGCTCGCATCCTATGCAAGACAAGATGGATGCCTTTCGCTTCAGAAGAAGAAGAGAAATAATCTGTGTGTAGCTTCCTGTAAGATGACTTTTCCTTTCCTTTTCTTTTTTTTCCATGTCAGAAAAAGCAAAAAGTGAAAGCAGTTTGAGCAGCTTTCTCTTTATTGACAGCCGTTTGCAGCTGTTTACAGCTGTGTGCTCTCTCCAGCAGGGTCAGGCTGAAGGGCAGGATTTCAGCTCCTGTCCAACTGCAATGTAACTAATAGAAGCCACTGGCCCTCTGATCCCTGAACTGGTGGTGTGTCCCCAAGCATTCTTCCACACAACTCCAGACCAGAAGGTCTCCCACAGACAAATTCATATGTCTAAAGGTACCTAGAATGTGGGGAGAAAGTTCCCAGAAAGACTTCTTGATGTTTCTGCTCAGTCAGTGGGTTCAATAAAGACTGGGGAGTCTTCAGGCATTGTTGAAAATACTCCATAGAGTTGATCTCACATTAGTTCTGTGTTAGTGAGGAATCATCTCTATTTGCATCAGCTCACCAGCAGCACAGTCAGCAAGTAATTAAACCCTAATGAGCAGGCTTGCGAGAGGGCTCCCTGTACACGTGCATGGGTTGTCTGGGCTTGAAACTAGCTGCATGGGGACTGCAACTCCCCACCTCACTCCCAGCCATCACCCCACCCAATAGGGAAGAACATTTTTCACTGATACTACACATCCTTACCAGTTTTTGTTTTTTTTTTTCACCAAGTCCAATGGGATATAAACACTGTCCCTCTACTAGAGGCAGAGCACTAGAGGGGACGAAGACTTGATGGTGTGTGCTGGGGTGCTGTGGCCAACTTGGCAGTCACTGCTCACCTATGCTATCCCTTCCCAACCTCTGATGCACCAGCTCAAAGCAGTAGTGCTGCTTCATTCTGCATCAGCCTGATAGTATTCTCCCACCCACCCTTGGGTACGCAAGGCCCCTCATGAAGGCAGGAGGGAGACCTGCCTTCCTTGCTTGAGTGGTCTGGAAAAAGATGAACACTCCGGAGAGCAGCACTGCTGGTTGGATATTGGGAAAAATTTCTTCTGAACAAGAGCAGTGATGCAGTGGCACAGGCTGCCCAGAGAGGTGGTACAAAGTCCTTGAAGGTGTTCAAGAACTGTGTGGATGTGGCACTGAGGGATGTGGTCAGTGGGCATAGTGGGGGTGGGCTGGTTGTTGGACTGGGTGATCTGAGAGGTCTTTTCCAGCCTTAATGATTCTATGGCAAGTCAGTAGCTCAAAACTGCCTACTACAGTCCTGTACGGAAGCCTAATAAACAATTTACATTGAGCTATTATTGTGTTTTAATGCTGACATAGCTCATAAATCATAGGAGGCTTGACTGGATGAATATAAAAGGTTATATTATTATAATTATAATAATAATTATGCTACCTCTTATTATAAGAGGTAGCAAAGTATTAAAAACTTTCACTTTTGCAACTCACCTCTTTGACATTAGGCAAGCTATGTGAACTATTTTCCTCTAAAATGTGGTGGCAGTCCCAGTACCTGTAGCACTGGGACAATCCTCCTGAGGCTGGCTGTTCCCTTCCTTTGCCAAGGAGCACTGGTTACTTAACTTGGTTTTAAAGACCTCCAGTGGGTTCTGCAACATGTCTCATCACACAATCCTGCTCAGTGTTTCCACTTTCCTTCCTGCTAGAAAGCTTTCTCTCAATGCCTAACTTAAGACATCTTTGCTGCAATTTGAACCCATTATTTCTTTTGCTTTCCACCAGGGACAACAATTCTTTCCTGCTCTCTCAACAGCAGTTTTTGCATATTTGAGGAGTACTCCCCTCACCCTTAATCTTCTTTTCTTTAAGGAAAGCAGCCCCAGTGCAGTCATTCCTCCTGGTAGGTTGTGATTTCCAGCCCTCTGATCCTTCCTGCAGCTCCCTTCCAGATCTACCATGGCTGGTCCGTATCTGTCCAGGATCACAGCACTGCAGACAGTGCTCCACTGAGGCATTATCTATGCTGGGAGTGCAGACATTTGTTCAGGATGCTGTATGAGTTTTCTGTACAATCCATACTAATCTCCAAAGGTAAAAGAGAATCTTCTCTTCTACAAAGAGCAATAAACTATGGCTTTGATCAGGATCCAAATAGGTTTTCTTGCTAAAATAACTGTGAGGAAGTGAAATCAATAGACATATTTTGAACATGTTTAAGTCGACAATACATCCTTAATCCGGTGCATGGTGCACTAGATACTCCTGTGTAAGTAAGTAGGCATTTGCACAAACATACTGGCAGGACAAGTTCAGGAAGTGAAAACGAGAAGGGTTGGCTGGTAGCAGGGAATGAGGTCCCACCTTTTCCCTGTGATCTTGGACAGACTGCAATCTTCAGTTTCAGTTTGTGTGGCTCCCCAAATCATCCTTATTTTCGGGAACCCTGTGATACAGCACATAGCATTAAGTATCAAACTAAATAGTACACCTAAGCAAGTGGTTAATTTGAGAGGGGAAAGACTATCATAGGTCAAGCTGTTCTGCCCCTGCTTCAGGGGTACAGCCATAAGAGTCAGCACCAGCAGCACCACGGGTGCAGCGTTTCCACTGCCCAGTGTCCCAGTGCCTCTCTGCCACATGTGAATGTCACCTCTAGCAGAGATTTACTCAGCTTTATCTGACTGACAGCAGTGTTTTGCCTGGAATCTTTGAAGGCAGGCAGGCGAGGGGGCAAAGAGCACTAATAGAATTCTTCAATGTCATTTTAATAGGATCACTGTTTTGTGGTAGCTATTTTTTCCCCTCTTTATCTTTCTCTGTCCTCTGCTAGGCTCTGTGTTAATGCCCTCTGGTGATACTGAATTCTTTCCAAGCTTCTCAAAAAAAAAAAAAAAAAAAGAAAAGAAAAAAAAAATCCCACCAGCATTAATTATTGTTCCAGGAGCATATCTTGCCTTAAAGATGCAAGGTTTCTCTGAAGCCATCTGTCTGGATTTTCTTCCCTTGGGACGGAGAGAACTGTTAGCAACTCAGTATGTCCAAAAGGCAACTTGCAGCCAGAGGAGATAATACGAGTGACCCAGTTGCCCTGTGAAGGGAAGTGCTGTCTCTGTGCGGTGTGTTCCATATGCTATCCATCCACCTTCCCCACTTAATGAGCCTCAGACTTCTTCATGCTGGTCAAGATAAATATAAAGCTTCCAAGCCCTGAAATCACCATAGTGAGGTTGCCATGGTAAAAAGAAAAAAAGTTCAGTCCATCACAGCTTAGGCTAAAACCTGATGCAGAGAGGCACCAGCACTGCACTGAGACACAGAAACATGTGTGTGATGTTCTCCAAATTATCAAGATCTGGGTACAGTTTAGATTTTTTAAAGTGCCCAATTCTGTTCATTTTTCTAAAAGGATGCATTAGGATTCTATCCTGAAGGAAGGTGTTCCTGTAGCAAGATAATTGGAGCTTCCTAAACCTCCAGCTCAAGTACTGCTCCTGAGTTATACCAGAAGCAGAAATCCTAAGTCCAGAACATTTGTCTTACGGTTTTATGACCTAACCTGCAGAAGAAAAGGCTATCTCATAAAAAATCTAGATCCCAACTCTCCATTGCTGTTCCACTGTTGATAAGCAGGTTGTTTAATTACCTCCTGGAGTGATTGCATGCCTGGGTTATTTAAGGTTTGAAAAGCTGTGCAGAGGCTCTGATGGCAGAATGTTATTCACCTAACAGGATGTGCAGTGTGGGCACAGCAAGCTGCGACAAGCACTGCATGGCACCCAGGGACTTCCTGGTCCCCTATGCCCATCACACAACACACACACATGCCCTTGGAGAGCCCTCAGGCTCCATGTGAAAAAAGGGAATTGTATAATGCGTCTGCAGCATCCCAAATGGGCAGGGCTTTGAGGGAGAGGGCAGGCTGCCCAGCAGCCGGTCTACTGTGAGAAACTTCACTTACTGCCTTTAACATAGCTTTTTTGTTCTGTTCTGAGTGACTCTGCACCTTCCAAGCAGCGATCGGTCTCCCCAGACAGAGGATCTCGAAATCTCACAGAACAGTGCTACAGCTTTGCAAAACACAGCTTTAGATCCTGACACTTCACAGATCACACACCCAGCTTAAATGAAAGACGTCCTCCAGAAAGCAGGCTGTGATGAGGTGTGGGTCAGCCTCTTCTCCCAGGTAACAGTGATAGAATGAGAGCAAATGGCCCTAAGTTGTGCCATGGGAGTTTAAGGTTGGATATTAGGAACAATTTCTTCCCAGAAAGAGTGGTGAGGCACTTGCACAGGCTGCTCGGGGAGGTGTTAAAGGAGCATGTGGATGTGACACAGATGGACATGGTCAGTGGGTGTGGTTGGACTAGATAACCTGAGAGGTCTTCTCCAACCTTAATGAGTCTATGATTCTATGTCTACCCTAACACATTTGTTACTAGTGGATATACTCAATGCTGTTCTAGGCAGGTCCTCTTTGGCCATTTCTCAGGGTGCCCATGCAGAGTCCTGCTTTGCAAACTATGTGGACTGATACCACTTTTCTCTTCATCATACCTGCTTTTGACCATTAAAAAATGGGAGCAAGCTGAATTCTTTCTTCTTTCATCTTTCATAAATAAAATTGCAAAGCAATGCAGTCCTGCATAGATGTGTCTTCAGGAAGAAAGAGGAAAAACCTATGAAGATGAACTGGATCGCCCTCGGTGGCAGGGAGTTAAGACAAGAGCTGAGTAAGGATTATCGTGTTAGGGCTAAGATCCCTCCTATTCTGCTCAGAACATGGCAGCCACCGAAAAGCTTCTGAACTGGTTATTCCACATGGAGAAGTAAGGATAGGCAGCAGCAGACATAGTTACTTTAAACCCAAGAAATGTAGCAGTCACAATCCAGTAATAAAGAAGGAATTGCTTACCCCTTTCCGAGGATCAGGGCTCACCAGGTACTCCACAAGCAACAATCTCCAAGTAGAGATGCTTCCTTACCAGTTGCCAGCCCTTACATGAAATTAGGGTGGTTTCCACCCCTTCTGGTTACACAGATGAATTGCTTCTACCTGTGCTCCCAGCGCTGGCTACAACCCTTCACCAAGTGCTCAATTACTGGTTCAGGCCATGACCTAACTTTTCCCATACAGGAGCACACCACAAAGATCTTCATATGTTCACCTCATGCACAGAGGTGGGACTGCTCTGGTTCGGGCAGGCTGGGCCCACTCCTCAGCCTCTGCTGGTTTTGGAACCAAGTTCTTGCTGAGGCGTGATTTAGAAGTGACTTTTTTTGTGGACAAGATGCTTGAATCTGTACAGATGGGAAATCAGAAGTGCGTATGGCCAGCTGTTCAAAACCAACCTGGTGGCAGATGCATTCTTCCTGAAAAAGAGTCATGTGAAATTTATGCCACATTCACATGCAGTCTAACAGCCATGTCACTGGTTAAAGCTTGCAGAAACCTGTGGGACAGGTTCACATGCGCCGACAGGGAGACGTACATGACATACAGCTGTTGTATCTGTGTTCTTAACAAACTTCAGTCTGCATGCAGCAAAACTGAGCATCTCAAGTACTGCCATTGATATTTTACTGAAACCAGGACTGTGTCTAAAAGCACACAGACAGAACATAGTAAGGAAGAAAGTTTATTTCCGTGGAGAACATTGCCATCTTGTGCACAACTGCAGTTACTTTGTGCCTGGCACACTTTTGAGAGGTGATGCTGTGGAGCTGCTCATCCCTCCCACTTCCTGAAAACTCAGAGATACCTGAAGCAGACTTTGAGCCCTTCAGTGGAACAGCCTCCCTAAGTAGGATGAGCTTGTTCCAGTCCTCAGACAATAACAAGAAGACATGAACTTCTTTCCGAGCTAGAAAACGTTTCCTTTCTATCTTGCTTTCTCTATTAGCACACCACCATCTAACACAGAGAACAGCAGCCTGGGTGTTCTCTCATAGGGGTATCTGAAAGATCTGTCATCCATACCCATTGTCTCATAAGGAGAAGTTGTAAGGCCTGAAGTATCAACCACCTATCAGCAAATGGGCTTGGTTCACCCTGCAGGATCTGGTTCTTATCCCATTCCTAAGCATCATTACTTCTGCTAGTTAGACATAATCAGAAGTTTGGGGTAGCTACCAGCCAGGAAATTCAACTCCAAGTTTTGCATATTCTCCTGTTTTTCATTCATCCCATCAAACTCTGCACCCTTTTACAATAAGCACTTCCTTGCTAAAGAGAATAGCCCATGCCATGGTGCCACGGCAGAAGTCAACTTTCACTAGGGTCTACTGCTGACCTCCTCCTGCTCTGATTGCCTGACCCCCCAGGAAAAACAATGCTACAGAAAGTGGCTGTCACCTTGAAGGATCTGGAACAACTCTGCTTTCAGCTT
Source organism: Alectoris magna (assembly GCA_030625065.1). Lineage (NCBI taxonomy): Eukaryota > Metazoa > Chordata > Aves > Galliformes > Phasianidae > Alectoris > Alectoris magna. Next base: position 63,601,970 of record CM060560.1, read on the forward strand.
TACATAACAAACATCCTCATATGAGCAAGTAATTGATGATGTCTCCCAATTCCCAGAAGGCCTGCATGAGTTTGCAGATGGATAAAACACAATGAAGTGAGAAGTCCAGCAGTTGGTTCTGCTGCCTTCCTTGTTGATGGCAGTATTCCCAATGGGTATTTAAGGGAGTGGGATCGGGACCATAGAATCACTAAGGTTGGAAAGGACCCCAATGATCATCTAGCCCAACCATCAACCCATTGCCACATTCCATAGCAAAAGGCAGTGTCACTTTGCAAGTAAGCAGCAGCCGTCTGGAAAATCTTGCTCTCACTTGCAATTGTGGTGACTTTTGCCTCCACAAGCTGGAGCCTCATAAATAATGTTGTGCTTAAGCTGTTCAATATATTGGAAGAAATGTGACTTCTTATAGTAGATATATTGATCCAGATGCTTACAAATATGAATGATTATACTCATCTCATTAATTGTCTGTTAACATCTATTACATGGGATCGTTCCGCTTTAAGTTATGTAATTCCTTGCTCAGTTAACACGTTAAGTGTGAAATGGAAATGACCTCAGAACTACTTGATATTTTTCCTGCCATTTCTGATCAGACCTCAATTCCATCAGTCAGCTCTGTAAATTAAAATTAATCTTCTGAAGGCCTGAAAAAGATGGCACCATGTCAGGAAATGAAAGATTGAATGCATTACATAAAAACAAGTTGGAATGCTCATCAATCTCCCACACAATTCTAGTGAGACTCTCGCTGCTTGGATTTTCTTCTCAACAGTTCTCGTCTGAAGCTCAGAACTGTCTTCAAGGGAGGGAGTGAAGCCTCTCCTGGCATCACAAAAGCCACCTGCAAGTAGACCAAGGATATTCAATGCATTTTCTAATTCTGTGACGAGATAAGTGCATCAATGAAGTACTTTATGCCTCTCGCAATCCTTTGATGGCTGAATTAGTTAAATGAAATTGAAATGAAGAGTGATTTAAAATGGGCTGTAATGAGGAACGAGTTTAACTGGATATACACTGCATTCCCTACAATTGACAGGGAATAGATTAGGTTTAGCAATGCAGTGGCTTTAAGGGATGTGACTGGCATACGGAGATGGAAAAGCGGTACCCTTTGATCTTAGCAAGAGCGGTGTTTCTTTAGACATGATCTAATCCCAATAAATATGCAGAAAAAGATTCATACTATGGTGCTTTTTCTTTTTTCCCCCTTTACAAAACAAGAGTTAGTCCAAGCTAAGTTACTGTGATTTGCATTAGAAGTCTTAATTCACACTGCTACAAAGACTCTGAAATGTAGAACTTTCTGGATTTTGAGAGAATAATGATAAACTATTGTGAACTTGAACTTGCAGGACAGGAAAAAAAATACAGCTAAAGTTTGATGGAAATCACCTCCTGAAATCCAGATCCTGAGGACACTTGTGCCCAAGCACAGGTACCCTGGCCACGGTAGGACTAAGTACCTGGAGAACTGCCTGGAGAACTGGCTTTGCCCCTTCATTGCTGTGCCGTGCTTGCACAACACAGGGCTTTCTGTGTGTAAAGTGCACAGGAATTGTTATCCTCCAGGTTTGGCAGGATTTGGTGAGGGTAGATCATCCCTGTAAGCAGGTCAAGGTAGAGGAAAATCAGAGTGGAGGCTTAGCTGGATCAGGGCAGCTTGCCATTAACTTAACCTGTCTGCTCATACAACCCAGGTAAGCAGCAGACTTCAGACCCACACTGTGAAGACTGAACGCTTTATGACTGTCCACTAATGGTGAATCATCCGCATCTCTCCATGGCCCCTGGTTACTTTTCTTTCCACCCTCAGGCACTGCTGCTGTGTGGAATGAGTCAGAGATGCTCTCATAGCACTGCACAGAACGGGATCTTCTGTGCAACTCAGCAGGCTTTACAGCATCAGTGCCTCTGACACTCCAGAGCCTCAGTGCACAGCGGAGATCATTGGTCTGACACTAACTGTTGACAGGCTGCAAAAATATCAAAAGTGCGTTTAGTGACAGTGCCCCAAATCTTTGCAAATGAGCATTCAAGTTTCCCCCGTTATTTTCTCACATTATATTGCCTCTTTCTGCTATGGATATTAATTGGCTGGTTTGGTTTGCTATTTAGCAACTGGCTTCCTTTTAAATGAAAGCTCATTCCCCTTACCTTAATGCTTCCGTAGCTTCTGCTATGCTGAAAGGTTAAACAGAGCTCATTATCCATCTCCAGCAGAGATCTAATTTCTACAAAAGGCCTTGATCAGGACAATACAAATGGCAAGAAAGGGAACAGGATTACAAAGAGCTGTTTTCATACTTAGCCAAATACCAGGAAGCACAGAGACCATTAAAAATGATGCTCTGCATGGGTGTCAGCAGCTCAGCAGAATCTTCAACCTCTTTTCGTTTTCTGTTATTGTCCCATCTACCCCATTAAGGATGACATTCTCTAATGGCACCCCACATGTCAACTCATCAAGCACCTGAGAGTACAGGATGTACAAGAGTACAGAGTAAAAAATGGTACAAGTCATAGGCACATAGCAATCTCATATGGGCTGGTCATTAGATGCATTTTGTCCTTCAGCCACCCAATGATCAGCACTAGCAGGAGCATCCTCATGCATGCCCAAACTGCTTTGTGCAGGAGACTTGGTGAGAGACCTCTCATGGTCACCTCCAAACTATCTAATGCTAATAAATACATGCCCTCACCTGCAGTCTGAAATCAAGGGTTGGCAGTACATAGGCTGTCCTGTCCAGCACTGGTTACAGATATGTATTTAAAAACTGAAAAGAAAGTGCTGAGTAGAGACGAGACGTTATCTGTACAGGAAGGTGTGCATGGCAAACTCATAACCAGAGCAAGATTTCTCACAGTAGGTCCTTGGCTGAAAGTACCTGACAGGCACAGAGATGATGTGCTGAAAGCAAAGACTGAAGGCAGAACAGAATGCTGCATTGATTCACGGACTGTAACAGGAGAAACCAGCGGTCCAGAAAAACCACAAAAGCCTACCCCCAGTTATTGCCACTCTCCTTCCTTAAAGAGGCTCAAAAGAGCTAGTAACAGAAGCAAAAATGCATCCAAAGCTCTAGCTACTTTTTAGATTATACTTTAAATTGAATGTGTTGCAGCAATGACACGAAATGGAGTTTTTGCCCTCCTTACTAGAAAGTTGATAAGCTTTAAAAATAAATTGAGTAGAGTATGGCAGCTGTGCCTGCACTAAGACAGCTGAACTGCTAACAGCAGCAAATGTGGAGAGAGAAAGGCTGAGGATATGACATTCATTCCAAACCACCTCACAGAGGGTCTTATTTCAGACTAGCTCTTGCCTTACTTTTGGATCGAATGCCCCTTGGTGGTTGCTCCTCTCGGTTAGCATCCTCCTAAAGAGGCCCAGCTGATATGCTCAGAGGTCATTCCAAGGTGTGAAACAACGCACACTTAAACAAGGACAAGCAAAGAAAAGCCGGTGCAGACTTCTGCTAGAGTCTGATTAAATGACTTCCATAGAATTAATTTCTTGGCTTTCCTGTGGAGAAAAAGCTGTCCTTTTCCTAGATTGTAAGAAGATTTAGGCAAGCACCAAAAAAGGCTCAGGTCTGAGGAGCATTTTGGATAGCCCAGTGTCAAGAAGTGCGTCAATACACACAACATGTAATAACCAATATTTATCAGCTTGTATCCCGTTGCATTTTGCTCACTTCCACAGTGTTTTAGATGTTTTACCAAAGATACAAAAGTCAAAAAGGCGTGACACTCAAATCCCCATGCAGATCTCAAGATTTCATCAGTGTCTACTGTTCCAATCCAAAATAAGCACACAGCTCAGTGTTAGAAGGGCTATAATTCAGGAAAGGAGATAGACTTGAATTAAGACTTCAGTTATTACTGCTTTACCCAGATGAGTATTTTATTTTTGCTTTAATATAGGAAGATATTAGTTCTTCAAACATTGTTTTCCCTTCCATTTGGCAGTGGCATTACTGTAGTAAAGCATCAAACTTCTCACTCTGTGAAAGTCAGTAATTTTACACTGGAACGCCACCATATGGAATCTTCTTCTTTCCTGATGAGATGATGACCGCGCTGTCAAAGGCAAAATACTGCTGCTAAGCAGACTGATGTACATGAAAGGGAGTTCTGGACTTAGCAGGTCCCAGAAGATACTGACCACCAGTGCAACTTTGAAGATGCTGGGGCCCCTAGCTCTCACACTTGTGCTAGCCCTTCTGCCAGTACCCCTTTGCAATGGGCCCACACATGGCTTTCAGCAGCACCCATGTCACCTCCCTGAGCTCTCCACACCGTCCACACTCTCCATCCAGCATCTACACAGGACAGGCTAACAGAAGGCCAAATTCAGTGCCATGCTGTAACTCCCCATGTTTAAGATCAATTATTTACACTAACACAAACTACTACACTTTAGGCCACTTCATATTTTATGCTTAAAAAAAAGTGTCAGCAATTTATTAATAAAATAACAACAAGAGACTTTTGTATCTACCAATACCTGTATTTTAAAACTTGGAGTAAGATTTACTCAGGCTTTGTAATATAAAAAGTCTTTCATGATCTCAAGTGAAGCTGCAGACCAAACAAACCACACCACCAAAATCAAAAAACCACCGACTTTAAATTTCTACATAAATGGCTGAAATGCTCCCCTTCTGGGGTTCAGGAAGATCTTGATGAGCACCTCCAGTCCTTTGGGCAGGAACACTGGCTGCAAGTGTACTGTATCAAACCGTATGCTGATGCAGGAGTTAGTCATCCTCTGAGTCACTCTCTCCCCTGGTTGGGACGCATGCCCTTATGGAGGACATGAGCTGGTCCTGGATCTGTTTCTTAGGGTTCTCCTCAAGGTCCGTCTTGATGGCACCTGACTCCGAGATTTTCCACTCCAGTTCTGTACAGAGCAAAGTAAGAGTGCCATGAACACAGGGAAGCAAACTAGGCTGATTTCCATCTCTGACTCCTTTTGACATGTGCTGATTTATTTACCTTGACACACACCTCCCCACCTTTCTGATTTACTCTCAAATGGAAAAAGGACCTCAGATCTTGACAGCTCTCCTCGGTTCTTCCCAACTTGTTTCCCCAGATGGCTTCCCTTAGCACCCTGCCATGAACATCATCAAAACCAGGGCCATACTCTATCCCTCCCCTGCCACCTCATCTCATTTCCCCTGCCCTGTCCCACACCCCACTCCAGCCAAGTCCTCCCCTCAAGATTAGGAGTGTTGACTCAACTCTCAGCCCAGGGCACAGAGCCACCAAAGCGCCGGCTCAGAGTACTGCTCTGCAGACAACCAATGTCATTCCTTGTGCCTCCTGGCTCCCTCTCCAACAGGGAATGTCAGATACAACAGACACAGAGCAGCAGCTTTAGATAAGGCAACTTCCCTGTTGAAAGAACACAACCTCCTTCTCTCCACTTCAGGAGAGAAATCAGGTTTGAACATTCACTGCTGAGAGATTACAGCTGTTTGCATCAAACAGCAAGGTCAGAAGAGGCAGGAATAGCTACATTTCTTTAGCTACTCAGGCTATTCCATCAACGAACCTGAATTGTAAAGTGTATCCCTCAAAAATACTTACGCAATTCACCCCTTTCCAACTACTCCTTGCTCTGATTATTAGTTCATTTGCAAGACAGTAAGAAAACCTCCCCATCAGCAGTGGGCCTATTACTAAATAGATCCTAATTGGATTGCTTCCCAGAAGTCAATACAACACACTCAGTTGGAACCTTTCTCCTAGTCCAGCTGGAAAATCCATTGTTAAACCTAATTTTATTCAGACTTTACAGACTAATGAATGCAAGCTCACTCTTTATTCAATCTCCAATGGAAGACACCTAGAATTAGAGAGGGAATAAATGAAAATAGAAGTGCAGAATTTCAGAGCCCAGCATTTTGCTGTGACTGAATCAAGCTAGCTCAGCTACCTTCGGATCCCTCAAAATCAATTATTTGTTTATTATTAAAACAAAATAAAGCACGCTACAAAATCCTCTTTGCATCCTACTGCAGTATAGACAACTACTACCATTCAGCAGGGACCCGAAACACTCCTTATCTGTGACTCATTTCAGATCAAAATGCCTTTGCAAAAGCTTGAAAGAATCTGTAGTAATACACCTACCCAGAAAGGCAACAAGTATCCTTTTACCTCTAGTGAAGTCCAGGAATTGCATCAGTTCCACTTACTTTCCAACAGGAAGGGCCTTTTTCGTTGCACACCTGTCTCCAAGAACTGCCTTATGATACCATTCCCTGCCAACCTCCTGCAAACCACAGCTTTCTAAATACCTTTACACTGGCCTACACTTGCTGCTTTTAAAGTATCGCTTCAATTGTGTGTTGTTGAGCCAAACGGTGGGGGGAAGATAAGAACAAAAATAACTCATCACGCAGCTCTTAGTGATCTCCATTGTCCTTATTCTCACATCACTTCTTTAGTTTCCCACAAAGATGTTCACAGCAGCTGGATGCAGACACTCACCATCCCTCGTCAAGTTCATGCCACCGAACACCAAAGGCCCAATGAACTGAGCTCTGATGTCTCCTTCAAGGTAGACAAATATCGTAGGCAGATTCTTATCGGGATAGTTGGGTATGCAGGTGGTAGAGATAGCTTTGATGAATTTCACATCTCTGAACTTTTTTGCAAGTCCACTTAAATGTTGGTTTATTAAGGCACAGAGTGGAATTCTGTCAAGAACAGCAAGAGACACACATAAGAAGAAGAACTAAAAACTCATTTGATAGCAATCTTCTCCAGAAAAAACGGTCAGAAATAACAGTTCAGTGGGAAGACAGATGTACCAGAAGCAACTTCTGACTACTTTTGTTGTCCAGTACTCCAGCATTCAAATGAAGTTAGTACCACTGGAAGTTGGTGTGGTTTTTGCTTTTCTTTGTTTTGTTTGTTATTGCTTTCTTTTTGTTGTTCATTTTTAATTAAGATACTAGCAGCTTAGTTACTTCATGGTAACATCCTTTCAACAGCAAAACTCAGCTGTCTTGAAGCCAACAGAAAGCAAATTACTAATAATTCATTTAACTCCAGATTCAGTTCGTTTCCACATTAACTATACATTTGTCAAGAGACAAGAAAGGTGTAGAGGTTAAATAAGTAAGATCTTACCCCTGTTTGTAGAGGTGCAGGACTACCCATATACCTTTCCCAGCTTTTGTAACCTCTTGAACATAATCCTTTCCAGAAATCTCCAGAACTTCTCCAAATTTATTCTTCATTTGAGCTGCTTTCATTTCTGCTAATCTTTGCTGTCTGAACAACAAAGAATGGGAAAGAGATCTTAAAAATAGATACATTTAAAGTACCTGGCTGAAACCTAGACTTTAGAGGCAGGTTACAAAACACGTTGAAACCCCAAAGTGATAAAAGCAAGTTGAAGTAGGCAACAGATGTTATATTTACACCACATGTTCAATCTATCAACATGCAGTAAGTACAGTTGTGCTCCCCGAAAGGAATTTGATGTTTCTTCTGCAGATGCTGCTCTATGAAGCTAGATGGTAGAAATCACAAGAGATACACAAGGAAAAAAAAAAAAAAAAAGATTTCATTAAAGCAAGTTCCACATGATGCTCTAACCTGTACATTTCGATAGCTTTCTCATCTTCCTCATTAAATTCATCCTCATTTTCTTCTAGCTCCTCCAGTGTCATGTCCTCATACGTTTTCACTAGAAAAGAAGCAATATCGAATCAGCAACTGTCTCATTCTGGGAACCAAACTCATCAGCCTTTCAGACTAACAGAATTTAGGTATGGGAAATATGTTTTATGTATGGGAAATATGTTTTTTCCCCTCCAACATTACACTACTTTTTAGAAAATATTATGAACTCTATACATATAGACGTAAAGACAACAATGATTCTAAGCCAGAGGCTGGCTACACTGGTACGTAAGTACCACAGCTAGCTTTCAAGCTCTGTGACTGCAGCACAAACATACAGTGCAGCAGGGATGGCTGAATAATGGCGGATGCATACAATGCTCTTATGAGGTGTTTTATTTGTACATCCATATGACATACTCCACTGAGACAGTTCTTGTTTCAACTGTATATATGTAAATGTTTCAAAATCATGGAGTTGTCATCAAGAAGAGAGTCTTTCTGCTCCGGAAGAGGCTATATATTCTGGTACGTATTTGTCTGATACTGTTAACAGACACATCGCCCTGCAGAAGAATTAGCTGTGGTATCCCTCACAGGTTTAGAAGAGGACATGTTGCTTCACATGCACTCACCCAGAGACTTCTGAAGGATTTCAAACTGCTCTTCTTCCTTTGCGCGTTCCTGCTCTTCTCGGTTTTCCTTTGGAGGAAGGATACCTTTCTTGCGTAGGATGTCATTCCACTCGGTGTCTTTCTCTGGGTCCTACAGTAAAACAAGAAATGGGTGGCTGGTATTTGGGAAGAGCTTTGCTACATTCGAGCAAGTTTTTCAAGAAACATAGCACAGTGATGAAGTGTAACTGTCTGGATCTGGACAGCATCAGACAGTCACAGCACACATCCTCCTGACACCAACGCTTCCTTGTAGCCCCATGAAAAATAACTTGATTCTACCCCATCCCACTCAGAGCACATATCAGCAGGGGGACAAGGTCTTGAAGTACTGTGATCACCACTAAACCAGTGCTTGGAGGGAAGCGCACAGTCCCTGCCAGGTAAGGCCACTGTGAGGGAACATATCTAGGTCTGTATCAAGGTTGTTTCTGAATTTTAAAAGCCTTTGCAATGAAGTAGTTCCAATAATCCTAAAAAAGAAGCCCAATGTGCACCCCTGTGTTGCTGAGAAACTCGGTAGAAATGTTTTTAAGTTACACATCAGTTTGGCTTTGCTTCAGCAGCCTGCTGTAGAGAGCCTGCTTTGCAACGGGGTTGGACTGGATGATCTCCGGAGGACCCTTCCAATCCCTACAATTCTGTGAGGCCACATCTCTTCTCTACCCCAAGACACAGTACTTGTGGACTAAGGGCTTTTCAGCACTCGTGTCATCTATCAACATGCAGAAGCGCTTAAGCCACCCACCCGCTTACTACAACAGCAAAACGCATACCGCCCTTTAAGAGAGAACAGCCCAACCCGGCGCCCCACAACGCCATGCACGGCCGCAGCCCGGCTCGGGGAGGAGCATTAGGAAGGCCCGAGGCTGAGGCCGTCCGCCTTTGCGGCTATGCACGTCGCTCCGCCGGGCTCCCCCACGCCACGGGCTGAGGCAGGGTCGGGCTACCGCGACCACGGCTCTCACCTGCATCTTGCCTGCAGGACCGCGGCCCAGGGAGCGCCGGCGCTGGGCAGGGCCGATCCCGGTGTGCGCGGCGCGGAGAGGCGGAACTGCAGGGCGGGGCGGGGCCGGGCCGGTGTCGCCACTGCCGCTTCCCGGAGCGCCTAATAAGGCAGGGCCTGCTGTCAGCGCGGCCCACTGCCGGTTGGAGGTTGGGCGCCCTCAGCTGTACGGGTGACGCTGAGCTTGTGACATACGGCTACAGACCGTGGGTTTCTGAGGGCTTCTCGTCTGTCTCTTGCAAGCGAGCTGCGAGAAAATCCAGACAGTCCTTTCCAAATTAGAGGGAAAGGAGTGAAATCCAGCAGTTTCGGGCGTGATCACTGACCTGGGGAGCCTGTGCCCAACCACCCTCTGGTGGTGCCTAGTCAGTCACTTTCGCATTGGTTTTGAGCACCACTGAGCAACCACAGAGGGGTGGACTGGGGATGGGGTCCCTAGCCCCTCTAGAGCTTTGATTTCGTGCAGACGTGTAGGAAAATCCATCCCCTCATTGTACCATTGGGGCCAGCACCACTTTCCCTTAAAAACAGACACATTCACTCCTGCAAAAAAAATTGAGCGGATCTGATGCTTTCTTCTGAAAGATCCATAGCAAAGGAGGAGGGGTTAGAGGCCTGCTCCCGTCTCCCACTGCAATTTGTGCAGTACTTTGTTGGCCAACACGGTCAGGAATGGGGAGCCAGCCCTGCATCCTCAGAAAACTACCCCACACAGCCAGCCTGCAGGCCTTGATTGTTCTTCTGTGCTCTACCAAGGGACTGAAATAAATTATGTCTCCTTACAACTCAGCTAGATTTTTGCTGTGCTAACCACTGGTCTGTTTTATTGAATGGAAGGGACAATCACCTGTCCTCCTGTTGAGATTGATAGCTACAGCTGCAGTTGACAGTGATCATTAAAATGAATATTTGGATGCACGGAATGTGTCATGTATCCACTTCCTATGGCCCTGAAGGAGGGGAACGCTCAATGTTTAGGTGCCATGTCCATCATTGTGGAAGCTGGGGTTGTGTAGGTGATGTTAGAGCCACAATTATAGATTACATAGGAACTTTGAAGAAGCCAGCATCTGAGCTGAGGTTTTTAAGATTGCAGTTTTGGAATCTACTTCAGGCCCTCTCTATGAACCAAGGTATTTTGGTTCTGACCCACAGTTAACACCCGGCAAGCAGAATGGAAGGCTTAACTGTTTGCGCAGCTTTCAGTGTACAAATATTTTGTTGGGGCCTGAGCTTTAAGGGGGCCCTGCTGGTTAATATTCATTTTCTGAAGCTGAAAATACCATTTACACGCATGGTTCTTGCATGTGGCTCTTGGAACCTGTTTTAGACACTTAGAAACAAATACAAAAAGGGCATAAACAGAAAGAGTACACTCATTATTTACAAGGTGAATGAAGAGTGCCCGACCTGACACTGAGCACCAGAAGCCCATATTTTCAGACTAAGCCCTGAGCTACCAGAAGAAGCACACACCTTAGAAGCATCCCCTTCACATCATTTCAGGGGGCTTTGTTCACACAATATGAGTGAAGCTAACACTCTTTCTCCATCCTTTTTGCTGAAAGGCCTCCTCTGCCTAGGGCACCCATAGTACACTGTTTCTCCCCTCCCCTCCCCCCTTTCTTGATTAAAACTCATATTTCCTCTATATACTTGTCTAAATCAAGCCTTAGCAGGAAAGGGAGAACTGATTTTTACATGCAGTACACGAACAGAAATATTCCATCCCCAACAACTAAGAGCTGATACTATCACAGAGACTGAATTACAGGTGTAACTTAGCCCTTGAAGACAGCCTAGACTTTCCCTTTCCCTTTCCCTTTCCCTTTCCCTTTCCCTTTCCCTTTCCCTTTCCCTTTCCCCCTCCCCCTAAGGGATTTATCTCAGGGTGTCTGTATTTCTTCCTTTTCCTTCCAATCAAGCATTTGGAGGAAGATGAGCCACATGTGGGAATGACTCATTAATTGTTCAGGTGACCCCACAAATGGGGAGAAAATCTTGCTCATAAAAGGCACTGCTCCAGGCTAGAGGAAATGGTTTTCTGAGGACTGTTTGCTTAGCTATAGCAAAGTACAGATTAGGCTAAAATAGCTCTTTGGAAGGTAATAGGATATATTTTTCATCTATAATGCTTAGGGGAAAAAGTTGGGGTTACTATGTAGAGAAGCTGTATGGGTTGCATGGTATATCTGCAGTGTAAGCTCTCAGAAAATGTTTGTTTGAAGGTGGAGGTAATAAGCTATAGCTTGGCTTTGCTTAAACTTTGTTATGGGGTGGTTTTCTTGTTTTGCTTCTTCCCTCTGAGGCTTTATTCTGTTATTTCTTAAATACTTAAGCTTCTCTTTTTAAAAGCTACACGAATTATGTTAATCTAATGATAGATGTTCTTGTATATTATAAACAGTTGTGCTAGAAGTTAAACAATATTTTAAGTCTGAGTAAATGAGATAATTAAGTATTTTTGCCACTTTACCTGCAGATATTCCCTAGCTGCACTGAATTTCTTGATTAGCATTCTAGTAAATTGACAGTAATATCTATTTCTATGTTTGTAATAATACATCCAAGTTGATTCTTTCTCTCTGATGTAGTCTCCATAGTTCTATGGCAGCTAGAAAATCTATTAAAGGATGAACTCAGAAACTACAGTGAAAGTCTCTTGGAGTTCCTCAGATAAGGCTTTGTGGGCTGTACGAGTCTTTGGAGTGTTATATTTAATGTGAAGTCAGAAAGTCTAATGTAATAATAAAAGTTTGAATACAGAGTCCTAGAAAAAGAGGCAGCCTTAGCCTTTAGCTAGCACTGAGATAAGTTACTGTTTAAGACAAACCTTGTGTAAGGTGGTCCATCTTGCCTCAATCTCCAATACATTCTAAATATTGAAAAATTGCTTTTTGAGCTCTTTGCATCTGCTGCAATAAATCTTACTGATTGCACTCTAGCTCTCTCAAAAATATGCTGTTAAGGGGCAGTAGTATTTATCCTAAATCTGTTATTAATGAACTTTAGTGGGTAGCTCTTCCTACCCTCATGAGAAGAACAAGCTTTCTTCTTGATGTAGAAGAGTGGAAAGTGTAACTATCCTTGCTGTTCTCTCATCTTGTTATCAGTTACCTGTATCCTAAGCACCTGGGTACCGTGAAAATCTCCAATTCTTTCTCTGTGCTATTCAGAATGTCTGGACGTGGGAAGAAACTTGCAGTGGCTAGCAAGCCTGAAGCTGCACCAAAGAAAGCAAAATCAGCCCTCGCTGGTCTGCAGTTCCCTGTGGGTAGAGTCTACAGGCTCCTTAAGAGAAGCCGCTACGCTGAAAGGATCAGCCCTGGTTCTGCAGTCTACATGGCTGCAGTGCTGGAATACCTGACTGCAGAGATCCTGGAGTTGGCAGGGAATGCTGCACGGGACAACAAGAAGGCCAGGATCCTGCCCCGACACATACAGCTGGCTGTGAGAAATGATGATGAGCTGAGCAAGCTCTTCTCCTGTGTGACCATCGCTCAGGGAGGCGTTATGCCAAATATCCTTCCTCAGCTCCTTCCCAAGAAAACTTCCAAAAGTACGGGTGTGCCTAAGGAACAACCTGGTAGCCAGTGAAACTTGCTTTTTCTGGTCTGATCTATGTACTTATGAACAATGGGACTCAGTACTAATTTGTTTAATCCTTTGTAATTTTTTCCACTGTTTTTAATGCACTTTTAAAGATTGTAATAAAAGTTCCCGGAAAGCAACATCGTTCTCCTTTCTACAGCTTCATTTCCACAGAAATGTGATTACCTTATAATTTTCTTAGTCTAGCATACCACCCACGTGACTTCTTAAAATTGCTTGTTTACTTCCGTAATGCTTTCAGGTAAAGGTTGTAGAGCAGGCAGAGGAATCAAGATATGTTCATGTGAACACTTACCATGGCTTCAATTCAGTACCTCACAGGTTAATTCTGCTTTAGGAGTTGATTACCCTTTGCCTTATTGCCTTACTGCTTGGAGAGCTGCAGAGAGCTATCTCTCACAGGAGGCTAAACCACTCTTCTCCTTGTCATACTGACTACAGGGAGCATATTTAAACCTTGTGCTGTTGGTGGAGGTGATTCGCTTGCTTTTTTCTACTGGTGCAGAATAACACATATATTCCCCTCTAAACAAGCTAACCAATTCACCAGAAGTGAAAGCTTTCCCTTGAGAAGTTTTCTAAGCTTTTCTCTCTGTTTGTAGAGGATGTTGAGATTTGCTATTGAGTGGGAAAATGAGATCTGGTGCAAATGTATTAGGATCAATCTGCCTTTGAGGTACTGCTTCCCAGCATCTCACAGAGAAGAGCTGGTTAGGACCATCTTCCTAACCTGCAGGCAGAATGAAAACATGTTTTATATAAGATATGCCTGTCATGTTGAATTTGACCTGGGTGCCCTCAAAGCATAAGTGTGTCAGAGCCTACAGGTCAGCTTTTACAATCTTGAGGGACTTTTGGAGCTGTAGCGATTCAGAATGTAAGCAACTCAAAGCTGCACTTGAGTAAGAGTGGGAAAGGAGAAGGATACCTGAGCAAAGTGAACATCTTGAATTTTTCACAGTAGCGGGCAATTGAAGGAGTTGTATACAGCCTGTTTGCAAAGAGCAATTTGATGAGATTTTGGCTGGCCTACGCTTTTCACTGAAGTGAGAAAGTGGGGGATGTTGGAGCAAAGAGATGTGAAAATGCCTGGGAGTAGATCTGCAGCTTTGTGCATAACGATGTACTGTATCATAGAATCATTAAGGTTGGAAAGGCTCTCTAAAATCATCTAGTCCAAGTGTTCACCTACCACCAATATTACCCACTGACCACGTCCCTCAGTGCCACATCCACACAGTTCTCAAACACCTCCAGGGACGATGATTCCACCACTTCCCTGGGCAGCCTGTGCCACTGCCTCACCATTCGTTTGGAGAAGCTGTTTTTCCCTGTATGCAGCCTGAATGTCCCCTGGCACAACTTAAGGCTTTCCTTCTAGTCCCTCTTGTCCTACACGCAACTTCAGCCTTGTGCTGTTAACTGAGGAAAGAAAAGAAAAGCTTTAAAGGATATGTATATGAAATGAACATGTGAAAATCAAATTAATCCCACTATTTGACCATGCAAAGCAATGATGGGAATTATTATTTCTTTCAATGAAGCAAGAATCTAAAAGCTTGCAGTAATGAGGGAAGATTCAAGCAAGATACTCCTTTCATGCAGTTTGAAGTGTGGCAGTTATAGCCCTTTGCTAATCAAGAGAGCTATGTTTCAGAGTGCTGCTCTGGGATGAAAACTGCTCCTGTGGTTCTGCTCTGCACCACACCAAACAGACTCTCGAAAGCACATGCAGCGTTCATGCAGCTACTGGAAACGCCTTTACTTGACATTTTCTGTATGATGAAAGAGCTGAAGGAGAAGAAAGGCCCTATCCCCAAAGACTGAGTCTATGTTGAATTCCAAGGTCTATTTTTCAATGTTTCTTTGATTGAGAACAATCTCATTTGTTTTCTTCTAGACAATAGTTTAATTCATTTGTTCACTAACCAGATTGCAGAGAAAACTCACCCCTCTGGCTTTGGATGTCAGAGGATAGATGCCTCCTAACTCAGCTGCTAGTAGAAGTTTCTTTTGAGCCAAGACTCAACACTTCAGTATTCATATATTGGAGAAAAAAATAGATTCAGCTGTCACCACACACTCAACCCTTGAAAGAACATATAAAACCTTGCAACACAGCTACACATGACTTTGGGAAAAAAAAAATGAACTATGTGACAGAGGGGGACAAGCCATACAACGGATGCAACCAGAAGTCCTGAGCCTTTCCCAGGCTCTGCAACGTGCTCATAAAGCAGTTTGGCCACTGCTGGCAGCAAAACCAACCACAGTATAGGCTACTGGGTTGAATTCTTGATGACTGCAGCAGGGTGTAATGCACCCCCTTCCAGCTGTAATAAATGAATTGCCAGGCAGAGGTATCACCCTTCTTTAAGGTAGTAAATAATATGTGTTTTCAGAGGAGAAAATCAGCCAACAAAGCTGATTTTTCAAAATTTTTCAAAAGCTGATGATTGCAAAGCAGCTTTTCAAGGAAGAGTACCAAATTCACCTGCTCTTAAGAACTGCGCTGTGTTGCTCAAGTGTTGTGACTTTCATTGCTTCTCGTTCTGAGAGGCTGAATCTTCACTCACTCAGGTGGCATTAAATGAGGCAAAAGCTGCTAACTATATGGCTGCTAGTATGGAGCTTAAAAAGGGGCAGCTGTGGGGGGGGGAAAGGTGTGGTTTGTTTTGGTTTGGTTTTCCTGGAGAGAAGGGCTAAGGTAACTTGTATGGGTATGGGCTTTTTCTTTAAGGGTGTGCTTCTTCGTGTTAGAAATGAATTGGATGAGTAAAAGTCACAATTGCATGAGGTAGTGGCTTTTATAATTGTTGTTTGTTTGTATAAGGCTGTTGTTTAAGGTGAATCTTTAGCTTTATTTGTTTATCTAGGCTACTTCTAAAGCTCTTTTTTTGAGGGTTCTCAGAAACCTCTAAGAGCCTTACTTTTATAATATTTCAAACTGCTTTAATGTAATATTTGATTTAGCTATTCCTCAAATCTAAGGGAAGTTCCTTCTTGTTTCAAAACAGCTTACAATCAAAACTTAAAAGCAATGCTATGTGCAGGGGAAGAATTTTCCTATGTTTGCCTTCTGTTTTCTGTTATGAATCAAAGGGGCTGGTACTATTCAATACCAAGAACTTCATCAGTAATAAGTAATGGAGGATTGTTGTAATAGGAGAAATACTATACAAGTAGGTGGCACTCATGTATTTGTAGTAAACTGTTGCAACGTACAGAGTAGAACAATTTCAGTCTCCAATGTAAAAATAGCTTCTCTTTCTTGTAAGCCTTATTTTTGCTTGTAGCCTGCTACTTTGCAGCAATAGGTCTCCCCACCTTTAGAAGATAGGCCCTGTTTGAAGTGGTTTCCAGCAGATGAAGGGGCTTTTTTTGTTTATTTTTCTGTCGTTACATCAGAAAACACACAAATTTTTAGCTCAGTTTGCTTGGAGGACATGGTTATAGAAGCTGTTTATGTTCCTGCTAGGGGTAAGTTCAGTGAAGATTCCCTGCAGGCTTTCTGAACGCTTGTTGCATCTTGAAGCCTTGTTTGCTTAACCTTTTTCCTTAACAGCAGTGCTCCTCTGATACTGGATCAGTAAACCTTGCTCCCATGTTCCACTTCTCTTTCTTGAGAAGTTTAGGAGCCTAGTAGAAAGCTGACCTCTGCTCTGACTGAGCTGGTAGGTGTCCCTTGGCTGGAAACATGTCAAGCCTCCTCGAGAAGCAGTCTGACAAATCTGCCCCTCCAGACAGGAGCATGAAACAACTAGCAAACTTCTTGAGAAACAAGAACTGACTTCTCCGGAATGAGAGAGACGGTGGAATGGGGAGGAAGGGAGGATAGATTTAAATGCGCAATTTTTGGTGTTTTTCCTTATTGCT
Organism: Alectoris magna; assembly: GCA_030625065.1. NCBI lineage: Eukaryota > Metazoa > Chordata > Aves > Galliformes > Phasianidae > Alectoris > Alectoris magna. Next base: position 63,618,794 of record CM060560.1, read on the forward strand.
AATTCTTCCACTTCTTACACTAGATTGATACTAGAATGTCTGCACACGAAAAGGAAAACACAAAGCTCCTTCTTGTGTCAAAGAAAACGAAGTCAGCCCTGGCTGGTCTGCAGTTCCCTGTGGGTCGAGTCTATAGACTCCTTAAGAGAGGCCGTTATGCTGAAAGAATCAGCCCTGGTTCTGCAGTCTACATGGCTGCGGTGCTGGAATACCTGACTGCAGAGATCCTGGAGCTGTCAGGGAATGCTGCACAGGAAAACAAGAAGGCCAGGATCCTGCCCCGACACATCCAGCTGGCTGTGAGAAATGATGATGAGCTGAACAAGCTCTTCTCCTGTGTGACCATCGCTCAGGGAGGGGTGTTACCCAATGTTCTTCCTGAGCTTGTTCCTAAGAAGACTGTGACACTAAAGCCACCCCACAAAAATGGCCATTCACAGGAGTTCTAGCTGCTGCCACACACCTGGGCTTGTGTTGTTGTTACTGCTGGCTTCTTTTCCCCAGCCCAGTGCTCTGCATAGTTGTTTTTTTTTTTTTTTTTTAAGTCTATATTTGTATGTATATCTAGGTGGGTGTCTGGGAGGTGCATAAGTTTCTCTGTCAACATTCTTCAGAAGAAAGAAGTCAGACTGCTTTTATGAATAACTGCAAAAAGGACTTGACCTTATGCCTTTCCATGAAGAATTTGCTGCATCAAACAGATGGTTTTCTTTCCACTACCTGTTGTCTTTAAAGCAGGTGGGTGAGTAGCCGGAATCTCCTTATTCAGTACGTGGAAGTCTGCTTCATCTGACAGCACCTGAGGAACTTCATCTGGGCTTGCTCATGGTGATGGTAAAGCTGATGAGTTATCTAATATTGGAATGCTGAAATAGGGTTGTGCTGTAACTTCAGCATCACCACATGCACATTGGGCTGAGGATTGTGTTTGGCATTGTCCCCTCAGTTTCTGCATTCACAGAGTGCCATCTGAGGAGTCTTCTATAGACTGTGTATAAATGTTGACAGCAATTGAGCCTTAAGGGTATATAAAGTTGTTTTAAGCATGATTCTGATAATGCTCTCGTTAGTTTCTTTGAGGCTTGTTCTATTAGGATCCTGATCAACTGAACTTATACAATAAAATGGAATATTGCTGGCTGCTAGGAGCCATGGAGATGAGTGGTTTCTAGCATAGATATTAGCTGATTGTTTTGAGGGTAGCTTTAAGATCAGCCATTGCATCTGCATAAGCATGGCCAACTTTCTCTCAAAACTAAGAGGGTGAAATTATGCTGAAGTGCTGACCTGTGTCATAAACTGAACCCTCTGCCTTGAAAAGCAATAGCAGCTCCCTAAGGGACTGCGGGATGTCTTCCTGCGGCAGTTTCAGTCAACACTGACAGACAAGCTGTATTTGAAGAAAAACACTTCCCCCATTCCCTCATCAGGCTGGTGGTTATGTTTCATGCTGTGCTGGCTCCTGGCCCATCCAAGATGCATCCCCCAGTGTGGTGCTCCAGCAGCAGCAGGGGCCTGTGCAGCTCCTGCCATGCTGTGCTTCTCCCTTTGCTGTGTCAACACAGCTGCTCGTGACATCTGCTGGTATCGTGTGTGTTAAACCCTTTTACTTCTGGCTTGTGCTTTTTTTTTTTTTTTTTTTCCCCTCCCCTGAGATTTATTTATGTATTTTAGCCTAAAAAGCAAGACTCATGTCAGTTTGGCAAGCATTATCATGCATGCCTGAGCTGCCATAACTTGAGTTTGCATGGGGGTTGGAGAAAGTTTTGAATGATGACAGGAGCTTCTTAGGCAGAGGTTGCCTCTGATGCCTTCGTAACAAAAAATCATGGGAATTTGAGAGGTTTCTTTCTGGAGTGAAACTGCATCATACCAGCTTCATGAGTTGAGTTGTTAACCATGATTTCAGCAGCGACTCCCCCATGTCTATTGGCATATCCTACAGAAAAAGGGAGATGTTAATGGCAACAGTTCCCAGAATCTCAGCTCTTCTGAGAAAGGACCCAGGCTTGTGTAAAGGGTTGCCTCCAACCTGGAGAGCTGTGTGAACTGTGCTGAGATAACATGGCTATGAGTTACTGCTGGTGCCCAAGGCACAGGAGCCAGCTTAAGACTAGGTCAGAGGGAAGGCAGCTGTAGAACTAATGAAGGCAACAACAGAGCCTTTATTTGAGAAAGAGGGCACTATAGGAAAAGATATCAAGAAAATATCTGTGGTCTCTCCAGCTTGCTCTTGCGGTCTGCGTGGCTGTCTTTGCAGTGCTGCATGTAGCATCTGTGAGGATGTTTTTGTCAGCAATATCATGATGGGGAACATATAAGTTCACTTAAACTTGGCTAATGACAGTTTTACTGGTTATTATGCCAACAGCTTGGCAGCTGGGGAGAGGAATTGGCCAAATGCTTAGAAATGTGTAATTAGTGAACCAGTAAAACATGCAAGCTGACCCTGCACTATCTCTGTGCTCTCATCTCCCTTGGTTGCTGGGAGTGGCAGACTCAGTCACTGAGCTGCATTAGAATTTAAGTGTACTTAACAAAGTGAGAGGCACAGAAAGAATATTCCTTACAGAAACATGCTGCTTTCTTTGTCACAGTGTAAGCACTCTAAAAGGAAGGTGAATGTTTTCTCGAGTGTTGCATGGTCTGGGTGTGCCTTTCTTCTTCCTAAGCACACTAGTATAGGCATCTTTCTACACATACCTCTGACCCAGGAGGTGTTTATGAAGCTGCCTAAGGTTCAGTTTGGCTGTTACGTGTTCTCTCAGACTAATTGCAGCCCAAGGCATTAGATACTGCAGCTCTGTTGCTAACAGCCTACACAGGTTCTGTATTATCCCAGTACCTGCCTTTGCACCTGATGTTTGGATCTAGGGCTCTGTCCTCCTGCTGAGGACTTGTAATAGCTGAAGACACTGTGCAGAGCCAGCACAGCAACAGAAAAAGTGAGTTCAACTTCATGACTTAATGGTGGGTACTTCACTGGGGATGCTGACGCCTCTTCACTTTTATTTTTTTTTTAATCCCCCAGATGTTCAGTCCAAGTGTGATATCAGCCTGTCAGTACACAGCTAGATGTCAGTGCTTCGTAGTGATAAAATGGCCATCACTAGGCCTACCTCACATAATGCAGAATGCAAGAGAAGTGCAAATTAATAACCTGAAAATAGCTGTCCTCCATCTAGGTCAGAGAAGAAACTTGTCTCTTTTCTTGCTGCAGCATGCCCTGAATCCAGGGCACCGGCTAAGCTGGAGTTAATGACACAAAGCAGTGAACAGTGAGAGGCTGTATCAAGCTGTCACAATGCTTGGCCGACTTTTTCTTTTGCGACTTGTGTATCTCTAAGTCTCTCTGGTAAAGATTGCTGTTTGAGCTTGGGAACAGATTTATTTATTTTTTTAATTGTTATTATTACTTTAAATTTCTCTATTCATTCAAATGCCATACAGTTGCTTGCTGAGGCTTAAATCCTACATTGCTAGTTGAATCTACTGAGGAATGCACTTGCTGCTGTAAGGGAGCTCACACATAGCTCATGGATCTGTTGAGGAAAACAGTAAGCACCTCGTACATCCTGGTCTCTCTCCCTTTCCAAGATTTAACATTCCTTCTCATCTCGAAATAATTTCATCTGTTTTGATCTCTCCTATCAGGGTCATTTTAACACATCAGGTAGCTTAGCTGGGACCTGACTTTTCTAGAGCAGTATGTGTGTGTATATAGTGCTTGCTGGGATGCCATCCAGGAAGCTTTCCTCAGCGGTTTTACTATTTACCAGTCTGGGAACTTCTTCCTTCAGGATGTTTTATGTACTTGATTCTCCTACTAACTACTAGGTGTTCATCTTTTCATATGTGGGAGTAAACCTGTTCTGTGCTGTGGATTGTGGCCTACCTCTGGCTGAGCACTTCTGTTGTGCCTTCTGTTCTGGTTTCCCTGGTGGACAAGGAGAGCAAATCCTGGTAGCTTAATATCTTTGTAAACAACTGAGGGCTTCACCATCACTTAATACTTCCCACTGAAGCATTCTGCTGATAAAATTTACACGTGCATGCACTGGGACTGCCTGTCTCTCTCAGAAGAGCGCTCTTATCAGAATGGCTTAGTCTGCCTATCACTGAAATTATCAGAAGTTCCAGAAACTGGTGAAGCCATGTCTTCTTTAACATAGAACACAAATGCAGTACTGATCCCTGGCAGAAATGAGTGGGCATTAATTAAAAACATCACAATTAAGGGGCAATTATACTCCTCCTTGTACCCTCTGTAGAACATCTTTTTTCTTAATGGACCTACGTATTATTTTATTATCATTTATTATTTTATCATCATTTTTTTTTTTTTTATAATTTGAAAGGAAGTGACTCTTTCATATCCAGGGCCTTTTGTCATGTTTTTCACTGCATTAGCAATCTGCAGTTCCTCTCAAAGGAAGCTTGCTCTGGTACCTGCTTCAAACTATGTTCTTCCTCAGAGCATTACATTGCCTCCTTTGTCTGTCAGGACAGATGGAGGAGGATGGCCAAAGTGGAAAAAACTTCTGGGGAAGCAGTGGTGAAAAACTATGAAGAGGGAGAGCAAATATGAAAATACTATAAAAATGAAAAGAGAGATGCAGGCAGTAAAGGAAAGAACAGCATAAACATCAGCAGGAAGTGAACATAAAATTTATTAAGTCATAAAGAAAGACAAAGAATAATTCCCTTCATGGAGGAGCTACTGGGTGATGTTCTTTAGTTTCTGTTGTTAAGGTTATCAAGCAACATGAATGTCAGAGTACTTTCTGGCCATTATGGCTGCACGTCTGTACCTGCATGTCCCATTATCTACTCAGCAGGTCTGCTGATACTTTCCAGATGTATTCTTCCTTCCATGCTGCTTTTTAAAAGTGAATGTAGCTCATTGAGTTCAGTGCCAGCCCTGGTGGGGGCCACCAACAAATCAAATGTCTGTTGCAGAAGAGGAAACAAATGCAGTTATGACATTTCATTGCTGCCCTGTAACGCACCAGCATTGAAATGATAGATAATCAGAAACCTTCAGATAGAACAACAACGAAAGTATTTTCATGAGGAATATTAGCAGTCTTAATGGGATGAATGCAGAACTGGGCCCTGGTACCTTGTTTTGCTAAACATATGCTGGGGAGTACTTAGATATTTACTGGAGGAGAGCTAATCATACTGATAAATAGTGATGCATTATGGTAATATGAAAATAGCTATTATTTAAGGATAAATTTCAATGTAAGCATAGATTTCTCTCGGTTGTAAGGTAAACTATGAACAAATATTTCTAGTTCATTGCAATGATGAATGTCATTTTTCGTTCCAGACATAGCAAATGGGAACAAATTCAGACAAATATCTCAATAATCAGTTTTTGTCTTTTCTGAATGGTCTGGGTTTCAGCTTGGTTCATTAACAGATACTCTTGATGATTTTAAAGCTATTTCTTTAGAATAGAACAGAACAGACAGGGTATCGTAATAGAGCTTTGAGACTGACAAGTTACACATCTGTGGTTCGCATATGGGGAAGCTGAGTTAGAAATACGCTGTTTTAGTGGAACACATTAATTCCATATGCAGTGATAAGACTCTGTTAAGCAAAACACTTGGTAAGTATGAAGATCATGCACTTAAGTGATTCACTGAAGTGTACGTTACTATTATACATCTAGAGAGCCTGAACTGAAACTCAAACATGATTTACCTACTGAGCTGCCTTACTTCATTCAGTTCTGAATTCACAGTAATAGGCGAATATGATGGAGAGCTACTCTGATTCTTATCATTATATGGATAATGGGTAGCTCTGTAAAAGGAGTGGATCCTATGAATACCCTGGCTGAAATGAGGGCGGCAGCATGAAATTATGCTAGTGAAATGTAAATAAAAACTATCATCTTCCATTGTATGCAATGTCGGAGATCTTCCTTGAGTTGTAAATCTGGTAGATATAACTTTGCTAGTTCTGTTGATCACAGAATTACTGATTTACTTTTGTAAAATGAGACACTAATTGCACTGTAGTTTCGCACATGGCTAGTTGCCTTTTATCCCATGCTACGGATTTCAGCTTATGTCTGTCTAGTCACCTGTAACCAAAGCTGGTACGTGACTTAGCTACAAAGCAAAGCAATGACAGATTTCAGAACACAGCTCCTGTGGCAGCTCTCGTTACCGGTGCTGAAAAACATGTTTATCTTGATGTAGTGTTACTTTCCTAACTCAATTGTGGAATGGTGCAACCGTCTGTCAAGGAAAATGGATGTTTTCAATAACACCCATTAGAAAATGTGTCTACGTGGTACTCCACAATTCAATGAAGCTGTGGACAGATGGAAACATGGAAATGAAATGGTGCCTAGAAAAAAAACTCTTCTTCTGCTCCCTGTCTGGAGGATTGATCTTGCTGATGGATGTACCGATTTTGTAGAATGCTTGCAGCTCACTCTGCACTAAGATTTGTGTTGTGAGTTTGCTACGTTGTTAGGCCTCAGTCAGCTTTGTCCAGGCGATTGTAAGGGATGCATAAAGCCTTAACACGTTTGTTACTCAGGTTAGGATCAAAATAAGCACAGTGCACCCGTGGCCGCAGCATGGCAGTAATGTGTCACTGATACAGAGGCCTGGTTGGGTTCTGGCGCGCCTCTGATTTTAGCACCCCAAACTAGATATCAGTGTTGCCCTCTGCTGCCCAATCCCAATATTACGATGCTAAGCATCTGTCCTGGAAGGCGGTTTAATGCAGCGTACCAGCTGTCAAAGAATCATAGGATATCCTGAGTTGAAAGGGACCCGCAAGGATTATCGAGTCCAACTCCTGGCTCCACACAGAACCACCCAAAACTCAAACCCTATGCCCGACAGCGGTGTCCAAACGTTCCTTGAACTCCACCACGCCCACCTCCCTCTGGTGCAGCCCCTTTCCCTGACCCCCAGCCGCCCCTCCCCTGACAGCTCCATGCCGTTCCCTCGGGCCCTGTCGCTGTCACACAGAGCAGAGCTCAGCGCTGCCCCTCCGCTCCCTGTGAGAAGCTGCAGCCGCCATCAGGCCTTCCCTCAGCTCCTCTGTTCTGCGCTGAGCACACCGAGGAACCTCAGCCGCTCCTTGCACACCTTGCCCTTCAGACTCTGAAACAAACTGGAGAGAGCAATCAAATACACTTTTTAGGCCACTCAGGTGGAGCAAGAGAGACCCATTGCATTTTCTGTTGGAAATTATATTTGATACATGAGTCTTTTGCTGTTTTGACATCTGTCCTCCAGAAACGTGTAGTCGTATGTGCTTCTCATCCCGTGCAGTAATGCAGCAGGAACTATCTGAACTGCTCTGTAGAAACCTCTGGGCTTTGTGGTAAATATGTTCAAAACTTTTCCTTTCTATTTTGCCGTATGTTCTCCTTCAGACTTTCCCTATTGATCTCTCAGTATGTTTAAGGGTAAAAGATAAATGGTGTTTGGTGTAGAAGGTTCTTTTCCCTAGAGAAATGTCAATTCTCCAGGTACTGAACCATAACTAGTTATGAGACCAGTCATATTTTTGTTTCTTCGCTGTGGCAAAAAAAAAATGGAGGAAGAGACAGCTGCTTCTAGTTGATCAGTGGAGAAATCTATCAGGGTGATAGATGTGTGGATTAAGACAATTTATGCACTGCAGCCCCGTCAAACACAGGTTTTTACTCTGTTTAATAAGGTAGAGACTGGCAATTGCAATGCGTGACTTGTCTGGAGCAGACAAGCAAGACGAGCCTTCAGAACCATCCCGCACAAGCATCCATCTCAGGTGCCAGCAGAGATCCTGCCACCACTGCTTGATTCCAATATCCCAGCAAATAAATAAACATTTTGTTGCTGTGTTTAGAATAACAAACACATCCATCTTGTAGCAGGTGTTCAGTCCGTGGCCTCACATACACCAGTAAGGTTGAGCAGGGTTCAGGCAGTTTTTGGCCAGCCTATCAAGAAGCTGCATGGCTTCTGCAGAACTGGCTAAATCAAGTGAATATTTTTGTATCTGTAGCAGATAGATCTGTAATTTCTGCAGTTGCTTCTGTCTCATTATCTGCTGAGGACTGTGAAGAGGAGACAAGCTGGTGGGTTCCTAGTTCCTATATAGTATTTCATGTCACACATACATGAAAGTTATTTCACTGCCCTTTCATTTGTCCTCATTGTCATTTGTCTGTATCCTGTCACTGTGTTTTCAAAGGACTCCAGTGTGCAGTCTGACTTTGCGGATCATAAATGGTCTTTTCAATTTTTTCCTGTAATCCATATGCTTCCTTTTCCACACTGAGATGTCTTCTCTTGCTCTTCACAAGCATCCCAGAAGCAAAGGCAGTGCCCTTCCCAGGCTGGGTACATGCTGCTCAGGGAGCAAGGCGCCACTCATCACAGTTGCTAGTGGCACAAGATAAAACACTAACCTTTCATTAAACGAAACATAATCAGCAACAAACATTGCACCATGACAAAACACTGAGGAGAGAAAATGGAGCTCACAGTTATTTCAGAGCTGGGACATTTGTGACTTATTGTCCAAGACAGGTTTCAATCCACTTGGAGAACTTACACGACCAAGAAAAGATAACTCTGCCTGTCAACCAGTGCTTCATTCTTCTGATTGTCAAACATAATCTCAATCCTTCTTCATATCCTTCTTCATTTTAAGCTTACAGTCCCTGCAGCATCCATGCACATGCGGATACTGCCAAGAGCAATAAGCTCAAAATGAAGCATTTTATCATTCCCCTCATGCAACCAACCCCACTTCATTCAGGGCCCTAACTTCCCTTAATGTTTGTCTTTCTTCTCAGCTGGTCCCACCTGTGTCACCTCTCCCTCTTCCTCCTTCAGTGGTACCCTGTAAGCCTCCACACAAGTAGTGTGACATCTCCTATGTCAGTCTTTACAACTCCTTAATCACTCCACATCATATTTTTGCGCTCTCCCCAATAGTGTGATACCTGATTGCTTGCAGTTACCCACCCAAGGAGTAACTGACAAGGGGAAATGGTTTCACACTAAAAGAGGGGAGATTTAGACTGGGTATAAGAAAAGAGTTTTTTACAATAAGGGTGGTGAGGCCCTGGCACAGGTTGCCCAGAGAGGTGGTGGGTGGGGTCCCTGGAGACATCCAAGCTCAGGCTGGATGGGGCTCTGGGCACCCTGATCATGCTGTAGGTGTCCCTGTTCATTGCAGAGGAGTTGGACTAGATGGCCTTTAAGGGTTCCTTCCCACTCAAACAATTCGAAGATTCTGTGATTCTATCCCTGTTTCTGCTTCTTATGCACTCTCAGCCTCAGCAAGCTGTACATTTTTTCCACTGATGCAGCTTTGCTAAGTCCACCCTGAATGCTGGCTCTGTCCACAAGTGCTTGCCTCCCAGCCTGGAGATTTAGTAAATGTGCTGTTCATGGTGGGAGCCAGGTTGCAACTGAGTGCTGTCAGACCTGCAAAACACCACTCGTTATGTTTTGACAAAGAAGCTTCCGGTAGAAATAAATACTATTTGTTGCATCAATTCTGCCACAACTTGTTTGCAGCCTGGGTCAGCAAATTGTTTGATGCTAATGGGCTAGTGCCTCTGCTAGCAGAAAGAGCTGATACATGCGAGCCCTGTCTGACCCACAGCTATGGGAAACACCCACATGGTGCGTTTGACTTCCAACATACAGTGCAGAAATGGAGCACGGGCGACAGGCAGGGAGTGAGACAGCTGCTTCCAAGCCCCAGCAGCCCAGGCTTTTAACACAGGAGGTTCTGGGCCAGCCTGGATTCTCAAGGTATATTATACGGCATGAAGTTATGCTGTCCTCGGTATGTCCTCCCCGAGAGCAGGCTGAGCTGTCTCAAATCACTCACTCTGAGCTACAGCAATGAGTTTCAGGAGTTGATTAAGTGTTAGAAAACAATTCCCCTTTGCAGCTTAAATGTACTGCTTCTCAGTGTAATTGAATTTCCCCCGTTGTTCCTTTTCATTATAAGAAGATGGATAAGTGCTGGATTTACTCTTCTAAACATGCTCTTTATATACCCTGTCACGTCCCTTTTCATTTGTCCCTTCTCTTGCTGACATCAGGAACTGAGCTTTCATTCCTTTTTTTCATATAAATTCTTCAGTCCTTCTAATTGTTACTGTTACCCATCTGCACTCAGATTTCTGCTGTGGATTTTGCTGTGGGATGTTCAGAAAGAGTTTCAGGCCAGGGATCATAGAGTCATTAACAGTCATAGAATCACTGAGGTTGGAAAAGGCCACTGAGATCATCTAATCCAACCATAATTATACTCAGTTATTTCCCAGCCAGAATTTTTGTGATGTACAGTCCAAGTCAGGTTTTGGTCTACATGCATGACCCTTACTCCAGTTCCACAGGTGGCACTTGAGTTGCTCTGGGGAGGAGAGGTTTCTACCAAGAGGCAAATAAGAGCTCTCCTGTGCGTTTTACAGAGGAGCCATAGTCACTACAGAAATATGGCAGAGGAATCTGAGTTAATTACTTGCAAATTACTGTGCATTTACCACTTTTATTTAGCCAGTTTTAAGGCCCAAATAGATGTTATTCTGGAAACTTGCTGTGTGTGGAGGAAGTCACTGCTGATGGTGACATGAGTTGTGGTACAGTACTCATGCAGAACTGAGCAAGAGTTAACACTCTTTGGCCTCTGATGTGAAACAGGCCACTGTGTTTTAGTATCATTACCGTATATTCATGTGTATCACTACAGCGCATCCTCACCACTTGCGGCAGGTTTAGCTTTCTCCTGGGGTGCACCCAAGCTGACTCCTAAAGCTTTAGGAGCCAGAGAAGCCAGCATGCCTTTGGTAGACTTTCCATGAGCTAACAGCTTCCAGCAGCATTTGCCAACGCACCAGAGTGCCATCAAGGCCCAAAGAGGCCATTTCTGCCCCTAGCAGCCTCCCTTCAGACATCCTGACTGTTAGGCAAACCTGAAGCCATCCCTTTTCCAAGCTGACTCAGCCCAGCTGCCCTTGCATCTCCTCACAGGTCCAGTGCTCCAGCCCCAACAGGTTTGGGGAGATCTCCATGAGCTCCCTCCCATTTGTCCATGAGTTTCCTGGAGTGGAGAGCCACAACTGGACACGCTCACCTAGATGACATCTTAACAGTAGCCAAATAAATCATCACTTTATCTTCTGGCCACAATCCTACCACAATTTTCTCTGTTTGTTTCCAAAGACAGAGGAGTTCCCAAATCCCATTCACAGACACCTGTGCCAGAGTAACTGAGATGGTACCATGCAGCAGTACCAAGGATGAGTACTCCAGGAGGGGAAGGCAAGCTAAGAAAAAAGGGGACAGATGCTTTCACAGGGCCTCTCAAGACAGGACAAGGGGAAATGGTTTCAAACTAAAATGAGAGATTTAGATTGGATATAAGGAAAGAGTTTTTTATGATAAGGTTAGTTAAGCACTGGAACAAGTTGCCCAGAGATGTGGTGGATGCCCCATCCTTGGAGACATCCAAGGTCAGGCTGGATGGGGCTCTGAACACCTTTATCTACCTGTAGGTGTCCCTGTTCATTGCAGGGGTGTTGGACTAGATGACCTTTAAAGGTCTCTTCCAACTCAAACGATTCTGTGAATCTAAGGTGAGGAAGGGCTTGAGGAGACCACTGCTGTGGGTCACTTTTTATTAATGATTTCACTAAAAAGGGCAGATATTTAGGATATCTCTCATGAGTGACTCATTTCTGCTTTGTGATAGCCAGCAAGGCAAGGTTGAAAAAACTGTTATCATCTGACTCCACAGCGCTTCTGTGAACAGCAGTACATGTTCCTCTTCTTTGAAAGTGCTTTGGATTCATTGTTTATCACACTAAATCCTTTAATTAGTCAAAATAAGAATTATCCCATTAAAACATCTGTGATAACTTTTATTTCTTATCGTGGGACGTATCTTCTTAAGTGACTGGAAAGTATATTAATTTGTCAAAAGACTAAAGTTATCTACACGACCCTATTAAAGAAGATGCAATAAATACAAAATGCACCATCGAAAGTATCTGAAAATGATCTCTATTCAAATGATTTTGAATAAAGTCAGAACCAGACAGTGTTACGCTACAGCCCAATGAGGTTTAGCGCCTGCTACAATAGAAAAGGACAACAAGAGGAATTCATGATTGCAAATTTATTATATAGAACAGTAAATTCCAGACAACTCAGTCACGTAATAGACAGTGCAACAGTAAGTCTCTTGTTTTCGTATAAACCAAGTTACTGAGCTGGTAAGTTGACCCACAGACTTCATATTCCATGGTATTCTGAAATAAATTAATGCAATGTCATATTTTATGTTGAGATATTGATCTCTATATGATTTAGTATTCAGTTATGTATGTTTAGTCCTTCCTAAAGTTAGAAATGAAATCACCTGAAATTCCTGCACCTTGAGATTAAGATAGGTGAAAGCTTGAAACATGGGATGCAGTACCCAGATCTGTTAGGTGCATTCAAACGTGAATCCTCCCTCCTCATGCAGTTCTGCTCTCTCCAACATGACCCAGCTCCACTGACCTTCTTTCAGAAGGGTGGAGGCACAGTGCTGATCTTGCCGCCCAGCTAACTCAGGGCACTGAGCTGTGGGTAAGAGCAGAGCAAGCACAGTTATGCTGCTCCATAACACACTCCCAGACATTGTCTCCCTTCTGAGTTCATCTTGAAAGTACAGTAAAAGCATTCTTTGCTGGTGTTTTCTTTGCAGTATTTCTTTGCTACTTCTCTGACCTGTCACCCCAGCTAAATAACCTTTCCTGTCAACACTTGGATGTCACTCTTAAGTGGCAAACAGAATGATTTTTTTTATTATGGGATAAAAGATTGGAAGAAGAGAGTTTGAAGGAGGAGATGTATATACATGGACTATTTTGTGCATTTTCCATTAAAGCTCACTGAGACATTTAATATACCCTTTCAAAGATGGATAAGGAAGAGCTACGAGATATTACTAGACCTCACTGTCTTCCTTCCTTACATCCCCATTCATGCTCTTTCTACTCAGGCTGACCCCAAGAAGTCCTAAGTATGATGTAAAGATGACTCTGATCTGCATGCAGAGATCTGCATTAGTGGGTTCTCACATGGAATTAGGTGACTGAAGGTCGCTGGGAGCAGAGGTGAGTCCACATTTATCATAGGGAAGGACTTGCTAGCTTTGGTGTTGCAAGCACAATTTACACCCGCTGGAAAAAAAAACGCTGTCATTTCTGTATCACTTCTATCATTTTACAGAGGGTGAAAACTCCTCCTGAATGAACCTCCGAAAAAATCCTTTTGTCAAAAGCATACACCATAATACTTTGAGCAAGAAAGAAATTCTGCCCCAATGGCTTTCAGTGACCACATGAAACGTCCACATGGGTATCTAGGTTTGTACTAGATTTATACAACTCCTCAGTAACTCCTTCGCTTCTTCATTACTGAAATACGGAACAAGTTCTGGTTGCTTTTGGATGGTCTACTCACCGCTGCCTTCAATAGTTCTTCCATTTCGAGGCTGAAAAATAAAATAATGAGAGATCTATACAGAGATATTAGATGTCAGCTGTATAAACACAACAAAATATATCCCTCCCCCTCCCCCTCCCCCCCCACCCCCTCCCCCCTCCCCCTTGTTTTTTAAGCAAATAGCTTCTTCAGCTTTCAAACAGAGGGGGATTTGATGTCTAACCAAAACCAAAAACTGTGGTGAGAATTTGTGAAGGTAAGTAGTTGATGGTATATGGATATAATTATCACCGTCTGTCACACAGAATCTGTAAGAGACTCAAATACCCTGAAAAGGAAAAAAGGCCGTCCCAGAGTCCCATGACTATCCTGTAAAATAAAACACAAACCATTAACAAAGTATTTTAAACTCAGTTCCATAGATCTGTTGACAAGTTTCGGTGTCGTTTCATCAGCCTATCAATAATTCAGGGCCTCTTTCAGCAGCATTCAAATAATGAGATGCTGAAAGTCTCCAATGCCCATTCATCTGGAATGCTGATTAAAAATTAATACCCAAAGGGCATTGTCTACAACAATCCATTCTGTCTAGTGTAAATATACTAAGTTGCCATAATTGAAGATTCACAGGCTTGAGAAAATGTATGAAAGAAAGTTTTACACGTGGTACATTGCTTTGCAGAAGCAGGGTCTGCTCAGCTCTTCCCAATCATTAAAAAGCATCACTTATATAAACTTATATATCACTTAGATACTCCTACTCACTTGCCATTACATTTACATACCTTCTTTGTAAACTCTGCAGCAGCAATCTGTGATTCCTGCAAGTCAACAGTGTAAATTAATCAAGTTGCCATCACTTTTTTTGTTTGTTGCAGTAACCCTCTGTCACTGATTAGAATTTCCACTCTGAGAAAAGTACACACAGATGACAGCTACAAGAACAACAGCAGCAAATGGATCTTTTGGAAGATTTATTTTCAATCCCCCTTTAACCAACCCCACTGTTCAACATGCTTTCATTTCTGGGGTGAGAAGCAGAGCTCAAATGGGAGTGAAGCATAGCAGCCCATGCCTCTGGCTTAAATGGTCCTTGATAGTTGTTCCCCTCTTTAAATGGGGCTGCACTCCAGCTTGAAAATTGTCCTTGTATTTCAACCCAGGCATTACTGCTAATGCCTTCCAGCACACCCTTCTTACTTGTTATAAAATTGCTCATTTTTCTACATCAGGAATAGAAATTTACCCCACGACTTCATGGGAGCAGAGACAGCCAGGTGTCTCAAAGCCCTGAACCTGCTGCCCAGTACAATCACAAGGTTTGAGAGCCCTCCTGCCTGCAGCACAACTGCACACAACCACACATCTGGCTGGCTGTGAACGGAATAGCTCCAAGCCACAGCCGCTGCTGTGCCAGTGAATGGACTGAGTTGCCCAGGAAGAGCAAAGTATGAAGACAGAAGGAGAGCACAGGTAAAGCATGTGGGTGGGAAACCGGGGAGGAGGAATTGAAAAAGAAAATGTGCAAGAAGGATTGAAGGAATTGGGATTCAGGCAATGAGATAAGGATTTCACCTTGTTAAACTGTTCTTGGTTCAAGCCCTGAGGAAATGATGTACAGAGCAGGTGCCATTAATGCCAACTCAGTACTAAACAGTGCAGAAGAAAAAAAGTGCATGTTCAATCAAGATACTTTAAAGGACAAAAATGGGGAGACTACAAAGATATGGTGGACACTAGCTGTTCTGAGATGATTACTGGACATCAAGCAGAAACAAACACCAGCACATAACTTAGACTCACTTTCAGATGTCCTAGCTAACAGGATTTAATTCTATGGAAGAAGCATGGCAACAGGAGAGCTGCTAAAAACTGTGTATTGGCTTGATTTTAGGAAGGGATTTTCAAATACTGTTTAGATATCATTTCCTAATGATTCCTTTGAGACTGCCATCTACAAGATTTGCTTGAAGATTAGACATTGAAACTAAATAGTTCACTAGTTCTCCCAACAGGTTTTTTAGGTATAGTCCCTCTGTATCTCACACTCTGCTTTGAGCCTCTGCTTTATCAGACAACACCTAGAAATCCTATTGCAGATACACTGCAAGTGTTAGCTGTAACTCTTGAAAAGAAACTGTGTAAGATCGAACTCCCAGCCTTGAGGACTTAAAGAGTGAATTTTTGGTAAGGTTAGTTACTAAAGCAGTAACCAGGAATGGTTACTGGCTGGTTCTGGATGTCTCCTCATTAGCTAAGCTGTAGAAGGATGGAGTCAATAGAGAAATGCTAGAATTTTTACACAATAAACTTCAGTATTGTAGAGCGTTACAGACACTTTAGGAAAACACGGTTGGAATTATAATAAGGCAAAGACACTGGCAGGAAGAGTTGTTGAAATATCTGTCAAAATACTTGCTATTGTTGTCTTGAAGGCTCTACTTGTGATTTAATAAAACAGAGGACTCAAACTCTACAAGTGAAATAGCTTTAACATACCTAAGGGCAATATGAATATTACGGGAAAGGCAACTGTTGACAAACTGTTGATAATAAAAAGCATTTCAAAGCAAAATTGATATTGAGCTAGATCCTAATACAACTGCACCAGTGAGGAAGAGCTATAAGCAGTATAGCTCTGTGTATATATAGTATATACACTCTAACTTCTCAGCTTAAGTTTTTGGATATAAATCAGAAACAAAAAAAAAACCAAGCTCCAATGAAATATTAAAAATTAACAAAGCAGTTCATATACATCCATGTTCGGCATGATCCTAGGCATGCTGTTGAACCAATGCTGCGTAATTTTTTTAGTGTATTTAACCCTGTATCATCCAAAAGTGGAGGCCAGTTTAAAATACTAACCTCAGTTTAAGTGGATGCTTAGCTCTGATTCAATAAAAACAATTTGATTTCTAATGTAATATTAAGAATTACATGCAAAGCACTAGTGAGAAAAAAATAGTCTTTCATTGGTACTTTCTTGCATCTCCTAAACTATGACAATATTAGATTATATGTTATCGCTTGGAGAAAGGTTTAAGGTGGGAATTCTTTTAGGTAAAAGCAGCAATTGCACCTTACCTCATTTGTTTGCAAGCTGTTGAATATGGAATAACAAAGATCCAAAACAGTGCTGGAGATCTGCAAAACCAAACAGTTCTATAATACACTTACTGACAGGATATGATGTACAGGGCTTTACAGAGAACAGGCTTACAGGCTTCACCCAGATCCCAGCACAACTTAAACAGTATGTGTGTGGTTCCAATAAAACCACTCAGAGCAGGGTAACGCTTACTGATGTTAGTATGAGATGAAAAACAAGTATTTTGTAATAAGGAAAGACTTGTGTTGTCAGTAGAGCCTCTTGCTATAAACAGACTTAAATGAATCACTTACATTTAAGATGCTCTTTCCTATGCCAAGTGTGCCAGAATTAGCTGGGTTCGGATTTGTCTTTATTTGCATGTTTTATCTACACTCATGTTCATCTATAGGTATCAGGAGAAGCTGTTTGGTGTATGTTTGACCACAGAGCCCAGTATGTTCAACAGGGATAATTTTACTCTATAAGATGCTAAAAATCAGTCTGGTCCAGTTGTACACCTGCAGGACAGATGATGAAGGGCCAGAGGGTAACTCTGCTACATCAGTTACTGCCACTCCGGTGGGTTTCATCTCAGGACTCCAGAGGAGAAGGAGAGAGCAAAGATGGGATTCACACGGGGGTCCCATACTCGCAGGACAAGGGTTCGCTTACGTACGTGATCACATCACCCAAGAAATAACTACAGCAAAGGAAATAAAAACGCAAAGCAACCAAATAACCATCTTTGGGAACTATTCCCCACCAATTTTGTTCAAAAAAAAACAACAAACAAACTGAAAGATACGAGGGGGGGAGGGAAAAAAAAACAACACAAAAAAAAACCACCACACACAACAAAACAGTTTAAAGTTTCCGTATAACTTCTGATCGTACAAAAACCCTGAGCCCAAAGGCAGCTTACCTGGGGCTGGTTGGACAGCTCCATCCACTGACTGAAGCACAGCGCCAGTTGCTTACAAAGTACAGAGCGGACGTTAGCGGTGGGGCTGTTCACACCGGGCACCTGCCCTCAGCCAGCAGCCCAATTCCCCGACCCCGCACCTCAACCCCCGGGCTGAGCGCCCTACCTGGCTCTTGGGCAGCTCCGCGCCGTCCCTGTAGCGAGAGAGGGGTTGCGGGAACCCTGCGGAGAGGGACACACGGGGCTGGTTCAGCGGGGCCCCGAGGGCAGCCCCCTTACCCTTCGGGCCCCGCACCTACCGGAGCCCCGCGGCAGGGCGCAGAGGCAGCAGGCGGCCAGCAGCCAGGGCAGCGCGGGCAACGACAGGGGCATGGCGGGCGACGAAGGGCGACGGCGGGCGGCGGCTTTATGGGGCCGCGCCGAGACAGGGGCGGCACCGGCCGCGGCCACGGCCCCGCTCCGCCGGGCCTCCGCCCCCGTCAGGGGGACGGGGAATTACACGAAGGGACTGAGAACACCGGCCGGGACTTCCTAAACTCTTTTTTTTATAGACTTCGAGTTTGCTGCGACGAGTACATAAATTCCCTATGTCCCACGGTAACATAGGAGTAGGGATTTGATTAGTGAGAAAATGCAAGAAATCCATGTCACTTTTCCACAGTGACTGTGCTTTGCCCAGGCCTTGGCAATTTGGGACTCAAGGGACACTCTGTGTTTGCCAAATTTGCCCAGCAAAGGAAGACAGCATTCTGATTTTGGTGGCAGCAAGAAGCTTGTAGTGCTGGCTTGGTCCCAGAGATGCAGCAGCAGAGCCCCACTGCTGCGTCTGATGCACGGACTCAAGATGTGAACGATCCAAATCGTTTATTACAAGTTCTCACATCACTTATATACCTTCACAAGTTTTCTTTTCCTAGCTTTCCCATTCGCCCCTACAGGTCAACAGAACATTCCACAAACACTTCTTCAACCGTTCACACGGGCGTTTATCCAATCAGAGCTGCGAGCTGTTCTTTCTTCTTCTAGAGGTGTCCTTGGTTCTCATGCTGTTTATCTTGCTCTACAGCTGCCGCTCCATACAGTCCTTCTTGTATTCCCTCACCCCACCACTTTGAGAGGCTCCCGTCAGAGGCAGACAGCAAGAGGACAGGTGGCAAAGGTGATCACACAGCTCATGCAAACCGCCTTCTCCCTGTCTTCTGGCATTATGCTTTTAACCCAAATGAAAGTTACTGTGCACCAACAACGTCTGTGTCACCACACTTACTGCAGGGTTTGTACCCAGATCACTCCCATAGTACAGGAACAGGCAGCTGACAGATCCGTTCAGTGTTAGTTGCTGTCTGTGTACTAAATACTAATTCTTTCAAACACTAATTAGTTACTACATTTTAGAGTAGAATACAACTACACAGCTACTAATTTGCTACTAATTATTAAGTATAATGGGCCATATCCAACTCCTTCAACCTTTCCTCATCAAACTTCTCCTATGAAGGTTGAGGCAGCAGGGGTTGTTCAACCCAGAGAAGAGGAGGTTCAGTGTGGCCTTCCAGTACTTGAAGGGAATTCTAAGCATGAGGCAGATGGGCTTTTTACATGTCTGATAGTGATAGGACAAGGGGGAATGACTTTAAACTAAAAGAGGGGAGATTTAGGTCACATGTTAGGAGGAAATATTTGACTCAGAGGCCGGTGAGGCACTGGCACAGCTGCCCAGAGAAGCTGTGATGCCCCATCCCTGGAGGCACTCAAGGCCAGGTTGGATGGGGCCCTGGGCAGCCTGAGCTGGTGGGGGGCTGCCCTGCCCACGGCACGGGGTGGGGCTGGGTGGGTTTTGAGGTCCCTTCCAACCTAAGCCATTTTATGTTTCTATGATTTTCTGATTCTATGGTTCTCTGGCTTTCCCTGTCTGGTAAGGAAGGCCCAGTCTGCTCCTTTTTCCTTCAGGCTACTCATCATCTGCCTAAATCCTGCTTCCATCCCACAAAGCCTGCTCAGGAACAGCCTCTTCCAACTGTTTAACCACGTCAATTTTCAGGAGAGTGAAGTGTTTGCTATATTATAGGGAAAGGGCCGTGTGACCATGTTGAGTGGGTAAGGCCTACCCTCTTTGAAGAAAAATCAGGGTGCTGCCTGCACCTTTCCTTCTTCCTTTTTGAGCACAACGCCACTGATTTATTTCACCCTTTCCAAGTGAATACCCTAAATGTACCCTTCAGCAAATGTTGG
This sequence comes from Alectoris magna, assembly GCA_030625065.1. Lineage (NCBI taxonomy): Eukaryota > Metazoa > Chordata > Aves > Galliformes > Phasianidae > Alectoris > Alectoris magna. The sequence goes on from CM060560.1 coordinate 63,638,526, forward strand.
TCTTGCGAAGCCTGTGGAGTTACTCATTTGCTTTAAGTGAGGTTTATACATAAAGATCAGGTAAAAATTAAAAGTCGTATGTGTTCAATTTAAAAAAAATAAATCAGTACTTATCACCAAACTGAAAATAGGATTTTATCAGCCACACTGCAATGTGAGGGAAGAACGGAGGAAAGTTTTTAAAAGCAACATTTCAAATAGTTGAATGTGTCACATTATGAGCCCATTATCCTTCCTTAAGTCAGAACTTTCTGCTGCTGCTATACATTTCATTTCACAGGTGCTAGATCAGGTGCAGCTCTGCCAATGGGTTCATCAGCACCAAGGCAGATTAATGAGCCACTCTTTCAGTGTACAAGGTCCTGGACTTCCTGCATGCTAAGAGATAGTTTAAGAGTTTCAGCGCCCACAGTTATACGTGAGCAAGTTAAAATGAAGCTTTGGGGGAGTATCAATGGGAAACAAGAGAATCTTTGTGGTGAGTCAGGAGGGCTGGTGTATATTTAGTAGCAGTAACATTAATTTTCCATTAAAGCATGCTGTGATAGATAAATGAAGAATAAAAAGATAATCCGGCTTCAACAGGCGTAAGGATGAAGACTGCCTTTCTTTTTGCAAATGAGCTCTGTGGTGATATCAGCAGTTCTGCACGCAGCATGGGCATGATCCATAAAATGTCACCAATGTGCATCTCCTAAGTGTATCAAAATTGGCTGCTGCTGCTTCCTTGTGCCTTGCACCCTCTGCAGTTTGACACTGCTCGGTGGAAAGCCAAACCATGGACCTGTTGGAAGGATGATAAAATGCTGCAGAAGTTGCAGGGTACTTACTAGGCAAACTTGCCATAAAGCCTGCAGGCATCTCCCAGTACTCGTCCTGTATTAAATATGACAGTGCTTGTTTATGTGAGTATGAGGGCTGTGTTGACTGTGAATTTAGTCAACACACACTTCATTTCCAGTTCAGACAAGCAATCCAAACAGTGGGAGCTTCTCTTATTTTTGTTCCTAGCTGGGCAAGGCTCAAGCTTGGTAAAACAGAGGTCTTGTACAGGTATGGATTTGGTTGTCAGAATGTCAAACAAGTGCAGAATAAGTATTTTTCTTCTGTTTGTGGTTGGATGGCTGTACTTTGCTGATAAGGCCACAGTCTTAAAGTGCAGTAGGTCAACAGGGAAATGTTTAAAGAAGGTCTGTAAAAATGTGCCTCATACAGTCAGAGATTAAGGACAAAAAGATAACCAAGAGCTTAACCATAGTGGAGTAGTAAGTACCAGTGAAGAAGCTAGGATCTAGGCTAGCAATCTGAACTGTTACATTCTTTTGGACCATTTCATGGCTATTTCTTGGCTAAAGGTGATTTTATGTCTGCTACATGCAGCCAGAGAAGTGAATATTCCTCAGAAATTAAGAAGTTTATACTTACCATATTATACTGCATGGAGATGATAATGTGATAAAAGGCTATATTGTGCCATCCTGGGCTGAAAGTTCATTTAGATTGGCATGCTCCAAGGTATTTGGAAAGATCTTAAATTTGGAACTCACACTTGGCTTAATTTTAACAGTGTCCTGTTGTGCTTAGGCAGAACAGTGGGTTAACTCCATTTTCTGTGCCTGAGCTTTCATTTGTCCACAACTATGCGCTCCTGACTCCTTATCTTGTGCCTTACCAGAAATTTCTCATAGTGTCCCAGCTAAGTACAGGAGAGGCAGACATGTTCTTAGCATCACCAGTTAAATAAATCTGATTATAATAGGTGAATCATAGAGCTGACCCTCATTCATCCATTCCTCCTAAATGTGAATGATTTAATTTGTATCTTCCATTTTCTATGAGTGTGTTTATGTGTAAATTATAATTCTGTGTTTAGAGAGGGATTGCCATAGTCTGTGATGATGAATACCTTGCCCTGATTACTAGAGTGTAAGGTATCCATATTATACCGCGCATCCCAGATTTCTGACAAATACACAGATTCTAAGTTTCTATTAACTTTAATATATGTGAGCAGAATACATGCAAATATGATGCCTTAAAATGGATGTTTGTCTCACCAAGAGCTAGCTACAGGCAGAACCAATCCCACTTCATTTTTGCTACCCTACAAAGATTCTTCAAGCAACACTCACTCTAAGCCTACCAGCCAAAGAGACAAAAGCACCAGATGACATTAATCTACGTCAGTGCCATATGACCCATCAACCCTTAGTAGGTAATATTTCTCAGTATCTTCTCAACTTTAAGGTCACACATAGAAAATATCCATTTGGGAAGCTGAACATATAGGTAACTGGGAGCTCATGCCTCTAGGCACTACAGGGTGTGCATGCATCATGGTGCAAGCGGCAAGGAGCTCAAACCCACACTGTTTCCCTTTGCTTCATTGAGCAGCACTTACTCCCACAAGAGATCTGAGTCAAGTGCCTTTCAAAATGAGTAAGTACTCCAATTTTGTCACTTACAATTATTACTGAAGATACCTGTATTTTTCTTGTTAAGCAAGTTGACTCATTTCATATGAAGGCAATTAATTTTCTTGCTCTGTTCCAGGTAGGAGAGATTCATACAGAATTTTATCGGTGTTGAGAATGAACAGATAGGATCCCTGACATGTTAAATTTCATTTCTATGAACTCTTATAATGAGTTGTCTGACTCCTGGCAGCTGTATGACTTAACTTTTTTCCTGCTCTTTGACAGAAGTGGTTTTGACCTGGACCCTCAGTGGCTGTGGTGTCACACAGGTATTCCCTGTGGCAGTTATGTCTGGATGTACTTTAAAGCTAGCAGTAGTGTGTAGGAAATGCAATGAGGTGAGATCTCCATTCCCTTCTGGAGTAACGCCTCTTGAGGATTCTTGTCAATAAATGGCAATCACTGCACTTTCTGCTGGCTCTGACAGCCCTGAAATATAGAAGGAATTGTTCTAAAGCCAAATAGGAAAGGGGAAAAAATGAGAGAAAATAAGGATAGCTCAAGCCAAATAACAACAAAGAGCAAAGTAGTGAGCCAGGTGTCTCGGAATATCCACAGAGAGTAAAGTTCTGAGGAGCACCGTACGTATCCCTTGTATTAGGTCAAACCCAGTACCTTTCTGCCTCAGCCCTATAGAGGCTGGGATCTCTTTAGCATGCTTGTCTTCATATAACTGGAGAAAAGACTTCTTTTTTTTTTTTCCCTCCACAGTATAGTTTGCTGTTACATGACACTCTTAAAAACTGGCTAAATTATGAAGGAAATGAGCTGGCATCACAATGGTTATCAACCACCATCTCCAAAGCACAGCGCTCTAGGGAGAGGTTTTAGCATTGGGTCTGGGTCTCACAACCTGTTGACAGAAAAAGATACTGTGCAATATGTGGTAAATCCAAGTTGGTTTACCACTGCTGTCCTCAAGGATTTTAGATGGCTGCAGGTGTGTGACTCTCATGAGGTCCTATGAAGCCGGAGATCATATTGTGTTGATGTAGTTGGGTGAATAGCCCTGAGACAGGAAAATTAACCACATTCAATTACAATTTTCTTTCTGTTGACAGAGTGATCATCTGTATTCCTGGCCAACAGTACAGAAGGCAGTACTGAATGGAAGAGTGAGGAGAGCTGCAAAATTAAAATCCGGGTCTTCTATGATGAAATAGTCAGATATATGAGACACTGAAGAAGCCAATAAAAAACTATATTAAAGCTCCATGATGCATAATAAAATTTCAAAAGCAAATTCTGGAGGGTGTATTGGATACATTTCCATAATCCAAGCCATCAACTGAAAAATGTTTTAAAATATTTCCTGCCTGCTCTGTGTGCCTGACAGGTTCTAGTCCTTTGCAGAGTTTTTCCACATAACAGTGATGATGCTGCAGCCTATGAATCGTTGCTGCAGATCTGAAAGGCAGTGCTGAAGTAACTTCGGTAACACACTGCTGTTAACAAATGTTATTTAAAGCAGTTTTGTTTTCACCGTGGAATAAATTACGTACGTCACTTATCCAGCTGCAAAATGCTAGCGAAGAAAAGAATTTTCTCCTGAGGGGAAGAGGGAATTGGACAAACTGAAGTCTGTGTTTGGTGCCTTAACATTAACCTCACACTGACTTGCTTGATAATAAAACAGACAGATGCCATCAAGCAACGCTTCCCCGCCTTCTGCTCAGAGAACACGTAGCCCAAATAATTTTTCCCTATTGTAAACTCAACCACATCATTGAGTGAACAGCAGAAAATGATGTGACCCCCTCCCTTCTGTGATAGGAACAGACATAGACAACAGTTCCAGGCACAGTTTAGTGCCATGAGTTGTCCAATAGAACGAAGCTAGTGGGCTGCTGTTGGTGGTGGTGCTGGAGAACAAACTAATCTCCCTCTTTGCATTGCCTGGATCAATGAATCTCTGTTCAGTGACATTGTTTCCTTAATGAAGTAAGTGCTTAAGGAAGCTGCATGTAAATTAGGAAAAAAAAAAAAAAAAAGAAAGAAAGAAAAGCACATTGCAACAAAGCACATGCTAACAGCTCTGGCACTTTTTGGAAAGTGGGAAAACCTACTAGTTCAGGGATGTCAAAAATAAAAGGACAGAATGTCTAGAGGGAATTGTAAGTGGGAGGATAGATGGCAGCCTCCTTCTTTTCTGGGGATGCAACTTAAAATAAACACAGTGTTGCTGGGGAAACGTGCCTAAATGGTTTGATGCGTTGAAATGCAGGGCTGGGGTGTCCCTTAGGCTAAAAAAAAGAAATAGTTGTGGTTCTATAAGATTCTTCTGAGAGGCTCTAGGATGTGCATGGGGTCACAATAAGCTGAACAAGGGTAAAAGTTGGGCTCTGAATTGTCTAAATAAATAAATAAATAAATAAAATTGTATTCAATAACTGTGTATTCTGTCACATTGCAAGGGGAGCAGCGTTCAACACAGCTGATCTGGGCTATGCACACTATTTATAAAGGAACTGTACAGGCACTGAGCAAAGAGTCATGTTAGTAGAATCTGTGCTCAAAGATGGTACCCTCGAACATTAAGAAGACCACTTGTGGTAACACAAGATTTAAACACTATGTGCTACCCTAATGGCCATGCCACTCCACTGCTGGCACCAAGGTAAGGTGCCTGGCTGTGGCCTTGGCCTGGAGAGTGTGCTGCGAAGATTTGTGATGTAAAGTTCCAGTTCTTGCTCTCTTAAGTTTGGGTTGCAGAGCAATGATTGTCATTTGAGGATCACCATTCTAGGCTTACATCCCCTAGAACTCCTGAACATTGTTTCTTGTCTCCACAGGAGTGGTGCTGTTCCTAGCTGCTGGGGTAAGGGAAACAAATGTTAAAACTCCTCCTGCTGGGTATCTGCCACCTCTCAAGAGTCACCCCGAGCAGCAAGTTGTAAGTTATTTGAAGCACTCGGCGTCCCTGTGAAAGCTGTTCCACTTTGTGTAAAACACCTGTCTAACATGCATTTGGGAGCAAATGGGACCCCAGCTCACTCCCATGACTCCCTGTGCCCACCCCTCTCTCAGCTCACACTTCTGTTACTGAAGTTATCTCTCGGTCCTCCTTCAGGCATCTCTGTGTGCTCCCAAACAGGCAATTCTTCTTCCTCTATTTTTAATTCACTTTTTTAAGAATTAACTTATCTTGCTACATTGGCATTATAGCTCGTGTGTTGGCTGCACTCATTTGATGACCTATATAATTAATTTTGAATTGGATTCAATTTTAATTGACGTTGGTTTGATAATTAAATGTAGTTCTTAGCTACTATAGCCCAGTCTTGGCAACATGCTCAGTTCACTGATGTAAATAAACCCCACAGAGCTGTTTTCTCTTTCTAATGACCAGCTCAGACTATAAGTCCTAACACTTCAAGGTAAGCTATGTGGTTCAGCTAATGACTTATTCACCTCAGTCTACATTTTTTGTCTCGTACTTCCAAAGGAAATCTAATGGTATGAAGGTATAAAAAGATTTAACTGTTTTCAAGGCACTTATTAAGAGATAAACTTTTCTACTCTGCAATAAAAAGTGGAATTAGTTTTCGAATGAAAATAAGTCATATTTGCTGCTCATGGATCTGAACTTGCCCCTAGCACAGCAAGTCTCATTGTGGTGCAGATATCTGCCCTAAGCTCCCCCCCACCCACTCCCATAGTTACTACAACCCTTCCTATACATCAGCTGTTTTAGACACATCTTACAGCTGACCTCTTGCTTAAGTTATTACTACAGAAAATAATAATTCAATAAATCTATAAAATTTTGCTGCCTTATTTTACTTGTGGCACTCCATAGGAATTACTGTTTAGATCATACCAGTGAACCCTGCACCTGTATGAGACTCCTGTTAGAGCTGCTGTAGTCTTCAGTCTGATTTTTTTGTGGCTGCAGAGGCCACAAGATATTCTACCTTTCATCTGTCAGATCCACGTTCAAAGTAGCTTGCTAAAGTTCCAGAAAGAGAGGGAAAGTAGTGATGGAGATCACACCCTAATAAATATATTACACACCAGAGTTACCACGTCAGACTGGTTACAAAGTGTGATCAGCCATGCCTTGGAAACACAGCCACAAGGCAGAACAATAACCTTGCCAGTAATGACACTGCACTAGGAAAAGCATCTGTTCCTGCTAATTTCAATCAGACTTGTGCTTCCTCACTATTTGATGTGGGACAAGTGACCTGTCTTAGGGTGAGCTTCTATGGAGGCAAAGCATAACTGAAAGAGCTGCCGAGACTAATCCAATTGGCATGGGGTTAAAACCTGAAATAACAACAAAGAACAACAACAAACAACGAACATAGCATGAGTTTAACAGTATGCACAAGCCTATGCTTTTGCTGAATAGCTTGAACTTGGAAAGTCAAGGAAAATGTGGGTGAATTCAGGTTCAGCAGTGTCTGCAGTATCTAAAAGAGGGCTATAAGAAAGAAGGGTCAGACTCTTCAGCAGGGTCTGATGTGATGTGACAAGGGGGAAATAGTTTCAAACTAAAAGAAGGGAGATTTAGATTGAATGTAAGGAAGAAGTTTCTTGCAGTGAGGGTGATGAGGCTCTGGCACAGGTTGCCCAGAGAAGAGACATCCAAAGTCAGGCTGGACAGGGCTCTGAGCAATCTGATCCAGCTGTAGGTGTCCCTGTTCATTGCAAGGGAATTGGACTAGATAACCTTTAAAGGTCCCTTCCAACTCAAACGATTCTGATTCTCTGATTCTATAAACCAACAGACACAACCACTGATTTTGCTGCCAATTTAAAGCTCTAAACCCCACTACAGTTTAACATTCCTAGTAGCAAGAACCCTGTCAGCCTTAGCTAGCAATTTCATAATCCACCTTTACAGTTGCCTACGTAACACATTCTTTAACTCCATCAGACATTTTTGGGGCCAATTACTGAAAACAAAGCTTATTAACTGTGCTTAAGCTTGGGGGGAAAAAAAAAGTTCAATTTATACAAGATTAATTATTATACATGTCAGTAACAACATACTTGAAAGGTTAAAATGCTTGGGTTGAGTCTGATAATCTGTCAGAAATTGGTTCCACAGCTGGAGACTGCTTATTAATAATCTGTGCATGGCTGCACTGTAGTCATCACCCTCAAGCCTGAAGAAAGAAGCAACTTCCAAAGTTGCCAGCCTACACAAATCTCAAACTGGTGAAAGCCACAGACTTCCCGTGTGCCTTACAAGCAAGGTAACTATCACAATTTCTATTTCACTGGCAGAAGGGAGAGATGAGGACATCACCACAGAGAGGTTGTAGATGCTCCATCCCTGGAGTTCTTCAAGGCCAGGTTGGAGGGGGCTCTGGGCAGCCTGATCTAGTGGTTGGCAACCCTGCCTGTGGCTTTGGGGCTGGATCATCTTTGAGATTCATTCCAACCCAACCCATTCTAAGTCTTCATCCTAAGGCACTGCTGTTAATGCATTTGTGTTGGCCTGACCTGGTCCAGAGGCTGCCACAGCATTCATATGAAGAGCATCTTTAGGCTTCCCTGGGCTTTCTTGGCCAGGGTCCAGCATAGTATTGTTTTTGTTGTTTTAATTTTTATTAAATTGTGAAAGCATTTTAAACTCTTCTGTCATTGGATTTTTCATTTCTTTGATTAATTGATAGCTGAACACAGATAGAAACGTCTACTACAATTCTGGCTCTACTAAATTTGCCCATTCTCAAGCTGTTGGCCCTGACCTTGAGCTGTTGGCAAGCTCCCCTATCTCCTCACAGACTTTGTAGGATTCAAGGTAAGAAAAAAATCTTCCACTGTAAATCAGTTTCAAGGGAACAGGTGTTATTTAGCTGTTTACTTATTCTCACAATAATTTAAAAGAAGAAAAAAAAAAAAAAAAAAAAAGCAATTTTCATATATTTACCCCACAAGATTTCATAGGAAATGCAGGGTGAAATGGTATGTAGCATGAACTATGAATGTCTACTGCAGAGGGAGCCAGTTTTGAGCAATATGTACATTCACGTTTGGTATGTACATTCTCTTCTCCCATGCAACAGTGATAGGACAAGATGTAATGTTCACAAATTGCAACAGGGGAGGTTCAAGCTGGATATGAGGAAACATTTCTTCTCAGAAGGAGCGGTGAGGCAGTGGCACAGGCTGCCCAGGGAGGTGGTGCAGTCACCGTCCCTGGAGGTGTTGCAGGACTGTGTGGATGGTTAATGGGCATGGGGGTGATGGTTCTACTAGATGATCTTTGAGATTTTTTTTCCAGCCTTAATGATTCTGTGATTCTCACAACCAGACACAGAGGACGTGGCTGTTTTGTGCTGGGTCAGGCATCAGGAGCACACCTTTTGGGCCAGGCAATAAAGCCTGTTCTGTGTGTTCTGTCACGCAATTTCATGCTTCAAGATATGTCTTCAGCATTCAGTAAGACTCAAAATGGGAGGGCTTTGCCCCACTGTCAGTCGTTCTTACAGGGGCTTCCACAGCAGGAGCTTCGCTTCTGCAGGGCTTGGGAAACACTATCACGGAGCAGCCTTAGGGAACTATTCAAGACATTTTCAGAGGAATAGATCAGTCAGTATACGCCTATCCATCAGCCGATCCGAGCATTGGCTTTAGCGCCCCACCGAGAAGGGGCCGAGGGCTGCGGCGGGCCCCGTACCTGCGGGAAGGGGGCTCTCTGGAGCCAGGGCCTGCGGGCTAAGGCATCCCGCTCCCGCCGGAGCGAGGTGAGGCGGGGCAGGGCGGGGCGAGGCGAGCATCTTTCCCTCCCTCCTGCCTCCGCCCCAGGGCCGGCGGCCCGGGGGGACGCTGCGTCTGATCGGAGCGGAGCGAGCCGTCCCCACGGCGCCCTCCACCTTCCTCTCCTTCCCCACGGCGGGGCTGGGGGCGCGGCCGAGGCCGGGGCCTGCCCGCGGCGGGAGGAAATGGAGGCGGCGGCAGGGCTGGGCGGCGGCGGCAGCAGCAGCAGCAGCGGTAATCGGGGCTGAGCGGGGAGGCGCCGCCGCCGCCGCCCGCAACCGGGCGGGGGGATGCGGCAGCCGGGGCCGCCTCGCCGGGCCGCCGCGTAAGGCGGGCCCGGGCCGGAGCGGCGCCCCGCCGCGGGTTCCGGGTCTGCGGGGAACGGCGCCGTAGGGCCGGTAAGTCGGCGGCGCTTCCGCCTCGCGCTTTCCGAGCCGGAGGGGCTGCTGTTCAGCTGGAGGCCCGGCGGACCGCAGCCGGGCGGCTGGAGCAGGCCGGGAGCCGCGGTGGGAGGCGGGTAGCCGTGCCTGGAGCCGCCGCGGGGATGAAGCGGTGTCCCTCACAGGAGGTTACTTTTCGCGAGTGGTCGCGGAGCGGGCGGCCGAGGCCCGGCCCCGGGTGCGGCGGCGGCAGGCCGGGCTGGGGCAGAGCTGCTGTGTGCCCTGCACGGAGAGAGAAGCTTTGCTTGTGGCTCTGGCGGGGAAGATTTTCTTCTCCTTAACTAGGAAAGTTTGCTTCTGGTTAGCCAAGCTCCATCTCCTGCTTGCACCCAGAGTCTGGTTTTTGGGCTGCGGATAGGTTTTGCTTGATACAGCCCGTGACTGTCACACCACAGTCGTATTCCGTGTTCCTGGTGCAGGCTCCCCGTGCTTTTATCCCTCCCCTGAGGCAATGAGCACTTCAGCATCTAGCCGACTGGGGAAGTCCTGATGCTGGGATAATAGCTGCTGCCATGCTACAAAGAGCGTTCAGGGCCTTGTGTGGCTCTAGTGTCTGCCTGGGAGGCTGGCTCCCAGTGCTGAGCTGAGTGCCTTGCCATGCTTCCCAGCGTGGCTGCCATCTGCCAAGCCCCTTCACACCAAGCCCACATGTGGCCCAGGAGGGTGATGCGGCTGTTGCTGGGATGCTGCGGCTGTTGCTGGGATGCTACGCCTTCCTGCTGACAGGTGAGCTACATGTGCTCGGCAAGGGCTGAGCTGTCCAGCACCATCTGCGAGAGCAGGAGACAAGCCTGTTAATGCTGTCAAGGTGCTGAAAAGTCTTCAGAGAGAATCAGCTTTCAAAAATACCCATTGTAATGTGCTTTATGACATTTAGCAGCACCACTCGATTTTAACAGATGAGTCTGTGAAAGATTTTGGCTTTTATTTTTATTTTTTTTTTAAGTATGAGAAATTGTCCAGATCTGTTAACTTTATCTGAAGGGAAGGGAGGCTTTGATGAAAATGAATTGGATATCTCTTCTCACTGCTAGTTTGTTCTTTGTTGTGCACTTCAAGTTATGTCATTAGTCATGTGCTGATAGGCAAGCAGGTTGATGGTTGCATGGTTGTCCTAGTGTGCTGCTGTCATTCACTGTGCGGTGTCCCACCAAGGAGCCCCTGCCCAGACACCATAAGCTGCCAAGCAGGGGCCTGTGTTTTGAGCTTTAATACTGCTTAAACCTTCAAGTCTCCTGCCATCATGTTCTGCATAGCCCTATTCATTCCCAGACCATGTCTTTGGTTTCTGGGGATGGCTGCCAGCTCTCAGCATTGGTGGATCATGTCTGCCGGCTCTATGGCTACCAGGGCTCAGCTTGCTTTGGTGATTGTCATTCATACTCATATCTGAAAAACTCTTCTGAAGTAAGTGGAAGACCACCTTATGGAGAACAGGAGGGAATGGCTTAAGTAGCATAACAAGAGAATAAGACAAAATTTCCTGTTCAGGATAAATATTTAAATAGATGCGATACTGAGGGACATGGCTTAGTGGACATGGTGGTGATGGGTCAATGGTTGGACAAGATGAGGTCTTTTCTGACCTTGATGATGCCATGATTCTGTCATTCGCATGAAGAACAATGTTCCCCAAAGTCCTAGTGTTTTTTCCAGATAGGACATTACTCACAGACAGATCAAGCCTTCCACTTATTGAGTCCTGTTCTTTGGTTTGTGGTTGTGTGTATGTTGTTCCCCATTGTGCTTCTGTACATGCTTTGGGAAAACTGGCACCTGACTGCTCTGAGGGCTGTGTGCCAATTTGGATTCAGGGCAGATAGCCGGAGATGGAAGAACAGAGGAATACATGGAGAGAGGATTGGTGGGTTTTCTTTTTTCTTTTTCCTTTTTATCTTCCTTTTGGCTCGTGTGCCCCTAAAGAACATAGAATTGCAATAACATGGAAAAGGAGCAATTTGAAAAATCCTTTTGTGCTATGTTATGACAGGATGAACTGAGCCTTCAGCAGTGTTCTTGGTTTTTCTACTTGTAAGGAAGGAATACTTTATGCAAGAATGTGTGTTTAGAAGTTGGAGGAAACATTTAAAGAGGAGCTAATATGTTTGTACATGCGTTCACTGGAAAATAAGTAGCAGGAGAGGAAAGGGAAATTGCATTAAGATTGGAGATAGATCAGGAAGTGTGATTACTGTATGTGAAAATGATAAAAATATCTTTATTAGGAAAGAAAAGGCTAGAGAAAGGGGAACAACATAAACGCCTTCTTTTAAAAAAGTTAATGGTCATCTCATTTAAGTAAGAATGATGATTTACTTCAGTACATCACTTTGAGTAGTTCTGCTTCTTAGGGTAGATGCAGTTTTGTTTAGGTGCTGGAAGTGAGTAATCGTGCCAGCCATTGTAATTACATTTTGAGAAATCCTCTGACAACACAGTTCCATCAGAGAATATGGTTTTAGATTTGCTTTGTGCATAAACGGCTTAGTATTTTCTTTTCAGCTTCAGAGTATTGAGGGGTAATAATGGTGATTGTTATGGATGTGACTATGATCCTGTCCCATTTCTGGCCTACCCACAGAGCAGAGGATCTGGCTGCAGGCCCTGTGGGTGCTGACTGCTGTTGTTTTCCAAGTCAGAGTGCATTGGAGCTGCTCTCCCCATGACATTCAACACAACTTCATGGAGCTACAGTACATAAATTACTGAAAGCAATAGAGATCCACATTCCTTACTGAATGACGTGTATCCATCATTGTTATGAAAACGGTTGGCCGAGCAGGGATGCTCTGACTGTCAGAGGTCTGTTTCTGCTGGCTTTTTGTAGAGCAGGGTTAGATGGGAGGGTCTGTCCCAGACCATTTGTCATGTCTTTGAAGAACCAGCGTATCTAAAAGCAAATGTGGTGAGTTCTGGTGTCTTGAACAGAAGATAGGTGATATTGTAGCACACTTCAAAACGAGGCTCTTTGGGAGCTGATAGTTTGGGGAAATTTGGCATTAGTGTAATGGTATGGTGAGATTCCCCCATCTGGGGAATTCCCCCAAAGCAAGGCTGCTGGCCTTGCCTGCACAGGTGTTTGGTGTACCCTGGAGATGTTTCACTTCTGTCAGCTCCAGGAAGAGCTCTTCTTGGAAGCATTTGCATTGCTGGAAGGCAAAAGCTAGTTGGAAAAGCACCTGTAGCAGGAGTAAGGGTGTGGCAGATGGATGCGTTGGAAGAATGTCAAAAGCTTCTGTTATTTAAGTTTTGTGGGTATGAAAAGGCAAAATACTGGTATACAGCCAAAAAAAAATAATACAGATTTTGCTCAGAAGCATTAACTAGCAAGATTTTATCACCTTAGCTGGGAATAGGGGCCGCTACTCTCTGACAGTTCATTCAAGTGACTCTGCAGAAATGTGATCACACGCCATGCAGGTGGTTTTGTTTCTGGGTTTTTTTGTTTGTTTGTTTGTTTTTTGTTTTTTTTTTGCATGTATGCAAATCTCTCAAGACTGTTGTGAGAATCTCACTGTATAAAGCATTTGATTTAAATCCTATTTGGTGAAGTGTTCTGAAGTTGCATTATCGATGTTCTCAAAAAGAAGAGTTCACTTACTGCTGCGAGGAAACCCCTCCTGCTGGCGGTGTGAGTAATACTTAGCATCATGGAAATCAAAACTTTCCAGTTGATACTTTACTGGCAACAAAAGTGACAAAATAAAAAGCAACATTACTGCCTTTAAATAGGGCTTTGGGTTAAGCTTAGTTTTCTGGCTCAGTAGCATCTGGCCTGTGGTTCTCATAGGCTGGGCAGGAGAGGAGTGTGTTGTGTGTCCTGAGTTGACACAGGATAGCTATGAATACTGTTAACGTTGATCTGCTGACTGGCCACCCTGGGCGGGGGGGGGAGCTTTACTCATTTTACCTTCTTGTCCTGTGATCAGCCGCCTCATAAATTAAAATGAGGGAAAAGAACTACCCTCAAAAAAAATGGGAGGTTTGTTGGTTTGGCCCTGAGCAGCCTAATCTGGTGGGTGGCAGCCCTGCACACAGCAGGGGTTTGGAACTGGATGGGCTTTGAGGCCCCTTCCAACCCAAAGCAATGTGTGAGCAGTCAGACCGAGTTGGGGTGAATGAGGAAAGAAACATCTCTCTGATAGCAGCTGGTGCTTATCTTGGCTAAGCAGTTTTTTCAATTGAAAACACCCCCCCCCCCCCCCCCAAAAAAAAAAAAAAAATAATAATAATAATACAACCAGCAAATGGAAGAAGAGGAGTCTGCTGCTTTTCTTATGTTGTATATGCGATGTATTTTCTGGACACACTTAGCTGGGGCGTGTTAAGAGAAGGGCAACGAAGCTGTGAGGGGTCTGAAGCACAAGTCTTATGGGGAGCGGCTGAGGGAACTGGTATTGTTCAGTCTGGAGAAAAGGAGGGGAGGCCTTATCTCTCTCTACAACTGCCTAAAGGGACGTTGTGGCGAGGTGGGGGTTGGAATCTTCCTGTGTAACTAGTGATAGGATGAGAGACAGTGGCCTCAAGTTGCACTAGGGGAGGTTCAGGCTGGATGTTAGGAGAAATTTCTTCTCTGAAAGTGTGATGAGGTGCTGGGCCAGGCTGCCCAGGAAGGTGTGGAGTCACTGTCCCTGGAAGTGTTAAGAAAATGTTTAGATATTGTACTGAGGGACATGGTTTAGTGAGAAATATTGGTGGTAGGCGGACAGTTGGACTGGGCTTGGAGGTAATTTCCAAGCTTGGTGATTCTGTGATATACATAACTAGAGTTTGGATACAGAGAGCATTTTTCTAAACTGGAACAAAAAGTACTCATGTGCGTATCTTTCCTCTTTCAAACAGGAAGCAACAACTTTATATGGCTCATGTCTGACAACATGCACCACCAGTGGCTGCTTCTAGCTGCATGCTTTTGGGTGATATTCATGTTCATGGTTGCCAGCAAGTTTATCACACTGACTTTTAAAGATCCAGATGGTAAGTTTCACGTTTAATGTTTGGTGGGAAAGAAGAGATGGTATAGTCATTCACATAAATGCACTTCCTGTGCAAAACGCTTCTCAGCACATTACCACTCTTTTTCAGCAGGTCTGAGAACAGAATAAACAAATCTATAGAAATGTCAGTGCTGATATTCAATTCTTTCTTGTCTTGGTAGAAGTCTGCAAATTTTGTATCGGCTACCCTCTCGCCCCCCCCCCCCCTCTTTTTCTTTCCTTAGTGGTTAGGAGCAGAGGAAAACATTGTCTTCTGAGGTCCATTTTGTCACATGTACACAGTGTGAGTATCTTCATCTCCTAAGAGGAGAATTCGTGTACAAAACAGCAGAGTGAAGCTACCTATTTAAAAATGACCAAAATAAAGCTCCCACGATTCTAGTTTCTGTCCTCTTGTAACTGTGGCAGCATTGTGTATAGCTCGATTTCATGCAAAGCTTGTTTTCTTTCACAGAACACTTAGCCTAGCCACCTCTGCCCCGTTTCTTGCATTCAGCTTTATCCTCTGCTGTTTGACTGACAAACAGCTTGTAGGCTTTTCCTTAGCATAAGTAGCCCAGATGGTGTTAAACTTGTGGGGAATTTAAGCCATTTGATGACACCACACAGCATGTTACAGTTTTCTGAGGAAAATCTACTGAAGAGCTGGTGCTGGGGAAAAAAAAGTCCTATAGAGAGCTTATAACACAGTGTATAGTTCTAAGACATCTGTACTTCTGCATCTGCCTAAAATATGCAAAAAATATGTAACTTCTGAAGCACTAGGATCACTAGTGCTTTCTGTATCGCTGACTTGATAGCAGATAAATATGCTAGGTGTACCTTTTAAGATTTGTGTGAAGGTTTACCCAGCAAGTCTTACAGATGAAAGCTTTAGACTAACTTTGTAGATTTCCTCAGTCTTAGCTTTTTTTGAACCTTAGTGTATCTGCAAATGAGCCAGCCTTATGTAAGGTAGTTAAATGTTCCAGTATTTCATGCTATGCCAACACTTGTTTCTGAGCTTAAGTATTATATGAGTGGTTATTTCCACCAGAAGTTGTCAGAGTGTTCTTAAAATAATAAATAACTAGAGCACACCCTCTGCATTTATTTGCTTTCCATTATCTTGCCTTGCCATTTTTTTTTCTTTTTTTTTTTTTTTCATTTGTGCTGAATCCTCTTTCCTATTTGGATAGCTGGATGAGCAGGAGCTCCATAATTTTTTAAGCTTCAGTCTTACAAAGCCATGAGTATGTATGCTTTGGAGTTTGCAGTGTTTGTATTGGGACTGATGAAATGTGAATATACCAGGAAAAAGCCTAAGTAAGCAGGATGGCTAATTCTGGAAGAACTTTTATTGTATTTAAAAAAAAATAAAATAAAAAAAATAATAAAAAACAAAACAAAACACAGAGATGTGCCAGGAGAAGTTTGGGTTAGATATTAGGAAAAATTTCTTCTCAGAAATAGTGGTAATGCATTGGAATAGGTTGTCCAGGGAGGTGGTGCAGTCACTGTCCCTGGAGCCATTCAGGAGACAGATAGATGTGGCACTTAGGGATGTGGCATTCCTTTCAGTTTTAAGTTGCTTTTCCATCTGTTCCTTTTGTTAAAATCCAGCATAGGCATGGTGGAGCACTCCCTTATAAAGGGTGCATAAACCGTAGATGTCTTCTTGAGCATAAAACCATAAACAATTGTGGATGCAGATGAAGAAAGACTATTCATAAACGAATGAACTATATGAAGGAGAAAATAGTTCAGTGTGGATAGAAAGAAATTTAAGGGAGAGATCCTGTTCTTTTCCCATTGTGGTTAGGGGAAACTTCAAATTATTATTTTTTTTTCTTTCTGCATCATGTAAAGCTTGTGTTATCTTTCAGTTTCCCTGTAACATGGAAATTGCAGAAGATGCAGGAGGTTTTTCCCTTACATGCTTTAATTTCGTCTGGAACTATTAGCTGCTCTAAAATAATTAAAAAGAATGAACGTGTTAACTGAATTTGTTTTTCTGCTTGTGGAAGTCTCTAAGGAGAAGCCATCGTTCCAGTAATAAATGATAAAGGGATCTTGTATTCTTTAGTGCTGATTAGATCTGCTGCTTAGAGCGCCAAGGAAATAAAGGTGCTCCTTAACGATGCTTTCTTTTTATTCTTTTGATAATGTCTAAGGTGAAACCCTACCTACCAATATGGATGTGGGAAGGGCAGAAGCCTACTAGACTACAGTTTTCATTTAGATTTGCTGGAGGAAGTTTATTGAAAAATAAAAGTATTGTACTGTCATATGCATCCAGTTGTTCTACTAAAGAAAATTCAAATATCATATATTAGATCTTAAAACCTGTGCAAACGTTATTATTTCTCCTGATATTTGGATTTTCAATTTCTGTGTTTCTTTGTACGCAGTTTGTTTTTAAAATCCCCCTCAAAAAAGATAATGGTCATGTTTCTTTGAGAAAACTAAATTAAAATTGCATCCAAAATTCCCATAGAGTATGTTCTTTAAAATATTCATAGCCTCTCATGTCTTTTCTGGTACTTTCCCATCTGGAAACAAATCCTAATGTTTTGCTTGCTTATTGCAGAAAATGTTTTTCCTCTGTATTAGCTGTAAAGCAGAAACTGTTGCTGTCCCCAGAACCTCCATAATGCTCTTGTCTTTTTTTCTTTCTTCAGGCTATGGTGCCAAACAAGAGCCATTAATACTGACAGCTGTGACAAAAGTGGAGGAGGCACGTGTGCCAGAGGAAAAACATTGGACTAAAGAATTCCAGGTGCATACCATTGAGATAAGAGTTTACACGTATTAAAGAGTGGGAGAAAAGAGAAGTTATGTAAGGGTTTCCTGTGGTTAAAGGAAATGCTGGACACGAATCATTATTCAGACTTTTATTTTCATACAGCCAGCAGAATTCCTTTCAGCTTCCCAAAGCTACTTTGTTACAGTAACCTTCTATCTATCAAAAGTAATGCATTTCCACCTCTAGGAGAATATTGTTGCACTACCACTTCTATCAAGTCAGGTCAATGAGTTTTTGCTAGCCTTTCTTATATAATGGCTCCATCTTGGGTTACTTGTTATTGTGTCTTAGATGTCTTGTTATAATCATCAGGTTCACGGTTCTTGAGGGCAAGCCTGAGTCTTGTCTATTTTCGTTCCTCTCAGTTCTTTGTCTGGTCTTTCTGATTCTTTTTATCAGATACCATTTTTTTCTTCATCTTCTGTGCTCTTTGTGCTTTACATTGCAGAATTTATCCGAAGTGAAACACAAACACAATAGTATTCAATGCAAGTCGATCCAAATGCACAGTTCTGTTCTTTCAGAAATAAAGCAGAACAGATGTGGTTCTTAGCAAATTCCTTGCTAATTCTCAAGGAAACAGAAAATTCCACATGCAAATGTGAACTTCAGACTGTTTGCATGGAGGGCTAGGGCCAATTTTTTGCCATGGGGTAAATCAGTCACCTAATATTTAGAGTATTTCTGTAAAGCAGCATGGAATGTGGGTATCTGTATAAGCACAGCACTTTGTTTTCCTCATGTTAAATAAGGAAATTTAAGTTATCTTCACTGTATTTGGGAGAAAGGCTTTGTTCAGTGGAAGTATAGCAGTTCCATGTAGCAAGTCTTAATAATTTCCTTTACTTGTATGGAAGAGGATAATAAGGTTTCTTGATCCAAAACTATTCCCTCTTGACTTTGTGACAGCACGAACCACAGAACAATAATATTAATCCTGGTTGCATGCAAAAGGAATTGTTTTGATAGGTAAGCAATCTGTCAGGCCATCCAAGTTGCATCTTGAGCAGGGAATGTTAGAGAGGACTAGCAAGCAGAAAAAGCAGAATGAGATTATTTATTTATTTACTTACTTATTTATTTATTCCTTGTGAATAATTGGGACAAAATGTAAAACCATCCCTTTCTCATATGTTGCTTGGGCACTATCTAAGGTATCGTCTGAGTAAAGATACAGATGACAATGCTTGGAGGCATTGGACCTGGTCCAATTCAGTTTCTTGTATTTACTTGAGTAATAAAGAAGTCCCTCCAGAGTGAAAGCCTGAGAGTTATGTATGAAAATAAGAACAATGTACTTCACTTTGCAGTGTGTCTTTCTAACATTGTTCTTGCTGCAAAAGGTAACAGCATTAAAATAAGGAAGTTACAAAGCTAAAGAAAAGTTTGACGCCATAATGTGCTGTGCTGTGCCAAAACTAGAACTGAATTTTTCTTTGCTATTGACAAAGCATTGGCAGTGTAAAATCTGTTTTCCTGTGGACAGTGTTATCTCTTTCCCTTCCCAGATCCAGGTGTGTAAATCACAGTTAGTGGGAGGAGGAAGATTTTTCAACAGAAAATTAAAATTTCTTATCATTTGTGTATCAGGCAATCTTATTCTTTCTCTTTCCCCATTAACCATGAGGCAGAGGGATGTGGTTGTAGTTATGGCTCTCTCTCCTTAGCCTCACAGAAGTGAGACCTGTTAAACAGGTCATCAATTTTTGGATAAGAGGAATGCCATGTACCAACACATACAGCAGCAGTGCAGGAAGGAAGCTGTTACTTCTTCAGTTAATGTTTAGCAGTGTTATCATGAGCATAGGGATCATTATGATGCACGGTTTGGGGACTTTCACAGTTTAGAATTTGATCTGAAAACTAAACATTTGCACTTTTTTCTTTCTCCCCTCCATTTTATAAAGCCAACTGGAAGAGCTGTTACTGGAAATCTGCTACACCATCCCCTGGTTCATATGGAAAGACTTGAGCTTCTCCGGAATGTCTGCAGAGACACTGCATTGAGAAATCTCTCTCACACTGCAGTTTCCAAATTCGTCTTGGACCGAATATTTGTGTGTGACAAGCACAAGATCCTGTTTTGTCAGACGCCGAAAGTGGGCAACACTCAATGGAAAAAAGTCTTGATCGTTTTAAATGGTATCTACTCAGTTGTGGGTGTGTGGGTTTCTTTGAGGGGGAGGAAAGAGCAGAATTGGTCCAACTGGGACAAGACTAAAACGGATTCTTTCTGCCTTTCAGTACACTGATCCTTAATTTCAGCTGCTCGCTCGTCACAGTTGCTTCTAATCCTTTCAGAAGATCTATTTTTAAAGAAAATAAACATGTTCTTTCTATGAAAATAAGTACTGTTATTGTTTGGCTCAAAAATTCTTTGAGTCATAATAGTACACATCTGCATGTGGTAGGTAGGTAGGTTTGTTATCTTTGAAGGGGTGGCACGGATTTAAAGGGTTTGAAACAAGTACATTACAAGGTACCACAATTCCCTAAGAAATGATTGTACAAAATCTTGAACCCGCCAACTTATAACTTCACTTTTTAAGGCATGAGGAAAGCTTATAGAATTCAGCAGTTGCTGTATGTAGATCTGTAGTGGTGAAATCATGTGTATGTGTAACCACCGAACCATCTTATGAATTAGGAAGATTTTGAGGCACTTAAAGGTAGGGTTTCATCAACAAAGGTATGTTACAAAAGATGAAAAGAAGGAGTAAAAGGACTGGTGTTTCACTAGCAACCTATGAGGCAAGCTCTGTCTACTTGTACCCTAGCACGCTCTTCTAGTGCCATGGCATGCCAGTACAAATAAATGATTTCCTCAGGGTTTCCCACTGTACCACTGCGTGCATCCATACTTAGCTTGATCACATTTAATATAACACACCTTTGCTTGACTTTAGGCATCATCTCGCTTGTCTGTGTACCAGGGCTGTGACTTTCCAATATATAGTCAGGTCAGTTGGAGCCCTTCAGTGGTTTTGCAGGTGACGCAGCTCATCAAGGTATGGGTTATACCTGAACTGAGCCCCTCAGCAAAACTTTTGCACTAAGGAGTATATCTCCAAAGACTTGAATAGTAGTTTCAGTCTTGATCTATGGATCAGAGCTTAAAACCCAGAAAAGATATGCATGCATAGAGGTACGCACTTGTTTCTTAAATGCCCATGTAAACCACACTTGAAAAAAAATACTGAGTATGAAACTACACGAGTGCATTAGAACTACCTTCCCTTGCATGATTTTAACAGACAACATGCAAAGAATTGCTCAGGACAGGCAGAGTTTTTTGTCAGTGTTCAGTGGAGGATAACTGATGTCTTACTAGCAGGGAACCTTTCACTTTAAGATTGCAAGTTCTGGCATGTTGGATAATGATAGAGAATTGTGTCTGTATAAATGCTGGTCACTTCTGCCTTGAGCTGCCAGTATGCGAGTGTGTGCTGATGAAGACCATCTCTTTCATTGGTCTAACTTTCGTCTCTTTGGGTAGTTTCCAAAAATGGAACTGATACTTAGAGGGGAATACTCTGCATCTAAAAGTGGTATGTGGAGGTTCAGGATGGAGAAACACAGCTGCAGCACTGTGGGGAAACTGATTCTGATACTGCTTGTATTGCACCTCAGCTCTGGATGAATAAAAGCTTTCCGTTTCTGAGGTTATCTAATCTGACATCTAACTGTGCACATGGAATTCCTGTAGAGTGCCAAATAACATAGTTAGAAAACTCAAATTAATAAAGCATTTCCCCCCACTCACAAAATGATAAAACTGAGAATCTGAGTTGTGTGCGTTATTCACCACAATTCTGACTGCTCCTAAGGTTTTTATTGAAACGTTAATGATCTGTATTACTTCTGTGGTAGGAATATTGGAACAGAGAACGCCACAGAGGCTTTCACCTAAACAGCTTGCTTTGCATCAGCCTATTCTCACTGCGTGTTGCCTTTCTGAAATGATGCTTTGTGTGAAGGCTTATTCCTGAGGCCCAAGGGGCCACATTGAGATGTTTCCCAAGGTTCCAGCAACTTCCAGGATCGGATTCTTAAAAAGGTTGCATGAGAATTTAGTGACAGGTTTTTTTTGTCAGTTTACATCTTTGGGGGGAAGAGTATCTGGGGGCTTTTTTATTGTTAATTTTGGTGCTTTTCAATCCATGCGATATTGTATGATTGGAATTTTTTTTTGAGCATAGTGTAGTCATTAAAGGAATTTTATGGATCCTAACAGCGAAATGCTTTTGCATTGACACAGTTCCAAAAAGCAGCCCACAGGATTTTATTTTTTGCTGGTGGTGGAAACTCAGAAAAAATGCTGATTCCTTCACTGGAGTTAATTCTCAAAGTCTTCCCCTGTTTGGATGTGTGGGCAGAGGAAAAGACAATGGGGACAATGAAGTGGGAAGTTATAGGCTTAAGCATAGTAGCTGATGACCATGCTCCGTGGTCTTGGATTTTGGTGTCAGGTAGCCTTGAGAACTGGGCTTGTTTAGCTTGGAGAAGAGAAGGCTCCAGGGAGACCTCCTTGTGGCCTTCCAATACTTGAAGGGAGCATATGAACAGGAGAGGGAATGGCTGTTTACAAGGGTGGACAGTGATAGACAAGGGAGGCATTCAAGGCCAGGCTGGATGTGGCTCTGGGCAGCCTGGTCTGGTGGCTGGCGACCCTGCACGTAGCAGGGGGGTTGAAAGCAGATGATCATCGTGGTCCTTTTCAACACAGGCCATTCTATGATTCTATGAGAATTTTGACAGTTTTCATCTTTACAGTCAGAATCTTTTGTCATTTAACAGCATCAAACATAGTAACCATAAACACTGAAAACAGGGGAAACAGGAAGATAAACCAAAAAGCTGTCAGCCAAAGGCATGCTTGGTTTTGCTTTTTTTTTTTAATCCCTCTTGAAAAATTCTCTTGCTCTCTTTTCAATTTTTCTAGGAGCGTATTCTTCCATAGATGAGATCCCCGAAAGCATTGTACATGATCATGAGAAGAATGGCCTTCCACGCCTGTCCTCCTTCAGTGACTCTGAAATTAAAAAGCGGTAAGAGATGGATGGCTTCCTGGGGACGTGGCAGGGGCGTGGAGTCAGAAATGGGGTGAGCAGGCAGGAGAGCAGACATTCAGCTGAAACACTTCGTGCTGAAGCAATGATTTGTCTGACTACCTGGCATTGAAAACTGCAACCCTCTGTTGCATTTAGCTGCACTGAGCTACTTTTCCTGTGTGACTGTGTATTTTACTTTTATTTTGAGCTTACCCTCATAACATTAAAAACATCTTGAATTCAGAGCTTTCAGCATCATAGAGGATTTGGTCTCCTGTTTATTTGGATTGTGATAAACTCAGCTTCTCCAGCTGTAATAGAATGTGAAGGGTGAGGAAGCTCTACTTACATTTTGCCCTGTACAGAAGAACTTACAGTGAAAAATACAAATGTATTTCAAGTCCTATTGATGATAATATTGATAGACTATGCAAGTTGCGTAAGATTTATATTGCTCTCTCTGTGGTCAGAGTTTCCATACAGTTTATAAGCCTTTGCTAGGCTCTGCTTGTATTTTCATAATTATTCAATCTTCTTTTTTCCTTCTTCTGTTTAGACTGAATTTATACTTCAAGTTTTTTATTGTTAGAGATCCATTTGAAAGACTCATTTCCGCATTTAAAGACAAGTTTGTGCACAATCCTCGCTTCGAGCCTTGGTACCGACACGAAATTGCTCCCAGCATCATTCGTAAGTACAGAAGGAATCGCATGGAGACCAAAGGGCTGCAGTTTGAGGATTTTGTGCGCTATCTGGGTGACCCCAACCACCGATGGTTGGACGTCCAGTTTGGTGATCACATCATTCACTGGGTAACCTATGTGGAACTCTGTGCCCCCTGCGAAATCACGTACAGTGTGATTGGACACCACGAAACCCTGGAGGACGATGCTCCTTACATTTTGAAAGCAGCCGGCATAGACCGTCTGGTATCATACCCCACGATTCCACCGGGCATAACGGTGTACAACAAAACAAAAGTAGAGAGGTATTTTTCAGGAATCAGCAAGAGAGACATAAGACGCCTCTATGCTCGGTTTGAAGGCGATTTTAAACTCTTTGGGTATCGGGAGCCAGATTTCTTGCTTAACTGACGCTTGGGATAAGCTTTGGGGAAGTGTCTTAATTGAAACCTGCGTGAATACCAGCTGCAACGCTGACGGAGATGAGAACGACCTTTTGTTTTCTAGCTTTTTGATGTTGCTCCGTTCTTCCATGAAATATGTGTCATATGAAGAGTTAGGGGCTTATAGTTGTTGCTTACTGACCGTATTTTTCCATATGTGGCGTTGCAATCCGTTAGGAATGAAGTCAGTTATCTAAAACACGGGATTCCACTTCTCCCCCTTCCCTCCAGGGAGAAAAAAAAAAAGAAAAAGGAAAAACAAATGGGCGATAGTCTTCCTCCTCCTTCTCCCGGGCAGAAGGTGACTTAAAAATGCTGTGAAGTATTTACAAAGATGGCAGTTTCACTGCAGGTTAACGCTGACGTGTGCGTGAGCTCGATGATTCATGCTCATGAGAAGGGCACGCAGTCTCCCATGAGCTTTGAAAATTAGAGGCCAGTACAGGACTAAAGATTGATCGAATGCTTTACAAATAAAATCATCTAGTTTCTGTCACGTGGCTGCTATAATAATAGTAATGCTGATCTAATCCCATTTTTGTTTGTCACAGAATGAACCTGGTTAGACAGAAGCTTTAGAATTGTTCAGAAAGGGGCTGGTTCTAGAGCCCGGTTATCTTTGTACTTTTGTCAAGTGTTTATTGTACTTACTACTGGTCTATTGAGCCTCATCATTCTACCTTTGATTTTCAAGGTATTGTTTAACTCCTGCTATGTATGTTATCTGAGAACACCAGAATCAAATGGAGCATACAAGAAACATGAAACTGTTAGTGGAAGTGTAAGGAAAATTAATTTAAAATAAAGAATTAGTTCTATTTGTGGGAGCACATACAGAAATCAGAGATGCCACGCATTTTGTTTTGTCTTCTAACAGTCAAGATTAATAAAGAAGCCACAAAAGCAGGTTGACCTATGGAAGAGCTGCTAGGGTTACTTGGTTTAATGGTCTTCCTTTTTCTGCCTTGCTCACTGTTCAGCACCTGGCAGAACAGAACATTTCTTTCCCACTGAAAATCCGTCCCCCTACTGTTGAAGTGGGCAGTATTTGGATCTTTCTGTTTTCCAGTGATTCACTGCTATGGTGCCCTGAGTTTAAAAAGCCCAGCATTTGTGTTACCAACAGGTGAGGTGGCAGCTTGCCGAGAGTTTGAATTTCACATTTCTGTACATGTTTTGGATGTCAAAAAACAGAAAACCAGAACTGAATGAATGCAGCCATAATAATTGCCCGTGCTTGCATTCTGTCCGATAAGGAGATGTCTCGTGTTTGAGCTCACCAGCAATAAGCATCAGCGTGCTGCTGCCTCGTCCTGCAGTTTGTTGGAGAGACCACAAACCCAGACTGCAGCCATTGGTCTGTCCAAATTGAGCGTGCAACCTGTGCCCTAAAACCTTGATCCTAAGGGATTACTTCTCAGATCAGTGTAACGTTACTGGCTGGAAATGCTGCTGGCTGTCAATGCTATGGAATCTGCTTTTCAATACAGCCCCACCACGTTTTCCATAGCTCCTCTATCAGCACAAGGAAGCATCTTGCACTTGTGAAAAAGGAAAGCCGTGCCAAGCTGACATGGGCTGCCATCTGCAGAAAGAAAGCCCTGTTGTAGCTGGATGTGGTTTCAGAAAGATCCCAACAGTCTCGCTGTTGAGGGATGGGATCATTCACTGAGCATCATGAGAAGAGAATAGTCCCAGGTGGCAAATCTCCAAAGGTGGGATTATTATTATTATTCGAGAAAAAGCAATGGTTACAGTGCCCTAACTTGTTAGTTCTTAACAAACGATAAAAAGATGTTAACAGCTCCAGGTTTCTCTGTTTTTCTTAATATGGGAGCTTAGCAAAATGTATTGTTAAACACATTTTGGAGCTAATGAGCTGATCGATTACCTCTCTGCCGATCTAAAATGTAACAGTGTGAATAATGTATAGTGAATTCAGGCCTTAAAAGTTTAATTCTAATAAAGACAAAAGTAGAATTGTTTTCCACTGAAAGCATAAAGTACTGATACAAAATGTATCTGGTTTTATTTTCTTGGGTAAATTACGTCATGTATCAATGGTTTAAAAATGGCCAGGTGGGAAGTGTTGCATGAATCTCCAGTAACAGCATTTTTTTTTTCTAATGGCTTTCTGAGTTGAGTTCTCTGGGCTCTTGAGACTGAAGGAATTAGTTCCAGTGCAGGCAGAGTGAGCAGAGCATGCTGTGTTGGGAAGGAGGCCCTTGCCCTGCTAGTTATAATGAATTAAATGGCTTTGTTTTATTTTAACTTAATGGGACTCTGTGCAAGGCTTTTACAAATTCAGTGGTGTGTATGAATGCCATTAGGACATAGTTTGCCTAGGAAATACAGGTAATATTTATGGCATATTTGGGGAACTCCTGGACTTACATTCTTGTTTTGTGCCTGTCTGTCTCTGGGTTTGGCTTTTTTGTTGTTTTTTTTGGGGGGTGTTTTTTTGTTTTTGTTTCTCATCAGCTTTTGAATCCTTTGGCCAACTGGAACATTGTTTTACAAAGGAGAGTTGAGCTCTTATAGAATCACAGAATCATTAAACTCAGAAAAGACCTCTCAGATCACCCAGTCCAACCAGCAGCCCACCCCCACCATGCCCACTGACCACGTCCCTCAGTGCCACATCCACACAGTTCATGAAAACCTCCAGGGACGGTGACTGCACCACCTCCCTGGGCAGCCTGTGCCACTGCCTCACTGCTCCTTCTGAGAAGAAATGTTTCCTAATATCCAACCTGAACCTCCCCTAGCACAACATGAGGCCATTCCCTCTCATCCTATCGCTGTTACTTGGGAGAAGAGGTTGACCCCCACCTTGCTACAACCTCCTTTCAGATTATTGTAGAGAGCAATAAGGAGGATTTTTGTTTGTTTGTTTTGTTTTTTAATGTGAGTGGTTACCCCTCTTTCTTGCAGTAAAAGGAGATCCAGAATTTATTTGCCTATGAACTGTCTTTACAGGTGTTGCCTAACCTGCACTTCCCACAGTGAATTACCAAGGTGTGCTTTCTGATCATAGGCCATGAATATGTTTTTCAGTAGTTAGTATATTCATGCAGATTCTTATTTTGGGAAGTGTTCTTTATAAGAAGTAGCAACTCAAAAGCGCCCTGAAAATACAGATTTTTCCCAGCTAACCTTGTTGTTTCCCATTCGTTATTTCAGTATTTCCCTGGATGCTGCTGAGGGTGGCAGCTCCCTGCTGCTGGCACCAGCTCTGTTGTCAGCTCCACGAAGCCCTCAGACAGTTCCAGCTGCTTTGTAACATTACTTTCTTCCACGTGCTGTTAATTTTGTTGGCTGGGAAAGCCACGTTTTGATCTTATCTGCGCTCCAGACAGTTTGTGGAGGAGAAAAAAAAGATTATTGAGGGATTGCTTAGATTTATTTTCTTAGATGTTAAAGATGCCTTGTCAGTGTCTGTACCTGATAATTAACAAAGAGAGAGGTAAGTAATACTTCTGCTTCATGGTCTTACTGTGGTTTACACTGAAGCCCCACCCTTTTATGGAAATGTGAAGGGACCTGAAAGGAGGTGTAAATTCTACCTGCGCTTGTTTGAAATGTAAGGGTGTAAAGGGAACATGGCATGTGATGTGGGTCCTGGAGGTCTGTCTCGGTAATTGCTTGTGACGTGCCAGCTGTAGAGGCCAGCATAGGTCCTCTTCTCGTGCTTGAGAAGACCTCTGTGAGGTCAGAAGTAGCATTGTGGGTGGTGCAGAACTCCCCTCAGCCTTTCTGGGCCGCTGCTGTGGGGAAGGGTTTACCATTAAGTTATCCTCTTAGCAGCAAAGCCCGCCGTGACCAGGGTGAAGCGAGGAGTGTGAGGCCTGTGGGTACGCAGCTGATGGCCACGGGCTGCTGTAGGAGTAGAGTGCTGCTCAGGGCTCACTGCTCTGAAGTCAGCATTTTTCCCTTTCAATGCAGGCAGGAGGGAGAGGGAAGAAAGCTGCGTGTTTGCTTTGTGGCATAAAAGGAAACCCCGCTGGTAGAAATTCCTGACTGTTAAAGCCGAACAACGTGTGGATGAATGAGGCTGAAAGAAGCAGCGTGCAGCCATGTCAAAGCCCTGGAGATACTGGACTTCATGCTGAGAGAAGCATGGGGAATCTTTGTTGCAGGTGTTAGAGGAGCAATGTGCCACCTGTGCCATGTACATGCATACCCAAGGAGCAGTCACCAGTCTAAGAGAGTGCACATGGCAGCGTGAAAGCATAAAGCATCTGCTCTCAGTGTCTGCCTGATGTCACAACAAGGAAAAAAGTGCTTTTCCTGGAAAGGAAGTAATTTAAAAGTAATGCTAAAGGGCACACTGGGAACTGCAGCACCAACCTGACTGCCCTGGAAGCGTGCGAGTCTTTTCTCAGCTCATGGGACAAAAGCAAATCTGCAGATAGGAGGGTAAACATGGACCATCCAGCACCTGCACACCCTCTGGAAAGCTATTTAATGCCGAGAACCCAGCCAAGTCTCCCAGCGATGCCGAAGCAAATGGTTCTCATCTAGGGAAAATGTATGGCTATGCTGGAGGAAGTCTGTGGAATAACTGGGTCTTTCGACAACTACAGGTTAAACACCTATTGTGACTTAAGGAGTTGTAACATTTTGTCTTCTAGACCCTTTTCTTTCTCCTCCCTGTAGTCTTCTTTATTCATTCCCTTGTCCTGAGAGGTCTGTGTGTGACAGCTGTCATTCTTACGAGAAGGGTGGACGAGGCTGCAGGAAGTACAAAATATCCTCTGTAACACTGATGAAGACAAAGAGGAAACTGAGATAAGAAAATTGCTATGGGTCACTTGGGCGATGGTGAAACATCAAGATTGCACGAGATACAAATTCAGTGTTTCACGTGTTGGTCAGGAATCCACTTCAGGAAAAATATTGCTGTTCTGTACTTGGAATCCTTGTTCATATGTTTTGAGTGAGTTCCAGTAAGGTTTGAGAGCAAGTAGATTTGAAATCTGCCATACAGCTAAGCTTCACTTCAGATCTGCCTATTTTACTCTCATTCTGCTTTATGCACTGAATAGAGTAAGAGCGGGCTCTTTTCACTTACTGTTTCCCCAGTTTCCGGCTGTTCTTTGAAATGCTCTACCTTTTGTGCTCTTAAAAAGGTAGTGAGCATGCTGGAGCAGCCAGGTCTCCCAAGTGCATCTCTGTGCCTCTGTCTTCATCACAGGCTGCTTTCATCTGGCAGCATCCCTTTGCCTTTCATTAGCTTTTCAGCCTAGCTCTTTGCTGTAAAGCCTGTCGAGATTTGTGTTTATGATTAAAATTACACATTGAGAAATGTGTGGGAGTAAAGGGATTAGGGAAACTGTTGCAGCAAGAAAAAACAAAACAAAACAAAAAAGAAAAGACAAAGCCTGAGGGACTTCCACACCTGTTTCACATTTCCACCCCATTGCTCTGGTTTATTTGCTCTTGCTTGGATGCTTTTGGGACCCATGTGATTTTCCCGCTGGTGTCTCAGCTGCGTGCATGCACTTGTTCTTCTCTGGGGTAACTGGGACAGGTTCCTAGGCTGGACCTTTGTCCCATCAAGTGCTAGGTGTCTGCATGGCAAAGATGTAGCAAAGCTTTTATTTCCTTGACTTGCGTCAGAACTGCTTCCAGAAGTAAGAAGAGGAGGAAAATCTTGGGGTAGGGGCTTTTCACCTCTTCATTTAATCTCACTACACTGTTTAAATACATTTCTGTGTGAGAGCTTAAGACACAGCAGTAAAATACGGTTGGCTGGGTTGTGTTGTTTTGGGGTTTTTTTAATTGTTTAGTTTTGTTTTTGTGGGTTTAGGGTTGGATGAATAGCTTCTTTGAAATGCCATTCTGATGGAAAACAAGGCAGGTGCCTTACTGCTGTCACCAGGTGAGGGCCTATTGTATGATTGCTTGCCAGACAGAGAAAATCACTTCATTAGATAGTGATATATATTTTTTTAATATAATCCTCTTACTGTTGGATTTTGAGCTTAAAATACACCATGGCCAATTTTCTTTATACTCTCTTCTCTCTGCAGTACTTGCAGAGTTTTCATATTGCTGCTATTTTGGAGCCTCTTTTCTGAAGCTTCTGGTTGGAAATGCTTCAGATTTAAACATTTTGCATTGGAATTTAAGGAAAGTATGTAACTGCGCTGTAGATAGGCCAGAAGGACAATGTGAAGACCCAGTGGGCTTTAATGCAGCACTATATGACAGCAGTGTGACATGGCTTTGAGAAAGCAGCCGCCTGCGTGCATGCAGCAACCTATTTCCACCAATGACCATTGTATGTGGATGTGGTGAATAAGGCTGTGGAGAGATATTGCCTTGATGCTAGTTCTCATCGGTGATGATAAGGGGGGATCATAGAATCATTAAGGTTGGGAAAGACCTCTCAGGTCATCTAGTCTAATCATCAGTCCACCCACTGCGTCCCTCAGTGCCACATCCACACGGTTCTTGAGCACCTCCGGGGAGGGTGACTGCACCACCTCCCTGTACAGCGTGTTCCAATGCCTCACCACTCCTTCTGAGAATTTTTTCCTAATATCTAACCTGTGTCTCCCCTGGCACAGCTTATGCCATTACCTCTAGCATTCAAGAGGAATGAAGAGTCTGCTTGCCAGAGAGCAGAGCTCCTGGCTTGTGTAGCCTGAAAAAGGAGAGGAAGGGAGCACTACTGCTGTCTGAAAGTGTACTGCGGCAAATGAAGGGCTGATGGGAGCAGCTAACATCCAGAGAAGGAGGGGAGCCAAAAGACAACACAGTTGCAGACAGCCCAGTCTGTATCGGCCAGGAGCCAGCTGGGACTAGAGGCTGGGAAGACATTTCCACATCACCGTGTTGGTATATGGAGGAGAAGGGTCAGCAGAGGCACATGGAGCCAATCTCGCACATCCAGCTCCATCCTGTATGCTGAGCTATAGCAGTTGTTCTCTCCTGCCTCTCTGCCGCCTTTTGCTCACCCTAATCATATTTGGAAACGTTGGAAGGAATGCAAGCTTCTGTAAGGAGACAAGAGTTTGAACTTAATTCCCTAACTTTATTTCTGCAGCTCCAATCTTATGTTGCCTCAACCTGTCCATGTTTGAGTTGGACATGATGCAAACAGACATGACGTGGTAGGAAAGAAAAGAAGGAAGAGTATTGTAGAGTAACTACTTCATTTTTGATGGCAGTAAAGCAGTACCCTTCACAACTGCAATAACCCCCCTGTATTTTCTGTGCCCTCCCCAGTCCAGTGGGAGATTGGCAGCACACTAACATACAATTTCTTCTCCTCACCTGGATGCCAGCCCCAGCCCAGCAGGCTGACTTGAGTACCTGTGCAGCACAGGGCACATGGACATCCCTGTGCAAGGAGGCCCTGCAAGGCACCGCTGCTCAGAAGGGTATTGCCTCCTGCAAATGAGTCATGAAGCTTCAGTTCTCCTTTCCTGTCCTAGAAGGGTAGAATGATGAGTGCTTTCTGCAGAAGGGAGCTGCTACTGTCAGAAATGGAGGTGGTTGCTGCAGGCACGGTACATCTAATCAGTTTTATTGATGGCTGTGCCATGTGAGCAAAACTTTTCCCTATGAGGCTGTGGGTATTAAAGATATTTGTAACATACTTAGGGAAAGTGTAAAGTTCCTGTAGGAGACAAAGCAGGAATCCAATATTAATGCCTCTATTATCAACAGATGCTTTTAAAAGACAGTTGTAACCTGTGGGTTCAATCATGCAGGGTGAATTCAGCATGTAGGCTGCAAGCATTTACTGCTAATGCATATAATGCTGAATACTGTCAGGAGCTAATCTGATGCATTGTTTTAATTTTTCCCTGACACAAAAATGATCAGAGGTGCATGTGTTTGCAATCAGTGCCACAGTCTAACGCTCCGGGTGATGAGTGATAACTCTTATCAGCCACCTGAAACTTTCACATGGAGTTGAGAGTTTTCTTCCCAACGCTCTATTCTGAAACACATTGAGTCTGCTAAGTATTTTACCTGTGCTACAGGCACAGAAAGATTTACAGAGCCAAGCAGTCTTTCCTCTACTGCCTGCTCTTGTGTTCTTTCAGCTCCTAGCCCATGGTCTCTCTGAACGCAATGTGATTTAAATACACAAGGGACTATAATAATTTTCTGTCAGTAAGACGCATGCTACGTTCCCAGTGGTTGTTGGTGTCTGTGGAGGTGCTCTTGGGTTATTTGGGTTTTGCTTTGTTTAAGGCACGTGGGATTGGTGGTGAGTTTTGCAGTGTGACTGGATCCCGGAGCACCTTGTCTGCAGCTCTGAGGAGGCTGGGACTGCCTCACGGCATTTGGCCGAGGTGGCCTCCTTTACAGAATGGATTGCTGACAGTGCCAGCCATAATTAGGTTTTCTAAGCACTTTATTTTTAAATCTCTGACTTTTCTTACTTTTAGTTTAGCCAGTCTTATCAGGCTGATATTTCCTGCAGTAGGTGTACTTTAATGCTGACTTGCTAAAAGCTAAAATTCTTGTGCCATTTCTGGGAGCGCTGTTTGGGACAGCTGCTTAGGTTGTGTTGTGCCCTTGAAAATCTTACTGTGCTGTACTGTCAGTATTTATTTATTTATTATTTATTTTTACAATTGATGAAGGACTTAAAATTCAATGAGAAGGTAAGGTTTGAAATGTGTCTTTTGCTGTTTGTGTGATTAAAACCACTTGAGAAACTACAAGTCTTCAAAGAATTCAGGCCACGCAAACTTGGAAAAGCCCTAGAGCTTGATGTCTAAACTCTTCGTGGAGGGTATGACTTGTCCTGGTCTGCAAATGGTGAAGAAAGCTCTACCATCAATCACTGCTCCCCACCACAGTAACCTGCTGCAGACCCAGCTGCTAGGCACAAGTGGTGGTTCCCCCTGCCCCTCTCTCCCTCAAACCATAGCATGGGACTTGTTCTTACTTCACTGTCACATGCTATTGTTTTTCAAAGAATCCATATCTCATTCATTGTACTGGAGAGGTGGGTGTTCCTAACTGGAAGAAAAGTAAAGTAAGATGCCTGCAGTTCTTGAGAAGCTAGGAGGTGGATACTGAGTGAAGGGAGAAAACTGCCCAAAGGAAAAAAATAATCTTACATTCATATGGGATGATTTGAGTGGGAAGGGACCTCAAAGCCCACGCAGTCCCAAACCCCTGCCGTGGGCAGAACTGTCCAGGGCCCCATCCAACCTGGCCTTGAGCACCTCCAGGAACACCCACAGCTGCTCTGGGCAGCCTGTGCCCATGCCTCACTGCCCTCTGAGTAAAGAATTTCATCCTAATATCTAATGGAAATCTCCTCTCTTTTAGTTTAAACTTTTCCTCCTTGCCCGATCACTATTAGACCACATAAAAAGTTGGTCTCCCTTCTGTTTATAAGCTCCCTTCAAGTACTGGAAGGCTGCAATGAAGTCTCCCCAGAGCCTTCTCTTCTCCAGGCTGAACAAGCCCAGCTCCCTCGGCCTCTCTTCATAGAAGAGGTACTGCAGCCCTCTGATCATTCTCATATTCCTCCTCTGGCCCCACTCCAATAGTTCCACGTCCTTCTTGTGCTGGAGGTCCCAGACCTGGATGCAGTACACCAGATGGGGCTTCACAAGGGCAGAGTAGAGGGAAACAATCCCCTCCCTCTCTCTGCTGGCCACCCCTCTGCTGATGCAGTCCAGGATACAGTTGGCCTTCTGGGCTGCAGACACACTGCTGGTTCATGTGCAGCTTTTCATCCATCAGGACCCCCAAGTCTTTCTCCTCAGGGCTGCTCTCAATGGGTTCTTCTTGCCGTATTTGGGATTGCCCCAACCCACGTGCAACACCTTGCACTTGGCCTTGTTGAACTTCACTAGGTTCACATGAACCCACTTCTCAAGCTTGTCCAGGTCTCTGTGGGTGGCATCCCTTCCTTCTGTTGCGTCAATTACACCACCCAGCTTAGTGTCATCTGCAAACTTGCTGAGAGTACACTCAATCCCACTATCCCACAATCAATTCAGCAGTTTTTACAGAAATTTGAGTGACACTAATTAAGTTCTATAACTGTCTTCAGAAATGACCACTAATAATGAGTTCCTCATTCACTGACCGCAAGCTTTGCGATGTGACTTACACAAGTACTTTTTGCCTACAGCTGCATCTGAAGACAGTTGATGCCATAGTCTGAATATAAAATTAAATCCAATTTTAGGTGCCACAGATGAGGCTTGAAAACAGGAGGACATTTTTTCCTTAGGCTTTCTGTATGTCAGATCTCCACCTTTAAGTCTGTGTTAGTACGTGTTCTTTCACCTCACAGGCATTTAGAGAAAATAATTGCTGGCAGCAAAACTCTATGGCAATAGAGGTGATTTTCTCAGTCATGCCCTAGGCAGTGTCATATGAACACCTGATCTGACCACTCTAACATCAGCATTACTTACCTTGACTACACAGCTTCAACACTGAAGGAGTTTGGGGGAGAATGGTGTTGGTGTGAGCAGCTACGGGCTGTGATAGACTGCGTTTCTTGAGGGATAGTCACACTAGTTCACTCTAGTGGTGAATATGTGAAGAGCACGCATCAAAAGAAAGCTACAATATACACTTTCCTTCACTTCAATCTTAATTCCTAGAAAAGAGCTTGTCTGTGTAATTCTTCTCTGTTATGGGATGTGCATTAATGTACTGTTGAATTCATAATATGCTGCATGTGTTTTACTTACAAATACTTGGAGCTGGATGGGGTTCAACTAGAGGGTGATGTGAGTGCAAGGCTGCTGCTGACCATCTACAGAAAATCCTGGAGACCTCCCAGCTGATGAGAAGAATTAATGCTGAAGGATGTGGATCTACGGAGCAGGATGGCAGTCAGCTTCCCCTTTGGCATCAAGGGCTGCCAAGCACAAGCCCTGGGAATTCATTTTCAAGCTCATGAAGCTACCCCATGGCAGACAGGGTCAGGCTGGGTTCTGCCTTCTGCGCTGGGATGGCTGGCTCTGGAGATGGGACAGTCATGGGTATGTCTTGTCTCCAAAGTGACTTTTGACATGGCCTCCCACAGGACTCTCATCTGAATGCTGAGAAACATGGGTTGGATGAAGGGCCTGGCAGGCAGATTGGAGGCCCTCTGACCTTCTGGACTCAGAAATAAGTAAGCAATGGTTTGACACCAAGTGGCACAGCGTGACAAGCAGGGTGATGCAAGGGGTCAGTATTATTCGATATCCTTGATACAGGGTGGTGAGCCAGCGTGCACCTTCTACTGTTGTGTGGGAGGCATTAAACTGTGCATTGGGCAGGGAAAGGCTTGCTGTGCTGGGTGACAGAACAGCACTGTAAAACCTGGAATCTGGGCCAGTGAAAACCTTGTGAAGTTTAGCAAGAAGTGCAGAGTTCAGCACCTGGAGCAGAACAATCCTGGGCATCAGTGCAGGCTATGGACCTACTAGCTGGCAAGTATGTGCCATATAAAGTTACCTTCTTCTACTCCATTTCAATACTGTATGATCTCCAAAGATCCTTCCCAACCTTAGCTGCTATACAGTTGTGGTCTGGGGAGGCAGTAAGCATAGTTCTCCTCTCATTAGTTCTTGCCTTTGCTTTATCTTTGTTTCCTTTTTCTCTTGAAAACAGAAGTCTTACAGAGTAGGAGGAACCTATGGAACGTGCCTGTTACAATTCTGCGAAAGAACTCATGCAGAAGGTGAAATGCTGACCAATTCCATCCACTGCAGATGTGTTAGGGAGATTTCCTTGGCCATCTACTGCTAGCCTTTTCTCTCAAGACAAGGTGCAATGGTCTAAAAACTTGAATGCAGGAAGTTCCATGCAAACATGTGGAAGAACTTTACGGTAAGGGTGACGGAGCCTGGAACAGGTTTTCCAGAGATGTGGTAGAGTCTCCTTCTGTGGAGATATTCAATACCTGTCTGGATGCCTACCTGTGCAACCTGCTGTAGGGAGCCTGCTTTAGCAGGGGGTCAGACTCCAAGATCTCTTGAGGTCCCTTCCATCCCCTGCAATACTGTAATTCAGTGATTCTCTCTCTCCAGCCCACTTGGCATGCAAGTAGGGCTCATTGTAGGATGCCTTGAACCACAAACAAAGCAAGCTTGCTTAGCTGTTCTCCTGACCTCCTTACCTTGTTTTCCACAAGCACCTCCTTACCCCTGCAATGTGATCTCCTGCTCACACGCTGTTTTCACAGTAACATGTACTGGGTGTGACGTGCTGAGCAACACGCAAACAGCAATTTCACTTCTCAGGAAGTTCCTCTGCCTTGACAGCTCATGCTGTTGACTCACGACAGATCTTTAACCTGTTGGAGAACCACTGTTCCAGACCCATTTTTTTTTCTGGAGGACAGGACTGTGCTGTGTGCCTGAGCTGCGCTGTGTGTGTGTGCTGTTTCAGAAGTATGCAGTGAGTGTTGGATGGCTGCTAAGTGTTGTATTGATTCACACCCACGTAGCAACTGAGATGTGCAGCTTATGGTAGGAACGCTAAGCCCCCTGTTTGTTCACAATACATTCACAACTACAGAAACCATAAAGTATTTGTGTGAAGGCAATGAAACGTGCATGGCAA
The DNA here is from genome assembly GCA_030625065.1 of Alectoris magna. NCBI lineage: Eukaryota > Metazoa > Chordata > Aves > Galliformes > Phasianidae > Alectoris > Alectoris magna. The sequence continues at coordinate 63,674,671 of CM060560.1, forward strand.
AAATCTTTGTAAATTGCTAATGGTTAGCTTCCACCATCATTGCTTATTTAGCCTATTGGCTAGGTCTTTTGGTTTCTTTTATGGGATGGGAGGGGGTCCAAGGTCAGACTCTGGAAACAAAGAGAGTATTTTTATTAATTAAGAAAAACGATGGTTTGAGTTCTAAATTAAATCAGAATACCCTTAAGCTGCCCTGCTGTGAGTGCTTTTACGCAGAACTTCTGGCAGAGTGTCACCATTCCTGTGCCCAATGTTTGCTATTTAGGCATGTATTCAGGGATTTCTGGTGAAGACAGAGCAATATTAATGCCTCTGTGCAAGCCCAAGTGAAACTTCACCCAAACTTGGGCATACAAATCCAAGACAGACTGTGTCCAACCTGCATGAATGCATAGGGGCTAGAAAATGCTGTTTTAGGATCTGCATCCTCATCTGGTTCATATATAGTTCACCGGTTCGCTATAAAGAGACTCTGTACTCATCTATTCTGACTTTCTGCATCATAAAGTCTTTAAACAATATTTCTGAACTTATTCTGTGTTGACCAAAGGTGCACAATTAGGAAACAGGAGGAAGAAGGAATCTGACCTCCATTTACAAAAGTCCATTAATGGAGAATTCATTGTAGCCCTTAGTAAAATATGTCAGTGTTAATTACCTTCACATTTAATTACCTTCAATTATCATCACAGTTACGTATTTAATATTTATTTCTAGTCTAAGCTTTCTTCAGCCTTCATTTACCAAAGCTTATGATGCCTCACTTTGCTGCAGCCAGGAGATTAAATGTGACATCAGTTCTGGCGTAAATGCTGGACCTCACCATAACAATCATCGGCACTGGGAAGAACTGGGACTGACGCGTCCTAGTGGGGTTTCTGCCTTCCCTGATTTTTTTCAGATACATCACAGCTTGTGTAACCTTCCATGGAGTAAGGCTCTGTTCTTGGCATGGATTGCAGAAGCACTGTCAGATTTTCAACTTCTTTGACCGCATATGTCAGCCTCATGATATATGGGCTGAAGAGAAATGGAAAGGGATACATGTAAAAAATACTGCAGAGCTTTGTTTCTCCAGTATTGTTTCCACAGATTTGCTTTAAGAATCAAATTAGGCTGGCAGGAGGAGCTCTTTCATTCCCTTGTGGTGTAAATCTAAAACGCTTGCTTGCTATGGAGAAGACATTCAAATTTGCAGCTGTGTGGCAGCAATCTGTATCTTTCTGGAAATCACCTGCATTTATTCACTCTTAATGGCACTGTCACTTGCTCTCCTTGACCTTACAAAGGAGATGCAAGGATTAGATTTCCAGACACGTTGAATCCCTTTCTTAGAGACCAGTCTGAATTTCAGTCTGAAGTGAGACATTTTGCTAGGCACATGTTGAAGCACATTAGTCATGAAAGCGGTTGTAACCTGTCAGTGACATTTGTCTGTGTTACTCTACCTGGTTAGCTGACACCAACTCCATGGTACTTGAAATCTGCTGACTTTACTGAAGGGTTGGGCTTGTTACGCCACCTAGAAAAATAAGGAAGTTGAAAGACACTGTTTAAATAAAGTTTATAAAGGATCTGAGCCAATCGTTATGGGGAGAGGAGACATCTCAAAAGGACAAGAGTTTTGGAGCCTGCTGATGACTCATTTCATAAAACCAGAAAATCAACATGTATGTGTGTGATGAATAAAGGCAGATTATGTATTGTGTACAGGTTGCTTGAGAGTAGGTTGGAAAAGTGCTTGTTCTCAAGGTAACATATAAATTAATGATCACAGAATCATAAAATGGCCTGAGCTGAAAAGGACCGCAGTGCTCATCTAGTTTCAACCCCCCTGCTGTGTGCAGGGTCACCAACCACCAGACCAGGCTGCCCAGAGCCACATCCAGCCTGGCCTTGAATGCCTCCAGGGATGGGGCATCCACAACCTCCTTGGGCAATGTATTCCAGTGTGTCACCACCCTTTATGCAAAAAGCTTCCCCCTAATATCTAACCTAAACCTCCCCTGTCTCAGTCTAAGACCACCCCCCTTGTCCTATCACTGTCCACCCTTGTAAACATCCGTTCCCTGCAGACAGCTATGAATATACTTTATTAGGACATTTAAAATACATCTCCTAGTTGTTGCTAAGAGTAAGCACCGTGCGCTTCTGGCTGATGACCTATGAGATTCTACTCACATCATTGCATGAGTAGAAGAATGCACTTTATGTATGAGCTTCACGCACCTTTGAAAGCTGTACTTACTTCTACTTAGCCCCATTTGCTGCTCAGACTAAACTCTGCTGGAAATATTAATATCTTTAACCGATCTCATTCTAAATATCTCTGTGGAAGAGATTCTTAATGTGTTTTTACTCACTCTAATCTCTGCTGCATTCATTAAAAAATACTTTGAATCAAAATGGCTACAAACTCACTATTTTTGTACTCTTTCCACTTCTGAAGGGTTTGCAATTCAGGAAGGTTGTATGCTACATAATTCACTGCAGTTGAAATTAATCATAGAAGTGCTTTTCCCTCCTTGTTTTACTTTTTTTTTTTTTTTTTTTCTTTCCAAACCACTACGTTTAATTGAGGAGATGGTGATTATTACACTGGCATTTACTTTCCAGACAGCGCGATTCACAAAATACCCCTTTGTTTGTGACTGAGTTGAAACCTACATTTTACTTGCACGGTCCTTCTGGTAGACAGAGGTGCTTTCCGTGATTTCATGCAGAGGGGCTGACCTAACCTTTTGAAGTTTTACTTCTGGCTTCCTTAAAATCTGCATCAATCTTAGACCTGATCAGTCCTTGGCTGGATAATACCGTATTAATCTGGATGAAGATGCTGAGTAAAGCAGCATAAAGGATCATCTTTGTTGCATCTGAGCCAAGCTGTGCACATGTAACCTTATATTTGGCTGCCAATTCCATAACATGAGTTTAGTAAGGAATGCATGACTCCACTGAAGGTAGGTTATAAAAAAAATCAAACAAAGCAAGCATTTTACCTCTTCCATTCTTTCATCTTCTTCTTCTGAAGCTGCATTCGGTATTTTTTATTCAAAATCCTCTCTGCTCAGACTCTTACTAACTTCTTCAAAACAAATGGACATTCAAAGAGACCTCCCAACTATTTTGAAGAGTCCATTGTGGTTCACCCTCCACAGTACTCCTGCCATGGAAGCTTTCAAGCGCTTGCTTTTTCCAGCCTCTCCTTTCCCCTCTGCAGCCTTCTTCCTTCTCTTATTCTCATTCATCCCCTTCAGTTTCTAACTAGCCTATGTGGAAAATGTCACTTCTTGTATCTGTCACCAACAGACTGGTCAGCCCGTCTCCACAGAGCACTGCCCTTTCTTCCTTCTCATTTGCCTCCAAGCACGTTCAATGTATTTCCTAGAGCCACTGACTTTTGCTTTCCCCCAGATCTACTTTAGGTCTCTTCCAGTCTGTTTTTGTACCCGACACAATATGTTACATGCTGTTACACCCTATCATCTCTACAAGGTTTGTGACAGTTGACTTCTGGTCCCCTTCCTTTCAGGTCCTTGTCCCTTCCATTCTTTTTGCAGAAGGATGCTGTCCCTCAGGGCTGCTCCTGGCTTTCCTATCTGCTGCCCCTCTGGACAATGTGAGCCCCAAACACAGCTTTGACTTTTATCTTATTTCTCCCCACAGCTAAAGGAAAACATGATGCATCCTCCTGACATCCTTTGGAGGGTGCCTGGTCATGGCCAAAAGGTCAAATCTTTTCACACTTCCTCCCAGCTGTACTTCTTGTTACACAGACCTCCTGTAATATTGTTTTCCTATGATTTCACCCCAATGTTCAGGCTTTGTACAAATATTTCCATTCCTTCCTGCCCTGTGCTTTCTACACAAGTTCTCATGTCTGTTCAGCCTCCTGTGCTATTTTCCCAGTTACGGCCATTCTGTTCACATAGGACTGGCTCTGCACTCCTTGCACTGCATGTTCACTAAGCACTTGTTCAAGCTGCCTGTCCTGTCAATTATTCTGTTAGGCCTCCTTCAGGTCCTTCTACTCCCTTCTCTGCAAACAGAAACCTCCCTTGATCTCCTCCATCACTTCATTCAGCTCTATTCATCAGGCATCTGAGATGCTGAGCTTTCTCTAGCTGAAGCCAGAGCAGACAGGCCATTTCCCTGGTGGTGGAACTCCTAAGCATATAAGCTTGCTTTTCACCTCAGCACCTTCTGGAGAAATTCAGCACATTGGTTTTCATCTCTGGGGCAGCAAGTACCAACTTTACCTTCTCAGCTGAGGCCTTTGGATCCAGCTCCCTGTTCCAGTCCCCCAGTGACCATACAGTGATCTGCCTTGAACATGCATTTCCACAGCACAGCATGCTGAGTGGAAAAACAGAAGGCTGTGACTCAGAAATGCCCTGATTTGGAAAGGTTGATGGCCGCACCCCATGGAACAGAATAGCTGACCTTTGCTGGAGCAGCTGCTCCGCAAAGCGAGTGACCCAAAAGCGATATTTAGTTAAAATATGAAAAGCTGCTATGCTCTCCTTCCAATGTTGCCTTGGCCAAAGAAGGAAAAAAAAAAAGACAAACACTGATGGTTCAGGAGGTGGAAACTTGCCTTGCCCCGCCTGCTCTTGACAGGCAAAGAATAACAGACATTATTTTGCTTTGTTCTCTTCAGTTTGTATCTCCCAGCCTGCTGTGCATTTTGTAGCCCACAAAACTTTGATGACCAGGTACGACATTTGGAGCTTTCTAATGCTTGAGCTGATTGTAGCACTGAAGGTCAAGTTGACTGGCACCCATCCTGAATGCCCTATGAGGAATCACAGCAGAATTGTAGCACAGATTCCTGGTGTTCCTGGAGTAGGGATGTGAGGAAGGAGATCAGTAGTTTCCAAGGGGGAAGAAGACCTTGCGCTCCTCTCCAACTGTAGGAATGTGATTGTTTTTCTGCCTCAGCACCATCAGATCTTCATAATGTTTTTCCCATCTGACCCACATTTATTTTTGTAAGCATAGTGTTTGGGTATTTCAGGAAAATGTGTCATATGCTGACTCATAGTAAAGAAGTGATCAAAACAGGACAAGAAATTTTCTTTCAGGCAAAGCAGTGGTGTCCCATGCGTGCATCTTACTGATGTTATCCACCTTTCTCATGCTGGATTGCAAACAACCAAAAGCAGGGGAAAGAAACTCACGCCTGAGGTCCACTGTGCCTAGGGACCTCACAAGGAAGCCACTTTGCTGCTAATTAATGAGGACAGATCCTGGGTCTCAGAATGCAAACTGCAGGAAACCGTGGCCATGGGATGCTCAAGCATAGCACCATGGCATCTTTCTCCAGACTCCTAGAAAATTTTTGCCAAAGCTCTTGGTCTCAAAGAAGGCTTTCTGGTGTGCAGCATCACACCAATACTGTCAAACAGTAGGGGAATTCCTTCTGAAATGGGGGCAAAATGCTCCGTTTCAAGGGTACTTTTTGTGCTAATGTCCACCAAGAATCAAGACGTCTCTCAGTGAAAAAACACCAGGTGAAAAGAGGGAGGTAAAAATATTCACACACAAAAGTTTTGTGAGGTAAAACATCTGAGAAGAGAATTATGGAAAAATCAGGAGAGGGAGTAATATGCTGATCCTGTCTGTGGTTCCGGGGCAGCCCCGCTGCCTGAGAGCTGTTTGTGCAGCAGGGATGGGAGAAGCCCTAGAAGGCATCGGATGTCCCCTGTGTGCATCGAAGCCCCACTGTTCCCACTGCTGGGAACACTCACATGAGAACACCCACGCTGAGATCTCGGCACACAAAGGGACTTCAGGTGACACCAAATGCGATGTGCTAGCCTGCTTTTTCAAACAAGTTGAATGCTGGGTGCCAAAAGGGTCCCTTGCCATGGTGCACCATCTCGCCATCTCACCAACTCATCATCTTCAGGGTGTGTTGGTGTGCTGTAAGCCTGGCAGCAGCACTTTCCACACCAATGTGTGTGGGCCATTAGCTTCCAGCAGGATCCAGGTGCTGCTGCCTTGAAGCATGTGTAGCAGACCACAGCAGTGTGAGTATGGCTGTGCGAAGCCCTGTTTCAACAGGGACTGCAAGACAGATATAAACATTTTTGCCTTGAGTTTTCTTGCAGAACCCCCTCAAGCTCAGTGGGGAAATGAGTCCCATTTATCCTGTGGTGGAGTCTGCAACCAGAGGACTGTAAATTGCACTGCCACTGGCATCATCCTTCCCCACCCATTAGAAATTGGGCACTGATCTAAGAGCCTGGAGTCGCCTGCTCTGCACAGGAGCAATGTGAAGGGAATCCAGTAGTACACTTCAACTAATTGACTCCTTCTGCATCATCGGATGTGTTAATGATTTGTTGGACAGTTATCAAGCTGTTTAATCTTCAGCCTATGCAGGATGTAGTTAGGAATAATATTTTTTGTACACGATCCACGTGTGTCACGCTGCAAGGACAGGATCCATCTCCCCACTGGGATGTTGCAAGGAAGGAGAAAACCCTCCAAAAACAGTCTTAGCTCCTATGACTCACAGCATCTGGATTAAAGGTATTCAACTTCTGCTGTGGGCAAGGGGGAAATCTTAGTTGTGTTAATATCAATAGATTTTAGCTAGCACCTTTTTCATCACTGCAGTACCCTACGCTTTTCTTACAAGAATCAGGTTTCTTAAAAAAAAAAAAAAAAGGCTTTCTTTTTAAAAAGTAAAACAGTACTACTGCTATACTGCTATTTATCTAGGGCAAATTCACTAAACTGACAATCTGGTAATAATAATCATCATACGGTGACCTTTTCTTTTGAAAGCTGGAAAGTTTTTGATAAATGAGGCAGCGATTAGGGAAAGAAAAGCAGTGCAGCGCTGGCTGGAAGAGCTGGGTTCTGCACTCTGCTGTGGGTTTTCTGTGTGCCAAAGTATAAGTCATTTAAAGCATGCCTTGGGAGAGGGACTGCTAATTGTACGGCTCTCTTATTCAGAGTGCTCATGCTGAGGCTCAAACTCTGAACTCCCAGTGCTTGCATCCAATCACAGCCCAAGCAAAGCTGTGCTTCTGACAGTCTATCTGACAGATGATCTTTGGAAATTTCAAGCGCTATGTACACAGGATTGAGTGGCCCGAGTTAGTGCCTGCTGTGAACTTAGTTCACCTGTACCTCTCCTTTCCACATTACAGGGGGCAGTATGAATCCCCTTTGCCTCCTGTTGCTGAAAATGTAGATGTGAGAGTATTTGTGAAAAATTCCAACACAGTAGCCCTAAATTTTATAGTAAAACACATAGGAAAATGTGTTGCTGCAGCACAGTATGACTATTACACATTAAAGGGTGTGAGGGACTGCGTGGTGACCGCTGGGATCTCAATGGGAAGCCTATCAATGGAGCATCTTCTTCTCCATGTCTTGTGGAGAAAATAGTATGGGATGAATTAAAAAAAAATGTAACACGTAAAGGAGACATAAAAGAGGCAAAATAAATAAGCAAACACAGCCTTCATTATGCTGTATGCTAATTTTAGTATGTTTGACTTTACAACTTCAGTAACATTTTAGCACGGTGGCGATATTTGTGCACTGATTATATCCTCACACGCCTTTCTAATTAAGCTATTCCAAAACAGTTACAGACAGATTTCCTCCACAGGAACATCAAAACAAACTGGAGTTTAACACTTCAAACTATCTTGGAATAGAAATGTGCTAGAGGAATTGAACACGCCCTCCCGATATGTAAATACTCTCATTTCCAAGCTGCTTCCTCCCCTCCTTTCCCCTTCAAGTATAATTCTACCCTGGAGGGAAATCTCGGGAAAGCCAGGCCTCAGGAAGAAGCTGAGAATTAGGCTGCAAACTTAAAGGAAACCCAATGTCAGCCCTGAAGAGTTGATCTGTGACTCAGAGGGGCACCCGGAATTCTCCCCTGGGAAAGCAGATGGACTTCTGCGACTGCACAGTGCTTGATTTAGTGGGACGAGGCTACCCCTGGCTGGAAATACACCCATCACAGGAACAATAATGCTGCTGACCAAGGGCACCTCTAACAAACTGCCACACAGGAGCTAGTGTGGGGTGAGGAGCATTTTTTTTAGCTGAGAAAGCGGGGAAGTTTTGCCCTGAGAACATGTGTAGATCCTTCCTCTCCTGCAGGAGGCAACGCTTCCAAGCTACAGCTTTTCTGCTGGTGAAAAGTTAGTAGTGGTGTTTTGATCAGTTTACACAAGGTTTATGAGAAATCCACTCAGCTCTGTGGCTGTTGCGATCGGTCACTCTCAGTTCATCCAATGAGAAGCCATAAACCGCATGGCCGTGTCACGGGGCACCCATTCCAAGGGAACTTCTTGGCAGAAGTTCCTACATCATGTACCCTGACCTCAGTTGAACAACCTGGAAATACCACCAACAATTCCAGTGAGAAAGCGTGAGTTTTTTAATTATAGACCACTTGTTAGTTTTGCTGTAGTTTCTTACCCTCCATTCCTTCCTGTTTCTCAGGATCTGTCCTACCTGCTAAGCAATAACAAGCACATAGATAAGTGCTTCACCTCCGCTGCTACTGTGCATCCTGTGTTGTTGTCCTGCAAGCAGCAGCTTATTTTGCTGTCATTTTTCATGCAAGCATGGAATCATTAGGGCTGGAAAAGACCCCTCAGAGCATCGAGTCAAACCAGCAGCCCACCCCCACCATGCCCACTGACCACATCCCTCAGTGCCACATCCACACGGTTCTTGAACACCTCCAGGGATGGCGACTGCACCACCTCCCTGGGCAGCCTGTGCCACTGCAGGACCACTCTTTGTGAGAAGAAATTGTTCCTAATATCCAACCTGAGTGTCCCCTGCCACAACTGAAAGCCATTACCTCTCATCTTTATCTAATCACACCACATTTGTCTCAGCAGACTGGTGAGCTAAGGCACTGGCCTCTATAACAATGCACATAGCAAGGGAAGCTGACTTTGAAGCTGACACAGAAGGAAACTGTATTGGAAGACTGACCAGTATTTGGGATGGCTGTGCCCTTCCCATGCAAAATGTTGCTCTTGGGCCCCGGTGGCAAGTAGCTCTGTATGAGTCAGGGGTAAGAAGGGAAAGCTGCCACACTGAGTCAGTCAAGAATTGTGAGGCAATTTTGTTCCCTCTCAAACAGCTGCCTTCAGAAAACCAGAGGCTGCATACCAGGGGACCATCGATAGTGCTGCTAAATAAAGCAGTTCCCTCCTTTGGGGAAAGGTGCTGCTGCAGTGCCTGCTGATTGCTTATGAGCAGAGGACAGCGGCCACCCAGCAGGCTGCAGCACGCACAGCAGCATGCTGGCTGCCCAGCTGGCCCCAACTGATACTGCTGGCTGAGCTGGTGCCACCATGCTGCACTGTCATGCAGTGAAGAAAGGGCTGTCACGCAGCAGCTGGGACACGTGGGGAGAAACAACGTGGCCGGACGCGCTCACCTGCTGCCTGCTTTCACAGGAGGGCTGCAGGGAGGTTCCCAACATGAACCGGATGGGGCAATCGACAAAAATGCTGCTGCTTTTCATCAGGGTCCCAGGAAGCAGAGGTGGGGTGGCTCAAGGGGCGAGCCCAAATGTACTCATCCTTCTGTGTTCCTGAGACCTGGCCTCGATGTAGTGGAGCAGAACCAGGCATATTTGTTCTGTGTTTTATGAACAATGGCCCCAGCATACTTTGATAACATGGCAATGGAATTGATGCCATCTTATCTCAAAGTGAAGATATGAAATCATAGAATCACTGAGGTTGGAAAACACCTCATGTAGTCCAACCGTCAGCCCACCCCCACCATGCCCACTCATGTCCCTCAGTGCCACATCCTCACGGTTCTTGGACACCTCCAGGGACAGTGACTGCACCACCTCCCTGGGCAGCCTGTGCCACTGCAGCACCGCTCTTTATGAGAAAAAGATTTTTCTAACATCCAACCTGGACCTCCCCTGGTGCAACTTAAGGCTGTCACCTCTCATCCTATCACTGGTTACACGGGAGAAGAGGCTGACTCCATCTCACCACAACCTCCTTTCAGATTGTTATAGAGAGCAATGAGGTCTCCTCTGAGTCTCCTCCAGACTGAACAATCCCACTTCTCTCAGATGCTCCCCATAAGACCTGTGCTCCAGACCCCTCACAGCTTCATTGCCCTTCTCTGAACACGCTCCAGGACCTCAATGTCTTTCTTGTAGCGAGGGGCCCAAAATTGAACACACTACTTGAGGTAAGGCCAGTGCTGAGTACAGAGGGACAATCACATCCCTGCTCCTGCTGGCTGCACTATTTCTGATACAAGCCAGGATGCCGTTGGCCACCTTGGCCACCTGGGCACACTGCTGGCTCATGTTTAGCCAGCAATCAACTAACGCCGCCAGGATGATGAAGCAGCAGCACAGTGTGGAGGTCAGTTTTTGGATGGCAAGCTTGAGCCCAGGAGGCAAGCATCAGGCCAGTCATCACTGCTCAAACAACCACCACCAGAAATATTAACTGCGCAGAGCAGGCAAGGCCAAGAGGCAGTGGGGCTGCAGACCAAAGCCACGGGTGGAGGTGTGATGACAGGTCCCCACCCGGGCCTTGTGGCCTCACGGAAGGCAGAAACCACAGCAACCTCCCCAGTGCAGCTGCAGCCCAACTGGAAACGGTGCTGCTCCTTGTGCTGCCAGGCTCCCGTTCCTCAGAACGGTTTGTTTACAGCTGTGTCTAAAATAAACGTTGCCTACTTTTTTTTTTCTTTTTTTCTTTTTTTTTTTTTTACTCCTGTTATTCCTGCGGAGCAAGTTGGATTCCTTTCTGACTCACGCATGATTAACTAACTTCCAGCTGCATTATCTTTATTGTTGCTGCCGATGCGCCAGCCAGCGCTCAGCACGACGTGCAGACCCCAAGCTGCGTTGGCAGGGCTGCCGCTTACAGAAAAGGATTTTTTCTGAGAGCCGGGGCTCGGCGATTTATTGTTATCGTGTTGTGGTTTTTTTTCATTATTATTTTTTTCTTCAGGCGAACACACGTGCTCGGCTCTCTCGGGAAGCGGAGCGCACCCTTCCCCTGCGCAGCTGCCCCACACCTGGCGTTACACCGAGCCCAGCCCGCGCAGAGCGCGGCTCCCCGCGGCGGTCAGCCCAGCCTCGGGGCTCGGGCCCGAGGGCCGGCTGTTAAGGCCGAAGCAGCCCGAGTCCGGCACCAGGAAGCGGGAAGGGGAAGGAAGAGGCCGAGCCCCAACGGGAGCCGCGCGGCAGCGAACGGGCACCTGGAGTACCGCCCGGCCGAGCCACCCCCCGCGAGCTATCGCTGCGGGCCACCCCCGCCTCCGGCCGTCCGCCGCCCGGGAGCCGCCCCCCGCCGCCGCGGCGCGGCCCGCCCCCGGCCCGCCCTCCCTTCCCGTCGCCGTCCCCTCCCAGGAAGGAGCCGGAGTCGGCGGCGCCGCGGGCCCGGCATGGAGTAGGGCGGCCCGGGGCCGGCGGCGCCGCGCGGCATGGAGCTGGGCCCGGGGCCCTGCGCGCTGCCCGCCGGGGCCGGCGCCGGGAGCGGTTCGGCCGGCCCGTGCGCTGAGATGCTGCAGGTGGCCGAGGAGGCCTTCCGCGGCGGCAACTTCGAGCTGGCGGCCGAGATCTACGGCTCGGAGCTGGCCGAACTGCCGCAGCCCGAGCGGGGCCTGTGCCTCCGGCGCGCCGACGCGCTGGCGCGGGCCGGCCGCATGGCCGAGGCGCTGGACGCCTACGGCGCGGCGGCGCGGCTGGCGCGGCTGCGGCCCGAGGAGCTGCGGGAGCTGGCCGAGAGCTTGGCGCTCAGCATCCGCGACAAGGAGCTGCGCCTGCCGCCCCCGCCGCTCGGCTCCTCGGGCGGCGGAGCCGAGGGCGAAGCGCTGGGCGACCCGGCCTGCTGCCGTCCGCCGGAGCTCTTCGCCTGCCCGCTGTGCCGGCGGCTGCTGTGCGAGCCCGTCACCCTGCACTGCGGGCACACCCACTGCCGCCGCTGCGCCGAGCCCGGGGACTGCGGCCGTTGCCACCGGGCGCGGCGCCCCGCCGAGCCCTCCGCCGCCCAGCCTCAGCCGCCCGCCGCCCGGCCGCGGGTCAACGTGGTGCTGGGCAACCTGCTGCAGAAGTGGTTCGGCGCCGAGAGCCGGGCGCGGCGACTGCGCGCCGAAGGGGACGAGCTACGGGAGCGGCAGGAACTGCCGGCCGCGCTGGAGAAGTACGACCAGGCGCTGGAGATGGGTGAGCGGCGCCCGGGGGGGCGCGGCCGGGGATGGAGGAGCTCGGCGGGAGGGGAGCGCCGGGAGGGGGGGCCGGGAGCGGGAAGGAGTTCCGGCCGCAAGTTTGGAGAACGAGCCCTCCCCTCGGTCGCCCGGCGGGGTGCTGCTATTTTTGTCCCGTGGTTATTTTCGTCCCCGCTCGGAAGGTGTCTCGCGTTGAGCCTCCTGCAGTCGATGACTCATTATGCAGCATTTCTAGAAAATCCCCTCTCGTGTTTATGGGGGAACCATCTTCCACGGAAGCGTGCGCGGCCGCGTTGCCGTCCGGCTGCGGCGTGGCCCCGTGTCTGGTGGCTGCCATCCGCGGGCGCTGAGTTCGTGCCGCTGCGCTTCCAGCCAGACGCGGCCATCGGAAGCACTCAGTAACGTATAAATAGGTGGGAAGGCTCGGATTGTTTTTGTTTTAACGCCGTGTCAGGATAAATCAGCGTTGTGACTTGTGGAGAGCATCAACCCGTGTTTTGAATGTAACCTCTTTAGACAGTTTCACCTCCTTAGGTTTGCTTGTGCGTGGTGTTCTCGGAGGAGCGGGGGTTTAAATGAAGGGCCCCGCGGAGGGGGGGCAGCCTTGGTTGCCTGTAGGAGGTGGGTCCTCTGCATTGGTTGTAGCCTCGTAGTAGCACGGTGTATGGGCGTAGGCACGGGGTTGGGAGCTGGGATCCCTGCACGGCCCCCCCACCCCCCCGCCATAGACGTCTGCTTTGGTGGGGGAGGGAGGAGAGCCAGCCACCGTGGCGTTAAGGAGGCAAAATCCTACGGGCAAATCTCACCGAGACGAATGAAACGTGAAGAAAGCGGCATTCCTCCTCGGTGGAGGAGCTCTTTCCCTCCTTTGAGCAGAGCTACGTCCCTCGCCCCCACCTTCCGTTGTCACAGCAAGGGGCTGAGGCACTTGGCTTTGTTCTGTGCTCGTGAAAAGCACGTTGCTATGCCTGGATACGGGCTTCTTCCTCACCACAGCTCTTGGCTGGCAGTGGGAAGCTGAGGGCTGCGTGCAGCACGGGCTGGTCCGGCTGCTCGTGGCTCCTCCACAGCCCGCGCTCTCAGTAAAACTATTACACGGTTTAGCTGAAGTAATCTCTGGTAAAGTAGGGCAGGACGGAGAGCTTGGGAAGGAAGGTGAAGCGGAGGGAGGGGAGAGGCTCAATGTAGGTCACAGGGAGTTTTTAGCAAGGCAGCTTCTGAAAAATATAATAATAATAATACTAATCCCCAAAAACAGCTGGGGATGCAGGAGAGGGAGGTGTGGCAGCAGCATGCTCTATGCTGCTCTGTGCATGGTGGCCCAGGGGGATGCTGTGTGCCTGTCCCTGTAGAGGACATCCTCCAGCCCTGGCTGCGTGCCTCATGGTCCTGAGGTAATGCCATCTCCGTGACTTATCCCTGTGAGAATAACAGTGGGCATCTTGCTGGCTTTCAGGGCCCTAACACCAGGGGTAACTGCCTGTTTGCAGATGTCTCCTCATGAAGGGCAGCCCCTCCAGCCCCCAAGGCTGCAGACTCCCATCATGTCTCCTCAGGCTGCGGTTGTGCCTAGGCCAAGCTGCCATCAGAGCCCCAGGGGTCTTACGCTTCTGTGACTGGCACCACCTCTTCTACTTCCATTGCTGCTGGGAGTCATGGCAGTGGGAATCTCCATGGCTCTTCAGAAACAGGTGTAGAGACAGAAGGGCACGTGGGTTATATGTGCCATTCGGTGAGGAAGACTCCAGACCTCTTGGTCTCTGGCTCAGTGGGATTTTACTCCCATTTCCTGCAGCACCTGGCTGGGTGTGACAACACTTGTAACGTTAAAGCGAGCCTTCCCTTAGCAGTTGGGTCTTGTGGCCTCTTGTCATCTGATTTGCACTTTGATCCTTGGGGTGCTTCAAGTGTGCTGTAGTTATCTTCTTCCCAGCAGGATCTGGAGTACGTGCTCCTCGTTTCAGATAGGAGAAGATAACCTGCACACCTTCAAGTGGCTGTTTCCAGTGGAACTAGTCAGTCTTGCTTAATCTTACTCCTCACCTCAGATATGTTTGTCTTTTTGTCCTTACCTGTCAGGTTTGCAGTGCCCCCACTGCTTCTGTCTTTGTTCTGAAGGATTCTGCTGGGAGTTCTGTTACCATTTTTGAGAAAATTGGCTTTATGATTTGATCCTCCCAGCCCTCTTGAGAAGGCCACAGTTTGGTCATCTCCACTGCTTACGCAAAGCGGCTGCCGCTTTCACTGCCACAGACATTAGAATAGGTCTCTGTTGTTGCGAGGTATCTAATTACCGTTTCTTCAAAGCAAGCACGTGTCTGGCCACTTGAAAGGAAGCATTTGTTTCCAGCTGGATCATGCTCAGTGCCAAGCTTTGTGCCGCTCAGCCATCACTACATCCAGCATTGCCATTTGGGCAATACCCAGCACTCTGGCTGTTGCCCAGGCACACTAAGTGGGGGTACCAGAGGTGGGTTTCCTCCCCACCATCCCTCAGTTTATTCTCTTTTCTTGCTGTTCTCGTGGACATGCACAAAACTGTCCGGGAGCAGTACAGGTGTGTGTGTGCTCAGAGACTGAGGGTGGCTGGATTTCAGTGACAAATGAGCAGGTATTCTGTGGATGTTCTTTTGAATGTATAGGCTTTATTTTGTTTTTGTCCTTCCAGAGAGCAGACTGTAATTACAGAGGTAGCAGGTGGCTGTCCCTTAACAGGGAAGATAACGAGTAAGGCTTTTCCCAGGTAAGGTGACTAGCTCTATATGGCCAAAGACTGCATCACAGCGGGAGAGGGACATGACAACACTGTTCATTCTTGGGGAGCAGTATTTATAAAAAAAAATAGCCTGTCTTGTGCAAACCAGGCGCGGGAGCTCATTGCACATTTAGTGCTGTAGTCTGCTGGCATTAAAATTAGATTCAGCATGGATCTGAAGGAGACTGTGCTCTTCTCAGGGTGAGAGCGTGCTAGTAAGCAAATAAACACAGAGACCATAAGGGGATTTGAGTACTGGTGACTCATTCCTTCAGCTGCCGATCCTCTGTGCCTTTCTTCCTACTGAGGCAGCCTATTAGCATCCCATGCCTTTCCTGTAAATAAGCCTACAAACGCCTGCTCAGAGTGCGTGGCTGCCTCCTGCACCAGCTTCAGCAGAACTCGGTTTCTTCTGGGGGATTGCTGATGCACGTATCCATTCAGATTGCCCGGCTTCTTTATTTTTATCCCCCTCAAGGGGCTCAGGATAAGACTATAGGAGATTGCTGAGGCTGAAGACCATGGGTGGAGTTAAGGATGGATTAGTATGGGTACCAGGGGGCTTTTTCTTCCCAAGCACATAGAGAGGGCCACCTTGCCCACACATCTCCATTTCCAGTGGATAAAGGGCCAAAAGAGAGGAGGAGGTAAGTGCAGATGGAGTCTACCAATGATGTTGGAGGTAGAATGCTGGGAGGAGTGCTGCCACGGGTGCCTTGTGCTGCCACTTCCATCTCTGGGGTGGAAACTAGCATGCTGGCCCTGAGAGATGTGGTGGCATTTGGAGCATGGCTATAAGCAGAACTAGATGCCCTCCTGGGCTTTGGTGGCGGGAGGATGCTCAGCCTCTCTTGAGTGAACCTCAGGGGAGAGAGGTTTCTTCTCCCTTCTTTTCATCTCAGTGGAGGTTGACCAGAATTTGGCCCTATCCAAAAGAAAGCTTAATGCAGCCACTCAGCAGTAATTTGTTTTGTGGTAAAGCCATTCATGGAAACTTATTTGGCGCCCAATGAATTTTCCCTTAATAAGAATTCAATTACAGGGGAGAAAAGCAAGCTGGGAGGCAGTGGAAGAGTGACATAAAGGGAGACTCAGGCTTGTGAGGACAGCATCTCAGGTATGCTGTGCCTGTTCTCCAGCAGCCTTAGCCTTTTAGGACAGCTGCTGAGTGCTAGACCCTGAACCTCTACCTTGTGTACTGCTTTCTGTAGTACACTGTGGTTCATGTGCTGCACCGTGTCCTCTGCCTGCACAGAGCATCAAGGATGCAAGCAGTCTTGGCCTTCTTGGAATCACAATGATAGGGTATCCCAAGTTGGAAAGAACCCACACAGGCAACTGAGTCCAGCTCCTGCATCCACACAGTAACACCCAAAATCCAAACCCTGTGTCTGAGAGCAGTGTCCACATGCTCCTTGAACTCTGGCACTCAGGGTTGTGCCCACTGCCCTGTGCAGCCCGTTCCATGCCCACTGCCCTCTGGTGCAGACCCTTTCCCTGACCCCCAGCCGCCCCTCCCCTGACAGCTCCATGCCGTTCCCTCGGGCCCTGTCGCTGTCACACAGAGCAGAGCTCAGTGCTGCCCCTCCGCTCCCTGTGAGGAGCTGCAGCCGCCATCAGTCCTCCCCTCAGCCTCCTCTTGTCCCATTGCATCTCCCCTCTTATGTATACTTGTTTGTTCATGTCAGTGTTTTTGCATATGAATACAGTTGTATTACGCTCTGTACCCTTCCCCCTTCCCATAGTTTTACATTAGTACTGAGGATGAACATCTGCATTTTCACTGACACTGGCTTTCAGGCTTAAATCTGTTAACAATATGCAGATTTTGGAGCCCAAACTTAGCTTGCTGAAGAACAGCCCATCTGTTCCAGAGTGTGGGGCAAGTGTGAGTTGCCCATTTCCCAGCTGTGAGGGAGCTGCTAACAGCTTTTGTCTGATTTTGTAGGCTGAGTGTGACTTTACATCAATTGCTGTTAAATAGGAGGGGAAAAAAAATAAATAAATTCTGAATAGAAAATAAGTGTCTTGCCGTGTCCTTTGACCTTCCATACAGACTTCTTTATTTTAAATGATGCTTCAGTAGAAGTTGATTCCAAACAGCTGCCATGGGTGTTCCTGCCAGTAAAAGCTAAGCTGTGGGAGACTGTTGCTTCTCGAGGAGTGCAGTGTGAGTGAGCTTCCACCGGAACATTCCTGGTGTCTGGTTGAATGCTTGTAGTCGTGAGTAAAAAGGCTATGGGCAAGTGATCCCAAAAGTGATTTGTGAGGGTGTTTGCTTTCCAAGCCTGCATCCAAGTTTGCTTTTTAGATTTGAGGAAGAAAGCTGATGGCAGTTCTTGTTCGGCTTCCTGTTGCTGTCACACCATAGGAGTGGCGGGTGAGAGATTGGCCACTTTGATCAAGGTCAGAAGAAGCAGAGAGCTGCAGAGTCCCCTCTGTGTCTGCATGGGGAAGCTGTGCTTAAATGTTCTGTAAAGATGACTGATGATATAGGACGTAGGTTTTATTGTTGCCGTTTTCTTAGGACTTGTGCTTCTTAGTGGTATGCTTGCATCGAAGAGGCGTTGTTCAAAGAGATCATCCACAGTCGCTGCATGTGAATTATGTGCATTAGTGCACTTTAATGGTCTTTTCTTGTTGGTGCACTATTTCTAGAGGACTGCTATCAAAGATTAGGTCATCTGTCTTTCTCATGTGGTTAAAAAAAGAGATTGACCGAATCTTCCTTCCTCACAGTGCGTCTTGGGAACACTTCAATAGTAAAGAATAGTCTCTTGACTTTGTACCAACCATTAAAGAAAAGACACAAAAACAAAGGGTGGAGAAAAGCTGGTAGATGACTGTCATGACTCTTGGAATGGCAAATGATTCAGTCATTTTAATAATTCATCAAAAAAGTAATTTTGTAGCTAGAGAAGTATAATTTCTAAATGGAGAATGAGAGGTAGTCTTTCTGAAATCACATGCTGCAAAAATAGCAGATGCTTCCTTCTTAGAGAAATGCTAAAAAAAGGAACCTTCCCATCTTTCTGTAAAAGCACCTCTTGAAATCTGCCTAAATTAAACATGTCCCCCAAACCTGTTTTTTTTTCTGTCTTACATTGGCACAAAAATATGTAAAAATAGAAATAGAGACTACTTAGAAACTGTGTACACTGAATGTTATTTTAAACTTAAAATATTTTGCAGACTACCCCGCACACACTTCTCTAATACCGAGGTAGTGCTTGAAAAAATTGTGTCATACATGAAGTATTTACTGCTCCTGCAAATGTGTGAAGTACTTTGAAGAAGGAACTTGTATTGCTCTTGATTTTTGAAGAGCTGACTGCTTAAAGCTCAAATCCCATTGCTGAATCTTTGTCAATTGACAGTTTTGTCAATTTGTGAGGGCCTGCTGAAGGCAGGGTCTTCGCGGGGTTGCAAGATCAGGGACCACATGAGTCCTGTGCGTTGTGGGCACGGGCATATCTGTGGTGATCACCAGGGGTTGATCTTTACGGAACCACAGAATGGCTTGGGTTGGAAGGCAGCCCAGGGATCATGAAGCTCCAATGCCCCTGCCACACGCAGGGCCAACAGCCTCCAGATCTGGCAGTAGACCAGACTGCCCAGGGTCCCATCCAACATGGCCTTGAACACCTACAGGGATGAAGCGTCCACAACCTCTCTGGGCAGCTTGTTCGAGCACCTCACCACTCTCTCTGTAAAGAACTTCCCCAACATCCAAAAAAACGATAGCAAAGATAAATGAATGATAACTCTTCCTCCATCTTCCTTTGCACTACAACTGTTGTCTAAAAATCAGTTTCGTCTGCGTTTTTTAAAGTGGTTAAGAATGCTCCTGTAACTTGCTTATTGCACCACTCAGGATAGTTACTCCCTTCCTGCTCCCTGGATCATATAGACGTAATTTCCTATAAACTGAACTACTTACAGAATCTTTCAAATTTTCTTGCATGTAAACATAGTTTGCTCACTAGGATTATTCAAACAGCTCTTAAAAGATCAGCATATTCACTTTCACAGAATCACAGAATTGTAGGGGTTGGAAGGGACCTCCCAGAGATCATAGATTCCAACCCCCCTGCCAAAGCAGGTTCCCTACACCAGGTCGCACAGGGAGGCGTCCAGGCGGGTCTTGAATATCTCCAGAGAAGGAGACTCCACTATGCTCTAGCTTCATCCCATTTCCTCTTGTCCTGTCCCCACGCGCTACTGAAAAGAGTCCAGCTTCACCACTATGGCCCCCACACCTCAGGTATTTATAAACCTGGATCAAATCCCCTCTCAGCCTTCTTTTCTCAAGGCTAAACAGACCCAGTTCGCTTAGTCGTTCCTGATAGGGGAGATGCTCCAGGCCCTTCACCATCTTTGTGGCCCTCCGCTGGACTCTTTCCAAGAGATCCCTGTCTTTTTTATACTGGGGAGCCCAGAACTGGACACAGTACTCCAGATGAGGCCTTACCAGGGCAGAGTAGAGGGGGAGGATCACCTCCCTTGACCTGCTGTCCACGCTCTTTTTTATACACCCCAGAATGCCATTGGCCCTTTTGGCCACGAGGGCACACTGCTGGCTCATGGCCAACCTGTCATCCACCAGGACGCCCAGGTCCCTCTCTGCAGAGCTCCTCTCCAGCAGGTCATCCCCCAGCCTGTACTGGTGCATGCAATTATTCCTCCCTAGGTGCAAGACTCTACACTTGCTTTTGTTAAACATCATCCTGTTTCTTACTGCCCAGCTTTCCAGCCTGTCCAGGTCTTGCTGAATGGCAGCACAGCCTTCAGGTGTGTCAGCCAGTCCACCCAACTTCGTATCATCAATTCTTTATCACAGTAAAAGTGTAACAAACATATCTTTTGCTTTTGGAAGAAGACATTTATGGAATTGACTTGGTCATCTTAATCTGAAGATGAGTGGGTTACTTTACCTCTCCTCTTATATAAATGCCCGGTGTATTTCAGGACAAAAGCAGTGGGGTAGTAACTAAGAAACAAGAAGGTCCTTTTTGCAATATGCAGAGAGTCAGAAATACTAGGCTAAAATAAACTAGAAAAAGAAGGCTATAGAAATTTCAAAAGTAACTACTAGAAATGTAGTTTATGTACCGATTGTGACCAAAAAAAAAAAAAAAAAAAGGCAACTAGATTATCACCTGTGAGGTTGTATTCTGGTAGCATATCTGCTGTAGATTGATCTTGGTTTCTGTGATCTTAGAATCTCTTTGCAATCACTGACTTGCATGCATCTTAGCTGCCCATTTGTATGGGGAATCTGGACATCTACTTGAGTCTTCTGAAGATTAATCATGAGTTTGACCTCTTGGGTTTGGTTTGTGTTTGCTTTGCTTGTTGTGTTTTAAAAGACAAAATGCTAGCAAATTAAAGTATTACCTGCTCTTGGAGCGAGTACCTTGGTTCTAACTGAGTCTACTGTCCTCTCTAAGAAAGGGCTTTGTTAGAAAACCTTACCTGAACCCCTAACTACATGCAGTGAGAACCAGTAAACATTGAAAATGAGTCACATTTGTGTGCTCAATAGTTTTAATATGCCAGTGCCAAGCAGCCACAGATGGAGTTGGGGTATGTCACCTGAGACAGTGCCCAGATACCCAAGGGGCAGAGTGGAGACTGACAATGTGGGGAGGAGGTGTTGGTTCACGCAGTCAGATCTGGAAAGAGTGGGATCCATCATAAGAATGTGGAAAGACAGGATTTTGTTAGGAGGTGTGGATAATCTAATCCATTACATTTAGCTGTACTCTGAACAATCTTAAGGACTTGTGCTGTACCATGAAATTCACCACTTAGTTGGTTTGTACAGAAGGTTCTCATTGGCTTACAATTGTGGGAATGCAAACTAAGCCGTAGGGTAAAGCAATTGGTCTGAATTGCCAATGCCTCATTAGGTTGGAGGTACAGTTTGGAAGACAGGGCACAAAGTTAACTGTACCCTCTTTATGGCAGCTCTTCTTCTAGGCAGAATACAGCTTCCATTACAGTATTTCCCTTGAGTAATCAAGGAAGGAGTGATTAACTGTGCGGAGTGATGATGACAGTCCAGCTTTAAATAACATGCAGAGCTTCCTAGTTGAGGAATTACTCACTGAGCCCAAAATAAAACCACTAGGAATCCAAAGTGTTTTGTCAAACATACAGAAAAATCTATGTTTTTAAGTCTGAACCCTTTCCAGAGTGTTCTCAACAGCAAGAGGCAAAGAACCAAAGCCCAGGGAGACTTAACTTGTCTAGATATTATATGTTCTTAATAGCCCAGCTGATCTGTCAGCTGTGTTGTATTCATCACTTCAACTGAAGAAAACAAGGCACTGTCTTGTTATCTGCCCTGGACCAGAAACTGTCTAGGTAAGTATGCTCCAGGACGAGGAAGTGAATGGTTCCACATCCTTGTATTTTTAGGAGGAAAGGCAAGGGGACAGAGCTGTAGCTTCAGTGCCACTTGTGAAGTGGCTATAACTTGGACACTCCAGTTGTAGTGTAGTTTAAGAACCATCTAGATTGGAAAAGGCCTTCAAGATCGCCAAGTCCAACCATCGCCCTGAGCTTCTGAGTCCCTTCACTAAACCACATCCCTTAGTGCCATGGCCACATGTCTTTTCGGAACCTGCAGGGATGGGGACTCCACTATCTCCCTGAGTAGACCATTCCAATGTCTAACCACTTTTTCAAGAGGCACTTCTTCCTGATACCCATTCTAAACCTCAGTTGGCACAACTCGGGGCCACATCCTACATACTGTCTGTTGAATGGAGACCACACCCTCCTCGCTACAGTCTCCTTCCAAGTGCTTATAGTGAGTGATGTGGCCTCCCCTCAGCCTCCTTTTCTCCAGACTAAACAGCCCCAGTTCCCAAAGACACTCCTCATATGTTGTTTTCTAGTCTCCTTTGTGGGTGAAGAGAGATTTTGGTTTGGGGTTTTGAGAAATGTGTGATGCACACCTTTGTTCTCTGCAGACAGTTACATTCTCAAATAGGGTCAGTCATTTGCCTTACATCTGTGAAGTCAAATACTTCATATCTGTATGAAGAATTAAAGAAGAAAAAAAGCTGTATTGTAGACAGACCTTGTAGTAGGAGATTATGTGTTTTCGTAATGAATGCTGTGGGTAGTGTGAGCATGCAAGAAGGAAGCGGCTTTGAACAGGTCTTTTAGGCATCAGTATGGTAGCCACATTGCACAGATGGTGAGTGCAGGAGTGCAAGAGTGCGGTGGTACCTGTGCCCTTGCTTCTTGGGGCAGGCTTTTGCTGCAGCTTGTAACTTCATTTGCTGCAATGTCTGGCAGCATTGGTGCTTGTGTAACGATTGTACTGTAAAGCAGTGTGCTGCTTCTGCACAGCAGTAGGCTTATGAAAGGGATTAGTCTTACTTCGCTGAGTTGTATAATCTTGGCTATGGATGAGTTCAGGGCTGGGAAGGTCTTGGGTTTGCTTCATCTGATGCTACAGAGATGCATTCTGGATGCACAGGAACTTTGAATAATTCTTCTATTATGGGTTTACGTTTTTCTTTAATGATGATTTAAAAAAAAGACATAGAACCAAGTACGACAGAATGTAAGGGAATTGGAAGGGACCCGCAGGATCCATCAAGTCCAGCTCCTGGTTCCACACAGTACCACCCAAAATCCAAACCCTATGTCTGAGAGTGTTGTCCAAACGCCTCTTGCACTCCAGCACTCGGGGCCGTGCCCACTGCCCTGTGCAGCCCGTTCCACGCCCACCGCCCTCTGGTGCAGACCCTTTCCCTGACCCCCAGCTGCCCCTCCCCTGACAGCTCCATGCCGTTCCCTCGGGCCCTGTCGCTGTCACACAGAGCAGAGCTCAGCACTGCCCCTCCGCTCCCTGTGAGGAGCTGCAGCCGCCATCAGGCCTCTGCTCAGCTCCTCTGTTCTGCTCTGAGCACACCAAGGGGCCTCAGATGCTCCACACACATCTTCCCCTCCATACCCTTCATCATCTTCATAGCCCTCCTTCAGGACACTCTCAGATGGTCCTGTGTCCTTCATAAATTCTGGTGCTCAGAACTCGACACAAATTCTTTTTGAGAAGGGCACTGCTGAAGTCCTCATGCCTGTCCAGGGCTTGAGTGTTGCATCCCCACACAGAACTGTTTGTAAGCACCCATTCCAGATCAGCTGGAATTTGCTGGGCTGCAAGAATGGGATAGTGGAGAAAGAATTTCCCACCTCTGGAGTCTCACTGCAATGAAACTTCTTGCGGGCTTCATCTGGGGTTTTGATTTGTTTTCACATACTGGAAAACTGACAGGGATACAAATGCAAGGAGTTTGGTGAGTCATGGTGAGGCTCAGAAAGCATACTTTGTTGTTTTTTTTAATAATCCGATTATTGTGGATTGATAAATGAGAAACTGGGGGCTTGCTGATTGTAAGTATACATCGTGACTGTTGCCATTCTTCAGTTCTGGGGAGCTGAACTTGTTTTTCGTCTTTGCTATAGATGGAAGTTTTATTTGCATTGCTGTCTGTCTTTACTGCTTTTTCTAATTACCTCATGAAGCACACTTCTGCCCCCGTTCCCAAACCAGACCACCAGAGCTGAATGCGGAGCACAGCAAAGGAAGCCAAATTTCTTGCTCTCTGCAGTGGTGGAAGTTACTTTAAAATGTGGGAAGGCTTTTTCCCTAGAATCCTGTGTGGATTGACTCTTGCGAGGAGCGCTCAGAGGTGTTTTTGTCATGACACCATTTCAAATACGCATTTAGGAAATGCGCTTAGGACTGGAATAGACTTGAATAAAACATGCTCTTCTAGGAAGAAATGTCAGATAAGAAGGATTAGGGAGTTCTAGCAACTTTCAGCTAGTTCTTTCTGTGCTGGATTCCTGGAAGAAATCTCTGGAGTAGTTTATTGCAGAGAAACTCTTAGCGTCACCCATGTCCTGTTTAGAAAATTCTCTAATTGCACTCATTTTCCTCCTAGCACAGGGAGGTTTGGGAGAGCCATGTTCCTTTCTGTCAGCCTCCTACATTTAACCATACAGTATTTTTAAATTGTGAAGGCTTGGGCCTGTCTGGAAAAGTAATTTTGAGTGTTAGCTTCTGCATAAGTGAAAGTGCGATCTAATGAATGTCGGCACACAAGCTCAAAGGTGAAGTGAGCCAAGCTGAGGTTAAATTTACTAGGAGGGGGTAGTAAGCTAACGTTTCTGGAAAATCTGAGCCAGCTATTGCATCAGTTTCAACAAGCTGGCAAGCACTCTCTGTGTTGGTGATACTTGGCTGTCCCAGAGAGGATCCAGGATGTGCGGAGCTGCCGAGCCCTTTCATGTTGTGCAATGCTCAGGCATCATCTCCTGCTGTGGGGTGAAGGCTGGGAGGGAGGATGCCATGTGCAAAGGTTCCCATGACCTGTGGCTCCCAGGAAATCTGTGTTCCAGCTGCCCGGAGCCGCAGATCCTAGGAGGCTCAGTGGTGGATCCGTGATGCTGACAAGAACATAAATTTTGCTGTGCAGCTGCAGGCTCCCAGAAGATTTTGATTCAGGAAATGCCATCTGTTGGTATTGTAAAAACAGTAACATTGTCTATGCTTTTCTGCTTTAATTTGGCCTGAGATAGCAAGTCATTTCATAAAAGAAAGCTTTTATTCTTAACCTCTATGAGGAAGAATGGGTGCGTTATGTTCAAGCAAACCACTGGTTATTGTGTGACTTTGTGGTTTTGTTTTAAATAAACTTGACGCTTCTTGTCGAATGTCAGCACCTAGCAGTGTTCCTGAAATCTGTACATCCTCAAGCCCTCTCCATCCACCTCATGTGATGATTTTCTTTTCCCCGCATGACATATGAGGGGGTGGAACAACTCAACAATGCTTACAGAATCTTTGTCTTTAATAAAGCTATACCTGGGTGCTTTTTTTCTTTCCATAGCTACATGCAGCTCAGCTGCCAGAGACTGCTCTTCCTGGTGCTGGTTTCACTGATGAGCTATAAGATGCCTCAGTCCATCTAAACTTGGGAAGTCACGTCGCCTAGGATTGTTTTTTGGGTGGCTTTGTGTTGCTGTTTGTTCTGGCCCACAGTGCCCTTCACGTGGTGCTGGTATCTGTTAGCTTGTTGTTTCTAAGACGTGCAGCAGAGCCCTGCCACCAGCCCTGCTCCCTCTCCACGCTGCCCAGGTGCAGCTGCCCGCAGGCTGGCCCCAGCCCATGCTGACAATGGGATGTGCCGGTGGCCTCACCACCAAATGGAGGTGAACTTGAATGAAGGAGGCTGGGCAGCGCTCCAGCTACTGAGCCCTGTCTGACCACCTAATCTCACTCTAGAAAACCTGTTATTCTATATTCTCATAAATACTGTTCTCTTGAGCAAAGCTGGAAGCTTGTTCCCCCTGCTCCCTTTCTCTTCCTCAGTTAATGAATAATTGGCTAGGAATGTTTAGTTAAAATGGACCACACCTTTTGCTTTCTAATTGAGACTCAGTGAACAGAGGAACTTAGTGAAGTCAGAATCACAGAATCACCAAGGTTGGAAAATACCCACAGGATCACCCAGTCCAACCATCACCAATAGTTCTCACTAAACCATGTCCCACAGCACAACGTCCAGATGTTCCTTGAAGACCTCCAGGGTTGATGACTTCACCACCTCCCTGGGCAGCCCATTCCACTGCCTGACCAGTCTTTCAGAGAAGTAGTATTTCCTAACGTCCAGCCTGACCCTCCCCTGGCGCAGCTTGAAGCCATTCCCTCTAGTCCTATCACCAGTTACACAAGAGAAGAGGCCGACCCCCAGCTCACTACAACCTCTGTTCAGGTAGTTATAGAGAGCAGTGAGGTCACCCCTGAGCCTCCTCTTCTCCAGGCTGAACAATCCTAGCTCCCTCAGCCACTCCTCATAAGGCCTGTGCTCCAGACCCCTCACCAGCTTTGTTGCCCTTCTTTGAACACACCCCAGGGCCTCAATGTCTTTCTTGCAGTGAGGGGCCCAAAACTGGACGCAGTGCTCGAGGTGCTGCCTCACCAGACCTGAGTGTACAGGGGGACAATCACTTCCCTGTTCCTGCTGGTAACACTGTTTCTGATGCAAGCCCGGATGCCATTGGCTTTCTTGGCCACCTGGGCACACTGCTGGCTCATGCTCAGTCAAGCATCAATCAATACCTGCAGATCCATTTCCTCTACACAGTCTTCCAGCCACTCTGCCCCAAGCCTGTGGCATTGCCTGGGGTTGTTGTGGCCAAAGTGCAGGACCCAGCATTTGGTCTTGTTGAACCTCATCCCGTTGGCTTCAGCCCAGCTCTCCAGCCTGTCCAGATCCCTCTGTAGGGCCTCGCTACCTCCAGGCAGATCCACACTCCCAGCCAACTTGGTGTCATCTGCAAACTTACTGAGGGTGCACTCAGTGCCCTCATCCACGTCATCAATAAAGATATTGAAGTGGACAGGCCCCAGCACTGACCCCCGTGTAGGTGTAGCTTCTTCTGGTGTAGCTTAAGTTTTTTTCAGTAGCTTATTTTCCCTTCATGTTATGAGAGCCTGTGGGCTTTGCTTTGGGAAGATTTGCAGCCTTTGCAGCACAGTTGTGTTCTGTGTGACGTTTTTGATTAAAACAAAGACTTTTGCAGTTGAGACCATCCCAAAAAATGAACCAGGGTAGCTGTTCTCTAAGTCTGTTGAATGTATGAACCACTTTTGAATTGTCTGTTGAAAAACACGAGGAAACGTCAGCGTGGCTGAAATGTCAGTGGTGCACTAGTGAACAGAAGCAGGAAGTGGCTTGCCTGCCCAATAAGCTTGCACTGCTTCCTTTCCCTTCTTGGTGCCAAAAAGTACCCCACCCAAAGCTCTGCTTACCCCCGTCAATATTTGCAGAAAAAACGTGCAGCAGATATGGTGATGGAGATACAGGCAGAGTATACACGTGGGTTTAATACAGTCAGAACATTATTAGGAGATAACAAAATTGAATAATCTTGTACTTGAGCATCTTTGGAAAGGAAGAAAAAAAAGAGCTTGCTTCCAAAGGGCATGAGGTTAATTGTTTTCAATTTAATTTGCAGTCTTCTTAAGAGTTATTCGCTAGTAGTATGGATCAATGCAGCAGTCTGCATGTAATACTGAAAGGAGAAAACCAACAGCCAACAAATGTGTGAACGAGCTTTTGTAGAGCTCCATGTTTTAGGTGTAGTCTGCAGCCTTCACTGTCTGGGCCCAGTGAGGCAGCATCAGCTGTGTTGTATCATTCAGCAATTAGTAAGTCTGGCATCAGTCTGTGCTTTGGCTAAAAAAGGCATCAGTCCTCACTGCTTCTTTCTTTCTCATCCCTCATCCTGGCATTCACATTTGTGAATCTGTACAGTGAACCAATTGAGGGGAAAGTGATCCTCTTAAACCTTTATATTTATTTGTTTTCACTGTGTTAGCTTTCAGTCAATTAATTTCTTGGTCTGGTTTGCTGTGCAACCACGCGGACCTGCTTTGCTGCATTAGAGCTGGTGTCAGCTCCAGGGCAGGGAGGGGGTGCAGTTGGGCCATCCCTCTGCATGGTGCTTGAATCTTATCAGCTGTGGCACCTGTACCAGTTGCATGCTTATTCTCTGTCCGTACTCACTTGCATGCATGCCCAAGCTTCATGTGGCGAATGTGTTCTTACTGAGGATATGTTTGGGATGTTTGTACAGAATAGGAAGGGTATGGAGATGAAAACCCAACATAGAGCCATACAAAAGGTGACGCTAGTTGGAAGTGTCTCTGAAGTTAGTCTGGAGGCAGAGTTTCAGACCTGTAGAAATGAGGAAGTATTGCCTGTCAATGCACCTTGAAGCATTTTTAAAGTTTAATCCTGGTTATGAAAGCTTTAACCTGTTCACATTTGGGTGAGAGTTCTACCACCTGGCAGCCATCTTCCAGCTCTCCTGAGGCCTTCCTGGCATGCAAAGGTTGAGAGCACCCGGACTGTTAGGGATGGGTGGGAGTTGGCTGGGCTGCTGGTCACTGGGTGCCAGTTCCTCACTCCAGGGCTGTGGGGTGTATGGATGCCGGCAGCATTGCTGAGGTGCTGGTAATGGGTTTGGTGCAGTTTAGTATCTTACGAACAATCTTGATGAGCGAATGGAGTGTGCTGTTGGCAGGTTTGCGTATCATCAAACTTGGAGGGGGAAGGAATGGTTGCAGGACTGCCAATCTGAGGCATGGGCTGGGAAGTCTTGCGTGCTTTAGCCAAAGCAAATACATCTGGGACAAAATAACCTTGTGCAGCAGGACAGGCTGGGCAGCGTCTGGTTAGACTGCAGCACTGCAGGAAAGACATGGCCATCCCTGAAATTTTATGCTCAAACTAGATTTCCATCTTAAAACGTGTTAGACCATAGGACAGGACTTGAGGTGTTTATAGTCCATGCAGTCTAAAAACAGTTCATGAATGTATGGCTGCTAAGGCAGTGATGTGTGCTTGCTGGAAGTTTGCCTGCTGTGAGGACGGCAAGTGGACATCATTTGAAGACTGCGTGCATTTTGTTTAATGAGTGGCTTCTGGGATGTTCTGTAGCTGAAGTTCTTTGTAATACTTTCTGCACATAGTATTTTCTTTCAACCGGAACTACAGTAGAGGGAGAAAAAGCTTGGTGCTTTTTTTTTCCCCTTGCTTAAGTGTCATGTAAGCTATGTGACAGAAAGAGCAGGTGACATCCCATACGTGAATATGGAATCACTCTTGTGAGATAGAATGCAGAGATTGCTTTCAGACTGAGAGGAATATATTTCAGGAAGGAAGGGAAGGATTACCTTTTATTCCATTACATAAAAGTGAAAACGTAATGATTATGCAGCTGTGCTTTTTAGGCTACTCTATTTGAAATTAGGTTACTGCGTTAAACACACACTGCTGCTTCTTTTAACATTCTTGCAACCCTTTTTGTCTTCCAGCTTCTTGCAAGTGTTCACTGATAGCACAGCGAGCAGAGCTCTGTACGTCAATGAAAAACTACCAGCAAGCTCTCCATGATGCAGACATCCTCTGCCGAAGCAAACCCCATTGGCCTGCGGTATGGTGCTTGCATGCTGCAAAGAGAAAAATGCAAACTGCTTGTTCTCAGGACTTCTCTTTGGGGGGGCGGATAGCACTGGTGAGGTCATTGTTGGGAGAACATTGTGGTGTTATAAGGACTGGAAACATAGACTGGAAGCTAATTCCTTCACAGGACGTGTCTGGAAGGTCCTTAGCGTGGGATTTCTGTGGTGGGCATCCAGTGATGTGATTATGTTTGTGCTGGTGCCCATTGATCTTTTGCTGTAGCTTGGAGCAGAATCACATTCAGAAGTCATCAGTGGCATGGGATCGCTTTTCCCTTTGGGATGGTGTGCTCTGGCAGTGAGTGGCTTTGCCAGCCTCCTGCCAACAGTGTCTTTCTGAGGAGTATCCCAGGCAGTATTTCAGGATTTACTCTTTTTTTTTTCCCTTTCAATATTGAGTTCATACATCAGATTTCTGCCTGTGTGACATAGTGATTCATATTGGGGTGGGGTTTTTTTCCTAACAAATGAGGTTCTTGGGAACACTAGTTGTGGGCAGTCTGAAGCAAGTGTCAGAAACAGTGTTAAGGTAGAAAGGGGAGGAAGCATGTGGTGCCTGCAGTTGATGCCTGAAGGCAGGCTGGGTGTCCCCACAGCTCACCCTGCCTAGACCTCTATTCCTCACCTGTCACTAGCAGGACTGCAGCCCGGCTTTGACCAGATCAAGCCTCCAGACTGAGAGACAGGGTGGCATGGGTTGTAGACAGGGTTGTAGGAAGACCTTGGCTACTCTTTGGCCTTATGAAGAAGTCTGAGGTGTTGCATAAACCCATTAGTGTGGCGAGCCTTAGCACAGAAGCTGCAGCTTGTTCTCTATTCGAGCTAGGTAGGATGAGCAAAGAGGTGCCATCTGATACATACAGCTTCTGACAAGTTAGATACTCATCTACCAAAGATTATCTGTCTTGTCACCTATTAAAACCTTTTCTGTTTGAAGGCAGATCATAATCTTACCCCCACCTCCAACTCTGATGTTTAAAATTTGACTTTCTATTTAGGATTGCTTTCTACTCAAGGCAGGAATTCGTCTTGAGCAGTGTCGATTGTGTTTTATGTGCAAAGGGAGACAAATGAATTAAGCACATTCAAATGTTTTCTTGGAGCATCTTGTCTGTTTGCCTTGCATCCATGGAAATGTGATGTGTGTCAGTCGTAGGCGGATAAAGATTTTGTTAATCGCATCTCTGAAGAATGCTAATTGAAAATGAAAGTTGTCATCACGGCATACCAGCAGTATCACAGATACATTTTGCTTGTCTATTGTCAGAATTTCCACAGAAGCTTTGGCGATCCAGAATTAGCATTATTCAGGAATTCTGCTTCGTTTTGCATCTTGCAGTGTTTCATCCAGTAGCAAAGATTAGCGCAAATGTGTGACGCAAAAATCCACCGTAAAATAGAGCCATTCTGGGAGTAGCTCCTGGGAGGTTAGAATTCACCTACCAGAAACTTTTGGCTTATTGCTAACTGGAATTTAATCTCTTACTGAGTTCCTATAGCTCTTGGGTCCACTATAGTAGTTAGAACAATAGGCCAGTTGTTTGTTTATTTTCAGTTGCTGAAACCACGTCCTTGGAGTCTGTGAGGAGGAAGTTGCCAGTTGTACTTTGCAAGTGGCAGAGAGAATTAGATGCCTTCTCTGAGGCTGCTTAGGGTTCTGGCTAGATCTTACCCTACAGATCTGACACTGTGAAAACAGACAAGTAAAGGCGACAGTGGTAGTCTTGTAAGGTCTGTTATTCCTGGGCATAATTTTTGGTGTTGGATCTTTAGATGCTTCTTCCAGATCAGCCCTCCATTTGCAGTGCGGATGAGGAAATTAGTCTTGTATTTGGAAAATTGGAAGACACCAAACTATCTTGTAGCTTTTCCAGGGTAGTGGAGTAAACTTGTCTGCAGTGTCAGGATAGTTAGAAGCTCTGGAAAAAGTGTTTAGAGAGGCTGTGCAAGCATCAAAATGAAAAGGTCAGGGTCAGAACTCTGCAGTACCTCTCCTCTTATATTCAGAAAAAAAGCATGCAGATCTTGATGTGAAATGTCTCTAGCATGCTAACTGCATCCTGGTTCTCAGAAACCAAGAGACATTGCTTGGGAACCAAATCAAGCTCTTGCATGCTCCTTGGACTCAATCTCCTATTGGGAAATGTTCTTTCTGCTTGCTGAGATAAACAGGCTGCTCTTTTCTGTGTTTTGGGAAGTAGTCAAATTTACCTGCTCAGCCCTTGTCTTGGGAGATGGCTGCATACTGAGACTTCTTGTTTATGACATACAGTGACTAGCCTTTCCTACACAGTGTCTGTTACTTTCTTTTGCTATAAGCCTCCTCCTTTTCTCCCAGACCGTGGAAAGGTAGAGGTCGTAACAGGCCTCACCTTGAAGGGCTGCACTGAAAGGGTGAGGGAAGTTTACCTGCTGGGTAAGATTACGTGATACCGGATCTTTTTGCAAGAGCATGAGGAACAGAAGAAGACATCTGCTTATCTGACCAGTCTCTCAGCCTTCAGCACAGCCTGAAGATAATTGTGTGAATCAGAGGTGGACTAGTGTTCATTTTCAAGAGCAGATGTTTACAAACGCATTTAGTTTCTCTTTATCTTTAAGGAAATAATTTCCGGAGTCAGATTTGAACTGCAAATTGACATCCACAGGGAAATTCAGAGGTGAGGCATTCCTCTCTCACCACTAATAAGCAAAGTAGGACTTGTCTCCAAGCTGATTTGTTTTACCTCTGCTGCGGGTGTGTCACTCCAGGATGTGGAGAGGTAGGATGAGCTAAAGGGTGTCAGGTTAAACACTGTCAAGTTGCCCTACATTCACAATATATTGATATTTTCTACTCAAATAAAATAGGACAAGACACTCAGCAAAAGTGACTGTCCTAAACCTGAAATCTTTTGCTCCCTCCAGCACTGCTGCCAGCCCGCCCTGTGTTTTCCGTGTAACTCCGTTACTGTTCGGACTGCCCTGGTACAGGAAACTGTTCTCTGAGCTACAGGGAGCCCTGTAGGATATGTTGTGGTCTGAGTCCCCAGGGAGACAAACAGCCCTCCTTACTCTGTCAAGTCCTCTGCTGAGGAAAGGAGCAGTGTTTTTGGCTGGGGGTGCTGCAGCACTGGAGACGTTTTGTTCAACAGGGGGGGAATGGCTTTCTCGTTCTTCACCTGCAAAAGGGAAGGAATGGCCAAGTTTGTATGCTGGTGTTTTACTGCCGCTTCAGAAATGATCTCTAGATTGTATGTTTTCTTTGTGCAAACAGGGTCATTATGTGAAAGCAAAAGCTCTGTCTGGATTGGAAAGGACTGAGGAAGCATTGAAGGAGTTTCTCTATTGTGTTGCCTTAAATCCTGAATGGAGCTCAATGAAGAAAGAAGCCCAGAAGGTATCAAATGTGTTTACTGTTTGTTTCTTGGCCATTACACTTCTCTGTAGAGGTGCCTCCATCACAGAGATAGTGTATTTGTAGATGACACCACAAATCTGTAGGTTGGACCACTGCCATTTGTAGGTGATGCTTGCAGTGTGTCAGCAGGATTTGAATACACCTGGATTTCATAAGCTTAAGGCTCCTAATTTGAGTGCCCAACAGAAAACCTCTTCACGTGGGAAATGACAGGTGGGGGAGGGGGAGTTCCAAGGCAGGGAAAAAACCCAACCCTGTAGTCTCTGTGTAACTTCCCATAAGGGGACATGGCTGTTTGCCCCTAGTTACATTCTCTTTCAGTCTATATATGCAGCATTTTCAAAAAAGAAGTGGGGAGTTCAGCAAAGTGCTTGGTGGAGGCTGGTGGGAGGGGGAACAGCTGTGCATAGCTTTTAGCCTAGGTTGAAATCATCTTGAGAGTAGAGCAGTGACCTGCTTGGATGCAGAGAAGGAGAACTGAGACACATCTGTATTAATCTAATTCGGTAAAAGAGCATGGTCTGAAACCTTCTGAGAGCAGAGATCTGAGGATCAGAGTGCAGAGGGACATCAACAGTTGCCAGCCTCGGTGATTGTGGGGAACAGAGGCCTTTCAGAAAGGAGATGGACCCCACATTCCTACAGAGAGGAGGGCCTTGGGTTGTGCCTATGGTTGTGGTGGGCAGTGCCACATGAGTTTTCTGTGGATGTTGGGGAATGTAGGATCCCACAGCTGTTGCAAGCCTCTTGGCATTCAGCAGCTACACAGTTTGTTCATCTGTGTTTGTACAAACATAAAGATCTGTGTTGTAATTGTTGTTCTTCTCTCTCTCTCTCTCTCTCTCTCTCTCTAATTGACTAGATAATGTGTGAGATGTTTTTCCCAGCCTTTGAAAATGTGCATGATAGTCTAACAGCACCTTTCTCTAGTCGAACATCCCATACAAGATTGAAACCTGCATTTTTAAGTAGCATAAACACACAGTCAGCTGCTGAAGATAGTTCTATTGCTGGGTCCTCAAAGGTATAGTAAAAAGTATTCAACGTATAAATACCAAAAATAATACAAGGATCTGTCTGATCTGTGTGGTGTTGTCTTTGTTGGCACTTGTGTAGGCACTTACTCCATGGTAAGCCTGTTCTCTCCAGTTACTCTTGTATATCTTGTCAGGACATGTTTTTTCAGAAAAACAGATCAAAACTCTTTGTTCAGAAAACAACGTGGTGCCTTGATGTGGAGATCTGTTATATTTTGTCTTTATTTTGTATCTTTTTTTTCCCTCCTTTATGTCTTTTATGGGATTTTAGTATGATAGAAACACAGCTGCTAGGCAGAAGGCGTTGGGAGAGAAGTCTCTATTTAATGCAACTTGAGAGTGGCCTTGTTTGATGTGGACCTCTGTTCCTTTCTAAGCTCAATATAGTTACACTGATCTACTACTGACATATATAACTAATAATAATAATTAAAAAATAAAACCTGTCTCATGCTGTGTATAACTGTTTTTACTTTCTTTAGGATACTGTGTTCAGGTTAACAAAAAACCCGTCCCAAGAATCTGATGTATTTAGAAGCACTGATTCTCCCACTTCCCATAACGTACTGGATCGCTATTTTGAAGACAGCAAGAAGTCTTTGGGAGCTATTCTCTCCAATTTACCTGGGGCTGGCTTAAAAAGAAAGATATCCAATGATATGAGGGATATACAGAGCTTGGACGTCCCCAATAAGATCCCTAAGAAAGGTTTGTGCTGTGGCTTAGGGATTTTCTTTTGCTCATTTTCAAAAACTACTTTTTTCCCCCCTCCCTTTTTAGGTGTAAATTAAACATTTCCTGTATGGATTTGTAGTCTAGTAAGTATCTTCCTGCTCTTAACAACATTGCTCAGGTATTCCGGTCTTACTGGAACATGTAGAGTTTAAAGATGTTAAAGGCACTGAAGTTCAAATACTATTTATGTTATTCCAGAACAGTTTCAATTCATTCAGAGAACACTGCATTTTTCTTCTCATAACTTGTAATCCACTAACAGTTTAGTCTTTGTATTGCTGGCGTTCACATTTTCTAAGTCTCAGAGGTATAGTGGAATGTCATTGTTTTTCTATATGAAGTAAAGATACAGTAAGCCTGGAAACTGATCTTTAACTGGCATCAGAAAGAGTCACATGCAACTTTACATGAAATTTGCCAAACAAACAAAGGAGCCCTTTGAAGGGTAATAAGCCCACCCAGTTTTCTGTTGCTTGATAGCTGTGCTTACAGTTGGTATGCTTCGCAGGCTTTCAACAAAGACCTCTGAAGTGTTTTTAGTACTCTGGGAAAAAATGCTGAAGGCAGTATATTGCACTGAGTAATGAAATAATTGGGAAAAGAGGCTTTTAAAATGCCGCTGTACTAGCATGCATTTTTTAAAAGAAATAAAAGCCCACACCTCCTCCTTGACCAATCTGACTTCTGCCTGGAAATATCACAAGTCTCCAAGTGCTGCTGCTTGTCTGCCGCCTCAGCAAATTACCAATTTACGGCCAGTTTCAGGTCATGGTGTTGTGAAGGGAAAAATCCCATACTCGTTTCTGAACTGCAGACTCAGTAAATAGATTGTGAAATCCAACACTCCTCTATCTCCACAGCAAAGGGCAGAGATCGCATTTTACCCAGAACCATTAATTTCTGGTCTGTGCTAGATCCTGATGCCACACTACTATTTGCAGACTAACGCAGTTAGGTTCTTGCTGTTACTAAAGGCTAACATGCAAGATGTAGGTTAAAGATAACACTGTTTTTCTTTGTAGGCCACACCGGTACCCTCTCCCCTTTCCTGTCTGCACTCGAGATAAACCAGATGCTCAGCACAAGTTATCTTTTAACAAAATATCCCAGTGTTTTAACTTAACATCAAAAAGCTGAGCTCTTTTTTTTTTCTTTTTTTTTTTTTACTGTCAAGAATTTGGTTCATAAAAAGTTCATGAAGGCTCTGTTGCAATTCTGCTGAGCAACAAAGACGTGGACTGTAAAAGAAGTTGCAGAATCTGGTGAGGTATTGGAGCAGGCTATCCAGGGAGGTGCTGGAGGCACTATCCCTGGAAGTTCTCAAGAAAGGGGTGACATGACACACAGTGAGTGACATGGTTTAGAGCAGTCACAGGCACGGGTTGGCAGCTGGACTTAGATGATCTTAGTGATCTTTCCAACCTTTATGATTCGATGATTAATCTGCTTGCATTAATGTCATCAGAAGCCTAAGCTGGTAGCTCTTGAGCTTAAATATTGCTACGGTGTTTGAGGCCTGTAATCTTTAGATGTGTTCGCTACAGCAATACACACCACCTTCAAGAAAAAAGATGGACAGAATTTTTTGTGAAGGATTCTGTCACTGTATTTGCCAGCTGCATTAGCTCTTATAACTCCAGTAGTCCTTCAGAGTGAAGCTGTGTGAAACATAGGATTTCCACAGCAGGGTAGTCTAGAAGCGTGCAAGCCTTTTTGTACTGGTAAGTAAAATTATTCCTGCTGAGACATCTATAATAAACACTGATGAAATAGTTTAACTGTGTGTAAACAAATTAAATTCTGGACTTAACATACTTAAAAACATCTGGCCTGGCTGATGTGGGAGTAGTGATGGTGGTGGGAAAGCAACAGCAGAATATTTTAAAAACTAGACTTTGAAAAAAACAACCATTTTTGGAGAAGCAGTTTGTGGGTATTCAGCTATAAAATGCTTTCTCTGGCCATCATCCTCTGTTCTCCAAAAAACTTCCTGCCAGAAAGTCTAAAACTTAAATGGAAAATATGTTTATTTGAAACAAAGCTTCAAAAAAAGAAAAGAGAGAATTTAGTTACGGAAAAACAACTTACCATTTGAAATTGCAGTAATGCTAAAATATTTACTGTAATCATCACCTTAACTTCTAGATGCAGATGTTTTACCTGAAAACGCTGTCATCGCTTCAAGTGAGATACCAACAACTCTTGTTGATGCGTCGGACTTCGAGTGTTCCCTCTGCATGAGGTATGGCTGTGTTGACCTGCGATTAAGATCTGAAAGCCTTTCTAGCTTCTGAAAAATGTTTTTGTGGTGTCAGAAGGGAAAGCAGCCAACAAATGCCAGAACCATTGCTTCATTTCTTTTTCCTGAAATTTGGATTCGATATATCTGTACAGACACAGTCTTCATTACACACCAACTTTACCACTTTAGAAATGAAAATCTTTTTTATGTCTTCAGATAAAATTGTCACCTGTAATTTATACAAAAGCAGAAAGGGGTGAGACAGTGAGGTCTGCTCCCTTGTTTAGGAATCTGTATTGTTTTATGTTGGCAGCTTAGGTATTTTTGTTCCGTGTTTTCGTGTTCAGGTTGTTCTATGAACCTGTTACCACTCCCTGTGGACACACCTTTTGCCTCAAATGCCTTGAGCGTTGCCTTGACCATAATCCGCATTGCCCACTCTGCAAAGAAAAGCTGTCAGAAGTAAGTGTATCCTTGCCCCAGTTAATAAAAATATTCAAAGCTGTGTTCTTCTGATAACGTGTATAGGAGGTGATTCTGTTCTCTACTTGGAGAACAGTGCGGTAGTACTCACAGCATCAAGCTGTGCATGGACCTGATTTGTTCCAGAATATATTTTGTTGTTCCTTGGGGGAGGGGCGGGGGGGGAAAGGTAGGATTTGCTGGTGCTTAAAGGAATAGATACTTCAGTATCATGTCAGGCTTGTCCTTGTGGAGTCTGAATGTGTTCCTACCATCAGTCTGTATTTCTACTAGCAGTGAGGATGGAATGGGCACTCCTTGGTCAAACCTTGTGCTCCAGTAGACATAACGTGTCTCATAGTTGGAGTGCTTCTTGGGGAGCAGTAATCTGGCAGCTCTAGGTGAAAATAATATATGTATCTTCTGCAGAAGCAGGAACTGCCTGTTCTTGGTGGTAATACAAGTTGTGTCAGAAGTGAAGCTGATGGTCACTAGAGTGAGCCTCATATCCTGAAGTAGAAGTTTTTGTGCCTGGAGCTAATGTGCCTTAGGAAAGGGGATGGGTTGGGAGAAAGAGTTGTTACCTGACTTCTTGTTATCAGGCTTCAGAGTTGACTCTTCCTTGCAGTTCTTGGCGAGCAGAACTTATAAAAAGACCGTCCTCACAGAAGAACTGATAGTCCGTTACTTGCCAGAGGAATTGTCTGAAAGGAAGAAAGTCTATGAGGAAGAAATGAAGGAATTGTCAAAGTAGGCTCCCTTTTTTACTGCTGATAACTGTTAGAAAAATGTATTTTTTAGTCTGAATTACTGAAGAAGCTTTACATTTGATTATGAAAATGCACAAAATGAATGAATTTCTAAAACAAACTTGTCACGTTTCATAATTTTTACGTGGTTGGTGCAGATGATAAATAAAATGCTTGGATGGTAAAGAGTCACAACAATACTCTTAAAATAAAGACAACAGCTTTATTCCTCTGAATCAATGTAATATCAGCTTTAAAAGTTTTAATGGGGTTTCTTTAGCTACAGAAACCCTATTATAAAGGGTGACCTGTCATACTTCAGATCAGTACAAGTTCAAGGATTCGTCAGTGACATGTGAAGCTTACTCTACAACTCAACTTAAAAGAAAAATAAAACATGGAATTAAACCTGGAAAAATAGCACAAGGATTAGTGCTCTTCAAACTTTAAAGGACCTTACTGAGCTTTGGAATTCTCCACACTTTGCTTTTAATGTGATTAGTGCTTAGTTACTATGTTATTATAAAAAGTCATGACCAAA
The DNA here is from genome assembly GCA_030625065.1 of Alectoris magna. Classification (NCBI taxonomy): domain Eukaryota; kingdom Metazoa; phylum Chordata; class Aves; order Galliformes; family Phasianidae; genus Alectoris; species Alectoris magna. The sequence goes on from CM060560.1 coordinate 63,712,858, forward strand.
ATATTTCTACTTGTATTTAAGCTAGATGCATCTGTGTGCACACTTTTGGGAAACTGGCTATTATTTCCTGACTTTTCCTTTATAAAATTAGATTAGATTAATTGTTTCCTTAATACATTAACAGAAAGAAACCTGAAATGTACTTTTCCTGTGAAAATGACAAACCATAACCAGAAGTGAGTCTAAGGAAACCATTGGAAGTGGTGTTATTTTACGGGTTTATGCTAAATATAGCAGTGCCCAGAAAAAAAATGAACTTTTTTTTAACAATTATCTTACAGTTTGAACAAAGATGTTCCCATCTTCGTATGCACCATGGCCTTCCCTACCATTCCTTGCCCACTTCATGTTTTTGAACCTCGTTATCGCCTGATGATAAGAAGGTGCATGGAGACTGGTACCAAACAGTTTGGCATGTGCTTAGCTGATGAATTGAAAGGGTAAGGAGATGAGCTAGAATGTCCTTTGTTGCAGTGTTGTCATGCTGATGGGGTACTGCAGCACAGTGTTCTTGTCTCCTCTGACCACTGTGGTTCCTTCCAATCCTGTATTAACCGATACAGGAGTTGGTGGCTTTTTACTTTAGTATATCAAACATTCATTTGGATGCAGAGATGTTATTTTTATTGCTCCCCTGTTGGATGGATAGCAAAAATACAACTCATCTTGCTACAGTAGGCTCCAGAAATAGCACTGAATTGTGTGTGTGGTTGGAAAGCTTTCTAGCCTGTTTGTTCTAGTGAAAGCTGACAGTGTGGATGAGGTTGCTCTTCTGTCTGCTCATTTAAAACAAAAACAAACACAAAAAACCAAACCCAAACCTTGCATAGCTTTCCTGCATGGGCAGAATCATTTGAACGAGACAAAGTGTACACTTGGCTGAGAAGCCTGTATTGCTACTGAACATTGAATTTTGATGTTTGTCTTTACTGCTGTGTTGCAATGTCTAAGCTCTGCAGCGAGTGGGTTATGCTGTCTTTGTATATGATCCTCCCTTTAATTCTTTTTTGTAAATTCCAACACTGGTGTGTTTCCACCTTCCTGTATGGAGATGAGTACTAGTGATTAAGTAAAAGTCTAGATGAAAGGGAAAAGGGATAAGCAGATAATCTTGGGGGAAAAAAAAAAAAATGAGGTGGTCTGAAGAGACATTTGTCTTATGAGATACGATAGAAAGTTTACTTCACAAGAATGATGCAGGATTGCCAGTGTGGGAAGTCTTGAGAATACATTAAGCATCCTCAGGAACAGCCTTTTTGTAGGGGATCATGGCTGGAAATGAGAGGAGGGCAATCATACCCAGGTTTGGCAGCCTTTCCTTCTCCAGTTCAGGGATGTTTTTTCTCTCAGACAAGAGGACAAAGGTGGCAGTAAGAGTGCAGGAGTTGCTTCAGCTGGCTCTGGCTGTGCTCCATGCCATTTGACATGCTGTTGATGGTGCACTCCCAGTGGAGTTCAGGTTCCTACAACAGCTGTCACGCTGTGATCCACTGCAGTCTTATTATCAATTTTCTGGAAGCAAATATGTTTAAGAGTGAGGAGAAAAGGACCCTGTGGCATCAGTGATAATTGATCCCTGCACATCTGGGAAGGCTTAGTACAGAGGGACAAGGAGGTACAGTCCTAAAAACACACATTTATTTGATAGTGCCAGAAAGGGTGATTTAAAATGCAACTAGTATGGTTAGATACAGTTGGCACGCTCTGTCTGTTTAGAGCTACTGAAATAATTAAGCATTTTAAGCATGGTGCCTTCCAGTTAAATCAAAAACACTGAAGTGCGGGAAGCCTTTATTTGTAGTCACCTAGCAGGCTGTTGTGGTGTCTTACACAAGTAAAGAAATAATTTTGTTTGTTCAAAATTGCGAAATCTAATGAGAATAAGAAAGTAGGGAAACTTGTTTTGCCTCATCTATTGAGACAAGAGTATAGAAGGCTGAGATTCTCTTACCTCCCTTGAAAGACATGGTGACAAGTCATATTAAGTTCATTACCTTCCTCTGCTTTGCTTTGTCCACTTAAAATTAAAACTTAGAGAAGAATTGTTTATAAGCTTTTAAGACATGTGAGTACATTTTATACTTATGTCCAGGTGCTTTCTTGTCTCTCTTTGATCAAAGTCACTTTCCATCCAAAAGTAACTTCTCAAAGAATGACAAAAAAACATCGCTTGCAGATGAATCTTTGAACTCAATACGAGTGCCATTAAAATCCTTAAAAAAAAAAAAAAAAAAAAGAAAGAAAGAAAGAAAGGGAAAAAATGGGTTTGTAGCTGTTTAACTAGTGCTTAATCTGATCTTTCAATAATAAATTCAGTTGTAATCTCAGTGGTCAAGCACACAGGGCTTAGTGGTGTGCAGCTGTATGCCTCTTGCTCTTCCTCAGCCTGCACTGTACAACGGCCAGAAGAGAATGGCTGTTCGCAGCAGTCAGCTTTTTTCCTCCCCAAACCTTGAACTCCAGTGGAATAGAAACAGGAGTCATTTCCCAGCAGCGCTGCTATTTCTTCATTACTCTGATTGAACAAATGGCCAAGCCCTGGTATAACAAGTGTTTCCCTGATGGAACATTTTTTGGATCCTGTAGGGATTTGTTACCTTGAGATCAGGGTAGGTACAGTGCATTCTCTTGGTTAGCAGTAAGCTGAGGTACAAGGCTGCAAACACTGGCAGATCATAGTGTCACAGTGAGGAATTGTTGTGTGATTAGCTTCCTTAATGAACTAACTAAAGCACAGGTGCAGAGTAGATAAGCCTAATTAATTTAAATAAAATGTTGTTGCATGCTACTTTCCAGAACTCAATTAAAATGTGTGCTTTAAATATAACAGATGTGACTGCACTTCTATAAGGGGGGTATTTTATTTTGTTTAATTTAAAGGATATAGGGGCAAGAAGAATCTTGCTCTGTAGAAACCTTTTCCTCCTACAGCCTGTAATCCTCTGTTTACACCTCACAGTAGGGGGATTGCCCTCCTAGCCCTGCATTTGTGTCTCAGTTTCTTGACTTCCTTATGGTATCTTTACCCATCTTGTTTTCTTTGCAAAGCAAGTGAATTTGCCACAAGCAGCTGGCAACTCACAGCTCCATTTAGCTTTCCTGTCCCTTCTCTACCTCCCTTAAATACCTAGGCACTGAAGGTGCTGCTGCCTTGGACCTCCAGGGAAGGCAAAAAGGGTGGGGGTTGTGTGGCTTAAGTACATAAGCAGAAATGTATTGTCACCAAAGCAAGGACCTCTTTCAAATAAAAAGTGGTGAATTAGGCCCAGTATTTGTCCTGATGTATATAAATGCTTGTTGATGATTTCCACTTTTATACCCTTCTGTCATTTCAGATTTGCAGATCATGGCTGTATATTAGAGATCAGGGACGTAAAGTTTTTTCCTGATGGACGCTCAGTTGTTGATACAGTTGGTGTCCGTCGTTTTAGGGTCTTAAGCCATGGCCAGCGAGATGGATATAACACAGCAAACATCGAGTATCTTGAAGATAAAAAGGTGATCTATGGTGCAAAGTTATTCATACCCATGTATTGCTGGATTCACTTAAATAGCCTTTCCTTATTGCATTTCAAGTTAGCTGTGCGTTATTTTTTAATCAATATCATTATAAATACTGTAGCTCTATTTTGACAACCGTGGAACAAACTTAGCTTGTCTCTTACACACTTCCCTTCCTTCCTTTCTATCCTTACAATTATCTCCGCTTGAAGTGTTGCACTGCCTTCATGAATCTCTTACGTAGCTTCTGATAACCAGCTCTGTCATGACATGTAGGTGAGCTCAGAGTAGTGTTTTAAAACTGGTAAGGGCTTATCACCCATCTAAGAACACCTCAGTTAGTAGAGAATTGGCTATTCTCTTTGTCCGCTGAACACAGGAGATCGGTGTATCGTTTGGCAGACTTCCTATGACTTCCCAGCTCTGGTTTGCAGAACAACTCCTCAAACAAATGTGGGAGTCTGTTATTAAAAATTTGTGACATACAGTTACCGTGCCTGTACAGACATCCATCAAAGCTGACTGGGAGCTGAGAATTGCCGGGAGGGAAGTAATTGTACAAACAAGTTCTCTTACAGTACCTGCAGCAAGTGAAGTGCTTGCGATGGGTGTTGGCCAAAGTGTGAATTTTTGGCCATGCTTAATTATGGCACCTGGGTTGTCTTCAGAGCACATCTGTAAAATCTTGATCCCTCTTAACATTGAACTTAGTAATCTTATGCCAATGGATGAAATCCATTCTGATCTTGCAGATCTTCAGCACATTTCATGGTTGAAGTGTGAGTCTGTAAAATGCAGGTAGGGCTCTTGCAGCTTGTACAGGATGATGCAGTGTTGTTCACCAGGCAGGGGAGAGATGCTGTGGGGTGCTTCCCCATCATGGAAGCTCCAAGTATGTAATCCGTTCACAGTGTTCAGATCCCCAGAGAAGGGTGGTGGAGGATACATGTCAAGGCATTGTTTTCTAGATGGTGCCAGAGACTCACCTCTTTATTATTAGTGAGATTTACCTTGTCTCACTTCCGAGGATGATGTCTGAGTTCAGCGCTGTACATTGCTGTTACAGTCAGTGATGAGAAGTCTCAGTCCAAAGCTGCCTGTTTCTGCTCTATTGTAGATATCTACCTTAAGGTGAGATTAATTGCCCACTAGAGCTGTTCCTCCTTGCCTAGAAAGGGCAGCCAGAGCAGCTGGCTCAGATGCGCATCTGAGTAACCCAGAGGAAATATTCCGTTGGTCTGTACAGATCTAAAAGAAAACAAACAAAAATAATTTGCAGTGTTGTTTTTTTGCTTATGCTCTTTTCCTTTTCCCTAATGCCTAATAGCCAGCCCTATGCAACTAAAACACTCTTTGCAAGGGTCTTTTTTTTTTAATGGCTATTCCTGGTACTGGGAAGTCATTCATTTTCTCTGCTTCCTGCCTGCACATTTCTGCCCTCCTCCACCTTCTCCTTGGCTGCTCTACCATGACCTTAACACTTTTAGGAAGTATTGCTGATTTCTAAATGCTGTAGAAACCCTATGCTTGTGCTGAGTGGCAGTAGAAGTTTTTTTTACCAGACAATATAAGAAAGTTCAGAGGTCATTTAGTGACGGGGACTTAAGGTCGTGGGTTTGAAATGATTGATATGACGTTCTGGGATTAGAAAGCAAATTCTTCTGTTGTGCCAACATTTGGGTTATTAATGAGTAACTTCTCTGGGAAGTGTCATTTCAGAACATGTAGGGGAGGGTTCCATCATCCAGGTTTGAAATATGAGAGTTGGGTACAGTTTGCTTAGATGCGGACAGTTGAACAGTTGCAGTCACTGCATTATTGTGTTTCACTGCTTCTGGCAGAACATATGAACTCCATAGTACCAAACTTGTTTTGTTCCATTTTCTTGTAACAATAAGGTTGAAGGACCAGAGTATGAAGAACTTGTCCGCCTTCATGATTCAGTTTATGATCAAGCTGTTGCCTGGTTTACTTCTCTTAAAGACAATATGAAGGTGCAAATTCTCAATCATTTTGGGTCCATGCCAGGAAAAGAACCAGAGCCACAGGTAATAAGTCTTTACTATTCGTTCATAATTATTCTTCATGTGTTTTTTACACAAAGCTATTTTCTCATAGAGCTTTTTACTGGATTTTTGTGCATCCTAGGCTCCTTTTATTTACCCAATTTTGTTCTGTTTGCATGAAGCATGGAAAACAATGATCATATATCAATATAAGTTGATATATGAAGAGATCAGCCTTAATGGAGCAAAAAGACGAGGAGAACAGCTGAAATCAAATGCTTAGTAACTGCTTTTAGTTTTATGATGCATTTCTGAACAAAAGCAAGGTGGGAAGGAAGGTACTGGTCTTCATCAGGCAGTGTTGGTGAATGCATGATGATTGTCTTTCCATCCTTTTACAGAGCAACCCCAGTGGTCCTGCCTGGTACTGGTGGCTCTTGGCAGTGTTGCCTCTGGAGAACAGAGCTCAGCTGGCTATATTGGCTATGACCTCCCTTAAAGATCGTCTTATTGCCATCAGACGTGTCTTGATATTTGTGACTCGCAAAAGACCTAGATAACATGATCTTCAGTTGTGAACGTGCACTGAAAGCATCTCATGACTGGTTGTTTGTGGGGGGTGAGAGGGGAGGGGTTGTTGTTTGTTTTTTTAAAGATTTTCTCGAAAATGAACAGCCCTTTGTGACTGTGTCCAGCATCCATCGATTGCATCGGTTTGTTGTCCTGGGTATTCACCAAACATTGCACTCTTCTCCTGTTGTCCCGGTGAAATCTGAGCCTCTACAAAGCTGTGCTACAGTTAGAACATAGTTGATAAATGTGGATAAATTGCTTCAGAGTACTATGATAGAGTTAATGTTTCTAGCCTGCAAGAGAGTTAAGTACTAGAGTAGCACCGCTGGCCTACATGTGATTTGGATTTCCGCTTAGTAGGAAAAGGAAACTGGACAGTAAATTAAAGAGGTGTTTCCTAGACTTTCTTGAAGATAGTGAACAGAAGAGGAGCTGCGCTTCCCGGCCAAAGTATACATGAAGACTATAACGAGCAGTATGCTCTGCTAGTGAACTGGTAGACAGTCCATCATACACCCACATCTCTCTTTTTCAGGAAATATAAATCTGTGAGGAAAAAAAAACACCTAAGCAGTTTGTGGTCAAGGCATCTGAGGATGTTCATCTGAAAGAATAATAGCTACTGAATAAATACACTATTTAGTAGCCTTAGGTAATCCCTTGTGTTGTGATATATGTGTTGTAGCAGATTGAGCATGTACAAAATGCTTGGAAGGGTGTACTTTGGATTATTTGAAAAGAAAAATCAAAGTAGACCTAGCTGGTCCTATCGCTAAATTCAGATCATACCAGCTCTCTAAACTATGGTGAACGCTGCTGTGAAATAATGATTTCACTCCAAGTACCAGGAAGGCAGACAGCAGGTTTTTTTGACCGTGTGTTCTGCAAGTGGGACTGGCAAGGATAGAACACCATTTCCCATTTACCTGCAGTGTCATGCCAACCTCATGGTACATTGGAATGATCTCTATTGAACGTGTTTCAAACCGAAAGTATTGTAGCTTAGTACCCTTTGCTGTGTGTGTTGGAAATCAGTCCATGATAACACCATGAACAGAGGCACGAACCGAACACTATAAAGGCAAGTCTCAATGCAAGCTCAAGTCAGGTGTTAACCTTCATTTGTGTTATTGATTTTTATAGGCTGTTTTGTTAATATCTAACTTTGATAGCTCTGAAATTAATTGCTTCTCAGTCAAATGATCAACATTTGCTTGATTGCCAATGAAATAACTAACAGTGTTACCAATTCAATTGGCATAATTTCCTGTAAGCATTTCCTAGAATTGATAGTACCAACAGGAAAAAAGTTGACTTGAATCCTAACGTGCTGCAAGTATAGCAAGACCGATTTAAAGACTTATTCATGTGCAGAAGTCTGGTAAGATGAAATGGCTGTTTACCTAAATGGTCAAAGTGCCTGGTTTCTATTTTAGTTCTTTTTCCTTACTTGTCAATGAAGATGTATTTAAACCTTTTTTGTTTCAATTTGCACATGATTTCTGGAAGAAGACTGCATCGAACTGCAGTAATCAACGTATATTACCTGCTCTCTTTGGGTATTGTAGTAATAACCTGTGTGGTCTGGGAAACAAAAGTACTGAGTTTTTTTTCCTTTCAGCAAATGGCTACCACAAATGGTTTCTGTAACATACCCTGAATGTACTGTAACTGCCTCTACCTTGAACACGCCTTTTCTATTTAAATAATTTGTAAGTATATTCTCTGAATTGTGAAGTGACAACCAATGATGTAATAACCTCTACAGTAGCCTTCTACAAGTTCTGCTACCATCACCAAAATACTAACAATTCAAGTTGAGTGCATTTCCTCCAGGATTTCAAGATGCCGAAGAAAAAGCGTTGAAATATAATTTCCAGAGAATTGTTCTGTGTATTGGAGAGGAAATGCCAGAAGTCAGTAGGTCTTCAGCCCACTGTCAGCTCAGCTACCGAAGGGTGGTTTTGCAAACTAATTCTTAGACCGGAAGATGGACTGTGTTTGATCTTGCAATCCTTTCTGTTCAACTTCCTGTTCTTCCCACCCCTTTCCATGCTGTGTATTTCTCGTAGATTCAGTCATCTCGCTCCTTCATGTGTGTGGCCTAGTTTTGAGTATTAGTAGTTTGGCTGCAAGGGACGCTGATGGTATTGTGTATTGCTGGTCCCTGATCTTTCATGTGCTTACATTTGCTTTTAGGAGTGTGTTTAAGAAAAAAAAAAAAGAAGAAAATCAAGGTGCTAGTTCGTGTCTTTTTGGCTTTGCCTCAGTATCTAATGTGAATATTCTTCATTGCGAAAGTGATTTTTCAAGATATCTACTGTCGAGGTACTTCTAACAGGAAACTCTACAGAACAAAAGAGGTTGTTTACTGCTGTTCTGTAATGTGTAAAGAGACATTCTACATGGGAAGTGACATTACTGTGTTCATGAAGGCCTGCATAATTAATGAAACGGTCGTTATCAACAAGAAAGCTGAATTGTAGGGGGATTTTTTTTTAGTCAAGGTTTTTGAGTACATCAGTAACAGTGTGTTTTGGATAACTGATACAGCTTCGGAATTGTCTGTGTATGGATGCAGATAATCACATTAGGAGCCCAAAGCTGACATTTCTTCCAAAACACTGAATGCTGATCAAATAGCAAAGCTTTAAGAAAACAAAAAAGTCACCACTACCCTTTGGTACTTGCTTCCTACGGGTGAGTACTGGCGTCATTGTTACCAAATTCTCTCTGCCATATAGTCTCTACAGCATCCAGTAGTACCTCATTGGAACAGCTAGCTATCTCGTTCCTCTCTAGGCTGGAGGAAGTGTCTGCGTTACAGCCGTTCTGCGCTTTTGTGTAACTCGTCACCCAAGGTACCTATGGAAGCATGGAGCTGAGCTCCTGGAAAAAAATAGACAGGATTTGTTGCCTTTCTAGCTCATTACACTTTTCTTGCTTGCTGTCCAAGCAAGGATGCTGGGGTATATGATGAGTCTTTTCACTGTGGTGAATGTGGCCCTTCTTTATACATCATAAAGAGGCCAACAACAAAAAAAAAATCCCTCTACCTCTACACCTGTTGTTCACCTGTAAAGCTTCAAGCTACAAAATAATATATATTTTAACCTTTTTTTGTCTTTTAGAAGCATACTAATTGTTTGCCACTGAGGCCTTTTATCTACTGTATTTTAATATGTTAATTTGATAGTCATCGAGATCTCTTTGTACTTCTAACCTGTAGATCTTGTCATGTTTCTTAATGCCCCTTTTTCCTTGTTCTCCAGTCCACTTTTAAATTGATAATAGAAACCTGTACATTATCTATTCCTATTACATTTTACACTAGTGGAACTGGTATTTTGGTAGCGCCTTAATTTTGCAGTTGTGAAATGATTGTATCAACTCTTATCTGGGGCTTCTGACCAGATATAAACGAGTATGTTTAATGTAGATAAACTTGAAACCATTTTTTTACTGTTTTAAAGCTAGTTACAAAGTGGAGTGTGTACATATGTATAAATATAAATTATTAATCTGCACCTTTTTGTATCTAGTAAATACCGGAGGAGTTCATGTTCTAACCACATTTGACACTTCTTGTTGCATAAGCAAAGCCAAAACTTTTTTTAAAAATTGCAATGTTCATTTCATGTATATTTGCAATATTCATGGGAAATGTATTTAATTTATGTGATATTTGGAATAAAACAGAATGAGTTTATAAGCATGTGAGTTTGTGGGAAAGCTTTATCCCTTTGTCAGTGTCTGCGAAGGGAGAAAGTACAAAAGTTCGTGTTACAAATTTCATTTCATGCAGTTGTGAATGTGTGGACGAGTGGATATGAAGTGCTTCTCATTTTCGTGATGTGCCGCTGGCTCTGTAGTGCTTCTGGCTTTCAGGTGCAACAAGGTCAGAAGCATGTGGTCTGGAGTTCAGGAAGATGACACTAGTTCCCCTGGCTACTGAAAAGCTTGCAGCAAAGAAGCGAGAGAAACTGTGAAGAGTCAAAAGGCTTTAGGGCTACACTTCTCATGTCTGCAGTGCAGATGTACTCTCAAATACGAGCCTTTTTGGTGTTTGCTGGCACAGCTATGCACCTCCCTTCCTATCCGCCGGTGAGGAACTTCTTTTCTCAGCTGCAAGGTTCCCAGAGCTGCTATTCAGTGTTCGACGCTATCTGCGTCCCTAAGATGTGATGTTTCAGTCATCAACATTTACTATCTGTTACCACTGCCACGCGTGCATTTGCTGTCACTGAACAGAAAGAAGTCACTGAGTGCTGGTATCAGAAAGTGACTGATAGTCTGATTCCCTGACAAGTGCCTGGGGAAGGAGACGGCCTCACAGTTTTAAGAAGCAAACAGCACCTGAGAAGCAGTGTTGAGATGCTGCAGTTCATAGAGGATTGCATTTTAAGGGCTTTAGTGCCATTGTGAATGTAGTGGAGTCTGTACGGGACCACAGTGGAGTTTGATGAGGCTTTGAGCCTGAGCGTGTGCAAGCAGGAGATGGGTGTCAGAATGGGTCTTCAGAGAACTTGGGAATGGTGGTGAGCCCACCAAACTTGTACGGCTACATGAAGACCTCTTGCCCTTGGCAACAGCATGCCTTGGTGACCTCCTAATCTACCTGATTGGGACTGACTGGAGGCTTACAGGAAGCACAACAAGCAAGATGTTGCTAAGGATAATTAAAAAAAAAAAATGACCGTGCCAAAAGAATAAACAAGGAGTTGCACTGCAGAGATGCCACAGGCTGTAACCAATTAAGAGGAGCTGCTGATAAGCAGCAGCTCTGTTGGCCTTCACCCCCAAAGGGATGGTAGTCCTCATGTGGACTCCTGCCTTGCCTCAGGACCAGGCCCACCTGACACAGTTGCTTGCATTGCCACAGCAGCTGGCCTCAGAGCCAAAGATCGTACCTGTTAAAGTGTGTTATTTGCACTCATGGAGATAGATGCTCAGTGTCTGGCAAGGCGAGAGATGTGTCCCAAATATGTGAGCACAGAATGATACAGAGATTTGTGGGGGCAGCCAGGGGGTAAGAGGGTGATGAAGGAGCTCTCATAAGATGGGATGGAGAAGATGACCATTTCAGGAGTGGGAGGTGACAAGGAAGGGGAGAAGTCAAAGGGTGCCTTTTGGTTTTGTAGCTGCTCAGATGAGAAATGGATTAGATTTTAATCTCCTCCTGCATATTCTTAGTTAGGAGATAACTGAGATGCAGAAAGGCATTGTATCAAATGATGCTAATTCCCTTGAGCCCTAGAGTGACACCCCCCTCAGAGCATGTAAACCTTAGTACCGTGTTACCCTGATAGCACTGCTTTCTGCTTCATCAAAGCACGAACCTGGTTTGTTACATAACTGGTATAACATAACATAACATAACTGGTTCTGTCCAGCAGACTCAGTTCTTCACTTACATTTGGAAAGCCGAATACTTGCTGGAAGCTGTTGACTGTTCAGCCATAGAATTAGAAAAATGAGTAATCTGGACCAAAAACTATGAGGCCAAGTTTCTTGGAGGGTGGGGAAGATACGTGAATCCACGCCAGAACTTTCCTGAGTTCATTGCATGAATGCATGTGGTACACTCAGAGCTGAAAGGCATGTTTTTAATCACATTTACATTATGTGGTGGGGATGTGTTGTTTGTAAATGGAGATGAGTACTGCTTGCTGACAACTTCTGTAGCTCAGTTCTGCCATATGTGGGATTTGGCTTTATTGGCTACATTTGGGAAATCATGAATCCATAGAAGTGTCTTCATTGCTACTTTTCTTTTGGGGCAAAATCAGCACTGAGCGCTTCTCCTGGAAGGGCCTGGAGTTTGAAGACAGAAGCTGGACCAGAAGCTGGTCCTGAGGACCAGGCCAGTAAACTAGACATACTGGACCACATATTTATAGACCGAGTCAGGGAAATTGTTCTGGTCCCTTTCCCTTTTCCAGTATATTCCAGAGGAAAAGAGGAAGTTTCTGCCCTCCAGTTTTCAATGATAAACCAGGAGAAGGAAGTTACCGGGGTGCAGGCACAGTAGAGCAGGCTTCCAACCAAATTCCTCTTAGGCACTCTGGTATTAAGCACAAACCTGTCTCTGCAGAGCTCCTCAGCAGTTAGAGTGAGATAGGCACGTTGCTGCAGTCACCGGGAGTCCCAGGAGAGCATGCCCTAGTCTCAGCTGGGGCTGAAGAGTTGAAGATAGGGGCAATTAAAAGGGGCAGATAACGTGCTTGATGGCTCGATGGCAAAAATTCTTCTCCAACGATACTCTCAATATCCAATCAGACCGAAGGGTGCCATACTGCCAGTACCCAAGAGCATTTTTTTTTTTTTTTTTAAATCATAGCAACTGCCAAAGGGAAACACCTCCACACAGCCCGTGCAACCCATTCACACTAACTGTGGCATGAAGTCCTATGTTCAACCCACGGACCACTTGAGAGACCCACCACTCATCGCAGTTATGTTCTTTGCTGTGATTCCCATTCCTTGCTTGTCACTAGCTTTTGTTCATTCCTTGTCTTTTTTTTTTTTTCTTTTCTTTTCTGAGAAGACATGAAAGGTAAGAAATAAACCAAACACAATGAAAATTCTGGAGGATCATCAGTTGCCAGGGTCAGAGAAAGAAAGACACTTCTAAAGCAGAAGGAGGGAGAAATAGGTACTGTGATGTCCTTCACTGTAAGAGGAAACATATCCAACTCCAAGCCCAGGCTCAGCCCTGCTCTGGAGCAAATACCTCATGTTTTCTGCTGGTGTCTGACACCTTGCGTGTTGGCTGGCTGCCCTTGTTGGCTTACAGAAGACGGTTTCTAGCAGATGGACTTGCTGTGGTTAAGTAGTCACAGTGTCAGAAATGTCTAAATTCTCTGTGCCAGCTTTATTTTCTTTAATCTGAAATTATCCTCCCTGAACAGGAGGAGGCAAGGGCATCCAATGCCTGAATGAAAGCCCACCTAGCCAGACCTTGCCCAACACCCGTATGTTTTCCCCATTCCTTCTCTGTGAACATGTTGCAGTGTTCATGTGATGCTGTGAGGCTGCACGGGGATCTGAGCCTCCACTAATATGTCTTTTAGCAATTCTGATCGAACCAGTTCTTTGTTACAGAGAACTGGCACTCTAATAAGAATGCCAAGGTGAAGTTAGTTTCTGCAGCTCAAGTTCACTCCATCAGAAGCCGTGCTGCATCAGGGGTTTTGCAGAAGTGTGGCTCTGGGCCTGACACTTTGTGGCAGCTAGAGCCTTCCCTGTACTTTCAGCAAATACTGTACTAAAACATCTGCAGATAAGTACCTGTGCCCTACAGGTGCATCTACAAGTACTTCTTCATGTGGAAGATCATAGAATCATAGAATGATTTGGGGCAGAAGGAACCTTTAAGATCATCTCGTTCCAACCCTCCTGCTATAGGCAGGGACACCTCCCTCTAGACCAGGCTGCTCACAACCCCATCCAGCCTGGCCTCAAAGATGGAGAGCAACTCCCAGTTAAGTAAACACGTGAAGCCCTATGTGGAATTCGGATCCAAAGGATGAAAACCCAAAGCTTAAATTCCAAACGGAGGCTGACATTCAAAGAAAATAGTACTTACTTATTCACTCAAAGCCAGAATTCACTATATGTGCTGTGTCTTTTCATCTCAGGCTGCTCCCCCTCAGTTCTTTGTTTCTTTGGTCTCTGCTGGTACTGGAGGGCAGGAGACTGCATGAGGGAGCACCCTGACCTCAAGCACCATGTTTATGTTGGGATCAGAACAATTCCAGACAAACGGCTACTTGCTTAAGGTGCACCAATACCAGAGCTTAAGTGTATTGTGGACACATTCTTCTGCATTAGAAGAAAGGAAGTTCCCAGGAAAGCAGTGGAGTCCTTAGGGAGGTGGTGCAGTCACTGTCCCTGGAGTTGTTCAAGAAACACGTGGATGTGGCACTAAGGGACATGGTCAGTGGGCATGGTCTTTTCCAAACTTAACGATTCTGTGATTCTACTTCAGAGTAAGTTTTTATTCTCTTTGTCACTGCTGTTATGGATCAGCTCTCTTCCTGCTCTGCTCCCACACCAGGAGTGACTACGAGGCTCAAAATTGAGCACACTCAGTCCCAGCAGCAGAGTTGTGACTGTAAATCCTGCATAAGAACTGGATGATATTCAAATGTTCTTTCTGAATGTTTACGAGTACCAGACACTTGAAAAGTACAAGAAATGCTTGGATAGGAAAAAAATGAAAGGAATCTCACATTTTTTTCCCCCAAATTCCTCAATTAGAGGATTAGATATGTCTTGAAAAGCTTTTTTCTCTGGCAAACTCCTAGCACACAGAATAAGAGGGAGGCTGTAACCTTTAATAAGTAACGCTGGATAGTCATGGCATTCATAAAAGTTCTCCATTCTCTCTTTAATTCTGCAATTCTGTGATCTTGGTGCCATGGTATATTAACAAATTCCTCACGTTAATTGTGCACTGAGGACTTTTCTACTCCTCTCTCTCTTTTTATTTTTGTTCAGTTTCAGCACCTATATTATTTTCGACAAGTTTTCCATTGCTAGAAAGGCCTGAATCAATCACACTTTCCTGAAGAAGTTTTGTAACAAAATGAACCTCCCTCTCTTCACACATTTGAATGCTTTGTTTGCTGTGTAGGTAGCTGCAGGACAGCATCCAGCAACTTTTTGTCCAAATTTTGGGCTCCTTGTTTTGCAGAGGTGCCTCCTTCCCAGATGGTGCTTGAGCAAGTAATTTTCCTGTTTACTTTGCAGCAATTGACTTTGCATAAGTGTCAGCTTTGGCTAGAGTTTTTCAAATATTGGCCTTATGTGCTGATTCTACAGTGCAGAGGCTTCTTTATTTCATATTTATGGGTAATAACAGCCAGTTCCTTCTCAAGGATATGTACTAACTGTTCTCCCAGTTACAAGGCAGCTCGGTTTACCATTTTTTTTTTATTTATTTTTTTTTTTTCCAGAGAAATCCAATAGCTGTTAGTTCCAGTTTGCCTTTAGCTCAGTGCTCTGTTACTGCTGTGCTTAGGGCTGGAAAATCTGTTGGCACTGAGGAGTTAAATATTTCTGAGTTCTCACTTGAATCATCTGTCCCTGCTTCAGGAGTCAGTTTGCTTGCAAGCACGTATGGGATTGGAGTCCATCCTGGAACAGGAGCGCGCGGCTCACGTCCAACATGCACCCGCTCAGGCAGAGGCCAGGGAACAGCTACCGTACGTGCAAATACACTGAGAACAGGAGGGGGACACGGAGGACGCAGGGAGGACTAGCTAGGGACATGCTGTTGCTTTGCGTCCTTACATTTTAACTGGAAGAAGGAATCCAAGGAAAGACGTGAAGTTTTTGGCTGTACCTTTGCTTTTAAACTGCATGTAAGATTGTTCTCTGGCACGAACGCTGCCTATCACAAAGCAGCCTGTGTCCATAGTGTTAAGCCCTCTTTCCCAGACACGCTGTGAAGCTGTGCACAAAGTACCTGCTGGGAATGGTGCCGGTTTGGGCCCTGAGCTGTGTCTACGTGACGGTGTGCTCCCTGGTCTGGCTGCTGTCTTGCTCAAGCAGCGTTTGTGTTGTATAACTCCATCTGTAATAGTCTGTAAATCCGAGAGGAGTGGAGGGGAGTATTATGTTGCATGAGCCAAAAGCCTTCCTCAGCTCTTCTCAGTTTGCTTGGACACAGACGGTTGTTTTTGAGCCTTGATGGCTGCTTGTAGGTAATGAGAAGTTCCATGATGAGGGACCCCAGGTGCAGCAGGGGGTGAGCACAGCTGGCACTGTGGCTGTGAGGCTCTGACTGGCTTCAGATGCAGTGCTGGTATAGAGAGCCCTAGCATGCATCTCCTAGGCAAGCACATATGCAAGGCTTTACAGTGCTTTAGCTTGATCTCCTTAAATGAAGTGTAAGGTCTTGGTCCCCTAAGTGTTCAAAAAGGGGAAGAAGTGGAGGACTGGAAAAGTGGTGATGAGATCACATGCAAGTGTTCTAAGGGATGTGCATTGGTATGTCAAATGAAGACAGGACATGAGCACAGGTTTGTGCATACAGGGCTACTGATGACCGAAAAACCTGCAGAATGCTGCATTAAAAAGGAGCAGAAGGACACTGATCTGGGCTGAATAAAGGCCTGCCTGGCACAGTGCCCTCCTGCTGGCAGCAGCCAGAAAAACAACAGGGGAACAGGGCAATACCAATACTTCTCCCAGCCTGCAGGAACTGAGAGACCTCCTGAGACAGATGCAATGTCTGCGTGTTTTGGAGCCCTCAACAGATCTCTCTTCTGTAAATCTTATGGCTCAACCCATGGGCAATTTCATCATCCACAGCCTTGTTTGACGAGGATGTCCACAGGCTGGCTGGTGGGTGTGCTAAGTACTATTCTCTGTTTTGCTTCGGACTAGGATCTTACCTGTTTCCTTTTGTGCTCCCCATTCCTTGTACTGCAGGATTAAAGGTGAACTTTTGGGCCTTCATCTATTAAGGGTCCAGGCAGGGGAGGGCTGGAGAACAAAGGCAGATTTTGGAAAGAAGCCATGTGGAAGTGGTCTTCCAGTTAGCTCTCTCCCTCTTTTTACGCAGAAACTAAGAGGCACCAAAGGGAGGAACCAGGAGCTGAACAAAGAGAAATGTCTTTCAGGCTCAGTCTTTTTTTTTTTTTTTTTTTTTAAACTTTTGCCATGTTGTTAGTGCTGTCATATACTTTCATTAACAGAGAGCCCAGGCTTTACCATTCATTAGTCATAGGGCTACAAAGATGGTGATGGATCTGGAGGACTAGAACTAGGAGGAGCAGCTGAGGCCCCTCGGTGTGCTCAGCGCAGAGCAGAGGAGCTGAGGGGAGGCCTGATGGCGACTGCAGCTTCTCACAGGGAGCGGAGGGGCAGCGCTGAGCTCTGCTCTGTGTGACAGCGACAGGGCCCGAGGGAACGGCATGGAGCTGTCAGGGGAGGGGCGGCTGGGGGTCAGGGAAAGGGGCTGCACCAGAGGGCGGTGGGCATGGAACGGGCTGCACAGGGCAGTGGGCACGGCCCCGAGTGCTGGAGTTCAAGGGACGTTTGGATGACAGTCTCAGATATATGCTCTGATTTTTGGGTGGTCCTGTGGAACCAGGAGCTGGACTCTGGTTCCCTTCCAACTGAGATTTCTATGATTCTATGATTCACTCCCCTAGATTCCTCTTGCAGCATCCCATGATCATAGAACCATAGAATCTCCATCCATAGAACCCTGAATGTCTTAGTAACATCAAGAAAAGAAAGAGACATCTCCATGGCAGACGCACAAGGTCAGGCCCAAGTGAGGCACGCAGTCGGCAGCCCAGAGGTGGCAGGATAGATGCTACTGTTTGCCTTACTGCCAGTCTTTGTCAGAATAAATCAGAGATGTTTCTGCTGGCAGTGGAGCTTGTGTTATGTGATTGAAACATGTTTGTAGCCATTTTTTTTCTATTCAACAGGCAGTTTTACCAGTTCTTCTGCCCACAGCTTTAGAAAGCCAGACAGCTAGCAAAGTGGAACAGATGGTAGAGACAAATCTGCCTGCAGCACCCTAACTAGAAGTTTCTACTATCTGTGAGGGAAGTGGCCACAAAATATAGATGCTTATCAGACTGAAGCCATTTCAATTTCAATGCTCTTTAAGCCACCATTGGAAGGTGGCGTCAGAGAGGCCCCTTCTGAGCTTTAGAAGCATCAGATGGCAGCAGGTTGTGCTAGTGCTTTCAGGTTGGTGCTGAAGTAACAGTAGTTACCCGGTGTTTGGGAGAGTCAGAGATGCTCCTAGATCTTGCTGTACACAGCCTGGATTTGTTCTGGCTAAGATCTGGGCCCAGCTTGCCTGCTGGCTTCTTCTTCTGCCTGACCTCCATCAGTGGCTGGATTAGATGATTTTAGTCTCTTTTCCAACCTTAGCAATTCTATGATTTTATGACCATTTCTGCCTCCTGCTGGCACCACACTTACCCTGAAGTTGCTGGCCTACCCAAAGCAAGTTGGTGGGAGAGGTATCCACGGGAAAAGGAGAAGAAAACTAATGCTGCGGACTTCCTGGCATGGTTTGGTTTCTGCAAGTAGTGCTGCTGCAGGCTGGATGTGGTCCCAGCTGGATGGGCTGGCTGGTGGCACAGATCTAGATGACCACAGCTAGGTCCTGCAGCTGGGCCTGCCACCCTGCTCCCTCGTCAGTGCAGCCATGATTTGGGTGCTGAGAGGGAAACTGCATCAGTACAAGGTCCAAAGTCAAGATGTTCTTTATTGACCCAAAGCCCAGGTACTAGGAATACCAGGCCTATTGAACCCTCATTTGAACCCTCATTCTCTCAGCTCATGCACCCCCCAAAATTCAGCCATCCGCACCTCCCTGACCCAAACCAAGGCCTAACCCTCAGCCTCTCCCAGCCATGGGTGGCACCAGTCCTTCGCTCAGCACCATGTCTCACTGGGCCTGCGTATGACCTTATACCTCTGAGCTGGGCTGTGTCATTGATTCTAATCATTGTCATGGTTAAAGAAAACCCAATGTATATAAACCATAAAATATTCCCTCCTGTCCTTCTTGAGGGCTCTGTCTACCCCTGCCAGCAGAAGCAGAAAGATGTCTCACAGTGAGATTTTAAAAATCTCCATTTTAAAGCTAAACTAAGAGCAATGCAGAGCTGTTGGCATCACATTTTTTTGCCTCAGCACCTATGAACAACCCTTCAGTTTGTCTCTCTTACAGCTCAACAGACCCTTCTTATCTCTCTTTGCCCTTATTCTGCTGGTTTTTTCTCCTTTTTCAGTCTCACAGCAACCTCTTACAGTCTGGACTGACTCTCTGAGCACCAGCGGGTGTTCTGTATATGACAGCAGAAATTACGTGTTGTACTGCTGTTTTCTCCCTGCAGACACGTTGCCTTTGGGGAAGGAGGTGGTGCGAGCAAAGCTGTGTTCAGCCACTAGACATATGAATGACTCAGCACTGGTTTTATCTTTGTACCTCCCAGACAGGGGCCTGGCTGTCCTGCTATTGCATTCTTCCTGCTGTCTCACCCCAGCTAAGACAGTTTCTCTTTCCCCTTCTGCCAAGCAGTGGGACATGGTTATGCTCCTGTAATAAATGAGCATTGCCTGGAGGTGCAATACCTCCATGCTGCCCAGGAATTGCAGGGACACTGCATCTCAGCTTCCGTCTTGAGAACTTCATGTTTCTGATTCAGAATAATAACTGAATAAAGACTGCTCTGTTTGGGATTTCTCATCCTCACCCCCTGCCTTGGCCTGAAGGAGCAGACCCGTTTCCTGAGTTCCTTCTCAGAGTTTCACATATAGTCTCCAGGGAACACCTGTATGAGTTGCAGCACAGACTTCATTTGCCCTGACCACTGTCTTACTCTACAGGCACCACGGTCCTGAGCAAAAGGAGGATGATTATATGGCTGCAAATGGCCGTGTCCCGCTTTCAAGAAAGGTAATTAAACATCTGAAGGCCACAGACTGCGATTAATGACAAGAGGGCCCAATCAGAAGCTGTGGAGATGGTGGCACCGGCTAGATGAAATGCTGATCCTCTGGCTGCTAAGGGAGCACAGAAAGCTGGCTTGGTGCTGTGCTGATGTTTCTGAAACTCGAGAGAGAGGTTTTGAGATGCTGAGATTTTGAAATTATATTAAGTGCTGGATGTTAAGAGGTAATTACAGAAAAAGAAAAACAAGCAAAATGAACAGTGTTTTTTCCCCTCCTCCACCAAGTGAAACGGTAATGGAATATAGTCTGGTGTAGTATAATGCTTTAAGTACTGCGTGTCCCAGTTTCACAATGCTCAGTACAGTGTGTACAAAAACAAATATGAGTATATTGTGGTTAGGCTGTTTTATCAGCTATCTGCTTTGCTGAATATATATTTGAGTATGTGTGTTATTTTTCCTGTGAATTAACTGTAAAATAAAGCAAATGAAAAACCCACTACCACTCAATTAAACTTCATAGGGTCTTGCAAAAAGCTACAGATGATGGTTAATGGCAGGATGCTAAACTATCTATCTATCTCATTGCTTTTATTTGGTGATGTTGTTAGTGTTAGTAAATATTCCCTGGATAAAGAAAGCAACACCAGAAACATTTTGCAAAGCTTGCTGTGTCTCCTGTCCCCTGCTATCAACCCTCTGATTATAGGATTATTGTATGGCACTGGCAGCATTCAGCCAATGCTAACAATGGAAATTGTTGGCATGTGCCGAAACTCCATTAACAAACACTGATTCGTATTCCAAATGACCTGCTCATTTCAACCACGCGTGCGCATCTTTTTACCTGCTGTTCATGAAGAAGATTACTTTTTTCATAAATGTAAACTGTAGCTTATGTCTGTACCATGATGTATATGGAAGGGGTGTTTAGTCTCTCTTTTTCTTCATGACAGTATGTTTGCAGTCACTTCAGGATACTCACATTATCAAGGGATTTCAGTTCCTTACTGACCACAGGCAGTGGCTGATCAAAGCAAAGGTGGTGGAAAGCTTCTAGGCTCAGTAGGTGGGGTGCAATTTACAGATTTTTTCTTTTGTGTCCTTCAGCTCAACAGTAACTGTGCAGAGTAACCATAACCTTCTTCAGCCTCCCGTTTGCTAGTATGAGCAAAACAGCTCCCTCCTCTTCCGTGGTGATCAAAGGAGCCCATCTCTGCACTAGATCCTCTTTTGAGTTCCTATATCTTTAATATATGTACCTAGAAATTTGCACTGTATTATACTCCGGTATTTTCTTACCCTTATGGGACGTGTCTCCCTCAAGACTGAATCTTCCCCTTAATGGATCCCAGTGCCATGGGTAGGTCGTGATAAGCTTCTCTTTCTTTTCCTCCTTTCATGATTTCCAAGCGTCAGTTTGTTTGTACTTATGTATGTCATTCATCTTTTTAAAACATATCCACTGTTTTTGTAAACCTCAAAAGTTATTAAAAAGAAAGGACATCTCCCAAGACTGATCCTTGAGAAAACCACTACATAGCTTTTTCCATCTGTGTCAGGACCCTTTACTGGCATCATTAAGTGACTTACTCAATCCAGAATATAGAAAAATATAGAATATAGAAAAGAATATAGGTTACCAGCTGCACCTGCTCAGAACATGTGCTGCCCAGTTCCTCTTGATGGGACGGGTTTGTACTGTCCCACTCAAACCAGGCACAACGACTTGAAACAATATTTGTTCCCAGTGACCTGAAATATAGCACATTCCTAAAGGCAACATAACTCGTTTTCAGAGCCAAAAATAATCAGGTGACAGAATTCACAGATGCATGAAAAAGGTCTTCCAGCCTTGCTGTACGGTAACATACAGTTTCTGGTACCACTGTTTGTTGTTCTTTGGCATTGCACCGAAGCGGCTGCCCAAGGGAGGAGATGTCCAACGTAGGGAAATGCTAGTCCAGTGTGCAACACAGATCCAACTATTGATCTCTTTGGGACTTTAGCAATTGCTTAATGCCTTACTTTCATAGAAAAAAATAATCATAGAATGGTCTGGGTTGAAAAGGACCACAATGATCATCTGGTTTCAACCCCTTTTCTATGTGCAGGGTCACCAACCACCACCAGACCAGGCTGCCCAGAGCCACATCCAGCCTGGCCTTGAATGCCTCCAGGGGTGGGGCATCCACAACCACCTGTTCCAGTACATCACCACTCTCTGAGTGAAAATCTTCCTCCTAATATCTAACCTATATCTCCCCTGCCTTAGTTTAAAACCATTCCCCCTTGTCCTGTCACTATCAACCCATGTAAACTTTCCATCTTTGATATCCAATTATGCCCTCTACTTATCACTGGCAAAAGTAGCCTTTTGTTTCTGCAACGAATTATTGTAAACCAGTTTTTGCCTCAGAAATCACTTTGTCATTCAGTATTCAGAAAACATTGTAGTGTGACACCATCTGCAGCTTCATGTCTTTTCAGCTTCCCATGACTGTATCCCATAAGCCTTATGATTTGTCTATTCATCACCAGTTCCTTGAATTTTACTGGAAGAATCCCATGTTAAACTGTGCCAAACCTGAGACTAATTAATTTCTTAGAACAAGGAGATGCAGGTATCTGATTAGCTTCTGTTGTTTCTACCCCATTTTTCATTTAACTCCAGGTCTGTAGTTAACCTTTCATTCCAGAGATGCTCTGAAGTCCTATCTAATGTTAACATCCACTTGGTAGTTTTGTAGGTACCTACATGGTTATCCTTCTTCTTAACTATTGGTATTGCATTGTTTTAAAAAGGCAGCATTCCTAACTGGGCAGATGCATAAAAAAACCATCCACTGTAAAAACTGAAAAATAAAAATGCGTGCATCAACTCCTTTAGGACTGAGGTCACTTGTAGTTAGGAGAATAAAGATCCATGAGCCTTTTATTCAGCATTGGTTTCCACCTCCATGATTTACATCTCCTTATCCACTTCACACTTAACCTCTGGTGAAAATCAATGATGTCCTTACTGAAATTTACACTCTCACCTAGGCCATTTCAGTACCATTCTTAGCTGCTGGTTCCTTTTTCTTCAATTTATTTTATTTATGAGTTTAAAGAAATTCTTCCTAGCTGTTGGAATAATCTTTGCAAAGCACAGAGTTTTTAACAACAGAAGTCTGCTAAATCTTCCAGCAGTAATTAGGTGCTGCTGCTGTGTTTATCCACTGTGTCTTTCTGCAAAAACTACCAGCTCTTTTAGTAGAGTATAGATAAGATTCAGCTGCTTTGGTATAAAACTTGGTTTGTAGCTTGAAACACTGATGAATCATAGAATCATAGAATCACAAGGTTGGAAAGGACCTACAAGACCATCTAGTCCAACTGTCCTCCCATTACCATTGCTACCACAAGCCACTAAACCATATCTCGTAGCTCCTCATCCAGATGCCTCTTGAACACTGCCAGGGATGGCAACTCCACCACCTCCCTGGGAAGCCATTCCAGTGCCTGACCACTCTCTGGGAGAAAAAGTTCTTCGTTATGTCTAATCTAAACCTCTTCTGGTACAATGTTGAGTGCTGATCAGACATCCATCTATGAATTTGAGTGATTGTAACAGGAGAGCTAAAACCAAGTGTAAAATGACATCCAGACAGACCCAGAAACTACAGCTAGGTTGAAGCAGTTTGAGTTCGATTTTGGAAACTTCCACAAGAGGTCACTGTTATCATTAGCAATAGAGAAATAGATCTCGTTTCAGGACTTGTGAGCCAGGCATAAATTCTTCCTTAGAGAAAAAGTAAGGTCATTTGGAATAAACTTTTCTCACATAACATCTTTCCCATCTGCCTTGAGATAAGATTTTTTTTCTTTCTAATTTTGCTGCAGGAATCCTATGTTTTAAAGATGCAGAGACTATCCCATGTCATCTTTGCCAAATTAAGATATTTTAGTTAGAAGGATTTACAAGAACATGCTCAAGGTTCTGCTTATCGTTTCTCTGGACACCACAGCAAACACCATACATAAGTAAGCACTGAAATTTTCATTGGCATTGGGCTGGCAGAGAACGGCAACCTCACTGTGGTGCAGATTCCTTGCCCTAGCAGGGGCTTTTTTGTCACTTAAAAATATACGTGGACTGGAGATAATTTGTGAGAATTGCCAGAAGTAACAGCACCCATTAGGGCATCAGGCCACAAATTCCCCTCCAGACCTGTTCAATGAGATAATAACCTGGTATCCCAACAGTGAAATTTGGTGTAAAAAAAAGGGGAAAGTTTTGAACCACCACCTCAGGAATGTCAGATGTTCAGTCCTCCCGAAGTACAGGTGCTGACTGTAAATTCCATAACGCTGGATGTTGGGGGAGAGTGGGATCTGTGCTATTGGAACATTCTCCTCTCTTAACAAAACTGCTTTCTGTTATCTTGAAAGACGTGCAGAAATGCAGCACATTTGAACACTGCCATGAGCACAAGGGCGCCTTTCCTTTTTAGGTCCTCATATGAAATGGAAAAGAAAGGCAGGGATGTCACTATAATGTGCTGTAGACAGTAATTCGTGGCAGCAGCAGTGCTACCTGCTTAGCGTGAGCGCTTCAAAGTGCTCTGCTGTCAAATGGAGGAAGTCATTCCTTACAGAAACAGCAGCCGGCTTCCTCAGAGGGAAGCAGGATGGAAAGAGAAGAAGGATATTTCTTTAGGACAGATGCAGATCAAATGAAGCAGTGCTTTGACTTGGGCTTTCTGCCCAAATGACAGTGTAACTGCTGCGTTAATGGAAACCCTGGAGGTGGAATGAATATAGGCCCTTCTCTGGGCAGGCAGTAACTGGACCAAAGTCATTCTATACTGTGATTGAGGGGCTGGCTATGGGAGACAAAAATAGACTGCTTTTTTTTCAGTGTCAATTGTGTGTGTACGGAAAGCACTTAGGTAATATCTTCCACTCCATACCAAGCAAAATTGCTCCTTAACCTCTAGGTAAGTTGGTCCAAAAGCATTTCTGTTCAACACCTCTACCAACCCTATTCACCCGAGCAAAGCGACTACAATAATTACTGCAGACTACATCCTCTCCCAGTAGCTGCTGGGGAATATGTCCCACTGAGATACACTATTTGAAGAAAAGCCACTGTATGTCCAGAGGACCATGATTATTTGGAAGAAATGAACTTCCTCAGGAAAGCGAGGCCGACATATGAGCTATTCCAGAGCAGCTCTCGTGCTGCAAAGCGTTAGTGGTGATGTGTCATAGAATCACAGAATCACAGAATCGTTTGAGTTGGAAGGGACCTTTAAAGGCCATCTAGTCCAACCCCACTGCCATGAACAGGGACACCTACAGCTATATCATCAGGTCTCTCAGAGCCCCATCCAGCCTGACCTTGGGTGTCTCCAGGGATGGGATATCCACCACTTCTCTGGGTGACACGTTCTATTGCACCACTGTCTTTACTGTAAAAAAAACTTATATCCAATCTAAATCTCTTTTCATTTGAAACCATTACCTCTTGTCCTATCTTGTCTCCTGTTGGCGCTAAAGAAAGATGCCAAGGTAGAACACTGGCCAAATTTTGTAGTGCCCCATGTCTGGTTTGGACCATTTCATGGATAGAACTCAATCCAATGACCTGGAATAGAAACCGGTCATGAAATGGGCAGACAGTGCATGAATGCCAAAATGGCTCTCAAACAAAAGCTTACGGTATGACTGTCTCAAATAGTTCAAGCAAAATCATTTGTATTATTTGCATGTCACAGCCCACCTTGGGTAGGCCTCCGGCTATGGAGTACAAAGCTGCTTTGTTATTGAAACATCTTGTAGTTTTCCTATGTAAAACCAGGCCTTAAACACAGACATCTACTTCTTCTTATGTCTTGAAATCTTCAAACGCTCCTTTTGACTGAGATCCTTGATGCCTGTGACTTCTTCGTGTTGAAAATAAAAAAGTTTTATTGCAAGATCTGTGTCCACCACTACAATTATTTGACAGTGGCATTAGCCATAGCTTGTTGTGAGCTCGCTCTTGAACACTTTTTACAGCAGCTGAGAACACAGCAGAACCCAAAAACCAGGGCATTGAAATTGTAAATACTGTGAGTGGGAGATGGCAGCAGGGAACAGAGCCGCAATCCCTTTTGTGGTGGTTTTCCTGTGGAAAGCGAAGAAATATTCTGCTGTTAACAACTGAGTGAAAGATGCGTTGGTTTGAAAAATGAGCACACACCTTTCTGGTCCTGAATCTGGGAGGCAATCCTGCCTGGCACTGTGTTCCCAATCACCTTTCCTGGTCAGCAAGAATTTTCTCCTTCCTAAAGAGGAAACCTTTCCCAGGACTGGGTGCCCAGTAGTGCTCCTGCCCTAACAATAATTGCTTAGATAGAGCTGGAGGACAGGAACTAAAAGAGCTGGAGGACAGGAACTAAAAGTGACATTTTTTTGTTCAGCTAGTTACTGTAAGGCAGGAGGATCTGTGGTGTGCACTCTGATATGCTTTGCCATTGAAATCAACATCTGTGACACAGTTTGATTCAGAGCCACTGAATATTAGAAAAGCAACATTCATGATAGTGATCAATATCTGTGCTGCATTTAATGGTGGTGGTTCAGGTAATTAGGAAGGATGCCTAGAATGAAGCTGGCTTCTGAAACCTGCAGGTTTCCCTTTAGAGAAAAGCATAAAGGAGTGAAGCAGAGGGAATTAGCAGATTTGTCTTTTAAGCCCTGTGGAAAGATCCTCTTCACCAGTGGCAGAAGCAGTATCAATAGGAGCAGGAAAAGGATGCTTCCTTTGAACCTCTCTGCTTTCTTACCTCACAGAGCTTCAGACCGTATCAGACAAGGGATGTCAGAGAGGATGTGTGCGTATAACAGCAGCAGGTACGGGCATTGTAGCCACAAGAAAGAAAGGCTTATTCCATTCAGCCCTTGTAATCCTGGGCAGGCATTTATTTAGATGTTTCTAATTACCACAGTATGTTTAAATAGATACCCAGAGAAATCAGCAGGGAGCAACATCTCTCCTCACTGCCTGGCAGGGCTGATGATGACAAGGGTCATGTAATGGCTTAATATGATGCCACTTAATATCCTACTTAAGCAATGTAATTATGGGGTTTATTTGATAGAGCAAGAAGGTTTATCTCCTGCAGAAGGCATGAATGAGATTGCCAGATGCAGGTGCTGCTGGGTTACAGGACTCATTTTTCATATTACTTAGTTTTTACAGCCTTGTCCACTTGGGTGATTTTCATTTTCTAAATCCATCGCAGTCTGTCTCCTCAGTCTGTCTCAGTGGTGCCCCTGTATAAAAAAGCCACTTTCCTCTAGTAGTTGGCAGCTCTCATTACAAATATTTTCTGCCAGCTGTTCTTGGAAGATTTCTTTATTTGAGCTCTTCACAACAAAATGGAGATCTCAGGCACTCAACCCATGTTTTAACACAGTGTGTCTCAGAGGAAGTGACTCAGTCTTTGTACACAGTCTTAGGCAGCAGCTAAGTTTTCGTGCAGGAGCATAAAACAGAGATTTATGTAACTAATATAGCCCTGAAAATAAACAAGCCCTCCAAGCAAGTTCACAGCACCAGGTTAACACATACTTTCTAAATAAATATGATGCTTTCAAATTTGTCTAGACCTTATGTTCCAAATCTTAAGTTACTCGAAGAACTGGGGGGCTGAGATTTCAGAGTCCTTGGGGATTTCCTGTAAGCATTTGAAGATATTGAGCTCCTGAAGGACTGGAAAGGGGCGATAGGGTGCCTGTGTTTGAGGGCGGGGGGAATCATAGAATGGTTTGGGTTGGAAGAGACCTTAAAGACTATCTAGTTCCACCCCCTGCTGTAGGCAGGGAGCGTCTGGGGATGCATTTGCCAATCAGTGCAATGCCGACTCCTGTAAAAATGCTGAAGCACATAATCAAACACCTGGAAAGAGGAAATGCCAACATGGATTTGTCAAACTGCTCTTATTTTCTTACATGACAGGGTGACAGATCTCGCTAACAGAAGCAAATGCGTGTCTGGTCACAGCATCTCACATGGAGCGCTCACGGGCAAGTGTGTTGTCTAGACAGATCTATGGCATGGTGGGCACAAAATGGGTCGGAAAACATTAAGCAGGGAGTGCTGGTGATTAGCTCATTATCAAAATGGAAGTTTTGATCAAGAAGGGATCGGCAGGAGGCTGCCTTGGTTCTATGATTGCTCGCTGTCTTTGGCAACCAAAGCACTGGTGCTGATGATGGACGCGGGAATGAGCCCAGCTGCATTTACAGACAGCAGCAAGGGGTGAGGACCCTGTGTGGTGCTGGGGTAGGCTTCAAATTGCTTCATGTCTTTGAGATACGACCTTAAAGAAAAAAAGAAAAAAAAAAGAAAAAAGGAAAAGAAAAATGCATTCAACGAAGAAATGTCCAAAGTTCAAACCAACAATGCCAGAGAGGGGCCAGCTCTGCAAATAAACTATAAATCAAAAAATCTAGAAATTGTCAAGGATTAGAGGCTGAATGTAAAATTACTATATCATGCTATACTGAAAAAAAAATAAACCTAATGTTCATGCATATACATAGAAATATGCAAAGTAATCTCTCAGCTCTTTTCAGCACTGGCATGGGCTCAGCTGGAAGGCAATGTCAGTTTTAGGGCATTGTATCTGAAGAAAGGTGCAACTCAACTGGACACCACTCAGCAAAGGTGCTGTAGATAAGGCACAGCACAAGCCCTTTTGTAATAAAGTAATAGAATCATAGAATCATTTGGGTTAGAAGGGACCCTTAGAGGTCATATAGTCCAACTCCCCTGCAGTGAACAGGGACACCTACAGCTAGATCAGGTTGCTCAGTGCCCTGTCCAGCCTGACTTGGATGAGTCCAGGGACAGGGCATCTTCCAAATCTCTGGGCTACCTGTTCCAGTGCCTCACCTTCCTTATATCCAGTATAAATCTCCCTTCTTTTCATTTAAAACCATTTCACACACAGAATCACAACAGACTCTACTAAAGACTCTATTCTTATAGCCCCTCTTAATATAACAAAAGGTCTCCCCAGAGCCTTCTCTTCTCCAGGCTGAACAGCCCCAGCCCTCTCAGCCTGTCCTCCTAGGCGAGGTGTTCCTATTTTTGTGGTCCTCCTCTGGATGTGTTCCAACAGGTCCGTGTATCTCCTGTACATCAGGATGCAGTACTCCAGGTGAGGTCTCACCAGTGCAGAGTACAGGGGCAGGATCACCTCCCTTGCCCTACTGGCCACACTTCTTTTCATGCAGCCCAGGATACAGTTGGCTTTCTGGGCTGTGAGGGCACATTGCTGGCTCATGTCCAGTTTGCCATCCGCCAGTACCCTCAGGTCTTCTTCAGCAGGGCTGTGCTCCAGCCTTGTACTGGTAGTAGGGGTTACTGTGGCCCAGGTGCGATACCTTGCATTTAGATTTATTTTATCATGAGGTTCTCCTGGGCCCACTGTGCAAGCCTGTCTTGATCATAAATTAAATTATTGAGTGTTCAAAGAATTTCAAGCCCTGCAGCTTGATATTCTTGATTATATTTAGGTACTTCCAAATTCTGAAAGATGTTTAGGTGGGGCTTGAGGTACAGAGCCTACCTGAAAATAGTCCATTTCTTACATTGCTCCCTGTTCTTTTGTCTAGTCAGAGGACATGTTCATCAAATGCTTTTGTAGGAGTAAAAAGAACCTGCTACTGTTTTCACTTTGAGAAGAAACTGCATTCTGCCCCCGGGGAGAACACAGGTTAATGACAAGCACAGGGGAAGGGCATCGCACTCTGCCTGTCAGCCTCTGAATGTCAGTTCGTGCCCTCCGGGCTGGCACGACCAAGGAACCGCTCTTCTTTATAGCCACAGGGAACGAAGGCTGACTAAAGTCATGCAAAAAATTCAGAGTGATTCAGACAAGCATGACTCAGCCACCGTGTCGCAGAAAGTTTACAATGCTGAAGAAGAGATTTACATATTTTGAACATATTTTAATTGACACGCCAGATTACATACATCTTACAAAATAAAAGATGACAGACTTCCAACATCTGGTCTAATTCCCTGTAACTATAATAGCAGATGTAAACCGTTATGTATTCTATTAGTAAATATCCTTCCTTTATTTCCTTTTTCTAAGCACATGAATGTACTTATGTATTTTTTATTATAGCTATAATAATATTCCTTAATTTTCTATATTCATGCCTGAATTCTGAATTTAAACAGAAACTACTCACGGTGGGCAAAAATCTGCTTGTAGAAACCGGTAGGAGTTTTGCTAATTACTTGCGTGGGGCTAGGATTTTGCTCAATGAGATTATGCATGTCTCAGGAGTTTCCGTAAGCAGTATAAACTGCGAGACTGAAGCTGAAGCTGTGTTTACACGGCACCATAATTGCAGCACAGAAATTCCGGAGTGTTGTTGCTGTTGTTGTTGAGCTTATTTGCAGTTTTTACTTGAGTTGATTGAACAAGGAGTGCATGTGAGCCCTCGTCTTGGCTGTCTCACAGGGATCAGAGGATGACAGAGAGGAAAAGCTGTGCCAGCCTCACTCGCAGCACTCCTTCCTACAAGCCCTGTGATGGCAGTCAGTGACAAAATCCCTGCTTTTATTGACCGTGTGGAATCGGTTGGGTAGGGTGTTGCTCAAAGCGTAGAGCACACTTAGCCAACAAAGTGTACTAATGGAGTGGGAGGGGAAGCCAGCCTCCATACCAGCAGTGGGCTATCAACAGATGCACCATGATGCTCATTCATCCAACATCATCCTCTCCAAATATCTAAACTAAAAATAAGCTTTGAAGCCAGCCTGGGAGGTGAATATTGAAGGAGATGGGAAATTTGCATCTTTCTGTACATTCAGTCAAATCTGCTCCTGCAAAAACACATAAAAGCCTCTAACCATTGTGCATTTGTATATGCAGATTTAGTTCTTCAGCTGCTTTATGGTAAGACACAGAAACCTGTCAACAGAAGCACGGTCGCTGTGTTCCATTAGCATGTATTTATTTACATGGCTATCAGAAACCAACCACTTAAATAAATCACTGTTAGGAAAGTGGACTGCTTAAAGAATGTGTGGCCCATTTGCCCATAAAGCACTAATTATCACAGCATCACCTCTCCCATAAATCACTGGTAATGAGACACCATTATGGAAAGTATCAATTTTAGGTGCAACTCAGCCACACTGTGCATGATCAAGTAATTGTACCGAAGTGCCTAACAAGTAAAACTTTTCCAAGAAAACACATGGTTCTCTGAGCAAAACCCTTTCCAAAGAGGGCTTGATGATTTTTTGCAATTGATATTATGAATAAATAATACCTCAATCTGTATGTCGCTTATTGCTGTTTGGAAACATGGCTAGCTCTCTATTCATAAAGGGAAGAATTCTGTTGAAACCTTTCATCCTCCACTTTGAGGTCATTTTTATGTATCTGCGCTTCTTACCAGAAGGGAAGAAGACTCACAAGGCCTTTAAAAGCAAATGTAAGTGCTTTTGTGATGTGGATATGCAAATGGAAATAGTCTCTGTCTGATACTTCCAGCCACTTTTTTCACAGCATCTAGATGCAGCACATCCTTGTCACAAGGCAGACAAAACTGTTTGCTCAGATTTCATGAAAGCCTTCACAGAACTCTCACGGGGAGTGTATTTCCACACAGAAAGGGGAAAAGAGGCAGTGTAATACTGGTGCAGAACAGGGCAAGGCAGGATTCATGGCATCTTGTGTGACTCCAAGTCCTCCCAGGGCTATGGAAGTAGGCAGCTTTGGGAAATAAAGGGTTTATGATAGACCGGGAGTGTTTTATGCTGGCAAAGCCCTACTCAGGATGCACAAAGCTGGGCAAAGACATCGTTACATGAGCTAATGTCAGAGATCAGCTTCCTTCCATGTACCTCAATGATGCAAAACAGGTCCAGACTGAGATTCACTGTCAGTACTTATCATGGAGGCTCTAAAAAAGAGAAGATGTAACTTTTTACCTCATTCTTGATCTATATATAGGCTGTGAGTCTGTTGTAAAGAAATAATCAATGATGAATGCATGGTATCCATCACTACAAAGAATGGCATATTTCCTCCCATCTGCTGCAGTTCCAGTGGCAGGCTTCCTTAAGTGCATTCTCATATGGACGTGGGCTTCTCCTGCATTCCATGAAGATCACAGTTGCACACTCACACATTTTTGCACATCTCATGCACACAGACAGCCAAGTCCTGCATTTCTCTGCAGTAAGAGCTTCTTTTGGAGGTTTGCACTTATGAAGTACTTGTAGCTACATGTGACACTGCTGGGAACAGCAGAGCAGGGCATGGAAGAGGTTTGAGCTGATGACTTTGAGGTCATTTGCTGTCTTTCCCTGGTTTATTCTGTTTGGAGCCAGGAGTTTTACTCGATAATTATGGGGCCCTTCCAACTCGGGATATTCATCTATGCACCACGTACATACCTGTGCAAATGGTATAGATCACAGAGGATGGGGTTTCCAGGTTGAAGCTGCTGACACAAGGCACTGTGTAATTTCAAGCTATTGGTGGGCCGCTCTGTTTTGGAAGGACAGGCACCTTCCCTGACCCATGAAACACAGCTGAGTGATACAGCTGAGTGATACACCCCAATGGCATACTGGGGTGTATAAAAAAGAGCATTGCCAGCAGGTCAAGGGAGGTGATCCTCCCCCTCTACTCTGCCCTGGTAAGGCCTCATCTGGAGTACTGTGTCCAGTTCTGGGCTCCTCAGTATAAAAAAGACAGGGATCTCTTGGAAAGAGTCCAGCGGAGGGCCACAAAGATGGTGAAGGGCCTGGAGCATCTCCCCTATCAGGAACGACTGAGTGAGCTGGGTCTGTTTAGCCTTGAGAAAAGAAGGCTGAGAGGGGATTTGATCCAGGTTTATAAATACCTGAGGTGTGGGGGCCATAGTGGTGAAGCTGGACTCTTTTCAGTAGTGCGTGGGGACAGGACAAGGGGAAATGGGATGAAGCTACAGCATAGGAAGTTCCGCATGAATGTGCACAAGAACTTCTTTACAGTGAGGGTGACGGAGCACTGAAACAGGCTGCCCAGGGGGGTTGTGGAGTCTCCTTCTCTGGAGATATTCAAGACCCGCCTGGACGCCTACCTGTGCGACCTGGTGTAGGGAACCTGCTTTGGCAGGGGGGTTGGACTCAGTGATCTCTGGAGGTCCCTTCCAACCCCTACAATTCTGTGATTCTGTGATTCTGTGATAACTTCACACACCAGATTTCTCCCTGCACAGACCCCGCGACTTCACAGGGTTTGCTTTACACCCAAATTCCTCACATAGCTGGCCCTCGTCAAACTAGGGCCTTCCTCAGGAAACAAGACTTTCCCCGTGTTCTTAAAGAACACCATATATCTTCTTTTCGAATGATACACCCAGGTGAGCTATAAATGGAGAATAACTACCACATGCAAGAACAAAGGGTATTGCTGAGCAGCGGTACATAATAAATTGCCCAGGAAAAGCACATCCCCTACCTTGGGTTTTGTTTTGCTTCGAATTAGTACAATTTTCACAAAATTTTGGCAATCATGCTGCTATTAGCTTTTGACGATGGCAGCCCTAGGAACTTGTTCAGCCCCGCAGCAAGAGCCCTTTATGTGCCTACTGATGTGTTGGTTCACAGACAGGCTGTGTGAGGCTGCTGATCTGAATAGCAATCAGATGCCAGCGCACGCCGGCTCTGTGCGAGAGCCGTGGACATTAATAACGTCTCTGGGGAGTGGCTGCAGCTGTAATAAAAAAAAAGATAGCTGCAGTGTTTGCACAGCTCTCCTCATTCATCCTGGGATGTAGTGAAGTGTGATAATAAGGACTTTACCAAATTTAACTGACAGGCCTGGGGGGGCATCTTTCATGAGTGGGAAAAAGAGGGGAGGAACATTTGTTTCAGCTTTACATAGGGGAATCACAGATTTTTGAAAGTGGCTCTGTGATTTTTGTTACATTTCATATTTTTTCATATATGAAACAGCCACAAAATGGATGGTCCTTTCTGGGTATAGAATCATAGAATCATATAATCACAGAAACCTACAATGGTCTGGGTTAGAGGGGACCTCAAAACCCTCTCAACCTCACCCCCTGCCATGGGCAGGGCTGCCCAAACACCAGCTCAGGCTGCCCAGGGCCCCATCCAGCCTGGCCTTGAGCACCTCCATAACCTAAGGGGTTTTGATTTAAAGCACCAGAAGGTCTCCTAACAGCACTGTTCCAAGTGCCTGAGCATTGATTTCAGGGCAAAGTCACCAATTTCCATGAGCTGGGCACCACTAAGAGTTGTAGGCAGCTCTATGGTTCCCATCTCAGGAGAGCTTTTGGTGACAGTAAATGCAAGAGGAGAAAATGCCTGCAGCCAACAGAAGTGCCTTGGTAATCAAGTGCAAGTGAGCTACGTGAATGCAAATGTAAAGAAGCACAGTGTCAAAAATTGGAAAATTAAGAGTTTTTGGCAGCTCTTTTTATGAGTTTCAGGCTAATTGATACTTTTTGAAACAATCTCTCTTGCTGGAGTCTTTTGATTATGGGAGAATATCATCTTTCACTTCAAATAGCAGTTGGGCTCCTCTTCCTGTTGGCTGAGTTTAAATGTCCTGAAGTGAAGAATTCAGGACTCAGAAACTGAGAGACAAATAAAAGGAGCCTCACATTTATTAACTTCATAACTCTTTTGACTCTTCATTCAAGCGATGCTTTCAAGACTGGTATTGCAGTTTCATGAATTGTTCAGTTTTAGCACATCTGAGCACATTACACATGCTCAGTGTAAGGCCTTTCTTCACGTAGCAAACATATGACAGGTGTATGGGTAGGAATAATCACACATGCGCATATTAATGCCTTTCCACTATTTCTGAAGATATTGGGAAGGCAGATGACAAAAAAAGAAAGTCCTGAAGAATAAAAATGTCAGTGATTTCTTGTACGGGTTGGTTGTTTCATGGTGTTTTTTTTTGTTTGTTTTTGCTTTAGACGAGCTGCGGCACAGCACAGGGCATGTCCTCAGCTCAAGCCCCCAAGTTGCCTTTGTGCAGCTTTCAGCATGGACTGGGGGAAGAAGAGGTGCACCAAGCACTTCCAGGGAAGGGAAGAAGTTTGAGATGAAAATCATTACACTCATGGAGCTTCATAGAATCATATAGGTTGGAAAGACCACTAGGATCACCTAGTCCAACCATCAGCCCACCCCCACCATGCCCACTGACCACGTCCCTCAGTGCCACATCCACACGGTTCCGGAACACCTCCAAGGACGGTGACTGCACCACCTCCCTGGGCAGCCTGTGCCACTGCCTCACTACCTTTCTGCAGTTTTGAGCTTTTTGCTGCCCAACGTGCCTGTCTGGAGGGGAGGAGCACTGAACTGCAAATGCTTTACTTCACTGTCAGCAACATGACCAGCAAACAACATGATTCCTCATCTGCCAGCTCATGTTTGAGCTCATTCCAGCTCCCGGTTATCCAGGCTTGGCTTAATTCAAGGTGCATGTCTGAAGAAGTCCAGCAGCAACAAGGACACCAGCAAGAAAGGCAGGCTGGGCAAGAGGCTGCTATCAGACACCACGGCTGTGCAGAGCCTGTCCCTACACCATCAATAGGGACAGATCCTTCCCCACACAGGGAGTTTATAGAGAAAGTCCCAAACAGACTGGAGTGGCACAGCAAGGAGAACATTTAAACTGTTGCAGGGGGGTGGCCAGCAGTGTGGAGGAGGCGACTTCCTGCATTCTGCCCTCTTGAGCCCCCATCTGTTGTACAGTGTCCAGACCTGGGGGCCCCCAGAATAAGAAGAATGTGGAGCTGTTGGAGCAGGTCCAGAGGGGGGCCAGGGAGATAATCAGAGGGCTGGAGCACCTCTCCTATGAAGACAGGATGAGAGAGTAGGGCTTGTTCAGTCTGGAGAAGGGAAGGCTCTGGGAAGACCTCATTTTCAGTCTTCCAGTACTTGAAAGGAGCTTGCAAGCAGGAGGGAGGGCAAATTTTACATAGTCTGTTAGGACAAGGGGGAATGGCTTTAAACAAAAAGAGCAGATTTAGGTCAGATTGTTAGGAGGAAATTCTTCACTCAGAGGTTGGTGAGGTGCTGGCACAGCAGCCCAGAAAAGCTGTGGTGCCCCATCCCTGGAGGCGCTCAAGGCCAGGTTGGATGGGGCCCTGGGCAGCCTGAGCTGGTGGGGGACAGCCCTGCCCATGGCAGGGGTTGGGGCTGGGTGGACTTTGAGGTCCCTTCCAACCCACACCATTCTGTGATTTTATGACTTCAAAACAGGGTGCCACAAAGCTGGAAGCAGATCCATCTACCTTTATTTCTTAATTCCCAGCCTCAGAATTATTAACTGCCAGTCGCAAGAGAGGGAGGTGCTTACTACATGTCTTTTTTTTCTGTTGGAAAAGAGCAAGGCCTCTGAGCTGATGTGGTGCCACTTAAATTTCAACAGATTGCCAGTGCCTTGTTCCTATTCAATTCAGCGTACCTGTTCATTTGCTGGCCAGACGGTCGCCTTTGTGCTGTTGTAGCAGTGCAGGCATCTGTCAGTCCTTCAATATGTGCTCTAGGCCTGGCTTATATATGTCGAACTGATTAATTAATCTCTGTGCAGCAACTGGGAAATGTAAAGTGCTACATAAAAGATAAGTATTACTATTACTAAATCTGTACTTGACGAGTGTGACTTGACATAAAGTGGCAGGTTTTATCTTACTCATTGCTTCTATCTGAAAGAGGCCATTGAGAGCAAATTTCTTGAGCATAATTTATTCTATAGACATAGTGGGATAAGTGGTGCACACGAGCAACTTACGCTTCATGTTCAATGGGAAGCTCTTTGCCTGCAGAAGACGCGATCATTTTTCTCACAAGTTGCCCTGCTACCTTTGACTCAGAGCCTTGCACGCAAGACATGGCATGGAGGGATGTCATGTGGGCAGGTGATGCTCCCTGGGGAAATTTGGACTAATGAATTTGTTGTGACATACGTTTTCAGAGCCCTCAGCAGCACGTAGAGGGTGGATTGGTAAAGCAGTCGACAGATTGCAATGTGTGATGGGAGAGTGGTGACACTCAGGGTGCACAGGGCAAAGATGCTGGAGAGGGTGGAAGGACACCCACCGTGCTGGAGTGCAGTCTGGTGGAGCCGCAGGGAAGCCCTGTCTGCTGCTTGACCCCCTTTCATCTCTTTCTCATCAGGAGATAAGACCTCAGCTTGGTGTCATGTAGACATCACATAGGCTCCCTGGCTCCCCACACACAGTCATCAGGGTTGGGCTGGGAGAAATATATTCCTTCAGAGCACAGTTTGTAAAACTTAAATTCCAGATTGCATGTATGTCTCTGTAAGACAGTGCATCACTCTGGCATGCTGAGGGTAGCTGGGAAGAGACACGACTGGTAAATACATAAATTAACTAATATTTACATTTTCTGTGTTTGCTGAGAACCTCGCACTACAGGGAGTTAATCCTGACTATTCTCTCTGGACCCAGTGGTACTATAAATAATTAATAATAATAGCAGTAAAGAGCTTTGAAAATGGAGAACTCTATAAGTGGTTCACACTGATATTTTTATAATAGGAGCATGGAATATTTGCAATCTCATGGCTACTAAATACTTTCAGCTGATTTAAGACTACAAAGCCAACATTAGCACATATTCAGTAAGTTGTATCTGTGCTATTTCAGCATGAAAGTGGGTCAGGATCCTGTTCTTGGATAAACACCCATCGCTCCGCATTAAGTAGGTCAGACCTTATCCAACAGCTCAGCATGGTTCGGACCTGAACTTGTGCAAAACTGTACTTAATTTGTCACTATTTAAATAAGTGAAACACAAAAGTCAGTGGGAAGATGACCTTATTCATTTTAATGGGAAAAGTCAGGAAGGGTGAGTGTTCCTTCTGCTAGTGTTAAATCCCTGCTGTGAGTAGCAGATACCCAGCTATGCCCAAAGAGAGATGAGTCAGTGATGCTGCACGACCTGAACTCTTCCCCTTCCTGCCTTCCCACTGAAGTCTAGCACCTTAGTGTCTCACTTAATGTCTTTGAATTTGGGCTTTCTTTTTTTTCAAAAAGAACTCTTCTCTCCTCTGTATTACTGCTGCTGGCTTCTCTTTTCTTTTTTCAACCTTTTGCATTTCTTGGCATCTCTTTGCAAAAGAATGAAGGATCCAGTCACAGCGTTTGTACACGGGGAAACTGCTCACATAAGCACAACCTCTGGCTTCTGCAATTGCCCTGTCTTTTTCAGTCCCCATAGCCACAGGCTAACACGTGTTTGGCTGTGCAGTGTATGCTGGAGGGTGTAAATCCACCTGGTTAGTGGTTTAAACACCACTTTCTTAGCCAGTCAGGTGAAGCAAGGCTCTGCTTAGGATCAAGCTCCTTCCCCTAACAGACGCAGTATTTTGTTTCAGCCTTCAAAGATTTATTTCACTGGTGTTCTTTCTGGTCATTCCTTTTCCTCATCTTCCAGGGTTTCCCAAAACTATATAAAAAATACTTCACTTTTAAAGGGTTTTAAGTTAATAAACAATAAATCTAGCTATTGTGGAGTAATGTGTTGTAGCCTAAGGAAAAGAGGAAGGTCAAAAGCAAACCTCAGACACAAAATATGTGGTTTCCTTGAAAAGCCTCAAATGTAATGGGGAAAATTTTTCTCCTTGTGCCAAGCAGGGTTTCTGGACAAGCTCCTGAGCACCAATTTCATCTGGATATGTTGTAA
The DNA here is from genome assembly GCA_030625065.1 of Alectoris magna. Lineage (NCBI taxonomy): Eukaryota > Metazoa > Chordata > Aves > Galliformes > Phasianidae > Alectoris > Alectoris magna. The sequence goes on from CM060560.1 coordinate 63,751,131, forward strand.
AGTACCCAAATCTCACTTTAAAAATTGAACTTGTCCTCTGAATCCACAAGAAAAACAAAAGTAAAGGAATCATTAAGACATCTCTCTCTTTTTATTCTTACTCAAAGCTTCAAAGAGATGGTGAGGAATAGCAAGGAAGAGGGGAATCTTTGCTTCTGGCGTCAGTCTGACATGCTACAACTCACCATATTCCATAAGACCTTTCTCTTGTATTAGCTCATTTGGTTATCATGCTAGATGCCAGCAACAACGCCACATGGGATTTGCTTGGCAAAGCTTGTTACAAGAGGGAAAACTGGAAAGAACTTTTGCATGATCTGAAAGCTTGTGATACACCAGAAACCCTGACATGGTGTGGAGATGGTGACCTGGAGTGCCTTTAGGGCCTTAGGTGATGAGTATAGAAAGAATACTGGTTTTAACCTCGTTAAGGTAAAAGGCAAGTCAGGGCCTTAAGAAAATGACAACCAATGCCCTCATTACATGCAGTCTTGAGCCTGATCCTGGAGCTTGTGCCAGGGTCTGACATGAAACTCGCTGACTCCATTAAGTTTTAGGCAAAGCTCCTGGTATAAACCTCAAATTTCTTCAGAAAGAAACAGCAGAGTTGGCTCCAAGCTCCTTAGCCACCAAAGACTGCATTAGCCCCATGAGGGGGTACATTTGGCCAGGCCACTTCTACAGCAGGGAGAGATGGGGAAACATGAGATGGAGGACATCTCATTAGGTAGGGTGGTTATATTTTTTTTAGGAAAGTTGTTCCACATTTTATTACTTTTTTTTTTTTTTTTTTTTTAATATATCACTATCCCTCTCTTTGCTATGGGCTGTAATTGTGTGCCTGTGCATTACGGCACTGCAATGGAGAGTTATTGGATTCAGAATCAAACTGTGTGATATAAAATTATTGAGTAGTCTTCTTGTTGAAATAACTCTTTGGTGTCTCTTACATTCTGATATTGGACCTCTTCCATTCATTTCTGTGTAGCCCTGCATTTGGAAGTAATTTGTGTCTTGGAACAGCAACCTGAAATTATTGGCCAGCATTGCCTGTAACGTAATGAGTGCTAGACATTTGTAAGCTTAGAGGGTTTGTCAGGAGAATATCAACTTCCGCTCCTTGTGCTATTACCAAAGGTGTTTTGGCTGACCCTACGGTTGCCCCAGAGTTTTAGTCATCTAGAAGTTTTGGCTTCAAAATCAATACAAGCTTCAGTTATGCTGATATATCCTAAGCAATAATAGAAAGAGTGGTCTCCACATCCGTCTAATGTTGGAGGCAGTGTTATCGAACAGCTGACAGAGCAGACAGGAGCTCAGCTGGCTTGGGCAAGCTCTGCTGCAATGGGCTTTTGAGACTCTGGACAGCACATTCAGTTGTTGTGCATCTTTTGCGGTCTGCAGCATGGATGAGGTGAGAGTGAAGAGGATGGAGGAAGGAAGTAAGGGCTAAAATTCCACCTTCTTGAGAAGCTGTGCTTATCAGCGCTGGCATGGAACTCTGTACAAAACGTAGCTGTGTACATGGCATGTAGCTGCTGTTATAGTAGACGCTGGAAAGAGTCTGTCTAGAGGGGGAGTTTTGCACCATACTTTGAGACTGTTGTGATGGGAAGTGAAAAAGACAGGATCCAGTGCAATTCATGCTGTATGTACGTGTGCGCACATTCTTATTTGGGAGCGGAACGAGCTGTGCCATGGGTTCAAGTGACCGCTGAGGGGAGAGGAGGTGAAGGATTCAAGCATGACATCTTGCTATTGCTGGGCTACTTCCAGTGACATTGTGGGTGCAAACTATTTGAACACCACATACCAAAACAAAAAGGAAACGAATGCTTTCAAAATCTGACAATTGATTCACTTTTCCAGCATGGTTTATTCAGAGTAAACAAATATGCTTCTCTTTCTAGAGAAATCTGCTTCTTGTATTCACGGTCTGTAAGGCACTTGGAGCACACCACCAAGCCATGTTATGTGAGAAAGGAAATGTTAGCGCAGAAACAGACTGGGCATTGCTTTGTTATAGTTCTCTAAAGACATAATAGTCATTCACATACTAATAGAATAGCTATTGACTTGCTGGTGTTTTTGAGTAGTGTGTCCGAATGCTGCCAGCAAAGATTTAGCTCCCCAGCTGGGCTCTGTTTCTTCTCCCGGACAGATGATGGCATTGTAGCTCTGCTATATTCTGCAAACCCGGTGAAGGTACTCCCAGAGCGAGATCTTGATTTGATTGTGCTATGCACGCTTTAGCAGCTTAAGATTTTGCCTTTTGCTTTTCATGTCTTCAGTGAAACAGATGAATGTTATAATAGCAGTACTTTCTAAAAGGAAGACATGAAATTCCTACATTTATAATAAAAAAGTGTTACAAACCTCATTGTAATTCAGACTTGAACTGTTCACCCTGTGCACGTCCAGAAACTCATTCTCTAATACTAGATGCAATGATCTCTGGAGGGAAGTTTTCCATCTGTTTCCTTATGATGTTAAGCTGTTAGTGCTGTTCATTATTTATTACATCTACTGGTGTATGTTAAGCTATGATTTTCTTCTTGTCTGGTATTAAGTATTCGACTTGGTCGGTCTAAAAAACCCCTAGGATTTGCATATTACACATTGAAATTTAGCATATTTGGGGTCGGGGGGGGACAGGGGGCTGTAATTGTTCCCAAGCTGCTTTTGTGCTGGCAGATAATTTATATTTAATTCAGTGATACAGAGCGAAATTAACCACTTAAGATAGAGATAAATATAGACGTGCTATATATAGGTGGAATCTGCTACCATACTCAGATGGAAGAGCATTATCTGTGCTTGATTTCAGTGGGACTACTGCAGGAGGAGCTGCCTCTCAGTATGACCAAGGTAGGCAGAATTGGGCCCATCACAACTATAGACTTCATCTACATGAATGAAAGTGCATATATGGGAAAAAGGGCTTTTTAAAATATAAACGTGCCGTTATTAATGTGTATATTAAGAGAAAGCACACATGCATATGGCTCATTATGTGTATTTTCATATCCTCTGTTACTGGAAGATGTGGTGGACCCGGTGGTTATTTTGTTCTAGATAGATAGAATAGACTGCTAATTCTCTCTTTGGATGTGAAATGGTTCAGCCTGATACACTGTTCCTTCACAGAAATTATTACCTTTTCCTGGAAATAGAATTCTTGTCAGGTTTATCCTATTTCATCACTGGTTGCATTAAATACTAACACTTCAGGTGTCACAACATAGCTGGGAGGGACAACGTTTGTGTTCTTATTTGCAATTACTGTATCAGGAACAGCTCCTTACATTCAGCGTGTTGCTCACAGAAATATCTTAGAAGATGCACAAAAATAAGATTAGCATCTTATTACACTGTAATTAAAGTATCAATTTTAGCTGTGAAACATTATCTAGATCAACCATTGAGGTTATTCTTAACGATATGCCTTTGGAATAAATATATGTGTTTCCAAACTGCATAGTAGGAAGTTTTAGCATATCATTCTCACATGTAGTGTCTTTTGATGTGATGGAGAATTGCAGATGAACTGAAATGTTCACTTTCCTGTCATGTAGCTGGTTCTTTATCATAATATAGATGTTATTAAGATAAAATCTGTCTCTCCATATTGTAGTATTATAAAACTCAGAATTAGAAATGCTTTATCATTTCTGAAGAACAAAGACTGTGACTACTTTAAGCAATATCAAAGTCAGACTACCTTTATCAGAAGAGAACATGAAGGAAATCACCAGTATTTGCCAAAGTCTAAGTTAATTCTTGTCAGACTTAACACGGGATGTTTGTGATTACCAAGCAAAATTACCACTGAGAGATAAAACAAATAAGCTTTCCTAGTGCTTTTTTTAGCGCTTTTATTAAGTGATAGCGGAATTATCTACCTGGGAACAAGATTGCTTGACTGCGTATCTGCTCTTTTGACTTCCAAGTTTGATCTTACATGAAGTAAATCAATACTGTTTTGACAATTCAGTGGACCTGTGTTGACCTACGCCTACTAAGGTGTATGTGTAAGATATGGGGAAATATAACTGTAATGGCATTATTAGGATGCCTATGGCACCAGTAAAAGTCCTGCTTTGCACCCTGTGAACATCATTGCTAGAAGACTGCATCCATTAGATCTATACTGGCGAGAAAGTTTAGATGCAATTATTGATTGATCACAATCCATCTTCTCATAGTGGCATCATCCAGTAATTTTTTGAAAAAGGACCCGAGATAGTGTTGTTAGTCCCATGACTCTGCAAAACCTATCCTCTATTACTGCAGCTCTGGAGATCATCTCTGGAAGGCATCCCTTGCAGAGACCAGCTTTCCTCCCTACTCCAGCACTGTATGCTTTTCAGAGGGTTTTAACGGGAAGTTGTGGTATTAAATGAACAGGAAGGTGGTGAAGTCAAACAGTGAAAAGCCAGGAAATGTCAGCACTGGGGTTATGTATGCAGTCACTGAAGAACCGTGAGTACCATGTGAGTAACTTCTTATGACCCGTGTGCAAGGCATTGCAACCCTCGTCTACTCCGTTGAAGTCTTAGACTTTACAGGTTATCTTCCAAGCTATGAGCTTGGTGCACTGTACACATTTAGAGAGTGAGGTGAATTTTGTTACCTATTAACCAGATGAATATTGATGTCCACAATTGCTGGAGGGATTATATAATAAAATAAGGATTATATAAAGTGATTTTTAAGATGCACTTTCACAATAGAAGTACAACTGTTGAGCCTCGCAAAGTTTGTCATAAAACCTTTCAGAATACTTGGTGTCAGGAAATGACATATTAAAATGAGTAGGCTGCTTTCCTATTGCCAACAGAGGTTAACAACATAACCAATAGCAGTTCCTGCGTGTTGTCCTGTATTGCACTGGGTATGGAAGCAATGTGCCCTAACCACAAATCAAATGATTTTAATATTCACAGAATCATAGAATCATTTGACTTGGAAGGGGCCTTTAAAGGCCTTCTAGTCCAACTCCCCTGCAATAAACAGGGACACCCACTGATCACATTGCTCAGAGCCCCATCCAGCCTGACCTTGGGTGTCTCCATGGACAGGACATCCAACACCTTGCTGGGCAACCTGTGTCAGTGCCTCATCATCCTCATGGCAAAAAACCCTTATTGTAAAAAGAAAATATCGGGATGCTGGAAATAATTAGTTGGAATGGATTCTTAGCAATCCACATAGTTTTTTACTTTTTTTAAGTCACTTTTTCATTATTTTGAACTACTCACCCCAGATATTATCTTCCATGATTGAGTACCCGGATTGAGTACATGTTCTGTTCAAAGAAAGAATGAGAGAAAAAATGGAAGAAAGAAAGGGAGAGAAAAAGGAGCAAAAAATGCTACCACTTCTTGTTTTGAATCTATATAATATATGGAATATATAGCCCAAAATGTTCCCAAACAATTAGATAGATCTCTTAATGGATTCCAGTGGAAACAAAAGTTGTTTAACTCTCGTAGTTTGCAATGCTTCATGACAGACCATTATGTTGGAGAACTGAGCACTTGCTGGCAGCAGCTTAAGGGATCTCAAAGCACTTTGTTCAGCCTCCTGCAAGTGTGCAGCTACCTCCCACTTGTCATCAAAGATCCACCAGCCATGTTACCACATTTGTAGACAGAATGCCCTGGCTTCCTCAGCCTGAACTGGAATGAGAGGCTCCTCGCACCTTCCCAGGGGAGGACAACAGAGTTTAGAGTTTGCCAAGTACATACTTATGCATATGTAGAAAGGTATATTTATTTTATCTTGTTAAATACACTTTCAGCAAACAGATTACACCATTACGATAGTAACATTCTGAAAGGCAACTACCATGGCACTTATGTACTAAATGCTTATTTTCAGTCACTTTTAACTTTCTGAGAAAAGTAGCTTTTGCACTGATTTATCATGCTCCACCTGGGACCAGACATGATCACTTTACAGACGAAAGGGAAGTTTTATTAACATCCACCCAGTCACTTAGCCAATTCAGAGTTGTCTGACTGAGAAAAAGCCATTCTCACTTTTAAATCCATCACATAAATTCTGAAGACTGAGAGACAACTCCTGCCTCATTTTGTTTCAAGGAAAATTCCTGTTTCACATGGGTAAAACATGGTCTTTTGCTTCCTACTTTCTGAAGAATCATAGAATCAGAGAACCAAAAAGGTTGGAAAAGATCACCCAGTCCAACCAGCAGCCCACCCCCACCATGCCCACTGACCACGTCCCTCAGTGCCACATCCACACAGTTCATGAACACCTCCAGGGACGGTGACTGCACCACCTCCCTGGGCAGCCTGTGCCACTGCCTCACTGCTCCTTCTGAGATGAAATGCTTCCTAATATCCAACCTGAACCTTCCCTGAAGAAATAGTAAATTTAGAAATAAGAAAATAGCATGTGAGTGCTCACATGCTTGTGTGTGTGTATATATAGACCAGTTTTAGTAACAAATTTGCACAGGCAAGCAAGTCCTAAGCATGGGTCCCAATTATGGAAAGGATCACAGACACGTGCCAGGTTTTAATCGTCTCGCCAGAACTGCCCTCACACAGAAAGTCGGGCACAAGCTTAAGTCTGTGCTAAACTGGAGTCCTGGTAACTTAAAAGAAGGGAGATATTAATTATGAGGGTTGACAAATCTCCTTAGCTTTTTGACTGTTACCTGCACAGCAGTTGATAAAACGTTCAAGCTAATGGTATAAAGAAGTCAAATAATGATATTGCAGACTTACAGGTTTATCCTGGGATTAATAAATTATGGGAGTCTGCAGTGAGTTGTGTTTGAAGGGATAGCAGCTGGATCCTTGAAAACAGATGGCCTTCCTTGTCTAAGTAGGCTTGATCTTGTCTAATCTTAAAAGCTAAGCAGGTTTGGGTCTGAAAGATCCACCAGAGAATATCTGATGCTCTAGGTTGTTGCTTTTCTATAGCAGCAATTGCTGCTCGTAATGTGATGGGAAATCTAATGAGAATTTTGTAAAAATAAATAAATAAATGTGAAAATTATAACCTGATTTTATATTTTTCACGTTATTCCTGGCAGCGTATTGCTAGAAATTCACTGTGTTCTCAGGATGGTAGGAATTTAATACAAGCTTGTTTTGCCTTAGTACATAATGCTTTGTTCAAATGGCAAAAAAATCACCAGCCTGCTGTTGTGACCTGCAGCACAAGCTTTGAGAATGATTGCCCATGAATTGGAGAAATTTGAAAACAACTTAAAAAAAAGTACCCTCTATATTTACGGTATTTGCTGTTTCATGAGCAGCATTTTGGTTGCAGCTTTTCAGTTTGTTTATTGTTTTGAAAGTACTTTTCTTATAGATTTGCTTAACAACGTGAGCATTTTAACAGACTGTGGCATAACGTTTCAATCTTGATTGCTTAACGCCACGAGAGTCTGATTCATATCTACCTATTTGTGCTTGTAACTGAGCTAGGTATCACCACAGGAGGCTGCAAGGCTCTGTACAGCTTGTTCCTTGTGTTCCAAGAGAGCCAAGAGGAGATCACATCCCTCCTGAGTGCTTTGTGGGTTGGGAGGCTCTTGTCAGACAAAACCACACTTGGTGATTGGGTTTCTGAGGAACACATTTTCAGCTCTTTTTTTTTTTTTTTTTTTTTTTTTTTTTTTGTGGGAAATTGGCAGCTACTGAGCCAATGGCACTCCATTTTCTGAAAAACCAATGGCATCAGTGAAGATTTAGCCTTTGGCTTTGGTGAGAGAAGAATTATGCCCTTGGGTAACTGGGGAGAGTTGATAGGCAGAGTCATTGGCCCTGGAGGTGTTCAAGAACCATGTGGATGTGACACTGAGGGGCATGGACAGTGGGCATGGTGGGGTGGGCTGATAGTTGGACTAGATCTGAGAGATCTTTTCCAACCCTGATGACTCTGTGATTCCAGGACTGTAGCTGGCTGCCACTGGGTACTGATTGCCCTCGCAGTGCCACTGCTCACACGACAAGCACTGTTGTTTAGGAACTATCAGATTAATTAGTCTGTCAGCATGGAGGGGTCTGGTTTATAGCCACTTGACTATTTGTTATGGTGCTTTTTCCCTGAGCACTGTTAACAACATACAAATGCTTGGAAATCACACTGTTCATGAATCAAGTGAATATGGAGAGAATAATTGTCACTTCCCTAAGATGCAACAATCCCAAATGCTTTATATAAGCATCTACGATTAGAAAAATGCTGTTCCTTTCTAGTAATTTATTTTATATCGTACTACATGCTAGTCAGTGTGGTAAAGACCTATATCAATTATAGCATTTCATTACCCAGTAGCACAAAACATAATGTTGTATAGTAGTTTGCTTGCACACGAATAGGCTACTCTAACTCAGGCAGAAAAACTCCTCTTAGGAATGCACAGTTAAATTATATCAAATGTCTCATACGGTTGCAGTCAAAAGAAGAATTTTTATGAAATCCAGTTGAGCAAAATTAATCAATTCTACATAAGCCAGGCTTCAACAGCAGAAAATTTTGCAACGAGCCTAAAATCTTGTAAATGCTAATGTAATGCATGTCAGATAATTTCTGATGGCAAAGAGTAACCTTTGTCTTACAATATTTTCATATTGAACTCTTCAAAAAGAGGGGCTTACATGCAAGGCACTTGTAGTTACATGGAAGCTTTTCTCTATCCCCAAAGTACATATGTGCATACAGATGCACACGTGCAGCACACAAGGGCGTGTGTGTGTGATCGCATTCCCACTGACTGCAGTGTCCTTTGTAACCCATTTGTCCTACAGAGTCAGTTGTACCCATATTTTCTAGGAGCTGTCTCTACACAGATGATGATAGCTGCCAGTAATGGGTTTGCAGGATCTCACATCACTTGCTTGTGCCTTTTGTTTTTGTAAATATTTGTTGTTGATCTGATTGAAGTAGCTTCTACACGAATAAATAAATAAATAAATAAAAATTGATGAGATAAAGAAAAAAAAATACTAAAAACTAAAGCCATTAGTAACTTACATCCTTGTGGAAATGATCAGTAATATAAAGCAAGCAAAATAATGGCTAATTACTAAACTGTCGCTTGATTACCTCATCAGTTCATAAAGACTCCCTTTAATAAAATCTTCAAGTCATCACAGGAGAAAAAACAATTCCATCAGAAAAGCTACTTGGAGTATCCCCGACTTGAAGGACTGGGGAGGATGAGGGAAAGAGAGGGAGAAATGAGTTGGAAGCGTGCAGGTTTGTCAGCCCCGAGTCCAGGTGCCCAGACGTGGTTACTGGCACTGTGCAGCACAGCATCAACAAGTGTGCTTGCTGCTTCCCCGGAGGGAGACCTTGAAATACCCGCTTGTGTACTGGTGGAGTGAGCAAATATTAAAATTGACACACTGTAAGAGGGTTTTCTCGGCTGCACTGAATAAAAGCAAAAAAAAAACCCTGAAGCTTTGTCAGATTGAATAAACCACGAGGATGAAGGGAGCAAAGTGATAAAGAACTAGATCCAAGCTACAGAAACAAGCACAAAAACACTTTGAAATAAAAAAGAGTGGATGGGGTTTCAGGTCAGCCATCCAGTTTGTTTGAACTATGTTTTTGATTGAATGTGTGATCTTACAAATACAGCTTCCACGCTGGAAAATTGTCTGTCTGTGCTTTGGGGGGTGGTGGTGATGTTGCAATGCAAATGAGTATGGATAAATGCTTAGAAAATCAGATGTAGTTCTAAAGAGGGCATCTATTCCAAACAAAAAAGCAACTTATTTGTCTTCAAAATAGAGTCTTGTTTGCTTACTTTAGGAGAGGGCTTGTATGTACACGTTTCAATTTGCCCTATACATTACTATTCAACTCATTTTAAGTATTATATGCCAGCTTAAATAAAAGTATATGCTCACTTCCTCATTTACTTGCTTAGTGTTTCAACCAGAACCTCTAATACATTTCCCATACCAAATGGTGGGGAAGTGTAGTGTAGAACAGTTATATTTCCGTAGTCTCTCTCTGTGTACAGCTACCTCATAGATTAATTATCTTCCAAGACTTTATTTTCATAAGAATCCACAACTTCCAAAATTATACATCCAGGAAAGTTAATAAAATTTTTCATTTAAATGGGAGAAAGTAGTTTTCCTATAGCTACCACTACAAACTGCCAAATCCTAGTTATTTAAGAACAAGAAAGCTTACAATATTATTATTTTGTTGTTGTTGTTCAAGTAATTCTACTGTAGGTCTTTTTGAGATGTAAATTTGACCTGATGACTCCCTTCTCTGGCCAATTAACACTGGATTCCCAAATGTGCTTTTGGATTGTAGTGGCTCGACTTGTACACTGAGCTTAAGAATATATTATTTTCTTAATTCTCAGCACTCAGCACTCAGCAATGAGCATTGTTTTTCTTTGCTGAAGAGGTAGGTAAATTCTGGAGACTTGCCACCATTTTGGTGGATTCACAGCCCAAAATGTGCAATAAGCCCAATGGACTTCACCCATTTAGGCTATATTCGTTGCTGTGATTTTTAACTACTGAACAAATTTATTGCATAGTTTTCCTTTCTCTGTCTGTCTTTCCCAAACACTTTCTTCCCTTCACACACAGTAAGTTTTGTTATAATTTACTAGTGACAAACTCAACCAAGGAAAGCATTTTGTTCAGAAATCATGTGAATTTCTATGGTAAACTGACCGGTGGAGCTGTGGGCATGGTGCTCCAGGGTTACCACACAACGAAAGGTCATAGCAAGAGCTGCTGCCCTTGACCACACTGCTCAACAACACAGGAAAAAAGAGGGCAAGTTGTCAGACTTTCTCAAGATTCTCAAGCCCTTTGTCCATTTTTTTCTGTAGACTGGTGTTCAGTGCAGAGAACCCCATTTCCCCATCAGCCTTGGTTTTGTTCTGTTTTGGTATTTCCGTTTTGGTATTTGGTATTCCGGTATGTTTGAGTCAATTCTATTTGGGCCAGCAAGTTTCTGAGGTACTGTTGTGGTGCAGCAAAGCCATACATCGAGCCCTGGTTAGGATATGCCAACAGTGTCACCAGAGAGACCTCTCTAGGTCCATTTCTGCTCATGTTATTCAAACAAGCAATGATAATGAAGGATATTCCTCAAAGGTGATGAGAGATCTTAAAGTGATGTTTCTTTCACAGTGTTCCTTGGAGTTATTATTGGCTCCACCTACACTAATTCACTTTCATGGAGCCTGACCCAGAAAAGGACTAGTCCAAGTTTCATCTGACACCATCCTCAAAATTAGTAAAAATGAGAGAAGAATAACCAAAGAGGCTATTTTCTAATGTCTGCCTTCATTCAGAAAAGGTATTTTACATTTTTTTTTTTCATATTACTCTGCCTGGTATTTTTCCAGATGTAAGTTTTAATTCTGCTCTTTGACAAAAAAGCACACTACTGTAATATCTGGGCACACAAATTGCAAGGCAGAACGAACACATTCAGTAATCTTGGTCTTTACAGAAAGGTCTTTGTTAAAATGTCAATAAGGCCATTTTATAAGAACCCACGGAGAGATTGGGTCAAGTTAAGGTATTTTGGCATCCACAAAATAGAACAGTACTAGGAAGGCTCAGAAAAGGCTGCTGAAGCTTGACAACCAGCAAGATGTTGTGTAGGTGTGTTTGTGAAAGGGAGAAGTATGCAAAAAGTGCCCAAGGAAGGCTTCCATGCCTGGAACTGAAAGCTGATTTGAAACTGTGTGGGGCTGACAGACTGTGCAGCATTCAAAACGCAGTCTTCATAAGCCTGGAAAAGCATTCACCTTGCTTATCGAGTCACATTTTCTTCTCATCTCCTGGTTACTTCCTGTGTCCACCTGTAAGACTGAAGCTTTACGCCCTTACTTCATTGCTAGGATAGGAATGTGTTTTATCATCCTGAAAACCCTCATCACTGACTACTGTATGTTTCTTCTGTCTGGCTTCATTGAGTGGTCACAATATCACTGCCTACCAGTACTCCTGGATTATGGTTGCTGCAGGAAATAACTGCTCTGTGTATGTTGCTTAAATTAAATCAGAATCAAAGCAGTTTATTGATTTATTAACAACACCCAAATAATGAGCAATCAGTGAACAATACGTAGAGGATCAATACAAGCAATACAACAACCACAACACTAGGCTCTCCCACATGGGACAGAGCAGTTACATGACTTCAAGCACTCAGATCTTTTGAAACCAAATATTTTGCAACATCAAGACCACAAAAATTGTTTTTCAAGTGATCTGCTTCTAGCTCAAATAGACTAATTAATTTCATGAAATGTTATAGCTTTGCAATAACTCTATTATTATCATGACGGTATGAAGAGATGCCTAGAGATTCTAGGCGTTCCAGATGCCTAGAATTGAGAGATGCCTCAATTCTGAAATACAGAATTGAATCCAGATATGAAAGCAAAACTTCTAATGGTAGCTCTCTCTAGGTGTGGTCCTAACTCACAGGTCCTATTCCTGGTTTCAGTCCCTTAAAAATATGCGTGTTCAAATCAGGGTTTGATGGGCTGGAGCCTATCTTGTGGAGATGTCTCATGGCATGTTCGGTGAGTCTGAGGTGTCCAGCACAGATATATCTCAGGCTTCTGAGAAAATGCTTTCTTTTTTGGAGAGGGTGTATGGGGTTGCTTTGGGACTGAGTAACTTCTGCAAAGCAAAGGGCCAAGAGATGCAAGAGGCAGAGGGAGACATCTGGAGGTTGGTGGCCCTGCCTGTGCCAGAGGTTTTGGAGCTTAATGATCCTCGGGGTCCCTTCCAACCCATGCCATTCTATGATTCTCTGACATCTAGAATGTATTTTCTTTCATCTGTTATGCAATTACACCACATACATAGAATAGAGCAACATGTCTTCATTTCTTTCTGTATATTGGCATAATACCTCTTTACCCTTCCTTTTTGTAGTCCCTTTCTTCTAGTTATGATGAATGTAATACAAACAGCACAAGCATAATAAATTGGTTCTTAATTTCCTTCTAGCTGATCTTGAATTTGGCTGGTGGCTATAAGTGAAGTAAATGTACTAGAACAATATATGGTAGGGTTTGAAAATAAGGATCTGATTGTCACGGCCAAATAGTCATTATGAGTGTTAATCACCAAAACTGAATTCCAGAGTATACTTAACTGCACACCTGTCTGACATCTGGAAAATTGAACTAATCCATTTTATGAAAGGAACTCCAACTTGGAAATCACATTTGTGCTTGGCAGTGTTATGCTTACTATTGTTACAAATAGCCCTGAAGATGATTAGAATGGAAAGGAAATGAAGGCAATCTCCTTTGTTTTTCAGGCTGTGCGCTTTGTGAGTTTGACAGCATTTGGAGGGAGTTATTTCCTTGTTTTATCCACGCCTGGCTCACACGCTGCACTGAGGGGGCTCGTGCGTGACTTGCCCCAGCCTCTGTAAGCTCCTGGGAAGCTGGTGGTGCAGAAGGTTTGAGGCAGGGCGGGGGCGAATCCCACCCTGCACTGCCCTCCCCACTGCCCTCCAGGGACCGCAGCAAACCTGGAAGGCTTCATACTGTTCAGTTAGAAGGCACTGAAAACTCCCTTGGAAGGTTTTGCTGGATTAAAAATGGCCAATTTATTAGTGGCACTCTTCCAAAACCTTCAAAATTTTTGGTTGAATTTGTGTAGCTATCTTGAACAAGGAAAGGAGAAACTCTTTCCGGCATCACATTGAGCTTCTCAGGACCCCCTGAGTCCACCAGCAGCGCAACACAGATTTTGCTGGCAAACGGTACAAACAGTGCCCCAAGCTCAATGTGCCAGAGATTAAACAAGCATATTCATCTTAATGTGAATCTGCCTCATATCAGCTGCTTTTTAATTTTTTTATAACTGCTAATTCATCTATCTATTAGCAAAACAGGATATCTTTTATCAATGGAAGTAGCAGTTATTATAACAAAGTGTTGTATTTTCTTTCCTAAGAAAACGTAGAGAATCTCAGGGCTGAAGTATTTCTTCCATACGTCTTAGTTGTTTTGCCGTAACAGCAGCAGCTTAAAAAATTACCCATTACAAAAACCAAATCAGGAAACTGGTTTTAAATTTGGATTTTCTCGTCCTCTCTTAACGTGTGATTGAAAGTTTGTGAAGTACTCAGTGTGGTTTATAAAACCCTGTCAAGTGCTTGTAACTTTGGCAAAGAAAGACTTATTAATACACAGTTTTTAATGTGAAATTACCATATTTTCAGTTAGCAAGCGAGGTCTTTTTCAGCAGCTAAAATTAACTGTTGAAAAACGTTGGAAATGTGCATGGTAATGAATTCATTTCTGTCAAAATGAAATCATTAATATTAATTTTTACCCTCCTCTGAGTGACTCCTGCACCATTTTTCAAGTTAGAAAAGAAGTTAATGAATTTGCAAGACCATTTCCTGCAACACGGGGCGTGCAGGTCTCCCACCACCAGCAAAAGGCTATTTTAACTCCTGGCTCCTTCTTTGAGCAGTCTTTTCTTCAGTGTTTCACTTTTCCTCTGATTATTTACAGACGAACCCACCAAAATTACAGTAAGCCCGTTTACCCGAGGTGCAGACCTTGAGATTGCCACGAAATGGTTTTCCAGAAGGTTTTTACCAGCTGAGTAGAGCAATATATCTCAGTTCAGACTCTTCCCAAGGGACCTGTTTTCACTGAAGTCGATGGAAAAGTTCCCATTGATTTCAGCATAGCTGGATCAAGTCCAAAATTCAGACATTTCGAAGAGGTCTCCAAGTACAGCAAAAAAATAGAGGGATTCAGAGGCTCTTGATTCACTGTAAGGTTTCAGTACGTATTTAGTCTAATCTGATTGAATTACATTTAAGTATACAAGTGAATATAAGCGTAAATTTAAATGCCTTTCTTTGTAAGATGCATTTACTTAAAACTATCACACACTGTACCGTGGCTGCACTTACCAAGCAGGATGGTGACATGGAGACTTGGTGACAATAGCGCATAACAATAAATGCATTTAGTTTCTGTGTCAAAAAGTGCAATTTTAATCCCACAAATACATCATAAAACTTTCAAAAGATGGCATTAACTGCAGTATCTTTCCAATTCAAAAACACCTTAGTATTTTTAACTGGATGTGCATTGTTGGCTGTTGTTTTAATACGGGGGGGAGGGGAAACGATCAACTTTTATCCTCATTTAATGCTAACTAAATATTCCTTAGCTACTGAAGTGACTTAATGACATGAGTATGTGGTCTTATCAAAGTCCCATTATTGTTCTGACAGTATCTCATTTGTATGCAAATCCACTTGCATGCATCTTATTCTTTGGCAAACGGTGCTAGCAAGCCAGCGAGCGTCTTTTTAATTATGTGCATGTCTCTGCGTAGCATATTTGTTACTGCATATGAACATTATGCTGCTGTAACAACTGCTGCACCTTATATCATGCTTATGAACAGCGGTGCAGATCATCCTGCAATTTTTATCGTGAGTGATAGACGTGCTCTGTCAGCTGCTGTCACCCAAGGGTAATCGCAGTACATAAGGCATCCTTTTAAATAAAATATTCATGGGGCACTTTTTTGTGATTGCCCATCTTTTTCATAATGATGCCCACTGGATATCTGTTCAATCAGTGCCTCATCTGGACTTACTTTGCATATTCTTGACCATTAAGAAAAATTAATACTGTTAGACATGAACCAAAATGGAGACCACATGCACCTTTACCACAGAGGACAACTTTTATCTCAAAGGCTGGCCAGAGCCCATAGATATGTGTGTGGGACCATCTATCCCACAGCAGCATGTACACTGTATGACCTCCTTTCCTGTGGATAACAACTCACAGAGGGTGTACACCCCAAAATCTAGGAATTCTGCTAGGCGATGTGAAGGTCCCCTCTCAGACTGGGAAGTCCTTGCCAGCAGATTAGGCCACTCATGGTGATTCTGCAGTCTCTGGAATGGGGCAGACAGATCCCTTTCCTGAGGCCCTATAAGTAAGTTAAGTTGAACCTTTTCTTTAGTATCTTTCTTCATAGAATCGTAACAGTGAGTTGGAAGGAACCCCTAAAGGCCATCTAGTCCAACTTCAGCTACACCTACAGCTGCATTAGGTTGCTCAGAACCCCCCTGTTCAGCCTGACCTTGAACATCTCCAGGGATGTGGTGTCCACCACACACCACATCTCTGGGCAACCTGTTGTGGCTAGCAATAGAAAGCTGATGTTGGCTTCACGCCTCATAGGACAATCCATGCCAAGGGAAATACAGTGCAGGAGCAAATGTTGTCAGAATTGGGAAAGTAATTTCAGAAGTGCGGATTTCAGTAAAAAAAAGAAAAATGGAAAGGATGATGTCAAAGTCCCAACTTCTAGTTGGAAAACTTTTAACATGAACCTTTGGAGGAAAAAAAAATGTGAATATGTAAGGAGAAGAGTAGTGAAGCAGAATCAGCTGGTAGAAATATGAAGGCACAGAGAAAGGACAATGTTCTACTCTGAACATGGTCTCAGATCAGATGGTTAAATGCATGTAGATGTGACTGCAATGCATCCACACGTAGCTCTGTGGTTTGATCTGTGTGGGAAGATAGGGCTGGAGGAGCTGTCTAGCTTATCACCCCCAATGCTCTGCAGCTTCAAGTGCCAAATCCATCTTTGTATGTGCTTATGCCCATGCATGTGTACAGGAAACATGGAAAATCTGCACTCCTATGAAGATACCTGCATCTAGAAAAACAACTAACAGCTACTAAAGAGAGGCCTCAGCCAAACAAGGCAACAAAACTTCCTCTATTACTAATAAACCTGACAAGCTGATTGATGGCTGTTTTTCTTGCTGTGATTTGTTGACAGATTGTTCTTTATGCAAAAATTACCAGGGTTTAAATCTGCATCATATGGCCCCTAATTCAACCAGCAATATGTTACCAATTAAATTCCGCTTAAGCTATCATCAACTAGCGAACCACAGACTGTGTGAAAGAGAATGACAGTCAGATAGCCAGTAACATCAGTTGTGCCGTCATTCTGAGGCTGGCCTATAAAGGAGGGACATTAAATAACTACATGAAAGATTAAAAGATCCGAAAATGAAAACGATGCCAGTTTTGCTTGTGCTGCTGGCAAATAGAGACAGAATCCCTGCCCTTGGTATCCCCTGCTCTCCTCACATGCAGGAAGAGCTGCAAAGCAGGGTAAGGGCTCAGTGAGAAGAGCATTAATGAAACTTCACCGTTTGCCCTTTCATTTGATCTCAGATTACGCTTTGGCTACGTTTTGGCCCTCACTCTTTGGTTTTGTTACTTCCATTGGCAGGGAGAGGATACATTTACTGCCAGGGAAAGGGCCAGATCCCACTAAACAATGGAGGTGTTTACATGTCAGCCACGCCTCCTCAGGTCCTTTTCTTCCTCACCAATATGCCAGAGAGGAACATGGGTCCCCACGCCAGATGCCAGAGCAGCACACCATCACTCATTCCCAGATTCTCACATACTCTAGGATTGCAGGAGCTCAGATAAAGGTGCTATCCTGAGCACCCTTGGACTCACTTTGCTCCCAGAGAGGTGATGCCTTCCTCAGAACCTGTGTGGCCCAATGTGGGTTGAGGTCCCCAGCAGAGTACAGGACTGGTTGGGGTTCTGGATGAAGCACAGCACTTGGTCGCAGAGTGGAGGCACGCCTCTCCATGATGCGTTGTGAGGAGCTTCCTGCTGTGAGTTTTATCTGTCTCCTTATCTCAGCTTTAATGTTATGGTTGTGTATTAAGTGTATGTGTGCTTCAGAGAATGGGCAGTAATCTTTGTTTAGAAAATCGAGCATATCGCTATTAACCCTAGTGAATTGAAAATTCCTTTTCCCACTATATGATCATCGCAGTCATTATTTACTTAAGAGCGTTTTAATGCTCTGCTGTCTGCAGAGTACTGAGTACTGTGTATCCTGTGAAAGGACTGGAATTTGGAATCTCATCGTGAGGTGTCTCTAATGAACGCCTGAACTCCTCTTCCGTTTTCACATTGCAGTACAAAATCATAAGCCAAAAAAACCCCACTGAGAAGCAACTGCAATCATAACACTCTCAAAAAGTACAAATATCCCTCTTTTTGAAGATTACAACGTAAATCAGGCATCTATTATTTCTGTGTCAGTGTAATAACTTACAAAGAATTTGCACATGATAAGAGGCATCCTCTAAGGATGACAAATTAGGCATAATAAAACAGTTAGGAGAGAACATAAATAAGAAGGCATCTGGGGCAAATCCTCTCCTTCCTTTACAGTCTTGCAAACGAACAGCTCTAGAGATACACGTCCTTGCTCACGACACATCAGCCATGTCTGCAGAGGGCTTTAGAGATCCCACTGAGCCTCTCCTCCCAGCTCTCCTGCTCAAAAAGAAGGGAAGGAGGCAGCAAAACCTTTGGTCTCCCCCCTCTGTCACGATTTCATGCAAAGGTGAGGGAACACCATGCCATATTGCTTCTTTCTATTTTTTATCAATGGATGGCATGCTGTGCAGGCTTCATGAGATAGCAAAATGCAGGATGGATGGAGCAGGCTGCCCCCAGTATCAGAAAATTGATAGAATGGTTGTGTATATGAAATCAGATCCGTGTGTCTGTAATGTCTTCCAGCATGGCTGTGTGGTCATCATCCACCTGTACAGGCATATTCTGGTGTAACTCAGCTGAATATGGTTGAAATGCTTCCCACACATTCCATATTCTAGCTGTAGGTGTCCCTGCTCATTGCAGGGGAGTTGGAGGAATTTAAAAGTAAACTGACTGGACCTTTAAAAATCCCTTCCAACTCAAACAATTCTGTGATTCTGCGATTCTGTGATTCCACGAAGTAAGAGTCAGTCCCTGTGCAATTCAGTAAACTTCCTTCATCAGCACTGTCAGGACACAACATTTTTGCCTGTGTTTCTTTTCAATCTTGCCTGTCCATCTGTGTGTGGTGCTGGAGAAAAATCACTCCTGCAGCATCAGGCAGAGCCTGTGCCAACTGCTCCGCTATGGTACATTTGTCAGAGCTTCTCCAGCCTCCTCGTTCAGATTTTTTTCAAGCTTATTTCATAGATTGCCCTGCAGATTGTGTGGGAATGCAGATCAACTTCTGCTGAAGAAGTCAGCCATGAGGGATGTCACACCAGGCTGAAGGACAGCTTCCTCTTCTCCATTTCAATGGAGAAGGTGACATTGCCATGGCCCGGTGTGGCTTCAGTCTCTACAGCTAAGACCAAATCATCAAAACTTCAATGCCTTATGTAGTACCTTTTTTTCATCCTTGATTTCTCAGATGGAGCTAGGTTTATTTGGAGGCTCACTGATAGCGAATGCGTGCATTAGTTAGACATAATGAGCAGCAGGCTCATTTTGCAAGGTTTGCCTTCCTGCTCTACCAGCAAACAATAGAGATAACTGCTGCCTTCTGAATTTCAGTACTCTGCTTCTTTCTGGGCTCAGTCCAATAGGCATTCAAGGTGGTTAGGAAATTTCCACCATTTTTCATGGATTTGGGGCTAGTCTCTCCTAAGAGAAAAGAAAATATGCTAGAGATGAGTAATTACCTACTGGCATCTAAGCTGTATGTGCCTATAGGAAGGACATAGGGAAAACAGAATCTGTGCCATCTGAAATGGTGTCACCATCTAGACTCCAGCCAGTACATCTGCTACACTTCCTAATTTATGCAGTGATTTAACATTACAGTGGGTCCAGCTCATTGAAGCAAATTTATATGCAGGAGCACTATTTTAATCTTAGACTTAAAGTAATTTTAATTAATAATAGCTTCCTTTTCCAGTCTGTCAACATATCTCCACCTCTTGGCTTTTTAAGAATTAAAGTAAATACAGAAATAAAAATATTAAATTATTGCCAGACAACGAGAACAAAGGAAACAGCAGAAACCTGAAGTCTATAGATGTGAAAAATGGCTAAGAGTTTTCAGCCCCATCCTGTCTACTCAACACCACTATAGCCAGCTCCATCTTATTTAAGATAAAAACTAAATAATGAAAATGAAGCTGAAACTAAATGATGAAATGAAGTGATTGCCATGACATAATAGACGACCTCACCCTTTACTCTCCTAGTCTGTCAGACGCAAGGTTTCTTTCTCACAGACTTTGCCTGTGGCATGTATCCCAATGCTACTGTTTTGCAATTTTGCTTCCTCTTCACTGGAAACAGCTGCTCTACGTGGGTAGCTCTTCCCCAGTGTGGTGAGACTTCAAAGCTTGTTGCTGGTGCTGATAGAGCTAGCTGAGCTGCTTGAACAGAACATACGGCTTTACTGGATTTCAGACTCCAAACGTTGTCCCCAAAAGTCGGGAGAACTGAGCATGGAATCACAGAACCACAGAATCATTAAGGCTGGAAAAGACCTCTAAGATCATCTAGTCCAAGTGCCAAACCTTCCCCACCTTGCCCACTGGCCATGTTCCTCAGTGCCACATCCACACAGATCTGGAACACCTCCACCACCTCTCTTGGGTAGCCTGTTCCAATGCTTGAACACTCTTTCTGAGAATAAATTTTTCCTAATGTTCAAACTGAACCTCCCCTGGTGCAACTTGAAGCCATTAGCTCTTGCCCTATCACTGTTGCCTGGGAGAAGAGGCTGACCTCTACCTCACTACAACCTCCTTTCAGATCGTTGTAGAGAGCAGTGGGGTCTCCCCTGAGCCTCCTCTTCTCCAGACTGAACATTCCCAGCTCCCTCAGCTGCTCCTCACCAGACTTTTGCTCTAGAGACTTCATGACTCCATTGCCTTTCTCTGGCTATGCTCCTGGGCCTCTATATCTTCCTTGCAGTGAGGGGCCCAAAACTGGACACAATATTCAAGATGTGGCCTCCCCAGAGCTGAGTACAGGGGGACAATCACTTCCCTGTTCCTGCTGGCAACATTATTTCTGATACAAGCGAGGATGCTATTGGCCTTCTTGGCCACCTGGGCACACTGCTGGCTCGTGTTGAGCCATCTGCCAGCACCCTCAGGTCCAGTCTACACAGACTATAGTCTTCCAGTCACTCTGCCCCAAGCCTGTAGTGTTGCCTGTGGGTTGTTGTGGCCAAAGTGCAGGACCCAGCACTTGGTCTTGTTAAAGCTCATACAATTGGCCTCATGGCATTCTGCAGTATGGGGCTCACTTAGCTCCTATCTTGTAGGCCGCAGTATTCTCAGTGGCTTATTTCAAGAAGGGACGCTGTCTCACTGATGGTGAAGGGGGGCATTGCGTGTCATGCTGCTGCCAAACCATGCCAGAGAGAGGATTGTGCCTCCAACTCTGTATGTAGGACAGGGAGAGATACATGGACTATGTCAGGTCTATTTCTATTTGCAAAGTCTGTTGTGATAGGATAAGAAGAAATGGTATCAAACTAAAAGAGGAGAGATTTAGACTGGATATAAGGAAGAAGTTTTTACAATAAGGGTGGTGAGGCACTGGCACAGGTTGCCCAGCGAGGTGGTGGATGCCCCGGCCATCCCTGGAGACACTCAAGACCAGTCTGGATGGGGCTTTGAGCTACAGGTGTTCCAGTTCATTGAAGGGGAGTTGGACCACATAACCTTTGAAGGTCCATTCCAACCCAAATAATTCTATGATGATTTCATGATTTTATGTCTCTTTATCGGGGACTGTAGTGATAAGACAAAGGGGAATGGTTTTAAACTGAAAAAAAAAAAAAAAAAAAAAAAAAAAAGGTAGATTATCTTAGATTTTGGGAAGGGTGGTGAGGCACTGGAACAGTTTACCTAATTAAGTTGTGTAGGTATGTCCTATCCCTGGAAGTGTTCAAGACCAGGTGGATGGGACTTTGGGCAACCTGATTTAATGGGAGGTATCTCTGCCCATGGCAGAGAGTTGGGATTAGATGGTCTTTAAAGTCCCTTCCAACCCAAGCAAGGAAAAATAAGTTGTGCTCAGAAACCATCACATTGGGTCCAATAGGGTTAAAATGTACCCACCAGGGTGCCCTTGGAAGGTGTGGATTTTTTTTTAATATTAATTGGATAAAAAAAAAGGATGAGTATAAGACAGGAATTTCTCTTTTATTCTAAGGAGGTATTCATTTAATGGCTAAACTTGAAAAGGAGCTACAAGAAGCAACCTGAATTACAGCTTAAATGAGTTTAAAATTCCAGTTGCTTATAGCTTAAAAAAAAAAAAAAATGGGAAAAAAGTGTCTGAAACCAAATGGGCTCTGTGGGGTGGTTCATGGGCAAAGTGTAAAATGACACATAATGAAATAAAGTAATTATATTTGCAAACCTGTTCAAAAGCCTGGTACAGACTGTAACGATCAGGCAGAAGCAGTCTCTCATTTCTCGTGGTGTTCTTTTGCAGAATTATGTGACCCAAGAAAGAAAACATTAAGATGTTCTGATTTCACCCTATAGGACAGAGAAATACGCTTTGGATAATGCTTACCATAATTCTATCTACTTGGCTCAGACAGTTATATTTTTATGAATCTTACGTTACTTTCTGTCACCCTCTAGGCAACAATATAGAGTTATTGCAGTATAAAGGAAAATGCTTCCTGTTGAGCTTATACTTGAACAAGTCTTAACCAAGTGGAAGCTCTTAATAAAAGGGTAAATATACCAAGGAATAAACAGGTATAGTGAATAAAAGGATAGACTGGATTTATTGATGCTCGGGTTCACAGCATGGGCCAGCAAAGGGTAGAAAACTCCAAGGTAAAGCTGACAGGCTGATCTCCATCAGAACTCTGAGGGAGTTGGAGTTTGGTTAAGTGAATTTAGTGCTCATTAAGGGATTTGCGGTGTCAGCATTACCCAGCCAAGTCCTCTCTCGCCCTCGCATTGCTAACAGCACAGCGCAGCAAGATTAATTCCTTGTCCGTCCTCTTCTTGGCCTCTCCAATGAAATTATCACCCAGGGACCCCATTGCTCTGCACTGCCCGCTGTTACCTGCTCACCAGGAGCTCAGCTGAGACCGTCTGCTCCTTCAGTGCAGCATGTGGATCGCAGTGCCCAACTGAGTTTCAAACACTGTTTTAACTCTGTGGGTTTTGCTCCGTAATGACTTACTTGTATGTCATTAGTGGTGGCATAATACACAGAGCCCTTATTGGGCAGCCCGTGTGCAAGCATCATTTCTTCATTTGGTGTGTGCCCACAAGAAGGTGTCCCTCTGCTCCTTCCAGTAACAGCTACAGGTAGGCACCCCTCATCCTACGACTTGCTTGTGCCAGCTCATGGTGGCTGGGTCCTCTGTCCCCACCATTAAGAGCTGCAGAGCCCTGCAGCTCTTCCCAGCCTGAGCTGAAGAGAAAATCCTGCCCAGCGTGCTAGCTGCTTTCTTTGGGTCAGACAATGCTTGGCTTTTCTCTGAAATGCCCACACAAATCATTTCCTTCTGCTTTAGACCTCTCTTCCATCATTTTTTTTTCACTTTGTTCTCAGGCTGGTTATTTTGAAGGTTCATTTTGCACAGCACAGGAAACAGAGACCTGCAAATACTAAAAAATATCAGTGCTTAGGCTTTCAAATTAGTTACACGGAGAACGGATATATTTGCACAGAAACCACAGGCGAGTTTGAAAAAAAATGAACACACTCTGCCTGGTTGGTATCTTTCCCTCTCAGCTGAAAGCCAGCTAGATATACTTCTCATTCTACTGGAAACTATTCATAATGAGTATACACATATATTGCAAACCCTCTTTCCCTATGGCCCCATGTGGCTTTTTAAGCCCAGATATTAAGCCTTCCTCAGCATTACCTTATCCTTTCGTCCAGACATCATTCAAAGGTGCAGTTGACTTTCTAAATTACATCATATGTAAGTAGATTTATTTTTCCTTTTCTGCAGATATAGTTTAATTTCCTCTTCCAATTTGCATGGGTGCACACTCATAAATTTTAAATATATTTAACCTCTTTTCAAAAGATCCTTTGAATTTCTCTAAGGTCTGTGCCCTCTAAGTTGGATACACAATCTTTTGTACGTGAAACCCCACCAAGAGGTCCAGAAATGCTGCATTAAACACCTTCCTGCCTTTCCAAAAGGCTCTCTCTTTCCCTCATGAAACAAAACATTCCCCCATGTGACACTCCTGCTAGCTCAGAAATTGAGAGGTGTTATGTTTGCAGCGACTTTGCTGAATATGCAGCTCCTTGAGCACCACCACTGCAAGGGAAAGTCAGTGGGGCTGATCTGGGCCAAACAGCAACACTGCCAACCAGGGTCCTCTCTGTGGGCCTGACCAGAACCCACTGGTAGAGCCCTGAGGAAGGCAGAGGAGCCATTTTGGCAGTGATGGGTTGACCCATGATGACTCCTGAGGCATGAAGAACTCATGAAAAGGTCCCACCCTAAATTCTTCTTGATTATTTTTCCAAGTGTCTGTTACACCTGAAGAGCTGCTTTGCCACCCAGGTGGCATTTCCACCATCACCTCTTTCTTGTTCCTCACTGTCAGATTTTCCTTTCAGAGAGGATCCCATTTAGGAAGCCCAGGTCTACACCTGCTTTCCAGCCATGGAGGATGGGTACTTTCAACAGTAAACCCTTACCAAAGACACAGGTGAGGAACAGGAGGACCCTCAGCAGAACGCATCTCCCAGGCACACATTTGGAGAAGAGCAGCTGTCAGGGAATGGTATTAAATCCTGTCCAAGTCGGCAAGCACCAGCCCAAGTCCAGTTTGAGTGACCAGACTGGAAGAGCTGTTTTGCACACTGGATGCAACCAGGACAATGCAAAGGGTGGTGATGGGGATGGCACGGTGGCTGTACTTTTGTCCCCAGTCTGAACCCCACAGCATATCCTGGCTGCTGGTACCCAGCTACTGAAACCCCTGGAGAGCATAAAAAAAACCCTGAGATTATTCACTGCAGGCCACCTGCATCTCCTTCTTATTTTGGTTTGTAAATCACCCCAAAACATATAATTCACTGTGCTCTTTCCCAGATGTGCCAGCACTGGCTTTGCTAGGGTCTCTGCCATCCTTGCCCCATGCCCTCAGCCAGCATGGCAGTGGGGACAATGTGGAGCTTTGCTTTGCTCCCCTGTGCCCCCACCCCATGCCTGACCCTGGAGCGGCCCCCCAAACCCTGCATACCTGCTGGTCTCACTTGCTGCCAGCCCTGTGGGTCGTGCCCCTGTCACCCAGAGAGCACCATCCAGTAAAAGGGCTTTGTTCTTCCCTGAGCCCAGGGAAAGCCCAGGCGTAGCTTTGGGTTCAGTCCTTTTGTTGGCAGGTTAAAAACTTGACCTTCCCCTCCCCTGAGCCCTGGATGGCCCTGATAGCACTTCTGTCCCGCAGTTAAATATTCTTTTTAAATCCTTCTCAGCCTACAGGAGGACTTTCATAACAGAAATAGATCTCCAAACCTTTTGTGTGGAAAAAGAAAAAAAAAAAAAAAAAAGGACAGGAAAGAGAGAAACGGGAGAAAAGAAATGCGTCTCTAATTGGCATAATTCCTTCAGCCCCGGCTCATAATTTAAGACGGATCAATTCTCTGGCTGACATGATAGATGTCGTCATCAATAGATGGGAGCGGCGATTTCTGTTCCTCCATCCAGGGGCACAGCCGCAGACACGCCTGGTGGGGGTCCTGCACATGAGCCAAAGCAGGATGTGGCCAGCAGACGGGGGTCTGACTGAGGCTTCCAGCCAGGCAACTTATTAAAATAATAAATATTTTCATTATCCACCGAATCCATTATCGTTCTCCATTTTAGCAATTGTTAACTAATAATTCGGATTAATTACCAAGCTAAATCATTAAAAATTAAACCCGTATATTTTGCTCCTTTAAAAGAGCGATAGTTTGCAACCATTTGTGTATTGTGCATGTTAAGTGGGAGGGCGATGAAATATGTTGTGTTAGCTTAGCTTTGACAGCATCTGTATCCATGCCATATTACGCTCCGGTCTTATCAAATCTCAGAAGCCACGGTGTATAAATAGGCTGTGATGATATTTGCAGGAGAGAAATCATTCACAATAATTTTGGCATCTTCTGTAGTGACTAGCAAAGAACCACCCAGTGAACACAGCAGATAATAGCACAGTAAGGGGCATATAAGAGCACAGGATTGAGGAGCACTTAACAACAAGTCAGAGGTAGTGTTCGGCATGCATTGGTTATTAGATATGAACACAACTTTTATCCTGAGGAATTTCAATGCAGATCGCGAGTTGAAGCTCTGTTCGGAGGTCATTCTGCTCTCTGCTGAAGCCACAGTTGCTCGATGTGTGATGGAACTTAGCAGTTCTGTAATGAAATATCATCAGGTTGAAGACACAGAGATGCGGGAGGGAAGTAATGCTGTTCAGTGAGTAAAATTATTTATGAATGTGCATTTTATTGCAATTGGAGAACTAAACTATGGGCTGTGCAACTGCTCAGACAGCGAGGCTCAGGAGAAGTCTGTGAAACTGGATGGGCAGTGGTATATGGCCCACTGGACTGGATAATCCAGTAGCTCTGCCTTGCTGTAAACTCTACCCAGGCTATGAGAAAAAAAAACACATTTAAAATTCCATTGTATTTAAGCCTCTAAGTATCTAATTAAAGTGGAGTGCTGTAGTGAAATTTAAATAGCAACCCTTTTGTTCTAAAAGACAGTCAATGGACTTCTTAAGAGCCCACTGGACAAACAGGACACATCCTAAAGCTCCAGGGACTGATTCTGCAACACCCACTCTGCTTCAGGAGCTCTTGTCCCCATGGAGCCTTGCTCAGCCCAGTGACGAGCTGCAGGAGCAAGGCTAAGTACTGCTTCCTGGCTTTTCATCCCTCAGGGGTTGGGATTGAATGGGCTTCAAGGCCTCTTCCATCCCAAGCCATTCTGTGATTCCACAATGCTGAGGAATTTCCAATGCTGGTCATCGTAAGTACATGTAAATCATTCTGTATCTTACAGTCCCTCCAGAACTCCTTTACTGGTCTGTGAAAGCATTCAGCCGAGGTCTTGAGAGTTCCCCGGGAATTCATTTCTCTCTGGGTAAATATTATAAAGGCAGGTTATGCTGAAGAGATACTACGGGGATATTTTTCACATAGGATGTGAAACATGCAGTATTTCTCACCTCCCCCTTATTTTGTGTTGCATTACAATTATCTCTGCTCTTCCTCAGGCAGTTGCTATGCCACACTCAAGACAGAGCGTCTGGGAAGAGGGAAATGTCAACTTTTAAGATGATGTTCAGCTTTCTTGTAACATGCATTCTTTATGTAATGGGTTTGAATTACACATTGTTCTCAGGCCTTCAGCTCCTCACAGAAAGTCAGCTTGACTGGGCACAGTTGCTTGGTTTGTCTTAATGAAGAGTTGTTAACAGAGGAAAGAGCACAACGAGGGGCCAAGTAATGTCTACATGATTCATTAAAAATATATGCACAATGAGCAGGGTTAGATAGCACACAGCTTATTTTTATTTATACAACACCATGCATTTCTGAGGAAGCAGGCCTTGCTCCCTGCATGAGCTGAGTATCACACTGCCAAGTCCCACAGCAAGGGATGATGGTTTCAGACTAAAAGAGGGGAGGTTTGGGTTAGATGTTAGAAAAAAAATCCTTTAACTCAGAGGGTAGTTACGCACTGGCACAGGCTGCCCCAAGAAGCTGTGGGTGCCCCATCCCTGGAGGTGCTCAAGGCTGGATTGGATGGTCCCTTCCAACCCAACCTAACCCAACCCAACCCAACCCAACCAGCTCAGGGCAGCTAAACAGCGATCTTCAGATGATATGAATTTTGGTGCAGTTAATGTTGATGTACTGTGTTCTGTCTGAGAAGAGAGTCATGGCCATGACGGGAAAGAAAAGAACACAACAATAACAATATACATGCAAGAAATGCAAAATAAATAAATAAATAAAAAAAATCTCATGTATTAAAACATATTAAAAACATAAAACACGCTGCCTATGTTGCTATCGTTATGTATTGCTGTCTGAAATTTAACTCACTCAGTGCTGCTGATGCTGTTTGTCTCCTTTTCAATATTGATCTCGGTTTGGAGGATGAATTTAGCCCACAGAATGTCCCTCCCAAGTTTCTGTTGGGTCTGTAAACTGCCATCACAGAAGGGACCCAGGGGCAGCTCCACCACTGATGCAGAAGGGTCTCCCTCTACTGATTTAGTTCACAATAGCAGCCCAAACCTCCCCACCTTCAGTTCCCCTTTAAGGGTGATTTCAGCTCCGCCACAAATCACTGCGCACTCCGGGGCTCTGTGGAAGGACCAGGCTCATGCTGCAACATGGGCTACAAAACATCACTTAAAATGTAGAGTGTTGCAGGGTGGGATGCGGTTAAGGTCAGTGTCAGTAGGCTGCCCTCGCTCCTTCACAGAGAAGTTTGTAGGTCACTCCAAAAGTAATGCCTCTTATTTATTTCCATGGAGACTACAATAGAAACAAAGAGGAGAACAACACTATTTGATAGAGCAGATTCTCAGCTACAAAACGCTATTTTTTAAACATAGCCACCACCATTAGCTATGCATTTTCACCAGCATTGAACTAGAGCCTGTATGCCACACTTGTAACAGTCTGCACCACCGGAGGTGATCCACTGTTTCACAGCTGCTATGACAGTGTTGTTGCTAAGAAAATGCTCCCCACGCAATTCAACTTTTCACTGTTTGTTTTTAATAAATGTTCAGAATTGATGAATCTCAATGAGCTCCATTCTTTTCCACATGGAGGAACTCAGTGACGCACCTTTGCTCCATCCGCACTTCCATGTCAGACACCATTGTGTCAGACCGCCCCTCTGCTGCCATCTGTCGCACGGCAGCAACACGTAAAGGGATGTTGGCGGGAAGGTTCAACCTCTACTGCCACACCACCGACATCTGCCTGTGTCACAGTGGGCCGAAAGAATCAAACAGGAGGCATTACTTTCAGAGCAGACCTTTTAATTTTTGCATGGGGAATTTCGCCCTCCTTCGCAGGCTCAGCGCTCAGTCCCGCTAAGCCTTCCCTCAGCCGACAGCAAAGGCCGCTTCCAGGTGGCCTTACAGACGCTGCCCCTCTTTTCCCCTTCCCACCCCCGCTTCCCGGCAGCTGCCCCGCTGCCGCAGCCCTCCCCGTGCCGCGTGCCAGGCGCGGGGCCGGGCAGTGCCGGCGGTAGGAGGCAGCAGCGCCCTGGCTGTGCGAAGGCACCGAGGCAGCTCCGGAGCGGCTCGAGGTTCTGAGGGCTCTCCGAGAGCCGTGCCGGTTTCGAGCCTTTCCCTCGGAGCGCGTCTGCACATTGTTTCTCCCTTCTGCGATGACACGGCACTTCTCCGGCAACCCAAAAGCCCTATGATGCGGGAAGCGTTCGAAACGCATCGCCCCCTGCACCGGCACCTCTATTCCCAACCGCCCATCACCGCGTTTAAAGGACCCGTGCGTACCGCGGGTCTCGACCCACCGCGCACGTTTGCGCGGACTTTACGTAGACGCATCCCGTAGGTGTTGCGGTTCGCACAGGTGCAGCCCAGCGCACAGCACGAGGGCACGGGTGAGATCCCCAAAAACCCGACCCTGCCCCGGGTGCAAGTTGTCACCAAGTGCCGAGCCTGGGCCCGCCCCCCCGCGCCGGGCGGGCGCTGCGCGGACTCTGCGCGGGCGCATCGTGCGCGGGGCGGGCGCCGCCTCGGCCGCGCTCTCGGCGCGCAGAAGGGAGGGAGGAAGGGAGGGAGGGAGGAGGCTCGGGGGGGAGCGGAGCGGGGCGGGAGCGGAGCACGGCGGCCGAGCCGAGCCGAGCCGCGCCGCGCCGCTTCCAAACGAGCGGTGCCACGATCTTTTTTTTTTTTTCTTTTTTTAAAATTATTATTAATATTTTATTATTATTATTATTATTTATTATTTTTTAATTTGTTCCTTTCTGTTTGGAAAGCGGGGGCAGGTAGCGAGGAGGGGGGTGTCCCCGCCCGCCGTGCAGTCGGGATGCGTCCCGGACGCCGGGCGGCTGCGGCGCAGCGGCGCTGAGCTGAGCTGAGCTGAGCTCACCATGGACAGCTTCGACTTAGCTCTGCTCCAGGAGTGGGACCTGGACTCGCTGTGGTGAGCGGCGGGCACGGGCTGGGGGGCCATGGGATGGGCGGGAGGGGGATGGAACCAGAGCGAGGGGTGCGCGCTCACCGGAGGTGTGCAGCCATCGGGGGCTGCGATCATTTGGGGGCGGCGGTGAGCTTAGCGGGAGGGCAGCGATAAACGCGGGGTGCAGCACCAGTGGGGTGCAGCGTCTCGGGGGGAGGCATTACCGGAGGGGCTTCGGCAGGAGGGGGTGCAGCACCCCCTGCCGCTCGCTCCCCTCCAGGAGGATGCCCATTCCCTATCGGCTGCACCCCCAAATCATTGCCTGTGCCTCGGACACCCCCGTCCCTCCCGCACTCGCCTTTCCCCCCACCTTGGCCGCCTTCAGTGCCCCGCTCCCTGCCGCCCTGGCCCCCCGCGCCGCATGCCCTTGACCTCCCCCGCGCCCCCCCGGCTGCGGGAGGGGGGAGCCCATTTCTAGAAATGTCATTAGCGGCGGAGGTGGGAAGCGCTGCCATCCCCCCCCCTTCCCCCCCCCCCCCCCGCACCTCCCGGAGCCGCTGCCGAGTGCCAGCGGGGTGCGCGCTGCGAGGGAGGGGAAGGGGGGTGTGGGGGGGGGTGAGAGGTTCTGCCCTAAATCACGGCCGCGCGTTTCTCTTATCCGTGCTGTGATGTATTGCCACGCGTTGCGGGATCCCCGTGTGTCGGCGGGCGCGCTGTCCCCGCGGGGCAGGTGTCACAGACCCCAGCGTGGAGCTGCTCCCTACCACAGCCCTCGGGAGGGGGAGAGCCTCTGGGGCTGCGTAACGCCGCTGCGTGCTGATAGCGGGCGGCCCATAAAACTTTATATTGCGGAGGGAACTTGAAAAGAGCGCCTATCATGCAAAATTAGTTACTGCCCCATAAAAGTTTTTAATTACAGCCTTTCTGCCTGCGACACGAGTTAAGGTTATGTCCTCGTTTCAGTTATAAATACCAATGTTCAGTTTATATCCAACGCACAGCGTTTATCTCGGGTCTGATTTTAAGCTTTCGGTCCATACACACAGTTTAACAATTAAGTTATGTGGGGCTTCTACTAAACAAGAGCAGGGGAAATAATACCTTGGTGCATTCAAATGCTTTTCCCCTTCTCAATGAATGAAGACGAACTTTGGAGCAATTTGCTTTTTCACAGCCAAAGCATGATGCTGTTCATCATCCCATTCCCTGAGCTAGCTGTCGAAGTGAGTACTGAATTTGAAAAGCCAGCAGTGTGACTCTGGAGAGCCAGGGCTTTGGGTCTGCTCCTCTGTGACCCTTTGAGCATGTTTCTTGGCTGTTGTGGGGCCACTCGGAAGTGACCACAGTAGGCACAAAGATCAGGTGTGTGCCCAAAGAGACATCAACCATCTCCCAGCTAAGCGATACGCTTAGAAATGTCGGTATTGGTGTTAGGAGTGATCCTGTGCTTTCATAGATTTTTTTTTGTCTGTTTGTTTTCCCTCTGTTGTTGCTGTTCAGAAGCTGGGTTCAGCAGAAGGGCTTCAGATCACAGCTAAAAGCCGCTGCGTAGCAGCAGGCCTACGCTCCTTCCTGAGCTCTCACCCCTGTAGCAGGGGGTGGGCCCCCAGACACTGAGCAAGGAGGTCAGAGGCTTCAACCCAGGGTTTGTAGGCTTGTACTCCATGGCCTTGGGTTGGAACATCCAAGATCACAGGCAGGAAGGGTCAGCCACGAAGCAGTTGTTTTGGCGCATGTTTCCTAACAGTCACTTTGAAAGTGGCACCAATTGTATAGAAAGAGAAACCGACAAAAGGCAGTGAAAACTTAGAGAGATGGTGTCAAGGAGCAGCTGCACCTGAGTGGGTGCCGCGTGACCAAAAAGGAAAATAAAATACAGCACACAGATAACAAGCAAGTGCTCCGCGGCAAAGAGCGGCACTTAAGAGACTTAATTTTCTCTGCAGCAAGAATGAGTGTTGTCCTTTATTCTTTGGAATGTAGCTATAATGACAATTTGTGCACTAAACTGATGACTGAAAATCTGCTTTTTGCAGTATTTGGTGAACGTTTTGCTTAAGTGTGCAGTAATTAAATATTAACGCGGTCTTCTCAAGTGGTTTTTTTAAAATTATTATTATTATTATTATTATTTGGTGTGTTCTTGGAGAATCAAAAGGGTGTGGGAAGGGTTTTCCAGATGAACAGAAGCACACTGATCAATTCTCATTGATTGTTACTTTTATGCTGTTAATGAATTTGCTCTCCAATTAATACGTGCTATGTCTTTTACTCTGCCGTAACATCGAAAATGTAATAATGTGTTGTGTCAGGGCTGTAAGACAGCGTTTAACCAGTGAAGTGAAATGGGAGAATACTGTAAGCTCTTATCTACTAAGGAGCACTTTTCCAGGGTTTTATTGGTGCCATTAACATTTCTGCTTTCCAGAAAACTACAGTAATTCAAACAGTGATGGATGAGTACCGTCTCAAATAGAGAATTCATCAGAATACACAAATCCGTGGCATAAACAAAACCCGTTTCCATGTGGTAAGCTCTTTCCAGGACGTTTTGAGGTGGTCAACCCAACGTCACTCAGGGCCTCAATGCCTCTGAGTAACGTGTCTGTCCCAAACACACAGCCCCACCTCCCATTTGTCTCTTATTATTTGTATCCAATATGTGTAGTCTGTTTTGTCCAGACTCGAGGACGGGTATTGTCCTATGTCATAATTTTGTATTCATTTACACCAGACAAGAGACGGAAAATCTCCATTAGCAGTAAAAAATATTGCACATGCTGGAAAGCAGTGAATGAGGAGACCCAAGGACATGAGGAGTGGGTCTGTATTGTAGGCATTCGCATCGTTATTTACTTTATTTAACAACCCTACACCAAAGTTCAGCCAGGCCGTTAGCTGTGCGCTTGGGCTTAGTGCACGGTCAGCCCTGGTGAAGGCCCATGGGTGATGTGTCTCTTTCCTCAATGCCTGCGTATGGCAGATACGTAGGATGAAGTTTTTCCCATTCATTAAAAACAATCTGCAGATTTATTTTATTCCTTACTGCGTCGTGTCAAACTAGAAGATAATTTTGAGCATGATATGTTTGTTAGCCATTAAGAAAACAATGTTTAGGTAAAAGAAGCCACATATGTAATCAGTGTATTTGGCACGGGTGATTCTAGGTATTCTGAGCTAGCATCAGTTCTGTAGAGGTTGGATAGTTGTGTAAAAAGAAAATAAATGTATAGCTGTAGAGCTTCCAAGTTGCAATCAATATCAAATGCCACAGCGTAAGGTGGCCCGGTGTGTCGTACAGACCACGTATTGAGTTACCAGCTCATTTGCTATCTTTGGGTCTGTTCCTGCTCCATTTGAAGTCAATGAGAGTTTTGTTTGGAAGTTGCTATTAACAAAAAGTGGCCAGACATCCAGCGCTCTTATAAATGAACCTTTTGTAACTTCTTGATCCCAGGTTGTCTAGCTTTTAGTTGCTACATTTCGTATTTGTCTAAATCAAGGCTTCTGTTTCATGTTGTGCGGTGTCTAATGGAGACAGTTTTAGAAAGCGAATTCTACAAGTGCTTCTTCAGCCAAAGCAAATTATCCAGATGTTTGTTTTTGGATCACAGTAAGCAGTGATTTCTTTTTGGGGTGAGGATGTCACTCAAGCCATTGTCACAGCGGGGTAAGAGGCCAGGCCAGGCTGCCCATGTACAGACAGCAAACAGCCATGATACCTCCCTCTCACAAAAAAAAAAAAGTTATGTACCTGCTTTTATTATGTCCCATGTCTTTTACAGCTCTATTCTAGCCTATGTCTTGGACTTTTTGTCCCTTATTTCTTTTCTTTTACCTCTTGACCACTTTCTACCTGTAACCCTGAAATCTCATTTGTCTCCTTATTGTCTCTATCTCTGCGGTGCTTTCTGTTCTGCTTTCCTCCCAGGGTCAACTGATGGTTACCACCTTCCCCTCACCAAGATCCCAGCTAAAAATTTGCTCTTCCTGTGATGATTGTACATCGTGAGCAAACAATAACAAGCATAATAACTATCGGCTGTTCCCTTCTCTTGTTTTCACAGCATGTTCTTTACTCATGATGCCTGTTTTTTAGGCTGTAAGCCCTTTGGGTCAGGAATTGCTTTTATTGTTTGAGGTTCTTTTTCGGTACAGCACTGAATAAATTGTATGTGCTAAACATAATAAGTATAAATAATAACAGCAAGCTTTTTTCGTGGCCATAATACTTTATAAGCATCAGCTGAATAATATTATTTTAAAAATATGCCTGTAGGACCATCTGAGCTCTCAGTTGCTGGATGTGATGTACCATATCCTCGTCTGATTTAAGCCTGTAGAGCTCCACTGAGTACAGAGGCTTTGATGTTTTCTATCAGATGAGGATCTGGCTTATCATCTCTGATGTACTGTATGCTCAGTCACCTTGTTTTAGGATTATTTTTTTTTAATTATCTTTTTTTCCTGATCAATGAAATGTGGATACATCAGTGCGACAGTGAATCTGCTTTTGCATCTCTCCATTGAGGACCATGAACACTCAAGTCCGTGGGTGCCCATGTTTAAAGCATGAAGCTAACAGCTTCTGGGTCTTTCCTGATGGACTTGCAGATTTGTGTTTGAATGTGTTTTCCATGAAAAACTGAGGCAGAAACCTCCTGAGATATTAATGGAGGACAATTCCAGAGAAGATGTGAAGTGTGTGCAGCATTTAGAACCACAGAATCGTTATGGTTGGAATGACCGCTTAGATCACCTAGTCCAGCCATCAACCCATCACCACCACCACATTTCACATTCTGTGTGAAAATTCTGAGGAAAATACCAAGTTTATTAAAGTTAGTGGAGGAGATATACGAGCTATGAAGGAAAAAAAAAAAAAAAAGATACAGAAGTAATACAGGTTATGGGCACATCTTTCCTGCCATCCATATATTAGGAGCAACATCATACTCATCTCTGCAACACCATCATTAAAAAGCAACTGCTTAATTGCAAGGTTTTTAACCTCGTGTAACGAATTAATCCATTTCCTAGTCATATTTATGACTTATGAAACAACAAAACGAGGATAAAAAGAATTCCAGCAATTATTCACAACATATGTTCAGAGATATCTGAAAGTCGGGTTATAACTTTATTAACAATAGCAGTAATAAAAGAAAATCAATAGAAATGAAGAAAAAATTGCATTAACTACAGCTAGAAAACAGGGAGGTTAAATTCCATGTGAGATGGTAGGTATCTCACCTAACAGTGAACAAATCATAACTTGGAAGTGACATCCTCACAAATTGAGATATGAAAAAACTTGTAATTTCCATGAGCCCCAGAGACAATGCCTTTGTGCATGGGCTGGTTAGCTGTAAGGCTAATTCCAGCTGAAAACTACAAGTTGCTCTGTGAAAAACTGAAAGTAGAAGCGGGGAAAGCTGTCAGCTTCCTTTGTTTGGAACAAGACCGTCCCTGCGGCAGCCCTTGCCCTGCTGATTTGTGGGAAGTGCCATGCCCAGGGCTGGCTTCATGGCTGCCGTCTTCCAGGAGGCACACAGGGCCCTCCCCCAGCCTTGCTGATTTTACTGCTGTGCCACTTTCCTGCCCAGGTGTCCCTGCTGGAAATTCAACCCTAAGGGACCGTGGGGTCAGGAGTCAACACCCACTTTGCTGTGTGTTTGGGGTGGTTTATCTGATGGTCATCTTGCACTGGCTTTCAAAACTATCCACTGTTTTCAAGTGGAAGCTGCGCGTTTATTCAGAAGGCGAACACTCCGCAAATACCTTTGGGTGGCTGGAAAGCACTGTTCCATTAAACATCTGAAAAAAGGGAGCAAATCAGCCATATATGGAAGAGTGTTTGCAACATTACCAGTGGGGCCACTAACTGATCTTCTGTCTGCTAAAATCAATGTTAGGACACTGATTACGCTTGCTGCCGCTGCCTAGGGTCTCAGGAGAGCCAAAATGGATACTTGTAGTTGAATACTCAGGTAATAACCTATATAATTTCCGAATAATTTGTGGGTAGCAACAAATTCATACTTAGGAGGAAGAGTGAATGAAGTGTAACAGCGGTTAAATGAACACAATGGCAACTATTAACATTCTGTGCTAAACATTTTCTATCTCTTTGCAGAGGTAAAAATGCATGAGAGAGCTACTTATGTTCCTCTCTTACAGCTTGGTATCTCAGCTTTCCCAGTACCTTAAACAAACAAAAAGTATGTGTTAGTGACTTAAGTTGACTGCATTTTATTCTCTTAGGAAATATGTTAACCCGTATGCACGTACCAAGTACCAGGATATGGTGTGTCTTGGGAAATGTGACAGTTGGAATGCAATTTAAACTTATCCTCAGAGATCCTTTACGTTCGTTTTTTTCTTTTCTTAAATAAATTAGTTCCAATGCAGCAGCGGTGGTCTCAGCAGTCAGGAAACACTTAAAATTGTGCAGGAGGGACCAGAAATCTCTGCTAAGAAGCTTTTTGTTGCTGTGCTTTGTTTCTCAATAAAGATGACCCACAACTGCAAGTATTTAAAACTGAAAACAAGAGGGTTGTATTTGACAAAGCCACACAACTTCTTAATGTAACCCAGTCTTTCCGTGTGGTTGTTTTCACATCTTTGGGACCAAAGAAAGAGTCCTTTGTGGCTCAGCCTCACTTGACTGAATGGCAAGACTGGACAAATAGAGGATGAAGGCAGTATCTTCTTACACTGCGTATGTTTTCATTGCTTTGAGGAGTGATCAGTTCTCACTGCATGTATGACAGACGAGTGGGTCAGGAGGGAGAAACATCGGTGAAGTATGCATTTGTAGGGATCTGATTTAGAAGTCTTATCAGCCATGCTCTCTCCTACCAGCCATTTCCCTCGTTTTCTAGACTTGTCTTCTTTGCTTTGATCTCTGTGAAGACTTTGGAGAGCCTGTTCTGAGGCATGGGCATTGGGAGATATCCTAAACATCCTCAGTGTGGGTTTGAATTTTGCTCTGACGTTGCTGGATGGTGCCTTCCTGCTAGCAGTGCACCAAGAGAAGGTAGATCCTTTCTTTGTCATCAACCACTTCCGACTGACCGCAAGGGTTCGGCTCTCTGGTCTATGGATTATAGAAAGGAGCGACGTAATGTATCTATCTGTCCTCTGTCTTAGAACAGCAAGTGCAGTAGATGGTTGAAGCTCAATCCAGAACAAATGAATGAATTCTGTTGTCAGAGATACTTTAGAGAAGACAGTGCTGTTGGGATGCATCCAGTAGAAGAAACATTTTTTACATTTTTTGTTTTTTGAAGCAGTCAGCAAGGGAACCTGTCATGTCATCAACTGTTTTTAAAGGACAAAGTAACAATAAAAGCTAAGTGTGCTTTTTTTCATTTTTGTTTGGCAAGGAGAGTATAACATTTTCTCCAGGATGATGACCTTGAGTTAGCTAAATGTCACCAGTTTAAAGAGTAAATTAATGTTACAATGTGCTTTGTTTGTGGTTAGGCTTGAAGGCTGTCAGGAATTTCTTAGTACAAAAGGAGATTGTGTGCTATTCCATTTATTTAGGCTCCCTGCAAGAAAGCCACCATGATCCCAACTGATCTGAATTAGTATTACCACATTTCTTTGCGTGTTTGGATACAGCAACGTGTTTGCAGCTAGCTTATAGTTCTCTACCCCTTTTCACCATGTAGATGACTCCAAAAGGGCCACAGGAGGTTACATTTTTTCTTGATTATTTCTCATTACGAAAATCTGTTCCAATATCATAGAACTGGAAAGTGTACGTATTTCCAATATGTGTGCATTAATGTATTTCTGCCTATTTACTGCAGTTGATTCTGCAACATCTGAGGCAAAAGGCAATGAGATAACCCCATGAAAGGAAAGTATAGATGAATGCAGTTTCTGCAGAAGTGCATTGGCTTTTGTAGATCCAAGCAAGGTGTCCTTTACGGCACTCTTCAAGAACCTCCTCGCCTGGGTGCATGGCTGTGTGAACATGATTACATGCTATGTGGTAGAAATGCAACCTTTTTTGTTGTTGTTGTTCTTAGAAGTAGCAGTATCTTGAACTAATTACAGCTGATATAAAGCACATTTAAGGAAACCCATTAGAGGAGAATTAGAACTAGAGCAGATTAGCTAGTCTTTAATGGCCTTGACTGTAGATCTTTTGATGCCTTAGTAGCTTTTCTAACACTCATTGCTCATCTGTCTTGACTAAATGACTGAGGAGCTTCTTTCAACTCACAGTCTGGTTGTAATGTGAAAAAAATTGCTGTTTTCAGCTGAAAAAATGATTATCTGGGAAGGTAAACTATACCAAGTCCTGTGCTACATTTGTTGTTGAGATTTAAAGCATTATTTTACTGCTCAATGTGACTGTATAATAGAAAGAGCAATCTCTAATATGCTTCCTCATAGCTATTAATTATTTACTTTCTTGAAATACAGATCATAGACAATTCTACACGACTTCCCTTCTCACAGACTTTCTTGTCTCTGCCTTTATTTTTGTATGCTTTGCCAATGCCTGTAAATTCGTTTTCACTGAGAGGGGAAATTAGTAATTTAGACTATTGCAGCTGTTTCATAATTAATTAATTTCAATTTAAAACAATCAAGTAATGCCCATCCATTGTTCCGTGTGCTTTTCTGAAGCAGTAAGATTCACAGTATCAAAATAAGTTCCAGATGGAGGTGCATACTTTATAATCAGAGAAAAAGAAACCTTTTCAAAAACGTGGAAAGTCCTGCCCTGATCAAAACAAAATATTACGCTTAGGCACATTTTTCATGTTCTGAGCTTCTATTTTAAGAATTACTTAACGGCACCAATTTGACACGTTATGTTGTATGTTAACTTATACATGGGACTATAGAGAAAGGGTGATGCATGAGTGTTTATTCATTTGTTTCCTCAAATACTTCTGGCATCTGTTAAAATGTAACAAGGCTTAGCACATTTTTCCATTTTGGCACCTTGTTTTCTATGAAAAAGAGAAATATTT
Organism: Alectoris magna; assembly: GCA_030625065.1. Lineage (NCBI taxonomy): Eukaryota > Metazoa > Chordata > Aves > Galliformes > Phasianidae > Alectoris > Alectoris magna. Next base: position 63,790,143 of record CM060560.1, read on the forward strand.
GCAATGATAAATCATCTCTCTGCTAATAATCAATAAATAACATGTTCTCCTGAGGGGGAATAAAAAAAAAAAAAAAAAAGTATGGTAAAATGAGATGAAAAATGTTGAGCAGAAGGAAAGATGATCAAAATGGAACTGTGAAATTCCGTACATTCCTATGCCTTAATAAACATTAGGTTTTGCAGAGGAACTTTTAATACGGCAGTTTGCAATAGGAATAAAAGGTCTTTTTTGAACACGAAAGACACTTAGGTAGGAGATTTCTATTATGTAAATGTTACTGTTATTGGCGATAGCCCATTATAAAGAAATGCTTTATATTCCAAAAAGCATTTACAAATAATGGGATAGATGCTGCAATTTGTAGTCCTGACTTGGACAACTTTCTCTTTGAAGTCAATGGAAGTTTTGCCTGAATAAAGGTGGAAGGAATTAGCCCATTCATTATTATCTGAATTACATCAAGAGCTGACTGCTAAACAATAAAATCATGATTCATAACATAACGGCTTCACTTAATTCTTTTGTAGTCTTAATATATCTCATTATATGGTACTTCTGTTCTTTCGTCTCTGTGCAGTATTCAAATTAATAACAACCACCTTTACATAACTGATGGTTAGACATGTTTTGCTGCCTTAGCAAGATCAAAGGATTTTATATACCCTTTTTGGATAGATACCAAGAATAGGGTGATCAATCTCTTCTGTAACCATTAAGCACAGTATAAATATCTCAGGGTACCCAATTAGACACAAGTGGTTTGCCAGATGCTGAGAGCATCACCAGTTGTCAAGAGTTTCCCAAGTCTGTGGGGCAGCCCAGAATTTATGAGGGATTAGCGGTGGTCTGAGTTGTCACTGTGCTGATTTGTGCTCTTTCAGCTGTGCCCTGCTGTAAGCTGCCTGTATGATGTGTGGAGATAAGGTTCAAGCGGCAGATAGCTCACTCTCTTCCAGGCACCTCTGAGCGGAAAGAGGCAGGAATGGATGCTGGTGCTCCGAATCTTCTCCTCCCAACGACCCGGGAGGAGTGCAGGTTAGACTATGAGAGACAGCCAGATTGGAAGTGGGGAGGGGAGGGCATAAGAGAAGACTGAAGAGAACTGCTCAAGAATAGTGCCCACCAAAAAGGCTTTAAACCAAAGTTGGAATTAACCCCTCACCAGGAAGCCATCTGTAGCCCTAGGGCTTTAAGAATTCTTTTTATCTGGAGACGTAATTGAAACAAGATGTGTAACAGCTGCAAGATGTCAGGTTTGTCAAAGGAACTAGAAAAATGAGTTCTCTGACACAATCGCAGCAAAGTAACCTATAGCTTAAAAAAAAAAAAAAAAAGATATAAATTATCACTTGGGTTAAAGAGAAGAAGGATAAAAGGAAAATAGTAAAATAATTAAAGTTGTGGTTAATAGTGGAGCATGGATAATTTGAAATTAAACAGCACTGAAGGTTTCCAGAAGGAAAAACAAACAGCTTAAGTCTTCATTCCAACAGAAACAGTACTGAAACTGCTCATGTCCCTATTGTAACCAGTGTTTCACTGATGAACTGAAATGGTTGGTGCTCTGCACTGACCCCCAGGAGAGGGCAGTAACTGATATTTTACCCTTTTGCCCATTGCTGTTGTTCCTGCATCACCATTGCGACCCTGCACATAGCAGGGGGGTTGAAACCAGATGATCATTATGGTCCTTTTCAACCCAGGCCATTCTGTGATTTCCTGTGCTTGGTGCTGTGCACAGCAGAAAGCTGGTTGTGGGACCAGAAACTTTGCAGACAAATTGTGGAAGACAAAAGACCATAATGAATATAGGCAAAACTGATTGGGAAGGAAAGATGGAGAGTGTTATAATCAGCCAAACAAACAGTGGTCACAGCAAGCCACCAGCCTGACAGTGCTGCCAGATGCTGGAGTGTGAGCATGATGGGAAGAAACAGGACTTTCTAAGCAACAACCTCAAAAGGAACAACGCTGTGATTTTGTGCATGTTTACTCAGGTTTCTCCCAAGCATGAGTGACACCATAAGGATAGCCTGAAGGTGTTAGCTGGGGACTTGGAGAGTGAATTGCCCAAATGGGCCAACTGAAGAATAGGGCCAGCCTTTCTGTAATGGCTTTGTGTAATAATGTTTCATAATTGTAGGTCCTTGGTCATGAGGTCATGCGGGGGCCGGTGAAGAGCTGTAAGCAAAAAGGGGCATAATGAAAGCATCCTGCCTAGGAAATGCTGTTTGCTGCAGCATTCCAGCTAGAGCTGGTCCTCTGTTACGAAGTCCAAGTGTGCAAGTTGACGCACATGTAGCAGCAGCAAAACGGTCCTTAGCAAAGCTCTCAGTAGATGGGTATGGTAAGTGACAGTCAGTTACTCTTTGTGGTTTAGGACTATGGTGATCCAAACAGGTAAAAGTTACAGATTCATAGAATGATTTGAGTTGGAAGGGACCTTAAAAATTATCTAGTCCCAACCTCCCTGCCGTAGTTTCTTTGGGATTTCCTGATGCAGGATTGTGTATCTCAGTGCTGTGGAGTTACCTGTGGGAAGGTTGGAGCCAGAGGTCATATGAGATCAAAGGCAATGACAGCGCATGAGCCATCCCTTACTCTACCAAATAACATAAATGCCGCCTCTGTGTACATGATGCTGCAACCTGCAAAATATCCTAGAACAGCCTCTGTGGACTGATGTTGAAGGTAACTCCTTAGGCCTGAGCTTACTGAAATGATGATAACTATTGGGTTTTATTTAGGGCATCACCAGAATGCACGTGGCACCAGTGGGAACTAATTAACCATACTTCTTGCAGTAGTGCTATGGAGTACTACTGCGGCACCACTGCTTCAGATCAGAGTCTTATAGCCACACCTGGATAGCAGTACAATGCACGCAAATTCCCAGTTTTAGAAATGAATTGGAAACACACCTCTCATACCTTCTTTTCTGTTCAAAAGAAAATGGAAATCTAATTTCTGAGCAAATATGTAACTCAGGTGCTCTCTTTCCTTAACTCATATTCAAATGCAAAACCAGCTAATAAAATTTCAGTGCTGCTTTTACTGTAATTTGGTTGGCGGAAGAAAAGTCATCTGTTAAAGCTCAAGTCATTGTAACTCATTAGGTGCTAATGGATCTGCACCGTGGAACAGGAACAGGCTAGCTCTATTGAAATGCTGCTAGTTCTCACAGTTGCCTCCTGAGGATTGAAAGTACAAACAAGTTTTCTCACTATACGCTGTAAGAGTATGCTAAAGTGGCTGCATTTGCCTTATCCCAGAAGTCTTTGTCTGCACTCAGAGAAGTACAGAACAAAAGTGAATCCAGAAGTTTGAGAATGAATCTGTATTTCCTCCTTGGAAGTCTCAGGAGAAAAGTGTGTGTGCTCACAGATGTCCTGTATATGTGCAGTAAATCCAACAAGTTCTGAATGTGCCGGCCTTGCTGCACCTGGTAATAAACCATGGTAATAAATCAGGTGATCTGCACATGCATAATAAATCTGATGCACCTGAATACAGGCATGCAGGATGGACATGCTGTGCACAAACTGGCTGGTTTCCAGGTGTTCTGGATGTCAGGCTTCCGCTGTGATGGGCTTGCCTGGGAGTCCTGGCAGAATTGCTGACTGCTGCTCTTCACGTCAGAATTTCCAGGGCACGTCTTGGAGGAGTGGCACATGTGGGAGACTAAAACCATGAGCACTGTTTTTCACTGTGCCCATATTCATTCAAACCAGACTATCATCCAGAGAATATAAACAACCGTGCACCCATAAAAGTGCTCTTCCTGACAGTGTAGGCAGTTCTGCAAATAATACCTCACAACCCTACAGGTTTAAATCCAGTTCTTCATCTGATTTCTTCACACAAAAGTTTTGTAGATGTCAGGTGAATGCTCTTACCACCTCAGAGCATTGGCGTCCTGAGTACCTTCCCTGATTGCATCGCTCTGTTTTTCAGGAGAGCTTTAGCTTAAGAGCTGTGAATGTGTGAGGATCATCCCAAGGGTGGTGGTGGTGGTCAGGGTCTCCCAGGGAGGTCAGGGATCGGAGCCTGGTGGGCCCACATTGTGATTACGTATTCTGCTCCCATGTCTGAGGATGTTCAAAAGTGGAGATACTACAGAGGACCAAGGGTTTCTCTCTCTGCCCTGTAGGTCCACTGGCCTGGAATGAATTATCTTCACATGGTGGAAAACAGGGTGGCCACGTGCAGATTGCCTACTGGAAATGCTTCCTTGCCAGTTGGCTAAAGGAAATGCTAAGCAGAGGCACAGAGTGGGAAAGAGCTAGCTGACATGCTGTTCTTGGCCATGTGCTCATGATTAAATAGTATGGGCATCAGGGCTCAGCCTAAGTCCGGTTTGGTAGCATGTGAGCAGCCTCAGTTTTCTGACACAGAATGTTGAAATGGAAGGTGATGTAGCAGTGGTTTTGCAGATGCTTTCCTCTCCTCTTTTGATTTGCTTACGCTCCAGACTCCAAAGGCTCTGGTGGGTGCAGGGACTGAACAGAGTGTTTCAGGTTCACAGTGAATGACTTTTCCCAAGTCTTTGTTTCGGAAAAACTGGAATTGTTTCATTTCCACTTAATATTTTCAAGTTTGGCAGTTCAGACAAGTGATGTCTTGAGGTTTTCAAGAAATGTATATGTGGGACTGAGGGACATGGTTAGTGGGCACGGTGGGCATGAGCTGATGGTTGGACTAGACCACCTTAGTGGTCTTTTCCAACCTCAGTGATTCTATGGTTCTGTGATTCTGTGTGTGAGTTATTTTGTCGCGATTCATGGGGCCCAGAGTCAGGCTGGTTCTTGCAGATTTAAACATTTTCCTAGGTAAATTATTTTTGAGCAATGAGAGAATTGCTTGTTGCGCTAACCATCCTACTGCTGAAAAGTTAGGAAAATATCAGAAAGAGTGCAGAGAGTTATCCAAGAATGATTAAAGTGAGACCTCCCCTTTCTGTTCTGTTTCTTCTGTTTCCTTCTGTTCCTATCCTCAGAGTTTTATTCTGTTAATGGAAGCTTTTCCTATTATTATTTATTTATATATTTTTAATCTGAATGAGAGCAGGAATGAGCCCCACTGAGAAACAGCAGCGGGATTGCAACTCTGCCCAGATGAGTGCTCGGTTTACCCTCACCTCTGTATTCATTTGAGAGGAAAAGGACCTCACACCTGCAAGATGGGATGACCAATTTTACAAAAATGAAAACATTTCCGTTTTTGCTTTCTCCGGCAAATAAGCCTTCTTTACCATCATGATATGGGCTGCACAGAAATGAAACCAGAGACTACGTTGGATTGTAAATCACTACATTTGTGTGTAAATAAGGAGTACACACAGAGCAAAGATGCTAGCGTGATTTCAATAAACCAGAAAGCCTTTAAGATATTACTATACCCTACTGAGTTATAGTCACATTTCTCCCCAGGACTTTCTCTCAGTGGTTTTCTGTGCCAATTCAGGACATTGCCTTTAAGCTAATTAGCAATTCTGAGCAAAGTTGGAGGGAATTCATGTTTTCCTTCAGCTGGGTGACATGCTTATCAAGTCAGCTACCTCCAGTCTGATGCAGCAGGCTGCCAACAGACTTGTCACAATTTATGAAAAGAGTTTGTGGTGGAGATGGAAAGTATAATGAAAACCACATCCACCAATTAAACACCTACATTTCCGTTTGAAGTCCAAACAATGGATGACTTTCCTTTTGCAAAAGAGATTTCTCAAATCAAAGCAACTTGTAGAAGCAGTATAAATTAGGAAGGGAGCTTTAAGTAGATCCTTAATGAATCTTTGGAACACTGAAATAGTGAGGTGTAATGCATTCATGAATACTCTCTGCTTGAAAATATTCAGCTCTCAGCAATCAAGCAAAAGTAACGCAACCATATATAGGAGATGTTCTGGTCATGTCTTCAGTAGATATGTTATCAGCTTTTTTACCAATAGGCAAAGAGCACTCTTGATGCTTTCCTTGGTGCATGATACATGGTTTGAATACCAGAAAATTAGCATTGGTCGAATTTTTAAAGTGAACAAAAACTGACCTTCTCTTAATAATGGCAAAATATAGAAGAGGATCTTCAAAAAACACACAATGAACTTGTCAAGCTGAAATCAGATGATGAGGTAGAGCCAGGAAATGACACATTCAACAGAATTGCGGATAGAATTGTAGCAACAGGAGCTTTGGGAGCTGTTTTCTCTGAAGAAAATCACTGGTATCAAAACATTTCATTCCAGGGACACAGAAGAACAGAACAGACACTTCAGAGAAAGGGTGTCAAAATTAATTTTACATAATTTTACTGTCAACACTCAATTACTAGACAGTTGATACAGACCAGATGCAGTGAAAGATATTGCAAAAATACACAGCATGATGATAAAAACAAATGGTATTATTATTAACACTGAGGTTGTATTTATCTCAAGTGATGCTCTGAGATTTTTTGGCACAGCGTTCGCTGAGCATCGCGTCAGTAGGTCTGTAAAGAGTTTGGCTGTGTTCATAGGGAGCAACACTAGAGTCCACCAGCTTTGTCCCATGTTTTTGTCAGGAGGCAAAACATTGTATTTTGTGCTCTGTGCTCAGCATCACATGGATACAGCCATGCTTCTTCTAGACCTAAGCCCACAGTGCTATATGTAAAGCCCTCCAGTGTCTGTCCCATCGGGCTGTGTCTATGTGTGCAATGCTCCCCAGAAGGATGTGGGCCAGGGGAACCTTTCCAGCAGGCATGTGCTCTGTGTGTGTGATGCTGCCAGGGTATCAAATGAGTGCTTCTTTGGGAAACCACTGTATGCATTTCCAACCTTTTTCTTGCCAGCTGGGACACTTGACAGGCTGACAAGGAAAGGGTTTGAACCAGGCTTCTCTCTGAGACTTCATTTTCTAAGGATGATAGAGAGTCAGTAGATCATTCATTGTAAAGTACTTCAGACAGTAAGGCATCTAAACTTGAAGTCTGCGATCTGAGATGTGTGGCTGCTGAGAAAGGCTGGCAGTTAAGGCAGGAGGCACAGTTTTATTGCTTAAGAGGAGCACACATTAAGGGAGCACAGGAGAATCTTAGGTCTGAAGTCTACAGAAAAAGCAAGCAGCTCTGGGAGGTCAAAGTGCAGCACATAATCCACAAAGGATGACTGTTAGCAGCTTGGAGACATACCTAGGTTGGAAGCTGAATGGGTTACTAACATACTAGCTAGCTACCTGAACCACTAAAAATCACTTTGATTATACCTGTCATTTAATATGCCTAACGATCACAACATCAGCCAAAACCAACTCTCAGTTGTTTGGAGACCAGAGTTTGATTTTATTTGCATAACGAAGTACTGCAGGTTTATGCCAGGAGGTTAATTTAGCTGGTCATGTACCACCAAAGCAGGTCCTTACTTCAGCTTTTACTGCTTGTAAGGACGGTATAACATAATGGTTTATGTGCACAGTTTCAGAATTAACTTACTGAAATCATAGAATCATAGAATTGTATGAGTTGGAACCTTAAAAGGTCATCTAGTCCAACTCCTCTGCAATGAACAGGGACACCTACAGCTGGATCAGGTTGCTCAGATCCCCATTCAGCCTGGTCTTGGATGTCTCCAGGGATGGGGCATCCACCATTTCCTGTGTCTCAGAGTTCTGTCCTTTTCTTTCTCATAGCTCCTCTTATAAATCTCCAGTGCAGAAACCCTACACAACCCAACTAGGTACCAAGTTGCCGTTGCCTCCTGGGAGAAATGCACTTATCTCCAGTCTCCTCCCATTGTCCAACTGAAATGCCCGGGAGTGTGCACAACTCAAGTTATGACTACTGCTTTCATGGCAGGATCTAATCACAGCAAAAAATGAAGTTCTCTTTGACTCCTTCCTTTGGCAGGCACAGAGTCTGGCTCCCACGGATATTGAGAACCTCGTTTTTGGGTGCTGTCTTCTCTCCATCTTCACTGTGGGAATTTTGGCAGCCAGTGCAGCACTGTGAATTACATTCTGGGAGCTGGGTGCCTAACTCTCCCCCAAGCTGTGCAGTTCATCCCAATAGCTAAGTCTTTTAGAAGAAGTTTTAGATCTTAATGTCATTATATTTATTAAGTTTAATGTTTCCCCACCAGATTAATTGAAGCCAGCTGCTTCTCTCTAGTGAGGACTGGTAAATGTTGTTTTTCAGAGGAGACAAGGATGTTTGTCTCATCTTTTGGATTTTCAGAGAAAGAGTGTTTGCCCAGAAAATGTACCCAGTTTTGTTGCTAATGCTGAGATGTTCTAAAAAGAGAAGATAATTCTCACCTAATCTAATCTATTTAGTGGATTTCAAGAGAGCCCATTACTGGTGTCTGAGTGACAAATGAAGGTCTGGATTGCACCTGCTAGGTATGTGTCTGGGGAAGAGGCATGTGCAGCTCATAAGGGTAAAGGCATGCGTGTCCTCACACTCTCATGCAGGAGCTATCCCCACTACAGATTTTTCTGGTGAGACATATAATAATTCCCAACAGACAACAGATAAAAAGAATATTGATAACTATAGGCCTGCCTATATGTGAGCAGACAAAATACATGAGGATGTAAACCGAGTAGCCTGCTGTACGGTCTGCAGGGTGCTGGCATCGGTATGTGGAAAATTGCACACATATGTGCCATTATTTAACTGAATTTACTTATATAGATGTAAAATATAGCTAACATAATGCCCGTATCAAATTATAGGCATTTCTTGTAAGGATGAGAAGTGTCACTATACGGCAGTCAAAATTAGTGGCTCCTATCCAGATTTTGAACCTTTATCTCTAGAGCCTTTATATCTAATTGGCAACTCCTGTCATCCTCCTCAGCCTGGTGCAGACATGAGCATGATGCACAGATTTCAGCGTTAGCAACAGCAGATGATTTCTTTCTAGAAAGAAGATGGGGACAAACAATCATCCTGTTCTGTTCCTTTCAGGAAGAATATCTCTCTCTGTTCCTGCTGCAGTTGCTTGTTCTTCAGGGCCAGTCACACCAAACAGCATTTAGCAAACAGTTTGAGATTTCACACCTAAGGCTTCGCCATCTCGCCTGTAACAACCTCTGGACCATAGCAGAGAAGTCTCTGGCGTGTCCAGCTTTCTGCCCCCCCTCCCAGCCTTTTACATAAGCTCCACTGACAAGAAAAGTCTAACACCAAGCCTGGGAGAATGGTGTGCCATAGGGGAAAGGAAGATGCAGTGTACAGTATTCACTGGATACCACCAGTATCCAGTATTTTCTCATCAGTGAGATGGAGGAAGGGAGAAGGACAGCAGCAAAGGTTCCTCATTCACCCTTGTGCTGTTGGAGGGTTTCTGAGGGCAGGAAGACTTTTTTGCTGGTCAGGAGCGTCTCTGGGAGCACACGGCACAATAGAGAATCTGGCTGTTAGCATGTATCCTCCCTAGATCCCAGCTTGCATTTGTGGATGCTGGTTATTTCTGGAACCGGGTAGAGTGCAACATGTATACATTAGTAAAATCAAGTCCTTATGCTGTTCAGGAAAAATTGGCTCTGAGCTGTATAGCTAAAAAAGCTATCTGTCTGAGCTACTTAGAATACGGCACAGTTTTTGCCAGCTGAATAAAACCGATAGAATTTCTATGAACAGAAAGCTTTTGACAACAGTCTTTGAATTACGAGTGGCAAAAACCATTCTCTTCATTTTTAACTTCTAACCTATGATGTATAACGTAGCCCTCATTTGAGGATAAGAGGTTAGTATCTTATTGACTTGGCTTTAAATTGCATTTCATTGTATTAAAGAGTATCTGCCTTTTTTTTTTTTTTTTTTTCCTGTGGAGCTATATATACTGTAATGGATAAAATATTTGACTTGCACACAGCTCTAACGCTAGACTTTGGAAAACATTCAGCTACAAAGCTAAGATGATATTTAGTGAAAACATCCCAGAAAATTATGATTTTACAATTACCTTATTGGTAGTTTGATTTTAATGTAGTTTTGCTGATAGCTACCTTTGTACTTAAGGATTGTAAATTAATTAGACATACTGTTTCATCTACTCAGGAGGCAGGAGAAGAGCTGAGCTAATAGCTATGGGAGTGCTGCACCAATTTGAGACTGAGGCTAAAATGACATGATAGAGGGAGAGGTTAGTCCTCTTCCAAGGTTGTCACTCCTGGTCACATTTTAATGTGAATTTATTGAACTGAAAGAGGTTAAAGAGGTAATTCTGCACAAGAAGAGAGAAATTTCTAACATAAAATGGAACTCATCAATAGTCCTGGTGTCTATAGGGAGTTGTCAGATTCCATAATATTAACCATGTAATTAACAGGATATATAAAGTGATGTGCTTTCAAATAATTTATATTTCAGATGCCTTTCAATGTGCTAATAATACCTCTTTTTTTTTTTTCTTTTTTTTTTTTTTCTCTTTTTTTTCCCTTCAGTCTCTTGGAATCACTGCATTCCTTTTTTTTTTCCCTTCTGTATAAAAACCCTTCACATCTATCAGAGTGTTCTAACTAGAGCTCATTCCCAAGGGTGACTTAATGGACAAAGTATGGATAAATCCACATGACAAATCCACTTTACAATATGGCACAGCTGGCATTCTCTGCTCAAGTTCAGCTCACAAATAAACTTATATGGAAACAGCATCGATGCAGAGTTCAGGTCAGTGCATGTTGCTTCATCGTGTCCTAGAAATGACCCCTCCTACTGGCAGTAGTGATGCACCAACTTTTGCTTCTCCCTTTTAGATGAGTCAAGATGCAAGGGGTCATTTGAAGAGTACTCAGCAAGAAAGCGTGTATTCAATCTTGTGGAATTTTGTTGCCCCTGAAAACCTCAATTTTCAGTCTTTAGTGATTGGGCTTTGAATACTCATAGGCTCTACAGCAACCTTTACTGACAATCTTTATGGGCTTTGCAATAATCTTTAATGATCAGTCATCTAAGTAGAGGGGAAAAAAGCTTTTCTGAGCACCGGACTTAACTAAAACTGGACCCTGCTTTGTCTGTGTGCTGTAAGCCAGCAGCCCCATGCCACTAACTCTGTGTCACTGATTGCAGCTCCCTCACGTTCCCCTTTGTGGACCCGGGTGGAAAACAGTCGGGTTTTCTGTAGGACGTTTTGGAAAATTCTGTCAGATCTAGTTTAAATCAATCAGCAGGTTCAGAGTTGCTGCCAGGAGAAAAGGAGCAGCTGATAGGTAGACCCTATGGTCTTACTCTGTGTTTCCTTAGGAAACCAAGTTGATGGAGAAATACCTATCAGTCTGTGGAGTAGACCTGTGTTAAAAAGAAGTATTTCTTGTTTCAAAACGATATTTATGTGAAAGATGGAAAAAGAAACAAAAAGGTGCAGGTTTTGTATCTGGCTTGGAGCCCAAGAGAAATGTTTGCTGGAAGTTTCCAGCTGAAGAAAATTGGGCCTTTCAGGAGAGGGGGTGCGGAGGTGGCCGTGAGGGGCAGCGAAGGTGCCTGTGCCAGGCAGCCTCTGGCACATAGAGAATTCCCACCTCTGGTACCTGCAGTTAAAATGGTGTAAAACTATAAAAAGGTGGCTGGGGAGAGGAGGCTGAGGCCTGGAGCTCAGCCTGAGGCAGCTCCATTTCCCCAGTGCACGCTCAGCAGCCCTAGAAAGGCTGAGCTTTTACTGTGCCTCTCCTCCGCTCTCTTCACATGCCAGAATTAACACCTTCATGTAACATACTGGGCTTATAAACTGACTTGGTTACTCGATACTCTTGTGATTACATTTCAGTGTGACTAAAGAGGAGAATGCCTGATGTGGTTGCAGGACACAGGCCTAACAGTAGACCCGTGCAGGAACCACCTGATGAGCGTCAGGCTATTTGCCTAGGAACAGTGAAAAGTACTGTTTCCATGCTCACTTACAGTAGTAGAATATCTTTTTTTTCTTGTATCTTTGATACTTTTAATTGGTAAAGTAATGGCATTATATATATATTGCAATAGCTGTGCATATTTCTTTTTAAAGCAGACAACACTATTTTACAGTAACCTTTATGGCTTATGAGAAGTTGGAACACTTTTTCCTCCTATACCTTGGCCATGCTATTGTGAAAATTCACTTATATAACCACTTCCAGCAGTCAAACAATAAAACATTTCCAGTCCCCCTACAAGTTCATTTTATAATAATTTAAAACGGCCCGTTACCACCAATAACTTCAGTGCTGAAAACCAGTACAGCAGCTGTAAAGCCCTGGCATATAACATTTCATGGAAGGCAGTGGTTTTATCACAGCCATGAACACGCAAGTGACCTGGGGCATAAAATTACTGCTCGGAAAAAAAAAAAGATCTATCTCCACAAAATGCTCAGATATCTACTTATAACAATTACAACAATGATGATTTCACATCTGTTAGGCAGACAGTTTTAATCTGTAAAAGGTTAAGTATTTGACAGTTACTTGTTCTTACATACAGATTAGCTGCTTGAGGTTTTAACCTTTAGATGTACTTAAGCAACTACTCTTTAAAATTTATTGTGTAAAACCACCCAAATAGAAATGGTCTCATCACTTGTAGCTAAAGAATACAGAAGGTCTGGGAGACATTGTTCTCCTTTCTTACCAAATCACTCGGTTAGCTTTGCTTCACCCTTTGTGTCTGAAAATATTTGTACGCATGCCACTTCAATTTCTACAGCCAGTGCTTCTTAATTAAAGGATAAAAGGAGGTTTCTGTGATTAAATGTGTGGAATCAGTTATTTAGACTTAATAAAAGTTTCTACTTGAGAACAAGATTATTCTTGCACATTTAATTGGGTAAAATATTCTGAAAAGACAGAGGGAGAGGGAAGGAGAAGGTACAAATCTTCGCATGCCCTTTGCACTTCCCTGGGAGTGGAGACAAAGGAATTATTTATGTAGCAGCAGAAAGATCTCCAGATTTCTGTAGATTTTTGTTAATATTTCCTAAGTATCATAAAATGTGGGACGTTTTAAACCTCTTAGGTGGAAATGAATTAAATTAAACTGGGATGGTTGTGTTTTTTTCTTTCAGGGTGACATTTACAGGGCTGCAGTGTGTCAGCGGGAAAGGCTTTCCCATTTGCAGAAATACAGCTTCCCAGTCCTCGCTTCTTCCTTCAGGAGGTGTATTAGACTACCTTCGTCTTCCTTCATGTTTCTTAGAGTCATGAACTTCTCCCAAAATGACCATAATTTGGGCCTCTGGGAATATGGCCTTGGTGGCATCGCAGAGCCAGTTTTTACAGAAAAACATAAACCTCCCTGAACATATTGAGCACAAATGTGTTTTTTTGTATCAGCCACGTAGATGCTTTATATGTGTGATTCTGAGAGGATGTAGAGAGAGGGAAGACAGACCCCTTCTTGTGGAGAATGCGTCGTTTTCTCTTCTTTTCCTGCATGATTTGTCGTGACTCAGAAACAACAGATTATCCCAGTGGTGGGTGTGTAAAGGCTCGTGCTTACCACAGAGAGTAATGTGTTGGGTAAGTGCTCTGTATGAGAACCTCATGGTGGGCATATCACTTACGGGGTAGAATTAGAATCCAGCACACATGCTGGGCAGCCACAAGATGCTCGACACCAGCAGTGTTGCTCCACAGACCTGCTCGTTCTGCTACCTCCACATTCTGCTAGACCTCACTTTGGTCAGCTGTGCTTGTGGAGGATGGCTCTTGTCTGTGCAAAACCATCCATATGGATCCACTCTGGAGATAGCTTCTTTTATCCTCACAGTGTCAGTGACCATTGTGTTTTTACGTCCCACTCACCTTGCATCATTATAAATGAGACTGCAGTAAGTCTGCCAGCCTAGTAATACCGTAGAGCGTTTCAACCCCATTAAAGTCTAATGGATATCTGGTGACTGCAAGCGTACTGTGTGCCAATTAGAATATTTAAGCTGGGCAATAAAAAGGAGTTAATAAAAGCACCTTAGGACTTGAAAATATAATTGAAGGTAACTGTTTTTTCTTCAGATATTTGGACAATAAGATAGTTTTTAAAAGAAAATTTAAAGGCCAAAGAACGTACGGAAAGATGCCTTCTTACCCTGTTTTCTCTACATATTTTACTAAGTATTTAGCAACTTAGTGATTTTTTTTCCACCTCACATTATATCGAACTCTTTCAAAACTGATAGCTACTGCAATCAAATGTTTAACTATATGTTTCGCTCCATATATAGAGCAAGAACTTCACTGAAGATACAGAATGCCAGTGGCACGAATATTTAACAGCTGTATTTATAAGGTTTTTAATCTTTCCATCTCTCCCTGGAATTGCCAGTCACGTTTGTCTGGTCTGTGAACCTCTGTACAGGTATTTAAATTTCAAAAGAAAAAAGAAAGAAAGAAAGAAAGAAAGAACTGCATGCAATTTCAGAAATTAGAAGCTGTGAAACTTTCACCTTATTTGTTAAGTAAAAAGTAAATAGAACAATCTATTTTCTATTCTTTTGAGTTTCTGTCTTGCAGTGTAGTGTATTTCAGTTCAGCATAAGAGATGCAGTTAGTAGAGAGCTACAGACCAGCTTCACGCTGGTGTGAATTGGTAGAGCTCCATTAACTTCCTTTGAATGAGACCAGTTGGTTCATGGTAGCTATGCCTGTGGCCCACATCTTGATCAGAAATCACAAAATTCATACATTAGCTATAGTTGTCATGTGTGGAAGCTATTACTGAGGTTAATTGAATTAATTAAAATAAATATTTATGTTTTAAGCAAAACAGTTTATGTTCTAGGAAGATAACAGACACATTTTACACATCCTTTTCTGTGCTGGATTTTCTTCCCTACAGATAATGATCTTTCAATCTCTGTTCCATAAATATGCATGTCATGTTCAGGTTTCTATTTAAATGCATGCTTGAGTAAGTAGCGCTGAATTTGATTAACTTCATTAATGATAAATAATGAAGAATACTATTTTAACTGTTTTAGAACAAACACCTACTCACCTGGCTAATATTACTTGCTTGAGTTGCCTTCTTCATCCTAATGGGATCGCACACAGGGGGTAAAGTTACTCACATATGTATGTGTAGGTTCAGTCTTTTATTATGTAGCAACCTTTAGAGCTTTTACTATCTGGCAAGCAATCATTTATATCCTTTTTAAAAAATATTTATGACTTCTTTGACTAATTGCTTTTTACATGACTTAGAGCCTTTTGCATTGGTACCATTTGTTAAAGCACATTCAGAAGCAGGCAGAGCAGAATCATTTTTCAACTTTTTAGTGTCATTTTTATAGACAAATAACACTTGTAAATGATGGATAATAGCCGGCAGAATGCTGTGTTGTATAAAATGAGCATGAATTATCTTTGCTGGGAGATAGAAGGTTAACTTGCCTATGAACTAATTGAGGAGCCTCGTGGTAAATGCAAAGTGGTGCATACACATTATAAACAATGTCCTGAAGTAGCTAAAAGGGGGATTTAGATTAGTTCTGTATTTCAGTTCTTGTTTTGAATACTAGCTAGTTTTTTTTCTTAAACGAATTTCTCAAAAGCCCTAACAAATGATAACGAACTCGCAGGAAGTACAGAAGGAGAGACAGAGCAGGTGTCTTTAATAACATGACACATTAGCCTGTCATTGCCTTTTGGGGAATCTCGTGTTTCTTCGAGTCCGATGCTGGTTTGGTTGCTTCCATTTGCAATTTTTACTTGAACATTTGTTTCTTGTCATGTAAAATAATGCTTGCTTGGCCAGAAAAAGTTGCCACATTTTTTCGTGTTCTGCAGTTCATAGTTTACATTTATGCCATATTTCATGGCAGAAATCAAAATAACTGCCTTTCTTTGCCCAAGAAATATATGCAGTTGCATATTACAAACCTGTTCAACTGAGTAACTTTTTTTGTAGGAAAGTGTTTGACAAATGCCAGTTAATGTCAAAGGATACAGGCGCTCAGTGCCAAGTGACGGCATGATGTACAAATCAATCTAGTTACAAAAAATTCTTTACATAAACCATGCAAGATTATGACCTGAAAGGACCCCATGAAAGTGCATAACTTGATGCACAAGAACGGTGCCAGTGATATAAATGAAATTAATGAAATTATTCAAGTATTTTAAGTGTGTGTGTTTAATAAAATGAAGTAAAACCAGACTTTGGGATTGCAGGTTCAATCTAAAAAATCCAAATATTATGGTCACTTTCTGATTAGAGGGTCTGGATCCAATTTGTCATTGCCACATTGCACTTTACAGGACGTGGCTGCAAAGTGGGGGTAGCCAACCTTTGGACTGTCTGCAGAGTGAAGTCTCTTCCACTCTTTTTTTTTTTCTTTTTTTTTGCAGTCTGTTCCTTGCAGGTGGTTAACCTCTTTTGTTATGGCAACTCCTTCATGGGCATGGAGAAAGCTGTAGACCATCTAAACTGTTCTGATGGTTTACAGCTGGTTTGTATCTCAAGGGTGGTCAGCGTGTCCCTCATGATACAATCGAACATGCCTACAGCATAGCCAAAATGCAGGCATCACTCTTTCAGCCCTGTGCCAGCTCCTGTGATGAGCTGAGCTCTCCTACACTGGGGCACATTTAATACCTGCAATGCGGCAGGTGTAGCCCATCCTGGGATGGGGATGAACCTCATGGCTGCTGTACTGGGAGCAGCACAGAGTGCTGCCATGCCCACCCCAGCTGAAGGGCAGGCACTGCTGCTGTAAAATGCGGCATCCCAAGTCCTTCCTCAGGGGCTCAGTGTGTTCTCTGAAGCCCCACTGAAACAGGGGGCTTGTGCTGACCTTGGGACTCAAACTCATGTTCCCACAGAGTTTTCCAGTGCTTTGGTAGGGCTTGCTCACTCTTGTGGGTCATTGTAAATACTTAACATTGTATTTACACATCCTGTCTTTAATTTTTGCAATGGTTTCAATTTAACTTTTAAATAAATATTTAGGGTGGGGATAGAAATTAAACAGTTGAGTTCCTGCCAGGATCCATTTTTTTGTCCTTTTTCAAAGGCACTCATGAGACTCAGATGTAAAACTCTGGATAATATCCTTCCAGTTATGGCATCTGGCTTCTTGGCAGCCTCTTCGAGGAGTTGGCAGGCTTGGTGTTGCCTTTAGATCCAAAACTAGCTCTCTGGTAATTTTTTTAAGATGCTTTCCCCTTCTGCTTGTCATTTTTGCTTGGTTTACCTTTGATTCAGAGGAATTCATGCATTATTAATCATTTGAGTCCATCATGCTTGCCCAGTTTTCTGTGCTAGCCAGAATTCTCTGGTAAAAAGAGCTTGTTAATGGTTTAAAGATAGGCACATATATCTGTTTTAAAGTGGTCTCCAACTGTGTACAAGACTTTTTTTTTTTCTGAGTGAATCAGAATAAAGGGAATCTCAACTGCATTGGACTGGAATAGCCTGAATGTGGGGTTTCTGTTGTTGTTTCAGTAGATTCCTTATCATTATGGTAGCACTCAGATCTGTGTTTTCAGTGCTAGCTCTTTGGAAGATAATGTAATAGATTTAGTTTAAAATAAAAAGAAAATCATCATTTGTGTAGGGAATATTTGAATTCTTGGCTTTTCACATATATATATATATATATATATATGTTTGTTTGTTTGTTTGTTTTTTGTCACTTCTCTGCCTTTACTGATCTAAACTTACCACCCTGTGGACCTCACCGTACATCTTTCAGTCTCTTATGGCTCCCAATTTTCTGATTTTTTTTTTTTCCACATTGTGCATAATGAGCAGCTGTGTATGTGTGAGTTTGTGTCTGCGTACCAGCATGTGTGTATGGAGCGGCATTGCCTGAAGGCAGCTTGTGAGCCCATGGAGGGGAGTGTATCAGTGCACTCATCTACATGCTGCTACTGACAGCACAGTGCAGTTCCCCTGCATCACAATATTCAAGAAATCACTGTCTGTGTTCTAGCTTGCATCCTTACTACCACACTGCTCCCTGATGTGCACCCTTTGCTGAAACCTCGGGGAAAGGAGGGCTTGAAGCCTGTGATATTACCTTTCCCTCCCAAGGAGAACTATTGCTGTGCTGAGGCCAGCACTAATTGCAGCCTTTCACACCCCAGCAGCAGGAGCGAGCACCAGGCAGCTCCCCAGGCAGCCGTCTCGCCTTGCAGTGCCAGATCGCAGGTGCAGCATGATGGAAGCAGCCCTTATCCCACAGCCCTGCAAGCCCAGGGCATAGGGCTAAAATATTGCAGCTTTCTTTTGGGAGTGATAAAGAGCACACAGTGTGGTGGTGGGCTTCCACAGGATGGGAGATTCAGAAGCCCTCTGCAATTTTGGGGTTGTTTTTGTGTAAAAATGCATTCTAGTGGAGCCGAAAGAATTAGACCACAGAGAATTTTTGGTCAGAAGAGCAGTATTGTTGCTGTTCAGTCAATTGTTGCAGATAAGAAAAGCCTTCGGAGGATCCCTACTGAACAAGTTGAAGAAGAGCCAGTCTACATTTAAAAGAAGGTGTGTGTCAGAGGGAAAATATTAGAGTGCATCGATATATTTCTCCTATAATTTAAGATCCTTTTGAAGTCTCTTTGCAATTTAATACCTACAGGCCCCTTTAAAAAGGGTACAAACCTGCTTTGCATGTATATATCTTAGCACTTAAAAGCTCTGGTTCGTTACAGCTGTATGTACCACACAAATGCATGGAAATGTATGACTGAGTTAAACAAAATAACGCAACTGGCATTATTTCAGTTTTAACTGATCGTGCCTCTTCCCTGCTGTTGCAGAGAGAACAGCCTAATTACAGAGGCAGTAACAGCATGCCATGGTCAACTTTTTGTGTCAGTTTATCAGCACAGATAACAAGTCCAGCTCATCCCTTTCTTTGAAAAAAAAAAGAAAAAAAAAGGAAGCAAAACCCAACAAACAGCCAAACAAAAACCATTAACAGGAATCCAATAAATTCAGCAGAAAACAGAGATATTATAAAACAAGGCACTTGAAAAGCCAGAACTAGCTTGAGCATAGGCTTGTGTGTGTTACAAAACACTGATTTCTCCATTTTAATTATTGACTTTATTATAAAGGCTCTGTTCAGGAATTTTGACTAATTGCATTCATTTTCAATTCCCATTTCTTTTAATTAGTTATGACTCAGACTTGATTTGTTATCTTATGCTTCATTATTAAAGATAGTTAGCTATTGGAAATTGCCAGTGCACTCCACATAACCTCTCCGCATCCTCAACTCACATACAAATACATGAGGAGGTGCTGTTAGAGAGAGGTCAGAGTTGGTGTCCATGGGGCTAGACCTTGTCACTAGCTGCTTTATGGTGTGGGGAAGAGCAGCGCCAGGGAAAGGACAGACTCACCGACCCCTCTAGAATCACCAAATGCACTAAGTCAACCTGCGTGCCTTGAAGCGTGTTGAAACCCAGTGTGAGCCAGCTTGGTCCAGTCTCAAGTGATCTTTCATCACTGTAGTCAATCCCTTTATCTTTTGGAGAAGGGATAAGCTGCCATAATGTATGTTCATCTGGCAGGGAACTGACTTCATTCCCTTGGTTGATTTGCCTCGACTTTCCTGAGAGCCCCCGTGAAGACAAATCTTCAATTGCAGCAGTATTTCTCTCCTCTTAACCTACAAAATAATTGCCTCAGCTGAGATATGTCTCTGTTAGCTTTTTAAAAAATGCTGACTTATTAATAGAAAGGGCTTTTTTTCTGAATTACATCAGGCTTTCTATTTATACACTGTTTCCTTTTCTGACTTGACAGTGGATTAGGGGACAGTAGGTAGGTCTGTGATCTCGGTCCATACAAGATATCAGCTCAGTTCTTGTTAGATGTTTAGATTTTCATTATTCTTGTTATATTCTCTTTCCTAAGGAGAAATGTAACTAGGATTGAACTCCCTTTGTGGTGGAAGTTATAAAGTGTGGCACAAACAGTCCAATGTGCAGTGATCTACATCCAGGTATTTGATCATAGAATCAAAGAATCACAGAATGGTTTGGGTTGGAAGGGACCTCAAAGCCCACCCAGCCCCACCCCTGCCATGGGCAGGGCTGCCCCCCACCAGCTCAGGCTGCCCAGGGCCCCATCCAACCTGGCCTTGAGTGCCTCCAGAGATGGGGCACCACAGCTTCTTTGGATAACATAATCATTCAGTGTATGTAGCACTGCTGATATGTAGAGTTGTTGTATGTCATTCCACAGGCAAAGGTTGCCCCAGAATTTGTGAAGCTACAGACCTACAGCCTTCATTGCCATTTGGACAGCATCAGCTGCACACTCTAAATGACCGTATGCCATACAACCACTATGCCTGTGCAGTAGCAGTAAATGCAGAATAAACGCATCAGCTTTGATGGCTGAATGCTGAGTAAGGCAGAGCACCTTAACAGTGTAGAACCCACTGAGACTCCCTTTGGCTTGTACAATTCTATCTTCAGTTTTAAGATCACTGAATTATATTATAAGTGATGAAATGATGCTATTCAAAAGCAACAGTTAGTATCACTACCTGCCAATATCATCTACATAGATTAGGAAGACAACAACCAATTAAAAATTTAACTTTTTTTTTTTTTGTTTTTGTTTTTGTTTTTTGTTTTTTTCCAGTTCTCACTGCAGGTTAAAAACATGAATGAGCTTCAGGGAAGTAATTTGCAATAAGTTTTTACAGCTCTCCTCCTTTTTTATCTGTGAGAGAGTGAGTAGATAGTTCAGCTTTCACTAGAAAACTGCTCCAAGATATGTATTTATAAAGGATAAAGACATTAACTTTTTGTTCCCAGGAAGTTTAAATTGCACTAGGTTTGCAAATTTGCAAAGTACTGTGTAATACATCAGGCCAGCTCAAGATATCTGTGGATGAGTGTCTGTGGTAGTTTGATACCGTGTGGATAACTGAATGAGCTGAACGCTTATCTTGTGTTGATTCTGAGTTTATGAATGCTAAAGACGGTTCTCCATGTCACTGGTTTAAAATCTTTGATTAAAGCAGCATGGCTCGTTGTTTGAATGAAATGTAATTCTGGTAATCTGCAATTACTGCATAAGCATTAGCAGAAATGGGAAAAAGCACCGAGGTCACAGAGAGAGTGATATCCAGTCACCATATGTATTTATTAGTGTCACCTACAAAATTTATGAAGCAAAGTAGTGCTGAAAGAGTTTGCTGTCTTTGTAAGCAGTGCTCATTTGAGGAATTGCCTAAGATAAATGGGTTTGCCTAATTGAATCATACACTTTCATAGTGTGCTACATATAAAACTAGACTAGGAAATAAATATAATTAAAGTAAACATGCCCTTCTAATTAGTAATTGTTTCTGCTGTTTTAAGCAAATTTCAGTGGCACAAAGTAGCTGTTCCAGTGTAAACCTAATAACGAAGGCTGTAATAACAGGTGTAAATTAACACAATGGAAAACATTTACAGTGTAACGTTCCAAATTAAAAATGACATTAACAAGTCTGATTTTTTAAAAGCTGTATAATTAACATTTATTCAACCCCTGACAAATTAGCGCAATACAAATACTAGACGATTTTATTTATAGCTTATAATATTTTTCATGCTTTATTTTTATTAAACAGTAAATGGAGTGAATGTGGTTAATTTCTCCAAGAATAAGTCATATAAGGGAACTGACAAAGGAAAGGCAAGGAAAAAGAGAAAGCAAAGATATGTACCGAAAAGCACTCTTTTTTTTTTGTAATTGGTGTGCAGGAATTGTGTGAATACTTAACAGTATCGTAAAACATTGTGAATAGTTGAAGTTTGGAGGAATACAAGTGCAAACAGAATAATATCTATTGTGCAATAAAATTCTTTGATTCCCCCAAGTGCATCCTCAAAAAATCATAATGTACTGCTAAGTGCTTAGCATTGATGTTTCTCTCTACAAATAAATATTACCAACAGTATTTTCATTTTATGGTGGCAGCTAATAGGATGCCATGAACAGGTACAGCAAAAATATCCAAACGAGAAAAAAAAAAAAATTGCTTACTCTAATTTGTGACAAAAGATGCTATCATTTCCACATTATGGAAGATGTCTCATCGGATGTCTTCTGCTCCCCCCAAAGAAGGCAACGTGGTATACCTGCACCGTATGTACGGTTTGGTGGGTACAGGGAGATTTGTAATATATATATATATATATATATATATATATATATATATATATATATATATATATATTCAGTTTGCTTATGAAAAGGAAATCAGCATTGTTTCATGTAGTTGTTGTGTAATGTCTTCTTATGTGTCATTACCTGAAAGGAGGCTGCAGGGACAGGGGTGTTGGTCACTTTTCTCAAGCAGACAAGTGATAGGATTGTGAGGAAACAGTCACAAGTAGGTTGGATTGGGGAGGTTTAGGTTTAATACTAGAAAAAATTTATTTGCAGAGAGGGTGATTAGGCATTGGAATGGGCTGCCCAGGGAAATGGCGGAGTTCCCATGCCCAGAGGTGTTTAAGAGACATGGCAGTAAGGGACGTGGTTTGGTGATTGGACTTAGTAGGTCAGGCTCATGATTAGAATTGAAGATCTTTTCCAACCTAAATAATTTCGTGGATCTTAAATTCCACACTCAGCTGCAACACATCATAGGAGAATTCAAAAATTACAACTTCATGTTTCCAAAGGTGAATATGTTATACTGTATTTGCCTAATAGTTGCAAATCCTGAGAGAAAGCAACGTAGTAGTTATTTTAGTAAACTTGTGCTTCAGGATTCAGCTTTTTATGCAGTTGGCTTCTTCCCAGCTGTGGTTTCAATAACATCCTGGACGTTCCCAAAGTCCACACTGATGACTGTTTTCCTGAGTTGGTTCTCAATGACTTGTACTTTATGTTTGTATACAGTTTGTATACAGATTTCTATATATATAGTTGAGCATAAGTAGGATCTTATTCCAGTCTTACCCTGAATAAATTAAAATAGCATGCTCAATATGAGCAAGGTTATACCATTTATATCCCCTGAAGATGTTATGTGTTTAAGTTTGGGGACTGAGGGACCATTTGTGACATTCGGTCACTAAATTCTCTTTTTCTTGCTTGTTAGTTGCCTTTTCTGTTGTTGTCAAAGAGAATTCAGATCTTTTGGGCAGCACAGAGTTTGGGGGATCAAAAGTAAATTTCTAATAGGAAATATCTGCTCTGGGTAGCAACCTCCTGGAATTTTTAGCATCAACAGTTAAGTTCCTGATCACAAACACAAGATATTTTAGAAAAGCTCTATTTGTTTTTCTCCCATCTCCTTTCGCATGCTCTGCACGTTCCTCTAGAAGCTAAACTTGGTTCATTGGGTGATGATGGAGAAGATATTCCTGCTTTCACATGGTTACAGATCAGTTTCTGAATTCTAAAGTACAGATAATTTCTCTGTCATTTAACTCACATAGTAACAAAATCATGGCCAAAAATTATTTCATATGCTGGCTGTGTATAGTATTCCATCTCTTGACTCAGAGGCTGACAATGTAAGACACTGTCTCTCATCTGGACAGAGGGTTTGGGGCTGCGTTGTTCATTTAATGGTTTTTTCCTATTATTTTTTATTTTGTGGATTAAACCTGACTGAAAAAGAGGAACATGAACAGTCTGGCTGGTGAGAACTGGTGCGGGAGGAGAATCAAGCAACCCGTTTTGTAATAAGAGAAGAAGCTGTGGAGTACACAGCCTGTCTCTTGTAGCACTTCCTTTTGTGGTTAGGTAGCATTTCTAAACATATAACCTAAATCTCTTCTGCTGCAAATTAAGTTGAGTGACCTAGCAGACAGAGAACACAATTCATCATTGTCTGCTCTGCAACAAGTTTTTGTAGGTGGGAAGATCATTATCATGTGTCTCCCAGTCTTCTCCTTTCTAAACTAGACAAACCCAATTTGTCCTTTTTCATGCCTCATTCCGTTATGAACCTGTTTGTTCACTTCTGGGCTGCACCACGTCTTTCCTACAGCAGAGGTCCCTAGGCCAGACACTCTCTTCTAGATAAACTCTCTCTTACTGACAGCAACTCACATACTGAGAGGAGCATGGGGTTGCTCTCCTGCCCCAACCGACCTTTTAGATGCAGCATAGCTAAGACTCTGCTTTGTCAGCCCTACAAAGCAAGATGTAGGTAAAACAGAAGAGGTGCTTGTGTTTGCTGAGTTCCAGTGTGCCTGTCAGCTGAGGCTGAAGACTGCAGAGCTCAGCTGCAGGTCAGTTTGGGGTGAAGGTTGTTATCAAAAAGACACGGGCAATAGGAAGACAGTGAAAGGATATGAGATGTATTGTGTGCTTGGGTTGCTAAAATGGGACCCAAATGGGACCATGAATCATTCTTCTGCTGCAGGATACTGTCTGGGTCATATCAGGTTCAGGGAACCTATGGCTTTATACCTGCACCCTAAGACCAGTGTTCTTTTTACATTCCTGTTGTATTTTACACGTAAATTCTTTGAGATGCTGAAGCTGTGTACCAGAGATTGTTCCTCCTTGTAAGTTTTCATGATAAAGGGCATTAAATAGACTGCAATGTGATAGTTCCCACACTGGAAGTGGGAGGCTGTTAACTCTGTGAAGTGCTTTTCTCTTTCGTTTTAGGGAATCAGCTAATGTTTTAAGGTTATACGTTTTCTCCAGCACTTGAGCAAGTAGATTCATTAAGGGAAATGAAGTTCTGGAATTTCTATTTTGTTTAATTTGGCCCGGGGGAGATACACAGTGCAGTATGTTTTTTTCTGTTTTGTGTATATAAAATGAGATATGTCATAGTATGTTAAGCCTGGGCTTTTAAATTGTTAGAGAGCAGATTAATTTGAAATGAGTAAGTTTAAATAATATTATCTTCAGCTTGATATTCCTGTGTACCCAGCTCATCTGTTCCTCTTCATTTAATGTGTTGGCCCTTTCCTAATTTGTTTTCTGAGGTTCTAATAAAGTTTGCTTTTTCTTTATCATGGTATCAAATTAGGTAGGCTTGATATTCACACATCAGAAGCAGCAAAATGTTCTTTAGGATCATTTACAAACTCAGAAATCTTTGGCAAACCTTTGTCGTTGATTTGCTGAGATATTATCTTTGTTCACAGCAAAACAGAACATGGGTACACGTAAGAACACTTACGTCACAGCTTTCCAAGAGACAGTCCCAAATTCAAAACTGAAACAGTTCTCTGGTCTTTTCTTTTCATTGTGTTCTAAAATAAAATAATAAAAGAAATAACATATTTATGTAAGTCATTTGCTTCTCCATTATCTAGAAGGAAATAATTCTCTGCCATTTCCTTTGTTACTGAGCAGCCATGTTGACATTGCCATATCAGAAAGTTTGAAGGCGGGCCGAGTGTAGTAGCAGTTTTCTGTTTAATGCTGCATGCTAGCAACAAGATATTCTCTTGCTGATAGCAGCTTGTTTATTTTTTGCACTGGGATGTTCCAGTTACCAAGTGTGAATTATACTGTGCTTTGTTTGGAATCAAATAAAAATCGCATTCACCCACAGTGATCTAGTTTTGTGCTGTCTCCCCACTCACCCGAGTGATTGGGGCCCATCCAGAGGACAGCAGGGGACAGCAAGCACTCTGTTAGGTTTCTGCTTAGTGCTGTTTCAGGTTTTTGCCAGCAAGCAATGCTTGCAGAGAGTCGTTGCTCTTCATTCGTATTGCAGCCCCCTCCAGGATCACCTCCTCAGCCTGGGAGCAGTCAAATCCAAACTGTGATTCACAGTCTTATAAATGCTCAATTTTTAGCACTGTGAATGTGAGTTTCAGTGAAGTGCTTGGATAGTGGTCAGGACAGACCTGGCCTCGTCACCAAAATCCTGTCCATTCTTAACCAAATGAACATCAGAGAACTGTGGGATCATAAGCTGATAACAACGCAGGATGGGTTCCTCCTCTACCCCTTTTTACTGTTGCAGAAGATTTCCTATTTAAGCATCTTAAGCATGGCTTTTCTGAACTGGAACATGAAGGGAATTTCCTTCAACCTTGTTTTCCCTTTTCCTTTTGTTCGCTAGTGAGCAAGTGTGTATTTTGACTCCTCTTGTCTGTACTATATTCCCCTAGTGAGAAAGAGGAAAATTAATTAGGACAAGGGGGAATGATTTTAAATTGAGACAGGGGAGGTTTAGGTTAGATATTAGAAGGAAGTTTTTCACACAGATGGTGGTGACGCACTGGAACAGGTTGCCCAAGCAGGTTGTGGATGCCCCATCCCTGGAGGCATTCAAGGCCAGGCTGGATGTGGCTCTGGGCAGCCTGGTCTGGTGGTTGGCTACCCTGCACATAGCAGGGGAGTTGAAACCAGGTGATCATTGTGGTCCTTTTCAACCCAGGCCTTTCTATGATTTTATGATTCTAATTTTGGTGGGTTCTATGTGTAACCTGCCAGAGGAGGGTTTTTGTCCTCCAATGTTGTTCCCATGAAACCAGCTTCACTGGGCTTTCTGGGAGGACATACAAATTTTAAGTTCTTGAATGCCAGAATGAGACAAAGTCAAACTGAAGTTTTAAGACATTTCAGAAATTTGCAGACAAAAACAATCCAGAGATTTCTGAGCTTCCTACCATAATAAAAGAAGATCTTTGCCACAAAACATTCAAATGGAAATGCTGTAGGTTTTTCCTAAAGTTGTGTTTTTAAAGTAATAAATACAATTTAGATTCCTCCTTGTGCTTTTATAGTAATATATAGAATTTAGACACTTCTTAGCACTTTCAGACTGAAGCATTGCATTATTTTACACTTTATACCATGCAGGTAAATGATATCCTTATAATTTACTGTGATGCAAATTATGAGCACAGACTTCAAATAAAGTGTAGAGTAAAAATAAAACACATCTCTCCTAAGTTTTCCTTGTGGTTGCTAAAGCTAAAATTTTCTGAGACAAAAAAAACAGCCAGGGCAAGGCAGCTGCTGGAGAAGGGGCACGGTGCTGCATCTTGCTTTATCATGTCACTTCCTCCCTACCTTGGACTGGAACCAGGCTGATGCCCTTCCACACACAGCATCTGCCTCTTTGGCACAGTTGCTGCATGGATGTCTCCGGAGTGGCTTCTCTATCTATCCCTTCCATTAAAGCATCTGGGAAATCTTTTGTCATTTTTGTGTCATCACCTTCCAATTCAGACCTATATAAAGACGTTTTGACCTGCTTGAAACTGAGACATGAGAACAGTTGTGCTGTTTCTCTGAGTTAAAACACACTGTTGTGCTTTGTTATGTTTAGGGTTTTGTTTTCCTGGCATTTTACATTTTGGACTGTATTTGTGGGATGGCCATGTCACCAGCACTCTCCTTAGATGGAAACAGAGTGCCAAGAGAGGCATAAACATTAAATTTGCTTCACATGCTTTTAGGACACGGTGAGGGAGAAAATACAGGAATCCTGTTGCACGTCACTTAGGAAATGGAGTGCTTGGGTGCTTCTCTGTGCTGCTCTGAAGATGGGGAGCACAAATTATGATATAGTTGTCTTCACAGGCAGAAAGAATTGTGTCTATCAAGTGTAAGGAGCACACATGAATTACACCAATCACACAGTATGAAAGTTTTAACTTTTTCATCATTTTAACATGTATGCATTTTTACTTATGTAGGGAGTTCAGTTTTACGTTCATGCATGGATATGCTGGTTTTGGCTAACTTTGCTTCCTAATTGTGATGACACATCCCTTGAGAATACATGTCAAAATATGGCAAAGCTGCACAGGGTGAGCAGGATGTAATGAACAAGAATCTTAAAGGCTGTTGATTTCTCTGTGCTGTGCATCTTTCTAATGCAGGTTCCAAGGGCGTGTGGTGGTCTGGATTGGTCAAGCATCAGCCACAATCTAGTTTACATTTACACATTCAGAAGAAAAATCTGGGAAGAAATTTTCATTTTGCTGCAGTTCAGATACGTTCAATGTATTTTATAGAAACTAGCTAGTGACATGCTACAATGCAGTTTGTTTAGCTGGTACTAGTTGTTTGTGAAAGGAGAGTGCAGTGCACCTCATATAAGCACTTTTTCACTGTAGACTAAAGTTGTATGTAAACCACAGTGATCGTAGTTTCTTGAACCCAGACTTCTTACAGTGGTCCTTTTAGTTCTATTAAAGCAAGCTGTCTGCATAACATAAGGTAGATAAATCACTAGATCATAGAATCATAGACTCTTGAGTTTTAAGGGACCCTTAAAGGCCATCTAGTCCAACTCCCCTGCAGTGAACAGGGACACCTACAGCTACATCAGGTGCTCAGAGCCCCGTCCAGCCTGACCTTGGATGTCCCCAGGGCTGTGGCATCCACCACTTCTCTGGGCAATTTGTACCAGTGCCTCACCACCTGTATTGTAAAAAAACTTCCTTATGTCCAGTCTAAATCCCCCCTCTTCTAATTTGAAACCATTTCCCCTTGTCCTTTCACAACAGACCCCACTAAAGAGTCTGTCTCCTTCTTATAGCCTCCCTGTAGATACTGGAAGGTCACTATCAGGTCACCTCAGATACTTCTGTACTCCAGACTGCACAGCCCCAGCTCTCTCAGCCTGCCCTCACAGAAGAGGTGTTCAATCCCTTGGATCATTTTTTGTAGCCCTTCTCTGGACATGCTCTAACAGGTCCACATCTCTCCTGTACTGAGGACTCCACATCAGGATGCAGTACTCCAGGTGAGGTCTCATAAGCACAGAGTAGAGGGACAGGATCACCTCCCTTGCCCTGCTGGGCACACCTCTTTTGATGCAGCCCAGGATAGGGCTGGCTTTCTGGGCTGTGAGAACACACTGGCTCATGTCCAGCTTGCCATCCACCTGTACCCTCAGGTCTTTTTTGGCAGGGCTGTGCTCCATCCTTACACCCCCCAGCTTGTACTGATAGCAGGGGTTGCCTTGACCCCTGCACGGGGTCAGACCCCCTGACCAGGTCTTGCACTTGGATTTGTTGAACCTCATGAGGTTCACCTGGGCCCACTGCTCAACCTGTCCAGGTCTTTCTGAATGTCATCCTGTCCCTTGAGTGTGTTGACCATAACACAGCTTGGTGTCATCTGCAGACTTGCTTAGGGTGCACTTGATCCCACTGTTGATGTCATTGATGAAGATGATAAAGAGCTCCAGTCCCAGCACTGACCCCTGAGAGACACCACTTGTCACTGATCTCCACCCAGACATTGAGCCACTGACCACCACTCTCTGGGCATGATCTTACAACCATAATCAGATTTAAGCTAAGATATGATTTAGATTTGAATTTGTGTTTAGGTTTAGGTTTAGATTTAGGTTTAGGTGTATATGCATCATTCCATTTTCTATCATTATATCTCAATTGAGTGGAATGAAGACAGAAGCCTGTAATTCCCCCTAGTAAGATTTTATGCTTACAAACTGATAATAATTATTTTTTAAAAATGCAAAAAAATAATCACAGTTTCTTTGTAACGTGGTTTTAGTGGATTCATTATTTTTGACATTTGCTAATTTTCTAATTTTTTTTTTACTCTATACAGCTGGCAGAGGGTTTAACTATTTTGGTTGTTGCTTTACCTGCATGTGAAGTTGTTAACATCATCCATGTTTATTTTTAATATGTAGACAAGCTACAATACATCTGTTTAAAACTCACCTCAGTCTCACCTGTATATTGCAGTGACTCCTCTGTAGTATTATCTAGTCTATAAAATGCTATAGTAAGGTCTCCATCTCTAACATATGAAAGAAAAATAAATTAAAGCATCTCAAAACATTGATCCTGCTTCTACAGAAACCAAACTCGGTGACTGTCCGCTGAGGTATCCAAGAAGATGTGATTTTCTGGAAATACATAAAATCTGATGATTTATACACTGCCATCTTCGTTATTTGTTTCACACCGGGGCCGTTGTGTGGTTTCCGTAACTCTGTAAATCATGATTTAACACATAAAAAAAGATTGTCACCCAAGACCTATTTTGGCCAAATGTAACATAATACAATATAAAATTTACATCATTTGCTTGATTAACCCTGATGAACCTTTAGTCATTACACATTACTGTAAGAGTAAATTGGAAATGTTGCTTTGTTAATAAAACATGTATAGACATTTTCATGAGTCATAGATTTGATGGCTACTAACAGATGACACATTTGTAATGAAATACTGAGCTCGGTCTTTCCAAGAAATTGTAGTACTGTATACCTCTGCAATCCTGAGTCCTGCACTGCACACAGGAGGCTGCCAGTGCTGTGTTTTGGTGCCTTTTGGACATCAGATAATTCTGAATGTTGATCTAAACTAAAGGGTGCAGAATATAAGAACAGACAAAATTCGGCAACCTTTACAGTCGGATACTGAGCCTCCGAATGACCTTTGCTGATGTTTCATTAGGGTTCTTAACAGTGCCAGAAAGAATGGAGCTAAACAAATTAAAGCTATGAAAGGAGTCCTCATCAGCTGTGGAACCCTGTGAAGTTTTGCTTCTTTCGCTACTGTGCCAGGAACGTTTTTTTATTATCTCTTTAGTGGTAAAGGACTCTTAGATCTGGCCTTAATGGTTCATTACAGTCTTCACTTTTGCTGCTTCAAGTCAAGTTGCACCAGGGTAAACTGTGTGATAACATTTTTCTGCTGGTTACAGAGCTCTGACATTTTCTGTGCTATGTGAAGTGTAGCTCAGTGTACTTATGAGTCCTGCAATTAGCTGTGGATATGTGCATCGCTGTTCGGAGCCCCACTGAAAGAATATCCTCTTTGAGTTTCTAAAGAAAATCAGGAGCAAGGAGGTTTCTTTTTGTTTAAAAAGATCTTTAAAAAAAAAAATAATAGAGGGAACAAGTTATTTGCACCTCTCCTGTAGAGAAAGGTTTAGGGAGCTGGGATTGTTTAGCTTGGAGAAGGCTCCAGGGAGAAACCACAATCTTCCAATACATGAAAAGAGCTTATAAGCATGCAGAGAACTGAATTTTTGCACAGATGGATAGTGACAGAACAAGGGGGAATGGGTTTAAACTGAAGGAGGGGAAGTTAGGTTGGATGTTAGGAGGAAATTCTTCACTCAGAAGGCAGCAAGGCTCTGGCAGAGCTGCCCAGAGAAGCTGTGGTGCCCCATCCCTGGAGGCGCTCAAGGCCAGGCTGGATGGGGCCCTGGGCAGCCTGAGCTGGTGGGGGGCAGCCCTGCCCATGGCAGGGGGTGGGGCTGGGTGGGCTTTGAGGTCCCTTCCAGCCCAAATCATTCTGTGATTCTACAATCACTTCAATAATTTCTCAGGAAATTTTATTTGCTTCTTTAATTATTGAAACTGCTACTGAAGATTTTCATTAAATCCAGTTTGCAGCAAATACGTGGATAACAACATTTTGAGTAAAGTATTAAACAACTGCTGCAAAATATTGGATAGATTCTAAAAGACTGGATTTTTTTTTCATTCCATTTAAAATGTTCTGTCCCAACAACGGGCAATGTAAGTAGACACCACTTAGGCAAGACAAGCGGACACCAAGACTATGGGAATAATTTTCCTCGGTGTGCACATATTCTAAAAGATGAGCAAGGTGACTGATTCATATATATGCATTATGTATAGAAATATATTTCATATATATATATATATAATTTTTGACTACTTATGACTGTAAAGAGCCTGACAAAGAAGTTTCAAGGAAAAAAAAACAAACACGTGGGTTTGGCAGAAAATAACTGGAGCAATTTCCCATGCATAAGGAGGCCATTGAAAGGAGAAATCATTGTAGGAAAAAGAAAAAAAAAAATCAGACAAGTGGGGTGTTGTGTCAGACATCCCTGGCGGGGAGACGTAACACAAGACTGGATCAGATGCAGGCAAGGCAAAATTAGGTAGGGCCTTGTGTCACAGCCCACAGTTTAGCCGTGTTAGGTTGGGCAGAAAAAAAGAATTCCTTATTGATCCCTTCAGCTGTTGTATTTTTGAATTACAAGGTAAAAGTAACATTAACAAAATCAAACAGAAGGGCTTTACTGTTCTCTGCCTGTTCTGTGCTGTTCAGTCTTGAGTTTTCTTTCTCTCCTCCTGGAACATATGGATTAGGAAACAAGAGGAATTGTTTCCTCTATCTCATCTTACCGTATCTATTTCTTGACAACTAAGCTCTCCATTTACTTCAGGAATTTTTAATATAGTTTTCCATAGTTTTGAAGTATAGGAAAAAAAAATAATAAAAACTCATTCAAGGTGTAAGCTAATTAACAGTAATGAATTTGTAATACATGAATATTCTTTCGGATAACACTGTTAGAGAAGCACAGCAAATCTTCCCATGAAGCTTAGGTCTTAATATGTAAAATTAAAGGTAACAGTAATGTTCTGCTTCTTCCTTGGTTCCTTGTCATTATTAGATTTCCACCCATCTTAGGTATTTTTGTTCGCAGTCTTAGGGTTATAAGAAAGAAAACCAGCACTTAATAGCCAAAAAGAAAACAATAAGGAATTGAGTGTAGGATTATCTATTACTTGTGAATGGCGATATTTTTCATATCATCTATGTATACTGCTGGTAAGATTTTTATTTCTCTCATTGGGTAGAACTCTGCTAAGGGAAGAAAATGTGCATGTTTTATCTGTAGCAGAGCTGGAAGAGGTGCTCTTGCACCAGCAGATGTTGAACTAAATTGGATTCTTTTTTAATGTTCCTCCGTTGTGATGTTTACTGCTGTGATTCAACAGCGTAGATTCCAGTCTCGACTGCAGTCATAGGTTTTGTCAATATTTCAACACATATTTAAAATTCAGTCAGGTTGCATGAAAAGACCTCACATTTTGTAACGCCAGGTGCGAGTGCCTCTGTGATACCAACTGCACCCACAGTTAGCCTTCTTTGGCTCTTTCCAGTTGCCCAGCACGGCTCCTCAAAGACCTACTTTGAACTCTCAGATGTTGATTTTGCAGACATGAGCTATATATATACTTCTATGTGCGTTAATTTCAAGAATGTTATATACCTACCCCTGCAAATGAAGCCCCTGGTTTCCATCTCAGTGTTTCCAGGCACATAA
The DNA here is from genome assembly GCA_030625065.1 of Alectoris magna. NCBI lineage: Eukaryota > Metazoa > Chordata > Aves > Galliformes > Phasianidae > Alectoris > Alectoris magna. The sequence continues at coordinate 63,823,068 of CM060560.1, forward strand.
TTAAAGCAATCTTGCACCTTTCAGCCTGCACCTGCCACAGAGCATGTGGCTGGCCCTGCTCAGCTCTGCACGAGCGTATTCATGTTTGTGCGGCACTGTTTCATGGTTAATATAAATCATAAACAGGCTGTAAAAGATGAAGCTTCAATGAATCCTAGCTTTAAAATTGCTGGAAGCTAGAAGTTTTAAAACTGATACTGCAAAGTGAAAAATGAAATTTAACCAGGCATTTTGGTGAAGGAAAAATAATTTATTGGATGTAAGATGAAAAGCTGTGAGAGTAAACATCAATCTCATCTTAGACACATGTCATTGATTGATGTTTGCTCTGTGCTGCTGCCTGGAGGTAAACTCTTTGAAATAGCAAAGTAGGTACTTTATCTGTCTGTGGGTAGGAGCACAGTTTGTTAAGTTACTGCTTTTTTGAGACCGTGCTACATCTTTATGTTCAATCAAAGAGAAAACAGTAAATCAGAGTAATTGCTTTACCCCACGGCATTTCTGTTTGTAAATGGGAAAAAATACTGTAAAAATCCCCAAATTAACTTCTGCTGTTTAAGCGAGATAAAAAGTCTAAAAAAATGTCAGTTGCAACCAGGGAAGGCATTTTATTGATTGTGTCACTTGGTCATCAAAGTCAGCCCCTTTGTTATAATCGAACCAGTACTTCACATGTCGTTAGGGAAAACATTTAAGGCTCAAAAATATGAGGCTGCCATCTCTAAGAGCTCACCGTAACCATTAGCAATTAGTTCCCAAATAGACATTATTTATACTTAGTTGAAAAGGAACTGGCCCTGAGAAACTGGCCAGCAAAAAGCGTGGACGTGAGCAGTGAAACAGAAAACAGACATAAAATGATGGCTCTCCAATGCTGCCTGGCAATTCAGAAAGAAACATAACCTGAATCGTAATTAATTTGTCAAAATTCAACGTTTTTCTTTTGAGGCTGTTGCCCTTACAAGGTCTCAAGTTGGCTCATCCCTTCGTGTTTTAAGATATCACAGAGATTTGAGAATGACAGCTCTCTTAAACTTAGAATCCAGTTTCCATTCTGAATCCAGTTTTATAATCAGTGTCCTGCATCAGGATTGGGCTGTGTTTTTTATTGTACTGTGTAAGTTTTTCCTTGGATTAACTCTTTTTACCTACTTTGGAATAAAATTGGTAATTCAGGGGAGAAACAGACTATTAAATATTGCAGAAAATTTTCTCACTTCAACCTGAAATTTAGTATTTTGAGTCATGTCATGTCATATTGCAATTCGTAGGGAAATATTGAGAATTATCAGAAGAACATTTAAAAGTTTATTATGTTTAATATTGCCCTTTTTTGTTGTTTGTTTGTTTGTTTTCCATAGCTTTGAAACAGTTCTCATTTTGCTCATAATTCAGAAATGACTGTGCACTAATATTTCATTTTAAAGACAAATGCTTCCTCACAGAAAACTTGTTCCCATGTCCAGTTTTATCCCTGAATCTCCCATATCTTTCGGTCATTTGCAGTATGGATTTGGGGTTTTCATTTCTGTTGTTGTTGCTGTTTTCTTTCTTTCTCATTTGGAAGATGATATCTCTGCACACTCCCCAGGGATAGTTAGTCCCTGTACCTGGGAGCTTGGAGGTAGTTTCATTTCCGCAGTGCTGGGAGTTGCTGTCGTGGTCTGACTGTATTTCATATGGAGGCTCTTCACTGGCTGTGAGAAAAGAAGGATCAGTTTGGGCTTAAATGAGGAAATCTGGGTGTAAGCTGACAGCATCTGAGAAAGCAGCTCAGTCCTTGCAAGTGGTATCTAGGTGTTCTCATGGGAAGCCCACAGGGATTGGCCTGTCAGAAAATGGTGATCTGTTACTTAAATAACTGCACGTTCCTTGAATCTTTCCATGGTGATGTGGCAATTTTGTGGTGTCTGAAAAGATTGAGCAGCATTGTTAATGTCACCAAATGGCTGTGAAAGGGTGCGACATACAAGCAAAGGTGCAGTGTTTTTGCTGCTGGGAAATGGTGTCTTCCTTGGAGTTCAAACTTTGGGGACATTCCCTAAAAAAATCTAGAATGATTAAGGTTGGAGAAGACCTCTCAGACTATCCAGTCCAACTGTCAGCCCACTCCCACCATGCCCATGGACCATGTCCCTCAGTGCCACATGCACATGGTTCTTGAACACCTCCAGGGACGGTGACTCCACTGTTGACAAAGCTGATGCATTGTCTTCATGTAGAGTAGACATTTTTATTTCACTGGTTCCAAGTAGTGATGTCTGAGGGGGGTAAAAATTGTGTCAGAAATATTGTGCTTTAAAAAAAAAAAAAAAAAAAGAACAAAAAGAGAGAGCCTAAAACTTTAGGCTTTTTATATGATTGCTTTCAGCCTAACCTGAGACTACATAACTCCTTGGACTTTGTAAGAGATTAAATCCAGTCGTAGGTATTTCAGGTGAGGTTATTGCTCTGCTCCCAGGCTGTCCCCTGAGCCAGCTGTGTCTATTTCTAATTAAGGACTGAAGGAAGCGGTTCCTTCTGATGTCAGGAATAGCGTGATGAGGCTGCGAGCACTTCTGGCAGTGCTGGGGAGAGGTCAGTGTCACAGCCACCCTCCCTGTCCATCAAGTGGGAGCCACAGCCACAGAGGGAGTGACCATAAAGGTGGCCTTCCCAGTGTCATCACAGCAGCTTGACATTTGTTATTTGTGCCTCCTCTGAGGAGTTCGGCAACCCATTGACATTCTGATCTGTAAAACACCTGAGAATGGCATTATTCAGAGTATCCCAGGAGAAGCAGGGGAGGTAGACCTATTGTGACCAGGATAAAGGTGTGCTGAAAGTGCTTCAAGCCTCAGACTCGGGTGTTTGGATGCAATTAACCGGTAGCTGTTTCCTTCTCAGTGCATCTCTCAGCAGATCATAGGGCTGGGATAAATCAAAGTGTGTGTATTAAAGCAGTGTGCCAAATGCAGGGTAGTGTGATTATTATAATACAACATTTATTCATATGTAACTTCTGAAGGTATTTGAACCATCACTCATGCTTCAGTTCATGTCCTTTAAGCATGAATTTGTAAGATGCACAGCATTTTAAAAATAACAATATACCATTTAAAATCTATTTAAATTCATCCTTTTGGAGTTTGACCTCTATAAAACAAATATAAATGATGCTGACTTTTAAGAGATGACTGCTTGTATGTTCTTTGGCTACCCAGTCTTGCAAAACTGCTTGGATATTTTGGTTTACTGTAGCAAAATTCTAAATCTGTAAACTGATGTCTGAGTGTGCGTATAGCATATGTATATCTACATACACCACACACATATGCACAGATGTTCCAGTGAGAAAAAAAATCTTGAGAGTCTTTGTGAACTGTACGAAAAAGATGAACACGGTGTAAATGATTTAACAGGTGCACGGGCACTTGGGATTGTTTTAAATTACAAATTAAAAACAAAAACAAAAACAAAAGGAAGGAAGAAAGGAAACTATTTAAAAGGATCATTTTCCATTAAGTGAAGTGTTTGCAGTGAAGACAATCGTAGCAGTTGGCAGTATTCTCCTTGAACCAAAATAAATACATTTGGTGACATGTGTTCAAGGAAATGCGATTCTTAACAGCATTCATGCAAATAAGGAGCAGCCTTGCAAATGCTGGAGATTTTGCCATGTAGCATTACCAAAAGAATGCAGCTCTTGACTTGCTGCTCTTCCTAACTTACTGCTTTGAGGTGGCGTATGAGGCATTGTCACACTGTTTTGCTATTTGCATAATCATTATGAATTATTGCAGGCTGTGAGTTGTGGCCAACAGTGAGCATCTCATTTGGGAAAAGGGTTCAGAAATCTCAGAACTTATGTCTTACATCAAACAGGTCTTCATCAAATAAAAGGGATATTGGAGACTTGTATGTCTCCTTCAAATAAAGGAATGAAAAGCCTCTCCACTTCATGGGTATTACACCACAGCATTTTCAAATTTGTGTGAGGTGTAGTGAAGAATGTTACACTTGTTTACTTTCAAGAAACTGGGTAGAGATCAGTATTATAATTAATCTCGGAGGATCTGCCCATCTCTATTTGACTGCAGGCTGCAGTCCAAATGCAAAACATCTGAAAGAGTCGACAGGGGATGGGGAAAAGCAGCTGAAGATGAAGTTATAACTAGATCCCTGCAAGTTCAGGAAAACCCACCCAGCAGCAGTTATTCCTGGTGGCAGAAAGCCTACAGCAGATGCAGAGGTGGTTGTTAAAAGGACTCTTACCCCAGCTTATAGGATGGGAGTGCTCTGAGGTGGTATGCAGTACTGACTGGGGACTACTGGTCACGCAACAGTAAATGGTGACTACCCAGCCTCCTGGCGTCAGCAGTGCACAGTATGTGAACTCCTCTTCAGAGCCCATGGGGTTCTTCTGGAGGAAGAATCCTATGTATGTTCCCAATAAACTCCAGCTCTGTCTTTGGCATCTGCCCATAGATGGCTTCCAGAAGGGCTGCCTGAAAGCCCACCAGGATCTGGTCTGATGCAGCCTCTTGAGTCCTCGTGTGAGACCTCATTGAGAGAGCAGATCTGTCTAGGAAGTTAGCAACATTAATAAGCAAATGTAAGGCTTTGTGTTCATTTGGTGACCGCTAAGGCATTGTTTTTAAATCCTCCAGCATCTAACATATCCTACATATTTTCATCTCTCTCAAGTCTAGAATTAGAATCAGATAGCTGTTGGCCTTTTTGCAGGCTTGCCTGAGGCACACTAGGTAATATCACGTGGGAAGCCAATGCAACATATGTTTTTCTAACCGGGAAGTGGTTAGCAAGGCAACATTTTTTTTCATTAACACATGGTGCACTTACATGACATTAATATATGTTTCTACTTTACAGATTTACAGTGCCAGAAGAAAGGCATTAGCTGAGCTAGGCAAAATAGGCAACTCGTCACAATGTCCTGAAATAACAAGTAAAGCTGATTGGATACACTGGTTTTCTTTTGATGAGAATAAAATGTACAGGAGGAAATGTCTAAACCTGTGTTGTTTTGAGGAAGTTCGGGGAATAGATTCTCTGTTTTGTGATGTGACACACTGTAGTTGAATTCTGGAAAAAAAAAAAAAGTTAATTTTTGTTTTGTACCTCTATATTGGTGTCTAATTATTTTCTAAAAATTAATACTGTTGTCTAGTACAGTGATTTTATTCCCTCTCCAGCTACACTCCACCAGCCGTATATACACTGTCATGCTAGTATTCATGTATTCGTGCTCTGAAGTTGTGATAGTGTCAAATCCATCAGAAAGAGGAATTGTTTCAGCAGTAGTTTCATGACTTGGCTGATTAACAGAGATCAGAAGAAGCAGCCTAACTGTGGAAACCACTACAGCATGTAGTTTTAACAGCTCTTTAGGGAGCTAGTTAATGAAAGAATCACTACAGAAACACATCCATGTAAAAAAAGGAGCATTCTCACACAACACTCAGAGGATATGTCATAAGTGGAAATATGTTCATAATTTCTATTTACTCATAGCTGTAATTACCATCTGCCTGAAGAGTACTTTCAATCTTTGTCAAAGTTGCTTAGATATTTCCTTTGTCACATTTCAAGCAGTGAGGTTCTGTACAGACTAGATCCTGCCCTGCAATTCCTTTTCTATTCTTCTGTAAGAATTTAATTATCTATTCCCTGTGTGAAGAAAGCGCCAGCACTCCCAGAGACCTGAGCCTCCCCGGTCTGCTTGGACTGGCATTCAACTGATTCATGTTCTTGCTTATTTTTTGCCATCTGTCTGCAAACCAGAGTTCTTCACTTTCAAATTCACACTGGTTTACGCGTTGCTTGCTAATTTTTAACTCTAAAAATCTATCCCTCTTTTTGCTGTAGTGTCTACGAGCCGGATAGAAACGTGCTGCGCAGGAAAGAATGGGAAAGGAGAAATCAGGAGGCCCAGCAGGAGGATGGCACGTTTAACACCAGTTACTCCCTCTTCAGTGAACCGTACAAGGTAGATGCTTTCCGTCTGGGAGACTTTTTTATTTTAATTATTATTATTATTTTATTTCACAGTATAAAACCGCAGCCTGCAGAAAGCATTGTCCAGGTCTCAGCAACCTCCCACGAGTACCAGCCCCTCAAAATTTGCATAGAACATTTATGGTTCATTGAGAATTGGATTTTTCTTACATTAGCTTCCTTTAATGTTCAGCAGCACATGAGAATGAAATAAATGAGAAATGTCCTAACAATATTTGAGATGGCATTAAAACTAGGAGGTGAAGGTGATGGTGCCCTGTTTCTGCAACACTTAGGAGAAAGTAATTGTGTTAGAGTGTGTGTGAAGGTCAAGCTATACAGTAAACATCATGCTCTGGCCAAGGTTAATGTGATGAAATACCTTGTTTTTATTTTATATTTTTTTTTCCTGTAAGCATTACCAACAATATTTGTCTGCTAGGCATGTTTTGCCCTCATCAAAGGCAGAAAGTAACTCAACTCCTTATTTTAACCCTTGTGAAAACAGCAAGGTGAAGCACAACCATTTCTGCCTGCCTCCTGTTGGAAGGATCCAGCAGGATGCTCTGCACATTACCACTGTCTCCAGAAGGCTACAGACCAAGCCTGTGTGAATGGGACCAGAGAGCAGTATCCCACAGAGGGTGCCCCTTTGCTCTAGCTAGCCAGTGACTTTGCCCATCTGCATCAGAACATCATGTATCTCCTAGTGTGACCTTCCAGTAATGCCCAAGTTTCTATTAAATCCACCGTACTGGGAAGCTTCACTTGTCCTTGATGCTTTGGGTACTTCAGTGCCTCTTTCCAGATTCCTATTTGGGACCTGGCACTTGGCTGCTGCACCTGACTTCAGTGCTTCCAAGCATCTGCCCATGTCCCAGGGTCACCTTTTAACTTGCTATTCCTTCCAGATTGTTGTTGTTTCTAGTTCCTAATAAAAAAGGAAGATCTACCACCTTCAAACCACGTCCCTTGATAGAAGACAGCTCTGCCTGCCTTGAAGCTGACCTCCAGCTGCCCGAATTTCAGATTCATTACAAAGGCATTTAGAAACCATGGGAAATGTCTTGAAATCTTCCTTAAGGCTCCGCTTGAAAAAGTCTACTGTGAGACCAATCAAGGACTAATACACAGAAAAAAGCCTGAAATATGTTAGCCGTGTCTTGTCATTTACTGAAGACTCCACTGCAATAGGGACTAACAATTTTCCATTTGGTGGGTCCAATCAGATATACCCCTGAGAAAAAAAGGACCTATTTTTTTTTGCTGGGTCTCTGATACTTTTTTGTTTGTGGTATTGAAAGTAGGTATACTGTGGGTTAAATTACTTACAAAAGTGGCATCGCTGGAATACTGTACACACTTTGATTATTACTTGTGTCTCAGTGTACTTACTGTCATGCTACAGACTTCATCTGTCACGGACTCACCAGTAGTTTCTGAGTTATTTATGATGTCTGAAGGCATCTTTGCGCAACCACAGTATAATTCCATCTACAGTAGTGGGAGTGGATGAAAACTAATGCAGTCTCTAGAAGCACTGAAGGTGCTTAGCAAGTATCCAGTGAGAAAATCAGAATAGGGACTCCATCCCTGCTTATCATCTGTAAGCAGCATGGCCATATTTGGACTATCCTTTAGAAAAGGTGCTGCAGAGATACATCTGAATGATTTGCTATTCAGAAGGCCATATCTGAAAATCAAAGACAGACTGAAAATCTCTTAAATAGTACCTACTCTCTCACAAACATCAGATTTCCTGAAAAATCTTGACTCTTTGGGTTGCCCCTTATCCAGTTTATTTCAGAGTATCCATAGCAACCCTCTAGGAAGGATTCCAGGAAATCCACTGTCTTTTACTAGAGTTGTATTTTGTAGGAGATGAAAAAAAAAAGGAATTTCATTCTAGATATTTAATGGACAGAATACTTAGACCCATTAAGCACGTAGGTGTTTTTCATGGAGAAAAAATTCTGATCACCTTCCATACAACCATCTGGCTTATTTTTTAGAAGTGTTGGATCTTGCAAGTCTTCAAAAGCAGGAATACATCTTACACTGAAGAATATCAGAGTGTTGTAAGTTATAAATGTTTGCACAGAATGTTTTTCCTGGTTACTCATTTTGTGATTATGTTTTCCCTGTGTGGGTGATTAAATAAAGCCAGCAATATTTCAGAGCAAATAATAGGAAAAGCTATAACATCTGAAGCTCCCAACAAGTTACCTCAGGTCCCAGCTGTTTCCCAGGAGAATGTAGGTGAACTCTTCCAGATGACCTCAGCTCAGCACAAAATCTCCTCCCCTCAGGATGTCCCCAGTGTACCCAGAAGGAACAAACAATACCCACCAGCTGACAGCATGTTCCATAGTACAAGTCTTAGGTCTGTTAGCTGCAATTATTTTTGTGGTTATCTGGCATTTCTCAATAGCAGGCATCTCTGTATGACCTTCAAATCATACATATAGAAGACAGTCTACTGACTTGTCTGGGCTAGTGATGGTCTATAGATAATCTGCAACTGGGCTTTTGTTTACCTCCCATCCAAGTAGCAGCCATCAGATAGAACTGACTTTCTATTAGGCAAGTTGGACTTTTTGGGGCAAATCTTAAAGATAAATTCTCTTACATCCATAGATCGAACCACATAGAGAGCTGCCCCACAGACAGTCTGTGCTGGAGGAGACTTGTGGGTATTAAGGGCCCTGTTCCATTCTGAGGTCCTTGTTGCTGTGCTCCTCAAAGGGAAGGAAACCTGAGGCACAGGCTGGCTGAGACAGGCTGGGCACAGACCCAAGCATAGATCTCCCTCCCTAGAGGGAAGCTGGAAATGTGTCTTTCTTCAAGATAGGTAGAGAAGTTGAAAGACCACTGGAGACACAGAAGAGATCCACTGGGTAAAAGCAAACTCCTCTGCGCCTTCAGAAAATAATTTTTCTGGTCAAGAAGATACCTAAGTGTAATAGCGACAGACCCCAGGAGACATATGAATATATCTTCAACCATCTTGAAGATCGATAAGCCCAACTCCAGATAGCCATAAATCTGAGCAGTCTAGGATTTCCATTGTCAGCTGTTCAGTTTTTACCACAGTACCAACCAAGCATCACCTTTGTGCCTCTTACTCTGCCTGAGTTGAACGTACTTCCTACCCCAGTTAAAGCTGTGAACTAGACAACTCATTGCATCTGCAACACTTTCTTTTTAGATTTACATGATGGCTCCCACCTTAGAAGCCTCTTCAGTAATTTCCTCTTCTCTAGGACATCTGTGTGATTCTTGTGAAGTGAAGGAACATCCCCTTCTTAAGCTTCTTGCTGACTGTGAATCAATGCTTCAGTTTTATTGGAATACTTGAAAAAAAAATCCCCACATTTCCAGAGCGATTGGTATTGCTACTATATTCTTCACATTTTTGTATGACTTTAAGGGGTTATTTTCCACTCCCTTTACTTCCTTCATCTCTAAGCTTCTGTTTCCCTCTTAAACAGAGGATCTTGAGATGAAAGCTTGGCCTTCTGAAGCATATGAGTGTTTCCCCATTGAGACTCCATGTCTGGAAGAGAGAAAGGAGAACACCACTGTCTCATTACTATCTTCCTCTGAAAATACAAGACAAAGCACATCACACATCTGATTCTTGGTAGGGTTCAGAAAAATCTCTGCTGCAGAAATGCTAATGATATACTCTTTTACTTACAGTGACTTTTCAAAGAAATAATTTTCAACCTTCAGTATTTTTTTTCCACTTGTTTTATTTCTTTGTGGAGCTTCTTCCTTCTAAGCAAGGAATTAAACGGATGATTAAAAAACAAAACAAAACAAAACAAAACAACACAAAACAAAACAGATTAATCTTAAAGGGAGGAAATGCTGACTGTGTCCCCCCTGCTGCAAAATTAAATACTGAGCATTTTCAAGAATTTGGGGAGTTCTACTCACTTGTTTTTGCCAAGATTGTTCTGGAGTGAACATCTCAACAGAGCACTTTCATCGCAAGGATGTTGCAATCTGTAGTTTTTCCACTGTCCCATGAGCTGCCTTCAGGTCATCCTGCAGTATTTGTCTGGCTTAGACTGGAGAGTTCATTCAGTGCCTACACTGGGTCTTGCATGTCTTCCCAGATGCAACGTGGAAGCTTAAAGTGGCAGAGAAGGAAATCAGGAGTGCAATATTTTCTTTCATGGCTGAAGGAGAGCTTGCACCGGGCTATAGGAAAAGTTTTATCATGGTCAGATTTAATCCAAACCATTCGGTGTAGTTGCAATAATAAATTTTCTAGTTTCCAGGTAATATATTTTAACTACAGCATGATACCAGTGATAGATTTCTTTTTTTATATACTCCAAGGCCCTTTATAGCTTTTCCAGTTCAGGGTAGATTTAAGATGTTGACAAGTATCTTCAGAGACAATAAGGATTTTCGATTTCATCCCTCAACGCTGCTGCTGAATAAGACAGTGCTACTTCAGTAAAGATTTCAGCAGAAGCGTGCAGGGAATTTTGTTTGTCTTAGGTTGACTGTTGTAGAACACTCGCTTTTTGTTTTGCAGACTAACAAGGGGGACGAGCTCTCTAATCGCATCCAGAATACACTGGGCAACTACGATGAAATGAAAGATTTGTTAACCGACCGATCAAACCAGAGCCACCTTGTTGGGGTTCCAAAACCTGGGGTTCCTCAGACACCTCTCCCCAAGCCCGATGAACTTCTTATTGCAGACTCAAGACCGCCACCTCCTCCCTCCATTTCCAACACTTCTTCTGCACCAGCAGCCCTACCTGCGCAGCAGAGCAAAAGCACCACGATGGGTTGGCAGAAAGCTGGGCACAATGCTGCTTCAGAGGGTCAGCAGAGAGCCAGTAAGCATGGACACCGCACACTGGACAAGGGTGACTTCAAACTGGCAAGTCAAAAATCCAGTCTGGAGAAACTGAAACGCTATGCATCCAGTCCCACCTCCTCCTCCTCCTCCAATGCTGCCCAGCAAAGCTCACTGAGGGCCACACTAGGTGACAGCGTCAGCAGAGTGCAGCAGCCAGCAAAGTTAAATTGCGGCTCAGAAGGAGGAGCCCAAGTGCAGGAGAGGCCCTCAAAGCACAGCAGTGGGCACTGTGTCCAGAACTTCCCACCATCTCTTGCTTCAAAGCCCAGTCTGGTTCAACAGAAACCAACGGCTTATGTAAGGCCAATGGACGGTCAAGACCAGGCCCCTGATGAGTCTCCAAAGCTGAAGTTATTGACAGAGACAACCAAGTTGTACAGGGGAGTGCCTTCTAACAAGCCTGATTCGGCCAGGACCAAGTCAAAGATAACAAAGTTCAACATTCCTAAGCAAGAAGAGGTATGTGTTTTGATGCTTTTTAATGAATCCTGTTCTGAATAGATGGATAGATAGCAGCTTAGAACTGCAAACTGCATCTGTCTCTTTACATATTTTTAATGTGTTAGTTTTTATATTTATTTTTCACTTTGCTGACATTGACATGCAAATAGCAACCACATAGTAATGTAAAGATATCTCAACATCAAAATGTCTTCAGGTCCATAACGCCTCCCCAGCGCCACATTTTCTAATAGTATATATTACTTGGTTTTTTTTTTTTTTTCCCCTGAATGTCCATATGTAATGTCTGGATATTCGAAATTCATCTTTTAGCTAGGCTTGTGTGTTATGTCACAGTGTTCATACTCGGTTGACTTTTTTCTTTTTCTCAGTGATTAAATGAAGTGCTTGGCATCAGAAGTAGTTCTGCCATCCTCAATGATGTCAAAGTAGTTTTACAATCTAAATAAATTATAGTTAGCAATGTGAGATCTGTGGAATAGATGAAAATGTAGCAATGAGACTCTCGTTCATAAAATCTTCTCTTTCAAACCAATTTTCAACAAGACTAAGGTTGTCTTCCTGAATAAACACAGCCTATAAAAACCGATCTTGCTATAAAGGTGAGAACACGTCTGAAAAAACTTCTAGGCAACATTTCTGTTATTAGCAGTAGATGTGAAAGTTATCTGCTTGGACTTATTTTACGTTTGTTTATTTCTCATTCCATTGGCTACAGCAGGACACTTCGTTTTGTCACTTGTGTATCATGTGATTTTCTGTTCTGTGTTTTATGGGTGGGGAGGGAATGGTTGTTTTTGGCAGAATGAAGAATGTTGTGTTTTTTTCATTCATGGGTGTATTGAGAGACCTGTACATTTGTACAAAGGTGGTCACATCCTCGTGCAAAATGGTAGAGCTCCCATGGCTTAAACAATTTATAGTATTCATAGAACTGAATGATTCTATTTGGCTGAATAGATAGCGTCTCAGAGCAGAGATCCTGATTGTTTACTCTTATTTGATAACTGTGGTGAGCCTTGAAATGTTTTTAGTCGGTTTTTTAATTTTTATTGGCAGTGCTAAAGGAGAGGAAATCTCTAATTTTTGGTAAAGCTCTCTGGCCTCTTAATGCCTGTTTTTCAGAAATGGAGTTGACTGCTGTATTCCCTCTTCAGTTTGGTTGAGGAAAGAAGTCTCTCTGGAAGCAATTACTTCTCTCAGTTCCTGTAGACATTATACCCATGTGGTTTTTCTCTAAGTTTAAGTTCCATCAGTTCCAAACCATTCTGAAGAGATATGTTGTTACTGAAAAGGGGTTGTTTTAGGCACTTAAGTCAGATTTGATAAGCAAATTTAGCATTCACAGATTGCTGTAATTGTGCAGATAGATCAGGTAATGGCATATGCTAATATCCTTTTAGCTATTATTACCTCCTTCAGACTTCTCACTTGCCACTATCTGCAAGCAAGAAGTATTGTTAGAATTAAAGATGCCTGTGGCAATTGTCTGAATCTTACAAATTTTCTCCCTTTACATGTATGCAATACCCTAGTGACTAGTTTGGAAAGGGATTTTGATAGGCAATCATTTGTTTGTCTGAAATTCAGAATTTTCCATTTGCATTCCAGATTTGCCTACCTCAGTAGGAAAGAAAGCTTTCACTTGTTTCACTTGTTGTACGTAATCCATAGTCATGCTTAAGGGTAAATTTATACTGCAGTTTCTAGACATACAGATGTATTTGAGATGGCTTAAACTAACTTGCTTAGATACTCCTGGCAATGTAGGCTTTGGTAGGAGAGTGTGGACTGCAAGGTAACTTCTACAGTGTTCACCAGCTTCTCACAGGTTTTGTGGGACGCAGTATTTTTGAAATAGTGTATGATAACATAAACATTTAGCTGCAGTTAAAGGAGGCAGACAAAAAGCACTGTCTGGTAAGTTAAGAAAAAGAGGTGAAGTGCTTATAAAAATGATAGATGTATTGCTCAGAAGAAAATGGTAGATGTTATGGGTGGTGTTGGGGTTTGTAACTGGAGCTAATAAAAGACAATGCTTAGATCTCATATTTGAGGGGCTGAGCGTACTGATGATAAAAGTACCAAACATTTTTTCCTTTATCTTGACATTTCTTTTGTTCTAACATTTACCATCCAAAGTGGAACATGATGAAAATGGTAACCCACTGATATTGCTACAGGGAGAAGTATTGACTAAGACTGATTTTATTTTATTTTATTTTATTTTATTTTATTTTATTTTATTTTATTTTGGTTGCCTAATCCTTTCTTCCTTTAATTTTCAATAGTACTTATTTTTGTTTCAAAATGTCTTTCCATTCTTCTCATCATTATCATACATATTCTGATAAGGTTTTGTAAAAATTTCCATGCATCCTTTCAATTTCTGCTTTCAAACTCATAGAACTCCTCCTTTGTATCAAAAGGCCACTGTCCTTTATTAGGGATATAAGTTTTAAGCTACTCTCACCACATAAGCTGTCATAGTCTTTTGAACCTTTGCAGACAAAATGAGGTTTCCCTTGCACAGGATGGGGCTAACGGTGAAACTGTGTGTAGAACTGAATATCATCTTAAACGCATTGGAAACTATCACAAAGTTTGTTCCAGGTGGGTTCCATGAATACTCACACAGGAATTGAAAGGACACCATATACAAGTTTGTAAGGACTTATTGGACCAATAGATAGCTGAAGATGACAATTTCCTCGATCACATCATTACCGGTGACAAGACATAGTGTCACTGCTAAGAGCTGGAGTCAAAACAGAAGTCCATGAAGTGGTGACACATGCATTCCCCATCGATGAAAAAGCTCAAGATGCAGCCTTCAGTGGGTAAAGTGATGTGCACTACCTTTTGGGGTAGGAAAGGGGTGATCCTTCTGGATTTTCTGGAACCCAGATAAATCATCAACTCTGACTGTTACCTTGCAGATCTAAGGTGAAGGCTCGAACTTCTGGAGTCAGGCCAGAGAAGAAGACAACTTTCTCTTGCAACTCAGTAATACCAGGCCCCATACCAGTTTGAAGACCGTGGATCACATTGCCAGTCTTGACGAAATTGTCCTACCACATGCACCATATAGTCCGGAGTTGCCAATTTCTAACTTCCAGATGCTTGGGCCAATGAAAGGGGGCTGCGTGGGCAACCTTTTCCTAGCAACGACTCTGTCATAGAAGTTGTGAATTAGGGGGTCACCTCTGCTGGTACAGATCTTTATGAGCACAGCATGCAGGCTCTTGTTCATTGCTGATGAAAATGCATAGCTGACAGTGGCGACTATATTGAAAAATAGTATTTTATAGCTGAGAATTTGATCTATCAAATAATGTTATTATGCTGTTTGTATCTGTTGGTAATAAATGGGAAGCATTGCTTTCAGAGCAACCTACATATTTATACTGATGATTTTTCCCTGCCCCTAGCCCCTTGAATCTTCTATTCTGATTGAACAGTTCCAGCTTTCTCAGCCGCTCCTTGTATGAGAGATACTCCTCTCCCATTACCATCACTGTGGCCCTGCACTAAATTCACTCCAGTAAGTCCATAAACATCTTTCATGTATTGGGGAGCTCAGAGCTGGCTCCAGCACTTCAGGTATGGCCTCAGTGTTCAGCAGGGAGGAAGGATCACCTCCCTTACCTTGAAGGCTACACCTTTCCTAATGCAGCTCAGGGTATTGTTGGCCTTTGCTGGGGGGCAGGTGAATGGGTGCATCTGAGGCTCGTGGTCAGCATGCTGTCTTTGAGGATCTTCACATCTTCCTCTGTAGAGAAAATGTTCATTCGATTAGGTAACAGCCTATATAGGTACATGGGATTCCTTTGCAGAGTCAGGATTTTACATTTCTCCTTGTTGAACTTCAAACAATTCCCATCAGCCCATTTCTCCAGCCTGCCAACATTCCTCTGGATGGCAGCACGACCCTTTGGTTTATCAACCACTTTTCCCAGTTTTACATCATCTACAAACTTGCTGAGGCTACCCTCTGACCCATCATCCTGGTTCTTAATGAAGATGCTAAATGGTGTTGGCTTCAGTATTGACCGGAGGGGGTAAGCCATTAAGAACTCATCTCCAACAAGACTTAGTGCCAATGATCACAATCCTCTGTGCCATTTTCATAGTCCTAGCTCTCCATCTTCCATAGCCATAGTTTTGTCATTGAACTTTTTGTGTTATACTTTCAGTTCTTAAAACGTGTACATAATGTTTCCATGGTCCAAAACCTATTCTTTATAACTTGGTCTAAACAAGTTCTGTGGCTACTTAACTGAACTGAAAGCTGGACTGCAAGAGCTTTCCTGCAAATTGAGGAAACGAGATGTGAGTGCAGGGCATAGGTGTGAGATAGAAGGTGAGATACAATGGAGGGAAAGTTATGGGGCAGGAGACGGGGGAGAAGCTGCTGAGCCTGACCAAGTAAAGAGGTGAGTGGTAAGAAATAACTTTTTGCCTGATTCCTGCAAACTATATTTTCTTTTCTTTTAAGGGGCAAATGTAGCGATATGCACTTCTGTGTGACATTTCAGTTTTATTTCAAACATCATGTGGCTACAGGCAGCTTCAAGTTCCACAGGCAGAGAAAACCAGGAAACAGGAATATATTGCCATAAATCTCCTCATTTGCAAGTCCACTTTTCTAATGCGCGTAGACTGAGTTTTCTGCTTCCGTGAAAGTGCATTTAGCTTACAGTACTTAACAGAGCCTATTGGTATATCTCATAGCTGTGCGCTTTGATTTGCGTTTACCAGTTTGAAGGAGACATCAGTGGAAAAATAAACACATAATACAACAAAGTTAGCCCCATGTAAGAACTGAGGAGTAAGAAGCAGTGCCATGCAGAGCGTGTGTGTCTTCAGCGGGATACAAAATCCTTTTCTCTACATCCCTTGAGATTTTCAGAGAAACAGGGCACAGAGTTGGCTGCAATACAATTATTATTCACTGGAAATAAGAGCACTTGAATACAAATTATAGACCATTTTCAATACATTAAAAAGGTCGATTTTTAATGTAGTTCAATACCTCATTTGATATTTTTAATCAGTTTTGGAAAGCCTTGAGTATCTTGACACAGACTGAAGCTTATAATTTTTTTTTAAATTGTTTTAATGAGAATAACTTGGATAGACCTGTGTGTAGAAAGGTAGTGGTTACTCATTTGGGAATTTAATCTTTAGGAACCAGGTTCATCAGTGTTAATTAGAATCCATACCCAACCTCCCGGTCCTTCCAAAATTATCATATTGCTCTGTATAAATGATAGCCGTCATCTCAAGTACTGCTATTTCACATTTTGTACTACTTAGGATTATATTGCTGTAGGTAAAAAGCCACTGCACTGAATAGAAGGGAAGAGAAATGTATAGAGAAAAAGAAGCAGGAAAAGCAAGCAAGTGCCTCTCATTTCTAAAATTTTCTTACAAATGAGACAATAAGAAAAGCCTAAGATGGCAAATCATGTTCTTTATATCTGAGCTCTGTTTTTGAATTTCATCTTGCGAGCTGCATGAGGGTTATGAAGGAAGGAAATTGAGGCTGTGTTCAGGAATGAGTAGCAGTCTAACAGTAAAAAGGAAAGATTATGTTCTGTTAAATTTGGGAGCACGTTTATGTGAAATGTAGATAAGGTCATCATGAGGACACATTCTTATTCCACTTCATGGAGTACTTACACAACTTCTTCTGCAGAAGTAATGCACAATAGATTAAATGTTGAATCTTTTTTTTTTTCATTTTTGCCCTCGCCTTACTCAGGCAAATTCCTGCTTGCCTGCATAGATACTCTGCATTCATTCTCATTGGAATGGCTATATATAGCTATCAGCATCTGCCACACACACTGGCAAGTGTTCCTTAAATCTGCAATTTTTTTTTTTTTGCCTATCAGTTCTACCCCTGTGCATTAATGGAAAGCAAAAACAACCCTAACTCTTTTCTCCCCTTCTTCCTACTTTGAGGAAAAGAAACAACAACACCTAAATATGGACTTAGTGTCAACAATTTGTTCAAAATCACATTCTTTTAAGGAGAACTTTGGTGCATAGCATGTGTAACAAGCAGGTCCATGCTTAAAACTGGAAGTTCACATGTTAAAAAAAAAAAGTGCAGTTCCATCTCATTTGGCAAGATAAGCTCCAGTGTAGACTAAGCAGAGAAGATGGTACCAATGAGTGCAGGCTTCCTTTGGAAATACCACATATCCCAGCCTGCACTGGGAGAGAGCATCTCTCAAGGAAGGAAGAGGGTTTAGGAGAGATCTGCGTAAGCTCTTTCCTCAAAGGCATGGCACTGTCCTCCCCCTGCTGTGACAGAGCCTGCTGGACTGCTGCAGGAGGACAGTTCAGGCAGGAGCTGAATTCTGGCCTTTTTTCTCCGATTCCCAGGGTTTTGGGTTCTGACCCAGGAAGGCAGAAGTGAAAGGAGAAGAGCAGCTGAAGATGCTTTTAGATAAAAAAATAAAAAAGAAAGGAGAGATGAGTTGAATACATTAAAAAATAATAATAATAATCCAGAATTTTTCTGACACTGTGGACTTACCTGGAGAGGCTGGAGACATGGGCACAGAATTAAGGGTGTTAATACTTTTTTTACTATTTATCAGCTTTATTGAAGAATTGCAGTGCTTGGGAAGCCAGTTAGCGATCACAGCACTTCAGTTCTCTAAGTATGAGCCGGTTGTCAATGTTTTCTTTCCAAGATGTTCATGGTAAAGAGTTAGCAAGCCACATTTACCAGAAGACACAGCTCAATTCATCCCTGTAATGTTACCACTGACCTTCCCCACAAATAAAGAATGTTTTCCCACGTTAGACAGGAAGAACTGGACAACAAGAGCAGTGTGGTGCAAAGATCCCTGCTAGCCGTAGGTTATTCAGGACCTTCGAGTGAGTCCGTGGGAGGGCTGTGCATAGAATGTATTAAATAGACAGAGCGGTGTTTGAAACAGTCTCAACAAAAACACTGGAGACCACAATGTGCAAAGATGGATTTTCCATATAGTTCTTAAATTGTGGTACGAGCCTCTCCCCTTCTAGCAATCTGCAGTCACAAAGGCACAGAGTAAGTCTGTGTGCAGACAGTTCATTGAACACAGAGGGCTTAATTTTTCTAATTATTCTTCCATAGTAGTTCTTGTAGAAGGAAAATGCTGTTTAAATACCTTTACTTTAGTTCTAGAGCTGCCTGGTTTCCCTCAGCTTCATTTCCCATTTGAATTAAATAACATAATCTTTTTTTTCTTTTTTTTTTTCCCCTACTTTTACTTTTATTTATTTATTTTTAGGAAAGCAGTAGCTAAACTTACCTGTACATTTTGAAAACATGGAATCGATTTACTTTTAGAGCCTAAAATTTCCTGCGTGCATTGTTTTCCATATGGTACTCACTATGCATTTGTTGCTATGGTGAATCTCATGTTGTTCCTCATCGTTTTTAACCAGTGGTATGGCTATCATCAGAGAAAAATCTCTTGGAACTGGATGCAAACTTAGGATTGTCAAGAGAATTCCTTAATGTACACACCTGCCTTTTTGCGAATTTTTCCCAAGGTTTTGGTGTTGTTTTTTTTTCTTTCCTAATTATTGAGTAAATATTCTGGGCATTTCGTTGGGGTGTCTCTGAAGTGTGATCCTCCCTTCAGTAAAACTGGTCTTCCAAACTTTTCAAAAGATGATCAAGTAACAGCCTTTTAGAACTCAGTGGTTTATTGCAATCGAAGTGTGTTTCTTTTGCTTCTTTTATTTTTTCCATCAGATGGTATGGTTCGGTTTATGAATTAGATCTGGAGTTGCATGCATAAACATGGCCACAACCCTGTATAATTGCTTCTTTAGTTCCTTTTGGTAAGCAATAAAGACATTGATGAAGGAAATGAGATTTCTAGAACTGCAAAACCAGATTTCAGTGGCACGTTTTTTCTGATTTCCATCTTTTCCTTGAACCTATCAGTAATGCTCATGATGGTGGTAACTGGATGTAATAAAAATCCTCCCTGACAGAAACAAAGCAGTGTAATGCTCAGTGGCACTGCTCCCACTTTTCCACCTTTGACCCCATTACCGTGGATTGCTCTGAAGTTCTGTGAGGGTATTGAGGTGTCGGAGGAACCCAACCTTTCCTAGAGGTTGCTGCAAGCGCCAGGCTTTCCTCAGCATCAAGTTTAGGCAAGCATCTCCTCCTCATCTGCTTGATATCTCCTGAACAAAGGAGTGCTTGGGAAGGGCAGAAAGCAGTGGTGGGCTTGCTGCGGATTTCTGATTACTGACACAGTGCTCAGACAGAGCTCTTATCAGAGCTCCTGTTGTACCACACTGGAGCACTGTGTTGGTGTGCAGTCAGGTGTGAAGTCCAAGCCCCATTGCTGCTGCAGGGACTCGCATTCCCCTTCCCAGTAATTATAATGAGGTAGAGCATTTCTGTTTTCTCTTTGTCTTCAGAGCAGTCTACATGGGATCATGCTGAATGTAAAGGTGGTTTAAGATATTTTTTTTTTTAAGTATCCATGGGAAAGATTTATGGCTCTGTTCTGTAGTTTCCCCAGTCTTTCATAAATTAGAGTGACATGAAACTGCCACCACTGTGCATGCTCACTGGGGTCAGTTATGACTGATGAGCAGGAGAACCAAAGGCAAATACAAAGAGTTTCACAGATCACTGTTAATTCCAGCTAAATAAATAACATATATGTGCTGCTTGATGTATAAGGTTAAAAAGGTCAGACCTCCAGTAATTGTTGTAAATGCATCCAGCCAGGCCAGAGGCAGTTCAATTCTTTATTGTTGGTCACATATTCTCCTTCAATAAATGAAGACAAATATACCCTTAAATATCTGCATGTAACATACTTTATTCGCCCTGCACATCGTAAAGTTGTCATTTCCGTAGCACTTCTGAATAGGGAAGATCTATCCCTATGGTACCACAAAATAGCTTCCTAGAAAAGTAATTAACAGAAGATTGTTTTGTTTTTGTTGGTTGTTTTTCTTTTTTTCTTTTTTTTTTTCCAAGTTCAGAAAAGATAAATAACGTAGGCGTCTGATTTCCTGTCACTCTTGGTTAACTTTGTATGAAAATGGATAGCTTCCAAATTGAAACAGGCACCGGCCTGTCTGGAGAAAAATGCATCTGTAAAGAAATGTGTACATTACATATTCATGCAGTTCCAAATCTCTTAATTGTATTTTATATATAACAATCTCATGTAGTGAAATATGGTACCCTTATTATTTCGTGAGTTAAAAGCAGCATGCCAGAGAAGCTGAGCTTGCTTCGAACAGAGTTCAGGATAAGCATTTCCTTTCCTGAATTCCCCCATGCATACCCCACTCTTCCCACCAATATGTTTCTCTGAGAGATGGAGGCCCAGTGTGAGGTGGCTTCATATCACTTCTATTCAGAAGATAAATACACTGAAACGTTCGCACCAGTGAGCCATGAGGTTAAGAATATTAATAGAGACCAAGCATTTTCTCTCAGAACCAAAAATTGCTATTCATATTCCTCTGTATTTACTGCAGGTGGCTGTGATGGAAGCTTGTGTAGCTAAAAAGAGAGGAAAAATAGGAGCATTTCTTGTTAACTCTTATCTCTTTTTCTTAATATATGTTTAAAGGATTTAAAATGTTCTCTGTTTTGTAACTCTCTTGAAATGAGATAATGAAGATGATTGGTTTTTTTCTTGCATGTACTAGAGATTATTAGCATCCATCAACAGTGTAATCCATTGTTAATCAAAGCTGGCATTTATTTAAAACTGGCTGTACAAGTGCATTGCAAAACAGAGGCAGGAACTATGTACATACTCCAGCTTCTAGAGCTAAAGTACAAGACAGAGTGACTCTAAGTTGTGCCAGGGGAGGTTCAGGTTGAATATTGGGAAACATTATTCTCCGAATGAGCAGAGATGCAGTGGCACAGGCTGCTCAGGGAGGTGGTGCAGTCACTGTCCCTGGAGGTATTCCAGAATTGTGTGGATGTGGCACTGTCAGTCGGCATGGTGAGGGTTGGACTAGATGATCTGAGAGGTCTTTTCCAGCCTTTATGATGCTATGAAGTAGGAGGCAGCGACAAGATTTTTCATTGAAAACACAGTCAAAACGAATATTATGTGGAGCAGCCGTGACTTAGCAGTTACGTGTTATTTTCTAAGAGATCTTCTCCGGTTTTAATTACACTCTGAGAGACATATGATACAAGAAAATTTATTAGCTAGTTAATTGCTGATCCAGTGGAACTACCAGTTTGTAGCTAAAATATGTTGTCTGGGCAAAGGGCATGGAAGGGAT
This sequence comes from Alectoris magna, assembly GCA_030625065.1. Lineage (NCBI taxonomy): Eukaryota > Metazoa > Chordata > Aves > Galliformes > Phasianidae > Alectoris > Alectoris magna. Next base: position 63,844,708 of record CM060560.1, read on the forward strand.
CACCAAGGGCAACATGCAATGGACAGTTTGAAAAAGACCGTAAGCCGATAAAGAATTTCTTTCTCGGACCTAATCAGAAATATTTAGCAGGCAGGAAAGTAAAACATACGAAGAAAAAAAGGACATAAAAATGATGTGGGCCTTGTGGGGGCGTATGAGAAGAGAAGAATAATGTCAGAACCTGAAGAGGAAAGAATGAAGTTATGCTTTGAGGAACCCAGCTGGAACTGCTGGCATTGCAGCCCCAATTTATGACCAAGGCTGTGTACAAGATCTTTCAGTAGCTTAGAGATGGCTGGGCAGTCCTAAAACCTGTAGTTTTTGCTGCAGTATGTTTTTATTTCTTACTATGAGGAGCATATTATCTCAGCCCCTGAAACTGCACCAGCCTTTTGCTTTTTCTTTTTTTTCCCCTTTTTGTCCCATTCAGAGAGTTTATATTGTCTGATGATATCCAGTTACATTCTCATCAATAAACCAAAAATGATTCATCTTTTACTACTGCAATCTCATTTGGGAGCTTCAAAGCTTTTCCTAAGCAGTAATGGCAGCTTTGCCAAGAATACACAAAGTGCAGCTATGGGGGGGTCAGCTGAGGTGCAGGCAGGTGGGAACGCCTTTCTAGGTGGCATCTGTGCCCCCCATGGCAGCGTGAAAGCAAAGCCAGACAAACTGAGCCCCCAGCTCTGTCCTCAGGTATCTGTGACACAGCTTGCTATGTAGCAGCATAGTCTGTAAAACTCTTTCATAACCTCTGCACTAGAAAAAAAAATTATACGAAAGCATCAGCAAAGGCTTCTTGCTGAACTCCGAGTTAATGTTTCTTGCTGTATTTCTTCCTACCATTTAGGTCACTTGAAGCAGAGACAGTTCCTGAGTGATTATGTCACTTAGGTTTACCACTTCCATTCGAGTTACTCACTGATCATGCTCTGCTTGAAATTAATAGGAGTTTTGCCACTGACTTCAACACTAGCAAGATCAGGGTTTGACAGCGATGAATATTCCTTCCCTACATTGGATGAACTTCCTTTGGTCAAGAAGATATTGCCTGGGGGAAGACAGTCCTTTTTTCTTCAGTTTCTCTTTGTTTTGTTCCAGAAACTGAGATGTAATGCTTGTGGTTGTTTTTGACATCGTTATTGCTTTGAAGAAAGTCAGCAGTGGCAATACAGAATAGCGATTGGTGGCCCAAGATGGTATTTGAATTCAGAAATGCTGTATAATCTATTAACTTCAGGACATACCTTTAGAGCATCAAAGGAGCTTCTTCACCAGTCCAAGGTGCAGGGCTCATTTTTCCTCCTGGTAATTAAAGTCCCGAGCATCCTGTTCAGAATCAGTTTCCTCACTGGCTCTTAAGTGAATAAATCTATGTGAGTGATTTCATGACAGTTGCACATTAGGAGTTATGGCATATCCCTGCACATAACTTACAGAACTATCTCAATACACAGGGAAGAGACCATAAAACATGCCGAATGGGGATTTCTCAGATATGCTAATTGCTGCTATATAAAGAGCACGGGATGAAGAGCTGACACAGAGGAAGTTCAGCTAGAAAGCACCTGTCACAAATCTTTGAAGGTTTGCGGAGGAGAGAATCCTGCTGCTGTTCTTCCCCACAGAGCTCTGCCTGGTGATGACTTCATGTGGGATGGGGCTGGAACACAGCCCTGCCCCCTCTGGGGCTTCACCAGTACCCCTCATGGCAGCAGTTCCCACCCTCTTGTTCTTTGTTTCCTGGGTGCAGTACCCCACTGGGTTCTTGCCTGTCCCCAAGCACACCCAAATTTAGTCTTAATCTGGTTTTTTCTTGAAGCAAATTGGATCACACTCCCCATTCCCATCTTCTCGTCTATGAGTTTGGCTCATTGCCACTTTCAATAGACTGAGTTTTGTGCATTCAGAGCACTTGCCTAGCTGATTATTTCCACTACCTTTTCTGTGAAGCTTAGGTTTGTAGTTCAGTGACAGGAATGTGCTGTCCACATCAATGATCCTTCCTTTTTTTTTTTTTTTTTTTTTTTTTCCCAATTTGCACTAAATAGGCATCCAGTATATGGATGGATATAGTATGTCAACCTGTGAAAGTAAGCTCCAAATTTGAAAATGACAAAAAGTGCCACAATTTGAAGTGGCAAAAAGAATTTACAGTGTAGAGGCAGACATGCACTTCAGCAAACATGCTGCCATCAGGCTTGAATTGCACTGCTGTAGCTTCTCAAAATGGTACCACATATGCACTGGCAATTTTGCAGTCAGTGGAGTGAGGCTGGATCAAGGAATTCGTTTTAACTATGTCATTAAATATTACTGCTTAATACTGATTTTTAGCCACTGCACTTGAACCCTTTGCCATAGAATCATAGAATCAAGGAATTATTTGGGTCTGAAGGGACCCTTAAAGGTCATCTAGCCCAACTCCCCTGCAGTGAGCAGTGACACCTACAGCTAGATCTGGTACTCAGAGCCCCATCCCGCCTGGCCTTGAATGTTTCCAGGGACGGAGCATCCACCACATCGGGTGACCTAGCAGAGAGGAATTAGAAACACTGTGCTCCAGGAGCTGATGGCTGCTTTGTGATTCTGTATTGTTCTTATACAAGCTTCCCGTTCTATCAGTAAGATACATGTCCTTCTAAATGTAATAATTAATGTGGAAAGACGAAGCCAAATAGTTATTATTCAATGATTTTAAAGTAGAGTACTTTTTAAAAAATAAATCAACTAGACAAATCAAACAGTATAGAAATGAAATGCGCCTTTGCAGGCCCTGTGGGAAATTCAACTAATGAACTGAAAAGAATCTGTTTCTAGACAGGCGAGGAAGTCTGCTTAATTTAAATAAATACAGTCAACTATTTGCCTCCTTATTTTAAAATCATGGTTTTGGGCATGATCCCATAATACGAACAAAGTAACTTGAGTGCAGCCTATGCGGTTTGAAACACCAAGCAAAATACAATTAACTTTAAAATGGCAAATTGTAATGCTATTAAAAAAAAAAAATCTTCTGCCTTCCGGGTGTGACTATCTTTTAAATGTGATGATGTCACCCTGTGAGCTGTTAAACCATTATCAATGAGCAGGCTGTGCCTTTTCTAATGATTACTGTGGAGCTGAAAAAGACTCTATAATGTTCCTTCAGTTTGTTCATCATTTTTGTTTGATAATTGTCCTAAAATCAATGACAGCTACTGAGTACAGAAATTTGATTGAACCGAGTATAAATATAGTCAGCAATTTAGGCTGTTCTTACTCAATAGGAAAATGTCTTTGGATAATAAGTGGATTCCTATCTAAATTCATGAGTTCTTTTATGACATTTTGGGTTAAGCCTGAAATAGATTAATCTTTTTCTGATAAAGTTGCATAAGCTGTGATTTCTCCGGTGACCACATTTAATTGGATATTAAATAAAGTGCTTATCTTTACACCAACAGGTTTTATAGGCTGGATTTTTTTCTGAACTGTATTTCACAGATTAAGTAACAAGTAGAAGGTGAGGATGAAAAATTGCTGATTAAAGCACGATACACTTAGGTTAAAAATTCAACTGTGTTGGAGTAGGTAGGCTTTTGACTGCAATTAAGGGTTAAATGCAAAGAGCAGAGGGAAACTGCAGAAGGGTGCTGAGCATGGTGAGACTAGTTCAGCAGTGTGTCTCTTTCCCTTCCCAAGGATTCCCCAGCAAGCACACAGTGGGATGGTTTTCCATTGGATTCAGCAAGGAGCTTAAATTCCTTATAATGTTTTTGCAAAGCTTGAGGTCAGGATTCATTCTGCAGGGTGCTGTACAAGCACACATTGAGGAGCATCCTCTGATGGAGCGTATCAGCCCTGGAAAGGCACAGGCAAGGTTAAGAGAAGCCTGGAAACTGAATTAACCTATTGCACCTGGAGGAAGGAGATAGGACTGATGCAGAGAGAAGTACCCAAATGGAAAACATAGATGACGTTCAAGAGGAGGATGAGTCAATAGGATGAGCAAAGACAGCATCTGGGAGGAAGAGTGGTACCAAGATGAGAGGGGGAACAAAGAGTGTGTGCAGTGGGGCAGAAGATAGCTGTGATTCACTGTGCTTCCTTTACTGATAGTGAAGAGCACCCTCTGGAGCTACAAGGACACTCCGTCCAGAAAAGGGCAGGGCAGTCTGTCTGGATGGCTCAGGAAATCACTTGTGAGATCAGTAGAAAGAAATAGAGCAACTGCTCAGAGAGAGATGGGAACCACCAGTGTGAGCCGGAGGCATTGCAGGGTGAGGAAATAAATGAAGACGTTTGTGTTGAGTAAGCTGTGCCGAACCAAATGATGTCGAGCTCACGCTAATTGCCATTTTTTTTTTCCCACTGGTATGACATACTGTGAATGTGAGAACAAACTGATTCCTCCCTATGTAATCAAGCCTACATTTGACTTTCTGGGCATGGAGCTGGCAGCCGTCTGAGAGCGTTTTTTGGGTTTTTCCTCCTACATGGGAGGAGAGAATCGCAGTGATGCTCAGCAGCCTGCTGAGGAACTTGGACAACTCTTTGCTGGTGGAGTTATTCTGCCTGTGGCAAGATCAAACTGGAAGAGGTGCAACGCAGGCTGGTGCTTTTTTCCCCTACTAAATAAAGTTTACCCATCTCACAAAGCATGTAATTGTTCCAGAGCTAATGTCAGACTTTGAGTTTGTAATTGCTCACTGAAGGGAGCTGGCTCCCCACAGCGAGCTGGAGGAGGCTGGCAAGGCTACAGGTGCCACTGCCGCACCGCTGCGGTGACTCCCAGCCGCTGGCATCACTTGGCTGAGGTTCAAGGCACAAGGTGTTAGAAATCCCACGTGTGTTGCTGAAAGATAAAAATGGAAAGCGGTTGCAGAGCATAATGGGGACACGCATAATGGCCTTGTGCTAATTTCAGTCCGGGGTCATTGGGCCCTCTTTTTTGCATAGTTGGAATAGCTGTGTCCAGATGATAAAGATGTTGACAGTTATCTTCCCAAGCCGCCAGAGACCACACAAATGTAAGCATTTTTCTTTTCTTTTTGTCATTTTTTTTTCTTTCTTTTCTTTTACCCTTTTTCAATTTCTCTTTTTCATGTATTCCTGTCTTGTTATGACTTTTGACATTGATATGAGTCTACGTTTTAGAAGAATTTCCTTTACTAGCTTGGCTTTTGGTAATGTTAGCGTTTTCTTTTGTTAAGACTTTTTAGGCTCATTTTCCCTTTGCTGCCTGTCACAGAAGTCAGCTAGTAAATTAGTAGTCATTATTTCCCCTTGGGTTACAAGAAAAGTTTAAATTATTTAGAATTTTTCTGTGACTTGTTTTATTTCCAGTAAAACAAGCATTTCCGATAAAACACCCGAGAAGAGATAACAAGCTCCAGAGCTTCTGTTGTGTTTGGAAGCCAACTGCTGGACCAGGGGCAACACCTCCATTCATACGCAAGCACATACTCTGGTTTCTGTGGCAATGAATGCTGGTGGGAAGCTCTGGTGGCAGTCACAGCCTGTCCTCAAAGACAAGTTAGGATGCCTCCTGGTGCCCAGTGGGAATTCTTGGAGATGTCTGTAGTCTCCTCTGTCAGCAAGCCAACTGAGGCAAGCCCCATGCAGCTGACAGTGTGGTAAACTGTTATGTGACTAGCCTGGAGACTCAGGACTTTTCTTAGCAGAGGCTGTTTTTAAACCCTGTGCAAAAACATGGAGAATGTGGGTAGATAGGTAGCATAGTCTTAGAAGCATGGCTGGCAACAGTGCTGTTTGCATGCAAACCTTATTTGTCCCTAGTAGATAGATCTGTGCAATTATTCAAGGAGACGTAGGGGTGCATGAATGCTTCCCCTCTGTCAACAGGGCAATGCTACAGTTGGTGAAGCAGTATTTTGACTTCTGCAAAACAGACACACATTTCATCTGTGCATAAGTATGGACCATAGCCTCTGCAGGTATAAACTGGACTCATGCCACCAGCACCCAAAATTTACCTTTTAACTTGCTGATCTCTTATAGTGTGCAGAGAATTAACCCCAGGAATTTTCAGTGTCCGTGTACCCTAACAGTAGTTCAATCTCAGGTTTAACAGAGGGGCTTTGTGAAATTCATGTACACAGATACAGTGTTTCTAAATTGCCAACACAACAGCAGAAGCTTAAGTGCAATCTTTATTCCAATAAAGATCTGATGAAATTATGCCTAATGGTCTGCAGACTGCACTTTTATATGCACTTTCAGTGCTCCCGTTGACTTCAACTGCTATTGTCAGGGTATTTCGTTACTACTGAGCTAAGGACCATTACCCTGTACTATTACAATACATTAAACTAATGCCACCATTTTTGCACTATAACAACAGTACCTGGCGATTGAAGGCTACTTCCAGCCCAATAACCTGCAATCAAATATTTGCCTCAGATTTCAAAACATAAATTATTAGTCTTTGACAAAAGTGATGAGATTTCACAAGCCTGCATCTTCACTCTGGACTTTAGTTCTTAGCATAAAGACAAAACAAACTTGGCACCCATGAACGGATAGAAGTTATTAATATTTCTAGAGCGTGAGGGTTTTAGATTGGAAGGTGAGTAAAACTACATTTGAACTAAACTCTTACTAGCTTTCCTGCAAACAACATTGGAATGCTGTAGCTAGACTGCACATATTTGAACTCACTAAACTCGTGTCCTTCAAAAGCAAAACCATCCCCCTGAGTGCTGTTGCCGAAGCATGCACTAGGGAATATCCATACAAATGTCCTGGAGCTGAGTTCAGTTATCTGATTTCCGATATTAAAAACAACCCACCTGTTTCTCCTGTTTGCTCTAATGTAATGGAAAATATTATACTTAAGTGCGGTTGGGAGATAGTTTTGCAGGGATTGCTGATTGCTAAGAAATTAATAATTGCAAGGAAAGCAAATTCAATGATGATATAGCCTTTGTTACACTTTCTTGATCTTTTATGACTTTATCTTTTATTTTACTGGCTAAAAAAAAAAGGAAACAATAAAGAAAAAGATTAACTGCGAAGTCTTCGAGAGTTGACTGATACTACCTTTATGATAAAGTGGACCACAGACTAGGTGAAAAAAAAAAATGAAACAATGACGCTGTGTTCCCTTGGAAACTTCTGTAAACTCATTTTAAAAATGTACACAGAGCATCTTCCAGACAGACATAAGTAAGGGCTTGACAACCAAAACGGAATCCAGATGTGCACAAAATTGAGCTTCTTGCTCTTTTGCCTATGTCATTTGTGCTCTATATCTGCAGATAAGAGACACACAAAAATGCAGTTAATTCATCTGGCAAATCCTTCTGATATTGTTTGCTACCCCAAATCCTGGAGTTACTTGTTTATTGCTACGCGCTGTTATGATGGGAAAAGCTCTTTGCCATATCTGAATTTTTCTGTACCATTTTCCTTTAAAGAAACAGCCATTCTTCAAGAGTGAAAGATGAAAATAGCCATGAAAGAACAAACAATAAAGCTATGCACAGATCTGGAAAACTGTGTTTTTCAAGACATCGGGCCAAAAAATTTCATTGCAGAGGTATTTCATGGTTCATCAAACTCTGGGCTCATTCTAAAATGCTGAAGAATTTTGCTTTTGGAACATATTCAGCTCTGATGGCAGAAGTCCTAATTTGGCATCCCTTTTCTATACATTTGAAGTTACAGCTACAGAATCCCTGCTCGTGAGCTTTTCAAGCTCTCAGAACTGCACTGTCTGACTCCTGCTTGTTTTACTTGACAGATTATCAATGCACAAAGTCCAGTGCCCTGCACATCGGTATTGGCATCATGGAAGTCTTCAAACATAATGCTGCCAGACAGTATGACACCTCTCACATCCCTTGCTGAATAGATAAGTAGATTAGATAGAAAAGCCTCGGCTGATGCAGAATCAGTGGGAGAGGACACTGAGCTGAACTTCTGGTTAGATTCAGGACACCTGGGCTCATTTCTGGTACTGCCACCTTCTTGTGGGTATCTCCTGCTGCCTTTGGGTCAGCTCTCTGTATTTCTGGAAAATAGTGATAGAAAGTGGTCAGCTGCTGTCCTTGAGGCTTCGCAAATAGTCTCACTGCCACAAGTAGGTGACATCTGGAAGATTAAAGGCAGTAGCTCAGGACATTCTTGCTGCAAAACACGAATGCACATGGAAGCAAAGTGTACCTCTTCCCAGCACCACTCTGCTTCCCTGGCTGTGTAGTCCCCTTGTTATTAATGGGGAATTCATTTGAATTCTTCGCACGCTGGTTTGCCATTAAAATTCTGACATTTACCATGTGCAGGTAGTTACATACTTCTGTGAAAGAGCACTGATGATGCGGTGGCATTAATTATTTGTGTTATAAAGGTGTCCACTGTCTAGAAACCGGTTCTCAAGCAATAACCTCCTTGCGTAAGCATGCAAAGATGTGTGTGCAAATATCGGCAGTAATGCTTTACAAGACTCAACTGCGCTGTGCAAAGGTTCATATCACTGAAATGTGCAGATTTTAAGCCCTGCTATCTGTAATACACAGCCTGTCAGTTTCTGAAATGAGTGCCAGAAGAAGGCTGAGCACACGGAGCTTTGTGTACCTACAATAAGAGGCTGTATTCAGGATTCTTTGATCGAGGTTGCATCTGTCTGGGAAATAACTGTGCTCAAATGTAATCATCTAGTTCTACACAATACTTAAATTAGTTCTGCAGAGGGGTTTAAATTGAGCAAATGTATTCACTTGGAAAAGCATAGTGGCATGACTTAAAAGATTAAAGTACTCTAAGTTGAAACTGTTCTTCAGAAAGATCAGTAGATCCACAGATACGTCTCTACACAGTTTGATAGATGTGGACCTCAGTAATCACATCCTCTTTCTTCAAATATTGTGAACGTACAGAGAGAAGGCAATTCCAGAACAGCATTGTGAGAGTTTGCACAAAAATGGTTGAGTTGTTTAGGTCCTGGAGATGGACCTTTGGACTGAGGAGAAAAGAAGCTGAAGGGTCTTTCTGTGTTGACAGAGCAGCTCTCAAAATACCATGTGCAACTTCCAAAGAACATGTGTCAGCTGTGAGGGTTCGATCACTGTTACATTAGTAATTCCACCCTATTTTACAGGGCGCAATGCTGCACACCCTTTTTACTCTAAAAGGGTCACATTTCTTCTCTACTAGATCATGTAGGTGACCTTTTAAAATGTGTGGATAAATGAAGGAGCAATAAATTTAGTGCATCTCATGATTAAAAGGAGCTTCTCTCACATCTCCCTCTTTCCTTCTTTTCTTTTTTAAACATGCCGTTTACAAATAGTGGTGGTAGAGGACAGTTCAGAAAGTGATTTGAAATTGTATTTTATTGGATATGATAATAAATTGTGGCACTGCGTTGTACGACCCAAGGGTGGACGCATTAGGTAGTGGCGTTGCATTATATTTCATACGCTGACTGAATGAGTTTGATGAGCGAAGACAGAGGATTAGCATGCAAACTACCTTCATTGTCTCATATTAAAAAGTGAATATTTAAGAGCTGAAAATGCAAATTTATTTCAGTTACACGGCACAGATTTTTCAGTATGCAAATGTGCCACATCTGTGTATTTGTTTTGCTTCAGACACAACCAGCAAGAGTTTAGTGATGAAATCTGTTCTTAATTATGATAGCAGCTGTTGAAGCAGTAGCCATTTTTTTCCTCCTGATGTGAAGTTGCCTGATTTACTCATTTTTGTCTGCATTTGTCAGGGCTGCCAGTGCAGAGAGAGAACTCTTTGTAAGGGGTTGCAATTTGTTTTCTGTGCGAGAGCCAGTGAAAATTGACTAAATCTGCACAGCAGGGTAGTTTTATCTTTTCTTTTCCTGCACTGCAAGCTGTTGTACCTCTGCTCCAGCACAAGAGGCCTATAAAAGTACCAAAAAAATGAGTGAGCGGTTAAGTGATCCAGCAAGTATCTTAAGCAGTGGTTCATGTAAACTAACTATGCCTTAATGAAGAAGGAAAAAACTGCCTGACATCATAGAGGTGGGACAGATGGAATTAGTACCATGCATTGATAAATAGTCTGGAAGCTTATTTTTCCTTCCTCGATTATTTCGTTCCCATATATGAGCCCAGTAGGTTACTGAAGTTTGCAAACATTGGAGACTTTATTGCTTGTTTCTTCAACATTTTGATGACAGGAAGAAAGAGTGGGAAGATTATAAAAGGGTGATAAAAAAAAAAAAAAGCCTCCTTTCTGAATGAACCATCTCATACAGTAATTTGTTAATGAGGCAATGCTGTTGCAAATCAACACAGAAAACGAGCAAGAATGCTTCACAGCGTAATGAAAAATTGGCCAAAAATTGCAGTGGAAATGAAAACAGAATAAAAAGAAGACATAAGTTATTGATACTAAAACTTCTGTGCTAAGAGCCTGCTGAATGAAACATTTATGGTCTCTCTACAGTCGTAGACTAATAGTCTGTTTCACACTGGATTGTTTCCACACCAGTATTTTAAGCCTTGGTTTTTTTATCAAAGCAAGACTAAATTTAAACAGGTTTCAGCCCTGCTCCTTTCTCAGTGAACTTAACCTTATCCTGCATGACTGAAACCTATGCAAATGTGGTCACAGACTATACTAAAAGTAGGCAAAAACACTGAAAATATGCAAAATTTGGCATTCTTTATTGAGAGAAGCAATTCGCTTTGGCTTCCACAAATGGTAAGATTTCAATGGACTGTGTAACTTAAGAGAAGGATTCTCCCTTTATTTTCTGCAATTCAGCTCTTCCTGTTTCTCTTTTGACATTTATACCTTAAATTTAAATAAAAAAAACTTCAAGATTGTGAGAATATGAGAGGGTGCGGGTAAACTTTACTCATAAATGGAGGATATCTCAAAGTTCAGGTGTCTGACATAGTAAATCTAAATCTAAAATCAGTTGACTTACGGAATGTTTCACAGTAGATGAATAAGCTTAAATATCACGAGGATGGGCACAATGGAAACTGATGTGTGGGCATACATGTGACGGGGTAATAATGAATTTTGTCTGTGAGTACTTCTTTGCTTACAAAAAAAAATTAAAAAAAAAAAAAGGAGAAGACAAAGAGGATAAAGAGGATTACACAGTAGACTATGGTAAGGATCTAGAATGGAATCATTAGAATCATTGAAGTTGGAGAGACCTCTCAGTTCATCTAGTCCAACCATCAACTCATCACCATCATACCCAGTAACCGTGTCCCTCAAATAGTGCAAATGCATAGTAGGTAGGCATGAAGGCGGTACTTCATCCAGTGATGGGTAAAACATACTGCATCAGAGCTTATCTTGCGGTACCACTGCCTGTTTACTTATAGAGCACCAAATTCATGTTGACTGATTGCAGGACCTCATCTGGAATACATGGTATGTACTACAGTTAACAAATTGTCCTAGTTTACTTTATTCTTCTGAGCTAGGATACTTGTGCATCACCAGTTTTACCCTTTTGAGTTGCGTGTAGAGCTCCCATCAGCTTAAGCATGAGAACTGTGCTGTTAATCTCTCCAATTTCACCTATTTTACTTTACATATGATTTACTTCGAAGGGTTTCTTGATCTCCTGTCAGGAAGCCCAGGTGCTATTGCTAGGTTACAAAACTACTGGAGAATAAAAGCATTTTTTTCTTTGGTTATGTCCTGTCTTCTCGGTGGACCAAGCATTAGATGTTTCCAATAGATGCTTCTACATGGTCATGTGAACAAGTGACTCAAGGCTCCCATTGCATTCTACTAAAATAAATAAACTATTTTTTGAGTGCAGTTAATCTGACCTTCCCAAATGTTCACTTAGGATAAGAAAAATGTTTAAAAGCATATGATCCTTTCCATTGACCAGCGAGAGAAACTACAGCAGTTAGCTTAAGTGTTGATGTCTATGATTAGTCAAATAAATCCCTGGCTTTTTGTGTCTGTTTTGTATTGCTTCTATGCCAAGCCTGTTGCATGCCTAAATAATTACTTTACATTTGAACAGCAATCACTGAAGCTGCAGTTGTGAATTGCGTATTAGTCACTTAGTGGTTTTTCCCCCCTCAAAAAAGCACCATTTACAAGGCGTTACAGGTTTTAGCAAGGTGTCTTCACACTTCAGTATCGTGATTACAGTAATAAATACACAGAAATGTTGCTCCATAGCATTATGTCACTGAAATTTGCTGACACTGTAAATTGAAAATGAGATACAGTGAGTTATGACTTATGACTTCAGCATACGTTACAGAGGGTACTTTTGTAGAAGAGGTGCATATTATACTAATTGCACTGTGAAATCACACTGTAGTAATACTTCAAATAATCACGCTTCAAAGTGACAACATTTTCTTAAAAGACGTCTTCACAGGGGTGCTGTCTGGTCCAACTTTTTATGTCTTTTTCTTATTACAAAAAAAAAACACCAAAAAACAAACAAAACAACAACAACAGAAAACCATTTACTTTTGTGTTGGCAAATGTTTTCAAACACATTCTGTATAAAAACAAAGGTCCAATACTGCATTTGGATCAATGCATGTGGGTGTAAAGGACTTGAGGCAGCAAAATCTTTGATCCCCTGGATGAGTTAGTGTGAGAATAAGGGAGATAGCTTCTTCTCATTTAGGCAGAGAAAAGATTTAAAGACATACTAGAGATGTCACCCCCCTGCTGTCTGGTAACTTACTGGCTGTCAGCCAAGATAAGGAGAAAAGATGCCCTGTATTCAACACCCCAGAACCCAGTGGTTAGAAACGTCTTCTCTCAGGAATTTGTAGAGGAAACCATGCCTGGTCCCTGCCGATCAAAGCAGCAGTTTGGTAGCAGACTCCCGGGGCTACTGATGAAGAAATCGGACATTCGCTGCACTCCTGCTACTCCACCCCACCACCTTGAATTCCCACAAGTAACACATCCAAACGGAGGAAGGATACGGCATCCAAGGGAAGTGTACACACACTTATCTCAGCACTCACCTCCAGCATCCCACCCCATGCGGGGTGCACTGGTTCTAATTTTTGGGTCGTCCTGAGTAGAGCCAGTAGTCGGACTCCTTGAGGGTCCCTGCCAACGTGGGATGTTCTATCATTTTGCTCTCAGCCATTTCAAGCGAGAGAACGTTATCTTTAATATGTAGATAAAAACTATAGGAGAACTTGGCTCCATTGGAGGTGAAGGTATATTTTTCACATCACATTTTTTTTTTAGCTTGCCATGTTTTTGGTAGAGCCAGGTTAATTTTCCTGCTGTGAGTAACAGATTCTTCAAAGCAGTTGATATAGAGACAAACAGAAGTAACAGCTTTAACTGGAGGAACAAACAACAATAAAAATTTCACACTGAGAAATGCTGCAGTAGATAATTCCAAAATTTCAGAGTCAAATGTTTGAAAATTTTAACGTGAAAGAATTCCTTCATTTCAAAATTCCCCTCTTCATTTCTTACTTCTTCAGGGAACAAAAACATCATAAAACCAGAACATCTGGTTTCATATCAAATACAATGTTTTGATTGATGTAGCATGATTAATTTACCGTTCCTGTTTTCCTTTTTTTGAAGAAATAATAAAACAAAAATGTGCACCTCAAACATGAGCAGTTTTTCTTACAGTTTTCACTTCAGCTAGTAACCCAGAAAATCCATTATTTTCACATTTTTAATTCATGGTAAAGTCTTAGGAGCTATTTTGGCCTGTCACTTGATGGGCATATTGCATAAAATATCTTAAATATTTATGAACGTATCAAACTCAATGACATAAGTAACTTGCCTATCAGATTTGTTTTCCGAAGTGAACTTTACAGCTGGAACTCTGTCTAATGAAGAAAGTCTTGCTTAAACTTATGTCAGAATATGAGAAAGCATTTCATTATAAAAACACAAAGTTTAAAATAAAAGAGGGAGGGGGACCCAGACGGCTTTATTTTTTTTTGTCCTTCCTATGCTGGGTTACTGTGGATTGAACTGTACTAAATGTTTAATTCATGGCCAAAAAATATGTGATTTTTAGTAGGTTTTCCTGCTGGAGTACAGCTCTCTGTGACTTAATTGGAAATTTAATTTAATTTAAATTGAAAAGTGTTTTTCATTTGTGAAGTATTCCCATCAGAAATCTAGGGTATCTTACGGAATTAAATTCTGTATCACTGCTAAACTCTTACTTGGATATTTCTCATCTGTGTTCTCCCATAGCTACAAGTTTCTGTGTTTGAATTTTGCATTGCATGTAGTTGATGAGACATTCTCTTATTTAATGCGTCCATTTTTTTCCCTAAAGAAAAGGTGACAATGAAAATAAATAATGAACAGAGAAGTTGGGAAGTGATTAATTTCTTGAGCTTTTGCTGAGATAGTGTTACAGTAAACCCAGAATATAGTTGTTTGGCGTACTGAACAAGTGAATACAAAAGCCCCCTCTGTTGCCCCCAAGGGAACCTGCTGGCACATTTCCAGGAGCATCAGGACAGCATTTGCATTACACAGGGCAGATGTCACTGCCATTTTCTTTAATATGGATTTAAGGGCTACAGAATCACAGAACCATGAGAAGGCTGAGGCTGGCAGGGCCTTCTGCATCACTTAGGCCCAGCCCCTCTCCAGCAGGGCCACCCAGAGCAGGGTGACCAGGGTGACCAGGGCGGCTGCTGGAGATCCCCATGGAGGGATGCCTTTGGGCAGCCTGTGCCAGTGCTCTGTCACCCACAAAGCACAGGAACGCTCCTGGTGTCGAGAGGGAACCTATTGTGCTCCAATTTGTGCCCGTGGCCTCTTGCTCTGGCACTGGGGCACCACTCGAAGGAGCTGCGTCCTCTGTGCACCCACCCTTTGGCTATTTGTTGAGCCTCCTCTTTTCCAGGTTGAACAGTCCCAGATCTCTCAGTCCCTTCTCATAGCAGAGGTGTTCTAGCTCCTTCATCATCTTGGTGGCCCTCTCTTAGACTCTTTCCATTAAGTTCAGGACTCTCTTGTGCTCGGGGGCCCATTTCTCCATTTCAGTTGGTGTTGTGGCCTTCTCCTGTCAAGATGGAATTCTTCTCAGGGCCACTGGTCTTTAACACCACATCAGGAACAGGAAATGTAAAGTTATATATACTGAAGACAACAGGCATACAAGATGCATAAGAGAAGTGCATGCCTTTGGTCACACTTCAGTAGATTCTTATATTAAGTTTTAGGGAAAACCAGTGTTTAATTGTAAAAGCACAACTTCTGTTTCAGTCAGCAGCATCCTCTGGAATATGCTTAACAAGACACGTCCTGGCATTTTGGCCTTGTGAATTACTGCCATCAGTGCACTTCAGATATTGTTAAAAGAGTGATGGAAGGGAGTAAGGAGAATGGGACAAATTACTGAGGGGGAATGAAATAAACAAAAGTCTTGGTTTGGGGTTTAAAAAAGAATTTGTGAACTCATTTTTCCAGTGTGTGAGGCACCGGAAAAAGACAAGGTGGGAAGTAGGTGGATCAATATGAACTATATATGGCCTTATTCTTATTTATGGTAAGGCCCCTTTATCTGGCTTTGGCATTATAAAGGAGCCCTAAAATTAGTGTAGAAATTGCAATTTAAATTCCATTACATTGACTGTAAAGAGATTCACTGTCAGGATGAAGGAGGAGAGGCATAGTTTAGTGATAATGAGAATCAGGCCCATTATTCCCAAGAAATTCATTTTGTTTGAGTGAGAGAAGGGGAACTTCTAGGTCATTTCAGTAGTTATTTTATTCTGCAAAGAATAAATAGAGGAGACTCTGTACCACTGGCAAATTTGATCTATAATGCCTCATGCACAATCAGATTGTTCAAATGAACCTTGATCGCTGCAGAGAAGTGTAAGAGAGACTGACAGGTAGTACTTGGTTTGCAGAAAATAAGTCTTTGCTCTGCAGCTGATTGACTTGCTCACCTTTGCCTGTAGATCTGATAAATGTATTTTTATCAGTGGGTTTGCACACAGCTACCTCTGTTCTCAAGTAAGCTTCTTTTTAACAGGATGCATTTGACAGACAGTATTTGTATGTGAATAAACATACACTCAGGAAAATATGGCACTTTGTTCCTCATTGTGCTGTTCTAAAACACTTTGACTCTAGTTTCCCCAAGCCAGGAGCACTTATGTCATTGATAAAAGTGCTCTCCATGTTTAGCAGTGTTTGAAGGCCTTTCCCCCTGTTCAGAAAACAGCAGTGCAGTCTATTTACTCACTGTTGTTCATGGCTTGAAGATGTCTTAAGAGATTTAACTGAACTAACTTATCAGATGAGGCCAAATGTTAACTATTTTAGCCAAAACGGTAAATATTTTGAAAAGCTGCAAGTTCACAAAAGCAATACATGATTACAGTGGCTATTCTGGGTTAGATGCAAGTAAATGACCCTTATGAAATCTGGTGATAAAAATTTAATTTTGTACTCCCATTCATGACATATTGGGGAAAGTTAATGGTATTTTTACTTCTGCTATTGTACGTACACTAACACTCATTTAGATTATAGTCATATTTATATACAACAACCCAATCCTGTGGTCATTATAACACTAGTGTAAAGTATTTCTGTTATTGTACTCTTCTTGCTTTGCAAATAATGACATGCAGATAAAAAAAAATAGGTATACCTTTCTAAGCCACTTATTCTTTGCTTGCTTTTAATTCCTTAAGGGGTGTTAATACAATCAGTTGGTGAACACAGAAAGGAGAACTTGGGTTAATAGTCTGTAGATCAGTCCTTCTATCTCCCTGGAGGATTTTATCTTCGAGCTGCAGCAGAATGATGAGGTATATGACTGGGTTTGGTTTTAATTAATGTTTTAGGCTTCCCTTCCCAGAGAGCTTAGATGAAGACGGTGTGATCATATTGCACCAGTGTGTCAGAAGTGTTGAATAACACACTTATTTCTCTGCCTGGAAAGACTCAGTAATGAGTTCACAGGTGTTAAATTAGAATGATTTCAGTCTATTGTATAAAGTCAGACACCAATTAATTTCACAGTCTTGGTTAGTGCAAACTGAAGAATAATCAGGTAACAATTTTAAAGACCTGTACTAAATTGCTTCTTTACTCCAAGGTACTGCAGCCTTAAATCCAGCAGGTTTTGTTGTTGGTGGTGGTCTTTTCTTTTCTTTTTTTTTTTTTAATTCATATTTCCTAAAGAAAGACTAGTGACTAACCTTAGAGATAGGAAGCACAAATGGTATATGACACAATAAATTTGACTAATTATAT
The DNA here is from genome assembly GCA_030625065.1 of Alectoris magna. Lineage (NCBI taxonomy): Eukaryota > Metazoa > Chordata > Aves > Galliformes > Phasianidae > Alectoris > Alectoris magna. The sequence continues at coordinate 63,861,919 of CM060560.1, forward strand.
CTCTCACGGTAGTACATAAACATCCTCTCACCCCAAATCACTGCTAAGGTTAAATTCCATTTGGGATAATGCTCAAATGCGACGCAGAAGTAGTGGCTTTCTGGAATTAATGAACGTTTCTGCTGGTTTGGGTGTCTCTCGTGTTCTGATTACAGGACTTGAAGCAAGGCTCTTATTAAGAAAATGTCTCATTAATACACTACCTCTATGAGGGAAGAATCCTCAGCAGACATTCCCTCCCATTCAGCCATTCAGCAGATCACAACACAAGGTCCATGCCACAGCCATTTAACATGAAATGGAACCAAGCAACCTAATTAAAATAATATCTGCAGAATCTCTATGTGCCACCAAAGACCCATACAAGAAGTAATCATTTTCTGGAAAAGGTTTCATAAACAGAAAACAAAGGAAGCATCTGGTTTCAAAGAAAAGACAAAGAAAAAAGCAAAGGAGGGAACAAAACATTTATTTGTAATTAAAAATACATAAGTTCAGCCTCAATCAAAACTGCATTTAAATTAAGACAGAGAGAAAAAGACTGAATGCTCTTTTTTTTTTTTTTTTTTTGTGATATGTATTAACCCAGCCAATGTTTTCCAAAAATGTTAAATGCTACAAAATGATGAAAGACTATCTAGCAGCCTTGACATGATCCAGACCTGCAAATATACACATAAACAATGGCCAAAAAAAAAAAAAAAAAGAAGGAAAAAAAAAAAAAAAAAGAGGGTAGTAGTGGATAAAACCCTTCCCTGAACAGAGTTGTGAGAAGGACTTCCAAAGATAATTTAAAAGCTGTTTAATCCCCCTCTTCCCCAAAGTACATGTGACTTGCGCTGGATTCAAGCAGGAGTAAATTCATCCAGTCTGAATTAGTAGTACTAGCAGCACTTCAGTAGAGTGGGAGGGGGAGAATGATCCTTTCAGAGCCTGTTTTAAGTAAGCTTGCACTCAGTAAGTAGCTTCTGTTAATAAGGCATCTATAAAAATCCTCCTTTTATCTATGTTTGCATTTTGTTGATACTAATGTAAAGATAAGCTACAAAAGAGAGAAGAGGGCTGACTTCTGAGCATTGCTCATGCAGCTGATGACAAGGGATGATAGAAACTCTGCCAGGGCTGAGCGCTGGTGAAGGATGCTGAGAGGAGCAGGTCTGACTTCACTGAGCAATCAATACATGGCATCTGAAGGTCAAAGGAACTCCAGAGCATTTGAAAAATATGTAAGGTATGTGGGAAGAAACTTGAGGACGTTTGCAAATCTTTCTTCCGATCATTTTCTGGCTGGACTTGTAGTCACTTCGGGTTTTTCACAGCATGTGTAAGAATGCATTTTGGAAGTGATGTTAAGGCCAGGTATGACAGTCCTTACCACTTCTGAGTGATGGTGCCTATATACTGATAATGTTGCTACAAAGCAGCTGCAGGTGGTTCATTCACATCTTATGTGACAGTCCTGGTTCTGCCACTTGTAACTGATGAGATTAGGTTGGCCTTTCAGGGAGTGATGCTTTAATTCCATTGGCAGAAGGTCTGGGGATGTCAAAACACTGCACAAGAGCCCAACAGAAATCTTGCCCTCGGGCCAGGCAGTTGCTGAGGGCAGGATGAAACCATGAACTTCCATTTTTCTAGTTTTGATGTTTACAGTATTTATTTTGTTCCTATTAAGAACAGATTAGTTAAAATCCCAGTAATGAAGATATTCCTTGGAATTCTTATGGCAAAAACACTGACACTCGCCATTTGCAAAATTCAAGGTGCTCCTTGTGCCTCTCTGATCACCCAGAGATGTGGTTCCAGGCACTCTGGGCTGGACAGCAGTGGCATCCCAGGACATGCCAAGTATCAACTCCTCCGACGTCGATGTGGGCAGCTCCTAGCTCCCCTGGAGGCCAGCACTGATTGCTCCCAGGTCACCTGCCCAGCAGCATAGTTCCCTGTCCAGGTAGCATCCATGGAACCACACTGTCTGGAAGAAACCTGGCAAACCTGGGGACCTCTACCTGAGAGATGTGTATCTAAGTCTCGCAGTATTTTTGAGATGTACTACCACGAGACTGACTGCAGCACTCTGAAAGTATGGTCCCAATTCAGACAGTCCCATGGCTGGAGCCGAAGCTCAAAAAGTACATTATTAATTCAAGTTGCCTTATTCCAGCTCCTGTGCATAAAACTGGCTCCATAGTTATTATCAAATATGAATGTACTTCTAACTGCTTCCTCTTAAGTGAACTAATGTCATATGAAACATATTTATGTCTACATCAGGTACCTGTGGTCAAAAGGGATAATTTTGCTGAAAGTTCTAATGCACATTATTTCAAATGGTGTTTTCCCAAAATGTTGCATTTATCAAGGAGCCACAGATGCATCAATATCCTTGAGACTGTCTGTTTCCTTTCTTGATCGCCCTTTCCAAAACATGCTGCGGTTTCTGCACAAAAGAAACGTAGATAAGCAGCACAGGACTTAGATTTGCTTGTCTTACAGAGGGAAGGGTTTTAAAGGATCACTGTATGTAAAGTCCAATGCCAGGAAAGGTGAAAGTGTGCCTTGCATATATACAGAGTATGTTATACACAGCTATTACTTAAAGTAAACCCATAAAAGAATAATTGTAAATACATGGTAAGAATTTTAAAAGGTTCAGCAATGACCTAAATTCCCACCAGCTCAAATGTGGGCAGAAGTAGGTTGAATTCAGCAAGAGTGCTCTTGAAGATATCAGTGTTGTTGTTTTTTGTGTTTTTTTGTTGTTTTTTTTTTAAGAAAAAGGCAAGGTTGGAGATGGGAAAACAGCGAGCATGTTCTGGGCTCTGTCAAATGACGTTTGCTGTCACTAAGAGCAGAGAAAGTAGCAGAAACGGAGGATATTTAGGGGATGCAACAGAAGTACCTTCCTCCCCTATAATGAATTTGATGAATTGCACATGTTCTGCTGTGTTTCCCTCACAGGGCATTCAGAAGCAGTAAAACGACACATACACTCATTTTGTTTAAATGACAAGTCTTCCGTTTGGAAAAACTGATGAATGAAATGCCACATGTACAGTGGTGCAGGAGATCTCATTTGTCTCCGGGCTGGAAAATGCTTACTGCGTTGAAATCATGTAATTGCAGGCGTGTTGTTTTGTGTAAACAGGGGGCTGCAGCATGGGCAGGCTGCACGCACCTGGGTGCTGGGCTCAGAAGATGCTGATGGAACTTTGGCCAGCACTGCCAGCCAACACCTCTTGCAATGGAGCCATGTGGACGGTGCTTCCCCGGACTCATGCACTGCCAAAACGTTCAGCAGTCATCTTGCCACTTGACAGACCAACTCTTTTGGGCCAAAGGATGCAGTCTATTCTGCCAGTGCTTGTCCTTTGCCTAGCAGGTGTACCCAACAGCTCATGCTTCCTCCTGATTGCCAACGCCGAGACCTCTCCTTTCTATGATTATCTCACTTGTCCTACTATCTCCTGAGCTGCCCATAAACAATTCTTTTCACAGGCTGGGAGTCGTTGTCTTGAGGCCTTCTCAAAGGTCCACTTCTCTGCTACATAGAGTAGGTTGGAGAGCATGTGTGCATAATGGTTTTGTTTATGCATCTCCGGAGGGTCCTTTTTCTCTCCACACAGGCTTTGTGTTTCTCTGGGGCACTGGTGGCAGCACTGGCCTCCTCACAGTACCCTTGGAGCAGTCACTGTCCTCCATGATGACACTTCTGAATTAGGCAAAGCTATCTGTGTTATCAATTTTGCAACATTTTGTTTTAACATCTTCACTGCTTGTTCTTTTTCACTTGTGGAGGTCTGTTCTGTATTGTATGCTTCTGGTTGCGGTAAAATCCTCCAAGCTTAGCTCTGTTTTCTTTTGAAACCTGCTTAATGATCATCAGGCATATGTGCAGATGTAGTTCTTTCTTTCTTTCTTTCTGTTGTACATACCTCTTGCATCAGGTGCAGCAGGAGATAGATAGGTGAGCTTTTGTCCCTGGAATGATCATGAAGTGTTTCATATAGAATTTTCAGAGGCTGACCCTGTAAACCATCCCAGCAATATCCAAGAGGATGTGTTTGGGTATACTGACTATGCCTGCATCACCTGCCTCACAGAAGACAAAAGTAATGCAGGCAGATTATTTACTAGCAGTAAAAGCATGTCAGGTCAGTGAAAAGGCCTTTGTTACAATCCCACACCACAAACTTATCTCTAATTTGGAGTGATATGGATTTGAAAGACAGAATATTCAGTAGATAAAGAAATGGTTGGATGGTTACAGACAGAGGGTTTTGGTCAATGGCAGTATGTCCATGTGGAGGCTGGTGACAGCTGGTGTACGGGGATCTGTCTCAAGGCCAGTGTTTTTCAACATCTTTGCCAATGACATATACAGTAGGACCAAGTCTACTCTCAGCAAGTTCACAGATGATGCCAAGCTGAGTAGGTGCAGTTAACAGAATAAAAGGAAAGGATGCCATCCAGAGGGACCTCGACAAGCTTGAGAAGACGGTCCATGGGAATCTACTGAGGTTCAACATGGCCAAGTGGAAGGGTGTTGCACTTGTGTTGAGGCAGTCCTAGATATGTATACAGACTGGGAGAAGTACTCATTGAGAGCAGCCCTGCATAGAAGGACTTGGGGATCCTAGGGGACAGTGAACTGCACGAGCCAGCAGTGTATGCTTGCAGCCCTGAAAGTCAACTGTACCCTCGGCTGCATCAAAAGAGGGATGGCCAGCAGGAGGAAAAAGGGAGTTGTACTCAATCCAGTGGTTGGCAATCCTGCCTGCAGCAGGGGGGCTGGAACCTGATGATCCTTGAGGTCCCTTCCAACCCCAGTCATTCTCTGACTCTGTGGTTGTCCCTCTCTGCTCTGCCCCTGTAAAGCCCCATCTGAAGTAGTATTGTGTCCAGGTCTGGGGCCCCCAGCACAAGTAGGATGCGGAGCTTTGGAGCAGTTCCAGAGGAGGACTGCAAAGGGCTGGAGCACCTCTCCTATGAGGACAGGCTGAGAGAGCTGGGCTTTTTCAGCCTGGAGTTTTCCAGTATAGGAGGGAGACTGACTTGTGTTTGGCCTCTGCAGAGGTGTGAAGTCTGTTCTGATTGGGTTGGATGTGGAGGCTAGATAGAGAAAAGCTTGAGCTGGGGAGTGGAGATGACCTCTTGTAGCCAAGGAGGAGGAAGCCTGAGCTATCAAGCTTGAAACTGGCCAGCAGCCATAAGACAAGCAGAATCAGAGATGTTTATTTCAACAGCATCATCTGACACGTGGAAAGTAGCCAAGCGATTGTGACCATAGCATAAGCAATTTTTTTAATTTTTTTTTAAGTGCTTGCTTATATTCTGTTACCTGTTACCTTACCCCTTATTTGTCTTCCTGTCCAATGTCTTTAAGGGTCTCAAATCCAGGTAGCATCTGCTTCTTGTTTGGGGAACACCTGGTGTACTGAAAATGTTCTGGCAGTAAACAAATGAAGATGATAATAACAGCAGTGTAGAGTATACAAGTTGCAAAGCAGAATTACTGACCCCCCACACAGAGTATGGAGGTCTGGGACAAATTTGGCTGTTCTTTCATTCACATAAGATAAATGAGTTGCTGCTTTGGTTTGTGGGGAAGAAGAAATGTGTTTTTCTGGACTCATATTTAGATTGGAAGGGAAAAGAAAAAAAAAAAACAAAACCCTCTGTTCCTGATTATGCTGTAAATCAAATTAACTTTACATGTCTGTTACGTCTTTCAAGTTTAGTGTTCTGTGAATTACTGCCTTCATGTTTACACTGTTAAAAGTCTAATGCATTAGTAAGCAGCAATCACCACAGCTTTGCTCCGCATTAGCAAAAAGCAGAGGGAAAAAAACCTTCTTTCCCAAAAAGGACTGTCAGGGATTACTGTGTGTGAACATCGTGACAGACCAAACAGCCTCCGGGGCGCTTATCTCCACTGCTGCTCACTTCATGTTTTATCCATTAAATGAACATGATGATGGTATTTCTTCTTATTTCTTGACATCACTTTTACTACGCTGGCGAAATTTAACATGCAGTCATCTTGGCGCAGTTCAGTTTCACTGAAGCAGCAGCATCATACACATTACCTTTGAAGAAATAATTTTCTTTTTAATCACAGAGTTAAAAAAACTCCCTTCTTCACTGGGTGCATTCTGAGGAGAAGGACTTGGGTTAAGCAGGTTTAAATTTGGTGAGATTAAGATAGATATGCAAGGCTTTTCTCACATTACCAGGTTTTTACTCCTGTCCTGTTTTGTGGGAAGCATATACATTTTAAATGTATTTCAGTAATACAATCAGGTTAGTCACAGTGAGAAGTCAGCTGTTAAGACAGTAGTGCCATGATCTATAGCTCTTTTTAAAGGGTCATTCAAAGAGAAGAGGAATTGTTCGAGGAAATGGGTTTATTATAAATGTATTGGGATTACATTCAAATAATGGAGTTGATGTTCCCTGGGAAAAAGCTTTCCCTTTCTTCTCTGTTGTATGTCACTCCTTATTTGCATTTTTAAAACATTTTCATTGCACTCAATGGAGCTTCCTCACTTCTTCTGTTAAGAATTTAGCAGAGCTGAAAGCGATATTTGTCTACAATTTCTCTGGGAAAAGAATAACAACTGCTGCAGAGAAGACAGAGAATTTCTGATTGTTGGGTTTTCCCATAAAACTAAGTACAAAATTGCATATTGCCTGGACTGATAGTCTTGGAGCTGCAGCTTCATTTGGTTGTGACAGGATGAGAGGGCATACATGCCCAGCTGCCAGATGGGATTTGCATTTGCAGGATAATTCTGGTTTGGACAGGACTATCATAGTGCCCCGCTGTTCCACCTTCCTTGGTACTGTACAGACCGCTTTCTTCAAAGATCAGCTCATCTCCTCTGCATCTGATGTAGAAAATACATCAGATACAGCAAGAACTTCCCAGATCCCGAGTTGGATTTCCCCAGAAAGTGATTTAACTTGCTGCCTTTATCTTCAATAAATCTTGGCAGCCAGACAACACAATCCGTAGCCGCTCACATCTTGCTTTGTATGAAAGTTACCCTTAACCTGACATAAGCCATTTGATCCTTCTAAAACTGCAAGCTATCTGTGGTGAGGCCCTGCTTTTCAAATACTGCACTGTGACTGAAACAATTATTTTACCCTGTTTGTCCTCCTCGTCATCCATTGTTGCTGTTTTTTGTCCCCAGCTTATTTAATCTGCCATATCTAAATCCAGTCCTATGTATAAATAAATACAGGAAAATTCTGCTCATTTGATTTGGTATGATAATGTTTAACAAAATCAAAATTCATGTTGTAAATAAACATTGAAGAATGGCACAGATGTACATTTGATGTGAGACTAATTTCTTAAGTAAAGAAAAGCACCAATATCTTCCTTACTGCAGCATTGTTTAGCAATAGAACTTCACTCAAAAATGATCTGTATCTTAGAGGAGAAACCAAAAGAAAATCTTCATTTTTAAGGTGCCCTGATAGATGTAGTTATTATTAAGTAGATTGAGTAGATGTTGCCCATAGCTGGGAATGGAGTCTGTCCTCTAACCTTGGTGCACCTTCGCAGGGAGAGAGAGCAGTCTCCTCACTCCCTCACATCCATGCCCCACACAGGCGCTAGGCACCCGTATACTTGTAGTGTGAAACCAAAAGGTTCTGGATTCAGAGCCCCATGTTTTGGGGACTGGAGTGGGCCAGCCATGCTGTGCGGAGCTTAGCTCTTTTCTCCATCCCCAGCCTTTTGCTATGAACATCTAGTAGTTCACATCCAATGGAGCTGACGTGCTCCCACCTAGGTGATCCCAAATTGCAAATGCAGTGTAAGACAGTGAGGTGTCCTCGTGGGGTGGGCAGATATGAAGCAGGACCTATGGAACCCAGACTCCATGTGTAATGGTAGCTGAAAGATGGGAGAGCCTCACAGTCCTCAGGTGGTGCAGAACCCTACTGTTGTCTACCAGATCCAAATCTAACTTGCCTAGGAACTGCAGCTGCCACCGGATATTGCCTTAAAGTAGAAGTGCAATATATTCAAGAGCAATGTTCTGCTTTGAAATTGTGGGAAATAGGTGTACTTAAGTCATCTGACATTAAATTTTTCATTCTGAGTTTTTTGCTTTACCACTCTGTTTTTCTTCCACCAAGGAGACTGTTTTAATCTGTATCATTTTTTTGCATTAAGAATTCACAACCTTGATGTTCTTTCAATAAAGGACTTGGAGATAAAACTTATATTTGTAGTGTTGAAAAATTATTTAAAAAATGATGACTTAAAGTTTCAATTCAAATTAAAACTATGCTATTTCATATTGAAGTACTTGAGGATTATCTCCATAGGCCAGTTTGTAATTGTTTTTGTCTCTGAGTAGTTGGCAGAAGGCATTTTAAAAGTCAAGGCTATATTCGGTAGGAATGAAAGCTAGTAAAACATTTGTATCTAAAACATTTTTCAATGAAAAATCAAACTTTTTCCAAAAAATACCATGCTTATTGAAAAATCTTTGATTGGTTCATTCTTTTTGGACTGAAAGTGCCAAAGCCTGAAAAGTACTTTGGCTGTCGTATATGAATGGCTTATATCTTTTTGCAGAAACTTTGCAAGCAGTTCTAGTAGCAAAACCAAGACAATAAGGCTTGCCTGGAATTCTGGATCGTTAATCAGTGCTCTTTATACAGAAATGTTGCTTGAATTGGCACAGTCCCACACATTGAGGGGAAAGAACTGCAGAATGAAGAAGTCCTTTTATTTAAAAGCAAAAAATAACACTCTAGAAGCATGACTAGCAATATTAAACTAAAAATAGTTGCTTTCTTTGACTTTTTGGCTGATTAATTGGTTATGTAAGAGGAATATTTATAGCTTAGAAGCAGCTCAACCTGCTGCATGCCCAGAAAGCATAGCATGACATGGAAAATTTTTGGAGAACAGCTCAAATGAAAAAGATTTTTCTTCACTTTCTTGTTATTCTAGTGCAATGCAATGCAAGTATACGATATGACATGAAGTGGTGTATGATATGATTTAGCACTGGGTACAAGAGATGGCAACCAAAAACTGAACCTCAGTAGCCCCGTAGTTGGTTCTTGGGCCGGTACATCTTTCTAGAATCAGATGGAGAACTAGATGTAGAACTAAATTTGATTTGTGGATTACAGTAAATCAAATGCAGTAATGATAACGTCTCAGGCAGCAGTGTCATTTCCTCACTATTTCAACTGACTTTACCTTGCTACTTTTAATATTTTTCTTGCATTTGCCAAATATATTTCATGTCATGGCATCTCCACTGACTCGCATGCTACGTCACAATTGCTTTAAAAATTTGACTTCTTTTTAGTAGTTGTTTTATTGAAGAAAGCCAGCATTTTCTTAAAATGGGTATAACATCATTAACTCATCAAGCCATTACCATCACACAAGCAGCAGAGAGTGAAAAGAGCCTAAGAAGTATCAGAAATGTGTTATTTTCCCTTTGTCTAAAATTTCCTACGTATCTCATTTCCCTGATTAGGAACAGGATACGGAAAATAAACTTTCGCTTTCTGCATTTTGTCTGTTTCCATTCCAACTCTTTTATTCCATATGGGCTAGAACAAAACTTTTCCATGTAGATAGAATGTTTGAGATAAAGTTAGAAAGAAGAGAGATGGATTGCAAAAGAATTAAGTGAATTTCAGCTTTAAGCAAGACACAAGAGACAAGGCATTGCAGAAGAAGTGAGTAAAGGCTCTGATAGTGAGAGAGAGCACACAGAAGTGCTGTGTGCAGTGTGTTGTTGTCATGTCTTTGCAGAACAGACAAGTTGCACAATAGAATTGTGCAATCTTCACTGTTATCGGTGCTTCTTCTGAATGTGTTCTGCCCACCAGTGCTGTCCCTAACTTCCTACTCAAGTCTGTGTTCCATGTAAACACTCAACTTCTGTTTTCTTGAAGGCAAACTGAGAGAACAAGTTCTTTGCAAGGGGATGAAATACCTATCATCCAACTTAAATACAGAAGTTAAAATTAAAAAGCATTATGCTATTTTCCAGGTGAATCTATATTAGAGCTTTAGGTTAGACCAGGAGCCCTTCTGAAGTCAGTCTCTTTTCAGTCAATCACCATTTACCAGAATTTGATTCACCTCTAAGAGTAGAGTTGGTGTGCAAACTAGATTGCTTTTAGAAGAAAGTAAACCAAACATTCGTTCCAGCAACGTACCTGATGTACTCCCAGACACTAATGGGCACTCAGTCAATAGGAGCAGATCTGCACCAGTTTGAAGTCAAACACCCTGAAATGCAAGTAGTGGGGGGTCCTCAGCATGAACTGTTTCTATCTAAAGCTCCTCTTTGGCTCCACTTGTCAAAGAAACTTTTTACTTAAGCTTTCTTTAATTTGCATGACCTTGGTTCAGTCAGTCTATGTCTCTTCCCCAGCGTCGAGGCTGCACCTTTCCTTTGCTGTTAAAAGTCAGTAAGGCATGAGAAGGTGAGTGAAGTCATGTAGCTTTGCACCAGCTGAGGATCTCAGCTCCCGTGCTTTCATCTGCCGGCTCTGTTTCTCCCATACTCAGAAATTTTCAGAAAGAAAATCTAACAGAAGAATGACTTGATGGGATACATACAGCAGCATTTTTATGACAGCTCCAGACAATTTTGCTTCAAATTTACTTCAAGCAGCAGTGCACCTTCAGTTTGATTTTTAAATGGAAATGTTTACTCGTTATTAATACCAGGACTGCTTTATAGTAGACAATTTTGAACCAAATCTGTCCTGTGCTCACACTTTTAAATAGTCACAAAAGAATTTTAACAGTTGCCTATAAATTTGATTGCTTCATAGCAATTATTATGTCTGCATTACAGAATACTGTATGTTTTTTATTACCCCTAGGTCCCTCTTTAATAGGAGTGCTGTGCTTTGTACAAGTCAATTATTTTTGATAGTTACAATAATTAATGTTTAATTATATTTTATTAGCCTCATTTTGCTCAACTACCTTGGAAACGATCCAAGCATTTCTAAATGCTATACTTTGTGTGTGCATGTGTGCACACATCTGCATACCCTTCATGTGTCCATATATGCAACCAGTGAGTGCAGTATTCTCGCAGAGGGGGAAACATGAGGCTCTTCTCAGAAGACCTGAGAAACGTACGAGCTGTCCTCTTTCCCAAGGCTATCAGTGAGATCCCTCATGCTCATCTCACAACTGCAATCAGATCTCCCAATTTTATTCTGCACAGACACGTATTTGATGCCTGCTGCCAGATATTTCTCATGATCACAGAATTGTATTTTCAGTGGCTTTCAGCAGCTACATGTATGAGTGACTCTTCTGCCTTGATTTTTACCTTCTTCTCTTTGTTGGTTTTTTGTTTTCTTCACCTTTCTTTTCTCTATTCCCTGAGAATAAATATTGCTACTTATTCTCTTCTTAATTTCTGATATCTCTTTCTCCAGTTTTTCTTTCTTTTTCTTTAGTCTTTCTTTTCGTCTAATATTCAAATGGTTTCCCCCTTTCCTTTTCTGTCTTTCTTCCTCACTTTCAAATGAATAGGAAACTTCTGTCTTCCTCTGAAGCAGCTCTTCCAACTCTCACCCTCCACTGAGTGTACGTCCTGTCGCAGAGTAACCAGTAACAACTATATGTGGACATCTATTGGAATTTCCTGTTCTTAAAAGAATGAAGATATCACCATTGCACTGTAGTCACCAAGCACAATTTCCCAGCATGTTCAGGAGACATGTGGCCTTACGCATGATTCTCAAGTGCCCAAGAAGACTCTACAGTTATGGAAAATCTGTTGGCTATATACACATTACTGTCTGCTCTCCTTCTTTGTTTTTTCACAGTTTCCATAGTACACTATATTCCTTCAGTACAGCAGCTGTGACAAGGTTTGTTAGGAGTAAATATTTATGTTGCAGAAGTCTCCAAACACCTTAATCAGTCTTGGAACTTCCTAACCTTCATGCTGTATGCTTGTAGAAAAGTCCATCAGCTGGAGGGAGTGCTGCTGAATGGCAGTAATGCAAGTTTGGCCGTCTGTTACCCTCAGAGCTAACCTTTCAAGAATATTTGCCTTTATCACAGTGCAGCTAAAGGTAGCTGTACACAACTTTTTCAGGCTGTCATTCCACTGCCAGGTGTTTTCTGTTCCCTTCCATGATGATTAAGCACACCACAGTGAATTTTGCACATAAATCAAGCGTCAGAGTTGCATGTGAACTGGGGGATGGAGCCTCAGTTGTCCCACTCATTAATTCCTCTGCACTGCTATACCCATGGTTAACCAGAGTTGACACATCAGATTTGGAGCTGGATATTTTGCATGTTTAAAGACAGAGTTTCCCAGCTATCTCTGCTTGCAACATGTTGAAGTTTAAGCTCAGACCAAGACTCTGTGCTCCAGCAAGGAAGATGCTGCCTAGGAATTAGCAATTCAATATCATACTTCTCAGATTGGTTTCATAGTGCTCACTGGGCATCAGTTATGAAGAAGGCACTGGGAATGTTATAAAGGATTATATACTGATCGCATGTTAAATAACATTTTAGAACTGTTGAAGTGAAAGCTGATCTATTCAGTGTATTAGACAAACAAATGGAAATGGAAGAAGATGGTCTCCTCTGAGATGTTAGGAAAGGATAAATATAACATTATTTCCAACAATAAAATAAAATTTAAAAAACCTTATGATTATCACAAAAAAAAGATATAGCTCTTAAGAGCAGATCACGTCTCAGAAAGGCATGCAGGAGGAACGATGGATGAACCTACAGGGCTTACTGAAGTGCTCATAGGGGCGTACAGAGAACAGTTCTGCCGTCCTACAGACATTGTGTCAGGATGATGGTACAAGTTCACTTTTAGACACTTTTTGAAGCTTTCTATTATAGAGAGATCCTTACTTCCCTCCAGGTAGAATGCTTTCACTAGTACATATATCTGACCAGATATTTGCCTAATATACAAAAGTTCAGGTTCTTACCCAATAAAATAGAGTGGAGTCTTGAGTGAGTACCTAATTATTTGTTTGCTGCAAAGCTTACATTTTTTGCCACAAGTCTTTTGTGCCCTGAGGAACACTTCCAAAAACTCTTAATCGAACCCAATATGCTCCCATTAAAAGTGTGAACAAATCAGCATTTCACACTGCTTATCATCCAAAGTTTACCAGCCGGCTCTAATTGCCAAAGCTAACTGCCACATGCCAGTAAGCATTCAGAGAGAGTCTAAAAATGTGTTTCATTTATCTGCCCTTAAACTTTTTCCATAACAAAGGCTGCGGATGGCACAAACAACCTTGGCAAAGGCACTGCTGCTCCAAAAGCAACTGTGATGGCCTCCTGCTCAAAGGTGTTCACCACCGTATAAGGACATGCAGTAAAGGACTCCAGAGGTTCTTCAGGCACATAATGCTGTTCAGGAGTTATTCAGCTGATTGAAATAGTCCCTTCCTTCACTTTGCTGCAATAATGTTCACGGGCGTGACATTAAACAAACTCTTACCATGCATCTAATTAAGTGGGACCAGAGCACTGTTCCCCACCGTGTTTTAATGCAGGGTGTGGAATTTTCTATGGTTAATTCACATCAAGTCAGCAAGGACTGTTTTGTAATGAGATTTCGAGACATGATAACAGCTCCCCAGTTATTAGATGTATGCCAAGACATTTGTAACTGTGAAAGGTATTACAGATAGGAGACTGGAGAGTGCACTCCAAAACCTTCTGACTAGTAGATGGAATGCAGTTTTACAGCTTGAGCAGATTTACTACTTCTCCCAGAGAAATCTCTCCCTTCCAGAGCTGAAAAAGAGAAATCACTGGAGCATGCCCAGATGTGGTTGTGTGTAGCCACTTCTGCTCCTGTCAGCTCCAGTCCTGTGCATCTGCTTACAGACTTGAACCCAAGCAGTGCTGATCAGATGAGGCGATATTGCACACGAAGAAGCACCCATTCTAAAACATATGTGGGAACGCACGTTGTAACTTTTTCCAGCAGCAGACTTGGAAAAGAGACTGAAAACATAGATGTTTCCAGTGTGGCTGATACTAGTCTAAGAAGGCAAAGGAAATTCAAAGAGATTGCTAATTGGAAGAGATAGTACTTAAAAATAGAGAAAATACCAAGGACTATACAAACTATTTCTTAATCTTAGTAATAAATGTAGACTGTAAAACATTAACAAAGATAATGACTAACAGATTAGAATTTATTATGCAAGACTTGATTCACCATAACCAAGAGGGATTCATTAGAAATAGATTACAATGTACAGTAATAATAACAGACAATTATTGAACATAATAAATCCATGTAAAGAGAAGGATGAGTTAATGTCTGTCTTTTCCATTAGTGGAAGAAAAAAAATTCATCCAATCATGTAATTGTCAGTCACTCTGTTCTTACTGTGTTCAGATCTTGTAGCGAGAACAAATACGTCTGTGTGAGAGAAGAGAGCCATGAATAAGCAGAAATGGACTCTTGTCTCAAGGAGATGTTGTAGAGAGATGCAGATGCTCACAACACCCCTCTGTTCTTTACCTTTAAATTATTTTTTCTATATTAAAGTCTAAGCTTACTGATTTAACAACCACAAATACACAGAGGTGAGATGGATTAGAGAAGGATAAAGTAACTGACACTGCTAAATAGTAGACTAATATTTCTATCAGAACCAACACATACTATTTGGCAGTATTCTATTTGGTTTAATATATTTCTTCCATATTCGGTTCAGTTAGATGATCAGACAGGAGGTTTTCTGGGTTTTTAACACAGCTTTAATTAGTATTTGGAACATGTTGTGTCACTGTACTTCTTATATGCAATCTTCAGTCTTAGGGTGTTTTAAATTTTATTGATAAATTGAAGGGGTAATGACTGTTTACGAGGGTGGACAGTGATAGGACAGGTGGGAATGGTTTTAAACTAGGACAGAGGAGGTTTAGATATTAGGAGGAAGTTTTTCACATAGAGGGTGGTGGCGCACTGGAACAGGTTGCCCAAGGAGGTTGTGGATGCCCCATCCCTGGAGGCATTCAAGGCCAGGCTGGATATGGCTCTGGGCAGCCTGGTCTGGTGGTTGGCGACCCTGCACATAGCAGGGGGTTGAAACTACATGATCATTGTGGTCCTTTTCAACCCAGGCCATTCCATGATTCTGTGATTCCAGCAGGAACTTCTGTTAGAGGGCTTTGAGGTGTCAGAAATTGCTTTCTTGTCATCTCTGGAAAGCTTTCTTCGATTCACAAAACATCTGCTTTGCAAATTATTTAAACAGTAAACAGTTCTTTCAAAGTTCTCTCTTCTGCTCTGATTTTCCTCCTGCCTTTAGGTCTCCTACCATTCAACACAAGAGCTAGCCTCTGAGTCACTTTAGGTGCCATTTATAGTGATCACATTAGGCCATTTAAAACCCAAACAGAGATCCTTTTCTGGACTTCTGCCAGCTACCAGCTGTCTGTGGGGGGACCCAACATACTGAACTCACTTTTGAAGCTTCAGGAGCCTTAGAAGAGGTCACACTTCATGTCTATCTTAAGGGTTATAGGGAGGTGGCACTGCCTTTATCTTCTGCTTCAGAGGACAGCCCCTGTTCCACTGGCCAGCTACAGCAAGTATTGTTATTTCTGTTACCACTGACAATAACTGTGGTAATGAGCATCTTGCTAAGAGTTACTTATTTAGACAAATGTCTTTCCTTCTGCTTTTTCGTTACACATCTCTGCTTTCAAAATACTTTTTTTTTTTTACTTTTCTCTTAGAAGTACAGTGCTTTCATTTTAATGAGACAGTCTGAAGCAGTTGGCAGATATTCACTGTTTCTCAGAATGATTGACCTTAAGCAGAATAGAACATTCGTAAATTTAAGATTAAAAAAATCTTGACTTTGAAAATAAGGCTCTTGATGCTATCCTGTGAATTTTAGATTGAAATCTAAATTTCTGATCTCTATAGTGAAATACAAGCGAAAGCTGAGGAAAGCTAATAAATCATCCTCTGATCTGAACTGAGCTCCATTAGAAATAGAAGTTGGTTGCATATAATGTGCACCTCTTGGCTCTCATTAAAGCCTTGTAGAAATGATACACTGTACTTGAAAACCATAGATCGAAAAATAAATACATTTGAGCTGTGTTGCTGGGCCAGTGCTCTGTATCCCAGTGGTAAACTTAGACTATTAATGGCTAATGCTTTAAAGAAACACAAAAGCCCTCAGGGTAGACTTGTATTGCATTGTAGCTGCATAGTAGCTGCAAATATTAATCAAAGCTTTTGAACTTCTGAAGTAGCTGATTGTCCTTGATCATCTGTAACGGAGTCTAGACCAAGGTTTGGGCCATTGCCCCTACCTAAAAATGACCTGGATCCTTTCTAAAATAGCTTTCTTCTCCGCATAAAGGAAACATATTCAACAGGATGAGCAGCAGTGTTTTGTAAACATTGATGTCTATGCTCATCTGCACCAGTGGGGTTACTTACGGAAGCCCCACGGAAGCCCCATCTCACTCCGTGTCCTCAGCATCTGCTCCATTTTGCAGTGAGTAAACAACCTCAGCACTGGACCTCCCCTTCCAAACCTCTTCCCTCACTTTCCCAACTGTTCTTCCCACCGTTTCTATGCAGATCTGCTGTTCATGGAGGCTGTGGAAGAGTATTTGCAGCTGCTGAGAGCACAATGATGTCCTTCTCCTTGTGTCCCTCTTCTCACAACAGAGCACAGAGATGTAGGGGAGAAGAACTCCTCTCCTTGCCTCTTTTTTATTCACCGAGGTGCAGAGAAACAGGATAATTAGAGGAGCTTTCCCTCGCACCCTGATGGTCCATATGAAGTACAGGGTGCCAAGTGAGTAACATACTGCCACTTGACTGGCTCAATAGAGACAAGAGTATCCATCAGAGGTCCTGCCTCAGACGTGCTTGAGGAACCAAATGTTTTCCAGCTAGTCACTGAATATATCACACAGCATTTAGAGAACCACCAATGGAAAACCTGGTAGTGCATGGCAGCCATGCCCATGGGAGAGGGGTTGAAACTAGATAATTTTTAAGGTCCCTTCCAACCCAAGGTATTCTGTGGTTCTGTGAGCCTAACATTCTATGATAGTGGCTGTAAGACTCTTGTGCATTGTACCTGAAGTGACATGAGGAACTTGAGTTGCACCACTGTAAAAAGAAATAGCTCTCATGACGTGAAGTGAGTCACCCTTGTGTGGCTGACTGCTGATGTAAGGCCACGGTATACTCCTTGGGAATGTAATTGCTCAAGTACTTTCTTTTCACAGTATCTTCTTTGAGGTAGAAGAAAAATGAAGGTATTTTGTTCGCTTTTCAAACTCCAGGAAGGATGTCAGTCAATCTGACCTTTATCGATTTTGAAAGACAAGTAAGCAGACAAATAGTTGCTCTCCCACCCTCGACTGTTTGGACAGATAGTGGGTGTAGGCATCTTGCAAGCCCCAGATCTGGCATTCTGAGAGGGGCATCTGCTGGGCTTGGGCTGTCTTTAACTGCCTAGATTTGTTTTCGTTATTGATTGCTTTATTTAAATCGAGTTTATGGGGCTACGTTGTTGGTGTTGCACTGTGCATTTAAACCACTGTAATGCGTTTCTTTTTAATTTTGAAACTGCTTGCTTTCATCTGTATACAGCCATTTATTTCAGGATTTACAAATCTGCAGTGCAATTTGTTCACAGTTAACGTTACACTTAATCAAGCAAGAGCTGAGAAGCAGGAGATGCAGGCTGCCGTCAGAAGGCAGATCAGTATTTTGAATATGCTTTTTACAAAGCCACTTTATTTCACTCATCCAGTGTTACGTGAGAGTGTGATCAGAAGGTAACTATCCGGGAACAGGGTGCAGATTCCACTTGAAAAGGTTGCCTTTCACAGTTAAGGAGAGGCAGAGAGAAAATTTCACCATCTTGTTCTAGGTTCTTTTCTAAGATATAATGGTTTATATTACATCATTTTACGCAGGCACACAGACGGGTTTTTTGTGCAGCAATGTACCAAATTTTTCTGTGGCCATGACTTCTATTGCCTCAAGAAGAAAAATTGGACAGTAAAAATAATCCGCTAATTTAAATTAATTTAAATCTATTCAGTAAAGAATAACTAGAAAGATAAATAATCACGGCGATCAACAAAATGTAAGGAGAAACCCCAAAGGACAAGCTTGTGTATTATATGAGTGACTTACAAATTTGCAATTAAAACAGGGTAGATAGATAAAGCTATTTTTTGAGCTATAAACAAATGACAAAAAGCAAGCTTAGGTAGCAAATTTATACAACAAGGCATCGTGCTGCTCTTTTCCAGATTTTTTTTGGATTGATTAGGGAGCACTGTAAAACCTCACAGCTCACAGAGTTTGAACAAATGTTTTCTCAAAACTGTAAAATTGAATTTCAGTGATTCCTTCTCACAGTCAAGTACTAAAATCAGCCTTGAGAATAAACGTAGTTATAAGAATTAAGATGATCATTTGAGGAACACGGCATCTTATAGAAGGTGTTCACTGAGCAGAAATAGCCTTAGTTAATACAAATCAGTACAGTTCTGTTGACGTCGGAAGAGCTGCAGCAATCATCTGCACTGACTGGGAAAGCAGTCTTCTGTGGCTAGGAGTGTTTTTCCCCCGTTCAGATGCACTGAGTTAAGAATTTTAGGAAGAGCAGATAAAATGCCCTCTGTTCTTGTGACAATTGCTTGTTACTGCTGGAGAAAATATTATACTCCATGTACCTCAGCACAAACTGCTGAAACAGAAAGACACCTTCATTTGTGAGAATTATATCTGAGCACTTTGGGCATTATTCAGTTTTACTGGGCTGTATTTACTTTAACTAGTTTTATTTATTTTCTTCCCATACAAGAATTTACTGCTTACACATAACACTTTCTCTCTTCTTTATGGTTGTATTAGCTTTATCAACTGATCTCACCCAAAGTTCTCTTGGTTAGAACTGAGCAATTACTTCTTACTGAAAGGTAGGAAGCGCTGTTCTGAGTAGGACCAGTTGTCCATCTATTCAAGCATGCTGACTCTGGCCTGAGCTCTCAGCACAAGGCCAGAAACTAAAGTACAGAGCAATCTGCCTGAGGAAGTACCATCTCTCCAGTCTCCACGTTTCTTGTTGGTTTATGCTGATCCCCGAGACTTTGTGCTTCTCATTAAGAACGTTGTGTGCAAACCAATGTAACAGAGCATGTTCTCCTTATGTGTTATCCTTATAGGGCCAGTTCTTCCTTAATCCTGGTAAGAGGCAGGCTTTTCTTGTTACTTGAATTACATTTCAGCCCCCCCCAAAAGTTAAATCTGTTGCCATTCAGTGTCATCAACTGTTCCCTTATTTAGGTATTGCAAGAAAAGGCAAATGGCAGCATCCAATTGACTTTTGCTGCAATAATCCGTGATTTATTCTTCTTTCAGCTAAACCATTCAAATCATCTCTGTCTGTCTTCATCTGGAAATCCATCCATGCCTCTTATCATTTTTATCAGCTATTTCAACTCCTATTTTCTCCGTATTCTCTATCTTAACTGACGGGCAGCTGGGTGCCTCAGGGCACTTCACAAACCTGATCTCCCATTTTAGAAGGTATTTCTGGACATCTTTGTTGATGTCTTTCTGCCTACATACCTACATTTCCACTAGAATTCTAAGCACTGGAAAGTGCTTAGAATCTAAGCAAAGGACATTGCACGACCAGGCATTAACGGGTCTTCTTCAGTCAGGAGATGACTGTCAGGGCCTCAGAGCTGACAAGTTCTCACACAGCCCTGAGTTAGACAGCAAGAACTGAACACAGTATTTCAGAGAAGGGCATGTCACTGACATATGTCAAAGTTGTTTTGCTGACACTTCACAAGACACATTTTGCTTGCCTGTCAGTACGGCATTACAAAGTTGAAGTCCTTAATTACACTTTCCAAGACACAGTGACATTTAGACTTTTTTGACACTGATTTTTTTAAAGTGGCATTTTGTTCTAAATTATCAGCAAGGTTGTAAGGAAATGCACTTCCAATTTCAACTAAATTGATGTTGGTTTATTCTTGATATGAGCATGTGTCAGGGAGCGGAGCAGTACTAGTGCAAGGTCCTCATGTCATTAGTTTCAAGTGAACCAGACTGATCTCTGGCTGGCAGCACAGGAGGGTTGTGAGATGAAGGATCTCACTAGATGTGATCTTTTACCTGTACCTGGTGAGATGTAGCCTTGTACTTGAAATTGAGCAAAACTGAACTTAGATTTCAACTGTTGTCTTGTCATCTTCATGGTGACTTTCTCTCAGGTATATTTAGCAAGCATACAGAGATCGGAGTGAATAAGCTAATGAGATGACACATGCCGTATGACACATATGACCCAGATGCAAAACTGAAAAAATACCATTGCAGTGAGATCAGTGTTAAAGCAGAACGGAAAATGAAAAGTTTAAAACCTTTAAGATTATGTAGGCTACCTAAAATCCATAAAATGTCTTGCAGCAATTTGGAGGAAAAAGGCAAAATCACCATGCAAAATAAAAGATAAGTGAATGGCAGAATTATAGCCCTGTAGCCCACACAGTATTTATACGTGCCATTTTTAGAGGTAATCATGTAAAAGAGAATGACTGTAAATACCTCCTGCATTTTGATAAAAGAGAACAATGATATATTAGCGTTACCTTAAATTTGTATACAACTTTTCATTGAGAAGGATCCCTGACTGACAAGGGAACTGAAGTGTAATATCACACTTCACAACGCCATACCTCATATTTCTCATAGCTTGTTCATTTATTTGAAACAAAAGCTTCTTAAAACTCTGCCTCTTCTGTGTTCAATGTAAGTTCAACTTTTCTGGAGTTCAAAAGATAAAAACACTCAGCTGAAGCTGATCCCTCTTTTAGTCTTAGTAACCAAACTGAATTCCGGAGAAAACCTGTTTGCTCAAACTTATTGATTGTGTATGTTGTTGTGTCTTGGTGGAAAGGCATGGTGAGGTTCCCTCCCTCTTTTGTGCAAGGCAGGTGGTTGTTGGTGATTTGGCATTGGCAAGGTGATGAGATCTGGGAAGCACGGATGGAGCGGGCCCCACAGCCTAGCTCCCAGCTCCTTGGCTTCCAGCCACCTGAAAGGGATGTGCACCTGCACTCATGGCAAAGCTGAAGGCATCCCAGATGATTGTGGCTAGTGCCACCTGACAGGAACAAAAGACTCTTCCTCCACTAACAGTGATAGCTAAACCATTAGACCATTAGGAGTGTAGGTCTCACACAAGAAGCAGTCCTGGGCTGAGTTTGGACCAAGTGTAGTTTTTCAGAAGTTCATTTTCATACTCTCTCATGAGCCCTGAAATTCATCAGTATTTAGCAGCATCACAGCAAAAACAACTTTTTCAAGATTACATCTCTTCTTTTCTCAGTTTTCTCTCTATTTTTTTCAAGACAGTCAGCTTACTCCTCTGAACTGCCAACCTGTGCTCTGTGAGTGTCTCAGGTTTGGTTTTAACCAGTATTAATACAGACAGGCTGTCAGCAGCCTCATTGTGTAAATACTCCACTAGTTCCCTCAGGGAGCCATCTTGCTTTGAGCTACTTAGCGCTTGGTCTACTGGATGGCGGCTGTGAGAAGGCCAGTGTCCCTGGGGACCAAGGTTAAACAAAACCCTGTAGCTTGTCTTGTCTTCATTTTTTCCCTCCTGCCTTAATGAATGCAGAGTGCTTTTGTTGACGGCTGGGAAATGGATCCCTAACATTAAAAAAAAAGCAGCAATTTCTATCACTGATGGCCATAAGGCTGAGTTTGCCTGGGAGAGAGCTGCAGAAACTGTTATTATGGATAATGGACCTTGGTTTGCATGTCAGAAGTGTACAGCGTCAGCAGGCTCTGGCCATATCCTGCCTCTTCAGCATCTCCCCCAGTCTAATGGCGAAGCAGAAACAGCTGTCAAGATTGCCGGGAAAATATACTGAAAAGACAAACCAAGAGATAAACACATGCAGACCATGCTGCTGGACTGGAGCAGCGCACCAACAGTAGATACTAGCAGCCTAGCACTACATTTCATGTCACACTGTTGTGCAAGCTCACTGTTGCCTGCAGCAAATAAACTCTCAAAGCCATAATAGCAGTGAAAGTGACAGGATGAATTAAAGATCTGCAACAGCAAGCCAGTAATAGAAGCGTAGAAATGCTTATTGGATAGCAGAAAGGACATCCAGCAAGCTACAGCCAGCATCTAATGACAAAAAGATGGCAGGGACCTATCTGAAGAGTGTAGCATTATGGTCATAAGGTATCATCCGTGCACTGGTACGCTGGAAACTCCAGTGAGCCATCGTCCTCCTAGTGTTGATCCAGGTGAATCATTCCATATGGATGCTGTTAAAAAGGAATCAGGCAGTGGCTTCAGGATTGTCACATGCCTATATGAGATTCTCTCGAACTGAATCCGTGATCTGTAGTAGGAGCGAAATCTGTGGGAGAAGTGTTGGGAAATTCCTTATGTGCTTCAGAAATAGCAGAATTGATGAAAGCTATTTGGTTTCAGTTAGAAGACAACAAATGTTGTGAGAAGGTTCTATGTCCAGGACTAATTGGAAAACAGATGCACTGTATGTCACTCCAAATATTCATATATGTTGGTGTACGTATACTTTTGCATGTATGTATAACAAGTATGTAGTATGCCTATATATGTGTATATGTGTGTATAAAGATATATATATGTGTGTATACATATATGTAGGGTACCCTAGAGAAAGCAAGAAAAGGGGTTGCAGCCTCTTGATCCGTTTCCACCCTTCGTTTATTAACTGTTCATTGGAAGGAAAATCAGAAACCAGAAGTCTTCACACCTGGATGAATGCCACGAACACAAAACAGTTATTTTCTTGTCATTAAACACTCACTCTGTCTTACTGGATGTCTTGTCATAGGAAGTTTGCCGAGTAAGCAGCTACTTTTGCACCTGGCCATTGTGTGACAACAGCAAGAAATTTCCATTGCCTACAAAAGTGATTTAATATTAATGAGGTCACAACTGACATTAGCATGTCTGCTAAGTCTCCTCAGTCTATTTTTCAAAGTTCTCTTCAGTCTCAAAAACAAATGTTCTCCTTCTACCATACCCATAGCATCAATTCACAGAGATGAATTCGGTATTTGATAAAAGCTGGGTAGATCATTTTTTTGAAGATTGTAATGCACACTAAAAAAAGAAGGAAAAAAAAAAAGCAGAAGCTCAGCACCCAGAGAGCTGCAGTGGAAGTGTCACTGCCAGCCAGTTTCTTCAGGGGAGGTCAAGCATCACTGTCATTGTTGGAATTTAACCAGAACCGGGCACATAAATGTCAAATCCAGGGAGGATGAGAGTGGGATGGCACCAACCTCCAGAAAGTCATGCTTTTCCTGGAGATGAAAGGATTCTGTGCATGTGGGTGCCCACAAGCATGATCTCGGGCATTTCTGAATATGCATAACAACTTATAAATACTTTTTGATTGTCAGAGGAGCCAGTGTTAACCCCTGCTAGTGATGAACAGCCCTTGTCGGTGCGTTTCACTGCCTTCCCTCCTCTCATCCCAAACAAGTTGTCATTTTGCCAATCACTGTAGTGAATTAAAGAAAATCCATTCAGGAAATAACCAGTAACTGATCTGTTTTACTTAAAACTCAGAAGGTGCAGAGCTCCACTATCGTCACAGTCAGCAGTGGTAGAAATATTTCAAGAAAGGAAAAATCTTTGAGTAAGTTGTGCGTGCTTTGCTTCAGTTCTGTAGCCAAATAAAGAACTTATTAAAACTTGTTTAAGAATTAGCTGAAATTGAAAAGATTTTTTTTTGTCATCAGAATGAATTAGAAGAATTTTTTTAATGAGACAAAACAGCCTGTTCTAACTTAAACATAAAATGCCACTATAGAATTAAATTGTACTAAAAGCAAAGGCAGTGTCTAATTAGATCGATAAAATGGGATGAGATGGAGTGGACACAGGTACTTGCGCCTAAGCTCCATGATGTAGGCATAGATGCGAGCGACACATTTTCATCTCTGCTTCTGTGTGGGGCAGTGTAAACCACAACATTCAAAAGACTGTCCTGACTGCAAAACCCATAGGATAGTCCAGAGAGGACAGGGAAAGGGTTTCTACTTTTGATACCTGTTCCACTTTCTAATTGTAGACCAGTCCCTGTCATGGAGAACAGAGCCCAGAGAACGCAGATCAAACCAGAATGAATTCCCCATCAAGCAGGGGAGTGATTTACTCGTTCCTTCTCCTGCTGAATACTAAGTATTCAGTGAAAAAGCGGAACAGCTCTAACAGAAGAAATTGCATTTGTTCCATATCACCATTGCTGAGTGGGAGTTCAGCTTGGACCAGGATGGATCTAAATTAAGCTGTCTTTTCTTCCTAATGGTTTTCCACTCAGCACATGACATGCACAACAAGTCCAGGTTCACCCAATTAGTTCTGTGGGAGGTATTCCATTTTTGCATCTAACTTAAACCTGCAGTGAACTAGAAAGAAGTGTGATTACCAGGGCTCAAGTCCCTGCTTGCAGTCATTCAGTTTATTGAGTGGATTTGAGCCTGACTCTCGTAGATACTGTGATAAAATTGGGGCTAACGGTACACAGATCAGTTATCAGCAGTCTTGTAAATCTAGACCTGATTTCTTTTCACCTGAAACAATTTAGTGAGTTTAGAAATAGGTCTGTGAAGGCCAAGATTAAATTTTTTAGTGCAGACAAATATTTCTACCCTAAAATTTTCAATCTCAGATCTCGAGAATGTTCCCCAGGCTGTTTTGGAATCCACGGATTAATTGCTGAATTGCTATGCAGGGGCAGCACAGATAGATAGCTGTACACCCTCATGGTGCATAATCCAAGCATGGTGTTCCTGTCAATAAGCTGTGGAAAATAGCGTGTATTTTATTTTTAGAAAGCAAAAGTGTGTTTCTTAAGGCAATGAAATATATTCAATCTCCATTTCCATTGTTCACCCCTAACCTCCAGGTCCAAACCAGAGAGTAGTGCAAAGATTCAGCTGGCTGTATGACCTGGGCTTGTGGTTTCATAGGCAGGCTACAAAACTGATCAGAAATTTCAGCTACTGATGTAAGGATTTTGCACTGTCATGGGAAAACCTTTAACTAAATCCAGTATTGTATGCATTACAGTACTGGCAGTGCAGTTTTACTGCAAATAGTCCAGAGCTGCAGTAATGACACTGCACTTTAGGATGACTGCACATGTTGCTTTTTAATGACTCACTAGTCATTAAATTGCATTTTAGAGCAAAAGTATCTTTCATTCCTTTCATTAAACATTTTACTGTAGTGATTTCAAAGTTTTAAGGGTCAACAGATGAATGCAAGCCTTCAAAATCATTCACAGGTCACTGTGTATTCATTGAACTTTTAGCTGAAAAATACAGCAGTGGGAACACTGAAAATGTATCTACTGACTGCTTACCATGGTCATGAAAGTCACCAGTGATCACTGGAGCAAAAGCTGGGAAGAGATCACACTAACAGCAAAGCCAACATGCATAACATATTTAGAAATGAGTTTAATACATCTTTTGCCTGATTTGAAGTGAGGCACTTGCTTAGATGCTACTTTAAGTTAATGTGACACCTGAGATTTCAGTGTAATTCAGAATTCCAATGATACCAAGGAAAGTAAATGAGATATTTTGACTTCCTCATTAAATAGATTTTGTTGGAAGGCATTACAGGTCATACAGTGTCTCAAGATTTTTTAGATGTCTGTTTGGACTGGCTTGAAATTGAAATGTGTAATTGGAAATTTCATCCACTAAACACTGCTCATTTTCCCAGTAAATACTGACTTATTCCTCCCCTGTAAAACAGTTTGAAATAGACAATTTAAAAATAAAGGCTTAATTGTGGGTTTCTCAGCAGAGGATACTGTTAATGCAGTCATGTGTTGTGCTATTTCATGCAGTCATTTTCATTCCTGTCTTTTTATGATTATTGCTACAATACTTTAAAGACACAAACATTTAGAAAGAAGGTGTAGAAAACATATAGGGTTGGTTTTGCTTTTCTGTCCCAGTGACAAGCTGGGGCCAGTCACCAACTGAAAGACCATATTTTTCTTAGGGGGACTACAAAGAATTCTAACGAATTTGAAATGGAAAAAAAACCAACATGTATCTGTAAACTGTAAAACCGTTAGATGGAAGCATTAACTAAATGTCTAGTGTATAATCTAATTGTCTAAGAATGGAGGCACTTGAGTATTCACGGTTGATCATCTCACAGAAATGTTGGGTAGTGGAAAGTGCTGGGGATGCCTCATCCACAGGATGGGAAGGCACCTCCATTCAACCCCATGTAGGTTGAATGGTCCTCTTTTAGACACGACCACCTCTAGCTCAGGCAAGCTGTTCCAGCCTTTCTCTGCAGAGGTCCCTGGTAGCTGTGTCAAGTGTGGGGTGCTTTCCAGCCAGCTGTGAACTACTCTGTGTCTATAACACATGTAAGGTTTTCATTTGGAAATGAAGAAATCTCAAATGTCAGCATCAAAATCTATCCAGGCAGCCTATACTGACTTCAAAATAAGAAAAATAGAATGTCCTCCTGAACTTTCCTCAAGTCATCAACCTCATGTTAGTGAGCTCACTTGAGCAGGAGTATCCTCTGTGTGCTTAAAGAGGAAAAAGATTTAAAAGGGATGAGAAACAAAGAACACTTTATGTGGCAAATGCAAAACAGAATAAATTTTTAAAAATAATAGGAGAGAAGTGCCAGATAGAACAAGCAGTAAATTATTTATTCCCTTTGGACAACTAAACTACTCTGAAAGAGAAAAGCTTTTATAAGAATTGATTGTGTACTAGCACATTATGACTGGAGCAATACTATACCATACTAGTTCTTCAGAGTTTTTATTTCTGTTATATTTTTATGTAATAGCCAAAACAATAAATAACCCCCTGAAATTTCTTTGTATTCTTTGTGTGGTGGGATAATGCAGCACCCTTGTCAGGCAAGTAAGTATGCAGTCTGTCATTTGTTCTTATTATTGTCTAATATAGTATCTGATGTGGGATGTTAGTTCATGAGAAATCGAGACAGGAAATAACAAGAAAGGTTGTTAATCCCCGTTAAGAAGAATAGCAGTGCCATGAGAAATATGAGGATGCTGCTCCATTAGGGTTGTTAAATGCTGGGAGTGCACTATCCCAAGAAACTCTGGCTAACGTCCCTTCAATCTGCAGGTTTCCATGAGAGTGCATTTATGACCCTTCGCACTGCATTTGTCATCCCGAACATAACCTTTTGAAGGTTTCCCTTGTCACCTCCTCGCTTTCACCCATCCTGACTATTAGCTCGGGCCATGATGCAGATGGTCCTTACCACAGGAAAGATCTGTGTTTGCACACACACAGTGCAAACACCGTGAGGATTACAGCCTCCAGCTGTAGGGAGAAGACGGTGTCTGCACTGAGGAGCAGGTTGTGACATTCTCCTTGGTTTTGTCACGGTTTCCAATCGCTCAGGGAAAGCACCTGCGTCTGAGACCAGTAGTTTAAATATCACGGTTTGATCATTAATTGTTGTGCAAGTGCTAGTCCTAAACCAAAATCTATAAAATGGCAGCCATAAACCTTTGGATAGAGATTTCACTGTTGACCTCTCTCAGATACATGGCCAATTAAAATTGTTAAGGTATGCTCACAGTGCTATACGGAGACTGAAGTTCAGACCTATCTCCAGTATGTAACTTGCAAATGTTACTGCCTCAAATGCCCTATCTGAATAAGACATGGAAAATGTCTGTAACCTCAGTATAATTAAGGAAAGCAGTTAGAAAAGAACCCCGTGGATGCATATTAAAATACAAACGTGAGCATTTTTTTTCTTAGAAAGTATTGTTTTAAGCAACACTTGTGTAAAGAAATTATAGAAAATGACCTTTCCATTTCTAGAGATCAATTAAATTTCTATTCGCAGTCTGCCACGCTTTTAAATTTATTCTGTAGTCCCATATATCTAGGAAGTCTGTTTCTTGATAGATCTTGATTGTTAGATATTCCTGTATTCAGCCTTGTTTCTGGCAGTTTAAAATATCAGCCTTTGCCTCATTAGACAGCACTCGAAGAAGAAAAAATAAAAGAAAATTGTTAGAACAAAAAAGTTATTTATTGTATTCTTTACAGGATCGTTAAGCGTAACTATAAGTCAGAGACCTGCCAAAACAACTAATGTATTTTGGTCTCGCAAGCCAGGGTGTGACTCCTAACTAATAATTTGTGCTAATGCAAATTATGAAGTGACATTTATGAACTGTATTTGGCATAATACATAAAACTTTAACTAAATGTAGAACTATTGATCTGCACTTGTGCAGGCAAATACTTTTCCATAGGTCGCAGTGGTTTCCACCCTGAGTATTTAATAATGCCAGGTTGTTAGGTTGTTAAGTTAATAAATGGCAAGTTAAATTTTATAGACTAATCACTTCCACTAATCAAAGTTTACTCCTCCGTAATAAGGAGAACATGGCATTTTTTATACATTGCGCCTTTCATTTCTAATAGCATGGCTTTTCATGTCAGTAGCAATCTATTACAACTAGATAGCATGATGTTTAGAGAAACCCATGTGTCTGAAAGCAGGATCTGAATGTCCTACCACAGCTAGCCAGCTGGAAATGCTTCAAAGAGGGCCAAGGTTTAGGGCCACTCTCCAAGCCAAGGCCTGTGCCTCTAATGGTGGGCTGAGAATAGGCTCATCTGACTACCCTCGAGGTGCTTCTGACTCCAGTGGGCTTTCTCTCCCAGGGCAAGGCTGCCTGAGGTGATCCCTGTTACCTTCTTTCCCCTTCACTCATTGCCTCTCCAGCATAAGCTCAGTGGTGAGAGCACTCACCTGGAAAGGGGAGAACGCTTTCTCCAGACTGTCCTTGGTCTGGCGGGTTTGAAGTCCATGTTATCTGTCTGCTAAACATGTGCAGTGTCCGCTGCTACTCTTTCCCTGAGGGCAGATGGCTCTGAATACAACCCAGTGGGGCTTTTATATTTTTAGAAGTGGCTTTTCAGCCTGCTGGCACTATGTTCCCCAACCTTAGCAGACTATCCTCACCAGGAAGGTTCTGGCTAAAGGAAGCCGCCACTCTTCTGAAGAGTGGCCATATGTCTTGGGATGACAACTCTGCGGGTTTGTTACAAAGGGCTCCTCATGGCAAGACCAGCAGATGGAAAACAGACAGAGACCTGTGGCAGGGCTGTGGCTTGAGCTGAGGGTTATGAGACAGTTCCAGAGCCTGAATAGGAAGGCACCTGAGCCTTCAACTGTGATGCCCACACTGAATGATATCTAAATCCCACTGTATACCAAGCCAGCTTTTTCCCACTTGTGGAGCATGTTTTTTCCTTAAGGCAAGAATCACAAATGTGCTTGCGATGCTTGTGGGAAGAAAGGAAAAGCACAGCACCACAATTTTGATCCTTCTGGAGCATCCAGGAGTAAAAAGGATGTAGTGTGTGCAGGAGGTGGGTGTTTTCTGCACCCTCATGTGTAACAAGAGCCTTCTAAAGGCCCCAAACTCCCATGTAGTGGAGAGACCAAGGTGCCTTTGACTGTATGGACTGAGTCTAAGCAGTCTGTGTTTGCTACTGGGATTCCTAAGAAAACTTTGCTCCCAAAGAAAGCATTGGGCCAGGAATGTGCTGACTTGCCATACAATCACCCACCACGCCTTGTGCGATGTGAAGCATCAGTGATCCAGCATCCAACAGGAGAGGGTGTGATGTGTGGCAGTCTCACCCTAGTGGGTTGTTTATCATAGAATCATGGAATGATTAAGGTTGGAAAAGACCTCTAAGATCATCTAGTCCAACCATCCACCTACCACCAATACTGCCCACTAAACCATGTCCCTGAGTACTACATTTACCTTGTCCTTAAATACCTCCTGGGACGATGTCTCCACTACCTCCCTGGGGAGCCTGTTGCAATGCCTCAGCGCTCTTTCTGAGAAGAAATTCTTCCTGATATCCAACCTCAACCTCCCTTGATGTAACCTGAGGCCATTCCCTCTAGTCCTATCATTGCTTCATTGGATACAATAATCAGTTGTGCTCATCTTGGACAAGTCCAGCGCTGAATTGAAATGGCTTATGGTCGAGCTGTACTTTTGACAGTCTTCACATGTCTTATCTAATGACCTCAGAGTAAGATTGAGATGGAGCTGCTATCCCTGCATCAGTCACAATGGAAAAAAAAACATTTTCTCTACCAGCGGCTGCATCCACCTGCAGTTACCTGATATGTCTGTGCTCAAGTCTGAAGGGGCAGGTGTATTACATCAACACAGATAGATAGCTGAACTGAAATAATATGCATGCATGCGGGCAGATCAGTGTCCTCTGCCTGCAAATGAAAACACTCAAGTGAGATTGCTGAGCAAAGAGCCCAGTAGCCATGCAGGTACTCCAGATTCCGAGCTGCTGTCCACTGACACTTGCCTCCAACACCCCAGCCTGGTGGACTAGGCTCTCTCTTTTTTTAGTATAGGGCTTTTCTTGGATCCCTTACTTGTATCAGCTGTATTTGTGTATTCTAATATATCCAGTTATTGCACTTTGCTTTGGTCTATTAGACTTTGCTAACAGGCATTTATAAGTTTTTTGTGTTTTTTTTTTTCATCTTACTGCTACTAGGCTTAATAGTATGCTTAGAAAATCATCATATAATTGGATTTAAACTTACTTAGAAATATTTTTCTAGTTTGTGCACCTTGCAATAATGAGTCTGTTTGTATCTATTATAGTCCTAAACAAGTGAGAGAGAAAATAAAATCCAGACATTTGGTATTTGTTATTTTACAGGTGGAAAAAATGAAAAATAATAATTAAAAATAAAATTAAGTGCACATTCACTTACCTGAATGAAATAGAGGCATAATTAGTTCCTGAAACATCTGACATTGGGACTATAAAATCATTTTTTGCAAGGACACATGAAGGATGCTGGAATTTTTCATTTAAACCAGACCTAAACAGATCTTTCAGTTCCTTGTTTGTAATACAAAATTAATTAGCCATGATACAGTAGAGAAACAAGAAGGACTGGAAACAGCTACAGAGAGTTAGGATTGTGGTGGGGTCACCAACCTGGTTGTGTTCAAGGAACATTTAGACATTGTGTGGAGGGATATAGTTTACTGAGAATTGTTGGTGACAGGCGGACGTTTGGACTGGATGATCTTATAGATCTTTTCTAACCTTGGTGATTCTATGATTCTGCGATTCTATGCACCCCATAAGGAAATTATTAGGGCATTTCCATGAGGCAGGAAGGAGCACATTCAGGGAAATGCCCATGGCATGGAGATGATGAAGTACAAGGTAGGCAGAGGGAAGGGCACTTGCATGAAAGATGTCATGGCTCTGCTTGGGGCTAGTGGTAGGATGGGTCAAACAGCTGTTCTTAGTGGAGAGTCCCATGCACTCACTAGCTGCTGTTTTGCCTCCAGGTCTCACTGTATGTTGTATATGATGTGAACACAATCTCAATATTTGGAATAAGCACAGAAGGTTGTAATAGAGTCCAAGGACTCCAAGAAGACATAGATGTCAATACTGAAAATTAAATTGACAGAGAATAAACAAATACTTGTAATAGAGGAGATCTGCACCAAGCCCCTGACCTCCAGTTGCCTGATCGCAAATACCGTTAGAATCCACAGGACTCTTTCCATAGAGATCATAGGATTTGGATAACATTCAAAACTTTCTCCAAAACTGACAGTCTCAACTGGAATTATGCAGCCACTTACAGAGAAGTCAGGGTAGTTTGGCACTGCCCTCCCTGTAGAATTTGCTTATATCACAGTTGACACTCTGAGGCTATGTGTCCTGCCCCAGCTCCCTTGGAAATAAAATGTGCCTCAGATCACCAGACTACATCTTGGTTGTATGTGAAGGAAAGAAAGCGAACTGCATCTGTGTTGTTTCTGTTTCATGTTGAATTCCCAGAGCATTGTCCCCAGGCTCGCAGCCCTCCTTGGTCTGGGTGGAGTCTGCTTCTGCAAGCACCAGCGGGCAATATACTGCCTGGGGTGACTGTTCCCACATGACTCAGAATGAAAGTAATATATTTAGAAGTATTTGAATCAAGGGCACAGGAGATTTATGGCCTTAGACATGTTTGTGCTGTTTGTTTGGCAATAGTTGGTGGAGATAATCTGTCTGAAGTGCACATCTCATGATGGAATAGAGCCTTTTATGTCCGTAATGCATGACTATTATATTACAGTAACAGACAGGACAAGGAAATAACAAATGGGAAGATAAGAGATTAGTGTAGTCTTTAAAAAACGTCTATTATTATTCAAAACTGTATAACTGTCATTGCTGAAAATAAACTGTATTATAAAAATACAGTATAACATTATCCAAATTAGGCAATCGTGGCTTCTAGAGGCATAAATACTATCTTTTTGGCATTTCAGCTACGGTGTCACTGAGAAGTTTGACTTGTTCCACAGAACATGGAAAAGCTAAATCAAAATTTCCTGACAACTTCTGATTCAGCAATTTTAACAATAAGTAAAGGTCAGACTGAACTGAATGCCTGTTTGAGGAGAATTTGAAAGGTGAAATAAGAAAGGCAAAAGAGAGCAGGAAAGAGAAGAGGGAGACAGGAAAAGAGACCAGAGATCTTGGAGAGGTGATGGAGAAAGGACATGTCAGTCAGAATAAAAAGGATACTTGATCTGCAAACTTACAAATCACTCCAGGTTAATTAGGTCAATCTATCAAACTGTTAAGAAGGGAAGAAAAAGACCAACTTCAGGCAGCAAAAATTAATTGCATTTAAAATTTATGATGATGGAATTAAATAATTTTGGCTCTTCTTATCCACTTTGGGTATGACTTCTCTTAATAACGTAACAGTTTTAATGGTGCAGCTCAATTGCAATTCATTTTGAAAGGTCAAACATTATTTATAAAATACGCTAAGCTAAAACATCTCAGAAGGTTATGTGAGAATTCTAGGTCGTTCTTAAGACTTTGCTTTTTTAAGCTCCCTTTTTTGTTATTTGTGCGGTGTGTAAGCAGATACCAAAATGAATAAAATCTGGGGCCAACAAGCAAGGTTAAGGTATGGTTATTATCCAGTTAACACAGATTCTCTTGCACAGGGCTGGGGAGCTGACCTAGTTAATGAATGGTTCATGAACTGTATCTCTTCCTGGTCATGGAAAGGGGAACTGGGTGTGTTTTGAACAGTCTAAATGCATGAGCAGAATGCTGTAATTTCAGTGGCATCTGTTTAACTGATGTAAATGACTTCAGATACTATCAGTCCACCAGTGTAGTTAGCTAATTTCATTTCCCATCTTCTTCACTCATTTTCTGAAGAGGCCAGAAGACTTAGAAAAGAGGCTGTTTCTCAGCTTCACAACAGTACTTAGGGTTATTTAGGTTGCACATCAGCACCTTCAAGCTGATGCTGCTAGGAGGCTGCTTGGCGTGCCAAAGACCCAACACCAAGTCAGGAACTTGTGGTACTGGTGAGAGGGACAGCAGGCAGCTTGCAAACAGGACATCAGAAACATATGCTTCAGAAAGGGCACATAATGATACTATGATGCTCCAGGGTCCTCTGGGACCTTGTTTTACATAGAAAAGCTTTTCATTTTTTGGCCTAAGCAAAATTCTGCTTAGGCTTCTGCATGCAAATCTAAGTCATGAGTGACCCCAGCAAACCTCATTTTCCCATCACAGTCTTCTCAAAAACATTTAAAACAGGTATTTTAATACTGGTTTGTGTACTTAAAGCCATTTTTAAACAACAGTTATTCATAACTTTATACAGATATAGTAGCTGAGGAGTACTGTGTGTGGCCGGTGCCAGTAAGTCACTTCATTCTACACGGTGCTGGAGTTTTATTTTCTTAACATGTTAAATTTCTCGTCAGAAGCTTTTCACATGAAGAACCAACCCATTCCCCCTATTCCACCATGGCTGCAAAGATGGGATTCATCTGATCAGATGTGTATCTTCAATGTCAGCATCTGTGCTAATTGCCCAGACTCTCCTTACTGTCAGAGGAGGAAGCTCCTTGAGCGTGGCTCACTTATCTAGAACAGGCCAGATGAGTGGCATGTTCTCAGTGCATATTTCTCTCGAGTTTCTCTTACATGAATCAAGGTGATGCATGTGTGGATGCCTTGATGTGAGTCTTTCCAACCTGCAAGTAGCACTCTGCAGGAGGGAGATAGTTCCCTTTTAGCAAGTAGGGAGGGATGAATTGCAGGTACAAGAGGCTGCAACCCTTACTGAACAAAACCTGTTCGTGATGATTAATTTCCTGCTATATTTCTTCTATACCGCTTGGCTCCAGAGGAGGCATATGTTTCAGAGTCATTTTTACAT
The DNA here is from genome assembly GCA_030625065.1 of Alectoris magna. Classification (NCBI taxonomy): domain Eukaryota; kingdom Metazoa; phylum Chordata; class Aves; order Galliformes; family Phasianidae; genus Alectoris; species Alectoris magna. The sequence continues at coordinate 63,896,350 of CM060560.1, forward strand.
ACTGCACTTTCAACAGACTGTCTGGGCTTTGAGGAGGGAGTTGTTTTGCTTTTTGTTCCTTTTTATTCTTCCCTTGAAATTCTTAACTATGGTTTGGTCATCCACAGTTTGTTGTATGTATGTTGCCCAAATGTTCCTGGGCAAAGCACAGTAATCCTTGAAGTCATGGCACTGAATATCATTGCTGTTTATAGGTTCCTTAGTAGATTCCTAGAGTCAGCTTGGGACCAAAAGGAAATAGTGCTCTGAATATTTGCTTTTTTACACAATTGTCATGCAGTGGAGTAACATCTGCTGCTATTTTAATGTGCTGTGTTATCTAGGAAACTGAATCGGTAACAGTTAAGTTTTAACTGAAATTTGTGCTGATATAGTGATTCTTTGGAAGGGGATTATTTCTCTGCCTGGCCAGGAGCAATGGAGGGCTCTTCAGTTTCTGTAGGCATTATGAGACATGTTAAGTAACTTTTATGTTGCAACTAAAAGAAAACCAGCACCAGCTATATCAAAGAAAAGAGTGCTAAAATAAACACTACCTCGGCATGGTCAGATGGGTGGATGATGAGAGTTTGTCCTTCCTAAATAACACAGACCCTTGCAATGGGTTTGGCAGGCCATGCGTGCGGGAGCAAAATTCTGTTTTGTGCTGCTCTAATGGTACGTGAGGCTGGATCCCTGATGGCCTATTTTTAATTGTTTGGTCAAACGGTGTGTATTAATCAGCAGGTGCGCCTATGAATTGCTTTTCTAGTAACAAAGATGGTGATCACGATGGTAGCATGGATGGACAGCACTAACAGAAAAGAGTCAGGAACATTTGTTTTTTAACTGAAGCATTTAAGTGCGTCCACTTGTTCATTAGAAGTGCATTTAAATTGGCTTAACCGTGTGCTCATTTTGCTTTTCATAATATTTAATGCTGACAGGAATTAAACCTCTCGTATAACCATTCTCTTGCGCTTTCAAACATGATGTTAACCAGACCTGCATTAATATTCTTTCACTGTTTAAAGCAAATGTATAAAGCAAACTCATTTATCAAATGAAAAGAATACAATGACTGAAATATGGTTACTTTTCTGGTGGCAGTTGAATAGGTGCTATATTTTAATGTACGATAGAGTACCAAACGGAATCATTATGATTATCGCTCACAATTACAACAAAGACAACCATTTTTAGGATCTGATCCTTGAAACGTTTGTACATCTGCCAAACTTTACAAATGCTTTCAAAATAACCAGTCCCCAGACAATCCCAAGAGCACATTTTCAGGATGGAGATTTTACTGCCTGGGCTCTTAAATAATATATCGCTTAAAGTGTAAGAAAGTGGATGACTTAATTATTTAGTTTGTTTATTGCCGTCTTTAAGACAGTTGCCAGCAGACAGAACAGATGAGTAAGAAGAGTCACAACCTGTAGAGATTTAGAAATACAGAGTAAAACAGAAAACATTGTTTCACCATTTGCATAGGTTCCTAGAAGTAACAGAGCAGCTCAGCTTGCAAATCAGAAATTGTGAATGAATTCAGCAGGTTTGTCAAACGACATGATTTAAAAATAACTGATGGGTATAGCATATGTCAAAACAACTGAGAAGCAGCAGCTTCGCTGCCCCTACTCCTTCCACAGGAGTCAACAGAGATTTGCTATCTGCCTTACTGGGGAGGAAGGCTACTGCTCATAGCTCGGAGAGGACGGTTGCACTTGAGCCTGCCTGCACCCTCACCCCAGCACATAAAATCTCTGTCGTGGTCGCAGTGCACATCTGCAGAGCTCTGCAGAACTGAAGCTCCTTCTTCCCCCCTGGTATCAGAATCTCTGTCTTAATCTGAGTCAGTTGCCTTCCCTGTCCTTTATGGTTTTTCTCAGAAACACGCTGCTTCTTCAAAGCTTTTCAACCAGAAGTGTTTGACAATCTGTTGGTGTTAAGCCAGGTTTATATCAAAGCGCAGCAGTGAAGTCGTATCTCATCAAATGGTTATGGGAATGATTTTTTTCTTTCAGAGGTGTGGCTGATTTGCCATCTTTCCCAAACATACATATGATCCTCACGAAACAGTATTACAGAAAGGGAATAGTTCTATACTTGTCCATTTTGTGAGCCAAAATAGAATCCCAGGCCATGGGAAGCATGCATCATGTCACCACACGAACCAATGGGCAGCAAAAAAGATGATGAAATAAATCAATTTAAATCAAACATATACTGAACATATACCCACAATACACTGAAAAATGTTTGTATAGCATACATGAACAGTGTTGTGGGAATGTGGAAGATGTTGTATCTTTGCTGTTTGTTTCTAGTTACTGACAGAAAATTAATAATTTGCTGAAGCAAATAGATCACTATTTGGCAGCTGTTACTGGCAGGACAGAGGTGAAACGTATATGCTGTGCAACAAAATTTGTCTCCTTTTCTTTCTTCTGACTGTAAATGAAGGAAAGTATTGCTGTGTGTTTCCAGCAGATGTTAATTTCTTTGTTAGTTTCTATCCAAGGTGAGTATGTGTGGAGTGGCTGAATGTAGCTGGTTTTCTTTAGCTCCCAGTCCTAGTTGATTCAGCAGGGTGAAGTTGTGCACATGGCCAGACACAGATGTGAGCAGTTTTCTAAAGGATGTGTCACTCAGAAGGATGAAGATGAGTTCTTGGATGTACCCTAAAGCTGTCTGAGGCTTGTTACTGAAAAGCAGAGCATCATGTTCCCCCGAGCTCTCTGGCTGAGTTCATGTGCCCATGTGGAGCTGTGACATTTCAGGAAACCTACACATGACAGTCACCTGCTGGTCATCACAGCTTCACGAAGAGAAGTCGCATGCATTCCTTAGAGATTTCTCATTCAGTAGCAAAAAAGCAATAGCTGCTTTTGTTGGCTTTCACAGAATCGCACTGCTTCCTCACAGGTTTTCATCAAGGCTGTGCTATTGTTAAAGCCTGCACAGTAATTCTGGATTTCTAGCTTCACTTTACAAAGCTGTAAGTAAAATACAGAGCTCCTTAGGAACTACTTCCAGGATCTTCACCTGTCGGTCTCTGAGGCAAACAAGTCCCAGGGCTGTTGCTCTGGATAGTCATCTAAAGAGCTGGTTGGAAATGTAGAGCTCTAAAATCATCAGAAGAAACTTGAATGTCACAGCTTGCATTAGCCTGATGTGTCTGTGTCATGGCTACGTAAGGCTGAAGGATAGGTAGGGGCCACCTCACTTTGATCTTAGACAAACCCTTATCAGGGCTGGGAGGGACACTGGGCCAAAAGGACTGTTTTCCACAACTGGGGTATAGGGATATTCTCAGTTAACAGCTGAGATGTCTAATCAGAGTTTATTTCCTGGGAAGTGGCTTTAAACGAAAAGAGGGGAGATTTAGGTCAGATGTTAGGAGGAAATTCTTCACTCAGAGGGTGGTCAGGGGCTGGCACAGCTGCCCAGAGAAGCTGTGGTGCCCCATCCCTGGAGGCATTCAAGGCCAGGCTGGATGGGGCCCTGGGCAGCCTGAGCTGGTGGGGGGCAGCCCTGCCCATGGCATGGGAGGGGTGGGTGGGCTTTGAGGTCCCTTCCAGCCCAGATCATTCTATGATTCTTTGATTCCATGTAAACCTCTGCATAAACCTCTTTGTTTATGGAGGAAATACTTCTACCTCTGGCTGTGGGCTTCCATGGCTGGTTATGGTACACTTTTCATAAAGTTGTCTTTCCTTGTTTCTTCCTGTCCCTGTCACCATTTCTCCCCTGTAATTGCAGTACCTCAGGAAGGGAGCACTCCTCTGAATTATTGCTCTTGTGGAAGAACAGGGCTCTGCATTTCAAGCTTTAGTTTGGTGCTCACGATCAAATCAAGACCTTTATTGCTTTAGCAACCCTATGGTTTTCCAGTATTGAACGGTTGATAGTTTCTTCAGGATCTCTTCCCTGGATTTCTCAGCAGTCTGCTGAGGAGTCATTAACCTAGATTTTAGGAACAAAGATGTTCCAGGTTTGCCAATTCTATCTTTATTCAAACCCGTGTGGCCATTTCAAACTGTTTATAGTAATCTCTAAGTTTTTGTTTGTTTCTTTTTTAATTTGATGACTGTAGGAAACACAGCTTTGCTTTTTGAACAGCGACTTCTCAATCTTTCAATCCTCTGAATTTTGGATACCTTTACAGGACTGTCACGTTACGCAGGATTCATATCCCTTCCCGTGCCATATTTTAAATTTGGATGTTTATGTCTAGCCCAGACTCCATTTGGAGTCAAAAGACCAAAGTGGGTTCTTCCAGAGGGAGATTGATCCTGTCTCCTATGCTCAGACCTTGGAAGAAGAGCCACTCTCAGAAGCTTCTTCTCTCCACTGGCTGTGAGCAAAGCAGGGATTAAGCAGCTATGGGCTGAGATGATGTCTAGTCTGTAAATACTTTAATTCATACTGTTAAACTCTCCTATTACCTACATATCACATTGAAAAGGTTTATAAACCTTCTCCGTGTCATTTTGAGTATGTCATTGCATTTTTTTCTGTTGATTTACAAGTTTGTCTTTACAAAGTAAACTCTCATTTTCTCACAATGACAGCACTTTCCTATGTCTTTCGCAAGCCTCAAATATGTCTCAACATTCTCTCACCACCTTAAATCCACATGAAAATCGCATGGCAGGCGCTGCGTGAGTTTTGCACTGTAATCTTTATAATAACATTGTAACTTCTTGAAGTAGCTATTATCCTGCTTGCAATTAAACTAACATCAAGTCACTTCAGAGCATTCTCATTACTTATCAACTTGAACACATCAGCTGTTAAGGAATGCTATATTTTTAAAATGCCAGAATGCACTAGTGCCACTGTGATTCAGATTCATTGCAAATACAAAAATAGAGGCTCTTCTTGCTTTGCTTTCCCATCTTTTGAGTATTTCTCATCTTGTGAAACATTCTACTTAGCATACGTAGCAGTCGTCCTAAATTGCTGAGTCTCATACGAATTTGTAAATTCTCAATTGTGCACCACTGGTGAAAAGACATACGCTGTCCTCACTGTTAGTACTCAATGCAACATAAATATAGTGCCAATGTTGCAGTTAGTAGTGGCAGACTAGATATTTTCACTCAAAATCTTCCTATCAATAGTATTTCTTTCATGATAGCATTTATTTATCAAAGTTTATGCTGCTTTGACTTTTTATAAAATAACAGCAAAGATAAATGGATCGATTGACCCCAAGAGCAGTTTATTTATCCCTTTAGTCACACTTCAGTGGCAAAATCAATACTCTTCTGAAATATCTGATATTACAGTGGTTCCAGTAAATACTGACATTCCTGAGCTATGTGAAGGGGAAACAAAAATTTATTATCAACTTAGATTTTTAGTACCTTTATTGATTTTTCTGGAGATGCTTGTGAATTTTTATTTATCTTAAGCTACATAAGTGACCTTTGTTTCATAAAAAAACATACAAACAAACAAACAATCCCAAAACAAAACCAAAAATCCATATGTGTAGAACCTGTAAAGAGTAAAAAGGGGGGAAGAACTGTGCGTCTAATGCTGCCAGCAACAAGGATCTGGGCAGAAGAATATGTCAGGTTTTAAATGATGCATAGCACACCACGGTGTCTTCTTTTCATACTATCTCTGTATTTAGAACAGCATAACATGCAATTTTTTTTATACTGATATTGTTGACATCCACTTTGTGTGACAGCTAAGATATTTCTGAGTCTTGCATTGCTACCAATTATTTTGATACAAGAATGGAAGAGATGAGGGACCTGAAAGAAAATGAAAAAGTACTAAACAGGTTACATACTTCAGCTGATAAACAGACCTAATTCCTGCAAACATTAGCAAGAATTATGCACACAGACATAAGGAAGTCATCTTAACTCTTATCCCTCAAAAGACTGAACATATAGAAACTGCACGAGAAAGATAAGATTCAAGGGAGTTCCTGAGGGCACTGTGAAGTTTTCAGGTTGAGGGATCTCACTGAAGCAGTATTTTGATGGGGTATAGCACAAAAAGAAAACAATTTTCTTAGCTGTGCTAAACTGAGAGGAGTCCATTGTACCAAAATTTGGATAGTACAGAATACCAAACCAAATCAGTGTTTGGTACAGAGATGGTCTGAAAGCCCAGGTTCAGCTTGCACCAGGAGGAATGGGTTCATCCAGGTGGACAGAGGGGCATAGGACAGGGCTCTCAGAGTCCGTTCCCACCTGGTCATACTGTGGCTGATTGTCCCAGCATTTGTCAAAAGGGCTCAGAAGATCTCATGTGTCTCTGCTATCCCTTCTGAGCAGATGGGCACAGATGAAAAGTAATGAAATGAAGTATAAATTGGAAACGCATATATCTGACTTGGTTGTCACACCTTCAGCCATCACTTCATTCTTCTGGCTTCCACTGGCACTGCTCTTACAGAAATATAGTCTGCTATCAGCAAGAATTTATGATATATGTTTATTGTTACCTGAAGAAATTGTACCTCTCTCCAAGGCTCATATGTGGAGTAAAAAAGCCTGAGCAGCCCTGTAAATATTTAGGAAGTAGACCAAAACATGTGAAAAGCCACCATAAGCCTCATCTAGCAACAGGTAGGTACTGAAGTGAGTCTTCAGCAAGGTATAGCTCTTCTGTGAATATAATCCCCTCCAAGAGCTTTTTAGTCATTCCTGGTGCTGAGGCATTCAACAAGCCCATCTAATGTAAAAACAACAACTTTTACTATGTTTTCTTTTCCCCCCATTCATTTCTAACTTCATCCCTTGATGATCATTAACATCATCCAGACAGAATTATCTCAAAAGATATTTCCTGTTCCTTAAGACCTACCAAAAGATTAATCCTCTCCAGAGAAATGGAATTCCATAGCTTCATTGCTATTATGAAGACCAGAAAATCACTTCCTTTTCAAAGACAGTATAATTAAAATACATTTTCAGGTCTTTACTGATGTGCTGCCCTTCCAAAGCACTGCAAAGTTCTGTACTATTTGCCTGTCTTATGTCTGTAGTTTCATACATGTAGTCATAAATGTGCTAAAAATCAAGCATACATTGCTTGGAATTTTTACATAAAGCCCCAACAGGAAGTACCAAACATACTGCAGATCTCAAAGAAATTTTTTGAAAGGAGAATTCCCTTCATTTTTGTTTCTACTTAAGGTCTGTTTCAGGGTTTGTGCTTGTAGACTGAGTAATGATTACTTACTACTCTCATTAAAAAAAATAAAACAAACAAAAAAAATGTTTACTGATAGGTCTAAAATTAGCTGAAGTTTTGAAACATGGTGTTATTTATAAATGAAAGGATTTCTCTAGTTTCAGTCAAAATAATCAGCGTATCTGACCTGATATCAGCAGAATCACATCATAATTAAAAACTAGAAGACTGATCACTTTTGCTTCAAAATAGTCCTAGATGCAGTATAATCTCAGAATTATTTTGATGCTGGCTGTATGAACTTTGTTCCCCATGGAGTTTAATACTGAAGGCGCTGAAAAGTTGTACTGGACTGAGTTGGTATGTGTGCGCCCTCTGTTAAATAAAGGAGATATAAGGACAGTAATAGGCATGCAAGAAGGGAAGCTTAGAAGTCTCTACATATTTGTCATTTTTACCATCTTCCCTCTGTGGAAAGTGCCAGTGTATGTGCTTGAAGTGCCAGCAATGCTTCTTGCCATATGCCAGCCCATTTCAGTGGTTTTGACTGTATGTGTATATTCATATGCATATATGCATGCACGTGCGAATGACATAAGGTCAAGTGTTCAGTGCCAGATGCTGAAAGCAGTCAGTGTGGAGGGGGGAGAGAATTGTAACTTTGACTCCTTTGAACTCAAATTAAATGTGAAAATGAGTAGTTACTTGAAATGGATTTGTCAAAATAGCCAAAGGGAGTTTGGTGTTCATCATTCATATTTGAATGGCTTATGGACAACTAAATCCCTTTGAAAATCCCAAATTTAAAGGATATTTTTTGAGCTAGCAGTGAGAGTCAGTGTGGAGGACATACTTCTGAGAAATTGGCGTCATGAACCTTCAATCTGATTAGTTACACAGGTACTTGTGAAATTGCTTTATACCAAAACCTTAAAAAAAAAATTACAGGATGTATTCCAGTGCTTAGAGAAATCATCACAGCAAGAAATACGTTGTGCCAACAGGGGGGGAAAAAAAAAAAAAGTCAATATGCCCCTGCCTTCATATCTAGGCAATCTGCCTATCCAAGTAGGTTTTGTAAATTTAGTATAAATTTTAAGGGTTTAAGGGCATGCGGTCGTATCATCATTTTTATGGCAGCCAAATTAATTCTTTCATGCAGCGTTTGAACCTAATGGAGATTGACTGTCCTGTTTTCCTATTGTAATGATGTGTACCGAGTTGAAAATGAAGATGTTGGAGGATAAAAAATAGCGCTGTGACTGCTATTGATTAGCTGTCTTGTTTGCTTCATTGTTCAGGCTCCGCTGGCCTCTTGGGCAGAAGGACACCCAAGTATAACATCTCTGACATTTTCCTGAAAAGATGCATGCCTTAAAAGTGACAGCTTTACTTAAAAAATACAGTTTTGATGTATAAATGCGGCAGTTTTAGCTGAAAGGATTCTGATGGATTAGAGCAGACAAAGAGAAAGATTTCTGAAACGTACCTCAGGTCAGCCTTGTATAGAGAATAGATTTAATAGCAAGTGTCTTACATGATGATGACACTCCTAGAGACTCTGCATTTCAGTGTATGTGGGAATGAGCAAGAGAAGCTGAGTTTATCTTCAAAGACAGAGCGATTAGGTTATTCTGACTAATGTGTTCAGCTTTCATTAAAGGCTGTGAGTGGTCATGAATTGCAGAAGACTTGGCTACAGCCACTGACGAAGAAAGTGGCCCTCGAACTAGCTCATAATTCTACTAGGAATACAGGCACTGATGCTAAAAGCCCCCACACAGATGATTGTTTTTCCCAGTCTGCCAACAACAGGCTATTTGAAGCCATTGTGTTTATTCTCTTGCCTGTTTTTAATGCAAAATATTTGGTATGGGAGACATATAATTAAATCTGTAAAAACAGTTACTTTTAATTGCGTGCGTGTACATTTAATACATGTGAATGTGTCTATTACAATAACCCCATGACTCTTCCTTATGCAGAAAACGAGCCATAATTTACCTAACTCTCTGTCAAAGTATTTAAAGGAGTTAAGTACACCAAGTGATTTGATGTATCACCTTTAATGAAATGCAAGAACATATGAGCATGACTGTAAGCCAGCATTAGAAGTGCCTCTGCTTTTATCAGCATTATGTTAAAGAGGGCCAGATTCTGCCACGTGCTGTTACGCTTGGGAGAAAATGGAATTGCTCAATGAATGACCTGTAGCTAGACAGGAACGGAGATATTAATGACTCGGTGTGCTAATGACTCTATGGCAAAGCAATGCTTTTTATTAAATCCTGTAGCTAGTTTGCAAAAACCTGGGCAATCTGTCAGTCAGTGAGTGGAAGCCAGCCAGGAGTCTGAGGCTGCCAAGGCACTTCAGCTGGAGGTATTGCAGCACTGACCGGACCCTTCCCTTCCTCTCATCATGTGCACCTGGGAACAAGCCCAGTCACTGCTTCCCTTTCGTCTATGCTTTTCAATGATCCTGCCACTGCAGAGCACATCTAGCCTTGCTGACTTCTTGGCATGGTGTGCCTCGTCACCATCCTCTTGACAAGGTCTTCTCAGTTTGCCCCTACAAAACCCTCATGCAAAGATCACTTCCCTGCTGGCTATGTCATTCCATTTTTCATCTACCAGGTCACATTTACATTTATTCTTTTCCCCTTCAAAGTCACCAATAAGTCTGTTCCCACCCTCCCCCCCAGCCTCCTCCCCAGTGGGCTGGATGCTCTGCTCTGGCAGGGACACTGCATCTCCTGCCTTTGTCCTTGCCACCATGCACTGTGGGGCATCTCTGCTGCAGTGACCCACAAGATCACCATTCTCACCTTATTTCAGTGTCTCCAGTGAATTACCTGTGCAGCAGCGTCCACTGGAGATGTGGTGGTAGTCTCCTTTGTTTGCTTGCTTACATTTATAGTGAAGTCAAAAATGGGCTGACAAATCTGAGCCAATTGCCAGCCCAGTGAGTGTTCTAGTATGTTCTGTTCTTCTCCATACACGGCGTCCTCTGTGTCTTAATGACACCATGTTTGGGGGTAGAACCTGCTTCTTCCCTTCTGTTTGCTTACAGAGAAAAATTACTTGAGAATGATGCTCTCAGAAGTAAGAAAGTAGCTCAGTTTTGGCAATGGCAATCTGGATGACAATCTTAATTTCTTATTTATTAGATTTATGCAGCGTAATTTGATGTTTCATTGTGTAGTTATGTGCTATTTCTGAAATAATGCCTTTTCTTCTTTTTTACTGAACTTAAAACCATTCAATACTCATTTGGTATATCATTCACCGTGCAGATATGTGATCATACAGTGGTCAACTTGTCTAACAATCTTTGATAGACACAGTAGATACAGTGAAAATGGCATGCAAAGACAGATAATGCAGTAAAGTTATTCAAGGAATGTAAAAAGGCTGCTCTGAAAGTAATGCCTTCTATTTTATTGTGTTGGCCCACAAAGTCAGAGGTGGATGTTGGTGGGATGGCAGTAGAGGTTGAGCATTCCCAGCAATATTCTATTATGTTTTGTTGCCATGTGACAGATGGCAGCAGAGGGGCACTCTGACACAATGGTGTCTGACACAAAAGTGCAGATGAAGTAAAGGTGTGTCACTGAATTCCTTTGTGCAGAAAAAAAAGAAAATTGCACTCATGGACATTCATCAATGCTTGTGAATGTTTTTAGACCAAACAGTGGATGTGAGTACACTGAGGCCGTGGGTGGCGTGCTTCAGCAGTGGCAACAGCGACAGTGGGCCACTTCCACTGGTGCAGATGTTTACAAGTGCAGAATGCAGGCTTTTGTTCATCACTGGCAAAAAATGCATAGCTAATAGTGGTGGCTATGCTGAAAAATAATGTTCTATAGCTGAGGATTTGCTCTATCAAATAGTGTTACTGAGCTCTTTGTAGCTGTTGTATTTTCTGTGGAAATAAAATAGGAGGCATTACTTTTGGAGCAACCTATGTGTTATCAGATATCATTTATCACTGAATTAACTGCACACATTATTTTTAACTGCACACACATTATTTGAAGCACAACTTTTGGTTTTATCCTGTGAGTGCTCATTTTATTTCTAACATTTTAAGTCTGGGACAAAAATCATTGTGGAAAAATGACTCTGATATCTCTGATACCCATTTGCATCCTGCTGCACTCTCAGAAGTATTCTTCTCCTTCAGCACTCATGCTTTACCCATTTTTGCTGAGTTTTGTTTCTAAAAGTCCTCATTTGTGCACTACAAGGACGTTTGGAGAAGGTTTGTAACATCCAGTGTAGCAAAAACTACTAAACTGCTATATTAAGACTTTTTCTTCTCTCACCCTGACTTCTCCCCCCTCCGCCCCCCCCCCAGTTCCTTCAGTACCAGTCATTTCTGAGCCTGTGTGATCTAAAAACCCCTCAAGTGGATGGAGTAGCTGTATATAATGTTGCCAGAGTCTGACTCCCTAATAGCTCCCACGGAGCAAGCAGCAGCAAATGAAACCAGACAAGGAACAGTGTGTGCACACTCCATGGAGAACATTTCACACAGAGTGAGCTTAATTCTCTTAATTCCTTCATGTTTTGGTCTTTTTCACGTCCATCATTATTGTCAACACTGCCAGCAAGATGAACCCCACAAGGATATGGCCCCTTGTCGACCAAATGCCAGCAGCTGCCCATCATGTCATTTCCTTAGCAGGGTCTCTCTGTGCCTGTCAGTGCCCATCCTGGGGCACAGCTGGAGCCTAGGGTGATTCAAGGACTGCCAGCCCCTTTGTGGTGTCCCTGTGTCAATGTCTTGCATTAGACATTGATAGTCCAAACTCTGGGGATGCAGCTAGCGCTGAACTCAGGCTGGCAGAAGTTGGAGGTAAAGTGTCATCAACCAGCTGACTGATCTGACAAAATCACTCCTGATCTTGTCCTTCTCTTTAATCAGAAGATCGTAGAATCATAGACTGGCTTAGGTGGAAAGGGATCTTAGAGATCATCCAGTTCCACCACCCCTGCTTTGACCAGGGTTGCCAGTACGGAGCAACTGATGAAGGCATTGCACTACAGCACGCAATCTTAGCATCGTAGAATGTGGTTTGATTTGGACAGGACCCTTAAAGGCCATCTAGTCCAACTCCCCTGCAATGAACAGGGACACCTACAGCTTGGTCAGATCACTCAAAACCCCATCCAGCCTGACATCATTGAATGTCTCCTGGGACAGGGCATCCACCAACTCAGTGGGCAACCTCAGCATGCAGCCAGCAGCTGTTGGCTCCTTCATAACTGTGGACTGTAGTTCTCCTAGTACCTGAACTACCAAAAGCAAATTTTATTTCAAATTGAGCAAGCAGCCAGCTACCTGCATTGTGCATCACTTGGGGAAGAGTAGGGTGTTTGTCAGAAACTTATTTAGGGCCCAGACAACAGGGTTTATTTTGGGATAGGTTTTCATTGGTTGCAAGTGCCCAGGAGGAGAAGGGGTTGCAATTTCTGCACAGCGCTGAAGGGAAACCTTTGGGCAGAAAGCACTGAGTCTTCAGTCATGCTGAGAAAAGCCAGAAAGACCCCAGGGCAGATCAGTCCCATTAACTTCTCCTTTACTGCTATTTCTGTTGTATTTTAAAAATCAAACTGAAACTGGTAAAAAAAAAAAAAAAAAAGCTGCAAAGCTTTGCCCTGTTCATTTATGCAAATGAAAATATAATCTTGGGTTTGTGGATGAGCATTTAGATTGTAGATTTTTACTATTCTTTAAACACTAAAATGGAATGCATAACCTCACTGTTTTTTGGATTGAAAAAGGGAGTCCGAATAAAGAGTTTCCATTGCTTACTTTCTCTTTTCCAACTTCTTGTGTGGCCTGAGATGTAACAGGAAGATTTTCTGGAGTCACTCTTCTTTCTTTGCACTTTATTTTTTGGCCAGCCAACTCAAGAGACTCATTTACAGCATTAATGGGATCCATGGATCTGTGTTTTAATGCAGTGTAAAAGATGATTTAATACTGATTACAGAAATACATGTGGGCTCGTGAAATGGGAAGTTAGTGAAAATACAGATGGTGTATCTGGGCGTGTTCTACGGGCAGGGAGATGTGAAAGGCAGGCCCTTCATCTAGCAGCTCCTCTGTATTTGAAGTCTAGTCAAGCAAAGTATAAACTCACAGAGCTTCCGCTTCAGTTGACGCTTTCCCGTGAGTCGAGTGTATCTGAAGTGTCTTCAAATGTATTTTCAGCACTAGCAACTTATTCTGTGGGCATAAAGTCTGTCCTTAATTTGTAAATTACTGTCTTCATTTATAAACCACTGTACTGCGTGCATTTATTTCAATCAGTCACTGCAGTTGTGAATGCCAGTCTGATTTCTGAATCAGCACTCAGAGATAAATGATAGATGGTTTATTAAGTTCTCTCATCTAGGGTTCATGACGCTTAATTTTCTTAAGTGATAATATTTCATGCTGTAAACCTGATTTTTTTTTCTTTCTTCTATCTGCTTAGCGGAGTTTAACCTAATTACATATATGGTTCCTTTAACAGTTGCAGTGTGGAGCCATCACTGAGCTTCCATAAATCACTATTTTGATTTTTTTTTAGGATAAACCCTTCAGAAGGCCACTTGTCATCAGAGATATGCTAGCTAAAAGTTGCAACAGTTAACCCTATCCTTAGGTTCTCCTAACTCAATTTCACCAAAGCACTGCTCATCTCTCCCTGGGCTGGCAATAAGAGAAGTTTTGGGCTAGTGGCATTTTTTGGATCCCTGGCAGCAAGGCACCATGCATATACTTACCTTTTTCACAGCTGGATGGTTTCATTGTAACCCCTGGTGTCTCTCTCCAATATTTTGACCTCATAAAAGCATAATGTCACTGAATGTTGAGATTTTATGGTAATTTATTCTGAAGATTGTGGCTTTTAAATCTTCCACATGCAGTTTAATAACAGCACCCTTGTCATCAAGCAAACTTTACTTTCTCTATTAATATTTCCATCTTCATTTTACATACACACAAACACATATCCACCAAATAAGCTGGAGTTGATTTATAGAAGCATTAGATAAACAGAAGGAGGAGGAAAGAGGCAGAGAACAAGATAGCTGAAGAATAATCATACCAAAACCAGACATGCTTTTACTGTTTTTCTCCATTCCTGTTATATTTTTGTTTGGATCAGCTCCAGAGAAGCCCTCTTCCATGTCGCTCTTGTTGTTGTGTGTATGCTCATGCATAAATTCAGGTCAAGTATGAAACCTCTTTGCTGCATTTCTGGTAAGAATGTGTAATGTTCTTATCAACAGATAACAAGAAATTTGAACTAATTCAGCTCATGACCCCACGTTCTTCTTTTCTGCCATTACAAAAAAAAATACATATATATGGTGTTTGTTTAGTTGTTAATGTATTCAGTAAATTAAAGCTGTCTGAAATTTCTCCTAATCCTTCTCCATTGAGGGTTTCCCTGGACTAAGTGACGCTGAGTAAAACAAAAAGCACATGCATGCACAGGTTTCTGAGATTTTCCGGATCGAATATAATTTAAGGGGCACAACATTTTTAAATGAGGTGTTTTTTAAAAAAATAAATAAAAAATAAATAAAATTATAATACCAAAAGCACCACTGAATAAACACTGTTTACTGAAAATATGTTTTGCTTGAACTCGGTCATTAAAGTCTACAAGGGCTGAGGGGTTATTTCACAATGAAAGAGTGAACCAATATATAAGGATAAAAGTAGAAAAATGGTTTAACACACAGCACAAAGATGTTTTTCAATGAATCAGTCTTTGCTATTTAATTTACATTTTGAGGGCTCATTAGGATGATGAATGACACTGCTGGAGAATAAAACATACTTCCTGAACAAAAGAAAATCTCTGTAGCCTAATAACATTTTATGCCAGCACTTACATTTGTCAGAAGTGGATGCTATTTATCCCTATGATTATTTAAAAATCATTTTTATTGTCCTTTGTGCTGTGTCCTCTTCTGGGAATTTTAATTCAGAGTTTGACACCTACTTATTAACTTCCATGAAGTATGGAGTACAAAGGCTTATACTATATAAAGAATTCTAACCAGCCGTGTTTATATTGCCTGCAGCTGTATACAAATTAGCTCAGTTTGGATTCATCTCTCTTAGAGATGGAAAAAAATTTGAGTTGTGTAACCTTTACCACCCCAGCAAAGTAAATGTGAATTGAGCGTGGCTGACCTGGACGTATCAGGAGACTGCAGTGAGTAAAGGAGCAAAGAGGAGGAATTTATGGCATTAGCATCATGAATTAGGAATCTCTGCAAGTTGAAAACACTCATTTCTCTTCCGTTCTCCTCTGGAAGGATGAGGATGAAACAGGAATGCTAATGCTTCAAACTTCAAGCCCATCCACTCCTTAATCAGTAAATAATTACTTGCTGTCTTGCTTTCTTCAGTGCTTATGCATGCCTATACTCTAGAGTCAAAGGTATGCAAATAGTGGAAAACAGACTATCTGTGGAAAAAATGTCAAAATATTTGGGTAAATTATACACTATTACAATAATTGCATTTCTATAGTTTGTCTTAGAAAACGCACTGCTTTTGTACCGAACATTAGGGATAAGAACTTCACTGTATGCAAACCGTAATTTCACTGCCATTCCCTTGTTCACATTTCCGGCAGTAGATCTGCTCAGTGGTAGTGATATCTAACTTAAAGGATGGAATAAGTCAAGGACTTCGTTTGCTTTGCTGAGAGAGTGCTCCAGTTGCTCTGGTAGCTTTTCATGAGCGCATGTAAAACAAGATGACACACAGCTTTGTTTTGTTCATTGTGATATGAAGTGGGAATGTTTGATCTTGTGCTCGTTTCTCTTCCCAAAGCCATTCTCATCTCATTGCAGGAAGTCCCACTGACAGTGAAACAAGTATCTATAGGCAGGAAAAATTATTTCCTTACATCTAATTCTGCAGATTCTCATATTGATTTTTCTGTGTACAAGGTGGTGCCAATCATCTGGAACACGGGATTCCAATTTAATGATCATTTTGTTTTCTAAAGGAATTTCTAGTCTGCCACCAATACTTTCATTAGATTTTTGCCACTTCATATCTTCTAAGTGGACATATATGGGAGGAAGATTATCAGGGGAACATTTCATATCCCTGTAGCATCTGTTCACATAGACAGTGAGCAGACACAAAGGTTTTGTTCTGATTCTGGACAAAAGTGTATGAGAGGTGCTTAATGGCACAAACTGCAGACTGCTCTTAGGAAAGCTACTCCTGAGTCCTTGTAGGCTATATCTGGCTGGGATCAAAGGCTGGACTATGGCACTTAGAGTTGGTCCATTGTGCACTGTACACCATTCCCATCTCATTCCGCAGCCCACAAGGCCAACTGTGTGCTGGGCTGCCTCAAAAGAAAGGTGGCCAGCAGGGAGAGGGAGGTGATTGTCCTCCTCTGTTCTGCCCTTGTGGGACCCTATCTGGAGTACTGCATCCAGGTTTGGGACCCCCAGCACAAGAGGGATGAGGAGCTGTTCAGTGGGGTCCAGATGAGGGCCATGAAAATGGTCAGAGGGCAGGAGCATCTCTCCTGTGAAGAAAGGCTGAGACAGCCGGGCTTGTTCAGAAGAGAAGGCTCTGGGGAGACCTCATGGCAGCATTGCAGTACTTGAAGGGAATTTCTTATAAACAGAAGGGAGACCAACTTTTTGCATGGGCAGGTAGGACAAGGGAGAATGGCTTATACTGAAAGAGGGTTTAGGTTAAATATTAGGAGGAAATTCTTCACTTAAAGGGCTGTGAGGCCCCGGCACAGGCTGCCCAGAGAAGCTGTGGTGCCCCATCCCTGGAGGCACTCAAGGCCAGGTTGGATGGGGCCCTGGGCAGCCTGAGCTGGTGGAGGGCAGCCCTGCCTACAGCAGGGAGTGGGGCTGGGTGGGCTTTGAGATCCTTTCCAACCCACACCATTCTATGATTCTTTGATGGGCTGTGCCTGAGAAACCAGCTTAAAGTCTGCTGACTTGGTTTGGAAAAGCAAAGCTCACACAGACAGGCTGTTTTCAGAATAACCATTGCATGTTTTTAAAGTGTTTTTTAAGGGTTTTTCTAGGGCTTTTCTTCTTTTTAGTTGATGCTGTGATATTTTGGTAGAATTACATTCTGCCCACCAAAACTAGTTCCAGCTCTTTAGATTACAAAATGTACTCATTGTTATCTTTCCTAAAAATAGACAGCATTGCCCATATAGAATAGTAGTCATATTCCATATTTAAAGTTATACATGCCACAATACATCTACATGTACTATATTACATTTGCATATGTTTGCACGTGTTTCTGTGTGCTTGTAAACTGCTACACAGATCTTCATGGTGATGTGTATGCATGCAAAATGCAGATTATTACAGACTATTTTAGGCCAAGACATCCTCAGTTAATTCTTTTCATTCATCAAATGACAGGACATACCCCTGTCAGAAACCACGTCTTTGGTGTTGGTGGCCTTGATCATGCTCAGTACTGCAATCAGACACAGATAACAGGTTACTTTGGGTATGTTAACAGTGCAGTCATTACTGTGGTTCATGCTTGTGCCAGTGGGAAAGTCTGATTCACAAGTGGGAACAGATGAAGAGTTCCTGCCTCTGCTGTAGGGATCCAGTGAGTATTTATGCAGCAGCAGCAGCAGCAATTGCACAACTGCAAATTGCCAAAATCAGTGCTAGTTTATTTTAATATGCCAGACTGTAAACCATAGCAATTCAGCAGCTGCTATGCAAGCAGGGACCTCCGAGAGAGTATCGGTACAGAGAGATAAGGATGGAAATGTAATTTTGGCTTCTGCCTCATTCTTGCAGGTTTTTCTGTTTTACCTCAGAGGTATAGACATTCTGGGGGGGGTAAATCAACAAATAATGCACTTTTATTCAGTGGTTTGATTTTGTAATTATTTTCTATGAAATTCTGTTATTTACTTGTGCCTTCAGTTTCAGTGCAGTGCCACCAACAAGGTGACCTGAGCAGTGAGTGAGTGGTGACTTGTTCTGTGCTTCAGCCTGTAACCTGCATTGGTGATTTGTGCAGATGGGCTGTTCTTGAAAGCATTCAGCCTAAGGCTTTTGACTGAATTCTCTTCTGTGGATGTTTAAAATCCTGTTATGTTTATAGCATACACGTACATAAACTTTAAATTAAGTAGGGACTGCTCCTTAGTGTGGATTTTTCCTGCAGCCCTACCGCAGAGTCAAAAGAGATGGACCAGCTCCTGACTGCCAGAGCCGTGCTATCACATCCTCAGAAACAGCTAAACTCCTTGCATGTAATGCTTGCTACATTATTGGGTTCACTGCTGTGTCTGTATGGCAGAAATAGGATTACAAACAAGAGCTGGTTTGTCAAAACCATTTCACTCTCTTCTACCCTAAGTATCTGTTGCTGCAAGTGATGCATCCTTGGTTCTGTGGGGGCTCTCTCTACCACTCCACTGTTTTGCTGGGCTGCTGGGGATTCAGAGCTGTGTCTGCAGATAAAATGGGCAGGAAATGCTGGTGGAAGTAATGCCTCCTGTTTATTTCTGTGGAAACTACAACAGATAAAAGGAGTGCAATAACACTACTTGATAGAGCAAATTCTCAACTAAAAAACACTGTTTTTCAGCAGAGCCATTGCCATTAGCTATTGGCTGTTAGTGAAGAACAAAAGCCTGCATGTTGTACTCATAAAAATCTGCACCAGCGGAGGTGACCCTCTGTTTCACAGCTGCCATGACAGTCTTGATGCTGGGAAAGTGTTGGCCTTGCACTTCAACTGTCACTGTGCTCACATCCACTGTTGGGCTCCATAAACATTCAGCAAGTATTGATGAATGTCAATGGGTGCCATTGTTTCCACATGGAGAAATTCAGTGACACACCTTTGCTTCATCCTCACTTCCATGTCAGATGCCATTCTGTCAGACTGCCCCTCCGTTGCCACCTGTTGCATGGCAGCAACATGTAATGGGATATTGGTGGGAAGGTTCAACCTCTACAGCCATCCCACCAACATCTGCTTCTGATATCATGGGCCAACATCATAAAATAGGAGGCACTACTTTCAGAGCAGCCCTCATAGTTAACTCCTGGGGAAATGAGCAACTTGTCATTTCTCCAGTAAACAAACAAATAAAGAAAAGATACAAGGGCTTGATCTGTTTAATGCGCATCTCTGAAAACCAGAGTGCAGACTAAACATAGTAATCCGATGATTACAAATTACTCAGTCCCATAAACAAAGCATGACAATTGATGACAATGTGGTATCATATATCATAAATGCACAGCATCCTCTCTCCTCCAAAACAAACAGTTTGCAGTATTTCAAACCCACAACAAATGTATTTAATGCAGATTGCTGTGAAACAATGTATGTTTCTCTGTTTCTAATGCTGTATACAAAAAAAGAACAAAACAAAACCAGCCAAGAGCTTTCTCTGTTTTATGCATTATATTCATTTATGCTGCCAATTCTACTTATTATTCTGCTTCTCTGATTTGAAAAAAAATCAAGATTTTATGTGTTTGAAACAGCTCTTGATGCCTGTACATCTTAACATTGTAGTAAATGGTTTATAAAGTAAATTATGAAACCCTACCATAAATCTTGAGTTTCACATAGGTTCCTTTTCTTGTTAGTTAGAGTATTGATGCCAACCCTTCAATTCCATCGGCCGCTTGTTATGCGAGGCAAATCAGCTGCCATTGTTACTGATACAGAAAATCTCCCTGGGTAACCCACGATAGGTTTATTACATAGGAAGCTTTGATCCTCAGGACTCAACTAAGATATTTAAAGTTCTTATAAAGGTGTGCTGGAGTCTGCAGTACGAATTCAGATGTCTGCTGTCAAATGACTCCTATTCAGCAAACCTGTATGAGCCATGTTTGAAAGTGAAACAGAAAGATGACACCATTCATATGTTGGCTTTTTGAGAGGTCTTTGTGGTCCCTTGCCTTCTGGTAGCTGACAACTCATTCCTGGCCCTATCAAGGTTGCATAACAGAATTTGTAAAAAGCTGTGCAGAAGGGTTTAATGTGTTGAGAACAAATAACTTCTTTGTTGATACCCATCGCAAGATCAAAGGGATTCAGGGTAATAGGCCCAGGACTGTATTACCTTCAGTTGCGCTGAGGAACAAAGGAATAAAATAAAACAGTGAAAGGCAGCAGAGAACAATAAAAAGGAAAATACTAACAAGTTTAAAGGATTCAACATCCTGAAACCTGAATAAAAGCACTGAAATAAATTCATCAAGATCGTGTAACAAAAGCAAAGCTTGTGGCTTCTTGGCTCAAAAGCTTTCCTACCATACTCACAGTTTTTGCACATGTAGTTATAATTTGGGGTGCAACGAGACCTTCTAGTCTTCTAGAGGGACAGAGATCTGCCTCTGCTCCTTAAAAAAAATGCAGATTTGTTGTACTCGACCTAAATGGAAATTTCTGTGAGCAGGAACAGTATTGCAGATTTTCTCTCCATTCAGCTTCCATTTAAAATGAAATGGGGCTACAGTGAACTGGTCTTCCACTACAGAAAATATAGCTTGTGAAGCATCACCCCCAAAAAAAGTAATAAAATAAAACAAAAAATAAAAATCCAAGAGCCAGCTCTTTTTTGGATGCAGACAGTGAAAGTTTTGGAAATGCAAACCAACCAAACCTAAGGGCAATCCCCCTAGTGCAGTGTAGCACTGGTCATTGTCTAAGAGTCAATACAAACAAACCTCTACCATTACTGATGTTTTCTTCTTTTCATTTCCTGATGTTGTGTTGTGTATTGCATATATACAAATGCTGGTGCATTCAGGATTTAAAACCATTTTTGGCAGTAATACTGCATAGAGAGTAGTTTTCTGTAGGCATATCTAGGGCACTGAAGTTGTTACCCGGTCCTGCTCTATGGCACTGCACTGCTGTAAAGGGGTTTATTATTAGTTTTTTTTTTGTATTAAAAAGGAAACTGTTAATGTGACAGTGATATGTGGTTACTGCCCCTGAGTAACATGGCCAGAAGTTGTGGTTTGCACAGTTTTATGTTTCTGAGATATATAAATGATTCTCCATTAGCTTTTAACTGTGAGCTCTGTGCAAACAGCTGGAAACTGGCAAGTGTCTACAAGAAGGGTAAGCAAATTCTTTCAAAGACACAAAATCTGGAAAAGAGGAGGCCAATTTTTCTTCATTTCTGTGTGTATTTCACTGTTACTTGGAACACAGTAAGCAAAAGGAAAACCAGAAAGCACTGTGATTTTTAGATTCAATAACCCCTTTGAAAGGAATGCTAACCTGAGAATACATGAAAATAAGAGAAAAGTAAGAGCCCTAAGACATTACAGCATTGACATTTTATTTGAAATTTCACGTGTTCTATTAGCTCTGCAAAACCTTTGGAGAGTACAATTTTCAGTAGCTGTGCAGCGAGTGTGTTTCCATCAGTCTGTCAGGGACCATAGCACGGTTTGATTTTTCTTTTGACTTTCAGGAATGCTGAGAGCACAATAAAGCTCTGCTGAGATTTTCCCTGCAGCTTGGAGAATTGTGCTATTTGTCAACCTCTGTGCGGAGAATCACCTGAGCTGACCAGAAGTGTCAAGGGACTCCTTTAGAGATGCAGATGCATATGATTGCTCGTCTTCATTGATAAATCTTCGGGTATCCAGTAGCAAATTGCATCCCTCTTGGGCAAATAGATGTCCAGGTCATAATTGCCATGACCAGGACGTGTTTTAGCTGTGAGACCAAGCTGTGATTCTCAAACCATTGTGTATCACTCTCTGTTCCTTACAGATAATAGACTTCCTTTTTCTAAAAAAAAAAAAAATCCTTATCCTGATCCATGTTTTCCATGAAATGATTATATGCTCTGCGGATCAAGGAAAGTAATACAGAGTAAGCGTTTCAGGCCAATGTTAATTAACTTCAGTTCACAGTCCAGAAAAGAAAGGAAATATACATGAGTTTTGCCCTGACAAGGTAGAAAAAGTAGTTTGTCTCTGGATTTGCAAAGAGATTGTTTAACTGGGTTGGCTTCATGGCCAGATGCCCAGTGCTCTGCCCATACTTCAGACTTGCTCTGCCAAGGGTTCTTGATGGCTGCTGCCCTCACCAAAGCATCTGTTATGAAAGCATGAGCTTTTTGTTTTGCTGAGGAGGAGAGACTGCCAAAGCCAAAATTACCTCTTTCTCAGGTGTTGGCGACTTCCTTGAACCAGCAGAAAGCTTTGATAGAAAGTCAGATGTTTCCAGGCCTTGGAGGATTTTAACTGCTAAGACCCAATCACAGTCTCAGTCTCTGAAAATGAGAAGGCAGTTTTCAGCAATAGGCATTAATGGGAGGTTATTTTGTCCTAGGAAAGAAACTTTTTCAGCTCAGTGAGCAAAATTCTGGTGTTACCTTCTGCAGACTCAAGCTGCTTCTCAGTGTTTTGAGTTCTGGGCTGCCACTTGAACATCCTGTGATCCTATTTTAGTCCTCAGTAAAAGCCAGACCCTTCCTGGCCCTAATCTTTGACTGAGGTACTGGGTATAGCGCCAGTCTTGTTTCCTGTCAAGAAGGTGTTTGCCCAGATTTTTAATAGCATCTCTGTCCATTTGACTTAGATATTGTTTACATGATGATGCTGTACAAACATTGAATTACGCATGCCAGATTCTGCTTATCATGCCCCACCACCCAAAAGGTAGGCTTTTCCCCATGACCAATTCTACTTGGATGTAAACAGGCTTTAAGAAGTGCCCATGAGGTGTTTCCCTCAAACCCTCCTGTGGGGCTTTTTTCAATCAGGGGCTTTTTGCAGGAGCGATTTCAGTAGAGCTCTGTACTCTAAATATATATCCGTAAGAGGATTAACCCTTTCTGCATGGTAGTTTGTAATCACATCACCTTTAGCTCAGTGGGAATGAATACCAATTATCATTTATAAACAGTTCTTCTCATTATGCACCTATTTATGGCGTCTTTTATAGCTTGCTAATTACAAGCACACAAACAGAAATGCTTGGAGTTAAATAATGTAAACAGGGATGTAATTGATTTTCATGTTGAATAGTTTTTATTGATTTATTGTTAATTAACATTTTTAAAGAATCTCTTGGCAAAATAATCCATTTAATTTATTGAATATTATACTAGCTTATGGTATATTCATATTAAAATGTCACAAAAAGATTAACAGTTCCACAATGAGTGTTTTTCCAACTGTTGCTGCTATACAGATGTTATGTATTCTCCCCAAACAAACACAAACAATATAATAAATGCAATCAATTGGTCTCAGTCCAGGTCCCAGCAGACAAGCGGCCATATCACTAAAAATAGAGCATTCCAGTTGACACTAATTGGCCATCCACGTAGCAGGAAGGAGAGCATTGAATGGGGAGCCAAGCTGATCTCTATCACATTCAGCACAGGCTCCTTGGCTGGCTATGGAGGTACAGTGTGGGCTAAGGGGAGAAGCCCCTATATTCACCAAAGTGCCTTACCTGCTTCAAAACCCAAACACTCTGGTGTTCGTTATAGAAACTTTGCAACAGATAGCATCTGTGTCAAACCACCAGTCAGTTCATACAATCAAAGCATGCATACAGTGCTATAGAAAATGTAATAAACTGAAGGCATTTCCAGAGTTTCCCGCTGACTCTTTTTTTGGCTTTAAGATGGGAAAGGGTGCTGTGGAATCTATGCAGGGGTTGTCAATAGCATTTTGGTAAATGCCAGTTGGTTTCAAATCACTTACCTGGTACCACCCAGGACTGAGCGTGTAGCAAGAAGTAAAACTGCAGTCTTCGTTACTAGCATCCCATTATATTCTTCATGTGGGTAACAAGCCAGTGTAATCACATCAGCCCCTACTGTTTCATTAGCAAAAAGAAACATGAATATACTTTGACATGGTATTGATTTGACACAATCCATCTTTCCCAATAACAGTAAAACCTTTATATTTTATTAATAGAACATTGCAGTTCTTCCCCATTACAGCTCTCTTTATACTGTTGCTGGGTCACAGTGTAATTCTCATGTGCTCGGGTTTTCTCACTTTTATGAATATAACGTAAAAGCCTGTAAAATTGTTCCACTCATCTGCCAGTAGGCCCCATCTGAGGGTCCCAAGCATCTCTTAGCAGATGAAATGCTACCAGTGCAGCTCCAGTAACTGATTGTTTGATGGCCCATAGGGGTGGGGAGGGTGAAGAAATTTCAGAAGGGTTCTTATCTTTTCATTCTCTTGATTTTTTTCATGGACTCAGATAATCTCATCAGTGCAAAGAACCCTGCCCTATCCCCTCCACTCATGGCTACACCCGCCACTTCCAGACTGGGCTGCAGGTGCCTCAATTAAAGAGGAGCTCCCAGCAGCAATGCAGACCACAGCCCTTCAGCAACACCTTGCTTTCTGACTTTGGGATTTCCATACTTAGTTCAAGCCAGGCACTATGCAGGCAAGAGAACCTCTGAGCTCTGTGGCAGGCCCTATGTTCACTGGTGGAGTTATGCTCTAACCTCATCACTCTCCTACTTAAAAAATAAAATTGCAGTGCAGAGAGTGCCTTTACTTCCAGATCCAACCTCATCTGGATGCCAGACTGGATCCTTTCTTGTCCCCTGGCTCCTCAGGTCTGCACATAACTCCAGCACATCCAGGGCTGATGACGCACTGGACTGTGGCATCAGACCCTTCTCAGAGCTCTCCAAAAGCTGCTGTCCTGCCCCAGTTGTAGGTGAGCTGAGTTCAGAGCAAGCATCACTCATTGTGAACAAAACATACTCTTGCCCGATTAGCTTCTCCTTTCTAGTGTGCACGGCAAGTCTAACCAGTCACTTGGCATTTCCGTCTAAGGATATTTTTGATTCATCTTCTTCGATTAGGTACAATATCTACCAGTTCCTGGCACAGGACTGGGGCATGATGACACTGCACTTACAAAACCCACAGTTACTATACCCAGACGCTTCCATTAAACCAAAGCGAGGTGACTTTCATCACTTGCTTTTTCTTCTTTTTTTCTTGAAATAAAACCTCTGTTAACCTTTCTTCTCTTCCCTTTTGAAGCAGACCATGTTGCAAGATCCCATGGCAGGAAAAATAATCCCCATAATAAATATGAAGACAGTTTCAAAAAGAAAATGAGCATATTAAGGGCAACAGTTTATTAACAGTCAATGTAAATTAGATAGCTTTAATAACTTTAATTAGTGCAGCATTTTCTGATACAGAGCTTGAGGAAAATTCAGTCGTTCATCCCCAGTTCCCTTCTACACATCTCAGTGTCTAAGGCAACAGCGGCAGCAGTTCCTTGTAGTAAAAGTGAAACAGCTCCTATCACAGCAGTGTGAGCACAGGAGAAAACTGCTCTATCAACAGATCATGGCCACTGGCATTCTGAATCACTAGGGAGGAACAGTACAGTTGCAAAACAAAGCTTTCAAAAATCGGGAACAACAGAAAATCCAGCTTCCCCAGCAGTCTTTTCCTTTCTCTTTCCTTGCCATAACTGCGCCCAGCTCAGTTCTGCCCTTGTTCCCCTAGGGAATGACAAGGCCTCCAGGCCATTGAGCAGTGGGGGAGCAGGCAGTATTCCCAGTGCTGGTGGGTTGGGGGGGACTCCGCTGCGTGCCCTGGCTTCCTGACATCCAGCCCATTTAGAGGGAAGTACCGCTGGTAGGTCACAAGTTGCCCGCCAAGAAGGAAATGCTTGTCTTGTTAGTCAGAGAGAGAAAGGCCACTTTAAATTCAAAAGAACAACAGTTCTCCACTACCCAACAAGCAGAGACCAGACATATGGGCAAGAATAAAGAATAGGAGCACACCTGTCAGTCTTGCCTTGCCCCACAAAACACTCTAACCAAAATAAGGATTGGGAAAAGCGCATCTACATGATGTGTGTGCCTCATACAGAGGATGCAGCACTACCAGAGAAATGACTGCTAGTGGAACTTATGATTGCAGACTCTCATTTTGTAATGGAAATGAGTGCCTTTCTTTTTTAAGCACACAGCTGTTTCCTTCTATTGACACCTGCTGAATCCTCCTTTACTTATCTTTCTCTTACCTGTGTCCTGCTGGGTGGTGGCTGGGCAGTTCTCAGGCAGTGGTGGTACGGGGGGGCTGGACATGTGGTGGCCGGTGGTGGCATCCCAGTGCTAACACAGCAAACCTAGCTCCTACAGAGGCCAGAAGGGTTGCTGAGTGTGCACCTCAGTGTCAGCCTCCCGGAGATCTTAATCACCCCTAATGTGTGTTGGAGGTAAAAACTGGTAACTCCTAGAGGCTCTGTAAGAGTGATTAGCACAAATAGTAGCAACACCAAAGGCTCCACCAAAAAAAATCTCTTAGGCTCAAATGAAAACAGTTTCTAGTAAATGATTTTTTTTTTTCTTTCCTTTGTGCAAAGCTTTGAAACAAGGGAATCAGAGATAGGCAATTCCTTTCCAATGAGTTTTTCTATGTATCTCCATGTGAAAGCTGTTGCTAACGGAAGAAAAAGTAAAGTAATGCTCTAAAAAAAAAAATTTGCACAGATGTAGCCATTTTTGAAATGACATCCCAGTTCCCAAGGATTCGCTGTAGCCTTTCGTCAGCCTTCTTTCTTACAGTCCTCTGTGCTTTGCATTGTAATTAGCTCCATGCGCTATCAGCAGCGCAATGCTCCCGGCTGTTTCTGCAGCAGCCGCTGCTCCTCGGCAGCAGCCCCGCACCGCCCCCCACCAGGTGCCATGCCAGCCGCATGAGTGTGCCAGTTCCTGGCACTGGCTGTGATGTGAAGGCAATGGGTACAGCAGAGCTGTGGAGGCTGTTGCCCACTTTGACATATTCTTAAGCGGGTGCTACATCATGAAGCCAGAACTGACACGATGTTGTATGAACCAGGGAAGTCCACTCCTGCAAATAGCATGGGGCTATTTGGTGCAATCCCTTTTTTTATTTCAGGTTTCAAGAAACACTGGCTAGATTTTTTTAATTATTTATTTATTTATTTATTTATTTATTTTGTAGTTGTTAAAATATGGCTATGAAGTTAAATTCAGGTTGCCAGGGTTCCTCTGTGATGTGAGTAGGCTTGTAGTAAAGAAGAGAAAAAAGAGAGTGAGAGTGCAGCATCTTTTCCAAATCAAGGCCTACAGACCCCTTTCAGACCTGCCTTAGGTCCTGCATGAACACTCTGCATCGTATGCAGCCCAAAAGGCTAACCATTGCCTGGGCTGCATCAGAAGAGGGGTGGCCAGCAGAGAGAAGGAGGGGATTGTCCCACTCTACTCTGCCCTCGTGAGACCCCATCTGTAGTACTGTGTCCAGGCCTGGGGCCCCCAGCACGAGGAGGATGTGGAGATGATCAGAGGGCTGGAACACCTCTGCTGTGAAGAAAGGTTAAGGGTGTTGGGCTTGTCTGGAGAAGGGAAAGTTGCAAGGAAACCTCACTGGCACCTTCCAGTACTTGAAAGGAGCTTACAAGCAGGAAGGGAGCCAATTTTTTACATGGTCTAATAGCAAGAATAACTTTAAATGAAAAGTGGGGAGATCTAGACTAGATGTTAGAAGGAAAGTCTTTCCTCAGAAGGCAGTGAGGTGCTGGCACAGCTGCCCAGAGAAGCTGTGGTGCCCCATCCCTGGAGGCACTCAAGGCCAGGTTGGATGGGGCTGAGCTGGTGGGGGGCAGCCCTGCCCACGGCAGGAGTTGGGGGATGGATTGTCTTTTAGGTCCCTTCCAACCTAAGCCATTCTGTGATTTTTTGATTTTATCATTCAGTGATATCATAAAGAAAAATATATGGCCCCAAGCCACGTGAAATTGAATTTGCTTGCTATGTGCAGAACATTAACTCCTAACCTCTTTACCCTCACTCTGGGAACTTTGATATCAACAGTAACACAAGATAGGTACCAGCAAGTCAGAATTCAAAGTAAAAAATGCATTTAAAAATTTATCTTTGGCATTAAAAAGATAAAGAACAAAGAGGATAGTATAGAAATGGAATTCTTTTCCAAATACTACTTTCATTTTTTTGCATACCATGTCTTTGGTCTTGTGCTTCTTTCTTTATTTTTGCCTTTTGGAAGATTGGAAATATTTTTACTTTCTGCCCAGAGATATGTACTGAGGAGAATAGCTATGGCTTTAGTTCTGTAGTAATGGAAAGGATAATTTCTTGCTGATGAGTATTTGCAGACTTATTTCATTACACTTCTAGGAGGGATATTTCGTTTTGAAATAGAAGCTTGTTTTTGAACCTTCTCTGAAATAGCCTACTGCCAAATTTACCCTCAGTCATTTTGCCCTTGATAAAAAAGTAACGAGCACTATTTTGCCATCAGTGCATTGTATAGATAAAGCATATAGTGGTAAGTCAACTCATGCCTCATTGCCTAAGATGACAGTGGAGACCAGTGAACTTGAAGTCAAGCAGCAGATTCTTTGCTTTGTAAACAAGGCATACGGGATGGTGGCTTTACACTACCCACTGTTGTTAGTGGGGTCATAAAATAGATGATATAGAATGCATCGGGTTGGAAGGGACCTCAAAGCCCACCCAGCCCTTTCTTCTGCCATGGGCAGGGCTGTCCCCAACCAGCTCAGTCTGCCCAGGGCCCCATCCAACCTGGTCTTGAGCACCTCCAGGGATGGGGCACCACAGCTTCTCTGGGCAGCTGTGCCAGCGCCTCACCGCCCTCTGAGTAAATAATTTCTTCCATATATCTAATCTAAATCTCCCCGCTTTTTGTTTAAAATGATTAACTCTTGTTCTATCAGTACAGTCCCTTCCTTCTGTCATATCAACTGTGCCACTCAGTTTGCTGTAATCCAAAAACTCATTGAGGAGTAATTGATCCCACTGTTTATGTAATTAATAAAGATATGAAGCAGTACTGATCCCAGTACAGACCACTGAGAGATACCACACACCAGTGATTTCCAGAAGATCATAGACCAGGCTTTCGGGAAGGAAAATGATAAAACAGAGGGAGAGCCACAGAGAAGAGGCAAGTAAAAATTGCTAATACAAATTTTAAAATTCTTAATTATCCAGAGACAGTTGTGCTGTTTCTGTACGCATGTGCCTGTCTGTCTTGTTAGTTTCACTGGCACCAGGAACTGTTTTCTTGCATCGCAGCAGCAGGGAAGGTGGGGAGCATTGTAGGTCTCATGGGGACAGGGGTGTGATGAGAACAGGGCTGTCTGTGTGGGACTGCAGCTGCTCTTTAGCATTAGTATGTCAGATACAAGTAATTCTCCACAGGCTGACTTCGTGGAATGCTTAGTTCCTTTCTCTTTGATATCAGTGGATTATAGTTCCCTGGGTCTGTAAAGCTGAAAGGATGTCTTGCACCAGGAAGAGTTAGCAAAGTTCATTTGTCTAACAATCAAGGGCCATACTCAGCAAAGATCTAGCAGGAGTGCTGACAACGCCCTTGTGACATTTTATGAATTGACGTGAAATAACAGCCACAAAAAAATTATGCAACATAGATTGTTCCCTGCATGGCTGTGGTACTGCTGACCTTGGTTATGGCTGTTAGGCTATGGGAGGCTGTGAATCCAGGCCTCCTCTGTGACACAGCTCAGGCTGGGGAGCAGCATTCAGGGTATCCAGGGCCATGTCTTGCATAAACTGGCTGATGGTATTGTTTGTGTCTGTTGGGCACATGGGCAACAAATGCAGATGCTTCAGAGAAGTCTGATTTCCAAGTGATAAGAGCTCAGCATGTTGGAAAATCAAGTTCCTTTGATATCCTTTTATGTTCTTTCATCATCTTGGTGGCCCTTTGTTGGATTCTGTCCAGTATGCCCATGCTCTCATGTACTGGGGGGCCCAGAACTGGTCTACGTGCTTCAGCTGAGGCCGTACCAGTGTTGACTAGAGGGGAAGGAACACCTCCCTCAACAACTCTCCTCTTGAGATACTATTAGCCATCTTCATGGCAACGGCTCATTGCTGGCTGATATTCAACTTGGTATCCACTGGAAAATTTTGTGCGGTGAAATAAATCCCTAGAAAATTTACTGCATGCAGTAGCCACTTGTGTCTTCTGGAGGGCTGCTGGAGAAGGGCAGCCCATCAGCATCAGTACCATCCCAGCATTGTAGTGTACTCTCCTTTCCCAGTTGTGCTGGGCAGTGCAAGGGGAGTATGGACAGGGGGCAGGCAGGAAGAGTGGGATTATCATAATCAATCTCATGTTTTCTGGCGGGAGTTTGGGTCCTAGTGGACAACCAAGCTGAGCTTGTAGGAGAGACATGGGCTGGATGGTATCAGTAGGGGTAGCTGCTCTGCCATATCATTGCTTTCCCCTTTCCATAATCATAGAGTCCTGGAATTATCAAAGTTGGAAAAAAACCTCTCAGATCATCTAGCCCAACCACCAGCCCAGCCCCACCATGCCCACTGACCATGTCCCTCAGTGCCACATCCACATGGTTCTTGAACACCTCCAGGGATGGTGACTGCACCACCTCCCTGGGCAGCCAGTGCCACTGCATCACTGCTCATTCTAAGAAATGTTTCCTAGTGACTCTAGAGTATGCTGTACCATTCAGGAGAGTTGAATTCCTGTGCATCTTCAAACTTGCATCGTATAGGGTGGGTCTAAGGGTCAGCATTTTAAGAAGTGATCACCTTCTCACAACTACTGTGCTGCCCAGTCAATGCTTAGTCGATGCTGCCCCTGCAGCTCTCCCCTCAGTATCACAGCTACCCTATGTACTGTCAGACTTCACACAGGCAGTGTCACTGCAGAAATTTTCCTGCACAAAGGATACAGACAGATGTTATTTATTTGATATAAATAAATGCACATTTTGGATCTGTGTACAGACAATGATCATTTTGCTTATGCTTATTTATAAGCAGTATATCTGTCTGAAACAGCATGGAGCACACCCAAATGTGGCATAAACAAAGTCATATGAATTTATACAAATATGTGCCAATCACATGTAAACACTGCAAATATTACATCTTCCTGTGGTGGTGATGGGGAATAATTTGAGAATTTTCAGCAGTTCAGCTTTCAGAGGCTGGAAAGACTTGGCCTCATTTTGAAACTGTAATAGAATTTTGAATGTATTTCATGTGACAACCGTGTCCTCAACCTGCTATTTGTTATTTCTTTTTAAAACACAAACAAACTGAATTTTCATTTTGTTTACAGGACAGTGGAACAGGAGATAACAGCTGCATTGAAGAAATATTGCGGGTAGGAATTCTTAAAAAAAAAACCCTTTCTTCTAGTGCCATTTTGTTTACTCTAAAAAAGGCAAGAGAACAACAAGAATATTGCAATTACTGCTGTTAAATATATCACACTCTAAGATTGTCATCCTTCTAAGGAAAAAGTAGACAAAATTATTAGCCAAATAAAAGAACTGAAAATGTGTGTAAGCAACCTTCCAGAGCCTCTGGCTTTCACTGCTACTTTGTGCCAGTATGGCTGACCTTCATGCATGCAGAAGCAGATAATGGGATAAATTATAAACTGAAATGTACAACGATGTTTCAGGTTTACAAACCATGCGAAGTGCATGTTTCCATTAATCATGACTGTCAAAAATCTTAATTTTGAAGGGAGGTCTAGGAAGGTCATTTTCCACCTGGATTTAATTAGAATCCATTATGTAATGTCATTATCTCCATTATATCCATTATATAATGACAATGTGCAAAATCTGCAGTTATTTCCCTATTTCATTATTATTTCTTTTATCCTAGTAATTTCTAGTTTATTTTCATGGACCAAATTAATACACATCCGGACAGATCTCGTCTTGAATCAACTTTCATATTGATTATTTTCTGAAGCAGACAAACTAATAAACAGTGAACCATTTTCATGTATTTTAATTCTTGCTCTTTTCAGTTCCCTTTCTACATGGATAATACAATAATTTTTTATATTTACAATTCAGACATAATAGTAAAACACCAAGCCAGGTGGATGTAAAATCTCTCTATTACTGTGTGTGCATCCACCTCTTGGACATCCACTACCAAAATATTCCAGATATTGTTTATAAACTACAGGACTATAAATATTTGGTTTAGAGATTAGCAGTGCATTAAGACTGTTGTTTCTAAAGGCATTTCTCCATTCTCCATGAATATGTTAAATACAGCTTTTAATTCTTGAACTGGACAAAGAGTTTATTGAAGGGTGATTATGATGGATTGCTTATGACTTCACTGGCAGAGCTTTTACTTAGCTAAGGTTTACAAAGTAGGCTGTTGTAGGACTTAATTGCATATCCAACAAGTCTTAGACTCAATCCCTATCCTTTTGTTACAAGTTAGTAGTGGGTAGTGTAATTCACGAGAGCTTTTTCACGATGTGCTGAGATTATGATGTGAGGCTCGTTCACCCTTTTTTTATACAGGATTTTTTAAAATAACAGCCAGGCAAGTCAGTTTTCCTCCTTAAATACAAATAGTTCAAGTGGTCAAAAATGGAGAAGACATGGTTCCTTCCATGTGTAGGAACATGGATATGTAGAAGACTCTAGTCTCATGCAGTCCCATATAGTGCAGAATGCACCACATGACCTTCAGTTGTAAGGTACATCTTCAAACTGGTGAACGCAGTTTCTCTCTCTCTTCTGTCTCTTGGGCATCTTCCTCGGTGAATATTTTTGTGAAGCTTCATGATAAGTGTGCAGCACATCCTTGGATGGATAGGACCCTTTCGTTCATTGGGATTTATTCAAAAATTCTTTCACTTTGCCTAAAAGTTGAATGAATCAATTAACTACAAGCAGCTTTCCCAAGACCCCTTGTTCACTTCTCACAGGTCATGGTGCTGGCTGCAATCCTGTCTCTCCCTGGAGAAGGCAGCCTTAAAACAAGAATGTCTACCAAAAATACCTGGCTGAGGATCCACACAGGACCTCTCTTCCTACCAAGGACTGCAGAGTTGCTCTGCAGAGCACTTTGTCTCATGTCCTGCTAGTTCCCCCAGCTTCTTTTACCCTTACCTACTTCCTTCTGATTTAACATTCTGCAAAATCATGTTCAGAAGACTTTAAAGGACACCAAAAGACATGTAAGGCTTTCAAAGCTGAGACACCGTCTCCTTAAAGGGCAGGAGGTAGGGGGCAGTTTAAGTGTACTTAGAGCTCAAAAGCCGCACTTAACATCAGTATCTCACTGTCTGCTGAGGGTTAACATGGCAAAAGTAAAGAGCACACCGTTTTCACCCTCACTCATGTCCTCTCACTCAGTCTTCATGGATAACCTCTCCAGTCTGCCCATCCTCTATACCTGTAACCTGAGTATCACTTTTCACTCTGAAATTCCCCTGCACCTTTGTGTCCAAGACTACGTGTAAATCCTGAAGACAAATACTCTGCAATATTTCTAACTGAAGCATTTTGTTCACAAAGGTCTAATTCTGGCCTGAATTCTCATTACACTCCTTGACTACTGCAACATCCTTTTCTTGGTGCAATCTTGTCTGTATCCATTCATGCTACTGTGTGGATCATAACCCCAGCTTGCTGTCTTGCCCATATTACATTTGTCTTTGCATCTCACCACTGTCGTCTGCTTCTCTATCATGTCCAGCAGAGTTACTTGTCTTCAGATCTAAGGCCTCAAGTCTACTCAAGTGCTGATGTATTAGCTACCACCTAGCTATCACAGTGATGCCAGATTCCAGCACACAACATTGTGCTAAATTTTACATGAATTAATTTATCCCATACTTCCCATCAGATCTGGGAAGAGCATTAAACACTTTCCCAATTACCTCCATACCTACCTTCAGATCCCCTCTTAAAGCCTCCTTTTTCACAAGGACTGTGGGAAAACTGTGGTGATGTCAGGTGTATACCTGTTTCTCTTGCTTTAACGTTGCTGTCCCACATAGAATCATAGAATCCAGAGTTGGAGGGGGCCCATAAGAATCATTGAGTCCAACTCCCGGCTCCATCAGGACCGGCCAAAAATCAGACCATAAGTCTGAGAGCATTATTCACAGGTCCCTTGTACAACCCAATTAGGCCAGATACATCCACCTGTTCTCATTTGTCTTGAAAGATTAACTTCCTGAGTCGAAGACTAGTATAGTACAAAAGCTGTTCATAGGTACTCTTGCAGTACAAATCAATATCAGAGTGGTTGTTCTTACTGGCATTAGTGTAAACAGCAAAAGTAATAGCTACTCACTTTGTAACCTTGGCATCCACACTTCTCCAGATGTCATCCTCCATGGCCTCTTTTTGTGCTGAACAGGTCAATTCACTTCTAACACAGATTTATTGCTCTTCAGAAATGAAGAACACCATTTCTATGTTTTTGTTGGAGATGCTGTTTCAATAGTAAAGCCAGAATTTACTTCTGCTAGGCAGTTCCCATACAGGTGTCCAGGGCAGAACAATGAAAATCCAAGGGAGCTGCAATCTTTGTGTTCCCCTCAGAAAAGATAGCTCTTCAACATCACACCTAAGTGTGTTTGTAACAGGAAAGGTCACTCTCCCTTTTGTAATTAACAGGACATCAGTAAAAGGAAGAAGTTTTTTACAAATTTAACTTTTTAAGGAACCTTGCACCCCATTATAATCGTCTCTTCCACAAGATGAAGCAGAAAGCAGCCTCCCTTCCTAGACAGTGTGTTCCCAGCCCAGGCCAGGCTGTGGCTCTTGCATGGGATAGGCACTTCATGGTGAGCCACACATCTTCATTTCCCTGTCAAGATGAAGGGTGATAGAAAGTGTGCCCAACACCTACTCTGACTTCTTCCCTGTGTTCCCTTCCCCCCACTGTGTGGCAGGAGGTGAGGGCTTGCATCCTATCACCTGCAGACTTCAGAACCTGACCGGAGCTAACATATGGGCCTGGGCTTCCAGATCAGTTTAGGCATTACTTGAAAAGTAATTGAGTAAGAAGGCATTACTCCAGATTTTATTTTGCACCGGCTATGTCAAGAATGTTGTATAGGTTTTGTGTGGTCTGTGTGTAACGCAGGGTGCCACGGCTTAAGACAAGCCTTTTTTGATGTGTTTTACTGAGTGTATCAAAGCTCTGTAGACTTTGTAAATTGACAGATCATTCTGCGCAGAACTGCAGCTTCCAAGCAAAGGCCCCAAGAACTGAAGCACAGAACTGCTTGGAGTCCTGAAGGAGGTTGATTAACAAGACAGTAACCCTGTAGAGATTTGAGCTGCTGTAAGGACTCCTGCTGAGTTTATAATCACTGCAGGAATCCTGTACCTAATCTAATGCTGTGCACTAATTCATAGCAACTTCTTCAAAGTGTAGTGACTTCTCTGTCCAGCTGCAGGCACACGTGTCAAGGACAGAGAAAATTATAAGGAGAGCCTTCGATATACATAACTGAAATTGTTCTGTCTGGAAAAGAGGATGCTTGGGGGAGACCTTACCACTCTCTTCAGTGACCTGAAAGGAGGATGTGGCAAGGTGGGGCTGGCCTCTTCTTCCACATAACAGTGATAGGATGAGAGGGAATGGCCTCAAGTTGCCCCAGCGGAGGTTCAGGTTGGATATTAGGAAACATTTCTTCTCAGAAGGAGTGGTGAGGCAGTGGCAAAGGCTGCGCAGGGAGGTGGTGGGGTCACTGTTCCTGGAGGTGTTCAAGAACCATATGGATGTGGCACTGAGGGACGTGGTCAGTGGGCATGGTGGGGGTGGGTTGGTGGTTGGGCTGGGTGATCTGAGAAGTCTTTTCCAACCTTAATCATTCTATGATTCTATGCAGTAAGACCAAGTTGCAGATGTAATGTCAAATTGAGAGAGAAAAAATGCATTATTTCACTGTATCTATAAAAGGTAATTCTTGTAAGATTTCATATTGTAGATGGAGGACATGCTAGAAAAGTACGAAGCAGAAAATAAGAGTTATACTATTCAAATATCCTTAATTCCATACTGCCGTGAGCAGTTGCTGCCTGAATTCCTGAGATATCTCCAAAGCCAATCTATTCCCTGCCTCTCCTGAAACAGTCTTGTTAACTGAGCTTCATAATTTTAGCTGATTTCTATTTGCTTGTAGGTGTGTAACTGTAAATTATGTTATTACAGGTAGGGTTTGGAGTAAATATTTATTTTTATATTTATTATTATTGCTGTAGTACATGCAAAAAATGGGAGCAAAAGTTCTGCCACTCCACTGAGTTAACTGTTGCAACCAATATCTGATACACTCGGCGTGTATTTGCAATGGATTTAAGGAGAAAGGTTGAGTACTGGATGTAGGCAATTCAGGATTTGTAAGATAAGTGGTTTGAGATTGATCTGGCTGCTCTTACAGCCTTAGCTGTGATTTCCTAGGGCTGCAAGAGGCTTTGTTGAAAAGAAACCAGCAGGCAGTCTGAACTCTTAATTATTAAAGATGATCCTGGTGCATTCCCTTTGTTTTTTGGGTTGACGTGAGAGGTGTCGCTGAATTGGAGAGAGACGGACATAGTGTCAAGCCCTTGGTCTGCAAACACCATTTGGCTGCAGGATGCAGCAATGGAGGGAAGCTGATGGAAGAGGGCAACAGAAGCACTGAGCAAAGGGCTGGAGGGAAACCAGACTCAGCCAGTCAGCACAGAAGAAGTGACCTCCTCTGGGGCAGACCCTGGGGAGACAGGGTGGGGCATGGGATGGAGGACAGGTAAGGTTTTCTCAGGAAAGACAGAAAAATAAGTGGGGGAGGCAGTGAAAGGACTGAGACTGCAGCTGCAAACATGACAGTGAGGGATAACTGCTTGGTGCCCAAGCCTCCAGCACAGGGTGAGTGCCTCGGGTTGCAAATAGGTTGTGACTCCCTGTGGCCACAGAACATCCACTTATGAAAACAGGTCCTTTTAAGTGTGATAGATGCACTTGAACTTCTCTGCATTGTAAAACTAGTCAGAGAGCGTAAAACACAGCAGTCCTTATTTGAGCAATGTAAAAAAAAAAAAAAAAAAAAAAAAAAAGAATGAAAACAACATCTAATTCTGTATTTTTCCCTTCCCCACTTGGGATCCCTTGGCTCATTAGCAACCTTGCTAATTCTTTAGCAGAAAGCATTAAGGATCAACCCATCAAATATTCAGGGTTTTCTTCCAACCTGAACAGCCATATGTGCTGAGAGATCAGCTGCACTCCATCAGCTGATTGAATTAAAACAAGAGCAGAGGTAAATTAGAAACTGTCTGCGCAAGACAAATCCTGTGAAAACACGAAATCCTACCAAACACACTGTCACTGTGAATAAGCATCACAGCCAGCAGAGCACGTGTCAATACTTAGAGGGGAGAAAAATCAGTTTCTTAGGGGTAGGTTGTTAGTTCAACAACTGTGAACTGCTGCCTTGTAAATGTTAATGACTGTAAGATCCCACTGGCTTCAGTTAAGCTCCTGGTGGAGTCAGACATGTGAAGAATTACAGAACACAAATATGGTAATCAGCCGTATATTTCTTACAACTCATCTTGCTTTCCAAAGCAGAGGGAAAAGCCTACAGGTGAAATGAGACCCACTTTGCTGCTCTGCGCGAGTATAGGCTTGCAGATCAAGAGCCACCTCTGTGAGTGGAGCGGTTTGTGGCAGTCCGGGTGGAGGATGAAGGGGTTGCCCTCAGCTCAGCCCCTTAATGGAGAAATTCAGATTGGCTTTTGTGACTGAGCCCAGGAGAAACCCCTGAGGAACTTGCAGGGGGAATGCAGCAACTGCAGATGGGGGAGAGGGAAGGTTAGAAAGCCCAGAAGGAGCCCAGTTTGCTGACACTATCTTCCTTGTTCAGTCTCATAGAGTACAAAAGTACTCTGAAGTAATAGAATTGTATTAAAAATGTATCAGAGGAATAAAGCATCATTTATTTTCATTGTAATCTTTCAGAAGAACTTTCATAACACTGCTTTGCTTTCAGTATCCTTAATTCCAGAGCATCTCAGGCACTATTTTGACTGAAATATACCATTCATTGCATCTCTTCATTGTCATTCTTTTTGTATTTTTTTTCTCAAAAGAATGAAAAAGCATCAGGTGCATTTTCATATTGTATCATTTCACCCAAGACACTACAACCCAGAAACATTAAGCTATAGTTCAAGTCAACTAATTCAGTCTCCAATACTCACTTCTTAACTTTGCTCTTCTTAGGGCACCATAGCATCTACCTCTGTTGTACATTACCTTTTGCCCAGAGTTGTGGTGGCTGCCCCATCACTGTAGACATTCAAGTAGACGTTCACTGTAGACGTCCCTTTTCCTTGCAGGAGATTTGTATTACATGGCCTTTAAAGGCCCCTTCCAACTCAAATGATTCTATGATTCTTTTCCACAGCAGCTGGGGATCTGAAAAATGTTTATAAATATGTAGAAGGGGGTGGGGGACAAATGGATGAGGCCAGGCTCTTCTTGGAGGTGTGTAGCAATAGGACAAGGAGCAATGGCCTAAAACTTGAAATTAGGAAGTTCCATACTAACATGTAGAAGAACTTCTTTATGGTAAGGGTGACAGAGCACTGGAACAGATTGCCCAGAGAGCTTGTAGAGTCTCTTTCTGTGGAGATATTAAAGACCCATCTGGACGCCTACCTGTGCAACCTATTGTAGGAAACTTGCTTTAGCAGGGAAGTTGGACTTGATGATCTCTTGAGGTCACTTCCATCCCCTGCAGTTCTGTGATCCTATGTGATTTCCCTATGTTGGCTTTCCCCCAGCCAGCTAGGTAGGTACCAGGCGATGTGGATGACAGCACCATGGAACTTCATCAAGCTCTCTGCTTGGATCTTATCCAGCTTTTCAGTGCGAATTTGCAGTTCATGCAGTACCTTGTCTTGCTATAGCAAAATTAACAACCATACCAGGGCTACATAGAGATATTTTCACTTTGTTCACATAAACTGCAATGACTGCAGAATAGGCATACCTTCGTACACTGTAATCACCTGACTCATCACATCTTGGCAGTTTTCAGGGCACACCATCTGCTTGTGGTGCTTTGGCCGTTCTTTGCCTGTTCTCTGCTGCCAGTCTCTTTATTACCTTCTTGCCCATCCAAAAGGCTGTGGAGATACTCTTCACTTTTCACAACTTTTGCCCCTTTTAGGTGGCACCAGGCTGGCTTTCTCAGGTCATCAGAGTATTTCTCCAGGTGATCTGTTCATTGCCATCAGCCTATCTGAGTTGAAAGTGCTCCTCATTTGGTCACCATGCATAGCACATCCCTTTTTGCCCATGTTTATAGAATCATAGAATCATTACGGCTGGGAAAGACCGCTAATATCATCAAGTCCAACTGTTGACCCATCACCACCATGCCCACTAACCGTGTCCCTCAGTGCCACAACCCATGTCATGTGTTTCAGTTGTCAGTGAACATTTGTAGCCCACTAATCAAACCCAGATGCTTTAACATCTCTTCCCTGGCCATTAGCATGTATTTTCATGTACAGAGTACTGTGTAAAATGGCTCTGAAGTACAGTGCTAACAGTGATAACATCAGCCAGCTGTTAATTAGTTGTACATCAGCGGACCCCTTGAATTGCCACACTTGGATTTTTGCTGCTCTCAATAAAAAATGCCACTTTAAAAAGGCAAAGGCTATAAATAGTTTAGTGGAAATAGGGGATCAAACTAGAAACCCTTATGGTGAAAATAAGACTTAGAATAAATGACACTCAGAGGTAACCTCTGCTTCTGTCTCCTGGGTCCTGATGGGGCACAAGGCACTTTCAGTGACATGAGCCATTCGTGTACTGAGGCACTGACATGTTCAAGTACAGCAAAATACATCCTGTTTTGAACTGAACAGGAGCAAAGAGACTCACATTCGTTTTAGAGCATAAGTAGCAAATGTGTGATGGATTTGTGTCTGGAAGAGGAAGGCTGCTATAAAAGAGTTGGTGAAATGCTACCATGCTAATGTGGTGGAATCAATTTTCCAAATTGCTGTTTTGTAGTGAGTGTGTACACCCTGTTATTTGACAAGGCAAGAGAGAATCCAGAATGAATTATCTAGCCTCTCTGCTATACCAAAATAATACAGTAAAATACTTACTAATTTCTCCCTCTGTTTAGAGTGCTTCACAAAGCTGGAAAAGAGGCACCATCACCATCTTGTTCCAATATAGATAAACGATTCCTTGTTATTAATGGCAAAGGGCCAGACAGATCCTCAATTTGTCTATCCATGCCACAGTTCCTTGGAGGCCAACAGAATCATGCATATTAATACCAGAAAGGATGTGCACTATCTGTCCTAATGAAAGAAGAATAAAATTTGGATAATCATACATACTCACACTGCTGTGAGCCTGGGGCTTGGTGCCTTCAGCTGTCAGCTTTAGAAAGCAGGCTTCTTTATATCCCTTTGGTAAGATTCACTCAGATGAAGTGAGACCACAAAAGAGACATGACTTGAGATTAAGGCATCCTCCAGTAAACCTTGTGGTGGCAGAGGCTTTCTTCTGCAGTGTATGTTTTCCTGTATACAACTTATAAATCATTTGAAAAGGAGTTGTTTTGTTGCTGGTTTTTGGTTTGTTTTTTTTTTTTCTCCTCACTTAAACTGGGTATTAGGAAAGCTGAATCACCAAAGCAATGCAACAACATGCTGCTATATGGTACACTTTCCGCTAAGCCCCGATTTGCCCGGCAGTCATTGAGCCACAGGGTGACAGCCTTACGGACAGCTCTTACGTCGTAGAACAACTGATCGGTGGGAACTCTCCCACTACACGTCCCATTTTGGTTTGACCCAGGAAGTGTGAGCTCTCTGTTTATGTCTGAGAGAGGCAGCTTTCCTCATTTGGGAGCTGAGACAAATATTCTCTTATTAATCTTGTTTAATCATATTTAGAAGCAACACATGAGTTAAAAGTTAGCTTCACTTGGCAGAAAGACCAATTAAGGAAATTGTGGGAGAAAAGAGGAGCCTGCTAAAAGGAAATTAAATCACTTTCAAGAATATTCCCTAGCAATGTCTGTACTAATAAATAAAATGGACTAATAACTGTTCTCTTGCCCTGAGGCCAATCAACATACCATGGCTCATGTCCAAAGTGCTGAACTCTCTAACAGCCACAAAGCAGAGCATTGCCTGTGGGGAATGGCCCCTGGGCATGCATGGATTTTGCCTGTAAGACTTGGCCAAGGTCTAAACCATTCTGATGTGAATAATTTAATGATACAGACAATTGTGGGCCAGTGTTCAGGTATGTGTTCCCTTGGTGCATTACGGTAGCCATGGTCTAGCTTTTCTGTGCAGTGTTCTGGGCTCCCTTCAGCCTTGTACAAAATTTCAAAGACCTTGGAGAATACAGTGCAGAAGTTGTGATTGGAAATCTTTTAATTCCGTGTTTTGACATCTTTTTTGCCAATGTAGCTTATTGCATTTAGTAGTTGCTTTGTGTTAGAAAATGTGAAAAGTAAAAACTGCTTTTGAAGGAAAGAATGTACACAATCATTGGCCTGCGTGATTCAAAGCGCTCCAAGTTAAGAGAATGTCTTAAGAGGGATTGATTACTAATCCCATTTTGACCAAACAAATACCATAGTATCTGTCCTTTACGATTAGTGCTAAATGCCATTTATTGTGTTTGGTTGAGGTTTGCCACTTATAGAGTTACTTTGGACTTGGTGGATTATGAAGTAAAATGCTGTCAGGTGTGCTTCAAAACTGAGGTACTTGGAAAAGATCCAATTATTTTCACCAACAGATCATTGAGATAGCCTTAAATAATGGCATTCTGAACTCTGTCCTCCAGACAGTACCATTGTATGGGTT
Organism: Alectoris magna; assembly: GCA_030625065.1. NCBI lineage: Eukaryota > Metazoa > Chordata > Aves > Galliformes > Phasianidae > Alectoris > Alectoris magna. Next base: position 63,938,222 of record CM060560.1, read on the forward strand.
ATGATGAAGATGGTGATGAACCATCACAGTTTCGAAATTTTCTAAAAGGTTCATTTTTGCCTACAGAATTGATTTAATTGAAAATACATGTATTTTACAATAACATTGACTGTGCTTAAAATAACCTGGACATAAAAAGGCTTAAATACAAACTTCAGTTGAAAAACATGCAATTTTATATAGAACTTCTAAGCCTGTCACTCTGCCCTCGGGGAAAAGAATTGTTCGCAGCAATGACAATAACTTGGTGGGAGAGAAAGTGGGCTTCATGCAGTAGAAAAGTTTATTTCCAGGTATGTGGGTTTTACACATGCTTTTTCTGATGAATCTTATCAAGTTATTTATTATTTACTCATGAATGCCGAACAAATATCAAACAAATTCAAGACATTGTTAATTTTTGTAGCATTGCACGTACGCATATGTAATGGTTCATTATAACCCTGAGTTTTCAACCTATTCCAGTGTAAATGAGAAGAGCCCTATTAAAAAAATTGTAGACCCTGATCCAACCTTTGCTGACTTCAGATCCTGATGCTGAATTGAGCACCAAAAAGAAAATTACTCCTATTAAACTGAGTAAACATTTTCTTCATTTATCTGAGTGGCTTTTTTCTGTCAGTGAAAACTATTTTATTTTTTTTTCTAAAAATGCCAGCTCTTAGAAACTTAATGAGTATTAATGAAAAGCTGGAATAATTTAGCATGGACCAAAAGAGGGTAATTTTCCTTAGACATTTTGTTAGTACAAACTGAATCCTAAAAGGCCTATTCTCCTTGTGGTTTGGCAGAATAATTCTCATTACAGTCAACAGGAGCCAGGTATATATGCATCAGTAGCAGAATAGACTGCTAAATATAGTTGCTGCCGTGGCAGCTAGTTCCCTCTCTTGTTCATCTGATGCTGAAGCTGAAAGCTGCAGCAGCCTCACAGCGCAAAAAAAAGAGGAGACAAAGAATTTTTTTCTGGGAAAAGAGACACAAGCTCCATTTCCAGGCTTTTTAGACCTTTCCTAAGTGATGGACAATCTTCAGCCTGCTGTGTTTGGGCCCACTAGTGCCGATGCACGGGCAAGCTTCCCTTAGCGGAGGAGTCCACCAACATTTGTTGTATACCTCACATTTCTGACATGGTTAACATGCATAGCAGCGATGGGCTGATGGTTGGACTTAATGCTCTTAGAGATATTTTCCAACCTTAATGATTCTATGATTTTCTGTAATACGTGACCATTGTTGCAGGCAGGCAGGCATGTTCTGCAGCTGTTCCAAAACAATAATTCAGTGGGTTCTGGTTTTTTTCCCCCTTTTAGCCAGAGAAATGGTGTACATCCCTAAACAAAGCAACAGAAGATATGCACACTTTGCCTAGCCTAAATTTTCTCATCGATTTTTGCTGCCACTCCTCAGCTCCCTTGCTCCATATGTGACATTTCCACCCAGTCTTCCAGGCTGAGCTGGCTCTCCCTCTCCTGTCCTTCTGGATAGCAGCTTCTTTCATCCTGCTTGGTGTCTCCCTACTAAGAGAGCTGCCCCCAGGCTGCCTTCCCCTAAACAAGCTGCCTTTGTCTCTGGGTCCCTGGGGGCTCACCGGAGTCACTTAGGCTCTGTGATTTTTTTAAGACTTGGGATTAGTATCTGATATTTTTGTCTTCTTGTCTGAGATTTTCCACTGTCTAAATCTAGCCCCCTGTGGAGGGGCAGGAAAAAAAATAAAATAAAAAGGCCCCTAACGTTTTCTTTTCCTTGGGTAAGATCTGTACAGATGGTGGTAGTATTTAGCTATTAACCTGTTCATAAGCAGGTGTTAAATTCATTTCCTTGCCTTCACAGTACTCAGAGTATAAAGCATTCCACAGTAAAAAACAGCCATAAGGAATTTATTAATTATACATAGGCAGATTCCCCAAATCATCAAATAGACCCTTCTGTAAAGGATGCTCGGTATCAGTTATTGTTTCAGTGGTGTGTATACCTTTCTGTATTTTGTCATTTAAGCTTTCACTGATTGGATGGACAGGGAGAGGGAGTTCTGAGCTAAAACAGACCCAGAGTCTTTGGTCCTGGTGTGCTATCTTGCACCCGTGATGTCGGGGAAGAGGCGAGCCCACCCCAGGCTGTCTGTGCCTTGGGCACTGTCACATAGCTCCTGGCACCATTTCTCACTGCAGCAGCTTTGCAGACGAGTGCGACTGTGAGCCGAGCTTGAGAATGTCCCTTCTTAACACGCTTCACTTGGCAAAAGCTAATTCAGAAGTCATATGGCACGGTAAAAGCCATGCCAGCTAAATAGTGTATGCAAGTACTGGCAAGCTTAACACACACAAAAACGGGCTGGTGCATGACTCATCTTGTTCTGTCTCTTCAAGGGCCAGTAGGACCTTTATTCTGGCCAAGAGCCACAGGATTGGTTATCATTGCAGATATCCTAGGAGCCTTGCAGGGCTTGGGGCCAGTAAGAAGTACCCAACAATAACCATAATTATATGTTCCATTACCTTGTGAATGTCCTCAGTTTTTCCACAAAACCCGCTCTTGCTAAATTTTAAGGCCGTATGTCATCCTGAGTGTGAGTTTTCCTACAGTAATGATAAGATCGGATCTTCCAAGTAAAAACTTAGGAGTCTTTGAAAAACAAAGCAAGGATTTTAAAGCACTGCTGTCCTGGAAAACACATTTTTATGGAGCTCATGTCCCAAGAAAAAAGCATTTTAAAAATCCTACAACTAAAAGTGTGTTAAAGTAGATGAAAATGGAGCATTCTGCAAGGCAAAGATAAGGGCGATTAAATGCTGAAGGCAGCAGTGGTAAAAGGAAAAGCGTAGCTGGTCATACACCTATCCACCCCAGTCATTCCTATCCATCTCACGTCTGCTCTGTGGCTGTTTCTGAATCCAGATGGCTGCAGGGTCATTCCATCCAAGCACTGCACTATGTCTCTGGTGTGCAACAAGTCTGGCTCCAGCAGTGAATCACCTTCATGGTGCCGCCTGCTCTTGCTCACTGACTCCAGAGTTCAATGTTCAGGCAGCCAGCTTCAGCTCTCCTCGCAAAACAGACACAGAAAGGGCTGGTGAAACCCTTATTGACGCTGAACTCTGCGTACTTTCTGAGCAGAAGGGATGCATGTCCCTCCTGGCAGTTCCAAAAAGTGAAACATTTAATAAGGATCAGTAGAATTAAATATTTTGTTCAACAGAGCACAGCTGGACCATCTGATTCTAGTGAAACGGTTGGTGGACAAGAGGTACCTCTCATCTCATGTCTCACTGTGTCCTACCTGTATAGCAGGATAGCATCCCTGAGTGCATCAGCACATGCAAATTTCCTGCACTGTAGTTTCAGCTCAAAAAAACCCAAAACCCTAGATGCCTGGGTTGAAGGGAGTCATGATATAGTTCAGCTGCCTCTCAGATCTGAATGGTGGGAGGACAAGGAAAGTGGAGAGTGGTGTACAACACTTCAGGGAATTTGGACTAAGTCAGAAACAAAGCAACCTCGTCTAGAGCTATCAAATCTTGAAGTAATTTATCTCAACATAGAAGTAAGGTTTGAGAAAACATATAAAATGCACAACTTCAAAATTAGAGTTTCTTCTGTTTGCAGTAATAATTGTAAATTCCTCTGTATCACGGAGACTATTTAAGGTCACAGTTACCAAAGCATGTTTAAAGAATGTTCAGACCGTTTGTGTCTGCCACTTACATTCTGATTGTCTGTCTGGAGGCAAAGCTCCTCATTTTAGCGTGTAATGAATAAAATGCACAAGTGGAAGGAATCAAGATAATGAATTTGTGGGATAATTTTACTAATTATCTTGTTGCTGATCATAGAACCAAGCTGCTGCAAGTCAATCCTGCCACAGCTATTAATATGCAATGCCTAAAGCTGTTCTTGCAACATTTATTACTCATCTTGCTATCTCTATACAAGTTGATATATTTCCATTAAATTTCTAAATGTGAAATCACTAACAAGTTCCTTGTTCTAAGTGCAACCTGTTAAATTATATGAGTTCACCAAAATGTAAAGCAAATGAGAGCGTTTAGACTAAGATGTTTTTTACTACATGAGTGTTAAGTGCTGAGTGGAGATGAAATTTATCTCACCTTGTTGTAGTTATTTGATGATAGGTATCTAATCTACATTATTAATTTAATCTCCTCATGTCATGGGAGAAAGGATGGGACAAATTGTACTCTGGAGATGTCTCTCTCCCTACTGACTATAGAGGGATTCCAGTCAATTGACTGAAATGGGCCATGAACATTTTCATGACTAAAGCTAAGAGGGATGAAAGTTTGATTGTTGTGTAGAGGTAAATGGGAATTTTTTCTACAACAGCAACAAAAAGAAACAAGTAATAGTACCAAAAGGTTACAATTGCACCCCAAACCATCTGGTTGATGATGCTTCAAAGAAAACTGGAGAACACAAGCATGGAGTCTATAATGATCTTCTGCCTTTGGAAACAGCTCAAGAACATGAGAAATCATAAATTAGAGTGAACCATCGATATCCCAACTGCAGCAACGTGATAGACAAGCTTGGGAGTCATGGTAGGATGCTCACCGTGGCTTTAGGATAAAGGAGCAAATGTGAGGATGAAAAAATGTCAGGTTAAAATACATGCAACAAAGGCAAAAGCAGATGCACTACTGTCTAAGTGACCAGTGGGAGAAAGATCTTGGATCCTACTTGTTTCTTCTACATGCCAGAAAACCAAAAGGACCTCGGTGATGGAACAGTGTTGGGTCACTGTCCAAAGCCCCGCAGAGCTGGCTCCCTAACTTCACTGACCACCAAACTGAAACGTTGAGTGCTGCCTTTTCTGCTGTGTCCTCCCCACACCTCCCAGCCCTGAGAAAGCAGCACAGCAGCCCTGTCTCTGTACCCTCATTCCTGTTTCATCCTAACCAGCCTCTGGAGCTACCCAGTCTCTGCCCTGCTCAGCACTTGCTTAAGCAGACTTAGATCTCCAGCTTGTAGTCCTTGACACTGCCCAAGTGATGGAGGGCACTGTAACGGGTATGCAATTTTTGCTAAGAAAAGAATAAAAATCCTCCCAAAATATCCTTTCAAGATGCTCCTGAAGCAAGATGAAACACCATAAAGTTTTTGATAACTAAATCCATTTGGTGTTTTATCTTTTCCCTCAAATCATTTCCCTTAATATTATACAAAACTACAGCACAATAAAAAACAATAATGGTCAGGCACTTGGCTTAATAAAAGAGTCTTTTGAACTGCTGTTATAATGGAGAAAAGAGGTCAGCCATTTCAGCATAGATCTTACAGTTAGCTGGAAATATTTGTAATATTAACAGAAAAATCAAAGCTGTTTCTCTGCCAACCATGCTGCAAATAAGGATGCTGCAAATAAGGACGTTAGAAGCCCCAGAGGGCCACACTTTAATAAGCCAGTCATCTAAAGCACTGTTGCAGACAACCAGAGGGTACAAAATAACCCAGACCAGAAATGATCTGACTGCAGAGAGAAATTGGAAGGCAACAGGTTCTCTCTAGACAACTGGATAAAAACCGAGACAGTTTTGAAAAATAAGCATTTATCATGCTGCCTTTTTAGTTTCTGTTTCATGTTTCGGTTGTGCTTTTCTCTTCCATAGAAGTTCATCGGAAGCATGAAAAGCAGAAATCAAGTGCTATTTGCAGGTTTTGTTTTGGTTATTACATGAAATTGAGAGCATACTGTGCTATAAATAAAAGCTTGCAAGTAAATTCCCAGCATATTAAAACCTGCCTAACAGGAGATTAAGATGGTCTGAACTCACTGACTCAGATCATAAACAGTGTGCTGTTAGCTGCAATGATTAATCACTTTGGTACAAAAGAAAAGAGGAAATTTGTTAAAAAATAAGCAGGGGGCACGATGCTAACTCTGGGGCCAAGCTGATTGGCTGTTTAATAATGTATAACGAAGTGTGTGCCAGATGAAAAGCAACTCACGTGCAGCTGGCAGAAATGAAATGGCATTAGGCGAAGTATTTGTCTAGCTATGAGGCTATTTAGGAAACTACTGTATATTAATGTAATGTCTATTAAAGCATTTCAAATTAATTTTTGCTGATAGGAAGCCTATAAATAAAACAGGATGTATGCGTTCTATATAGATGCGCTCACACACATATAATGATACACATATATACATATCATACAGTATAAATACTACTTTGAGTTGCATCTTTGCACAATTACCATATGTTATTAGCAATTATTCAGGTTAATTAAATAATCTTCAAACTCTTTTTTTGTTACTCTGTGTGAGAGTATTCTGAATAATCATTACCTGGTTTTGATATAGTAATATTTTTGCTGTTACAGGGTTTGGCAAAAATCTATAGCAGAGGGGAGAGAAAAGTGCACTGATGTAACAACCCTGATACAGTGCTGGCTTTTAACATCTGAAAGCTGTCTGCCAAGCTTTTGCTGACATTTGAATGGGTCAGCTCAGCAGCAAACACGGGAAGCTAGGCAGCAATGCTTACACCTCGTGCTTTTCCATCATCATTCAGTTTTTAAGACAGCTGTGGCTGGGGTTCAGCTCATGGGGAAGTCCAGAGGCATATGTTCGTGCATCTGGGTGCAGCGCAGACCTATTTTTAATCTACTAACAGCCTGAAATACAACACCTGGCCCAAAATTCTAAGGCTGTCCCTCTCCAGGCCTATGGTCTAACCATCAAGTCGGAAATGTGACCTATTGTGCCTTCTTGGCCTCCAGCTTGGGCTTTTCTGCCTTGCCAGAGGTCCAGCTTCAACAGGAGAGAGTAGGCAACGAGCCCTCCCAAAATTCAGTGTAGTCTGAAGGTCTCTTGAGAAGCAGGAGCCATGCTTTGTTGATGAGGGCCTTCAAAGTCCCTTCTCCTGAGCTGGGGACCATTCAGAGTTTTTCTTCATCAACATTGCTCCATCTGTAGGCCCAGGTGCTAATCACTGGGCTGATTTCTGGCCTTCTGTGGAAGGCAGAACCAGTCCTGTCTTCATGAGCATTTCTGGAGCTCCCTTTTCCATGCATCAGGTCATCCACCATGTGTAAAAAGCGGCCTTGTTTAAAGGGTGCAACACTCATTTAGGGGACAGAGAAGTTCAAGGTGAGCCCCAACTCTTTATAGGGCATCTGTGAGCTCGTGGTGTCCAGGTGGGGCAAATGTGAAGGCTAAAAACCCATCAGCTTTTTGGTAAACCTGTTCATAAAACTATAGAATCATTTAGCTGGTTGAAAAAGATCATCAGGTCCAACCATCATCTTAACACTATGGAGTCCCATCACTAAACCATGTCCCTCAGTGCCACATCCATGCATCTTTCCAATACCTCCAGCGATGGTGACTCCAGCACCTCCCTGAGTGTCCTGTTCCAATGCCTGTCCACACTTTGCATGAAGAAATTCCTCCTGATATCCCATCTAAACCTCCCCTGGTGCGACTTGAAGCCGTTTCTGCTCGGCAAAGTCAGCACAGAGGGAGCAACCCAAAAGCAAACTTGTAGGTGGACACCAACATCACTTTGAGCAGCACTGAATGGCCTCTCTGTACTCCCCACTCCCTCCAGTAAATGTTTCAAGGGCTGTGCTGTTTGGCATCATTACATAATAAGCGATATCACTTTGTCGTCACGCTGTCCTATTCTTGTCACTCCGCAGCAGAAGCAATCAGCTGATGCCAGGCGGCACGCATTTGGAGAAACAGTGCTCGTGCAGATTGGCAGTTGTGTGCATTTCTGGAATTATCAACAACAGTTAGTTTCTGTCGCCGCTTACTGAAAACATGGCCCAGCTACTGAAATAAGTGAGCACTTAAGGGAAACCCAGACCTTTTATATCTGCCACTTATTTCCTGATTATCTTCCTGGAGGTCAGGCCCTTCATTTTGACACTTAATGAATAAAATGCCCACGTTGCAGGAAATGGGATAATGAATTGTGAAAAGACATAATCAGCAATGACTAAATAATTAAGGGAATTGAAATGTAGAGTCATGTGGGAATGTATTAATAATAACATGATTTTTCCATATGCTAAAAAATTCTGCCTGTTTTTAGAAAATCAGTCACCACACATGCTCCGTGGCAAAAAAAAAATATTAACGTAGACTAATAGGAACTGTAATTAGATGTTCTGCTTTTAAACAGCTGAATAAAAGATGAAATCATATAGAAAGTATATTTAGATACAAGCCAGAAAGTAAACTGATTATTATTCATAGTGCTGTTAATAGGAGCTGTAATTTATGCATCTAGTGGGAATCATGTTAAGCAATTAGGAAAGGGAGTCACACTTGACTTCCCTTCATGCATTTACATATTTATATATTTTTCTATATCTCACCAATGTTTCTAACTTTCTGGTTACCTTTAATCCAAAGAACTGCTTGGGATAATACCTTCCGGAGAGAAATTCTCTGCTGGAGTCCAAAGTTGGCCTTCACTTAGATTAAAGAAAATTACACCAGTTCCTCTTTGATCATTTTTGTCTCCTGACATTGGACTTTTGCAGGTCCCCAGTACAACATGAAGAATGGCATTTTTTAATTTCTGGCAGCACTTCACCTTCAAAGGCCGTTGACAGAGGTGATGGCTGCCATCAGGCTGGGCTAGGCCGCTCCTGCTGCCTTAGCCTGGATCATCCTCAGCCTGCTTACTGGGACCCCACTGTAGTGCTTAGTCCCTGCGGTCTGCTCCTAACAAAACCCAGGATCCAATAGCCTAGCAATCCTCCTCATCCAAAGATGAGGATTTTGGTTTCAGTTGAAGTTACCATGTTTGTGGAACTGTTAGCCCCTCATATTTAATTTTTTCAGCAGCTCAAAGCCAGGATCTTATGCTTATGTGCAACAACATGGTTTTTGTTTTCATCCAAAGGTGTCCTAGTATCTAATCCCATGTTAATACAATCTCTCCATGATCTAATAAGATATGGGTCAGCCCAAGAGGGCAGCATGGCCAGATATGTTTGAACAGATGGGTGGATGGAGGAACAGAGAGCTGCCACAGTTTGCTCAAGGTAAAAAAAGCAAGTCAGTGGCAGAGAAGATTAAAATTCAAAGCATGAGATCAACAGAGGATTAAGGGCCACGTTCATCTGCTTCATTTCCAGACATGTATAACATGTACCTCAGAAAATCTGCAGATATCTCTGGGTGGAAATATTCAGCCCATGGCTCTCAGCAAGGAGAGGCAGGGACACTCTGGGGATAAGGAGAAGACCCACCAGGCCCTCACTGAGAGGTAGACCAGGGGCTGGGAGGGGGACTGTTCCTACCATGGCTGCTGGGCTGCAGGGCTGTTTCACAGCTCACCTGTGACTGTGTGTGCTGGGTACCAAGGTAGGGTCAGACCCTGAGCCACATGCCCACTCCCCATATGCCAAACCCCAGGTACTCCCAGCCATGCCTGACATGATTCCCAAAGTGTTACCAGTCCAAAACTTTGTTTCTTCTTGGACTCTTCATTTCTGGCTCTGCTAAGGCTGCTCTTGCCACCACTTCACTAGGTGTGATGCTTCCTGGGAGCACACCAGTACATTCCCAGGGTGCGGGATGCTCTTCCCCCCCTCACCCCTCCTGGAGACCAGGACCTGACATCCTGGCACAGATGCCTGGCTGCAGGGTTGTGTTTTGGCTGCGTATCATCTCCCATAATTGGGCTGGCGAGCGCTGCCCTGGTGCCTCTGGGAGCTGGTGCCAGCTGCTCCCCCCGCTGCCCAGGCTGCAGATGGCCCTACCAGTGCCCACGAACAGCTCTCTCTTTCGTCTGTCCTGACACCAGCAGCACTGCCATCCTCTTCACCTTCCAGTTCAGGTGCATTAAGCTACAAGGAAGGGAAAAAAAAGTGGTTAAAAGAAGCAGATGCATTCCCATGCATTCCAATAATGCAATTTTTTATCAGACAGTGGGTGGTTTTAATTCACCCTTAGCCATCCACAGTGTGTTTCCCCCCCCCCAGCCCCCCCCCTACTGGCATTGCATAGGTCTGGCTCATTACGTCTGCTCTCCACAGCAGCGCAATACCTTGGGATGGATTCTGCAGGCTTAAAATAGAAACATTCCACTTGCTATTGCTGATGTATCATTGGGTAATCATTAAATAAATTCGGTGTTTTACTGCATTAACAAAAACACATGATTGTTTAACAGAGTATATTACAGAAGATGGAGGCTTTAATGGTCTCTATGGATTTTTAGTTTGTAAGAGTACATTATGAAGCTGTCTTGGTAGGGTGCTGTTTTCATATGTGAAAGAAGTTACTGGCGTTATACATCATTTTTATATCTTGTTGCTAGGCAACATATCATAGTGCAGTTATTGCAAAGGTGTCTGCTTCCTCGTTAAAAATCTTCATGTTACTCCTTAATTCTGCAAAATTAGCTCTGTTATTGATCTCATCCTGCTTCTTCAGATATCCATTGATTGAGAGTTCATCCATTAGGTTTTGGAGAAATAGAACAGTTTTCTGTTAACCAAATTTGGGGTCAGAACCTCAAGCATATGCATTAGTGCTAATCTGTAGTTTCCCCGTTTGTCACGATTTGTTTTCATGCAGGGAGCTGTGTGTTTCTGTTCACTTGGGATTCAAAATCAGAGATATAATTTGGGTGGTGGTGTATTTATGATCTCTGACAGTCAAGCTTAAATAAACTGCAGCAACAAAAGCAGAGGCTACCCCAGGTGTGCCGGGGAAGGTCTGAAAACTCCCTTTAAAACTCACTGCTTCCTCTCACCAAGATAATGTGTGGTGCCTGCTTTCAACACCCTTCTGTTCCAGCATTTCTCCCGTTCATCATCACACCTCCCAAGCTTCTTTCAGTTGGAGAGAGCTGTCTGCCAGGGCCATATGTGTTCCCCAGAGGCAGGGGTGGCTCTGGCACGTGTCCCCCCAGTGCCTCATGCAGAGCGAGGGCACGTGGTGAGGCTGCCAGCTCCACGCTCTGCTCCAGCACGGGGGGAGCCAGGGGCCTCCGCAGACCTCCGTGTGCAGCAAATGGCTCTTTATTATCCTCATCCCTCATGCCTTTGTTACGAGCATATTGTAATTACTTTCATTAACCAGGCTTAATGCAGCGGCGGTTGGTGTAGCTACTGTTCATTTTGGGGCAAATAGTACCGTTTTAATATCAGGCTTTAATTAAGCCATTTTGGATAAAAGCTGGTGTGCTAAAAGCCTCTAAAAATGCTGTTCCATGGTACACACCCACACAACAACCAGTAAATCAATGAGATTTCATCTAGCCCCTCTCTTGGAAGATGTAATATGGCATGTGCTGTTGGGGCAGTTATTTCTAAAGGTACATGCTCCAGAGGAGAGAGGTGTGAAGGCGATGTGAAAGAAGTTCGTTACTTCACAGTCAATCAATCTACTTCCTTTTAAAAAAATCTGCAAATAATTCTGGCAGTGTTTTAAAACTGATGGTTATGTGTTCACTTTTGAATTTCACACCTGGCGCACTCTGGGCATTCTCTCAACAGCAGCAAGGTTCAAATCCCAGAATCACAGCATCACGGGAATTGGAAAGGACCTCTGGAGATCACTGAGTCCACTCTGCTGCAAAAGCAGTTCCCTGCACAGTTACAGTTACACAGAAAATTGTGCCGGCAGATCTGAAATCTTTCCAGAGAAGGAGACTCCACAACCTCCCTGGGCAGCCTGTTCCAGTGCTCCGTCACCCCACAATAAAGATCTTCTTCATGCTTGGATGGAACTTTCTATGTTCCAGTTTGTACCCGTTGCCCCTTGTCATGTTGCTGGGCACCACCAAAACAAGCCTGGCCTCATACTTTTGACACCCGCTCTTTAGATATTTATAAGCATTGATGGGATGCCCTCTCAATCTTCTCCAGGCTGATGAGTCCCACGTCTCTCAGACTTGTTTCCCCAACTTGTTTCCCTGTACTCAGAAGGGAATGGTCAGGGTGGCCTCACAGCAGCCTTTTTTTTCCTCTAAGTACAAAATATGCTTTTAACATTTGGGTCTCAGGATCATACAACACCTTTAAAACAATTTCTCCAACATTTGTGAGGCAATAACTAGCGAAAACCCTGTTTTTTCCCTCTGCACTACATCTCTGGGCTACGACTTGAAAACAAGAGTTTTGGTACATCCAAGAAGTCTGGCCTGACTATCTCTAAATCCTCTTTCTTTGATTGCTTGTGTAGGAAAATCTTTCTCTTCCTCAGGATGCTCAAGAGAAGATAATCTCCAGCTAACCCTGATAGTAGTGAGTGATGAATATCCAACCTGACCAGCTTGGACTAATTCCTTTTTTCCCCATCTTTGATGTCTCTGAGGCAACACTGTTAAAACAGATGCACCTCACTGTAGTGCAAGGTGTATTGACAGAGCAAAGAGCCTTCTTTACATTTCAGAGTCTGTTTATCCATAAAGTCTTTTTGTTTTGTTTGGGAAATTTTGCCACTTTGCCTCTTTTTCGTTACTTTGGTCTACATGAAAACCCCTGCAAAGTTGATGGCATCACTTCATGGCCATTTTTACGTTTAATGGTTGATTATTTAATTCATTTAAAATTTTCACCATAGATTACTTGGTTCAGTTAACCATATGTTGTTTCTCTATGCAAAAGGCAGAGAGAATTCTCTCTTAACCCACATTAATTCAAATTGAAGAATTAACCAAGACAGTTTACCTGAGTTCTGGGGAACAAGGCTTTTTTTCCATTTTGTCAAGGAGACATGTCTTTCAAGACAATGCATATTTCTTGCTGCCACCCACTAATCATAGAATCATTTGAGCTGGAAGAAACCTCTGAAGGTCATGAGGTCCAACTCTCCTGCAGTAAGCAGGGTCACCTACAGCTAGATCAGTTCCTGACCTTCAGTGTCTTCAGGGATGGGGCATCCACCACACCTCTGGGCAATCTGTTCCAGTGTCTCACCACCCTTATTGTTTGTATCAATGTAAATCTTCCCTAGTTTAGTTTGAAACTATTTACCCTTGCTCTGCTGAAGAGTTTGTCCCCTTCTTTCTTACAACTCCCCTTTAGATACTGAAAGGCCACTCTCAAGTCTCCCTGGAGCTTTCTCCAGGTTCAGCAGCCCCAGCTCTCTCAGTCTGTCCTCGTAGGAGAGGTGTTCCATCCTTTGGATCACTTCTGTGGCCCTGATAAGGTCTGTAAAATCCATCAACATAGCTTTTCAGGGCTCTACAGAGATTTGTGGATGAAGAAAATCTCTGTGATCAGGAGGAGACATATTGCCAACTTCTGTTTGCTATGCACTTCAGCAAAAATACAGGATGTTTTACTCCATAAAATTATCTGCTTCTCCACTGGATCTCTTGATGTTCATAATTCTTAGAAAACTCTGGTAGTAGGCTAGATCAGGGTGATTTTGTTTCTCCAGTGTGATGAATCCACCAGCTCTGTCTGTTGCCATTCTTCGTCTCTGAGAATCAGAGCCAAATTTGACACTTGGTGCCAGCCAGCATCTGATAGTCCAAGTTTTTTTTGAAAACGCTCTTCAAGATATCTTAGTGCCTAGTGAAGAACCCTCTACAAAGCTAAAATGCAAGAAGTGTGTGGTCTGGATTGCTTCCCAGTTGTTTGCCCTCTGATCAGCTCAGTGAAAGCACATCTATCAGCTTTTTGTTGCAGCCCAACAGCAGGGTCACATCCGCTCATGTTGTGATGGTTTTGGCCTTGACACTTTCACTGCAGTCAGTTCTGCTGGGAAACAAAACAAAAGGAACACTGAGTCGATCTGCAGCTTCAACCATGGGGCCATTTGCTTGCATCTGGTTTTATATATTGTCAAACATAGCGTTCCTTGGCCCTTTATTTTCTTGACCCAACTTATCAACAGTTGGATAGGATATAGAGGTAGACGATGCCTCTGATTAGCCCGCTTGTTAAAAGCACTATGATATTTCTAAGAAAAACAAATAAAAATTGCAAATATGCCAATAGCAGTTGGGCTGCCAAAATAGTGGTATGTAATCTTGCTTCCATGTATTGTTTCCTGTCTCTGCATTCATCTTGAGTTAACTGAGACAGGGGAGGTTTAGGTTAGATATCAGGAGGAAGTTTTTCACACAGAGGGTGGTGACGCACTGGAACAGGTTGCCCAAGGAGGTTGTGGATGCCCCATCCCTGAAAAGCATTCAAGGCCAGGCTGGATGTGGCTCTGGGCAGCCTGGTCTGGTGGCTTGCGACCCTGCGCATAGCAGGGGGGTTGAAACTACATGATCACTGTGGTCCTTTTCAATCCAGGCCATTCTATGATAAGATTCATCTCACATATTTAGGCTGCCAGCTGCTTGGGGCAGGAGTACAGCACATTTGTGGAGCACTTTGCTGAGTTGTCCAGAACATAACTAATCAATATGTAACTAACCAGTGTTTCTGTTCATGATTATCACATTCCAAACTGAGACTATTTACAGACAGTATGTATTCCCCGCTGAGAGGAGAGCCTGTTCTTTGTCTGCCAAGGTAGTGAGTCCTGCTTTATAGTTCTGTTTACTCATTTGCTTCTCCAAGACCTCAATTCCAGATGCTAGAAACAAAGACTGACACTGGTAAAGTTGTCCTCCATTGCTCTTTGGGTAAGATTTCTCCTATCACATCTGGATTTAAAATGCTGTTTGATTGCTACAAGGAATGAGGTCTCTACGTGTCAGCACTTGGAGGAACAAAGCAGTTTCCTCAGAGCTAACTGTGGATCATAACAAAATGTTTTCCACGCAGACTCCACAACCAACCTCTCTTCCCTGCCAACTCAAAATCCAGTGCCCTGGGACACCTTACTGGTGAATTGTGCCAATTTGTAAATGGTATTCCCACTCCAACCTTACCACTGGAGCTCCTGAAATGGTCTCCATGCAGAAGATGCACTTTGGGCTACCTCAGATGTTGTTGCTGTAGAGGAAACCTGTGTATCACGCACAATAAACTTGCCCCTGTAGCAAAATCTGTGTGGATGGCTTCTCTTCAGGAACCACAGTTAACGTTGGGTAGGCTACCTTTTTTCCCCCCTCATTCTGTAATTAGACTTCACAATTATGTAGTTTAATCTAATTAAAGTAATGATGCAATTATACAATAATTGATACATAATCAACATGCAAAAACCTGCATAAGTATTATTTAACCAACAAGGAAATTCTAGATGAACCTTTTCAATCTCTTAAAAGTATATCATTTTAGCAGACAGCTCAAGGAAAGGATTTGGCCTACTCAGGCATTTTTAAATTCTTACTGCCACCAGTAATATTTTATTTTACTATTCCTGGGCAGCCTGCTTTCATTGAATTCAACAAGAGCTGCCTCTGAGCACCCGTAGACATGAGTAAAGCCTCTGAAAGCCTCACCACAAGTATCTCATTCAAAGATAGCAGATCATTTCAAAACAATTTTAGGAATGCCTAATACTGGATTGCATACTATTAGAGATTATAAAAAAGAATTCTCATTGTCAACTACATTGACAAACTTTACCACTTAAGATCTTCTGTAAAAAGTAAACAAAAATTACTTCTTTATTATTCAAAATAACTGTGCAAAATGAGCACCACACGTGTGCACAATGTTTACAGATGCATAAACAAGGCTTGAGCTTTGCATACATCCAAGGTCTCATGCACCAAAAGCATCAGAACATGCATGTGGCGTGGATGCAGGAGTCCTCGCTCTAATCATGGAATTGTAGAATCATAGAATGGCTTAGGTTGGAGAGGACTATAAAGATCACCCAGCCCCAACCCCTGCTGTGGGCAGGGCTGCCCCCCGCCAGCTCAGGCTGCCCAGAACCCCATCCAACCTGGCCTTGAGCACCTCCAGATATGGGGTATGAACAGGAACCTATTTTCCTGTATTGGCTTATTTTTTTCCTGAAGCGGATAGACTGAGAAGCCTGTGTTTCCTTGTATAAGGATGTTAGCTGTATCTGTAACAGCCAAAGACCCATGTTCTGAAATGACATCAGAGACTTGGGGGCTTGGTTGATAAGAAATGGGATTTCTTCTCATCCTTGGATAAAATTTCTGTTTATGCAGTCTCCATCTTCTTACTGCTGTGCTGTGAACTGTGTATCCTTTATGGCTTTTCCCACCTGTGATTTGGCTGAACATCAGTGATATTTTAGCCTTGTTTTGGAAAGCACTGTGGAATCAGACTCATGCGCATTTGTATAATGCTCTATATTTAGTCCAGTGAGTCTGGATGCATGATCAGATGAGAATGCCCTGTCCCTTTCTTTATCTGTTGCATAACTCATGCTTTAAACCAGGTACATTATCCTGTGAGACACTATATGGCAAGTTTGTTGGAAATGCTATGTAGTTGTGTTGGTAAAACTACTCACAAACAGAAATTTCAGAGGAAAATGTGAATGTTCCCTGATAAGCAGTCACTTGGGCTTTTCCTGTTGTTGTTTTTATTTGCATGATTTGCTACTAAGGATCTAGCTTTAAGTGTTATTACCCATATGTGCAGAAGTATAATTTTGATTTGATCCATATTCTCTTTAATGCTGAAACTGTTGAAAAAAACCTTTTTCAATTTGGTTTCAAATTCAAACATGATGGTTTTACGGTTATCTTTTAATTGTCAATATTCATATTGCTAGTATAAGTGTTTGTGTTGTCAGCCATAATCTTCTTTTTCGTGATAGACACTGTAAATGTGTAAAAAAAGCGTACAACTGAACAGTTGCTTGTTCATGTTGGTATAAATTCATTTCTGTCTACAGAAGTCGAAGAGGGCTTGCACATCTGTCCCACAATTTCCAAGCTGTAGAAGTACTCACAGGTGCTTAGGTGACCCCCTGATCGCAGCCAAGGGTCACAAAGAGAGCATCTTTGTCTTCGACCATTTTTCTTCCACACCTTTGGTGATACCTAAATGGTGTGACTGCTTCATAGACAGAAAAAGGCCATTCACCTGCCATTCTTAGGTGAAATTCACTAGGTCCTCCTGGTAAGACAATATGCAACAAAGAAATCAAGATAAACACAGCCATGAGCTACAGAAAAACTCAGCAAGCACATCGCTGCATGTACTTGCAAGCAAATAAATAAATAATTGTTGTTACATATATAAATATTCCATGAAATAATTCAGCATAAAAATCTAATGCCCAGGTATTTTACAGCTCTGCTTACCTTTGTTTTTGAGGTCTCTGTAATTTAGCTCACAGGGAACACCACACTGCTCATTTTCATAGAATCACAGAATAATGGAACAGTTTGGGTTGGAAGGGACCTCACAGCCCATCCAGCCCCAACCTCTGCCATGGGCAGGGCTGCCCCCCACCAGCTCAGGCTGCCCAGGGTCCCATCCAACCTGGCCTTGAGCACCTCCAGGGATGGGGCACCACGGCTTCTCTGGGCAGCTGTGCCAGTGCCTCACCACCCTCTGAGTAAAGAATTTCTTCCTAACATCAAACATCAGTTTCTTCTCTTCTCATTTAAAGCCCTTCCCCCTATCTCTCTAGCCGTTCCACCAGTGTTTATCTGCATCACTTCAGCAGTAAACTCAGTCATATTTGGCATAGGAACTTGAGCTGAATTTACCAGCAGTTTGGTAATTCTGATTGGCTGAGGGCTGCTGTCTTTGGTCAAGATGCAGTAACAGACAGAGTACAGCTGATCTCATACTGCTGAGTGTGATTTAAAGGGAAATCTTTGAAAGAAGTATAACTGCCTGAATTACTACTCTTTTATATGTTTTTAAATGAGAATGTAAAGGCCAAGGGCATTTTTTCCTATTTAATACCATTAAATCCATCATTAAATCTCTCACTGAACACTGGCTGAATTTAATGGTGCCCTGAAGTGCCAATGCTGATGCTTGACTGTGTTAATATTGTTGTATATACAGATACAATAAATAACACTTAGCTAAGATAGTATTAGCAACCATATTGGGTGCATCAATACAAATAGCTGTACTAATGAGATTAAGCATCAGAAACCAATGGCAATGTGAATCTAGGCACTGGGGCTAAAATATGGATAGAGATCCAACACATTGAACCTATCAATAAAACCAAACAGACTCTACTAAAAGCTTTACTGCTAGTTGGCATTAAAGGTTTAATTTGAAAGTACAGTTTTTATATTTTCTCATCTCACTTTGTAACGTGCTCTGGCTTAAAACTTCAGCCTGTTTTGTGTGCAGGTAATATCTATGTTTCTGTCTGCTGGATAATCTCTGCAAAACCCCTGGCAGGCCACTCTGCATTGCCATGCTTGACCTGTTCTCCTTGGTGAGCATGATTAAGCACTGGGAGGACTGGGTTTGCACCACAGGTGTTTTTCATGCCTCAGATTCTGAATGCAAGATGTTGAGGATGTTCCTTGTTTATGCTTTCTTGGCTTGAAGGAGAAAAGCTCTGTGTTGTGATCTTTCTTCTGATGGGTTTCTACTTATGGTAAAGCTCTGAAAGATATATCCACTGCTGTGTTTTACTAAGAAAATTTTCCAAAGTGAAAATAAAAGCAGTGACCTAAGGGTCTGACTTTAATCACCAGGGGTGAAATCCGTCCCTGGGTAGGAAATTCATTTAAGGGTTAAGTGGAAATTAATTAATACCTAGACATGACGTGGAGCATCTTTTTGCAGCAAAATGCAACTTGTTGGTTCTACTGAAAAGTAACCAAAATAAATTAACATTTATTGCCAGAAAACAACATTTTATGACTTTTAAGATTTTAAATTTGCAAGACTAAGGCTTCTCTTCCTGATTCCCTGCTCTCTAGAAACTCAATAACGTAATTCAAAAGCGATAACAGTGTGACCTGTTTCCTTTTTCTTTATGTATTACTTTAATATTTCCTCATGATTTCTATGAGGTAAAAAAGAAAATGCATACATCCTTATTTTTTTACATGGCAGTAAAAGAATGTTAATTTTACCGTAAAGTGAAAAAGTAAATCACATGCAGTTAAGAGCTCAAAAATAAACAAGCGTTTGTAGCCAGCTTACTTCCTTGCATAACTCTGTCATGACACAGCCCATAATTTCGTAATTACCTACTGTTTTCTGGCAAACATCCTTAGGAATACTTTAGAGAGTTGTAAAAACTTTTCTTGGTGTCATTTTTCATGACGTTCTAGCTCTAAAACCAAGCTGTCTTCATACCAAGATTCTCACAGAACATCTCTGGCAAGTACCTAGAAATGGTGAGGCAGAACGATGCAGTAGGCTTTCTGTGGGTACAGATCATTCATCTGTTCAAGCTGAGTTGTTTCATTACCAGCCTACTCACAAACTGTTACAAGGATCCTTTTTTTTTTTTTTTTTTTTTTTTTTCCATTTAAAATAATTCATTTCACTTGGTTTTAAACAAATCAGATAAACCTAAAGGCATTTCATTTCAGTTAAAACTGAAGCAGTCGTGCAGTCTCTAACGTTCATTACTTTAAAGTGGTTTTAAACCATTGCGTTTTGTGTTTTTTTTTTAAATAGTTGTGAATTGCTTATGCAGACAGAGTCTGCAATAACAAATAAGATACTGGTGTTAGACTTCTTCTTAATGAAACAAAGGAAGTAATGGATGGAGTCAGAATGTGTGTTTTAGAAACAGAGTTAAGGCTTCAGTGTATGTTCTCATATATTCTCTTGCTTTTTCCAAGTGTGGCATTTTCACCCTCAATACTTTTTGTGACAGGAAAATGATGAGTTTCTCTTAGGTGATTTTCCAACTGAAGAGTCTTTCAACCTTAATTCTATTTTTATGTGTTTTACCTCATAATGGTAGTATAGTGCTTACAGAGATTACAAGGGTGGTGCGATACTTAATTCAAGTTTATAGAATACTTGGCAAATGAAAGACACTGTGTACAGTAAGCACTAAATGTTATTGTTTCAGGGCTTAAAGCAGGTAGAGCTAAAGACAATGGTAGCTTTGAAGAACCCACTTAATGTAAACACTAGATAACAGTAAATTGCACAGTTAAAGAAAGGTCTCCTTTACTGTTCTGTGGGCATGCTTGCAGCTCAGGCAAAACTCAGTTCACAGTCAAGAAATGCCAGACTGCTTAGGGATAACTAGAGCAAACAAAGGGTCCATGCTTACCTGCATCAGATTCTTAAAGGCCACCCTGTGTCGCACAGAGAAGTGGCAAGTGCTGAGTCATGCTCCTGAGGGCATGATGGGGGGCAGTAGCAGCCCAGGTGGGCAAAATGCCCTTGCAAAGGTTTCCAGAAGAACTGTGCCACTGGCAAGCCTAGTATTTGCCACATAGCCACAAGGGACTGGCCTCAGGCCCTCTTCTCCCACTTTCCTATCTTTTCAGGGCTCAGATCTGGGTCTCTTTTTCAAGGCTGTCACAGCACAAAGCTGTGAGGTTACACACAGGAACAGGTTGCCCAGAGTGGTTGTGGATGCCCCATCCCTGGGGGCATTCAAGGCCAGGCTGGATGTGGCTCTGGGCAGCCTGGTCTGGTGGTTGGCGACCCTGTCCATGGCAGAGGGGTTGGAAGCAGATGATCTTTGAGGTCCTTTTCAACCCAGGCCATTCTATGATTCCATGATCTTATGATCTAGTTCTAACCCCCCTGCTGTGGGGAGGGCTGCCACCTGCTCACATCAGCTGCCCAGGGCCCTATCCAACCTGGACTTGAGTGCCTCCCAGGGATGCGTTAGAAACTGAGAATCAGACAGTTTGTAAGGTGGGAACTGGGGGAGCAATGTCAGCCCTGCTGTAAGTGAAGATCAGGTTTGTGACCACTTGAGGAACCTAAACATCCATAAGTCCATGCGTTCCAACGAGTTGCATCCCAGAGTCCAGAGAGAATTGCTGATGTAGTCTTCGAGCCACTCCTGATGATATTTGAAAAGTCATGGCAGTCAGGTGAGGTCCCTGGTGAATGGAAAAAGGCAATGTTGCACCCATTTTTAAGAAGAGTAGATAGGACAACTCGGGGAACTACTGGCTGGTTAGCCTCACCTCGTTACTGAGGAAGATCATGCAACAGATCCTCCTGGAAGCTGTGCTAAGGTACATCAAAGAGAGGGACGTGATTCAGGACAACCAGCAAGGCATTATTAGGGGGTAGGTCCTGTCTGACCAACATAGTGGCCTTCTGTGATGGTGTAACTGCATCAGTGGACGAGGGAAGAGCCCCTGATATCATTTATCTGGACTTCAGTAAGGCCTTTGATATGGTCCCACATAACAGCCTTCTCTCCATGTTGGAAAGATGAATTTGATGGGTGGACTGTTCAGTAGATGAGGAACTGGTTGCGAGATCGTAACCAAAGAGTAGTGGTCAGCTCAATGTCTGGATGGAAATCAGTGACAAGTGGTGTCCCTCAGGGGTCAGTACTGAGGCCAGTGCTCTTTAGTACCTTCATCAATGACACTGACAATGGGATCAAGTTCTATGATCCTATGATTCTGAAAAGCATCCACAGCTTCTCTGGGCAACCCATTCCAATTTGTACTGGCTGGTGTTCACTGTGTGCAGGGATGGGATCTTAGGAAAGGTTCAGGGATTTCAAATGGAGAGTGTGTCTAGTGGGACATCACTACTGAATTATTTAGTGATTTTGAACAGACCACCGGTGCATCATTTCTTCCTCTTCTCTTATCTCACTTTGGTTTTGAAGCACATTTTGGATCAAATCATTCAAACATTAGCACTGCAAGATGTCAAAAAGGAAAGGAAATCACCTCTCTAAAATACTGACAGATATTCTTGTCCTCAAAAATTTCTGTCAATTCAGATACCTAAATTCACCAGTTGAAAGTGCTGTTCTATAGTAGTTTTGAGAAGGCTGAACTATATGCTTTATCATTTCCAAGACAACCTCTACCACTGTACTGTGAAAGCTTTGTGAATTCATTTTTACTGTGGATTGAGTCCGAAAGTTATCTAGTAATTCGTCTAAGTGGGGCAGCCCTGGTTCTCCAAATCCCCAAATGCCCACCTGTGCTGGCATTTCTACCAGCACCCAAGCTTTCCTCTGCCAGCTGCAGTGCCAGCACTCTTTCAAGCTGAGACAGAATCCAAATGCCACTCTTTAGGAGAAAAAGGTGACATAAATATAGCCAGTCAACAAATCAGCTTGCTACCCACGACATTAAAATGGAAAACCTAAAATTGGATTATCTATACAATTAAGGAAAGCATTTCAAATGATCACAGATGACCTTTCTAAAACATCAATGTCTTTTTAACGTGAAAGTATTAAAAGGTCATGTGGAAACTTAAGGAGGGTCGGGAAGAGAGGCCTCATGCACACTTTAGCCTCACCCTGCTAGGAAGACAGCCAAGATACAGAAATATGGTAGCACTTTCAGATTTGCAGATAGTGATGAACTGAAAAAAAAAACCCAAAAAAACATAATAAAGAACACAAATTCCACTTTAGGTGTATTTTAGGTGTGAGTCTGAACAATGTGTTTTATCACCCAGTCTGACTGGCATTCTTGCCAGCATAATAACCCAGGTTACTACAGCCTGTCTCTCTTGTTTTGGGCCCATTATCTCTTATTTGGCTAGAGCATATCATTCTGAAAAACATTTTTTCTTGATCTGCAAACTTTAAGGGATAAAGACTAAGTACCACATCCCAGCAGTGAAAGACCAGCTCATGAGACATTATTCTTCTTTACCTAAAAATGATTTGTCTGTTTCTAGCCATTGGTTTATGATACAAGAAGTTAGTAGCTGTCTAGAAGTAAGTTTTCTAAGAGTCATGTTAGAAATAGGGGTTTGTTTGAGGGTTTTTTCCCTCACTTTGAAGATGCTCATGTAGTTCAAGCATAGTTCCTCTTACTCTAACAGCACTGATCTCTGTAAATCTGTCATCTTTTTACAACTTCTGTCTGTTTCTAGCATTTTTGAAGAAATGTGTACAGAGGAAACAGCCTGTTCTAGCATCAGCCTCACAAATGCAGCTGTGCTGCTCCTCCCTTTTACAAACACATCATGATTGAAAAAGTTTTTTTGTGTGAGAACATGAGATATTGGGAGGATATTTTCAGTCACCTATGCACTGGTGATCTCTAACTCCTTTCTGGGTCTAGTGTTCCATTTTGCCAGAAGTATCTGGTGTTCTCCATTCATAGATACGAGTTTGTCCATGTTCATCTCTGTACATGTCTGTGCTCTTAGCTGAACTGGTCTCTGTCAGCTTCAGCCACCGCTTTGTGCAGCTGTGCTCCTTCTAGGATAAGAATCATCAAGATTTAATATCTTTCTGTCAATTCAGATCTAGGAGGTACATGAGCAGCCTTGAGAACAGATGGTTGAATTCTCATACACTGAAGCACGCAGTGCTACACTGATTTCTTAATCTCATTCAGAATAAATGCCTTGTATATGAACAGATTCCGCAAGTTGTCAGAGCATCATAAACAAAATTGTTTGCTAATTACAGTCAGCCACATCCGTGCAAGGTTGTCCAGGCAGGATTTACAGGCTGCTTTGCCTTGCAGAACCTGTATGTGCTACAAAAGGGAAAAGGGAAGGAGAGCAACTGCCTTGGTGCTCAGATTCACAGCTTGAGGTCCCAGCCTGCTGCAATAAAAATTTAGCACATTTCTTCTAATGTTGTTAAGAATGTTGCATTTCATGCAATGTCTTTCCACAACATGGTACACGGTCACTGTTGTACTACCCATACATTTGTGAAGCTTAAAATATTCAATCAGTTGGCTGAGCAAGCGGAGCTAAAATTATAGATTCACACCCACTGATGAGTCTCCACTACAGATGCTTAAAAGCACTCTTTATACGAGCCCTTGGGCTCCCAGGGATTATGTGAATCTTTCGGGCACCCCAGCCCTCTTAAGCTGTTTTCACAAGTATGATAGACTGGGCCAATCTGATGACCCATTATTTGACCTTCTGTCCAGGGGATGAATCAGGACCACCAATGTACCTATCTGAATGGTTTCAGCCTCACACAGGATGAGAATCCTGGGGAAACATAAATAAATAAATAAAGGATAGTTTCATAAAAGTAGATTTTTTTCCCCTACAAGTCTTGCTTTCATTACCTCCTTGCATTCAGCAGCATATTTTTGTCTGGATAAAGGAATGTTTGTATTTGAACATTACATGCATTTGTGGCAAATATATTTCAGCATTGCTAAATATTTACCATGGCAGTATTTTTGTCTTCTCCAAACCACAGACGTTTTTTGTAGTAAATGTGCCTGTTTCGTAGCTTTCTTCTGTTCCTTTGTCCACATTAATACAATCATCCGTCAAATACAGCCTAAGACCCTAACCAGTGTCTTGGTCTTTATTGCCGACAGCCTACATTTTAATTTCTTGAAGTGTTTCCAGAGCAGTCCTGAAGCTGCTACTGTTGCTTTATTAGCAGACTGCAGAATTAACATGCTAGTTATCATCTCTGAAAATGTCAACTATGTGCACTTTTTCATTATTATTTGAAATCATGCAGAGATCTGGACCTTGAAGTATCCTAGGTCTCCTACCTTCCTCTTTCTCCTCCCCCCACTCCCAAGAGGCAGCTATTCATCTTCATTAGCCACTTCTGTTAGCTTGCTGCCAACTGAGACCAGAAAACTAGCTGCATCAGTCTTGCATGGCAATTCAGGAATTAGAATCCACAGTCCTTGGGTGCAGGAGGTTAATGCACTAATAAAGATTGCACCTTGATTAACCACATCGTCTCAGCTTGCCCAGGCAAGGCTGGTTCTCATTTTGTCATATCACATGGCCCAGTGCATTCATTTAAAAACATAGCCTCCTAACTAAGATCACAGATAGATCACAGATTTATCTCAGGAATCAGAGGAGCAATTTTGTTCTTTTTTTTTTTTTTTAATTTCAGTGAAGAATATTTTAAAGTCTTTAAGGAAACCTCCTGCCTTCTGTTCTATGGTATACCTGTAGGGCTACATGTTGTTTCTTTCCTGATAGAGGTAAGAAATCTTTCTCACTTTAACTCAGATATGAGAAATCATGGCACAGTTTATATTCTAGCTAACATTTGCACTTAGATTTAAGCCACCATTCTCTTGGATATCTTCCTCTAGCCTTATCAGCTCATTTGTACCACATAAACAGAGAACAGTTTGCAAGACTCTCTATTAAAGAATTATAATTACTCAGTGAAGGACCCAAATAAATCAGTTCATTGAATGGCTGAAGCATTTTCTTTTTTTTTTTTTTTTTATGTTTATCTGTCCTAGATTGTCTAGCCTTGACTAAATGTTGTGGGTTATTTGCAGGATGGTTCCACTAAAGCAGTGATAACATATTCCAAACAGAAACTTATTGCATTGGCATTTGTGATTTGCTATAGAGTAACGTGATCCACAGCTCACATTACAAATGTCCATGATTTGGAGTGCTTTAGTTTTGTAGATACCAAACATCTGGAGATTTAATGCTGAACACATTCTTTAATTCTGCAGTCTGCAAAACCTGACCTTCTCACTTTACAAGGGCCTAGTTTTCTTTTCCTTTCTTTCCCTTTCCTTCCCTCCCCTTCTCCTTTCCCTCCCCCTCTCGTTTCCCTTCCCCTTCCCTTCCTTCCCCTTCTCCTTCTTCTTCCCCTTCCCTTCCCCTTCCCCTGTGTGGATCTGAAGAACCAAGCACAGCACACATGACACAGTCACAGGCTTCACAATTGCTTGTGTCTCCTTAAAACAAAAAAAACCCTCCTTGACAGGCAGTCTCTCCAGTGAGTTCTATATCTTTGAATGTTATGTTGATTAAATCCACTCAAAGGAACTTACATAACAGGAAGCACAGACTGTACGAAGGGTGCAGGGACGGGAGAAAATGGAGAAATGCAGTAGCATGTTTCCAGCAGTTTGCTATGGAAAAAAAAAAAAAAAACAACAAAAACTGGCTTCTAGAAATCACTGGAGCAGGAATAGCAGGAATAGAGAAGACAAAAAACTGCTGACTGGGACTCAATGTTGAACCAGCACCCAGCTCAATGTGATTGATATCCTTAAGACTATTTTCTGTTCTTTCTCAGGGAGCTTGCAGTAGTTCCTTTATTCCATCCTCCAGTCAGAGTATAGCTGAAACCATGTTTGTCACTTACCTAAAGGTTAGAAAGCGTTTGACACCATATGTGACATAAATATTAACTATAAATCAAAACTTGCCTAAGAAGCAGGATGGGAAGGGAGGAAAACAGTAAACAACATAAGCTGAAAAATGGCAAGGTGTTTTGTTAGGTTACGGTAGTTCTGAATAACCTGTTGCCAGAAGGATAGTGACAAAATAAAGGATGTTCAAGTGGGATGAAGAAAATTATCAAGTGCTCAAAGGATAATAAAGAATTTACAAGGAAGAAAAAGGGGTAAGTTGATGTAGTCTGTATAGGTGACATCTTAAAGAGACAAGAGGAAACAGCTTTATCTCACTATTTTACAAATGTGCATTGAGGCCCGGGTTAGAAAAGTCACAACAATAGCAGATATAAGAGGAATCAATTTTTAAAAGCAAAAATTTGATATTTCACATCATGAGAACCTTATCACAATGAAATGCTGTCAGCTTCAGTGTAGTCTGCAAAAGTTTCATTGTCAGACTCTTTGCTTTGGATATTAGACACTAAAATCATAGCCACATTGTCAGCCAGTGGCAGCGTAGCTTCACTGAATTGAAAAGGATTCTTGCCAACTGATAGCACTTAGAGAGAGTCTCCTGTGCAAAGAAAAAATAAATAAATTATCTTAGGAAGAGAGGAGAGTAAGAAGATAAGTTTTCCAGCCGTGTCCTGTGGTCACTTACTAAGAGGTCTTGGGAAGCTCTGCGTTAGCTTTGCATTGCCTCTCTTTCCAGATGACAAAGTACATCCACTGCCTCCCTAAAAGCTGCTTTATAGTGTAGGTGACTATAAAGAGAGCACTTCTGCAGTCCCTATGCACTATCCAGCAGAGTATTTGCAAATGAAAATTGCGTATCACCAATCCCCTATAATTCCTGTGACATGTCAGTAGAGCTGTGGATGAGTCTGAGCCAGCTAAGATAATTTTCAAAAGGGATTTGACAGGGTCCTTTATGAGATGCAACAAAAAAATTCCTAAATCATCCTCAGTGAGAGACAAAATATTATGAATCAAAAATTGGGTAGGTGAACACACACACAACCGGAGGATTAAACAGTCAATTTTCTTAATGGACCAATGATAAGTTCCAGTTATGGCAGCAAATGAACAGAGTAATACATGTGGCAAGAATTTAAATTTAGATGAGACTGAATTCACTACTTGTTTTTAATTACAGCTTTTTTCAATCACTTCGACCATTCCTAGAATCATACATCACACAGCAAGACTGATAGCACTAGAAAAACAGCATTGACTTCAGTCTGGAGTAAATACTATTATTTACCTGTGGATAGAGCATTTCCTGAAAA
This sequence comes from Alectoris magna, assembly GCA_030625065.1. Classification (NCBI taxonomy): domain Eukaryota; kingdom Metazoa; phylum Chordata; class Aves; order Galliformes; family Phasianidae; genus Alectoris; species Alectoris magna. The sequence goes on from CM060560.1 coordinate 63,965,559, forward strand.
ATTACCTACAAGCTAGGGTTAGAAGCCCCAAACAAAACACTACCAAGCAGTCATTAATCCACGAGAAATGTCTCATTACTTAATTGTTGCTGCAGAAAATACATGTGGAGCAAGGATACGCAGTACTATAGATTTCATTATCTGAAGGCTTTCAGTTCATTGAGAAGAAAAGCCAAGTTTGTGTGCTGGCTGAGATTAACTAGGCTCGGACCTTCATAACTCGCAGGGCTGGACATTTACGTATAGCTGCTGAAAGCTGATTTACGATGGGCAGAGACAAGTGTGGTCACAGAATTCCAATGTGTAAGTGAAACATGCCAACGCCACCACCACAAAGAAGTCAGCTGGGAACAGCATTGCTGTAACCCTCACAGGGAGAAGCACATCTTAATAAAAAGGGTCAGTCAGAGGCCTGCTGAGATTTGTGGCCTGTTGCAATCTGCATGTTCCTCCCAATGGGTGCCTCCTCTGCTGTCCCCTTGTGCACCACGTCCCTGCAGATGAAACCTCTGCTGGTCTCCACTATCCCAGGCCATCTGAGCCACCCATCACTGCGGTATATCTGGTAGCAGGAGGAGGAGGGTGTCTGCTGCTGTCTCAGCTAGGCCATCCTGAAGCTGCGCACATGTGCTTATCCACAGTTATCCACTTCTCTTCTCACGGGGTTGGTCTCTTCTCACTGGTGACAGTTGACAGGATGAGGGGAAATGGGCTCAAGTTGTGCCAGGGTAAGTTTAGGTTGGATATCAGGAAAATCTTCTTTACAGAAAGGGTTGTTAAGCACTGGAATAGGCTCCCCAGGGAGGTGGTTGAATTACCATCCCTGGATGTGTTCAAAAACCGTTTGGATGTGGTTCTCAGGGACACGATTTTGCAGAGGGTTGTTAGAGTTGGGGTACTATGGTGGGGTTGCAGTTGGACTTGATGATCTTTGAGGTCTTTTCCAACCTGAGTGATTCTATGATTCTATGATTCTATTTATATATAAGCAGTCCAGCTAGGACTTCATTCTTTGAACTAGAAATCTGTTTTACACATTTCTGGACCCCAAATGGCTGTTAGTGGTTCCTTTCGTTAACTTTGTCTGAGACTCAAAGGTTAACATAATCGAGTTGGTGAAAGATCTAAATCTGTTTAAAATTATTCCATTTTCTTATAAAGGCTGGAATATTATTCTGTGCAAGATGCTTCAGAATTGTTTTTTGTTCAGTTTATGATTAAAAAAAAAACAAAAACCTGCTTTTGATGCAGAGGTAAATTTTTGGTGGCATTCATCATTACACTTGAAACCTTATTTTCAGTCCGGTGGCTGCTTTATGCCAATCCCAAGCACCAGAGGCAGATACATTAGCTGACCTCATAAGAGAAGCTGTGCATGAAATTTTATTTTAACACTAAAAGTTGAGTCCTTTTTGTTTAGTTAGACAGTTGCCTCTTGGTCTTACCTTTTCAAGCATTTCACACCACGTACTGAAAAAAGATCTTGATGTAATCACACACCACCATGCTTTTAATCTGTGTCAAATATCTGCAGATAGAGTCTAAAATCACAAGGGTTGGTGCACAAGGACATATTCTTCACTTGTTTCTGCTTGCCACAGAAGTTGCTGGAGACCTCAATCTTTTCTCCTGTTTTTTGTGATTCTGTTCTTGGCAATAAGAAGGAAGCTGTGCCCATAGTTTAATATTTCTCTTTGCAAAAAAAATATTTTACTGGATTTAAAACTTGACGGTTTGCGGTTTGTGGATATTTTTCATGTAGTGTTTTCTGATTATATACATATATACATATTTCTAATCTGATTTCATTTCCAAATTGTCTGAAATCCAAATGGTAGCAATATACACATCATATGAACAGAATTCATCATATTATTCTGAGAAAATCACATTCCGATCTTCACGATAATAGCAATTATTAACCGTGGCAAATATCAGTGATATTCGTACAACTTTGTGTCAGAAACGGTTACGTTAAATTTAAATTATGTAGAAAACTTTATTATGTACCACAACTACTACAAGTATAAAGGGAGGGGAAGAGAAGCTAGCTGGGGAAAAAAAAAAAAATTAAAAAAAAGACTATTAGGGCCATTTTTCATTGAAGTGTGGATGGGAAATAATCTTGGAGAAAAGAAGAAATGAAAGATTTTGACATGTCAAAAAGAAATGTCACCCTTATTTTTAATCAGCCTTCTCTTCCTTTCCATGGATGAAGGTATCATTGTCAGACTTGGGCAGGCGAGGTGGGAGGGAAGAGCTCTGCTAACAGATTGGCTTCTGCGCGGCACGTAGCAGACCTCTCAGAATATGTTTCCGTGAAGGTGACAGTGGGGGTCAGCCGCAGTATAACCTACGGGAACTGCTGCCTGGGCAAATGGAAATCATAAGCACTGAGCAGTGTATTTCACAAGTAGGATGGCTTTAGGTCAAAACCACTAGATGTTCCCATCCCAGTCTGTCTGGCCCAGTTCTTGACAGAGGTAACATAAGGCATCTCCCTTCAACAGAAAGGGCCACGTGGTTATTTCTTAGTCATGCTTTGGGGCTCAGCACTTCAGGTTGTTGGGAAAAGCACTTTGGGAATGGAGTTTTACAGGTGAAAACGCCTTTGGTCTGTGCACACAGCACTTCATTTTCTAGAAAGTAAGCAAATGGTTGTGTGAAAGAGAAACAGAGAAAAATGGATGAGAAACAAATCCATTTTTAGATCACAGCCCTAGGATTAAATGTCACTATTGCAACTCTGCTTTCTGCCAATTTACTGTCATAAACTCTTACAGTTGGAATATTTCTCAGTATGTAATTCATTCATCTTTTGAAAATAATAGCACTTATGCCAGGTACTTGTAGCAATAGGTCTGCTCCCTTCCAAATGGCAAACTGCTCGCCTGTGTTTCAGCTTGCCTCTGTTTAAAGAACTTACTGTACATTAAAACATACTCTGTAGTGCTATTGCTGTCACTTACCAGATAAGCGAGTTATAAGATGAACAGTCTACCTCAAATAACTGAAAAGCAAAGCAGTTCTGATACTGAAACTGCAAACCAGATGATGCTCTGATTAGAGGTATCCAAGTAGATTACTGAAGTCTAATACATGTCACTTTTTCTCCTCAAATAAAAGAATGCAATTTTTATTAGAAAATAAACTGTTTATCAAGAATTCTTTAAAGATGACATTTATTGCTAATAAACTGTTTTGAAAGGGCTGAACCGCTCATTGGCAGAAGAGGCAGAGACTTTCTTCTCTGTGAAAAATGCCCCATCGCAGTGCTTGCAGGGTCAGGAAGCACTTCCATCAGCACTACCAAAGGGTGGGCGATAGGTTCACCCACGTCTTTCTTCAAACAAGAACATTCCTCAAACAAGAAATGAGTCATGGAAACACAACTCTGGTATTATTCTGGGAGCGATCATAGATCTCAGCACATGCCCTTGTAATATTGCTGAGAAGCCATTCCAGAGTCAGATAATGGTAGCAAAAACCAGGAGAGCATCTGCTAGGCAAACTCTTGATAGTGTCAGCAAGCCCGCTGCTTAGGGAGGATGTGGTTTCCTCTTCAGTTCTTGAAACTTGTGGGTTGACTCTTCAGGGTTGTCGTGCTCCACATTGCTTCTCATATTAACTCCGTTAAGTTGCTGTGTACCAAATATTATGGCTGTTGCTGTTGAACATGTCAAAAAAACATGTCCATCCTACAACAGCCTACACAAGACAGGAATATGAAGCTTCTCTCTTAACAAATCATCTCTTATCTGAAGTGTTTAATTCACACTTTAGCCCCCTCCTTCCCAAATTCAGACTTGCTTTAGAGACTAACTCATCCATCCCTGACTGGTAATAGCATTGAAGGTGTGTCTGCCAGCTACCTGAGTCTGGGTCAGGAATGGCTGCGTACAAATCTAAGCTATATGCATCTCTTAGCTATTAAAAGATGCCTTTTGAAAACACACGGGAAGAAGGCAAAGGTGGAGAGCAGCACACTTCATTTAGGGCTTGTTGCATGGCCGTGACCTGCAGAACACAAACAAGTGGCAGTTATGTGCTTATTCAATTCCTTCAATATAAAAAAGAAAATTGTAGGAATTAACCACAGGGCAAGTTCAAAGTGTTAAACATTTATCATTCTGACCTTGTCTGTGAAATCTGTTTTGTGATTAGTCCGTAGGATGTACCTCACTACTTGATCATAAACTGAGATTTCTGTTCCCATACTGCAAAAACAAGATTCCTCTATTATTCTCACCAGGCAGAATACATCTCATGATTAAAATGTGGATGCTGATTGTCAGAAAAATCAAACTTCTTGCACTTAAGATGCATTAACTATTCAGGAAAATGAAACGGTGCTTAAGAACTGCTCTCAAGAGTCTGCAATAAAAATCAATCTAGCTCATGTATTGTCTAGGTTATATGTAAGCTGGGCATCTCCTAGAAGTTACAGTAACTTATATATTCCTCTACCCAGATACCCATGCTAGTGATATACTATTATTTTTTCCTATTCCATTGACTTTCTAAATACAGTTTGCTGTACAATATTGTTTTTCAGGAGATGACCCATTCATGGCCTCCACCACTGTCAGCTATTCACACACCAGGGAAGGCCGAGCAAAGCAAGTTTCCCTTTCCAAACAAGGTAAGAGATGTAAGAGGTGCAGCCTGCACCTTGAAATACGACTTCACGAGCTCTGGTTAAGCATGTGAGGGCTGTGGACTGAGGCTGATGCAGTGCTGATAACCTTGGCCATGTGTGTGCCAGTATCCTCTGGCTTTTCCCTGCTTACTCTCTGCATCAGTACATGGTCTTGTTTGCATATTTTCTGGCAGTAGCACTGACCCTCACATGTTGGTCACAGGTTCCTCACCATAGGGAAAAAATACAGGCATCCCTGGTGGGGTATCCAGATATAGTGACTTTTGTGGGTACTTGCTGAGGCTCCTGACCAGTACTTCAGAGCACACACAGCTGCAGTAAGCCAAGAAGCTTCTGCTTACATCCCATTGCTCCCACTTCACCTGGCTTCACTGAAGCAATCAAGGGCTGAGGTAGACTTTGCTGATACACCGAGCTACATATCTGGGGGCTGATGAGCAGGCAGACATGCCCTGCCACCAACTTGGCTTCGGGAATAGAATTGCTCCAGAGGCAGAGTCCTGTGCAGTGATGCCCAGAGGAGCCAGTCTGCCAGTATTTGCCTGTTTAAGTCCAGGAGCAGGAGTCCACAGTGTCCTTGTCCCAAAGGACCAGTGCCTCTGGTTCTGTTGATGGTCCTTTGAAACCAGCTCCATCCACAACAGTATGTCTATCACAGGAAGCATATAGTGTAGCACAGCAAAGCTAATAGGCACGAGCTTGGGGAAACCACATTGTTTGTACTTGGTAAATCAGGAGGGAAGGAGGTCAGCTTTCCTATGCAAATGCCAATAAAAATTTCTCATGGTATCATCATATACAGTTTATATGCCACAAGCATTTGTCATGAAGTATTCAAGCTTGAAAGATAATACTGATGCCGTTTATAGCCTTTTTACTCTTAAACCAACTTCCTTTGGTAACTGTTAGTCTGTTCTTCAGAATTTAGTGAACAGAATGATTATAACCACAAAGCCAAGAAAACATCAAGGTTTGCCTACAGTAAAACAGCTTTGCCGTGGATGATAGTGTCATGATTTTGAAATACCAGGGGTGTTAACCAAAACATCTCTGGCATGTTATAAAAGAAAAAAAGAAGGAAATAACTTACTGTCTTTGCTCAATGAAGACAGACAGTTGACTGAAGGTGGTAGGCGGACTACAGGCTTCTTAAGTTAAAGTAAGTCCAGCAGGAGATGGATCAGTGACTTACCAGCCAGTAAAATGTTCAGATGTGAATGACAAAAACAAAGCGGTGTTTGCAGATCAGCAGTTTCTGCTACAATTATTACCACACAATGTGCTTGTATAGTACATGTGCAGATGCATATGGGCAAGGTATGCCCCTATCAGCATGTGTGTGTGACTATCATGAATGCGCTTCCTCACTACTAAATGTATTGTGATAAATATAGGAGTAGCAGAACCATGGACTATAGGGCTAAGATATGTGAATAATGGCTGATATTGACTTTCTCATCTTCTCTCTGCCTGTTCATCCATCTCTGTGGGAAATAATCTGATAGCTTGAACTGCGGAGCTGTTTCAGAGATCTACCATTCATTTTTAAAAAGCCTTTTCTAGTTGGTTGCCTTTTCTCCTACCAAAGTAGAATTCCCATTTTATTTAAGCCTAGGATCGACAAGATTTCATCTAACAGTATATGCACATACTTTAGTAATATAATGACACCAACACTCTATTCTGTCCTTGGTGGCCTACATAGTCAGAAAATAGAATACATAACATAGAGAAGAAATACCTAGAAGTACATTTTCCTCTTGGAAAAACCCTGCATTATTGGCCATAAAACGCGATAAATTTAGACACTGTCTCTTTTTAATATTTTTAAATATTTAAAATGTATTTCTTTCACCTCCTCTGGACCCGAATAGTTGCATGCTCAAGAAGGCATCTTTTCAGGCTCCAAAATGCAAATAATGGTTTCCTAATTTTTCAGTCATGTTTTCAAAATATTCATAAGCTAACAACTGCTTCTCACATAGCGTAGTGAAAAATCTTTCTTGGATCTCATAGGAGAGAACTCCTCAACTCCTAGGAAGCTTTCCTACAGATAAGTTACATAGCTGTTCCAAGTTGAAAACTAAGAACTAAACTACGACCACACACTACTCTGTGTGGATGGCACATTACTCAGAAAGATAGTCCTGTCAGTCAAGCAGTGGCCAAGGACAGCGAAGAGGCTAAAAGGCTAAATTTGGGTCATTGGTTCCTTCTCTCCATCTCTCCTTCTCCATGGAGTGAATGATAATGTGAATTCATTTCCAGCCTTTGTGGAAGTGTTGAGACATCAATTCAGATCATTTGCAAAGCATCTTCCAGACTTACTCTGTAGGAGTAAATAGGCTACAATCCTTTAATAGAAAATGTTTCCAGATATAAAGATATTCACAATCTTGGGAATGAGAATCTTTTAAGACCCCTACCTTTCTGCAAGGATACAAATCATTCTTACTTTTCTGTCTATGAGAAATGAGTGCCAGCATCATTAGTCTCTGTATCTACCAAATTACTTTTCACCTATGACTCAAGTAATCAGTGATCTGACAGCTTGAAACTTGAAATTTATTAATTAGGCTACTGAAGTTGCAAAGGCCACAGGAACTGTAGCTGGATTCACTTTGAAATCTGTCTAGAAATAAAAACTAATAACTGAGTTCTGTATTATCACAAATACAACAGGATTGCATTTTTGAAGCCGTGCATGTGGATATGCCCAGCCATATAACTCTATATGCTCTGCAGATGGGAGGGCATATGTGCATATGCTATAAGTATATACAAAATCAGACCTCACTAATGCTAGAGGTCTGCATTAATCCACAGGAATGGAAGGAAAACCAGTGTCAAGTTTGAAGCATTGGCTACTGCCCAGTAGGTTTTCCAGCACAGCGCTGCTGGGTGAGCACATGTAGGGAACTGTTCTTTATGTAATAGAGGGCATAAAGTTGCATTTTGTTGCTAACTTTGAATTTTCTTTCTCTGTGGAGTTAATTTGTGTTCTTGAATTTAGTAGGAAGGAGCAATGATTGTCTCTTTATTCCTTGTTTTTCAAAGCTTAAGGATAATTGAATCAGTGTGTGATGTGACAGCCTGCAAGTGCTTTCCTCTCTCCTATCTCTGTCACACTTTGTTATGAACAAATGGCTAGGCATTAGTTGATTGTAATTTTATTAAATACATCTTAATAAATAAAATTTAAATGAATAATTAAATTTGGTAAATAAGAGCTCACTTGATGCTTGTGTGAATGAGCTTTCATGTTCAGACATTAATTCTCTACTCCAGCGTGAAGGAAAAAATGCTGTTAATTCTGCTGCCACCTTTGCTCTCTTTTTTCATTTTTACTGTGATTTCATGTCTTGAAAGTTCGATCAGGTGTTTGATTTCTGTTTATATGTGCGTGATATTATAGGAGCAGCCATCATTTTGTTACTTGAGAATTAATTTATCCACCCCGGGAAAATTGCTATCTTGTCACAAAACTATGGATTGATTATTCTCAGAAGCTAAATTAGAATAATAATGTTGTCTTTTCAGTGCCCAACTCATTTACTTTTTCCTTTCTTGTTGATTTTAACAGATGAAGTAAATGCATTAGAAAAAAAAAAATATGAAAAAACTCCAGAAGTGAGGACTTCACCTCTTTTTAAGTTACACAAAGATTTTTATTTTTTTTTCCTATCTCAGTAAGAATCTTCTCTGTTTCATGGCAGTATTTTTATTAGCCTTTTTATTTAGAGTAATTTGCTGAAAATGAAGACACTTCTTTTAAAGAATCGGTTAAAAGGAGAAGTCAAAATGTTATAACTGCTGTGTTTTGCAGATGTGAAATTTGAGACAAAGCACAGTCAATGGCAGAGGAAAGATACCATGCTAGACAGTTAAAAGGGGAGGGTGCATTCTTTCTGAAGTTGATGAAAATGTAAAAGAGTGAACATTTTTCTTGCTTTGCAGTTTTGAATAATCTCACAAACTCAAGGATATCTCCATCAAATAATTCTCTTCCCCAAAACAGAAAACAATTTCCCCATCTATAGTTCTCTACTCTAGAAAAAAAAATTCTCTACTCTAGAAACTGAACGTGCTCTAAGAGCCTACTTTTACTGGCAACCTGGTTGGCTACCAGAATAACATTTAAATTCAAGGGTATGTATCATTACATTACCACTGCAAACTGCCTCTGACATCTTACAATTATATTCAGCCACTTGGAAAAAAAAGAAAAAAAGAAAAAAAAAAAGGCTTTAATATTCCTTCATAAGAAGCATTCATAAAAATGCTGAGGTCATTTGTCAAAAGCTGGGAATTTCAAATAATAGTTGAAAAATTATTGTTACCATATGAAAACTGGTACAGATATTTTTCTACTGTACATGAAGATAGTAACTCCTAATACTTGTCCCAAAATTTGATTTCTCCTATGTCAGGTACGTATGGTGTCACTGAACTGCACATGTGTGTCATGCCATAGAAGCTGTACATATTAAAGCCATCTAGTCCAGAGAGTCTTCACTCCAAAGCAAATAGTGCAGCTGGAGGGGATTTGACCAGGCCCTGGAGACCTCAAAGTCCTCTGTTCAGCCAACCTCTATTTGGAGGTGCCAAACACTTGGGCCCTGCAGCCCTTAAGCCACCTTTCTACAGGATCCAGCAGCAAAATTTTAGCTTGTCCAGGTCAGCTTATTCTTAAAAAATTCTCTGGGCACTTGTAGTTCCTTTTCTCAAATCTCTGCCAGGGAGTTTTCTGTGGGAGGTATCTATGTAAGGCCTAGTGAACAAGTGAGGAGATGGCACAGACAGAAGTTGGATAAAGAGTGAAAAAGAGAGATATTTTAAGCATGCACTCCTGGTTTTGAGTTTGGATTTTTTTTTTTTTTTTTCTAAAATTTAAGAACACTCGAAGGTTCAAAGTCTGCATTCCAAGCTGTAGCAAACCTACAGCTTTCTCAACTTTCTCTATGCTTCTTCAGAGTGCAGCAGAGACGTACAGATACCAGTTTTTGCCTAACAGATAATCGAGAGCCTCCTGTTTCTGGCTGTGTCTAGCCCATTGCTCAGCTGCTGTGGATCACAGATCTTGCTGAGGTTTCCATTTCTCACCAAGAACGAATGCTGCAGATGCGTCTCAAAGTAGTCTTTACTGTTGTAGTTTCATCATGCACATGAGCTCGTTTTCAAAAAGCCTATTCTGGGCTGATGTTGTGGTAACTGAGATCTCAATTAGAGGCAGTGAGAGGAGCAGCTTACAAAAGTATAAAATAATAAACAGTAATGTGCTTGTAAACACCAACACGAGGCTAGAGGCCCAAGCTTTTCATATGTAAGAGTTGCCTCTCATGGTGGAGAACTATTTAAAATGAAGCAAATTTAAACAAGTGACTCAAAAGTTTTAATGTAGGGCTCTTTACAAGCACTGCATTCTCAAAAAGTATTCAGAGAACTTAGCAGAGCACCCAATATATCTACTGAAGTAAAAATACAATATCGTGAAAATTGTGTTGGTCAGCAGGGACCAGACTGAGAGACACCAGATATAGCTGAAGACCAGGTATTTGCTTCATAGAATTTTTATGTCATCCTCATATACCATTATCTCCAAAACTGTTCTTATAATAACAGATAATAATAAACAGATTTCTTTGCTTCTTCTCCTTGTATTCTTATTCTTACTTCCTCAATTTAAATATATTTTCATTGTAGATACTATTACTATTTCCATTGTACCTATCTGTTTCTTTCACATTTTTATGAATGTAAACAAATTCTGTGATTAAAATATTTGAACGTTTGCACGTGAAGAAGAAACATTCTAATTTATTGCACCATACTCATACATATTACAGTTGTGATACAAGGTTGACCTTGGAATCTCAGGGACCCAGAACTAAAGTGTGTATTTCCGTTCTCCAGTGCTGTCAATATCAGCGTGTAAGAAGCAAAGATCAGCCGTGCTACTACTTCAGGAATCCAATGGCCCATGAAACAGTATTGGTCTTCCCTCTGTCTTCTCATCTAAACTTGTAGAAAATAATAGACGAGTTTGGGTTGATCAATAAATGAACAGTAAGCAGGAGACTGGTAATAGCTGTACAAGGAATTGTGCCGTTAGAGGATTGTTGTGAAATAAGTTTTCAAGCCTTCTGATTAAAGCATTTTCAAAACAATATTGGATTTATTCTTGTAATTGAAAATAACTTTTAAACAGAATGATCAATTAACAGTGCTGTTTGTATTGTTAAGGTAATGTTCAAGCACGTATTGCAGCTAAAGGTTGCCGTAATAATAATACACAGTACCTTTTTTCCTGTTATTATTGCAGGAGTCACAACAGGGATCTACAGGACACAGCAATACAAGTAAGTACCAACTCATTTATGGTTTCACTGGTGGAGGGAGCGACAATGACTGTGAAAACCAGGGGACTAATAAGAAAACAGTAGTAGCCTGGTACAGTGCAGAGCTTCAGCAAGCAGTACTCATTTTTAGCCAGATGTTAGGAACTGAATTCAAGAACAACTATTGAAATGCCAGATCTTTGGTGGACTGGGAAGAAAAAAGGAAAAAAAAAAAAAAAAAGGATTCACTTACAGAATCATAGAATCATTAAGGTTGGAAAAGACCACTAAGATCATCTAGTCCAATCGTCAACCCATCACCACCATGACCACTAACCCATGGCTATTTTATTACGTTGATGGGAAAGACTGAAATAGCAAAAGAATGGCTTTTCTAAAATATCAGAAAAGAGCTGATCCAGTTGCTTGGGAAAGGGCACTGCCAAATCCAGACTGCAGAAAAAATGATCACTCATCTTTTATAGGCAATGGTATATTTTGTGACTATTGCACTGTGAAAAGATACACAAATCTTGCCAATGTGATACCAAATAATGCCTCAAAGACCATATGGCTGTAGGTCTTTTCTAGCTAGAAAAACAAAAACAAAAAAACAACAAACAACTTAGCAGCTGGACTGAAAGATTGAATTGTTCCATGAAACAAAGTATTAATCCTCTCCCCTGACTGTTGTTAATGTTGTCTTGCATATTAAAAATACATGATCCTACCCTGCTCTCAACGTAAAATCATCTCAACCAGAAGAACTGTTTTGTTAGTTTCCTGACCTGACAGCCAGCAGAGCCCTGTTTGCAAATTACAAGGCTGTGACTGAAGATGAAAAATGCCCTGAGCTTGTAGGTAGGGCTTTGAAAGTGTCTGGTCACCCACTGCGTGAGGGAGAATACATCCAGTGAGACAAACCTGGGAGATGTAGGCTATTAAAACTGTGCAGCTCTTTGCCAGGGAAAGGTCGGCAGGCAGAAGTTGATGTTGTGAAGAAACATGCAGTGGTGTCACTTAATTGCCAGCATCAGTTTGATATTGCTGTGAGGACCAGCAATAAGGAAATAATAAAAGGCAAAGGGGATGAGGTTCTGTCAGAAAATAATGAATACAGTAATGAGAGAAGGAAGCACAAAGGGGCCGTAATGGAGAGGGCTATGCAAACATGCAAAGAGTCGTGAGCATGACAAACACACAAACTGAGCTGTGGGCTTCACCATGAAATCGGAGGCCACAGTGTTTGGATAGCTTTGATCATAGTTCCATTTCATTTATTTCCTCCTTGCAACACTTTAATAAAATAAGTTGTTCTGCAGATCTAATGAAACCTGCTCTCCTGTGGATTAAGAAAGTAGTTCTGCTTCTTTACATCTTTCCTCTGCTCATTTCACCTCACTTTAGTGCCAGTTCTCCCATCAGCAATCCCTCACACTGGTACCTCATGTTTCTTGTCTTCTTTTTCATCCTGCTCAGCAAAATCAGTGTATGTCTGCCACTGGGTTGGAACTGCACTTGGTCCTGGTTGGCTGGATAGATGGTGGCAACCACACCAACGAATGGCTGAGCCCATGCAGAAACACTTTCTGCATTGGTATTGAATGTTAGGGTTGCTGTCTGACACCAAGTCACAACTCCTAACATTTTGGAGGAATCCGACTACCTCTGAGATATGTATCCATGAGGATTCCTGCCAGGATATGAAAATAAGTCACAAAATAAAGCACAGTTAGGTAGCATAAGAGTCAGACCTTATCAGTCCTATACAACAAACGCAAAGGAAATTCAGGTAAAAAGGATCTGGATGTGAGGCAATGCTAGCAAATGGCTCCACAGGGGAAAGAAATCTAATGGTCTATATACTGCATTATCCAAATGCACATTTTCATAGTCTCAGTTAGTTGGTATTCCCCATTGCACCATGTCTTCCATGGAGTAGCTCTTGAGTCTCTCATTTGCAATGTTTTTACTTCAACTGTTAACACTGTCTTTCTCATTTGCATTTCTCTCATCCTTCCCCCACAAGTAAATCAAAGTATTTTAAAACCCTTAATGGATGAAGTTATTCTGCTCTGTTAAAGTAAGTATTATTTACCCCTGTTATCCAGAGAGGGTAATTTACAATGGTTAGGTTGAGTGATTCACCCAAATTCCTTCCACTATTCAGCAGGGAAATTCTACAAAATTCCACTTGAATTTTATTTTGAAATGGGAGAAAACTGGACTTATCCCATCTGGTTGTATTTAAAACAATTAAGAAATGAGTTGTGTGAGCCTGTCTCATCCTGATTTTCCTTTCTTAAATGTTAGGAACACTCTGCCCGGGGAGGTAGTGGGGGTGTTCAAGAACCATGCAGATGTGACACTGAGGGACACGGTTAGTGGGCATGGGGGTCATGGGTTGATGGATACACTGTATGATCTTAGTGGTCTTTTCCAACCTTATCGATTCTGTGATTCTGTGATAAGATGTAGTAGAAATTCAGTGATAAGATTTAGTAGAAGTTAGTAAAGAATTCTCAGGTCTGTGGCTAAGGATGTGAGGGTTGATGGTTTCCACAATGTGCTTCTGGAAGCATGCACATACATATACTCCAGCATGTGGACACATGCACATTTCCACACTCATTTCAGAAAACATATACAGGGCATAGCACCTGAAGCAAAGTGCTCTAACAGCAGCCCTGTAAAAGAGGTGAGGTAGGTAGCATATCCTTTGTTAATTCCCATTGGACTAAGAAAAACTGAAGACCCCACAAATTTGCCCATTAAAAGAAACCAGAGCTAGAGTGGATTTAATTCAGCAAATGCTCAGTGGTGCTCACACAGCGGTACTTGCATGCATTTGTCAGGTTACATGAAAAAATGGAGATACAATTCTTGGTCTAGCCAAGAGTGAGTGTGGAAAAAAAAAAAAAAACAAGTTGCTCTGACAGATAATTCTCTTTTACATATGCTTTTCCAGTAGCTTATCAGTACCATATCTATGACATTCAGCTATGCTTAGTCTATACACATTTCTCATATTTCTGTTATTCAGTCAAGTGTGAACAAAGTTGGTATGAACTGATAAAGCATTAATGACCAGATTTTCTACTCTGATAGGCTGGAGTGATACATTTCTAGCATCCTCAAAAGCTTCATCCTTCCCCTCCGCAAAGAAGTATATAAAGTGACAATTAGCATTAAAGCAGCTGCAAATGCTTACTGTAGGGTAATTCATTAATATCCAGTTTGGCTAAATCACAGAGATTCCCTTTTCACTCAGTCCTCACAGTACTTGTGTTGTTTCCCTCTCTACATTAGCACACATTGCTGAAAGTAGAACTTAAGTGAACTCTGCTGGCAAAGCACTCAGGAATCCATATGCCCCCTCACACTTAAACAAACCAGTGCGTTCATGGTAAGAATTCATCATTTATTAAAAAAACCTAAGTTACAAATAGAAAATCTTTGAATACATTCCAACCGTTACTGTTGGTTTCTTGTTCCAAATTACCATAACACAGATGAGCTCCAGGACTCCAGGCTGACAAACGTACACTGTAGCAACAGCTTTCTAGCCAGGAGGTTCATCAACTGGATATGCTTTCTGAAGTCTGTTAAAAGTGGAAAGTGACCTAGAGATTATTCCATCCTGTGTGTCTGTCTAGCTTACGCCTACATTTTAGGTGCCTTAAGCTAGGGGTCCACAGAGAGACAGTGGCGTTTCTAAAAAAACAGATCTGTCCACAGCCTTTTCACTAAAGTTTAAGGACAAAAAAGGTACAGACAAACTCTTCCACGTGGGAGGATGAGATGCAAGCACCACAGCAAGGTGTTTGCACTACCCAGAATTTCCTTTAATTAGACCCTTACTTCCAGAAGGTCACCATCTAGATGTGCTTTAGATGATTTCTGCACAGCAGTGGAAGGACACTGGTGGCAAAACTCTGCCTTTTCTGAAAGCAACAACAAGTTTTCAAGAGGCACCCCTTATAGCCATTGCTGACACTCTAATGCTATACAAAAACTGAGGGTGAAGACTTTGGCAGCAATGAGTGGGTGATATATAGTGCTCATGTGCATAGAATGCCTTAGGGGCTGGTCTATAACGCACTCAAGTCAGTGACAAGGGAGCACTTGGAACAGCCTGATGAAAACAAACACTTCTTACATTTTTTTCAGAAGACTCAGGTGGATTTTGGTTTAATAAAGCTCGTTAAAAGGTAGCAGAGGAAAACACATCCATCAGTAAGCCAGTCACACTTAAGCTCTGAGCCTCTCTGCCTGCTAGGACACATAAACCTATACATAGACAATACACAAGGGAAACCGCAGCTGCAGTTGCGAGGTCTAGAATTCAAGTTCAAGGTGATTAAAGTGGATCAGTTTACCCTGTTCACTCAAGTTAGACCTAAAGAAAAATCTTACGCTGAGGTGTAACTCCATCCGGTTTCTCAGACTGATGAGTGTAGCAAAGTACAACCACCTTTTTAAGGGGGATGAAAGAGGGAAAAGGTCTTGGCTTGACCTACCAGAACAGTATTACCCCATCAGCTAGCAGCTTTCCTGGTGTCAGTGTTCCTGAACCCAGGAAGGTGATCATCATAAGCTGTGTGAGTTGTAAGGAAACATAAAGAAGAGGGTGCCGCTGAGCCTCTGATACTTCTCAAGTATTCAAGTACCTGACTTCTCCTCAGGTTGGGTGTGTAAGCCAAGTTAGCCCCTTCTTGCACAAAATAGCACCACTCATTTGTAGACGCATGTTCCAGTCACTGCCTTTGTAGCTCCTTCTAGCGCTGTACTACTTAGTATGAGCAGGACATGGGGGCATGTGCGTGTTGGCTGGAATGCACTATCAATAGCAGAGCTGTAGGGCCCTGGAGAAAACCTTTCCATGGCTCCAAGGTCTCCTGCCCCTAGTAAGACTTGAGTTGTTTGAGTCTTTCTGTCCTCTAAGCAGCCTCTCCTTTAGAGTTTCTACACCTAGTATTGCCAGAGTACATGTGCCAGTGGAAAGAAAAGTCAAGTAGGAGTGGACTCCCAGCTTGTAAATACTCCAGCAGTGCCCTGGCATTATGATTGCTACAGCAGCATTCTCTGCTTGTGGTGAGAGCAGTCGGTGTTAGCAATGAGTAAAACTTTGACATGTCACATCTGAACAGTTTCCATATTTACCCATTTCTGATGTCATTTTCTTCTTCTCTTTTAAAGGAAAAAATGATGTAGAGCCAAAGAGTCCAGAGAAAGGCGCAACCCATACATCGTAAGTCACTTCTGCCTTTATGATCAAAAAAAGCGTCTATGTTTTATCAGATTGGTTGGGCAATATTGAATTTGTCCATTTGTTTTCATTAAGATAAAGCTCTTTCACTGATGCTGTTCTTAGAAAGGCTTTTTAGATAACGACTAAACATTAATTATTCCTAGAACTTTTGCATGCTGGCAAGTCAGAGATCTTCACGAGTGAAATGGCTCCCTATCATGCTGAGTAGATATGAAATGATTTCTGTGGGTGTGAGAGGCTGCCCTTTATAACCTGACTTCAGCATTACCTTAATGCTACCGGAGTTTGTCACACTTGCAAAAAAACGTCATGTCACATATGCCTTTGATGTACTGATGTAATTTTAAAAGACTGCAGTCTGCAGCTTCACCTCTGAATTACTTGAAATCCAATTACAGTTATCTCTGGTCTCTCACGATTTTGTTGATGTTTTTGAATTAACAAAAGAAGTCAAGAAATAGATAGGAACAGGCACTTGTAATATATCAGTGTTCACCTTCACTCTGGTGCAACAATAGAAGCTTTTACCATTTTTAACTCCAGTATACAAAGAACAGAATTGTTTTGCCAACATAAACCAACATAAACTATAAAATGGATGGGCTGCAAGTTAAAAAAATATATAAATAACAACAGTCTTCCAAACTGAGTTAGATAAGTGAATTCTTGTAATATTTACCATGCAGGAGCAGTATGAATTTCCACTAAACCATTCACCTTTTTAATCCCATTTGTGGGAGTCAAGTTCCTGTAAGTCAGTCATGTGAATTTTAGAGTGCATCTTGTCCGTAATTTATGTTTCCCGATTCTCGTTATTTAAATTCAGAGCGTTACATCATGTAAATCTCACAAGGTGTCACCATTTGTCACATGGTCAAAAGTAGTCACAGAAGGAGGTACAATAACAGTGATTTATTGTGGGATGTTTTCATTTCTGCTGCAAATACGCATTAAAAACCTACTGGAAATGAATCTAGAAAAAGATTTGACATGGTGTAAGAAATGGCTTGTCCTGTGGATTGTGTTGTGGAATGTAATTACAGCCTGTGAGCTTATTTAGCCAAACTTATTAAATGAATTAAGCATTAGCAGCCTTATGCCTTCTGATAGTATGATTGCTGGGAATGGTTAATAGAATGATTCCAATAATTATCATTTTTAAAAATAGTATTGCAATAAAGACCGAAAGAAGAAGGGTTTTAATGCCATCTGGAGGTATTTTGGAGAAACACATTTATTTTGCTGATATTTAGCAATATGTAAACCATAAGCCATCCTCCACAGTGGTTTTGCTAGTCCGGCGGTATTTTATCTATGAGGAATGTTCTTAACTTTCTTCTTTATCAACTTGAAACCCCCTAGCAACTCTGGGCCCAGAATAGAGCTGCGTGGAATCACAGAATCACAGAATGGTTTGGGTTGGAAGGGACCTCAAAGCCCACCCAGCTCCAACCCTCTGCCATGGGCAGGGCTGCCCCCCACCAGCTCAGGCTGCCCAGGGCCCCATCCAACCTGACCTTGAGCACCTCCAGGGATGGGGCAACACAGCTTCTCTGGGCAGCTGTGCAAGTGAGCAGGGTTCAGAGATGTGCCCCAGTACCTGTCTCAGTTTCAGCTTGAGACTGTCCATTGTGCCACACTGAGTTCCAATTTGAACACAGCAGACTTCAAAATCTGCTTAGGTGTGAGAAGTTCCCTGCCTAGTAAGACATATTAGTGTGACCTTCTGAAACCATCCGCTTGTCTACTGCATGCAGAGTACTCAGAATGCTTATCTTTGCCTTGTTGCTAATGCTAGGGCCACCTCACAGTAGATACCAGTTCCTTGGGCAATTCTTAGAAGCAGCAATGACTTTCACCACCGCAGCGCACACAGCTGTGCACAGGATGCACACTGAGAGGCCACACCTGTCACATGGCCATGCCCTGAGTCCTGCGGGAGGGATTTTGAGGAGGAGCCACAGTGAGAGGTGGCACCTTCAGGGCTGGCTGGGAGAAACTGCAGGGAGCCAGAAGGAATGCTCTGTGGATTCATTTCACCATGAATCATTGTTTCCATGTAAAAATGAAACAAACAGCAGCCAAAAAGAAAAGCAAAAACACAAAGCAAGACATGTTGGCCCAGATAAAAATAACAGAAAAGATCGGGAGGAGCAAATTAATGTTTCTTTCTTGCAAATGTCTTTTTTATTTCCCCTCAGGCATGTTACAAGCCACACACTCAAACCAAGCTTATATGACTCAGTGGCAGTTAATTCATCCTTGGTGTAGATTTACTGCCACCATCCAAAGATTATTTATGCTGCTTCAGAAGACAGGTTGATTGCCCTACTGAATCAGGCAGTGAGGTGCTTGTGAACCGAGCATTTACATCAGGTCTCCCCTGAAGGATTCCTCCTACCTGGCCCACTGGGCTCCAGGGGCTCAAAACCAGGTGTTGCTGTAGAGCAAAAGGGATGAAGGTGCTGCTTGTGTCCTCTGAGGGCATGGAAATCTGGGGCACAGATGTGTGCTGTGCTGCTCAGAGGAGTTTGGGTACAAGAAATGCATCGTTCCAAAGAGCATAATGTGTAGCTTTTTTGCAGTTATGCGTTAACTCTCTGGTTGGACTCTGGTGGGACCTGGCTCTCCACTGATAAGAATATTATACATTACAAAACCAGTATACTTTGGATGATTCACATTAGTTGATGAAACATCCTAATTAGGTAGATAAATAAGGGCAGCCATTACAATGCAGTTATCTTTATAACTGAGATTAACATGATAGGGTGAGAATTATGCAAAACCATGGAGGAAGAGCAGAATCCGGGCAGAGTCTTTGTTCCTTTTACACAGTGCTGCTATAGCCCTCATTGCATCAGCATGCACAGAAATCATCTGAACTGGCACTACATGATGGCAATAAAAGGTGCAAACAATACAAAGGTGTTAAGCTGTCTTGAGTCTTCTCCAGCTGATTCATGTTCCATGTAATGGAATGCTTTTAAAGCCATAAGAGTTCTGGATTTGAAGGGTTTTTTGTTGTACTCAGTATGTACAGCTCTCTATGGGTCATCTGATTACAACTTCCCTGCACATTTCTAAACTTTTAGAACTGTTCAGAAGTATCCAGCAGTGTTTCATTCTTCTGGCTTTGTGATGGAAGTTTCAGTTTTCAGTGGCTAGAAAACTTACAAAATTTTGTTAAAAACACCTAATTTTTATGAAAATACTCCCCTCTACCCCAGCCTTACCAGTTGTAGGATGGAGGAGAATGTTAAAGAGAAGAGGGGAATGGAGACCGAGTGCTCTTTTTGAGGGTTTTTTTAGGATCTTTTCACTAAACCTTAGAACACTGCACTTGAAACTCTTTGTTGTATAAAATATCCATGCAAGGAAAAATTATTCCAACAAGCTCCTGTGTTTCAGAGGGTCCAGTGGTGCCACAGCAAGTCCCCACTGCACTGGAAGTCTGAGATCACCCACCTTCCCACACGCAAACTGTGACAACAACCCAAAAATGGCACAAATACACAAAGCACCCCAAAAAATTCCCACTCTTGCAATGACTTTTGAAGTACTGCCTGTTGTAATGTTCTTAGTACCTTTGTGTTTATAAATGATCTCCAATTCAGACTACCCAAGGTTAATCATGCCTGACTGTGATTCACTGCTATGCATTTACCTCAACATTTCTAGTATACTTAATGATATCAGCACTAGCAATGAGATACCTTGCTGCTGTCTCTTTATTTTCCCTCCCACAATTGTTTTCATGCCGAGCTGCTCCAGATTTTTCCCTCCCTTTTTACAAGAGAATTAACCAAGATTGAGGGAGGCTTTTATAATTTATGGCAGTTATGCAAGTTTTGTCCTTTCTAATACACTCTGAAAATCACAGAGATCTCGATATGTGTGTTCACTTGTTTGCCTTTGCCAGGCAGAAATAGATGTTGGCACCAGTCTCTAGCATCACTTGGAGAATAGTTTGCTCAGGGGAGCTTCATTATCTGTACTAACTTCAGCTGTTTCCAAGCTGCCTATTTGCAGAGATTAGTGCTACAGTCTCTTGCCCATCCTGTTGCTTACATCATTCTCATCACCTTGATTCCCCCAGGGGAAGAAAATAGGAAACGGGTAATTGGAGCAATGTCACTCTTGTTCTTCTTTGGTTCAACCTACATCTGTATTGGCATAGAATCATAGAATCACAAAATGGTTTGGATTGGAAGGGACTTCAAAGCCCACCCAGACTCAACCCCTGCCATAGGCAGGGCTGCCCTCACCAGCTCAGGCTGCCCAAGGCCCCATCCAACCTGGCCTTGAGCGCCTCCAGGGATGAACCATTCACAACTTCCTTGGACAACCTGTTCCACCAGCATCAACATCACCTGTTTGTTTCTTGCCTTTTCTTCCTCCCTTGAGTCTCACTCCTTGTATCTACAGAGTGACTCATAGATATTACAGCCAAAAACTCCTGCTAATTTCCCATTTTGCAGATGGGAAAACGGAGGCAGGGGAATTACAAGCCACTTCCAGGCAGCAGAGTATCATTCTCAAATACAGGAGATCAGGCTAAGTGCTACCAATGCACCATTGTGCACTGAATCCCCGAGGAGCTTTTCCTTCCACATCTGGCTGCTGTCTGATCATGAGCCAAAGCCTTAAGTCTCTCAGGCATCCACTGAGCACCAGGGTTGGAAGAGGAGTCCTAATCCCACCTCACTTCACCAGAACACCTGGTGCAAGTTATTTAAAGTTAGGCTTGGCTTTCACCCATCTAAAATAATAATTAGGCTGCCATGAAGACCAGCTCATTAATACTTGTACAAAGTGTTGAAAAATGCAGGGTTCTGTAAAAAATGGCTACGGATTACTCACCCAGAACACTAAAGGAAATGAGGGGTAGGTTAAGTTTTTAAAGACAGACTAGAGCAGTAAGTGGTGGATGTCCTAAGCAGTGCCAGCAGCAGGGAGGGGCTGAGTGCAGGGGGACTGCACTGTCACCCCCAAGCACCTACAGACCTAGCAGGCTTTGGCAGCCCCTGCCTCATCACCACTGCCCCATCCTCCCCCAGAGTTTCAGCCACAGTATTTTGGAGCAGTCTCCACCCAACTTTAATTAGGATCTTGCTTTCATCTCAGAGCACCTGAGGGAGGAATGGTGAATGGGGAAAGGGCAAAGCTGGAAAGATGAGTTCGGTGACACATCTTAGAAATCCTTCTGTTTGCTTGCCACAAGGACTGTAATGGCCCAGTAGAATCAGGAAATAGTTGGAGGTCATGAAGAACAATGGAAAGAATGAAATCCATGCAACTGTGGATGGTGGCACCAAAAGAAGTTACCCACACTTTTCTGCGATATAATCCATGTTTAGTTTCCAGATAAGATAACAGGGCAACTTTCCAAACAGCAATCCACAGCTCTGGAAGTTTGGGGCATTTTCAAGAGCAAGGACATCTGCAGTAGGTACTGGTCAGTGATTCGGTGATTTTACTTTCGGTAAATGTGTGGGCCATGGTGAGAGTATCAGCCTGGTGGTGAGCCACAGCTGGGCCTCCTCCACCAAAAACACAGCTTCCAAGGGGTGATAGGCAGTTAAGAAGAGCTATTTTTTAAGATGTCTTGCTTCTGAAGGCACCAGTTACACATTGTATCATCGATGACTTTTGTGATATTTCTGAGACAACTTCTAGTCCATACAAAAAAAACCAAACACCTTACCACAATGAATGAAAGCAGTGTTCTTTGGAGTGATGGAGGTCTTGAAAACTGTAGAAGTGAAAGTCTGGTGTTTATCCATGAGCCAAGTAGCTGGCAGAAGAAGAAGGCTGGCTTCATCACACTATCCCACCTGTTTACTTGAACCTGGGCTTGGGGAGCTAACTCCTAACACTGCCAGGCTGTCAGTGCTCAGCCAGTCCAGCAGGAGCAGCTACAATCTTAAAAAGCACCACTCAGCTCTCAAATTCCCATTAAAAAGTTCTTTTTTCTGCTCTCTCCTCTGAAGCATTGCCTTCAGAACGCGTACAGGGTATTTCTCTGTGTATTAAATATAAAGACCATTAAAAAATACAACT
The DNA here is from genome assembly GCA_030625065.1 of Alectoris magna. Classification (NCBI taxonomy): domain Eukaryota; kingdom Metazoa; phylum Chordata; class Aves; order Galliformes; family Phasianidae; genus Alectoris; species Alectoris magna. The sequence goes on from CM060560.1 coordinate 63,987,892, forward strand.
CCCCTGTAACTTTCTGTACCAAGAGACAGACCGTTTCACCTGTGAGATGCATCAACCGGCTGTATTGTCACGGTAGCGATGTGTTAGGAACTGTCAGTTCCTATCCTTCCCTTACCACAAATCTTTGGATTTGTGGTATATGATGTTGCTGACAGTCCACAGAAAAATACTGTAAGTTGATATCAACAAATCTATTTTCTTCAAATCCTATAAAGACATTTTCTTGGAAGGCATTTTCCCACATGGGTCTTGACTGAATCTGGCTTTGAGGTTTAGCTAAGTTAACAAGGAAGAGTGGTTTGGTGGTTTGGGTGATTTTTTTTGCCACAGAAAAAAATGTAGATGCATGGCGGTCAAAGATGATAAAATCTTCAAAAACACATAAATTGTATTAAAATAAACTTAAAGAATGGTATCTATTAAAGAAGGTGAGATGTTTTTTATTTGCTGGATTTAGAAAGAAAATGCTTGGAAGCCCAATCTGACCATAATTGCAGCTATGGTTACCCTAGGATAAAGTTTAGCTTCCATTGTGTCTCAGTCAGCCAAGAAAGGCCTTATCTGAGATGTCAGTAGGGACAGGAATAGGTGAAGTCTAAATAACAGCACCTTTGAGGTCTGGGGAAGCTTGTGATTGACTTTCAAAGGAAGAGATAGGGCTTTCACTGTCCCATTTTTCAGTGTTAGACTTTACTTTTACCAGATATAACCAATGACCAGAAATAACCACTCCTATTGCTGCAGGACTCAGCACAGAGTTTTATTACTAAGTCCCCTTGATCCAGGCCCTCTTGTTTAACACTTTCCCCTGCACTCTCTACCTATACTGTACACACCGGAGAGAATACCCACAGCTGCTGCTCTCATTTTGATGCCACACCAGACTCAAAGGGAATGGCACAAGATACCCTTGCTTCAAATAAGAAGCACTCAGCACCTTCTGTCCAGTTGGAAAACTTGTTACAATGCTGGCCATTATGTCTAATTTTGTACCAAGTGACAAATGTTCACTAACACTTGTGTTCATTTACATCACTTAGAATAAAACCGACCAATTTAGCCCACTGAAATATAGTTAAGATTGAGGAAATGTTTTCCCATGTTGCACCAAAAGCATATTATTTTTCTCTTAGGCACTGTTTTCCTTGGACTTTGTCATTTGTAAGACACTAATTGGGAATTCTGAATGCAGTATTCGCTCCAAGCATGGTGGTTAAGGAGAGGTTGCCAGGAAAATCAGATGTAAATACCTGGGAGGAACTTGATTTCATCAGACATGCCATCAGAAACCATCTACTTGCTGTGTACTTTCTCCCTGAAGTAAAAGGATAAACTGGAGCTGGGTGTCGGGCACATTGTAGCTGCACGGTTCATGTTGCTGGTTTTGCTGGGTTAAAGCTCCCCGTTGCTTTTCTGGAAATCCCACACCTGGGAGAGAGGCTCTGCTGCTGGTGCGAGCACAGGGAGGGGGGAATGGAACACCACACAGCATGTCCAAAAGGAGAGAAATGCCATCAGGAACGCTCACATAGCCTGATTTTGTGGGGCTTTTTGCCATCAGTCACAGGGTGAGGGGTGATGCTGTGCTGGGCTGAGCCCGTGGCTGGTACAAGGAGAGGTGTGGAGGTGGGGAGACGGAGGAGGAGGGACAGGCAGGGAGAAAGGGAGATAGAGGGTCCTGGCTTACTGCCAAGGCAAATAACCAACATTTTGCAAAAGAGAAATCCTAAGACTGAGGTCATAGTATGGAAAAAGTCTGTTTCACAGACTCTTTAGCCTGAATGCGGGCCAAGTTTTTTTATGTTTTTTTTTTTTTTTTAATATATATATTTTTTTTAATGCAGGCATCCTATTAACATTTGAACACTAAAGCTCGTCCAGGAATGGAAAGATTTTGGAATTTGCTGTGCCTTAGTTTTCTACTTTGTTGGTATACATATATACTTTTAATTACGAGAAAGCAAGGCTTTGAATGGGAAGCTGTCTCATTTTACTTTTAAATTATTTCACCACTATGAAGATCAAATTAAGGGTACGTAAAGAAGTGCCTTTTTCTTCCAGAGACTAACAAACTCAAAAAAAAAAAAAAAAAATACAGATTTTTCAAGCTTGGTGGACAACTTTTATCTTCCATGCAAAATACAAAAAGATACTGAAACCAGGAATGGTGATGGATTTTCCTCTGTGGAAAAGTTCTTCTGTTCAGCCATTTGTACCTCCGATTTTTTTAAGTCTTTGTAGTAGCAAACTGACAACTTCATGACAGTTTATTTTTTGTACCTAACTAAACAAATTATTGAAGCTCTTCTGCCTTAGTCTCTGGGTTTGCATTTAATGCCAGAGCGTGGATATTTTTTAACTGTGGAAAAATAGAACTCCTTGGATCTGTTAGGATGTTATTGCAAGCAAGTTTTGTGGTCTTTGATTTGCTAAGCTACAACTGGAGTCTGCCTTCCTCAGGGTAAGAATATTTCCACATTATCATTTCACCTGTGGCATTATATCTTTGTGTGTATCTTGGCTTTGTGCAGCCTGCTCTTTGTTTAGCATGCAGACAAGCTACATCTCCCCAGAGAGATGTGGAATATATTTATTGGCAATTTAGAATTGATGATAGATTTGACAAGCAAGCAGGGTGATGCACTGATGCTATCAAAGCTGGAGATGAATCGGGACAAAGGTTTGGATGAGGCGTATTGTTCTGGGATTCAAAAGGGTTTTACTTACAGATCATTCCAAAATCAAGGCAACTGTACCGCTGACTTACAAAGAGAAGAGCTTTTCTGAGTTTTTACGAGAAAAAACATGTCTTGATTGGCCCACAGACCTTTTATGGCAGAATTACAGCTGACATTTCTGCATGCTGATGTTTATTAGTTTTGTAAGCTATTTTGTCAGGATTCATTTTTGCTGTTTCCTTCTTTCATGTTATAAACTGTAAGCAGTTGTAGGTAGAGAGGAGGAATCTCTTGACATCTTTCCTCAGAGAGATGCTCCAAGAGGTGTGGGTGTAATAAATGAAAACAGAAGTGATCTGTTACCTGATGAGCATGTGGACTTACCGTTCATTCGTTTGCCTTAGAATTTAGTGTAATTATAGGGGAAAATCCCATAAACTCACCACAAGCTTTCCTACTGTCAAAGCAAAGAGGACAAATTAAGACAAATAATCTCTTAATAGCATTTAATAGCATGATACAATGTACAAGCAAATTACCTTGTTCAGTGGCCGATTTTTGTGCCATTTTAAATGGCTGATTTGGAAGTGGGGCTCTATCCAGAGGTCCCCTAGGGAGCTGGGGCAGGTGATGCAGACATGCAATGCAGACATGCAACCTGCCTTGACGTGGTTCAGGCCTGGAATGTCCACGAACATAACCTCAAAAATAATTTGTCATTGCTCTGGTTTGTGGGTTTTTTTCTAACCGTCGGCGTTAAGACAAAAATTCATGTGGCTGCTCATGTAAAATCCACATGCTTTCCCCATCAGTATAATGTTTGCAGTAAGTGTAATACGAGACACAAACTGCTCAATATTTGCAGTCACTGTCAGCAACAGCGGTTTCTGTAGACTTCCATGGAAGAAAGGATAAAGTCTTTTGCCAGAAACTGTTAGAAAAGCCTCTGTCACAAAGTAAGGTTTGATCTTGCAAATAATTGCAGACAAACATGATGCTTTCCAGCAGGACTTTTGCTTCAGCACTATTGTCTGAAAGACCAAATGTTCCTGTGGGTAACTGGAGCCATGTTTAAGCTTTATTGCTCATCTCCCATTCAGTTAAAAACCATTGCCCCAGCAGCTGCATGCTTTCCTGTGAGCGCTGTCGGTAAAGCAGAATGAATTATGTCTGTTGAAAAAGCAGCCCATTACAGAATGCCTGCACATGGAGACCAAGGGGAACAAATACTGAACCTGTATATGCCCAGGTCTGCTTCTTCTGACAGCAGCTATTAACATGCTGACCTCCACATCCCACAGTGCAGCAACCTTGCATAGCTCCAGTAAGCGAGCACTCCGGCACCGGGGCTGAGGGTGGCTGTGTGGTCATTCTGGAGGAGCTTCCTTTCCACTGCTGAAGAGCTTTGCGTTGTCAGGCATCACATTCAAGAGGAAGGAACCTCTCCTTGAGGCTGTCCCATAGGTTTCATTGCTGTCTGGTTGGCTGGTGGCCCTCTCCAGCCCTGCAGCACCCACAGCAGCCTCGTGTGACTGCTGCTGAGCAGCCAGGAGTCAGGAACTGAGCTCTGATTCATGGGGGAGAGTGGAGAGAAGGGAAAAGGCTGGAGAAATGGTCACAAAAGACTTATCAGCTAAATAGGATCTTAGGAGTTTTGTTACTGCATCTAACACACATCACTAAACAAATACTAGAACATATATAATGCATAAACAGTGGGAGGTGGTTGAAAAGCTGGACGATGGTTGTAAGATTGGTAGCAGGACCTAAAATACTGTTTTCCCAACTTGCATATATTTCATTATGACTGCAGTAGGTGGATGACAACCATCATCCACAGGCATTATGGAAAGATCATAAAAAGTAACAGCCCATCTTTTAACATGATTTTGATTTATTTTTATCTAGCAGATGTGGCCACGTACATCTTTAGCATGATCCCATTTGGCTCAGTGACATTGCACAGCTATGATTTCTCTATGAGAAGATCAACTCATTCTGTATTCTAAGAACCTAAAAGCTTCAATGCCTAGCTGAAAACCAAGTGCCTTTTGCTCAAACTGCTTACGTTCTTGTACTTGAGAAAAAATTAAAATCTCATCTTATTTCTTTGCGTGCACTTGTCACCCACTCAGAGTTTTATCCAAGTAGATCTCTGGTCCTTTTCAAAGAACATCTTCAGCATGAGTTGCATTAGCTTTAAAGACTCACCAAGAACAGAGCGGTCCAGGCTGACACTCTTGGTTTCCAGCAGAGAAGTAACTGCACAAGTCTTATCCCACAATCCTGCAGCTCAGTTAATTAAGTATTTGATATCCTAAGAAGCTGCTGCCTCCCAAAGCTAAGGAGAGGGAGCTGCCAGGCCCCATTCCCATCTCTGGCCACCAGACACTGTGATGTTCAGAGGCTTTCCACACATCACACCATGCTACACAGCTCTTCCCCTCTCCCCACCCCACAGAGCTGATGAAATTAAATAGCACAAAAAATTAACCCCACCGTTATTGGAATGCAGCTGGGCAATACATGGTTTCGTTTGCTACAGTGGCAGAACACGTATTTGCTTCTTCATCTCTGTGGCTCTGGGGACAGGATGGTGGGGAGCCTAGTTCCATAAGCCTTGGGGAGCACCTCTGCAGGACCACCATATCTCTGTGTGTGCTCAGGAGCCTCAGGGCCTCACACAGGATGATTCTGGATTTCTCTTTCCCTCATCAACTGCCATCATTATCTGCCATGCCAGCCACCACCCTTCTGCTTTTCTTTTTCTGTTTCTTCTTTCTTATTGCATCCTTCCTCCTACCACCCCATCCCTGTATTTGTCAAGTTCATCACCTGCAGACTCATCTCTCCTTGCTTTTCACTTCTGGGGCCCTCACCCTCCTCACCACACCCTTTTCCACTTTTGCCCCAGAAAACATGTCTCCTCCCCAAAATAAAAAGATACATGTACCAAGTGATACACAGAGACACCCAGAGCAGCTTAGGTTCATGAATTAGTGCATATGCTTCTTGGCCTGCAGCTGTCTACCTTTTTCTCTTGATTCATCCCTTGTACCATCCTTGCTTAGAGGTAAATCACAAGGATGAAGGCTAGCTTGTAGCTCCTTTGTCAGGTGCCCAGATATGCCCAGATCTTCCTCTGGATCACACAGTTTTCTGTTACTTCTCTGTTAAGAATCATAAAGGGAAAAAAAAAAAAAAAAGAAAAAAAAAAGTGAAGAGAGAGATGAATATGGAGCAAAGTTTTAGAGTTAGCTACCAAATGCTTTCCTTTTATAACTTTCAGCATGATTGGCAGTTAGGTTTATTTAATCAAATTGCCTTTTCTGTCAGCATATTATTTAATGAGGGAGTTCTTTTTTTGATTGCATAGGAAATGTAGAAGCATTTGAGAAACTCCAATGTGCTATTTATTCATCCATTATGTTGGGAATCAGTTTAATTTCAATGTCAGTGGAGGAATTAATAATCATAACAGTTATCTGTCACAGAATGATCTATTTGGGGATTTTTTTTTTCAGCAAATCAGTTTATATTCCCCATCCTTTCACTAGAGGAGAAAGTTTTTAAAAAATAAACTACATTTTAATGTGTTTTTATTTTGATTATCCCTTCCAGGCTGATAGTAGAGATAAAGTATTTTCAGGATTGAATTCAGAATTGAGTCACTGATACAAAAGTCTTTACTAGCTTAAGTAATCCCTATTTTATTTATTTATTTATTTATTTATTTTGCCCTTTAAATTCACTCTGAGTTTTTCAAGCGCCAAGGAGGATGGATGCCCCCACAAAGTGCACGCTCCCTCCTTGTCACAAACAAACACAAAAGGCAGTTGGAGTCTTCCAGAGATAATGCAAAGTCCCCTTTCGGCAGTCGTGCTAATTTGGGATGGCCCTGTCCTATTTTTGGTTCCGCACTTCACTGCCAGGCAAACAGACTGGCTTTATACACATAAAGCTATGCAGAGAGAGGGAGGTTTGGAGGCAGAGGGGCCCAGGCCTGGCTTGGGATGTCTTGGTCTCTGCAGCCCTGCTTAAGTAAATAACTGATAAATGAATAAAACCTTTCAGCTGATGTGTTTGATGAGTACCAAGACTTTTTATATGACTCTGAACGAAGGGCAGTAACTGCTAAATGAATTGCTTTTTAAATAAAACACATAAGAGAAATTTTTAAATCCTTCATTGTTCCTTAAAATGTTTTAGTGCCTCATTAATTCTTGATTAGCCCGGTTGTTAAGAGGCCATTATTATGTGGTAATAAGGTGTAGGAAATTACCTCTAGGACTCCAGTCGTGTCACACTATATATGCTATGTTGAGACCAAGTGCCTGTGGTATGAATTAGGGCTGCATGGTCTGGTGGTGGCCCCCAGGGTGATGGTGTTCACAGTGGTGGCCCACCGTGAGACCCTTGTGGTAGTGGCCCTGTGCTGTGTGGTGGATGCTGAGGTGCAAATCCTCCAGCAGTGGCCTCTTGTAGAGCAGAAGGCAGAGGAGGCCTGGCAAAGCCTCCTGCTCTAAGCAGCCTCCGGAGTGCACTTCAAGGGCTCCCCTGATCTTGCCTTCAGCAGAGCATGGGAACTCCTATAAAACAGAGGAATAAAATTAGTTTGCGGCTACGTCCATTTAAATAATTTCAGATATGCCTGAAGCTCACACAGATGAAAGTCCACTCTCTGCTGTGTGATTTTTTTGGCAGAAAATGTCACAGCATGTTTGGTGCTGGGCCAGCAGAATATCCCCAAACAGACAACCTCCTTGGATTTTGAACCTTCCTGCTCTTAAAGCTTGCAACAAACACTGGCAGTACTAATCATTATTATCCTTTAAAAATAAGAAAATGAGCCTTAGGGGCTATTTGTATTGTGATTTTCTATGTCATTAATCAGCATTCTGAAGAAGAGGTATACTTGAATATCTCAGTCTGCATATATTTATTTATTTTTCAGTGAGTATAATTCGTTTTTTTCTCCCCCCAAAAAATCTCTTTGAGACTGCTGCTTTTAACACTCAGTGTACATGGCTCCCACTCATTGACTATACAGGGAGCTACCGCAGCATCGCTGGCTTCAAGGATGCTTCAAAGAGCCCAGAGACCCTCTCCCTACCTTACAGTCCACAGGGCACTGAACACCAGAGGGCAGCCTCAGCAGTTTCCCCTCTCCGGGCAGGACTCTTCCACTGCTTTGTATACATGCCGACATGTATTTTTGATTATTTCCTGAAAATAACTAGTAGCAAGTTGTCATGACTTTTTTACAAGGGTGGGTTAAAAACCAACAAAACTCGGATGTTCAAAAGGCTCTTTTGACTGCATTTTTGGATCTCACTGGAGGAGCACTTGTAGTTCAAACCAAAGACTGTTGGGAGTTACTAAAAATATGTAGTGAAGAAAGAACAGAAAGAGATAACAGTCCAAGCCTGATGAAAGTTTATGTAATCTTAATCAATATAACAATTCTGGTTAGAAGTTCTTTGGCTTAAATTACCTCCTACCATAGGCTGCAGACATGAAGTAGAGCCAGAAGAGCATCACGAGACAGGTCAGTTCCTGGGAGTGTCTGAAGCCATACAGATGGGATCTCTGCCAGGACTTGGAGTTGCCTTCCACAGTTCTGGATCTGACTGAACAGTAGGGAAATTTAGCAAGCTAGAGGTCTCTCATTACCAAATTAATAGATAGGGCACAGACCACTAACAAATTGATACCAGTTTTGATATGATGGGTCCTGTTTCTCACTAGTTAATGATTCTGGTCATAAGGAGAGTAAATCTCTATGCTTCGGTGTTCAACTGTATGGAAGCATGGAAGAGAGTATCGATAAGAAAATCCCAACAGACCTTTCATTCAGTCCCGATTGTTCCACAGTACTGCTTTAAGTTGCATTTAAGCTTCAAGCACATAGGCCATTTATAAAAATATTTAGGAGGGCTGTTTGTTGCATCTTTTGAATAGTAAAAACATTTCTGCTGTTAGTGTGAGGATAGTCGTGTCACTGAAAAAATACAGAATGACTTCTTTAGGCTAATAAAGACTGTTGGAGATACTGTAAACGTTCGTACAATTTCTGGAAAGTTATTTATATATTTAAAAGGCCTTTATTGTTAGTCTCCTAAATTTTTGCCTATTTTATTCAGTGCTTTTATCAGCTATCTCTTCCATCTTCAGTGCAGTAAAAATATTTCAGTGCCTGATAAACCATGTGCAGCTGAAGTCCTTTCTCTTATCAGTAAAAAATCATGAGTTGAAGGTAATATAATGGGCTAAATTAATTGCCGATGAAACTCCATTGGTTTTACTAGAGTGACACCGATGATGAAATTAACTCAATATATTCAGTTTTGGAGATCCACTTTTGACTATTAATGCTATTAGTACTAAATTGAATTATTTAAAAGTCAAGCGTCACCACTTATATATATGACTTTTTAAATACGCATTGCATGATATAGGTACAGTATTTGCATATAAATTGTTTGCACATATACTAAGTTAACACGTTATTATTTGTAGGATTTATTTTTCTTTAAGTATCAAGAAGATAATTATCCATAGTTCTGTCAATACTAGGCACTTTATATTTGCCATGGGAAAACGTAACATAATGCATTTTTATTTCCACGCCCAGAAATTCTTCTAAAATAATAATGAGTGTTTCAATTGGTTTCAGTTTATCATTAAATAACACTTTAAATCGTTTCTCTTTAAATATGGAGGGCATAGGTGCATTCTAAAAAGTCTGTGTAGAATTAATATCCTGGGAGCTCTGGAGTGTCAGATAACCATCAGTTTCAAGAATAAAAACAAATCAACCAACAAGTCACATAACACAGCAGATATGAGCAAGTGTTCTTTAATTCCATTCTAATTTTGTGTAAAAAAAGTACATCAAATCCTTGGATTTCAGTCATGTGACAATCTGAGAACATATTTCTTGCTTATATCTTTTGCAACGCTGCCATGATACTGAAGTTTACTCCTATGGATGGCAGTCTGACAGGTGATGACAGAAAAAAAATATTTCACAGAAAGCTTCAATTAACAGCTAATGCGTGGGAAAAACGTGAAAGCAGCAGTATGTTTTATGGATGCAGATCAAACCCTAACCAGGGCCAGTCTCAGCGCTTTGCCAGAGAGTTAATTTAACTTCTGAATCAGCATGAGTAATCCATGTTTTGTTCAATACAATTAAAAAAACCATATAGAATCATAGAATAGTATATATAGGTCAAAAGAAAAAAAAAAAAAGTCTTTTTTTCAGCAAAATAAGATAAAAGAAAGACATTTAGGACTAGTCCTTTTATTTAGCTTACCTCTCTCCAGAAAGTGCTTGGGAGATGATATTGCAGCCCTAGATATAAGCATATGTTTGAAATAATAGTTTTGAAAAAAGAAAATGAAAGCATCACATCTCAGAAATGTTGAAACTAATGATTTTGGATAGAAATGGAACTTTTTTTTAGTTACTTAGAGGAAAGCATTTCTCACGCCTGGCAATTGTCGAGCATCTTGGCGAGTCCTCACCCTGTTCTTGATGGGTGAGCTATTTGTCAGAAAATTCCGCTCGGCTCTAAATCCTTCACACCAGGCTTTACTTAGAGCCTCGTCCACGCTCAGGCATTTGTGAAAGATGATTGCCGACATTTTCTCAGGATGACTCAACATTTCCAAAGGTTCAGGACAGCAGAAAGCATTATCAGACATAATTCAGACTTCCAGGTTTCACAAGATGGTTGCAGCAGTTAGCAGCTGGGCGGTAGGATTCAGCAATCAGAACACAGTTGTGTCTCCTTTGTTTTTGCAAAGTATTTCTATTAGCTAGAAAAGGACATTTCTTTTGAAGTGACTTTCTGGCCCTGGCGTATGATTTTGAATACCAGTTTTTCTCAGAAACTGCCAGCGTGGTATTGCCAGCATGCCAGGCTGGTGTCCAGAAGAAAATTTAAGAGCAGTGATAAAATGAAGGGGGAGAAATAGAAGCCTTTCTTGCAAACGGGATTTTGTAATAGATATTCTGACACAGTATGAATGATGAGGGATGGAAAATTCATAACGGTGTGTGGAAGGGAAACACACACTCTGTGCATAGAAGACCGCCCTATAACTCATCAGATAGCGTGTGTCGAGCGAGTTATGAGAGTTGCTCTATGGTGTATATTTTAAAAGAGACATTAGAAAGGAGATGTAGTGTGGTTTACTGTTTGAGAGCTAACTTCATAATTTTGTCCAAAAAGTGTTTTCAAAGAAAAAATATGTTTTACTTTGTTACATATATTGCAGTGCAGGTGGTGTATTTCTTCAGTGTGTGTGCAAAATCCAAATGCAGGGAACAAAGTCCTTCCTCTCGCTGGAGGAGCTGTCCTCAGTGGGTTGTTTCTAATGGAAGGGGAAATTGCTATTCTGACTCCCAGAATGGGATATCTCAAAGCAAAAAGAAAAAAAAACATAGTGCAGGCAAAAACCCATGGTGCCAATGGAAAATCTGGCACAGCTCCTACTGTGTTTTGGTGGGAGCGCTATGGAAATGGAGGGTTCAGCCCCACTGGGGTCACCCTCTCTCGTCTCAGCATCTTGTGGTCAGAATGCGAGCCCTGGAGGTCGTTTCCAACTCCAACAGTTCTGTGATTCTGTGGAAAGAGAATAAAAAAGCAATGTACCCTCTTCTGATAAGTTAGCTATTGTAAGGGAAAACCTGCTTTTTCCCTATGCCTTGCTTGGCTGCAAATGAAAGACATTGAGAGACCTACCCATGGAAGAGTGTTCAGCCCGTTCCTGCAGAAATTAGAAGGCTGGAAATCTTGGCAAAAATCACAGCAGGTCCTCACCTTCTGCATATTTAATGAGCTCTCTGCAGCTCACTCCTCAGTATCAAATGGTTACATCACTCTGGCCATGCATGAGCTATGATGTTTTTCTGCCCCTTATTTTTCTTTCTCTTTCCCTCACACCACACACGGAATTATTTGACAATATATTCAGACATTGCATTATTTCAACAGTAGTGGAATGTAATGGTTTGTAATTAGGGATCGGAGTATAATAGCACTATGAAGATGGTTTTGGCAATGAGATGTTTTTTTAATTAAAATTTCATTATGGCAAATGTGTCGTGCCGTTGCCCTTTTCAGTGTTTCATAAGCACCAGTGTTCATGAAAGAAAGGGAAGATCCCCGGGGATGGGGAGTGGTGGTGGGAAACCACTCCTCCTGGAACACTGGAGCCTACAAGGGCACAACGTACCTTGAAGTCTCCATAAAGTGATCATTTTACAGTGGAACTGTTTCTACTTCTGTGTTTCACTTTGGTTTTGATGTTGTTGGGATTTTTGGGGGAGCGGGAAGAGACTGTGAAGTATCTTATGTTGTGAGGAACCTGTTGCACTGCAGACCCATCTATTTTCCGTTTTTCTCCTCATAGAGGTTATCATTAAATGAAATGACCTGCTCCCTTTCACAGTAGCCAATCAGGTTATTGTCTGTTTGTTTGCTTGTTTTAATCATTTTGTCTTCATCTAGTCAAATAAACCTGTAAATTCAGTGTGCGCTCTGTGGGACCCTGTCCAAATCTATACTGTCTCCTTCCTGTCAGGGCTGACAGAGAGTATAATCACTTGTATTGTCCAGAGTACTGTTTACATAAAGGAGCAATAAATACCTGTTGAAATTTTTACTGGAGGCCTCCCAGATGGATGGTTCATTTATTATTACAGACAGAGTTTCATTTACTTAGTTATTAAAAGAAGCAGGCCGCTACAGCCCATTTATAACTATATTAAAACTAAATGAAGCTATAAGTATTGGAGACGGGACTGAGAAAAATACAGTGGCTTTCCAGGAAATGGCTAGGAAAAGTATTTGAAAGGAAACACTAAAAGCTTTGGGAGTCCTGTTGTGTCTTTAGTGGGTGTGCTGCTGCTGGTTGGAGTTCACAGGGGTGAGGAGGAGGCAGAACTCCCATATTTTCCCATCCCATCACACTGTGCCTCTGTGGCAGCTCAGTGTTGACCTCCTTGTGCCCATCCATCATGCACATACCACCATGTCCCCACTTCTAGTCATTAGAGGAAGGGGATGGCATGCAAAGCACAGGCAGATGCCACGAGTGCATTCCCAAAGACTTCATTTTGAAGATGCTGTCCATCGTGGCTGGCTACTAAAATGAAATAAGTATTGTGCATGATCTTTGTGGCACTTTTCTGGCACTGAGGACATTTCACCAGACAGACTAATCTCTGCTTTGAATAAAGGTAATTCAGTCGCTGGATAGGAAGGACACGGTTGCCTAGGAACTAGATCTTGGTTTTATTTTATCCAGTCCTTACCAATAAAGGATCATCCCAACAAGGAATAGCTGGCATCCCACACTGGAAGAACGTGCTGAATAGAAATTGATGAGGTAGAAAAAAAAGAAACAAGGGCACGAGTAGAAGTTTGGGATTTTTTTTTAATAGAGCTTATTAGGTTAGCAAAAGGCTGAATTACCACATCCAAGTTGAAAAACATCTTTGCTGTAAGCTAGCTGAGCTTCAGTGGTGAAAGAAATGTAGAAATTAGAACTGAATGAGCAATCTATATGACAGAGACAAAATATAAAATACGTGTGACGTGAAGGGGAAAAATAACAATCAATCTAAAAGAGGAATTATGAACACCGAATACAGATAAAGGAAGTTAAAGGAAGTAGAGGATACCAAAGGAAAGTTCAGAGACAATGGTATTCTTAAAGAATCTAAAGAACAACAGCAATGAAGAAGTTCCAACAATAGCCTCTTACTACCTGGAAATATTAATGTTGAAAATAACACTAGATTAAATGAATGTTTTTGTACAAGAAAAATCAGGACAGCTAATGGAACGGAAGCTGGACGGGATCCAGAGTGAATACATTGTTTTAAATCACCCCAGATAAAAATATCCATAAATCTGAGAGCTTCCAGGCTGCCTTGAGCCATCAAGGCCACCGGCCAGTAATGTCTGAGGGAGACCTACTTGTGATGCACCTTGGAATGCAGGAGAACCCCAGCAGACAGCAAGCACAGTGTAGAGTTCCTAAAGAGAAGCAGGAGAGTTGAAGCATTTGGAGAGTTCACATGGTGCCTATCCCAAAGAAAGCTCCTGGGGAGCCCAAATGGGTTTACCTTTAAGGAACTGAGGGGCAAGATTACAATTACTACAATTCAGTTTTTTACTTTCAAGGAAATAAATTCATGTTCTTATCAACCAAAGCTGATTTCATTCTATGAGGAGCTGTCAACTTTGACTGATAAAGTTACTAATGAAGCTGTAATAGATCTTTAAGACTTTAAAATGTGTGGCATGCAATATCAATTAAATGCAAATTAAAAGAATCCTGGCTCTTAACCATTTCTGAAGGTCATAGTAGCGAGGGATCCTGGCCCAAAGAGCAGCCCAACAGGGAGGGGATCCAGTGTTGATAGCTATGACATGGAAGAAAATTATATTCAACAATGGTAGAACTTAGCAAGAAGCAGTGAGGCTGGAACAGGTTATCAAACAGTCTGAAATATTTAGTAATTCAGTCTCACTTCAAGAGATGAGGCTTGGAGGAAACTGACAGTTTGCCCAAGCGGCCAAGAACCCAATGGCATCCTGGCTTGTATCAGGAATGGTGTGGTGAGCAGGACAAGGGAAATCATCCTGCCCATGTACTCGACATTGGTGAGGCCTCACCTCGAGTACTGTGTTCAGGTTTGGGCACCTCTGTACAGAAAGTACATTGAGGTGCTGGAGCTGGTCCAAAGAAGGGCAACAAGGATTGTGAAGGGCTTGGAGAATATGCCCTATGAGGAGAGACTGAAGGAACTGGGGCTGTTTAGTCCGGGGAAAAGGAGGCTGAGGGGAGACCTTATTGCTCTCTTCCAATACTTTAAGGGTGCGTGCAGTGAGAGCAGGGCTGGTCGCTTCTCACTGGTGACAGGTGACAGGACGAGGGGAAATGGCCTAGGCTCCCCAGGGAGGTGGTTGAGTCATCATCCCTGAATGTCTTTAAAAATCGTTTGGGTGTGGTGCTTAGGGACATGATTTAGCAGAGGGTTGTTACAGTTAGGGTAGTTTGGTTAGGTTGTGGTTGGACGTGATGATCTGTAAGGTCTTTTCCAACCTGCACAGTTCTGTGATTCTATGATTCTATGATTCTGTGATTCTATCACCTGATGTTTTATATCCTGGAAAAAGGAATGGCTCTCTGTTTCCCTGGTTTTCAGTGCAGACTCTGTCTTGGGCAGTTGCAACCCTGAAAATGCTTCAGAGATGGAGGTGATCAGCAGAAGTCAGTGCCCAGCAGGATGCCCTGGTGCAGAAGGATGGCACAAGCTTCTGGCATGTAGGGGGTGACAAAAGGATGAGGAGCTGCCACTTTCCCCATCACTTTGGTGACACAAGGCTCTTCTCATTTTGATGCAGTGATACCTGAGCAAAGTTTGAGAACCTCTAGCCTACACAGTCTCTTTTTCCTTGCCCAGCCAGCACGATATGAATAAACACCACTGCAGCCGCAGTTATGAACATTGCTAAATGAACGGTCAGCATTTTACAGATGATTGCAGTCATCCGCGAGGGAGCAAGAGAATAAAAATGTGTGGGATGATGACTCCAACATGAGGACAGATGCTTATAATGCTGGGGATTAGGCAGAAAGAGGCTATTCATAAGAAAATAATCACCAAGTACAAAATCAGATACTGCACCTTCGGTGGGAAGACTTAGCAGTGGCAATTTTATCTCAGACGCATAAATTCCCCAAGATTTCTGCCACGACAGCTGACACACATGCCGGCAGCGCAGTTCATGCACTCTTATTTCATTTCACATTTGAAATTAATATTTTGTAGATGGCAGGATCAGAAATTGCTAGGAAATCAGAGAGAGAGAGTTAGTAAATAACTGCTAATCACACACAGAGAGCCTGGAAGGAACAGGGGCAGGGAGGCAAGAAATGGATTGGAAAATTGCAAGTAGCTCATTCAGAACTTTTATTCCCCAAATGTGTTCCCTCCTGTCACACAGAGCGTGATTAGCCATAAAACTTCGGCAAGTCCTCTGAGTGATTGGACTACTTAGGCCGGTGTTTAGGTGCAAGCCACTAAGTAGCTCATCACTCTTCCCTCTCCCTGAGCATATGTGCATTTTTACGTGGCTTCCTTGCTCGGAAA
Source organism: Alectoris magna (assembly GCA_030625065.1). Lineage (NCBI taxonomy): Eukaryota > Metazoa > Chordata > Aves > Galliformes > Phasianidae > Alectoris > Alectoris magna. The sequence goes on from CM060560.1 coordinate 64,003,747, forward strand.
GTGGGCTCACACTAGTTTATTTCCTCTTTTAGAAGACTTTTTCTCATTTCTGAAGAGGCATTACATGTTCCTCCACCCAGACAGAGACTGGCAGAGCCACTGTGGACTGTGTGGTGCTGAGAGGCTTTCTTATAGACTCATAAAATCATTTGAGTTGGAAGGGACCCTTAAGGGTCATCTGATCCAACACCCCTGCAGTGAACAAGGACACCTACAGCTGGATTCTTCCCACCCTATCGAGTAATTTGAAATCTCACCATTTGATTCAACTGGATCTATTTTCCCATTATTTCCTTCAGTTTGATTTCTGGCTCTCCTTACCATGCCAGCCCTTGAGAAACACCTACACTAACAGTAATGGCATGCACCCTCAGTTTTTATGAAGTTTAGGAAGCTGCAGGCCTCACCTCTAAGTTGCAGCACTACTTGGCAGGGTTTTCAGCCTGTCCATAAAGGCTGATAGGGTTTTCTCTTCTACTTGTGCTTTCATATAGATGGGTCTGACTAACACAGCACGTCCAGCCCCATATTTCACGTGCACACAGTAAAACATTTTCTCCCATCCCCTCCTTCTTGGGAAGAGCCCTGGGGAAGGAGAAATGAACCTAGCCTCATGCAAATGGTGGAAGCCTTATTTCAGCTTCTGCTCATAGAGAGAGTAATGGCTGCATTACCCGAAGAGGACTACCTTGCATTTCTAATGAGATCGTCAGCATAATGGGAATTTAGCAGAGCATTTAGCCAGTTTTTATGGTTTTGGAGAGTGGCATAGACCAGCTTAGATGGATTTAAGCCAAGGACAGAAAACTTCTCCTTCATAGCATCTATTTTTTATTGAAATTGCTAATTCTATTTCTATGGACTGAGTCAGTTTTTCAGGCATTTAAATTGTATGCTCTAGAATAAAATCTCACATTGATATATATACTTCATTCCAGCATTAAGTACGTTAATAATTCAGCAGCCTGATTTTACTGGCCTTCTTGCTCTGTTTTTAATTAGATTTGACAGTATCCTATATAATCATGTTTTCCTACATATTTCTGTGTAGTAGAACTTACACAAACTATTTGTTGACGAGTTTTTACAACTTAAACATCATATATCAAAACCGAATTCTGGATGCTGCAAGCAATGCTTTCAGAGATCTTACAAGCCGACTGAAAGCTCAGTTACAGCATTCATAAAATACCCTCTTGATCTACTTGTTTACCTCAATCCGTACGCTTTTGATTTATTTTCTATAAAACAGGAATAAGTACTACACTTTTCAGGAAATATAAATGCATGAAATTATTTTAAAGTGAAAGATTTGCATCAGTTATGACACTAATATGAAAAATAATTTTGGTAATCAGAATCCAATTAATTAAAAATTAATGCTGTATAAAAACAACTACTCCTGTATTTAGGATTAGCAAACAAAGCTGTCTGAAATACCACTTTTGGCTATAGATGAGTAGCAAATATAACTGGCCATCTGTTATATGCAGGTAACCAAGGTAATCACAACAGTGTTTGTTCTCCCTTTCGTTTTCTTTTTCTTTTTTCTTTTTTCTTTTTTCTTTTTTCTTTTTTCTTTTTTTTTTTTTTAAGAATGGAAACCTGTTAATTTGCTTGTTAGAAAACTCCATCCTTCTTAGCAGGCATATTTTTTCTACTATTTGTGTTTTAGAAAGCAACTGAAAAGAGACAGAAACTGAAGGTACATTTGTCTTATTAGTGCGTAAACCAAATGATGTCTGTGAGCACTCCAAGCCAAAATAATCCCACTAACATAAGAGGACAGTTTGGAAATGAAAGGCAGATTCCCAGCTGGCATTCTCTTTCATTTTGCTGGGAAAAAGAGGTAAAGATCTTGCACAATGTGGTGCTTTCAGAAAGGACTGGGTTTTTCCCTACCACATGAAGCAGTGCTTTTTCTTCTCTCTATGGGTGCATCAGTTGCGACTTTAAACAGCTGGAGCTGGTCTGAAAGCCTTCTTGCATACCACTGCTTAGAATAGTATCTGTCTTCTCGCTGGGTTTCTGGTGATGTTGAAATTAATGTCCGGTTCTTGAAAGGTCACTGCACATTTATAGGAAAGAAAACAAAATGTCAATATTATGTATTAAAAAACAGATAATTTGCCCCAAAGCCATCTCAATCAGACGAGATGTTGTGGTATAAACTCAAATGAGCACTTAGGTGCCTGATTTTCATATTTCATCACAGCTTTTTTCTTTGTGGGGTTCCTCTTCAGCTAAAATCAACATATTTTTCCACTACTGAAATCCGTTTCCTACATAATGAGCAGAAATCACAAAAGTCCTTAATAAACACAGTATTCTGACTGAGATGCTTTAAAATGGAACAGTATACTTGATCAGATTAGCACATTCATGAGATCCCTCACAAATTGCAAAGATGATGACTTCTGTATTTATTTAAGTGACAATTGCAACATATACACGTTTGTGCCCTAGGCCTGCAAACCATTGGCATGTTCTCTCCTAAAGCGTTAGTGATAATGATTTAATTAGTATTGATATTTGTCCTTTCCCATCTCATTCTTTTTGCTCTAATTATCAGAATTATCATGAAAAACCTATCTAGCATTGTACTTTACTTTCCACCCTCCTTTTTGTAACCTCTCTTGATGTCACTTCTATTGCCCTTTGATTTGCAAGCCAAAAGGCAAGCTCTCTAATCACAAAACAAAACCACAGAGGCTGAGCCACTGATTTTTTGAGAGTTTTACATTTCAATAAGTAATTTGCAGAGGAAGGAAGGACTTCATGGCTTGAATCAGAAATAGTGCAGCCAGTAGGAGCAGGGAAGTGATCATCTCTCTATACTCAGCCTTGGTTAGGCTGCACCTAAAGTGCTATGTTCGGGTTTGGGCCACTCACTACAAAGTAAAACATTGCAGCCCTTGAGAGTGTCCAGAGTAGGGCAATAAAGCTGTGAAGGGGCTGGAGCACAAATCTTAAGGGGAGTGAATCAGGGAACTGGGATTGTTCAGTCTGGAGAAGAGGAGGTTCAGGGGAGACCTTATTATCTTCCTACAATTACCTGAAGAGAGGTTGTGGTGAAGTGGGAGTCAGCTTCTTCTCCCATGTAACTAGCAATAGGAATAGAGGGAACGGCCTCAAGTTGTGCCAGGGGAGGTTCAGGTTGGATGTTAGAAATACTTCTCCGTGAGAGTGGTCAGGTGGTGGAACAGACTGCCCAGGGAGGTGGACTGCCCAGGGAGGTGGTGGAGTCATCGCTCCTGGAGGTGTTCAAGGAACATTTAGATGTTGTACTGATGGACATGGTTTAGTGGGAAACAGTGGTTGTAGATGGACAGTTGGACTGGAGATCTTAGAGGTCTTTTCCAACCTTGGTGATTCCATGATTCTATGATTCATTAGGCCAAGTATCAAGCCTCACGAAGTGTGAGATTCTACCAGGTAGAGCTGTATCTTCACCCAAGTGATGCTGAACAAAGGGGAATTAGGCCCCACTGAAACCCTTTTGCAAATCTCAAGCCTTGCAAGAACTGTGAATTTGCTCCAACATTGCCACTAATACTGACTGAAAATGGATACTCTCCAAGGCAGGGTTATGTCACAAGGGTCGTAGCCTGGCTCCAGATTTTAAGTCACAGCTGATTCCCAAACTGACTGATGATGTCCTCCTCTGAGAGACATCACACCATTAACTTCTTCCCCAGCAATTCCTTCTCCAGCTCTTTCAAATCGAAGTCTCTGACTTGAGTCCTGGCTTCATCCTCCTACTTAGATGTTACTTCAGTGTGACTTCCCAGAGGGGAAACTAGATGTTTCCTCACTGTCTCCCAGACTCTGTCTGGGTTTGAAGACAATTCTTGCCTAGGACTCTACTTTCCAACATCAACAAATCCAGATTAAAAAATAAAAGCAAAATAATGAAGACACAAGTCTCAGCTTAAGTATATGCTTTGAACATAGCTTCCACCATCCCAAATCCTGGATGCTTTTGACCGTCTCCTGCTTGTTAACATGATGGAACGAGCAGTGGAATTAGATGCCTCCCAGTCAGCTGGTGGAACCAGCATAGTAATCAGTCCCAGATAAAAGAGATCCAGTTTTCTGTGAAGCCATGTAAGAGATTTGGATGCTGAGTCACATTGAAATTGGCACAAATTGGATATCGGTACCCTCTAGATGGCTTTCTGCCTATTTTCCACAATATATATGTAGCTCTTCACCCCCCTCCTTTCCCATCGAGTGGTACAGCACCCATGGCTGAAACCTCATAATTGGTTCCTTGAGAAAGAAACCAGCTGCCTTGCTGTGGCATTTTGCAATATCCCGAACTCATCCTCATTTCCTTTCATTACTACTCTACCTGTTACATACTTGGCAGATAAAGGAGCAGATGCATTAATTAGAGAGCAGAGAGAGCTCCTGCCCAAGCCTCCCTCCCCTCACAGCCTCTGTGACCTCATGGAGATTTCACTAAAAATATATAATTAGGTTCTGCAAAGTAACTTCCTGACCACCCGGATCCGTGCGCTCTTTCTTCAATTGCAGAAGCTCTAAGTGATGTGTGCTTTTCAGGGATGCATCCAGTACCACGTGATTTTTCCAGCTTTTGTTTACAAAGCAGTATTTACTCATTGTTTTACCTGTGCTGCACCATGTCAAAGTCAAGTGCATATCCAAAAATCTTGCCATAGCTTAATGGGCATGGTGGTGGTAGTTTGATGGTTGGACTAGATTATTTTGGTGGTCTTTTCCCACCATAATGATTCTTTGATTCTGTGATTCTGTGCCATTTGCTGCCCTGGGTTTTGCATAATCTCAAAGACATGTTACAGAAAATAATTGCAGAGAGGCAGTGTTGAAGAGGCTGCGTCTGCACGTTAGCTTGTTTATGTTTGCCATTGTACTGGATTGCAGCATGCATTAAGAATTTCCATCCTAAGCACGGATTGATTTAAACATGATCTGAAGTGCTCTGCTAACAAAGTTCATTCTTTACTGAATCTGTGCTGAAGTGCTTTCCAGATAAATTAAAAATTAACATAATGTCTTGCAAGCTTTAAGTATTTTCCTTCTCTGCTGTCTCCCTCCTTTCTTCAAATAGATTCTGCTGGTCCAGTTGTGGACTTTTTGTTTTAACCAGCATCATTGTTGTGGTAGAAGTGATTTGCCAAATTGTTTGTCAAAAGCATTCAGACAAAATTGATCTGGTTTCCTTGAGACATGTCCTGCAGACTGGCATCCCTCAAACTCCAGTGCCTCCTCCTCCCCCCTGGTTGAGTCCAGTCTGAGCTTTGAGAGCTGCCCAGTGTTCTGCTCGGTGGGACAGGTGGAGGCGAAGTTGCTGGTTACAGTTTGTCCTGCTCCAAGCAGTGCTCTGTAGATCAGGGCTTTGCGTCTGAAGCACAGTGGAAGCAGTCTGGGAGTCCACCAGGACATTCAGGCACTGAAGTTATTCCTGCACAGTAGGAAATCAGGTCCTGCCTTTGCAAGGTAGAACTCCACGTCTGGCAAGCTTTCCTAACCTGATACATCCTTGTGACAAACATATGGATCAGGCAGGCCTGATCCCACTCCAGGGAAAAACGAAAAAGCAAGCAAGCAAGAAATCATTTTATGGTGACTTGCTTTTTCCTATCACCAGCATTTGGGGATTGTTTGTGCGCTTACAGTAGTTCCAAGAGGGGCCACGAGCCCTGGGCAGGCAGTGCTTTTCTTGGAAAGCAGCACTTCTAAAATGAGAAACAGACAAGAAAAATAAAGACAGGCTAAGATATACAAGCAGGGGAAGCTCAGTGGGCCAGCGCTGTGGTTTCTTGTTCCTTTTGTGTGGATGATCCCTGCACACACGTCTTTTGTCTTGCCTAAAGCCCACTCGTGTTTCCACACAACCTGGAGCCTTCAAAGCTTTGTAGTAACATCTAACCACGGGTTCACCGTACATGCTTTTTCAGGTTGACACAAAAAGATGAGGCACTAATAAACATAGAGCTACCAAACACTTTTTATTATAAGCTTTGTTTTTTAGCTTCTATTTAGGAGAAGAGCTAACCAGTTGCATATTAAACAATGTACTAAACTACCACCTTTCTAGCAGGGATTCAAGTGCCTAAAACAAAGGAATTATGGACAACAACATCACAAGTGCTCTACTTTTCATGCAGTAAGCAGATCTCTCTCTGCTTAAATACTGATCCCTGCAGATTTCATCACATTTAATTACATAATGCTCAGATGCTCAGTTCCAGACTGGAGCTTTTTACGTATTTTCCAACACTAGTTTCTCAGGAATGCCCAAACAAATCTAATTAAAAAAAAAAAAAAAAAGAGCAGCTATAATGTTATTTGTTCTAAAGGATCCCCTGTGAACTTTGGGACCCAAAGCCAACACAGGCCTTGCAACGTTTACAGGAAGCTTTGCCTCCCGTATTTCAGCACCTGGAAGATGAATCTCATGTACTTGGTAGAATGATAGAATTGTTTGAGTTGGGTGGGATCCTTAAAGGTCATCTAGTTCAACTCACCTGCAATGAACAGGGACACCTACAGCTTGATCAGGTTGCTCAGAATCCTGTCTAGCCTGACCATGAGCATCTCCAGGGACTATCATCTCCAGCATCTCCATCCACCACCTCTCTGAGCAACCCATGCCAGTGCCTCACCACCCTTATTTAGAAAACTTCCTTCTATCCAATCTAGATCTCTCTGCTTTTAGTTTGAAACGATTTCCCCTTGTCCTATCACAACAGATCCTACTAAAGAGTCTGTCCCCCTCTTTCTTATAGCCTCTCTTTAGATACTGAAAGGTATCTTTAGATATTTGTTCCACTTGCTGAATGTTTTCCTGCCTGTGGACATAGTTCCTGATGAAACACCAGAGACTTGCTGTAAGGTTGTCAGCTTAATGGGTGTCTTGAGGTGTCTGCATCACAAGATTTTTTTTTATTTTCTGTGTGGGTTTTACAAGGAAAAAATCTCAACGTAAGTACAATTAAACGGGGCAGAAAGAAGGCATGAGTCTGTAAGAGGTGAGAGAACAAGAGTTCCTGTTCTGCCCCTATTCTTGTTCTGGTACACCTACGTCCTCCCAAAGGTGCTGCAGGCAAACAGGGACACAACTGTGAGAGCGGCGGCTGTGCACACAGCTGCACATGGTGCCAACAGCGACCAGACTCAGGGAGCAAGGAGAGGCTCGGAACTCTTTTCAGACCTGGCACACCATGCAGCCCATTTAAGAGCCCCGCTTTTCAGGCACGCTCTTGGAAGATCCAGGCGCAAGAATGAGGAGGTGGTTTGAAATTACTACATATGTCTTCTTGATATATTTACACTCCAGGGACCACCCACGTCACAGAATGTGTTTAAATTGTTCCCCAAGCTTTCTTCTGGAGTCGAGGCTAAATTACAGATTCCCTTTTCCCAGAACGCAAGAAAAATTAGCAACTTTTTGAATGATTATTGTTATTACAGGGGAGTTATTTAAAAATAGGTCCTGTTCTTTAAAACCTTTCAAGCACTGGGGAAAGCTTTGCACCTCCTCAGCTCCTTTAACTGCTGGTTACTTAACCTTAGCTAGTAAAAAAATGCATGCAAGTAAAGACAAACTCCTCTTTTTTGAGAGCCAGATGAAGCAAATTGAGGAAAGGTTATGGGAAAGGAGGATGAAATCCCCATTAGAAAAGATGCATTATTTTCTATATTAATATGACCGTGAACTCCTTGTGCATACTCCTATGCACTGAGATAATACATTTCAGTTTTAATCGTTTCAGTCAATGTCAATCTTACATCAACCAGGCAATAAAGTAAAAATGGCCTTTGGGAAACATCAGTGAATCTTATTTTGTGCTGTGGAACTGCCAGTGTAAATACCTACTTGTGTTTTGTGAGCTCAAAGCCAAGCGGAGCAAAATTTTCCTTTCAGAGAGACTACTGACCTGTCAGCATCAAAAATATTATTCTTAGCACACAAAAATTGTTTGTCGGTGATTGTAATAACAATAATCTTTGCAAAATCCATTATTACTCTAGTAAACATTTTCCCTTAGGCACCAATTGTAGGAAATGAATTAAGAGGTTGATAGGAATTGGCTAAGAAAAAATTATAAAGACAGTGTCACTTCTACAGTGTTACTGGCATAAAATACATTTTCTATTTCAATTCCTTTTTTTTTTTTTTTTTACAGTAGCTCAGAGATCTGAAACATTTTGGTAAATCATAACTATAAATGATTTTACTGTTTGCTTTCCAGAATGCTAGAAGATGACCTCAAGTTAAGCAGCGATGAAGAAGAGAATGACCAGGTAAGAACCGGACAAGAACCATGTAACTTGCAGCATGTTTCTTGTCAAGACAGAGATACTGCAAATATTTTGCTAATGCTTTTTCAAAATATACATCAAGGTTATCAAAATACATGAAAGTACTGTAAATGGAGTAACAGATGTTCTTGCTCTGCGCCAGACTGCATGTGCTAACTGCTGTATTTGTGGGGAATGTTCTGCAGGGGTCTTGATTTATTACCTTGATGCAACCCAGAAGGTTTTTGTATCAGTCTCCTCCTGATTGGATTTTGTTTTGTTTTAAAGAGCAGCCAAGGAGGGAAGAAACAGGAATTTGGATTAAGGGTTGAGGCCAAACTCTTTGAACACAAGCTGGGCCATAGTGGCCAGCCTCTGGGCAGCCTACCTGCCTAGAACCCAGGCTGGTCATCCATGGAACAGTCACTAGGGCCCTTTCCTGGGTTTTAAAGACCCCAAACTGCCAGTCTGGGAGCACATACTTCTCCAGATGTTTTCTATGGGTCAGGAGAGCTAGGGTTTTTTTAAAGGTTGGGTGTCTGTGCTCACCACAGTAGAGCTGGATCTTGATTTTTGCGCGGCCAGCCAAATTCCTAGTTGCCAGACTTTACTATCACAAGCTCTTTCCCAATATACTGGTATGGATTTGGTGGGAAATGGGAGAGCAAGAGCTACTTTCCTTTCTCCTTGCCCTAAAATGCATATCCCATGCCTTCACCAAAGTATGAGGAAGAGGAGACATTGCCCTCGTTGCACCTCACAAGTGGCTCCAGGCTGGGATATAACGCAGCTTTCAAATGTGATTTTTTTCAATTGAGGATAACTGGAGCTATCTAGACTTCTGAAATTCAGGACTTTAGGCAAATAACTCTAGGTATGTAGACCTGAAGCTCTTCCAGGTTTTATTTTAACTCTCGTTATTAGAAGTTTGTATTTTACAATATATTCCAAGCAACAAGTAAGTAAAAGCCTTTTCGTATTTATATTAAACCATTATTTCATCTATTTTGAGCAAAGCTTTATTGTATTAAGAAGATTCAGCACATGGATTCAATTATTTACATATTTATGCAATTTCCTTTTGTTTAATACATTTCATCCCCAAACACTTCACATTTAATTATTCTTCCTGCTTGTCTAGATAGTTTAAAGTACAGCACACAGACAGCGTAGGGAGACATCCAATGAGGGACAAGAAGGGTTGTCTGAGGAATAACAATGGCACGTGGTTACACCATGCGGCTGGCAGGGGGATGATGTATGGAAAGGGGAGAAGCGGAGATGGGAGGCACAGATCATCCCAGGGGTAGGGCACAAGGTGGGATCCTCCCTAATGCTGAGCATCCGGTAGCAGGGATAGCCTGTGTTCAGGTTGCTCTCACTGTGTGCCAGACCAGGTCTTCACTCAGCAGTGAGAGCTTCGTAGAGTGCTCCAGCCCAAAGCTTTCTCTATACTTCTGTACTATATCTATACTACCAGTACCCAGAACCAAGCAGCGTTTGCTACCAGCATGGCAAGGAGCAGAGCCAAAGTCTCATTGCTAAGTGTCAGTCATTACATGAGCAGCCTTTAGCAGCTCTCTCTAAAATGGTGTGGTCCCCTCTCTCTAAAATGGAATAGCTGCTTTTTTTTTTTTTTTTTTTTTTTTTTTTTTAAACTGGGCTATATGGATACAAAGCTCCTGAGGGCACAGGTTGCCTCTGGCTATGCAAAATGCTTTGCAGAACCTCACTTGAGACCTGCAGGTTTGCTTACCGAACAACCCTAAATGATTGTGTCTGTTGGATAAACAAAAAACAGTTTTCATCTACCTAGCAGGAAATGGGCCCAAAAAAGAATAACACAGACCCACTCTTCCAAATAAATTAACAGGTTATGACATGGATCCACATCTAAATGTCAGAGGAAGAACCCATTTTCTTTCACTTTTTAATTCTGAAGCTCTTTAATCTCAGATCTTTTCCTGAGTTCAGGAGCAGGAAAGAAGGAAATCAAAGATGAGGGATAGGAACCATACATGAGTGATTCTCAGGTATTCCTTACTGAATTAATTGACCTTTCAGCAATCATACTCATTTAAGTAGTCCAATTTCTTAAATAGCTGAAGATGAACTGTGCAAGAGCTGGGAAGCTTTTCTTTTCGTTAATCCCTAGATGAGGAAGTTTGGGATTAAAAAAAATTGGAAACTTAGAAAGTGATTTTGTGCATGCATTTGAAATTGCCAGTCAGCAAATGGAAAGTCTCTGCAGCAGTGCAGACAGAGACAGGTGCTACCACAGCCCTACAGCTGGTATTTGGAGGGCTGTGCCCGACCCAGAGAATGTGAGCAATGGGCAAGAGAGGCCAAGTGCAAGACAGATGCATGATGAAGAGCCTCGGGATCCCAAATGTTCCTTCCGTGCCAGCAATTAAGGTAGCAAGATTCATAGACCCAGGAGAGGTGAAGGAGGCTGGGTTTGAGCCGAGTGTGTGTATGCCCACAGTAATGACATTATCCACACATATTAGTCTCTTAATTTTAATTACATAAATGTATTTTTCCTCTTTAATGAGCATAGTTTATCCATTTAAACTGATCGTTTTAATTTTACAGGCAGTGATCATAGGATCTAATATGCAGAGGGAAAATTTCCTGTTGGCATATTTTACATCACACAGATTGAAGAAAATATACTTTTTAATCCCCAATCAATATCTGAAGAGCAAGCAATTAACAGATACCAAGGTGGTTAACATAAATCTGCAAGTTAAAGAGCCAGTTCATTTTGATTTATAACATAATGTAATAATTTCACCATCATCTCTCCCAGAAAGCATCTGAAGCTTTGTAGCATGAAGATGTCAAAATTGTACTTAAGATTGTTCAGAATGCTGAATTGTAGTGGTTATTGCCTTCTGGTTCCTTGAAGTGTGGCACAGCACATGAAGCAGTCCCCATTATAATACCCTGCTCTTCTCTGTAGAGGTCACTGGATAACTTAAATCAGTCTTGGGTGAAATATTAAAAGGAGATTGTCAATTGTAACATGAACAGTTCTCCTCTTTTCCCTCTACTCGTCCTTTCACAATATGAAAATTTTGTAATGGCAAGTTGTTCCTTTAAGGGGAAAAAGATCCCTGGATTCATTTGTGCAATTCTTGTCAATCAATAGCCAAATAAATTAACTGACTGGTACACATACATGGAATAATAATCTAACATATTTTTGCAGCCCCAGTCTGCTTCCTTGCATGCATTTTTTCTGCGCGGGATCAGGTTGGTTGCCGCTGAAGTTTTGTGGCTGTGAAAATTTATTACCCACAGAGTCAATCTGCGTTCTGGCTGCCAAGTCTGAATAAATAGAGTCATTGTGCTTGTCTGGAATATGTAACCAAAGTTCATCCAGTCAGCTTGACTTTCACATCCCATGAGATTCATAAAAGCCAACACCCTGGTATGTGCTCTTGATTCCTGCCAAAATTTTGTAAAATTGTATAAACAGAAGTTGAAGAAGCAATCAGAACACCCTCCCAGGGACGCAGCTCCAAACTCAATCCCCTGCTGTATCTTGAAAGGAAAAACGGAGTCTTAGTCCTTTTTTCTTTTTTTTTTTTTCTCTCTTTTTAAACATCTCATGGCCACAGCAAATAAAGGTGGGGGATGAGGGCACCCGTGGCACATGGAGTGTAGGGAGGCAGTGAGCTGTGATGCTCTTGGGCTCACTGGTTTTCTCCCTGCATGAAAAAAAGAGTGAAGGCAAGGGAGTCGCTGCCTTCCCATTGAAGGGACAGGGACAAGGCATCCCTACAGGATCTCAGGCAGCCTGAGACCACCCAGCCCTTCTGCAGGGTGGCCAAAGCCAACTGAGCCCGTATCCCTCCATGGAAGACCTCAAGGGAAGAGTAGCCTCAAGGAAGGTCATGAGAAACAACTTCAGTGAAGAGAAATAAACTCTCAGGAGCACGATCTGACCCAGAGCTGCTGGGGGCTGCAGGGGCTGCCCCTACCCATCACAGCCTGGGGACAGCCAGAGAGGGCTTCTGCTCCAGAGGTACATCCATGCTCCTTGGCCATAGCCAAGATGGAGAGCTCAGTGCTGATTCAGGTTGTTCCCACAGCTCCAGTGGGAACATCTGTGCCCATGCTTCCCCTCATCACATGTCTGCTGAAGGTCTCAGAGCAAAAACTGCTTGTTTCTGGCAGAGCCGTCTGCCAGACAAATCCACCCTGCTGATGCAACAGGATAAAAGTCCATCCCCATGGACAGTGGCAGTCAGCGTGGCCACATAAGTAGCATTGAGAAATGATTTATTTATCAGGTCCAAAAACTGTGCTTCAATGGTAGCCAGAAGCAAGTGAGATAGAATGCATTTAAAGACTATCTTTTTAATAAAGTGCAGGACTTCTCCCTCTCCTATCTGGATATGGACCAACAGTCATCAAAAACTTACAGACTAGTCTGAAATGAACAATTACGCATACACTTTCTTCCAGAAAGGATAATTTTTAGCAGAGTCTAGATAAGCACTACTTCTTCATATGGAATCTAATATTGCAGCTAATTTGAATTAACCTGCAGTGGATTTTGAAAGAATCGTAGAATCATAGAATCACTGCTCAGGTTGGAAAAGACCTTAAAGATCATCAAGTACAACCACAACCTAACCATACTACCCTAACTCTAACAACCCTCTGCTAAATCATGTCCCTGAGCTCCGCATCCAAACAGTTTTTAAACACATCCAAACAATTTTTAAACACATCCAGGGATGGTGACTCAACCACCTCCCTGGGGAGCCTATTCCAGTGCTTAACAACCCTTTCTGTAAAGAAGTGTTTCCTGATATCCAACCTAAACCTCCCCTGACACAACTTAAGGCCATTTCCCCTTGTCCTGTCACCCGTCACCAGTGAGAAGAGACCAACCCTGCTCTCGTCGTAACCACCTTTCAGATACTGGAAGAGAGCAATGAGGTCTCCCCTCAGTCTCCTTTTCCTCAGACTAAACAGCTCCAGTTCCTTCAGTCTCTCCTCGAAAGAAATTGCAGAAGGGTCAAAGTGGCTACAAGCTTTCTTTCCATCAAAGATCCTCTGGTACAATGGCACTTTCTGAGCTTGCTGATGTCGAAGATCAGCCAAGTGAAGAGCAGAGCCAGGTACATCCAGAAAGAGGAGCCGGATCAGACAAATTATAGCATGGCCCGGTTCATCACAAAGACTATTTTTAGGCAGCACTAATTGTGTACTGCATCCGACTATTTTAACCACATTAAGTCATTTTAGTGTTGTGCTCCCTTATTCACCTCTTCATCAGCACAATATTCAATGCTTGATCAGAAGTGAAAATGAGCAGAAGATTGGAGATGAGAACACAGTCCTGAAGAAAGCAAAAAGAAAAGCAAAAGAAAGCATGGAACCTGCATCCTTGCTAGAAATAAGCTTAGGTTTCAAAAAATGCCCAGATAAACCTGAAGAAAAATCTTTCTGATGAAAAGTTTCTCTCTGCACTGAGCCAGGGAAGCTTACTTCATGAACTTTGCCCAATGCAAATCTAACTGCATCCATGACTGCACAAAGCAGAGATGAGCAAAAACAGAAAAATGTAAGTTGAGGGATAAGGAGTAGCTGGACACTCGGGTGCTTTTGTACTTAATCCAAATGGCCTGCTCTGCCCTCTGCCACTGCAACATGAGTGCATTCTCAGACCAGAGGAACTGCCTTTGTAACAGCCTTGCTTAACTCGGCTAAGTCCATTATTTCCTGTGTATTAGAGAAGCAATCCTTTTGGTATCCAACACAGCTAAAATCCAGAGCAAGGTTTAAGCCAGCTGAGCCAAGCCTTTCTGTGGTTTGCCAGCTCTGATTTTATAATCTCTGTGACATCTAAATTTGCACTTCCACCACTCACGACAAGAAGACCAAGACTGCCTCACTGAAACTGTCAGATGGAACAAAATAAGGGTTCGGTCTTGTCCTGCCAAACTTGGCTCACATCACTGCCTATCTTACAAAATCAGAGTCACTGACTGTCACGCACTGGCAGGCAGGATCAATCTCTAAAATGCCGCCACCACGGATGACAGTTGAGGATAAGCCTGACTCTTGGACATGCACAAATTCTGGGCAAATTCAAACACAGCACTCTGATCTCCATGTGAATCTCTAAAAATAGACTAGAAAATAAAATATTGATGCTTCTTCTTTATTTCTTCATGTTGATGCTGCAACTAAACTAAGTTATAGCTCAAGTACAACTTCTAGGCCTGTTCCTTCCTTTTGTTATCAACGTTCTCAACCTTATGCTTTGTGTCCAGTCCTGGGCTCCCCAGTATAAAAAAGACAGGGATCTCTTGGAAAGAGTCCAGCAGAGGGCCACAAAGATGGTGAAGGGCCTGGAGCATCTCCCCTATGAGGAACGACTAAGTGAACTGGGTCTGTTTAGCCTTGAGAAAAGAAGGCTGAGAGGGGATTTGATCCAGGTTTATAAATACCTGAGGTGTGGGGGCCATAGTGGTGAGGCCGGACTCTTTTCAGTAGTGCGTGGGGACAGGACAAGGGGAAATGGGATGAAGCTAGGGCATAGGAAGCTCCGCACGAATGTGCGCAAGAACTTCTTTACGGTGAGGGTGACGGAGCACTGGAACAGGCTGCCCAGGGGGGTTGTGGAGTCTCCTTCTCTGGAGATATTCAAGACCCACCTGGACACCTACCTGTGCAACCTGCTGTAGGGAACCTGCTTTGGCAGGGGGGTTGGACTCGATGATCTCTGGAGGTCCCTTCCAACCCCTACAATTCTGTGATTCTGTGATTCTGTGATTCACTACCTCCTGTAACTTCCTTAACCACCTTCTTGCTGTCTTTGGTTAGTTTTTTCCCTGGTGAGCTGGAATTCCTCTATGAACATCTGTTGTGACAGCCATGGGAACTTCTGATGCAATTGATTCAGCAATGCCTGCTGATTTGAAGCAGAAGGAAGGATAATCCCCTGCATCTCCAGTGTTGCTTTCCCTCATCCTTGCACAAAAGTTTGTAAAACCTCGCTGAATAAGTTTCACCATCTAGCAGCTCCTGCTGCCACAGGGAGAGCCCTCACTGCAGTCAGCCACTGCATCTGGGCCTGTGCCCCACACAGGGGTGGCCATAAACCTCTGTTTGCCTTCAGGGAAATTCATTGCAGCGTGCCTGCAGGAGGACGGTTAAATAACCCACAGCCACAGATAATTTAGAGCACAAATTAAAGTTGTTTGCAATACCACAGCTATTACAGGCTGTAATAGGAGAGCATACCCCTGACACATTCAGGTGCCCAAAGGGCACGTGCTTGCTTACTCCACAGCATAGTTTCTCTGTTGCTGTTCCTGTCTGTCCCTGGCAGCCTGGGAGCTTTTAGCACCAGCTGAGCTTTGGGGAACCACTGGCACCAGTCTTTCACAAGGAAAGCAGAATGCAGAGCGATGAGGACCAGCCCCAGCTACAGCCCCACCAGCTGCACTCCCACTGGGCACACAGCCCCGACTGGGGAGGTGCTGGCAGCTGTGGTGGCTTCACCCTGACGAACAGCTGAACTCCACACACCACACTCACTGCCCCTCCTCAATGGAACAGGATGAGAAATGGCATGGAAAAGGGCTAAAGGGTTGAGATAAGGACAGAATGATCACCAGCTAGCTACTGTCACAGGCAAAACAGACTCAGCATAGGGAAATGAAGGCTGTGATCAGTCCATAATGCTTTATCTCTGTCACTCCTCCATCTCTGTTCTCTGCCCCTACTCCATATGGGTCCCCGCAGGCAGCAGCTCTTCCAGCCCTCCTGCCCCACAGTGGGCCCCTCTGCACAGGCTGCAGCTCCAGCCCAGGCTGTTCCTGTGCAGGTATCCATGGGCTGTGCATCTCCGGGCCTCATTCACTGCTGCCCCATGGGCTCTTCACATAAGCACAGAATCACGGGGGTTGGAAGGTACCTGAGGTACAAAGGTATCATTAAGCCCAACTGCCCTGCCAAAGTAGATACTCTACAGTAGATCACACAGGAAGGTGTTCAGATGGGTTTTGAATACCTCCTTAGAAGGAGACTCCACAGCCCCACTGGGCAACCTGTTCCAGTGCTCTGTCACTCTTACCATAAAGTTCTTCCGCATGTTAGTACGGAACTCCCTATTCTCAAGTTTTTGGCCATTGCTCCTTGTCCTATCACTACACACCACCAAGGAGAGCCTGGTCTCATCCATTTGCCTCCCAGCTCCCTTTAGATATTTATAAATATTTATCAGATCCCTTCTCAGTCTTCATTTCCCTAGGCAGAGCAGACCCAGGTTACTCAGCCTGTCCTCATTTGGGAGATGCTCCAGGCCCTTAATCATCTTTGTGGCCCTCCACTGGACTCCTTCTAGGAGATACCTGTCTTTTTTTAACTTTTTTGAACTATTTGGACACAGTAGTCTAAATGTGGCCTCACCAGGGCAGAGAAGAGGGGGAAGATCACCTCCCTCAATCTTCTGGCCACACTCTTTTTTTCTGCACCCCAGGATACCATTGGCCTTCTTGACCACCAGGGCACACTGCTGGCTCATGGCCAGCTTGTTGCCCACCAGGACAGCCAGCTCCTTCCCTGTAGAGCTCCTCTCCACAGGTCATTCCCTAACCTGTATTGATGCATGTGGTTATTCCTCCTAAGGTGCAAGACTCTACACTTGATCTTGTTAAATCTCATCAGTTTCCTCCCTGCCTAACTCTCCAGTCTGCTCAGGTCTTGTTGAATGGCATCACAGCCTTCAGGTGTGTCAGCCAATCTTTCCAGCTTTGTATCAACAGCAGTCTTGCGAGGGTGGACTTTATCCCTTCATCCAGATCGCTGATGAAGATGCTGAATAAGAGTGGACCCAGAACCAACCTCTAGGGAGCACCACTAGGTACAGGCCTCCAACCAGACCTTGCACCACTGATGACCATCCTCTGAGCTCTGACAGTCAGTCAGTTCTCAAACCACCTCACCGTGCATTCATCTATCCCACATTTTCTGTTTCATAACAAGGATGTTGTGGGAGATGCTGAAGTCAAGGTACATAACATCCACTGCACTCTCCACACTGCTAGTTACAACCAGACATCAACCACTGGTGATGACATAGAAGGCCATCAGCTTGGTCCTTCATGGCTACACACGGACACCTGCACTGTACAGTGCCTGTGGACTGCAGGGGGATGGCCTGTTCCCCCATGGGCCTCTCCTGGGCTTCTGCTGAGTGCCTGGAGCACCTCCTGCCCACCCGCTGCACTGGCCTTTGTGGATGCAAGAAATGAAAAGGAACATGGAAAAAAGGAAGAGGTTAAAGAAATAAGAAAGAAATGAATGGAGAAAATAAATTGTAAGAAAATGTCATTGTAGGAGGGGCAGCGGTTATGTTAGACTTAAAATAAAATAAGGAAAACAGACATTAGCTAATTCATCAAAACTGAGATTTAAATAAAAAGAAATTGCTACAATTTCTCCTGCATGAAATCATGCTCCTTTGAAGTCCACGGGAGGTGACCCACTGGTTTCAATCAGCTTAGGAAGTTATCCTCTGTTTTCTTTTTTACTGCTAGCACAATCCAAGCCCTGCCACTTGGGTAGTAAGAAATGCTTCACAGACAATTGACATAGCACCTCACTGGGCAGATATACCAGTATATAGGGAACTAAGGCTTACATTACCCTCATTTTCACATACACGGAATTTGGGAAAAATCCTGATTTAATCCTGATCTCTCAGACTTCTTACCAAATCTTGCAAAACCTTTGACATAACTCTGATGTTTTGCCTGAGATATCCTGAGCATAAGCAGTACTTCAACTACATTGCCTTCTCCTGGACAAGAAGTCTACTTCTTTGGAAATAAAGGATGTTTTCCACGATGGCCATTGCTTTGCTTGTGATGACTGAGACCTTCCTCCAGCATTGGTGACAGTTACCTATTTTTTTAATGCAAAGCATCAAGGACTTTCAAGAACCGGTATAAAGTACCAAGGTCCTTCTGCTTGTCTCCACTAAAAAAGATTAAGTCATCTGAAAAAGTGAACTCATCTGCCTTGAAAAGCTGCATGCTAGTCAGGGCCAGAATTCAGGAGAAACCTGAACAGATGCCGAGCAGAAGACTCAACATTCGCAGTTATATAAAATTCTGAATGATTAATACCCATGCTGCTTGTACAGTAATTCGGAGAGCCAAATCACTTAACAAGTATTAACCACCTAATGCAATGCCCTTGAGAGGTATTTAGGTACAGTTAAGTAAGAATTATTATCTCCGTAGGATTGATGGGGAGACAGAGACGGAGACGTGGCCCGTTTGAAGCCACGTGGAAGTCAGCTGCAAAGCCAGGATTAGCGCTTA
The DNA here is from genome assembly GCA_030625065.1 of Alectoris magna. NCBI lineage: Eukaryota > Metazoa > Chordata > Aves > Galliformes > Phasianidae > Alectoris > Alectoris magna. The sequence continues at coordinate 64,022,397 of CM060560.1, forward strand.
GGTCTTTCAATCCCAGGTGCCATGTTCAAGTTGCTAGATTGTGCTGCCCCTGAAGATTAATAAGGATTAATGGGCAAAGCAGAGGAGAAAGAACAATGTATGCCAAAAAATATAATAATAAAACCCCGGGGTGAAAAATGAACACTGAGGTGTTGAAAGGCCTGGAGAAATCATGAAATCCAGAAAGGGTTTTATGGTTTCTTTAAAGATGTGGTTCTGATGATAACCAACTCCAAAAGGGGAAGGAGGGGAGACCCTTCTAAGTCTTACAGCCTGTAAATCCTAAATAAATATCAACCAGACAGTGAAACTCACATTCACACATGTACACTGCAAATTTACAGAGAAACACTCAAGCTGCAGTTTACAAGTGATTTTAAATCCCTCCAAAATCCACACTGAAAAGTGATCCTCAAACAAAACCTCTAGGAACAGCACAGAGCACAGAGTATTGCACTGAGATAAGGCACATTAAAAAACACTTAGGATCAGTGGCCTGAACTGGGCTCCTCATACAGCTGCTGTGCCCAGGAGGACTCAGGGCATTAAGCAGGACATGTCTGTGGGTGTGAAGGGCTTTCACTCTATGTTGAAAACTGATGGGAATGCCACTGTGACAGAGTGCAGCTCTGCACTCCTCATAGAGAATGCTGAAAGCTGGCAAGGGTTTTAGGAGTAGAGAGAATATGTTTGGAAAATGTGCCTTGGAGTGAAAGCTTGGAGTGAAGCACAATGAATTCATAGAATCACAGAATGCTTTGGGTTGGAAGGGACCTCAAAGTCCACCCAGCCCCACCCCCTGCCATGGGCAGGGCTGCCCCCCACCAGCTCAGGCTGCCCAGGGCCCCATCCAACCTGGCCTTGAGCGCCTCCAGGGATGGGGCACCACAGCTTCTCTGGGCAAGACGCTGGGCCTTTCTGCTCTCTGAGTGAAGAATTTCTTCCTAACATCTAACCTAAATCTCCCCTCTTTTAGTTCATAATTGTTGCCCATTGTCCTATCACTGCAATCCCTGATAAAGGGTCATAGAGTCATAGAACTGTAGAATTACCAAGGTTGGAAAAGACCTCCAAGATTATCCAGGCCAAATGTCCACCTAACACCAATATTTCCCCACTAAACCACATCCCTTAGTGCAACATCCAGGTGTTTCTTGAACACCTCCAGGAACGTCCCTCCCATATTTCCTGTAGGCCCACTTTAAGTGCTGGAAGATTGCTATAAGGTCTCCCCAGAGCCTTCCCTTCTCCAGCTGAACAACTTCTGCTCTCTCAGCTTTTCTTCACAGGAGAGGTGTGCCAACTCTCTGATCATCTTCATAGCCTTCCTCTGGACATGTGCCCTTGTCCCATGTCTGAACTGAGCTTGTCTAAATCATGATCATAGTCCATAGTCATACCAGTGTAGAGACAGTGTTGAGGCTAGAAGGCAGCTCCATCTCACAGACAAAGGTGTAACATCCAGTGCAGTAAGATGCATATAAACAAAGCTGGGCTAAACTCATATCCTAACACAAGAGTGAAGAACCCTATGAGTGGTTGGACCAAGGTGTATTTGCAATAAGAGGATCATCCAAAATTTTACCATAGGTCCCAGATCTGAAGCAGAGAAAAGGCTCTGGAGAGTCCCATAGCCCAAATTATGGCAAGCAGTCAGGTTGAGCCATTCAGAAAACTTCTCCATGGCTTCACTAACTTAGGGATGAAGTGCATTTAAACTAAAACCAACCAAAACCTTAAGAAATTAAAACAGAATCAGTGTGGAAGATAATGAAGAATGAAACAGGGAAACAGACATACAAAAGTCTGATTGCCAAAGAGCAGTGTACAGTAAAGACATCTTGCATCAACCCTAGCTTGTAAAAGTTCATCTACAGTTCAATAGGCGCATGGTGGCATCCAGCAGTTTGGATGGCTGCTAATAAGGGAGGCGCTCACTTAAAGCACAAATGGATCGCTGCATCATTCCAGGGCAAGGCTTACCACCCGAAGAAGACAACCAGGATACTCTGGAAGCAACACAATTTTCTTATGCACAGGCAGTAAGAATTGTTATACCGTGACCACAGAAACAGTTCTGATTCTCACCTTAAGTACACTTGCGTCGCCTCGGTGAAGCCTCTGCTGTACCTGGTATAACTCCACGCAATTGCTGTGACTGAGCTCTCTTGCAGTAACAGTGATTAGAGGAAAAATGGAAAACAAAATGTCTGAGTCACCAGTGGTCACTTTATTGGCTTTTATTTGCCAAAGCATGCCTTGAGTGATGTAAAGGAAAATGCATCCATCGTCTGTCTGCAGTGCCTCCAAGACACTCTTCCAAACCCCATAAAATATTCTTCAGTAGTTCTCATTTGCTTCTTTTCCAAAAATGCCTCAAGCACAGCAGTTTATGAAGTAATCCTTTTCCAATTAGATTTAAAAAAAAATTAAAAAAAAAAAAATCAAACAAGAAAAAATCTGGGGACCACTCAGCACTCCTGGATCTCCAGCTCAAGAGCTATATTCAGTCCATCCTCTTCACTGCTCAGTCCCAATTACTATGAAAGTATTTAATTTCCTCTCTGATTTCCCTTCAACAACAGATTGCAGTTTGTGACACTTCATGTAATTTTGGTAGCTCATTTAACACACACTGAAACATGAATATCTGTTGTTTATGCTCCCAAGCTCTGGCTCACTGCAATAAAGGATGGAGAAAGGAGAGGCAGGCTCTGGAGATTGAGAACCTGAATGTGATTACTACTGTCTGAAAACTTGCTTTGTCTTGGTAGTCTTGGGGTACAGCTAGGATCTTTCATGAATGATTAACGAACTATAGGCAGATCAATGAAACTCTGCCCTAAATGTATCTAGAACCAATTCAGGTGAGGGACGAAGAAGTCTAACCAGCCAGTATCCTGTAATTTACAACTCTTGATGTAGTGAAATGGAGTAATCCATCACACTTACTGTGGCTAGTTTCTCAAGCCTAAGTACCTGAGTCACCTAAGGGATATATATTTTTTTTTCCTACCCTGCTTCCTACTCAGCATTAAAGTTATTATGTGATGAGCTGGCCTTCAATATCCTTGTTCGTTCTGGGGAAACCCTCCCTCAGTGAGTAACCCCATTAGTTCCGGGAACAAAAATGTTAGGGTTACACTCAGAAGTGGTGAACAAATCAGAGTACAGCATAATCACTTATCAAGAGAATATTAAGCTTCCCACAAAATACCTTTTAGTGATCATTCTTGGAGATCTTCAAATTCTGTCAGCAGCAAAATTATTTCTTACCCCTAATTTATATAAGCAGCACAAACGCTTACTTCCAGGAATAATAAAGAACGTATAACATATTCTCATCTTCTTTCTTGATGGATGGTAAGCTGGTCTCAATAAAGTTGTTAATGATGTAAAATAAAATGCAAATTAAGTAGCACAATCAAAAGCAAGGTATTCAAAAACAGTGGTGAGGGAAGTTTATGATACTAAGTACCACCCTTTTGCTTACATTGCTACATAGATAACACCAGCATATTAGAAACATAATAAATCAAAGAAAACTGTTTCTATAGCAAGAGTTTCTCAAGCTATGGGTCAGGATCCTCCGTGGGTATTCATGAATAAACTCGAATGGGGTCACAACAAACTGTTAGCAAGAACAAGGGGCAGATATTTCCCCACAGGTTGAGCAGCCAAGCCCTGTAGCGAGGGAACAAGAGGACTGTAATTAGTGGCTGCAAGTATTTAGTCTTGCTGGGGAACTGCTAACTACCTTTAATTACAACAGCTCGCTTTCTCCAGGAGACAGGAGCAATATAGGGCAGAATTAAAATTGCCAGATAGTTGCTAACTGCCTTTCATTGCAGGCAATAGATCTGCTTCTCCAGGGAGGAAGAGTATATTTGCAACTTGCAAACTTCCCCATTCATTCAGAAATGGGGCCATTACCAACTCAAGGAGTCATGCAAACTTGTAGTCAAACATGGCTGCATTTTCAAACCATGTAAGAAAGAAATCGTCTCATTTATAGAATGTGCCACCACCAGGCATGGAGCAAGGTGCCCCCTGCAACCTGCACTGCGTCCTGGTGAAGAAGGACACCTATTAAAATACTTAATTGAAAAAGTAGAATGATCTCATTGAAAAGTACTTGTATATTTCTTTCTGCTGCATTCATCTGAATGCACTTGCTTGCCCAGAAAGGTTCACCTTTTCAATGCTGTCAGCAGCTGGATGTACCAGAATGGAAACTAGAGACTGGCACTTGAGGCTGCAGCCCAGCTCCACATGGCCCAGCTCAGTTTAACATTCCCTGTAGATCATGACAAGAGTCCTCTCCTCTTCTCTCCTTAGGGTTGCTTCCACCTGGACTGGGAGACAAAGCACCCAGCTTTTCTTCCTCTTTCAAAATTGGAAGTTTTGGGAAAATACAAGAGTGGTATGCATCCCAAATCCCCATGTTAGGGAGCTTTTAGGATCATCAAAGCCCACGTGTGCCTCCGTGGGGTCTCTGTAAGGTCTCTGAGGACTCTGGATACAGAACAACCATCTCCTTCAGTGCCTTCTGGCTCCTTTGGCCACCATATACCTTGCTCCAGTTGAGCTCTGCATTTCCCCAGAAAGGAGTAGGAGAGATGGAAATATAGACTCACCATCCAGGTTACAAATGAGCTGACAAAAAGGAAAAATAAATGAATAAATATAGGAAAAGTGCTATTTTTCAGCTGGATCAGTTTTCTAACCTGCTTCATCGCACCACCTGTGGTGGTCTAAACCAAGAGTGGGAAATAATTGGAAGTGTCTTAAAGAGCACTGCCACGTAGGGGCTGCCTGCAATGGAAGGGTGGGAGAGGAGTGATGGTGACTTGAGTGGTGCCTGCATTACTTGGCTCTGGGGAAGGGATCTGATAGTGAGAGGAGGCTCCTGAGCTTTGCAAAGGCATAGCACACTGCAGAGGTCAGCATTAAGTCACAGGATATCCTTAAACCTAAGGTTTGGGTCTTTCCTGTGTCTTTGCACCAGTAGTGAGGTGAGATTGTTATAGTGAGCCCCTACCAGATGCAAGAACAGTGTCAGTGTGATAAACTGGAAAGCAGTTGAAAAGGATTGTACCCAAAGAGCATGCAAGTATGTTGAGCTACTAGAGATAATAATATGACCGGGTTCCCATTACTATTTTTCTAACCCTGAAGTCAGCGGGTGTGTGCCATGGGCACTTTCCCACTCAGCTGGTGGTACCTATCCAGCCCTTTCCATGGGCTCTCTGCTGAATGCTGAAGTTAAAGGAGAACCCACTTGTGAGCCATTCTGCTGGCAAGGGACGCGGCATAGTCTTTATCTCCTGAAAACCACCAGCTCACTCTGCCCAGGGCCCCATCCAACCTGGCCTTGAACACCACCAGAGATGGGGCACCACAGCTTCTCTGGGCAGCTGTGCCAGTGCCTCACTGCCCTCTGAGTGTAGAATTGCCTCCTAACATCTACCTGCCTTCATGCTTTCCAGTTCTGACCAGAATGCCAGTTTGTGCATTCAGGGCTGGGGATGCAGTCTCCCCTATCTTAAGAAGCCAGAGGGATTGTTTGCAAAACATACTTGCTGATGGCTGCAAAGCGAAAATGTACATTCAATTCCCTCCCTTATCCATGCCGTGTGGCTTTGTATCCCTTCTGTGCCAGGCGAGGCACAGCTCAGATGAGGACAAGAGGGGAGGGCAGCCGCAAGCAGAACTAGGGCTTTAAAGCAGATTTTCAGAACATTATGGATTTCATCTTTGCTTAGCAGCTAATTACTGTGCCGAAGCCATGAATCACCCTGCTTGAAGTGATTCAAGGAGGGGAAAGAATAATAATAATAAAGTGGCAAACCAGCTCGGGGATAGGCTTGGGAGTCCTATTAAACTTGAGAGGCTATGATTCTATTCCCAGGACTGCTGGCTAACACAAGAACAAGCACCATGCTTCCCCACCCCATCCAAAGAGTTGTGCTAGGCAAAAACAGAGGAGCAAACGAGCAACAGGTCGATCCTGCGCTGCATAGCCAAGGGTTGCCAGCAGATTGACATGGCAGCGCTCTGGAAAAGTCCGCGGCAGCCCTGGCAGGCTTCGCTAAATCTGTAATTATAGCTACGGGCTTCATCGCACAAGGAACCAAATATGTGATGTTTGTTTCTGTGGAAGAATGGGAGGAGACTGATGGTAAAGGAAAGGGAGTGGGAGCGCAGAGCGGGGAGAGGGGAAGGAGGAGAGCTGAGCCCTGCAGAGTTCTCTCTCAGAGACCTGCAGAAAACGTCTAAATAGAGCAGTTCAGACCTCAAATGCTGCATCGTGCTCTGACAGCCTCCTGGTTTATGGCGTGCTTAACAAAGTGCTCTTACATTGACCAGGCTGGAATGTCCATTTTGCTGTAGAGTCTCTGCTACTTTGGTAGTACTTTAAAATTTGGACACGTGACAAAAATGTGTGTAACGCATTTTTTGAAGTGTTGATTGTGCTCGTAATTTTAAAGTCAGAATATAAAATAAACATCTCTGCCCTTTCTTCCAGCAGGCAGCACAGAGATCTGCTCTCCGCGTTCTGTCTGACAGGTACATTTTGTCATTTTTATGAACTATAAATTGCTTTATGAAACGTTGAGCCCTATTTATTGTGGCATATAACTCATAATCGGATTTTGTCCCCAAAGTATCTGCGAACTGGGATGTTAAACATTTTGCATGCTTGGATTTGTCATGCATGTGTAGAGTTTATTACTGCAAAAATCGCAGTCTTGTTGTATTTCATACAGAGTATGCAGAATCCCTTGTTGTGATACCAAACGAGAGATAAGGAACTTACTGCGGAAGGCATGAATGATGCAGTAAATTCTCAGCTTTAGAGTTTGCTGAGATATATCTAAGCTCATTTTTCAGCAATAAGTACTTCATTTATTTTGAGATGTTCTCTTTTGACTTTTTCCAAATTCTTTCCCTGGGAATTGCTCTTCCTGTGATGAGATTCTCCGTACATTTCATGCACAGAAACAATGCCTTTTTTTTCATCCCTTAAGTTTTGAGGGATGGGTATTTTAGATTAATTTAATTCCTTTTTTTTTTTTTTTTTTTTTTCATTTCTGGAGCTGCAGCAGTGCTTCAGGCAGATAAGCAAGGGACCAAATCCTCAGCCAGCGTTCAGGTTTTACTCAGCTCTTTTTCAAGTGAATTTCCATCAACTTCAATGGGAAAGTGGCCCGAGCAAGGAATTCGGGATTTGGGCCACAGTAAATGTTATAGTTGGGCCGTAAGTCTGCACAGGTATTTACCTTAAATGACTTTTATGAAAGAGGATTGATTGAAATATAAGGTAGCTTTCTAAGACGGTCCTGATTTCTTTTCCAGTTTTGGGAACGGGGTGGGGGAGGGAGAGAGACTGTACATTTTAGTGCCTGTGAAAAAGAACCAGCAGATTTACATTTATCCACAAATGAGGCACTGTGTCACGCGGGCTGACACAGAGTAAATTTCCCTCTGCCTCGCTGGCAGCCCCCTCCGCCCGCCTGGCCCCCTGCCCCCGCCTCCCTGGGAATAAGCAGTAATTGACTCTTGAAGCCAGCCCGGGCCGGGATTTCTCCAGAGCAGAGCCTGTCACTTAGGCTGAATTATATCTTGTGCACGGATGAATAACATTGCTCTCTGCTCTGAGGCTAAGACTGCCAAAATTATCGACACCCCACCACCACCCGCACAGTTTACAAACACTGTTTTTTTAGGGGGGTTTTGTGCCCCCCTTAAAGAAAAAAAATCCAGGGTAAAATGTATGGGATGTGGGTGAAATTGGTGGGTTGGTTGTAGGTCACATGAGTATTGGCTGTAGAGGGGACAAACTCAGAGCGAAAGAGGAGTCTGTGCAGCATCAAGGAGGATGGAGGAGTGGAAGCTTGGCCACCACGCAAAGAGCTTTTGACATGGTGGGGACCTCTCTGTGATAGTGTGGGGCTTCTAAGCACCCTTTGCCTGTGCTGAATGAGGAACGTTCCTACAGGGCTGCCCCTGGAAGCAGTTAGCGTTCCCCAGGTCTTGCACTGTGCCCCCTAGGAAGAGCAATGGTGGTGTTGGATAGATGGTCCCAGCCTCTCTGAGGTGTGAGCGGTGGGCCTTGGCTGAGGTGAGGGCACCAGCAATATGGCTGCTCAGCGCTCGTGTCCCAGCAGCAGCAAGGAGCACCAGCACATCCCAGCGCCAGGGGAGGCAGTGGCTTAAGTAAAGCTCTCCGCAATTTCAGCCATCGTTCTTTTCAAAAGAACTATTCTCCATTACTCTTATTTCAGCTTTTGCTTTCGACTTCTGTTAAAAAGGTAACAGCTAGCTGAACTGAAAGAGAAAGGGGGAAAAAAAAAAAAAAGAGTTTTTAAACCTGTGGCCATTGATTTCTTCAGTGTGTTGCACTCGGTCTTGTTTTCAGCCTGCCACAGTAACCCCCAGCAGATTTATGTGCAGACGCAAAGATTAGTGACCCAGAAGCCTGACTGAAACAGCTTTTCTGCTTCCAGAAGACAGGTTGCTCTGCACATGCACTGACTGTTTTGTCAGGAAAGATGCACAGGCCCCATTAGCTTTTCATTCTCTCGTGAAAAACCCTCAGTGTTTGTACAGCACAGCTTGGTTTTAATTTTATTATGCTCTTTGGTAAAGTGTTCTAACTACAAAGATTGCTCCGTTTCTGGGATAGAGAAGAACAAAAATTTAACTCATATACCTTAATGATACAGTGCCAGTATGTCTTCAGCTGTCTGACTCTCATATCCATTGCCCAAACAGCTTTTAAATTAAGAAAAATGTCTGTACCTGAAATATTCATTGTGATCTGTTATTATTTAACAGTGAGCGGTGCGGTTAAGCCAGGTCTTAAACCTGCTTAATCCCACTGAGCTAAATAGATTTTATTATTGACTCCCATGGTCCTGGAACTCTGACCTTAGGACTGAAGTTAAAAGGTAATTTTATGCAGTCTGTTCCACTAACCCAGAAGCACTTGCTCACTGGACACATTTGCAATGGGGAATGTCCAGCTGTAAATTACAGATGTTTGTAATCATACTCAAGCACAACACTCATTATTGTTCTTTTGTTCTTTTTTGGCTGAAAAGCCCACCATGAGGGAGACCGCACTTAATCCACACATTAAATTTACTTGCAGCTCATATTCATGCTCAAGATAAGATTTTCCATGAAGTAAAGATTTACAGTGGTCCTAGGGCACTCCTATTCCCCTAGCTGTTTTTATTTCTCTGTGTTGCAGTGCGGGCCAAGTGGGTCTGCCTGAGGGTTTTGAATGCTTAGAGGAAAGCCTCATGCCACCGCTGAATTTCCTCTCTCACTGTAATAGGGAAAAGCTGTCTCATTCCCTGCAGTGCTTGGGTGGTACTTATGAGAGATGCCTAATTCACAGTCCCAACCTATTATCCTCTTGGTTTCCTTACTGCGGAGGATCAGACAGACCCCACTAGCTCCGCTAGACAGAGCAGGATCTGAGCTGGCAAAGAGGGGACTGAGCTGTGTAGCCATCCTAGCCAGCTCCCTGTCCTGCTGATAAGGCCTGCAAGGAGCGCAGCTCACTGGCTTACACTCAGCACCTAGTTAATATATATGTTTCACCCACGCCTGAACTGCTAAGTACAGGCTGCTAATAAATCTTTTTGACTTACCACCTTGGTCTGCTGATAGACAAGGCATCTCAACACTAACATCAGTTTTGCAGGGTAGGCAAGCTCCATTCAGGGAGTTTGGTGAGCTCCATGGTCTGTCTGATCTTTGGTCTGCTTTCATCTTTGGTGGAAGGGATAATACTTCACATTTCCAGGTAGCTATGCCCTCTCTATCCATATTTGGTCACAGTTAGGATGCAGGATGTGCAGTTTGCACTGGTTTACTATTATGGATTACTATTATGGATTACTATTATGACCAGCTGTACTCAAGGTCCTCATAGAATCATCTGGGTTGGAAAAGACCTCCAAGATGATAGAATCATAGAATCATAAAGGCTAGAAAAGATCCCTAAGATCATTTGGACCAACCATCCATCTACCACCAGTATTGCCCACTAAACCATGTCCCTAAGTACTACATCTGCCCTTTCCTTAAACATGTCCAGGGGCGGTGACTCCACCACATCCATGGGCAGCCTGTGCCAGTGCCTCTCCACCCTTTCTCAGAAGCCATTTCTCCTAATATCTAACCTGAACCTCCCGTAACACCAAGTCCAACCACTGGTCTGACCTACGAGTTCTAGGATGGGTGTGGGGAAATGAGCAGCTGGTCATGAGAAGCAGTGAAGCTGCACATCTGCAGGCAGAGAGATGGTTTGGGAGCAGAAGTGATGCCGAGCTGCTTTTCAGGGGTTGTGGTCAATGGCTCTATGTCCAGGTGAAGGCTGGTGATGAGCAGTGTCCCCCAGAGGTCCATCTTGGGACTGGTACTCTTTAGTATCTTTACCAGTGATGGAATCAAATGCACCCTCAGTAAGTTTGCTGATGACAGCAAGCTGAGTTGATACGGCAGAAGGAAGGGGTACTATCCAGAGGGACCTTGATAAACTTGAAAGTAGGGCTCCTGTGAACCTAATGAGGTTCAGCAAAGCAAAGTTCAAGGTTTTGCACTTGAATTGGGGTTATCCCAGATATGTATATGGACTGGGAGAAGAATTCCTTGAGAGCAGCCCTGCTGAGAAGGACTTAGGGGTCCTGATAGATGAAAAACTAAGCATGAGCCAGCAGTGTGCACTTGCAGCCTAGAAAGCCAACTGTATCATGAGCTGCATCAGAAGAGGGGTGGCCAGAAGAGCGAGGGAGGTGATTGTCCTTTTCTACTCTGCCCTCGTGAGGCCCCATCTTGAGGACTGCATCCAAGACTGGGGTCCACAACACTCAAGAGAAATGGAGCGTTTGGAGTGGATCCAGAGGCCTATGAAGACAGGTTGAGGGAACTGGTCTTGTTCAGAGAAGACAAGGCTGAGAGGAGACCTCATTATGGCCCTCCAGTATTTAAAGGGAGATTATAAACAGGAGGGAAATAAACTTTTTACGAGAGTAGACAGTAATAGGACAAGGGAGAACGGTTTTAAACTAAAGGAGGACAAATTTAGGGTAGATGACTAGGGGAAGTTGTTCACTGAGAGTGTGGTGTGGTGCTGGAGCAGGTTGCTTGGAGAGGTATGGATGCCTCATTCCCAGAGGTGATCAAGACCAGGTGGGATGAGACCCCGGGCAATCTGATCTGGTCCTTGATCTAGAGGTTGGCAACCCTGCTTGTGGCAGGAGGTTGGAATTTAATGATCCTTGAGGTCCCTTCCAACTCAATCCACTCTATGATTCTCTGATTCTGCAATAGCATCGCTTTTCATGCTGAGTGAGCCCTCCACACAAGAGGCAATGTGGTCAGCTTATCAGCAAGTGACTCGGCTTGCTGGATGGCCTGCAAGCCTTGATGTGACAGTACTGTCTGATCAGTGACAGCCACAGGGAAGCTCTGGCTCAGGACAGCTGCTCTGGGTCCCAGCAGAGGATGAAGGAACTGAGAAAATGGACTCTACAGGATGCAAAGACTGGCTGGAGGGGAGTGTGTACACTCAGTGCTCTTTGCCATAGGAACAAATACACGGCTCTAGCAGAGCCAGTACACTGCTTATACCTTCAGGATTATCTTTGCAAGGAAAAAAGAGAGTGTCTTTGACAAGGGATATGGATTTACTATTAATCCCTTACGTGAAGGCTCATCTGATTGAAAATGCTGGTGTCCCACAGGTGTAGCCCTCCCATTCTGTACGGCATAGCAGAGGGTGATGCTACTGCAGCTTGTGGCAGAAAAGATCTGGAGTTTCTTAGCCTTCCTAGGTACAGAGCTTGAAGGAGAAAGAGTAGTGCTGTGTATTGCATATAAGGTGTTCTTTCCACTACCGGAGGCTGCTGTGAATTGGTGAAAAGGAGCTTTCAAAGAAGAGCCAGTGGAAGGCTTGGAATGAAAAAGAATAGATACCTGAGTAGAACTGGATTCTATTTCCCTTTATTTAACTAGGAAACAAGATTTGTAGAACCCATCTGTTCACTATTGGATGCTTTCTCATACCTTGACTATTGCTGGTATTTCTTTGGATTTGTTCTACAATGACTCTGGAGAAGGTGCGGCAGAGCTGTCCCAGGGAATTTTAGCAACACTGAGCCCCAGATAACTGTATTAAATACCGTGATTCTTTTGGTGTTTAGAGAAAGAAAAAGAACAGTTGAGATGTGTTTTTTTCTTCAAGGAAGTGATAGCAGTTTGCTGTCATGAGAGTCAACATTTCCTGGCTCCCCGTGAGCAACCCCATGCACTCCCAATAGCTTCTCAAAGATTTCTGAGGGAGAAACATCAGCATTTCAGAAAATATCCGTCTGCTAAAAGAAAGATCTGACTAGTAGTTTCTCATGTATTTTCTTTGGCTTACTAGAATCCATGTGTGGATAAATACAGAGTTAACACGAAGTGAAAAAGAGACAAGGTGCATGTCTGGGGCCTTTTGCATATTGGTAAGGGGAAAACAGGTCCCACTGCTGGCTGGCAGCATGAAAAATATGCAAAGTGCTATTGGGAAGAAGAGTGTATATGTGTGCAGCATATGAAGTGCCTCAGCATATGATTAACCTCACTGGGTATGTAGTAAATAGTAGATAACTGTGATCAAAAAAGTATTCATGTGATTTATCAAGCTGAGCAACTGTGCATTTTGCAGTGAAGCAGGAGGTCAATCCTGAAATCTAGGGCAAGCAGAGCAATAGGAAATTGCAGGGACTAAGAAGTTAATCATACCGTTGGACTGCTTCCATCTGGTTTTGAAAGACAGAGTCAGTGCAGTGCTAGCAAGGACTCTTCACGGCAACGGATCAGGAATTAATTTTTTCAGCAAATCTTCAGCTATCATTTGCGGTAACACAGGCTTATAAAAATGTAATTTAATTTCTTGGGAATAAATCACACAGGGCAAGAAGTGTGAGAGTGTTTTTTTGTTGGTGGTGTTTTTTTTTTTCTTTAATGTGTGTATCCGAGGCAAAAAGAAAAAAAAAGAAAAAAAAAAAAAAAAAGAAAAGGTGAGTAAAGGAGAAATAGCAAAAATCCGAGAGGAAACAAACAGTAACGATATGAAACCTGGAAGGCATAAATGGTCGTCTGGTTAAATCATGCAGGTAATTGTCTTTGAAAAATCAGTCTGCAGTTGGGAACCTTCTACATTTTTATGACCCTTGGAGGCATAATCTTCTGTAACCTATCTGTCCATCTTCATCAGCATGGGTCAAAGGAGCACTGCCTTAAAGTATTGTTGAACCGATGCTCTGAACACCATTCCCATATATCATGGGCACATAGCTATGGGCAGTGAATTTGCTAATGTATTCTGCGTTTTCTTTGTTATTGATATTACTTACTGATATTTCAATGAGACTTGAACATTATGCTCCCTTTGGGCGATGACAGTGCCTGTAGGCGAGGAACATGTTGTAAAACAAGGGGGATTTTAACCTTGATAGTAACACCAGTAGCTCAGACTTGCTTTATTGGAAGACTTAAGGAGGGCAGTTAGTTGATAACATTATGCCTTTCTTTCTTCAACAGTGGGATAAGAGAATAGAGAGACCTGTACTATGAATGATGTATTGCACTATTTTTAGTGCTATGCTGCAAAAGTGAAATCTTATAAATACTTTTGTATCTATTTCCTGGCAGTCTGAAGAAAAAGAGCTCAGGTTTACACAGCACTAATAGCAGGAAACTGGGGATCATGCTGTTCCCACAAATCACCACACTTCCATTACCACCTTATTTTAAGAAATGTTGAAAATTCATAGCGAGCAGCAGCACCTCAGCCTGGCCCAGTTACATGGTGTTAGCATGAGGCTTTTACCTTTTTGTGTCTGTGGACCATGTTCTATCCAGAACTCAGAAATTCTCCAGAGCGACTGCAGCAATGAGAACATTGAGTTTCCTGCCAGTGAGCCAACTATTCCTGCAGCAGGCAGAAGGAGATGGCCCCTTCAAGCCCTAATTGTTCAGCAATCAGCCTGGCCCAACAGGACTTTCTGGCATCAGCTCTACTAGCTCTGTAGATGATGTGCTCACTCGGGTTGTTTTGTCCTATGTATGTCTTGCGAAGGCAGTTTAGAAATCACAGCTGAAGATTTGGGATTGCCTTGATGCTGCCTTGATGGCTGGGGATCAGTCCCAGTCAGCAGGCAGGTCCTGCTAGACCTACCTGATCTCCTTCCGTGATCAAGTGACCCGCCTGGTGGATGAGGGAAAGGCTGTTGATGTAGTCCACCCAGACTTCAGCAAAGCCTTCAACACTGTCTCCCACAGTATTCCGGAGAAGCTGGTAGCCTGTGGCTTGGACATGTACAGTCTTTGCTGGGTAAAGAAGTGGCTGGATGTCCAGGCCCAGAGAGTGGTGGTGAATGGAGTTAAATCCAGCTGGTCACCAGTCATGAGTGGTGTTCCCCAGGGGTCAGTATTCGGGCCTGTCCTGTTCAGTATCTTTACTGATGACCAGATGAGGGCATTGAGTGCACTCTCAGTAAGTTTGCAGATGACACGAAGCTGGGAGAAAGTGTTGATCTGCCTGGAGGTAGGAACGCCCATCAAAGTGATCTGGACAGGCTGTATCGCAGCGGTAAGGCCAGTGGGATGAAGTTACATAAGACCAAGTGCTGGGTCCTGCATTTTGGCCACAACAACCCCAGGCAATGTTGCAGGCTTGCGGCAGAGTGGCTGGAAGACTGTGTGGAAGAAATGGACCTGGGGGTGTTGGTCAACGCTAGGCTTAACATGAGCCAGCAGTGTGCCCAGGTGGCCAAGAAGGCCAATGGCATCCTGGCTTGTATCAGAAATAGTGCAGCCAGCAGGAGCAGGGAAGCGGTCATCCCTCTGTGCTCAGCCTTGGTGAGCACAAAACTGTGTTCAGTTTTGGGCCCCTCACTACAAGAAGGACCCTGGAGCATACCTGTAAAGGCAACCAAGCTGGTGAGGGGTCTGGAACACAAGTCTTCAAGGGTGTGTCTACCTTATCAGAATCAGTACAAACTGGTTGATCTCAGGGACACCCAGGACTTTTGTCAAAAAACCTAACATATATGTCTCAAGGACCACCAGATTCCCCTTGCAATGTCTGCCACTTACAGAAACCCATAGCCCTTAATCCCAAAATCATGGAGGTCCTAGTAGTTGCAAATTCTCTTCCTATCCAAGGAATTCATTCCTTCTTATAAAAACATCTTTCCTTCTGTGCACAGCCACCTTCAAGCTCTGTGCCCAGCAGAGCTTCCAAAGGAGGGACTTGATCCCACATTCCTAACACAGCCAAATTCAAATTGTTCTGAGCTTTTGATGGGTAAGGAATGTCACAAGAAGCTGTAGGGCTTGAGCTGGTTATAGAGGAATACTTCTTCTGTGCATATGAAAAGTCTTTCATGCAGTCATCAGGAGGAGGAGGTATGTTTATATGCTTTTCAGCCAACATTGACAAATTGGGTTTGCATGCAGACTTTTGGGTTTACTCAAGTAGTTTGAGGCAGCAGGGAGCATTTTTTTTCCATGGTTGATGAGAAAAGTAAATAGAAAAATGACAAGTTCCTGGTTTAGTTTGATTGAGAGATTTTTCTGCATGAAATGAAAGCTTAAATCACATAATTGTTTTTAACGTTCTGAATCCCATAGTAATTCTCTTGGTGGCTCATCAATGGCTCAGTTAGGAACACACTAGCCATGATTCTTACTTTACACAAAACTCCACACTTTGAACTGTGTTTTAGGCTTCAGTGACCGGATTTTCACTGGTACAAATCAAAATAGCTCCACTGATTTCAGGAGCGTTATCTCAGTTTTCACCCGCTGAGGACCTGACACCAGCAGTGTAGAAATGTTTCCAGCTTTTAAAAAGCACAGTGCTGAGTATGGGCACTTCCAAAAGCGCCTAAGTGGGTTCTTTCACAGAGCTCACATATGTGCAGGCTTCAGGATCTGCTAACAGTTGCAGTTGGACTCATCCTGACTGTCCATCAGGCAGCCAAACCATCAGGGCTGCAGGGAAGGCATGTGGGCTCCTCAGCCACTGGAGCTCTTTTGATGGAAACCAAAACCCAGAAAGCTGAAATGGCTCCAAATTTGCAAGGTTTCTGTCTCAGTCAGCGTTTCCAGGTGGTCTGCTCGGTGACATTTTCTTCGCAAACGATCAGAGCACTTTCTGCTTTATTTTTCATTACTGCTGCTTTCTTTTGGGGCTCTGTTTCATGGCAAAATTCAAAATTGGAGGGCTTGGTTCCATCCTAGAATAGTGTGAAGTTTCAAAATCCTCCTCAAAACAGAAGACCTTCCTTCTCTCAAGAACACTATTTATAGTAGGCTGCCCTTTCTGCAGTCAGAGAAGGGCCAGAGAGTATGATGACTTTGTGCTCTCATGTGTTTTTAACTTAGATGAAAAATTAGGTCTGGATTGAAACTAGGTGTAAAAAGTCCATATTCGGATATTACACTTTTATAACCTGAAAATGATATAATTTTAAAAGGCAGAAATAAATAGAAATTACTTAAATTAAATTAGATACTTTTTGCAAGGGGTATGATTTAAATGAGACACATTCTATTCTCTAACATAGCCTGCAATCTTCTGGCATTTTAGCAAAAATGGAAAATTATTTATTTTAAAGGTAGGTATTTTATGCCTAATGAAATTTACTTTTCATACCAGTGTACCTTCTGCTGTAAAGATTTTAAAGGTCTTTTTCACACTTAACTCCTCATGCTTGCGTGTCCTCTTCTCACACACATTCGCACAGAAGAGAGTAGGTCCTTCTCTGTGCAAATCCAGCACCCAAATAATTCACAAATAGCGCTCATTTATTATTTACCGGCACAATCAAGCATAACTGCTCTAAACTAACAAACAGTTCGTCAGAAAATAAACCGTACCAGGGGAACAGGGTTAAAGAATCCCATGATTCTGATTTACACAACAGATAAAAATCACCCCAGAAGTCACAGAGACCTGCCAAGTAAATCTCTTGCTTCGTAATGATCCTTTAAGACACTTTAATTTGCTTTTGTGAGTCTCTGTGCTGGCGCTGGCTTTAGCTCATGCTGTAGGTGCCCGGGGAGGTCTGCACTGGTTCATATCCAGGTAGGTGGTGACTGCTGATGGTGTTCATGGCAGTGCCTGGCTCCCAGCAGCCCTGTGGGAGGTCACATCTTCCTTTATCTTCCTTTCCACAACCTGTTTAGAGTGGAATGAGATAAAACAGACACAGAGCCTCTATCACGGTCATCACCCTTTTTTGCACCCCTTCTTTCCAGGGTGTCACCAACTGGGCCTTCCAAATCCCACCTGCCAGTTTCCTAAGCCTCCCAAGCTGGCTCTCTGATCATTACTCATGGCACCTTTCCTGCCAAATCTGCCCCTTCCCTGCTCCTCATAACTACTCAAACTGCACCAGGACAGCTGGAGCCCTCCCCAGGTCACCACCTACTGCCAAAAGGCTGACACAGCCCCCATTGCTGGAGGGGTCGGCCTGCATTCTCACCACATGGGAAAAAAAAAGCCACAGTGAAGGTCAGGACGAGTTGTCTGGTTGTGTGGCACCACAGACACTAGTGTAAGCCTCTTTCCAGCATGTGGTGGGACACAGACTGACCAGGTGGCAGTGAGGGAACAGCGCTGCCACCAACACAGTCACCCCTTGGCCACCTGCCCCCAAAATCCATGTAGGATTTCTGCCCTGCCCCTTGGGTCTTCTCCCTGCAGTTCCCTGCAGTATCCATCACTCAGCCGTGCTAATAATGCCCGCAAATACTGATCTCCTGAAGCTGCTTCTTTTAAGGTCGTCATGTCCCTTCTTCTAAAACTTGATACTGACCATGTGGAGCTAGAGAGTTTGTAAATATTTGTATCGACAACATTATTCCTTTGATAGTAGACACTAGGACAATATTTCTCACATTAAAAGGGCTCTCGGGGAGGGCTTAGGAACTCTGGCCGGGCTAAAATAGTTGCCTGAGGGAAGAGGAAAAACCTTGGAGAATTACCAGACTCTTTTTTTTTAATTTTCAGACAAATGGACTTTTCAAACTTTGCCCTGAAAAGAGATCTGGTCATGACCTACTATAAATCTCCTATGGCCATTTAAAACCTCACAGAGCTCTGGTTAAACAGCATCGCATCAGACAAAACCTCCAGGGCATGAGGACATTGCTGCGTTTTTTTCCCTTTCAAGCTTGTATATTGTCCTCATAACATATTGCCAGTGTTCACAGGACCAAATGAGACTGTGGCCTTTCTTTAATGTACTCAGTGCTCTTGTGTTGAGAGCCTGTGAGGTCAACAGGAAAACATGGGATGAAATCTCGGCTGAGTGTCAGTCTTTCCCAGGCTTCCTGGCAATTTCCAACTTCTCACTCTATTGTTTTCACTTAATAAGACAGAGCTTGTCTTCTGCTCGATAAAAAAAAAAGGGGAAAAAAAAAGAAAAAAGCTAAGACTCAGAAAATGAGCAGTTTTGTAAAAGCCTGGCAGATTCCCAGTGTGCTGAAACTAATGACAAGCAGCACGCTCATTTTTCTAGTTCGAAACTTGTTGGTGCATCGTGCAAACACCCCCCAGGAACTGCTTGGGGGCGGGGTGGGGGGGCAGAGCACAGAAAAGAAGAGCGTCGGGCTTCTGACACAAAGGCCACAGCCCACAGTTTTGAAATAGGGAGGTTGAAAGGTGGAGCCCTCACAAGAACCTCATTTGGGGCTCTTCCATCTGTTAGATCGCCTTTCTTCTCCTCTTGGAGGGGTTCACAGCACAGCACCTCTCTCTGAGCTGAAGGGGAGAACAACTGCAGAGTCAGCTGTGCAAGCCCAGAGAACAGTTTGAGAAAACAGCAAAACCCAAACACTCCTCTGAGGTTATCCCTCTGTAATTGATACAGACACACTGCGACCTTAGGTTCAACTTGTCTTTTTATACCATTTTCTGTATTAGCATGTTGTCTGCTCGTCAGCTGCCACTGAATTTGAATCTCAGACTGCCAGTATTCTTGAGTATTGTGGAAAAAATGTATGTATTTTCCTAAACAATTATGAGTGATTTAATGCTGGTGAAAAGTGTGAGTTTGCTACCTGATTATCCAGGAATGTCTCAGCTGTGTCTCAAGGATATCTGCCTGGCTCCCAGAGCCTTGCACAATTCCCATGCATATTCTTTACCCATGCAGACAAAGAGCAGTGTTAAAGCCGGCGAAAGCCTTGGCATTCAGTGTAGGAAGCTAAACTGAGCCAACACCACATAATTTTCAGTGAAATGCATTTCATCGTTTTCTTACATTTGGTCAAAATGTAGTATTAACCATTTATTAGCATTACAAGAGCCGTGACAAATTTCTCCCACTGGCCACCTTACACTGCTGTCCTCTACCTGCATAAGGTCTCCCAGGTTGGTTAGAGCAGACAATTAGAACAAACATGCCCTACCCAAATTATTAGGGTTGTTTTTATGGCCAGAAGTCTGGTACCACCGTGGAGCAGTAGTAAATTGGGGGTCTGTTTTGAATTATTCATATACCGGTCATTTACCACACCACATTGCAGCAATCTCTGTGAATACCCTTTCTGATTAAATGAAGGAACATCCAGAAAATGAATTGTCACTGCCCCACGTGGAGAAGATGTACTACACTGCCACAAAGCACTCTTGGTTTCTTCGGAGTTGAGCTGCCCGGGGATATCATGCGGCAATGTTCGGCTGTTGAAATGGGAGGTTAGCTGGAGAGGACTGGGAACTGCAGAACCCATAACCGCCTGGACCCGCCAGTCACTTCTCTAGTTAATCCAACAGCTACAGGGATGAAGCAGAGGTGAAATGTGGTTGGTCTGGCTGGTGTAACAAGGGAGATCATGGGGGAAGGTAAAATCTGGAAGGAGAAAAGATGAGCCTCTGTTAAACTAGGAAATTCCACCGTGGGTTTTATTAAGGCCATACCATGTCTGAAAGAAGAGATTTTATGACAGTTCTCAGGTTGTGGTAAGCTGCAGTTTGATTGAGTCAAAGCTTAGCCTGTGTGAACATTTAAGGTGCTTAAATGTACTCTCCACACCTGTGCTGAAAAATAATTACCCCCCAAAAGTCACACTTTTTTTTTTTTTCTTTTTAGAAGTGACACCCAACTCACACAGCAACTGCAATTCTAAAATTAACAACATATGTTTCTGCAGTCAAAATGCGAGACGGGTTTGCTTGCTTAGAAAGCAGTTGCCTTAGGTTTGTCTTGCGTCTGGTAAAGAGCTTGTTAAAGGCCCTATTGCAACCTTGAGGGGCTCCTAGTTTAATTGCTGACTAAAAGACAGCATTATAATGGCTTTGTTTTAATCTTGCTACCATCTTGAGGGAGGCAGAGTTATTTATTTGGTTGCAGAGCTGCACGGCTGAGAAGTATCTGATTCGAGTTACATATATCTCTGGTTGGCATGCCTCATGTTACAGCTGAACCAAACAAGCCAGCTCTGTACACTAAAACTAAACAAACAAATGTAAAACACATCACTGCATTAGTGGAACCACAGTTAACTAATTAACAACGGGCAACAAAGTCATCAAATCAAGGCCACAATCAAGACCTGAACCAATGAATCAGAGCTTTAAGGTATCAAAATAAAAATAAAAATAAAATAAGCCACAATACCCCATCACATTTAATGCAGAAGTTAATCAGCTTTAAACTGTAAGCTTGCTGTGAGATGGAACTACTTCCAGTTAGTCTTGCATGAGGAAAAACTGAAGAGAAGCCGGCTCGTGTTTTGACCAGGTTCCAGGTTCCAGTTGGTGGAAGGCACTGACTGAGGCAATCAAGGACTGCACTCATCTCTCCTTGCCAGTGGTACATGGAGGACCAGTGCTAGTATGGTTCAGCTGAGGGAAGTACACTCATCAGAGTGAACTCATTAGTGATAGACAGTTTCGCATTTCCTTCTTACGTCACGTGATTATCGTGAATGATAAGTCTTCTGCACTTACCCTCTCCTGATCATCAAACTCGAATCAGAGATCATTCAGAAAATGATACACAGTTGCAGCTTTTAAATTAGATTCAACATTTATGAAAAATGCTTTTTGAAGGATTACTAGGTAAGAACTATGAATAACTTTTGGAATAATTCACCAGCAATAAATGACAGATTTAAGAGTCTGGCATTTGCTGCTAGGCTAGGAAACAATTAATAGAGACCTTTTTTCTTTTCGCGGCCACCTATGTGCTCATGCACATGTGAAATAAGATCCTTCTCTTAAAGGAAAAGAAAGCATTCAAACTTGTGCTTTCTTCTGAAAGATCTTTATTTTGCGTGGCTGCCGGCTGCCAGCAAAACCCAGCAGAAGTTTGGGCAAGTGTAACGACAGAACACCCACTGGCTTCTCCTGCTTGGTTGCACACTGCAAGCATTAGGCTTGGTTGGACAGTCTCCCTCTGGCAGTGAACCTGGGGCCCTTTGGTCAGGTTCTCCCCAGACTCCATGGGGAACCAAGTATGATGCAGATGAGAGGCACGGTTTCCCCCCTGGTCTTAGATGACAGTAGAAGCCAGAGAACTGGCAATGCATCTCATAGCCCCTTCCTTTTTCCTACTTATATAGCTGAAGGCTGGTTTCCCAGATACGGCCAGTATCGCCTGGTGTCTAGTTCGTAGATCACTGCTGAATATGCCCATGGCCTTGCAAATGGGGATGATTGGTTGGGCTGAGACCCACTTCTCTCCTGTGTGGTCTGTGACTCGGTGACTAACATCAACCTTCCCATGCAGGGAAAGCATTGAAAACCCAGGCTCAGCTGGAGCCACCTCCTTGGGGCTCACTAATAACTCTCTCCATGCCTTGCCTAATAACAGCCTTTCCTTTGCCTTCAGTTAGGAAGCTAATAGGAATCCATTCGCAGCTTGCCCTGACGACTTCTATTCTAAAACCACAGCTGGCCGTTGTGCTTTTTAGCAGATGAATTCCAATAATCATTAAACAAAGTTGCCTGGGGTCCACTTCAAATCTGGACCAATGTCACAGCCCTTACTCTTGTGTCACACATGCTGGTGTGTTTCATCCCCTAAAATTGGCGTGATTTGTGAACAGTCAGTGGCTGTATTTGCACAGCATCGGACCAGTACTTATTTCCGGATAGCCATGCTGCTTTTCATTTCATCTAGAGTCATGCTGCCTAACCCTGGAGAGCACAGATGAAGTGTGCAAAGTCTTAGTCCATGAGATCATCCCAGTAATTTGTAACTGCAGGCACTGTCTGCCTAACTTTATTTTCCTGTGTTAAATAATTGCGATATTGTGTCTTTAAAACCCACAACAACAACGAAATCAAAACAACCTTAAATAATCCACAGACATATGGAATTGTTTTAAGAACGAAAGTCAATTGCTGAGACCCCTTAAAAATGGAAACCTACCAAGGAAACCCCAGCAGTCTCTTTGACAGTCTGCTCTAAAACTTCTCACCGCTTTGATGTTGCTCACAATTTATGCTCCTCAGAGGCTCTGGGATGAAGGAAATCATCTATTTTAATAATGTGAAACCTTCTTCTGGCTGCCTGAGATGGGAATTCCTGCTCTGTTTCCTGTGCCTCTGAGAGGACCAAAGGGGGAAGAAGGGCTTAAAACCCACGTGGCTGTTACTGATCAGCACCACAGCATCGCCTGCCATTCGGAAATGGCTGTCCACACATTGCCTGTCCGTGATTCAGGAGGGTACGTTTAGGAAAGCTGTCTGTTTCAGCTCAGTCTCCACAGAAATGTAATTTCACCATATTAGTAATTCATAAGGATACGTTATAGGGCGACAATTATCATACAAAAGCAATTATTGGAATGGTCTGTCTAATTAAAAATTATTTTAATTACTAGTGATACCTGTCCTTTTTCTCTTCCTTTCTTTTTTTTTCCCCCTTTCTGTGCTAAGTGTCCTCCCGATTCAAAAATTGCCACTAGGCTCTCACCTTTGGTAATTGCGGTTCTCTGTGCTGAGTGAACAAAGGAAAAATTAAGCTGGAATGTAGCAGGCAGGCAGAATAGGAAATATATGTTCCTGCAGGAGAGCTACTCTCCTCCTAATTACCCTGCAATTGCCAGGTTCAAAATCTAATTTATGAGCAGTATAGATAGAATGGCCACATTAGTCCATTATTTCATGATGACTTTTTTCTACCCTCGATTTCAGAGAGGAAGGATTTTGCAGCACAGCGCATTGGCATTGTCAGCAGCTGCTCTGGGCAGTGATGCTAGACAACTATACTTGAGAGAGACTCCAAAAAAAAATTGAAATCAGTCTCCTAACAGCAAGGTTTTATAGAAGGAATGCTATAAAGCAGTTAAATGAATAAAGCATGACCTGATGGGCTGCCTCAGACCACATTCAGAAACAGACCCAGAAACGTATGAAGGAGAAAAGTTTTCCAGCATGCTGCTGCCGCGCCTCCTACCTGCCGCAAAATGCCCCAAACTCAGCATCTCTTAACACCCCCAGAGTCTATTTTACTTCGACGAGCGTGGAGCAGCCTGCTGAAGTGTGGAGTAGTGGGTGAAACTGCCTCTATGCAATGTCTGAATGGCTCATGGTTCCAGCTGTATGGATCTTTAAGGTCCCCTAACCTAAGCCATTCTGTGATTCTTGCTGGGCAGATTATCTGCATCATTCCCCTGCTGTGCATGTTTCAGTCACCAGCCCCATGCATTAACCGGCTCTGCAGGCTTCCTCTCCCTCCCACTGCCTGCAGTTCTCGTCCACACTCATTTTTGCTTGCATCATACTCCCATTCTTAATCCAGTTATTTCGCCACCAAAACCCTTCCAGTTAAAATAAGATGAATGAATGCTTACATTTAAACTGCCATTGCGTTTTGCAGTCAACAACCCTATAAAGCCGGTTTTGATGAGAAAGTTTATGTCTTGTTTGATGCGGGTTGTCTGCAGGCCCAGAAAGACAGGAGTGCTTTGTCTTACACTTGGGCTTGCTTGGAAGGATTTATTCGCAACTGTGGGATGGGAAAGTTAAGATGGAAATGAGGTACAAAGGCATCTTGAGAAGCCCTAAGATAGGTGAAGACATCCTTATGGGCCTGACATTTATATTGCAAAGGCAGCTAAAGACTGCTGAGTCTATGCAATGGATGATGGCATAGAGGCTACCAAAAGTAATCTCTGTCCATTGGAAAAAATAAGTGTGGGGGGGAAGGCAAAGAGAAAGGGGACAGGCAAAAGGAAAGCAAAAAAACAAAAGGGGAAAGATGAGTGCAAAGGCATGGGAGGAAACTTGCTGACTTGTGGGTGTGCCGTGCAAGTCTCAGGATAAACTGCCCAATAGTTCAGTATCTCCAAGCTGTACATGAAGCCCATCAAAATCTTTCCCTGTTGCAATACAAGTCCATAAGAAAGTTCTTTGTCCTTCCCTGGGAAAGTATTTGGTTATATCACTTGGGAGTTTCACTCTTAAGTATTCCCTTTCTGTTTCAAGTGCAGAATGCAAACAAAATGCTCTTAGGAATAGATGATGCCTGCCCTGATTTGTTCTTCCAAGGTTTTGCTTTTCCTTTGCCCCCGAGGAACAGTCTATTTTTATTGACTTTTATGATTAATAAAACTGTCTGAAACCCTGCTGGGGTCTTCTTGCTGGTTATCAAAAGAAGTCATCTAGTCCTTTCCCCTAATGTCTAAGCTAATGGCAAGGGCCCAACACTTGATCTTTCTCCCCAAGCTGCAGCTTGTCTAGCAAGGGTTAGAGTCATGTCGAGGTGGTAAAAAATCCCAAGGAGTGATTTCCTTGCTGCACAGACTGTGGAAACCCATACTCTCCTGGAAACCTATCTGTCTGTTTCATCTTCTTTGCAAAGCTCTTGTGCAGAATCTCCTGCTCTCCCCCCGCTGCTTCCCAGCTGAGGCAGATGACCCGATGCGCTTCTAAAGAAATGCAGAATGTACGTCCTCGCAGCTGGATGCTGAACTGCCAGCATCAGCACATGCCGACTCCTATACCTTTACCAGTCTCCTGCTGGATAGCACTGCTAAACGTATGCTGGCACTCTGAAGAGGCCCACACTTCACAGAGCATATCCTGGGGTATGCAGGACCTCAGGCAGGTGAGGAGAGAAGAATCACAGAATGACTTAAGTTGGAAGAGACCTTAAAGATAATTCAGCCCTGACCCCTGCCGTGGGCAGGGCTGCCCCCCACCAGCTCAGGCCGCCCAGGGCCCAATCCAACCTGGCCTTGTGCACCTCCAGGGATGGGGCACCACAGCTTCTCTGGACAAAAGAGGAGCAGCAGCAGGGCCAGTTAGTCTGGGGGAGAGCGAGTAGTGACAGCAGCATCTTGCTGTGGCACAGGGAGGGAACAGTGCTGAGCAATGCTTCTCCCTGCTCGCCTGCCCTGTGTTTGCATTTCCTTTCTGCTGCTTCAGGAGAGGCAGGGAGAACAAAAGCTACATTGAGGGATAGGCAAAGGCGTCTATGCATGCCTCAGAGATACTGTAATATCATAAGAAAACTAAAAAAGATGCATGGCAGTTAAAAAACAGCAAAACATACGAAATATGGATTGAAAAATATATTGGAAGATATGACAACAACTACATCAGGACACAGCATGGTGTAAGACTGGCTTTTTTTTATTAAAATGACATACCATTCTGGTGCTTTTCCTACTAGATGGTAGTGCATTTTACAGAAATAAAGGATTGATAACATCCTGGAGGAGGGTGCAGCTGGGGAGCCACTGAGTCCAGACACATCGATACCACATTCTAGATGAATAAAGCAAATAAAATTATATTTGCTTTGTAATTTATTTCTGCCTCCCCTAGCATTCTGTGTGTGCATAAACAAACCTTACATGTACTTTCCAAGGGTGATGTCTAACAACAGGATGCAATTCACATTTGATTTTCCTTTGAATTGCAAAGGGCAATTTGCATAACTCTTTCTTAACACAGATTTGTATATTTTTGCTTATCATATCTTGTCACTGTGTTTCATGGGACAAGTTTATGCAATATAGCTGAGGGAGGTACAGCAAAGTTTACTAGTAGGGGCCACTCTCTGTTTTAAAAACCTTCATCAAGTACCTGCACACTGTTATGCTGTATTTCAGTGAGTTAGATCCAGATACCCTCAACAGGAAGACCATTCCTGGGCTCCACGAGCACCTCCTCGTACTCCCATTCAAGCTTTAAAGGGTGACCTTACCTAGCTGGAGTATAGGGTCAAGAATCTGAGCTAAGTCAGAATGGGAGAAGTTTTTTCCCAGCAGCTCAGACCCCTGAAAACCTAAGGCTGAACCATGGGCAAGTATTCAACAGCTGAGAATTGGTTTTAAACAACCTTTATTTTGAGCTAGCATGTCAATAGCAGGTAAACAGAATTTCCTGGGCAGCTCTTTCTAAAAACACATTAAAACAGTTGTGCATGCTGCTGGAAAACAGGCTGTACTTACATCAGAATGGAGCATAGAAGAATCTTTTATAAGCCTTCAAATAATCTCGAAGTAATTAGCTTTTAACATCCTCTCTGCTACAATTCTGAGCTTTATTAGCTGTTCTGCTTGCTGTTCCTGAGTCTGCCTAATGTCTTCTGTAGAACAACCATGCATTTTTCTCAGGCATTTGTCATTTCTTGAAACACATAAAAGAGAGCACTCGGATTCCACTAACAGACCATCTAAATGCTGCTCTGCATAGGACGTGATATATGCTGACAAGGATTAGAAGTCAAATTTTCTTTATATGGTTCTTTATGGTGAGCAAACCTACTTAAAACAAACTCCTTCTCAAGGCAGCATATTGATTAGAGCTGACGGGCCGAAAAGACCTTTGGGAGACAACAGAATATGGCTTGAGTCAAAGAGTAACACTAAAGCTGGCAGCAGTAACATTAAGAGTCAGTAAAACCTGAGAGAGTTTGTCTCACACTGAAATTTATTGCACCCATTTGGACGGCCATTATGGTAGTTAGTAATTTTATCTGCACAAGTTCATCTGTATTTGGACTCTCAGAGCTTAGCAAGAGGTCTTGCAAGACAGAGCCATGCAAAGGGCCCTGCACACTGAGGCAAAGGGCTGCCGTGCTGAGGCAAGGCACAACTGCTTCTGGAAGTTAGCAAAGGCCACCTGCTTTGCTGGGCAGTGATGGCTGGTGTTATGTTAAAGGTCATTCTGAAATAAGGCAATGGCAGGCCAAAGCAGACAAGGATTCTCCTACTCTGAAGTTCAGTCTTCTATGGCTTCTTAATGAAGCTGTCACTCAGAAGCAAGAATTGCTGTTTTTGGGGATAGAATTGCATCTGCGTCATGTTTTAGGAAGTAAATGAGACGAGCAAAGCAATGACCAGGCTGATCTCCAGAGAAATGGTATAAAATTCTTCTGATGAGGTATTTTGAAGATGGTGGATTAACCCCACTCTATGTTTTCCACAAAATATTTTGTATTGCTCCTTGCTGTGACTCTTCTGATACCGACCGACTTTATATCCCTTTCTGCACTTTCTCCCTGTCATCTGACCTGTAAGCACAGAATGCATGCTCCTTAACAACCTCATCTGGTTATTTATCCACAGAAATTCATGCTCATCTTATCCTTTTTCTCATAACTTGACAAGATAAATCCTACATAAACCTTCCAAAGCAGGTCCTTTCCTAACCTAGTTTTCTGACACTTCCACTATAGATGGTCCACACTTTTACTGATGATCTGTTCCAGTGCTTAATTGTATTTATTCTCACATTTCTTCCAAAGCACTGAAGCCTACTGCACAAAATACTAAGCTGCTGGGGCCACCTCCAAAATGAAGAATGTATTCCTATGATTTAATCTGAAAGGAGTTCAGCTTTAATGCCATGGTGCAGTACTGGGTTAGGAGTGGACATCCACATTGCATATTACCTCTAATCTTTAGGACAAGTGGAATGAAGCTGACCGAACCACGAAAGAGTATTTATGCAGATGAATCTGAAATAAACCTTCCGGGCTTCCATTCCAAGTCACAGTGAACATGGCATTGGGCATATCAGGCATACTGCTTACCCTTAGAATCCCAGATTCCCTCTAGTCAATCAAAAGAGGTCAGAATCTCTATGGGGCATTTCTGAATAGTCACAGTTAGTTAGGTCCTCTTGTAAGTCAAAGGCAGAAAAAATGGATGCGTACAATCCCAGTATCCTATACTTCACTGGCAAGCTTTATCAAGTTCCAACCAAGAGGGTCCAGTTCCATCTTAACTCAGCTACATTCTTATTCAGTCACTTTTTCATGTCTTGCAAAATAGATGAAGTTCTGATTGTGCAAGTCACATACCTTATTTATCCACAGTCAGCAAATCACCTTGGTTGAGATCTGCAGGTGACCGCCTGCCAGATTACTTATAAACAGTCCCATTCAACCCTTACCAAAATGAGACCTTATTTTCATTGACCTCACTTAGCACTCATTTTGCTGAAATACAAGGATGTCTCCTACTGTTGTATGTGATGTTAACATTTTGTGAACAAGCAACTCCTATGGGACTCTCCCTCTTTCTTGAAGGGCCTTTGCTCCAGAATCATTCTTCAGGTGGTGGGGTTCAGATGCTCAGGTGTTTCCCCATGATCAAAAGAACTTCTGCTGAGACTTGTGGCTTTCACATTAGCCCATTCTAATGAGACCTTCTAACAGCTGAGCCCTAAACTCAGTAATCTGATCTTACCTGGGCAAATGAGCTCATGCTCTCTAGAGACAGCTGGCAACTGTGTGCAGTAACTGCTGATGCTGCCAGGAAAGGAACTCTGTCAAAGGATGGAGGGAAGGATAGATAGGTGAGAAAGAGAGAAAAATGGAAAGTAACAGTTTCCAGAAGAATACACTTGGTTATTATGAGGAATCATTAAGTTCCAGAAAGATATCCAAAACTTCTGGTTTTTCAGATGTGGAAAAACTCTGCCTGACCATAGGCTCAGACACTGGTACCATATATATATGCCAGTGCTCAAAAGAGTTGTTTTTCCTTCTTGCAAAGTCTATCTGAGGGCCAGATTCCAAAACTGAAAAAATACATAGTTGAAATGTTCTAGAAAGTACTGTAAAGTGCTGTACTTTCAGTATTTGTCTTCTGTATGGTATTTGTTGCCATTCTGAACGGGCTGCCCAAGAGCAGTGGTGGAGTCACCATCCCTGAGGCGTTCAGGAACTGTATGGATGTGGCATTGAGGGACGTGGTTAATGGGCATGGTGGGGATGGGCTGGCAGTTGGACTAAATGATCTTAGAGGTCTTTTCCTACCTAAATGATTCTATGATTTTATTATTACCAAACTGATGAAGGAAAGAGAGAAAAAATGAAACTTCTGGGGTACAAGTGAAGGAAAGCATATAAAAGCTGTTGCCCTTGGTCTCAGGGGGGGAATGAAAAGCACAGTCCTGAGTGAGTCTTCTCCACAACTTCTACCACTTGCAACTTATTTCTGTCCTGAAAGTTCTCCATGGAAATGGTTTGCCAATTTCACTCTGGGGACAGGAGGGTGGCTGTTTATAGGCTGTTCTCAAAGCTGTTCATCATTCTCCAGGTCATTGGTCTAAGGGCATGTTCCAAGGACAGCACAGGGTGTGTAGGCAGCACTTCCCACTCTTTTAAGTCACTGTATGTTGAGACGTGAAGAGTCTAATTATACTACCAACTTAAAAAGACTGCGAGGGCCCCCTTCTACTGAAGAGTTAATTTTCCTGGACCAGAGAATTTCTCCGCTCATATTCAGCTGATGCAAGGTCAACGACAAACACACTGAGGAAGTCAGAGTTGCTTTATTTTTCTTGTGAGCAGGTCAAATAAAACACTGCTGATGCTCCATTTATCTAGAGCGACAAGCAAACACTTGGCAGCAGTGGAAAGCATACACTGGGATCTGGCAGCAGGCTCCTAGCACAGCTGTCAGCCCACTGACTAATCACTTCATCCCCACGCTAATGCTGCTCCAGGTCTATTGGACCCTTTCATCTCAGATACACCAGCACACACTCCTTCTGATAGAGCTATTTATACAAAGATGTCACTATTAATTGCCGTGTTGCATTTTATTTTAGGAGGGGATTTTAGCCAAGGTTTTTTCAGTGATTTTTCTCCTTTTCTCCAAGGTGGGAGCTGTGATTCTGCTACTGGCATCAACCAGGCCTTAAATAGATACTCCCAGCCAGTCTCAATTCTCTTGAGGGCCGTGTGTGCACATGAGCTTCATAACTTGTTTTTCTAAATGTCTCTTCTTAACAATTTGTTTTTCTTTGGTGGCTATTCAGGCAATTAAGCTGCAATCACACAGGGCACACCTTACTCTCTGCAAAGACCAGATTTACCTTAGGTTTGCATTAACAGATGATACTTGCAGTCTTGTCAGCACAAACTGTTTAAGCAACTCCCAAGGACAGTGTTAGATTATAGGTGGGGCCTATGAACTCTGTTCTTGGCAGCTGTGCTTTATTAGTTGTGCTTTGCAAAGGTGGTGCGGCTAAGGTAATGCGGCGCTTCCACAGGAGCTTTATATATTGTGACAAGCCAAACAGCCTCCAGGACTCTCACTCATCATGATTCCCGTTTCGTACCTCATCTGTTATAGGAATGAGGTATGAAAACATTTCTCTGTTTCCGAAAGGTATTAACAGACTTCTGGGAAATCGTTTACCTGGAGAAAGGAAATGCCCAGCCTCATTTTTTTTTTGCCGACCATGGCAGGGCTAGCTGCTTTTTTTTGTTAGTGAACAATAGGTTTCCACAATGGGCAACTGTAAAGAACTCAGACAGCTAATTGGTTTCATGCTCTCAGTTAGCAAAGGTACAAAGGCATAAATTCGTATCACTTCCATACAGTGTTTGCAGCGAGGATATCCAAGTGCTTTTTAAGCAGTTACAGAGGACATCTCCCAGCAAACTTGAGGGCATGCAAGTTCAGTCATCCCCATTTATGACTGTGATGGGGACCAGGAGAGGAAGGCAGAGCCTTAGAAGTTTGGAATGATTTGGTCATTCGGACATGACACAGCAGGCCTAAACCTGGAGCAGAGGCTGCTTATACTCATGTTGTATGCAGAACATGTTAAATGCAGAACCAGCTTTCATATTTTAAACCTTGAGGATATCTGACTGTCCTCAAGCAGATGCAAATTTTAGAGTTTGTGGTATCATCTCCCTTTTCTCAGCATAACTTTGGCCTGAAATGAATGGATGACTTCCAGATTCGTTCCTGTCAGCTATCCTTATTGGACTATTCCTTGGTATTCCACAGTTGCTTCAGAAAGTATGCCCACATGTCCTGTTCCAAAACTGGGATGCCCTGATAGGCAAGCCCAGGATAGCCCCCGCATGGTAAGCGTTCATCAGATGTTCTTGCTGAAAGAAAATTCGAAAAATACTCATGGGCAGCAGCAAGGTGTGGGCATTTCCATTGTGTCTGTGATTCATTCACAATTACCAACACAGGAATTCCCTGCTGTGTGCATGGGAGGCTTGCAGCATCTTCAGTGCCAGGCAGCAGAGATAATTACAGAGATCTTGGCACCATGCTCTCAGTTTCTGCTTTGAGGAAGTACCATGTGGAATTTGCTTCTCACAACAAAGGGTAAAGTGTTTTCCGTAGAAGACTTTCACTAGGCTTTAGGTTGACTGCAAAAGGGAAGAAGGAAATGGTGTTTCAGATACTTTAATCCAGAATAAAAATAGAGACTCTGCCAGCAGATCTCTAAACCGTGGAATATGTTTTCATCACTAAGTTTGAAATATCATTTTAGAGTCTTGGTCAGATTTATGGTTTGATTTAAAACAGTGTGGCCTAATTGAAGTCAATGGAGCTGTGACAGCTTATGCCAGCCAAGGGAGCGGCTGTCTGTTTCGGAGTATTGTTTTCCCACAATTGTCATTGTTCTTCAAGGCAGTGATAGATTTTCTGGGCATTTCAAATACTTGAAGCATTCATGAAGTCTTTCTTAGGATTTTCTTCTACAGTTGTAACATCTGCAAATTTAGATCTCCATGTTTACGTCTCAACCTTGATATGATCCTTAACAGCAACACTGGTTTATTCAAGTCATCTCTTTATACTAATGGTAGCATTGCTCTTTCATAATGTTAGCCTGGGTCACTTAGTAGGGGGACGGTGCTTGGTGGATGGCCTCAATGCAGAGCGAGAGTTAAAAGAAAAATAGTTTAGGCGATTGCAGCAATACTGATGACACTGGGTAAATACTGCCCCATCTCCAGACAAGGAAAAATATAGCAGGTAGTATCTAGTTGTGTTAAAGAGATTTTTGCTAAGAAGGCTCTGGATACAATTGCTGCAAAGTGGAATTACACAGACTGTCTGGATCCTAAAATATGAAACATGGACACGTTCAAAGCCTTTGTTGTGGCCAGAAAAGTATTTTCAGATTCACTCTGATATGTTTTCTTGGTACAGACCTGATTCTCCTTTGCCTTGCAATCTTGATAATCATTTGTACCTGTGTAAAGTGGGTATCATGCACTGATAGTAAGGCAATGAAGAACTGGAACAACAAATTCTTTAGTGATTATTTTATTTTGAATTAGTTTAATATTGCTATCAAACACTTGCAGTTTGGCACATGACTGCATCTGTTTTACAACAACCTTGATCAGGTGTCCATATTTTCTGCCTTTGAAACATCAAGGCAGAATTCCTGCACTTAGCTACCCAGGAATTTCTGGTGCCCAGTGCTCAACATCATGATTTATTGTCATGACAAGTGGCATAGCTGTAAGCAGTAGCGTAATAGGAAGCGTGAAACAGGGCCCAGATCTGGTCTAACTAACCTCTCAGGAGGTCTCCTGAGGGCAGCTGAGGTAATCTGATTTAGGGACCTTCACTGACTGAGTAGCAAATTCCTGCCTGCACCTTCCCATGCAAGTGCTTAAACCACCTCGGTACTGTTCATTGTCTGGCCATGGCCATGCAGTCCGATGGCACTAACATCAGGTCCCACCACATCTAACACCTCAGGCTCTTCCAAAGGGTTAGGTGACTCCCCCTCTCATCCTGGATCTCAGATTGGTTTGAGTGGAGTAGTATTAATTTCCCCAAATCAGGGTATTTCTGAGCCTCCACATCTAAGAAACACTGAGCTCCATGTGGTCGGGATAGCTGACTATAGTTTCTGACTGTGGTCAGAATCTTCAAGTGTTTTGTTGGTTATGAAGTGATTTACAGGGTTTCTAGCACCTTTTCAATGTATATGCTCTCCTAAGCCAGAGGGTGTGTGTGGTTCTTACCCAAACTGTTGTTTAATTGCTTAAAATAAAAATATCATTTCTACAATGTAGTAATTAATTCTAGAGTGTAAGGCAGTAGCAAAATATGCATGAATGTTATGTGCCACATCATTAAAATGCAAATCCGTATTTCGTTTTGACTGAATGATCTTGCTTACATACTTCAGAGAGAACAATCCAAAATGGAAGTCACAGCTTTGAAATAATGGTCACTTTTTTGAAGAAAGCATGAAAAAAAAAGAGGTGTAGATGTTTTCATCCTGGTCACTGTAATGTAATGAGGATCCTTGTAAAAAATCACGGCGTTTCAAAATGGAGAGGGGAGAAAGGGAACAGGGGACTACAACAGGATCAGCGTAAGTGGGAAAATATTGTAATGTTGTTCAGATTCTTCAGTATATTGGCTATCATTAGAGCAGCAAACATAGATCTCCAGATGTTTGTGAAGAGTCCAACAGTTATATTTTATATCTATGGCTATAGTAACAATTTCTGTTCAGCAGCCTAGAAAAACATTTCATGTCACAACAGGAAAGAAATATTACTGTGGGGTTTTTTTCCTCCCTCATCCCCCATATAGCAATTCTGAATACTTCAGTCAATGCCAAATAAGAATTATGGTTTAAAAATTAAAACCACAATCACTGGGGGCAGGACATAAATGTGCAGATGTTCTGTGATGTTGAAGAACTTTTCTGGCAGCAGTCACAATGCTGCTGTGGAGAGGATGGGGAATCCATCAGAGCTGGACACTGTCAAAAGCATTCCCTAAGTTACACTGTCAGAAAAGGCACTTACCTTTTCATATTCCCTTAAGAAAAAAAAATAAAATAAAATCTAAATCAGAAAAATCACAGCGGCCTCCATATTGCTCTCACTATTTTATTGGCAAGGGATTGACTATAATCTGTTAATATAAGTGAACAGTGTAGATCCGGAGTTTACTGGGCAACCTGTGCAAGTGGAAAACTACATTGTCTCAAAGTAGTGCACAAAGCGTCAATTTTCCTTCCCCAGGAAGGTAAAATTTTACAGGATTCTTAGCTGTTACTGTTTCAGGCACCTTAATGCTGTTACACAAATGGCTGCCTGAAAACCTTGCATTTTCCACACCTACCTTGTCAGACAAAGGGACACAGTGAATAACATCAAAACCGGCAGAAGGCAAGTTTTTAAAGGCACAAATATACCTATTACATTAGTGTCTGTGTATGCTGACAGACCTCCTGCCTCCTAGAGCTGCATGCATGCAGGCACTTCTTGAAGGTGATGTGGTTGGAGCACTATGTTGTATGGGACTGGTGCTTCAGTGGGGAAAGATTGGCACGTGTTAAAGGAGACAGGGATGGAGCTGGAAGGTGTGCGCTGTGGGGAATCACAGACCTGAACCCATATCTCTTATGGGTTGTCCTCTTCTCTAGCACCAGAGTGTGCCTGTTGTATGCAGCATGTGTCAGGTATCAGATCCCAGTTCTCCAGAATGAAATGCGCCATTGGTAGGTAAAGACGATTCATTAGGTGCAACATAGCTGAACTGTAATTAATTGTTAGATATTATTTCTTACAAAATGCATCTCCAAAGTTCCCATTGCATTAGCCACAATATTGGACTGATAGAGCATAAACAAGGATAATGATAAACATTGGTGAGCAGAGTTGGGAAGGGTTGGTTATTAGGGTACCAGTGTGTTTCATGCAGGGTTTATTTAACGGTCTTATTAATGATCTGGAAAAGGAAGTGAATAACCATTTAATTAAATTTGCATTTGATACTATATTAGAAGTTGCTGCAGACACCTCCGAGGGCAGAGAAGTAAATCAAAAAGAGCCAGAAGCATTAGAAGCATGTACGGCGAAGAAGAAAACGAGATCTGGCATGGAAGGAAGGAAAAAAACAAAGCAAGCTAATCTCTCTGGAAGCAAGTAATCTAAAGTGTAGCTATCAGTGGAGGAACTCTGGAGAAAGAAGTGTTGAAAGAGATGTAGGAGTGTTAATGGACTGTATATTCCATCACAGCTCTGGTATATGTTTACAAAAGCAATGGCATCAAGGAGCAGGGATGTAATAGCCCTTCATTGTAGGGCTCTAGTGAGAACCATCTGTAATGTAGCACTCTGTTTTGGGCATCCTGTTATCAGAGAGATATAGACAAATTGGAATGAGTTCAGAAAAGAGCCATAAAAATGATCCTGTATCCCCGGAGATAATGACTTATGAAGAAAGATCAGAAGAAGTATATGTGTATGGCCTTGTCTGGAAGATGACTGAAGTAGGGCAGGAAAACAGTCTGAAAATATGTGAAAGGAAAAAGGGAGGAGGATAATTCATCACTGAAACTATTAGTAATAGGATGAAATAATAAGTAACAACAGTAAATTTTAAAAGGGCAACTTCAGGTTGAACGTAGGGAGAAATCTCTGACAGTGGAATTTGGGTTAGTTTGCAGAGAAGTTTCCCAGAGGTAAAAGTAAAAGCTGCATTCAAGTCATTTAAAATCCAATTGGACAACTCACTAGAAAATGCATCCTGCTATGGGGAACAATCTTGCATTGCCTAGGGAATAAGCTGGATGACTTAATAGGACATTTCACACTCAAGCCTTTATGACTGTGGTATTTTAATATGCATGGTCAACTATTTGGGGAAAGTATACATTTCTTCTGCTGTCAGGCCTGATAATACAAACACTTGCACGCAAACATAACTTTTAAGAAGTCAAGCAGCTCTGCTGACAGCACTGCTCTGCTGATGTGCAAAAACACAAGCCTGATCTCTTCATGCTTCTGCAGGATCAGAGCCTTAGATCATGCAGTTGTCAGTATCAAGGCAACCACATCTCCTGTGGGTAGGTAAGGCAGTGCGCAGGAACAAAATGAGAGTAAGAAGTTCCAGTGAGGACATATTACTATTGTTGTTCTATTACTGCTGTAAATGGTTGGTACTGCGTACTACAGCTCTGTTGACTGTTCACCTTTTCCAGCTTTCACCTCTGTACAGGGTTCATTAGGCACCGTAAGGCTGCTTCCTCTGTGCTATTTTTACCACGTTTGATACTTTTAATGTATCCTAAACAGTTTGTTGAATGAGAAAAGAGATGAGCTGAATTGAAAGGTTTGCCCTCCCTCGTGTGAAGAAGGGACATCAAAGGCTCTAGATGTAAATGCACATGTAGCTGACCCCTTTCCCTCCAATCATGCATGATAACATAACCTTGAACTCCCTTCACCCTTCCATAGAAGCAGAGGTAAGCTCGCAAATAGGTGTGCTCCCTATACACTATGGGTTTTAAGTGTTTCTCTCTGTGTGTTTTCTCTTCTTCCCTCCCATTCCCATGGGCCCAGCAGCCTGGTGGGGCCGCAGTCCAGCACCCGAGCCCCAGGACTCTCCAGCAAGGGGTCAAGCAGCAGCAGCTCCAGTGAGTCCGAGAGCAGCTCGGAGTCTGACTCAGAGAGCGAGAGCAGCTCCAGTGAGAGTGACGGCAGCAAGCCCTCGCATTACTCCAGCCCAGAGGTAAGGGCCCCCACTCTTCGTGATTCAGGGTGGGAATCTGCTATTGTGCCCACTCAGACCTTTATTCCAGCCCAGGAGCCTGGGAGGAGGTGCACAAAAACAAAATGGTTGTGAAAAGCACAGGGATCCACCTCCTGGCACCCTGTAAAATGCAAGTGGCGGGGGATGCTGGGGCAGATTAAAGCAAATGAAACAAAAATGAAGAAGGAAATGACCGTGTGATATTTCCCTCAAACTGGAGCCCTTCACGAGGCTCACAGCTTGCTGGAGGTTTTGTGCATCATCTCTGCCTCCATAGCAATGTCTTTCTGACTGCGTTAGTCCTGGTGTGGGCTCTCAGCACTGCGAGGGAACTAAAGGCTTCTCCACACAGGGAAGCTATTATGAAATCATTTCGAGGGTGGATTTTTAAATCAAAATAGTTGTTTTTCACTCACGCATGTCCCTCACCTCACTCCCCATGTGAATTATTCTCCACTGCTGCTGCCTTTGTGTGATTTATTTTAATCCACCTCCAGCATGGACTAAACTGAATTACTTGTGGTGCAAAACATTAAGCCCAAACTTGCCATCTGGAAAGTTAGCACTGAAAATTTCTACATGTAGACAAGCCCTGGACAAAGTACAATTAAGCTGCCAGTGCTGTGCCACCTTCTGCTTTCACCTCTACACCGTGTTCAGCAGAAACTACTGGCCTGCTTTCCATTCTCTGCTCGTATACCACATGATATTTTTATATGTTTTGGTCAATACATACCTTTAGCATAAAACCATGAACTCCACAGCCATATCACATGCATTAATGTATGTAAAAATATTCAAAATCTAGTGACAAGATTGTAAATACACATAAAATACAGGCAGTGTATTTTCCTGTTCCACATAAAGCATCCCCTCACTGGACTCCTCCCCTGACAACTAAGCCTCACAGATTCTCTCACCCTGAAACATTATCCTGAATAACCAGCAAGCCTTTCCTCATGTTTTGCTCAGTATTTGGGGCCACGTTTCCTACCAGGGAAAATGTACCACTCACAGAAAGGTCCTGTATTTTTCTGTATTCTATACATTGTCTGTTTTTCTCAGGTTTTGTTCCTTATTTACCACTTATCTTCCTCTCTTCCCTCCACAGAGCTTTCAGATTCATTTCAAGTTAATTTTCCTCTCAGTTTGTCCCTTTCCTAAGGCTCTCGCTTCAGTTTTCTTGTTTTCTTCCTTCTGGCCTCTCTTCCCTCTCTGCACTATCCCTTTTCTTATTTCCCATTCTGAGTCCACTCATCTGACCCATCATGACCTGCTCTGACCGTTCCCTGCTGGGTTTGGTGCAGAGGTCTCACACTCTCCTTTCCCAGTGGGAATCCGAGAAGGTGGAAGAAAAGGAGTGAAGAGAAGAAAGACAAGGAACCATAGTAGGAGAGAAGGAAATACAAGATAAAAGGGGAGGAAGCATAGCACCCAGATAAGATAAAAGAGCATCTAGGCAGATAGCTGTGCTGCTTGGACCCGAGAGTAGCAATTCCTCGGGGAATGTGGGAAGTGAATTCACTGAGGTAGGTCATGGGCTTTGTAAAGTCAAGCAAGGGATGGAGAGCCAAGGAAATGTGAAGGAAGTGCCTCCTCTTAAAGCATTTTATATGCATCCTCTCGAGATACATGGAACTACTTTTGTATAGAGTCTGAGTTATCAGCGATTACTGTCACAAAACAGCTGCGTGGCTCCAACAGACTGTTCGTCTCTTTGCATTGTATTTGAGTGGTTTGCATTCTAAGGCATGCTGTACAAAAAATACTTGTATGAAAATGCAGAGGACTCAAAAATGTGATGGCTGCAGTGGTTTCTGTAGCATATTCTTTGGGATACAGGAGAAGCCACGAGATTCACCTGGATAGGATCACAGTGTACCAGGGCAGTAGGATACCTGTGCCTTTCCTGAGGCCCCGAGTTTTCCCAAGCCCATTATATGACTGATGGCATCAATTCAAAACTTCTTTATGTGACATCTCTGAGCAGAAGCCCTGTCTGATTTGCATTAATGCTTTGACTTACAATTAGGAACCCAGTGAAGCCACCTTCCTAAAGTACATGACATGTTCTTACCCCATAAATTGAGAGATACAGGTCCTCGGGAGCTCTTTTAAGGGAGGTCCTGTCCATCTAAATTTAATTAGTGGTCTCTATTCCATGGTCTTATGATTAATTTCATCTATTGGATAAGACAGAAGAAGCAAATACATCTTTGTCATTGCATACTCATAAAATAATGAATTCAAGTACAATGAACTTGAGTACTCCAGCACAGTGCCGGGCAGAAAATCCATATCCCCAGGTTGGAATTTCTGGAAATCTGCAGGCCATTATGAGCTCTCCCTTCTTTTCTGCAATCAGAAATATCATATGTGTATACTTGTAAGACTTCTATTTCTAGGACAGGTTATCTTCTGTATTTTAGTTTATATAGAAATTCAGCTGCTGTTACATTTCTTCTGTATTTTTCCCTCATCTCATGTTGAAATCTTTGAGTTGTTTTTCCGTGTCTAAATGCAGTTGCCTAGAGTGTAAAAGCAGCTCATTGTAAAGTATACATATAAAATAGATTAGATGAATTGCACCCTAAAAGTGTCTGTTTCTTTCCAGTGACTATTTAGAGCCTGTAGTGACTAGCTCAGCTGTCTACACTTTATGTCTGCAGTAAACTAAGAATAATGGCTGAGCTAGAACAGGAGACAACATTCAGACTGGTTTCAGTGATGTGGACAAATTAAGGTGCCTCAGACAGTAATGCAAGTAGTTACAGTTTTGTGAACTGCCAAACCTGAAATTATGAACAAGGGACTGAGACTTCTATCTCCTGTTTCTTTGCTGAGACCATGAATTCTTTGCATGACCTTAATTAATGTCATAAATGAAGACTCTGGAAAACAGTAACTTCTTTCCAATTATTTCAAATGGTAGAAAAAAGTGTAGATCTCAAGTCCACAGAAGAACCACATTTCAAAAGCTAAGAATTTAGTTTGTTTATTCTTTGTTCCAATTATCTTCCAGACCTTTAGTAAGACCAAGCCTGGTTAGACAGCTGAGGAAGTCCCACTGTGCAGGAAGGCCTAGAGGAGGAATTGCAGGAAAGGAACAGGGAAGACACTGCATAGGAAAGAGCATCGGTACATTCAAGAGTAACCAGGCCAGAAGAGAGAGGTGTGCTGTCCTGGGTGCTGCCAACCCTACACAACAGTTGCAGTGTCCTTTATAGCCTTTGCTGTAGTGACCAGTTCATAACCATCAAAGACTTGTTCTCTGTGCTTATTCCACCATCCCAGGATATACTCTTTAATCTCAAGTCCACATGTGACTGACCTGGTCAAGTTGAATTGATTGGTTATGCTTTTCCCTGTCCTCTTTCCCCATCAGCACTGTCCATCCAATCTTTCAAGTGCATGGACATCAGTGCAAATGTCTGGGCAGCCACTGCCTGCAGATGCCTGTTGTTCCCTCAGGTGTTGTACAACATTGGCTCTCCTCTCCTTAGCCCAGAAAAGAGGAAAGTTGTGTGCACCTAACTAATTACCCAATGAGCATGCCCCAGTCACCTTATCCTTTCTTCACTGATAGATTTCCTCAGTGAATCCAAAGAGCTGTAGTTTTAGGGTTGGGCTTGGGGACAATGTTACATTTTCTGTATCACTCTTGTTTTCTAAAATGTACTTGCTTCCCACTTTAAGTATCACAATTTAATTTTCTGAGTGGTACATCCAGAAGAAAAGGGGATTTTTCCACTAGACCAACCATGGAAACTATTTTTACTTTGGCTTATAGGATTCAAGATCACCATTGCACCATTTTTTGCTACAAATTTTTCCCTTTCTTCCAGAAAATTACTTTGAGACAGAAGCAGCCTCTCATTTTATGTGTGCACCTCTGGGAATCTCCAGTTCTAGTTTGATGAAGTGATAGCAGCAGCACTAACAGTAGTGGCAGCAACATCATCATCATCATCAACATCAACATCTTCATCATCTGTCTTAACTACAATGAAAAGACCACATGTGTATAAGGGATTGCTCGGGATGAAATATTTGATAGTAGGACAGCACAAGCAGGCTATCATAGGGATAAAACAATTCGCTGATTTGCAATTGACTAAATGCAAAAGCAAATTAGGAGGGATTGTTCACTCCTAGCCCACAATGGGTTAAATACATGCACATTACAGACAATCCAATCTTTCAACGAAGGGGGTGTCATGCTTCAACTTTACAATAGTACTAGCTACACCTTTGCAATAACAAGCATAGAGTTATCCCATTACGCTTATATTGTTTAACAGCCCCTCACGCCAGAAAGCCTTTCTGGATAATGAGTTTTGACAAAGGTTTCTTTTGGATGTATGGCTCTGACTGCATTTGTAGCCTAGAAAACATCTGAGATATATAGGCATACTGTGCGGGAGTCAGCCCACCCAAATTTGGACACTTGTACTGCAGATACCTACATCTGTTTATCACTTCAGCCTCTTCTTTACAGATAGTGGAGAGGAACAAACATTTTTTAGGGCCCAGCTCACCTGACCTATTTCAGATGCCTATTTCAAGATGAAATGTTTCACACCCTGCAAGAGTAGACCACTGACTGGAGAAGGAATTTGTTGACTAGCTCAGATATTGTTATCTATATTGTACAGATAAATCCATCCACAGTTATTAAATAAGTGGATCACATCCTTCTGTTTCTCACTGAAGCCCAGCACATCTGCATTTGTGGTGCCTTTGTCCCTGGAACCATCCTGCTCTAATGGAGTTTTCCTGATTTGGGTTTTCGTGCCAAAATCACAGGTGGATTTTAGTACAAAAACAGTTCATGGCAAGTCAGCTTCACCACTGACCATTGTTCCTACTGCTGTCAACCATCTGGCTATTACCAGCTTTACCCCAATTAAAAACTGCCCAGTGCTTGTCAAGGCCTTGAGGGCAGTACATTTCTCTAACGCAAGACCATTTTGCCACCAAATCCCTCAACACCTTTCCATCCTTACATACTGCTGAAGCTATCTCGCTTCAAGCAAACCAACTTTTCTTCCACAGAAATGTGTGTGACCCATACAGGGAAGAGATACAGATTGAAGAATTAGGGATTTTTATTTCCAAATAATAACTGTTGGGCATGTAATGTGGACTGGTAAAACCTTGCAAGTGAATCTTCCCAATCCTTTTTCTCATTGGGTCTGTTCTTCCCTCTTGAGTGTTCTCTTGCCAGTTATATTGTTTTTGAAAGTGATTTCAAAGTGCAGTACTTTTCAAAGTAAAGTACTTTTCAGTTAGAGCAATCCACTGAATAAACTGCTTCCAAAAGTGAATTGTCATCACTCATGTACACTCACCAAAATCTATCAGGGTCCCCAGAATACTGAGAAAAAAAAATACATAAATTATGATTTTTCAGAATTTGTATTCTTTAAATTTACATTATGGGCTGCAGGCTTTTTACTTTCAGCAGACACATCTTAAAATTTGTTTCAGCCACCATATGGACTTGAAATTTATTTAAATAAACCACGGGATATACATCTAAGCCCATGGCTTCAAGAGCTGTGGCTTTAAGAAAACATGAGCATCCTGAAACTCTTACAGGTTGGCTTACAGGTTGGTGGGAGTGCAGCTATTCCACCTAAACAGCAGACACATCACTGCACGAAAGTGCCATATTGACAAGTTATGACACTACAGCAGTTAATCATTGTTTTCTGCTGATTTACTATTATCCCTTGAACTGCTGCTTTTGAGAATGACAAGTTACTTAAAGAGGATGGGATGTAACAGAAAACCTGGAATATTTTTTTGAACTTTCAAGCTGCCCTCACTCTGGCCTATAATTATGGGCAGAGGTATATTTTTTTACACGTGCTTTTCATGTATATGCTTTTGTTAAATACATCTTTGGAACACTCCAAAGACCTCCATATATAATGAAACTTTCATTAAATGTGTAATAAATCCAGTATGTGCATAATGAATGGCACCAAATGCATTCATCTCTACCCTCAGCAGCAGTAAAATAAATAAATAAATAAATAAATAAATGAATGAATGAATAAATAAATAAATAAATAAAAGTTTCTTTTACATAAAGAGTTACGAGTCTTAAAAATACATCTTCATCCAAGAGAAATGCTTCCCACCCATTTTCAAGACTTACAGCACTGGAAAGAAATTCATCATGTAAGATATTAGGGAGTAAGATTAAGAAAAAATAAACTCAAGGCCATCCAGCAAGCTTCCCGTAGGTACTGGCTAGCTGGATAATGAGTAAACTAGACACTTCAGAGGGAGGAGTGTTTGTATCATATGAATTCCAATGTCTCACTGTTCTGCTCATTTTAGGAGCCTTTGTTTCCTGTAGAGTGAATACAGCCTTCCATGGGTGACTCTGAAGGCACCCTTGGCTATGAAGGAAGCTTGTGCTGCATTCAAGCAACTCCTTTTAATAGAAGTGCCTTTAAGTTGGAGACTCTTAAGGACTGGATATGCTCTCCTGAGCAAACTTTCTTCCAGAGCATCCATAGTTTTCATGGGCAAGAGTCTAGTTGACCAAATTTTGGTTCCAGTTTAGGAAATTAGGGCACTTTTCACATTGGGTTAGAATGTGGCTTAGAACATGGTTGGCCATCCACTCCACCTTTTTTTTTCCCTTTCCTATTCATCCTATTGCATTCAAATTACCGAGTGCAAGAAACACTAGAAAACACTTGCACATTGTTCAGTAACAGCATTTTCTGAGCTGTGGTTACATTTGAAATCATAATTATCCCACCACTTCACTGTCCAAACACCATTATATTTTAGATGCTCTCTTATAACTTGATCATGTTGTGACAGGAACAAAGAGGAGAACTAACAGCTACACAATACTTACCAAATGAGCACTTGACAATACCACCACAGAGCAAATGTTTGCATGATCTCACAGGATTACAGCATCAATGCCAGACAGACTACATGCATAGCCTGGTTAGCACTCCCTCCTCCCACTGTATGCCTCTTTGTATGTTGTTTAAATACTTTTGGTATTTAATGTGCTTGGTTATTTAGTGTTTGGTTAGCCTCAGTCATATCCCTGCCTTGTTTTCCACCTTTCCTATCCCCATTATATTCTCCTCTGTTTGGAATCTCAGGAGTGTTTCCCAGTAAAGCTGAAGCCAGTATGAATCATCCCAAGAAATGTTTACTCACTGAATCCATCCTCCTTCCCAGCCTCCTCCAGAAACCAAGAACGTCCCCCCTCCTGGGGCATGCCTCCCATTTCCCAGCCCTGCTGCTGAACCAAGGCTGCAAATGGCAGTATGGAGCATCCTCCTTGCCTGCTGACCTGGCAGCCTTACCTTTCCCACCCACAGCCAGAGTCATGGGGTGCCGTGGAGACTGGGGTGGCCTCTTGCTAAGGGTAAAACCTGTGTTACAGGTGTTTGGTGGCACTGGTGTTTTGGTGCTCCTGAGGAGGCTCTGCAGGTGAGGGCGGCAGGACTCGGCACTAAGCGTATTGCCATTTGCTTCCCTTTCAGCCCGAGCCACCCTCATCTAACAAGTGGCAGCTGGACAAGTGGCTGAATAAAGTTACCCCACACAAAGCACCCATCCTGACCCACCATGACGGCTCGGCCCTAGAAGCCCACCCCTACTACGGCCACGTGAAGGCGGAGCGGCAGGAGGACGAGAAGACCCCGGCCCCGGTCCCAGCTGAGCACCGCGGCGGGGAGAGCCGCACCGCTACCGCCTCCACCGCCTCCACCGTCGGGGACGGGCCGCGGCCCAGGACCGCCAACAAAGCACCGGGCAGCAAAGGAGGACGGCAGAAGTCACCTCCCGCCGCTGACGGCGGGCCGCCCAGGAGGGCAGCGGGGAAGAAGGCGCCGCGGCGAGCCGAGAGGACCTCCGCCGGGGACGGCTCCCACTACCGTGGGGCAGAGGAGCCCGCCGGGAGCCACGGCTTTCTGGAAGGCGCCGGCAGCGAGGCGCCCAGGGCCCGG
Organism: Alectoris magna; assembly: GCA_030625065.1. Taxonomy (NCBI): domain Eukaryota; kingdom Metazoa; phylum Chordata; class Aves; order Galliformes; family Phasianidae; genus Alectoris; species Alectoris magna. Next base: position 64,067,213 of record CM060560.1, read on the forward strand.
CCCGGTGCGACCGTCAGCGGTGCGGGCTGCAGAGCGGGGCACCGCCGGGAGCCCCGTTCAGCCGCGGCCGGTGAGAAGCGGCGGGCCCGGGGGCCAAGCAAAACGGCGCCCAAATCCAAGGAGTTCATAGAGACCGAGTCCTCGTCCTCGTCGTCCTCCTCCGAGTCGGGCTCCGAGTCGGAGCGGGAGGAGCGCCCGCTGCCCAAGGCGCAGGCGGCGGCCGGGGCCGAGCCGCATGCCAAGGACTTGGGGGCGGGAGCCGCCAGCAAAGCCCACGGCGGCTGCAGTGCCTTTGGCTCCATTAATGCCAGGACTAATAGTGAAATAGCAAAGGAGCTGGAGGAACAGTTTTACACCTTGGTTCCTTTCGGTAGGAATGAGCTCCTGTCTCCTCTGAAAGACAGTGATGAGGTAAAGTCACTGTGGGTCAACATTGACTTGGCTCTTTTGTCCAGGATTCCAGAGCGTTTGCCTGAAGAGCCACTGGCAATGAGCGCCGGAACAAACCAGGCGGCCAGCATCCCACAGTGTAGTAGTGCTGACCTCCCTGCAGAGAAGGGCTTACCGAAATCTAGAAGGAAACGCAAGGTGAGCTCTGGGGGAGTGGGGGTGGCAGCTCGGGGCAGGGAATTGGGGCACAGCTCCAGCATCACTCACGCCCATGTTGCTGCTCAGCAGCATGCCCTCACCAGGCCTCGGCTCTGCTCACCACAGAGCAACCGGCAAAGCCTCCGGGACGATGAAACCCCTGGCCCTTGGAGGTGATGTTGGCTGCTGACACGTGGTTTTTTGTGCTTTGGTGGAAGCAAAGTCAGGTAGCTTTCTCTCCTGAGGCTTCTTGTAAAATCAGAGAGAGCTCTTAGAGACACTGCTTAGTTTGGCATAGGGAATGTAAGTGGCTGTCTTGACACAGTCTGCACAACATCACTGCATATTTGCAAAAAGGGAGCAACCTTTTGCCCCTCATATTGACAGCAAGGGGCAAGTCTCTCAGTCCCTGCAGGCAGCCAAGCTCAGTGGGGACTCACCTAGCACTGCAGCTTGCCCTGCTCTTACCTCAGGGCTCCCACACTGGCATAAGAACTGTGAGGGTGTCTGATGAGCTGCCCTGTCCCCAGGCAGCACCTCTGTGGGCACAGCCTTTTGGTCACATCCACCCCTCTGCCATGCCTCCCCTGAACATTTTATGAGCCACCAGGTGTGCCAGCTTTCTCTTGATGAAGAGCCCCCTTCACCCAAAGGCTGCAGCTGTCCATTGAGGATGCTTTCCGCTCCATTTGTGACAATCTGACCCCAGAAGTCACTTTCAACTGGAAGCACCATCTGCTCATTTTCTGAACAGTTTTACTGTGTAGTCATCTGTCACCATCTGAGCTACCCTACATGTGCAGACTGATCTGCACGTTTCTTGGGACCATTTATCTAAAGTGGTCTTCCATTTTTTTTCTATCTTCATTTTTTATTCTTGTTTGGGTGGGATTTATAAGTACTTGAAAGTATTTTTTCAGTATCTACCACTGGTAGAGCTACTGCTAAGCTTTGAGACGCATTTATCTGCGTTTTCTGTAGGAAGTAGCGTGGAAGTAATTGCACAATACAAAGTGATGGAGACCAGGTCAAAGCAGGGCAGAAGCAAAAGATTTACATTCTGTGCTATAGGAAATTTCTTTGTCATGTTGCCAGCCCATACACCCAGAAGGAAACGAGGATATGATAGAAGAGCAAAATAAATGCAGTCATTCTAGAAAAGCTTAATTTGATTTTCTCTGGCACAAATTATGTTTTTGTCTTCTATCTTAAAGCATTGCTGTTGTTGGAAGTTTTATTGTTATAATAAATACAACGCATTGCTGGAGTACCAAATTGCCCCTCAGCCTAGAATAGGACCGTCCCTGTGATAACTGCCATGCAAACACACAGTACTTGATCTACCTTCCCAGAAGACTTAAAGAATAGGACTAATAAGAATAGACAATCAGGCATAACTGCAACATTAGAAAGAGGTCTTTATCATTTCCACCCCTGTCGTGATCTAAAGAAGATGGGGAGAGTAAAGATGGCAAAGGATGTAAGATCTTCACTCCTGTGGAGAATGAGCAATGTTAACCCGTAGCAACAGCCACAGTGGCAGTGAATACCAGAAAACGTTATTGCCATGCAGCAAAACACTAAATGCAGCATTATCAACAGGTCACAAGTAAAACTCGGTCATCACTGGAAGAAGTTAGAAGTGGTAAGGGATGTGGACATCGTAGGAAGGTGGGAAAACAGAGCCACTAGGAAGCAGTGGTGGGATGTAAGAAATGCAAGACAAAGTTAGTGGCAGGAAACATGAGCTACATTCTTATGAGTAGGCCAGATGTGGCCAGGATGTAGCAGTGGCACACAGTCATCCGCTTTGCTTAATTGTTAACATGCTTGCTAATGTGGTTTTGGCCACGTGGTCTGGGCCAACTTCTCCAGCTAGGGACCACATCGCCTGAGGGCCCTTACCAAAAGGCAGCCTGAATATGGCATACCCTGGTCTGAAGGAGGAGCAAGCTGAACACATGTATGCAAGTTGTTCCTTGCCAACTGGCCTCAGTCACTCATCAGCCAGTTGCTGATCTGTTGTATTTAGTAATGCAGGGAATGTCATTGCTGCCAAGGAAAGAGAGGGAGAAGCAGGAGGAATGAGGTTGAGCACTAGGCAAGAGTAAAGCACATAGGAGATGGGCAAAGAGGGCAATATTAAGAAAAAAATATCTGAAGGTGCAGGTGGGAATGTGGTTGAAATGATTCAAGTTTTATATTCTACTCCTTTGTCTACACGCTGCCTCTTTAGATGCTAGTTTTTCAAGACGTGAACCAATCTTCTCTCATCCTTGTTAGGTATATGCTTAAAGAAAGCATCAGGATGTCAGAAAGCCAGCATCTGATTTGTCAAAGTACTTTCAGATGTTCAATAAACAAAAAACCTACAAGATTGTCATTTTTCTCTTTGCTCAGTGTGAGAATGAGGAAGAGTACAGAGACACCAAGAAGACTCATTTAGAGCGAGAGAGTTCTTCACGATTAGCTGCCTCTGCCCACAGCATCGCAACAGCAAATCACTGCAATATGAATGAAAATAGGTAAGCATTTTCCTTCTTATTTACCGCCAAGTCATACAACTAGTTGCAGTTTAATGTCCTGTGTTATTTTTGCCTGTAATACGAGTTATTTTTTAATTATCAAGTTTTATGTTGAAAAATTGCTCAGTGCATTCTGCTTTCTTCTGGTTTAATGAACAGCTTAGCAGCTCCTGACACATTTATATACTTGCATTTTTGTCGTATTGTGCAGAGTTGTTAGTTTGAGTATGAGGCTCATGGAATGAGTAAGGATAGCTAGAGTAGTGCAGTCGTCTGAGATATGTTCTCAGACATTGCCTTGTAGGCATTAGTTCACTTGGGCAGCCATCTTCTCTTTCCTTACAGCGTTACGAGTTTCAGACTGAAAGTTTGACTGTATGCCTGGGTTTAAATCGGTCAACAATTTTAGATTGAAATTGCCCGAAATACTCGGTTCCAGAATACAGATGAGATCTGATGTTTTCAAGATTACAAGCAGTCCATTCAGTGTAACTGGTAGGCATCTTAGGACAAGAAACTTAGGTTTTTAAAACTATCTGATTTTGAAAGGATGCAGAGCATGAAAACGAAGATGAATATTTAGCTGTATGCTGGCATGGTTTGTGCATGCAGACCTCTATCAATTTCAGATCAGTCATACTGAATTTCTGTGGAGGACATCTGGTCAAACTTAGACATCTTCTTAGAGTTCAGCTGCATGCTGTTTAGTGCACACTGGTTGTCAGTATTTCAAAAAATAATCATTTTCTGTCAGTGTCAGGATATATATTAGGGTGAGACTGCTAAAATTAAAGAATATTTCTATTTATTGCAATAAGTGTTTCTGTCGTTCACATCGCTGATGAGTCTGAACAATTCTTGTCATTAGCACTGGCAAGGACTCACGATGAAAACAAACACATACACTGCTTATTCAAAAGTATGCATTCAATTTCTTTATCCTAGAATAAGTCACATTTCATAAAGTTAAAAAAAAGTCATGGAGCAGTTTATTTTACTGCGTGTGAATGCACACAGACACCATTCCTGTTACCATTCTCTGTGGTTAATTCCGAAGTTCCTGGAAGCAGGGCAGTAATTTGCATTTTGCTTAACATTGTGTTCAGTACTTCTGATAGTAACTGTGCATTAAAGAAATAAATACAAAAAAAAAAAGAAAGTCGTTAATATTTGCTTTTTAATTCTTCCCTCATCTGTGCTGCTTCCCAGAAGTTTGTAAGTTTGTGTGGTTTATGCTGCTGTAGGTCATGCACAGACAGTTATGTCAGCACAGCTGGTAGCAAAGAGAGGAGCAAAAGCACCTTCAGATGTGAGAACTTGATGTTGTAGAGCCTAATGTAGAATTGTAGAATTAAGGTTGGAAAAGACCTCTCAGATCATGTAGACCAACCACCAGCCCCCCCCCCCCCCCCGTGCCCACTAACCACGTCCCTCGGTGCCACATCCACATTGAGCACCTCCCTGGGCAGCCAGTGCCTCATCACTCTTTCTGAGAATAGTTTTTTTCATAATCTCCAACCTGAACTTTCCCTGGAACAACTTACAGCCATTAGCATCATATAACAACCTTTCTTCCTACGTACAGACTGAGCAAGGCCTTGTTTGATGCAAAAGGCCACCACAGCAGGCAGAGTAACCCTAAATATCTTACATCTACATGAGGTCCACTGTCTGTGAAGTCCCAGCAGACTACAATGTACTGTATGTTGTTTTGCACAGCTTCTCAGGATAACAAGGTTGGGATGCTGTACGTGTACGATCACAGTACGTGTAGGTGGGCCTCAAGTGCCAGGGGCCATGCAAAAGGCCTGCCACACAAACAGAAATATCAGCTAGTCCTCAAGCTAAGGGCCAAGGTTTTGAGGCTTCTTTACACTTCCAAAGAGCCATGGCTTCTCTTGGATGCTGTAGTCCTGCACTTTGACAGTGATGCATAAACATGGCTAGCCAAGGCATGGTTTTGTTTGAAAAAGGGAAAAGAAATAACAGCGTCAGCCTGCACATTCAAAATAGTGCTAAAGCTCTTATTTTTCTTGGAGGGAAAAGAACAACGCAGCTGTCCATTTACACACCCCAACTCTTTCATTCATAAACAGCACTTGATCATTAAAGCAAAACAGTTTGTGTTGTATTTTAAAAGTACTACACTGTGGGAAACAGGAAGGGTTCTCAATGATGATTCATGGCTTCTCTCACAGCTAGTTTTTAAAGGCGTGCCATTTAAATGGACAAATGTATGATAAGAGCACATTTAATTAGCTCTGTTCCCTGAAATGATGTGCAGAAATAAAGTATATTTTGTACCGTTTTCCGTTTTGTGATTCCATTAAGTGTACACTGTCTGATACAGTAACCATAAAGAAGTGAGAATTGTCCATAAAAAGTAATAGGCTGAATAAAGGGGAATGTGACAAGGGAAGGTATTGTGTTAAAATAGTCTGTCTGACCTTAATCACAGTTTTTGTCTTAAATGCAAACCATCTCCTTAAGAATGCTTATTTTGTGCGTGTGGCTTTAAAATTACCAGATACGTATTTTCTTTAAATTAGTGCGTCTAGAACTTATTTTGGAGATATTTTTATAGCTCGTTAGACTTCTCATCCAAAGCTTCTCTAATATAAATGAAAATGGAAAATATTCTATAGCTTTCTTCTTAACAGTACAGACCAGCTCACATTTCTCGGTCTGCCGTTTGCGTATGTTTCCTTTTGTCTGCAGTACCAGCCTATCTTTCTTTGTCTTTAAAATCGGTCTTAGATCAGAATAAACAGTGCTACCAAGGGCTGCCCATTGAGCACAAAGACAACCCAGTCATCTTTAAACACATTTCCTCTTTTAGTTCACGTATGGCTTTATTGCCGTGGCTTATAAATTGTCACCTCTAATAGTGAAATAGGGCTCCATAACCTAAACTTACACTTCAGAGTCTAATCTTCGTCTCCAGCTATCCCTTAAGAGATGGTAAGCAAGTGGCCATTTATCTCTGTATTTTTTTCAAGCACTCTGATACAGACTTGGTATTAACTCCAGAATTACAATTTGCCTTGAAGGAAAAGAGGATAAGCATGATACAAATTTGTAAATGAACTCTTGGTCCCAATACTGTAAGCTTGTTACCAGATTCCAATAGACTTTATACTGCCAGCAGGTTTTAAATTCAAAGTTTTGGTAATATATAAAACATTTACCTTTCTCAAACCCAGCTTTGTGACACTCCATTACTGTAATTTCCATTTCCAGTTTGGCACTACCAATAAATAAAAATGAGAAAGTGCTTCGGTCACCCGTCTCTCCCCTCTCTGATGCATCAAAACACAAATACTCCAACGATGATTTAACTTCCTCCAGCAGACCTAATGGCAGCAGTCTATTACCTTCCATCTCCTCAAGCAAAAAGCATAAGGGTGAAATCCAGTCACAGCCACATCTCGGAGACTTCAATGTAAGTTGTACTGCTGTTAACAATCTAAAACCCCATCTTGATATTTTTCATTTTGTATTGAATCTGTGATAACTTTGCAGAATCTTATGCTGAAAAGTTGTAATAATGAATGCGGTGCCATACGTTGTTTTTTATATTTTGGGGTTTAGCAAGGCACAGAAGAACAGCAAGAAGGCAGGCTGTAAATGGGACAAATAACAAAGGCTACATAAGCAAAAGGTAAAAGCTGGTGGTCCAGAATTAATGGATTTAGGCCTGTGGAGTATTTCTTGGGCGTAATGCAAGGCCCCCACATCAGAAATGTGGTGCACTGTATAAGACCTCTGCCTACTGCCACTGTATTAGCCACTGCCTACCTGTGAGTGTACCTGGATTTAAGTAATTCTCCATGGCATCCAACCAGTTTTCTCAAACATTAGTGCTTGCTGTTGACACCACCAAACAGCTTAGCATGAGTCTTGCAACTCAGCTCCACCACAGCCCAGGCATTTAGATGTTTATCCTGTCAGAAAATCTTAGTGACACTAAAGGTTTCCAGAGTACCCCTCCTTTAGTATTAAGTTAGTAATAATAATTATATAATAATTACTTATTACTTTAGTAATAAGTAAGGACTTATAACTAAACTGGGGGCTAGCCGCTGTCTTCAGAGTACAGAGAGAGTGGTAATGGATGTTCCCCTTCATTTATCCATGAGCTCTGTGATTAGAACACTGGACTAAAGAGTCTGTTAGCACTTCTGGTTGAGGGGATTCATATTTCTCTCACCTCTCCAGACAGCATCCTACCATCCAGCCTGCAGGACACTGTGGTTAGAAGACTAAGGACAGAATGTTGCCCCTTGCAACTTTGCGTGAAATACCTAGAAGTACTAACTTGGATACTGTCATATTGTTATCCACTGCTGTAGCATCTAGTCAAGTTGCTGAGGCACTCTTCTGCTGCTAGAAAGGCCCGTGCTCCTTTCTTTCTTTACTACAGAAGATTTTATCCAGTGTACATTTGTTTTTAAACAGTACATTATTCGATACATAAGAGGTTTCAAAAGCCAAAGTATTAGTGCCTAAGCAGCTTTCAGGAAACGGGAATACTTGAGTTGTACCAGTGGTCTCTTCCAGCCACTTTTGCTGCAGGGATAATTGACCGGTGAGGATAACTAGCCCATAAAGACCTATGTGTATTTGTAATTGTAATTTTTTTTATGAGTGAAGAGGGGGGTAGTAAATATAATCTTAATTTTAGACATCGTAAAAAAATAAGTTGTCATTAGTTATGTCCTTCAAGTTAAAAGACATTTTAACGTATAGCAGTGGTAGATTTATCTTTTCATGGATTAAATGTAAAACTTTAAACTTTTTAACTTCTAAAACATAAGTTTAGAGGTTTATAACCCATTCAGAATCATAATGATATGAGTCTTCACAGGATGTCCTGAAAACAATGTACATTTCTTCACAGGTAAATGTACTGGTAATCAAAAGTAGGTGATTGCTTTATGATCCACACCCTCAGCAAATGAATTTCACTGAGATTTTCTGCATAGCCTAGCAATGCACCATTTGGTCAACATTTTAAAAGCCTTTGCAATAAAATTCTTACGTATCTGATTACTCATCTGAAAACTTTAGCTGTCTGAACTGATCTGGATGTGCCATACAGAATATGAGAGCTCATGAACTATAGATGTTAAACATAGCTTTGTTTTGTCTCTTCCCTTCAGGGGGTATCTAGGTGGCGTGCCCAAGTGGTCTCTTGAATTTCTGTCAGGGATCCTAAGCAAGGAAGTAGTTTTTATCCATTTTAACTTTCTGTGCATTCCCCTATTAAATTTACATCCTCTACCTGAAGGAGAAGTGGTAATGTTTTCTGACAGTGGTTATAAACCAAGGGCAAACTGGGGCTCACCTTGCTCTCCTAGGGCAAGGTACAGTGCTGGTTTGGAAGCTGAAGACTGGAGATGAAACTTGATCTTCTCAGTGTCCAAATTGATCTGTTCTTTCATAATTTCACTGACTTTGTTGCAGTGTTTTGATGATAACTAATAGTTCAGCTCCATTTTGTCTGTGGATCACATCAAAACTCAGACCCTTTACAAAGTGCTCTGAGCAGTATCCTGTGGCTGTTGGTCACAGGACAGTTACACATCTTGCCTGCTGAAATAGTAGGAAAACTAACTGGCAATTTACAGCACAATGCAAAGATTATCTGAGGTTTAATAGTTGCTTTTTTGAAGTTAGAAGCTCAATGTCTTCCGTGCTGTTTGTTGTCTAGAAAACAGTTCACACCAATTCAGAAAATGTTCTTCTCTGCAATAAGCCACAGACCCAAACAGAGCCTTGGTCACCTCTGTCCAGCGCACCCAGGGACTGCAGAAGGACGAAGCTTATCTTTGATGATATGTAAGTACAGATAACTTTATTTCAAAGTAAACAATGTAGCTTTCTGCATTGAAAAAGGAAATCATAGTTTGTTCATCAGAAGCTGAGATATGGCCATTATTATTATAGTAATACCGTACACTGAACAACAAATGAGACATAGTTTATAAAGTATTTCATTTATCATCATAAATTAAGCTTCTGATCATCCGGAAGCAGTGAGGACTGGCTGTTCCCTAAGGGATGGGGAGCCAGGAGCAGAAGGACAGAAGATGGCTGGTGGGGTGGGGTCTATGCCAGCAGGGGGATTCAGTCACAGGGACACGAAACAAGGTGATGAGGCAGGTCCAAGGTCAAGCCAGGAAGTCAGATCAGAATCAGGTCTGGTGAGGATAAACAGGGTCAGACAGAGTCCAGTGACTGCCAGGTGTGCATAGTGATGAGGCAGATCTGAGGTCAAACCAGAAGGAAAGCCCCAGAGTTGTGCCATGGCGTGGCACAAGCACCGCTGTGACAGGGCTGAAGACACAGGCACACCTACAGCAAGCTTGGATAGGGAGTGAAGATTCAGACCTGATCTTAAATGGCTTTCTTTCGCCAATAAGCTGAATAGGAACACCCACGTGAGACACATCAGGGCCATAAAGGGGAGGCCCTATTAGTGCTTCAGCATTAATTCTGCACACCTCTGACTGCAGACATATACATATTCATATCAAGGCAGGGCAAGAGGGACTCCCTTTTTGTGTGTCCTTTGGAACAAGGGGAGAGGACAGATGGGAGCCTTGTATCCACAGACCTTGACAGCTGCTTCACTTGTTGCTACTGCTGCTCAGAAAAAGATGTCATAAAGGCAGACGAAGAAGTAAGCAGCAGTGGCTGGCATGAATATCTGGAGGGATATCTGCCCCTCCCCACTTCCATTACATCTCTCAGACATCCCTGCTTTCTTCTTCTGAAAATAATTTGAGCTTGTAATTGTCTTCATTTTCATTTTGGTAAATTAAAACTGCTGGTTCATTTCCCACAATTGCATAGGATATGGTATCACTTAGATAAAGGTAAAACTGAAGGTTGGAACCTTAATATCAAGAAAACTCACTTTTTTTTTTCCTAATAATATTCTGGAATTAAAATACTGACTTTTCTGGCCTGTGCAGAAGAAATTCTGTTCAAGCTATGTCTCAGACTGCCTGGAGCATATACATCTTCATAAGCTGTGTAACCTTGACGCACTTTTTGTACTCCTAGAATTTCACCAGTCACATCACTTGCACTTATTTAGCTACAAAAACCCTAAGAAAACAGCCCTGTTTTCTACCAGAATGGGGATTTTAATAAATATTACTAATAATAATTGTAGTAATTGTAATGTTCATTTACATGAACCTAGTCTTAGAGACAACTAGAGGGATGACCGTATCTCATCAGGAGAATCCAGGTTTCCCGCTATAATTCCCACAGCCCAAGAATTTAAAATGATGTAGCTGTATTGTTGTCTGTCAAGAAGAGAAGGCTGGTGAGATTAATTTCTGTGTACATTCCTGGAAGTCATGAATAGATGTAAATTCAATAAATGTAATCATTCTTTCTGCTCCTTTTGGAGAAAACTCTCCCCTGTGTAAATATCCTCATTTTTGTTCCTTCTCCACTTCCCTCCATGCTATTTTTCAAATTTTTCAACACATTTATTCAGTGATTTCCATTGAGGAAATTTGAAGCTGCTTAGAAGCACTACCTAAGTCTTCACATCTCTTGAAATACTTGAATCATCTATAATTTACTTGCCACTGTTCAATTTTTCTGCACCTTAAGCATGTACATACATGGCAAAAATGTATCAGTATACCTTATAAAAGCCAAAATGTAGGATGTGCTCATCTGTTTGGATTAGAAAAAATACAGTCAGAAACACCTACTGCAGAACTATTGTATCTTCATCTGATTCTCCATCAAGATGCTGACAAAAAAAAACTGGGGGACCATTTTGTGTTTTTTCCCTTCTACAATTCTGTCATAAGAAACCTGCTTTTTCTCACCATCTCTATCATCTAAGAGGCTTTTATCACTTGCTTTCTCCATTAGTGATACGTGTGATTTCTCTGGCAGGAATCTTCAGTACAACTGTTTCACCTTTTCAGGGAGAGACACAATAAAACCGTTGGTGCATAGTGCCGTATGTGTAGAATGTCCCCAAGCAATTTGCAGCCCATTAAAAAAATAAAATCTAAAACGCCAAATAAGATAAAACACAGAAGTTAAATATCTCTTAATTTAATTTGCCCTTAAAAAACACAAATGTCTAAATGCCTGTTGTGCTAACTAGAGGAGGGAGACTTTTTTGTACAACTGTCATCCACAAACTGTATCTAGGGAACACCACCAAATACCAGCTATTCTAGATCTCAATCCTGAATTTACCACATAGAGAAGTCGCTGAAATATAGCAGATTAGACTGGCTGCAAATGTTAAATGTCAACAAATTTGACTCATGTTAAAAGGATCAAATTAAACATGGCAGCCAATGTCTTTCAAATCCTTATAGTACCACAGCAGAGGATTTGAAGAAATGCAGTACTGTATATCTAAAGTCACGTAGTAATCCTAATGGCAGCATTTTGTTCAAAATGATGCCTGTGAAGTATTTCATCTCATAATCCATGAAGTTTGGAATTACTGTAATCTAGCCATGGCTTTAAAGTCTTCATTTTAATCAGACTCCGTAGTTTGAAGAGACTAAATCTCTTTTATTCGATTTAAAACAATAATTTTTTTGACCAATCAGCATCTCTGCTTTAGTCTCAATTTATTTTCTCCAGATCATTGACAACAGCTGTCACTAGCAATAAATTGGAACACAAGTAGGTCAATAAAAAGTATATCTTGCTTGGCAGAGTGCTGTACACACATGCATCAAAATATAAAAGTAAATATGGCTAAGAGTCTTCAAAAGGCAGGCAAAATACTGCTTTTCTTGATCTGCCATTGTTTACTGCCTACTCTGAATGTGCTTCAAGGTATCCAGCATGGCACACGTATAAGCGACATCCATGTTGCTCCTAGTATTAGTTCTTAACAAGATTTCCTGGATTTTTGGCCATTTCTGACTCTATGAAGAGAACATTTTAAAAGCTACATCATAATGCTTCAAGCCAAATTCACTCCTGCTGTAATTTCGCTGAATGATAGAATTCCCAATAACTGCATTTAGAAATAAAGTCTGTTGTCCTTGAAGTGATAAGCACAGACGTGCTGTGGGTGCCCGAGGGCACAGTCTCACACCTCCTCCGAACACTGCATGTGCGGTACGAAAAGAGCAGAGCATACTCTGTTTCCCAGTTCTCCTTACGGCTACATCAGAACTTGTTCCTTGGGATTATTTTCTTACTTGCATTGTGGCTTACCCTTTCAAACTTCGTGTGTGATTTGTCTGTTTTTGTACTTCTCTGTATCTTCTCTTTTTTTCTGGCCTTTTGGGATCAAAGTAATACACCTTCCACTTTTTTTTTTTTTTTTTTTTTTTTTTTTTTGTTCAAGTTTTTTTTATTATTACCTTTTGTTGAATTTTCTTTCCGTGGATTCGGGTGGTACCCAGCAGCTTGATATTGTCCCAGCTTTAGGAACATATCCTACAGTGAGACAGTATTCCCATCTATAGATAAACCACACATCCAAGAAATATTCTGGCTATAAATGTGTCATGCATAAAGCTCATAAAAAGCTGAAGTGATAACTTCTTACCATATCTCTTAGTTTTGGCTTGGACCCCAAGTCTCTAATTTTCAGTCTCTTTTTCCCTGTTCTTTCTCCGTGTGGAAAGGAAATTGTGCTCTTGGGTTGCGACTCACACAACCAGTGGAAGCCAGCTTGCTTCACCTTGATCAAAATTCCTCAGAGACTCCTTGTCTTCTGAAGTATTTGGAAAGACTTCTAGAGTGCTGAGCACACCCCCAGGAGCACATTTAAGGAAAAGACTCCTCCTTCTCATCAGCCTCCTAAACAATTACCTGTCAGATAAACCAATGTCTGCTGTACTAAGTTTGTCACAAATTCATATGCTTGCTTTGAAATGTTCTCAATTTCTTGGCTTTGGACAATTTCAAGACGTCATCTGACCATTCCATTTTATCCCTCCTTCCCTTTTAACTTGTAGCACTGTATTTTCTTATGCTGCCCGTGAGAAAATAACATTAAGTTCCTACATTGCATACACTGCTTCTGTGATTAAATAATTGAGTTTCCTGTTCTCTGTACAATCACCTTCCCCCCTTTCTTATAGGGACACTCTCTAAGAGTCTGTTTTGGTGGGAAGTAGATGTTTAAACAACTCCAGCAGGAGATTCTCATGGGATAAAGGATTTATAGCCATTGTACCCTGGTCCCAAAGAAAACCCAGGACTGCAGACTTCATTTGAGTTTACAGGCTACATCCGTGCCCCTCCTCTCCCTATGGGCAAGTAGTCCAGCACTATGTTTTTATGACTGAACTGTCTTCACTCCCCAAAACAAAGAACACTCACTGCCTCCTGAGAACAGCCCTTGGCATGTGCTGTCCTCCAGCTGTGCCCAGGCATTGTGTGGGAGAAAGCTCAAAACTATGCCAAGGAGAGTATTAGCCATCAAACAGCATGGATGATCCAACGATAGAGCTGGTATCCTTGCTCTGCTTATTTCACTAGTGCAGATGGAGCCAAGGTTTCACGCGTACTGTCACTCATCAGTTTCACCCACACCTCATTCATCAGTGCTGGGATCATCAGAGCTGGCTGCCAGGTACTTCCTCTCACAGAGTATCTTTCTGCCTTTGGTTTGCAGTTGCCTCTTGGGAATTCAGGGTGTATTGCCTGGCATATTAAAACAATGTAAGCCTGGGTAGCTGTGGTCCTACCCTCTCTCCCATGGTTTGACTCTGTGCTTCCCTCAGCTTCTACTGAAATTAGTTGATTTCAGGATATTTATCTAACACACAAGAAAAGAGGCACAGCTGTAGTTTAACTGCAAGGATGTAAAGATTTCTTCCTCTGTTTTTAACATGGGAGCTCAAGTGCCTGTTGTTAATACCTTTTTCCTTCCTTCCTCTTTGCATACACACTTCGCCCTTGCACGTTTTAGTCTAGGTATTGATTTCACATGAGTGTCTTTAAGTCACGAATCTGGGTCATGCCCAGGAATTTGTAGTGAATTTTGACTCTCTTCACCTCTGGTATTTCACTACACTGACATTATTAGTCTGGGGAATTTCGCATTTTTGCAGAAATAAGAACCCCACCTCATTGCATGTTTCTTCATTTAAATTAGAAGCCATTCTTTAATTTTCGTCTAATCTGAGCTATTGACGTCGTTATACTAAGCCCATCGAGATAGCAGTTGTGTAGCTGTGTGATTGAGTAAATTTTTCTTACATTTGGCCTGACTCCAATCAGATCCTTTGTTCCTGTCTTTCTGAAATGCCTATAGCACAAGCATTTAAATGGGTCACCAGTACCTTCCCTGCCCTCTCTACAATTATGCTCCTGTGCTGAACTTTCCAAACGTGCTGAGTCTGCCATAGTGAGGAAGAGACTTCCATAACCGGATACCTGTCTCATACAGTACCACAGGCTCTCCTCCACCCCATGTGCCATCTCAGGCACAGCAGGTAGCATGATTTATTTTGAGTTGTGGAATGGCCAGGAGGCCACCATGCATCAGGGTGGGACGCTGTTTTGTACAGTAATACCTGCTTCCCAGCTTCAGCCCCCTTATTTACCCCCAGGATGACCATCCTTACCTGTGACACAATATATCATTAGTGATCCTGGTATATTTCCCAGTGTATCCCTGTCTGAAACAACAAACAGGCAGGACTGTATACACCAACATTTTACTTTATGTTGTTATCTTGTCCTTACAGGATTTCCTTCTCTTCTTGTATTTAAGGCTCGTGGCCTACTGGCACAAATTCAAAACTGGGCATGGGATGACCCTGGCTATGCACATTTCTTCTGGTTTGCCTCTAGCTCTGATCAAATTCTAATGTGGTTCATTCTGCTCTTCTGCTCCCTTCCAGCATGCCTACCTTTTAGGGTCTGGGTTACTAAAGTGGTGAAACTGGTCCTATATTTAGAATTATGATTTAGGCTGCTTTTATTATGTGCAATTGTTGTACACTAAAGAAGCCCTAGTTTGGTTTTTTATAACACTTCAGCAACATTATCTCTGAAGAGTATTAAAATATGCACTTGGCTACATTTATGATGTTTAATTGAACTTTTATTAGTTTTTTTTTAATGTATCCCCATAAAGCACTATACCACAGTAAGAAATAATGTTCAAGTGGAGGATTATGTAAATGAAGCAGAAAATGCTGTAGTTTAGTATTTAGTTCATATAAAATACAAAAATTAGATGAAAAATGTGCTTTTGAATGCAGTTATAATTAAAATTGTATATTGGAGTCTAAGCTATACTGTACTCTGTAAATACCAGCAGTTGCACTGAGTTTCGAGGAGATTATGTTGCAGAAGATGCTGATAAATTACTGCACAAAGTAAGGCTTCTATTGATGCACTTTGATTCTCTTCCCTTTTTTTTTTTTTACTGCATGAGTTTACCTTTTTGCAATTATCTGCTAAACTGGAGTAAATTAAATTCAGAGAAGGTATCAAAAGACGAAGGTGGTAGAGATGCACGGTAATGGCATACAGCTAAATAGGATGTGGAGGGAGAAACATACACACTCAAGCATTTTACCTGGGTAAACACACTCTTAGGAACTCAACAGCCCGGAAATTCTAAAAGGCTGCTTCTGGAATGGGAGTAATTACCATGCCCACAGCCATCTCACCTCACGCTGGGATCCTGTGCAACATAACAAGTGATGGAAATGCTGTATTTCCTGCTGGTTTTCGACAAGCTCCCAGAGAAAGTATTGGCATTGCCAGTGAGAGGAATTCTGGACAGTAGCAGATTGTTTGATAAATCTCGTCCTTGCTTCAGCCACAGACATGCTACTGAGGCTGCCCTTGTCAAAGTCATAAATGGTTTGAATACCACTGTTGAAAAGGAAGCCTGGCCTTGTTTGTACTATCAGATCTAGCCATGGGGGTTTATTCTGTAAAAGGCTGGATTCTGTTGCAGTGCCTAGGTGACTGGCTGGTGTTGACTGAGAATGCGTTGAACTGGTTCCAGCAGTACTTGATTGCTTTCCCCAATCAACAGAGTAGGGTAAATTCTCCTCGAGAGCAGCCAGTTTCACATAATGACACTTGATCCCGGGGAGAATTCACCAGCAGCCTGACTTAGTTGGCACTGATGCTTTACTCTCTTTCTCTTGCCTTTCAGAGAGATATATGAGAGGCATTAGAGCAGTGTATTAGAACTCTTTTTTGGCTTTGTTGAAGAGGACCGTATTTCTACAAGTACCAACAATCAGATATTCAGAAACAAAAGAGTTCCTTGTGCAGTCAAGATTATTAATAGAGATAAAACACTTGTTTGTACCTGTTAATTTGAAGTCAAACTTCTTTTTATATATTTTTAGGAAAAAAAAAAAAAAAAAGAGGCCTGAATCCTGTCTGTAAATCTGGAGTGACAGTGCTGACACCACTCGATACAGACAGTTGTAAACAATATAGGAGAATCTGACTCAATTGTCTGAAAACTAGAAATCAGGGAATATCTTTCCATGAGACTTCAGTTTACACTCCTGATCAGTAACATTTTTAGCCTAACAAAGAGACTCCAGTTTTTTCTTATACCACTTACATCCCATCCAGTTCCACCAGTAGCCTGGTACCAATTTAACTCTGTAGAAATTTTCCTTATTTCCAGACTTTTCAGGCTCTAGCAAGGCTGCAGTCTGCAGAAGGATCGCAAACCTTGACCTAAGACCTGAAAAGGAGTTCAACTACAGATCTTTCTGTATCTCTGGTGTGAGGAAACAGATTTTCTTCTCTTCAAGATACCTCTCAACAAGAACATACAGTATCTGAAATTACGATGCAGTGAGATTACCTGCAAGTTCTCCAATCTGAGGTTTTCACCAGTTTCATCAAGGGGGCCAAGTTACAGATGAAATTTGAATGAACCATGAAGTTAGTAAGAGATATGTATTCTCAGTCACTGTAACTTGCAGGTCTGTAAGATCAGACTATGATTCGTAGAATATTTTATGAACATTGTAGATGTGAAATACGCCGTATGCAATTCTGAGTAATTAATTTATGCTTCAGCTTTCTCATGTGTCTTCATATGTCCATGAGCTGAGGTAGCCTACTGTCTCCTTCCTTACCGACCCACTGTCTGTTTCCTCACTTCATGGCATAATAATTTAAACTGTTATACTGGATTTAAAAGAACAGCTTTCCATGTACAACAGTCGGAATCTAGGAAACCTAAACAAACCTGAATTTGAATCCTTTCTTTCTCATTTAAAAAAAAAAAAAATAACAATAAACAAAGCAAAAAGCTAAATTCAAGTACATCCCTATTTTGTTTCTAAAATGATGTAAGCGATCTGTGCCATGTACACAAACATGCATTACATCTACAGAACTTCTCAGCTTTTAATTGCATCTAGCATGTACATTTGTAATCCGAATTGAAAGATTGTGTAGTGATCCGCTGAAGAACAGTATTGCATAGATAGCATTAACAGATCAGAATTTGACATGCCATGTTTATTAACACTTTTGAGCAAATATTGGAAGAAAACATACGCAATGTATTTTTTTTTCCCCTAATGAATCTGAATTTCTGTTAGGCATCCTCAGATTTGTATATCAATCTTGTATTTTTCCTATGAAAGTATCTAGACATTCACATTGTGGATATATATACTGTGCTTAACAATTCTATTTTAATAGCTTCATCTTTATTTTAGGCTTTCCCCCAAAACAGCTGGCTTCAGTAGAAACTGATGACTTTGATTTTCACACATTGCATTCTGGTTAGCTACCCCAGAGCAGGGCCCTCTTGGTTCAGTAATGTACTACCTCCTGCCGATGCTCTCAGCTGCTGAGCATAACTCTGGAGAATAAATCCTGCTACGAGTTGAAAAACATTCTACAACTGTCTTATTTATGAGTAGACCATAATTACATTGTGTTATCTCACTTGGTTTTTACGGCTTCTTTCCGTGCTTCAAACAAGCAAATTATACAGATGGTTTTGGGTGTCACATGGGAAGGTGTATTGCAAAGAACATATTTGAATGACCAGAATTTGAAAGGATCATGCAAAAGTTCATCACTTTGATCATTTCAGAGAGCTAAGACCACTGCATTGCTGATGTGCTCTGCTTTGCTTTGTTTTTTGTCACTTCACAGTAAACAATCTTAACTAGCTTATAGTGCAAGACTAAGATAGACAGGACATTGAGATTTTAAAAAGCCTTTCAATGGTTCTGAAAACACGGTTTTCCCCATTGAGCTAACACTGTTTCAGTGTCTAATACTTCATAAGTACTTGAGTATTGTGTTCAGTTTTGGGCCCCTCACTACAAGGAAGACATTGAGGCCCTGGAACGTGTCCAGAGAAGGGCAGTAAAACTGGTGAGGGGTCTGGAGCACAAGTCTTATGAGGAGCGGTTGAGGGAGCTGGGATTGCTCAGTCTGGAAAAGAGGAGGCTCAGGGAAGACTTCGTTGCACTCTACAACTTCCTGAAGGCAGGCTGTGAAGAGGAGGGGGTCAGGCTCTTCTCCCAGGAAACAAGTAGGACTCAAGGAAATGGCCACAAGTTGTGCCAGGGGGAAATTCAGATTAGATATAAGGAAAAGCCTTTTCTCTCAAAGAGTGGTCAGACACCGGAATGGCCTGCCCAGGGAGTCACTGTCCCTGACAGTGTCCAAGAGGTGTCTGGATGAAGAGCTATGAGATATGGTTTAGTAGCCTAGTGGGTAGTAATGGTGACAGGAGGACAGCTGGACTAGATGATCTTGTGGGTCCTCCCCAACCTTGTGATTCTATGATTCTGTGATTCTGTAACTGACCAAAACCAAATCCAGATGGTTTGTGTTGTTAAGATAATGTTAGCATCTTGTTGGGTACAGAAAGTATTGGCAGCTGCAGTAGGTTATGGGATGCTGGGACAGAAACCTGTCTTTAGCCCTCTTTCTGCTGGGAAGTTGGGGAAAAATCCCACTCTGAGGGAGAAGAACATTTTAAAGATGGAACAAATGAACTATTTTTCTGCATGTCATGAAACTTTTTAGGACAGATGTCATTCAAAATTACTCAGGCTCCAAATTTTATTTCTCTCTGATGATATTTAGCCTTCAAAATAAGAATTATGACTAACCTTCTGTGATATAATTAAATCTCCTTGAAACTGTGTGCATGAAAGAAGAAGGAAACAGACTTTGCAGACGTAGTGGCAAACGGCCTTACTGATTCAAGGAAGTATATATGGTTGTCCTCTTCTGTCAAGAGGCTCCACCTTGTTCCCACTGATCTGTTGTGGATTTGAAAGTGTTCTTACTGCTGTCAGCAAGAGTTTTTGTCTCATACACTGACTTCAGTTTTTAGATCTGTATCTTCTCTGAGTCATACATTTTTTTTAACAAACATTCTGAGAAATCCAAATTAAATGTATATATATATATATTAGGATTGCTGCGCTGCAGTAATACCGTACTACCCTATTTTTTACAAAGCCATGCATTTAAAATCATGAATGGAGGGAATATTGTTATTCATTCTCTGAATACTCAGCAATATCCCATTTTCATTGGAAAACGTCTAAAGGATGACTCGAAGCAATTCTAAGAAGAGAACAGTTTTGCAAGGAGAAACTTCTGAGAGTGACAAGGATACAGCATTAACTTCAGTATGTGCTGAGATGAACCTGGACATGTTTTAGCTGAATAGGAGGAGGAAGGTCATGTCTCACATATGAGACTGGAGGAATCTTCATGGTCAGGATGTACGAAGACTTTTTTGAGAACTGAAGATGCTGTGTTACGCACTAAAATGACATGGCAAATGGCTTCCCTCCATTGAGAAAAGCATAGTAGGGAGAAGATGAAGAAACCTGTTTCAGCCGCAAGGGCTCAGTGAATTGGTCACCAAGCACTGCCAGGGAGACAGCACTGTGTGTTTTCAGTTTGAATAGAAGTGGATTAGTCTGGATCAGAAATGGTCTTGTGAATTTCAGCACAGAGACAGCAACTGAATTTGTGCCTTGCAGTCAGTAGGTCAGGTAGGTTAAGGATGGAATGGAGTCTCTGAGATCTATTTGAGGAGAAATCAATGGAGAATTTGACACAAGTAACGCCAGTGGCATGCTGCTGGCAGCCTAGTACCGTGTCACAGATGAACTTCAGGCAGCAAAAGCAAATAGCACTCTCGGTGTGCTTACAGATAAGGAGAAGGGGGATGAGGTGGAGGCAAGTAGATTCAGTGTGCATTTTTGAGGTGGAGAGATTAAACACACTTGTTTTGTAAGGAAGGAGAAGCTAAGGCAAATGGCAGTGTACAGGGAGGAGTAGAAAATGAGGTAAGCAAACACAAGGGAGAGGAGAAGATGGAATAACTTGTTCCACTTACTGCTTGCATCCATTTGGTAGATCAAAACTGCACTAATTTGGGAAGCAGTTTATACAATCCATAAAAATACATTTTATTAGCTTTTTTTTGCTTTGAATCACTGACTTCTAAAGAATGAGAACAGCCATAAACGCTATTGTCTCCACAGGCAGCAATTTGAAAATATAAGATGCATGGTTACATGATAAGTGTATTTTCTTCATAAAAAATGTTTGCAAATCAGGTTTAAAATAAGAGAAAAATAACCTGAAAATATTCTGCACTTCAGAAAATAATAAAGTGTCTTCTTATTTTCCCCTGGTAGGCCACGCAATGCAGATTACTTTATGCAGGAAGCTAAACGGAAGAAACATAAAGCAGATGCGATGGTGAGAATATTTTCTTTCCAGTTATGTTGCTCCAAATTATTTTTGTAATGCAGTTTCTTCATCAGTGCGGTATTGCTGGGGTAATTATAAAATCTATTATAAGGATGGCTAGGCTTGTTAAATTAAGAAATGTTTATATAATCAAATGTTCATAGCCCAATAAACTATGACTTAACAAATAATGACTTACTGAGATAAAGGCCTGGATAAATAAAAATTTCCATTTATCCCTATGCTTTAATTAGCAACTGTAGTAATAGAGACTGTATAGTTTCATGCTATACTATGTGTATCCACATACCTTTCTTCTCAGTTTAACAAGCTGGCTAGGCCCTATAATAATAGTCCAGGTTGGTCTGGTGCTCAGAGAATCTGCCCTTTTTTTGAAAAGTTTTGGCTCTCCAGTGCCAAAAGAATCTTACTTTCATGACAAACCCTTTGTAAGACAACCAGCAGCACATGAGGAATCCATTTAACTCTGCAGGAACATTTTTCACACACAGGAGTGTTGCAACAAACGGGTTCTAGTCTCCAGCTTTGATGTGTCTAGAAAAGTAGCCAGGAAGACCTTCTTGAGAAAGGGGGACCTGGGGCTTTATGGAACACTGAAGGGACCCCCATCTTTCCAAACAGAAGGGTACAATGAAGCACACAGTGCTCCAGGAAAGCTCCACTTAGCCATCTCTTACCTTTCTCCTAGCCTGTGTTAGTCTAGCACAGTGAATAAGCCAGCACAGCTTTGAAATGCCAGCCTCTGGTATGGCAGATGCAATATATGGGTTGGGACTCAGCATGAGCATGGCTGTCTTGCAAGTAGTAGTAGCTGCAGTCCTGACTTGCCCTGCTTGACAGACACATTGTGGTCACAGGAGCAGGAAAGAAGAAAGGTAGCTCAGAGTCTTTCTTTCTTCACCTCTTTTTCTTAGCTGTGCCGAGCGTAAAATGGTCAAGGAAGCCATGGCAGGCCCTTAATTTAGGACACTAACACGCAGTTTTACACTCTAGCTGAGTTTATTAGCACAAATTTCCATGGTTTATTCAGTTCCGTATTAAAGAGAGTCTTAAATCAGAAAATATTGTGGAAAAGTACAAATGGTGCATTTTAGTGTGTTGCTTTAAACAAAATGGAAAAAAAAAAAAAAATCACTTAATATGCAAAGGAAATTCTGTCTTAGCCTGAAGAAAAATGTTTTTATGGTAGACTCCCAGAAATAGGAGGTGCAAGTGTTATACTCTGCTCTGACACAAATTTCCTACATGAAAGTCACTTAGGCATAGCTTAAATAGCCTTCCATCAGCACTAGGTGATAGAAATATCCTTCACATTCAGCCTTCCTTCGCAGTGGACCAGCTCCTTACTGATACTGAATCACTCTTCACAAGTACTAACCCCTTCCTTGAGTGTGTAGGGATCCTGGAGGGAAATGGGAGCACTTTGAATCACCTTGCTGGCCTCGATACCTCCTATTTTGGCACTGCAATACCTAATATAAGCACTTAGAGTGAGCAGCCTGAAAATGACTCTAAGTCTCTCTGCTCCTTAGTTCCCCATCTGTGAAATTGGGATAATAGCACTTCCACCTGCAGAAGAGCGTCAGGGAGAGAAATATAATAAAAAGTTTGTGAAATTCTCCAGTATGATCGCAATGGGAGTCATATAAGAACCTAAAATAGATTGAAGCCAGTGTGCCATTCCAAAGTTACTATTTAAAATCTTTATCCCTTAGAAAAGAATAAGGTCCATTAACCTTTCACTGCATGCATCAGATTTCAACCAGATGCATCCAGTCCATTAATGGGCTTTATGTACCACAGGAGTTCTGATTGAAGGAAAGACAAGTCAGGACAGAGAGATAATAGTATGATTCACCTCTACCCACATAAAAAATGAAATTCTGAGACCAGATAACTGATATGTAAGTGTACACATATGAACACTATGTGCACATGTCCATGTACACTACTATTGAGGACGCACGTATGTATATGTTTAAGCACACAAACACGTGGAGTCAAAGAAGTACAGAAAATAAGAGAACAAACTGGGTGAGGAAGAAGGATGGCATGAAAAGCTGAGGGAGTAGCGTTGTCCCTAAAAGAGGAGGAGGATACAGAAGGCAAAATCCCGACAAGAGGTCAAGCAGTGCTGAAAATGGTAGGAATGAAAAAGAAATGAGAATGGAGATGAGCCTGTGAATAAGAGGGATTTAGTAGTCAAAATATTTAGCTCCGATTCTCTTAGTTCAGGACAGTCATTACCTTCCTTTGTTGACTGATGAAAGACTGCATCTGCAAAGAAGTGTGAAACCATTTTTAATGGTAAGGACACTTGATAGCTGAGGCAAAAGGCCTGATGTTGAGTTCGTGGGATTTCCAGCACTGGAGAGTTTTGACAAACATCTGTCAGGAATGTCTTAAGCAGAGTTGATCCTTCTTTTGACACAAGAATGTGGACCAAATAACATCTCATAGCCTTTTTCAGCTCCGCTTTCTGTCTTATGATTTTCACTGATGCACTGGGTTTGATGGGCTTTAGCTTTCTCATAGGAAAATTTATGAATCTGAGGATGTACTGACTTGTGTCAAATTTATAATTCACACTGAGAAAATCTCACGTTGAGAAAATCCCATCAAATGTAACCATATCTTGATGACTACATTATTTCTGTGTGTCCTTATTTCTTCCCTCTAGGTGGAAAAGTTTGGAAAGGCACTGAATTATGCAGAAGCAGCACTATCGTTTATTGAGTGTGGAAATGCAATGGAACAAGGCCCAATGGAATCTAAATCCCCCTATACAATGTATTCAGAAACAGTTGAACTCATCAGGTAGGAAGGGAGGAAACAACCACAGGCGTTACTCTGTTCATGCAAATATGCTCATCTACTTTATTGCATTATTTCCTAGAGACAGTAAATGGGCAGAAGTGAGGACTTCCCAGGTGCCTCGTCAGTCACATGTAACACAAATGGATAATCTATGATTTCATTGGAAATTAAATTAGGAAATGGTGTAGAATGCAAAATAAACAAAGCTTTTAATATTACTAGAGTTGCAAATTACTTAAAGAGGTTCAAGGTATAAGTCCAGTGCTCTTCAAAAGAGGAAAAAACTTCTACCTAATGCCAAAACACTCTCGTGGAGTGATCATTTGCAAAATGCTGTAACATGTTTAAGACTACAGTTTGTTACCTGAAAGATGTGAACAGCCATAGAAAAATGGGCATTTGAGGCCCATTTAGTGTGTGTTCTCCTGCTGAAGCTAGTGGACTCCTGGAAAGAGTCCAGCTCACACTTAAACAGACCCCTACATTTACTCAGCTACATGGCTATCCAAACAGGATAAACCAGAATCCAGTCCTACCCACAATTCCTACAAGGAAAGTTTCTTCCTTCTAAGTCCTTTCCTCAATTGTAATTTGTACTAATAGTTAATATTGAGAATGCTGGTAGAGAAAAATAGGTCAAACTCATCCCAGCATCTGAGTGACTCTCTGCAAGAGAAAGTCCAGCACAGTAGCAGAGAAAGCTGCACTGTCAGTGACCGTGGCATAATTCCTTAGGACAGTCAGCCGTGCAGGTCTCATCAGCACTAAGGTCATAGTAATTAAAACATTTCATTTTTAATCATATTCATAATGACGCAAAGCTCCTCAAACAACTGCATACTTTTGGAGCTCTTTTTGGAGTGTTGATGCAATCATTTTCTCACATACGTTAACAATTCCATTGGCATTTTATTCCACTTAGGGCTGTCTTCTCATGCATTTCAGTGGACTGAGGCCAGCTTTCTAACTGGAAGATTATTAAACAAAGTAATATATATATTTTTTTTTCAGTAGGAGAGTAGAATACTGCATCTCTGCATCTCTTCCCTTCTTTTTTTTCAATACTTGCACCATCACAGGCAGAGATCTCTTCCTTTGTTTGCCCTGTCTTTTCTCATGATAGCAAATATATGGTCCTAACTCTGGAAATGAATTTTGCTTGCAGATTCATAGCTTTCAATAATGTATGTAGCTGTGGTTGTGTAGTAGTGTGAATTACTGTTGATCTCACTTGCTGCAGCTTAGAAAAATATGCTAGGTTTACTAGGTACACCTGTTAAAACAAAATGTTCGTACTGAATCTTTGCACAGGTATCAGGATTAAAGTTTGAAAACAAAGATAAGAAAAACCACAGGCAGCTAATTATGGGGAGCAGGTATTTTTCTGGAAGCGAGCCCAGAAGTGCTGTGTTGTCCTAACCTTGTCCATTGTTCAGGTATTCAGCTGGAAGCCGAGATTTCCAGAAACTAATTTATAACTGCATAGCGCATACAGTCTTGAAACAGCGGTGTTACCACTGTGGATGTTTAATATTTATAGAATTTGAGTGTAATGTCATATGTGCAAAAATAGCTCTGAGCTACAAGTTCCCCCTGTGCCGTGCTCTGCTTGGAGGCACAAGTCTGGGTAGACACGCTCGGAATTGGCAGGGTGAGGGCAGCACCAGCTTCAAGACAGGCTGTCACCTGCCTTCAAACACTGCAAAAAGCTCCCTGCATGAACTCTGTGTAACTGGGCCTCCCCGGCGGCGGAGGTTATTTTGGTAGGGCAGCATAGCGAGCCAGGAAGCAGCACCTTGCCAGCTGGGCTTCCCTCTGCGCTGATCGATGGTCGGGGGAGTTACTGCTGTATAAGGAGTGCAGGGAGGCACCGTTAATGGCAAAATAGTTCCAAAACACAACCAGAAAAGGACATGTGTGTTTGGTAACTTGAGCAAATGTGTATAACGGGCCAGCTCAAATTACATCGGTCAGCATAGCTCTTGTAGGAGCTGATCAGTAAAATAAAGCTGTGTCAGTTTACTCACATGGGCTTCTTTGCTTTTGCTTAAGGTACGCAGTGAGACTAAAAACCCACTCAGGCCCCAGCGCAACGCCAGAAGACAAGCAGTTGGCAGCACTATGGTTAGTAGATCACCATTTCCTCAAAAGGCTCCTTTTCTGCAGGGAGACAGTTCTTGAAAATCAGACGCTGGACGCGGCCAGATAGGATTATGTTGTCTGTTGAAAGAAAGAGCATACTTTCAGCTCTGGGAAGGTCCAGCCCTCGTATCGCTGCAGCAGGTCTGCATTCTGTCTCTCTAAATAAGCAGTTCATACTTACTGGCTGTGACAGGTCAGCTATCGTACATCAGCGTAATTAATTTTTAAATGCCCGATGGTTTGTTGTTTTTATGAGCGATGTACTTTTGTACCGATAGTTTGGCAATTTCTTTGTGGCTGACATTTAGGCTCTATAATCATAAATTACATTTACATTACACAAAGAGAGATACAGTGATGGTGATAATTAAGCCTCTGGGATACCCTCCCAAACGGAGATTTCAGAATATACACACAGACCTCACATTCTATAAGGTGGCTGCTGATGGCTAGTAAAATGCTAAAATGTTGTTAAAATGAAATCTTAATTTAATATCTACGTAGTTAATACATCAAATACCTATTACATGGTTACTGATTCTCAGTAAGCGGACATTTACAATCAGCAAGTGTGTTTTTAACATCTATTAACCATCTGTTAAAAACCCAAACTGAATGCATCTTCATCCTCCGTAAATAAAAGAGTCCTAATTAATCATTTATATAAAAAGAACCAAGTATTCGGAGGTGCATTCTCCTTTTAAACACTCTTTCTTTGTCACCAATCTGCTGCGCGGTCGGGAGGAACGCGGGGCACGGGAATTGCTTTAAAAATGCTTAGGTGGGGAATTACTGAAAAGCGGCTAAAAAAGAAACGGGGGGGGGGGGGGAAAGCGGTGTGTGGGGGGGGGGTTATGCCGCTCCCTCCCTCCTGTTGCCTGCCAGCCGCTGCCCGTCTGCCGAGCCGAGGCTGTCCTCCAGCGGCGGGCGGCCGCAAGTCGCCGGCTGCGGGCTGAGAGGGCCGGCGTAGCGGTTCCCCACAGGCATCTTGCATCCTCGGGGGCTGCGTGGGGCCTGGGCGGGCACGGGGCTACGCGTGGCTGCCTCCTTCTGCTGGGAAAGGCTGCTGGGCACACGCGAGATAGACCCAGAATGGCTAGTTCGTTAGACAGACTGCAGGCTGCTGGAGTGTAGTACCAGGACGAGGCACCCCAAAATGCTGCTGTTGGGTTTGCAACAAGAAACAAATTTAAAGATGAAGTCTTTTTGGGTTCCAGGCTAATAATGACTTCTTCATGGGAGAGGCCTTTGGCCAAGCATCGGAAGTGCATCAAATTCAGGGCTAAGACCTGGGAACGAAGCTGCACAAACCCTTCTGAGCGCAGCCTGCTTGGTGGCTCTCTTCATGGCCTGCCATGGCCATGGCACCTAACCTAGCCTTGCTCATAAATCCACTGCGAAGTGTGAAGGACCATTAGCAGTCCTCTTCATATGGATGGAAGAGGTCCTAGTGGCCTGTACAGCATGCATACGATTAGGGCACTGCCACATACCTTGTGGCATCTAACCATGTTTGGATATGGAGGTGTTGGAGCAGGTCCAGAGCAGGGCCACAAAGATGATCGGAGGGCTGGAGCACCTCTCCTATGAAGACAGGCTCGGGGAACTGGGCTTATTCAGCTTGGAGAAGAGAAGGCTCTGGGGAAACCTCATGGCAGCCTTCCAGTACTTGGAGGGAGCTTACAAACATGAGGGAGACCAACTTTTTACACAGTTTGATAGTGATTGAACAAAGGGGGAATGGCTTTAAACTAAGAAAGGGGAGATTTGGATTAGATGTTAGGAAGAAATTCTTCACTCAGAGCGTGGTGAAGCGCTGGCACAGCTGCCCAGAGAAGCTGTGATGTCCCATCCCTGGAGGTGCTCAAGGCCAGGTTAGATGGGGCCCTGAGCAGCCTGAGCTGGTTGGGGGCAGCCCTGCCCATGGCAGAGGGTTGGAGTTTGATGATCTTTAAGGTCCTTTCCAACCTCAGCCATCCTATGATTCTGTGATTCTGTGATAAGTAAAATGGAACAAAACAGTGAACTAAATAGTAAGCACAGTGCCGCCAGTCTTCCACTGCACATTAGTTTGAGCATTTAAGATAATTCACAGGGATTACTGTTTGGGGGCACACTTCACCTCCTCCTCTCCCTTTTATTGCAGTTACCGCTGCCTGGCCCTTCTGTACTGGAGGATGTTCCGACTCAAGAGAGACCATGCTGTCAAATATTCTAAAGCTCTTATTGAGTATTTCAAGGTACCTTTTTTTTTTACGTGTTCTAAAATCAGTGCGTTGTTATAGTAAATACATTTTAATAAAAACAGTAGCTTTGCTGGGGTTAGTTCTTGTCCCACAAAGTCGGTAGGAGCATTGTTATAAACTCCCATGGTGACACTTTTTAATCACTGGTTAGTTATGTTGCCTTCACAAGGGACCCTCTTCGCAATATACAAGTCATGTCCCTTCAGGGAGGCTAAAAATTTATTGTACTAACAGGCATTTTCAGGCTATTCTTAATCACTTATCTAGTGCTAACCTGCTCTGTTGTAGGTAGATTTTGGAGATTTTGCTCCGAGAATCCCCTCCAGGGATTACACTTCCCACTAGACTTCCTGTGAGTTGAAGACTGATCTGTATCAGTCCTCAGCTGCAGGACTTCCCCTTAGTAGCATCTGTAGGTAAGGCAGTGCAGCGGGACGTTCTCACCCAAGGAACTGGCAAAGAGCCCACACTGACTTCAGTGGGATTTGTACAAAAGCACCAGAGGCCAGCCAAGCACTCCGCCATGTAGTTGACAGAGCACCACTGGCTTCCCCTTCCTGCTTTATTTTGTGTGCTGCTGCTTCCTATCTCCAGTCCCTGCCTGGTCTACAGCCTGTTTATTTTGAATACAACAGGAAGTCATTCAAAGCATTTTAATTTATTTTATTTGACAGGCAACCTTTTTCTGAAAGTACTCAAGGACAGAACCTTTATGGTGGAGCCCTCCTAGCAGTCAGTCCATCCAGCATTTAATCTACAGGGGAAAAAAAAAAAAAAACAGCTTCCATCTTCCTAATTAAATAAATATGTACATATAAATGCTTTAAGACAAACTGCTTTGGTAACCAGAACAGCCATTTGTCTTTAAACACAGGGCTCCTTTTCTGTTTTCTTTTTTCTTTTTTCTTTTTTTTTTTTGTTTCAGAGGAATGTACCTCGAAATGAAAAACATCCATCCTTTGACATTTTGTTAATAAAAAAAATTTCAAATACAACCACGAACATACATGACCAGATTTTAAACACATGAAGACAGTGAAGGAAATTGACAGATCTGTTATTGTCAAACTGAAATTGAAGTCACTGTAATTGCTTCTAAAAATTTAGCAATATATAATTCAACATGTTATGTTTCTCTAACAATGACTTGATTTCAGGGGAAAGAAATATGTGCCAATTATAACACTTTCTTTTTCTTTACCAATTCAGAGAATGCCTGCATTAAGAACGGTATGGTCAGGCTCTCAGCCATGTAAAATGTCTCTTACTCGCAGACAGAAACCGTTTCACAGCAAACATAAAATGGACTTACACTCTGTTACAGGCAAGATGAGCTTGTTTTCTGCAAAGCTCCTGCTGATATAATGATAGCATAGTTTCACATTAGGAAGTATTCTCACCTTTGAAAGTAAAAATAGGGGAAAAAATCCATTTGCCATAATTTTCAGTGAAAAACAAGCCAATTCTCCACTCATTTCATATTTGCTATCTAAAAGCTTTCAAAACCGAGCGACGTGAAATGCTGACTGCATTAAGAGCTTCCACATATATTATCAATCAAAGAATGGTTTTAAACTATTTCACACATATTTTCAGGGAAAATCGGACATACTTTTATTTTAAGCAAGAAAAAAAAAACCTTATTAAATCTCCTTTTAAGTATTTTATTCCCATTATATTAAAAAAATAATAATGTAGCAGAGAATTAAAAAAAAAAAAAAAGCCAACATGAGATAAAAGGTGTGGGAAGCTGTACAGTAAGGCAGAGGCTACTTAAATTTACAGTGGAAGTATCCTTGATTCCACTTCAGTTTTCTCATTTTCCTGCCTCCAGCTCTGTAAGTAAATAACACATGCCCAGTTTGTTACAGTAGAAAGATGAAGGCCAGTAGTTCTGAAAAAGACACACACACACAAAAAAAAAACAAACCACTGAAGGAAAAGCCCACTGTGGGACACTCCAGAGCTACCCTTCATACCAATAATGCAGAAGGCCAGGTGTCAAAATGCAGTTTTGGTGTGTGGGAACACTTGAAGGAATGTGGAGGATGCATCAAAGCTGGGAAAACAAGGGTTTTTTAGGAGAGGCTCAAGCAGTGTGCCCATCTTACTGGAGAACCATTAAGTTAACGTGGTCTTTGGGTATACAGAAACATTACTGATAATGCCAGATGACGTGCAGTTTTGCTGGCACAGGACCAACAAAACCCTGAAACACTGAAGTTAAGAAAGTTCAGTCTTGAAATCTTGAAATAGATTTTACTATTTTCCTAACTCAGAGGCATGATGAACAGTAGAACATGACAAAGGAGAGCAAGGGCAATAGTGTCTT
Source organism: Alectoris magna (assembly GCA_030625065.1). NCBI lineage: Eukaryota > Metazoa > Chordata > Aves > Galliformes > Phasianidae > Alectoris > Alectoris magna. The sequence continues at coordinate 64,097,590 of CM060560.1, forward strand.
AGGACTTCTACATGCCTAGCTATCTTCTAATGAAAGGGGAAAAAAAAAATCTGGTAGAAGTTCCATGATTGGTGGAAATGAGACGTTACAGACTGAACGTCCTGTAGGATTGCTCACGGCCTTCTGGGTTTCTGGTTTTCTCTGTCACAAGAAATTCCAGCCTAAACCTGACAAGGAGTCCTAGCACTTTCTTCTGAACTCACGGGATTTTTGTGAAAAGGGTGAGCATCGGCAAGCATGTTTTCCTAGCCAGCCCCAATCTCAGGATGTTCAATAGCATGTGATTTGAGTCTGTGCTACAGCACCGCTTCATCACAACACCAAACCAGGCTCTCTGGGTTAATTGCATCATGAGAACTGAATACATCTGTCTGCACAATTTTTTCTTTATATTCCTTTACTTTTATATTGTCTGCTGTTCTTCATTTCATATTTTTACATTAATTATATGCTTTATTAATTATTTTTCCTTTACAGAATTCATCAAAAGCTGCCCAGAACCCATCTTCTTGGGGTAACAGTGGAAAGTAAGTTCACCTGTTGCACAGAAACTTAGAACATATCGATTGTCAGGTGTTACATTTTCTTACCTGCTTATGTTCTGATACTTTCATGTTTTTAAACCAAACACTTTTAAGCAGTGGTGTTAACATCTAATTTCAGGAGCACAGGAACTCCATCGCCCATGTCCCCTAGCCCTTCTCCAGTCAGTTCTGTCGGATCCCAGGGGAGCACAGGGCCCCCTTCCTCATCTCCTATAATCAGCATCCCCCAGCGCATCCATCAGATGGCCGCCAACCACGTCAGCATCACCAACAGCATTCTACACAGCTATGACTACTGGGAGATGGCTGACAACCTGGCCAAGGAAAACAGAGGTGAGTGACTCAAGACGGTGGGCTACTCTATAAGAACATCACATGTTTTGATCAGAAAAAAAATGCTTTGACAGGAATCCTGTCGGCAGAGTAGGGCTGCGGAGGTTATTTTTTTCTTCAGTCTTTTCCTAGTCTGTCCGCAAATTACCCCCCCAAAAAATGCAGTTTTGACAGCTGTCTCACTTAGAAGCATCTTTATATCACTAATTTTTTCTGTACGTTGCTGGTGACAGACAGATCACAGGTCACAGACGTATCTGCAGGTAGTATTCACTGCCATTTGTGTCATTCTGGAGAGAGAGGTTTCAGAGGGGGCAAGGCAGACTTCTGCTCCCAGAGTCATGGAGCCAGACGAGATGCTTCTAGCCAGACCATGTCACAAATCAGGAGCACACTTCATTTCTGCAGAAGAAATGAGAACCCATCCAGCTTCCACTCCCAAGGAGAGACAGGTGGGAACAAGGCACACTCACTCCCTCTTCAGGGTGAAATTTTCCCAGTTAAACTGGTTTCACTGTATTTAAGGCAGGGATGTGGTCAGGATTCAAATCAAAATTAGGACTCTTAAGTGTAGGTGTTTGTATGCAAGCTGTTGAGTTAATCTCTCATTACAGTGGATGGAACTTTGTTCAGTACAAACAGCAGAGTTCAGAGGGCTGCTCAGTTCACCTTAAAGATGACACCGGGATCCAATTCAGTTGCCTAACCATAGCTACCAAATGCCCTTTGAGGTGTCCTTTCCCGTACGGCGGCTACAGAAGTCTCCTGTTATGTCCTGTGTTAGGTCAGCTATGTATGTATCAACTGCCTGAGGACATCTCAAATGGACATTATATGCCTCTAAGGATGTAACTGAATTAAGTACCTATTGACTATTTAGGCAGATTACTCTTTAGATTGGGATGATCATGTTGTAAATGCTTCTATTTGGTCCCTGGAAAGGTGATGGAACAGCTTGTGCTGGATGCCATCTCCAGACAATTGAAAGAAAAGGAGGTTATCAGGAGTAGTCAGCATGGGTTCACCAAGGGGAGGTCACGCTTGACCAACCTGGTGGCCTTCTATGACGTTGTCACTGTCTGGGTGGATGGGAGGAGAGCAGTGGATGTAGTCTACTTTGATTTCAGCAAGGCATTTGATACTGTCTTCCACGACATCCTTATTACAAAGCTGAGGAAGTGTGGGATAGATGAGTGGACAGTGAGGTGGGTTGAGAACTGGCTGACTGGCAGAGCACAGAGGGTCGTCATTGGTGGTGCAGAGTCCGGTTGGAGACCTGTAACTAGCGAAGTTAGGGATCGGTGCTGGGTCCGGTCTTGTTCAACATCTTCATCAGTGACCTTGACGAGGGGATAGTCGTCACCCTCAGCAAGTTTGCTGATGATACGAAGTTGGGAGGATTGGCTGACATGCCTGAAGGCTGTGCTGCCATTCAGCGAGACCTGGACAGGCTGGAGAGCTGGGCGGTAAGAAACTGGATGAGGCTTAACAAAAGCAAGTGTAGAGTCTTGCACCTAAGGAAGAATAATTGCATGCACCAGTACAGGCTGGGGGATGACCTGCTGGAGAGGAGCTCTGCAGAGAGGAACCTGGGTGTCCTGGTGGACGACAGGTTGGCCATGAGCCAGCAGTGTGCCCTTGTGGCCAAAAAGGCCAGTGGCATTCTGGGGTGCATTAAAAAGAGCGTGGACAGCAGGTCAAGGGAGGTGATCCCCCGCCTCTACCCTGCCCTGGTAAGGCCTCATCTGGAGTACTGTGTCCAGTTCTGGGCTCCCCAGTACAAAAAAGACAGGGATCTCTTGGAAAGAGTCCAGTGGAGGGCCACAAAGATGGTGAAGGGCCTGGAGCCCCTATGAAGAAAGGCTAAGTGAACTGGGTCTGTTTAGCCTTGAGAAAAGAAGACTGAGAGGGAACCTGATCCAGGTCTAGAAATATCTAAGGTGTGGGGGGCAAAGTGGCGAGGCCAGACTCTTTTCAGCAGTGTGTGGAGACAGGACAAGGGGAAACGGCCAGAAACTGGAGCATAGGAAGTTCCGCACGAATGTGCGCAAGAACTTCTTTACGGTGAGGGTGACGGAGCACTGGAACAGGCTGCCCAGGGGGGTTGTGGAGTCTCCTTCTCCAGAGATATTCTGGAGATATACGCCTGGACGCCTACCTGTGCGACCTGCTGTAGGGAACCTGCTTTGGCAGGGGGGTTGGACTCGATGATCTCTGGAGGTCCCTTCCAACCCCTACAATTCTGTGATTCTGTGATTTGTCTATCGAGGTAGTTTAGATATCTAGCATATATATAGATAGACACTTGTGTATAGGCTTTTAGATTCACTTGTCCTTAATCTCAAAATAAATCTTACCAGCATCTGTTTGTTTTATCAAGACTCAATGGAAATTAATGAAAGGCAAAGCTGAAGAACTCACGGTTTTGTTCTTTCAAAAGAAAATTGTTGTGTATCAGCCTGTAACATCACGAACCACGGGGCTTTAAAATTAATCTCGCTAGCACTAAACTTTCATTCCCATGAAATGTTCAGCTTGACTCAATTTGCAAGAGAATAAAACCTATTAAAGGGTGACAAATAGCAAATACAGCTTCACTCTTCTGATGCTGAAATCTTTTTTTTTTCCTGTAGAATTTTTTAACGACTTGGATGCATTGATGGGACCTATCACCTTGCACAGCAGTATGGAGCATTTAGTTCAGTACACTCAACAAGGACTTCACTGGGTGCGGAATAGCACTCACTTGTCATAATGACTGTGTGCCATTCACATGGACTGTATAACCTTTCATGGATAATTCAGTTATTCTGGACACTGTGCTACAGAAACAGTCAACTACAGCATTGATCCAAACAAAGGTGAATATTTCATCAATGTTGAGAAGATGTTTTCTGAGAGTAGATATGTATCTGTGCATATGTACAATATACAATGATTTCTCTTCAGAATAAATTGTTCCGTACCACTCTCCAGAAAATTTTCGTACACTAGAAATACTACAAAGAACTGATCTGAATGCACAAAACATACCCTTTCTATTCATGTGCTGAAAAATTCAGAAACCAAAATCTCATGGGGTGATTGAACCAAGTGCAATAAGCACAAATCCCTATTCAGGAAAGCTCTCAATAGACTCTTACCTTTTAAGCTTGTACTGAAATCCCATTTACTTCGGTAGAGCTTAAGCACATATACAAGGGTTTTCCTGAACTGAATGAACGAGGGCAAGTCTCAGCAACAGAGAACTTAACTGCAAGCATGGACACTTCACAGAAGTTCCAATATTTATGTTCCATCTCCCTGTAACTCCCTGCTGGGGCACACAGAGGAGTTGTTTAGCCTGCATTAAGATGGAGAAAGACAGCATTCCTTCAGTGTGCGATGTTTTGACAGATTGCTTGCATTTCTTTATCTCCTGTCTTTTTAAGTCACTTGACTTCTTGTTCAGCTCCACACCAACAATATAACCTACAATAACAGGCAAAAAGCCTGAAAACAGATACGTTGATTGCGTGAACTTTAAAGGAGATGGTGGGAAACTGCATTCTGTTATCAACAGTAAACAGATAAATGGGGGGAAAAAAATGGCAAACTGCAATCCACTCACTAAAGAAAATGGGTTAATTTCAGCTCCATACAGACAGACAGATATCCGTAACAATTGTTGGCTTTGCATGGGAAGGCTTCATCTTGCAGATTTTGATTTTCATATCTTTTTCACCTAGCAGAAGCTTGCCGCACATTCTTCTAGGCTGTGCGGGAACCCTACATGCAATTTCCTTTATCTGGGAAGCAGAGTTTTCTGCTCATCAGGCTAAGAACTGTTTCCTATCATAATCCTCTCACTCTTCATGCATAATCCTCAACTAGGCTTTAATGTTTCTTGATTTGCGGGATGTTTTCCATTCCTGTTGACAGGCTGTGTTTTTCGTGCCGGAAGAATTAATCCCACAATGACTGGAGTTTAATTTGGGTCAGCTGAGGTCAAGGCCAGTTCAAACCAACTGTGCTTGCCCGTAGCACATTTGTGTTCATTTTCAGTGGTTTAGACACATTTATTTTTCTTCTTCTGTACTGGAAATATAATTTTTTGCTTGCTTTGCAATCAGATTTGTAGCCCTTACTCAAGTCAGCAGCTACGGTGACTTTGGTAGACTGTTCTTGTCCAAGTCACTGACTGACCCTTTGATTGTTGTTTTCTAATTTAATTCACAAATATTTTAATGAAATGTGAGTACAAAAATCTCTTTCAATAGATGATGCAAGTAGAAGTAGCCACTGATATTGAGGGTTGATTGATTGGTCCTTGCTGCCTTTTTTTTTTTCCTCTCTGATTTTGAAGAGATGCATTTAAAAAAGAAAAGATACCAAACAAAGTAGCATGTTTTCTCAGTAAAACACCTCTGGAAGCAAAGGCTGTGTTACCCTGTGTTCAAGAGCAGGCTGGAGAGCATGTAGAGCTCTAATACTGGCATATATTTTTTGATCTAGGCTGCTTACAATAGGTCTGGCTATTGCTCAGACTCAGAGCATCAACCTGTTCTTTGACGCAGCTCAGCAGGGTAACTACATAAGGACTGCTCATCTCCAAGCCATCCCAAGCCAATCCTATGTGCCGAAGGGTGCTTGGATCCTTCCTCCCCAGCAGAACTCCTAAGATCAGGCGGTGGTAACCTCTTAACACAGACTTGAGTATTACAGCGTGGCTGGCTTTAAGAGTGAATGCGGGCCTGCCTTTAAATGATAAAATGCACATCCTCCAAGTCCTTCGCCACTCTTAATTCCAGCTGTTACCCACCTCATCAGGAACACAAGTTGTTTGGTCCCAAGTGTCACAGAGAACATGGTTAGTGCCTTTCTACTTAATACTTGCCTGATCTCCAGCGGTGGGTGTCTACCATGATGTACCAGACCAGCAGCAGTGGATTCTGTCAGCTGCTTCAACATCATACAAAGGTACTGTGGAATTTCCAATTAGAATTGGATTCACTAATTGGATTTCCAATTAGAGAAATTCCAATTAGATTTGCTTCTGTTTTCTTTGATGGTGCCTATGATGTTTATCTTCAGATAATTTGGGGGGTTTGGGAGCCCTTAATGCTATTTAATGTTGAGAAATTTTAGATGTGACATAAATTACTTGCCTTAAATGGAGTTTCATTTTATTGCACATGTGGCATTTGAGTTTCAAGTATGGAATTTTGAAGCATGTTTATTTTACTAGGATCGGGATATATTTCTTAATCACAATGAACTCTTTGTATGGATGTAATATGTCAAGCAACTTCAAAGAAATGCAAGAATTATGCTGTCCTGTTGTAACCTTTCCAAGCACTAAGGATTTCTTGCAGATTATTGTCATTTCTTGTACATTGTTCTCATATGGAATTATTCCAGCCAAAATACCCATTGCTTCTTTGGAAAAACACACTGGCTTTTAGGTTGTGTGCTGGCATCATCTGTGTGGCCTGATGAGCACACTGAGCCTTAACCTCCGGTGGCATAAAGGGATGAAATAGCAGCCATTTAAACCAACTAGTCATATACATGGATTAGAGTTTTTGGCCTTCTTTCTGCTGGGTTTCTCACAGCTGTACAGCTTTTTTTGGTGAAGTTATTTACAATACTCTTCTGTGCAGACTTTTTGCTGCATAATAGTTGCAGCAGTTTAGATGGCTGGAGCTGAATGTGACGTGGTGACAACAAATTCTTCATCTTCTTAGGGCCTGAACTTGGAGAGGTGCATGTGGCCTTTAGGTCTGGTCCAATTAAGCATATGCTCCACATTAAGAACCGGAGCAGTTTCAGATATTCCACCATGACTCAAAGGTACTTTGTTTGTTCTAGATGAGACCAGTAGATACCATCCTTCTTTGGGGTTCAGTGAAAGATGCTTACTCGCTTCAGACTGTTGTAAAAGCCCATGAACATGCAGGTTTCTTTACACTGTGGCAACGTGCAGTTTCATTTGGTGCAAGCAAGACATCAGCCTGTAAGAATCCAGAAGAATCATACTTGAAGGGAGAGGTTTGCTTACAAACAGAGGCTTCTGAATAAGTAAAGGCTGATAAAGCAATGGGAATACATTCAAATGAACCATATAGTGAAGGTGGATACAAGAAATGCAGAGCAGCATACAGGATCCTCAAAGACAGCAAGATAATACAGACCCTTGACCTTAATTGTTTGTAGTATTTCGTAGTGGCATGAATAGATAAGAAGGACACATGCAGAAGTCCGGGTGTGGCTAAAAGCCAAGCACAGCCCTGCCATCACATGGCAGGATTCCCCAGCTCATTTGCCTATTTCTTTTAGCCAAATATCACAGGGCTCCAAAGGAAGATGCTTCAGTGAACAGAAGACCTTAGGTAAAGGAGGTTAAGAAGATCAAGCCCTAAGTGTAGATACAAACACATATGTATATACTGTAAATCTAAATAGTAATAAAAGTCACTCAGCATGAAGGATATTACTAGTGCCTACCATTGATCACCAACTACTCATCACTGAGCGGCCATATCACCTCAGAACTGCAGTAACTGTTATCAAAATAATTTGTGCAGCTAATTAATTTATAAGCAGTGCACCTTTGGGACTGTGTCATCGTATCTCTTTTGTAATACAAATGTTCAACCATTTTTCACGGCTACTGATTCAAATCTACATCACTGAAATGTCAAGATATCTTTTTTTTTTTTCCCTAGATGAGGGCATACACTTAGACCTGGCTAATCTGTGCTTAGTTTATCTACCCAAGAGACTTCAGTAGTCACCAGCCTTAATGCATGTACAGTATATACTATTCGCTGACTTAGTTGTAGGTTTTAATCCAAATGAAAGTGGAATTTGCAAAACGACTTGGATTAATGGCATCTGTCTCGGATACCCTGCAGATGTGACATTAAATGATTCATGATTTTAAGCAGGAAAGGTTGAATTTTATGTAAATAGCAGTAGATGAACTCCAGGAATTTTTACAAGATTTTTTTTTTTTTTTCAAATGAAAAGATTGTCAAAGCAATATGGCGTGAGTTTGGTTTTTTTTCCCAGCTGTCCTAAATTTTGTGGAGGGTCATGAGTTCATGGTCAAAACTATATTAAGAACATCTCCTTCTGCAATATGCTTTGCCTTTACATAATCCGCTTAATGCTTAGTATGTCAAAAAGAAATGTTTCTTTTTCATGAGAGCAGTGTTTCCCTTCCTCCCTCCAGGGAGAATCCTCAAGCTAAAGAATAAAATCTCTTGGCACAATGGAAATACAAACAATGCCTGAAGAATATGAACTTGTTAAGATAACCGTAGAGGCTTGGCTGGCACAGACCTAACATGCCTCTCATTTTGATATCTTTCTGTTAGCATTTACATCACATATTTGAACTCATTGTGTTTGAAACTAGAGAAGCAGTCTGATTTTCATATCTTAAAAAAGCCCAACAGGTCTGATCGGTATCATAATTGTAATTGTTACATTAGCTTGTGTGCTGCGCACCAAAGGCTGGGAAGGCATGTAACTGTAGATAACTTTGTCAGAACTCATTTAGAAAAGCATTTGGATGATCTTATGTCTATTCTGTCTAGAAAAACAGAGAGCAATGTTTCTCGCCCAATATTGTTACATGAAAAACTGCCTACTTTAATGTCTCCCATAAAACTGCCATTTGCCCTCGGTAATGTCAAGATTCCATATCTAGCATTACCAGTTGCCATACTATAAATTGTTCTTAAGGTTAATCAACACACTGGGAAAGTTACCGCAGGCCCTGTTTGCCCACCCCTCACTAAAGCTACAGAGAGAGGAAAAAGCACTGAGATGTGGAGCATCCAAGGTTCTATCAGTTTCAAAAGACTATGGCCTTCCTCACTGAGAGGTAGCTGGATGTTTCTGAAGTAATTCCTTGCCTCTGTTTGCTGTTTAGCACCTTTGCTTTTGGAAGTCTTCAAGTATGAATTCCCTTTCAGGGTTGTCTTCTTTGGCAGCCCAAGCTCCCTTTCCTCCTGGGTGCTGGAGCACGAGGCAAGTAACCCATGGGATGCACAAAGGGGTCTTGCTTTTCTCCACAAAACCAGCAGCAATACAGCAAGGCTTCTTCTCTTTTTTATCTGCGTAGCTTGAACCTCAGCCTCATCCATACTAACCACAAAGGACTCTAGTGGGTCCAAGGGAATGCCAAAAAAAAGAATAACAACGGGGATTTCCTCTGTCCCAAGGCACTTTTGGGGAGTGAATATAGAGAACAGCATGGATCATATAAGACAATTAGGTCTCCTCTTTCTTATGTGTACTAACACAGGAAAACTTCAACACTTACATGTCTCGTAGGACTTTATGAGAATTAATTCATGTGTGCAAGTCACGATGTGTTCTCAGAAGAAAAGTGGTGTTGAAGAGCTGTGTAAAAAAACTGATAGGCACAGTGGATGAATTTCACCCCCTAGCCCAGAGCCACAAGACCCTCAAACGTTTGAAATATCATTTAAGCTCTCAGTGTAAGTGCCGTTGTACATAAAACTCATGCTTAGCACTGACAGGGGTCACAGCCTAGGTAAAATCACCGTTCCCAGAGTATCTGTAACGTTGAGCCTGGCAGCAAGCAAGAATCACAAGAGTGATTCCGGGACAAAACAGCAAAGGCTAACAAAGAGGTGGGAGCCATCCGAAGAATTCCATATATTCATTTTTTTTCTTATATGTTAGTAAGCCACTTACTTCGTCTTTCTGTGAAGGAAGTTTGCCTCCCCAGTCTCACTAAGAGTGTTTCTCCTAACAGCCTCAGAAATGTCAGCTTATTTGTTATTCCAAATCCATCTTCAAATGAATCCAGGCGGATATCCTCTTTTAGAACAGCGCATTGCAGAGGACTAGTCACTTAACAGCAACAAAATATCTGTGTCCATTTGCAATACCAGTTACTGATCTGGGAAGTCAGATACATTTGGAGCACAATGTTCAGGGAACTACTTTCCTAAATCATGCCATCATTAGCCGGTATCCCAGGGTGAAATTCCCTGCTCTTTTCTGATACATCACCTCTGGAACAACTGCAGAGCACTTCATCAAGGACTGAATGCCAGTCAGAACAAATTGTTTCTATTGCTCTTCACATTATTCAGGCAATGCCAAAAAACCCTTCCTCGCTTAGTGCTACTTACCCTTTTGTTCTCCATTTCACATTCTTATATGCAGAACCTTCACTCTATTCACAGACAAAGAGGTATTTACTGTGGGGACATGTTCAACATAGATAAGTAAGTATTAAAGTATAGGCTCTTATTAAGTCTTTTTTTCTATGCCTGAAAATATTGGAAATTTAAAAGGATATTTTCACTTGCATTTGATACTTTGGGCCCTGCCCTCACCCATGACACACAAGTCTGTCTTCCATTTGCTCACGCAAAATGCTGTCTGGGAGCACACGGGCTTCCATCTTTCCCCAGGAAACCACACATATAGCTAATTAGCCATCATCAGTACACAAATTCATCTTATGCCTTTTTTCAGCCTTTCATTTTACCTCCTTGGGCACAGTCTGCTCTTCTTGCAGCCTTTCCAACTTCTCATCTTCTTCCCCTAACTGAGCATTACTCACAGGAGTATCTCACACATCACATGGAGGACAGCTCAGAGCTGCTCCAAGCAACTCAGTACCCTTCTGCTTTCCTGTTGCTACCCTGACAGTGGGACTAGTGCCCACCTCCTCCTCCCTGTTAGTCCTAGCAAGAAACCAGTTCCCTCCTGAAGAAGAGATGGTGAGCACTGGTGACTCCATGCATAACTTCTGACCAGCTTTTCTTCTCTGGATGAGAAGGTGGATGAGAAAGATCACCAACTGGGGGACTCAATGTCCTTACTGTTGTTGACTCAACTAGCAAGCAGCACAGCTGGAGGAGTTAAAAGCAGTGCCAACACAGCCAACAGCCTTTGGTTCAGGTGTTACTGATTTGCTTGAATGAACATTGCCACTTGGTGGCCCTGCAGTAGAACCAACAGAAACTGGCGGCCTCACACCTGTGCAAGGACCTTCATTGTGTCATGGAGGCCATACAATCAGCTTTGTAGTGATTCACTGAGGAATGTACCAAGAGAAGGTGGGATGGAAGAGTAAAAAAAGGCCTGATTTTAACACAGAGGTTGAGATTCAGCTCACCCTATACTGAAAGTCTAAACAAGATACCTTATCTAAGATACCTTAGAAGCGCTTGTTTCTGTCATCTGGCTACAGTGATAAGTTCAGATACCACAAAAATACAAACCCCACCCCAGGCTCACGATTGCACTTGTTGTTACTGAGAGTGCCTGCTGAAATTGGTAAAATACCACAAGGTGCACTGAGGCAGGATATGGCTGACATCGCTTTGGGGGGGGGGAGCAGAGAAGCAGAAAATACGTAGGAGGTAAAAAGTTATCTCTGAGATATTTAAAGCATGTGTTTTGGACTTGGACCATCCCTAGCCCACTCTCTAATGCAGTAGGCCCAAATCCAAAGAAGTAAGTAGTTCCTCAAGGACTGAATGTGCATCTTTCTTCTATTAAGACTGCTGAAGTACCTAGAAAATGTATCTTACACTTTAGTAAACACTTAAAGGCTTTTTTTTTTTTTTTTATGTTGCCTGAGAGCATAGTTGACTTTCTTTAAACAGAAAAGGTGTTTCTGTAGATGGTCAACAAGATCAGGCCAGCTGTGACCCCACAAGAGGCCAGTGTTACTCTTTTAATGGAAATTCAACAAATTCCACAAAAGAACTCAGAGAGCATTGCAGTTCTTTCCATGACAAACAGCATGAAGGCAACACAAGGCCACCTAAGGCTTGCGGCCTGCCCACACACTGCCAGTCTTGTAGCAGCTCCTGCTGGAGACAAGGCAGGAGAGTTGTGAGGCTCCAAAGATCCTCTCCATGTTGGCCAAGGCCAACGCTTGGTATTGGCAAAGCCAGATCTTCCTGTGCAGGGCCTCTGCGAATGGAGATAAAAACGAGTGTGACAAAATATGGCCGTACAAACTTTGACACTTTGCTAACAACGGCTCCCTGCCTTCCTGTGTGTATTATTAGTCAAAACCTGGACTGTAGCAATGCTTGCTGACCAAGGCCCTGTTGCAGTGGGCGCTCTACACAGAGTGACCCACAGACCTTCCAAAGAGCTGCTGTCATACAGAAGCCAAAACCAAACCGCGCTGCAAGTGGGCAAGGAAAAACAAAACAGGAAGGGAAGAGAGTACAGACCTCTGAAATAACAGGATGTTTAAATTCGTCACTACTTACCCAATCAGTAGCATTAATCACAGTAATCACAGTTCCCATTTCCTATGCTGAGTGCAGCACCAATGGTTGACAAGGCAACGCAGCAGTCCCAGCGCGAGGTCCAGCTGCTGACTGTCCTCTTGGTCAGCGTGCCGAAAGTGCACACAGCATACAGGGGGTACTGGAGCTTTTCAGCCTTTCCCACTTCCCCTTTTCACACAGCCAACTGCGAGCACCTGTCCAGCTGAGGTACTCAAGAGTTAGACAGTGACCAATGTTTTTGTTTTTCATATTTCATATTTTATTTATAGCCACAAACGTTGGCAATTTTTTTGTAAAATCATTCAAGTCAGTGTGGTTTATTTGCATCTCATAAAAGGTTGCTTACATTCCTCTCCGAGGGTGTTTTGTCTGAGGCTTCACTGACCCAGCCAAAGCTACAGCGGTTTATATTTCCAATGAGAGAAATCCTGCAACACTCCCCTACATGGCAGGCAATAGTGTTTACACCGGTTAATAAACAGAGTATTCTGTACAGTAATTTATGCTGTAAGATATGTACATACATCACTGTAGCAGCCACAAATGCTTTTAAACTGCCTTATTTATTAGACCAGTTAGCATTTCCCCCTTTGCTCCAGAATACTCTAAATTATTTTTATCTTTTGCATTAGGTAATTTTTTAGTTACTGCATTTTTTGACCCTATTATTGAAAAAAGAAAGTATTTACGGTAAATAGGTCCCTAAAATCTAAGTAGAAATAGCAGATTCACTGTCCGTCCAACTAATATAGCTCTGATTATGATTAAAAATAAAAATCATATATTCTTAACTGTGTATTATAACATGTGCCACAAATCATGTTCCACTTAAGATCAATACAAACAAGAGCTTTAGTAACTTTCACCTGTTTCATTCTTCCATTCTGAGACAAAAACATAATCAACCTCTTAATCTAAAATGTTCCCCATGAGAGCTCCAGTCTTATTCCTCCCTCAGGCAAAACTCACACTGGCTTTGGTGGGAGTTTTACGTAGGTAAAAGTACAACGTAAGGACATTACAAACCAAATACATCACCTACGAGCAGCACTTGTACTCAGTAGTCCTTCCTTTTCTTTCCTCGGCAAGAAACATAGGATAAATACTACATCTGCAACACTCGTCTCACTCCTCCTGTTTTGCTGTACAAGTTAAAATTAAGATTCAAGAGCAATGTATTTGTTCCATTCACTCGAGCAAAATGGAAATCTTACGGGGATCAGTTCCAAGCCAAACTAGAAAATACAAGAAAATTTTACTTTTGTTTGTCTTCACGTTAAATTTTGTTACACCGCCAAAAAGGTTCAGGCATACAAAGGCAATGAAATTACTGATGACTTGTTTTACTGTTTGGAGATGTTGCTATGTCCGCAGTTCATACAAAACTCATGTAGCACAGTTTCTGGGATGGTGAAAAATCCTACTGTAATGTAACAGAATGAGCCTTAAGGATTTGTAAGAATAAGCACTTTTATATTAAAAAGCAAATATTAATTCATCAGTAAGATTACTTTTTTAATGTGACAATAAACCATGAAATCAACATCCGTCTGTCTCAAGTATGTCTCATCTGTCTCTTTCTTAAGGCTTTTTCTGATTGAAAGATTTGCCTGTTTTTGTGGTGCGGCTTTTGGGTCCCGTTGCAGTTACCTGTGCTCCTGCTCCAAGCTCCACTCCACTCATGGAAGAGGTCATTGGAAACCTTGGTTTTCAGATGAAAATGAAAAGCACATCCAAACAGACTTCATTAACAAAGCACCAGATTTAGCTGGGGTGTCAAACAGAACCAAATGCATAAAGAGAAAGGGCTCTCTGGGGAAAGAAGAGTCACTGCTATTTTTTAGTGAGTCATGGGATGAGTAAATAACCAACCCCAACAACCAATCTCCTGAACCTTGAGACAATTGATGGCTGTGAGTAGTGCTAGGAGAGCCATGACCCGTGCAGTTGAAGAGCAGCAGTTGACCTCTTTTGGGCCAATATTATGATAAAACCACGAGAAATACAAGTGCCACGTCACCCTACATCCTGCTTTCCCCTGTTCATGCACACTTTCACTGATGATTCCTAATGCCTACACCTTTCTCTCTCAGAATTACTTATTCCAGCATGCCTGGACAAAGCCAAAATGCTGTAGTTTTAACACAACTATTTTGCACAATGGTACCTCCCAGCAGTTCTCTCTGTTTAGGTGATTTCTGGGGGAGATGGGGAGGGAGCTGGATGTTTTCCTGTTTCTTTCTGGAGAAATCACAGCCTATGACAGCAGAGCAGGTGCTGGCTGGATGCCTCGGGGGCAGGACAGAAGGAATGATCTTCCCTAGAATGGCCTGCTGTTTTGGTGAGTCACCACCATCCAGCAACGTGTGCCCCAATGCCCCCTAACCATCACACAACAAAGGACACAATCTGAGAGCCTTTGCTAGTGAGAACAGGGAGCACGTTTCAACCACAAGCTCTGGCTTACGAAACACCACAGAACAAGCTGCCCAGAGCACTAGAATAAGCTGCCCAGAGAGGTTGTAGAGTCATTCCTGCCAGGGAGGACAGGAGGTCCAGTGCTACCTCTCCCTCTGCACACCTCAGCAGCTTGCTGGCAACCCTGCAAAACATTCCTGCAGGATTTTACTTCTGACTTGTTCTAGAAAAACCTCTTCTTCTCAGCGTAATTCAAGGTCAGGAAAGAAGTCAGGCACTAGTGAGCCAGAGACCTGGAGGGCTCGTTATGATGATCTAGTCATACTTCCCAGCAAAACACAGGCCGTAACATTTCATCAAGGGATTCCTTAATCAAAGGCTAATAACTTGATGAAGAGAAGCCTAACCTTTTATTACGGCACCCTATCTTGATTTAAAAATGCAAAGTAATGAAGAATTTTTCACATCTCTTGGACTGCTATTTGCTAAAAATACTGCCCCAGGGCTTCCGTTTGAATGCTATTAAAGCTAATTGCAAAGCCAAACCATTTAAAAAAAAAAAAAAAAAAAAAAAGGAAAAGGAAAACTCAAAACCTGAAGATGGAATACATGCATTGGAAGGGAAAAAAAAAAGAAAAAGAAAAAAACAAATAAAAGGGAAACTTCAATTCTGCGGGTTTCTGGACTTAATTTGAGGAAAATGTGTATGGCAGTAGTGTTTGCTACTCAGAGTAGGCTGTGGTCTTGTTTGTTAGGCAAGCCCACAGACAAAACACAAATGGGAATCTTGCAACAAGTGCTGCTGAAACACAGATGCTGTTGTGGTCCTTTCATATTCATGCCAAACTCACATTCCCAACAATGTGACTCTTCCTTAAAGCAAGAATATAAACAACCAGAAACCAGCTACGTGTGTGGATGTTTCTTAAAATGAAACCCAGGTTGCCCAACTGTGTGGATTATTAGTTTGAAATCTCCTGTCCTATAAGGCATTATAAATCAGCAGAGATGTGGTGTTACAGTACCTCCTAGGACCATTTACGCACCTCCTGACAGTGTGAGTTCCTACTAATTTGATTTTCCATAGTCATTTTTTCAAACATCAGCATTACAAATCAGAAGCTAAGGTTGCATATGTCACAAACTCTGACTTGATAATGCATGTGCCTACATGTGGTATAAAACAGTTCACAGTGTCGTCCTACTGACACAGATATTCTTCCCTTCCTCCCCTCCCCTCCCCTCCCCTCCCCTTCCCATCCCTATCCTACCCTACCCTTCCTTTCCCTTCCCTTCCATTCTCCTCCCCTTCCCCTCCCTTCCCTACCCTTCCTTTATCCCTTCTTTTATCCCTATACCTACTCAGAAAGGTATTTCTCAGTCCCACAGTGCTGCATACAGCTTATGATTTACAAGTCCCACCAGGTAAAGCTGAGAGAACACCAAGCACAAAGAGTATACCTTATTGGAAAAGCAGCTGGGGAAAGGGTACATATCCTTGAAAAACTGCCTTGAGACATATCCGCAGCCCTCTCACTGCTACCCTGCTTCTCTAAAGGTATCAAAAACAAGCTTTTGCAGCTGTGGTCAGTTAAGGGCTTAGGCCTTAAAAGTTACCTAAACTTCAAAGATGTTGCATAGAGTAAAAGCTTCAAAAAGGTTCAGATGAAGCAGGAATAATTTGCTCTTGCTTCATCAGGACATATTTATTGACTAGGATGGAATTTAAGGGCCAAGGCTAAGATCCTGTCAACTAGCTTGAGCTTTCATTTTCTAATCAAAATGAAATACAGTAGACTTCACTGCGTATTGAGTTAAAACAAAGCAAGAGTGGAGAATTTAAGCTTAAATTTAACAAGGTGTACACAAAAACTGTACTCTGTCTTATCTTGCTGCTTTAGGTCACCATCTCACCAAATTCCCCATCCTCATCCAGACGAAGCCACAAGAAGAGGATGAAGCTGTATTGTCGGTTTCCAGACCTAAGAAAGACACATGATAACCATCTTGCAAAGCCTCTATCAAAGCACAAATAGGGGCCTTGAGAAGATGGAAGGCAGTTGGAACCCTGAAAGCAACCCAACATTCACTTTTGATTATACCTTTTCTCGGCGCGCGTGTTCTGAGAATTTTACACTGAAGAAAGAGAAGTGACCCAACTGGTTTTGCTTCTACTGTTCAGCCATTCTCTTCTCTTTTCCATTTGCCTTACAAGTGCCAATTTAAATCATGTGTCAGTCACAACCGCCACATAATGAAAAGATGACAGTCAGATTATACTGCCTTTTATTAAAGTAAAAAAAGAGGTTCCAGTCACCACTATCTTCCTCATTTTAAACGACGTTGGGAATTGTTCACCATCCCCTTTACTCTCTCCAAAATTAAGTGGCCAGGTGCCTCCCAACATCTCTTCTGCACCTTTCTGAGTAAGGCAGCAGAAACAAATGCTGTGTGGACTTCAGCCCAACACACTACAACCTCGGTGCTAATTCCTCTCAGTGGCACTTTCCCAGGTGAAATTCTTCAGGTACCACCCGAGCTTTACCCAGTCCACTTCTAATTCACTCCCATCTTCCTACCTTCAATAATTTATTCATTTCCAATACTATATACTGATAGGAAAGAAACCCTGTTTTATCCAGAACAGCACTGTGGTATGAAATAGGCTCCAAAAAAAAAAAAAAAAAAAAAGAAACACGCAGAAGTAAATTCCTTTTTCAGCCTCAAGAATGTTTTGGGTTTTAGTTCAAGGAGGCGATACTTTGCAAACAGGGTTCCTATACAAAAAAAAAAAAAACCACAGTCTACAACAACAGCACGTGAGAAACATCTTCAGCTCCAAAACTGTGAGAAAGCTTCCCGCATTGTCCTAATGGGATGGGGAGTGGGGTAATTATGTGACTGAGATGCACTTGCGTGCCTGGTTCCCAGCTGCCCTGGAGGTCACTGTCTAATCCCACATGACTTACTCTTTACTTTCCAAGGAGTTTTCTACATGAGAGAGGAAGCACACCTCCTGCTAAACATCACGGGAGCTCCACCCCTCTG
Source organism: Alectoris magna (assembly GCA_030625065.1). NCBI lineage: Eukaryota > Metazoa > Chordata > Aves > Galliformes > Phasianidae > Alectoris > Alectoris magna. The sequence continues at coordinate 64,115,219 of CM060560.1, forward strand.
CACATCTTCACATCTAGGCACTTCTAATGGACATACCGTGCAATTCCAGATTACCCTGCATCGTTGTTCTTTGCTGTATCTTGGAGGTACTACCAGAAAGCTAGACTTACGGATGGTCTGAATGACTACAAAGCAGTAGTAAGTAACCTCACAGATCAGCACAGGAAAGCTCCCATCATAAAGTCTGCATGGGCAGTGTCGGAAAAGCACATGAGAACTACAAAAACATGAAAGGGAAGTCATGAATAGTTTAAGGAGGGCATAAAAGCAGGCAGATAGCAAAAAGAAGCATTAAAAAGGCCTTTTTAAGATGAGGGTAAGGCCTTTCTTCTTGACGTGATAAGAAAAAAGGAATAAGGAAGGTGAGATAAGGTCAGGTTGCTGGATAATGCAGACTGCCTGGGTAGCAAAATATCTGCCAGATGAAGTAAGATAGAATGACTGTTAGAGATGCCAGAGAGGAGTTGGTTACAGAAGTTAATGTCTGAAGTGAAGAGCTCAGCACCAACTGCCTAAACAACAATACAGACAGCTCAGGGAAGACATCTACTCAGGGTACAGCTGCAATCCAAACAGCTAGCAAAATGTTCAGCTACTCAGTGAATGAGACAGTGAATAAAGCAGACAATATTCTCCCTCTATACCAATCAGTGCTGAATTCTCATCTGTCCTTATCCTTTCCAAGCTCTAAAAGACCCTGCAGGAACAAGTGGAGGTCAGAGAGTAAGAGTAAGAAGGCAGGGGGTGGAGGCAGGGGCAGGACCATAGCAGGAGGAGACTGAAAAGACTGAGGTTTGTTTATCTCTGAAAGAAGATGTATGAGAAGAGACATGGTAAGATAAATTACCAAATACACCATGAGAAGGTGTATCTGACGCTTCTCTTTATCTTGCCATATAATACAAGAATAAAGAAATGTTCAATGAAATGAAGACCTCATGCATTCAAAGGTGATCAAAGGAAATCTCTTCCACATAATGTATAATTGGACAGTGGAAGATATCACCACAGGAAAGCATCAAGGTCAAGAATTTTGTAGGATTCAAAGAAAGACTGGATGGCTATACAGATCACAGGAACATTCAGTCAGAACAATTATGCTAAACTTTGGAAGTATAAAGGCAGGGCTTTGGAATTTAAGCCAGTATCTGACTATGGGAGAATAAAAATTAGGTTTCTAGAGGGGTAGATTATCCCACATCTGTCTCTGAGGTTGATACAAGCAGCTGATGCTGGTCCTTTTAAGGCCAGATCATCAGTCTACACAATTTCTATTTTCCCACCTCTGCATCAACTTCAGAGGCACTGGGAAGCTTTGCCTAGCTGCAACAGTGTCAGCAGATTCAGACCTGTGTTTTTCCGCTAGCAATAAGGCACCATCTGTAGTAAATCCGCATGAGGCATTTTCAGCACAAAACCATTTTCTTTATAACAATAGAGTGGAGCTAAGACTGGGGAGCCACAACCATGCAGATGAGGAGCGTGAGACTTTGATACCTTCCTCACTGCACAACAGAGCCAAGCTGCTCTTGCCTGCTCCTGTCTTGCTCTCCTTTTTATAGAGCTGCCAGCATCAACAAGGGCAAAGCTTAATCATGATCTAAACTTAAGCCATAGAAAATAGCTCTCTTTCAGGAGGCTTGCCTCCTATTTCCTGATGATATACCCCTAAATGTTAACCTTTTTTTAATATAGGTGGATATACCTCCCGTTCAGCCTCTCATGCTCCTGTGGCCCCTCCCTGGAGGTGCTCAAGGCCAGGTTGGATGGTACCCTGGGCAGGCTGAGCTGGTGGGGGGCAGCCCTGCCTGTGGCAGAGGGCTGGAGCTGGGTGGGTATTGAAGTCCTTCCAAGCCAAAACATTCTGTGATTCTATGCTCTCTCAAGCAGCAACCCAACAACAATTCTTTGTCTCAGCTAAACCTGAAACTTGCTTATTTATTTGTACACAGTATGATCCCAAGCTGTTCTTTCTTCTTCTTTGCCCCAGTGCACATTTGTTATGACTTGTGCTCAAAGGATGCACATGTTATTGGTAGACAGGTACAGTTTAGGAACCTATACATGCTGAAACCAAATAAAAACAAACCCTGAAACAATTTTTCCAGGCCTTTCCTGCCCTTCTGCTTGTTCCACACAATAATCTCATGTACTGTAACTGTGCACCACTCAGTGGCCCAAGGGCTCCTGAAGCTGAACTGACCCTCAACTAACACAGTGCAATCAGAAGGTAGTGGTCTCTTCTTTTTCTGCAGCAGTTTCTGAAGTTTCTGCTCTCTGCTCAGCACCACTTCCTTAATTTTCATGATCTCACAGCACTCTAAATGTTGTCTGGTAACTGTACTGATTGTTACTATAATTTTAAAATCCCTTTAAGGACTCTTTGACCCCTTAAAATGAGCCTCTTAACTTTGCCTCAGAACTGAGATTGCTGAAACCATTAGAGTTTAGTTGCTTTATAATACACCTTTCTCCAAACATAACCTTCCTGAGACAGTGACCCATGCTCCTTGCAGTATTCTAGCGAGGCCTAATAACCATCTTCCAGAGGACTGTATTGCCTCTTTCCTGGTGCATTACAGCTCATTGTTCCATCAGTTTAGTGTCTTGTTTGCCTTTTTTATTGCAGCTGTGCACTGAAGTGACGGTTTCTATGATTTTTTTCCACGGTTACCCCTTTCTCTCTCTGATCAGCGTGCTGAATATAACACCCATTCCTTACATTTGCTCTTTGTTCCCAGACTAATTACTTTTCATTTTCTATACTAAGCAGCATTTGCCATCTGCTGGCTCATCAACTAAATGATCCAAATCCCCTTTGAATCCGCTTGCATTGTTCTTTATCGCTTCTCTGTGCTTCCAGTCTTACTGTCCAACCAGCGGAGATTTCAGCATTCAGCAGCTGAGGCACAGGAGCAGAGGCATGCGAATCTGCAGGATCTTCTCACACCTTGGGCACAGCATCCCTCCTGGATTTGCGGCTTGCTACATTCAGACAGAAAGGAAGGGTTGGCCTTGGCGAAAATTAGGCTCACATGTGCTTCAGGAGGTTTGAGATAAAGTGTGGCTTTGAGCCCAGGTGCTGCGCTGGGGGATGGCACAAGGCAGTGTCTTACACCACAGATCCGAAGGGTTGTGGATGGGCTGCTGCCTCTTTCTGAGACCCCCTCTGGCGTGCCCACACCAACACACTTAAGCTCTGCTCCCCACCTCACTGCTCACACTACCCACACTGGAAGGACAGGCACACACTATATCTTTTTCCTGCACCCTGTGCTATTTCTGTGTGTTCACATGTGTGCACGTAGAGAAAAGGAATAAGGAAAGAAATGGGAACAAAACAAGACTTCACTTCAGGAAATCAGTACCTCTGGAGCCATGGGCAAAACAATATGTTTCCTCTCACCGCAAGAGGGCAATTTCCAATATTCCAGCACTAAGAAATTGTTCTGAATCCCTTTATGCAATGCTCCATGCATGAAAGAAGCAGGGGTCAGCTGGGGACACGCACTGCCTTCCCAGCTCTGAGCACCAGTTGTGGCTGAGCAGTGTGGGATAAGTGTGGATGCTCTTAAAGCAGGGTTTATGGGCAAGCCTTGTGCTGTGCTGATGTGTGTGCCACATGCATTCTCTTGGAAACTCTTTTCTGTCTTAGTAACAGCCAGCCAGGCTTGCTTGTCTATTGCCTTCACATCATTTTGTTTGTTGTTTCAGGGAAAAAATTGCCTGAGATTGCCCAGACTGAACAATCTTTTGGATGATCTTTTCTATGCTTTCTCTAAGAGCATGTCTGCACTTGAGGCATTATCAGTTGCCTATCCAGGATTTACTCAGGTAAGAGAAGAACTGGACAACCTTTACACAGTGATTTAAATTAGGAGCATAAACCATGAATAAATCTTTAATAAATTACAAATATCGGAGGGGATAACTTGTGCTGTGCCTTTCTTAGGCTGGAAAGCAGCAAACCCAGCCTAACTAACTTGACCTTGGTTATAATAATGATTGGAGATACTGCATTTTATCCCATGCTTTCCACACACTTAAAATCAGCTGGGATTCCAGGTACTCAGCATTTCTGAAAAACAATTTTTACCTTTATTTGAGCACAGAAAATCAGCATTCACTCCACACTACTCACACTCTTTCTTGCTAGGACAGAGTGGTAGGGGAAGAAGGGTTTCGCTAATTCCTGGTAGCATTCTGATGCATTATTAATACATAAGTCAGAGGAGTACATCACAGGTATGGGTGGAACGACTCTTCATAATCCTTCTTTTGGTCTTATGTCTCCAGGAAGAGAATGAAGCTCCCAGACATATTAAATTTACCTTCATGTCTGAAGAAACTGCAACCCAGGAAAAAAAAAAAAAAAAGAGAGAAAGAGAAGTGATAGCCAAAATTCAGCCTTTTTTAACAATAAAAATTCTGCAATCTGGTCTAGACCTGTTCTTCTACATCATAGCAGTTGATTTGTGCAGCATGCAGCCTCATTAAACCGCCTGGAATTCATGAGCGCTATTTGAGCATGCACCTGTGATCTTATTTGATTCGCCGGAACTTTTGAAAACCTCCTCTATTATGACATTTAAACGCAGCCTGGCACTTCTATTTTGCTTTCCCTTCTGCTAAATTTGTATCCAGAGAAAGAAGTTTTACAAAAAGGGAAGGACTCCAATGTTCCCCCGATGCAAGTACCATACTCCCTATTTATCTCATCATCTGAAGCAACTAAAATTCTCTCCAAGAATACGGGGAGGCCTCTGCCTACATGCAAAACAAACAAGAAAAAAGGTAGTGCTCAATCTCTTCTTCCAGCTCACAAGTATTCTCTGAATTTCCCAACCTCTAGCCTTTGCACAAGATTTTTCTTTTCTTGTAGTAGTAACCACTAGGTCAGTTGTTCACGCCATTTTATTCTGCTGACACACTGTCCTCTTCGCCCATGTTAACATCCGCTTTCTACTTGTTTATCCTTTTCTGGTGTGGTAATTCTGTCTCCCCCTGGGACTCCACACTGGGCTGAGAGCCAGAGTAAGGTAGAACAACCCAAGGTGCTGCCTTCTCAGGAGCTGGCAGTGTGTCCCTGTAGACCAGCAAACTTGAGGACAAAGTGGCCCCTTTACTGCACCTTTGATGCACTGGGATTTGTAGGATTTACAGGAGCATCCAGAGTTGGGTTTGAAGACATTGTCTTACCAAGTTTTTCTCATTTCAGAATCATTAATTTCTCCTACCACACATTTCCCAGGCAGCCATTACATGCGATACTTGGATTAGGAGCAAAGATTTGCCTTATCCAGTTGTTTCTTCTCTCCCTATCGCTTTCTCTTCCTGCAGCTTCTGCTAATAAGACCGAGACAGGTTCTGTTCCTGTAGTTAGTCCATAATATGACCCATGTAAGAAAACTGATACATGGCAGAAAGCTGAAATTAATAAGAAACCAACTTTAATGAATGAGATTAATTTTAGTTAATATTAAACACTCCAGAGTTTAGACCTTTACATATGAGCAAGTCACCCTAGGGTCTCTTTGTACTCCATGGAGATAGGTACATTCAAGGCTAGCTCAGCTGAAGGTATCTAAATTAGGAGAAATCAATTCAGTCCTTTATTTCTGGTTCCAGTCGCATTGTCTGTGTCAGCATTCACTGAATTCACTGCATCCCCTTCACTGATGTCAATGGCATTTTTCAAAATGCACAATCCTGAGGTACCACAAGGCATATCATGCAAAAATATTCCAGGATACATTCCTGTTTCCCACCTGCTTCAGAATCCTTCCTGACTGATAATTAGAATTTGCAATAGAATCTCTGCAACTTGATTTTTTGGATATGGCGCTCACGGAGAGAACAAAGGTATCCACTAATTTCCATCACTGAAAAACAGAGCTTTTCTGCAGCTTTATAGAGGCTACAGAATAAAGCCTTGCTATCTGTGCAGAGAAAAGAGAGTACATAAGCCTGTTCAAATGCTCTCAACAGCATCCTGATCACCATGAGAAAAAAGCAAACCATACACAACCTTGGTAGCTCTAAAAGGAAGTAAAATTTATGGATTTCCTTATAACTGAGATGTCAAACAATTCTGAAGAGAAGGAGGAAATTGAGCCCAAGTAGAAAAAAGAAACAAAAAAGAGAATGGGGGGTGATTGACCCGGTAACAGAATCATTCTTCCCCTACCTTAACACAAATAAGTTTAAAGCAGAGAATCGTCACTTCAGAGAGTAAGAACCCTCCTCATCTCTAACCTGCAAATAGCCCAGCAAGGTCTGCCAAGCGCAGCAGTGAGTCTGCCTTCTTGGTCACTGCAAAGAGAGATCCATCCACCTCTCTGAATGTGGAGATACTGAGGAGTTAGGCGAGAGACACAACTTAAGGTTTCCTTATATTACTGTGATCCAAAATGCCCACCCAGTGTCTGGCTTTTCTTTCCTCACCATTGTTGCCTAACAGAATTTGTTATTTTGAACAGGCCGTCTCGTGCTGCAGCAAGCACCTGCTTTTGGCAAAATTCCAGAAGTGGGCTTGCATCCAACAAAGCTCCAAGTTTAGTTGTGAAGGATGAAAAGAAGCATATAGCAACTGAAATCGAGGACTCTATCTCATCTTATTTGGAGTAGCGATGCAGAACTTAAAACTGATAAGGAAGTATTAACCTAGAGAGACCACGAAAAAAAACATCAACAGCATAAAGGCATCCATATATATATACATATAAGTGGTATATTATTATCTAACAATATCTTTGAGTACTGAGCCACAGTTTCAGATTCATGGAAAACTAGGCTGCAGGTGGCAATCCACTCATATATATTTTCTTTCACAAAATCCACTTTGCATTGAGGGAAATGCTGAAATGGAGATGCCAGAACACTATTGGGATGATGCAGAAATCTTTGCAGATGTGCAATTTTCATCTAAAATAAGTTCTACTACTGCAGTGTCCTAGAGTACTTCTGAACAAAATTAGCCAAAATGTATTTTTATGCAGTCTTCCCCTGTTTCTAGAGCAGATGCATCCCTGCTGTATGAGTGGAGGAGGAGTCAACCATTCAGCTGTAACCACATGATTGGCACCAGTTCAGCACTGCACAAGCCAGTGGTAATGAGCAAGGGGAAGAGGGTACTGAGGGATCTTTAGACTTCTGAATAAATCCACGCTTTGTGGATCTGATGTACTGGTCCACTCTGGCCACTTTAGCACCACGTCAGAATGACCACTAGGGACCACTCTAGATGAGGGCATTCCACCCTCAGCAAGTTTGCTGATCGTACAAAGGTGGGAGGAATGGCTGACACACCAAAAGGCTGTGCTGCCATTCAACAAGACCTGAGCAGACTGCTGAGGTTCAACAAGTGCAAGTGTAGTGCCCTGCACCTGGGGAGGAATAACCATATGCACCAGTACAGGTTAGGGGCTGACCTGCTGGAGAGGAGCTCTGAGGAGAACTTAATGGTCCTGGTGGACAACAGGTTGGCCATGAGCCAGCAGTGCGCCCTGGTGGCCAAGAAGGCCAATGGTATCTTGGAGTGCATTGAAAAGAGTGTGGCCACCAGGTCAGGGGAGATGATCTTCCCCCTCAACTCTGCTCTGGTGAGGCCACATCCAGAGTACTATGTCCAGTTCTGAGCTCATCAGTTCAAAAAGGACAGGGAACTTAGAGAGAATCCAGCAGAAGGCCACAGAGTTGATGAGGAGCCTCTAGCATCTCCTTTATGAGAGAAGGCTGTTCAGCATGGAGAAGGCTGAGAAGAAACCCCATCACTGTTCATAAATATCTGTAGTGTGGGAGCCAAGTTCATGGGGTCAGGCTCTTTTCAATGGCGTGCAGCAACAGAACAACAGAGTAACAGGCACAAACCAGAACACGGTAATTTCCATATGAACGTGAGAAACAACCTCTTTACTGCGAGAGTGACAGAGCACTGGAAGTGCTGCCCAGAGAAGTTGTGGAGACTCCTCCGGAGATATTCAAGACCTGACTGGATGCCTACCTGTGTGATCTGCTGTAGGGTACCTGCTTTAGCAGGGGTTTGGACTTTATGATCTCCAGAGGTCTCCTCCAACCCATGCAATTCTGTAATTCTAAAGTGGAAAAATAAAGCCGTCAGCATAGGCTCACGCGCCAACATTTTTGTTCTTGTCAGTTGGGCAAGGTGAGGACACAGGAGAAATACCCATTGGTGGCATCCTTCCGTTCAACCACAGGTTTTGTGGACAGCAGTAGTAACCTAAGAACCATGCTGCCCCATCATTAACAAAATCATAGCATCATAGAATATCCTGAGTTGGAACAGACTCATAAGGATCATCATATCCAGCTCCTGGCTCCATACAGGACCACCCAAAAATCAGACTATGTGTCTGAGAGCACTGTCCAGACACTTCTTGAACTCTGGAATGCTCAGTGCCATGACCACTGCCCTGTTAATCCCCAGAGCTCTTTGCTCTGGTTCTTTCCAGGTTTGTTTTTCCCTAACTGTTTTGCTTCCCATCACTTTTCAGCAAAATCTTTGTTACTGTTGTGTGAGTGCCTTCTGCCCCAAGCCCCACAGCCATTTCCCCTAATGCAGGCCCATGTGCAGACTGCTGCTCTCTTCATGAGTTTTGATCTTATGGGATGTTAGCCTTTCAGAACTGGTCTTGGTAACATGCTCTGAAAACAATAACAAAAACATTGCTTGCTATTGTAGGTTATCCTGCAGAGGTTTCTTTATTTTTTTCTGTGATGTTTTAAAACCATGCAGGAGAGACAGGGATTTCCATCCCTGGCTAGAATCCTTTCCTAGCTTCTTTCACTCTTGAAAGAGCAAGAGGAGCTCTGCTGAGCAGAGCTGATTAATTACAATTGCAACAAAACATATCTTCCTGCTAAAAATATCTGACTGCATTGTGCTTTAGGAGCAATATGCCTTACGTAACATATTAATGCCGCAACCAAACGCTGCAGATCAGATTTTACAACAGCACTTTGCACTGATTACCGTGAAACAATAGGGAAACGGCTGCAATAACCCTGCAGCTTTTACAAGTCAATATTTAGGGCATCATTACGGCAGGGTGCGTTACTACAGCACTGCGGGAGTTGTGAAACGTGTCTCCGTCATTCATAATTACCTCGACGGTAGGAAACCGCTGCTGAGCTCTTCCTCTAACCATCCATGAAACGGGACCGGGGGCTTTCGGCAGCGCGGCCGGCGGGACCCGCGGAAGGACCTGCGACGACGCAGCGCGCTGCAGCCTCGGCGCGGCTCCACACGGTGTCAGCAGCGGGCAGCGCGCCGCCGGGCCGCCCCCTCCTCGCCTGACCCCGTGGAGCCGCGGCCTCGTCCCGGGGCGGTGCCGCTGCCGGTGTTGTGCCCGCCCCGCGGGGCCCGGCCTCGGGGCGCGGCCCGCAATGCAGCACGGCCTGGCCGCGCTGTGACCTGGTTGCTGGCGGCTCTGGCTCTCTCCGCAGTGCCCCCGCCTCCCCGTTAGGTGTTGCTGCGTCAGGGCGCCTCGCACGGCGCTGGGTGTTGTGGCTGGGAGAGCCAGGTGCGTCCCTCCGGCTGCGTGCAGCTGGCGGGCGTGCAGCTGTGCGACAGCGATACTGCAAGCGGGGGTGGGGGGTGCGCTGTGTCCGGCAGACCTGTGAATCGCGTGGCTCTGCATGTTGGCATTAAAAGGGAAAGAGAGGCCAGGTAACGCTCAGAGTTGCTGCTGAAAACTGAACCTGAGTTGAGGCGTCCCTCCCCTTCCAACTTCAGCCATCCTGCATGGAAAATTAGGGGGCAGCATCTGGTTACCAGCTTAGCCTCTGTTTCAGCGGTGGTATGAGGGCAGTGGGTTGCCTTCTTACTGGATGACCAACGTGGCTCAAGCAGAGTCAAGCAAGTGGGAGTTCTTTCCTTCTTAAATGTAACGAACGACAGAGCAGCACAACAGCAAGCAGTGTAATAGTCAGTGTTTTGTTTTACCCGTTCCTCTTTCTGACACACAGCAAAGTATGGAGTTCCTGTTGGCCCTTTTGTTCATATGTATGATGGCTGCTCAAAACCAGTCAAGTAACTCTGGGAAATACATGAGAGCAGAAGGAACACGCAGAAGTATCAAGACAAGGACAAGCCTTCAGGTGGTGCTTTACAGCCTTCCCTGACAAGAGGAGGCCTGGAGTTCTCTGTATTTATGACAACAGCCTTCAGAGGCCACAGCACCTACGGTCACTGCTCGTCATGTGTCCCTTTTTAGGCCACAAAGTAGCATGACACAGGGCCTCTTGTATTTCACCTGAAATTCCTTTGTGGTGAGGTGACTGAAACTACATCAGAGTTACTTTTTTTTTTTTCTTTTTCTTTTTCTTTTTTCTTTTTTTTGGTACCGTGGCACAGATTTTGACTCAGAAAGCAAGATTTACATGTAAAAGCTGCTTACCAGTAATGCTTACCTCGTTGAGATGCTCCACCTAGGAGCATAGTCACATTGAACAGAGGCCTGCACACAGAGCGCCTCTCTCCCCAAACCCAGATTTGATTCCAAACTTGGTGAAGACAGCAAGAATTATTTTACTGAAGTGAGCACGCTGTGAGCCAGGCTGCACTTGTAAATATTTACACAGTGATTAAGCATATGACCCCATTCCAAATCTGGCTACCATAACTTCATGTGTTTGTACGTCAGTTTAGGAGCCTGCTGGTGCAGATGCATTGCACAGTGAGAACTTCCTCAGACACAAAAGAAAATCACTACCGTTAATACTCATCCCTTCACCTAAACTTTCATACTTTTATCTTCTTAATTCCTTTTTCTTATTATTTTAACTAACCATATGCATCTTTGTTGAAAGTACTGTACGGTCCCTTCAGTCTTTTTCACTGTTAACTCCTAATACTAGCTTTACTTTACACAGCAAAATTGTTGTCCCCACATGCCTCTCTAAATAATTGTCGATTCCTCTTATAATTTGCTTATGTGCCAGCTTCTATTTAAAAATAAAATATAATCATTGACTAACCATTTTAAAGCTGTTCTTACTAACCTAAATTAATCCCTGTTCTACTTGTCTTTCTGCCTTTCTGCTCCTCAACTGCCCCCTGGAGAAACAGCTCTGGAAGGAAAAAGTAATGCATGCATCCAATCACACAGCACTTGTAACAGTTTGCTCTGGACTGGCACGGGCTGACTTTGATAGAGGCATTTCTCAGCAAAGATGCTGGCCCAGTGAAATGGATGCACTTTAAGTAAGATATCCTTTCTGAGCAAAGGATCTTTCAAAAACATTGCTTTGGGTGCATAATGTAACTTCTGATCAGAATTATAGAGAAAACAGCCAGCCAAAATGCCTCTAAAATTTGAGAGGCTAAAGCTGGTCAAAACTCTAGCTCGCACTTCTACCTGGCAGATTCTGAATATGAGTTTCTTTTCTTTAAAAAGAGAAATTTCTAAATAAAATGAAGAATCCACATCCTGGCTAAAATACCTGATAGTCAACAGACTTCAGTAGACCTGAATGTGACTTTTCTTTGTTCAACCTGGATACCTTCATCAGTATGAAGTAGCTATGGGGAAAATGCAGGCATAAAGGTCTTTGTTCCCTCACAGAGCAGAGCATGAAAATACTTTTTTTTTCCCATGACACAGGACAACTGTTTCTCTGCTCTAACAATGTGGGAGGAAGAAGGAAGGTTAACAGTAAGGACTTCAGTTACAGAGAGACATGTATGCCCACATTCCTGAGGCTGAGTCCATGTTCCCACAGCACAGTAATGCCTGCTTTCCTGTGCAAGGTTTGCCACGTCCCCTAGGTCTTCCCCCATAACTAACCCTTCCTTCCTCCCAGCTTCTCCTTAGCATATGTCACAGTATCTCCAGCACTCTCCCTTGAGGTGTAACATGGGAGAAGTGCCCACATAGCCTGACAGGAGTGGCACGAGTATGTGCCAGCTAGTCGTAGAGAGCTCAGCAAGGAAATAGCCTTGTTTTGGGGGTTATATAATCTGGAGGAGGCTCAGGGGAGACATTATCACTCTCTACAATGACCTGAAACGAGGTTGTGGTGATGTGGGGGTCGGCCTCTTCTCCCAGGTAACAGCGATATGAAAGGGAATGGCCACAAGTTGTGCCACGGGAGGTTCAGGCTGGATGTGAGAAACAACTGCTTTACAGAGAGGGTGGTGAAACATTGGGATGGGCCGTTCAGGGAAGTGGTGGAATCCTGACCCTGGAGCTATTTAAAAAACGCGTAGCCGTGGTGCCTAGAGACATGGTGTAGCGGTAGACTTGGCAGTGCTGGATGAACGGGTCAACTTGATGACCTTGGGGCGCCTCCGACCGAAGCGATGCTATGATTTCTGCCACCACGACGCAGCAGGAGCAGACCGGGACCCCGATCTCCGCCAGCTCCGGCACAAGCCGGTTTGGAGGAACGCTGCCGGGCCGGCCCAACCCACGCCCCTCCCGCTGCGCCACGGCGCGGGGCTGCACCACGGGCTGCCCTCCCGTCCTCTCCGCAGAGCACCGCGAGGGGGCGCCGCAACCCCGCGGCTCCCGCAGCCCATTCGGACGGAGGGAGGCGGAGAGGCGCGGGAGCGGCCCGCCCCGCCCCGCCGTCACGTGCTCGGCTGCCGGCGCTCCCGCGCCTTTCTCGGCGGTGCCGTTGCGCCGGGTGCCGGCCGGCAGGGGGCGCCTCGTCGGAGGGCTGGGCGGGGTGGGGGCGAGCCGGCCCGCCCGGCGCGCGCCGCTTGTTGACCGAGCGGCGGTTGGTGGCGCGAGACTCTCTCGTGACGCGCTCGCAGGAAGGGCGGGGGGAGGAGGGGCCGCTGCCGGGGACACCGAGAGGGGGAGGAGGGGGAAGGAAGGAAGGAAGGAAGGAAGGGAGAGCGGGGAGAGCGCGGCCAGGCTGAGTGAGGCGGGGAGGAGGAGGCGGTTGCGTGTGCGCCCATGCCGGGGGGAGCCGCGATGTGAAGCCCCGGCGGGGCAGGCGGAGGCGGCGGCGCCCGGGAATGCTCGTCTGGGACGCGGCGGAAGGTGAGCGAGCGGCGGCGGCCGCCTCCCTTTCCCCTCGCGGCGCGGCCCCATGGCCGCCCGGCGCTGCGTGCAGGCGGCCCGGCGCGGCGGGGCCCGCAGCCTCAGCCCCTCCCTGGGCCCGCGGCCTGGGCCCGTCCCCGCTCCTCGGCGGCGGGAAGAGGAGGAGGAGGAGGAGGAGGGGGTGGGGGGTTATGTAACCGCCGGCGGGGGCCCTGCGCGCGCGGGGAGGCGGGCGTTGGGCGGGGGGAGGGGGCACGGAGCCCCCCGGGCGCGCGCGCGGGTTGCAAGTTGGCCGGGGTGTGCCCGCTCCTGTGCGACGCCCCGTCCCCGCACCTGTGTGCGTGTGCCCGGCTGTCACATGGGGCCCGGCCGCAGACACAACACGGGGCTGCGGGGACGCCGCCGGCGCCGAGCCAGCGCAGGGGTCATTGCAGGGAAATAGGTGGTGGCGGGAAGGAAGGGGGGGGGGCGGCCCGAGCTCTGGCGCAGCGCTATGCTCCCGCACGCTGCGCTGCCTGCGGTTATCCGCCGCGTGGGCTGCGAGTTGTATTTGCTGAGCAATAGTGCTGGGCAACGGGCTTGTGCCTACCGACTGCGAGGGCAGGCGTGAGCGATGCTGGCGCTACCCCTTTCCTCATCTCGTGCTGCTGTGTTTTGCTGGCTGGTTGGCGTCGGCTTGACCTGCGGTACTGAGCGGGCAGCCCCCCGTGGGAGGTGCACCGTAACAGCGTGGAAAGCCTGGGAACAGACAGATAGTATCGCCGGCACGTGATTGTTTTGGGTAGAAAATCCGCGTTGCGTGCTGCAATATTCCATTATTTCTGGTGCTTTCAAATCGATGTCGGCCTTCAAAATGTCAGGCCTGCAAATGCGCTGCTTACGTTAATGGGAGAATTCCGTCATGAAAGGAAGAGTTGATGTTGATTGTGCATCGTGATTTAAAGTCCAGATCCAACCTCTGATTCGATGGCATAACCCGAAGGAGCAAAACCGGTGGATTGTAACTACATGAGCTGAATTATTTTTTCATTTATGTGCTGTTGTTGATTTGATAGCATACTTTTAGCCTCATTGCCGTTAGCTGTAAGAGATTATGCTTAAATTTTATTTCTGGACTAGTTTGGTGTGTATTAAGGTTTGTGACATTTAACACAGGAATCCAAATCTCTGACAGATTCCTTCTTTGCCATCTTGCCTGAAGCGTGTGCTACTCATCCCCACCGTAATTGTCTTTCAGTCAATCCAGTTCTCCCACTGGACAGTGCACCAAATCCCTGTTAGTAAATAATCCCAAACTGTCAGACTGGAGGTCATTGGTAGGACAGAAGAAGCTCAGTGCAGATATCTGCCTTGTGACTTACCAGCGTTTAACTACTTGAAGATAGATTATTTTAAAACTAAAATGATAATAGCAAAAAAAAAAAAAAAAAACACCAAAAAAACCCAAACACCAAACCGTATTTCAAGCATCTGTAGTAAACTCTGATTGTACATATTTGTGTACGGACAGTATAAGTGTCTTCACGCTAATTAGTACTGCAGAGGTGTCTCCAGGCCATCCCTCTGGAGAGGGATGTGTGTACTCTCACTGAGTCACAGCTTGGTGTGATGCAGCGTCTTGTTGCTGGCTGCTGAGCCTGGTGAGCTTTTTCTCATCCCTTGACTGGGATGTCTGCTCTAAAAAAGCCTTGTGAAAATTTTTCAGCCTTGCTGCCGTCCCTTTCGGCTACTGGAGAGATTAAAAAAGAAGTCAGCAGAGTCAGATACAGAAACTGGCTTTGAGTACACAGGAAAAACAATATGATTACACAGACTTTTTAATAAATCAGTTGTTTGGGACAGGTAGGGAAAGAATAACTTATCTGACCCTACCCATGTGCTTTCCCCATTTAATCTGTTAACTATTGTTTATTTTATGAAGACTGATTTTTATATTAAGCGTCTTTCCGTTTTAATTAAAGGTGTATATTATTATCTCTGAGATCTCTGTCAGCTCTTAGCAGTTCGTTTGCCTGGTATAGCTGTAACAAGGGAGCTAAATAACCAAATGTTGAAACCCTCCTCCAGGAATACAGTGTAGATTAATTTGATGATAGTGGCATGTGTTTACCTAAGCGTAGCAAAATTAAGAAGAATTGGAAGCAAACAGAAGTGAGAGTGGCCATGTAGTTATACCAAGAATGTTGAAAGTAAGAAGCAGATCTAAGTGGATGCAGAAGAACGTGAGGAACAGGTGAGGAATTCTCAGACATGGTTCGTGTAGTGTAATTGTGGAAATGACTTTTTTTTTTTCTTTAAGAGACAAATTTTTGTAATGCTTCTCCCTGAGAGCAGCCTCCTGCTTTGTTGTGGAAACCAGACAACTGTTTAATTGGGGACACAGATGTTTTTAGGGAGGAGGACTTCTCATGTCTGTGGTCCCCCTGCCTGTCTCTACTTCTTGCGAAGTAACTGGTGCTCGTGAGGTAGAAATGAGAATTAGGAAACCCTTCTTCATTCAGTGTCTTCAGTGGAGCTGAGATGAGTTTGCGGAACAGCTTTACATTCTGAGCAGTGATGATAACTTCCCTTCCTCTTGCTTGTCTTGTCCAAACTAAGTGAAACTGTTGTAGTTAAGGAATCTGTGACCATTAAATTAATCTAAGAGAAATTTTTAATTTTGTATACTCACAGAATTGATGGCTTTGTCTTTCATATTCTTTGCAGCCACTGCTGAAGCAGACCCTGCCTCCTGAATTTCAGTATTAGCTTTTGGGAAACATAAAATACTATTACTCTTTTTTCTTTCCTAATTCATTTCCTATCTTAAAGCTTCTTTAAGTTGAGTTACTGGTTGGTGTTCCTCCTATTTAATAGTGCCAAACTTCATGGTTTAAAACTTAGTTGCTCGCATAAACTGCGAAGTTCTTTACTATGATAGGCTGCCCAGACAGGCTGTGCATGCCCCATCCTTGGAGGTGTTCAAGGCTAGGTTGGATGGGGCCATGGGCAGTCTGGTCTAGTGTTAAATGGGGAGGTTGGTGGCCCTTCCTGCGGTGGGGGGGGGTTGGAGCTTCTTGATCCTTGAGGTCCCTTCCAACCCAGGCCATTCTGTGATTCTGTAAACAAAGTTCAGACATATTGTGGGTGACTCTTTTGCATTTGTTTAACTTTCTATTTTTACCAAATTCCAACACAAGGAAATTAACACTTTTTAACTCCTTATTTGGTTTGCTTGAACTCGTAACGACCTTTTCAGTTTCTTGATTTGTAAACGAAAGTAGTCCTGAGAAACAGTTTAGCTCAGGATAAGACCCCACTCAGGTACCATGCAAAGCTGTTCCCATAAATGCAGATGGACTGGCTTGATTGCCAAAACCTGAAGGCAGTGCTGATGGGTTGAGATCTGCTCTAAGAGTTTTCTTTACTTGGAGACTGGCGATCTTCTGGCAGGGCAAGACATGTGGTAGGTTTTGGCAGAAGGCTGGGACTGTTACTGACATTTCTGGTCAGCTGCCAGTTGTCAGCGAATCTTCAAAGTAAAGTAAAGTTCTGTCTGCTGTGTTCATGACTTCACCCCTCTGAGGTGATTCTGATCAGCTGTTAGGCCAGGGCATGATGAGTAAGCATCTTGGACAAATGGTTTTTCTCCACTGAGATCAATTTGGAAACCTAGGAGCTGTTGATGTTTAAAGGAAGTCATGAGATAAGTGATAATTCATACAGGTAGGAAAGCCCACACCCCTGTGTCACGATGAGTGCAATTAACCAAGCATAGTAAATGTATTTTACCGCTTTGTGTTTTTTATTGCAACTCTTAGTTCTGCTAAAGAAATGAGATAGTGGTTTGTAGTAAAAGGATACTGTGCTGGTTTCTGAGTCTGCCTTTTGTTTTAAGGAAATGTGAGATCACTGGGGAACAGGGGAAAAGGGCTTTTCAGTCTCTATTTCCTAGATTTCTGAAATAGCTTTTTTTTTTTTTTTTTTTTTTTTTTTTGCAAGCTGTTAAAGCAGTCCTTTGATAAAACAGTCAGAGGGATCGGGAGGTAAAGAATTATCTTTTTAATTTCTTGTTGATAAGGATCTTAAAGTAATGTGTTGCTTCTCCATAATAATTCCTGTAGTTTCTGTGTTGATTTTTAACCTAATGAGTTCTACAGACCTCACATTTGCCCGAGAAAGGCTGTATTTGCTCTATGGCCTTTTTGTATTGATATGTCTCTACTAAGCAGAGCGGTAATGTTATTGTTTCAGTGTCAGCTATACTAAAAATACAACTTATAGACACTTCGGGCCAAGAATGCAGTTCAGATTTGAGTTTTATGCAGGGATCTAATGAATTAGAGCTTTTTTGTTTTCTCCAG
Organism: Alectoris magna; assembly: GCA_030625065.1. Lineage (NCBI taxonomy): Eukaryota > Metazoa > Chordata > Aves > Galliformes > Phasianidae > Alectoris > Alectoris magna. The sequence goes on from CM060560.1 coordinate 64,132,572, forward strand.
TGAACTTCAAACTGTGTTTTCCCAAGAAAATAGTGAGTATCTCTTTCAGCAGAGTCTAAGAGGAAACTTGAGAATATGTTGGATGAGATGAAAAGTTTGCCTTAGCCTATACTGTCTCGAGAAGTTGCAAATAGTGGATACCAAGGTAAGAGTAAAGAGACAACCATACTGAGATACTTCCTCTTTGTTCTCTGAGCTCCTGTAGTTTTTTACCTTAAAAAAAAAAAAATTATATAGATTCATAGAATCATAAAATCCTTAGAGTTGGAAGAGGCCTTTAAAGGCCACCTAGACAAACTCCCATACCACGAACAGGGACACCACAGCTAGATCAGGTTGTCCAGGGCCTGATCCAGCCTCGCCTTGAAGGTCTCCAGGGACTTCATATCAACCACATCGCTAGGCAACCTGTTCCAATGCCTCACCACCCTCACTGTAAAGACTTTTTCCTTATATCTAGCCTAAATCTACCTTCTTTGAGCTTAAAGCCATTTCCCCTTGTTCTGTCACCACAGACCCTGCTAAAGATTGTCTCCTTCCAGTAGCTCCTCTTTATTTATGTATTTTTTTATATTTTAAATAAAGCTTTAGTAGCTTTCTATTCCTATAATTTGTTCAACCCATGTACATCCTTGGTGTCCTATGTCAGAGAATGTGTAAGTAAACAAGGCAGTAGATTAAAAAACGTTTCCATTTTGTTTTGATCTTTCCACTTACAAGTTTAATCTAATTCCCGCTAGTTGTATTGGTCTGAGTGGATGGTAAAAGTAATGTTTATGGACTAAGGAATGACCCAGAAACTTCAAACTTGGAGGAAATACAGAAGGCACATCTTATGAAGGTTGTACTTCACAAACATTTTGCTGCTTTGAGAGTTTTAGAGGCAGATCCAGTAAAAAAAAATAAATAGGAATTAGACTATGCAGGATCAATTGGAATTAAGAAATGCCATACGAAAGGTACCGCAAACAGAAAATCTACCTATTTAATTACTGACTCTGTAATCTTCTTCAATACTTTTGCTAGCAAGATTGCTTTATTTCCTAGAGTTTTGCTACTTTTAGGACTTGGGGGTCCTAGTAGATGAGAAGCTGGACCTGGGCTGCAAGCGCATACTGCTGGCTCATAAGGCCAACTGTGTTCTGGCCAGCAGGGAGAGGGAGGTGATTTTCCCCCTCTACTCAGCTCTTGTGAGGCCCTGTCTGGAGTACTGCGTCCAGGCCTGGGGCCCTTAGTACAGGAAGGATCTGGAGCTCTTGCAGCGGGTCCAGAGGAGGGCCGCTAAGATGGTCAGAGAGCTGGAGCACCTCTCCTATGAGGAAAGGTTGAGGGAGGTGGGCTTGTTTAGCTTGGTGAAGAGGAGGCTCTGGGGGCACCTTATTGTGGCCTTCCAATACGTGAAGGGAGCATATGAACAGGGGGGAGAATGACTGTTTACATTGGTTGATAGTAATAGGACAAGAGGGAATGGTTTTAAACTGAGACAGGGGAGGTTTAGGTTGGATATTAGGAAGAAGTTTTTCATACAGAGGGTGGTGACACACTGGAACAAGTTGATCAAGGAGGTTGTGGATGCCCCATCCCTGGAGGCATTCAAGGCCAGGCTGGATGTGGCTCTGGGCAGCCTGGTCTGGTGGCTGGCGACCCTGCACATAGCAGGGGGTTGAAACTACATGATCATTGTGGTCCTTCTTAACTCAGGCCTTTCTATGATTCTATGATTTACATGTTTAGTGGCGCCCATATGTGTGTAGAGAGATGGTCCTTAGTATTTGACATCACATACCACTTGAGCCTGACAAAGTGGATATCTTATCTCTCTTTTCCCTGAAGAGCCTGGCCTGCTCAGCATCTGCTCAGTGTACACTGATAACACTGAGTTCAGCAAAAAGCACAACTGCCCTGGGCGTTTCTACTAGAAAATAATTTGCAAAGAAATGGAGCCTTCTCATTACCTTAGCTAGAGCGTTGGTCCAGAGTGCAGGTTTGTTTTTATGCTACTACTATTGCTGAAGTGGTTAATTGGGATGCTGGATAATTCAAGAGATCAGCAAAAAGACAAGTTTAACATGCCTTTGTGCACTCATACTTGCGTGCATGGAAAAATACATCTATACATATGCATGTATATCTAAGTAAATACATAAAATCAGTCAAAACCGTACTTCATGCCCAGGGGACCTGGGAAACACGAAGATGGTGTACGTCAAAAGTTTTCTCCAGAACAGTTCCTCTGAATTCATTGTTAAAAATTTCAGAGTATCTACAGGTTCTTTGTTTTGGTCACCTCTTAAAATTTCTACCTGTTTTTTAATCTATTCAAGAACACTTGTACCTCCACTTGCCCATTTTTCCTGCCTAGTTAAATTTTTCTTCAGCTTTCCAGACACTCCACTAGTTGTGCTTAGAAAGTCTTAAATCATTCAGTAGCAGTAACTCATTACTTGGGATAAGGGATCTTTGTTTACATGTGCTGCCTGCTAGCTGCTTTACCTGCACTTCAGTGTAGGCTTCATGGGTAAGACATGAGTTGTGGGACTGGATGTTGTCAGGCTGAGGTATGCTCAGATTTTCATTTCCTAAGCAAGTTTTATTGATTTATTCAGTTAAACAAACAAAAAGCCACCCAGCTCACCCTTTCTTTTCAAAGAAAAGAATAGCATAGTTCTCTATTCTTAAATACTATGAGCAGCTAAATGTACATGGGCTTGAAGGAAGAATACCCAACTTACATATTCATCTCACTTATTCTTTCAGATACTGATGTCCAAGAGAGAAAGAAAATTACCTGTTGGTTTGATTTACAGTCTGTTCAGTGTATTGCTATTCAGAATCCTAATTCCATGAGTGGTTTCTTGTCCTGATTTGACTTAATGATTTTATTCTGGACTCTAGGCACTTAGAAGCCGGTATAAAGATTGTGAGTGTGCTTTGTCCTCTTGGGGCCATTCCTATGCCCCAAAAGAGTATGAGTACGTAAAAGAAATAAGGAAGCTGGTTGCTGACCTCTGAAATTTGCCAGTGAATTGCAGCAATAAGAGTATTTGAACTAAGCAGTGACTTGAACTACATGGTTAAATGTATCATTGGCAGTTTATGAGGAGGAGCCACTTGTTACTGAGGAGCTCTAGGGGTGGGATGGGGGAAATATTACCAAACAATGCAGAAATGTTGAAATGGAGGCCAGAGTCTTCTGTGAACAGAAGAAAAATTCAACCAAGGACAAGCTCTAAATGGACTGTAGCTGCTACTGAGTGCTATTCCTGAAGGGGAATGAAACATTGACAGTTGGTCTCACATTGAATCTGGCTTGCTATTTTTCAGAGAGCTAACCATCTCAAATGCCATGTATAAAAGCAAAAAGACTGTCTCGTTGAAAACAGATTGCTTGAAGCTAGTGCAGACTGTGCAGTGATGTACCGTCTTACACTAGGACAGCAAGTCCTCTGCTGTGTTCTGTACCCTGTGTTCATGGTTCCTTAAGTTGTGACAGTTTAAAAAGAGAAGTCATCTGTCCCAGACTCCAAGTCGTTTGGGAAAAGGTGTTAACATATTTATTCTGTACAGCTCTTTGTGTAAATGCTTAAGTGCTGAACAACTGCTTCAGGCAGTTGTGATCACGAGGCAACAAAATAAGTGCATCTTTTTTAGTTAGTGCTTGTATGAAGGTATTCATCACTTGATGTGAAAGTAAACTGATCTGAAATAAAAACCGTTTTTGCAGAAACTGTCATTTTGGAAACTGAAATAATTTATTTAGCAAGGAGGTCCTTTGTCTTTCTGGGAGAGTGCTAGCACTGAAGGTCAGAGTATCGTTTTTTTGCTGTCAGACTCATGAAGGAATGCAGGGAACATGGTTTTAGAAGTCATCTTCACTTCAACTTCATAAGGAGTTGTTTCTGAAGAGCTGTTTTTCCATTCATTATGTGTGTTGTAAGGCATGTCACCTTTCTAGGCAATGCCGTGGGTACTCATCCTTTTCAAAACTACTATTTCTAAATTTCTGATTCCCAGTAGCAGTTTTGTGGCCATTACTTGACTGAACACGGTTGTTCTTTGCTAACATGGACTCCTCAGGTTACTTACGGGAGAAGGGAATATGGTTGGGTGGTTTTGGAGACAGATTTTTTTTATTATTTTTTTTAATGTCTTCTGTCCAATTTCATTTCTGTTGTTTTAAAATACCATCAGAGGTTGAATTGCAGAACAGACCTTGTTAGTGAACACAGTAATGCAGGTGCTTATAGTTGGAAGTGGTTATAATATGGGCGTGTGGGAATTAAGGTGGGAAGCAGACTTAGCTTCTGTGTTGTTTGATTGTAACTCTTGTGGAGAACTTTGTTGTGATAGAAGCAGGATAGTCTGCCCTCATTCACCGGGGGAGGATGTAAGCAGGGCTAGTTAGTAAACAGCAACTGCAAATCTGTGTCCCCATTCATGGCACGATTGATTATAGCTGTGGCTTAAGAGGGAGGCGTTTTCCAGTAATGGCTGAAATAGTCTTCAAGTTGTATCAGCAGCAAATGGACCAGTCCTACTCACTCCCTTTTCTGGCTCGTCTGCTTTGGCTTTGTGTGATCCTCTTGAGACTCAGTTCAGAACACTGAACAGGTGAGAAACTAGCCTATACAATCATATTTTTTGGATTTAGCAAGCTGAATTGGCACGTAGCAGCAGTCATAAGGGTCATGTGAATGCGGAGTTAGAGTAGAAGTTGGGAATAAGGCATAAAGCCTGTTAGGCTGTCAGAGGTTGAAGAGCAGCTTTATTCCTTTTGGTGGTTTGCAGACATCAAGTTGACTCATCTATCTTGTGATCACTCCATCGCCGAGTGTTTATTTCCCATCTAGAATAAAATTCAGTTGCTTTGCAACATCCTACTTAGTTTGACATGGAACAGTACTGTTAACTCAAGTACCTCAAATCATAGGTCTCTTTAAAAAAAAAAATAAAACAAAATTAAAAAAAGCAACTTGAAATATCTTTATTTTGAAATTCCTTTACTAGATTCTGAGATTTTTAGTACATAGTAAAAATAAATAAATAAATAAAATAGATATAGACTCTGTTGCAGCAGCTTTTTTTCCAGAAGACTCAGCCAAGAATAGGTCTCTCATGTGCTGAGAAATGTGTAAACATGTAAGACAGTTCTTTCCTCAACAAGCTTGCAGCCTGGTGCCAAGCAGAGTGGTGAGTTTGATGTGGGAGCTGGAACCTAGATGCATGAAACTCAAACAGGCCACAAAGTACCCATTTGATGGAAACAGCTTTTAAGTCCTGCTGAGCTGGGATGGATTCAATCTATGGTTCAGGCAGAAGATTCTGATATTTATTAGCAGTGGCCTGAGATAGCTGTACTTCTGGTAGCGTTAGAGTTCCACCTTCAAAAATACTGTTTGTGCTGTTTGAAGAAATTAATTAAATCAGCTTCTTTTGTATTAAAGGGTATTGATAGTGTTCGTTCTGGTCAGTGTGGACTGTTGAGTCACACTGCAGCCTCTAGTTGTCTTTACAAATAGTTTATGTGCTTTCACATACTGCAGAGTATAAATTCTGCCAGACTGGAGTTGATCACTTGAAGAGGCAATGGAAATGTCTCTGCGTAATGGAAAATGGAATGCTGAAGAGTATGGCAGTGCCAACTCAAATTTGGGCAGGACTGGTACTGACCTGGAATTAAAAAGCTTGTGGGAATCTATATTCATTTCTTACAGAGCCACTGAAGACAATATTCTGTGCTCTTATGCATTTTCCCCATAATACCTGTGGTTTTGGTCTGGGTTTGTCTGTCATCCAAACTATCCCAGATAATTGAAAGCCTCCTTACAACCACACCGTCCTGATCTTGAAGTATTTTAAAGAAATAACTTTCCCGAATCAGATACTCAGATACTTAATATCAACATTCACATCTACATCCCTTGTTTTGCAATCAAAAATATCACAGTTGCCATGCAAGTCTTATATATACATTTATAGAATTACATATATTATTTTATACGTGTGTAGAATTATATATACAGGTTTATGGAATTCATAAAATAGATATAGCCTTTTATTGCATTAAATGATCTGTGAAGTTTGATTAACAGTCTTTAATAATAAAATCAAGTGGTTGTGGATTGAGAAGTATAATGTGAGGCCTATAAACCAGTGTGCAATGGGACATTACATATCATTTCCAAGTGTGTGATATTGACTATATCTGAGCTACTAGTGATGTGCAAAGCATCAGAACTCTTAGGTGGTCTTCTAGCTTCAGTTTTGAAAAACATCTCCCAGTAGAAATTTGACCTTTATTTAAAGAATCTTACTTTGCCAAACACTGAGAATTATACTGTGTGTACTCTTGAAAGGCGCAGGGCCAAACTGTGGTAATTATGAGAACAGGAGTTCTTAATTTGACTATTTATTTATTTATTTACCTTGAAAGCTTCTTCCTCTTGCACAGAAAAACTTGGATTCTGTTCTTAGGAATACTGCTTCAATCATTACAGACTTCTGTGCAGTTACAGTGTTGGGGATTTGTTTGTGTTCACAGGTCCAAAGCATAAGCATTTCAGTTTTATTTAAAAAGCTTTTTTTCTACGCAGAGGGTCATTTTATAGATTGTCTTTGCTCTGGAGATGCCCTGAAAATGATTTATTGTGGTGGTTCACTTTACCAAGTCCCCTCTATTGATTCTCCACACCACCACTTTGAGGGTTCTTTACAAAGCATTTCTGTTACTCATCCCTTCGTCTTTATTCCTGTAGAGAGAGCTTTGTATCATCTTTTCAGTTCTTGTTTTGTGAATCAGTGAACATGCTTCAAATTCATTTAACTTTTTTCTCTGATTTAATGTTTCCTGTGCAATATGGTTTTTACATTCATTTGTTCCTTAGCTTTCAGAAAACCACCTTTGGAGGTTATCTTCATTTTCAAAGAACAATTTGCACTGTAAGCTCAAGGCTTTAGCAGGATCATTGAACAGCCCTGGTTGGAAGAGACCTTGAACGAACATCAGGTGCAGCCTCTCAGGGGAAAAGGGAACCTGGTTGAGATTGGCACCCTGTCCACTTACATACTGAAAACCTCCAGTGGTGGGGACTGCACAACATCAGTGGGGAGGCTGTTTGAGTGACCAGCTATTCCAACTTTAAAAAAAAATGTCTTATATCAAGACAAAACCAGTCCTGAAGCAGCTTGTGCCTGTTGTCTCTTGTCTTTTCCGCATGGCTCCTTGTGAAGAGGGAGTAGCGGAGAGTCTCCGTAGTCCAGAAACCTTGGTTTATCACTCAGTTTGTGAAACTACATAGGGAGAAATTAAGTAAGTAATCGCCAACTCTTAGGAGGTAAGCCAGAGACATCTTGTGATCATTGGAATACCATGCTTCTAACTTGTGTGTTTAGAATTGAAGAGACTGGGTCAAAAATCAGCATCTGCCAGGGAAATTGTAAATCATTCTCAGATGTTGGAGGTAGGCATTACAGCCTGGTTTCTCTAGTTTTGAGGACTCTAGGAAGACAACTTCTGAGCAGTTCATACGTTGTGTTTTGTAACATGCTAACCTAAAGGAGTTGTGTTTATCTAATTTTTAGTTAATCACAGCTATGTCCTAGTTTTTGATTTTAGTTTGCTCCACTGGTTGTGATAATGTGATCTATTGGCTTTTAGGCTAGGGATCTTTCTTCCTCACCTCCCTGTGTCCTAAATAGGAATTTCATGTTTCAAGGTTTCAGGAAAGTTTCCCCTCATGGAAAAGTTCTTTGGTTTAGCAGGCGCTGGATATATTTGTTTCCATTTTACTGATAGTGGAAGGACTTAGAGACAGCCTCTTGCTTATTGAAATACAGAGGTCAGAGTAGCTAATGTTCTGACCAAGAACTTTGTGATTGAAATCAAGAACATCTTTGTAAGACTACTGATGACTTATGTGGGTCTTAGACAGTCTCAGCCAGATACATTTGAATTACACTTTACATGAGTTGATGGAAAATCCACAAGAAGTACGGGTGTCTAGAGAGAAAATGTGACATAATGGGGAGAGATAGCTTTGTTTTGGTTGTTGATGTAGAGCTAATCTCCTTGACAAATGATTAATCTTGATAATTATATACATGTGTGTAGGTTATGTATCAAATGACAGCAAACATGAGAAGAATAGAACCAGGTGCATCAAGATCTTCCTGTGTTTGCAGAGATCCTGAAACACACTACTGAAATGTGTTTTACTTGCTTTGACTCTTCAATTCTGTTGGTACCTAATTTGGTATGTTCACAGTATTACATGAAAATGATGGTATTTCTGAAAACCTGCCTGCAGCTGACTCTTTTTTTCTGCAGTGAGACATGCCTGCAGTCTGGAGGGATTTAGTTGGGTTTCGGAGTATGCCTGCTTGGTAACTCGAGAACAAAAGGGACTTAAGAGAAGGCTGCAATTCAACTTATAGCCAAGTTTTTCAGAGGAAATAATATGTTAATGTGGTAAATGAGGCAGTCTCCAGGACAGTGAATGCTCGTGTCTGGATAGGTAAATGACCAAGGTGGGTAATTATCTCCATATATGCCTGCATATACATTCTGGTAGGCTGAAGAGCAAGGGAAGATTCTGTGCTGTACTACGGGGTGATTCTGTGCATAGTCCAAAGTGTAGGTGTCTTCTCAAAAACAGAAGAGGAAGAGAAAAAAACAGTTGACTTCCTTTTATGTTATAAACTGCCTTTTCATGCACATGTACAGATTATAAAGAAATAAAAGTGACTGGTTTAAATCTTAGTTTCAGAGTATACAAGGTCCCGTTCCTGTCATCACGCTAAGAGCTTGTAGCCCTGAAAGACAAAACAGTGTTTGTAGTTTGGGGACTAGTTAGAATAGAAAGTAAGAGATAGAATATAGCATCAGTGACCTCCTGATCAGACTGCACTGTTAATCAGTATTTTAAAATTGGTGTTACAGCAGCTATAGTCAGTGTGGATCACTTGGGTACAGTGAGCAGTTGGCCACAGTCCAGAACATTTCTCTCCACCAGTTCTGTTGTAAGCTCGCTAATGGCTCATCTGAGGACACTGCTGTGTACAGCTCGTGGTCAAGGGATAAGTGTATTACATAACTGAAAGCTGTAATTTGGATGGCTAGGTTTATTTTGTAAAGAAACCTATCAGTGGATTGTACTACATCATTTAAATAACTGACTTTTCATTGGGAAAAAAAAAAAACTTTTTTTTCTTTTATGTAATTCTGTTGCCCTGGAACAACAAATGTTTGGACCTGTTATGATTAGCTCTAAATCCATTGGTAAAATAATCCACTTCCCTGCCAGGAGGTGTCTGCTTGCATCCCATCATATAGGTAGTATTAAAAATGAAAGAAAAGACTCTTCTTGTTTTGGGCAGTATTCTTCATGCATGGTAGCAGTGGTATTTAAGAACCTTCTATTTTTCATTGTTTATAGGAGAGGTATGATGAGCAAGAGGAGCTTAATCACAGTGGAAACTGAACTTTGTGAGGACTTTTTTCTATAGATTACTACAAAATGGACTAATTGGAATTGTATGCAATTTTTTTTTAGTTTGTGTTAAATGCAACTCACATACTTCAGTGCCCGACCATTGTAATCTTTGTGATATTCTATAGAAGGCATCACTGAAATGTCACTGACAATATTACTGAACATCTTACTGTGCATTTTTCTTTTATGTAGAAGCTTCAGTATGAGGCGAGGTGGATGGAGGAAACGGGCTGCTGAAGGCGATGGCTGGGGAGGATGGGTATGTTTAAAACCAAGTGATTTTTGTTTATTTATTTGCTTTTAAAAAGACAAATGGCATTATGGCTGAGAAGGGTTTCGAATTTTGTTAAATATGCTGAAGGTATGCTGTAAATTGAACTCTTTTGCTTCACTTGAAAAACATAATTTGTTAAAATTGCCTTTGAACATTAATCATGTGTTGAAGTCTTACTTCATAGTCATCAACTAAAGTGACTTATTAATATATGCAGAACTTTGAGTAGCTTTAACCACCACTTAAAAACTAAACCGAGTAATTTAAAGAATATTTTTAGTAGTTACCAGTACATTCTTTATTGCTGAACAAACATTGTGAGAGCTTTGGCTTAGCATCCAAACTCATCACTCACTGATTTCTTTTTTTTTTTTTTACTTTCATAAGAATTTGATATATATATATATTTTTTTCTTAGAGAATAAGAAAAAAGAAGTACGAAATAAGTCCTGGCATAGTGGTTTAAAAAAAATAAAAATAAAAATGCAGTTTATCTTGCAGATAAGAATTCAAAGTTGAGGATTTGGTGTTTTTGTTTGTAAAATGAATGTGTCCTTTGTATGTCAGCCATAATCAATTTGAGGGAATGTTGCATACTTTTCCAGCTTCCTGTAACTTGCTGGTTTTAGTCTGTAAACATAAAATAGGACTGGCATAATGAATTTGTTTTTCCTTGTTTGTTTTTAACTTAAAAACTAGGGAGGGTACATGTCAGCAAAGGTTAAGAAACTGGAGGATCAGTTCCGATCAGATTCAGCCATACAACACCAGAGGGATGGGAATTCATCAAGTATCTTTAGTGGCGTCGCCATCTATGTCAATGGCTTTACAGGTGAAGCTTTTGTTTTTTAAGGATCTGTTCCGTCTTGTTGCAGTGTCTACTTACTATCCTAACTGGAGTAAAGAAATGTGAAATATGATTGTTTGCAGCTAACTATGTAGCAATTACTGTGTATCTTAAATTTTGTGTTTAACTTTCCTTTGTATTTCACAATAAAGGTTTTCAATGTGAAATCACGTTTACATTCTGAATGTAAATATTGCTTTAGTATATCATGTACATGAATGGTCGCTGGTAGAAATAGGAATTAATTTTTCTGCCTTTTACAAGTCTTCACTTTCCATTTCACTTGCTAAAAGTGAAACCTAGGACTCTGAGTGTGCAGTACATTTGTTCAGCAGTTAATGTTTTTACATCCTTTTAACTACCACTGTTCTCCTACAAATTCAAATGTTACTCTTTCAGACTAATAACGGTTGGACACGTAGCATATTTGTTAAATTTATGTTTGAGTGGATGTATAGGGATTGTCTTGCTCAGAGCGGTGTAATACCTGAGACAGTGAACCCATCAATACTGGAGGAGCTAAGGCATAGATGTACGTTGCCTATATCTGGTGGACTGACAAGTGCAATGCATGTTAACTGGAGTAAGATTTTTAATCTACCATACTTATATTCATCTTTCTCCTGGGTTCCCTAAAGCAGCTTAATAACCTTTTTGAAACTTCCCAGAAGCCTTATTCAGGGACCTATGCCAAGAATGTTGTTACTGTTACATAACTGATGTGTGCAGCATCTGTGATAGGGAGCATGGCAAGTTTGAGCATGGGCTGAAAAAGCTTAAACTATTAATACAGCTGGGTCAGATATTTAATACAGACAGGTTTGTTGAAACTCCAGCTTTTATGTAGTGTTCAGGGCAGTAGTTCCCAAACAGGGATCCACAAGATGGATGTCCACAAGACTGGAGTAGGAAACAGAATGCTTTGAAGACTATGTACAATATCTCTAGTTAAGTTAGGTAGTTAAACTGTTTCGAGAGTTAACAGTAAACCTCTGGAGAGAATTGTAGCTTAATTATTTCAAAAATAAATTTATTCTTCCTTCCTGTGTTGATGGACTCTAGGTATCTTGTGCCTAATTTACCATTCAAAACATTGTACCTGTTAGAGCTCACCCAAACATTTTAGTGCCAAGGTGACACCACTGCAAAGATATTAAAAAAGCTTTTTTCCATTTTTTTTTTTTCCTGCTGCTTGCAAAATAATTATTCACACATTAAGTTGTTAGATTTTCTTGGTTTTTTGTTTTGTTTTTTGTTTTTCAATCACGTAAGAAAGAATAGCTACTACAGTAGTCAGAGGGGATAAGAAATATTAGAGGGAGTAAGAAGAGATGTTTGTTTGTAAGGTAGTCTTAGTTCCCCAGAGGAATTAAGGAATAGTCTGGTAAAGAAAAGCAGGTTAGCTACTTCATTGAGTCAGAAATTGTAGCACAGGAGTTCTTTGCTGTTGTTGCACCTTTTTGATATTAATTCTTCTCTGTTTTTTCTGGATGTAAACTGCTCTCCCAAACTTTGATGAGCACACTGGTTAATCTAATACTTGTTCTTTGTATTTTTTTGCAGTGAAATGGTTCTTTTAGAGGTAGTGAAGCATCAAATTCTCCTGAGTGGGTTTTTGTTTTTTTTCCATGCTTCCTTCATACATACTTTGGAAATATTTTCAATAACAAGCAGAATGTTTGCATTTTGAATCAGTCTTTTTTGGAAACAGTCTTCTACATTTCTTCAGAAATGCATTTCTGATTTGGTCTTTGAAGAACATGCAAAGGTTTTGGGGGAAGGACAGCGCTTTGCACTCCTTCTGATCATGGCGTTGTATTTCTCAGCTACCATTTTTCTTAGTGTATTTGCTGACACAAAGCAGGAATATTTGTTTTTAAATTTTATAGATCCCTCAGCTGATGAGTTAAGACGGCTTATGATGTTGCATGGAGGTCAATACCATGTGTATTATTCCAGATCAAAAACAACGCACATCATTGCCACAAATCTGCCAAATGCCAAAATAAAAGAACTGAAAGGAGAAAAAGTAGTTCGACCAGAGTGGATAATGGAAAGGTAAGTTTCCATTTTTGCTTTTGGATTCCTTGGGGGAAAGGGGTTGTGTGGCAGGGTTGAAATCTGGAAAAGTAGCTTTATAAAAGATTTTAGCAAATTACTTGCAACAGCTGAGTAAAAATACAGCTGTTGTATTGAGGATTTGTTTCTCAGTGATTGCTCTTTAACAAACTTTACTAAGAACATTCAGAAAACGTCAGGCCTAGAACAAAGCTGAACATTATCCTGTTCATTCCAATTTCACATCCAGTCAGTGGACTAGTTCTCAGAATTTTAAATAAATACCAGGTTATGTTTCTTAATTACTCTCTTGCCTTGTGTTTCGCATGAGTTTTACCTAATCTGTAAATGAAGAAGAATATCAATTTAAAAGCATTTTCATAAAATAGAAATGATTCTACCTTAAGACCTATCACATTATGACTTGTAAAAACAAAACTAAACCCAAGGTTTTTTATCCAAATAACGCATCTTTTGGTTCCTCCTCTCACTGAAATACATAAGATAACTGAAGTTATCCTGAGGTTCTTAACAAACTTCGTTAATTTCAACAAAATCAAATGCAGAGTCCTGTACCTGGAACAGAATTTACTCCCTTCAGCTGGACAGGCTGGGAACTGACACTCTAGGAGGCAGCTTTGTAAAAAGGCTGAAAGGTTTACAAGGGTCTACAGTGAGGCAGCAGTTGTGTCAACCCTGGGTGGCCTCAAAGAGTGAGCTCTGGTTTAAGTATGATATGGACTGGAGACCTGTGGAGATCCTTCCCAACCTAATTTTTTTCAGTCATTCTAGAGTCTGTGTTCTAGGAAGTGTGGAAACGAGAGGGGTGTTGAATGATGTGTCTACAGTAAGACTGCTGCATCTTGATACAGCTTGGAGATATTAAAAAAAAAAAAAAAAAAAAAACCACAACCAAACAGCAGACTATATATTGATCTAGTGAAGAGTTACTTCAGTAGCTAAAATCCTAGCATTAAAAAGGTCTTAAGTAGATGCTTCTTCTGATGACCTTGAAATTACTGTAATGACTTAGAGATACTGTGTGGGTGGTTGTGCAAGTTCAGAGTGATACAAGAAACATTGTAAGCACTTGTATTAGCTTATTTGCTGTATCATCTTTTTCCGTATATAAAGCTTTGGGATTCTACCATGTTAGTTTCAGCTCTGGCCATACGTAATGTAAATCATGTTCCTTTTTAAATGCAATATACTAACATATCAAACAATATTGAAGTGATATATTTGAGGGCTGTTTTTACCATCCTATTCCCATAAGAACTTTACCATGTCTCTGTGTGTGCTAGCTAGCTTTAATTTATCTAACTGGGTAATGCAGTCTCCCATTACATTCTTCTCTAATTGCCACAAGACAGGTCCACATAAGGGATTCTGTTCCACTGTCAAACTCCCTTAACAGTAATACAGTTGAGCTAGTTAAAAAGCACACATCTGAAAGGAAGCGTTCAGGTGTTGAAGAGCAGCAAAGAAGTTCATATGTCACTGAGCTAAATTTTCTTTACAAATTTAAATCCAATTGTATCTTCAAAACTGAACACTAATATTAAGCTTCTTTGATATAAAAGAGGTTCCTCTGTTGTAAGAAGCTTTTGCATCCGTGACAGTGTACAGTATAACAAGTTGTACATGAAGGAGAGGTGGAGTTTAGGTTGAGAAGAGTGTTATCTTTTTCTGCTAGCAACAGGCATTGGTATGGAGAGCTGAAATCATGTGATGATGTATTTTTGTGAGGATTCCACTTCAAAGTCCATGACTTTGATAAGCAATTTAGCAGTTATTGAAGTATAATTGCTATTTCAAAGGGGAAAAAAAAAAAGGGAGATAGAGTGGAACATGTAGGACAGAACTGAAAAGTGTGGTAGATATTTGTGGAAGGTCTCTAGCTTTTTGTCAGTGCATCTTCTTGCAAGAAGGTGTAATTATCATTTTGGAGTGGAAAAAGTGGAAGCTGGCCTCTTGTAGGTTCCACCCAAATTGGCTGGGGGTGTGTGTTACTCACATTGTGCCAAGTTAAAGAATTCAGTCACTGTTATTCATTTGGAATAACCTGGACCATACATAATATTTTTTTTTTTTTTTGACTGAGTGTTGTTCTTGAAATGAAATATTTGGGATTTCTTTATATTACCTAGAGAAGTGGTTGTAGAAAACTGACCGATACAACTGTGCAAATGTCTTAGTAACAGTCACCACATTACAAATAACTTCTTTCTTCAATCCAGTCTGTAGAGGGAAGAATGTTTTGGAAGAGGCGGTAAGTGTTCATAGCAGAACATTAATGGTTATCTTGAAAGTAACCACTTAATGTACATTGCTTTTAAAATGTTTTTAGTAGTAATCTATTCCTTTTCTTTTGTTTCAGCATTAAAGCTGGGCGTCTCCTCTCACACATTCCGTATCAGCTTTACACCAAGCAGTCAAGTGTTCAGAAAGGTCTCAGTTTTAATAGCATATGCAAACCTGAAGATGCCGTGCCAGGTCCAAGCAATATAGCTAAAGATCTCAACAGGGTGTAAGTGTTCCTAATCTTATATGCTGATGTTGATCATTCACCCATAATGGACTAGCATTTATAACTATATAGCATTTTTTTTTTTTTTTAATTGATTTCCCTCTGTAGGAGGGAAACTTTGAGCTACTGAAATTTAAAAGTAAGGTATAACTATATAGTTACAGTATTCTTCAGGTTGGAGAAGATGAAACCAAGGAGGTCTCATTATGGTCTAGAGCTTCCTTATGAGGGCATTCAAGGGAGGGGCAGACACTGACCTCTTCTCTTTGGTGACAGGGGAGGGTCAGGTTGAATGTTAAGAAAGGGGTAGGCATTGGAGCAAGCTCCCTGGGGCGGTGATCATGGCCTCAAGTTGATGGAGTATAAGAAGTGTTTGGACGCTGCTCTCAGACATGGGGTTGGAATTTTGGGTGCTGCTCTCAGACGTAGGGTTGGAATTTTGGGTGCTCCTCTATGGAGGCAGGAGTTGGACACAGTTATTCTTGTGGGTCAATTCCAACTCAGAATATCTGATAATTCTGTGATCCTATGAGGAGTTGAGGGTGGAACTACAATTACCTTGACTCTGAGGCTTGTCTCTTATCTTTGAGTGATACTTTCCTCAGTAGTGTGACCTGAGAGTCCAGTTGGATACAGCACGTCTGCGTGAAAGCAACAGGCATAATTTAAAGGATTATGACTGATAACACTGAAAAGTAGGTCTTTATTTCAAAAACAAAAAGCTGGTATGAAAGTGGATTTAAAAATCCAATTATAACAGAAGGAATTACCTTAAAAGACTGCACGAAGGGAACAGAATCATAGGCTTCAGTAAAACTCTTGTAGAAGAATCAGAAGGTGAAAAGCCTTTGTAGAAGAATCAGAAGGTGAAAAGCCTTTTACTTCGAACAATGTGTTTTGTAATTAAGTTGATCATTGCATCTTTTTCTAAAGCAGATGTTACATATTTGTTGTTCAGAGACGAGAATCGTGGAGTAGTTGAGGTTTAAAGGGACCTCTGGAGGTCATTGATCAATGCCCTTGCTCAAGCAGTGTCAAAGATACTGAAGAAGATACTACTATTTATTCATAACAGTGATCTGTGTTCTTCTGTAGTCCACTGATTCATTTAAAATCCATTTGTGTGTATTGCTGAGGAGACTTTACCATGAGAGAGATTTTATAGCTTCAGGGATAAAGAAGCTGTGGTGCCACAAAATGAATATCCTAAGCAGTATTTATTATGTGTATTTTAAACAGTGAGTGATATGATCACTATCACCTCTTACTATTGCATTGTTAATGTTTTTTAAATGAGAGGAATATTCATACTTCTGAAAATACAAATTTAGTCTCAAGTTGTGAGTTTAAAAGCCTGCTTTACCCAGTGGTACGTAGTTTGTACTGCTGGATATGCCACTTCCAAGCATGCAACTCTTCAAAACTGTTACATTGAATGTAATTTACAAGTGCGATAGTCTTACCCAAATTATCACAGTTAATTGGCTTTCTGATTTTACTGGTATACTGGATAATTAATTATTACCCATGTTGTTTTGTGACTGTACTTAAATTGGTAGCTTTGGGAATTGTGAGCGGTGGTTGTTTTTTTCCAGCAGATTTAGAGTATGTACAGTTTTTGAAGGCTCTGTTTTTAATTCTACTTAAGATTGTTACACTGTTAATTTTTTTAAATAAAATCTTAGTCTTTACATCATCTGAGTAAATGTAAATTGCTGGTGCACTTGTGGGAGGCTACTTTGTTTTACACGCTTTTAGATGATGAAAAGTAATCCGTTTGGGTTTTTGTCAAAAGCCAAGAATATATTTGGTTTACAGAGCTTGAACAATCTTTTTCTTGAGAAAAGATAAAATGAATCCAACACACTAATCTAAATCATTTTTAAAAAACAGGAGTTTTCTATGTGTACTTTTTTGGTAACTAGATAACAAAAATAGCATCTCTATATAAAAAGACTCCTCCTGATGGTTGCGTATTTCTACACTACTGTGATATCCACGGCAGCATAACAGCTCTGTTAATAAATAATTATTGCAGTTCCATTGGAGACCGATAATCAGTTTAAAGCCCTGGAAATAGAAGTGCCCAGAATCATGCTCGTATTAGAAAAGCTGTGCAAACTTCTGGTAACATTGCAGCAGCAACACAACAAATATGCGCAGTCTGATGTATGGTATTTTGTCATATTGAGAAGACATAGCTCAGAATTTGAGATACTTGTCTTGAGACTGACTGTAAAAACTTATCAGTTATATTTACCTTACCAATTGTTATCAGTATATTTGAAGTGACCTCTAAATGTACCCTTTTAATAAAAGGAATGGTATTCAATTATCTGTCACCTATCTGTTTCAGAAATCATATTAAACAGTGTGAGATGGAAAGTGAGATCACACCCAATGGAATAAGTAGCTGGAATGAAGAAGAGGAAGAAGACAGTGACGGGCTGGGATTTGCAGAGCTGGACCAGATCCTTCCTGAAAGAAAACAAAATGGGATTCAATCTCACAAAGACAGCACTGCCATTTTTAATGGACACACGCATAACACTTGTACCAGTGCCTTAAAGACACAGGATTGCTTGGTGCCCTCCAGCAACAGTGTTGCAAATAGGTTCTCTTCAGGCCCTGTGCAGGAGGAGGGGAAACCTGAAAAAGGCATCGTTGACTTTAGAGACTGCGCAATGCAGCAGTTGCAGCAAAGCAACAAAAATACAGACTTTTCGTGGAATCCACATAGGACTATGAGTAATTCATCCTCATCTTCATCTTTGCACAGTAATACTAAAATAAATGGTGCTCACCACTCCACTGTTCAGGGGCCTTCAAGCACAAAAAGCACTTCTGTACCTACTCCAAGCAAGGCAGTTTCCTTATCTGTGTCCAAACCTTCAGATTGTAGTTTTATTTCTGACTTTTATTCACGTTCAAGATTACATCATATATCAACATGGAAGAGTGAATTGACTGAGTTTGTCAACAGCCTGCAGAGAAAAAACAGCGGTGTCTTTCCAGGAAGGGAAAAATTAAAAAAATGGAAAGCAGGCAGGTCTGCACTTAAAACTGACACAGGTAGATACTTGTTTAAGAAGGTTTATTTTGAGAAGGTTCCTTATCTTTGTTCACGTACTAAATGTCTACCAGAGACTAAACAGGGTAATGTTCAATATTCGCATTGCAGTCAGGCTATCTGGAAAAGCTTGGTGACTTTGATGCAGTGAAAACTAAAGGCTCTGCTACTTCTGTATTTGTTTGTTAAATTGTGATCTAATGTGATGCGCTGATCTATGTTCATTTCTTTCTTGTAGAAATGATATCAAGACATGCAGATTGATCGAGGGGAAAAAATACATCTATCTAAATGCACAAGTCTGTAGTTGCCATGTGAAAAATCTTTAAAAAAACAAACAAACAAACGAAAAAAAACAAAACCATTGCTGCTGATATGTAGTTCAGTGTGAAAAATTAAAAGATGAGTGACATTTGGAAATGAGTTAAAATTTAAATTTTCTGGTAGTAAGTTTTCTGTGTACCTCCGTGTCTGTTTAAAGAGTAGTTGTGTCGTATGGCAGTTCTGGACCTGGCTTGTGGTGGAAGAGAAATGTTTTGTCGTTATATTGCACACCAAGGACCAAAATTAAAAGATGTGTGTAATTTATGAGACAAAATGTTGCACATAGAGATTAAGTGTTTTGCATCTTTAGAAGCTCTAACTTATAGTCTTAGCCAATTAAAAGGTTAGTTCTGTTCTATCGACAAGATTCTGACTCTGCTGTGTTGTAAAAATACTCATTTGTAATCGCATGAAAATTTGCTTCTGATGATAAATTACCACATTCTAAAAATTTGTTAGGTAAATTAACTGATTATATGTTAATCATAGTGCACTCCAATTGTAAAACATTCTATCTTATAAGAATACTTTAATGCATACTATTTTCTGACAAAGTATGATATAAGCTAATATATATTTACTTCAATTTGGCTTAGAGAACTTTATCTAATTCACATAAAGCAGTGTCGTAAGGGCTAATTTGATCACTTGATTTGTAAATATGTCCTTCGTAAGAAGTTGTTTGCTTTTTTTTTTTTTTTTAGTAAGGGGTCCAAATGGTAAATTATTAAGAAAGCACTTTTTTTTATTATTCATCAGTTACCACGATGGTCAAGCAAAACAAATCAGTTTATACGTGAAGTGTTTTTTCACTGTTATGCATTGTTCAAATTAAGATTTTCCGTTAGCTCTAGTCTCCACTGGTTGGTCATCACCATGGATGCACAGACATGAACATCTTAGATTATTTGACACTGTTAGCTGCAGACTGAAAAACTTACACTGCTGTCTTGTTTATCTTCGCATGTTTGTGTGTGAGTGTAGTACAGCAACAACAAAATCCAGTTGCATGGAAGGTTTAACACATCGTGGTTTATTTCCTGAAGAGTCAAAGGTAATTCTTAGTGCAGCTGAACTTTTTTAAACTTCAGAACAGTCTACTGATTAATGAGGAAAAATAGGTAAAGTTCTCTGCTGCAGATTGAATACTATCATACTGCAGTTATGACTTTGTTTCCACAGCATACGATAACCTTGTGTTGAGGGAACTTGTCATAGCAAGGTAAAAAGTCTTAATTAGATGAAAATGAAATTGAATTGGATCGATGCATTGGTTAGGTTGCTTGGCTACTGTTTATGTTTACATTTCTTCGAGAATTTAGGAAATGTATATGCTCTCTAGGTGAGAAGAAACAAAAGTCTTTATAACTGAAGGTAGTAAAATATTGATTATAGTCCTTGATGACTGCTGTAATTAGTACCAAAGCATATCAATTAGGGTTCAAGTTTTCTGTTGGTGTATCTTCATATTAGGTAATGTGTCTGTTGCGAGCTCAGCCAAACCACAGAGCTGTATAATGCACGTGGATATGGATTGCTTCTTTGTGTCTGTGGCGATCCGAAATAGACCCGATCTCAAAGGTCAGTATTCAGTTCTAAATATTTCAACTTAATAAGTGGAGACTTCTTGAGCAAACAAAAAAAGGCTGTACACTTAAAATGTGACTTTTACATGTTAATCTGGTTTTTGGCATCTTTATCTGATATTCAGATCATGAAACTTCTCATATTCATAATTTCTCACAATCTAAACTCAAGTGAAAGAGAAAACTGGAATTCCCTTTGCTGTTTGCTTTCAGTGTCTAAAAAAATAAAATCTGGAGCAACTGTTCTCATTACTGTTGCCAATTAGATCTACCATATTAGAAATTGGGGATCAAATTCTGTTTGCACTAAAAGTGGGTTTTGTTCACTCTGTTAAGAAAGAAAAGGAAAAAAAAAGTGGGATATTCAGTGGTTTTCCTAAGGCCGCCTAAGGAGCTTTGTTTAATTAGAATGGTGGAAACGTCAAGATTGAGTATTGTCTCTTTGACTGAATCATTTTTCAAGAGAAATTCACCTCTCCTTCCTTTTCCTATCTAAGGTTTTATACCTGATTATTGTTGGAAGATGAACAGTTTAGCTGGCATTTAGAAGTTGGAGTGTGTGATCATACATAAGACTTAACAGTTCGGGTTTTGGTTGTGTTAGCTTTTTTGTTTGTTTATTTGGGGGGAGCAGGGGGGAGGGTTGGGTTTTGTTTGGGGTTTGTTGGTTTGGGTTTTTGTTTTTTTTTTTTCAAATATAATATTCGGAAATGGAAATACAAGCTGTTCTGTGTAATTGCTGAACATCATTGATGCACAAATCTGAAGACTTCATGCTGTGGTGGACATCTAGTATCCGTTGTAGAGCTTGGGTAAGAAGAGTAAGCTGTATAATAACTTTCCTTTCTCCAAAAGCAGGAGCTATAATGTTAAAGATAATTCTAGTATGTGTGCATTTTTTTTAAAGTGAATATCCTGCCAATTTTAAAATTCCTTTGCTCAAATGTAAAAAACCTAGGACTTCCTGCAGATATATTTTTCTGCCTGTTCCACAGAAGTTTGCCAGGACTTTCAGTGCATATATTAGTTTGCTAAGAAAAATTACGAGATGTTGATACTACTGAAGAGTCAAAAGTTTAGCTACAGATTCGATGCTGTGCAGGTGATTTAGCAAATGGAGTTGGATGTGTTGGTATGTGTACACTCCTTTATTTTAGCTAATAAATATGTTTAAACAGGTATTTAAAATCGGTATGTTGTTTTGCTATGCCTTAAACTAACAAATTAATAGGGCATTGGTGAAGTTTCACAACGTGATTTATAGTAATGATAAAGAGAAACGAGAATGGCTGCATTTTACCTGTTCAAAACTTCTCTTTGCTGTCTAATTGCAGTCACAGAAGTTCATAGTCACAGTGCAAAGTCACTTTCATAGCTACTTCCTCCTTAATGCTGGAGGAGAGTATAATCTTGAAAGAAGTTGCAAGAAGTAAAGCAGACGCCTTTATAATCTTACCCTATTTATACTACTATTAAAATTATAAGGTATTATACTCTCTTCTAAGTACATGCATTTTTTCTCCACAGGAAAACCAGTAGCTGTTACTAGCAACAGAGGTGCAGGAAAGGCACCGCTGCGCCCTGGTGCAAACCCCCAGCTTGAATGGCAATATTACCAGAATAAGCTATTGAATGGCAAAGCAGGTACAGATAAGTCTATTTGTTTAAATTGTTTTGTAATTGAAGACTTTTTCCTTAACGTTATTAATAAGTGCACAGTGGATAAACTGTTTTTTCATATGTGGAATTTCAGTTAAAGAAATGTCTTTGGACAACTTAATGCTCTGTGGCTTCAGTAAGAATAGGCCACTGTGACTTTTTTGTCAGTTTTCTTTGCTCAGTGTGGGTGAATTATTTTAGAGTAATTTTAGATTTCATCGAGTGTAAGTACTTCTTTTAAGTAAGAGATACAGATCATATGGGATCACTTGGTTCTGAGAAAGCCTTTTGTAAAGAAGAACGTACAAAATAAATTTTAAAGGCTACTACGATAATTTTTAAGTTATAAAAGTAGAAAAGCAGCAGGTGGCCAGTGAGAAATTGATTGGTTGAAGTTGGCTTTTGAATTGTATGTGTGTACAATGGTTTTAGTACCTGTATGCAGTGGTTCCATTTGGGTGGTCCTTAGAGCATTTTTGGGTGCCATGAAGGTCTGTGGCAGCTTCCTGAGTGCTGTCTTGCAATATTTTATTTCCGCAAAGCCAGAGCATCTCTTCCAGCATGAGAATTCCTTACATGCCTGCAGTAACTTTGAAATTTCTTACTTTGTGTCCTCAAGTAGTAGCATACAAGTTTAAACATGCTATTTTTAAAAATATGGTTATTGTTGTAGTGCCTGACCTGCATTTAGTATGAGGAAGTAAGTTGCTAAACAGAAATAGCAATTGGGTTTGTTTTGTTTTTCTTTTTTTTTCTCCTGCAGCAGTCTGCATAATCAGGTGAACGTTTAAGTAGCTAAGTGTTTTACTGCCACTATTTCAGTTTAGGTTTGGAAGTTAAATTTCTCTTTTGTCCCTTGTAGATGCGCTTTTTACTTACCTTGCAGTAGGAAATACTGTTGTTCTAAGGTTTATGTTTCAGATAGTTTCCATTGATACAAGAGGCGGAAAAAGATAGTTTGTTATTCCATGGTTGTTTGTGAAGTTTTAGTACTCTTAATAAGAAAATAAAAAGGAAGCTGTAGATTTATAAGAGCTTTCCAAAGTATAGGAAGTGATGCCATTTTATTTGTCCTTTTTATGTAGTTCAGTACTTCAAAACTGAGATAGAATATATGTTTGTGAAATGTATTGGCCTTGAACTTTCCAAAGACTTCTCAGGATGCTGTAGTCTTAGCTTCTGCTGTGTTGGCAGTGCCATATGTAAGCGTGTTACAAGGATAGCTGTGTTTTTAATGGAGTTGGATTTCCTGTAAGAACAGCTTGTGTATGAATATTTATTGGTAGCTGTTTTATACAGTGATGTCGTAACATTTACTAGGTCCTTACACTCGATAAGGATGTGACTTCATATAATCAAGCGATATTTGGAGATTGAAGCAGTTAGAATTAAGGAAGGTTAGCTGATAACCAGCACGTTTGTTGTGATTCACAAATTCAGTGGTATCTTTTCTGCTATATTTTTTACTTAAGAAAATTTCAGCCTCATGTAATAAACTCAGTTTCTTACTGCAGCAGCTTTTTCTGAATATCCACACATTCATTTTCTTAACTTCACCATCCAGTCTCACTGGCTTGCACGCAGGCAGGCAGCTATCTCTTTCTTGATACATAATCTGATTATACAACCTGTTGTTTTGGTGAAAGGATTTTTTCTTAACTCTTTTTACAGTCTCTATCTTATTAGCTGCAGGTTCATAACGTATTTTGGTCTCTCTATTAGTTTTTATTTCCACATACGTTGTTTTTATCAACAAAAAATGTAGCTAGCTGTTTTGCTTGCATTTTCATGAGAACATGGATTTTCTTACTTTTGAAGAGAAGAAATTAGAGTTAGTAATAGTCTTAGGTGAAAAGGTGGAGTGTGGGCTAGGTTTTTGACAATCACAATGTCTTAGAAAGCGTATGCAAAACACTTTAAAAGTGTGTGCTTAATTGTGCCTTGTCACAGGTAAATATGGTCCAGCAAACACACATACTAAATGGAGAAGTGCTTTTCTAAAATATCAAAAATAGCAAATGCTAAATTGTACTGTGTTAAATGTACATAATTCTGTTTGGGGGACTGTTATATAAATGAAATAGAAAGATAGTTGCGACCAACTTTGAACATGAACAGATTTTTATATCCATGCTTTAACATGGAACCCGCTTCAGTTTTTGATGCTTCATGCTTTCCAGACTGCCGTCTGATTTTTGCCTTCTGGTCTTGCTCACTAGAAGAAATGTTTCAAATTAAAAAAAAAAAAGAAAAGAAAAAAAAAAAAAGAGCAGAACAAACAAACAAACACTCTGATGAATCGCTCACTTTCACCAAATACTGAATTCTGCAGCTTCAGCTACCTCTTTTTTTGCAGATGACTTCTTTAGTGATACTGGTTCCTGCCTTTGATCTGCCTTGCTAGACAGATATCTAGTGTCAATAGAATCTTGACTCCTTATGGAATACTTTCTTTTTCTTGTTTGAATTCATCCAAAAATGTATAACTTGGAATTTGGAAAAAAAAACAAATGCTGTCGTTCTCTAAATCATCAAATTGGAGATGGACTTTCTGGGTAGTCAAAATTACTTTTCCACATATGTGTCATCTTTAACATTCATGTCCGAAAGTTAGAGGATTAACATATGTTAATCGAAATTCATAGTTTGGGGTCTTTTTTCCATGGCCAGGATGCCCAAGCTGTGAATGTTTTTTAGTCTTCCTTTCCCCCAACCCTAGTATCTCCAGTTTTTCATTCTAAAGAGCAGCAGTTTTTAACCATCATATTAGTCACAGATTTATTCTCAGCGATTTCTTTTTCACAGACTTGGGTCCTGGCCTCTGATTTCTCCATCCGTTGCTCCACATTCACCATGTGCCTGTCTAGTTTCCCAGCTTTTGATGAGAGGTTCTCTACCTTGCCTTCCATTGAGGACAATGTGTTCTGCATTGCCCTGAATTTCACATGAAGTGACTCCATCAGCTCATGGGGGGATCTGCTCTGCTGCGATGTGGAAAAAGTCGACGAGTCCAATGAAGATAGACAAGATGACAGCATCATCTCAGGCCAGGGCACAGGAAGGCATGGACTAAAGAAACTTTTCTTGTCATCCTTACCTTTAGTTGGGGCATAATTTTGCTCTAATTTTCTGCTGCAGACACCTTAGGTAACTTACTGAGCTCATCATACATTAAAATATTTAAGACATAAAAACGTACATGAACTTAGCAGAAGTTCTGAATAAAAGCAACTTTTCACGTGAGTCAGGTTCTGCCCCTGCTGTCTCCACTCATTACAACACTTTCTCTAGTCTCATAACTACTTGTATGTGCACGTAGCACCACGTTTCCTTTCAAATTGTCAGCGTGTAAGTTGTTAGTATCATGAAATACAATTAGGTGTTGTGGCACTCTGAAGAAAACTGCCTGTTTATTATAATAAATAGACTGCAGAATGAAAAAGAGCTATAACGAATATATAATGTTTCATTTTAAGTAAATAGACCCTTTTTGTCTGTGTGATACCTTGTTTTGATTCTGATAGGGGAGTTTGGAAGGGCATAGCATTTTTTGCATCTAGCTGTTTTTTCAGGCTGATGAGTTACTGAGAGTACAGGCTTGTATCTTTCAAGGTGTGCATTCTGTGAAAACCTGCATGGAAAGGAACATAGAATGCTTTACTGGATTCCAGTATTGTGTTATGAAATTCTGTTTAGTATGTAGTGGGCCAGAAGGGCTCCTTAAAACTTACCTAAGAGCATACAGTGGACATTTATAGAAATAGGGAAGGTCTGTCTCGTTTTGAAAGTCTGATGTTGTAGTGTTTATAATTTCGTCATTTTGATCCAAGAGAAATTGATGGTGATGCTTGACAGAAGTTGACATATTTGACATAATCTAATAAATACTAGGAAATAACAACAGAAGTCTTGTCTGTTTCCCCAAAAGAATGTTAAAGGAAATGTAAACTTCTAGCTAGTGTTTTTTATAATTTGAGATGATTAGCTTTTTGGCCAGTTCACTCCTTAAAAATAACTTCACATTATCTAGATTAAATAATTAATGGAATGTAGTTTTAAATAAGAGGTTGTAAGTGTGATACCTGGTGGAATTGTATTTTGAATATAACTTCTTTGTTCTGGTGGTAGTTGTGCATCCTGTAACAAGAAATATAGCTAAGGATCTTTTTGTTCTGGCAAGCAGATGGTAAATTTTCGACTGTCTTATGGTTGATATGGTTGTAGCAGTTTGAAGCGTTTGATCATTTTTATTGTCTTTAAAGCTAACTGAGATAAGTCCTGTTTTACAGATGGTGTATGTTCTCACCAACAAGCTGCTGTCTAGTATTTTGGGGGAAAATAAAAACAGAATTTTTCTGTAGCACAGTATTTTTCTCAGTGATATGTGCAGAACTACCTGTAGAGAGAGATTACAATGTGGGGGTTCTGTTTTTTGTTGTTTGGTTTTGTTTGTTCATAGACTATGATGTAAATCAACATAGTAGTAAAAAAAAATCTCATCACCAACAAGTAGTAGTATAGAAATTGTGTCAGATATAATTTATTATGCTTACTTAATTCACATTGATTCTATTGAACTCTTAAGAAGAACACTTTACAGACAAATATAAATATTGTTTTCCAAGCAGAAATTAGAATACCTGATAAGCTGGACTCCTCAGTCTGGGAGCATTCGGATTCTGCACACATGAATGGAGTTGACTGTGATCTGACTGTTCTGTCCATGGCTGAAATTGCTTCTTGTAGTTACGAAGCCAGGTAGGTGAAAGTTAACCTACCTGATTACTTGAGAATCTCACCCTCACTCAGAGGGTGGCACTGGCACAGACTGCCCACCCGAGCTGTGGATACCCCGTCCTTGGATGTATTCAGTGCTAAAGGAGTTGGAACTTTAAGGGCTTTAAGGTCCCTTCCAAACCAAGCAATTAAATTTGTATAAAGTGTCCAAAAATACCATTTGCTGCATCATATTTCTGAAAGTTTATCCTGATAAGAAACTTTTTATTGGATGTTTTTAAAAATGGTAGTTGTGTAGGCTGTTAGAATTAAACATAAGATCTTCTTTCTACATGTTGCTGCTTCATAGATTTTCGGCCTAACCTAAGTGTTGTTTGAAACAAACCCTGTTAAGGAAAACCTTATGTAATTCATAGTGATGCTGTTGATTTCATGTTATCTTCGTTTCTTTGTCTTCGTGGAGTTAGGTTCACTTCAGTGAGACAATGATAAGTGTGATTACTGAACTCCTTCTTGCTCAGATTATGTTGAGCATCCCCGATAACAGCTTATAAATGTTCAGAATATGAAATAACTTATAAATATAACCACAGTATTGAAAGTATTTTTTTCTTTGATAAGAATAATAGTCCAGAAGTTGCACATTTGTTGGCACCTTTTTCAAGTATTTTAGGTTAAGCAGTTTTATGTTTCTACTTGGGAAAGTTAATTTATTTATCACGTGAGCATAATTTTATAAGTTTGCACAGTGGAAAATGAAAACGAGATACCTTAGTGAATGTAGTGTATGCTTAGGTTTAATTTGAAAAAGAAGGTGGCAACTGCAATTCTGTGATGTATGGCTTTCTTTAGGACTTTTCGTCCTAAGCAACTTCTTAAGGACATCTTGTGTCCAGGCTGTATGCCTGAATGTTACACAGCTAATTCAAGTATTCTATTTGCAGTTATTTTTCATATTTTTCATTTTGGTAGAAGTTGAATTCCTTTTAATGGGTAATTTATTTTTGTTGGGAAAGTCTAATAATTCATTTGGAAAAGCCCATGTTAGGGAAAGTTGATACTGTATTTAATTGTTGTTGTTTTAAATTATTCTTTCAGGCAAGCTGGCATAAAGAATGGAATGTTTTTTGGCCAAGCAAAAAAGTTATGTCCAAACCTTCAAGCAGTTTCATATGATTTTAATGCATACAAAGAAGTTGCACAGACAGTATATGAAATACTAGCAAGGTAAGATGTGCTGTGTGTGTGCATGGTAAGGTTGTCAAACTTATTTTAATATGCCACTGCTTAATGGCATTTCTTGATATAGTATTTTCATATTACTTTTCAACTTCAAAATCATCTCTGTTTAGATCTTTCTTTGGTACTATTTTACTTACTTTTCTTGGAGCACCCTTCCTCTAAGCGTTCTTCTATCTTGAAGCCAGACAGTCAATATCTAACTTCCAAAGGAGTCATTGTTAAATTTTTTATTGATTACCTTTGTGAGGAGAAGTGGATTCTCCGTAGTAGTGAGGTTCTTCCAAGGTGGTGTTTTTGTTTTGTTCCTTTACTTCATGTTGTGGTTGTTTGTTTGTTTGTTTTGTTTTGAGTACCTTGAGAATGCATTACTGGAGTAGTAAACTAGTAGTAGGAACTACTGTCTGATTTAAAATGCACTTGAGCAATACTGGAAATTTGTTAGTATGACTGGAAAGAAAAAGTGTTCAAATCTTTTTCCTGTTCCTTTAAAAGCATGATGCATATTGAAGTCTGTCCTGTGTTAGCAATGTTACCGAAATGTGCTGTTGTGCCTTATTTTATATGTAAGTTGTGTGATACAAAATAAGCAGGGAAATGCTACCTCAAAAGGAGGACTTTATTTGCTACATATTTGTTTTAACAGATGGTGAGCTGTTGCTGGTGTTTCACCTCCTTTACTTTGTGTTGATAGCTATACTCATAACATCGAAGCTGTCAGTTGTGATGAAGCACTAGTAGATATCACTGAAATCCTTACAGAGACCAGATTGACTCCTGATGAACTTGCAAACGCTATCCGTGATGAAATCGAAGCCCAGACTAAATGCACTGCTTCTGTTGGGATGGGTAAGAGCCTTATTTCAATTCTGTCGCCACTTCCTGCTTTTTTTAGGTGTATCAGAACTATGCTAGATTGCCTTAACTCTGAAGTGTTGCTGAAATACAGAATATATTGCCATTTATATTATATTAGCGTAAGAAAATTTTCCTAAGTGGAGAGGTTTAAGCAAAAAATTTATAGAGTTGCTATCAGCCCTCCTCTGCTATCTCAAAAGTAGGTTAAAATTCCGTCTGTGTAATATTCTTTTGTTCATTTTAATGAAATGCTACTGTATTTTTGTAGTAAATAGAAAGCTCATCACAGATTGTGTCTAGTACAGGAGAAGGCAGTAGGAGTTTATGATGATATAATATAATTGAGACATTGAAAGCAAAGATTTGGGTGATTTGTAGTGGGTATCATTTATAAAATTATACCTCTGAGAAGACTTGAATTCTTTTTCACTTGACTCCTTCCTTTCTCCTTTGTTTTTGTTCCTAATAACATTAGACTTAAGTATCTGTAAATATATGTGCTAAGCTTATGTAACTCCATAAAATCCACTTGTGATGTAAGCAGAATTCTTCCTTTATCACTCAGTAGCATAGCAGTACGGAGACTGTAATTCCTTGGATTCATATTTGTGTCTTGTTTTGAGTTGGAACACATTTGTAATCTCTTCTATATGCATATTTAGTGTTTTTGCTTTTTCTGTTACTTTCTAAAGCATGATTTTTCTAATCAGATACAATAGTTCATAGAAACATAGAATGGCCTGGGTTGAAAAGAACCACAATGATCATGTAGTTTCAACCCCTCTGCTATGTGCAGGGTCTCCAACCACCAGACCAGGCTGCCCAGAGCCACATCCAGCTTGGCTTTGAAGTTCTCTTTTGGAAGAGACAAATACCTATGAAGAAATATTTTTTTCGAATTATTTGTATGAGATGTTTGAAAAATATTTTTGGCATCCATTCATATAGTAGGTAAACTAAAAAGACTGTCTTTTCACTCATAATTCATCGTAAAGTATATAATCAGAGGAAACAATTTCACTTGCACTGTTACATTAATGTAGATGCCTGATGTCAAATACTTGGCCTACCAGAAACAGAAGTCTTGTGTAAGTGATTTGTACATTGCCCAATGGGAAAGATTTACCAATATAAAACAATGTAAATTTGAATACATATTATTATACTGTAAGAGATCTCTCTACACTATTATTTCTGATTAGAGATAAATTAAAGAAGATATGCTTATGCCAGTTGAATAAGTTTAATTTTTGCCCTGGAGGTTTTGGTGGCTGACTGAACTGATTTAAGCAATGCTAGTGAAAGGTAAAACACTCATCCGTAAACATCCATTATCCTGATTTTTCATTTGTTAAACGAGGTATTAAGTTTTTTCCTACTTTATTCCAGTGTTTTGAGAATGACATGTTACAGAATGTAACTTACTTTATGGTATCAGTGGCTGTGTTGGTGTGTTTGATAGATATGCAGTACTCTGTAGACAAAATATGAATCTCTAACAGAAAATTGAATGAAGACTGTCAATATCTGTTTCGTCCATTTAACTTTTCACGTGAAACAGTGGACACAGAAGTTGGTTCTTACTCACTAAAATTGCAAATAGATTAAAAGAATATGAACACAGATGGAAGGAAAGTAGCAATAGTAACACACCGCACTGAGAATACTGGATTCCTTCTGACATTTTGTGAGGTTTTTTTTATCTTAGAATGGGGCGTTTGGCAATAATGAAGCTATTTTGGTATCATTTCAGAGATATTGCCGGTCTGGGCATGAGTGAACCTATAAACAGGGAAGAAAAAATGCTGAAATAAGCTTTGTTCACACTTAATGAGCACACATAATAATTTAATGAAGTCACTGGATTTTTTTAGTGATTATCCAGGACCTAAATAATAGATTAATTCCAGTATTTCATATATAATATGCTTGGAAGAATTGTCATTTGAGTACTATTTGCACTGAATGTGATGGACATTTAGGTGTTATATAGTGTTGAGGTATTATTCTTCTACATGTTTAACTGTTCTCACTTAAACTGCTTACCTGTACTTCTGCGTATGTAGAATGCCACCAAGACAAATTGAGTGTTCTTCATGAAGTATCCTGCACTTATCTGTTGGTTGCTTTGGTTTGGTTTTGGGTTGTTTTCTTTTTTTTTTTTGTTAAAAGATAAAGATTTTACTGTGATTTCTGCACTTCTTTTCCCTTGACTGTTGAGCTGCAGAATTCTACATGGGAAGACAGAAGTTACCACAGACACAGTTTAATTTGTCATTTTTACAGGTTCCAATATTCTGCTGGCCAGAATGGCAACTCGTAAAGCAAAACCCGACGGACAGTATCACCTAAAACCCGAAGAAGTAGATGATTTTATCAGGGGTCAGCTTGTTACGAATCTTCCAGGTACTCAGTTCTATTTTACAAGACGTTTTACCACCTGATTTTAAAAGCTTAAACTACAAATCTGTGTTGCTCCAGTTACAAATCAAGCAGGATTAGATGTTATTCTTCGGTTATGATCCAAAAAAAGGAGATATCCAAAACTTTCAAAAACCATTATATTCCTGAAAAGAGTCTTAGAGGCCCTCTACAGAGCCACATGGCCACATAGATCTGTGGGAGAAGCTTAAAGTTTAATATGTTATTCAACCTTATATTCTTTGACAAAATTATTCAGCTAGCTTGCTACATTATAATGAATAAAATAAGTACCTGATGTTACTCATTTTATCACTGAGAGAAATATGATTTGCTTAGAAATTAGAGCTAACCCAAGAGATTGTTCTTTCTGAAATGAGGTGTATGAGATCAAGAGTTAGAAAAAAATAGCACAGATATCATAATAAGACAGACCATGTATGACCAAAAAAAAAAAGTGAGGAAGGAGAGTTTAATCTGCTGCTTTTAATTAACAGACACAGCTGAACATGAAAAATAAGGCTGTTGTGATTGCACAACTGCTGTTGGATTTTGCGTCCACTTATGGGTAGTTTTTGATTCCAGTAGATTTAGAATACAAATCAGGCATATGTTATGCAGGGAATTATTTTTTCTGCAAGGATCTTAAGTTAAAGGTATACTGTAAATTGTGACAGAATGCGTTGGTTCTTTTTAAAAAGAGCAAAAATTTTGTTGAAACCCAAGAGGTTTTTGCCTAGATGTCTGAGGAAATGATGATTATGTTTTATAAATGTGCGTGTGTATGTGACAGTACTGATTTGTGAAATGTTTTGCAGTTTCAGCCAAATCTTACTGAGAGACACAGGTTCTGTAGACACAGTTTTATGAACTTTTATGAAAATGAGAGCTTGACAGAGGAAAATGATCCGTGTTGGTATATAGAATAGAATAGAATTGCTCATGTTGGAAAAGACCTTAAAGATCCTTTGAGAGACAGTAAAATTTAATTATTATGCATTTTGATAGTAGTTGTGTAGTCATCCTGTGTTTAGCCAGAGTGCATGACTTTTGTCCTGCACTCCCTGATTCTGAGGAAAGAGAAGAATATTTCAGTAAGGGAAGAATTGGAAAGATTGAGTAGGATGGCCATAGACATAACCGAGACCAAAAGAAAATGCTGTGAGGAAGGAAGGGATCAGGGAGGTTCTTCAAGGCATAATGGAAGTCAACAGAAAGATGGCAGGGATCTGTACTTACTGTGAAGGGAGAATTATAGGTAATAATGACACGTATGTATATATATATATATATACACACTGTCACTGAAATGGAAGAGTAGGAATAGTGTATGTACACAGATACAGGTTCACTGGAAATTCTCTTTTTATACTACATTTTCTGGACAAACATAACAGCCCAGTCCCATTTATTTTTGACATGCTTTCAATGAACATTCATAGTAAAAACTCATTAGTATTTGTGTCAATAATATCACTAGGTAAAGAAACAGTGGTTATGAAAGATAGAAGCTGATTTATAACTTTTGCTGACTCTGGTAATGTAAACTCACAAGATCAATATTTTTCACAAGTAACAGCCCACTCTCCCAATCCCAGAAATGTACTTAAGTTTATCACACTTGCGTATGTGTGGTTGCCATGGATACCTGTAGTTGCTAGTGCCTGGTAATTCAAGGCACAAGTAATACGTATAGGCTGTCACTTCTGCTTGAAATACTTGGTGGGGTGTTTTTTTTTTGCCTAGAAAGCAGTGGGACAGTAGTCAAAATATTTGTGTTGTTTTTTTTGTTTGTTTGTTTAGACTAAATCACTTGTATAAAAACATATTACATGTTTTACACTGTTTTTGGATGGTGTGCTGTGATATTCAGAGCTATATCCACTGCAACAGGCAGTACAGTACCCTGCCAGGAAGATTTACAAGCAGGAATCATTCACTTTTCACAGAAATGTAAGAAAAGAATGCTGCATTCTAAATATGTAATACAAACTAAAGAAACTGAGATGAAGGCAGCAAAAGTTTCCATTGAAACTATGTTTCATTGAGTGAAATTTCTTGTCTTAGACTATGCTGTATCAAATAAACAAAGTTTAAAAGGACAGATTTTATTCATTAAAAACATGTCTGGCTGAGTCATGTAGTGTTAACAGAACTAATTGCTTTGTTGTTAGGAGTTGGCAGGTCGATGGAATCTAAGCTGGCTTCTTTGGGAATTAGAACCTGTGGTGATCTGCAGTGTGCTTCGATGTCAAAACTGCAAAAAGAATTTGGTCCAAAAACAGGACAAATGCTCTACAGGTTTTGTCGTGGTTTAGATGATCGACCTGTCCGCACAGAAAAAGAAAGAAAATCTGTTTCAGCAGAAATCAACTATGGAATAAGGTTTACGCAGGTAAACTCAAACTTTCTTTTCTGCAGCAGCGACTTTCAACTGTAGAAGGAGCTTCCCATGTTCTGATTATTCTCAGACTTTGATCTGTTAGAGCACCATCTTAGCCACCAAATAGAAATAAGGAAAATGAAGAAGTAGGAGAGAGGGGAGACTGCCCAAGTATTGGACTGAAAAGGAGCCTGCACAAAATTAGCTGGCTATTCTGCATTCAGTATACAAGTCTGGTACAGAAAAAGAACTGCAGTAGGTTTGTTAGCACCTAGCATTCTCTTTCATTTAGATGCTGATTATTCAAATTTGCCAGTGTCTGAAACAATGAACAGATTGCTCCAGTTCATTTTTTACTAGACGTTTTGCAAATATTTTGAGTTTTTGTTGTTGTCATTGAAAAGAAAACATATTAAAAAACAACTTTTGTTGTTGTTGGAAACTTAAGCATTTATAGAAGTTACAGAACAAATGAGCTTCAGAGAAATATTTTATAGTTCAGACTTTCCCTCAAAGAAAGAAGGGGAAAATGGATCAGGACATTTGCTCAGGGCTTTTTCCAGTCTGGTATTGGAAACCTCCAAGAACAAACACTGCGCAGATTCTGAGTGACCTCTTCTACTGTTCAGCTGTCCTCATAGTGAAAACATTTTTTTTTTTTCCCCTTAAGAGCTGTATATGCTTCATATTCTACACTTGTGTTTCAAGTTAGACTTGAAATTCTTAAGATATAATTATTGTTCTTAAATGTTTTTTAAAAAGACTTACTTCCAAAAGGACTACTTATTTCAGCATTAGGAGTCTACCATCTCTGCCTAATTTCAGCAACCTACGATATAAACAAAATACTCAAGAGCTAATTAAGATAGTTGCCTGTGAGTCAACTTACTCTTTAAGTTTGCAAAATCTTTCTTATTTTTAAATCTTAGCAGTGCACACTTCAGCGTGTTGTGAAGTGGGTTATAATGAGGCTTAATGATTTACTTTACACATTTGAGAACTGGTAATCATCTAAACAGTGGTTTATTGTCTTTTCTCATTTAGCCTAAGGAAGCAGAAGCCTTCCTTTTGAGTCTCTCAGAAGAAATCCAACGTAGACTAGAAGCTGCTGGTATGAAGGGTAAACGATTGACCCTCAAGATAATGGTCAGAAAGGCTGGGGCACCAGTGGAGCCTGCAAAATATGGAGGTCATGGAATCTGTGATAACATTGCCAGGTAACTATGCATGGAAAATAGAGTTTTCAGTAGTAGGCCTGAGAACGTTTCTGCAGAATGCTGAGCACTGAATCTGAGTAAGATGGGACAGAAATTTTGAAGTGCTCAATACCTCTTTGTCTATGTAGCAAAATGGCCTTAACGTCAGATGTTACTACCAACATTCTGTGTCTGTATTTCAGCTGTTCAAAAAGGTGACTTGTCTCATTCTCTTGACATTCACAGTTAAGCTTTTACATACAGTCAAGAAGTGCCTTAGTTTTTTTTTTATTTGATCATTACCAACATAGTAAAGCAGCTTTTTGTTTGGTCTCACTGCAGCGATTTTGATCTCATTGAGATGCTGCCTATGGTAGCTGCTCATCCCTGGTGCAAAAGTGTACCCCAGAAAGTTAGTTGATAGCTTGCTGTCAACAGAGGAAGAGCACCTTCAGTTTCCACAAGCAGTCCTATTACACTTAACAATTATTTTTCATTTGTGGGATTTTTTTATATTATTCAACTGGATGATTTTGACTAAATATTTTTTACCTCTTATTTATATGCTTGCATACTCATAAAAACGCAAGAATGAAATGCAGACAAATGGTATCTTGTGAGAGCATTTCATTTCATACAGGATTGTCTCTGAACCTTCCAAATACACCTTTATTCTTCAGACAGGCACTTGTGTATCAAAGCATTTGTTCCTTAGTAAAGAGATGGTCCTGTCCTGCTTTTCTTATGAGGGTGCATTTAGCATCTTTAAAGTTGCTTGCTCCATCAGAATTAAAACTGTGTCAGTTACCTCTGTGAGAAAAACCTACATTCATCTCATATGTTTGATTAGCCCCCTGAAATTCTGTTCTCATTTGTCTCAAATGCTGTGCCATTTGGGAATCCGGCACTGCAAAGTGCTAGTAGTGCCTTACAAAGCTCTTAGATGGCAATTTTGAAAATTCACAACCAGGTAATTTTGTGTGGGAGTTGTTGCCAAAAGTTTTCTTAAAGTTATTTAGCAGTCATCAGCTCATCATTTTCTGTAATCCACATGGACGTTTGTACATCTGCTTCTCCTTCAGTGTTCCTTTGAATCATTTGCTTTAGACATTTGACAGCTGACAACTGAAATAATACTGGGTAAACTCTTTATGAATTAAGCTTGAACAAAGGGGAGTTTGTAAGTGCGCTTCTGTGAGTACTGCACCGTAAAACATATTTGTCTAGCTTCAAAAGATAACATGTATATGAAATATATGTTACACATGGCAAATTAATTTTTGAGCTGCGCTCTGGAAATGTCTAATCAGTAAATAGGTGTTTTGTTTCGGTGTTATGTTGGGTTTTTTTCCTGTGGAATGTGCTTAGTTCTTTTGCCTTTAAAAAGAAAAAATAGCATTCAGTTTCTGTACGCAGGAAATCATGATGTGTCTGTCGTTAAGGTTCTCTCTGTAATAAATACAGAACTGTTGTCTTTACAATTTGTGGAAGTTTCCTTGCTAACAGTACTTTTTAAAATTCTTTTTAGGACTGTGACTCTAGACCATGCAACAGACAGTGCAAAAGTAATTGGAAAAGAAACTCTGAACATGTTTCACACAATGAAACTGAACATATCTGATATGCGAGGGGTGAGTTCATGGAAAACCCAAGTTTATTATTCTTGTCAACTTCCTCCTCATCTTACATAAATTTTCAGTTCTCCATGGTAGGCAGCAACCAAGCTAAAGCAAGCACAGATCATACAAAGCTTCCTTAAAGTAATCTATCCACTCATTAAGTTGCTAGTAAGGATACTGTTCGTAACTCCAATCAGAGATTGGAGTTTTTGTTCTGCATTGCAAGCTTTAGATCCAGAAAAGTTACCAGCTTGTGGTTTGGCCTTTGTTTGAAGGTGAAATCAGTGGCTGTCTTGAATCATGACTTACTGTAGAATGTTCTTGCTTACCTCAGTGGTTCTGTCATAGCATTGTAAACCAGTAGTCTCAGAGACTATTTTGGCGTTGGCTATTTCTTAAAACGGAGCACAGAGGCTTTCTAGAACAAACTTGCATTGATTGGTCATCTTGATTGTAAAGCAGGTTGTTAATTCACAGTGTTGTGTTGCCAATTCAGCCCCATAGCTTGGTTTTTCTTCTTGGAATGCATGAAATATTTATCATCATCTCCCTGTCTTTTTTCTAGCTTATTTTTGTAGTTTAGAGGGTATCATGTGCTTCATTTTGAAAAACAACATACTTCTCTGACGAGGTGGCTTTTTTCAGTTCTGGAGGGGGCTGTTCAATCCTGGATGATAGAATAAAGTGCAGGTATAACCAGGCTCACTGAGTGGCATTCATCTCAACTGACTTAAGACATCCCCAGTGTCTATGCCTATATTGGATCTGGTCCTCTTAAGCTTCACAATGTATGCATAAAGTGGGACATGTGCCCTTTTTCAGTCTGTCCTGAAGTGTCCTAAAGTTACATCCTTATCTGTCAGTACCCTCATCTAGGCACATGAATCCACTAGCTTGTCCCATAATGTTTTAGTAGCCTGTTAAATACAACTAACAAACTAGTTAATATTATTCAATTAATATCCCTGCTATGTAATTACCTGGTGAAAACATGTTCACTAGCTCCTTCCTGCTTTCTGAGCCATATATGCAATTTTTTTAGTGTTTTTTTTTCCTTAAGAAGTACAGAGAATTAACAGTAAATTCTCACAATGTACCGGTGTATACATAGTTGGATACGTTTTTTGAACCTCTGTAGATTTGATATTTAAAAGTAAACAAAAAGTGAGGGTGTTTTTTCAAAATGAGGAGCACCTAATCTGATCAAGACAGCTTTCACAGAAGTACTTTTATCCTTTAAGAATTTGTGAGAACCATTTCTAGAAGTGAAACAATATCCTATTCCTCATTTTTAGACTTGAAAGTGATGGATTTAGCGTAGATTGTCCTGAGGAAAACTATTCCCTTCCTGTACGTATAGCTGTATTTAATGCTAATCACTTTCCTTGGTCAGTGCTGCTATATTTTTAATATCTAGGAAATTTCATAATGAGCACGTTGTTTCATGGTCCTGTTGACAGCACTTTCCTCTATCAGAGAAGTTAAGCTGGCATTATCTTTGTAATTCATTAGTTGTTGGATTGTGGTGGATAATCCCAGGATTTTTGTAGTGTTTTTACATGGCTATTCATGCTTTTTTAATATACTTTTACTTGTCCTCTGTCCCATGCCCAACAGGCAGCCAGTTTGAGAAGGAGAAGAGAATGCTATTATGACTAAATTGTAGATCATTGTTCTTATTGTTATTATTGAAAACTTTATTAAATGAGTGTATTAATGTTTTGGATTCAGGTTGGAATTCAGGTACAGCAGTTAGTCCCCATCAGTAAAACCACTTCAGCTCAATCAGCAGTGCAATCTGGACGCTTACCTGGTGGATCACATTCAGTTATTGATCTTCTTCATGTTCAGAAAGCAAAAAAGTGCTCAGAAGAAGAGCATAAAGAAGGTCAGTAAGTTTTGTACTTCATGTGTATCATAATGATTAGTTCTTACGAACTGGAACTTCAATTATCTTTTTGAATACTTATTCAATATTACACAAGTATAATATAAACTTCTTGAGAGCATGTTTTGCTGCTGCAAATGAAAATACTGCATAATTTTTTAGCATTATTCCAATCTTCTAAAAAGGTATTAACAGAGGATACATAATAGAAAGTTTTATTATTATGATGTATGTTGTGTAAACTACTGAGTAATGAAAACTGAGCTTAGAAAAATTAGCTCTACTGTATGTTGGAACTTCAGAGTTTTTAACTATTAGATCTGTTTTGTTTCCGTGTGTGTCTTATTTTCATTTGTGTAGTATTTGTTGCTGCTATGGACCTTGAAATATCTTCTGATTCAAGAACTTGCACTGTTCTTCCATCTCGTGGTACCCATCTCACAGCTGGTCTCAATTCTAATGTTAGCAAGACTGATTCTGCTGTCAAATTGAATGGCTTGCATTCTCCTATCAGCGTAAAATCCAGGCTTAATTTGAGTATTGAGGTTCCATCTGCTTCCCAGGTAAAATCCAGTAATACTGAATATCTGCAATGTATTGTAATAATTTGGAATTGCTGGTCTTATATGGGTCGAACAAACAAAAAGAAAACGTTGTATTGCAGTCTTTTAAATAAAGAAAACTGCAGTAGGATAGAATGCACAGAAAGAGATGGTTATTAATACAAAACGATTTTGCTTAATAAACTGATTTTAAAAAGCAGTCTTATAGACTGACTCAAAGAATAAAAGATTTTTTTATTCAAAGGATAGAAGCTTAGTGTTCCTGTCTTTTTTGCTTCCCATCATCATTTGCCAAAGGATTGAAATGGAACAGAAATGAGGAAGATGCCAAGGCTGAAAAATTAAAAAGCTTTACCTTTCACCTTTCACAGCCACAGCTCTTTAAAGGAGCCTAAAGCCTAATTATTAAGGTCTGTCTCTATTACTGTGGCCTAAAGCTTGAGCACGTTTTGTTGTGGATGTAGAACTGGAACTGAAATACCTAGCAAGACCACCAATTCCAACTGCCTCACCATCTCAGGAATAACTAAAAGCTGAAGCATTTTATTGACAGTATTTTCTAAATACCTCTTGTATGTAGACACGGGGCATCAACTGCCTCTCTAGGAAGCCTGTTACAGTTACCATTCTCATAGTAAAAAAAATTGTTCGTAATGCCCAGCCTGACTCTCCTCTGGTGCAGCTTTGTGCTCTTCCCATCCTGCCATCAGTTGTCAGGAGCAGAGCCCTGCACCTCCCTCTGCTTCCCCTGCTCCTCGGGGCACTGCAGGAAGCAGTGAGGTCACCTCTCAGCCTCCTTCTTGCCAAGCTGGACGACCCCAGTGCACTCAGCCTCTCCTCACAGGACATGCCTTCAGCCCTGCCACCAGCTTTGGTGCCCTCCTCTGAGTTCTTTGAAGTAGCTTATAACATCCTTTTTATATTGTTGAGCACAGAACTGCACACAGAGGGCCACACTAATGCTAAATATACTGGAAGAATCAACTTTTTTTTTTACCTGACAGCCATGTTGTCTTCAATGCACCCCAAGATGCGGTTTGCCCCCTGGCTACCAGAGCACCCTGTTGGCTTATGCTGAGCTGTTGTCACCAGTTCTCCCGGGTTCCTTCCTGCTGAGCTGCTCTCCAGCCACTTGTCTCCCATCTGTACCAGTGTCCAGTCTTGCTCTGCCCCAAATACAGCACCTGGCATTTTCCTTTGTTGAACTTGATGCTGGTGATGATTGTCCAATACTCCAGTCTATCTAGATCTCTTTTCAAGGCCTCTCATCCCTCCAGAGAGTCAGCAGTACCTCTCAGCTGAGTATCATCAGCAAACTTGGTAAGGATGCATTGAACTCCTGCCTCTGGACCACTGGTAGAAATGTTGAACAGGACTGGCCCAAGAATTGAGGGGAGCACTGCTAGTGACTGGCTGCCAGGCAGGTGTAGCCCTGATCTCTACAAACCTTTCAGCTCTACTATTCAGCAGTTCATCACCCAACATAGTATGTACCATCTCTCAGGTGAGCAGCTTGTCCAGGAGAATACTTTGAGGGACAGTATCTAACACCTTACTAAAATCCAGTGAGAGTATTTCCACCACCTTCCTTTCACCTGCTAAGCAGATGACATTATCATAGGACTCCTTCCTGAAAAGCATGATAGCTGTCTGATAGTAGCTTTATTCTTCAAATGCCTTTTGATAGCACCCAGGATAATCTTCTCCATAACTTCTCCAACTGTTGGGGTTAGACTAACAGATTTGTAGTTCCCCGAGTCTTCTCTCATAGCCTTCACGTCAATTGGAAGAATATTGTCTAGGTTCCAGTCAGCAAGGGCCTCCACAGACCCCCAAGAGCTTTGGTAAATTGTTGAGATTGTTCAGCCATGACATCTAGCTCAGGGGTGAATCCTGCCAGGCCCCAGGGACTTAGGAAGATTTGAGCTGACCCAAATAGTCCCTTATGGTTTTGGTGACCACAAATGTAACGCTGCTGTTTCACGGTCCTCCAACTCTTAGGACTTGGCAGCCCAAGATCTGTTGTTAATGTTAAAAACAGAGGCAGAAAAGGCCCTGAATGTCTCTGCCATCTCCTCATTCTGTACAGTTAGGTGACTATCTGCATCAAATGTCATTCCATTGTTTTCTTTAGACCTCAGCTTGCTGTTGACATACTTTAAAAGGGCCTTTCTTGTTATCGTATACCATGGTGGCCAGTGTCCACTCAAGCTTTACTATTTCTTGTTTCCTTCTTCCAAATGCAAACTGCAACTCTCTAAACAACCTGCAGAGCTTCTAGAGATCACGTATTATTTTTTCCTGCTCAAGTCCCAGGAAGAGTTCCGTGTTTAACTGAGCCAATTTTTCTGCCCTGCTTGTTTCACTTACGGCACAGTGGGACTGCTTGCTCCTCTGCAAGCGGTTCTTAAAAAGTGACCAGCTCTTATGGACCCCAGGATTCCTAGGGGCACTGCTAACTTGCTCCCTTGGTAGCTTAAAATTTGCTCTCTTCAAATCCAGTGTGGCAACTCTGCTGATGCTTTTTTCTCATTTCAACAAAAATTTTGAACTCTAGTTGTAAAGAACATGGATAAACTTCAGAAAAGTTTCCATCAGAGAAATGAGGCACATTCTGTAACCAGTGTTTAATGTTAGAGTGCTTTTGATATGATGGTTTGTGAATTCCTTATTCTTACCTTAGCTCTTAGAGTTGTGTCTGTTTAGTTTATTACAAATTAATTTTTTAATTTTTAGCATTATTTTTTTCCTCATACTTCTCTCAAGTGGCACTGAAGCAAGGAATGTCAGCTTTTAGATGAGAGGAGGACAGTCTTTAAGTAAAATATTTCTCTGGGGTTTAGGGTTTGTTGGTTGGTTGATTGGCTGTTGATCCTCTAACAAAGGAAGAACCTCCTTATTTCTAGCCCCCTTGTTATCTTTCCGAGCTGGTATCTGCTTTAAAGGTCAGTTATGAACAAGTTGCACTGAATGCTGTCGATACCTGCGGTGTAAGCAGACTTACATGCTTTACTGTAAAAATTTCTGAATTTCTGTGATTTAAAGCTGCAAAAGCAGTTGCTGATGTTTTGTTAGCAGCTTTCCCTAGTAGTTATACATTTGTAGAAGCCAAGTATGCTTCTGGCAGAAAACTTTTATTTTTCTGTAATGTAATGCTGAAGCCAGCTCATGATTTAAAAGCAGCCTGACTGAAAAGTAGGGAGTTCCACCACTTGCTCAGGTTCTGCTATAGAAGCAAAATGTAACAACAGCAGAAACATGCACTAACTGTGCAGTGTAGTTCATAAAGTTTTGTTGGCCTTATGGCACAGTGTGCTCCTTCCCTTTTGTTTCATAATCATGGAATCATAGAATCACAAGGTTGGAAAGGACCTACAAGATCATCTACCAACCATCCTATCACCATTTCTATCACTTAAGCTACTAAACCATCTCTCGTAGCTCCTCATACAGACACCTCTTGAACACTGCCAGGGACAGCGACTCCACCACCTCCGTGGGCAGCCATTCCAG
The DNA here is from genome assembly GCA_030625065.1 of Alectoris magna. NCBI lineage: Eukaryota > Metazoa > Chordata > Aves > Galliformes > Phasianidae > Alectoris > Alectoris magna. Next base: position 64,174,828 of record CM060560.1, read on the forward strand.
TGCCTGACCACTCTCTGGGAGAAAAAGTTTTTCCTTTTGCATAATCTAAACCTCCTCTGTTACAATTTGCGGCCATTTCCTTGGGAAAATATAACTATATCATAATATGGAATTCATTACAAGGAAGGAGTGGTGACAGTTCTATGCTGCTGCTTTTATATGCTGTGTGCTAGGAAGGGAGCAGCAAGATATTTTAAACCCAGGATTTCCGGAAGATCTTTATAGTGATGTTACACAGAGCGAACTTGGAATGAGAGGACTTGGATTAAAAACTTGCATACAATTTGAGACGAGAGCACTAGATACTGTAAAAAGAGAAAAGTGAGCACTCGTATTTGCTGCCTACTTACTGTTAAATGATTATTTCTATTTTATTCTTTTTACATTTTGTTGCTGCAGAGCGTAACTGCCAGGTCCCCAAATGTTTGCACATCCACAGATTTCCCCCCCCCCCCCCCCCCCCAAACTCAAAGGCTGTAAAACTATATTCTTTTTTTCCTTCTTATACTGAAATTGACTTTGTGATCTATTCCTCAGGGACACTTAAAAGCATTTTATTTTATTTTATTTTTTTTTCATATTTGTAGCTAGATAAGTCTGTGCTAGAAGCTCTGCCACCTGATCTCCGGGAACAAGTAGAGCAAATCTACACCATACAGCAAGGAGAGACCTATGGAGACAGCAGAAGAGAGCCAATAAACGGATGTAACACCACACTTGTCTCACAGCCAGTTGGAACGGTGCTTTTACAAGTACCAGAGCTCCAGGAACCAAATGCCAATATGGGAATTAATGTAATAGCCTTGCCAGCTTTCTCACAGGTATGATGTTTGCAGGACATCAATAAACATCAACTTTCCACCTAGAAGAAGAGCTAACAGCTTTTTCTTGAGATAGAATTACTAGAATCTGTTACTGACTCAAAATGAATGATGGTCCTTTAATATCTTTTAAAAGTCTGTGCTTTCAAATGTAGCTTGCTCTATCACAAAATATAATGATGGCATTTATTTATTAAAGATTTATAGTCGTCGGTATGCATTGTAAACCTTGTTTACACTTTGCTTTGCAACCTAGTGTGTAAATAATTGTTTTTCTGCATTGCGGCTGAGCTACACTGCACCATCAGTCTAAAGCCATCCTAAAATCAGCTTAGCTGTTCACAGGAGACTCACTGTGTTTATGTGGATGCTCTGATGGTGTAAAGCCAACCCTCTAGCTTCTGTAGATGTGATTGTTTATATCACGTTCCTCTGAGAAAGGCAGGCCCGGGTAAAGATTGTGCATTTCTCCATAACGTTTACAAGGGCTTCTATATAGCTGGTCCAGGACTTGTTGTTCCTCAGAATAGTGGCCTGCAGGGGGAGGAGGCAGCAATAATGATGCTTCTGGTGATATTCCACCTTTCAATTCAAAATGATGTTGAACAGATATAGGGGAGAAAAGAAAAAAAATCACAGATTGGAATACTCTGAGATACAGTATCTTGCATATGCATAATTTAAAATTATTGTGGATACTGCTCAATTTTATTTTTCTATTTACTGTGCCATTGCTACATCATTGTTCTCAATGCTCTGGCATCAAATCATGATTTGTAAAGGGATATTTCTTGCTGTTTCTGAGGCCTAATGATGCTGTCAAAGAACATAGAGAAAATTAGATGAAATTCCTGACCTGCTTTCAAGAAATGGTAGTTAAAATAATAATTATTATTTTTAAAATGTCCAGTCCATTCTGCTACTAAAATTTCTTCACCTTTATTCAAGTTAATTGGTTCAAAAACAGCTGGATCAATTTTCATTCCTAAATGGCAAATTTGGCTTTTCTACATGGGGATATTGTGAGAATAGGAAGTGATTTCTCCATCCCTCAGCTTTCTTAAATTATGTAGCTAAACTCTCACCTGTTAATGAACGCATCTTGGACTTGAGGGTTGAATTACTCTGTGCTGTGTAAAACGAATTTGTGGGATATCTCGTGTGGGCAGGTCAGCACCATACAGCTGTCTGCCTGCCTGCTCAAGGGAGAAAACTTGTGGGCTGAGATGAAGACAGCTTACTAGGTAAAACAAAAGCTGTGCACACAAGCAAAGCAAAACAAAGTTGCCCAAGGAGGCTGTGGATGCTCCATCCCTGGAGGCATTCAAGGCCAGGCTGGATGTGGCTCTGGGCAGCCTGGTCTGGTGATTGGCGACCCTGCACATAGCAGGGGGGTTGAAACCAGATGATCATTGTGGTCCTTTTCAACCCAGGCCATTCTGTGATGCTGTGAAAACAAGGAATTAATCCACGACTTCCCATTGGCAGGCAGATGTTCAGCCACTTCCAAGAAAGGAAAGCCTACACTTAGAAGTGAATTACATTTGTAGTAGTGGGGCGAACTGGTGGCAGATCTACACCTCCTCCTTGCGTTGCCTTAATGTGGTAACGGTTCTGTTTCGGAGAATTGTACAGCACATGAAAAGTGCTGGTATCCGTTTGCTTAAATGATTAAGAAGTGGTATTTTCATAACGTGCAGGTGTGATAGGGCTGTGTGAATGATCTGTTAGGGCAACATCAGTACAGCGACCGCTGTACTTTCAGAGGGCAGGGATGGGGGGGAAAGAACAAAACTGTGTTCATCTCCCCATACAGTATTATTCCTTAACGGAATTGTTAAGTCTTAGAATGGAACAGTTGTGATGTACATGCACAAAAAAAAGAAGTTAATATTGGATACCGGCTCTCATATTTTCCTGACTCTTGCATGTTTAAGCGGTGAACATTAGCCTTTCTAACATAGTTTTATTGAATAAAATTTTTATTTAAAAAAGAACCAAGGCCTTAGGAGTTAATTGGCAAGGGACTGTGTTCGTATCAGTAAATGAAGGGATGGACTTCTGAAAACCTTTCATGTTGGTTCAAGATATAAAGTAGTTGGACTTTTGCTGCACTTAAAGAAGCGAGACTGCTCCCAAGGATGTTTTACCTGAGGTTTGCGCAGCAGTATCAAAACAAAGAGAGGAACAAATGTTTGGTTGTGCCGAGGTTTGAGTTTGTCAGTTTGAAGGCATTGTTCTCTGAGTTAGGCTTAGCTGCGCTGTTCATAGCGGGTGAATGAAGGTGGAGCGTCTTGGGGAAAGGAGTTACTAGCATCTGTGATCATTTCTGACAGTTGGTGTGTTACACATCTGTAAACAGTAACTTTATAAAATAATAAATGTAATGTTAAAAGGAAAATCTTGCGATTTTTACAAGCTAAAGTACAAGAAGAAAACATGCAATGTGTTTTACAGTGTTTCGGTTTTACAGTGTATCTCATCTGTTTTTGCTTGGCATAAAATGTAAATACCTTTCTCATGTGGGTAGTGTAGAGGAAAGCAGACGCTGCTGATGACTGGCAAAATAATCAAATGAATCTTCCTTCTGTCACTGTTCAGGTGGACCCTGAGGTTTTTGCTGCACTGCCTGCTGAGTTGCAAGCAGAGCTAAAAGATGCATATGATCAAAGGCAAAAGCAACCAGAGCAGCAACCTGCTAACGCTTTTGGTAAGTATATGTAGTTGTACAGTGCTTTTGCATAGGAGTTGTTTAATACTTGAAAAGATTTATGCAACACTCAGTGCAATGTAAATGTAAATAAAGCTTCTGGGAAGATACTGTGTTAAATCAAATTTCTGTATTTTTGATAGTGAGTTACAACCAGCTGTGGCCTCATTTTGCAAACAGATGCCTGGCTTTACTTAAATGGGTAATTAATTCAATTCATTGGGACTGTGGCACTAAACCCACCCATGTCCATATGTTTGTAGAATGGAATGTCAACTTGGTATGTCTCTTGATTTAAAGCACTGCATCTTCAGTACTTAGGTAGCTGAACAAGTACGTTTGGACTAGCATCCTCTTGGTTTATGTAACAGCAGTACACGTTTCGGGGTAATAATTGATACATGTTGCCGTGTCTGAGAGATGATTTTACTCTGAGCTGGTCACCTGGGTCTCCTTTATGTAATCAGTAGAAAGATAGAAGATGAATTCCCTGTGAATTTGCTCATTATAAAATGGATTGGAAATGCCACCAAGTTCATTGTCAGCTAAATGCTGCATTATTACAATGATACCTTGATTTCACAGACAGTGGGCCACTGCACGTAAGAGCACTTTGGGGTGCTCTTTGCTGCTGGTTCTGCTGGTACCCACAGGAGAAAAGTCTTAGCGGGTATCTGGGTTGGAGTGGGCTCTAGGGTGAGCCACCTTGTCCGGTAGGCTTCATATTTACTAGCTGCGCATATTCAAGCACTGAAATGCTTGATATTAAAAGGCTTATGGATAGTTGAGTATTTTGAGTATACAAATGTCTAGGCAAGTGCTTTTCAGATACCTAGAATGTGAATGACAGGTGCACGTTAGGTCGCTTTGTTTAGGTTATATTTACCTAATTGATTCATAGTTTTTACAGAAGATTGCGTCCTTTTCAGTGGAAAAGCATTTGGTTTTCAATGCATCAGTCATTAACTATTCCTGTGTTTTTCAGTATCAAAAAATCCTTCCCTACAACTGAAGCATGCAACAACGAAAAATAAGAAGAAAATCAGGAAAAAAAATCCAGTCAGTCCTGTGAAAAAGATTCAGAGTCCTCTGAAAAACAAACTCCTGGGTAGCCCTGCGAAAAACATGCCAGCTACATCTGGAAGCCCACAGAAGCTAATAGATGGTTTTTTGAAACAGGAAGGAGCAGCTGCTCAGGTAATTGGAGCCGTAACAACAGCTCTCAGTAAAGTCATGTCCGTTGCTTTAGATTTGGTCCGTGTTCACAAATACAGCTTGTTTTCTCTCCTGGATTCTTTACTAGATCATTACAATGCATGTGTGTCTTTGGTGTTGCCGTACTTGTCTGACTGAGCATTACCAACTTATGTTTCAAACAGCTGGAAGCAGTTCCATCAACTTCAGATGCTTCAGACCCACCAGCTCTGCAGACTGAACAGTGTGGTTCCTTCAGGCCACAGGCACCCAACCTGGCTGGAGCTGTTGAATTCAATGATGTAAAAACGCTGCTGAAGGAATGGATAACAACTATTTCGGGTAACGGATTCCATGCTAGTGATGATGTTATTTGCATCACAGGGAAAACTTCTTATTTTTTTAGCAAGCTCTTTGTATTTTCCTCCTTCTTCCATCCGTGTTCCTTTTGCTGGTTGCTTTTCACAGTGATTGTAACTTCTTAATGCTTCTCAATCCTGCAGTAACTTGATTCTTCCTACTCGGTTGTTCTTTGTTTTAGCCAGCTCCTGTTCTGTGTTGAGCATCATGACAATCTGCCTGCTCTTCTCTTCAGCCCACGTGTCACGCTCTTGTGTAATGCCGTGATATTACTTGTATGAAAGGTTTTCCTTACTTTGTCCAGTATGGTACAGCTCTATGGATTAAAGCTTTTAAAAGGGAATTCCACTTATGAAGTTGCCATTTTAGAGGAAAAGGAATGCAGATTTTTTCACGTAAAAAACAGTCAGAATGAATTCTAGAATAAAATGCAAAATTGCATTGTTAAATTGCCATTTAAATTTCATCATCATGTCACACAATTAGCAGTGCCTTTGTATCTTGGGACATCTGACCTGCAGGAGTCTTCATACCCTGGACACTGCCATTTTCCTCAAGAGTTCTGAAAGAACCATTCCAATCTAAGTCCGTTTCTTTTCCGTTGCCCTTTGGTTGCCGCTTGTCCTTACAAGGACGAGAAGATAAAAAGAAGAGCGTGATGCTTCAGGGCATTGCAGTCCATTTATGTACAGAACTTCCGATGCTGGGGGGAGGTTTGGGAATACAGCAGTTGTCAGATCGGCACCTGAAGTGCTAACACTGCCTCGTTTTCTTCTAGTGCATTCTAGTTATTCTTTGGTTACACTGAGAGTGTCCTTTGAGAAAAGTTCTCTCCATTGTTTATCTTGTTTTTTTTACAGATCCTATGGAAGAAGACATTCTGCAGGTTGTGAAGTATTGTACTGATCTAATAGAAGAAAAAGACTTGGAAAAATTGGATCTGGTTGTTAAGTACATGAAAAGGTAGCTTAGTTGCTAATATTTGTGGTATTTAAATTGTTAGCGCTTTTGCACTAGGTATTTGTGAGGTCACAAGCCTATTAGACATTTAATCGATGAGTGTAAATATTTTGAGCTTAAATGTTATTAAACGTTAATAAAGCGGGGAGAGGGAGGGAGTCGGGCTGATAAAACAGATGATCTGTGAAAAATTAATAGTAGCATTTAAAAAATATTTGCTACAGCGAGTTTTTTGTCATTGTCCCTTTTCTTCACCCTGTTTTCATTAATTTCTTACCCGATTTCAGCTCTGTATCTGGATCCTGTCTCACCTCTCCAACCCCATTAAATCCATTCCTGTTCCTTTGTTGCTGTGCTGTTACTCCTCCCACGAGTCAGAAGGCCCAGTTTCCATTTGTGGCCTGCTTACTAACTGGCACTTAACCGTGTAGCTCAGCTTTCTGTTTCTTAGATCACGAAAACATTTATTTCACAGATCCAGTCACGCCCATAGACTACAACTTTTATATTGTGAGATGTCTTTAGGCCTCAGAAAACAAGAAACCTGCAGTGAACTGTTTTGTTGAATACTGTAAATTGTTTATAAAACTTATCAGAAAGCATCGGATATAGTTGCTGGTCCCCATGTGGGAGATGTGCTCTGATGGCAGTTTCTCTGCGAGCGCAGGACAAGGGACATGGAAGTGAAAGATACGCAGTTGTCCATGTGGCACTGACATTAGGTCCTCCACAGCTGTACATGTAGGAGCCCTCCGCTCTCCTGCAGCAGTCATCCAGGAGGTGACTGAGAAGGGGAGACAGAGAGAGCGCAGCGGCTCTGTCTTCCTTGGGTATTTTTTACTTTACTTTGCTTTTCTTTTAGTAGCAGCTGAACGATAGAGCTAAATCACACTTACCTGTGTGTTTGTGATGCGGTTCCACCTGTAGCTGCCCACGCAGTATAGAGTCCCCCAAAAGTATCATTAAAATGCCATAGTTGTCATTGGCATTTGTTGAGAGAGAGGTGTAGTGCCTGTGTCTTAGTTTGAGAAAGGAAAGATAGGGATGCCGAAACTTCTGTCATTCTGTAAAGCTTGCCATTTGGGGTTCTTTTGTGTGAAGACGTTGGAAGGTCCCTACTTTCATCATTTTTGTGATAATTGTTTTTCACTTTGAAGACCAAAAGAAAGAAAAGCTGGTTCTGTAATGGTCGTTTTCACCCTTTTTTTTTCTATCTTCCCCTCAGGTTAATGCAGTCATCTGTGGAATCAGTTTGGAATATGGCATTTGACTTCATTCTTGACAATGTTCAGGTAGTTTTACAGCAAACGTACGGAAGCACATTAAAAGTTATCTGAACTTGTAGTGAGGAACTTGAGAGCCTGGAGCTCTCTGCTAGCTGTGCCATAAGTGCTTGTGAGGTATTTGCAAAGTGCATGATAGTAATGCCCTGAGTTTTTATAATTTCAGATTTCTTTTTAAACAACAAAGTGTTTTGTACATTTCTTTTCAGAAAGTGCCAAATATGTCAGTATTGCATGTAAATAATTGTGTTAAAATTCTTTTATTGTAGTATAGAATCTATTTACAAAATGTTTGTTTATAAAGTTTTATGGATTTTTACAGTGAAGTGTTTACAGTTGTTTAATAAAGAACTGTATGTATATTTTGGTACTGATTCTATTTTGTCATGCTTCAGTCTGAATATCGCTAACCCCTTCTATTAATGCAGCAGCCTTGATTCATTTCATGAAGTCTGTCCGACACACTGATGCTGTCTCAGCATACGCGGGAGGCTGCTGTATGTCCATCTGCTGCACTCTCATTTCTGGCTCCACTGATGTTATTACAGATCTCAGACCAAGGGAAGAATACCATCTCATTTCTGCTTCATCCTTCAGTAAAAGAAGCCGGCATTGCCCAGGCATTCCCGGCACAGGCAGTAGCTGAGGTACATGTGCTCTCTGAACTCTGTACATTCACGTGTAGAGTTGTCCCTGGAGCTGTGTGTTTCTGAAGCAGAGCAAATGGAGACCTTTAAAGCTACTCAAAATAAGCCCTGTAGGCCAGAGAGTAAGCCAGAGTGGAGCAGTAAGTCTGTATCAGTCCTCCAAATTGCTCATACTTGAAGTAGAGCCACATCCCACTCTTCACATCCCACCAGGTAACGTGCATTTCCTCTGTGCAACAACACCGGGTGTGTGAGTAGCAGAAGTCTGTCAAGAAGGGATCTACACTTGCTATCAGGAAAAGGTTCTGACTAGAGTGTGGTCAGGCTCTGGAACAGCCAGCCAGGGCTGTGGTCACTGCCCTGAGCTGACAGAGTTCAAGAAGTGTCTGGACGCTGCTCTCTGCCATATGGTCTTGATTTTTTGGGTGGTCCTGTGTGAAGCCAGGAGTTGGACTTGACTTGATGGTCTTTATGGGTCCCTTCCAACTTGGGATATTCTATGGAATAACCCCAACAGTTTGTCCAAGATAAGATAAGGGATTTGAATGCTTACAGCTCTGCTGTGTTGGTGTTTTGGACATGTTTGCTTTTCTAGATGCATATCAGCCTCATCTAGTAACATTTAGCTCAATATCATCTTGAAGGAAGGTGGTTTGGCTGCCTGAAAAGAAAGCCCAAATGGTAAGAAAACCTTTTTATGAAAAAATGTGGGGGTGGATGGGTCAAAATCACCCATGTAAATGTGGCTGTAGAATTGAAGGATGGATGGAATGCCACTGCTCAAGCTAGACATGAGCCAGCAGGGCTCTGTCACAGCAGAAGTGGTCCACAGCTTCCTGGGCTGCATGAGGAAGAGTCTGCACCAGCAGGCTGAGGGAGTGGGACAGCTCTGGGCTCTGTGCAACAGATATGGACATACTGAACCTAGTCCTGGTGATGAAGGGAATGGAGCATCTCTCATACAAGGGAAAGCTTAGATTGTTCAGGTCCTATAACGGTGGGGAATCTCATCCATGTGTACAGACACCAAGAGAGGAGTAAGGAAAACAGTGACAGCCCCTCCTCTGCTATCAATTGACTAAACAAGTACAAAAAATTCCTTTTAACACCCCCCTTACACACTTGAAGCTAAACCCTGGAGAAGATTGTCCAGAGGCCCTCTGGAGTCCTGAGTGGTGGGAGTACTCCAAACCCAACTGGACATAAATTGTCACAGGCACTTCTATTCCACTCCTCCCTTCTGCCGTTACAGAGAAGAATGCATGTGCTGCAGTTCAAGCAAGGATTTAGTTAATGCTGTTTCGGGTACACAGCTCTCCTTTGAGTGCTCCTCAAGATGGACTTGAAGATACACATCTTCAAGCAGAGGATTACTTTTACCTGATATTTCCATTCTCCCTTATTGAGCCCTGCTTCAAACCCCTAACTATTTTACTCAAGTTTTCTGCTCCCCTAGCCACCATTTAATGAAGGTATTTGGCAAGTTTGCATCATCCTGTGAGGAAACAAGAACACATCAAGACCACATTAGTTGACGTCCACGATCTTAACATCTTTCATTAGTGCAGCTTTCATGATTGCATAGTTTTCTGCAAAAGAAAATTATAACAATTAATTGCAGTCTCCTCTGTCTCCTCTCTGAGACACCGGAACTCCTTCTATTTTAAGCCACAGCTACATGCAGTGATGTGAATCTAACCTCAGTCCAATAAGATGAAAAAGCCCTTTTCCGGGGCAAGATAAAGTCTATCAAACCAAAAAAACTCCTGGTAAGTAAATTCAATTAAGCTGCATTATCAAAGGTGGCAAGGTATTAAATGCTCCTTTGTAATGGAACGTGTATAAAATTCAGGTTTTTTTCCAACTAAAGAAAAGAGATCTAAGTGACAGAAGATGTGCGATCAAACTGCTCGCTGCAAGTTAAATTCTTACACTTGAAATGTTAAAAACCTCACATCATTGTGGATTTCACTTCAGCTTGCATTTGTTTCCCAGCTCTCACCCCAAGTTGTATGTTAACAGAGGAGTGCCTGAGGAAAGGTAGACTGGGGGAAGCCAGTGGGAGTGAATGGAGATGGTGGGATGGCGCCGATTCCTGGTCATCACAGACACAGAAACAAAACCCCTTTCGAACCAGACCAGTCGTACTATGACACATGACCACAGGCCTGTGGCAGCACTCAAAGCCAGCACTTACATGCAGACCATCATCACTCTGCAGCAGCTGCAGAGGTGCCACAACCCTCCCGTTGTTCCGACCCGCAACTCACGAGGCACATTTTGTTTACTGAAGCACTGTCAAACAAGCAGCCGTATTGTCCATCTCCTTTATTGCAGCTCTGCGTTATAATGATTACAGGTTGACTGTCATGAACTGTACAAGCAGTAGAAGGCGGCCAACTATGCTTTACATCATTTCACACAAAGCAGATACAGAAAGATCCAATTGCCTAGTTGTCTATTTAAAAAAAAAAAAAAAAAGGTCTATAGGCACAAAGCAGAAGAATGTCGGAAAAGAGAGTCAAGGAAAGAGGTATGCATAAATAAAGAAGTACTTCTTACATCAAAAATGTCCCAAGAATCACAAAGTCTGCAGAAGCTTAGTTAATCAAATACTGCAGTACTGATCTTATCAGTATAAAAGTGAAAGAGCTTTAGTTCTGTAATAAAAATTCAATTTATTTTACTTTATTTTGGAGAGGGGGGTGGGGGGGGAAAGAGGGTGGAAGGAAGGTGTAAGAGAAGAAAGGGCAAACTTTAAAACAGCAGCCAGTATTGGGAAGGGCGGTGGGGAAGGTGAACAGGCACATTGGAACCGTGGGAACATGTAAATTGACCACTGTCAAACCAGTGTAAATTTCTTGGTTTCTCATGGAAAACATTTTATCCACATATTTTCCTCCCAAACATATATCCAACACTGTCTTCAGTATATGACTTTGTTGGTAACTTTTAGAACAGGAATAGCAAGTCTATTCCCTGCCTCCCATCGCCGTAAAAAGTTATCTAGATGATTTCAAACACTTTCTTCAGCTCCACTATGAGCTGCCAGTCAGACTTCTGCATTTCGTCCCTGAACCAGTCCTTCAGAGCATCGATGGACTGACGGCTGATCTGTAACACACAAGACAAGCTCATCAGAAACAGACGTGCATGTTGACAAAGGCAGCTTTTCACACGCCGGGAACAGTATCCTATAGGAAAGGCACCCATCTACAGAACAGGAAAGGGTGAGCCGTGAGCACCAACTACAGACAGCGTTACGCAAATAGCTCACTTGATAGTTTCCCCCTCTTGCGCACTGAGCTTCCAAGTGCTTTTAGCTACAGTACCTCATTCCTTTGGCTCTCCTTGAGCAGCACTACTACAGAAGTCAAAACAAGGCTACGGAGAAACGTTGTTGAACAAAGCCATACATGAGGAATTTCAAGTGGCTCTCAGTCCCCAGTGAGGGTCACTGGTCTCAGTTTTTCAGGCTTCATGCGACTGTTTCACTTCGTTACCCCTTTGTCATACACCAAAAATACAGCTGGCTTTTACCTTACTGACGAGGATGTCTGTTGCTTCAAAATGCCGTCCATACATTTTCGGTGATTCACCAGGAATAGGTTCTATTTTAACACACACTTCTTGGCCTTTTTTTGCCACCTCCACTGGCTTGTGGTTTATTTCAATACTTGTAACTATTCCAATGTCAACAAACTGCAACGTAAGGAAGAAACGGTAAGATAGATCAACAAAACCCATGCACGGGTGCTCTCTCAATTCCTGCTAGTTGCTCACACAAAGCTCTCAGAGCCACTACCTCAGAACTTGCAAAGCAATGCATGCCGTGAGCACACAGAAAAGGGCAGCGGTGCCAACCCCTCCGTAGCTCATCTGCCTTATCTATTTGTTATCCTTCAGAACATCAAGAGTTGAGCACCCCCCCCCCCCCCCTTATTAGCAACCAGCAATAAAGCCTTGCTTGTTACTTTTCATCACAACATCAAAATTGCATGAAGGAGGAGGAAGGCTGCCTGCCACAGCCATGCTATGCTTCTGGACAGGGTGCTCTCTTTGCTTCAGGACACGACTCTTCCAGCAGAGTAGCACAATGGCTAATCATTGCAATAACTGATCTAAAACTCTGCATCTCATCTCCTCAGCCAAAATTCTACGCAACAAGGAAGTGCATGCAAGCATTTCCTGATGCATCATCCCAGCAACCACCAGCTAGATTGAGCATCCTTGGGAAGAGGCTCTTACTCACGTTTTTGCTGGGTACACACATGGGAGTCCCCTGCTTCACCTGGCCTGCCTCCACAACCACACCCATCACTATTGGGTCACGGGAGTTGAAAATAAACTGAGGGAGTATTTTCATCTTGCAAGGAAATACTGCTATATGCCTGGAAGACAACAAAGAAAAGGCATTTTGAAATAGATGCTGCAACAGCGACCAGAGCACACGGTTCTGCCCTCTATCACACAGCCTGGCTGTTTACTCTAGCAGTGTCACTTGGGCAAAACATCAGGCAGGAAAATTTTCTGCTGACCCTACTCAATATTCCATCTTCAAGAACTACAGGTGACAATGACCAGGCAGGGATGCCATGGACTTTGTCGTGACTGGCTCGGGCATCGGCTAAGACAGTGACTAAAGGAACAGTAATTGCAGTACAATTGTTATCTCAGAGGAGCATGAAAAGTATTGCCACAACCCGTCAGCAACTGAAGAAATTCAAAACTTTTGTTTGTGAACGAGTATTTTAAAAGTATTTTAAAAAACAAGTATTTTAAAAGCTGAGCTACACGGTCTCAAACGTGGATTAAAAAATATATCGGTTTACTGTCTTTACTGAGAACCAGATTCCAAAAATTAAGTTTTGGATCCCCATAAATCCTTAAATGATGGCATATTCATGCTATTGCTGTCAGAATTCACTAGAATTACATAATTAATGTTCACTAGAATTACACAAACATGAAACAACAGAATCCAAATCCTTCTGCTTGCAGCTCCCATCTGTCACAAAACAGGAAAGACAACCAAGTACATGAGGGAAACCTTATTAACAAGGCTCCATATTGTATGAGCTAAGTCTTGTAACCACTTCGCAGCTCCCACGCCACTAAACCTAATCCTGGATGTACACATTTAGAATGGACTCTGTTCCTGAAAACTAACAGTTTACTGTCCCATATTCCTCTTTCCTTTCCTTCACTACTTCTAAGCGATTTCTTGCAATCAACGACCTAAAGGCGATTTCAGTTAGTAATAAAAGGATTAAGAGACTGTGTTACTTATGAAGCATGCAGAATAGGACTGCTTCTACTTACTTGAATTCTTCTTGTTTCTGTTTTTTGTAGTCTTGTCTATATTTCGTGAAGGCATCAAATAAGTGATAAATTATTTCCGCACTAAAAATTCGCACCCCTAAGCTATCAGCCATTTCCTGCGCATCACGTTCGATCCTCACATCAAATGCCAGGATGACTGCGTATCTGCAACAGAAAGAAGTCAAGCAGTTCGCCAGACAGATCACAGAAGTGCAGCTAAGAAGGGGGGCTTCCCAAAACACCGCTACGCATTTACCAGCACAGTAAAGCAAAGAGCTCACTTACTGTGGGTCGTGCTCCAACATAACGGATGCCTTCATAACGTCTTTTTTATGGACAGGACCTATATTAATTCCTGCATACTGTTGAAGAGGAAAGGCACACATATCAGTCATTGACCTTTCTGTGTTGAAAGGAAACAGTTATCAACTCAAACACCACAGGAGAGCAATAGAAACAACATCAGATACAGCACAGAGAGCACTTACTGGCACTTCCGACGTTTTAAGAAATTCAAGTAATGCTTCCAAAGACCCTAAAGTAGAAGCCTGGACATAAACACCTTTCTCTTCTAACTTGATTGCATTCAGTGTTTGCTTCAGTTCATGTATCAGCTCATCCTTTAGAAAGAAAAGCAAGGTTTAGTTCTATCGCTGTTCTTGGTACACAGTCTTCCTGTTCACGACAGCCATACGGGCAGGTACCAAAACTTGGAGCCTCACAGTACAGGGCACACACAGCCCAGTGATACACTGGCTTGGTGAGAAGAGCCTGTACTGAATTGTATTGGAGGACTTAAAAAGAAGGTGGCCACGTAACACAAAGATACCCATCTTGGGAGTCAGTAACACTTCTCTGCAGGCTATGTTGTTCCACCGAGCACAGTAGGCTTCTACCAGCAAGATGAATGAACACACATGTGCCAGTGTCCTCACCTGCTCAACTGAAGATTAACAAAGACAGAGATCCCTAAAACCATCGGCTGAAAAGCATTCTGAATGCCCCATGAGCAGCAAGGCCTAGGTACACCATGGAGGATACCAGAGCAGAAGGGCCACCTTGCTGCTCTCAGAGAAGTTAGTCCTGTTTTCAAGAGCCTGTGCCTCTCAAAGCCTGAATATTCTTTTCCTCTAACAGATTAATAGTTGTTACCTTTTACTTTAAGCTCTCACACATCTACTACAAGTAGGTTTTATATGCATACCCTGATCTACCCAGAAAAAGCCTGCAATTGGAGGACCTGAAAGGTTAATCTTCCTTAAGAGGCGAAGGTAAGTAGACAGTAGGCTGAAGGAAAACTATAGATAAACTATTGGCACAGTGGGTCTTCTTTTTAAACTAGCTTCTTCACCTTGGAAGGGCAGGAGCATCTCATCTGAACTTCACTTTTTAAGATAGATGCGTTCTTCCTTTGGCCACTTTGAAAGTTACGAAAGACAGTTTATTATACAAGCCTTAAATTAGCTTTCCAATTCTGATGATACTTTAAGAAACTCCACCAGCCGATACGCCTAGTATGATTTCATCGAAATATACGTATGAATTACTACAGATGGTGAATCAGTAATTAATAATGCAGTCAAACTGTGCTATGATGTGTTTTCCTTATTCCATAAGCAGAGACGACCCAGCAAAATACCAGGGAAAACTAAGAATCAAGATACCAAAAACATCAACGCAGTAACACTTAAGATGCTGCAGAGCCTTGTGTCCATATGATTATAACGGTTTCTCAAACGTGATAAAAAGTGTAACAAGTTACTTGCACGTTGAGCTCTCAATCTTTGAATGAGCTTCATCACCAGAGAGCTCAATCACCCCCAGTTTAAGTGTTTCATTTCAACATCAGCCATCTCACCTTGAGGACTGGGACTTCATCCTCTTTATGAGCTACAAGCAATGGCAAACCAGCCAGTGTTTTTTCCAAATCTTTCCCAAGAATCTTCACACCTTGAGCAGCAACAACCTCTTTGTGCTTTTCATATTGGTTCTGAAAAGGAGAACACACAATAGGAAAGAGTTCACGTAGATGCTCCATGGCAATACAAAGTAGTAGTAAAGAGATACTGAAGAACTCATCACCAGCAAGCACAGTAGGCAGGATGACAGTGAAGTCCAGCTCTTCCCATCTATCAGTTACCCTCTCTACTTCACGGACCTGACATCCTGTTTATCTGTATACTCCTCCCCCATTTAGATTTCTTTATTACTATTGTTGGGATTCAGGAAGGGGAGGCAAGGCATGCAGCAGCAGCAGGGGAACTGTCCAAGGCAGAGAAGAGGACCAACAATTCGGACACATGAGGAAACTGCAAGCAGTGATAGGAAGTTGCTCACCAAAAACACAACTGCCATCAAATCACCAAAATCCATCTGACAATCTTGTTGACCTGGGAAACTTGTAATCTGTTAACACTGCTGTTTAACCCCACACAACACATAAGTCTCATAACAGTTTCACACACCAGATTATCTTCTGTTTTGAATAAAGGGAAGCAATGGCCAGAAATGCTTTCATAGATCCTACAGTAAGCAGAATATATTCAGGTTTCCAGCAGGGAGGATTTAACCTAAGCAGAAGTGTCGGTATGCTTTTGTTTACTTTCAAACAATTATCAGGTTATGACTGTAAAGCTGCAGAGTCCAAAGCAGGATGACTTAAGGTCATCCAAGGTAACTGTCCTACCCCACAGCTGTGTTAGATGAGAACATTTGGCAGTCTATTAAAACCAGGGCAGCAGAACCTCCAACAACTCAAATCTGCCAAGGCAGTATAGATTCTGCAGAGGTCCTGTCACTCCTCACCAACTACTCTTCGCAGTTCACTTGCACAGTTGTAATTTAATTGCATATGCTTGCTTTTATAGAAAAATAATAATATTTTAACTTCAAAGTCAATTCATCAGTACGCTCTAATTTCTATGTAAGATGAATGCTTCCTTTTCACACCCAGCAGTGTGTGCGCACTTCAACGGATTCAAACATCTCCATCTGCACCACACAGGAGCTCCTTATTTTCCCACTGTTACAACAGACCCACCTATTGTGAAGGCACATACATGTAACTACAACACTACATACTGTACTGCCCTCCCTTTCAAGTCATCCTTAGATAGCGCTATTGAATTCTACTCCATTCTCAGTTGTATCAAAACTTGATTTTCTTCTGGTTCCAAACGCTCTCTTAACGTCAGTACACCAATCAGTTTCCATACCTTAACTCGTAGCTCCTTCATAGGAGGAGGTAGCAGAAGACCTCTAATCTGAGTCACTATAGGACCTTCTACACCAGGAACAATAATGGTGTCTCCCTCTCTCAGGCGTCCATTAATTAAAATAACATCTATGGTAGTGCCCATGCCTGGCAGTGCTTTAACCTGAATGAAGGAGGGAAAGAAAGTTACTCTCTGCTTAAACATTTTTTTTTGTTTTTAAATTGTAAGCAAAGTAGAAGGGAGCAAGGGGTGAGGGCAGAAATTTCTGTGTGAGTTTCAAAGAATAGCTGCTGAATTACCTCCATGACTTGAGCTCTCAGTTCTTGACATTCAGCCAATCTCTTGGTCAGCATAGTTTGCGTTAGCTCAACGAGAAGAGCTATCAGACTTCCCATGCCATCCCCTGTGTGAGCAGAGGTAGGTACAAGAGAAACAAAAGTGCGGGGATCCTTATTCTCATAAAACAAGGCAGCATTCAAACCCTGCAATCAGGATTAACAGTTACTTAGGGAAAAACAGATACATACACACACACACCCCATATACACGCAGTTAACAGTAACATACAATTCCAGCCAACCACTACTGCGACTCTCAAATTTAATTTGAAATAAAATCAACACGGTTACTGGCAGCTCATTACAGAACATGTAGCTTCAAAGCTGCACTTGGATGCAGCATGGGATAACTCTACAAAGCCTATTACCACATGAAGTTTCTACATACTATTATATGCCACCAGCAGCTGTTCCCGGAGTCTATATGACTCACACCCTGCCAGGGTTCAAGGGAACAAGGGACAGATGGCATTCTCTCATGTGATTCACAAAGAGGGTAAGAATAGGGACAGAGAACTTGAAGAGCAAATCATGTCTTCACTGACCATGCACGGCAATTAGCTGTTACTTTTCTCCAGACTAGCACTCCAAAGATGAAGCAGTTCAAAGAGCTATCTGACAACAAAGTTTGGCTTATGGGCAGTAAACACCAGTATGCCAGAAGAGATCAAAACCACCACGCTCACAGCACCATCCTTACTACCACTTCTATTAACAGAAGAGACTTGCATATTCCAACCTACCTGTTTCGCAAATTCCACTATGATAGCTTTTGCACGTTCTTCAAACTCATCTTTCGTATTCTTTTTCTGCTTCTTTAAAGTCACAGCTACATCCGTATCAGGACTTTTTTTCCAGTCGTATAACCTATCAATCTTGAAAACACAGTAATACATCATCTTATGCAACATGAAGGACAACTTTACGCTTACACCATTGAGATAAATACTTCATCAGCTAGCACTACTGGATGTTTAACGGTCAAATCTACTTGCTTCAAAGGCATGATTTCCCTATGTATCTACCCAATGTCAGAGAGAATTTCAGGAGAGCCATACTATTTCATACTTTAATCATTTCAACTATAATAGTCTGTGTTCACCTGGAAAAAGTTTATATACATCACTTACATCAGATTTAAGATGAAACACTCATCTTAAGAGACTCACATGCAGCTTTACATACACAAAAACTCGTGGCTGTTTTTTACTCCCTTTGAAAAGTGTCTGCGCTCATCTTAAAAAGACTTTTCAAAGCTTAGTGGTGAATTTGAACCCTCTCCCACATTGCTACAGAGATGGCTGGGGCTGTCCAAATCATACAACTACATGCTTCAGAAAGACTTCCCAGAAAGTGAACTGGTCTTAGGTCCAAAGAACTTTAACACTGGCTTTACATCTCAGAACTGGATCTTAGAAAATGCATTATGACCTAAGTGACAGGACTGTAACACAAACCGTAAGGCCTTTTTGTTATTTAATCTCTGGCTTTATCACCCCTCCATCCAAGCTTTTTAAAAAGATCACTGCTATTTTCAGTAATGAGATGAAGCTTCCTTGGTTCCAGCAACCTTTAATACTAATGATCAGTTCACTTTCAAAAGTATACTGAAGTTACGTAAGTTTAACAGTAAGAACTGAGAGACAAACTGCCACACTGTTCTGCAAAGCTCCTGAAAAGCAGTTTGACCATCAAGGATTTCAAAAATGCAGCAGAAAGGAGCTAAGAACCACTACTTCAGTCTTCGCACAAACAATTCAAGATCATGAAAGACAACAGAAAATTGTCAGATTCAAAATACCTTCTTATAATATAAAAACATACCACCGTAGTTAAAAGCTTTCTTACCTTGTTGAGAGCTACAATAAAGGGGCATTTCTTAGATTTCAACAGATTTATGGATTCAATTGTCTGAGGTTCCAAACCATGCATAATGTCAACTACGAGAATGGCAATGTCACAAAGTGAGCTTCCTCTATTTCTTAAATTGCTGTGGCATTAAAAGAGAAAAAACATCACGTAGCAACAAAACTTTAAAAAACAACAACCAAATGCACTGTCAAACTTACACTCATGAATAAGAAGTTAAAGCTGATCCAATACTCATCTTTCCCCCACCAGAAATTGTTCTTTATTATGTATCCATGAAACACTGAAATAATACTGTTAACTGTGAAGTCCATTTAACAGTATATATTTGAATACACGTAAGCAAAAGTAAGAAGAAATTCTCCCCATTCCTGCTATTATTATAGGCTTTTTACAAGTTACAACTCACTGAACTGCTTTGAGTGGGAATTGAGAGGGTTACGGTGAAATATAGGAGGGAAATCTGAGTGAGACAGATGAATCAACATTATGACAAACACCAGTATCAGACACCTGAAGTGTTCATAGAATCACAAGGTTGGAAAGGACCTACAAGATCACTTAGTCAACCACCCTCCCATTGCCATTGCTACCACAAACCACTAAACCATATCTTGTAGCTCCTCATCCAGATGCCTCTTGAACACTGCCAGGGTCGGCAACTTCACCACCTCCCTGGGCAGCCATTCCAGTGCCTGACATCTCTGAGAGAAAAAGTTTCCCCTTATGTCTAATCTAAACCTCCTCTGGCACAACTTGCAGCCACTTCCTCGGGTCCTGTTTGTTGCCTGGAAGAAGAGGGCAAACCCCTCCTCATCACAACCTCCCTTCAGGAAGTTGTAGAGTGCAATGAGGTCTCCCCTGAGCCTCCTCCACACTAAACAATCCCAGCTCCTTCAGCCGCTCCTCATAGATTTGTACTCCAGACCCCTCACCAGTCTTGTTGCCCTTCTCTGGACACATTCCAGGGCCTCAATGCCTTTCTTGTAGTGAGGGGAAGACAGACATCTGATCAGATGAATCCCATCTTTGCAGCCATAGTTGAGTAAATGTTAAATGTTATGTTGAATAAAACCTGGCTAGAAGAAGGGCTGTAAGTGACAGGATGCCAAGGAACAGGTCAGAACATTATCAAGCGCCCTAAGGCCTGGCACGTCAATCCTTTTAGAGGCTAACATTTAAGAGCATCACAACAAAGTCTTAACCCTTCTGTCTGGGTATTTCATCTGAACACTACCTCAATGAAAACAGTTGTGCACAGCGTGTGTTTAACTTAAAAGTTGATCTAGCATCTTGCCTGTATGCCACCTGTATCCCTGGACTGTAAACTCTGCTAGGAATCAGTTTACTTATGCAACTGGTGTCTCACTGTTTCCTGAACTCAGTTAAATCAGCTGGACACAGAACTGGAGACTACGAGAGGAGCTTGAATTTTTCATGCCAGCATACCTAGGTCACCTGTTCTTCTTCAGCTACCTTCCTTCCTGCCTCCATCTCCCCTCTTACAATAATTATATTAACAAAAATTATTTACGTGCTTTTACAGACACACATGTCTCAACTGGCACGAAGACAGGATATTAACCAGATATCAAATGCCAGATATTAACCAGATACAAAAAGCATCTGCAAAGTAAGCAAACCTCTACTTCAGATTTTATAAAGGAAGAAGAAACACAACAGACTAGGCAAAGACTTGGCACTTTGTTAAAAATACATGCAGATGCTTCAGGCATCTTCTGGGAAATACAAGACTGTGAGAATGAACGTTACCTGAAAGACTCGTGTCCTGGAGTGTCAATTATCAGCATTCCTGGAATTTTTATGTTCTCTCTGTCAAACTAACATTGCAAAATATTAGTCATCTTGGCAAGGTAACGCAAGAAGAAAAAACTTGCGAGCTGACAGCTTACAGAGAGCACTTGTTTCAGAAAATCCACAGACATATTTTAAAGTCAGCACCTCCGCAAAATAAATCAAAGCTAATTGCAATACAAAAAATACGATGCAGTACATCTCCTAGACATCAAATAGCCATAAGCTCAGGTAAGATTTGTAAGACAAAGTAGCCTATAAGAGGGGAGCAAAAAAAAGAAAAAGCCTAGAAAACACATTCAAGCTAGCAAGATTCATCACCCTCGTTGTGAATGCTTCCTCCTCCCCAGGGATTTCACATTTTTAAAAGACTGCATAAAACTTCTGTAAAATTAAATAAGTTTAAAAAATATGTATAGAATTAAGAGAGGCTTTACTGTTAGGATTTTACAGGAGCTAAATGATGCAAGCTTATCGTTACTTTCAGTAGCAGCAAACCATTCTGGACAAACTTTCCTCGCTAAACACTTCCTTAGCACTTAGCTGAATAGTTTTAGGATTACTTCAATTACAAGTAATATTTCCACCCCTTAGAAACAGACATCACTGCCAAAATTTTTCAGTCAGCTGCTACAGGCAGCATATAGTATCCAAAACCAGCAATACACAACAGTGGCTATTCCTGTAACAATAACATTCATCACCTGTGAAGTGGACTGATTTCAGCACAGGCAGTAAGAAGTGAAGGTTTTTTAACAGTAAAATACTCGATAAGTTTCAAAAGTCTGAGCTTACAAAGTTATTGACTATAGGAATTAAATCAACACCAAC
Organism: Alectoris magna; assembly: GCA_030625065.1. Taxonomy (NCBI): domain Eukaryota; kingdom Metazoa; phylum Chordata; class Aves; order Galliformes; family Phasianidae; genus Alectoris; species Alectoris magna. Next base: position 64,196,193 of record CM060560.1, read on the forward strand.
ATCGGCAGGAAAAGGGCATCCGACTTTGTAGGGATATCTCACAAGGCCTAAGTAGTACAGTTTATGTATATGTTTTTAAGTCTTCAAAGTGCTATCACTTACATGTTTCACCATCTTAGTCTGTTCATTAATAGCTTCAAGGGGCACATTAGTCGCACCTATCTGCTGGGTGATCCCACCAGCTTCACTGTCCTGCACATGAGTATGGCGGAGCTAAAGGCAAAAACAAACAAACAAAAAACCATGAAATATTTACATGTAAGATCCCATTTAAAGTAATCCCTTTGAGGACAATTTAATCTTCCCTATTTTTAACCCCCCGAAAAACACACACAACAAGAGGTATCTTCACATTCTACATCTTACCTTATCTAAAATTTTGGTCTTGCCAGTGTCTACATGCCCCAGGACACAAATAACCGGTGCTCTCAGCTTTTCAGTGTTGGCATTTTTGCTGTTTTCAGCTCGACGCTTCTATGTAGAAGATATAAGAAAACTGTTACGTATAAATCAAGAAACACAGCTCACCCCTTGAACTGACCACATATCTACACTATACAAAGCTAACTGTGGGACTTAAATTTTCAAGGCAATTCAAGGCCTGCCATTCTTCTTTTCCCAAGTCCAAAGGCTTACAGCAAATACTTAACATGTTTTATGCTTGTTGTTGCTGTTACTGTTACAGCCTCACAGGCTGAGTTATTATTAGCTTTTTCGATGGTGCATTTTGAAGAAGGAACTCGGGTAAGGAAACAGAGGGCATTAAAGTAGTCACAAAAATGCTGTACAATTTAGAAATACAGCTTTTAACACTAAAATCCTTCTCTGTAAAGGATAAAAGCCTCTTTGTTCAGAAGATGGAGCGGCAGGGAAGAGTGACACTGACACGCACATTCTTTTTGATCAAGTTGTGTTAGATGGGCTTCAGGCAAAACCAGGTATTTTTCCTTAATTAGCCCAATTTCTGGACCTGCCTAAACAGTGTCATGACACAGCCATCATTTTGGCAAATATAGTTATAAAAGGCTTTTCTGTGAACTGAAAATTACGCTGCTTCTTACACATCATGAGAACCCCCCCAAATAAAGCTGCATCCCAATACCTCAATTCTCCGTTTAGCTTTGTCATAAGCACGCTCTTCCTTCGTGCGGTCGTCATCAGAGTCATACTCAGAATCTGAGCTAATTTCCTTGCTGGGCTTTTTTTCCACAGATTGTTTTCCAGTAGCTTGGGAATCCGCATCCCTCTCATCTGAAGTCTTCTCATCCTCATCTTCACTCCCTTCACTTTCTGCATCCTCAGATTCTTCGCTCTCCTCCTCTTCTTCCTCTTCATCTTCTTCCTCCTCCTCCTCTTCCTCATCTACTTCATTTTGTTCTTTGACTTCAATGTGAACAGGTTTGCTCTCTATCAAAAAAAATAAAATCTGAAGTAAGAACTCCCTTAAATTCACATTTCCAGGGGAAAGAGCAACAAAAAGAAATGAAGAAAGTCTACTGAGTCTACTGTCAAAGAGAGAGGACCGAGATTAGGTTCCACCCCAGAAGTGCAATGCAAGATCATTTGTCAACTGTAAATAAAAATGTGTTTCATGTTCAGAGCTGCTGACTTAAGTGTTTAGAACCTGCAAAGTAAGTTTGGGGGTGGAGGGAGGAATGATATCAGCAGCACACTTCCACTTGAAATCATTTGCAAAAATTCAGAGAAGTGACATTTTCTAAAGCTCTACGCACTTCAAAAAGGAATGGATGCACTCTCACTTCTAAACAAAACAATACTCCAAATTCAACACAATATGGATTCAGTGAATTACTGATCAGGAAGGTATATATTCAAGCAGAAGAAATAATGAGAACAACTGAGCTTTTCAACTACATTAAATATCTCATCTTAAATTTTCCTAGACTGTTAAGAAACTTAATACTTCTCAAAGGAATTCCCCAATAAACAAGAAGTATCTGCAAGTAATCTTTCTTTGAAAGCTCCCTGGTTACCATACCTGTAAAATCATAAAGGACAAGCTAACAAGCCTTCTTTAAGGCTATACCTTGTTCTCTTTACGAAGCTGCTAGTAGGCTCACTGCTCTTAGAGATTAGTAATGTTTCCTTGTTATATTTAAAATCCATCAGCTTATTAATAGACTAGATCTAATTCCCAGGAAGGTTTTTTCCCCCCACATCACATTGGCAGTTCCTTCAAATACAAGTAGCAAGAAGTGGAATACAACATTCTCCTCAGCAGCAACAGACTTTAAAGAAGATTAGCAGCCATTAGTACTTTAAGGTAGAACAGTCTAAGACCACAGGAACACACTGGTAATGAAATATATAGTGTCCATGGCTAAGCAAGTAAAAAAAAAAAAATACTTGAACTGGTTTTGATCTCAAGAAACAACGAAGACAGATCACGGAAGCACTAACTACAGTAATCAACTCCTGTTCAGGAAGACCCACAGCAGCGTATCTTTCTCTAACAGAGGAAGAAAATACCGGAGAAATTACCCCTGCATTCTTGCTCAGCTCTTAACAATCCCAATAGACGCTGTCATTGACCACAGACAGAATACAGGCTTTGGCACACATGCTCCGGAACATCAATGTTCTGTTAATTCTTCTACGCTTGCCTCTCAAAGGAGAGGAGAGAAGGTATCTAGAACTTACTGTGATGCATGCATGCTAACCTTCAGGCCACCTCAGTCTCTCACCTCTTTGAGAGCTTCTGTCAAAGGTATCCTCCTAGATGATGCCAGATTTCTGTAGTAAAACTATTAAGGATTTGGAATAGCTACTAGAAAAATACAGTACCAAGCAAAAAGTTCCTCTTGGCTCCCAGATGAGATTTAAGCATACATTAAGAGGAAGGGATTTTTTACTTCTTTACTCCCATTGAAATAAAAATATCCAACTGATTTATTTTAGGTGATAAATGCACATATATTTCCAAAGGGGAACACTGAACCATATTTGTTCAGTGAAAGCTCTGCCTTTGATGAACAGAGAGTCTTATGCCTATTTCCTATCACACTTGCCTTGCAAATCATTTAACAGGGGGACGAGGGGAAGCTAAGCACACCATTGTTTCCTACACAAACAAAAAACAAAGCCCTGAGAACAACTGTTAATCAGAAAAAAAAATACACCCACTTCATATTTACATGCTTACCTTTTTCTCCATCTTCATCACTAACCATGGCTTCCCAATCATCCAAGCCTGCATCTTCTTCTTCTTCTTCCTCCTTTTCTTCTGAATAGGAAGAAATCCAATATTAAAGGAAAAGAAACGGCTCATCAATACACAACATTTTAGATAACCTTTGACTGCTGAAACCTGCAAGTTTGCTACTGTAATTATACCAAATTATCTCCATATTCCCTAAATAGAAAAATGCTGCATACTTAAACACGTAAGCTTCAGTCCTCTCCACGTAAATATCACAGTTCTATCACCTTTGCCTAGCACAGCTTATTTTTGGAAGACAGATAAAGTACTGCTCCCTGCACATCATGCAAGTGCCTGCCTCATACATGCCCCACAAACTTCTACCAAAATCATGTTCCTGGCAGGAGCTGCCCAATTAACCATTAGCCATGTGTAGCAAAGTGACAGAGAAACAAATTAGTGCTGTAACCACACCTGTAGTCTTTAATTAGTATGAAATGTCTACAGAAAGTGCTATTTTAAGACTCCAGGTGCCTTGACACAATTATACAACATCATGAATTCCAGATTAAATTAATTCATTCCAGCAGGAGCTCAATCAGATATAAGAAGAGACTGCAGCTTTTAATAGATAGATGGAATAATGCAGATTCTTAATACTCTCCAAAAGGGGCACTAAACGACACACAGTCATGAAATTTCATGTAAAGTAAGAATAAATTTCACACTGCTCTAACATTAGCTAGGAACCGACTTCCTGCCAGATAGCTCTTTTTTTTTTTTTAATGGCACTAGAATTGCTCTTTCAAGATATATCAAGCCAGAATTAGAGTACGCATTCAATTTGATTTTTACAAAGCTGGAAACCTTGTCACTACTTGCCTGACTTAAGAATAAGGGTAAAAATTGAAACTGCCTCCTCACTGAGGATGAAGTCCAGTATTAAGCTATTCTGCCAAAGTACATATTGTGTGTAAGGAAAAATGACAGCAACCGTCACCCAATATGCTGATTCCACATCATTTTTACAAGCTAATCCATATTCACTGCATTCAGCACTTAGGAAAACAAAACACTTCAAACCGAGAATACAATCACCATGAAGACTGCAGGGCTGTCACGAGAAGCAATGTGTTTTCCCCAACTCCCACATAACACCTGAAAAATCGCCTTTCAGAAAACAAATGAAAAGTCAAGGGAGCTGATCATAGGGCACTGAATATACCTATACGACACAGTTGCCTAAGGTAACTGAACATAGGAGTTCACCAAGAATAAGGGACCCTTACAATCTCATTCTGACGCTTCACGCCTTTTTATTCCACAAAATTCCATCCATTCATCCCGTTGAAAGGAAGGCAGCTGCCTTAAGAACGGATGGCCGCTCGGCTCCCATCCAACAAGGTATAGAGGGAGTGTGTTAAAAACAGCAAATGTCGGCCACGTGGTACTGCCACAGTCTTACTGCATGCTTTGAGTTTATTAGCATTACTACTAACCGGGCTCTGGTGGAAGAGGAGACTCTTCTTTTACCAGTGTTTCTAGTTCTACTGCATCTTCAGCTGGGGAAGTCACCTCCAAGCTTTCTGAAACTGCAAGAAAGCAAATTAGTTTCCACATTCTTTCAGAACGCCAAACTTCAAAGCATAGTTAGACATTCAGCTTCACATGCAAGTTTCATTTTAAGTTGAGCTATTAAAGTAAAGAAAACTTCAATTTGATAGCAAACTAACTGAAGTCCCACATACTCAGTTAAAACAAAGTGAAAGCGTGCAGCTTGTCTGAGGAACATCTGGCCTTCCATGCATTCATGTGATAGTTCAGTTACTAGCTATGACAATCACCACTGATTCGAACATTAAATGAAAAGCCACTTTCTTACAAATGCAAGAGAGAATGAATTGGTACTAACAAACTACTCATTCTTGCTATACTGTTCTATTGAAAAAAGCTGAAGTTCTATAATTCAGACGAGCAGCCTGCTCAGCTCTTTATTTTTAAGTCACAGGTAGCCATGATACTTACGTTGAATGTTAAAAAAAACAACAAAAAAAAGCACAACTAAAGAACAGAAGAAACCAGCAGGCGCTCTGAAGTGCAATTAATACAGCTTTAGCTGATTTATTCCACAAACATTTCCTGAAGCATGACTAATTTATCAAGTATTCCTAGATGCAAACCACACCTTCTTTATTTTCAGGCTGCTGCTGCTTCTTTTTCTTTTTGTCTTCATATATTGGCCTCTTCTTTGGCACAGAGTCTTTGGATGGCACTTCAACACCTGTAAAAACATTGTTAGGAAAAAATAAAAGACTGTAAAAAAATAAATCAGGCGACTGCTTGCTTTAGTTTAAATGAAAACAAGTTTTCAAGAACTGCCAGATGACAGAAAGAGAAGAGCAGAAAGTAGGTTCAGTGCATATTTGAACTCACAAAAAGCAGTCCCATTATCAAAAGCAGCAGAGCTTGAGCAATGTTAAATGCAGTTCTTCAGATACTGTGACCACTTCTTTAGAAGTTACATTACTAACAGAAGAAAACCAACAACAATCAGATTTCCATAGGATTTGATGAACACACACACCTCAAGTTTAACAAACATATGTCAGTGTAAAGTCTGCTACACTGAAACGCATTCAAAATGAGTGTCCGAAAATGACAGGCGATCTGGAACAGTTAAGATGCACATCTCTTCTTAAGAGCTTAAGGCTGTTCAGTAGATAGAATTCTGTCTTTTGCTCTTTTTTTTTTTTCCTTTTTTTTTTTTTAATTTCTGAGGGGGGTTTGGTGGCATTTCTGTTTGTTTTTCCCCTCTTATAGGAGAGCTTTATTTCCTTTCTAGGTATTAAAATAACGGCAATTTCAAGTCATCACCTTACCTTCCGATACTGTAATACTGGAAAGGATTCAATTAAGAACAAAAGTCTGGTGCAAAAATAAATTACTCCTTTGATTATCGCTGCACCTCCTGAAATCTCAGAATTCCTTCAGGTACCCACCTAATTAACTGTGTTGCTTTGAGAAAAACCTAGTCGTGGCAGCAAAGAGATACAAGGATTCTAGTAATTACAACAGTGACTGAAGAGAAACAATCACCTTACTGTGTGTTTAAAGATCCATTTCACTAGCTACAGAGATTTCTATCCATTCACACTCCCTAGCAGCAAAGAGTCAGACAGTGGTTCTTTACAAATATAACAGGAATAGTCCTCAGCCTCTAGAATTCTCTTATTTCCTTAGCCACAGAAACAAGTCACCAGGGACAAAACAGGATTACAACACATTAAATACATTTACTTTGTGGCAAGGGAGATGTAGATTCTACCTGACTGAGAAGTAGGAAAGCTTTTATATATCCTTTTCCTGAAGCAAACATAAGGAGTTAACGCTGTTCCTCTGACTTCAAGCAAAATAATGCATGTGCTTAAGCAAGTATACAAATTAATGCAAGAGGATCCAGACCAGCTTTATAAAGATTTACTCAGTAAAGTCAAATATAGCTTTAAAAAAAAAAAAAAAAAAAAAGGAAAGAGGAGAAAGGGGTATGAAAAGTAGATTTTCTTATTATTATTATTACTTTAAAACAGCAATATAACTTACCCTGAGCTTGGAGTAGTTTAAGAGTAGCCTCCGCCCTGGCTCTGGCTTCTCGTTGAGCTTTTGTTAAAAGTTTTCCCTCCTTCTTCAGACGTTCTTTCCTCTCCTTTTCTTTTTGTTTCTTCCTTTCTTTTCTTTCTTGTTCCAATCGTTCCTAGAGAAAGGTTAAAAAACGTGCAGAAACTTTAAAGCACACCACACAAAAGCTATGTGTTTATTCCACTGATGAGAAAACGTATTAGGGACTAATACAGCAGCTGCATACCAGCAAGAGTACGGGTTAAGATGACCCTCTCTCCCTTCCTCTGTTCTCAGAGTAAGAAATGGCATACCTCTTCTTTGCGCTTAGCTTCTAACTCCTCCAGTCGTCTTATGCGTTCTTCCTCTTCTCTTTTTGCCCTCTCCTCCTCTTCTTTCATTTTAGCCAAGGCTTCTTGCATAGCTTTAACTGTAGCTTTACTGGGCCCCTTTTTCTTCTCTTTTTCCTTTTCCTCTTTCTCACCTTTCTTTTTTTTCTTGTCTTTTTTCTTTTTGTCCCCTTCATTGTCATCGGCTGCAAAAAGAAGAGACAAGATCAAAGACCCCAGAAATTTTAAAGATTCTAAACACAGTTAGTGTTTCCAATACTATAACTAACTCCAAATGAGGAACATTTTCAGAGGGTACTATATAAGCACTTCATAATTAAAAAAATAAATAAATCTATCTCTTAAGTTACAAAGACAGGGCCTGAAGACTTAATGTAACAGATGTCTAACAATAATTGGGCAGAAAAATTATGTTTACGTTACAGAACTGCTACGTACGTGTGGTAATGAGAATTCACCATCTGGCTTTTGTTTACACCTGTACCTGAATAAACTACAGGCCAGAAAAAATAGCCACATGTGAGCCAACAAAGAGGAAGACAAGGCTACCAAATGACTACTACTCCAGATTTAGAATAAAGCAACAAATCACCTTCAAAGCCTGTCAATACTCTGGCCTCCAGATAAAAACTACCATGTTTAAATTACAGTTTTAGAAACCACGTTACAAACCCTCTGCTCCTGCAGGAATTTCTCCTTTTTCCCCAGGGCCGGGGGCTGCTGCGACATCAGGAGAAGCCTTCTCTTCAGCTTTTTTTGGAGCTTCCTTTGGCTTTGCTGGTTCCTTACCACCTTCTAATTCTTCCTTCTCCTTCAGTTTCCTCAGTTTGGCTTTTTCTTCCTCGCGTTTTTTCCTTTCACGTTCTTTCTTTTCTGCCTTCTTTTGAGCTACCGTTTTTACCTTGAATGACGATTCTTCTTCCTCATCCCCACTTCCAAGAGCAGCAGCGGACTTCGGTTTTTGGTTTTTCTTTTGTCCTTTTCTAGGCTGGGAGAACTCATCCGATTCATCACCGCTCTCACCTGTAGACAACGCCCCCACACGCTCTTTGCTTTTCTTAACGTTAGCTTCATCCTCTGACAGTTCATGCTTTTTGTTTGCCTTCTGAGTTTTCCCTTTGTTTTTCTTAGGCTGAATCTCAAGATCATCATCATCACTGCCAGAAAGTACATCTTGTTTTGCTTTCTGAGTTTTTTTAGATTTTTTATCTTTATCTTCCATTTCCTCACTGTCGTAGTCATTTTCAAGATTGGCTTTTTTGCTCTTTCCTTTCCTTTTTTTGTCCTGTTTTGATAAGCTATCTTCATTGTCATTTTCAGCCTGGTAATTAAATGATTAAATCAGCCATGAAAAACGACATGCTTTTGAGAGTTAGCAGCATTCAGAGATGTCAAGAAAAACTTCTCCTACTGAAGACAAAGTTTGAAAAGCAGTAACTATTACTGCTGAATGTACTACACTCAACCCACAGTTAAAATTTATTCTGATTGACTTTGAATGACGATCATCGCACAAAGACACTGCTTAGGGTAAAATATTTCACAACTGACATTTACTATAACATTTTGAACAAGTATAATAAGAAACATCCACTAACTTCACTTAGAGGTTTCAACCACAATACAGACTAACTTTTTTAAGACGGAGGTGTCTCGTATCTGAACTATTTCCTATTACATAGTCTCCCCTTCCCCACACAGTGTTCACCTTTCCTGTAGCAGGTTCCCTGTCAGCTTTCCCTCCTTGTGCCTCTATTGACAGTTCTTCCAGCTCCTTCAGGATATCATCTTCACTAAAATAGGAAAAGTTATGGTACTTAAGTAAATGAAGGTTTGCGTAGTTAAATAAAATAACATGGACAGGAAAAAAAAAATCTTACTCAAAATCTTGTTTCTTCTTTTCTTTTTTCTTTTTGCCTTTGGATTTCTGAGGCTCTTGTTCTTTTGCAGCGCCTGCACCTTCTATCTCAGCAGCAAGGGCATCAATATCAATATCATCTTTTGCACTAAAATGCAAAAGGAAAGTAGGGTTATCAAGAGTTTAAAAGTTCATCCAAATAGAAGTCATTCAAATCAATACGTTTATTTGACCCTGTAGGAAAAAAGGAAACCTTTGCATACGTATTGTCTGTTTGACAGGAGAAAGAATGGTAGAACACATTCAGATCTTCCAGTACTGACTTTTAGAATTCAGATGTGAGATTTGATAAAACTTCTTGGAAGAGTACAACTAGACTTTGTTCCATTCTGTTCCTTCAAAAGCCAAATTGTTTAGCCCTCCACATCGCAGTAGGTATCATGGATGGAAGAGCAACCCCTAAACTGAAAAATGTAAAAAATGAAACAGAAGGAATTTCTTAATTCAGTAGGAACAACCTCGTGATTGAGGAGCAGAATACCACCTCTACTGGACTAACCTGATCAGAAAAAAACAGTAATGCAGTTGACAAGCAACCACCTCCACCACTTGCATACTTCATAGCACCTCTCTCAGGCCTAAAGGCAACTAAAAGAAGTTTCACTAGGCATCTGAAATGATATAATGAGATCTAATGAGGAGGAGAGCTTAAGCTTCTGTTTCAAAAGTATCCTCCTTTCTTGCTACAAGTAACACCATCTGCAACTAGGCTCTTTTCCTTTCTCGTATCAATAACTGTAAATCAAATGCACTTTTTCCCTTTACTTATACCAGCAGAAGGGAGCAAAGACTAAGTCTAGTGCCCAGAGGTTCACTGTGTGATTGTACTCATAATGCAGCTGTGAGAAAGGTGATTTGCCCATTCCTCACTTCACATTTAGGATTTTAGACCTACTAAAGTAGTAAGCATTAGGATCCTACTCATATCACAGCTTGCAGCTTTTTAAAAAAAAAAAAATTTTAATTACTTAATCTGCTATTGATATCTCAGCTAACTTCCTCTTAGGTATACACACAGAAAACTATTCACTGACTCAAAGTTTCACTGTCTCAATCATTGCCACCCACTTACACCAGCCAGACCTCCAAGATCAGCCAGTCCACCTATCACCACTATTTCCCACTGAACCATGTCCCTCTGTTCAACACCTAATTGTTTCTTGAACACCCCCAGGGTCAGTGACTCTACCACCTCCCCGGGCAGGCTGTTCCAGCACCTCACCACCCTTCTGGAGGAGCAGTATTTCCTAATATCCAACCTGAACCTCCCGTGGCATTACTCAAGGCCATTCCCTCTCATCCCATCGCTGTTACCTGGGAGAAGAGATCGACCCCCACCTCACCACAACCTCCTTTATGGTCATTGTAGAGAGCATTAAGGTCTGAGCCTCCTCTTCTCCAGACTGAACAATCCCAGCTCCCTCAGCCACTCCCCACAAGACTTGTGCTCCAGACCCCTCACAGCTCCAGAGCCTCAATGACTTTCTTGTAGTGAGTTGCCCAAACCTTATATATATATATATATATATATAATATAATATATATATAATATTATATATATATATATATATAATATTTTTATATATATATATATATATATATATATATATATATATATATATATATATATATATATATATAATGTAAATATGTAAGTATTTCTCCAAGGATTCTGAAATTCATAAGTCTCTATGCAAAAGTGAGGGCTCAGAGAATCATTTTTACAGTTTAAGTGAATGCTGACATTCGCAAACCCAATGTATCCCCAAAATCCTGCATTAACAAGTCACCAGAACCATCTGTCTGTGACAACAGCACAAGATCAACAATTATTTGTGTTTTCAAGATCACAACTTTTTTTCTATACCAACAGAACAAGCCTAATAAAAAGCAATACAACAAAACAGCTCACCATCCAGCACACTGCCAGGGAATACAAGCTCTTAGTCAAAACAAGAGAAAAGTAAATCTTAATTATACCCACTAATATATTTCTCACAGAAACATAACTCTCCAGTAGTTAATGCAGATTTCTAAACCAATTCCCCGCGTACCCCAAGGGGAAAAAAGAATAAACTTTGGGGTCATTAGCACCTTAGAAACAGCTGACTTGATGTTGAAGGACTGTTTTTATATGCAGTTTAACTGGCTGTGCACCAGGGGTAGCACAGAGAGCTGAAATAAAAACGTCAGCAATCATCCCTACACCTCAAGCTAACTATGTTACACGCAGGCCCATGCACAGGCCCTCATGTTTCTTTTTATGCCAAGCGTAGCACGTCAATTCATTAAGCACACTCGCTTACCTCCTTCTACCTTGAGTCAAAAGAGGAGATCAAGCCTGTGAGCTGGAAGTAATTGGAAAAGACTGCTGCTACTACTTCCAGTGGCTGCACAACTTGCAACAACTGTTACAGGACCTTACCCAGATGGCTGCACAGGCATGAAAGAGGCAAGCCTTTAAGCATGTTGTAATCCACTTGGATATTCTCACGACTTTGCAACTTTGCAGGAAGTACGTTCAAACATAACCACCTGTTTTTACGCTACTACCAAAGAGAGCTTATGGCACTTCACGCCTTCCAGGATGCAAGCATCAAGGAGGGGGATCAGGGCACATGTATTATGGGTGGGTTTCTGTTTTGCTTTTAAATCTGCATGCTTCAACTCCATCTTGAAAAGGGAAACTTCGTTGGGGGAAAAGATCTGAAATCAAACACTGAAAAAAACTCATTCACAGACATTAAGCTTTAACACCTACCAGCAAGAACAATTCAGAAATAGCAATGAAGATCGTTCAGCTGTCACAACAGTGGCATAAATATAGCACGAGACCCCTTCTAACCTTGGCTTCTACAGCTTGGGAATCAAAGGCTTCCAAGAAATCTACGTTTTCCACTACATTTCCATTTACAAAGACAAGACAAGGTAGGCTTCAAACGTTTGCGCCTGGATGATGTAAAAACTAAAATTAAAACACATTCATTGGTGATATATAAAGTTATGATTCTTCTTAATGACTGTAAAGCAAGAGCATCACTGGAAAGACAAGGAGTTCAAACACCGGCTTCCATGACTAAGAGTTTATTTCCATATTGACCTTGAATCTCCTTATCTTAAAACTGTCATTCATGACTTCCAGCCTACGGAATGTTGCAGTAAAGATTTTGAAACACATTCCACTGCCAGCAATCCAATTATTTCATTATTTGGAATTAGAATTCTGAGTTCTAATGACTCTAACCTTGGCTCAATGTTATTCTTTAGAATTTCACGGTAAAGTGGAAAAGAAGATTGAGAAAGGGCCCTCCTCCTTTTCCTGGGAGATTCCATCTGTCATTTCTTATGGCACAAGGAACACAATGTATTTAAATACAAACCAGTGGAGCTTCTTTCCTACTGACCTTGGAAGATGCACCTAAGAAACATTTTCCCATAAGCTTTAAACTCTCTTGCAGGAACCTCCTCCTACAAGTCCTGCAGAAGGTCTCTCACCCATCCCCCCGTATGCCCCACACTCAGCCTTTGCAAGGGTCCTACCCCAACCCTACAAGTACCAAACACAGGGTTGCTGTTGTCAGGTTCCCACACAAATATCCCCATATTCCCTCAGCACACACACCTCAAGGAGAACCAGAAAGCACAAAGCTGAGAGCCAAGCACTACTGCACTGCTGAGAGGTGAGCACCTGCCTTGTTTTCTTCTGTCACTGCTTCAAGAAGCGAAGCCAGAGCCACCTATCTTATTCACATAGTTGTAATCCCAACCTCTATTTTTGCTGCCAGATACAAAGGGAGTTCCCTCACATTCCCTACTTTGGATATTGCTAAAAAAACAGTAAGCTGGAAGAAAAGTTAGGTGTGCGTATTCCATATGCAAACTTCAACAAGCAATTTGCCAAACATTATATAGCTGCAGACATTTCTCCAAGGGCATCTGTGCCTAACACAGGACAGAACTATGCACTGGGAGAAGGCACGGCAGTCAGGTTAATTAAAGGAGATAGCAGTAATCCATAACAAGGACACAGCAATCACTACAATTCAGGTATCAAACAAAACTACTGAAAACTTACATTGCACAGGAAGAAAGTAAGGCTGCTAACAGATTCCTGGATATTCAGTGGGCCCCCAGCTGAATACTATGCTAGTACACCTAATCAGGATCAAACCTTCCCAGACCATCCTCAATACCTGGAGATGCTTAAGAAAGGCAGGAGCAAGAAAGGAAATTCAGCAACACCCCTCCTGCAACCACACATGGTCAGGCCAGTGACAAAGCGATGCTCCAAAAATCCACAGTGTTCCATATTGAACACAGTGACAAATAAGCAACAGCAACAGTCTCAAAACATGCCTATAAAAGAAAGCGTGAAGCATTTACTGAAGATTACAGAAGAGCTGGGAATGAATGAAAAGCTGCCACCTACCTCCGCTCAGCCCCATGTAAGAGGATTGCCAGCAGCACTCCTACTTATCAGATCCCAAACGGTTGCAAGTTATTGAGTCAGAAAAGTGGGAAGTCCCCCGTGACTGACATATGTGTGGTCTGAAAGAGACCAACCCAGTGCTTCTCTTGCTCCTACAACAAGGAATCGACATTTATGGATAAAACCCCAATTAAAAAAAAAAAAAGAAAAAAAGAAAAAAAGCATGAGCTCAATTATTATGTAACATCTGATGAAAAATGCCAAAATAGCTCATCTATAAAGATGTTGATTGCTTTGTGCCTTTTTGCGGTTGTTGTTAAAAACGTGAGGAATGATTATGATTTTGGAGCAAGTTCCTTTTCTGATGCAATGGCCTGCAACAGTGAGATCCTATGAAGTCCCTTCCTTTCTTAGCTCTCAATCTATTATGGCTTTAAGTACACTGACAGTAGTACCTGCAATACATATCCCCAAACACTGAGCAGAACTTCATTATCAATGGGCCTTGTGTGCCTATGCGACAAGAGATGGCAGTGGTAAAGAGAAAATTATCACTCCATACATGAACTGAAAAAGTGGAGCAATGGAATTAATCAGCAGAACGCAAAGGAGCTGAGTAGCCCTCATCTGTACCAATTTAACTCTACTGAAATTAGTTAAACGAAAGTTCAGAAAAGGAAACAGGAGAATTCAGTTGAAGCCTTTTAACAGCTAGCAATCCAACACAGCTCTGCAAACAAAGCTAAGGAGGTAACACTCTCCTGCCCAAGTATAAGCATACACAGACACTCAAAGTGCTTGTTCAAGTGCATGCGGAGCCACTGCACTGATGAACACAAACGTAACTACTACAGCTCAGCTGTGCTTTAGAACTGAGATACTAAGTAAAAATATGCTAAAAAATTTTAATTAGGGTTGGCTTAAAGATATCTCAGTAAAGTTCAAATGCCAGAAAACGCTGTCTGATTAAAAAGGCCAAAAATAAATAAAGCATTTGCGTGCATGGGGCAGAAGAGACAAAAATCGATGCAGCAAGAAAGTTGCATCACTGCTGCAAGCTCACTGCCCACATTCCTGCATAACCACCAGACTCATTTTTGCTGAGGCAACTTTGGAGATGTTTCATCATTTACATGGCACCAGCTCTTCCAGCCAGCCTCAAAGAACATTGCTGTCATTAAGCCACCTTCTTTTGCTTAGAAAGAAAACAACCCGAGCTTCAAAAAGACCAAAAGAAGCTGAACCATCTGTTTCCATGTGTCTGGTTTTGCATTAGTTTTGGACCAAATAAAGCACTCCATAGCCATCCTCTCTGTAGATATGGGTTCTAAGTCCAGTAATAGAGATGCATTTCTAAATACAAGCTTATTCCAAAATTAGTGAGTTACAAAGGCTGAATGGCAGACTTGTAACTGTTTTACTCACAGGTGTGAAGGTAAATAGGCGTTCTCTTTTCCCTTAACATTTCTCAGAGCAACGGGTTGAAAACCCTGCACGATGCAGAATGCTTTGGAAGTGATTATTTAATTGTTCAAAACCACGCACCACACATAAGTGGGTTATGAAACTGAAAATACAAGGATTTGCTAGCTCAGCAATGTTAGCAAGAGCAAGAAAACAAAGTTACGGCTGTTTTCTTATTCTTACCCATTGCTGAATGGATGAATACCACCAACTTTTCTTTCTAGATTTCAAGAAGCTGTCTTGTTTTTCCTGCTGAAAACGTGGATTATATATGCCTAGAACTGTTGGAAAGCTGGGACACAACAAGCTGCACCCCTTCCCCCTGCCCAGTAAGTGAGAGAGCACCCACACAAGGACCAGCAACGCGAGCCAACACTGCGGTACCCGATCCAGTATAATGGGAAATGATCGTGGAGTGCATCTGGGGACAGCAAGAGCAAGCCCAAGTCAAGTCAACAGAACTATACATGATGCAAACGGCACCTTCCCCGTTTCCCTGTTAAGATGAAGGAAGCTGGTGACGCTACCTAATTACATGAGACAGCAGGAAGCAAAGCCTGACCAAGAGGGCAATTGTTTTTTGGTCAGGCTCTGAAGATGATGATTCTATTTTGTAACATGAAAGGCTCATGCCTTCTCTCTCAAGTTTGGCTGTGGAAAAAGAAGAGTGGAGTAACTATCAGCTAAACCAAACCTTCTGAAAAAGGCATAGAAAATAGAAGGCATAGAAAACTCTTAATCACAAAAGATGATAGGAAACAGAAAGCCACAACAGAAAAGCTCTTTCAACAGGACAAAACAAAAAAGCTCACCACAACCTAGAATTCCCACTTAAAGATACAGCAAAATTTCAAGATAAAACATTTCTTCAAGATATCACGTACCTAGCAGTTTACAGCACAGGGCTCTGGGAGAAGACAGTGCTTCAAGGTTCAGTTTAAGTGCTTAGCTCCCAGGAGAGGATGGTTAAAAGCACAGAATATGGAACACTAAGTAAAGAAGTAACACTCGGTCTTCCCTGAATTACATCCTTGAGGCTTTGCTGGTTTACAAAAGTACACAGGCTACAGGAATTACCTCCAAGCCCACTGCTTCATAGCTTCTGTATCCTACATATTTCTCATCATTGGGAAAAAAAAAAAAAAATACCATTTAGAGCACATTGTGAAATACACTTTAGACAGTTTAGAATTCTGAGAAGCAAAGGATACCCACCTACACTACCTATAACTCAACACTTCACGTATATCCGCAGGAACTCATGTCAGTGTTATAGATAGCACACTCATCCACATCTCTAGACCATTGTAAAACGCACAACCATAGAATAGAGTTAGATGGTCAGAGTTGGAAGGGACCTTCAAAGGTCACCTAGTGCAACTCCCCCGCAATGAACAGGGACATCTGTAGCTACATCAGGTTGCCCAGCGCCTGATCCAGCCTCAATCTGAAAGTCTCCAGGGACAGGGTATCCATCACATCTCTGGGCAGCCTGTGCCAGTGCCTCATCACCCTCACTGTGAAAGACATATAGACAGGTATATATATATATATATATAATATATACACATAAATATTTGATGCGTGAGGAGAATAAGTAACCAGTGCTACAAGCAGTAGGATCATCAGAACACACATCTTTGTGAGATACCAGCTGCTTCCAGACCAGAACCCCCACCAGACTGCACTGTATTTACTTTCTGAAGTAAATCAAACCTAGTGACTGGATTAACTGCACGCATACACAACCTGTGTGCAGAATTAGTCCCTTGGACCTGCTGGAAGTAATATTTTTATTATTACTATTTTCAGCAAGAAGAAGAAAAGGAATATTATGCAAGTATTAAAAATAACTAAATGAACTGGAGGGTTTATCCAGAACTGCAATGCTGAAAAGGCAAACAGTACTGCAAACATTTGCAGATCCTTATAGTCTTTCTATAGGCCCATACTTGATGCTCTGCTTTACAGAAATCCAATAACATGAATAAAATTAGCTTTCTTAAAAATGTGAAATACTTACATTAAAAAACATGGCTTTTTGGGGAACATACATATATTTGCACAGAACAGGCCAATGGATTTCTCAAACTAAGAAGCTATTTTGCATTATTACACTTCATCTGCCAGTACAAAATCCTAGCAGCGTCCTGAAGAGATTCATGACAGCAAATTCAAGTGTTTCTCAGCTGCTCTCCTTGCTGGAACTGCATAAGGCTTCACTGCAGGACTACTCCTGAGAAGCAGATAGAGACAGAGATTGTCCATTTTCTAGAATACACAATGTTTCTAAACTACAGGTGTTTGTGGGCTGCACAGCCTTCACTGAACTTCCCAAGGCAATGCTCAGAAGATTTCATTTAAAAGACCAAACAACGATTAGCACAGTGCCAGCAACTGAATTTGTAGAACAGGAAGCAATATATAACATAGGCAGCCACACTGTAAGTCTTATTTTAGCAGCAGTGCTCATTCTTGGCTGCAGAATCACTGCTGTCACCTGTACACTCTAAAGCAATACGCATGAATGATCAGAGAAGTATGCCCCAGCAGCAGCATGCAATATCAAAGGGCACAAGAACAAACACACCTAAAGATTACATATTGAAAGCTAAAGGAGACTACTTAGAGGAGAAGAAAGAGGACTAAGCTGGAAGATGATGGGGAAAAAAAACAACACAACAAAAAAAAAAACAAAACCCACAAGAAAAAGCTAAGAATGTAAAGATTCAGATTTCAGGCAGGAAATTATTTGTAACTTACTGCATACAGCACTTACACTTGGAAATCTACAGCAGTCTGAGGTTTGAATTCAAAGCACAGAGTTCTGTAGCTTTCAACAGCCTTTCTTCCCACACATTTAAAAAGCTTCCTATACAAAACTCACAGAAACAGCAGGGGAGAGCATTCTACCATTACAGCTCTACCCAAGAACCAACTCATACATAGCACATCACTCCTAGGAGCCAAGATTACACATCAAAACACCCACTCTTCCACTAGGAACGTCTGGAAGTTCTGATGCCTTATATTTTTATTGACAGCTTTGCTATGAAGTTTCCTTTGAAAATGAGCAATCAACACAATTGTAAGAGGAATCCATCAAAGCAACTTCCATACACCTTAGGTGCTAATTACAACCCACGATGCTCCTCACCTTCACAAAGCACCTCTCAAACACGCCATCTGACCACCCACGTATGTTCCTCATGGACATATGCACAAAAATCAGAAGGCAGGAGTCAGTAAATTCCCTAGGAGCATAACAGAGGTGCTGGCAGAGTAGAAACAGATTTGAAGGTGTATTTGGTTCAGATAGGGATGAGTATACACAGCAGACAGTGATCCCACATTCCCATTCCTTCCCTGCCCACCACAGCTATCACAATCCTCAGAGTCTCAGCTTTGTGTACTTCAAGCCTGCTCCCCTGTTGAAGTTCTTAGTCAGCCTCATTTACCTGCATGTACATTACTACTAATCAGCATGACCTCTACTATGCTCGGCAATAATACACTAAGGGAAAACTACACAACAGAAATCAAACGACAGGGATGAAAGGAGAAAAGAGAAAAGCAGAGTAAAGATGACTTGTACCTTCTGTAACTTGTCTCAGCAAGTCAGCAGAAAAATCTCCTTTTTGTTACATCAATGCTCAAAGCAATATCCACAACACCAACATACCACCTGCATCCTCCCATTTGCACCCTCTGCACTGCAAGCTGTGCCCATGAGCTGTGGCACAGTTTCAGAAAGGCAGCCAAAAAGGATGTAAGGAACTATCTAAAACGCAGTTGCTGAGGAAAAAAGAGGGGAAAACAAAGAAATAATTTGACACAGCACAAAATTGAACATGTGGGAAACAAAACTGACCAGAAGCCTTTGGTTCCAGGGAGTTAGTCCTCTCTCATTTCATGGAACAGAAGGCAGATTGATCAGGGGTGCTGAAGTCTATCTTGAAGCTACAGATGCAAATACACGATCCCTCCCAGGAGGAATCTCATGGCTTACAGAGTATCAGCCAGAACCAGCCCCATCAGATGAAGGGGCACTTCTGCAGATAGAGCCCACCTAAAAACATTGCAGGCTTTCCAGGTCCAACCTCACTCCCATCCCCTGAAACTCCTGGCGATAAGATATACCCCCTCCTCTCAATTGTCCTGACCTCAAACAGGCATCTGCTTGAACTCATCCTCCAGCTTAACCCTCCTGCTACAACATAGCTGTAGCCCAATAACACCTTTTGCCCCTGCTAGCAGAAGTTCCGAAGTTTTTGTGCTGCATCTGCAAAGCCTTAGGACTAGTTTGCCACATTTACTTTGGCTGAACTTCTCTTGACCTGCCTGCAACTGTTACTTGATTTAGCTGTGACAGCAAGTTCTCTAAGTGACCAGGTGTCTATTCGTAACTCGGCTTCACTTTTATTTACCCTGGCATGCTGCAATCATGGTTTCATACAGATAGCAGTAAGAAGCAGTTAAAGAATGAGGGATTTACAGCTCTAACACGATGTTGCAGAACAGAAAAATATAGGCCTGATATGAAAGCAGAGGCACTGGGAGGTGGAGATGCAGGATGCTGCAGAGAAAAGGACAATCATGGGACACAAACAGATGTCACATACAGAGCATCTCAAGTCAATCCTAAAAAAAAAAAGAAAAAAAAGAAAAGAAGATGAAACTATCAACACAAATGATCACATTGCTCCTCATGAAGGACATCTGATGCTGACTACTCACCATAAAAGCTCGCTATCCTCAGGGCGAAACCACTGACTTGCAGCAACAGTGAGATAGTAAGCACAACTAATTTACAATTAGATCTGGATTAATAGTCATTAGGTTTAAAATTTCAACTATTCTAACAATGAAGTTCTGGCTTCTCACTAAAGGTAGGCTTCCTTCTTTCAGCCACAAATGAGAACAAGATACCTGGTAGGCACTATGACTCTCAAGTTCCCCTCCAGGCCCCCCACGCCCCACCACCACGGCTGAAAGGACTCAGGACAGCAGCAACTCAGCACCCAAAGGTTTCTGCATGATTCTGACATCTAACACACCAGGTACAGAGAGCACTGGATCTGCCTTCCTGAAGAGCATAAAACTCCAACCCCTCCTTCTTCCTCCTCAAGTGACACTTGACTCATCCCTTTGCCAGAGCTGTTCCTGAGACACACCTGCGAAATACAGCCCAAGAAACAAGCTGTAATAGCAGACAGTACAAAGCAGCATACATGGTATGGCAAAAGGCATAAGATAAAAATAGTTAGCCAAGATGAATCGTCACTAGCAAAACACTTACTACCCAGGAAGTACCAGAAAACATAAAGTGGTTTAAGCCTTAGACTAATAAATCATAGAATCATGGAATTACAAAATGACTTGGGTGGGAAGGGGTCTCAAAAACTATTCATTTCCGACCTCCTGTTGTGAGCAGGGTTGCCACACACCAGACCAGGTTAACAATCTGCAATAACTAATATTTTCCTTAATGCAACACACATGTAGGTAGAGAAAAAGGAGATAAGAGTACAGATTATTAATTAATGTAAAAACATGCACCATAGTAGAGCCAGAAAAGATGACTGTCATAAAATGACAGTTCATGAAATAGATTTCATGGTGGTACTTCCATGAAAAGGCACATTTAATTGATACTTTAGGAATCATAGAATGGCCTGGGTTGAAAAGGACCACAATGATCACTCAGTTTCAACCCCCCTGCTACGTGCAGAGTCACCAACCACCAGACCAGGCTGCCCAGAGCCACATCCAGCCTGGCCTTGAATGCCTCCAGGGATGGGGCATCCACAACCTCCTTGGGAAACCTGTCCCAGTGTGTCACCACCCTCTGAGTAAAA
Organism: Alectoris magna; assembly: GCA_030625065.1. NCBI lineage: Eukaryota > Metazoa > Chordata > Aves > Galliformes > Phasianidae > Alectoris > Alectoris magna. Next base: position 64,216,987 of record CM060560.1, read on the forward strand.
AAACTTCTTCCTGATATCTAACCAAAATTTCCCCTGTCTTAGTTTAAACCATTCCCCCTTGTCCTATCACAATCCACCCTTATGTAGAAAATAGCTTTCATTTTAACTCTATCAGCATTAACAACCAGAAGCACACACCAAACCGACTGTAAATGTTTTTATTACTACTTTATAGTGACAAGTAACAGCACACTCTGCCCTGCTGAAACACACATACCTGGTGTTATTCAGTCAGCGCTCCATATGGTTCACGATAATTGCCCTTATGATAGCCCCTCAGTGTCGGAGCCCACAGCTGGGGCAGTCTCCGCACCGACCCACACCTAAATACCGCGGGGAGCCCACTGACTCCCACAGCCGGGCCCAGGCGCTATTTTTAGCCGGCGACCGAGAGCCGGCCCGCCGCCACGGGGCCGGGTACAGGCCGAGGGAGACGACAAACAGCGCGGCCACCGTTCCTCAGTGCGGCCCGCCCTACCTCCGCCACCCGGGCCCAGTGAGGCCTCGAGCCCCAACAAGGCCTGACTCAGCGCCGCCACACCGGCACTCGCTACCGCTGTCACGCTCACCGGAGAAAGACTGTGCAGCCCAGCCACTTCCCCCCTACCTGTCCTCGCCCTTGTTCTTCTGCTTCTTGCCCATGGCGGCAACCTCCCGAGTCGTCGCCCTCCTCAGCACTGCCCAGCCGCCCGCACTCGCGCGCAGCCCCGTGCATACGGCGAGCCGCCCGCCCCGCCCCCCGCCGCGCCGTCCCGGCCTGCCCCGCGCCGGCACGGCGAGAGCGGCGGCGAGCCCACCGCCAAGAGCGTCCCCTGCCGGCCGGAGGGCAGAGCGCGGCGGCCTCCTGCTGCCACCCCCGTACCGCAGGCGGGCGCTGCGCTGCGCTCCCAGCGTTATCTCCCCGCCCCACCTGCAGCACAGCCGCGTACCTCACCGCGGCGCGGTCAGAATTCCAGGAAACAAAAAGAGCACGACACTTTCTTTCTTTTTTTTTTTTTTTTTTTTAAAAGTACACTTTAATATCCCATCAACCGCACCCACGGATCTTGCGCACTGTTCACGCACGGTCTCCTAAGCGGGGCTGCTAAAGCCACGCCTCTCGCTCCCGGAGCGCGGAGGCACCAGTGCCTGGGGCCGCCCTCACCTCACGGCAACGATCGCGGGCCGAAACCGGCAGCTCCCGGTTGTGACGCTCCCGCCGCGCTCCACAAGCCTCGCCGGCGGGGGACCCCCGAAATGCGCGCGGCAGCTCCCTCAGATCCCCCCGCAGCCGTTACACCGCCCGCCAACGGCCACCACGGGGATCGCGCCCACTACCCCCCGCTGCCGCCACCCGCACGGGCACGGCGCACGCGCCTTGGCCTCTGTCGCTTCCGTGTCCGCCTTCCTGACCAATGAGCGTGCGGAGAGGCAGTTTGCCCCACCCCCCCGCGACCCGTTCTGGCTCTCGCGAGACTCTGCCAGAGCGTGACGGGGCGGGGCGGGAGTGAGGTGAGGGGAGTGGCGGCGGCGGAGAGGGTGAGTGTCTATGGTGTTATTTGCGGGGCTACGGGGACGTGGCGGCCCTGAGGTAGTTAAGGTGGCCCTTGAGGCCATCGCTGAGCTCATCGGGAGCTGGGGTGGCCGCGCGGGCAGCCTCTGTTAGGGTAGCCGCGCCCCCAGGCGGGTGGGCGGGCGGTAGTGCTGGTAGTGGCTACGCCAGTGCCGGCGTCTCCCGGCCCTGTGGGGCTGTAGCTCTACCCGGGTGCTCTGTTGTCGTGCAGCTTCCCCCGTGGGAACGCTTGTTGGAAGCCCGCGGGGAGGCCGAGTTGCGGTGGAGAGCGGAAGGGCTGACTAACCGCCTTCCTGTTTCTTCGGAGACCAAAGCGGCGGCGTTCCAGCGGCATAGGGCTCGCCTCCACCCCTCTCCTGAAGATCTCTCTGCCCTGTGCCGGCGAGCTCCTTACCTCCCCTCGAAATGCTTACGGGAGATAGAGAACAAATGCTAACAAAGGCTCGAGGCCGGATGCTGCAGAGCGACACAGCTCTACCTGTGCCATGTGTAGAGCGTGGCATCCACGCAACAGTGCTGACGGTGCATTAAACTTGGAGTACTGCCACTGTGTTGGTGCTTTGCCCATCGCTGCTTAAAATGCATTCTTGCCTCTATGTGCAAGGTGTTCTGGAAGCCAGTGGCACTGGTGGGCTGGCTGTGCAAAATCATAGCCAACAGTACTCTGCAACCTAGACCTGACATACCAAATCATCGCCTGCACTTAAAAAATCTGAGTGACTTTGTTTTGTCACTGCGTTTCTCTTTTAAAACTGCCATTCATTACAGCAACAGTTTTTTGTTGCATAAGGTGGAAGTTTTTCGAGGAGAACAACTGGTTAGATTCCCCTTCCTCTTGATGTACTCTAGTCTTAATACTTTCTGCCTTTTGAAATGTTAGGAGAGGAGAAATCTTACAGAAAATGATTTTACCTGTGTTTCTTCATGCAGCAATTAGGTAGTGGTTGTTGAGGTTTCTTAAATCCTTTCTCTGACTGCCATAAGGTGATGCTTGCAATAACAGCTATCCTGTATTAATTGAAGCACAGTATTGACCTAAAGCAATTGTAGTTGAGTGCTTCCCCTTTTGGCTAAGGGGGAGGAATGTTAATTTGCATTTAAATATGTTAATATGCATCAAGTACTTAAAGTAATTGCATTTGGACTAGTGAAAGCTTATGCTGACCGCTGCTTAGACTTATTCTGAGACGTCATATATGTCTTCCTCGCAAGTTGGAGCTTTCTGATTGCATCTTCTGGTTTCAGGATATTAGTTAAAGGCATGTGGATCTGGTTCAGGATGTCTGTTACCTTGGAGCTGATTCATTTTACTGCTTTATTTTCATGTTCCCATGTACTGTCAAAAGTGCTATGATCTGGTATGGCAACAATAGGACTTGACTGGAATCTTTGTTGCTGTGTGTGTTCATTGTTGCAATGTAGAAAATAACTGTGTATGCTGCCTTTAAACAGTAACATTTTGTTTCTGTAGGATGCAAACTGCAAGCTAGAGAGATAAGGCTTTTAACTGAAAGTCCTCACACCGTGTGTCTATTTCCACAGCTCTGAGAAGATCACTTCATACTTAAAGATGGCTGCTGATACATCTGTTGAAATACTTCAGAAAGTTCTGGAGAATGAAATACTTCAGACTGCCAAGGTAGTGGAAGAACATCTGGATGCTGAAATGCAGAAGCTCGACCAAATGGATGAAGATGAGTTGGAACACCTGAAACAAAGAAGACTTGAAGCACTGAAAAAGGCCCAGCAGCAGAAACAAGTAATTCTTATACTAATGTAGGCTTTTGATTTGCACAGTATAACAGGCTTTTTGGAAGTCCTAGAAAAATTGTATGTGTGAACTAAGTGGGTTTTTTCTCTCAGTTTTCTGCATTTAGTAATTTTAAATTATTTAGGAAAGCAAGCATCCGTCCACACATTGTATGATTTGTGATATTCAGAGGCAGAAAAGAATCTCTGTGATTGTCTCACCGGAAGAGTTTGGATAAGGAGTTTAGTACAAAGATTTCAGTGTGTCGTTGTTCAGTGAATGTTGCTGTCTGAAAGCTAAGCCTTGCAGGCAACCAACCATGAGCCTTTGAGGTTCCTCATGTTTCCAGATTCTGGAGAATTTTAGTCAGGGCATGTAAGTGGTGCTTGCACTTTTCTAAGGTATTTTGTAGAAGAATGATGTAGAGTCTGTCTGTGTTCTGAGGTGGAATTAATTGTCATGTTTCTTCTAATCTAATGAAACGTTGGCTGTGTATGACTTTTCATTTCTTATTGCAGGAAGAAATTCTGCTTTGTTTCCTAGCATTTTTTTGCTAAACTGTGGTCTTCATGCTTCCCCAGAAGTTGTCTTCAGCATAGTTCTTCCTGAAAACACAAAGCTTTAGTGATGTATTCTCTGAGGTGATCGCTTCCAGTGCAGGCATGTTCTGCAGCAGCATGCAGAGTGGGGATTGAAGTGTGTGAAGGGAGTCTTGAAGTTGAGGAGACCCCAGGGTGAGGAGGGAGATGCCAGGATCCCCAAGCCATGAGGAGGTGGGGGTAGGGTTGGGAGCAGCACCTTGGTCCTTGGTAACCCACAAAAGCAGGGCTCCAGTTCTGTCCCCACCCTTCACAACCAAAAAGATATAAAGCTCTTACAGCTATAGACACCCATGACCAAGGCTTGCAAGGAGAAACCATAACGGCAAGCCTGCAGTGAACATCAAAAAGAAACACAGCTGGGCACGCGCGGTCCAGAAGGTTCATGTAGAGTGTTGCTGGTAACTTTCTGATATAGATGGTGGCTGAGCCAACAAGATATGTGTTGCTGGACCTTCTGCTTACAAAGAAGGTTTGGTTGGGAGTGTGAAGGCAGGAGATGTCCTTGGCTGCAGTGGCTATAACATGGTAAAGTCCAGGATCTTGTGTGGAAGAAGTAGGGCAATAAGTAGAACTGCAGCCCTGGGCTTCAGTGATGCCCACTGACAGAACAAGGGGCAACAGGCACAAACTGAAACACTGGAAGCATATGTATGAGCATAAGGAAAAACCTCTTCGTTTGGGGGTGACAGAGCTCTGAAAAAAGCTGCCCTAAGTGGTTGGGGTGTCTCCTTCTCTGGAGGTATTCAAAGGATATCCTGGACACTTTCCTCTCTAGTCAAACCTGCTTTAGTGTAGGGGGTTGGATTTACGATCTCCAAAGGTCCCTTCCAACTTTTGTGTATCTGTAGCATATGGTGCAAGACCTGAATTCTAAATAGGGAAGCCACGGGTTTCTTAACTTTCTCCTTGCAAACCTGAAAAGAAAAATAGACTGGGGCAGGATGAAGGGGACTGGGTTGAGAGGAGATCCTTTGGCTGTGATGGTTCGTGCCATGTTTTGAATTGGGAATGCAGTAAAACGTTGAATGGTTGGAATGCTGGATGAGAGGCAGTGTTAATGGCTTTGATTCTCCACATGTGAAAGCAGAAAAAGTGTTACGCCATTTACTTATCTTTAACTGTTCTGTTCTGTTCCAGCGTTTTCCTTTTTTTTTCCTCAAAGTCATGTCGCTTGGGCATTCTTAGATATGGACATATGGAAGTTCACATGCAAAAACGTACTCCTATCAGTTGATCTCATGTCACTGTTCTCTCGCATTTTCAAATGCAATTTGGAGTAGTTTGCTACTGAGTAAAAAGCAAGATGCCCCATGCTTTTCTGGAAAAATAAGTCAGACCTTGATTTGCATCATGATAATTTCGTCATATGATTATACTTGTAGGTTGTTGGTTGTTTGTTTGCTCTTTGTTATAGAACCACAGAATGGTTTAGGTTGGAAGGAACCTTTGAAGTCCAAGCACCTTGCTGCAGGCAGGGACAACTCTCAGTAAATCAGGCTGCCCAAAGACCTATCCAGCCTTACCTCGCCCACTTCCCAAGAGCAGGCCATCTGGGCAGCCTGTACCACTGCCTCACCATTCTCACAGCAAAGAATTTCTTACTAATGCGCTATAATTTATTTTCAGTGCCATGGAAGCTGGTTTTTTGGTTTTTTTTTATTTTGTGCAAAAGCAATCTAGAGTAGACCAAGCTGTACATTTACAGTTTTCAGTTTGGAGAATTTCTGCTTTGAACTGGTCTAATCTCACTGGGAGGCTGTGCTGCAGAAATCTGTGCAATTCGGAACAAGACTTGTGTTTACAAGTATGTAAGGTACCTTACAGCTCAACCACCTGCCTTCTACCTATTTCTGTATGAAACGGGCTTCCACTGAAGTCCCTTCTATTTTTTTGTTTGTTTGTTTTTGGTTCTTAAAAGCCATCATGCTGGCACAGCAGATGCAGGCCTAACTAAATCTATACTAATTATTTCCTTTTGTTTTCCCTAAGGAGTGGCTTTCTAAAGGACATGGAGAATACAGAGAAATCCCAAGTGAGAGAGACTTTTTCCAAGAAGTCAAAGAAAGTAAAAATGTGGTTTGCCACTTCTATAGAGACACAACTTTCAGGTATAGTAAATAACTGATATTCAAGAAACCCCCTCTTTACATTTGTTTAGAAAGGCACTTTTAAAAAAAATCTCAGAAGTAAATTCATATTTTTAGAAGTATGCAGATTCCATGATTTTCCAATTCTTGCTTCCTTCCCAAAAATCATACGCATTGTTTTCCAAGTGAGGTGAATGTGATTTGGCCATGATTAATACCCTCTTACACATTTATATTCTAATCAATTATGCAACTTTCTTGAGGTACGTGAGACAGTGCTGTGGGCCATTGCTGATTTAGTTTGAGGGAACCAGGTCTCTACATTTAGTGACCACAAAAGAGTAGCAACTTCTGAAAGATCATTTTCATTATTCCAGATGGAGATATTCTGGGAAGTTCTGACAAACAAAATCAGAATATAAACACAGACCTCTGTAGGCATCTTTAGAATTTAAGGTTTTGACTTTGAAAGGGTTTCTGGATACCAGTTACAGCTGCGTTCTCTTTTGGCCTGTACCATCATGATTATGTCTCTTCTTTAGATTGTGAGAGACATAGATCTGAGTAAATGTCCTGACATGGAATGGAAACCTGAAATAATATCTCCTACTGCTGTGGAGGAATTTCAGAAGTTCTGGGTTGTAAGCTGTTCCTCAGTGGTTTATCTCAGTGCCTTCTGTTGAAGTGCAATTGCAGATTGCACTGCTTGTTGAAGGAGGAGCCAGTTGTCCTATCTTTTCCCCCAAGTTACGTTCTGTCTGATTTATGGAACATAAACTGAAACAGCTTCAATGTAAGAAATAGAAAAAAGGTCAAATCCAGATTATGCAGAGAGGTGTTTGCATCTTCACAGAATCACAGAATTATCAAGGTTGGAAAAGACCTAGAAGATCATCTAGTCCAACCATTGCCAATACTTCCCAGCTAAATCATACCCCTCAATGCAACATCCAAACGTTTCTTGAACACTCCCATGGTTGGTGACTCCACCACCTCCCTGGGCAGTGCATTCCAATGCCTGACTACCCTTTCCGAGTAGTAATACTTCCTAATGTCCAGCCTGAACCTCCCCTGGCGCAGCTTGAAACCATTCCCTCTAGTTCTATCACTGATTACACGAGAGAAGAGGCCCACCCCCAGCTCACTACAACCTCCCTTCAGGAAGTTATAGAGAGGTTATATATCTTAGGTTTTCTGAGTAAAATAGAGAGGTTGTGAATTAGAAAGGGTTTTTCTGAGTTTCTCATGTGACCCCAACCTGCAGTGCTGTGTTCAGTTCTGGGGTCCCCTGCACAAGAATGGCATGAAGCAGTTGGAGTGGGTCTGGAGAGGGCTCCAAGGAAAATCAGAGGGCAGGAGTACCTCTGATGTGAAGACAGGCTTTGAGAATTGGGGTTGTTCAGCCTGTGGAAGAGAAGGCTCTGGGGAGATCTTAGTGCAGCCTTCCAGTACTTAAAGGGGGCCTACAGGAAAGATGGGGAAAAGCCATGGATGTCCCATTCCTGGAGATGTTTGAGGGCAGGTTAGGTGTGGCTTTGGGCATCCTGATCTAGTGGTAGGTATCCATGCCCATAGCAGAGAGGTTGGAACTGGATGGTCTCTGAGGTCTCTTCCAACCAAAACGTTATTAGTATCTGAAGCTGTTGTATTCAGCTAGCTTTTATTACACAAATAAAAAGAAGTGGGAAAAGTACCTGTGCAAATAAGTAGCTTAAAACTGGTGTGGAATATCTTGTTGCTTGAACCAATTAAATGTGTGGTCTAAGACAGGAAAAGAAACTTTGTCTAAAGTTCTTTGTAAAACATGTAATGCTGATAACCAGCTTTGAAGCTTAGTGTGTCAGGTTTACCGTCCATGTTATCAAGTTGCTTTCATCCTTGGCCACTCCAGCTTTTTGATCTTCTCCGACCTCTCCTTTAGTTAAAGATAACCACATCACAGATTTGTGCAGCTGAGCCAAACAACTCCAAGAAGAAAGTTCAGAACGTGGAGATTGCATGTGGCAAGTCTGTGTCTCTCTCTGCCATCTCAGAAGTATTTTGAGTAGTTCATGTTACTGTCCCTTAGCTGAGAAACGATAATTGTATGTTCATTATTGTTACTTTTCCATGGAGAAGTGAAATATTTGCCTTTGACACTAATGAAGAATTCTGTGCAAATACAGTAACTCACTGTACAGAAAAAAAATGTACCTCAGTGTTGGAGGCTGTGACTTTTATAAAGTTATAAAGTTTATTACTGAGAAGTTTTCTGAGCGCACAGGCAACAAAGCTAAAGCAGGAGGATTGTAGAGGTCTGGAGGAAGTTTCATCAATGAATACAGGTCTTCAGAAGTGAAAGAGGCTTTCCTGGTGCGTGGGGGATTTGGGGTATAATTAAGAAGAAACAATAGAAATACATGATGTAATTGTGCAATAAAGGTTCTCCAGGGTATTGTTCTGTTGTTAGGTCTGGCATCCCTTTGAACACAGCTTCTCTTGGAACTAAATTTTTAATTTTAAAGATGATATCTGAAGAAGCAACATGATTAAAATAGCACTTTACTGTTATTGTTCCTATAAAGTACGTGCTTATCATCTCGTTGATACTAATCTTTCATATGGGTTTTTTTTCCCCCACAGGTGCCAAATAATGGACAAGCATTTGACTGTATTGGCAAAAAAACATGTTGAGACAAAATTCTTGAAGTTAAATGCAGAAAAATCTCCTTTCTTGTGTGAGAGACTGCGCATCAAAGTAATTCCCACTGTAGCACTAATAAAAGATGGAAAAACACAAGACTATATTGTTGGCTTCACTGATCTCGGTAACACCGATGACTTCACTACAGAGACCTTAGAATGGAGATTAGGCTGTGCGGATATAATTAATTACAGGTAATTAACGGTTTTGTGATTGCTTTTTTTTAAGATACAATGCAAGAACATGCTTGCGGACAAGAATCTAAAAGTTTCTAACTTTGACTGATATACTGTATGATTGAGGCACAAATGAGTTCAAGGTTGCCTAAGGAGGTTGTGGGTGCCCCATCCCTGGAGGCATTCAAGGCCAGGCTGGATGTGGCTCTGGGCAGCCTGGTCTGGTGGCTGGCAACCCTGCACATAGCAGAGGGGTTGAAACCAGATGATCATTGTGGTCCTTTTCAACCCAGGCCACTCTGTGATTCTACGGTATGATTTCATCTGTGTGCTTTGGCAAGGGAAAGAAAGTGCATATCTTTGGCAACATGCTGAGATCTCTTAATGATCATTAGGTATTCTTTTTGGTACAGTAATAAAAATAAACACAGTTCTTGCTGTGAGGTATTGTAACACAACAGAAAGCACAATAGTGACAGCAGGTCAGCAAGATCCCGGGCTGCAGCAAGTGAGGATTCACTCAAATGCAGCAGCAGTGGGCACAGAAACAAGGGAAAGAAACTGCTTAACTTCAGGAGGCCTCAAGTATGCATGGATCTCTAGTGAGATACCTTGCCTCCACTGCCAACCCTTAGATGAGGGCTGAGAAGGGGTGGATCCTGGCTGCACCCCTCCTGGTTACTCAGGCATTCCATGCACCTGAGCTCCCCTGTGTTGGCCCTTTCCTCTCCACCAGGTGATCAATCACTGGTTCAAGCTGTGAGTTAGCATTTCTGCTGCAGGTGTATAGAAAGGCCTACTTGGCTGGGTCATGTTAATGTAATCCTTTCTAAATGAGCTCAGGCATCGCAGTTGCAATGTAGTAAAGTTTGAGCATTTTGATTCACTTCAGTGAGAACTCTGTAAGCTATATTAATGTTTTTTCTAATACTTTATTTTCTGAAATTTATTTAAATGCCGAATTCCCAAATTTGGACAAAAGATAGTGTATCTCAAAGGCAAATAAACTATTGCTCAGTTTAGCTTACTAGCTGTTGAACTTCAGATGACCAAAATGAAACTTTGTAATTCGTAACAACTGGTAATATCTAATTGCCAGTTCAGTAACAAGAGACTACACAGAGGAGTTAAAGGCAGTGTGGATATGTATTCTAGACAGCGGCACTACTTTATGGGAGAAATAATTCAGTGGAGTTGTACCAAACTGTGCTGAATTGGCTGAATTTTAGTACATTGGCTCACTGCATAATTGTACTTTCTGCTTGACTCATAGTACAGTGTATTCTGCTTCTAGTACAGTGTATTCTGCTTCTAGGAGAACATTTTGTTCATTTTTTTTCCACACTCTTGAGTTTGGTACCCTGGCTTCGCAAAGTGAGCCACTACATCTGCACAGCCCAGGAGATCATTCCTGGACATGTCCATTTATAAATGTTTCCACATGGCTCTGAATGCAGTGTCCCACTCTCTGAAGTTCCTCATCAGTCTGAAAACAGGTGTTTGGGTTTTTCATGGGCTTTTTTTTTTTTTTCCCCCTTCAGAATATGTGGGATGACAGATGGTGAAAGGATGTGCTGTATTTAGGTGGAAGACAGTTCTGGTCACATTGATTTGAGTAAAATCAGGATTCAGATGGTGTATTGACTAATTACTGACAAGTAATTGACTAGCAGTTGGTGAGCTTTGTATTTAGGGTCGATAGCTTCAACATGTTATTTACAAAGCGTTAATAACAAATTTTCAAACAGCCTTCTGTAGCTAATTCCGGAAAGTTCTAATTGCTCGCTTCCTAACACTGACATGCAAACCTCTCACAGGTCCTGTGAATTAAAAGCACCTACACCCTTGTCTGAACAAGGGGAGAGGATTCCCCTCTTTGGACACCTTTGCTGTAGGAAATATAGGAGCCCCAGCTTCATGTGAACGCAAATAATAGCTAGGTATAGATTCAAGGAGGGAAGATTTAGGTTGGACGTCAGGGGGAAGTTCTTTACTATGAGAGCGGTGAGCTGCTGGCACAGGCTGCCCAGAAAGGTGGTGGATGCCCCGTCCCTGGAGGTGTTGGCCCCCGTCCCTGGCCAGGTTGGATGAGGCCCTGGGCAACCTAGTCCAGTGTTAAATGTGGAGGTTGGTGGCCCTGCCTGTGGCAGGGGGTTGGAGTTTCATGATCACTGAGGGCCTTGTCCAACCCAAGCCATTCTGTGATTCAGCAACCTCTGCACCTACACACTAGTGAGAAGACCCCTACAAGGTCATGTGCAGACTGAAGTGTGGGTTCTTCCACAGCCCACTGGGCTGTGCACAGTGTCAAATAAGGATATGCTCTGCTAGTAATTGTGCAGTACTACCCAGGGTGGCTTTAGTGAGCAGGGATTGTGTTTGCCTGGTGTTTGTGTTTTTTTTTCTGGGGGGACGGGTAGCTGGAGATGCTACTGTCTGCCTGCACAAATAGGGCTTTAATCAACACCTTCTCCCTTCTTTTCTAGTGGAAACTTGATGGAGCCACCTTTTCAAAGCCAAAAGAAATTTGGAACAAGCTTTACAAAGTTGGATAAGAAGACCATCAGAGGGAAGAAATATGATTCAGATTCCGATGATGACTAGAACAGCTAAATCTATTTATAAATCATGTTTTGTTTATGCTTGGTACATTTTTAAGAATGATTTTTATAGATCTTATTGCTTTTCATTACATCTGCGCATAATGCTCACTTTTCTATACAGTTTTATACAACTGGGTCATATCAGAAGAGAGCCTAAATATTTTTTTTTCTCTTTTGGAAGTCATTTGTAACTAAAAAATCAAAAGTCCTAACTAAGTTATGTGTTGCAAACAATGAACTTTGTCTAACTGTACATTTATGAGATGTTGTGAAGTAACTGTTAGGAACAGCTGTACCAAGTCAGACCAAAGGTCCGTCTGGCCCTATGTCCAGCTCAGTGGCCAAAAGGAGATGCACAAGGAAGAGTAAAAACAGGATAAGCAGATAGCGATGCTTACCCAGGAAATAGTTTGAGCAGTTTATGGCTTGGGGAACTCTGTCTGAAAATGTTTGTTGGATAAAAAGAAAAATATCTTTTTAATCCTCCTTACATCTTTCTAGCTTCCACTTCATTCGGCAAGGAGTACACGATTTAACTGTGTTGTGTCAAGAACTACTTCCTATTCTTTTCATTGAATTTAAGTTCTATTTTTTTAAATTTCCTTCATTAAAGGAGGCAAGAAGCAGTTTGATTTTTCTCTATCAGTTCATCTTCCAGTTATCTTTAAACTTACAACTGTTTATTGTCAGTAAAGCACCATAAGTTATTAGTACCGGAATTGAACATTTTAACAGAGGATCGCTTACCTCATGGTGCCATGTCACAACACTGCGTAACTTAACCACATTGCACTGTAAGTTGTGAAGCAGGTTGGTATAATTACATGATTTTGAATGTGTGAATTTTTTAGCAGATGCTTTGTACAAGAGAGTAGGCTAGAGAAAAGAATTCAGGAGAAACCTCGATCTCTTTAGATGTAGCGCAGCATTCTGTGTACTGTTTCTTCAGTAAGGGACTGAATTTTCAAGAGAGAGCGTCTTTGGAACGTGATATAAATTTTCTGAGTAGGTGAAGAGGTGAATTTTTTTTCTTCCTTTTCAAAATCATGGTTTGCTGTGTGCTGGAGGACTCTTTCTAAGGTGGTGCTTTGAATTGGCCTAAAAAACAATGAAGCGAGTCTAGTTAGTTCTTGCTGCCTTGTAGTGGAGAATGCCATTGGGCCAGCCCAGCAATATAACCCTGCAAGTAAGTTTAAACAATAACTATATTTTATTTCGGTTCATGTACATTGAAATAAAATTATTTTAATTCTAATGTTGACTTTTTCATTCTTTCCTATAAGGTGGTCCAGCTGCTCTGAGTTATTTTCTTTCAGTGCTCTGTCAATGTTGCACGTGCTCTTGCTAGATTTGTAGCGACCCACTGACTGTTCTGACCTTAACACTTCGAGAAAGTACTCGATCGCCTTCAGGTGTATGCAGCCGCCTATTAGTGCATAGGAAGCAGGCTTGCTTCAAGCTGATCTCTTTTTAGGAGCGCAAACTCTCTAACTGCACTAGTAAGTGTTTTTCTTGCATGGAATTGAATTTAGGAAACAGAAGTTTCAATGGTGTTAAGAGTGCCTTAGCAGGGCTCATCTCCAAATCTTAATTATGTTGAAGTAGATGTGGAAATGTTATTCAGTTCTGTGTGTGAATAACTCCATTATGAACGCAATACCAACGCTGTGGTTTCATGTCCCTCTAAGCTGCTGATTTATTTATTTTTTTTCAAGGCTAATCTTCAGTTCAACCTGTTCCTTCATTGGCTTGTAACATGGCCTCATATGCTCCAGCACTGATGCAAAGGGCTTGCAAGGAATGTGCAGTTTGGATAAAAGAGGAGGTTGAGACTATATTGATTAGTTTATTTTCAAGCAGCAACCACGTAGGTAGATCTGCCTGCTTCAGATTTTTGTGTCTGCTTTCTCCGTTTTCTGCCTTGAAGATTTAAACCGTCACTGGATGGCTGTTCTTGTAAGTTGTCCAGTCTTGATCTACATACTACTTTAAGTAATCCAAAACCATTACTTTATTTTGTTACCTCAAATGTAGAAATTCTCTGAGTTGTGGAAAATTCTTTGCATTTTGGGGAATACATTTTTCATCTGAGGCAAAGTTCAGTAATTCTGTGGTATGGATTATTTGGTCAAATGTCTATGGCAGTCAGACATGTTTCAGCAAGCTAGAGAGAGAACAATACAAAGAGCATGCAACAAAATGGCAATAAAACTGATAGAAAAGATGAGAATAGGCAGTACCCAGAAAGGGCACGGGTTGTACGTCATTAGTTGCTTTCAGCTGTGACATGATGTGAATATTAGGACACGATTAACTGAGGCTCCTGAACCTAGACTAATTACAAAATGGCACCTGGTCTGGCATGTGCCAGCCCTGAAGGGGTATTGTGGAATAAATAGATGAGAAATGTTCACATACAGCTTTTGAGGCTATGGGGCTTATGCATGAACCGATCATGTAACATTAATAATGATTAGTGGTTAACTGTGGGCTTGATGCTTCCACAAAGTAATCATTAATGCATAGAGAAAATAACGAGGTCGGTGCTGTTCAGCTTAATGCTAGACTATTTGGGCTTGACTGTGCACCAATGGCTGATTGATGCCACTTGAAGGTTGGGATACCCTCGTTGAGAAATCTACCTAAATAAAGTGCTGAGTTGAGCTTTGGGATTTGGGTAGTGTGAGAAAGTTCCGTCCCTGAAAGAAATGAGACAAACTCTGAAGTGCATAACAAATCAGCTGCTGCAGTCGGACCCCATTAGAAGCTTGAGTCCCCTGCAGTTGTAATAGGGACTGTTCATGAAGGTGGACACCAAAGATGAATAGGTGTTTCCCAGTCCTGTGCTCCAAATAATCCATTTTGTGCCATTTTCCTTCCAGAAATTCTTAAATTAACACATCTCTACAGAAATGTCCATAGAAAATGAGCTGTGAATAACAGGTGTATTGAGGACGCTGTTATTTTCCTCCTATACACACACACACACACACACCAAATTGATGCAGGAATAATCTGCCTTCTGGGCTCATTGCGCACTCATTAGCTGTGTATTCCACTGTTTCAAAGGGAAGTTGTCAGTAATTGGTTGACCTGCCTGTCTTTTTAGATCAGCTGTATCCAACAGCTGGAGAGCGGGGGTTATGCTCCCAGTTTTAAGAGCCCCTGCCAGTCAGAATTGGAGGGCATTTGATGTTACAGCAGAATTTTTACATGTTGTTCTGAGGAGGATGTTGCCCTTTGTCCCTCTGTGAAGGATAAATAGAAAGGCTCCCATACATCTGAGCAAGTTACTGCTCTGAAGATCTAGATTTACCTCTTGTTCTTGGATCTTGCTTTCAAGCTTTCACACCCCAGAGTTTGTATCAGATGCTGTAAGAGGGAACATGTGCCTATATTGTCTTCATCAGCTGGCACACGAAACATAGACCATCGCCAGAAAATATACCTAGTTCAAATGTGGTGAATTAATTTCAAGTGTGTGTACACTGAGAGCTATCAGATGCTTTTCGATGAGGAGGTGGTGTTAAGAAAACTTGCCTTTGCTGCTCTCATGAGACAGACTGTGAGGCTACAGTTTTTGGACTAGCTATTGCACTATTACAGCCACGGGTTGAGTTGCCTGGAATAAACCACTGCTGGTCCAGGAGCTATGTAACTGTGTAACTCAGCACTGGAATTGTGTTGCTATACTTTGCCTTTCTAAACGCAACCTGTACAAGCATCATCTGCCCTGCAGTAGATTTTAACGTATGATTCCTTTTAAATATGCTTGCAGATAATTATCTACTTAACAAGTAATGTATTGCTAAACATCGGCTTTTCCCAGGATGACACTGTCTGAAAATCAGGTGGTTGTAACATATGAAAGCTAATTAATTCCTTTCCTGTTCTTCTTCCTTGCTAATTATTTCTTTTGTTAGTGTGCTGCCCTACAAAAAAAAAGCCTGGAACTGTTTCCTGTTTGGTTTCCAAAATGTTGACGGTCCTCGATGCTTTGTATCATGGATTCCAGGCACACAGAAAAGCTCTTAATAGTTAATGTGATTAATGGGTAAAGTTAATTATTCATAGATGTTAGCCTGACACCCCTGTGAATCACAGATGTGCTATCCTCCTTTTATATGTGGGAAACTAAAACAAGATTAGCTCTGCTGGAGGACCTAGGAACACCAAGAACTGGGTGCTCCAGTATCTAATGTCAGCCTTTTCCTGGAACTCGTATTTTGGGAGTAGGCTTCTCAGCTTTCTTTTTGGTGTGTGGTGCCCCAGGATAGGATTGGAGGCATCCAGAATGCTGATGAGTGCTGTGAAGTGTGCTACTATGAAATGTTCTGCCCAGGTACAACGCTTCTGTCTGCCCTCACTTCTGAAGCTTTGCGCAAAATAGCGTGAGGACTGTGGGACTGGGAACAGGGGGCAAAAGACAAAAGTGACTTTGTAGATTATGGAATTGAAAGAAGTTTGCGCTCTCTCCCCTATTCCCGGTCCAGTATTCCCAGTATTTTCTACTGGTTTTTTGGTTTACGTGTGTGGTGTTTGTTTTATTTTTTTTCTACGTATGTAATATAAAACACCAGCGCAGTCTCAGGAACGAAGAGCTGATATGACTGTGCCACCTTGATACTGAAATACCTTTCTACCAGGCTACCAGGCTATTCCCCTGTCTTCCCCTTGGCTTCGTCTGCAGTTCTGTCTTGCTCCACCACACAGTAACGCAAGCTTGACAGGCTAAAATGCAAACACACAGACATCCTATTGGTGTGGCATTTAAGTGCTTTATGCAAAAGGGAGTTTAATGTGGGTTTCTGCCTTCCTGAGGCCATTTTCTAACTAGTGATGGCTACTGCCATCTCTGGTTTAAACAGAGAAGGCATCACAGCCACCTTTTGTGAGTAAACACATGAGTTTAGGTTACAGACTCCCATTTCCCCAGAGACTTTGACTGTGGGAGACAAAGACCAGAGCCCAGTTATTAAGGACCAAGCTGTTCTGGCTGTGCTGTTTTAGACTTGTGGAAGAAATGAAGTACATCTCAGTCAAGTGGAACGCAGTTCTGGAGCTTGAAAATGCCCAGGCTGATGCTTTATGAGCTTACACCTTCTCCTATCTTGAACTCTAAATAACCTGTTTTAAGTGATGTGTCTGTGTTTAAGCTGAGATATGAACCGAAGTCTCAGCACAGTGAGTTATTTGCTAGACTACCTTTCCTTTAGTAAAGATCAAAGTCTTTTAGAAAGCAGAAGAAAAAATACTTGTTTTCTTTTTGCAATGGCTAGAGAGAAACTTTGTGCATATTGGGATGTTGTTTCAGTGCCCACCTGCCTTCTTCATAAAGGCAATGTAAGGGAGGAAACTGTGGCCCTCAGCAGCTGTTCGGTTCAGAGCACAGTGAGAATGGAGAGCCCCACATCTAACAAGTTTGAAGCCCTTCTCAGCACACTTTTGCTATTGTTATTTAGAGATACACTAGACATAGAAAAGAAATTCTACTCTTAAGTTGGCCATACCCCTTTAAAAGGTGAGAGAAACAGCTCTACAGTGCTTGCCTGAAATGAAAGGTCTGGGACTGATCAAGTCCATGAGGGGAAGTTACAAATGCATCTTTAACCAGTCAGTTAGTGCTAGGTATCCCCTGTGCGTCAGCATGGGCAGTTTCCCTATAAAGCTGTTACAAAGCTTGTAAATACCCAGTCTTACTTATAATTACGTCCCAGACAAAAGGAATAGCCTGAGAAATGCATCTGCCTGGTGATGTTATGAAACCAAGGCTGAAGCACACAAAAGAGACAGTAATTAGTGTGGGTATTGTTCCAGGTCGTTTTAGATAGATAGTGTTCTCACCATCCCATGGAACATGATGATAGAAGATGAAGGTACCATATGATCAGTGAGCTCCTTCCGTGCATTTACATCCAAGAATAATAAAATGTACATTTATAATAAATAATAAAATATAATTTTATATAAAAATATAAAAGGAGGTATGATAATGTAGTGAGGGAATGAATGCAACGTTTAGGGGCGTGAGCCCACTGCGTTCCTGTAGAAATCCTTATTTTGTTCCAACTATTTCTGAAGAATGTTTTGGTCACATAAAATGGCTTGGGTTGGAATGGCCCTTGAAGACCATCTAGTTTCAATCACTGAGTCAGGCGTGAGATCAGGCTGCTCAGGGCCCCATCCAACCTGGCCTTGAACACCTTCAGGGCATTCGCTTCTCTGGGCAGTACATGAAGATGCCTTCCAACTCATCCTCTCTTCAGCCCATCAATAGTAGCATCATAACGCAGCTGCGTCCATCCCTTTGGTCAGTCAGAGGTTGAATTTAGACTATTGACATCATTTTCCAAATTACATTTAGCATAAAGATTAAAAATGCTGCTGTGCTAGTGACAGATGTAGCTCACTTTCATCAAAGCAGTTCACCTGAATTTAATGCCCTGAGAGTATGCAGAGCAGACAAAAAAAATCTTGTTATCTAGCATCCCGCAGGTCCTACAACATGGTGGTGCCCTGGACGAACATGCTGGCTTAGAGCCCTGCTCCATTCAGCAATGTTAGCATCACCTCATTTCTACAAAGGCTGTTTGCTTGCTGCATTCCACTCTAAGAGAGAGAAGCCAGCAAATTTTGAGAAGATAGAGAGATGTTTAGCAGGAAAAATATCATTCATAATGCTGCTGAGAAAATGACCTCTTACTTGGCCTTATGCAGGAAATTGTGTGAATATGAAGAGTCTTCCCCCAGGGATCTAAGCATACAGCAGCACAGATAAAATTGTACTTTAAAAAACTAACATCCGCAATTCGGTGAGTAAATAGAAAGCAATGCAACGCAGAGCAGGCATTAAGAATTCATGTGTCAGTACTGTGAAATGTGCAGAAAATCTGTGGTTGTGTGGGTAATAAACAAGAGGAAATGCATAACGAGAGAATCGGTATTTGAAATGAGAAGGACCGTAAGGACCATTGGTGAATGACCAACCCGTTAGGAAAGAAATCTCTCTGACAGTCAGAATCTACTTTCCAAAAGAAAGAAATTTCTGAATCATCAAAATGACTTGAGAGGAACGGTGGTTTATTATCACACATATGACATTGTCGTTATAAGAGGTAACTTTATAATAATATGCAATTATTTCCATCTGTTTGGAAGAATAAATCCTTCTACTGCTGATCATCTTGTTCTATAGGAGGCAAACAAATATATCTACTGGTTTTGCTGACATCGAGCTGTGCACTCGGGCCTTTTCCCACCTCATTTCTTTGGGCTTTCCCTTCCTCCAGCATTTCTTTGTTCACAGTTTGCTTCTGAGATCTTTAAAGCCTCACCATATGTGTGATGGCTCCGTTTTCTACCTGTTATTTCCAGAGATAGCACATAGATTAGTGCCTTACATTATGTCAAACGCTACCTTTAAGTACTTAATATCTTAAGCTGTAGTAAAAGAGTTACAATTTAGACTAGTCCAAGACACCGTAATGAGACATGGGGTTTGCAGAGGACGGATGAGTGCCTTGCTGTTCTGTTGTCTTTGGAAAGGTTTCTGTTATTTCAGAGTTTCACCCCCCAAAATGAGTGGCTTTAGGACTCACCACAACCCAACACACAACCCTTGTGTAAGAGCAGGGCTAGACGTCCCGCTCCTCACTGACACAGGATCTAGGTCTGTGATGGTTGTATCCATGGGTTTTAGGGGGACACGCCCCACTTGATGATCTCCTGTGCTGTAAAGACTTGTAACCATAGCTTGTTTTGAACTTAGAAATTAATATCTGGCCAAAATAGTATTTCATACTCAGAAAGTCTCAAGTACGAAGGGAACCAAAAATAAAAAAAGGAATAGATGGATTTGTTGTTTATTAAAAGATGGAAAGAAAGCTACCTGGAGAAAACCTTGCTTTGTTAGCCTTCACCCCTGCGAGGGAGAGTCGAGTGAAGAGAAAATGGAGGAAAAGGAGAGAGACATTGGTCTCACAGACCCAGAGTTTTCAGTCTCCACATGACTCAGCCGGTTTTAGGACCTTCTATACACAAAAAGTGCCTCAGCCATGTGGTGCAAATACCCTTCTTCCTCAGCTGCAGCATCCCTCTTCCACAAGTGGGGAAGTCAAACCCTGCCTCTGCTCTGTTTGCCACTTGCCCAAATTAGGCTTGCTGTAAGAAACCAAGCAGAGAGATGGTTTTCTTTAATTGTCCTTTTTGGAATTCCTATGAAAGCATGACAATCGCTAATCTGAAGTCCTTGAGGAAATCAGACGAAAACCCTTGCGGAAATGTGCCCAGGCTGATCTGAGATATAAAGCAAGGAAAACATTATGAGGGATTTTTGCCTGTCCCCACTGCTGATTCACTGCAATGCTTTCTGCAAGTCATTTATGGAGCATCAGTGTAGTCACTGATGGAGGAAAAACAATATTTATTTCCTTTCACAGAAATGTCCCAAGTCTTAGTAACCACTGCTTGTGCAAATCTTTGGATGAAAGGAAACATAAGGGTTCAAAGCTCTTATTATATACTGCTTGTTACACTTTATAACAAATGTCATCACACTAGGTAGGAATTAACATTCCAAAGCCCAGAGGGTGGATACCTTTTCATTCCCATATATATAAAACTCATCGAGTGACCTGCCTCGAAGCAAGGCCGACTGAAGACGGGTGAGTCTGAATCCACTCAGAGTAGATATTCAGGGGAAGAAGCCTTGATTTTTGCCCTGATTTACTGCTTTGTTATTATCGCAGTTGTTGTGCTGTTTCTGCTTAAGGCTTGTTATGATTTTTGTGGTGGGACAGAAAACAAAAAGGTTGATAACTTGAAATTTTATATGGCAATTTTCTGCACATAGGAGCAGCTACAAATCATAGTGCTAGCTGGGGCCCCATATGGACTTGCCATTGAATTAAGACGTATTGGGTCAAGCCGTGCTGATCCAATATTCTATTCTTGCAAATAGAATCACAATCATGGAACTGTTTGAGTTGGAAGGGACTCTGAGGGAGAATCTAGTCCAACTCCCTTGCAATGAACAGGGGCACCTACAGCTAGATCTGGTTGCTCAGAGAAATACTCAGTGTTAGGGCTCAACCTGAGCTCAGGCAGTGGGTTTTGCCACCTGAATAAGCTCCCATGAGCTCATGACGTGGGTGGACTGTTTGTGTTCAAACATCCACGTGGTCTAGTTTACAGTAGAAATAACTATTAGGCTGGAGAAAAGGTCAAGCCTTATTAAAATCAATAAGGCATTTTCAGGTGTTAATAGCACTGCAGGAGGATTGCCTGCAAGCGCTGTGGCACTGTTTTGTACTCAAAACCCTCTTGGGGAAAAAAAAAAAAGAAGCATTTGTAAGTTGTAAAACTGCATGGTTTTAATGTGCTCTGCAGCAAGGCAAGTGCAATCGATGTTTTTTTTCTAGTCAATAGCTATTATCTGATGATATTTTGGAATTTTATTGATAAACACAAGAGGCATTTATTACTGAGGTGATTATCTGCCATTGTCACGGACCTGAATATATGCAGAGGTTTTATTGTATCAGCAAACGACAGGCCAAAACATTCCTGCTGACAATGGCCATGGGCTTAGTTCTTCCCTCTCAATGTGATAATGGTGGCACAAGTGATGGAGGAGATGCTCCTCCAAACCCTCCTGAATAAGTAGGAAATAAGCAAGTGTGGCTCCCATCTCCTCCCCTCACCACGCTCTGAAGCCAATGAGTGATGGGAAGGACCGGGGGAGCTTTTACCATGCACACTTTCTTCCAGGGCTGCTGAATATCAGCTCCAACTTCTTCATGTTGTGTTTTCAGGTGTCCTGGGGCAGCCGAGGACAGCCATCGCCATGGTCACTGCGCTGCTCTTGCTGGGCCTTTCAGCCCTGTTTGGTGAGCCTGGGCTTGGGTTTGGTCTGCTGTGGAGAGCACCCTGCCATGCAGAGTCACAGAAACACCCAGCCAGCCTTATCTGACCTCTCTGCCTGCTCAGAACGATCTCACAAATGTCACAGGCTGTTAGATGGAGCCTATGAATTTCTTGGGCTTTGAGGAAATAAATAGGGCAGTTTTCCCAGGTTGAGGCATGCACTCTCCTCAGTTAATTCCCCACTGAGCTGCAGAGGGATGTGGGAGGTGTTCCCAGCCAGAGCGCTCAGGTGACACCAGCCATCATCTGGGGGGGCCTGGACATTGGGGAACATCAATAAGTTAATATGGAGGATGTGGTTCCTTCCCCCACGGCAACCTTTACATCTAACAGGGAAGACACCTGTCTGTGTAAAACGACATTCAATTTATTTCAATCTGTTTGACTAGAAAGTAATAACTTCCTGTTCTTTAGCTGTAATTGATAACATCACTGATAGGCAGCAGTGGCAGCAGTATAAGCACGTTGACCATGAGGTGGTTTGGATCACGGGTCTGGATGAACACCTCATGTCTGTATTCACCTGTAGTAAGCTGTATGATATTGCTGTGAGATCTCATGTTTCCATACACCTCCATTTACTTTTTCAGCTCCATCCATGAGCTACAGTTGCTATGGCGATATCAGTGCTCTTCAAGCACCCACAATTTCCTGCACAGCTGTAAGAGCCCAGGACTGTGGTAGGTATCAGGCACGGCTGGACTTGTCAGCCTACAGAGAGATGCCGTGCCTCCTGTTGGCATCCTCAGCATCCTCACCAGGCTCCATTTTTGAGGGGGCTGCTGAGTAAGGCTGTCTCTGCCCTGGCTGCAGGCCCTGCTGCTCTGAGGAGAACGGTGGAAGCGGACGTCATCCGCTTGAGGAAATACGAGGTGCCCATTAAGAGGGTGGCCAGAAGGCTGTGCTTGGACCCAGCGCTCATTGCTGCCGTCATCTCACAGGAGAGCCGTGCCGGCCTGCTGCTGAACAATGGCTGGGACCAGGGCCAGCAGCGGTACGGCCTGATGCAGGTACAGCCGGTGGGATGATAATCCTATATGACAGCATGGTGGTATGTTGGGTGCCTCAGGGCTTCACCTCAGCCAGTGAGCACCCTGCCTTTGGCGCTGGGATATGTGGTCCCCATGAATCACAGCCTGCGGGTGCTGAGAGCAGAGTGAAGCTATAGTGGTGGCTGTGTTCCAAGAAAAACTGGTCTTCTTGCTTGACTTTTCCAGATTGACAGGAGGTATTATCAGCCCTTTGGGATGTGGGACAGCGAGGAGCACATAAACCAGTGTTCGAGCATGCTGGTGGCAGGAATCAACGAAGTGAGGGCAAGGCACCCTGCCTGGAGCTGGGACCAGCAGCTGCGAGGTACGGCGTGTGGGAGTGTGCTGGGGTGACGTGTAGGAATGTGTAGGAACAAAGAGGGGAAGCTGTGTTACTGGCACCATTGGGATGTGAACAGCTGAAATCCTTAAACCAGAAATAACTGACAAACAGCACTCCTTTAGTTTTCCCTGTCAGCAATGTGGTTTGCAATCCATACTGGGATATGTACATAAAGGCAGCTTCGCACAGGTGTAGGTTCAGCATGATGTACTGCACCCTCTTCTATTGGGCTCCTTTTTCACTCATACACTGCACATCTGTCGGTTTGTGGGGTTTTTTTTCCGATTTAAATAACACGAGAAGCTTTCTAACAACACTTAATTAACTTCAGCTGAAGAATTTTCATTTGTGTGAGGCAGAGGCCTCGAAATGATGAGAGCGTTGTGTGTTTGCTGATATCGCCTCTGAAGGAATAAAAGCATCAGCCCGGCAGATTGTACAGCACCTCAGCACCTCTTGAAAAAATACATAAATAAAAGCTCTTCCTCATTTAAAAGGGGCAGTCACAAAACTGCAGACCAGCAACAGGACTGCTGGGATAGGCTGTAACATTCAGTCAAGGAAGCATAGGATCCACGTTTGCTAATCATCCATGTTTGCATGCCATTTTTTTCACTCTACGCTATTTCTTGCTCTCCCATCCTTGCTCTGCCACTGCCGCTTTAGACTGCCTTTCATAGGGTCACTGTGCTGTTCATTTGGAGAGAACCAGGGGCTCCTTAACTACAGAAATAAGGATTTTGTGAAATGAGTCACTTTTCAGTATTAAAGACACAATTAGCAATTTCCAGTGGTGCTGTATACGTTCAATGAGACGCATTGCCTTTCGGGCTAGGAATTTTTATTTTTAAACCTGTATTTCTGATTGATCAGCCCAGAACAACTTCCTCTTGACTCTTTCCAGGGGGAATTTGCACCTACCATGCAAGAGCTGGCAACCTCCAGATCTACGATGAAGACCCCTGCAGCAGAGACAATAACTATGTCAACAGCGTGATCAGGCGGGCCCAGTACTTCAAGAGAAATGGGTTCTAGCTCAGTGACTCCCTGCCACCGAGCCTCTGCTACATGTAGACTAGCCCAGTAGTGACAGTAGTACCCAGAGCCTCTCCAGGGACCTGGCAGGACTGATGTGACTCACAGGGACAATGCACCACAATCTGGAGGCCTTTAGAAGTCAGATAGTGACATCCAAGTGACGCTAAAGTGTTGGGTGAGGACACTCCTTGTATCAGGAGCTGAACCTGGGGCTGCTCATGCATCTCCCAGGTGTGGATGCAAACAGCTCTCCCTCAGCATGGGCAGCACTGGCCCTGTTCTCTCTCACAAACAGGAGGAATAACCCCTCGAATTTCCTCCCCTTTGATAGTGCTGGCCACTTCCCAGTGAAGAAGCTCCTCTCTGAGTCTTCCATCACTCCATACACACCCGCCCCAGGAGCTATGTCACAGCATTAGTGCTGGTAACAGCCTCACCACCTTCCCTGCTTTGCCTTTGGAGCATTTGTGCTGGAGCTTGCCAAGCTTAAAAGCATCCCAGCTTCTGTCCCTCTGTCCTGCCAGTTTGTCTGAATTCTAATTAGGATTGGGTTAGCTCTGAGTTTGTAAACTGTTTGAAAGTACTTTTCAATGTGGATGGTTCTGGATGCAAATTTAGGTTTACCGAGAATCAAAATAAAGATAAATGCTGAATTCCAATTTTTTGTTTGCTTGGCAATCAACTCATTTTTGCTGTGTCACAAGGCATGGCCAGTGGCAACTTGTGACTTAGGTAATTAACCCAATTTGGGACTTTCTGAGAACAGAAAGAGGAAAACTGAGCAGCAGAGCAGCAGTAGGAAGAGCTGGGCTGGGAGACAGGCACACAGCAGCCCAGGACAAGGAAATAGGGACATTCATATTTAGCCTTGCTTACCATTTTTGGTTGGAATAGACGGTCCATTGATGAATGGACTAGTGGTCTTTTCCAACCTTAATGATTCTATGATTGTTTTGGGGGCAGCAGGGCATCTTCCTGGCGGTTGTCACCAGCTCCGATGCAGAAGCTGCATCTCACAGTCATCATCTGGGAGGGCTGGCACAGGCACTGTGAAAGCTGATTTGGAGACAGCTTTTGCAAGCTGAGCTATTTCAGTGCTGTGCACCTTGGTTTCCTGTGGTCTCATCAGTCACTCACACGCTTACCATCCCAGCAAGGACTGTGTGTAAGTGAAGTATTTGTAGGCAGATTTACATTTACAATCGCTGGAGGCCAGAGGGAGCTATAGGACATCTCTAACATTTCTGTGTTTTGTTTTGTTTTGTTTTAAGACTCCGGGAAACAGCTCAGTGTTGAGCTATCAGAGGTATTCAACTGTATACTAACTAGTCTGTAGTGAACTCTGTGCTGAACTCAGATAACTTTAGTAAAATACTGTGTTGTATAATGCAGGCTTGTGAGACATCACACACAGTTTGATTATCTCTACTTGAAACAGCTTATGTAAAATTCATAGGTTGAAGTCTTTGCTGTAAACTTCTATCTTATGCAAACCTCCTATTATTATATTATATTATATTATATTATATTATGCACAATGTACGTTAACACTTTTAGTAGAGCAGCATAAACTTCACCTGGGCTGGGGGCAGGGAATCTCATTTCTTCCCACATCTGTAGAGCTGGTTTTTGAGTTTGGAAGCTTCACAGAAGTGGAGATTTCTTCGGTTCCCTTCACAATGCCCTTATCTGCTGCCACTAGGATGTGCTGCCACTCCTGTGGATCTCTGAATGCACTGGGAGTCCCATTTCTGCGCATGTTACCTGTAAGGCTGCTGCTCCACATCTTGCTCCTACCAATGAAATTTTTAGAAGTCCATTTAAAGGTCCTGATTGCAGTAATTCTGTGTTTTGTCACAAACATAATTTTATGGTATCAGCACTTTGTACCCACTGAAGAAAATCTCCATGGGAAGTGAATTGAAATAGAACTGCCTGATAAACTGGCAGGAAGGCGTTAAGGAGAGTTCAACACCAGCATATTGCTACCAGGTCTGAGCAGAAGTTTCCTGCCAGTGAGCTGGCACTGCTTTTGACCTCTGATCTTTCCTTGCATGCTCATGTACATTGTATTTGGAATTACCTGTCCAGCTGGCAGGGACGGGCACCCATCATATCTCTGGGCAACCTGTGCCAGTGCTTCACTACCCTTATTGTAAAAAACTTCTTCCTTATATCCAATCTAAATCTCCCAATTTAGTTTGAAACCATTTCCCCTTGTTCTACTACAACAGACGTTGCTAAAGAGTTTGTCTCCTTCTTTCTTATAGCCCCCCCTTTAGAGTCCAGAGACCAAGGAGCCTAGCTGCAATGCCTGAAAAGTCACCTATCGAACAACCGCTGTTGTTCCACCTGGGGAACAACAGTGCATCAAAAAACAGCCGGGAGATCTCCAGCAGTGTGGTTCTGTAGGGATAAAATGTCTCAAAACCAGCCACAGCTGTTATCTCACTGGGTAAGTGGGCAAGATAGAAGCTATGGTAATGCCACATTGCAAGCTTGATAGGGCTTTTATCAGCAATCTCTGAAGTAGTCTCATGTAAAGGGCCTTCAGATAAGAAGTACTGCTTGGAGCAGTTCGTGGCAGCTCATGGTCAAACCAGTGCGCTGCCTCCAGCGGAGCCACACAAGACTGTCCTACAGCGCTTCCTATGTAATTTGTGGTAATGATGGGAACGGGACCAGAGCTATCTGAGTAGGTGACTGCCACACTGAGAAGGAACATTAACACTTACACTATCGGTCAAAACCTGCTAGGAATCAAGGAACTGAAACTGAGTAAACACAGCTGCAAAACACTCAAGGAGTTCAAGTATGGGTATAAGCATTGGAGAAGTGGGTAGGCAGCTGTCCCATGAGGAGGGCTGGGGTTCCCATAAAGACCCAACAAGCTGATGCCAAGGAAAGGAGGAAAGAAAGAAAAAGGAAAAAAATTGCTTTGATTGATTTATCTTTGATTCTGCAGTCAGTAAATAGAAATAGGAATTACAAGGCAAGGGAATAAAATTTTCTATGTTAGTATTTGTTACAACTGACATCAGACTTGGGAAGTGTAATTAAATGTGGACGAGCAGGGTCCTCTGGTAGATGACTCTAAATGCTGGTTTTGGCTGGGTCTCAGCCACGTGCCCATGGCTCTTTCTCTGACAAACACAAAACAAAGGGGAATTCCACCACAGCAGTGTTGTGCTGAGAAGCTGAGTTTGTTCTGCTTTATTGCCTGTTGAAAAACTGGTCTGGTATTTCCTGCTAGGAACTAGTTCCCACGTCTGAGCGTCTCTTGCAGTTGGCATCAACAGCCTTCCTTGCTGCAGAGCTGGGCTTTGTGTTTAGAGCTAAAGATGTGATTTTTTAAGAAGGCTGTTTTGGGTCACGGCACTCCAGAGGGAATAAACTGCAGAGGCAGAGCAGGTCAGAGTGGCTGGGGTAGCGCTGCTGACCATCACAGCAATCCTACTGTGAGACCTGAGGGAAAGATGTCATCGTGGGCCTTGAGAGTTGTCCTTGGAGAAGGGAGAGAGGAGTTCAGTTAGTCCCGTGTCCACAGCAACTGGTTATTAGCCAGCTTATTTCCTCTGTTCCTTCCAACTTGAAGGGAGTGGAAATCCCCAGTCCTTTGTTTATTATCAGCTTCTCCACCCATAAGATTTCCAAGAGATAATGTTAAAATTACAATATTCTTGGGCAGATTTTCCAGACACAGGTAGCACTCCTCAGATGCTTATCAAGCGAACAATGAAAGCAAACCCAGGGGAGCAGCTTGGTGCTCCTTTAACCACTGCTAGCACCGTGCAGTGGCTCCAAGCCACAGATGCACTGCCAGAGCAGAATGACACCCAGGGCACATATGCCAGCAAGGGCAGTTTGTAAAGAAAGGGATGGGCAGAACTCATCAGTCCAGCCACAAAGAATATCGTGCACCTCTGGACAAAAATGTCCTCATTGCACTTTCTAAGCACCCTCTGGAGGCTGACAGCAGCCAAAGACAAAAAGTAGGAGTGACAGAATCTGATATGCTTTTCCCCCATTGCATTCCAGTACTTAAAGGAGGCTATGGGAAAAATAGGGTGAGACTCTATATCAGGGCATGCATTGGTAGGACAAGGGGTAGTGATTTTAAACTAAAAGTGGAGAGATTTAGGTTAGATGTTAGGAATAAATTTTTCACTAAGGATGGTGAGGCGCTGGCACAGCTGCCCAGAGAAGCTGTGATGCCCCATTCCTGGACACATTCAAGACCAGGTTGGATGGGGCCCTGGGCAGCCTGAGCTGGTGGAGGGCAGCCCTGCCCATGGCAGGGGGTGGGGCTGGGTGAACTTTGAGGTCCCTTCCGACCCAAACCATTCTGTGATTCTATGATTTTATAATTTTTTGGCATTGTCCAGAGAAGGTTTCCACCACTGCCCAAACACCACCTTTGGACACCATCATTTATGGCACCCTTTTTCTTCCTCTGAGGGTTGCACCTCCCCCACACTGGCTCAGGACAGAGCTGGGCAGGAGAAGAGGGAGGTCTTAGAGAGCACTTGAAGTGGTGGGGAAAACAGAAAAGCAGCTGAGGAATGGTGGGAGGGTTGAGCAAGAAGCTTGTCCTACAGAGGTCCAGCACCCAGTCTACAGCCAAGGGACAGCTCCAACCCTTTTCCTTTGGGCAGTGTGGACACAGTGTAGGATGCTGGGATAAGTCCCGATGAACACCTGAAGGACAGATGGATGCTGAGTTTTCAGCTTACCCCTCACCAGAGTATGAAATACAAGAAGAGCACAGAGAAAAATAAGGGTTTCTTTTTCTTTTTGAAATGTGGGAAATGCCACTCCCAAAAGCACACTTAACACCATGCCAATGTCAATAGTGCAACAGGTTCTGTTCACTTCAGAAAATTGCTGTTAAACCTCCAAAAACCACAGCCCAATAAATTTCGACACAGTGTTGGATTGCCACTGAACAGATGGCAGCTCACCCTATATATTAAGCTCCCCAAAACCTCAGACGTGGCAGAAGCTGGGCAGAAGACAAGTAGGTAAGATACTCCTCGGGGTGGGGGGGTCTTCTCACCCTCTTCAGCAACGCCACCTCCTCAGAAGATTTCTGCTGAGATTTTTGAGATTTGTCTTGTAGTTTTGGACTTAGCTTACCTAAACTTAGATGGCTCAGATCTGCGTGTGAGCCCATCTTCCCTGGCTCCCTTAGAAGCCAACCAGAGTATGGTTCACACTGAAGTAGTCATCCACAATAACTAAGACAAAGTGCAGTTGCAAGTGCCTGTTTTCTGAGTATAAAGCCTCGAGACTCAGGCAAAGCTATCTCAATATGGTGAAGGTGCTTGTATAGAGACTATGGGCACAGGATAAGGGCATTTGGAGTGGAAACGCAGCAGCAAGGAGAACTGAGCATCACTCATTTTATTCTTTATTTGCTTTTTCATCGATTAAATATTGGAGCTGGAGGTTAGTTACTAAGATGTTGTAGAAGATGCGGACTGGAAACCTTGCAGCCTGGTTTGTGCCAGAAGAGAGACGTGACTGCACTTCTATATCACTTTGTGCATCCAACCAAGAGATATAACCTATCAGTTCAGAAATGGTATCTTTGTGTTTAATCAATCAGAGAGCACTGAGATAGGATCATTCCTTCATGTTTGCTGATTGATTTTGCAGATTGCTTTGCATGCTCAGGATGAACAACGCCATGTGCCTGGTGCTCACACTGCTGGGCCTCACCGCCCTCCTGGGTAAGTCAGCATCCCGCTGCCCCTTTGTGTTCATCCCTTGAGTAGTCCCAGATTAATGTACCTCCCCATCTCCCCTTCCCAAAACTCAATCCTTATCAAATTGTTTGGGACATAAGGTGCTCACTTGTCCTGCAAGTCTCGCTGAAGGTCACCTCTGAGGGGTGGGTGGGTGGGTGCAGGGTGTGAGGTGTAGGGTGCAAGTTGCAAAAGCGCAGGTTGCAGGATGCAAAGTGCAGGATGCAGAGTGAAGGACACTTCTGTCTTTTCATACAATGTTTTCAGGTGTCTGCCAGGGCCGCACGGATTGCTATGGCAGCGTAAACAGAATCGATACCACAGGGGCTTCATGCAAAACTGCAAAACCAGAGGGCTTAAACTACTGTGGTGAGTCTCACTCTTCGGTTGGATTGCTCTCTTTCACAGAAGCACAATAATCCCAAGTCCTTTGTATTTTCAAAATGCTGAACACACAACTAACTGCTGAACCCGCATAACCCCATAGGTAATGTCTACCTCCTCCCTGAGATGAGACATCTTTTTGTTTTCATTACAGGAGTTCAAGCTTCAAGAAAGATTGCTGAACGGGACCTAGGAAGTATGAATACATACAAAACACTCATTAAGAGAGTTGGTGAAGCATTATGTGTTGAGCCTGCTGTGATTGCTGGCATCATCTCTCGGGAATCTCATGCTGGCAAGATACTGAAGAATGGCTGGGGTGACAATGGAAATGGATTTGGTTTAATGCAGGTATTTGCTGATGTTCTATTAAAACCTAACGAAGTAATGTCATACAAATAAAAGCAAGTCTCATATACGTATCTCCCATTACTGCAGGGAAATGCCTTTTTTTTCTTTTTTCTTTTCAATATTTGCAGGTTGACAGAAAAAAACATAATCTTGAGGGAACATGGAATGGAGAAACCCATATCAGGCAGGGCACAAAAATACTTATCGACATGATAAAGAAAATACAGACAAAATTCCCACGCTGGACAAGGGATCAACAGCTAAAAGGTAATGTGCAGACCACAGATTTTGTCCAGGAGGGAAGAAAAACTTCAGGACAAGTACAAACTGAATGATTTCATAGAATCATAATTTGGGTAGGAAGGCACCTTAACAACCACCTACCTTTAACCACCTGCCATGGGCAGGAATCTTCCACTAGATCGGATCACCCAGAGCCCCATCCATACATCTTGGCCTCACCATCCTCTGAGTAAAGAACTTCCCCTTAACATCTAATCCAACTACTTTAGTTGAAAACCATTCGCCCTTGTCCTATTACTATCAGATCATGTAAAAAGTCAGTCTCCCTCCTGTTTCTAAGTTCCTTTCAAGTACTGGAAGGCCACCAGGAGGTCTCCCCAGAGCCTTCTCTTCTGCAAGCTAAACAAGCCCAGTTCCCTCAGTCTTTCTTTGTAGGAAAGCTGCTCCAGCCCTTCAATCATCCTCACGGCCTTCCTGTAGACCCACTTCAACAGCCCCGCATGATTCCCATGTTGGGGGACTGAGACCTGGGCACAGTGCTCTAGGTGGGGCCTCATGAGGGCAGAACAGAAGGGAACAATCACCTCTATCTGCTGCCACCCCTCTTCTGATGTAGCTCAGGATACTGTTGGCCTTCCAGGCTGAAAGAGCACACTGCTGGTTCATGCCCAGCTTTGTTCACCACGATCTCCAAGTTCTCCTACTCAGGGCTGTTTTCAATGTTTTTTTCTTGGCCTTTTTGAACATCATTAGGTTCACATGGGCCCACTCCACGTCTGTCCACGTCCCTTAGGATGGCATCCCTTCCTTCTACTGTATCAGCTGCACCACTCATCTTGGCATCATCCCCATGCTTGCTGAGGGTGCACTCTATCCCACTTTCAGGCTGGAATTTTTAATCTGCATTACTTCGTTGTGTGTTTCATTTCAGGTGGGATTTCTGCCTATAATGCTGGTCCAGGGAATGTCCGAAGCTATGACAGAATGGACATCGGCACTCCCCATGATGACTACAGCAATGACGTGGTTGCTCGAGCCCAGTATTTCAAGCAGCACGGATACTAGGCTGGGGCATCTGTACCAAGTAACTTACCTACCATCACCTGAACAGCCACCAAAACACAAGAGAAGTTACATACTGCAAATCCATACAGATGCAAATGTATGGGAATGATTTACAGGAACAAAAATTCGCAGGCTAGAACTCATATTTTTAAAAACAATATTCAGTAAGACCCTGGTCATGTAGTTTCTTTAAAAGCAACAGGGTTTGGATTTTACAAAGGAAATATTAACAGAATCTTTGTAAAATTTTGTGCTATCTATATATTTCTCTGAGCTATGAGGGCCATATTTTATTGCTGTTGATAATCTGCTGCCTTCCAGAACTCAAAGTGCTTTTCTGCCCAGACCTGTCATACTATTAAGAAATTAAAAGGCAAAATACTTCCTTGGTATTCGCTTATTGATTCATTTTTTTCAAAGATGCCTGATACTTACTTAATACAGTTATGTAGTCACTTTTTCTGAATTCCAACTTTTCATATAGATACGTAGACCACAGTTGGATTTTTCTGTCAGTTTTCAGTCATGCAGAAATAAGCAAACAGAAAATTAATAAACATATTATTAGCAAATGAAACCAGACTCCAAGATACTCATATTTTTATGTGTGATAGCAAAGTTTGGATAAGTACAAGGTTAATTTTAGCAGATAATGAAACTGAGAAGAGAATGGGAAAATGATCTGCTGGAATTAGTAGACGGTCAGCTGAACATGAGCCAGCAGTGTGCCCAGGTGGCCAAGAAGGTCAGCAGGATCCTGGCTTGTATCAGAAATAGTGCAGCCAGCAGGAGCAGAGAGGTAGTCATCTCACTGTACTCAGCTCTGGTGAGGCCACAACACGAGTGCTGTGTTCAGTTTTGGGCCCCTCACTACAAGAAAGACATCAAAGCCCTGGAGTGTGTCCAGAGAAGGGCAACAAAGCTGTGGGGGGGGCTTGGAGCACAAATCTTATGGGGAGTGTCTGAGTAAACTGGGATTGTTCAGTGGAGAAGAGGAGGCTCAGGGAAGACGTTATTGTTCCCTACAATCACCCGAAAGGAGATTGTGGAGTGGTAGAGATCAGCCTCTTCTCCCAGGTAACAACGAGAGGATGAGAGGAAATGGCCTTAAGTTGTGCCAGGGGAGATTCAGGTTGGATATTAGGAAAAATTCCTTCTCAGAAAGAGCGGTGCTGCAGTGGCACAGGCTGCCCAGGGAGGTGGTGCAGTCACCGTCCCTGGAGGTGCTCAAGAACCGTGTGGATGTGGCACTGAGGGACGTGGTCAGTGGGCATGGTGGGGGTGGGCTGATGGTTGGACTAGGTGATCTGAGAGGTCTTTTCCAGATTCTGTGATTCTATGAATTGACTTAATATATATCTTCTCAATGAGATGGCTGCAGGCCTCACAGCAGATATTCACAGCAGACATCCCTACACATGGGCAGGTGATGACTTCCCAGTCTCCTCACCCATGCCACTGAGGTGGGTTTGATTCCCACAGCCATGGATGGGATTAACACTCTAGTGTTCGTCACCTCCTGCCCTGTGGTACAAAGGCAAATGCCACATATGGACAGATGACAGAATACCAACTGTGAAATGTGATGTTTTCAGGCTCACCAGCACCAGAAAGGCCTCAGATAAGGACTGTGCTTAGCTCTGCAAAGATGGGGACCAATTGAAAAATACCCAAAGTAGGGCAACCATCATGATCAGAAGTGGGGAAACTGTGACCTGAAAAGATGGAAGAACTGGGGTGGCTTAAGTGGGAAAATGTGTGCTAAGGACAGGTGTATGTGTCTATAACTATGCAACGGATGACCAGGAAGGGAAAAGAAGAAAACGGTTTGTCATGTCTGTGTAGACAGAGAGAAAGCACATACATGTCCATAAATGTGGAAATGTTCATTATCTCCCATTGTTTGCTTTCATTTTTAATCAGCAATGAATATAAAACATAAAGTATTGCTCTTCACTATTTATTTTATAAGAATGGCCTTCGCTACACTTAGCTAAGGCCATGAACAAGACTTTCAAGATACCTAAGAACTTATCTAAAGCCTCAGCACAATTTGCAAGACACAAACTAGCAACAATTAACTTACTACAGCAGATGCTGAAATTTGTGCTGACTGTTCAAGTCTCACTTTTAAGTCCTGTTTGCACTCTCCAGCACAGAGCTTTTTTCTTTTTTTTTTTTTTTTGCAGATGTGACATGGAGAATTTCTGCAGAAACCACAGGGGACTTTTGAAACAAAATAGTAAATAAAACCAGTAGGGTTTTGAAATGACTGGTGCTGCTTGCTTCCTGTAACAGAACTCCTTTGGGACCCCATTCTCTGTCTCAAAGTCTTTCTGATTGCTTAAATGTTGCACTATAAAATTGAGTTATGCTACACCAGCGTCTGAAGTTCATTTCTTAAATACGAATGGTTATCACAGAAAGAAAAAAAAATATTACTAAAGCAGTAGCTGAGAATCATGCGTCATGAATGGCATGAGGGGAATGGCAGGCATCATGAATGGTTAACTGAGGGGACTACGCTATCTAGAAATCACACTGCAAAAAGTAAAACAGTTCCACTGGATCCAAACCAACCTATCCCCATATTCGATACTGAGAAGCATAGCATTCTGCCACACACATTTAAAACAATAAAAAGGACAAAAAACCAATAGAATTGTCTGCAGCAATAAAACATTTTAAGGACGACCTACTCAGAAATTTTATTCCAAAAAAGCTGTAGCAATTTTGTGATTCTTGTGTGATTCCCGATGAAATGCAGAAAAGGCCTAGAAGCATGTTCTTAATTTGCTTTGTGCTGCTTAATCACTAGTCTGTATTGGAAGGGCCCTGTTTGACCTCCCTGGTTCCCTCCTTTACAAGAAGCACTTCTATTAAGTGTATTCTAAATCTCCTAACTACTCAGGAAAAGAGACTTGACCATTTTTAATGAGTTCCTCCCTGCTGAAGATGAACAAAAGCTACAATGATATAAATGACAGATGCTTTCACTCATGGCTGAAGCCTGCCCAGGGTTACTCAACCTTTGCTGTCTGACTCAGGGTGGGTTACTCCGTCTGCAGCTGTCAAAACTCTGCAAAGGTGGGCAGAACACACCCAATGGCAGCCCAAGCAAAAGTGAATCCAGTAGAAGTAAGTTAAGCCACAGTCTTACAGTTAAAAAAACCCTCTAACTATAGTAAAGAAGCAGCTAAATACAAGTATTCATCTCAGCAGCATGATGTCAAAATAAATCACGCTACTCATTGCCTCTTCCCGCTCAGTTTTGTCATTAGTTGAAAGCATTTCCGAGCCACCCTTGTCCAGCAGAAGGATGCAGCACACCCTGTTGAAGCTTTGGCAAGGAGGGGTGAAACGGTGAATTTCCTCAGGTGGAACGTTGCAGGTGAGCCATAAATCCCTTCTATGCTGGGAACCTGCTCTAGGAATTCCCTTTAACTGCCATAAAATTTGCTTCTGAAAAACGCTGGGCGAGGCCTGGCTCTGCAGTCATCACTGCAGCTTTTCAGCAATTTCAGTTTCTAAGGAAAGCTCTGGCTTAATAAATGTCTTGCTTGTGGAAACCGAATGCAGCTCGCTTTGCTGTTTCCCCTCTTCCTGCTTTCCTTTGGGATTTTCCACTCCCAACAGACGATTAGCAAAATCAAATGGGTCATGTCCATGTGCATTCCCCTTGCCTTCAGATTATGTCCCTGGCAATGCCACCACCAGCCCTAGCCATTAGCATGGCTGCACGTTTGTGATGGGCATAACCCAGAGATGCTGGGAAGGGAAGAAGCTCCAGTCTCCTGGCCAGCTGCGTTTGCCAGTGCTGCTCAGTGGTGAAGCCATCTCCATACCGGGCAGTTTTCACATATCACCAATTTCAAGGCAGAAACCAGTTTTAAGGCAGAGCCAGTTTTAAGGCACTGCTGCTCAGTGGTGAAGCCATCTCCATACCGGGCAGCTTTCACGTATCACCAATTTCAAGGCAGAAACCAGTTTTAAGATGAGCAGTATCAGAAACTGGAAATTACTGAATGCCTTAAGCAACAGCAAGCAAAAGGGGAACCCAGGACACAAGCCACATATGAGTGGCTGCCCAAAGCCACCCCTGTACTGCTGACATACCAGCAGAGAGTATAACATCAAAGAGCTACCTCCTTGGTGACAAAGCAAGCCATGGGTGCCTCCCTGGGCAGCCTGTGCCACTGCCTCACCACTCCTTCTGACAAGAAATTTTTTCCTAATATCCAACCTGAACCTCACCTGGTGCAAATCGAGGCCATTATCTCTTGTGCTGTCACTGTTACCTGGGAGAAGTGAATCCTCCACCTCACTACAACCTCCTTTCAGGTAGTTGTAGAGAGCACTGAGGTCTCCCCTGAGCCTCCCCTTCTCCAGACTGAACAATTCTATTTCCCTCAGCTGCTCCACATACTTTGTTTTCTAGAGCCTTCACCAGCTTCATTGTTCTTCTCTGAACACATTCCAGCAACTCAATGTCCTTCTTGTAGTAAGAAGTCCAAAACTGAGCACAATATCTGAGATGTGACATCTGAGATTCTGTGGATCCCACCTGCCTCAGTTACTATGATGCAGAAGAAGTAATCTATTACATCCTTCACTATTTTCCCCATCAGTAACAGAATAGCAGCACAAGCCATTTAGACATTACTGGCTTGCAAATCATCTTTAGCGAGATTCTTGATTTTCAGTATTTGTAATTTCTGTATGAGCATATCTGCTCTATATTGCTGCCCATCTGAAACATTTCAATGTGTTTCAGCTTCCTTCAACCTTCCTCATAACCATAAACATGACAAGCTCCGTGCAGGGGCTGTGGACTTCTCGCAACTGGTTCTTGACTTAAGAGTAGAATCATAGATTCTTTAAGATTGGAAAAGACTACTAAAATAATCAAGTCCGATGACCAACCAGCTAGTCCAAGTATCAACCTGAGGTATCAACAACAATATATGCAAAAATTACAGAATCAAATCTTTCAAGGCTGCGCCACAGAATCAGTTCCCTGGCTTACTGTGTGAAGAGCTGATCAAAGGGTGGAACAGCATTTCAGCCCCACAAAATGAACATGGGCAGAGATGCGTTAGCAAATGAACAGTGATGGGAAGGTCTGCCATCCAGTGGCTTCTTTCTTACTCCCAAACGGTTGCCATGGTTCTGCTGCACACTGCACGGTTACTTGGGTCTGTGTTCAAAAGGGAATAAAGACAGGAAGCTCACTCGCTCTGCATACCCACATTTTCAGCAGTGGCAGGTCTGCCACATGGTAACATTGCTGGGTCTTTGCCCACAGTAACATTGCAACATCCAAAAGCTCAGGCTCCTCCTTCTGCACTTGTCATCACTCCAGAAGTGGGAGTTGTTTTCAGATAAGGCTCTTCCTACTTCCAGTCAGCATCCAACTTTTGAACTCAACTATGTGTTATTTCCTTTTTCAAATGGTAGCTGAAACAGAAACCCTGCTGTGTTTGGGTGGGTACATGGGGGCTGCTGGGCACTGTCCTTTTCCCGTAAAAGCCCCGCCATGAAGGAAGTGCTGAGGCAGCTGTGCCCATGGCTATAACACACGTATGTCTCAAGCAAACACCCAGAGACGGTGGGGAGTCATCCTGCAGCAAACATGTCAGGTCAGTGGCATTTCTCTGATACTCTTCTAAATAATTCATTGTATGAAAGCTTCTCTTCTACTGACTACTCAACTCAGGCTGGCATTGCTCATCTCCTTTGCTGTTTGCATTTTACGTTCTGCAACAGCATGTTTAGGTAACAGATAAATGTAGATAGGTTGCACATACATAAGGTATTTACAGGATGCTCTCCACGATTTTTCTTGTTGATGGGAAAGCAAACTGTAACTAAGTTGGGCAGGCTTTCTTTTGAGTCTCAGAGATGTTTTATTTTGGAATGGAAAATCACCTTTTGGAGGTGCCAGCTGAGTTTCAGGTAAGCTAACATGATCTAAAACTAGAGGAAATGAATTGTGCACTAACACAATACCACAAGAGCATCTCCTCAAATAAAAGCCCAGGCTAGTATGGGCTAGTCTAAATTATGCCTATCAGTTTCAGCTGTGGATCTGAAAATATGCCACACGCTGCTCTGATGTGACATCTCACTGTATATGTTGCTCTTTAGGCTGTTCTAATTTCTACGGGAACATAGCAAATGTTGAAACAACTGGTGCATCAGAAAGAACTGCGAAGCCAGAAGGTCTGGGCTATGCAGGTGGGTACCATCTCAGTTCTTCCCCCACCTCGCACCCACACACAGGCTCAGGGCAAACCTGAGCCCTTGGCTGCTGGTCACAGCTAAGTGAGCGGGTATTTGCACTGCTGACAGAGATCTTACTTGGGTGCACAAATTATGTTGAGATTGGAGTCACCTTTGAGATGCTGCCAAGAATATTCAAGACCGCCACAGAGAAAATGCAAGGTTTGCTGGGCATGTTCAGTCCCTGCCATCAAGCCCAATTTTCTCTCTCCCTCAGGAGGGTTTCCCTCATGACCTAAGGTTCTGAAAGTATCCCTAGCAGTGTCTTAAATTAAAAGAAGTAAATCTTCTGGAACTAATCCAATCAAAGGCTTGGACTTAAAGCAGACTCACTGTTTAGTTTGCACACTAGAGAAACGCCCTCTGTTTTTGAAAAAACATCTTTTCATATCAGCCATCTGTTGACATCTAGGCTATTTCACCAAAATTAGTCAATTTTGTCACTGTTTCCCACTAAAGAGATTCACAGGGGTTCAAAATGTTGGCTCAGTCATAAGACCCATTCGAAAATTTTGTTTCTGATTCTAAAAATGAAAGTAAAAATGATGTACGCTGTGCTGCAGGAGTTGCTGCTTCAGAGAAGATTGCTGAAAGAGATCTGAAGAATATGGACAAATTTAAAGAAACCATTACAGAAGTGGCCAACAGCAAGTGAATTCCACCATCCTTGGTTGCTGCTATTATTTCTTGAGAGTCACATGCTGGAACAGCACTGAAGGATGGCTGGGGTGACCATGGAAATGCATTTGGTTTAATGCAGGTATGGCCAACCCTCTCAAAACCTCGATGGCCCAAACTGGGTGCAGTGTCAATCAGAAGGTTTTCTTTCCTTTTCCCTGCTAGTTTCAGACAACTTATTGGTCAGAAAAAAAGCCAGTTCTGATCCATTTTCCAGCTGCCAGCACCAGGGGAGTGATGCTGGTAAATCTCAGGGCAAGAACAGCCTGCATCTACACAGTGAAACTGCTGCTTGCTTTCCAGAGCTCTTTGGGGAACAAGGAGATTAATTGTTCCTATTTCATATGTTAGGCAATAAATCTTGTTTCAAAAAGCATTTTTTTTTTAATAAGTGCAGAGGCCCAGATGCTGTAGCTACATGCAGTCAGGTTAATTACTCTTTACGCACCACAGGGACTCAGCTAGCAGGGACCTTGCTTCTTTATTCATATCTCACTTGTTTACCAAGTTGCATGCTGATCTGTACAACCCCTAAACATTTGTTTCACGCGTTCAGATCCACTTCCATAAAAGCTCCGGCCCTCTCAGGGCTGCACTGTGTTGGGGGAAAGATGCAGTGCTGCTTCTCCTGCTCTGGGAAGAGAAGAATGGGGATGGAACCAGGAGTCACACCAAGGGAAACAATGCTTTGGGCACCCTTGGTGCTGCTGAGGAGGACAGAAGCAGTTGCCTTGCAGATGAAAAAGCTTATATAGCAGTAACATGGCTTTTGGCACCTTTGCAGCACCAGTTATCTTAGTTTTATAAGGCTCTGATAGACAGAGGTGGGAAAGACACTCCTGCCCACTGCCCCCATAGTTTGCTGTTCATATATCTGCTGGCTTTGCCCATGCCTCGGGCTGAGCTCACTTGCTCTCTCTTACCAGAGCAGGTAAAGATCAAAATGAGTACAGGCAGCCTAAAAGTGCTGAAGAACTCTAAACAAATAACACTTATCTGGTGTGTTGATATTCCTGTCTTCCAGGTTGACAAATGGTACCATCAGATTCGTGGGGCATGGAACAGTGAAGAGCACATAAAACAAGGCACAGACATTTTGTGTCCGTCAATAACCGATATTCAGAAAAAATTCCCAACGTGGAGTAGGGAACAGCAGCTCAAAGGTAGGCCTTTATCAGCTTTAAAACATCAACTTTATAACACTCCATACACATAAGTCAAGAATGGTAATGCTGTCAAACCAAGCACTTAGAAAACTAAACACATCCCGGTTACCCTGTTAGTTTTATTGGTGTGTGGAATAATATTTCACGATACTCACTAAAAGGAAAAATGTCATTATCTTTCTAGCAAGCTTTTGGAAAACCTGACAAATATCATCATGTTTTCAGCTGCAAGGAGTGTTTTTTTTCTTCCCCATCTGCCCATTTGCGCTTTTTTTGTATTTCTATACCTACCTATAAAAAGCTGTCATCTCACAACTCCAAAGAGAGACCGTATCAATTTCTGAACTGTATGGTTCTCACTGAAGGAAACACGGTTCATTTCCGGGCACTGATCACAGCTGAAGCCATTATTGTGGTTGGGCCCTTCATATCCAACTACGATACAAACACATCTGATGTTATCAGCATCACAAAAGGAAGCAATACTACAACTGAAGATGTTAGATTTGCAGAATACAGCAAAGAGACAATAATCACCAAGCCTGGATGTAAACCGTAACTTCATAACAATGCTAAAACACAAATGGAGCATCTCAGTGATGAAAACAGCTGAAAATGGTAACCCTATGGCCAAAAAATACTGGTAAAAAGACACCTACAAACTCAAGCAATACACTTAATTTGTGATTTTTGTTTGTTTGTTTACTGAGGAAATACCACCTTTTTTGAGCGTTTCTCTCCCATTTCAGGTGGGATTTCAGCCTATAATGCAGGAACGAGAAATGTCCAAACCTATGAAGGAATGGATATTGGCACAACACACAACGACTATGCCAACGATGTGGTTGCAAGAGCCAAGTTTTTTCAGAGAAATGGATACTGAGAAAGGTATCTGAGTAATTATACAATACTAATGGCAAATACTTTTACATTACCAAAATTGCAACTTGTTAGCCAGTAGGTGATTTTGTTACCAATTTTGTACTGCTGTTAGACACACATATTGATCAATAAAATCTAAAGTTGCTTCTGTTAAACAGCAT
Organism: Alectoris magna; assembly: GCA_030625065.1. Classification (NCBI taxonomy): domain Eukaryota; kingdom Metazoa; phylum Chordata; class Aves; order Galliformes; family Phasianidae; genus Alectoris; species Alectoris magna. The sequence goes on from CM060560.1 coordinate 64,257,735, forward strand.
TACGACTCCTTCCTGCAACCTGAATTTGCTGCCTGAGAAACTACAAGCAGGGATGAAAACCGCTTGCATCTTTTTGTGAAGTGAAAAAAAATAATAACAAAAGATAGGTTATGGTTTGGATTATTATCTACCTTTTATTTATTCTTTTTCACCTTAGCAGAGCAAATCATTGAAGGCAAACACGAGTATTTGCAAAATACTGTATACTTACAAGTATACAAAAGTACTGTATACTTTTAACCTACTACCAGAGTGTATCTCAGTGTTTCGCTCCCTCTCAGATTTACTGCCCTATTATCAAACACATACTAAAGCATTTGGAGAGCCTTAGCTTCAGAGCTGTTGGTTTGAATCAGCCATTTCAAGACAAAGGGGAGAAAAGAAAGAAGTTTAGAGTAGCTAAAAGAAAAGCAGCAAGCTTATCATTAGGAGCTACAAAAGATAAAGAATACTGTGGGGGTTTTTCAACCGTGCATTTTTACAGTTCTATTACAGATATTTTATATTTGTCATTTAAAATATCCTTAGCAAAAGAATTTTTAAAAATCCTCTTAAAATAGTGCATTTCTACATATGCGTGTTTCTGTATTGCTACCAGACATCGCACCAGAGATTTGTTTGATTCAGATGAATATATTTCAAGTTCTATGGCAAGCAGACATAGCGAATCCTGTACAACAAGCAAGCCGAACACAAGCTAGCAATGTGCCCCAGCAGCCAAGGGAGGCCAAAGACACTCTGGGCTGTATGAACAAAAACACAGTTCCACTGAAGGAAGAGATTACTTGCATCTGCTGAGCACTTTCTAGTTCATTTCTAGAGCAGAGTTGTTTTGGGCACAGGGAAGACAAATTAAGTAGAGTGAGGTTGGCAGCAGAGAGCCCCCAAGGTGGTTGGGGCTGGAGCACTTGTCTCATGAGGAAGGACAGCTCTGGGGGAGGGGGGTAATGCCTCATATCTGTAAGGGATCATGGAGGGGATGGGGCCAGTCTCCTGACAGTGGTGTAAGGTGGGAAGATAAATGACAACAGGCATAAGCTGAAAGAGAGGCTCACACAGGGTAAAACTGTATTCTGTATATACATTTTTCCCCCCCATGAGGACAGCTGAGCAGTAGAACAGGACATTGGACCAAAGACCTACATGGTACCTTCTAACCTGAAGTTTTAAGAAAGCATAATTTCTTTTCTCATGAAAACTGACAGTCTGTCAATGGCAGACATTTCTTGTAGGTAAATCTTACCCATAAAGAACAGGTACTGTCCAAAAGTGTTTTCCATCCTCCGTACTTGGGAAGCAGGGATTAGCTCTGCTCTATCATAGGCAGTTTATCAAATACATAAGTTGTGCACAGTACTAAGCAAGCCTGGTCATTAATACATTTTTTTCAGTTTACACTTCAGTACTTTTGAAGGTTGTGGTGTCTGTATAGTGAATTGAGAGATCTGTATAGTAATGGAGAGAAATCCTGTATATATATGCTGTGTAAAACAAAACTGGCAGTGCTCCCTCTGTTGGAGATTCACCAGGTTGCACTGCTGCGGACACAAATCCCAAACATGCCTGTTAAGACTTCAGAGTCCCTGGCTTTGTCAGTTTAGGCCATCATTCCTATGCCAGGCCTCGTATCTGCCTTCCCTCAGTAACAAGGCTGACAAACATGTCCTTCATAAGGGCTGAAATTTCAGCTTTAGCAAGCACCTCCCTGTGAGAACACAGAAACCACCATGCAGACTGCAGTTATACTACAGCACAAGATGCTGCACAGACACTGAAACGAAGGACAGAGAAGAAAAAAAAACCCACATAATTATCTATCTCATTTTTTTCCCTTTCTACTCTACATCCTTCAGTCTTTTCTGTGTCCTGACTGCAGCCTGTAGTTTGTTGAGAAATCAAGGTCTTTCAGCTCAACCTGTGTCTGTCTTTGGCCTGCCTTTAGGAGCCACCTCACCCTTCAATGTACTACTATATCCTATCCCTCATTGCCTTTCTTCTGCACACAGTAGATGTCCCTCTACTGATACATATACTCCTTAGAACTCCTACAGGCTTTTACTATTCCCTGCAAGCATGCAGGAAGGATAAACATTCATTTTCAGCCACTGTATCCCTCTGATCTTCCCACAACATACGGTAATTAAGATTAGCTCCTCTACAATGTCTCTAGTGTGGGAGAGGCTCACAGCACAACAAACGATAGAATTTATGCTTGCTGGAATGAAAACTACTTTATCATTTGATATAGCAGCAGCTTCCTAATTTTAGCCACAATTCTTAAACAGTAAATAAAAACAGTCTTTTAATCATTGCACACAGTACTATTCAAGACACTCTGGTGAAAGGCCTTATTTTATATGCTTGGAGCTCATAACTGCTAACTTACATCAAACAAATAATATGCTTTAGATTTCTGAAGTCTACAATATTAGGATGTGAGAAGCATTAACCTTCATAAAGACTACAGCTCGTAGGCTATTATCATTAAAAAAAGTGAAATCAAAAGAAGACTGGCCATCAGGGTGAGGAGGCGACTGTTCCCTTCTGCTCTCTAATCATGAGCCCCCCCCTCACCCCCAGTCTGGGCCCCCCAGCACAAAAAGGATGAGGAACTGTTGCAGCAGATCCCGAAGAGAGACACAAAGATGATCACAGGGCCAGAGCACATCTCCTGTGAAGCCAGGTTGAGGGAGTTGGGCTTGTTTAGCTTGGAGAAAAGAAAGCTCCGGAGAGACCTCATTGTGGCCTTCTAATACTTAAAAGGCAAGACACTTTTTACATGGTCTGATAGTGATAGGAGAAGGGGGAATGGTTTTAAACTAAAAGAAGGGATATTTAAGTTGGATGTTAGGAAGAAATTTCTTACTCAGACTGATTAGGCCCGGCGCAGCTGCCCAGAGAAGCTGTGGTGCCCCATCCCTGGAGGTGCTCCAGGCCAGGTTGGATGGGGCCCTGGGCAGCCTGAGCTGGTGGCAGCCCTGCCCACAGCAGGGGTTGGGGCTGGGTGGACTGTGAGGTCCCTTCCAGCCCAAACCAGTCTGTGATTCCATGATTCCATTTCAAGATACATGGGAAGCCAGATGAGACTGTCCGTTAAGAAACAAATGTGAGACTTGAATGACAGAGGTAAGCCACTCGAATGCCTGCACCAGGAAATTGAGCTCTGAATGGACAGTCAGTCAGCTCTCAGGTAACTCATGATCAAAAAAGCTCTTCAATTCCTGTTCTTTTTTTAGTGTAGTAAAGATGAAGCCATGCATCCTCATTGCAAACCTTTGCTGTTAGCTGCAAAATACACTATCATTAGTTAGATCTGTTCTATTTACACACCAGCTTCCATTTCATACACAAGCTCTTAACTCAGGACTTAAATTATTTATTTTAGAAAACATAATTCCAGCCAGCACACCTTATGACTTAATTTCTTCCTGCTCCACAGGTTTCAGACGCTGTTTAATGATAAGCTCTCCCTTGCTAGTAAGAAAGGTATCCGCCATTTCCTCTTCTGTTGGCAACCCATACGGTAGTTTCAGCGGCTGTATTCTACGGATAGAAGAGTGTGCTTAGTAAGGTTCTAGGACTAGAAAAGAATTACATTAGTATTCCAAATTAAACACATAGCTAACAAACCTTATCAGATGTTTAACAACTTTCAGTCTGGAATTCACAGAAGGGATATTTTTGTGCAGTCTTGGTTGATGCGCCTATATAAAGGATAGTATCAGTTTTAAAAATAAAGTTCCAAAGTACAAATCTCTGTTCACCAAACTTTTCAGTAAAATATAAACCATGTTTGCAAATTTAGATCTGGAGAAATAATACTGATGTATTATGAACATACATGAAAATATGCAAAGCTTGATCAAACTCCTGATTCCAGTAAAATGCCAATTTCAGCTTTATTCCCACTACATTATCAATATACTCAAATTTCTTCCAAACATTTAAAATGCCTACACATACACAGTGTGAGACTTGCTTCAGTTAGGCCTTAAATTGATCACTGTTTTCCCCTCCAAAACACAGTATCGACTAGATGATTTTTTACACAAAGTGCAAATCTACCTAAAAAAAAAAACAAAAAAAAAAGATAACAAATCTGACACAAACTCTTAAGAGCCTGTTTGAGCACTTGTCACACCTTTTAGATACATGATACCAGTAGCAAAAATTACAAAACCATGACAATACAGAAGCCTTTTCATTAATAAATGAGGTATGAAGTATTTGCAAATCTGTTTTTATTATTTCATCAGAATTCTCAAGATAAAGTTCTCCTCAGGAACAACGGCAGTATCACGTGTTCATAATCTGAATTCCTACTAAGTGAGCATTTTTCATTACTGTTCCTATCCACTCTTACACACACGAGCCAGTTCTCAATTATGCTTCATAGTAGCTGTAAAACAATCCAAGTTTTGTGACAACACGAAAAGCACAAAACAGCAACAAGAAAAATCAAGAAAAAACAACACCTGAATTCTACCCTGCAATTCTGCATCCTGGATGCACGCTGTAAGTATAAACAACCACAAATTCCATACCTTATCCAGTCCAAGATCATGTATGACCTTCTTCTCCCAGTATGGGCGACCAATTACACTTTTTATCCTAGTAACAATATGGACTTTGTGGGGCTGCTCGGGGTCACCTCCATACTTCTCATGATCTCCAGGCCGTGGCTGAAATACCTAGAGCAAAAAGTTCAGAGGTTTTTGCTTGTTTTTTTTTTTCTTAAATACCTGAAATTACTATTTTAGTTAACAAAATAACCCTCCAAAGCACACTTCAGCCTTGGTAAAAATCTAACGTCCCCACTTACATTTCTCTTCAGAAGGTCAACTTGCCAAGCGATAGAATCACAGAATCATAGGGGTAGGAAGGATCCCCAGGAGATCATTGAGTCCATCGCCCTGCTAAAGCTGTTCCCTACAGTAGGCCACAGGAAAGTGTACAGGTGGGTCTCAAATGTCTCCATAGAAGGAGACTCCACAACCTCTTGGGGCAGCCTGTTCCACTGCTCTGTCACCCCCACAGTAAAGAAGTTCAAATGCAGCTTTTATAACACAGTGGAACTTATAATGGTTTGCTAATTAATACATTAACTCTGAATTCAGGCCACACGACAGCATGGATACATGGCGTTCTGTAATAGCACAGCACTTAAGACACACGCATCTCACAGGACAACCTCTGTTTGGCTTACGAGTCATGTTTTGTCACAGGATTAAGAAACTTTAAAAAGCTTTAGGAAAAGTCAAGTGCAACTTGACGGTGCCTAGCAGAAAGATAAGCTGTAATGCAAACTAAACCAAGCTTCTTTGTGGCTCCACAATCATTGTCAATAAAGCTGCCACACCACAGAAGGCCCAGAACGCGCAGGCGTTAAAAAAAAAGGCGCATAGCTCTTTGCCGTGATTCCATGGCTTTCAGCCTCCTCTAGGAGGGCAGAACGTACCGACGCGGGAATTCTCGATTTGGTGAACTTCTGCCGAGCCCACTGCGTCGGCACGATCCCTTCCGGCCTTCTCCCCAGCACCTACCAAAAACAAAGCAGTCCACATTAACTACATCTCATGGCGGCTGTAGAGTCCCCCAGCCGCAGGCCTTCCCAACGGTCACGTCTCCCCGTCAGCAGAAGCCCCGGCCGCCCCGACCGGACCCGCTCCATGCCAGCAGATGGTCGCCCCCGCCGCCCCCTCACCGCCTTCCAGACAGCGCCGAGCCCCGACCCGCCACGGCCTGCCGCCATGTCGGTGTGCAGCCTTCCGGCCGGGCACCACCACTGCGGCGCTTGGGTTCCGCGGGAGGAAGGGCAGCGGTAGAACACAGCCCGCCTCACCGCCCCGGTTTCGATTTCCCCACGGCCTCTCCTCCGTCCCCGCACCCCGTTGATGTGCCCATGTCACGGGCGGCGGGCGATGGCGTTGCCGCGCTGGAGCGGGCCGGGGCGGAGACGTTGAAGCGGGCGGTGGAACTCGACCTGGCGTCTCGCTTCCAGGAGTCTCTAGTGTGCTACCAGGAGGGCATCGATCTGCTGCTGCAGGTGGTGAAAGGTATCGGTCTGGGAGCGGGCGCGGGGGGCCTTGCGGCCATTAACACCGCGCTGTGTGCGGGCGTTGGACCGCGGCCCTCTCGGGGCTCTCCCAGAGACCGCCGGCCGCGAGGAGACACGAGCCGGGCGGCTGCCTCGTCTCGCTCCCCTCTTGCCCCGGACGGGGCAGGGGCCATGGAGGCCGAATTCCCTCCATACCCGGCTCGGGGAGAGCTCATCTCTGCGGTTCTGGTTGGCAGGAACGAAGGATGAGGCAAAGAAACAGCGGTACCGGCAGAAAATACCCGAGTACATGACCAGGGCTGAAGACATAAAAAAGTATATTGAGAAGGAGAAGCAAGGTGTGCAGCCACCACTGTCTTGCTCATGTTTAAATGTGTGATGTTATGTGGGGATTATGTCATGATTTTACTGACGAAGGTGTTTGGTTTTTTTTCAGATGGCAAATACCATAAGCAAATCAGGATAGAGGAAAATGCAACAGGTTTTGGCTATGAGAAGCTTTTCCAGGAGTATCTGACTGAGATTGTTTCTGAAGTTTGGGTGGAGGACCCCTACATTAGGCACACCCATCAGGCAAGTAGATATTCAGTGCTGCATATCACAGAATCATTAAGGTTGGAAAAGACCCCTCAGATCACCCAGTCCAACCATCAGCCCACCCCCACCATGCCCACTGACCACGTCCCTCAGTGCCACATCCACACGGCTCTTGAACACCTCCAGGGACGGTGACTGCACCACCTTCCCGGGCAGCCTGTGCCACTGCAGCACTGCTCTTTCTGAGAAAGAATTTTTCCTAATATCCAACCTGAACCTCCCCTGACGCAACTCGAGGCCATTCCCTCTCATCCTGTCACTGTTACCTGGAAGACAAGGCCAACCCCCATCTCATCACAACCTCCTGTCAGGTTGTTGTAGAGAGCAATAGTCAAACATTTGAAGCTGTGCTACCATTTCAATCCCTGTGTGCTCTTTTATAAGCAGCCTATATATTTCCTTGAATTCCTGCATTCTAGTCCTGACTGCTGTGCTGCTGTGTTTTAGCTGATGTAGCAGCTAAAATAATCCAAGTTACTGAATTACACAAAATTGTTACAGTTGTATAATTTCCTGCGATTCTGCGAGATGCTGGTTAAGGGGCCATGCAAAGTGAGAACAATCCACCTCCTCACTTCCTATGATGAAGTAAGTGTCCAGGTTTCAATTTCCATTTCTCTGTATCCAGGTAACACCACACAAACACACCCAGCATGCGCAGATGCGTTTATATGCACAGATAAACATTTATATTTAAATATAAATTTATTCATGTTTACAAGTACTTGTTTGAGAGTGGCTTCAGTACCTCTAATGGAAATCACAGATTAAGAGGAAAAACTGTGATAGCTGAACATAAATAATTTCACAAATTCAGAGTTTTTTCATAACAAATTCTTGGTAACAGGATCTTAAATGGAAAATTTATTTTGGTGAAAGTTGTGTGTGTGTGTGTGTGTGTGTGTAAAATGTTATCAAAAACAAATAATCTGTTGAGATACTTCTTTTTTTTTTTTTTATTTTCCAACAGGTTGTATAGCTTTCCTTTAAGAGCTTTTGATGAGCTAAAACCTTTCAAACTATCCCTGCATTTATTCTGGCTTAAATAGTAATCTGCATCTAGCTTCAAGGGGTTGAGTGAGCTCTTCCTCCACATACCTTAGCAAGTATACCTGTAAGCTGCCTGCTTCTTATCCTGTCCGTGAAAATGCAGATCTGCCCTCACTCAGATGGCTTTCTTTGGGTTTAAATTATTACTAAGAAGGTTTTGTAGGGGATTTTAGGAAGCGTTGACCAAAAGTAGAATATATGTTTGTTTAAAAGAAAGCGTTATCTTTATTTTTAACAGGGAAGTGGGAGGAATCAACAGACAAGTGGCTTAGAAGAAATAAAACAGTCACTGAGGAATCATGGGATAACACTGAATGTTGCATTTTCATCTTCAATCCATGATCGAGAAATCAGGTGGGTGATACTAAAAAAAATCAGTGAATTCCAGTTATTTAAACTACTTAACCCCAGTTTCTGAGATTATTTCTAACCACAGTTAACAAAACGGAAGGCAGTGCCCTTTACTGGATAAAGTTAGTCCAACACAGTTTCGTACGTTCCAACTGAGAACAATATTAGATGTATTAGATGTCTTTTTCTGTATACAGAACAATGCAGAATGTTCCATGCAGGTATCTGAATGGTTCATACAGGTATCAGCAATGCTAGGAAATAGTTGTGCCTGAAATAAAGAGCTTGAGAGTCATGCAGATGTGTTTGTTCTTCATTTGTTTTTTAATTCGGTGTATTCATGGTTTTCAAATTTGTTTATTTTTAATAACAGATTCAACAATGGATGGATGATTAAGATTGGAAGGGGTCTTGATTATTTTAAGAGGCCACAGGTAAAAACACTCAAACCCCTTTAATTAACTTCCATGGTAGAACAGCTTATTCTGTGTTACCCATGTCAATTCCCTTAATTTCTATAGGGTCGTTTCAGCATTGGATACTGTGACTTTGACTTGAGACCTTGTCATGAAACAACAGTGGATGTCTTTCATACTAAACATACAAAGAAAATGTGATCAACTGTAACTGCTTTTAATGAGTATTTTCATATGCATAGAAATGTAAATTTGTACCACTTGGGTCCAATTGTCCATCGTCAGAAGCACTCCAGAACAGGTACTTGGTCCAGCACTGCTTTTATAATATATAGATTTAAGAATATTGTGCCTTTACAGTCTGAGAAAACACAGCTGTACGATTCTCCCTCTCTACTTTTTTATCCTGTGATCTTAAAGAATACAACCCATGTCTAAATTTAAGTTTATGGAGAAGGGGTTTTATAACAGCCTCAGTACTGTCCCTCAAAGGCCTCTTTACTGTTATTTTTACTTTTACTATTAATTTTGTTTGTCTTCAGCAAGTGTTGCGGGTTTTAACTTTAATTGACCACCTCACAAACATCTGAAGCTGTGCTACTATTTTAACCCATATGACCTCTTTTCTAAGCAGCCTGTGTATTTCCTTGAATTGCTGCATTCTAGTCATGACTAAAACTGCTGTTCTGCTGTTTTAGTTGATCCCATAATACCTGGTTTCACAGACTACAAATAGCCCCAAATCTAGCATTCCATTCCCTAAGCTCCTTGCATGCAAACACTGTAGTGTTCAGTATGCAGACATAGTAGAGTCTTCCTGTACATCTCTCTGAATGATGGATTTGGGGCAGAAAAAAGATGCAAACAATGTTCTAGCTGTATTCTTTTTAATATCGCTCATATATGTTCTTTTATTCCTTGTTGCATTGTCATATATCTGATTTCTATCCTTTACATTAGGCATGGAAAAGTTGTATGACCCTCTCCCAGTCTTCCCTGATTTGCAAGTTCAGTGTCTATTTCTAGTCATGCCAGTTAGAACTGCAATAAGCTATTGCCTTGCTACTAAGCCCCTTAAAAAAAAGAAAATAGTAATAACGTTTTTTGAATTACTCCAGAGGTTGTATAACCCAAAACTTTCTTGTTTCTTTTTCCTTATGGCTGTTGTATTCCATTATCCCTCTTTAAGTCTTGCCTCTAACAAAACAGATCTATTCCAAAGCTATCAACAGGAAACTGCTGATCTTTGCCCTGTTTTATGGGCAACAGTTTGCCAATGGTTTGCCTTCTTGAATCTTTTTGCATAAAGAGGCCTCAGCTTTTCAGTGTTGAATGAGACAAAGAATGCTGTGTGCCACAGAGGCTGTATGCTACCAGGTCCCTCCAAACATTCCATAGAAAGTCCCCGTCTTCCTGCTGAGATAATGTGTGCAGTCACTGTCATCCATTTTATTCAGTTGTATATAACATATGCATATTTTTAATGGGAATAAAGGTTATTTTTTATTATTTGTAATTTAAGTCATCTGCTTAAATTCTTTTGTGACTTCAAGAAGCCAGGTAGTGTCTCAAAGATCAGCTGATGATGAGAGAAAGTTCATTGTGAATGCATTAAGCATCCTGTATGTGAAGCTTTGTATGTTTTCACCTAGTCTGGATTTCAGACATACAGGGGCTAAATAAAAAGCCACCATCAATATTTCAGATCAACTTTAAATCTTAGTACTCAGCAATCAAGATCTGGTACCAGCTAAAAGAGGGAAAAGTGATTGAAATTCTGGTAAAATAAAAGGGTAACTAAAATAAAAGGTAACTGTATTTCTGGTAAAATGGAAGAGTGGTAGGTCAGGAAAGTCTAGTTTGCTTATGAATGTGTGAGTGTGGATGACCCTGAAGTGGTATGCTGCCACTCTGAGCTGAGCTGCTCCAGAGAGTTATCGAACGGTCAGTCCTTACTGGGCCAATTAGCCCCTTCCCTGCCTCTCGTTCTAGCATAAGCCTCTGTATTTTATAAACAACTGAAACCTACATGGTGAGGTTTGGACTAGACACTCAGCTGGAGGACCTCTGGTGTCTCTTCATTTAGTCTCTGGTTGTTGTCAGGCTGGATAGTCACTTTGGCAATGGTGACTGTGAGTTGATAGCCTTTGTCTCCCTGAATTGAGTGAATTGGGAACTAGACAATCAGGGGAAGTCTCAGCACCCCTAAAGGAAACTCCAGTATATGTATATTAATTACTCTCCTTACTTAACATGTTGATGTTTAAGTAAAAAAAAGCTTCTGAATTATAGAATCACAGAATGGCTTGGGTTGGAAGGGACCCCAAGGGTCATCAAATTCCAACCCCCCTACCTCTGGAGGGTTGCCAACCTCCAGATCTGGCACTAGACCAGGCTGCCCATGGCCCCATCGAACCTGGCCTTGAACACCTCCAGGGATGGAGCATCCACAGCCTCTCTGGGCAGCTTGTTCCAGCACCTCACCACTCTCATAGTAAAGAACTTCCCTCTGATATCCAATCTAAACCTTCCCTCCTTGAGTTCAAAACCATTCCCCCTTGTCCTATCAGTCACTGTCTACCAAGTAAAAAGTTGATTCCCCTCCTGTTTATAATCCCCTTTTAAATACTGGAAGGCTGCAGTGAGCTCTCCTCGCAGCCTTCTCTTCTCCAGGCTGAACAAGCCTCAGCCTGTCTTTGTAGGGGAGGTGGACCAAGGATAATACCTTTGAGCAGTGTCCTCCTGAATTTACCTTTAACTTACATAAAACGGTGCAATTGAGGAGCACCTTAGAGTCCAGAGGGCCTAACGTACCTTCTTTTCAAGGGCATACATTTTTTTGGATGGCACAAGGTGGCATCCAAAAGAAAAATAGAATCCCAAACCAGAAATTTGAAAGACTCAGGAAAAATGGAAAGATTAAACGTTTTAAGGGACAGTTAGAAAAACAGCCCTTACCTCCCCCTGGCCCCAGTAATATCAGCAGAGCCAGAAGCATCATCAGACTATCAGGACATAACAAGAATTTCTGCAGTCGCTGGTAGAACCTGCTGTCAGCTCGAGTCTGAGATACAAGCACCCTTAAAGCAAGCGCTGGGGCCAGGAGGTGTGGTTACTGTTCACACCCTGTGCACTCCTGAAGGTATAAGACAGCAAAAGGATTTCCATACATGAGAAGAAACTTAGAAATATAGAGAACTGTGACCTGTTATCAGTTTGTATAATCTAAGTTGGGCTGATAGAAAACAGCTCTTGTGAGCTGTTAAGCCTTGGGAAATCAGGCAGTGATTAACAGAAAAGCTGGCTGGCCTTCCGGTGTGACAGTGAACTTAGGTTAGCTGGAGATCATCTTCAGGTGACCCACCTGAAGAAAAATGGGGCAAAATATAAAACAGATTAAGGGGGAATACCGTCTAGCCTTCATGGACTACCTCAAGTTAGTTTCTGGCATTCTGGCATAGGCAATGCTGCTAAAAAAGCTCCAGCAGTTGTAGCAGCTGCCTTTGTTGCAGGCTTATAGCCAGAAATTCAAGAGCAATTACAATCTATTGCTGTCTGATGGCAGACTAAGGCTGTTACTAGGGTATTAGTAAGCAATGCTTATCTCTGCATTGCATGTCTGAAGAAGACAGCGAGACTAAACTCATGGCACTGCAAATTCACTATTTTGCTCCTGGAAACACTAGCAGAAGTAGAGGAGCTGTAAGAGACTATAGAAGGAGAAGAGGAGGAATGGAAGAGTCTCTTCCTCCATGCCACAGTCTCAGAGATGTAATTAGGACAGCCCGAAAGGACATAAATATCGTTGCTCCTTTACTTCCTTTCGTTTATGCCAGACCTTTTTTATCTTGCCCTAACAGCAAGATTGTTTCTTGCCTACTTGACATTGGCCCTTCTCAATCCACTTTATTTGTTCTGATTTTCCTGCATTTCTCTTATCTTCAGAAGTGGTATATATTGTTGGTGTTTCAGTATCTCATCCAGTAACAAGCCCTGCGCTCCATTTCTGAACTCGGTGCTTTCGAGTCCCACAGCCCCTGTTAACCTTCTAGAAAAGACCTCTACATAAATTGAGTTGTACTACATATTGTGCCCCGGGTGGAATTTACTGTGATGTGCTTGCACCTTGACAGGGTGAATTTACGTCTCTTTCACTTGGTGTACACACCACTTAAAATTTAAGTACTATTCAAAGGCAGTTTGGTGGAAGAGTTGTATAGCCTAAAAGTAAGCTCTCTAACAGACTCATCTGGGCAGAGCTCCTATCAGCAGAGCCCATCACTCTGCTGTGCTGTGTTCTCTCCTACAGCTATAACAATAAACTGCTTCTATTCTGACCTGATCAAAATTGCATTCTGGTTACTCTGCAACAACAGGGAAATAAATCTTGAGTCCTTCTTTTGGAATAGTATTTATATATTGAGTTATTACTATGATTTAACCTGAAAACTGACACTTTCAGTTCACTACTGCCTTCCACACACTGCTACTTCCACTAGCAAGTTTTCTGTTAGGTGGTAGGAGGAGGAAGCTGTTTTCTCTAAGGTTTGCATTTACATGTGTATACTGTGATGTAGAATAGGTTTTCCCACTTACGGCTTACACACCAATTCACAGAATCATAGAATCATTTGAGTTGGAAGGGACCCTTAAAAGTCATCTAGTCCACCCCTCCTGCAATGAACAGGGACACCTACAGCTACATCAGGGTGCTCAGAGCCCTGTCCAACGTGACCATGAGTGTCTTCGGGGATGGGGCATCCACCACCTCTCTGGGCAACCTGTGCCAGTGCCTCACCACTCTTATAAAAAAATAAAATTTCTTGATCTAGTCTAAATCTAGTTTAATTAATTTAATTAATTAAATTAATTAATTTAGTTTGAAACCATTTCCCCTTGTCCTATCACAACAGACCTTACTAGATAGTCTGTCCTTTCTTATAGCCCCTCTTTGGATACTGAAAGACCACTATCAGGTCTCCCCAGAGCCTTCTCGTCTCCAGGCTGAACAGCCCCTACATGACTGTAGAAACCTTTGATCAAGTACTGCTTATCCTACAGAAGAATGTCTTAGCCATTGATATTACCTGACTAATTAAGGATAATTGTTCCCCTTGGAAAATTGGCAAGAGAAGAACTGTTCAGCTTGTTCTTATGTGATGATAAAAGGAGCATTCCCCATATGACCAATGAGGGTCATCTAAGACCCCTCTACAAGCCTGTGCAAGCACAGATGGCCAGGAAAGTAGCCAGAAGCAGATGGAGTATCATGATTGCTTAAGCTTATGAATATGTAGGAAGTAGGTGGCTCTTCTGGCAGAATATTTAGGAATTTAATGTATAAATACAGAGAAGAAACTTGCATTATTGTTCTTGATTATTGGAAACTTCTACCAGCACCATAACCTGAGGTAAAAAGCATTATCTCTCCTGTTTGTGGGAATGTGGCTCACTGCACATGGGGTAATGAATCTACTGTTTGTACAACACCATCACTGTCCTGGGTACAAAGGAGGCACATATGGTCCACATCTCGGCCTCTCCAGCCACATCACATAATCCTCCACGCTGCAACTTCTAATCCCTCCTGCCCCTTCTATACACGCATGTGCAAACCCCTAATCTGGTATGGAACTGTGGGACAGCTGCGAGTGCAGCTTACTAACACCCTTGTAAATATGAGAAGAGGGTCACCAGCACGGTAGGACAGGATTTCCAACCAGAAACAAGGGGGACATCCCTTTCCACACAGCTCAGGGGCTGAGGCATGGTCTTTGAGTTTCTATCTGCAGGGAATGAGATACAGGCTAAGAATCAAGTGCTGCAGCACAGTAGCAGTTTTCCACCTATCCCATCCAGTCTCCATCTGCCATTTGTTCCTTCTTTGCTATAGAGACAAGGGGGGAGGCCTGCAGCATTTTCCCTTTTAAGCAGTGATGATGTCTGTCAACATGGAGTAATTAAGGGCTGCTGCCTATTACAGGGGCTTACATTCTGCAGCTCAATCTCAGGTGCAGGCAGAGTGAAATCAAGTTGCTAGCAGGTAATACTAAACAAAAGTACAATGTTAAACAGCTTAATGGCTAACAGACAGAAGAAGGAGCTTGTAGAAATTAGTCTTTTGTTTTTAATAAACAACCTAAAAAAGCGTAAGTTTAAGCGTAAGTTTAACTGTCAATTTCACAACACAAATCACATTAACATTGTCATATTCTCACATAACAGATTCCACTTGCTGTGCAACTCATAATCTTGTGGACATGTTCTTAGCAATGTGCTTAACAGTGCAGTGGTTTCATTTGGGCAAAACTTACTGCCTGTAAGACTCTTTACCAGCTCACTGCACAGTGCTGGCGGAAGCCACTGCTGTGGCAGATCAATGTCACAGGCTTCAATTCTTCCATGCTTTACATCCATGTCAACTTTAACATCAAGAACAGAATCTTTATAAACCATGTTAAAACATGTGCTAATGCTGAACTTCGGTGTCTTTCCATACACCCATTCCCAGGTTTGTAGTTCTTTAGATTTATCACTGATTCCAGGAAGCACAGTCTCATCAGTTGGATTTATTAAGATGATGTGATGATCTATTCCGTGCTGCGTGGCATATTCTTCAGCGATGGCATCCAGCAGCATCTCACAAGTTAAGCTAGGATCCTCTTCAAAGAGGTTTTTCACTGAGGCAGGTACACTAGGAGTGGCATTGCTTTTCAGTCCTTTATAAGGGCTCTTCAGTACAGAAGATAAAACAAATTTATTGGCATTACAGAGTAAGGTACAGTGGTGATAAGCAGTTGCCCGCCCCAGCTTTGCAGCAGTACCTGAGATTTTGTACTGCCCATCTAGCAAGATGTCATACCTGTCGGTGACATGGATATCTAACTGCGGCCGCAAGGCCTTCAGTGCCTTCACAACTAGTTTCAAGTTTTCCATTCGCTCATATTTTTTCCTGGTTGTGAAGAAAGTCAAATTGATATTGCCTAAGTCATGGTATACTGTCCCACCCCCGCTCCTCCTCCGGGCTAGCTTTATGTTCTTTTGCCTCATCAGTTGGAGGTTGCACTCCTGCCACGGATTCTGGTGTCTTCCTATTACCACAGCCGGGGAGTTTCTCCACAGGAAAAGGACCTGCCGGTTCTCCAAATTCATGTGGTCATGGATCCAGTCTTCCACTGCTAGATTTTGGTAAACATCGTTAGACAGAGACTGGATGATGAGCCCCCCACTAGTTGTGCCTCCAAAGCCAGCTCTGGGAGTCCTGAGAAGGCAGGACAGCAGCAGACAGCTCTTGAATGAGGACTGCAGCACCATGGTCTTAACAACGGAACGGTGGGCAAAAGGCCTGTATGTGCTGGTAGAGCTGAATGTGGCACATGCACAGCCTGCAGTTGTGACAGGGAGGAATTACTGGCTGCAGTCATGATGCAGTCATGCTCTTCCCAAAGTAGCAACGCTCAAACTGCTGAGAGTTGAAATGTTCTCTGGAGGCTGCTGATACTGTTCCACCCCGAAGTGTGCTTAGTATACAAGCTGGGGCTGTCAGGTGCGTCTTCTTGCAGCAGGCTACCCTCGGCACCTGGAAAGCCAAGGGAACAAATGGGACCGATTCTCCCCCTCACTCAATCCATGCAGTTCTGCTCGGTGCATATCGCTCCGCTGAACTGCAGCAGCACGGCTTCAGCCAGCAGCTCCTTACAGACCTCCGCGCCCGCCGAGTACAGCCTGCCCCAGCGCCGCCCGCCCGGGCCGCCAGTGCGCTGCGGACACAACCGCTCCCTCACCGTTCTCCCGTACGGCGGCAGGCCTCGTCACGAGGCACCGAAGCGACGCACCCCCGGCCGCCATCGCATCTCCTTCCCCCATTTCCTACTCACTGCGCGGAGGAACGACGGCGCGCACTCACAACCACCAGGCGCGTCGCGACCGCTCAGCGATTTCCTGGGTCCCTTCCGCTTCCCGGGTTAGAGGTGCCGGAGCGTGCGCCCGCGGCGGGAGCGCCATGGCGGGGGGGAGCGGAGGCGGGCGCTTCTTTAAGCCTGCCGTGACCCTTCAGAAGCTGAAGTTTTATCTTCAGAAGAATGCATATCTCTTGCTGGCGTACCATAAAGGATGCATTGCGTGCATCTTGCGTTTTTCCTCAATATGGGAGTCTCAAGACATGAAGGAATTGTACATAAAAACATTGGGAGAGTGGCTTGTGTTCATTCTCACGGATTGTTCCTCTGCAACAGTGACAGATAAGAAGTAATTTTTCTTCCTAGTTCAAAAAAAACAGGTGATATAGGAAGAAACGGCAGGCTGGTATCATTATTCCAATGAAACAGCAAAATCATTTGCAGAAGCAGTTTGAGAATATAACCCCATATTTTTGTATGTAGGTGCTCCAAAAGTAATGCCTCCTATTTATTTGCATGGAAACTACAGCAAAGTGCACAATAACAGTACAGGTTGGGGGATCAGTACGGGTTGGGGGATGATGTGCTGGAGAGGAGCTCTGCAGAGAGGGACCTGGGTGTCCTGGTGGGTGACAGGTTGGCCATGAGCCAGCAGTGTGCCCTCGTGGCCAGAAAGGCCAATGGCATTCTGGGGTGCATTAAAAAGAGCGTGGACAGCAGGTCAAGGGAGGTGATCCTCCCCCTCTACTCTGCCCTGGTAAGGCCTCATCTGGAGTACTGTGTCCAGTTGTGGGCTCCCCAGTACAAAATCTTGTTTCTGGGGTTTCAAAATCTTGTACTGGGGAGCCCAGATCTCTTGGAAAGAGTCCAGCGGAGGGCCACAAAGATGGTAAAGGGCCTGGAGCATCTCCCCTATGAAGAAAGGCTAAGTGAACTGGGTCTGTTTAGCCTTGAGAAAAGAAGACTGAGAGGGGACCTGATCCAGGTCTAGAAATATCTAAGGTGTGGGGGGCAAAGTGGCGAGGCCAGACTCTTTTTGGCAGTGTGTGGAGATAGGGCAAGGGGAAACGGCCAGAAACTGGAGCATAGGAAGTTCCACACGAATGTGCACAAGAACTTCTTTACAGTGAGGGTGACGGAGCACTGGAACAGGCTGCCCAGGGGGGTTGTGGAGTCTCCTTCTCCAGAGATATTCAGGACCCACTTGGATGCCTACCTGTGCGACCTGCTGTAGGGAATCTGCTTTGGCAGGGGGGTTGGACTCGATGATCTCTGGAGGTCCCTTCCAACCCCTACGATTCTGTGATTCTGTGATTCTGTGAATAACGCTGTTTGATAGAGCAAATTCCCAGCTACAAAATACTGCGTTTCAACTTAGCCACCACTATTAGATATGCAGTGATGAACAAGAGCCTATATGCGATACTTGTAACAAAATGCAGCAGTGGGGGTGACCCACTGTCACTGTTACCACTGCTGAAATGCACCACCCATCTCTCATTGTGCTCACATCCACTGTTTGGTCTCCATAAACATTCAGCAAGTGCCAATGAATGCCAGTGAGTGCCATTTTTTTCTTCATAGAGGAATTCAGTGATGCACCTTTGCTCCATCTGCACTTCCATGTCAGACACCATTGTGTCAGACTGCCTCTCTGCTGCCATCTGTCACATGGCAACAACATGTAATGGGATGGTGATGGAAAGGTTCAACTGCCACACCACCAACATCCACCTCTGATGTCATAGGCCAACATCATAAAACAGCAGGCATTACTGTCAGAGCAGCCCTTGTGTGTTCGCTTTACCAACAGAATTGATTATAATGGAGCTTGAATTGCCTTTACCTCTGATTAAATAGATAGTTGTAGAATAGCTACATTCCCTGCAAAGTGAAAGGGAAAAAATTGCAAAGGACAGGAGGCTACAGAGGTTAACAGTGTGAGCTTGGGACTGTTTCACACAGAAGAAATGGATCATTTAGAGCAAGAACATTTCTTAACCAAAGTCTTAAGTGTGTGGGTGTAGTAGGGCAAGCAAAGTGTAAGAAACTCTTACCACATGAGTGCTGGTGGTGATTGGTGAGGGGCTCTAAAAGGAGCCCGACTTGAAGTGTGTCCCAGCACTTAGCATGTTGTTTTACTGCATTTAAGATAAACTGGTTTGGTGATAGCAGCTTTCTGCTGGGGCAAACTCTTCTGAAACGCATTGGGTAAAAAGTGTGTGGACTTTGAGCATAAAAAATGTGTTGATGTTCCAAGAATCAGTGTTTGAGGTGGTTGGTAGAATGCAAAAGTGAATGCTGCTCAGAGGAACTGCAGTGCATCCTCTGGGACTGCTCATGTTACTAGAAAACAAACCAAACGCTGGAGCATTTATTTCCCTTTTAACACTTGGCTTATGGAGGTTTGCTGTGTATTTCTACGTTTTGCCACCGGGTGTCAGTAAAAACGTACTGTGAGTGGTTAGATGTTTTTCAAGCTGAAAATAGCCTGACCAAGGCAACTCTCCTTTCCTTAATTAGAAGCAGAATGTGCTAGAAAAGTCATATGTGCAGAACACTAGGTGGACAGTTAAAAATGTCTTGGCTCTGTTTCTTATATGCTGATAGATAAAATGCATACTCAGCTACACGTATGTTTCCTGAAAAGTGGCTATTTTTGAAGACAAACCCAGTGAGATCATTAGACATATTCTAGCAATATGCTATAAGTATAAATTTATAAACTGGATCATATTGCATTGTAATCCAGCAGAAGATCGCAATAAATGAATACAATCTCAGAATAGAGATTCACCCTGTGGTGGGATCCAGCACAAACTGCATAGAGACGCAATTCCCAAATTCTTGTCAGGAGTGCAGCTCTGGATTTAACCTCTGTGTGCAGAAATCCCAAACCCACTGCACACTCTGCTGTGTGAGGCAAATAGCCAACTGTGTAACTGATGTTAATTTTCACAGAGCTGAGAGTAACAACCCAAAGAGGAAGTATTTTCTTCATATGCTCTAGCAGAAGTTGAATTATGCATGAAAATGTGCTTGAGGCATGAGCAGGAAGAAGGCTTGCATTAGTAGAAGAAGGGTTGGGCAAAGCAGCAGTAATGCCATCTTCCCTGTGGACACCACTGATACCTTTCAAGACTTGACTTTAAATGTCCAGTTTGCCAGTTGGCCTTCCACAGGAAGCGGCACTCCAAACACTCTCCTGCACTAGTCATGAATCACAGGCTTTGAAAAGTCTCCAGAAATGCAACACACCCAACTCATTTTAGAGAGATTTTCTGCATTTTCTGTGAGATCTTACCAACAGTGTAACTACTGGGGGTCTTTGTTTTTTCATGCGTAGTAAATAATTCAGACTCAGGCTGTTGCTGCTGTGGCTTCAAGTCCCGTGGCCCCAACATCAACACATGGGAGGCAATGTTATATAACTTCAAGAAAACCACAGACATACAAGAACAAAACCAACATAACTTCATTCCTAAAATGAATGCTCATGGAGAAGAGTTTCCCTAAAACCTGAAATTCTATATTTTCACATCTCTCTTGGAGATAAATATATGAAGAAAGTTTGAGGGAACTAGGCTCGTTTAGCTTGGAGAAGAGAAGGCTCCGGGAGACCTCATTGCGGCCTTCCAATACCTGAAGGCAGCATATAAACAGGATGGGGAACAGCTGTTTACGAAGGTGGATAGTGACAGGACAAGGGGAATTGTTTTAAACTGAGACAGGGGAGGTTTAGGTTAGATATTAGGAAGAAGTTTTTCACACAGAGGGTGGTGACACACTGGGACAGGTTGCCCAAGGAGGTTGTGGATGCTCCATCCCTGGAGGCATTCAAGGCCAGGCTGGATGTGGCTCTGGGCAGCCTGGTCTGGTCGTCGGCGACCCTGCACATAGCAGGGGGGTTGAAACCAGATGATCATTGTGGTCCTTTTCAACCCAGGCTATTCTGTGATTCTATGAAATATGGTAATACAAAGTCTCCTCTGCTGATTTCCAGCGTGCCAAAATCAGTCAGACTGAAACCCAGGATTGTGGCACGCTGAGCGGCGGCTGGGAGCAGGCCGTTGCCGGGCTCCCAGGGAACGCGGCCGTTGGGGTGCGGCGGCCACCGCCCCGCGGCGGGGAGGGAAGGGGCGCGGCGGGGAGCTCGCTATTGGGCCGCGGGTGAGCGCCCGGGGCTGGGGGCGAGAGTAGCGGGCGCTTTACGCTGCCCGGGCAGCCATGAGCGCCCGGCGGTCCCCGGGACGCCGGAGGGGGAGGGCAGAGGCTCGCCCCAAGGTAGACACCCGGCGGGGCTCGCTTCAGAGCGAGCCCAGCGCGGCGCGGGAGAGATGTACGTGGGGCGGCCGGGGCGATGGTGGGTGGAGGGCGGAGGGCAGGGGAGAGCCCGAGCCCCTTGGTGGCACCTTGCCGGCTGGAGGGAGCCCTGGAGAGGCTGGGGGTACACCCTGTTTCCTTAGGGATGCAGTCAGTTTTCAGATGATCGCGTTGAGTTTCATAGTGTCCGATTGTGTCCCATTGTATTTACTGTATGCTTTTTCCTATGCACTCAGTGCTGTGCAATGAAACGTCCAAACTCAGTAGTCAAGAGTAAAATCTGTGTGCATACTGCACTGCTTTAATTTTATGTATAAACACACATGTAACTCCCCTGCCCCCCCCCCCCCCCCCTTTTTTTTTTTTAAGAAAATGTTAAATTTTGCAATATGAAACCAATATTAAGGCTTTGGAAATACCTGCTGCTTTTACTCAGTCATCAATGTTCACCTCCAAGCATTTGTTAAGTAATACTTTGTGGAGCAGCCCAGCTTTGGAGGGTTGGCTGTTAGGCTGCTCATTGGGCTATTGGAAGAAGCCTTATGTTTGCAAGTCCTGGTGCTCGTGGCAGACTGCAACTGCCTTGATGTCTGCTGAAGGAACAACACAGCAGGCCACAAGCAGTCCTGGAGGTTTCCGAACTGTGGTGATTACTAATTCCTGATCTAGGAGACTGAAAAGCTTGTGCAGGGAGGCTGTCTGCTTACAAGCAAGGAGGAAATTGCTTTTACAAGATGTGAAGATTGACTTCAGTGCAGATTTAACTACGGTGACCACAGTCTAGCCTCCTTCTCTGGAGATATTCAGGACTCATCTGGACACTTTCATGTGCCATCTACTGTAGGGAACCTGCTTTAGTGTGTGGGGTGGACTTGATCTCCAGAGGTCCCTTCCAATTCCTACAGTTCTGTGTTTCTGTGTGACCCCAAGATGGTTAACTTCAGGGCAGAAAGGACATTCAAAATCTAAACTTAAAAAGTCTTTGACTTGTTCCAAGATCAGCTTGGAAGACTCCTCTGGTAGCTTGTTCTTAGTATGAGTGGTCCAGGAGAATTGGTTGATTTTCAAGACTTGCCTTCTCTGAGCTCCAAAACAGTCCATGTATATGAAGAGGAAATCAGGCAAGGGGGCAGGAGGGCTCATGGGTAAGCAGGGAGCTCCTGACAAATCTGAAACGTACATTAAAAATAAAAAAAAGAGAAGCATACAAGAGGTGAAAGAGGGATCTCTGTACACCAGGGGTGTGTATAGAGATGCTGTCTAAGCATTCAAAGATAGAGTTAAGAAAATTAAAGCCCATCTAGTGCTGAATCTGATGAGGGATGTGGAGGGCAAGGAGAAGGGCTTCCACAGACCCATTAGCATAAGGAAACTACAGAAAATGTGCTCACTGTTGTATAGGGTGGGTGACTTGGTGACAGAGGACCGCTTCAAAGTCTGAAAAACAAAGTCTGAAGTACTCAGTGCCTTCTCTGCCTCTGTCTTTACTGTCAAGACCTTCGTTCCAGAATCCCAGGTCTCTGGGATTGAAGGAAAATTCTGGAGTGAAGAAGACTTTTCCTTAATGAAAGAGGATCAGATTCGGGAACATTTAAACTATCTGGACATATGCCAGTTCATGGGACCTAACTGGATGCATCTCATCTCATGCTTTCAGAAAGGGTGGATAAGAGGTTCTGGAGAACTGTTACAGGCTGGTCGGTCCCTATCACTGGGAAGATTTAGAGCAAATCATTTTGGAAAGTATTTTGAAATGTATTAAAGACAAAAAGGTGATGGAGAGTTGTCATGGATTTGCAAAGGAGGACCTTCAAAATGTGAAGACGGACCTGAGCATGTTCTGGTTATTCAGTTCCTTCTGTAGATCTTTCTGAATTAAATAACTGAATGTGAATAGTTGAGGTGTGGTGAAGGTTGTGCATGTCTGTGGTTGGATCCAACAGGTGTTGTCACTGGCTTTCATTAATAAACTTTTACCATCTAATTGCCTACTTCTGGTCATGCTGTAAGGCCTGGTACAAGTATCGCTTAGTGTTGCATGAAGCTTTGCCGCAGTTCAGAGGAAACTGGCAGAATAGTGGTAGTTAAATTGTACTGCTTTATGACAAGCATGAATATTGGATATTTTAGGAAATTAAAAAAAAATAAAAATCTCCAAAAAGTTCTTTTAGTAAAAGTAGTATTTTGAGGGACCAAATGCCACATATTCTATCTGTAAATTTGAGTCCTTAGTGCTCAGTGAGATACTGAGCTATTAAGAACTTGCAAATAGCTGTGATCTTTTTCTCTTCCTTTTCTGGAAAGACTAGCAAAGTTGTTTAGTGTCACTTTTAGAGAACAGAATATTAGGGCTGGATCCATCTCATCTTATTTGACACAGCAGTGGTGATGATAGCTGTAATAGAAACGTCCAAGCTGTCCTCACTGCTGGGGAAAAGAAACAGGTACTTTTAGGGCACGATAAATATTAGGATGAGCACTTAAAATGGATCATGCAAATTTTATTTTAGAGATCTCTTTGTATATACTCCAGATTAAGTCAGCTGTATCTCACTTCTTAACAAAGCCATCACTTAGATTGTTACTTAAAACACTTTGAGGCTAATGGTTAGACTGATAGGTAGTGACTGACATTTGATTCAGATGAGATTTTAAATGGTAATCACACAGCTGCCCCAAATTCCCTCGAGACTCCTGAATGTAAGTAGGGACTGAAACTGTTGTGAGCTTCCTGCCGGTGAACGATTGAGTGTTTGTCTTCTGTTGTTAGATCTGTGGGCTTCTTTTTATGTTAGAGTTGTAGCAGGATGGCAGGTATTGAATAGCACTGTCAGGCACTGGTGTGCTCACCACTCTCCCTGTCTCATTAGCTCTTTCATGTCTCGCTGACTTGCTCCGGTGACCTTACTTTATCATGGTTATTCTTAGAAAGTTACTGGAGAGTAGTCTATCTTTCTCTCCCTTCTTTTATTCCAAAGTCTTTGTTGATTTCTGAGGAATCATAGGCTGCAGCACTGGAGAGCTAACAATAGCTAGCTTCGTATCGCTGTGTTCTGTACAGAACTTGAACATTTACAATTGGTTCTGGCCATGCTCTGTGTTTGAGGAGATGCTGGTAGATGGAGATACATGTCCATGTTTATTATTAATGTGCATTTATTTTATTTTGTTACAGCAAAAATACAGAAAATGCTTTTTCTCCATCCTTTTGTGGCTAGGAAGTAAATAACTGGTACCGTTCTTCTCTCTGGTTTATGTTGCTGGAACAGGCCGTTGTGAACTACAGTAGAGTGCAAAGGCATGATAGAAACATTTTTTTGTAATATTATTATTTTTGTTGGCGATGCAGATTTGTTAATAGTGTGGTATTGGGTTTTGAGTCTACAAGGCCTTAAGGGATCAGCAATCCTATCAATATATTTACATAGCCATTGAACAGAAGCAGTAAAATTAAAAGCTACAGAATGTCACAGGAAACAGCCCATCCAGAAAGCTTTTTTTTCCACAAATCATCTTCCATATCTTCTTAAGTAAATAAAGATGTTGGGTTTTTTTCTGCCAGTACTTGAAGAAAACTCTTTGATTCAAGGGAACTTCACAGAACTCGATTTTGAGATACTGATCTTTTTATGCATTGCAGGAACAAGTCCCTGTGTAAACAAGGGACTTTCTGCATCACAATGTTTGCGTCCCTTGATTAGAGTAAAATTGTAGAAATCTGAGGATTCAGAAAATTGAAAAGCTGCATGAGGAAGTGATGCTCCATTAAACTGAGAACTTAAAGATAAGGTGACACTTGCCAAAATGATATGGCAACTCAAGTATCTTAGAAAAAGGCCGTGTAATTATAATGATTTTTTCTTGAAGATTACATATTTTCAGGAAAATAATTAATCTTATATTTCTTAATTGTTGAATTAATATTAGTAATTGATCTGCTACATTTCTGTTGGCCTTCAGTATGTATGAAGGGTGTGGGTCCATTTCAGGGAGGATGATTGAAGGGCTCTCCTAAGGTCTAACAGAACCACGGTAAGTCGGGCTATTGGGAACCTGAGAGCAGGCCTTTTCTTTTCAAATTTTCCCTGCAGATCCCTGGAGATGTAGTAAAATATTTTTTTCCTCCTTGTCCTCATAGACTGAAAATCTGAAGAAGATAAGCCATGAGCTAAAGCAACATGTCCTACAACTGCTTGATAAGAAGCAAGTGTTTGAAAGTCAAGTGGATAGGTTGACCTGCAAAAATGATCACCTGTGTAAAGAACTTGCTGTAATTGCCAAACTTTCTGAGCAGCTGGAAAACGAATTGTTACTGAATACCACTGATAAGGAACTAGAAGAAGCAAAGGTATCTGCTTCTTGGAATTAATATTACACAGTGATAGTTTAATGTCATTTGCTACTGTTAGGGGCAACTGACAGTTTTTTATTTCTTTTTACCCTCGGAACAGAAATCCTAGCTTTCATCCCTGCTTTCAAGTACATTTGCTAGGATGAGGAAAGTGTGGGTTCTGGCTACTGTTATGTTTTTCAAGTG
Source organism: Alectoris magna (assembly GCA_030625065.1). Taxonomy (NCBI): domain Eukaryota; kingdom Metazoa; phylum Chordata; class Aves; order Galliformes; family Phasianidae; genus Alectoris; species Alectoris magna. The sequence goes on from CM060560.1 coordinate 64,282,965, forward strand.
AGAATTGGTTCGAGGATTACAATCACATTTGCAGTAAGAAGGAATGTGATTTCATTGCAGGTTGCAGTTGATTTCATAGAATAGAGGCAAATTGTATTTTATGGACACGCAGTTAATAATAAAATAATAACATTATTTAATCTAGTGTTCAGATGGCAGAAAGGACGTTTGTTTGCCATTAATGTAACTACGCGCTTAATTCTTTAGCTCATAGGTATAGTTAGACTGTCCCTGAATTTGAAAGTTTCCTGGTAAAGTAATTCTAGGAAAAGGCATCCCATGCTTCCTTTTTTGTTTTTTGACTTGAGCATAAGTTGACTATTACTGTTTTTCTGAATCCTGGACTGCACCAAAAGATAAGACTTTTAACTGATTCCCCTCTAGATTAAATGTATTATTGTTAAATAGCATATTTTCAGCCTAGTCGAATTAGACGGCATGTACAAAATGTTCCTTTGGACTAGAAGAGTTGAGCTAAAATGTCAGATTTGCACTAGAGAATGTAAAAGATGAATGCATCTCTTTCAATTTTTTATTGTAGACTCAAATTCGACACCAGCAGAGCAACATAAAGAAGCTGGAACACACGGTGAAAACATTAAAATCAGTGAGTTAAACATATATTCTTAATATATATGTAGTTATGAAATTGGTTAACTTCCACATTATATTAATGCTCCAACGAGTTAATTTCACTTGCTTTGTTTCACTGATAACAGACAATTTATAGAACAGATAAAGATGTCTGTTCTCATTTGTCATGCCGTTGCTGGATGGATGGAAATCTGTTTCTGTTTTGCTGCTAACTTGCAATGGTTTTGCTTTTGAGAATCTTACAGCATTGAACTGCTTTCCGTACTTTGCAAATCACTTATGAAACAGAAAGAAGCAACACTTTTCTTCGACATTTTTATTTTATTATTCTGTCTGGCTTAAGATGTTATACTGTTGGAACATTTAGAAGCATCTACCTTGTTGTAGAAATACTTGCTAGTAATAGATACAACTTATCAAATTATTATGCATCCTTTTAATATATTCAAATAAGTATGTATTTATAGAGATTTTTTTTGTTGTTGTTTTTGGTTTTTTTGGTTGTCAAAATTGTATTTAATTTATGTAAATTTAAGATTTGTCTCAAATTTCAGTTGTGGCAATGCTGGAGGAAGTGTGGAGGAAAGGATTTGACTATTACTTTCCTGTATAAAATATTTGAGTTTATACCACAGTCCTACAAAGAACCCCCACTCAAACAAACAAACAAGCAAGCAATACTAAACAAAATAACAGCGACAACCCCCCCAAAACTGGCCATGTAGATCTTACTGCGCAGTTACCCATGAAAGATGATGACTCTTCAGCAGAAAAGCTGGAATTTGAGAACAATTTAACAAAAAGGGAAATGCAGACATTCACGAGTCACTCTAAAATATTAAATAGATATTTATTTTAAATTAGATTTCTGCTTCCACTTCATTTTGAAGAGTATGTTTGTCCATTTCACGTTGAGGTGTCTTTCTCTAGAAAAGTTCTGTTTCAGTGAGTGAATCATCTTGTGTCTGTACATGCAGGTTATTTTGCAAACAGAGAATGAAATAAGGCAAGGGAAATCACCTTCAAGGCTGGATACATTTATTAAGACATTGGAAGAGGACAGAGACTACTATAAAAACAAGACTGAGAATTTGCTGAGGGTATTTCGAAACGCATCTTCAAGTCCTAAGCGTAGCTCTACTTGGGGCAGCATGTCAAAAAAAAAATCACATATCCAGGTGAGCTTGGAAAACAATTTGCAACAGGAGGAGTGCCTTCTTTATAAGTATTGGTTTATCTAATGGCAACTGACCGAAGCTATAATTACCAGAAAGAAAAAAAATGATTATAAACAAAAGGATGCATATGACGGGAACAAACAAATAACGTGAAGTTAACTTGGTGCTTCACTCAGAATGTAAATGTATCACTTTTAGTGGTTATTTACATCTGGTTACATATGAATTATTTCTTCACCTGTTTGTCAGTGGCATTTGTCATAGACGTTTGCTGCTCAAAATAAATGTTTATTTTCTAAGATAGTGCTTATATCTGTTCTCTAATACTAAGGATTATGTGTGTATGGTTTTGTTTGTCTACAGGTTCTTAGGTTGAAAGCTAATTTTATCTTTTATGGAAGTTTCCAAAGCAGACATAAGAATGCATATCAGACTTGATTTCTCTGCTTTAACTTTATATCACATTGTTATTTAAGGGACTGAGTTCTGATCCAGATATTTTGAAAATATTGAGAGAACGTGAAGAAATTGAGTTGACACTGAAAAAATACGAGCACCATGTGGCAGAAATTCAGGGAAATTGCAAAGTTCTAACAGCTGCAGTGGTTGATTAGAATAACTTAGGGTGGCAAAGATGAGGGCCACAAAGATGATAGAGCACCTGGAGCACCTCTCTTCTGAGCGACCTGGGTCTGTTCAGCCTTGAGAAAGGAAGACTGAGGGGGGGGATCTTATCAGTGTCTATAAATATGTAGGGTGCAGGAGGCAAAGGGATTAAGCCAGGCTCTTTTCAGTGGTGCATGGCGATAGGTAAAGGGAAAACGGACACAAACTGAAGCATAGGAAGTTCTGCACAAATGCGCATAGGAACTTCTTTGCAGTGAGGGTGACAGAGCACTGGAACAGGCTGCCCTGAGAGGCTGCGGAGTCTCCTTCTCCAGAGATATTTGAGACCCGCCTGGATGCCTACCTGTACAGCCTGCTGTAGGGAGCCTGCTTTGGCAGGGGGGTTGAACTCAATGATATCTGGAGGTCCCTTCCAGCCCCTGCAATTCTGTGATTCTGTGATGTAAAAGCAGATAAAAATGATTTTTCTGTTTAAAATGAAAAAAGCCCAACCCTTAAAACTAAAACTACAAAATACTCTTTTAAAGATTTTTTTTTTTTTTTTTTAAAGTTTTGTCAATTCTGAATTTGTCATTTAAATACAGGACTGTAAGTGTTGTCCTGAATTAGGAATGCTTTCCTGAGGGAAAGCATATATATATATCAGTTATTGTGTGGTTTATGGGATGCTCTGCATTATGAGTGATGCCTTATTACTAAACATAGTTCAGAGCAGATTATTTTTTGCACACTGTATTTTATACTTCTGAGGTACCAAACAAAAATTGCCGAACACTGAAATAGTTTGATTTAAAAATATTAATGCATAGTCTCGTGAGTGTTATCAGTTGGGATCTTTGTTCTTATTCTCTTCAATGAACCTATTTCATTGCTCAAAACTAAATCTGCTATGATGTGCTACTGTAATGCATTGTTATTTTGGCCTACTAAAAAGATAATGAATATTTCTTTTTCACCGATGATTGCTTTACAGAATGCAAATCTATTCATTCCATTGAGCAATGCTAACTGAAATTCTCTAACGAGTCCCTGGTTTATGTACACGGTAATATGTTACGTTATTTCCATATTTCTGGTATACTGCTGTTTTAAAAAACAGGCACAGGAAGAGACTTCCCAGCTTCGTCAGGAAGTCATCAAATGCACCAGGACTCCAAGAAGTACTGTGGCAGCTCAAGCGATGTTAAGGCATGTGGAGACAGAAAGGGATACAGCACTGTCAGATTTACGAAGGATGACTACAGAATGTGACAGTCTCAGGGAGCAGCTGAAGGTTTAAGTTTTTTTTTCTCTTATTTTTACAGAAAAATTATTTAGTATTGGAGTTAACGTTGCTGAGGATTTCTGGTACTGAGAGTTAATTGCATTATCTGTGGTGAGTTAAGATTTATTCTATATGTGATTTTGTTGTTATTTGACACAGATTTCCCAAGAGACTGCATTTAATGAAAAAGCTCATTTGCAGCAGAGAATTGAAGAGCTAGAAACTACTATTCAAAATGTAAGGCGAGTAAATAAATAATTGTAAATGTAATACAGGTGATACTTAATGGTTAATACTGTGGGACCAACCTAAATGCCTTCTATGAAGAAATAAGGGGAGAACAGTGAATGTCATTTGCCTAGACTGTAGCAAAACCTTTGATACACTTACCCAAAGTGTCTTTGTATGCCAGATGGGGGTGTTGGGAGTTGGGGCCTGGGTGGGTGAGCAGTTAGGCAGACAAAAATCTGGATGACCAGGCACACCCCAGAGGCTGGTAGTGTGGATCACCGCATGGGACTGTTGTGAGGCCAGTTCTTTTTAAGGTCTTTCTCTGCAACATAAAGGTTGCAGATTTCCTCAAATTGGGGAAAATAGTTGATATACCCAAAAGCAGGGCTGTCATCCACAGGGACCGAGGCAAGCGGAAAGAATGGCCAGCAGTAACCTTATGCAAAAATCCTCATGAAACAAGGATTGATGCTAAGGCCTGAATTTGGGAAGAAGAATCCCTGGCTTTAATACAAGCTGGGGACTAATGGGTTGGGGAGCAACTCTGCTGAAATGATCCTGGAGGTCCTGGGTCACAGCAAAGCTGTGCATGAGCCAGCAGTGTACTATCATAGCAGAGAAGGCCAAGAGTGTAGTAGGCTTTGTGAAGAGGATACGGCCAGTAGCTTAATGGAAGTGATTGTCCTCCTTTACTGAGAGCTTGTTAGATCTCACCTGGAATACTACATCCAGTTTTGTCATCCCAGTACAAGAAAGACATTGCCAAACTGGCATGACTGTTTTCAGAGAGGGCTCTGAAGACAGTCAGGGCTGGAGCACTTGCCCTGTGCGAGGAGGCTGGGGCAGCTGAACTTGCTCAGCCTGGAGCTGAGTGGCTTCAGAAGGTACCTAAGTGCTACCTGCTGGTACTCACCATTTAGTCACAGCCGCGCGTGGTGGGAGAATGAGAAGTAATGGTCATAAGTTGGAAGAAGGAGTGTTCAGTCTGAATATCAGGAACGGCTTTTTCCCTGTGAGGATCGCCAGCAGTGAAGCAGTCTCCAGCCTTTGAGATTTTCAAGACCTGGTTGAATAAAACCCTGAGCAAGCTGCTTTGTCCAGGGCTTTAAACTGGAGACTGCCTTCCAACCTGGATTGTCTTATGGTTGCGTGTTACTAAGACTTGATACTCCACAAAAGAAAATGTGATTATACTGTTCTCTCTAATATAAGTTACTTATATGTGCAATTGTTAGCTGATAGATTCAAAGAGAAAATGAAATCAATAAAATGAATGCAGTTCTTAATTGTATATACAGTCTTAGGAAAACTTGATTTAAAATATATAAGCATTGATTTATATAGCGCCTCTTTCTCCTAGATCTTGTGGTTATAGATTTTAGTTCATTTCATTTCTCCCTTTCAACCTTTTAAATTGTTCCAAGCTTATAAGTACAGTTCTAAGAATTATAATATTATATATATTAATATAATATATATATATAATAACAATCCACTGACTACTCTGAGTGGCAGATCAGCTTTAATCATATGTTTGAGGTATGAAGCATAATGAGTATCAGGAATAGTCTTGTTTTAGGTACTTGTCTTATTTCTTTGGTTTATTTGATATCCTTTGAGGGTGATATACTTCAGTATGAAATTTATGGCAGTAATACTGAGAAAGTCACTGTATATCAAGTGCTAATTGACTTGATCTTCAGCAATCTGACCTTTATTATAGTAACACAGAAACTAGTCCTGAAAGGATTAGTAAATAAGAAGAGGCATGATGTGAGAATTTTTTACCTTAAAAGAGCTGTTTCGAATCATTTAGAAAGGAAAATACTTTGAATGTAAAGTGCTGATGTTTCAGCAATCAAATACAGCTTCCCTTAAACTGGACATCCCAAACTAGCTTTACAGGAACCTAAGGAAGATTTTCTGGGACAGATCTGTCGTTGTTCTAGGTACAGACTTAAAGACCTCGAGGTGGTCTCTTGGCCATATGGTGCATAATGGAAGTGTTTTAGAGTGACTTCTCTGCCCAAGTTATCAGCAAAGCAGGCCTAAACCCATCATGGGTGTTGTTGCATCTGAAACTGTGGTTTCTCCCTTCATAAAGTTATAGCAGTTTTCTGTGACTGAAAAGCTTAAGGGTGAGCAATGCCGAACGCTTTTACCCTTCTGCCTATTTACCAACACAACATTTTACCTGAATAAATCAAAATGCTCCAGGGATCTGAAAGACAGAATCTGTACTTCAAATTTCAGCTTTTTATCCTGGGAGGTTCTGAGTAAACTTGGAGATTTCTCCTTCAGTAAAAGATTTGTCTTAGAAATAGAGTAGAATTTGAGTAAATAGGTGAGTATCTATATGTAAATCAGCTTTTTATTCCAGCTTTTCCTGTTTAATTAATGTTTAATTATATTTATAGTTAGATAGTGAACGGTTAGAGCAGATGTCCAGAATGGCTCTAATGAAAGAACACATCGATTCTCTGGAAACAGAGGTGAAAATAATGGCAAGAAGATTCCAGGACTCTGAGAATGAACTAAGCCACCAGAAAGATGAATATGTTTCACTGAGGTCAGTGAAAGTATGTAATTGCATTAGTTTGAGTAGTGTCAGCCTGTTTTTTGGGTTACATTTAGCTCAAAGGGAAGAGAACTTATGACAGTTGTGCTTGCAAGACAACTTTCTGTTTTGGAATAAAATGCTTTTCCTCATTGCTTATTTATATGTAAAATGTTGATTTGTTGTTATTATGATATAAAGAAAACCATCTTCAGTGAAAAAGCAAAATGGCTTGGATTAGGAACTATTAGAAACCATAGCTATTGATGTGTTTTGATGAATTACGTTTTAATTACAAATATATAAAAATCATTTTCCTTTGTTGCTGTTGTTCTTAAAAGAGGCAAGCAAACAGACACAAACTAAAGAGTGTCATGTGTTTAGTTAGTTTCAAACATCCATTTCTTAATCTTGCGGTTTTTTCAGGAGCAAAAATAAACTGAAACCTTGCATAGAGTTTTTGGCCTCAACTGCTGCTCGACTGGAGTTCCTAACTGTGTTAAGAAACATACAGTGGGACTAGACTCAAGTAAAGCTGTAGGGAAGAAACATAGGTCAGTGAGTTCATGATGAAAAGGACTGACTGAGAGGAAGATCAAGCACATGAGAAATTTGAGCAGAGAGATAAGAAGGAATAGATCGCAGACTGCACTAGCTTACAGGGTGAACACACTGCAGCAGAAGATACTGTGACTTTTCTACTTCTTCTGCACCTGTAAATGTTCCAACAGTATGACATCTACATGATGTTATGTTGTGGAATACCGAAAATCGTAAAACATGACAATTTCATAAGATGTAATTCAATTGGGCAAATGCTCTCCTAAACCCACGTGTCATTAACAGTGACTGGTGTAGGTGATGCATAGCAGATATATTTTTCTCCTTTGTTTGATTTTAACTGGTGGGAATGATGTGCTGATCCACAATACCTTTCTAAGAATACTGCAGTTTCTGAAGTAACATGAGCTCCTCTGTCAAAACCTGTCCTGCATTGCTGCTGCTTTTTACAAGTTGTCAGATTTATGAATATTGTAAAAACTGAGTTCTTGAAGATTAGTTGCTACTGTTAAAAAACAACTTAAAATAGGTCAAGCATTCCAATGTGTGTTCTAAGTAAAGGTTTTTACTGTAATTATTTCTAACAATTTTTTGGTCTCTCTGTTATAAAAAAATCTTACTTTCCTGTGATTCTTTATAGTAGTATTCAGATTTAATATCTAGAGATTAAGGCTAACATTGATAAAGTATCCTCAGTAGTCTAAGATAAACAGAAGTATCTTGCTTTTACTTCTGCCATTTTAGTTACTTTAGTGGCATTTCAAAAAGGAATTAAGTCCTATATGAATATCTGAATTCTCTTCCTTTTTAGTCTAATGAAGGAGAAGACGGAGCAGATTCTTTCAGAGGCACAGCGAAGCCTTACTAAGAAAAAATATGAAATTCAACTTAATGAAGAGAAGATTAGGCTTTTGGATGAAAAAATTGGTGAGTGACAGATACAGTTTTTCTAATAAAATTCAATTGGATAGTTATGTTGCAGCTATTTCTTTTGTTTCTAATATGTAGAAAGAACAAAATTATTGAAAACAAATAAATAGACTTCGATAGTTTTAACGTTTCATGTATAAAGTCCATTTTCTTTCATTGTTGGAAGGTTTTTCCATTTTAAAATTATATAAATAAAGCTCTTGCAACTAAGTTTTGATCGCTACATATGCTATTGTTTCAGTGCTGTATGTTGGTATTAATGTGCTGTGTCTGAGCCTATCAGTTGTATTTATGATCCACTAAGCTGGTGGTTGTACCTCTCAGCATCGGTACATGATGATGTAATCAGGAGAGCATCTTCTGCAGAGTATGTTCTACATGGAATGTTGTACCCTTTTTCTGTTAAGGCATTGAAGGAAGTGGATACAAGAATTATTCCTAGTGTGCCAGTTACTGAGTTACCACTTCCAGAAAAACAAATGCATTGTGTCTGAAGTCTTATTTTTTTCCTATAGATACAGTCGATATGATGTATTGTTAAACGCAGTGCTGGATTTGTGGATGGAAAATACAGCTATTAAAATAGCTGTATCTTCATTACTCACAACTTTTAAACTCCAGTTACTCAGCTTTAAACCTCTAAAGCTCAAACATTTCATTCAAAGCAAAATTAAGTTTTTGAATGCTTTGGCTAAGGTGTTTAAGCCACTCCTGAGAAGCCTTGGGGAAAAAAAAAAAGGTATTTTGTCCATATTAAAATCTACATATCACGTTAAAAATTTCTGGATCCCTGATGTAGTGAAGTACTGACTTAATGTTTGATAGGGGCATCTGCCTGTGTGTTATTGCATGTTTAAATCTTTCCCAGGAAATGTGTCCAAACTAAGCATATTTTAAGCCTTTTAGTTCTTGAAAGCGAACTGAGACTTTTCAGAATCTCGCATCTAAGATCTCCAGTCATCTGACTGAAGCACGTTGCAGTCTAGATTCATAAGGATGTGGAAATCTGAGTGTCTTTCATCTTGTGTATTAAAATAGGGAGAGTTTGTGGAAAAAGACTGGAAAGTGGATATATGGGTATGATGTCTTTGAAAGACTGGGCCACATATGATTTTACTTTGGATGTTTTACCTCCTGGAAGTAGTTAATAAGTATAATTCAATGTGCCCATTTACACTGACATTTATGAAGCAATTTGCAACCTGCATACTTTTTATGAGATGCAAATTTCACTGTAACAAGAATTCCTGTAGTTTTCCCCTGAGAATGCACCTCAAGGATTGATTATCTGACCACTTAAAGTTAAATGCAATGTGTAGCACTTTGTTAGCTCAATGAAGACAGGGAAAGAGATCTTTTCAAAATTGATTTTCTAATAAGTAGTTTAACTGCTTTTTCATTAATAGCTTCGAACTTCTTAAGTGACCTTGGATTTTGTAAATGGGGTTTTTAAAAACTCTTGTACATAAAGTTCTTACAAATAAAGGGCTGTTTCTGAAAAACTGTCTAATATCGGGATATTTATCTCTTTTATTTCATGTCAGCCTTTCCAGGTTGTAGCCTTCATGTGCCTTCTGTCTATTCTAATTCTATTTAAGCCATTTGTTTTTACAGTAGCCAATAAAATTATTTGAATTATCTAAACATTAGCCATCTAAGGATAGATTTTTTTTTGAGCCAAGTAATTTGAGTCCTTGAAAGAAGAATGCAGTTCTACAGATATCACTGGGATTACCTGTGTTTCTGAAAACACGCTTGCTTTGGTATTTTCTTGAAGGGAAGCTTTTGTTCACAGAATCACAGAATTATCAAGGTTGGAAAAGACCTAGAAGATCATCTAGTCCAACCATTACCAATACTTCCCAGCTAAGTTCTTACTTACTCTTTTCCTACTTTATTCCTACTTGTTCTTTTGTGCTTCAGAAGTGTATCAAATGAGTTTGTATCTTGAATGATTTGAATTTATAAAAATGAGACCTTTCTGTTTGTGTTCAGATAACTTTTCAAAACAAAGTTTTGCACAAGAAGAGAAGATCTGTGCTTTGAAAGATACAATTGCACAACTTGATAAAGAGAAGGAAACTTTGCAAGAGTGTGTGGAAGAAGAAAGAGAGAAGATTGTCACTTTTGAGGAAAACCTAAAGATTAAAGTATGTTCTCACCTGTACATAATCAGAATAAGCTGTGGAATCACAAGAGATGAAATGGAGGATCTGTTGGATCATCATAACTCTCTTATAATGCTGTCTGCAGCAGTGCTCGGTGCTGACTTTGTTCTGCTTCAGTTTTGAGACAATAAAATCCATGTTAACTTTTCAGTAGCAGTGGGTCTGAGCCAGGTTGAACTCCTCATGTTTGGCTTTTTGCATAGCTTATACTTATCAAGAGAGGAGACTTCAATTACTTTCCTCAGGTGAAGAAAAGTAAATTAGCTAACCAACTATTTTATCATAAAATTTAGCCTGAATTCTTCCCCGGTGTCTGTTAATGTTAAAGATACAGTGCCAAGTAATACTGCTTTTCTTGTCATTGATGTTGCATTTGAATGATATCCTTTTCACCGTAAGGTATTAGTTTACCTAAGCTGAATGCATCAGTCTTTTACATAGTGTGATTTCAATCTATATAAAGAAGCTGCTTAGGCCTGAAGCACTGTTTTTCACTTCAGCCTAAGTTATCTTGATATTGATTTAGGATGCACTAAATGAGGTACTTCATAAATGTTGTGACTGTTAACTCAAGAAGTTGCACTACTTTTAACATAATATTGAAGATAGGATATTGCAAGACAGGCCGTAATCATCTTGCTATAAACGGTGACTCCAGATATTAAAGACTGTAAATTGCAAACAGTGCCTATTTTGCAGAAGAAAAGGCTGTGTCTAATATTTCTTGGGTTTTCAGTGGAAAACATTTCCTTAGCCTATCTATACTCATTTTAATATCTGTATGCGGAGACGGTGGAATGAACTGATACAGTTTGTGCTAGTTTTTTGTTTTGTTTTGTTTTTTAATGGAAATACAGTGACAGAGTTCTTGTTTCATCCGTTAAAAACTACTGAACTCTGGTAGTCTATTAATTGTAGAAAAACTGTGATAACTTATCTAGCAGTCAGAAGACATCATTTACTTTTGGGAGAGTGAGACAAACGCCACCATTCAAACCACAAAGGATTAAGAAATTTAATTTAAATGGTTACATTCTGCAGAATATGATAATATTTGTTCCTTTATTTGCCAAAGTAAGTTATCAGAATTTTCAGCTCTAAACAGTACACAAGGAAACTTTGAAAATCAGAATCCATTTTGCATTAATCAGCTAACTGAATAAAAGGAAATCAGAGATGTGAGGAGTTTATCTTAATTTTGTATTTCTTTTTAAGGAGAAAACCATTTCAGACTTGAAGATTCTGATTTCTGATTTGGAGCGTTCGATACAGTAAGGATAATATTATAATTCAATTTTGATGAATGTATAGCATTAACACAAAAAAAAATGGATCATAGGATGTGCTAATGTAGAAATCGGTTTTTTTCTACTCTATACACATTAAAATGTTACAGCTTTGTTTCACAACTAGCAAACTTAACCACTGGAAAGCTATTGTTTTACTAGGCTGAACAGCATTGTCGTACCTGAAGTATTTATTATTTGCTACATAGAAAATCTGCTGAAGCGCTGTGTATCTGTGAGAAAGATATCACCAGTTTGCGTCAACAGCTGCAAGAAACCAACAAAGAACTTGCACAGGCTAACGACAACAGAGAAATGTTAGCTCAGGAGAAGGACAGGTTACAAGAGCATCTTTCTAATGCTAAGCAAGAAAATCAGGTATATACATGCAAAGAGAACTCTTGACCAAAAAAGAAAATGGATTGTTATTCTAGTATTGCATAGAATTGGTGCGCTCGTTTTTCAAACTGAAAAATGTTTTTTTTTTTTCACTTACTGCTTAGGTCACTTGTATAAAGAAGCTCAGCTGTTCTTGTGTTATGGTTTGGAGGTTTATCTCCAGGAACAGCTGCTTACCTCTTTTGTTTCTGGTCTTTTTGTAAAAATAATTGTGGTGATTATAACCATTGCTTACATTGAAAAGTACCGTAATGGAGGAGGCAGCCGCTATTTATTGTACTATTTATTGTTGTGACTGGCTCAGAGCACATACAAGTTCACATATTTGAACACAGTACACATTTATTAAGGTTCACAGCTTTATTAACAGGATTGTATTTACTGTTCTTTAAAGGGGCTTTTGGGTTAAAGAAAATGGCAGTATCTGATTATCGCACATCAAAATATCTAATGTGTTATTTAGCTGTATATAGTTACTTAGAAAAGTTGTGTTAACACATCTAGACTACAGTCTCATCTCATGCACACGCAATGTTCACACATCAATATGTTTTCCAAGCAGCCGGAAATTAAGCTTCATACTTCCAGTAGGTCATCATCGTGTATTGTTCTATATTTTCTTCTTTTTGTTAAAAATTACGCCTTAATTCAGGTTTTCCCAGGCTTGTTTTTTTTCTCCTCTACCCTTGTTCAACTGCATGGAATATCTTCTTCTTTGAATATACTTTTCTATTTCCTGACTTTCTCCTCTTCTACAAACGTTATAATAATTAAAGATAGATAGTGAGTGTCAATAGAAACGTGGATTGCTGAAAGGCATCTCTTTATTCATCTACATCTCTTATCTACTCAGAATCTTTTATAATCCCCATTGTTTCTGATGTGGTCAACTGGTACAAAATAAAGCTACCTGTTGCTTCTAGCTACTTTCAAAAGCTTCATGAGTTTCTTTGAAATGTGTCTGTATGCTTGTAGAAGCAGTTAGAAACAAAAGAACCTTAGCCTCGCGTGATCAACTAATTTTTAATAGATGTGTCTTTATAGTATGTATTGTTTACTTGGGGCTTTTCCATTAATGTAGGTGAAATTCCAAGTATGTCGATTAGCATTCCTCTTTCTTCAGTTGGGCTAGAAAAGTTCACAGAATTCCAGAGCACCTTTCTCAGCAGCTCGTGGACATTTCACAACAGGAACAGGGGTTTCTCCGTAGTCTACGTCTGTTTTTCCACACGTGCTACTTCTTGCAGTGGAAGGTTCTCAGAGTAGTTTGCAAGGAGGGGAGATAATAATTGACTTGTCCAGAAACCATTCTGCAATCCTTTTCATTTTCTTCTGTTTCTCAAACAACAGTTGCCAGATCTTCTGTGTGCATTCTCCTAATGCTTGTGGCTCTATTTTTCCTGATCGAGAGATAGCCACTTAGTCAGTTGCTTCATTTTTCTTTTTTTTTTTTTCATTTTCTGCATTTTTGAAAGTGCAGCTATAAGGGGTTATATCATCCAAAAAGTGGGTGCTGCTTGTTGACCACCTGGCTGCCGAAGAAACCATCTGTCTTTTTCTAGCTAGTGGCTACACTTTCTGATTTATATTTTTCTTCATTTTAAGAAGATTTAGTACTATTTTAAAGTGAAAGGAGGTAAATATTTTTGATATGTGCCAAATTTTGTTTGTAGAAATCCACATAGCTTGTATTTTGTATTCCCTTTTAATAGATACTTAATAAAGGCATACCTTCTCGATATGTAAAAATTGTATTTATTTTTGTCAAGGTACAAACAGTATACTTTAGCCTTATTAAACAAATCTTTCTTCATAGATACTACATATGAAAATAACTACGTACCAGAATGAGCTTGATGAGATGAAGTTGAAAGCCCAGGATTCAAACACAGATATTGCCAGGCTGAAGGGAGTACTGAAGTTTAAAGTGAGTATGTAGATTAAAGCTGCTCTAACTAAAATTGAGATTGCAACCATATTTCTATGGAAAAGCTTTCCAAAACTCATGGACTGTATTCAGCTACTACAGTTTTAATAGTTTGAAAGCGTTTTCTCAGCTGATTTTCCTGTAGACAAGTAACAAAGTATATTTCACTGTTTTACATATATGTGTGTATGTTTATTAAATTTAAAACTTCAGTGCATAATGTAGGAACTTGGGGCTCTTGTCTCTGCTACTGTATGGGATTAACAGAAAAAAGTTTGCAATATATTCCTATACTTCACATTTTTAGTGTTAACTCAGCCATTTTTAACGGATGCTCTTGAGCATCAAAATGTGGCCATATGGAACAAAACACTGGTTCTGAGAAGTCTCTCAATGTTTTCGCTAAATGCAAGATTCTCAATAAAAAGAGAACATCCAATGCTATGTCATTACCTGCAGAGCTCTAAATATCCCTATTTTGAGAAGCATACTGTAAAATATTTAACAAGTTTTATGTGCTAGGAGAGAGAGAACTGTGAGCTTTTGGAGAATTACCACAAAGCCTGTGAACAAGGAGAAAGTTGGGAAGCAAAGTGCCATCAAGCAGAAGCAGATTGTAACTCCGTTAGATTGGCACTAATCAGTGTGGAATCTGAGAACCGCAGGTTGAAAGAGAAAATGAAGACCCTTGAAACAGAAATGGAGCAAGTAAGTTGAAATCATTGTTTCCATAGTTCGCATTTGAAATTATCTGGTAGTATTTTAAGCCTATGTCTGTTTAAAATTATAGTTTATACCACTTCTATTTGAATTTTAGAGATAGTTGCCACAGTGGAGTGTATGGGGTTTATTTCATAATGTAATTGGCTGTCATATGAATGTCATACTTGGGGGAAAAATAAATTAAAAATAATACATAAAATAAAAATAATACATTTCAAGGAAAAAAGTTAAACAGCTGTCACGTTTGAAATGAGGGAGGGCATAACCTTGCACAAAACTCCACAGCATACCTGAAGCATACCTAGTGCTTTGTCCCCTGTTACATTCCAGACCTTGCTTTTCTTGCTTCCAACTTTTCAACCTTCTTTCCGGTGCTTTAGGTGTCCCAAAGATCTATTTCCTATTTGAAAATATGAAGAACTTAAAGCTATGTACATTTAAACTGTGTTCTGATTTGGGGCTGCTCTTTTTGCCACGGATCATCTCTGCTTCCTAAATATTGCAGAGGCTATTGAGGGCTGCTTATGCACATTAGATAGTCAAGAGAAGCTGATCTGCAGCTGTTCATAAAGAAGGATGAGAACATAGTAGCAAACCAGTACAGGACAACTGTGTGGCAGATTTTTAATATAATGAAGCTGGCTCATGGTCCTAGTTTGTCTAACCAGCCTCAAATGGGTAGAGATTTTATCTTTCTACCTCCTTCCCACATCTGATATTAATTATAGGAATAAACAGGCCTCTTCATGCATCAACAAATGGAGTCAGAATTGGAGATGGATATCATGTTCAGGTTTGTAGCAGTAACATTAAGGCATGTATCTTAAAAACACTGATTTTAATTCAGAAATTTTAATGTGTGCTTAGTTATGCCCTTGTGCTTTTTCTTTTTCTTTTTTTTTCTTTTGGCAAAGTCAGAGCTAGAATTAATGTAGCATAGTCCCCTTACAACCATCTCTTTCCATCTCAGTCATAAAAAATCTTTCCAGGGAAGTTGTTGCTTTGTCTCTTTATCCCCGTTGCCTTTGTCGAACTTCCATGCTCAGCCACATTGACAATTAAATGGTTAAAAGTGGTTGGAAATACAAGACAGGTATGACTGGCTAAGGTACAAGCATTTTTCAAAAGGGAAAAATCTAGGTTACGTTGTTTTAAAAACCACCACATTCAGAGTGCTCCTAGTCAGAACTGCTGAAGTAAACTTCATTTTAGTGTGGCTTCTGTCAGTTCTTCATCATGCTTGAGTTTATGGGTGACAGCAACATGAACATGGCTGACAATATTTGAGCATTCAGTGCTCTTCTACATGCCAGAATACATTTTATTTTTAAAATAAGAGGTTCTATCTGGGAATGAAATGAGGCAGAATTTTGAATCTTAATAGCTCAGAAGAAGGAGCAGAATCCTAAGAAGAGAGTTTAAAATGTCAGTAGCTGAAATTGCTCTCAGAAGCAAGAATCTTTTTTTCTACTTATTTTATATACAGAAGTTATTTAAAGAAATAACTTTAAAATTTATTCCAGAATAAACTACTGCCACGTCTTAAAAGTCATCACAACAATATTTTTGTAGGGTGTCTTTGTAGGAATTTGGAAGCAGTTTTATAATGTCTTTGCAATACACTTTTGATTTTCTGATATTGCTTTATTATAGCATTTATCAACAGAAGAAGCATACCAGTCTCAGCTTTCTACTTTACACAAGTCTATTGTGAAAATGGAAGGAGAACTTCAAAACATACATCAGGAGAGAGTCTCTATACTTGCAAATCTAATGTCTACGCAAGAACTTTGCATTAAATTAGATGCAGGCAAAGAACTATTAAGTCAGCAGTTAACTTCCACATCAGAGAAGGTAGAAAGGGTATGTGAAATAAATTTAAGAAATAATTTTATGTTAATTTTATATTTTAAGGGATCTCAAACTGCTTTCAGATCTAGAATGATCAAAGAAATCTCTGTTGATGATCAGTGCCTTTTTTTTTTTTTTTTTTTTTTTTTTTTTAATGTTTAATTTAGCATACCTCAGAAACATACTCCTCGGAGCATGGATATTGTGTACTGTCTATACTACCACTGCTTTACAAAGTTTTAATTTGAGTACTAAAAAGTCTGGATGTAATATTACTAATTGCTTTCTTGACAGATATTTTGGGTTCCGCATTCAGCCACTTAGAAGGCAGAATAGTTAGAGTAGTTTATGAGCAAAGAAACTTGATATGGGCATTCGAATGCTTGACAGTTTTAGGAAGCAACAGAAGTAATTCTTCTGTGAAACTGTCAGTGAAGAGACTTGCTGGGATTGTAGAGGGAAGCAAGAGTTTCAGGATAGGAAAATGCAGAAACGCAACTGGAGAATTTAGTGCACATTCTGAATGCTGATGCTAAAATAATGTTGTTCTTTCAGTATTTTAATACTGTTAGTTTTCACAAAACTTATATGATTTTTAGTATTCTTTTTTTTTTTTTTTTTTTTCTGAAATACAGAAGTAGAAACTTCTGTAAAACAGTAAAAACTGTTTCTAGGCAAGAGAAACTATAGTTTTGATTGACAGTGGTAAACTGGCTCTTCAGAATAAGGAAAACTCATTTTAATTCATTAAGACCAAACAATTTGGATTTTGCTTTGTAAAGTAAAAAAGTGCTCTGCTCTGCGCTGAGGCCTCAACTCAAATGCTGGGTGAAGGTTTAGGTGCCACAATATAGGAAGGACATAAAACTGTTAGAAAGTACCCAAAAGAGGGCTATAAAGGTGGTAAGGGGTCTGGAAGGCAAGACATAGGAGGAGCAGTTGAGATCCCTTCCAACTCAGGATATTCTGTAATTATATTATTCTATTTCATAGAGTTTCTTATTTGTATGAAGTATGCCTAAGTTCATATATATGCATTGAGTGATTTTAGAAATCCAACACAGGATTTTGACTGTGGTCAAATATGACAGTAATCAACTATGTTGGACCATCTTGGAGTAAGAGCAAATTTGGGTAATTGATACTAAACTTCTTTTATTTTTAAAGATTATCCTAACTGCTGACCACTGAACTCAGCAGATGTACATCTGAAAATTTAAAAACTTTGTTTAGCTGCAGAGTGAATGTGATTCATCCCATTCTGAAATAGAGTTGCTGAGAAGACAACTGGGAAATGAAAGGGCATCTCTGAAAAACCTGGAATCTTTGCTTGCATCCAATCGTGAGAGAGAATTTCAGTCACAGATAGCAGAGCAAGAAAAAGACTCTGAAATTCAGCTTCTCAAGGAACAACTTTCTTTAGCAGAAAATAAACTGTGAGTAAATGACCAGAAGGACATTGTAGTTGGGTTTTGTTTTGTTTTAAAATTCTTTCTTTGTATACTTACGTACGTATAGATGTGTATGTATATACATGTCTATCTAGCTGCATTTTCAAATGATCAGAGTACCTTGGATACCTTAGTAGCAGAAGATAACAAAAACCTGCTTCTAATTCCTCAGCTATAATCTAAAATACTTTTCTGTGCACATTTTACTCCAGAAGCGAATCAGTTGCATGGTATAGCTGCCCTTTTCATTTTGCATAATTCTATTTGGTAACATACTTGAGGATTATAGCTGCTATCTAATTAAAGTATATGAACTTTACAGCGCTGTGAAGAGTCGAGATTTCACTCAGCTCAAAAATACAACGGCTCAGCTAGAGTCAGAACTGGATATCACCAGAAGACAGCTGGCAACTGAGAGATTTGAAAGGCAAGTACATATTTTTGTATTATGTTTCCTCCATCTAAATGGGATGAAACACAGTGCAGTACTATGACTTAGTCTAATTAGAAGTATAAACAGCAAAGTTTGGCTTTGCTCTGCTCTTCATCTCCTATGTGTTCAGAGGCTACTCACGCCACGGTTACTGTTACATGTTCTGTCTTCATTAGTTGTCTGCCAATGGAATGAGATACCGAAATAAGCTTGCTTCTTGAACAGCCTGTTTTAGGATGGGATGGGACATTTTCCTGAACATGTACTTATTTATAGTGAGAGTCTAGGTATTATGTTGCGTACTTGTCTCTGATTAATCTGTACCGACACAATGAAGCAATTTTAGCCTGTACCAGTCTGCATTCTCCCAGATGCTGTGTGGGGCATAGAAGGTGCCAGTATGGAGAAAATCACCTTTTTAGTTTTTTATTTTATGGACAGAAGGAGAGAGTTTAACAGTATGTACAAATTGTTTCACGTCGTTTAGCTGTAGGACAAGAAACAGTCTTTGGCCAGTCTTGCTAGTTAGCTTATCTAAGTAGTCTTGGTATCTTAAACAGTTTCTTTGTAAAACAAAATTAGCAAGATTTTTCTACTTCATGGATGCATTGGGGGTAAAAATGTTACATCGCCAAGCATTATTTTACCTATGTAAAAGAAATGGATAGAAGTAGTGGTGTGATTATAGCACACTTGAGAATCACCTTTCTTGCTTAATTGTAGCAAATTAGTTCGTTGATGCTCCATTCACTCAAAAGGATGAAAGTTTTGAGGGGAAGCACCTACACTTGAGGTTAAGTCTTTTAAAGATACATTTCCTACATGTCACAGTGTATGTTTCGATTTCAAATTGCTTTCTCCTTTAACCTGAAGTCACGGCAAAAGCTGCGGAACTTTGGGGTTAGATGTGCGAGTCAGTTAAAAAGGTAATATCGTGTGTACTTCTTCAGCTGCATAAAATAAGCCACATAGTATGCTAATACAGTGGTACATTTGTTTCAAAATAGACTCACTCTTCTTTAAACTGTTGTTTTCCTTCTTCTCCAATGTGAGTGGATCCATTTTGTGGGTTTTGGTTGTTCCCCGATGTTTCTTCTTGGGGCATTCACAGTCAAAAAGCAGAATCAACCTCCATACTTAAGCTTTTCTCCTGGTTAAGGACAATTTGTTACTCGCGTAGTTGTTTACAGTTGCAGTAATATCAACAATTAATTTATAGTTTGTTAGAATGATAAATATTAGAGTGTGTCTGTGCATTAGTGTTGCCTCACTACGAATCAGAGATCCTCCACTATCATTCTTGAAAATAATTTCTACTTCAAGATAATTACAAACACAATTGCCTGAATTGTTTTGGAAAGAGCAAAGTCGCATTTTGTTGTGCAGCCTGTAAGTTAGTTATAAGAACAATGTACAAAAAGAGAGTTACCTGTGTTTCAGAGAAGTGTATGATAAACAACACATCTCCATTAAAAAAAATAATTAAAAAAAAATAGAAAAACAAACAAAGAAAGGTTAATGACTGTGTGTTAACTTTGATTTTTATAAGTGCTTAATCTTACTGTAGAATAATTTTTCTGTAGGGAGCGTGCTGTACAGGAACTTCGATGCCAGAATCGAACAGTCACGTATCAGTTAAGCTCTACGTTAAGAACATCGTCCCCCGAACGTGCTCATTATCAGCCTCCTGATTGGTCTCTGGACAGTTCCCTGGAAGGGTAGGTAGTTCAACAATGTTAAAGTTACAAACACCAAAAACAAATTAAATAAAAGATGAACTCTGATATTTTCTTGTACATCTTTTTCAACAAGAAATTCAGAACCATAATCTTTGGATGGTACTCCTTTACTATAGCCATATATTTTTAATACAATAACAGTAGTAGTGCTCCTTAACGTCTCAACTTGACACCATATTTAAAAGCATTCTCTAAGTTTTCAAACACTTGTAACCTTGTGGTAGGAAAAAAACCAAACAACAGTTTTCCTTCCAGCAGTCACTGAAATGGAGCCTCCACCACTTACATCTACTCCCCTGTCAGTTTTAGTCTGATTAATTTTATGTTTGGTAGCTGTTTGCTTATTGCCTCGCAGTTCATACAGAGGCTGATGGCAGCATGTAATAAAAATGTTTGCCAGTTGAGTGGGAAAAAATCTCAATTCATTAGTTTCAGGAAATGGCGTCTGCTTTTAAATTGGTTACGTACTTCTGAGATGAATCTTGTTAATATTTTGGTAAATGAGATTACTACCTTTGCCACTTAATTCATCTTTGATATTGAAGGCTCTAAGTACCTAAGTCCTAAGAATAGGAGGCAAGGTTCCATGCGTCAGTGAGCTGGTTCTAAGGCCCTTAACATGAAAACACAACAGTGTAAGACTGTAATTTATTAGCTATTGGCAGTCTTTGGTATCAAGTGTATTCCCTTCATCCTGTGAAAGAACCATGTCTACTCCTTCCTAATCTGAGTGTAGCGTAGCTCTGTGTCATTTGGGACTGTTCAAATGACTTTTTATTACCATAACATTTTCTTCTGGTTTTGATACTACCTAAAGAAAAGAGAATTTCATCTATGTAGTCAGCTATACTGATACGAGCAAATATGATGCTGTTCCTATTTGTTTCAACTCCTTATCAGGCTGATATCAGAAAGGTATTCCTTTCTAATTAGGAAAGTGCTGGTTAAATATCAAATCTAGACTAACCTTCTACAAGCTGGATTATGAGTTCAACTCATTTCTTGTTTGCACTAAGACAGAATAGTTGAAATTACTGGAAAAAGTCCTCCAAGAGCTGAAATTTTGTTTTTAGATGCTTGAAGATGACTTACTTAGGGATTAAAAAAGATACAGTAGAAACAATAACTTATTGGTGGAGAGGAATCTTCTGCAACCAATGTCTGAATGTGCAGTAGAAAACCCTGAGACAGCAGTGCTGGAATTAACATTGACACCCTTCTTACATTACAGTATTCTGTGCACTATTTTAGCACACATCCTGAGATAGGAGGTGAGTCAGGCAATCACCTTTTTATTGTATCCAGAATGTGATATCATAAATTGGATGGTAACTTTTTCCCATTCTCCTATTTTTCTCTGTCTTTATTACCCCAGGCTCCTTGTATGAGTAAAATGAAAAGAACAAACCTTGTAGTACGTCTTGCAGACCTGGTAGGAAAGACTTTTGTATGTACATTTTCTTTGATAGGAGTCCAAAGCTTGCCCTTCCCTTCAAAAAGCATTGTAGCATATTTGCACAATAAAGTCTAATGCTTCAAAACATCCATCTGGATTGACTGTTGAAGAGACAGAGGAAGCCTTCTCATAGTGTTTTCAGAATCAAAACCTTAAATTTTGTTCATGAAACCTCAGAATCTATTTCTATGTTCACTACAAAATTAGACTGTTTTCGTTTGTTTTCTAGGAATTCTTCATTCAAGGACTTCTAATATTATATTCACAATGGCCTGTGAAGACTCTGCACACCATTTGGAGAGTTCAAGTTTAATTTGCATTTAATTACCATTTTTCCCCGCTGAATGCTTAATTTCATTAAATCTATTTCACAAACACTTGCATGGATATATATACACTCTTTGTTGCTCAATGGGAAGAAATTGGTATGGATAGCTTCCTTTCCTTCCCCTCCCAGTTCATGTGTTTTGGTGTTATGTGGCACATCTAGCTCTGTAAACATAAAAAATAATAATTCCGGTTACATTGATTGTACTCACATTGTACTGTAATTTTAACATTGTGAATTATTTTTAAAGGTTAGTGATATAATTAAAAAACAGGATAGTAAATAACAATACGAAACTTTGTTGGAGGAAGGTGTCTACATGCAGGTGTTATAATTTGAAAGTGTGAGGGCTATGCTGAAAGTAATGCCTCCTCTTTTATGGTGTTGGCCCATAACATCAGAGGCAGATGTTGGTGGTGTGGCAGTAGAGGTTGAACCTTTCCACCGCCATCCCATTGCATGTTGTTGCTGTGTGACAGATGGCAGCAGAGGGGCGGTCTGACACAATGGTGTCTGACATGGAAGTGCGGATGGAGCAAAGGTGTGGCATTGAATTCTGGAAAAATGGCACCCATTGACATTCATAGATGCTTGCTGACCATTTATGGACACCAAACAGTGGATGTGAGCATAGTAAGGTGGTGTGTGGTACATTTTAGCAGTGGCAACAGTAGATGCAGATTGTTACTAGAGCAACACGCAGTCTTCTTCATTGCTGATGAAAGCATATAGCTAATGGTGGTGACTGTGTTGAAAAATAAGGTTTTGTAGCTGAGAATTTGCTCAATCAAATAGTGTTATTATGCTCTTTGTATCTGTTGTAGTTTCCATGGAAATAAAAAGGAGGTATTACTTTCAGAGCAACCTATGCGTTTTTGCTGGACTATGTGAGGAATGCACTTGAAAGAGTGCTATGCCATCTCAAGATACGCAGTGTTGTTTTCTTCTTTTTTCCCCTCTTAAAACCTAAGTTACTTCTTAATTTGTCTAAAATTAGGATAGTAATGCTAGGAGATACAACAGTGTGATACCTGTCTATGGAGATGCGCATTTTTTTATGTTTATGATATATATATACTTGGAGTGTGTTCAGTTTCTGAGAATTTGACTACAACTGCACTAACTTTCTAATTAAAGCTCTTTTTCATATGAATGAGTACTGTTTGGTGGTATGTACTGGCACTTAAACTTGCTCAGAATTTCAGCTACTATGCCATAATTTTTGTCAGTGTTGCATATTATCCAGCTTTGAACGCAAGAGAGAATGTAGAATTCTCTCCTACAAATCAGCTGAAAAATCTACAGAAGTAGATAAGTAATTCCTATTTAAAATAGAAAATTACTCACTTTTAGGTTTCAGGTTTTTTTTTCTTCGGTAGATTCATCTTTCTTGCTTTGTTTGTAGAAGTATTTTAAAATGGTCTCCAGCTTATTTTCAAAAGCAAAGTCAAGTTGGTAATGGTTTGAACATACATCTTGTTTGTGCTTCACGTGCGTTTGGTTTGTGACAATCTGATTTCTAAGCATTAAAATTCATATGTCAAGTAATGGTTAGAGACAGCATAACCTATATGAACGCTCCTAACTACTTTTAAAAACACGTTCACATGAGCTATAGATGTGATCTTAGGTTGCTTTTTAGGATCAGGTTTCTTCAAAGAGCCTGTGAAATTATTTTGTTGAATAATGTAAAAAAAAAAAAAAAAAAAAAAAAGGCAAAATGTGAATTACCTTTCTCGAGGTAGCAATACTTTACTCTTCAGTATAGGTGATCTGGTTTTAATTTTGCAGGTCCTGGTTTTAATTTGCAGGTCCTGACTCTTCGTTCTTTCTCTTACTCAGCCACGGAAGTCATTTCAGCAGTCACCAGTGTTAAGGGGATGACTTGAAATAATAGAGAAATAATAGAAATAATAGAATCGGGCATAATGACATTATATGTTTCCTTATCATGCAGTTACTAAAAGGTATGAGAGAAGGTGATCGTCTCATCATCTCAGAAGATAAGAAAGAGTCATTTGTTGTTTTGCAGTCATCTTACTGTACTGATTTTTTAGAAGATGGCTACAAAGAAGTTTGAGAAATGTGAGTTTAGTCTATAAAATGAATAACCTAAAACTTAAAAGATGAGAAGGTGAGGTCAGGTGAATGTGAAATAGATAAAATTGAATTCTTCTTGGGAGTGGGTGCGTTGTGCAGAGAGCCATGTCCTAAGACGTAACTCCTTCATAGCAAAAATGATAACTTTCCTCTATAAGATCATAAAAAGTCAGTAACTGGGTGCTCCCTAACCAAATGTTACAGCAGGTAAAAGCTCAAAATTCTTCAGCCTTTAAGGGAATATGAGGTTAAAAATATCAAGATGTAAGCTTTTAGTCAAATCATGGCCTTTATTACTGGGGTTAGCCTTTGTTTAAGAATCATTACGGAAATGAGGAATTTGTGTTTCTGCATATCGCAGAGAGATCATCAGGAAAGAGATGGGACCAAAGAGGGCTTTGTCAGTCACAGTGGGATATAACGTTCCAGTGACTTCTGACAGCAATTAGTTGCTGCTTGATTATTAGTGGTTAACAAAAATAGTTCAGGAGGGGATATTCAAAGAGCACTGTAGTGGCGAGGTCTCTTCAGAGTTAGAAACTGAAAGACAGAAGAAGAATGAACTGAGCTTAGTACAATTTGTAGTGATCATGTCTATTTCCTTATTACTTTATTGCTGTTGCTTTATTATACTATGTCGTTTGGAAATAAATACACACCAAAATGTATTTATCGTTTGCTTACATTTGTGACTCTTATTTACAACTGTCAACAATGCCATATTTATAAAACTTCACTTTCTTATAATTTTTTAAACTTACCATTTACCACAATATTTTTACGTAGGCAAACCTGAAAATACTATTTGTGTTTTTTATGAAATAAGAGCATGTTTCTTGATCTTGGATACTGTGTGATGGTTGAAAGTTATCTGTTTGCATAACAGAGGACCCTATAGTATTTTTTAAAGTGTCCAAGCTTTCCTGCAGCAGTGTTTTTGTAGTATCTAGCCACTGGTTTCGGAGCTGTTTCAATCAATTTTGCTCAGCTATGGCAGTGGAAACTCTCACCATTGACCGACAGCAGTTCTTTTACTTGAGTGCAAGTAGCTGTCAGGATTTGAAGAAAAAAACCCAGCAAAGTGCATCTGGTATCCTCTATCCTTTGTCTCTTTATCCCAGAAGAAATGGGAGCTACTGATTATGTGGGACGGCATGTCTGCCAGGGTTATAGTTCTGTGTAAGAGGAGGAATTCATTGTTTTGCTGGGTAGAAGTGCTTTTCCTAAAATCCATGGGGGTAACATTTTGGCACCGTGTCAAACTACATATCTCTATGATTTATGCTGCTGTTTCTACTGAAAGTAAACCAGTTTTTTTTGTTGTTGTTGTTTGTTTGTTTGTTTACAGTTATTTTTCCATTCGGTCACTAATGAAGCTTGGTCTTTAGCAACTTGCAGTGTGAGATAAAACTATACTACCAGTGTTAAAATGGTGTTTTTGGCCCCTGGCTGAAAGGGATGCTCCTGATGTGGGACAGCATTGGAAGAACTATCAATGACATTTAGTTTTACTTTCTTCCTTGTCCTCATTAATCTGTCAGCACCACTGCAGGCTGCAGAGTGTGTGATATTTTAATGACAGAAGCTGTTTTATTATTATTATCCTTAATGTATCTTGCACTCAAATCTCTCCTTCTGACCCACTGGCCCTTCACATTCATTTCCAGCAGAGGGAGTATGTGGAATGAAGATGAGTGAATCACAGCTGTTGTGGAATTCACGTACAGTTGCCTAAACACGTGGAAAGATATTTCACAGTTGGTTTTACGCACTGGATGCTTTCCACACAGAAGAAAAACAGCTTGATGACATGGACTAAAATCACCCACGACTGGACTTGGTTTGACTGTGTTGAAACACACATTCTCCTTTCGTGACAAGGGTCAGCTGTTTTATTCATAAAATCTGAGGAAACAAAGTTGATTATAATTAAAACGTTATGTATAAGACATGGCCTGAAAGGATGTCTCCATCCAACAGATTTTTTTTACCTGACTCTGGTAAACTGCAATTTAATTTTTCTCTAGGCTCTCCCACATTTGACCTCTATTAAAATCCGTGAAGCAGTTTCATCATTTACGTTCATAGATGCAGAAGTCCAAGCTTAGTTTTTAAGTGTCCTAGCTTGTGCCTTCTCATCTACACTGTATTTTCAGTGCTTTTTTCAGTGTGGAGTTTTATTTTATTTTTTCTGTTAGTTTGTTTTTGTTATTTCCTGATGGGGAAGAACAAACGTTTTTATCTTGAATGGAGCCTACACCCAAGCGATTATAGAGAGTACACAAAGCAAAAACCGTTGTTGTCAGAGCTGTGGTGCAGGCTTGCAGGTGAACAATGTGCTGCTCAGGTTTGCTTTAGACAGAGATATGCCTTCCTGCATACAGTATTTTCTAGAATTATTGTGGACAGGATGGCTTGCAGGTTTTAAAAATAGTACTACTCAACACAAGTAAAATGGATAACTGAATTTCTCTCTTGGCTTTCAGTGGCTGCTCTAGAAGTAATTCTGAAATGATATCAGGTTGTGTATTAGGAAAATCTTTCATCTCAGCAAGAGCAGTGCTGCAGTGGCACAGGCTGCCCAGGGAGGTGGTGCAGTCGCCATCCCTGGAGGTGTTCAAGAACTGTGTGGATGTGACACTGAGGGACGTGGTCAGTGGGCATGGTGGGAGTGGGCAGTTGGTTGGACTCGATGACCTGAGGGGTTTTCTCCAACCTTAATTATTCCATGTATCACTGAAACTGAGCCTATGCCAGCTTTCCATGTTCACTTCAGCTCCCCTTACCAGTGTAATATGAAAGCAAAGCACGCTCCACAGCATTGCTCATTCCAACACTTTCACCTCAAACAGCAAAGCACTGCAGTGTGCTTCTTGTTCTCTGTTTGCAGGGAATCCTCGTGTTTTCTATGCAAAACCACAGTCCCCAGACTTACACCAGAGGGACAAAAAGGTGCTTGTGCTGAAACTGAAGCGCAAACGTCAGAGAAAAAAATACTGAAACAGATCCAGTCCGAGGCGGGAAACTACCCCCACAGGTGCCACTTCTGTCCGTTCTTCCGACCAGTTCGGGCTCGGCCCAGAAGCTGTCCTCCGGCCCCGGCCTGCCCCACCGCCGCCCAACACCTCAGCGCCGTGCCCAACACCACCTCCCCCTGCGGCGCCGCCGCCCGTGCCTCACCCTCAGCCCCGGGCGTGGCCGGGCCCGGCGGGGAGGAGCGGGGCGGGCGGCCCGCAGGTGCCCGCAGCTTGGCGCCGCGGATGGGCCGCTGCCGCCCGGGTCGCTCTCCGTCACCTCCCGGGCTCTGCCGGCCGCGGGCACCGCCGTCCTGCCGCCGCCGGAGGGCTGCGGCCTCGCTGCTCGCACGGGGCCCAGGTGAGCAAAGGCAGCTCCGCCCGGTCCGGCGCCTCGGCGCCTTCCGTGACTGTGCGGGGAGGCCTGGGCGGAGTGGCGGCTCCAAGGGGACCCCCCGTTCCGGCCGCACTGCCGCCATTTCGGGGCGCGTCGGGGGGCGAAGGCGCCTGCGGGAGCTACCGGCGCTGTGGGGAGGTTTGCTCGCGGGAGTTTGTGCGCGGACGGACCGCGGCTTTCCCCCTCGCTCCTCAAACTTCTCGTTCAGCGCCGGCTGCTCCGGCCTAAAGGGATCTTTAAGCCATGTGAGTCCCCTTTGGCATCCGTCGGACGTGAGAGCTGAAGTGCCGCTAGCGGGTTTTCTCGCGGTTGTGTTCGTGGCTTCCGTTAACAAACTTCCAGGCTGTTGCGTTGAGTTCTGATTGCCGCTGATAAACGCGAAGCCCCGCTGAGATCTCTTTGAGATGGGAGGGCATCACCCTGCTGGGTTTGCCACACAATTAATATAAAACTCACGTGTATACTGAACACCAATCTAAGCGCTAATTGCTGGCATTCTTTCATGCCAGCTACAAATCCGTGTTTTTTCCTATAACTAATTTGATTGTATTTAACTTCCACAGACTCACGCACGCCTCAGGCTTTGCACACATGTCAGTGCCAAAGGCATAAAAATGCCACCTGGGAGCGTGCAGTGAGCTGCTGTTGCATCATTTGTCTGGAGGGAAACGGTTGTTTCAGGCGATACACACAAGATCTTCCCCAAGTTTTTCGTCTTTCTGTTTTTCCACCATAAATCTGATGTACCGTAATTAGTTCCCATAAATCTTCCTCTTGCTGGAAGCCATGTTCCCCCGTCAGCACTGCGTGTCCTCCTCTATTTGTCATCATTAAAACGCTTGTTTGCTTTATCACTTGTATGTCATTAGCCTCCAAAAATAGTATCAAAGCCTGTTTGCTACTGATGTGGGCCTGTGTATCATTTCTGCATTGGAGTAATTCCGCGTCTCATGGCAGTAACGCCTGGCTGGAGCACCAGTCCTTTTCCACGCAACAGGATACGGGTTGGTTTTTATGTAAATTGTAAGTGGGAGCAAGCTCTCATCAGCAGTTTCCACAGGGCAAAGATTACATTACAGAAGGGAAAAATGTAACATTATTACTGGCGTTCGCCTTGGAGCTCTTTAATCATTGAAAGGAGGCAGGTTCCGGATGGCAGTTGGCTGATCATTAAAGGCGAGGGAGCAGGTGTGCTTGCCTCTGTTGCTGATGAGGTAGGGACTTCCTGTGGTTGGAGTGGTGGTAATTGTCTATCTGCCGATGCCAGAGTTTATAGGCAGTGGACAGTCTTGTTGCTCTGTTTTCATAGCAATTTTGTGAACTTCGCTTTCACTCTGTTTTTAATTGGTGGTGGTTTCACCCTGCCGGCAGCCAAACTTCACTGCAGCCACACTCACTCCCCATCCTCAAGGGAAGAGAGGGAGAAAATATGATGGAAAAGGGCTCAAAGCCTGATATAAGGACAGGGAAATCACTCACCAGTTATCGTCACAGGCAAAACAGACTTGGTAGAGGGAGATTAATATAATTTATTGCCTACTGATAAAAGACCAGAACAGCAAGAAGTAAAAGCAAACTAAAACCACCTTCTCTCTCTCCACACCCTGCTACCTCCTGTCTGTGGGCAGCAGCTCCACCAGCCCTCCTGCCCTACCACAGACTTCTCTCCATGGGCTGCAGCTCTGGCCTGGGCTGCTCCTGCAGGGGTATCCACAGGCTGTGCCTCCTCCAGTCCTCATCCACTGCTGCCCTGTGAGCTCCTCCGTGGCTGCACACGGAGATCTGCTCTGCATGGTGCCCGTGGGCTTCAGGGGGTCAGCCTGCTCCTTTGTGGGCCTCTCCTGGGCTGCAGGGAGCTGCTGCTCCAGCCTGGAGCACCTCCTGCAGGAATGTTGATGCTGTGGGCCGGACTGAGTGCCTTGTACCTGCTCCTGAGCTCCCAAGGGATGATAACCCTGCTGGCACGTAAGGCCATCCTGTCTTGCGGGCTGTCAACAGCTCTGTGTTATAAGTTATGTGGCCGCCGATTCATTCAGAATCCACAATCATGGCAGAAGGGTATCAAAGGAGAGAAAAGAAGGAGCTTTGTAATAACAGACTGGGCAGTGAGCTGTTACTGAGGAGCTAAAAATGTGATTGAATTATGGAAATGCCTCACAAAAAATATTTATTGAAGTAACAAGGCTACATTTCAGACTCAGCAGGACTGAACTGAACTCATCAATGCCCAATAACAGACAAGTTCTCTCTTTGTGTCAATATTTAATGAATGGCTGTTGCCTCCCCAAGCATCCACTCGCTCCAGTCCCGGTTGCAGATGTGCAGTTCAATGCCAGCAGAGCACAGCCAGTACCCAAGTGGTGCTGTGCAAACAACTGTGCTGCAGGCTGAGACCCTGCCAAGTGCCCACTGTGCAGAATGCAAAGGTGCTGCAGGTGGATCTGTTTTCACTTGTGTAGCACATCCTGCATAGCTGCAGCACATTGCTCCTCCTGAGATCTTGCTTCTTAGCAGCCAAATCGGCTGTAGCTCATTAGATGTGCTGCATATACTGCAATGCACAGCTGATTTATCTCGCATTTTCATGCTTCTAGAAGTGCCTTTCTGGAACTGTAGGTGTGGATGAACCAAAATGTGTTCATTTTGTATCAACCCAAAACATTGAATGGACATTAACTTAGATGTGTGAATCCACACTGGGATAAAGTAGAAGGAAGGCTGAGCATGCCAGGATTGTAATTCACTTGTGTAGACAAAACTACCTAATTTCCCAGCCTTGCATACTCTGAAATAGAGTTAACAATCACAGGAGAGAGAGAAATTCAATCATAAACCAATCGAATGTAATATGCTTGTGCTATTAAACATACAGTCTTCTCCTACTGAGAGATTTAAGGTTCTCTGTTCTCTGTTTAAGGTTCTCTGAGCACAGAGAGGCTATGCAGAAGTGGAAGGAGATAATACAGTGAAATAAATATTCATAGTCAAAGTTGTCCCTTAAGGAAGGCAACGCCGCCTGTACCCTCATATTTCCGTGGGCTGCTGTCCATCCTACAATCAGCAGAACTCCCTTGGAATTCTCCTTGTCCTTCCCATCCCACTCCTGCTCCATTGTGTGATGGAGATGGGCTGATGGTTGGAGCTGATGATCTCAGTGGTCTTTCCCAACCTTAATGATTCTGTGATTGCCCTGCGTGATGAGGGCTGAACTGGGGTCTGCTTGTGCAGTCACTAGCAAAATCTTGGCAATTTGATCAGCATTTTGCAGGTGGATTTTGTGGCTTCTCCCAAAGTGCAGTGCAGGAGGTAAGGCTGTATTTGGCTGCTCTGAAATGCATTTAAAACAGAAGGTTCTAAAAACACATGTAAAAGGAAACGGTGCAATCAGTGCAGTAATTCTGGGGTAACTTGATTTTCGGTGTCTGTAAAGAGTGAACACCGTGTATTGCAAAATTTGGAGTGTAAAAGGCCTACATCTGTTTGATGAGTTAAAGCACGGGGGAATCAGAAACCTTGGCAGTTCAGAAAGAGGCAAATGGGTCTGTCAGCAACTGGGGAAATATGGACAGCAGCTGGGAGAGTAGCATAAATGTATTAGTAAATGTTTCTGCAAAACATGAGTAGGTGTTTCTGCAAAAGCAATCAGCAGTGTTGTTTTTCATGCTGCTGAGGTTTGAGCAGTCATTCCCATGGTTTCCAGGTTTACACGTCCAGCAGCGCCTGGTGACCGTACTGCGTGTAGCCCCAGCTGGAGCCAGCTGGACTCCTCTTGCAACTCACAGCTTCCCTGGCTGCATCTGAAGGAAACAGATCAACAGCGTGGTCGGGGTGCCGTTCAGGATGCAGGAGGTTATCAGCATTCGGAGAACATACTCAAGCAAGCTTCACTGTGCTCATTAGAGATGCCTTAAATTCTGTCAGCTTTTGAAATAATTGAAGAGGAAAATGAAACTGATGACTCGGGAAATGTTTGTGTCAAAACAGATATAAGAGACACCGTGAGATTTCTTTAGCTGTTTGTCAGCATTGCTTCTTAGTGTCCCTGAAAGAGCCTCATAGAGGGTATTTACTTAGGGCATACCAGTTTTTAGCCTGTTGATGCTCAAAGAGCATGCGATAAAACTAGACACAGATTTCCTTGGTGTTTTTCTCAACAGTTTCCTTGGTGTCAGCTGGGTCGAGGCAGAATTTATCAGTCAGCCAAGGGAATACTTGAAGAGAAGGACAGAGCAGAAACCCCGATGTGTATAAGATGGTAAGGGTTTGTGATGTATCTCTACAAACTGATGGAGCTATCGCAAAACCAAGACAAAAGCACTTTAAAAAGGCGAAGGAAAATAGCCTGACAGCAGTCGAGTACAACTTTGTCTTTTATGGATACCCTTATGATTTTAGGTACGATGTGCAGGTCTGAATTTCCAAGGGGAAGACACACTCTGGAGAGTACACAGTTATTAAAAAGTGCTTCAGCTCTGTGCTGCAAAGCAAGTCTATCAACAGTTTATTATCTTCTATGGGTAAAAATACGCTATGGCTCCACTTTTTTAAACAGCGAAGGAGTTTTGTTTTTTTTTTCTTTGCAAGCCAATTTGTTTTGAACAACATCGAGCTTCCAGCTATTCAGGGAGGTAATATTAAACAGCGCACTTTGTTTTTCCATCTGTAGCACCTGAAGGCACTGGGCAGGGAGAAGCACTGCGGTTTTACACCTTTGTGTCTAGAAGTGATAAAGTGAGATGGAAGGATTAAGCCAGTTTGTCTTTCTCAGTCTTCTCTTATCACAGCAGCTTCAGCAACTCTGCAATTTAAAGAAAAATAGAATAACAAAAGAACAGTTTCATCTTCTAACTCGCTAATACAATGCTATCAGCTGCTGGTATTTTTGAATTATGGGTTTTGTGTGATCCTACACTTGATTAGATTTTTTTCTTTCTTAAAATGGAAAACATTCTAGAACTGAAGGAAGAAGCTATAAACACACAATGACACGGAGCTTAAAGAAGGCCTTGGGTGTGTAGATAACAGGGCCCTGCATGCCATGAAAATTAGGAAGCATAGAATCATAGAATGGCCTGGGTTGAAAAGGACCACAGTGATCATGTAGTTTCAACCCCCCTGCTATGTGCAGGGTCGCCAACCACCTGACTAGGCTGCCCAGAGCCACATCCAGCCTGGCCTTGAATGCCTCCAGGGATGGGGCATCCACAACCTTCTTGGGCAACCTGTTCCAGTGTGTTGCCACCCTCTGTGTGAAAAACTTCTTCCTAATATCTAACCTAAACCTCCCCTGTCTCAGTTTAAAACCATTCCCCCTTCAGGAACTCCTGAATTCTTACAGCTGTGACATTCTTTCCTTAATATTGGTGTCTCAAAGCTATTTTCAAGGTCGAGGGGCCGGGGGCAGAAGCGTGGAGACATCAGCACCTGTGTGCCTGGTGTTGAGGCTGGACAGATGCTATCTGTTATTCTCACTGTCTCTGCTTGCAGCAGGAGGGCACAGCGCTGGCTGCTGTAGCTGTGGACATTCTAACTTGGCGCAGTCATTAATGCATTGCTAATGAGCGAGCAGTTTGCTAGCTAGCAACCCTGGAAAGCATCCAAGTGGCCTGGGTCTGTGCTTGTTGGGCTACAGAACACAAGGATTCTGATTTACATCAGTTTGCCTGCTGCTCTGCAGCAAGAAGGTATGCAGTTCTCATCTCACCGAGATCTGCCATTTACAAACTGGTATGTTAGCGGAGAGAACTTATTGTACAGGGAAACATTGAGACGGGAAGAGAATTAGTATGTCTGCTGACTGGTAATAATCAGTGCACAGAAATAGGGTACTAAAGAAGTATAAGAGGAGACTGAGATTTGGTTCCTGTCCCTGTCTGTTGCATCAGAGGGTGAAGGCGCTGACTGAGCAGAGTGCTCCAGCATGCCTTCTGCTATTTGGAATAGATTGGGTAAGCTTTCATCTCAAAGTCTTCATCAGAGAATGTCAGAGCTGGCAAAGCTGGGAAGATCTTTGGGGCAGAAATGAGAGATAACAAGAGATTGTTCCCAGGACTATTTCACATTTCTCTTGAGGTCAGGTGGAACTGAGGATAAAATCCTCAAAGGATGAATTGTCATTTGTTACAAATATAAATCAGAATCAAAACTGTGCAAGGATGCTGCGGTCTTCAGAAAAGCTATAGGTGGCAGCATCATAATAAAATAGTGTCCTTGTTGTCTGTGGCTAAACAGAGACTATGTGTCGGGAACAGATGCACAAAAGAGCTTGAATGAAAAAGAACAGATGAGAAAATTGTTGGAGCTGATCACCAGTGAAGCCAACCGATTAAAAAGGTCAATCAGTCCTCTCAGTCTGCGTGTCCTCAGCTCAGTGAGCACAAACGAACATGCAGATGGGCAGAGTTCCCTCCTTCTCACTGCCTTGCTCACTCATTCAGGGCAGCGGCAGTAGCTGGGTTTTGCTAGCCCTGGCACATCCTCCAGGCATGCAGAAGGAAATGCTGTCCTTATCAGCAGTACTCTTCCAGCATCTGGAAAGGGAGCTTTTAAAGAAAGGAAAGTGTGCTTGAGTGAGGAGAACAGGACTGTTGTGAATCCTCACAAGCAGCTTGTGGCCACTGACTTTTGGAGAGGAGTGCTCGCACTTTATGACAGCAGAGCCTGATTATCTTAAACTTGGCTTCCAAAAGTGAATGCACCTGAGTTACCTTTGAAAAAAACCATGACCGACTTGTCATGTGAATGTGCCATATTAACTTGTATCAGTACATACTGCCTTTTTTTTTTTTCAGTGTGCTAATTGGCTTATAGCAGAAATGAGACATTATTATTTTCACAGCCCAGAGAGCATATTAAGGCCCTTTAGCAGGACACACATTCATTTTCTGTCTCATGCAGGTGTATCCCTCCAAAATTTCTTAGCCCCAAATTATATAAGTAATATACAAAGTATAGTTCATGGGTTTCTTGTCTCTTGCAAGCTTGCTTTGCAAGGAGTTACTGTCCCATATACTGCTCTCCAGCATTCACATCACATATGTACTTACCTCAAAGGTTATTTGATTCAAAATAATGGGAACTCTAGTAGACAATACATGTGCAATTCTTATCTTACAGCCTAGCTCCTTTTCACATCTTTCTTTAAGTGAGATGAAAGAAGGAAGAAAGGATGCTGCAGCTGACTGTGAAGTCAGCTTATCTAACTGAACAAATTGATGAAGAGCGTTGTGATCCTTTACTAGTTTAGTTTCTTAAAGTGAGGTGTTAAATATTTATTGATTTTTTAAATTGACTGCGCAGATGAGAGTTCTGCGTAATGCAGATTTGTGAGAGGATGCTGGTGAAGAAGTGAAGTCACTGTGAAAATTACTTGTGCTTTCTTTTGGCTCTGCTTCTCTTTTTCTTCCTCAGAAGCCCTTTCACAGTCAGCTTAATAGTTTGCTCTTTCTGGCTGTCTTCCATCTGATGCTATCAGGCACTGCTGTGGTTTACTGTCACAGCTTCCATAGAAGTTTCACTTATTTGCTCATGGATAGATTTAAAGCCAGATCTCAAAGCAGAACATGCAGGTATTTAATTGGGAGGAGGAGGAAAAGGCTGGTAGTATTACTTTTGTATTTTCCTTCCTGAAGCCAGCAAAATGGATTAGAGATGTTGTATTTGGGTGTCTAGAGATAATAGAGTCATGTCTCTTGTACAGAAGCTTTTAACATCTTCAGGAATATGACTCCTATCAGCTGCAACAGGACTGGGGCACTCAACCTTCTGAAGATCTCACCGTAATTAATGGTCAGTGATTCCTGTTCAGTGCTGGCTGCCATCTCTGTCTTTAAGTCTTTAATGTCTCTGAAAACTTGACTCTGCAGAACTGTAACTGAACACTGAAAAGTCAGAGGACTTCTGCATTTCTGAGCACTAGATGTGCTGCGGCAGTACTATAGCTCTGTCTGGGTAGTATCTGTGTGTGTGTTATTTTCACTCTCTTTTCCTACTTAGCTTTCAGGGAGAGGAAGCTGCGGACGTGCCCCAGATTTGAATGGTCTGAGGAATGGGATGTGGATGACAAACCTACGTTCCCAACAGGAGCATCTCTGCAGTAGAGTCTGCATTTGGAATGGAATGAGATTGTTTGGGATCTCAGATTGTTGAGGCAGTCCTGGCCACGGTTCTGGAGTTAGATAGGCTGCAGGTGGTTTGCAGCAAGCACTTGGGATGTGGTCACCCTCTTCCAAGGACCAAGAGAGCAGAACAGTCCGATTTGAAGCCATTGGCTTCAGCATCATCATGCTGTCCTGTCAGCGTTTGCTTTACAAGAGCAGATACAGCTCAAGACATGCCACACAGAAGACTTGGTATGGGCTGGAGTGTACCAGTTGTACCAAACAAAGCGATTTTGTCATTGCCCCGAGAGATGCTGTGGATAAGGATTTAGTTATATTGGAGGGGAGGGGAAATCACTTTGTCTGTTTCAGTGGGGTTTTTTTATAGCACAGTTCTACTTTCTGTGCCAGGCTGTGATGTATTTCTGTAGTACAGTATGAATGATTTGTGTTTGATCCCACAATGAGAGAGAGCACTTGTAGTCAGCAGGGCAGGAGAGGTCATTTATATGTTGCTATGAAAGGCAGCGGGAGCAAATGCCGAGCTTCCCACTGTCAGGCTGACACTTCTCCTGGCACGTCTGAGGCAGAGGTAAGGTCAACAGGCAGCAGGGTGCTAGTAAGGGTAGGGCTTCCCACGAACACATTATCTGCCCTGGGAATGCTTATTGCTGCCTTTTTTTTTCTTTTTTTTTTTTTTTTTTTTTTTCCCCACATTAGATTTTAGCCCCTAAGCTAAAGATGATCTCACACAGTGCTGCTCCAGCAGCTGCTGTAAGCAGAAGACATTCTGGGTTTAACCAGGCTCTGATGATAGATCATATGAATCCGATAAATTCTTATGACAGGATTTGTGGCTTTGAGGTTCATTGCAGGAGCCAGATTGTGCCTTATTTGCTGCTAAGGCGTAATAGAATGGCCCATTGATTTCTCTGCAGCCAGGTCCCCCAAGGGATTTATTCATTCAGGGATTAAAATTGTTCCACGGTTGTCTGATTTGTTTAAAACTTATGTGTTGCTCTTAATTGGAGATAGTGACCTCAAAAATAGCTCAAGCTTTCCATTATCCTTATGTGGACGAAAAGGTGTAAAAAAAAATAATGTTCTAGCTACTGAAGTATTTATACGTCCAGTTTTATATATCCCTCGTTTTTGTTCATCTCGAGTAAAAAAAATGAGTTGAAGTATCTGTCTGATGAACTGTGGAAGGAAGCCAAAAATTATTATAACAAATGTTTACCTAGTGAAAAGTGAATAACTGTGCAGTTTCTGTGGGGCTTACATAGGGTGTGGGTCATCTTCACTGTCATCTCCGATCTGTCTTATATGTAGAAGAGCGTATAGTGTGAATGAATTGACCTGGTCTCCTCACAAGTGTCATGTTTCTCATAAACAGCTGATTAATGTTGAGAAATCATGGTATATATTGTAATCAGCTGAGAAGAATAAGGAGATTCAGAAAATCTGATCTCTTTGCAGGACAGAACTTCACAGGTACCTGCTTCCCCTGTCTACGTATCTGAGGGAATGCAGTGTTGGGTCCTGTGATAGTAACATGTCTGGTAAGTGGGGCTGCAGGACATAGTGGGGAGCACTACTGGCTCCTGTGGAAGACTGGTGGAGACCAAGACAGAGGGGACCTGCTACTGCAGCTCTTGTGGACGTTGGGTCTTGTTGGTGGGCTTCTTTCCGTGGCCTCATGGTTGTGGCTTCCAAGATTCTTTGGACAGGTGTGCCATCATGAATTCTTACTAGAGGAGAATTCTTGCTAGAGAGGAATCAACAAAACTCAACCTAAGGAGGATCTGCTGCTTCCACTTTTGCACAGGCATTTGAGAACATGGAGTATTGTGCGTAAATAAACCACGCTTGGGCAAGTCAGAACG
Source organism: Alectoris magna (assembly GCA_030625065.1). Lineage (NCBI taxonomy): Eukaryota > Metazoa > Chordata > Aves > Galliformes > Phasianidae > Alectoris > Alectoris magna. Next base: position 64,320,164 of record CM060560.1, read on the forward strand.
AGGAACTGCTGCAAGATCAGAAGTGGGGTTGTGAATCTGGATTCACTCAAGGTCAGACTCTCAAAACTTAAGCTAAAAACGGGCGATTTTTAGTATGTTTTAGATAATGGTTATTTCTGGTGATGAAGTAGAACCGCTCATGATGTTTTAAAATACAGATATCTGCATTTGTGATAGCAATCTTAAGGGACATCTCTTTTGGCCAGTAGCATCAGCTGTTTCTGTGGATCTGTGGACACGCCATGCATCTGTAGGTGATGATTCTGTTGTTATCTTCTTGGATAAAGGGATAAAGAGGCTGTGTTGAATTTTACACTTGCTCTGAATTACAGTTGTTACTTCAGTAAAACTGAACTCAACTGCAACGATAACTTGGGTTATTAATTCTCCCCAGTTGTTTTTATTTTTTTTTTTTAGCCTGAAATTTAACAATGGAAAGATGATAAGGGAAGAAGACAGACATTGTTTTCCCAGGCACAAGCTGAAATCATGAGCATGTAATAACACAGTGCTGCATATCTGATATTCCAGGATCTCAAGTGGGCTTCAACCCTTGGGTAGGTGAAGTTGAAAGTTTTTGTGGGACTGAAGGTTGGTCACTTTCAGAGATACCAGAACCAAGGAAATAGTCTTGTTCCTCTTTGACAAGAGTGTGAACACGGTATAGACAAGGATAATGCTGCTTTGAGAAAATTCTACTCTTTGAGCTGGTTATCACCTCTGTACAACTCAGCACTGGTCACGTAAGTGTATGGAGTTTTCTATTAGGCCTCTGCAGAAGTGCTTTAAAGAAAGGAGGTTCTGTCTGCTGTAAAGAAGAGAGGTTGTTTCCACAAGCTTTCTCATGGGGTAGCAAAAGCTGGTCCTCTGACCCTGCTGCCAAATGACTCTGGGAGCAAAGAAAGCTGTACATTTTGTCGTGTACACAACGGGCTTCCAATTGACTTTCTTCAAACTTTCCAGAAATGTCCTTGCAGTGAGCCAGATGTACCGAGTTTACTAGTCAAAGCAAAATAAATAAAGGGGCTTACTGGCAATTAGACCATAACCTTTAAGTCTAATTCTGTAATTTTTATTCATGCTGCTTCAACTATCTGGTTTAATAACCAGCTTAGCTGCACTGCGTGCTTGTTCTGAATGAAAGCCACTAACTTTAGTGCAATCGCAGGACTACTTTGGGTTACAACAGAAGGCCACGTGTACAGATAAGTACATCTCAGTGTGAATCTTCTTGTCAGATTCAGGAGGACTTTGGACCTGGGCAGTGGTGTTCAGACTTCAGCCCTGTAGCTGGAAGGTTGTTGGCAGTGGGGCTGAGGCCTCGAAGCCTAGAGAGAACAAAATGACCGCAGAGGTGGCAGCTTTCCCTGGGGGCTTCCCAGCTCCATCTCCACTAAAAGAACTGCAAATTCTAATGAAAAGTATTTCATTGGTTTTCCAACCACGCCTGCCTCTACTTACACGAGTAAATTTTGTCAGCTCTACATCCACGGTATAAAGCCTCATTTCCTGTTAGCTTTTCTTACCTGATTAGCTGTTATTTTAGTACCCATATTTAAAGCTTGATGCAAAATAAAAGCGACCAACGTATAGATTAGTCAGTTTTCATCATAATGTTTATAAATGACTGCACGGTTTTGTTTTCTCCATCCACCCTTTAGGATTGAATTAGGCTGGAACTTACAAATCAACTGTAACAGTATCAACTGTTTGCTTCGGTATCAAATTTGGACTAAAGCTGAGAGCTCCTATCAGCTCAACCCAAGAGTTTGTTGTGGTGTCATTATAATTCCGCAGTGAGTCAGTACAGCGATTTGGAGACAATGTCTGGTTTAATAGCTTAAGGTAAGGAAGAATAAGCTATTTGCTATTGTAGGTAGGATAGGAATGTGCACATTTTCTACTTACTTCAAAGCTTCTTCATTAAAACGAGCTTCAAATTTTAACTAGTCTTCCTGGTGTTTCTTTTTGCTTAGGAATAACAGATTGTCAGGTACCAGCAGAAAGCACTTCAGTTCATAAACGTTGTAATTAATTGTGTTGTATGGGGGTGGCCCGATAGTGTGTTGAGTATTAAATCAGAATGCCTTGACCACCTTGTGCAAACTGCTTGAAAAGGTGCACTATTTACTTTGCTGAGTCAAAGCTTGAGTCTGAGTGTGCCAGAATCAAGGTTCACTGTGAAGCCATAACCTGCCTCTGGCGTGTGGAGGCAGCTTCACTGAGGTTACCAGGAGCTGAGTGTAATGGAGGAAATGTATACAGCTATTGCAATGATCTCAACTGTAATAAAATATCAGTGAAAACGGTGGCTTTACAGTGAAAGCCAGAATGGAAGTTAACCGAGAAATGAAGACTTTGTGTGCTGCATAAATCAATGCTGATTTCATATAGCTCTAAAAGTGAGGTTGTAAATGGTTCGCATTCAGCTGTCAATTTCAAGGCTTTCAGAACCAACTAAGAGAGCAAACTGGGCTTAAATGTCATTGGAGAAATAAAAACTGCACAAGCCCCATTTTCTTAAAGGCATTGTAAAATTTAAGGATTAGTTCCAGATTAGCAAACTGTTTTGTTCTGCTGTGTGATTTTTAGAGTCATTCGGTAAAAAGACCATGCCCATCTTATTTTATCCTGCAGATAGCATTAGAAACAAAAGATATTGAAAAAGGAGAAGGAACTTTTCTTCTCCCATTTTGCTGTGTTTGGATGGCATTGAGCGTATCTTAATGTTTTACTGCCTGTTTTCTCTCCCGTCTTTTCCTAATGTCACTGTTTCTTGCCTCCAGCAAAGGCCAGTGAGAGCCTGCACCAGGAACAAACCAGAGGAACAGACCATAGGCAAAGGGCTGTCAGACTCTTGGAAGAGGCTGAAATCAGTGGCAGGTGCAGGAGAACAGGGAAAGGAGACTGTTAACAATAGTCTTATTTGCACTGATTTTTCATTCTTCTTCAGAGGGCACATGCAGCAGTAGGGCAGACAGTGCCCATTTCTTTCTTCCTGGCTGGCAGCTCAGCACACAGGTAGCCAGCTGCCAGCCCACTCTGTCAGCCCCAGCATTGCCTCTTGCTGTGATGCCAGCTGGAAGGAAATGGAGAGAAATGGTGCTTCTGCCCAGCTCCTTAGAGGTGTGCAGCAGGAGGAGGAACTCAAGGTGGTGTCCTCTGGATGGCTCGAGCAGCGCAGCTGGCAGATGCAGCTGGTATTGCTGTGCATCATAAGGAGGTGCCAGTCATTTCATCACTTGTGCAGTAACAGCTCGTCCTTTTACTGGATGTTGTCCATAGCCAGTAAAAGAACTTTGATGAGTAATTATAACTCAGTAAGGACTGAGGTTTAACAATCTCAAGCAAATGCAATTGCATCGTCATAAATGTATTCAGAACGTACTTATATACACAAAGGGAAATGAGCCATAGTGGTACTTCGTACCTAACTACTCTCTCCCGATAGCTGCATAGCAGATCATTGTTCCTTTTTTAAGCTTGCACGCCCCAACCAACAGGCATCTGGCTTGTGTACTGTACCGTACTGTGCATATTATAATGGGTTATCTGTTGTGTGACTGGGTGTGTTTGCATCAGCTTTAGCCGAGGTGGAACAGTAGCTGTGGGCAGGCAGAGACATGGACCACAGTGCAGGCTTGCCTTGCCCTCTGGGGACTGAAGGAGCTGATGAATCCATATTGTTCTTTTTCTGCATTTCTTTTGTTACACTGGGGTGGGCACAGCCCCAACCTAAATAATCTCACTATATAATGTGAAAGCTGTTTAGCCCTAATGAAAAGGAGAAAGAAATAAAGCTCCTTTGTTCTCCATCTCGCCTCTCCTTTCCCCAGGAGATCCTCTTGTGGTTTCCATGGATATGCAGACTGGTGGTATGGTCTTGTCCTTTATTGAGTACACCTATTAACATCTGTACTAGTGCAGCTCTCAAACACAGGCCTGGCTTGTGCTGTCTCTGGTGCTGTTTTATGCTTTCCTGTGGCACATTATTTTTGGCTGCTTGTTCCACCTTCCTGAAGCAGCATAATTTGTCACTGAATTTTCAGGCTTTCATTCATGATGATGACAACCAGAAAACTGCTTGTTGCGAGCCACTAACGTAAAGTACATAAAGCAGCTTGGGAATTTCAATAAAGCTGTTTCTCAGCACCACTCCCTTGAACACGAGGTACGCGAACCATCAGGTTGTATTAAGACCTGGAGCAGGTGGTGCAGTGCAATACAGTTCAGTAGTGAAGGAATTTGCACTGGAAAAGAATTTGTGCATCTTATTCTTTAGCTGTGCTCCGGTCTAATTGTGCTTGATTTGACACTCTCTGAGTAATTAGGGAATATTCCGTTAGGCTTCAAGGAGCATTGGACACCAAGCAGGTGAGGTAGGTTTGTTGTTTCATAACTGAAGTTGGAAACCATAGTAAACTAAAAAATACCAGCTCTGTAGTGTTCTCTTACTGAATGCAAAGAGATCTAGGCTCTGCAGCCTTTATGCTTCACTTTGCGATGCAAAGCTGAGGGCCAGCAGGCTGTTTGGATGGCATCTGTGTCATCAAAAAACACAGGAGAAACAGCAAAGGACGAGTATGTATGCAAATTAAAGCATACAGTGAAACACTGAGCTATAGGAGCTCTTAAGCTTTCGTTCACTTAGACTGTTGGGATAAACAGTTGGTCTTTTGTGGCATTCAAGAATGAAATGAATATTTTAGTCATGAAATGAGTGTCTTGACTGTCCTAAAATACCTTTAAGAGGGAGCAACAGTAATAACGAGAGGATTAGAAAATGTTTTTCTTTCATGCACTGCTTTGGCTCTGATTTGTCCAGAGCCATTCAAGATCTTCTCAAGTATGAATAGCACCAAGCTTTTTACTGCTCTTATTATTTAATTGTATTCTTGTAGCATTCAAAGGACTCAGCCAACACAAGAAGCTGTTGTGCTTGGAAACGTGCAAGCAGTCCAGAGAGTATTCTCTGGAAAATTCTGAGTTTAAATTAACGAGGTTAGGTAAAATGTGCACATTCAGGCAGCTCAGTACCATTTTGTGTTAGGCACTGAGAAGGGGTGATGGCAGCTTGGCATCTTTTCTTTCCTCCTCCCTCGGCTGGGTGCTGTGCAAGGAGGGTGCATGGGACACATATCCACATAATTTATTTCCCCTTGTTCTCTCTACCTCCTCACTAAGAGCAAGAGACAGTTCCCAGAGTCTCTGAAAAAATGATGCAGAGGATCTAATTTTATTTTTTTATTATTATTTTTTGGTTCATCATTTGTTTCTCCTGGAAGTGCATGTGCAATTCTTTGCCGTTAGCTGCTGCAGAACATGAGAGTTTTTCTTTGTACAAGGCCATGCAATGCCAGCAGCAGGAGCTGCGAATCCTCCTTTCAAGGCACAGCCACTCTGCAGTCCACTTTCCATCCTTGAGAACACATGCTTCAAGTCACCTCACTACTTGTCTTTCTTGGCTTTGTGCTTTGTTCCCTCCTAGAACTTTGTAATAGCCCTCAAAGGTAAAAAAAAAAAAAAAAAAAAAAAAAAAAAAAAAAAAGGAGAAAGTTACTATTGGTCAAGTGCAGCCTTGTCCAGACCTGTCTGTCTGCCTGCAATACTATTTTGGATGCCAAGTCAACAGCAAGAATGAATCAATGCTCTGAGATTGAAAGGCAAGTTTGTTGTTTTGCTGTTTGGACCAGCAGATGGCAAATGTAGAGGGAAAAAATCCATCTTGAGGCCAGTCTAGGGAACAGACATTAAATAAAGCCATCTGGCAAATGTATGAGGGGAAAGAAGAAGATGAGACCAAGGTCTGCTTTAAATGCCTGCTTACAACTGAGACAAAGTTGCTGGGAATTCATGTAATAGGGAGCAGACTTTGGCCCGGTAGAAAGTTTTGTGAAGTGCTGAGAGCTTTGGCAGTGCTGAGAACTTAGATGTAAGACACCAAAATGCCAAGCAGAGCGCCTGAGAAACAGCATCATTTCTGTCTTTGTGAAACTGCCATGGTACTCCATGTAGAAGGGTAAATAGAGCTCTGTTCACTGCAGGGCTGAGAAGACCACGTCTAAGAAGCTGTCATAGAAAAGGACTAAGAACAGAAGCAGGGAGTAAGCAAGGAGGGCAGGCTGATATATTCCAAATTCTGAAAGGCATCAATAAATCTGCCTTTGTGCTGCTGCCATCACAAATTGTTACTTTGCCACATTACTTGAAGGGAGATGTGTGTGGTTTTGCACTTAGGCTATTAAAGTTTCTGAAGAGAAACACAGTTCACTGGAAAAGGAAATGATATTTTACAGAAGTGCCCAGCCTTTCATTTGGAAACTTGCTTTCAGGGAATGTGATTTCAGAGCCCAGAAATCTAGCAGATGTTATTGCTATTTCTGCTTTACAGGTCAGTGCTTTGGATTTTTTATAATCCGAGAAGTGCACACAGCTGCTAGCCTGCCTTTACGGTACAATAATTCAATGCTGAGTCTTATTCTTAACTTATACATCTGCTTTATTTTTTTTCCCTGATAAAATGGGAGAACTGTGGTTCGTCATTTGCCCAGGGAGGTGGTGGAGTTGCCATCCCTGGCAGTGTTCAAGAGGCATCTGGATGAGGAGCTACGAGATATGGTTTAGTGGCTTGTGGTAGCAATGGTAATGGGAGGACAGTTGGACTAGATGGTCTTGTAGGTACTTTCCAACCTTGTGATTCTATGATTCTATGATCTTGAAAACCCAGATTCTCCAGTAACTGGCAGTTAAGATTGGCAGACCAATTCTTACTATTATTCCCATAAAGAGCAACTGGGGCATCATTTTACAATGTCTTCATCTTTTTGTCCAGCCCTGTGGCATTAAACAGAAAGAGTAATGCTGCCACTTGGGCATAATCTGTAGTAATACGAAAAAAAATCAGTGTTGTAGTGTCAATTTTTATTGCTTCTGTTGATAATAAGGCTCATGTGTATGATGACATGGCAGCTATATTTTGTGTGTTATCAGTTCCAGACATTCACTTTGAAAATGCTTGCAACTCACTGAAAAAAAAAAAATTTCCTTCCAACTTGTCAGTGTTGCTGCTGATCAGTTATTGCATCTGAGAAAGTCTGGTTGTCTTTATTTTCCCTGAGTATCTAATAGCCAGACTAACAAAAGACAGTATTTCTGTTCCTCTGCTCTGATGAATAATTCATCACCCTGTACTTCTCGTGCTAAGTAAATTTGAACTATTTCTCTTGTAAACGTTATTTACGAGACAGCCCTGGACATACGGAAATTTGTTTGCTGCCCTCAGGCACACCATCCTCTTCTCACTGATTGGGAAAGTAAGTTTCTTCCTATTAAATGTTGGTTGAGGATTTGCCCTGTGCCTCTGTGAATGGTGCAGGGATCCTGCCAGGATGTCAGGGCTGGGGGGAGCAGCACTGGCGTGAAGCTGGCAGCATTGCTCAGCTGCACTCCATCTGCCTGAGCTGCTTGGTCCTGCAGTACTGTGTACACCAAGGTGCTCCCGGGTTGCCTACAGATTACCGTAGGGCTAGATATTGGCATAGAAATTTGGAAAGTGTAGTTAGGGTTTCCCTGGTTAAACCTGGGCTGTGTTGAATTGTCTGCTTTGCATTACCTTAGGAATGCAAAGCTGAGTAAAGCAAATTTTGAAAAGTATTTTGGTAAGAGGTGTGTTTGACGAGTTCAGTACTTCAGCATCCTTCTGTATTCATCAAGGAGATCAAACCCTTCATTGAACAGTTTCCACTGGAGAAGACAAGTGCCTTGCCTAAAATCTGCCTGCATGCAAAGTGCAGCATGCAGGAGGAACTGCTGCCTTCCTCTGACATAGTGCATTTGGTCACATCTTCAGCTGGCATAATACAAAGCCTGTGGAATTGCAGTGGCTGAGACAAGAGGAAGACCTGACTGGCTGCTTTTAACAACACAGGGGACTTTTCTGCACCCTACCCAGAGCCGTTTTGCTACTTGTCCATTTGTGCTGCTCAGTCTGGGGGGAGGCAATGTGGCCGCTTTGGGCTCACACTTCAGCCAGCATTTCCAGCAGTGCTGTTCTTGACTGCGGCCTTTTGCTAGCTCTTACACAGAACTGCTTTACTATTTGGCTTTTTTTGCTGTTTTACTGCCTGTTACCATTCTGCTTCACATACCATTCACACCCCCTTTTCCAATCAGTAGAAATGTAAAATTTCCCTGAAGTCTTCACAGAATTTTAGTTGTATTTGAAAACAGCTGAAAAATATATGGCTTTACAATGATCGGTAACTTAGTGGCAATGACAAAGCCCTGACCTGAAACGCTGTCTTCATGGCCAGGTCTCCCCTTTGGTTCTGCCCACACTGCAGTCCTGATATGCAGAAAAATCCAGGAGTATTTTTCCCTTACTTCACTATGCCTTCCTTTCTCTGTCTCCCTGCTTCTCTCTTTCTTTCTTTTTCTCTTTTCCTTTCTTTCTCTCTTTTCCTTTCTCACTTGGCACCATTTTACTCCTCAACCTTTTACTGCAGTCTATTCACAGTTGTAAGATCTGTTTCACATCTGAAAATCTTGCCTCCAGAAAGACTTTATCTGCTTTCTTTCAAGTTCAGCAGTTCTCTGTTTCTTTTGAAATTTTCCGTACTTGTATCTTGAAATTTTTCTTTGCTTCCATTGACAGCCTCATTATCGAAAGCTTATATTTGCTGCACCCTCCATTTTGCCAAGCTTCCTCTATTTCCTCTGATTTCCGCTGTTTAGCGTCACCTTGTTGTGTTACTGAATTTAAAGGCAATTTGGAAGAATTTGTAGGAAAACAAACCACAGTGAAATCCTCTCTGTTTGGTTTGTAAAAGAAGAACCTAATTAAAAAACTGAACCTAGTGCTATCTAATACACAGGCGTTCCTGTAGGTAGGTTTTCTGCATTGTTCTGCCTTCTGATAATGGTATCTTCAGGATGGCCTTTCATAAATAAAATTGTTTCAGAACACCTGTACTAGTTAAAATACTGTTCCACTGCACAGACCCGTAATTTCTGGCTTACCCTCAGTACTCTGTTACATGTTCAGCTTTTCTTTAGCAGCAGGCAAGCTTATATTTAATATTTTGAATTTTCAGTTTACTCCTTCCAAATGCTGGTTGGTTATCTGCAGTGATTTTTTATTGTGACTCCTTAAAATCTGGATTAATTCAGCTTTGCTGCTGCCAGGGTCGTGACATCCATAACTATGTTGTTTGGAAATTGCCGTGCTTTTGTGACGAGACTGAACAGCGAGCTCTTCCCATTTCTGCAAAAAGATGAGCGAAGGGAAGTGAACAAAAAAAAACTGTGATTTTCCTATCAACGTGATGGGCTTTGGCTCTTGTTCAGAAAGGTATTTCAAGCACCATAATACTCATCTGCTTTTGGGCTGCTGTAATTACTGCAGGAACAGGCTGTGTAAACACACACTTTTATGAGTGAGGGAGGGATAGCAAGCTAAGAGGCCATCACCTGAGCTGTGCTGGGCACAGCTTGGTTGGGCCACTAAACCAGGCTATACGTAGCAGCCTCAGGTGGGTCTTTTTCGGGGTATGCTACACACACAAAATATCAACATTAGATGTGCCATTGAGATAGTCTGGCATTTCTGCAAAAACACTTGTGTGCATTACCCTTCTATTAAAACTTTGTTTTGTTTAAAACAGATATAAATGTTTGAGTAAGTTGTGGAAAAATTCCTTTTAAGGTCACTGCTGAACTTCTATAGATGTGACAGTCCAGTCTTTCTCTGCCTGAGACCCATCTTTAAAAGCGCTTCTGCCCTGGGGGTGACCAGCTGGTTTGTAGGTGTACCTGCTACAAACCTTAGGGGTCTGGGGGTTCTGGCTGACAGCGAGCTGGATCTGAGCAAGCAGTTTGCTGTGGCAGCCCAAAGGCCATCTGTAGCCTGGGCTGCACCAGGCCCAGCTCTGCCACTAGGTGAAGGGGAGGCTTGTCCCAGTTCTGCTCTGTGCTGTGTGGCCTCATCTCCAGTGCTGGGTGTGGGTTTGGGCACTGCAACACAAGGACATGAAAATATTAGAGTATGCAAAGAAGAGCTACTAAGACGGTGAAGGGTCTGCGGGGTAAGGTGTGTGAGGTGTGTCTGAGGCCCGTCGATGTGCTCAGTACAGAGCAGAAGCTAGCTGAGGGGCAGGGCAGCTGGGGGTCAGGGAAAGGGTCTGCAGCAGAGGGCGGTGGGCATGGAACGGGCTGCACAGGGCAGTGGGCACGGCCCTGAGTGCTGGAGTTCAAGGGGCGTTTGGACACTGCTGTCAGACACAGGGTTTGGATTTTGAGTGGTCCTGTACAGAGCCAGAAGCTGGATGTGATCCTAGTGGCTCCCTTCCCACTCGGGCTATTGCATGATTCTGTGATTCTTGCACGCAGTGCACATGCCTTACCAAGCGGGTGCTGGCACCACTCTCCAGCAAGGAGGGAACCTCTACTGTAGGGCAATATACTCAAGTGTAATGGGGAAATATTTGGCTGGAATTGGAGAAGTTGCTTTTGCAGTGATACCCCTTGTCTTCCTCACTGTCCCTGGTTGCCTCCAGCCATCAGTACCCCATATGGCATGCTCAGCATTGCTTTCTTGTCCTTGCTGCCCAGAGCAGGGATTCAGCAAAAAGCAAACAGGCACTTTTTTTCCTGATAATCTGCTCTGCACAAGGCATCTCATACTGTATCTGAGGACTCATTATTTTCTTTCCCCGTAAAGGGTAACTGGGGTCAGCTATTTCCAATCCAAGAGACCTGAAGGTCCTTTAGCTCCTCAGGTCTATTTCAGCTCTTTTTATCTTTTAGAAAATGCATTCTGAGGAGGCTGCAAGCTAAGTAGAGTAATTAATGCACTGGCATGGCAGTAATTTAAAATATTTAAAGGGTCAGAAAAGGCAGATTTCTTGTGTCATCTTCCCTATTTTGGATATGCTTCTCTTCCATGTTCTCAGTTATGAGTTTGTCTGTACTGTATACTTTGTAGCACAGGTGTCTGGGATAACCTTAATTTCTTGGTTTTCTACATCCAAAATTCTATTGTTGCATTTGTTAACACTGAGGCCATGTGTGTAGTTTTTCCACTTTCTCTAATGACAAGAGATACAAAGATCTTATTGCTGTATTAAAATTTTCAAGATTAATTGTCACAGAAGATAGAAAATGCATCCTCAGTTTTTGCTCATGCGCTCCCCATTTTCACAAGTGCCTTTTTGTGGTAGAAGAAGCTCAGCTGCTGTCCCATTGCCCTGTGTGGTGCTGCCCAGCAGACTCTGCAAACCTGGGAGCAACCTGTCAGCACGTCCCTGCCTTTCCAGGCAAAGCTTCCCAGCAAAGCTCCCAGAGCAACATCAGCCTGCGCTAGGAATTCAGGTCAGGATCTCCCCGCTTGTTCCCTAGCAACTGGGGGATACTGGTGCTTTCTCCTGCCACTGACTCATTCGACACCAGATGCAGGGATCGCTTGGTGAAGGGACCAGGGCAGTGTTGATACTCATGCTTTGGGAACGCAGCGCAGAGCCCAGTGGCGGATAACTGATGCGATGTAGTTTGCGCTTCCTAAATTGAATGGGACCAAGGCTTTACAGGATCCTCCGTGCAAACTTTAGAGTACCTCTGTTGTGTTTGCTACCACTTGGCGAGGTGACAGACCCCTCTTGAAGCAACGGTAGCCTTTTGTGTTATGTTGACTTTGACAAAACAGGAACGGATGCAGGTAAGCAGCTGAAGTTCATGATTGAGTTGCCTTAAAGGTTGGTTTTGTACAGGTGCAGCGTGTTTCTTGGTTACACAGGCGCACAACATTCAGTCGTGCAAGTGTTGACCTGTCTTTGTACTTATTAAAGTTTCAGCAGACAGTACATAAAAAAAGTTAAGTGGAAAGATGAACTGCCTTCCCTAGTTCCTTGTGGCGTCTGCTTGTAAAGTGCTGCAAACAGCCTTTAAATTTCTCTGGACATTTCAAAAATGAGCTAGTAGAAATATGTAAGTGGTCAAGAGTTACCTGCTGCCACACTTTTCTTGGAACTGGCTCCTCGTAGCACTTTTAGATATAGAAAGCAGCGATTTCTTCTGACTGTATTGTTTGCAGAGGCTGGCAATTGTTGCTTGTGGTTGTTATCATAGTGTGATTTGTTCCTCATTTTTTGTTTTGTTTCATAGATTACAAGTAGAAACCCTTTGACAAATGCAAAAATAGAAGTGATGCGCCATTCTGCAAAATTTTTGGACCAAAAGAAATTCTCTTCTGTGTTCCATTGGTTCCCTTCTTTACTCATAAACACTGGCGATTGTGCAGTTTACACTGGGGAATATTTATTTCGAGTGCTGGCAAAGGGGTGGCATGAGAATTTTCTGAAGGACCATTTCTCACAAGAAACACAGTTTTCCTATTTAAAAATATGTGGAAATAAATGTCTCCAGGTGCATGCAAGCTATTCAACTTGCCTTTTTCAGCAGTCTGTAAACAGCACGCTCAAGCCCTTCAGCAGTGGGATTTGGCACGGCCCCAGTTAACGTGGGCAGAGGCCTGCCAGGTGGCATCAGCCTCAGATCTGGCTGCACATGTCTTGGGCAGACACACTGTAAGCAGGTTTGTGGATTTTTTTTTGCACAAGAGGCTGTAGTGGGCCATTTTGAAAAGGGATCTGAAAAAAAAACCTGAAGCTGTATTTTTAAATTATCCCTAATATGAAGTTATTTAGTTTGAGTGCTGGCTGTAGGGCACTCAGGACCTGATTTTTTCAGAGGGACTGGGTAAGCACAGTTTCAGTTGATATTTTCCATGCTTAGTATTCAGAAAAACAATTGCCAGTCTCACATTGCGTACTGATACAGTGGCTGCTTTTTGATGTGTGAATGTCTGATTTGGTATCTCAAGCTTTTTGTCCATGTCAAATATATGGGAAAGCTTATACATGCATCCCTAGGACTAGCACTGCATGTGCATTCAAGAAGAGAGAAGAAACTCATACCAGTGCAGGATCTTTCTGCAGTTCAGGATGCTCTTGATTACAAAAGAATCTCCTAAGTGTGTAACTTCACACTACTGTGTGTTCAGGTGATATAGGATAGAGAGGGGAAATATCTGTTTGAGCTTCGCATTTCAATTAATTGTGCCTTTCTCAAGATCAACAGCTTTCAGGAGACAACAGCAGAAGTCTCGTCAATCACTTTGATCTGGTTGTGCTTGTAAAGCAACACCCTCAGAGGACAGTGTGGGACCAGAGAGGTTAAGTTATCCAGCACTCCCTGCTTTCTTTTGTTCACAGAGCCTTGCAGCATCCACTTAGTAACAGTCTTCTGTCAGAGCTGGGAACAGAGCTGCTAGACACCTCATTCCCTGACTCACAGCTACTTTTAAAATGTCTGGAGGAAAAAAAAAAAAAAGTTAAAAGTGAGGAGGCCCCTAAGCAAACAGGGTCAGATTTTCCTCGAGCTTGAGCTGGTGTTTTTGCCAGCTGGATGTAAAAAGCTAAATATTTTCCTGCTATACCTACACTGGAGGCCCTCTGCAGATACACAGATGGCCAAGACTTGAGAGTCCATCCAAGGGAGCAAGTGCCAGCACTTCAGGGCTTAACATAAATCTGGTTTGGGTCCTGTAGTTTGGTAGCAGCAGCCAGCAGCAGAAATCTGGGTGCCTGGACATATGGAAGAGCCAGGTCTGGGAACATTATTGGAACATCGGCCTTACACTAGACAGTATTTCTTGATAGTAAACATAGGAGACATGTTGGAAATAGTCTCTGCAGTAGAGAACAGGCCAGAGGTGGAAAGTCAATATTTTCCTCACTGATACCTGTCCACCACCCTGTGCAAGGCTTTCTGGCAAATGGAGAACTGAAAGGGGAGATGAACATCTCTAAATGCCCTTGGCAAGAGACAAAAGGTGCCTCAAACAAAGGATAGCTCTGGCATGACAGTAAATAGCTACAGACTGGCCATTTAGTCTGGAAGTTTCTAATCACCAGCTACAAATTTCCAGAATACCATTTCAGTCAAAGGAATGGGGAAAACTGAATTGCTTTCAAAGGAGGCTTTAATCAGCCCACGAAAGGATTACATGAAGTGTTTGCCAGCAACAGGAGGGGACTGAGTGCTCAGGAGGTCCCCTCTGAGACTGTGTGCCCAAGTTTTATCCTGACACACCTATGTAGAGCTCAGAGATTTCAGTGTACCTGAACATGCTGTTGCTCAGAAGACTATACTACATGTGAGAACTGAAAGAGGCAAGGAAATGCACGGAGTCCCTCGAGTGAAAGGGAGCTCACAGGCAGAATGCATCTGGTGGTTATAGGTCTTGCAGAAGCATCAGTAAAGACCCTTAGTGGATAAAAGAATTTATGACTAACATATGTAAGTCACTGGATAGGAGAAAGATGCTTTGTTGAATACTTACTTCCCCATCATGGCGGTGCCAACCTTTTCCTCTCTGACTTTGGATCTGTCCAAGGGATCAGTGCTGGGACCTTTCAGAGGTTCTCTGAAGGGAGGTTGTGTGTTTCTCTGCTCCCATTCCTGTGTCAGGAAGAGCATACTGTGAAGTTAGGTTTTCTGACATCTGGATACTAATGCTTCTTATTTTGTGAATGCTGCAGTGTGTTCTGCTGTGCACATTTAAGTCAGGCAGAGCTCAAGTATTGGACAGTCACATGTAAAAGTGCTGGTGGATGAGAGCTCTTTATGTGATGCTGGGTTTCTGCAGGCAGCTCACTTAGGTTGTATCTGCTGATTCACAGGCAGGAAATGTTTGAATTGAATTAATGACAAATATTTCCCAACTTTAGTTAGTTAAGTGCCTGCACATGTTAAATTAACCATAATAATCTTGTCATAGTTGTAAATTAATAACTTGCTTCTCATTGTGCGTTGAGTATTGAAGTAAAACATTTGTGAGGCATTCAGGGAAAGGAGCTTGGTGACAAATGGGGCAAGTTCCCAAGTTTTTGTTTTGTTTTGCCCATTGTAAACAGCATTTTCAGGTTCTCGTGTGGTTTTTGGTTCTTCCTTGACACATGAGTAGGGCAGTGGGGATGGAAATGCAGAGCAGCTACCTGTGAGCATCTGGGTAACCCTAGGTTCCCACTGTCCTCAGCAGAGAGCATCTCTTCCCAGTGAGGAGACGTAGATCTGTTAATTTCTGAAGTGTCTTTTCTCCATTGCCTAGAGGGAGAGGCAGCCAAGAGCAAATGTGCATATGGGAGTTTTGTGGCAAAGGGATCTTCTAATTCAACAAAAGTGAGAAGAGACTGAGGGCAAATGGGTGATGTGGAAAAAGAGAGATACTTCTCCCAGTGCAGTCCCCAGCAGTGGTCCTTGGGGCCCCCTCCAAGGGCGCTTGGGATGGCAGTGCTCCCTTGCTGTGGTGCTCATCCACCTGTGCTCTTTCCACAAGGCCTTCATTTGTCAGTCCCTTTCCTTCTCCCTGCTCTGTTGTACCCAAAGTCCCCCTGGCCTTCTGCTGCCAGCCCAGCTGTAAAGGACCAATGGCTTTAGAAGCTGTAGGAGAAAGGGAGCAAGATAGACAGTGCAGTCACATAAGCTTTGTTTTCTTAGGAAATTAAACCTGAGGAGTAGAAGCATTGCATACTGATGTTTATCACCTGTCCTCCAGTACTGAGTTGAGACGAAAGCGCTGTCAGGGCTGCATCCATCTGTCTTGCAGATGAGAGAGGACACACAATCAGCGTGACACTGTGACTGGTAGCATATTTTTCTGCTGCTCTGGATAGATAAGAAGCAGGAGCCCTCCTAGTGAATGTGTCCCTGGCTTGTTATAAACGCTGTCGGGGAAGGTTTGTTCTCTTCAGTGCCCTCCTTTCTCATATTTTCTCCAATCTCCTCTACTCATCTCATTCTGCATTTAAATTTCTGCATATATTCTTAGGAGTATCCAGCACATGTATTCCCTGTCACTTGGCCTGGACAAATTGACACGTGTAAGTGCTTCTATTTTGCAATTCAAGGACCAGTGCAGAACACCAGAGACTCAGCTCTGGATTTCCAACAAGGTAGCAGTAAACCTGTTAAGCTCCATCAGGGTATTGACTTCCAAAAGCCTGCAAGTATGAAGTGGCAGCAGGAGGTGAGACGTGCAGAGTGACTGGCAAGATCTCTTGCTTTCATGGATGTTATTGCTGCAGGGAAGGAGCAAGGGGGGAAATGAGAATTAGAGCAAGTCATGCTAATTTCCATTTGCTCATATCCTTGTTTTGAAGCATAGAGCATAGACCCGCAAGGACATAGGGACAGGAGAATATAGCTCTTCTGTTTCAAACACAAAATAACAAACGTGGCCTGAATGGATAACAGGAATGAAAAGTTTGCAAGTACATGCAGTGAGAGAATAAATGGTAAAAATTAGGACTCTTCTATTTGTGAAATTCTGATTGTGGCTTCTCTTTTAAATCGTGAAGGAGAGTTCTGAGAACAGATGAAAGGACTCAGCAATGTTGTTCACTGTGATGGGGTCAGAAAGCAGCCCTGCAGCCCGCTCACCTGAGAAACTACTTTGGTTAGGAAGACTTCCCAATTTAAACAGACTTGTACCCGAACCCCCAAAGTTGTCACGTATTGCTGTGACTGTGCATTAAAATCTCTTGCTTCTTTTTTTTCTAAAAGTGGTTTGAAAATTGCTCAGGGTGGAGGAGAGAGGAGTCAACTATGGTTCTTCTCTTTCCCATCCGGGCTCAGGAAAATGATTATCGACTTGAAAGGCAAGCAGGACTAAATTAGATGGAGACAAAGAGACTCAATTAGGTCATCCCCAGTTAAAGCCTGCCACATGTACCTCTTCAGAAGGAGCCTCACGCAGCCAGTTAGTTTCGCATTTGGCCTGTGGGGTTTGGCAAAATAGGAATGTGGAATGTGTTTACAAGGTAGCAGTTATTGCTGAAATATGTCAGCACCGTTGCCTGGGGAAGTTTCAGAGGATTGAGGTCACGCTGACAGTGACCATCCCCCTTGGACGGCTGGTGTGAACCCTGGGGAGGAAACTGGCCTCAGAGCATGCAACCAGGGACCTGCAGAGTGGCAAAGCAGAGGAGGATGTTCCCCTTTCTACTACCTCGCAGCGCCCTCCCATTGACCTGGCTCCATCCCTGCTGCTCCTTTGTGCTAGGATGACCTAGGACAGGGACTGTTTGTTGGCTTGGAGGCATGGCTGCTTTCTACCGCTGCATCCGAGATGACTCCAGGTTAGAGCATGACTGAAGCTGCTCAGCAGAGCAGTGCGGGTGGCCACCGAGTGACACTGGGGAGTGCTGGGCCTGAGGGCCCCCTGGCACCTCTCATGAGCGACTTCTGGAAAGCAGTCAGTTTATATTCTGGCTAATCTCAGGTGGTTGGCTGGGGTGTCTCTGCCTGGAAGGGCTAATGCTTCCCTTAGGATATTCATTCTCTTTACATTCCCTACCTTCTTTTTTTCTCTGCTCTAAATATTCAGTGTTAAAGCTACTCTGTGCATGGTGCGTGGATGATTACAGTAGGTATTTAATTTTTCCAGCACAGCAATTCTGGAGGAACCTAGTAAAGAATATCTTGTTCTCTTTGTCTCATGCATTTTTCCCTTTTATGTGCGTTTGGCCAAACCAGACTGTTTTTCATTGCATTCATGGCAAAACATGTGCAAGTAGGCTTCGGATATAGCTATATTCTGTGCTCGGGTAAACACATCATTTGAAAAGACTTGTCCTTAAGTTTTAAGGAAACTTAATAGGAGGGTTGGAATAAAGCCGCTGACTGCGTCACGCTTCACGTAGCCACGAGTAGACAGTCAATGCATTATAGGTGGGTGCAGAATGGATGAAAATTGGGCCACATTCAGATCTGATGTGATCAGTCGCAACTGATTTCTTTGTCTGGGTGACTTGGCCCACTGAGTTTTGTTCTGAATAGCCGATGAAGCTGAATAAGGGTCTCATTCTGGGTTGCACTAAAGACATTCAGTATCTGAAGCTCCCATTAACCTTCACTCTGTACAAGAGTGCACTTACATGAGCCTAATTGATGGGGCTGCGGGTGTAAAAGTGCGGGTTCCTTGGGGCTCGCTGTGCTTCCAGGTGAGTCTTATTCTTTCTTTGCCACAAAATGCGTGTGTGCGTGTGTATAGTCAATTTACTGCATTTCTGTTTCCAAAGAGCACAGGGGGGATCACTGAAAGCCCTGTTCTGTTTCACAGAATCTAAACCCATGGAGACCTTATAACAACGCTGATTTTGATACTCACTCTGAATACCAAGCGACTTTGTGTAATTATTTTTGTGAAATAGCTTCAGGAATGTTCCCAGTGCTGAATTGAAGAATAATTGCAACTGCGACATGTAGAATGAAATGTAATTTTGTTCTAACTAAAGCAAGTCTTTTTACTTTCTTTTCTATTGCTTTTCAAGGAGAGTCGCAGTGAATATTTAATACTTTACCTGGCCTTAACTTTTAGTGACATTTTGCCTGTTATTGTGCAGAAAATATGGTCTTCAACAGAACAATGTTAGCCAAAGTGCTCTGTGCGCACACTTGGTACTGCTGAAGTTCAAGATGCAGATTGTGCTTCTATCAGTAAGATAGCTGGTACAAGCCCCAGGCTCTGATCGTGTGTTGAGCTGTTTGTTCTCTTGAATGTAGCAGCGGATCCTTGCAGGGAGCTGGCTGGGAGAGGTCTCATGTCTTTGTGAAAAATGAAAAAAGAAGAAGAAAACCGTGCTTCCATTATCCTGTATGCTGAGAAAGAAGACGGAGTCTCAGTGTGCTCTTATTGCTCTAACTGCTCCGTTAATAATGCTGTCCATATTGGTAGAATAGCCTTCCTGGGCCCTCTGTTAAATCACAAAAAATACAAAGCTTCCATTGAAAGGCGGAAGGAAGGTGGTTTTACATAGACCAAATGCTTTTCACGTGGTTTTGTTTTATTCTTTTGCCAACATGATTTTTTTTTTCCTGTTTTTAATTATTTTATGTGGATGTTCGGTTTGCTTTTGTGTTCCGTATTTTAGCATCTGTTTAAAGAAAGCATGCAGGTTAAGGCGTTTGCTGTGAACAAAATACGACCTTTGACAAGGTGTTTACCCCTGAGTTATTGAGCTCCCTTAGGGAAGAAGAGCTGCCTTTTGCCCTTCTGGGGGTTAGTGTCTTTGCTGCACCAGGAAATCAGACCAAGCAGTCATGCTTTCTTCTCATAGGTTGGTGGATTTTGTTACAGTACACTCGTTTTATGTGGTACATGGAAAGCTTGTTTTATGTGGTATTTGTCCTGTAGCCTCTTGCCTTCGTGTAGAAAAGGGGAGAGAAGGCAGGTCTATTAATTCTTGAAAAACAAACAGGTAGAAATAGCAGGGCTTTTCTCCCCATCCCTTGGAAATGCACCATTTGTAATAGAGAAAGGAATGTGCTGCTGCAGAGGGCACGGAAGGTTTGGTGAGTATCCTGTATGAGAGTGTGCAGGGTCCATGGAAAATAATAGTGGCAAATGCACCAGAGATGAGGTAGGCTTGGATATGTGAGGGAAACTGCCTACTGCCCAACAGAAGTGAAAGCAGCAAGAACCGCTTCTTTTTCTTCTGTCATAGCCTGACATGTGGGTCAAGGCAGGTCTCACCCTGCAGATGCACAGGCATGGGAGCAGATCCCATGTAGTGGGATCCCATGTAGTGAGCTGTGTCTTGTCACCCCCCTGCCTATTAACAGAGGACTGCACTGGAGACTCCTTGCTGACTCTCTAGTCAGTGACCACAGGGGCACTGCTCACCACTGTATGTGCACATGCTGTGCAACAGGAATTTGAGTAATAGATGGGAGTAGTGCAAGGAAAAGGGGCGGTGTGGAGTGACAGCAGGGTGGCAGTAGCCAAATACACAGGTGCTGCCTGTGTCAGAGCTTGAAGTCCTCTACCTCCTGCAGCACTGGAGCACCATATAAGAAGGACATAGAAACTATGAGAGAATGGCTCTTCCTCCCTCCATGGGAAAGCTACAAAGATGGTGAGGGGTCTAGAGGGAAAGACGTGTGAGGTGTGCTCAGCGCAGAGCAGAGGAGCTGAGCAGAGGCCTGGTGGCGGCTGCAGGTCCTCACAGGGAGCGGAGGGGCAGCGCTGAGCTCTGCTCTGTGTGACAGCGACAGGACCCGAGGGAACGGCATGGAGCTGTCAGGGGAGGGGCGGCTGGGGGTCAGGGAAAGGGGCTGCACCAGAGGGCGGTGGGCATGGAACGGGCTGCACAGGGCAGTGGGCACAACCCTGAGTGCCAGAGTTCTAGGAGCATCTGGATACTGCTCTCAGACACAGGGTTTGGATTTTGGGTGTTCCTGTGTGGAGCTGGACTCAGTGATCCTTGTGGGTCTGTTCCAACCAGGATGTCCTGTGATTCTGTGAATAGCAAGCATTGGCACAAGGAGCAGCACTGGAAGATTGTGTCTTGGTGCAACTACTTGAATTATAGGTAGTCACTTCTGAGAAAAGGTAAATCACTCACAGCTCTGTTAATTTTGACAGTGGCTAGGAGGAGTATGGGAAGATCCCTAAAAGACTGAGTTTTTAAGGAGGAAGACATAATCAGGCTGGGGCTCCCCCTGGACACTGGTGGAGGCAAAGTTCATCAGCGCCAACCTTGCTTTGGGCATTGGGAACGGCTTGCAGGCTCTCGGCACATCACCATGATGGGTGCTACACATTTTCTAAAAACATGAGAGCATGCTATGAGACTAACAGTAACTGGAGGAAATGTCAGTCACATGCACAGAAAGTGAGACTTTTATTAGCCAGTAGTGCTGGTTAAAAAAGGATGGGGAAGGTGTCATTGTGAGATTGATAAAGGTGAGTAACAAACTGACAAAAAGTGTCATCTTTTGGGACAGCAAGCCATATGTGAAAATACTGCATTTTTGAAGATGCTGTCCCCGTGCATGCTTACTAAACTATTAAAAGAAAAAGAAAGAAAGCAGAGAACACATGAAGTACGTGAAGTCAGAGACTTTGCAGTGTGATCATTTTTCATTTATTGACGCAAGACCTTTGAGTAAAATGGAAGGAGATAATCGTCTGCTCAACTCTGAAAACGTATGGCAAGATGGTGCATAAAAAGTAACAGGCTGTTTTTCTTCTTGGTTTGGAATTTAGTTTGTCTTTGGTATTTATGTGGGTATAGTAGAGGAAAACAGCATAATTTTCTTAAAAACTTACAGATCTTCTCTGGGTGAATTATTTTCATTGCATCACCCATTCAAAAAAATGGGGATGCAGGAGGAATATGAACAGAGGCTGTATAGGTGCTGATGTGGTAGAAAGGGAAGGTGGCCTTTCAGTCACAATGAGAGTGCTTGGAAGACCTGACAAAGCTCTTGGGATGACCACATGCATGCAAGTGTGGTCTTGAGTGTATCTGATCATTTGTTTTAAAAATTGGAGGCTGAATAAAAAGTGAAATTTGTACTCCTTTGACACCAGAAGGTTTGGAGAAGCAAGACGCATGGCTTTGGAAATGGCGTTGTTCTTATCATCTTCTCATGCCCCTTTCCGTGCATTTTTTGTATGTTTTTATACAAACTAATTGGATTTCCAGGGACCTTCATCTTGCTTGTGAGGATGCTCCCAATATCTGTGCTCATGTGCATAGTGCTGCCTCACGTGCAGCGCTGATCTGTGCTTCTTACACCCAGTCTGTTGGAGACAGACCTGGGGAAGGGTGAAGAGGTTTCTCCTAATAACATCCAGGTGATTGATGACTTCTGCAAATGATTTTATAATTAGGCATGTGGTGAGAGATTTATCGTGGGGTAGGTGAAAGCCTTACAACTTGGGAGCACTGAAGGTCATTTGAGAGCTTGAAGTGGGGCTCATGTTGGGATCTCTATTAGCAGGAAAGGGTCTGAGCAGAGAGACGCACACCGAACATTATTGCAGGCACCTCACCATCACAAGCTCATTGCCCACTCATCCTTCTCCTGTACCTCATTGTGCAGTATTCTCAAATCACAGCCTTTCTGTTTGGCTGCTGGCTCAGCTAGGGCAGTCTTTCTGAATGTTTGGGTTTTCTTTATATCCCCTTACTTCTTGCATTTTCCTTCTTAAATCCACAAGGCTGCATAAAACCAGTAAGGATTTTAGTGCTTATCGTGATATTGGAGAGAGAAAAAGGCAGGTCTCCTCCTCATGTGAAATGATAGTCCCAAGTTCAGTTTTTTAAAAGAGCTTGGCCTGCTAGAAAGCAAATGTTTTTGCAATCACAGGAATAAAAGGTTCAAATTACTGCTATTCATTTCAGCTGTGCTTTTTTTTTCCCCCCCTTTTTTATTTTTTTTCTGATATTCACTTGGAATGCAGTGACATTTGGGAGGGGTCGGGTTGCTATGCCATGTTCCTTCTATATTCTTTGCACTCATGTATTCTTAGCTGTGTTTCCTGTGTCTTAGCTCATAATAAAAGAGCACAGGAAGGAAGAAGGAAATGGAAAAACAGTATCTGCTGGGAAAAGTCTAATGTAGAAAAAATACTATTATAAGCTTGGGTAATATTTAGCAGTTTATCATCAGACGTATTGGCCTCATAAAATCTCATAATAAATTGATAAAGCAGGGTTCTGTTTCCCGAGGAGAAAAAAAAAAAAGAAGAGAGAAAAAGTACGACTGCCGGTAGTGTGGTAAATCTTGCCCTTGCTAAGACAGTAGAAGTAAAGCAACATGCTCCTGAAGGATGTGGATCCCACTGAGTTTTTAGACCAGAATATGACTTAACTTAGCCCTTGAAGCTCAGCAAGGCTTGGAGAAGCTGAAGAGAGAAGGCTGAGAGTTCTCAGCACCCTCAAAACAGGGTACTGTTCCCTGGCACAGCCTCAGGATCCAAATGCAAGAGCACTCTGCTGCGTGTGGGTGCTTCCGTCAGCAATATGTTGAGCAACTATTAAACTTACATGTCATAGACTTTAAGGAAAGCTTTGAAGAAGATAACACTTAGCTCCTGATTAAGCAGATCCCTGTTTACGTCAGGGAAGTGACAAGCAGGTACAATCATACTCATGCGGAACTCCGGCGTCTTGTTTTTCTTTCTCCTCTTAAGTATCAAGTTTTAACCGAATCTTTCATGTGATGAATGAGTGTTTGTTTTGGACACTGAGGAAAAAGCTTGAAAGGCTGAAAATATACCTAAAGATGTTGTTAAAATAACTTCAGCTAGAGGTTAACAACAAAGGAGGTACATGCAATACAGCTCTCTGTGTTCGTTTGCTTGGGAAAGACAGGAAGGGCTTGGAAGGAAAAGCAACTTTCCCCATGCCAATAAAAATGTCGTCATCAATTTTGACTGACTGCCTGGTGCTAGGCTGGGCGAGATGCTGAGCTGGGAGTAAACTGTAACTCAGCAAACACTTAAGCATATGACTAAGTCTCAGTACAAGCATTTACTTGAAATTAAGGTTGACTAAAATTATCTCTCAGCTTTAAAGTGATGGCTTGGCCATCAAGGTCCCACCCTGCCCGCATTCTAGGATAAACGGTCAGGCAGATAGGCTTGGTGACTGCATGTACCCACCTCTGGCCAGACCATTGTGTCCTTTGCCAAGCTTTTTGCCTTCTTTTTTTTTCAGTTCCAGTCCCTCTGCTATTTGCTTAGATCTCTTCCACAGGTTAGCAAAGAGGATGCCCTTTCATCTCCTGGTGCCAACAAATCTCTCCTTGGTTACAGCGGCCATAAAACTCCTCCCCAGTCTGACATTCAGTCGTCAGCATGTTGCCGCACCTCACCATATGGGTCTCAGACAGCGTGTTTTCACAACATAGCAACGGCCACGAGAGCTCCCAGCCTCCTGCTTGGTGAACATCGCACCCCTTTGATGAACCAACGTAGGCCTGGTAGAGCTGGATCCAAGTGCCAGCTCTGGATTCAGACTGTAAACTTTCCTTTGGAACTACAAACCTGAGCCACAGCCACCTGCGGCAGAGCAGCCAGGTCGTCCCCCAGGTAACCCCTGGAAGCAAGTTGGGAGTGACTCTTGAAGTAGTGGGCACGGGACCTGGCCAGGCCTTACTCCTCACACACTGCTGTTCCAGCACTCCCTTGCGAGAGGTGTCTCCAACACCATGCTACAGGAGCACAGATAAGCTGGGCTGCCTTCTTCAGGCCCAGGACACTTTTTAGAAAGGTACACTGATTCCTAAAATAAGCTTAAAATTGCAGAAGTATTACAGACTTGAAGGATGGCCATGGGAAGTCAGGAGTAGAGCAAGGACGTTGCATCTAGACACACGGCTGGCAAAAGAAAGCTCACTGGGATTCAGTGTCATGCTGCTTCTCCTAAGGAGGGAGAGATGTTTGTCACACCCTCATTGTATATGACTGTCCTCAAGTGTTGGTGGATGCAGTGGAAATGCTCTTCACAACCTTGAATGTCAGAAGTCATTCACACAGACCTTTACTGACATAATGGTCGAGTTCACTTTTTAAAATCATTTGTATTCCGTAGAAAATTGTTCCTCAGAGAAGCAGTGGATGCCCCATCCTTCGAGGCATTCAAGGCCAGGTTGGATGGAGCTTTCAGCAACCTGGTCTAATGGGAGATCAGACCCCCACAGCAGGGAGTTGGAACTGGATGGTCTTTAAGGTCCTTTCCAACCTAAAACATTCTATGAAATTGGCTGCAGAGGTTTCAGATGGGATAGCAACACATTTCTAGAGCATCAGAAATTAAATTATATTAATTGCTTTAATTATGCCAGAAGAAACATGCCTCTGCTCAAAGTAGCGTTTCCATTACAGGGGTATTTATCACCTGGTGGCTTTGCTGCTCAGGACAGATGGCGCGTAATGTGTAAACAGAGAAAAATAGCAGAGCATCAGCTAGCTGAGGGTGGATGCAGAGGATACAGCTGGGGGTGTGAGCTATGGCACCCAGTTTATATATTAAAATATAAAAATACAATGTAATATGATACTATGATATGATATGTGAAAGGGCTTTTTTGATTATGAAAGTGCTTATTCAGCTGCTGGGGAAGTGGAGAAGCACCGGAGCTGGTGGGCAGCTGCAGTGTCTTTGCTGCTGCCATCACATGACTGTCCGTCACAGCCTGGATCAAGCACTCACCAGTGTTTCAGGCAATGTGTCATGCTTTAGGCTCCAGTAATAAATATTTCATTTCCATTTAACTCTCTAAATTTATGAGCCTTGTTACTTAAGCCTGCTCTTATTTCAGGGGTTCAGAGTAGCTGTGGTATACTCACTCTCTGGTCTAGGTTCTGGCATGAGCATCTGTCACCAGTGCAACCCAAGGAGTTCCTCCGTGGTATTTAGGTCACCCTCCAGTGAATGGCATCCATGATTTTATACTGACTCAACCATGAAATCATGGTTTTCCAGATAGAGAAAAGAGAGCACAAGCTGACTACTCTTCTGGAAATGATTTTGAAATCACACCATCGTGCTCAGGACATGTACAGTTTGGAAGTATTTTTTGATCTAGGAACCTTCATGAGGCATAACTGGGCTGTAGTGTGTCATCATCTTATTAATTGGAAATAATTCTATGGAATTGATTATACCATAGCCTAAAAAGCTTCACCCTATGGAATATTTTCATGTTGTGTATGTGTTTATAAATAGATATGTGTATATAGGCATATATTGCTACAATATCATATTAAATTTTTACATCTTTGTATTTTTGTACCTTACCTGTATGTGTCTGTTGAAGTATTGCTATTTTGTTGACATAATTGACATTTTTTCTCTCTCCTTTAGTGACTGTCACACGAGTTCCTCAAGGACAATGGACCCTAAGGTGCGAGAGACTGAAGGCTGTGGAGAAGACAACTCAGGTAGAAATGCTCCCTTCCTCAAAGAACAAAAAGGGCTGTAACTTCTTAAGCTTTAGTACCTTAGCTCTGTCACAGAAGTGAGTGTATTCATTTAGAGAATGCATTGTGCCTCTCTCTCCTTCTACCTCCAAGACCTGTGGCAGTTTTGACATTTCTCAACTCTTGAAGTCAGATTTTTGTAGCATCTTGTGACAGTTAACTTTTCTACCCAACAAGATCCAACAATAACTGAAACACTGGTAGGGATGCTTTCCAATGCTGTCATCCAAGCCTACACCAGACAGGTGCTAGTTGTTGGACTGTCTTGTGCAAAATGCTGAATTCTTTATGGATCTAGGAACTGATCCTGGTTCAGGCCTTTCCTCACTGAGCAGACTATCGCCGTCTTTGAAGATTATTGCTTGATATCTGTTTTAATACTTTGTGATCCATTGAGTCTTATAATTAGCATTCAAAACATTCTCAAATGTATTATATAACTGTCATTGTAAAAGCATTAGCCTCCTGATACTGCACATTTCACCTAAGTAAGCCATTTCTACATTTAAATTGCTTTCAGTAACAACATTGTCCTTATCATCACTGTTTTGCTTGCTGAACAAAGGCAGTGTGTTTCCAAGTTGTAATTTCTTCTCTATATACTAGGCTGTTAATACCAAAGTTTTTCTTCACAGTCTAATTATCTCAAGAGGCAAGTAGAAACTCTATTAGGAAAGATCCCACACTGTAGGTTATTTTTATGTCATAAACACTGCAATCCATTCTCTCAGATAATGGTAATTTCATGCTATCAGTATAGTCTTGAAAGACATTAATGCAAGAGCGGACTGTGTTTCCTCTTCCAGGAAAAAAAATCCACTTATGAAGAAATTATATGGGAATTATTATTGTTCTGAAAGCCTGCAAATGCTGCTGGTTGCATCTTCTTTATGTTTCTTCACTTAGGAAAGAAAAAATCAAAGTTCAAGTCTTTCAAAAAGTTTTTTGTTAAAAAGAAAAGGAAAGAAACTTCTTCAGGGAGCAGCAATCTGAAGCTATTCCAGTCAACAAGTGATGTGGCGGCCTCACATGACATGCATGCTAGTTTTGATTCTGAAGATGAACACGAGTAAGTCTTTGGACTGTGGCTGGCAAACAAATACATTGCTGGTATGAGATCTGTAGATTAAAGATATCCTAAATCGCCTCCTCTTCTTGTCCAGAATGCTGCGCTCTCAAACAGTTGCCTTTTTCAGGAAAGTACAAATTAAAATGCTTGAGGCAAGGCAAATTACAAATGGAGAGGATGGGGTGCAGCAAGAAATAATAATTAATAAAGCTTTTTTTTAAGCATAAGTAATCCTTGGGTTATCATTTCAAAAGACTGTAATCCTCATCTTCAAAAAAGGGAATTAGGTACTTAGCTTATATTTTATCTGAATTTTCTTATACTCCTAGGACGTATCTCCTAAGGATTGTTAACAAGTGTAGACGCCTAACCATTTATGCCAGATTTTGAAAGCATGAAAGAGATAAGGGGACGACTGCAATTGAAATCAGCAGGAACCAGAGGCTCTAAAGCTTTTCTTTCCTCTGCGTAGCTGGGATTCATCTGACCAAAGGATAAGTGCCTGCATCTGAATTAGTCACCAGCTGCCTTTTACAATCAGCTGATAGAAGACAGCATTTCTAAGAAAAAGCTCATACCATTCTTGTGTAGACATATGAGGTTACTCTGATGAACCATGTTCTAGATGTGCCTTTTTCTCCCTGCTGAGTGTAAGCGGGAGCCTGGGGTGACTGGTTCCAGCACAGGTACCTATTAGTGTCTGAAGTTGGACAAGACGCATCCCAGTCTCCGTATCTTGATACCTCCAGCTTTCATTCAGGCTTTTCCAAAAAATGTTATCTATTTTATTTCATCCAAGATTAACCATGAGAAACGCGATACAAAGATCAAATGTGTTCCTGGATGGACAGAGGGACCTCCGTCCGTGAACGGAGTGCAGGCTGGAGCTACTGCTGTGCGGAGGGACAAGAAAGGCAACCCATCCTGTCCATTTGAAACGGCATTGTGCGATGTAGCCACTAGGCGGCGCCAAACAACCGAAAAAAATTACTAACAAGTAGTACTGGCAAGTGTAGCAGTAGTCCAGCTTGAAGCCCCAGGAGTTCCGGGTTGGCAGCAGTAGATCCAACACCGTTTTAGTTCAACAGTGTATTTTTAAGACATAGATGGTGAGATTTTCTCTCCCTCATGCACTGCTCAGCAAGGTCATGTCTGAGTGGGTGTGGTCTTTGGCTGGTTTTGCCATGTCCCTGTGCATTGCTTGCAGGGATATAAAATTATTATTTCTTAATACTTGTTTAAATAAAGACCATGAAATACCATGAAAGGAAGGAAGCATAATGAGAGCACTCATAATGTGAGGAGACCTCTAGAGTACCTCCACTACACATCCAGGAGGTATGCATCTGCTAGAAAGAGAAAGCAAAGACAGCATGCAGGAATAAAGGTGCACATGCAGCAGTGCTGCTTAGCTGGCAGCTCTTGCAATCTTTGTGAGATGCCGACGCATTGAACAGCCATCGCAGTCCAGACTGACACTTCACAAATTGCTATAGCTCTCTGACCTTGGATGCATTGCGGAGATCACATTTTCACACAGATAAATTGCTCTTCTAATGTCTCTGATGCATTAAGCAGAAACAGCAGGCTTTCCTTCCTTCTGCAGCAGGCATACAGATTAACTTTTTCCTGCAATTGTTTTATCAACTGTATTTATAGCAGACATTGCAAAGAAAATGTTACATTTTTTCATGTTTGTTTATGTTTCTGAATGTCTCTATGACAGTACCTAGGAACCAAAAATATACACAACTATTTTTCTAGGGGGTCTGTTCAATTAGCTTGATAGTTTCTTGAATTCAAGCAGTTCTGTATTCTGCTTTGCCATTTCATAGCAGTCATATTTTTATAAATTAAAAGAAGGGATTCCCAGAAGAAATGCCATATGCACACATTTCTGGTCCCTGCTCAGTTGAGCTGTGAACTAAGCTGAGGAAAATGAGTGCAAGAGACCTCCTAGCAGCCAGCTTTCCACCCATATGTCTCCACTAACATTCCCATGAAGAAACAAGGTGTTCATCCCCCACATGTAACATTTTTAAGATAAGTTACATGCTGCATCCATCGAAAGTAGGAATCAGAACATGAGAGAAGCTACCCACAAAGCTTTCTTTGCTTCTTCTCACCAGGCCACAAAGAATGTCCCTGAAAAAAAAAAACAACCACGGCCACAGGCTCGTAAGGGAAAATCCCAAGGATCTTGTTGAAAGCATGGGATCTTGCAAACATAGTGCTTAGATTCACCTGAATAGTGCTGCATAGATTCGCCTGAATGACTGTTTGTATTTGTGGAGAGTTCTGGAATTGCAGATGTGATGAGTGCTGTGCACATCTGTCTTCTGCTGCAAAAGACCACCTGAATTAAGATTAAAAGGACTGACAAAAGAAGTCCGTGTGTTTTCACTTGTTTATTATGTTATTCTAGGGCCCACAAGGGCATTATGGGAAGCAGAGCTTTGTCTCATGACAGCATTTTCATCCCTGAAATTGGACAAGAGTCTGCAAGGCCAATAAGAGTATTTTCTCAAGAAAATGTTTCTGATCGAATTAGAGCTCTACAGGTAATTTGCACAACATACTTTTTTTTTTCAAACACAACTGGAATGTCCTTCCAGCCTTGATTTCTTTTATAATGTTTATAGTTGAATATTAGATTAGCAAATAGTATCTGTCTGCAGCTTAATCAAATGTTGCACATATTAATCAGACAGTGGTTCTGCTGAAAAGGTATTTGTGAAATGAATAGACTGTTTGGCTCCTAGAGAGAATCTCTAATGTGAGATGTCCTGTTGTCTTGACTATTCAGTTACAAAGATAACATAAAGATAACTCACTGACCTGAACTAGAAAACATACTGGGGAAACTTTCATCGTGATCACGTGTTCATGTTTATTTTGCCATACTGAAGATGAAACTCCAGCCTACCATGAAATTGGGACCTCCACCTCCATTTGGGTATCATGCAAAGAGGACAGATGATGCCGGGACCAGTTCTGAGGATGATGGATTACCAAGAAGCCCTCCAGAAATGTCTTTGTTCCAAGAAATCCTAGGTTCAGGCACGACTATGAGAGTGAGTAGTTCTGGTGTTGACAAAATACAGTGTTTAATTACTTGTTTCACCTATGTGTGGGAAGTAGAATGAATTACTTGGCTTGCTTTATGTATTGCTACTTTACCTCCAAACAATTCAGAAATACCTTATTTGAAGGGAGAAAGCGCTCTGTCTCTGTAAACAATTAATTAAAATCTCTGTTCCTGATGAAGTGTAAAAATAATTCCAGAAAATGGAGAACTGGAAAAGAAAGTGTGTTTGTGTGCATTCGTGGAGATTGTGCTTTTTTAGGAACTACAGAGAGCTGCCAGTCTTAAAAAAAAGTCTGAAAAATCTGTATTCTTTGAATGTGCTGATAAGAGAGCTCTCTTCTTTAATGTTTTTTCTAGTCTGTCATAGAAAAAAAGAATCATAATTTGAAACTGTTTTGTCTTTTTAAATGGTGGTTTTTTTATACATAATTTCATTCTTTATCTGCGTGTCTTTTACTTCATGTTTGCAGTATCCTTACTAATCTTTAAGGCTACTGAGAAAAACAACTTACGTTGTCAGTGTCTGTGTGCTTTGTGTAGATGGTTTCTGCTAGTATATCCATCTCATTTGTCATCTTTTACTGAATCTCTTCCTCATTCCATCCCACAGTTCTCTGACTCTCACAAGCACCTTAGCTCTTTGAGTTTAGCTGGAACAGGCAGTGAAGAAGAAGAACAGGTAACTTCTGCCAAATGTATTAAGAGCCAAGCAATTTACATGTAGTAGTCTTCTAAGAAATGCAAGGCATAAATATTACCTTTTTGCCTGTCTGCTGCAAAAACAATCTTGTATGTATGTAGTTGCATGTCCATTTGTTTTGAGTTTTTAATGCCTGTCCTTCTAATATAAAGTTATGATTGTTTAACAGCAAAATTCTGACATCTAGTAATCTTCTTTTAACAATAATTAAGCCTTCTAAAATAGTTCATATCCTTTAGCAAAATTTACAGACGTGATTTAATCTCCAAACACAACCAATCAGATTTAGATACTAAAATAGTATTCCTTTTTTAAAGATGGGAAGTTGCAGTAGAGATTGGTTAGGTTACGTGCATACGTTAAGGGAGAATGGTCATTAAGGAGCCATGAACAATATCTAGATCACAGAACCACAGAATAGTTTGAGTTGGAAGGGACCTCACAGTCCACCCAGTCCCAACCCCTGCCGTGGGCAGGGCTGACCTCCACCAGCTCAGGCTGCCCAGGGCCCCATCCAACCTGGCCTCGGAAGCCTCCCATCCTGCAAAATCTGCCCAAACTCTTGGTTTAAATACGAAATTACCTCACACTGCTAAAGAAACAGCTTGATGGTAGTGACTGATATTACTGCTCGGGAGACCGAGGTGAAATCTTTAGTGGGATTGTGACCACGTGAACCAGCACAAGCTGGGAATTCTGCTGAAGTGATATTTTCAGGACTTGAGTACAAGCAAATAGATGACTTTCTTCAATCAGCAGTCAGATGTTCTGGCTGATTAAAGTGCTGTTTTGAAAGGCCCTGAAGAGTCCCTTTTAGTTGTCTGCAGCTGGAGTCATGGTAGAAACAACACAGGGGGTAAAAGAAAGAGTGTTTTCTAGAAATAGTCGGAGAAATAGAGGGGAATTGCAGAGGGGAAATAGAGAAGCTAGTCCTGAGCTGACTACTTCTTGCTAATTTTGCAAAATGTATTTTAAGGCCAGCTACAGCAGGGCTCAGCAAAGATTTCTGGCCTTTTCTCGTTGGATTCCACATGAAACCATTTAAAAAGCTGCTTATATGCAGCAAGGTCGTAACATTTTTAAAGAATAGAAAGAACATGCGAAGACGGTATTTCTTGAAATCTAGTGCAGGCAGACTGTAAATATAGTGTTCAGTCCAGATGCGTATTGGCTAAGGAAGGATTTATGTCTCCCTTTAGTTCCATTAACTTCACTCTCTGACTCACTCTCTGACTCCTGAGACGCCACTGTGACTCTGTGGTTGCTGAGCTTTTTCCACGTGTCCCATCATTTACACTCTTTATCCCAGTCTAGTTTCAGAGTACAGCCATAAAGTAGCACCATCAGAACGCTTTTGTCCTGAACTGCAAGGTCTGCTCAGCATTTCAGAGAGATTAGCCGTGCTCCTACAAGTCAGAGGAGACTGCTTCACAGGGATGAGAAGTTCTGCACAATGTAACACTGAGATTTTGTGTAGCAGTGACACTTTGCTGTGTCTTGGAATCCTTCCTGGCTCAAACAGGAAGAAAGAGAATGTGATGATCCTATCTACTCCTTTGGAATGGGGCTTATTTGCTCCCCCATCCCCGTGCTAATCAGCAGTACCAGCTGAAGGACAGCCGAGCTGCGTGTGTGTGAGGTTTGCAGGATGGGGTCTTCCTGCTGGTACCTCCTCCAGCAGAGTTGGCCAGAGCCAGGCTCCGTGAGACAGGCAGATTTGCAGTCAGCTCGGAGCTGGCATTCAGTTGGGCTGCTGAAATGTAAGTAAGTGGAAAAACAAAGCAGATTCTCAGTTTTCCAGTGTATTCGCCAATGCTCAGCATTGCCAAAGAGAAGATGTGCAGGTTGTTGAGGAAAAGCAGTAGTCAAAAAAAAAAACCAACAAAAAAAAAACAAAAAAAACCCCAACCAATAAAACAACAAACCAAAAAAACAAGGCGGGCAAATAGTGATTTGCCTTGAAAGAGAACATGTGCTGTGTCTTTGTCATGGAGCTGAAATGTCAATGTATTCACTGCTAGGTACTGATGTATAATGCAGCCACGTATCGTTTGTTGTACATTAGTCATGTTTGAGTACTACACTGCAGATATTGTAGAGTGGAAATTAATGAGAGCATCCATTATTCAGTGGCTGAGATGCTTTTTATGTTTTTTATAACCGAAAGCATGATTGAAAGCTGTGCATCCAGCCTCCCCTAAAATCAATGGGAGATTTTACCTGGCCATTCAGGAAGCTGTAGCAAACCCTAGGTATATTGCAGAATGTCCTTTATCTGCAGTGCATAATGCAGAACTCTACTTACAGAAAATGCTGATGCTTTTCCCTTACCTAAATATAAAATCAACACTGTTCTCATGTAAATCCATCCTCTTTGATAAAATACCACTTCCAGAGCCTTCCACCCAGCAGAACAAAGTATGACAAAGGAGGAAAGCTTTTCTGATGAAATGAACTGGAATTTCAAGCCTACAAAGGGAGTCTTATCAAGAGTTGTCAGAGGTTATGTTAATGTTATGACAGGTTAGAAATATCATTTTGCCTATTTGCAAACACTAAATCAGAGAGAAAGGAAGAACCCCGTTTCAACTCATTTTTCATAGTTTTTTCAGTCTCCTTTTTGTGTCAGCTCTGGGACTTGGGTAGTTCTTGTGAAGCACAGGGGAAACTAAATTCCAGCTTGATGAAAGTGCTACATCCTTTGGAGCACTCAGGAGTTGTTCTTGGATGGGTTATTGTTCAGGTTGGAAGTTCCAGGCCACTAGTAGGAATTGTCCGTCATTTCCTTTCCCAGAATAGTCTATAAATGAGATGTTACATATCAGGTAAACTCCCTAGTTATTTTGCAAATGTAAGTACACGAGGAAGAAAAATGCGAGCTGACTTTGGCATTGATGACTTTGATCTTTTTCCTTTGGGAGGGTGTTGTGGAGCTGGAAGAGACCTGGTGCAGTTTAGGAAGCTAGAGATGTTCCAACCAGACATAACTGTGGGTAGGAGCATAATAGGCATGAAAGCTGGAGGAGGGACCCAGAAAGGAATCCAGCCCTTTAGGCTCTGTAACAGAGTGCTCTTCATAAATCTGTCTTCTAAAACATATTGACCATGTATTTTTGTGCTTTAGATCTTTTAGTTAAATAAATATCAGTTGTTCTTCCACACTGGACAACATACCTTAATAGCCATGTGGCTAAAAATCCACTATTGCTAATACCAGAGTTCTGCGTACAACATTAAGAAACACCATGTTTTTCAAAGGACCTCAGAAGGAAAAAGCAGCAGCCTTAAAATGCAAATAAACATGCCCCTTTCTTTATTGTTATAATCATGTATTGGTTTCTTTGTCTGATTTTATGCTTGGGGATTTTTTTCCAGGTTACATTGGGTCCTCATTCTAGATCTCGCTCTACAGATGGGCAGCTGTACCCTAGGCATGGAAGTGCTAAAATGAAAGCTCCCCACGACTCTGACAGTAGCATTTCACCTGCTGCCAATTTTGAAACTCCACCTGAGCTTTCCTCGTGCTTGGATAACTCTGCTGCTAAACATAAGCTTTTAATAAAGCCCCGGAACCAGAGGTCCAGTAAAATGAGAAGATTTTCTCAGGTAATTGTGAAAATAAGCAGAGTCACCAATGACACAAAACCAGGACGTTCTTTCTGGACTCTGTGTTTCAGATTTGGATGTGATAAGAAAAGGCATATTGTGGCATGGGTATTTCATTGGTTGTTAATAGCTGTTATTTCATGGGACTACATATCTGGAGTAGACAGTAGCAGCAGCCTAAATATTATCAGATCACTTGTCAGCTTTCGTGACACAGCAGTTTGTGTCACAACTGAAGAAATTTACCATGCAGTACAATTTAGTATCTTGTCTGTGTTGCAGAATTTGAGGCTGAGTGCTTCATTTCTCACTTATATAAATAAAGTTGGAAGATGTTAGCAATTAGCTTGTGTATTTTTCCTGGTCCGAAAGATCTTTTGAAATGCTAGTCTCTGACAGACTTGATGGAGGAACTGCTTTAACTTCCCAAATGTAATTGGACTGATATTTCCAGAAAGTACAGAAATAATAAGTGGTAATCTATTAGCTGGAGACAAATTCTGTACATTAGGACTCTTGAATTCAGCCCTGTCTCTATCTGCAAAACCTTTAGAGCCTTTACATGCACTACAGACACTTAAAATAAGTCTCTGCAGAAAAAGAACAGCGTATTGCTGGACTTGTTTTTTAAACCATCATTTTACAATGTTGTTTATCTGTTTTGTTTTTTTTGGTATTGTGAAGGCATAGCTTCAGTTTACTTCTTTCTTCTAAGAAGTAAAGTTGACAGTTTTCCTAAAGAACTTTATTGTTTGTGATTTCTTTCGACGTTTTCAAGACATTAAAGCTGTTAAATTGGTTTGCTTGACAAAGGAGATATTGTCTCTGTATTTAAATGTGACTTGGCTGATATTTTTTCTGTTTTTCAAAATTTCTGTGTTATCTTCGGGCTCAGTAGAGTACTGCTGTGATCAGCACAGTGATGAGGCCAATTATTTGGAAAATCGTGTAAAGCAATAACTACCTGATCAAACCTCTTTCTCCATTGTAAACCTGTTAGCGAAATGCTGATGTTGCTCTAAAAGTAATGCCTCCTATTTATTTCCAATGAAACCACAACACATCCAAAGAGCACGAAAACAGTAGCAAATTCTCAGCTACAAAACACTATTTTCCAACATAGTCACGACCATTAGCTGTGCATTTTTACCAGCGATGAACAAGAGCCTGCATGCTGCGCTTTGTAAAAATCTGCAAAATGCACTGCCCACCCCTCACTGTGCTCATGTCCACTGTTTGGTCTCCATAAATATTCAGCATCAATGAATGTCAATGGAATAGAGGAATTTAATGACACACCTTTGATTCACACGCACTTCCGTATCAGACACCATTGTGTCAGACCGCCCCTCTGCTGCCATCTGTCACACAGCAACAGCATGTAATGGGATGTTGGCAGGAAGGTTCAACCTCCCCTGCCACCAACATCTGCCCCTGGCATCCTGGGCCAACATCATAACATAGGAGTTGCTACTTTTGGAGCACCTCTCATACAATTGCTTTGTCCATTCTACTTATTCACTGACATTAATTGAGCCCTTCTGGTTTTTCATTTCAGCAGCTTAATAACATTTTCAAATAATCCTGTATATTTAGCCAGTTCTTAACTGAAATATAATCACAAGACCTCACTGGTGACTACACATATATTTGTGAACTTTTATGAAATAGTCTAATGCTTGGGGGGGGGAGAAAAAGACTTGTGCACAAAGGAGGAAAATTATAATGCTGTATCACAGTGTGATCAGACAGAAAACTGCCACACAGGAGTAAATACTCAGCTGGCATAGTGTATCAGAACCTGACAGGCTTCGTAGTTTTTTGTTCTTCCTTCGATGTAGGTTTATTCTTTAGGAAGAATGGCTTGTTTTATTTTTATTGCTATCGTGGAGTAGCAGAATACAAAGGGGACAGATTTTCTCTTTCGAATGCTGCTTTTTGCCTATGAGAAACACAGCATATCCAGTCTGCTCAGAGGAATCAAGTGCCAAGGATGCTCCAATGGTCATTGTTTTGATGAACTTTCCATCTATAAAGGCATGAAAGCCCTAGCTGTGCAGAAAAGAATGTCACTGGTTGCTTTTATATTGGTTAAACATATTATTCCTAAGTCTTCATAGATAAAAATACATCCAGCAGGTAGGTTAAGAAAGGTTAAGCATGCTCAGTGTTGGAGGCAAGTACTGCCTTCCTGTCTAAGATCTTGGTTGTAAATGCCATGTTTAAAAAAAACAAAGCAACAACATACGAGTCTGCACATAGTGATGGAGCTTTCTAAATTTCTTTCTTGCAGAGGACCCGGTCTGAATCTCTGACTGATTTGAGCTGTACACCAGAAGAAGAAGAGGACGATGAAAAGGAGATGCGTGCAGACTTGCCAGATGCTGTATTCAAAACCAGCGATCAAGAAGTGCCTTGCAGCACATCCGCAGCGCAGGACGTGGCTTCCTGTCAGAAGCCCAGAATGCCTGAGGACCTTCCCCCCACTTTGAGACTGGCAGTGACTCAACCCATTTCTGAGTCTGCTGTTGCACAGGAAGCTTTGCTTCCAGAGAATGAACCAAAGGACTGTCAACCAATGCTGGATACATGTGTGAAGTCTGAGTGCTTGCTGCTGTCAGAAGGCAAAGGCTCCACGACTTCTCTGCACTCTGCTCCAGACGGAGAAGTACGAAAGCCAAAAGATTCCTCAGCAGCATTGGTTCTGTTGTCTGGGGATGTGAGTAGTGATGTGTCAACTAGAACTTTAAATAAAGGAAATAAGGAGCTTCCTTCTGTGTTTTCAGCACATGAAATACCATCTGAAGAAAGTATTTCAATTAGTAAGAATAATAATATTTGCTTGGAAGAGTTAGAAGAAAACATACAGGGCGATGATCAGGTACCTGTGGAAATGTCCTGTAACAAAGAGTCAAAGAAGGTGGTTGCTATGTTGTCAGAGTCTAGCAAGCAGTTTTTCATAGGTTCTTTCCAGCCCACGGATTCATTCCATGTTTCACATCCTTCTTCTTCAGCCCAGGTGGGATCATATGCTTCCCAGTCTCTAGAGAAAGCAAAGACTGTAGCAGCAGAAGCACCTACTTCTGGTAAAGAGAACAGTCTGTCAGTGGTCCACAAAGAAGAGATTTTGGGGAAGAAAAATGAAAAAGCTGCCAATGAACTCAATGCCTTGAGGAAGTTCTCTGTCTCCTCAGCACGAGAAAGGCCAAAAACCAGAAGCCTACACTTTCCAGAAGGTTCAGTGTGTGAAAATCCATTAAATACCAGGTTCTTCCTGTCCAATGTGAACGTCTCCTTGAAAAATGAGAAGTTGAGTGAAGATGTGCAGAAGGGATCAGATCTGGAAGATAGAAAAAGTAGCGATAAAAACCAAGCTTTGCTGCCAGACTCTGACTCTGAGAACATGGGCCAGTCTACGGAAATGCTGTCTGTCTGTGGTTCTCCAGCTGTTGATGCAGTTCCGGTGCAAAGTGATTCTTCTGCAGTATCTCAGAATCAGCAAAGCTGTGAAGATAAAAATCCTTTTCAAGTAAAACTTAGATCCACCTCACTGTCCTTGAAATACAGAGATCACTTGTCATCCGAATCAAAAGGAATTAAAAGATACAGCACAGAATTTAATTTAGAAAATCAGGGATTGACTTTATTTCTCAAAGGTGATAAGGCAGAGATCAAAAACACAGCCGATACAAATATTGATGGTTCTTTAAATGAAAAGATCAAATCCAAAGCAAAGTCCTCTGAACAGCTTAGTAGCAAACCTCCATTGCCTAAAAAGCCAGTCTTGCAAAACATAGCTGTTCCAAATACTAATGCATGCAAGGAGAAGCAGGACAAAACTATTCAAGCTCCAGAATCCAGAAATGAAAACAGAGACATGGAGAAAAGACCAAATCCTAGTAAAGTGCCTGGTAAGACTCCTGATACTTTGTAAAGTTGTCTTAACTCATGAAGAATGACCTTACCATGTGTGATTCACACATTCTGTTGTGTGAATCTCAAAACTGGTGAGCTGGAGCTAAGGGCTCTGCCTTTGGTGGTGTTGCTCCCTGGTTCTTCCATTTGATTTTCAGAACAACAGCAGGGAAGAAGCAGCAGACAAAGTAAGGCATTTTTACCTGGGATTTTTCTGTTTCATTGTATTGTTTAAAGAATGTTCAAAGTGACACTCAACAAATACAGGGCATTAGCAAGTATTGTGAAAGAGAAATATCAAGCTACTAAATGTCCCCATTTAGAGCTGCTTTCTGGAAATTCAAAAGGCAGGAGCACATATTGAGTGCAGTGCCCTATGTGAGGTCAGTGAGTCAGACCTGTACACCTTTTCCTGCCATAGTATTGAGACAGAAATACTGCTAACTGCCTGGCACGCTTAGCACACTATTTATACGTTGTCTCCTGTGAGTCTTGCATGTTCATTTATTCATCTTTACCATTACTCACTCCTTGTTTAAAAACAAGAATTAGCTACCCCGCAGCTTGCTGGACTAAGATCAAGTCTACTGCAGATCGTTAAATTGCACCCAGTTGTCTGTATTGTAAGCCAAAACATAATTGGGTTAGAGTTAAAAAATTCAGTCCTCTGGAGACCAATATATTGTGTGCCACAGGCAGAGAACAGAAAAGGCAACACCGCCATCTGAGGTCTTTGCAACCACAGTAAACGAGTTAAGTACACTCAAGCAATTATAACTGGAAAAACTCTGCTCTTCTCTTCAAAGAGTGACCAAAAGTGGGGGGGAAAAAAACCTTTAGGTTTTCCAGTATGTAGGAGGAACTTATTCCCTGCCTCAGTCTGTCTGGTCATGAGTCTGATCTTAAGAATGTGAGGAGATGAGGTTTCTGCATGCCACAGCAGAGCTAGCCCTTCAGGTTGCTGTTTTCCACTGGGGGTCAGGCTCTGAGCCTGGGAGAGAGGAAACACTAAGCTGAAAGAAGACCTTAGAATGTGGCAGGCCACTTGTTCTGTACAAAAGCCTCTTCCTGGCCCCACAGGCAACTTGCTGAAGCTGAGTAAGACTGGGCGCAGCAAAAGTGCAGTGAGTGCTGACAGGTGCAGGAGGAGGAGGAAAGGAAAGAAATGGAACCGGGGAGCACATTTCTCCTCTGTTCCTGCAGCTCTGGGACAAAGGAGGCTCCTGGCCCTGGCTCAGGGCTGTTCTCTACAAAATGGTTTGTATGCGCAAGAGCCTGGCCTCACTGGCAGGGCTGTGCACACCTGGAGTTTGACCTGGTGCTGCTGTTCCAGTAGCACTGTTTCAGATATGTTCCTCTCCACCTGGCAGTATTACAGCAGATTGGTGTGGCCTGGTATTGTCTGACATGGAGATTCAGATTAGCCTGTAGCAGTAATTAGTCTTCTTATCTAATTCCTCACTGTTATTATTATATCATAGTAGTTTTCCAGCTTTGAACAGCTTTGCGATACATTCTGCTATTTTAGCATGCCAGGAGTAAAAGCTTAATTCTAAATAGAGAACACTCTACTCCAACTTGACCTGAGGTCTTTCCAGGTCTTTCCTGTGCCACTACAGACCTTCCTCCTTAGAAACGGGATCGAGTCACTACCTCAGCCTGAGCTGGCTACAACAGGCTGAAGGTGAGTGAGATATCCCCACCTTCTCCAGCCATCTGGGCACAACAGCAGGTTTTGTGGGGGGGAATTAAGCAGTATCACACAGGAGAATTGCTGTATTACCTCTATAGGGCATCTTGAGCCATGGGATGGAATGAGGGAAAAAACAGCTTTGTGGGACAGTGCAGTACTCCTGTGCAAATGTCATTTTGAGCTCTTTGAAACTATTGCCTCAGCCCAGTGACTCAGGAGGGTATCTTTGTAAGTGCCAGAAATCTGAAAAGCACTATCAGCATCACTCTTCCAGGGATCGATCATGTGGCTTAACAACAAACTCTGGCAATCAGGTATTCTAGGCTGCCCACTTTCTTTTTTGTCCAAGGATCTTAGGATCTGTGGTTGCTACTGAGGAACACTTGACACTGTCAGGGAGTTTCTGCCTGCTGCATATTAGGAAATTCCTCTGTTCAACAGGAAGGCAAGCTGTGGAATCATAATGCAAGGGGGTGTAATACCCTTTTCCTATACAATCATCTGCAGAAAGTCAGTTTGCTGTGAAAGGCCCCATGAGGGCTGCAGGCAGGCTGCTGTGCCACCAAAGGGAAAGCAGCAGTGTGACCCATCAGCATTGGCTAGGGAATGAGCAGGGGATTGTTTGGTGTCTGTTCAGCCGCAAGGTGACTTTTTAATGGATGTGTGAAATCAGTCACTCTATCTGTCCAGAGAAGGAATTTTTCTAGAGCTAAAAGCACAAGTCTTTGCAAGAATTAAAAAAATTAAGCTGTGTTTTTGGGGTTTGATAGTCTATAAATCCTGTAAAGGGCAGAGACAACACATGCTAGCAGGTTATTACAAGAGCAAAACTGTAAGTAATACCCATGTGAATGTGCACATGAGAATATTTAAAAATCAGTGACTGTAGCAGAGAGATGTTCTCTAAAAGAAAAAAGGAACTGGGAGTGGGACACTGACTGTAACGGTGAAGGAAACTGGTATGCATTGTCTAGGAAATTTGGGCTTTGAAGCGACAAAGAAAATGTTTCTCTCTACATAAAAGACACTGCTCTAGTGCTGTCCTGTCTATAGCGGAAAAGAAGACACTCTTTTATTTTTATGTATTTATTTATTTATTTATTTATGCTAAAATATATTTGTTTTTAGGTTGTGTCAGGCTCTTTTGTATTATGGCTGCTTTCCAGCAGTGAAATAGACTTTGATGCAAACATAGCACTTTCTGGCGTAAAAAAGACTCTCTTGGTATCAGTGGTATAGATCCAACCAAAAGTCAAATTTTTCACAGAGCTTAAGGAAGGAAATGCCAGAAGTACATTGCCAGATCTTTTAGAATTCTGTGCTCTGAAATTAAGGAACTGGGTGTGTACTCTGACACAGATGCATGTAGTACATTAGTAAACAAAGAGAAGTATTTAGGGCATACTAAATGCCATCTGCATTTTTAAACTCTTTTGTGAAATACCTGCTATTTCATGATTGACCAAAGATATAACGATGTGGAATGAAATATGCACACACGAGCAGTCTTACAAAACAATGACACGTGTATATGGAGGGGTTATATCCCTGTGTATAGTTGTTTGGATTAGTTAAGAATATGTTTGCTTTCAAAATACACAGGGAGTACGCAAGTTAGCTTTGCTGTTACCAGAGGTATGTCCTTCAAGCAGCTGTAATATTCTGCTTGCACAAATGTATGGCAAAAGCAATCACTCTTTGCAGTCCTCACAGGCATAAGATGCTCATTATCAGGGACAGGATCTAAATGTTACAAAGATCCTCTGCAATATTTTGTCCACACAAAGGTTTTTGGATTTAAAGAAAACAAGTACAATATCTCAGGCCATACCTAAAACAAATCAATCCCTAAACCTCAGGGGTATGATAAAATATGTCTTTGTTGTGGTTATTCACGTATGCAACGCTCACACACAACCTTACACACGTTTGAATACACTGAATATATCTGTCTGTCAGTAGACAGAAGTAGGCATGTATTTCTCTCACTTTTCTGTGTGTGCATACACCACTGCACAGTAACGAGTCAATCATAGATCCTC
Source organism: Alectoris magna (assembly GCA_030625065.1). Taxonomy (NCBI): domain Eukaryota; kingdom Metazoa; phylum Chordata; class Aves; order Galliformes; family Phasianidae; genus Alectoris; species Alectoris magna. The sequence goes on from CM060560.1 coordinate 64,362,108, forward strand.
TTTAGTCCATAAATAGTACTGTATCTTCATCTTGTTGCTCACACAGCCAGTCAGATAGATGTGAAAGAATAAACCCAGCTATTGATAGGAAGTGTCTCCTTTCATATTCACAATATTTAGGCAGAAAGAACAGAGCTGTAGTCTCTAAGGAAAAGGAAATCTTTAGTAAAATGGTGAGGGAAATGGATACTTGCATTAAACAACTGCAGCAGGGGAATTTCCACCCTTAGGGAGCACTGGGCCAGCTCTGCTGCTATCAGACCCAGCCAAGAAGAGCTTGGGTGATTCTTATCTGAGGGAAAGAATTCAGAAGGTGAGAGAGGGCTCTGTTTGGTTTGGGAGTTGTCTGGTGGTGAGACTCAGAGCTGTGGAAGTGGTGAAGGGCGCAGGCCTGGCTGCCAGCAGCCTAAGTGACAAGGCCTGTGAAGAGGCCTTCAATGGCATGTGTCTGGTAGCTGTGGTAGAATGGATGGAGGAAGCTTTTGAGTGTGGTTTCAAGAGGCAGCAGGCTTCAGCATCCCATGTGGAATGCTAGGTGTTCATAGGTGGAGGCGTTAGGCATAGAGCAGTTAGACAAGTTCTGACCTGGTGTCCTCTCATTTCCCGTGACTATCCCAAGGGGAAGAAGAAGGGGCTCATTCTTTCCAAAAGTCTCAGGCCAAATCCAAGGAAACAAAGAGAAGAAACTATCATGAGCTTAAAACTATGAGTGAATGAGAGATACATCACTGCCAACAACATCCCTTATTATTTTATGAAGTTATTAAATAGAGAGTTGAATAGTGTATTATTTAAATGTACTGTAATAAGAACCAAAGAGTATAATTCAGAGTTCAGTTTTATTCAGAAATTTTGGAGTGTACCATGGAAGCAAGAGGCTCACCCCTGCTTCACAGAAGGAGAACTGAAGGGCAGAGCTATTATGGAGTTTGTAGCATGTCAGCCTTGCGTGGATTCCAGCAGAAGATGCCTCTGCTTGCATTCAGCACTCTGCAGAGCATACCCACGGGAAACTCTTGTGCTAGCTGCCGTGCGTATGACTTCCGTCAGAAATGGGAATTAGACTGTGCTTTTGTGTTCTCTTGGTTTCACTGTGGCTAGCTGGTTCCTTAAATGCCGAGCTTTGATGCGTGGTGCATGGTGAATTATAAAAGCATTCTGACTGCCTCGTGACCAGATGAGATAAGATGGGAGGGAGGAATTATTCATGGGATTCAGACAGTCACTGAAATGAGGATGGTGTGCAGACATCACTTCCTGTGAATTGTTGCTTCTTGAGAATGCTTCTGGCTTCTCAGTGTTCTTCAGAATCCCAGAGTTTCATAGGAGAGACTCAGATAACCTTGAACTCTGAGAGTGACTCTCTCCACCATACTTTGTCCTGTATTGCTTCACCACCTTTCATCTTTTGCTAGTACCACAAAGTGGCTGGAACAGCAATGCATGTATATTGCCACGCCACCTTCTCTAGATGGATGTGGGAGGATGTAAAGGACCTCTGGGCAATGGGAAAGATAGCAGATTGTGAATACAATGTAGTCTCTTCCTCATCTTTCAGTATTTTTAGCTGAATGATAAGGGAAAAGGTAGCAAATTCTGCAGATTGCATCTGACTTTTTTTGCTGAAGAAAACGTTTCCCTTGCTTTGCTTGCCTGACATATTTCCTGTAGCAAAGACTCACAGCAGCAAGAATAAAATGTAATTACTTGATGAAAGAAGAAAGCCCATCCCAGAAGCAGATCAGCCCTTGATCCTGCTCAGAGTAGGTGATGGTACTGTGCTATACTATACTGTACATTATCTTTCCACCTTTAAAGATGTTGATAAGGAGCTTTTTCATTGCTACTATAACAGCAGCATTCTGATGCCATCTCTTGCAGGATCATATTTGACTCTAATTTGGCTGCCTTTCAATTAGCGTTACCTGGATGTCTGGTTCCTCATCATGAAAATTATTTGAAAAGCCCAGGTGCTTGACACCTCCCACTGTAATATCTGCTTTATGGAAAATGCTGTTGTAACAGCAGCCTCCTGACATATCACTGAAGGATTGGGTATCCTGTTGTGCTAGGAAATAAATGCATGTCAAAACAATAGGAGGGGGAATCCTAAATACACAAAGACAACAGAGAAATGGAAGCACAGATAGCAGTAAGACCATTACACGTAGTATGGTAAATAGAACTAGAGCATAGCAGTCACTTGTCAGTATTGATTGTTTGGTGGGAGCTGAGGAAGAGCAACGCACATTTCAGTCAGTGTTTACAGAAAGCCCCTGTGGTGTGACAGGGAACAGGGACAGAACACAAAGGGTGATTTTGAATCAGGCAGACTAAGAAGTAACATCCTTAGCAGAGCCAAGGCAGAAGCTGCATTCCCACTGTCAAGGAAAGGCTGGTGGGTAAGTTGAGAGGGCCTTCAGAGTAAAAACTTTGGTATTTGTGAGGACCAAGGTATTAAAGGCAGTGAAGGGCACTGCAAAGGCTCTAGTTATCATGGAAAAGGACCTGTGTGGTGGTGTGACAGCTACACAAGGCCCTGACTTGAAACTGAGGCCTCGACATGGGGCAGAAGGGGATGTTTGGTGGGATGGAGTTACAGGAAGAGGCTGGCCAGGCAGAGTGAGGCTTCAATGGAGAAACATCTTGGTAACACTGATAATACCTTGGGAACATTAACTGCTGTGTGGATATTCATTAAGGGATGCTTCTGAGGAACACCAGATATCACCATCACCTTCAGTAGTGGCAGTCAATCTGCTTATCACAGCAGTGTGATCTGGGGACTGATGAAGCATGGAGCCTAGTTTTACTTGGCAGTGCACTAATGGGTTTTGCCCAAATTGCTTACTGCCTAAGTGGATATATGGGCATGACCTACAAACAAAGGAGATAATGTGATTGTGGATATATTAGCAGACATCGCATCAATCAATTCAGCTTTGTGGCTTTAGTTATGATGGTCTTGATGAAATTAGTCCTAATATAGTCAGAGAAGACTGTTTTGTAGTCCTTGAGCTGCTAGTGGCTGTCTTGGAGAAATGTGGAAAATAAGGGAAAGTAGCCTGTCTTGAAAAGGGAGGTGAGGTGAGGAAAATGGGGTAAGAGGGTGGTATATACCACTTAAAATGAAATACTGAAAGGAATAACTGAGCTATTCATGAATGTCCACAAGGTAGCATGGATGTAAGTTGCAAACAACATGGTTTGGTGATGAAAAAGTCAAATCAAATGATAACTTTTGTGACAGGGCAAGCGAGTGTCATGATGTGCCCTCATGACACTTTTATAAGTACAGTCTTGGTGAAGCTGTTCATTGGGTTGATGCAGAGCTACTGAGTGTGCTGGCTATGTTTCACTGTCATTTTAATGGTGGCCATCCTAGTTTTGGCACTATTCAGTATATTTAAGGACATGGGTGACAGATCTAAGTGTATTTTTCTTACATTTGCAAGTACTAGCAAGCTGGAAAGCCTGTAGGCACAGTGGAGAACAAGAATAGAAATCAGAGCTCTCTTGAGAAAGTGGAAACATAGTCTGAAAAGAATCTTTTTATTATAGAAAAGTACAAAGTGCTGCTCTGTGTGGAAAAATAATCAGATGCACAGATATGAAAAGGGAAAGGGAGAGGGGAAATAAGATGATCTGGAGCTCAAAAACTAAACTTGAAGCAAGAATAAGGTAATACTGCAAAAAAGCCTGATGGTAGTGACTGACACGTATAGGAGGCAGTCTCCAAGGCACGTGAAGTAGTTCTTCCATTTCACCTGATGCTGGCACCTTGTGCCAGAGTGGAGCCAGACTTGGACCAAATTAGGACAGTACCTACAAAAGCATCCAGAGAATAAAACTGATCAGAAAAGCTTAAAAATAAAAATAAATAAATAAATAAATAAATAATAAAAAAGGAGAAAATATGGTCTAAATCTTCAAATGCACAACAGATTGCCACAAGGACAATGTGAGTACTCTGCTCACAACCACAGTGTATAGGAAAAGAAGTTATAGATTGAAATTAGAGCAAAGAAGATTTAGCTTACCTGATGGGGAAAAAATCTAGTGGAAAAAGAACAGCAAAGTCTCTGGACAGATTGTCTGGGGAGACTGTGAGTTCTGCCCCACCTTTGGAGGGTCTTAAGAACAGACTAGACAAATTTTGATCAGAATACAGTTTATGTGAAATTTTGCAACTCATCTTGCCTTACATCTGAAGGGATAGACCAGATGACATTGGACATCTTTCCCAGCATTAAATTATCACCCTTTAAAATGAGACAAAAATGAAGCAAGGACAGCCAGCAAAGAGAAGAGAGGGATTATGTGAAGAACAGCTGTTGGCATGGAAAGATGGGGGATGTAGGTGGCACGCAGAGAATCGGAGTAACTTGCCATGCAGGAAGGAGGGAGGCTTCTTCAGTGTCCTGAGGCCCTTTTTGTCTGTGCGGCATCTGCACAACTGGGCTTCCTGGCTTCTTCTTTTCAGAGGTTTCCCTACAAGATCACATGAGGTAAATGTGATGGGAAATGCACGTGTCAGCTGGCACTACGTCTTCCTTTGCCCTTGAAGGAAATCTTGTTTTCTCTTTTTGTGGTTTTTAGCTGTCATATAGGCTTTGCAATGTTTTCATGCTAACTAAATTCTGGGGTTGGGGCCATGTTCTTCTAAATTAGACCACAACTCTCCAGAAATGTGTGCTACCTCCACAGGGTCTTGAGGCAGGGAGGCACAGCTCCGTGCCAGCACAGCAGCTGAGTACGTCTGAGCAGGATGCTGAAGAGATAACAAACATTTTTAAGGGGCAGAATTATGCATCATGTTGGGATGGTAATGCTGAACTTCAGTTCTGAAATAGCCTTCCAGAAATTTGGGAACTGTGGTGACCAGAAGTGCCTGGGGAAAGTTAAGCTGTCTTTCCCTATGTTAGCACTATTATTCCTCACTAAACAATGCAGTGGCTCTGTATTAGTTGTAAAACTGAAGTTTGGGTGCAGTGTAAACCAAGGAAAAAGTGGAGAATGTGGGGGCTGAAGCCAACAGAGGAGCTGAGGCTTTTCTCTCAGTCCAGTTCTGTCCAGTTTACAGACAAGGTTTCCCTACACAGAGTGTTTGAATATGTAGTATTTCACTTCCCCATACCTCTGCATACCACTTGTTCCTTAATAGCAAATGTGAGAAAAACAGAGTAGTACTTTTGACCCTTTTCTCTAGGAAATGCAATTTTTTCTTGTCTTTCTGAAATCTCCATTCTGGTAGAGCGTGATGAGACTGATTGGCCCAAGTGCAGAACATGGTGAGTGTCAGCAGTGTTAACAGTATTTCTGTGTGTTCAGGCAACACAGGCTGCAGGCAACAGGGGGCTGTGCCTGAGAGGCTATAAAGGTCACAGGAAGGCAGCAACCAGACTAAGGCACTGGCTGCTGCTGTTTGGGAATGGGAATGGAGGGGGCAGAAGGGGAGACCCTGGAAAATGGGTGGTTTTGCACAGCTTGATCGGCTTTCCTGAATCTCTCCCATGTGAAGGCCGTGGAATTGGACTCTAACTGAACAAGGGTGAGAAGAGGTTTTTCACCAGTAGAGTGGTAATTTAGTGAAAACATAAGGATTGTGAAAACATGAGGGTTGTTCTCTGGAGACCAATCTGAAATTCCTATTTATTTACTCAGGCTTATCACACTTCATGTGACAAATCAGCATATTGAGCAAGTGAGAGCTGAAGCTAATTACAGCTCTCTTTCAAATAACCATGCGTATAAATAATCTGTCAACAGAGAGGAGCGTGTCTTTGGTGATTGCTGGAGACTCCAGAAGGGAGCCTGACAGTCCCACCGAGCCAGCCTGGATCACCATCGCAAGGCAGAAGCAGTGGGGAATGCAGCAGGAGCAGGAGCTTGATGGAGAGAAAGCTGTCACTCTGGATACTAAATCAGATACAGAGAAACAGAGTAAAGAGAAGGAAAGAACAGAGGTATTTACAGTACAAATTTGTGATGATTTCATATTATTACATTTCCATAATATTCCTTTAATCTACTGCTATTTTACTACTCAGATGCCATAATGGTGACAGATACGTAATGAGTATAACCGTAAGCAACAAAGATGCTGCTCTCATAAATGCATTATAGATGCAGAATTCCCTGGTTATTCAGATAAGTAATTTTTATGTCCAAGAAATCCTGGAACTATGTGAGGTGTGTAAAATTTCTTAGGTGCCCACTGCATACTTAGCAGAGGTAAGGTGTGGATCGTAGGCTAAGATAACCAAAATGCAGTACTATATTTTACAGTCTCTTTCAGTGCAGTGGGATCAATACAATACTCTCTCCACCATTTCATTGAATCTCCTATACCTTCTGACTGATCTAACACTGAATGTAGAGCCCGATCCCAGAAGGATTTTAGTGCAACAATGTTTAAAGCTTTGAGAAGTGAAACAGGATAAAAATAGCATTTGCACTTGCAGACATTGCCAAGATATAAATTCTGTTTCTTTGTATATAACTGAAATGCGCAATGTGGTGCCATAGGATATGGGCTTCAAAGATCCTATGCAAAAAAAGGTGATACCGGTAGCAAGTGATCTTCCCAGGTGACGAAGCTGTGCTAGCAGAAGCACTTGGCATTAATACAGAATACTAACAAGGCTTCCCTGTTACTGGGCTAGCTCATGGAGGCAGCAGCATGCGAGTACTGCTGCCTGTGTTGCCTCGTGCACAGTAAGAGCCCAGCACTGATACATGAACACGAGTGGCTTACACCAGTTTAGCATTCCCAGTGCAAATGACCTACTTTCTTGCTTAAAATGGTACTATAAGAAACCCGATTACTGTATTATATCCTGGAATAGAAAAAGATGTCTAGATGATGAAAAAAATAGCAGTGGTTTAGATTAACAGGAAGTAAAACCTAATAAAATGTCTAGGCAAGATTGTAAACTGCAAAAATACTCAGCACTGTCATAGCAGTTAAAACACAGAGAGTTTAAATGATCCCAAAGTACAGTTTCTGTGTCAAATAGGAAACTCCAGATTTTAGTTGGCAGTGTTGCCTAAAATTCATGCCATGCATTTCATTTCCCTGCATCAGCTAGCAGAGAAATATGCCAAGATGCTTCTGACTGCTGTGTGTGAGGCGTGGTGCCACTGTACTACTCCTACTCTCACATGGCACCAGGCACTATCGCTTCAGGGTAGTTTTTGATACTGGCAAGAGAAATCATGGGAGGATGTGTTTCATTTCCTTCTCATGGAAGTTTACCTTCAATCCTCCAAAAATTCAATGCCCTAAGCCACAAGATTTGGGAGGTAGAAGGAAAACATGAGAGAGCAAGGCTGTTTGCAAATCCCATGTACGTTAGCGGAGGTTTCCAAATGGCTTGGCATATATTTTGTCTTTATAACAACCTACTAGGAGATACTGTTATAAATAAGAAGATAGACAGAGGGATAGTTTCAGTTTTTGAAACTGAGTGTTACGGATGCTAATGTGAAACCCATAGAGCTCTCTGAACAGGTGTCTGTTCCAGTGAGAGGAGTGAACCAGTGCATGATAAGTCCGTGTGATCCTTGGATCATTACAGGCATCAAATCCACTCCTTTTGCTCATATTCTTCCAGGCTGGTCTTATTTATTGACTGTGCATTATTTGGATTTTAACCCTCTGTGTACCTAGGGGTCAGTGAAACAGCAATGGAGCAAACAATCACACTTGGCACCTAAAACTACTTCAGAAGAACAGAGGAAGGAGTCAAAGTCTGAAGCAAAAGAGCTGCTGACAAGAACCAATTCACTGTCACATTTTGTCTCTGGTAGGAAAGAAAATGTTTAAAATGTATTGCTCTTACCTTGAAACCTTGTCTGAAGAAATCCTGTTTGGGTGTACTGGAGAAGGAGTAGGGGTTAGATCCTAATTCCTTCCCTGGTCCCACATCACCAAGGGCAAAGTGTTTTCTCAGCACTCGTATCTGGAGATTTATGGTGCCACATTCTGCTTTGATTACACTGTAGTCAGAAGTAGTGTTGAAAGAAATGTGAATCAGGAGTGCCAGGCCATTTCACAGGATCGGGTCTCAAATGTAAAAGGTAAAATGCATGCAGAACTATTTTCAACAGCGTTCAGTTTCCATGGGGTTTCCTAAGCACACAAGAACAGTGTGCTCACCGCCTATCATCAGTGATTTGTTGAAGTCTGGGAGGAAGTCTGAAATGAGTGCTCTTGTTTGGCCTCGGCGTGAACACAGGGCATGGCAAAGAATTGAGGTCATCTTACTGTTTTTTATAAGTTTAGGAACCAAAATATATTAGTCTTAAAAAACGTATTCTTTTGTTGCTCAAAGTGGTTATTGCCTCCATAATGTATCGTGGAAGTTTTGATGTGAAATGCAAAGATTTTCTGCTGAACAGCAAGACTCAGCAAGTTTTTTAATGAAAGAGTAGAATATATAGCTGCACAGCAAGCTGGTGTGAAATGCACCTGTGTTTTATTCGCAGTAGCTCAGTCACCGGCACCGGGGGATAAAGATGAAATCAGCCCCTTGAAGAAAGCCAGTACTGCTGCTCCAGACCAGCCGTCGTGGATGGAACTTGCCAAAAAGAAATCTCAAGCTTGGAGTGATATGCCCCAGATTATAAAATAGAATAATGCAAATGAACAACATCATTTATAAATAAGTCGGCTACTTAATTGAACTTCTACAGACCAACTAGTCACAGTGAAGAATCTCTGATACGGGAGAAGGCTCTTACTATACAGCTGTGGAGAAAGCGTGCAATAGGTGCAGTCAAAAAGTTTACCTTAAGCAATTGTAGCAATCAGGATTGCAATGGCAATAGATTACCTAAATTATGCTAAGAACATTCTTACACTTTGGAAAACAAAATTTCTGCTTTATGTATTTCCTGTGTTTTCTTCCTTTAAGGACGTTTGCATCAAAAGAGGATCTTTGCTAAACTTTGCTGAGTTTCAGTTGCTGATGTTCTGTTTGATGTATTTTTTTCTCTGTTTACATTTATAAACTGTGCACTAACATCCTGGTTCTGTTGATGTGTGTCACTGGAATTGCCTCACACTTTTTCTATCAAGCTGTAGAAGTTTCCACGAATGGCTTCTAGTGAGCACTCTGCTAAAACGTGCTGCTTGGACTCTGTTTGCTGAGCTGAACCAAGTGGTCCAGTCTCTGATTTTAGGTTACATTTCATGAGGCACGGCAAATTTATGCATGACCATGAATAAAAATTCCTCAGGTTCTTCTGTGAGCAGCCTTAGTTGCATGATATTTGCTAGAAGGTGAGCAAAACTGGACTGAAGTTGGAAGCTCATGGCAATTAATTTTCGACCTGAATTTATCTGCAACTATCTATCTATCTTCTCTTTATGTGACATCATCGTTCTCAATTAGCAGCATGGCGTTAGCAGCAATGGACAATTTTGCAAGCTAACAATAAATCCCACTGGGGAATTTCCTGGAATCTTAATGCCCGGGAATTAATGCTAAGGAAACCTAGCAGTAGCTAAGGCAAACATTTCTCTCTGTGTATGTATGTATGTGTGAAATATTGCCTTAATGCTGCGCTCCCTAGGCTTATTTATGTATATATTTGTGATTTTGTTTCTCTTCCAGAAAATAAATAAATAAATAAATAAATAAATAAATAAATATTTATAGGGAGACCTTAGGAAATGTAGGATTTCCGAAGAAACACATCTGCACTTTGGAAGTTTTGTTATGTTGTCTTCTTTAAGGAGGTGGGGAGTAAAAGCTGGCCTAATGATTATTTCATTTTGCAACAAACAGCACATTGGAACATGTGAATATCCAAGGCATTGCGGTGGATTCATCCTGATGGACAACAAAACACTAACTACTATGGGACCCACCTTTCAGGCACTGCTCCACATGGGTCCCCAATGGGCAGCAGCTCCTCCAGCCCTCCAGCCCCACTGCAGGCTGCTCTCCATGGGGCAGGAGCTCTCACTGCAGCTCTGGCCCGGGGTTGCTCTTCCTGTTTTGTTTTTGTATCCAGGCGATACTTTAGGACCAGCAGAAGAAATAGGTACATTTTTCAGATATTACTAAAAAGATTTTAACTCCCTCTGTAATAATTTTTTAGCATATAGTGTTATTTTAATATATATTGTTACTGTGTTGTAGCAATCTTGAAAAAATGGTTTCTGTATTAAAGGAGTATTCTCTAGTTATTGCCGTGTCCCTACCCATACCCTGCCCAGAGAGGATGACATTTTCAGGAAATGCAGTGACAAATGCAGTCTGTCTCCTTGCAGTCCTTGTTTAAAATCATTACATTGCTGAATCGTGACTGAATTTTTGGAGCATGACCTGTGCAGCTGCATGGGGATGCATGGGAACCCACTGGACCATCTCCCATTTTGACAGACTGACACTCAAGAATACCAGAGAAGCAAGGTGGAGGTCTGCTGGCATGACCTGTGCAATCCCAAGGGAAAAAAACAAACCACCGGGTGCCCTGCTCCTTGTGTGGTGGTTCAGCTCCAAACAGGAGACTGGAAGCACCAATGATGTAGATGATTTCAGGGCGCAGCTAGATGAACCAGTGGAAGATGAAACCCAGCAAGAGTTGCTCAGCATGAAAGCCAAAGTTGTGGCCTCAGTGATTGCCATGGGCGTTCGGAGGTGGCAGCTGGACGACTCATCTTTGGCACAGCGTCCTGCCACAGGCACCGGCCTTTGTGAAAGACCCTGGGCTCTCTGGACCTCTCACCTGATGAGCTTTTGTTTTCTTACAGCGTCGCTCTGCACACATAGAATCACAGAATGATAGAATGATAGAATGATAGAATCATAGAATGGCCTGGGTTGAAAAGGACCACAATGATCATCTGGTTTCAACCCCCTGCTATGTGCAGGGTCACCAACCACCAGACCAGGCTGCCCAGAGCCACATCCAGCCTGGCCTTGAATGCCTCCAGGGATGGGGCATCCACAACCTCCTTGGGCAACCTGTTCCAGTGCGTCACCACCCTCTGTGTGAAAAACTTCATCCTAATATCTAACCTAAACCTTCTCTGTATTTTTTTCATTCTAAGTCAAAGGGCCCTGATATAGTCCTAAAACAGCTGTGCTGTCAACAGGTAGGCAGAATGTGGGTTTGGAGTCTGTGTATTTTGCTTTGGACAGATGGCTTGTTTTGTGGCCAAATACAAATGTATTTTTCTTCTCTGTGTGAAAAGTGATTTCTGGTTAACAATTCACACCACTGGAAAAGCTTTCAGATCTGATCAGCTTTCCTGGGAACGTCACTGTGTGTTTCCAGCTGAGAAGCTGTATGACTGACCCAGGCTGATCCATTTTGCTCAGGCAGCTGCAATATACATTGCTGGTACAGAACTTGTAACACTGACATAAAATGTAAAAATTCACCCTTTGTTCATAACTCACACACATCAGCTCCCTCAGTCTGAATTACAGTCAAGCAACACCAGCGAAATGGACTTGAAGAAAGAACGGTTTCCTCTCCCAGAAGTGCTTCGTGATGCATCTTTGGTTTTCTGTCCAAGGTGCAAGGTGACACTCCGCAGTCAGTTTCTGTCCCTGGCGGTGAAGTACTGTGTGCAATGCAAATGTAGTGTGGGCCGTGCCTCCTCCTGTGCAAAAAGTGTAGAGTTGGCGACTTACCCAATTTACAAGTTGGATTATCAGAATTAGCCACCTCTGGAGCTCAGTAACTTTCAGTAAAAAATTATGACTAAATGATTTTTAATGTACAGCAAACCATCATAAATTTTAAAGGCCAAAATAGCCCTCCGGCCTTTACTTTGATACAGTGTTTTGCACTGCGCTGCTTTTGACGGTAAAAACATTTACTAAATGTGTTTCATTTTTTTAAAGATGAAGAGGAGGAATACAAAATCTTGTCAGAAAATATCCGGCAGCAGCATAGCAAGGAGCTTGCTGTAATTTTGCGATGCCATTAATTCCCTCTCAGTCGAGAGGAGTACAATAAAATTGCCAAAATGTTTGCTTCGTACCTGTGATGAGCACTCTGCTGCGGGTAACAAAGGTTTCATTACTGGGCTTGGTGTTTGTGGTTAGCAGATCGCTTTTGTACTGTTCTGGAGTCAAAGGCAAAGAAACGATTTGTGAGTGCTGGTCAGTGCTTTGTGGCTCGTGAATCAATACCGATTTGAAGGGCCTTGCGGAGTATCACTCCCAGATAGTTCTCTGCCTTGTTACTCTTTGAAGCTTCCTACCAGCGTGACACATTTCTGCAAGGTCCATTCAGATCTTCTTTTGTGATACCTTGGAGTGCCTTTGCTTCCCCCGCAGATCCCAGTTCTTTTCTGTGCACTGGCTGCGTTCCCAGAAGGAAGCCCTCCTGGCTCACCTACCGCAGCTGAAAAGGAGGTCACTCAGGAAAGTGTTGACCTCTCTCCCTCTCTGGGATCCCAGACGTCTCTGAAGAGCTGTTAGGGGCGCAGCTCATTCCGCACTAAAGTGTCGAAGCAAAGCGATGGAGAGCCATTTTGCTTTCTTCCACCTCTCACAGCTTTGCAGACTGTGCTTTCAGTAATTTCTTTTTGTTAGCATGCAAGGCTCCCTTTATTTACTTGTTGGCATATGAAAGGGCACATGTTGCAGACTCACAGTCCCACCGAAGCCTGTTGTGCTGTCTTTAAGACTGCTGAACCAGCTGTGGTGGCATATGAGGTCCTCCTCATTCCCCATAGCAAGAAATCCCCATTTTTCCCCAAAACTAGTTTGACTTCTGAAGTTGAGAATTGACATGTAATTTCCTAACTTGCCTTTGAAAGTAAACTTTGTGAGTTGATGGTTTCCCAGATGAGCCTTAAAGGTCCCTTCTAGTCCAAGCCATTCAAGCCAGGAATTTCTGAAGTGGAGAGCCAAGTTTGTCCCAAGTAAGCTATGCTAATGGTCTTTCCCAAAGAGATCCTATCCTCACTTTATTTTATTCCTTTCTTTAACCCCTCTGAATTTAACGCAACTGCCTGTAACCACTCCACAACACTGCTTACATCAAAGTGCCAACAAGAAGAGTCTGGAAAGAGCAGACAGCACTCCAAGTCATGTCAAGAGGAGAATAGCGGTAACACCAGTTCAGGAAAACTGAGCCACCCTCTCAAAAGAAATGAGACCATAATAAGCTGCTGGCTCTTTACGCTCAGCACAGGAGATCATTTTGACAGGCACGCTGTCTGTGGACAGCACAGAAGTACATGGCCCTGTGCCCACTGAGCACCATGGCTCTGTCTCCCTCATGTCCCAAACCTCTTAGCAAATCAGTGCTCACCCCCACTCCTTCGGTGTACCCATGGCTCACTGGCACAGCAAACCAGCACTCATGAGGGCCAGCCCACACCAGGCCCGCTGCGAGTACCTGGCTTTGCTATGCGGCGCAGACCCAGGCAGGCCCCCTTCGTGACTGCCCGGCTCTTTGCTGCTTCCTCTTCCTCCTCTGTGGCTTTCCACTTGTTTTCCTGAAGCAGGAGGTGCCTTGAAGGCTAGCTGCCTTCCTTTTAACTCAGCCCAAGCACCGAGCTCCTTCCAGCAATGGCAAGCAGGACAGCGGCCGCCCGGGGCAGCAACTGTGAGTCACTTCTGATGGCGGCTCAGGCAGTCAGCTGCTCTCCAGAGAGACACTGAGCTTCGGAATTGCCTCTTCATGCCACACTTTCCCTTTAGATGTCTCAATTACAGTGAGGATATAATTTATCTTACCTTGTGATTGTGGAGAGGAGATGTGGGCAGGCAGCTTTTGCCTTGACCTACTTCACTGGAGCAGCAAAGAACGCAGAGCTCTGCTGGGCTGAGGAAAATGGCAGCAGCCCCCACTAGAACTCACTTGTGAGGGCTTACACTTCCATGGGGGGGGGGGGGGGGGGAGGGGGGAGGGCAGAGGGTGCTTATCCAAGGGGATAAACCCATGGTGGCTTTCCCAATTGCTTTTCCCTTTTACACAAGTAGCTCCTCACCTTTGCCCACAAAAGCCAGCCCTACTCGGACACGGCCACTGGCACCATGCTGCAAAGCTGCAGTGTGCAGGCTGGGCTCAGGTGCTGCAACAAGGATAGGGGGAGGAGAAGAGGTGGTTTCCTTGGCTGCTTTTATGCAGATTGATGGACAAAATGGAGCCTCTTAACTACATGCCCGCCTCAGGAACTGGTTTCAGCAATTTGGAGTCCTCATTAAAAAGTAACATATGAGCTTGGGAGAGCATAGGAGGACACACGCTTAATTTCCTGAGTAACATTATTGAAATACCACTAAAGAATAAAGTTGTATTTAAAGGGGACATAAATCTCCATTTTGCCTCAATAAAATGAACTTTGAATTTTATGCTTCCTCTAAATGCAAGTTGAAAAGTTCCACTTGTTAAAATATTTTATTTTAGAGGAGAATGCTTGGCTCCTAGGACATACGAGATTCTTCCCCCCAATTTAATGGATGATTACGCCTTTAGAAGGAAACAATTTCTGCTTCCAAATCCTGCTTTTCCCTTGAGCAGTTGAGGGCAACTTGGAGGTTGGGCACAGCAACTGTGCTAATCAGCCAGAGTACATGACCTGACAACCAGCGAGCTGCTCTTCTGGCACCGAGTCACACACCGGCCTTCAGCTGACCCCAAAAGGTTACTCATAGACACAGAGCTCACCTCCACAGGCTCAGTACAGTCAAATGACTCCATTCAAAACAATAGATATTGATTAAGGAGTGAATTAATGCATCGAATTCTGGCTCCCTGATCTCTCCGAGGTATGGTGCCTGATCTGCTGTGCTTTTAATGGTGTTGTACTCAGATGCTTGTAGGAGTTGCTGTGGGTGTTTGCCATGCTCGGGGACCTACCTTAGAGCAGCATGTTTTGATTACTGTAGCTTGATGTCATTACTTGTCTCTTTCTGGCTAATTCATTTTATGAGCCTTCCCTGCTGTTAATAAACATAGTGGTGTTTAATTATTGAGACATTTCATAAAAATGTTTTTGAGACAGCGACAAGTTTTATGTTCTGACTAAATAATTAAACATTATGCAAACGCTAACAACCCCAGCATTCTGGTTATGTAAAACAATACTTGGATGATGGCCTTGTTTGCACACTGAGTTAGTGTTGTCAGGCAGCAATGAGCGGCAGACAGAAGTATAATTCCAATTTAAAAACGTAAACAGGTTCTGATGAAACAGGAGAAACACAGGGGTTAGGCTGAGGGCCAGCCTACTGACACGCTGCGTAGGGAAGGTGGGACGTGTTTCCTGGAGGAGCCCTGAGCATCCCAGCCCTGGGCTGACCCTGCAGCTGGAAGCCCCTCCTAAATGCACATGGAAGGGGCAAGAAACACAGCTTGCACCAGGGGATGAAAGCCAATGCTTGCCATCAACCCGCTCACCTGAGCCTGCCATGATGCTCTCCACTCTCTCTGCGTTTTTCCCCATTCAGCTCTGGCAGTCAGGGACAAAATCCAGCCCCTTACAGTTTTAAGGTTTAATTGCCCATAAACAGGTTTGCTGTGAGATTAGTCATCCTGCAGCCTGCCTTTGAACACTCTGGTACATATGTGCCATAATTCTATAACCAAGGGTTAAGGTGTAATCGCTCGAAAACATAAAGGACTGTCTCTGTGTCAGCACGTTGCTGTTATTCCTGTCCAGAAACAAAGCACTAGTATATGCATGGCATGGAATATGCTATGACATAGCTATGGTGGTTATCAAACGTGTCATCTCTGACACGTTACAAACTTCAGAAAGAGTTTGGTAATTGCTCCCTGGGCTCTGGCTGCCAGGAGCATGTCTGGCTGTGATGGGTGCCTGTTTTGACCCCGTCCCATGTGCTCTCATTACCTGTGTGTCTGGTGGGAGGAATTAGCATCTGCCCACACGGTTGTACAGCATGTGGTATTGTGCTGGGAGCTGTCATTCTGAGAAGTAAGTACCTTTTCGGTATAAAATACGATATCAACAGATTGCTCTTAAACTGCTGTTTTTCCTTTGTGTGCTGGGAGAGTAATTTGCATGTGATTGAGAGAGAGCTGAGCACCTCCTTTGCAGGTGGAGATGGGAAACTCGAAGCTTCTTTTGAATTTGCAAGAAAGGAATACATGGCTTTACTTAAAAATGTGTGTCCTTGGTGTCCTTCCTAGGGGATGGAGCTGCCTGGTAGCCCCAAAGTTCTTCTGCTATTACTGTCACTTCTGTTGCTGGCTGGTGCTGCAGCGGTACAGCTTATTCCAGATGCTCAGGTAGAGTTCCTGTTTGATTGAGGTTCATTTGTCTCTCTCCTAAAACCTTGCTCAAATAAGTCCTCAGAGGCAGGAAATTGCACTCATTACTTCTAAATGCCGTGAAGAATGCTCCTGTCCTATCTATGTTTTCCTTGCCATCCACTATTTTCCCACTGCTGCTGGGATATCCACCCATTCACTTGGTGGGGAAGAGATGGGATTCTAAATTGGCAGAAAAATAACCCTCTAATGAAAGAAACATCACTAAAGCCTTTAAGGCCAGTCAGAGTGAGTTAATATAGCCCGGATACCTGCTGCGATAGGGCAAGGAATGAGATCTTTTCATTACAGCAGAGCACCAGCTCTGTTGAAGTTGACAGCAGCTTTGATAATTATTTTCAGTACTCCTGAGTTTACGCACTCACAAGGTTTGCCTTGACTCGCTGTGTCTCAGGGACACAAGTTAAGGTGCCTCATACTTGCTACAGGTAATTTGAACAAAAGGGTCTAAGACATCATTCTCTTATTCCTTCTCTCTCTCTCTCTCCCTGCTCTAAGTCAGCTACTGACAAAATCACTTTGCCAGGCACTTCGGGTTCTAATGACAGCTCTTACCCTCCCCTGTCTGATCTCAGCCGCTCAGGATTTGTGTCCCCTTGTCCATGGCACTGTTGAAAGACTAGCAGGCTACTTGGGGTAAAGCTTAGAGTGGACAGGTTGGTGGGGAGCTCTGCAGGGCCTTGTAGAGACTGGGGAGCTGGTGGGCAGCATGTGATGGGAGAGGCCATGTTGCTTGGTCAGTGGGCTGCAGCTCTTGGACTGTGGCTACAGCAGATGCCTGTGAGCCCAAGCCTTCACTTTGGGAGCTTCCAAAGACCAAATGTTCTGCTTCTGAGGTTTGCCCTGAAATGAAAGCTAACATTTCAGAATGCTTTAAAATCCACTTAGAACTTGGCTTCAGAAGTACTGACAAAGAAATTCATATTCAACAGGCAGGAGACAAAAAGCCCCCCAAACCTTACCAATTATTAGGGATGCGTCTAGGATTTGAGCTTCTTACTCATATCTGATGTGATAAGGCTCGGAAAGCTACAGGGTCATGCTTTGTTAAGTCACTCATCACCTTCTTCCTGTCATTTTGGTGTGAGTTTGTTTAAGATTTTGTGGTTGTTCTTCATGCTTTCTGGTAAAGGACTTTGAAGGCAAAGCAGTCATGGAAGCAAGGAGAGTGGTATGGGATCAGAGCGGATGGTGGGGGGGGGGAAGGAAAGCCCGAGAGCAAAGGCTGTGCCTCTTTACCCTTTGAGGCAATGCTGACTTGAACGTTGCCAGGCCACAGCTGATGACTGCTGATATGCTCACCCAACCATTGCATGGAACATCAGATTCCACATCCACATTTATTTCTGAGAATTGGGTTTCCAAGAATGAGTGTTGCACAGCTAACATGCTCACAGAGAGGCAGCCTACTCTGTTCCTGTACACAAGCCTATCTATCAGTTTGCTGCTGGTTTACCAGCATCCCATCCATCTTCTGTTGGGAGAGGGCATTTTTGTTCCCCATCCTGCACTGTCCCTAGCAGCAGAAAATGTGCAGGCTCATCCTTCACCTAATGGTGAGAGCAGGAGAAAGCTCATCATCCCAGAGACGGATTTAAGCCAATGGTTTGGTGCCAGGTTTTGGGCTCTTAACATCTGGTTCTAACAAAGTGAGTTGAGCCATGTCCTGCATAATGCGGCCTTCCAGTTGGAAGGAGGATTGGTGATGAAGAGCGGGCTTGGACCAGGCAACAAGAGACGTGAGACAAAGAAAACAAAAAACTAAAGCGTAGCCAGCCCACACTTTGGCAGGGGAGCCTGTGTCAGAAGCCTGGAGTATATGGTTTTAGTCTGTGCTTCTTGGCAATCAGAAGTTTAGATTTGCACCGTTTTTCCACATTTTAGCTCAGGTTTTACATATCCCTACATCTTTGGAGAATACGCAAGTGCCTTAACCGTGTGTCATTCAAGTGGCTATTTGGGCACTTGAAGTGAGTGGAGCTAGGAAATGTCTATAGCTTGTAATAACTCTGCTCAAAATAAAACTAAAAGAGGTATATCTGAGTCAGACTCTCTCAAAGCTTCATCTGACAATGTGACAGTGGACCAGATTTGGAGAGACCCTTCTAAAATACCTTACTTTGCCTGTGAAAGACATCTTGGATTCCTTCCCAGCGCTGCCTGGACCTGTATTGATTTTTGCTAGGAAAGAGTAACTTCAGAAATGTATGCATGCCGAGGGCCTGATTCAGACTTCCCTTTAGCTGCAGTTTCCCTTCCATCAGTGGGCCAAACACCAAGTCGCCCCAAGGTAAGTGAGAGGAGACATCTTTTCAGTGTCTTGCCTATGAAGACGATGCACGAAGTCTAGCTTTCAAATATTTTCCAGAAGCCTTTTCCTTTGTCTTTTAGAAATTTCTCTCATGGTGGTGAGAATACCACAAAGCAGGCACATGGAAAATGCACTGACCATCAAATTACTTAATTCTTAATATGATTTCCTCTCACTTGAACTCTCTCTTCAGGACTAACTGTATCTGACTGCTCTTAACGTAGGTGTCAGCTACTGTCAGCAATATGGGCACAATATGAACTTCAAGGCTTCCAGGTTTATGTTTATGTAGTAGCAGGAACACGTTTGAAAGCTTCTACCTTCAAAAAGAGATGAATAAATGTAAATTTTCATCACCTCTGAGCACACGGCAGAAGAATTTGCAGCTTAGATAATGTACTGCTACAGCGAGTGAAATGATGCTGTGGGGGTGAGGGAAGAGAAACACAAGTTTGGAGACACAGCTCTGTTTCTACCTCCCCAAGACAATGCGGAGAAGTTACGTGCTCTCCTCCTTGTCAGTTTGCCCATTGCGAAGGTGGACAAATAATTTACCTACAGGTGAGGAATCCTGAGGTTTCCGCCGGGCACTGTCCCATCTGACTTCTTAGTGAGACAGGTCTGTGAAGAGCAGCAGCATCACAACGTGTAAGAGAAGATTATTTCAGAATGTAGTCACAGAAATGGCAGAGCGAAGGTTAACTAAATAGAGCCTTTTTGTTTGTTTCGCTACTGAGCATCTGTCTCTATCATCATTTTAATGCAATTTTCTACATCCGTTTATTTGTTGAGCATCACAACAGATACTACACAAGCCGCACATTTATAGATGAACTATACATCTAGCAGCTCTGCGTATAAAAGAATTTTACAATACTACAAAATTAGAATACTTCTTGCAAACTAGTTCAGTCATCAAAGCACTCATTCGCTTTGGTTTATGTCTGTAAAAATGTAATGAGATCTAAATCTGTATGAGCACCAAAAGCGTGAAGTGGGAAAACCGTTCTGTATTGTTATGCTCACACTGTCACATCAAGTCACCCAGAGGGGCTGCCCCTGCTGCAGGGGCAGTGGGCAATCACCGCCAACCTTTCCCCACTACTCATCAGGTACATTTGAGCTTCTCCTTGTTTTTATTGTTGATGTGGCAAAGTGCCCAGCAGAACTAGTTTCACTGGGCTAGGTGCTCCACTGGTGCGCAGCAGGAAAGATTCGGTAGTGACGGGTGTACAGCTGGAAAAGGCAAAACTGGGCTGAGATGGAGGGAGAAGCACTGAGAGTCAGAAGGTTTTGGCTCTGTTAAATAAGGTTAGTGCTAGACTGACAATAAATCCTGTCTCTGAGACAGGATTCAATTATCAGCCAGTAGACGCAGACAATTTCCAGACTGCCATTCCTCAGCCAGGCAACCGTTAAGGCTTTTGCAGCCCACGGTCAAGCACCTTTACCTTTGTGCATCTTTCCCAATGGCCAGAGAAAGCCAGAGTATGATGGTGCGAAAGGCAGAAACGACAACATGTTCATACTTCTGAACGATTCAGGAAACATGCTGGATAAAAAGAGCTCAAAATTTGATAAATACTAATAATAGTGCAGCCCTACAAATGCATAACGACCAGGTGTGCCAGAAAGAATCACTGCAGTGTACGTGAACTGATGGCTGGCCCAGAGCATCCTCTACCAATTTGTCTCTACTCTGGAATTTAGGCAATAACAAAAAATTCACAGCATGAAAGCTTTCCAGTATCAAAATATAGAACAGAATAGTTTGGTTGGAAGGGACCAGCAAACCTCCTGACCACTTCAGGGCCAACCAGAAGTTAAAGCATGCTGTTGAGGGCATTATCCAAACACCTCTTGAATGCTGACAGGCAGAGGGCATCAACCACCTCTCTAGGAAGCTTGTTCCAGTGTCAGGGCATTCTCATGGGAATGAAGCTGTTCCTAATGTCCAGTCTGAAACTCCCCTGGCGGAGATTCATGCATCCTGCCATTGGTTTAACAGTGCAGGATGAAAGAGCAGCTGAGCAGGAAGAACAAGTTCAGAGATCCGCAGGCATTAAATACTGCTCAAGTATAAAAGCGAGCCATCACCTTCACCAGAACCAGGCAGCGTTTCAGCATGTCAGCCAAATAGCCTGGACTCCTTTCTTCTGGCAGCTGCAGGATTTTCCTTTGCCATGCAATTTTGCTATGCATCAAGCAATGGAATATGCCAAGAGGCATTTGATTATTGCTGTAGTAGGTCAGATGAGAGCATTGTTCATGTTTTTTTTTCCTTCCTCTGCACCCTGCCTTCCTTATTATGAAGCTAACTCCAGGAGCAGATGTCAGATGAACTGAGAAAATAACCACATTAACACTTACTCCATTGTTTGCAGAAGTTAATAGTTAATTGGATACTGTCAAGGTCCAGTTGGTAAACCCCCCTAGTGCAAATGTTCAATCAGTGAAAGAGCAAAGAGTAGAAAGTATAAGATAGCCCTCCTCAAATAAATGCCATTAAAGTCATCTTGTAACACATTCTTTCCTCCAGCAAACTTCTCTCTCCTGACAAAAGCACTTTCATGCAAAAATGTCTCACATCAATTTTGTTTTTCCTGGCACAGAAATGCAAAACTCTGTATCCCCGTGCAACACTGATCTATTAAAGTCAAACAGTGGAGGCTCTAATGTTTATAGCTTGCTGGGATCCCTATAGAAATGCCTGTAGTAGATGTGTGTGCACTTGTGTAGATGCAGCGCCAGCCTTTGTTGGAAAGTTATTGTACTAAATGTGTAAACCATAAAAAGGGGAACTGAAGCACAAACTTACACCATAAATTCTCACCGCTTGGCGTATAACACCACAGAGCAGCCAGCTGTCAAGATCCTGCAAACTGCCAATATGCTCCTCCTGCCCTTCCCTGGTGTTGCACCAGCCCCTCAGCACAAACACAGAGGTCTACTGTGCAGGTCACTTAAAAGGAAAGAATACTGCAATGTGTTTAAGCGTTAATTAAAAAATATTAATCTATGGAGTCCTGTCCAATGTCACTTTTAAGACAGAATAGCTAGTAAGATTGTTGTAAGTTCATCAAGTCCTGGTGGGGAACTGTACCACTACACCCAAGGTAAGAGCCTCAACGCAGAGAAGAAACGTCTGCTAGAGGTTTGGTCTCAATCAGGTGGAAGACGAGAAAAAAAGGGGAGGCAGTAAAGGGCTGAGCACTGTTAATCATGAGCAGTACCCAGCATGGGTCTTGCAAAGCAGAGAGCTTCCTTCCACGACCTGGGAGCGCTGATTTTAATGGGACCTTGCAAACCTAAAAACACATCACTTGGCGCAACTTCTGGAGCCCATGAAAGGATCCATTGAAGAACAAGGTTTGCTTACTGCATGGAAACACTGCAGCCTTCAGTAATGAATCATGGAATAGAGCTGCTGCTGACCTTTCCTCACCACTTGCACACCCCAGCACTAATAGCTCTCAGGAGAAAAGAGGGCTTACTTCTACACCTCCCAACTGTGCTTGCCGCACAGCCTGTGGGGCAGCACATGTGCTGCAGCAATGCAGACACAGTCCCACTCTTGCAAGCAGCACAAAGGACAGAGGGCCCATTGAGCGGGTGTGAGGAACAAGCTGCCCTTTAAAGAGTGCAGCTCTCAGGAGTTGCTCTGATTAACATAGCACAAACTCATGGCCATCATCACCAGCCACATCACACAGCACTGGTGTCAGTCACCTGGCACCAAAGAGCAGTGCAAGGAATACCCTGCTGAGCTCACCTGCCCTTCAGGGGTAGATATGAAAATGTCACCCAGAGAGGCGGTGGACGCCCTGTCCCTGGAAGCATCTAAGCTCAGGCTGGACGGGGCACTGAGCACCTGTTGTAGCTGCAGGTGTCCCTGTTCATTGCAGAGGAGTTGAACTAGTCGGTATTTTAAGGGTCCCTGCCCATTCTAACGGTTCTATGACATGCACCCTTACCCAGACAAGGGCTTGACCCAGGAACCACCACGTAGATCTCCTCCACCGCTATACTTAGCAATGGATCTCCTCCACATGCATCCAAGACGATAAACAATGATACATTAGAACAGGTAACATTTTTTGAGACTTTTCCACAGTAGCCAAACTCCAGAAAACGCAGCCCCAAAACACCGGAATAAGTGATAAAGACCAACTAAATCTCACCCCGCTCTGACCCCAACGCACTCACTGAGGGAAGCCTCGCGAGACTGAGTTATTTATACCCAAGGCCGAGGAGAGTGACAGATGACGGAGCCAATGAGCGGCGCCTAGGGGAGAGGGCGGGGCTTCCGCGCCCGGGGGCGGGGCGGAGCTCCCTGCGCGTCGCTGACGAGGGGAGGGCAGGGGAGCGGCAGCTCCGGCGCCGGCCGAGGCAGTCGCTGGTGGCTGCTTTGCCGCCCGCGCCCCGCGGCTCCCCCTGCCGGAGGCAGCGCACAGGTGAGGCTGCCCGCGACCGACACCCTCTCCCTCTACGCGCCCTGGGCGTCCGTTGCCAGTTCCGCGCTCGCTTCGCAGTTCGTCCTTTCCACTCCGTTCGCCCCCTGCTCTGCTTTCGCGGGCTGCGGGCGGGCGTCCTTCCCCTCCGCAGCCTCCCGCGCTGGGCTTCCCCGAGGGGAGGAGGTTGGGGCCGTTCTCTCCGTTCCGCGTGCACCTGCACACAGCCGGACCTGCCGCTCGCGGCTCCTGGTGCCGCCCCCGCGCTCTGCCCCACGCCGGGGTCCGGAGCGGCGCTGCTCCCTCCCTCCCCACCCCGCCGTGCTTCGGTGCTCGGGGAGCGCCGCGCTTAGCTCCCCGTTCGGTGTTTGCCCGCAGCCCGCGGCTTGCAGCAGAGTTTGCAGTCCTTCTTCCTCCATTTCCACCCCCCCCCCCATCTCCGCAGCCGCAGCTGGTGGCGGTCGGTGCTGTCGTCCCCGAGTAAACAGCGGCGGAGGAGAACCCGACTCGCTCGGGACGCGCCGCTCGGAGCGCGAGGTCACCCTGCTGCTGCCGGCGGCGGTGGAACGGGGCAGGACGAGAGCTAGAATCGGGCCGGTGCCCCCCGTTTGAAGGAGCGGGGCCGGATCCCAGCTCTGTGCCCGGCTCCCTCAGGATGGCACCCGCTCTCGTCCTCTGCCGAGTCTGGCGCTGTTTGGTTTCGGTCGCGCACCGCCAGGCACGGCGGAGCCCAGCGGAGCCTCTGCAGGGCACCGGTGTCTCTCGGGCTGTACGGTCTGCGGTTGGAAATGTGCTTCGCGCGTACTGCAGGAGCCGCTGGGCACGGGCGGGAACTTCTCAGTTTATTTGAGGCGCGGTTCGGCGGTGCCGGGTCCGTCCGGTACCTGTGGCCTGCGGCATCTCGCTGGGCCCCTCCTTCGGTGGGAGAGCTTCGAGTCACAGCGCTGAGAAACGGAGAGTGGCTTAGGTTGGAAGGGACCCGACGGATCGTCTGGCTCCAGTGTCACGGGCTTCACGTATCTGGTTGTGCCCGTCATAACGTCGCCTCACAGCGGATTGCCCCTCGGTTAAATTAGCTTAGTTTGGGCTGTAAATTATTGAGGGAATCCGAAGCGACCACCTACGGATCAGATCGTTCACGTGCGTGTGGGGTTTTGCTGGTTTAACGAGATGCATTTCTGAAAGCAGGGATGCTTCTGGCACGTGCATGGCCTTGACGCGTGCGATTTGGTTCAGCAAAATGCATGAAGGATGGTTTGAGTGCTGCTGGGCTCTTGGAGCCTGTGGGTGAGGGGTACGGCACTGGGAGAGAGGGCTGAAAGCAGACCCAGCCAACTCAAAACCCACCGTCGTTATTCATTTGGCACAGTTTTGCGCAGACAAATTGCAGCGAATTGAATCATATTACTGTCAAGAAATTATTTCTCAGAGTTTTAGGCTGTATCATCTCGTGGATTCAACTAGTGCAGCGCGAAGCCCTGGTCATAGCATCTTGATTTTTATTGCAGCAAATGTAGGAGTGATGCCCAGGCTTTTCAGCAAGACAGTTCCCTTCCATTACCAGACAGCATTTTTACTCTCCTGGCTGCCCTCTGTCTGCACGTTGGACCAGCTGTCTCTCTGGGATGATCCCATCTAGGTTGCAGCCTGCTCCTCTGTGCCCACCTGAGTTGCTTCAGAGATGTGACTGCTGCTACAACAGTGGTGAAGGCAGATGCCAGCTTGGGCATCTGTATTTCAGGGCTGCTTTACAATATAAATTGTTGGTGTTGTTACCAGCAGCCTAGCCACTTGTTCTAGTAGTCTGGGAATTGTTGGAACCCTTCCCACTCCTTAAATCCCTACAGACAGGCCTCATGGAACTTTGGGGTTTTGTGGTTTCTTTCTTTCCTTTCCATTAAAGTTCATACAGGCTTTTATCTTTGACCTAATTGCTGCTGCCTACCCCCCTGGCTCTGATAATGTCCGTCTCCTATTCAAGGTGCTGATGATGCTGATACTTCCTGGCATGCCGTGCTCTGTGTTAGCTCTCTATAGGTCTCTCAGCTGTCTTTATCTTTCATTGTGTTGAATTCAGGTTTCTGTATTGCAGAGCTTTTCACAGTCCTTTTTATTCCCACTCATTACTTTCTTTCTTACTGAATTTGACCAGCTGCTTTGTCCTCTTCCCCTGTAAGCGCACGTATTCTTTTCCTCGTATGTACTATGTGATTTCAGAATTAACGTTTAAAGCCACAGACCTATCTGTGCATGCAGTTCCTCAAAACAAAACATGTTACTGGCATGAAGCATTATTATTGTTATGAGGTAATCGCAAAAGGTAAGCGCTTTTTATAACCTGCATGTTGTGGCCAAGGCTTGAATGCAGGAGCGTGTAGCTCATACCTTTGTTGTTCCTTCCTTTCGTTTGCTGGCCAGGCCTATTCATTACATCTCTATTGGCAAGCTCTTTGGGAAAGGTAGCTTGTCAGATATGACCACTGTCTTTAGGTTCCAACATGATGAAGAGCCTTCTTCCCTGGTCTAAACGTACCCAGGCAAGGGGGTGACAGAGATTGCTTGTGAGGGAAGTTCAAAGCAAGTCTTTATTTATTGCAGGGCAGCAATCACGGGTAGTTTATGGTGGGAGGAAAAAATCTGACAGCGTCTTAAAAGAATATAAAATGCCTGAGCTACTGTAAATGGTACTTGAGCTGTCTGTAAATCAGTTCCCCATCCCCAGGAGTAAAGCAGGACACTGGTTAATTTATTTCCACGTTCTTTGTATCAGTCTGTTAGAATTGTGCATATAGGTGCAGCCTGAGTTTGGACAGCTGAGGGTTTTCTTGTCCTGGGGTATAGACCCTCCACCTGTGGTGAAACTGACCTATGGTTGGCTGCTGTGTTTTTGTCCTTGTGCCGGTGCGGTGGTGAGACAGGAGCGGTATGGGTGCATTGTGGTGGGTTGCTTTGGGTTGTTGCCAGCTGTTATGGATTGAACGGTGTCTGTGTGTGTGACAGCAGCCTGTGCTTTTCGCTGCAGCTAAATGAGGGAAAAAAATTATTGTGGCTGGATAAAGCACTTTGGCACCGAGCAGGGAAAGATGAATGATACACGTTTGTAAATGCTATTTAAAGCTCTGGTCTCTCAGTTCACCGGGGGTGGTTCCACCGCTGCGTTTGCAGCCTCTGCTTGCTGATTTCAGAGACGCTTTGTTAAGTGAGCGCTTAGGAGTGGGGCTTTGGACTTGCTGGCTTCCTGAATACCCTCTGGTATCTACTCATCGCCTGCTGGAGGGATGTGTGCTGTTGCCTTGAGCTGTAGCCTGCTGTAGGAAGCCTGATTTAGCAGGGGCTTGGTCTGCATGATCCCCAGAGGTCCCTTCCAACCTGTGTGCTTCTGTGATAAGATTCTAATATAGGTGATGTGTATGTTTGTCCTTTCACTACCGAAGTAATGTCAAGTACAACTCCTCCAGATATCACAGAATCACAGAATTGTGAAAAAGCGCAGACTGACCTAACAAGTGCAGTTCCCTGGGCTGGGTGCATGTTAACCACAATAACTAACATGCACCAGTGTTTACAGTATTTTGGTACATGGGGGGTATCTGTAATTATTTTTGGTCTAATCCATTACCATCTTGTTTCCTTTGAACAGGAATAGAAGATAAAGGACGTATCATTTGTGAGAACTCTAAGAAAGTTTACAGCAGTTTGGAATGGATTAATTTGTGACGCCTTTGATATGTGAGAGCTCCGCTTTGCCTTCCCCTCGGCCTGGCTGCTGCTGGTGGACCTGAGCTGACGTGACTGCAGCAAGCCCAATAAGGCCAGTCCTCATCGCTAACGGAACGTAACCAAGTGTGATGCTGAAATGAGATGAGGCTCCGAAATGGAACTGTGGCCACCGTGTTAGTTTTCATCACTACTTTCCTCAGCTTGTCCTGGTATACTGCATGGCAAAATGGGAAAGGTAAGTAAAGGGCTCCAAAACTAAATGGGACTCCACGTGGCTGTGTGGCTGAAGGATGGGTAGGGCAGATGTGTGCTTTGCTGCCGCGTGTTAGCAATCTGTAAACTTCCTGTCCACCAGCTCTGCTTCAGCAGGCGTTGCCTTGGTGAGGACTTAACACCTGCCAGTAGATTTGGGAAAATTAACTTGGAGGGATCCTGGTTTGGAAAAAAAAACAAAGCAAAACCAGCCAAAAATGACTGAAGGAAAACAAATTCTGCTGCTAGAGGAAAGGTTCGGTCCAGGCTGAATAATCTTTTTGACTGTTTGTTTTTCCTGTCTAATGGGTGTTGGTAAAACAGCTGTTCTTTTTTCTTTTTGTTATTTTCCCATGTAACATATGGCCAATAGACCAGGCTGGACAGGGTTATTTTTGGCACAGTGTTCTGTCTTCCCCGATGATTCGGTGATGGCAGTGGCAAACCGCCAAGCGGCGTTGTCCGAGGATTGTTCTTTCTTACCATCTTTGAAGGAAGTGTAAAATATTTCTTCTGAGTGCGGTATAGGAAGTAAAGTAATATCAACAAATTGACTGCGTGATGGGAAATGTAGCCATTGTAATAACGTGAGCAATCTCATGAAATAAATAACTACTGTGCTTAATAGATTTTCACAGTTTAACACATTTGATCTTGTTGCATTCCATGTGAACCCATGTGAAAAATCAGCTTTTCTGAGAGTCAGGACTGTTTTTGTTCTGATTTTTGTCTTTCTGTAAAGCAAATGAACTTATTCAGTAACAGTTCCTAGAAAAAAGGTTAGATATTTTTTCTTTCATAACCATTTGATCTGTGTCCTTCAAAGATCGAGTCATCTTAAAATGCACGTTCTGTATCAAATGGGATTGCTACGTGGTTGGTTCTGACTGTTCTGCTGAGAATCTTATCTTCAGTTGTGCCTTGGGTCCAGTAAGAGAAGGCTGAGGTTTCCTGAGAATTGCTTGTTGTAGTACAGCCAAGTTGCATCCTTATTTAAGTGTAAAAGAAGAATGAGAAGGATGTTTTGGGAAGAAGCAGGTGAGGTCTGTGGCGTATTGGCTTGTTTTTTTTGTTTTTAATGTATTATTTGACACTAGTAGAGAAGCAGCAGTTGCTATGTAGCCTGATCTCTGCTGTGGTGGTTGTTTGGTAGGCCAGCCTTCTAACTGTAAGCATCATTAAAAATGTCACGTTTGGGGGGCTGGGGTCATACAGAGATCTTCTCATTGGGCAACAGAAGTATAGGAGTGCAGAACACTGTCAAGAAAGTGATGTTTGAATTGCATTGCAAGTAGCATTTTAAACTTCGGTTAATACAGCACTCGTTCTCTGGTTAAATGTCGTGTTAATAATTCTTTTCTTCCTGAAGAAACCTCAAAAAAAATTTTGCTTTCACTTTGGCCAAGATGTACGTATGTGAAATTCCGTCTTGGTGGTTGTTTTTTTGCTTAACATAATGTGGTGTATAAATCTTGCGCTCTTCAGTCAAAGAATATAATAAAATCTTAATTAAAGTAATCAACAAAATTCCACTGTCAAGAGAGTGCTATTGTCTATAGTGCTTGGTGACAATTTAAGCTTTTGTTGGTCAGACTGCTACGTTATTTGCCTGTGCTTTATTTTTTTTTTCCATCTGAATGCTCAGAATCAATATTTAAGTGTAGAACTCTTATACTACCATTATCTTCCTCCGGGTCTGTCTTCTGAGCAATAAGATGGTAACTTGTTCAATAAAAATAGGTTTAACATGACATCGGAAATACACTAATTATGAGTAATTGTTGTAGAACTATAATCTAGAAAACCTGCTCTTCAGATATTGCTTCAAGAGAGGTTTATACGTAGGATATTGTTTTTGAGATTTTATTTTGCTTGTGTAAGTTAATGAAATGCTGAACAGGTTGTATAAACCCAAAGCAGATCTGAGCTCATTTCAGTACCACATTTTAATTCAGAGACTTCTATACCAGTGGGACAAGTTGAGAAACTAACAATATCTACTTAATAAGAATCCATATATATATTTTTTTTTCCAGCTTCCAACGGTTTGTTTATTTAATAAGCCTTGCAGAATGGTTTCTTAATTCACTGATGACTTTTTCATTAAATTATTCAGGGGCTCAGTCAGATGCAAATACGGCGCTTGGTGTTCCTGTTCGCTGGAAGGTTACGATGTGTCACTTGCTGTGATCATCTTTTGTTATTCGTTATGCTTATATGGCATACATTGCTTTCTTGAAGGTATTTATCAGTCTTTGGACAGCAAAGTAAATCCACTTGTATAAAATATTAATTATATATTTTTTAAACTAAGAGCAAGCGGTAGCCAAATAAATTTTGTCCCAATGACCCAAAGCCAATAATCGGGAGATTCTTTTCAGTTGAAGAACCAGGATCCTGGATGACTGTTCTTAAAATGTAGAACTACTTGTAGAATAAACACAAGACTGGGATAGTGTGATATCTTTGTTTATCATGTCTTCCTCTAGCAAGTATACCTGTGCCAGTCTATGGGATAAGTTTGCACTGCAACATCATACAGCCTTTGCCGCTGATTTAAAGCACAAAAAAATTCTCTCAGTGAGAGAACAGTGCTTTGTGGTGCTTTGCAGACTTCATGGATGTGGTAGAAAGCTGCTGGGAAGGTAAACTCTGTCTGAACTACCTTCACTGGCAACGCTGTGACTGTAGCTTACTCAGTAGTTAAGAGTACGTAATGAACCTCTCGTGGGATGGATGATATGTTTTGGATTAAGTTTCTGGTTATGTTTTTGCTTTTCAAGTTAACTGTATTTGAAGCAAGTTGACTGGAATACTTCTTATCTTTGGAGCATATCTTTAAAATTAAGGCAAAATTGTCGCTTTCTACAGCCCATGCGGTGCCCAGAAGCACTGGAGTTGTAAGGAAGCAGTACAGGCCCTGAAGACACATGGGAGAAACCTCTCTCTTTTGTGAGACTGCCAAACAGGAGTTGTAAGACTACCTTTCATGTGCCAAAAGTATGCAATGGACAGCTCATAGATGAGGCAGGTACTGGAAAACAGATCTTACCAAAATTGATTCTTTTGATGCGCATAAAGAGCACACCTAAAGAACCTGCCGTTACTTAATGTTCAGAGCTAGTTTAGTTCAAGATGTCCTTGAATTCCTCTTAAGCAAGTGAGAGCAATTCCTCCTCCTCTTATACAAGTGGTAAATTCATGCTTAACGCGTGTACTTGGACTGAATTGTGCTTCCTGGTACTACTGACCTGCGGATTGCAGGTGTTCGACCAAGGGTGTTATCGTAAATCTAAAACCTGCTCACGGGATGAGGATGGCTGATATTGGCATGCTGATTTAAAACCATATGGGAACATCTCAGAGAGGACTCTCACTTATGAGATATTTAACCAGCTTCCTAGTTTGCCAAATATTCACTCATATTTAAATAATGGTGGTATGAGTGACTGTTTCATGCTAAGCACAACCTTTTTTTTTCTCCTATGGAGCAAGAATGGGAATTAACTTGGGCCACATCATCATAGAATCACAGAATGCCCTCAGTTGAAAAGGACCACAATGATCATCTGGTTTCGACCCCCCTGCTATGCACTGGGTCACGAACCAGCAGACCAGGCTGCCCAGAGCCACGTCCAGCCTGGCCTTGGATGCCTCCAGGGATGGGGCATCCACAACCTCCTTGGGCAACCTGTTCCAGTGCGTCACCACCCTCTGTGTGAAAAACTTCCTCCTAATATCTAACCTAAACCTCCCCTGTCTCAGTTTAAAACCATTCCCCCCTATTTTTTTTTTTTTCTATTCTATATTCCTATTGCTGTCCACCCTCAGAAACAGATGTACCCCCTCCTTGTTTACATGTTCCCTTCAAGCATTGGAAGGCCACAATGAGATCTCCCTATAATATAATGAAACTGTTGTCTTCTTTCTCCTCTGCCTTCATACTACTGGAATTCCCACACTGATTCTTAGCCACAGTGATCTTAAGTGCTGAAAAAAAGAAGTCAGATTGTCCTATTCTTGCCTTTAAGTTTTGACTTAAACCTAAAATAAAGGCAGCAGCCAATGATGGGAGGCTTTGGAGTAAGAAGCTGGCATTAGTTCCCAGAGGGAGCAAAGTCCTATAGAACCATTGAGGAAATACAGCAGGGAGCAGAAGATTATTTTTTTTTTCTTGGCAGTTATGCATATATTCTCCTTAAAAATAGAACAGAAATCTAAGGGATGCATGTTTTTTGCAACTGTAACCCACTGTAGTTTATGCTTTGATCCCAAGAGAAGCTGTTATCTGAGTAAATGCTGATTGCAATCCTATGGCTGCACATTCTGATTCTCAGTTGTGCCTATTTCCCAGTGACGTGAATAAAGATTGGTCAACCAACAAAGTTAAAATGGCTGCACAATGGGAAGAGTAGTGTCAGGGGAAAGGAAGGAGTAGGATGCTAGAGCAGGTCGTGCATTTAACAGTTTTTATTGGTCGACTTGTTTGAGCAAGTAGAGAGATGGTTTTCTTGTTCTTTTAAGTAGAAAGGAAGTGTTGATTTCATTTGGAAATTCTGTTGCAGATCTCCCAGGAGCTGGCGTTGAAGGAAGTAGCATCAGCACACAGATATTACTCTGGTTGTATCTGAAATACACTACAGACTTGATTTCCAAGGCTGACCAAGTGGCACATAGCTTTCTGGTAGTAAAACTGCCAGTTGAATTGCATTAAGGCCAGTCAGGAATGTAGGTTTGGAATGGTTACTGTGACTTAAGTGCAGTTCCTGATGGTGCTGTTGCAGATGAATCAAGTGGAAGAGGTATATATGCCAGCTGTTCAGGTGGACAGTATGTAGGTCTGCAGCATCTCTGTGTCCGTCGTGTCTATTGCAGTAGTACTACTGACACCAGTGATTTTGAGCTGATCTGGAAAGGGTCACAGCCAAAGGAGCTTTTGCAGCACTTCTCTGTCCTTTTGTCTTATTTGTAAAATGCTAGCTAGGTTAGCATCACAGTTGATAGGATTCTAAAACTTGGTTGCTGCTAGCATTTAATAAGGCCAACCTCAGCCAGCAGCTTGAGCTACTTCTCTCCATTGCAGTTGAACCCTCAGTTGTGGGGGAAGCCAGTGCTTTTGCTCTGCATGGGTTCTTTTAATAGCTCTTCAGCCTGAGTCCTCTGCGCTTTCATGACTCCTCCAAAATTCTTCTGCTCTCATGCAGAGACTTATCCTTTAGCCAGCTCAGGAAAGACCGTTGCATTCAACACAGCTGCTCGTACATGAGCAGCTTTACTGTACAATGTATATCTACAAATGTATCTGTGTGCTAAGAAATATTTGCAGTGGATTGTAAGCCAGCCTGAATTTCTCTTCTTGCTGATAATATTTTCCCATAGTAGATACTAATTGACACATTAAGTGAGCAAGAAGGGCTTCACAGTGGTCTGTTCTGGTGCTTGTTGGTATTTTCATTAGTGAATCTGGGTGATGAAAGGGAACAAGTGCTTAGCAAATTTCAAACGGCAGCATGCTGGCAGATAGCCTGAGAGAATGAAGTTGAAAGCAGTTTCTGCAAAGCGGAGAGCTGGTCAAAAAGGGGAGTGAGTGGAAGGAGGGTTGGGATGAGTGCTGCTGAAGATAGGTGAAAGTGCCCCAGACATACAATGGGAGAACTAAATGAGAGGAAAAGCAAATGTATGCATGCAGAATGGGGTAGAAACTTGGTGTTAGGATTCTGGTTAGGAATGACAGTTTACTGTAAGTCACATGCTAAACATACCATCACACTGTCGTAGAATTGAAAATGAACTTAGCAGAAAAGGGGTGATAAAGAAGCATGCTATCTCAGCAAGACACAGGAAGTGTTTTTTTTCTACTCTGCTTGGTGCTGTGTCTGTTTCTGGGTGGTGCACTGCAAAGAAAACAGGTTTGGTAGCTGAGGTTCAAAGAAGCAACAAGTGATCAAAGATCAACAGATCTACACAGTAAGGTAAGTTGGTGTACTGGCATTACTTAACTTAAAGGGAAGGTATGAAAAGAGAAACATGAAAATAATTTTCAATATTAGAAGAATTCCTGAAAAAATAAAGGATGCAGTCTGTTGTTCATGGTCACTTTGGATAATAGAGTGTATTAGACTGAAATTGGAATGGAGACTGAGGTTAGATAGTGGGTAGTTTTGGTATGGACAAGTATGTACATACTAAAGTAGACTCTTGGAAGGAGTGAAGAACTTCCCTTGTAGGCATTTTCAAGAACAGGTTACACTGGTGATTTCAGGTCAGACATGCCTGTTTGATATCAAAAGTTGATATCAATTCAGTTGATTAGGGCTAACACGAAAAATGCAAGGCATGCTGGTTTTTAAAGCCAATATGACAACCCCAAAGTAAAGCTCAGATAGGGATGACATTCTGGAGTGTTATGCCCATGCCTGGGGCCCCCAGTGAAAAAAGGATGCGGAGCTGTTGGGGTGGGTCCGGAGGAGGGCCACAAATATAATCAGAGGGCTGAAGCAGCTCTCTTATGAAGTGAGATTTAGGGAGTTGAGCTCGATTAGCTTCGAGAAGACAAGACTCCAGGGAGACCTTATTGTGGCCTTCCGGTACTTGGATGGAGCTTTCAGCCAGGATTGGGACTAACTTTTTTCATGGTCAGGAGCATCAGGATTCATAGCATCAGGATAAAGAAAAATGGCTTTAAACTAAAAGAAGGAGATTTAGGTTTGATGTTAGGAAGAAATTTTTTTACTCAGAGGATGGTGATGCACTGGAACAGGTTGCCTAGAGAGGTTGTGGATGCCCCATCTCTGAAGGCATTCAGGGCCGGGTTGGGTGGGATTTTGGACAGCCTGTTACAGCAGTTGGCAACCCTGCCCCCAGCAAGGGGTTGGAGTTCAATGATCTTTAAGTTCTCCTCCAGCCTTAAGACATTCTGTGGTTCTATTTGATGATTCTGTGACATAGAGCTGGCAGGAATGATCTAACTTTGAACTAGCTGTGTTGCTGAAACTAGTCCTGAGAAGGCGGGGACTGGGCTAGATGATCCCTAGAAGACCCTTCTAACTTGTTTCTACTGGGTCTACTTGACCTTGGCGAAGTTTCTCTCTCCTTTTGCCAAGAATGACATGCCAGTGCATTTCATCACTAAATAATATTGATGTTAGCATAAGATATGCAGAAGTTGTTCTTTATTATTTTCAACATTTGATCCCTTTAAAAATACACCATATATTAACTTGTATTTTGGTAGATTCACTTAGCTTTTTATTATTATTGTCCACTGACCTATCTATGGCTGCGGACCTTTACAGTACTCTGTTAGAAAAATCTCAGAATTGCTTGGTTTTATTTTTAAGTGTGATTTCCTCCCCCTCACTGCCTCTCCAGTTTAGAGTAGTATCCTGTACAATAGCCCTATTCCTGCTGTGTAATCAAAACTTTATTTGCTGTCTGGACAATGAAAAAGCCTATTCCTTTATGATGGAGTCTTTGGATTAGAATCCCATAAGCTGTTTCTTTTTAGGATGAGATACTGGTAAGTCTATAATTTAGTTTTGTTTATAACACACTATGTTTTGTTTTCCTGAACATGCTAGAAAGTGAATGGAAAGTGTTTTCTTTGCTCACAGTGAAAGGCTTTGTTCCAGCTAGTCTCTCCCTAAGAAGCAGTTAGTCTAGATGGTCTTTTAGTGCTGTACTTCCTACTGCTTTTCTGGTTGTCTTCTTGGCTTTCATGCAGCTTTCTGTCTATTTCTGCTGATGCTTCCCACAGGCGCGCCGCCCATCCATCTAGCAGTAAACAACAAACTGTATTTTTGCTTGCAGCTACATATATTTTTATTATTTTATTCTCAAAAATGATTTACAAGTTTATATGCTTATTGTACATAGATGTTGCTATTGTGACCCACTGATGCATCATGTTTTTGCATATCAACATCATGAATATGCAAGTTTCCTCAGATGCTTCGGGGATGGGCTGAACTAGATTTCTTTTCCATTACTGGTGAGGTAGTTGTGTCAAGAACAGTCCTCTTTATTGTACAGCCCCTGGAGAAAAACTGTACTGCTGAAGCAAGATTTGAATATAGTGAGTGTGATAGCATCATGTTTTACTTACGGTGGTACTGATAAGCAGCAACATGAGAGTCTGGTAAAACTGATTATAAGGTGTGGGTCTGTTTGTTTATTTATTTGCAAGGAGAGCAAGTTGGAATCTATACTTGGAAACTAAGCTTGTCCAGCAGTTACTGGTACACAAAGAAGCAAGGAGTATCCACTAGCAAGTGCAGAAATAGGAATCAAACTTTTACAGCACATACATTTTGTACCCACGCTGGTAAGAGTTTCTATTTTAGCTCTTAGGCGTAGCATTGGAGTGATAGCACTCTTCTGAGAGCTGTTATCTTTTGTTGGATCAATTTCCTCCAAGTGTATTAGGATGTTAAACAGTAATGCCTGATCCATAGCTAATGAATTTTATTTTAATTTAGGAAGCTGGGTGTTCTTGCTGTAGTTTCTGGTTTGTAAGTGTATGTTTCGTTGGTTTCTGAAGGGAGGGAAAGGAATGGCTTAAAGTAAGTGCTTTGGTTTACATGTACAGGCTCTCTCAGACAGGTATTGACAACTCTGTGGTAGAAACAAATAATACTATGGTTCTCAAAAGCCTTCAGGCTGTCGGAACTGAAAGGTTGCTTTTTTCTTTCTGTGGCACGGTTTTATTTTCCAGTATGCTTTGTTTTCTGTGCTGCACTGGTCTGTGGCTGAGTTAGTCCATCTAAGAATGTACGGTATCTTGACTCTTAAAGTCTGAGCCCTGAATGCTCAACAGTGCCTGAACATATCATGTGAATAATGATTCTTAGAGAAGGTTTGGAGTACCAGGGTTTTGGTGGATGTGACTCCTTTATGGAAATCTGGCCTGGGCAGAAATCCTTCAGATGCATATTCTGTTTCACCCAGATGAGTGGATGCTGTAGCAGTGGTATCCTCCTGCTGACCAGATGGCTGTATGACTGTAAGTCCTGATTGTGTGCACAGTGAGTGATAACTTTGAGAAGTTTCATGCAAGTGTGTATTTGTGATAAGTAGTTATCGAGCAATTGTACAATATTTCCTGTGCTTTAGGGATGACCGAGGGGGTCAAACGCTCAGCTCCTGCCCAGTTGGTTGGCATATGTGCTGTGAGTCATGCTCAGGAGGATGTATAGAGTGCACGTGCCAGAGGTTTTGTTTGCCTGTAAGCAGCAAGGTTAAACATTTTTGCTTTGCACAAATGTATCTGTTGATCAGGGAGGCTCTGAACAGAAATACTGGTGACCTTTCTGAAACTCCCATGTGAAGACACGTGCTGGTGTAATAACCGTTCTCTCTTCAGTTTTAAGTGGGACACATGCGTTCAGTGGTAGAGATGACCTTTGTAGGTCAGGGCTCATTTTCCCTTGTCCTCCTCTGTAGTGCTTTACTGGGCTGGCAGCTGTATACAACAACTGTGCATTTTAAAGTGTTTCTGTGAGCTGTAAAAGTAAACTAACTCCTTGTCCTGTATTTACAACACATTGGCTTAAATTTAACTGTATTTAACTTAGAAGAAATTTTAAACTTGAAAAGATCTACAACTGAACAGGAGACTTTACTCTGTCTTATGTTTTGGGGATGAGTTGCATCAGGTTTTGTGGTATTTTAGCTATGTGCAGCTTGCAGTGATCAAAGGTTTGAAATGGGTGAGGTTGAGAGTTTCCACCCGAGTAGCAAAAAAAAAAAAAAGAGTAGAACATTCATAACACATCCTTATAATCAGTATCTCATTACAAGTAGTACCCATGTCTACTTGTTCACCAGTAGGTAGCAAAGAAAGGATAGCTGTCGTTGACCTTTAAAAGAGCTGTGATGATGTCTTTGCAGCTCCTTTGGCCTAGCTAGCTTTCAAAGGCAGATGCTGTTACTGTGTGCAAGCCATCCCTGAGGGACAACATGAGGAGCTGTGTGTCAATGCAGGACCAAGGGCAGAATGCCGGATCTTTGAGTTGGTACTCTAGGGGCAGAGGAATGCAGATTCTAGGGTTTAGCGGGGAGTCTTGGGAGGAGCTTGGCCCACTGGGGTTCCTGTCCCTGGGAGTGAGAGGCTGTGGAAACAGTGGTAGGAAAACAAATGTGTGGAGCTTGTGTGGCTGCAGTATCTCAGTTGGGGTTTGGGTGTTCCCTCCCCACCCTGCAGTCTTGGCTCTCACCAGTCGCGCACAATCACTGGAGCGCAAGGTGAGGAGGGGAGCACTGCTTCATTTAAGACTCAAGCAGATGTTTGCACATAAATTATGAATGCTGTTTTTCTTGATTGTTCACGATGCTGCTGGTTAAATGCAGCTTCAAAGTGTAGGATAAACTGCTGCTGTTTGAGCGGTTATAAATACTTTTTTTTTTTTTTTTTTCCAAAGGAAATTTAAATATAGGAGGCCGATGGCTAGGCTGTTCCCATTATGGTGTGTAAGGGAAACTGTAGGGTTGGTGGCTGATGCAATTGGCTCTACTTTTCATTATCACAGATTAAAAGTTGCACAGCAGATTGCTTTCGTATACTGAATACTGGCATTAAGAGCGATGAGGCACTTAATAACATTTCTACCCTATGGATGTATTGATTTGCATCTTTCAGAAATAAAATGCAGCTTTATAGCCACGATGTTTGTAAGGCAAAAAGACTCTCTTGGGGGGAAAAAAACAACATGCAACAGAACAACAACAACAAAATCTTTCCCATAACAGAAGATAGAAATATTTTATTTCCATTCAGTTTTATTAAGGTGTAGTTCATAGCCACCTGATATTTCTTGCATCTCTACTTCTGCGGGGGTTTGATGCCTGCACTGAGCTAGATCTTCCGCAAAGTCTTTGTTACCTTGTTTTAGAAGAGACCAATATGAAAGCTATAGTCGTACTCAAATCTTTCCTCATTTGAAGTACAAAAGGAGCTAACTAACACTGAATAATACTGAGAGAGGGTAGCGCAGTGGAAAAATAGTTCAAAATAATTAACATATAATAATTAACAAATATATTCAGTACAGAAAATCAACATTTTGGTTTAACTGTCCAAAATCTTTGGTGAAAAGCACAATCTTTCTGCTGCTTATTCAGGAAATTGATTCCAATGGCTTTAATCAAGTCTAACTAGAAACCAAATAGCATCTTCTCTAACCTTGTGTTTACAGTTCCATTTGCCGTGGTTGACATTCTGATCTGTTGAAGTACATTATGTATTCTAGTGTTCGCAGATGATATAAAATTGAATATATCTCCCCTGCCCCACCAGGTATTTTAACCTTGTGCTTATTTTGTTTTTAGTCGTATGGAAGTTAAGTCTGTCTGTGAAACAATGGCAAAAAACAAAAACACAAAAACCCCTGCGCTGATTCCATGATAGAATTGAGGTTTGACTGATTCCCAGTGTCCAGCTAGGGTTGAATTTTTAATTGCTCTAATGCCATAATTATAGGCTTAAGCTACACCAGTGCTCACAGTTGCAGAGTGGTTAGTGTGGTTATCATCTCTGAACCAGGGTACCTGATTCTGTGTTTTTCCGAGTAAAACCTTATCTGTGTGTATTGCAGTGCTCCCGCTAAGTAGTATTTAAGTCTGTCATCAATATTCTCCTAATTACAGTTATTTAAAACATATGGGTATTCCAGAACAAAGAGGACTTGCACCTTATTCTCAGTTCTTAACCAAGAAGCCTTTATTTCATCCTTTGAATTGGGTTGTCCCTCAGCTCAGGGCACCATGGGAAGCACTGGCTGTGGCTTTGGCTCCAGCTGTGTAGTTAATGGTGTGGTGCTGTTAACAGCACAATTTACTTGTGCAGACAGAACTGGAGAAGTGAAAAGCAAACTCATTTCAGATTAGGCGGGTTGTTGGTGTTGTTTTTTTTTTTTTTTTTTTTTTTTTTAAGATTTCCAGCATGAGTTACATCATAAATACGGGGAGTTATGTATAACCTTTGACTAAAACTCAGTCTGTTTAATTTTAAAATACAGTTAATAACTCCATGCAAAAGGATTTTTAAAAAATTAAAACAAAAAAAGATGTGGATTCAGTTAATGACTGGCTGTTGTTACCAAGGTGTGAGTGGTAGGTAACCGATCAAGCTTTCTCTGATCCTAATTGATTTGAAGAATTGGTTTACTGTTTGTGCACACTGGTTTGGATAATAAAGGCGCAACAAAATGTTCTCACTGTGAACCTTTGTGAAGACTATTTTTTTATTCTCTCAAATCCCTTTTCCAGTCAAGTCCATTACAAGGAAAATCGATGACTCCGTGTATAGTTGTTATTATACAAGATTGTAACAGATGAACAGCCAGAGGTTATAGGGGAACAACTCACTCACTCTGAGGCTCACAGCTAGGATGGATGCTCACCTCAAGGAACTCCACACAGGAGCAATCTCCAAAAGAGATGCTGCTTTAGTGGTGGTCGGTCCTTAAATGGGATCTAGGAGAGGTGGAGTCAAGCTCCACCCCTTCTGGGAGCACAGCTGAATTACCTTCACCTGTGCTCCTGCAGCTGACCCATCACTTGCCTCAGATGGTTAATCAGAGGTTCAGGCTGTGATTAACAGTTTCCCATACACTCCACTTTCATGAATTCTACTGTGGTAGAGAACACTGTTTTTAGTAAATTAAATTGGAGCTTCAGTACCTTCATAAAAAGGTATGTAGGGAAAAAACAGGTATTTATTATGTATACATACTTTATACGTATTTAGAACAAAAACAGCAACACTCCATGAACTTGAGACCTCTCAGTAGCATGTGTACTTGAGTATTAGAGAACGTAGAGTTATGTCCTTGTTCACTGAACGTAGCTGACAAATCAGGTGATTGAGTTCTGAGGAGGAACGTGAGATGTCACAGATGATCACTCATAGTAGAGTTGACTGAAAGGGGTTGAATTACCTAAAGGATAGTAGTTACTCTTGTTTACGCTCTCAGCATATCTTTCTGTGTACTTCAGGTGAAAGAGGTGTCTCTCTTCTATCAGGTGAATATTGGCAGTGTTGCACCAGGGTTAATTGTAGGGGTTGTACTGTAATATCAACATTAAGTATCTCACAGATTGTTATAAAGCCACACTTGGAGTCTTGTGCAGAGACAAGATGTAGAGTTTTTATGAAGGTTGTTTAAAGATAATTCTTTTTTTTTTTTTTTTTTTTCAGACGCCATAAAGAATTAATACCCAAATTACACAAAACCATTGAATTACATGTTCACCTGAGCTCTTTTGTTAATTTCTTAAAATGAACGTTTTGTGCTAAGTATATCTACAGCAGAGTATTTTTTTTTCTTGATCTGCTTTGCTTTTGGGATTAGAATATGTGAAGTTCGTATTTATTCTTACTGTTTCTGCGTGGGTTAGAGATGTGTTAAACGCTGGTTACTTATTGCGGGACTGATTTAGCATATGATTTCAGTGACCTTCCCTTTAAAGAAGAAATGACAGAGTTGAAAGTGCTTCTGAGCACTAGGAGTTAAACAACAAGAACAGCAATAAAAACAGAACCAAGAACGTAAAAGTTAGGACCTAAAAAGTTCTGAGGATTATATTTGTCCGTGAAGACCTGTGCAGTGTTGTTTACTAGGCAAAGGTGACTGAATGCTAGTTAGGTTAACATTTAGGTCCGGACAAAGCAATTGCAAATGTGAATATATTTTTTTTTGCCATCACTGTAGCTTGTTTTTCTTTCTGTTTAATAGAAGCCCAGCTCCTGTGCTGTCAGTAGCTCTTCTCAGACAAATCACATGTTTAATTATCCTTATTGTCTGAAGCCAATGCACAGACAGAGCACCATATGCTTCTGTTGATTTGACCTCTTTAGTCATGGGAGTCTGAATTTTCTGATACGTTATTCTTTCTATTCCTTGTGCTTAAAGTAATGTCAGACCCTCTGTAAGAGTGTAGACTGGTGTCATAGATGTTTTTACACCTGTATGGGAAATCTCCTAAATGGACCTTTCTTGTATTTAGTAATTTATATACAGTCAGAGAGATGGAGACATTTAAAACGCTTCTTAGCTGCTCTATCCAGCTTTTAAAATACCCCTTAACTATAAACCTTTCATTAACTGTTACAATTCTAGTTTGGCTGATTTAAAAAAAAAAAAAAAAAGATTATTATTATTTTTTTTTTTTAACGAGGGAAGCAGATTCCAAGAGTCTCAGCTGTTTTGCTCTGTTGCTACTCTGCTTTGTATAAGTGGCATCTCTGAGAAAATAGGGTTTCTTACTTTGTCAAAAGAATGTTTATGAGTAAATTAATTCTGAAATTTGCGTTTCAAAGTAACAAGGTCTTGCCAGGTGATATTACAAATGATTATATTCAGGTTGCTTTAAAAATTTTAGTAAAAACAATGCCAGCTCCTGCTGCAATGGAATGTTTAAACAAAAGTATCTGGATGTTGATTGGATCAGGCCCTGAAATTTTCAAAGCAAACACTTCAGGCTTGTGCTAGTGCATTAAAGTCAGAAAGAACAAAAAACCGTAATTCGTTTATACAGATCCTGAAGTGCAATATGTGAACAAGTTGCAACAAAGAACTCAAGAATTCTAATTACTTAACTTACTTATTTTAAGTTAGGAAAAGCTGCTCTGGAAAAATAAGTTGCTCTTTGCGGGGCAAGTTACTTGAATAAGCATATTTTTAAATACTTCTAGCCCTAATAAATACACTTCTGTGTGGAAAGCAAGGGTAATAAGCAGTAATTTTACCTGATTGTTTTGGTAGATTGAAATACAAGATTGCTGAGATGAGTCAGTTTGGGTAACAAGACTTAGAGATAAGAGAATGATTGACCACTTGTTTTTCTGAAATCTTTGTACAAGACTGTTGCATAAATCATGAATAATTATGTATTTTTTTAAACAATTATGTAATCTTGAATTCCCTCAGAATAACAGAATATTCTGATGTAGGTAAGGCCACAAACTCTTAACTGAAAAGACCCACGGGACAGCATTCAAATAGGACTGATAAAATTTGACCTTGAGCAATTTTCTTAACAGCTTATATTTATAGCATGTCTGTTCTTAGCGTTTACAGTGTACTGCTTTATTCTGTATTTGCATGGTTGATTACTTTTCTGCCTCAGATTCTGTAACTCATCATAACTTGCTTATAAAAGGCTTTCATTTCACATTAGGAACAAGGAAGCTAATTAGCTTATAGGGAGCAGTCATCCATGATAATATATTGTAACATTTCAAGGACGCAATCTTACAGATTTTAGGCGGTTTCAAGACAGAAGATCAAAAATTACCTTATAAATGCACTTCAGATTTAATTTTTGGGGCTAATTTTTTTTTTTTTCTAAGACTTTCTTAGGTCATGACTTAATTTGACATTATTGGGTACAAATGAGATTTGTACCTATACTCGGTTTTTAACCTCTGATCATTATATCAGATTGTGATGACATTTTGCCATTTTTATAAGCAAGTTGGCACTGTTGGATTCTGCAACCTCTTTTGTGTGTGGACAGAACTTTTTGGCCATACCCATGTGACTGGTTTGATTGCTCAGCCAAACATTTGAGAGAGTGGCACTTCAGTGTGATTCGTGAGTATCTTCTGAGCTCTGGAGTCCAGACTTCTAAAGTGCAGTGAAAGTTATGGCTCATATTTTCCTCAGCCAATGCCACTATGTGTTTCTTGGCTATTTCGTGGATGCTGGATGGCTGTACAATGTCAGTGAGAGCAGGATTTTGGTATTACGAATAGTAAGTAATTGTATGTACATTAAATTTTGCAAAAGCTGCCCAAAATACAGTTTCTAGGCTTGGGGCTCCCAACACAGTTTGGCTTGGAGAAGGCTCCAGATAGTGCTCACTGCGGCCTTCCGTAAGGGAGCTTTCATGCAGGAGAGAGACTGTATTTTTACACAGTCTGATAGTACTAGGATGAGGAGGAGTGGCTTTAAACTAAAGGGAGAAATTTAGGTTGGCTGCTAAGAAAAAAATCTTTCCTCAAAGTGCGGTAAGGCGCTGGCACAGCTGCCCAGGGAAGTTGTGGTGCCCCATCCCTGGAGGCGCTCAAGGCCGGGTTGGATGGGGTCCTGGGCAGCCTGAGCTGGTAGGGGGCAGCCCTGCCCATGGCAGCATATTGGAGTTCGATGACCTAAAAGGTCCCCTCCAGCCAAAGCCATTCTATGAAAATAAGAAATCTGGCCTTTGTCAAAAAAGATGCCAGTTTTAAGATAATGTTGAAAATCATAATCAAAATAAATGTTGGTGTAATATGAAGAGTTTTGTTTGACTTGCTAGATGAATTCAATCTTTCTTTTTTTGACTGGCATGAAAAATAAGCTTGTCTGCCATGTATTAGCATAGCAGGATTT
This sequence comes from Alectoris magna, assembly GCA_030625065.1. Lineage (NCBI taxonomy): Eukaryota > Metazoa > Chordata > Aves > Galliformes > Phasianidae > Alectoris > Alectoris magna. The sequence goes on from CM060560.1 coordinate 64,405,487, forward strand.
CAATTTAAAGGAGTGTTTGTGTGTGAGGGACAAAGGGGACTACTCGATCAAGTGATACTACAAATATGATAGCTTGTAATGCTCTTCGATGTTACAGATCAAGCATGGTCTAAAGGAAGTACATGTTGCATACCTTCCTGTGGCAGTGAAGTGCGGGTATTGTCACAACACGGTGGATAGCGATACACTTAATACCATGATTTTGTGGATCCTCTAAAGCATTTGAACTAATTTTAGGGGAATTGCAGAATTTATTTCTACATCTTACACAGATGAAGAATGAAGAGACTTTTTTTTGTAATAGAAGTGCCAGATTGTCAACATGCCGGCCAGTTCCAGTTTCTAATTCGCTGGCTCTATATAAATCTCAGTGTGGAAGCTCTCCATTAAGCCTTCTGGTTTGTATCAACCTGTAAATTGATAATTCTTGTTGCAAGTGTAAAACGAATGTATGAAGTGTGCTTCTGCCGTGACAGTAACTTGTGTTTTATTTTTAATGGAAGAAATTAGTTGTAGAGTAACTAAGTACTGAAGTGCCTGAATTAGTGTTTACTACAGTGTACTCTCACAGATTCTAAAGAGTGAGTGCAAAGAACATGAAACATTTGTTGTGAAACCTTTAATTTGTAGCACTTCAGCTGAAAGTTTTAGTTGAGATTGTTCTGCTTATGAGTGAGGAGCTAATGAGTGGGAGCCCTAGGGCTGGAAGAGGAAAACTGAAAGGATTATCACTAGGATGGGCCATAAACTTAAGTGTTGGTGAGTTTAGTGCTGTTGCAAGTGAGGCACTATTCATTTGAATAATGTTTTGAATATCCCCCTCTTGGATAGAGGAAGGATCCTGCCACACCAGGTAGCTGTTCTTGCTTTTACTCGTTTTTACTAATTGAATATTTGCGTGCAATGCTTTGTTGCCAACCCGGGCCTTTTGTTGCTGTGTCAGAAGGCAGTCATTCTTCCTGTTCCCATTTAGTGAACAAAGAGGCTGCGAGGTTTCAAGAATTCAGTTTGGTAAGAGCAGGAAATATAAATCAGGCCCACAGTGTGGCAAAACTAAGCCTTCTGTACTTGTCTTGCTTTCTTTTATGCATGCCAGGCCTGTGGCTGGTTCTTTTCTCTGGGTGGCAGATCTGTTATTCTGGGTGTCTATCTGGTTGCAGATTGCAGGAAGATTCAGCTGCCTGCTGTTGATATGGAAAGGTCATAAAGCTTTTGGGATTTTTCTTTTTGTTGTTGTCTGATGCGTCTGCCGTTGGAGACATGCATCTGTACCACCACAGAGCTCTTGAGTAAATTACAGCTTGCTTTTTTCTTTCTTTCTTTTTTTTTTTTTTTTTTTTTTTTAAATACAGTCACCTTAGTTCAATCTGTTCTATTTCCAGTTGTGGAAAAAGCCTGTGATTTAACATATTTGTAAACCTGCTTGATTGATAAGACAAATAATGGCTTGTGAAGCTTTCATGATGCTTTTTACACTGTAGATTGTGCTCCCTTTAGCAGACAGTAAACATCTCTCTTTGAGGAAGAGTAACAATACTAACAGAACTGCTGAAACACTCTTGGGGGTTCTAAGGGTTTTAAGGCAATTCTCAATTCTGCTTTCTCCAGTCTTCCCCCTTCCTGGTCCCCTGCAAAAATGGGGGTGAAAAATGAAAAAAAATCACCAAAGGCTAAGAAGAGGTAGCCTATTACCCAGCACCCAAGCTTATTTTGTTCTTATGCAGAGTCACATGGTTCCTGCTAGGGGCCCAGACTATTATAGCATCCCTGTTGAAGGCTAGATGGAGGCAGACTGTGCAGAGATTATCGGGAAGGCAAAACCCTGTTGCTCATTTTTTGGAAGAGATACCTCCAGAGGGTCACCAAACATCTAATTTTCATAGTGCTTCTATCTTCATTCTCTGGTGCAACATTTTATATATGTATGTGTGTTTATGTATGTCTTCTGCTGCTGTCAAAGATAATGAACAAAATCTGAAGTTTTGTATCAGTCAGCTTTAACAGACAGATCAAGGCTGTCTTGTGTTTGCATGCTCTTGGCAATGCTTAATTGTATCTGCAATATGTTTGATGAATCCAAGCAGTCCTCGCGATGTCTGAACAGTTAGTTGAGTGTTTTTCAGTGATTGTTGCTTTAATAATACCCATGTCTTGACCAAGAATCCTGTTCAGCTTTAATTTCAGTGTAAGATTTTTGTCTATGTATATGAAGGTTTCAGTGTTCAGTTTTCAAGCATGTGCTGCAATTGAAAGTTCAGTATCTAGGCTCTTTCTTTGACACTGATCCATCTCTGTTTCCTTTTTGAGTGGTTTATGCAAAACAAAGAGGCAGACATGGCAGAGTTTTGCTTATTCCATAGATGTCTGTACTCCGCTCTGACAGTGTAGAAGTGCACCCAAAGTAGTTTTCTCACTAACGCTTTTAGAAATTTTTTTTTAATGTGAAAAGTAACATAGGTTTTCAGGTTGTCTGTTTTTGCTTAAGAACTGTTGATGATTTTAAGAGCACTGAAGCTGAATATCCATCAACTTGCAAAGTTGTTTTCATAGGATATTTTTACCATCTTGTTGCCCAGTATGTTTTACATTTGGAATTACTATACACTAAATATTCTGCAAGTAAAGGTAATTTACCCTCAATGCAGACTACTTAACGCTATTTCAGTTGTGCTGAGATAATCCACAAAATGCTTTTGTAAATTCAAACTGTAGGATATTTTTCTTTATTCCTTTACTTTGATACCTTTGTTTAAAGGTATCTAAGGGAGAGTTCTCTTTGCTGTTAGAAGTCATGTAGAAGTGCGCAAATTGTAAGAAACCAAAAACTAAGAAACTAGATGTATGCTAAGATATTCAGCAACTCTGTGATGAGTTCAGAAACTTGACATCTGGTTTGAAACTTGGCTAATGAACTGTCTAAATCTTCAGAGTAAATTGAATGATGTAATCAAGAGTGTAGCAAAAAGGAGAATGGATTGAGTTAGTTGCTTAGGGTAATGTCTTTGTGGGTGACTTCTCGCAGTAGTTTAATAGGAGAGTCATAAAGAACCCAGAGAAGGAAAAGCAGGTTGAGATTTGAAATTTCATCTCTGTTCAAAAACTTGCAAATCTTCACAGTTGACAGAATCAGTCTGACTTGAATTTTTAATATTGAAAATACAGCATCATCTTTCAAGTGAGCCTGTCTAAATTCTGGGCTTGCATATTTAGGAGAACATCTTGTAATGAGAGGGGGGGAAAAAAAATTGAGAAAACAAACTACTGAATGAGTTGACATAGTGTTAATTTTCCAAGAAATGCACAGCATCAAGCCAGCTAAAATATTTAGATTTTAGCTTTTGGGATTTTGCTGAAAGTACCAGAGTTAAAAAGAAAAAGAGAAGTAATGCTTTCAGATCTCAAGTAATTTCTTAAGAAGACTGTTCTTACTTGAAGCATGAAGGCAGGTTGGTTTTGTTTGATCCTTTTGACTTCCAGAGCAAAGTACAGAAAAATATACTATTTTGCAGTGAAACAAGTTCATCATTCTAAAACGAAATTGATCATGCTGAAATTTTTGGAGACAAAATGTTTGATGTTTGCTGCCATTGCTGTTGAAGAGGGGTGTTTTATATTTTTGGAGATCAGATATGTTTTGGGGTTCTTCCATCAGCTATGTAAAGCCAGTAGCTTACTATCTGACTCCCTTCCTCTGTTTTGTTAAATTATCCTGGGTTTCAGCAGAAGAAAAGTCATTGATAATGTTGTGGAAACACAAATATATATTTTTTGTGACAGTAATTGCTGATCTCTGAGGCTGTTTCTTTCACAATTTTATGTTCAGTATTTCTCTTTTCAACATAGGAGCTATGGGAAAAGTAGTTTTATTCTTTTTTACAGAAGATCAGTTCAGTTTCTTTACGTTTTAGAGAAACCTTTGAACAATAAAACATCAAATGGTCAAATGTGGTTTGAATACCACTATTGGCTTCTTTATGTGTGATATTTGCAAGTATCATACACAAACATTTCAGAAAGACTGCCTTGAATTTCCAGATAAGCTTGTACAGTCATTTGCAAATTTTGATTTTCCTTGTGAGGAAAGAAGTGAGGTTTAAAATACAAATGAGACTTCTGTATAACACAGTAACATCTGCTTTCCTCTCGAAGTCCGCATTGTTTGATGGAAAGATATTAATGATATTTGTGTAAAGTAAGGAAAAAAGCTTTCAAGTGATTTCATGTTTTGGAGTGTGGAAGGAGGAAATAAGGAAATACCAAACTTGAGCTAAGTCAAAGTTTAAATAAAAATAAGGCCTTGTTGTTAGTTTTATAGGCTCGTGCCTAAGTACTTAAGAATGACATTTAATGCAGTTATTTTCATAGAACCATAGAAGCTTTTGAATTGGAAGGGCCACTTAAAGGTCATCTAGTCCAGCACCTCTGAAATGAATATGGACACCTACAGCTAGATCAAGTTGCTCAGAGCTGTGTCCAGCCTGACCTTAGATGTCTCCCAGGACGGAGTATCCACCATCTCTCTGGGCAACGTGTGCCAGCACCTTATCATGTAAAAAAAAAATATATATATATATATATAAAAATTTTAAAAAATGTCCATCCCCTTTGCTCTTATAGCCTCCATTTAGATACTGAAAGGCTGCTCTCAGATCTCCCCGGAGCACTCTCAGCCTGTCCTCATAGGAGAGGTGTTCTATCTCTTGCACTGTTTTTGTGCTTTCCTCTGGGTGTGTTACTGTTGTAACACAGTGTAATACTGTTGTAACACAGGTCCACATCTCTCCTGTACTGAGGACTCCACATCAGGATGCAGTACTCCAGGTGAGGTCTCACCAGCGCAGAGTAGAGGGGCAGGATCACCTCCCTTGCCCTGCTGACCACACTTTTGATGCAGCCCGGGATAGGGTTGGCTTTCTGGGAGCACATTGCTGGCTCATGTCCAGCTTGCCATCCACCTGTACCTGTAAGTCCTTTTCAGCAGGCCTGTACTCCATCCTTATATTCCCCAGCTTGTACTGATAGCAGGGGTTGCTTTGACCCAGGTGCAAGATCTTGCACTTGGCTTTGGTGAACCTCATGAGGTTCACCTGGGCCCACTGCTCAGCCTGTTCAGGTCTCTCTGGGTGGCATCCCGTCCCTTGGATGTGCGCTACACTGCTTGTAGAGGCTGCACTAGATCCCACTGTCAATGTCATTGATGAAGATACTAAAGTGCACTAATACTGACTCCTGAGGGACACCACTTTTCTTTCAGAGTTTGAGTATTTAGAAGCTTCCACTGCCTTAAGGGGCATTCACTTTTCTAGTCAGGTAGAGGCGATGGCTGCTATTTTTGAACTGGAAGAGCCATTTTGTATTTTCTTCTTTACAAGTGCCTTTTAGAATAAGGTCAAATTTGATGTTGCTGTTGTTGTGGTGCTTGTATTTTTTTATGTTGTTGTTTATTTAAAATAAGTATTTGAGTAGTCGATCGGTGTTTTGAATTACTCCAAGTATGATAAAGGTAGAAAAGAAACTGTTAAGTAGTCAGAAATTTATTTTATTTCTAAGTACAGATAACAGTGTTATTGAACAATAATACGATACTAGAACATGAGATGGCACATTAATATCCAAGTATATGAAAAGGAAAATAAGTCTCTAGTAGTATTAGAGATGTAGTTATTTCGAATGGCCTCAGTTCTTGCAAACAACAATTTTTACTTGATTTTACATGAGTAGCAAAATGCTTGCAGGTTAGGGGACTTAAAATGTGGCTATACTTATTTTTAGCATTTTTGGTTGAATAATATTGTGACCTAATAAAAAGCAGTTATATATTTTTAAAGGATGACTTTCAGGAGTTTATGTATCTTTTAGAGCAGTCTGCTTAACCCAGATGTGTGTGGTTGAAGGGGCTGTGAGAAGCTGACTACTTTGGGCCGATAAATTAGAATTTCTTAAAGGAGTTCACTTTTGAGGTCTGAAGTAAAGTAAATGTAGTACCAGTACTGCTCATTTGGAGCCCCAGAACCAAACTACTGGATGTTTCACAGTACCACAGTTAGGAACCTACATTCTCAATGGTCTTCATTCAGGAACTGCTGTAGTATGTCATGAAAACAGGAGCTAATAGCATAGAATCACAGAAACGTAGAATATTCCGACTTGGACCCACAAGGGATGATTGAGTCCAACTCCTGGTTCCACAGAGGTCTACCCAGAATTCAAACTCTGTGTTGGAGGGTGGTGTCCAAACACTCCTTGAACACCTGCACTTAGGGCTGTGCCCACTGCCCTACGCATCCCATTCCATACCCACCGCCCTCTGGTGAAGAGCCTTTTCCTAATCCCTAACCTGGCCCCTACTAAATCAACTTCATACTGTTCCTTCAGGTCAACTTTGGCATGTATTATTTTAAATTTCATTAAAGAGAAAATGACTAATTTCCTTTTTTTTTTTTTTTTTTTTTTTTAAACATATAAGTTGTAAGTTAAAGATGGTTTAACAACTGCCTTCTTTGAAAGTAAGGGGTTCTTTTCTTCTTCTCCTCAGGAAGGGGTTTTTATTGATAGCTCCTAATACAAAAGTATGATTTTCATTTCTTCGTATGACGGAAGTTCTTTTTCACTTGGCTTCAATGTTTCCTGTGGTTTTATGACTGAGAGTTTCAGTTTGCTGTGAAATTACAAGAGCCCTATAACTGCCATTTTCTTATTACCTACAGGAATTAGGGAGGAAGAAAAAAAATCTGGGTGAAAAATTTCTACATACAAACTGAGTTTAGGAGTGAGATATTTCTGGTTGTGCAATATGGATTCTCCTTGGTGGAGCTGCAGGAAGTATTGCCGTTTACCACTATTTGTCACATTCGTAAGCAACTTTCCCCCCTGAACTCTACCGTTTCTCAGAGGTACCAGAGTAATCAGAGCACTGGGCATGATGTTACCTTGTAGTAAGTGTACAAAGAGCGCTGATCTCTGCCAAGAATTTTCCTTTCAGGAAGGGAGGGCGTGAATTCACATTGAGGTGCTCATCTGAACCATAGGGTTCTCTTTGTTCTCCCTGGAGGAATTCAGACTCTGCCACAGAGGAATTCCTACTTTTAGAAAAAGTAATAAGAGTATAACCAATAAAGGTTGTCTGCTATTTGTACTATAGAGAAAGATGACAAGAGAGACCTGGTGGTCTTGCTGCTTCTGAGGCTATCCACTTCTATGGAAGTGAGGGGTTATCACTGGCAAGTAAGAATGTCCTTCTTGCCAGAAACTCCAGACTTTCTTATCCATCTCAATGTTGCTGACTAAAGCAACAAGTCCCATTTCAAGAAGTTGGAGGAAATATAACATTATTAACAAGGGAAAGGTGTAATTCTGTAATTACTCCACACAATCCTGTAATGCAACAACAGGAAGAGATAGAAATTGCTTTTAAAGCTTCTTCATTACCACTGCAGTACTAAGAATCGATAGGTAACAAAACCAATATGTCTTCAGGTTATAAGTGTGTGGTTGGAATAGTGATGATGAGAAACAAAGTAGCTTATACTTCAGTATCTGTTTGGCTGAAGGAGAGCGATGATAGTAAACAGAAAGAAGATCTGAGGAAATGCTAAGTAGGATGAAACAGATACACAGAGCAGGGATGCTTACTGTGGGTGGCAGGAGCATAATCAAGAAATCAACAAGTGAGCTTTGGTATTTCCTTCTTCCTTTTGGTCCCTTTTTAAAGGAGACATGCATTTATTTCAGTCATTCTTGCAAAGTATACAGAGAGGGCTTTCAAAAGACATAACCTGTACTTTTATAAGGCTCTGCTGCCATTATACTTAGAAGAAAGGGTTTGGGGGCATCTGCTCAAAAAAAAAAAAAAAAAAAGATTCAGAGTTGTCTTATGATGCTGAGTAATGGAGGCTGTGGTGGTGAGGAGCATATACCCCTCAGTGTTCGCCTGGCATCCTTGTCTGCTGTGGTTCACTCTTCCCTCTGTATCTTGTGTAAGCACTTGGGTGGGACTGTGCTGAGCTGCGTCCTTGGTGGCTCTATTTCAGATGCTGAGCAGTCTCTATCCCTTGTTAGAGCTCTCTGTAGGTATTCGTTGCCTGAAATAACCAGCATCATCTTTTTTCTCTCTAGAAAAGTTGATTGCATATCAACGGGAATTTCATGCTTTGAAGGAACGTCTTCGTATTGCTGAGCATCGGACTCTACAACGCTCTTCTGAGCTGAATGCTATCTTGGAGCAGTTCAGGCGTGCTGTAGCAGAAACAAATGGAAGTAAGAATGCACTGAATAATTTTTCAGGTACATAATGTGATTGAGCTATTTTTATAAGTCTGGACTATTAATATCTTTGTTACTATAGAGTAAGAAATTAATGCCAAGAAAGCTGAGTGAAACAGTTCAGCGGTATGAATAACGGATCTATGAAAAGGATTGTATCTGCTGGCTGGTTTTCTTTTTCCAATTTCTGTTCTTAATGAGCCAGCCACTCTTCTTAGGACTTTAGGGACTGAATACATACACCATACATACTTTGCAATATTTTGACAACAACTCAGCTCACTTTTTAAATAGAGCTTGAGGGGAAAGGTGAGCAAGCGCTCTAAGAAAAGGATGAGCTTGAAGCAATTAAAATAAGTTTAAAAATCTGCTGGATTATTAAGATGGCCTGTACGCTTTTTTTTTTTTTTTTAAGTATTGATTGTGATTTGCTGAATGCACCTTTTAAACAACAAGTGATTAAATGAATTGTCTTGCATATTTTCTAAATCCATTTCTGAGTGTGATACTCAAGTTTACTAAGGGCTGTGTTTGGCAGTGTAAGGAAACACATTCACGCTACTCAGATTATTGAAGGTACCTTTTAAAATCATGCTATAATTGTTTTACTTGCTCTGATTCTTCTAGATTGGAAGTGAATAGCAAATATAAGTTTTTTGGGCAGAGGTTTGATTTTTTTTTTTTTTTTTTTTTAATTTGCACAAATGTCACTGTGCTGGCCTAATGAGGAGGGGGAAAAAAACTAAAGTTTTTTTTTGCAAGTCAAAGCACTGGATAAAGGATTTTAAATCTGTTACCTAGTTTCATTTGTGCTGTGGCTTACCAGTTTCTATAGGTTTTTTTTTTTTTTAAATTTTTGAGGACTATAATTATACAGTGGTTATGATAATATTAGACTTTGTTCTGATATTGCTAAGAATTGCTCATACACTACATAGCCTGAACCTTTGTAGTTCCTTAGGTCTCCAAAAGCAGTATGGACTTGTCTTGTGAGTCTTGTCTTCCTGTTACATGTGTATCATTGTTTGTTAACAACTGTAGAGGAAGTCATATAAACTTAATATTGGATTTGTGATTAATTTATTTCTAAAAATGAGTCAGTTTTGTTATAAGCAATATAGAGAGTTGTTATTTTCTGATGCAACTGAAGTTACTGATACATGTTTTTAATGTTTTATCTCTGGTTCCCAACTGCCTATGGAGCATCCTAGCCATCCCGTGGGTTTTTTTTGTTGTATTTTTCCCCATGTGGAGCCGTGATTTTAAGTCAGCTGATGTCTGACTTTCTGAGCTTTTGTTCTCACAGTGTAGGATTAGATAGATGTTACTAAGGTTAATGTATTTAAGTACACATATACTTCATACTGTTTGCTGTCTTTGAATTTGGAACAATTTCAGATTATTTTCTATAAGTCATTACTTGTTCACACAAAAAGCTGTCACATTTTGAGGAAATTTTTAGTCCCGCTTTTACAGTTGAAGCAAAAAGAAATGCCAGCAGAAAATGTGAAACCAAGTTTTACTGGAGTCTGTCAGAAGTAGCATCTCTGCTGAAGATATCTATTTGCAAAGGCATTTTCAAGCTTGTAAGATGTCGGGAATTTAGTCTTGTACCTCCCTACAAAACCAACACCAAAAGAAAAGAACAGCCCACCAAACCAAAAATTAACATTCAGACCTTCTGTGGTTTTTTTTTGTTTTGTTTTTTGTTTGTTTGTTTTTAACTGAAGTTATGCTCAGAATCTGAGAATAGTGACATTGATGGTATTCAAGCATTCCAGCACAACTCAGATTTTCTTGGGAACCTTGACTCCAGTTTCTGACAACTTGATATGGTAGGACGTAGAAGCTTGCAAAGGTCCGTGTGCTATCATACTGCTTGTTTGGAATGAGACTTGTTTTCACACACGACGTAAGAAAATTAACACACATCACAGCAGGGAAAACTGTTCTTGACAGCTTTGTGAGAACCACCTGGACATTCTGTGAGGCAGTGTGTTCGAGAAAGAGCAAGAAATACTGTAAATCAGGCATTTCCAAACCTTGTCCAGTGGGCCACGTGTGGTCCTGGTCAGCTAGTAATGTGGCCCCACAAGGTCATACGCTTTTAACATTATGATGTGACTTTTAGTGAAATTTTTCAGGAGTTGATTGCGTGTAGCTTGAGCAGAGACTGTGTAGGTGACAACTGAATGCTGTGGAGCGGAGGGCATGGTGCAGTGCTAACTTGGCCTCTCGTTGCCCACTACACTCACTTGATCGAACCTAAACCTGTGTGTATTATGTGTGCTTGTGCCTCTTGGCAAGATGCAGGGATCACTGATTGATAGTAATATTTCAACCTACCCGCAGGGTGTGTGTGCCTGTGAAAATATGCTTTCTGTTATTAAGTAGACATACAAGTTTTTTCCTTTAATTATTAATTAAGCTGGGGCTTGCGTTGTTTACTAAAATAATGTAATGAGTTAACACATTCACTACAGAGGAGATACTCAATGCTTGTGCAGTGCTGACAAATTTTGCAATTTTTGACGTCTCCCAGAAAGTATAAAATAACTTGTGATGTGCTTTCTAATTAGTTTTGTGATGTGTTTGATTAATGCTTGTGCTATTGAGCCGGATGTTGATGCATTAGTTTCACAAAAGCAAGGTCAAATATCTCACTCATTTTAGGGTTTTGTTGCTTTTTTTAAAAAAAAAAAAAATTATAGATATTAAAAAAAGAAAAGGAAGTTTTGTTACTTATATAAATAAGATATACAGTATAGTTCATGTGTGGCCCACGACGATGTCTGTTCACTAAATGCAGCCTAGGCAAGCCAAGAGATTGGACAGCCATATCTTAAAATGTCTGTTGTACTTAGTTAAATTCATGCTTGTGTTTATTTTACTCCAAAAATACTCCAAATCTTAATTCCATGTTTAATACTTTGTTTTGTATCTGTCTGTTTAATCTATTCAATGTGTTTTGAAAATATAGTTTCTGAAGAATAATTCATTTGCAGTAGCATTGCTGCATTGTGTTGGTTTCTGTACGTGCAAGTAAGAACTAGATAAATAAACTTTTTCCATTTTGATCCACTGGGGGGAAAACCCACAAAACAAGCTGAACAAATGGAGCATTCTTATGTGATTATGCACTGTGTTATGCGATCGGTTAAGTATTGAATGTATCTGCTACAAAGTTAGGGGGGAAAATAATCTTGGCTATTGTTTATTTTAAAAATTAAAACAAGAAAAGAATTTCTTTTATATGAGATACGGTGCCTCAGTAAAATGCATCATTGTTCTGTTTTCCTTTTTTTTTTAGTTAGGATCAAGCTGGGAATTTTATGATTTACCACTGCACAGAACTTTTTAATGCGAGTTTTTCCTCATTACTGACTTCATGTGTTTGCAGATGAGACGCTGAAATTACTAAAGGAACTAACAAGTAAAAAATCTCTTCAAGTGCCAAACATTTACTACCATTTGCCTCATTTGTTGAAAAATGAAGGAAGCCTTCAACCTTCTGTGCAGGTTGGCCTTGGAAGGACAGGAGGTATGCTGATAAAATGTTTATTTTATGTTTCATGTCTGGAGGACTCTGTAGTTCTTGTAGTACAATTTACTGCATTAGTTAGTAGATCAAGGACATCTCATTTATCTTGTCATACTGATATCTCTTAGAATTCATGCTGAATCCATGATGAAAGGAGTTTGTCTTCAGCTTTGGTCTTTTCTGCATGATATCAGTCATGCCCTTTCCTGTCTTAAGGTGCACTTTAAGAAGCATTTAGTTTGGGTAAGTTTTTGCAACTAAGTAAAAGAGAGCAAAGCACAAGCATATTACATTTTCTGATCTGCTAATAGGCATATCTTCTGATCTTTTCCATGTGTGGCGACCAATACATAGCTATAGTTATTTTAGTATTGGTTATAACTCAGTGTTGGACACACTATGATAATTGCATCAATAAAATGTGGACTGGTTGGAGGGGAAAAAGCAATATTGTTTCGTGGTACTGTTGATCCCTTTTTTTTTTTTTTTTTTTTAATCCTCACAAATTCTAAATATTGGTCATTAGGATAGCTCCACTCAGTCCCACTCTTGGAGCTCTAGAAAGTAAGTAGGGTAAAGCCCAACCAAGCTGATGAACCTTGAAGTATTGTTTGTTTGCCTCCAGGCGTGAGTGTCCCACTGGTAGATCCTTACTTCTCTGTGTGTCATCTGATTTGAAGGGCTCATGTTTTATCCTCTAGACCTCCTCTTTTTATTGAAACCTCGCTACCCTTTTTTTGAAAGAAGCATTAGTTACTCCTGGCCTGTATTTTTTTCATTACTGCAGAGAGTTTCATTGCTTCTTTTGACATAAGGCATGCCTGTGTGTCAGATGTGTGAGCTCAAGCCGTAGAGTTATTTTTCTGACTATAAACATCATTTGTTTTAGCATCATTGTCTGGGAAGGCAAATGTTCTTGTTCTTTATTGTTTTAAGTGAAGCCTGTGTTATATCCTGTTGGGAATATATGACAAAAGTCTGAAATTACTAAACAGAAATTGGAGTCAGGTTTATTTAATTAAAAAGAGGGAGAAAATTGAGTTAAATTAATTTTCCTGTCTTCCCCTCTCCTGATCACTGCCAAAATCAGCAGAGCCTTGTTAAAGAATTCTGAGGGGTTAAATACGCAAGTTGTGAAAAATGGCTATTCCAACAGGAAAGTTAAGCTATAGAGGTTAATCGCTCTGTAACTCTCGGTGAAGCTTTACCTGATTAATACCATGGTTGTTGATTATTATCTATATGGTAGCCTGGCATATCTGGGGTTGCGTGGGGTTTTTTTTGCAGTGCTTGGTCTGAGCATTTGTGATGATCGTTAATCACGTTCCTGTTGATCAGTGGTATATTTTAAAACTATTTTAATTACTGCTATCTCAGTCTTAACTCCTTGCACTTCTTAAGTTACGCTTTATTACAAAATGAGCTTTTTGATTTTTTTTTTTCTTGTGCGTGGAATTACTGAAATTACATTTCTGTTTTGTTTGATTTCAGTTTCCATTGTAATGGGAATACCTACAGTGAAAAGAAAAGTCAAGTCTTACCTTACAGAAACTCTCCACTCCCTTATTGATAAGTTGTCCCCTGAAGAAAAACTGGATTGTGTTATGGTCGTCTTTATAGGAGAGGTAATGCTGGAAATGTTGTTATACAGTTTCTAACCTGCCTTTGATCACAGGTGATACCCCTTTCAGGAAGTGAAGCTCTCAGTTTTCTTTGGAACATAAACAGATGACTGTGCCTCCATCTCCTTTTTATGGAAGGAAAGATCTTGTGTTTCTGAGATGAAAGATCACAAAGAGCCCAGCCTTTTCTGTTTATGGAGGGAATAGTGGGCATGGGTACACTGGACTGCTTATTTTGCATGTCTTCTCTTGTTTATACGTAGTAACTGAGATGTGCTAATAATCTTATTCCTTCGACATCAAAATAATGGCTGAGTCTGTGGTACAGGTGGGAGTTTTCTTTCCATTTTCTTCTTGCTTATGTTTAGTCCTTCCTCAGATTGATGCTACAGCTGGAGAAATTACATGCAGATGGTTACTAATTGTATTTTCTGGCCATTCTGGACATTGTATGTCTGGACCTTTTTGATGAACTAATTCAAACAACATTCAGTTGGATAGTTTGCTCAGTTTGATTTAGCTGAAATCTTAAGGAAAGTGATAGACTGCTTTCAGGAGTAATTTTGCTGGATACTGAGAACTGCATATAATTATTTTGATGTATATATTTTCTTTCAAGAATCTCATTTGGAACCTGGGAGTGTTTGACCTTCATCCATCTAACTGTATATTGCTCTGCTGAATCAGCATTTTGAGTCCCACAGATGAAAGCTTGATTCTACAAGATGTAACTGTGAAAACCATTTTAATCCTGTGAGCCAGCACCTATATGGCTTTTCTGCAAGGAAATGTTGTTAAAATATCTGTTGATTAAGAGTATCAAGAGATCAGAATTCATTCTGAATTACTGAAATGCTGACTTTTCCCATCGGTTCACTGAAGGAATGTTTTTATTGCCTTTTAGTGTGGCTTCTTTTCAAGGTTTAAAAGTTTCCTTTTGTTTTACTTAAGGAGATCTGAGCTGTGAGGACCATATGGTATCACTGGATTCTTAGTCTTCTACAAATCTTAGAATAGGAACAAAGAGAACCACCCCCCCTGTCTACAACTATACAAGTTTCTCTTATGTTACCTTAGACAATGAGCTGTGCTGGTATGCCTGAGTTATCCATAGTTAAATAATTTTATTCCTTTGGGTTTTTTAATATTTTTTTTTTCCTCTTGGGAATGATGCTATTTAAGTGGTCATGAAGAAACTCACAGTTTAAAATGGGAGCTATCGCTTTTCAGTGTAAGGAGAATTGTGTTGAGTGGAAACCACTGTATCTTAGGGATTTTGCTATTTGAGGGGAGCAGGATGTACTTAACCCCCTATCTGCTGTGGGCAAAGCAAACCATGAATATCTGGTAAAATTTAAAGAGCCTAGATTTGAGTTCTTATCCTGTTATAGCCTTTCCTTAGATTTACGTTTCTTCATTCGGTTTTCTCACCTATTTTACTATTCCTATCACTGTTTTATATTTCTTTAAGTTCAGTATCTTCTAGTCTGTTCTGTAATTGCTACAGGAAACTCTTTCGATGAATAATATGATACAGTAGATACTTCATCTTTAACTGCAATGTGTTTTTTGGGGGGGATTTTGCTGTATTTCTCAGCTTCTTTCTGCAAGATGGAATATATAGGTTTAATAAGCATTTCCTCTGGCTGTTTGAAGCCTAGTCCCCTCATGGACTTCTGTTTGTACTTAAACAAAATTAAGCGCTTTTGCTTTTAACATAGCTTTGACTGTGGGGTTTCCTAGGCTAAGATGTTCGACTATTGCTAGTGTTTACATGTGTTCGTTAAGGAAGGCTATTCAGAATATATTTGAACTCTTGCCAGTTGTGCAAGATGGTGGCAAAAACTTCTGAAAGATGATATGGCCTCTGTTACACATTTGTGCCACGATATGGCCTCTGTTACACATTTGTGCCATTTAAGGACTGTGCGAAATGGTCGTGATGTGATAGAATCTTATTCAAAGTATTAGAACTACTATCTCTGCTTTCTCTATGGCTTGTACCAACAACAAAGAAAAGTTAGGCTTCACAGAAATAACTTCTACAAGAGAATTGTATGAAGAGTGGTATTTTGAAAGGCTTGTACAAGTATTCTCTTGCTGATTCAATTTGAGAATTTGAATTGATGGTATTAATAAGTATTAATAAGCATTGCTGGGAGACATAGCTATAAACTAATCTCTTTGGTGCTAAGCACCCTAAGAAATTTCTTCTAATGCTTCATTTCTTTCTTTCAGTAGTTCTATCTTACTTCCTTCTTATAAATTTGAGTTTTTTCATGGAAAACAAATTGAAAGTTACAGCTAATGACCTTCTGCAAACAGCATGAGCAGTGTAAACAGATGAGCTAGTAAATATAGGCTCATTATGGTTGCTAAATGAAGATATCTGCATATTAATTTACTGTATGGATATTTCTCAGTAATGTGATTATACACAGTAAATTTCCATACTTGAAAGTTCAAGGAATTCTAAAATATCTTGGCTGACGTGATATCTAATCACTGATTTAAGTAATTACTAGAATTGCTTGACAGAAAGCTATGCAAGTGTCCCAGTAGCTGACATACGTCTATGTTCTCCAGACTGTTAATATAATTTTATTGCAGAATAATTTGCAGGGATTTGTTAGAAGGACTGATAAGCAGGAATGATTCCTTATATGTCTATACTTAAAATCTTTTTATTCCTCTTAAATGTGCAGCATGTTCAGATGATTTGAAACAAACAATTCATATTTCATAAACTTGCTTTGTGTGAAAACTTGTTTTCTGACTAAGCTGTGGGCTCTGGGTTTAAAGTATCTATGAGCATCAGATTAAAGTGACTGTCTAGCATTTTTATTTTGTAAGGATTGCAAATAACAAGAGAAACTTGATTTTGAAATATCTACATCATAGTGGGACAACAGACGTATACTACTGAATATGAGAGAATTTAAAATACTTTTGTGGTATCCAAACAAGATAAAAAATATATATTATTGGAAGGTCCCATTTAATGAAAATGTGTCTTAAGCTTGCTCTAAATAGATCACAAATGATTGCCAGCCTGCTTCATTAATCAGTGACTGCGCTCAGCACAGTCTTTTTTACAAGCAGTAATCAATGTATATTGGAAAGGCTCGAAGCCCTTGATTTCATCAAGAATATAAAAAAAGAATGGGATTCATTTCAGAAATCAGAAGACATAGCCATGCAGAAGTATTTTGCTAATGTCGTGTGCTACTGATTACGTCTGATTGGGCAAGTGATTGTCGCAGAATTGCAGAATTGTAGGGCCGCTGTCCAGCCACTTACTGTTGGAGCACCAGTCTGTATGCTTCCCTTTCTTGCATATCAGTTATTCTAGTCTTACTCTGTTCTTTCTTACGTAAACAACTCACTTAGGCTAGAAACATTTAAACCTTAAACATCTTCCGTTGTTACCCTGTCAGCTGTTTACGTGAACAGTGGCTGCTAAATTAAAAGTTGTTAATCTTCAGTGGTGTTTTCTCTGTCTTCCTCTTGTGGAGAATCTTGCATTATTTTTTGGCAAGGTTTCTGTAGTGGCTGGGTCAGTGCAATGCAAGCACCCAACAAAGTACTATCCTGGGTACCATCCTGTTGTCATTGTTTTGGCTGGCACAGACTTCTGTTTTCTTTGTAGGGGCTTGCGTGGTGCTGTGTTTCGGATCTGTGATGAAAATAGCGGTGGTGGAAGCACACCGATGTTCTAGTTGTCATTGAGCAGTGGTGCGCAGAGGCAAGGACTTCTGCTGTGCTCCTCTGCCAGCAAGGAGATGGGAGGATGGACCACAGCCAGGACAGCTGATCAAAACAGTCCGAGGGGATATCCCATACCATATGGGGACATACTTGGTAATAAAAGCTGGTGGAATGAATCTGCAGGAGGTTCCGCAGAATAACATGTGATGAGCCTGGTTTTCCTGGAAGCAGCTAAACATCTGCCTGCTGATAAGTAGTAGTGAATTAACTCATTTTTCTTTGCTTGCACAGCTTTTGCTTTACCTAGTAAACCATCTTTATCTCAACCCATGGCTTTTTTCATTGTTACCTTTCCAGTTCTTTCCCAAATCCCATTGTGGGAAGAGTTAAGTGAGCAGTTGTGTGGTGCTGAACTGCATGCCAGGGTTAAACCACACCACCCGTGCCACTGGTATGAACAAAGCCTTAGCAAATTAAGCACTGAACGCACACACCAGGCCAAACCCTACCAAAGATGATTTGGAAGCGTTGACATCAGAATGCAAAATGGAAAACATCTCCAGCAAAACAGACAAGACTATATTTTTTACCTTTTGTAGCTGTGGGCTAGAATTAGAGATCTCTGATATATTTATCTCTTGATAGGTTTAAAAAAAAAAGTGTATTTTGTCTCTTGCTCTCAGCTAAGACAAATTTATATTGTCCTGGATACAGAGATGTTTCATTCTTTCTGTTAGTCATGTAAACTTGAGAGCAGTGCTGGAGAATTGTGTTCCAAGTCCTCAGATGATTTAACCACACATCTTGAGTTGGAGAAAGACCACTAGGTGTTAGCATAAGCATACACTTAAACACATATACATATGTATGTGTATATATTAAATAAAAGTGAAAACTAGACAAGGCTGTTGTGCTAAATTTATATAATGTTCACCAGGAAGTTTTAAAGATAGTCTTTGTTTTGGACATCTAATTCGAAACCCTGCTCAGGACGAACATAGTTGCTACTTACAATGCTAGCTCTTGTATCTAGAGGGGTAGCTGAGTCTATCAATTAGAATTTGAGGTATTTATTTAAGGTGCTATTGTAATCTCAGCTTCTTCGGCACCTAGAAAATGTGGACTGCTGATACTGGGCACCATCACAGGGATTTACATTTCTTTTTTCATAATAATGGCTGGCAAAACTTTATATGGTATTAAACCAGTGATACGATCTTTCTTAGCTCTCAGGAAAAGATTCTTGACAAGAGTTTGAAACCTGCCCTGGACCTCAGATGAATTTGGTGTCTCAGCAGAATGGTGAATTTCAGGACTGCTATTTTCTCAAGCTCTAGACTTGAAATATTTCTCTTTATAAGATACTTTTTAGATGTGCTGGAGTCACATTAACTATCCAATCTTTCTCACTGGATAATGTCAGTGTTAATAGAGTTGTATCTAAACTTCCCAGTAGCATCTAAAATATTTGTAAGATGAAAAGTAGCTGTAGTAAGTTTATTTCAGAAGCATTGTAGTAGGTGACTTTAATGAGTTTTGGACGGCATTTTCAAGTTTTACTACTGTGATCTGCTTTGACTTAGAGACAGTGAGGAGAAAATCAATCTGTCCTCTAAGTAAGGAACACTGCACTGAAGTGTGCTTTTGACTGTATGCAACTGCTACCTATCTTGGTCTGGAAAAACAGACCATCTAGACCTTTTCCATGATTTATAGGCTCACCTAAGGGCACAAAGAATTTTCCCCAGGTTTTCAGGCCAAGTATTCTGCTTTCTTTCAGACTCTACAAACTAGGCTTCATCTGTAATATATACAAAGCTAGTTGAAGGCTATGTGGTGCTAACATTATTTCCATCTAAATGTGCTGGTTTTGTTATTCCTGTGGTGGTTTTTTTGTTTGTTTTTTGTTATTTTTTGCTGGCTGGCCTTCTTAGAAGCTAAGCTTGTTCTCTGTGGTGCTGCAATTGACAGCACAACCTGCAGGGATGCGTGCCTTCATGACTGAGGAGCAGACGTACAGGGTGCAAGGACAGGGACAAATGACAGTGCAGTGATACAAGAATAAACTTGTATTTCTGACGCTGCTGCCAAGGCTTTGCGTTGTGAAATCTTGTCCTGAACTGCACTGAGTTTAATGCTGAAGCAGCTGGAGAGAGAAAGATATTTCTTACCTGTGTTAGGATGAGGGCTCTGAGTAAGGGAAGGATAAAGTCATTAGCTCATGCAGTACCCAGAGGATCTTTTTTGTTTAGTTAACATTAGCAGCCTATTTTATGTCAGCACTTTTTTTTCCCTTTTGAGCTGCACCTTGTTTTCATGTTTTTTGTGTTTAACATGAAATTGCTGCTTAAGATCCAAAAGCATTATGAAAATTACCTTTTTCCAGTGTATTGGTTGAACTTTGACAGATACTACTACCTTTTTCCACAGGCTTTGCTTTTGTACTTACACTGTTGCAACCATTAGAAACCACTGCTTTACTTCTAATCCTGAGGGCCTTTTCACCGTATGAATCTCTAAAAATTTGTCTGAGTGCCATTTCAGTGGGTGATTTTTTCCTATGTGAATTTTAAGGCCTTCAGTATGGGTAATTATATTCATATGTGCTTTCAGCATTTCAAGTCGAACGTAGATTTACTTCATCTTTTCTGGAGGCTGTTAAATTTTGCATTGCTTGTAATTATTTGAAATACACTTAAATTATTCCGCCCGTGTTCTACAAGAATGATGAAAGTTCAAATAAAATTGTTGTAATGAATAAACAATGAGATTACCGCTTTTTGCAGATTAGCGTGGTTGTTTCCCAGAGAATATTTTTTCTTTTTCAAGGGGAAAGGTGTTCTTGGTTAAGTTCAGGCTGACTTCTGCTAGATGTCATTTAAGAACTGAAATCCGGGCAATTTGATGGGTGAGATAAACCACATTATTTAGAATATGCAGTGTAGCTGATATATTAAATCTTCCCAGAGTTCCCCGAAGCTTCTCTTTTTGAATCTGTAGGATTGGTAGCTTAACTTCATTTCCCAGCAGCTCATGAAAAAGTCTGTGAAGTTTTGGTGCCATCTTTGCTTCTATCTGCACTTCCCTTCCTAAAACCGACTCTTATGGGCTACCAAAATAGAAATTAAATCCAAACAGATGTTTGGTCTGATGAGGCAAGATCTGATGCTCACAGAATCACTGAGATTGAAAGGAGCTCTGCTCAAAGGAGAGTAATCTACTATAAATCTGTGCATTTTACATAGTGTTTCAGTGTGCATCTTGAAAATTACAGCTTGGGGGGGGGAAAAAAAACAGTCAAGCTTGGTAAGTCATCCTTCCAGAAGAAGAGAATCATAGAATTGGAAAGAACTGCAGAATGATTTGAGTTGGAAGAGACCTTAAAATCATGTAGGTATAACCCCCCTGCCGTGGCTGCTGTGGGCAGGGACACCTTCCTCTAGATCAGGCGGCTCAGTTGCTGGTGCGTGGTATCCTAGCATTCCCTCGTGTTGTGCTTTTTGTTAAGATTTCTTTTTCCATCCCTTGGAGAATTTAATATTAAAATGAAGCATTAACTAGCCGGGTGTTGACATTGATTGTCAACAGAAGAAAGTAAAACGGGGCAGGGATCCTGTGCTTTACAATGCAGTAAAGATGTTCAAACTTCAAGGTTATTTTTGCTTCTTCTGGCTGTACCATGTCTTGTTTAGTGTATGGCTTGGTGCAAGCTATTTCTGCACTTGCTCTGCTTCTGCATCGACTGAGCTCCAGTCCTGTTTGTACTCACTGGTTTTGCTTGTTTAGATCTTACATATGAGGATTAGAATTGATTCTAATCTTGTGGTGATACAGATGCAATCTGGATGCCTCTATATGAAGTCAAGAGGCAAAATCTAAAGGCAGTATTTTAAGTGAGCGCATAGCTGAACTGTGAACCTTGCTCTAATGAATATCATGAAATACAAGTGAGTAAAAGGGTTCTTAAAGGAGCTGAGCAAATTCACAGAGAGAAGATCCAGGAGGAGCTAATGAATCTAACGGGTACCCTTAGGAATAGGGATTATAAATATAAAGAACTGGGAGGTAGAAAAGTTTGTTCTGTATTTACTTCTTGCATTAATTTTTTTTTTCTAAATATCTGCTGCTGGTTAAGGTAGCACATGAGCTTTTGATCCAGATGGACCTTCGTTCTAAATTACCATGGTTTTCCTAACATTTTGAGAAGCAGTTAACCTTCTGTGTTCTTGGAGGTATGAAGTAGGTAGGATTTAACAGCATGAAAGTGTTACTTCTTAAAAACTAAAAATCTCTTTAACAGTTGGCTAGTTGTTACTCAGTTGGATGGGGTCCTGGGCAGCCTGATCTGGTGGATGCTAACCCTGCCCTTGGTGGGGGGTTGGAACTGGGTGATCTTAAAGGTACCTTCCAACCTAAGCCATTTGATGATAAACAGACATTCTAACCTTTTGTTTTGTTTGCTAGCTAATATATTCTACTACTTTGCTATGTGTGTGCTCACTCGTCAAATCAATAAAAAAGATTGGACTTTTGTTCGTTGCTGTTCACTGTATTTTTTTTTGTCTGTCATCAAAATAGTTGATGTATGGACTGAGCCTTAGATGTTGCCATGTTCAGACACTGATGAAATGCCATAGGTTTCATAAGCCAAAATCTTCCTTTCCTGCTGAAAGTTTAGAGAGGCTCAAGGAGATACTGGTGCGGTAGATGGAAAAAGGAGTTTACTGAGAAGTATAAACACACACAATCACATCTATCTCAGGAAGTAACCTGAATTGAAAGCAGATAGTGTGGCTGGTCACTGGAAGGGGGAGTACTGTGTTTTCTTGTCCTGTTTCTACTCTTTTCTATGTATTTATTCATGGCTGTTGCTGCTGGAAGCAAGATGCTGACCTGAATGAATCTTTGGTCTTGATCTAGTACAATTGAAAAAAGGAGGGTGTCTCACTCCATGTATTCCTGCTTCCACTGGGATCTACAATTTCATATGACTAGAAAGAAAGAACAGACAGGAAAGATTTCAACTGCTAATATTGAAACAACAGATCCTGTTTATGCCTTTCATTAGTCCCCAGAAGTCTACCTTACAAGACAAATTTGTTTTTGAGGCTTTGTGATTCACTGGCAATATTAACTCTTAGGCTATGGCCTTTTGCTGTTTGACATTTAATTTTTAAGGAGAACAGTTCTTTAAATGTTAATTTCTGCTTCCTTTTCTGAAGTTCCAAACTGCTAAGAGTTATTTAATTTTCAACTTGAACAGTTTTACTAATGAGTGGTAATGCCTTCTGATTTAGTAGGCATAAGCATTCATTGCTGTCATCTTACAGATTGTGCAGCTGTGATTGGGATCACCAGTGGCATTTCCTATCAGTAGATGAAAATGGCACTGATAAAATGAGCCAGAATTTATGTTCTTCATAGCTGTTCCAAAGTCAAGCCGGTATTTATCAGACGATCTTCTTTGGGAGCATTTTCTTTCATGGATGATTTCCTTTTGGTTAATTTGGATTTATCTTGTCCTCATTAAGGTACTCTGAGAAAACAAGGGTGTTGTTCCTTATGTAATACGTAGTTCATACTTATTTGCAGCGTTCTCATGTCCTGCAGGTTGACAAAGAGGACTTCAGTCTTATTCTAACGAGGCAGTAAAAGCCTTCTTTCTCAAAAACAGGGAATAGATCTTGGTCAATAATAGGTTTTTCCACCACTCTTCAGTTACTGGCCAAATTTATTGATAGAGTTGAAATACCCTTAGGTGCAAGCAATTATCTGACTATTTCAGAATTTCCTTCCATTACTGCACTACAGAGTCTTCTGCATAGTTAACTCTTCCCTTGGGCATTGTGACAGCTTGATCAAATTCATTGCATGTTCTCGTATTTAGTTGATGAGGTTGTGTGAAATAACTTACAAGTGCCACCTTCCTGGCACATGAATTCAGCTGAAGGGCGTTGGCAAAGATCCCACTGAGTGTTAGGCTGGGTGATGAGAGGAGCTAATTGCCTCTGGAAGTTCATATGTGGAAAGATGGTGTGCAGCTTGCTTATTCTGAGAGGAAGGGGTTAGGGTTAGTGTTGAAGTTGTGGTTCTGAATCTCAAGTGATGCTGGTAGATGAAAATGCAATTACTTATATTGAAGTAATCACAGGATATAGCATATTTTTAATGCATTTCATGGAATCATAGAAGGGACCTCAAGGATCATGAAGCTCCAACTCCTCTGCCACATGCAGGGCTGCCAACCTCCATATCTAATACTAGACCAGGTTGCCCAGGGCCCCATCCAACCTGGCCCTGAACACCTCTAGGGACGGGGCATCCACAACCTCTCTGGGCACCCTGTTCCAAGCACCCTCTCTGGGCACCCTGTTGGAGCACCTCACCGTATAATGCATTTGCTCGTGAAAAATGTTATCAACTCTTTCCATATCAATCTTTTTTTCATTCTAAAAGTGGTATCTCCTTTTGCGCTATTCTGATGTGGTGGTGAAATGTTTATTCGGAAGGTGAGCCACCTACTGAAAGAGCAGTAGTGTTTGCCTTATCTTGTGTTTGATGTAGCTTGACTTTGTTTAGCAGTAGCACAGATAATGGTATGTGGTTGGAAGTCTACAGGCTACTTCTCTTAAATGTGAAGCTATTTTGATTGCTGTTCTGACTGGGAAATTGCCAACCTTGTGCATGAAGGAAACACAGAAAAATAGGTGGAAGTAGGGGAGAAACTCTTATTCCATGTTTACTTTCTTGGCTGGTCGTGGTCCATCCTGTATTAGGACAAAACAGAACTGTTTGTTTTGAGAAGGGTTATACTGATGTACAGTCTTGTGGCTAAGCACATGCTTCCAGTTAAGATGTAAATTGGCATTTATTTTAATGTCTGGAATACTGTGTAGAAATGAACTGTGTTTCTGATGTCTATTTAAAAAAAAAAATGTTTTTCCTGTGCAGTTACGTTATGGACTGTTTAACAAATATTTGACTTGTTAATATGAGACTAAATAATCAGAGTTTGGAATGTAGCTTGAAATCCAAATTGTTTCTTTTTCCTCTGTTGACTAAACAAATACTTCTATATTTTTAATATTTAAAAGGAAAGAAAAACACAAAGTGTTTCAGTAAAATATAATGGCTATTGAAGTATCTTTGTGTAACGATTTGCAGCTATTAAAAAATACAGTAAAAAGAAGTGATAGACTTCATTCCTGTGATAAACAATGCATGAACGATCTGTGCATTTTTAAGACATTAACAATATATAAAGGTCCATCCAGCCCTCAGTCTGCTTGAGTGGAACTTGTTGCAAGATGAGTTTTAGTTTGCAGAAATCTTAGCTGCTTGTTAGAACTTCTGTCCTGTAAAAGGCTAGCAATAGTGCTTACAAAGGAAGTATTTATGAAGGACAGTATGACACGTGCTTTCAACTATTTTATGTAGTACTTGCAACTGGCTTTGGGGGAAAAACAAACAAACAACAAAACAACGTTGTTGTCCTTTTACAAGAATTATGCATGACTGGCAGGCGATGTGTTGGGTTTATTAAAAAAAACAACAAACCAACACAAATGAAATAACTTAAAAATCACCGTTCCAATATTGGAAGATCAAAGGGTAAGAACCTTTTATCAAACAAGATTAGTGGTTCTGTAGAAATACTTGGGAGGGATTTATTCTCTGTGTGTGTAATCCTTAAATGATAATCTGCATTACAAATTGATCAGAAAGTATGAACTATTCCTTTATTTCCAGCATTTGAAAGGCAGCCATTCTGCAGAATCCTCACAAGCTACCAGAATCTTCATTGATTTATAGATTGCAAATTTTCTTCTTAAAACTGGTAAAAGTTTAGGAGATGTGTTTATGAGATAAATGCGTGTTTAATACCCTGTTCCCCAGAAGGCTTTCCTTTATACTATTTTTGTATGGTTTATTATTGTATAACAATACCGTGAAATTCTTCCTACGCAAACACTGGTGATCATTTTGTCATTAAGAGAATGAACTGAAAAAACAAGCGTTATGTTGGAACTGTCTGTTAAAAGCAGAGATAAAGCACGTCATCCCATTCTGTCTACTTAAAAAGAATAATTCTTCTCCTGTTAGATGTAGGACATAGGAACACATCACTCATGAAATTGTATTACTCAAACGTCTTGCACACTGAAATTTATTGTCAAGTACAGCTACCTCAAATGGTTGTGTTAATAAAGTGTAGCAGCAAAGCTGTTAAGTATTTTATTTATTGGGGGGTTTTTTTTGTTTTTTTTTCCAGACCGATCTTGATTATGTTAACAATGTTGTTGCAAGCCTGGAAAAAGAGTAAGTTGCAGTTTTAATGAGGAACTTCTTTGTTTATTGGTGACATTGCTTGTTGTTTTTCCTAAGTAACATTGTGATAAATACTAAGAAGTGTTATGGAAATATGAGATTGTACATTTTTGGTTAGGGAGGGGATTTTTACTTTTGAATAAAAAAAAAGTATTAAATGATAAATTAAGGGGTGATTATTCAGTCAGTTAAATCTTAAATAAATGGAGTTTAAATTGATTTTGTGGGCTATAAGTGACTTTAATTGGTTTAACATTAATGAGAATTTGTTACTTCTGTGTTATTGCCTTGTATTCCATACGTTCAAAGAGAACTGTAGAAGAAAATCACTAGATTCTAGTGAGGGAATAAAAATCAAGTGTTTAGAAGCTAATTAGCATTCTGCTTATTAATCAAGTAGCTACGCTATTCTAAAGAAGGTGTTAGGCAAAACAATATACGCTGTCTTACTTTACATCCCTTGTTTGAATGAGTTGTTGCTACAACCAGGACTCAAAAAAAAGCTTGTATGACTCTCTGATGTTTCTACTGACAGATTTTCTACAGAGATCAATTCTGGGTTGGTGGAAGTAATAGCCCCTCCTGCAACTTACTATCCTGATTTGACAAACTTGAAAGAGACGTTTGGGGACTCAAAAGAGAGAGTGAGGTGAGATTTTTCCTTCAGATCTTTTCTCATCTCCTCCCACATCCACACTTTCCTTGTTTATAAATTGATGAGTGGGAAGTGGATTCTTTAAATGTTTCCTTACTGTAATTCTCAAAAGTGTCGGGCTGCTAAAAGAGCACTGAGTCCTTCTCGGTGTCCTTGTATCTGCTTGCTGTTTTGTGCGTGATCTGAGTTTAATGCTAAGCTTCAGTGAATTCTTTCAGTGTTAAAATCTGGGAGGAAAACAGTGTTGTTGGGTTTTTTTGCTGTTGTTGTTTACTTCTTCCTGAAATATGTTGTAAAACCCAGTAGTTGCTACTGAGTTGTTATTTAAAATGGACATGTGTTTTAGTGAAATGTAAGGTAGCTTTCACAAAACCAAAGGCAACTTAAACCAGTTTTTGTCTGTATTAAAGCATAACAAGAAGGCTTTATTGCTTTTTTTCTCCCAGACAGATTTCCTGAGGGAACAATGCCAAAACCAGTTTTCCTAATATTTTACCAATGTGTGTCATTCTTCATAGTGAGGTCTACTTTTCATTGCCAGTGTGTACTGAAATAACTTTTTCTGTGATACTTAAGTTCGTAATTGATTTTCAGATGGAGAACAAAACAAAACTTGGATTACTGTTTTCTTATGATGTACGCTCAGAAAAAGGGAGTTTATTACATCCAGGTAAGTTTCTGTTCTGGTTTTAAATGCGTCTCCAAAAATCGTGCCAGTGCTCACAGCAGAAGGATCTACACAGAGCAGAGTTAACATGATTCCATTGTTGGGGGCCAATAAGTATGTGGGCTATGGTATCTGAGGAAGTATTCTGTGGATGGCACTCTTTGAAGTAGAAAGCAACTTATTGCGTATGGTTGATTTTTATCTTAAGATGCTTAGCATAAAAAGTGAAGGAATGCAGGCAGCTTAACTACTGTTTTTTCTTTTTTCCCCCAAATGACTTGCAGTTGAGGCAAAAGACACCAGCATAGTCTTGAGTAGAAGTTGAACTAAAATCTATTCTTCTTTCTCTTGAAAGCATGTGCTGTGTCACTTTGATCTCTAGAATCTGTTGTGTATAGCTGCAGTTTTTTTCAGAGGTTTTCAAGGAAGAACACAGATAAGGAATTAAGTTTAATTTAGCTCAGGATTGTTCCTGTTTGTCTCCCTGCATTAAAGTAGAAGCCTTGCCTACAAGTGTTGCAGATCTAGTGAGTAGCTGTGCTTAGGATTTTCATATAGATTTTGGGACTCTATCTTTTGGGTATAACACTCCACTCATGCAGTTTTTCCAAAGTGAGCTGTGCTGAGTGCTCTTTAAGAGCTGCTGGAAACTCAGTTCTCCTGGCAGCTGTGCAGGGAGGTACGTATTGGCGGCCTGCTTGAAGCTAGGCAGTCACACAAATGCTAGTGCCAGTACAAGGAGGTGAGCATGAATGCTCTAGGAGTTAGAACAGGAGAAGCAGTATCCTTTATGCAGCAGCCTGCCCTTAATGTGAAATAAAGGGATTACAGCGCAGCATCTTGGAATTTGTGCTGTCTGGGCAAGGCTGGACTATGTACCTGTTCTTCTGTTTGACAGCTGAAGTCAGAAAATGGGAAAGTTGAGTCCTCCCTCTGTAAATAGCATCTCTTAGCTTCTTGAGAAAAGTCTTTCAGTGCTAGCAAGGGATTGAGTAAATAATCACACTGTCATAGGAATAATACAAAAATTCTATTTGTTCTCCGTATAATGTCCTGATGGTGTCACTTACTCTAGGATTATTTCATGAATGGTTCTTTTCTGTAGATAGAAGCTAGAAAAGCGGTGTGATCTTACTACCTACTTAACATCTGCATTATGTTGAGATGTATTCATGGTGTTTTATTACAGAAGGATTCTGGATTAGTTCTCCACTGATGGAGTACGAACCCTAAAATATTTATTCTTGTCTGTAGAGCTGAGGCTTTATAGCAGTGCTTGCGTTAAAAATATATGGGTATGTGTTAGCAATGTATTACAAATCACTATTTTCTAGCAGTGTTTTCTCCTATCGCTTTTCTGTTTTTTTTATGGATGTCGATATCACTGCTCCCTTTTTTTCTAGCTTGAAGATGACATTGTTGTCAAGCAGAATTACTTCAGCACAATAAAAAACTTTGCGCTTCAGCTCGCTTCTGAAGATTGGATGATTCTGGAATTTTCTCAGCTGGGTTTCATTGGTAAGAAAACGTTCATTTCAACAGTTTGAAAGAACACATTCATCCTTAGATGGTGCGATGAATAGTGATCTGACTTCAAAGTTATCTTTGTACTGGAAATAGACCAAGAATTAGAAATTCTTTGACTTCTTAAAGAATTCTGTGGTTTAACTCGCATTCGCATTTGTTAGTTTATCTACTTTTCCATGACAGTCAAATTCAAACTGTTGGAAGTAAGAGAATTTTTATAACCAGAAATTATTTTATTTAAAAGAAAACACTTGAGCTGCGAGGAATTACTTATTTTGATTTTAACTGCAGTTAAAATAGAAATGTAATTAGACTGTGAAGTTCAAGGGGAAAAAGCCCAAGAATGAACACTGCCTGAAACAGGCAAAATGGTGTTTGTGGTAGAATTTCCAAGAATCATCAGACATCATTTTGTCCTGGTTGCAAAGCCTGTTCTATCTTTGCCTTCCCAATCCATCCAGGAGAAGTTATGACAATGTGCTCCTTCATAGGGTTATATAGAGGCTGTCTGTCAATGGCAGTAAGCGACAGTAAGAGAAGTTAATGCAGCATCTTGGATTCCTGGGGTAGGCTGCTGAAATCACTGTATGGTTATTTTTTTTTCTTACGCCAATATGTTCTTATTGAGAAATACTAGACTTAACAGGACAAAAACCCAAAACAACAGGAAAGAGAAATTTTAAAGGAATTTTGCATGTTGAAAGGGCATTTCATTATTGCAGTGATGTATCATAATGAAATTAAAAGCACAGAGCTGGAGATATGCAAGGAAAAATTAAAAACTAAATCGGGCTGTGGAGTTTCCTGTACTCTGCTGTTTACAGCTCAGCATCATGTGTGTTGCTTAGGCAATAGTTTCCTGATCTTCAGGGTTTCAGAGACTGACAGAGTTGAATGGAAACTAGCAGTCATTTCCTAAGGTACTGTTAGGGTACAAAATTGCTTTGTGCATTTGCTTGCCAGTCTAACCTACAGTGAAGGGCTGGAGAGGAATGGGGAAATAAGCATTCAAATGATTTACTGGAGTTTTTGCCAAAAGTAAACTTGTCTCTTTTTTCTGGGAGTTGGGCAACTTGCAGCTCTCAGCTCTCTGTGGTTCTGTGGCTGGAGAGTTTGCTTGGATAATAGCATCTGATTAAACTTTGTTTCTACTTGTAAGCAGGTAAACTCTGATTGTGGATTTAGATGGGGTTAGAGTTTTAGATCCAGGCCTGACTGTGCTTTGAATGTGAAGTCTGTGTGAAGTTCCTAGGCTATAGAGGCAATTTACCTTGCTTAAGTAGTTCAATGTGGATGGAGTAGTAGAGAGCAACGCTGGCAAGTTGCATTTTTGTAATACTGTGATGTCAAAATGTGTTTAAGCCCAGTGATTTGGGACATGTGCTGCCAATCCCATCAAAATATATTTCAGAACACTTACTTCTGTATTTCTTCTTCCTCATCCCTACATTCTTAGTGTTTGCTATAGAGGAAGCAGAGCCTAACCCAAGAGGAATAGGTAGATACTTCTTAATACTGAGATTTGGATAAGTCACATGCAAAGTTTTAAAAAAAAGGATAGAAATTTGTGATGTTTTTCCTGTAGTGTCTGTATACTGACTATTTGCAGCGTTGGCTCTGAAAATAGCTGTAATTAGTTGTTTCTGCTGCTAGGCATCTCAGATCCTTCTATCGTATTTGTCTTCATCCTGTTGATAAATTGGTTAAACTTTTGAATATATTTAGCTGTGACTACATATATTAATGTGTTGTTTTGTCTTTTTACCTACAAAATAACATTTTCTCCTCTCAGTTTAGCTACTTATCCCACTTGTAAGTTTTGAGAAAAAAGTTGGTATTCATGAAGGTGACTAATACTTCTGGCTTTAAAACCCGCTGATCTACAATAGCCATATACTGCGTATGAATATGCAAGCAATATAGATTTTCCTCATCTGTGCTATCTCTTTATGAATCTTTATAATTTGGTAAAGCAGACAGCTAAAGAGAAGGGCAAAAGTAGTTGGTTGTAATTTGGGATTGCTTTTGCGTAGTACCTAAAAATAGAGTATAAAACTGCTAGTGATTTAGCAATTAGTGATTTAGTGTAGCTGATTCATTGTAGTCTACCAGAAGCCTTGATCAGCTTACAAATTCTTCTAGGAAAAGATGTGTTTTTGTTATAGTTTTCTGAACTGAAAATCTAGTTTACGCAAGTACTACATGAAGAAGTGGGAAATGCAGCTGTTTAGGCTGACAGCAGGATTACAAAATTCTGTCACCTCTACCATTGAGGAGAAGTTACTTTCTTTGATTTATTTTTGTTTTTTTGATACTGAAAGCATAGCCCTAAGTGCTGTCAAGTATCTAATAAATAATGGGTGAGATGTATGCTCTTTCCCTAGAAGCTCTGTGGAAGGAGGTGCCTCTTCTGCTCTTTCGAATTCAGCTCTGCACTGCAGTCCTTAGCATAACATGGTAAAGTCCTGCCAGATTTTTATGAGAAATACCAATTTGTCTTCCAACTGCTTGTAAGCTGAAGTGTTTTCCAGAGGATTTACAGTACCTTGTCCTGTAGCTATAGTGTCAGCTGTCACAAACTTTAGTGGAGTGGTCTGAAATCAGCCTCTAGCTTGTCTTTTGCAGTTCTTCTGATTCTTCCAATTTTTGCTCAGGTCTCCAGCTTGATGAGTTTTGACTGCGTATTGGGGACAGTGAACAGGCAATCTGGGGGCTAGATTTGAATGCCACCTGAATGGCTTCATGGCTTACAGCATTTTCATTATCTGCAGCTTTGTGGGCTTGGGCAAATGCTTCTGCTTGTTCTTTGACTATGTTTGTGTTCCAGGGAAGCCAGGCTGCTGCTGTCACCCTCACAAAGGAGAAGCTAGGCAAGGGCTTGGCTGGTTTGGATTTAGAGGGACTGAAATGTTGGATGTGTGGAGCAGGGATTGTCTTGGACTGCTTACCGTGTCAAAGAAAAGCTGTGTACAGTTGGGGTTCCAGAGCTTTGAAGATCTCTGCAGAGGAAGCCTGTGGTAAAGCAAGTCTGGTTTTGAGCTGGTGTAGGAAGGTTCTGGGGCCAGAATTGCTTTGCAGGTAACAGAAATGGCAGATAGAGGAGGTGTTCTGTTGTACTGAAAGGCGAAGAGCTGGGGGAGGGCTGTGCCATGCTGAGAGTGGAAGGTGGTGACAGCACTTCAGAAAGCAGTATGTGTGTATCTGCACTTAGTGAGAGGCAGTATTACTCCAGGTAGGTTTCTCAGGCTTGAGGAGCAGGATTCTGCTTGTAGTTTTTGATCCAGTGCTCGTTGTGAACTCAGAGAGAAGGCTTTGCCTGCGCTGTTGAGCCCTTCCACAATGCTCTGGAGTATAATATTGAGTGGCTAGTGGGGTTTGAAGACACTTGTACCTGGATTCTTCACTGAGTCAGGGGTCAGGACTGCATAGTTGAACAATAGCATGGAAATGCAGGCCCAGAGGAAAGCATCTTTGGGCACAGGTTTGCCACGTAGAAGTAAATCTGCTTGTTCATATCCTGTTGCTATTTTAGATGAAATTAGGTTAACTTAAATTAGATTAAAAGAGTGTATGCCTACTCTTCAGTATTTTTCTCTGGTTATTTAGTTGTTGCGGTTTCAAGTGGCATGGTCTGTGAGTGTCTTTTCACCACAGATGACAACCGAAGACTACAATCATTATCTTCTTTAGAAGATGAGCTGATCAAAGTGATATATGTATGGTGTGGTGCCGTTGCTGTGTCCTTGAGTAGAGGAAGAAAAGGATTCCAGAGCAAATTGGAAGAGGATAAGCTGTCTCATCAGTCAGCCCCCACAGCAATTGGAACAATAATGTGGGGATGTTTTTTGTTTTCTAGGTTGCATATGTATCTTTACAATACACATCATGGAAAGGTCATCTTTCTGTGGAAGCAGGCATGACTGACAGACTATTTCAGCCAGTGTTATCCAGAAGTGATGATTTCAGTCCTGTAAATGCTTGATGAGCCCTTACATTTTTAAGCTAATCTTTGATTAAGGTTTCTTGTATTTTTCTCTTTTCCTGCACTGTTATCAGAAGCAGTAGGCAGATATGAATCACCAGGAAAATTAGGAGCCTATTTAGCTGGAAGTGTGACAAGCTGAAAGAGCTGCTATTCCACATGAACATTTTATACAATATTGTACAAATAATTTGATTGTTTCCTATCTGTTTTTAAATGCTTCTATAAATAACGTTAAACAATATGACAACAATGTAAGTATGTAAATAGCAACAATATACTAATAAAGATGTTGTGGTTTTTTTTTTTTAACAAGAAAGCTCTGTAATACAGAGGGAATTGTCCTTTGTTTAGTGGGAGCCTCACTTAAGCCACACAGTAATTTCAAGTAGGGATGTCTGTTTGATGTCGTTGTTGTAGAAAGCATTAACAAGTAATGTCAATGTTTTTTCCTTACAAAAATAAAAATTCAAAGTTTGTGTAAGGGACAGCTTTCTGATTTGGCAGTGTTGGGCCTGTTACTATGTCTTAGCTCACTTAGTTCTCCACCCAGCTCTGTGAATAGTCTTCTTTATGACCATAGCATCTTTCCAACAGATGAAACAATTGGGACTTCTTATGTCAGATACCACTTCCATGTTGTACTACATCATGATCTAATTGTATTCAGACTCCTACAAACTGATTTCAAATTCCAAACGAAGTGTTATGTCATTGGCTGTGTTCTTTGCCAATTTCATGCAAGTCATGCAGGAATGGAATGAGAGTTCCTATTCGACATGTTTTCTGAAAATGATGGAGCCCTTTAGGTGACCTCCTATGTATCTGACCCCTTTTAGAGAGAATGAAGGATTTTGCAGGTCAGGATCTAAGCGTTGTTAGGGCAAATCTCCAGATGTGTGAGTCTAATAATCAACAGTGCTGGAGCATGTATAACAAGGCCACCACAACTTAGATGTTCTCACTTAAAAAGTGTCCTGGTTACTTAATATATAAGCTGATAGCCTGGAATTCTGTATCTGTGCTGAGATAGTGTATAACATGCCAAGCTCAGTCCCGTTTCAGCAGAGAAATTCTCCATCCCTATTAAAAAGATCTGAACTCCCAGCTCCTTGTTTTTATTTACTGATTGATTTGTTGTACTACCTTGTGATAATCCTCCATGAATTACAGACCTACATGAGCCTCAAAGGAAAAGTAACTGAATCTGAGTGATAGTCCACGTGCATATTCTCAGTGGAAATATCATCGCTTAAGGCAAAAATTTATCTAGTCTTAAGTATAGTACTGGCTCAGGGTCATACCAGCCATATCCTGTCTTCTGTTTATGTAAAAAGTGAACATCCGCCTTAAGGAATGGAGTAATGCAGAGTGCTTGCAGTTCTTCATTTCCATTCAGCCACACGCTCAAGTGGAGTGCTCTGTTGCTGATAGTTTAAGTTGCATACAAAAGGTAGTTCCTCATTTGTTTGTCTTCAAGAACAGCCTATGCATCTCCTTAACGGCCTTTCTGGAGAGTTTTTTGTTCTTGAAGTCGAGAACCAAATTCCCTTTTCTAATGCATAGGGAGTGGTTTTGCTACCTCAGAGGTACCTGTTCTTAGTGTTTACTCCAGCTGTTCCTTCAAAATGTAGAAAGAAAAAATATTGGGACCCCTACTACTTGTGGAATTATTTGAAGAATCTTATGAAGGCCATGTGTGTTACAAATGAAGAGAAAATTTCACATCCTTAAGTGTGTTATTGTGCTGTACAGAACTTCCAAGTGTGGGTACACTAACAACTTGCATTGGAAAAGACCCTCTATTCCATTTTAATCCATTAATGTGCACGTGCCCCAAGAGCCCATGCATATATGTTGACACTTCCCACATCTAAGTGTCATCTATGGAACTGAATCATGTCAGCCGGCATCCCCCTGAGTGGTTCCTTATCGCGTAACGTCTTCTTTTCTTGTGTCTTCCATACTTCATCTTCAAACCTGATGATGCTTTCTGAATGTGTCCTCACTTCTAGATCTGGCTTTGGAAGCTTGAAGTTGTCACTCAGTCCCAGGTAGTAGAATTACTTGTTGTTGGAGTCTGTCTCCGGGTTTGGGCTGTCCCACTCCTGGTTACTTATTGTGCCTAGTAGCAGTGTCTTCATAGGAGATGCCTTACTTAAGTGCTGCATTCAATGCAGAAACAAAGTCAAGTGTATTGGCCGCTTTTATCTTCAGACACCTTCCAGTGCCATGCAGAAAGTTGCTGATAATACAGTATATAAAAGTAGGAAATTTCTCTTTTTTGTCTAGGCCTTGTTTTAGAACTCATATTTTGCAGAATTACTAAGGATTATGTAGTTACCATGCCACCAAGAAGTCTATCTGTACTTTACCAAGGAGTATGTTGTATTGGAAGTCCCAAAGTCACATCAGTATATAGCAAAATTCTACAGTTCTTTCTCATGTGAGGGATTTGGACTTTCTACTAGGCAGCTGACTGCTTTAATTACATCTAGTTGGAATTGCATTTGTTATGAGTTTGCCAGTGACCTGTACATTCAGGAGAAACTCTGGTTGCTGCTATGTGACAGCATAGAGAATAGTACCCACAAGGAGCACGTACCTGTAATTTTTCTTCTGTTTTTGCGGACAGAAGATGTCTGTTCTTAAGGACATTGTGTTGTAGCACACATGGAATGTTTTTAATGGCATCCAGATATAAGTTCTTGTTTGCTTAGTTTTTCTGTTTTATTTAGTTTTGCATAGCTGAAAGCAAGGACATTTTACCTGGGAGGAACGTGGAAAAATTGTTCAAGCAGCCAGAGATCAGGTTAGGGAAGTTAAAGCTCTGATAAAATTAAATCTGGCCAGGGATGTCAAGGGCAACAGGGAAGGCTTTTTATAGGTATGTCAGTTATAAAAGGAAGACAGGGAAAAGAAACATGCCCTCCCTGGAAGGAAATGGGAGAGCTGTTTGTGTGGGATATGGGGAACTTTTTTGCATCAGTCTTCACTGGCAAGGTCTCTAACCACACAGCCTGTGTCACAGAAGGCAAAGGCGGGTACTGGGAGAATGAAGAACCTCCCCCTTCAGGAGATCGGTTTGAGACCTCTGAGCAACCTGAATGTTCACAGGTTCATTGGATGTGATGAGATGCATCCAATAGTCCTGAGGGAACTGACAGATCAAGTTTTGAAGCCACTATCCATCTTATTTGAGAAGTCATGACAGTCCTATAAAGATCCCAGTGAGTGGAGAAGGGAAACACAACCCCCTTGGTTTTAAAAAGCAAAAAAAAGGAAGATCCAGGGAACTACACACCAGTTATCTCATCTCCGTGTCCAGCAAGACTGTGGAGCAGATCATCCTGGAAACTGTGCCAAAGGACATGGAAAACAAAGATATTTGGTGACAACCAACATGGCTTTGTTAAGTTCAAATTGTGCCTGCCAAGTTCGGTGGCCTTCTGGAACAGGGTTACAGCAGTGGTGGATCAGGGAAGAGCAACTGGCATCATCTACCCAGATTACTGGGTACAAAGCATTTGGTGCTGTCCCATGCAACATCCTTATCTTTAAACTGGGAAGACATGGATTTGATGGATGAATAAAAAATTGGATGAGTAGTAGAACTCAGAGTTGTGGTCGACAGCTCAGTGCCCAGGTGGAGAACAGTGAGGAGTGGTTTTCATCAGGGGTTTGTGGTGGGATCGGTGCACTTTAATATCTTTGTTCATTATATGGACAGTGGGATTGAATGCACATTCAAGTATGCTGATGACTCCAAGGTGCGTGGTACAGTTGACACGCTGGAGGGAAGGGATGCCATCCAGAATGACCTTGACTGGCTTGAGAGGTGGACCTGTGAAAATCCAATAAAGTTCAACATGGCTGAGTGCAAAGTCTTGCAGCTGCATCAGGGTAATCGTAAGCACAAATGCAGGTTGGGTAGAGAATGTATTGAGAGAAGGTCTTGGGAGTGCTGGGCGTTGAGAAGCTCAACATGATTTGGCAGTGTGCACTTAGAAGTCCAAAAGGCTGACTGTATCATGGGCAGCATCAAAGGAAGGGTGGCCAGCAGGGAGAGGGAGGTGATGGACCCACTCTACTCTGTCCTCATGAGACCCTGCTGGGAGTACTTCATTCAAATCTCGGGTCCCTCACACGAGATGGAAATGGAAATGTTGGATTGAGTCCTGAGGAAAACTACAAAGATGATCAGAGGGCTGTGACACCTCTTCTATGAATGTAGGCTGAGATAGTTGGTATTTTTTAGCCTGGAGAAAAGAAAGCTTCAGGGGGACTTCACAGTGAGCTTCCAGTACCTAAAGAGGGGCTCTTTATCAGGAATTATAGTAACAGGACAAGGAGTAATGGCTTTAAGGCACTGGAATGGCCTGCCCGGGGAGGTGGTGGAGTCGCCATCCCTGGCAGTGTTCAAGAGGCGTCTGGATAAGGAGCTACGAGATATGGTTTTGTGGTTTTCTGTAGGTA
Source organism: Alectoris magna (assembly GCA_030625065.1). NCBI lineage: Eukaryota > Metazoa > Chordata > Aves > Galliformes > Phasianidae > Alectoris > Alectoris magna. The sequence continues at coordinate 64,442,255 of CM060560.1, forward strand.
TGGTAAAGGGAGAATGGTTGGACTAGATGATCTTGTAGGTCCTTTCCAACCTTGTAATTCTATGATTCTGTAAACTGAAAGAGGGCAGATTTGGATTGGATATTAGGAGGAAATTCTTTACTGTAAGGGTGGTGAGGCACTGAAACAGGTTGCTGAGAAAAGCTGTGGATGCCCCAATTCTGGAAGTGCTTAAGGCCGTTTGGGATGGGACTCTGGGCACTTTGATGTAGTGAGAAGTGTCCCTGCTCATGGCAGGGGGTTGGAACTAGTTGGCCTTTGAAATCGCTTCCAACCCAAAGCATTCTATGACTCTATGAGAAGTATGGAGCTTTTAATAACGTCAAGATTTCAGATTGTTCATCACTAACATACATTATCATGGCACGAAGTTGTTTATTATCTCAGTGATTTCAAGATACGATGCTGTCTTTATAATAAAATAACTCCAGTTATTCTTAATGTCATTGCAGGTAAAATGTTCCAGTCTCCAGATATCACTCTTATTGTAGAGTTCATATTTATGTTTTATAAGGAGAAACCAATTGACTGGCTTCTGGACCATATCCTCTGGGTGAAAGTGTGTAACCCTGAAAAAGATGCCGTAAGTTTCTTCTCATTGTGAATCTTCTAAAATGTTTTAACGTTAGTGTATGTGCTGTTTCTGGTGAATTAAAGGCTAGCATACAATTTATTGTGGTTACTTTGTGTCCCGAAATAATCTGTTTTCCTGCTAAGATTTTAATCTCAAGTAAACCTTCAGAAACGCATTTTTCAGAAGCATTATAATTGTTGGTTTGGATTCTGGAGGTGGATGCAGTAGTTGGTGAAAGGAAAATGTCAGATTAGTTTTTATACGTAACAGTTCTGAAATGAGTTCATTCTTGTAACCCCCAGTGAGGGCTCTGCTGAATACTACTGCTTGTATAGCAGTCATGGAGAAGATTCCAGGTGGTGATTAAGTTTAGATTTTTGGTTCTTTATTCCTCAAGTAGCTTCCTTGCTGAAAGACTGAAGAAACAGGTTCTGTACAAAAATGGGTGTAATTTTCTTCTTTATTGACTAGAATTATGTTTGCACAGCAGTGTTGCTAGATTTCTAGAATAAAACCAAGACAAACTGGATCAGAAGGTCTGGGTTGGTGGTTTTTTTTTTTTTTTTTTGAGTCTTTTTGGTTCATGAAACATCTCATACTTTCAGTAAAATCTCAGCAACTTTTTGTTGAATTTAACGGTGTGGGTTTTTATCCCTTCTCCTCTTGCTTTAGAAACATTGTGATCGGCAGAAATCAAACCTACGGATACGCTTCAGGCCTTCTCTGTTCCAGCATGTTGGCCTCCACTCCTCCCTGGCAGGGAAGATCCAGAAACTCACAGTTAGTAGCTGCGCTCCTCCTTCCTTTCCAGAACAAGTTGATCTCATGAATTATTTTTTTTTTAGCCTTTAAGAAAACTAGAGTTTTCTTGTTTAGTATTTTTAATTGTCTTACTCCAGTTGGAGTGAAACCTTGTATAAACTGGTTACTATCAGGTATAAGAAATACCAATCTCAGCTTCTTCTTATGAATATTTGCTAGTGGAAATATATTTTAAATTTTTTATTTCCCTATTATTTTTTCTTTCTTCATTTATTACTTTAATGGCATGCTCATCTTATTACCTAGTGCAAGATCTGAAATATCTGGAAATGAGTGATGTATTTATTTTTTCTTTTTTTTTTTTCTCTATGAGTTCATTTTAAGTGTAACCACTTGAGAAAAAACATAATAAAACAGCATGATGTTTGTCTTTCTTTCAATTAGGATAAAGACTTCCTGAAACCGCTACTGCATAAAATCCATGTGAATCCACCTGCAGAGGTTTCCACATCTTTAAAAGTCTACCAGGGGCATACATTAGAAAAAACCTACGTAGGGGAAGATTTTTTCTGGGCCGTCACACCGGTCGCCGGGGATTATATTCTATTTAAATTTGACAAGCCTGTCAATGTAGAAAGGTTAGTAATTATATGTTTTTGGTCTCGTATCTAAGGCTGTATGCTTGCTGTGAACTCTTGGCAATAGAATTGGGGGCTGTTGTAATAAACTAAAGTAAAATCATTCTGGTTTATTTGCAGTTTAGGTGAAACTGATCATGAACAACCTTTCGTTCCACGCTTTTACTGCTTTAAATGTTATTTTCCTGTTTATTTCTTCTTACAATTTTACCTGGAGCCTTTTTGATAAATGCAATTCAAGACCACTGCTTCTGTGGCAGCTCATAAGGGAATCCAGAGAAGCCAATTTGGTTCTATTTGTGCTTGGTCGGTCTGCTTCTAATTACAATTACAACTGTGCAGCGCGGTGTGTGGTACAATATGTTGTGCCCTGCAGCCTCAGCCTCAGTCCATTGATTGTCCAGACCAGAAGTCTTGCTGGAGCATATGGTGTCCTTTTACCTGAAATTTGGGAACTCTAAAGGTTATTTTTTTCTAGGTTCTGCTTTAGGGCTTGAAAAAGAGTTAAAAGTCCAAGTTGGCCTATTTAATTAATTTTAAAAATAGGCTTGAAATGTAAGTATCTGTGATTTGTTAGAGAGCTAGAGGTGACTTGGTGACTTTATCTACTAGAGCTTTTAGTCTTCCTTTACTTTTGCTGAGACTTTTTTGCTGCTTTGCTATTTACTGTGCTACCAACATAGTAATCTAAGACTTAGAAATTAAACTGCTTGTTCAGTGTCCAAGCATTGCTACTTTAGTGGATTCCTTTCACTTTTCTTCACATACCTTACATGCTTTTTTGAGGCCAATACCTATAGTATGGTAGAGCGAAGTTTCTTTGCATTATTTGTCTGGATGCTTTTCTTGTGAAGGAGCCCTTTTTGCAGTCCTGAACTGAATCCAGTAAGTCAACTTCTGCACATTGCTACGTAATCAAAGACTAAGTGAGGATCAGTAGTTTCGTTGTACTAAGTTGTTCCAAGCTGGTCTGACCTGTGAAACTCAAGTTTGTTGTGCAAGATGTCAAATTACTCTTCCAGTTGATTGCCGTGCTTTAAAAGGTTTTCCTGGATAGCTTTCTAAGACGTATGTGTTGAGGGGTTTGACTGCCATGCCTTCTTGGATTAAAGGCAGGCTCTTTTTTTTTATCCTGTGCCAATAGTGTAAAAATGACACATTTTCCAAATGAAATATATGAACTCACTGATTCCGTTTTGATCAGATTTTCTTCTTCAAGGTTATAAAGTGATCATTGTCCAATTTGTTTTTATTTTCTGAATTGTTTATTTTTTTTATTAAGAATTTTACGCTTCTATTTTATAAACAGGGTAACTGTAGCAAGTAAATGTTGATCTTGGGTGAAACATTGCTGTTTCATTAGGGTGAGTCAAGTACATAATGACAGTTCCATTAGCAGCAGGACAAGTTTTAAACTGGAGGAGGGTAGATTTAGACTACACGTTAGGAAGATACTCTTTACTGTGAGGGTGGTAAGACACTGGAACAGGTTGCCCAACAAGACTGTGGATGCCCCCTCCCTGGAAGCATTCAAGGCAAGGCTGGATGGGGCTTTGAGAAACCTGGTCTAGAGGGAGGTGTTCCTGCCTATAGCAGGGGGGGTGGTACTAGGTGATCTTAAAGGTCCCTTCCAAACCATTCTATGATTCTGTAAATTGTTGCTAGCAAGTGTAGTAGGTCATCCCCATGGTTCAAAAATCAGCAAGCGCAGGTCTGAGGAAACTACGTATTTGGTGTGTATTACCTTAATGGTGAAGGAATTGGGGGTAAAAGTAAACACTGATTATCTCTGTGAAAGATGGGAAGACAGTTTTCATTATTGTGCTCTTAAAATTTGTAGCTAGGGCTAAGACTGTTAGAAACAGTCTTCTTAGTAATCTCAAGTGAGGTCTGAACTCATGTAGTAGAGCAGAAAAGAACATTTGTGGCTGTTAGAAACAGTTTTAGCAGTAGAGGATTATATGATTACTTTATTTATTTTACTATTTTTACTTACTGATGAGAGCAATTTTAGTTTAGATGAAGTGTCTTGAATCCATTTGCTTCCTCAAAGGAAGTTCACAGCTTAAAATGATTTTATATTTTCAGACTTAAAAAACTAAGTTTAGCATCATTTGAACTATCATTTTAGGCCATTTTGGTGTTTATTCATTTGTGTTTCTTTGCCAGAGGGTCATAAAGAATAAAGTATTTTGCCTTTCTGCAGTCAGTAGCTGATCAGGGCAACAGACACTGTCATTTCGAATTGTTGAGGACTTGGTTTCATTTGCCTGCTTAACTTCCTCAGCGGCAGATTTTGGTAGGTGAAGGTTGGGCGAAGAAATTGTGCTTCCTGATATTTCAGTGATGCTTTTTGAGGCAGCCAAATGTAAATCTGTGAGGGGTGGGTTGAAACACATGAAAGTGGACTGCACATCAGGAAAACTTGCCTGCTGGGGAGATAGATCCACGGCAATCAAGAAGATACTCTTTTGAAAGCCATTTTGTGTTTGTCAGGGGGCACAGCAGATGCTGTTTGTGTTTTTGAAGTAGTAGAATAGCTCTTTGAATTTGCACGGAACGTTGTCTGCCAGGTGGGTTTGAGGTGTAACTGCTTAATAGCTCCAGTAATAAATCCTTGATAAACAAGCTTCTTAATGGAAATGTTGACCGCAACTGGCAGAATGAATGGCAGGTCTGTTACAGTGGGACAGAGCACTAACTTGTTCCTAGAGTTTATTTTTCCATGCCAAACGTTTTCTGCAGAACTGAATTGCAGTCGTCTGTTGAGTATAGCAGTTCGGTAATTAGCTTTCATTAAGCCTTTAAATACTTGATTTTTGAGACCTGAGAATATTGTCAGGGCTAACAGAGGCAAGGATTTCTTAGTTATCTCAAGTGAGATCTGAACTCACATAGTGGAGCAGAAAAGAACATTTGTGGCTATTTCGTGTTAAAACTAGATGGCTTATCCCCGCTGAATGCTGAAGTCAGACATTGATTGTTCTAAACCATACCTGAAGGAGAAGAGGGGTGTATAAATTGAAACTGTCTAACATTCATTTCAGTAACAGCTCTTATACTCAATCTTATCAGTCATTTCCAAGTGAAAGATTTCCAGCCGGAACACTGAAGTCCCTTGATAGTAAGCTAAATTCTCATTCTTATTTTTGCAATAATACAAAAATGCATACTGCTGTTACAATAGCACGTCCTTGAGACTGAAAGTAGATCCACTGACTTTCTTACTGAGGAATGAATTGCTCACCACTGTGGGAGGTTTATTTTTTTTCAAATGGAAGGACTACGTTCTGAATGCTCAAAACAGCCTACATTGTAAAGACAAGAAATACTCAGTTTCTTTTCCTTTAGGTCGTTAGATAATTATCAAAATTCACTTTGCTATCTCATTATATACTGTTGTTCCATGCTCGCTTAGTTATGAAAGCTGACAGTCATATTTAAAAGTTATGATGATCACATTATTATTATTATTTGAATTTACATTAAGCTCTAGCATTAATTCTGGTTATTAGAAATAACTATAAATATTACTTTTCTTTGCCGGTTACCCTTTTTCTTCAGAGGGGTTACTGATGGATGTTGAGCCCAAGGAGCTCATTGTAAAGAGCTTTGGACCCTGGAACTTGTTCTTTGAAAACACTAAGTAACACCAAGGAAGCCCTTGGGACTACGTAACCTGTGGACATTTTGTTTAGATTATGTATACACTTGTCAGCTTTTTCTGCTGTAGGAATTTGGAGTGGATATTTGCATTATATTTTTTAAATATAAGACTCATCCTTTCTATATGGCTGCTTAGCAGTATTAGGGTATTTTCAAAAGGATTAGCAGAACTTGTGTTTTCTTGGGTTTTGCGTGTAGATTTCTTTTGTTTTTACACTCCTCTGCTTTTAACTGTGGTTGCCTCATAGCTGTCCTTGTTTTTAACAAGTTGTTGAGTAGTCCTCGTAACGTGCCATTGATGGTTAATAAAGTGGTTTTATGAGGCAGACCTTGCTGTCTGGTATTTCATCTTTAAGCTAGAGTCTTACTACTTGGACAGATCTGCTTGTAGATTACATTTACTACTTTGTATTCTGATGTTGGCATAGCCACTTAAGGTGCGGTGTTTGAGAATAACCATCCAATTTTCTCTGCTGTTGACCCTGGAATCCCAGGGAACACGTGATGTTAACCTTGTGAGTATGTCCTGTGGTAGCTTCTCACAACATATATTTCTTGCATGAATGGGAATTATGTATTTGATTGTTTAAACTTGAAACTGATTGTATTGTGTATTGTCTGGCACCTGATAACCAAACATATGAGTTACTCTGCTTTTAAATTATTGTGACAGTGCTGAAAATTACCTACTTAAAAAGTGATGGTTGCTATCCTGCTATTAAGCCCACTTCATTATAGTGGAAAAGCAGCACAGCTTTTAAAGCTGTTCATTGTAGAAACAAGCTCTCCTTCAGCATGGTGCAATACATCCTGCCTTTCCTGTGCAGTTCTAGCTGACATAACACACGCACACAGCTGCACAGTGTACAGTTCAGAAATAATCTGTATTCTAAATGCATAGTTATAAAATAGGTTATTAAAATTTAACACATTATCTTTTTATTAAACTTTAATTGTGATATCAGTGGATAGGAAATATTTGGAAGTCTCATAAATTTAATAAAGTTTTGGTGCTTCGGTGCATTTCAGTTGGGCAAATGTTTTCAGTGTGGGTGGGTGGAGGAAAAAAAAAAAAAAAGAGGAATTGAGGACTTGGTTTCTGTGTTTACATAAGCTTCTGTACTAATGAGTCGAACATCCTCAAATGGATACACTGGCAGCAGGGACTTGGCAGGCAGGCTCCCAGTCACTGATGCCGGTTGCTCCGAGCATGGAGCTATGCCTGCAATGATGAGGCGAGTGCTTTGTCTGAAAAGAAAAGAAAGCATGGATCAGAGACAGAAGAAAAGAGCTGCCTGAGCCAAGGACATGCTGCTTCCTCCTTAATGGCACTAATGCTCCAGATTTGTGTATTTGGCAGTGTTCCTGGGTTTACTTTTCTTGGTCAGAAATATTAAGAGGCTTAATGCAGTTGCCTGAATGTTAGGTGTCTAATGCTTCTCGTGATACCCTAAATTATATAATTTGATTTCCCGAAGGGCTTGGGTGTCTGATATGTCATAACTGCATCCAGCATCCTGTGAGGTTGTCCATACCCAAGTGCATCTCAAATGTTAGTAATTGCCAGCGTTTAAGAAACCTGACTGGAGCACTTCTGGAGAAGTGTGCGCGTGTGTGTGTCTGTATACGAGGCCTGCTATGAAAGCAATGCCTCCTATGTTATGGTCTTGGCTCACGATGTCAGAGGCAGATGTTGTTGGTGTGGCAGTAGAGGTTGATCCTTTCCGCCACCATCCCATTACATGTTGTTGCTGTGCGACAGATGGCAGCAGAGGGGCGGTCTGACACAATGGTGTCTGACATGGAAGTGCGGATGGAGCAAAGGTGCATCACTGAGTTCCTCCATGCAGAAAAAGTGGTGCCCGCTGACATTCGTCGACACTTGCTGAATGTTTATGGAGACCAAACAGTGGATGTGAGCACAATGAGCGGTGGGTGGTGCATTTTAGCTGTGGCAACAGCGACATGAAAGTTAAGCCATGGTCCAGGTGGACATGCAGATTTTTATGAGTGCAGCATGCAGGGTCTTGTTTGTCACTGGTTAAAATGCATAGCTAATGGTGGTGACTGTGTTGAAAACTAGTGTTTTGTAGCTGTGAGTTTGCTCTATCAAATAGTGTTATGGTGCTTTTTGTATCTGATATAGTTTCCATGGAAATAAACAGGAGGCGTTACTTTCGGAGCAGCCTATGTGTATATCCTTAATATATGTTATGGAGGTAGTGAGACTATTTGTGGCAGAGAAAGTAAAATCTTAGCAAACATTTTGCATAAAAGTGAATGGAGGTAAAAGTTCCTTCCCCCTTGTCTGCTGTGTTTTGAATCAGAAACTAACAAGACAAAAATTCCTTACATCTTAGGAATTATTCGCATGTATGAGTGTGTGTGTGTTTATATAGACTTGCATAATAAAGATCTTTTTTTTTTTTTTATTCCTCTAAGTATAAGCAGTTTTTGCAAAGGAATGTGTAAGTGACCTGAAGGATAGGAAAGAAAACTGAACCTGAGAGATGGAAGTTATTAATCTTTCTTTTATATTTTATACAAGAAAAACATGGAAAGTAATGCACAGTTAATGCATGTTTCCAGTAACAGTGAAAATGACATTTCCTAATGAGGGTTCTGGGAAAACAACAGAGTGGGGTTAGATTAGATTTCTTTTACCCTATTTGCATCCAGAAATCAAGAAGACGGGATAGATTTGGTGGATAATAACTCTTGCAGGGTTGACAGTGTTTGTGGAGAGCCCAAAGCTTGCTGGCTGACTATTACTTTTACAGAAATTCATGTTGTGCAGAATTAAAAACTGGTATGTTCCCTGGTGCTGATGTACAATTTGTGCAAACATGGAAGGAAACATTTCCTCTCTGCCTTCCTCACTCTCTCTTCCTTTTTCTGAAAATGGAATATACAAAGGCATATCAAATTGCTAAACAGAGACACAGGGAAGCACGGAGAAGAAGATTTGATTCCTGTTATTTACAGAAGACAAAGGCCCACATTCATAAATAGATTCCTGGAATATTTGTGTTGAGCATCAAGTGAGATGAGTCTGTTTTCTTCAAAACAAAAAATGCATTGGCAGCAGCTGTGAATTTTGCATTTTTAAGATTTTTCGTGTATTATTTCCTTTCATAAAGCTGCCATTTACCGGTAAGCTTGTAGTGTCCTGATCTACGTTCTCTTTGTAATGGCTCAATGAAACAGAAGATACATAGAGTTGCATGTTGTGTTTAAAAAAAAAAAAAATAGGAATGCCAATGATTTTTGTTTTTAATGAACTATAAGAGATGGTAAGGCAGACTTCTGAGTACCTGAATGGAAACAAATCTGGAAATTTAGACTCAGTTCTCTGGGTCTCAACGTGTGGGGAAAAAAGAAAGAGATGTCCGCTCCATAAGCAAAATACAGAGAGAGTAAAGAGTCAAAGTTAGCTTAGCACAGGTGAAAACATCAGTACTTAAAGATGGACAAGTGTTAACTATTCAAAGAAGAATACTGAAGGTAAACATATGTAGATTAATAGCATTTGATATTAATGCACATAGAAATTAATAAACGCATATTGATAAACACATTTCGAGAAGTTGCTACAAAAATGGGAATCTTTGTAGCCTCTCATCACTGGGGAGGCTCTAAATTGGAGCATTTAATATATATATATTTAAGTATTTTGTCAGTTTAGTGCACTGACAAGCCAATGCAATCTTGTTAGTGTATTGACAAGCACTCTTCTGCCCTTCATCCTGTTTAGCTAGGGTGTGTATGAGCACTGGTTTCAGCTTGGTGGTTTTATTTTGATTTTGTTCCTCTGGTTGACATGCTAGTTGTATCTAGTTCTGTGGGCCAAAGTCAAATCCTCAGCTTCAATATTCAGGTCACACAATGTGAAGACTGAAATTTTGTTTGCAACTTTGACTTCGCTCCACTTTGTTTTCTTAATCTTCAGTGTTCTTTAAATTGTTTCATGTATTTTATTTTATGCAACGTGAGATGTTAATGTCCAGCATCTTCTTTTACTCTCTTATTATATGGAGGTTAAGAACAGAATGTGAGCTCTAGTTCATACATACAGTAGTATCTCCTGGCAGACAGGAGGTTGTCTGTGTTTTTGTAGCCAGCTATTATGTGCTAGCTACTATGTTTAACCTCAGCCTCTTCAAATTAAAGAGGGAAGGGCAGTGAAAGAGGTTCTCTGAAGTTGAGATACATCGGTATTTCATTTTCTAGTTGTGAGTCAGAGTTGCTTTTTGGTGATGATTTCCATCAAGAACGTCCAGGTTGCCCACCTGTGTTTTGGAATAAAGGAAGGCTGTGGAGTAATGTTCTGCAAGGCAACCGTGGTGTTTTATAACTTCAGGTTAATATGCGTTTGCTGGGATTACTATACTTAATAGGCCTGTGGCTTTCAGAATTTTAACTTGAAAGGATGGTTCAGAAGGTATTATGTTTAATTAGCAAATAGACAAAAATGGTTTTGATTCCATCCTGGGGAAAAACATCAGTTAAACAAAGTGGAGAAAAAAAGGCGCATGGTTTTTAGTATTTCCGAGGGCTGTCACCTATAAATCCCAGAACAGATCTCAGAATGACTTAACCAAAAGCACAGCAACTCTGGTGGCTTTCTGTCTCTGTCTTTCAATCTCCAGAAAAACATTTCGTAGCCTGTAAGCCTTGAAAGCTTGTGATTTGTCAGTGTGTCAAGGAGATGAGCTTCATAAAAGAACAGCTAAATGAGGCTGCTTTTAGGAGCTGTAGGACAGCCGCTCATTTGTAAATTAAATGTTATTTCAAAGTGAATTTTCTAATTCATAAACTGTATTTCCAAGCAGAAGATTTATTATAGATATGAGCTGTGTTATGTGCATTCACGCTTCTATTTTTCATATCTGTGCAACTTCTGTCAGAGTAGGTGTTATCTGACAAGGATTCAAACAAGGCTCAGATATAAAAATATCCCTTCTGTTCTAAACATAATCTTAAATAAGATGTAACATATGCATATGTTATATGTATGTGCATATGGTAGACAGATATAGAAAACGGACTGAAAAAAAGTGGGCTTGATTACGGGGAAATAGCTTTTATTACTTCCCATAATGGTTTCAGCATCTTGCCAGCTTTTGAGCTTGATGCCCTCCTGGCCTGGTAAGCTCTTGGGCTGGGGGAGAAGTCCCATCTGAGTTTCAGAAGTCAGCACAGTCGGAGAAATGGCTGCTGTGGTGGCAGTAGGGCTGCTCTTGAAACACCCAATCACCGCCTCCCCCCACACGGTCCACCCCCAGCAGTGTTATGTTCCACTGGGAGGACATGATCACAGGGGTGCGTACGAGTACGTGCGGTGTTGGAGCTGAGCGAATCCAGTTGTCTCACTGTTCAATGCGTGAAGTTCTGCTGAAATCAGTGCAGTGGGGGATCAGTGTAGCTTTCTGAGATCTGAATCTATGATTTTGACTCCTCTGAGCCTTGATAAATGTTACACGCCTCTGTGTGTTCGTCTGTCTTTAAATTAATTCCTATTAACTTCTTACCGCAGACATTTCTAATTCAGGGTCAGAGGGCTCTGTTCTACTTCTTGACTTGTAGCTATGGAGTGTGGATTAATGGCAAGTACTTACCTGGCTTCAGACATACTGGAGAAAGACAAACTGGAATTGACATCTGCAATTATGTCTTAATAAATTGCAAATGGAGCTAAGGTTTGCAATTTTAATCAAGCGATAATTTCTGAACTAATTTTGTCCCTGGCTGGTGATGTGTTTAATGTGAAAGGTAGTGCTTCATGTTTATTTCTCTAGCTTCCAATTGAAGGAAGGTTTGAAATGTGTTGATAGGTTTTTATTTATTTTTTTTTACATATTCATTTGAATGAATATTAGCATTAGCAGTAAATTAGGTTTATTAAAAGTGTCTTTTGAGTAAGTGTAATATATAAGCAGTTCTGAGACAGTAATCTGAGCAAACACCTCCCATGGTTTCCTAGAAAAAAATAAGAAGAAATGAGCCATTTTTCAAGCGTTGATACCACCTAGTGGTAAAATATACTGATACTTATTTAGGTGTGCATGTCTATTTGGTATCAAGAGGTATGAAGTTTGTGTCCATATATAAAGAAAGAGAAATTAAAGCCTGTCTTTCATAACTGACCATCTGCAGGTGTATAGTACTGCAAAAGCTGTTGGAGAGGGGGTAGTTAGAATTGTAAATCTTGCACTTCACTGCTTAAAAATTATAGGGAAGGTTTGGGTACAGTTTAAAATATGTTTGCTCTTTTGCATTAAAAAAATCATTAATTAGTCATCTGAATGAGGTTAATGGGGATGTTCTGCAGGTACATAATATAATAATCCTTTGTACATTAAAAAGAAAAAAACAACAAACCAACCCCGCAACACACGATTTTGTTAACAAAGAAAAAAGAATACATATATTGTAATAATAATCTGTCTCTGGAATAGAAGTTTCAATTCAGATATCATTAGTGTATTGGCTGGGTGTTCCTGGCACAGTCATTAATGAGGATGTGCAAAGAACCAGAGCAGAGGTCAGGTCTCAGGGAAAACTGATCTGGCAAGAGTTCATGCAGATACGTTTCCTGACCTGGTTCAAAATAGATCTGCAGAGTTCATTCTGATGGCAGAAGAATGGGCTGACCAGACATGGGAAGTAAAGGAGAGAGGCTGGAAGTGATGTCAGTGTGTACCTGGCAATAGTAGTTACAGTGTTGGCCGCTTTGTGTAATGCAATGTGTGGAGACCAGATCTAGGGGTCTTCCTAGTAAAACATTACCCAACTGCTCTTTAACGGATGCAAAAATTTTAGCTAGCCCTTTCAATTACAGTAGTATGTGAAACCATCTTTCACTTGTTCAATCATCAGTTGATGTAGGTCTAGTATAAAAGTTGCATTTATTGTTACAAGTCAGATAAAGTGATCAGTAATACATAAGGTGGTAACGTAGCTATTGATTGATCAATGATTGATATATGTAGACTGTCTTATGTTTCCTTTTTATTTATAGGTACTTGTTCCACAGTGGCAATCCAGAGCATCCAGGAGACATACTTCTAAATACAACCGTGGAAGTTCTGCCTTTTCAGGTATGAACACATTGATTTGTTTCTCCTTCATTAGAGGATAAAAGCAAAGCCTCGTAATTGTATTGACTTCCCATTTTTAACAGAGTAAGACAGGCCTGATGGTTTCTTTTATAACTGTAGGCTTTTGATGCTTGTACTTTTTAACATTGGCTCTATTCACAGAAAATTATTGAAACTACTCAGACGTTCCTTCAGAACACTTTGGTCATTTGGAGGTGAACAACTTCATTTTCTTCCAATTCACTGTTACTATTTAAAACAAAAATAACCAAATAATCTGCCCTTTCCTGTGTGTTTTGGAAAAGGAGAAAGCTAAATCAGTCTCCTTTCTGATCTAGTTAAGAAAAAAACCAACTTGGTTCGGGAATTGACGTACTTCCAGACCTTACCACAAATCCTTACAGATTTTTCAGTATCTGGATTCTCAGAGTAAATCTATGTCTTTCTCCTGATGACCTAATTTTTTTCCGCCATAAATCAGTCTGAAGCCAGACGACACAGGCTCTTTTTCTTCAATTGGATATTACACCTAATCATTTATATCCCAAAACTCTGGGAAAGGTTTAGGATATTACTTCAGACAAATTTGTTTTATATGGTATTAAAATAGCAAAGTGTGTCTGCCTTCTGCCATACGACTGATGCAGGTTTCTTGAAATCTATTCTTTAAGTGCCATATACCAAATTTAAAATAACAATAATAAGTAAATGATCATGGAGGGACTGCATAGTGCCAAAAACTAGACTGGATTGGTCTAGGACTTGAGAGTTGGGAAAACAAATAGCAGATGGATTTAATGTCCTCTGTCCTGTGCCTGTCAAGAAATTGTAACTGACTCCTAGGAAATTCTTAGAGTGGGTCTTCTAGTGTTGGGTCGTGTGATTCTGGTTGTAATTTTCAGGCTGTTTTTGAAGCTCTGGTCCACAGTTTTATTTTTCTGTGCTTATGAAAGAAGCTTATTGGTATCCATCCTTTTCAGTAAGGGAGTGATAATTGAAATGCTTCCTTTACTGGTCTGAAGGCTTTCCATTTTACCCATATTCTTACATTAAAAAAAAAATGAGCTGTAAGTTTCATTTGGTCTGAGAGAAACCTCTGGCTCAACCATAGGAAAACAAGGCAAGATTTTGCTTTTGCTTTTCTTTTTCTGTGTGCACCCCTGTCTGTTATGTATTTTGTTCATGTGGCAGTTAACGTATCAGTTAAGTGGGGCACTTAAAGGACTTCCTTTTTCTACTTTGAAGCCAAATACAGTTCCATTCTGGAGTACTTATTTTTGTGTTGGCTTACCAAAGGCTATAAATAACTATTATCTACTGGTTTATAATTTATTTAGAGAAGATGGATGCTGGGTATATAACAAGTGTATACAAATTTGGCCTTTGTTGGCAGTATCAAATGTGAAAAATAAATAAACTTATCTGTGCTTTGTTATTGTAGAATGAAGAATTGGTATTAAGCAAAGAAACCAAAGACAAACGCTTAGAGGATGGTTACTTCAGAATAGGTATGCTACAGACAGCAGTGCTTTTCTCTTACTCATATAGAATGCCATGTGTTTTGTTACTACTGCAACAGAGAAGATGCTTTAATTAAAACCAAACCAAACCTAAATCTGGGTTTTGTTCCTTCATTTTGGATGTGTGACCTTGTAGACTTTAGTTAAAATTGCTTCCAGTATTTATTCTTTGAGACTGATGTACTAAACAAAGGCCTTTTTTTTTGTTTTGACTTTTTTGTTGTGACTGTTAACTGTAGTGCAGCCATGCCCAGCTTCTCTGACAGAATACATCAACCTACATTACCGTCAAGGCATTTCCAGGTTGCATAAGATTCTCTCATGTCCTGTGGCTACACGAGTCCCTCCCAGTGAGCTGTTGCACTCGAGTGCCTGTCAGCAGGGACTGGGGTTTGAACCAACCCTATAGTCAGACAATCAGCCCTTTTGTCATGGGATGAGATTGGCGTTTCTGTAACCAAGTGGCTGCTGGAGAAAGGGGCAGGAAATGACAGGATACCTGTTGTCAAGAAAGAGAAATGTTACTTGTGGATCGGTTTTGGATACTGTTCAATCCAACTGGTTTTTTGTTTTTTTTTTTACTGTGTTTGATATAGGCTGGGCATCCCAGTTATAATGAAAGCAATTTCTTTTTTCATCTTAATGAATTACAGTTGATGCACTTACATTTCAAGTGTAAATTCTAACTGGGCTTTTAATCTGGATTCTTATTAATTGTAATATATTTAAGGATTCTTCAAATGGGAGTACATTAAGTATGAATGTGCTCAATGTGTTTTTGAACACACGTAAGCCAGGGGTTTCATATTTGGGTCCACAATATTCTGTGAAATAATCCTCTCTGATCTTCAGAGGTGCTCATACTGCAGACAGTTCTGAAGTTCTGATTCTTTAGTGTGATCCTGTTCAGGTCTGGCTTCTCCGATGACATCTCCCATCTTGATTGCTCCTATAGTATCAGCAAATCGATACCAAAGACATTGGCTGCTTTCTGTTTTGGGAAATCATAGAACCATAAAATGGCTTGGGTTGGAAGGGGCCTTAAGGATCATCAAGATCCAGCCCCTCTACCGTAGGCAGGGCCGCCAACCGCCGTATCTAATACTAGAGCATGATACTAATGATACCAGTCAGCCCTGCATTCAGCAGCACCCGGTATCAGCTGTGAATTGTGATACTGTAGATGCATTTTTTTGGACACAGAGTCTGTGCTTTGTTGACTAGAAGTTAATTGAGGGTATCCTTTCACTTCTGTTGCAGGGAAGTTTGAAAACGGTGTAGCTGAAGGAACGGTTGACCCCAGCCTAAACCCTATTTCATCATTCCGGCTTTCAGTAATACAAAATTCAGCAGTCTGGGCAATTCTGAATGAGGTGAGAGATGATATAATCTTCTAAAAATAAAAACTGCAAATGTGAGATTTCTTCATTCCTTCCGTGTGTCTGAAGCTCAAACTTTTGGTTTGCACTGAAAACAGTTACTTTCTATCACTGAGAGAACTGCGATCTCCTTAAAATGTAATGGTGGTTTTTTTTTTTCCTGCTTTTCTGTTTCAGATTCATATTAAAAAGATGACAAACTGATCGTGGAAATCCCTGCTGGAGGGATAAGAAGGAATCCTCAAACTTTTTCTATAAAGTCTGACATCCTTAACAAGTCACAAATTGAAAATACTGAGCATGCACCTTATTCCAAATTTTTCATTTTCACTTGAACTCTACCTCTCGTGAAATCTACTGTAGATGAGAAGATTGTATTTACCCCTTCTTATCTGATCCATCCAGAAACTGATGCTCCACACTGATAATGTTCGTCTGAGGCCTAAGTTGCCCTCCACTTCAACGTGACTTTACCATCTTACGGTTGCAGAACCCTACTACGCTTAATCTGTACTATTTTGATAGTATGGTAATATAGAGAAGTTGTACATATTGTTACATTCCTGAGAGAAGAAAAATATATAATTATTGTTAAATACGTTTTATGAAGGGGGTACTTTCGGAGTTTCATTTATTTTCTATAACAAGAGCCCTCTTTTATAGATTGTCAGGGATATATATTACAAATGTTAGGGACGTTTAATTTATTAAAATAATTTGAAAAGTACATATTTTTATGCAGTAAAATTTTAAATTGATATAGTTTTTCTTATGAATTCTCTAGCTTAAGTTATCTTTCTGCATTTTTCTTTGCAGATGCAAACATAAATGAATACCATGTTTCAAATATACTGCCATGTTACAAAGGAAAACAACTAGCTTAAGTTTCTAAATTGCGTAGTTTTGTACGCAGAATGTGAATTCTGTTCAGAGGCGTTTAACAGAGTTCTAAAGAGGATTCTTCTTTGGAACGATGAGATTCCACTATGTACAGTTTGTAGCCACACGAAGAGCATGTTGAAATGTCTGATTTCATATTATGTACTAAATCTGCAGTGATTTTAGATACAATAATCCATTGCATTTTAGAAGAGTTTTTCAATTCCAAACTGTTCTTTCTTAAAAAAAAAAAAAAGGAGAGAAAAGAAAAAAAAAAAAAAAGAAAAGAAAAGAAAAAGGAAAAAAAACAACAAAACTTTTTAGACGTTTCCTAGCCTGGACAAATTCATTTTCTGTACTAAAAGAAGTATTCCCCAGCTTTGCTTTGAATGATGAAAGTGAACTGCTTTCTAAAGAGTTAATAGTAACGAGATGCACTTGATCTACAGAGGTCTTCTTTTAAGTAGTTGCTGCAGTGTTTCTTTTAGATACATCACAGTGAGTAGTTCTGGTTTATTTGTATATTCTTTTATTGTTCAAAAATAAGGTTTTGGATTGACTCCTTTAGCGAGCAATGTAATAACTCGCTCTTATTAAACTAAGAAGTGAATCGGGCCTCAAGTTAGTTAGCGCCCTGCCTTTTTGTTGCAAAGGAAACAACAGTGATCTTAAATTAGAAACTCTGTCAGGAAAAGGGGTTTGGATTAAATCTGGAGTGGAACTGCTGCAGTACTAATGCTGCCACTGTTCTTAAGAGTCCTTCAGCCTAGGTGAAGGTGCTTATGACACAGATGTGGGAAGATTTAAGTTACCTGGTCAGAGATAGTCAGGAAGAAGAAGAAGGGTTTCCTCTCCAGCAGGAATGAAGTGCCTGATTGATGCTGGAGGGAGGCCTTTCCCTGGCCTGGGGATTCTCAGCCATGCTGCGAAGCAGCCTCTTGGAACGGACATCTCAAAAGCTGGCGCAGTTTTCCTTATGAGGAGGAGCTCCCTTATCCCCAGCAACTCTGTGGTCAGGGATGACCTGATTGACAGATGTGCAAAGTCTGCTGCAGGGTCTGTAATCTAGGCTGAAGATCCTGGATTCATGGCTCTAACAGGAAAATTCTAATAGGTTTGGCCTCTTTTTCGTGACCTACTGTTAAGGAGCAGGAGCCTAGACCTGACTCCAGCACTGCAAGCTAAAAGCTATCACCACTGGGATACAGACTCAGCTTGTCTTTTCTTCTGCGTCCTTGGCTAATCGTGTTGTAGCTTAGCCAGAGCAGCAGTACTCAAGTTGATAAGCAGAACTACTTCTACAGACCAGTCATTTTGTTTTAGCTATGTTGTCTGAGGGTGCAGGGAAGATATGATTTGTACACAGAAGTCCTATGTAGATGGACAGGTTTAAGTTGAAAAAATAAGAAACCTATCAGGCAAACCTTGTTTGCTTTTTTTTTTTTTCCTGATTATATCAGATGCTGTAAATAAAAGTGAGGAAGGTTGGCTCAAAATTTTACCTGAATCTCGTCTGGTGTGCTGCCGTATCCCAGTTTGCTGTATGTACAATGCCATTCCATCCAATTATTAGCCTGCAGTGGCTTTTTATCACACATTAACCAGCAGGGGTCTGAAGAAGTACGTTTTCTTCTCAGCTGTGTCTGTGAATGAATGATGCAGGCAAGGTAGGCTTTAGCTAGTTACTATGGTTTTGATTGCAGAAATGCATTAAGTACCGTAGTTTCTTAAAATAAGTTGTTGATAGTGACTTTTGTCTTCTTCCATGAGTTCCTAAGTTCACTGATGATGCGCTTACTGTCAAAGCATCGCTGTTTCTAATGTTTCACAGTTCTTAAGATGAATCATTGACAATAGATGTAATTAGATAAATCCCTTACAACATTCACTAACAAACTGGGGGGTTACCAGTACGTTTAGTTCTCAAGAACATCAAGATGACATTTATCAAAAGCAACAAATTAACTAGAGCTTGATAAAGCATAGAGGTTTTGGTTTTGTTTCTTCTTAAAGATGACTGCATTCTTATTGCATTGTATCAGCAGGAGTTGGGCTCCCTTAATGCTTGTAATCTGCTTGAGCTTACATACTTTTGCAGTAATTGTGCCACAAATGAAGTTTTGTAGATTCAGGTAAATTCAGACCTATCAGAAAGTTCTGCAAAATTGCTTGGAAATTATCTCTACAGAGCTATTTTGGGCTCCCGGACTTTCAAATTCTAATCCTTAAGTCGGTCTAACGAAGTGCAAGTCTCCTTCCTGGAATTACTGCTGAAATAAGAATGCTTTGGCTGCTTGGTTCAACAGTCACTGCCTCAGCTACTCTGCGGTGGGGCATGATCCAGATAGGCCGCGTGTCTTAGACGTGCCATAAGTTAAATTATTACCACAAGAGTTCCTCTCAGCATCTTAAACCAATTACCTGATTTGGACAGAGTTGTTTTCCTACATTTAACTAACTTTTTTTTTTTTAAGGGGTCTTAAAAATCCCCTGTAGGTCAGTGAATCTTATAGTAACCAAATAATGGCAAGTGTTTCCCTGTGATCCTATTAGCTGCTTCAGAAAAGATGACTTGAACCCAAAGTCATTAACTGATAAAACCATTTTTTGGTTGAATTATTCTTAGTGTCGTGTTGGATGCCAAGCGGAGCAGCTGATCGTAGCGCCAGCTCTTCGGAGCTGATCATGGTTGCTCTGGACCAAGGAAACATAGAACTGTCAGTATAATCTTGCCGTGCACGATTAGTGGGTAGTCCTACGGAAAACGAAGTGATGTGAACAGAAAATAGTCCCGTTGGCACTTTTTTAATATAAATTTTTCTAAAATGCTGTTTAAGACTTTGTGCTTTTGTAGGCATCCCAACAATTTGTTGGTGCTGATAGAAAATACTCCTAAAGGCACGTTGATTCTTCCTTAACTGAAACGTAGCTTAGGACAGTTAACTATCACACTCATGGGCCAGTAGAGGGCTGGACTCTTGTGTCCCACGCTCTGGCTCTTCTGAAAGAAATTATTTTAAAGCATCTTGAGTCAGTCAAGAGCAAAGCCAGTTACGCTTGGCCCACACAGTATAAATCATTCCTGGAATGGGCTGGAGTGTGGTTAGTGTTTGGCAAAATCAAAGGACAATGTAACATTTTTCCTTCTTTTTTTTCTTTTTTCTTTTTTAATATGTATCATTTCAATAATGGGTTTTTTGTTGTTGCTGTTGGAAATGCTTGCTGCAAATGAAGTATTGTAGTAATTTGTAGGTTGCTTCCAACTTGTCGGAATATTGTTTTAATTTCACGGAAAAGAAAAATTGGATTTTTCAAACCTTGTCCCTCTGAAATACGTCAGCCTTGAGTTTTATATTTGTCCTTACAAGGAGGGATGTGTTCTGTCCAAGAGAAGGCAAGTAGCTGTAGTAGAAGAAAGAAAAAGCCCTATGCTTTCTATCTTTACAGTCACCAGCGTAATGCTGAAAGGCTTTTAAGCAGCTGGTGTTTTCAGGCTAGCATCAATTACTGATGTAAACACACACCCCATACAGACATAATGAACTATTTTTGAGTGTTTTAGTTCTTAAGGGTTTTGCTGATTTCTGCTGTGAACAGTGAACAGCTACAACGTCAAGTAGCTTAACTGTGAGAACTATGAAGCCTTGTTTTGAGGGGACGAACTTTTATCTCTGAAGGCAAGGTACACAGGCCCCGAGTCCTCCATTGATTTCAATGGTATTGTACCAGAGGGCGCTAAATATGAAGAATTTTCAGTGTTGAACTTCAGTGGTGCTAGGATTCCTTTTAGGGAACGTAGTACAGTAAGGCCATAGCTGCCTGCAGGACGGGAGCTCGTTAGCCAGGGCAGACTGGAATCCTTAGCCTTCCTTGTGTCAGCGGTTCAGTGCTTTCCTTGTTAAAAGGGGAATGTTGCTCAGTGTCTGCTAAGGGGGGAACACAATTCTCTTCAAGCCTTAACAGTGGCTGAAACACACAGTACTGTAAGATGCACTGCCAGCATATTTGGTATTTTAAGATAAGATATAGTTTTTCCTTAGAGATCAAATTCTAGTATTGAAATACAGAGTCTTACTGTATGCAGTTTACTCTTGCATTGTTTTTGAAACTGAATCCTAGCGCTCACGTTTCATATTGAACACAGTCTTAGGGAAGTCATCATCTTCATTTTGCAGAAGGTGTTGTTTGTGATGGTCAGTTTATACTCCTGCCTTGTGGACTTCACAGCTGTAGGCATCGCCATAAGCCTGTGTGGCCAAATTAACTCGTTCTTTCCTTCCATTGTCATTAACATCCCACTTGTAATAGTGGATGTAATAATACCCATTCGACTTCTCTAGATTAGATTAAAAAACTTGCTGCTATATTTGGAAACCTGGTATGGGGTCATGGTAATTGTGCCTTGCATCAATGTTACTTCTGTGTGCCAGCGTTGTCTGTGTATATTTGAAATAATCATTAAAATAAAACGATCTCAAGTTCTTTCATAAAAGGAGAGGACATTTCTATACCTGGAGCCAGATGTTGCTATACCACTGCAACGTTATTAACACTTCTACTTTCATGCAGTCCCAAGGCAAGGTATTCCAATATTATTCTTATATAAAACTGCTCTTTGGTGTCACTTAAAACCCATGTAATGTAGAGCTTCTGCCAGTACGTGCAAAATAGCTGCAGTAAGAGTTATGCTACATAGACTTGTTGCAGTTAAACTTAAGTTACAGATGTACAATTGTTTGTAGGAATGTACTGCAAAAGTATTTGAACAAAATTGCTAACATGTTTACTGGTGTAAATATTTTAATAAAAAAGACACTTCAAACTTTTTTTTACACAATTATCTACAATAAAGAGAAATTTACAACCATTTACAATCAGTTCTTAACTGTTTTTCTTTGCCATCGAGACAGCTACGATAAAGCAAAAATAATCAGTAGATAAATGAAGTCCTGTTTTTATTTCACTCTGTACTTATAAAAGGAACAAAGCATCTTGGTGAAGTTCCATCCGCACGCTAATGAGATCAAATAGAGCACAATGAGAAGTGCAAATGGATACAGAAGGATGGCCGTGTTCTTCAGAAAGGGCAATGCTGAAAAAGAAGCAAAAGTGAAGCACGTGTAAAGGAGTGCTCTTTCACACAGGCGCTTCATGGAGAATGGCTTCGAGGAGAGACAGAAGTAGTTCTGCTCTGCTGTCCTATTAGCCCTGCACTGATTGCAGATGTAAAAGAACTTAAGTGGGATAAGTAAGCTCACCTAAAAATACAGACATAATCTCAATAGCAAACTGTTATCCTGTGTGAATGTTTTGAAGTGGATTTACAGAAGAAAAACAAGTTGAGATGTTACAGGTCTCCAAGTACAAGGGAAGTTGCTATGGTGAAAAATATAAATTCTGTTGTTCACCCATATGAAAACATGCACTGGGTACATCTTTGTCAAACTGACACACTGATAGACTACAATAATGCTTTTTCTTTCAGTGCTACAGAAAAAGTTGCCATCACTTACCACTGTATCCAAGGAATGTCACATAGATATAATAGCCAATTGCAATCAGCCATAACGTGTTCCCAACAAAATATCCAATGACTGAATTAGGTATGATGACATCTGAAAGAGACAACTGGTCTCAGCTGCTGTGATAGATGACTTCAGGGGAGAGAAAACAAAATCTTTTACTTACAGTTGATGAAAAACAGCTGGATAAAATGCAAAATGACCAGGAGCGGGTAGAAAGCATTCAGATGAACGTCAAAGGCGTATCCCCACTCCACATCGTAGTCTCTGTTCTGCTGCTTTACCAAGTACTTGTTAGAAATGAACCTATGTGCCAAGATGGTTGAAAAGGTGGTTAATGTGAAGCTCTGAAGTTGTTTGACAAAACATTGGTTTGAGACAGCAAGCTACATCTGAGATCCCAACTCTGGTACTTCTGTTCTGGGAGAGAAAGATACTCGAGAGTTCTGCAAGCCAAACTGACCTCAGAACACTTTTGTTAAAACTCTCACTTCAGTATTAGCATTCAACAGGTAGCTGAAATGCACTGCAGGTAACACAGTGCCAGAACTCGTCCTTTAAACAGTTCAGTGGCAGAATTTATCAGTGCAATTACACGTTGACAACAGCAGAACCAGTGTTGCCAGTGTTTTAGGCTACAGAAGAAACCTCAAGACCTTACATTTAATTCAGTCTGCTGATGTCCGAAAATGTCTGCTGTTTAGAAGCAGAACAAGAAATCACCATGTACTTAGAAACAACAAGTTAAGAGACTGAATCTTTCAGGTTAATTTCCTCCAAATTTCTTTGTGCCAGCAGAAGAGTCAGAAGGAGGCAGATCCTGGATGCAGGGTAAGGTGAGGCAAGAAGGGCCTCAGATTCATTGTGAACAGGGGAAAATTTTGCAAAAAAAAGGTGAGCAAGTGCAGGAGGAAGGGACTTTTGAAACAAGGCAGAAGAATTAAGATGCCTTTTTGATCACCAAGTTCTTGATTTGGAGTTATTGCTTAAGACCAACCAGCACAAGAAGAAAGAAGAACATTTAATGTTCACCACAATACACCCTTTCTACTGATGAGCCTTCTCACAGGAACCAGTAAAGAAAAAGATGCATTTTTTTTTTAAGCAACATTTCATAGAATCATGTTTGGAAAAGACAGCTTAAATAATCCAGACCAACAATCAATGGCCCAAAACTTACAGTCAGCATGGCCCTTCAGTGTCCCAACGGCAGCACTGAACTCCGAGGGAAAATGGTCTTAAACTGTAAAAGGGTAGACTGAGACTAGATATCAGGAAGGAATTCTTTACCGTGAGGGTGGTGAGACACTGGAACAGGTTGTCCAGTGAGGCTGTGGACGCCCCCTCCCTGAAAGCATTCAAGGGCAGGCTGGATGGTGCTGTGAGCAACCTGGTCTAGTGGGAGGTGTGCCTCCCTAGAGCAGGGGGTTGGCACTAGGTGATCTTAAAGGTCCCTTCCAACCCAAACCATTCTGTGATTCTGTGACTACTTACCACATCAGTGTTGCTATCAGGAGACCGACACCTACGCAGTCAATGAATACGACCCAAAGCAGCAACTTTATTGTTTCAAAAAACCCCATGTCCAGCACAAATCCAAATCCTACGGTAGACACTGAAAAGAGAAGAAGATTTTTAAAGTTAGCTTTGGAAAAGAAAGCACGAGATTATAAATCAGTATTATTTCTTCTGAGTTTGGTGCTAAAAGATCTCCAGTTTCCTTTTCTGTCTTTAACCTCGTGATCTTCAGTGCAACAGCTTTTTTTTTCCTCCACATAACAACAAGTGCAGTACAATTTGTTCATAACATCACTCCTCTGTGGACTGGAGATCACCAGTCAGCACTGGAACTTAGTGATACAACAGCAGATTCTATTGCCTCCGAACCCCTCAGCTATTTTTATAAATTCACACAACGCTGCAACAGAATATCGTTTTGTAAAAGCTCCTTGTTAACCAAAATCACGGACAGATTCATGGAGTTACTAAGGCTGGGAAAGACCTCTCAGATTACCCAGTCCAACCAGCAGCCCACCCCCACTGTACCCACTGACCACGTCCCTCAGTGCCACATCCACACGGTTCCTGAACACCTCCAGGGACGGTGACTGCACCACCTCCCTGGGCAGCCTGTGCCGCTGCCTCACCGCTCTTTCTGAGAAGGAATGTTTCCAAACACTCAGCGTGACCCTCCCCCGCACAACTTAAAGCTATTACTTCCCATCCTATCGCTGTCACCTGGGAGAAGAGCACAGCTCACTTCAGCACTACGCAGCAACTCAGCCCCGCCTCACCCCCGCCGCCCCCTCCGCACGCACCGCAGAGCCACACGCTGAGGAGCACCAGGAAGGCGGGATCGTCCCGCGCCCACTGGTCCTTGGTCTGCTTCCGGTAGTGGAAGTTCCGGTAGACCCGCTGCGGGGAGGTGAACAGGTACAGCATCTGCCACAGCGCGAACTCGAAGTCCATCTGCCGCACGTGCAGCAGCCGCCGCAGGTACTTGTGCCGCTTGGCGCCGGCCGTGTGCCGCGCCGCATCGCGGGGGCTGAGCGCGCCGTTGCCCTGACCGCGGGTGCCCACGGAGGTGGTGGGCAGCATCGCGTCGGGGAAGGGACGGCAGCGACGGTGCGACACCCCACCCGCTCCGCCGCCCGTTCCGCTTCCGGCAACGTCGCTCCGCGCACGCGTAGCAGCCGCCGGGCGGGGCTCTTCGGCCGGAAATCCGCGTGCGCGCTCCTAGACGGCGGTGCCCGCCTCTTGCCGGTAACGGCGCCCGGGTATGATGTAGCCCAGTCTCTTCGCCATGCCCAAGTACTACGAGGAGAAGCAGGAGGACGGGCGGGCCTGCGGCGGGGTGCGGGAAGACCTGCGGCAGTGCCTGCTGGAGAGCCCCTGCGTCCTGCAGGTGAGCGCCGGAGCGGCCCCCCGCCCCTACAGCATCGCCGGCGCCCCGTGAGGCGGCGGCGGGCGCGGTGCCTCGGCGGAGCCCCGAGTTTGCGTCCAGCGACGCATCCCGGTGGCTCTCTGAGCTGAGGGCACTCCCTGGGTGATTTAATCTTTTTGCTCCTTATCCGACAGGAAAACAAAAGTCCTAAGCAATGCTTGAGGGAAGGGCACTGTAAAAGTTTGCAGCTCACGTTTTTTGCGTGCAAAAGATCGATGGTAAGTAAGTGCCCGAGCATGTGTCGGGTTTCTCCTCATGGCTTGTTGCTTTCAAGTCCTCCCTGTTTTCCAAAGAAAGACCCTTCAATTCATCAAACAGAGCAGTTTTGGCCCTTGGATTTAACACGGAATATTGTGGACGGCAAAGTGGTAGAGTGTGAGTAAGATGGAAGAGATGCTTATTGAGGCTGAATTCAGCTTAGAATGCAACAGCTGCAATAAGTGAGGTGGATGCCCTCAGCATTACTTTTAATCAAGCCTTGATTTAAGTGCCATTTATAGATGCTATAACTGTAAACTAAGGATTTGATTTAGGCTGAGTTCTGTCTGTGAGGTCATGGGAGACAATGTGTATGGAGAGCACTCGAGCTGGGAGGCTGTTATGTCAAAAGGCACTTCCACTACTGGTGTGGGTTTGTGTGCCTGAAGGTAGGCAGTGGGGTATTAGGAGCACTTGAAAGATCAGGGAGTTTGGCTTTTTATCTTTTTAATAGTGGGTTACCAAGGTAGGTGGTGAGAAGCCAGCTGTGAAAATGTAATTAGATAAAGTTTGCCCAGTTTTGATAGAAGTTCAATGCCCGGAAATTGAGAGACATAAAAATATGCTGGGTATGTTAACAGTTGAAGTATGTACTACTTGATGCTGCAGTATAGCTATCTCCAGATGTCTGTCTGTAGATCATTAAGAGAGTTCACTGAAACAAAGCATCTAGCACAGAGTTTCAAGTTATGTGGGAGGAGGCCTGACTCTCACATGCTTCTGTTTAAGTTATCCCTGGCCCCACTGACATTGCTGCTGACTCCTTAAACACAATCTGAATTTTCCTTATCCTGCTTGTCCATTGTTTGGAAAAAAAGTCTAACTAGATTTACATTGCTTTGTATTTGTGCGTTCCATGCTACTCTTTATTATTTGTGGCGCTACCGCATTTCCTTCAGAATGCATAGTGTGCTTACCACTTGTTTTAATTTGGCATGAGACTTAAGGTATTGCAACATCTATTGACTTGCAAAAGCCCTGTGAATTGTTGGCTGCGTCACTCACTTTCTGTACAGTGAGTTCAGCTTCATTCTGAACTTGCTTCTGAAGGTACAAAGTGTCAAAGTAGCTTAAGTGAGTGCTCTGATGTATTTCTTCTGCAAAATGAACTGTGGTCTTAGTATCTCGTCTTCAATTTTCAGCTGGATACCAGGACAAGATTCAGAGGAAGGAAGGGATACTGAAGTCCTTGGGAGAGACCCTGTCATGGGAAATTGGAGTTCATCAGCACTTTAACTGGACCGGAGGCTAAAGTAAGAAGATTCTGTCTGCCGCATCCTTTTGTACAGTGCTTTCATGGAAGGTATCAACTTCTGGAAATTCTGACAGATGCCCGGATGTGCATTTAAATGTTAAAAAGAAGGGAAGCATAAAGCTGCAAGTTCTGGCCAAAATGGGTACCTGCCACATGCTTGTAATAAAATACACAGAATCCAGAAAAAGCTGCTGAAGTTATCGTTGTGTTTTGGAGTGAAGTTGTCTTCTGTAGTTATACTAATTCTATACTAATATTTTACCATTACAAGTAATAGAAAATAATGGAATTTGACTTGAGTGGTGTGCCAGAGGATACCTCAGGGTAGAGCTGTCCCTAGTGAAGCTGAGTTGACCGAGGTGAGATGAGTGTGAGTTGCTTCCTTCCCAGTCAGTTTATTGCCCAGTACTCCTGCGCTAACAGGTAGAAGTGGTGATGTCTTTACACTGCCATACACAGAAGGATGGTATCTCTTTCCTCATGGTACGAATTCCTTTTAATTGATTTAATTGATAATGATTTGTTTGTGCTTATTAGCATGGTCTCGTTTCATTGGACAACTGGATTAAAATTTGATTTCTGTATATTAAAGGATGTTTGATCAATCTTACAGTAATCTGTCTTCTCATTGTGTTGACACAAGTACAGGAGAATGATGGCAGTGTTCTTTTTGAGAGCTGTGTGCCAGGATGTGGCTGACTGTATGTGTTTGGGTGTGGGGGGAGCAGGTTCCTGACAAACCAAAAGGCAAGGAGACTGTGGCTACTCTCACTGTGTTCTAGGAATGCTTAGAACATTTATAAGATGCTCTGAGATGACCCTGCACCATCTTTTTGCATTGCTTTTCAGTCAAGTGTGTAATATTTGTGCAAACATATGCACAAACTAAGGATGATTCGGACTTGTTGGAAATTGCAGTCCATGAATTGTGAGCATATTCCTTGTTTTCACTTCTCTGAATTCTTTGCTTTGCATTTATGGGTGTAAAATGTTCATATGCAATTAAATTGCAACAGGTTTCTATTAGAACTTTTAAAAACTTGCTTTTCCCTTAGTTGTTGTTGTTTTTTTTTGTGCTTTAGTCAAATCTTAAATAATTTCATAATTTATGGAACAGCAGTAGTGAGAAAGTGAACAAATTAATGGAGGAAGACATTGTTTCACTCTCCTTTGATCAAGGATGACTGTGGCAGATCTGTCTGCAGATGGAGTGCGTTCTTTGAGACATTATAAGTAACAGATCAATTAGTCTTTCGCCCTGCCTTGGTAAGGAAGAAGGATTTACAAGGCTATCAGACAATAAATAGCACTAAAGCTATGACAGTAGTCAATATTTATTCCTTCTATTTGTGAACTTGCTTCTGAAGAGCTTGCCTTTCCTTCCTTCGGTGTGTCTACCTCTTTCTCTGCCTCTTAAACACCTTAAGAAATAAACGATAATGTAATTCATATGTGTGGAAGCAGAAATAATTTCAGACATGCTGGTTAGAAGCAAGATTACGAAACAGCGAGAAGGGAAAGAGACATAGAAACTTCTTGGCTGAAATGGTACAGCCACAGAACGGGTTTACATTTAGTCTGAGCAGATGGATGCAGTGATTATTATCTGTAAAATCCATGACATCGGTGAATGAGCACACTGATGATGCAATTCTGTCTTTCTTAAGCAACAGCTCTGTGATGAGTCAGTGTACGTTTGCTTTCCTTCTTGTGTAGGATTTGCATATTTTTGCAATCATAAACCAACACGGATTTCACATTTTCATTTTCTGCCTGTTGTGTGAAAGCTGGTTTGTTTGTGGAAGTACTGCAAATATTCTTTGTTTTCTGCAATCTAGGTACCATTTTATCTCTTTGTACGCATGCTAAATTGATTAATTGCTGTGATGTCTTTTAACAGTCTTAGCCCTCTAATTTCAAAGTGTCAGAAGTCTTCTATGGAGATATATATACATGTGTATGGGAAACTGTTAATCACAGCCTGAACCTCCAGTTAACCATCTGAGGCAAGTGACGGGTCAGCTGCAGGAGCACAGGTGAAGGTAATTCAGCTGTG
This sequence comes from Alectoris magna, assembly GCA_030625065.1. NCBI lineage: Eukaryota > Metazoa > Chordata > Aves > Galliformes > Phasianidae > Alectoris > Alectoris magna. The sequence continues at coordinate 64,470,826 of CM060560.1, forward strand.
TTCCCAGAAGGGGTGGAGCTTGACTCCACCTCTCCTAGATCCCACTTAAGGACTGACCACCACTAAGGCAGCATCTCTTTTGGAGATTGCTCCTGTGTGGAGTTCCTTGTAGCAAGCCTCAATGTTGGCAAGCATCCATTTTAACTGTGAGCCTCAGTGTGGGTGAGTTATTCTTATATAACCTCTGGCTATCCATCTGTTACAACCTTGTATAATTACAACTATACAACATGTGTATATATGCTTAAGGAAGAAAAAAAAATAAATGTAAAGCTACTTAACAGATAATTAAATACCACTTACAGTGATGCTGCAGAAGCTCCTCTTGGGAACGAACAGGCAGGAAAGCACAGGCAGGTGATGAGTTGAACCTATTATTTTGTTGTTGGCTTGAGCCAATGGAGATCAAACACTAAAGTAAATCTAGTGTTTGGTACTGAATGCTTCAGGACTTAAGTAATTTAACATGAGATTGATATTGCTTGATCTGATAGGAAGCTTTCACACTATGAAATGCTAACGGTTCACTAGGCTATCTAGACCAATATAAAAATATGTATGTATCTGAATAGTGAATTGCTCTAGGGACTGCTCAATGCCAGTATTGTATAATGTAACATTCTGTCTAAAAATGACTGATTACCTAATTGCCTTGGGAGTGTGAGCAGCGTCCTACTTGGGAGCTGTTAACGTTTCCTGTGTGATTTATAAAAATGCTGTTTTATTAATGGAAAACCCCGAGTACTCTAAATTTATGCATATGATTGAACTTTTTTCCTGTTGCACAAAAATGTTTTCCTTTGACTTAACATCGAATTATTCTTTTACGTTGTGCTATTCCGCTGTAAAATACTGATTTCTGATATGTGGTGGATTTTTCAGGATTGAACACAGAATGACTTTGAACCTGTGACAAAAAGTCAAAGCGGCACCCAAATTCATGCTGGTGAATCCTATTGAGGAAGTACAGAAAAAATTTCCATTGCTGCTCTCACTTCTTCCATTGGTTTCAGGTTGTGGCAGGGCCCAAGGGTGCTGGACGTTTCTAAGTTTCACACCATGCACTGCAGCTCAGGCAGTGTTAGGACATGCCTGTGTCCTTACTATGTATCATTTCATCACTTACTTTGTTCTCTTAATAGTCTGGTCCTGCAAATGCTTCTGTATTTGCATAGCTGTGAGCATGTACTGCAGAATCATAGAATTGTTAAGATTGGAAAAGACCGCTAAGATCATCTAGTGTAACCTGCTCCCTCTGTGCCCACTGACCACATCCCTCAGTGCCACATCCACACAGTTCTTGAACACCTCTAGAGACAGTGACTGTACCACCTCCCTGGGCAGCCTGTGCCACTGCAGCACTGCTCCTTCTGGGAAGAAATTTTTCCTGACATCCAACCTGACCCTTCCCTGGTTCAGCTTGAGGTCCTTCTCTCTCATACTATCACTGTTACCTAGTAGAAAAGGCTAACCCCCCATCTCACCACAACCTCCTTTCATGTTGTTTTAGAGAGTGATAACATCTCCCTTGAGCCTCCTCTTCTCTAGACTGGCATTGCCTCAGCTGCTCCCCATAAGGCCTGTGCTCCAGACCTCTCACAGCTCTGTTGCCCTTTTCTGAACATGCTCTAGGGCCTCAGTGTGTCTTTTTTGCAGTGAGGGGCACAAAACCAAACAGCACTCAAGGTGCGGCCTCACCAAAGCTAAGAACGAGGACAATCACTTCCCTGCTCCTGCTGTCACAGAATCATAGGGGTTGGAAGGGACCTCTAGAGATTGAGTCCAACCCCCCTGCTAAAGCAGGTTCCCTACAGCAGGTCACACAGGTAGGCATCCAGGCAGGTCTTGAATATCTCCAGAGAAGGAGACTCCACAACCCCCCTGAGCAGCCTGTTCCAGTGCTCCACCACCCTCACCGTAAAGAAGTTCTTGCGCACATTCGTGCGGAACTTCCTATGCCCTAGCTTCATCCCATTTCCCCTTGTCCTGCCCCCACACACTGCTGAAAAGAGTCCGGCCTCACCACTATGGCCCCCACACCTCAGGTATTATAAACCTGGATCAAATCCCCTCTCAGCCTTCTTTTCTCAAGGCTAAACAGACCCAGTTCACTTAGTCGTTCCTCATAGGGGAGATGCTCCAGGCCCTTCACCATCTTTGTGGCCCTCCGCTGGACTCTTTCCAAGAGATCCCTGTCTTTTTTTGTAGCAGGGAGCCCAGAACTGGACACAGTACTCCAGATGAGGCCTTACCAGGGCAGAGTAGAGGGGGAGGATCACCTCCCTTGACCTGCTGGCAACGGTCTTTTTTTATACACCCTAGTATGCCATTGGCCTTTTTTGGCCACAAGGGCACACTGCTGTCTCATGGCCAACCTGTCATCCACCAGGACACCCAGGTTCCTCTCTGCAGAGCTCCTCTCCAGCAGGTCTTCCCCCAGCCTACACTGGTGCATGCAATTATTCCTCCCTAGGTGCAAGACTCTATACTTGCTTTTGTTAAACGTCATCCTGTTTCTCACTGCCCAGCTCTCCGGCCTGTCCAGGTCTTGCCGAATGGCAGCACAGCCTTCAGGCATGTCAGCCAATCCTCCCAACTTTGTATCATCAGCAAACTTGCTGAGGGTGGCCACTACCCCCTCATCAAGGTTGCTGATGAAGATGTTGAACAAGACCAGACCCAGCACAGACCCCTGGGGGACACCACTAGTTACTGGCCTCCAGCCAGACACTGCACTGCCAATGACGATCCTCTGCATTCTGCCAGTCAGCCAGTTCTTGATCCACTTCACTGTCCATTCATCTATCCCATACTTCCTCAGCTTTGTAATAAGGAGGTCATGGGGGACAGTATCAAAAGCCTTTCTGAAATCAAGGTAGACTACATCTACCACTCTCCCCCCATCCACCCAGCCAGTGACAAGTTCATAGAAGGCCACCAGGTTGGTTGAGCACGACCTCCCCTTGGTGAACCCATGCTGGGTACTCCTGATGACCTCCTTTTCTCCCAATTGTCTGGAGATGGCATCCAGCACAAGCTGTTCCATCACCTTCCCTGGGACAGAGGCGAGGCTGACTGGCCTATAATTACCTGGGTCCTCCTTCCTGCCCTTTTTGAAGACCAGAGTGACATTGGCTGTCCTCCAGCCTTCAGGCACCCCCCCCCAGTTCTCCAAGACCTCTGAAAGATTACAGAGAGCAGTTCAACGATGACCTCCGCCAGCTCTCTCAGTACCCATGGATGTACCCCATCAGGCCCCATGAATTTATAGACCTTAGTGTTTCCTAGGCACTCACAGACCTTCATTTTCCTGACTAAAGGGAAGTCACCCACCCCCCAGACTCTCTCATTAACCTCCAAGGTTAGGGATTCCTGAGCTGAGGAGGAGCCTTTTCACTAAATACAGAAGCAAAGAAGGCGTTCAGTATTCATTCAGTATTTCCACCTTCTCAGCATCCCCCATTACCAGAATGCCCCCCTCACTTAATATGGGGCCCTGCATAGTTGTTATTATACAAGGTTGTAATAGATGGATAGCCAGAGATTATAGAGGAATAACTCACCCACACTGAGGCTCACAGTTAGGATGTATGCTCACCACAAGTAACTCCACACAGGAGCAATCCCCAAAAGGGATGCTACCTTAGTGGTGGTCAGTCCTTAAATGGGATCTAGGAGAGGTGGAGTCAAGCTCCACCCCTTCTGGGAGCACAGCTGAATTACCTTCACCTGTGCTCCCACAGCTGACCCGTCACTTGCCTCAGATGGTTAATTGGAGGTTCAGGCTGTGATTAACAGTTTCCTATACAGGCCCACATTCTCTCTAGCCTTCCTTTTGCTGTTCACGTACTTAAAAAAGCCTTTTTTAATTATCCTTTATCGCTTTAGCTAGATTCAACTCCAGGTTGGCTTTGGCCTTCCTCGTCATGTCCCTGCAGGCCCTGACTACATTCTTATATTCTTCCCAAGTGGTCAGACCCTTTTTCCACATTTCATGAGGTTTCTTCTTTCCTTGGAGCTTTCGCATGAGCTCCTTGCTCATCCATGCGGGTCTCCTGCCACCTTTTCCCGATTTCTTAGTCACAGGGATGCACTGATCCTGAGCTTGGAAGAAGAGCTGTTTAAATGCTAACCAGCTCTCTCTCTCTGTCAACACTATTTCTGATCCAAGCCAGGATGTCATTGGCCTTCTTGGCCACCTGGGCACACTGCTGGCTCACGTTCAGCTGGCTGCAGTCACATACTGTGGCCTGAAAATTCTTCCACAATTCCTCCTGGTTAATAAGAAGAGATGAGCATGCTGTTCAAGCAGAACCTGTCTGATGAAGGCCCTGTGTACGTACTGACAAGTGAGAGAAAGGGACTGCTATTCAAGAAGGATGCACTGAGTAACATTTACTGTTTAAGTTGCCTGTCTTGAAAGGAAAGACAAAGGTTCTTAATAATCACTTAAAGTTTTTTCTGCACCTCAGGCGCATGTATTTGTGTTACAAAGACCTTCAGTATTCACTGGTTGACCAAAGAAACAAGCTATACATTCTTTCTTCACTTAAGTTTCTGGGGAGTAGCGGGTTGGATGGTGGAGTATAAAGTTTTGAAATATACTTTAAAGAAAAAAAGCCAACAAAACAGCTTTTTATATAGTGGTCTCATTTGAGAAGAAACCTAGAACAAACTGCTGGCACTTCTTGCTTATAAGAGGCACTGAGTGAAGTCATCTGCCAATTACTCTAGCACAGAACACAGGTGGTAAGCAGTGTCTGTTGTGCAAGTATTTTGTTGGAAACCGAGAAATACAGAACTGCAACAGCTTTGTTGATGTGGTGGATTTCAACAAGTGTTCATACTGCCTTAGCGGTTGATATGTGGTCATTTAGGATATGTATATCATATACCTGTATCAATCATTGTGTAAAACTTAACATTATGGCAGAGTTTATTTTCTATCATAAACTGCAGTTGACAGAACCAGAAGAAGAACCTTCTGCTTCTGCAGAACCAGAACCCTTAAGATCTTTTCTCCCTTTTTCTTCTTCCAAATGGGGCATCCTGAATTTCTGCTTCATCTGCCTCTGTCGTAGTTTTGCCACAGATAGCTTCAGAAAAGTATTTAGCAGTTATGTATGTAAGTCGTGGATTCCACAGTGATTTGGTTGGGAGAAAATTCCGTAAGCAAAGAGGGTCTCTTTTTGGAGTGAACTGCAGTTTATTCTCAGTATTTGCAGTGGTTGATTAATAATGCACTTAAACATCAAAGCGAGAAATAACAAAAGGGGCATTCTAATATCTGCTTAATGACATTAATAGCAGGTGATATATTTCAAACATTGGTGTATTTAGTAGGTAAACATTGAGTTTATTTTCATGTCAAGCTGAGGCATTTCTTATGAAATCTTTCATGTGCATCTTTCTTTGCATCTAGGTACTAATAGGTAGCAGTGAAATAGAAGGGAATTATTAAAGGTGTTTTGGTAACAGAGGTAGTAAGTGCATGTCTGTGACTTAGTACAAGACACCTAAAATGATTATGGTAAGAGAGTTTAACAACCTTCACCTAAGTCAAACTTCCTGCCTAGTTGGAATTTTTATGCTGAGGAGGAACATCTTTCTGTTAGGAAAGTGTATGCTTATTATTGGAATTTGATTTCAGCTTCCACTTAAAGGAAAAGTTGGGGGCTGGCTCTGCAAGAGTGGTCAGTAGCTGCTTATATTTGCTTTCTGAAAAAGTGTTTAAAACTAAAGGCAGAGTAACCTGGGTCTTTTCAGCCTTGGGGAAAAGAAGACTGAAGAGGGATCTGATTGACGTTTATAAATATGTAAAGAGAGGTGGGAGGCAAATGGATGAGACCAGGCCCTTCTTGGTGGTTCTTAGCAATAGGACAAGGAGTAATGGCCTAAAACTTGAACATAGGAAGTTCTGTGCTAACATTACGGTAAGGGTAATCATAGAATCACAAGGTTGGAAAGGACCTACAAGATCATCTAGTCCAACCGTCCTCCCAATACCATAATGTAATGGAGCACTGGAACAGGCTGCCCAGTGAGGTTGTGGAGTCTCCTTCTCTGGAGGTATTAAAGACCCATCTGAACGCCTACCTGTGTGACCTACTATAGCTGGGAGTAGGAGGGCTTGGAGTCAATGATCTCTTGAGGTCCCTTCCAACCCCTGTGATTCTGTAAATAAAATAACCATGTTTTTTGAGGAAATACATAATTTGCTTCCTAAAACCTTGTGTTATGCATCTGTTACTTGCCTCACAAATTAATAATGTTCTCTGAAGCAGCAGATAAGCCCCTGATACTGGGTTTCTGGGTGACCTATATGTAGGTAAAATCTTTCTTTGTACACAGTTGATTTTCATTCTTAGGTCTGTCATGCTTTGTCAGTGTTGAGCTGCGATCTTGCATTCAATTCCTTTTCCTTTATGACCCTGGTGCCCTTTTCAGAGTCACAGTATTTCAGTCTGCTGCTTGACCAGTGTTCCAAATACAACTTTTTATTCTTTTTGGGGATATGTAACCTGGGATTTGGCTTAAAACAAACAAACAAAATCGGCTGTTCTAGGTCCTGTATGTGACAGCCCAGTCCTTTTGTTCACCTTATTGCTGCCCTGTGTGTTGTTCACAAAATCAACAGAGTCTCCACAGATGCTTCCAAATCTTTGAGAAAAATGCTCAAGGGCCTTAAACTAACAGACCAGGGCAATGATCTGGAAGTCTCCTTCCTCTGGCAATTAGGTTTTGAGGTTTGCTGACTAGGCATGGTTCATTAGTTTTGTTCTAAACTCTGACCAAACAAATGTGTTAATAATCGTGTATGTCTGGCTAGGCGCTGAAAGTAAGGCTTCCTCTATAAGCTGTCTCTCATTTTCGTAGAATCATAGAATGGCCTGGGTTGAAAAGGACCACAATGATCGTGTAGTTTCAGCCCCCTGCTATGTGCAGGGTCACCAACCACCAGACCAGGCTGCCCAGAGCCACATCCAGCCTGGCCTTGAATGCCTCCAGGGATGGGGCATCCACAACCTCCTTAGGCAACCGGTTCCAGGGTGTCACCACCCTCTGTGTGAAAAACAGCAGATTGAAACTCGTGCCCCAGAACGATGGCAGCAGCCCTCCCTGTGCAGCTCACGCTGCAGCCATGTTGGCAGAGCTGCGCACACCGGAGCGTGCAGGGCTGCTTGCCCCGTCGCTGCGCCTCCTGCGTGGCCAGCGGTACCTGCGGAGAGAAGCCTAGGAGGGCTGCCTCTTGCCTCCGCCATTCCTGCCCGTTACGCGGGGCTGTGGGACCCGCTTTATTTACTTGTTTGCGTGCTTGCTTACGCATCCCTCCGCTCGAGATGACGAAGGAGGAGCGAGCGGGCGGGCAGAAAGCACACCCCCGGCCGCCGCCCGCCTTCCCTCAGCGCGGAGCGGGGGCCCGCAGGGGGCCGGGCCGGCCGGAGGGGCGGAGCGTGGCGGCTGCTCCCGGTGCCGTCACAGGCGGGTGGCGGCGTACGTTGTGGTGCGGGGCTGCGGAGGTGAGTGCGGGGTTTTGGGCCCTGAGGGGAGGCCGGGGGGCCGCGCCCGCGTTGCTTCCCTTGTCGGTCGGTTGGGGGAGGGCGCCGCCACGGCGCCTTGCTGCCGGGCCGCGGGCTCGCCCTTTCCCGTGGCTTTGGCGGAGCAGCGTGAGAGCCGAGCGGCGGCGTGTCCCCGTGCTGACGGCTGCGCTGCGGCTGCGGGCTCGTACCGTGTGTGTTTCTTGCAGCGGCGCCGGCACGGGGAGCGAGAAGGGAAGCTCTACCTGGGTTGCGTTTTGAGCAGCAGAAGCAGAGGCTCCGGTGTGTTTGCATGCCCTCAAACTGCAAAACGAGGGAGATGAGCTTGCACAACCCTGTCGTCCTGGCAACAAGATGATCTGTTTCCCCTTGAGAAGAGACGGCATGCTAATGCTTGTTTCCGAAGGTCTCGTTATAAAAACTTACCGTGGTTGGTTTTATTTTTTCTTCATCTGAAGGTTTGATTCAATGAGCCGCGCCTGGGAACTTGGAGGGCCCTCAGAGGGAGCGCGCTGTGTTTGTAACTCGTTCACTTGTCTGTTGGCCTCTTGATGCAGGTGTTAGGTGGGAGCACATGGGAGGCAGGCACAGATCCTTTTGGTGCAAATTTGAAGTTCAGTATTCTTAAGCTTAGAAGTCTGGCACTTCCCATCACTGCCAAATTTGGAACCTCAGTGATCAGACCTTGTAAAAACTCTGCTTCTGTCCTGCTTGCTGTCAGCTGAGGCAGAAGGCATCGGCTCTCTTTTAAATGTTCCTTGAACTTTGGCTAGAGTAAGGAGCCTACCCTGCTGGGGCCATAGAGTCTTTGGTCTTAAAGTCTCAGGTATACTGAAGGTTGGACATCGTCCATCATCTCCTTAACACATTCAAGTGCAGTGTGGCTATGCAGGTGCTGTACTAAAAGGAAGAACTCCCTTCTGAAGTGAAGTGACTGTTAAGGTGAATTCAGGCTTCTGGCATGTGCTTTGTTACAGGGAATTTTAATTATCTAACTGCTAGTACCTAAATGTGAAGTTAGAATATAAGAGTACCTTCTGGACTGCCTTTGTAGATTACTTTATTGGAAATCCTTCCCTGTTTCTTTCTTGTTTGCTTCTGCCTATCGCTTCCCTTCCTGTTTCTTTTCTGACAAACTGAATTTCCTCCCTATTGTTGGTTATCTACCTAAATCTTAAACAGACATCCTTTGCAGAAATGGTGTTGGAATATCATAGAATCATAGAATGGCCTGGGTTGAAAAGGACCTCAAAGATCATCTAGTTTCAACCTCCCTGCTGTGGGCAGAGTCACCAACCCCTAGACCAGGCTGCCCAGAGCCCAAATGCTGTTCGCCTTGGAAGAAGGAAGCTTTGGGATGTGTGTATGTCTTCCACATCAATCAGGTAGATAGGCATAGTCTCAGATGTGTCAGTGATACGCATTGCTGTTTAAGTAAATATATAAGGTCTTTGCCGGATTCTCCCAGCCTTCAGATACAGAAGTTTTACTTCCTCTTTTCCACTCTGCTGCCACTTCTTGTTTTCCTTCCTTCGCTTCCAGCTCTGTGTGTTCTGCTTGCCGTGAGGAAATTGTCATCAAGGAGCAGAAGCAGGCTGTGCTGCCAGGGCAAACCTGAACAGCCACTGGGGCAAAGCTGGCTGAGAAAGAATCATTGGCTGAATGAAATGAGGAAAAGGAAAGGGGCATTTGTAAATTGAAGAAGTGACTGAGAGGAGAGTGTGTGCCTTGGCTACACGGGGGATGGTGGGGTTCTAACTAGCTTTGGTGGTTTGTGCTGAGAGAGGTGTGCTTGAAATAACAGAACACAAACTCCCAGTCCCTTACCTGGCAGCTGCTGCTTCTTTCCCAATTTCAGAAGCTGGGGTTAGCTGTGTTGCATCAATCAGCACAGGTGGGCGTTGTGCTTTTGCTTCTGCCAGGCCAGCTGCTTCTCTCTCACAAAGGAAAGGGAGGTGCCGGCTCTGCTGACATTGGTTAGCACTTCTTGAAAACACTACGTAAAAGCTGCAGTGAAGTATGTTCGCTCAGGAAGAAGGCTGTTCCTGGTTGGTTGTACTTCCACCAAGCGTGAATTTCTTGAATTTATGATATTTTTTCCTAATATGTCGTAAATAAGAAGTGTGGAAATTGAAGGACGTACCTTGTTACTAACTTAACTAAAATCATACTGGCGAAATATGAGAAAGTAACATTGTTTTCCCTCTATCTTCAGACAACCTGAGGTCTTGATCATAGATGAAGGAGATTTTCTGTGTGCCTTATGATACATGACAAAGGATTTCTGTGCAGCTGAGGTTTGTGAACATGTGTCTTTACTCAGTGAACGCAAGCTGTTATTCAGGCTTTGTTTGCAATCGGCAGAATTCACTGAGAAGAAAGACACTGGCATTCTTGAGTTGTTGCGTGTGGACCCAGCCCACTCATGAGAATACGAGCTCTTCCATGGTGTATTTCTCTGGCAGGCCTGCATGGTGTTTGTGGCTTGCTGCTCTGTTGCGCTGACAGAGAAGCCTGTTGTTCCTTAAACACAGCTCTGTTCTTCCCATTCGTTGCAGGCAGGGCAGATTTTGTGAAGAGGATAACAGTGCAGAGGAAAGGAGCATAGATAGAGGGGAAAAGTAAGGGAGAAAGCAGAGAGGGTATTAGTGTAAATGTGCAGGCATTACACGTTTGGAAACAGCACACTTCATCTCGCTTCCTTGGGCTCTTTGTAGGCGAGGTATGTGAACTGCAGTCTAGTAAGCTGCATAGGTTTCTACAAAAAATAACTGCACTTATGAATGCATCTGGACATGCGCAGCCTTCTGTTTTTACAGGACAGAAAGGTCCATGCCAACTGTATGCTTGAGTAGCTGCTTCATCTGGCAGTGCCCTCCCATGTCACTCAGCTCTCTGTAGCTTGCATCTGGCTGCTGAAGCAAGTATAAACGAATTAAATGTGCTTATAAAGAATTAGATATTTGGAATTTCACCTTAGAATGAGTCTCTAAGGAAACTATGGCCAACAGTGGAGTTACAGAAGGGACTAGATCTGCTGAGAATTTTTTCTTCCCCTCATTCTCTGCTGTTAAACTTGTGCTGGGGAAAGCACAGTGCTCAGTGCTAGCACTGTGCATTGTGTCTTCCTCTGATTCTGCTTTGTGTTTATTTCAAGCATTAATCCTTTGCAGTCTATAGCAGATCTTTCCAAGGACTGTCCAGCCTTTGAGAGTTAAAGACTTCAGAGTGACAAAAAGGCTTTATGGTAGGTGTTTCAGAAATGCTTGTTTGGAGTCCCCTCTGTACTTTTTCCAGTTCTTTTTCTACCTTTTCTCTATGATGACCAGTATTAAGGGAGTAGTTCTCCTTAGTTTGCTAAGCCCCTAATTTCCCGCCGTGTTCTTCAAAAAACAGCTTGTGGGGTTGGTGACTTCTTTTTCAGTGTTGCTCACAATGAAGTAGTTACTGATAGACTCGCAGAATACTTTTTTTTTCATTACCTCCCTGGATTTCTCTGTGTATTTTGCTGCATTTTTCCTTGCAGTAACAGTTCTTTTGATCCTGTAGCTACTTACTACATTCGCTAGGCTGGAAATTACTGCCTCCCGCAGCAGAACAGGTGGACAGATGCTTGTGCCTGTGCTTTGACAACTGCAGTGCAAAGTTCAGTGGCTTAATTTAAACCACTGGTTTGACATTTCTGAAGAGTGCTCACTTGATCTGGCCCATTGACTTTGCTTGGGAGGCAGTAACGTTTAACAGCAGCGTGGTAATATCTTCAGTCACCAGAAGGGCTTGCCAAGCTCTTTGTGCTATTTTTCTGATACTTTTGGATGACGAAGTGGTTAGTATTAGTGCAGTGTTAACTCTGATAGCAGTTATGAGAATGTACAGCATTTCCTTAAAATGCTGAGGGCTCGTGAACTTGTTCTGTCGCTCAGTCATGTACTTCTGGAATCAGTGATGAACTTGGCCCTTGGCATTTTCTGATGAACATTAGAAAAGAGCTTAAGCTCCCACGGTGTGGCTGGGCTGTTTGTCATCATTTCTGGGTTTGGGTGAGGATCTACGTTGAGAGGGGCAAGGGACTGAAGGAAGAGGACAACAAGCTTGTCTTCTGGTTGAGACCCTCATCCCTCCAGGGGCTGGGGATGCAACTCTCCCACTCCCTACAGGTCCCATTTGGTACGGGGCAACTCTTTAAAAACTTTTCCTTTTGCCATTGATCAGTTCTATGCTCCTTGTCCCATATCTTTGTTCAGTCTCTACCTGTCAGTTCCCAATTCTTTATTGTAATGATTCCTCCCAGCCAAGTCATTTCTTGCTTTATTTCTACCCTGAGACCTGTTTTTTTTGCCACCTTTATGTTTTTAAACCATCTTTGCCCAGTATCACTTTTCTCCCTTTGCTCCTTTGGTCTGGCTGATTTCCCTTGCTTTTGGATTTGATGTTTATCTCTTTTTCCCTTAGGCATGTCTTTAGAAATACAGGCTCTGTTGGCAGTGTCCAACATTCCAAACTGGCGTGGCATGATTACTAAAGGGAAATGTTTTCTCAATCCCTTGAGCTTGAGCCTGTAGGACGGTGTGTATCCACTTCAGTCAACTGAGGAAATTGAATGCTTTTTTTGGGGGGAGGTGGTGTGGGGCATCTTTGAACATTTTAGTTGTGAGTAAATCTCTACTGTTATCTATGTTTACTTTGACTTTTTAAAGCAATAGGATAGAAAGATTGCCAGCTTTTTTTTTTCTCCTTAATTTATGCAAAACACGTTTTTCTGGTAGCCTTTATTCCTGGCAGCAGCTGAACTGTTTTAGCTGAAATTAATGAGTACTTTTTACAGATCAGCCCGAGGCAAACACCATGAAAAAGTTCTGAGCACACACTCTGGGGAAATGTAAACAACTGAAAAAAAGCAATTTTGTGGGAAGTGGTGTGGAGCAGCCATAGTTAGATGGTTAGTCAGATGGTCGTGAGACCAGGCACAGCTTCCAGTCGCTCCTCTCCTCCTGAAGTAAGATTAAGAAGTGCTTTACAAAGCGGGAACCTGTGTATCTCAGCTGTTGTGCAGTGACAAAACAACATAATGTTGGCATGCAGTGACACGTAAGAGGTTTTTAAACAATATTGGCATAGTGATAGCATCTGAATGGCTTGACCTGAAAGAAATATGGAAAATTCTATGTAGCAAGGAACCATTTTCATTGTAAACAAAGACTTTCCTGCTCTTCCACTTCTGATAAGCACGGTAGAAACGTGGAAGTGCATCTTTGCTTGACATACTCCAAAACTACTCCCCTGTTTTCTCCCTCCAGACTATGAAGTTTTCCCAAATAGCGACGAAGCATTTCCTGAGCACTAACTCAGGATGTATGGCCACTTTCAAATAGTTTGAGAAAACTTGAAGAAATACTTGAGAAAACTGAATGTGCTCTGATGGAATCCTTTCTACAGTGTGTTTCTCTTGGCAAGAACAGATTACTCAAAAAAAAAAACAAACACCCCATATCTTTTTTTGTTTTCTTTTGTTTTCCTGTTGGTTTGACCCACTGTATACTTTAGTAAAACTATCACTTTTCAAGAAGTGTCAATGAGAACTTATTTCTGGTAGCTGATGGCTATGGTGGCAGTGTCCAATACGCAGTCTTCCGCCACAAAGTCTGGATTTGCCGCTTGCCTTGGGCTAGATGTGGATATGGAACAAGCCATGCTAATTCTGCATCAGGTTCTCATGTAGCTTTCTATCTTTGTTCACAACTTCTGCGTCATGATGCTGAAATGTTCTGTACTTTATATATTAGTGGTAGATTACAGATCTGTGTTCCCAAGAGGCTTCCTGGCTGAGAGCAAGCAATCTTTTATGACCAGAAGATTATATACTCTATAAAAAGACCGCACAGCAAAATACAGCCTATCAAGAAATCCGCATTAAAGCTCCTATAGAGATCAAATATGCAGTGAGACTTTTGGATGTGTCTCTATTGAACTTTGAGAACATTTCAGATGAAATATCTAATTAACATATTGAGTGAATGTACCTACATAAATACTGAGCAGCTCTGTTGTATAGCATAAGCAGACCCATTAGAGTGGAGAGATGCATGTCCAGGTGCTGTCAGAAACAGGGAACTTCAGTGCCCTGCAGGCTTGAATGTGGAATGAGCAGTTGTATTGAAATCTATTAGGTAAAGTGAGCGTGCTGCTAAGAAGGGACTCTTAGGATGCAAATAAAGCCATTGGAAGTTATCAAATGCGGTTAATTCTCATCAGCATAATGCTGCCCTGGGATGGAGGTGCAGTGGAGGCTTCTGCTCTGCTGCAGGAGCAGCTCTGCAGGTAGAATAACTGCTGGGTACAGGGAGCCTTATAGAGCTGCCCTAGAAACACTGTGCTTCAGTCGTAGCAGGAAGCAGTCACACAGGGGGTAATTAGTGGGGGATGGATTGCAAGGCTTTGGCTGTGGCTCAGTGCTTTTTATAGTGAGCTTCCTTTGCAGGAAGAGCAGCAAAACCTTCCAGTGCTTTGTTGTTAGGTAAATGTCTTGTCTCACACAGATGTTAGAGTGGCTGAAAATGTATGTGGCAATGGTATTGTCAAACTTGGGCATTTGAAAATCATATGAAGCACTCATATGAGAGACTGAATATTGTGCGAGTTGTGTAAAACAGTCAGTAGGATCAGTGATTCCTGATGGAATAATTGTTGGAGGTTCTGTTTCTGGGTTTCTGTGAGGCCTTTTGCAATGGTTGTGTGAGGGTAGGCAAACCCTACCTTTGGGCTTCTAAATACGTCTGAACTTATGTATTTATGTGTGGCCATTGTCTCAGGGACTCATGGTGCAAAATTACACGCAGAATGCCATCAGTATCTTTATGTACTGTATTTACCTGGAACCTTTAGAAAGTGAGGAATTAGTAAAATACAAACCTGCCTGGTTTGGAGTACATCTGCTGCAGAGCAGTGGAAAGGAGCTGGATAGCCATTGAACTGGAGGTTTTGAGCCAGGTACTTTATGAGAAATGTTTAATATGGGGCTTCTCCCATAGCTAACATGGTAATCTTCCGTCCTGTCATAATAAAGGTATTCCCAACGGTTTGCCAATGTTCTGAGAGCACAGTGTACCCTGGTGAGCTACATCTGGGCTCTGCTATCAAGATTTGTAAATCTGTGCTTGCAGACAGTTGGTCTGCCTTAAACTGTGACATCTAAGGGTTGGAGGAGGTAAGAGGTAGTAAAAACTCACCTGTATGTTTGTCCTCTTTTGCATTATTGTTTACTGGCTAGACTGGGGAGCCCATGAAGGCACGTTTCTATAGGACCCGTAATGTTGTGTGGCTCTGGAAGGAGCAGAGCTTGCAGTTCACCTATCAAGTGTCAAGAACAAGGGAATAAAAGAGAAAATAAATTATATTCTCTTAAAGTAGAAGGAAATGTGTTATGTTTTTTTATATTTATTTAATGACCTCATTTTCTTGAATACTCTGCACTTACGCTTACAGATTAGGAGTGGGCTAGAAATGAGCCTGTCTGGAACAGTAGAACTACGAAGGTGGAAGGAGATAAACCTGAACAGAAAGCACTAGTTGAGAGGTGTGGGCTGTCTGGGAAAGTTTGACAGGACTAGGAAAAGGAAAGCCTGTATGTATGAATTCTAGGGAAGCAGACTTTAAAATACCTTGAAATTAGTTTGTGGGGAAGTCGTGGAAAATGTCATTTATCTGTCATTATTTTTGTGATGTAGTTGATGGGAAGAAGATAATGGAAGATTCTCTAGAATTATCATCAAAGATCATGTGTAGCTTGCATGATTGCAAGAAACGAGACTTGAAAAGGGGGAAGAAAAAGAAAAGGAAAAAAGAAACCACAGAAGTGGATCTGTGAAGTCTGGGGGAACTGTGGTAGAATTAGCAGTCAGAAAGTGAGAGCATGCGGAAGTCTAAAAACTGGGAGATTTATATTTCTCAAAAAGAAAATGAAAGGAGAAGCAGCCTTCCATGCAGTAAAATTTTTAAATACTAAAATAATGCTTGAAATCTTCAATGCACTGAATTGGAAGGTCTGTTACAGAGGCAATGTAGGCTTTTTAAGTAGTAAGTATTTGCTGTACTTTCAGTGTCTGCCTCCTAAAATACAGCAGGGAAAAAAGAAAGCCCCAGAGCAAAACATGAGCTTACCACAATTGCTTCGGCAGTTACCTAAATCAAAGAAAATGATTAATTGCAGTTACTGTGTATAGAAAGAACATAATACTTTCCAAAGTTATTCTAAAATATTCTGGTTTCTATCCTTTGGTTTTAGCGGTGATGATTAATACCAGTGTAAAAACTTAGTCATGGTTACCCTGTGGGCAAAGGGGAGTATGTAAATTGAATTTGTTTCCAAAGAGGAAGAAAGATTTAAAAATAAAACCATGTTGAAGTGACGGTATCTTCACCAGGCTGTTGGCACTAAGGGTTCACTGTTGGTAATCTGCAATTATGATCTCATCTTTCCCATTTCCAACAGCTCCAGGATGCATACCAACTTCTCCTGTCTCTGTCCAAATGAAAAGCTTTTTTAATGACTGGACACTATGTTAGGATGCTTTTTAAGGTAAAACTGTCTTGGCCGCTTTGTGTTGAAGCCAGAACTTCGTGCTACTAAAATGTTGGCTCATGGTCCTTTCTGTCAGGTTGCTCCAAGTACCACATCATATTGGATATAAAGGGGTTTTGTTTCCTACTGAATCCAATGTGTTTTGTGCTTGCCTGAGGTTATTGTTTGCAGACAGAAACGAGTTGGTATAATGATGCAGGATACGTTTGTGCTTTCCTCTTGTGGTACGTGCAGTTGGAAGTAATCTGAACATAGATGTGATTTTCTCCTAAACGGCACATTGTGTGTTGCTGGGAGCAGGTGCTCTGAACAAGGTGATGGGGAGGTGCTTGATGACTTCTGGACTGAAGGAAGTCAAGGCAGTGTTTTCTTTTTGTAATCGAGGAAGTTCACTTTGTTGTTATTGTTTACGTGGCCTGGGGCATTCATTTGAATATACTCCGAATTTGGTGAAAATTCTGAGAAAGAGAGACTACACCTGTGCGTGTGTATATAGGATGTGCTTACAGCTACCAGAATACTGACTTGGCATGGATGATGACCTGTCTCTTCTTGTGACAGCCCAGCTAAAGTCATCTTGCCTTACAAGCATCTGTCTTCCTCTGGCCCCAGATTTTATACTAAGAAACTGCCATATTGAGATCTGACTCTATATTCTGGCCCACTGGCCTCCAGGTGCCCAGAAAGTCATTGCTCAGAGCCCTTCTCTTCTATCATATTCAAATTTGAAAGTGATATTTCTGTACTGATGCCTGTGCCTGACGTTGCATATATTGGGTGCTAGATTCCTCTGTAACATTTGGGCTTTTGCACTAACAGGGGTGGAGGTGAGAGAAGGGGTTGGACCCAAGAAGAGAAGAGTCGTTGGCAGTGATAGCTAGTGTGGAGTTCCCTGAAAAGTTGCATGTAATGAGCAAAACGTATAGGATGAGTAGAAGGGAGCAGTCCCCTTCTTGGAGAAATAGGAGAACCGCAGTGGGAGATGCGCAGTACCTGCATGAAGGTGACTTTTACTGAGCGGTGGTGGATGATAAAAGCAGCGTGCAATGCACGGGGAGGTGATGCTGTCATTCATCCATCTCAGGCTGACTGGCCTACTTTTCCTTTGGAAACAATCCGCTAATTGTGCTACAAACCCTCCTACTGAAGGTGCAGCTCTGCACAGCAGCAGCAGATTCTACATGTTGGAGCTGGAGATTTTATTTTCCATCTGCATCCAAAGTCTGGTGCTGACGGCAGCTCAACCGCCAGGCTTTAGCTGAATTTCCATATTCATTGCACTAGACATTGGCTTTCCGACAGAAGTGGAGACAAGCTCTCTAGTAAAGAGTCACAGAAAATCTGCTGCTGTCTGCACTGTCACTTTGCTGATACCACAGCTTTTAATACAGCACTGTCAATTAACTTTGTACCCTACTTTCATTTCTTGGTGCCAGAGAAATGCTTGAAGTGACGTGGCTCTACTCCTGCTTTTGACTACTGAACTCAGGAAGAGCTGAAATGAAGGAGGAAGAGGAGGGCTTGCGATGACGTTGTTACAGTTTGGAAACACATTTGCATAATTATCATTTGAAGGTCTGATGTATCAAAATCTATTGTCTGTATTTTTAATGTAACTCTCATTTTTAAAATTTGTTAGTATATTTCGGAGTTAGAAAATACACATGCAGCATGTGAGACAGCATTGCACAAAGTCCTTACTTGAAGCCAGAGCTTTGGCCCCTCTGGAGCGGGATATTTGCTTAATCATACTCTGTTGGATCTTACCTTCTGCTTTTTCCGCCCCTCTTTTTTTTCACCCACGGTCCACATGGTTGGCTGAATATATGTTTGTTGGATGCATCAGCATGAAATTTTGCAGATGGCCACCAGCCTTAATACACGCGAAGCTGTGATCACAGTTTTCTAAACAGTGCCAGAGACGCTGAATTATGTTTTCAGTATTGCCAAATCGCTTTAATCGGTCTTGACTGAAAAATGATGGCAGAAATCCCAGATTAGTAATGGTGCTTCAGTGAGTCATTAGCGGTAGTTCTCGAGATTGGATTTTATGAAATACTTCTTACACAAAGGGGATCGTGCAGGACAGAGGAGGAGCTGCCGTGGTGTAGTTGAGATAGAGCCATTTTTAGCAGAAATCTTTGATGCCAAACTGAAATCAAAATGGCCATCTGGATAAAAAAAAAAAAAAATCAAAATGAGGCACTGGCACAGCTGCCCAGAGAAGCTGTGGTGCCCCATCCCTGGCAGTGCTCAAGGCCAGGTTGGATGGGAACCTGGGTGCCTAAGCTGATCGGAGACAGCTCTGCCCATGGTAGGGGGTGGGCTGTGAGATCCGCTCCAACCTGGCTGTTTTTAGGCTGATGAGAATTGTCCGTTGCAGAAGGATTTTGTGCCAGCATCACCGATACAAACCAGGTCTTTCCATTTGAGCCCTGGTCTTTCCATTTGAGCCCCAATTGTGTGCTGAATGTCTTTTTTTCTTTTTTCTTTTTTTTCTTTTTAAGCTTTGAATTTCTGAAGGGTTGTGTTTTGACAGCTCTGAGGAATTAAGTCTTAAACAAATAGCTTATAAAGTTTGAGCAATAGCAGCGTATTTTCCTTTATACTGCAGGTCTTGAACTGGAAGGCCTATTTTTAATGGAAAAAAGACACCTACAGAGGAAAAAAAGGCTCTTTGTTTAGATTACCTTGGTTTCATACAAACATTAAAAAGATCGTTCATTTTCTAAGCTCCTGTCCAAAAGCATTTCTTAAATGTACAGGCTTAACTGAGAGAAGTGATTAAATGTTTTTCTGGTATTCAGACTAAGAGCTCTGTTTGAAGAACATGAAGCACTTGTCTTCTACTTGGATTGAATGCTTCTACTTTTAAAGCAGTCTATTTCTGCTTACCACTGGAGTAAGAAACAGGAAAGAGCAATAGCCTGTATTTAAGTCTACTTGAAAACATTTACATGAAGAAAATGCTGTATGTTTTGCTGGACTTTTGTTCAAGGTGTAGGAGAAATGATATAATATTTTACTTCAGTGGCATTGCTGCGTTGCTTATTTTTCTCCTTGTGTTTTGTCAGGGAATTTAGAATTGCAATTGCTTTCATAAATGCAGGCATATACATTCTAGAATTTTGTGTAACATGTCATTCTTCTGGTAGCTAGCGGTCCTGCAGGTAGAAACAAAACTGTACCTTGATGTGCCAGAGTTTCAATGCCTGTAACTATGATACCATTCACCTTCCAAGTTCTTTTGTGTTCCAGATTTTGGAACGTGGTTTAAGCTACCATTTTCACTGATATTTTTAGAAATTGCTTGAATGTTTGTTTTTTTGGTGCCTGTGGTTTCAGGTCTTCTTTTACTTTCAGGTTAGTGAAAACAAAATATTCAAGAAAAGGAGTTTCTGGAGTTTATATAAAAATACATTTTAGCACATGTTTGAGCTTGGGATGTTTTCTTGATGAAGGAAAAGCAAAACAGTTCAGACCAAGCAGTGGGCCACAACATCTCTCAGCTGGTCATGTTAGTTTCTCCCAAATGATTGTAGATGCCAGAGAAGAAGGGAATAAATCTATTCTCATACTCAATTAATAGGTGTCAGTGTCTGTTGCATGCAGTGAAGGTATCTAAGTAAAGCAAGCACGCATTCTGTACTCTTGACTTTGAGACAGTTCTGTATTTTTGTGTGTTTTTATTTTGCCATTCCGTAAAAACTGGACTTTTTTCACATGCTATATTTGTTGAGCTCATTTTCTGTTTGTTTTTTGTCCCCTGGATAATTCTAGATGTAATGAAGCATATTGCAGTAGGGTTACTAAGGTTCTGTTTGTTTTGTTGCGGGTCTTTTTTTTCTTTCTTTTAGTTTTCTTTTGCTCTCGTCTTCCATCCCTTTTTAAGTAAAGAAAACAAATCCCACAAAACTCATTTGATATTTTTGGGTTCTCGTGTCTATTTTTGACTGCTTGCATCGTAGGAGGAAAAATGTGACACAGCTCATAGCAGGGTGACACACAAGGCTCTGTGGACTGGTGAGAGTTTTAGTCTTTTTAGAACATCCCAATGATAAATGTAAGCAGAGAAGCATTGTGGCAGTTCTTTGGGCTTTGAAGTGATGTGGTAGACTGACTGGCACAAGTCATCACCACCTCTCCTTCACTCCCTCTGGGTTTCTCTGAAGCAGCCACTGTTGGGGGGGATGTGTGGGTAGGACCGCACCTCTGGCAGTGCAGAAGGGGGATTCATCAGCCTCATGAAGAAAGCTCCATGGTGCTGGGCTCAGCACTTGCCTTGGTGCTCATCTGAGCTTGTGTCGCAGATGAGCTGTGGGTCTCTTGGCTTGTTATGCCGAGCATTTTTAGTCAGCTCACTCTTTGTGGCAGTTGAATGGAACTGGGTCCTGAATTTGACATGTGTGTTTTTAATGTGAATTTGAGTTTGCACAGGGATATGAGGTATGTGGCACTTGCTGATTATTACAATACAATCAGTAGTGGCCCTGCTTTAGAAAAAGTGTTTTGGTTTCCCTTGCAATGTGCATGCAAACTTTAATACGGAGAAATGTGTCACTACGTGAACAATTTAAATCGAGTACAATAAGGGAGATAGCTCATGACAGTAAATTATGGTCATTTACTTGCTGATCAAAATTGTAGCTGTCCTTGAAATTGCCTTTTAATTTCAGTGACTCGGAAAACGGTTGGTAGCTGTATCATATACAGTGTGGAGTTCTCCAAAAACAATGAGAAAGCCAATCAAAATATTACGGTTTTTCTTTTTCTTTTGACTTGTTGGCTATTTTTCTCTTTTAATAATGACAGATTTGCTTAAAAGAGTTCTGGGTACACAGCATTATTTTTGTTTGCTATGGCTACGGAGATGGCAAATAAGTGAGACATCGGTAGGTGGGATTTTGTTCAGAAATAGTTGTATACACATCACTGGGTGAGGCACGTTTATAAACATGTGAACTTGCATATCCATGTGAATTATGCACGTGCACAAAGTCCTAGATTTGGCTTTATGGCCGAACAGAGCACAGATTTAGGTAAGTAAGGACAACAGACCAGAAACTGTAGGTAAAAGAAGATAGGGTGATGTTATTTATTTATTTTTTTTCCAATTTTATATTAGCATTTATTTTTTAAAGAAGAATTTCAGGTCCTGTTTTGTTGCTGGAGCATAAATAGTTCACTGTTTGTGGAAAGAGTTAATGATGGCAAGCACACGGAGGATGAAGACTACACAAAAACACACTTCATCTTTGCTTACAATGTCTGCCAACTCTCAAGCTCAGGAATCTTTCATCTTAGCCCTTCTTGTCATTACAGACTGCTAATGCTGCCCACTAAATTGGTCACAACAAACTTTTTACAACCTGGATATTTTCCTGTCCATACTGTCTGCTTTGTCTCTTTCTCTGACATCAGTGGGTTCTGGATCAAACTTTTATTTCTCAGATATCAGAGACAAAAAAAGCATCTTTAAAGCCTTGTGATAGGAGGAAATGCAAGCAATGCAGGAAGAAGCACTATTATTTACAACAGCCTCATAATTTTGTCTTTGTAGCAATTGTTACGTTTCTTGCAACTGACTTCCCACTGTGGTTTGTACTGCTTGTGGTTGTTACAGACAATTAAACCATGAAAGTCCAGAGATCTCCACTCACTGTAGCATTAGGTGAGGCAGATGTCAGCTGTTGTAAAGTCCACCTTCTCACTTTATTAAATCACAATCCTGTAGCTTTGCATTTCTAGCTCTAAAACCAGGCAGTCTGTGAAAATATGTAGTGAATGTCTGACCCTTGGAGTTTTGATTTAGATCTCTGCAGCTCTGAATGTTACAAAATCATGCCATTTGTGTACCTTCGCTTTAAGTATAGTGAGGTATTGTATTGCAGGATTTATAATTTACTTGGATTCTTCATAAAGTAAAACAGGCTGAGGAGGAGCAAAATAATTTGTAATTGATCGTGTGAGCAGACAGAGAAGAGGTTGTTTGTGACTATAAAAATTAATGTATTTCTCTCTTATGATGGACATAAAACTAAAAATCATCCTGGTGAACCACTGAAAATAATTTTTAACAGTGCTGTTCTTTTCTCCTGCAGAGAAGTTCGAAACGGCAAGCAAACATTAGGCGCAATAATAAGTAGTATATAGGGGAAAATAATGCTGGAACTTGTAGCTCTTTGCTTTTAGGTGGGGGAATAAAAGTAACTTATTTTATACCAGAATAGCATCTCTCAGGTTTGTCAACAAAGTCTAATGAGTGTAGCTCCTCCAAGTGAGACCCCGGGTGTCTGCATGTAGCTCTGTTGGGGAATTGAAATCTATTCTTTAGCATTAGCATCTCCTTTCTGCTCACAGACCTTTGGACCTGAGAAACCACTCACTGGAAGAGAAAATACAAGAGTGGTAGTTAAGTGTACTAGGTACAGTTTAGAGGTTTTCAGGTAACAGTTGGAAACCAGCTGAAACAGGATGTGCTTGTTTGCAAAGCGTTGCTGTTTGTGCTGAGGATGTCTGTGCCCTCCTGTTTGTCGGGACCGTGACCCGGTTGTCTGCACCCGGCGAGGCCTGTGCCTGCTGGGGTGGGAGGGAAGGGCTGACTCACATTGACTTTCCTGCAGGTTTAACAGCTGTAACCAGCACCAGTTGGGCTTCAACCAACTTGCTTAGGCCTCTGCAGGTAGCTGTGTAAGGGGGACTTGCTACAAAGAGGTGAGAAATTGTATGGCGTGTCTGTGGCTTTGAGTTCTGTCTGGTGAAGGGTTGTAGGGATGATAGGTACAAGCTGGCAGCAAGCTGGGCTGTAAAACACTGACAGATGTCAGCTGGGATGACTGTCTGTAGCCAGAGGAACCTGAGGCCTCTGTGAAGTTAAATATTCTTTTCCTTCTTAATGTTTTAGATTCATGCCACTGAGATGTTTAAAGTCATTTTGCTGCGTTAAGCATGAGGCAATGAGATAGCTGCTGAAGAGGATTTGTTAAGTAGTGTACATTTACATTTTATGGTAGAGGTTCGTGGGTTTTGTGGTCGCTTCTGTTTATGTCTGGTGGAAAAAAAAACACCAGAAAATTAATCATAGACTGCTAGGTTTGCTAATCTCATTTTTATGTGCCTTGTGTCCCCACGGATTTTCTTGCATTCTTTTTATTCATTACTAAAAGGAGTTTTTCAGTCATACACAAGTGAAGTGGTTCAGAGCTGTGTGTATTTATTGATCAGTGCTTCCTCTCTGTTTTCTGATGGGTATGTCTTTCCAGAAGACTTGAGACACTTGTGATTGACACTGCATATTGGATTTCTCTTCTTTGTCTGACAGCTGTGCTCTGAGATCCCAGGCACAAAACTCTGCCTTGGGAAACTGAATTCTTCCAGTGTTTCACCCAATCTTAGGTATAGAGAACAGCT
The DNA here is from genome assembly GCA_030625065.1 of Alectoris magna. NCBI lineage: Eukaryota > Metazoa > Chordata > Aves > Galliformes > Phasianidae > Alectoris > Alectoris magna. The sequence goes on from CM060560.1 coordinate 64,494,352, forward strand.
TAATGTCAAGCATTGGTGCTTTTTCTGTGCTGGGGGACTTCACTGCCATCAGTGAAGTTACTTGCAGAATAAGAAGTTACTGGCTGGAGTCGGTGTTTTAAATAGCTTCTGTTAAACAAATTACCTACAACCATAGGGAAAAAGAGTTTACCCTTGAGCATTTTTTCAGTGAAACTGAAAGGAAGTACTAGAGGGAGTTGGCTTTGTGGCTCTTTAGTCATTGAGAGTGCCTGCAGCATGATGACACACAGTAGAGGTCTGTGCCTTTTTAGGGGGATGTCTAACATTGCTATTGTCTCTCTGAGAATAAAGCACTGTTGTTAGGAAGGGATCTGGCTCACTTCTTCCATCATTGTGGAGAAGAACAAAAATTCATTGCTGAGATAAAAAACAAAAGAAGAAAAAAAACCCCACGTTACTAGTACTTCTAACATAGAGAAAATTTAGATTGATGTCCTGCATAGTCTATCTAAAGTAATGTTAAAAGTTAGGGCAGTACTTATGTTGGTATTTGTAATAGTTTCTACCAATTTTTAGTATATGAAGTTTGTCCCAGGACCTTTACTCGGTGTAACCACTTGAGAACCCCAAGGAATTGCTGTTTTGTGTGGAGAACTGTTAGGGTTCTTTACACAGCAGATGAGCAGAATTTGTAGCTTTTCTGTGAGCTGGTGGTTCTTCTTGGTACTGTGGCTGAAGTTCTGGGGCTGCAGGTTGCCTGGACCTCCTTCCTAAGGAAGCTTATGGAGGAAAGCTTTGGCACAGAGTTACATTGCTTAAAAGCTTCCAGTAGGAAACAGTTCTGGCCTTTGCTTTCAAAAAGGACACCTGCCCAGTGGCATATTTTTCAGGTAGGTAATCAGGTCTGCACACTTTTGTGGCAGCTGCGTTTTAATCATTTGAATGGTGACGAGGCAGATAGACTTGGCAAAACAGAGTGAACTAAGAAACTAGACAACTGATTTTGTGTTTTTACTTTGCAAAGAAAGGTAAAAACCCCAATCAACCCCAAGAGTGCAGGTCTCACCCTTCTTTTATTTTTGCAGCATACACATATAAATTATATATATTTTTCAAACTGGCAATGTGATAAGAATTTTCCAGAAGACTGAATGCTCTCTGGATGGTTGAGTGGTTAATTGCTGCCTAAAATAAGACATACCAGTTTAACTACTTATCTGAAGAATGTTACTGTCTTTTTCTTCTGAGGAAGAGAATTGTTTATTAAGGTGGTTTTCTCTCCCCTCAGTTTGTAGCCTGAGAGCCAAAGGACTAACAGGCGTTTCCACAGTTGTCTCCTATCTGTGCTTGCAACTGATGGTGGGAGCAGTGTGGGACTTGACAGCATCTCAGAGATTAGCATGGAGACATCCTGCTCTGCACCAGCTGCTCTCAGCACTCTCCCAAGTTGAATACTAAGGATGCTATCTGCCAGCTTGTGTTCTTGCTAGGATTAATTTTGGGCTATTTTCTAAAACTGGAGCTGTTCTGCTTTGGTGTACAAGTCGAAGTATGTTGAGTGCTACATGAGCTGAAGACCATTTTTTCTCTGTCTGATGCCTTATTCTTCACAATGCTGTGTCTAAACTAGCTTTGTCCTGTACCTCAGCGGTTACTGCCTTCAGCTTTTAGAAACTAGGCAGCCCTTGGCCGAGACTGGAATACCATCGTAATGATTCTGTATCCGTATCTCTATCCATCTGTCTTTTCCCACTTTCCTCCACTGCTCTTTGCACTGTGAGAAAAATGGAAAGTTTGAGATTTCTGAGGAAAAATGGAGTTGAGTGACTCCCCAAACTTTCCAAAACGAAGATGTAACAAAGCAGTCCTGTCAGTTCTCTCTTCAAGTGCTTGCCATCCATCTCCTCAAGAAGGCCCAGTACTTCATGGCTTTTTCTGGCAGTGCTCACTCAAGAGGGAAGAGAACAAAAATAAATCAGGAAAAGGACTGGGGCTGGAGAGCAGCCATTCATGCATGGTCCTTCTCAAAATAATCTCTTATTCCACCCAGATTGTTAGGCAGAATTCAAGGCTGGCTTTTGCCCAGCACAGTTTACTACTTAGAGTCTAAAAAGCAGTGTGTGGACTTCCAGAAGACAGTGAAAGGCAACTGCTTCAAGCAGCTGTGATGTAAATTTCAGGGTGTTGATAATATCAAAGGAGGCTTAAGCTATGCAGTACTGTTTTTTCCTTTCTCTGTGGCTGTGTGGTTTCTACAGTACTAGAGGTTGGGGCTGCCATTGTGCCTTTCCAGGCCTATGGCCTGTGCACCCAAGTGTCCCACAGAGGCTCAGTGGAGCACTTCTTCCAGATCTTCTGACAGCTTATTCCTGTCAGCTTTTCTCTCAGTGCCTTCCTCATGGGTCTGAAAAAAACACTTGAGCCAGTCGGCAGCGCAACACTTGGAGAAAATAGGAATTGCTATAAAGGAGTCTTTCTGTCACAAGACAGAGGGCCAGGAGTTTTGGAGGTGGGTGGCCTGGAGCCATGTCCAAGCTCAGCGTATTGTGCTCTCTAACTGAGCTGCAGCATGTTCAGCTCTTGTGGAACATTTGCTTCTCTGTTTTGCAGCTTCAGTGTCCAGCTATCTGCCAAATAGCACCTTTGTAAAACTTTCCCGGCGATTCAGGGCCGGGCTGGATAGGCCTTTAGGCAACCTGGTCTAGAGGGAAGTGTCCCTGCCTGTAGCAGAGGGGTTGAAATTGTATGATCTTAAACATCTCTTCCAACCCAAACTGTTCTGTGATTTGTGCCCAAGCCCCTTTGCCTTTTCTGTCTTCCTTTGCTGTTTCAGAGTTTTGCTGAGAATCTCATTTTCTTGTCTTCCAAGCAGCCTGTCACCCAAGCAGCTTACAGATGTGTGTCTGTGTCTCTTCCAGCCACTCCTCTCCTGAGTCTACCTCAAGATCTTTCTCCATCGTAACGTTTACTGTGCAGTTTGACCTGCACTGCAGTTTGCCATCTTCTGTTCCCTGTTCTCTGAACTAGATTGCGCTCTGCATCCCCGGCTCCTTAGCGCAGCTGTTAGCATCCACCGCCATTAACTTCTCTCCTTTCAGTGCCATACACTGGGAACTGCTCACAGGTTGGTATATTGACCAGAGCTCCTTTTGCTTACTCTTTGCCCTTGATGCTAACATCAGTCTTCTTTGCCTGGCTGAGAGTGTCGATTTGCCAGCTCTGACATTTCCTGTCTGTCATCTTCTAAAAACATCTCATACCTCGTAGCCAAATCCTTCCATATTCTATTTTGAGCTCCACTTTTACTGGATACTCTGCCTTTCAAACTTTAGCACTTGGGTTGCTGCGGCATTTCTCATTATCGGTGGGTTCTGTTGTTTGCTAAACCTGGTTGGGGCAAGTCAGCACCAGCAAACTGTCCCTCTGTGGTTCCTGGGGGAAAGTGAGTGCTTTTAGAGACTGATTCCTGACACATAATTTGCTTCTGTGCTCTGACTCGTGCTCTTGCTGCCTTGTTTCTGAGGAAGTGGAGAATTTGATACGTTTGCTGACTCTTGTAGATGTAGTCTGTTCAGCCTTCACAGTGCATTTAATGGATATAGAATCATAGAATTACTCAGGTCTGAAAAGATGTCAAAGATCATCAAATCCAACCGCAGCCTAACCATAGTACCCTAACTCTAACAACCCTGTGCTAAATCATATCTCTGAGCACCACATCCAAACAGCTCTTAAACACATCCAGGGACGGTGACTCAAGCACCTCCCTGGGGAGCCTATTCCAGTATTTAACTACCCTTTCTGTAAAGAAGCGTTTCCTAATGTCCAACCTAAACTTACTCTGGTGCAACTTGAGGCCATTTCCCCTCGTCCTGTCACCCATCACCAGTGAGAAGAGACTTGCCCCGCTCTCACTGTAAGCTCCTTTCAGATACTGGAAGAGAGCAATAAGGTCTCAGCCTCCTTTTCCCCAGACTAAACAGCTGCAGCTCCCTCAGCCTCTCCTCATAGGGCTGATTTTTCCAAGCCCTTCACAAGCCTCGTTGCCCTTCTCTGGACCTGCTCCAGTACCTCCATAGCCTTTTTGAACTGAGGTGCCCAAAACTGAACACAGTACTTGAGTACAGTACTGTGCCGAGTACAGGGGCATCTGGGATGACTTCCCTAGTCCTGCTCACCGCACCATTCCTGATACAAGCCAGGATGCCGTTGGCCTTCTTGGCCACCTGGGCACACTGCTGGCTCATATTCAGCCGACTGTCCATCAGCACACCAAGATCCCTTTCCATCAGGCAGCTTTCCAGCCACTCCTCCCCAAGCCTGTAGGGTTGCCTGGGGTTGTTGTGACCAAAATGCAGGACCCAACCCTTGGCCCTATGGAAACTCATGCTGTTAACCTTGGCCCATCTATCCAGGTCCCTGTGCAGTGCCCTTCTCCCCTGTGGCAGATCAACACTCCCTCCCAACTTGGTATCATCTGCAAATTTACTGAGGGTGCACTCAATCCCCTCATCAAGATCTTCAATGAATATGTTAAACAGAAGTGGTCCCAGCATTGAGCCCTGGGGGACACTGCTCGTGACCGGCTGCCAACTGGATTCAACTCCACTGACCACAACCCTTTGGGCCCTGCCATCCAGCCAGTGCTTCACCTAGCAGAGCATACACCCATCCAGACCATGGGCAGCCAGCTTCTCCACGAGAATGTTATGGGGGACAGTGTCAAAGGCCTTACTGAAGTCCAGGTAGACCACATTGACTGCCTTACCCTCATCCACTAAGTGGGTCACCTTGTCATAGAATGAAATCAGGTTTGTCAGACAGGATCTACCATTCATAAACCCATGCTGACTAGGCCTGATCCCCTTGTTGACCTTTAATTGGTCCATGATGGTTCCCGAGATTATTGATTCCATAACTTTCCTGGGCACCAAGGTGAAACTAATAGGCCTGTAGCTTCCAGGATCATCTTTCCGGCCCTTTTTGAAGATGGGCATCACATTCGTCAGTTTCCAATCCACTGGGACATCCCCGGTTAACCAGGACTGCCAAAAAGTGATGGAGAGTGGTTTGGCAGCCACATCTGCCAACTCCCTCAGCACTCTAGAGTGCAATCCATCCGGCCCCATGGACTTGTAAGCATCCAGCTTTTGGAGCAGGTCCAAAACTATCTCATCATGGATCATGAAGGGCTTATTCTGTTCCCCATCCCCATCTACCAGCACAGGGGGCTGTGTTCCCAGGGAGTAACAAGTTTTACTATTGAAGACTAAGGCAAAGAAGGCATTAAGTACCTCAGCCTCAGTACCTCAGGATATCAGTATCCTGATCCTTGGTGACCAAGTTGCCGCCGGCATCCAACAATGGATGGAGATTCTCCCTAGCCTTCCTCTTGCTGTTGATATGTTTATAAAAAATATTTATTGTTCTCCTTTACCTTAGTGGCCAAGCTCAGTTCTAGCTGCACTTTGGCTTTTCTAATTTTCTCCCTGCGCAGCTTCACTACTTACCTGTAATCCTCGTAAGTAGCTTGCCCACTCTTCCAGAGACCATAAACTTTCTGTTTGTTCTTGAGATCCAGCCAAAGGTCTCTGTTCAGTCAGCCCGGCCTCCTTGCCCATCAGCTCATCTTTCGTGACTTTGGGATGGCCAGCTCCTGCACCTTTTCAACAGTTTCCTTGAAGTATTGCCAGCCTTCCTGGGCTCCCATGCTCCCCAGAGTTACCTCCCAAGGGACCTTCTCAACCCTGGTCCTAAAGAGGTTGAAGTCTGCTCTCTGGAAGTCCAAGGTGGCAGTTCTGCTGACTCCCCTCCGTGGTTCAACGACGATAGAGAAATCTAGCATCTCGTGGTCACTTGCATGGCTTAAAGTAATTTTCAACCCATTAAAGAGGTCAGAAGTATTACACAACTACTAGAGAATGAGTTTGTAATTTATCTTCTTAAATATTCCTTTATTCCTGGTTAGTGAGTAGAAAGAATCAGTAGTTTTCTTTATTTAATGCAAATTCTGCAGTTTCGAATTTTCTTGTATTATTTCTAAGTGGGAGATTTTTCCATTAAAATTGTAAGTCTGCAAACTACATATTTCTTCTCTTTAGTACCTCGATCATAAGTTTTTAGCCCATAGTGTCATGATACATCAGAATAATAAAGCTGGAAAAGATTTTCATAAAAGCAAAACAAATAGAAGACCACAAGCAAGATACCAAAAATATGCTACCTTTCAGTGAGGAGAAATGTTTATGTGGGTTAAGCAATAATTATTTCTCTCCCTTATAAAACCCTAATCGCTACGAATTTCATGCAAAGTTTGTTACTATTTGTAAAATGTTACAGGCAGGTCTCTCAGTTACATTTATGGCAGAAGGAGCAGGGGGTAAAGAGTGGGTAGATGAAATGTGCAACCACCACCACAGCAACAAAAGGCTTGCACTGATTAGCTGCTATCTAAATTACAGATTGTAAAAATAAACACGAAGCTTTTCTGTGTGATAGCTGACAATGTCAGGTCCTTTTGAAAACATTTGATCAACCTGTTGTACTGAACCCTAAAAAGACAAAGAATAATAATAAAGAGGCTATTTAGGAATGCTGCATGATTCTATAACAGGTGCTGCTTGCCTCTCCTCCCTTTTTAGATTTACTGTAAAAGGAAAGGTTAGGATGAGGATAGCTACTTTTTACTTGTCTTCCTTTAATTTAATGTGTCAGTTTCCTTTTCCATCGTAACCACAGCTGTTGCTCTTGAATTACAGCCTGTGTAAAGTCCATCTATAGTTAGGGGTTTGGATCCCATAGTTGTGGTACCCTGCTGTGCCTGGATAGGACTCGAGGAACCTGTGGTTTAGTGCCAGTGTTTGTCTTTACTTGAGACTTCCTCAGTGAAGCAGTGCTATGCAGTAGTTAGCTGATAGGTAGGTCACTGCTCAGGCAAAATAGATGGTTCTGAGGCTATAAGTGACTATTCATGTGTTAGGGAGAGAAGTTCATTTTTCAGACTGTGCTGAAGAGCTGGTGCAGATTAAGGACTCTTCCTACATCTTTGTTCAGCTTGGTGTCTCCGTTTAATCTTGATATAAACAGCAAAGAGAATTATGCTGTATTCTATTTCAGAAGCCCTTTCATGGAAGGATTTTCTTTTTTTCCCCAAGAGGAATTAACAGAGAATTGCTGTAGTCCAAAATAGCTTTAATCGATAAAATATTTTTACTCTACCTGTCTTTATGGATCGCGCTAGCTTACACTTCTATCACTGATCTGTATTTACATTCAACTCTTTTCATTAGGTCTTCTTTATCTCTAAAATTATTTTGTTGTGAAAGTGAATGTATTTTGGACCATACCTTGATAAGAATGTGTCTATCTTTTATTAAATAGATCTTTAAATATTTCTGCATTGATTAGAACCAACCTTAAAATAGTTTAAAACTATTTCTCCTTTGTCCCATCTCTATGATGTGTGAAAGAGTTTATGCCGTACATATGATGGGAAACTAAGTGATTAAAAACTATGTAAAATCATAGAGTAGGGATGTCAAACAAAACAAAACCTTTAAATGGCGCAGCTACCAATGTTTATCAGTGGCCTAGTTTTGGGAAAAATCCCTAAGGATCTGAAGTCAATTAAGTTCTGAATGTCAGAATTTAGATTAATAATGAAAGAAATGCTTTTTCATTATCAACATTTTTAATAAGATTTTTCCACCTCAGGCTCCTACTGGTCTTGATTTTGCTATACAAGCTGCTGTGTACAGCTTCTTAATTTTCATGTGGTCTCATTGATATTTGGTGGCATTAATCTGTGGAATAATTTATAATGCACTACATGTAGAGGCTGGGCTCGCTATGCAACTTCAAGTTTGTGAGTTTATGGATGGAGAGCTCATTCTGATTAAATTGTTACATAACGTATTTTGGGAAAAACAAACAAATCATGAACTTGGAGAGAGGGAGAAGAAAAATAGTGTAGTCTTGGCTTTTGTGCTTGTTAGATCTGTTACTAGTCAGTATGCCTCCTCCTAGATTTTTGCGTAATGCTGTATTATACCATACTGCAAAGGGTAAAGACAGCCATGAATAGGAACAACAAATCTAGCCATGTAAGTGTATCTAGATAGGCAGTTCTTCTTCATGACCTTTTGTATGAGGAACTTACCAGAAGATGATTTCTATACTGAGGATTGGAGCTTGTTAACTTGCGAAGGAGTACGGATGAGTTGAGAAGACAAGACAGAGCTTTAGGAGTCTGCTGAGCAAACACAGAAGTCTTACATCACAGTTCTTCTTTCTTCTTGCTAATGAGGAGAAGTAAATTCTATTTAAAAATGCTGAGTAATAGTCAGTGAAATTGGCCTGCTTCACATTCAGTTTTACTGGTTTGGCATTTAGTTTACCCACTGCAGCAGATGGTACTGAGAAAACAGCAAGTCTTTGCCGCTACTTTCTCCAGCCTGAACAATAGCTCTTTCTGAGGCATTTGAAGAACCTCCCAGTCTCAGGTCACAAAGACTAGCGTGAAATTTACAAGTCTTGCATTGTGAAGACAGTGGGAAAAATTTAACTCAGAAAATGTATAGAGAGTATTGAATGAGTGAAATGAATGGATGTAGACAATTCCTACTAAAGCACAGCATTTTGTTTGGCAGTGCAAGGAAATACTATGTTCAAGTTATATATAGTAGCATCTGATTGCCTCAAAATGAGTTTATGCCTGGGTTTGTTGTCTCTTTTGTTAGGACTAGCAGTTTAATATTCCAGTGAAATTATTGTATCAGTGCAAAAAATGGGGCATGCTTGTTTGAAACAGAGGGGATAGTTGTGCGTTATAGAGAATGTAAAGATTAAGTCAGAAAATTGTATCTATGTTGATGGGACAAACTATAGTATTCTCAGAAGTGCCTTCTCTGTGATCCAAATTGAATTATAAGACATGTACATAAAAATTGAGTTTACAGATGCTTCCATGCTTGTGCTGTATAGCTTTTTAAGAGGTGAAGTTCTGAATTAAGGGAAAAATGTTGGGCAGATGTTAATTGGAAATAGTACATCATTTGATTATGAAGTTCAGTGTAATATTAGGATCTTGCTGACCTTCCCCGTCAATGTGAAGCATGGGCAGATGTTGGCATAAAGAGGAAAGGAGAACAGAAGTGGATAGATGTGAGCAGGCCAGCTGCCAGAAGATCAGCTGACTCAGTGCTGACATCAAGTGCAATCTGGGGAGTCCTTATGCAAGCCAGCTTTCCTGTGCAGCAAGTGTGTCCACATCTCAATATGCAGGAGCCTTAGAAAAGTCTGTAAACTGATCTCTCATCTGGTCAGTGCATCTGTGTTGTCATGAGTTAAATTTTTCTTGTCTTGTTTTAGACACTTTCTCTTATCTCAGCGTCTGCATGTCTCCTGTTCACTCTGCTGAGAACATACCATAAAGAGGAAATGGGAATTTAAATCATCTTGTGCATTTTCACTACATGTACGGAATTACTTCCCTGTGAGATATCTGCACAGAGTGTTACAGGCAGCCTGTAACCACAGAGTTTGTTCACAGTGCAGGAGATGTAGCTTTGGGTTGTTATGAGAGATAAAATGTGTATCTTACTTGGGTCTAACTCCAGTAGTAGTGTGAGGTGGTCTGTAAAGAAATGCGCTTGTATGGTACAGTGGAAATGGTTTCATACAGCTTCCTTTGGATTGCTTTGCTAGCTGCTACTTTTGAAGAGATGCTGCTGAGGCATTGGTGGATGATGTATTGATGGTAGCAAGTTCAACCACTGAAGTGCCTCCTTTTATTTACCTTCAGAGACCTTGAGATGACTGTGATAAGTGCATCCTTTGCCCTCCTCCCATACCAATCACTAAGCTCTGCTTTCATTTGTGGCTTCCTCTTTTTGCTGTCGGTGCGGGGTAAAGGTTTTGGGGTTGATGCTATTACCAGCGGATGTTTTCATTTTCCTAAGAAACAAACAGTGCTTTGGTCATTGCACATCACAGTAGCCATGGGAGTTAATTAGCTGGAAGAAATGAACCTGATGTTGAGGTACACTAAAAGGGAACTGTGATGTCCTACTGAGCAAGACACTGAGGTCTAGTTTCTGCACCTTTCCATAGGGGTCAGATAAGCAAGGCTGCAAACTGTTAGGATGAAGCAGAGTATGTAGCTGAAGGAGGGGTGACTGGAAGGGGGAAGGAGGAGGGGAAGTGTCACTGTGGATACTGCTGGTGTTCTTCAATCTGCTTCTGTTACTCTGTTGCATTGGGAGCCAGCCCTGTCCTTGAAGAAAGTGAATGGTGAATTCTTTTTTTTTTTCTTTCTTTCTTTTTTTTTTTTCCTTGGAATAGTATAGCTAAGGAGAAAAAAGGCTCAAGAGCAGAGGTAGAAGGAAGTGTTTTCAATAAGGACAACGCAGCTTTCGTGGGAAAGCAGGCTGATATGGAATCTGCCAACCTGAAAGAGGCTGTGGGAAACCATTTACTCCATGATTGACATCTTGATGGCTTATAAACAAACAATTCCCAGAGACTTGGAGATGATAAGGAAGAGCAGAATTCCATGCCCTAGTGTGTTGAACGTATTACAGACGAGCCTTTTCTTGCTTATTCCCTCAAGTAAAAAGGAGTATCTTTTATCTCTAGTCCATGAAGGTTGTTTAATAGTTTACACTACCTCTCTCTTGCAGCAGAGTTCAGTTTAGCAGACTGTTGTAATATTCATGTTCAAGCTTTTGTCCAAAGTGTCAGTTTTTAGCTTTTTACCTCTTCTGGGGTGAGAGCCTTCAGATTTTCCCACTTCTAGACCCAGAATACAAACACCTTCTACTGGAGAAGGTCAAGCCAAAGAGACTAATCAATTAGGCAGCAGAACTGCTGCCTACAGCAGCTAGATAGTTTCTGATTTGCAGATAAGTATGTGCATGTTACATAGTGCATGCTCACCCTTCGTGTATTTTATCTCTTTGAAGTCTTAAACAGCTCTTTTCTTTGAGTCATCTTTCATCAGAATCTATGCTTTTAGATGGGCTACAGTATAATATTGAATGGCGATATATTGAAGCATGCCTTACATTTAAAAACACGTAACAGCAACAAAGTGCCTTCCTGTTTTGTTCTGTGTCATAGCTGCTGTTTGGACTGTGTCCTTGCTGTTGGATTCATGTTTAAAACTTGTGGGGGTCATGGCTGTTTTTTGGTTGTGTGGGGTTTTTTTTTTGTTTGTTTGTTTTTGTTTTGTTTTGTTTTTATCCTCAGGCACACAATGGAGTTTAGTGTGTCTCCATGACTGTTCTTCAAGGATTGCTCTGCTCAGCTTGATTTCTTCCCTTCTCTTGGTCCCTGCCAAGCCAGTGTTCTTTGCTGCTTTGAGATACAAGGAGGGAGTAAACATTTGCCATCAACAGTAGAAAGTTTGTTCAATGACTTTAATAACAACCAGATTTGGTAGCGAAGAGTGCAGCACACCTCCTTGGGTTGGGTGGATGGGCTTACCTTTAATGTGATTCAGCTTTACAGGGAGGTGTCTCTCTAAGAAGACAAAACCGCAAGAGCTATAAAAGTCATGCTTTGATGTTAGCTTTGCCCTGAGAATTCTCAGTGCAAATCTGTTTATCTGGATGATAGCCAGCAGGACATTTGCTAGGGATGAGGAAAGATGTTCTGCTGTGAATGCTTTGACATAAACCAAGTGCCTTTTCCCAAAATATCTGGAGTGTTTATATGAATGGCTGATAAGCAGGTCTATGCGTTGTAATGGCATAGTTCCTCAGGCCAGCAGCTTCTTTTGACAATATTTTCTTCATTCATTCCATTGTTGTTTGTTTCCATGTGGTTGACCTGCTGGCTCAGAAGTAAAGGATTTCATCTGCCCTTCCTGAAGCCTTTGTTTACTCAGTGCTAATTGCTTAGTATAATAGGACTTTCAGAAATAAAGTGTAATCAGCACAGTGCTGCATCTTAACACTGTCTAGCATGAAGTGCCTGCCTTTGGCTTCAAAGTGCCTACTCTCAATTGGAAGTGGTGGGGAGTCTGACAGGCCTGGGGAGTGGCTGTGTAATCAGGTTGCTTTATGGCAGTCGGTCCCTACTGACATGGAGAGATATGGGGAAGGCTGCCAGAATCCAACCTTTCCCCAGATGCCCTGGCTGTAATGCAGCTGTGTTCTCCTGTAGGCACTCTGTCCTGGTGCCAGGTACATAGGCTTCATTCTCACATGCATGTAGTGCCGTAGTCCTTCCGACTGCTCTCCTCTCACTGCATTTGATTCCAAAATTGTCCCCAGCATACTTAGTGAAACCGCTTTGTTATGAGTTTGTGATGAATAAGTGGGCATTTCCCTGACTTTTTTTGTCGTTGTTTTACAGTTTTTCTTGGGGTTGTTGAGCTTTTCCCCCTGGTCTTGCCAGGCTGTGCGAGCACACTAATAGCACCGCACCTGGCACACTTACAGTGACAGCAGAACCAGATCAGCCATCCTGGGAGGAGGGAGGAAGAAAAAGAAAGGCAGGCCAGATTGCACAAAGAAAGAAATCAAACTTGCTGCTGAAAGAAGTACCCATCTGCAGGTGTGCACGTAGGCACTTAGGTGTCGCGTGCATGTGTGTGTGCCTGTGCCACACAGAGCTGGAGCGAGCGATAGGAAGCCTGAAACTTAAACTCCTCCTGCAGCTCTGCATCTGCTCTGAGTCACTGCCATGACTCACAGTGACAGCGCTCCCGTTAGCTAGCGCTCAGATGGAGCAGCTCCGGCAGCAGAAGAGGCAGGCTGTGCTCCTGGTTACCTGCTGCAGCAGGCGGCTGCGCCAAGATATTTATTTACGAGCTCAGATGAAGCACAGAAGGCTGTACTGAGCGCGCTTGTCATTATTCTTAAGGTAAGAATGCCTGTTAGTGACTAGAAGAATATAGGAAAGGGAAATTAGAGCTGGCGAGGGCTGAGTTTCTTGCTGCTATTTCTTATTCTTGGGGGGAGCGATGCTGCTACAAAGCTTTGTTTCAGCTGTTTGTGGTTGTGTATGGGGAATCCGATGGTCAGTGGGCAGTGCCCATCTGAGGGAACAAAATACTTATATTGTCATTCATTGTGTTATGTAAGGCATGGCAGCCATGTTAAGGATACAAGACCTCTTTCGAAGAAATAGTGCTGCCAGACGTCAGGGCTGGGAGAACAGCACTTAAGCAGCCCTCTGCCCGTGCTGTGCAGACTGCTGCAATTCTGGAGCTCTTGCTTACAACCAAATACACAGGCTTGTGAATTTCTTTGTTGACAGAATAAAAAATGGTGGTGTTAGGAATAGCGAAATTATGATTGTTTACCTTTAAGGTCCCAGTGCTGTTTTGCCTGTAACGTTCAGTCTGGGAGCACGCACACCCTGAGATCTGCGCAGTGCCTGGATGTAAACAGCCTCTTCAAACTCTTGAAAGCATACATCTGTATCCTGGGCTTTTTTCATTTGTGGCACTGAAAGCCCCCATATGTATATGTATATATATACATATATATACATATCCTGCTCCAACAATTGGTTATATGCAAAAGGTGGGATGTATTTTAGTTCGTGTTTATGTATGCAGAGTGGGTTAAGCAGTTTTTCTGTATTGGCCTTACTGTTATTTTATTCACTCTGGTGCAGTAATTTTAATGTAGTCTAGAGTGGTATTGCCAATTCTCCTCACATGGAATCCACTGAGTTTTGAGCCTTTGCTGTCCTACCCCCAAGTGATTTTCTGAGTTAGGGAATCTTTTGTTTTTGAATTGTAGTAACAAATTTGCACAAAAAAAATGACTGCTGTCTTCTCTCAACTAAATATGGTGCTGTAGTAAGGTCATTTGAAAATGACAGCATCCTACTTCTGTTTCCTAATTTACAGCATTCACTGATGCCCAGTGTTTTTATTGCCATGAATTAATTAGATTTGGCATGGCTTCCTTAAAAAAAAAAAAAAAAAAGAAAAAACAAGGGATTAAGTTTCTTAATAAAACAAATAGTAAGATTTGTTAGCACAACCACAGTATCTTTATGGCTGTTGTGACATCCAACTCAGAAAACCACAGTGTAAGAACTTTTAAAACAGTGCCAGTCATGGGCTCTTATCTCCCAGAGCAAAATCTTGATCACCATATTTAATGATTTATGTTTCTGATAGAAAATATGTCTCACGTTGCAGGATCATAAATGGAAGATGGATTTGCCAATATGAGGGTTGGTTTTAGGGCTGCTCACTAACAAAGTTCTGGCACGGGACAGTCTTCCCTCCTTCTCCCAAATCAAGGAAATTTGAATAATTTGAATAAAAAAAACTCTTTAAAATATTAATTTTTCCATTGATTTGTATGTGAATTATTGCTTTCTGATACTGTGTCAGAATTGTGTTTACCTTCATTTTTGCCTTTAAGTTTGTGTACATGTAGAGAAAGAATTCTGTAACTTGTGAAACCAGAACTTTATTATCATGAAATTTAAATATCTTCAATTGAGTTTCCATAATTTCTTTATTAATATGTTATGGTTACAGTTAATTATTTAACAGCAAACAGTTTTGAAGAGAAATTGCAAGTACATGCTTAACATCTAAAGCCCCAGGTGAGGGCTAGCCCCTGAACGCTGACTCCCCATCCCAGCTGTCCATTTGTGGAAGCAGCGACCATCAGAGAGAGCTCCCTCAGGTTCATCGAGGTCTCATGCTGTTCCCTGTGCCCTGCCTGCTGCTGGAGCAGCGCTGAATGAAGACAGGTGTTAGCTCAACATGAATGAAAAGCCCAGCCTGGCAAGATAGCTTGACGGTTTGCTTTGTGTGAGTAGGAAACCACCTGGGAAGAACTAGAGTAGGTTTAGTGTTGATTTATTATTATGCTGTGTTGATGATTACATGCCATCCTTTATTAATAAGTCATAGCTAAAGTGGAAGTGGCCAAGACAGGAGAGGTTTATGCAGAGGAATGCTTATAACTTTGTGTTATGTGCAAAGGAAACAGTTACATTGACTCTTTCTCCAATCACCCTGGAAGTTTTTGTTGCTTCAAGTTTGCTTTGTATTAGGCCATGAAGGCAAAGTATTGCAGAAACTGCTAGGAACATTTCACCTGTGGTTTTAGCAGCGCACCAAGTGTGAGAGTTTGTGATCTCCAATAACCTTTCTTTTTTGCAGTAAATATTATGCTATCTCCAGTGAGCCCAGGCAGAATATCCCAGCTGTCCCTTCCCCTTCCAGTTCCCAACCTACAGGACATCATTGGTGCTTGTGGGCCTGCAACCATTTCTCCTTGCCCTATCATCACAGACCCTGCTGAAGGGTCTGTCCCTTCTTATAGGCCCCTTTAGATTCTGAAAGGCCACTCTCAGGTCTGCCTGGAGCTTTCTTTTCTCCAGGCTGAACAGCCCCAGCTCTCTCAGCCCTGTTCCATCCCTTGGATCGTTTTTGTGCAATCCTTTGAACATGCTTCAACAGGCTTGTGTCTCTCCTGTACTGAGGACTGCACATCAGGATGCAGTACTCCAGGTGAGGTCTCACCAGCAGAGTAGAGGAGCAGGATCACCTCCTTCGCCCTGCTGGCCACGCTTCTTTTAATGCAGCCCAGGATACGGATGGCTTTCTGGGCTGGCTCATGTCCAGTTTGCCATCCACCAGTACCCCCAGGTCCTTTTAAGCAGGACTGTGCTCCATGCTTACGTCCCTCAGACTGTACTGATAGTGGGGGTTGCCTCGACCCAAGTGCAAGACGTTGCACATGGCTTTGTTGAATCTCATGAGGTTCTCTTGGGCTGACTTGAGCCTGTTTTGTTAGCACTGCCCTTAGAGTTTTGTTAACTCTGCTCTTAGCTGAAGCTTCTGTGGACTTCCTGGCGAAGCTTTAGCTGTTGTTTTCAATCCTCACTTCAGCTGCTCTGCTCTAACCAGTTTAATGTTTCTCTCTCCTTGGTAGATTTTCCACATGGGCAAGCCATAAAAGGTGAAAGCTGTAAAGGTCGTGTGATTCCATACTTCCCTTTCACTCTTGTGCCACTCATGTTGTGAGCAACAGGTGCAGTGTTCAGCTGCTTTTCTGTTTCCTACTTGGTCCAGCCTGCTGCTTGTTTCTGTAGCTCCCATTATGGCTCTGCCCTACCTATGTATTTTGAACCCTGAGACTGATTCCCTGGCACATACAAAGCCGTATTGCTGATTTATCTCGGATCTCTTCTATGGTTCTTCCTCAGGCCTTGAGCAGAAGTTATGAAATGGGAAATGGTATCATCCTGATGCCTTCCTACTGCTGCCTCCTGTGGTGTGAGAAAAGGGACCTGGCAGGAAGCACAGCTGCTGCTGTGGAGAGATGAGGGGCAAGGTGGAGAACAGAGCATTTTGCTGACGTTTGAGACCTTCCGTTGGAGGAAGCTCCTATTCTGTTGCTTCACACAAGAGCTCTATCAGCAGTTATTTAGAGCTGACTTTGCTAAAGGTCTGATTAAAAACTTTCAGGAGATCCAGTCTCAGTATTAAAATGAATTTATGTGAAATGTTTAATATGAGGTGTTTGTTTTTTTTTTTTAAATTATATTTTACAGTTTTGCCTAATGGTCAAACAGGAGTGAAGCACTACTGAATTAGATGCTGAGTTTACACAGAGTAGAACATGGTCTGCGCATGCAATGATGATTTATATCACGAAAACAATTGTCATGTTTCATAAGGTGATTGCTTGTTGATGTTACTCTTTTTGAAAGAGGACACTGCAGTAAATGAGAAAGAAACAATATATTGCTGTTTACTTCATTATGTCTTTGTGTCACAAAACAGCACAGCGAGTTTATTTCCAACGCAAAACTTGAAAAGGAGGGAGGGAAGAAGTTTGAGTTGGCCCTGTTACAGCTTTTTTGTTTCTTTTTTTGCATGTTAGAAGTAAGCCCCTGGAAACAAGTTTGTATTGGAACAAAATCCTTACAGGATGAATTGCACTGATCCATCTTGTATGTTGGAGAACTCCACCTTTATTTTTTTCTTTATTGAGTTTTTATGTGAGTTGTTTTGGTAGTCTTTTAATTGTATGTATGTACGTATACATGTACAGGGCATGTGATTTGTCCCTGTAGCTTCTCCTGTTTTCTGAGTAAGTTGTCTTGTTTGTATTAGATTTTAACAGCTGTTTTATAGGGGAGAGGGAAATAACTGTAAAGTCTTTGTGTGTGCTGTGTCATGAAAAGCTCTTCACTTAATCCTGGAGCAGTTGAAGCGGAGAGACATAGAGGGAGGTTTGGACACAACTTTGCCCTGAATGCCTGGGTTGCTGGAGGGACTCCCACTGCATTGTATTGTTTGAGGTTTGGTATCCCTTTTGGTTTTTGTCTGTCGAAACCTTTGTGTATTCTTGAGCATGTGCAAGTTTGAATAAAGGGTAAAAGATGTTGCCCATACCATGACTATATCAATATCTTTTCATTTGCCTTCAAGGCCTGAGTTTCCACCTGCCCACTTCTTTTTGGCTGTCCTTCGCCCCCAGCTCTGGAACCAGAGCCAACATGGGGATAAGTATAGTTCATTTCACCCTGGGTAAATAAGATTATGGCCTGGATTACGATGGTGTGTTATTTCTGTACTGAATTCTCCTTGTATTTTATGGAGATGCAGAAATCTGGGATTAGTTCAGCTTTTGGTTTGTGCTGCATCTTTTAAAGCAGCAAAGTACTTCCACAGCTTGAATAAACAACAGTAAATTGGTAGATAGGGTGTCTTGCATCACTATAAAGTGACCTCCTATGTCTAGGTAAAGCACAATTAAAAAGAAATGGGTTCATAATCCTTACTTCAGATTAATTTTTTAGCAAAATGCTAAGCATTGCCAGATGGCGGAGCTACTAACAGACAGAGGTGAATGATGAAGTATGTCCTTTTTGTGCAGGCTGTTTGGGCAGCAAATCTGATTTTGTAAATGCAAAACAAAACAGAAAGAGGCTGCAGTATTCTATTGCACTAATAAGCCACACATTTCAGTCAGTGTCCTATGTGTTGTAGGTAAGATTTTAAGCCCTGGATCTGTGAAATACAAGCTGCCCTGGAAGATTTCCTCTGTCTCATTTCTGAAAGAGACACTAGTGGTGTGACTTTAAAGAAAAGATGCGTTTCCCGTGGCCTCAGCATGATTTCTCTTGGGCAGCAGAGTGGGTTCCTTCTGAGGGCATATGGACTGACATAGTAAAATATTGATTCTTTTAGTGCACTTAGAAGGTCATGAGGTAATCATACCATGGAGAAGGTTTGCAAGAAGAGCACTTTTGAGCTCTGTGCAATACTGTAGAGGGTTTACATAAAAAGAATCACATTCTCAGTGCTGCTGTTGGTAAATATTATATTGTGTGTGCTTATGTGACATAAACATGTATGTGGCTGAGCTGGCTGGAGCGAGGTCTTTCTGATTTAAATTCTCTCTCAAATGTGAGTGCCTGGGGAAAAAAAAGTTCATTAAATTATACTCTTCCTAAGATAAGTGGTTGACTTTCAGTGGCATTTCAGTAAACAGGAGGTAGTGAGTAATAGGAAGAACATGGCCTGTCTGGTTTTGCCCACATAAGAAAGATTGATAGTAATTGTCCCGTACCTTTGTAGAGTCTTTGGTGAGAACATGATATTAAAAACAATACTTCTACAGGACCGTGACTTTATGTAGACAAGTTGTATGGAAAACTGAGTACTTTTTTGCCAGCATATATGCATATATGAGGCAGACTTGGAAACTAGCTACCAGAAATGGATAGTGGGAAGAAAAATGGGGAGTAATCAGAGAATCATTAAGTTTTGAAAAGACCACTAAAATCATCTAGCCCAACACACCCACACCATGCCCACTGACGACGTCCCTTAGTGCCTCATCCACATGGTTGTTGAACACTTCCAGGGACAGTGACTGCACCACCTCCCTGGGCAGCCTGTGCCACTGCCTCACCACTCCTCCTGAAAAGAAATTAGAGGAGATTGGTGTTCTTAGCTGAGCTTCTGTGATGTCTCTCCAGTTCAGCTGGGGAATAGAAGGGCAGTGGGACAAGTTTGGTCCAAATTTTCTGAATTTCAGAGAAATTGCGTGTGATCTTATCTCATAAAGGAAATTGAGAGAGTACTTAAAGTATAACTACTTACATTGTTTTGTAATTTGCTTTCTCGCAACAGTAGGTATTGGTACTGTGAGACCCTAAAGGGCTTTGTGATCTGTACTGAATATTCACTAAGGGTTTCTACAGTCAGTTTATTTGCTACTGTTTCACTGAATACCAGGTGAATGGTAGGTAACCAGGTAGGGTGGGGATAATAATTATTGATTGTAGTGAGAAATGTTGAATTGAAGGGAATTGCACCTGACACCACTTGATCCATGCTCCAGTGATGAAGGCCTGTGGTCTCTGGAGCGAAGCCACCAGCACTGTTGCTGGAGGTGTTCAGGAGACTTATTTTGGTGAGCTCCATGAAGTCACACCAGGAGGGATAGGGGTGAAATATAATCAGATGCATCTCCTGCATTATGACCTTAAATTGTCACATTTATAGCCATGTGCTGATTATTCATCTTTTATTACTGCATTCTTTCTACCATCGTCTTTTGCAACTAAATTTACATATTACTGTCCTTTCAGTTAATACAGTCTAAGAGAAACTGAGTCAGTTATCTGGGGGCTCCTGCTCAGTGAAGCTGCAAATGGCACTCAACAGTGAGTTCCCGTGGGCCTGGGTGGGCCGAGGTGGATTTGCTGCCCATGAGGCCTGCTGCTTAGTGAAGGGCACAGGTGCCTGCAGGCTTGTGGAATATGCAGCATCTTTGTCTGTTGTCACGCTGAAGCAGCACCAGTCCCTCAGCCCTCTCTTACAGAATCCTTTGGAAACATCCAGTTATTTTGGTGCATGGAGGTGATGGAAAGGGCCGAGCTCCTTCAGGATGTGGAGGGCAAAGAAAGGGACCTGCTTGGGCACCTGGAAGGACAAACTTCTGTTTGCACATGGAGCATTTGAAGGAAGCATCTGCTTTTCTGCAAACCTCAGGAGATTGCCAATGTGTGATTGCATGAACTGATGAAGGGTGCATGCTTTCAACATCAGCCTGTCTGAGTTTTGGCTACCTTCTTAATAATTTTTTTGTGGGTTGGAAGGATTTCCTATTAGCTCAAGAAGAACTGAACATTCTTTTCTGTGCTTGTTAGTAGGATTTATGTTTCAGAATATGTTCCCAGTCTTTTATTCAGTGGAAAATAGAAAAATATGGGAAGGATACACTGGTAAGATTTTACTGAAGTCTAGGCACAGTTTATCGTGTGTAACAATAGTTTCTTTAAAAACTGGGGATGCCTCTAAATACTGATTTCATATAAATTCAGCAAAAGGAGAAATGCAAGGTAGAGCAGTCATTTATCTATTTGAAGGATCTGCTTAGCTGATGTTGTATTTGTGATGAGCAGCAGGCAGGAACTTGTTGGTAACTTGACTCTCAATTAGACTGGAGAGTTGATACAGCTTTCTGTCATAAGCAGGGCACCCAGGATAAGTGAGAATAGTAATTCCTTCCTAGTGCATGGCTAATATGTCACCAGCAACATTTCCAGTTCTTTAAAAGGCTTCTTAGTGAAATAAGGGAGGTATACAGGTGTTTGGGAGGGTTGTATTAGCTGATGTAGACTGTAATATCTTGCAGCATTTATTTTTTGAAAGTGTAATATCACTTTCCCAACTTTCCTACATCATGCACTTTTTTTCTCCCCATTCCTCTCTGGTTCATATTTCTGGGACACAAAAAAGTGGTGCCTTCACAGTAAACATAACTTTTTATGTCACTAATAATGTGGCCTGAAACTTTCCTCTAGTTGCATTTGGGGATCCATAATATCTGCGTGTATGACAAGATCGGTGTGATGAGTTACTCTATGAAGAAAACTGTTCTTAATGTCATCCTTCCAGGGATTTTCATAGCATTGAACATCCTCGGAAAATTATAACTTGGTTACACTGCTGAAAGATAATTTCTACCCATTACTACTTGAATGGTTGGCTTTCCATGGAATACTGTTTAGCCTGAAGGCATAGCTTCCTGTGGTAAGAAGGACAGACATATAGACATTCAGTAGCTAAGAAAAATGTCTTATTGTGACACAGATACAAAAAATGAAAGAAGGGAGAATTTTAGTACCAAACACCATACGTTTTATTGTCAATGATATCACAAAACTGTTGAAGTTGTTAACTACTGTTCTTAGTGTTCTTCATGTACTTCGTCTCCTTTGTGCAAGCACATAGCAAACAGTTGGGTTGGTCATACTTGTAATAGCAAACTGGGACTTCTCCATAAAATTTAAAATGGAATGTGAAATACAGGATGCACTCATGTAAACCAGTCTGACCTTGAGGCTGTATTTTGTAATCTTGTTTTCCTCACTTCCTGTTTTTGTAGGACAGCACTCATTAGCTAGACTGACTTGTGGAGATGGTTATGTGATGAGTTTGAGAAACAGGCCTGATATTGGGGAATGCTGTAGGCTCTGTCTCCATGTTTGTTTGAACGTAAGAGGTATTGGCATGTGCTATGATTTTCTTTCCATGAAAATCAGGTGCAGAGTAAGTAAATGGTGACTGTGTTTCTGCCCAACAAGAAGATACTACTCATTCAGAAGCACAGCATGCTAAAGAAAGCATTTCTGCAACAGGGAATGTAGATACGGTCATAGATGAGTGCTTTCTTTCTTTCCAAACTGGAGCTGGAAATAGCTGAAACTTCAGTGTTGTGAAAGATTTTGCATGCATAATGCAAGCAGATGTGAAATAGTTTTGAGAAAGTCAGCTCAAGAAAGTTTCCACTCTTCATAAGACGTGTCTTGATATAAAGGCGGGTGTATCTTTGTGTAAGTTAGTACTTCAGAAAGAGCTGCCATAAAAATCGCAATAATAATTTTGTCGGTATGAAGAGAGTTTTTGGTCTTTAAATCTTGAAGACTGGTATTTTGAAATGTGGAATGTGAGGTAAGATATCTCAAGTCGTACATGGTTAGTTTCTGAAAGAATTTAAAGAAGCCTATATTTTATTTGCTACAAGACAAAAAGACACAAACAGAACAGAGCAAGACACATAGTGTATTCTGCCTTCTGTCCAATTGATGTTTGTAGCAAGGTTCATAACTGTCTTGACCTCGAAAAAGAATGTGTTGCCAGGGCTTGTAGGCTGATTACTGGAGACTGGAGCCTTTTAAATATGTTTACAGGAAATGTCTTCTGATCTAGATTGAGGCTGAAAACTTGCTTTGAACGAGCATTTCTTTGCAGCTCTAGTGTCATGTGGTTCATCTGCAGTTGCTTGTTTTCTGCAGAGGTTCCTGCTCCTCAAATTTGCCTAAAAAGCACAAAAAGCTAAGATAGTCGTTCCCCGACTTAGTTCTGTTACAGGGACTTGGTTTAAATTATTCCTGTCACATGCTGTTTTGTTTGATGCTTTTTCCTGTCAAAGTATTTTAGATTTAAAACAAAAAAACAAAAAAACCAACACATTTGTGTGGTACCGATGTGCAGTTATGCTGACAGATATGAAGTGAAAAAAAAATGGGGACAAGCAACAGGAGGCAGTAACTTGTATCAGCTCAGCTCCCGTCTGAGTCAGGATAAGAGGTAGCTTCTATCAAAGTAGCACTGTTTTTCTGTGCTTGACTAATGGACATAACCACACTTGGTGTCATGATTCAGGTACCTTTCAAAGATGTTGGCAGCACATTTAATTCAAAAGGGAAGAAGTTAGTCATTCATTCCTCTCTTGAGTGATTTAGCTGCTCTCTAATGAGTGAGAAAGGGGGAAGAAGCATAGAGAGGAAGAGAAAGTGAGGGATTTCTAGTGGAAGCACATAGTTCCAGTCCTTTCTGTGTTTGTTTTGTATCAAACTTTCAGATGGTTTCTCCATAGGGAATAGTGTCACATGCTTCATGCTCTGCAGTAAGCAGGAATAAAGGTACAGCACATTTAACTGAGAACTGATGTTCTTATCAGTTTGCATGGTAATCCTGATTGCAAGTGCAAAGTACTGCGGTGAAAATGGCTAATTGCGTAGTGTTTCCTTACAGTGAAGGATTTGAATGGCTTTTAGTATCTGGCAGCAAGCACTAGGGTTTGAAATGCTGTCATCAGTCAGTTGCAAAACTATTTCTGTTTAGTTTTAATTAAACAGAAATACACTGCCGTATCTGAAAAATCTTTTCCTTATCGTCATCACTTCTTAATTAAAAAAACTAGAGATGGAACATGCCAAGAAACTGGTGCTCCAATATGGCAGTAGTGCATTACTACACCCAGCCATGGTCTTGATGCTACTGCAGGGCCACTTAATTTAAGAAATGTACAACGGAGGCTAAAACAAAGAGGTTTGAATCTGCACCCAGTTAGACTCTTTCATAAGCAAGTGAGAGTGACCTCTTTGGTCTCGCTACCTGGGCACGTACCACTGATGTTCAATTCACTTGTTGTGGGGAAACCAAGCATTTCAGTGGTTCTAAATCAGGTGCCAAAACACAACTGCAGTGCGATTAAAAAATACCAGTGATTGCCTCAAAGCTGAGAGCTCGCAGGCAGACTAACAATTCAGTGAAATCGAGCTGTGGTAGAATGCAATCTAGAGTATGAAGGTACCTGCAAGAGATGACGCTCTGGTAGGATATAAGTAGGGATGGCTTGCAAGCACTACAGGAGATGCAGTATGGTTTGCTTATGTCTGCTGAACTAGCCATTTTTAGTCATAGTATTTAAATAAGATTTTTAGAGTTATTATCATTCCATTTTCATATCTTCATTTTAAGTGAAATGACTTACCATGTTTACATATTTATATTAAACGCCCTGAAGGTGAATGGTGGTAAAACACATTACAGGGTTATAACTATAGTAGCAGGTCTGTTGTGTCAGCCCTTAATCTTGTGACCATGGCTGGCTGTGACTTGCTTTGTGAGTAGCTTGTGCAGTGCTCAGGAGCTTTCACAGTATGTGTCCAGCTTTTAGAATGGAAAAAGAAAAAAACTGTACTAAATAAATGCATTTATAAGTCATAAATAAGTTACAAAAGATACCAAATAGGAGCTTTCTGTGCTTGTACTGAATTTACCAAATGCCAATGATTAAAAATAGCAAATGACTTTGCCTTGCATATTGCATTTAACCTTGAACAAAGCTCCACAAAATATCATATATCTCTGTCCCTGTTGAGGAGCTCTCCAGCAGCCAGAGTAAGTAAAATGCTTTGTAGCTTCTATGACTGTCAGTTCAGATGAGAAACGAACCTCAAATTTGTTCTGCCTTCACCTTGGACCGTGAAAAGAGAAGAAAACTTGAGCTGCTTATAGGCCACTTCTTTGAAGAGGTTTACTCTTGTAAGAGATCTTACATGCTTTGCTGACGAGGGCATAGAAGCACGGGACTAGATAGCTTCCTGAGCTGTCAAGTCTAGTGTCTTGTTAAAGCAATGGCACAGTGTTTCTTTTATATAGATACCAAATTTTACCTTGACTAAATTAGCTTTCTTGATTGCTGTTATTCCAGTTAACAGAATTAAGATAAACATGATGTTAATTCTATTTTCACCCTTGTTCACCATTGTTCGTGGTGGTATTTCTGGAGACCAAACTATAAGTCATCTCAGCTTCCATGTTGCTGAACTTCGCAGTTATTTGGATTGCTCTGGTGAGGCTGCTGCTCTGGTGAGGCTGCCTCTCTGTTGCCTTCATAAGCCTTTTTGCACACAGGTTACAGACTGGTAAGCGTTCAGCCTGCAGTAGCCAGTATTCCTGACTCAGTCTCATTGCTGCTTTTTGTGCAGCTCATTAGCTGTTAAACCCCAACAGGATATCTACTTTTATTGCGGGCACATTGTCTGACATTAAAGTCTTTCTTCATTTTTTCTCAACCATTAGAATCCCAATTTAAATCAGAAATTCTTTTTAGTCTATGTGGTTTTCTCTTAGTGTTTTCTAGCTCTGTCTGGTTTCTTTTATTTCAGTGCTGGGTATCTTTAATAGTTTGATTTGAGTGTTCACAAGTACCATTGTAAGCTGACAATGTAATCTTAACAACTGCATTACAAGTCTGAACACTGCTTTACTTATGAATCTCCCTTGAATTTAGCATTTTAAGGAGTGTTCTGTTTGTGACTCGTCAGTATATTTTTCCTGTGAACTGAAGTTTTAGCTTTCTTAATCCTCCTGTGTATATTTATATATTTGCCCCACTTGGATATTTTACTAGAGAAGTAGCTTCTTCCCACAGGAACTGGTTGCCTTGCCTGCTTGGTTCTAGCAGCACTGGACATATATAACATGTTGTCCAGCAGTCAAACAGTTTGCCAAGGGGTGTTTTAGGCCCTGAGCAAATTCAGACCTAAGGGATGGCCCTGTTGTGAGCAGGTCGGTCTAGGGGCCTCCCAGTGGCCTTCTGGCTGGGAAGTCAGAGCCTCTTGCTGAGGATTGGGTTCCCTCTTGGAAAGAGTTGAGCAGTGGAAAGTAAGTTGACAGAACATTCTGGATGCATTGAAGTTGCTTTTTGGGGTTGGGCTTTTCTTCCGTGATGTCTGGATTTGCAGTATGCTTGGACATTGCAAAGGGGTGATTGTGCCCAGCATGGGTTCAGGCAGACTCTGTTTGATTCTGACAAGGTAAAGTTCCCAGATTTTTCATGACATTAAAATAAAGAAAAGCAAGGAAAAGATGGGTTAGATCTCAGATGGTCACATCTGGGCTATAGCAAGAGACAGCAACTTCAGTAGGAGTGCATTAGAGGAAGTCTGGCTGTTGCCTTCACGAGGCTGAGGAGATCCAGAGCAGAGCGCTCAGCTGTCTGCTGGCCTGCGCTGTCCTGTGTCACAGCTCCTTTCCATCGGTTCATCCATACTTTGATCTCCAGTGTGTTCCTGCATGCTGATTCCCTGCTTTTTTTTTTTTTTTGTACAACATTTTATTCCAGGGTTTTCTTCTAGAATGAGTGAATTGGAGTCATCGTTTACTCTATGGGCTACTCTCTGTATAGAAAGAAGTGCTGAACCAGGTTTTGTCTATGCATCTTACCCATTCTCCATCCCAATAGATTTTGTACTATCAAACGCCACAGCTACCCTTGTGCCAGGGTGTGAGACTCCTGCTCCTTGTTTACCATTGTAAAACACTTGTCAGCAGGGTGCTCCTGCTTCATTTCAGAAAGTGGAAACCTAAAAACCTGGACCAGTCCCTCCCACAAAATAATGAATGTGTCCTGAGGTAGGGATTGAGAAGTGACTGGGTTGAAGGTGTTAGATGCTGTGTGATGACTGCATGCTTTGTATCTATTTTACAGTGAACTTGGCTAAGGATTCTGGACTGATTGACTTATGGGATATTTTATCCCATTCCACATTTTTGTGGTAGGAGATGTCTTCATTTTGCTTCTTGAAGGGGAAAAAGAATGTTAAGGTGCCTGTTGCTTAGGTGTGGCAAGTGATCTTGATGTAGCCAAAGACAGTATGTTCTTTGTCACAGAGAGTTTTGGAAATAAGAGGTGAAACTTTTGAACATCTCCATCGGTGACATCTGAATTCAGTCCGGGCCTGCAGGGCATGAAAATTGCTTGGGGGCCTCTGCAGAACAGAGTAGGTTCTCAGTTTGGTTGTTTGCATTCCTGTTGCCAGGAGAAACCTCTTAGGGATGGCTTTGTGATGCCTTGTGGTGGCCTGGCACTGACTGCAGCTGGAAGGAACAGGCAAAAGTTAAAAAGAACTGAGAAGCTGTGCTGGGAGAGCAAGATTGTTGCTGTGACATGAAGTAGCTACTTAGTTAAACTTCGTGTACTGTAACTGCTGTGGGTCTTTTACAAACTTAATAGAAAAGTTTCTTTAGTTAAGTGCATGCTCTCATTAATATGGTTAAAGGAAGATTAACATCACTGTCACTAACTGTAGAAAGGTACAACAGTACCTGGTTTTTTGTTTTCAGAACCGATGCACAGTCCAGCTTCTGTTTCCAGTGGTGGAGGAGCTACATTATAAAATGTCAACACTACATTTTTAATGAATTTAGTGATTATTTTTTTTCCCCACTTGCTTCTATAATTGTTGCTTTAGAGTGTTTTTTTTTTTTTTTCTACTGCAATACTAGCCTCTTTGTTTGGATCCATTCTGTCAGAAACACTTTGTCCTTTTTTGTCTTTCAGGCTTTATTTAAAAAGAGCTGGATGCCCAGGCTGAATTTCATCTCTGAAAGCTGGAGGAAGGTAATAATGGCTTTAGTGATTAATTCTATAATGTGTGATGATCTGTGGACACTGAATGCAAAAGTTCAAAAATGGAAAAAGTTAAAGGTGATAGAGCAAAAGTAACTTCTTTCTTACAAATAAGAAAGTGCTGGCAGGGTCGTGTACCTGATATCAGTGGTATGCTTGTGATATTTTTTGTACTGTGGATACTTTATTGTATTCACCAGAGATTCTCTGCTGTCTTTGGGTGTGTTGCCCACAGAAGCTCAGGTAGGCTCTTAGCTAGTGACAGTGTAAACTGAACACATCTTTGAACAGTTGATACGCTTCTGAAAGTTTGTGAAATTAAAACATGGCATATGCTGAAAGGCCAGTGTTTGTAACCTGCTTCTACTATAAGAGTGAATTGGTGGTTCTTTAGTTTTTCTCCCTTAAGCACTCTGAATCAGTGTAGAGGGAAGAAAGCAGATCTGCTTTTGTGGTCATTGGATATTGCTGTGGCATAGCTCAATATCCTTTAGGTTGGGAACAGAATCTTGTTGGGCTCTCCTTTGCCTAAGTTTGTCAAGTGTTTCCTTCTTCACAATGAGAGAACTGCTTTAGGTCCTGTGATGTGGGAGTGTGCAGAGGTTAATGCTGCATGACTAGGCTGTAAGGCGAGTGTGTGTCCTGATGGGGCTTCTGTTGGCAGTTGACTCTTGTGAAGCAATGCTCTTTTCCCCTCATTCTCAGAGTTCAGTGCTGGGGCTCCTCTTTCTTCCAGCAGGCCAGAGCATCTTCTGGTGGGCTGTATGTTGACCAGCTGCACCTGACATCTGGGATTTCAGAGAGTAAGAGAAGTGGTGGCACATATGCTGCTGATGATGTGTAAAACATGGCTTTAACTGCAATGCAATACAAAGCAGGCAGCCAGGCAAATAGAGGCTGGAGGTTTTGCTGGTGTGGGAATAGGAGGCAGTGAGAGATGAAATGTCATACTTGTGGTCTTGTGGCTAGTCATGTGCAGAAGTTGGGAGGAAACCCTCAGTCTCCTCGTCTCCGATGTAGTGCCCCCAGTGACATTTTAGAGTTGAGCACAGTGAGTGTTGCCTTAGAGGACAGTTGTTACTTCTCAGAGGCATTTTTCCCAATCCTGCTAAGGACAAACAAGCTCATTTGAAAGCTTGAGTAGAGCCAGTAAATGCAATATTTCATGTAGTAGTTGCCTTTCTTGTATCAGATGTCTCAATGCATACTGACATCAGTTACAGAGAAGTCTGGAGGGATTTATTACCAGAATTGTACCTAAACCTGGGACTGAAGCAAGCTGGATACTCTGGCCTGGGTTGTTTCACTGGGGCAGAATGGAATGCAGTACGTAACAAGATGCTTTGGGGTTTACATGGGGACTTAATTTTTCGTTACACCATGCTGAACACTTCAGTTAAGAGTAGCTTGGGAGTCCAGCATGCATTGGATCCCAAGACGTCAGGGATGAAATCACCAGCAGCAAATTAGCATTGCTAGACCCTGGAGCTAGCTTTACTGAGACTTATAAGGAATTGCAGTAATACCAGTCATTCATGCCATCTTTATTTCTTCTATTAGTCATTGTCTGCATGGGGAAAGATACGCCTGGGGCAGTCCTGCATCTCCATCCTGTTCAGTGCTGCTTCTTAGAGCATTTTCATTCTTCACCAAGACAACCATGCCTTGTCCCCTGTGGGTTCTGTCTTCACACTCTCAAAGAAATCTATGACAATAGCAGAAAAAACCCCAGCATTTAGGGCTCCCCTTCAGGGACAGCATATCATCCTAATTAAGTGTTTCTCAAAAGTGGCCCTGGCAGTGCAATAAATTCCATGTGGACAGATCCTACAACTCATTTGAAGCTTTGTGTTAGATTAGATCCAAAGAAAAAATATGGAACAAAGAAAAGAATGTCACCTGCTTCTGTTTGCCTGCTTGCCTGATGTTTGGTACATGTTTTCTTTGAATTAATTTTGATTCAGTGGCTTCTTCATTAAGAGTCAAACTCACTGTTGTGTATATAATGCTCCACATAGTTCTTTTTGGTTGTGCCTCCTTAACATGCTTGCATGAGACATAAATTATTTCCAGTGGCACCCTTGTTAAGTAGCAGTCTTTGCTTTCTCTTCAGTCAGTGTCTGGGTGACAGCTACTGAAGATGTGCCCTGGTAATGCGCGTACTGGCCTATGTGACTAATGAACAAACTGCATGAGTGACTGACTGGGGAGAGATAATTGTCAAGAAGCTTGCTGTGCAAGTAATGATATTGTTAGTTTTTACTGTAGTTTTATTCTCTGCTTTTGCTGTGTTTTCTTTTTCTAACAGAAACTAGTATTCATTAGTCTGTTCCTCTCCTACTTTTTCCTTCTTGCTGGTTTGTAAAGTACATTGAAATGCAGAGCAGCAGCCTTATGTGAATACATGGGTGTGTTAAACACACAGTGATCGTGTTTCCTGGACCATCATGATCATCATCCTCTTGTTAGGGATAAGTCAATTGAGTATGTGGTGACGGATTGGTATGTATAATTGCAGTAACTATGCATGCAGTTATTATGTAATACAAGGCACTTGGCCTTTTAATAATGTTCTACATTGCATTATGTGTTTTTCTATCTGACTGTTGATTCTAGTCTGAAGAATTAATCATGACTTTAGCAGTGCAGGCAGAGACAAAGGCCTGGGTCTGAATAATGTACTAAATGAAGGCGTAATCAGATTGAGTAGAGCCTAAATGCAAGGAGAAAGATGAAAAAAAGGGTTAGAGGATAAGAAGATACATAGCTAATGAGAACATCTGTAGAGGGCAGAGACTTGGAGAGGAGAAGCTTACTTTCAAGTGTTTTAAGTGTCTGAAGAATACAATAATCTGTGGGTTATTACTTTGTTTCTTTATTAGGGGAACTTCTGTGTCTTTTTACAAGTATTTAACCTACAACATGTTCTCTGCAAGCATGAAATAAATTAGAGGCTGTCTGGCATTAAATGCTACCATTATATCCAGGCAATAAAAATGTTTGGAACATTATTCTTTCCCAGTTTACATTCAATTCAATAACATACTCATTTTATCCCATTGTTTTCACTTTAATTATATAGTTATTACAGTGTTTAGATTACAAAATTTCCAGTACCCAATTGTTAATAACCTCAGCTTTATCCTTGGGAAATGCTTAGACAAACTGCCACAAAATCATTGTGAGCATTTCAGTACTCACTCTTTCGCTAAAACGTGCTGAGAGGGTAGCACTTAATGCAAACCATCTAACCCTAACCTCAAGATAACTTCCCACCATACTGCTTTTGAGAGTGGATCATTTCCACTTTCAGTTATGGAGCTTCCAAGAAGTCAGGTTATTAATAAAACCTGCATCTGGAAAAATCTTAACTTTTCTACTGGTTTCAGTAGGAGTGAAGCTTGTAGTTATAATGTGCTCTTGTGCTGAGTTACCATGCTGAACTAGTTTATTGAGCTGCTCTACAAGCGCAGAGCACTTTAGACAGAATCCATATTGAAGTTTTTAGCCATGCTTTTCAGAAGGAATCTTAACCAGCTGTTTTGAACATTATGGCATGTACAGTCAGCTACAAACCCATTTGAAAGCACCAGTGTGTATGAGTCAGTTCTCCTGTTTGAAGATCAAATCAATAACTAGGCATCTGACCAGCCAGGGCATCTGTAAAATTCATGCCCAGGTTGTCTGAAGGATGCAACGTGCTCATACTTTTAACAGGATGGTTGCTCCGCAGCTTAAGAGATAAATAGACCAACTTAGGTCAAAAAAGGAACTTAGAATTGCAGACTAAGTGAAATAGTTTTTGTGTTTAAGGTATTTTTATATATTAAATATATATTTATTATATATTAAATATATAATAAATATATAATATATAAATATATATATAATATATACAAGTAATATATATTATATATATATATTTCAGCAACGTGTATGGTGAGCTGATAGAGATACAAAAGTGCTAAAGGAACTCTCATATAGAAAAAAATGGTTCATACATCCTATTGAACAATATTCTTGAATGTTATGAAGTATTTATCCTTGTAAAAAGCTTTTAAATTTTATCAGGAAAATTACCCCTCTGCACAACAACATATCCAGATCTAAGATGCTTGAGACACCCAGTGAATCAAGAAGTCTACATGAATGCATTTAACAGTTTGCAAATGTAAGAAATTGCCCTAAATGGTTGGAGTTTATGGCACTGGGTTTTTGTGTAGCAAGTCAGACAAGGGCCGTAACTATATTTTGCTTTGATTCTTCTTACTTGAGGTCTCAGGAGATTTCAAAAAGTCTTGGATATTTCTCTTATAATTTCACATAACTCTTTGTAATCTCAGAAGAAGCAGATGTTTTTGAATCTTGTCTATTTGAAAGCATTCAGACTTTCTGGCTGTTACAGTGACTTGCAAAGATGCCTTGTAACCAGGAATTTCTTAAAGGTACCTGTTTAATGGGTAATTAAAATATAGCTCGGCTACTAAGATATTTTTAATGGACTTTTATAACTTTATATTATTGAATATAATATATAGCTGTAAGGAAATTGAAAACATGGTATAGGCAACTTCAGAGTTCTTAACTTGACCTTAATAAACTTAGAGAAGAATTGAAGGAATTAATAATTAAAGACATGGAAAGTGAATAGAAAGACAATGAAACACAATCTATTTTACTGAGATAGGTCAGTCTGACATGACCTCTCTTTTTTAATAAGAATATGGGTTTTCTTGAAAAAGAAAACTGTGCTAGATCTGGTCTCTCTGGATTCTACTGAGGCATTTAGTATTGTGCAGTTCTGAAATTATTGTTTAAGATGGAGGAGGATTAGTTGAGTGTAAAAGCTATGAACTCAGGTAAAGAAGCGGCACAAAGAAAAGGGGAGGCAACTGGAGGTGGATATGTAAAATGAATTAGTTATAAAATGAAGTTGGTTGACTTAGTTTTCTCTTTTTTTTTTTTCCCTTAATTGATGCTGTTATGATGTGATATTGAAAGCAGGCTGTTGAAACTTGTGGATGGGTGAAGGACATTCATTTCCAGTTGTCGGGGAGCTATCTAGATCAATCTATGTCTGTGACAGGGGGGCAGTAGGCCTGTGGGCCCCCTGACACCAAAAATGGGAAGGGAAAAGGTAACGGGGTAGGGAGATGAGAGCTGGACTCAAGGAAACAAACAGAGCAGCGGCAACGATCTAAGAAGGAAAACTTATTTTACTAACTATGATACCGGAACACTATAATACAATCTAATTGAAATTGAGGTTAATAAATCAAGTAAAATAAGATAGAGAGAGGTTTCCAAAGACCGAGAAGCCTGCTTTGAAATTGAAGGCACATGGTTTAGAAGCACACCCACACCCGCTGCCAGGCATTGAGAGAGAGAGAGCGAGCATCGCTTCCCTGACGTATTTTCCTCTTTGACCATGAGGTCCTCTTGGACGTGTAGTTCTTCTCTGTGCTCCACATGATGCTATGATGTGGAATACCAATAGCAAAAATTAGAAAACCATGACACCAGTACACTACTTCAGGTGAAATGATTGTACAGGAACAATTAATTTCACAATTCATAGTAGTAGAGGGATGGAATTAAACATAGCAAAGTGTCAGGCCGTACACTGACAGGAATTCACTTTACTGAGTGTAACCTTGGTGTCAAAATTAGCAGTCTAAGCTCTTATATAATCAGTGGAAAGAGGTAGATTTTTAATTAGATGCCGAACTCCCACTTTTCTCTCTTGACTGTTAACAGGCACCTGACTCTGGCATTTGTGCTGAATGCCTGAAATTGGATGGTGCTACAGCTTCAGCCTAGGAAGTAATGCAAGACGTTTTCCTATGAACAGGAAATTCAGCAGCTGAGGACTTTGAAGGAGAAAGGTCTGTGTGAGGGTAAGTGGGTTAGGGCTTACATCTTGGTTGTCAGTGTGACACCGGTGTGAAAATGATTGAGGGGATCCAGGGAAGTGTCAGGAGAGGTATATCCAGTTGAGGGAGACCACCTCAGCTGGGTGCATCTGGACTGGGACCTGATAAGCGCACAACACTTATTGCAGTCCAAAAACTTGAGCTCATTATGTAACAGATGTGGAGGAGGGCTACAGGGATGATCAAAAGAATGATGTTACAAGAGGAGTCTGAAACAGCTGCATAGGAAATGTCAGGAAGGATAGGAAAATGTGAATTTTAATTGCTTCAGCTGTGTAGCTGGAATAATGAGGAGCTTGGGATTGTGACTAACATCAGCTAGGTGATAACAAGCAGGATGTCTGTACTCCACCGGAAGACTGATGACAGTCCATATAACAGCATTGTATTGTAGAAAGGCAGTAACACAAACAAAAGTATCCAAATACGTGATTCAGGGGAAATGTGAGCTGCATATGGATAAGATATTTAACCAATGTAAATAAGCGTATTGATAATCCCATAATATCAGACAGTAGTCAGTAGGAGAATTCTTGATTTATATTTAAGGAGGAGCTTGAATATTTATGAAGGACATAAATCCTTGGCTTCTTTGGATTTAGGCTGTTTGGCAGCTTGTGCTTTTGATCATTAGTATACAGTGTGAGACTTGCTGCCTTCTGTGTTGCCCTGGCAGTTTACCTGTAGTGCACAGGGAAACCTGTGTGATAAGTGGACATTAAGAAAATCTGTAGGGCTGGACAAAGGTATGTAAGTTTAGCCTGTGGTAAAGATACATTTAAAGGCAGATTGTTGGGCAGCAGCTCTTGACCAGTGGAAGAAGAGCTTACTCTGAAGTGAAAATTGTGGTTGGACTGATGTGTCTGTAGTGACAAATGACAGGTGCAGTACTTACAGTCAGTGACAGCCACTGCCCCAGATACCTTCTTAGTCTGACAAATGCTTAAATTTGCAACTGTCTGCTGGTGAAAAATTGCTTGTTGCTTAGATGCTAGTTTATCTCAGCAGCAGATTCAAAACGGATCTGAATTCTTTGAGTAAGGGTGAGTAATGTACTTTCTGCTGTTGCAAATACTGAGCTGTTCGGCATGGATTGATCAGCAATTAGGACATCGATCCAGTCATTCTTTAGCAGGATTATCCGTAAGATCACAGGAGAGAAATGCCACAGCACAAAGCCTTTTAAATGCACTTCTGGCAACACTGTTTAGTTCTCCAGTTACTTGTTTATTAATAAGTGCTTAGCTTGTGTTTTTGAGGCTTTTAAGTGCCTAGAAGAATGTCAGGAGAGAATAGTGCAACTTTTCTTATTTTTTCTGCTTCCTAATTAATGATTACATACTGGTACTGAGTGGTTATTGTTCTGTGGAAGGAACAATTCTGTGATGATCTCACAGTCCTTACTTGGAGAATTGCCACAGTAAAGAAAAAACAGTTTATGGACTGAATTGTTAATAGTTTGGAAGGGGAGTGTTCTGCTGGAAACGCAGAGCTTGGAATGGTGATCCAAGAGGGTAGAAAGCAAAGGGAGAGGACTGAGAAGACAAGCCTGAAAATATGAGTTCTTTTTCAGAGTTCCTGTTTTATTAGAGTTGAGGTCAACTCCCTTAGATTTAGAATCTATGTCCTACTTTGGGTGTGACCTTTTTTCTCTATTCTGGGTTTCATTTAGCTCTGAGACATGTTTTGCTGGCTATTAAACGTTCCAGTTCTAATTCAAAGATCTGTCTTAGCCTTTTCCTGAGTGCTGACACTTGGAGCATCTCAGACTTTCATGGCTGTCACTTATGCTCTTCCCATTTATCTGGCTATCACTTGAACATTTCTGGAGGAGGAAAATATTATCATGATCATTGTATGATCATTATATGATCATGAGAAATATATGCTTTTAAGTTTCAGGGAAAAGGCTTCTCACATTCCTGCTGAAGAGCAAGAGAGAGGAATTTGCAGTAAACCTTTCTTTCCCATCACAATTAGGTTGTTTGTAGGTTTTGGTTTTTGTCGTTGTAGTGACGTTTTAATTTGGTGTGAGATGGGGAGGTTGGCAGACATAAACAGAAACAGATAAAAACAGAAGTCTTGTCAGGTTTGGAATACTTTCCAGGTCTGCCCAAAAACTTCTGTAGATCACTGTTAAGCATGAGACGTTGGAAGACCAATTTAATCCCATTTCATATTCTGTAACGATAGATACTTAAAAATCAGAAGGAAGTCCCTTCTGAAGGTTCATGTTCCTCTATACAGTTCTAACTGGCTGTCTGTTTTGCTTAACATTGGTACAGTTCAGTGAGGTGTATCCCATCCGCAGAGTGTACACCGTGCTTAACCTTTTCCTGGGGTATTTAGTCACAGTAAACACTGTCCAGATGGCCTGTTTGCACAGATTCTTAACTATGAATAAAAACTGAAATATGTTCATATAATTAAGCAGAGCCCCTGTGAACTGTATCTCTGCCAAACTTGCATGCACTACAAAAAAAAGAGGTTGCTCTAGGTTGTATGGATCTTTGTCATGGTATTTTTAATAGTATGTTTTCTGTTTGGATGGACTGTGTTTGGATGAGGGGGGAGGGGTTGAAGGCAAGCGTGACAGGCAGAGAATGTCAGTTCATTCAAATGTGTTTATGCTAATTTTGCTTTGAAATGAAAATATATCAATTTGGGAATCATTATGTACAAGATTGCCTGTAATTTCCTTATTAAAAGAAAATAAAAATCTGAAGACCGATTCTGCTGGACTTTAACCCTAGAAATGCTTAGAGCACATAGATGAGGGGGTCTGAATGGTATATTGTGGCTCAGACCTCTGTGAGAGGGTGGTTGTCCGTGAAAGAATTTTAGAAGTACATTGTCTGAATTTGTACTTCAGTGTTGACATTTTTGCCCATGCTAACATGAGCAAACAAAGACAAGGAATTAAAAAGCACTACTCAGCTGTTACCACCAAGCTATGTTGAGCGGAATATTTGAAGACCGACCTCAGGTTTCTGTGAGGAAGCGTTCTCGCTGTGACTGTGCATGTTCACTTTGGTGGCTGACTTTCCTTTAGTCAAATGTGCTGTGATTTTGGTAAGGTGATTTTTGGAGCTGTCCCAGGCAGTTGCTAAGTATTTTCAAACATTCACAGTAGAGATATAGAGAGAACCGGTTGCGTGGAGTAAAGTTCACCTGTGTAAACCTACCGGTTTGGTAGATTGTCCTGTAAACACCTCTTATAATGGGGTTTCCACCACTTCACTTGGGAGCTTCATCCAGGAACTAAGAGATTTCCACTTTGAGGTGTGGAAATCCTTCCTTACAGAAATAAAATAACATTTTTAGGAAAGAAGAGTGGTAAAAACAAAGTTGAAATTATGGCAAATTAATGATTCAGATATCATAGAGTCATAGAATTGCTCAGGTTGGAAAGGACCTTCAAGGTCATCAAGTCCAATAGGAGCCTAGCCATACTACCCCAGCTCTAACAACCCACTACTAAATCGTGTCCCAGATCACCACATCAAAACAGTTTTTAAATCCAGGGATGGTGACTCAACCACCTCCCTGGGGAGCCTATTC
Source organism: Alectoris magna (assembly GCA_030625065.1). Taxonomy (NCBI): domain Eukaryota; kingdom Metazoa; phylum Chordata; class Aves; order Galliformes; family Phasianidae; genus Alectoris; species Alectoris magna. The sequence goes on from CM060560.1 coordinate 64,531,022, forward strand.
CAGTGCTTAACAACCCTTTCTGTAAAGAAGTGTTTCCTGATATCCAACCTAAACTTACCCTGGCACAACTTGAGGCCATTTCCCCTCGTCCTGTCACCTGTCACCAGTGACAAGAGGCCATGGTAATGACCATGGTATCATGGTAATAACCTCTTTGTAATAAGAATACAGAGAAGATAGTAAGCAGTCAGACTTCATTCAGTTAGGTCTGGTACTGTATTCTGCAGCACTGGCCAATTTTTTATGTAATGTTACCCACTGGGAGTAAAGTACTTTCTGATAATATACCTGTATAAGTAATTTAGTTTTGATCTGATTGTAATTTCTTGGATGTTTTTTGAGCATTTTAGCAGAAGATGTTACTGTTTTCACATCCCAGTCTATGATGGTTTAAACTTGGCAAAGAATTGCAGTGGTCAGCAATATGAGTGATTTTGATATTCACATTGCTAGTGAAAAAATGTTACTTCTTTTATTCGTTACCATTTCATGTTTTTATAGGCTATAGAAATAAGAAGTAAGGAAAAGAGAAATTAGAGCTTAGGGGTAGGAAGCAATGCAAAGTATTCTATATCAAGCAATACACTCTCAAACAAATGAGTTCTGTGCTAATTCAAGGGTGAAATCTTTAATGGTAATTTGAAAATGACTGTCAAAGAGGAATTCTAAAACAATATCTTTTATAAACATTTCAGATGAGAGGTAGCATTTCATTTCTGAATTGCAAATTTTAATGTTTTAGAGTTTATTTATTTCTGTGGTATTTCTCTATGAATCAACTTCAAAATCCATATGATATAATGGGAAGAAAAGCCTTTTCTATTTTGGATTTGTAAGTATGACAAAGCTTTGTTTTGCATGGTGCCTGTTGGCCCATTTGTCCTGAGACAAACAATCGGTTATATGTGTTAACTCATTTGTCTTGGTGGGTTGTCCTAAAGTCAAATAACATTGCCATGCCATCTTTTATTTCTTTTAGAAGGAAAATAGGAGAAGAAAGGCTTTTAGGTAGTATTTGATGTCAAAGGGGGGAGGAATGGAAAGCAAAACTTCTTGAGGACTGATTTTTCAAGAAGGCACCATTGGGAGCTGTGGTTATGGAACCTGATGGGCAAAACCGCCACCCAGAACTTAGGATTGAGTGGGCTCATGTGACTGTATTTTACCATGAAAGATTGTTGGTATTTTTTATGCTTTATGGAGTAATGTGCATGGTGGTACTCCAGATTATCTGCAATTGACAGCTTGGATATCTTGTTTTAAAGGGAAGAGACAGCACAGACAAAACATTTCTTATGACTTTTCTTCAAGTCTTTACAATCTTAAAGCAGCTTGCAACTTTGCTAGTTGATCTTGTTTAAAAACTGCTTTTTCCCCTTCCCCAGAAGCACCAGTAAGTACCAGTAAGTACTTGGCAACCATAACAAGACATCTTTTATTAGATTAGACAAAATAAGTCTACTAAATAGAAGCATCACAGAATAGTCTATGCCCAGCTGCATCTGTAAGTAGAGACAATACCTACATATTGTAACTTAATGTTTTAGCTCTGAAATCATTTCACACAAAAGGCATGCTATCTTCTGTTCTGAGGTTGTTTTCCATGCTAGTGATCAAAAAGGAAAATCTCAGCGTGGGAGCCAAAAAGATTGTTGTGAAGGTGCCTGTAAAACAGACCCAAGATTTAGCACACAGTCATCTTGCCCAGGACCGGGAAGAAAGTCATAGTAGACTGTAAACTATTGACTCCTATAGCCCTATTTGTTATCTTGGCCAAATAAAGAATCCTTTTCTAATATGGCAGATTAGATTGGGAAAATCCATTTAGCTAAGTCTGAGCAAACTCTTGTGTTGCTTATGCAAGAGTGACTTGTGGGTGTCACTGCAAAGGAAAATAGAATATGCTTTACATACATTATCTTGGCATCACCACTGCCCACTCCCAGGTAGAAAAGGCAGATGGAGCTGCGGTTTCATGACATTTCCTGTTACATTTGGTTAACTGCAAGCAAAGCTGTCCATTTGTGTAGTGGTAGTACTAGTTTAAAAACTGAAATGTTAATAGATATCTTAATGTTCAGATCGACTTAACAGTACAGTCAGACTTTTGTACTTTCTCATCCACTCTAGGTCTTTAAAAGCACTGCTCCATTTATAAGTTTGGAGTTCATAGTACCAGTCATTTTAATTAGCTACACAGCTGGTGGGGTTTAGGTCATATAAAAATTTATAGTTCAACTGAAGCATGGAGAGCAACATTTTGGTGGCTTTATTGTGTATGGAGGTTGCATGCCAAAGGTCATAAAGCACTCTGATAATTTCTCTTACAAGGCAATAGTGTGATTCTGTAGCTTGTTATATGTGGAGTTTTCCTTGAAATCTTGAGGGCTTTTCAGGATGCGAGACTTAATCAGTGCTCAAGTTTGTTGAATGCATGCTGATAACTGATGTTTCTGCATCATCCACAGTAACCTGAATTTCTATGGGAATTTGATACTGTTATTGATTCAGTATTAAAAGACCTGCTGAGCTCAGGTGAAGTGGTAGTGCCATGTGTTTCAGCCAGAGGTGCCTGGCTTCACTCATCATAGGTGATGCCAGACTCTGCTTTGTTTTTCAACCCATTTCATTGTTGTTAGTAAATTATGGTTTTTACACCTCACTAAGAACTATTTATCATGTGGGATTTCAGTTGCGCTTTGTATTTTCTTTGCTTGAAAAGATGACATTTTTTTTCTTCATAATTGAATTAAGCAGTTATTATTAGACTTTCCCTTTTCAGAACTGGAAAATGCCCACAAAGGTTTTGCTCACGCTTTCCAAATATAAATTTATTTCTAAATTGAGAACAAACGTGGAAAAATTTAGAATGTTAACTGAATAATTTGTGTAGTTATGAGCATATGGAAACAATGTAAAATGATAAAATTACAGTCTTGGAAATCGTAGTCATCTGGTTCTTACTGTGTGTAAGGCGGTGGTTTTACACTGTCAGTCAACTGTGCAAGTTCATGAGAAGTGATTAAGGAAAGCAAACTTAGAGTCAGTAGCTTTTAATCAGCTCATACTGAAGAGCTGTTCGACTGGAACGTTTTCCAAACAAAACCATCAGAATACTTTTTTTTCCCCCTCCATTTCTGTTTATTCACATGATCAATGGATCTATAAAAGTGACTATTGGATGATGCAAATACATTTTCTGTGCTTCCAACAGCTACTTCATTTACTGTATTTTCACATACCTAATGACAGTATGTTAATAACTTCATTTTTAAAAGCTTTACTAAAATAATTTTTATGACTTGATTCATTTGTTTGCTGTTTTATAATTTGTATTTAAGTGAAAAATATAAGAAAGATGTTGAACTATTGTAGAGTGTACAAAGGAGGGGTAAGAAGTCTGTCTTCTTGTTTCACCTCTGCATTCCACCTCTCTTCCATTCAAATACTCTCTTGACAAACATTTGGTCACTCAGGCGGTGTTGATCCAGTGGTAAACTAAATGAGAGAAATGATCTGCTCTAAAACTAACCCCCGAAAAGCCTGGCCGGCTTTCAGCCTTCCTGCTTACTGTGTGGATGTGCTTTGGCACAAACAGATGAAGTGACTGAAGGAACTGGGGCTGTTTAGTCTGGGGAAGAGGAGGCTGAGGGGAGATCTTATTGCTCTCTTCCAGTATCTGAAAGGTGCTTACAGCGAGAGGGGGTTGGTCTCTCCTCACTGGTGACAGGACGAGTGGAAATGGCCACAAGTTGCGCCAGGGTAAGTTTAGGTTGGATATCAGGAAAAACTTCTTTACAGAAAGGGTTGTTAAGCACTGGAATAGGCTCCCCAGGGAGGTGGTTGTGTCGCCATCCCTGGATGTGTTTAAAAATTGTTTGGATGTGGTACTCAGGGACATGATGTAGTGAAGGGTTGCTAAAAGTTGGGGTAGTATGGTTAGGTTGCTATTGGACTTTGATGATCTTGAAGATCATTTCCAACCTGATAAATTATATGATTTTCAGGAAGTTTTCAAATCAGAAATGGTAACTATTGATAGAAGAATTCAGTGATGTCCCATTTCATTTTGTAATACTACTGGTTGATTTCACTTCTCATGGAAGTTAACCTTTTATTTAGATAGAGAGTTTTTGGCTGTTTACAGCAGCCAGTCATTACCTAATTTTTATTTTAAGTCAAGCAATAACACAATTAAACAATTGCAGTTTTATGATGTGACACATTATAATTTGTAGTGTTATCACTGTGAGCAGGCAATCATTTTGTATTTTCAGTGGCAGCAAGTGGATTGTGCTTGGAGTGTAGCTGTTATCCCAGCAATCACAAACTGTCCTGACAATGTTATGTCTAGCTCTCATTTTTCCATCATTACTCCTTAAGGACCCTCTAATTGAAGCTGCAGAGATGAGCTCTGCATAATTTAAAAAGCTGGGATCTCAGTAAAATTAGAACTCCAAAAATTTATCTCCAAAAATACAGGAAGTCAGCAGCATCTGTTGGTGTAGGTAAAGTGTGAAGAATGGCATTAAATTCCGTGTCGGCTCTTTATACTCAAATCCTTTATATGGGCAAAGATTAACTGCACTTATATTTAAAGCCAAAAAAACTCTTCTTGTTGATATAAACAAAATCTTTGCAGTCTAATCCAGGAATCGTTATTTTTTCAGATTGAGTAGTAACAATCAAATAACTGCTTAATAGAGTCGAAATGGTTGAACGCACACTGTGCCTGCCTCATTTTCCTTCTTTAGTGCCCACCCTGTCTGTACTTCTCAAGACATCTGTTATCATACCAGGCCTGTACTTTTCTACACAGCATTGTAGTTTCAGAGTTGTAAAATCATGATGGTACCATGCAAAGATAAACAGAAGTTAAAGCAGTCAATCACAGACATCTGGGCAATTAGTGAAAGTGTTGTGAGAGCTAGGCCAACTTTGTTTTAAGTTGCAAGTGGATCAAGAACAGTTCAGACAAAGCAAGCCTGAAAAGCCCACATCCTTAGACCTTGCAGCCCCTCACAAAGCTGATGGATAGTTGCTAGTGCTGGCAGTGAGCTGTCACTGGGCTGCAGGATGACACCACTGTAAGTGCCAGGGATGAGCTGTGATGTTGCACAAGCTGTCATGTTACTGGTGACTGTGAAGTGTGGAGGTCAAGGTGTGATCAGAGCTCTCCTACAGTGCTTGTCTCCTGAGTCTGGGAAAATGAACCTGGAGGCACCTCACAAATCCCAGCCCTGCTCATTATGTTGTTTTTCTCAGTCTCTTTCACTGCCTACTCTCAGGGGGGACTGTGGGTTTAATTAACCTTTTGCTCCCAGCCAGTCTTTGTACTCATCTTTTGGTCCTGCTCTTTCACTGGAGGGCATTGCCCTCTCCAGTCTCGTAACCTGTTGCTGAAAGCAGTTTTGATTAGATGGAGGACTGTGAGCTAGTGTAGCTGAAATACGGATACCAGTGCTCATCTGTGCCAGAAGATCAAGGCAGGGAACTGTGGGTAGAAGCATCATCCCTGCTGCCTTGCCTTGGAGAGTTGACTGCTGAGCTTGGCAACATGCTTATGAATTTCTGAGAAGGTGTGGTGAGAGGAAGACAGTAATTCTGAGTCACCTGGAGTGAGCAGCAGAAGCTGGCATCCCTGTTTCTAGCCTTCAGCATAAAAAAAGTCGTGAGAGTGACTTATTCCTGATCTTAAAGAGAAGTAAACAATTTGGGATGCATCTTTTATGTTTTCAGGCTTTTCTGCATTTGTGAGAAGCTTGTCCCAGAAGAAGTAAGATTCTGATCAACTTGGCCTTGGTTGTTGGGCCAATGTCGGTTTTGTAAGGCATGTTAGTACTTGTAGAATTGACAAAACGATGACATTTAAGCTCCTATTTTCAAGTACTGAATGCTGCACGATATTTGCCCTTTGTCCTCACATATCATTTGTATCTTTTCGTGGCTGTTGCAAGCATCCCTGCAGCAGTTATTATTTCTTTTTTAAAGTAAACTTCTGTTTACGGCCCTCTGTATCGCATCAGTTCTGAAAACTGTTCATTAGCAGCCGCTGAAAACATACCAGTCAGTGGAGGTTACAGTTATTTGAGAATTGTTTTAAAAAACCCTGTGTGCCGGAAATGTGAAATTCATGGCTATGGAGTGTAGGAGGCCTATTTTTTCTCTGCATTTTGGTCTGAAGTGTTTATTATGTTTGGTCTGTTAGTGGATGGGAGTGAAAGAGAAGAATGTTGTTACAACAGAGCAAAAAAGATGTTGCACAGCACATGCTGCAGCTACACAAGTATCTGCTATCCTCTCTTGTTGAACAGACTGCTTTAGTCTGTACTGCGTTGGAATGAGGAGATATGCATTTTCGGAGCAATTAAATTTATTTGTAAGTTAGTTTTATTTGTTCACAGGCTTTCATATGTTTGTTGATTTTACACATTAAAACAATCTGAGTAGTAGTGATAGTCTTTTCAGACTTTGTCTTTTCTCTCTTAGAAGTAGCATCATAATGTCTATTGCAAGATATTTATTTTCTATAATAGCTCATCACACCTCAACAGAGAGTATATTATTTCAGTAAGGCTGATGTTCAAAGCCAGAAAGCCTGCTAGAACTTTTCACAACTGGAGGACAATAGCTGATGTATGGTATTCTAGTAGAAAGCTGCTGATATTACATTGGAAAGTTATTTATAATCAAATCCATAGAAATATTTCAAAGATAATTGGTCTGATTTTTATAAGGTTGGTTCAAGGACACATGAGCCAGTTGTGGTCTGTTTTTTTGTAGGTCACATGCTTTAGTCCAGTTCGTATTACTCATTTAGGACTCTTTAGTTCATCAGTCAAATGTGGCAGGTTTCAGTATATTCCAAATATTTTTCCAGTCTGTTTTAAAAATGGCTTATGTCTGTCAGTATATGTCTTTTCCACACAGTTATTTTTCAATTGCTCTGCTAGAAGTTAAGGATCCAATTAATGAACTATGGTTGGGTTCTGGTGGCAACAGTTGAGCTCATGTTTGACATAGACTTCGATTTTTGCAAAAGTGGAGGAACGTATCTTCTCCTCAGATTGGTATGCAACTACTTCTCCATTAAAAATATATAAGCAAATAAGTTGGTCAGCAAATTTAAATATGTTCCTGATTTCTACGAACAATTTCACTGGGCCTCACTTACATCTTCCTATTTCTTTTTTCTTACCTTAGTAACTTCTAGTGCTTCTGTTTACTGCTGATGACTCCTACCAACATGATCACTGAAATGAAACTGTTGTTGCTGAAGTATAGAAGTGTTTGTTTCTTGGAAATTTCTGTTGGGGTTTTCTGAAAATCATTTGTGGTGCCCTTGCCCGTGACCTGGAGCAGACAGGTGGTGACATTCTGTGACCTCTGAGAAGTTGCTTCTGGGTTTGATGGAAAATGAAACTTTCTTTTGTAAAAGAGAGATGTCTGCAGCTGTTCTGTGCCTACGTAGCAGAAAAGCGTGGACAAATTACTGTGCCTCTGACCCTGTCACTTCCTTTCGCTCTTCCTCTTCTCATTACTCTTGATGAGAATGCAGCTGCCATAATGATGTTGTGAAAGACAGGGGGATGTGTGCGGGGAGGAATAGGGCCATACATCTGCATCATCTGACCCAGAGATACCTGCTGCGTTGGGCCCTGCAGATGGAGGAGAACGTTGTCCCTTTAGATGTCCCTGAGCCTCCTCCTGCTACTTCCCCAGTGCCTGCGCTCCTGGATCAGTTTTGAATGTGTAGCAGCTGTATTTTGCTCAAGGCCAGCTTAGAAATAGGTTGATTTTTTTTTCTGTCAGTGTTGAGCTCTTTTGCTCCATGTAATCCCCAAATCCTACGAGTTGCTGAGAAACAAACAGCTCAGCTTTCCACTGTTCTTCAGAGCTGTCCTTCCTGTTGGCTGCCATCTCCTCAGCTCACACTTGCCTTTATCTGGCTGGTGGAGGACCCTGCAATTTCTCTTCCAGAGTACCTCTGTTTGCTGTAGTCCCCTTCCCAAACAGATACAGGATCAGGAGTTTCTGGTTCCTTTCTGGAGATCCAGAAGTATGTAGCTCAGCCAGGGATCAGAGGAGTACAATAGGGTCTGTTGTATTTTCGCTTCTGGTTTGCTTCTCTTGTGTTGTTGTTGTTTTTGTTTTTTTTCATGGAAAGGAAAATGACTGGGAGAACTGCTATGCTTTTTTCATGTTGTTTAATCCCACGGTGGACCCATGCTGTGCTTGAATTTCACCTCTGCATAGCTTTCCTCAGTTCCTCAGAGCAGAAACCAAGGCAGACATGCTGACTGCCTTCTCTATAGCTCCTCACAATTTAGATGAGAAAGCAAACCAAATCTTGGGGGTCTTTGGCCCAACTCCTGGGATTTTCTGGATAAAATTGAAGTCTCTGTCAGTGCCAGCAAATTAGAGGTCTCTGCATGCTGTCTAAATAGATTTTCAAGGGAAGTATGATGAAAAACTGGCAGGACACCAAAGCAGCCATTGCACACACACCCCTTCCTCTATTATGTCTTAGAGGGTCATCTCACTGCTAACCCACGGGGTAGTGAAAAAGAATTCCTATTGCTGCGACAGTTGTCCCAGCGAGGCGTTGAAGTGAGAACTGTGGTGGGAAGTGCAGCCTATTGTTGGAGCTTGTGGAGCTGGATGGTTATGTGTTCAAGCTGCCAGCATCCCACCACTTGGAAGAAGGAGCTGTTTATATGACTGCAGAAACAAATCCATGGAAGAGCCTTGCAGTTAGCGTCTTGGCCTCTCCCACACTGATTTGGGAAGGTTGGGGTAAACAAACAAATCATTTCATTCTTCAGGAAAAATAAACGAAGGCAGCCCAAAGGAAATAGATATCTGGAAGCAAACAAGAATTATTTAATTAGAAAAGGCATACAAAATTGTTGCCATTAGTTGCTGTCTAGGCATGTACATATGTAGGAAAAAAAGATGTATCAGAAATACACGCACAAACCACAGTTTAGAAGTACAGAACAAATGTTGATGGAGCATTGTGTATCAACAGATTTGTGTTAGTCACATCAGTCTCCAGTTTTGCTATGCTGCATCAATCCCGTAATAAACTTTATGGAATGTGACTCCCACATGAAAATTTATTTCAGATTTTCTAAATATATGATGCTGTGTCATGTCCTTTGTCATTTGATTATGTCTAATTGAAAACATGTATGTTAGAGAAATAATTCATAGATTTCTGGTTTGCCCCCTGCTGCTACTATCTATTTTTAATTTATATACATGTTTCAAACAGTGAGTGTAGGAATCACAGCATGTCAGAGGAATACTACATAAAAATTAAGAGTGCCTGGGTGGTTTCCTGTGTGCCTGTGACCTTTTGGGCGAAGCATTTTTGTCTAACTGAGAAAAAACAATGTCAGGAAAGTAAACTGACGTTTAGTCTGTGACCCCAGAGCACAGCCCTGTTGCACAGCTGAAGCTCAATGTAACCCAGTGGTTTCAGAGCAGAATGTCAGATCTGATCACCCACGTAGAGAACAATGCTAACTGTGGTTCATCTTGTGATTCCCAGGTTGTTTCAATCAGAATAAACTGGTTTTAAGTAGTGCTACATCAGTCTGTGAAGGGGTTAAGTATTATAGATAGGTGGCTCAGACAGCTTTTTGTTGCAAGAAAAGTTTGAATAAAACTTCTGATTGCACGTGCAACTTCAGTGCTTTTATTCCTCTGTGTTTTCTGTCCCACAGTTTCTCATTGCCTGTGTGATGGGGGCAACCCATCATTTCAGAGAAGAGAGCTTTCCATCTTTAATTAACAGCAGGAGCAAGTCTTCAACACATATTAAGATGCATCTAGTTAACTTCCACTTCTGGTCACAACCTGCTGGGGTTTTGTTGCTTGTTTTTCTGCTACTCTTCCCCTCTCCCCCATCGCTCTCCCACAGCAGGAGGAGCTCAGAGCAGTTATGCTGTTTGTTCTTCCAGTTAGAGCAATGCTGTTTCTGGCACCCAGAGCATCACGGTTGTGATGAAAGACAGCTTTAGAAGCATGAGGCTTCAGGAGGATGTCCAAAGGAACATTAAATTCAGAAGTATATTTGCAGTCTAAATTCTTCAGTGGCAACTGTGTTCCTTATTCTCATGGGTCTGTGTAGGTAGTGTGAGAACCCCTGGTGATGTGGAAAGAAGTCTTCCTACGTGTGGGAAACTTTACCATAACATATCCTGTACGTTTCTTGTGAAGAGCATAAAAATTAATTTAGAGAAAAGATTATCTGTAAGTTGCTACAATTTCTGCTGGCAAAACAGTGGAGGAGGCCAAGGGAGCTGGAATTCAGACTGCTAGGTAGCAAGGCTCATCATTTCTGTGGCATTGTGCTGTGCTCTCCGTGATAAAAGCTCTTCTGCAAAACGAAACAGAGCTGAACTTTTTTAGTTAGCAAAGCTGTGTTTTACACTTAATGCTCGCTTTCACATGTGGGTGTGCATAATTTGGTGCTCATAGAAGGGAGTACTGAAGAAATAGAAGTGTTGTGATCATGTGTGAAATTATAACACTACCTCATTAAGCTAAGAAGAATGCTGGTTGTATTTCAGTTATGAATATAGACAGATAGTCATAATTTCCAAAAAGAAATGTGCAGCCTAAATTACACTTTTCTATTAAAAGTATGCAGATATGTTTTAGAGAGAAAATTAGGTTTTTAGATTAATTGAGTTTGCTGAAGCTTCTCACGACTTCATAGTGAAACTTCATAGAAGGATTAAGAATAAAGAGTGTGACTTAGGTTTGTGCATAAGCATGTGTGAGGGTGGAAAGGAAAGGAAAGAGAAAGCAAGCTACTTCCTGCTGCTAAAATGGCATTTTATCTAAATATCACTGAAAGGTCACCTTTGGGGATTTGCATGCTGCACAGATGCATTCCTTGTAACTTGCTGAGGTCGCGCCCTTGATCAGAGTTCTGAGGAGGGCATCAGGAGGGCACGAGGGATGGCTCAGGGCAAACTTTTTGTCTATTCTTGATGATTAAGTTTCTGATTGATGGGAGAGGGAGAAATTGAATCATCTAATGAGGGGAAACTAGATTTAAAGGGCAGACTTGAGAGGTAGGACTTCTTTGTGGAGGTGATGGACTAGTGCACCTGCATTCTTGGTGGGGAAGTAATTTCAGTGAGAAACAAAGGTCCTGTGGATGCTGGCACCACTTGCTTTCTTTTACCCTCCCAGGCGGCATGTTTACCATGATGTTCAGAGTCATGGAGCTAGTGAGGGTAAGTGAAGCCGGTGTTAACCCATGGATCTGCAGTCAGCATTGAAACAGTTTTTATTTGGCCACCAGCAATGACTGGAGTTTTTGTAACTCAGGGGAGTTTAGGACAAATAAATGAGACATAATCGATCTTACAGCTGCATCTACATTAGCAGTTTGTTTCAGATTAGGAGTGCATTTCTGAAGTGACTCTTAGTTGTCTCTGTTGCTGCATTTTTGTTCATAACTTGTAGCACATGAATAGTGCTTCTTTTGCCTGAAACTGTTGGAGAGAGCACACTGCACATGCTCCAACCACTGGCGTGCATTCAGTCCATGGAGCCAAATTAGCCCTGGACTGTGGTGCTAAGTAACATGTTGAAATTTTGTGCTGTGTGGATATTGGCTTTTGGCACCAGCTGTTTCATTCTACTGACCCTATCCTTACCAACATAGATATATCCTGGGTATTGCTCCCATGAGTTTGGCAGGAAGGAAGAATTTGACTTTAGGTATCAAGCTCATGGCACTGACTTTTTGCTGTGATATACGTCAGATTCAGGACATTCAGTGCTGTTGAATGAGACAGAAGAGCAAAGTGCTTGTGAGACTGTAAAAAGTAGCTGTTAATTCCTGTCAGTCTTAGGAGACTTTTTCTGGAGCTGTTGACCTTGGGTTGATGTTCTGCTCTGACATGTTTGTTTCCAAGGATGTGGTAAGAGATTTTTTTCAAAAAAGGAGCAGGTGAAGCCCCTTGCCAGAACAGTTTTAGCAATGAGACTATTCGCTTGTACTTGTGCAAATCTATCATCAAGGGATGATTTTACTTCCCAGAAATGATTATCACGTACGTTTGACACCTCTCAAGCAGTCAGTAAGACCTAATGTTTGAAAGTATCCAGCCCACAGGATGTTGGGCCTTGCAGCTGAGCAGAGTGGCATTTGCATCTCACCACCAATAGCCAGGACTTAAGGTAGCAGGCCAGAAGTGTCTTGGGTGAAGATCTTTTCTTCTGGTCATGTGCATTTGTGCAAAAATTAGAGGCCAAGTAAATATTCATATGACAGTAGGCAGGCTTGGTTAGAAGCCTTTTCTACACAATGGAAATAACAGTTTCTGGTCCTGGAGTCAACAACAGCTTTTCACACTTCCGTGTGAGCTGAAATTGAAAACTGTGCTTGCAGCGAATGCAAAGCAAAACAACACATGCTGTCAGCATCCCCCATTTGCAGCGTTAGTAAGGGCAAAGTCAAAGGCTATGTATAGATACATTATACCATGTTTAATATGGGATTTGCCTGGATGTGATGACTGAATGATATCACCCTTTGGTGGGAGTCCTGCAGGCTTCAAAGGGTGGTATCTGTCATAGGTACCATCTCAGGAAACTGTCATCTGTGTTTGCCATACCTTTAATTTGAAAGGAATATTGCCTCCATTGATTTATATTATGAACATGATCATGAAGTTGTAAGAATTGAGGTGAGTGTAATTGAAGAGCACCTATTATTTGGATTTGTCAGTCCATACAGTGACTGAAAGTCATTTATGCTTGGGTTAGCACAACAGTGAGAGGGATTAATTTTACCCAGGTGCAGCATCAGACCTGAACAAATCATCTGAATTCTTTTTAAAATGAGAGTGAGAACTATCTTTGTGGGGTGATTCATCCTATCTACCCTGGAAAATGGTGAATCATTCTCTGGAAGTGTATATGTGTCATCATTGACTATGCATAGAACCTGGGCAATGAGGTGAGATCAAATACCTCCCTCCTATGCAGATTAAGTTAGGTGAGATAAAACCCTTTCATAAGTGCTCTTAAGCAATCTTGGGTTATTGATATGGCTGGCACTGAAATCCAAATCTCAAACTGGGCTACCTTGTCTCTTTTGTTGTGGTATGCCATACATGCAAGGTCTTGAAAGACTTATCCTGTTAATGTAGATGTACTTGAATTAGATGATTCCACCAGCAAATGCAAATCTTCAGTTAGCCTGCAGTAGATAATTGTAAGTAATTCAATTTTCTCATAAGCTTATTGCTAACTGTTCATAGAAGCCTATCTCACACTGTAACTTCACCCAATGGAAAAACAGCCCTATATCCTGGTCTTTTGAATTCCTATGTTTTTGACTACTTTGCATGATCTGTCCTCATGATGGTGGAAATTTGGAAGTTTAGCAGTAGCAAAGCAAGTGTAGTAACAAGTGCTGTTTCATACTCAACATATTACATTGCATTCGTTTTCCTTAGTAGCATCAAGCTATTCTGTAAACATTTTGACTTATGTTTCTTACATCTGTTCCACCCACTCGCCAAATACTGACCTGAAGTCTGTCCTTTGCCAGCATAAGCTTTTATTTCTTTGTGTTCCTGCTCTCACTGGTTACTACTGTGACTGTAAGAGTATTAAGACTGTAAGACTGTAAGAATCTGACTGTATCAGAGGATGATGCGCTTCTGTATTTGCCAGTATGGTTGCTCTTAGTTTATGGTAAACTTTAATATACGCGCTAGTAATCAGAACTGGAATATTTAATTAATGGTAATTTTCTGTTGACAGTGATTTACACTGTATAAAAATTTGTTTATTCATGCTGAATATTTTGTTCTTTTTTAGGAGTGGACTTAATCAATGTTATGACATGCAAAATCCATCCACACACGAGGAAAAGAACCCTCTTGTAAGATCAAGTATGATCAATATAAGCTATTGCCGCTAATTTAAGAACTTATCATTAGGTGATAAATCAATAATGCAACTTAAAGGAATAGTTGAGGACTTAGACTTGGAAAAGTATTGCACTCAATAACATATAGATAGAAATCATCTCAGGGAAAGAAGTGTTTTCCTCCTCTTCTAACTTCTCGAATGTTGAGCCTTTTAAAGGATGTCATCAACTATAGAGATTCTGGCTGAAAAAACAGACCCTTGTACCTAACTGCTGTCTGATCTCTAGCTACGGCAACATGGTAATTATTCTCTCATAAGGTATTTATAGGATTTGGGGGAAGGGGCTGTGGCATCCTGCCTGAATCTCTGCCAGCACATTTTGTATCTGTTATTTCATTAGATGCTTAGGTTTAATGAACTTACAAACCATTAAATATCAAATTACATAAAGAATAATTCAAAGGCCTATTGCTAAAAGAAGGAAAAAGAATAGGAGAATGGAAGAACTTTGAAACTGATGGAAGTTTTGTTTGACCAGATCGTAGGACATTCAGTGCTAAGCCAGAAATGCCAATGGTTCTCTAGCTACTTTACCACTTAAATACTGAAAGATAATGAAAAGATAAAAAACTTTTTTACTGTGAATGATCAAACGTTGGAACAACCAATTTACCCAGGGAGGTTATGGAATCTCTTGGAACACTGGAGGCAAGCATGACACTGCGGTGTGCCACATCAGCAGTCATCTTCTTTTGCTTTTTCTTTATATCACCATCTCAGTAATTCACCCTCATTCTGGCCTGGGAGGTTTTATTTATAGTTTTCAGTATCCCTCTCTAATGGCTGTAGGGCCTAGAGAAAGACAGTTTGCTGACTCTAATAACATTTCTTGCCCTTTTGTTCCATCTTCTGCCGAAACATTGTGCCTTTGTCCTAATCCCTTATCCTACCTCTGCAGACAGGGGCCCCATCTGATGAATTTACTTGTGCTCCCCAGGGATTATGAAAAACAGGAAACTTTGTTAAGGATGATTTAATAACTTACACAAAGGAGAAGAGCAGCTGGTCTGTTAACGAATCTCTCAGCCCCCATTCTCTGGCAGAGGAGCCTTTCTTTCATGTGGTATAGTCTTCAACAGTTTGCAGTAAGATGCTGCAGATATATGGTTTATACACATCGAGTTGTAGAGCATTGGGTCTGCCTTGAGCACTTTATTTGAGTGGCTTGAGACAATTTTATGGCTGTAAGTTTGGTGGTGTTAAAAAGAGCAGTAACTGATAGTAGCCTAAAATCCTAGTGTATGTTTTTATGTTTTTGCTCTCTTTATTGCTTAGCGTGGTAATGTTAGAGGAATAGCAGTTGGAGACAACCTGCTGCACTCTCCTACTCCATAAAACAAACATCAGTAAAGCCAAGCAGCAAGAAAAGGCTTCTTCATGACAAAATGACAGCAAGAGAACACAGTCCCCGCCATGGTGCAAAATCCCGCACTGTGCAGCGGGCCTCCACCATTGATGTCACCTCAGACATGCTAGGCCTTTCTCTAGCAGGTAAGTACTTTCACGTCAGCTATTGTTTATTGCCCTTTCAGAATCTACCTTCTTCTAACATTACTGGGTTTTTTAGTTTTCATTGCTAGAAGATTTAGATGTGCCTTGGAGTGGATTGGAAAAAGGATTTGTATTGGAAATATAATCTTAAAATAGCCATTTTTAAAGCAGATAAAGTACTATAATTGAATAGGGAAGGAAAAAAAAACCCTAGATTTTGTATAGTTATGTTTATCAGTGGAAGATAAGAAAGAGATGGGGAAAAGAACAAAAGAATGTCAAGGTTATCTAGGAAGAGTCTTGGCAACCTCCTAGTTTGACATTGTATAAAATTTTCAAGAGAGTTCAGGAAACTGAAATTTGTCTCCATTTTTTTTTAAGTTGAGTAAATTAGCACTGTAATCCCTGGAGACTTCATTTGATTAGTGAGAGGCAGGTATTTACCAGATTCTTCTCGTTCGCTAATCACAGAGGGAGATGTATCTGATTTAATAATTTGGAGCTAATAGTGGCTCAGACACTAAATGACTGTAATCCTTTTGTTTTCCACTGAGATTTGGTATTTTGTATTCTCATGTTCCATATAATCTTGTGTAGTTTTGCATATTTTAGTCGTTGTCTGAACATATTTTGTTGAATTAGATAATTTCAAGTATTTTAAATCATTTTTAAGAACCAATGATTAGCTAATAAATATATTACATATTCATAGATGATTAAACAAAAAAGGTTAACATTTTCTATCAAATTTAATTTCTTCCTCTGTAACTGTAACTTCTGGGACAGGTTCAAAGCAATGCTTCTCTAATCTTGTGTTTATTTTTCTGGTTTATAGGGAATATTCAGGATCCAGATGAGCCGATTTTAGAGTTCAGTTTAGGTGGGTTAAGTAATTTTTTTATGATTACTTAGAATTATGCTGACTTTTATATCAGCTGTTGATTATGTTAGGATTTGTTTTTATATATACATATATATATGTATATATATATAATATATATATTACTTTGAAGTGCCTTTTGTGTAGTGAGAATGGAAACTGTGCTGTGATTCTCATAGAGATGTAGTACAGCTTTATTGCTGCCTATACAGTAGCTTTTGATAGATAGCCAATAGCTTGATTTTTGTGGTGTTTTTAAAAGTCTTTAGTTAAAACATCTGTTATTTAAAATTTTAAATCTTTCCTATGTTAATGTTATTTTTAAATGAGCATTACTATTGCTAGTACCTTCTTTCCTGGGTCTTTGCTGTCATGTGATAACGTGGGATTCAGCAGTGACCTAATTTCAGAGGTGCTTAAATAAGGGCAAGAAACTTGTGCGTTGGCTCACCTCATTTGAAGAATAAGTGAGAAACATTTTCCTCATTAAAATTCAATCCACATTTTTAACTGCAGCATGATTTTCTTGGCCTGATTGTGTTTGGATGTTTGGAGGTTTCTGCTCCTACCAATGTGTTTGAAATGAAAATTAAAAGATATGTATATATATCTCAGATGTGTGTAATTGTGTTATGAATAATAATCTTAACTAGAATATCTCAGAACTGAATAAGATATTTTAAATATTTTCAGATAAGTTAAAAAATACACAGAGCTGCAAAGCTGTTCTGTGCACATTTAAATTCAGAATTAACTTGCGTATTTAGCTGAAGCAGAGCCGAACCAGCTGTATCCAAGCAGAGACAGTTTAGCTCTGAATTTCAACATAGTTGTGCAGGGTCACTCACTGGAAATTCTGGTAGTTGCTTCCTACTCACTGTAGTCCCTTCCCAGCAGTTAAAATTTCAGTATCATGTTAGATGAGATAAATTACTGTTCTTTTGCAATTGCAAGCTAATTCTATGCACAGTATTGCTTCTTGATCAACATTCAAGGACTCCTTTTGGCTCTCCATGGCAAAATACCATTTGGTAATTGGTTTAATGGAGTGTAACTTCAGATCGAATTCAGCCATGCTCATGATATTCCCAGTGGAACATCTCTGCATGTAGGCTGTTCTGTTGAGCTGTGCCAGAGGGATGTATGTGCAGGTGTTAGAGGAGAACAACTTTAAATTACAGTTTTACAGCTTGGAGTGAGAGTGATCTGATTATATGTTTACTCTTTGCTTGCACAGAGGTGAGTGATGTCTGTCTTTATAGTGTATTGATAGACTGAACACTAGGCTCTTTGTGGCTTTGTTGCTCAGGGTCTATTACATGCTTTAAAAAATGTAAGATCTTACAGCAGCATGAAAAAGACTGTGAATCTAAATGTGTTTCTCTGTTACGTACTTAAAGCTTGCAGTGAGCTGTTAACGCCATCACTAGATCGAAAACCAAATAGTTTTGTAGCGGTGAGTGTAACTACACCTCCTCAGGCATTCTGGACGAAGCATGCACAGACAGAAATTATTGAGGTAAGTGGTAAGGTATTAAATTTAAAATTGAAGCTAACACAAGCATTTCCTCCTAACAAATACCACCTTGCATTATTTTCTGCCTTTTTTGTTTATGATTACAGGGAACAAGTAATCCTATCTTCCTAAGCAGCATTGCCTTTTTCCAAGACTCTCTTATCAATCAAATGACACAAATCAAACTCTCTGTGTATGACGTCAAAGATAGATCTCAGGGAACAGTAAGTATTCTTCATTCTGTTGCCTTCCCAGTGAGTGTGGAGCAAGCAGATAAGAAGCGATGAAATAAAACTAGTGAGTTTTGTGGCAGAAAGAAAGAGGTAGCTGCATTGATCCTAGAGAAAATAAGATGGATAGGGGAGGAGGATTGAATGCTGCAGGATGGACTGAACAGAGTACGGAATGTTGCTGTGGGGACTGCTCCAAAAATAACACATCCTATTTTATTGTGTTGGCCCACAATGTCAGTGGTGAATGTTGGTGGTATGGCAGTAGAGGTTGAACTTTTCCAGCAATATTCCTTTACGTTTTGTTGCTGTGCAACAGATGGCAGCAGAGGGGCTGTCAGACACAATGGCGTCTGACATTGAAGTGTGTATGAAGCAAAGGTGCCTTGTTGAATTCCTCCATGTGGAAAAAATGGCACCCATTGATGTTTGACACTTGCTGAGTGCTGATGGTGACCAAACAGTGGATGTGAGCACAGTGAGGCAGTGGGTGGTGAATTTCAGCGGTGGCAATGGTGACAGTGGGTCACTTTCTGCTGGTGTGGTTTTTATGAGCGCAGCATGCAGGCGCTTGTTCATTGCTGGTGTAAATGCATAGCTAATAGTTATGACTACGTTGGAAAAGAGTGTTTTGTAGCTGAGAATTCACTCAATCGAGTATTGTAATTGTGCTCTTTGTATCTATTGTAGTTTCCATGGAAATAAAAAAGAGGCATTGCTGTCAGAGCAACCTATGTGATTTTCTCAAAGAAGTCTTGTCTGCAGCAAGATTGCCCTTAACTTAATTGTAGTCATTTTCTTCTGGAAGATGGCAATGCAGATAACAAGAGCAAAAATAAGGTTCTGGGGAAGAATATTTTTGCATTGCTCTTAATAATTCCCCTGCCCTTATCTCTTAGTCATTCTGTTCAGAGGTAAGATCTGCTGCCTTATAGAAAAAAATATCCAAGTGTCAGCTCTCCCTTGTAACTGCTGTGGTCAGTGGGCAATTTAGGTCATCTATGCTCAGGCAGTTGCCCAGAATACTAATTCAGGCCCACTGTGCTTGCTTTCTCATGCTTCCTCAGAAGCAGCAGGGCTGTCTTCCTCTGTATTGTACTTCATGGGGAGGATCTGAGGAAAAAAAGAATACCACCTGAAGAGGTGTGTTCTTTGCAAGGAGCGAAGTTTGGATCAAGGAGGGACCATGAAGTGCTGATCTAGTCAATCTGAGTTCCATTCAGTCATTGCTTTCAGTGTTCCTGTGTCACAGTGACTAAACTTGTATGTGTTGCTTTCTTTTAAATCCTAGAGAAAGAAAAGGGCTTATTCTCCACAAGTGGAAAAATGGTTTATAATAAATTACTAAACTTCTTACATTTCAAAGGTTTTTTACTCGTTACATATGGACATTATGAAATCAGGCACAAATAGAGGGAATTTTGAACTAGAGGGAATGGCCTCAACTTGTGCCAGGGGAGATTCAGGCTGGATGTTAGGAAATACTGCTTCTTTGAATGAGTGGTCAGGTGCTGGAATGGGCTGCCCAGGGAGGTGGTGGAGTCACTGACCCTGGAGGTGTTAAATGTTTAGACAATGTGTTCAGGGACATGGTTTAGTGAGAACTATTTGTGATAGGTGGATGGTTGGAATGGATGATCTTGTAGGCCTTTTACAACTTTGTTGATTCTATGATTCTAAGATTTTTGTCTTCAGACTTCCATGGAATCATAGAATGGTTTGGGTTGGAAGGAACCTCAAAGCCTACTCAGCCCCAACCCCCTACTGTGATCAGGGCTCAGGCTGCCCAGAGCCTCATCCAACCTGGCCTTGAGTGCTTCTAGGGATGGAACACCCACAGCTTCTCCAGGCAGCCTGTGCCAGGGCCTCACTACCCACTGGGTGAAAAACCTCCTCCTAATATCTAATTTAAATCTCTCCTCTTTCAGTTTAAAACCATTTCCCCTTGTCCTATCACTCATGTAAAAAGTCAGTCTTCCTTCTGTTTGTAAGTTGCCTTTAAGTATTGGAAGGCTGCAATGAGGTCTCCCTAGAGCCTTCCCTTCTCCAGGCTGAACAAGCCCAGCTCCCACAGCTGTTCTTCATAGAGAAGTATTCCAGCACTCTGATCACTTTTGTGGTCCCTAACAGCTTCAGATCTTTCTTGTGCTGAAGGCACCAGGTTTGGACTTAGTTCTCTGGATGGGGTCTCACAAAGGCAGAGCAGAGGGTACAAACCCCTCCCTCTTCCTACTGGCCATCCCTCTGTTGATGCAACCCAGGGTACAGTTGGCCTTCTGAACTGCAAGTGCACACTGCTGGTCCATGACCAGCTTTCTGTCCACCAGGAGCTCCAACTCCTCCACAGAGCTGCTCTCACTGGGTTCTTCTCCCAGTCTGTACACGTCTGGGGATTACTCTGATCCAAGTGCAACAGCTTGCATTTGACCTTGTTGAATCTCTGAAGACTTTTGTGCCTAGTAATTTTATTTTGGACTTCAGTGATGTGCACAAAGGCTTTGTTTGTTGCAAAGTAAATAATTACAGCTCTGGTAATCATCTCCTTTCCAGATGTATCTGTTGGGTTCTGGGATGTTCACTGTAAAAGAACTTCTACAAGAGAAGAATCACAGGTTGCACTTAACACTAAGGTTCGTAATGTTTTCTTCTGTTTAGGAATTATCACTTTGAACACGTGATTAAGATGTAGTCTAGATTGTCTGTGTCTTGTTTTTACTTTCTTCTTTTTAAGTCGTAAGCTACTGTTAAGGAAAAAAAAAGAAAAAGATTTTGTATTGCATTATTGTTAAAACTTGTGGAACGGGACCTTTTCAAATACAATGAAATGTGTTAGATATTGGTTCTATTTCTACAAGTCAAAAATATTATTAAAGCCAGTTTCATTTTTTTTCGTTGTCCTACGAGCTCAGCGTATGTATGTGCTTTATTTTGTTCATGTTATTAATATTGGAAGCTTTTGTGGAAAGGGCATGTCTCAGGAGGGAATGAAAAAGAGAGAGTAGGACTCTGAAAACCCATCCAAAAGGGAATACATGAAATCCAGTGTGGGATGAAGTGGAGTCTTGGAGAAGAATGAGGAAAGCAAAATGACATTGAGACTCCTGATGCGTATAAGTGCATTGTAGTAATGTGTGTTAAAAGCAGAACAGGAATCATTGTCACAGGAGACAAGGAAAGATCATGAAGAAGCATCATAAGAGAGACTGAAGAAGACAGCACTTGTAGTGTAAGCGTTATCAACGCTAGAACTACTTAACCCAGACACAGCTAACCAAAACATGAACATGAACAAAGCTGTTTATGCTAAGAGGGGAGATGAATAAAATTCAGGGCTTTTTCTGCAATGAAGAAAAAAGTAGCATAATTTAACAGCAGGAGCAGATGAAGGAAGTGAATCAGAATAGATACCAGTGGTATCATGAGTGAAGTAGTTTAATTTATAATAAGTGTGAAGATGAGGGTGAAAAAGAGGAAGAATGTTAGGGCAGAAGTTTCATGTTTGTGTGATAAATGTGGTTATTTTATTAGATTTATACTTTCATGACTAAGTTGAAAATGGGCTTTCATAAATGCTTGTTTTGATATCGGATGTATTCTTATAACAAAATGCTTGTTTTGATATCAGATGTATTCTTATTATAACAGTCTGTGATGCATACATGTCTTTTCATTTGTCACATTATCCTTCAGATGTATTAGCTAAATGCTAAGCAGTGTCTGTAAACACACTGGAGTTGGATATTTAAACTTTTTATTGTGGTCTTGTGTGTTTATTTCATTTATCTCTCCAGTGTTGTCTTTTCCAGGGATTTATTATTATTACTTTTTATCTTGGTTTTCACAGCATATTTTAAAACATAAACAATCTTACTATACCATTCAGAATCTATCTTCAATTAATAATATAAATCTTTGCCAAAATTACTCTGTCATGGGTGAGACAGAATAAATGGCAACGACAACATAAGTGGCAGTAGCGGTAGATCTGGTACTGTTCTTTTTTCTTTTGTTCTTTCTTTTTTTTTTTTTTTTTTTTTAAAGAACCAATGGAGTTAGAACTTTTGCTATACTGTATTTTCATATTCCCTCCCGCTCCCCTTCCTCCTCAGACATACGTTCATACGGACTCAACATCCATCCCCAGCAGTGAGATTGCTGCTGACCTGGAAAGGTCAAGAACAAGGTTGTGTCAGTTCTTGCTGTGCAGCTGCTCAGATGTTAGTGCCAAGATCCCTGGGCGTTCTTGGCACTTGCTTCCATGCACCTCCCTGATGTGTGGAATCATCTCCCACTTCAGTGTTCTTTCTTCCATTGAGGATCTTAACCTTGTTGACCAGCTAGCAGTGCCGTGCCTGATGCACTCCAGGATGTTCACAATATATATATTTTTTTCACTGTAACAGACTAACTGTAAAATCTGACCTTGTTCTAATTTTACAGAGGTATTGAGGCATACACATAGTTTTAGATTGCCTTCTATTAGGAGATGTGTACAATATATCCCTAAGCAATGAGGACAGTATTTTCTTATTTGAGTAGCTTATTGTAAAATCATGTAAACTTATGTTGCAAAGATTCCTATTGAAAATGTTTATGAAATTCAAAGATTAATAGTCTTTTATAAGTGTTCCCTTGTTGATAAACAGGTCCACCTCCAAAAAAATTTCAACGCAGAGTATTTGTTGCAGGTCTGCTGAAAGTGACCGTGTAGGTAACATTACAGTTATTGGATGGCAAATGGAGGAAAAAACAGACCAAAGGCCTCCAGTGACAAGGTCACCCGATACAATTAATGGAAGGGTGAGTATAACCATTACAGCAGCTTCAGAAACATACAGATTTATTGTTCACATTGAAATAAACTGTGTTGAGATCTGCTGTCAACCTTCCTGTCCATTTTGTTATTTATTAGTGTTTTCCAATTTCAAAGTACTGTGAAGAGCAGCCTAATGGAGCTCTTGTTGCTCATGTTTGGGATTAAAATCTTGGGGAAAAAAATTAGTTTACAGTGATTGAGCTTTAACTTCAAGTGCTTATGGCTTTCATCAGAATAGGTTTGTAGCACTGTTAGCATACCTACCACACTGGTGAAGCCATAGGCAGCTTCAATTCTGGAACTTTCACAGGCAGCTTTATTTAAAAGCTTTTTTAAATCCCTTAAAGGATTTTAGTTTAACTGTACAGGTTACTTTAATATTGACTTTTTTGTGTGATCTGATCAAAAAGGCTGAGTGCATGTATGGGGATTTCTCAACCTAGGCATATGCTTAAGTCTGTAAATGTGGGGTGCAGAAGATACTGGTGATAATTGCAGCCATACCCATGTACCGCAGTTACAATGTGTATTAGGATCAGTTTGTGTCAGGCCAAACTTGTAGCGGGCATACTTTGGAGTATATATTGCTGGAGCAGCTTTGAAGACTGTGAGCTTACACTAACACGAAATAATTGAAGGACTGGATAAAATTTACTACAACGTTTTAAACCGTGCAGTAGAATTAAATAAGAGTACTTGCACTGGAGTGTTTAAGTGGATTTATTATTTCAACCAATGATAGATTTTGTCCACAGAGAATGTATGTTTAATATTTTTTAGATATATATTTTAAACATTATGTTGAATGTTCCCTTTAAGTCTGTCTAGAAGGGTCATTACTGCATGTTACCCTGGCACTGAGTTTTTTGTTTTCTTTCTTTCTTTCTGTGTTTTGATTTTGTTTAGACTGTGTTACCAGTTGATGAAAGTTTAACAGAATCTTTAGGAATCAGATCCAAATATGCTTCATTACGGAAGGATGCACTACTGAAATCTGGTAAGCAGTGGGCTCTAACAAGTAGGATTTCAGTGTCCGTAAAAGCTAAGCTTCTTGCTCTCTGCTTTTGGCCCCAGGGCATTTAAGCAGATGTTTTATTGGAATAGGAACAGGGTGCTCACTGAGCAGCCATTTAGGGATTGTGCAAGAACAAATTATTTTATCATCTGCACTATCATTTTGTATAGTAAAAGCAGCAGAAGCAAACTTTTCTAATTAGGCTGGCTGTGCCATAGAGTTTTCCATGTAATTCGCTATTCATAAGCAGGGTTGGTTTAGTTTGGTGTTTTTTTTTTGAGGGAGGGGAAGAGGGGAATAGAGGGAAACAGTTTTTAAAAGATTTTTTTTTTTCCTTGAAGAAAGATGAGTTTTCCAGCAAATGATTGCATGAGAGGAAAATGCGCAGTATGTAATAAAAGGAGTTCAGAAGTTGAATGTGTGCGGTATTTCCTTAATGGTGTTTTAAATCATTTGGAAGCTTTTCATGTGAATGCTAAAAGAGGGGGTCACTGCAGAACGTGCATCCTTGGAAAAGCTAGGCTGATGCCTAGTTAAACCAGATCTGTATATCAGTGTGTTACAGCATGTTAGTGAATCAAATCTACTCACTTATAATAATAATGCTGAATAGATTTTAGACACTTTAGTCTTAAACCCTATGCATAAATAACATGGTTTTAATTCCTCAGTGTTTGGTGGTGCTATTTGCCGGATGTATCGCTTCCCCACCACTGATGGAAACCACCTGAGAATCTTGGAGCAAATGGCTGAGAGTGTGCTGTCATTGCACATACCCAGGCAATTTGTGAAGCTTCTTCTAGAAGAAGATGCAGCAAGGTGAGCACGTGCTGATTTGCATAGGCAGTCACACAGTAGGGATGTGGCTGCTGCTGAGTTACTAAGGAATATGTATAAGTAATATAACTGTGTTAAAGCACAGAGGCACTGAAGAAAAAATAGAACAAGCAGCTCCTTGCTGATTGAGCTGTCACGGTGAACAAGGTTTTATGTCAGAGTGTGGGGGCTGGGCTTCAGTATGAGATAACAGATAACATGAGTGCACAGATGTGCTGATGGAAGAGAACTGTTGGCAGATTGAACAATTAGGATCATGGTGCAGTTATCTGCATGTAGCAGTTATCTGTTCTTTTTCAAGCATTCATCACTCTTCAAGGCAGCATACTCATTTATTAGTTTTACTTCCCTACAGTTGTAGGCTGTGGTTTGCAGAGGGTCATATGGAGTGGTTTATGTATTCTTCAAAAGCAAAAACTGAATTTCCTTTGGGATGGTAAAAGAATTTTAGCCTTATTTTTGAGTACTTGTTTTTTATTTTAGCTGTGTTTGAATGCCCCTCTCAGAGGCCTAATTAAGTCTGACCTTAACTAAAAATAAAGCTATTTAGTGCTCTCAGTGTCCTGTATTAACACATTTCTGTCCTTTGGGATACTGTGAAAGAAAAGCAAACATTAATCCATATGAGCAGGCAGAAGTAGTCTACAACGGTGGGAAGCATTTTTATGTTTGGCAAAACTGATGGCTTTTCACAAGAAGATGGCAGTGAAAGTTGTCATTTGTGGAAAAAAATGTCTGCAATGACGGCGGAGTTTCTAAAGTTCACAGGGATTTTATATGCTGTTTTGTTTTTTAGAAATGTGTTCTTGTTAAGGAGTAAGGTCAGTTGTGTTAGGGCCTTTAAGGCCTAAGACTTGTAGGGAAAGAATGATCTATCTTGCATAGCTGTCTTGCTACACTTGTGGTGGAGGGGCCTTGGGATGCACCATTACATGTTTAGATATGAGTTATTCATTGTTTCTTTTTTATCTGTGGTTCTCTACAGCTCTTCCTCACAGTACATTCAGAATCTCCTACTCATTATGACATACAGCTAAGATAATGTAAACATTTGCCAAGCTTACCCAGTAGGTGCCATCTGGGATAAACGTGGTTTAAGATCTTGAAGATAATAAAAGGAAAATTTAGGGTGAATGGGGAAAAAAGATGTGGCTTGCTTTAAGAATGTGGGCAGTGAAGTTCCTAAAAGCTTTAACCATAAGAAGTGACTGATCAAAGGCTCTTGCTAAAGTCGTACAGAGATCGGTGTATGCATACTGCATGCAATTCCAGGTTAGTAACAGCCCATGTGATGACTAATATGACTCTGTATGCTCTGAGTTGCATGGCTGAAAAGTAAACTCCATTTCTGTGTAATCTGCAAGAAAGATTTCCTTTTCTTGGTTCAGCTGAGGTAAACCACAGTGACATGCAGAATTCTTTTCTGCCAGTGCTTTTATGTTTATAATGAATAATTGCTTTTCTTTAAAGGTGTGTTACTGTTAGTGCTGAAGTAGTGCCCTGTTATGATATAGTGTGTGATATGGCACATAGTTTGTGTTCAGCCCAATATCTCAGACTTTTCTCCAATTTCTGTGCTGTAGCCCAGAGGAATGCTGAGCAGCTACACAGGCACAGCTGCTTCTGTCTTAGCAATATGGCAACTTGTAAAATGCCTTTGGATTAATCTCAGCTGTTGTCTCTTACATAAAGCTGCTCTGACCCAGAACTCTTTGAAAGGGAACGTCTTACCAGGGGGATATTTTGACTACCTAATTGCTTGTAACATGCACATTCCTTGCTGTCTTAGCCACATGGAGTAAACAAGGAAACAAAGTTTTAATCTGTGAATTTGCTTCAGGAAGACCTTGGCTCAAATGCCTGGTGTGCTTTGAGGAGGGGACTTGACTAGGTGGTCGCAATAGCATCTTATGCAGAAACAGTTTACAAGATGAAACAAGAAGTGTCTTTTTCCAAGTCATTCATACATACATTGTTGCATGTTGGAAAATCAATCTGAAGCTTTTTCTGGAAGTTTGCGTCACTTTAATTCTGTACTAACTACTGTAGAGTAGAAATCATTCTGCCAAATGTTGCCTCAAATTGTATAAAGACAAATGGCTTAAGTTATGGATTAGGGATATTGAGAATCAGCGGCAAAAAATCTGCTGAATCTTTGTGACAGATGATTGGTTCCACCTTTTCTTCAGTGATGTTCTGTCAAATTCTTCCGGCCAGGAACTTTTCTGTTCAGATCTGGGGGTATTCAGTCATCCAGTATTCCACCTAAAGTGAAACTGCAGATGAAGACTTTGTTGGGTGACCTTCCGTGTTTCCAAAACCTTACCGATACTTTCACTTCTTAAGCCTTCCCTGCCTGGCCCTAGAAACTGTCCTGTAGATAACCTGGCCAGCACAGATCTTCCTTGTAGTGTTGGGCACTGGTCTCCCAGCTGAAGTCTGTCACAGTTGTGATTTAGTTAGAGAGTCACCAAAGTTCTGTGGAGTGGATCTTCACTGTCACAAGTCACCTGACAATGGCAGTGCCCACAATTTGCAAGTCATTGAATAGTCTGAGGGCTCCTGCAGAAGGTGGAAGGCTTTGGTTTTGACTAAAACCTGGAGCTCTTGGGGTACACTGTGTTCTGCCTGCAAAGAACCTCAATTCCCTGGGAGAAGGAACACAACAACTGTGCACTGGGACATGTTTGGGAGTGGTTTCCCAGTCTGGTGGCTAGGCTAGACAGGAGTGAGTTCAGAATGCATTAGCTGAGAATGGTGCTACATTGCTATAATGTGAAACTTAGTTAAGCGGACAGTGGAGCTCAACCTTTTTTTCTTTTTTCTTTTTTTTTTTTTTTCTTCTTCCCCTAGGGTTTGTGAACTAGAAGAATTGGGAGAATTATCTCCTTGCTGGGAAAGCCTTCGACGACAAATAGTTACTCAGTACCAAACAATTATCTTAACTTATCAGGAAAATCTGACTGACCTGCATCAATACAAAGGTCAGCAAGATTTATTTTTTATAATAAAATGACACTTCTCAGTTATGCTTTTTGTGAGTAAAAAAAATACTGGTTTTAGATTATATTTATTTCTTAACATTTGTTATGAGGTTGATAATGATCTAGGAATATTTGTCTGCTCTGTTAATCCTCTTATTACACCTAAATGTATAGTAGAATTATGAACTGTAACAGAAAGACCCATCTTTTTGTATGTTTTTTCTCTGCTTTTCTTCTAGCATGTAGCAAATGATGAATGAAACCCCTTGAATATTTTTGCTTAAGCAGATGCAGAATTCTTAAACTGTCTTTTTTTTCTGATTTCTTAGGTCCTTCATTTAAAGCCAGTAGCTTGAAAGCTGACAAAAAATTGGAATTTGTTCCTACAAATTTACATATACAAAGAATGAGAGTCCAGGATGATGGAGGATCAGGTACTTGCTTTTTTCTTTCTTTCTTCACTTTGTTCTGTTTCTTTTTTCTTTTTTCATAGCGAAGCTTCCAGAAACCGCTGTTCTGCGTTATTATTACTACTTGGCATTTTTATAGCACCTTCCACTTTGAATTCCAGATCTGTTAGTGAAAGAGGTGTTGGTATAATTATCCTTGTTCTACAGGTGCCAAAACTAGATATTATAGTTAACTGTGCCTGAGGTGACAGAAGTCAGCGTTTCTGCTAGGGAATATATTGGAATTAGCTGCTTTGTCACTTGGTTTGTGTCAGAATAGTAGAGGTACTGTTTGTTGTTTATTGTTAAGTTTGTGAGTTTTTTCTCAGGAGCCATCGTGAAGGGTAATGCAAAGTCACAACATCAAGCTTTTTTCTTAGTAAAGAACCCAAGTTATTTCTTCTTTCGGCAGTAATTCCCACTGACCATGGACTACGCTTGTTCTGTGTATCACTGTGAGGGATTCCAGTACTGGCAGTTTTGGTGTAAAGGCCAGCTCAACGGCTCTGTTAGACAGACTTGTAGATTGAGAAATGGAGTACCTGCATTCAAGTAGGGTTCTTTCAACTCAGAAGTACCTGATAAATTTCCAGAGCCTACAAAATGATACAGGTTTTACATATCCTTCAACACACTGCCACGAAGCTTTATGTAGTTGCTTTCAGAATAGTTTCAGAATTTCCACAACTGTTTGCGTAAAGATAACAAGCTTTCATTTGTAAGTCCTTTTTGTCCATCCCAGATCAGAACTACGACATAGTCACCATAGGAGCACCAGCAGCTCATTGCCAAGGCTTCAAATCAGGTGGCTTGAGGAAAAAGCTGCATAAATTTGAAGAAGCAAAGAAACAGTAAGTAGAAGTGTTGCTGTGTTAGCTGATGTCATGCCCTTTCCCGACAGTCTGTGCTCAGTGATTTGAGAAAACATTCCATTCTTTGTTTTTCTTGCACCTCATTCAGTGGTTCTACTATACACTGTAAAGATTATTCTGTATTTTCTTCCAAAGGAGGAGAGGAGAAATTATTTCCCCTGTATGTTACTGTATTTATTTCTTTAGTGATAGGTCTTTTCTAGTAGTTCTCTTGGTGAAGTTTTTAGTTTTCTTCAATATTTGTCAATTCATTTAGTTTAACTACTTCAAGTGTGGGGTTTGAGTTCTACCAAATTGCAGTCTAGAAAATGTGCCTTTACAGGCTCTTTAGCTGCTCTACATCGTGCTTTGAACTCATGAACTTCAGACTTTCTGCCGCTCTCATAGTTTTAAGGTCCTGTTGCTGAACTCTCTTTAGTACCAAACAGCTGTACCTGATAGGCAGCTTGGTTTTATAATGAGAATATTGCTGGAGGCTCATACATATTGCCTCAAGATTTATAAGTTCAGGCTTCTGAATCTGGCCTCACTCTGCTCTGCAGGCTGGATACTAAACCTCCTCAATCCTGTCTTCAGGGACTGTTCAGTGACCTCTCTGGAAACGCATCCATGTATACTTTATAAAAAGAGCAGAAAATGGGAAGGTCACATACGGTACAGGGAGAGCTTTCAATGTGCCCTTGCAGCAAATAAAGCTAATTGTATCCTGGCCTACTTTAGGGGTATCAAGGAAAAGATAGTGCAATTTGGGTCTGCATTACTTTTGCTGCAAGAAGGAGAATTTAAGGAACAGTGAGAGTCACGTGAGTCATTGTAGGCAGGGAAAGGAGACTTTACTTCATTTCAAAGAAAGGATTTATAGGGTTTGGATCTGATCTGCCAACTACAGAATCAGTTTTGATAGTAAATAATAGCAACATCCTGTGAACGTCAGTCAGGTGCTGGCAAGAAAAGAGCAAAAGCAGGCATGCTGCAAATATTCCCAATTTAGACTAGGATGGGACTAGGGAAAATGTAAACCTGGAAAAACTGTTACTTTTCCTGTTCTTTTGAAACCACAATTGTTATCTTAAATATCTTCCTTCTGTCAGTGTGCCTCACTCCTGTAATATCTTAATTTTTTGTCTTTCTTTTTTTTTTTTTTTTTAAATTATTCTGTAAATAAGCTGACCAGAAAACTTAATTTCTATCCAGTACTTTTCCTCTAAACATTACTGAACTGTACTTTCTGGGTCCAGTAGAACTGCAGGTTCCACATTTGTGGAATAACTTTTTTGTAGCGTGTGCTCAGCAGAAGTTTGTACTTGTTGTGGGTCACCCTGCTACCCTGTGGTGTCACTTCAGGGGGAACTTTTCCTCCTCCAGCAGTCATTTAGAAGACAATTAACAGTTGTATAGCAATTTATTCCTATTTATCTTAAAAGTAAGGAGGCCCAAAGAACGTAGCTATCCCAAGAATCATAATAGGCTTTTGATGCAGCGGAATAGAGAATCAGGCATTCCATTTCATCCAGTCAGTTCAGAAATCAGAAATATATGCTATTTAGGAGTATAGAAAGCTTACAAAAAAGTAGTCTGATGTTTGAGACTAACAAAAATGCATTGTGAAAGACATTGTGCTCTATAAATGAAACCTCCTGTCATGAGCTTAAAGTATAAAACCACTCCTGTGGACCACAAGAAATTCAGCTCCTTCAGAAGATGAGCTTGGAGTACTACTTTGAGGATATGCATTTCTTCATAGCTGTTAATATAAAATAGGGTTTTAAGATCTCCCTGGTAAGATGGTTCTTCTATTTTATCATAAAATCCAGTATAGTAGAATTGAGTTCCATCTCCTCGGTTTCATCGTTACGCAGATATTGTTCAGTTCTTTCTTCTTTCTTTGGCAAAATTGCACTTGCTACATCCACAACATTTCCCCAGAACAGCACATGGTCATCTGGCAATCTGTGTTTTTTGCTTACGAGTTTAATCGTATGTACCTGCATTGTTGAAAAGATGACTCAAATATGTTATTCCCCACAAACGTTTGTTTTGTTTTTTTGCTTCTGGTATTTGCTAACAATCTGCTAATTTTATTTTGGTTTTTTGTTTTTTTTTAGCAGTTATGAGGAGTGTTGGTGAGTTTTCTGTTTCTGAGAGTTCTGTAGAGAGGGCTTCTGTTCTTTGGGTTGTTTTTCTTTTCTTTCTTTCTTTGGCAAAGGTGTGGTGTGTTTTAACGTGTGCAGGGCTTTTTTAATGTCATGCATCATGGCATCCCTAATTGTGTTCTGAATAATCGTAGCTGCTTTGTAGAATGTACGTGAAGGAACTTCCTTTCACCTGCAATGTCTGCTTATAATGAACAGCTTCCTGGCTCTCTCTGAACATATTAGAAAGCTAAGAGCAGAATGTGAGAATTTTGTACCTTTGCCTCTGTTATTTCCAGTGAAAATCGCTGAGAGAAATCACAGAATCATAGAATGGCCTGGGTTGAAAAGGACCATAATGATCATCCAGTTTCAACCCACCTGCTATGTGCGAAGTCACCAACCAGATCTTCTGCCAGTGGTCCTTGAACCTTTGTAGTTGTAGATTGGGCGTGGTTTATATTTTTGTAATCCATGTCTGCATGTTATGGTGCTTAGTGCTATGAAAATGAAACTTGATGGTTCAGCAGTGCAGAAGTTCTGCTCTGAATCACTCATATTGAAGGCTGAACCCCTTAAACTGAGAGTTTAAGCAGAGCAAGCCTGTGTTTTGCTTGCTGATACAGTGCAGTGGGAGCTGTTCATTTGAAAAAGCAATTGCAGGTTGGAAAGTGGATTTATGTGAACTTTATGCCATAAAATTTTTCTCCAATCATCCCAGCAATCTTTGTGATTAAAAATGTAACAATTCTAAGTCAGATCTCAGTACGCTGCATGGCCTTTCCTGCCAAATATGTCTTTATGCATGTTGACCACACTGTCATAGAAAGAAATTGCTCAGAGGAATTGTCACTAAGATCACTCATCAATATAGAGCACAAATCATGTTCAGTGAAAGTCCTAAGAGCTAAGATTAATTTGCTGTATAGCATAGCAGTACTGGGGAGCAGTTGTTCTCTGCTCCAGTGGAGTGGCTGACCAGAGGGATACAAATAAGAATAAGCACTTCTGCACTTCATCCTTTGAAAATGAAATCTCCCATCTTTTGTAATGGAGCTCAGGCAGATATGAGATTAAGGTCCTCTCTTGCCTTACTATCTCTTAAGGGTAAAGAACTGGTATTTGTTGCATTGATTTTAAGGCATGCCCCTTGCAGCTCTCATGTGTTACCTCACAGACACACTGCAGAAATGAACAGTGTTGCTCTAGGAATAGCAAAGGAATTCACACTTCCCAGATATAGTGACCTGAGGCAGCTGTGCCTGGAAAGGAAGCTCTTCTCCATGCAGTCTCAGCAGTTCTTCTCTCTTCAGGCACTGCTGAGCTCAAGTTTTACAGTAGGTTCTGTATTGTACTACACTGAAGTCATTTGTGAGTAGAAAAAAAGAGTAAGATTAAGATAATATTGAATGGATGTCATCTCATGCTTGTTGCCACATCATGAACAGGCATCACGCTTGTGACAGCAGGAGCTGAAGTAAAGGCCTGATGTCTGTGTAGATTTCTCACTGGGAGATCAGAAAAAGAAGATACTGCCTGGCAAAGGGAAAGTTTCGGTTTAAATGAATTTCCAAAGCTAAAAAGATGTTTTTGTGAATTGTTTTTCTCAGTTAGGATTAGCTAACCCTTCAGAAGTGCTACAGTCCCTTTGTCTGTTACAGACAAGTGCTCAACATGGATCCTAACTACAAAATCAGCTTCTGTAGATGTCTAAACAGAGCATGTGAACACCCACCTTCTCCACTACCAAGTAAATGGTCTTAGTGGAGCTGCAGTGTACCAATATAAAGATGTGCTTTACTTGTATAATTTATTTCTATTTCTAGGTGGAAAAGGGTAGTTTGGTATAGCTTTATGCAGTTAGAGCCATGTCTGCAACGGAGACTGTTGTACCACAGCCATAGTTTAACACAGCATGTGCTAACAAGGGCAGAGTCTTTGGGTTAGCCTGATATATAATTTGCTTTTTATGTCTTGTACGATTGCTTTTGCTGGAGTAACTTTAGTCAGCCCTGCAATTGAGAAAAAGATATTCTAGCAGGATTTACTAGCTGAAGAAAGTTCTGTTAATAGCACACTCTCCATTATGAATCTGGGTGCCATTTCTGTATTGGAAAGAATGTGGATTTCCTTTTCTCAATGCTAGGGTGACAGCACTGTTTTACACAGCAGGTCTCAGCGAAGTGTCTGTGTTGTAAGGAGAGAATGGGGCAAGCTGTCACTGCAAATGCTGTTTCTGTCTCTGATGGCAAAATCTATCTCATACATTCTCCTCAGTAAAATTGTCCCTCTGGTATACAAGCTCTGCTCTCAGACACTTGGCATAAGGGATTAGTAAATCTGCATCCAAACACTTTCAGTAAGGCAGAGAAGGCTCTAAGATCATGCTCCTGCTGTGCAATTGCCAACTGGCCTTTCACTGTTGATTGCTAGGTAAATTATTGTTGTCTGCCATTAATTGCCTAGCATGCTACTGCAAAGCGTGTACCTCTGGAGCAATTTTACCCCTGAAATCCATCTTTCTTTTTCAGCACTTCAACAGGTTCCCAGTCGATAATATACATCCCCCAGGACATTGTTAGAGCAAAGGAAATCATTGCACAAATCAACACCCTGAAAACTCAAGTCAGCTATTATGCAGAAAGGCTCTCACGAGCTGCCAAAGATAGATCAGCTAATGGCCTTGAAAGAACACTTGCCATCCTGGCAGATAAGGTAGGAGAATAATACATCTTCACACTGAGAAACACTGCTGGGTTTTTTTCTCCCTTTCTTTTGTTTACTTTGTCTGGTAGCGTATTATAACATATTTAAAAAAAAAAAAAAAAAAGTGAAAATCAGACCTGCTTTAGAATTTAATGTACTTCTTGGTTTTTTCTCCTGTTCTTCACACTTCCTTGCCTTGAGAGTGGAGAACAATGTCCTCTGGCTGCCTCTGTTGATTCACTGTAATCCAGAAATGAACATTTCTTCATTTTCTTTTATACTCTTTTTCTCCATAACCATTTTGTTTCTTTTAATGCCCCTCTGAGTCATATGTCAAGCAGCAGCAACTGGGCGAAGCTTACATGAATGAAACTCTTCTGTAGTACTCCACTGGTAAAATAAGGAATAATGGTGACACAGCCTTTGCTTGAGTTAGTGATGTGAATTGGTTATTTCTTGATGTTTGTTAACGGAAGACAGACTTCTTTTAACTGAAGACAGTCATTTACAGGGACAAAAACCACCTACAGTTTTAGTGACTGCTTCTGTCCCTGAAGTAGATCAGGGTTGTAAATGGCACAATGGCAGTGGCATATGCTCAGTCAGTTAGCCATAAATTGTCCCAGTTGAGGGGTTAGGTGTACACCTTTGTAAACCACAGAAGATAATGTGACCACATGCAAATATGTTAGTAATAATATTCACTCTAAACAGTACTGCAGCATGTATAATTAATCCACAGGATTTTCTACAGCTGGACAAAGTATACATACAGCATCGTGAGGGCTTTCTCTTATTTAATGGACAAACAGGTCAATTTTTTTTCATATTCACATAACTTATCCTTTAATGCAAGATTACTAAGAAAGGAAACAGGTTGTATTGATCAGTAGTTAACATCTTTTCTCTTAAGTCTTGTTTGCTATAATTTGAGACAGGTGGAGAATAAAAATGTCTGGACGTTGTTTGAAGGTTTCTTCAATTGGTGAAGTGCAAATAGAGGTGTTAGGAATTGCACATTTATCAGTGATGTTTTCAGTAACTGCAAGACTTTGGAAACCTATTCTTTCTGTTCTGGTACCCTATATAGCTTTTGAAGGCCATGCCATACAATGCTTTCAAAGGCATCTCAGAGACTCCGAAGTAGTTGTTTTCTTTACAGCATTTTTTTTATTCTTTCTGTAAAAGAATATAATAAAGATTGTGTACGGAATAACGGAAAGGTCATTAAGATGTTGGGGGATTATTGCTTTTTAGACCCGGCAACTCGTCACAGTTTGTGACTGCAAGTTGTTGGCAAATTCAATACATGGACTAAATGCTGCGAGGCCAGATTATATAGCTTCAAAGGCATCTCCAACCTCTGGAGAAGGGGAACAAGTGATGTTGAGGAACGATCAAGATACACTAGTGGCCAGATGGACAGGACGAAACAGCCGATCTTCTCTGCAAGTGGACTGGCATGAAGAGGAATGGGTACGTTTGCTCCGTGGGGTGATGATCGAGTTTCTTCTTAGTTTTTGTTTGCTGTTGTTTTATTTGTAATGTCTGTATCTGCTCATGAGATATGCTTAGGATTAGTATTTTGGAGTATATTTGTATGCATCTTAGTCATCTACTGGAGAAACTGGTCAACTAGCAAAGACATTCTGTCCACCCTGTGTGCACTTACTGCTCGGCACAGAGCAATAAACTGGCTTTAATGAGCAGCAGAGGTCACCACAATTGGTGCGTTTATTCAAGTCACTTCCAGGGGCAAATAAACAGCATTTAAAGTAAACTGGCCATACTACAAAGGGCTCTTACTCTTCTCCAAAATGATGCATATTTTGCGTGTGGTAGCCATAAAGTTCTGCATTCCAAACTTTTCTCTGATTTTGTGTTCTCTAGATATTTGAAACTTGCTATCCATCTCTGTTTTGATGATGAACAGCTTCTAAAAAGTGTTTGCACAAAAACTGCCAGTTGGCATAAAAATTGGTCCATGTAAATTCTGTCATTGTGTAGTATAAATTGAAGTAAATTAAATCTCAGAAATGATCAAGATAAGTTAAAGCAGTGATTAATTGTTCAAATCTGGAAATGACATCCAATTCATTTTGGAAATGGATCCTTGTTAATTTTGTTTTGGCATGCTTTGACCGAGGGTCAGGCTCAAAGTAATAACAAGATAATAATAAGGCCAGTTCATTTAATTAGATGGAAATATAATACACTAATTTTATCTATTACTCTGAGTTATGTAAGTAAAAAAGATGCATGGTTGTTTATAATCATTATGCAGTCTTTTTAAGAGTGTGGTTTTTTTATTATTTCAGTTAATTGTATTGTTAAATAAATTTATCTGCAGTAGAAAATCAATACATCACGAAGACCAATTCTTTGACCAGCTTCTATGAAAGTAGAATTTGCATTTACAGAAATAATCACTTTTAAAAATAAAGCAAGAGATCAGCTTTTGTCTGACTAAATGGAGATGTTCCTGTCTTACACCAAATTTCTAATATTATTTAAAATTATTTTCTGCATTTAGTTTGCATTTGGGCTTAGCCACGCATGTAGGGGAATGCCAGTTCTTTTTTTCCTCTTTTCCTAGCTTTGGAAAGAATGAAGAATATCATCTCCTTTTAAAGGGAGGGAAGACTGTCACTGAATTTTAGTTGCTTTGAGCTTTAAGGAGGTGAAAGTTTAAGGGAGAAAAGTGTATGTTTATCAGCGAAACTGGGTCAGCATTTTCTTGTTGAACGTTAGAGTCTAAAAGAATAAGCAGTTATGCCAACTGTAATTGTGAATAGTAGTGAAGGAAGAGTCACTTAAAATTGTTCAGCAAACATACTTTGAAAATAACTTTACAATTTACTGTGCACTGACTTTGCTACGTATTGCTGACGCGGTGGCATGCATTATTTATAGAGCCTGTGTGTGTCCTAATGTGGTAATTCTGAGTACACAGAAACTTTGCAGAAGAATTGGGACTGAAATCATAGGAGAAAATTGGAGGGATTTATTACCTAATGTCTTCTTTTCTTTTTAAGTTGAGAAAGGAATGTTTTCTTTTAAGGAGAAAGTTTGGTTGAATGTTGACAAAAGTCTGGAGTGCATTATACAGAGAGTGGACAAACTTCTCCAGAAGGAGCGCCTGCAAAGTGACAGCTGTGAAGACGTTTTCCAGTGCGACATCAGCTGTACTAGTAAGAAAGGTAATCGGGACACCCGTGCCTACTGGATAAATCCAGAAGATGTAAATGAGACTTCATCCTCCTCACCACCATCATCCTCACCTCCATCATCCACCCCATCCTGTGCATGCCATTCTCTCAGAAAGACAAGTGCGTATGCCAGACACCGCTTCTCACTACTGCTCTCTTGCTGTGCGCTGGCATCATTCCTAAGCCTCCATGACATCCTTCCTATGTGTCTTTAGTTCAGTGCTGGTGTTATGCCCTGGTGTCAGGCAGACAGGGCTGGCGGTGTACTGGGAGCTGCAAGGACCGTAACTTTAAAATCCTAACCCCACTGAAATCATCGCTAAATCTCTCATTAATGGCAATGGCTTTTGGTTTTCCTGCTGGGTATTTTAAGCTAGCAGGATAGGTGTTTGGGTTAGCGTTTGTCCAAAATCACCTCTGGTAGATTTCCTGTTGGCTTCAGCTTCTTTGCAGCTATCAAAGCTTATTACAGTGAGCCTCTGTAAAAGATTAAATAAAGCACGAGAGAAGTGCATTGCTAATGATCCCAACTGGGCTGCTAAAGTATAGGAGGGAAGCCATGTAGTCCTATTAGACTGAGCTCAGCTTGGAAGAGTGAACCTATGGGAGTTTAAAGCAGATTTTAACCCAAACTTTCAAAAGCTGTGGAGCTGAAGGACTCATTTAGTTAGGCTTCATATAGCTGGAAGGTAGGAGTTCGCAGTGTGAGCTCTCAGTGGAGTAATCCTATCAAAAACAGGATGGGAATGAGAGATCCATATCAGTTTAATGCAACCTTGAATTAAGTTTCAAAATTATTTTATTTATCTATGTACCTATTTGACTTCCTTTCATTTTGGTTATTTGTGGTCATTGTGGTCTGACTATTTAATAGATCAGGTATGCCAAATTAAGCTCTAGAAAAAGTGAGATTTTGTGTTTTCATTTCCTTTTGTCCTGTGCTGTCTTACCGTTTGATGGCCTTTTGTGCATCTGTGACTTCATGTCCATTCCATTGGTAATGTTATAATAAAGTTGGAAGACAGTGCCTTTAAGAAAAAGAAAACAAGGAATTGGAAAAAAAAAAAAAGTTTATTTGTAAAGCTCTTGTTGCATTTGATTTGCTTAATATCTTAAGTAACCATATTTTTCTAAATTAGACTGACATTTGTGTGTGTTATAAAGGAGACTATAATGGGAGAGCTGGGTCTTGATTCAGAATATGTTTTCTATTAATTTTTGACTAAATGTTTTGCCATTTTAGTGCCTTTAAATGTCATTATTTGCTGGCTAGTTTATGTAGTATTTACATGAAAGTTTTATCAGTAAACTTCATATATTAGAAGTATTATGTTGTTCATATTAAAAATAATAATAATAGGAAAAATCTGTTATGGGTGATAACAGAATCTTTCCCCAAGGCAATTCTGTGCTGAAAGCATCTTAGAACAATCATTTGCTTTCCATTTACCCAGTATTTTCAGATAATTTTTTTACATCTGCTGAAAATCCTGACACCTGTGCAATGTGAAGATGGAATTAGTTGTATTTACCTACCAAAGGTTTTGTTTCTGTCAGAATTTACAGAACCTTTCACTTCTGTGCCTCACAAAATGGGGGAAAAGAACTCTTCCCATTAAATCCACAGAATGTGGCACAGACAAATCAGTAAGTGTAGCAAGTTTTAAAGCTGAAGGACTTGCTGCAGTTTCCCAGTGTAAGGGCTAAATCTGAATTCTAACTGTCAGCCAGAGTTGGATAAATGTAACTTAATGCTGGAAAGAGAACCTTGTTCCTTAGGTGTCTGGTCTTAATGAACAGTTTAAATTAAATTGCACTTGAGAAGTTCATTGTAAGCCAGCATAAGCCAAGTGCTTGATCACATTATCATCAAATTTTATTCTTACTTAGTGGTAATTTTGACAGACTAACCGGTTGTTCAGACAGGAAATATATTCTTATTGAAAAAAAAAAAAGGAATTTTTTATTGACTCCACACCAAACCTGCCCTATAATTCCCTTTCTGTGTCACTTTCCACAGCTGATCATGGGAATAGCTGAGAGAGACTAAATACTTTCTCTAAGTTCATAATCACAACGGTTTAATGCTTTTCTTTCTCCTATGTTCATAGAACTAACAATTTTTCTGTTATTTATTCTGAGTTGTGAATAAATGACACTGAGCAGAGAACAGGCAATTATTTATTTATTTGTTTGTTTATTTTTGGAAAACAAAAAATGACAATTGAAGATAGTTCCAGAACTGGTGAGAGAGCAGAATGTTACTGAAACATTCGGGAGCATCTCTCTAGAATTAAATGCTTGTAGAAGAAAATACTGCCTGAAATGGTGGAAGGGAGAGTTAAGATTACACTTGCAGCATGGGTGCCTTAATTTTCTGTTGAATTTACGGCTAGTCTTTTGCTATTCTGAGTAGCAGCCTTTCAGCCAGCTTATTCTGTAGTTGCACTGGACCAGTGGTTCTCAAATGGTGCCTGTGAATCGCTGGAATTGGCAGTGCACTCACTGGTGATCCACAGAGAGCCCCTGAGCTGGTGGGTGCTGGCTCCAGATCCCCGTCCTCGTGTCTCCCTGATCTGAAACACTGAGTGAAGAAGGTTGTGCCATTGGTGCCCACAGGCAAAGGAGTCTCTCTGCTGAGCTCCTGTTCACTCAGTGAAAGAGCTTGAGAACCCTGGTGTTGAGCATTTGAGTTGCCTATGTTTTGAATATGTTGCTGCTCCTTAATCATGCATGTTGCCCCTCCATTTCTGTGCAGATTGCAGCCCCGCTCCGGAAGAATCTGCCCCAGGTATGTGCATTCATGGCTTCTGCTTCTTCTGAAAATTCCAGGTTTTTTGTTCGTAGTTAACAACTGAACAAATGCTTTGCAGTTCAGGTTGACTGTTTTCAAATGGCGATGTTCTGTGATACCACATGACTTACCTAAACATATTGAGAAGTTATTTCCTATATAATAGTTCAAGCATGTATCTGGTAACTTCTCGGGTACGGGAGAGCGCTTGTTTGGTTTGGAGAAACCAAAGTGACCACTGACTAGTGTAGGTGACAGTGACTTTCCAAATACTGCTAAAGTCTGTGGGAATCTGATTTTCATGACCTTTCAGTCATGTCCTTTCGTATGTGCAATGGAGCTTGCCTTTCTGAATGAGATGTCAAACAGAACATGGAACAGTCAGCAAGGCTGGTGGAAAATTTGTGTTGGGTGTATACAGTGAGCAGTACTGGGCACTGCAAATCTACTGTCTCATATTACAGAATTTGGAAGACCTTCCTCATGCTGTTAGCCTTCTCTTCTCTCCCCTTGTACTTCTACACTCTGGTTATCTTCCAGAGGTCTCCCACCTGGATGGCTGTAATCTCATCCATTTGAGAGCAGGTTAATCTCAACTCTGTGGAGGCTCATTCTCAGTCCTGTTGCACTGTGGGCTCCTGCGTTTAGTGAAATACATGGAAAGTAGAGCCGCTGTGCAGGTAGGGTTTGCACCTTCAGAGAACCTAGTGGCGTTCTTCCCAGCTCTCTTCCTTGTTTCCTTCTATCACAGGGAAAGTGCTTTTAATGAATAAAATTCATTTTGCGCAAAGTTGGAGTTGCTGGAAGCATCTCTTTAGTTCTTGCAAGCTATGAATGTGATACATGAATGAAGATTGTTTTAGTTATTTTTAAGATTGGAGTAATTAAAAGCAATCAGGGTACCCCAGCTAGGCACCCAGATGTACCCCAACTGCATCTTGAGCAGAAGCAGCTGAGGCAGCAGTGCAGCAAAGCGCTTAATTAGACATCGGTGTCTAATGTACAATGCAGAACATCTAAAGCAGATGACAAGCTTCCTGTAGGTTTGTTCAGCGTCAGTCTCTAGACAGAGTAACTTTCTATCATGAAGCAGAAGCCCCTGCTTGGGAACTGGGATTTGTGTCCAAGATGTGTCAGTGGCTAGCTTGGGCTAAGTCATGATTTTAAATGTACAGCGACTCACTGAATCTTCACTGTCTCAGGCCCTTTGCCAAATCATTCTCCCTCTGGATCTGCACAGTGGAGTCTATAACTAGTTTTAAAATGCTCTGGTCATCTGACAGAACATAAAAGCTGTGCTCAGAGTGGATTTCACATAAAAATTACTGCCTCGTGATGTGTAAAGGTGCCATTGATTGATTGGATAGAAGATATTCTTGCAGAATTAAGATCCTGTTAGGTAAATTACGAGTGGTAGACAGAAGAAGGATGGAAAAGTCCAGGTGAACACTTTCAACTTTATTTAAACTCTGCCAGTGAAGTATTTTGACCTCATTTGAACCTGTCATTCCTTTTGTTCTTGTTTGCTTTTAAGGACAACTGCCATTGGTCAAACAGTTAAAAACAGCACATGTCTGTGAAGCAGGTAGTGAAAAATATTTACTATTTTGCTAACTGTGAAGGGGGTCTTTCTTTC
Source organism: Alectoris magna (assembly GCA_030625065.1). NCBI lineage: Eukaryota > Metazoa > Chordata > Aves > Galliformes > Phasianidae > Alectoris > Alectoris magna. Next base: position 64,572,560 of record CM060560.1, read on the forward strand.
ATGGCCAGTGTCTACAGCCAAGAAGACACACAGCACAGAGGGTTTTTGCTTGTTAGCCTAGGTGAGCTGTTGCACTGTGTGTGTGTGCTGGGAGAAGAAAACATCTAAAGATTGTTTTATCTTCAGGCATGCTGGTGTACCACCAGTGTGCTTTGTGATTACCAGAGGTAATTTACCTTCCAAATGAGGTACTGCCAGGCACACTGCAGTCTCTTCTGAGTTAATAACTGCATTCCTGTATGTATGTGAAATACTGGTGTGCTAGAAGTTATCCTCAGTTCTTTCTGTCATTCTTGGAAAAACTCTTAAATGTGTTAAGAGAAGTGCTCTGTTGCTATCATCTGTATTTTGCTTTCTGGTTATTTACAGACCCGTATTAAGGTAGCACTTTTATTTTGAGAGAAAAATACTTAATGGGATGTAAAAGAAAAGCTGCAATTCTGTGGCTTTTCTTCTGATGTTCCTTACGTTCTTTGTGGCAGTGGAACAGAGCCAAATAACTTCCCCTTTGTGAGGTTTATAGATTATCTGTCTACCACATGGAACAAAAGCAAAAAGGATACTTCTGTTAGTCTTGTCAGTTAAGTTTCTTGTATCTTACTTCCAAAGTTCCCTGTGTGGCTGGTTATCAAAGAAATATTTATTGTTGCTGGCTCTTTAGTCCTGCAGTTGAGTCAAAGTCACAGACAGCTTCCTTTGAGAGGCATGAACTGACCCTGTTCATGTGGGCTTTGAGCTGCATGTTGCATCCATGACTACAGCCAGCCAGTCTGGGGTCACACATCTTGTGGTTGTGGTGCTTTTTAGCTACAGAAACACATTGTCTTTCCCTGGAAAAAGAGAAGTTTTCTTCTCTTTCAACATTCTGTACATTAAAGAGAGTGAATTGTTTTCTCCTAACATTGCAGAGAGAATAGATTTTTGTATAGGATCTGAGTAATATTTCATACAGTCCTGGAAATGGTTTTTAAAAATTGGTGAGAAAAAAGATGAAAGAAGGAGAGAAAAGACACTGAGTCTATGGGATATGTTAAGGTAGAGCAATTTCTTTAGGCAGAAAGAATGATACAGTGTTTGGGGTACTACAATAGGATTCTGGCAATCTAGTTACATTTCTTGACTTCCTGTGTAGGACCTTGAGCAGTGTCACTCTAGGACATAGTTCGTGTGTTACAAAGTCAAACTCCTAAATACCTCCAACGGTTTGGCTAGCTCTCATCTACATTGCTAGACTTAGTGTTTCTTGCTGGTTTGATGTAGAACTTCAAAGCTACTTAGCAGACAGGAACATGTGAAGGAATACCTTCACCTCTTTGCTTTTTGACTCCTGCAAAGGAGAAAAAAGCACGGTCTTACCTAACAGAGGATAAATATTTTTAAGATGGCGAGGCGTTGAATGATACACCTGATTCCACAAAAGGCAGAGATGTTTGGGAGAAATCTCATTCACAGAAATGGCTAAACAGAAGTTCCCTATGCATCTAGTTATGCAGTGGGCTCCATATTGACTGTCCCTGTATGCACTGTGAAAGGGTGTGTTTGAATGTGTACGCACACTTATACACACAAGTGTGTGCTCGTCTTTCTGTTAAGGCTTACTAAGTCAGCCATTGTATGACGTGTTCTGTGGCACAAAATGGGGAGCTATTACATGGCTGGGAAAGTCTTAACAGCCTCAGACAGTCAAATTACCCATGTTTTCCTCATGCAATATCCACTCTGTATTACTGAACTGATAACAAGCAAGGAGTAACTGGCCAGCCTAAATGAAATGAGCACTGCATGTGGATTATCAACAACTTTAACTTGGTACAGTAAGTCACTCCTTAACATACATTTGTTTGTTTCAGATAAAATACTTACTTAAACTGTTGTTAATCATTTCTTTCAACCAGGTGAATGGAGCGAAGCTCTTTATCCTTTGCTGACGACTCTTACAGACTGCGTGGCCATGATGAGTGACAAGGCCAAGAAAGCCATGGTCTTCTTGTTAATGCAGGACAGCGCCCCGACAATAGGGCTGTGTCTGAGTCTTCAGTATCGCAGGGATGTTGTCTTCTGCCAAACTGTAAGCAAGCAAATTTGCAGGGTTTGATTACACTGAGATGTGCATCCCGTTTTTGTGAAACATGAAAGGTGTCTTCTTTCAGAATTTTACAGATCTACTGTCCTCTCAAGTTTAACAGTGTGATCTCCTCTCACAGACTGTGCTGTGCTGTTCTTATCGGTCACTTCATGCACTCAACAAGATAAGAATGTAATGTTTCCTGGCATATACGTTTCTGATTTCAAAACAAATAGTGCCAGAGATAGTGACAGTAGTTATTTTTAGCATAAAGAAAACCAAGAAGTTCAGCATCACTCAGGGAGAGAAACCCAACCACATCAGGAGGAGCAAGTGCTGAGGTTTTGCTAGAAGTTCTGTTTCTGGGCCTGCTGAGGTCTCTTTTGAGTCAACCATTGACTAGCAGGTGTCCGCACAAAAACTTTCCACACCCCTTCTGCCCACTGCACCTTCATAGGGTGCATACTTCCCTGTGCAATTAGTATCTCTTTGCTTTGTTTCAACAAAGCTTATCTCTTGGATGTTATTTGTTAGGATTGTTGTTGTCTCATAGCGTAATATTTCAAAGAGAGACATTCAGAGAGTTTTTTCCACATACAAAACTTCATAATGCAGCTGATTTTTTAATTTGATACTTTGAATATGTTTACCCATTGTAAATAGAACTTTAAACTCATCCCTTCTGTTTAGTTCTGTAAGTCATACACCTGCAGTCACCCTGGAAGTTCCTTTGTTGACAGAAAGGCTGGTACTAGTCTGAGAACTTAATACCAGTTTTAGGATGAGGTCAGCCCTGGGGTCTTGTCCAGAATATCTCACAACTGTGAAGGATTTTGAATCTTTGCCTAACGCAAACAGACACTGCATTTTTACGCTTTTTAAAACTACGATTAAAAAGAAAAATCAATTATTCATGCTATCAAAATTCGTAGCTTAGAACTAGTAGTGTTGCTTTTCCATCTGTAACTTAAACGATTTGTAAGTTGTAGATTCTAACAGCAGTGGTCACATCAAGAAAAGCAGATAGATACAAGATCAATGGCAGTCTGCCTTGGGGGAGCTTGTGAGATGAAGGCATTATGCTCTAAATCAGATGTTAGGAGTGTTTTGGGTGTTGTTGGTTGGCTGTCTCTCTTTAGCTGCAAGTAAAAAAATAAAAAATGAAAAAGTAACTTAAAGACAAAGAGCATCAGTCTAACAGATTTTATAGTACCTCTGCCTTACATGTTCTGTTGTTTCCATTTGGAGCTGAAGAGCCTTTTGTTTTTGTGTTTTCTCTCCCACAGCTGACAGCTCTCATATGTGGTTTCATTATCAAGCTGAGGAACTGCCTGCATGATGATGGATTTCTAAGACAGCTCTACACCATTGGCTTGCTGGCGCAGTTTGAGAGCCTGCTGAGCACTTACGGTAAAAGCACAGGGCATGCAGGAGACAGGAGCTGTTGAATCACCGAATTCTGCTTTAAATTGGCTACAGCAGACCGCAAGTGTTTGGTACAGTCTACAGCTCAGCTACAGAATGTTTTCCAGAATTGAAATGCAAAACCAGATCATATATGGAGTGCTTAATTCACTAACAACTCTGAATTCACTTTTAATTGAATTACTTTCGAAAACATACGAATAAACTTGCCTTGTGATATAATAGAGGCATAGAATAGGAAGGGACCTTTAAGATTGTCTTGTTCCAACCCCCCTGCTATAGGCAGGGACACCTCCCTCTAGACCAGGTTGCTCAAAGCCCCATCCAGCCTGGAAAGAATAAAGCTTTAAAAAAAAAAAAAAAAAAAAAAAAAAAGCAATCACTTTGATTTTTCTTTGTTTCTTCAAAAAGATTTTTATGTTTGCTTTTTCAACAAAGAAATGGAGTAGAATTGCAGTAAGTTGAGAGAAACTATGCCTGAAATATGTTCCCTCAATTTTTTTCACCTCTCGTAATCCTACAGGAAAAAGTGAGATTGGAGAGAGAATGCGAAAAGGGAAAATCCTTCACTAGTATTGTTCTTGTGTCAGAATAGCCATATGGATGCCAGTTAGGGCATACTGTACTGAAGGAATCTGGAATATGTTATAAGATTCTGAAGTACGGTATGCCAAAACCAGTTTTTGGCACATGTCCATGACAATGCAGAGAAGTATTTCCTAGCATCATCTAAACTGGAAAATCAGAGTACGGTCTACATGAAATCCAGTAGTCTGGGCTGTGCTGGATGATCAGTGTTTTCTAATATTGCTAAACTGATAAAGTTGATCATGATGTTGTCTGCAGTCTGTAGGCCAAGGTGGGCTGGGCTGCCTTGCATCTTTATCCACAGAACTTCTTCATGAGGCTGATGCCCTAATCAAATCGATAAAGGGAAGTTGCACATAACTGGTAATGATTACAGTTTGTTTTTTCCTCCTTGGTTTAGGTGAGGAGCTGGCAATGCTGGAGGACATGAGTTTGGGAATCATGGACTTGAGGAATGTAACCTTTAAAGTAACTCAGGCAACATCAAATACATCTACTGACATGCTGCCTGTCATCACTGGAAATCGGTGAGTAAAAGGGAGGCGAGCAGGAAGTGGTGTGGGAGAATGGAGAAGCAATGATGCTGCACTTAAAATTCAAGTGAATTATGAGCTTCTGTACTGTGCTGCTCTTTCCTCTCAGAACTTTAGAGAATTATTAGGTAGCTAGCTAACTCATTTTTTACCCATGTTTAATTTTACAGTGAGTTAAGCTGAAAAGGAATATATAGCAAAGCTCAAACTGCGACAATATTTTTCTGAGTAAATATTATCCCAATCTAGCCTTCCATAATCTCAAGCCAGCGTAGTTCAATCTTCTCTTATACACTTGTGCTGTTTGTAAATTTCAGACTGATTTTTGATGCCGATCTCCTGGTCTGAAATTCACTGATGTTGATAAGTTTGACAGTGCTTTACTATATGCTGTTGACCGTTAGCATCATGCAGGTGGTGGCTGCTGTGTATTTTTGATCAATTTCTTAACTACCAGGGACAAACTGAATTTAGCTTACAGTTGCTTGCGACATGTTTTCTGCTTCATGTTTTCTGCTTCTCTTTTTGGCCACTTGTCTAAAATGAGGTGTTTTCATATTTGAGCTTAAAAGCAATTTATCCACTGGCTTCTGATGTGATGTTCTGTGCTCCTGCAGTAGAGCTCTTGCCCAGGGGGAGCCAATTCACAGGTAGGAATGAGTGGGTGGAAGGACAGAGGACTCACAGACATCAGTGTTTAAGTGTTTCTGTATTTAAGAGTCTTTAGAATCTTTAAGTTTCAAATCTGATTGCTGGAGGAGATAAGGCTTTCTTGGTCAGTGTGGTGTACCAAGTTCCACTGAAGATTTGCACAATTTTGTCCATATCTGAAATACGGCTAGAACTCTTGAAAATAAGGATCTGTAGAGGAATTTAATTAAGTTCAGATTCACATGCAATGAAAAATGTGCTAGCTGAAGGAGGGCTGCAGTGCAATCATGTACATGACAGAATTTGCTGAGACCTTTGGGAATGGCTGAGAGCTGACAGAAGATCCCCCTCAAAGAATATCTTTAGTTAAAACCTGCTGTCAGCCATAGGACACAAATCAAGAGACAAACAGTCCTCACTACGCTTGGGGCTGATAGTGTTGCTGTAGAGATTTTACCTTAGAATGAGAAGAGAAAATCATTTATTTTGGTGCAAACGGTTGGAGATTTACATTTAGAAATGAGAACAGGCTTTTTACTTTCAGTCACAGCACATGATTTGTACTTCTATCCAGCATAAATGTGGGACATGCCAATTTTGATTGCCCTATATCCTTCTCAGAGCTCTTTTGCTATACTTGAGTGTATGTGCTGGCAGTATCTTGTGGTAACACATAAGACGTTTGATATTAATTATCATAGAAAAATTATCCTAGGAAAGTTGAACTATAAGGACTTGAACTTAAGATCCTGCTGCTGTTAGATTAAAGCACAGCACTCAGATTAGAGTGACTTTTGTCCTAGCAACCTGTAGCATTTTCAACCGTATATCAGCCTGTAGCAGACATAAGGTGGTATGCACTGATGCTATAGGTATTACCTCACATTCACCATGACATAAAGCACACACAGTGCTCTTTGCCTTGGCTCAGTAGGCCCAAGGTAACCTGCTGACTTGTAAACCTGAGTCATGATGTTCCGTATCAGTGCTCTTGTTAGCTCTCTCTTTGGCTTATGCTCTGGTCGCTCCTGTCATTGCCTCTGTCCTTTGGCTCTGAAATATCAGCAATACTTACCGTGTCTAATCAGAAATCTTTCTCTGCACATGCATCATCACCAGCCATTATCACTTTAAAATCAAATCTACTTTACTCAAGATGGGGTTGTGTCAAAATCTGGCTTTTTTGTCCCCAAGTCCTGTTAGAGCAGCAGTGTTAATGAGAAGAGCAAAATTAGCTTTGTCAAAAAATTGACAGATTGGATTGAAATGTCCATGAGAACATAAAATTAATGTTGCAGGTTGTTGCTGGTTTGTATTTGAAGTAGAAGAGCTTTTTTGTAAGTAGGAGCAAGCTGTAGCAGTTCTTTCAAGTCCTCAGTTTGGACTGATACTACTTTTTCTAATAATTGGATTGCACTGTGGCTGTTAGCCCTCTTCATAGAATTAACACATTCTCAGAATGATGCTTTTGAATCTTTGTCTAATATTTCTTTCTTTGTTCACAGTGATGGATTTAATGTGAGGATCCCTTTGCCAAGCGCCTTGTTTGATTTGCTGCCGCGAGAGATTCAAAGTGGCATGTTACTGAGGGTTCAGCCTGTGCTCTTCAATGTGGGGATCAATGAGCAGCAAACCCTAGCAGAGAAGTAGGTATTTGTTTCTGCAGCTCAGCCTTGATGGCAGTTCAGCAATGTCCTGTTCTGATAATAGGGCGTCTCTGTGGAGTTGTTGCAATGTTGTTGCTTTGCTAACAGTAATTCATTTTCTCCTCCAGTACACAAACAAGGGAATATGGAACAAAGCTGACAAACAAAAGGAGTTACTTCTTCATATGGCACATAGCTGTGAGGGTCCTTACCTCATGGCTTTGTTTCTAGTACAGGTTTATGTTTCAAAAGAGGAGATGCATTTAATACAGAGGTGCTGCTCCTGACCCAAGACCTCTGCGTCAATAGAGGATGAGATTACTCTGAGTATCACTGTGTATTTGCCCTGGTGGTCTAGCATTCTTCCCTAGGCTTCCTGTTCTAGAGGAAAGCTGTCAAAATCCAGGGTCTTGACCTAGATGGACCTTTGTTTTAATGTATTGTTGCATTACTTATATAACGTGACACTGCTCTCGTAATCTGAAAAATGTAGTTGTGTAGTAGTTCTTGTTAGGGAAACTGTTCTGGAGGAGCCACCGGAGTTTCTTCAGTTGTAGCTGTATTTTTAAGGAGTATGTTAACAATTGCTGTTTTAATGGAATGCTCAGTGAAGTCAGGCACAGGCATGTTGTGGCATCAGTGTGCTGTATGATGGTAGACAACTAGAAAACATCGGACTAAGCCATCCCAGCAGTTGTTGTTGTCCTCTATTGCCTATAAAGGGAGTCCAATTTGACTCCATAGTTGTAGATGCCAATATGGTGTGCGTTCATATTCATGTGTATGTGTATATATTTATGTACATACACATAAATATATGTATATAGTTAGGTGAGGTGGATCACAGCAGTGATGAGTGTTTATTACTTTCATGTTTTATCACTCTTGGATCCATATTTCTCATTCACATCTGAAATCAAAGTTCTTGATCCTGTCTTCTGTTGCCATGGTTATTATTTTTGAACTCAAAGTTTGAATTTTGGCAGAATGGTTTACCACATGGGTTTTAGTTTGAAAGCAGGATACAAAAGTTGAAGTGTTATTTTCTACGACATTTTCCTTTCTGCCTTCCTTCCCATATTTCCCCTCACACTTGTATATTCTCTTTTTCTGGAGTGAATCACCGCAACTCTTTCCAACTCTTTCCTGCTATGCTCTACTCTGCATTTGAGTGTTAGCACTTTCTTGGGATGAATCTTTAAACAGTTTTCTTGTCCTATTGCCGAGTGAAGTTGTCCTGAAGAAAAGGAGAAAAATCACCTTAAGTTTACTTAACTTCCCTTCTTCACCTTTTAAAGGTTTGGAGACACCTCGCTGCAAGAAGTAATAAACATGGAAAGCTTAGTGCGGTTAAATTCGTATTTTGAGCAGTTCAAGGAAGTTTTGCCTGATGATTGTAAGTATTTGATAATTAATGGCAAATTTAGTTGAACTTGTAAGGCTGATTTTCTTGCTTGTTTGCTTCAAGTTAGTTCTTTAAATGTTGTTATGCCCATATCAGTAACCTCCCGTAAATGATGCAACTCAGTTTTACTATGTAATAATTTTATTTCAATTTGCAGGTAGAGTAGATTCAAGTGTTTCAAAGTTCAGTCTGAACAACTTTCCTTTTCTTCATTTTCTTTTGAATCTTTTTGTAAGTGGCATTATGTATTTTATAAACATAGAGCCGTGCAGTGAGTTTGCTTCGAGGGGGGAGACATACGTGTGGCAGGTCATAGCAGCAGCACCGCTGTGTGCAGTTTTTGGTCATGCTCTCTTAATGACCTGTTCAGAGAGCAACTGCCATTTTTTGAGAACCTCTTAAACACGTCCTCTCTGCCTATCCTTTGTGCATGTAATTGTCGCATCTGCAACCGGCGGCAGAGAAGTTGAGCACCTGGAAGAGAGACAGTAGCTGCAAGATTGAATGTTACTGGTGATATAGGAAAGTTTCTTGCTTATTATGGTTGGTGTTTTTTTGTTGTTTTTTTTTAGGAGACAGTGGCTCAAGTGCCCCCCAGAAACTGTGAGGATTAATTGATTTGTTATTATTAATACCAGACATCCTATGAACTAATTTCTTGTTCCCCAAATTGCATTTTTATTGCAGAAACAGAAATGCGGCAACATGCAGTGGGATGGTTAGAATGCTGTTTGCTAAAGTAGCTTATAACACTTTCAGGCACCCTGTATTTGATGCAGCTGAGAGCCCCCCCTTTCCAGTCACTCACAATTGAGCATAATAATTTCTCTGAAGTTTCAGCTGCAGAATTTTAAGCTGTATTTTATTATATGGTGGTCTCATATCAGACTGTCTTGTAAACCCCAGAAATTCATCAATTTATGTCGATTTTTGTTCTACTGTTCTCCCTGTTTCCTTTCTGTCCATAGTCTTCCTTATCTCATACCTTTAGTTCAGTCTCTTCCCTCATTCCCAAACCTCATATGTTGATGTAGTTGTCTGTTAGCTTTTTCCTTTTTCTCTTAACTTTTTCTTTAATCCTGCAGTATGTTTTCTGTCCTGTCATTTGTTCCTTTTTCTTGTTTTTGAGCTCTGTTTTGTCATTTGTCATGGTTAACTCCGTGACATTATATTTTCTTTTCCTTATTTTTAAAAAGCACTGGCTTCACAACTTCAAGCTTCACCAACACTCATTTCCCATAACAGAGATTTGCCTCGAGTCACTTGAGGTTCTGAATAAAACTAATGTTCAGTGTTGGACAGGTGGCATTAACATGCACCTTAACAGCAAAACAAAGTAGAGCGGTTTTGTGTCCACCCGCCTTCACTCCAGCTGCCTATTATAACACTGAGCTCCGTGCCACATGTGATGAATACCTCTGATAGGGAAAATCTGCCCTCTGCCAAAACTTTGTTCTGCTTCATTGTTTTTCTTGAGTAAATGCGGACATACTGTGCCTGGTCTTGCAGTCCAGCTTGGACAAATATTTTGTGGTTATAAATATTAAGAAAGAGTTTTGAGTAGAAGTGTGAAAAAAAATAATGCAGGTGTCCCAGCAGATGTGTTAGAGATGCTCTGTGAAAAACTGGAACATGAACAAACCTTGCTTGTCCTGGAAAGGGCTGGGAGTACATTTTGTGCCTCCTCTGTGGTGATGTTCAGAATGTATAAAGTGCAAAATACTTCTTCATGAGCCCTTGTCAGGAGAGAATAACATTTTCTTTGACTAAAACAGGTGGTGTTATGAGCAGCAGTTGTGTATCCTGTGTTATACAGGCAACAGGAAACAAACATACAAACAGATCTTTCTGGGGACAGGCAGCATAGTAACATATCTGCTGGCATCTTGTAGGTGTTCCCTTACAGAACAATTCATAAGGAAAGGTTTTCCCTGATCCAATGCTGTTTTTTTCTGAAAATGTGTGCCATGAATTCTGAGCACTGCGGAATTTCCAAGCAGTCGTTGTTCCCTTTGATCTCCTTGTCTCTAGGCATACTCAAGGAGGTGACCTTGGCCCTTTTTTTTGTTTACAGACATCAGAGTGTGTTTCTCGTAGCCATAAAATTGAAGATGTGGGCAGAAGTAAAATATATGTCTCCACAGAAATTCTAAAGATACTGTGATGTCCTGTCACCTCTGAGCAGGGCAGTGCCAGCAGTTACATGTTTCTGCATAGTTCTGAGCAGCACGTCAAAGCAAGTAAATCTGGGAGACACAAAACAAGATACTACACCAATCTTATTCCCTTCATTCCATCTGTTACTGTATTGCTGTATCACATTCTGAACCCCTGGAGTTCTAAACGACATGAATATATATTTCCAGTAGAGTTTTATTAAATGTGAATTTGTTTTTTGGTGGTACTTTGTAATTAAGAATTGAGCTAGTCGTGAGCTTTGATAGCTTGAAGAAAACATGACTGTATTTGCAATGGACGTATAGGAGCACTTCTCATGCAACTGATCTTTGTGAAAGTGTTGAATACAGCTAAAAAAAGTGGTCTTGGTTTTGTTTGTATTATAGGTCTACCTCGATCTCGTAGTCAGACGTGCCTGCCTGAACTGTTAAGGTTTCTGGGACAAAATGTACACGCAAGGAAAAATAAGAATGTTGATATCCTTTGGCAAGCTGCTGAGGTATTTAGTAATCTGAGTATTTCTGTATAGTTCAGTTGATTTTCTGTATACGTGCATAGTTTCCACTTTTTATTTCTGATATAATCAGATTTCTTCATTTGCGTGCGTTAGCTTGGAAATGTCTGGTTGAACCTCCTTTGGGATTCAGCCACAGGGAAGTAAAGAAAAGGATTTGTTTGCACATTGGTATTTTCTCTACAACTCAAGTAACGAAGTACTGCTGTGCCACAGATGACAGTTTTTGACATCAGAGCCCTACACAGGATTTATATCTCTTTAAGGAGGAGAAATACAGTTGTGTTGTGTTCTCTGGGGGAAGGTTATGCATGAAGAAAGAATGATCAATTGTGTATCCCGTTTCTAGATATGCCGCAGACTAAATGGGGTTCGGTTTACAAGCTGTAAAAGTGCCAAGGATAGGACTGCTATGTCGGTCACCCTAGAGCAGTGTTTGATCCTACAGCACGAACATGGAATGGCTCCACAGGTCTTCACCCAGGCTCTCGAGTGTATGAGGAGGTAAGAGTTTTACTGTGTCACTTAGTCCTAAATAAGGAACCATGCAAACTGCAGAGGAGAGGTGGTCTCTGTTTCTATCAAAAGAAACAAGCGGTAAAACAAAGCCAAAAAAGCTGCAAGACTGGTTGCTAGGATTCATCCCTTGCTTGCATGTCTTAGGGAGTTACATTAGTGAAGCTGATCCTTACCAGGTTTGCGTCAGGTGGGTTTTAGTTTACAGTAGTGAACCGGAAGTTTTCTGAGAAGCATATGAAAACAAGTCTGCAATTAATGCTGAGCTTTACAGAACAGGAAACTGGTGCTTCTTTGAAAGTTGTTTGATGATGAGGTTGTTGCTGTCATTGCACTTGGTTTCTTAGTTCTAGATCAGGCATCAGCTGACTGATTTCTCAGGGATGCATATTGTTCTTTGAAACACAGACTCCTGCAGTTTGCACTGGTTTGACACATGTATTCTTCAGCAGTGAAACACTTTGCTCACCGGGCAAAATGTCAGTATGGGTGTTTCACAGTGCAGCAATCAAATTTCATCACAGCGTGTCAGTGTGCTATTGTCATACCAGTATAATGATGTTCTGTATTCCGAAGCAGCAGAGATGTTTGCAGAATTCAATACTGTACTAAAAAAAATCTGTTTACTGTTGTTCGATGCCTTGTTTCAAGCACTGCTGGAAAACTCCGTAACTCACATACCAAAAGAAAGGATAAGAAATCTAGCTTTAGTCTTTATTTATGTAGTTCAACAATGCTGTTCAGTCCTGTTTTTCAACATTCACTCTTACTGAATGTACTGTACTGTGTGTCTTCTCACCAAATTCTCTAGAGTGTTCAATTCTCTTATCCTTTCTGTATGTTTTTGCTGTTTGACCCTTTCTTACTCTTTGGGTACTTAGAAGGAAAATGTCTCATATAATTAGCGCTCGCAGCCTCTTATACTAAAAACTCGTTTTTCATTTCAGTGTCTAACCGGACAACCCTGGGCCTTTTTATGTTCACTTTTTGTTGGACTGTCACAAAATTAATACCGTATATGAAAACTGTGCATCCAGAGATTGGTTAAAACTTGACATTTGAAGCAAAGACAGCTCAGCATAGCTTGTGAGGGAGAAGTTACTGACTTAAAAACAGAGTTGAGTGACTCTCAAATACCTTATTGTTTAAACTGTGCAACTTGTTGACATAGACATCTGAAAGAAAAAAAGCTTGGTTGCGCAGTTTTAACGAAGTTATTTGTGTAGTAAGAATAAAAACTGAACAAGTATAACACTAGGGATCTCGCTATTTTCTTTATGCTAGTTAACAAGTTAATATTTTTGATGCGGTCAGGGTGACAGTACAGACAGAGATTAATAACAACGTTGTGTTGGGCCTCTATACCAACAGTTTAATTTAATACCGTATCAGATAAAACATTGACACAAGAAACACTGCTTCATGTTGACCTACATCAGGTATTGAAAGTGGGCCAGTTTAATCAAAACCTTTGGCTAGCATGTTCCAGCAACGTCAGGAACTTGCTTTAACAGATGAAAGCTGTGGCTTGCTCTTCTTCTGTTAAATTGTTGAATAAGAGGGATTATGCAGAACAAATGCTGACTAATCCTCATGGAATACTAAGACAAGGTGGGTTTTCATCAAGCTAATTGCTGTTTCGTCCTCATGTCTCATTGCTTTTTAGGGTAGGTTGTTTGTTTGTTTAAATATATTCTCCAATTCTATTTGAGAACATTGGCAAAGAATCTAAAAAGCTTAAATGGAGGGATAGGGTTATGGAACAAATATAGAATATTGGAAGTTGGAATGGGGACCCACAAGGGTCATTGAGTCCAACTCTTGGCTCAATATATACAAGCCCAACTCCACCCAAAACCATTTTGACCTGGACAGGGTGACCTGACCTGGATTTCTTATGTAGGAGATGGAAGATTTGCAGATTACTTTTAGAGCATTGAAAAAATATCTTTTTTCATTTAATCTGGATCTTATTTGACATATGTAATTGTACTAAAAAAGTAAGGCTTGGTTCAGTCTTGAATACAAACATTTCAAGAAATGGTGCAGGACTTAAACGTTTTGCTTTTGATAAAACATATTTTCAGTTGGGCCAAAATACAGAACTGTTCCTGAACCTTGAGAAATATCCATAAGCACTACTGTTTTTTTATTCATTTAAACATACTGTCAGTGCATTGGGTGTATGAAGTTTTCCCTGGCACGGTGGGAGCTCTGAGGACAGATTCTGTAATCTAAAAACAGAATTGGACATGAGGAAGTGAATAGGCCTGTGCTTAAAGCAATGTAAGCATCGGGGGCACAGTGAGATGGGCTGTGCAGCATCTTCCCTTCACGTGTGTGCACTGAGGTGCTTCAGAAACACACGTTTTGAAAAGTATATCGATACACACTTAGAATCATAGAATCACTCAGGTTGGAAGGGACCTCAAAGATCATCAAGTCCAACCACAGCCTAACCATAGTACCCTAACTCTAACAACCCTCTGCTAAATCATATCTCTGAGCACCACGTCCAAATGACTCTTAAACACATCCAGGGATGGTGATTCAACCACCTCCCTGGGGAGCCTATTCCAATGTTTAACCACCCTTTCTGTAAAGAAGTGTTTCCAAATGTCCAACCTAAACCTACCTTGGCGCAACTTGAGGTCATTTCCTCTCGTCTTGTCACCTGTCACCACTGAGAAGAGACCAGCCCCACTCTCTCTGTAAGCACCTTTCAGGTACTGGAAGAGAGTAATAAGGTCTCCCCTCAGCCGCCTCTTCCCCAGACTAAACAGCTGCAGCTCCCTCAGCCTCTCCTCATAGGGCTGATTCTCCAAGCCCTTCACAAGCCTTGTTGCCCTTCTCTGGACCTGCTCCAGTACCTCCATAGCCTTTTTGTACTGAGGTGCCCAAAACTGAACACAGTACTCGAGGTGAGGCCTCAGCAATGCTGAGTACAGAGGCAGGCACTTGAATTCATTTTGAAGCAGTAAAACAAGCGGGTGGTTTGGGTTGTTTGTTTGTTGTTTTTTTTAGTTTATATATTGAGCATTTAGTTAAGAGGTTAAAGTATTTCACTGCAGCTCACGTGGAAAGATGTTTGAAAGGGTCAAATACTACAATGGTTATTCATGTTCAGCTTGCTTTTCAGAGCTCTACTTTTTTGCAGCATGCAGAAGCATGGCAGAGCTGCATGGGATATTGCTTGGTAATCTGAAAGAATGAACATGGAAAACCATTAATGTTCAACCTACATGTGTTTATTTTCAGTAGACTACAGTACTTCTTTCTTATTTTTCTCTTTTATTCTCTTTCCCTCTCCTTTTATCTGTAATTGTGCTGATATATATTTTTGAGATGTTTTCCCCGTTTTTCTTTACTTCATATTCTGGTTTTGTTGTGGCTTCTTCCATGTTTTTTTCATCATCTTGCCCACTCTGCGTTGCCATCTCTTTTTATGCATTCATTTGCATGTCCACCTTCTTTTCTGTTTTATTTTCCCTCCTCCCAACCTTCTTCCTTTTCACAGCATTGGAACACGGGAGGTAGTCACCCAGAAGAACTTGAGTGGCTTGGTGCCCATCCGAGATTTCAGACTAGATCCCAGCCTCCTCTACTCTATTCCTTTACTAGCTCTCAGCCCCAATTTACTGATTGTGTGGCTGTTTCTGAGCATAGCGTACCTGGTGGCCAGATTACGTTGCAAGTGAAGATAAGGTTAAAACAAAAACAAAACAAAATTGCTTGAACGTGTATTGCCACTTGGTACCTGCTGGACAAAAGAATGTGTCATGACATTGTCTGCCAAGAATTATTATTATGCCTTACAATTTTACGTTTCTATTGTACTAAACTGTAAATATACATCAAATTATTTTATCAAGAAGAATTGTATTGAAACTTTAAATTACTGTTCTGCTTTCAGTGCTTGTAACATAGTCTGACATTTGGCCTGTTACCTCGTTACTTTGGCCGGCCTGAAGATCTCTTACCAAATATAGTTTTGTGTTACTTGTTTCATGTATTCCAGAGAAAGGAACTCTGAAAAGAATTTGTATCTTTTGTATATTCAGGGTGTATGCTAATCTTGCCTTTCATTTTTACAAGCTATGAAGAGAAAAATAAAAAAAATATGGGTGGGGTTTATAAGAAATTATAAGAAATTTATTTAAAGAAGCAAACAAATTTGTACCTTTATTTCAAAGCATAATATCCAAATTATTACTATACCGTTTGTAGAACCATAGTCTTGTTCCTTTCTCGTGGTTACGTATGTTCCAGTAGACTAGTGTACCCACTAAAAAACAACTTGGAGTGTGCTGCATGCAGGATTATTTCACTATATTTATAGATCTGCATTTTGTAATCTATTAAAGACAAAAAGGTAATGACTTCTGGTTAGCGAGAGTATGTAATTGGCAGAGCCTGCTAATGATCCACTGTCTGTTTCAGGTGCTTTGTTCTATAACTTACTCTGAAACAGGGTCGGTATCATCCTATTGAAGTTAGTCTACAATATTTCAGGCAAGGAAAGGAAGGTAGTAATTAGCTCCATTATTTAGGTGGGCTTGAGGTTTTCCATTAGGCTTTGTGTTAATGACACTAGACTAAATATTACTGTTATTTCCATTTTTGAGTGTTGGAGAGCTTTAATAAATTATGATGATGATAGACAGTGACTTAGAGGTAAACATGCGATGGTATTTATTTAAATGGTGATACTGAAGAAATTTGCCTAGTTTAGTCATGCAGAACTATTATGTTATGGAAGAAACTTGGACACCATTTGTATCTAACATCTGACTGGGATAGGCCTGTTCAAAATGGTGGACGTGGTAGTCCGGAAGTGCTTGTCAGTAGCAATAGTTCATTGAAAAACTAACCTCATTTAACATAGTTTGCTAAATTCGTAAAGGGATTTAGTTTGCTTGGTGCCTAAGATGACAGAATGTTGAGCTCGATGACCAAGGAGAACTCCGCTAGTACTGTGATTTCTAATTTCTACTATTATTTACTTGCTCAGAAAACATAGATAGCTATAGCTTATATTATCAATTTTAATGTATTTTGAAAGCTCCTGAAGGAGGTACGCTTAAAAAAGTGAAGAGCATAGTTTAAATAAATTAAAAAAAAAAAAAAAAAAAAGGCTAAAATCCTAAATTTGGTAACTATTCTAAATAACTAAAGTACATGGTTATACGTGTGTCTTCGTGAAAGAAGGCTGTACAGTACACTATCACCTGATATTCTTCTCACTATTCTTCCAATTTTGTTTTTAAAAGAAAAGAAAGCCCACAGACACTATATGGGTATATTTAAGCATTTATCCTATTTATTTTGAATCGTAACGAATTGCGGCAAAGCCTCACTGCTCATGGGTTTTAAAATCACGATGTGATGGTATTGGACTTTTCCACATCCTGTGCTGCTGTGTCCAGTAGCACTGCATCTCAATAGAATTCATTTCTTTTTTCTGATTAAGGTTGGTTTGTTTGCTATGAGTACCAAAACTGACTTTTTACACAGTAAAAGGGTGATTAGGTTCACTGCAGCCTTGTTGGTGAGTGTCCTGGGTTCAGTCTACCAAGATGTGAAAGTGACTTTAGTAGGGCTGTCTCCGCTGAGCTCCCTGATGTTATTAAGCCTGTTACAAATACAGTATGAAGCTTTGCTTGTTTACTGTTGTTGGCAAGATTAGGAGTGCAACAAGGCCACCTTTAAATTAATTTACAGTGAAAGCTGAGACCTTTTGAAGACAACAAGATGGCTTTTTCTTACCCTTTGGTTGGGGCAAGTTTTCATTTTTTCTTCTGTAGTTCAGTCTGTGCTTTTATTCTGGGACTCAGATTTAAAATGATGCAGTGCTTACGGCTCGTGTGCCTCCGGAAGCTCTGCGGCACGCAAAATAGGTGAAGTACATCTTTGTCTGTGACCATGGGCCACCTGTGCCATAGAGGGACGTGGGGTAATGTAGGCAGCGGGGTGAGTAATGAGCAGAATTATTCACTTCCGATTCAAAATTCTCAGTTGGCATCCCATATTTTTTATTTAAATCTGATGTTTTCATTACTACTCTGAAACATATTTTCTGCCAGTCCTTGACGGATCTATTTGCAGCAGTCTTTGGGGGATGTGTAATGCACTAAACAGAGTCATAGAAACAGTGTCACAGGGTACAATCCGTTCTGTAGGACAGTCACAGAATATACTGAGAGACAGATTTCAAACATAAGCTGTGTTAACTGCAATGAAAGCGTTCAGTGTTCTGTGAAGTTAAACTAGGTGGTACGTAAGTAGCAGAGCTCCAGTCAATGTGATTAACCAAAATTAGAGGAACAGTGAGACCAGAAACGGCAGAGAGCTTTCAAACTGAAGCAGAATCCAAACCTTCCTTGTGAGTCAGATTGCCTCTGTTTAGCTGGTACCTGCTACAGCCATCTCCAGGGCAGGGATCATGGGACATTCCCACTGTAAGATTGTGTACTGTACACTTTGCCATGAACTTTTACTATTAAATCAATGTTTAGGTTTCCGTTCTCTATCAGAACACATTCTCGTGTGAGCCTAAATTGATTTCTAATATATATATTTAAAATACAGTGCTTCCTCTTTGTATGTCTGTTTTGGATTTGAAGTAGATTCACAATCGTAAAGGAGCCTTATAAGTGGAATCATTTTTTATTGTAGCACAGAACCTCTTTGTAATGTGGGGCAGTTGCACCAAAGCATTGGGTAGAAGCTGGACTCCCAGATTCTGCACAGCTTTGTTCCATTGGGGTGATGACTGTCAACGCAGCCAATTCAAAGCTGCCATTTCCTGGTGGTTTCTTTTAGAGTATGTTGGTTTTCAAGCCAATTTATGCATGCGAAAATAAGCGGAAAGCCATTATTTTTATATCAGCTCTAATCCTTAAGTAGGTTCTGATAGCGCTGACGTACAGGGAAGAGTAAAATAAAGCTCCTGTTGAGAGATGGGCAGTCTTTCTATTTCAATATAACATACTAATGAATTAGCAGAACTGCATTTAAGCAATCTTTTGGGATCCCTTGTGCAGGGAAGTGGCACGTGAACGCCGTAACAGCGTACCCTGAAATACATGAAACCTTTGTAAAAGGACTTTCTCAGTAGATGCACTGCTGCTTTTTAGAAATGCAAAACTAGCAATCAGACATAGCATGTGTCCATTCTGTGTGCTTCTTACTAGCGTTGTACGAGGAGTCATCATCTTTTAATATTTGCAGTGGCAAATTAATTAAGCGCTCATTAAATATAACCAACTTTTTGTTAATGCTATGAAATAACCAGTTCATTTCATCTTAGTTTAAGTCTTTTTTTCTTTTCTTTTCTTTTTTTTTTTTTTTCTTTTTTTCCGTTTTACTGCTGTCATTTTTTTGTGCTTGTTTTTTTTCCCCAGTGAGGGGTGTCGGCGAGAAAATACAATGAAGAATGTTGGATGTCGCAAGTATGCGTTTAATTCCCTGCAACTGAAGGCTTTCCCAAAGTATTACAGGCCTCCAGAAGGAACTTATGGAAAAGTTGAAACATAAGCATCTTATGTCCTTTAATTGCTGTTCCATTAAGACGTGTGGCTGCACTCTAGACTAATACATGATTCTGTCCTCCAGACCAGATCGATAACCTTTTTGTACGTTTCACTAGGCTATATGGAGCATGTTACTTACCAAATTGGAGTCTATAGCAACAGTTATTCCGACACCTTAGCTTGAGAATAGTGTGGTGACTCTGCCCATTTAAATAGCCTTCAGTGTATGTAAGATGAGCAGATATCGTGCTACTTAATAATTACCTACATGCAAATAGCCGGGTACCTCCTGGATGGGCAAGGACTTTGCGAATGGCATTGAGGCAGCTGCTTCACCTACATCTTTCTATACCGAGCTGACTTCAGACTGAGCTTTTCGTCACTTTTTCAAACTGAGAGTAAAACCCAACCGTTGTAAATAAAAAGGGACTGGGCCGTAGGCAGTCTAATAACAGCAGGATGCATTATTGCAATCGAGAAACAGATGTTTAACTCCTAAAAATAATCAGCACAATAGCAGCCAGGAGTAGAAATTGTTTCACTGTATATAGGATGCCATCTTGAAATATGAAAAGAATAATAAATAAAAAGGCCGGGCCTATGAGGTCCAGTTTGTAGTTCTGCCCAAATAAAGACAAATTCCGGTCACTTTTAGCACAAAAGGACTTGGGCAAATGTTAACCAATTTTAAAAAGCGTTTCAAAACATAATGATGTTAATCAATTAATGGCAGCGACAGTTCTTCCAGCCCTTCCCCTCTATGACGTGTTCATTGTGTTCCATGGTAGTGTATATCAATCAATGTGCTCCTTTATCCATGGCTTTTTATATTGCTTCCGGGTTGTAAGCATTAGGATGTCGGGGCGTTGCATTTTTTATATCGGTGTTTTGCTTTTATCAGTATCTGTCAACTCAAAAATGCTTGAAGTACCCAACATCCCCCTTACTGCCTAACAAAAATGTTACATTTGTTAAGTTTTGCTCATTTTGATGGAACGTAACTCATGTGCTAATGCATGAGAACCTCAGGTGTGTTCTAGCTTAAGGCTAAGGCCTGATAGTCAGTCTGTCACTTCGATAGCATTTCATAAAGGTTCGGTACATCTCCTTGGAAATCATCTCCGAAAGGACGCCTTGAAGATGATAGAGGATACATTCTTAAAAAGCAGCTAAGCATTAAGTTCCACATCTTAACAGGATTAAATCATTCCTGGCTAGCTTCTTTCAGCCCACTGTGCCCTACCCCTCTTGTTTCTGAGGGCTATGAGCTGTAGAATAGAGAAGCTGGTCATTTCTTCTTGTGAGATTAGCAACAGCCAGGTAAGTATATGGCTGTTTTCCGGTTTCTTTCTCCCTCCCACTGATGTTTGTCTGCGCTGTCACTGCTCTATCAGTCATGCTCATTCTGCTCCCACATAGGTTTGGGGGTTTTAAGTCCAGCAGTTTTTGCATTTTGCTTTTAGCAGCCTGGCGCTGAGCAGCGTGTCACAAAGCCAGCCAAGAGAGTTCTGCTGAACCAGGCCGTTACCGTTACTGCAGTCATTCTAGGAGGGGGAAAAGAAATGCTGTGCAGATTCAATGCATTCGTAGTTCCTTTCCCAGTTCTAAGCTCCTTCTGCAGTAGGACGGGCCCTTGGGAAGTTGCAAACCTTGTCCTCCACTTAAAAGTTGTGTTGCTTTTTGTTCTATTTTTATTTTTTAATATGCAAACAAATGCTTGGTGTAAACCATTGCAGTGAGATTTCTTTAGTTGTTATTCTGTTAGTTCTGCTCAACCTTCAGCCCCTGGCCCGTTATTAAAAGCTGCATCTATTTTTGTATGAACGATAGTCTTGAGGTATCCTTTAGTTTGTATGAGTTGATAGTTTTGTTTCGTATATTTCAGACACAGTTAATAGTTCAAGTCCTATACTGTTACACTAAAAGTCTTCTTCCAGCGTTCAGCTTTGGAAGAACACAACAACAGGTCTATGGTTGCAACTAGCAGAGCCGCTCTCTTAGATGGCGGCCCGCAGTCATTAGGTCTGCTCTAGAGCTTAGTGATCCTTTATTTATTTTGTACACCAAATAGAATCGGAAGCTCCCCGGCGTTGTGTGCGCGTGGTTTTTGCTCACCTCTTTAAAGCGGTGGAATATTTTAGCCTACATCCATGCAGAGCATCGTTGTCCAGCTGCCGTGTTGCAGGCACAGCGCCGTCGGCACAGTGCACGCCAGTGGCTTCTTTTAAAGGGCGGAACGAGCAGGGAGGTGTTGAGCAGTTAATCAAAAAAAACCAAACTGTGAAACTTGAAATCCACATAGGACGCTTCACAAGGGTGAAGTAAGCTTTTCTGTTGCACAGGAGAGACGAAAACTTAAGGATTACTGTAAAATGAAGTTCTGTCTGATGTTCTTTTTTTGAGTACGTTTTTTTAAACCATAAAACATACAGAGGTGAAAAGACGAAGAAACCTAACTTGCCGAGTATGTTCTGTGTATGTTCTGTGAAAGTATTTACAGCACAGTTGCCTTTTGTTTCATTTATACATGTAAAATTATTGTATAATACGACACAGTTTTGTCCCAACACAATTGTATTTGCCAAGCTTTGTGCATTGAAATATTTTTATTTATTTGGTTTTGGGCAGTATTAATATATCATAAACATATGGCTACTGTTTTATATATCCTAGTTCATCCAATCCATGTATGCTGTACATGTGCTAGTCTTTAGGATGAAAACCAATAAAGAACTGACAAGAGTAACGAGGTGGCTTACTTCTGTTGCTTTCTTGGGTAAACCAACCAGCACTTTCAGGTTGCTGGGCTTGGCATGCTTTGTCTGCTCTTCAGTCAGCTCGTGCCTACAGCAGTGTTGGTTGTTGCTGTTCAGTAGGGATAAGTTGGCCTTGATCTACAAACCACCCAGCCCGCATGCAGCTACGCCATGTGACCACTGATGCAACCACTCTGATTACAAAGTGACGTCTTCAGATGGTGCCGAGCATAAAATGCAGAGTGATGCCCAAGTGGAAGGGCTCCTTACAGATGTAAAAACAACGGGTTTCTTTTCTGCGGAAGAAAGATTCCTTTAATGTAAGTGTTGGATGTTTGTCTGGCCTCTCACTGCAGCTGATGTACGTGTGTCCATGAAGACAACCCAAGGCGACTCAGAATTCAGGCAGCCTGTGTACCTCCAGCTCTAAGGAGGAGCATAGCCATGTCCCAAGGTTGTCCCCGTGCCTCAAGGAGCTGCTGACAGCAGCACTGACTGCTCTCCAGTCTCTCACTGCTCCAGCCGCAGTCTTCAAGCAGGGCTTGATGCTCTGGCACAAGTGCATCCCACTTGTGCCACCCACCGAAGGGTCCTCACTGCTTCAGAAAGGCTGACCTGATGTAAATGTAAATTCTTGCAGCTTGAGATGTACTCTGACAACGGAGGGGACGTTTTAGTAGGTGCAACACAAAGGGAATGCAAAGCAAAATATGAGAAATAGCAACGCGCTTCTTTGAGCACTGTGACGCTATTCACACCTTCATGGCCTTTGGGCTGTGGATACTACATGAGTACCTTGGATTTGTCTCAATTTGTTGCCCATATTCAGAAGAGTTTCATGCAACTTGTAGATCTTTTCCTGAAAATGAGCTTTGTGGGTGAAGATAAGACTGCGACATCTGCGTGGGAATGGTCTCTGGAGGTAGGTGACTACAGCGCGCCGTGAGATGCAGTTTGTGGCAGGAGCTGCAATAAAACTTGTTTCCTGTGTCAGTCATTTCATTCCTGGTAGCAGATACACTGAATTACTGAAGTAAAACAGGAGAATGCCGACAGTATTTCACCTGGCTCATTCTCTGTCACAGCCCCTGTCCTGTAGGCAGGTTTGCTAGCTCAGCAGTCATTCAGACCCTTTCTCTTGGAGCTGGGCAACTGTATCTGGTGCCCCAGGAGCCAACGCTTCCTGAGGGCTTCCCAGGGAGGTGGTGCAGTCACCGTCCCTGGAAGTGTTCAAGGACCATGTGGATGTGGCACTGAGGGATGTGGTCAGTGGGCATGGCGGGGGTGGGCTGATGGTTGGATGGGTGATCTTAGAGGTCTTTTCCAACCTTAATGATTCTGTGATTTCTGTATTGAGGATTGCTGATGAGTTGCTGTTGGGGCAGCATGGCCTGGGCTTCTTTTTCCCACTGCCAGGGCAGGGAAGGAGGCAGCACTTGGTACTCCCAGCCCTGCAGGTGCTGCTTCAGTCCCACCTGGGCTGTTTGACACAGCATGTGGACAAGGTCTCCTTTGCTGCCTGCATCCTCTGCTCTTTGGTACGTTGCTCTTCCACTCTGGATCCTTGTTGCAGCTCTGCTGCATGAGCTGGTTGACTGGGATGCTGGAAGCCGAGTTGCTCTTTTTTCTCTTACACGTCTCTTACTCCCTCAGCTGTCATCAGAAGAGAGGATCGGGCCGCTTAGTGAACAACGTCTGTTATTTTAGGGCCGCAAAGATGATTAGAGACCTGGAATATCTCCTGTATGAGGAAAGGCCAAGAGACCTGGGGCTGTTCAGCCTGGAAAAGAGGAGACTGAGGGGGTCTTGTCAGTGCTTATATAAATATCTAATGGGTGGGTGTCAAGTGGATGGGGCCAGGCTCTTTCCAGTGGTGCCCAGCAACATGACAAGGGCCAACAGACACAAACTGGAACATAGTAAGTTCCATAGGAACATGAAGAAAAACATAATGTGAGGGTGACGGAGCACTGGAACAGGCTGCTCAGAGAGATTGTGGGATCTCCTCCTCTGGAGATATTCAAAACCCATCTGGACACCTACCTGTGCGACCTGCTGTAGGGTACCTGCTTTAGCTGGGGCTGCACACAGTGATCCCCAGAGGTCCCTTCCAACCCCTGCAATGCTGTGATTCTGTTACCTAGCATGGCCTTTGCCGGTAAGGCTGTGGAATGCTGCTGTGTAATGTGGAAACTCAGCAGGGTTTTCATCAGGTGAAGAGATGATGGGAAAGAGATCTCTCAAATCCCTGGAGGGATGAGGGATTCTCCCTGAGGCAGGAGGGCAGGCCTGGTCCCAAAGGGGATGGAGCAGTGCCTTTCCCTGAAGTGAAGGTCACCTAGCTGGGTACCTACCTGTTTTTTTCTGTTTGGGTTAGGACGCAGGAAGACTCCTCTTGCTTATCACTCCACAGCCCAAGCGTGCCCCAGGAATGCAGTGTTCTCACAGGTAGATGCCCAATCTGTGGGCAAAGCAGTCCTGCGTGGCTTTATATGCAGCAGCTCGCACAGCTGGAGCACCCCCAGGGCTGGAGGAACACCCAATTTCTGGATCCTGCTTGGGCTGGGCAGCCACGGTGTTGGTTGGAGGCAGCTCAAGAATTAATTAATTAATTAAACAGGCAGCTCGTAGGTAAGCTTAGGCAGCCAGCTACAGGCAGGAGTGTAGGGAGGGGGAACTTTTGAAGTCGTGGAAGTTTCCCAAGGCCGAGAGAAGTCAGATGCTGTTCTGGCCCCACCATTTATTCTACCAACACAGGAAAGGATGTGGTGGCAGCCTGGAGCCTCTGCTTGTCTAAACTGAGGGGTCCCCTGTGAGCGGTGCAGGGCTGGTTCAGCCAGCTGCCGTGTTAACACCTGTGGGTGACCTGAGCATCTCCCAGGTGCAGGGCGCTCTGCTAATGCTGTCTCTTGGCTGCTGAAGAGCTAAGCAGGGAGCTGGGGCTAAAACTGAACTGAAAGGTGTTACTTTTAGGGGGTGGAGGCATTGAAAGTGCTTAAATAAAGAGAGGAATACGGAGTAAACCTCCTGTGCCATCAGGCACTGGGCAGCATTAAACAGGCCCTGGATGAATTTGTACGGCAGCCTGTGTAGAGCCCATCCCCCTCCCACCCGTGGGGTGGAGAAAGTAATGCTATTCCCCCCCCCCCCCCCCGCCAAGTTTTCAGGAAGAATCGAGGAAGAAATTGAGGCCACTCGGAACTGCTATGATCTCCTGAGCCACACAGCGGTGCTGTTTAGCTGAGTATTAGGACAGCACAGAGAATTGCTTCACTCAGACGCATTGTGTTAGGAAAAATGTTTTCCGATTTGCTCTAAAACCCCCTGGTGCTCAACCTGCTGCATTCAGCACCACTCAGTTCTTATCGCTGTTATAACAGCGTTAGATGGGTTTCTGCGTGCAGCTGAACTGTTGGTGGCACAGCCTGGGCCTCATTCAGGTTAATGCTCTTTTTTCCCCACTTAGGGTATTGGAGATTATTAAGGTTTTCTGTTCCACCACGATCTTTGGTTAGCTTAACTAAATCATAGAATCACAGAATCCTAGAATGCCCCAGGTTGGAAAGGACCTCAAGGATCATGAAGCTCCAACCCCCCTGCCGCATGCAGGGTTGCCAACCTCCACATTTAACACTAGCCCAGGCTGCCCAGGGCCCCATCCAACCTGGCCTTGAACACCTCCATCCACAACCTCTCTGGGCTGCCTGTTCCAGCACCTCACCACTTGCATAATAAAGAAAGAACTTCCCCCTGACATCCAACCTAAATCTTCCCTCCTTCAACTTAAAACCATTTCCCCTTGTCCTGCTATTATCCATCATCTATCTATCTATCTATCTATCTGTCTACCCTTGTAAAGAGTTGGCTCTCCTCCTGTTTATAGGCTCCCTTCAGGTACTGAAAGGCTGCAATGCCCAACAGCCCTCACTTCTCCAAGCTGAACAAGCCCAGCTCCTTCAGTCTGTCTTTGTAGGGGAGGTGCTCCAGCCCTCTACACTGAAGCTTAAGGTTTTATTCTGCTGTTTTCATAAGCGCCATTTATTTCCACACCACACTTCTCCCAAAGAATTGGAGGCCGATTCCTCAGCCACAAAAAAGATTGGACTGGCAGACAAACATGAGTAGGATCTGGCAGTTGGACCTGTGTCAGAAACTCACAGGAAGAAACACTGGTATTGCTGGTTAGGAGTAAGTAAATAAGTAAGTAAGTAAGTGAACATCCCTTGAAGATACCATTGTCCTAATAGATTCACAGTGCATCCAGTACAACAGGAGTTAGTTAGTTACTCCAAGAACTGTAAGCTCAGTCAGACCCATTCAATGCACTGCACAGTTTTTAGGGACTTCATTCCTTATTTCTAGACTCTAATTATTAGCAGAATTTTGCTCGTGGTCTTACTGCTAAAGGATGAGATATGCCAGATGGACTGGCAAAGCAGGGCTAAAAGTAAGTTCTTCCACCTTCTGAAAAGCCAACAACAGCCAGTGGAGCAGCATACCAGGGGAGCAGCATACCAGGGGGTATTTCAGTCTCTTGTCCTGTTCCAGGTTCTGGGTATTTCCCTTTTGAGAGAGGGAGCCACCCCCCTGCCTTCTGCTGTCTTCCTGCATTGCCGTAGAAATGGTGAATATTGTCTTCCCTGAAAATAACTCTGGAATGGGCCAGTGGATGATACCGGGTGGAGCAGAAACTGTTCTGATACTTGCCCCCTTGGTGGACATGTGCTTCCCAACGACTGCCTTGTAACTAAGCCAAAATAACCACAAGTGACTTCACCCTGCTGCAGCTCCATACCAAAAAAGCCCAAGAAACATTCCAGAATATAATTTTTTTTCCCCCAGGAATATTTTATTAGCCCCAGAATTAGAAATGGACAGCCTGTGTCTCTTTCATAGAGGCACCTCCCCCCCACTCCCAGCCAACGTCTTCGTTCTCTCGTGGGACAACAGACTTCTGATTCCTTGGCTTGTCTAAGGTGAGTAATTCAACTGCAATTTTTCACAGCTTCTAAGACTCTGACACAGTCTGTTTGTTTCACCTCTATTTTTTCAGTTCTGTATAAACCCTCTGGCATATTTCCCTTGTAGAATCCTTTTATCAGCAGTGCTAGGAAGTCCCACGCTTCCTTCTGCCGCTCGAGGGCTTGGTGTTAGGTTACAAAAGTTAAGCAGAGACCGAGTGTGCCCCCCCCCCAAGACACCACGCTGATGACACTCTGACTCACGCATCTGCTTCACTGTAGACCAATAGAGTGAAGTCAGGTCTCGGCTGTACGGTCCTTTCTGAAGGCCCACTGAGCTGATCCAGGCACTCTGCAGATGGCTTCAGTATTGATGCCAGTAAAGCAGCAGTTGAACATCAGAAGTCTGCCCCTGACTGGTCGTGGAAAGCAGGCACTGGGCAAAACCGTTTCGAAGAAAAACCTGTTTAAATGAGATTACTGAAGGCCCTCCTGGAAGCGGCGAGCACACCACAGAAGCTGGGCCATTCCGAGTCTCAGCTGCTCTTTGTTCTGTGACTCATTGGCTCTGAAGGCCAAAATACCGAAGCTGAGAAAACTCGCTCCAAATTACAGGGTGGCAAACCAGACAAGGCAAAGTCAACGTTATACTTTGCATAAAGCATCACTGAGTGAAATCCTTCCAGTGAAAGACAGCTTCTTACTCCATGCAAGTCAACGCTCGTGTACTTTTGATTTCACCTCTCGGGTGCAGCAGCTGGTGTGTGGTTGGGCAGTCCATTGGAAAACTTCGGCATCACTTGACTGTGCCGCTTCACTGTAGGGAAGCTGCAGCGCTTGTTATTTCTGTCACAGAGTATTTGCCAGGCTCTGGTACTTACTCTGAAAGTCCACCATCAGGGCTCCATCCAGACCCATCTGCTGGTACATAGGTTCATCCTAAGTTTTCATAGATGTGAAATAAAATGTAACTGTGCTTTCATTTCATTTATAGCCTTTTCTGATATGGTGTCGTGCTTAACCGGAATCTCCAAAGTCTTTTGAGAGGTTTTTTTGAAACTGAGCTAAACTTGGGCCTGTCCTCTTCAATACCTTTATTGATGACGTGGATGAGGGCATTGAATGCACTCTCAGTAAGTAAGTTTGCAGATGACACCAAGTTGGCAGGAGGTGTCCATCTGCCTGAGGGTAGGAAGGCCCTACAAAGCGATCTGGACAGGCTGTATTGCAGGGCTAAGGCTTGGGGCAGAGTGGCTGGAGGACTGTGTGGAAGAAATGGACCTGGGGCTGTTGGTTGATGCTCAGCTGAACATGAGCCAGCAGTGTGCCCAAGAGGCCAAGAAGGCCAATGGCATCCTGGCTTGTATCAGAAATAGTACAGCCAGCAGGAACGGGGAAGTGATTGTCCCCCCGTACTCAGCACTGATGAGGCCACATTTGGAGTACTGTGTTCAGTTTTGGGCCCCTCACTGCAAGAAAGACATCAA
The DNA here is from genome assembly GCA_030625065.1 of Alectoris magna. Classification (NCBI taxonomy): domain Eukaryota; kingdom Metazoa; phylum Chordata; class Aves; order Galliformes; family Phasianidae; genus Alectoris; species Alectoris magna. Next base: position 64,600,817 of record CM060560.1, read on the forward strand.
GGAACCAGAGCATGTCCAGAGAAGGGCAGTGAAGCTGTGAAGGGTCTGAAACACAAGTCTCATTGTAACCAGCTGAGGCAACTGGGAGTCTGGAAGAGGCTCAGGGGAGACCTTATCACTCTCTATAAAGACATGAAGGAGGTTGAAGTGAGGTGGGGGTCAGCCTCTTCTCCCACGTAACTAGTGATAGGACTAGAGGGAACGGCCTCAAGTCGCACCAGGGGAGATTCAGGTTGGATATTAGAAACACTTCTCCAAGAGAGTGGTCAGGTACTGGAACAGGCTGCCCAGGGGGGTGGGGGAGTCACCATCTCTGGAGGTGTTCAAGGGAAGCCTGGATGTTGTACTGAGGGACATGGTTTAGTGGGAAATAGTGGTGGTAGGTGGACAGCTGGACTGGATGATCTTAGAAGTCTTTCCCAACCTTGGTGAGTCTATGATTCTAGTGCCAACTAAACCAATTGCACATTAGGGACACACTTATCCAGTACAGGCTTTCAGATTTCAAAACAGAGCAGGAACCCTGCAGGCTTTTTAAGTTTATTTGCTGGAGTTGGCAGAACAGAAATGCCATTTAGAGCACCAAAATAATTAAGGCAAATTGATGGTAATTATTTTTCTTCTTTGCTGGGAACTTTGTATTCCCAGCAGCTTCCAGGTCTGGAAAAGAAAAGCTGACTCAGGGTAGTCTGCCCCTGATAGTACTCTGAACTAAAAAGAATGTTTTAAATAAGGGCTGCGAGCTCCATGTTTCTGAGGGCAGCTCATCCTCAAAGGACCTGCTTAGGATACTCTTGAATGATTTTATTCATTACAAAATTAGAAGCACCCATCTTGTGACTAAAAGTTTACTGTGCCACTCACCAACCAGCATTATCTACGCCCATGAAAACCGACTGTATCATAAAGCCAGCAAGTAAACTTTGCTGTTTCCTTCCTGAGGTTTCCGTTTTATACACATCCCGTACTCAGGTTTACTTTAGAAACCCCTGACTTTTGACCTATTTCATTTGTCTTATGTTCAGTATATTACTTAGGATTAACGTATTTGTTTGCCTTTTTAAGAGACAGTTCTCTTGATTACTTTATCCAGGGAGAACAAAGTGAAAGTGCTCTCCAAAGTAAACTTCGTATGGAGAAAAGGAAGAGCAGGCACTCAGAAAAGGAAGCTTTCGGCCTAGGGCTTTCCTTTAAGTGGTGAATGACCCCGAGCTGTTTCTCTTATGAAATTGAAAATGACTTGTTAAAGATCTCGAACTTTTGGGTTGTTTTGCCCCTGGACCATAAATAATAATTTTTAATTGGTGTTTGAAAAGAAACTTTTCAAAAGCAAGGACTGAGAATATTGTGAAGGCAGCGAAGGTTATTAGCATTAACACAAGGGAATGGCTCACACGGGAGGGGGCAAAAATCTAAATTAGATCCGTTGCCTTGTCTTGTTCAAAGGGAAATTTTCAAAGCAGAAATTTTCTTTCTTCACAATTGCTTAAGTCACTGAATAGCAGCACTAGAATTCATTTCTGCTTATATCTTCCATGGAATCAATTCCTTTATAAAGACCTGCTGGGGAAATAGGGCTGTACGTTACATTAACTTCAGCAGCAGCTCTCACCTTGAGAGTGAGAAACCTTACTGCTTTGTTATCTCCCCCAGCTCCATCCCACAGCAAAGCAGGCCCTGGCATGCCAGTAGCTTAACTAACTCTTTATTTTGCACGCAGGAAGAGGCTTGTTTGCCCAGTTACTCAAAAGGAAATTCCATACAAACCCACACTGAGCATTTCATTATCATGCACGGTTCTAGAAAGATCCAAATTTTAAGAACAAAGGAGTTCTTACAAATGCCCACTTCAGAGATCCGTACCTTCTGCAGCTGCTGGTGACAGCAAGAGAACAGCAACCTGGCACACGGGGAGATTTTGTTCACTTAATGCTAGATGGAAAAAATGGTGAGTCTTAATGGTTCGACCCTTATATTTTCTTGCGTGCAGAATTCTTTATAGCAAAATTAAATGCTCTCTTTAAAAGAACGGATTCTGATAGAAATCTGCTGTAAATCTGGAGTAGTGCCGTTGAACAATAAGTGAATTTGTCTCACTAACAGTACTGCTGCTTTCTTGTAACCGAAGGACTCCATTTTCAATCAGCATCAGCACAGATGAATGTACTCAGTCACTGAGACTTGCCTTACTGGTAATGCAGAGAAACAGAAACACTGAAGAGTACGAAACTCAGTCCAAAAAATAGTGAAGTGCTTTAGATCCATACAAGACCGAAGGTTATGAAGGTAGGGGCGTAGCACAAACAGCAGCCGCTATGCTTCATTCTTACAAACTCGAACGGTAGACATGTTTGACAGCATTTTGCTATCCAGCAAGTCTTCAAGGGGGTGGCACCAATGCACTATGTAACCCTGAAAACAACGTATCAGATGCTACACAGACTCACAAAGTTGAGGATGCCAGTTTTAATTGGCAGGGAAGCTTCTGTTAATATAGGCTCTGTGCACAGAAGATTTTGGCCTGAAGGTTACCACCACCAAGTGCGTCCGCGCATGCGCAAGTTTAGATAATACAAGGAGAACAAAACTGCAGTAGGCAGATCTTGAAAAAAGCAGTATTTATTTTAAAGTACAACCCAAAGTTGTAGCCATAAGAAATGCACAGGGTATCTTGTTTTTTCCACAAGTCTTGGCTGTGTGCATTTCGTTTCAACTTAAAAATGCGTTCAGGTTTACAAATGTACAAAGAGCACAGAAAGTGTATTACAGTCTTAACAGAATGCTCTTACATTCAGCCATTTTGCTGTTAAGGTTCTGTGTTGGTTCTGTTGTGGAGTTTTTCTTTTTTTTTTTTCCTTTTTTTTTTTCCCTTTTTTTTTCTTTTTTTTTTTTTTTTACATTCTTAGAACCTGCGTTAACAAAGACAGCCTTATTTTTAAAAAAATACTCTGCTTTTTAGCACAAAGTGCCTTTTTTTCCTGGTTTTTTTTTTTTTTTAAATTAGAACTTGGTGGGTAATACTGGAAAAAATTTAAAAATCAAAACCGGTGCTTCCATAAAAGTATTGCATGCCAGGACCGTTTTGTAGTTCAAACTGCCTCTTACATAGAAATGGCAGATGGTGAAATAGGAAGCAGTGAAATTGTCCAGATTTACAGGCTTTGGCTGTAGGTCGTATTTACGGCCACACCCAGACTTTTCCAAGCTTATCTGTAATCTCACACTACCGTATTGCAGGATAGACTTTAAAAAGGAGCGAGTGATGAAAGTGTGACTGGGGGAGAGGGAGAGAGAGGGGGGAAAAACAGCCATGACCAACAAATGCCTGAAAACGGTGTTTCAAAAAAATTTGCATTCAGAATCGTATCACGACCTGGATTAAAGTTCCTTTCTTTAGCTTAGCTTTGGGTTTCAGTTTTCGTGAGGATAATGTGAATTAGACCACGGATCTGAACTTCTTCGTCCAATGGTCGGGCTCCAAATTCTCCAAGGATTGTAGGTCTGTCCCATGTCTTCAGCGGGATTGGCAACAGTGGCAGCAGTGGGTGGAGGAGGTGGCGGTGAGGAGTTTTCATTACCCATGAGATCAATACCCGACAAGGCATTTGTTGGAGTGGTGAAGGGAAGGCCACTGTTGAGATTACTTGACCAGATGGAACTGCTGAATGGAGTCGTGGACCACAGGCCACTCGGGTTGCCAAGGATCGACTGTGGTAAAGACAGAGCTGCGTGAGTAGCTGCCAGGTAACCTCTGCTGTCAGCTTTTTCTTTATTACTGTTATTATTACAGTCCCTTTGAAAGTAAAGTAACTAGAAATAAACAAGCCTGCTGTAGAAGCCCTTCCACCTCCACTGTGACACACAGTTTTGAACTACCTTTACTAGACCTTGCCCAGAGGAATCACGCTAACGATCACCAAATGTGTCTGGGAACTGAATGTGTCTGGGAACTGAATGGGCTGCAGCATGCAATTACATTACAGGCTTTTAAACTGTTTTCATTTGGGCTTATATATCCCCATGCTATTACTAATTTAAACAGAACTGGTATTCAAGGGTCAAAAAGCATCAGCCACATTAAACTAATTTGAGCAAGATAGATAAATAAAGACAAAATTCAAGCTGTAATGGAAAGCAGCAGTGCTCTTTGATCCTTTTTGACAACTTGCAAACCTATCTCCTTGTATTAACATTTATCTGTTTAAAAAAAAAAAAAGAATCACACAGTTTGTCTGAACCTTCATGTGTTCAAGCCCACAGTATCTCCCCATATTCCCAGTATATACATTTTTTCCCTATCCTTAAGTTGTCCAGTTAAAGAGAAGGAATGGTACAAGGACCGTTTGGCAGTACCAGTGACTCTGCCCTGGCTCTACAAGCCTCTCTGACAGACGGTGTTGCAGAGCAGCAGCATCTGCATCATGACATCACAAATGTGATTGGGATGGATGGACAAGAACGGCAAGCCCAGAAGATCACACGCATAATTGAACAAGGCCCACTTTAGGTAAACTGTTTTACTAAAGCCCAAACAGTAGCAAGCAACAAACAGAAGAATCTGGAACCAGTGGAACATGGTTGTAGAAGAGGATACATGGAAGCAGCCAGGGATGGAAATGAGACAAGTTAGTATAAATTCCACGCTCATATGAGCACAGAACCTGCCACATGTAGGCTTAACACCCTAGCCAATAGACTTAATAATGTACATATGCTATAAACCCAGTTTACAAATACACCGTAAACTTGAAACATCCAACAGGCAGCAGACGTGCTGAGTATGTGCTGTAAGGTACAAACTTCCTTTGGATTTACGGGGGAAAGATGGGACACCCCTTGCCAACATCTCATCCTTCAGACAATGAGCACTAAAGGTTAACTGCCATCAGTGTGCTGTGCACCTGACAATTAAAATAATAATCTCTTTAGAAAGTAAACAGGCTGAACTCTGAAGATGTCTTCATTTCAGGTTTTTATTTTTTTCTCCCTTGGAACAGAAAAGACACATTCAACCTTATCTGAAACTGGCTGGATAACATGACATTAGCAAAGACCCCCTCAAAGAACTTAATGCAAAGAGGTGGATAGGAATTCTGAGCATACTATGAGCCAGCATCATCCTGACTGTCCAATGTCACAGGGTTGTTGAGTTAAACCAGGGTCACAGTTTCCAACTGTTATATAACTAAATGGTTACATTTAAGCTATACAAGCATTAGACTGCTAAGCCTACAGCAAGAAACACTCATCTGCTGCTCAGACAGCATCTCTAACACACTAAATCCACTCTATTTCTTGCTATGGGCAAAAGAGCCAGGAACTATTCCAGTGTATCCCAAAAAGCACTTTGGAGAGTCTGGCAATTGCTCATGAAGTAGAAGCAGCAACAAGAAAAGGATTGGCAGAGCAGTATCTGACATAGACAGCTACTCCTTTTCAGGGCTTGTGGAGAGAGGCACAAAGTGGCCCAAAGACAGAACTACACGTAGGAAGATGGAGAGGCTGTCATGAGAATGAAACCTGAGGAGCAGTAGTACCAATGCAGGAAGGCTCAAGGGGAGATGAGATGCACAAGTCAAATGCTATTTAGTACAGAAGCAAAGAGTTATGCATAAAATGGGAAAGCAAGAGGACTGAGGATGATAATCAAAGTAAACTTCCCCAGAATCCTTCCTAGAAAAGAAGGTAGTCTAGGAGCCACTACACAACTACTCTTTGCAGGAAGAGATTTGGCTCTTGTGACAGAAAGGAAATGCACAAGCCCTGGTCTGGTACCCGCCTTCTTATCTTGCATTTAGCTTCACTTGCAGGAATAGCAAAGGTTTCCTATTCTGGCTCACCACAAGCACCGAGAAAACACTGTCATTAAAAAGGCCTTGAACATTTCCATCTGTTGGCCTGCTTTTTGTGACCTTCTTGAATCATTTCTAAAATGCCTTTTTTCTTTCGCCCCTCAGAATCATTTAAAAGCAGAGACTAAAAATTCTTCTATATCATTTGCTTGGCTTCTGTCTCAGTGCTTCCTGAAGCACAATTCCAGGTAGCTTTCGTAAGTGGCAAGGACACAAGCTGTGAGCTAAAGAGACTTTTCTGGTTGTCCCCAGCCCTTCCTTCTATCATGTGAGAAATCTGCCCTCTATGCGAGTAAAAGCAACAGTCTCTCCTTTTTATATCTAGTGACGTTATTAGTGATGCACATTATGTACACAGTTTCACACAGTAATGTTATAATTGCAGTTTTAAACACATGGCAAGAGAAGGGTCAGCAAATGCAACTGAGTGATGTAGACAGCACCTCTTACTGCAGAAATATTTCAGAAGAAAAGATGAAGAATTATTTCCCCTTGCAGTGAAAACAACTACTCTGCTGTAAGTTTTCTTCTGGTGCAAAAGTATAAGGATGAGAGAGCAATGCTACAGTCTAAATGTGTTTGGTGTTTTGTTGTTTTTTTCTCCCCTTTCATCAAGGCCTCCATCAAAATTAGCAGTCAGTTTAAATGCTTCTAAGCTCAGTTATCTAGTGTTATTTCTAAGCTGAAAAGAACACATTTGAGTTTTTTCGTTTTTCAGACCTTACGTTAATTTACAAAGAGGTGCCACACTGGATTCAGCAAGAAGAATCAAAATAGGAAAGTTATCACATTGGTTATTTTGCAACTGTCCATCAAACTAGAAGTGACAGCAGCAACACAGGAGCAGAATGTCTGAAGCACATGGAAATGGAACACGCAGCTGTAAGTGCTCTCGTCACAAATTTCGTCATCATCTGCATGCAAGCAGACTAACGGCTTGCTGTCCAAAAGTCACTGCAACTTAAATTCATGGAGCTATTAGCACTCAATTGACCTTTCTCATCTAAATTTAAAAAAATCCCTAAATAAAATGATACAGCAGATAGAGAACAGGCTGGTAACAGTAACAAAATGGTGTATCTGTGTCAAATACTCACTGCAGTTGTATGAGTTGGTGAACTTGAGCTTGTTGGCCAAGAGGGTACGGAATCTGTAGCTGAAGGATCCCAGATGGATGATGGAACATGATTGAAGTCACTCCAGTTTCTCTGAACATCCTGCCCATAAGCAGGTCGAGCTAAACCAAGCTTGCTAAAAACCTCTGAAAAATAAAATAAAACCAATCTGAGCACATTACTGTTTCTCCTTGTTTACGAACATCAGCAGACTAACATAGTCCACTGTCCCTTCCCATGTTTTTCTGTTGGGTCCTGCTGCAGTAGGAGAACAGATTAGAAAAGGTCATGCACAAACACAGATCTCAGCTCACTTGCCCTGTATGGGGGCAGTGGCTACAAATTTAGAATCACAATTACAGTGAGGAGAAAAGTTCTACACATACAAAAAAATTCCACAGGTTGATACTGAATGATCTCAGGAACTGTTTACACAAAGGCAAATAAAGAATTTGGTAAAAAACACAGCAATACTTCAAATCCTGCTAGTTCAGCATAGCAAGTTCACTGTGGTCGCAGGAGGTGATCGTGCTGAAGCAGCCTCTCAGAAGTGCAGCACTCCCTTCCCAGGTGACTCCTGACAGGGGATATGGCACCAGCTGTGCCCAGCCCAGGCAGGCTAGCCCTGTCTCAACTAAGAGAAGTAAGGACAGCACCAGTGCTCACGGTTCATACGGTGCCCGCACACAGAACTGATCCCAGGCACCTTAAAGCCATCCCTCAGAGTCACTGAAGTCAAGTGTTGCAGATGAACTGAAAGCAGACCCCAGACATTTTTCAGTAGACAGCCAATCCAATGGCATGCAGATGCCGCATGAAGCTTGTTTTCACAGAATCACAGCAGACACCTTAAAAAAAATACCCCGCACCCCCAAACATAGTATGCAAATCTACCTCAACTATGTATAGCATCTGTGCCCCACAATATAACCTGCCTGCATCAAGGCCTCATCTCCATGGCCACTTACAAAAAGTTTACCTAAGTATAGGAGCTAATGGATGGTTAATATGCATCAGTTCATTATACAGCTCCACAAACGCTAGAAGAAAACATGAGAGGAAAGCAACACAAAGGACCAGCCGTTGCATCACGCATATAGCAAGGGGTTTATGCAAGCATGAGGTGTTCAGGAAACCACAGGTTTCATAGCACACTTCTGAGACCTACTGTAAAGCTTCAGGGGAAGGATGAAGGGGAGGAAAATAGTGAGAACAGACAGTGAGAAATGAAATATAAAGACATTCTTCTGAAACCGAGAAACTTCTAAACCAGTTGTTTCCAGCAAAACAACATCTAAGACTTTCCACCAACTCTCTGGACTGAAACACAGAGCATGCCACCAAATTATGAAGTGTTTTCCTATACAGTGATCCGTTTGGGGGACAGGTGTGGGAACAGAGCCCGTACTTAGAAGATTGGAATGGAAATACACCATTTCTTTACCTGTATTTTAGTACTGAAAATATTTGAAAAAAAATACACTCACCTCCAGTTAAGTTAAAAGAATGCCCAAATGCAGAGAATGAATTGAGAGGTGTGAAATCAGGACTGCTGGGGTTGCTGATAGGACTCCACAGGCCCGAACTGAATAGTAAGGAGTAACGGGAAAGAAATATGCATTAACACAGTTTCACCAACAGTAATGTTGCACTGGTCCAAACAGAAATATGTACAAATGTGCATGTATAAGTGCACACACACTGTATATACGTACAGAAATATAAAGTGGTGCCCAAGACTTGGTAAATTAGCTTATTTTTGTTTTAAAAAATGATTACAGGGAAACACCGTTACCCTGTACGTAGAACACCCTGCTCTAGATACAATGCTCTTGGTCTGCATGCTGAGCTTCAACAAAGAGCAGCTCTGTTTTTCGGAAGACTCGCAGGCTCCAGGATGCAGCGCAGCTTTTTGACAAGCAGAGCAATCTTAGAACTGCTGAGAAGGCACACAAATGCTCACATTCTAGCTTGTGGATAAGTTTCTTGAAAATACAGATGGGTTAACTGGAACTGGCGTTAAATATTTGCAAAAACAATCCAAGAACTGACCCACAAATCTTGCACAGAAAAGCAATTCCTTTGTATATTGAAACTTGATTTCAAATCTCAGTCCTACTTCAGAAAAGCTACCAGACACCGCTCTTAAGAGACACGCACAGCCAAAAATCTAAACAAAAAAGGCAGTGTGATCAGAAAAAAAAACAATCAGAAATCCCCTGATTTCTGATCCGCTGCACTGAGGAATACAACTGAGGATGGCTATACTCTGCTTCTACTCAGAACTCAAAGTCTTGTTGTTGCTGTCCTGGATTCAGAGTTAAAACAGAGTGACAGATGTTGCTGTACAGTGCAAAATCCTGCCTGTGAATTATTTTGAGTCACCTTGGTACACACTCCTAAATAATGAAAGAGGCAAGCTGAGGTCTCGTTTGGATGCCCAGAGGACACAAGATTGTTGTGTTATTGGGAACGAGAGTGGAAGTCCCCATTGCATCCAGAATGTCACTCTCTCCCCTTCTGAGAGATTCACAAAAAATAAATATTCAGAACTCATAAAGAGAACCAGAATAAACTCCATTCGCTGCCTTCAAAATGCCACAATTTCTTTAAAGGCTCTTTTCTAAGAGCTCAGGTATTTCCAAGAGGTATAAAAACTTACCTGTCAGAGCCATCACTGTCAACAACTGTGTGGGAAATGCTGACATTGCTGGAAACTTCTGTCTTTGTTGGGAGAACCTTTGGTAAGCCGCTGCCACCTGCAACAATAAATCTAAAATGAGGCAGAAGTAAACCAACTGACCAACCAGACCAAACATTCTGGAAATACTCAGAGGTATTTACTAAGCCAGGCTGGTACAGTACCTGGGCTCTTGTCATAACCTGCAGCAACAGCAGCAAAAGTGGGGTTTCCATTCCTTCCTGGAAGAGAAGCTGCCTTTGCCAGCTTGTGTTTGGTACCACTGGGCTGCTTGCTTTTTGTTTCACTTAAAGGGGAGGAAAAAAGTGGAAAAAAAAAGTTTTTTGTTTTAGACTTCAGTATTTTGATAAACAAGCAATAATTTAATCCTGTATTCATAAAAGCAGTAGCAGTAGTTCTACAGTTTATGTAGGTGCACATTTCTGTAATTTAGCAAGTTGTAACAAAACATAAATAGCACCCTACAATGTGCACAGTAATATCTGCAAAAAAGCAGTTTCCAGAGGAAGAGGAAATGGGTATGAGAAAAAAGAAATGCACCATATCAAGCACATCAGTTCCTCAAGCATTCTGTGCTTGTGAAATTAGTAGGAGGTGCAGATCTGAACTCACTTGCTGCAGCTGCTGTTCACAATGCTGCTGTAGGTGCCTCCTCGTGGCCCAAAAGCTAAGGATGCAGGAGGAGGAGGAGGAGGAGGAGGAGATGGAGAAGCAGGCGTAGGTGAGGGCTGTCGCTGTTTCAGGAAAGCATCTGCGTTCATGGTTTGTAGAGAGAGTTTATAAAGGTTGTCTGTAGCTATATAAAGAAGCACAAAAGACTCTCATGTAGTATTACTTTAAGATGACATCTACTCATACTCTGCTATAAATTCTGTTTGAAGAATTATTTTAAAGACTGTTCCCAGTCATTAAAGTGGCAGCTCCTTCTTTATATTCACCTACTACTATTCAGGTTTACCGACTACTGTGAGACTATTTCGATGAAAGCATGAACTGATATGTATGGAAGAAAAAGAATGGAACTTCTAGTCTAAGCAAGCGCTGTGGGGAGGGCTGACTTTATGATCACATGCAACCAAGAGGAAAATTACTTATTTCTCACCAAGGCCTTACAGTACAACCAAAAAACTTGTAATAGTGCTCCACCCTAACCACTGCAATCAGGAGCGTTCAGTGTTTCCTCTCGAGGATGGATCATTTAATTAATTTCAACTTTGGCTGCAGAAAACTGAGGGAGAAAAACTCAATTTGCAGTAGAAAATACATTTTGTTTTCAAGCAGTAATTCTCAATTCCTCAGCAGTTTCTGAAAAACTGTGGAATGAGAGACGTTCTGCCCATGTGGTGTTCAAATCTCCCAAACTGTACCAGATGCTATTGATATTAGGCTCACTGCAGAAAATGGGAGCATAGATATGCAGGGAATAAAAGCTAGGCTAAAAACAGATCAAGCCTGCCTACGGATACGCATTGCAGGAGACTAATTCTGTCATCCTCCAGTGATTACTCACAGCTGCCAGCTTTGTGAAGTGGCACACAGTCCCACTCTGGTGGTGGAGAATCCTTTTCGCCTTCTGAGCTGCTGGTGTTTCCTAGCTCCTGCCCAGATGCACCGGGGAGAAACTTTGATAATACTGATGGCCTGCTCTCTATTAACTTGTTTGGACCTATTAACAAAACAAGTAAAAAGGAAAAAAAAAAACCAAAAAACAATCAGTGGATAATAAAGCAAGTGGCTTTCTTAACATTAAACTTCAGATTAAGCATTCAAAAGGTTTACAAGCATGCAGATACAAAGTCTCAAAAGGTTTACAAGCATGCAGATAGAAAGACCCAAGATATTTGTGATATGTGAAAATAGCCTCACACTACCTCTTGTTTTTGGGAGGTTTCTTGACTTGGACACATTCGTCAAGAGGTGCTGTGTGGATACCTTGGATGGAAAGGTTTTGCGCTGCTTGTTTTCCAGTGGGGGAGTATAAGGTAATTCCAAGGAACTAAATGAAAACAGAGATCCACTTATTTTTTAGATTTCAGAAGTGCGGCAGGATATACATTTACCATACAGACTTTACAAAAGACTGCTCTCCTGTGGCTTCCCCCATAGAGCTTATGCTCACCTTCAAAGTGATTCATAAGCACAGTTTTGCTGTCATCTCTTCTATTTCTCCTATGTACAACTCCACCCTTTCACCCTTCCTAACCTCAGCTCATCTCCTTCTCACACAGGCATTCCAGCTCACTCACCTCCCAGGACTAGAAAACCTGCTCGATTATACAGGGATAATCAAGAGATGGCAACTGCAGTTTTTCCTCTCTGTTGCCAATTGCATGCTCCTGATATGCTATCGCCACAAATGCACAGGATGACTGATCACAAAACTATTTCAACCCACCAAATTTATTTGGCTATATATTGTTCTTTTTCTCCAGCTGTTTGATTTTGTCCCAGATGTTGTACATTTTCTAAGGAGAACTGTTGCATTCATGTCTTGGAGAAAAACTCCAACTCAATTTGGGCCTCTGAATACTGTCACATAACTACAACAAGAGGCCAAAAACAATCCAACATACCACACCTCAGTCTACCAAAGTTTACTTTTGTGGCTCTCCAATACTCATTTTGTTTAAGCAATTCAGAACGAGATTTCAAAATGCAATATATTTCAACAGCAAGGCTGAGGTTCTTTATTTTTCCCTTCTCTATCATCTGCAATCTGTCAGGAAGGGAATGGCAATGGCAGCAAACATCTCTTTTAACAACATATCCAAGACACTGATAGCTGTAACTTCGACTCTAGTAACTAAAGGTACTTGTGTTACAGTGCTGCCACTGCACAGAAACTCCTGCAGAAACGTTCACGCTATTTTGTATCTTTTATTACAAAAAAAACTTGCCATCGCTTAACCCCATTTTCATCTCTGGATTTAGTTCTCATATTATTAATTGACTGCACATCAAATAATCATTTACAAGCTTCAGATGTTCCGATACCATGAAGGAAGCGGAAGCTGCCTGGAGCTATATATGCTGTTGTCATTATCCAGTCTGGCACCCACAACAGTAGAATACACAGATGGTTATTGATCCATCTTCCATGATGCCTTCCTGCTTTGTTGTGCTTACCTGGTTTTCACATCTACGGGAATTTCCTTCTTGATACTTGTTAGCAGCTTTTTACTTTTCTGCTTTATTTGCACCATTTCATTTTCAGGTTTTTCTGGTGTAACTTTTCCCTTTTGTTTTTCAGGTTCCTATAAAAGACATTATAATAGGATGTCTATACTGATCAAATGTGTATGCGTTTTATTCAGCAAACAGAATAGGCTAGGAGCACACTCAGAGACAACTACTACAGTTCTGCTGACAACCGATAGCTCGTTCCCACCACAGTCACTCAGGCACTTTCAGTCCTGAGATGACATGATTCAAGCATGTTGACACTGCTCTTTTGTAAAGAGGAAACAGAGTAGTGAAAGCAAGGACTGGGCAGGGGAATTTTTGTAATTAACCTTCCACTACTAGCTATTGCAGCATATGAAAGTGGGGGGAAAAAAAAAAGAAACCCTATTCCCAAGTGCCATGCTTCTCTAACAGGTGATCCACCACGGGAGTCTCTTTTTATGAGCAGTGCTGTACCTCTTTGAGAAGTGGTTCTGTATCTGGGTTGGAGGTTTCAGTTGTGGTTGAAGAACTATCATCATCTGCCAAGGAATCCTTCAGTTCATCTTCCTGTTGCTTCCCTTTTCCTCTTCTGTCCTTTTCTTCCCGTTTCTTTTGTGGCTTCGCCTTCCGCTGAAGTGCCTTCCCTTTCCCTGAGGAGATAAGGACATCTCAGATTCTCATCAGCAGCACACTGTGATGGACTTGTTCGCTTCACTTCAGAGGCTAACCCACATGATAAAACCTCTGAAGTTTGCCTGCTATGCTCCTGAGGCCTAACTCCATTGCCTCTCTGCAGATGTAGGCACCTGGTTGCATAGAGTGCTTCCACCACATAAAAGTACACTTAAACATGGACTTCAGAAATTGGTACAAGCTTTATCATTCTAATGAAGGAAGAACTGTAACGCTTAGCATCCTTGCCAGTCCAAAAGCAAAGCCAAGCCTCAGAATAAGACTAGAGTGGATGAGAAAAATCACTATAATATGGTTAGTTTGGCAATAATGTGTGTATCTCTCTAGAAATCTCACACCCAAATAAAGTGACTTTCCTCAACATATTTTACTTTTTCAAAGTGTACTGTATATTAAGAGCCATGGCTAAGCTATTATTTGGCTTGACATATTTAAGTGTTACTGCATCTCAATGAATGAAAATAGTGCATTGAACACTCCAGAAAGTGTTTAATCACCTTTCTTGAAGCAATCCACATATCAATAAATAGTGCTAGTCAAACGATAAATCATATTTTGCTTACATTTTCTACAGGCTAACAAATGGAGCAGAGGATAAGCTCAAAATGCAGAGGCTTAAGAACCTTCAAAACAAAGCCAGAAGCCCTTGGCTTGCAAAATAGAAGACTATAAAGTAAAAACCTGAGGAAAATAACAGTTAGTGAAAACAGTACTAATACAGAGAAGCTGCGTGCACATGTGGAGTCATCGTCTCACCACTGCCTCTTGCTGTTGTTGTACAGGATAAATGCATTCAAAGTACTCTTACTGTGCCTTTTGGTAGACACGATATATGCCTTATCAGAAGATCTTCCTTAGATATTATCACTCAGACTAAGTATCTTCCTTAACACGCCACGCAGTGCCTGCCCTCCTGCTTCCAGGACGTACTTCATATAGTCAAAGACTCAGCTAAACTGTGCTGAATAAGTGAAATCAAAAACTGGGATTTGTACACATCAGAATTCAGTTTGGTAGAAGAACAACAATGGCTGTCCTGTTTAATTTGACAATTTGTCCCTCAGGGAAAGTTCGTACCAAAACACAGATTTGCCTCCAGTATTTTGGTAAGTACCAGATCTGCATCAAAGGGCAGCATCTTCACATTTTGCTTCTTTCAGATGCTTTCAGTAACAATAACAAAAACATTGCAGATATAATGTTTGTTTTTAACATGAATGCATATGCAAGCATAAACACAAGTAGCTCTGTACATAAATTTTCTAGGGGTCAGCCTCACACATACTGAGGTGCTCTATTTTTGCCTCAGAAGGCCTCATGCCAATATTTGCATCACCTTTAGTCTACATTCAGGACTGCTGAACAACTTAATGCTCACCATTAAATAATTTTCTCTAAAATCATAGAATCCTTAACGGTGTAGGAGACCCTTAAAGGCCATCTAGTCCAAGTCCCCTGCAATTAACAGGGACACCTACATGTAGATCAAGGTGCTCAGAGCCCCATCCAGCCCGACCTTGGAGGTCTCCAGGGATGGGGCATCCACAACCTCTCAGGGCAACCTGTGCCAGCGCCTCACCACCTCTACTGTAAAAGACTTTAACATGCTGTCCTAAAACACAAATATAACTCAAAGCAGCTGTTTAACATAGATCTAATGTAGCCTCTGCAGTGCTAAGAACTAAGTATTAAGAACACGAAACAAGAAGACCGAGGGCTGAAATCCAGCAGAAGACATTCTGACATAGAATTTTAATTCAGAAGCTACTGCTCTCGGAAGTGTCTGCAAAGAGCTCTACTGTTTATCTAAAGACAAAGATCAGCGTGCATATGCAGATCTGGACAGATAATGGAACTTCCTCTTAAGTTTTTCGTTTTAAGGAGTGTGAATGGAAATGGGCAAGTTTTACTTGATATCCTGAACTTCTGAAAGTCAAGTTACAGATTACAGATGATGCTCGTTGTTATATAAAGCTTATCCAAAGAGAAGCCTGCATTAATAGCTCTGTGATTCTCTGATCTGAGAAGGCAAAGAAGTCAAGAAAACTATTTGGACTGCAAAATATAATAAAATATTCATTATATACTGTGCAATAAATAATACATTTAAATACTCATTATACCACCACACCAAAGCACAAATGATGCAAAACCTCTTTAACAGTAAGAAAAAGTGAACTACCTGAATGCATTTGTAAACAAGAAGTTGAAAAAAACAGGAAGTCATATCAAAAAGTGAATCCCACATAAGTGGGAAAGACTGAAGTATTTTATCCTATTTTCAACAGCTTTACCAAACTGATAGACAAATAACAAAAGTGCAGATCTGAAGATGTATTTAAGCATGCATGGCTGACAAATGTAATCCAAGGTCTATCAAACACTTAGGAGCAGCTGTTTGCTAAGGTGAGATCCCAATACAAAGGCTGCTAGAAACTGCCACAGAAGCAAAAAGGTTAACACAGATACACCATATTACTTGAATCAGAAATATGTTTCTGAAACACAACTCAACCATCCCCACATACTGTGCAGCAGCTACACCGTAGAGCAGTCTTGGAGTGCAAGAATCACTTCCCTCTGCAGACCGAACTACAAAACGAAGATGTGCTCCAGAAGCACTCCCAACTTACTCAGGCATTGAAGTACACAGCCTAGAACAGCCCAGTGTAAATCCTCTCAGAATTGCCCTATGGAGATGATGCATCCTCACAACCAGCCATGTTGCTATGCAAAGCTCCAGTGCCACACTATTCACTCATGTAGACACTGAGTATGAAAACCACGTACAACTATGTGCCATTTGCTGAAGTGCCATTTTGCCTTTATGAAATATGGATACCTAGCAAGCTGGTTCTAATTCTCTGAACATGAACTCCTCCTACCGCATCCCCTTGCATAAATGGAAAAGAAGAAGGAAACAACCATCAGCAGCCCAAATAGGTAAATAAACAGAAGCTAGAAATAAAGTAGCATGTTTTTGCAGGATTCCCAGAACTCGGGGCTTCAGTCTCTCATTTCAAAGTCCAAATGCAACAACACATCCATTCTCAAGTATTTAAGACTTTTCTGCTCATTACTAAATACTTTGAAACTTTCCTCTGTTATGTATGATTATGCAGGTGTTTCATGATTTGCTTACCTTCCACCTTTTTCTTAACTTCGTCTCTAATAAGCAAAACAGTATCAGTACTGTTTCTGTACAACATTGCTAGGGAAAAGTGAAAACTCATTTAGAAATAAACACATCAAGATTAAATTTGTATCAACAAAAGTAGGACGTAACTGAGGTTGTGAATACAAAAAGCATGGTAAGAAGCTCCCAGACTCACAGCATCATCAGCATTGGAAGGGACCTTTGGAGATCAAGTCCAACCACTGCTAACATAGGTTCTCTACAGCAAGTCACACAGGAAAGGTAGAAGTGGGTCTTGAATATCTCCAATGAAGGAGACTCCTCTCTGGGCAGTCTGTTCCAGTGCTCTGTCACCCTTAAGGAATTTTTTCCTCACGTTCAGATGGAATTTCCTATAGTCCAGTTTGTGTTCATTGTCTCTTCTCCTGTTGTCCAACATCACTAAACAGAGCCTGATGCCATCCTCTCAACATCTGCTCATTAGATATAAGAGTGATAAGATCCCCTCTCTGTCTTTTTTCCAAGCTGAACAGCCCCAGGTCTCTCAGCCTTTCCTCACAAAGGACATGCTCCAGGACCCTCATCTTCTTTGCAGCCTTCCACTGGACTCTCTAGAAGTTCCCCATCGTTCTTGAACTGACGAGCCCAGAATGGGACATAGTACTTCATATGTGGCCTCACCAGGGCAGATCGGAGGAGGAAGATAACCTCCCCCAACCTGTTGGCCATGGTCTTTGTAATGCACCCAGGATTTTGCACTGACCTTGGCCACAAAGGCACATTGCTGGCTCATAGCCAACCTACTGCCCACCAGGACACCCAGGTCCTTCTCTAGGGAGCTCCTTTCCAGCAGGTCAGCTCCTAACCTGCAACTATTCCTCCCCAGGTGCAAGGCTCTGCACTTGACTTTGTCAAACCTCATCTGATTCCTCTCTGCCCAACTCTCCAGTCTGTCCAGGCCTCATTGAATGGGAGCACAGCCTTTAGGTGTGTCAGCCAATCCTTCCAGCTTTGTATCATCAGCAAGTTCTACTCCAACAAGGATTTTACAGTAATGAAAGTAAACGACATAATGAATGTATCTAATGTGTGAAACTCAATTATTTAAAGCATTAATCATCTGAAAAGACACATAAGGAATTCAAACTCAACTCCAACTTCACACAAAGAAGAAGGCAACTTATACTAATTTGCTGACCACCTGACATCAAGTATTTTCTAAAATAACTGCAAGCATAGGCATGAAGAATTCCATTCTGAAACAATACCACAGGGGTTTACAGATATTCCTCTACCCTGTCTGTTCTCCCCCTTCAGATTTCACGATATACTAGGACAACTTCCCCTCCTCAGCCCCCAGCTCCAAGTATAAAAGACAGAGTGAATGATGCTAATGCAAAGGCAAAAGAGTTGCAATCAAAATAACTCTTCTGAGAGTAAGAAGTCTAAATATTCAGATTTGCTTTCATCAAAACGTTTCAAAGATTTTGCAGGAAGAATCATAACCTAGCACTGCATGGAGAATTTCACTGCCATAAAAGAAAGGATGCGTTCAAGATGCAAGAAGATACAGAAGAATAGGGAACAGTTGAGAAGCTACCACCTTACACACTAAGAAAACATGACCTTTACAGCTGATTAGATCTTGTGGCACACACAATGAATCATCCATTAAAAAAAAAAAGAATTTTATTACCTTTGTTTTTTGCTAGTGGAGATGGGGGTTGCTCTGTAAACACATCTGGGGAAGGGGTTTCTGGGTGGTCAAAGTCTTTTTCCATAGTTTCTATGAGTCCAGTGAGATCTGAATCCTCTGAGCTGTGCCTCCTGCTGCTGGCACACTCGGCATGAGGTGGGCTGAGAAGTGGTAGCTGTGGCAAAGCACTTTCAGTCTGTTGCTCTTGCTGCTGGGATCCGGATCCTGGGGGTTGCTGGAGGGGCTCCTCTGCCAAAGCCGTTGTCTGCTGCTGTGTTGTCTGCTGGTTCTGCCTCATGCCCTTGGCTCTTTTGCTTGTGGCATGTGTCTGAGCTGTGGCACCTGAATCCAAGGTAAAGGGGCTTGCTCTGTTCACTGACTGCACTGAAGTAGCTTGTGCTGAAGTCCTATTATTAGGCATGTTTGAACTGTTTTTGGATTTGATGTTTTCAACATCAGGTGCATTTCTATTGCTGTGAAGGTGTGCTGTTGCACTGCATTGTTTATGATTTCCTGCACTGGATCGTGAAGATGAACTGCCTGCTCCATAGATCCCTCTGGAGGAACCATGATTAGAATCTGACCCAAGTGCATTCAAGCTGGAAGAACAAGAAGTGTTTAAATGTACTTCGCAACGTTTTAGTTCTTCTCCTTGAAGAAAAGAATCACTATATCCAGAAGAAACCTTTAATTACACTATTCTTGGCATATAAGTAACAAAAATGTCTAAAACTTGTTTGACAAGCTTTTACCATTTCCTTTTCACTTGCTCACTGTACACATGAGCAAAAACGGTTAAAATGACAGTCAATGTATATGTTGAGGGGAAAGGAGAAGACTGTTGTTTATTTTTTAACTTAAGATCAAAGGGAAAACTTCTGGCCTACTATTTTTTTTTTGCAATCTATACTTTATTTTCTAGAGCATTAACAGAAAACCAAGCAGGGTTTGTTTTGACAAAAATACAAATATTCCTCACAACCACAAAGTTTGGTTTTTGTAGCCCACTACCCCTCATCCATGGGAGAACCTCTATTCATTCACCTGTTCTGAAGAGTCCGTTACTTTCTAACTGACCTTATAACTAAAGAGGGGGGATGGGGGTGAAGGAGGAAAACCGAAAACAAACTTAAACCCATACATACTTTCCATCAGACGAAATTCCAACTATTCTCCTGAGATCAAGTGGCCTTCCCATATCGAAGGGTGGGCCTGAGGCCTCAAAAGACAAGCGTCTTCTAAATGGCTCCCAGATTCCTTGAGCTTCTAGATAGGCTGTTCCAATTACCAAGAGAAAGAGTACACTGCAGAGAAGAGAGGCACTCAGTTAAATATTGCTACATTTTGAGCATTTTAAGGCTTACGAATATTATCATGCATGACGAAAAATTTGTATCTTATACAGAAAAGCTGAAAACTGCATCCAACTCACATTTCTATCTAATAGAAACACAAAATACCTAAATCTAACATTACACACACAGCAATAAAACTGAGAAACAAAGCTGGAGATGCAGGTCTGGCCCCAAGTCCTTGATTTTAATCCAAATGAAAAAATGAAGATAGAATTGAAATACTTAAATGGCATCCAGGAGGCCACCAGCTCTCACAGACTTGGTACAATTCCACATGAAAACCAAAGATCCTCCACAGCAAATTGTACTGCAGTTCAGAGAACTAAAATTAAGGAGTGCTATTTCAAGTTTTACAATTGCATCTGCAGTGGTGTTTAGGAGTTCTCCACTTACATAATGCACTGCAGTGAACTGTATTTCTGATTAAGCAATAAAATCACTGCAGAGACATTCAGCATAGTGCTATGGATCTCATCTTCTCACAGGTGGGAAATTTCAAGGGGAAGGAGATATAACATTGATGGCTAAAGACTGCCTTGCCTATTACCACAGAAAGTTTGTGCAAAATTAACTTTGCATTAGCAATTTCAGTTTCTGTTTTCCTCCCAGATCCAACTGCTGGTTTTTATAATCCAAATCTTCACAGAAAACGATGAGATACCACTTGCTGAATTCAAGCTGTTTAGAAGAATTTGGTCTAGATATCATCTTTCATATTTTAACTGTCAGCAAAAATCCAAGCAGCTCTGGAGACCAACTCAGCTGATTTTAGCTGCTTATCACTAGTTTTTTCCATCCCAGGGATTAAAATGGATAGCAGATTCATAATCAGGCAGCAGGAAGTAGGCAAAATAAATTTCATCTGAGGTACTAACAAGAAATAAAAAAGGTAAAGAAATAGACAAGTTTTCAGACAAGCTTTCACAAACTCCTAGCCATGAGAACAATACCTGCCTTGGGCATTAGGCCCTCAGATATATAGCTACTTTGGAGATACGAAGAATGAGGTGTCACCATCAGTACTAGGAATTGTATTAGCAATATCTGAAAATATCATAACTGTTATTGTTGATACCAACAAAATTACTGCATCTCTATAGCACTGAACAAACTCGAGATGGAGGCACACAGAGCTTTGGTGCCACTGATGTTGCATCCACTCCTGCATCACAAATGGTCACCTCAAGGGCTTCTCCTCTGCCACACTCAGGAGAAGAACCGTACTCCTTTTACCAAAGCAAACTTTGTTATTTTGATAAACGAGTATCAGCTTTGAAATTAAAAAGTAAATAAGCATGACAAAAACACAAAGAATAAATTTCTTTTTTTTTTTTCTTTTCTTTTTTTTTTTTTAAATAAAATGCCCTTTCTTAACTTGCTGTGGTTGTGGTAGGAACAGTGCCGGTCCACTTTATGTTTGTTCGCATAGACTAGGGATTACTTTGCAGAAGTGTGTTGGTGGCAACAAGTAAACCTCCACATTAGCATATCCTGAAAGCTAGAGGCTGTCTGTGTGCCCGGTCCTTGGAATATTATGAGGTGGTCACATTAGGACTCTTCTAATTAGGTGCTGAGAAGTGTTTTCAACTTGCAGAAAAAAGAAGTGAGATGATTAGCATTTGGTGGTGTTTTGTGAAGTCCAATCAACAAATACAGTACACGTACAGTTACTCAGGCAAACTACAAATGAGCTGAGAACTGTTATTCACTCTGTCAACAGACAGAGCAGAAATTAAGCTTGCACATTTCTAGCAGATGTATAGAAGAAATACAAAATAAGATCAAAATACTGCATTCATGGCAAAATCCTAAAGAATCAAAGAAGAAAAAGAAGCAAACTTCTCTATTTCTTTATCAATCCCTAGACAAGGGAAGACAGCCTGACTAAATACTTATGTGATGCAGTACAGCAAAATAAAAAAGTCAGCACCTAAATATGAAAAAAAATGCAAAGCTTCATTTGCTACAAATGTAGTGGATAACGCTTCAGATTTGCAGCACAGAGGAAGAGCAGTTTTTTCCGTAACAGGCATCTACAGCAGCAATCCATCTCACACTGTAATATGGGCTTCACACCACCACCGAAAGTAAAACATCTGTTGTTACTGATTAAGTTTTAATACTATTGCTTTCTCTAGATAAATGTAGTGGGGAAAAGCACGTTGCATCCAAGGAGATGAGCAGGGAAGCACTGTTTGTAACCTCAGGTTTCAAAAAATATAGATAGATCCATTCCTAGGTTAGACTATGAAATCATGATAGAACTTTCAACTCAAATTTCAACCAGTCACTTTGAGGAAAAAAACAGCACCAATATACTCCTACATAACCTCAGAGTGTTCAGTGTAACAGACAATGCCCTTCAGGTTCTCAGAAATTCCATTATTAGTATCACCAGTTGTCTGCCACGTACAAGTGGCAGCAAGTTATATTCATCTAAGGCATTTGCTAAGCTCATTGAGTCACTGCCTCATATCTTTCCAAAGCACAGCACTGCAGAAGGATGCTTCAACCTTTACAGGAATTCATTGCTAACAGTGCCCTAATACCTAGTTTGATTCAAGTTTGGCTTAATCAGTTGTCAAAAATCCACATACTATCAGAACTAACACGATCTTGCCTAACAGTCCCAAGAGATAAACGTATCCCGTCCTCATTTAAAGCAGAAGGTAAGTACTCCTCAGCCTAAAGCTGTTCACATTAAATCCCTGACAACTTTTATTAATTGTTCTCCTTTTGCCACATCACATATTACACTAAATATAACGTGCATTGAATACACATGCCATTTTTCTATAATCTATATTTAAGTAAAGTTACCCCAAACACATACTGATAAGAAAAAAATACACATTACCTCATTATTCCTGAGGTAAGGATGTACAGTGCCAATTCCCAGTTGGGCCTGGGCAACGCTTCTGCACATGTTGCTAGCATATGATATGGAAGGGATGCATTCAAGATAAATATGAATTCAGAGCCTCCTGCTGTGATGAGTTTTAATTCACGAATTACTCTGGAAGCAGTGAAATCTGGTGTAAACCTGAAAACAAAGTAAAGCATGTATATATATACACACACACAAAAAAAAAAACCGTGCAACAGTAGCTATACCCAAGCAATGGATCTGATCATTTATGTGAGCTATGTTTAAACCAAAATGCCATGCTTTTTGAAAACATCACTACGTTTGTCTCATCACAAACTGAGATCGTTGCAAAAATGCTAGTGAAGTTTCACTGCCTGCAGTATCTCGTACATCCTCTTGCATATCAGCAGCATCTACTGAACTGTTCAGATACTGTATTCCAAATACCTGAGTTTAAACCAGGCAGTGTCAAAGAATAATTTTTGGTGCAGAGATCTTTTACAATAAAAATGGGCAAAATTAAACCATTGTTGTCAGTAAAGCAGCAGATGAAATATTCAAGACTGAAATGCTGTGCTTTATGATTTTAATCCTTACACCAAGGGCTCTTTAGCACATACTGCAATGCACCAAAAATATACATAAATCTAGATCTCATGTGCATTCATAACCCAAATGAAGGAAATGGATAAAAAGCTGTGTCGTAACATTATTGCAACTCATTAAGTTGCATTTACTGGACAGTAACAAAAATAACACTACAGTTAGTCACAGAAACTTAAAGTTTTTTGAAAGAACAAATGTTTGCAAGAAGAGAGGTTTTATGCTTTAAGCTGTATTAAAAAAAACCCACCCTCAAAGCATAATTAAAAACCCTCAGAATTCAACCAATATTCACTGCCTTTGAAAATACAATTATGTGTACCAAATTCCTGATGTACAGCTCCATTCAGATAAAAGAAAAACAACACTTACAATATGACTATGTCTTTAGAGGCATTGACACTTAGTGCAAACTCTTGACAGTTAACTACTTTAAAACCATATCCTTCACATGTATAGCCACTGATTTCCATAGTTTTCACATTAATCTGCAGCTGCCCCGTGTTTTCCACTTTAAACGTTCTTCTGAGCGTGAAGTTTGGTTCTTTGTATTTCATTTCTGGAAACAGAGGAAATTAATTAGTGCTGTGCTAAAATGATGTTCTTCACTACGTACATCTTCTACAGCAGAAGGGAGTTCTGTCAGTATCACATCAGGAAAAAGAGCTGGCAAGGCCCACAGAAACCTTACATAACCTGCTGGAACAGGTTTCTGCTCTCAGACTGTTGTACACTTGCACAGTTCTAAAGCACTCCAACTCATCAGGGACAGAAATGAAAAGCTCAAAGTCTGACAGCACTACTGCCTAACAAAAGTCACCTCAGCTCTAAGTTCTGCGATGCACTGCTCAGTGTAGTGGTATTCAGTGACAAGACCCAGCACTTGTGGAATGAAAAGTTATCTTTTTGTGCCTTAAGGGTAAAATCTATTGCTAAACATCATTAGCAAAAAAAAAAAAACAACAACAAAACCAAACAAATGCTAAATCACTATGCATAAAGAGGTAATGACTAAGCTTTACTTGAAATTTTCTTATTTGTTCCTATAAAAAAAAAGATCTCAGTAATTAATACAGTACATATGGAAATCTGCTAATTCATAATGCAGATTTTAATACCAGATAAAAACTAAACTACTTTTGCCAGTTCTTTTAGAAATACAGGTACCCTCTGGCCCTCCTCTCAGAAGCAAGCCTGCAGCATGGAGCAGAAAGCCCTTGAGCCCAGAACAGAATTTGTCTGTGCTTACTTTTCAAAGAACATATCTTTTGTTTTTCCCTGCTAGCCATGCACAGATTTTGAGTGTCGGGGAAAAAAACACAAAACTACAAAACTAAGATATCTTTTTTTCCTAACATTCAGGAATTATATTTCATTCCAGTACATTGCTCAATGTTCCACCTCCAACATCTTGAATTCTACTGGACAAGGAACCCTTCAGTTTTCCTAATTTTCATACTAAAATTTTAAAGATAATATATATCATTTTCTGCCTAAATTAATAAGCAATGTTAACATTTAAACGAAAAAAAGCTCTGACACACTAGAACAGGGAAAAAATGTTTCCACGCATACATGTTTTAAGTTGTATGCTTAAAATGTCCCTTATTTTCTCTTCAGAACAGCAGTTCACAAAGTACTCACTTTCTGAACAGTCTTTTAATAGTGCTTCTGTGATTTTAAAGCGCAAAGAACTTCCAAGACCAGGAGGTTTGCCGGCAACCTTCAAGCTCTCAGTCGTTCCCTGTCCTTGTACCATTATGGCATCTATTACAGTCAAATTATTTCTGTATTAAAAAAAATAAAAGAGAGGGGTTTGGAAATATTCATGAAAGGATTATGCAGTTTATTGTTCCTGCAAGCTTCCCTACAGAATATGAAGTTATATACCAGCCCAGATAATTCCTCACAGTACAGAAGGAAGCAGTGCCAGTTGTCATAGACAGAATGCTTGCAAGACTAAAGCCTAAGAAAGCACAACAGAGCATGTCAGTAATAAGGATGAATTAGATATAGTTTATAATTTCATCATCATATTAAAGTATCACATTATAGAAAAAGTAAATATTTATGCATACAGAGCTCTTTACAGGCACGACCGAAATAGCAGCTTTATCTTAGAAATGGTATCTGTAACTAGATACCCTACGTTCAAAGCAGTACAGTGTGTATTTAAGGAAATAAGCCCAAGTATATGGATTATATATTTATATTAGCAAATATGTACTGAATACAGCTTAACTACTGTAAAACAGATTTATCTTAAAAGTAATTGTGGTTTCTTCTGACACGTGATTCTGTAATTACCCTTGTAAAAATGATTTTCTGTCAGACAGCAAGCGTAACCATACATGTAAATAAAGACACATCAGAAATTCAAACTCATTTCAGAAATATCTACCGTACCTGATAACAATTAACGATGAAACAGTTTTGTTAAGAACTGGAGTGAATTTTACTTTGACTGACTTTCTTTCCCCAGGTTTTAACATTAGGCTTAGAACTGAATGACGAGCCAGGCTTTTTGTAAGTCCAACAGTGCTCTGCAGTGGTTGGACCTTAACAGAGCAAGGAAAACAAAGCAATACTTTCAAAAATAGCAATTTTTAACATATATTTCATTGAACAGAAACTGGTAGAAAACTGCTTGCATTGTAGAAAAGCTTCTTACAACAAGAAATTAACAGCATGTTTCATTGGGTTGTTTTAGCCAGAAACAGTCTTCTAGCACAATAAATTCCCTATTTATAAGTTAATCATCTGACAAGCAGAAGAAACACAGCAAGACAGAACAAAGCTAAGCCATACACATGTGGATTTATAAAGCTCTAACACAAAAAGAAATTCTGAAGTTTTTAAATGGATATCTTTATTAGCATTAAGCCATTATGCAGCATTTTCTACCGCTACAGAAATACGTTTTAGAATACTGGTTTTCCAGAGTAAAGAAGGAAAAAGGGGGAGAAAAAAAAACACTTTTTATTGAAAAAAAGTGTATTTCACCTAGTTTCCCTTTAGATGCAATGCAAGCATCAAATTGCTAATGTAAAACTAATTGCAAATGGAGGAGAAGAGTATATATATATTGGATGTGAAAAGGAAGTGATCAGAATGTCACATCTCTATTTGAAAGCACGATAGTTAAGCCTGCGCACAAAACTAAAGAAACAAAAAGGTTTAAAATAAAGATCAAAGCAATGGAAAATTCAGTACTTTGCTAACTTTAGAGCTACAAACCACAACACTGATTAAGCAATCCTCAGTAAGAGAATGAACAAAAATGCATCAATACAGTTTTTCTGCAACTTCTGCATTTCTACTGTAACATAAGTATACAGTGAAAAATTAAAAGGTAACTGTTACATTTGAAATACTTTCCTACTTCCCTAGGATTATCCAACAGAAGTACCATATTTTTTGACCCCTACTCCCTAAAACGTAATACATGCATGACTGAACTCTTCTTCAACACTAAAACTGTATCTAAAGAATACAATGGAATACTTACACAATTTCGGAAGACCTGGAACTCTAGAGTCCTCAGATTGAAATCCGCTGGCTTACTCAAATTAAACCTGGAACAAACACGCAACGTTTTTTTTCCTCCCCCGTTCACGATGAAAACAACCTATTTGCACTTATCGCAGACTGTAGCACAAATCAAGAACTTACAGAAGGACTCAAACAATACACAGCTGACAGGATCACTTTGATTTCCTTATATTTTTCCCTCATTACTTCAAGTTTAGGTAAAAAAAAAAGTATAAATTCAGCATAAATCCGGTTGTTTATTCAATGCGAACCAGTTTAGATTCAATTCCCAGCTGGGCTGATGATTCAAGTTCTAGAAATGGACAACAATAACTACCAATACACTGTGTGCAGTTTTTGTAAAATGCATTTTGCTGGAGAGCAAAAATGCCCAACATACTCTAAAACAATACTTACCGTTCTAGCATTTTATCAGCAAATGTGGATGGGTTAGAATATAGGGCTACAGGAAGGAACTGAACATACACGGGAACATCAGCTGGATTTTCTAGAAGAATTTCTTCTTCCTAATCAGAGACACGATGTATGCAAAGTTTACATTTGGTTAATTTTAAGTAGAAAAAGCTATTAAAAATACAGTCTCTAAAACAAAAATTGATGCTATCAACCAAATAACTCACTGATGAACTGTTAGTATTGGTGAGTGGGAAGCTCAACTGGCGTGGTGAGCTAAGTATGGAAGGCCAGGCCATTTCTGCAGTAACTGTCAACTGAACATCCTTCTGAAGATCTGTGTCCACTTCAAATATTGCATTCAGCCTGTAAAAAAAATAGTTATAAAACTTACTTTACAGGAGCAAAGTGGCAAAAGCATGGATAAAAACAATCCTGCAAAATGCAGAGCACTTAGAAGCACCCTGAAGACAGCATTAGGTTGAGAAGATGAACATTATGTTTAATTTATTTGAACACCACCAACCACCATGGAGATCTGCCCTTATAGATAGATGCTAATACTATATATACTAATAGAAAATGCAACAGAAGCCCCTAAAACATGCTCCAGGAGACCAACTGAAAAATTCAGAAAGAATTCACTACTTAACTATTGTTGTCAACATCCATCCCTTCTCTAAATTCTACTAAAAGTGTATTTAAGGATAAGGTGACCATAAAATACAACAGGACTTATGTACCATATCATATTTCGATATTTCTCTTAAATCACTATTTTTTACGACAGTGAGACTTCTGCTGTTTTGTTAGAAAGTGCCTACCTCTTATTGCAGAAACAAATTTTGAGAATCTGATCGAGATTCAATCATTAAACAAAAATAACCCCACAAATACTTTAAAAGTCTGAGAGAGGTTACGTAATGCTGCAATTCTGAGATTATTGTAATTAATAATTACAACAATTTGCAGAAGTATGAACAGTAAAAAGGAAATCCATCAGTCCTACTACAGACCATTTCTAATACAACATCCAGATATCCACTACACCAAAAACGTATTGTGCATCCGTCAAACCGTATTGTACAAGCAATATACTGAAAATCTGATGTATGTTAGGTATGATGGATACAGTAGAGTATGTGCCTATACTCACAATAACAAATCTAAATGAAATCTGAAATTAGGTCACATAATTATTTCCATAAGTACATGAAGTTCTTTGCTATTAGCCAAACCGTACAACAGACTTGATTCCTTGGTTACTCCATGAGCTCTCTACCACAAGCCGAAACATGACTAGCTACTGAGTTCTCCAGTCAGCAAAGCAAACCAAATGTTAACCTTAAAACCTAGAGAAGTATTTTGGAGAGCATCTAAATCTAAATATCCAAGTCAGAGTCTATTCAGAAGGAACAGAGTCTCCTTTACCAAATGCTACCTTGGCTAGCTGGTTGATTTTAAGAAACATCAGACATTCCCCAGTACTGCTGTTTAGTCAGAAGTAGTTTTTAACAGTGTTTTCCTTTACTGTCTTACTGCAGGTGATAGAATATTCTCATAGAAAATTCAGTTTAAAACAAATTTATTCAGGAGTTGTTAAAAAAAAAAATCAGCGTTATAACAATGAAGCTACTTACACTTATTTTGTCTCTCTGCAAATATGTGCATCTTTTTTGAAATCAGTCTGCATGCTATCACCACAAAAAACACATCACTCACTGTTAAAGCAAACACCTCTTGAAGCTTAATCAGTTTACGTATGTGAAAATGGATATTTTAAAAAGGTATGCAGAAACCTCTAAATATTAGATAGCAATGATTAATCACTTACTAGTTAGCATTACTCAAGGAGAAGTATCAGACAACTTGATCATTCACTGAAATACAATAAATTCAGAATAGCAGCAACAGAAAACCTTATGAAAACCTTGAGGGATGTTAAGCTTACTACTTTAAAAGAGATTAAGCGGGGATACTGTGAACAGTATAACCTGTTTTAAAAAAGACTTGCAGAACAGAGACCATACTGCTCTTGCCATCCTTTATGGAACTGTATTATGCTCCAGTCAATAGTAATTACTAAGGCTGCAACTGACTTGAAGAAGTTGTTATTAGTGGTAGTATTTTTAGCTTATTAAATTTTCTCTTTCAAGGTTTTGCAGAGAGCACCAAGTAGCTTTTTTTTTTTTTTTTGCTCTCTCTCAAAAAGCACTACAACATATCTAAAAAGAAAATATATCTGTATTTTATAATCCCACATGTAACAGAATTACCCAGTAATTCACGGGCTGAAGAAGTAACAGGCATGGAACACTTACCTATGGCTTGAGTTCTCTTTTATTTCTGTCCACGCTTTGAATAAGTTCTCATGCAAATCCCAGTCAGAATCCCACGTATCTTCCTGCATTGCTATGCTGTGCTGAACTTTAGATTCCGCTTTAAAAAACATAATGTATTTTTAAATCTTATGTGTAAAATCATTGCTTAAGGGGAAAACAATTATTTGTAATTTTCATTAAAAAGAGATAGTTACTTACATTTAGATAGAAAAGGCAATCCTACATAACAATGATCCCCACATTGTAAACCAGGATCAAAATAAATATTTGCAATCTGCAAAACAGTAAGAACAGACCAAATAAGAAATTGCACAGTAAATGTGATGACCGAAGAAAGATTTCTGATGACCGCATTCACATATGCATTAGAACGGAAAGAATATGACAACTTGTGGAAGTAGGCAAAAACAAACCTTTGATTTTTTTCCTGATTCCAGATCTTCTTTATTACTTCTCAGTCTCTTATAATAAAACCTTACATCTTCAGACAGGGAACGTATGTGCTGTATTTTCACTTTCTGAGAAAAGGAGTTCATAATGTTCAGGCTCTGGTGAACTACTTTCCCCTTAGGAAAAAAAAAAGAAAAAAAAAGGGTGAAAAATGGTGCACAGTATGCATTTTCCCTGCTATGTGTACTTATTTACTTACGCAGACTGGCAAGAAGGCTACAGAGTTGAAATATAAAACTGAGATTTTAATAATGCTCTCTTAATAAATGCCTTTTTTTTTTTTTTTTTTTTAAAACACTTCAAGGTAGGTTTCCGTGAATTTGATTTCTTACTCCGTCCATTTCCAAACATGGTTTGTCTCTCTTTCAAAAGAAACACTCTTCAAGGTTTTCGGAGAGCTAAGACATTTCTGCTTAGTCGAATAATGTTTTAAGAGAGCCAGAGGAGGAAAGGCAAGAGAAAGCTTTGGTTTTATCAGCCTCTAGATACAAAAGACAAACAATCTTTTCATAACAAACTCAGAAAATAGTTATAACTGTTTAGAAATTATTTTAAAGGAGCACTTGAGCGAAGCTGCAGATTATCAACACACCAGGTGTCAGAGAACTTTTTACAACATAAGTATAACTTTCCCTTCCCCATGAAATGAAGGCACCAGGCAATCAAACTACCTTGTAAAGACCACAAAGAAAAAACTAAGTTGAAAAGAAAACAGTGTGCTTCCTCCCCGCATCATACCTTTGCATTTCATCTTCTAGGTAGAGAACATATGGTTTAATTATGTGCAACAACCAAAATGGCTGCAGTACTGAAGCTCTCCCTCTCCCTCCCAGCCCCCCTCTTAAAGCTCACTCCAGTTTGATCTTGCTTATAAAGCAATGATTCCATAGGCATGCCTTTCACCTTATCTCAACACCCAGGCCTGATAAGGATATGGCAAACAATAAATGAAAAGTGAAAGGCTAGACAGGATTAGTGACAAGCTTTCAGACCCATGTAAGAGATAAATGCAAGCAAATTTAAATGCCTAGGGCTATCTTCTAACAAACAGGTTTTAACTGTTTTAACGTTCCCCTTAAATCAATACTTCCTTTTTTTTATTATTAAAAAAAATCACAAGTGGAGAGATGGAGAGATGAACTTTGCAGGCTCAAAATGTAACTACAGCCTCAGGAAACAGTCACTTAGCAAAACAGTCACTTAGCAAAACAGTCTTAAAAGCGCCAACTGCAGAGGGAAAGAAACTGCAAGAGTAATTCTGCAAAGAGTACAGTACTTAAAGTACTTCAGTAGTTAAACTGAACAGGAAGTACAAATGACCATCTGTGCTTCACCTACAGAAAGCTGAGTAACCAACCTTCACCATTTGGGCAAGATAAAGGTTCACTAAACTCTGCAAAACAAATGAGAAGTATTTTAGTAAGATCCCTATGTAGCTTTAAAATACTGAAGAGTAGATAAGGGAAGAAGACTACTACTCATTAATAGAGAAGATTTTTTTAAGATGGGCTAAAAAGACATTTAGCATAGTTTCTCAAAAAAGCTTCATTTGGGGTAGAAAGGACAGGTGGCACTGTAAGCTAACAGTGCAATTACAAATTACAAGTCAGCACAGAAAAGGTTCTTAAGACAGTGATCATCAGAAGGCCTGTATGCACCATTAGTGTCTTGCAGACAGATTTTTACAGAATACCAGCAATGAGACTTAGGTGCAAATAAGCTAAAATTACAGACATCACTGGGAACTGGGCAGCTGCAGGAGAATAACACCCTAGGTATGAAATGAAAAACATGCGTTACTAAAATTGTAGTGCCTAGTTATTCCTTGATTTTATAGCAGTCAGATTTCTCTACTGTAAACTGGAACAAGAAGAACTAATGCTATTTTAGGCTTATTCTCTTAAGTAATGGAGGCATTACTGAACAACTAGATGCAAGAAGATCATGAACTCAGTAATCACAAGTTTAGTTTGAAATTAAACCAAGAAAAAAAGAAAAGCAAGTCTGCTTTCAGTGTTCTCAAATATCCAAAAAGCTAAGTGTTCAATGAACAGAAGTAGCTGCTAAAGTCCACTGCTCTAAGAAGCATGAGGTTTGAACACAAGGCAGTCTAGAATTTTGTCTAAAGTGATAGTGCTCTCCAAATTCATACTCCTGAACGAAATACAGTAGCTCAAAAGTCCCCTGAATTAATTAACACGTGAAAAAAAAAATTACTTGAGAAGAACATGAAGCGACTAAAAACTACAGCAGTCTCAGGATGAAGGAAAACGATGGACCTCTTAGGAGCTGAGAAACGCAGGTACTAAAGAACCAATAACATCTTCCAAAACAAAAGAAAACCTGAACAAAATAAAGTAAAGGTGATGAAGAATGCAGGACTATGTCAAGATGCACCAAGAAGCTTAGGTCATAGTTAGAAGAATAGTCGATTTTTAAAAATTGCTTCTTTATTGCCAAAAATTGAACAAATTGAGGTGTTATTGAGGTATTCAAGAGGGACAGTGACCTTGACAGGAAATAGGAGATATAAACTAGGATACAGAAATTGCTTTATATTTAAGCAAAAGAGAAGGAAACGAACCATTAAGTTTTTGTTTATTGAAGACTTACGGAGCAGTTCATGGATGAAGTTAAAGATGTAGTAGTCAGTGCAAAAAATATCCTGATAACAGTGAAACTGTAAAGTAAGATAGGAAACATAGATCCTAAAGATAGAAAATAACAAATGAACCATGCAACTTCAGGAGTGACAATTTGACCTTGAGGGTAACAAGGCTTCAGAAAAATTCATGAAGGAAAATAAAGGGAGATGGAATGGATCATGAGACAAACGTGGCAATGATTTGCTAAAGTCCTGTTGACTGGCCTGTTCTCCTCTGATGAATCCTATTGCATTATTTTTTTTTGAAAAACTGTCATTTATCTACTGGACATAAGGTAAAGCACTTGACAAAAGTGCCAGTGAAAAAATACTGCTTAAGAATACACAAACTGTAAAATCAGCAAAAGACATTAAGCAGCTATTGCAAGATTAGGAGAGAATAGACGGTGCTCTAACAATGAAAAAAATCAGGGTGAAATAATTAGTACACAGTTTACTGAAGATTGGTCTAGGAATAAAGATTCCTAGAGTATTCATTGCTTTGGTACCAAAAAGTATAAAAAGAGACAAGTTTGATCCTGCAAAGATAAGAGTCGCTTCTGAAAGTGAAGATCAATATGGCATGCAGATTGACCAGCGGACCTTCAGTAGAGAAAACAGTCTGAACTCATTAACAGCCAAGTTAAGATTGTGAATTTAGGATGTAGTATGAACTTTATTTTAAGGGTCTAATCCTCCCTGTTTGAAAAGGCAAAGCAGGTAAAGAGGACGATGGTCTATATATGGCTATTGATCCCACAACATGTTAAGACTAGACAGGACAGGGAAGGAAACAAAATAATTTCCACTGACATGCATAATCTGAGGCATCCTCACTAAGGGGAACTAAGATCTCTAAAGAATGTGGTAAAACTTCACTCAGACGACATGGTACATTTGTGATCACTCATTAAGAAAAGAGACTGCTACACATGGAAGATTAAAGAGCAGGGACATACACAATACGTAAAGTGGGAGAAAACAAGAAAATACATTTTTGTTTTTAACAATTAACAAACCACAGTACATGCACTGCTCCACAGACCAATGTTAAGTGCTAAAAAAAAAAAAGGGGCAGGAACTAATTAATCTTAATTAAGATCCAGGACAGTGTTCATATGGGATAAATGTTACAAAGTTACAAGGAATAACTGTGGACTGAAAAATGCAGGAATATCTGCAGCCATCATAACTACAATCCTGGAGTAACTTCCTAGCAGGAAGAAGACGAGACAAGAGTCACTACCATTAGATAAAAGAAACAGTAAGAATAAATAACGAAGTAAAAATTAAATAATGTAAAAATGCTCAGGCCCCCAAAGAATTAAAAAGTAGGCCAGAAGAAATCTAGACCCTTATCCCACTAAGTGAAGCTGGAAAAAAACTTGGCTACCAAGTACAGTGCTGTGACAGAGTGGTTACAAGCAAAAGGCAGCTCTGAAATACTGTATCTAAGCTAAACTAAGCACAAAACAGAACACGTTCATGTAGACAGGTCATGTAAGTGACAAGAGACACCTGCCAAGTAAGCACCAAGCCACGCATTGCCTCAAGTATTTGTACAACATAGATGTGCCCAGTCTGTTCAGGAAGGTGTTGTGTTGTTTTTTTTTAAATAAGACACTGATGGCAAACCAACCTGCAATAAACAACCCACCAGTGACAGCTTTGCCGAAGGTGTTACAAAGACAATTTAGATATATAAACCACTCAGATCCAGAACATCCACCTCCAGGATGGACACTATTTTGTTATTCTACCATGACACACTCTCATCTCAAGTCAAGTATTTCTTAAAATTTTTCCCAAACCCGCACAATAATCACTAGTAAAAACACTGGAGAATTGCTCCCTTTTTGGACAGCAGCTTTTTCAAAACATACTGAAGATGGTTTTTATCTTTTCAGAAAATTGCCACAGTAGTATTTCTATCCTGCCATCTCCGTCTCTCCTTTTCTACCTTTTTTTCTTTCTACCATTTCTCTCTTGATGATCTTCCATTGTATCATGTTCCATACTCAGAGTCACACGAATCTCACTTTGATGAAACACCAATTGCAAAGTCAATATGCCTTGACTGCCCATCCTTCCATGGCCATACTGAATGTCAGGTAAGAAAACAAAACGTGTCATCCAGTTAGTAGGTTGGTGCACAACTGAGCAAAGATGCTGCCTTCAGCCATCACTGAATAAACACTACTGCAGGAGTAGGAAAGAAAACAACCTTAGCATATTTTTGCAGAGAGCTGCAGACTCCCACAACTTTCTTGCTTTCCTGCTCTTGTACTCCACCATATACCCTCAAAGATGATCTACATTCAAGGTGGAAATAACACAATTACACTTCATAGAGATCAAAAACCTTTTATACTGAAGCTTCAGTTCATTACCTGACTTTGCCATCTTTGGCTTTACACATTAGAAATTTGAAAAATACATTTATGCAATGACATCTGTCTTACTCCTGGTGCTAATGTGTGCGAATTGGTAATTACTACGAAAACGCAGCTACATTAGAATGTAGCTGCAAATAATCATGTTTAGGACCATCACATCAGTTTTCAAAGATCCCGTGTAAATGGACAGTAGAAGATAAACAAAGATAAGCCATGCTTGGGACACGTGAGGAAAAAAAGGTGACAAATGAAATAATACAAAGAAACAATCTCTCCAGCAATTAAATTGTGAAGTTGTAATTGCGATGTAAATCAAAGGTTTCTCTTGAACAAGACAGGTGAATAAAAGCACAAAAAGGTTTAATGCTGTGACCTAGCTATCTTACCGGAAAAGAAGGTGGAAGAAATACATGCTTTGGGGAGCAAGTCAGTGAGCCTACAGCAATCACTGCCTTCACTGGTATAGTTAAAATCTGAAAGAAGGAACAAGAGAGTTAAGGAAAAAATGTTACTTCAGCTTTCAAGCATATCTTCTGCTTTTATTTGCATAGATTAATAAAACCCTGAAGTTCCACAATTAATGTAGCCAATTAATGTCTTATATACACATTTAAAATGCGCAACCATAAATTAAAATTTCAATGCATCATCATACTCAAACAGTCACTCCCTACTGTCAGGAAGCAAATCTTTGCTCAGTCAAACTTAGCTTCTTTCTAAACAGAATACAAAAGCAAAGTTACAATAAATGCTTTGCAATGGGACATTATATAGGTCTCACCTGAGAGAGAATCTCTCTCTTGAAAAGCAGGATGATAACACATTTAAGATTACTATTAATTACTAATAGGGGAGATGATATACCAAAGTTCCCAAAAGACATCAGTCATGATAAGACCTTGAAACAAAAGTACACTTAGAAGGAATGCAGAAGGGATGGCAATAATCCTTACTGTGCATGGTGCTCTGACCATTGTTAGCTCTATAACCATAGAAGTGCAATAACTTGTAGGGCAAAAAAAAAAAAAAAAAAAAGGAAGAAAACAAAAGGCTTCCAGTTGTAAAACTGGAGAGTCACTTACACGTCTGGACATATTAAAAAGCTTAAGATTGCAGTTACCTGTCAGAAATTAGGAGTTTCCTATTTTCTGCATGAGAACCACACAACAAGCTCTATAATTTCCTGACTTCATAGACATCACATTTTCTTCTATGTGTATCGCTCAAAGTGAAAGTTATAATATAAAAATATTAAATATGGATTATATTATATAAATTATTTTGCAGAAGAGTGATAATATAACAGGAAAGGCATATGAAGTTGAGAATTGGTTGTTCTCTCCCTTACTAACTAGATCTTGGTGCAAGATCTGTTTCATCATTTATCAGCAAATTGCAATTTCTCAAAAGCAACTGTCATGTTACATTTTGACAAAATTGTTCCAAAATTATACCTCAATTTCAATAACTGACAGTGTACCAAAAAGCTGCTAACTGTGAGCATATAATGCCAAAAGATTTTTGCATTGATGCTTTGAGGGTGTGTCAAGAACTAATAGCTCAGAGCATCAGGCCAGATGTGAACAGAAATTTCTTAAAAAGCAGATGAAAACCATAATGAAAGTAATTCTTCATTCTCTAAGAGAAGATACGGCACAAGTAGCATTACTGCCACTCCCTGCAGAGTTCATTTGACCTCTGCCTTTTCAACCTCAGCATCTTCTCTGTGACACTGTAATCTGTCCACACTTCACAGTTAAAAATCAGAAAAACACTCCACTTGGACAACACACATGAATATAAAATAATACCTCATAATCTGTTGTGATTTGCACAGCTCCATCATGAACTCCTTCAAGTTCTTTTGCTATGAGTTTCACTCTAAATACAGCATAATATCCTGATGTTAGTATCACCTGTAAATGGTAGGAAACAGAACTGTATTCCATTAAAAACAGAAAACAAATTTCACAAAAAAACACACTAAACAAGTCTCTATTTCCTTAAAATCCCTGGAGGCATTCAAGGCCAGGCTGGACGTGGCTCTGGGCAGCCGGGTCTAGTGGTTGGCAACCCTGCTCACAGCAGGGGGGCTGAAACTAGATGATCTTTAAGGTCCTTTTCAGCCCAGGCCATTCTGTGATTTTATGATAAACTATCTGAAACAAATGAGCAGTAAAAGTAAAAAATTCAAACGTAAGTAAACTAAGATTAAATATTTCTTGGAGATCGGTGCGTCTGAACTTCCCCTTTTGAAATCTAAACAACTTGAAAGATATACTACTACTCAGAATAAAACTAAAAAATAAGAGTACATATACTTTTTTTGACAATCAATTTTTATTCTCCCTCCCCCATGCTAAAATTTAACTATTAAAAAAACGCATGCATTTGTCTTTTTCCCCCCTCCTACATTTAGCTTTAAGCAATAGATTCAAAGGGTTACTTACTGAAGACTGATCAGATGCACTAGCATTTTGTAGTTCGTGGTGGTTTGCAATTATTGTTGTTCTATTTCCCTTTTCAGTTGTTAGGAGTTCTATGGCCAAACCATCCCCTATAATATGCCAACTTTTTATAGCCAGCTTAAAAAGAACAAAAGATACTATTTCAGTAACAAGACTGATGTAAGATTTTTAAAAAGCAAACTAAAAATAAAATCATCCTTACCTCTATCGGATTGCTGTTGATGATGGCAAATAAAATACTGCTAGCTTCTGCTGCACTCAGTATGCCAAAATCTATAAATCGTTCCTCCGTTTTTGGAGAAAGTACAAAGTACTAGAAAGATTAATAAAGGTATTTCAGCATAATTAAACATAAAATACACTCAAACTTTAAATTTATTAACAAATAAGTCAAGTGCAGCAGTACTAAGATAATCTCAACATTCTATCTGTATTCTACATATAACTAATGGGAGCAAAAAAGAATTTTCCAGCAGTAACAAAAGCTGTTCAAGAAAAAAGCTTGTGAAGTGGGTGACGTTATCCATATTTGTAAGTCCGTTGAAATTAAGAAAGCTATGCTCCCATAGAATCGGAATGAAGAGAGTCCTTTGAAATCTGCCTCTAAGCAGACCAGAATAGCTAAAAAAGGGAAATACTTACATCTAAAAATCCTGTGTATGCTCGAACAGGTAGGTGAAATTTAGAAGCATTGGTGATAAGTAGAATATTGTTATCTATATGGACAGATGATGTGGAAGGCATAAAATAAAGTGTAAAAATATATCTGGATTCATTGGGTGGAATTAAGACAGGCTTGCTGAAGTTCTGGACCTAGATTAGTGAAGAACGAAGATCAAAGTTACAATTTAATGAAGTGCAGCATGCTTAAACATTTTCTACTAGGTAAAAATATTCCACTGAACTGAGGCTTACTTTAAACATTGGTCTTGCTTCTTCTGGTAACACAACATCATGTATAAGGACTGCAAAATTGAATGTGTTTGTTAGATAGATTGGTCTTTCCACAGAATCAGAAGCACCATCACGGATGTGAAAAAGCGTAGCAGCATGATCAAACCCTAAGTACCTATGAAAAGAAAACACTATGAAAAAAATGAAGACTTATCTAATCCTATATTACACATATATTAAATATATATTTTTTTTATTTTATACATACGTATAGACATGCACGTGTGTGTACTAGAATTCATTTAATCCATCAGCAGGAAATGTACACAGCACACTGCATGCTAACACCGTAATAATAATTCTACAGGAACATCAATTACTCAGTAATTCAAATGAAATAAGAAAACGCATAACTCAGCATACTAGGAGGACTAAAATCAAGTGTCTATGTACTAAGATAGCCTGCAAATCATGCACGTTCCTTACTACCTAAATTAGGAGTTTGCAGCTCCAGAGTTCTGATGGGTAATGTTTAGTTTAATTGCCTTTAACATACTGTCAATTCAGTTGATAAGGCAACACATTCCAATGACAATCCAAGGTCAACTTAGCCAAATCTTGTGAATGAATGAAAAAAAAAGTGCTGACACAATGTCTTCCAAAATTTTGCATAAAACCAAAAATATTTTTCTCTACTCTTGCTTCATATAGTGGGTGACAGAACTGGATATTTTTTTCCAGTGTCTCATCTTTAGTCTTCAGCTGCTCTGAGAAATGACTCATGCAGGTCACTTTGAATCCAAGCTTTGAAACCAGTCTGTGCATTATTGAGACTACCTCATAAGCACAAAAACAGAAAAACTCGTACCAGTGACTGTAGTTCTAAACAATCTCGATTCAGAAAATACAGGTACCACCTCTTTATATCCCTTCCCTCACCAAAGAGGCTAGAGTACCTTCCACACCAGCTTATTTTCAGCATTTTTTTTTTTCTAAACATTGTTCAACAACACGCTTACCCATCCAATACTTCTGCTTGGTAGGGAATTTCAAGTTTGGAGTAGCTCTTCTCTTTTGCTTTAACAGTTATTTTCCCAGAAGACTGTGATGCTTTTTTCGCTTTTGATGCTGTAAAAGAATACAAGTAGCTTGTTCGAACAGACAAATGCAAAAATCCATCAGGTTAGATTAGCATGAGTAGTACAAACAGAGCTAGACCAGAGACTGAGTATCGTGGAAGAAGAAAATGGATCTTATTGAACCTTCAATACACCACTGACATGGAACAAGGCTTAGAAGATATCTGATTTCCTCCCCCATTATGCCAGTTGTTGATATGGTTATGTACTCTAGGAAAGCCCAGTTGCCAAATAAATGATTTAAACATGTCCAGAAGATAATTAAGATGCAGGGTAAGCATCTGAATTCCTCACTACAGTATGTACTGTTCTACACTAACAGAACAGAAGTTTGAGTGTGTTAGGCTCCTTATTTAAAACTACCAGCCAAGAGGGACTTTGGGCCAAAAACACTGAAATAGAATTAGAATCCATGCAAGATCCAAAGCTAAACAAGGGCCAAGAACAAAACTCATAGGTCTGTTCCAAGGTCACAGAACAAGCAACGTTATCCTGGCAGCAACATGACCAGAAAAGTCAAGGGATTCAAATACTGGTTAGTAGAAACTGCCAGCCTCTAAATTCCCTGCATGCAGTAGGACAGCTGTAAGAGCAAATACTTACGACAGACTGCTTAAATAAAAATAATTCACCAAGTCAGTCCCTCAAATGTAATATGCAGTTTGACTTTCTTTTTTTCTTTTCCCCACCTATCAATCCTACCAAAATCTACCATGTGTCAGTCTACACACTCTCATACAGCAATTCCTTCCAGCTTCAAAATCTGGACCTATTACCTCAGGTTGACATAGTACAGCTATTTTAGAATTTAATATTTATGGGTTAAGACATATTTCACTCATCTTACAAACTGTAGGCTATACAAAGTCTAAAATGCCAATCAGTAAACAAAATCCTTTCATCTCTATCCATACAAATTGTACAATTACGCCTACCTGAAATTAAAAACACTGAATCTGTAAGACCCCATCTTTAAGCAATCCATGATGAGAGACTTACAGCACCAACTAGAATCATAAAGCAGTAAGATTTGAATAGGTCAACAGCAGTCCGATAGCTGATTAGAATCTAATACAAATGGAGGTAACATTTCTATAAAAGGTCAGTATAATACTTACAGTCACACTATGTAGGAAGGAAATGAACCAGCAATTCTTTCATAAAGATATAAATGAGAGTCGGTATGAGGATACATAACGCGTGTT
This sequence comes from Alectoris magna, assembly GCA_030625065.1. Lineage (NCBI taxonomy): Eukaryota > Metazoa > Chordata > Aves > Galliformes > Phasianidae > Alectoris > Alectoris magna. The sequence continues at coordinate 64,641,485 of CM060560.1, forward strand.
CATAGGAAAGGTTACAGTGAAAGCTTTGCCACTCTCACCTGCCTTTCTCTATAATACGAATTCAAGATAAAAGAAAACAAGCTAGCATTCACACTAAGATTCTCAAGTGCAAGACAGAGCCTTATTTCAGTGGGTACTCCAACACAAAACATTTTGGGGGAAAATAGTATCTTCAGAGTCTTCTTTAAACTTCAGAAAGCTCAAAGGTATTCAAGAGATATACTCTAATTTACATCACTGTGATGAACGTGCCCTGGTTTGCTAAGGATTTCCCAAAAGCAAACACCTTTTTAGACTAATAGTACCTTTTAACCGATGACTCAAAATGCCACTTATGTCTACAACAGAATCTGATGTTCAGATTTTATATTAACACACATAAGATTGTTTAAGAATCCCTTTTCTTCTCACTATTAGTGTATCAGTCTAAGCCACTAGCTAGCTGTGATTTCAGAGAAGACCCTTCTGAAATACATGAACTCAGCAGAAATATAAGGCCCTTCCAAGTAATTCCACTTCCTCCTCAAAGAGTCAAGCATCAGTTAGTTAAGAGACTTCTTAGAAAACAATTCATGAAGTTTCAAGCAAGTGTTATGAAGCACTGGACAAGTTTTAAGGAGAGAGGTGAAGTACTTACCATCAAAGCTAATACTTGCAACTTTGGTATATTTACTTTCAGAGGCTTTCAACGTAACTGGTTTGAAATGCACTGTTATAGCTTCATTCTGTGGTGTAGGTCTCACACTCTGCAAACAGAATCAAAATATAAAGCACTCATAAGTTTATCACTGTTAACACGCTGTGCAGCCTTCAAGCACCTTTCAAAGTGATACAGCTGCAACTAATCGCTGCTGAGTTTGTATAGGTCTATCTTCCCTATAACAGAATAGCATTACAAGAGACTTTACAGTATTTTTCAAGTCCTGCAAACTACTCAATACGCAGAGAAACAGGCAGTAGAGAGTTTCTCTTGAAAACAGAGTGAAGAGACAGTATAGCCAAGAATACGTAAAAGAAACAGAAGGCAATTTTTTTTTTTTTTTAAATTACAAATTATTTTTATTCTTTATGTCAAAAGGCTACAATAGCTATAGCCTATTTGTTTCTGGTTCACTTGTTGACAAAACTGTTAGCTGACTTGTGTAATTAATGGCAACACAGACATCCACCTTGTCTCTGATCTCATGTTAAGTCTGCAAAACTGCCACAGGAATTAAAAAAAATAAATCAGTATAAAGAACAGTCTGTAAATCTGAGATGATACTCATTTTATAGTGACATTTTACAGTATCACCTTTTTGATCTGACAATTACTGTTTCTAATTACACAGAAAAGGTGAATTGGATGTTACCAGAATAGCAATTCTGGTAACAATATAGCAATTCTGTCAGTTGTTAACCATGGGTGATTTGAAGAGATATCCACTGTTCCGCAGCAAAATTATGGATGGCAAGTATCAATACCTGAAGTGTCAACAGAGACTGCTAGCAAACTATTTAGGTTTCATGAACAGAAACAGGGCTTGGAGCACTTAAATGCTCTTATTCTTATTTTGCTTAAAATTGGGATAGCTGCCATGATTCCTCCTCCCCAGCTGTCTTCTGCTGTAAAAACAGCTCAGCTGCTCATATAGCAGCTGCTAAGCTGCCATAAATTACAAGACACTGCATTAAGAAAACTGAAATGAGTGCTGGTTTACCTTATGCTAGGCCACAGAGGTTTAGCACCTGCTTCATAAGCAGTTGAGACTTTCTTCATCAGAGTGGGGTAAGGCAGACAGATAGTGCTACACACCAGTTAACAATTCTTCAAAAGCTAAGCTGTTCTTGATTGTAAATGAAAGCCTTAAAATTTTGCATACATAACTAAGTTCTGCAAAGTTACATAACTAACGTACAACCCTCAAAGGAAACAAGCAGCATTGCTCATGTAACTAATGAATAATCTCTGTTAGCTCAACCAGAAGATTCTCTATATTGGACTTACAGCACTGACCTTTGTCGAACACCTGCATACAACACATGGTGCAGATATTTGATACCTTTCCTCGTGCATTGATTTATAAATATCACAATCTCTTTCTAATGGAATCCATACTACAAAACCGAGATCTCAAGGTATCTTTGAAAAGCCCCTTAAAGCAGGCAAAACAAAAGCTATAGTCAAGTTCATAACTTCTGCATGGTAGAAAAGAACCATTTCTAGCAGCTCTTTCCATATAAAAATCCAGTTTTGAGTTATTAAGAGTTTGAAATGATGCTGATTTCATTCAGCTCATCAACAGAAGATATTCAAAAGGACAACCTGGTGTCAGAAAAATGCAGTTTACTTAAACCTGCAAGTGTAATAAATCTACAGATTTGTTCAAAATGTCTACAGATAAATTTAATTAAAGAAGGAATTTAACACTGTTATGTTTTTTTGTTGTTTTTTTTTTTTTAAACTATATCAGTCACATTTCTCTTGCTACTTGATTACATGCTATAAAAGGAAATATAACATTAAGATGACTAATGGAAACAAAATTACTTAGGAATTCTTTTAACTTTATTTTCCTCAAATTTTAACCCATTTCAAATAATGCCCAAGCAAAACTTCTTTCCTGAGATGTGCCGTATGATTCATCAAATATGGGCTCCTTAACAGCAGGTCATAAGAAACCACATGCAAAATGAGTTCCACTGAGAATCTAACACCACCAATTTTCTCAGAAAAATCCCCGTCAGCAACTTCTGTGGGGAAGAGGAATTTCAAATAGTGCATTTTATTTACATATGAATTTCCTATGGAAGTGCCTCAGCCAAGCTTGAAGATCTTGTTGTATATGGTCTAAGGACTCACAGACTATATCTATTCTAATAAGATGAAGGTGTGTGATAGACTACTAGTAGATCTGAATCTTTGAGGCAACTTCCATTATTTTGAGATGCATGCACTCAAAAATTGAGATGGAGAACATAACTCAGATGTGATCTGCTTCGCAGGTTGATAAGAGCAAAAATCTGAAGTAATTGAACTGTGACCAAAGTAAGCACTTTCTCATACACATCATCAAACGGATAGGCACAGATTCAATACATAGGTATCCTCAATTTTCTTGTTCTTTATGCATAGTATATGACCAGGAGCTGAAACTTAAAATTATGACTTTGCTGTTCACAACAAAATGGACTTAAACTGCCTTAAAGAATCAATTCTTTCTTTCTAGAGAGGGGACAAATTAAAGAACCACCTGACTTTATTAGACTTTTGACAACATGGTTTAATCATAGCAGCATAACAGTTCATCTAGTCACAAAGTAAACACGATGCTCCCTAATGACGTAAAAAACCCTATAAAAATGTAAATAAGGAAGTTTTTGTAAAGGCTCTTAAAACTCAAAAAAAGAAAGTCAAGTGACTCACTCTTATGTTCCTTAACCAAATTGCTGGACCACAGGATGACTAAGAACTTAAAAGCACAACTACAGCTCTGGCAGCACTCTTAGCAGTCTGTCATACGCGGATGACCTGAAGATATTTAGTTCTTCCAGCAGCCAACTTAAATATAAGCTAAATATAGCCCTGGCCTTTACTTCTGACATTAAGATTAAAGTAGTGACAGAGCTCTACCTCACTGCTTTTAAACTCTAGTTCTAAAGGATCAGAAATCCATTTCTCCAGCTTTCCTAGAAATACACTATTCACTAGTTTCTTTGCAGAAATTCTTTACTCTTGTTTACCACTTTAAAACTGGCATAGCTGCAGAAATTCACACAGTGCTTGAAATACTGGTAAGGTTATACAACTCAAACTTCACTAATTCTGCTGTAATAAGAACACTTGACTTGGACATGCCGTATGTGACACTGAAAAATATATCATATTTAGGCTAAAATGAAGTAACTTTATCATCCTGAAGGTAAGTTCCAGAGCCCTCCAAGATCTCTAAATTCATTGCTTTGATACGTTATAAAAGAATAACTCATCTGGAGAAATTCTGTCATGACTTGTTGAATGAACAGATAACAGCCTACCGGTAGCCTGTGGTTTATGGCCTATGGCAGGAACACAGAGACCATAGCTTTTAAAAAGGGAAGATTTTTTTTCTGGAGAAGTATGAATTAGGTGCTAATTAATCTGATGTTAGATATGATACTGGCAGTTTGAATATAAAAATTATTTGCGTTGTACTCGTGAATTATGTCACGCACCTTACAAAAACCTGGCAAGTCTAAGAATATGGGCATGACATATGAAAGCAGACAGTTGAAAAATACCTAGTAAATTTAGAAATCCTTTGATTGTAAGAATTATATGCAGGTCTTTTTAGAGAGGGAGGAGAAAGAAAACTTTTCAAATAGAACATATTACCACACTCCATGGAAGGTGCTTTCTGGCATACAAGGCCACAAGGGATTTTAAAATCATCTACTCTTACTGAAATAATAAGCATGACAACTTCCACAAATTAAACTCTCTTATACTATACTATTAACTTGTCTTGACTTGAGAATTATCCATGAATAATAACTTAACAGAAATTGCAATGGACTATCACTACAGTGGAAAGCTATCCTCATTACTAAATAGGTATCCTGTCTCTACCATAAATTTGTCTAGCCTCAGCGTCCAGTATCCTGTCCTACGTTTTTATTAAACCTCTACTATTAAAACATCATTCTCTACAGTTAAAGCTTTAAAAACAAAATAATGCTTTCCAAGAGCTCAGTAAGAAACCTCTGCCAGTCCTTCAGTCACACCTCTAGCCCCTTTGGCTTCTTCTCAACACTTCAACACTTTTTAAAATGCACTCAGACAATATATAGCTACCAATACACACAAATCTGGAAAACAAGGAAGACAGGAGGAATAGAAGGAAGAAGTGAGAAAAATATTGAGCAAAGAAAAATCACATAGTAAATTACACAGGAAAGAGGTATGCATGAACCACAAGAATACAGCAAAAATTCTGAAATAAAAATAGAAAATCCCAAAACTAGAATTCTGAAACTGTCTACACTTTATATGCAGCTGCAGCAATCTCACAGGAAACAACTCTGGAGTGTTCTCAGGCCTTTTTCTTATTTCAAGAAACAAATGAGACAGATTCAAGAAAACAAGGGCCACTTTACAGTCTGCTTCTAAAAGCTACTCTCTGTTCATCTTACAAGACTACATTGGAACATCACTGCATATGCTTTAAGGGACTCTGATGTAGACAAACAATCCCACAGAACCTTAATCTCTTGTATGCCAAACTGGAATTACAAGTAGAAAAGCTTAGGGACCCTAAGATATTGTAGACATAATATAGATATTGAAATAGCTGGTGAAAGAAGGCTATGAAGCAAATTAATTTTACCATGCGTATACATAATTTCTTTTCTTAATAGTAAGTCATATTTTAAGTCATCTATCACCTAGCTTCTATTTCTGAACACTGCACGGTGAAGCTGGAAATGATAAATTTTCATGAGATGAAGTAAATCCAGGTAGAAAGTTTCAAATTGAAAGGAATAAAACTTACTGTAATTGGCACATCTTTTGTTCCTGAATTTAATAAATGCAGATTTAAAATTTTTGGCAGATCTGTTAAGGAACAAAAAACACACCTGACTATTAGGCTATGTTAACATGAAAACCTTATACAAAGTTATCTGTGCTAGCTAGTTTCTCACAAACCCACTGTTGTTTGACGTTAAAGAGTTACATTAACTTGGTAGTACAGCCAAAGTAACTAGCCTCAGGAACACAACATTTTAAACTGCATTTTTGTATAGTAGTAAATTCTACATGCTTCAGTTAACTACATTTATTTCTAACACATTAAGAAATGAACCAGCTAAAAAAATAGTAAAATGCATTATTTTATCCAGATGGACTAGCAGAGACAATCTTATTTGGTGATCTTGTGTGTTAGCTACATTGCATGGAAAAGTACTTCAGAAGCTAATTTTTTAATTGCATTTTTGTTTGTTGGTTTCAAGATAATATATATGGACTGATTCTTTAACACTGATAAGTACTTTTACAGTTTGAAAAGATACCTTCAGTTTTATTTCTTTCTGCCAAGCATAAATAATTTTTTTAAATCTCACTAAGCAATACTAATTTATAATGCAAAACATACGGCATAAATGTGTAAAAGGCACTTTTAAAAAAGAAGAAATTATAAACAACTTGGTTAAGTTTGCATACTCCTACTATTTCTTGTGTATGAAAGATATTAAAGCTTTGCAGCTATAAAGCAATCTTTCCCTAAAAATAGTGAAGTAAATCAACAGCAGCTTTCAGGCTAAGCCACATGCAACTAATTTTTAAGACTCCTGTCAGTACTTGACTTATAACTAGATGTGGAAACTACTGATCGCTTGTAAACGTCTCAAGTTTACTTGAAGGCAAATACATTTGTGCATAGTAGCAATGCGCTGTTCCCCTATTTTTGAAACTCTGGCTCTTAAGGAAAAAAACAAAATAAAATCGTAATCTCACAATCTACTAGGAATAGTACAAAGATAACCACTCCCGCCCCTTATAAACGCTTTGAGATCTGAAGCACAGCTTTACCTTGTGTTCGTAGCGTACCAAAATCCAGCATTTCTGTTGATGAATAGATTCCTGGTGCTTTAAGGGAAGAAAAAGAAACATTACCATTTTCTTATGCACAACTTCATTAAGCTAAATAATGTCAAAAATGCTTTTCTGCAAACCTGTTGTGACTTCCACCTCAACAGGGAGAATGATAAATTCTGTGTTGTCTGAGGCATTTGTTTTTATTCTAATGAACGCTGTATGATTATCTGCTTCTCTCGAAGAAAAGCTGGCTCTCATCACTCCTTTTGTTTCATAGGGAGGTATTTCCTAACAGAACATTAAAAGCACATCTGTGAGATTGTAGTAATTATAAAAAGAGCTGCTACAGCAAAAACTACAATGGAAGTATTGAGCATAATCATATGACAAGAGAAAAAGCAGCAATGAAAGCAAGACATAGTCTACATGTTTTTAAAGTTACCATTAAATTTCATTTGGATAGTTTTTTCCCAACAAATACAACACTGATTAAAACTGGGTATACAGAAGAGGACTCTCATTACCCTCTTAAGTTTTACTTCTTAAAACTGTGGTAAAAGGATCAGAGATCAATGATAAAAATATTACTGAGTTCAGTAACATCAAATGCTATTTCTTTACATTCTAACTGCTTTTTCTCCAAAGCAGACACAAAGCACATGTAGTTTCATACACGCACACAAATGTCAAAACCATCTAACTAAACACAAATTGAAATAATGCAGAATTACTAGCAGTCAGAGTAACTACATTTGGAGAGTCTCTGAATTAAAAATTATACAGAGAAGTCTAGCTTTCAAATTCTGCTCTCACTTATTCACAAACCTAACACAAACAGCTACATTGTCTCCAAGGACACAATTTGACTCCTCCATACGAGTAATTAGTGATCATCCAAAGTTTGTATGGATGCCTGAGGTACAATTAAATGTGATCATAAAAATGTTCCTGCATACGTGGACTGCTTCATCCAATCATCAAAACATTTGACATCAATACAACTTGAGACAACAACAAACAATTTGACAGAATACATTCAAGTATCATAACCACGTTTCAAATTATTTCTTCTACTTTCTTTTCTGCTATATCTGTGTGCCTCCACCTACTGGTTTCACTTCTAGTCGTCTTACTGATTTGAAATGCCAATGGTTGCTTTGAAATGCAAGGAGATTAATGCTAAATAGTATTAACCTAACTGCCCTTCCGTGCAACTTTCGCATGCTTGTCATCAATGCTTTAACTGGCAACCTGTCTTCGGAAGCTGAATAGCTATTAGCTGAAGAAACAGAACTAGAACTGAGGTACACATTTAAAAATCTTTTATGCTTTTGTTGATGGTACTAACCATACCAAACAGGTGCATTATTTATAAACCTACTAATGATTACAGAATTCAACAGCGCCCTTAAATTTTCTTTTGCTCATGAGGAACGGGTTATCACCACAAGCAATGCCAGCTGAGTAAAACTGTGTCAAAATATTAGGACCTTCTTTTCTTTTTTTTTTTTTTTAATCTGATTTTATTCCTTATTTCCAATTCCCATTATGTTTGTGCTTTCCGCTGATTTTTTAAAAAGCTTGTGATTTGTATTACTACTCCTTTGCAATATGCGTACCTAAGACAAAGCTACAGCCATTCTCACAGACTTTCTCCAGAAAAGCCAGGAATTAATTTTTGTGATTTTTCTTCTTGGCTTGAAAATACGCTGGCTTTATACATTGCAACAGATACAACAGTCAGTGACTGTAATATATTGGGAGTAAGAAAAAAATTTTGAATCCCAGTGACTTTGAAGTCTCTACCAGACAAAAACAGATATCAAAAAAAGCAGTAATATCCATCACAAAGGAAAATAGTTTTTGTATCTAGTTGGACATTACTAAGAGTGCAATGTACAGCACAAAGCCAAAATTTCATCTTCTGAATGCCTCTAAAACTTATTTCCCGTGAAGATACCAGTATAAGTCACAAAGAACACAACAAATCAGATTTAATAGGCCAGACCAAGTGTCTCTGTAACCCATTATTCTGGCACTAGCTTAAGATACGTAGTGCGGGGCACACATACTTTCCAGAACCATTTCTAGCCACTCTTGAATCATGATCCAGAGATCTACTGCTGCTGGACACACTGCTATTTTATAGTCCTCAATTTGCTCTTCTTTCGTAAGTTCATTCAGCTTTTTCAACTCACATAAACACTCACAGTGACTTGCAGAAGGACTTGCTCAGTTAAAAAAAACAACAACAAAAAAAAGGTTTTGTTTTATAATCCTCTCATAGGCTGAATTCAGCTTGCAAGGCATAAGAAGAACTACATTGTCCTGTGTGCTAAAGTGGGTGCGATTCATCTTCACATTTCAAAAAAGAACAGTTAAATGGAGATGGCTTCTTGAAATTAAGCTCTTCTTTCAATTTTTATTATCATACAGCTAATAGATCCTGTTATTGTTTCAGTTTATATGGGGTTCTTTTTTACTGATTACATGACAAGCATTTGGTAAGAACAACAAAAAATAACCCACAACCCTAAAATCATATCAGAATAAAAATTCCCTAAACATCTACAGTAGATGCTGCAGACATTAGTACTTACCCATAGCTTCTTTGTACCTCCTTGCTGACCTGTTGGAAGCTCTAAATGGAGATCACCTCCACTGGAATACATTTCTACTACCTGGAGCGGAACAGGAAAATGTTAACACATCATTAAAGGGAGTCCGTTTCAGTTATCAGATAACATAATGTGCAATGAAAGGAATTAGCAACTATTAGACCACTGCAATCTCTTAATAAATTCATTTTAATTATGATACAACCATTGGCTAGTGCATTGTGCTTTCTGCGGAATTTCAGTTTAGGAATCATTTACCAAACAGTAATAGAAATTCAGTACTGGGCTAATGATTTACTAGTTTGCTTATGTTCAGGTATCACTTCATTCATTAATCCTGCCTTGATACAAGAACATTGTACCACTGTTACATTTTAAGGTTCACAGTAAAGACACCACTAAGAGTGAGAAATTATAATAATGCTATATTCTAAACACAGCCTAGAGAGACGTTGAGCTTATTGTATTCACATTTCATTGGTGGACATCTCTGGCAGTGTTTATCAGACCAAGGGAGCATTCTTCTTTCCTTACTGTTGAACAATAATAAAGCTCATCACTAATTAAAATCAGATTACCTCCTGAAATATTTGGTTGACAACAACAACAAAAAAAAACATTGCAAAATGAGCAGAAGAGAGCTAAAAGACATGCCTGGATTAAAAATGCAAAATCTATATTACTTCATGGGCTTCATTACTTTCCTTTATTACCAGTGAGGTGTAGTTCTCCATCTTGCAGTAATTATGACATTTTAAAAATGGAAAATCCATAGTAGAACCTCAATTCAGCAAACTAAAGAGATTTGTGAATATAATCTATACTTTCTAGAACAACTGATCAGAATTTAAACAGAACCGCAACTACGTAATGTATAGAACTTGGTGTCACATAGATTTACAGTTCAAATAGATCTACGAAATACCAAAATAAATAAAATTTCAGACTAATCTCATAAATGAATGAGCATTTAATGCTCTTAGGCTCACCTGCAAAGGTTCACTGTGAGGGTTATGTATATTTATTATAGGAGAAAAACTGCTATTTACAGGAACTCGTGCCCCAATAAAGGGGCGCAAACGATAGGGGTTCGATACTCCAATGCCAAACACCTAGGACAGAAGAAAAAACAAGCCTAAGCAGCTGTATATAATTGCTGTAGCATTTCATATGCATGCAGTTCTTAACGGTCTACCAAATATTATTTTTAATTAATTGTTTAATATATTTCTCACTGAGCATTTAAAATTAGCATCATGCTAAAGCACTGAGAATTGGTTTCATTTACAGAAAACAAGTATTTCTAATAGCAACTACTTAATTACACTAACATATTTAGATCAGAGGACATCAAAATAACATCTTTATTCTGATACCCTGAAATAATAAATACTAGCTAAAGGTTAAAAAGGTATTAAATCCTTTAATAAGCTTATGGAACAAAACATCTATACAGGAAAGGCTTTTGTTGTTTTCAAAATGTTGAAATGCAAGAGCTAGATTCCCTTAACATGAGGATTTCCTGATAGCAGCCCTTCAGTACCTTAAGGTGAGATACAGGAAAGAAGAGGACAGACTCTTTAGCAGGGACCATGGTGATAGAACAAGGAGAAATGGCTTTAAGCTCAAGGGGGTAGATTTGGGTTACATATAAGGAAAAAGTCTTTTACAGTGAGAGTGGTGAGGCACTGGAACAGGTTGCCTAGGGGTGTGGTTGATGCCCTGTCCCTGGAGACTTTCAAGGAGAGGCTGAATCAGGACCTAGGTAACCTGATCTAGCTGTGGTGTCCCTGTTCATGGCATGGGAGTTGGATAAGATGGTCTTCAGAGGTCCCTTCCAACCGTAAGGACTCTATAATGCTCTCAACTTCTCAGCTTCTCTCATCTGTACAGTCCATCTTTTTGAATCTCAATTGATTTTTTTTTTTTTTTTTGCCAGCATAATGAATAGAATTGTCTTATCATTGTATCAGATGAGCAAAGAACAAAAGAATGACAATTGCAGCGAGCCACTAACACACACAGAAAACCCCATATAATTTCCAGTGATCTGGCTTACATTACTGGCCTACAGATATTTACACTGATATAACTGCATTACAACAAGCAGCTTGGGTGGAAGCTTCTTTAACTTGTCTGGAAAAACACTCTTGTGTGGTTATATATGCAGTAATATATAAAGCCAAGAGGCTGATTCACATTTTACAACTTCTTCTGATTGTTCTCCACTTATCTTACCTGATAAGTAAATACCCCATGATTGGAAGTGTTAATAAATAAAGTGTTTTCTACATTTCCCACTACTCTTGCGAGGAAAACTACATCAAAGGATGTATTGCCTCCTGGAAGAATTTTCTGGAAAAAAAGGTAAGCAGAAGAAAAAGCAAGTTTATTGAGGTCATTGCACTTTGGAGATAAACACTTTCTGTGCTACAGACGATGTTCATGTGGTTTTTTTTACTGAACACTGAAGTTAGAAAGTCTACAATAGACTTGGAGAAAAACATACAGATGAGTAATAAGATAATTAAAACATTATTTTAGAGCTGATGTATATTGCAAAATTATATTCAACCATATGTTTAGGCTAAACTGTAAATTCAGAATTCACCTTTACGTAGAAATACCTTGGACTGAGCTTACTAAACAGAGGAGAAAGGCAATTACTACAGAACTTTGAAAAGTGAGAAAGGCTGCTTTATAGTTAGCTTTTCTGAAGTAAGGACTTTTTTATTGTTTGTTGGACCCTACTAAACCACATATCCTATGCACAAAACTGAAACTAGAGGACTGTATCTGTCGGTAACTTGGTTAATAGTTAAACCTACTGACACCATGGTTTTCAGCTTGCAAGTTCTTATGATATGACTGGAACAGTTACACCTGGATTGGAGTGACTGCTTCAGACTAATACCTCTTTACTGTATCTACTGTTTTCACAAGACTCTAAGAACAGCTCATACCCGTGCACATGCTCAGAAGTACAGAACACTTAATGGTCACGTCAGCAGGAAAGGTATCTGCTGCTAGTGACAATATATACTTACAACGTAGTTAGAACTCCTAAGAAATATTTAATTTCTTCTTTTCTAGTAGGGTTTGCATATGATTCCATACTCAGTTCAAATTTTTTGGTAACAGATTTGAGATCAAGAACTGAGCTATCTTAATATTTTAGGTATATAATTATTGAAATAAGTAGCTCACTTAGGGAAGCAAGGTTGGGCAGGAATCAAGCTCATATACAGAAAACAAAGAAAAAACTCATTTTGAGAAAGCAGAATAACTTACTCTATTTTGAAAAAATGACGCATGAAAATGCGATGTTGTAGCAGATATTGATACTAGTGTAATTGTTTCTTCTGAGCTAGGGTTATGTAGGTAAACCTTCTCCATTTTTGGCATTCCAACTGGCCTGTGGAAAAGGGAAGAAAACATTTTAAACTGTTAAGACTTCTAGCAAACAGAACAACAGGTTTTGTCCCCCTTAAGCTAAATAGGTACATATAGCATCTGGAATACCGACAATAAAACTTTGCTCACGTGTTTAAGTAATATATATAATTCTACCCTAAATAAAGGCTAACTCTACATATTTTTCCTTGACATTTGACTGATTACTTATTACTTCTTATGAAGGCATACTTAACATTGCATTATCCTATAACTCAGTACCTAACAAAAAAGATATGCTATTTTTCAGGTTTCTACCTCACAATCAGAAGTAGTAAAATGGTCTATACTTATGCTACAACATCTGAGTTCTCTTCCTTCAAACTCTCCTTCAGTGACATCAGTACATATGGCCTAGAGTATTTTATCTTCTTGGTAACTGAACATAAATGAGCTTCCATAAGCCACCAGTTTATCAGTAAATTCATTACTTAGAGGAAGTCTCCATGTCTTGAACAAACACTTTCTGATCCTACTGACAAACAAAAAATACTTTTTCAGATACTGCTTTCCTTGTACACACTAACCCTGATGTTAGCCAAATCCAGGGAAATAAGACAAACTTTACCTTTTTCTCCTTTCTCTCATGAGACATGGTAAAATTCAGGAAAAACTGTGTGCACCAGACACCTTCAACAAACCTACATCCCAGACAACAATCAACTAAGAGATGCTCTCCAGGCTGTGATTTATCTAGCCACAGTAATCTGCACAAGTACAGTGTTTACTGGTGCCAGATTGTACAGAATTTCCTGGAGCAGTCACAACTAATACTTCCCACTGCAATAAGATGGCATAGATACACACTTTCAGGCAAACAGGAATTGTCAAAACATGTAAGATTTTGTTCCTGATCTTTTGTTCCTGCAAAATGCTAGGTCCACCTACACTGATAAAGCAGATACTAAAATGTGGATGAGGAGATAGTAATTACCAAGGGTGAGGTGCCTGTTCCAGTGGGTAAATAAGCCTGTGTTGATGCATCATTTTTACTGCTACTACTCAACTCTTTACAGTATCTGAGTTAGCATCTCCAGTACATTGTAAGCACATCTTTGTAATGGAGTTCATTTCAACTCTAGAGATAAAGAGGCATACTCTTAACTAAAGGAAAGCAGTTTCTGCAAGGAGTTGGGGAAACAAATCCTCGAGCTATTGGCTCAAACTCACAAAAATATTAAACTACTCACTATAAAGCAAACACAGATTGAGAAACTGTCCTTTTAAAAGTATAATTATTTTTTTCTTACTACATATAGTTGAGATACTTTCTTTTAGGAAAAAAAAAGCTGTCTTGATTTACAAAAACGATCCCAGTAAGTAAAAGCCCAAGAACGTAAACTCAGCAGATGAATTATTCCTCCATCTCCTGTTCTCTTCAGCAAGACTGGAGAGAGTACAGAATTCACCCAACAGCTTTCCACTTATATTAGGAAATACTTGGAGTTACCTCTGGAGAATGCCTTCTGTAACCCATTCTTACAAAAAATACTAGCTCCTTCCACGAACTCAGGTTAGACATGAGGAAGGATTTTTTCCTCCAAAAGAGTGTTCAGGTGCTGGAATGGGCTGCCCAGAGAAGAGATGGAGTCACTGACCCTGGAGGCATTCAAGAAACATTTAGACGTTGCACCGAGGGACATGGTTTAGTGGGAAATAGTGGTGTTAGGCAGACAGTTGGATGGGATGATCTTGGAGGTCTTTTCCAACCTTGGTGATTCTATGATTCTATAAAGGAAGTTCCTGATATTCAAGAGTAGAGAATCAGTGACTAGAGCATTCTCCTGTTTCACATGCAACTATTAGCATTGCTGGCTGAGTGACCCAAGTTAGATACCTCACTAACTGAAGTAACTGAAACCAGAAGTTTGAGAATGCAAACTTGTCTCATTAACTGGGAAAAGCAAAACAAACGAAAACCAGAAGGGATCCACATACAAGTCTATCGGCCAATTGTTTATCTGCTTCCAGTCTCCAGTGTTGTTTTTTTTTTTTTTGTAGTTGTTGTTTGTTATTCATTACTTTTGTTTGTTTTTAAACAAATCAAAAACATTTTAATATTAAACTTGACAAAAAGTTTGTGTCCATGTAACTTGAAAAACACAGCAAATGTTCCATTTTATGTTAGCAATCAGATCCTGCAAGGCACATCATACTTCTTCCAAACAGCTAGCAAAACCCTGTGTACAAAACAGTACTAGCACATACTTAACCAGTAGTGTCACCAGCTGTAATGTGAATGAAGTTAGAAGTGTGATAAAAGATTATTTGCTTTGTCAGCACTTTTATATGCAAACAAAAACAGAGGTACACCTGGTCTAAATGCCAACTTACTGTCAACAGTTTCTTACATTTAAACTCCAACAGAAGTGAACATTTCATTTTGCAACATGAAAAAAAAAATAAAAATCCCATGATCTCATGCATTTGAAGTTTATAATACATGCAGTATAAATGCTTGGCTGCACATCGTAGGCACCTTGTAGGTATCTTGCAAGTCCCAGCACCCTTCATAAATATATTTTTGAAATATAAGAAAACATCCCTACATAAAATGACTTGGATAAACTCCTCAGTTGCTAAAATTATCTGCTATTTACTCTTCAAAAACAGAATATCCTTTAAATACTAGAGCTTATGAACAAACGTGAAAAAGCTACTAAAACCCCCTCTAAGCAAAATATTCTAAAGGAAATACAAAACAAGATCGTTGATAATCAGAACGCTAGAAGATAGGACAGTATTCTAAAAAACTACCACCAAAAAACTGTCTAGAGAGTGGGACTCAGCTCAAACTGAGTGATGCAAAAAAGCCCATTCACCATAGAAGCATACAAAAAGCATGTTTTTGTACATTACTAATAACCAATCTGAAAAAGAGGCAAGAAAATGACTCCAGTTTTGAAATTTGACAATTTAAAATGTTGATGATAAGCAGCAGCGTCAGTATCCTAAAATTCTCAACATCAAACTTCTCCATCATCGAAAGTTACCTCTGACAAAAAATTCATTGTGAAGACCTGACTAACTTTACCTTTCAGAGTTGAATTAGCATAGATGAGAGCAATGTGTTAAGATCTAGGAAGATTCAAGTTCTCTCAAAGCAGAAACAAGAAGAGAATGAAAACTACCCTGTGTCGTAGTCTCCTATCTAGATGGACCACCTGCAACAGCTCAAATATGAAGATGCATCTCAAACATGGGAAGCTTTACAGTGACCGTCCTGCCAAATAATTTCTGGGCAATCACCTTCCAAAGTTACAGAACACTACCCAATAGTTACTGTTTTAACATTACAGAGAAAAAAAAAAAAAGAGAGAGAGAGAGAGAGAGAGAGAGAGGAGGTTCCCATATTAAAAAATGAGCAATATTCCATTTAGTCTAGGCAGTTTCTTGGATCACTGATCTGAAAGAACCTGCCCTGGTCCCACCCCATTCCCAGAGGCTTAAAGTATACCAAGAACATTTTGGATCTTTTGAAGCGAAGATTTGCATACCCTAACATAGAGCACACATTTCTTGTGATAAGTCTGAGATTATCTGGACTGTCTTCAAAGTGGTGGAATACTATATTATTTTATATTAAAGCAGCATTACAAAACCAACCCTTATATAATAGAAGCTTCCAACCACTGTAATCTCATCTGCAGGTAGAGCACATGGAAGTGTGTCCGCAGGACTTATTTAGCAACTGAATCCCAGTTTTGATTTTATAGAATCCCTAGGTACAATAGACTCCCACTAATATCATAGATGTTTAAGTTAGCATGACTTTGAAAGATCTGATTAAACCCAAACACCAGTTGCAGACCAAAAACTTTACAAGAAGAATGGGTTACCTTATGATTGAAATTAAATATTGCAACTTCCTTCTGCCTAGAAATGATACATGTTGAAAGCTCTGCATCAACGTGACCTTTGAACAAGCTTGCTCTACTAAATGCTACCTACTAACAAAACACCTTAGGTACAACTCTCATTGAGAAACTAAATATGTATTTTAGGACTTTTCTATTATCTACTATTAACTCAAAAAAGAAAAGACAAAGTGAACACAGAAAAAAACCTGCCTTATTTAAAGGCAGAAAGACAAAAGATTAAGTATGAATTGCTTTACTTCCAGGGTGCATGGTATATGCAGTTTATTCAGACCATAAGGTTGAGTTGCTCACCACTACTCCAAGTCTGTTCACCGCTATTTAAATGCCTATGGTTAGATTATGAACCGAACACTGGGGCTCCAAGTAAAAACCTTTTCTAAAGCTGTTTTTCACATCTTACTCTAGGTCTTAATAAATTAGAAGATTATTTCTGCCTGAGGTTATTATCTAAATTACAACAGCTAAATTAAGGATAACAGACGTTTAGATTAAAATAAAAAAAACACACCAGAAACACAACAGAATGATCCAAGTTCTGACACACGTACACAGGTTCCCTGTATTAACAGATAAAAGTCAGCAATCCTCAAGTTCTATATTTATTGTACAAAACCCCTTCTGTTTCTTGTAAGTAACTGATTTGCACTATTTTAATGGTATACTAGATCTATACTCTTTTGGTGCTTTCAGCTCACATAAAAAGCAAAAGTGTAATGAAGAACAGCTTGAAGCATTCATGCCAATATATGAACTACTTTCAGTTCATTTATTTTAAAAAAATGAAGTAGATTGGAAATCCACAAAAAAAAAGTAGCACATACAGCCTCTTCAGGTAAGTATGAAATATATAGATGACCTCTAAAATTATCAGACTTCAAACTACATCAATAGAGCATTTCATTTATAGACAATGAGAATTAAAAAAAACAACTATAAAAAATACATTTTCATTGTCCAATTCTGTAATTACTATTAACTGAATATTTACTTGGTTTTAACAAAGTCACTTAAAATTAAATCAGTACATTTTTACAGGAACTCTAGTTGACAGTACAGAAAGGACACTGAGGTGCTGGAGCAGGTCCAAAGAAGGGCAAAAAGGCTGGTGAAGGGCTTGGAAAATATGCCCTATGAAAAGAGGCTGAGGGAACTGAAAGCACTGGAATAGGCTCCCTAGGAAGTTGGTTGAGTCACCATCCCTGGATGTGTTTAAAAACTGTTCGGATGTGGTGCTCAAGGACATGATTCAGCACAGGGTTGTTAGTTAGAGTAGCATGGTTAGGTTGTGGTTGGACTTTGATCTTCAAGGTCTTTTCCAATCTGAGCAGTTCTAAGATTCTTTGATTCCGTGAAAAGCAAACTGCTGTACAAGTTTCTAGGTTTGTACCACACTCAACATTATAACTTGTTAACTATAACACAATAATGTTTGTTAGAGCAGAGATGAGGTTGGAGCCAGACTTACCATTCCATATTTTACTACTCAGTTAAGAACCTTATTGTCCTCTTATCTATGACCACTTACTGACAGAAACAAACAAATATTTGATATTTTGAAAGAATAATGAAGAGCTGACTGATTTATCGTGTCTTTACTCAGTCAGAAAATAAGGAGTTCCTATACTAAATCTTATTTCTGCAGACTGACACAAATAAGCTCTGTAAAATGAGGCATCTCCAGATAACTTCACTACATAGTGACATCAACTTTCTTTTTTTGGATAAAGGCTGTTTCTAGAAAGCCAGTCTTAGTAACCAATACACAATTACAACAATTTCTTCAGAAACAAGAATACACTGTATCAACACACAGGTGTCACCTTGCACATCTCTGTAATTACTACACCCATGTTTATTTAGCCTTTCCTACAAACAAGGAATAGGAAATACTGTTAATAGCCCATGGTTCCCCCGTAAACAAAACAGCATTTCATCCAGCAGCAGTGCTGGGGAAGTTTCTCACAAGCATAACTGCACTAAGGCATACTTGGACTTTTTTCTCCTCTGTTGAACTGCTAACAAGAATGTCTGAAATGTCATCACTTCTGTTTATATCGTCCTGAAGTGTGAGTCAGGCACTGAAGCTGCTCTCTGTATACCAAGCTGTCCTTCATTCTTCAAAGCCCTTCAGATTTAAGTGAACCGATTAGAAGACTTTTCAACTTACTGTTCATGGAAATCCAGCATTGGTGGCTCGAACCGCAGAGGTCGGCAATTTCCCCGATATAGGGATACACTGCAAGAAAAAGTAAAATTCTGAAAAAGATACATTTTTTGCCTCCTTTCATCTTGAATTACCCTAGTCATTAATACAAGTAACAGCGTATCTAATTCAGCAGAAGAAACACCGCTTAACAAACTTGTCCACAGTTTTAGCAATTTTCCAAGAAAGACTATGCAGAAGTACAGATATTGGAAACATACATAACTGAAACTCATCATCAGTATTTAGAAGAAAAGCATGCGTTGCAGTAAGCTAAGTAAGTCTGTATCATCTTTCATAGCAATATCCAAATATTCTCCTGAGAATACCTGACAAATACATGACAATACACACCATGAATCTCTCTCACTACAACTGCAGTAGCACATAAACCATCCTGATCTCATTTGCTGCTACTGATGCCACATGGGAGAAACCAGTCCACATTTTTGCTGTTAAAATTCTCTTGATCCCCAAAATACAGTAACTTTGGCATAGAAACATTCTTTGGCTTCACCTGTACTAGCCTCCTGCTGGTAACTGAGAGAGTACTGGTAGATGAAAGCTAGAATTTAAATACCACCGAAACAATCCAGTGGTAAAGACCACACTGTATCAGAAACCATCCTCTGGTAACGTTTATTTTTTTTTTTTTAACCCAAACTGTCACAGTCAGAGAGCACAATCAATAACCCACAACGTAAGTTAGAACAAAGAATACAAAGCAAGTTAATTGACTGAAACATTTTCTTGTTCAGAATGAAACGACTGTGTCTGCATTCACATCTCTGTACGTCAGCAACACTTTATCTTGGGCTGAGTAAAATTCATAATCATACAATGAAAATAAAGCAGGGAGACAGTAATGGAAGGTAAGGCTAAACAATGGGCCTAGATAAATGCCTTTCATTTTTCTTTAAATGCCTTTTGTTTTTTTTCTTAAACCAACAGTAAAATAGCACTCTTTCAGATCCTGTTTGCTCAGAGCTCACAGAGTCACCTGTGGCTGGCCTTTTGCAGCTGAGGCCTTGAACTTGACCAATCTGTCTAGCATACTTTCCAGAAAAATAACTGCCGATCAAACACAGATGCCTTTCCAAACTGCAGAACCATTTCAACAAGGAAGCTACTTACAGGAGTAAAACTTCAAAAATGGAGCATGAAATCAATGTATTCTCTAACAACCCAAAACCAGGCAACAACAACACTTTAACAAATTCACAGTCTATTACATTAAAAAACAAACCAAAAACTCTTAGTTATTCACTTCAGTACTCTATATCTGTCCACTTAAAGTACAAGGCATGTGTAACAGACCTATTCATGTCTTGAGCTGATTTACAGCTCTACACATCTAGATGTTGAAGCATCTTCAATACTACTTAGAGCTTAGTCCTTAAAAATTGCCTTATTCCAAGATCAAGTGTCATACAGACTACTTTGGTCACACACACGTATATAAATCTGAAAACAGTAAAGATTCAAGTGCAAGTCCCAATGGTAGGAAAATCTGAATTCAAGGCTACAGAAAGCAACAATTCTTGCTGCTATTGTGCTGCTGTGCCTCACTAGAGCAGTCAGATACGAGCTAAAACCAAACCTCACACAACATGTGCTCTGCAAAACCAGAGTTACAGACTAATAAGTTGAAAAATTGTAATACTAGTGAAATTTTAACAGGATAAAACAAGTTCTGAACACATCTTCAAAGTGATCACCTCCCTTCTTCAAAGCTTATTGTCCAACTAAAGAAAAAACCACATTCATAGCACATTTTTTAACTGGAAATGGCAAAGCCCACACATCTCTATTGTCAAGATAATTGTAATACTGAACTGGAAATACTTACTTTTCTTCTCAAGTGATTGTTAAAACAGTTCTTTCTATAATACACTGTAATTTCTTCCAGTTTCAAACCCTTGAAAGGTGAGCCATGTAGCACTTCTGTTTTTATTGGTAAAAGAACATAACCATTCCTTTTATGTAAAAGGAATTAACTTTTTAAAAGTTATCTGATATATTTATAGTATTTACAGAAATGATAGTGAAGATCTTTACTACAAAATGCATTAAAGAGTCAATTCACCCAACTTGGACAATCAGGATATAAACAACTCTTCAGATATTTGAAAAGTTAAAAGTATCACTTGATTCAGCACAGATTTTTCAAAAGATTAGAGTTTGGTAAAGGCAACTACATCATAACAAACATCAACTATAACAAAAGTAACACATAGAATAAGGCTCAAATAGGAACAAGCAATACTGAATTCTAAAACATTCTAAAGCCTGCTGTTTAAAAGCCTGAGGTTTGGGCCCCTCACTGCAAGAAAGACATCGAGGACCTGGAACGTGTTCAAAGAAGGGCAACAAAGCTGTTGAGGGGTCTGGAGCACAGGCCATATGAGGAGAGGCTGAAGGAGCTGGGAATGTTCAGCCTGGAGAAGAGGAGGCTCAGGGCAGACCTTACTGCTCTCTATAACTTCCTGTAGGGAGGTTGTGGTGAGCTGGGGGTCGGCCTCTTCTCTCATGTCATTAGTGATAGGACTAGAGGGAATGGTTTCAAGCTGTGGCAGAGGAGATTCAGGCTGGACATTAGGAAATATTACTTCTCAGAAAGGGTGGTCAGGCACTGGAATGGAATGGCCTGCCCAGGGAGGTGGTGGAGTCACCAACCCTGGGGGTGTTCAAGGAATGATTGGGTGTTGTGTTGAGGGACATGGTTTAGTGGGAGCTATTGGTGATAGGTGAACAGTTGGACTGGATGATCTTGTAGGTCTTTTCCAACCTTGGTGGTTCTATGATTCTATGAAAGGCCCAATTCACAGCACACTTAGAATGATGATAACGCCTGCTCTGCTGGGCACTCGCTCACAGGAAGCTGGATACACCCATGGGTAAGGCAACTTTACAGTGTACTGACATTTAAGTTAATAATTATACATGCATGTAGAGCTCTAGGCTTCCCAGACTTGCATCAGGACTTATACATTTTTCTTTCCCTGCCCCTTTAAGTTCTCTAATTGTCAAGGTGAAGAAGAACATGAAAAAGAAAAGATGCAACTGAATGAGAAAGACCTACTGACATCTGCCAGAAAGCAAGCTCCAGCAGACCAAGAATAAGCCAGAAGTCCATATAGTTTTTCCTAAAACTTGTACCTGGTACTGACTCGAGGATGGCCCCTATGCTTCTAGCCTTCTGCAAGAACTCTGACTTTAAAAGCAAGACTTCAGAGTGAACTACATGCAGTCCTGGACACAACTATTGCCCTCACTGTACCATCCATTCTGTCATTGGTGTGAGAGAGCATTTTCCTCAAGTACTTAAACAACTACTTCATTAGTAGAACATAAACAGACGCAACATACTACAAAACATGATCCACAGAAGTGCAATTTAAACTCCCAATAAGGTTATTCCCAGAAGCAATTATAAAGATGCTTAAAATATCAATGCATGGGAAGACGGATGTCCACCAGTGTCAAGACAACACCCAACTAGTTAAGGGCATTTTGAAAAATGTTTTAAAGAAATTCTGCTGCTTATCACAGCATGCTAGGCATTCAACATTACATTATCCATGCACACTTCTGCATTTGGAGATGGACAACGTGCTTGTCACATAAAGCATTTAATGAGCTCCCCAAAGTTTGGTAGTAACCGTCTTTTTGTACTCTCTCTTTACTGTTCTGGGATTCCTGGAGGATGCCTGTGCTCTGTGGAATCTTATCTGTACCACCTTTAATTGCTACTGTGGAAAACTCAGATCTAAGGATTATATCTACATGTATTTTTCCCCATATTAGTTTAACATTTGTATAAAGGGTTTTACTTCCTTCCCTGTGCCATAAATCAACAATATAAAGAAATAAAGACAATAGCATTAAAGTGTCAAATGGAAAGAGATCTTATTACTTTAGTAACACTTGAACTCTCAGAAAGCCACTACTCTGTCATTTCTGTTACCACAAAATACAATGAAAATGTCTCCAAAGTTAGCTATATTAATTTTTAAAGTGACACAGACAAGAACAACACAAAAATTAAGTGACTCATTCACTTCTCTCTTCCCACTTATTGTTAAAAAGCAGATCAGAGAATTGAACAAATCATGTAGATAGGGAAGAAATATCTGCAAGGTATACAAAGAAGGATATTACAGTCACTAATAAACACAATGATAAACAAGTCATCTAGAAAAGTTAAACATGTGGATAAGACAATCAGTTTCTAGCAATGCCATTTTACACAACCACCTAGAAAGAAATACGCATGAAAAAAACAGTAGCCACAAAGTCAAAGGAAAAAAAGACAGGAAGCAAATTGGGTATTTCCTTTGTAATATACCACTGAAAGGTTTGCAGTGAAGGTCTTTATGTTTTTACTGCATTGTGACTGAACACCAAATAAGCCACTGATATGAAGTAGAATGTGCTGTATATTTCACAGAATACCCTAAGTTAGAAGGGATGCAACAAGAATCATTGAATCCTGGCTCCACACAAGACTACCCCAAAATCAAACCCTATGGTGAAAAGGGTTTCATCAAAGCCTGATAGTGAACTCCAGCACTTGGGGCCATGCCCACTGCCCTGTGCAGCCCGTTCCATGCCTACCACCCTCTGGTGCAGCCCCTTTTCCTGACCCCCAGCTGCCCCTCCCCTGACAGCTCCATGCCGTTCCCTCGGGCCCTGTCGCCGTCACACAGAGCAGAGCTCAGCGCTGCCCCTACGCTCCCTGTGAGGAGCTGCAGCCGCCATCAGGCCTCCCCTCAGCTCCTCTGCTCTGCGCTGAGCACACCGAGGGGCCTCACTCTACTGCTCCTCCTATGTCTTGTTCTTCAGAGATGAAGTCTTCACAGATGTCCTTTGAATGCTCTTTAGTATTTCTTTAACAATTCTCAAACTGGGACGTTTTTCATAACTGTAAGCCGGTAATTTTTACTAAAATACACTCTAAAACACAAATTTCCAACACAGAAAGAAATTTTCTCAGATGAGAAATTAAAACAAAAAACCTCGAAGAATTAATCCATGGCCTGAGCCTCACTCTCAAGGGCCATAAAACTTCTGTGTTTTCTAGGGGACAAAGAAGCCACACAGGATCCACATATCCCAATAAAAGAAGCTATTTCTTTTTGCCATTGAGACAATTATTTAAAGAATACATTATTCCATTTAAACAATCTCCAAAAAGTCTGATTCAACATGGAACTTCAGAGGCCCAATTTCGTCCATCATTATTCCTAAATCCATATTTGCATACTTGCAGTCTGACTGACATGCTGCAGCACACACATGTACAGCACAAAGTGGAAAGTTTGGAGTATTCACAGACAAGAAATAAACAGGCAGAAGTCATGAATAGCAGAGAGAAGCCTTCAGTGCTGAGGGGGAAGTGGGGTGGGTGAGAAGAAGAAGCAGGGAAGGTAAAGCAACCGGAGTTTTCAAGTTTTATGCAGCACGACTAGGCCGCACTTCCTTAATTAAAAAGCAAATGAAAGTTGGTAGAATACAAGTTTGACAAAATTCACATTACCTTAATATACAAACTGGCTCAAGCTTCATATTAAACTATGCAGTAATTGCCTTATTTCAATACATAATATTAATTCTTGTTTATATTATCAAAGTAAAGATAAAATGGATTAGTTTCACCTGACATGAAAAACCTGCTACATCTTCACATATTCTTCAGCATTTTCATGTTCACTCTTTGCCCCTACTAACCTGTTTATTGAGTATTAGAAACTTACTACTAGGTAAGCCAAAACATACTGTATTCCCACATAATTCAGGAGATTTACATCACAAGATTTAGGTAAGTATCTAATCAGGAGGTAACAAGAGATGGGCAGCAGATCTGTATCTGTTAGTATCTGTACTAACAGATACTAACAGGGATGGAGGCTTCTCAAGTACAAAATGAGAAGAATTTCTTTGTTTCTCACCACAGGGATTTTTTTCAAAACTTCTTGCAAAGAGATGCTCTTAAGCTCACATTTAGGTAGTATGAGCACACATATATGCTGATCCGTGCATTCCATTAAAGGCAAAGGACTATCTAAGGAGGCTTTGGGAAAATAATCAGGGATCAGGAACAAAAAGCACACATTTTGCTTCTCATTTATTACATAGTTCCATGCGAGGGAGAAAAAAAAGCCAAAAAGCAAAAACCAAAGGAAAACTATTGAAAGCAAGATCATAAAGCTGTTCTTCAAAAGGGCTCCAAGAACTTTTGCAGCAAGTAAACAAATCCACTCCTTTCTCAATAAAACACGTAAACCTTCAGTGAAACAATGCAAAAATCTACAATCAGAGTTGCAGTTTATTCCCTCTTTACTTGCGCAGAATTATTCTGTGGTATATACTACTAAGTGGATTAAAGAATTAACTTCATGGATTCTTTAATTTATTTCTTATGCTAAGGTGATTTAGTTGTCCAAGCCTGCACAATATTCACATCACTACTATTCACACAATTACAGTGGGTGTTTTTAGTGTAATAGTCAAGGCTCTCATTTGTTAGCAGAAAATTGTTATGAAATCCGCATAAATCAGGTGAATCATTTTATATTTGTAAAAAGCTTGTCCTTTCTCACACATTCAAAGAATAGAAAAATGATATAACTAAGCGAAATAATTTTCTATTTAAAAAAGTTTAAAAATCAAAATTAAAAAACGTTTTACATTTTATTTTTTCTATACAATAACAATACTCAAAAATCTACACAACTTTATTTTTCTTATACTAAACTTTTTTATTCTTGCAAAAAATATTATCAATCTCACAATAGGATGGCTCTATTAAACCTTTAGAAAGCTCTGCTTACCTTTTCTGTTGATATGAACTGAGGCCTATAGTTGTCTCAGTCTGTAAAAAATAAAAATAAATAAATTGAAGAGACCAACAGCGTTATATTTCCTGTGAGGGCAAAAAAGTCAACATCTGTAACAAGCTACTGATCACATTTTGAACAAAAAAAGAGGAAGTTCTGATTCAGAGGAGAAAACGTATCAGCTTTTTTTTATAATTAATTACTTGAAGAAATTAAGCCATCAGCTTCTACCCAAAGACCACCTGGCTCCAAACAAGAACTGAAGACAGTTCAAGTGGTAGGGACTGCTGCAAACTGTGAGACAAACAGTAACTAAAAGCTGCGAAGAAGAGAAGATAATATCATAGGGAACAACAGAAAAAACTACCAGAGACATAAGAAAGAAATTACAAAGAAAAGCATATAGAACAAGTATCAGTCAAGCAATAACCCTACTGGTGTTATTCACCAAACTAGAAAACAAAGAACATTATAACTTCTATTTAATTAGGAAACTTCATCTCCTTCTCTGCTAATGATCTCTGAGCCTCTGTTATTCATACCTTTACTACTCCTCTGCTGGACATTACAGTTAATCATCTGTAAAGAAGGTGGTAAGGCTGTCTAAGAAATTCCAACTAGTATGCTCTTCCTTAAGAAATCCCAGTCAAGAAGGCTCTGCATGGAATGTCCTCTGACACATTCAGATATACGCATTTTTTGAAATCCAGGTTTGATCTTGGATTTGAGGATCAGATTTAGGATTTCAGTTCATCTCTTAAAAGCATCTCAAGGCCAAGATCAAGAATTTTCATCTTCTACAACAGGAAAGGAAGGTTACAGCTCTGATAAAGTCCATGGTATATATATTGACTCAAATGACACCATTCACAACTCTAATAAAAGGAAGTTCCTTCACAGGTTGAATGATAATTTTTCATTTTGTATTTGAGAACTAAAAATCAACTCCCTCAGCTGGGCAGCTACAAGTTACATTTTCTGTCCTTTGCTAAGACAAAAAAGGTTTTGTTAAGAAAAAAATAAATAAATTTTTACTTTAGATGTGAAAATCCCTACCAGTAAAGTACATACTTATCTTTTTGAAGACATTTGGTTGAAATTTTGTCATTATTACTATTGAATCATTTACTTCATAAAAAAAACTAATGTTCAATTCGCAACAAGGATCAATTCTGAACTGTAATTCTAAGTAATATTTTAGATTTAAGATCAAATTACTTGGTTTAATGACCCTACGACTGATATCAAACTAAAGAAAGCTGGAAGTGAATTTACTTACCATTTAAAAACCAAGATAACCTGAGGATTTGATTTTAATTTTAATGACCAGACAGAGAATCAATTAGCTTTCTTCTTTTAAAGTCTCTGGGAGAGATGGGCAGACTGTCTGGCTAGGACACGGCAGGAGGAACAAGTTCACATGAAATTATGCTTTGCAGCACAGCATAATCAGGACAGTTTTTCCCTCACTAAACAGATTTCTAAAAGACAATGCAAGTTGATCTGTACTGCCAACTTTATTATAATTCAAAAATCAACAAGTTGGGAAGCTTTGAGTTTATTATATTTGTACCATAATTAGAAAACCAGCACATTTCTTTTTGCTGTTGGGGCTTTTTTAAATGTTTTTGTTTGTTGTTGTTTTTTTTAAGTAAAATATTTCAACTTGAAATAGTTTTCCCTACACTACTCATATATTGATAAGCTTCGAGCTCAACTTCTTAATTTTTTTTGTCACTCATCATTTTCCATTTCCAATAAGATGCAAGTTAATACTGCACAGTCATTTAAAACTATTCTTTTCCCAATTTTGCTAGTTCCATTCTTCCACACTACGCATTGGTGCAAGTGACCTACTGGAAAGAGACAACCAATTACTGCTGAGACAAAGTTCTTCAGAAATATTGTCATACAGTCAAACTAGTACCCAAAGTTCACAGATACAAATTATTCTGAATTCCTTACCACTGCCCTTGACAGAGCAACATCCACTACAACCAAATACAATCTTCCTTTCAGTAATTGTTTTTTTCTTTAGAGAATCACAACTAAGGCACATCATTAAGTTCCCAGCAGTTACCTGACAGATGACAGAGCCAACAGGCTTGGATCCTATGACAAGGCAATCAAAATAGTTGCTATCAACACTGTCTCATCCTTGACAACTAGCATGGGCTCTAGCAAGAAAGCACATTAATACATTTTAAGCTATTTGGTAGGAATAGTTGTTTGTTACCTACTCTTTTAAACACTGTGACTAGCAGTCAACATGTCCTAGTATTAGCGTTGGCGTAAGACGCTACTCAGACCAACTTTTAAACAGAAAGCAGTGGAGATCAAACTTAACTCCAGAAAATACAGCAACAAACAGAAATACATGTCATCAACAATAGCTGAACTACTGCACAGCTAGAGCTGTTGGGAGTTAAATTCTCTGGGTGATCCTACACACAAGTTTACTCTCCTGCATTCTGTAATTACAAACCTGCAGTGAAAATATTAGACTAATGTCTGTACATTGGGTTTAAAATCACAAATCACTTTGGTAAATTCTAAAAGCAAAGTAAAAATCTACTGAAGACTCGCTTATGAAGAAAAGCCTGTTTGTGGTAACAGATACCTGTTAAACACAAATCAAAATGACAAATTAAATTAAATGACTTTTGGGAGGTTTGAAATCAGGGTCAATCAAGAGCAAGGACACAGCACAGGAACTTCAGCAGCTCATTAGCTCAACCATAGCATCACGGAACTAAACCAAAAATAAATCTCATGTGGCAGTTTCTATAATTATCGCTCATTTTTTATTACATGTCAGCCTTCATAGTCTCACAGTAAACAAAAACACAAATGTGTACAGTTACATGTTTTAAATTACTTCTACTTGACTGTCAAACAGGATTATAGATTTACAGTGTTTTCTGGTGTGACTACATCCCTTTTCCAATTGTCAATCAAATACCAAGAACTAAAAAGTGTGTACTGATCAATCTGCAGTATAAAATGAGGGTTTTGCTGAATATCAACGGTTTATCAGGTAAAGAGAACTAAAACTTAAGCTTTTTAATAAATGCAGGTTATTATTTTCCACTGTATACATCTGTAATACAGCAATATTAGAAAAAGATGAGACACAAGAAAACTTCAGTACAACTTTTCTGTACAGAGATATTACAAATAACAACATACTACCTTGCAATTTGATTGATACAGACCAGGAAAAAGGCTGCAAGTGGACACTATTAGTATGTCAAGAGTTATAAGCTAAGCTACAGGAGGAAAATTTCAATTGGAACTGTTTTATGATTCAGCTAACTGCCTAGCAGCAGCAGCAAAAAATAAGTTCAGCATAAGAAAAGAAGTAGAAATACACAACTGAGAGGGATAATAAAGCAAGAGAGGGAAAGATCACCCTTTGTATCAGTACTGTGGGCTTAGAAATCCTCTTACCCAAATGCTTGCATTCAAGTCTTGGAGATACTTCAGAAAAATGCGAAAGCATTCTGCACTGGTTTCAATACTTAAAACTTGCTCTGGGGGGTTTGCACCCTCAAGAAAGATTTCACATAGTGGGGTGTACCTTCAGGTACGGATTGTCTATCTCAGCACCGGTTTTGGAATGATCCTGGACAAGAAAAGAGAATCAAAAACCCCAGACCTTACACTGTGCATGACACCTCTAAATATTAATATTAACTTCAGCCAGAAAATAAATAAATTAATAAATAAAGATCCCAACCAACACCTTAATCTTAGTATCTCACCGGTTTGTTATAACAGCTAGTCTTTATTTTTCGGTAAGAGGTCACATTACCTAACACTACATTCAGTTATCTAAACATAGGCCTCCGATGCCACTTGAGATCAATGCACTATGGCAACGTGACTGCTTGCAAACTCTTTCTCCTCTGTCCCGTGCCATATCTGCCAGGTCCACGGAGATGTCCTGGATAGTCCAGAGCTTCTCAAAAAGCACTGGTTACCTATGTCTAGATAACTCAATTAAAGCCCTTTAATAATTCAATGTGCCTTAAGGTTAAAAAAGGGTGAAAGAGGCAAGGGGGTGGGAGTGGGGTGAAAGGAACAGAAAAAAGCTCTTAATCAAGACATGAGGTTTCTTGGCACCAAGTACACTTCTCAAACATTATTGAAATTCTCAACAACCAAGACTTTCTGTATTCCTACAGTCTTCTGGTTGTCACCTTCTATAAACATTCTAAATATTATTTTATACTGCAGCAAGTTCCCCACTTGTAGAAAAGTTACGTGCCATTAGCAACAAGATTTTGAGAGAGCTACAAAACAGATATATAGTTGTCTACTTCAGTCTTCACTGCTACATTCATCTTCAGCTCTATGTTAAGATGGAGGATAATTAAAATAAGCAAAATTAATGATTAATACCTTGCTTGAGGTAATGAAAAAAAAAGACTGCTGTAATCTGGGAGGTAGCTGAAAGTGGTCTGAGTCATTCTTGCTACACACTTTCATGACAAACTCACACAAGGAAACAAAAACATCAGTTAACTTCAGCTGATGCAACATATGCTGTGGACTCCAACTTTGCAACAGTCACCTACTCCTGGGTATCAATTAATGATTCTAAAGCCTGAGGGTGGCAATTCTTCCTGCACAAGAAGCAACTGCAGCTTTTAAGGAGCAGAGGGACTTGAGCAGCTCATAAGCAATGGCAAAGAAGTGAGATAATACCTTACACACTGTAAAGGAGTTCCAGAGGCTATCTAGACCAAACCCCTGTTCAGAGCTCCAGTTAGTGCAAGTCACTTACAGCTTAGTACTCAGTAGCACAAAGCATCTCCGAAGACAGCAGTTCTCCAACTTTTATAAGTAACCTGGTTCAGTGTTTGATTACCCACAGGTTTTTTTTTTTCCTTACATTATTCTGCAATTTCCCATGCTGCGATCTGCATCCAGTGCCTCTCAACCTTCCACAGTGCATACTGTAAAGTCTACTCCATCAACTGAATACTGCCCTTGTGGGAAGGAGCAAGGGAAATCATATCCTTTACCTGGCCTCACTTTTGTTCATACCGATCAGTAGGTAGTTGGCCTTCTTCACTATCAGGGCACAAGGCCAACTTCTTTTTCTTCAGCTTTTTGTCTACCAAGACCCCCCAGATCTTTTCTGCTGTGCTGCCTTCTAGCCAGCCAATGCCCAGCCAGCTATGTTGCATGGGGTTATTCTGTCCCAGGTTCAAGTCCCTTTGCGCAGAAGCCTTGCCTTCCCAACTACTTTGCCCAATTTGGCAGCATCTACAAACTCAGTGAGAGTACTCTCTTCCCCATCATCCAGATTGACGAAGACGTAAGGCCATATTGACCTCAATTTCAAGCTCCAAGTGACATCACATGTAGCTGATTGCCAGGTGAACTTTGTACTGTAGATTACACCCATACAGGTCAATGGCTCAGGCAATTTTCCACATGCTTTTCTGTCCACTTATGTGGTTTGTATCTTAGGAGTTTGTAACACGAATATTAATGGCTGTAAATACATGAAACATGAATATTGCTACAGATCATGTCAAAACCATTTTTAAGTCAACAAACAATACAAAAATTTGAGGTAATAGAAAACACTTCTCAACTTCATGCCCCGAAACAAGTTACAGTTGTCACTTCTGTAAAGATACTCCTAAATTTACCGTACCATAAAGAATGAAGTACAGATCACGCAGATAATACTAAAATTCCTCCAGCTAGAGATAGCAATGCTTATTTCCATGCATGTAACACTATCCCTTAACATTCAGCTTTCTCACTGTAAAGCCACTGCAAGTCATATTAAGGCTCCCCTTATTTGATTTTTAAGGATGGTTATATTTCTACTTACCAGCATCTGTGACTAACAGTTTACAGCAGTTTCCCAAAGATAGCAAATACATATTACCTATATACAAACACACAGTTTGCTATGTCTATTCCGATGTTTCTTCAACAGCAATAAATAGCAGTAAAAAAAAAATAACTAGGAGTTAACCTGTAAAATAGAACTTCATGCACTTAAGATTAACACAGCATGAGAAAACATAATGATTAAAGTACTTCACATTAGAAAATTTGACTGAAATTTGTAGGACTAGGCTACTTAAGGAATACTAGTACATCAGAAGTACTCTCCAAACACTTAGTCTGAATGGAAGATCACCAACTGTATTGCACTGGAAACATGAGATGTTTATGGCAAGAGCTCTCATGATAAATAGGTTGACCTGGGAAACAGTCTTCTATGAAGCAAAACCAAATGAAAACTATTCGGAAACACTGATTTTACTTTACTGTCTACTTCTCAAAATAAAATCCTCAAAAAGTGAGTGTGTTAGCTTCACGTGGAAGGATAAGCTACAATTGTTACTTTTAATAATTGTTTCAGCACTCCTAATATTCACAGATGACATCATCGTCAGAGGGGCTGGAAGCACCTATCAAGTCTGAATGAGGCACTGAGAAGTGGGCCTGAGACTGACAAGGTGAAATTCTGCAGAAGGAGAGCTCAAATATAAAACTAGGAGATGTAGTTTAAACACATAGGCAGAAGTAACAGATATATTCAGATATAAACCTTTAATTTAAGCACATACGCTAAGGAATAAAATTCTCATTTGCTCTGTTAAGACAGAGGGAAAAGCTATATGGTGAAGTATCGTGTTCACCTCAAGTACTGTGTTCAGTTTTGGAACCCCTCATGACAAGGAGGACATGGATTTGCTGGAACACATTCAGAGGAGAACAAGAAAACTGGCGAAGAGACTAAAAGACAAAACAGATGAAGAGCAGCTGAGGATAGAACTGGGGCAGTTTAGTCTGGAGAAGGGGAGGCTGACAGGAGACCTTGCTGCTTTCTATAACAACTTGAAAGGAGGTTGTTAAGAAGAGGGAGTCAGTCTCTTTTCTCAGGTGATAAGTGATAGGATGTGAGGAAACCATCTCAAGTTGTGCCAGGGGAGATTTAGACTGGGCATCAGAAAGAATTTCTTAGCAGAAAGGGTGGTTAGCCATTGGAATGGGCTGCCCAGGGAAGTGAGTCCTGGAGGTATTTAAGAGACGTGATTGTGGCACTAAGGGACACGGTTTAGTAACAGAACTCAGTAGGTCACATCAATGGTTGAACTTGGTGATCTTGAAGGTCTTTTCCAACCTAAATGATTCTGTGATTCCATGTGGAGCACTTTCTAATCCACATATTGAAAGTCTACACCCAGAAGTAGAATCTTTACTACAGTTATCTACTAGCATCAATTAATGACATTTCCATTGTGGTTTTATTTTGCAATTCATTTATTTACATATGAAAGGATTTGTGCTCTTTCACAAGATACAAATTTGTTTTTGCAACAATGTATCTGCTCTGTTGTTTTGTTTTTTAATTGCACTGAGTAGTCACAAGAGGTCACCATACAAAAATTGACAGAAAATAAATTGTAAGCTAGAGTAAACACGCCGTATCACTCTGATTAAAAGGAACTGGCTTCAATTATGTATTTTTTATCCTAAGAGTGAAAAGTTCTTAATATCATAATATCTAACAAATAAACCAATTATTAAAAAATTTTGTCTCTTGCTGTATTTTAAAAATTATTCAGCAATATATTAGGAAGCAGCCAAACACAATCCAAAGATTACAAAGCAACATCCAGGAGTGTTTGGCTTTGTCCCACCATCATATTTAAACTATTTTTTCACTGTCACGTCTTGTAACAACATCAGAATGATTAACAATCAATTTGTGGGTTTTTTTTTCCCCACCCTTTTTTTTTAATCAACTATTGAGGTGTTTCACAGTAGTACCATTATTTTCTATTCCTGAGAGCTACAGAAGTTAAGTGCTAAAGTAACTGAATAATTTTAAAATCTGTAAGGTTGGTTCTAATTAGTTAAAAGGAGTCCTAAAATGTAGATATCTGAACTCATCCACATCCTTTCCATCTCAAAAACTGTGCTAACATCTTGGCTCAATTGATCTGATCAGTCACTCATATTAAACACTTCTTATCAAGCAAAATATATTCTGAGAGTGCAACAGAAAAGCTAAACCTAATCTTTTTTTTTTCTTCTCCAAGCATGTTGAAGAATTCTCCCAAGTCAAACATAGAATAGTTGAGACCACAGACAGTATATGGAAAGCTTCCACTGTTTTACTTTAGATACTGACATACTGTTTCGTATGTCAATAAATAAGCTACATACGTATCTCATATGGGAATGTGTTTAATACATGACAAACAACTGCTTAACTAGAAATGTGCTTTTTGGTGGTTTTTTGCTTGCTTGGTTGGTTTGTTTTTGTTTGCTTTTTTTTTTTAAACTGCAACCTTTTCAGTTATTCAGATCATTGTGAGGGATCTTATCCTTGTAGAATATGACTTTAAAACTTGTAATTGTAATATTGTAATATTGTAACGTTAAAGACCAAGAAGAAAAAACAACTTAGGAAGGTAGGCAGGGGTAGGGGAAACCTTCATACATCTAAAACAAATAATTGTACAGTGAGTCCAGAACTATATACCCTTCACATCTGTAGACTCTACCAGACTAAACAGGAGGAAGAAATTGTAAAGCAAATACTGCATTAGTAACTAACAAAACTAAACAGTCACCTGACAAGTGTTCTAACTGTTTAAACAATCATTTGCTTTTTTGTCATCTTCTCTCTTTCCTCTCACCTACTGGGGCTAACGACATCCAGGAATTTTAACAAAAAATACTCTCAACATATATGCGTCGTGCACACATATGAAATTCTAGTCAATACAACTTCAGAACTCAGCAACTCAATAAAGTGTTAAGCCATGTCTTTCATTCCAACATCTACCTTCGTATCAAAATTTTAGCATATATTTTTTTAATGTTATGTATTTTCCAGGTACTATGTTGCCATTCCTGTCAGCTTTCTTTTGGCATAAGACGAACAAACAAAATGGTATTTGCAATAATCTCTTCACTGCACTGACTTGGGCTTCCTTTAAAAACAGTGGTAAATTGGTCCCAAGGCTACCTCTACACTAAGGAATCTTGTAACACTTCTCAGCTCCTCTAGCTGTGCATCTCAACTCTGTAACCAAGGTGAATCTTAAGCACAGAAAAGCTAAAGAGAAGGAAAACAAAATCTGAACAAACAGTCCAGACAGAACTGGTTGTAAGCTCCACCAGTTTCCTGCCACAAAAGACCAGGGGACAGGAGCTTCAGGACACACTAAAGCAGGCTGCTGAAAATAAATTGGGAAGGCCAAAATGTTTTTGCCATCACCGAAAACTACTTACTGTGAGTTTCAGAAAGTAGCTATCAAAAATGAGATGATGAAACACTCTTAATTCAGATAATTTGCTCTGAGCACATACCTGCAATAGGTCTCCTTCATCAAAACGTAGCATTTCTATTATGCCATCCGACTGGATGAAAGCTGTAGAGAAAGACAAAAAATTAAAGTCACTTAACAGAAAAACACCTTGTTATTAATAAGAGCAACATACATCTAAAATCTGCAGTACCTTGTCTTGTAGATAGAGCCATGATTAACCAAAGTAACAATTAAGAATTTAACAAAACAGCAAACGCAAGTTTGTGATGCCAATCACCCTCAGAGCTCCTAGATATTCATATTGATAAGCAACATACTTTGCAGATGAATCTTCTGGCATGAAAGTTAACAACTTATTGTAGGCTCCACAAAAAGACTGGCTGTACCAAGCTAAGTCAGTATTTTAACTGTATGAATTACTGTGTAGCTAAACAAGTTCAATGTGCTGAAGACCATGGAAAATTCTGACACCTACAAATGGAATTTCAGTTTCATTTGTACACTTAAAATCTTAACTGTACATCTGGAAAATCTTGTTCACACTGTTTTCTAATCCTCACTGTGACTCTCCAACTTGACAGTAACATCACAGAATTTGAAACAGCTTAGAAATGTTTGGATTGAGAGCTTCCATATGGTTAAAGCTAAAGAGAAGTTCACTCCTCAGTCACAAACAGGATACACAAAAACAACACAAGTCTTTGAGATAAAATACAGCTATAACCTCAAACCAGAAAACTGAAACAACACAAAACCTCCATACTGTGGTATCAACAACTGATCCCTTCCCTACTGCTCTGTTTCATGACTGCGTTTATCATTCTGCTTGATGAATGTAAGAACACATCTCTCTGAAAGGAGGGACAACTTCAATGAGAAGACGTTAAAAGTTTTCCAGCTCACAGAAACATACTGTGTGCTTCTGGAAGACAGAAGTTGAATCTCAGCCTAAAAAAGGGGATTTGAATCTTTATCTCCCAGTTTGAAGGTCAGCGTTCCAATACATACAATTATTTTAAGGTCACAAACAATGCCGCTTCCCTCAGATGTTTTAAAAGTGAAAGGAGCATGCATTATTTCCAAATGCTACCTAACATAGCCATGTTTGCACATCCAGTTCTGGGTCCCTAGCTCCTCCCATTTTCAGATGGATTCTCCTGAAAGATACACCACTCCTATGTTTTGCCTTCTTACTATCAGAAATGAAAGTTAACATAAAACAAAGATTGCCAACGTCATCTCTGTTTCTCTTTTTTTTCCTTTTTTTTTCCCCCTAAAGCAAAACAAAACCCCACTCCCCTTCAAAAAACACCACACATTATGCATTTACTTTTCAGGCCACTGCGCTTCAGAATTCTGAAGTTCAGTGCCCACAGGGCTGAGGATGCGGACCAGCTCATCACAGTTTGAGGGGGGAAGGAGGGCTCAAGCTGTGAAAGAGATGCACGTTCTGCAGTGCACTGACCGTGGCATGAGCAGTACTAGTCATCACATCAGCAATAGCTTACAATTTTGCATGTGTTATTATTATTACCTTAATGAGTTTCAGAACAAACAAAAGGAATCCTCAAGCTAAGAACAGGGGTTCTGTCAACCTTTCACACGGAAGAGTTAGACAGAACACTGGACACGAGTAAAACCAAAAATCCATGGGAACAAAACATCATTTTAACAGCTGTTACAGTATCAAGTCCTAGAATTCAACAAGACTTTGAAAACCTAAATTACCATAGCAAATCTATCAGTTTAAAGATTAACCCTAGACACAAAGAACAAGGGGATTCTTGTATATGTACCGTCAGTTAAACGGACAAGGCATTTAACTCATTTAATTTTGCCTTAAAAACCACTCAAAATCTATATGAGAATTGCAGCACAAGAATAAAGAAAACGAAGCTCTGACATGTTAAGAACTGAAGCACGATATTTAATCAAAACTTCAGAAAAATGCCATGCCTACCCTCAGTGTAAAAAAACCCACACTACGAACTAACTGATTCAGAGGAAAAAAAATCTCATCTTTTAACTAGAGAGAAATCCAGAATGAAATGATGTTTACTAGTGTGTTTCACCGAAATAAAGTTTAACAAGAGTTCCATAGAACAATTCACCTATGAAAGCACTTCTTTCCTAATAAAGAAAAAGCACTGTACTTCTGAGGCTGACCTTTTTGGCACTCTTTTAGTTTTTTAGCTACCACCAGAAAACAGCTTTTTATATTCATAATCTATCATCAAACAGTGAAATGCAAAAAGGTACTTTTTCAAACGGACATTGTTGCATCAAATTCTTTATATTTTCCTACAGTTTCCACCTCCCCCTCCCCCGCCCCCCCCCCCCCCCAATTTAAATATGATACACACAAAGAGCAGAGAGGCATCAGTTCTTCCGTAATAACACATACAGAAGCTCACAGAATCTAGTCCAAGTCTGACGCTTGAGCAGCCTGAGTTCAGGCAGCCCTTCTGCAAACCCCAAACACTTTCTCAGCAACTTCAACAGTTACTTCATCTTTGGTTTACCTTATGAACAAAGCAACAGATGTTACAGAACATTCTGAGCGGGTGACACAGTTAAACAGAAGTGCCATTCATCAGCAGATCGTTTAGAAAATGTTTTCAGAGAGCAGGTGACAGTTAGTGCCAGGTGAAGTCAGATGCACTGTAAAGCTTGGCTGCTGGCCATTTCACAGCAGTTGCTTCTGAAACTAGATCATGAAGATGTTTCTGTGGTTATACCTTTTACTTTGTTTTAGACCGCCTTTCAAACCTCCGTATTTTATCAGTGATTTCATCAAAGCAAGGAAATGACAAGTGAATACCCCAACTTGACAAGATGAAAGCTTGTTTTTGCAACTGACTCCTCAGACTCAATTCAGGATGAAGCAACAAGTCACCTCATTCAAATGAGGCAAAAATGATGATACTTTATAAAAGCTCCACTGGCGAGTCGTAAGGAATCACCTGAATTCCTACATGTGTGTAGCTCTCAAACTGCCTGATACAGCCCAGAGAGAGGACAAAAGGCTCCTTCAAAGTGAAATGCAGACACTGCTTCCTTCGCAGTATTCACCCACTCCAGAATTAGAAGCAGTTGCTCACTATTTGCACTTGCAGTACCTAAGCTAAGCAAGTTCACAAGCTTCTGCAGTGTAAGTCCAAAAATAGTCTTCTCTGTCCTTCTACAAGTCATGTATGTCACCAACAGAGGTTATTACCAATGCCAAAAGACTCTGTAAGCAATTAATTGTGAGATCGCTTGAGCATGATTTATTTGGTGAACCATTTCCCCCCATGCTATAGAGGAAGATGACTGCTTCTTCAAAGTCCCTGACAATTTCTTCTGGAGCAACTCCTTCTCAAAGCTTGCACCCGATACCATTACACTCCATAAACAGACTAATATTGTAGCCAGTCTCTAACATATCATCAAAATACTTCCACACTCTGGAACAACGATCTGCAGCAGATGAAGAACTGCTGGCTGTGCCATTTCACTCACCCCGCCACTTGCCTGGCAGCTGCTCTGAGATTGGCACAACATAACTTTTGGGTAGGAAGCATTTCAGCTGTCCCAGCATGACCGACCACCGCACAAATCAGCAGCCAAGAAGCCAATTACACATCAGGAAAATTATTTCTTCCTGAGCCTAGAGGCAACTGAAGCCCCGAAGCCTGCTCATAATAGTTATTAGTCAAACTTCAAGTGTTACTAACATGTTTAGAGTCACAGAGGAAAAAGGATGAAGATTCAAATCCACGGATTTCAAGGCCAAAAGAATCGTCGTCTCCTCTTTTCCTTCCCAACGTATTTTCTTCTAGTTGGATGCGGATCTTTCCCATCAGACAGCCTTTATCCTTCCAAGCACCCCAAAGAAGCCAGTTTGCCAGATTCATGCAAATTCCCTCCAGTACCAGTCACCCTCACTACTAGGATATTACACGACCGCAGGGTCAAATTCATTTCCAGTCTGCATATTCTGTTTTCTTCTTTTCAAACAGTATGTCAGTACTGACAGAAGTGATATAAGCAACAGCAAATGCTAAAAATACTGGGTTTTCTTTTCTGCTTTCACTGTACCACCTTTAAACATTTTTAAGTCTTCCATAACTCTGTAAAAACAATATTAAAAAAAAGGCAGAACATAATTCATCACCATAGCTGTAACCCTCCCCCCCCCCCAAACCACAGCTTTCTTTAACAATAAAAGCACGTGCTATACAGATGTTATTACCAGTAGATTTCCACATTTTGGTCTTTTCAACAATTTACAGTGCTTTGGGCTACGCAAATACCAAACTTAAGAAAATAGGAAACATCACCTAAGCCAAAACAGATAGCAAATTAAAGTTCTTCAAAGCTTAGATGTCATCTTCTCACAAGTTAATATACAAGTAGCTAGCAGACATTTTCCTCAAAGACACCTCTATTCTAATTGTTTCTGGTTTGTGCGTTTTGTATTTCAGCTTTAATAAGAAAAGCACAGGCCTATAAAGCATCAAGTAACAAGAGAAACTTTAAATCCCACACTTCTCCAAAGTAATCTGAATCATGTTAGCCGCCATCAATCTTTAGGCAGGGCCT
Organism: Alectoris magna; assembly: GCA_030625065.1. NCBI lineage: Eukaryota > Metazoa > Chordata > Aves > Galliformes > Phasianidae > Alectoris > Alectoris magna. The sequence continues at coordinate 64,680,939 of CM060560.1, forward strand.
GAACTACATGCAGGAGAATAAATTTGCATGTAACGCGAGACCACTGAATATGCCAAGACTCTCCGTGCGTAACGATAAAAAACATTCTCCATGGTTCAGAGTTATGAGGCCAGCTTCTGACTGAGATCTGATTTTTTTTAAGGTGGCTTTGCAAATTTTTTCCTTTCTTTTGGGACACTGACAACTACCTTGTTCCAATAGGAAGGAATTCCTATATTCTGGTATATAGGCTTGTAAAAAACACTATTCTGAAACACTGCTTAGTTCTGCAATGGTTTCTCCACACCGCGCCTTCATTTATTTTTGTTAATTACCATCATCTGTGCTCTTACATGCTTTTAAGAAGCATTTTCATTAATTCTTGTCTTACCCCATTTTCTGACCTTTTATAAACTGTATTTATAGAATCTGGTATCATCTACTCTGTGAATTTTCTCCCAGATCTGGAAATACCGTCCAAACTCATTACAGTAGGATAAGATTATATAAATCTCTCCTAACTAACACAAGAATTTCGTCTTGTTTTCAGAAGTCCAGTTTCTAGACCTTTGTCTCAATGACTAAGCTCATTTCAAATGAACTATAACCACATGAGCCAATAATTACAGTGTGCTAAGTGTCATGCACTTCTGTCTACGTAACCGTAATTACAGCATTTGTACTACCACCAGTTAAACAGCACAACTAGAACTGGACAAGTCGGTTTCAAAGCTCTGACTATGAATTAACTGCTAATGCACAATCACATCATTTTGATTGTCCCAAGCAATGGAAAAATGAGCAGCATATGAAGTCCAGGCAGTTGGGTACACGACGACATAACACTATGATGAAAGGGCAAGTACGTGGTAAAAATTAAATATACACAAACAGCGTTCTACAACCATTTTTATTGGCAATGAGATTATAAAAGGCTGGTGAGCCTCCAGAAACACACCTCAGTTCAGAATTCAAAAAAATAAAAGCTGGTTTAAAAAAAAGCCGACACTCCCAGATGGGAAAGCCAGTACATACCAGCCTGAACTTCTGCCTACATCCTAGCAGGTTCTCTGGAAAAGCAAGCAAGAGATCACTCCCTCATGGGCCAGTGAACGTCAGTCAGGCAAGCAGCTCAGAGACAGAACTGCCAGTCAGCACACTTCCCTTCCAGCTAAATCCTCTTGCAGTTCTCGAGCCAATTCCTTTGTTTCTTTTCTAGTTGTCCACAAAGAAGAGAAATGGATAATTTTTCTAACAGACCTCAGGAAGATCCATCACAGCCAAGACAGCGAATATACACACAGTAGTAAAGAACATCATCACAGGAGTCACAGGATCACAGGTGTTGGAATCACTCTGAACTCCTTTTACATAGCAATATATTCATTCTTCATTAACAATCTTAATTATCATTCCTTAAAAAAAAGACAGCTTGCTATATTTTTGTTTACTGTTGACATGTTAGATGAAATCAAAAACATTTCTAGATACTGTACTTCAGTCATCATATGAAACCAAAAGCAACACATTAAGCTAAGTAAAACAAAGAAAGAATATTTGTAAGAGCATCATTTGGTACTAATTATAAACGTTAATTTCTATGGCTTTAGACAACACATACTCCAGTATGTTCTTAGGCACAAACCTATGCCCAAGTTAAAACAATATAAACAGAGACAGCAGATCACTTAAACTGCAATTTCCCTATTCTACAGGGGTGAGGGGCAAATAATTGGGATTTTACTGCACACATGAGCACAAATTTGAATCTATACATACAGACTTAGTTGGGTGTAATCTTCTAATTTGTTTGTGTCTCTTCTCTGACTTTAGGTACAGGATAAGCTGCAGGCTGGTTTCCTTTATACAGCAAAGCTCTTTCCTAGGAAAGATAGCTATCACATTACATTCATCCACTTATCTCTTTCCCCTTCAGTTAAGACAGATGCATATTTTTAGTAGCTCGGTTGTCAATCCAGTTTTAAAAATCAGCCACAAATCAGAAAGTGACAACACAGCTGTAACTGTGTAACTAATTCTGATACAGAGCACAGACAATGTAGCTGCAGCTTAGTTTGGGAAAGGAAGAAAGTGGCTGTCCCTTCCAAACACAGTTCACACATTCAATTGCCACATTTGTTTCACTTTTTAGAGATGATGCAACTGTTGGAAGGTTTCTCCTAAAAAGAAAGCGGGAGCTTGCACTGACCAGAAGTGCTGTCTAATGGATAAATCCTTGCAAGAAAACTACAGAATCATATCCGGGGGGGGGGGGGGGGGGGGGGGGAATACTCTGAAGACCATATACTATACCTAACAAGCTGCTTTTATTTAATTGAAAGAAATATGGAACATTCAGACCCAGGGTTTGAATTTGCGGTGGTCCTGTGTGGAGCCAGGAGTCGGACTTGACAATCCTAGTGGGTCTTTCCAGTGCAGGATATTCCATGATTCTACGAACCAATGGGGTAACTCAAGAGCCTTCCTCAGATGCTTATTCTATACTCAGACTATAATTCCACCTTGCGGAATTCCCCCTTTATCCAGTTCAGCTACAGCAATGATTTAGTTTAACCTGACTTTTTTTGTAAAAGTTTTTAAAAGGTTATTCTCTCCATTGACCACAGCAGTCAACTTCAGATAAATAAGAAATAATATAAAACTCAAGAAATGAAAGGATGCTGTAAGATGCCTATTAAGAACATTTGCTTCCGGTTGGTGCTCTACTTTTAAACACTTGAGTAATTACATTTTTTTAACCCCTAAAAATACTTAACTGCTGGTTCCAAAATGCTGCTTGAAAAATAATGTCCCATTCTGCTTTTTTTTTTTTTTTCCAATTGAATCTCATAGATACATTTGAGAACACACAGAATAAAGAGAAGTTACTCCCTCAACTGGAAAAACATAGAGAACAAAGCTTCTGACACTCACGGAAACTTCTCCAGGAAGTTAAATAGAATCCCAGCATCTGAAAATAACTTCTTTTTCCGGCTGTGGACCACACAAATTGATTATGGCTTTTTATTCTTTCTAATGATGGTGATTTTGAATGTTTTATAATTTCAACACCCTAAAACAGATTATACTTCCACAGACTTGTTGCAACCAAGCTTGCACAGACACCATTAATTGTAACTTGCCTCAAAAACAAGATAATCTGTCCTGCAGTGAAAAACGGGAAAAGTGGCAAGCTGTCCTTAATTTTTATCATGGTATCTAACTTACTTTAGTTCTCAAATTTTAGGCAGAAACTTCTAACTGTAGCAAGTAATTTTACCACTCATACAGCACTGCGAACTGATGTGTGCACAGAGAATTTGGACCTACTGGAATCATAATCCTATGAGCATACAAAAACATTTAATATTAATCATTTAATATTAACTGACAGTAATAGTTTACCCTTCTCATCATCTTTCCAAACATGCACTTCTAAGAAATAAGCCACTATTGAACAGACCTATGAAACTTAAAAATGGATTGTGTCAACACAGTGCAAAGACCTGCGTAGGAAATGCATCCGGGTTGATTAAAGACCTGAATAAACCTGTACAGCGAACAAGAATCGTTCTTTACTCTGCAGAAAAGGAAGAGGAGATTTTCATAGTTAAAAAAATTAATAATGCAAATTCCATACTGATACTAATATCTGAATGTCGGCTGGAGATGGGAATGCAACCAGCTAAAAGCTACAGCTTTGCTCTGTATCGCTAACCTCAAGCAGTACCACTGCACAGGAGCGGTGGCCTACTGAGCGACACAATTCTGCTCTCCTCTTCTGACCCTCCCTCTTTTTTCCGCCTAATCACTTATCAGGGTGGAACTGCATACATTCATAGAACAACTACAGAACTTGGAAATTATTAAGCTACTTTTTGCACATTAAGACTTTTAACTTCTTCAAGAGTAAACTACAACTGGAGGGAAAAATCCCTGCGAGGGAAGAGCACAATATCTCCACCCTCTTTGTGCTCATGAGGCAACTGTTACTCAAGCGTCCAATGGAAACAGCTATTAAGCCTGGAGGACGAGGGAGAGAGCAGCAAGACAAAGCTTAATCAGCCACTATGCAAAGCCTATAAATACAACAATCAAAGGTCAAGAAAAGGTAGCAAAAGCCTTAACGATAGACCTCTAGTGCTAATGAGGTAGCACTGACAGTACCGACTGATTGTTTAGCAAAGCATTTTGTTGACTTGAAACGTGGGAACACAAACCCAGGGGAAAGCTGGCTGCAGTGTCTGATAAAGCCAGAAAAAAAAAAAAAAAAAAAACTGGGTGGAGAAGAACAGCTGCAACAAGTTCTGTGAGAAGATAAAACACGGACAAGAAGCATGAAGTGAAATAAAACTCCAGTCTTGGAGAAAAAAATAAATCCCAAACTCTTAATGAGAAAAGCATGGGAAGCAGTTACCCCTCAGGAGAAAATGATCAATCTCCTCTGTTCAAAATCTCTCAGAAACTGCTATGATGATCTCGGCTGACACCCCACATAACACAGATCATGACTGTAGCCAACAATTCCCAAGCCCTAGGCTCAGTTGCATGATGTACTCTGAAGAGATATCTAATTCTACTTCAAAGATGACAAATACCACAGAACTCCCCACATCACTAGAGTGCCCCTTAACTAAGATAACAGTTAGTTACTTTCACTCAAAAAATCTCTCTTTTTTCTACTTTGATGTCTCTAGCACCTAGTCTCAAGCTAAGTACACTAGATTAACAATCCGTCAGTAATGGAATCTTTCCCCTAAAGTAGGTACTTTAGAAGCATAACTAAATTCATGCTTGATATCATGCTAAATGTATTTCATTTTTTAGTACCCTATTCTCATGTCTCTTTCCCTAGAGAAATTCAGTTTAATCAAAGGAAGGACTCATGGGACTCATCGAGTACGAGAACTCTGATCAAATCCTTGATAAAATGGAATTTTGTTTCAGGCTTTTCTCCACCAGACAATGATATTCAGTAGTACTAGTGAGTAGCATAACTTTACCTGTGAAGCTTCCATCTCCACCAATAAAAATAACCTCTCTTCCTGCACTAGATGTAACCAGTTATCCCCCATACCAAGCAATCTATTCATCATTTCATCAGTTTGAAAGATAACATCTCACCAAAGCTATCTGGGCAGGTCATGACCAGGTTCAGCAATCTAAAAGGCAACAGTCAAGCTGTACAGAATCATAGAATGTCTAAGGTTGGAAAAGACCTCTAAGATTACTGAGTCCAACCATCAACCCACTTCATCGCGCCCCTCAGTGCCACCCTGAACACCTCCAAGGACAGTGAATGCACCACCTCCTTGGGCAGCCTGTGCCACTGCCTCACTGCTCTTTCAAAGACTTTTTTCCTAATATCCAAACTGTACAACCTGAGGCCACTACACCTCTTTCCAGGTTCCTCCTTATTACTGTATGATAACATAAAAGCAGCTATACCATAACACAGAAGTTCCACATGCACACCCTCCTTCCAACCTTACATTTAGGAACAAGAGAGTCTGAGTGCTTTCTCCCACCTCTGACAGAATTAAGCATACAGACAGCTGGGGGCAAAAGTGTCACTAGATCATGGTAACTTCTGGTACCCGTAGCCTGCCTCTGTGTCTGAGGTTACACATCAACACAGAAAGTCAAAGCAAACACGTGAGAAGGAAATGGGATTCCAGAAAGGAACCACCACTTCACACCCCCTCCTGCAAGAATGGAACTGCCAAACACGTAACATCCAATATTCAGGCTTCTCAGTATTTCCTCAGATACATAAGCTCAACATTTATTACAACATTTGTTAAGAATTACTTAACACCTCTTGTATATTAACATGTCAACCACAATCCAATTTATTGTCAAATTAGCAGCAGCTGGCAAAGATGTGAAACTTAATGGTTATAGGGCCCTTCACATTAAAGACATGATATAAATATAAGAAGGAAAACTGGTGAACAAATAAAGCCTATATTGTGAACAAATGCTGAAACAAGTAACGGCAAAAGGCCTTTTCTTTTTTAAATCCTGATCAACTTCTTTCAGTGATACAGTGACACGCGAAACTTCCTGGATCTAACCACAGTGGATCCACTTCCACCTAGATCATATGTAAATTGCTAATGTCACAGCATTGATTTTACCAGCACCCAGATTTCTGCTGTCTTACAGATATTCCTATCAGTTGTGACAAACTTACCACACTGTTAACAGTGCCCCGGGGAATGGCATGGAGCTGTCATGGGAGGGGCAGCTGGGGGTCAGGGAAAGGATCTGCACCAGAGGGCGGTGAGCATGGAACGGGCTGCACAGGGCAGTGAGCACGGCCCTGAGTGCCAGAGTACAGGGAGCATTTGGACAGAACTCTCAGACATAGGGTTTGGATTTTGGTTGGTCCTGTGTGGAACCAGGAGCTGGACTCAATAATTCTTGTGGGCCCCTTCCAACTCAGGATACTGCATGATTGCATGCATGACTTCCAACCAAGTTTTTGAAGTTATGAGGAAAATCCAGAGAGAATACAGAAGGCTGGAGTAGACCTTAAGATAACATCTAGGTTAATCTCCTGTAGAAAGAACAGCAAATACTGAATTTGGACTAAAGTTTAGGCTTTTGTTTAGCTTGGTCTTCAAAACCTCCAAGGTCAGAGATCCCCCAGCCTCTGTAGGGAAGTCTGTTTCCCTGAATAGACAACAAAACACTCTTCTTAGGCCAAAAACCTAAGGCCAGAACATCGTAGTGATCCTGATCATCACACGCTGAGGAATCAACAATTCACGTTAGAGGTAACCTGAGCAGGCGAAAGCCAGTGCTGCACATACAGGTGGTCCTTCAAGCTGGTGCTGTGCAGCACATACTCCCAGCTGCAGGACTTCAGCCAGCCCAGAGAAACAGGAACCTGCAGCAGCGCCCACTTGGTTCAGGCAATTACGTGTGGCCTTGCCTTTATCTACGAGTATAACAGGTCCTCATGTGAGCATCCTTTGTTTGACAGTAGAATTTATGAATGGAGTTGCAGTAGGAATTATGAATAGTTGCTTTCTTGAAAGGAAATCCTACAGTAGCTCAAACGGAATAACCCTTTCTGTGGATCGGGTCTGCACAGTAAGTCCCATATGAATTGAATGTCTGTTTGATGCTGCATTAACTCAGGGCTCCCAGAATCTGAAGCAGTGTGAGATTATCTATACTATTCTATCTTTATAGTGTTACTTCTAATAAACAGCATTTTCAATTGTATTTTACAGAGTCTGAGTACCTTTCTTACTTGGGTCATTACACACCAGCACATTCAAGTGCTAAACAAACTTACCCTATCTCAATTTACAACCACTGTCCCTTCCTGTCATGCATCTCAAGAGTCTGGTTCCATTTTCTTGATATTTTTCTGCTTAGATTTCAACAGGCTGCCCCTTGGTCTCTCTGAAGACTTATTATCCCATGAAGCTTCAGGTTCCATGCAGCTCATGCATCATTTTCTCAGCCGTCCAGGGGGCAGCAAAACTTGATGCAATGTTTTAGGTGTGGTCTACTAAATGCTGAGTAAATGGGAATAATCACAGTTCCATCTCATGACTACTGTATGTTGCCAGAGTACACTGCTGATTCATGTTTAGCGCTTCCAGCTTGTACCCTCTGCAAATGGTTATTCTGTCCCAGACAAAGGACTTTCCACTTGTCCTTGATGAATTTCATGATGGTCCTGTCAGCTCATTTCCCCATCCTGTTTAGTTCCCTCTGAAATGCAGCCCTGCCCTTGAGCAGACTGACTGCTCCCCAGATTCAGTACACTTCCACCTCCAGATCAAATGACAAAGATATTAAGCAAGACAGGTCCCTTGGAACTCCTTGTAACCACCCTCCAAGGCAGAGCATAAACCACTGCAGGGAATAAGCCTAAATCAAACACCATGCAGTTTATCAAGTTGCTTGGATGCTTTTTTCTTTTTCTTTTTTTTTTTTTTGCCAGTATCTAAAGATTCTACCTCTTGTTATTTGAAAAGGATTGTGGTGCAAATCACTGATTCATTAATTCTTTCTTTATTGCAGGATGATTTTATATTTATAAGCTTTGGATAACCAGCTTTTAAATTCACTAAACGCACCACACCAGCTTCTCAAACGGAGGGACCCAAAATTCCCCTATAGGAAGCAGCTGTCACAAAAGACAGCCAATTTCTTTACTCTATGCCAACATCATTCAATATCTTCTATTAACCTTAGTCTGAGCCAGAATTTTCAGTCCACAGCTTATCTACTAAAAAAAAAAAAAAAAAAAAAGAAAGAAATTATATAAGCCACTCATATCAGACTATGCTGAACTGATCCAATTTCATTCTGAGGAAGAAACTAAGAAACTATCTTGAGATGTTTCCAACAAAGCATGCCTGTACAGAAATGCTTCAGCTTCTAAAAGCTAACATATCCTTTTTTTAAGTCCTTTTTGACAACTTTTCTCAGCCATTTTTTTTCTTCACTACCACCCTCCTCAATAAAGATCCATCCTATGGATGTAAAAAGAAAAGCTGATGAACAGTGAGCACATAAGGAACTTAAGCAGAAGCATTTGAAATTATTTAAACCATAGAACGGGTTGGGCTGGAAGGGACCTTAATGAACATCTAATTCCAACCCTTCTGATGTGGACAAGATTGCCCCGGCCCCCATCCAACCTGGCCCTGAACACCTCTAAGGATGGGTCATCTACATTCTTTTGGCAACCTGTTCCAGTGCCTCACTACTCTCCTTGTGAAGAACTTCTTACTAATATCTAATTTAAGCCTACTCTCCTGCACTTCTTGAACATCATGAGGTTTGCATGAGCCCACGTCTCAAGCCCGTCAAGGTCCTTCTGAACAGCAACCCTTCACAGAATCACACAGAATCACAGAATTGTAGGGGTTGGAAGGGACCTCTAGAGATCATCGAGTCCAACCCCCTGCCAAGGCAGGTTCCCTACAGCAGGTTGCACAGGTAGGCATCCAGGCGGGTCTTGAATATCTCCAGAGAAGGAGACTCCACAACCCCCCTGGGCAGCCTGTTCCAGTGCTCCGTCACCCTCACCGTAAAGAAGTTCTTGCGCACATTCATGCAGAACTTCCTATGCTCTAGCTTCATCCCATTTCCCCTTGTCCTGTCCCCACACACTACTGAAAAGAGTCCTTCCCTTCAACACGTCAACTGCACCACTCAGCTTGGTATCACACCAAGGTTCATGCAATCCCATTGCCTATGTACGCAACAAAGACACAAAATCATACCAACCAATACCAACCCCGAGGAACACCATTCGTCACTAATCTCCATCTGGACACTGAACCACTGAGCACAGCTATCTGAGTTCTTTATCCAACAAGTCGTTCATTTGTCAAATGCTTTGTACACATAAGAATCATGCTTGGCTACAACTTTGTCCCTAATCCTCATTTTCAAGAAAAATGAATGATTCTGTTTAGCATCACTGTTAGCTGTACTTCCTCACTTAAACAACTTGAAAGTGTATTAAAATGAAGGTAGGGTTTTTGGGGTTTGGTTTTAAGTTCAAATAACTTTTAAAAAGTCCATCCACATTCTATTACACCAAATATGTATAGTCCAACATAAATCTATATATTCAATTTGTAACTTCATACAGTAGCTAGGCAGAAGGAACAATTACATAGTTTCATTTCCTCTACATTCCATTTCATTCCAGAATCCTTACAACCAGTTCACTGTTTACCATAAAACACAAGCTGCTCTCTGACAATTCTCTATACATCCCAGGCAAAAAGAGATATTACAAATGCCTCTATGGTAATCCTAGTTAGAAGTCAGATATGGTAAGTTTATCAGGAAACCCTTGGAGAAGTGAAAAAATAAAATAAAAATAAAAATCCTGTAATCCTTCAGCTCTTTGCGATTTCCCCATGGCATCCAATGCTGGAGGGACAGCTCCAGAATTAGTTCATTTAATATTCTGAAGTCCGAGCTATCCAAGCCAGTTCATCCAAGCCTTTGGTTTTCTTAATGGAGCACTCTCATTTTTAGTTACAAAGTTGACAAAAAGGAAAACATGAATTTTGCAGCAAGAATTACTGCCTCCAGATCTGGACTGTTCCTCCATATGAGACAAGCAAACTCCACCAGAAAGCAAACTAGGTTGACCTGTGCACCTGTTTCCGAATTAATGTACTAGATCACTAATGCCAAATGATCACAAAATTAAGGGCCATTTCAGCAATGACACGCTCCCAATGAAAGAAAATTTGCATTTTGGTATCAGTCAAGAAAAATGGTAGTATTTTCACATTTATATTTTTATTAATTATTTTTAAAATAATTGTAGTTTAAGATCAAATTTGGTGACTACCACAGATGAACGGCATCAGTTGCTTCTGCAACAAGTATGCAGCGTGCTCACCTTCTGGAGTCGCAGTCCCAGGCATGCTGGATGTGACTCTAGAGGCCACCAAGCCCAACCTCGTGCTCAAAGCAGGCTCAGTGAGAACAGGCTGTTGGAGGCACTGCAGTCCCACACTTACTACCATGAAGAATACAGGTTCACTTCCAAAGCTGTCTTTTAAATGGTGGGGAGAAGAGACCCTCTTGCACACTGTGCTACAACCAGGGAGGCTCCTACTGCATGCAGGCCAAAGCCAGAGGGGCCGGGCTGGACAGCAGTCACTAGCAGGAAAAATAAAGCATTTCCATTGCCTTTTGTTCTTGCCAAGCCCACAAACACTGGAACAAACCAAACTGGTTCTAGGCTGTGTTTCAGTCACAGGACTTTTACTGCTGGTTATGCACGAACCACAACAGCCACCATTTACTGAATGGTGATTTACCGGCAAATCCCAGATTTCCCAAGTGTACAGTTTGAAAGATTCTTTACCCTTGTAAACTCACTCACGGAATCATAGTACGCATAGCTTGAAGCAGAACTAAGCTGGATAGGTTTTGATATAAAGCGATATACAGCAAATGTGCAAGCTTTATTGCAAACAGCTGCAATTTTAGAATGCAGAAATGTTAGCAAATGACTCGAAGTAACTTGTATTGTATTGCTGGCAATCAATCACAAAAATCACTCCAAAAGCTTTAAGCTAATAAATGCCTATAGACTTCTGCATCAATGCCTATGGACTGCTACAAAGTCTGGAGGGGCTTCATCATGCTGGGCACCATACAAATAACAGTACATTCCATCAGGAGTTGAACCGTCTCCACAGGCAAGGACACCTCAGCCTGCCTTGTGCAAGCAATGAAACTGGACACCAATAAAGGATAAAGAGATGCAGAGGAGGAAAAACAATTATTTCAAGATAACACAAAGCCATGGAGAATATGAGGTCTCGGCTTCCTGTTCACCGAATTACAGTGCTTGCTTATATTTAATTTAGCCTAAAGATTCTGCAAATGAGCATGAGACCTTTCAATCCAAGCAGGTGGTTAATATTTATCATTCAAGAAAGCAAAGACATAGCACAAGTCTGAGCAACTCTCCTATACTTAGAGTTTCAAAAACACAGTGAGACAGTATGGCAAATTTTTATCCTCACTGTGCTTTCCTCATGCTTAATATGCTACTGCTTCATCTACCACAGTGTCTGCAGTTTGACTGAGGTCATTCTTTCTGGATCACATTTTGATTTATGTCAGGGTCAAAACAGAGTATTAACATCAATGGCTGCACGCTTATATTAGTTTTGACAGTAGGATACGAGAAACGAGCAGTGTATGGGAAGAGTTTGTTACCTTACTGTAAAAGCATGTAAGCTTTCTCCCACATCAACTTCCAGCATTAGCTTACTTTTCATACTCACATGAAGTATCCTGGGTTGCCATTAGATATCATTATTTGCCATTAGATATCAGCAAAAGAAAAAGCTACTTGTCTGAGATAAGACAATGACAAAACCAGAACAAAAAGCTCAGCAACGAAGTGCACTGTTTCAAAATCTCCATTCAGATCTTTCACTACTACGTCAGCTACCATTTACAGCACTTACACTCAGTAGTTATCTTAGATTCTAGGCCATTAGTAGAGAATACATCAAGCTTCGGTAAAAGAAAATAAAAATTCATCATTTACACTAATTTAGCTGGTATCAAATTTCCAATGTTTAAATTGATTTTTTTTCCCCAGACCCTGCACAAAGACATATACTTTAAAGACTACAGCTAGTTTTCCTAGTCTAAATGTCAACCACAGAAACATCAGGGTTGGAAAAGACCTCTGAGATCAACCCAGTCCAACCAGCAGCCCACCCCCACCGTACCCACTGCCCGCGTCCCTGAGTGCCACATCCACACGGTTCTTGAACACCTCCAGGGACGGTGACTGCACCACCTCCCTGGGCAGCCTGTGCCACTGCAGCACCGCTCTTTGTGAGACAAAATATCTCCTAATATCCAACCTGAACCTCCCCTTGACCGACTTCAGGCCATTACCTCTCAGTCTACCGCTATTTACCTGGAAGAAGAGGCTGACCTCCACCTCACTACAGCCTCCTCTGAGGCTGTAGAGAGCTCTCGAATCACCAAGACATTCAGACTCACTTGGGCCCTCTACCCATTCTGATCGTAAAAGCAAGTGAGTAGATAAAAAAGCTATACAAATAGTGTCAGCAGGCCTTCAGCCAGCTGCCCAAATAAAAAGCAGCACAGTTTTTTAAAGGTGCTGTAGTGTAAGACAAATAATTTTTTAGGAAGTCACAAATGGAACAGGAACAAAGGAACAAATGCAAAAGAATCCTCAGGTTTAACAGCACACTCATGGAAGACATTTGTCTTCAAAACGTAATACTGACCATGGGGTTTAGAGCATTATTATGGCTTCCTTTACCTGACACCCAGAAGGATATCGTGCACTCCTCTCCACCAATTAAAACAACAAAAACCACATGCTCAAATAAAAACTGAAAGTTGTCCTCAAACCATGTGGCAACACAGAATGTGGTAATTACACAAGAAAAGGAAGAGTGTACTACAAAAAGCCTGAAAACGTACTTGCAAAAGAAACTCTTTTGTTATATTTTTGCTCCTCCCAGATAGCAAGATGATCCTGGGGACTAAATGCACAATTTTCTTTTTGTCATTCTTTTGCTATGGGTTCACAGATTTCCCAAATGACAAAAACAAAACAACTTTAACTTTCTACTCAGTCTTACTCATTCCTCAGTGATGTACAGGCACTAAGGGCCCAGCTAGACTAAGAAATAAGAAGTAGCACATCACTGTTTAGTCTGAAACTGATGTTTAAGCTTTCCGGCCAGCCTACATACCGTTTGCTCTGCTCTCACGTTTTCCCCATGTACTTTCAACATGTTCATATTTCTCTAGCACAGAGAGCATGTAGAGCAATATCACTTTTTCCCCCCATGAGTTTGATTCACAGTCTGTATACACAAAGGATTTGAGTTTTGCTTTTCATTGTTAGACAAATGGCAAAGCTGTTTATTTTCCACTTTTATCCTCAAACTCCTTAACTAAGATTGGGGACCAGAAGCAGTCACATCAGTCTGAGATCCATCAACATCATGATTCTTCTCACTTGTGACAACTCCAGGAAGAGCAGCTTGCTTCTCCTACTTGAGACACATGAAGCAAACATTACTCTTGTGTGCATTGGCTCCATCTTTCCCTATGCTTTGCCTCACAGATATGCAAGACAGAAGGAAAAGCAGTCTCCATTTTCATTTTTCTCCTTCTTTTATGATATTCTGATTTGTTCTTCTCTCATTTCTGTCATCCATCTGAGCACCTGCTCCTATTACTTTTTCTTCTGCGGCATCTTCTCTGGAATTGGAACTGCATGCACTGAGTGTCTTCATACAGTCACCTTCACCTGAGCACAGCAGAAATAGGACAGGAGCAAGAATTCACTGCCTCAGTTCTACCTCCTCTCCACAACTTCCTTCCTGCAGCTCTAGTGAAGCATGCGTGTCCACATCTGAGGGATTGAGACGATATTCCTATTTTCTTACTTCCTGTTTTTGGCTATGTTCAACCAGCCCCACCCCCAACCCCTATCTTTTTTGTTTTAAACTGCGTCTTCCTATGTTTAACTTGTCACAACCTAGTAAGAAAGGTGCTGAACAAAGGCTGAAACACCCTCCTCTCCCTTCCCTTCTCACGAACTACCGTTTCCTTTCAAGCTCCTACCCACTGTACAGACTGGTCCTTCCTCTTCCATGCTCAATTACTGCACCTTGCAGAATGGTACTCTGTTAAGATCAGTGGGACTGGAACTCACAAGCCACTATCTGAAAAGTTTTGCTTTAAAAATCCACTGGGCTATTTTCCTTTTCCCCTTCTTCCTGGAGTTACACGCATTGCACTGAAGAAAACACTCAAGACAAGTTTTCAGTGGTGCCCCACAAATGTAGGCCACCAAGGAATTCTAAGGAATCCATGAAAGATGAATTAGAGAAAAAAATCCAGAACACCAAACCATGACTTATTAGTAAGTTTAAGCACACTACTTAAGAGTCTACACCCAAGGGATAAGTTTTAAATAATAGGTTGTATGAACAGAAGGAAATCAGTGCAAACTCTGCCACTTTCTCAAAGGACTTCAACCACAACCATTTGAACTCTGAATCTAGCACTGCCTTTGTTTACCCAGGAATGCCATGAAAGGCTGTAGAGAAAAAGCAGCAGCTCCTCCACAAATCAACAAAGCCATGCCACAGCCTAAGCTGTCACAACTTCCAGGGCATGCATCAGTCCCATCACATCAACGTACGGCATCACTGACAAAACTTGTATACTCATACATACATGTGAAGGAATGCAATCAAAGTCAGAGTTAAAAATAGATGGTTTTGAAGTATTTGAATGATTCCAGTACCTCAAGACACCACAGACTGACTTACACATTCCCATCACTCTAAGAACACTGAACCTTCTTCACACTGCTTTCCAAATGGTGAATTCTTAGAAAACAGCCAAATGAACAAGAGCGTTTGCGACTCAGAATTGATGGTTTTTATTATCACCTTAATACTGACACCATTGTATTTGTAATAAGTCGGTAAGCAATTACTCAAATCGAGTACTTCACGAGAAGGAAAAAGAAGGCTTATGGACCTTTATTGTGGTACCTGCATGGTAACAACCCGTTTCTTCCCCCAGGTCTGCTCTGGAGACGCGCTCACTGTCTCCTTGTTGAGCTCCTACTTTACGTCCTTCCTCTTCCTTACCCCAACTCTGCTTCGCTCTCTCTGACCCCCCTCCAGTACCTCTCAGACTCACTACACCCCCCACAGTGCAGCACCGTGCTCGGAAGGCAGCCCCGTGCCTCCCACTCGCCAGGCGCCCCGCACTCCCCGCCGCACAGCCACGCTTCAAAGCGCGCCGTGAGTCTGCACCTTGGCAGCGCAGGAAGAAGCCACCCTCAGCAACGCCGCGGCGTTCCGCTCGGGGCTCTTTTCTTCCCCTCCCTGCACGACGGCGCAGACACACTGTGCCCAGACGGCGACCCCCGAGGCTCCTCCGCCGGTCCCCGTTTGACTTTCGACGAAGTTCACGACGGGCCCAGAGTGCGGGGCTCCCCCTGCCCAGGCAGCGCTGCCGCCTGTTTGCCTCGGCCCGGGCTGCGTTGGAAGCCGGCCGCGGGGCAGCCAGCTCGACGCTTTTTTTGTTTTCTCCTCCTCTCTTTCCTCTTTAAAGGGCGGCCCCGACCCCATCCCCGACGCTGTCAGCGAGGCCGACTCCTCCGGCTCTCCTCCTCCCCACACATACAGAACGCGGCGCGAGGCCCCGGAGGCTCCTTCAGCCGCCCCACGGCCAACAGCCGCAACCGCCGCGGCCGGAGAAAGAGGACGCGGCGACGAGAAGAAAGGACGGGAAACGGGGGACTCACCTTCCTTCTCGGCCCGGGCCGCGTGCAGGAGCACCGCCAGGGTGAAGCGCAGCGCGGCTGCCCCCCAGCCGCCGCATTGAGGGAAGAGGGAGCCGGCCGCCGCCTCCCGCCGCGCCGTCATCGCGCTGCCGCAGCCGGTGCGAGTCCGCCGCGTCTCCGGCCGGGCCGCGGCGCGCGCGCGGAGGAGCTCGGGGAGGGGAGGGGCGCAGAGAGGCTGGGCGGGGCGGGAGGCAGGAGGAGCGCAGCGTGGGCACGCGCATGCACGAGACCCCGAGGGGCGGGGCCAAGGGGGGCGGGCTGCGCCATTTTAAGTGTGGGCAACACGCCTCTTCTTTTGCTGACAGGTTACGAGCGGCATTTAGCTTAATTTTTCTTGAGTGATTTTTTTTTTCCTTATTGTTTTTTTTTTTTTTTTTTGCTGTGATTCTGTGTTTTGTGTAAGCTCTAGCTGTACGCGGCGTTGGTAATCTCACCACTTTATCACCATTCCCTACTTCTGAAAACTCAGGGGCTGCTCTCATTGTTTCCCCGCAGACCGCTCCGAGGTTTTTTCTGCCCGCTCTCAAAATGGAGGCAGGGGGACTGCGGCTGCGTTCTTTCCTGCGGCGCTTTGCGGGCTCGCTCGTGGCACGGGTGGGTAGGGTAGGGTAGGGTCGGGCCCATGGCTGCCTATGGGCGACTGTCGCCCCCGAAGGCGTTTGCCCACGTGGCCTCCCTTCTATCTGCATCTATCTGTCCTCCAGCTGATGGTGGATCCTGGAGGCTGCTGGGCTGGCATGTAGGCAGCCCTCCCTGTGCTGGGCCACGCAATGCGGGCATTGATGATGACGTTAATTGAGTCGTTAAGGTTGGATAAGACCTTTCAGATCATCTAGTCTGACCACCATCCCCACCATGCCCACTGACCACAACCTTCAGTGCCACATCCACATGGTTCTTGAACACCTCCAGGGACGGTGACTGCACCACCTCCCTGGGCAGCCTGTGCCACTGCCTCACAGCTCCTTCTGAGAAGAAATTATTCATAATATCTAACCTGAACCCCTCCTGGTGCAACTTAATGTGTTAAATGTGTCATTCAGTTGCTGTGACCTGGGAGAAGAGGCCGATCCCCACCTCACCACAACCTTCTTTCAGGTCATTGTAGAGTGCGATAAGGTTTCCCCTCAGCCTTTTCCAGACTGAACAATCCCAGTTCCCTCAACTGCTCCCCCATAAGACTCCAGACCCTTCCCAGCTTTATTGCCCTTCTTCGGATGCACTTCAGAGCCTCAATGTATTTCTTGTAGTGAGGGGCCAAGGACTGAACATGGCACTTGGATGAGGCCATGGCCAGCCTGGTCTATGGGAGGTGTTCCTGCCCCCAGCTGGGTAACTTTTGGGGATCCTTCCCAGTCCAAACCTATCTGCACCACACCCTGAGGTGCAGCTTGAGGGTCAATGTGAGAACACGACATCCATCTGCTGAGGAAGAACAGAACTTACCACTATCCATTTTAACAATATCTGTGGTCTTTGGATCTGTATAATGAGGGAAGCAAATGTACAGTTGGAGAGAGCATGTGTTGTTACATGTACAAGGTTGCTTATCCATCAAATGGAGGCAACATTGGGTGCTGCAGCAGTGTTGGCAGGAGCCATGACTCCAGGGCTGTTGCATGCACCCGTGTTCTTCAGTCATTCACTTCCCTACAAGATCAACATCTTAGATTGGGTTCAAAGTTCTTAAAGATGAGGTCCTATTTCAGCGGTCATAGCAACGTAAGAGATTTGGATATTATGGTAGATCCAGAGTCTCAAAGGGATTGACTGATGTACAGAGTAAATAAAAATAGTTACATTTCTTATGTTTCTTACACAGTTGTGATACAGGCTGTTCTTTGTTGTCAAAACACCCCAAAGACACATTGAAATTGCGTGCATTGTTGTTTTCTTGAGCTGTGGCCATAGCATCAGGTAAGTTTATTTTTGAGGAGAAAATGGAAAATTAGTAGCATTGGTTAAAAGTTTTTCACAGTTTTTCACAGTGGTCATTTCCAGAAGACATTGTTTTGAATTAAAGGCCTGAGTGTAAATACTAATCTCTCACACTGCATTTTCTTTTAACCACTGCATTGAAGCAACACATGTGTGAATGAGAGACTTGAAAGCTCATGAGTCCCTCTTAACATTCCTCAGAACAACTCAAACCACAGTAAATATGAAGCCAGATCAATGCTGTGAGCAGGAACCACATGTGGATTTCTGTGGGGAATAGGTATGCGAATCAAGGAATGCAATCAAATTAAGAACTTAGAAAGGCAAACAACAGTCAGTGAATAATCATGACTTGACTTTATTAACAAGGCTTCTACTGTATACACATTACTTTTCTGGGAAAATACGTCAGCTTTTTTCTATTCTATTTTAAACTCAATGTTGCACAACTGAGCAGCCAGACTTTCTCATTCTAATTCATGCTGCAGAGCATTCCACCTCTAAAATGAATGGGAACTCTAATGAAACTAAGATGTAGGGATGGTAAAATCTGCTTCCATGTAAAAATGGAAATACCAGCTGTGTTATTAAAAACAAACAAACAAACAAAAAACAGAGGGTCTACAAAGCAAATGAGAGAACAACTGTGAGTCCTACCATTATGGTATGTAAGAATCTTAAATCTTAAGGCATAAAAATACAGGCAGTTTTTAATTGTTCTATGCAGAGAATGTCTTTCTCAAAAGATATTATTAGATATTTAGAAAACAAATAGCTCACAGTGCATATTCTTCCTTTCATCTTTATCCAGAACTCCTACTGTTTTCAGTCAAGAGTTCTGTGTGGAAAAAAAAAAAATAACACAATGCAGTATGGTTCAGTGTCTGTAAATGATATAGCAAAAGACATTCTGTTAATTTATTTCTGAATTAATCTGGTTTATATTATTTCAGACAAGTTTGAGGCTCTCCAAGCTGCTTGGTTGATGTGTGCTGGGCATACTAATACTACCATTTGGATATCACAGTATTATACAAGCCTATTGAACTTTTTGTTTTTTTTTAAATGCAAGTCTCCTACTAAAAACATAACATAAGCAAATATTATGGAATACAAAATATTGTTCTTTTTGAAATGTACTTCTGTAAATAAACAAACTGTGTGAATTCTGAGACAATGAAGTTCGACAACTGACTAGTCAGATTAAGAAATGCACAATTCCATTGCAGAGCATGTCAGAAAGACTTTGTAATTGGCAGCCATAACTCTGTAGCTATTGTCGACGGTGTTATCATGATTGGTAAGAAATAGTAGACTGATCACAGGAAGATGTATGATCGGTCTACTTTCAGGTCTGCCTCCATCCTTGGAGGCATTCAAGGCCAGGCTGGATGTGGCTCTGGCAGCCAGGGTCTGGTGGTTGGCAACCCTGCCCATGGAAACTGGATGATCATTGTGGTCCTTTTCAACCCAGGCTATTCTGTGATTCTGTCATTCTATCATTCTGTGATTCAGCATTGTCTACCCTAAGTGGAGGACTGTGTACTTGGAGACTGCAGTATTTACTGACCTATAGTGGTTTAAAATATTTCTCCTCCAAACACCCAAAAGCAAGCTTCCAACTGTCATGGAAGCTACCTTCATTGAGAGTTTAAACTCTTTTTCTGGGCAAGGAACCAGAACTGATAAAATAAGGATGTGCGTTTTCTGTCCTGCCATCTTTGCAATGGTGTCAGGAGGTTCTGGGAGAGTGGTGGAGCAGTCAGTTAGAAGCCAGAACCTCGATGGCTGCTGGTGTCCTTAAGAGTTTATCTACCAGACTCCTACAGTGATAATCAGATGTTTGAACTGCCTGCCCCTCCTGCAGAGGCACTCTGATCAAATCCAGGTGACACTGCACTGCTTGTGGGGTCCTTTTCACTGGTTCAGCTGGGAGGATGAAAAGTCACAGTGGGAAATGCAAACTGCTAAATTATCATTGAGATTTCTGTTGTGAATGTACTGTGGATTAACTTCTTTTGCTTTTGGCAGATATTGAAAATGATAAATTGCTTGAAAATTAATCAAGAAAAAAAAAAAAGAGAGAGAAAGCAGTTGGACCATCCAGTCATTCTTCTGTCAGTACAAACTTACTCCTGGTAGCTTGTTTATTAGTATATTTCATGTTCATTTTAAATTGATTTAATTTAAAAAAAAAAATCCTATTACTTCCTCTAAAAAGTATGCACAAGTCTTGCTCTTCACTGCCAAGAGGATTTTCTGATATTCAGTCTCACTCCATCCTCTTTTCCTTTACTCCTACTTATTCCCATATATAAAAGCCCAAGTATTTTCTCCCCATCTTAAAGGTTTACATTACTTAAGTGTTTGCTGACTGAATATATGCTTCCATCTACCTATCCGTTAACAAAACTAGATGTATTTAGCTCTTTTAACCTTTTTCTATAAAACAGCTCTTCCGGATAATTCTTGCCACTGTTCCTTAAATTGCCTCATTTGCCTTGACATTATGATGGATTGCAGAGAAACGTTGCACATACCAGCATTCCATCTGCTAGGAAAAAGTTGTCCTTTCAGAAATGTTTCAGTAAGCTAAAGCTGCCAAAATGAGTTTGTGTCACTTAAATGTTTTGCATCACTTGGTTATATTTTTGAGCTAGTACCAGGCACCCCAAAGCTGAGCTTACTGCTCTGTGAGTCTGTGGGTTATCTTTTACTTGTTGATACTCTGCAGCCCTGGGTACTCCACTGGATTTGTAAGCTAAAGTCAAACCCTTCAGCTGAAGACAAGTAGCTCAGGACTCCCTCTGCTTTATTATCCATGCCAGATGATAGTCATTGAAGAGCTTTGTTTCCAATATTTATTTATGGCATTGTGAAACTGGTACTCTGAAAAAAAAACCAGAGGAACTATAATATGTATTCAAGATTTTCTGCAATATTTATTGTCAATGAACCCTCGTTACCTTTTACTTCCTTATTCTTTAGATAAGCAGTTGTAAATTTTTTATTCTTTGTTTCATTTTTATTTTCTGTTCAGTTAATCACTCAGGTGATCGCACACCTAATATAAAATCCAAGATAGGTCATAATTTTTGTTAAACCACTGAAAGAAAATACCCTTTAGGTCTTTAAGAATTCTACATTTTGTGACCTAAATGTAATGAGCCAGGTTTACTTCCTCGGATAAGGAGATGATCAACATCTTATCAGTCTTGACATTTATGACACCTACTTGTGCTGAGAGCCTCCTTTCAGCATTACCATGATAAGAGCTGTGACAATGTTTTGATTTTGGCTTACTAGATTCCTCAAATAAAAGATATTACATGGTATTTTGACCACAATAGTACAAGTCGTAGGAGCACTATAGTGAACTGTGATGTGAACCGTTATTGTAGTTACGGCACACAGGAGCAAAGGGATGCTGACCAGAGGGACCCTGACAGGCTCAAGAGGTGGGCCCATGCAAACCTCATGAAGTTCAACAAGGCTGAGTGCAAGGTCATGCACCTCGGTCATGGCAGTCCCAAGCACAAACACAGAGTGGGTGCTGAGTGGATAGAGAGCGGCCCTGCAAAGAAAGACTTGGGGATGTTGGTGGATGAAAAACTCAATAAGAGCTGGCAACATGTGCTTGCAGCCGAGAAAGCCATCCTGGGCTGCATCAGAAAAGGAGTGGTCAGCAGAGAGAGGGAGGTGGTTGTCCCTTATCTATTCCTTTCTTGTGAGACCCCATCTACAATACCACATTCT
Source organism: Alectoris magna (assembly GCA_030625065.1). Classification (NCBI taxonomy): domain Eukaryota; kingdom Metazoa; phylum Chordata; class Aves; order Galliformes; family Phasianidae; genus Alectoris; species Alectoris magna. The sequence goes on from CM060560.1 coordinate 64,702,495, forward strand.
GTTCAGGGGTCTCCAGTTGAACTGAGTCTGGAGGAAGCCATGAGGATGATCAGAGGGCTGGAGCACCTCTCTTATGGAGACGGGCTGAGAGAACTGGGGTTATATCAACTGGAGAAGGCTCCAAAGGAGACCTTAGGCCTTCCAGCTCCTACAGGGGCCTACAGAAGAGCTGGAGTGAGATTCTTTACAAGGGTGTGAAGTGACAGGACAACTGGTAATGGCTTTAAACTACAAGAGGGGATATTTAGATTAGATGCTACTAAGAAATTTTTCATGATGAGGGTGGTGAGATGCTGGAATGGATTGCCAAGAGAAGCTGTGAACGCCTCATCCCTGGAGGTGTTCAAGGCCAAGCTGGATGGTGCTTTGGAAAACCTGATCCAGTGGAAGCTGTCCCTGACCGCAGCAGGGGGTTTGTATGGTCTTTAAGGTCCTTTTCAACCCAAAGCATTCTATGATTCTGATTCTACACACATTTGGCAAGTTACGTACAATATATGTTTGTCTCATTAATACATCACTAATTCATGTTTTCCTGGTGCTTGATCTGTGTCATGCAATTGCCATAGCGCAGTCCCTCTTTCATACTATGATTCCAGCACCGAGAGTCTTGGTTGGTCTGATATGGGATGGCCTATATTGGTTTGTTATGTAAAAGGTGAAGGCACCTCGAGGAGTCTAGCTTGTAGTCAGCTGTAGTACAGTGACATGAGCTCTCCATGTGGAGTGACTGCGCATATCACTTTTGGTCAATCTAAATTGTTATCATTGTTCTTGTACCCTAACCGTCCAATGCAGTGCTATGCACTGTGACATAATGAAGCTGGAAGATAAGGCAAAAAGAGTTCAGTCCTGCCACAAAGCCCAGCTTAGTGGAAGACCTCAACATCAGGTTACCTCTATGCTTAAGAGCAGCGCTGATGAAGTGAATTGCTCACTTATGACCATGTATTCATTAGATGTCTTGCTAGTATGCACCAGATTGAGTTCCCAAGGGTGTACTATTGCAGCCCATTTTAGCTGCAAGGACAATTGTATGGCTTCAGTAATGCTTGGCAACCTGGCAAAATTCCTTTGCTGATGGTGTAGCCAATAGATGTTTCATTGTGACAGCAAGGTATGCATTTTTATTCCTCTCCTACACTCCACTGATTTAGGAACACTGGAACTTTGTAACGTGACACTACTATCAAGGCTGGCATGGTTCCTTGTAGACCTGCAGAGCAGAAAGTCAAGGCTGCTGGTATGGCATCATAGTGTTGTACCCACAGAATCATGGATAGGTGATGTGTTAAATTCTACATGTTGATTTTTTTCTGTTGGAATAGGAGGTATCTTGTGCAAAACCACCTTTGCATGCAGAAGAAGTCTAGTGATGCAAAAGGATAGAGCAAAGAGGAAAAAACAGAAAAAGAGTAGGCTTAATCTGAGGGCTGACCAACCAACTGCCTTATTCAGTCCAAAGATGCGTAAGCTATATTCCTAAGTTCCTAACACTATCCTGAATGTTGAAACTTCTGATTTTGGGGTTCAATGGGATCTCACCAAAATGGTGATATACTTGACTACGTGCGCCTTTTCTGGTGAGCACATCCAACATCACTGCATTGATATCCTCCTGTCAAAGGATATATATGCCCACGTGGAAAGATGTTAGTTAGCTACTCAGGCTTGGAAAATGCAGGTGATTATAATGGAAATCTGTAAATGATAAGCATGCTCGATCATTTACCCAGTTATCTCCATTCAGATTCTAAGCTTGGCTATAGACACCTGCATTTGAGGCTCTTGGACTGATTTTCTTCAGTTTCGTGCTAGCTGACTATGCACATAGAACCCAGATATCACTATGGAATTGGTGGGCATTTTTGTAAGGTGCTGTTGGTTTCAGTTCATGAGCTGAATGGAGCAATACATGAAGCATGCAACGAGGGCACACATCAGAGGCAGTGTCACCTGTGTGTTCTGATTACTGTCTGGGCCACTTATCCTCAAAGAAAACAAAGCCAGAGACATCCGTGCGTGGAGATCAACTTGTGGGATGAGGTAGGATGAATTTTTTATGGTATAATCTGTTTAAATGCCTTAAAATTTGGAAGCAGATCTGTCTGCTTTTTCCTTCCTTCTGTGCTTTTGATGTTTCTTCTCCAGCTTTTTGCAGTCTCTTCTGGAGGATCTTGAAGATTTTGATGATTACATTCTTCTCTTTGCCCTTCAGACCGCTCTAGATATTTTCTCCATCTGAACTGAGTCATAAGCTACATGATATGAAGACTGAGTAGGTGAATGTCTGGATTTTCCTGTCCTTTCAGGTAACTCATATTATCATTCAAAATGTCATTCTCAGTATAGACTTAGGGTGTGCACTTCTTCTTTTTTGGTCTTATGTTGTGTCTTTCATTTCTCTTTCCGAGTTGGATTATATAAATTATGGTTCTTCACTGTTGGCTGACTTCCCCTTTCCTGCTGTGGGTAAGCATCTCTTTCGGTTCTGCATGTTAAAATAGAAAAAAAAAAAAAAAAATATGAGACCAAAAGTAGAGTAGACTCTCATGGTGCAGCTCTGTAGCCTTGAAAAGACCGTCACTGATATTTCATTGCTATGGACTGATAGATGTCATTTTAACATGTCTCCAAGTGCTTATGATCTCCTCTCTCACACTGGGGAATAAAGGCTCTCAAGGAATTATGTGGGGATATTTATGGGTGAGGGTTAGTTCCAAGGTCTACAGACTACACCAAATACTTTCATTCGAGGCTGTGTTCCCTAAGTTTTGCATTATTTGCAACCTCTTCATGTTCTTTTAAAACACACTGTGCTGTCTTTTTTGTGCTGTAAACTGTGGGGGAAGTGGAGTCTGCAGAACTGATGTAGATAGGAGGGTTGTCTCCTCTATTTCACCTTTCAGAGGAGATGCCAGGGCTTTCAGGGCAGGTAAAGGAGAAATGGCACCAGCTGGTCTAGAATAATACAGCTCTTACAAGAGGCTGCATTTGCAGTGTGGGGTTGAGCTGTCTTCAAACAGGTTGTAGCAGGCAGTTTGGGATCTGGCTGCAGTTCCCACCTCTGGCTCATCTGAATTGAATTAACATGTAATCCAGTCCTGCAAAATTATATCCAGTGTCTACCAGATCTCAGATCTGCACAAACTGAGATGTGGTTGAGTATGAGACATCCCAATCTTTTGCTGTACAGGAGAGTACAGAAAGATTCAAAAGACAAGGCACTCACTTGGATGAAGAGATGTGCTGGGTTAGTGTGCCAAGGAAGCCTGAACTAAGGCTCCTGAGTAAGTGGTTGATTTTCTTGAAGAAGCTTGTTCTGAATAAGAGCCAGCTGCTCTTCATCCAGGTGCTGCTCTCCCCCCAGCAGTAGAAGAGCTGTCAGCCTTCCCTGTCCGAACTGAGATATGGGTACCTTAACATGCATCAGGATGGAGGTGACGTTTCATTCAACAAAAAGAATGGGCTAGAATGGAGAACTCAAAACATTTTGGGTTCAAAAAAAGACAGAACATTTTGGCACTGATGCCCTCTTTGAAGATGAAAAGACCCTATACATTCCTTTAGGGGTATATCTATGTGAATGAATGTGGATAGTTGCTTGCCTACTCTTACACTCTGAGCTACCAGGACGCAGGCCAACTTTGATATGAAAACTGAAACCTCTGTGCTTATATTTACCATAAGTACTCTCTCAGCAGGGCTTATCAACACAGTTCTTAGCTTTCTAGTCAATGCAGCTACCTAATATCCAGATCAGTCTGGCTTGCATCCAGCCAGCTCAGACCGCAAGCAGCTGCATGCAGTGCTCCACATGGACACTTTATCCTCACTTGCATTTCTGTTTAGTGACTTACAGCAGGCAGGTATCACAGTGGCTTCTGCAGCAGTTGTACACGGATAAGACCAAATTGGCAGTCATTCTCACAACTCTTGTGACAGTGACATCCTTGGTATATAATTTCATGGCCTGTTCAATTAAAACGCAAAAATGAGAACTTACTGAAACTAAAGGGGGAAAAAAAAAAATGAAAACCAGAACAGCTCTAAGCTATTATTCATTTGAAATCCCTCTGAAACGAAATTAAGCTTTTCAAAGATGAATGGGTTTCTTGTGGCTCCAAAACAAACAATAACAAAATCTGAGCTTGCTTGTGCAGCAATGATTTAGGTGGTGAATGGGGAGGAGATGGTCATAGTGGGCTGAGCTGAATAAAGCACACTAGCAAGTTCTTGAAAAACCCATGTAGGAGGGAGTCCTGCAAATCTATAGAGTGATATGACTCAACTTCATCCAGATAAGGTTTTCATAGGGAAATAAGAGATGAAACCTCTGATCTTGGTTGCTGTCATATAAAACAGGGTTATAAATGGTCCTGCTAGTGTCTTAATCATAGCTTACAAGTAATTTTTTATCGCCAACATTCCTTTGAGTTGTAGTGTACTTTGACACAGCGCTATTGTGTGTGCTTCAAGAGAACTCAATGGCTCTTCAATAAGAGGCTTGATGCCTCACAGACCACCAGAGATGGCTGTGCCAGAAGGAAGACAGTACATGAAAAGTGGCCAAGTGGACTTCCTGGCTGGGGATCATGCAGCTGGCCATCAGCCTGCTTTCATAGAAACAGAAGGAGCAGAAACATCCCCAGAGGACCATTCGGGCAAACAATGACAGATGGATCCAGGCAGTCCAGCTTCTCCCTGAAGCAAAGTCTGCTTGTATTGGAACTATTCAGAAAGCCACACCATGCTTAAAAGGAAACAAACAAATAAATCTACAAGAGAAAAAAGAACAAACCAAGATACCAAATTAGCTGCCAAAGTACATGCTTGCTGTGATAACCAGCTGTTTAACAATAAAGCTGCATGAAATGTTTGTTCCCTTGCATTTTCATAGTGCCAGCCATACAAGATGGTCAGGAGCTGGAGTGGGCTGAAATTGGCTGCCCAGGGACGTGGTTGAGTCATTGTCCCTGGAGGTGTTTGAGAAACATTTAGATGTTGTACTGAGGGACATGGTTTAGAGGGGAAATGTTGGGGGCAGGTGGACAGTGGTACTGGATGATCTTGGAGGTCTTTTCCAACCTTGGCGATTCTATGATTCTAAGACAGAAAGCAGAGATCATTCAGTAGCATAACCAAGAGTCTGAGCCCTACTGGTTCTGCTATGTCCAGAACTGGCAGATACTAATCTCTTGATCCATCCCCCCCAGAAAAACAGCTATTTTTCATCCCTTCTGATGTACCTGCACATTTTTCCTAAAATATGCAAAATGCAAAAACACTTGAAAATGATGGTACACAAAGTGCCAGTAAATTCTTGTGTTCACAAGTCCTGTGATCCATTTAGAGTCAGGTAACTGAGATACAGTATGGTTGTGCTGACAGAAAGGAAGGAAGAGGGAACGCCATTGCTTTGAACAATGTTATTTATACAGAAGACCTGTGCTTTTATAAATGAGATATGAGAAAGCATATTTTTGAAAATACTACACCTAGAGAAAAAAAAAAAAAAGTCCTACAGTGAAATCCTGTGAAGCTTTCAAACTAGTTTGATGACTGGCGTCAGTACTCTAACGGCTGCTCATATGGAAAGCAGTGTAAGTTTCTGGAGAACAAGTGAAAACTGAATTATTCATAGTTTAATGTGTCATTTCTTTTCATGCTTCATATCTTTGAATACAGTGTCATTTTTAGCTCTTCAAAATACATAGGCACCACTTTCATTTTTGCAAAACTACGTATTTTAAGGAGGATGTTTAAACAGTGCTGGCAACTTTGCATTTCTGAATGTTAGCATTCTGGTTTTCACCTAAATAAAGCAGGGTTTGCAGTGGAAAACCCAGTGTGTAAGCTCAAAAATATGGTTAGAAAGAATATATGGAAAAATGAAAACATGAATTAAAAATATCTGTGTTAAACTTGGTCTGTAATGCCTGCTGCAATTTTGCTGTTACTGATGTTTTTGCTGTGGAGAGCAGAATACTAGCATGAGGTATAAAAGCACAGGAATTAACTTCTAGCTATTCCAGCAGGGCAGAGCCCTGTGAATCACACTACGAAGCAGAGATCAAATGCTCTTATGCAAACATCATACTGTGTTGGCACCAATTCTCCATGCACCCTCAGAGGACTGATGATGTGGCATTCCCCAAGTGCACATTTGCTTTGTGTAACTGTGGGCAACCACTCTCAGGCACAGTATGCCTAAGTATAAGCATTTACATCCTCTGCTGTGGGTGAGCAAAAATAGACTGGGAAAAGCAAACTCTGAAGGTGGCCACATGCTCACCGGGCCACCTCCTACACGTCCAGTGGTCGTGGCTCTTCTAAGAGATAGGATGACCTCCCTCCTGCACACTTCCATTGAATCCCACAGAGATCCGGGCATGTCCTGCTAGGTCTGCATCATGCAAGGACTTCAGAGCCACATCTCTGGCATCACCTGAGGTTTCCAAGCTGTCTTCTGCTTCAGTGCAGTGTTGAGGCCACATCTCCCGTTTCTCATCAGTGTTTAATTTGCTGAATCAGTACTCAGTGAACTGATTCAGACCCTAGTGTTGGTGACTAATACCGGGCACTCCCTTCCTTCTAGGCACCACCTCCTCCGCACTCCTTAACCCTGTTCAGCCAGGGAGCTACAGGACTGGAGACCAGATCTGCTCTCTGTTCACCATGGCTCTGTTCACCGTGTGAATAGGTGGTGATGGATAAGGCCTTATCCCCAGGTGGTTATTTTTTATTCAAATAAATGTGTCAATTATATCTGAACTTTTTTTTTTTTTTTTTTTTTTTTTTTTTTTTTTTTTTAGATCTGTGTAGTTACATGATCATAAAATATAATCCTTGCACACCCTGTAGTTTATAGGACTGTTCTTGAAAAGAGAGCCTGGGTGGAGTGAAACTCTTGTTTCTCTCCTCAATCAGCAGGGATCAGATGTAGAATAAGGCAAATATCTTGGGAATGAAAATTATATGATAGCTGTAGTTTTATTTATGAAAAGTGGTCTTCTACCATGTAGAAGCTTAAGACTTCTAAGAACACTCTCAGTAAAAGTTCTAGCCCAACTTCCTTTTGCCAAAGCATAACATAATACAAACACAGATGTCCTACTAAAAAAAACCTTGCAACATCACCTCTGGGTGCTCTCTGTACTCCTGGTACAACTTTTCCCTATTTTGTTTAGCAAAAAGTTAAAAGCACAAGCAGTGTCATCATTGCTGTGATCTCCATGGCTCCAGGAAGACCACCAGTGTTTGCAGGCTCCAGTGTGGGACTGCCTGCTCAAGTCTAGGGGATACCACACATTCTTCATTCTTATTCTGTCTGTCAGTGAGACTAAAATGCTTGTGCTGACCAGATCCATCCATTATGTGCAATTTGTGTCTTGAAAGCTTCTGTGCAGAAAAGCCAATGACATCCTCAACAAGTTAAACCTTCTAAACCAATCCTCTAAAAAAGCTTCAGTTCCTTGGGCTTGGGCTGGATCTTTTTCTTGAGTGTCTTCAGTTTTTATATCCTGAGTTAGATAATTTATCATCCTCTGAAATATTTCTGGTATATCATGAATATGAAAGGTGCTCTGCAGAATTTACGGTTGTTTGTGCTTTGCCTTAATTTGTCAATGTCACTGTAATTGGATGACCTAGGCTCCAAATCAGAACCAATGAAGATATTTTGCTTTTGACTGTAGTAAAGTGGGTCACTATTTTGAATTACATTTCTTGTAGTTATTGCAAAGCTTTGACTCATTTCTTGGAGAAGTCATGGAGGGTTTTTTGTTTGTTTTCTTTTTCCTTAATAGTTGCACTGCAGGAAATTCAAGATGATGCAGATGTGGCCAGGCCCCTTTCTACCGCCCAATGTAATCCCTCACAGTTATCCACTATGACAAGAAAAAAATGTAAGGGCACACTGTGATGTGTCACCTGATATTACAACTGTTTGCAATGCTCAAATTCTTGCAAATTTAATGAAAATGGCATCTATTAGAACTTTAGCTTATATTATTTTTTGTCCCTGTGAATGTTTCCCTTCACCTTATACTAGGTGGGATGCTTCACACTTTTTTGCCAGGACATACTGTGGAACACTTGGCTGTTGTCCTTATGGTCTGGAAATGTTCATCACTTTTTTTTATTGTTGTTGTTCTTAGAGCTCAATTTCTGGTGCCTCGTGAGGCAGTATACTGACTAGGAGAGAACCTGACTGCACAGCTGTAGTTTCAGATCCTCCAGCAGATCCACTTAGGAGTAGTATTGCACAATGACCTACTTCGGAACTAGCAGAGGGAGTAATTCATCTTTGCCACTCCATACTCATTCTAGAAACATCTGAAGCCTGGAGAACTCCCTGAAGCCATATCTCTTACTGCCAGCTTCCAATGGGAGGCTTCAACACTGTTCCAGAGCACATTTATTCTGTCAAGTAGTCCACAACCCCTTCTGGGCCCTTACATGAACGCAACTCTCACTACAGTAGCAGTAGAAATACCAATCACAATATAATCTAACAAACTTCCACAGACTAGAGGTTTAAAGGGAGATGATTTTTTTTCTGTGTCAAGGAGTCATTAACACTTCCCAGTGCTTTTCTTGAAGTATGTTTTTTTCCCCTTCGTCTCTTAAGCATTTGCCATGGATCAAGGTTTCACCAAATCACAGCCCAACAGCACCTTGCCTTTTCAGCTATTCACTTCAGCAGAGCATAGTACGTGCCAGCTTTTATGTCTGTTCTTTCACATGAAGAGCATGTCTTAAAAACATGAAACTATTAGAGAGTATCCAGAGAAAGGCTATGAAGATTGTAAAGGGTGAGACATATGAGGAGTAGCCAAGGTCCCTTGGTGTGTTCAGCCCAGAGCAGCAGAGGCTGAGGGGAGGCCTCATTGTGACATACATCTCATCAGGAGGGGAGTAGAGGGGCAGTGTTGAGGTCTCCCTCTGGTGACAGTGATAGGGCCTGAAGGAAAGTCATGGAGGTGTGCCAGGGGAGGATCAGGTTGGGGATTATGAAAAGGGGCATGAGGCTTACCTCCATTTGGGCCACTCCACCTCCATTGGCCTTTATCTCCTCTGCAGAACTCCCATCTGGCCTGGGACCCCCTAAATAAATTATTTTTTTCATCTGACCCATGGGATTCCTGGATGCCTATGAATATGTTGCACTTGGGCCTCCTCCAAAGCTTTCGTCACTTCACTAGAAATGATTCCTTGAAATGCTGCATCTGGTCTAAATGATTCACCCTGAGGCTGGGAATTCACAGCTGATGCCTTTAAATTTCTGTCTTTGTGTTTACAGCTCATTCCTTGTATTCCTCATATTCCTCATATCCCTAGCTCGTAGCTTGTCCACTGCATTACCAGTTACTTTATTTTCATTGGCTGACAACTACAAGTTGCCTTTGCTAAACCTTATCGAAGTAAATGGCAATACTGGAGTTTCTGCTGGCCTCCCCCTGGGCATATCTTCTCTGCATATTACTCCCTCTGAATTTGGCAGAGTAAGTTCTACTTCACTTAAACCATCTTCTGACCCGGGACATTTAGGGAAACCCCCAGCAAATGCTTCCTCAGTGCAAATAAGCATCTATGTAGATGCTACCCTGTTGCTGCTTTTGAGTGTGCTATTTGGCATTTCCAAGGAGCTGGATTTCCACTTTTTTCCTTCCTGCACTTCAAGTGCTTTGTAAGTGCACAGCCTGCATGCAAAAATTAACAGCAAAAGGCTTTTGCCTTGCCATCCAAAAGCACTGTCAAGATACTGCCCTGCTGTCCCTTTACTCTCAGAGAACAATAGCTTAGTGACAGAAAGTTCTCCAACTTGAGGACTACAGATATCTTAAAAAAAAGGCTGCTTCTATTTTGAGGCCACTGCCATGATTACAGAGTAGAAAAAGGCAGCTGGGGAAAGGCAGTACCTTTTGGAGGAAGTGCTGTCTGAGCTAATTATTTTAAACTACTTTTTCTCTTGCCTATCTGGATGGGGCTGGAGGCCACTGGCTGAAATTGAGAAGCCAAGAAAGATAGAGGTAGAGTTAAAGCCATGCAGAGCTTTTGTGCAGAGGAAGCCCTAGTTAGAGCCAAAGCAATGACAAGAGACTCACATGACTTCTAAGTCTGAATCTGGCTCTTGGGCTGGGACCTGGACCTGAAAAGTTATGCTTTTAGGTGACCAGGCTTGTTGTTAGAATACTCTCCTTGTTAAGCAAATAGCAACCAAGGCCGTTTGCCAAACCACCCTGTCCTCACCACCATCATGAAAGAACACTGATTCATACCTCCGCCAGTCTGGTTTATGGTTGCCTTGTGGTCAGAGATTAGGAGTGTAATCTAAGGCACCAGTCCAGGTGGGTTACTGATCCCTCTGCAATAAAACAGTTGTTTAGATTTGTCTCCAGTGTAATAGATATCCTTAGGAAGAATCAGAATCAGAACATCAGAATTGTATGCAATGACTTTTTTCCTCTTTTTTGACCTTCTAATGGCAAAGAAAACCTAGAATAATTTCTTACTGTCTCATTTAGCTTTACAAGCTCTGTAACTGTGGACTGACTTTTGTACAGCACAACAGCTGACACACAAAGACAAACAGCATTATTTTATCATTTCTGTGACTCACTTGACATCAGTCCACATTTAGTCATACTTCGAGGAGTATATTGATAGGTCAAGAAATCTGTTTTAGTTATCAAGCAAATGAATATTTTACTTCATTTTATTTATGGTCTGTATCTACCACTGTAATAAAGTAAAATTTAGGGCAAAAGGCTGAGACCAGTGACTTGCAATCTCAGATTTATAGGAGGCACATAAGGTTTTTTTATTCATTTATGCCTGCCTTCTTCCTTTCTCTGAAGGGGATATTGCTTAGTAAGCAGGACCCTCTTGCCTCAAGAGTAGAAATGTTCTATGCATGGCTGAGACCCCTTCTCAGTGCTTATTTACTTCTGAAGGAAGGCTAATTTACTTCATTTCTTTCTCAATGAAGAGTGACATTTTCCATCATTCCAAGCATGAGAATTGCCAATCCCCCATTGCCAAAGATATCTGAGATGTGCATGGCCATCTGCCATTCCTCTGGGACCACAGCGCTGTGTGGATTCAGGGTTTTTCTTTTGCAGACGTGGGAGATGATACATTGGCAACCTCCAGCCCTGCTGCCTTCACTCCTGGCACTCTGTGTGTCTTCTGGTAACCTCGCGTACTGTAAACTTTTTCTTATCAATAAAATTCTCTGGTGAAAGAGGAACCTACAAGGTTATATAAGGAAAAAAAGACCAAACTATAAATGCACTTATTTTCTAAAGTGATTGACAGCTCAGTCATTGTTCCTCTTACTCATTCTACCAACTTCTAGACACTTCTTCAAGGAGTGCTATATGAAACCAGTATGCTGCAAAATGCTTCATGCTACTGAAAAGCTGACTTATGCATTTTTCAGTTCTTCTGTTCCATTATTATAAAAAAAGGAATGAAGAAAAAAGACACCTATGTTTTAAAATGTTTAAAGAAATCACTTAAACACAGCTATTTGAAATGGTAGAAAGGACAGTAGCTACAACAGGGAGATCAGCTTTTTCTGGCTGCTCTACTGAGAAATCTCTGCTGATATCCAACTCTATCAGCATTAGTGAGATGCATTATCAACCACAGCATCAGTCTTTTCCCAGGTAGAAGTTAGAAAACAAAGTTTTGCTTTCCGCTTATGTCCTCTGATGATTTTCCACACCTCCATTGTCCCAGTTGACTACTGAACAAATTTTGGGTGTGATCATCTTTTGGATAAGCAGATGCAACTGAGGTTTTCACGCTGCCAGGATTCTCTAATTGGAAAAATCTTAAGACAAATAGGGGAGGCTACCAGACCCCTTCCTGTCATCTGTAAATAGTTTTCAAAGACTACAGAGAATATTGCAGACATGTCAAGTTTTTAGAAACCTCAGAAGAAGAAATCGGAAGATCCCAATGTAAATTCCAAGTGGTGTGCGCTATCTATCCTGGGAGGCCATAATGCAGATCAGACCAAAAATGAGCCCTTTAGTGCTGTTTTTTGTTTGTTTGTTTGTTTGCAGTCAGAGGGTCATATATACCAAAGTGTAGGGCAACCTTGAATGTAAGGTGATGTTTCACTCTCCGATTTAGAAGGAAAAAAATACATATATTGTTGTGTACTTGACATTCCCTAAATTATCACTACAAGCCAGAATCATCATACATCCCACCAACCACCTCTAATTCTCCTTGACATGGCAGTTGCTGGTTCCATGTGAAGTCCAGAAAAATCAAAGTTGTTTTGGATGAGCAAATAGAAATTGTACTTCTTGAAGTCTTGAAGAGTATTTCCAAGAACATTTCTAGAGAGAAGTGTACAGAAATGTCAGTAAAGACTTCTTCAGCTAAGAACACACGGTTTTGCATCTATGATAGATGGATAATGACCAGAATGCTGCATGCTGGCAATTATGTAGCTTATGAGATTCTACAGCATAGCCCATACATGGGTGAAAACAATTATATCAGTAATCGAAGGTATGCCGTATGTCTAGATCGTAGGATCAACTGTGAGAAGCCACAGCAGGTTCAGCATTGTGTTTGGTAACCAGGTTCTAAGAGAAGGAACAGGGAGTTACGGATATTCCTTGCTAGCAGCAGTGCCCTCAGCTGGCATTTCAAGTTGTGAGTATGAGCAGAGCTTCCCTAAGAGATCTTTTTGAGGCATTTTATAAAGCCACATAAGAAATTACATTTTGTCTAGCTTTATCCAGGAAACAAGGTACCTGGTGCATATTGTGCCTTTCTGCTCTGCAGCCAGCCAGATGCTGTGCAGAAGAGCTGCTTTGCTCTCTGTGCCACTTCTGCTTGCAATGCTGAGACAGAATTTGTGGCATAGCAGCCCAGATGGAAATAGTGCACACTGATTCCAGAGACAGGCCAAAAGTACTATACGTGGCATATCCATCCCAAATGCTACAGGGGCTGAACATTTCAGCAGTGGAATCTTTTATGAAAATTGCTTCGTTAACTTCAGCTTACAAATTAGGCTTCCATTTCTTTGGAGGTCAGATTAATGCTGGTAAAAGTCTGAAGGTCTAAGTTGCCAAGGAGAATTCTTTCCATCTTTTTCCCTACCACCAGTTCCAAAATCTGAAAGAAAAAAAAAATCATTAAAGGTTTATAGATTTATTTAGCTGGAAAAAAATGTTAATATACTGTCACTAGTGGTTTTGCACTGTAACTAAAACTGCTGGCTTTGAGCAGGATGCGTAACCTTCTCTTCCATTTAGTAGTGCAGGCCCAAATCATTACATGGTGGAACGGTGGGGTTAAGTACCTGGTCTTGGTCACATACGTTCACTGCCCCAACATCTTGGCCTCACTTCTGATTAGGCAGGAGGGCCCTTGTTTGTGGTCAGGGACCTGGCGTATGGAAAGAGCACAAAAAGGAACGGAGTACTCTTTGAACTCAACAGAGAAATTATCTGTAGAAAAGAGTTCCAGGCTGCAATATGTCTTTTGTTTCACTCTGTCTGGGAGAAGCTGCAGGAAGGCTTCATGGCCACATGGCTGGGGCAGCTACAAAACACGTTGTCTGCTGTATGGCAACAAGTGACCAGCTAGGGATCAAAACTTTGCCTGGAACTGCACCAAAATATTATTTTTGGTGAAATAGTTGGAGGTCAATTACTGCTTGCGAAGATCAGTAATGCTCAAATGATGAGTTCTTCTTAATGGTGCAGAAAATCCACGATTCTTACAAGCTGTTTTTGGCAGTAGCAAATACTTCAAAGTATTAAAATTCAAAGTGGGAAACAATGGAAACTTTGCTAACTCATGTCCTGGGCTTGGTTCAGTCACTGCCAGTGCTCACGAGTTTTTTCCTTGAATCAAGTGATTTATGACATTTTCCACTCTTGCCCTTCTCCTCCTTTCAAATGACTGTGTTGGTAGCCATCATGGAAGTATTTAAAACTTCAGGCTTCCTGAAGTCTGAAAAATAAAAAAGCAAACAAATGCAACTGGTATGTGTATATACATATACATGCATACACCCATGGGTATATGTACACATGGTATGTAAGGGTGCGTCCAGGTGTATCTGTTGTCTGTATGGAGGGAAGGAGGGGAAGGAGAAAGACTTAAACATAAGTTTTAGTCTGCTTTTCTACTCTGCTGTTCTGTTCTGGGGCTCCTAACACAAGGAGGACATGGAGCTGTTGGAGATGATTCAGAGGAGGGCACAACGATGATCAGAGGTCTGGAGCACCTCCCTGATGAGGACAGGCTGAGGGAGTTGGGGCCTGCAGAAGAGAACGCTCTGGGGCCTTTGCAGTACCTGAAGGGGGCCTACAGGAGGGCTGGGGAGGGACTTCTTATAAGGGCATGTTGCAACAGGGTGAAGGGAAATGGCTTTAAACTGGAAGAGGGTAGACTTAGACTATAAATTAGGAAGGAATTCTTTACTGTGAGGGTCGTGAGACACCGGAACAGGTTGCCCCGTGAGGCTGTGGATGCCCCCTTCCTGGAAGCACTCAAGGCCAGGCTGGATGGGGCTGTGAGCAACCCGGTCTAGAGGAAGGTGTCCCTACCTACAGCAGGGGGTTGGAGATTGGTGATCTTAAAGGTCCCTTCCAACCCAAACCATTCTATGATTCTATGGTAATTTCTAAGCCAGTCTCATGAGTGTTTGGAGATACACAGCCAGTTTGGAGAAGACTCGGGATGCTACCCAAAAGATCTATCTATCTGCTCTGAGACTGCGTACATAGGGCTGTTGCAGTCCCTTGTTCCATGTGGGCAGCTTTTCATGTGGAGGCAGGTGTCCCAGGAAGGCACAGGCTACCCTGGAGCTCCATTTCTTCCAGCACAAGGTCCCAGCACTTCAATATGGTGAAGGCTTTTGCATGCACTCGATTTTCTCACTTGTGGAAGCAAAGTTTGCGTCATGCTCTGTGAGGTCAGAAGCTCAGGATCCAAAAATTGCATTCTTCTTCATGAGTAAGCTTCAGCATGATCTCGGGTGACTCATTAGGTCGCCGTGTTGTAAGGCCGGGCCATTTATGACAACGTGCTCTTAAATACTGGCTGAGTTTTCTGAGGAAGAAATGTTGTATGAAGAACATAAAAAATTGCATCCTGTATGAAATAAATATTTAAACATGTTTTTGGACAAGGTTTGTAACTCTGTATGTTGTAGAATTTCTTATTTACCTTTTTTTCCTATCTGCCAAAATAAATCCAGGGGGGGAAAAAAAAAAAAAAGTAAAATCATAAATGTTAGCAAATAATCTTTCCACCCAGTATATTCAGACTTTTTCAATTAACTTGTCAGGTTTGGTTTTTACCACCCTCTTTTTGCGGCTATGACAAATTATGTCTTCCAGATTTGATTATTCATTAAATGTCTGCTGTGAATTTCAGGTTCCCTCATGCCTAAAATACAGTGCATGTTTAATGGGGCTAAGAATTAAAACACGTTCCTTAATTTTATTTAATTTGTGTCATAAAATCACAGAATTTATATGCTAAGGACTATACAGAACACATCAATTAACAGTGCTGAGCTAATTAACTTTTATAATAATTTTTTTTGATGGCAGTACATAAAGTTTCAGACCTGAAAGAAACGACTGGACTGTTTATTACTGAGATGAGCTTATAAGGTTTGTTTTGATTTCAGTGGTGGGCGCATTTTAATCCACTTTTGAAATAAATAATGAATGACTGTGCTTACTGCTTGCATCAGAATAATGCAATGATGAAATTAAACGTTATTTTGGAGTATGATTTCCCACTGCTTCTTGAGTGGCATAATAAGGCCTTCGGAAGCTCACTTTGGGACTCTGAAGACATGAGCATTGCTGGGCTATAGTGAACTACAATGTTTTGTTCTCCAGCCGCGGGCAAGCAGGATCAGGGTTCAGGTTCTTGCTAGCTGCTGCTCAGGGCTCAGTGCTGTTCAGTGCCTGACATGTGCCAGTGTCTATGGGGAGATTCCCCAAGTTCCTATAGTTTGCATGAGAACTATGTTGCACAAACTGCAGTCAGTACATGATTTTCGTGAGCCTCTTTCACCACAGAAAGTTATTTTATCCTTTCCGACATGAAGATGACATATCACACTTCCTTCTTTTTATTAAAAAAAAAAAAAAAAAAAAAAAGAAGAATGCTCATCTCTGTATGGATGACTTTATTTTCTCCATTCAAGGTTAAGAGAGAACCTAAAGCACATCTTTGTGTGATATTTGCATGAGAAATTATTTGTAGCATGCACCCAGCCACCTCTCAATTATACTTGCTGGAAACACCCTCCCCTCTCAACACAGCAAAAATTTAAAAATAGGTCTCGGTGTTCAGAGCCTGATGTTATCGCTGCTGTCTTCATCAGCTGCAGCCTTGTCATTTATGACGGCTGAGCAGTTTGCACAGCACAAGTCTTTATAGGCTCAGAACACACTGAGAGAAATGCAATGTTTGTGAAAATACAATTAGACTAATAAGCCAGCGGGAGGACGTGGTGCGAAAAACAAGTTCAGTGGACAACACAATCACCCAGAGTCATTTCAAGAAATCATTTCAACTGTCCTAACTGTTGCAAGGTGCACAACCACTGCACGGTTTGCTGAAGGTGGCATCACAAGTAAACTCAAAATCTAAAAGATTTTTTTCTGAAGGACGTGGACTTGATGATCTCCAGAAGTCCCTTCCAACCCCTGCAATTCTGTCATTCTGTGATTTTCTGCTTCAGCTACAGCTACCGCGGGTGGTGTTAAAAAGACCTTGCTGACTGTTTCTGAACTGAAAATCAATCTTGGTAGGCAAACTCCTTTCAGGGAGATTAAGGTTTAATTTCAGTAGGTCACACTTCCTGCAGACCTTTTATCAACGATTTCTGTGGTTATTCCTTATTCTCTCCTTTTTCCCCCTACGGCTCCATAACACTTTCCTCAATGGCATCCTCTTCTGCGTGGGAGAACCCTCCCGAGGCAATCTCATCTTCCCATGAAGCATTTTCCAGTCCCTTTTCTGCTGTGAATGCACAGCTGCTGCTTCACAGCTCGAGGTAGGCACGTGTAAAACAGCAGTTACATTAAAAGTCTAAGAAATTGTGTGTATTGGATGATTTTCCGTTCTCCAAAACCGGTGTGTGGCTTGTTTTCATGGATCCCAATCTACAAAGTGCACTAGGACTAGGAGCCAGTGGGAGCCATTGTAATATAAACATTAATTAAATGTGTGACAGTAATGACACACACACCCAGCTCTGGTTCTCTGGGGTGGGTTACCCAGCCTCCAGCACCTCACCACCTTGCTGGTGCTTGGCTTTGTTTGCATGGCAGACGGTAGCTGGGAAATGCCGTGGTGAAGCTGGTGAGCGCAGCTGCCAGTAGTCACATAAATAAAATACTGGGCAGCCAGATTTCTGTGGTACGATCTGAGATGGAAACCACAGCTGAAGATACAGCAAGCAACAGGCTCTGGCTGGCAGTAGAATAATCCTTAAATGCTAGATCTCCATTGGCATTGGACTGAAAGGACTCAGGCAAAAGCACTGGCTGGCATTCACAATCTTCAGTGTGAATTTTTCCACTGAGGAAAGGAGTAGAGTCTGCAGTTAGGGACGGGTGCATTGAGAAGCGTGTCAGCTCCTTCCTCTGACATTTTGTTTGCCTGATAATGCTTCTTTAGGAAACAGGAAGGCATCTTTTTTGGTTTTATTTTTTTCAGAACACATGCATTTTCCTGTGCTTGTGGGAAAGGCAATGGGCAATGGCCTAATTTGATGCAAATTGAAGGGATTTCCTAGAGTAGAATGGTAATATGCACAGCACTGCAGATACGTGGAAGTGCTGAATGGTGACCTGGGAGCAGTGAGAAGGGAAGATCTCCACTGCAGCAGAGCTGTAATCACCTCACGCTTTCAGTAATTGCCAGGAGCCGGCGTTCATGAATACCGTGTGATTTTTTTTTATACAAAAATCTTTTAAATTGCTACCTCTCAGCCATTTTCTCCAGCCATTCCTGTCAGCCCTTGTTATCTCCCTCCCTCAGCAGCAAGTCTTAGAAATGAATGCAATTCTTATAGTCCAGCATTCATGAAACTGATTGTGCAGACCCTCTCTAAAGAATAAAAAGGAGTGAACTGCAGATGACAATGGCACGAAGTGAGCTGTGGACCCAACTCCCTTCCCTAAACTAAACTGAGAATAACCTTCACCACACACTACCTTGCTTCAAAGCAGACTCCTATATCTCATAGGTGATACTCCATGTTCACAGTTACTCCCCATTTTCTCACGTTTTTCAGCAGAATTATCAACGAATCAAGCTCTCAGGAATAGAGAATGTGCTCTTTGTATTTGCAATAATTAGTTAGGTTCTTCATTTCACATGTTAACCTCTTTGAAGTCTTTTCTGTCCCTCCTGTGCATCAGAAAGATTGAACACGCATCAAAAATGCACATAGATATCAAAAGGGACAGCAGCAAAGAGCACACAAGAAAATTGTAGCTAGCTTAAAAATATAGTAACATCTTAATAATGACATCTGGAAAGTTCCTTGGGAATGTGCCAAATGAAGCTATCACCACTCTCCTCAAGGTTTTGTCTGAGAAGTGTTTTTGTGGAGGCTCTATGCAAGCATTAAGTCCCACAGCTGGGCATTTTTGTGTTAGTTTTACTGAGTGCGTGGAGATGAGAGAGAGTGATGACATTAGAAAACCATTAACATCCTCCCAATGGAAAAGGAAATCATAAGAAATCAGATATGTTGTTTGCAGTATTCTACAGAAATACTCCAAGCAAAAGACAATGTAAAGGTCTATACCACTGTAATTAATTAGATTTTAATTAAAAATATATAATTTGAGAAATAGTTTTCAAAAAATCTGCTGCTGATGTGGGAATGAATAAATAAGACCAAGAATACTCTGTAGTTCCCTGGTCCAGCACGCTCCACCTTACTGTGCTTTGCAAATATTAACTAAGGGAGCTGTGACATCAGCCTGAGATGAATGTCAGCATGTTTCATTACCATTAGCGAGAGGGAAGCAGAAACAAAGAGGGGCTGGGTGATCTGCATAGAAATAGAAATGTCCCGACACACATTCCTTTCCTTCCTATGTGAAGTCGACAACAATGAACTGAAAAAATAATGTCTGAATTGCACCTGCACATACATCACGTGCTTGTCAGTGTGCTATTTTTTTCTGAACGTTAGCACCAGCCAGGCCATACACCAGGCCATGCATAGAATGTTATTTTAAATATGCAGAAGTATGAAGCAGTAGCCTCTTTTTTTTCTATTGCATGTTAACGTTCAATGCAATTATATATCTAACATGCAAGGCAAATGATCAGTTTCTTAGTTTGATCTGAGTAGTCAAGTAAATCAAAATTATTTAAATACTGTAATATCTCTGGCTGTGACAACAAAGAGTATTTTCTTCTTACAGGGCACAATATTCTTTTGCTTCAAGAAAAGTAAAACAGGTGTTAATGTAGCAGAAAAGCTGCTGGTCTTCATTTTGCATGTTTTCAAATATCTGAAAGCTATTCCTCTCGGGAAAGAATGAGCTTACGACTGAGTTAATCTTCAACCAGAAAAATAACACAGTGGAATAACACACTTTCCAGTGAAAGTTTGGATCTTTTCTGCGTACCTGGAATGAGTGCTCACAGTTATTCGCTGAACCCCAAGAAGTAAAGCAGGAAAAGTGAAAGGCTCAACTTTCCTCTAATATTACCAAGTGCCTTACAAAGTTGATTGTTTACCACCAGTATATATGAATCAGTTAAACATTTACTTCTGTGGTGTAAACGGGATACCAGTGTTTAACTCCAACAGGAACAGAGAGTGAAAAGTACAGTGGAGAATGTCTGGAAATATGCATTGTCACTGTAGATTATTTTCAGGCTAACTAGAATTCACTTATGGAATTACAGTGACTTTTCTTGTTACTGAAAGTATGTTTTACTGAGTGGCAAGTAAAAATAGAGGGAAGAAATGAAGTGTGCCTGATTTTCCTGAATCAGAATGATGAAAAGCCTGAAGGTGCTAAAAAGCTGTGCTGACTTCTGTGTTTTTCTGTCTGTCAAAAACATTAGCCTTCCCTTGCCGGTTGCCTAAACCTTTTTCTTTCCCAGAAGATTCCTATGATGTACTTATGAATTCCAGGTATGAATTTCTTCAGATTGATGGAAATTACAGGACAAGGCAAAACAAAGCAAAAGTAGCATAAAAATAAGCAAACAAGAAGACTGTTGGAGCAATACAAAAATAATTTTGCTTCACTTGCTACACATGCATGTTCACTGAGGCATGCTGGCTGCAACAGGGGTGAAACGTGTCTTATTCTGGACTTTCAGAGTGTTCAGCTCATCAGCAGCAATCACTCAGCATAGTGTGTTTAACTGAGGTTAGAGACTGGGCATCCTGGCTCCTGGTTTCCAGGGTGCTGACAGTATTTTTTCAAAGCTAGATACTTCTTGGCAAGATTCTGGAGCTGCTTCTTTTTCACTGAACCCACACTGGGAAGACTGAGGAAGAAGACTGGGAAGACTCTTGAGTAGGGAGTCAGTGCAGGGAGAGCAGGGCTTTCTGCAGCAGCAGCTCACCCAGAGAGTTCCTTATTTGCTCTTGAAGGCAACAGCACTTTCTATGTTTATTGTTGTCATAACAATATCAGAAACATTAAACTACTCAATAATAGTTGTGTCACCCTGTGTCACCTCAAATACTTGAAAATAACTTAGCAGAAAGAATACGAACTGTAAGTGCCAACAGCATTTTTGCTAGCTGGCTACATATCAAACAGGCTTCGGTGCTTTTTTTTTTATGACTAAACCCAACAACTTCTTTGGGGTTGAGACCCTTTATTTTATCGGCACAGACCACTAACTGCAAACACAGTGTGCAACCACAGCTTTATTTAGGTATTCCTTTGCAATACCACCTTTAGACAAAATTTAACCGTATCTGAAGCCCAGCTATATAGCCGCAGGAAATGCAATAGTGGTGTGAATGCTATCTGCAGATGTGTTATACTGAGCACTCTGAGCAGCCTTGGTGGCACAAGGTCTTTAGTACAGGATGCACAGCTTTGAGGTGTGAATTGGTGGAAGGTATTATTACAGTGCTACCTTAAGCAAAGCAGAATAAAAAGCAAAATATAATGCCTCTGTGTAGAAAAATAAGCCTCTTGGGCTTCAGCAGTCTTTCAGACAGATTCTCTCCTTATTTCTCTCCCGAATGGTGCTTTGCATAGCATTCTTGTAATGATAAATTGATTCTAAACTTCCATGAATTAAGAAACAGGACACGAAGTTATTCATTTTATGGATGAGTAACAGCTGAATCACAACTGACTTGAATTGGCAGACTCTTAGAATCTCCATTCCAAGTTAAATTCCAAAACAAGAAGTCATTCAAAAAAAAAAAAAAAAAACCCCACAAAAAAAAAAAACAAACACCAGCCCTGAGGTTTCCCATGGAAGGAGATTTTTGGCCTTTTTTTCCAGGATAACATTCTGGATGACGTATCTGTTTTGTTCCTTGCAAATCTTTCCTTAAGGTCTTTAAGCTGCCCAGAGCTCTGGCTCTTTCCCATTCTGTGACGTGGGAAGCCCAGGAGCAAGGGAGCTGACAAAAGCCTGATTTCCTCAGATGTTCAGACTGCTGAGAAGCCCAGCTCCTGGAAGCCCTGGAAAAACCTTCCCAAGAGCATCTTCTTCGGAACCTGGAGCCAGTTGATGGTGTGATAATTCATGGGACAACACAGGCTAATCACGAGGGCCTTGTCATTTAAACACTCCAATTACTTCTTTTTTCTGCAGCAGCCTCTGCTCCTCTCCACATCCCACAGTGCATTCCAGGCCTACCACATTAATTGGAAGTCTATTCCAGTGTGTGGACTTTAATTAGCACCTGAGGGGTGCAGGCCTGTGTCCTGACTCAGGTGCACCTCAGAGTGCTCCATAGGGTCCTGTGGGGCTGCTCATGAGGCAGGTAGTGCCTAGCTCAGGTGCAGGCCTGCAGGGTGCTCCCAGCCACCCCCGTAGAACAAGAGGCCCCGCTGACTGGCCAGCATGCAACACTGTGGCCTGGGGCCCTGTAAAATAAGAGTCATGCCAGCTCTTCCCATTATTTTGCTCTAGTAATGAGTAATATGAGTGGCTCCTGATTTTAAGTCTGTGAGCAATGTCGGAACATTGTAAAATTTGGGATTGTAGGCAGCCGTGTAACAAGTTAATAACTTCGACTATTATGTGACTCATCTGTAAAATGGGCCCTTAGTTATGAAGACACACACAGACTGTGGAGTATTACAGAAAATTAAGACTAACGTGACATAATTACGATAGAAGTACTGCAGCTGGAAACAATGGGAAAAATGGGAGGGGCCATAGCTCCGCTGATTGGCTTAATTACACTCCTGCACCCCATTCCCAAAAGCAGGACACAAGTTGGTCTTAGCACCTCCTGCCAGCCCTTACAGCCCTTACAAGGGGATGTAAAACATCCTTCCAGCATCATCCCTCTGCTCCTTCCTCTTCCTTGTCTGTGTGTGCTGGGAACCCTCATTCATAGGACAGCATTTTCCCATTGGCCGTCACTGTAGACTGACACATGTTCTTGTTACGATGGGTCAAACCCCATGTGGCAATCCGAGGAGGGGCACAGCCCACGTTATCCATCACCCCAGCAGCATCCCAGCTGTGCTGGCTGTCTCCGAGAGACATGTATGTCCTGCCAGCAGAGGCAGCTTGAGATCAGCGTGTCAGCAGGTACTTCATGGAAGCTGTTATCTTTGAATTATTTCAAAACTTTAATACATGCTAGAGTAGGTAGTATAATATGTTGTGAAGAGTAATTGAGGGTTATCCTAATTGTGCTCAGACTGGAAAAATAATTACAATACACTGAAGCCTCTGACCTCTTCTGAATGAGCTCGGTGGTAGCAACGTTTTTAAAAATGCTATAGGAGGAGAGAACTGATTTTATTTAGACATGAAGTCCTGCCTAAAAATACACTAAGCAACATGTCCATCAAAAATGTAGCACAGATAAATATGAAAAGAGGTGAAAAAAGTGTCTCAAGCTCTTAACACATTTATTTTCTTGTTTTATCAAAATGGCATGTTGGATCTTACCAACACCAAATCTATGTTATATTGTTACAACTCGGTATGTTCTAAAATATAACATTAATAGTTTTAACGTCTCCTGTAGAATCTGATGTGACCCATACAATGTGAAGGGGCTGTGTGTCTGCCAATGAAGAGAAAGCCAACCCTTACATATAGTCTTTCATTTTACAGATTATTATAGAATCATAGAATATCATCATTTGAAGGGGACCCATAAGGATCACTGAGTCCAACTCCTGACCACACAGCACTGCCCAAAAATCAGATCATATGAGTGAGAGCACTGTCCAGATACTTCTTGAACTCCAGCAAACTCAGTTCCATGACCATGTCCCTGATGAGCCTGTGCCAGTACCTGGCCACCCTCTGGTGAAGAACCTTCTCCTGATATCCAACCCGACCCTCCCCTCAAGCAGCCCCATATATACTAGACATACGTAAACTAGATATTTTTGAATATGTGAAATAAATGTCCAACATACATCCTCCTGGGTAAAGAGTTATCATCTATGATACGTGTATTTTGGCCAAATAACTCCTATCATGAATTAACGTAGATAAATTAATCTGTTGCACAAAACACAGGCCTGGTCAGAAAGCAACTCAAAATAAATGTTGGTAGCCAGACTTGCCAGTCATTCATTCACAACCATTTCAAAATTGCAGAAACTGCCAACGTTTCCGGCCTGTTAAGGGTGCACACTGTCTGGGCAGGCAGAGCACACACAGGTCTGGAGAAGTGGCTGCCTCACTCTCCCTGCTGACTTTGCATGTGATCAGGTGAGGAGATGTGACTAATCCTGTTTCATCGATGACAGAGTCACCTGAGGCTAATCACATCCTGCCGGGGGCCCAGTGCCCAGCAGCATGCCTCCTGCAAGCCTCACTTCCAGTTAAGACTTTTTGATAATGCCATGACATTATACCCTAGATGAAAGCAAGTAATTTAGCTTAAATATTTTTTCAAGCTGATATGTTTGCTGTCTGTTTACTGGTTGAGGACCAGATGAGTTCTCATTGACTTTATCTAAACTGGATAAAGCTGCTTTTACTGCTGTCTAAAATGTGATCTTCTAAGCAACCTGATGTAGCTGTAGGTGTCTGTTTTTTGCAGGGGAGTTGGACTAGACAACCTTTAGGGGTCCCTTCCAACACAAATGGTTCTATGATCTTGCTAAAATTCCCAGCCTGTCCAACCTGGGAGCAGCTTGATGGTGTTTCATTTATAGATCGGTAGTGCTGAATTTGCTGCTCCTTGATGCTACGCACCTTGCAGAACTGTGCTTCCTTTCATCCACAGCTGCCTCCTGCTTGCCCCCACCTGCAGCTGCAGTGGCTTTGGGGGCTGGTGCCTCTTTACACCACCTGGGCTGTACTTTTGGCAGTGATCTAATAGTAGAATACCTCAAGCCTAGGCTTGATTAGAAGTCTTAACATGCCTGGTTCGCTGTTGCAGTGAAGTTCTCTGTTATCTGCTCTGCAAGATGGGCAACTTTGAAACAGAGTATTTCTTTTTAATATTCAGTGGTCCTTTTTTGTTTGTTTGTTTGTTTGTTTTCTGGCATTAGCAGTGTTCCCCTCTCTCATAGGCTTAGTCATGGTAGCAGGGATTTTTAGGGAACGCACATTACAGAAGGCAGACAACGTGACAGAAATATATGTAACACGCTGGCAAGCACTTCAAAAAATAAAATGCAGTAACATCGTTCCTTGTGTGTGTGTTGATGGTGTGATCTGAGCATGAATGGCAGGGTCAGGACACAGCTAGATTGCAGTGAATGTCTTGTGGCTTGGGGTATTTATAAATAAAACCTGGCTGTTTTCATTATAAATGGATGTCCTTTGAGTTGGATTCAGTCTTGAGATCCTATCAAAAAATTGCCTCCAAGCTGGCTGGAATCCCAGGGATTCTGAGGTATCCCGAGGCTTTGTTGCACACCACTGCTCCCAACGCTTTCACGTCAGATACTGCCTGTACAGATCTCAGTTTTTTTGGTGGCATTCACCTCATTTACACAGTTCTTTATGAGTGTCCTGCACTGAATCAGTTTCCATTAACCACTGCGTGACTGCTGCTTTTTCTCCCTAGAGCTTTGGAAGAGCCAAACTTTCCCTTACTGTAGAAAACAGTTCATTCGCTATCTGCCTGCTACATAATGAACTTTTAACTTGGGCTTATCCTAGTATACTCAGTTTGCCCATTTATTTTCTAGCTTTTGGAACATTTCTGCAGAATGTTAGATTTTTGAGCTCTTCTGGGACTCAAATAATTCAAATCAGTTTAAACTTGTGCCCATAAGTGCATGTGAACAACGTCCCAAATGCCTCTCTATGTTCAGCATCGTAAAATGTGGGAAATGGTGTAAAAGGGGCATTTGAACCCAAAGTAGATATTAACAAATGTCTTCTTTCCTTTTATTTCCTTTCCTTTTACTCCTCCACTGAAAACTTCCCCTTGGATGCAAACTGACCCACTTCCTCTGTGGGGAACCTTTCCTTTGTCTGTTGAGGAAGGCAGGAAGCACTTCCATGCAGCTTACACCCATGGTCCTCCTTCGAGTACAGCCTCACCAGGATGGGCACTGTGCCTGCCAGCATGCTTCTGTGCTTGTGCAAGCAGACACTTGGGAAGAAATGCAGGTGGTACAACTAAGGCAAGATCACCTTGCAGCAATGAGGAGTCAGCAGCGTTTGTATCTTTCATGCTCTGTTCCAGCAGACACAAACACTCTGTAGGTACCAGAGAGTGGCAAACCCAGATGTGCTACACTGAAATACAAAGGTCATGGAGCACTGCTATCTTTAGTTGTTGTTTCTGTTTGTTTGCTTGCTTGCTTGCTTTTTATTTCTCACTGATCTGCTGTGCACTGTTCTTAACAAAGGTATCACGTCTGCCGCTTCTTCATTCTCCCTGGCATTGCACATCAGCCACATGCCTCTGAGCCCCTATTCTGCCTCCAGCTTTGTCCCCTGAAGTTTTAGTTTATTCCCTTTTGCCATTTCCCATGCCTCCTCTCTCACTGGACAGTCCCTATTTTTTTAATTTCATGCCACCTCTCAACCATATCCTCTGCCGCTTTTTCTTAAGGAGGTGCTTGAAGGGTGAGAACAGCATACACCCAATACACCTTAAAGCGGTTTTTAAAATATAGCATGTCTTTGGCTTGCTAATTCTTACATTCTGCTTATGCTGATATACTGAATTTTTGGCGTATGCACTCTTTGTAGCCAGTCACTGTAAGATGTGTACAATCAGGACGGCATGAACTCAGCTTTTGTTGTCTTCCTTATCCCTTGCAACTGATTCCTGCCTCCTCGAGAGGGAGTCAACAGGAAGTGTGACACTGTGGGGCAGGATGTGGGACAGCCCTGAGCTTCCTGGTGAAGCATCATTCCTGGTGGTACCCTGGCCAGTGCCATGAGCCATCTGACTAACCCAGCACAGGAGGCTCTTTTTATTCATACAATAGCAGTTACGCTAGGTGCAGCACATGTAATACTCCGCATGCATAAGGAACACCTGCAAATTTGTATGAATTGTTGTTCTAATTTTCTAAAAGAAGAAGGGAAAATGCTGAAGAGTAAAGTAAAAAACACAATGAAGCTGGAAAACAGAGAATGGATCATCTTTAGATTTTGGTTGAAAAAAAGTCATTGTAAAAACTAAGCGAACAGTCTCATGCTGTAAGCAGGAACACAGAGGAAATGCTGACAGTGCTGATTTTCAGCCACAGGAAAATAAAATGATGAAACACTTTTATTGATAGGTGAAATATTCTCAATTCAGGACATTATGCTTGCCATTGCAATTCCAGGACAACGTTATGCTTGCCAATGCAGTCCCAGTACTTTGCTTCATGATGCGGTCACTCGTGAATGACATAACAACAACATGCTTTCCACCGTCTGTATCACTGCATCATTCAGCCTAAAGGTCAGATGACAGCACAGCTCCATGGCTCTTTTTATAGCCCAGGTACAAGGGGTGAGGTCCTGCTCTGCAGTCACTTGGATCCCTGCCTCCTCTATTACCCAGCCTTGCCTCATCCCACTGGCAGCATCTGGGGAACTCATTCCTCTTTTCAGCATGGTGAGCAGTGGCTAGGTGGGGCTTCCACACCAACACAGAGCTACG
This sequence comes from Alectoris magna, assembly GCA_030625065.1. Taxonomy (NCBI): domain Eukaryota; kingdom Metazoa; phylum Chordata; class Aves; order Galliformes; family Phasianidae; genus Alectoris; species Alectoris magna. Next base: position 64,729,781 of record CM060560.1, read on the forward strand.
TGTACCTGATGTGCTGGGAGCATCTTGTCATCTGCCCTGGGAAGACCATTGCCTACAAAACAACAGCAGGTGATCAGGAAACTTGCCGGAGCTCCAAGTCACTTGCCAGCCTTTGCCCCAGGCTGTATCAGGCTCTGTGTCAGCTCAGAAGTGCTGTAGCTCCAGTTGTTGTAAGGAAAGTTTTCTTGCAACATGCTTTGCTCAGGGCAGCCAAGCCCAGAGTGAAGGTTTTTGGCAGACTCTGCATAGGCAGTCACAGCACATGTAATTGCTTTTCTTTTAATCCATGATTAATACCTTTACAGACATTTAGGCATGAAGATAGATAGGCTTATTCTGTATGATGTAGAAAAAGATACCCAACCAATCATATTAGGTGTGTGATAAAGAACTTCCATTGCTGGAAGAAATGGAAACATATCAGGATATTTATTTGATTAATTTGGGGGCACCTGCTTATAAGCCCATTTCCACTTTAACTTCCAAGAGAAACTTTCAAAGCACCCTCCTTAACATCCAGGTCTGTAAAGCAGCTCCTGCTACTACAGTGTCTGAGAGGACCCTGAGAAAGCTCAGTACCTACTATTTTTGATGACCTAATGGGAAACTGTTTCCTGGCTGAGAAATAAATGTCTTTTCTATACCTCGGGGGAATAGTTGTGCAATCAAGAACCATTTGTCGAGTCCTGGCTCGTCCTCAAACCTTTGTTTTCAACTGCAGGAGAAGCTGGAACTCAGCTTCCAGCCAGAAAGAGGTGCTGGTATCTGAGCCATCGGCCTTATAAGGCACTTTTCTGTCCTATCTCTGTTTACAACGCTGTCTCACGAAGCTGCAGCAGACAGTGGGGCATGTGTGGAGTGGCTGGGCCCTGTGCTTGGGTTGGGGTTTCCACCTGAACATGGGTAGGTAGGTAAGAATGATCAGTCGATCCTACAAAGTAACCCATCTTTTATTGCTTTATGTTTGCATACATAAAGTTAAATAAAGGAGAACTTGTGCAGATCTGTATTGTTTGTTGCTTGGATGGAAATTATGCTGACAAATGAAAACATTTGCAGCCCAAGTACTGCCTAAACAAACCTGTTCTGTGTTTTTGGCTTTCTGACAGGAGCAGGAGCTCTTTAATATTGAGTTTGGGTTTATAGTACATATTTTTTTGCACTCCACTAGAATAATTTTCAGTCAGGCTTCTCCAGCAGCATGCTACATCTGCTGCACTGCTGACTGAAACAAAGGACACGCAGCTGTTTTTAGAATCATAGAATCATTAAGGTTGGATAAGACCTCTACAATCATTTAGTAAACCATTCACCTATCATCAGTATTGCCCACTAACCCATGTCCCTTGGTGCCACATTGTTGTTTCACCCTGCAGGTGGCTAAGGACCACACAGTCATTCACTTACTCCCCCACTTCCCAGTGGGATGGGGGAGAGAACTGGAAAAAAAGAAAAAAAGAAAAAAAAGAAAAAAGAAAAGCAGAACTTGTGGGTTGAGATAAAATTATTTACTAAGATAGGGAGAAGAAAAAAGATAATAGTTATGACTATGTGTGTATATATCTATATCTGTATGAATGTAGACAACAAGTGATGCACAAGCAACTGCTCACCAACCCCCAACTGATGCCCAAGCAGCAAAAAAGAGAGAGGTGAGATCCAACTCCCTTAAAAACTCCTGCATGGATATGTTATGGAATATCCCCTTGGCCAGTTCAAGTTAGCTGTCCTAATTCTGTCCCCTCCCAGCACACTGGGCCCTTAGCTGAGAATGGCCTTGGCTCTGTACAAAACTGTCCAGCAGCAACTATCAACATCGTTGTGTTATCAACATTGTTTTTCTCCTAGAACCAAAACATTGCATCATACCAGACACTCTGAAGAAAACAACTCCATCTCAGCTGAAATTAAGGCACACATCCACACGGTTCTCCAATGCCTACGGGAACAGTGACTCCACCACCTCCCTGGGCAGCCTGTGCCACTGCCTCACTTTTCCTTCGGAGAAGCTTTTCCTAAGATCCAACCTGAATACAAATACTGCCAATTGCTCACTCTAAGCTAAGAATTAACAAGAACACAAAGCTCTGACCTCCTAAATCCAGATATTTGTGACTCTCCTGCCGCATGTATGGCATATGTCATTTCGGTCCCTATAGCACCAAATGCACTCAGTCACCATGGCATCTGTTGGCAATGAATTTATTCGCATTTCCCACTCACAGCCCTTCCATACACTCAAGTCTGTACCCTTAACAGAGGGGCAAGAGAAATAAATACATAAACAAAGGCTAATAAGCAAACACCACAAACTCAAGATTTGGGGCCTGAGGGCTTGCAGTACCAGAAACCCTCAGTGTGGTTTCTCCGCGGGGAAACGAACGCGACACCGGCACAATACCCGGCACGCAGGCCCCGCGCGGGGGGGTGGGGTGGGGTGGGGGGTGGCTGGCCCGTAGCAACCGGGCCGTCTCCAGGTCAACAGCCGGGAGGTGGCAGCGGCGGCGGCGGCGATGGCACTGCTGGAGGCAGGTGAGGGCCGGGCCCGGGGGGCGCCGCGGGGCGAGGAGAAAGCTATGGTGGCCTCATCCCTGGAGGCGCTCAAGGCCAGGTTGGATGGGACCCTGGGCAGCCTGAGCTGGTGGGGGGCAGCCCTGCCCATGGCAGGGCTTGGGCTGTGAGCTGTGAGGTCCCTTCCAACCCAAACCATTCTGTAGATCTATGATTGTATGGGCTCAGCAAGCACAGCCACGTCTGTGAAAAGTTTGCAGCACATGATGGGTGTGAGTTATGCTTGGATGAACTCATGCTCACCTTCTGAAAATAGTGTGCTTTAGTTGAGAATCTGGGTTGGTGGTTTTCCTGGTTGTTGTCATTTCTGAACTTGTATGCTTTTCCCAGAGTTGAGGTAGATTTGCTATTTTCCACTGAGGCCTCTCCATGGCCTTTCCAGTGCTCCTTTTCATGCAGTGCCAGTACTTCACACACAGGTGGTGGTTAAGTGGCCAGGAAGCGGCGCTGGGCATCCGAAGCACAGGAAAATCTGTTACCACACCTCTGGGCATTTGCAAAACGAGATGGCGTCTGGGATTTGTTCTCCACCTGAACTGTGTGTCAGCAGTTACTGTCAGGGTATAGCGGCGCTGCTTCTGCGCTGCATTAGGAACGGCATGAGTCTCGCTGCCGGCACTGTCTGCCTCAGCTCCTCTGTTGCAAATGTTCCTTTTTAGTGGTGGAATGCCAAGTCCCTGCCACCCGGGTGTTCTTGTGCTAACAGGCATCTGCTGAATGCTCGGGTGTTAGGATGCACTGTAACTCCTGGCTTTTTAACTTCCTCCCTGCCTTTCTTACTATTAATGTCCTTATAGAAGAAGAGGAGGAGAAAGCCTGGAATGGTTTATATATTTCTGTATGGGTATTTTAACCCACATAAGAGAAATAAATATATCTACAAGAGGAATAAATAGCATGTTCACTTCTACAAATAAAAGGAGGGAGGAGGCTATGCAGTCCTGTTGTCATTTTATTCCATTTTGGCCTTTCCCGTAGGAAGAACTGCTGCATGACTGTAGCTAGCAGCTGGCCTATTGGTGCTTCGTAAATGTCCCTCGTCCTTTCATCTTATTTATTAAAACAAGAACCAAAATGCTATGTCTGAATGCAGCACACTCAGCAAATATATACTACCTTGCTTCCTCTGGCATTTTATTTTCTATTCATCTGTTGTCTTTCAGTCATAGTCAGGCGTTATACCACATACAAGTACAGGTACACAGGCATAATTCTTTTCCTTTGTGAATCATCTTGTGGTCTTACAGGCAAAATTATGAATCTCTTCACAAAACTGCGTCTCAGATACTGCCAGGATTACTTATAAATGGGATTTTAGAAAAAGTAAGGTATAATACAAAGCGATAATAGAATATAATACAGTGTACAATTAATGATAACTTAAAGGGAAGGAAGAGAAACTATATTACCAATACCCACATTCCCATTTCAGGGTATAAGTGCATCCCTGTCAAATCTGCCTTTGCTACGTGAGAGGTAGCTTTTCTTTTTGATTCATACTATTATTTTCCTTAAGGAAAATCTTTACTTTAATCATCTGCAGTTTATTATTGCCTGGGCTTGTGTGAGCTGGTTCCAGATCATATTGACCTGTTAAGGACAGTATTTTAGATTATTATTTCTTTTTTAATGAAAATTCCTCAGGTTCTTAAGAAGAAAGCAAAGAGGAGCTATCAATCGACAGATCCATCATGACTGGCAACTCGTTTAAGACACTTGCCTGGAATGACTGTGAGTGTTTCAGGACTGCTTTTACACACACTGTGGGTTTTCCTGGGTGAAGTAGAGTTTTCTTTGCTAGACTGTGGTGTGCATATTGCTAGCTGTGTTGCTAGCATTCTGAAGCTGTGCCGGTCTCACCCATGCTATGTATAGGGTGCTGTGCTGGCCTTTTTTTCTGAGGAGGAAATTGGGAACAACTGCTCAAATGACTATAAACAGTGCCTGACTGTATACAAAGCCTGAGCAGCTGTAAACCTTCACCTGTGTCTCTTTAGAGTTAACATCTGTCATTACTGCTTCTGTACTGAGAGGAGGAGGAGGGCTGGTAAGATGCCAGCAGCCTCTGCAGGCACGCCAACCCAGCACTCTGCTGGTAGCACTGCTGACTGGGAAGGAGCTGGTGCCAGCATGCCCTATGCAGAAGGCTCTCACTGAAAGATGATTTCTGAGAATACGTTTTCATTTCCTCTATGTGTGATTAACTGAGGAACAAATCTGTCTAATGAACCTCTGTAACCAGGTCAGTTGTTGTAGTATTTGATTTCAGCAGTGAGTTCTCCATGGTACTCCGTACCAGACTGAGGGTTATTTTTAGTCATTAAGGATAGAAGTACCCTTCTTTATGTTTTGGAGCCATTTGATCTTCACAGTACATTTACATTTCATCTGGCTTATGGCAAATGGGAAGCGGAGGGCTTGGATATTCCAGATAATGTTGTTGCTGGGGAAAATTGCCAGAAACATCAAATGTCCACAGAAAATAAACTTAGATACAGCAGGGGTATTTAATTGAGCAGAGTATTTTGGGAATGAACAGGAAATACCAAAGTCCTCCTAAAGCCTCTGTGCTGAGGAGCAAGCGAATTACTGTTGTCGTCACTTCCATTTTTGCACCAGCCACTCTAGGCTCTGATCTGCCTCTGCTCCCATTTTCAAGTGGAGATATCCCAGCCAATTGTAAATCAGTGCTGAGATACATTCATTGTTCTGCAGAACTTAATATGAAAATGGACTTTCTTGTCCAAGGGATTCTGTGCATGCACATGATCCATCGCAGCCTGGAGCAGATGCTGCCAGTGCCGTTGTTTACAATTGTGATAAATGATGTGAGATGAGGGAGTTTCACCAGCTTCTCAATAAAATCAGGATCTGCTGCTAGCAGTGCTATTGCTTATGATAGATGATGAACATATCATTGTTAAGGGATCCTTGTTTATTGCATAATGCTTCTAGAGTGTATGTTGTGATTCTCTGACACTCTTTAGATGCCTCCTACAAATTCTCATTCCCAAGATTTAGGAGAGATGTGTTAGGATCTGGAAGAAATGCCAGTTGGCAAGCTGGACTTAGCTTTGTTTGGGCTTCGATTTCAGCATATGAGAGATGTTTTCTTTAAAAAATTGAAGGTGAATACATATGGAGGGGGAAAAAAAGACATGGCATTAAATAAATGTGTAGAACTGAGAGCAGCCTTCCAGATTAAGACTGTTGCCCATTATAACAAAGGAAAACAAGAACTGAGCTATATGCATAGAGAGTACTGTGCTATATGATAAAGAAAGCAAAGAATTGAAGTGAATCTTTTTTTTTTTTTTTTTAAGTGTAAGTGTTGTTATCCCTTCATTTCTCTTTACAACAGATGCCTTTGATTCAAAGTACAGACAAGACCATGAGAATTTAAGTTTCCATGAGGACCACAAAAAGAAATCAGAAGAGAAGGAAAGGAGTCTGACAGTCAGTCAGTGCGACATGGATGTACAGCCCCTCATTTCGTCTTCTGAATGGCTTCAGCTTCATGGGCTCAAGAGAAACAAATTGACCTTGTCCCAGATTTTGTCACAAATTGGATTCCAGCACAGGAAAGGTATCAAACAAATCAACAAGCAATTAAAATAATTTTTTCTGTAGCGTATTGCTCATTTTTCACGCTTATGTCCACTGGAGAGATACTCATGTCATCTCTTATCTTACAACAATGGCAGAAAGGGAAGCTGTATCCCTTGTTTCTGGTGTTGCCAATTCAGAGAACTGTGGAACTCCGTCTTCTTTTGATCTGAGGACTCAGTACCCAAATGGCTTTTCTTAATGAATTGTGTAGTTGCTTTCTTTACTTCAGGCTCCAGTTCAAGTCCTCCATAAGGTTAGCTACAGCTGGGAAAGAATGTGCAGTGCTGAGGCTGTTAGTCTTTTGCCTGCAAATAATACCCCATGAGACTCTGCCCATTTTTAGATGGCAGATATAATATACGCAGTGCCATAATCTGAAATCTACTGATCATCCAGGCTAGCCAACTTGTTCAGGAATATTATTTCCAGGAAACCAGCTTCAAGAAAGCAGTTAAATTTGATTAGAATACAGGCCGCTTTTTGTGCAAAATCAGGCTATAGAAAAATGTTCCTTTGCAGTTATCTGACAGCTGGAGGGGAAGAGTTTGCTAATAATTATTAATCACTGCCATAATAGTGCTTTGCAAGGCATGGTAAAATATTCTTTTCTTTGAAGAGCTTACCGCCTGAGCAGTAGGAGCTGTAATGTATTACAATTGTTATAGGTTGCATAATTTGAGATTTCAGCTGGCTTGTGGCCAGGGGACATTCAAAAACCAGCAGTGCAGATCCTGGAATCCTGTGTGCTGTAGATGAAGAAGAAGCTGCTGAGTGGGGTTATTGTTGTTTCAGTGTAATTTTAGGAGCAGAACGTACTAAGCTGTACAGAATAGCTGCTTAATGACGTTAAATATTCCCCCCCCCCCCCAATGTTTTCCTATCAGTGGAACTACTGCAGAAGATTTCTAGCTACTGAAAGAGAGCAGAGTGCGGCCTTTTCCTTAGTTGCACCCACTTCTGCACCCATTTAGTTGTGTAAGAGAACAGCATTATCTGTCCCTGTTTTTGTATTTTGTTTGATGAACAAATATTTGCAAGTCCTGTTGTGAGGTAAGTGGATAATACAGAAGTTTAATTGCCTAAACCTTTCTTTTATTAAAGTCACATGGATTATTTTTTGCCTGTAAATAATTCAGTGTGCTTTTCCCCACACTTCTCACTAAACTGGTAGGCAGAGGCAAGAGCAGGGCAGCTGTAGGAGGAGAAAGTGAGCCAGGAGGCAGAAGCAACCACAGCCCAAGCAGGATGCAGTCCTGCAGCATGTGAGCACAGCACGCAGAGCAGGGTGCTGGTAACAGTATGCAATGACACTCCCAGGTGAGGTGAGGTGACAAACCAGCTCTAGGGTCCAGCTAGGGAGTACAGCCAGGAACAGGAGATGGAGCCAGAGACAAGCCTGGAGACAAGGCTGTAGTACAGAGCTGAGAGATCCAACCAGGAGTCCTGCACCACCAGGACCCGAAGAAGGCACACCTTGCCAAACAAGCAAAGACTGGGTGCCTAGGCCTGAGCACTCTGTGGGTGGGTGGAAGCCCCAGGCGGGGCTGATCAGGGTAACCCAGGACTGTTGGTGCCCTCAGGACCCCAACGTAAACACAAGCAGAAAAAAATTGTGATTTGATGTCACTAGAATTTCTCTTGAATTTCTTAATGTCCAGAGATCAATATGAATGTATGGGTGTCATAAATGGATACTATGAGTGTCAATCTGAAAAATACCTGAAGGACACATGTACTTTGCTATGGGAGAAGCTCTTTCTCATTCAAAGCCTGATATATCTAAAGAATCCTTCTCATTCCTTTAAAAGGATTTCCCTGAATTCTGATTTTACAGTTCTGTATAAAGATATTAAGCAAAGTACATGATAACAAGAGCAAGAATTACTCTCCTTTGTATTGCGTGTGCCTTAGAAAAACAGAGCATCGTGAAAGTAATCCTGATGATTAACGACTTGTTCTTTTGTAACCTTTACTGTAGATTATGTGACCACTTTGGGGAAACTTGTGGCTTCTCGGTATGCAGATGGTCTGTTTCCTCAATACATGAGAGCACACGATGGCAGCGTGTATAATGTAAGTGGAACTGACTTGTGGTAGCTTCCCTGTGCACTTAGAACTTCTTATCACTGTAAGTAGAATGATATGACTATAATGTCTCCCTATGACATGAATTACATACATACATTTGTTGTGTGACAACTTTATCTTTTGATCTATTTTTTTTTTTCTGTTTTCTGAAATATTAGTGATAGCAGTAGAGAAGCTAGATATCTTTTTGTGTTTTTCTTTGTGGAGTCTCACACTCTTAACTTGGTGCAGCACTGCAGTAAATCTTTCCATAGAAGAAGGCTGTTTCTAAGCAACATTTACTCTGTTTTGAAAGAAAGAACACTTAAAAAGAAGATGCTCAGCTGAGGGTTTGTTTTTTTTTTTAAGTACTTGTCAATAAAACAAATGGGGATGCTGAAATTAGACAACATAATGTACTGCCATTGCCAATGCAAAATGCTGCTTTGCTCAGTGCCAGTGGGTCACAAAAGGCTCTGCCCGGTCTATAGAGAGCTAGCTGGATCTCTGCCCAGGCTCATGTTCTAAGGAATGTCTTAGTAACAGCTGCTGGCTGTCCCATTGTTGAGATGATGGATCAGACTGAAGAGATACTCATGTGAGCTAGAAGGGGAGAGAGTTAATTCATAAAGGATTTCACAAAAACAAATGGCTTGTCAGATTTTTTTGTTTGTTTGTTTTTTTCCTGGTGGCTTGAATCTTTTCTGAGGCACCAGGTGTAAAAATGGGAAAAGAACTATTTCAAGGACCTTTCGTCCCTCGTTTTTTATCAAATTAATCCCATATGAAATATCTACATAACGTCTTTTAATCTTAGGGCATGTATGGAGCAGGGGAAAAGATATCTGTGGTAGTCTTAAAGTAGCAGTGCCATTATACAACATCTGGTGAGACCTCATTTAGAATATGGTGCATGATATTATGTGCAGATACCACAGGGTAAGAAGCAATTGCAATTGGAGTAGGTACCTGGAAGAGCTAGTAGGATGATTGGCAAGGGAGTGCTAATCTTATAAGAGGTCTTGGTTGACACTGATGTATTTAGTTAAGACCTAAGAAGACTGATAAATGGTAGACTTAATGCCCTTGGATGCTTCCGGAAAGGCACAGAGAAGAGCTACTATTTTCTATGCTAAAGTCATGCTAGTCCAAGAATAAATGGATGTGAACTGCCATGAATAAATGTAGAGTGGACAGCCAGAAGTTTTCCAGTCCCTCAGAGAAATGGGAATCTGGACTGCCCAACTAGAAGCAAAAGGGTGGGGCAAGAAAAGTGCTTTATTTTAAGATGGAATTTGATCAGTGCAGTGCAGTAAGCTGTTTTTGTGAGTCTGGCAGTGATAGGAAACTGGACCTTCTGAGCGCTCCTTCCCAGGCCTCCATTCCTCGGCAGACAGCCTGCTGTGTGTCTGGGAGGCATTTTACAGTGCCCTAGCTAACAGTAAAGAATAGGGAAAAATACATAGGAGAGGAAGGAGTTTGCAGACTGATTTCCTCACTGAGAAATATTCTTGTTTACAAACATCTGTAGCTCCAAGGTTTTGAACTAGTCCTGGAAAGGCAGTTGGAGGTAGAAGGTGGTAGGTAAATTAGCTTAAATGGGTCAGAGATATTGGGGATATATCTATACTGGAATCTGAAGTGAGTTTTTGAGCCTACAGACCTTTTTGCACAGCTAATACTCATAGATACGCACATAGGGAGGGTCTCATGTTTTTTGTGCTGAATCAACGTTTTTCTTAGTTTAGTATTAGGACATGAGAAGTTTTAGTTGTCAACTGCATTTGCATAAGCCCCTTCCCTTCCCTTAAATAGTTAAGCTGTAATGTTGGGCATTGTTAGTGAAATAATAGCACAAATAGGAAGCCTTTTACATTTCCTTTCAAATGCTAAAGACAAGGTGGAGGTTGAAGTGCCCCAGCAGCAAACTGTTCACTCCCTTGTATGGCTGTGCAGCGTTTTAAGAGCCAGTCAAAATTCTGGTCTAAGAAGGTACAAAGTGTCTGTGTTCCTGTTTGTTCATCCATCTGTTCTGCAGCCCTTTCTCCATCCTCGCTCCTGTTCAGCTCACTCTAATTGCTCCGGTCTTGAGACAGACAAGGCAGACACTGGCAGTGTCCCATGCTTGTATAAAAAGATTATGAAAGGCAATTAGGACAAAATGCGGCGTCTTTTCTGTTATGGCTTAGATACGTTTGTCAAGTATTTGCTTCTGAAATAGCGGGAGAAAAATGGGTTGTTTTCAGTGCTACCTTGGCTGGCATATCTGGCACTTGCAAACCAGTTACTGCAGCTGTGCTAAGCTTGGGGCTTCATTTGTGTTGTTTTAATGTTCAGTTCCTCTCTCTCCCTTATTTAAATAAAGCTGACAGCCAAAAAAGAACTGATTCTTCATTTTGTGGAATGTCTAATGGGAGCTATTGAGCTGTATCAGCAACGAATGGAATGGTTAACCAGTGAAAGCCGGCTGATATTCGGAGTGATTCAAGAACGGCACATTGTCATTGTTTTGGATTTTGGCACTGCAGCTCCAACCGAATTTGATCTATGCCGTGATGTACTTTCTATGGTTCTTGTGGAACAAGTGACACAAATTGCCAAATTTAACCTCATTCGGTAAGCAGAAAAGGAGTCCATGTCTGCCTGTTGTTGGAGAATAAGAATCTTATATCATACAGATGTGTGTTTGGATAATGTGATTTGTATCATGGCAATATGTATAGAATTTTCACCAAGTTTAACCCAGAGTAATGCTGAGTTTGCTGCTTTCATTTAACAAAAAGCCATTGTTACTCTGGGGAGAGGATAAAGGCTAACAGGAACCAAATGGTGATACAAGCCTTCCACAAATGTAGCACATGTAGAAAACCAGAAAGACAAGGGATGCTTTGCAACAGCAGTAATGCACTTCAATAATACGTCTAAGTATTATAGAGAGAAACAGTGAAGTCCCATCTGACTGCCTGGGTATTTTTGTATCTTCAGGCAGTACAGTTTTCTGCCTTACAGCTGAATACACTCCTGCAGTACCATAGACACAGGCATAGTCATTTGTATTTCTATAGATTTCCATGGTCACAGAAATAAGTAGTAGGACTAGGAAACAATACTGGATTTCCATAACAAAAGACAAATGCTTGTTCCTTAACATGAGTAAATGAATCTGGGTTTAGTTATAAGTAGAAAAATAGAAGCAGCTATTCAAATTTATGCATCTTCGCACAAATTCTCATTTTTATATAAGTGTTTGAAGTCATAAGCTTGGGTTTGTGTATATGAATGGAATTTTGAGACTGTGAAAAAATGGTGCACAAATTGGGCCATACAAATTTGGAGTAGGTTCCATAAAGATTACTTTCAACCACACTATGATTCTTAATGTTGTTTTATGCATGCTTTACCCTATAGATTTGATTGTGTTTCCCTATCTTAATTCTCTACCTTATGATACACTCAACTTAAATAATAGGAGATGATTTCCCTGGCTTTCAAGAAGAACATGAAATTTTTCTTCAAGGATGATGTGCTAAGCTAAGTCAAAATTGAGGCACAATAGGTGTGTTCATTGATTTTTCTGTTTGTTGCAGGAGGGAGACAAAGGACAATATAGCTTACAAATTACTGCTTTGAAAGAATCTGAGAAAATGTACTTCTCTTTAGGTTTACAAGGAATTATTCAGAATGGTGCTTGGTGGAATGTCACAGATCCTGGAACCAGTTATTTTACTGGAACCAGTTATTTTACTGGAACCTGTTATTTTTTAGATTTCTCTTTTGTCTTTTCATATGTACATACACGGGTATACATGCGTATATGCTTTGCACCTCTGTAATGCCAAAGACAAAGGGCATTTGACCAATGAAATACTGAAAAGCTTGCTTCACAAATCTTACTTTGATGGGCAAATAAAGATCAGCTCTTTTTAAAAAAAAAAAAAAGACAGAAGTAGGTTAAAATGATCTGATATGAGAGCCAAGTCTTGGAAAGAGAAGTCAGATTGGTTTTTTTTTGTACATCTATTTGAAAAAAAAAAAAGTGCTTTTATAATAAATATATGATAAATAAGCAAAAAGACAAATGTGAATCAGGAACTGTAAAATACTGCAGCCTTCTTGGATGTGCTTTCAACAACTGGCTTAAAAAATAGTTATTTTTCTAACTTTCATTTTACCTCTACTTTTATTGTAAGTGTAGATTTAATATATATGGTTTATTGTTATTATTACTTAACAATCCGTAAGAATACTAACAGTAGAAGAGCTCCACCATTTTGCTTTGTCAGTATTTTTCTCACTACTTTTGATTTATAGTTAATGTCACTTGCAGGGCTGCTGAGGATCTTAGGAAGTGGCAAGAGAAATCTGCTCCTGTGTCTGAATATACTGTAAAATCTGCTGTAAAGTGGCTCTGGAAGCTGGACCATACAACAGCTGCCAGCAGTACCACCTCTGTTAGAGCCCTGGTGGAAGCCATGAGTGATGAGACGGTAAGCTCATACGTCTTTTCAGAAGCCTCAAGTAAATCCGAGAGTATTTGGTGCCAAACTGGCTACTGTGATTTGCCCCAGTGAAATGTGAAAGATAAATATTAATGGGAGGATTTGGAAGGCTTTTGCTGTGTTTTTTTTTGGTTGTTGTTGGTTTTTTTTTTTTTTTTCCCCCTTTTTCTCCAGCAGTAACTGCATGCTACATTTACTGATGGCTTGCTTCTGTAAATTTATTGTATTGTGAAGGCAAAATCTTGTGTTTTCTTTTTTGGAGCACACAGAAAAATATACAGTCATTAAAGGAAGGAGTAAATACCCTGACTTCCGCTTTCGTTGCCGTATATGTTTTTCGGGGTTTCAAGTTCTTGAAAATATTCGTAGTATCAACATTATTGAAGACAAGGAAAGCATTTTTATTTTGTAATGTAGCCGAAACGCTTTTGAAAAAATAACTGTACTTAAATCCAAAATATTAAGTACAGAGATTTCTTTATGCATTTGTTGACGGCAGGAGTCTTGAAATATTTTTTTCATCACCCAGGTTACAGCTGTAATTTATTTCAGGGCAAAAAGACAAAGCATATGCAGCTATTGTTACAATTGAATTCTGACGATTTTTCGAAGTACCGTATTACATTATTCATTTAGAGCAGAAGTGACAAAACATAAAAGATATGTGCCATCACATGAGCTAGTCAGTTAAAAATTGTACTGTTAAAGAAAGATTTTGTGAAGTTGGCTTCCAATATAAATTCAGTTCCTGGCACCCAGATTCAATGGAAAATCATGTGGGTTAGGATCATTAGTTTTTGCTGCCATTAGAGTCCATGCCTGTGCACAGACCCAATCCTAACTCCCTTGTAAATTTCATTGTGAGACGCTGTTTGAAAGAGAAGGTAGATTTTGCTTGAGTTTCCTTCTTGTTCCCTGTGCAGATGAATTCTCAGCTGGATGAACCTTGATGTTTTGAAAATGATATTAGAAAGGAACCGAGTGAGGAGCAAATTGTGCAACAGTGACGTTTTTTATGACCGCTTTTTAAAATGTCCCCTTCATAAATTATGCTAGCATTTTCAATTTGCAATGTATTACAAATTTTCTGGTGAGAAACAAAAAGATGATATTTGGATTTCATTACTGCCTGGATGAAGAAAAGGCTTATTGGACCTGAGTCTGCACACAGACAAACAGAAATTAAAATTCTTCCAACAGTGAGGCATCTATTATTTTTTCTAGACATTGGTGGGCTAATGGGTAATCTGGGGGAGCCTGTTTTGGCAGGTGATCCATGTAAGACAGACTTTAATTACTCCTAAATACAGTCATTATCATTTATAACTGACAGTTCAGTTAGAGCGCAGGCTGTACTGCTGGCTGGAGGAGACCCCTTTCAGTCCTAGGCAAGACCTGCGTACTCACTGAACAGTCATAAATGACTCATTTCTCAGAACTGCTTCCGTCAACAGAAATTGCTCCAAAACAGTAGCTCCGTTTTTCCCTAGACTTGGCTCTTCCTGTCATTCCATTAGGTTGAGTTTTTCTTCCACGTGTGGCGAGTCCCTAGATTTCCTTTTCTCATGACCTGTCAGTGCCAGGCTCAAGATCACCGTGCTGTAAGGCTGCAGTCCTTTGGGCTCTGCTTGCTGCAGATGCATCCATGGTCTCTAACTTTCAGTTCTACGTAGGTGCCACTCTGCAAAATGTGGGTCACCCCTCCTAATGTACCTCGCCTCTCAGGTACAGGTTGTGAGGAGCGCTCTGTTGTGTATGGATTGCTGCATAAATTATTGTTTTCAAAATATGGAGGAATAAATGGAAAGGTTTGAACCTTTCCCCACTGTTCTGCAAAGAACACTTCCTTCATGGTATAGTATTGCTGGGTTTATGGTTAGGTAGAGTGAATCGTCCGTGGTTAGCAATTTTGTTTATTTTCTTGAGGAGCTGGTTCTTCATCAGCTATTCCCAAGAAACTTAAGCACGCAGAAGCTGCAGAGGTAGGCACTTGAAGGAAGTGTGAAAATTAACACTCTTATTAAATACCGAGTTTATGAATTATTGGCAGCTTTAAGAGGGAAGGGGAGAAGATGTGAATCTGAAGGAACTCAAAGAAAAGTGGTTGTGCAATCTGCATATGTTCCCCCAGGTCAGGAGCCTCTTCAGCAAAAGGAACTTCCAGGACGAGGGCGTTGTCCAAGGCCTGGGTCTCAGCTGGAAGAGCTGCATACATGCTCTGACAACTATTTAGCTGGATGAAACACAGAGGGAACCTTCCAGAAATGAACCAAAGCACAGATGTGTGCAAGTCTTGATTTATTTTGATTCTGTGCTCCTGTTTATAAAGCTTATAGTTGTTGTGTTAACGTTACAATTTAATGAAAGATGTTCATTCTTTTCTTTAACCTTAGCATTTGTCTATCAGTGATGTCAGGATACCTGGCTGACAACAGACCTTCTTGCTCCCGAGCAAGTGTGGTCCTTAAGTATGGGCCCTCACTTCCACATGGGATGCCCAGCCACCTGTATGAGACCTGGGAAAACCCAAGGTGTTGATGTGTGAATTTGTGAGGTTCCTGCTTGGAGGAGATGTCTTCCAGAACTGACCAGTAGCCAGAATACTGCTCACCATACCTGAATGCAGTTTTTCTGTTAAACAGCTACTGGTCTCTATTTGTCAATAGATATGTACTGTGGGTGTGCCATAGAGTTGATACACTATTCTTACTGTTTTGAACATCATCATGGGTTAAGTATTGGTTACTTTGGTTGTTAATGTTGGTGAAAATTCAAGGAGCGTGTTTACTAGTTATTTGTTTTGCATGGTTATGTGCAGGCAGTATCAAATCCATCCTAATGTAATACGGAAGCAAAAAGCAAAGGACGTTTCTTCAACTTCTCTGTCTTCTTGCAATAATGTTTTCATAACATAAGTGTATGTGTTCATAACAAACCTGCCAAGTTCCCTCTGCCTCAGAAGTATAAAAAATATGAACTATCTGCAAATACCTGTGGTAGCATTCAAAGAGTAATGCATCTTCCCTAACCCTCAAAATACCTGTTCCCAATGAAAGTAGGTCTGGTATTAATGTTCATATTGCTTTTCAGCCCTGGAAAGGCATCAGGATTGTGCCCTTCTTGCCTCCAAGTGGAATGCAGCACAGAGCCTGTTCTTGGCTATTAACACAGTTGTCCTTTGCACCTCTCTCTGGTTTCAGTTAACTTCTGTGGGAAGGGGCTTGTTCTGGGCAGAATCGGGCTTGTGAGCTGTGGGCCAGGTTCTCTTCTCACTTTAGGAATTTTCTGTGGGCTTCATCTGAATTGCTAGCATAAATGAGAAGGAGAACTGAAAATCGGCAAATTTGATAACTCAAGCAATGTATTGATTCTACCTAATTTTCATACTGGTGCTCAGCACAGCACTGGGCTTTGAACGAATACCAACTATCTATGTAAAACAGTCTTCCCAATTCCTTATTTTGTTTTGTTTTTATTTTATGACAGATTGAAGCTGTTTATTACTTTGTGGTGGGCGACATTCCAGCAGACACAACGCAGCTACTCCTTGAGAAGGTTTCTGATGGCCCCTGTCCAGTCAACGCTGTGTCTTTTAACGCCAGGGAAGATGAAACTGTTGTTTTTCTGAAGGAGCTGAGCCTCTTGGCCTCTGGCAGGTATGGCAAAGATGGAGCAGTTTAAGATTTCAGCTCTTCTGTTTTGCTGCTAGGAATGCTACCTGAAGTTACCTGAATATTATCCCTGTTTTTCTCATGAGGAAAATGAGATAAACCAGCTCAGTAAGTGGTCTGGATAAACAAAGGAAATAATCTAAAAGCTATAACTGTAGACAGGGTCTACAGGTAACTGTGTAACTGTAGTAGACAGGGTCTACTCAAACAGTCCTTCTCTCTCCACGTATGTGCTCACTGGCTTGAAGAAGGGCCATTCCTTAGTTACATCCTAAATCGTCTGTCATCTGCTCCTCTTTGAAAGTCTGAAAATTGTTTAGGAGAACAAGTGGCAACATGAAGTTTTCATCATATTGCTCTGTACTTTGGTAATATCTACAGCCACCAGCAAAGGATGTAGAGTTTTTTTGGATCAAGCATCATGCAGACATGTACTTGAAAGGTAATGTCTGTCCTAAATAGACAGTGCCTAAATCAACAGGAAATTGAAGTAGTGTTATCCATTAGGCCTTGTTGTGTGAAACTGCAGTTCTGCACCCCGCTTTTCAGTGTGGTTGGTGGAAACTGATATATTCCATATGGTTGTTGGCTACTTTATCCTGGGAACCAGCTGTGCGGCGAGAGTCAGCCTTCATTAGAAAGGGATAATACAACTTTAATCTTGATTCTGATATCAAAATAAGGAAAACAAATGAGAAAACAAAAAGAGCCACACTACCTAACTCTGGCTGAACAGCAAGAGGCCAATAGGTGCTGATAAGGTGTTTTTCTGCTTAACAGAAGTCACTATACAGTTACAGAGCTGTGAAATGCCTGCTGTAGCTTTGTTTCACTGTTGTCTGTGAAGAGTGGGAAGGTCTCCAACAGTAGAAATGTCCCAAATGACAGCAGAGTGCTTGGTAAGATGGCAGCTGCTTAGCTCTTTCATAGCCGTCTGTGTTTAGAAGTAGCTTTTAAGAGGTGGAGTGTCTGCCAAAAGCCAAGACTGTGGAAAATTGTTATGTTTATTCTGATATGAGTCTAAATGAACTGTGGTACCTTCATGATACCACATACATTATTGGTCACCATCTTTCATTTGGCAGTGTTTTTCCCTCCTTTGTAAGAGGAAAGTAAAGAGGCAAGAAGAGTTGTGACAAGGAGCTCTGAGGAATTGTTTTGCCTAATATGATTCCCATTATCTTCACTATTTTTTGCACTAATAATAGTATAGCTTTGGTGCAGAGGCCACAAATATCTTGCTGGTGGATATTTGCCAATAACTGTCTAAAAGATTGTCAGCTTCCTCATGGGAATTGTTAAGTTCATGGGTTTTTCCTGATTTAAGCCTAATTCTGGTGTGGTTCTGCTTTAGAAAGGCATCTTTTTCCTGCTTTGGGAACTTGTCTGTTTTGAGAATGAGGGTAAGTGAAGTCTGCTTGACTTCCTGATTGTATGTCCATAGTGAAATAAACGTTCCTGTTGGGCTTTGAACTGGAAGGATAATCTAATTAAAAGGTGTTAGTATCCTCTCAGATATCTCAAATGACATGCTTGCTCAGCTGTTAGGAGCATTAATTAAAAACAAATTTCCAGATGATTGAAAAGGAATGTACCTCAGAGTAAGTGATACCAAAATGAAAGTATGTGCTTCAGGTAGAAACATTAGAAAGTACATACATGTATATAAAAGTTTGATAACATTCATAATATTGTTGTAATTGAACATTTGATTATCTTGGACAGAGAAGGAAATAATTCTGATGTTGTGTGTTGCTATGATCTTGCATATGTGACATTCACATTTAAGCTAGAAAAGTATTTGCATAGTTTACAGACTGGTGAAAACCCATTTTTTATTACAGATTCCATGCTTTTGTTGAGAAGAATTACTATAGAGATGCTACTGGACCTGCACTAAAATGTGAAGAAGATGGGAAAGGTCTAATTGCCCAGAATTCCAGAAAAGTGAAAGGGAGAATGCCACTAGGTAGATAATTTTAAAACCAAATTGTATTTTTAAGTGAAATTTCAAGGTAGCAATGTAATGTAGGAATTTGCTTAGTGTTAAATCGAAATAAACTTTCTGTAGGCATGGACAGGGTGGGAACAAAGTTTGTAAAATGGAAATCCTGTCAGCAGGAAGGAGAGGGAAAGGAAAAGAGGGAAGTGAGGATAATAGAGGATGTGCATGTGAGAATGAAAGAGAAGTGAAAAAAGAGTTAGAAGCAAGAACATTTCTTTCAGGGGGTAAAGATAAACACAGCACAGCTAATGTCCTGGTGGTACTGTAGAAAGTAATGGCAGAAAGGGAGATGAAATAGATACGAATGGCATCTGACACAACAGCCACATCAATAAGACCTAGTTCATGGCTAATACCAAGGAATTAAACCCACATATGGTTGACTTCCTCCTCTCAAGCTTTGAATTTATCATGAAGACAGGCAGAGAGCACAGTAAAAAGAGCTAGAGAGAAGGCGCAAAGAGAGAGGAAAAAGATTAAAAAAATGTGAGATGAAGAAACAGAAAGAAGCAGAGGAGAAGCAGAATCTCCATTTTATTGTGAGTGGAGCTGGACAGAAAGCTCTCAGCATGGTTCTTCTTAGTCACAGTGCTGCTTCACTGGGAAAAGTCAGCCTTGCTGTTCAGTGGGACTGGACCAGTGTGAAGCAAGTCTGTGGATGTCAAGTCTGATATCTTTATCAGTAGGCTTTTTCGGTTGAAAAATGTTTTTTTTTTAATATCAGCAGATGTAAGGCCTCTTTTATCTCCTGGCTCACCTCCCCATTATACTGAGGGGCGTTAGCATTGCATTACTGTTAGCCTCTTTCTACTGCTAGGGAACCTATGACATAAGATGAACTTAGTGACTCACCATTTTTAAATCTTGGACTAACTGTCCCATATTTTCTGGTTGTGGTTCCTTGTGTACTAACCTGTCCTTTCAGCATGGCCGTGGTTATTCAGTATGAAAGAATCATAATGGTGGAGTTTTGGGGCAGAAATAAGAGAGCAAAAGTGTTTGGGAGCCAAAAGCAGAGTGTACTTCAGAGCCCTTCCTCTCACTTCATACTAATTCAGAGTGCTGTAATAATCTCCTTCAGTCTGCTCCAAGTGCTTCTTTTTCAGACCCCATTTAAGTGTGTGGGGGAAGCTGGCTTCCTCTTCCCTCAGGCACCAGCCTGTTTCAATAGATGGGCCTAGAGCTCCTATATGACTGGAATTACTTCCTCATCACTGTTTCTAAAGTTGAAAGCTGAATAGCTTTAATCGCTCAAAAGGGCAGTAATCTCCTTGAAGTGCATTGTCTGTTTTGTCTTATTGCTATTATGGAGTAGAATTTACACATTAAAAAGGAACACAATTAGCTTTCTGCATTTACTGGGTATTATAACCATTCTTGTGACATCACTGGCAGCCAATCAGAGCCTTTCAATCGTATGCAGAATCTAAAATCTTTTCAGAAAATAATAATAAAATTGTTGATTACTCACTGATGTGTTCTGAAACTGGTTCTTGGGTGTGTGGCATAAACTATACAAGGAAATGAATAGAAAATGAACCGGAGATCTAATCTTCCAAATGTGATGTTTCTTGGAAAATAAAGGGTGGCACAGGAATATTCTGATTCTGTTTCTTTTTGCACCACAAATGCAACAGCTGGAAACTGAAACTCATCATTACGTTTTAAGGGCTGGAAAAAAAAACACAAACGTTTTAAGGAAATCTGATAGTTTTCTGGGTATCCACTGAATAACACTGCTTTGCAAATACAGGTAATCTTCATGCTCACTCTGTTTCATCTACTTAAACAAAACCAGTCGGAAGTGAACTATTTAAAATTTCAGATAAGAGCTGAATTCTCCCCTGTTTTGCATCTTGAGCAGTCATTTAGAAAGGAAGCGTGAGAAACTGCCAAATAAGATATAAATGTTGTTGAACTCATTGAATGAGTGCTTGAGATCAAATCAGGTATAAGCCAGTAAATAATTAAGGTGCTTATAGTGGCAGTCTCAGTCCTACTTAATGCAGAAGAAATACTCGTACATAAAGCCTAATTTGGACCAGCGTGGTGATATCTCCTTATTCAGCACTGATTTTCCTGTTATCATTTCTGCCTACATTCTTTGTGTAGCTTCTTTGTCTGCAAAAAGCTGCAGAATTAAGCAGTGTTGTTGTGCAGCTGGAACTGTAAGTGGAAGGGAGATGGTATGTAAGTTGGAGCTTGAAGTCCTAGAGTACAAGAGAGATGGTGGAAGTTGTGGTGAAGAAGGTTCTCCTTGAGAAGGGCCATGGTTGTGTTACAGGCTTGGACTGAGTGGAGATAGGTGCTAAAGAGGGCCTGAAAAGCAGTGGCATTTTGAGCTAGATCCTGAAATGTATAGTGGCTCCTGAAGTGCAAACTATAGTACATCTCTGGGCAGTATTTCTCTGTGTGGTGGGGTAGATGAATTGTATGTGTAAAGAAAATGCTAGTGGGCCGAAGTCAGGATTTGAGTTATGAGACATATCTGAAAAGAGACCTATTTTGGTATGGCCAGATGTTTGGAATAGCATACCATTCCAGACTGTGTAGACTAATGTGCTTGATCAGCTTTGAGGTTTCAGAAAGCCAGGATAAGGACTGCGTAGTAGCTGCTTTGCCTGTGAGCTGAAGCACAGATCATTGCCTCTGCATTTTCCTCACTTGTGCTTTGTCCAGTCTTAGCAACCTAACCTTGGCCTGGCAACTCTCTTTGCTAATGTGTAAAGAGTGATGCAGATAGCTGCTCTGCAATACCACACGGGATACAAAGTTCATTTGCTTTGTCCATTTGCCCAGGGTAAGAAGGGCAAGATGGGGACAGGGTGCCTGCTGCCTGACTGTAGGTGCTCGGGCAGCTGCCCTCCTGTGCTCCTCTGGACCTGCAGGCTTCCCCTTCCAAAGGTGCATTTTGACAGCCGGTTCCTGGGAGAACACTGCTGTCTTCTGCTGCCACGTAGAGGCTGAGGAAGGCACAAGCAGTGAAAAAAATTGCTCTTGCCTTGCAGGCAGGCAAAGTTTACAATATATCTTACTCCATTACATCTGGATTTTGCTTCCACAGCCTCAGCCAGATCATCAGAGAAATAAGAAATACTTCTATTTTTCATGATTTGCATCTGTGCTGGTATTTCCTTGACATTTCAAAGACCCTGTCCGTTTCACAGGCTTCTTTTTGCATGGGCTTCTTTTCTAAGCAGGTTTTGTACCTTGAATATGAAATGAAATGGGTTACAGTGACTCATCAAACCGGAATAGTTTGTCTGCTGGAAGGTAGGTGTGGAAAAGCTTCGTGCTTTAATATCACCTGATGGTATCAAATAACTGGGAAATGGAAATGAGGAAGGTTCTGAGTTTCCGTGTACATGTGTAAGTGCCCATGCCTTTTCACATGGATGCACCATTTTGCTTCAGCTCAAACAAGTCAGCACAGCACTCCTGCCCTTTATCTTAGGCTTTCCTGCCTCCTGTCCCCATCTTCTTTCTCGTTTCCATGGCCTCCGTTCTCTGGGGCAGGGTGTCCTGCAGCACAGGAGGCCATGCTTCACCTAAGCAGTGATGGCAGGAGCCAGCTGAATCAGCTGATGTTTCATGCAGGCTGGGGAAGGCAGAGGAGTGTTAAGGCTGCTTCCCTCATTCATGTCCCCTGGCCACCCTGCTGCCATCGCTGCTTTGTGGCTTTTGAATTGGAACCTAGTGGCTGTTAAACCGCTAGCCAGCATAGCCAGGTGGCGGGCCCTTCCTCCCTGGGGATGACACGATGAGGTCTTTCACGCAGTGTGGGCATCTAAAGGTGTGCCAAGAGGCCTGGAACATCTGGGGACTGCCCCTCCACAGCGGTGGCTTCTGGCTACTTTTCAGTTGGTGGCCCCCAAAATAGCACAGCAATGAGGTGTGAGTGCAGGGAATGTAAGTCAAAGGGAGGTTTGTGCTTTCTTCTTTCAGGGACAGGCTGCGGGGTGAAAGGCACAGCTGGAGGATGTGACCTGCTGTGTGTTTGTGTGTTGGGTTTGGAGCTGTTTGAACAGGCATGGCTTTTTTCTCCCACTTCTCCTCAGATGTGGAGGAAAAGGTGCAGGTAGAGATGGAAACAAAGATGGAGGTGGAGGTGAGCCTCCCTTGTAGAGAAAGTAGCTTTGCTTGCCACTGCTTACAGCCTGCTCTTCCAGCTGAACCCACGAAAAGTTGCCAGATAAAGGGTTTTCTAGGCAGCTTGCTGTTTGCATTGTGCAGTTGTTAATGCCTGAATTTGTCCTGTACAATATGCTCCATTAAGCATATTTGCTTTGAAAGTGCATGCAGTTTTACTTTACTGGCAATGGATTAATAAGGAATAAGATACTTTCTTGTGTAATACAAATGTAATACACGTATCTTATCAGAGACAGTGCGAATAGTCCTGTAAATTTGAGTAGTCCATAGCATGAGCTTAAGAGGAAATGGAGAAACACAATAAAACCACCAATATTATTTTAAACATAGTTGAAAATTTCTTCTTGATTTCAGTATTTTCAAACATAATGTTAAAAACCTTCATAAAATTAAATACTTTGATTGAACTTGTAAATTGATAACAGACCCTGATATATATATTTTTTTCTGCCTTTTATGTTGTGGAATGATCTACTTGTGGCTTTTGTGATGCAGGAAATACTGATATTTGTTATAACAGAAACAGGTTTTTTTTGAAGTGCAGGAAGGTCCCAGGAGATGGCAGTGTACAACAACACATTTCAAAATATTTCTTGGAAATTAACAGCATTTCACAATTAAAATCGAGTTCTTATTTAGTAGGACATTCTAATTATTATTTCAGGGAAGTTTATCAAAGAACAAAATGATCAGGTTTGCTTGTTTACTGGTAGCCTACTTTAACACATGAGTTTGCATGTCTTATCTTCTATAGAGGGAACTACCAGTGAATATTAACTGAACCACTAGATGCTAAGATAAAGTTTCCCTTGTTCAGCGTCTTCACGTGCAATTTAGTAGTAGGCTGTGCTCTGCAATAGCTTGTAGTCTGTGTTTGTGGTTAGGATAGCTCATGATTCAGTTCCTTTTATATATTTTTTTTCTGTATTACACCACACAGTTTTTTCTATATAGTCCTAGATTGCAATTTAAACTCAACACATTTTTAGTAGTATGTTACCTGGGTGTGCATGGTGACTCAGTTTTAATAATTGTACTCTACTAAATAAATACATGTTTTAATCTTTTAATCAAGGGAAGCAAATCTACCGGGGTTAAGAAAATCTTGTGTCAACTCCAGCTTTGTTGTTTGTTTGTTTGTTTTTTAGCATTTACTTATGGTTATCTGTTGAGATTTGTTAAGATGAAAATTAACGTATCTTACCAAAATTATGTTACATACTCTTATGGGAAAAAGAGATCAAATTTTAAAAGTATTTATATACTGTAGGAGATTGAAGGTGTTGCAAATGTCTTCTCTTTAAATTTTCAGAGTTAGATCTAGTATTTGGAGCTTGGTTTTGCAATGAAGTCCAGAGAACAACATGTGAATTTCTTTGTGGAATTTTCTTCTAATTCTTTGTGAGCGTTAAAAAGGATTTCCTCCCATTGTGGGAACAGTCTGAGGCCAGCTCTGTGGGTTCATTCTAGCAGGCTAAACAGCTCTCATGTTCTGATAGCTTTGAGCCCATTTTTGAATTCCATCTAAGAACAGCACTTGTCACCTCAGTGGAACCCTGTGAACAAGGCGATGCAGTAATACTTAGATGACTTCATGATAGTACAGGAGTTACATAAAAAACAGAAATTGATACAAAATGTCAAATTCTATCTGTTATTCCTTTTGCAGTAGCTGGTGTTCGTGAAGATGTATTTTTGATCTGGAAAGAGTTGGAGGAAGCTAGGAGTACGCTGAGACAAGTTCAGAAAATTTTATCTGAGTCTCATCAGCCGGATTCTGCAGGTCGTATTATTTATGTTTAACAGTTACCATTGTATTCATGATCGATTTATTTATGAATAGTTTTGATTACATGTTGATTTGAGGACAATTTTCTCTGATATAACTTATATGTAGGTTGTACTTATGCCTAGTAACCATAAGAGTTGCTTAAAACCCTGCGTTGTTAACCCCTGTTTACTACTGCTTAAAAATTGCTAAATTTTAACAGGGACGGCTAAAACTTTCATTTTAAATCCATCAATGACTAACTTTAGAAATTATCTAGATTTCAAGATATTGAAGCTCTTTTTTTTTGTGTGTGTGCTTTCTCTCTCTGCCTGAGCTGGTAAGTCTTTGATTTTGTTCTTAACCGTGCTGGGGAAAAACCCCATCATGATCTTCTGTGGGTAACCTCCAACTTGATAGCTAGTTTATTTTGCTGAAAGGAATGTAATTTTGATTTCTCACAGTCAAAAGTCAGAGGACCAAACCTGATTCTGGATGAGTGCTCTGACAACCGTTGCACTGAGCAACATGGAAGAAAATCCACATCTGTTTGTTAAACTAATAGTTTCCACCATTATGTTTGGCCTGGGATAGGTTCCACTTGAATTGAACCTTAGTGAGGACCAAGTGTGGCTGGTTTCCAAATCCCTGGAAGGGAGAAACTACTCAGTCCTGATAGATGGAGGTGCTCTGAGCACGCTCTGGAGCAGAATGGTGACACTGTGGTAAGACTACAGGGAACGGCCTCAAGTTGTGCCAGGGGAGGTTCAGGCTGGATGTTAAGAAATGTTTCTTCTCTGAAGCGGTCAAGCACTAGAACAGGCTGCCCAAGGAGGTGGTTGAGTCACCATCCCTTGAGGTGTTCAAGAAACATTTAGATGTTGTACTAAGGGACATGGTTTAGTAGTGAAATATTGGTGATAGGTGGACAGTTGGACTGGATTATCTTGGAGGTCTTTTCCAACCTTGGTGATTCTATGATTCAGTGATTCACTGGCAAGTTTATAATACTGAAAGGTTGGGAATCCATTAAGTCTAGAAAGCTTCAGTGTTGAATAGTAACTGAGTGACTGTTTTGTCAGGATCAGAGCTGTGGCTATCAGCAATTGTCATCTTCTGCATTAGCCCCTGGCTTTAGAATATTTACTTGATGACTGGTAGTATTTTTTAGTAAGTTGATATAAGGTTCAGGCTGAATTATCACATCTCATCAGTGATTTTATGTAGCTCCAATATTGTTTATGCAGTGTTATTGCTTTTACTTTGACTGGGTGGAGGCTGGGGTTGGGCACCCTTCTCCGGACTACCTATTAAGGAACAATTTGTGCAGCTGGATAATCGGTCTCCTGAGCTCTTGGTGTGTTGAGGTTGTAATGGTGAAGATTAGAAGATGGGAGCTTTCTCTGCCTGAACTGGGTTTGAACATCCAACAGCAACATAAGTCTGCAGGACTAAATCTGCATAAATTCTTCCGCAAAGGTGTAATACACTTTTTTATACTGATAATAGCATCTTCTGGATTAGCAGGGCTTTCCTTATGAAGTTATACTGTTCTACCATAATGCATATGAAAAAAAAGACCACAATAAAGCTGCAAAGGCAGCCCTAATTTCGGTGTTTACTTAAGTGTGTTTGACTATACGGCTTTAATGTTCTTGTAGTGTATGCCTTCATACATAATAACTTCATAAACTGAATTAGAAAAAACAAAATTACAGTGTGATTTATTTTGGCAGTTCTTCAGCATTCTTCAACTTGACTGTTGCCCATTGATCCAAATAACTGTAGTACCTGCTTGTCTGTATTTCTTCCTGTTTTTGTCATCTTGATCCCTTTTTAAAATGCTCAGCTGCAGAGCAGTTTATTATAAAGATTGTGGTGTTCTGCAGGAGAGGAAAAAGAGAAGAAAAACAACTTTTCTGCTTAATATCTTGATAATGCACTAGTTGCCTGAGCTGAGATATGACTTTTTATGTAAAGCATGTGAAAGAAGGAAAATGACTATGTTCTTTTTAAAATGGTGTGAGTGCATTTGTGACAGTTGCTGAGCTTGCTGTGTTAAGAATGACAAGCAATGAGAAAGCAAATGTTTCCACATGAATAGGCTCTGCCCTTGCACCTGGACTGATGCTGTGTGATCTCTGTAGTTTTTTTGTTTAAATTAATATCTGTCTATATAGGTTTGTCTACAGGCTCTGGATCTGAATATGGTTGTCACTAGCTGCATGTAAATAAAGTGTTTATACTGCCTAGATCACTGAAATTAATGTGTGAGAAAATAAATTCACCCTACTATAAGACCCACTTATGAGTTATTTGGTTTAGGTGTATTTTATCAAGCTGGTGATGCAGAGCCCTGTATCCTCTTCCCTCTCTGATAAGTGAAAAAGGGAGAGCTGGCCTCCTCAGACATGGAGAAGGCTGAGTTACTTAATGAGTTCTCTGTCTTCATGGCCAGTCATGCTTCTCACACCACTTGGGTCTGTGAACTTCTTAGTGAGGGACGGGGGAGCAAAATCCCTCCAAGCCTATGAGTGGAGCAAGTCCAAGATCACCTCATGAGGCTGAATATGTACAAGTCAATGGGGCCAATGAGTTGCGTCCCAGGGTTCTGAAGGAGCTGGCTGAGGTGGTGGTTGCCAAGCCACTCTCTATCACATTTGAAAAGTCAGGTGAAGTCCCCAGTGACTGGAAAAAGGAAAATATCACTCCTGTGTTCAAGAAGGGGAGAAAGGAAGACCCTGAGAACTACAGGCTGGTGAGCCTCACCTCTGTGCCAGGAAGATCGTGCAGTGGATCCTCCTGAAAGAGATGTTAAAGCACATGCAAGAAGTGATCTGAGACAGCGAGCATGGCTTCACCAAGGGCAGACCATGCCTCACCAATCTGGTGGCCTACTACGATGGAGTAATGGTGTCAGTGGACAAAAGAAGGACAACTTGTTTAAGGCCTTTGACATGGTGCTACATCACAGCCTTATCTCTAAATTTGAAAGGCACTGTTTTGAAGACTGGACTATTAGGTGGATAAGGAATTGATTGAACGGTCATAGCCAGAGAGTGGTGGCCAACAGCTCTATGTCTAGGTGGAAACCGGTCTTGGGGCTGGTGTTCTTCAACATCTTTTTCAACAACTTAAACAGTGTGATTGAGTGTACCCTCAGCAAGTTTGCTGATGGCACTGAGTGGTACAGTTGATACAATAGAAGGAGGGTTGCCATCCAGAGGGACCTGGATGTACTCAAAAAGTAAGCACATGAATTTAATGAGGTTTAATAAGGCTAAATGCAAGGTGTTGCACTTCGGTCAAGGCAATCCCAGATGTGAATACTGACTAGGGGAATTAGTCACTGAGAGCAGCCCTATTGAGAAGGACTTGGGGGTCCTGGTGGATGAGAAGCTGCATATGAACCAACAGACCAGAAGGCCAACAGTATCCCGGTCTGCAACAAAACAGCACGGAGAGGGAGGTGATTGTCCCCTTCTACTCTGCCCTTGTACTCTGGAGCATTGTATCCAAACCTGGGGCCCTCAATACAGAAGGGATGTGGAGCTGTTGGATTAGCTCCAGAGGAGGGCCACAAAGATGACCAAAGGGCTGGAGCACCTCTCCCGTGAAGACAGGTTGAAGGAGTTGGGTTTGTTTAGCTTGGAGAAGAGAAGGCTCAGGGCAGACCTTAATGCGGCCTTACAGTGCTTGGAGGGAGCTTATATTCAGGAGAGAGACGGATTTTTCACACCCAGGGGGGAATGGCTTTAAACTAAAAGAGGGAAGATTTAGGTTAGATGTTAGGAAGAAGTTTTTTAGTCAGAGGGTGGTGAGGTGCTGGCATAGGTTATGCAGAGACGTTGTGGGTGCTCCATCTCTGGGTGCATTCAAGGCCAGGTTGGATGGGGCCCCGGGCAGCCTGAGCTGGTGGGGGGCAGCCCTGCCCATGGTAGGCTAGGTGATCTTTAAAGTCCTCTCCAACCTAAGCCTTTCTATGATTCCATGATTCAATGATCTTATTATCTGTGTACAGAGATGTGCAATTGTCAAACTTAGGGTGGTCCTTAGAAAATTTCTAAAACAATACAACATGAAAAATGTAAGCATGAGAACAGTCATGGCAGATCAGACAAAAAATATCCTATTTAATTCAATATCAGTAACAAATACTAGAGTAAACTAGAATATAAACTAGAGAAAATATTAAGGTGATACACAAGTGATATGTTGCTTAGAATACTTGGCCTATGAAAGGGCAGTATTGTGGAGAAACACAAGATCACATGCAGAGAATCTGCCTTTTACTTTAAATGACCTTTGCTGAAAAAGGACAATGGCAATGTTAGCCCATGTTCTTGTCTGCATTTTCAGTTGTATTTTCTGTTGTTTCATCTTCTCAAATGATTCTCCTTGAATTTGGACATCTTGTACTGAATCTTTTATGGTATTTTTGCCATTCATCAATTAAGTCAACCTTTATATGAATATTCCTTCTGTGTCTTGATTCTGTAGCTATTTATATTCTACGTTCTCTGACTTCTGATAGTTTTGTGCCAGTTATAAAGGGATTTATTGCAAAGAATTGCTTGATAAGAAAAACGAAAAGCAAATGCTATAAACACAACGAAGTAGGTAGTAAAGATGAGTCAGAAATATCCACTAACTCCAGAGCAGGCAGTGCAAATGGAGCAAGTTTAGAGTGATGTGTAACCTTCAGGGAATTTAGCTGCCAAACCTCAGAAGGTCTCTGCTGATCATATCAGTTTCAACTTGACAAAATTGAGATGATAGGGACGTCAGTGAGGCACAGTTCTGCTATAGGTGACTGCCAAAATTAAAATATCTGCTCCAGATCTTGAAGATGTGAAAGCTTCTGAACAGACCAAGTATGGAAAATTGTCTATGTGACAAAATGTGTTTTCCTTCATCTTTTGACAAACATCCAAATTCTTCTAGTCAACCATGCTCTCTCTGTTTTTCTTCTCCATTAATCTAACAATCATCCTTGGGCAAATCTGTGACACAGAAAGTTCTAGTGCACAGTCAGACAGTTTTGGGGGAAAAAAATGGAAACTGATAGTTACAGCTGATAGTATGCTAGGCGTTCTTGGTGGCATTTCTATCTTCTTATGCAGTTTATAATTCTGGATTTTAAGTTTGAGGAATATCTGGGTTTTTATTATTATTTCATTTTGTATTTTACTCAGAACTGATTTGGATTATTTTTCCAAGTTCTTCAAATTAGTTTTGCTGTCAAAACTAGAAATGATTACCTAGATGACTAAGTCCATATTTAGACAATTAAATCAGTGACATAATCATTTTTGTTGATGGTTGTGTGCAAAATTGAAACTGTTTAGGTGCCTAACAAAGAATTTAGGAGACAAATTTGACAATTTTGACTCCAATATCATAGCCTGTTGAAAACAGCATATCTCAAATGAACCCTACTACACATGAGAGTTTTTTCTTGAATTTCCTTTGTTAGGAACCGAAGCTGATGACCCATTAGAAGAGCATAAATTTGACAAATATTTGACTTCTGAGGAGTGGTTGCAGAAGTATGGCTTGAAAGCTCAGAAGCTCACAGTGTATGATGCACTTGCTGATTGTACATTTCGCCATGCAGATGGAATTGTTGACATCAAAACTAAACCAGAGGATGAATCTTCACAAACTGATGCTGTGAGTAGCATTAGTTTTCCTTCTCAGCCTGTGAATTGTTAGGGTTTCTTTTTGTTTTAAAACTTGAAATGTCTATTGATAGCTGAATTTATGATAAAATTTATAATCTCTTGTTATGTGTTTTTTTGCTAAAGTCAGTTTATTGGTGGAATGAGACAAAGATGGTCATAAATTGTTCCAAAGGGCTATTTGAAAATGATTATTCCTGGTCCACATATAATCTGCAAGGAATAACGAGGGCTGGCTTAAGCAATGCCTTGGGTAAAGTTTGTTCATCATCTTCATATTTCCTTAGAAGAAACATCAGTACCAGCTGCTTTAGAGCTTGCAGGTCTTTAAATAAATTTGAATTCTTTTTTCTTCTATTTGTTTTTCTTGAGCTTTACCATCACGCTGTTCAGTAAGCTCCTGTTCTCGCAAGCTACAGGAGTAAAACTAGTTTCTACTGACTTGTTCTCGAAGCAAATTCTGTGACCACACTATTGCATCCATTTCTGCACTTGTTCATTTGTAATCAGCATGTACCTTTGAAGTCTGTTTACTAAATATTGTAGGGCACAGCAAAAAAAATGTGTCTTGGAACATGAAACCTTTTTTCTTGGCTTTAGGAGTCAAAGAGGAAGGTAATTCATGCTAAATACTGTGACAAGTTTGTACATACCTTTTGGAAAGATGGATCTGTAGTTCATGTATATGTTACTACAGAAAAGTATAAGCAGTATGAAGAGAAAATGAGGACTGCTCTCAGACAAGTGGAAGGAAGGTTAGTGTTCTGTCACATAAAACATTTTCTTTTATTTTACATTGATGTTAAAAAGTTTGACTTTTACTGTCATAATAAACTGATGTAGCTGGTAAACTGCCAGTAGCGATATTAAGCTACTTGTGTGTAAGATTGAAATTCACTTGTGTGTAAGATTTCTTAGTAGCCATGCAAAAAAATGGATAAGCTGTATCTTTTATTCTCTCTCTGGAATACAAAGACGAAAGTCAGTAAGTGCACTATAGAAACGCTACTGAAAGTGGAAAAAGCATTGGAACTTACGGTATGTTGGAACAAGGCAGAGAACTTCCAGATTCATTCATCCTGCATACCTAGGAATTCTTTGTGATATCTCTGGCACCAAGAAGCACAAATTGGCCTGTGCCCGTACTAATAGTGCCTCTTTTGCAATTTTGTGTTGAAGACAACAAGTTTGAACAGCCTAGGATGTGAGCAAGCTATGAAGTAACACCTCTACTCAGGAGTTCAGTGCTCAAGCTAGCTCCATAATTTGCTGTACAAGATATACTCTGAGGTTCTGTAGGAAGGCTACAAAATAAATAAATAAATAAATAAAAAGCAGTTAGAAAGTCTGATTGATCTGTCCTGAAGATGCCCCAGGTCAGGTTGCATTGAGTCGTGACCCATTTCTGTACTATCTGGAAAGGAAGTTTGTCTAGTTTCAATGTGGGTATCTCCATTATATGTTATGTAATTCCTAGCTTTTATATCTACATAAAGAAGAGGTCAAAATGTTTAAAATGGATGTTGCAGATCCAAAAGTATCGCTAAATATTGCAACAGTGTTTTGTATATTAGGGCAACGAGATGTCTCACTGATTAAAACAGGATGTGAACTTCTGTTCTACTTCTCTGCCAAAATATAATAGCATGAATATATTTAGCAGGATCAAACAGAGTTTTGGTGTCCATTTTAATTTATCTTCATCTTGCTATATTTGGGATAATGTTATCATACTGTGAAAAGAAAATCTGAGGTATAGCACTTTGGTGTGCTTACGTTTTTGAAATCCAAGCCAAGATTATGGGTTTGTTGTTTAGAATGGTTTGTTTCATTGTTAATAAGTCTTAGTAGACTTCATCAAACACTGACTAACGGTATAATACCTGTCAGTAACAAATATAATAGGTTCCTTTAAGTTTCTGTGATACCATTTTTTTAAACCTCTGTGGGAGATGAGCAGTACTTTTCCCAGGGCCATTATATTCCATCTGCTAAAATGCCTGTGTTTCGGAATAGTCAAGTAGCTTATGACTCTCAAGGGAAATTAGATTTGGACCTGTTGTAGCCATTACTGAGGAAATGCTCTTGTACACAACCACATGCTTGCACGCATTTAACTAGCAGGCGTGCTTAAATCCTGTTTAAAATGTAAAATGAAGTCTGTGTTTAAGGCCCCGGGCCAACAAGGCATTGAAGCATCTGTGTTACATTAAGACTCTTTAAAGTGGTCGAGTTCTTTACAGAATAGGTTCTCAAGTGGTTTTCTGAAAAGGGAGGCATTATTAGCATATGCTTAAATGATTTCTTGAGTTCAAACTGGATAAGTCACAGGGGCAATAGTTATAAATACTTTCTCATGGGATTTGCTAGCTCAAACTACTGGGTAATTGACATTATAAAGTTGTTTTTTTGTCTGTCCTGTGTTCTGTTTCTCTCCAAATTCCTACTGAAATTAGAAAACATATTTGTCTTGCATTATTACACAGCAGCAGGTTATTGGCACATCAGAGTCAAAATATTGCTCATGAAAAGGACTGGTAACAGTGCATAAGGAACAGGAATAGAAAGCACAGCAGTGATAATACACAGTTCTCCCAACATCTTCCCTACCATGTTTTGCTGTTTTTCTTCCTTGCTCAGGATTAAGTGGCTTCAACAAGGAAGCAGAGGTCTCTTTGGGAATGTGTTTGAAGATGATGTCTATATTCTAATTGATACATCCCAGTCTATGAAGGACAAGCTGCCACTAGTGAAGGAGAAAATATTTCAGCTCATACAGGTTTGATGAAGTGATGATTCTGAAGATTGAGGAGCCCTTTAGAGTAGGCTGACCTTTTCTGGATGGTTGTTACCCTATTTTTCCATTTTTGTTGTTTTGGAATCGGTATTCAAAAAATATTTTTAACGTCTATTTTTTAAATTCTTTTTCTTGTCCATCTGTACAAATGTTTGAAAAAAATCCGGAGCAAAATAGTAAAAATTTCTCTCAAAAACAATAATAATATATCTATATATATATAAAAGAACAGCAAAACAGTGTAATGAAAGACCTTCTGGAATTTTCATTTTCATTTTTAAGCAGTGTCTTCCAATTCCACTGGCATGTTGTGATTCGTGGTATGTATTTCCTACTTTGAAAATAGAGAGCACAGAGCATTTTGAGCTTGCTTGCGTCTTGCACGGTCATTCAGAACTTTGCAAATTGACTTGTAAGGTGCAGCAATACCTTAGAAGCAGTGTGTGCTGAAAACTGTGGGACGTTCTAGAAATCTACAGTGATGTCACTTGAGTTTACATTAATAGTTGAGAGAAACTGCTAAAACAAGACTGAGTCTTTTAGATCTAAAAGAAGTAACTGATAAAAGTTAAAATTTTAAAATTTAAATTTAAAAATAAAAATTCTATCAGTCTAACACTGATAGCAATCATTAGTAGAGCTGGAAAAGTTAGAACTGTAACACAGAAGTTTTGAGCTAAGCGTAAGTAACAGGATGTAGTATGATGCAGTCCTCTAGGCAGATCAACCTAGAAAGTGATGAGATACTGTACCAGAAGGTTTCACAGGCAACTGTACAGAAATGGTGATAAAAAGGAGTCAAAGATCCCAGCTCAGGAAGTTTGAACTAGCTTGCACAACTTTCACTCCTTATAACTTCTGTCCAAAAGCAACTTCAGCAGATTCTTAATTCTCTCTTGCTGTCCTCATTCCCCTTGCTGGCCTCTGCATTTGATTCTTGTTCTCCTCCTCAAAATGATGTCTTGTTTTGATTCTGATCTCATTTTCCTTTGTTAAGCTGTCATATTTTCCTTATACTAATGTTCATACCTATTTTCCTTTCTCTCTCTTTCCCTCTTAGGCATTTGCTGTTCAAGTAGTTGAGAAATATGAGTAAATGGAGACTTAAACATAGAAGTTCAAATTATCTTCATAATTGCAGGCAGAAATCATTTATTGTCTGTCTTCCTCTTTGTTTCTATATGCCACAACTAAGTGTTATCATAATTTATTGTAATGATATAATCAGCTATATATGAATTAAAAGAAGTCTTGCTGGTCAGTATTTCAAGATACAAGTATTCTTTCTTTCAACACTGAGTAAAATTTAGATTTTGTCTCTTGCAGGAACAATTGAGACACAAAAAGAGATTTAATTTTGTGAAATTTAGTTCCCAAGCAGTGGCATGGCAAGAGAAACTTGCTGAAGTTAATGAGGAGAATTTGCAAGATGCTTGGCTTTGGATAAAAGGGCTTGAGGTAACATGGAAGCTAATTACCATGCAGCATGTTTGTACAAAGTTATATTTGTGTCTTCTGTATGGTTGGGGTAATTTTGGATTCACAAGGTATTTTACATGAATAAGATGAGAATATAAAGGTGATAAATAGACTTTAGTAGATCTGAGTACAAGCTATTATCTGTCGGGTATTATCTTTTAACAGTGGGCTTGTTTTTAAGATTATATTAATTCTACTTACAGCCTGCTACGTTGATTAGCCACAACACCAGCGAATTTGATTTCTTCGTGAATGACTACAGTGCTCAGATCCTGGTTCTAAACTTATCACTCCTGCTGTGGGCATGCTGCCTCTATGAGGGCTGGAGCTGATGGACTTATAGCTGAGAGCTGATACAGGAAACTGTACGGCTACCAGCTGTGCTTGTGAGCTGCAGGAGCATGTTTAGTCCCTTTCGGTGAAAAGACAGGCAGCTGACTTTGAGCTGCAGAGGAACATGAGAGCAAGGATATTCAGACCAAACATCTCTTTATCTGCCCAATACTCTTTTTCTGACATTGGCCAAAAGCTGAGGAATTTACCCTGAAACAGAGTTGAAATGCTTGTAGTCAGCCCCATTTAGGCACCAGGCTGACTGCATTTGTCAGCAGCACCAGGACCACTTAATGTGTCAAATGTTGACAGCAATGTTTCCAACAGAAGACTGAGAATCAGTCAGGTAGAAGTACAAATATATCCAATGTTAAGTTTTCTAACACACAGCACTTGTGTTTACATAATATATAGCCCTTCCTCAGACTTAATTGTGGAGTTCCTGAGGAACAGAGGAAGCTACATAATAACTCTGAGACTGCAAAGCAAGGTTAAAAAAAAGGTTGTATTCTCAGAAAGTGTGAGTGGACAAATGCTTGGAGAAGAGAAAGTATTGGTATGGCCTCTCTGTGTAGTTGATGAATACTTACAGCTAAGCTTAGTAAACTTAATTACACTGCCTACCTTCAGACTTAAGAAGTTGGCTCTGTTGAAGCCGAATACCACAGCACTGCATCGTGCAGGTTTCATAAGACTTTCAACTAGTGTAATCTGATATTATTTTTATATGCATTTGGGAACAGCCTTTTTCACTACTGCTGGCCAAATTTGTGAATATTAGCCAGAGCAGATCCTTTAATCTTATTTAATACAGTTTGGTCCCAGAATGTTGAATGAAGAAGCTGAGCTATAAACAGGAAGTAACCGTTAAACTTAAAAACTTAAAAATCCCTCTGGAATTAATAATATTGAAAATTTGGGGGGTGTTTATAAACACAATTGAAGCACATCAGATTTTTAAAACACTGTTATAGACAGTGTGCATTTGTAACGGTAGTTACTAAGAAAACAAACAGCTTTTATCGTAAGGTACATAGTCTTTTCTCTCATATCATCAGCATCACCATTCTTTCCCATGATATAGCAGAAGTAGTTATGTTGCAAATCAGTTCCAAGCCATCTACCATTATTAAAAATAGCCAGGATGGGCAATTTGCACATAATTGCGGGTGCTGTGTGTCTTGAATTTTAGAATGCTTTCTGAAATATTGGGAATATTAGGTACATTTAACATAAAGAAAATGGCTCAGACCAAGTATTTCATGTAGGTAGGTACTGTTAAGATTTTTCTGTGGATTAGTAAACAGGATGATAAAGCATCTGAGCTGTCATGTCACCTGGGACATATATTCTCATGTAGCCATAGAGTAACCTCCTAGAATGTACCTCCTATTTCATTTTATCTGCTTTACCTTCTCTGCCCATTCTAGTATAACCGTTTGCTGGAGGGATGAACTGGGAGTAATTTTAACACAATTGATAGGACTGAAGAAGTAGTTTTGCCTCTTAACATAATTTTTCATGCATGATATTAGTGATTTATATTTATCTTCTATAACACATTAAATACGTGGATCCTGGGTCTCTTCTCACTTTACACCACCACAGTCCCCACTGCTCTGCATCAAGACTGGTGCTCAGTGTTATGCTAGCATAAAACTCCCTTTTAGGGATTTTGCTTTAAAAGAATAAGACCGCGACTCGATGAAACAGTTTTCCACACTGACAAAACCTTAATTTTCCCTGAAATTTGGAAAGCTTGTATACTCAGTGTTTGAAAAGTAGAAATCTGGAGGTATGAGTTGTAGTTTTTTGGTTCCTTTAATCTGTGAAATGCATTTCAGTAGATGTAGAGTTGTATTTTCTCCAAAAAGAAAAAAGAGATCACGAACTCTGCATGAGAGAATGACAGAAATTACTCAAATGTAAACATTTTAGATATCTCATTATTGCTTTACCCTGTATTTTATTATATTTCCTTCTACAGCTCATATTGCTGTTGCTCAGCATTTTATATTTTTGCATAATTATTGAATACCAATTTGGTACCAATTTATGCTATGTTGACACTTAGTTTGATATGTAAGAATTTTCAC
This sequence comes from Alectoris magna, assembly GCA_030625065.1. Taxonomy (NCBI): domain Eukaryota; kingdom Metazoa; phylum Chordata; class Aves; order Galliformes; family Phasianidae; genus Alectoris; species Alectoris magna. The sequence goes on from CM060560.1 coordinate 64,766,509, forward strand.
CATTTTATTTCTAATTTCAGTTCCAGAATACCCCTTGAATTGGTATGCTGTGATCATGAATTTAGGAACAGAGAGAAAGAACTGGTAGCATTTATAACTTCTTTGTTGTTTTTTTTTTTTTGGTTGTTAGGTTGGAAGTTCCACAAATACACTCAGAGCTCTCCAAATTGCTCTTGCTGATACTGACACTCAGGCTATTTATCTCTTGACTGATGGGAGACCTGATCAGGTATTTCTGAAATGAGAAAACAGAAAATGCAGTGGTGTGGTGCTACACTGGTAGTGTCAGAAGACTGAAGCAAGCTGTATGAGATGAATGTTGCACCTGCAGAGCAGAGTCTCTTGGAGGTTGTCATAATAATTCAAAATTGCATTTGAGATACGTGCTGTTAGAGAAGGGCTTTGGTTAGACCTCTCCTCCCAAGGTCCAGTCTTTGATGCATGGTAATGTTGATCTTTCTAACTAGTTGATTTAAGGATCTGGTACTTGATTAAACATGAAGATTGGATCTTAGTGTCTGAACTTAGGGTTTGTATTAAAACTTGTGTAGGGCAGATCTCTCATGAATCAAAAATTAAAAAAAAAAAACAATGTTGGTCTCAATATATGGTTGGAATTAAAACTACCCAGCATGCAGAAAGCTTCATTTCAAAAATACTTTCTTTACTAATGAAAATGTCCCTTTGTTTAAATAGCAGATATGAAGCAAAATCCTGACTTTATTTAGATAAACAACTGGGCTGGAAGGCATATAAAATTAATTACTGAAGCATATTGCAGAAACAATACCTTGATAATCTTTAAGGTGTTTACCAGCCTGAGCAATTCTATGATTCAATTCTGTTTGCATTTCTTCTTGTTCTGCTTTTCTTGATAAAAGAAGGAAAATGGCCCAGGAGGAAGGGCTTCCAAGTGGTTTGAATATCAAAACATAAACTTGATTTAAATTAGTGGATGAGAGACTTCAACTTACATTTTTAGTGTTATTTTTAATTTTAGGTTTATTTTTTGATATCTTCTGCAGGCAGGTTGATTGTTGCTGGCTGTCATGCATTAAAACTTATCAATTTGTAACTGAAAAAATCTGTATTGTTTGACACTTCTGCAGGCTAGGAGCATATATTCGTATTTTATTTATGAGCAGTTAGGCTTAACATACAGCTAGACTCCACATTAAATATTTTTCTGAAAGCAGTAATTAATTAATAATTTTTTAACTTCCTTAATAGTGGATTTTATGACATAATTTTTTAGAGGGAAAGTACAAAATGGCCAAGATTGCTTTCATTTTTAAAGTTCAGAAAGCAAATATCTTGAAAATCTCATGAAAAAGCCAAATATATCAAGATTTATGACAGTGTATGAAGAGCCATAATATTACCAGAAGTTAGAGAATGAGTCAATAATTTCTTTCTTGAAGGATCTAGTGATCCTTCAGCATGGTCTATAGATGATCTTATACTTTCTCACATAGTTTTTATATCTTTATTGGAAGAGGAACACAAGCTTATTTCTCCACCTCTGTTTTGTTTTCTGTTATTGAATCATCTTGTCATTGAAATAAATCAGTTTAATCAAAATATCAGCCATTTTTATCCAGTGATATACATGTAGTGATTGTAAACACCAATGTGGTAGCTTAATTTCCTTTGCTTTAATAATTTACTTCAGGACTTAAGAAACAAAGTGTACTGATTATAATTTAATTTTAGTTTGATTAGAGTATCCTGTGCCCTAGTGCATTGTCAGTGTTTCAATTTCAGTTTTAAATTACCTTATTTCATAAAATTATGAAATAGTCATTTCATGCAAAATGCATATTTTTAGCCATCTATACTTATCAGTGTCTAAGCAACAGTATGGCTGATTAAATTCATGCAAGTTCTCCTTATTATGTTAAATTCATTTTTAGATGCCATCTGCTTCATATATTTTTGTTTGTTTGTTTTTCAGCCCCCTCAAACAATTTTGGCTCAAGTCCAGCTTCATCCTAAAATTCCCATTCATACTGTATCCTTCAACTGTGATGATACAGAAGCTAACAAATTTTTGCATGAACTCTCTACTGGAACAGGGGGACGGTTTCATTATTACAACGTTTATTCAACTGATCTTGGTGCTGGAACATCTAGTGATGTGAGTAGTTAAAATGTTTGATTCTTCATAGAATCATAGAATGGCCTGGGTTGAAAAGGACCACAATGATCATCCAGTTCCAACCCCCCTGCTATGTGCAGGGTCGCCAACCACCAGACCAGGCTGCCCAGAGCCACATCCAGCCTGGCCTTGAATGCCTCCAGAGATGGAGCATCCACAACCTCCTTGGGCAACCTATTTCAGTGTGTCACCACCCTCTGAGTGAAAAACTTCCTCCTGATATCTAACCTAAACCTTCCCTGTCTTAGTTTAAAACCATTCCCCCTTGTCCTATCACTATCCACCCTTGTAAACAGCCGTTCCCCCTCCTGTTTATACCATCCCTTCAAGTGTTAGAAGGCCACAATGAGGTCTCCCTGGAGCCTTTTCTTTTCCAGGCTAAACAAGCCCAGTTCCCTCAACCTTTCTTCATGGGAGAGAGAGAGGCTCCAGCTCTCTGATCATCTTGGTGGCCCTCCTAAAAAAAAAAGTCTATAGCACCTGATATTCCTTGGAGGTCCCCCATAAAAGTCCTTAATGAGGACTGACCCTGCGTAGCTTCTGATATCAGACAAGATCAAGCATTATCAGAGTGGGATGGTTGTAGGCTTCTCCATGCTGTTGAAGGAACTACAGGACACGTATTGCAATTCCACAACAATACACCAGAACAAAAACAAAACAAAACAAAAAAGCCAAACACATAGACCAAATTAATTCCTGTCTCAGAAATAAGCTTCTGTTTAAAATGAAACTGCTTTCTGTCATCCAAGTAAATGAGAGATTGCAGAATTGAGTTCTGCTGAAAGTTTGCTCTACAATAGCCACTGGGGAGAGAACTATAATGAGTAAAATTCGTAGAGTAGTAGTGACCTATCAAGTGTAACTAATGAGTTCAATCTAACAATTCCCACTAGAAAATTTCTGAATGGACTAGCAGATACACCCATTTAAAACATATCTTTTTGTAACTATAAGTTAAAACTCCCTTAATTATCTCCACAAATTTTAGAAATTATGGAATTGGAACCATGAAAACAAGACAGTAGCAGGCAGTTCAGAACTTTGCAGACACTAATTAAAAGAAGGAAGATGTGAAAATACTTCAGGTCTGGAAATATAGCAGAGACTGCACTGGCCAATTTGGGTGATGCTGCTGATGTGGATTGTGTGACAATGCATGCTGGAAAGACGAGAGCTAGAGACTGTGTTGTCTGTGTCAGGCCTTTTGGCCCTGTGGGAGTTGTACAGGCATCGTCTTTGGAATTTGCTTCCTGTTTCATCCTGCAGTCCAAATGATTACCAATCAGTTCACATCCAATATTTTCTTGAAGAAGCACTTCATTTGCATTTTTCAGGAGAGGATGTGTGATATGACTGTGATCTATAGAGTGACATCAGTTATTAGTTTAGTTCAGTTTAGCTTAGCTTAGTTTAGTTAATTTATTTCTTGTTTAGAATGAGGGGAAGCTACTGTCCTCATTAAAGTATTCAGAAATATGACTGTTCATATCTCAGGGAGTATCTGCCTTGTTAGGGAATGCTTGTCCTTTTTCTGAAAAGGAATAATAGCTTGAAAGACTGTATTGCCACACACACTTTTGTCTTGTTCTGCTATAGACTTGTTTATGCTTACAGAAAGTGAACAAAGCAAACTTTGGTTTAGGAAATGGGAAGACTACCTGAAAAAATGGTGAACTGAGTCGAGAGTACATTGTACAGGCCGCCCCAGGCATAAGAAAGACATGGAACTCTTGGAGTGGGTCCAGAGAAGGGCCACCAAGATCATCAGAGGGCTGGAGCACCTCTCCTATGAAGAAAGGTCGAGGGAACTGGGCTTGTTTAGCCTGGAAAAGAAAAGGCTCCAGGGAGACCTCATTGTGGCTTTCCAACACTTGAAGGGAGTGTATAAACAGGAGGGGGAAAGCTGTTTACAAGGGTGGATAGTGATAGGACAAGGGGGAATGGTTTTAAACTAAGACAGGGGAGGTTTAGGTTAGATATTAGGAGGAAGTTTTTCACTCAGAGCGTGGCAACGCACTGGAACAGGTTGCCCAAGGAGGTTGTCGATGCTCCATCCCTGGAGGCATTCAAGGCCAGGCTGGATGTGGCTCTGGGCAGCCTGGTCTGGTGGTTGGTGACCCTGCACATAGCAGGGGGGTTGGAACTGGATGATCATTGTGGTCCTTTTCAACCCAGGCCATTCTATGATTCTGTGATTTTATGATTATTCAAAATTATTATTATCAAAGCTTGCATAGTTTCAGTTCAGCTCAGTAATGAAACCTGCTGGGGAGTAATTGTAATAAAAATTTGATTTTCTCTTTGACAGAGTGAAGATATACGTCTGTTAAAACAAGAGATCGAACAGGGAGAAAAAGACCTAGAGAAAGTGAAGACTTTTCATGCTGAATGTCTGATGATGGGCTGTTATAAAGAAGAAAATAATACAGAGAATAAGTATGTCTGCATACTGCCATGACACTGACAGGAGATAGGAACTCTCTGCTAAGTTTCTCCTTTGTCATTGTCTTAAGTAACCTCTGATACTGTCCTCTTTAAAGAATAAGATTGTTGTTTTTTTTTTAAAGAAACAATTACACTGATGGAAAAGAAAAATTTGGAAAAATATATTAATACTGTGATTCCTGAAATGGTAATAAAATAGTAGGTAGTTTCAAATTATAGGATCATAGATCATCATGAGTTGGAAGGGACCCTTAAGGATCACTGAGTCCAACTTGAATAGAATATGAAATAACCAAAACATTGGAATGGAATAATTGATGCAAAGAGATGAAAATATTTTACTGTTTCTAGTAAAGATGTTCCCTCCAACCTAGAGAATTGATAAAAATTATTGTCCATGGGTAGAGCTGACTTGGTGCTTTATGACTAGAATGTTGCTCGTTGGAATACACTAACTGAAACAGAAATTACTTACAAATGTATTTGTTTAAAAGAGAGTTTTGTTGGCAAACACAATGGATAAAATTCAGCTTACTTTGTCATGTTTTTGATCTTATATTGCATTTCTGTATGTTTGTGCCATATTTGTCTCTGCTTTATATCAAGAGATAAGGAATCTTCTCATTAAAAATAGTTTGCTGTTCAGCATCAGTTGAAGAACTTGTTGAAAGTCTTATGGTGCCAAGAATGACAGTTCAAACAGGGGTCCTTTTACACCATAGTGGAGTCAGACTCCTGGGCCACTGTGATAAAGTTTTCAGCATGGCTGACTATACTGATTTCCATCTGGAGAGCAAAGACAGACAGATTCAAACATGAAGTTAATTATAGTCTCTATAGGAGAGCAGCATTAATAAAAAGGAGGGAAGAGCTTGCCTGGTGCCTCATTCATCTGTGCAGTAACAGTACAAAGACAAAAAGTATGCAATCAGATTTTTAAGAAAGGAATCTGTTAAATACAATATGCTAAAATAATGTTATTAAAAGTTAAATAAAGTAAATCTGAAGTGGAATGTCCTGTGTAATGATTTAATATGTATAGAAGGTAAGGTAGGCTCTCAGTATGAAAATGTAGATGTTTCAGAATTTCTGTACTTCACATTTTACTACTGCTGGGATGTGTGTGTGTATTTATACACCTATATACATATGTATACATGTCAGTTACTGTCACTGTTGATAGTAAGTCTGGTCTTTCCCCCAAAATTTGAAGTGGCTATTACAAAACACTCTGACCTTATTAAAGCAGTGCGTGAGGGTAAAGGTAACAAAGATCTTTTAAATAGACTCAAGAACAACTTTTAAATAGCTCAAGAAACCAACAATATTTTAACCTCCTTTGAGCTCCCTTTTGAAATGCAAACTAGGATAACAGAGAAAATATTTTGCACTGTTGGAAGCATTTGAAATGTGTATTTATACTTTCTGAAGTCTTCAACTTAGTGTTTCATAAACCAGTGATATCATACGCTTGAGGTCATTTACCGCTTGTTTCTTCTTTTTGTCAGCAATCAGAAGCCAACACATACTTTGTCTTCAGTGACTGAACATGTGGAAGGGTTGAGTACTAACCTTTGCAGCAGGCTGTGCTGTGCTTTACAAGAGCCAGCACTGGGTCCACATCGGCGTACTGGATATGCCTGGCAAGCCAATGGTGAGAGTCCTGTTCGAAGGAAGAAAGCGTTATTTGCAGGTATGACTGAAATGAACTGTAGTTTTTGTTAGAATTAATTCGCTAATTTGAAAATAGTCTGTTTATAATAGAAGAAACCATCCCTTGTTGGAGAAACAGATAAAGCCTTTGATGAAGCCTTAAATAGCCATCTTTCTGAAATTCTAGCTAACTTTCCATAATTTTTGCTTTTCACTCATAGAATCATAGAATCACAGAATGGTTTGGGCTGGAAGGGACCTCACAGCCCACCCAGCCCCAGCCCCTGCCATGGGCAGGGCTGCCCCCCACCAGCTCAGGCTGCCCAGGGCCCCATCCAACCTGGACTTGAGCACTTCCAGGGATGGGGCACCACAGCTTCTCTGGGCAGCTGCGCCAGCGCCTCACAGCCCTCTGAGTCAAGAATTTCCTCCTAATACCTAATCAAAATCTCCCTTCTTTTACATTAAGCCATTCCCCCTTGTCCTATGGCTATCTGACCTTCCTCCTAAGTTCCTTTTAAGTACCTACTCACTTAACGCAGACAAATGTCTATTTATGTTTTACAGAGAGAACATTTTGAAGTCTCTGTAAGCAGTTCTTTAACATATCAAACTCTTAATTCTTTTCATACCAAGTAAACACATTGTTGGTGAGAATAAGGAGCTGGTCGATTTTTCACTAGTTACCAACATTACTTGCAGTAATGTTTCTCCTTACTGTACTTGTAACACTGTTTCTCTTTGATGTATTATTTGTATGCCAGTCTGAATTAGGTTTTCCTGGTTTGATATGAAGAAAGAATTCATCCTTGGGAAAGTACAAGCTACCACTGAAATAATGTTGTGTTTGAGGCCTTGTGTAGTTCTTTAAAAATTGGGACTGGATACCAACAAGGAACTCAGAAATGCTCAGCATGTATTTGACAAACAAGCTTGCTGTTTCTTTCTTTCCCTTTCAACACCTGCAGAGCAAACAAAGACGAGTCTGCTGCGAATCCTGAGCCATGGAGTGAAATCAAGGGAAGAAAGCCCAGAGGAAAGAGGATCTCCTGAAAAAAAGAGTTTTTCTGTCAGAAAGAGTGTGAAGTGCACAACTGTTTTGAAAGGCAGGTTTACACAACAGGAAGCTCTGGGTAGGGCAGCTGATAACATTTCTCCTGGTATGTTTGGAATGAATAGTGCCTTTTCTGAGGGAACACTGTGTATACCCACACTGAGAAGCACCAGAGCTCAACAGAGATGCAGAGAGCTGGACACACAAGAGGATATTGTAACTAGGTCCTTACAATTGCAGCCATACTCCTGCCAGTGCCAAAGCAGGTTTACTGCAGCTTAGTTATGTCCACAGTATGTGTCAGCTGTAATTGCACTGTATGTTAGATTGCTGAAAGGAGATCACAGTGACTTCTTATCAATGGGGTAAATAGTTCTTGAGAGTCTCTTGTCATGGCACATTAGTATATTGTTGTGATACAGTAATTCTTAGTTTTGTACTATATTTGGGGCTAGAACAACCAGTGGTGACAGTTTGGTACCAATGTCAAAGGAGTTTGAGCTTGTGTTAATAAATCTGGGCAAAAAGCATGTCTCTGCGAATGGTGATTATATAGTAAGAGTACTTCCAATCAGGCTTGGAATATATGTATCCAGGTAGTTTTCATTTCTCTTGGTGATTCATGGAGTTCTGAACTTTATGGTATATCTTGTAAGTTGTTCTAAAGCCTCACCTATAATACTTAAAGATGTTTGACTTTTTATGTTTCACTGTCTTACTTTAAGTCTTATTTTTAGTACTGCAGATACACGTACAGATTTTCATAGCAGTATATATGAAATTATCTTTTCCTGATCATCTATTTAGTGATAGTACTTTGTACTACATCTTGAACTGCAGAATAGACTTTAACATCAGTCTTTCTTCTGAGTTACAGGAAATGAATAAATACAACATTCCAAGTCTTCTTTTAAAATTAAATTATTCACCATCTACTTTATAGGATTTCTCATTAATTAATTAAGATATATGAGACATATAGTAACACTGTTACTATTGATCAAGTGTCAAGAAGCAGAGGAAACATTATTTTCATTGATTAATTTAGCAACTGAAATAGATGTTACCGTGTAGTCCTTATGACGCCACGAGTAGGCTCAAATAAGTAAATTAGATTATTCCTGAGCTAGCATGTGGATGTATGCTTTTGCGTGCTCAAATACTGTAACACAATACAATGCAAATGTTTTGTTTCAGATGTGAAAATGCAGAAAACTGTGAAAAGTATGTCTAAAAGGTATGTGTTTGCATGTGTAGTCACATCGCAAAATTTGTAGTTCATATTTTTCTCCAGAGAATTCAAACTTCTCTGATGCACTTCTACCTTTGTCTTATAGTCTCTTGTTTCTAGTTCTCTAGATATCTCTTCAGCTCTTTGGTTAAAGACTCATGGCCTGGTTGCTAGGCGGCTCACCATCATGGATGCCTTAGCTCCTACAGCTGTCCCTCATGGTACTAAATACATCCCAGTTCTGGACAAGCATGTACTTTCAAAAGTATTTGATGAGGTAAAGCTTTTATGTTGTTTCAAAGTAAAAATAAACCTTGGTACTGCTTTTAAAAGGAATTTATTTTATTATATTTTATTTTTTACTCCCATGAATTTCATTCATTCATTGCATTGTCTAGTGTTCCTTGTAGATAGCTGAAGCACACTAAATGCTTAGTGTAATGTTCATTCATCTGCCAGGAAGAACAAAAAGCTTAATAGTATTTCATGCAGACTGTACTCTTTACTTTTAGAGCTATGCATTTTTCTTTCACAGTTACCAGTTGATGGCAGTGTGCAGCCATCAGGTGCTCAGCAATTTCTTGAAGGTCACAGTCACTTCTCATTCATATTAATTCACTGGGGTACTGTATTTCAGGTCCATAAAGTCATTTGGAATAATGTGCAGGTACACAAAGCCTACGAATGTGGGTTTGTGCATTTTCGTGTTTTACAAGTCTACTCTAAAGATGTTTTAAAAAGAATTGGAATTCGGTAATTAAAATCTAATTTTGGTAGATGTATAGAATTATGAGATTCTAGAGGTGCAAAATTCATGATGAATCATGTATTGCAAAAATGTAGTTGCCATTCCCTTTAAGGAAAATCCATTTTGTGTCACGTTTCTCTAAACTAATTCTCATGAATGCTATGTTAGTCCTATGAACACATCGCAGCTCATTTTGAGTAATGAAAAAAGCTACTTTTTAAACAATACTCAGAGAAAGAGCTGAACAGATTTGTTTAAATAACTATGAATACACAAGGTGTACTGGCACAGGATGCAATATACAGCTAAGTAACATATTTACAACATGTATACATACGTACAATTTAAAATTGTATTTGATTTTTGAATTCAGGTATGTGTTTTATAACAGCATGCGGACTGTGGAAGCAAAACCAGATCCTCAATTTCAGTAACACTAAGTCAAACTCAATCTTTCTGAGGAGTTTTTTTTAAGTGTAAGATTTTTTTTTTTCTTTTTGTATACAATTAAGAAGGTGGATTTTGTATTGGAAACACTCAAAAATATTCCGTTTCCCATTTTGAATGGAAAATAGCTGTTGTTTTTTTTTAAAATCAGATATTCAGTGGCTGAAAACTGTACAAAATATTTGTGAAATACAAAAAAAAAAAAGTATGACTTTCATATAACTTTTATGACTGATCTCTGAGCAGTCACATCTTTCTCCGTCTTCTTCTGAATACAGCTACTAAGTAGGGCTCTTTCTTCCACCTTTCTAAATGAAAACTCCTTTGAATACTTTCCAAATAATCCTGAGCTGCATTTGAACTTCTATTTGCAAAACTAGTCTTTTCAAATAATGGTCTTTGAAATTATTTCAAAACTGTGATTCAGCAAGGACTATGCTACAGGTATTTTTATAATGGCATTTCATGTGAGTTTGTGCTGGACTAATTTAGCTGTTCAGTTTGCAGTGCTACAGGCTTGGGGCAGAGTGGCTGGAGGACTGTGTGGAGGAAATGGACCTGGGGGTGTTGGTTGATGCTTGGCTGAACATGAGCCAGCAGTGTGCCCAGGTGGCCAAGAAGGCCAATGGCATCCTGGCTTGTATCAGGAATGGTGCTGCCAGCAGGAGCAGGGAGGTGACTGTCTGTCTGTACTCAGCTCTGATGAGGCTGCACCTTGAGTACTGTGTTCAGTTTTGGGTCCCTCACAAAAAGAAAGACATTGAGGCCCTTGAGCATATCTGGAGGAGGGCAAGAAGCTGTGAGGGATCTGGAGCACAAGTCTTCCGGGGAGCAGCTGAGGGAACTGGGATTGTTCAGTCTGGAGAAGAGGCTCAGGGGAGACCTTATTGCTCTCTACAATGACCTGAAGGGAGGTTGTGGTGAGGTGGGGGTCAACTTTTTCTCCCATGTAACAGTGATAGGGCTAGAGGGAATGGCCTCAAATTGAGCCAGTAGAGGTTCTGGTTGGATATTAGGAAATATTTCCTTTCCAAAAGAGTGGTCAGGTGCTGGAACAGGCTGCTCAGGGAAGAGGTAGAGTCACCATCTCTGGAGGTGTTCAATGAATGTTTAGATGTTGTACTGAGGGACATGGTTTAGTGGGGAAATTCTGGTGGTAGGTGGACGGTTGGACTGGATGATCTTTGAGCTCTTTTCCAACCTTGGTGATTCTATGATTCTTTGGTTCAGGGTTGAATTAATTTCAGTGTTCTTAGGATCAACAGCTGCTGTACAGAATCTAGATAGTTAAATACAAACTTTCTTCTGGAATAGAAACTCAAAAAATATATCTTTTTTGACAGTTTTGTTTGTTTGTTTGGTTGTTGTTTTTGTTTTGTTTTGTTTTGTTTTGTTTTTACTGATAATCCCCAGTAATTGTATACAAATACTGTCTCTTTGACAGTGGAAAATTTTTGTTCTGTGTTTGGAGACATGGATATTTCTGGATCTGAAGCGGGACACAGGAAGTTTAAAAAAAACAAATTGAGGTTGCAAATAAGGTGGAACCAGTAGAGCCTGTGAGCCATGGAACCCTTTCTTCTTGAAGACTCATGCCAGCATGTCAAAGAAAAGCAAAAAACAGGTTCTGAGATTAACCAAAGAGCTTGAACAGGAGACATTGATAGATGAATTAAGAATCACAGAATGGTTTAGGAAGGGACGTCTGGAGGTCATCTATGCCAGTCCAAGAATTATCTCAGTTATTCCAGTTGGAAAACTTCACTGAGGATAATAAATGTATGGGCAATTCTGCATTCATTCTTCTGAGATCTTAGTGTTCTTGGTGTGGAATGCTGACATCCTTGGCTGCTTTTCTGGGGATAATATAATATTTATTCTCAGCCTTTGCTAGCAGTGATGATGGACTGACTACCTGTGAGCAGTTTTCTCACCTTGGAGATGAAGAAAGTGAAATGGTTTCCACGATGACAGTTCATTAACAAGAGGCTAACCTCTTTTTTCAATTGTATGTGACCTTTCAGTTTCACCTGAAATTTTTCAGAGATTGAGTGGTCAAAGTATCTATAGAATTCATATCCAGAAACAAATAAATCTGTTTGGAGACTTATCTAAATTACATTATACTAGTTCTGGAGTAAACCTTCGCTACAGAACCATCTGTGTTTCTGTTGCAGATTGTGACATCTTCAGTACAGCTTTTCAAGACATGAGTTTTTGACTCAGTGCTTTAACCAATGTAGTCATGTTCAAATTCAGTCAGAACAAGAAATCTTATCAGTCTAAACTGAGAAATATTTTTCCTGAGTTATCATGCTTTAGTTTTGTCTTTAGAATTTCAAATTTTCTGGTTTGAAATGAAAGCTGTTCTGAAACAAGTGACTTCTTTTGATACGAAAGTACTTCATTTAGAAAATGACAAAACATTTTGGCACTAAAAAAGCCTCCTTGTCATTTTTTTTCATCTGAATCTGTCAAATTTTGGTTGAGTTTGTGAACAGTTTCCATTCTCTGAAAGTATGCTTAGTATTTCAAATTTACTATTTGCTAACAACACGCTCTGTTCCAGTTTTATTCTTCAATATTATAAGAATCTGTTTATATTTGTCGGTCCTCCACAGTCTATTTGGAGCTTTTTCCAAAATGTGTTAAATATGTAAATAAGTAATGCTTTTTGTACTTGGAATAGCTCTGGGAATTTGTAAGGGAATGAGACAGAGGGCTTCTGCGTGGTGAATCCCTGCTGAACTTTTGTAAACTTGGTTGGAGTAACATAGCAAACAACAATCAGGGCAGTATAAGGCTGGTTTTTCCAGTTCCTTGCCTTCCGTCTTTTGAACTTCACCTGGAAATGACAGGTAGCCAGACTGCATAGCTCACAGTTGTGAGCAGAGATTTGCCTCATCTCTCTACTTCACTGGCGTGTTCCCATTAGTCTTAGCTTCTAAGTGATTTTAAAATTAATCCAACATGTGGAGCTTTGATGTGGGCTGGCAGTGGAATGACAGAGATTTATAAATCAGACATCTTCTGGGAGAGAGATTTGCAGCTCAACAAGAAGCTGCAAATAGGGAATGGAAGTCACACTTGCTGGAAAAAATGGTTCTTCAGAAATTATTTGGAATCCGGCTAGGTTGTGATGATTCAAACATGCACATATGCGCACAAAAGCACTGAAAAGTGCTTTTTGTTATTGCTTAAAGCAGTCTTGTTATTGCTTTATTTTCTGATTGCTTGCCTTGTCCCTCCAAACAGTAGTTTTAGTTCTATTTAACTTTAACCTCATCCATCTTTTTGACTTTACATCCTCATCTCAGACAGGCACTTGGAGAAGCTCACCATTCAGCCATGTGTACTGAAGACAGTTCTGGGGAGAGCAGCATTCTGTGCCTTCTCTATTTTTCTTATGTTTTTTCTCTTTAGAATAATCATCCTAACACTGGTAAATAAATGCTTTTCTTATTGGAACTGCTGAGCAATTTAAAAGACTGAAGGACGATGGAACTTTGAACTGAGAGATGGGAAGGCATCTTTCTTCCTTTCTGTCATCCTTTTCCACCCTTTTCTCTGTCTTTTTAAGATGTACTAAAGTAGTGAATTCACCTTATGAGGATGATATGTTGTGAGCTTTGAGAGAGATGGAGGTCCCTGATTCTGACCAAGCTCATTTGGTTCCTAAGCCTTACTGTGGTCAGTTAAGACAAGTTTCAGTGAGTGATATCCACCTTGCTATCTTTTTGGTGATCGGTGATCATTGTAGCCAAAAATCTCTTTCTCTCTGGCTTTGATTTTTTAATTCCTTAGAAAAGGCAGTCCTCCAGGATAAGAGTGTTAAATACACTTAAATGGGTATTCTGTAAACTATTATATGTGTCTGCTAGAATTAGATGCTAGTAACTATAAGGGAGTGTTGTTTTAAAGCAGTGCAATCTGAAATACGCTCATAATACAGACGTGCTTGTTTCCCTTTCATAATTAGAGTGAGTTTTTTAAGAGTACTGATTTAGCTAGAATTAACTAGTAGTAATTGTGATTTGCCTTGTCCTGCAATAATTGTTTTGCGACTTCTCTGTGAAAGGATTGTCTCAGTTCACAATGTGTTATTAACAGTATGAAAAGATGTTAATTCAGGCATTTCTTCCTGATGTTCAATCACTGTTCCTCTGGAGTGCTCAGAGCTTTCTTTCTGCAGCCTTTCCACGTTCCTTCTGTCCGTTCTGATCCTTGTACTAGAACCTTGGATCCTCGGATCCCTAGAATCATGGGCGTTCTGTTGTTCTGATGGAGGAAAAGTTGTATGATAAATGATGTCTTTTACTGTACCACAGATACTATCGTTGGCCCATTTGAGCAATGACAAGAAGCGGATCACGCTAATTAATCCTCAGGCGGTGAATCTTGATGCCTATAAAGAGAAGTTGGAACAAGCAATTAAATCCTATGAAAGGCAAGTCTACTCATAAGAAGTCTATCCTATTTGCAGTCTAAAATCAAATTTTTCTTACGCAGTGGATACTTGCACACAGATTGTTTGCTTGAAGTTGGTAATTCCACATGTCAAACTATCATTAACCATTGACATGTAAGAGAAATGTTTATTTTCTTTAGACAAAATGAAGAATATTAAAAAAACCCTCAATATATAATAGAGAGATAATAACATACTGTTCATATTATATTTGTTTAATGACTAAAATATGTATTTTTTTACTTCTGGGAATAAACCTGAAAGTATTTTTTCCAGGAGAGGGACCCCAACCCTTTAAAACCACAGTGTTGGCAAGACTGTGACCTGAAATTAAGCTTCTTGATGTGTAGACTGATAATGGTCGTCTTTTTGCTGTGCTTGCAAAAGTATAACTGAGGCACATATGAGACCACAGAACCATAGAACTGTTTGATTGGAAGGAGTTTTAATGACCATCCAGTTCCTGCCCACAGTAGGAAGGTTGCGACATCTTCCACTAGACCAGGTTGCACAAAAGCTCCATCCATCCTGGCCTTGGATGCCTCCAGGGGTAAGACATCCACGGCTTCTCTGGGCAGCTGTGCCAGTGCCTCACCATCCTCACCATGAAGAATGTATTCATAATAGCTAATCTAAACTGCCTCATCTCAAGTGCAGGAACTTGCAGTTGGCTTTGCTGAACGATAAATATCCCACACAGGCCTCAAAGTATTTTTTTCTTTTACTTTCTTTTTTTTTTTTTTTTTTTTTTTTTTTTGAGAAGGAGAAATCTGAAATGTGTTATGCCTATTAATTAAACACTGCTAAGAGCACTTCACAAGTAAACAGGACAAAGACATTTGGTTTCTAAGCTGTATCTTTCCTTGATTTAACTTGGTTTGGATTTTTTTTTTGAAGCAACGTGGTTATTTGACTACTGATATCATTTCACAACATGCAATAAACTAAGGAGCTTTGACTGGAATTGTTTTAATAAATGAGATGTCTTCTAAGGCCTTATTCTAATAATGTTTTCTGATGTTATTCCTTTATATAAAAAAAGCCTTGATGTCAAGTGTTTAGCCATTGCCCGTTGAGTTCTCCTGAAAAGCTTTATTTTCTCTGTAGCTCCATGATCATGCCAGTTCCTTTTTAAGCATGTAATACCCCTGTTTTTCATTCGCACTTCTGGTTGCTAAATGTATATGTTTGTGGGTTGGTTTTTTTTTTTGCAGCAAAAATGGAGAATTATGATTTGTAGGTGCTTCTTTCTATGTCTAATATTAATGGCATTCACTGCAGAAAAATCTTTTGTTGCTCTGTTACAGAGACAGTGGTGTTATTGTCAGGCTGATGAATGTAGCGAAGTCAGGATTTCACACTCACTTTGACAGGAGGGTGGGCAAGTGATACATTTTTGACAACAACTTCTGAAGTATTTTCAAATTCTCATTGCTGTTCTCTGCTATTGAATATTCAATATTTATCGACTTCAAGTTTGAGAATATATGTTTTCTGATTAAACACAGATCATCTTTTCCCGAGGAGCATTTTCACAGCGCTGTCTCTTGTCTCCCTCAAGTCTGGTGATTGAATGTACAGTTAATGTGTTTACCCTTGGAGCTCAATGAATCAGATGTATTTGCAATAAAAGATCATTTACAATATAAAAAAAGACTTACTGTTTCTTATACAGTACACGTGGAACAGCAACCCAGACAAACTCACTTTTCTGTAAATTCAACACTACTTTTCCAGTAATTGATTTTAAAAAGGCTGCAGTTCAGCTTTATGAATAATGACTAGTCACAAATTTATTCTGACACCTATAGTTGAGACAATATGTCAGGGCATGCGGGTCTCAGGAACAGAAGCGAGCATGACAATATCTTTCCCATACATAGATTGACCTTAGCTTCAATTTAAAAAGTAGAAAAGCGGCGAGGGCAGATATTTCATGCTCTGACAAAGGGAATATCCAGTATTGAAGATGAAGCAGGCTGGGAGCTTCAAAACATGCATGGTCTTCTATAGCCAGAGGCTTTTATAAATGAAGTGGTTATGAGCATGCACATTTAGAAGCATGAAACAGTCAGTGGAGCATGCTGAGACTGCAGATTGTGAACGAGCTAAGTGATTTGCGTTCTAAAAGTGCTTGGGTTTGGCTTCTAGTAGATACAATTAGCCAACAAGAAATTCATATTCATAATTTGTGCAAATGGACTTTTTCACATGGAACAGTAAAACTAGCAAGTTTTTTAAGAGACTAATGACTGTTATCTGATTTTTCTTTCTAACAATGAGGCTGTTCTTTTATTCCCAAAGGGAGTTTGTTTTTCTGTAATTACAGCAATTAGGATCATCAGTAGAGCTTTATTTCTGTAGTGTAAAATGAAGTAACTGAGTGATGATTTAATTGTTTTAGCTGTTAATAAAGAAAACTGTGAGCTAGACGGTCTAATAAGAGTTCATGATTTATGTCTAAAAAGCAAAAGCAGAAGGTTTAGTGGTGCTTTTAAACTCCATTGCTTTGGGATAATCATTTCTGTCTGTCAGTCAGTAATTTTTCTGTAGCCAGAATTTAATGAAGTAGAAACATGAATGGCCCAACTAAGGGGTTATCTTAGCAGAAAAAATACAATTAGCATTGCTCTCCATGTGTCTGTAGACTACAGTTTTCTTAAACTGTTTAATTGGAAGAATTTAACCAGCGTTTAATCAGTTCTATGATTTGATTTGGCTTGCTGGCTCTGAAGAGAACCATCCATATAAAATCCTGGCAGGAAGCAGTAGTGTTTGCCACTAATCCTTCCATGAGCCTGGAACTGTCACATTGCTACTTGATGGAATATACTGTTTTCCAATCTCTTTCAGTTGATAATTTCATAGCTGAGTGCTAAGTATACAATTTGATGACACAGCGCTCTTGGAATACAAATCATGCAGATAATTTAAGAAACTGTATTTGTTTGCTGTTTTCACACCATCAGATGCACAAAGCACTGCATTCCCTCAAAAAAACCCTGCTTTGCTTTCTTTAATAGGCGCCTAAATCTACTTGTCTGGAGAGCCCTATCTCAGGAGGAAAGAGAAAAGTAAGCTGTCACCCTTTGGTTTTCTAACTTACCTCTGAAAGGCTGATCATAAACATTTGACACTTCTTTTTATCACTATTTCTGTAACCATCTTGTTTTATCTTCGTATGTTTCGTGCCTGTACCTTAGCTTCAAGAATATATGTGTGATGTGTAGTGGTATTAAATTCAGGATCACCGTCTTGCAGCACTGGTTGTTTGTAAAGGAAGTGACTTGCATTCCTTTTGAACTGGTCGATTCTTAATCAGTGTGGAGTGGCAGGGCCTTGGGCATCAAGTTAGATCTTCTCTCATTCAATAAACAGCACCTCAGTGGCTGGTTTGTAAGTTACATTTCTAGTTACTACGCTTACAGAAGCGGTCCATTGTGGTATCTCACAGTGCATATTTGTAGTACGGTAACTGGCTTGTTCCTGTATATTAGTTTAGAAAACAGAAGACTGTGAAAACGGAACTGACATCAATGAAGGTAGCATCTGTTTAGTTCAGAAAATAAAGTGAAAAACAAATAATGAAAATGGAGTGGGTGGGAAATATTCCAGGCAGAAAAATGGAGATAAACACCAGAAAGCTTCTAAGAATACTTGGGCTCATGAACAAAAATACACAGTTCTGTCATTAATGAGGAGAACTATTTTTTCCTAAAAAACCCAATCTGGTGCAGAGAGGAAATGAAGCCTATTAAGCAAAAGAACAGCAGTAAATCTAAAAGAGGGAATAGTTGTTTGTGAGTTTGAACAGTGTATAGTTGACAAGGTGGATGCCAAAAATATTTTATTGTGGGCAAGGTATGACCAATCATGTATATAACGAAATAAAGAAACCTAGCAATTGTAAAGTCTGTTGCTAGAGCAGTTTAGCAAGTTTGTTAATGTTGGTGCCATAAAGATGAAATACTTGATCTATTATTTCTCTTTTAGATTTATTATTTAAATGATCGTGTTTATGTATGATAGAAGCATGACAGAATCCTTCCAAAATCCGTAGGAAACTGTGGGGAGGGGGTAATAAGGTGTACTAACTTGGTCAATGGAGTCCTCAAAGAATTGGTTGAGGAGCTCCCTAGTTCACGCACAGTTACTGAAAGGTTATCACATGCTACCAGAGAAATTTTATAATTACTGGAGAAGTAATCATGTGATTGTGTACCAAATATTTGAGAAATTCAGTGCAGGAGATCCAATAATTTAACTAGACATTGATTCTAGACAAATAAAGGATTCAGATAATAGAGAACAAAATCTAAGTAAATAACTATACCAGCCAATATAGCTTCATTACAGATAATTACCTAGAGGACTAGAGAGATGAAGAATGAGAAGGAGTAGGGCGATGCAGTAGACATCACCGTGATTGTATGTATGTGTTGAAAAGACAGATGCATAAATGCATCTAGATTTCACATTCTAAATGATGGTAAAGCTGTAGAGAAGAGCCAGAATATTGACTTTAATAACTTGAAAACTATAAGGAAGAATCTAACTTCCAATTATAGATTTAAAGAATTCTACCTGAGCTGGGTTTTGGAAGTTTAGTTTCTTTACCAACAGAATGACTGTATCTGCTTCAGATTTTCATGTATAGGTACTTTGAGTGTACAGGTTCAATGTGGCTCTTTAGCGTAGAGAGCAACAACGTTACCTGAAGCTTGGATGGAAGCAGATTTCTGGTCCTTGAGTAAAAACTGAGCAGAGCAGGACTGAGAAGAACAAGCAGCAGAAGATTCTCTCTCTTTTAATGTCATCAGTCAAGACTGATGTGGCAAGTCAGGACTTAAATAGGGATCTGGTGCCATTTTAGACTATCTAAGTGCTTGCTACTTTGTCCTAGCTGCTGCTCTAGAAGGAGCAAGGATTTCCATGATTTCTGTATCATATCATTAAATTACTTCTTAGTGTGTCGGACATTCTAGGGCACCTAAGATAGCATCAAATACCTACACTCAGCCACTTGTATTGGTCTGTAGATGTCTTTCTATGAGAAAGGCAGGTGCAGTTGTTTGGCTAAACTCAGCTGGATGGAATACAAGAATTTGTGGCATGCAGAGTATAGGTTGCATTACTTTCATGTCTTATACTGCATTCAAAGTTTGAATTTTGGGATTCTGTTTGTAAAGTACTGTCAAAATAAAATTTTATCCCATGGATAATTATTAATATATTTATTTATTTATTAAGATTTAAGGAGGATGGGCCGGTTCAATACATGCAGCATAAGGAAGCTTTGTTGGAGGCTTTAGAGAATTTGGGATGGCCAATTTCCTATGAAGACGTCATGCTGTTAGAAGATGAGATACTGGCGGCATTAACATACATGCAGCAAGCCTCTGATCTTCAGGAAGCTGTCAAAAAGGAAACTGAGAAGAGCTCAGAATCACACATCAGCAAAAGTAAAAAGGTACAGATTGGAAGGTTTTTTTTGTTTTTGTTTTTTTTTCAGATATTCCTCTTCAGTATGTGCTTCTGTGATAATTTAGTTCTGTGCTAATACCTCATCCGTTTGGCATTTAGTGTGACACTATACAAATGGGTAGAGGGAATGTCAATGGTTTGCAGGCTGGTTTGGCCCAGTTCCATGAAACAGGAAAAGCAGGTAAGCAGGTGAAAAGAGCAAGTTTTCATGACTCTTTGGAAGCACCAGGAAATCGAGAGTTCTGCAGCTGAAAGCACCATAGAAATCAAGAGTCTTTGAGTAAAACATCAGTATCTCTTCTGCAAGGGCAGCAGAGATATATGAAAGGCAGTTGTGATATAAGGCTTGTGGTTGAATTAATGTCAGATAAACAGGAATTAAAGATCTTGTGATATCAACTCTTTACTGTAATCTTCTGTGGTATCTTTAGTTTGAAAGATAAAGAGAAGGGATGAGATTCGGATCTGTACGCAGACGCAGAAGTTTAGCTGTCCATAAAAAATAGGCATCTGTACATGTACACATAGCTAATCTCACACTGTGAACGGAGCCCCAGCTGACAGAGTCGGTTGCATCTGGAGAGCTGTTTATCTCATCCAGAAGTGAACACCTACTTTTGGCAAGCCAGAGGCCTCTCTCCCTTCCTTTAACACATTAGCAGAAAGTAGACAAAGTACTTGAAAACTGGCTGAAATTTGAGAAGAAGTTTGATTAATCTTATGTATATACACCCCCAGCTGAACCTCAGATTTTATTTGGAATGCTATTGATTTATTGAAATGCCTATGGAAATTCTTGGAGCAACAAATATTAAGAAAGTTATTGTATTCTGCACTCTGGGAAGCGTGCAGCCTAAGTACGCTGAGTGTACTTTTCAATTAGACTTTTCTGTTGTGAAATATATGTTCAGAAAACGTAGATTAAAATGCTGGATTCTCCTCTTATTATGTTCAGGGTAACTTTGATAATGGATTGATTCCATATTAACAGTTTTACCTTTAAATTATGTTGCATAGTAACATTTATAAACAGGAATATACGTGTGTGCTGTTAAAAACCCAGAGAACGCTTAAAAACTTACTCTTGATTTGAATAAGTCACAGTCTTCTGCACTGAGTTTTGGCTTCACTAGAGAGTGAGTGAACCTTCAGGGAAGTCAAGAACATCCCTTAAAGTTTAAAGAAACAGTTTGTCATTCCCCAGAGGTGAGATTTTTTGTACGCTCGATGCTTTAAAATTCAAAGTACTTCTGAAAGATTCAAACCACTTCTTACTTGGTTTCAAGTTTTATTTATATCTAAAACATCCATTGAAAAGAACTTCACTGGAAGTGCTGCTGCTCTGCAGAACAGCCATCTGGGTAGAGTTGTACTCTGATAATATTAAAATAAGGTCTCTAGGAAGTTTTTAAGGAAGAAAATCTCCCAAGTGTTTTAACTTCTAAAGGAAGGTGAGTAAAAACAAATAGAGAAATCATCATAAAACTCATATTAATACATTCATTTTCTTATTCATTGTTTTGTATTACTGGGTGAGGGAGTTTTCTTTGACAAAACCTGAATGCAAGGTTGGCATAGATACAATGAATTTTGAAAAAAATCCTATGGTTATATATGGAAATCATAATCAAATGATGATAATAGTTCCTTATTGCCCTGACATGCGTGCACAGAGATGTATCCACATACATATATATGTGTGTACACACATGCATCAATGTGAAGTGTGAAGTTAGAGGAAATTGCAATGAGCACCGTACCAAACTATGGTGTGAATTCTAAGCAGAGAGCAGGTATGTACAATTGGAATGTACAATTACTTGTGAATTATGCCGTGTATCACTTTGTGCTACCTAGTAGGTGGTGCACAGTATGTTATGCGTAGAAATGTAGTGCCAGTATGTAAAAAAGCAATCTCTTATCTGACATTTCTCGGCTGAAATATGCCCTTCTTTACATTGAAGTCAACAATAGTTTTCATGATGAGCTGTAGCTTTTGCGTACACTGACATAAGCTATTAAAAAAAATTATATTAAATTGACAAGAATATATTACAACAATACCGTCCATGTATGAAAATAAATGATAAAGAGAAGGATTGCATTTGGTTTTTGGTCATTTTGGTTCCCCTAAGAGTGTACATTTGAAAACGTTTTAATGTCTTTAAAAAACAAGATGATTCGTATTACATTCATCTGAAAATATGACATTGCCTGTATAGTTATCTTGATTGTTGATTTATCTATGCCATATAATGCCCCAATACAGAAGTAGCAGAAATATGTTCATTTGTCATTTGTTGACTCTGTACTTTTAGTGTTGCCTTGAAACACCAATGTGTGCTCTCAGGCATGATGTGATTAACATTGTGCAATCGCTTATCCTGAGTCAACCTGCTTTAGGAGCTTAATCAGAGCTCCATCTTCAGTCATCGCTAATCTGCGACTGAAAAGCTTTAAGAGTGAGAGGCAGAAATGCAGATGTAATTAGGATTCTGTTTATGTGGAGGAAAAAAAAAATTAAAGAAGTAGCACAAAAAACTGTGGAGCCTTTTTAAAATGCTGCCAAAAGCTTTTCCAAGTGTGATTTCTGTCTAAAAATGGATGTAGAAAGTAATCTGCCAGCTGAAATACATTGCATTACTGTGACAAAATAGCAGATATGACAATCAGTGAAAATTGCCATTATGAGAGTGCAGAAAAATCCACAGTTATCAACAAGGCAGGTTTCTAAATTGCTTGCTCTTTTTTTTTTTTTTTTTTTTTTACTAAACTCAAAACATCTTAGTTTTTAGTTTTTGAATGTTCCTAATTACCTTCACAAGTTCTTAAAAGAACCAGTAATCCTTTTTGGATGTCCTTGCTATGGGAGCTTTCTGTTTAAGCCTACAGCTGAATTAATGTTCTGGTTATCCTCCCTCTGCGCTCTGACCTTCGCAGGAGGCTGTGTTGAGGATGCTCTGTTTGTTTCTGTCTGTGACGGGGAGGCTATGGTAGTGCTTTGTTGAGAGAGGCTGACGCCCATCTGCACGGAGCCATAAACACAATTATTATCAAGCAAAATAGAAAATGCCAAAAATTGACTGATTGCTGGGCTAATTGTAGGCTGTATCCTAGTTTACTCAGTATTTATTTCTTTATTTACAGATATTTCTTTACGTACAGATCAAAGTGTATGTTGACCAAAAATCTTCCTCTTCAGTCTGGCACTTTGCTTTCATTTAAAAATAAGGAATGTATCGTTTACTATGTTGTAATTAGTAACTGCTTTGACATCAGATATGTTATCTGGCTTTTCTTCTGAACTTGTCAGGCATAACAGTCAGCTGCCATTTCTTATTGTTTTTATCACTGAATTATAAAGCTGTTTATAACATGATGTTTCACCTGGTAAGAGACATATTTAGGGTCCTCTGCTTCTCAATTAGACCACGTCAGGACTTCTGTGGTCCTGGCACTACTGTTCTTCAAAAATAGCTTCCAGGCCAGTTTTGTGCATCCTGTTAACGGCCAGCACAATTTCATGGAAAGTATATATGGGTCTTCCTATCCGTTCTCAGCTACAGTAGGAAGGTGCAAAAACTAATGTCTTTGAAAGAGAATTTTAAAATACAGCAGGTTTTGGCCATAGATAACAAAGTTGGCTTCACCCCATGTGGTTTGATGCATTTCTTTCATCAGAAGCAGAGCTAAGCAGAGTGGAAATCCTGGTGATTCAGATAAGAATTTTTGCAACAACAGTCCTGGTCCATGATATTCCTTAAAGAGGCACTCTGGGAGTGCCTGGGTCAATCACACTGGTACCTAAAGGCCGTGTGCTAGTAAGAGGGATGGGTTTGGCTTCAGGTTTCCTGAGCCACCTGGATTCGGCAGTGCTTGAAGCCTTCACTGTGGGTGCTCACGCACTCTTTAGCACTTGAGTTAATGAGGGCCGCTGGAGGTTGCCCAAGTTATTAGTCAAGCATTACAAATTAGTTTAAAATAAATATTCAGCACCAGCTGTCCCTTTGGAGCCCAAGGAATGAAGTAAATGGTTTACCCAAAGACCTTGTTGTGTCTGTGGAATTGTAAAAGTCTTTGCAGTCAAATCAGCCTTTGCCAGGTTCAAGCAGAAGCTAAGCGCTCTGAAGGGCCTTCGTTTTAGGCTGAGCAGGAAAAACAGAAGTGCTGGTATAATTTTCTGTAGGGGTGAACTACAGAAAAGAAACCACACATCTCCCATTTAAAATATATCCATCTTTGTGCGTGTTCTGCTTCTTTGGGGGATTTTTTTTAGGATCTTTTGTGAGGTGGGTTGTTTTTTTTTTTGGTTTTTTTTGGTGAGAGTTGTGGGAAAAAGATGTGATAGTTTTGTGATAGGTATAGTAAAACAAGAGAGCAAATGAATTAGTCAAAGCTTTTCCTATCTCCTACATCATTATTGCTTGTTAGGGCAAACCAAGTATCAAAATCAAATGTACCTTTTTAGACATAAATAAAAAAAATAAGTTAAAAAAAGTTTACTTTTAAACTTAAAGGTAAGTTTACTATGAAGATGCACCTACCTGGAAATAAAGATAAGTAGATTTTTCCTTACCTCATTCTTGAATATGAATTGTCCAACTTTGTGAATGTTTTCCTACAAGAATGTCAGCCAGAGCCATCAAGGTAAACTTCTGCCTGAACCCTTAAAATACAGGTATTATTGTGACCAAATCAAACGAGATTTAATAGTGAAAACTCATGGGTAATCTTTCCATGAGTGCTCCTGGTTAATACAGATTGTTCTTTTTGTAGCTATTCTGTGAATGATAACAGAGTTCACTGCATTAATTTGCCTAAGTTTCATCTGATTCCTAAGGATAGGTTTGGGCTGACTGGCTGTTGTGGGAAAAGAAATGAAAAGTAATTGTATCAAATTGTAGAGACTTGAAGAAGAAACTGTGAAGTCGAAGTCTAAAAAGCAACGAAAGGGCGGCGTATTTGTGACTCTCAAAAACCAGAAAGTGATTGCAAGATCAGACATCACGGGATTTTATTATCCAGGTATATATTGTTGTCCACATTTAAAATATTTACTGGTGAAACATTACTTGTTTGGCTACTTTGTTTTAGTTTTATGGTGTTATTAAGAATGCTTTTTAAGACTTTTTTTTAGGGACTAATTTCTCTGTTGTCTTGGTACAATTTATCCTGGCTAAATGCGAATGAAGAATGTATCGTATAGATACATTTGAGCTCAGTGATATCTAACAGCCTATAGATTTATTTTTTTAAATGACAAGAGATAAAAATAATTGTAGTATTTCATAGCGTTGTTCTTTTAGGAACGGTAATAAAGAATGTCAGTTCTACCTGCGCACTTGTTGACTTCAGCCATGGGGAGAGATGGGTTGTACCTCTGAAGTTCATTGTACCTGTGGGACGTGCCATGCCATGTACATATCTACAGGTGAAAGATTGTTTGCACTGATACCAAATACAGTTTTGATTTTGTCTCTTTGTTAAGACACAGAAAAAAAATGATAGTGTATCATAGAAGAGTCTTTAGTGATAGCATATTTAAACGTAGTTAAATCTAGAGACATACTGTTTTTCCCTTCAGAATGAAGGCAAATCCTGACCAGGTAGTTGCTGTTCTGTGAGGGGAGCATCCTATTCCAGAGAGGATCTGTAGAATTTGAATTTAAAAAATGTAGCTTCCGTCTCCATTTTTAACTCGATTTTTATAAGTCTTTTATATTTGCAATAACCTGAAAGTCCCAAGGTTTGTTCAAAAGCCCACTAAGCCCATAAGCTCGTGCAAAGTTCAAGGTGATAGAGATCTGCAAGTGTTCTCATTCTGTTCAGCTGGCTAGTTGAGCCCTGGTGCCTTTAGTAGGACTCTGTCCTTTTTTTTTTTTCCCCCCTGTGTTTTCTTGCTGATTCAGTGGAAATTAGGAGTGATCAGTACATGAAAGGAACAAATTCATTTTCTTTTTAAGATTCATATTAAAGCATGGGAACACATCAGAATGATGATTCATGTAAATATTTCTTAATGTTTAATTTTGTGCCTTGTTCACAAGCTATGGTGTTCTTCCTTGGTGTGTAGGTGGGAGACTATGTATTTGCCAGAACTGGGGCACAGACAGAGAACAATTATTGTTATGTGCCTGCCATTGTCATAGCAACACCAGAAATGGGGAGAATGGGCGCTAAACTCTACACGGTTCTGACGTTCACCAACAGGAAAGTAAGTGCGCCTAGAAGATGAAACTACTTTGGCAATAGTGTTATAATCATTCCCTTTTTGATGAGGCAGATGTAATTTTCCAGGCTAATGTGCTCACTGCCCCATTTCCTGTCTCCAGTTAACACAAGTAAATCAGAATTTGGGGCCCAATGTAGAGCCCATGTAATAAATGTGAAATGCAAAATCATGTAGGATAGTTCATTTGGTGGCTTTCACAAGCTTTGTGCTGCTAATGAGAAATACAGGGTTTTCATCACAGTTGGTACAATCTTCATTTCATCTCAGTGTGTTTGTTTGTAAGCCGTTATGATAATTGTACTGCATTTTTCTTAGTGCAATATTAAGAAAATGTACTTTGTACTTGAAAATGTTATCTTTAGAGCCTGATTACAGTTGCGTTAAACAAGTGGGTTTTTTATACGTATACTTCTTCATTGTTTCTGAGCTTCGGGTTTAAATTAAATGAATGTTGATTGTATTACTGCAGGAACACTGCGTAAGAAGTTGCCTTATTAAAATCAGCCAAACCAAATATGCCTTCTCCTGTCAGTATATAAGAATGGTGCAGAGGGTGGATTCTACAATGTGAGTATGCTCAAATCTAAAAACATAAAAGTTGCTTTACGTGAATGCTAAATGTTGCACTTTGGGTTCAACTGTGCTTTCAGACTTCCATGGGTAATTTTCTACTGTTGCCATGGTCTGGTTTGCTCTTAATACGTAAGCAAGTGATCTGACCTGCATGCATGTGCAAATTTTATTACCTGGGAATTTGTTGCCCTGTATTCATTTTGGAAACATTGGAGATATGTAATGGCTTGAAGTAGTTGCAGGCTTGCCAAAATGTGAATTTCTACATAATGTTTCCAGATTGTGATCACAGGCTTAGTTGTATATTCACTGGCCAGGTTGTAGAGCAGGTAGTTGAAGTTAAATTAATGAAGAGGAAATAAAATGTTTCAGACAATATTGCTCCCACAGCCCAAAAGAATAGATTTTCATTTGAAGCATTCATTTTACAGGCTTTAAATTAAAGAGAACAGATTTTGGCATAACCCAAAATAGCATAAATTTTACAAGCCTAATGGTTGATCACAACAAAGCATTGAAATCTGGTTCTTCTCATCAGCAGCTGTAGCTTTTAAAAACAAACAATGATATTTGAAATGGCAATGTACATGCGATTTTAGTATTTGGCCTGTAAAATGTCTCTGTCTTTGAGGATAGTACTGTTCAGATTGTCCTCAAATTACCCATATTAAAGGAACATGAGAAGTGCTTCCAAGCAGTGTTATTTCAAATGCTTTTACTTACGTCTGATCAGCTGCATTTTAAAGACAGCGAAGCCCAGATACGCAAAGGAACAGTGGGACTCAGAGCAGTAACACCTGATCATCTGGCAGATAGGAGAATGGAGCTGAGGTGCCTTCATTCTGTGGATGTATTTTGAATGCCACAATGTGTGGTGCAGAGTTTAAGGCAGTGACTGAGAAGTGATGAAGACAGCTGAGCATGTAAAACTGAGATTCTGTTCCCTTAGATGGCTACTTGCAGCCCTGAACTTGGCATATTTGAGCCATTTGGATTAATGGGGTCCTCTTTTGGCGCTGGATATGCTACATGAATGGTAATTTTTAGCATACAGTCAATGTTGGTAGACCTAACCTGAGGAACTCAGGTGAAGCATGTTAAAGTACCAATAAAAACCTCAGTGATTAATGCTGATCCACAACATTCCACAGTTCTGCTGCCAGAATCACAGCACCTTCTTTTGCACATTCCCAACTTTAACATCTCCTGCAAAATATTTCTCTCTATCTTTTTCAAGAATTACCAATAGAAGCCTTGTACTACAGAGGTTGTATAGTTAAGAGTCTTATAAATTTCCCACTGCTTAGAGCTGTCGGTCTCTGCAGTGAATTGCTTTGTGAATTATATGTGTAGACAGTCCCTGACAATGCACTTAGTGATTCAGAATGTTCTTTTGCTTACAGTGTTTTCAGCTAGGATTCAGGTTCTCCGTAAAGCCACATTCTTGTGAAGTGAAATCCCCTTCCTTTGTTGCTGGTTAATGTGTTAGTGTAGTATCATGCAGACATACACACTGTCCTCTTCTGGGCACTGACTACATTAACTCACTGGCTGCATCATAAAAAGCCAGTACTGGCCATGATTTTACTTTGTATTTGTTTGCTTTTGTAACCAGCATGCTGTGTTGAAAGATTGTTTTCCTTTTAAAAGGAGGTTTACATTCAAAGCCATTGAATAACCATGTTTCATTAGTGACACATTAATCAGTTACTAATATTAGCAATGCTATGGCAGAGCTCCAGCTTAGATTGAGCTGGAGTTTCCATTTCTCAGTGAGTATGGATGTGTGCGTCCAGCTGGAATTTATTATTCCTTATATTCTAAATGAGATGCCTACCTCTCATGTCATACTGACCAGAGTGAAGCGATGCAGCGTACTGCTCATCCACATGCACAGATCTAAGAAGAACACACTGATGTTGCTGTTAGAAAAGCTAAAACATAACTTAATCAGAACGGAAGCATAAGACTTAATGGCAATACTGATATCAGAAGCTGAAAGCGAAATGGTTCCTTTGTGTTAAGTCTTGTAGAAGTAAGGAACTAAAATGTGAAATGGAAAGCCTGTGCTTCCCTGTTGACAGAGAGCACACAGCGCACATGGCTCTTGTATTCCAATAGCTTGTCCAAATCTTCAGCTCTGAGTTCCTTGGGGTTTTCTTTTTGATGTTTGTTTATGGGTGTGTACTAGGAGTTGTGTTTAACTCACTAATCTTTAGAGCTACTAATGTATATCCCATTATTTTAATGTCATCAGGCACTGTCTGTTTGGAGTGCTTTTTCTGCCATCATAGTAGAAAGAAATAACTGTGGGCTCTGGAAATGTAGCTAACAAGTTCCATACACAAAACACCACACGACCAGGGCCCCCATCATAAAACACAGTTATTGCCCAAATCCTCTGTAGTCATAAGGTAGATAAAAGTAGGGGCCTGAGTCAGAAACTGAGGAACCGTTCTCATTTGATGTCAGTAAATCTGAGTACCTGAATTCTTGTTTCAGTTCTGCGGCACTTCTGATAACGTGGGGCTTAATGCAGTCAGGGAGACATCTGTAAACACATTTTGTGTCACGGCTATTCTGCAAATTCTAGAAAGTTCAAGAATGGTGTGGGAATGGGCTATGAAGGGTGTGAATTCTTGCTGACCTGTATTAGGACTGAGATTAACAGGGACATTGTCCAGAGTATTTTTAGATGAGTAACCATATGTAGTATGTTAGCAAGGAATATCATATCTGCAGAAAAGAGAGAAACAGTGCAAGCTGGTTTAGCCTGTTCTGTCCATATTTTGTAACTGGAAAGGAAGTTGAATTATAATGCACTCATAGCCTTGTTAAATGCTCAAGAGTACGCTAAGTCCTTCTCTTGTCAGCAGTGTAAGATGGGGAGAGGGTAAAATCTATGTCATATTAAAAAGGATTTAAAATAGTATATGGTATGTGAGCTTAGTGTATTTCCTTCTTTAACTTTCTAGCCCAGGCAGAGAGACTCCAGAGCCCCGTCTACACTCATCTTTGGAAAATGAAGGAGGAGAAGCAGCAGAGAAAAATACTGTGAAAGGAAATAGGGGAAAACAGAAAAAGAAGAGGAAAGCAGAGGACAAAAGACATGCCAAGGGGAGAATGATGGACTCTGATCTTTTGCTTGTCTCCAGGAGGGAGGTAGAACACAGAGGAAGAAGTTCACTGCCTAGCAATGAAGAAGAATTTGAAGGTAAAGAATTAGATTCTAAGTATTAAGGACTAAACAGGTGCGATAGGCCTTGGTTTATACCCACAAAAGAAACTCGGGCTCCTTTGTCTTTTCTGGGTATTAGACCAGTCTGCTTTCCTTTGTCTTATGTGATGGCATTCATCCACCTCATTTGGAAACCATTCTTTGCACTGATCATTCTCTGTCTGTTTCCACAGCAAAGGAAATAAATGAAGAAGGCATGTTCTGGCATATCCTACCTTAATTTTCCAAACTTTCATAGCAGCAGTGAAGGTGCAGTTACATCAACCTTAGTACCTGCTAGTAAGCATAGTGTAAATTGAAATCTTTCCACAATTTGTTACTTATTAGATGAAAGGTATATTTTTTACCTCAGACATTACATTATTGCATATGGAGCTCAATGCTTCTAAGGTTAAATTGCTTTTAGTGTCTGAGGTAGCTCAGTTAAAGCAGGCATCAGTATCTGTACTGCCTGTCACTCCTCCAGTAGAGACCTGGGCTAGTCTGATACACCACAGCATGCCACAGCCAGCTCTTTCTTTTTTAATGAGACTACGTTGTCACATTAGAGATAACACGTTTTTTATTGAGTCATAGAATCACAGAATCATTTGAGTTGGAGGGAACCTTTAAAGATCATCTATTCCAACCCCCTGCAATGAACAGGGACACCTACAGCTATATCAGGCTGCTCAGAGTCCTGTCCAGTCTGATGGGGCATCCATCACCTCTCTGGGCAGCCTGTCCCAGTGCCTCATCACCCAGGAAATACTCAGTTATCCCAGACTCCTCTCTCTTGGATGTCTTCAGGTGCAGATGCTGTGTAAATATGAAATGCTGATATGGTCAGCAAAATCCTGTTACTGATCTTGTGCAGGTTGAATAGAAAGATGAAATGAGAGCAGTGAATATTCATCACTATAATCCTGCCTAGCTTTACCAAATAATTTCATGATATTCTACCGAGACTCTGTCAGGACTTCAAGGTGGAATGCAGGTTGAATGTGCTGAGGAGGATCCCCTGTCCTCTTCTGATTGCATCATAGATCCTGTTGGCTTTTTTTTTTTCTTTGCTTTGCTTAAATTTCTTTCCATCTGCATGTGTTTCGTTAGAAAGGAGAAGGTCAAAGATATGATAAAGATGTTAATGGTGTGTGGTCATCCTCACAGAGTTTTATCACATACTTCCTGATATAAACTCTGCATAGGATTGTGTACTTATCCTCTCTGGGTGTAAATATTTGTCCCATTTTCAAACTATGCTAATTTCAGAGCATTTTGTGTATGTAATTTTGTGAATTATATCAGATGTGCAACCGAACCTGTGATACACACATCTGTTTCAACTGTGTTTATATATATTTATATATATAAACTAATGATCTTTGGTCTGTGTTTTGTAACTCATCCATGCGTTTAATCAGCATGTCTTCCTACAAACAATTCTGCTCACTTCATGTGCACATTTCTGTTGCGTTCTGTGAGGAAGTAACTTCTGAACTTGATAGAGCAGTGCCCATTATAGAGATGGATTTTTCTGCTCACGAAGATGATGTTGGTTCAGCAACACAGTTCTTACATAGTTGGTTGACAAAGCCTTTCATTTCCACAAAGCCTTGGACTTCCACAGAGCTGTGGTTATTGGGTGAACTAATGGAGCATTTAGAATTGTTTGTGATTTGGTTTGTGCTGAGCTAAAATATTCCTGAGGAATTAATAACTCTCTCCTATTGTACCTACTCAGGGAAACAACATTAACAGAAATTAATAAAGTTGAAGTAGTTGTGTTGTATTTAGTGTATACTGGCTTCCTTATTGTGTGGATGTGTAATTTTGTATTATTTCTTCCAGAAATATTATATGAAATACATTATTATTTTAATATGCATGCCTACCGCTCCTGTAGTTTTAGTTAGTTCTGTGTGTTTATAAGAGAGTGAAGTCCTGGCAAATTCCTGCTATCTCTCAGAGAGCCGATGAATCTTTGCCTGTGTAGCTCTAATATACAACTACTTAATTGAACAAGATCATAAATCCTTATTTTCTCATTGGCTATTGCGATTATTTTTGTAGGCACTTAAAAAACATGCATTTGTTTCCATAGAAAAATTCTTCTTCCTGTCTTTCTAGTCTTCCCTCTGTTGTGTAATGCCTAAAATGAATGTTCTTTTCGTTTAGGTCCTTGTTAATTTTCCGAAATGGTGGTCTAGTTAAAAACTGAATCAGAAAAAAATTTGGAGTGAAGTACAGGTGTGATATGCGATAATAATCTGTAGGGCCTGACAAACCAGCAAATCACAGCTAGCAGAACCCAAATCTCTTTCCAGTTCATAATGAGATGTGACTTGAAGCAATTACGCTGATGATTACTGTAACTGCCAATATGGGGTATGCGGGAGACCTCTCAAAATGATCATTTTCCATCCTTTCCTGAGGCAAATCTAGTTCAGCTGAATTGAGTTCGAAAGCGTAACAGCTGTGACACCTGGCAGTCTGGGGTATTGGCTGCGTTTCCCACATCAGGATTTCACATTTTTAGCACCCACTTGTTTTCCAATCTCGTTTTGCAAATAGTTCATTCACTGTTTGGAGCTATCATTATAAAGCAGCGCTCCCATCTGTTGGTCACGGCTTGTTTAATAAGCAGTTGATATCAGTCCAGCTACGCTTGCATCTGCTACTTAGAGCAGCTGTGTGTTGTCAAGGGCTCCCCAGCAGCCTTCAGATTTAGCTTTTGTTTCTCTGTTGATGGCACGTTACAACTTACCCACAGTGGCTCTCTCCTTGTCAAGGCTGTCTGTTCATCTAAAGAGGAAAGCGTATTAAAGTGGGAATCAGCTATATTGCCATAAAGATGGAAGCATGTGGATGTGGAAGGGAAGAAGGTGCAGGTCCATTGAAGTTGGCACGTGTTGGTGAGGTGGGAAAGGCAATTTTTTCCAGTTTCTCATAGCAAGACCAGAATATTTTGTCTCAGCATCTTGGGAAGGTACGCAGGGAGACTGTGCACTGTCTGAAGAAAATAAATGGTTTGTGAATAGTGTGTGATGGGGAGCACTCTTTTAGCAGCATGCCTTTCATTTTTTTTTAAGGTAGCAATATGGCAGCAGTAGCTTTCAGTATTTTAGTTCAGTAGTGTTTTTGTACTGCAGAGTACAGATACAGTCAAGAAATACCCTGAACCTTCCACTGGTGAACTTCAGATTTTTGTCTCTTAGGTTGCTCAGGAGGCATCAAAATGTGCCTTTCGTGCATCTAAATGCTGATGTTGTGAATGTCTAAGATGATTTTCAAAGGCATACTTCTGATTAGATGACCTTGGAGGTCTTTTCCAATCTTGGTGCTTCTATGATTCCATGACCATCAAGCTCTTTACTTCAGGATTTTTCAGTGGTAAACATAGTCAACATTTCTAAAACTAATCGTACTCGTATCTTGTGCCCTCCACGTACTCCATCCGTGTTGTTGCTTTCTCACCATGTATTCCACATCTTTGCTCTTCAGATACCTCCCAGCTTTGTTTTCCACTGTACAGGCGTTTCTTATGATCATTTAAAACCAAATAAAAACCACCAAAAACCCAACCCATAAAGAATGATACAAATCAAAATATGGTATATGTTTCTCTTCCCCAGGAGTTGGACTGGATGAACCTAAAACACCCTTTCCAACTTGGGATATCCTGTGATTCTGTGATTTGTTTGCATTGTTCCTTTTTTGTTTTGTTTCTTCCTGTTTTTGTTTGTTTTGTTGTTTGTCTGTTTTTGTTTTTCATTTTTTTTCTACTGCTTCTGGTCTTTGGATACTCATTCATTATGACTGTCTTTCATTGTGCCAGAAGGGTGCTTAATAGTTGGTGGCCACATTCAGTATGATTGTAAAAAGTGACTTTTCAAGGGCACGGTGTTGTTAATAGCAAATCAGAGAAGCTGAGCATGGTCACAGTGGGTCCAATAGAGGTCCCTATATAGCCTGGCATCCTGTCCCCAGCAGTGGCCAGGAGATGTTTCCCAAGGAAGAGTTGGAACAAAGGCTGGCATGTAAATGCCCCATCTGCAGGCTTAGAAGATGATAATACTTAAAAAGCAAACTGGTACGAACTTGTGAGAATGGAAGAAAAAAGTCAAGAATTATTGCTCTGTGGCAATAGTCATGGAGTCATTTGTTCCATGATAAATTGCAGGGTGTGTGCACATGTGTGGGGGGATGTTGGACTATAATACCTGGGCTCATGGAGGGTCACTGTTTTATCTCACTAAATAGTACCTGTTCTCCCTTAGCACCTTCTTTCTCCATTTCATCGTCCTGGTGTTCATCAAGGTGTCAAGCTCTGCTGCCGTCAGTTGCTTCAAGCCCCAGCTCACCAGAGCATCCCTGCTGCTTGTACAGTCCTTCTGCAGAAAGTCTCCCACATCCAGTAAAAGCAACACCTTCAAAATTATTGCAATAAACCCGGAGCAGCAAGGATTGGCAGTGCAGCCTCAGCACCACAGCGCAGAACAAAGGAAGCTGCGATAAGAGCTCATGATGAAGGAGCTAGTGAGGAATGGATGCGTATGCATACAGGAAAGATTTTTAGCAGATGCAGCTGTGAAATTTTATTGCTTGAGTCAAAAATAAACTGACTGGTTCGTGCTAAAAGATTTACCGTTTTGCAGACTTACTTTGGAGATACGAAAGAGAAAATGCTAGAGGTGCAGCTTTGCTGCTGAAAAATATCACTGTTAGAGTCTCTACCCAACAAATATAACATGGAATTCACTTTGCAAGATAACATTTGAAATGGCACATGGCAGGGGGGACTTGTTTGTGTGGCACTAAAGATCCTCATCTCAACTGAAGCATTACTTCTGGACGTAGTGGCACTATCCTATGGTTCGTCCAGGGCTTTCTGTTCAGAGGGAGAAGACAGATTCTGAATATTTTTGGCATATCAACATAGATGAACGTTAAGAATTCTTGCAAGTGTGACTTCAGATACCAGTGCAATATCCGGGTAGATGTATATATTCATGTTTTCAGGTGTAGTCTTGGCCAGGAGAGTACTATGCGGTGTCTGTGCAGATAAGTGTTTCCCTGGAGAAAAATGAACTGTCAGTTTTGGGAAAAAAATTGAGCTTTTCATACCTGTTTCTGTCTCAGTGTGGAGGAAAAAAGGCAGGCATACAGATATTTTTATTTAGTAAAGGAGAATTTTGGAGTCTGTGTAAACCAGAATGATCTTGCAGCCAGAACATTTTAATGGGATATGTGAGAGAGCGTTGAAATTTCTGCCTAGCATGATTCAGGGAAGACGCAAACCCAAAAAACCCCTTGCAGTTCTGAAATGGCCTGTCCTGGATGCAGAAATTTGAATAGTTTGTGGTAATTTCTGTTCTGTGGGTCAAGCTCTTTACCTGCTTCAGGATATCCTGGAGTTTTCTCTTGGAGAATGGAGCTGGCACAAACATGGAGTCCCACATCACAGGGAGTCACTGGGGATGAAAAAGGAAAAGCCTTACAAATTTTGGTACAAAAGATATCTTAGTGAACAGAAAATGAACTCTTCCTCCAAAACTGGTTTCAATCACATGAGCTTTGAAATTTAACAACTAACTCATATTTTTAGCTGAAAATGTGCCTCAGTCAGACTAATTCAACAATGACTGCTTTGGGGCATGTGATCGTTTCACCTGTGTCTCCTCCGTACATTTGAGGCTGAACCCGCACAACTCCAATGACGTGAACAAAATGGAGTGTGAGGCAATTTTGCACATGCATATTGCTCGAGTATAGGTGGCAGATGGACTGCAGTGTTGAAGACTGGGATATCCTTGTAAAAATGGCTGAAGAAAACTTAACCTTAGAGTCCTGCTGGATGCAATATACATTTGTCAAGGATATAGATGGGAATACTTTTCAAGTGCAGGATCAAAACTGGCAGCAGAGGAAGTCTGAATGCTGAATTCTCCTTCTGCATAGAGGGGATGATAAATCACTGTTGGCTTGTTATAGGAGCCATGTGCAAATATTGATTTATTACAGAAATATGGAAGGTAATGGATGAGTTCCTTTTTCACTTGTTATTAAGGATCCATTTCACTGTTCTTTTCTGGGTATGCACTCTAACCTCAAGAAGCACCTGTTGTGGGATAACATATATTAATTTTCCCTACTGGGGCCCACAAGACCTTTTTCCTGCCTATGTTTGTTTAAGTGTTTTCTTGCATTGTTTCGTATTAAACCTGGAAATTGTCAGGATGATTTATTTTTTTCAATTGAACACTCTGGTTGGTCTGTTTGCACAGCCCAACCTCTGTCCTGAGCCCCACACTATGCTGCAGAAGTACAGGAGGTTATGTTTTTATATGCTTGTTTCTTTCCACCAATCTGTTTTAAAGAGGCAAGTATTATTATGGCAGTCTGTCAACATGATGGATTTTCCAATTAGATTTGCCAGATGGCTGAGCTTGACCAGGACAGCCTAATTTCATGTTGTGCCAGTAGAGCATAACCAGATCATTGGACACCCATGTTGCTGGTTCCTCATACTGCCTCACTCAAAGTTGGCAGTGGTGGGATTTGGGTTGCCCATCCAGCTTTGGGACTGGCTAAGGCTACGCTCAGGCCTTGCCTTTGTGATTCTTTTCCAGCTACTGAGGTGGTACTCGTCTGTTCACCTCTTCACACCCCAACACCTGGAGACAGGCCAGTGGCATCAAGCGACTGCCCCTAACCAAGGCACAAGGTGAAGTCAGCTTATGAGGCCATGCTGCTTCTAGAGAAACACATCTCAGAGTACTCAGTAGTGCCCAGCTTACAATTTAACAGAAGACACAGCTGAAGGGCAGAACTGTGTGAGGGATGAGTTCAGCACATAGAATCTTTAAGGTTAGAAAAGACCTCAGACCATCCAGTCCAACCAGCAGCCCACCCCCACCATGCCCACTGCCCACGTCCCTCAGTGCCACATCCACACGGTTCTTGAGCACCTCCAGGGACGGTGACTGCACCACCTCCCTGGGCAGCCTGTGCCACTGCAGCACCACTCTTTGTGAGAAGAAATTGTCCCTAATATCCAACCTGAAACATCATAAGCTCAATCTTCTAATTACAAGACAGTAAGGAAAGGTTAGTAAGAAATGAACATAAATACGTCTGCGACCTAAACTGAATATCAGCTCTTTTTGACCAGCCCTTGCATTCAAAGCAGCTCCAAGGGCTGGGTAGGGGCTCAGAAATATCAGAGCCATCCGTTCTCCTGAAAGATGCTCCACATGCTACTCCTACTCTTGCTCTTGTAGCATGTTTAGGAAGGGGAAACCTTTCCTCTCCACCTCCAGCATCATTCCCTGCCCCAAGCAGAGAACTGAAGGCCAACATGAACAGTCTGGCAGATCTGCCCTGGTTTACTGTAAAGACACAGAGCGGATCAGACTGATGCATCAAGCTTTGTTTCTATGAAACGACAAGATCCAGCCAAGCCTTCCCTCATCCTGGGATGTATTCTGAGTTCACAGCATGGCATATCTGCCTTCACATGTGCTGTAGTTTTTTATACCTCTCCTGATCATCTCTTTTAATATTTCCAGGCAGATTTCTTCTGCTTTGTTGGTCAAACAGAATCCACTTGTAGTTGGCCGTTGCACCGCTGAGCTTGCATTGATCAGCTTTGGTGATAAGCAGCCTGCATTGGCTTGGGATCCAACCTGCACTGCTGGAGCTACAATGAGGCTCAAAGTTAAAGCGGATCTTAGTTGCTGGTACTTGAAACCAAAATGTGGGTTAGTGGTAAGTCATAAATACTTGGAGATGATGACTTTTCAAGGTCAGCATTCTCCTGGGGTTAAATCACAAATGTTTGTATCCTCCTTATATAACCCTCTCCTGTTAGGATCTGCCTGAAGCTGCAGCTGGGGCTCTGTGTGGTGCCACCACAACTCCCAGACCTGGAAGATGGAGTACAGCATGGCTCTGTGGCATTGCAGCTCTGGGAAGCTGTGGGCTGCAGAGCCAGTCTGCCTACTTGAGGTGAGAGGGATTGTTTGCCGGCAACACGATGATTAAAGGGCTGGAGCACATCTATCGTGAAGAAAAGCTGAGGGAGGTGGGCTTGTTCAACCTGGAGAAGTCTTCAGGGAGATCTCATTGCAGCCTTTCAGAACATAAAGGGAGCTTATAAAACAAGATAGATAGACACCAACTTTTTGCACAGGCTGATGGTGATAGAAGAAAGGAGAATCGTTTTAAACTAAAAGAAGGGAGATTTAGATTAGATATTTGGAATAAATTCTTTGCTCAGAGGGTGGTGAGGCGCTCAAGGCCAGGTTGGATGGGGCCCTGGGCAGCCTGAGCTGGTGGGGAGCAGCCCTACCCATGGCAGGGGTTGGATCTGGGTGGGCTTTGAGGTCTCTTCCAACCCAAACCATTCTGTGATTCTACGATTTCATGATTCTGTGAACGCAGAGAGGGGCGTCTGTGGGTGGACGGTCTGCTTACCTCCTACCAGCAATTCCTGGAATTACCAAATGGAAAAATTACCAAGGAAAAACCAAACCTTTTACCAAGAGAAATTTGTGTGGAGAGTGAATTCAGGCAATGTGTTGAATACAGGTGGGGAATATAACTGTAAATGTTTGTTTTTCTCTGTACTATTCTCCACATTTTTCATCTTCTCTGCCTGTCTTCAGAGACTGGCTTTGTTCTGAAAGCCTTTTCATACATACTGCATTCATTTACCACCTGCAGGTGCTGCCTCTTTGTTCCTCCCTGTTGTTTCCATTGATCTAACATGAAAGTCACCTTGAATTGAAGGAGCTTTGTCCTTGCTATGCGTATAAAATCTCAGACAGTATAAAAATAATCGTACAAAATACACGGGCTAGGCAAATGTTTGGAAGGATTGCTGTTGCAGAAGATCATGGATGCTGAATATG
This sequence comes from Alectoris magna, assembly GCA_030625065.1. Lineage (NCBI taxonomy): Eukaryota > Metazoa > Chordata > Aves > Galliformes > Phasianidae > Alectoris > Alectoris magna. The sequence goes on from CM060560.1 coordinate 64,805,137, forward strand.
AGACATATTCATATAACCATATGGCATATATTCATATAGCCATAAAAAGGCCAGATGACATTGGATTGAGTAAATTAACTCACTGTGTGCCTACAGATGAGAAAACAAGGCAGAGAGTGTTATATCTTTCAGTATTTGTTTTAGTATCCTCCCTTCTTTTTTCCCAAGCAGATGCAGGTTCAGGTACTCCCTGTTTTTCGTTCAGATCAAGAAGGCTGACATGGTGTCAGGCTGTAGTTTTCATGTGCATATGTTTTATGAGGTTTATCACTGGGGAAAATGTCTTTTGTAAGACGGCTTAACCCACCCAGGCTTAACAACAACCTTTCTTTTATGCAGTTCCTTTACAGCACAAAAGAATTCCAGACTTTCCCTTACCAAATGAGAGACAGCGCTTCGATTTAACTATCTGGAATCGGGTGCTCAAATAATTTTTGGCACATGGATTTAAAAACATCTCATCATACAATTGCACTGTGAATAGGCCTGCAGTGCTGGCAGCTTGTACTTAGTCCGCTTGTTCTTTTAATTAAATACCTGTCCGAGTGCACTTAGTGCTGGCGCTGGCTGGGATGAGTGGTGCCACACTTGCTGCTCCCATGCAGCTCTGCTAGCTTCTGTGGTCACACAGCAGCTACGTGCTATGGCTGTCCATCTCATCCCAAGCATAGAAGCCGCGTGTAGGCTTCTTTCCTTTTGCATGCCAATATTCCTCATCTCTCACCATCAGCCGTGTCTCACACTGAAGCTTCCCTTTTCGTATGTATTTGCTTTTGTGTGGATGTGCTTTATAAGGGCTGTAGCAAGCTCTTTCCAACTTCAAGGAAGCCAGAAAAAAAGGTGAGGTCAGGTCTGATCACTCTACAGAAACTGGCAAACACAGACCTGAGAATAGCTGAGTAGTAGCTAAGGTGGAGTAACTAATCAAAAAGAAAGCGACCCTTTATTATACTTTTAATCATATCTTGTATATTTTTATATTACATCCTATACATGTGCACGTTGCTGGCTTTGCCTTTTTTTCTTTGGATTAGTTTATGGGTACTTCTACAGGGGCTTGGGCCTTCTACTGAGCTGTAGGGTATCTATAGGGTTAGCTTATCGATAGGGTTAGGGCTATGGATAGAGTTAGGGTTAGGGGTTAGTATTAGGGGTTAGGATTGGGGTTAGAGGTGCTCAATAGCACTTTAGTTTTGCTCTTTTCAGCACGGCCCCAAATAACTGTAAGGGATTTTGTAGACACCAATGCGCATGACTTCAATTAATTCCAATAATATTCACCCACTACTTTTTACCACACGTTACTTGAAAAATGTGCCTCGTTAGTGACCTAAATGTCCTTCTGTGTACCAAAATGTGCGAAAGAACACTAGCTGAATTAGAGGTGAGAGCCGCATTTGAGAATTTTCTTCTGAGAGCTGGTGTCTAAATGTACCTCCTGGTGAGGGGAATGTGGGTGTCCAGGATCCAGATTTAGTGCCCAAGTGAATTGAGCTGAAGGCAAACCCAGAGATTTGGGGTGTAGATATGATGCTCATGAATACCACATCCACAGATAATCCCCGGCACCCGCAAGAGCTCTGAGCCCTGTCGGTGGAGTCGTTCTGCTGGTGAATACTTTAGGAACATCTCAGATTTGTCGGCTTATATCCATTATACCCAAAAGAGACCGCTCGATCATTTGAAAAAGAGTGGAAGAAATAATTTTGTCCTTAGAAAACAAACGCATACCTACTGATGCCAAGGCACGCCACAAAAGATGCCACTAAAACTTTGAATGAGCCGCTGCCCAGAAAGTCACCAAGGGAACACTTATCTGCCCTGCAACGTGCATTGAAAAACCATTCGAGTCTGAAATATAGTCATAAATGACATGAAAACATTAACATAACTATTATTTGGACACTTTCTGATGGCAAGCCAGGTCTTTCAGTTGGATAATAGGAACAGCAGCTTCCTGCCTGAGGAAGCAGCAGCAGATTGTTTGTACCCCATGGGTGGTAGGGCTCAGCTGCACGGGGAGCCTCAGACTCTCCAAGTGCTGTTCTCTGCTGGCGTGCATTTTCACCTGACACATTTGCTCTCTGTGTTTGTTCTTCTGCTACACTAGCAGAAGAAAGAAGCCCCCATGGCTCTTTTCTCACGTCAGCTTGGCAAAGCAAATGAGAAAGGAAGTCACTGCCTCACAGAAGAGCACTGAGCTGTTTGCCGGGATCTCAGTCCTGCCAGGAGCCAGATGCTCCCATAGCATTGCTCAGAGGCAATCATGGCCCCTGGGGTACCTAAAGGGACAGGAACTTATGAGGACATTCAGAAATGCCCACCCCCTTATTCCTGGTTGATTTAAGTGGCTGATGCACCGGAAAATTATATAATTTGTTGAGGCTGGGAAAAGGGATTTGTACGCAATTTATTTCCTTACTTTGGTGTTGAAGAAAAGACACTGGATGGGTCCTTCGGTGCCCTTTATACAGAGCCACAGCTTCACAGGGAGTGACTTTTTTGCTATTTATGACAAACCGGACACGCTCTATAGAATGAACTACAGTTTTCCTTTAGGCTGACACCCTCTACTGTTCACTCCTGCGCATGGTGGGTAAGCAAGAGGATTAAAGTGACTACAGACTTCTGTGTGGAACAGTAATTTCTTGAGTACTGCCCTGTTCTTTTGGTTGTTCCTTGAAAAGAGCAGATCAGAGATGTAGTCACTTGACCTACCTTGCATTATTATTTTTTTTTTTGGAAAAATAACGATCAGCAATGCCACTTTTCAGTAGTCCATACGTAGGAGATTTATTTTGGGAAATACCCGCAATTCCTGCAGTGTGAAGAATAACCCAATCACACTTTTAAATGCTGCTGAGTGCTGGAGCCTCAGCTTAGCAAACAGCAACTTGTGAAGTCGATTTTTCTTTCTTTCTTTTTTTTTAAAAGACTATATTGCTGTTTGACGTTGTGAAAGTTCAGTGGAGCTTCACTGCAGGTGGCAATCACTTCCATTTAAGAGATTTTGGAGAAGACAGTTATCTTCTTTCCCGTGTTGAAAGCACACACGTGAATGAGCTCTCACAATCAGAATCTCCATCTAAAGGAGACATCTGGGCTGCATACCTGTGAATAACAGGAACGCACAATTCAACCGCTGTTCATGCTGCCACGTAATCAGATTGAGCCATGCTCTGGGGATGCAGTTGAGGCAAATGAAACATCCCAACAGTAACGTGTTATTTGCCACAGAAAAAAGAAGCTCTAAAGCCCAAAGGACTTTCAGGTTCCTCTCCTTAAAAGACAGCTGCATGGCAATGCAAGCTGCAGGAAGAAACTGCTGCGCGCTTCTTCCCAGCCTCTCAGTAGCACAGCAAAAGTATCTAAAGCTCGGCCTTCTTACTTCGGCAGAAAAACCTCTAGCACACACTGCTTTCTAGGAATCCCCATCTCTCTTTGCAAGGAAAGAGTTTAAGAATAAAGTTGAAAATACTATTTTCTAAGGGCATGAATCTTGTCCTTCAGTGCTGCTCTCCATACAGATGACAATAAATGGGCAGATGACCTTTCTGAATATCATCTGCCAAAACATTCCTTCCCATTGTTACCAGCACCAACTCAGCCAGAACTTGTTATTCTGTGTGTAGGCAGGTGCAAGCAGGGTTAATTCTTATCAGCTCTGCAGGATCTTATCAGGATTAATCTCATGAGTTCTTCTGTCTCACTGGCAGCCTCCGAAGCTATTTCTAGAAACTCTCTAGCTCCTTCCCTAACTGTCAGACTCGCTGACCACCTAAAGTTTTCCCTGGGTTTCCTCTGTGTTGCAAAAAGGCACAGTCCTTGGAAATTCATTTTCCCAGTGGCAGCTTTGCAGCCATTTCTCATTTGACTATTCAAGAGGCATCAATCAGCAGCAGTCCCTTTGCAGGCTGCTAATCCTACTTACTTTAGAATATGAATACACACGAATAAGTGGACAATATAGCAAAGGTGCCTCATAGGAGAACCTGAACTGAAGGAGGGGGAAAATTACCAGAGCTAACGATGTGTTTTTCAGGTCAGCCAGTGTAAGCTTTCCACAAAGCTGGTTCTACACGCCACCAACACTGATGGCGCACTGAGGCCCCTCTCTGTTGTCTGTGTACAGCCCAGTGAGGAGCTCAGTCAAAACACAGGTTAAGTTAACAGAGGCATATTGACACCCTTACCTTGTTAGATCCAAGCACAGATATTTATGAGTTGTGAAAGAGATGTTTGCACTGTGTGATCGCCAACATCTGACTGCAGACTGCCACCTGAGTTTCCTCAGCTCCTTAGTGAGGCCTGACAGTGACAGCAGCTGCCTGCCCAAAGCATGATGAGAAAAGCTTTGAAGCCTTGCTGTAAGTTTTGCATCGGCATCTCCTTTCCCTGCACTTGCTGCTAATGGAACACCATTATGTGACTGAAAATGCCTGTTTGGAAGAGCCAGGCTGCATCCTGACCAGTCAGGCCTAATGTGCACAGAAATTCCCTTGGAGAGAGCAGAACCATTTCATTTTCCCTAAGAGAGAGAACTGTCCTGAGAAGAAACATAAAATATAAACACACTTGTGCACACCAACGATCCCAAGCTGCTCACCTGGGAAACACTAACAAGGATGCATTTGCAAATCACGCTTGGTTGAGCAGCATTGTACGAGAATTCACAGCAACATCTCTCCAGCTCCCCACACACCTGTAGCACTCTGCACGGCTCACTGACCCCTGTCTGCAGCCATGCTGACTGCACAGGACCGCAGACAAGCTCCCAGGCAGGCCCGCAGTCAGTGGCAGCTTCCAGACCCAGAGCTGTGTGTTTCCCATCCTTCAGAGCTGGGTGCTCAGTAAGGCACCAGGCAGCCAAGGTCCTTATCTGTCTGGGCTTTGATCTCCTCTTATGCAAATACCAATATTGCCCTGGCACTAACATCAAACAGTCGTCTTCTGAAAGTTTAGCCTGTAATGCACTGCGATTTTGTCTGTAAAAATGACAGGCTTCTGGGGGCTGCTAAGGGCTTTCATTTATATATCAAGGATACAAAGCTCTGTAGGATGCTATCCATTGACTTCAGTGGGACGCAGAGCCCGCTGCTGTGGATTCTGCATTTATTTTTATTCAAACCAAGGAAAAGCTCATTCAGCTGAGGTGAGTATTGCACACAGCCCTACCGTCTCCCCCTTACTACACCTTATTACACATGTACCATTTGAAGCTTTTTGTTTCTTGTAGCTGGGCTCCAAATCGTAACTCGAGCTGTTTAAATGCCAGTGGCTTTTCAAGGCAGAGCTAATCAGTTTTCCTCTTGAGAATGAAACCAAATGAGCACTCCTCAGGTTTGCAATTCAGTCCAATTATTGCACAGATTTTTGTTCATTTAACTCCTTTGAAGCGGAACAATCAGAAGAAATGGGTAACAACTGCAGCGCAAACAGGAAATGATGACTTCTGAACTTGAAGAAAATGAGATTTTAAACAGCCTTATTCTTCTGTCAGCATCCTGGAGGTGCTTTACTGCAAATCACAGCAGTCCTGGGAGAACTACTGGTATAATGGCTAACGCCTCTCACGGCAGAACCTCATCACCAAAGCCTCAGATTTGGAGAATGATCAACAACTAAGGTGCGTCAGGATATACAGAGTTTGGCACCTCAGGGGCATTTGATTTCCCCAGCAGCTTAACGCTCACATACTTCATTGTGGAGACAGACCTCAGTGATTTGCCTGAGGCCCCAAGAATTTTCTCACAGAGGAACAAACTAGGGTCACTTCACTCTGGAATAAAAACACCTTGCATGTTTCTGCCTACTCTCAACAGTTACGTCTAACAACCGATAGATATTACTTGAGCTATTCTGGTTAATATTTGTAAGCTGGAAAATTATTCTTGCTTGAAAACTGGCAACTGAGGCACAAAAAGATTAGTAAAAAAGCTAAGAAGAGCCAGCATCCAGATCTGCATTCCAGCTGGTTCAGAAGTCACTCCTTCCTCCAAACTACCTGAGAAGCAAATCCTGAGTGGCAGAAGGCATCAGTGGCAGAGGCTTAGTGTCTAATGCAACAAGTTCACCTCTCTTTACCTGCAGGTGAAGGATTGCCAGCAGGTTGGTGAAGGTGATCCTTCCTCTCTACCCGGCATTGGTGAGGCTGTACCTGGAGCACTGTTCTGGGCCCTCCAGAACAAGAGACCTGGACATACTGGAAAGAGTCCAGCACAGGGCCACAAAGATGACGAAGGGCCTGGAGCATCTTTCCTATGAGGAGAGGCTGAGAGAGCTGGGACTGTTCAGCCTGGAGAAAAGGAAGCTCAAAGTGAATCTTACCAATGCCTATAAATGCCTGAAGAGAGGGTCCAAATAGGACACTGCCAGGCTCTTTTCAGTGTTGCCTGGTGCGAGGATGAGAGGCAAAAGGCACAAACTGGTCCACAGGATGTTTCCTCAGAACATGAGGCAGCACTTTTGTGCTATGTGTGTGATGGAGCAGCAGCACAGGCTGCCCAGAGGCTGTAGGGTCTCCTCCTTGGGGATCTCCTGAAGTCGCTTGGACATGGGCCTGGGCACCCTGCTCTAAGTGGCCCTGCTGGAGAAGGAGTTGGCCCAAAGGGACCCAGAGGTTCCTGCCAGCCTCAGCCATCCTGTGGTTCTGTGATTCTCTGAAGTTTCTAGACAGAAAGGCATTGGTTATTATCACTAAAATATTTTCATTTTTCTGGACTTCAAAATAAACTATGAAAGCTGAAATATAGGTATTGGCAGTTATGTTCAGTGAAGCCAGAATCAAAACACTATAAAACAAAATTCTTGGCACAAAAGCAAAACAAGAAAACATAAAAGACAGAAGTAGATGGGCGCAGTTCAACAGGGCCTTGAGGGTTCACAACACAAGGGATGAAATTAAACAATAGAAAGAATTCACAATGGACTGACAGCTAAGGAATTTCACTGGGAAGCTCTATATAATTTGGAAAAGAATAAAATGAGAACGAAAGGTATGAGAGAGAATAATAACAGGTAGCCAAGGAAAAAGACATGGAAGACTGTAGCATAAGGAGTTGATTTTTCTTTTCTCTTTTTCTCTTTTATTCTGAACTCCAGATGTTCCCTTTCTTTTTGATTATAACTGCCAGCTGCAAGCTATCCGTGATGCTTTGCTGAATTTCAGACGGCGTGGAACAGAATTAATATTTAATCTGCATATAAAGCTACAGAATACTTTGTTGAAATCAGACATGGTAATTCATGGTTACATTTGCTGTTATCAGAGACCAATAATTTCAGATCAGTGAGTTAAATGATCAGCAATGCCTTGCTGAACATGACTACTTTGATGCCTGATGCCTTGCAGTTGTCAGCACATTGAACCTACTTGTTAATGGCTCTCAGAGGGCTGTTGTAATGATTGTACAAAGGGCTGGCTGGATTTGGGAGGAAAGTAGCATGGAAATTAAGAGAATGCTGGGTAGAAGGAATACTTATTTGCTGTCTATGCATACTTTTTCTCATACCTAACAAATCAGGAAATGGAAAAGTGGAAAGATATTTCTTTTTCTTTTTTTTCCTCTTACCTTTGATGCCTAAATAACTGGCCAAATTCAGCTACTAGTATGTTGATACCTACTGGTAAGTAGGTTTGAATAAGAGCGTTATTGTCAAGCAGGAATAACTATTGTGTAGAACTGGAACATGTTGCCATACTTAACTACAGCACTCAGGATGGATTTCTGCCTCTTCATGCCTACTAATTTGACAGTGACCGATCACAGTAAACTGCAATTGAATATCTTCACCAGTTTGTTGTGCATACTTAGTGCTATTAGCCAAGTGTGTTTAGAGCATCAGTGGTTCCATACCAACGCTTCTCCATGTTTTGTCTATGTAGTTCCACACAGATTCCTGATAAATTATTCCCATTGGAAATTATTTAGCAGAATTAAATCCCTGAACTTTGCAACTATTGATGTTACATTTTGGACATAATTTCAGATATAATTACTAGGCACAGCCACTGACACAGTCTTTGGGTAGGGACAGTCCTAATACCAGTTTCTGGATCGGGCGTCAATATTTAGAAAAGCAGTATCCAGCAAACAAGGTTTTCATTTGGGTAAATTTATGTCAATGAATAGCGTGCCCCAGCATTTTTAGGTAACTTTCAGAACAATGGTGCTTAGAAGTGATACTATGCTCACAGTAGCCTCTGTGCCTCATAAGTAAATGGTGCAAGAGGACCAGAAGGAGTGCCAGCTGGATAAGTAGTCCCCTACCTTTGGTTTCTTCTCACTTTGTGTGTATTCCAAAGCACATACTTTGCATCAACGGTGGAAAGGGGTTCTTTAGTGTGGCTTGGCCTGTAATGGGGACATCTATAGTAAGCCTTCGTAAACTTGGAGCATGTTTAAACCTTCTGTTTTCCTCTTTATTTATTTATTTTTTTTCTATCCTTGACTGACATCATTTATAACAGTGATTCTCTTTCTTGCTAAGGGGCTTTGCTACCACTTTGTCCTTCTCTTCATCACCTCCCAGCTGAACCTGATTTCTCCTGTTCATCCTTCCCTTTTTTTCCTCACTCTTTCTTACTGACTCCAAAGGCTTGGTTTTACCCTTGCTCTGTCTTCACCTTTGTTTCTGTTGTGCTGCTTTAGTGATGCATGCCTTGCTATTTAGACATCAAATGGTTTCCATCGCATATTCTTCTGCAGCAGCAGTGATCATCCTCCCTGCCTGGTGGGTGCCATGGAGCACCGTGTCCCAGGTATCTTGTGCTAGCAACAATCATTGTTTTGAGAGACCTTGTTTCAAGGGAGAAACATGCAGTGTGTCTAATGCAACAGGAAAGCTGAGAATAGGGTGGCACGCTTAATGAAGAATGAAGAAAGATATCATATTGCTGATATCTTTGTTATACATTTTAACTACCTACACAAAGAATATAGTTGCTGGAACTTCAGGCTTTAATTGACGCTTCTACTCCTCTAGAGACCTGGAAGAGCAGAACTGGTATCTATACAGAGACTGAGGGCTTCTCTCTTAAACTATACAGATTATTCCCGGGAGAACCTGAGAGAAAGAAAACAATCAGTGCATGCTGCAATTTTTTCTACACTAATTTGAGTATGCTCCCTTGTCATGTTGAGAAATAATTATCTATTCTAAAACACATGTAATTGAGCTTCACCTAAAGACCTAAAAACTGAGAAACAATCTTATACTACATAAAAAATGAAGTAGCTGTATTGACAATGCGCTATTTCCTTGAATGGAACATAACAATTTTTAAGCAAACATTCATGTTACGATAAACACTTTGAGAATTAGCCTTTTTTTTTTTTTTGCTTTTCTGAAATATTTTGTCTCTCAAAGATTTAATTCTATGATATGAAAGATTTAAAGAGACTTAACTTTGATGAACAGAAGTAAATTTGGGTATAATGAAGATGCATTATACAATTAACACAGTACTTTCTCTACAATTTCTCACACCAGGATCACATTATCCTGACAGACTTTGTGAAGGGATGCATTCTAGACACGGACTTTCATTTCTGTTGTTTCATCCTTTCTTAATAATCAAAGTGGGTACTTGAGAATGGAAAAAAATAATGAAGGTCAGTGCATAAAGGGACTTTTTTGTATTGTAACTCATAGAACAAAAAAAATCAGTATGTAATAATTGAATTCTTCCAACAGTAGAGAAAACACCTGATAAGTTTACTCCCCATATCCCCAAAAACCAAACCATCAGTTCTTACTACTGTAAATCTTTGGTCTCTATTAATAATGTAATTTTTGATGTGGATACATATTTTTGTTAAGATTTTTAAAGAACTTGTGACATAGGAATGGGTTTGAGTTGCATAAATGTAGGTGTGTCACCTCACTTGAGATGCAATAAATACGGGAAACAACTGAGTTGTTCCACATACATAACGCAAGATCTACAGGAGACTTGGGCCCCCTTTGAAAAGCAGCTTGAGGCTAAAGAGGGTAAAAGAGGAACTGGACCCTTATGTTAATGCAACTGAACCCTTTAGGGAGTGTTTCTATTTTGGGGCAATTATGATCTGTCCACGTGCAGAGGGTATTTGCTCAGATAACTGAAATATGGTGCCTTTGTGTTGTTCACTGAGAAGACATTCCGTTGATTCACATTGGTCCAAAGCATCCAGATATCTTTCCCTGGAAGATTACCCACTTTTTCAAGTGACTAGCCACTTTTAAGAACTTTCCTTACTTTATCTGTAAAATTATGGTTGAGCCTAAAGTCAGTGTATGAAGTGGAAGAAAGCTAATATGGCAGACTGTCCCTGAGTATTTTCTTCTGGAGAAAAATTGCACCTGATAGGTGAAACAGATACAGATTACTAGGAAATGCAGCCAGCTTAGCAAAAAGAAGAAAATTTATATCATGCCCTGCCATGCTTTCATATTTTTTCTTCTTGAACCTAATTTTAACCAATGATAGAAGAACACAAACTGAGCAGAAATTTCCTCAGTGTCTGTTCTTCCAAACATATTTAAATGAGAATCTCATGATATGGGACCCAAAAACATCAAAGAATGCTTTATTTAACTGGAATGCCAGTGAAACAAATGTGTTTGTTCAGGTTTGTTTGAATACTTTGATTGAGAAACTGCCTAGCTGTTTCACAAATCCATGATAGTTCTCAGATACCACCATTATCACTACAAGAACACTGCTTCTTGCCAGTCACCAATGAAGCACATACACTGATCTCTCATCACTGCATATTAGACTAACAATCTCCTTTACTGCTGCGTTATTACCTCTTACAGTCATTCCCCTGAACTTGTTTGGGAAGTAACAAGCTTACTCCATGCTTTGCTTGCATCTGGGAAGGACTTGAGTCCAAAAGACAGAATTGTGTATGCATGTATAATTCAATTTTGACTGCCTCCCTTAAATAGTTCATACCTACATTTTTATCAAGGTTAGGGGCCAAAATAACAGTTATGTCACAAATTTACATATTCCTGGGCCAAATACCAACCTGAAGCCAATCGTTTCAAAACCAAGGAAGCAGCATCTCTCTCCCAAAGTACAGTCAAATGTGCAAGTTGAGAACTTGTCCTCTCTTAAATTACAGACTGTGGCCTTCCTTTCCTGGCATTCATCAGCACTAGCATTCAAACTACATCCCAGACTTAGTGATGAAGCAAGTTGCCACGCGGCCACAAGTCCTCATCGCCTTGAAGAACAGATCTAGGACCTTTTTGGAAATGTCCACAGTTTTTTTTGCTCCCTTCATACAGCAAACAGAACATGGGGGCAACACGCCCTTATGATAAGAGGAAGCCAGGATCTGCAAACAGGACATTCCTAAATGGAGAACCTGGAGCCTGAGCCTTCTGAGGGAAAACACCAACCTGGCACTTCATGCCCTCCTGGTAGGCTTGTTCCCATGCCAAAGCTTCCAAGAAACTGCTGGGAATCTACAGGGGACAGTAAGGCAGCAAAGGAGGAGAAAAAGCTCTTCAAGTATTTTCTACCTTCTTGTGCATTTCTACTTTGACCAAAAACAAACAAACAAACCCAAAAAACCCACAAACCCAGCCTATTACTTTGAAGATGGTTGTGATAAGTGTTTCAGAAAGACACCTGGAATTTCTGATTGGGCTTTAAGAGTTTGGGGCTTTTCTATGGTTAGTGTTTGTTGTGAGATGTTCCTAATCTTTCTTATGTAAAATAATTCCCAAAGTAGAGAGAGACGTGGGTAATTCTGTCCCTTTCCATGAACTCAAGCAGTTATATGCACTTTTGGTGTAGTGTTTTGTTAAATCTGCCTGAACTGACACTGTGCAGCAGCTTCTCAGTGTTGAATGACATGCCTTTTACTGACTCTTTCTTTTCCAGCTGAAGAGGCATTTTATGGAGCTTTCACACACAGCATTTTGTTTCCAGCTTTCCTGGACCCTACAAAAAGCATGATCAGAATCAGATGAAGTTCAGAGGAGTGTGAAAGGCTTCAGGGATCTTAAGTGTGACAAAATGAGGTAAATGCATCAGTACAGGTTAAGAGCTGACCTGCTGGAGAGAAGCTCTGCAGAGAAGGATCTGGGTGTCCTGGTGAGCAGCACGTCGGCTATGAGCCACCCATGTGTTCAAGAAGGCCAATGGTATCCTGGGGTGCATCGAAAAGAGTGTGGGCAGAAGGGCAAGGGAGATGATGATCTCCCTTTCCTCTGCCCTGGTGAGGCCACATCTGTAGTGCTGTGTCAAGCTCTGGGCTCCTCAGTTCAAGAAAGACAGGGGACTTCCAGAGAGTCACGAACGGTGTTCCTAATGGGTCAGACTGACGCTTGTCCTGTTTAATATCTTTATTGATGACTTGGATAAGGGCATTGAGTGTACCCTCAGTAAGTTTGCAGACGACAACCAAACTCGCAGGAAGTGTCAATATGGCTGGGGGAAGGAAGGCCCTACAGAGTGACCTGGACAGGCTGTATTGCAGGGCTAAGGCCAATGGGATGAAGTTCAACAAGATGAAGTGCCAGGTCCAGCACTTTGGCCACAAGAACCCCAGGCAACCCTACTGGCTTGGGACATAGTGGCTGGAAGACTGTGTGGAAGAAATGGACTTGGGAGTGTTGTTTGACGCTTGGCTGAACATGAGCCAACAGTGTGCCCAGGTGGCCAAGAAGGCCAATGGCATCCTGGCTTGTGTCAGAAATAGTGCAGCCAGCAGGAGCAGAGAAGTGATTGTCCCCCTGTACACAGCACTGGTGAGGCCACACCTTGAGTATTGCGTCCAGTTTTAGGCCCCTCACTACAGGAAAGATATTGAGGCTCTGGAGAGTGTACAGAGAAGGGCAAATAAGCTGTTGAGCGGTTTGGAGCACAAGTCTTATGAGGAGTGGCTGAGGAAACTGGGATTGTTCAGTTTGGAGAAAGGGTGACCTTATCGCTCTCTACAATGACTTGAAGGTAAGTTATGGTGAGGTAAGAGTCAGTCTCTTCTTCCATGTAACTAGCAATAGGAATAGAGGGAATGGCCTCAAGTTGCACCAGGGGAGATTCAGGTTGGATGTTAGGAAATACTTCTCTGAGAGAGAGGTCAGGCACTGGAATGGGCTACCCAGGGTTGTGGTGGATTCACCATCCCTAGAGGTGTTCGAGAAACATTTAGATGTTGTACTGAGGGACACAGTTTAGTGGGAAATAGTGGTGATAGGTGGACAGGATGATCTTGGACGTCTTTTCCAACCTTGGTGATTCCATAATTCTATGAGCACAGCAAAGATGATGAGGGGCCTGGAGCATCTCCCTTATGAAGAAAGGCTGTTTATCTCGGAGAAGACTGAGAGATGATCTCATTGCTGTTTATAAGTATCTAAAAAGTGGGAGTCAGCTGGAGGGGCCAGGATCCTTCTAGTGGAGCCCAGTGAGAGGACAAGGGGCACAAACAAGCAGGCACAAACTGGAACACAGTAAGTTCCACACAAACATGAGGAAGAACTACTTTACTGTGAGGATGACAGAGCACTGGAACAGGCTGCCCAGAGAGGAGTCTCCTTCTCTGGATATATTCAAAGCCTGCCTGGATGCTTTCCCATGGGACCCGCTGCTTTGGTAGGGAGCTGTATTCCAGAGGAGCTGGATCTGCAGAGGTTCCTTCCAACCTTCACGATTCTGTGATTCTGTGACAGTTAGCTGCCTGGTACAGGTTTAGGGGCAGAACACTGGGGAAAGAACTCATTCAGCAGTGCACCGAGGGGAGAGCTCTTTCCCTCACTGAGAAGGTACCGCTCCCACCCGCGCCGTGAGACGCCGCCCCCTCACGCTGCCCCCTCACGCTGCCCGCCCGGACCCACGACAGGGCGAAGACCAGGTGCCTTCACGGCCCAACCCGCTCCCTCAGGTTCCCAGCCAGCAGCACTCCCGAGCAGAACCGCCCTCTCAGTAGGGCAGCCGGCGGCGGGTGGGCCGGGCTCTGGCGGCGGAGGCGGCGTGTGCGAGGCGCCGGGATTGGAGGGCACGGCGCGGAGCCTGCCGCCCGCCTTCTCCCCTCAGCACGGAGCGCGGAGCGACGACACGGGAGGCACCCGCGGCCCCCCGGAGCCCGCCGGGCCGAGAGGGGTTGAGGCAGTTCGGCGTGGCGAGAAATGTGCCGGGGCCGCCGGTCGGCTTTGACATGTTGATCCTTTCCGAGCACTTAACAGGATCGCAAAGCCATTCGAGCGGCTTTTCCCCGTCAACCCGGCTTACGCGCGCGGGCTTTGCCTGTAATCCGCCCTCGCCGCGCTGAGGGGCGGCCGCGGTGGGCGCTGCTCTGCCCCGCCCCGCCCCGCCCCGCCCCGCCCCGCCGCCCCCGCGGGGGTACCGCCGGCGCACGGCAGCGGGCAGCGCCGCGGGGAGCGGGCGCCGAGAAAGTTTGGATCCGGATACTGCCGAGAGAGGCGTGGAGGGTGAGTATGGGAGAAAGCAGCGTGTGTCGCGTCCTGCATGGGTGAGAGATCGTAACTCGCAAGTTTGCGGTGAGAACGTCACTTGGCGGCTCTTTTGTGCCTGTGGTATAACTTCAGCTGTTCGATCAGTGTGTCTCCAGCCTGGGGCCTGCGGTATGTAGGGTGAGGCTGTCCTGCTCAAAGAGAATGGAGCAAATGCTGTGAGGGCTGCGAAAGCGAATTGCTTCCTGCGGTTCCCGGTGCTGCCTTGCATTGGCTTTGTTTCTGGTAACGTGACATCTTTTGCAAAACTTGTGCAGTGTAAAAACATGCCTACGGGTGTACGAGGTCCAGTAATTGCTATGGTCGGTGTCTTTCTCTGAAGTGCAGCCTGAGTGCTGGCTGGAAGGAAAAAGCCAAAGGGATGTATGGAAGAGTGACTCGTGTGGAAGAGTGACTCGGACGGTGCTTTAAATCTCTGGAGAAATGATGCGAAGCGCAGCTAAAGCCATCCGATTAGAAAGCAACGCGGTAGTTGGTATGCTGGTGGGTCTGTCGGGATGTCTGATTGGCCACGGGTAATGGTGGCAAACAAGTGGTTAGTGTCAGGAGATAGAGCGCATCAGCTTAAAAAATGGCACAGCATCCTCCCATGTCAGCATCTCTGCTCTGTCTTCGCTGCACCCCTGTGCGTCTCAGGCTTTGTCATCCACTTTGCACTCAGCACTGTCATTTCAGTTCAGCACGTTACCCTGCAGGCTTCTCCAGCCTTGCCATCTTTTTCATTAGCATCTCTTAAATCCTCTTCTGCCCACTGCCTCCTTGCCGCCTGTGAAACGTGACACAAATCGCCTCTCCCGCCTTCCTTCCCCAGCCAGGCGGGATGGCTGGGGCAGTTTGCATGGAGTGGGCAGGGAGAGGGTTTGAGGGGTGACATTCACATGCATGCACATGCTCACATACTGCCTTTTATAAATATCCTTAAGGAAATGTGAATCTGATGTCTTCAGGCTGTATTCACACCCTTGTCGTGTTCCCTTTGAACAGTTTCTTTTGGCAAATAAACGCCCTGACGGAAATGTCGGAAGAAGTGCCAGGTTTTAGCTAGGAGCCTTGCAAGGAGCTTGTGTTCTGTACGTAAACATGGATACCTGCAGTGTGGTGATCCATGCTGGCAACAGAAAAAGCACAGTGTGCCATGGTTGTCCACCCAGCTGTAATCTGTAACTTACTCTGCTGTAATTTATAATGCTATGTTCAGTGTACACAGCTGTTTTCTCCTGAGCAGCTTCCAGTCTAAAAAATAATAAATTCATGGAAAACATTCTGCAAAAAGAGTGGAGTAAATCAGAAAACTGTCAGGTACTGTTAATAATTTGTAGAAACAGAGGGACACCCAAGACAAATAATTCAAAACATTATTATTTAAAAGATTATTTTGCTGCTTCAGGGCATCAAGGACGCAGCCATTGAATGGATCGAGGATAATCGTATGCATCTCATTCTGAAACTCAATTATACAGACATGAATATGCAGCGTTGCATGTAATACATGCACATCCTGGAGTACTGTGTGGAGAAGCGTCTTTGATAGATCTTCAGTACCGAGTTTATGAGGTGATGAATGCAAATAACGTGCATTTTTTAGGAGATAGCAGTGCCCACAGACTGTCAAAAATGCAATGTGATTTACCAGACAGTCGTAACATTTGAAAAGCGTTCTTTTGAAAGAACTAACAAGGTTTAAGAGCTGGTGTTCTCAGGTGTTAGTTGTAGATGAGGGCATGGTGGTGGTGCAGCCCGCTTGTTATTTTTCCATTGCTTTGGGCTTGCTTCAGTAGCCTTTATGCAAAGCTGATTTCTGTGAGAGTTTGCCACCATCCAGTCTGCAGGTTAATTTAGAAACCTCCAAGTCACTGAAAGAAACAGTCGAACCGTCTTCAAATCATACACTTGCTTAATTTCTGCAGTCTCAGAAATCCACATGCTGCCTGTGCTGGTTAATACATTGCAAACTGCTGGCTGCCATGCATAATCTACGCAGCACTCGTGGGGCTGAGCTACAACTCTTACCAAGTGATGTAACAAGGATCATGTAGGTGGAGGTCAAAGCCCAAAATAAATCCCAGAGGCTTACTGGGGTTGAACCTGAGAGGCTGTGTGAGGATTTGGAGTGTGTCTTAACTAAAATGATGTAAGTGATCCAATGCAGCTTATCACCGCTTCCATTAGCAATAAGTAAAATGATTTTGAAAGCCTCAAGAACAACAGTATATTACCAACTACACAAATACATAAGATCCATTGTATAATCACACGGAAAGTCACCTGTTACTCTGTGGCAGTGATAAATATTTCACCTTGAAAAACTGTTTTTGCATTCTGCTGTGTTATTTATTTGTGGTGCTTTGCATCTAAACAAATAAGCTTTAAGAAACAGCTTCATCTGCCATCGTGACTTGATAAACAAAGACACTTCGTATCAGAAGTTTTAATAGATGTTTGCTTGGTTAGCTTGGTTAGCCAATATTGCTTGGTTAGCAATTTTGAATTGAGTTAGAGTTGACATATTCTGTCCAAAATGGGCACTGCTGTAGTAGCCCAAATGTGGCATCTTGATGGAGGGAGAATATCCAGGTTCAAACCTCTTTGACAGATGTTTAAGCTCAAATGTATTGTTGCACAATTTTGACAAGCTACCCAGTTCATTTTGGTGGCTTAGCTGTTAGCCAGCAACTTCCTAAATTTGATGTAATTATCATATATTTATTATTTAGTTACTTCTATTAAGCCTGCACCAAATTGTCAAAATCCTAAGCCATAAAGCTGCTCAGAGGCCTTCTCAGAGCACAGTGAACCCAAGAGTACACAGGAGTGTATGCTGCAGTGTGCTTGTGGGAGGCTGTGAGGAAAGGAGGGAACCTGGTTTTGGCTTGCTTGATTTGAAGCAGACTTGAAAACTTTCTCATTTTTGAGGTGCAGGTCCTAAGCACAATGCAGTTTGGCACCCATGGGTGATTAGACTTCAGAAAGGGAGAGATGGAGTTAGGGCTGCGAGCTGTGAGCCACCTACTTTTCGGGCGAGAGGTAAATGCCTAGTTGTTTTCAGAGTCTCCTATTTCAGCTTCAGTCATTTACTACAGGTTGGTATATGTAGCTTCCTTAAAGGGGCAAACAGTGCCCTGGCTTGGAAGGCATCCACAAGGATGAAGTCCAACTCCTGGCTCCACACAGCCGTGCCCACTGCCCTGTGCAGCCCGTTCCATGCCCACCGCCCTCTGGTGCAGCCCCTTTCCCTGACCCCCAGCTGCCCCTCCCCTGACAGCTCCATGCCGTTCCCTCGGGCCCTGTCGCTGTCACAGAGAGCAGAGCTCAGCGCTGCCCCTCCGCTCCCTGTGAGGAGCTGCAGCCGCCATCAGGCCTCCGCTCAGTTCCTCTGCTCTGCGCTGAGCACACCAAGGGGCCTCAGCCACTCCTCGCACACTTTGCCCTACAGACCCTATCCCATCTTTGTTGCAGTTCTTTGGATGCTCTCTGGTTGTTTTGTCTTGAGTACCTGATTTTCAGCATGCCTTCTCTAGGAAACCCGGATGGTTGACTTGGCAAACCACTGAGTGATAAAGTTCCTAAAAGTTAGACCCTGCAGCCTTTGTACCTTTAGTCCTAAGTCTTTAATATCGTAGTTATAAAGAAATGAATAGGACCTAATTTTCAAAATTAGGACGTGCTTATATGAATATGAATTTTTTATTTCTTGCTTGAACTTATGTTTGTTTTTAGACAACTGACTGTCATGGTAAAATGGATCTTTTATACCAAACAGTGCATATAAAAGTATTTGACGCAGCATTAGTTACTACTTCACCCATGAAGAAGAGGATTGACCAGGGCATTAATGACTTGTGTCTGGAATAGGAAGAGCTATCAGTAATGTGTGATTTAATGTATCTTTAGTAGGATAATTACATATTTCTCATTTAGCTCTTGTTTCAGTCTTGGTGGTTTGTGCACCAAGAAGCAACAATCACGAGCGCAGAATTAACTGTTTCTTTCAGGTAGCTGGTAGCAAGAATAGAAAAACTGAGAAAGCATGCTTAACTCTGCTTAAGTCACTGGTAGAGGTTTCAGTCTTTCAAGAGCTTGGAGTGTTTTGGATGGGTTTTATTTTGTCTGGCATCAGAAGATTCTTCATTTCTGAAAAGTTGAGGCAACCTGAGACAGTTTTGTTTTCTGTAGTTTGACTCAGTGTGCTTAAAAACAAGTCACTGGGCTCTAGAAAATTCAAGATGTTGGCAGCAGGAGGCTGCTGCTGTGAGGGGAGCCTGGGGGCACCTGGTTAGAGCCAGCTCCAGGGAGCAAGGGGACCAGAGGTGCTGCAGTTGCTGGAGCAGAGATGCAGGCTGTGGAGAAGCCCTTGCTGGAGTTGCTATTCCTTCCATCCTTAGGAGAGGGACCATGCAACTGCAATTATCCACACTGTAGCCTGTGGAGAACCCTACCGTGGAGGTATTTCCTGTTGGAAGCTTCAGTGCATGGAGACGAGCCCAATCAGGAACAGGCTTTCCTGACAGGAACTTCAGCCTGAGAAGGAGCCATGCTGGGGTAGCTTGTGGAGGACTACAGCCCAAAAGAAGGACCCACGTTGTAGGAAGGAAGAAGTGAAGAGAGAGGAGCAGCGCTGAGGAGGTGTTATGGACTGACTGCAACCCTGTGTACCTCATACCTCCCACACCACTTGGTGACAAGGAGGTATTGCGGGGATTGAAGGACTGAAGTTTGAGCTCGTGGATAAAAGGGAGCGAGATGGAGGGAAGAAGGTGGCTTTGTCTTTGTTATCATCCAACTTTGTTCTATTTGGCATCAATTAAAATAATTCTCCTCAAATCAAGTCTTTTTGGTTTGTGAAAGTAATTGGTGAGTCATCTCCCCATCTTTATCAACACATGAGATGTTTCATCTCATTTTCTCCCATGGACTGCTGAAGATGGGGAGTGGGAAAGCAGCTGGCAGACAACCAAGGCCAACCCTCTGCAGCAGCTGTGGTTGTAAATAGAAAGGCAAGCTCTGTGTAGTTCCTAAATCTGTCTTGTAAGTGTCTGCTTTCAGTAAAGGTTTAGGGTCATGTGCTCCAGCTAGCTGGAGCTGTCTCTCTGTGTGCCTTGCAAAAGGTGTGTGAAGGGCCTCTTATCTCTTCAGCACTTTCCTGACTCCTGATAGCTCCATACTCATTGTAAACTGCTCCCTACATGGTCTCTAACAAGGTTTGGATGCAGTTTAACAGTCTGGGGAGGACATTGACATTTCAAAATACTTCAGGAACTCAGGTGTTGAAGGAATAAATATTTTTCGTTAATAAGATTATCACTGATTTGCCAGTCTTTTATGTGCTTTGTGCAAGACCAAAACGTGTTGCTTTGGGAAGTCCCAAAACCTGCCCTGTACCCAAATTCCTGCACTGCTGATTTCTGCGAGTCCTGTGCTTGGTCTCTCTCTACCACAGCTGAATGCGTGGCACAATTTAAAGATCATCAAGTCCAACCACAGCGTAACCATACTACCCTAACTCTAACAACCCTCCACTAAATCATGTCCCTGAGCACCACATCCAAACGGTTTTTAAACGCATCCAGGGATTCCTTGCCTTTCATGATCATTCCTGCTGTGCATTTGCTCTGCAGTGTGTTTTGTTTAAGGGAAGGACTTCCTGAGAGGTCCATGCTGTCATTTCATGGAGCACTTTTAATATTCTTTTTTAACACTTGCCATATATAGATCCTTCCACCTTTTTAGCTTTTGTGTCAGCAAGCTTTCTTGGCACTGAGCAGAGCATTTCACTGAGCTGTATACGTATAATGCTCAGATTCCCTTTCTGAGAGCATATAATTACTTTGGAATCACATAAGGTAGTAGTTGTTTACGTGCTTTTCATCAGCATCCATTGATTTGCGTTTGCCTACACTGCATGTCACTTGCCATCAAGTTGTGGACTTGATCTAGTTGGTATGGGTCAGTGGCGTTCCCTGTGCTTCTCTTTTGTTTCTGCAGTAATTTTTGCTGTCCTGAGATTCTGTCTCACTGCCTGTTCTTTTCAGTGTCATTAATGACAGATTTTCATATGAAAACCTGAGAAGTATTGTTCTTAAACTTCTGCAGTGCTGAAGGTCGACTATTTAATCCTGTTTTTTCTTTCTCTCTAGGCTAGTAGTTTTTCATCCAAAATAGTATTTGGTTTTATATCCTGTGAGTTGTGTGGTTTCTTCAGTAGCCTGGCTTTGGAATGTCTAAATAAAGCATGCAACTGTTTTCTGTACTCACTGCTCAAGTGGTATGTTCAAAGCATTCCAGGAGATTAGGACTATCCAGTTCTAGTATCTATTAGTAGTGTCTAATTCCAGATTAGTAGTATCTAATTCCAGGAGATTAATAACAGCTGGAGAAGCCATGCCAGTTTCAAGCTTAAAGAAATACTGTACTCAGTGTTTTTTAACCAAACTTCTGTGTATGGATAGAGAAATTAGAAGTCTGGAAATACGTATGCCACATGTGCAGCTTTTAAAATATAGAAAAGCACTATTCACTGCTCAGCTGGTTCAGAAGCAAGCAGAGTCATGGAATAGCTTGGGTTGGAACAGACCTTAGATATTGTCTAGTTTCAGCCACCCTGCTAGGGGCAGGGCTGCCTCCCACCAGATCAGGTGGCTCAGGGCCCTGTTCAACCTGGATTCAAATGCCTGCAGGGATGGGACACCCACAGCTTCTATGGGCAGCCTGTGCCAGTGCCCCACCGCCCTCTGAATTCTCCTGAATATCTAAATCTTCCCTCTTTTAGCTTAAAGCCATTCTCCCTTGTCCTGTCACTATCAGACCGTGTAAAAAGCCAGTATCCCTCCTGATTATAAGCTCTCTTTTAAGTACTGGAAGGCCACAATGAGATCTCCCCAGACCTTTCTCTTATCTAGGCAGAGTAAGCTCACCTTGCCTCAGCCTTTCTTCATAACAGCCCTCTGATCTTCATGGCCTCCTCTGGACCCTCTCCAACAGCTCTGCATTCTTCTTGTGCTGGGGGTGCCAGGTCTGGACACAATACTCCAGACGGGGCCTCACGAGGTCAGAGTAGAGGGGAACAATCCTCTCCCTCTTTCGGCTGGCTACACCTCTGTTGATGCAGCCCAGGATACTGCTGGCCTTCTGTGCTACAAGTGCACACTGCTGGCTCTTGTCCCACTTTTTGTCCACCAGGAGCCCCAAATCCTTCTCCACAGGACTGCTCTCAATGAGTTCTTCTCCCAGTCTGTACTCATATCTGGGATTGCCCTGATCCAAGTGCAGCACCATGTACTTTGGCCTTATTGAATCTCATTTTGTTCCTGTGAACTCACTTCTCAATTGTATCTAGGTTCCTTTGGGTAGCATCCCTTCCTTCTGTCATGTTAACTGCAACATTCATCTTGGTGTTGTCTGTAAACTTGCTGAGGTTGCACTTGATCCCATTGTATTATCATTTATAAAGATATGGAAAAGCACTGTTCCCACAGCAGGACCCTGGGGGACATTAATTGTTACTGGCCGCCACGCTGGGTGTAGAACCATTGACTATAACCTTCTGACTGTGGCCACCTAACAAATTCTTTATCCACTGAATATTCCACCCTTCAAATCTGTGTTTCTCTAATTTAGAGATAAGGATGTGGTGTAGGAACATGTCAAAGGTGCTGCACTAGTCCAGGTATATGACATCAGTTGCCCTTCCTTTATCCGCTGATCACTCCGTTGTAGAAGGCCATGAGGTTGGTCAGGCACGATCTGCCCTTTGTGAAGCCATGCTGACTTCCAGTGAAGACTGAGGCAAATAACTCATTAAGAATGTCAGCCTTCTCCACGTGACATCTGTTGTAGTGAGTTCTCCCTTCTCATTTACCAGATGGAGGTATACTCTCCTTGGCCTGTCTCTTCAGACAAACGTACCTGTACAATCTCTGCTTGTTACATTTCACATCCCTCGCAAAGTTCTCTTCTTTGCTTTTTGCTAGGCCCATATTCCTTGAGATCACAAACTCAACCAGGCCACGATCACTGCTTCCAGTATTAACCTGTTTAATGATCTCCTCTGTGTTGGTCGGCACCAAGTCCATTAATGCTTCATCTTTGGTTGATTTATCTACTACGTGGACCAGGAGGTTATCCTCAGCGCGCTCCTGGAGTCTCCTAGATTTCTTGTATCATGCCATGTTGCTTTCCCAATGTTTCTTTTTAGCGAGATGCTGCATGTTGGCAGCAAATAAGCTACATCATTCCTACACACCTAGGTTTTATTATCTCACGCTTCTATTATCTGTACAGAGTTATTCGTTTTATTGGGGATTATAAGCCAGGTGACCTTCTTTTAAGAGCTGCTGTAGGTAGACATCAGTTAGTGAATCATCAGAACTAGTGACAGGGTTTTTGTTACATTAGGTGGCGGTACTGGTAAAGGCCAGGTTGAGTGGGGCCCTGGGCAATCTACTTTAGTACTTAATCTAGTGACTGGCAACCCTGCCTGTGGCAGAGGGGTTGTAACTTGATCCTAGAGGTCCCATCCAACCCAAGTCATGCTATGATTCTGTGATCTTAACTTGGCACTGACTTTGTTTTGGAAATCTACCCTTAGAAAAAAGCTTGTGCTCTGTCCCTTATGAATCATTCTGTTTTTCTCATTATCAAGCTTTTGATGCTTTGAAGTAGAATAATGTGCAAGTCCAATGGTGGATGTGTTATGGTGTTGATTGGAGCAGTGAGGAATCATCCCTCCCTCAAAATTCTATTTTGATTTAAACAACAACAACAAAAAATTGGCTGAATTTTGAAGGAATCATAGAATCATAGATTGGCCTGGGTTGAAAAGGACCTCAAAGATCATCCAGTCTCAGCCCCCTTGCTATGTGCAGGGTTGCCAACCACCAGACCAGGCTGCCCAGAGCCACATCCAGCCTGGCCTTGAATGCCTCCAGGGATGGGGCATCCACAACCTCCTTGGGCAACCTGTTCCAGTGTGTCACCACCCTCTGTGTGAAAAACTCTCCTAATATCTAGCCTGAACCTCCCCTGTCTTAGTTTAAAACCATTCCCCTTTGTTCTAGCACTGTCCACCCTTGTAAAAAGTCATTCTCCCTCCTGTTTATACACTCCCTTCAAATACTTGGAAGGCCACAATGAGGTCTTCCTGGAGCCTTCTCCAAGCTAAACGAGTCCAGTTCCCTCAACCTTTCCTCATAGGAGAGGTTCTCCAGCCGTCTGATTGTCTTTGTGGTCCTCCTCTGGACCCGCTCCAAGAGCTCCATGTCCTTCCTGTACTGGTGGCCCCAGGCCTGGACCCAGTACTCCAGATGGTGCCTCACAAGAGCTGAGTAGAGGGGGACAATCACCTCCCTCTCCCTGCTGGCCAAATTATACTCCTAAATTATCTTTCATTGGACTTTCAGTGTATAGCTGAAAACAGCAGAAATGCAATAGGCAGCAAGAGTAACTATTCATAGAAAGAAGCGGTTTTCTCTTGTGCCTTACTTTCTGTATGTGCACAACAATTTGCCAGCAAGAATCATGCTGATCTGCTTTTAAGTGAATCAGTTGTGACAACCTGGCTACTGCATTAGAACCACCCAGTATAACTTCAAGCCTTGAAACCTGGGAAGTGAGAACGTAAATTGGAGGCTACCATCAGTAGTAACAAAAGAACAAAGGCATTTTATTCTTGTCTTGAATTATGTTCAAATTAATATATGAGAAATGGGAGTTACTGCTGTGGCAAAATAAATCTTCTTATCGCCAAGTCACTATCGCATGTAATCTATCTAATTCTGTTGTACAAAGGCTGTAATAGAAGCAATAATTATAATTCAAAAATAGCTAATGAAAATTTTTCTTGGAGATAAGAGAATTTGGTATCATATCTCCTTTGGAACCTGCTCATTCAGCTGGTTAATTTATTAAAATGTTTGTCTATCCAAGGCTGAATCAGTTGGAAAGAAATTGTATTCACTGATATTTTTAATGGATATACCTTAACGGAATTGTAGAAATAATTTGTAAATGTTCTTTGAGCATAACAAATTGATTTATTTCACGAGAATGATTCAGTTAACATTTTTATATGCAGTTTTTAGTATAAATTATCCATTTCTTAGGAATCAGTTCTTCTGAGTGAACATTCAAATCTAAGAGTGGGTTGAAAATCCTCTGTTTATATCAGTATGTCATAGAAATACTAGTTTTCTCCCCAGTAAAGCTGAAGTTACCTGGTATGTGCAGGGCTCAGTTTAAGATCAGATGCAGTTATGTATCAGTTGACCTGTGTTGAGGTAAGATTAGAAATAGGAAACACTAACCAGATGCCCAGGTGTTAAATAGGATATCCAGGGGCTATTTCCAAATCAATTTCATTAGTTCTGGATGCAAAATTTAAGTTAGTCTATTTTATATTTTGAAATATATTAAATTCTTTTAAAAGTGATATGTCATTTCCTTTAGATCTTTGGGATTTGGATAGAGGGTAAGTCAAGTGTCTGTCTTTTAAGAAGCTGAATGCACAACATAGACCTGTTAGCGGGTGATGAGTTTTACTTCAGGAACAGTGCAGGGGAGAGTTTTACTTTCTGTGTTTTGTTTGCTGCTAGTTGCATGCTGCATGGTCTGTAAGACAGCGGATTACAGGTGAGAAAAGGACATTAGATGATCTGAAACAGTGGCAAGATCCCAAGAGAAATTGCTCCTATTGATGTCTCAGATAGAAAAGGTTCCCGAGTAGGGCTTCAATAATTTAAAAAAAAATAAAAAAATTCAAAATTCAGAGCTTTCAGTGAAAGTCTTTCAGACTGTCATTTTTAAAGCTCTTGTGTTGACTCTCTAAAGCTGTTTTACTAATCTTGGTAAGGCACTGAGGGCACATCTGGAAAGGAATTAAGTTGAATAACTTTACTAAATCTTATGGGAGTTGGATGGTTAGATATCTTAACAGACCTTTTCTTGCAGCGCTGTCATAAGAATGATATAAGAGAAGGCAGCAGAAAAAACGATCAGTGCGTTGTTTAGATAATGTATGATTAACAGATGCTGTGTATTAAGCTGAAGGATACATTTGATTAATGATCTGTTTGCTTAGCGTGCAATTTCGGAGTAAGAGACTTCATCATAAGGTAGAAAGAGGTTAGCACAAGAGGACTGACTTGAAGTGGAATAGGTTGTCCTAGCATATGTTACCACCTTGCTTTCTGACTGTAGTCTTTTAATGAAATTTTAAATGCAATTTCTCTGAAGATAATATGTCTGACACTGTGGATATTCAGGAACGCCAGAGACAAAAAAGAGTACAGTGTCACATAAACCTTATTGTTGGTCCTGATGGATTTTCTTTGTTGCACTGCATTTTCTTTGTTAGGCTTTCATGAGCACTTCGTCTGTCTGGTAGAAATAAATCTGGGAACGGCTCCCATACTATGTGTGTAAAGATTGCTGTCTATGAAAATGATTAGATTAGCTTTTTACTGCCCTATTGTTGTAGTAAATCACTGTTTTTAAGAACTGTTACAATGCTTTTGGTGCCTTCATTAAATGCTTCTTGTTCCCCCTGTGTTTCAGCTGTCAATTAGATGTTGATATGTAAAGCAAAATGGCAAAAATCAACACCCAGCACTCCTACCCTGGCATGCATGGACTGTCTGTCAGAACTACTGATGAAGATATCGAAAGGATTGAAAATGGCTTTATCAGGTAGTATGTTTTTTTTATCACAATCAGATTGCCACAGAATTTGAGGCAGTTCTCTATACCTGTATTTTGGAAGTGACCACATCTCCATTGACCCTTTGTATTTAAATGACCTAGTGGTGTATTTCCAAAGTACAGAATAGACAGCATTGGGAAGGTTATCACAGTTTGCAGTTTTGGATCCAAAACCTGTATTACCTGAGGAATAAAGCACATTTTCCCACTGATGGGAATTAAACCATCTCTTTAAGAATAAGCATCTTTCTTGAATCAGCTTGCAAGAACCTGCACTTGGAGTGTGTATAGGATTTGGAGAAAAAAGGATCTTGCCAGTACTATGCAGTGAAAAGCCTTAGGAAATTTTTTAAAAGCAACCTCTTCAAACTGTTTGGCTCCGGTGTTAGGAAAGATACATAGCGTATAAAGCATACCAACATTTTTTTTTACTGGCTTTTCAGGGCTTTGCACTGTATAGTTGAACTGTACTTGTTTCCTTACATTCACTTTTCTCTCTTTCAGTGGTTTTTAAGTGGCTGCATAAAATATGCCAGTGCGCTGTACACTTATATTTTGTGCAGTCCCAGTCATTTCTCTGGTCTGGGCAAATGCTACTGCAAGAAAGTGTCTGATGATCCACAGCACCTGTGCAGGCTGGAAAAAGTTGCCAGCTCTTGGCTTGCTGTGGTCAACTGCCTCAGCTATGGGGGCCTTGCCAGACTGTTTCTTATTGATTCAAAAGCCTGTTAGGACTGCTTGTATTATGATAATTTTGGATCACATGGCCCTAGCATGTAGTGTGGATGTGATCCTCGTCCTCTTCACATTATTGTTATTTTTTTTCCATTTCTGCTTTGCTTATGTGATACCTTTTGGTATGTAGGTGTACCTACACTAGTGAACATGGAGCTGCTTTTATTCTCTGCAGTATGGTTTGCTTGATTTAGTTAATGCTACTTCATGTTCTTCTTTGAGAGATTGGAAGCATCATGTCTCTTTGTCTCCATTTACAACCTTACCTCAAAAACAGGGAAAACAAAGATTGAAATGAACCTTCATTTTATGCCCCTTTTTTGTAGAACATATCAGTGGTTGGCAGCTCAGAAAATGGACTTAATAGCAGAGGTGAGGGAGTGTAGTTATAAAGGTTTGAATGTAGAATTAAATCACTGCAGACATCTGCAGCTTTAGAGGCAATGACTTATGATAAAGGGGCAGAAGTATTAATTACACTTTACAATTATAAGAGTGGTCTTGACGAACCATTTATTTAAAATAAAGTTCATTGTGGTCAGCATTAATTACGGAATTTCATAGATGAGTAAAAAAAATTACAAGGTCGCTCTATAAAAGAGATCTCACATTTAAGGTTTTTCTATTGCTGAAGTGATTGCCAAAAAATGGCTATATAATACTTTTGTAATACAGCTAAAAAATTATATGTATATGGGCTAAACTCAATACGCTTGCGTTCATTAGGACACAAATGCAATTTAGACCACTGAATCCATAAGAATATGATTGTTATTTAACAGAAGACAACTATTTTTTTTTTTTTTATAAGACAGAAACCTTCCATTCTGTTTCTTTTGGCAGAAGTTAGTCCTTTTTTTCCGTGAAAGGACAATGGGAATTAAGGCAAGGGAAGCTAATAAAATGTATTTCATGCATTATCTGTCACAAACATCACAGATTGTTTCTCTTTCCAGTTCTGAACTTAAAACCTCAAACAGCAGAAACAGCCACTTTCAGATCTTCACGTTGAAGCCAGCTGTGGGGCATTGGTCTTCAACTTCATCCAAGAAAAAATTCTGATATACATTTTTAAAATTCAGATTAGCAAAAATTAAAACTGTAGACACAGGGGAAAACAAACAAACAAACAAACAAACAAACAGTCCAGCCAACCATAGGTTTGGTAGACTACTGAGACTGCTCCT
The DNA here is from genome assembly GCA_030625065.1 of Alectoris magna. NCBI lineage: Eukaryota > Metazoa > Chordata > Aves > Galliformes > Phasianidae > Alectoris > Alectoris magna. Next base: position 64,833,225 of record CM060560.1, read on the forward strand.
TATCTTCCTTTAAGTCCTGTTGGCTATAGTTCAAGAAAACAATTAAGCACATTACTTAGTTCCCATTACAGTCGCTGGGTGTTAATTTTATGCTTAATGCTAAGATGTGCTTAAGTGCTTTTCTGTTGTGGAATGTGGTATTATCAAAGAAAAGCACTCGCTGAAATAATTAACAGAGAGCTGGTGGTGGTCTTTAAACTGTAATTTGCTCATCTGGCAGATGAAGTTGCTAAGCTACTGTCCATCGTATTTGAGAAGCTGTGACAGTCTGATGAAGTTATCACTGACTGGAAAAGGGGAAACATAACCCCCATTTTTAAACAAGGGGAAAAAGGAAGATCCAGGCAACTACAGGCCAGTCATCTTGCCTCTGTATGCAATAAGATAATGGAGCTGGTCTGCGTAGAGACTGTGCTAAGGAGCATGGAAGACAAAGAGGTGATTGGTGACAGATGATATGGCTCCACAAAGGGCAAATTGTGCCTGCCGAATGTAGTGGCATTCTGCGATGGGGTTACAGCATTGGTAGGTAAGGAAAGAGCAACTGACATATCAGCACTCCTGCCCACCGTGGTGTCATCTGTTAACGTACTGAATGTGCACTCATTCCCTTCATCAAACTTGTTGATAAATATTTTAAACAAAATTAGCCTGAGTACTGAGCTTTGGAGAACACCATTTGTGGATTTAACTCATTCATAATGACCTTTTGGGCCTGGCCATCCAGCCAGTTTTTAGTCTAGTGAGCCATAGAACTCTCTCTCCAAGCTGTGAGCAACCCGTTTCCCCAGGAGAATGTTGTGGGAAGCAGTATCCCGTGAGGATCATCGAATCCAACTCCTGGCTCCCCACAGTCCCACCCCAAATTTGAACCCTCTGAGAGTGGTCTCCAAATGCTTCTTGAACTCCAATGGGCTCAGTGCCTTGACCCCAAGGGAGCCTGTTCCAGGGCACAACCACACTTTGGTGAAGAACTCCAAAATCCCTTTCTGCAGGTCAGCTCTCCAGCCTCTCGTCCCCCAGTCTGTATTTATATCCAGGGTTTCAAATTAGCTGAGGAGGCACAGTTATCTAGTGTTCCTACTTTGTAACCTGCTTTCTATTTCTTAACATTGTGTAGTCTCTTCTCATGGTGGTTTCAAACTATGTAACAGAATGGGACAATAATAGCAGTCCTTACTGTTTTGCTGCAGATACCAGACAAACTCACGGAGTATGGGATGGGAATGAGTTTGTGTTCATAAAATAGAGTCAGAATTAGGCCACATGCATTGAAGGTGCTACATCAGAAACTCAGTCTGTAACCATCCTTCTGCATTGGTAGAAAGCCAGCTGACAAGTGAGGCCTCTTGTGGTATGTGAACATGGTTGAGGAAAATCAGAAATAAGCCTGTGAGTTTTATAAGGAGTTACAATAATGGAAGGAAGAAAGCATCTTAGATTTACTTTTCAGTTTGCTCGTGTGAATTAAAGTGGAATCTGTTAGTAATTGCTGTGTAATGTTAGACAGATGCTTCCACAGGAGTTGCCTGGTAGAGTCCTATATGTATTACTGTAAAAGTAAAATGCAAGCCCTTTAGTGCTGTTTCTGCAAACTTCTTTTGATTGTCTTTTGTTGTCTGTACATGTTGTAACTTTTTTTGTGAAGTAAACCTGAATTTACTAGAAGCAGTTAAGCTGCTGCAACTTAAATACTCCTCTTTTTTTCCTCAAACCTGAGTTCCGTTAATTAAAATAATTTTCTAAGAATTCTTTCTGCCTCCTTTGAAAATGTCTTTTCAGGACTCAAAAATAGCGGTGATTAGTAAGTAAGAACAATAGCAACATTACAATCCATGCTGTCTAAGAACAAGATATGTAAGATATGTATTTTCCTGTAAGGAGGAATTTAAGGTAGTAAAAACAGGCATAGCAGTGCAGTCTAAAGGATGCTGCCAACCTACTATCCCCAGCAGGAGTGCAGGCAGATGCTTCAGGAAGAGAAATGGAGTGGGAACAAAGGAGCAAACTGCAAGTGTCTATGCTTGCCTTAGTCCTAGCATCCAGCTCAGCAGAATTCTGGAGCTGGTTGTGGTCTCTGTGTATCCAGTAGTCTATAATGGGTTTCTGTCCCACGAGTTTATTCTTTGTCCCCTAGGAGCTGGGTTGACTTTGGCAACCCCAACAGTCGCAGCACCCACAACGTAAACTGGGTTGTAAAACTTTTTCAATTCTAACCTGTATCTCTTGGCGTCTTATTAGAAGAGGAGAAGAAAGCAATTAAGAAATTGTGAATCCCAGGAGCCGCTATCTTTTGCAGTGTGGTTATTTGTGTTGATACAATAAAGTTTTAATTCTTTGTCTGTCAGCTTCCCTGCTGTGAGTACAGACAAAACTAAGTTGCTAATTATCCTGTTGCTGGCACTCAAAATGCTGCTGCTGGTTCTTATGAAGTTAGTGTAAGTATCATCATATTCAGTGTTTTCTTGACAATGCAGATCAGCAGAGTCATGTGAGAGATTGTTTGCATTATGAAGGGAGAAAAAAGTGATCCTTGATGTGATGAAATCTTGTAAAAAATGAAAAACACAGAGAAAGCCTCAGGAGTCATAAAGAAATCCACAGTGAGCTTTGATGAAGTCCTGGTTCCACTGAAGTCAGTTCCAGAACTCCATTGCGGAAAGATAAGGCTAAAGCTTCATCCATTATTTTTTCAATGCTACTTATTTCAGTGCTAATAAGCAGTCTTACAGGAGCTCATGTGAGCTGGCAGACACTGCATGTAACTTAACAGTATAATTGCTATCTTCAGTTGTGCACAGCTGAGATTCTGCATTGTTTTCTGTGTGTCAGTAACCTGAGGCCCCTCATCTCATCACCACCAGAGTAGCTCTGAACATCTGTAAGCCTATTTTGCCATACAGTAGGCAGGGTTTCACTTATGGAGCAAGTAAGAACAGCACTGATGCTACTCAGTATTATCTGCTGTAAAATCACTGTTTTTCCCTTTCAGGCTAGACAGGAGCAAAAGGAAAAAGAGGTATTTGCTTTGAGTCATAAGATGGAACCACATTGGTGGAAATATCAGACTGTTAAACCCAAACAAGGTCTGGGAGACCAATACTGAAGAAGCAGTGGGCAGTCACTTTGAAGCCCCCTGGAGGCATGGAGCTTTCCTCCCTGCTGGAGAGCTGCTGATGCAGTGTGGGAGGTGTTAGACTAGCAAATACGCCCAAGGAGGTTGTGGATGCCCCATCCCTGGAGGCATTCAAGGCCAGGCTGGATGTGGCTCTGGGCAGCCTGGTTTGGTGGTTGGTGACCCTGCACATAGCAGGGGGTTGAAACTGGATGATCATTGTGGTCCTTTTCAACCCAGGCCATTCTATGATTCTGTGATTCTGTGAAGTGTTCTTCTCTTAATTGTGTATCTGTACACCAGAGTGGTATTGACAAGTAAGAAATCAGCTTCTGAGCTTGCTGGGGCAGATGGCAGAGCATCGTCTGCCTTCATTCATGTTGGATGGCTCCAGAAAAGTGGGAATATAGGTTTCACTTTACATTTATCAAATGTATGTCTTCTTATTAGTAGAAAGAAGATAATTTGCAGTATTGTTTTCTGGTGCAGTGGTGTTAGTAATTGGATGGGGGAAAATCTGCTGGAGGCTGTATATAATTCAAAAACATTTCCTTTTGCAGAACCCATTCGTTGTGTGAGGATACATCTTCAGAACTGCAGAGAGTCATTTCTATGGAGGGAAGACATCTATCTGGATCACAGTCAAGCCCATTCACAGGCAGGGGAGCGATGGCAAGGTAACATGCTAATTAATGCCATTTTGAATATTAGCATATTTGAAAGAGACTGATCACTATTTCAAGGTAAAGTAAGAAGAGACATCACTTTCCAAAGAAGATGGATGGAGTGCAGCTGAAGATCACCTATAAAATGTGACAGAGGCTTCTTTTGACCTCGATTCTGAACTCATTGCTTACTTGTTTGTAATAAAAGCCTTGGGATCCTAGAGGTGCTGGATGAGCTCATACAAATTAGTCTGATTAAAGAAAAGGATTTTTTTTTACAAGATCTGATTTGAAAATATATTGAATGCTGAGGAAATGCAAGAAATGACAGCAGGAATGACTGAAGACTATAGAGTAAATGGATAAGTGGTTCTGGCTGGTAGCTGATGCAATGTTATTTTCCTATCAATCAGGTATGGCCTAATGATTGTTCCCTTGTTGATGGATATCTCTGGCAAAGGAGGAGATGGGGTGTTTGTGTTGTGAATGCAAGAATTTCTGTTTCTAGAATCCAGTTTTAATGAAATGGGAGCATGAGACAGCAAATTTCAAGTCAACCATTTGCTTAAGTCATTTACTTTACCTAGACTTAAAACATAAACCTGAAACAGAGCTTCAAAAACTTTTTGTGTCTGCTTTAAAGATTTCCAGTTGAGACAGCAGAGCACTCTGTCTCCTGATGCCATTGTGATACACGCTACAGAGCATACTGAGTTTAAGCACCGTGTATTTCAAGGAAAAATATTGCTATAAAACTATAGTCATCTAAAGAATTTATATTTCAGGCTTTTGGGTGGTAGAGAACAAACTTGTATTGCCTTATTTGGTTGTCAGGTAGTGACAGCACTGTGTATACATTACAAAGTCTGCAAGAAGTTGGTTTTAGGTGGAAAACATGGTTTTAGGTGTATGTTGAAAGCATCTACGTATGTAAATCAATACTGAAAGCTTCTTAATGTTAGTTTATATTATTCTCTACCTTTTTTCAGAATTGTTTGAGTTACGTGCTGTTATAACTTCAATTTCGTACTCTCTGAATCTGCAAGTGAACCTTTGATACAAACACAAATGCTCAGCAGTTTAAAAAGTATAGTAATATAACATGCCTCTTCAATGCAGATTCTGAAGGACCTAAGGTAACAGCCTCTGGTGGGCTTCATTGAGGGTACCTTACTTTGGGGTGCAAAGGACAAAAAAGGTGAAAATAAAACAGTATGGCAGAAATCAGAAAAGGCTGTTTCTTTGTTCAGATAAAGAAGTTCTCAGTCTTATTTTGTAAAATGTTTGGCTCCTTAACTAACAGTTCTCAAAGTGCCTTGATTTCTATTCTAAGAGCATCCATGTTAGTGGTTTTCCATACCACTCCTTACGTGAAAGCTGAGTTCTGCTCAGATGAAGAGGGCAAGATCCTGGGCAAGATCTGTGAGATGGTATAGTTAGGCCCTGGAGAAGTGCAATAAGACAGGTGTACTTTATCATAAGATTGTAATATTATCCAACATGGAGGGAATGTGAAGAGCTTTCCTGGAGTAGCCCAGAGCTTCTGTAAGAAGTTACAGGTTGTTAAAGAATATTGTTTGGGTAGCAAATAAAATCTTTTCTGTATATTTCAGTGTCTGTTGTTTTCAGTTTTTCAGAAGCATGTTTTTGTTTGAACTTGGATAACATTGCAAGAATTTGTAATGTGCTTCAGTCAACTAGTGGAAACATAAAATGAGTCATAGCAATACAATGGTAAATTAGTTCTGGTGTCACATGTTTTGCTTGTCCAATTTCAGTGCCCTGCTAGAAATCTAGGATGAGGAAATAGTGCTGTCTGTGCAGTCGGCAGGTTTATGTGCAATGTGCAATTAATATATCTGCAGACAGACTCTTTACAACTAAAGGGAAAGTGACTGAAATTTTACCATTCCTTCTTTCAAAGTCCATCCTTCTTCACCAACTATTCAGCATTTCTTTCTACTGTGTGTACACTGAGTATGTGTTCTTGTGAGTATTTTATGTCACCTGGTCTGTCTGCCCAGCATTCCCTCATTATCACATAAAGTCGGAACTTGATTGTCCCCATCATGACCAGTTGGCAAATTTATCTTTAATCAGAATTTTTCTGTTGCTTCTGTATTGCTGTTACAGTGGCGATGTGTGAGATACTTCCCTGATCAACTGCAGATGATGATGTATGAAACCATGAAAAATGTCCAAGTTCACACTGTTAATCTGTCAAGCCTCATTTCTGTGGCAGGTGGAGAAGTGGAGAAAAATCCTCTTGAACTGATAATGTGGGGAAGACTTAATCCGTCTGATGTTCTTGTGTGGTTCAGTCAATGTTGTGTGTCTGTTCTGCACAGGCTGTCACGATTTGTCGTATCTCTGAGGTCGTGGGCCACAAGACATCTGCACCATGAAGACCAAAGGCCTGATTCTTTCCTAGAGCGTATCCGAGGGCCAGAGCTTGTAGAGGTGTCCAGCAGGCAGAGTAACATCCGCTCCTTCCTGGGCATTCGTGAACAGCCTGGCGGAGTAAACAGGTGAGAAGATGTACTTATATTTTATGGGAAGACTGAATATGTAAACTACTGTTCTAAATGTAATGCCAGCCAAGAGAGGAAAATGAAGTTGAAAGACAAAAGTTTGCCTTTTGTTTGACATTATGCTGTGGAGCACAGACTCCCGTGGCTTTTTGCTCCGTTAGAGATTGGTAGGTAAGCAAGTAATCACTTGATTTGTTTCAAAAGCTCAGCTAATAATTTATACTAAAGCAAGAACTTTGAAGGGCTCTGCATGGTAGTATAGGTGACATTGATTTGTTATCAGTGGGCACAGCCTCATCATCTTCACTTGATCTACTCCTTAGAAATTCAACTTAAAAGCGCCTTTTATTGAACTAGCCAGACTGCTGTCCTCTAGTTGCTCAAATGAGCAGACAAGATTTTTTTTCACACGCCTGCATCAATAACAGTTGCAGGTTCCAAATGACTAGAGAGAACATTGATCTTGGGCCAACAAGCCTCTATAAAAGGCTATTAGAAGAAGTGAGTTTGGAAGCATCCATCCTTGCCTTCTCCTGTTTATGCTCTGGCTGTATTACAGTAACTCTCAGTCGTTCTACTGTGAAAATTTAATTTTGCAGCACTGGTAGGTATGCTTGTCACAGAAGCCTGGGCGCTGCATCTGTGAAGAAGACTTGGAAGGACTGGAGAATGTTTAAAATAGCAACCAAATGCTTACAGGGCTAAAAATAGTCAGTTGCATGTTACCGTGCACTAATACGCCTGAGAACAAGCTTCAGCCATCCGATGTGGTCACAAACATGCATGCCTAGCACGTGATAAATAGAAACTGGTCCCTTGAAATAGTTATGCAAAGGGGCTTATTGCCGCAGTCAAAGTTGACCTTCCTAATCTTATCAGTGTATATGTGAGAGGCTAGTAAGTCAGTCTGTCATGTTGGTAAACACGTGTATGAAATGCCAAGAAACTTTACACTCTTAAACATGTTTTATTTCAATCGCTGCAGTCCATGGCCCTTGGCCAGGTTTAATGTCAACTTTAGCAACAACACCAATGAAGAGTAAGTACTGATAACTTCCATACACCTTTCTGCTACTAGCTCTTCCTTTTTTGCCCTTTCCAGCCTAGTAACGTTTGTAGTATGAACTCCTTATCTCTTCTTAAGCCGTTTCTAAGGCTTTAAACCTTTCTAAGGTTTTAATTATAAAAAAAGATCTAGTTTTCTCAGTATTAGAAGCATCCTTCAAGATCCCTTTTGTCTGGTTACCCTTACCTTCCAATGAACAAATCAGATTAATTAAGCATTTAGTCCCTACCTCCTCTAATTCAACTGGCTGATTTCACTGCATTACCAATTGCTCTATTCATGCTTCAATTTTAAAATTTTAAAATTAAGACATTCATTTTCTGATGGTCCTTTTCCTCTTTTAACGTACTCAATCTCCTTCTGGAAATCTCAAGTGCCCCCAAAATTTCAAGTTGTCACATGAGATGTGGATCCTGAGCAGGGTACCAGTAAACCCTTTCTGTATGCATTCACCACCTTTCTGAAATGTGTGTTTTAATTCAGCCTCATATGGTTGCTGTAAATGTAAAGAGTGTGATAGGCAGCATAATAAGGCTTCCATTGCAACAGAAGTTTTGACAGAAGCTGCTCTATTTTATTTCTTTGACAAGGATATTTTACAATTTCAGACCAAAGAGAAATCTCTTGAAAAGGTGAAGAACTCCTGTAATATAAAATCACTCAACATTAATGTTTGTTGCGTGTATTAAACCATGGCTATTTGAAGACATACCCCCTCTGTAGCGTCTACCAGTAGATTTTTATGTCATGGACTAGCAGCAAACTTCATTTAGAAGTGATGCTGCGAAAGTTTTGTGCTCACATCTCCACGTATCTTCCTGCTCCTGAAGCGGTGTTTTGGTTTGGCTCGCATAAGTTTTGTTAAAGCTGAAATGGAGGTGCAGCGAACAGTGACAGAAATGTGCGGCATTTTATTTAGACTGGGAAAATTAAAGGTGCTAAATGCCTGGAGCCCAGCATGCTAGCCAGGGCCCAAAGGACTGATTAGAATGGAAATGCTGCTTAGCCTGTTTCTGACAATGATTCATGTACCTCAGGCACAACTTACATCCTTCAAGTGTTGCATTGTTGCTAAATGAAGACGACATCTGTCTGTCTACCTGCCTGACTGTCTGAAAATTACTTGATTAGCAAAGTAGTTGACAGTTGAGAAATGCAAATATTCAGCTCATTCAGAGACTGTGACAGGGTTTCTTTGGAGATAATGAAGACATTTTCTGAGTCTGAAGATGCTTCTTTTAATGTACTGGAGACACCAAATAGATGCCACTGTATTGCTGTCAAAGATGACAGGCACAAACAACTGTTACCTGGATTACACTTTACTCAGTAGTACTGATGAGGGAAAAAAGATGCAGGTCTTTCCAAAGTAGTGTTTTTTCCATTGTGTGGAAGACCTATGAGTTCCTGCTGTTGGGGAACTATAGGTAGTGCTTTCAAGACTTTGATTATGGCCAGCCTTTTCTTCCAAGTGACTTCAACTGCCAGACTACAGGTAGCTGGGATTATGATGTTAGGAGTTACCTCGAGAGGGATGAACAGCAGCTACAGAAATGGAAGAGTCTCACTTCCAAAAGATATCTGTGGTTGACAGATCTCTGGCCAGAGAATGAATGTTGGTATTAGATGTTCTGGGAAATTATGTGCTTTTTTTGTGGGCTTTTTTATTTTATTTTTTATTTATTTTATTTTTTTTGTAGGAGAAAGTTAAAATCATCAAAATATTCCCTCCAAAGTTAAATGCCACTGAGACTTTTTCATCGACTCTGTATCTCAACCTACTTTTCCTTGCCTAACAACAGCCACAAATATACAGTGACACTGCCCTTTGGAAGTGGATTACTTTGTATCCATCTCTTCCTTTCCATTAAGAATACCAAACACTTGAAGTTTCACCAGCAGCATGGTAAGGCTAACAGCAGCAACTGTGCACTGGCCTTTAAATCAGGCACCAAGCATAGCAGTGCACAGTGAAGTCCTGACATGTTTTCTAGATAGGAATGTGTTTTCAGGCCAGATTTGAAAGAAAAGCAGTAAAAGTCCAAGGGGCCAACGGCAGAGAAATAACCATTTGAGTAGTAGTTCCTGCTGCTGTGTGGAAGTCGGCCTTGATGGATGAAGAACTGTTTCTTTGAGTTGAGAAGCTTGTGCGAATGATTTTCCGATTACGCCCCTTGTAGTGTGTAATTTTAAAGGTTTCAGTGGTGTTGATTAATTTGATAGGTACTTTCCTGACATGGAGGGTTTTTTTCCCCAGCAAATTAGTCTGAGATTTTCCAAATTCTATTTTATTATTCTATATATTCTATACCGTGTTTTTACCGTAATTGTGTTGACAAGAAAACATTTACAAAATAACTTCCTTGTATGTAGATGTCTGAGATTAAGTGAAATGAGGCATGCCTTGTTTCTCTGCATTTGCTGCTTTTGTTCAAACATTGACAGGGATTCTTCTCCAAGGCAATTGCTGAAGCCAGAGGTAATCAATTAATTACAGCTATGTTGGTTTTAAAGAACTGTGAAAAGAGGTTCAGCCTCATTTCATGTAATCATCTTTAAAGCTTCAGATGGTCAATGTGACGTTCTGTATATGTCCTGAATATTGACAGTTTGTTAAGCTATTTTGTACTCCGTTATCATTAAATAGATTTCTTTTTAAGTGCTCAAATTCTAAAGATGGAACAAACTGGAAGCATTTAATTAAAACCAGCCTGGTACACTGCTGTATGAAAAGGCCAAGAAAACGTGGGTGACTAATGCACAGAATCAGCCAATTGGTTGTGTAATGTAGTGGTGTTGGTTTGAGAAGCCTCGGCCTGTAAACCATTTATACCTGTTGGATAAATGGTACCATTGAGAAATCCTGTCCTACCCCATCCAGAATCCAGGTCAATAGTTCCCTGTACCTCACTACTCACCCTCTCCCCTAGCTGCTAGAAAATAATATTTCTAAGACTTTGATGTGTTGCACAGCAAAAAGGAAGAAAAGAAAGAGGTTAAAGAGGAAAAGAAAGAGGAAAAAAAGGAGGAAAAGAAGGAGGAAAAGAAAGAGGAAAAGAAAGATGATAAAAAAGATGACAAAAAAGATGACAAAAAAAAGGAAGAGTAAGTATAACAAATGTACTTATAACACCTCTCCTGCACTCCAAAGCGTGGTATGGTATTTAATTGTGAAACTCCTACTACAATTATCGATCTGTAGGCTGCAGGATGTTATACCGTCAAACCTTTAATACGGTTTTGCTTTTGAAAAGGTGCAACTGCTCGACAAACTTGTTGTGTCTTTAATACTGTTGTTCAGATCTGTCATGAGCAGCTTCCCAGTACAGTAACAGGGAGTTCATCTACCTCTGGTCATTTGGTTTTCTGTTCGAGATCACTTTATTCCTATTGGGGTGTTTTAGGATAGCAGCACTCTTTGCAAATCCGAACTGGATTTTCATGGTTCCAGAATATCTGTAAGCATTTAGAGCTCGCACCAAAAATGTAGTTTAGATGAAGAACAAACATTTTACATGTAGAGAATTACAGATTTGCTTAATAAGTTTAGTTGTTATAATTACACCGACAAGCACAATTGATTACTTAAAACATGGCATAGTTCTTTACTAGCGATGACTGAAGTTTTCTCTTGCTGACTAGGAAGAGCTGCTGTATTTCTGCAACAAAATGGGACCATTTGCATGCTTTTGATATAAATAGTTCCTTGTTTTGTTCCCCAAAAGCTGACCTAAACTCAACATGATTTACATTTATTTAAGTAAGTGTTATGTACTGTGTCAGTATAGAGATGTGTAGGTAGGAACAGCTTCCACATGGAATCTGCTGGATCTCAATGTCTCAAGTTTCTTAATCAAAGCTTGGATTTGAAAGCCTGTGTTCAAATCTATGTTCTTCAGCATCAGTTACTATGAAAAGACAACCTGAGTTTTACGGTACTCTAAAGAAGCTTAAAATATTTCAGCAAAGAAAATACATGTTTCAAATGTCAAAGAGGTAACGTTTGCTACTGTATAAAGACCGTATTTCTTGGTCACCAGTTTTGTGATGATGACCAGTTTTTTGAGAAGAAATGGCTCAGATGCTGCTGTGAAGATGGCAAAGGAAATACTTTTTAGATTAAAGCTGCTTCCTTTTTTAACGTGTAGGTAGATTTAATGTTTTACTTTGTCTTCAGTGGGGGTCATATGCAGAAAGGGTGTTATTTTCAGCCTGGGCAATTTGAATAGTTATGTTTTTCTTTCCAATCCCACTTACTTTTTCCAAAGCTGGGTCAAGCAGAAATGGAACATCTCAAATAAATAGGATGAAGGTAGTATCTCATCTGGGGTCATGGCATAGGTACTTCCTCAAGCAGATGTGAGTTAACCATGAGATGACTGGCCTCCAAAGGAGGGAATACCAGTAGGCTACTATAAAATTTCCACTATAAATGTACATGTTTTGCTTTCCAGGCAGAAGAAAGAGGTCTTTGTGATTGATCCTTCAAGCAATATGTACTACAACTGGCTGACCATAATTGCAGCACCTGTGTTCTATAACTGGTGTATGCTTATATGCAGGTATGGATTAAAGTTAATAACAATTTTAGGATTCAGATTTAAAGTCTCTATGTTTCCTACATAAATCATCCTCTGATCTCCCTGTAGTTTTTTATGAGTGGCTTACCTAGAAGATTGAGGTATGTATGTTTATACGTACCACTGGGATAAGATGGTCAACGTTTCTCCTTTATCTGCCTCAAAAACCCAACTGTAACGTGGAAGGAGCATCCCCGTGAGTGCTGGCTGTGGCCTTGGTGTGCCACCTACTGGCTGGATGCAGAGATGTGCCTTGGCCACTGCAAGCTCAGCATCTTTGTCATAGCAGAACCACAGAGTCGTGAGGGTTGGAAGGGACTTCTGGAGATTATCTAGTCCAACCCCTACAAAAGCAAGTTCCCTACAGCAGGTTGCACAGGAAAGCATCCAGGTGGGTTTTGAATATCACCAGAGAAGGAGTCTCTATAACCTCTCTGGGCAGCCTTTTCCAGTGCTGTCACCCTCACAGTGAAGAAGATTTTCCTCAGGTTCATATTTCTCTGCTCCATTTTGTGGCTATTGCCCCTTGTCTTGTAGCTGGAAGCCACCAAAAAGAACCTCGCTCCATCAATTTGGCCCCCCGCCCATTAGAAATTTATAAGCATTGATAGGATCCCCCCTCAGCCTTCTCTTCTCCGGGCTGAACAGCCCCAGGTCTCTGACTTTCCTCACAGAGGAGATGCTCCAGGCCCCTCATCTTCTTTGTTTCCCTCTGCTGGACTCTGTCTAGAAGTTCTCTGTCTTTCTTGAACTGAGGAGCCCAGAATGGGACACAGTGCTACAGCACAGTGCTACAGATGTGGCCTCACCAGGACAGAGGAGCAGGGAAGGATCACCTCTCCCAGCCTGCTGGCCATGCTCTTTTTCAGTGCACCCCAGGATGCCATTGGCCTACTTGGCCACCAGGGCACACTGCTGGCTCATAGCCAACCTACTGGCCACCAGGACACCCAGGTCCTTCTGTGCAGAGCTCCTTTCCAGCAGGTCAGCTGCTAACCTGTACTGATACATGCAGTTTTTCCTCCCTGGGTGCAGGGCTCTGCACTTGACTTTGTTGAACCTCATCAGGTTCCTCTCCTCCCATCTCCAGCCTGTCTAGGTCTCGTTGAATGGCAGCACAGCCTTTAAGTGTGTCAGCCAATCCTCCCAGCTTTGTTTCATCAGCAAATTCTCCAATAGAGAACAGTGGGGAAGGCTGCAGGCAATGAGAGGTCATCTTAAATTAATGTGAGACATTTATGGATGCTTGAAGAACGAGAAGATGTTACTCAAGTGTTTGTTTTCCTGTTTGGGACTTGGGAAACAACTTCAGTCAAACCAACGGAGTGCTATGGAAAGGGTTCACCTTGTGCCAAATGGCAGGGAGAGATGCAGATGGTTGGCCGCTCAGAAGCAAATATTTTAGTTGGGAATCACCTTAATGGTGATGTGTATGGATGGATACGAGATGAGCATTCCTGGGGATCTTTCACATGAAATCTGAGGCACGTTTAAATGTGAGGGCACTTGCATGCCCCTCTCTGTGCATTTACATTTGTGAATTCTGCACGATCCTAGCATCTGCTTCAGTCTGCAGATGTCTAGGCACGGAGATATGCTGCCCTTAATTTTGCAGTCCGCACTAGCACGCTGTGGTCATATAGTTGGTCTAATGTTCTTTATTTCTATCTTTGTTTCTTTAGAGCTTGCTTTGATGAGCTACAAATTGACCATATTAAATTATGGCTGTTCCTGGACTATTGCTCTGATATCATCTATGTTTTTGACATGTTTGTCAGATTCAGGACAGGTGAGTTTTCCTGTGATTTTACAGAGTTTTCTGATACAACATGGATATCAAAGCTAGAAACAAATCCACCAGTGTGGTGCTCTGTCTCAAGCAGCAGTGGAGGCTTTGGGAAAATGCAGTGTTGTGGCTTAAGCCTAAACTTATTAACACCTGCACTTCACTTGTCTCATCTTCATCTTCCTTGTGTTGCTTCTGTAGTCCAGGCAGGCTGAGATTTCATATTTACATGAGCCCAAGTGATACTGATTCTAGCCTGAAAGAAATCATCTGTTTTAAACTAAACAAGTTCATAATATAGGCCATGCAATGTTCCATACCATTAAATTGCTAGAGTAGTCCTTGATGCACTTTGACCTATTCCAGCTAGCACTCTTTCAAGCAGCATCCCAGCACAGCTAGGGGACAGCAGAGGCTGGGAGTTGTTCCTGGTATTATTTTTGAAGGGGGCTGGGAGAATTTGTGAGCATGAATAGAAGCTGTCACTGTAGCTGGTCTCTGGGCCAGAAAATGTTTCCTGGCTGGTTTGCTCTGTTTAGTGGTACATCTGCAGCCCAGAGCGTCCCTTGAAAAGGTTCAAAAGTGCACTGATCATTATAACAATGAGAGTTCTTTTAAATCTTTGTATTTTACATTTTCTTCCTTTTTTTTTTTTTTTTTTTTTTTTTAAATCATGCTGACAGCTTGACACCTCTTATGGCTTGTGACAAGTTGTAAACATAATTACAAGACAGAGGCTAAAAATGCTGTCAGTTTGAGAAGCACGCAACTCACAACAGCAAGCTGAATTCTAAAACCTAGCAGGTATTTGTTCAGCAGAGAAGTAATTGTCAGATTGGAGCCTAGACATCAAGACTGCCATTTTTGGGGCAACTTTGTATAGGCTATGTTCTGCTAAAAAGCCAACTCTGCACTCTGAGTTCCTCTTCTGCAGTTGTATCTGTTACTGTGATGGGAATTAACTGAGCAGAAACTGCAGCACAAGCTAATAAGCTTTCCACAGGTGATGTCCTGGTGATGACTGTATGGCTGTCAGAGCAGGTTGGTTCTGCAGGCCTGGGTTGGACTGCAGAAATGCCTCAGCGATCTCCCAAGGGCTTTCGTGTAGTGTATGCTGCAACTTCAGGCACTCACATGGGAGAGTCGGTTCTTTTAGGTGTTGGTATCTTTGACAACTCACTTTGCAACCCTTCCTGGCTCCACCTGTGTCTGCTGCCTTCTCCTGTTACTCTGCAAGGTGCTGGAAGCCACTGGAGAAGAGCGTGACGTAGGAACCGACTTCACACTGGGATCTGAACAGTCCCACAGCTACCATGATCCATGGCAGCTTCTCTGTGGTGTGCTGCAGCTTCACTGCATTTCTCCTACCTGATGACTGCGTACAGTTAGGCAGAAGGGCCTCGCCTCTCACTGGTCATCACTGGTTCATACCATAGTTTGATGCTTTCAGGAGATTTTTCTATAGAATACAGTTATGTGAAGGGACAGATCAGAGCTGAGAAGTTGTTACCTACCTTCAGAAGGGATGTATTTTCAGAGCTATTTTTAATAATGGTGAGTCAGAAATCCAGTTGCCTGGACAGCTTTTCTGTCTAGGTGTATAGCACTGCTAATAAGGACATATTTGAGCAGCTCTTTCAGCAGTTTCCTGTGAGGTGGTGACACATTTGTGGCACAAGAAGTGCTTCTTTTTGTACTCACCATCAGTTTACAACTACCTACGGACTGATACACGCATGCATGAGGCACATGTGCAGGTATGCAGACATTCCAGAAATGCAGCAGTGCTGCACAGGGCAGAACAAAGTGCAGCTGGGTCCCCTTCAGCAGATGCTTCCCTGAGACAGTTGCTGCTGCGAGATTGCTAGAAGAGGAGCAAAATGTGGTAAGCTGTGATAAACAGGAAATCTGTCTGTGCATTTTTCCTCCTGCCTGCTCTAGTTGGCGGACACTTGGATGCAAGTGTTTTGCACAGGGCTGCCCCCTCTGCAATGTATTTAATGCTGCGAGCTTTCAGAGGCAAGATCCAGTCCTGCAGCTGTGCTGCTCAGGCCGTGTTCCTGTGAGCACTCTTACACAGGTGTAGTTTAAGGTCTCACTGCAGTTTACGTCTTAAAATCTCATACTTTCCAGAGTTTTTTTGAATGAAGAAATACTAATGTATAAGATTCTGCTTGGTAGTTCTCTTACTAGAACACACACGAAAAGAAAGAGCAAAAGCACCCCACGAAAAGGAAAGTCCTGTCAGCTGATACACTGGTGCAAGAGAAAAGGCATGGCTCCAGGGAAAATGGTTGTCATGGTCTTGGGGGTATCTGCACTCTTCTGAAAAACTCTCTGGCAATCCATTACTCCTACTTAGTATTTATTTAAAAATATTCCACTTTGACTTTATGCACAGTTGCTCAGCACATGCTTAACTTCAGTTCTGAGTCATGCCAATGATTCATGAAGTATGAGGCAGACCAACCTCCCTGTTCTTTTTGCAGAGATACCTACAAGACAAAGGTACGGCTGTCCCAGAGTGGGGCAGAAAACTGCAGGGAGCGCTGTGGTGATAATGCGGTCATTGCTCTCATACGTGCACAACCTGGTAGTTTTATGCTTCTGTTGCCCTCTTTTTTTTTTTTTTTTTTTGGTTTGAATAAAAAATAAAACTAGGTTTTGTTTCTTATATACATTAACTGCATTATATATTTTATACGTGGCCTGTGACAATTCCTCTTCGCTCAGTGTGGCCAGGTGAGCCAGAAGGTTGGACACCCGTACGCTACGTTGCTGTTTACTTAACTGAAGTATTTAAACGTGGAATGAAACATGATGTCACGGCGTGTTCCTGTCTGTATGCCTAACAGTACACGCTTTCATGTTCTCAGGTGTCTGAAACGTAAGTAAGTCACTCCGTACCGTTGGTGGTAATTCTGAACATATATTTCTATTCTTTAAAGGCTTCCTTGAGCAAGGCTTGCTGGTAAAGGACGAAAAGAAGTTACGAGATCATTATACCCAAACTGTGCAGTTCAAGCTGGATGTGCTGTCCCTTCTGCCGACAGACCTGGCGTATCTGAAGCTGGGTTTGAACTACCCCGAGCTGCGATTTAACCGCTTGCTGAGGATCGCTCGCCTGTTTGAGTTTTTTGACCGCACAGAAACCAGGACAAATTATCCAAACATGTTTCGTATTGGAAACCTCGTCTTGTACATTCTTATCATCATCCACTGGAACGCTTGTATATACTTTGCAATTTCAAAGGTAATTGGCTTCGGAACCGACTCTTGGGTCTACCCCAATGTGTCCATCCCAGAGTACGGGCGCCTGTCGAGGAAGTACATTTACAGCCTGTATTGGTCAACGCTGACACTAACGACCATTGGGGAAACTCCTCCGCCTGTGAAGGACGAGGAGTATCTCTTTGTGGTCATTGACTTCCTGGTGGGCGTGTTGATCTTCGCTACGATCGTCGGTAACGTGGGCTCCATGATTTCCAACATGAATGCCTCCAGGGCAGAGTTCCAGGCCAAAGTCGATTCCATTAAACAGTACATGCATTTCCGAAAAGTAACGAAGGATTTGGAAGCCAGGGTTATTAAGTGGTTTGATTACCTCTGGACCAATAAGAAAACAGTGGATGAAAAGGAAGTTCTCAAAAATCTGCCCGACAAGCTGAAGGCTGAAATTGCCATCAATGTCCATTTGGACACACTGAAGAAAGTGCGTATATTCCAGGATTGTGAAGCTGGACTGCTCATCGAGCTGGTGCTGAAGCTGAAACCTACCGTCTTCAGTCCTGGGGACTACATCTGCAAGAAGGGAGATATCGGGAGGGAAATGTACATTATAAAGGAGGGAAAATTGGCAGTGGTGGCAGATGATGGTATAACCCAATTTGTAGTCCTGAGTGATGGCAGCTACTTTGGTGAAATCAGCATCCTCAACATCAAAGGCAGCAAATCTGGCAACAGGAGGACAGCCAACATAAGGAGTATCGGTTATTCAGATTTGTTCTGCTTGTCTAAAGATGATTTAATGGAAGCCCTCACAGAATACCCAGAAGCCAAAAAGGCTCTGGAAGAGAAGGGCCGGCAAATTCTGATGAAAGACAATTTAATAGATGAGGAAGCGGCAAAAGCAGGAGCTGACCCAAAAGACTTGGAAGAAAAAATAGACAGGCTTGAAACGGCCCTGGACACGCTGCAGACGAGGTTTGCGAGGCTCTTGGCAGAGTACAGCTCTTCTCAACAAAAAGTTAAGCAGAGACTCGCCAGAGTAGAAACCAGAGTGAAAAAATACGGTAGTGGCACCTTATCCATTGGAGAAGCAGAGCCTGAAAAACCTGAGGAGCAGAAAAAGGACTGATAGAGTATTTATATTTCATTACTTAATGGAGAAGGCTGGAATGCGTGAAAGCCATAAATGTATATAAATACGTGTGTGCATACATAGCCACGATTATTTTTATATGGACTTGAGAATGGTTTTTAGCATTTTTAACTGAAGCAGAATTTTCTTGTAAATAGGATAATGTCACCTGCTTTGTAGGGGAGATTCGGTCCATCATTTGGGTACATTTTTGTACTGGGAGTGGATTTCTTCTAAGTTATGCTCAGACCATGCAGTGCGTGTATGGCATGTGTAGGTCTTGACACACTGTCTCTTCACACACACGTTGTGTTAAGGCAGCATTATACTTAAAGTAGAGGGATTATTATGCATTTTTTAAGGCTTAAAAATATTTACAGGGTACATGGTCTACCTTCTTAACCTGTTAAATGCATGGATACACATCCTGGCTTCTCAGAAGCTTTCTTCTTTCACAGTGAAGCAATCTGCACAAGCTGTAGGACTATGGCTAAGATGGCACCTGGCCTACACAGTGTAGCTCTGTGTACAACCCTCACTTGAGAGGGAATCCCCAAAAGCTCACTGATGGAAGATGTCTGCATAGCAATAAAGCTTGACAAAACCTGGGAAGGGCAAAGAGTGTCTTGCAGCTCCTGGACATAGGGTTTGCTCTGTGCTGGAGGGACACTGCTAGGAAGCTTTGCTGCCCAGAGATGTGGTGGATGCCCTGAACCTGGAGACACCAGGTCAGGTCAGGCTGAATGGCGCTCTGAGTGACCTGATGCAGCTGTAGGTGTGTCCCTGTTCATTGCAGGGGAGTTGGACTAGATGGCCTTTTAAGGTCCCTTCCAACTCAAACAATTCTGTAAGCTAGGGCTGCAGGACAGGCTGTCCCTGTCTGCCTGCTGACCTTGCCTCCCCACAGGGTTCCTGCAAGCTGGGAACAAACCCTCTGTTGCAGTCTTTCCTGCCATTAGATTTGTTTTCTTTATTTCATTAACTAACACAGGAAGAGCCATTCCAAGTATTACTCCAAACACGCACTTGCCAAAGCCCCTCCACGCCCCCAAAGACAAGAATGCTTGTTCACCAGATGGGTCCAACAGCTTCAGCCATCAGGGAAAGTGTTTGCCGTTCCCTTTTCCTTTCTCTCTGCTTATCGCATGCCAGAAAAAGAGCACTCCTGATATTATCAGCTTTGGTCATTTTAAAATGTGTAGCTTCTGGCACTGTGAAATCACACCCTTTGCCATCTTTCATCTCTGTAAGACGTTTGTTTCTCCTTAATGTGGATACGGCACGTACATTAAACTATTTTGAGTACCACTGTGTTTTTTCTTATCCCTCACCCCCTGGTTTTTCAGTGTTTCGTCACAGACTTCAATAGTACCAGTGGTACGTAGCCCAGAAGACTCTGATGTGACAGAAATCCAAGTGGGGACCACTGCATTCTGTGCTTACTGCAGGGTAGTAAGGGGCAGCACCCTGCTTCCACGCCCTGCTCTCCATACCCAGACACAGCAGGGATGGGGCCTCGTCCAGCAGAAATACACACTTACAACCTGCTACGCAGAGCTCCCCCCCTGGCAGGAGCCCACCCAAAATCACAAAAGCAAGGAACATGAAAGCTGTTAGGGAACACATAAACGCACAGCCTGAAATGGCAAGCAGCAGTTCAGTGGGCCCAGTACTCACTTCACACCTTAGCACTGGACAGAACCTGGGGAGGAGCTGGGGACTATGCCTGGTAGTATTGCTCAAAGCTGAGACCCAGGGGTTTTAACATCTGCTACTTGGTGCAGAAGGGCCACACTGAGGGAGCAACAATGGAAAAGGGTGGTGACAGCAAACCAGCACGCCTGCATACACACAGCCTCACACAGACAGCGTTTGTGGTCAGCCTGGTTGTGCAGACCTTACTCGGGAAGGGCTGAGGAACGCCTGCACTTAACTCTCTCTGACATCAGCTCTGCAAGTTTTGCTCTGGCCAAATATTTATTAACCAGCAAGCAGAGGGCTCTGCTTTACATCAAGAACTTCTCTTTTTCCACTCCCACACCAGTGTCTCTCTGAGCTGGTCCATCCATTGCAGGCCAGGATGAGCAGGGAGTTCATCAGCCAAACCTCTCACATGCTGGGCACAGCAGTACAGCAGGAGGGAGTGCTGACTGTAGGAGAGCTGCTCCATGGCTTTACGTATGGACTGGCAACAGGGCAGTGTTTGTGCTTGGCTTCAGAGTCCCCTGGCACTATAAGCGTTTCCATCCTGGAACAGACAAAAAGAATCAGACCCATGTTTACATAACTCAGCATTCATAAAACCCTTTGTGTGTCCCTGACAGCAAAATGAATTATTTCCTAGATGGGTCTGGCAACTGTGCAGGCAGCTGAAGCCAGGCTTTGGGCTGTGGCAGCTTTCCGGAGGGAAGCCGTCGGTCTGGGAATCCCCATTTCCACCCTAAATTTACAGCAGAGAGATGAAAGGGGGATGCTGAGCAGCAGAGCCCTAAGGGATGCTGGGGAAGCCCCACTGTCTTCCGCTCTGAGGTAAAAGGAAACACACACACACCCCAGGGAACACCCTGAAGTTCTACAGCCAGCTTAGCCTTTTGTTCCCCAAATTCAGATTTTGCAACCTTTTCCAGCTCAAATTTACTCACTGGGCTCACAAGCCAAATGCCGACGCTTGCAGCTGCCAGCTGCCCTCATGGCTTTGCTGTAACGGAAGACATTCCGCAGCCATGTCTGCAGCACAAAGAGAGACAGGGCAGAATCCGGGTGCATGAGGAAGCCGGCTCCGGCAGCCCCATGTGCTGGACGGTGGGCCGTCCTCACCTTCCAGAATGAGCACAACCATTACCTTTACTCCGGAAGCAGCAGCAGCTCTGAGACCTTCTCCAAGTGCTCTACCATTGCACCCACACCAAAACTATCCTTCCAGGAAGCTGAGGACATCATTCAGCTCTGTGTTTCAGCTTTTTGCCTCTTTGGACACATTCCGTTAGTTTCCAGGCTTTAATTCTTTAGTGTTCTGTTCCCATCACCAGCAGTTGTTCTCCTCCTGCAGGAGAAGCTGCCCCACCACGGCCACTCACCCTGAGCAGCCCCTCCAGGTGCTTGGTTCAGCAAGAACCAAGGGCCTCTACACACAAAGAGAATCACAGAATTGCTCAGGCTGGAAAAGACCTTAAAGATCGAGACCAACCACAACCTAACTATCCTACCCTAACAAACAACCCTCCACTAAATCATGTCCCTGAGCACCACATCCAAACGGTTTTTAAACACATCCAGGGATGGTGACGCAACTGCCTCCCTGAGGAGCCTATTCCAGTGCTTAACAACAAGAGATGGAGAAGCACTAAAGCATCTTTTTCTAGCACCACTTACCTCCAGGGCTGATAAGTTGAACAAACTGTGCTGCAAAGATCCACTCATTTTCAGAGAGCCAACTGTCAGTTCCCCTGCAGTTCGGATTATTTGTCCAACAAACTTCAGAGATCCCCGCTATTTTCATATTATGTGTGGATTTAGGCCATTTAGAGCGAGTCTTAGGGCTGATTGTTCCACAGCTCCGCACAATGCAGCCTCATACAGCAGGGGCTTGGGGACATCCCTGCAATGCTAAACCAGGCAGGCCATTGTGCCTGGGTCCTCTTGCTACCGACCTTAGGCTTCAGCATATTTGGCTGCCTCAGTAACACTGAGAGGCCTATCCATTATTGTTGAAGTTGCTCACAGGTACAAGCGGTGAAGGCACCAGTCCTGGAGGTGTTCCAAGTAACGTGCAGATGTGGCACTTTAGGAACGTGATTAAGGGGAATGGTGGGGGTGGGCTGATGGTTGGACTTGATCTTAAAGGCCTTTTCCAGCTTTAATGATTCTATGACAGACGTATATGCATGTCAGACACTGAATGGGGTAAACTATCACAATCCTTTGAGAGTTGGAGGCTAACCCTAATATCTTTTATCAGAAAAGGATTGTGTGGAGCTAAACTTGGAAGAAGCCTCTCTTGTATCTTTTGTACTGAAATGCTGGAGTTGTTCCGTG
This sequence comes from Alectoris magna, assembly GCA_030625065.1. NCBI lineage: Eukaryota > Metazoa > Chordata > Aves > Galliformes > Phasianidae > Alectoris > Alectoris magna. The sequence goes on from CM060560.1 coordinate 64,855,363, forward strand.
TGACAATGAGGCACAATCCAAAGCACTCCAAAACCTCAGGATGAAGGCACTCAAAGCCACCAGAAGTCTTTAATCCCCTACAATGGGGGATTACTGCAGTCTGAAGCTCCTACTGCAGTAGTGAAGGCTGCTGTTAGATGAAGTGTGACTCACGGAGACTCCGGCTCATGCCAGCCCACTTCAGTGTCAGCTCTCCTCAAGACATGAGGAGGGAAGGCGGTCTCCTTGGCTGTCCTGGTCCAGGCTCACGCTTGTGCCTGCCAAAGGGTAGAGAAGCCCAGTCAGAAATTCACAAAACACTATTCCTTCATTAAGTGATCTTTGCTCACGCACCGATGGCTTTTCCTAAAATCTTTTTAGCAATCAACAAAAGCCTTCACCTAAAATGACCGTGTTCCCTTGAGATTCAAGCACTACTATAGGTTTAAGAAAAACGACCCTTTCAATCCTCTTCCAAGTACCCGAGATACTTAAGTGACAGGTTAAGTAAAGCTAAACTTACGATGCTTCTGCAGACCCACAATTTGCTACACCTTGCTGAAAGCCAGTGAAAAACATTCAGCATCGTTCCCGGAGCCCAGCAAAAGAGAACTGAAATGGCATGTTCTGTACCTTGATGAGCCCTTCCAGAAACAGAAGACCGCCTGGAACTCCTGTAGAGCAGGAGAGCAGCTTGCAGCTGCACCACTTCAAGAGTTACTTATCTGGAACTGTAACTGTAACAGCTGCTGACGGAGGATTAGCTCAGGTTTATAACGCCGCTAAGGAGATAAGAGGGCATTCTGGGAAAGAGGGCAAGTATTTGCGTGGAAAACTTGTCAGTTGCAAAGTCTTCATAGCTTACCTGAAAATGATTCCTCAAGAAACAACCTACAGTTTTAAAGGCTAACACAATTATGCATTATTTTAATGCTGAAGAATGACAAGAAAAGCATATTTACAATAACAGCACTTCAGTGAGGGCTTTGTATTTCTAGGCAATTACGTGACCAGCTTTTGGACACGCGTAAAAACCGTAAGAAACCCCGATTCCTACATGTCCATCAGTTGGGCACAACCACCATCACAGAATCACAGAATGGCTTGGGCTGGAAGGCACCCCAAAGATCATGAAGCTCCAACCTCCCTAACCACAGGGGGGGCCACCAACCTCCAAATCTGGTGCTAGACCAGGCTGCCCAGGGCCCCATCCAACCTGGCCTTGAACACCTCCAGGGGCGGGGCATCCACAGCCTCTCTGGGCAGCCTGTGCCAGCACCTCATCAGTCTCTCTGTAAAGAACGTCCCCCTGACATCCAATCTAAACCTTTCTTCCTCAAGCTTAACCACCTTGAGCTTACCATCCATAGCTACACCAGAATAAAACACATCACAGATGTACTTTGAACAGTATCAGGCTACTGATGTCATTTACACCTGTTACAAAACACCTCATGGCACCCGGCAGACTCTTCTCACCGCCTACAGTGAAAGATGCCCTACATCCAAATGAATCCACAAGCACCATCAAACCATCTTGCATTTTCCCTCTTAAATCTGACACATTCAGAGGTGGAAGTGCTGAAGGTGTTCCTTAAGTGCCACCTGAAGGTCAAAGGTGAGAAGGCAAAGAGCATCCCTCCCTCCCCAGCAAGGCAGATGTGCATCAGCTGGGACGCGAAAGCAGAACATTGCCGGGCCCCACGCCACTACAAGTTCATTTCTGGAGAGTTTTTACGCATCTTTAACTCTCAAATTATGCTATACTACAATGTTTTCTAAAGAAATAATTTAATATCCAGTTTATCAAAGTAAGGAAATCGTTTTCTTTTTCACTGAAACATCGTGAAAAAAGGTCACTGTTTTATTCAGCATCATAGTTACATAGCAGTTGTCTGTTTCTATTACTAGAAAGTAATTATTAAAATAATCCTGAAAGACATCTTTTCTTTCTCCAATGATTTCAAAACTATGCCTTTTTAATGCCAATTCCACACAGCCACTGATCTGATCTGTAGTAGTCAGTGATAGCAATTGTCAAGGCACAAGCTCAGCTCTGCACGTCAGCTGTAGCTTGTATCATAAAAGAGATATGCCGGTTATGTCTTCGCTTAAAAATGCATAATCCCTTCGTCATACGTTGCAACGGGAGAAATTAACATTAAACACAGACTACAAAAGGTAAAGGATTTATTTCCGATATGATTTGTTGAGTTAAATTAAAAACCTACGGCATATTTTCTGTAGCAGATGAACATAACCTCATTGCTTACTTTCTAACAGTTTATTTAATGGTCGGAAGTGTACAACATGAAGTAGGCCTTTAGGTTTAATATTTTTCAATTTTGCTTATCGTTAGATGAGATTAAAGTACAGCAGCCATCCCTTTAGATTACGTTGCAACACTGATCATGTGCCTTGATACGGAGGAACAATGATTCATTAAATAAATGGTGATGACATAACACGTAGGGAAGACTTTGGATTGTCTATTTAAAAGGTCAACATAATAGGCAATTAAGAATAAAACTTCATTTTAAGTGCACTTCCACATGCTTTGTTTATAATATAGCAAAAACTTCCTATCTTCCCCCCACCCCTCCCCAAACACTTTATCACTCCCTACTCTAAAGCCGTTCAGTTGAAAATGCACTTTTCCCCAGTAAACTTCTCTCTTTTTTAGAAAAAGTAACTAAAATTTCTACCCTTTCATATGCTAAGAAATGTTTTTCTAATTAAAACCACAATTTATTACAAGACATGTGAAGACAACATATAGTGAAATGAATTTTAATTGTTGTGCTGTGACTAAAGTAAAGTTTTCAAGGCTGCAATTTAACATTCCAAGTTCTCCCTTCCATCTTTATTGATTCTTAAGGTTTTGCACAGAAACTCTTTGGGGGCTAGAACAGCAGTAATTGCATCACACTGTTTTCCAAGACTTCAAGTTTCAAAAGCAAACTCTTCAAAAAGTACAGTTCTTGATTTGATTAGATACAGGGACAAAAATATAGCACATACTTGAAGGTTACATAGTCTACAAATGATGGCAATAGTTTCCTTGGGAGAGTACAGTTTGTTTTCTTGTAAATACTCAAAAAGGCTCAACTTCAAGCAGTAATAAACACAAGCAAAAGTGATTTAACCCTTAAAATAAATATTCAGGAAAACCTCTCTGTACATACAAGTGAAAGAATATGTAACACTTTCACGCTAAAAGAAAAAATAAAGATTTTGTTCATATAAGCAGCTGAAATCTGCTGTTCCAGCCCAATGTCCCCAGTAAAGAAGGGAGGCACAAACACAGGTGACTACTGTAGCTCACTATCTTATGGCCTTTTTGGACAGGGACATCACCACCATCTTTTTTTTTTTTTTCATCCCTTTTGTTACATTTATTACAGCATGCCAAATCCTTTGGCGTACGTGATGGCCTTCAATAATCTTTCTTTAAGCTTTTCTTTGCTTGAGTACTCCGGAAGCAAAAGTACATTAAAGCATGTGTGAGATGTAGGTAACCTGTGGGGAAAACAGAAAATAACTGAGATCGAGGAACATGTAAGCATGCGCTACAGGCAACAAAATACACTGCTACTGCCTTATTACGGATTTAGGAATTCAAAGAGCATCCTCTTTGCTTCAAGATTCAACTCTCAGATTTAACTAAGTCAATAAATTAAATGAAAGCACAGAATTTGTTTCCATTTATAAAAGAAGCAAACGAAACAGAATTTTACCTCTCTGTGTCTGGGCCGTTTTTGGCTATGATCATCTTTAATTTTCCAAGTCCTCCCACAGGGGCTCTGTCTGTGCCTGTCGTAAACTGCAAGAACAGTCTTTTCTGTTCATCCGTAAATGAATGGACTATCTCCCAGAATTCCCTAGCGAGGAAGAAAGAAAGAAGTGAATTGATATCAGTCTTCAGTGTGAGACCTTCAAAAGCAATTAAACTTCGACATTTTAGAAGTCCAACCAATCTTATCAATTCTCAAGTTACAGTCAAGAAAACCCATCACCAACGTATTAACCAATCACTGAGACAGCCAAGTAGAAATTAGAAATATTACCAAAATACCGTAGTTTAAATATTTTTTAAGTGTTAGGTCTGCTGATAAGTGATGTGCAAACATTCTTGTCTTACTATTCTTCCGCCCTCTGGAGTAATACTGGTTCCACTATACTGTTCAACTGAACCATCTGCTTTCTTAAACGCAACAATAAACAAACGCAACTGCTGGCAAGAGTTCCGCCCCATCATGAGCTACAGCTTTACGGTATAGTCCAAAGACATGCGTCTCTGACTCTTGCCTTCACAGAGCTCCCCAGTCAAAGGGGGACAGAAAAGGAATAAACACACTAAAAACATTTCCCCTCTTAAAAATGTTGAGTTTGCTTGATTTCTAATCAGGGAAATACGATGTTCTTCACACACTGTACCTATTCAAACCATTCAGTCCCCCAAAGAAAACCAAAGCAATGCTGATTTATTTAAACTGTCCTATTTATATGACATAAGAGACAGACAAAGTCCCAAAGAAACAAACTTTTAAGATTTACAGAAGTTCACTGGAAGCCAAAGCATGGCTTATGGTATCCACTACTCTAATGACAATACTTGACTAAAGTGGAATTATAGATAAGACTTAAATCCGATACCTCAAAAATACAAACTCTTACACAATTAAATTCATTATGTAGAAACAGGAAAGTAAACTGCTTGTAAACCTTCAGAAATTAAGATTTACCTAATAATAAGAGAGTCTCTCGTATAGCCACCATCATATTCTGTAGTCTCTTCTAGTGCTTGAAAATCTAAATTCTGTAAGAAGATGACATTTTTAAGAACAACCACTAATTACATCAGGATCAAAAAAGCTCCACTTTTTCTCATGTACATTCAGGACTCTTACCCTACTTCCACAAATAAGTAATTCAATTTCCTCTGGTCTAAATAAATATTTCAAAGGAGATTCATTGGTCACCATGTGGAATCCTCTCCGAAAGGCCTTGAACTGCTTTTCTACTGATTTATTGAGTATATAGTCAGCATACAGATTGACAAATTCCTGTAAGGAAACAACCCCCAAGAAATCCTTAGTACTTTGATACACACTCCACTCAAAGAATCTCCTATTAATGTAAGACTCCAAAATACATTTAAATCTATGACTCTGCCGAGATAACCTGGGCTCAGCTTCCACTCAGTAACATTAAGGAGCAAGTCTCAAATGTTTCTCAAACAGGTCAAAACACCCCCAGAAGCTATGTATATATGTACGTATCAATGCTCCCTTTAACAAAACAAAAGCAAGTAAATAACTGCTTTAACACTTACACTGTGAGACCAAATTTCTATAGAGCCCCAAGTCATTCTGCACAGAGCACCCAAAAATTACTGATTACTTTTAAGAAGTTATTTGAGCACAAAGCATACCTTTCTATTTTCATTTGTTATAGGAATTTTATCACCATTTTCCTTTAAATCATGCATCATTGGATTGCCAAAGAGATCCGTGTGAGATATTTGAAAAGTTATCATCATATCATCTTCCACACTTCCTTCATACTCTAGCAAGTCTCTCAAACTCTGGTAAAGAACCTATTAGATTAAGATACAGGTCTGTCGTAAGTAAGTTTCAATACATTTCACAGAGCAATACCAGAAGACATGAAATAATCTGTCGTGAAAACAGTTGTGACAAGTTACTTATCCCCATCTGCTTCTACCAAATGAACTTCAAGCTCACTCGGTGTTTGTAAAAGCAACCAAGAGCAGATGCTAAGGAATGACAAAGAGATAAAAGGCAACAAACGATAATAACGACCTGAGGAAAGTCTACTATTACTCAGCGGTGGTGTCAAACACTATGGTCTGATCTGTGGGTTAAGAGCCAGTGATTAACTTTCACTTTTAACTCTTTTGAACCCATATTTACATCCAGAACACTTTAAACCACTAAGTTCAATTTGTGCATTAAAAAAAAATAAAAAAAATCAAAGAAATAACTGTGTCAGAGAAAAAAAATGGGCAGCAGGTTTTTATCCCCTACATCTTGATTTAGAATCATAGAATTACTCAGGTTGGAAAAGACCTCAAAGATCATCAAGTCCAACCGCAGCCTAACCATAGTACCCTAACTCTAACAACCCTCTGCTAAATCATATCTCTTGAGCACCACATCCAAACGGCTCTTAAACACATCCAGGGACCGTGACTCAACCGCCTTCCTGGAAGTGAATTAGGAAGTAATGTAGAAGCAAGCAACATAGATAGGACAGTCATTAAATTAAGAAAGTGTCTGCACCAAAAAAAGAAAGAAAGAAAAAAAAAAGTACAGAAGTTAACAAATCCCAAGGTCTTCACAAAATAAGTACAGCTTAGGTCAGAACTGGACAAGCGCAATCTGAAATTACTTTTGACAGTTAGTTCCACTGAAAGAAATGGTCAGTCTTCTTCTTTACAATGCCCTAGGAAAAGACTAAGGCTCTCTGGAAACCAAAGCCTCTACAGAAAAGAAACAATTCTTTGGCTAGGACAGAGGCGTAGGACTCAGACTGAATACAAACCGAACGTAAAAGAAGAAACAAGTGCAAATGTACTGTTGTAGTTCAGTAGAAGTAGTAAGTTCCCTCTTTATGTTTTAATTACTGAAAGCTCACATGAAAGCCCCACTCTTTTACTAGCTATGTTCTTTCAACATTTCCACAGCATCTCTTAAAATACCTTGCATTGGAAATGAATGGATTTGAAACTCTTGGTTGTACCTGGGTAGGGAAGCCCCTATCCATCCTCCATGGTCTATTGTTAGAGAAAGTATTGGGTGGCTTGATTACCTTGAACTTCATCTTTGGTTTGTGAAAACTCTGAAGTAAGTTTTTAATGTTATATTAAAATACCAAGAGGAAGCACAATACAAGCATCAAACCTTTGCAGGTCAAGTGCCACTGTAACGTATTTTGTAGAAAACTATACAATGCAATTCTACCTATTGTTTTAGAAGTCTCTCTGGGAAGCTATTAAGCAACAATTAACAACAGTCCATGTTGATAGACTACTTAATAGTTAGTTAATAATACACGACATCAAGCAACTTTGGTAGTTTGCTAAAAAAAAAAAAAAAAAGAAAAGAACAAAGCTCTATTAATATCCAGCCTTATTTGTTCAAAACCTCTACCGAGTCAGATATAGGTTTTCATTGCTATTCACTTGTTATAACAGATACAGGCTCTTCACACAAGTCACTGGTCAATTTACTTTCAATTTTGACAGTTCTACTGTATTTTATTTAAATCTTGATTAAGGCAGTACACAGAAAATGCGGTAATAAACACAAAGAACATAATGAACTTACAGGATGAGAGTCTGCCAGATCACGGAAAGTTCCTTTTTTGCCCATTAGCTTCCTGTAGACAACCATGGGAAAATGTACATCCAGTATACAGTTATTGTAAATGGCGAGACCCAGTACTATGCCAATCAGTGTAAACTGACCCTCAGTTTCGAAAGAGGACGGATTAAACCAAAACAGTTTTGTAGATTCATCGTATGTGAACATGCCTGTAAAAAATTATTTTAAACAGTTATGGTTATATTTAAAAAAAGAAATAACCCCAACATGTAAAACATACCTTTATGAACCCCTGTATATTAGAATGTCTCTGAAACATTTAGAATTATACTGAATTTAATGGCAAAGAAAAGCTACTTACCTTTAGAGTAACAGAAGCTACTCAAAATGCTAGTACTCACATTACCACAAAAAGCATGCATGATCCCTGTGATTCTAAATCCTACAACACCCGCTGAAGCTGCATTTATACAAGCTTCTATCCATCCCATCACTGAGGAAGAAGCAGCACACTGTCAACATGGATTTTAACTTTGATAAATCCAATAGTGCAAGAGCAGAATGTAATAAAAAACCATGTGGATGAAATCACATCGAACTCTGGTTACTGTAAGTGGTGGGCTCTCCTCAAAGGCTTTTCCATGCTGATTCTGGCCAAAGAACAGGACTACATGCAGTTCCATCACTGAGCCATGCAGCAGGAAAGGATCTGGGGGTGCTGCTAGTCAACAGCTAGCTGAACACGAGCCAGCAGTGGGCCCAGTTGGCCCAGAAGGCCAGTGACATTAAGGCCTGTATCAGAAATAGTGCAGCCAGCAGGAGCAGAGAGGTGACCGTCCCTCTGTTCTCAGCTCCGGTGAAGCTGAACCTTGAGTACTGCGTTCAGTTTTGGGCCTCTCGCTACAGAAAAGACATTGAGGCCCTGAAGCGTCCAGATAAAGGCAATGGAAGCTGTGAGGGCTCCGGAGCACAAGTCTTATGGGAAGAGGTTGAGGGAGCTGGGATGGTTCAGTCTAGAGAAGAGGAGGCTCAGGAGAGACTTCACCACTGTCTACAATGACCTGGAAGGAGGCTGTGGTGAGGTAGGAGTTGACCTCTTCTCCCAGGTTAACTAGTGACAGGATAGTAATTACCTTAAGGTAATAGCCAGGGGAAGTTCATACCAGATATTAGGAAAAAATTTTTCACAGAGGGGACTGTGAGGCACTGGAATGGGCTGCCAAGGGAAGTAGTGGAGTCATTGTCCTGGGAGGTGCTCAAGAACTGCGTGGATATGGCACTGAGGGACGTGGTAAGTGGGCATGGTGGGGATGAATTGACAGACTAAAAGATCTGAGAGGTTTTTTCCAACCTTTGTGATTCTATGAGCTGAAGCTTATGGTGATGAGTTGATAAGAGTTACAAATGAACTTAAAATGAGTTAGATGCCCAAGATGCACTCACATACATACATATAAGCGTATAAAAATGCGAACAATTTTTGATACTCAACTGAATTGCTTCAGCTGTCACACACATTCTAACTTGACAAGAAAACACAACGTGGGACTGCTGTTTCATAGAAGCGTTGCAATTTTAATAGTATGTCACTGTTATCAGGGGTAGTGGCTTTGTCTTTTTCCCTCTATCCCCTCATTTCATTAACATACTGTTTCAGGTAACTCATTTCTTGCCAAGTTCACAGAAGGCTTCATTAAATAGTTGAACTGGCACATGCTGAAAGCTGAAGGGAAGGGATAGGGCTGTAAGAATGAGAGTAGGGCAAAGAGCCTCTTACCCTTTTTGCTGTAGCATGCCACCAGATTAGCTCTTGCTCATCAAATCAGTTTTTATACAGGCTATAAACTGTTTAAATGAATCCCTCTATGAAGTCCACTGCTTACAACAATGTCTAATAACGAAGGACTAACAGTTTTCCCAGATTCACCTCTGAAAAGGCTCTAAAATGAAATCCAATTTTATTCACTGACCAAAATTAGGACTACTGTGCATAAAAATCACAATATGACATCAGAGGGGGAAAAAAAAAAAAAAAGAGAAGCTGAAATAAAGGTAAAACAAGTGCACAACGTAGCTTGGAGTATCATATGAAACTACACCTTTTACCATGAAGATTACTAGTAATAAATCCCCAACTTCGTCTGTGCTTTTGCTTCCTTGAACAAAACCTTTAAGGTAGTTTATAATATGAATATACTCGCAATGTACATGCAAACAACTATTACAACAATAAACATCACTCCATGTAGCTATCAGAAGACAGCTAATTATCTTCAAAGGATTTTTTCTACCGCTAAATTTACAAATCAGCACGCTCGGTATACACGGTGTGTAAGCTGTTATACTACAGTGCATATTAATAGGTGCAAAATAAAATGTGAAGGCAAGCTACGTTTTCTGCTTCTACACACCTATGGCATGAGCAGATAAGTTAGTTTTTGTCAATAAAGTTGATATAAATGCAAAAAAAAAAAAAGCATGTAATTATTTGTACTTGAATACAGCAGCAATATTTAAACCATGCATGCACAGCTAATGTATTACACATCTTTATATGTAGGGAACATACATATACTAGCCAGATATTAACTAGTTGAACCAGACTTCAATTCTGACACAGGACTATTTCAGTATACAGCACTGAATGATGAAAAACCCCACACAACTTTCATTGACCCAATGTCGAAAAAAGGAATTTTACTTTGGAAATGGTACTTTATCAAAATAAGGAAGTCTTAATACTTTCATACGCTCCAATACAATCTGACTAGCCTTGCTAACCTAGATTCTAACTCTCTCCAACAGCGGTTTTCTGAGTAAGACTTGTCTATGGATCTGTGCCACTTTTTAACAAGATCTGGCTTGTGAGTGCTGAAGGGCAAGTCCCGAGATTCAGATTCTCTTACGTCTTCTTCTGGGAACTTCCTTTCTTGTCTGGTCAAAATGAATACCTGCTTGTGTGTCAATTTTCTAAACCACAAAGCTCAGTACAATGGCTTTTCTTTTTTTTCCTTTTTCTTCTTTCTTTTTTTTTTTAAAACAAAAAAAATCCGTTTGATGAACACAAGTTACCTACCAGCCACAAGCTGTTGAGCTTTAATGGAAATTACATGACAGGAACTAAACTGTTCCACCAAACTCTACATAAATTATGAAATTTGCACTGTAACCAGAAATCAAAAAGTCTTTGATTTCTATACTGACACGTTGTATTCACAATAATATTTCAACGATTTTAATCCTTCAGAAGCTGCAAGCAAGCTGCACATTACAAGCAGAGTATAGCTGCATTTCAAAAAATGGAAGCGTTAAGGGAAAAACAGTAAATGTGATTAAAACACAAATATAAAAACTCTGACTATGACAAATTATTCGTAGTTCTTCTTAACTACAAGCAAATCTGACGCTACTGGTATGCTGTAGCCATTTTACATTAAACCATTAGAAGAACTGAGACTTTTCAGAATGAGATTTTTCTTAAGGTGAGGGAAGGGGAGGAAATAACTCAAGAACTCACCATAGTCCTACTCTGGTTTTATTGCAGAAGTTCTTCCTCTTTGGTTTGCTTACTAATTCTAGAAGCTAATCACAAAGCAAAGCGAGGAGAAAGGTGAGAGAACAAACAAAGGAACCCTGCAAAGGAACCCTGTCCTACTGATTCATATTTAAGCAAACAATGACGGCTCTCACTAACTGCACAGTTATGCCTCTCATCACTGCTTCTCAGAAAGGCGACTGATGACAAAACGCTGAACCCTCAATGAGTTAAGTACTCTCATGATCACCAAGAAATCAATCTGTGGAGCTTCAGGGAAAAGAAGCAGTAGAAAGGCACTACAAACACCTTCAATTCTGAGTATTCAGTAAGTTATTAGACAACATACCAATATCTGGATTGAAGATTTCTTCCACAACCAGTTGAAAAAATTCTTTGGAAACACCTCCTTCATCTACCCCTTGCTCTCCTTCAAATTCAACATACAATTGCTTCTTCAAGTCTGCAGGATTTTCCATGGCAATCATCTCTAGCTATTGAGTGAACAGATGTAATTATTTCATTAGTACATCTCAGAGGAACATGAAGTAACTAAAGCAAAATCACCCTCCAGATCTGAGAAGAAAGCATGTATAAAACACAACTTAAAATATACCAGTATTAGTGCTAAATCACTTTGAACATGTAGTAGAATTTGGGGATTTCTGTAACAAGAAACTTACCAAAGATGAGACCTGTTAGCCAGTTAAGTCCGCTAGAGCTCTCTATTGCCATTCTTTTAAGCATTTACTTCAAGTTAGCATTACGTTGGACAACAATCACAAAAGCAAGTAAAAAAAGAGGGTGCATTGCTGTGATAGTTGAATTCATCTGACAACAAAAGACTACAGTTTGATCCACATAACTGACAACTACACGTTTTGTGAATGCACAGATACATTTTCTGGAAGCTTCACGTGATAACTTATTGCAGAAGACAGAAGACATGCCTTTATAAGGCGGCCACATCTCACTAACAGCACAGAGATGGGAGGAACAAAAATAAAAAGACACTAATATTAGTCAAACGAATCTCCTTTCCTCCTGACCCTAAGTGAAGAAATCTCAATTCTCTTCTTTTTTTGTCTTCAGTGGCCTTAAGCAGATCTACTGCACTTCTTCCTGGGAAGCATAAAGTCAAACAGAAGTCATGTTTTATAGGAAAGGGTTTCACTTCTATATACAAACTGTTACAGGGCTGTAACACTTTCCAACAGAAATTTGTCCTTTCATTAAACTACAAGTTAGAAGTTTTATACCTGGCAAGAAATAATGCTGTTTGAAGTGTAAACATACTAAACCTGTGCAGTATTATTATATTAAACATATCTACATGCAAAAGAAAACTAAACAGCAGTACAGTTGAAGATGAACCTGTACAGTCCACTATGAAGAATTCTAAATTACTGACAGTAACCGCCAATTGTATTTACCAGTATGTATTCTTAGCACGCTGAACCACTTCTATTTCACTACCCCAGCTTATCCCCACAACCACCATTAATGCCCCAGAATTTTACTATGGGAGTGTAAAGGAAACCAGGAAGAAAGAGGATAAAGAAGGAAGTGACACCAGTGACTGAGACATCAGGGCAGATGAGTGACGGAGCTCAAGATGGGTGAAGAATTTGAAGCTCCTCATGCAAAAGAAGCATGTGGGGAAAGCGTCACATAACAGGTATTGAAAATCAGTATCAGGAGGGGTAGATACAGGGTACTTACATAGCCTATAGATAGGGTAGCTCCACTGATTATAAAGCACAGTTAAAGAAATGGAGGTTAGCCGTGAAGACCCACAGTGAGTGAGGTCAGATTACTAGATAACATATATTAATATATTTTTTTACATGTAATGTTGTAATTTGGATATGTATCATCTAAATCACTCTCCCCACACAGTATTCAATTGACTATCACTGGCAACAAACTATTTTAGCTCCTAAGGAGACTAAAACGACATGTTTTGAACTTCACCATGTTTTTAACAAACACTATCTCTTCAATAAACCCATGCTGCGGTTCCCTATCTTTGCTATTCTCATCAAGTTTCCCACAGTAGTACAGTTTTGCATCTTGTGTTTCATATAAATCTTTTTAAGTTACACACTGCGCGGATGTGTCTGAAGAATTTTGCTTCTGAAAAGGACAACAGAGCTCAAGCCATGCTCTGAGTAAAACAGGCAGTCATTTAAAAAAAACAAAGTACTAATTTTCAGATCATAAATACCAGTTATACATGAAAGCCGGATCAACACAAGTGGCGCTAATAATACTTGTTTTTCTTCCCAGCCACGACTTTGTTGACTGTATATTTGCATATTACCATCAAATGACTATTTTGAACGTTTTATGAATTCTGACGAGTTCTGAAAAAGCAGGTAATTGCATGCACATTTTTATTGAGGCAGCAATCCCTTGCCATAGTGCAATGACTCTCATGTCAGAAAAGCAGTTCTTTGGCTGAGAACTAGACTGCAACAAGCAACATAAAAGTAGTAAGAAAGGGGAAGGAAGCACTCCTAGTTGAGCAGTGCTGGCTGAGCAGATTGGAACACTGTGCTGAATGTCTGAGAGGAAGTCAGATAAAGGATTACCAACAAACCCGTATTTTGAGTCAAAGTCTAATGTTCCTTGAAGAAGATTTTATAACCAGCACAATGCTGCTAAGCTGCTCAACTGAAAGTCATGGATTTAGCTGCTCCTCTGAACATCCGTGTCTCTCAACTGATGCTTAACAAGAAAAAAAATGGAACTTGGTAGAAAACAGACATAATCAGAGAGGCCCTGAATTTCAGCATAACTGCAGTAGCGTTTCTATAGTGAGGAAGTATGAACATCAGCTTAAAGGATTTATATATATATATATATATATATATATATATATATATATATATATTTTTTTTTTTTACAACCAATCATGCTAACACAGATACTGCTCGACCAACCCAATCTGAGTGCATGTGAGTTTTAGAAGCTAACATTTTCTGCCAGGATCGTTTAGCTAAACATATGAAGTCATAACACTTTCCAGCAACTTCCCAGAAAGCATCACCTTAAGCTGTATTTCACGGTCCATATATATGCTTGCCCATGTTGCTGGCATACATCAATACTGCCAGAATAAGGGCTGAGATTTTCATCAGAACACACAAAAAAACAATTTAAGTCTACAAGGACACCATAAAGCTCCTGGAATACTTGGTGCTTAACGATGTGAGAATCTGCATGCTGGTTTTAGTAGTCACATGGTATTTGCTCATTGATCCAGTTGGCAGAGTCACTTACAAGTGGCTCGCAGCCTTCCAGCTGTCTGAATTCAAAACAAGATTTGTCCAAGTGAATTTCTACCCCGCAAGGAAGTACCAGCCAGAGATACTAGCTTGCTGGAGGAACCCACCACTGCAAAACTCACCTCATAGCTCATACCTCTTAAACAACTGCTACCTGAAAGTAAATCCACATAGAATCCGTACATTTAAAAAAAAGAGTAAACTCAGAGGAAATGGATGAAAGAAGTAACTGTTGGGAGATGAAAAGGCAGAAGAGGGGATTTAAGGATAAGCTTTTCATTACCGCCACATCCATGTAACATGACTCAGTTGTATTAAAGCTAACCTCTTGAAAGAGACGCATTATACACAAAAAAAGCATGTCAACTGCTTTCTAGGACTGCAAACTGAGCTCTCAGCTCCCAAGTGTGAGAGTTCCGTAATAAAAGTGAGGACTAACACTTTACCGTTTCCCCTCTCAGGAATTTGCAGACTGATGTACATAAAAATAAGTATACTGTAAGCATACAGTACAAAGCCTGTTTCATTAAGCTAATTTCAATAGAAAACGAAAATAAAGGTTTGATGGCACACAAGCAAAGCAACTGAACCATGAATTTAGAAATGAAAATGTTGCTTAGATGTATTTATTCCAGGGACAACTACAGTTCTCTTCACAGAAAGCAGCTTTAAGTAAGTATTTGAAAGGTATTTCTTCAAATTCTTAGGATAAGCAAAAAAATCTGACTGAAAACACTGGTGTTCATATTTGTTTCAGTGAAGTCCAAAAAGCAGGACGTACATGATGAACTCAAGTTTAAATACTGAGAGAAAACTAGCTTGACTGATGAGCAGAGATCTGTAATCAAGTCCACTTACTCAAATTATGAAAGCTGATTGCTACTGTTGTTTTTAAAACATCCAGTACTGTTAAAAATATGATTAAGATCACCTCAACCTCACTTTATAAACAATATTCTTGAGAATGACTTCACCATGAAATGGTCAGCTATGCATATTGTCAAATACACTGTAGAAAATACCCTATAAAAACACTGGTCTACTGACATGAGTATAAAATCACTTGTAATTCAAATAAATCGAGGTATTCAGATCAACAGTTCATTGAATACAAATCCTGTAAGTAAAACAAACAGAGGAAAAAACAACAGCAGTGCAAGTGTAAAATATCAGAAGTGGTATTACTTACCTGTAACTTAAGCACTGAGCAGATTTAAGACTATGCTTTCACAGCTCAAGACTTGGCAAAATCTTTCTAATAGTTTTCAATGAGATCCTTGCTAAGTTCAGTATCACACCCTAAGCTGCAGCTGTCACTGATACATTCCTGTACAGTGTAGCTTTCACTTCATACTGCGTGTTTCTACGCTAACAATGACGGCATCAAATCTGTCTTTAACCTGCAATTCCAACTCTGAGCGCACTCAGAGACACCAAGTCACTTCTACGATTGGGACATAATGAAGACTTCCATCCCAACTTATTTCACGCCACTGCAGTATCAGGAAGTGGAAATGAATCATGAAAATTGTGACAAGCACTTCCAAATTTGTTACGGGAAGCGTCTATAGCAGCAGCACCAGTTTTTATACTGACAGATCAGATAGCTGCTGAGTAAGGCACAAGGTGATAGCACTGAGCAGTATTTCCCTGACTAATGTGTCCTTCTACCTGCAGATTTACAGCTTAGAGCCTTCCTGTGGTTTGCGTGGGTCACACCAAATGCCTGCACTTATTTGCCAGTCATGAAAGAAAGATCTATCAGGAGCTAATAAGATGGATAACTTTAAGATGCACTGGAAGAATTATGTCCTTGAGTACCGATAAATCTTATTATTCACTAAAGCACATTCACTGTTTAAAGGTGACTACTGTATACGGTATTATTACTATTATATTCTCTATTAGTATTTTTAATCACAGTTTACATAGAATCATAGAATTGTTTGAGTTGGAAGGGACCTCTAAAGGACATCTAGTCCAACCCCCCTGCAGTGAGCAGGGACACCTACCGCTACATCAGTTGCTCAAAGCTCCATCCAGCCTGGCCCTGAATGTACCCAAGATGGGGCATCCACCACCTCTCTGAGCAATCTGTTCCAGGGTATCACTACCCTTACCGTGAAAAAACCAAACCCAAAACCAAAAAAACCTTTCCCTACATCCAATCTAAATCTCCATTCTTCCAGTCTGAAACCAATCATCTGTACAACAGAGTGAATCTTCAATCATCATGACTTATTGAATATAACCCATTTTTCACTTTTGAGAAGTGCTTGGGCCATGCTTGTTTTTGTTGACCAACACCATAAGTTCAGCTCACTGCCTGACTGTAAAGGAAAAATTGACCGCTTTTATTTCCTTACTCAGAATAAAGAGTATAAAATTTCTACTATCCTTAGGTTTTTGACAGAGTCAGATAACATAACATAACATAACATGTTTTGACAGCTTGAATTAACATCCATTACAGGATCTATGGCAACTGCCCAGGCATGTATTTGTAGACTGCTGGACAGTGCTAGGGCTGCTGAACATGCATCACAAATGAGTACGTTTGATTTAAATCACCAACCGCGCAGTGATGTTTGCTGTGTTCCAGCTGAGCTGTAGGAACTAAGCAACTAGTTGCTGTCCAGGAGCTAACTATCCTCAAAGATTTCTTCCCCACCTTCAGTATGAGGAAGGTCTGCTTCTTCTCTGCTAGACCTGATGTCAATAAAACATCTCCCCAGTACTAGTTCTTATACCACTTCAGTTCATCCTCTCCTGAAGAGAAAGTACTTCACTCTTTTCCATTATTTAGTTGTACCAAAGTTGAACAGCGTCAACAAAATAAACTCTGTTACTCTAAGGTGACAAAACTTAACTGGACACAAGTTAAGCTTGATAAATAGTAAAATGACAAGCAGCATTCTAAAAAAAATAAATCAGAAAATGGGTACAGAGGAGAGTTTAAACTTACAACAGTGTATTCCTCATCTGCCTATTACAAAAACCAGGTTTTCAGACTGAAGCCATCTTTGCATAGCAAATTCCCTTCTTCATTTCCCCCAGCTGGTACTCTGAAGGAAAAGTCTTCTGTGTTAAATCATAATATTAACAATTCCCGAGAAGCAGGTAACCCATCGAGAAATTCAGATATATGATGCAAATCAAGGTGGGAGCCCTTTTAGGGCTCTTGCAACTGATCTTCAGTAGTAGTTGAAAGTCAAAATAGAAATAGCTGTTGCATTGAGAAGCAAAGTCGTATCTTCCCCAAAGGCTCTCCCCCAAATACACGCCCTGTCAGACTTGTTACCAACATGCTTTAAAAGCAAGCTTAAGTTTAAAAATTTACAAAGACTGTTTTACTTTTCACAGAAAACAAAAATGGACTTCAGAAAAATAACAGCTTTAAGCAAAAAACTAAGTGGAGGAAAAGTTCCAAAATTAAGGGGCAAATTTATGGAAAAGTGTTTACTGTTAAATATTCCTTGTAGTTTGTATTCTGCACAACTCCCATCTTCAAAAAATGCACGATCGATTGTCTTTGTTTTACTTTAAGAAGCTACTATATTCAGAAACAGGCTGCTCTCACAGTTCTCAGGTACTAACAGGTCCCCTTTCTCAGTCATGTTACTTGCACCAAATAGGAAGAAGGCTTAGAAAAGCCAGAAGCTCTACTCATCAAGCAGTTGATCTGTACACATGCTTTGTACCTAGAAGATCACAAGTCCTCAAGAATAGCACACAGCTCAAAGGCTTTAATTCAAACACCCATCTGGAAAACCCCCATTATCAAAAGATGATGCAGCCCAGAGTTCAGAGAAAATAAGATAAAGAATTTGGCCACTCTCTGCATCAAGATACATAACAGCATGAAGCCTGTTTGTGAGGGTTAAGAACTGCCTGATACTTAAACACCTACAATGGCAAGTGCTCTGAAATGAACATTTAAGTCTCCAGCAGCATGTTCAGAATTTCAAACTTAATACAGTAAAGCTATTTGAGATTCTTGCTGAGGAAGCCTAGCATACAACATACTGAATTCACATGTAGTCTTTTTCAGTTAGTCAAATCCTGCGTAGTTTGTGACAGTCAAATGCTACAAACCTAGGTTCCATGTTGCTGCGTGACTTACCCGCACAAGTGCATCATCTATGATGTGATCACGTCTCACTTTAAGTCGTAAATATGGGTTGAGCTGCTGTCCTTGAACTAAGCTGTAGAGCACAGTTATGCGTCGTTCACTGTACATCCGGATCCTATTGTCATAATACAGTCCCAGGTTCTTAGTAACAGCATTCAATATGAAGGGACAAGTCATAAAAGAGAATTTATTTTCTGTTTCTACTTTGAAGAAAGTGTAGTCTTTGTCCATTTCTAGAACATCATTCAGTGGTTCATTAATAAATTCTTCAAAGGGGATAAGTGGTTTTCTGCAATCTATAGTTTTAACACCAAGTTCAGTTTCCAGTGGGTCCACTCGAGGACCTTTTTTATTCCTTCTTTCCTCGCCCAACAGCTCTTGAAGAGTTAGTTCACTTGATTCCGGGATGGGTTCTTCATCTTCCTCTTCATTATGATCTGTATCCACATCCCCTCCTACTACATTTGCATAGTAAACCATTTTCAAGCACTTGGAAGCAGCAACAACAGCATCGTCATCATTCACTAGGTTACGACTGTTGAACTCGTTGCTTATAACTTTGTAAGTAATAAGCTGCTGAAACGTCTCCATCATTCTCCGAATTTGGTCTGCTCTATACTTAGACCACAATCTGACCAGTTTTGCTTGAGCTGCAAGGGGCAGCTTGCTCATTGCTTTGCAAAATAAAGGCAGAGCCATTTCCAGATATTCTGGGCTATGAAGATTGCCATTCTCCATAACGATAATAAACAAATTCAGATAGTTAGGATCCCGAGAGTATACATTATGGTAAGTCAAGTCACATTCCACATTAGGTGACAAGTACACAAGTGCATTTAAAAAGGCAGTTTCTATTTTTTCATTAGAAAGTAATCTATCGTAGACCCGCCTGACTGCTTCAATATCTACAGATACTTCATCAGGGCCTAATTTTTGGAGGTTATTATCTCCTTGTGTATTATCACCTATTCTTGACGATGAAGATGATGACGCGCCTGAATCTTCTTCCATAGCAGCAGCCGAACAGGCAGCTTTTTCCTTTTCATCTTCATCTTTGTCTTCATCCTTTCCTTGAAGAGACTTGAGCTCCTCCTTGGTGTGCTGCTTGGCTTTTCGGAAACTCTGTACCAGTGCTTCAGCACTAGAAAATACTCTCCCAATCACTCGAATTAAAGGGGAATAATCCTCTTTCTCTCGACATAGTTCAAGAATTTCATATATCTTGTCTTCCGTTAGAAAAGTCACATCTATAACAAGACAAAATATTATTATTAATTGCATCAAGATAAAAATTAAGAAAATACCGCTCACGTGCCTTACACAACAAAGCTGTGTATATTTTATCATCAGCACATGTTAAAAAAAAAGCATCAGCACTTCATAAATTCAAGACATACGTCACTTTCATTAGCATGATAAATCACAAACTCAGAATTCTTTTGTATACCATCTTATTTGTGGATGTTGACCAGAGAACATGCTGTGATAGAAAATCTGCTTCACAGCTGATTTAGTTCGATAGTATTAGATTGTCTAAACGAGTAACTAGAGCAATCAGTGAGATGTTAAAACCTTAAAAGCCTTAGTAAGGCTGTGACACAACACCAATGCTTCTGGTAAATCAGTATAGCCAACACACAAGTCATTACACTACCTGAACTATCAACTTTTTTCAACTGAGCACATACATAATCCAACTTAAAGACAGATTTTTAAAAGATGCAGTAACTTATTTTGTTGAATATTAGAAATAAGAGTATTAGAAGTAAATAGGAAATTTTATGTGTTCTGCAACAGTTTTTACATAATACATACCTGCAAATCATTCAAAAAACCCATAACACAGGGTTATCAATTTATGCTGCCTTCTAAATGACACAAACTGTAGGGCAGGTGGGTTATTTGTTGTACAAATAACATCTGGAACACACTCATCAACATGCTATTCAGACAGACAAGGTGGTTTACACATCAATGGCGAGGTACCTGTCTCCCACACTCTGTACTCACTCTGAGGTCCACCTGCTAACCCAAATCTTCCTTTCTATCTAGTAACAAGACCCAGAAAGCATTAAAGTTTTCTTCACTACTCAAACAGCACCTCCAAGAACTACTGCATCAGGTTATGATTTAAGAGTAGGATTTCCATCACACGGGTTATACTGGTGCTGTAGGTAGATACAGTGATGTGAAGTACGTTCTCAGATAAGCAGAGATACTATTGTGCAGACTGTTTTCATTCTATCTTAATCAGATTCTTCTAAACTGGTACACAGAATGAAAACCGAATTCATAACCACCTCTGCAGATAGTAAGCCTATCACCTTTATATAGATAGTACATGTGGAATTATTTTGAAATGTGATTGCCTACATTAATGACTACTTAGAATGAATGTTAAATTAAAAATACAAACTAAACCATGGAGAGAGACAACCTACTGATTTTTTTGCAGAGCTTCAAAACCATTCTTAGAGCACATGTAACACAAGCTTAATCTTTTCTATGTCACGCTACTAAGATTGACTTCCATTAAATATGAAGACAGTGGAAAAAGCTTCAAAACTAAGATCTGTCCTGTTGAATAAATAACAGCAATGAAGATATTATAGAAAGATTCAATCCCAGTGCACTTCCTATTTTCATTTGCTGTAGTGCATGTGCAAGCAGCAAACTTGCCTAAAATAAACTCTGCCTCTCAAGTTGTTCTGTGCCACAACTCTTGGAAACAAGGACTACAGCCTCGAGTTCACTGACAAGAACACAGAAGTTATTCATAGCTCAAAAATTACTAATGAAGTTGATAATTTAATAGTAACACATTTTAAATTCAACAGTATTTCTCCAGTCATTCTTTCACATGCTTTTAATATTTAAGAAACAAATCACGTGCTACTTCTTGTTAAAATATAAAGTGTTACCACCGGCAGTTTCACTGCAGCTTTAAGTCATAAACAAATTCGTTATTTCCCTTGCTTTATCCTTCCTCTTTTAAGAATGTCATCTAAGCGACTAGTGAGATGCTGACAACAGTCTCCAGATAAACCTTTCCTAAGAGATCATAATTCTAGCAGTTATCATTACAGAAAAGAATCACAGAGTCATAGAAAGGCCTGGGTTGAAAAGGACCACAATGATCATCCAGTTTCAACCCCCCTGCTATGTGCAGGGACGCCAACCACCAGACCAGGCTGCCCAGAGCCACATCCAGCCTGGCCTCGAATGCCTCCAGGGATGGGGCATCCACAACCTCCTTGGACAACCTGTTCCAGTGCGTCACCACACTCTGAGTGAAAAAATTAACTTAAATAATTCCAAGAGGCAGTTCTTCTAAATTATTTGAAACTTCCAACTCCAGGTCAAGCGTAAAAACAAGCCGCATATCCTTTTCCCTGGCTTTCTTAACTTTGAATGCAATTTTCTCTGAAACTGTTGTTGAAGGGCTTTAAAAAAATAACCAGAGTGCTAGATTACTCTGTCCATACAGCTACAAAGATAGGTCAGTATTCGTGATTTTACAACGCACATAGTTTGAGTCACTGCTTTAGAAAATGGGCTGCCTTTGGATGGATTGCAAAGATTCTTACTTACCTATGTTGCAGAGAGATGGGAGGGTGGAGGTAAACAACTGAAAACCCTGTATGTGCACATCTCCATTCAAATACACAAGACTAAGAGACAAGCCACAAAACGGACCTAACGGGTCTCTTGCCAGTCTAACACTAACTGGCTCCCTTTTCCCCTCCCTACTGTTTGCATCTTTGCTTACTCAGATCATGAATAGTTTGGGGACACGTCCTCACGTCAGCTATAGATGAAAATAGTGTTTGTATTCACTGGAGCATCTCAGGTCTCTTAGAACAGAGCTATATTTCATTGCTGATTCTACAAGTCTTTCTTTGCTATAAATGGTTTCACACTGTTTGCTTGTATTTTTTTCATTAGGTAGATGGATTTTTTTTTGGGGGGGGTGCTTATTTTTAGGCAACAATCAAGATGCCAGCTTATATCATAGTCTCTTTCTCTCCAGTGCTCTCATACCTCGATTTGCAAATAAATAACCTGTCTAGTAGTCGTAATTGGAAGGTCTGGCTTTCAGTAAAAGCATAGCTTCGCACTAGAGGTTAACTTTTGTATAATCATGAGATGGGTATGTTCCAAAGCCATTAATAGTCCAAAACAAATCTATGGAAGACAGTCTCAAGGTTTTATTAGCCCTATTTCCGCTTCAAACAAACAAACAAGTCCACAGAATAAGCTAATCACTTCTTGTATCATTTTTGTTCACCTGTTATATTTCTTAACTCAGACACTGGAATTATTTGAAATGCAACTCTTCCATCTCATTTACTACAGAGTAATTACAAAACTGGTTGAAGTAATCAAACTAATGTAGGCGCATAACAGCACTTAAAAAAAAAATCTCCATGTTTGCAGTAATTTCAGAAGGCAAATGAATGAATGAATTCATCTAAGAAGACAGATGAATTCTGGAGATGCAGTGAAGATGCAGATTTGGAATCAGTGTTCAGCATTCAACCAGATATTTCACACAATCTGTAGTAAAATATTTGAAGGGTGAACATTCTATTTTACTTAAGAAGTCAGCAGAACACCGCCACACTGAAATCTGCTGGTTTGTACTTGAGCATATTAAATGTGTTCTATTTTATAAGGATTCCAAAGTATCATCTTACCTTTAAAGTCATCTCTTGGGCCTTGCATTTCCTTCTTGTTCATTTTTCTGTCAGTGCAGGAATTGTTATGGGCACCCTTGGAGTTGTTTTCTAGGTAAGCTGAGCTCGTTCCTTTCTTGGAGGGATGAGGATCACAGAGTTTTGCATTAATCTTATAAAGCTCGAGGGCCTTAATGGCTGCTGCATTGTTATCCATACGGAGAAAAGTTGGACAGGAAGCACAAAATTCATTCGTGCAGGCTTCATTTCCACAGCCCTCAGTTAACTGGTGGTAGTAGCGCTCTATTAGATGCTTTGCAGCTGCTCGCTTCCTGTAGCAAACATTCAAACAGTAAGTACAAGGATTAGTAGAGCTTTCACATACAAAGCTCATTCAAAGCATCAGCAAGGCAGAGATTAGTCAGGCACTGAAACACAAGATTTCTGAATCAGAGGGAACGTCAGGAGATTTCTTTAAATGCAGGACTCTCGTCTTGACAAATGAAAATGTATTTAACACACAATTTGATTTATGGGTCCTCTGAAAAGAAAAGGTAGATGTTGCTTACGCACAGTTATCAGCTTTACATTCTAGTGTTACAGTGGACACAATCTCAACTGGTAATAAAATAAAAAGAGCAGTTTAGATGCAAAGCAAGGCTGAAAGTGGAAGAGAACTGTATTTACAGGTAATCGACTCTCTGATGCATAGTACTGAGGTACAGTTGCCATTGAGAGGGACGATACATGACAAATGATCCAGGTATTCATTTAGTAATATTATCAATAAACACCATGCCAATAGGATATAAATCCCTTAAAATGTGTTTTCTCTTTTAATACATTCCAGATGACCACAGTTATCTGATATTAGTTTGTTATTTAAGAGTAGGAAAAGCGTTACTCGGTTAACTGAACTGCTGACAAAACCATGATTAAAGATGAGCTCAATGCTGAATAACCTCAGCTTAGTGAAGTACATGGCTCTCGAACAGCTATTTGCCAAATTCTCCTCTTTCTCCCACAGTAACATGTGGCAAGCATGTATTTTAAAAAATTACAACTGTATCTCTGTATTACTCTAGTGCTTAGTACTATACACACACAAAAACATCCTAAATGGTCAGTTACTAAAGCAACACGTTTACAGAAACATGCAAATGGTAAATATAACACCTGAAAGCTACTGCTGATTAGGACAGAAAGAGCTTCATGCAGCACCAAGAACACCATATTTCACTGTATTTTCAAAACAAACAAACAGAAAATTCCTATTCTTTTAAGAAAGCTAGATATGAAAGCAAGATATCAAATAGAAACAAAATCTCTAACATTTTGGAAGTGTCTAATACATCGGTCTTGAATGCAAATTTAATGATATGCTACACGTCTAAAGGTTAGAACATGGGAAGCAAGACATTAATCAGAAACTGTGACAATGAAAGTTGCTTTTTCCAGAAGTCGATGTACGCACAGATTCTCCATAGAACAAGTACATTAGAACGGAAGCCTCAGACCTGCTGGTACTACTCAGCACTTGCTGTGCCTAGCCATTAACATGGGCTGGTCAAGTACTAGAGTTTCAATGCAGTGGCTGCGGAAGGGGAAGTGTCCTCAAGTTCTTAAAGTAACTATTGAGGTGTATGTTATTCAGCAATAACACCTCTATTCCTTCTCTATGATCATGAAATCTGTAAGAGCAAAAGGGAAGAAAATCATTACTTCAAATGTCTACCTGACCTTCTAAACGTTCCAAGAACAGAATAAAAAAGTTTCCCTAGCGCCCCACGGCAGAGTTGGAAGATCATAAAAAAGTAGAGCATCACCATCAACACCATCAAAGCCACTACTGTACGAGGGAATATAATAGCTGTATCCTGATCTGAGGATAGAGTTCCAGCCTTTCCAGTTTTTACATCACCTTTTTCTTTCATTTTATTCTCCATTGCAGCCTACATATAGGCCACAAGCTCTTTGCAGCAATGTTTTTTCTCACCTGTGTAAAAACCTATGAAAGTTATAAGGATTATTTCTCATAACCTTCTCTAAATGCAGGCATTTTCACCTAGAGCAACCAGAATTGTTACTCATGTTAAACACACTGTGAAAATATGACCAATTCCCAACAAGAGAGGGCTTACATTTTCAAGCTGGGTAAGTTGCTAAAGAACCATGCACACCTTTCTAGCTCATGTAATGCTTTAACTATTTCAGTATATAAATGCTGATTACATTAACAGTATTTTATTGTATCAAACACTATGTTTTAATCAGGTAATATCTGAAATACTAAGGCACGGCACTAAGATTAGAGTTATCTCTAGCAACTGACATCTAAGGAACTCTTTTTCTTTCCATACCCATCATGATGGAAAACAAAAAGCACAGAAATGGCATTAATGAAAAATAAACAAAGCTACTGCAGAGCCATTACATATTTTCTCATGTTAATTCTTGATTTTTATGTAAAAAACCAACAACAACAACCACCACAAGTGAAGACTGCAGCACCCTTTAAGCTCCTACACAGGGGTCTAGCAAAGAGTAACTAGTCCCTTACAAATTCCACACCTAGTTTATTGTCCATTACCAAAGAGACATCACATAGCTCAGACTGCAGTGGCTGACTTACATGCATGTTTGTAAAGACTCACACTGTTGTTGCCTACCTGATTTCAAAACTCACTTGTACATGCACAGTTGTACACATTTTACAGATTGCCTTGAGGATAACTTCCCACACAGCAGGCCTTGTATAACCTTCTTAAACAAGACTAGATACTTTGGTGAGGGCAAGAGCCTACTGTAATATCTATATCTATCTATCTATATGTTCTATATATATATAATATAAACTTCTTCCTTCCCCAAAGCCCAATAATTCCACAAGCACATTTTCCATTTTAAGAATTAATATTCACTGACTTACTTATGCAGTACTTAAAAAAAAAAAAAAATACAAGAATCCCTATAGGCTTTTTAAATTGTTCTTTAACTAATAAAAAGCCAGATAAGTACTTATCATTTGTAATTGAAATGCCGCCAAATCTGCGGGGTAGAACAAGAAACTTACACTGATGAGCCTTTACCTCCCTGGAGATGTTGGTAAAATAATATTTTGAAGCACAGGGTAATTTAAATTGGGAACGGCCTTCAATATCAAGCCCAGCCACCAACCTGGCATACCAAATACTATCACTAAGACATGTCCATAAGCCACATCAACATGTCTTGTGAATACCTCCAAGGATAGGGGCCTCCACTGTTTCCCTGGGCAGCCTGTTCCAATGCTTGACTAATTCTCTCAGGGAAGATCTTCTTCCTGATATCCAGTTTAAACGTTTCCTCATACAACCCAAGGAAGTTTCCTCGCATCCTAGCACTTGTCCCTGCAAAAAGAGATCGACACCCTCCTCCTTGCTGCAGCCTGTTCAGGCAGTTATAAAGAATGATAAGGTCTCCCCTCAGCCTCTTCTTCATGCTAAACAGCCACAGTTCCCTCAGAGACTCCTCAAAAGCCTCACTTTTTGGTTCCTTCTGCTGGATGTCTAAATACATTTAAAACAAGGAACTGAATGTGCTGGTTCAAAAGTTTCAACATAACACATCTAATTTGCATTTCTCAGATATCTTAAGCTAAATACAGAGAAATGCTACATAAAACAAACATTTTTCAACAGAGGAATATAGAGACTTAATAGGTCGAGCAATTATACTACACTTTGGAAATATGATCACCTTCAGATCCAAAGCAGTCAAAAACATATCACATACCGAAGTGTAGTTATGGACAGCCATCTTTGCAAATCTGAATGCTGGTTTATGAGAGTGTCTTTTAAATTTCGCCTGTTTTCCTTCCTCTGGATATTTAAGTGTAATAATGGCAATGCTTGAAGAGAAGTTTCCAGTAAAGGCACTGCCCACAAAGCATGCCTGCACATCAAAATGCCGGAAGTTCCACCCAGACCTGGAACCGAGCACCACCCCTTAGTTCCAGTGATGTTATAATACCTTCTGCCCACTTCAGCCAAAGGCATCCCAGCTAATGTACGCCTGCAAACACACACGGAGCATATGTTTCCAAACCTTGATCCTTTCAGCATGATGTGCCTCTCAGGCAGTGAACCCCAATAGCTGAGTGCCTCTGACTCCCTTGGGGGGGGGCACCCACTTCACCACACATGCTGGATCCGATGTGTCTGCCGGAATTGTGCGCTGAGAGTCATAGCACTTCCTCAACAAAGACAAACCTGAGAACAGAAGAGTCTCCCGGATACGTGGAGCAACACAGAGTCTGCTAGAGAGATGGTGTCAAGAACATGGTCAGAACACCTCTCAATCTTATCTCACAGACAAATCACTTGGGGGTGCTGGCCAATGCTCGGCTGAACATGAAGAGGGCCAATGGCATCCTGGCCTGTATTAGAAATAGTGTGACCAATAGGAGCAGGGAGGTAATCATTCCCCTGTACTCAGCACTGGTGAGGCCGTACCTTGAGTACTGTGTTCAGTTTTGGGCTCCTCGCTACAAGAAAGACATTGAGACCCTGGAACGTGTTCAGAGAAGAGCAACAAAACTGGTGAGGGGTCTGGAGCACAAGTCTTATGAGGAGCGGCTCATGAGGAGCTGGGATTGTTTAGCTTGGAGAAGAGGAGGCTCAGGGGAGACCTCACTGCTCTCTATAACTACCTGAAGGGAGGTTGTGGTGAGGAGGGAGAAGAGGCCAAGCCCCAGACAACAAACAGGACCCGAGGAAATGGCCGCAAGTTGTACCAGAAGAGGTTCAGATTAGACATAAGAAAGAACTTTTTCTTATGAAAAAGTGGTCAGACGCTGGAATGGCTGCCCAGGGAGGTGGTGGAGTCGCTGTCCCTGGCAGTGTTCAAGAGGCGTCTAAATGAGGAGCTACGAGATATGGTTTAGAGGCTTATGGTAGCAACGGTAATGGGAGGACGGCTGGACTAGATGATCTCGTAGGTCCTTTCCAACCTTGTGATTCTATGATTCCATACCACTCTTATTTGAAAAGCACTCTTCATTACTGCCATTTCTTCTGCTGATTATTAACTAACTCTAGGCTCTAGAAACATAACATTATTCCACAGACTAATTCCACAGTTTCATATCCAGGTTCCTATCATTTCAATATTCAGTTAGCCAAGAAATTTAGAGATCAATAAGGGGTTAATTGCATCCTGGCTTTTCAACCCAAGCAATATCAGGAAAAATGCCTGTTCTGTTTTTTTTTTTAGTAAAACATTTCAGATCTGAAGGCATTAAATAATTGTCTTGCAAAATCAATTATTAGACAATTATTGTAAGCGATCAATATATGCAAATGGGACCAACTACAGACATATGATACTTTACTGTGATTTAAATGCTACGCTTGAGTTTACAGAATGGATGCCTTTTCAAAAGATTGAGTAATACTATCTTAATAAAAAGCCCATAAGTGTACTTAACTACAAAGAAAAAGTAACTTGAATTACTACTGGAATAAACATAAGTTCATGATTAAATAGAAGCTTACAGTGCCTTACTCTCTTTGAACAAATTTATTACTGAAGACAAAAGAAGAAAGTACAGAGGTATTATCAGGTGTTAGATTAGTTTTTATAATTTTAACTGCACCACACATTTCAGTAGCTCTCCAGATTTTAAGTTATTAAGTAAGGAGTCCTAAATACTAATATGCTGTACTAGCTGCAAGGCCAAGAAAAGATCAACTCTGTCTTTAATGGAAAGAAGTGAAACAATAAACATACTTGCAGGAGTCCTTCAGTCTATCTCATATTCAGAAGAAAACAAATTTTTTATCAAATATTAAGCAAAATACATTATTTACTACATTTTGTGTTGTTTTCCCTCTGTCAAAAACATCCTGACATTCCAAGCAAACACAGTTAACCAGATTAAACTCCATGTTGTACTGTAAAAGCCTAAATGTGGAAGGTATGATATTTAAACAGTATTTCACAGCCCTACCAGCTGCACCTCACTAACAATAAAACGTAAGAGTATTTTTTGAGACGCTGATTCTAACCACCTCCTTCTGAGCCACTGCTTGTATTCTAGTAGCAAATCTGATCAACAAGAAACTACTTCACAAAAAATATTGATATTAGAAGACTGATCATTGCAACATGTATCTAACCTACAGAGAAGGGACTCAACTGCTCATCATCACATACTCTCCTTGTACAACTCCAAAGAAAGAGGCCAAGTACAGTAAAGAGAACATCACACAATCCTGTTTTCAAGTTAAAAAGTTTCTGGAGTTTTTAAGTAAGTTTGGTTTCCATGGCAGAATTATTTTACTGAGATCATTCCATTTGACACTGTCCTAAAACGGTGACCATGGTCACGCAGATACTGACTGCAGATAACACGGGATTGAAGACCTAAACAAACACCTTAGCTCTCATTTTAAGAACAGTCTAGCACCTATGGATTAGAAAGCTTCAGCTTATGCAAATCCAGCTCTGCTCTCAGCTATGAGGAAAATAATTTAAGGCATTCCAAGTCTAAAAGGCTCTAGGGTAGCACTGGTATGATGAAACACTAATACAGTCACAGTTCATATTTGCAATGGCTATTAATCATTTTTTCTGTCATATTTTGGGAGGCTGCAGCAGAATTTTCCTTTTGCCATTCTTTCGGGGAAATGAACCAGCTACAAAACCTAACTCCAATGTGAGACTGACTATGCATCACATCTAACTGACAACACTTTAAGGGGGGCAGTGATATTTGATGGCTTCAAAACCAAACAGACATTTTAAAGCAGACCACCCACAAGACCAGAATGAAAGCTGAATTCACAGAAAACTATCATATCAGAATACCCAAGCTTTGGGCATGACAAATGACAACACATGACAGGCAGAGAGAAGATACATGAACTTGAGAGTTGTCAAGTTATTCTTAAAGCAAATGAACAAATTCCAAAATTTAGTTCTAAACAGGTTTTTAGAATGCTGAACTAATCAATGCCAGATACGATTGCAGTTCTGTAGCAGGAGCAGACAGCAGAAGGTGCTGACGTTGAGTATGCAAGAACTTGAATGGATGCTAAGGAAAAAAAAAAACAAAACATAAAACAAAAAAATAGACTCTGAGCTAACACCAAGATGTTCATTAGGCAGAGGTAGAACTTGAAAAGCTTGGGATAAGTAAGACTCTTATTCATGGAAGAATTTGCCGCATCAGTCTGAAAGACTTGGATTTTCTTTTCATTAACAAATGTGAAATGCATGACTATGCTCTTGGTATGGAGCTTTGCAATGCAAAACACAAACAAATAAAGCAATTATATCAGCCAACCAGAGCAAAACAACTTGTCATTGTGCAAATAAAATGCTTCCATAAATCCCTGCACTTACCAATAAATTACAGGCATATAAATAACACAGTCATTATTTTAGCAACACTGCATGCCCGCAGGTCAAACAGTTATTCAGCATGCCATTCCACCTTATGCAAAGAGCAACTATGCAGTGGGATCGCAGAAATCCTCTGTAAATGGTGACGTATACATCACATCATGACATGGTCCTAAAAACTTGCAAGCGTACTATGTATTGAGGCTGTATATATGAGTGGTTGGTATATATGGATCCCTATAGCTTGACTGGCTAGTGTATATTTTAGACACACAAAACCTATGTAGTCAGAACAAGTCTGACCATCATTCTGTGCAAAAAAAAACCCAAAACCCTCAGCTTTTACTGAAAAGCTGCAGATGTTAATTTTTCAGATTCAGTTTTAAGGAGGAAAACATACTGTCAAATTGCTAGAAGAGAAATATAGTTGCATTGACTCTTCTTTCTGATTTATCCCCCATCTTTATACATTCTTCATTTCACACCTCTCAGGGTCCTCATTACCTTACTTATCTGTCTTTGTAGTGGGTAAAAAACAGCTGATCAACTGATAATGTCCAGGGAAGACTATAGCCAGGCTACAACCACACAATCGTTTAAGCCAGGAAAACAGAGAAACATAACCCAGTTTGCTTCAGGAACACTAAAATAGGCTGCTACATCAGCAGAAGACACTACGGCAGAGCCTTTGCCCTGCAACCTCTGACTGACATCTGTCCATATAGTAGTTGTCAGATACCTTCACAAAACCTGTACTCCCATGCAAGCAGCTAGGCAGTGCTTCTGGTACGGGTTCGCATGAGAGAGAGCAAGCAAACTTGCCGTCCTAGGAGAAATACTCCTCTTTGTACAAGAAAAGAATTTCCTCCAGTGAATTTCTTAAAATGCATGGGGAAAGCATTCTTTGTTTCTTTTTCATCCATTAGGTAATGCAGTGCAATGTAAAGCCTCAGCTTTGCCCCCCCTAGGTTGGGAAGCAACAGCAATTCACACTATGTCCATAACCTGCAAGATACCCAGCCCATGATGTGCAGAATGCTAGAGCACTTCAGGGGAGGCTGGGAAGGAGACCATTGATTTAAGGCCACAGAAAATGTTTGTGGCAGAAGCAAAATTAACCCAAATCTTTTGAAGCCTAGGACAGTATGCTCCCAAATGGGCTACACTCCCTCTATTATTTTAGAAGTTTTGCTCTAAGCCAGAAGAGCAATGTTTGTGGTTTCCCTATTTGAATTTTAGCACAGGATGGTTTGAATAGCTAGAAAAGAATCTTTGTTTGTTAATGCACAGAAGAATGAAGCCTCAAGTAACTTTTATCTTTTTAAAAAATGGTCCTCTCATTCCCACAACCTTTTTAATTTGGAATTGAAATGAACATTTCAGCCAAATACAATCTTGCTTCTAGTTAACCTTGGCTTCTGGGCTAATGAAGACAGACCAAAACAATGTCCTAAACTGCTAGCAAGATGCTGGTGGCAGATACCATGCCTTAGTACAGAGTTGCCTTCAATCCCACACATGATATTAGTGAGCAGCAAGTAGAAACTACACCCTACTGCCACATCTGAGTATAGGCCTGCAGATTTTTGACACTTATGCTACCATCTACTGGTTCATGTTTAAATAAACCCTTGAGCTTTACCTCCAACCCATTCACCTCCAAAAAAAAAAATTAAATAAAAAAAAAAATCACAGTATTTACGAAGACTAATCATTTTTCCATAGTACAATATTAGTTTGAAATTTTGTAATGCGATTGCATATTTCCACTCAGCTTCTGCCTTAGGTACAAAAGTAACTCCTATGTCCAAACATTCAAAACATTTTTAAAGAAGATACACTGAACTCATCCACTCATGTACTTACATTCGGCTAGTTTCAATGTTTTCAGAGTGAGGTTCTCCTGGTGATCTGCAAATACAGACGAAGTCTTAAGTACTGTTTGTTCATTTAAGTCAATACAACATAAAGAGTTATGAGAAGGGCAAAGTGATTAGCAACAGTAATTATATAATTCAGAAGCATCAGCTTCTCTGCATTTTGCACATTTAACTTGTTTGACCAAACTCTAGAAAGTTTAACATAAATCTGAGAACACAATCAAGCCAAAGGACAGCATTTTTTCCCCCCATAGCTTATGCAGCAGCAACCACCAGAGGAGACTTCTGTTGGCAGTACTTCCTTATTCAGGTTGCATGATGCAGCAGTTCTGGGCTAATTCCTCGTAACTACTTCTGTAACCAAAAGGTATATTCAAAATTTACCAGTGAACAGCTGAACTTCAAGATGCTGCAGCTCAGAAGCAGGCTTCAACATTTTCTAAGCAAAATTCTTGTCTCTCATTACTCAGATTTATGTACATCACTTCACAGAACATAAGAGTTACACTCAGTTTCCTATTTCTTCATTCCAGTCAACAGGTCAGCCAGTAATTTTGAGAATTAGACGTTATTGCCTGGCATTTGTACCTAACCCTTTAACTTAATATAGAGTTATTTAAGGGGTATAGTTCCATATTCACTTAAGGCAGCTAAATTACAGGTGCATGACTCCTTCTTATTCCCATCTCGTTCTTCAACTTCCTGAATCTGCACTAACATAATTTATTTTTAAGACATTAATTTTTATCCTGGGCTCCCTCCAATCCAGTGAGACTTCTAAGCCAGGAGGCGAGGCAGTACAAATACAGTTTTTACTTCAACCATCTTAAGCTACTTTTCAACAATCTTGTGAACTGTACTCAACTTTCACTGTGGTAGATTTTGGTACAGTTGACTGGAACTGTTGGACTGGATATATTGCATAGGAGTAGAAACAGCACAGTCATTACAGCATCACTCATAGCTTACATGAAAAAAAAAAGCCTTTCATGACAGAGCCTTCTCAAAACAGAAGTGAGCTAATATCTGTAAATATAACTCCCTCATTTTGTAGGTTTCAACCAAGTTTGCTAGGGGACTTCGGTTAGAACAGCTAATGTTTTCAGTATTCTCTACTAAAACCTCAGTTCCTTTACTGAAGCACAAGATCTTACCAACTTTTTAGAATTTACCAAACTGCACTACATTAACAGACACGGTGCCTAGAAAGCATTTCTGGCACACAATTTTAAATTCCTAAGCTAACTGGATACTACGCAGTGACAGATGATGCAGAACACAGGAAGTTATCTGTTTATGTTTCACTAAGTTACAAAATTCAACTGACACTAGAGATGGAACTCAACTTACTATCCAACGAAATTTACGCTCATGCTTAGAATGTACATATCATCCAGCTAAAAAAAAAAAAACAAGTTAGAGAAACAACCCAGCCTCAAAAATTGATCTTTTTATTCCTTCCAAATGATCCTTACCTTACTTGTTCAAACTTAGGACTGACAAAAGAGCTGCAGTAAAAAAAATAATGCTCAACAGCAAAACAAATGAAAGTTTAATTTCCCCTTTGACTCTCCAAACCAAGTCCCCACATACTTAACAGAAATGAGCAAGCCTCTTCCTAATTATTCACCTAAATATACAAGTGCTTGAAGCCACCCAATTTGAGAAGTGAAAAAGTGTCTATATTCATACTGGCTAGCTCCTCTGTTAGCATGCATGACTTCAGAAACTGAGAGCACAGAGCCAATTTGGAAGTTTGAGGCAGTTGTTTTCTCTGTTTTACTTGTATGCAGTGTATCCCAATGAAGCTACGGATAATGGCAATGCTTAAAGTTGCTATAAAAATACACCCTAAGCAGTGGTTTCAAGAACTCAAGAGTATTAGTCACTTTGATCCTTTAAAAACACAACAATATGAAAAATTACAGAAAAGAACAGTAGATTAGCATCTAAACCTAATGTTGTAAAGAAAAAACTAGATGGCAGTCTGCAGTGCAGACAAGTAAACAACGCTATCAGTATATCCAATGTCTTTTCCTACCCTTATAGTTTATGTATAATATATGAGAAGACAAAGTTCCAGGAAAGTTCAGGGCAAAAAAAGACTAGCTGAGTTTAAAAAAGTTTGGTCCTCTCAGGTAAGTAGTTCAACAAGAAAAGGGTTCAAATTCCTTCAGATTATCTTCTGCTGTAACGTGAGCAGATCTACCATAAAAGTGACTTGTAGAAATTTTAATCCACTCAATAAATGGATTTTAACAGGTTTCTGATGACAATGGAAGCAACGAATATGATGAGCTTTCAATACTCATTAAAACAATATGAAGTATTGTTCTAATATATATTATTTATTGTTTTAAGTAATATGAAAGACGGATCTATTTATAGCAATTACACTTATTTGTTCAGAAGCTGTTTATAGTATAGCTGTTTACAAACAGGAAACCTTGTTATTTTCTAGGCAGGCAACAATACTGAAAACAACTAAGTATCATGACAAATCTGAAACAAGTTCTGCTCAAAGAAAAATCTCAGAGCAAACTCTCTCACAAATTCCAGCTCTGAATAAGATTGTAGAAACTGATCAAGACACCAATTAATCTGAATACTGCAGTATGAGCTAGCAAATTCTGGTGGTGGCTCACTTCCAACAACACAGGGAGCAACTTCTCCATTCTGCAAGCCCCTCCTTTTACCTCCACTGTAACTCCCTAGGAGAGAAAAGTAAACGTATGCAAGTCTACAAATTTTTATCATCAATCATCCTGGACAAATACTTAAAATTAACTGAGCAAATTGCTTAAATAAGTACATTAAACAACTTACACAGAATTTAGTATCATAGTAAAGTCAGAGATATTTAAGTGATGGTTTTGCTCTTAAGAGGAGCACACTGGAGCACTGCAGTGCTTGTGATTTAAAAAGCAGGCAAGGACAAGATAAATGAGCTTTGAAACCACTCTAAGTAAAAGCGTAAGTCAATTTTGCCATCTGACTTATCTTAAATAAACAATATACCTTAGTACTGTTTACAGAATTAACTTCAAGTCATACAAATTAAAGTCTTGAAACAAATATTTTAACAATTACCTTGAGAAAAAACACAATACGTTTTGATCTTACCTTTTACAAGCTGTGGCCATTCGGTGACATCAGGGTGATCACAATTTTGAGTCACTGATTAAAAACAGTTGTCACACCAGTCCTGTGTCACGTTGGGCTAAGCATGAGCTTAACAACTCTAAATAAGTAAAAATAATTTAGTTAAAAGTCCTTAGAAACTATTTTCATCCAGCCCACTGAACAAAAACACAGATGCTAAGAATTAGTTTGTCTGCAAAATAAAGACTTCATAAAATCTTGTTCAAATCTTTTAGATAGCATTATGTGACTGCCTGAATACTTCACTACAGTACTCACAACTGATGAAACTGAAAATTCATCAACTTATTTTTAATCTCTCTAAAAAGAAAAGAAAAAAACCACACAACAAAAACACCCCACACCTCTTGAACCGGTAGAAAGCACCTGATGTCAAGACAAAAAGCATTTAAAGATTTAGATGTATATAAACATGAATCATAGGTTCTAACTACAATAACATTTGATAAACTGTTTCCCTTCCACAACTGAATTAGTACTAGATCTTTTTATGGAGGTTCTGTGTTTGAAAGGGAAGAACAAGTAACTTACACTCTGCTGCATGCCCTTCCCCAAAATGAAGCTGGCTAAAGCTAAGCTTGAAAGGAACAAGTTTTGCCACTGGTGGCCCATCTTTTATGTTATTTGCTCCATTTACATTGCACAGACTCTCCTCTCTCCTCTACATTTTCAAAAGCGTATTTTACCTGTCAATTCTTTCC
The DNA here is from genome assembly GCA_030625065.1 of Alectoris magna. Classification (NCBI taxonomy): domain Eukaryota; kingdom Metazoa; phylum Chordata; class Aves; order Galliformes; family Phasianidae; genus Alectoris; species Alectoris magna. The sequence continues at coordinate 64,891,453 of CM060560.1, forward strand.
TGTGATCTGGCTCCACTGGTTTAAATTGAAGGCTTGGTCCTTTACTTTGTCACTCAGGTGGCAGCCAATGATCACTCAGCAATACTCGGGCCCAGAGGGCTCTGGGACCACCCCAGCTGATTACTTCCATGGCTGAAAAGGAACCAATTAGTCTCTTACCTGTTACTATTATCTACTCTCTAGTTAACTGATAAAATATTTCCAAACATAAGCCTCAACACTCAGTATCACCCCATTCTCTCTCCCACCCAAGCACTAGCACTCAACAGACTGCAAAAGGCCTCTGATGGAGTCACATCAAACAGCACAACTTACTTTCTGTTGATATGAAATTTTTAATTAAATTGAAACATTACTACTGTATTTAGTAAACAAAGCTATTTTTCTCTAAACAGCCTACAGTAATACGGATCTCTGTTCAGTATCTGAAAAAAAAAGTTTTATTTCTGTGGCTCTAACAGGTGAATATCCACATTTTTAGGTTTTTACGCAGCAAGGTGCACAAAGGCTAAGGAGGCACTCAGACCAGCTCTCTACATCTGTAGTCATTGTGATTCAGTGCAAATACTGAAAGCACATCCTATAGCACGTTCCAGTAAACAAAGCCTTTGTGCTTCAGTCCAGCATATCACAAGTCTTTCAGTAAGGTCTTCAGCCTGACATAGCAACCAAGAACTCTCGGTGCTAATTTGCATCCGTTGACTCATCTAAGATGAAATGGCTGAACAGGTCCTTCAATTTTCTAAAGTTCATCTGAAAAACTGCTGGCTTTTTCTATTCTGTTACAATTCGCAAATCTGCTACACACTGCATCTCTAAAATGGAGTGTAATGGAGTGTCATTTTTGAAATAGTGCTTTTTAATCAGGTGCATATCTTGACACAAGAAATGTCATTTTAATTATGAAGTCAGTAATACTAATGACTTCACAAGCGCAGCTGATTTAAATGAAAAAAGAAACAAGCAATTGAAAAATCCCCAAAATAAAACGGAGGTTCTCTAGTAAAACATAGGTATGGGTGTAAATTGTCAAAGCTACAGTCAGTAACTGAGTCAGTGCAACAGAAAAAAAGTCAATGGGAATGGTTCCTCCTCCACCAAAATCAAGTGACAGACCAGGTAAAGATGTTCACATTAAAAGCTGTGGACTATCAACCGCAAACAAAAGCTAATAGCAAAAAAAAAATATATATATATATATATCCAAAATACCAAAGAAAGTGATACACAACTAAGAAGCCTTAAAAGCACTGGCATCATGATGGTTTGACGATATCTGCTTTTATGCAAGCCTTAGCTTTAAAAAAAAACAGAAGTCCGTTCTAGGGCAGTGCTTTATTCTCAAGTTAAATCTTATTTCTTGCTGCTTTCTGAAGAATTGGTATGAAATGGCTCTGTAAAAATGCACTTAGAAATTAAAAACTAACCTCTTTGCACAAGTAACTTTTAGCACAATAGCGAAAGAGGACAGTGGTGTAGTCTCCAATTCCTCATTTGTTAGGAAGAAACCTGCATTTTGTCTGGTTGCTCTACGTAGCTAACACCTTAGTTATGTTCTATGGAAGTGGAAGCACATAAGAATAACAAGCCAATAGCAATGTTAGCAAAATTCAGTTTTCCCAAGGGTGTTTTGTGTTCAAGACCTCTCCCATACGAATGTGAAGGAATGCATGAAGCACTGGTGCTGGATTCAAAACCATCAGATTTTGGACAGTTAAAGAATATACTCTGAGGTGACAGCTCCACAGCCATGGTCACGGCAAGTCTGTAACCAGGCCTGACAAGAGATCCAGCTGTTAGACGCTTATCACAGCACCGAACAAGGAATTTATAGCCCACATATTAAGCAAAACAGTATCCAAACCATCATGAACCTCACTAAGTTGCTATTAACTCATCTAAGTTTTGTAATGAAATCCTGATCTACAAAGTAAACTCATCATGGATCAAGACACTGAATCTTAGAGCTGCAGCCTTTTTTAATCCATTACACGATACCTTAAGACTGAATTTACTGTAATGAGATCTAAAAATCTCCTGCTCCGTTTCAACAATATGGATACCAGCTGCAAGAAACCTCAACAAATCTCTTTCCTTCCTATCTCCTTTCTCATCCCTGCTTCCCCAGGTATAGTTGCTGCCAGTCCTGTGGGACTGGATATGACTGGCCAGAAGTCTCTAGCACAGATGAAAATTCTGAGATCAGAATGTTAAAACATGAGGTGAGTGTGAAGGAGAGCACCAAAGATGCCTAATACAGAATACAGTGTTTGAACACAGGGCATTTTGACTGCTGGATCCAGACAAAGCAGAAAAATTGGTAAAAGAGTCAAAGGCGTCAACTTGATCAAGAAAGGGAAGACTAACATAATGGTTATGCACTGTGAAAAAAGAAACTGAGCTACAACAGGTATTCACCTGTCACAGGTATTCCTTTACAAAAATCTTTGTATGTAACTCAGCTTCCAGAAGGTATCATTCTAAAACAGATCCACAGAAAATATTTATTCTTAAAGCAGAAATACTCAAAAATGATTTCTCTAGACTTTACTGTCATGATTAACACTGCTTACAGTTTAGCCTTTCACAAACAAATAGGGCAGCTGAAGGTAACAAGCAAAGTTCAGGTCTGTGCAATATATCCCAGAAACTTGAGATGGCTGCTAGAGGCTCTTTGGGACTGGGCATGCTCCAATACAGACACATCTATATCTGCCTAGCAACAATTTACAAGAGGTGGATTGAACCAGGACTGCAACAACCCATATTACAATTACCAATATAAAGGGCAACAACCATACCCTCAAACCATGTATATGGCATAGAGTAGCTATCATCAAGAGAAAGTAGGATAAATAATGTTTGCACAGTAGTTGGAGACAACATCCATTTCTGAAAGGTTAAAAAAAAAAAAAAAAAAAAGGTGCAGCTTCACTGAAAAGAACACTATCAAATGAAAGGGAGGGAGGAAGGAAATAAATAACAAACTAGTGAAAACAAGCAGTCAGAAACCACGTTCAGATGCTTCAGAAATGGCTAAAAAGCAACTTGGTTGCCCTCATCAAGTTTTTCCTTGAACCTTAAATCACAAACATTATGGTCAGACTAGATGATCTTGTAGGTCCTTTCCAACCCTGTGATTCTATGACTCTATGAGTCACGGTGAGGCTCCCAGCATCAACAAACAGAATCCGAAGCTACACCATGGAGAACATGAGTACATATTCACCAGCAAGGAAGTCCAAAACAACTTCCAGCTACAAATCAGTGTAAATTAAAAGTTTTCACCTGTAGAGATTTTCTGAATCTACTATTTTTCCTATATTATTTTGTCTTGTAGGTGTCAATTTACACATCTGGTGGATGACACTCAGTACCTGAGGTCTAGGAAAGCCTTTGAACTGAGGAACACCTGTGATGGACAGCTAAAAGGACCGATGCCCTCAGAAGTGGTATTTTTAAGAATTTATTTTCTTTAGAAAACAGTTTCAGTTTCCACCTAAGTAAGCTTAAAATTCAACCTTTAAGACCATCTTTTTGAAAGATATTGATGAAAAAGAGGGTGATTTACCTGTACAGAAAAGTGTCATGACGTTTCTTAGCTTCCAGTGCAGGAATTTTACTTGCTCTAATTTAAAACAATCATCTCTCTCAGGAAACTACCTCTCAAGATCATTTTTATATCTTTACTTTATATCTGTCTATCACTTCATATCTTTACTGAAGAATCCCTCTGAATCCCCCAAGAACGAATGCCCTTCTCTCCAAACTGATCTATTTCCATAATGACTTTGAGTAGCATGATGAAATGGACAGTCATCATCCATACAGTGAAAGGTGCCCTTGTACTAACATAGCTAGCTTAACACTCTGACAAAAAGGAAACTGCAACTAATAGGAAAGCTGGCCATTTATCATGTTCCCCAGAGGTCACTTCCAACCCCTACAATTCTGTGATTCAGTCTTAAGACTGATTCATCAAGTGTCCTGAAAGAAAGGGCAGAATATACTTCATACTTCTAAGTTCAGTCTTAACTGTAACTTGCAGAAAAATAACAGTAAGGTTGCAAACATCAATTCCTTTTCTTGCTTGCTTGTTTTTACCAACACAGAAAGCATGGAAAGATGTAAGATTCCAGAACTTTTATTCATGAAACTATCTTTAGGTTGAATGATCAACTACCTTAAAGTAAAACCAAATATACTAGTAAAATCAAATTACATAAAACCTAGTGGAGCAGCCAAAAACAAACAAAAAACAGCAGTAAGGCATTTGTATGAAGTTTTTGGGTTTTTTTTTTTGTGGTTTTTTTTTACTACTTCATAAGGTGAACTCATTCAATTACAATAACAGCAGATAAATACAAACCAACATGGCTAGAAGACAAAAATAATGGGGTTCTATCCTGGAAAACATCAATTAAAGCGACTACAACAGTCGCAACTGATTAGTAAATACACATATGCTCCCTGTATTACAGCTGAAACAGACACCATTCACAAACAGTTCCTGGAAAGGTATTCATCTACGCAAAGTACTTTAGACATCTTCAAAACTAGAGCCTAATTCTCCAATTACTCAATGTTCTTCCACACCATTCCAGAAGTAGCAGAAAAGAGCTGTGAAAGAAGCATGAAAACAGGAGAAAGTGCCTTGTGATAAGGTAATGAAAAGAGCTGAAAGTTGATCAAGATAACCGATGAGAATACCGGAAGGAAGTCTTTTCATAACAGAGAATGAACACATACACAAAAGATCCTCCAAGTGAAAGAAAACATGCATCATACAAAAAATATATGACTAGAAACTAAAGGTTGAAAAACAGTAGAAATACATGCATGCAGGATAGCAAGTAATAAACTATTTGGAAAGAGGATCTGAATTTGCTATTATCTAAGGCAGGTTACTATTCTGGAATCTACATTTTAGTAAAAACATAAATCACTGAGTTTAATAAAGGTAGAATCTGGTGCACCTAGTAAACCTCCAAATACAGATTTATATAAAAGCTTCGTTTTGTGGTATCCGCATACTCGCTGTGCCTTGACTATGATACCCACAAATAACACAGTAATAGCAAGTGCCCCAGTGTTTGCTACCATTTTTCTTTCTAAAGCTAAAGGCTTCTCATTTTCTTTATTTGTTTCTCCCGTTTTCTATAACTGTCTCCACGACTCTGGACAGTAGACTTCCACCCCCGGCATCCCCCAACATATTTTTTGTCTGAGGTTTTTGTAAGATCATAGATATACTTTATTCATCTTTGTAAAAGAGGAAAGATCTGCAGTTACCTTTAGCTACTAAATTTTTCATTTGGACTATAGCTAATTTTTCCTCCGCTCCCAGCCTCGCTCCATCTCTGAAAAAACATTTGCTTCTATCTCAGCTATGTCTGCTACTTCAGGCTCCCTCCAAAATTATACACCTTTGAATGGAAAGGTCCTCCAACATCAGGAAGTGAAATACAATCACCTATTTAAATTTGTTTTGGCTGCTCTCCATTTACTGGGTAGGTATCAAGTTATCTTCTAAACAGCTAAGTTTTACAGCTTCACTTCAGCTTAAATATTTAAACTTTTATTCCACCTCTCTTTTTTGCTCATGCTTGGTTACTTTGCTTTCTTTTTCCACCCACTCATCACATGGAGCCTCTCACATAAAGCACCTTTCTGTTCACCGAATTCTTCAGTGACACGAGCATGTTTGTTTATATGTAGGTTGTATTAAAACCAAACAATCATGCAGCCTTGTAGCGTTAACACTCAATATTTCTGATATTTTGCTGTTCTGATGTTCGTTACTTGCACATTGTGGTGGATTAGAGCGGGATTCTTGTTCATCAGCTTACAAAGCGCGTACCATTACAAAGATTACATGAACACGTACAGTAGCAAATAGTTAAACATTGAGAAGAAAGCAGCCAGCAGAGATAACAGCAAAGAAGAAGTAACGGCTTAGGTCTGAAAGAGAACTGTCATACACACAACTGGTACTGAAACCGGAGAGTGAAAAGCAGGTAGGTGGTCCCGCTGGTACTGTGGGTGCAAAGTGAATGCACACTACTTGCCCAATGCCTGCTGGAGTACAGATCTAAAGAATTCTAATAACCCAGATGCTCCTGAAAGAACACAACTTTTTCTTCTTCTTTTTTTTTCTATTATTTTTTTAATACTTGCAGTTTTTTAATTAGCATACACCATAGTTAAAGTTTCTGTTTAGAATTAATCATTTTTAACTCCTACGAAGCAGAACTTTACAGAAAAAGAGACAGCCAACAGTCCTTCCACAAGGCTGGGATTTTAGAACTTTAATTTTTAACCATTTTTTCATGGTAGATATCTTCAAAAGAAGAATCTAGACATAAATATATAGGTATAAAACTTGTATCAGGAGTTACTAAATTCTTCTCAGTACTTTATGTGTTTAAAAAAAAGTATCTTCATAGCTTAGATGTAGTTGTTGAAGCAACTCCGTATGATTTTGTGTTAACATATATTTGATAATCGAGAGAAATCTGAACTCTAATATTATTCTGAATGCAGCAACTCAGAAAGTTGAAAGAAAAAAAATCACCATGCATCAAGAACACTACAGAACTTGTGCCACTATCAAGTGGTGCAGATTTTCTCTAATACCATGCACCTCCACTGGACTACCACAGCATCAGGTTAGCAAATGGGAACTAGAGTAACTACAAGTTAAAGTTTGATTTTGTTACAATGCATGCACACAATTTTAAGCTTGCTGGACACTTAAGAGCCCAGACGAAGAGAGACACCACATGGCACGCACCAATGTTAGTGAAGGTTATGTTTCTGAGTTTCCAAACATCCCAATTCGTAAATTTTGCTTACACTGATGTTTGATTAACTTTTCTAGTAGTTCTGAATCTATTCTGCAAATTATACTTAAGAAGTGCACAAGTCTGACTATAAACATGTACAGCAGCATGGAAAAAGCCTTCAGCAACAGCACCAGGTCTTATCCAGCCAAATGCTGGATAACAAATTAAAAGGGAATTCGTCAGTGTTGTACCTTTATTTTCTCCAAGAATATCAAGTAATTCAGCTATCCAAAGAAACTAAGCCTAAATGTAACAGACCTTAAAGTTGAAAAAATATGGGAAAATGAATGTGCGTGTTTTCCTGAATTTATTTTCAACTCCTTTGTTTAAATCAGCGAAGCATAATTGTTATTATTAGTCATAATACATACATACAATAAAAGTGAAAACATAGACATACCATATCTTTCCAGAGCTGCAGAAACTTGTACGTCCCAATTCTAAAATGGACTTCTACAGTTCCTGTACCTATAATGCAAAACATTATATGTCAGTTTTTGCACTACGCGCCATGCTGTCACAAAACTCACTGTTGCTTCAAAGGGATATAAAATGAGAACAGCCGTTCGATTAGTCACAAGTGTACAATGAAATGAAACACAGGACTTTCAATACCAGCCACAGCAGAAAATGCTTAGTTATGTCAGGGAAACTGCAAAAGCTGAATGTCCATACACAGTGTTCCCTATTCTTTCCTCTCTAGTGATGCAATACAGTTTTATAATTCCGTTCATCCACTTTATTATAAATATCCATTTCCTTCTTCTAGAAGATTCTGGCAAGGTTTCTCTCCTGCTCCACCCTACCCCACCCCCCATCCATTTTTTTTTCCTCTCTAAAAATTAGTATTTTTTTAATTAAAGACACCAGTATTTATAATAATGATTTAAAAAAAAAAAAACACGCTTTCAAAAGTCACAAACAGAACCACACCTTGGTCCTGGCAGCACAGAACTGCTGAAGTTCGGTAAGCATTTCTATAAAAAGTTCATTTTTAGAAAAGCCGTAGTAAAGAAGGAACTCAGGCCTAAACATACCCCCAAATATTTATAACGAGCAACTCACAAGCATGGTACAATCAATGTGAGGGGTGTAAGTTACATAGAAATAGTCATATAATTAAAGAAAACTAATATTTACTTTTTGGAAACTCACTTATTTGGTTCAAAGTATGTTTTCAGTATCACGAATACTTCATTTGTTGGTTCTAAATCTAGCTGATTCATCTAGCTGCTTCAGTCTGATTTCCAACTTAGATCAGTGTTCCCATGAAAGAAGCCCTGATCTGGTTACCTTAAAGAGTACACATTCAGTTTTGTCTTAATATGTGAAATGACAGAACACCCATCCAGTACCCAAGGCCCAATTCTGCTCTGGGGATACAAAAATGATAAATATGAACATCTGTGCCAGTCCTGCTCCACAGCGCTACCAGCTTGTGCTTAACTTTCTCTATTTCCAGAAGAAGCAAAAAAACGTACACAGAGCAGTCTACGTGTTCAATGCAGCAAAATTCCTACTTCAACACAAAAATATGGTAATTATGTGGATTTATATATGGTCAGGATGAACAACAAACCTATACAGTTGCATCAATAAAACTTTACTACGACTCATAAGAATAAATTCATCTAAAGAGTGAGAGAAAGCAACATGATTTTCCTGATGGAAGGAGGTACTACCAACAGCAGACATCACAAAGAATAATTATTTTTTTTTTACAGCGAAGCCACCAAGCAAACTCAGCTAAAAGTATTCCTATGAATACAAACAGTATTTTCACGTCTCATACCACAGGACTTCCAGCTTTTATCATAATGTATGCAAATACTCTCATGTACACACACTTGTACATGCAGAGCAATGCTATCTATATGTAATTAACCGACCATCCTCTTAAGCCACAAAGCACCAGCTTGCAGGGCGCATGGAGTGCAAGAAAAGTATGGAGTGAAGAAGTATCACAGATGCACTTGGCAGAGATCTAACAATTGCTGCCCAGCAAGAGGAGACTAGAAAACAAAGGGTCGCAACAGAACCAAGGCCATGTAGTTGAAGACATCACTAATTATAGCAGAAGCACAACGGAGTAGAGGAGATGGAGACAGAGGAGTCGATGAAGATGATGCAGCTTGTAACAGAAGAGCAGTAGTTCCAACACAAAACTGGAGCACACGGACCTCCAGCTCTCTCTGCTCAGCCACCCACCAGCAGCTAACATTGAGGCAAGCAGAAGCCCCCCAGGATTTCAGCAGTCTGCTGTAAAACATCCACTCATGAGCAGCTACATGAACAACAAAATGGAACGCAGGATCTGCAATGCTTGTCTAATGGGAACGGATGCAATCGCACAGAATCAGATGTACATTTACCACCAGTATAATTATTACTTAGCATTAAGCCACATCTGCTTAAAATAGATGCAAGGGGACAAAAGTGTGACTAAAAGCACAGCTATTGCTATTGCTTCCACTCCATGTAAAGGATTCTCAGTCTGTCACATGACCAGAGCCAAGACTGCTGCTCTTCTAAGCCCCTGTTCCACATGTTTTCCATCAGAAGACTTCAAGTTGCCCTGAATATCAACAGAGATGGTAAGCTACTGAATTAACCAAACAACTGTGGTGTTGCTGCAAAAATAACTGCAAAAATAGTTAAGAAATAAGTTGTGAAAAATACTTCACAGCCCTTGTGCCTTGCCTGATGAAAGGTACAATGAAGTCACACCTATCAGAAGCTTGACAGCTCTTTTCTACCTCTTAAAAAAACCATAAAGACCCTACAGCACACAAGCTAGCTGTCACAAGACTGGAGGTATTTTGCCTAGTATTATAGGTTTTCTCACACAACATTAAATACATAAGTTGAATAAGAATCATTTTCCTCCATGAGAGACTTTCGTATCACATTATTCAAATAAAACAAGTATTCACAACTAGTCTCCTTTCAGTAAGATATCCAGGTCAAAAGAACCATGCAAGCGGACTATTTAATCACCATCTTACAAAAGAAAGGGCTCAACCTTTGCAACCCAGAAACACCAGTACCTCAGTAAAGTAATTCCCCTAAGAACACTCATGTTCTCAGAACTCAAAGGATTTACAGCTTGTGTGGACAGTTATGTATTTCCACCATCCACAGTACACAGCTTTTGCTACAGCAGTCGGAACAGGCACCTAAGTGCTGCTACAGCTGCCAGTGTACACTGGTGTACCTTGGACTTTCTAAACATAGAATAGGGTACTAAACCCTAACACTGATCATCAAGACTTTGGACGTTAGATTTCACTATGAATCAGAAACTAAGTGTTATCTGAATATAGCTATGCAAATAAAGATGAAAGCATCCCACTGGAAATTCTGAAGTAGCGACAGACAGAATTATCTAGCTTTGTAAAAGTTTTGTATGCCTTTTAAGAAAACGAAAAAATGCCATACTGCAAAAATCAGAATGTTCTTAAGTACCGATGTCATCAGCTCAAACGTATGACTAAGCCTAAAGCAGAAAGAAAACAAAATCAAAAAACTTCACCCACGAGTATGGTAGCATTTCCTGTCTGACCTGCAGCCCACTTTGGAAGTTCAGCTCCTTTAAGAGCCAGTTCACCACGCTCCAACACCCTAAGTCTGCTGAGCTGCAGCTGCTCCAGCCTGGGTCCCACAGAGCATACCAGAGCAGGAGAGCACAAGCACTGCCAGGGCCTGGCTGCCTGGACAAGCCTGGCATCTCTCAGCGTCGTGCAGCCTGGCACTGTGTTACAGATCTCTGTGCCTCTCAGGGAGAGGGGTAGGTCTATTTTTCATTCCCATTGCTCACTTCACCAATTTACTTGGCATAACGACCATCAAGGACATGTCAAGGAGTCCCAGAAGGGTGTCCAAAGGGAGGAAAAGGAGAGTCATCTCAGTGACAGAGGCACAAAGACCTGGCCTCGCCCTTACCACTCAAGCTCAAGCTGGAGTCTTGCCACACTGCTCCCAAAACATCAGAAGGAAGAGGAAACCAGGTGGATTCATTCTTGCCACACCAATACACAACAAGCCCCAAGCCTCAATACTGGTTCCATAACTACGCACTTGTGATCCCACTGGTTATTGCAAGGTCCACCAAGACCAAAACTTCCATCAATCTGAAACAGATTCAGGAACTTATGGTTGATACACTTGACTTTTTTATTTAGTTTCTTAGGCCACATCCTATGAAATTAGGTCACACAAGTATATTAAGTACAACTTTTAATGTACTAATGAACAGAACATGAAAAAAAACTAGTAATTGCTGCACCAAGCAGCCTACTGGTACATCAGCTCAAATCCGTACCAAAATGTCACAACTGGAATTTACCTTCGGTCCACTCTCACTGTTGGCATAATACACAAGGTAAACACAAGGTAAACTCCAACTATGACTCCAAAGCACTTGGATGCACAACTGTTTGGATGGATGCGAGCAGTGACACTTTCTGATGACGTCTTAGAAAGCCACGTAATGTGAGTATCCTTTTCGAACCACCAGACCACAAAAAGGTTCAAGCCTCTGTGACACCTGCTCAAAGCTTCTCTTTGACACATACATACCTGTCCTAAGGAAATGTCAGTTACTCCAAAAGAAGCAGACTGCCCCTCTTACCGAAAACAGGATTGGGGGTCCAAAGGGAAGCCACCCATTTAGATCCACTCAGCTGAACAACTGCAATTTCTCCCAATTCTTCACCACTCAGTAGAACACAGGTAAAAACCACCATATGAGGTGATTACAGAACGAGTGCTGGTAAAGACTGATTTCCACCGCCTTCCTCCATTCAGCAGTTACTAATATATAGGGAAGCAGGCTCAACCTATTAGGAGAGTAGTTAATGCTTCCTTTAAGAGGTTCATACATAACAAGTCTATGTAAGGTGATAATTCTTAATTTATAATGTAATTCTGCAATCAACAAGTTACTTTGTCAAGGTCTGTCACTATGAGGTAGAGATATTAAAAAAAAAAAAATAGCAATTTGAAGTCCAGCTTCCTCACATGTTAACACTGCCAGGCAGGAATCCTGGATCTAAACAGTATTTAAGTTACCTTTTTTTCTTTAGATACTTCTACTATCAGGCTACTTTCCTGAAGAATCTTTCACCAGTTCATATAGCTACTGACATGTTGCTTCCTTACAAAATACAGCCTTTTACACTCTATTGGCTGACTTTAGACTAACCAACTAGATACATTGTGCACATCACTATTCACATGAGCCAGCAGCCTACAAACTTTCATTCACGGCCCATACATTGCTGTAGGAGGCTGCCAGGTGTTGGCTGTATATACAGGAAGTCAGTGCAGTAAATGTTAGTTAAGGTCAAAGTATTTGAGATGACAAGAACAAAAGTCACTTCAAGCACGCAATTTGTTCATTGCTGTTGTCTTTGGGAAACAAATATTTAAGCAATAGTTACAGCGCTCTCTTGGGGGAGGGGGACTGGTCAGGCAAAGCAGGAGATTAATACAAGTAAACAATAAATTCTGAATTATTTGGTAAAGCCTCCGACAGTGAATTTCTTACCCATCTCATGTGATGTGCAAATCAGAATTCAATTACTAACAGCCAGCCCTTGAATACCAGTTCTCTACAAAACTCATGGCTCGAATACATGGATACCACAGGAAAAAAAAAAAAAAAAAATTACCAAAATAGCCAGAAATGTAAAACATACCTCTCTTTAAAAACCCATACTGATCCATTAACTGAACTTGAGTGAAGAGCTGGCCTACCGTGACCAGAAAAGAAAGTCAGCACTTGCAGTGAGCCTCTGTATTCCAGGAATTCTTTCCCTTTGTCTTTCAATTTCATTGTAAGAATTTCTACCTTCCAATGTATGAATACACTGGTGGAAGGGGGAGAGGAAAAAGCCATTTCCTGCTTTTAAAATATGAATACTCTTTGGACATTCTCTAAGTAAACTGAAACTGAAAGTAGTAAAGGAAAAAAAAAAAACAACCACAAAAAACCACCACCAACAAAAAAAACTTTCCTGCACAGCAAAAGCTATGATGATGAATATTTGGAAAAATATAAACACTTAATTTGTTCCATTAAGTGTCGTATCATGTATCACACTAATTACTGTTTATACAAGATGTTATATGCTAAAACATGTTCACACTTAAACATGTTTATGTTTATGACTATTAAAACTTGACTCAAAGATGTATCCCTTCCCATCCCCCCCCTACATTTAGCTAAACAGAACCTATGAATTCACGTGAAAACCAACAAACAACACATCCACACAGCACACATTTGTAGTGAAACGCACATGATTTTATACACTAGAGGTAGACGTCACTTCAGATTTCTGTAGCAGGTTGTCTCTTAAAAAAATAAAATAAATCAAAGAAAATGATGTGAATCTGTTTAATTTTCCCACGTTGGTTAGAACAGGTACAATCCGAAGGTGCTCTAACAGACTCTGACAGGCATTAAACATACCTAAATATATTTAACACACAGAGCTTTACCTTCCATCCACAGATCATCACGCACATGCCGTTAAGCAGGAGCAGTAATTAAAAAATGACTAGAATTGTTTGTTACGTGAAAAACAATCAAAGATCAGTTCTGAGGAGGACGGGGATTAAGATCTAGGATTTGAAACGCACTGCTTGAAAAAAAACAAAACAAAGACAGATACCTCTGATTGTTCGAGGTTTTGTTTCATGTTTTTCTTTTTAATAGATGCACTCAATCATACCCCTAAAAACAAATGAAACAAAACAAGCGACAAATCAAATCATTTGTTTTGCCATCTAGCTTGATGTTTTTATTTCCAAACACTTGGGAGACACTGAATACTCCAGTGAGGAGAAGTATCAAGCAGCTCCGGTAAACAGAGAAAGAACTTGTTAATTCCTGTAGGAAAGATACCACACTACATAGCAAACCCAGAGTGGAATGGGACATTCACAAGAGACAAAAGCATCTGTAAGACTGCACTACAATTACTTCAATTGAAGTTATTTTTCATCCTGTAAACCTAAATAGTTGTATGCTTTTTATTCCAGTATTACGTCTGAATTGACAATGGTACTGTTATGGAGACAGTCATAAGCACTGCAGACCGCATCTGTTTCTAAAGGCAAACGTAGGTGAGGAAAGTTACTGAAAGTTATTGGTAACGCACATTTCATATTTTCAATTCAGCCCAATCATTAAACACCGAGTTTCACAGTACTCTCGGATAGAAAAAAAGTCCCTCTGTTTCCAAGATCAAAGTACACAGAGTACTCAGAGACACACTATGCAAATACTGTAACATCACCCAAAGCAAGGAGTTTGTGAGCCCACTTTCCAAGAGTTTTGTTTCTTACCACAAGGTACCTGTCACCACCCCAGCCCTCTCCCACCCACGGGAGGTGCCTAACAGTACCATCACACTCACCCTGCAGCTTCACCCCCAGCAAGGAATCTCCAAGCAGATGCGACCTGTATGAATCGTTTAAGAACTCTAACTTTTAGACCTCTCCCTTTCAAATCATGGAAACAAAGCTGTATTAGATATACTGAGAATACAATCAGGCAGCTTTTACTTCCTTGGGCAATCAGAGCTACACTCAGGTACAGTTTCACACTGGAGAACTTTCTGACAGACATGCGGTAGAGGCACAGTAAAACAAATCTGCCGAGCGGACTCATGCAGAACATCAAGTTAATACAGCACCCTGCTGAGATAGTGAAGTTTCCATACAGAGGGACCATCTCAGAAGTGATGTATGAGACAAGCTTTGTCCCAAAAGCCTGATTCCAACACAGAAAATATTTTCATTAACTAGAGAGTAGGGGGGGGGAAAGCAGGAGGAGTCTATACGTTACAGGTTCACGTCACTTAAGGGACACGGTCATTCAGGAGTTACTACTAGGGAACAAAGCATGGCCCACATCACCTCGGACACCCGATCTACAAACCGACCGCGAAGCCCCGCGATCCCGCAGAGTCCCTTTAAAAGAAGGCAGCGCAGACACTCAACACCTGAGAGCCACGTCCGGCAGCCAGCAGCGACAACTCCCACTCAGCAGCAAGACCCAACACCCCAGCCCAGATCGGGGGAACACGAGAGAGAGGAATGCACCACGCAGGCCCCGCACTCGCTCCACGCCCGGACCGCCCCAGCTGCCCGCGCTGAGCCGGGGAACTGAGACAGAGGAGGGCCGGGTTCACCCAAGGTCGCCCCGAGCCCCCCTCCTCCCCCCAGGGCCGGGAGCCCCGGGGCCACGCACCCTCCCGCGGGGCTCTTCCCGACGGGAGAACGGCCCGCGCCGCCTCCCGGCCGCCACCCCCCTCCCGGCCCCAGCGCAGCGCGGCGCAGAGTCTACCGACCTGCGCGCCGCGGCCTGCTGCTCCCGCTCGCTGCTGCCGCCGCTGCCGCCGCCGCCCGGGCTCATGCGGGGGCCGCGCCGCGCTCGGGGCCGGGCCGCAGGCGAAAAGGAGGAGGTACCGCCGCCGCTGCCGGAGGAGCCGTCGGGGCGGAGAAGAGGGGCCCGCGGCCTGGCGGGAGGAGAAGGGAGAGGCGAGCGGCCTGGCGGGGCGGCGCGCAGAGGCGGGGGGGCGGGCCGGGCCCGCGGGGCGCCTCCTCTCGCGGCCTCGCTCGCACTCAGCCCCGCGCCACCATCTTGGGAGAACGCGATGTCAGCGCGGCGCAGGCTCGGAGGACTGGCGGCGGGCTGGGGGAGGCGGGAAGGCGGACTCACCGCGTCCCGGCATGCAGCGCGGGCGGAAGGATGAGGCGGCCGCGCCACGCCACGCACCGTGCCGCACCATAGAGTTCGCGGGCGGCTTCCCTTCTGACTTTTTCACTCGGGGCTCCAGGCGGAAGGGGGCCAGAGCGGCGCTTGCGTGCATGAGGCGGAGGCCGCCATCTTGGAAGAGGGCAATACCTAGGAGGCGGGAGCGAGGCGGGGTCTCCCGCTTGTCAGAGAGGGCACGTAACCGAGTTTGCGCTTGTGTGGGCGCTGCTCGGCGCGTGCTGCCTGTGGGGGAGGTGCGAGCGTGTGGGGTCAGCCCCTGCGCGCGCCTTCGTGTGCACGCGCGCCGCGTGTGAATGTGCACGGGCGTGCGGGCGCCTTTGCCTGCGGCACGTGTATAAGCAGCGTGTGGCTATGTGGAGCTATGGGAACGGTGTATGGACGTAAGTGTGGTACATACGTATGATAATGAAAAGGCAAACTTTTTAGCCCATGTTGAATTCTGTGTGTGCTTTCAAGGTCTTTAGGAGGACAGGCGTACACTCTGGCATGTGCGCCAGTACCCTCAAGTCCTCCACAGGGCTGCTCTCAATGAGTTCTCTCAGTCTGTAGTCATGTCTGGGATTACTCTTGTCCTTTGCATCCTTCAGCAGTTTCAACAATTTCTTAGTCTAAAACTGTGAGTTGGATGCAGATGACAGTAGATAGAGGAAATGTATTGTGGTCTGATAGCGATAGGACAAGAGAGAAAGGTTTTAAACTAAAAAGGGGAGATTTAGGTTAGATGTCAGAGGGAAATTTTTCTATCAGAGGTCAGTGATGCACTGGCACAGCTGCCCAGAGAAGCTGTGGTGCCACATCCCTGGAATGACTTGACTTGCCATAGATTAACTATGACCATCAATGTCCCCAGGCTGCTTCTGTTCAGAAGAGGATAACTGTTCTTTACTGCCTTATTAAGTATATTACATTTTCCAAAGCACTCAGGTATTGTGGTATAGACACGCTTTTGTACCTTGAGTGTTTTCAGCCAAGGTATAGGGAAGCTACTGGATCTGCCAGCTAAGTAGACTCTACATTTGGAGAAATGTGAGTGGAAATCGCAGTGGAGAAGCCGCTTCTGCATGCCTCCTTGCTAATAAATGCTGCAGCGCTCGGGTATCGCAAAGTGCTGCTGCTGAGGGAAATGAATGGTTCAGCGGTGTCTTGCAGTGATCCCCTACACAGAATGGGCTGTGGTGAGATGGTTCAATTACCTGGTACAGGCAGTGCTGGGTAAAAATGTGAAACCCAACAATTATAGGTAATAGGCTGATTGCTACGTAGAAGCCCTACAGAAAACCTAATCTCAGCATCCAGACATTTGTAAACAAGTGTCTTTTCTTCACGGCTGGAGGAGAGCAGATGCGACTTGCCTCTCAATTTGTGTGGAACAGGCAGTGATTTCCAGCATGAGGAAAAGGAAAAATTTTAATTAAGAATTGAATTCCGATTCACCATTCACATGTGGTGCTGGAGAGATACCATCAGGTCTGCTGCATATTAATTTCAGATGTTGATGTCTCACTTCAGAGAAAATAATTTTCTTTGGAGATATCTTAGTGAGCATATGAAGAACCCTGCACGTATGCCATACTCATTTCATGTGAAAACTCCAATACAAAGAACCCAATAACACTCCTTTTGTGTGTGTGTGTGTTCATTTCAGAGAATTATCTGTGGGAAAATGAGATCTTGAAGCCCTGTAAATGTAGCCCCTTAGACGAGAGGCATCTTTTTGTGAACAGTCTACCTTAGTTAATCCTCTTTTGATAGAAAGAGTACACTGAAGTGTTGCGAGGCTTTGGGAGCCAAGCCAAACGTTTCAGCCTGCTGATAGCTGGAGACTTGATGTCTCCTTTTGCAGTTAAAAGATAAGGGACAGGAAAAAATAATCAGTAATATAATGAAATACTGAGTTAGAGCCCGGTTTTGGTAAGGGAGAGAAAAATCCCTGTGGTGACTGAGTGATCGTGATGGAAATAACGAGTTGTTACTGGGATAAGAAATAGTGGTCTGTTACCCCAGCTGTTCCCTGTCTTTTTCCCTTGAGGAAATTTGGAGACTGGGTTAGCAGTCAGCTCTGATCTCTTCATTTGTGGTGCAAACATGGAGACTTAAGTTTTTAAGGCTGTGTATAGGGGAGTGCAAGTTGGTTGGATGGATGCAGTGTTACCTTCACTGGAGGAGGAGAGGAAGCCAAGAGAACACGGTGGAGGCAGCATAGCCAGGCCCTGGCTGGTGAGCTCAATCCTCTTGGGGGGAAAAGAAGGCCGCTTCCAGAGTGGACAATGTTCCTAATCTTTCCTTCTTGCCTTTGTGTATTATGGTCAGGAGTTATCAAGTTTATAGCAGTTAGTACTGTGCCACCCAAAATCTTAGAATAAACACAGAATCTTGGCTGTTCTACCTTTCACTCATGTAGTAAACATGACCCTCCTTGTGCTGAGACCTGCGTAAGGATTTACGTAGAGTGGGTGACAAATGAAGCGAGGGGAAATAAGGAAACACAGGCACTTCAATTTCCAGAGTCCTTTGGAGACCTGTTTTCACCACATCACACATTTTTATGTTTCTTTATCCGTGTTAATTTTTAATGTCTGAAACCAGTCTTAGCTTTTATTATTGGCTTGTTATGTAGGAATAGCAAGGAGGATATTTAAACTCCACCAGGATACTGTTCTTTTCATTCATGAGACATAGAAACATTAACCTGAAAAACCACAGGAGCTAAATGCAAGCAATACACAGAAAAGTTTGTTTGATTGCTTGCCTCAGCTCAACACTCCCTTTTGTCAGGCATGCTTCCGGTTACCCTAAATTCCCACTGAAGGCAGAGTAGGTGGTGAATGCTTGGTGAACAAAATATCAAGCATGGCTTTTAGTGCTTCATTCTAGGATGTGAGCTACTGACCTCTGCTTCTTCATTTCAACTTGAAGGATGTTTGCCTTTCAGAAATGTAGGCATTTTTGAAAGGCAGTGCATGCTTCTGAGTCCTGAAACTCATACTTGTTCTGCTCCTTCCTCACGCAGACACGTCTCTGGGTTAAGGTGTGGTGTGGAGGTTCCTGCTACCTCAATCTCTGTCCCATCTCTAGCTGTAAGGCTGCTCTCAGCTGCTGATGACAGTGTTTTGGTTCCTCTCTGTGAGCTGAGGGAGGTTTCCTCTGCATTTCGCTGCTTTCCTCAGCACAGCAGTCCCTGGAAGGAAAAGCAGCACATGCTCACCTCTTTGTCCTTGAGTCTTTGAGTTGGCTGTCTTTCTGCTAGCTTTGGGTACACCTCGCTCATTTTCCTTGCAGGGGCAGATTATGGACACAACTGTTCTTCTCATGAGGTGCAGAGCTTGAACTTCACTGCAGGTCTCCAAAATATTCTCTTCGGTCACCTCTGCAGATATGCTTGAAATGCTCCTTTGTGCCATTCTACCTTCTTTCCTTTCCTTTTTTTTTTTTTTTTTTTTTTTTCCTGTGCTGTGAAGATGACAGCATTGCAGGTATTCCCGACCCATTTTTGCCTGCCTTTTTGCTCACTGCTGCGCTCACACACTTCTCTATGTTCACAGCCCAGCCTTGGCTCCTGAGAGGGTGTCTAGTTTCAGGAAGAAGTCATGAGTCGTTGCTGTAGTTGTGAAAGATGCTCAGATGCAATACTTCTGTATTTACTCAGAGATTTCATGGGAACATCTTGGTGTCTCCTGCAGCACGCAGCTGAAACTTTCTTGCATCACACAGCTATGAAGGTTTGGGTTAACTCTTGTTTCAGTTGTAAGCGAGAAGCCTGATTGACACAGCTGTTTTCCTGACCACATGCCTGCATTATTTTTCCTAGATATATATAGAAGCCTGACATGCTGAGCAGAGCAAAATGACTTTGTGCAATTAATGTGACATGCTTAATAATGCTTGGAAGGGTGCAGGCATCTGCATTTATCAACCTGCCACAGCTTAAAAAAAAAAGAAATTCTGCCAAGCAATCCCAGCACAAACACATGTTTTTCTAAAACTAGGGCCCACAAGCTGCCCAGTAAGTAATATTGCTTTTTAGATGAGGCACTCTGTTTTTCCAAGAGAAACTTATGTCACAGCAGCAACTCCCTTTACCCTTGGGTTATACTACTGGGTGACAAATTCCATTTATGATCTTCTTTTCCTTTGGCATTTTAATGTCATAATTACTTTCCTATTTAAGCAGCTTGATCCTTGAATACAAAATATAGTTTGGTTAATAGCACTGCAGTGGCACTTAGGTGAAATCAGGTCCAACTAGCTATCTGTATTTTTTTTTTTTTTCCAGTCAATAATAAATGATTTTTAAAAGGTCATTATGACATAATTGAAAAGTTGAAGACTTGGGTAATTAGCATAGAGTATGCAGCTTTCCACACCTGGTGGTTTTGGTACAGCTGCATGAGTAATACTGTTGTCTGGGGAGCCTTTAATGTGGAAAGGAGGGTGTTCCCAAAAGGTGTCTGCTTGAAAACAAGACCTTGTTTAGCATGAGAAGAAGTATTGTCCATAGCTCCAGTTTGCCCTGTCTGGGGTGTCAGGAGACATGGATGTGAAGCCCGGCTCCCCTCCTTTCCTTAGCAGCAGAACATGTCTTACTGCAGCTCTTCTTCAGCAGCTGCAGACAGTGAAAGCACAAAAGCAGGGGGGAGCAGGGAAGAAGGAGAGTTTAAGCAGCCTCTCATGCCTTGTTCTGCTGTAAACTGCCTGTTTACGCTCTGAGGGGAAAATTTAATTCCTGTGTTTTAGGTTTTGATCCCTGCATCACTTCCAGGCAGCGTCAGACATTGACCATTTTCAGAATCTAGCTGGGGAGAAGAGGACGAAAAGATCATTTTAAGTGGGGATAAGCTGCTTTTAAACCTGGAGGCTAAAAGAACTACAGGTAGCATGTCTCAGACAACCCCTATCCCAAGTGCCAATCTCACCATGGAAGTACAGAAGTGGGGGATGCCTTGCAGATCTCTGCTGGAGGCTGAAGTGCTCAGTGTCCTCCTAGAGCATGTCCTGTGTCTGACCCGCATGCTTGCATTGCTGTTTTGTGGAAACTACAATATCATCCCCATCTCAGCCTCACGTGATGCTGGCATGTGGCCATGCCACACCTCCTGACCCTGAGGCTGAAGTGCACCCCAGTGCACATTGAGCAGAAGAGATCATCCAGGCCATTGTGCACCCAGCAAATGCATTTAGCAGGTGTTTTGTCTGGAAAAGCATCGAACACCTAGTCCATACATTTCAATACACCGCTGTCCAAACGTAGATGTAAGGCAAGGGGTCTTTGCATTTGTAATTCTGCTTTCACACTTTTGCTTACGTAATTTTACACTTGGTAGTATAAGAAAGTAATACTTTCTGTTTGACTTGCTGGAGGAATGCAGGTATTTTCACAGAGCAGTTAAAATCCTTCATGCCAGAGGAAAATCCTGTTGAAATAGTTGGGAATTTAGCTCAAGTAAGTGCTGAAAGGCTTGGCCTGTGGGGTGGAAATGTACTTTGAAATTGTACCAGTGTGCCTCAGTGTTCCTTGTTTCCATTGCTTTTCTCTTCCAGATGTGATGATTGGATGCAGAACTCGTTTGAATTAAAAATAAGCATATTTTAAAACAAGGTGTTCATTTTCCTATGTCAGAAAGTCTGCTCACACACAAAACAGCATATTGCTTTCCGTGCTGATTTTCTAAGCTGGTCTTTAATGTGTGTGAACTGTGAAATCTTGATTTTACTTTACCTTTATGGAAAAGGCCAAAGCTGTGATCAAATGATTTGGTTTGCAAAGATGGGATGAGCTTCGGTGAACTAGTTTCCTTACTAACCTGCAGCTATAATTTATTGCAGGTACTTTAAAAAACAGCCACCGTACAGTTTAGAGACATTGAAGAAGAACTATAGTGGTTGTCATGCATATGAGAATCAGATTCAAACAATTCAAACAATCAATATTAACTGTGATTTCTTTTCAGTTTTTCCCTTCTAAGCCTCTAAGTTACCTGACAGCTTTGCAAATTATGGAAAACATGTTAAAACATAAAATAAAAATCACAGGGCAGGTATGATTCTGTGCCCTGGGATTATTCTGTAGCCCTTGAAGGTTGCCGTGACATTGCTTTTGCTAAAGGAAGCAGCAGGTAAGAGCTTTTTTACCAGTTATATCTGATTTGAGAAGTAACTGGTTTCCTCACCATTTTAAGGAGAATACTGAAAATAAATGCCATTGTACACTTCCAAATTAATAAAAAATGATGCAATTACAGGTATAAAGACATTGTAAATCTGGATGAGTGCTCGCAAGGTGTAACTTTGCGTATGACTTCTATATGATGTAGATTCTGTACCAGTGGCCATCACTGCATAACCTGCTGCTTTTCAATCTCTTGTTCTTACTGTATGAGCCAGACTTGATGCTTGTTTGTTATTCATGGAATTATAGAATGGCTTAGCTTGGAAGCAACCTTAAAGATCATCTAGTTCCAACCTTCCTGCCATAGCCGGGGTTGCTGACCACTAGATCAGGCTGTCCAGGGCTCCATCCAGCCTGGCTTTTAGGGATGGGGTATCCACATCTCTGGGAACCTGTTCCAGTGCTTCACCACCCTCTGAGTAAAGAAGTTCTTCCTCACATCTAACCTGTATATCCTCTCTTTTACTTTAAAGCCATTCTCCTTTGTCCTGTCACTATCTGCCTGTGTAGAAACTCAGTGTCCCTCCTGTTTAAAAGCTCCCTTCAGGTACCAGAAGACTGCAGCGAAATCTCCCCAGAGCCTTCTGTTCTCCAGACTGAAGAGGCTGAGCTCTCTCAACCTTTCTTCATAGGAGAGGCACTCCAGCCCTCTGACCATCATTGTGGCCCTCGTCTGGACCCGCTCCAACAGCTCTGCATCCTTCTTGTAGTCTGGGCCTTAGGCCCAGACAGTGTTCCAGGTGAGGCCTTACAAGGACAGAGTAGAGAAGGATAATCATTCCCTTCTTATCTGTAATGACCATCAAAGAGGTGAAAAGGTACAGTAAATTGTAAATTGGTCTGCTATTGAAGATACAATCATCAAGAACTGCCTTCTGTGACTCAGTCACCAGTGGGAATTTCCATGCTGGAATGATCATTTTTCCTTCAGTGTACATTTAGGTAACTCCAGTCTGAATTTAATGACTGGAAGTTGCTGGAGGTTCAGTTCCTCAGAATGAGGGAAAATGCAACAAGATGCTTTATATAAGATTGGGGTTTATCTTCCATTAATGGGTGTTTCCAAGACTGGCATACTGGATGGGATCCCTCTCTAGAGGGAATATCCATTTTTTCATGTTATAATTTAGTTAATTCCATGCTTACAGTTATTCTCTTTAATGTTCTGTTAAACTAATGAGCTCTTAAATGTAGCAAGTAGTGCTTCTGTTTGTTTGTTTATTTCTTCTCCATAAAAACACTCCTATTGGACCTGAAAGCAAGATTTGCACAAGAAAATCTTTGTCCTGGTAGCGAATGCTGTGGCTTGGTTTCTCTGCCAACCTCAGCTAAGACTTGTGTAACATGGTAAGTACTTGTAATCATTTTTAAACTGGAATCAAAGCTGTAGCCTAACTTCTAGTGCTGTAATGCTTGTAATACTGGAAATACTACCTTCATGCAGAATATCAGAAGTGCACCGTACACTTAATTACTAATTAAGACATAACTATTTGGGAAGGTAGTATGGAAGCGGCTGACTCGCACAGTGACGCTCCCAACCATTCCTTTGTGTTTGCAACTTTGTTTCTACTCTCTCAAGAGTTAAAGGCTAGCATCTGAAAAGGTTGTTTTGGGGTAAAACCTACCTGTGCTGGGTTATGATACAGCTGTGAAAAAGGCAATTGTTTTTACCCTGATGAGGAATTGGTAATAAAACAACAGTGGCTTAATTTGAATTGCACAAAGAAATGTTGAGGTTGATATTACTCCACTCACTGTCAACATAAACATTTCTATAGAGGCATTGTAAAATGGAATGGGTATTCATAAAGGATCGCTTTCTGACGAGACCCTTATGTGATATAGATTCTACTGCAGTAAGCATCACTGTGTAATGTGCTACTTTACAGTTTTATTTTATTTTTTGTGATTTTTTTTTTTTTTGTTCTTTACCATCTGAGGAAGACTTGATGCTTGGAAAGGTGTGTGATATTGTTAGCTTTGTGGCCGTGAAAACATTTTCAGCCAAAGCAGAACAGATAAAAGGGAAAGCATCAGGAAGGAACGTCTTTACTCCACAGGTGTTGGTAGAAGTTGATTACTGAAATAGAGTTTCTCCCTGGAAGTTTGTGGCGGGTTTTGATAGCTGGAAAAGTGATGATTACTGTAGGGTTGTCTGTGGAAAAAATAAATTTTATCTGTAACTAAAGCAATTATAAATGCAGCATAGGCATTGATATGCAGTTTTAATTTCTACCCACTTAAGTAAGTAATCTGAGAGACTTTGAACCTCCTGTTGCTCACTGAGAAGGTCACTGGGAAGCTTTTGCAGATGCAGACCTTTGTACAGTTCTTTGCAAGGATTGTCATGTGAGGAAACCCTACTGTAGACCTAAACTCTCTTTCAGCTTCCTTGTGACTTGAGTTCTGATATCTGATTTTTCATATATGAATTCATGAATGCAGTAGAAGAGATCTGATAACTTGAATAGAGTTTCCTTATGGTCATCTTCTTGTAACGTTGTGTTTTATACCCACTCAATGTGAAAGATGTTGAATGCAGTCAGAATTTCAATTTCCACTTATATTGCCAGAACATGGTTAAAATGAATATGCTGATTAGTTTTATTACGTTATTTACTGCACCTACATACCATCTCTGTATACATTTACATTTAGCACAGTTACAAACTGAATAGCAAAGTTAACTAGCACAGTGCAGCCACATTAAGCCCTTGACTCTCTGAGAGCTAGGTTAAGCACATGGTAACCACACTTGGGGAGCTGTAGCAAAGCTCTCAGCTCAAGAGGCTTCTAACTCCTCAGCCAAATGGACAGGCAGGAGCATCCCTGGCTGTTGCTGCTAGCCATTAGATCCTGAAACGATGTGGGATTCAAGCAGGAGAGATGATGTTTCAGGGGAAAATTCTTCACGGAATGTGAACCTGCCCCTCCTGCTTTCTGAACTGTGGGTGGCTGGGTCATCCTTGCTGCGGAGCTATACATGCAGCAGGGGCTGCTCCTTTGGGTCATTCAGCTCTGACCTGGTACATCTCCTGTTGGTGTCAAGCAGAACAGGAGTGAGCCTGAGCTAACCCCTTATGACAGCTGCTTAAGTAAATGGTGTAAGTGGAATCTCATATGTGAGACTTGCAGGACACTGGGGCATTGGGATTGATGTCTGAGCCATGGTGAAGGGATTGCAAGGGAGGAGATGCTTTCTCAGATCTTCTGGCGTCTGTTCTCAAAGGTTTAAAATAAGTTTTGACTGGATAAAGCAAGTGGCTTTCCCCAGCTCCATCATTTAAGTCTGCAGGGCCCAAATTGAATGGCCTTTAATGTTAATCTTTAAATCTTTCAGTGTAGTGATTAAACATGACAGAGATTATGCCTCTGCCCAATGGCTGCTCACCTAGGTGTGCTGCTGGTAAGATGGGAACCACAAAGCTAAATGCTCTTAAGCATTCAAGCACGCTGCTATTTCAGATTATAACGAGCCCTGTCATGTTCTCTGTTGATGGAGCATTTCATTTTTGCTGGAGGTAGAGTGAAACAAACAGCTGTTAAAATGAACATCTTCCAAAGCAAAAAAAGAAAAGAAAAAAAAGATGGTGGACAAAGGCTAAAACAGAAATTTAAGGTTTTCATCCTAAGTATCTTTTAAATTAAAAAAAAAAAAAAAAAAGTTGTGTTTTAGATGTATTTATAAGGTGTAATTCTAATGGAAAAAAGTCTTACAAAGGGATGATTTCCTCAAGTATCCAGGCGAGAGACTAAATTACGCATACAGAGCACATCAAATTGAGTTTGACACAAAACCCATTAACTAATAAATACCCTCCCCTGCTTGCCAAGTTGCTTAAAAAACTTCCAGGAGATATAGAAAAGAAGGTGCGTGTGTGAGCTGAGGAGTCTAGTTTTACCAGCAGCCAGCATTTTAATTCTTGCAGGATTTCTGCCTCAGTGCACTGTCTGGGACAGACAGGGCCTGTGTATGCCTTTTTCTCCTCAGTATTTTGTGCAGGTCTTAAGGCTAATGTACAATTTTTGCAGGATTTAAACCCTTCTCTGAAGTCAGCATCTTTGTTTCCTCCTAGAGCTTTTCCTGTGATACTAATTACTATGGCAACTGAGTGCTTCACGTTATATTTTCATAACATCTCAAAGATAGGAATAAGTAACATCACTGTGTTTCAGAGATTAACAATAGAAGGTTTCAGGTAAAAAAATGAAGTAATTTTACTCATGCATTGAGGGAAAATGCAACTTCAACAATATCGGATTGTCCATTGATGAGTTTTACCTGGAAACCCCTCTGGGAATACTGACTCTGTCAGAAGTGGGATTTTTATTTTTCCTCTGGGAAAATCAAATGATGTTTTCCTTCTGCCTGTAGGGCTTTTAGAAGAATGCATTAATGTGTTTTTTTCCTACTGGCTCCAAATATTTGATTTGGAATCTTTTCTCTTAGAAAGAAGTAAATTGTGTATACTTGTGGTACACTGTAGTAAGAGTGAGATTTTCTAGCCTTCACCTCTACCAGTGGAGCAGAAGGCTTGGGGGGTTGCATCTCATAATGCACATTATCTGAATAGGAGTTATATGCTGCTGTGTGCCATGGCAAATGACACCCAGATTGGGAGTTTCTCAACAGCAAGAAAACACTTGGACTAACCACGCTGCCAGTACCTGAGCATGCTGTCAGCCAGGACAGCTGGAGCTTTCCTCAGACTGACTCTGCAGTGTAGGATGTGACAGAGAGCAGCTGGCCCATGTGGGGTGCAGGAGGTTCTGACATTTTGCTGGAAACTTTCAGAGGCATTTCTTGATAGAGCAGAAAACAAGGAAAATTGTGGTGCCTGTAAGCTCCTGAACACAGATGTATTCGCTTTATCTTTTTGCTTTTTCTTTGCATGCTGCTTTGTCACCCCCTGCCCTTGCCTTTCTCTGCATTCCCACTTCTCCCTAGGCTTCCCTGCTTCTTGTACAATGTTTTATTTATGCAGCACTGTTCCTCCTGCTGCCATGCTGCATAGCAGTCCCTGCTTTGCTCTTTTATACTCTCACTACTCAGCCAGTCCCAATTTTACCTTTTTGCTCTCCCTCCATGCTTTTCTTCTTGTGGTCTCTCCAGCCTCCACACCTTTACATCATCCATCCTCCGTTTTGTTCTTACCAATCATAGAATCACAGAATGGTTTGGGTTGGAAGGGACCTCACAGCTGACCCAACCCCTCCAGGGGTGGGGCACCACAGCTTCTCTGGGCAGCCGTGCCAGCGCTTCACTGCCCTTTGAGTAAAGAATTTCCTCCTGATATCTAATCTACCCTCTTTTAGTTTGAAACCGTTCTTTCTTGACCTATCACTTTCAGACCATGTAAAAAGTCAGTTTCCTTCTTGAATATAAGCTCCTTTTAAGTACTGGAAGGCCATGATGAGATCTCCCCGGAGCTTTCTCCACACTGAACAAGTGCAGCTGCCTCAACCTTTCTTCACAGGAGAGATGCTCCAGCCTTGTGGCTGGACCCCTCTGAGAGGCCAACATGCACCTGCTGGCCTCCACCAGGCAAAGTCGCATCAACAGAATTGTTTGAAGCAATGTGTGAGAGCAGAGGTGGTCACAGCGGGTGGTTCTGAGGTTGTCCAGGGAGGCCTGAAGAAATGGTAAACTGTTGCAGAATCTGAATGCGGTTCACCAAGCCATAAAGGGTGTGATGTGAAGAGGAAAGGCACCATCTATATGGCAAGGAAACTGTAATCTGTACTTAACGCTGCACTTCTCTGTACCTTATGTTTGGAAACTGTTTTTACGTTTGGAAATCTGTGTGAGTAGTACAGCTGTGTTAAACTTACAGAAATGAAGACCTTGCCCAAAGGTATTCTCCATCCCAGCAAATGAACTGACAACATAAAACGTGTGGGGCAGTCTGAGTCTAAACAATGGTCAAACAAAAACATTAAGAAAAAGAAAAAAGAAAAAGAGATTTAACAGCTTTTAATATATGTTTTGAAAGAGTTTTAAGGACCACAAAAACTGCTGGTGTGATTTAGCTGTGTCCAGAAAGCTGATGCAATTCCTGTCAGTAGGGTATTGCTTAACGCATCTGGAGAGACTTCCTGCTGGTGGCATCTGCTGGGCTTTTCTGCAGCCGAACATACAACATGGGGGAGCTGGTGGCCCCACTCCACATTGCTCTCAGTCATCTTGTTGTTTCCTTTCTCTTGTTTGCTGATGGTCACTAGCTAGGTCCCAGCTGTGGGGCTGGCCTGTCCCACCAGACCAAATATCCACCAAAAGACCACACAGGTACCCTTATTCCTGTGATTTTGCATTTGAGTCCATGGTGCCTCAGACCCCAAGAAAAGGGAGTGTAAGCCTCCTCGCACTCAGTTTCCTAGGCAAAATCATCAGGAATAAGGGTGCCTGTGTGGTCTTTTGGTTTTGGGTTTCTTTTTCAGAGCTGAATTCTTTATTGTCATAGTGTGTACATAACCCTGTGATATCAAAAACCAAAAACCTGGTTTAGGATCTGTAAAATAGCTAAGCACAGCTCTTTTACAAAATGTTTTTAATGCATCTTAATGAGAGGCAAACTAATTTGTGATTTACCAATATTCTGCTTTTTTTTTTTTTTTTTTTTTTTTTTTTGAGAAGAAGGAAAATGAAGAATATATAAGTATGTATATCTGTGGGAGCGTGTGCAAATTCTAATTCAGAAGCGGAAGTGATGGCCGCTAACAATGTCAAAATACAAACTCATTTTTTACTCCTGTCAGGCTTTTCCTTGAGCCTAAAATGCTGTCACAGAATCTGTTGGTTGTTGACTTTCAAACATGCAGTGAAGTTATGGTCTCATGGAAATTGCTGTGAATTTTAATGGATATGAGCTACAAAGGCAGCAAATAAAACTGAGAAGATTTAGCTTTTCTGTTGCCTATTTGAAATATGGTATTTTATTATTATTGTCGTCAGTGTTGCTTCTGGTCTGAAATGCTGAATTGCAATATTTTTGAAGATTATCCTGGAAAAAAGAATTCTGCATTTGCATGGACAACTCACATTCTGCTTTAATTGGTATAATTTTCCCTCCGATATTTTCCTTCTGGTTATCAAAAGTACTTTTTAGTTTATCCAAATCACGGGCATGCATTATAGCTTACCTGATCTGTTTTTCTGTTTCAAAAGGGAAGGCAATTAGGCTTAGTGAAACAAATTCCCTTTTCCTTTCTTCAGATGAGAGTGTTGTACTGAAGTCTTAGTCCTGAAGTTACACTGTTCCCTTATTAGAGAGTGGCATTTATTTACACATTTGCAAAGCTGTCCCAGCTGGAGGAATTGTTACTTCAAAAAGGCACAGGTAAGAAGGGAAGATATTTTTCCACCTATATCATCTGTTTATCCAAGTCCAACTACAAGCTGTTGAGTGGGGTGCCTACAGGACGAGTCTCAGGATGAGAAATGATGCAGCTGTTTTTTTGTCCACCTTTCCTATGTGTTTACCCTTTCCCACAATCTCTTAAATGTTTAGTTCCAGCTGCCCATCTTGGCTCTGCTGCAGAACAAACAGGAAAGCGCATCATCTTTACTTGTCACTGGTAAGGCTGCAGCTTGAATGCTGTATTCAGTTTGGGGCCCTTGCTATATTGACTGCAAAGATATCAAAGCCCTGGAGCATGTCCAGAGAAGGGCAGTGAAGCTGTGAAGGGACTGGAGCACAGGTCTTGTGGGGAGCAGCTGAGGGAACTGGGATTGTTCAGTCTGGAGAAGAGGAGGCTCAGGGGAGACTTTATTGCTCTCTACAATGACCTGAAAGGAGGCTGTCGTGAGGTGAGGGGCAGCCTCTTCTCCCAGGTAACAGCAATAG
This sequence comes from Alectoris magna, assembly GCA_030625065.1. Classification (NCBI taxonomy): domain Eukaryota; kingdom Metazoa; phylum Chordata; class Aves; order Galliformes; family Phasianidae; genus Alectoris; species Alectoris magna. The sequence continues at coordinate 64,921,099 of CM060560.1, forward strand.
GACTAGAAAAAAATGTTGTGCCAGGTGAGATTCAATTTGAATATTCAGAAAAAGATTATTCTCACAAAGAGTGGTGCTGCAGTGGCACAGGCTGCCCAGGGAGGTGGTGTGTCACCGTCCCTGGAAGTGTTCAAGAACCGTGTGGATGTGGCACTGAGGGACGTGGTCAGCTGGCATGGTGGTAATGGGCTGATGGCTAGACTGGATGATCTGAGAGGTCTTTTCCAGTCTCTATGATTCTAAGATTTTTAAGGGGAGTGAAGATGCAGAACTAAGTGATGTGTGGGCTCTTGTGCCATGCCAGCCTATGCCACTGCAGAGGCCATAGATATCAGGCTCCGTTTTTTCTTTTAATTTATCATGTATCCCACCAGAATCAGCAGAGAGGCTGGAGCTTCAAATGATTACACAGACGAGCTTCTCCTCTCTATTCCCATGACTTTTATCTTCCGTTCAAGAAGTTGCACAGGCTGTAAGCTGCATAGAGACTTTTGAAGTTACAGTTTCTTTCTCTCAAATCTCTGTTCCTGTCTCTGATTAGCTTGAGAAGTTGCAAGTGTGCTCAGAACTGGAGTGTGAGAGATCTATGTGGGACTGTTTCAGTTGGTTAACACTTCCTGTGTGGTGCAGAAATCCATACCTGTCTGTACCATGTGCTTGGCTGTTTTCCCCTGCTGGTCTGCCCTGCTCCCTGTTTTTCCTGGCAGAGGGTCATCTTTTATGCAAAAGTGGGAAAGACCTCAGAGAAAGCGTGTAGCCCTTAAAGCAGTGGCCTGTCCTTTATAGAAGAAAGACTGAAAGATCTTGTATCAGATAATGAGTTACAGGTTAATACGGGTAAGGAAAACTGCTTGAAAATGTACATCTCATATATAATGGAATCAAAGTTACCAAGCAAAAAGAGACACAAAGCACATAGGCAGAAAGATCAAGTTAATCTCTTCACCTCGAGCTATGGAAAGCAGTACTGTAAAGAAATGAGTTGTATAAAAGCCTGTGTTATGCTTAGCTCTTCATGCTGGGTGACCATGTGATGAACTGTGCTTGCTGGAGGTGATGCTGCACGAAGTATGGAGTGTGAGAAGCAAAGTAAAAACAGCGCAAAAATAAGAATTGTAGGTCAGAACTGACCCTGGGAAGGGAAAAACAACTGGAAAGGAACTGCCATTCATGAACATAAAGAAGTATCGGTTCTTTAAATTCAAGTCGTAGCAGAACTGGAAAGAGAACGAGTTTCTCTAAAAGCTACTGAAATGTGGAAGAAGATGGAACATTTCTGAAATACTGAAAACTTGTGTATGATTAATACAGTCTCTTTTAGACCACAGACCTTTGTTCTGAAGTTAGACTTTTGTCCCACCTTGAATCCCTAAGCAACCCGCAGATAGAGGGGGATTCCTGCTTGGCGTCATTCCTTATTATCTCAAAGGGTAGCAAAGCATCCCTTCGAGACGCTTGTTCGTGCGATCCCCAGGAGTAAGACTGTAGGCCTGAAAATTTTAACACAGAGATTGATGAAAGAAATGGAATTTGTGGCATCTACTGGAACTGATCATATTTTCCCATTTCATATCTTAAACAAACAGAAGAGCAACAACCAGAAAAGATTCAGTTTTAGTTAATCCAATCAGAAAAAAAGGACTACATCTTTTCTTCTGATGTGTTTCAATTGCAGCAAACAGCACTGGGAAACCATCAGTGAAAGCAGTGAGATGGGTGTGGATTACAGGTGTGAACGTGAGAGTGGCTGGGGAAGCATGGAACATCATTATTCCTCTACCAGAGCAAAGACACCGTCTGTAGTTGTTTCATGGACGGCTGCCATCTCCTGCTGCCCTCAGTGCTTCCTGGGTTACTCATGGCTCTTGGACTTTGCAGAGATGGTGAAATTTTCTCTCGATGGCTCATGTCAGTTTAATCATCTCTCCTGAAGGGGGCTGTTTTTAGTGCTTGTTTTTGTCTGCCTCAGATCTCCCACTTTTTTCGCATTTGGTGGTGCAGAAGAACTGACCTGCAGCTCCATAACCAGTCACTTAAGCATCTGCTCCAGCATCCTCTGGAACTCAGAAAGCTTCAGGTCCCTCAGTGAAATGTCTGGGAAATGCTGTAGCATGTAGCTTTGAAAAGAACCTCCTCTGCTGGGAAGAAGTTTGTTATTGCCTGCTCCTAGAGTCTGCTTTATGTCCTGCAGCCAAAGCAGGAGCATGAGACTAATTCCATTAAAATAAAATAAAAACATTATTATTATTATTATTATTACTTGATTTATTTTGTTTTCCATACACATTTCCATTTGCTTTTAATTCATGAAACTCCTGGCCTCATGCCTCTGATGGGAAGGACCTTCACCAGGCAGTTGCATGTTGTGGGAAAGGACTACCATTTGCCCTTTGCCTTCCATCTTCAGCAGATACCCTCCTGCTCAGGAAGGATGGAAATGATGAGCAGGGCTCACTTTCTTTCGTTATACTGAACACCGTTATCTGTGCTCTTCTCTGAAGTGAGCAGGTCCAGTTTTGTTACTCATCCAGAAGCTTTTCATGCCTCTAATTATTTTCAATGACATTTCTGAACTCATTTCATGCGAGTCACCCTTTTCAGGGTGCCCAGAACTTTATCCAGTGCACTAAGTTGGGACAATAGAAAGTATTTTCAGTATCATTGCTCTGTTCCATTCTTCTTCCTTCCTTACTATTCCTGTTTTTATCACTGCAAGACATCTTCACCAAAATGCCGACAGTGACACCCAGGTGTTTTTGTACTCTTCACAGTCAATGTTTAGAAGCCAGAAGATGTAATTCACGTTCTTCCTCTCAGAATGCACACTTTAGGTTTGAAAATGCCTGTGGCAGCATCTTGTTTTGCTAGTATCTTGTCCAAGCTCCCCTCCTAGTTTACCCAAACATTTTGCCTTCTGCCATTTCTGCTATTTCTTCATTTGTTTTCAAACTTTCTCAGCCAAAATCATTTGTCACTTGACTCTTCAAGTTTGATTTCTATTTGCGTTTGTATTCCAGGGAGTGGAAAGGAATAAACTGTACTTTTAATATTACCGTTCTCCATCTTTTAAAGACTTTAAATCCAGGTCAGATCAAGGTATTACTGCGTCTGAAAATCTGTAGCTTGACTCGTCTGTACTTATGGCATACATACTTCATCAACTAGGATCGTCATGGTTCACTCAGAAGTTGATGCTAATCAGCTCATCTATCATAAAGGCTGCAGAAGGCTGCAGTCCAGCAAGTAATAGTAACTGATTGATAATTTTTTATTTTTATTTATTTATTTTTTTTGCAGAGACAAGGCAAAAGGAGAACAACCTAGCTGTCAATGTCATGATTTCATCTACTACAGGAGCAAACTGGCTGATGTTATAAGGACAGTGCTTACCCAGGAATTTCTTAAGCAATTTTCATCACAAGAAAATAGGAACAGATTAAAAAATGTGATGATGAATTTTTAAAACGTTTGAAAAAAAACACGAAGCCCAGTTTCTTCTCTGTAAGCTGCCAGTTTCTGACTTCAGGACTCCGTTTCCAGGGAAACAGTCGATAACACAACAAACGCTGAAGAACGTACACGAGAGAATTCCCTGTTCTATTTTAGGTGAGAGTTATGTCCCTCGGTTATTGCTAAGGATATAAGGAGTGTTTTGTGCTGCCATGTATTTATAGCACACGAACTTCGAGCCTCTCAGCCTCTTTGTTACCTCGTGTTTGCCAAGAGATGGAGCTGTAGAGTCAGACACCTACAGAGCCTGACCGCCGTAAATCAGGAGTGATGTAACGCAACCCTTGGCTGTAAGAGCCTGCAGCCTCTGCACTGATGCATGCTACTCTTTCCCCAGTGATCTGGGCACCTGGCCAACTCTTTCCAATTTATTCCAATTTCTTTCATTAAGCTATGGTTCAGAAAAGCTGAGGAACCAGTTATATTTGTCTTGGTGGATCCTGACCTCTAGTCAGATAATGCTGTAGAAAATGCTTGGCAACCCCACAGCTGAGCAGTGACAGGATTAAAACAGCTGTCCTCTGGCACTTCCATGGCATGGTCCATCCCTGCACACAGCCCTGTCAAAATGCCAGCTGTGCCGCACAGCTCTTGCTCAACAGGTAATACTCAGGGCCCACCTTCACGGGTTGGCCACTGCTCAGACCTCTTATCAGCTAGTCTCTGTCCCCCTGGACAGTTTCTACACACCCCCAGTGTGTAGATGAACCTGCTGAGCTAATCTGGCTTCCACTCATCCCCAGGGAATTTTCAGAATAGACATATCTGCAAAACATCGAACCTCTGAGTCTTCCCATAGTAGGTCTAACACATGAGTTCTCAAGCAAAAAAAGAGCCAGGAAAGGGCATGAACACCCAAATACCCTCTTGTGCCTGTGAGCTGTTGGGGCATTTTTCTGATGTACATATTTAAAATCCATGTTCTGCTTCATTTGTTTCAATTGCTTCATTGAAAATCCTATTGATTATTATTATTATTATTTTATTGCAGAATAGAATATACTTCAGTCCCATTCCTAGGTGAGGGAGGGAGAGAGGGAGAAGAATAAATGCAGATGACTCTGCCCATGCCTTTGGCTTGCAGTGCTAACCTATGGTCCATGCAAAACAGTTCCCAGCCTTTCTTCCACCACAGATTTCACTCTTTCTGTTAGGCGGTATATCAATAAAAGAGAGATTCAAAACTGAATAGTTTGGAAGAAAGGTCACTTGTCTATTCTTTAAATAGGAATGAGAAATTCCTTTTTTTCTCATATTTTTTCATGGGAAAGAGCTGATCTGGATTATATGCCTGATTCTTGCAGAAATATCTTGGCTGGGAATACTGGCCAGAGTCAAGATTTCAAATACTTTAGGGGATAAGGATCAGGAAATGTGTCTTGAGTTGGTATTTCCTTTTGCATGTCCAAGGCAACTCATTGCCTCCTAATTTCTGAAATTCCTGTTCTTCTTCCAAACTTTGGGCTGTGGCTTGCCCTGGCTGATGGATAGCCTGAAAATTTGGCATGGCAAACCAAAGCTCTCTTTGGAGTTTTAGACTTCACAGAGATTGACAAAATATTTTTAATATGACTTCCCAATAAGAAGCAATCATGGTACCTGTTTGTCTATCAGTCTGACATTTGGTGGTTGGATAGAAAAGGAAACCCCTTTAGACTTCCAAGCCTTCTGACATGTAGACCAGCAGATCCTTATGCTCCAACAGAGCAGTGACTCAGTTTTCATAGCCACGTCCCTGAGAACACTGAGTCACTGTGAAGCCTCCACTCATCTGTTGGATTTGCCAGATGGGTCACCAGGCTGTTTCTGTTGGAATATGTGTGTTCCTCAACTCCGAAGCCCACATCACTGGTTAGGAACTCTTGCTCTAGGTAAGCCCTGGTAACTCACTGAACTTCACATCAGCCTCTGTGCACTGGTAAATGAAAACATCAGTAACATAAAGACATGTTTTGTAATAGCTTAAAGATGTTTGTTCTGCTTTATGCAGTTAGGCATTGAATTATTAATATCCCTGCTGTAGTAATGTGGTTATTGATAGAAGTGTGTCAATGACTGACTGTGGAGCTCACTGGATTCAGAAAAAAGCTCCTAGAGATTTCAGTAAGCACTGGAGAGATAATACTCTACTTACATACATACATATCAGCTGATAAACATACAGGTTGGATGGTATTTTTGCTTTGTGAAATACTTGGGAAAGTCTGGTTCTTTCTTCTGTGCTTATTTGTTTGAATTTACAGTAAGTGTGTCCATGCACTGGCAAGTAGACAAACCACATACATATGAGCTGAGTTGTATCTTAATTAAGCAGTTGAGAGCAATATTTTTGCACTGCACACGTGGCTCATATTCCAAATGATGTAATTACACACACATACTTTGTTTATTAAAGATAAATTGGCCAAACTGCTGTGGTATAATTAAGTAACCACTTCTTGTTGGAGGAGCTCTGTTTTCTTCACTGTAAAAACACTTCCCTCGAGTACAGAATTTATCTCAGAATTCAGTTGACCCCTGAGGCAGTGGTAGTAATTGCAAATGCTTGGCTCTCTCTTAACCATGAGCTAGACGACAGAAACTTGACTGCCTTTAACAGGTAGCTTTGGTGTTATTTCTGGAGTTAATTCTTGACACCGGACAAAACCTTCAAGCACTATTTATATAACAGCTTTTCTCACTCACTGCCTGAAGTGCTACGTTAGTATGTCAGGTGAAGCAGACATCCCATGCACATTCTAGTTTTGCTCCTCTGGTAAGTCATGGGGTAGCATGACTCAAGGAATTTAAAGTCATCGGATGCTGGGAATATTTAAATCCCTCTCCTTCCTGTGCCTACCCATTTGTGGACCGGTGATTCACTGTTAATTATAATGGGATTATAATGGGAGGAGTATATGCTGCATTACTTGAAAAATAATTTCTATTACTGGCTGATGTCGTACATGAGATAGAATCATACAATCATAGAATCACGCAGGTTGGAGAAGACCTTAAGATCATTGAGTCCAACTATGACCTAACTATACTGCCCTACAGAAAAACATCTCTAAGACATTAGAAAGTCCCTCTAACTGAATGAAAAGAAGACCAAGATCTCTATGGACATGGGGACTAATTCATACCTCAGCTTTTCAGGGATTTCTTCAGGACAACATGAGGAACAGTGTTTTGCCTTCTGAGAAGCTTGGGATGAATATAATGGCTCCTGGAAAATGCTGTTTTGGCTGTGCTATTCCCGTGTATTGGGTTGGACAGCATGAAAGAATGACAGTGACCACCCTTCCTCTCAGATTTTTACTCTGTTAGTTTTAAGATTCATCACACTATGTGGGCTACAGTTTGGGTGAGTTTTGGAGAACTAATGTGGGCTGGGTTGGTTTACATGAGTCCAACTGTCTGTAACAGCAGTTAATGGGAAAGAAAGACATACAGTCCTCCAGCTTCTGGAGCTGTCATTCATGATGCTTCTTGCAAGAAGTACATTCACTTGAAACAAATAATTAAAAAAATTGCCGGTGCCTTTCTTCTGTGCTTATGGCTCAAGCTGTTCCCTCCAGGTCTCCTGCTCTGTGTTGATATGGCAACAGCCTGCCAGACTTTACATCAAGAGCAACGCTGAAGCACTTCATTCTGGCAGTTTATGGTCGTTGTTTCAAGATATCTGAAGAACTTTTTTCACTGATTCCCTTACCTGGAACCTTCTGGACCTTCGAGGACAATCTTTTTTTTTCACTGATTAAACCACCAGGTTACTCCAATTCCTACTGCATTCCCCTCTGGAGTGCTGCCTTCCATTCAACATGCACCTCTATAGGGAGCTGTACAGGCAGTGGCTGGCTGTTTGAGAACGTTCACTCTAGAGAAGGCTGAGGGCAGCTGCAATGGAGAAGGGCAGGTTGGGTGCTCATTGGGAAGTATCCAGGCAGTGAACAAGGCCACAGCAATGAGGTGTTTTAAGTTTCCTCCCCAGGACAAATAGACATTAAGTATTTAAGTGTTGCTTCATGGGATGTCCAAAGTGGCATGGCTGAACTCCTAATTTGCAACTGCACACACTGGCAGAATTTATAAGAGCTCACAGTGGGTCCTTCCTGCTTGAATGCAACAATTTTTTCATTCTAATTTCCTTAATTAGATGCGTGAGAAATACGTGAAAACTTTTTTTTTTTCCTAAAAGAACACTTTTTTCCCCCCCACATGATATGACAATTTAAATTAAAAAAAAAATACCATCTAATCTTCTTCTTCTTCTTCTTCTTCTTCTTCTTCTTCTTCTTCTTCTTCTTCTTTATTATTATTATTATTTACTTAGAGTGTTGAGGAAACGAAGTTTGGGAATGCAACAGAGCCATCTTCATTCAATGAACCGAAGTTTTAGGGGTACATTTTTTTTTTCAGGATGAATGGTTTTATAGTCCTGGTGGAATTTTCTCATTTTAATTAAAAACAAACAATTTGCAGAACATGTTGCATGCTATTTGAGGATAAACTATTCTAGGAGCTTGCAAAATAAATCTGAAATAGTTATCTTTAGACTTAGCTAAGTGATTCACTGCTACAAATAGGCAAAAGAGGGAGTAAGCCTTTCTGCAACAGTTTTCTGAGTCTTCAGTGCAATATCCTTGTTCATCTTCTCTTAACTGATGGCAAAGACAGTTCTCATTTCATACATACTAGCACTGTCCAGTTGGTGCCATGCTGAATGACTAGATTTGAAAGTGGAAAAGGGCTTAAAAAGGCTACACTGACTCCTGAGAGTCACTCCTGAGTGACTCTTGTCACTGTGATATAATTATTGTTTAAAAGAACAAAACACTGGTAGAACAGTTGCTGTTTCCTCGCTGTTGTGATCCCACTCATATTCTGTCTTCTATACCTGGGATAAGGCATCATCTTAGCACGGAAGGAGCTAGCAATCTGTACATTTATTACTCATGCTCTTCAGCCACCCTTAATGGAGGAAACCCATGAACTGTTTCATGGTTCACTTCATTCAACATTTGAAGAAGGGGAGCTCAAAAAAGCATGGCTCCAGAATCAATTACGAGTGATAGCATCACTGAATTTTCTAGTAGTTTATTCTTTTACTGATCTACTTCCATTTTTTTTTCAGGATTGTCTAAATAAGGATAGAAATATATTTTTAAAAATATGATGAATACATTAGTTAAGAAGTTTGAGTATTTAGACCAGGTGGGGGGAAGTGAACCTTCTGTCTTTAGTTGCTTGACACAGTTTTATGTTAAAAAGGAAAGATGAAGTTCTAAGTGCTGCAATGTAAAAATATTTTAAAGATTTTAAGACTTCTTGGATTTTTTAAAGAGATGGTGTTTTCTTTTGTCATTCATAAAAATATTATTTTTTGAAAGATAGAATAACATAATCTTTCACTCAGTAAAGCAAATACGCGTTAAGTGCAAGGCTGATAAGTAACAGAGCTTGCATTGAGTTATATACTCAAATAGGAATAAACATTTTCTTCTCCATTATCAAGCTAGCTCCTGTTACAGGATCCAAGGGTGAAAAAGAGAGATCACAGAATCACAGAATCACAGAATGGTAGGGGTTGGAAGGGACTTCTAGAGATCAGATGGCATACTTTGGTTATATGCTACACAAAGTTGATCTTAATTCCCATCACAGAAGTTAAAATCTATAGGATTGGTAGGAGGTGTAACACAAGTGTGCCATCTTACACAGTTTTCGAACTTCTTGGGATTTTCTGAAGGAAAACTTAACCGTATTTTGTCCAAGAAATTCCAGTTTTTAAAATGCTTTTATTCTACATCTATTTCAAGACACTGCACTGAATAAATATGTCATTCCTTCCCACTGTTTTGCTGCTGAGAGATTTTTAAATAAAATACAAGACATCTTCCTATTGTCAATAATCAACAGTTTTAAAAAGGGCTTATCCCTAAAATAGCTGCACTCAAAAGACATACAATTTGCTTTACCTATGATGAAGTTGTTGCCTCATCCACCAGAATCATCATAAGATTGACTGAATTTTTCATCTCTTATGTTGATAATGAACTTGAAATACAGTTTTCATACATTTTGATTTTTTGCCATTTAGTTGTAGAAGCGATCACTTTCTACTAATAACAGACAGTCTCTTTCCACACGTGTTCCTAGTTATAGTGAGTTGATGTTTCATTACTTGAGTGTAAAAGTGTAATTTGAATTACACTCGACATGTCTTTCTCTTTCTTGTATCACCTGTGTTAAAGAGAAGTGCTAATTATAGGTGGATATAATTCACCAGAATAGGAGATATCTGCAACATTTGAGAGCCATGAGAATCCACACACACATTATAAATGACTGTGTTTGGACACCTGAGTAGCAGTGGAGGAAGAGAGAAGATTGTTTCATTACATATGGATAGCCACGACTCACACTTACACATATGCTTTTGCCTTTAGCTTGGGAGTCTTTTTGCCACGTAGTTCCGTGTCACTCTGCATCACAGATTATGAAAGCTGCTGAAAAGCATATAGGCTGTTGCAACAGAGTGTTTCCCCACCTATGAACCATCTGCTCATTAGCACTGAAGATTGAATCCACCAGTTGAATTGCTTGGAGGCAGCAGAAACAAGATGCAGAAACACGATGCTTATGCTTTTTTGTTGAAACCATTCAATCCTTGTGGTTTAAGGAAAACAGAAGCTATTGGTTGTTTCAAAAAAATAGTTGGTCTTAGAGACCCTTCCCTTCCCTTCCCTTCCCTTCCCTTCCCTTCCCTTCCCTTCCCTTCCCTTCCCTTCCCTTCCCTTCCCTTCCCTTCCCTTCCCTTCCCTTCCCTTCCCTTCCCTTCCCTTCCCTTCCCTTCCCTTCCCTTCCCTTCCCTTCCCTTCCCTTCCCTTCCCTTCCCTTCCCTTCCCTTCCCTTCCCTCCCCTCCCCTCCCCTCCCCTCCCCTCCCCTCCCCTTCCCTTCCCTTCCCCACTATAAAAAGGTTGTCACATCTGAGATGCTGATACAAATACAGCTCCTGTGTCTCCTATGTCTTCTGAAATTAGGTCAAAAAGAGAATAGAAATCCTTGCCACTCCTTTAGTACCTTCTGTGCACACTGGCCCCATAGTTTAAGGAGGAAAAGAGAAGCTTAGATGTCAGTAACAGAGGAACTTGTTCTTGAGCAGCCAGCTCACTTTGAGAAAGAGTAGAAAGCCCACCCAGCCAGGCTGCCCTTCATGAAAGGAGGCTACAGAACAGAAGAGAGGAAGAAAATGAACTTGTTAGTACAAGGGCTGTGCTTGAGTGTCTATGTCACCATTACATACCTTATTTTCCCTTATCCAGACTGTCCAGACAGGGTTAACACACTTGATTACAGTTGTTGCAGTGGGAGTAGGTCACTGTGAGGCTCGTTAGCTGGACTGTCTAACCTCACCTTGTGAGAATGATGAAAATTCCAGTATTTTAGAAGGCAGTGCTGCTCAGTGCAGCACACAGAGGCAGAGCTGAGATGCTTAGGAATGCAAAGGCTGTCCGCTATGACAGAGGAGTGAAGAAATGTTTACTCCCTATTACATGCCACGTTTCAAATGTGCAGCATTTTACCCTTCTGTTTCAGGTTCCTCACAGTGTTGCTTTAGGTTTTCTTCTTGTCCAGGATCAGGCAAGGCTGTTTATTGTTTTACTGGCGAAGTTACATCACTGGCCACCTACAGCAAGGAGTGAAGTCTGCTATTTCTCACTCGCAGTCATCTGCTTGCAGCGTTCAGTATTCACAAAGCTGCTAAAATCAAAGGAGTGCCAGAACATCTCTGATTTCATCATAAGAAAGAGAATCTATCCTGTCTCATTCTGAGAAAACACAGAGAAGGCATACATGATAATGGTATGAAAAGCAAAAAGCCTTAGCTGGGTGTTCTTTGAACCTCATTTATCTGGTGTTAACTTTGAGTTTGGCAGTAGTGCAATTGCCAGTACGGTAAATAGGAATGCACACCCAAACACATGCATACATCTGCAACCTCCCTCTTGGTATAGGGCTGTGCAGCAGTCTTTCTGCTTGCTGTAAGCAGCAGTGTTTGCCTAGCAGATGCATGGTGATGGCTTCACAGCAAGAGAAGTTAGTCCTGCTTGTGCAAACAAGGTGTTTACTAGTGCTTCCTTAACCATTTTGTTAGGTAAACTGGTGAGTCACAAGAATGTGCTCCAGCATGTGTAATAGAGGATAATACGAAAATGAAACTTCCTCCAAAGAATCTTTTGTGAAATTTTAACTTGATTTTTGTCCTACTTCAAAATCATGAACAGGAGGACAGATTTTTCTTCCAGTTAAAAAATACAGTTTCTCTTGTAATTTCAGGCATAGAGTCACCCCACTCTCGAGTTAAGAAAATATAATATGCTTACAACCTGACCCCTGTTTCAGCACACCTTTCCTCCTCAGGCTCTCCCTTCCTGTGCCCCCCATGGCAACAGAATATAGCAGAATATTGGTGGGAAGGTTCAACCTCTGCTGTTGTATCAACAGCAACTACCTCTGATGTAATAAAATAGGAGGCATTACTTTCGGAGCAGCTCTCATAATACGTCCCTTGGCAAAGCCCAAGTGTGCTGGGCAAGGCTGTGCTCCCCTGGGGCTGGCCCTGTGCTAGGGATGCTGGGGATCATCTGCCCTCCTCCTCAGCCCCTGAGCTGTGCGCTGGGGGTGTTCAGATGTGTGGGAGATGTGGTGATTGCAGATGTGGCACGGGTTGCTTCCTCTTCTGCTCTCATGATTTACAACACAGCGAGCGGCTTCAGCTTCCCACTCCAGGTTTTGCAAGGCATTCTTACATTTTGCAGAGAGTATATAAATTACTTGCTGAGCTAAGCACTTGTTAAGGCCTGCTCTTTCAGCACTGCATTTATTTTGGATGGCATTTGCTGGGGCAGCAGGCACAGGCCCTTACAGCAATACAGGGACAAAAACACAAATCCTGGTGTGGCTGCACCTCAAGTGCTGCATTCAGTTTTAGGCCCCTCACTACAAGAAAGACATGGAGGCCCTGGAGTGTGTCCAAAGAAGAGCAATGAAGCTGTGATGTGTCTGGAGCACAAGTCTCATGGGGAGCAGCTGAGGGAACTGGGATTGGTCAGTCTGGAGAAGAGGAGGCTCAGGGGAGACCTTATTGCTCTCTACAATGACCTGAAAGGAGGCTGTTGTGCAGTGGGGGTCAGCCTCTTCTCCCAGGTCCCAAGGCATGAATAACTTTTTTTTTTTTTAAATTGCAAAAAAAAAAAAACCCAACATGAGCCAGTACTCTTAAATTACAGTGGCCTTTGTGCTAACAATAATATGGGAAAGCTGGCTCAGAAAAGTTAAATGATGTATACAAGGCAACGGTATATACAAATGATACATATACCTGGTGCCCATTCCCCCCCCTCCTTAGGCACTTCTGAAATAGAAGGAAAAACCATGAGACAGAGCACTTTCAAAACCGTGCAACCACTGGCATGCAGTCAGAAGGCTGCTGGGCATAATGATGTCCAGTATGGTGCCTGGACCTTGCATTTATACAGTTTAACTGCTATAATATTCTAGGGAAGTGCATCACTCATCCTCACTGAAGCCAAGAAAGCACGCAGCAAGTTATGGTGTAGCCCAGTGCTGTACCTAATGCATTTTTTCCTAACATAAAGCTCTTTCTTGGTCGGGATGGGGAATTTTTAGCGGAAATTGATCAGTATAAGGTTGTACTATTTGTACACCTCATTTTTGGATAAGCCCTGCTGAGAATATGGCATAAAAAAAGGCAAGCACTTACTAGGAGAGCTGAAGAACCCACACTTCCAGGGTATGCGTAGGTGGTCACCTGTGTCACAACGTCCCTGCACAGACACAGCCTTTAGCTCCTAGAAAAGCAGTGATTAAATACAACCCCAGTGATTTTATTTTTTCATTTGGGGTGACTTCAGTTTTATGCGCCCAGTTTATAACGACCTCATAGGCTTAACTTTGCTCATCAGGGATGAATGGGAGCACCTAATGAGATCAGTGAGCAGGACCCCAGCCCCCTCTGCCTGCCCTGGTGGGGCACTGGGGGCCGCAGGAGATGCGGGGGTGCTGAGCGCGCCAAGCACTCAGTCCTGGTCCTAGGGATGTACCCAGTAGATGTCAGTGTTCTCCCACTGAACAAACGCTCCCAGGCAGGAAAGGGCCTTTTGAAAAAGCCACCGCACGCAGGCACTTAAAATGAAATAACGCTGCCTCAGAAGAACATTTGCACTTAGAAATAGGAGTAAAACCTGTTTATTTTAATAAGGGTGGCAGGGGACATCAGTTTGCCGTAAGGCTGAGGCAGCCCTTCGGCCCCCTGCCCTGGCATGCAGCGTGGGGCTGGGGCTGGGGACAGACCATGGGTGGAGGTGGGCTTTGGCTGGCCCCACAGGCGTTACTGCACCGCAGCATGTAGCACGATTTAATTACGGCTAATAATTCAATGATTTAATCATGGCATCATTTTGTAGGATTAAATCATGGCTAGCCATGCCCACATTTTTTTTCATTCAGTATATAGGTTTGTATGATGCTTATATACATACAAAATTCATATTAAGTATTGGAAAACTTGAACATTTTTTTTCCCTCTGTACAGAAATTAGCTATGAGCAACTTGAGACATGCAAATTTCTTCCAGAAACAAGCTGCATTCCTGTTCTCTTTTAGAGTTGTCCTGCAATGCTCTTCAGCCTGAAGGAAGGCTAAGGGAGGGCTTTGTTTTCCATGCAGTATGGTAGGGAGAGCTGCGCCTGGCACACAGCTGAAGCACCACTGCAGAGCAATGCAGGCACCACAATAAAGAATGCAGGCATCAAGTGGTGGAGCCGGATTGCTGCACTGCACACAGGCAGCGGCTGCAGTGGAGGAGCTCAAAGGACAGTGATGTGAATGGGGCATGCTTGGCGTGGGGTATCAGAGATGGACACAGCTGTATAGAATCAGATTTCAGCCTCGGTGAAAAAAACTTGCTTGCTGTTTTTCCAGTCATATAATCTGCATCTATTGAAAAAATACTGCCTTGTCCTAGCCTTGCTCATCTGCTCACCCCAGAGACATACCCAACGCTTTCACAACAGTGCAGGCTCTAGCTGAGAAGCGGCTCAGATTGTTTGCCCCCCTCTGACAGTGTTTCCCGACTGCATTATTCACAGACATTTGTCCAGGTGCCAGCATTGTCTTTGGGATGAGGAGCTCCTCTGCCTCCCAGCAGGCATTTCTAGGAATGCGGTCCTGTCCCTCTGTGCCCCACTCCTGAGGGACTGACAAACCAAGCTCTGGCCCTCTGGTTGCCTGTCCCTGCACTGTGCCTGTGTGTTTTCAAATTGCTCCCTAGGGCAACTGGGAGTGGGGGTGCTGTGCCTAATAAGGTCTCGCTGGTACATTAATTTTACCATGCATTTTTTACTCCTCTAAGGAGTTCCTGATGGGAAAGTCTGAGCCATCGCTTATGTCCAAAAACAAGTGTGCGTGTTCAGACTACAGACAGATGACATTCTTGCCAGAACAGTCCAAACCTGAGTTCTTTGAGGACCTTCACCGGTGCTATCCTTTTAGCCCAAGAGCTCTCCTTGCTGAGCTGTTTCATTCTCCCCTGTAAATCATGATTTTTTTTTTACTTTGCATGTGCTACCAGTAAATTTGTTTTCTGAAATTATGAAATAGTGATGAGAAGTGACTCAGAATGGAAAAGAAGATGTGCAAAACTTACCATGGGTGCATCAAACCTCTTTCTATTTTTCTGCTGTTCATGAAGCCTCAGCATTTTAATAGCTGTTTTAAACTAAAGGCCACCAGGTAAACAAAGCCCACTGAGTCCTTGTCTGTAAGTAGAACTTGCTTTCCAAGCTCTGGTCTTTTTCTCGTAACTGACTGTAGATTCTTTATTTCCATGAACTTCAGCATGAGCAGAGTTTGTTAAAGGAGATATCAGAGGCGATATTGGCTGAAGCAGAGAGGAAAAAACTACATATACCATGCATGTGTAACAGGAGGGTGACCAACTTTTTACGTGGTCTGATAGTGATAGCAGAAGGGGAAATTATTTTAAACTAAAAGAGGGGAGATTTAGATTAGATACAAGGAGGAAATTCTTTACTCATAGGGCTGTGAGGTGCTGGCACAGCTGCCCAGAGAAGCTGTGGTGCCCCATCCCTGGAGGCGCTCAAGGCCGGGTTGGATGGGGCCCTGGGAAGCCTAAGCTGGTGGGGGGCAGCCCTGCCCATGGCAGGGGTTGGGGCTGGGTGGGCTTTGAGCTTGCATCCAACCCAAACCATTCTGTGATTCAATATGTTTGGATGCATCATTTGAAGGCTAGGGAGGAAATGCCCATGAGATGCTGCTGAGGGGAGCAAGTGTCAAAGCAGAGTAGGGTTAGGAGGAGCTGGAGGATGCCCTCTCTCCTGCAGTGAGATTGCCGCACTTGACAGTTCTCACCTCAGTTGAGAACCATTATAAATTGCCCCTCATCAAATACAGAACATAGTCTATTCCTTAGATGGAACGGTGACTAAAATACACCGTGCTGAATAGATCAACCCCCGGAGAGATGGCTGCTTGTTAGAGGAATTTATCAGTGTTGGGGGTGTGAATTACACCCAATGCAGACCTGCAGTAAGAGGAGAAGGGAAGCTCAAAAACTGCACATCCCACAGATGTACCGAGTGATCCTTCGGCAGCACTGGCAAAAGTGGAACTGTACCATGATTTCCTACCAGCCTCTGTAGCCCAAGTGTCATCTGAAATATGACAGCACAAACTCAATCATTAGCAATGTCAGTAGCTCTCCATATCATCAGACTTGAGGCATAGTACAGGCTTTAGCTCTGAAGGTTATCTATCTATAGTTAGGTGTGGCCATATGTCCAGATGTCCAAACAGCGTCCAGTCCCCCTTCCACTCAGTGGAAATCAAGGGCTGCATTCAGCCCCTAGCACAGATATCTGAGATATCTTCACTGCCGTATATGACACTGAACTAATGGGACACCCATGTCCTTCTGGTGCGGCAGCTGAAAGCACCTCAAGTGGCACTGGGTGGTGATGGCACTAACCCCACCCCTAACACATAATCAGGCACCTAGATTTAAGAATCTTTCCTATTGTATAATCAAAATACAGTGAAAATTCTTCATCTTCAAAGAACCCACAACTCTTTCTGGGTATCTGTGGGATTAAAGCAAGTCGTCATGGGTTGAACCCTTCTGAAGTGCTGCAAGGCCTGCAAATGGGTTTGGCTGGATGCCGTCAGCTCAAGCCTGGACCTCCTGTGAATCCCCGTGATTTTCCTTCAAAATGCCTCAAAGGAAAGATCTGGGACTAGGAAATTGGTGGGGAGGAAAAGAAAAGGCAACAAAAAACAAAAACCCATCTAAGCTGTTATTGATGGAAATTCATGTTTTGATGGATTATACGGTTTGAAAAAAAAAAGCCTCCCAGAAAAATGCAGATTTGTGTTGTCAAAAGGTAGGGACTAGAAAAAGGCCATTCTTGAATTAGGATGAAGTGCTGTGGTGCCTCACAAAGTTTCCCCCCCCCACCCCCTATCGCACCATGCTTTGGCTCTGGCATGTTCCCATGCTCCCGGGCTGCCTCCAGGGTACCATACAGGACTCTTCACCTGGGACACTGCCTTGGCTTGTGGGACAGATCATCTCAGCCAGAGCTCACGCTGCAGCAGGAGCAGAGGGAAGAGGTGACTGGATCAGCCCTCTTGTGAAACACGTTGGTACTCACAGACACGCTTTCGGGGAAAATCTCAGCTTTTGTCTGAAAGTTGAACATTTCCATGGAAATGCCCATAAAAGCTTTTCATTTCTTTACATCTAGGTGCCTTTGAGCAGAACTGAAAAGAACTAGTGAGGGTAGAAGCAGCCTTTGAGTGACTTGGGATAGTGAATGACAGGGTTAGTGAAGCAGTGATCTGCGAGAACATGCATAGTGTTTCTGGAAATGTGTAGGTGTGAAGGAGACTGAGAAGATAAAGGCAAAGCTAACAAGTAAAACTAAAAATGGCCAAACTCTTTTTTCTGTTCCTCTGTGTCATCATTAGTAGGATTTCTCTTCTTTACCACCAGTCCTGATGAAACATCTATGAAATACAGCTGAGAACTCTAGTGCCTTTGACCAGTGGAAACTGCCCCATGTGTTCAGATGTTATTAACAAAAGTTGAACATACGTGCAAATAGTGTGATGGTATTGGGCTTGTTTTGTTCAGAGCAGAGGCTCACAGCAAGAGTGTAACTTTCACATGAATAGATGGCCATCATTGAGCCTTCCACTGGAGAACGCTCTGCTCTATGGATGCTAAGAACTCAAACCAGGTCACAGTCTTCTGAGTTTAGAAGTCTGTCTTATAAATGGAGTAGAGAGGCAGAGAAAGGTCATGCACTGTCCACGCATTGTGAGTTGATATCCCTTTCTACCCTGCTGTGACCACTGCAACAGTATACAAGAAGTATTTTAGTTGCAGGATTCTCAGTTTTACACATGTGAACACGTAAGTAGACCAAAATTATCAGAAATTGAGGCTTTCTTGAAATACTAAAAGTGTCGCTACTTAATATTTGCTTTTTAAAATTAGCATAACAGTGACATAAAAATCTTGCTCAGCATTTGGCACCTGCA
The DNA here is from genome assembly GCA_030625065.1 of Alectoris magna. Lineage (NCBI taxonomy): Eukaryota > Metazoa > Chordata > Aves > Galliformes > Phasianidae > Alectoris > Alectoris magna. The sequence goes on from CM060560.1 coordinate 64,939,238, forward strand.
GATAGTAACAGCTGCATAATCTCAGTATCACAGTAATTATGCAAACAACATCCTAATGAAGAAAACCCAGTTCAACTTTCCTCCATCCTTACCCCCAGCTAAGCCTTGATGCTAATAAAATAGTTTCTCTGTGTTTATTTTAAAAAGGAGAAATGTTTGCAACACCATTTAAACCAAACAAAGAAAACAGAAGGGTAGATATAGCTCTGCTAACTTCATGGTCTTCTATTTCTTCCTTGGAGCTATTAGAAAGCTCTCTGGTAAAAATCTGGACCGACTTACTAAAAATGTGGGATTTATTAGTTTTTTTCCTCCAGGGAAATCCATACTCACACACTTCTTCATCTTTTCATTTGAAGAATTTGATCTCAAACCACAAAAGCTCATTGAATCAAAGTTTGGCAGTAGAAAAGATGAGAATTTGACCCTTCCAAACCTACAGTAATATGAAATTTGCTTGGAATCCATTCCTTCTTCCATGGATAAAGACAAACTTTACTTTTCACTGATAGCACTGTAGAATAGTACAGATAGGAAGATACAAATGCATCTCATAAGTTGCCCAGCTGAAAACCTAGGCTTAGTTTAATGCACTTGGGACTACTGAAACAAAAGGCTAAGTTGCTCTTGCTAATGCTTTTTCCAGTAAACACATTCTGCTGTTCCTGCTAGTGAGGGACATCTTCCTTTGCATGGAAACTATCAGAACCGAGAACAAACTTTGAGATAGAAAAGCTCAACGTTTCAAATTAGATTCTAAACTTCTTAAATAACCCCTATAGCAAAAGCATCTGTGGCATGACTTCCATAGATTGGTTGTTCCCCAGCAGAACTCTGTGAGCTTTAAGAAACTCTTTAGAGAGTAAAAATGACCATCATGCTTGGTAGGTTCAGGCTGCTTATAGAGACTGTAAGCATGCCTGCACACTGCTCTGCCACAGCCCTGTGGGCAGGATGAAGGACGACTGGAAGATGCTGTCCCTTGTCTTCCCTCCCTGCACTTGCAGTGCTGTGTGAGGACATATGTCACAGGGGGACTTCTGAGCAGCATCACTCGACGTCCATCACTGCTAGCACGAGGGAGGTGCAAGATGGTCATGTTCAGGCAACTTTGTATTGTGCTGTTACATCCCAGCTTGCAACAAGAACATCATGCATTGTATGCGCTTTATTTATAGGAAGGGAAATTCTACATTAGATGAGTCTCACTCTGAACATCCAGAAATAACATGGGCACTACTCACAGGTAGTGGCAAATTGCAGCTTTTTCCATCCATTCACTGCTGAGCTTGGTTCTTGCCAGCCAGCACATCCCCAGCTTGTTCCTGTATGCTTTGTTTTCTTCTTTTCTCATAACTACAATCTCTCCTTTGTGCAAGATTTCTGCTTTGCTTAGGACAAACTCTAAGCTCTCTGAGTGGGTCTGCCTGATCCCATCCCTTCAGTTCTCTTTGTTCTTTGTCCTCCAGCTTCTTCCACAGCTGAGCAGAGTGGATACATACAACGGAACACATTATGTAATTCTTCTCAGCTGGAGGTGTTCATAATTCAAGTTTTTGTGACAGGGTGTTGCCTTGGAAATACAGAGTTGTAATATAGACTTTCTGTATTTGTTGTTCCCCATTTAGAGCTGTAACCATTAAAAAAGTCACTTGCAGGTCCTTGTTGTCAAACACCCTTTAAATCTGTGTGATGATATTTTCATTTACTTTTTATTTACTAGTTAAAAGAAGTGCCACCTTCTGTAATTCATGCCTTGCAGTGTTCACCAGCAGTGGTTAAAAATATCATAGGGAAGATTTATCAGCACTTTCATCAATTTCCTATTGGAAGCAAGGACCTTTTTGAGAAAAATTGGGAATTACAGTAAAATCTGTCACATCAGGCAACAGCCCCACACTAATAAATTCTGTACCCAGACATATTTACCACTTCTTTAGTTTATAAATAATTATCATTCTTGTTAATGGGGCAGTGCTTATAATAACAAAAATTATTAATAATAAAAAATAGGCATAAGTGTCTCTCCAGAATATGACTAAATGGGACTGAATGCTTTCATGTATCAGTATCCAGGACTTTGTCAGCTACTACCAGGCAGTGAATGAACATTTATTCAGCTTGGAGAGGGCCACCAAAGATAAATAATTAAGAAGACTTGATTATAAATAATAAACAAATAATTAAGAAGTATAATAATAATAAATAATTAAGAAGTGCATGTTGTCTAGCAATATAGTGTGCCTTCAATTTGAGTTGCTATTGTTTCCTGTGCATCCATGTGTAATTTCTTTGCAGAACTCATTATTAGCTAAGTGCAAAGGCAAGTAGCTATGATTTGAGATTCTCATGCTTTCACTTGTTAGTCAAGATGAAATTAAAGACATGAAAAAGAACGGTTAGAGGACTGGCTCTGACTCAACACACCTTGAAATTAGGTAACTGAGTGAAAAAACACTCCATGGGCACCAGTGCTGCTCTGCTAGGCTGTTTTTGTTGTGGATGGAGAGCAACAGGCAAACCCAAGAGGGATTCAGCTAGCATAAAGTCTAAATGGCTTTCAGTACTTCCTTTCTAGTGGGTACAGTGGGACCTGGATATGCTGTGCTTCAGTTATGACTGTGCTAAGTGAAGTGAAATCAAGCATTGTTATCTGTGGTTCCCTCTTCAACCTTTTCAGTTCTTGGTACTCCACCTGGCTTCGGGTATTTAAAAAATAGCTCCAATCTTTCCTGAGTTTATACCAAGACCAAAGTCTTCAGCACTTACTACATCAGAGAAGAATATTTTATCCCCTTACTGGGGAAAGGTGCTGGATTTTCTCTCACCTGCAGCTTCTCAGTGCAAAATTTCAACTGAGCACACAGAGGAAGCAGCGCTCCTGAGGTCTGACAAGCTGGCTGCAGACAAAGCACAGCCTCTGCTGGCCTTTGTGACTCATCCAACTCTGCAGGTATTCATAACTCCAGAGCACCAACATGAATTGGTGATGACCTGTAGAGTTCAAGCCTTTTACTATTCTTTCTTCAACTGGACATCTCTTCCAAACGGAAAGTGTGATCAGGTTGTAATTTTTGCTGCACGAAAAGATGACAAGCCAAACAATCTGCCTGTATTTTGAGTGTACTATGTGAGCCAAGAAGAACCATCATCCTGCACACTATTAAAAGATCTGTTTTGATTTCCATGTGTCCATGACAGAGCATGCGTATACCTCAGATACAGAGCTTGCTCTTCTTTATTGCTGAAATTGAAAAGAATTAATTGGTGCTGTAAGAGTAGCCACCTATGAAGTTGGATTTATTGCAGGAGTACGGTTGGCTATAATAGGCTCATTTTTATAGAGGCAGAAGAGATTTTTCTTTCCCTCCCTCCCTCCCTCCCTCCTTTTCCTTCCTTCCCTTCCCTTCCCTTCCCTTCCCTTCCCTTCCCTTCCCTTCCCTTCCCTTCCCTTCCCTTCCCTTCCCTCCCTCCCACTCTCTCTTTCTCTTTCTCTTTCTCTTTCTCTTTCTCTTTCTCTTTCTCTTTCTCTTTCTCTTTCTCTTTCTCTTTCTCTTTCTCTTTCTCTTTCTCTTTCTCTTTCTCTTTCTCTCTTTCTTTTCATTCTTTCACTCTCTCTTTCCTTCTTTCACTCTCTCTTTCTTTCTTCTTTCCATATAGTCAATTAGATTCTTCCCACTCTTACATACTGGGTCTGTCTGGAAAGAAGTTAACTATTTTCATAGCTGCCTGTATGGTGCTGGACTTTGAATTTGTGGCTGAAACAGTTTTGGTAATGCAGCGGTGTTTGGGCTAGTGATCAGCAGTGCTTGCACAGCATCCAAGTTTTCTCACCAACCAAACACCTCTAGGGCCAGTAGCTTGGATATGGGCGAGAGACTGAGAGCGGACACAGCCAGGACAGTTGGCCTAAGCTGATCAAAGGGGTATCCCATACCGTATGGCATCCTGTTTCCTATTCAATAATAAAAGCTGAGAGAAAGAGAGAGAATGGAAGGACATTGTGGATTTGTCTTCCCAAGCAACTGGTACACATACTGAGTTCGTGCTGCTTAGGGAGTGGCTTGACATCTCCATGCCGATGGCAGGTAGTGAATAAATTCCTCCTTTTCTTTGCTTCTAGGCACAGATTTTGCTTTCCCCATTAATCTTTCTTTATCTCAGCCCAGGAGCTTTTCTATCCTATTTTCTCTCCATGTCCTGTTGAGGAGGGGAGTTAGAGAGAGGTTGGGTGGGTGCCAGGCAGCCAGCCTAGCTCAGCCACCACATATTATCTGCCAACATCTTCCAAAAGAACAGGTTTTGTGTGACTTTATGATTCCAGTTTTTAACTACTGTATTGCCAGTGATGAAATGAAAGATTAAGTCTTACTGTAAACCATGCTGGGCCTCAGCAGGCGCAATGATGACAGTCAGAGTAGGACAGACCTTAGAAGAGCAGGGAAAAAAAAGCGAAAATAAAGGCAAAGGCTGCTTATGATTAAAAACAACAGGGAATCAATTCAGAAGAACATTTTCTCCTTTAAGCTGATGTTAGTCACTCTCTGTCTCCAACTGTGCCAGAACCCCATGATGAAGCTGCACAGCTTGAGGGTTGTTGGCACGCCTAGCTGCCCATGCCAACATTTTGACAGCTGGTAGGTGTCAATGCATCATCACTGTCCTCATACCAGGATATACGATTGTTCCCCAGGAGCTAGAGAGCAGAGGAGAGCCTTGGTGTGGCAGAAGTCTGGAGGAACAGAGCCTCCAGCAAGGAGTTTTAATGACATGGTCCATGAACAGCCTGAGAAACAAGGTTTTAAACCTGTTCAACCTATTTTCATAGGTATTCTCATAGGCTGTTCTATTTCTTCATTTCCTGGTTGTCAGAGAACTTCAGTGAAATCTGAATCTGAAAATTTCTCTGTCAGTGCTCATGTTCAACATCAAAAAGTTGGTTTTTCCCTTGTCACTCTCCAAGACAAGGCCAGAGGTAGGTAGAGTTGGGTGGAGGAGCTACGGGTGAGTCCTTGTCCATCAGGCTGTCCTGTTGGGCATTTCAGATGTTAGGAAAAGAAGCGCTCAGTGTTACTCCCAGGGGGGATTAGGAGGCGAGGGGTGGGGGCTGCTCTTTCAAAGGAGGGAATCAAACATGTAACTCTATCCTTTCATGGACTTCTACTGCAACTACCGTAAGTGAACAGTGTAAGTGAACCGTAAGTGAACAGTACACCTTTTAGATTTAGTTAAGTTTTACTTGCAGTCTGCCCGGTTACAAAAACTGTTCCAAGTATAAAAAGTATGTTGACACAAAAAGGGGAAGGGAAACCAGAACAAGCTTTAGGACTTACTTACGAAGCTAAAGTACAATTTTAATTTTAACATAATTCACCCAGTGAGAAAAATTAATATAAAAGTATAAAGCTACAGAAGTTATAGGTCTGATTAGCTACTCCCATGCTCTCACCTTCATTAGCCTGACCTCAGATAGTTCATTCTGGCTGCTATTTCAGAAATACTACCCTTAGGGGAGTATTATTTTCTCCATGAAAGTATCAGTTTTCAGTGAGTTTTATACGTCTCTTCTGCCATACTACTGGTAGGGATTTGCATGGTCAGCACTTTCTTCCATCTCCTATTGTGTGTTTTTCTTCCTTGTTATATGATGAATACCTGTGCTTTTTAATTTCTTACAATTGTATGCAAATATATTACCTGGTCAATGCTTCTGTACTTCAACGCTTCATTACTTTAACAGTCATGAGGTTCTTTGATTTCTGGGCTTTGAAAATGAGTGAAAATAAATACATGTCAGTCCTGTGATTTCTACAGAATGTTTCCTGCATGTCAGATGATACATGAAGTTATAATGTATGTAGCAACTGTAATTTACATTAACACAGTATAGTCATAATGGCGTACTGTCAGACTTAAGGGTAAATATGGCTTTTACATCCTTGAAAGACTGAATGAAGCTCAGGTGTGCATTTGTTTACCTAATATAATAAAGAAGAACTCCTATGTTAACTCTAATTTCTTATTTTGACTGAGATTTCCATAATTGCCTTTCTTGGTATCCGATGAATCTGACTGCTGAGCTGCAGAGTTTATAATCCTGTAAAACTGCATGGCCTCAGCAAAAGCTCAGTAGAAACGGCTGGGAGAACTGGATGTTACTGAAACAAAATGGAATTCTACTGTGTCTGTTAAAAATAAAGTAAGTGCATTGCCTGGTACAAGGACTCCTGGATAAGCTGAAGCAGCAAAGCAGAAATCTTCATTTGGCCATCGGAGATGTGGAAATGTTTGCAGGGGAAGTTCTGGCAAGAGTAGATGCTGGTCACACATTAATGGCCACTGAGCTCCGCAGTGCTTTTCTGGTTTCACAGTCCTTCACTGAGCTTCCCACAGGCAGAGAATCTCTAGGAGTGGCCTTAAACCTTCACGTGTCACCCTATCTCTCACCCTATGTTTACCCACAGTGTTTCTCAGCACCCTGCTCTCATCATACACGTGACTTCTATGTGGCTTTCATTCCTTCCCCTCAGATTTCTCTGGTTTTCAGCTCCAAGACCTCCACCAGCTCAGTGCTGGCCCCCTTGGGTAGAGTAAGCTGCAACTGGTCACATTACATTACATACTGCTTGGCGCTGGATCACCCTCAGGCCACACAGGGTATTCCTGTGGCTGTGCTTGTGTGCTGTTTTGTGGTGGGTTTTTTTTTTTTTTTAATTTAAATTTTAAATGTTATTTATTTTTTTCATGTAAAGTGCCTGGGGAAGCAGAGGGTTGTGCTGCAGCCCCACAGAGTGAAGGTTGTCCTACACTCACACTGGCGTGGTGCTGCAGGCTCTGAGGAGTGGAGCGAGAGCCCGAGGGCACAGGCACAGCAAGAAGGCCGCAGGGAGCCAAACCTGGCTCTGCCTCCTTCTTTCTGCCTCTTTTCAGCAATCTCTGGGGTATAGTATGACAGATGTAGGGCATGTACATGGTATTGCCTTGTACACTTTCCCAACTTCACTCCGTCCATGGTTGAGGACTGTTTCTCAGCAAGTAGCTGCAGACAGACCGTCATGTTTAATAGCCTTCGGTGGAGTTTTGAGAAATGATCGAATCCCCTTTTGAAATCATTGCTTTCTCTGCACTGCACATTACCCGGCATCGAGCAGTTCTGCGACACAATTATGTACGGCGTGAAGAAGTTTTTCCTATTCTTTGTTTTAAACCTGCTGCCAGATCATGTCACTGCTCCCAGATAAATAAGGAGCAGTGAGCAGACTTTCTCCCTTCGCTTTTACTGCAGTGCTGCTGATTGTGGAGCCCTGTGCTACATACCCCCTCAGTCACACCTTTTTCCTAGATGAGCTCCTGTTCTGCATAGACATTTCCTCATGTGGAATTCATAACATGCCGTTGTCCCTCAGTGCTGTTTTCAATTGCATTAAAGTCCTTCTGAGATGGCATAGCCAGGATGGTTTTCAGTATTCAGTGAATATATGCTCCAGGGATTTATACAATGGCATAATGGTATTATTTTTTTCTCTATTCTTTTGCTTGTTATTCCCCAAGTGCATTTTTAACCATTGTTGAGTACTGAGTTATTTCCAGATAATTATCCACACAGTTTCAAGTTTTCTTTCCTGAACTGGCTGTACATTTTTTAAATATAGTTTGAGGTTATGCTTTTTCCCATGTCCATCACTTGGCACTTAGTGACACTGAAACTTGCCTGCCATTATCTCCAAGTCGTGCAGCCCCGCTGCAGCTCTGCACAGTCACCTTTATCTTGGCTGTCCCTTGTAGTCAGGTCTGGATGTTCTGAATCATTCTACAAACCATGTCCCTAAGCACCACAACGACACATCTTTTAAATACGTCCAAGGAGCAGCAGCATGCACGTGGTGGAACCAGCTCTGTTTTTGGGCTCTCTTCATTGAGCGCTGGGGCACCCAGAGCAGCGCTCCCTGTTCTGTGTGGAGTGGGGCAGCTGTGGCTGCAGTTCTGGGCACTGGGCACTGGGCCCTCCCACCTCCTGCCCTGGCTCCTCACAGTTGCTCCCACTCCCACGGGCTGAGTGAGTGTGGCACATAAACTCACCAGCACCTCCAGGAAGGATCCCACTGGATGCACTGGGGAGCTCCTTCATGTCCAGACCCATGGAGCTGCTAGAGGGTGCAGGGCTGGGGGTGAGGGTTCCCTGTGAGGGTTGTCCTGCTGCCCCTGGGCAGTGCCCTCATCTTTGAGGCCTCATAGCCTCTGGGTTTCCTGGCTGACAATGGTGTGGATGAGGCAGCCGATCAGCAGTGCAGTGATGGATCCCATGCTGGGCTCTGCGCACTGGACCACGGCATCCCTGTCCAGCTTCAGATGACAAAGGCAGCACAGGAAGAGGCTCTTTTTTGTTCTGACCTGCCCCCAGTGGATCCTGCAGATGGCAGACAGCGTCAGGTGGAAGGAGGGCATCACGGGGGGGTGAGGATGTGGTGTTGTTCCCTGAACAGCGCTGCCCGCTCCTGTGGCAGGAGGCTGCTCACTCTCTCCCTGCTCTCTGGCTCTCTGGCAGTGCTATGCTGTACTGGTAATGGCACAGGGGACAAAGCACATGCTGGAGTGTGTGGCAGTGCTGTGATGGAAGTTGCTGGGTACTGGCTGTGATTGAAGTCACCTCCCTGCACAGAGACCTTGATAGTGTTCATGGCAGTCCTGCACAGAGGACAGCTGGCTGTCAGTCTCGACCACCACTGGATGCAGCCAAGGTAGAACATATGGTTGCATGGGGTTGCATATGCAATGTCCTGTCACATATTGCAACAGATGGGATATGTCCATGCCTCTGCCACAGCTATGGCCTTCTCACTGCTGCAGGTGGGGAGAGTGGAGTGTGATGAGCTGCTTTCCTTCACCAGTGCTGCAGTAGTGGTGTCGTGCACCGCATGAGAAAGGGAAGTTACAGTCACTCACTGTCCCAGGGTGTGCTGAAGCCCTCCTGGCCCTGCAGCTGGGCAATCTTCTGCTCCGCACCAGCACAGGGACAGGATCCCTGCAGCCACTGTGGGGATGTGTTCCTGCATCACTTATTTCCCCAGCTGTAGGCATGTTCCACTAGTCCCCTACTGCCTGCATGGGGCAGGGCCAGGCAAACACAGACAGTGCTGTGGGAATGGGCACTGAGAGCTGCTGCAAGCAGCCACAGGCACAGCCCAGCCCAGAAGAGCTAAAGCTTTGTTCACCCTCCAAACTTCACAGAAACACTCGGCAGGATCCAGGCTTAAGCAAGACTAAGACAAGCTCTGCTGGCACCCCAGTATAAACAGTGAGGGCCATGCAGTCACAATCCATCACCTGGTAATGCCAAAACCTGTTGTTCAGTGACATCTGACATCATTTGGGTTGAAAAAGACCTCTAAGATCATGAAGTCCAACCATTAACCTAGCACTGCCAGCTCTACCATTAAACATGTCCAAACCACGGCCCACAGGCTGCGTGCAACCCTAGACTTTTAACATGAGGTGACTTTTAGCAATATTTTTCATGAGTCAATTGCATGTAACTTGAGCACAGATTGCATATGTGACAACAGAACACTTCGTAGGGGAGGGCACACTGCAGAGCTAACTCTGCCTCTCATGCCCACAACATGAATGCCCACAAGTTGAATCAAAACCTGCATGTATTACATGTTGCGTGCATTTGTGCCACTTGGTGAGTAGAATGTAGTGATTACTGACAAAAATATTTCATTCAACCTACCTACATGTGTGTGCCTGTGAAGACATGTATCTTGCTGGACATGTACATTGTCTTATTTAATTATTAAGCTAGGGTTTGTGTTATTTTGTAAAATGATTTAATAAACTAGCATGTTCACTTCAGGAGAAATATTGAGAACACTTACGGATTCTGACAAATTTTGTAATTTTCAATGTCTTCAAGGTGAGAATCAACTTATCTGTGCTATGTTTCAAACCGTGACAGCACTGAAAATGAAACTCAAATTACAGCAAGCTGAACTTATGGTAAATAATGTTATGTATTTTGATACATTTTCTAAACACAGTCCTGTGAGGAGCAAAAAATACGCAGCCATGTTTTCTGTTTTGATAAAGGAATTTGAGAATAAGTTTCAAGATTTCAAAAAAATCATCGTATTTTTTGTATATTTGCAACTCCATTTTCAGTCAGTATTAATCCATTACCTGTGAATTTTCACATGGAATGTGTAAAGTTGCAATCAGACATTCAATCTGAAGAAAAACCTGATCACGACTCTCTACTAGGCTTTTATAAGCTCTATCTTAAAGGAGAGAGAGATCCCTCACTTCACAATCACTCCATATTCATGTCAACGTTTTTGGCAGTCTGTACATTTGTGAACAACTGTTTTTAAGAATGAAGCACAAGAAGAGTAAAATTTCATCAAAAATCTCTACAAACACCTTGAAAGTTCACTACAAAGTGCAACCATTTCCATCAAACCAGACCGATGCATTAGTTTCACAACAAGAAAATCCAATCAGTTTGGTTTTGCTGCTCACTTTTTAATGCTTTAATTAAAAGTTTATTAAAAAATTGTTAGTTATTATACATTAACTACGTTGTATGTAGCTCAAGACAATTCCTTCTCACTCAGTGCAATCCAGGCAATCCAAAAGGTCGGACACCCATGCTTCACATCCTTTTCCCTTTCCAAGTCGTAAGCTGTAGAGATCTCACAAACTGGGGACATTTGCTCCACTGTGAATCTGGACCATACCTGCGTCCTTTGCATTGTATCTTCTCACTAGTTACTAATCCAGAAGAGTACCTGCCCACAAGTATGGCGGCAACTTAGATTCAGCCTTCAGTGAGAAGCTTGTTCAAAACCTTTTGAAAATCCAGACATGCACACACCCTGTTGCTTGCTCGCATACTAATATCTCATTTCTTTGAACTGAGTATCTCGATTTACATGCATTCTAGTATTCCTTTACCTACGGGGGGTTTGAGAGATGTTGCTCATATGTAAGTGCCAGAGAAGATAATTTGCAAAGGGCAACTACAGGTATACGTTTATTTACTGAACAAGTTTAAGTGAACCCATGTGAATCAGGTTGGCCTTGAATTTAGCAAATTACTTCAACGCAGTTTATTTGACCAAAAGGAAAATATTTCCCTTCTCTACCACTGTCTGGTAGTGTGTGCTTTTACCAGAGTTAGCTTCTTGGTACAAGGGAAAGGATATTTCAAAGCCCTCCTGTATCATACCACCAAACCATTCAGTTAATGACAAAGGACAAAGGCTGAACACAAATTTCTACCTGAAACTCGACTTCTTTCTGTCAACAGGGAGAGATAAGCACATCCAGTCTCACCTCATAGAAGGACTTGCAGGCTTTGCCAAAACTTGTAATAAAAAGCAGTTATATGAAGATTTCAGTTTCATCTTTGTCATGCACGTGTAAAGTACTTTAGAGCCTAAATTAGACACTGTGTTTTCATGTTTATGTGTCAGAATGATATTTACTTTGGAAATACCACACCTCCAAATGCCCCTCAGTCTGCCAAGAACCAGACAGGAAGGCAACAGAAGATGGCTATTATGAAGACTTCTCATTTATTCATTGTTCCAGCAGTTTTCGTTTTCCTGTTATATAAAAGCAACATTCACTAAAAAGTAAATTCCGCAATTTTATTTAAAGATACAGAAATACTGTGTGGATGTGTGCTGAAGTAAACTGTAAATCAAAACATCAGGATTTGTTTTCATGTAAAGCAGCAGAGTTCATCCATTTTTAATAACTGAAAACTTCATGTGAACTTCATGTGAAACGTGGACACCGAGGCTTGGGCTGATTTTTAGTCATACCTACAATTTCGTCTTTTATTCATTTCTTAGCTGAACTGAGTTATTGGGAAAACCTTTAACTAGATGACTGTTCTGCTCAGCTATAAAGGCAGTCTCCTTACTGGACATGTCTAATGGCCACAAATGGGGAATGGGGACAGAGCTGTTGTGGGTCAGAACCGAGTGAGCTTTGAGCACCCTGGCTGGGGAGAATGGTATGGGTGCTCCTGAGGGGAGGAGAAGTGAGAGGGCTGAGGAAAGGATGCAAGAGAAGCAGGAGTCTCAGAAAAAGAACTCGGTTATCTGGGAGAAGTTACTGTTTAACCTAAGACAAATAAAGGTAGAATCTGTCTGGTACAGAGGAGGATCTTGATGGTTAGATATGCCCTTGTTAATGCAATTTCCTTTTTCTTTCTTATCACTGCATATTGACACTTAAAAGTAAACATAATTTTATTCTTAAATCTTGGCTAGTATTAAACCTGACTCCGAATGACAAGGCAGGTTGCAGGATATGCCTCCACCGGTCTGGCATGGGTAAACAAAGGGACTGGGAACCCTGGCAACACGTACAGTCCCTGTGGTATTGCTGCAAGAGGAGGGTAATCCCATTGAGTAACATGGCTCAGGTTTGAAAGTTGGAATCACATCGGTCAGGAAAAGAAGAAATGTTTTTAACAAAGGAAAATCAGAAAGCTCTTTGCTGAGGAGGAAGACACTTGAGACCAGAAGGTCTGCAAGGTGTCAGTGATGTTCTGGCAGACCTCTGTGGACTTGAAAAAGTGTCTTATGACTGTTAGCTGTCCAAAAGCTTTTGGCTTTAGCTGCTGCTCATTCTCCGGGATATTTAGAAACACAATCACCTGTGTCAGACCGCAGAGGCTCATGAACCAGAGAATGAAGCCTTCCTCATGTGCAGTAGGCATATCAGAAATAGCAGCAACTACCAGTAGAGCCTCTCATTCTCTCAGCAATTTTAGAAAAGATGACACGGAGAAACCTGCCCTTTATGTTAATCCATTATTATGCATCTTTTGGGCAACAAGGATTGCCTATATGAAGCCATCAACTGCCAGTTGAGTCCTGTAAATATTAGTCTGGGACATATTCAGCTCCTTTTGGGGTTTTGACTGTGGGATTTTTGATCTTATTGTCAGCAGCAAAAGGCAGTGCTCCTGCTGATACAGTCAACCTCCATTTGTACTTCCTCCAACAGTCCTTACTGCTCTTCGTTTTTAGGGATGATGTGTATCACTGGGATATGTTTGTTTCCATGCATTTGAAGAGATTGGTTTCATGGAGATTAGCATTATTATTAGAACGGTGCTTATTTTACTAATCTCTATTATGCAACTGTTCATTCTTGATTATTAATAATCATTTCCTTTTGATAGAAACAGTTCCACAGCAACCAATTATAGTGCTTTGTGCAAACACAGGATTATGAATTCCAGTGGGGAATAAACAACAAGAGCAGTGGAATTTAAAAAACAAAGAGCTTGTTTTCATGTAAATGCCTCAGTGCTAAAAACTGGGGAAAATTATATGCTGGAGAAGCAGAAGTTGCTTCCAATTAGACTGTTTTTCAACAATTTCCATAAAGTGCCTAAATTAAGGACTTAGCAATTGCTAGAATAGTACATTTTGTCTGGTATTCTCCCTCCTGCAGCAGCCAATGTCTGAAACACGTAATCACAACTGCTAACCAGATCTCGTTCCCCGAGAAAGACTCACTGGAAGCCAGGTTCAGTCCAGTATGCCTAATTAGGCAGCATGTAATTAATTTCAACATAGAGTTTTTACTGAGCAGATATAACTGAAAGAGCATACCCTGACTTTGCAGTTAGTTTCCTTGCTCTAATACTGCCTATCTTCAGCAACACTGGGGGATCAAATGACGGTTCCGTTCTGTAAATACATATATGATTAATGCCATGTACCTTACTGGGATTTTTGTGTCTCACCAAAGTAGAGGACAAGGAATTTGCGTCTATTACTCCAATCGCTTCTTCTTCCTGAAAAAATACAGCCTTGTACGCCTAATCTGCAGTAATGATTTGTTCAAATGAAATTGACTTTCTGTCTGTGAGAACAGTTCCAATGAGAAAGAACAACCCCACTAGTGGACGCTTTCAACAAGCTTAATTCTGTTGATGTCGTATGAGTATTTGGTAAGGGCTTTTTACACCCTAAGAAATGGTTCATGCTCTGAGGGATTTTGATCACCTGAGAAAAGCAGACATGGGGTCACCTCGTGGTAGAAATGTGAGAGTATATAACCTGTACGCCTGTTTGAAAGGCACAGACAGCAAAATCACAGAGTCATAGAATTGTGAAGGTTGGAAAAGACCTCTAAGATCATCAAGTCCAACCGCCAACCCTCTCATCATACTGAGGGTCAGCTGTGCTCAAGACTGGTGGGCAGATGTTTCTCTCCTCTCTCCACTTAAAAAAAAATAGAAAAAATAAAAAAATTAGGGAGTCCAGGCAAAATGAGGATGGCACAGAGCATCACAGAATCACAGGATGGCTGGGGCTGTAAGGGACCTTTGGAGGCCAGTTGCCCCAAGCCCGGATCAAATACAGCCATCCAGAGTGGGGTGCCCAGATTATATAAACACTCTGTTCCTTGGTCTGCATCCTGATCCTAAAAGCACAGGTGCTGGACAAAAAGTAGCAGTGCTCAGCCAGGGCTGTGACACCGTGAACTTCTAAAAATCAAGCTGTTGTCCAGTTGTAAATGAAGCAAACATCTCATGGGTCCCATTTATCTCAAGTGCAGCATGACTGAAGTCAGCATGCTTGACCTTATATTTTGATGCTCTGTGAACAGCAGTGTTACAGGTGCCTCTTAGCTGTCTGGCTTTTATTAGCCTTGTCAGCTTTTCTCAGCTGTCCAAAGAGATTCAAGCAGCTTAAAAAAAGGAACAACCACTGTGATTAAAAGACCTTAACCTGCCAGCCTGGTTCCTTCTGGGGCAGCCTTGAAGTTTCACAGCCAGCACTGTCTCATCAAAGGACCCCAGCATAGCAATAACGCAAACACATGGGAGCTTCTACCCCAAAATCTCCCCAAAGCATTCCTTCACAAGTACCATATTTTATTCTATTTCATAGGCTGATTTTCTCTGCTAGGATGGCTCTCCAGGAGAGGAATCCTACTCTAACTGAATTCAAGGGCAAGTTTGGCACTGGTTGCAAAGGGGCTGGTATAGAATCATTGAATGGCTTAGGTTGGAAGGGACCTTAAAGATCATCAAGCTCCAACCTTCTGCCGTGGGCAGGGCTGCCCCCACCAGCTCAGGCTGCCCAGGGCCCCATCCAACCTGGCCTTGAGTGCCTCCAGGGATGGGGCATCTCCTGGAGATACAGACTCACAGAGGGTGGTTTGGGGACATGGTGGTTCGGTGGGGCTTGCCTTGGGTGATGTGGTACTTTCACCTCAGTGGAGTCACTTCAGTGATATAAGTGGTCCCTTCCATTTCTTCTAGAGCAGCTGTGTCAGTGAGATCAAGTTTTGTTGATCTGGGCCTTTTGGGGGAGAAAATGCTGACTTAGGAGCAGGGCTGGTCCCCAGGTGCAGATGCTGTAGTGTGATTTGTAAGCCCAGCACACATTTGCAGATTGTGCCGTAGCAGTATGGCAGAACTATAAAGCCAAGGTTATCATTATTGTTTTAAGTTGATTTGGATTCCTTCACTAAAAGATGTGCTGTGACTGTCTGCATTGTCTGAGCCGGCTGATGTTTGCTTTCCACCTCTGTTGTTCAGGGGCCCTAGCAGTCCTGTGTCAGGCTCTTCACGAAACTCTTACTTTTTCTCAAAGCAGTTGTGGAAATTAGTTTTTCTCTTTCCTATACTCATTTGAACACTCCCCAACTGCCCTAAAGCTCTGCTGCCTCCTGCTATTTTTGGAAGTTTCTGGCAGCTTGGTTGTGCTGATGGCTTGAAGAGTGTGCTCAAAGGGCTGCGTTTTCTTCTTCACACAATGCTCTTGTGAGAGAAAGGGAATATTATATGTGCCAGGCATGAATTACGCTCTCGGGAAAACTGTAAGTGCAGGGGAAGAGGATTCTGTTAATACAGTTTGCCATCCCATGTTCACTGTATGGTCTAGTGGACACTGTTGTCTAGTGATGAGTAAATTAGTCACTGCCAGCCATAATCACACTAAATCTGTGTCTGTACTCAAGGGTATAGGGCAGAGGAATCTTCTATTTCAAAAGGGGGAATTTTTCTTATTTAGTAGGTGTTTGTTTTTCGATATGTTTTTATTATAATACTTATACCGCACTGTGGGCGGTAATCATTTGAACTTGAAATTTTAGCAACAGGAAAAAGATAACATACTGGAGCTGATCAGGAAAGCTGAAAACACGAACAAAGAACCTGATATTTTCTCACTGCTGTAGCCATTTTTTTTCTGTTTCTGCACTATTATTTAGTTCCCACACTTCCGAGTCTCGCTGGGGATAATCTTATTGACCTCATCAGCAGATGTATTTTTAGACGTATTGTTTCTAGCCAGAAGGTTGTGTTGGGAGAGGGATGTTATCACAGGTTACTTTGATTTTGGGATTTTTATGATCCAGAGTACAGTTAACTGCAGCCCTCAATGTCTTTGAACAGAGTGGCCTTGCTGCATTTCCGTTGCTCTTTTATGAACTCCCTTGACAGGTCAAAGTTATCTCCGTCAATGAAGTAGTCACGGTCTTGGCAGCTTTTGGTCTGTAAAGAATCAGGTATTTCCCATAATACTGCTAAATAGTTACACTGGCTAAGAAACAGAAGACTATGGAACGTGGAAATACACATCTAATAATTAACATCTATTCTATGGCATCAGAGTCACTCCCCCTCAGAAGACACACTGATTAGCTGTCTCATGGTTTATGTGCACAATTTCTTATTCAAGTAAAAATTTTACAGCTCATAAAGAGATGGAACAGCCAGAATGCCCCTGGAGATCTTTCCTGGAGATCAGTATTCAAATAAAAATTAATTCTGAGATACAAATATGAAGAAAAAAAGGTGAAGAAGTCGATACACTATTTTAGAGGGTTTGTTAGTTCAATACCTTTCTGTAACATCATGGAACAGGCTGCAAACAGCTACCCCTACACGTATCTTCCCTGTGCCTGCTATTATGAAATAAGTGAGCCTTTAGGAATGTCCCTTCCTTTACCACTCAGCGGTGCCACAAGGCTGCATGTGCCAGCTGTGCCTTCACTGGAGTCGAGGAAGGGAGCTGCAAGAAGCTTAGGCTTTCATTCTGGAAGGAATGATGTCTGTGCGCCAGGCTCCCCTCTAGTAATGTAATTGTGGCTGCAAAGTTAATGGGAAAAGAGAGTGATTTGTTTTAAGTTGCCAAGAAAAATGGCAGGACAAAAATTGTGGCAAAACTCAAGAACACAAAAATTGATACTCATGATTCAGAAACTCCAGATGCTGAAGTAGTTTGATAATAAAAGTTGATGATAATGAAGGGTTTCAGCCCTTCATTATCATCAACTTTTCTCCAACCTCTCTTCCAGGGTTATTTATTTCTGACATTTTCAACTGTAAAATATGGCATGTATTTGCAGGGGCCCGCTGGAAATCGGATTGAGTAACAAAGTCCTCTAGCCAGTGGCAATGCACACTCATGTGGCCACATGCCTCCCTTGTGCCTTCTTCAAGGCACAGTTTTCCTGAGCTGGGAGACCTCCTTACCAAAGTTTTGGAGATGTAATGTAATGAAAGCACATGTTCAGCAGGGCTTCCCTCTCCTCTGGCTTTCCTGGGGTATACTTGCTTCAAAGCCAGGCAAGGGAGGATACCTCAATCTGCTGTCCCAGGGCCATGTCTGCTTTCTCAGAAATGACACATACCACAGCTACAGGGAAAAGTGTCATCACCTTTTGTGCAACTTCTCTCCTTCTCACAGCCCCTGCTTGCTGCTGAGAGAAATTCCCTCAGCTGCTTTGTAGACTGTGCTATATATAGCCCAATATTGCTTATTGCCTGTGTCTATAAGGATACCTATTGTGTAGTGAAAATGAACAGTGGAACACAATTAATCCTGGAGCCCCAGTCCCCTCACCAAAAAAAAAAAAAAAAAAAAAAAAAATCGATCAAGAATTTTCCTTGCTTTGCTTTGAGGCAAGGAAGGAGAGTGTTCATTACAATTGACAGTCCTCTTCACCGAAGCAGAAAGGCTTCTCCTTTGTACCTAGCAAAGAAAATACAGCGCTTTGCACCTTTCTGATGCAGTTGCTATGGCACTGAACTTGGCACTCAGATGGGGACAGTGAGGCTCCAGTGGTACGGGCCAAGCACACGCTGCTTCTGCTGGGGCTGCCGGCTGCCCTACGTCTTCTCCTTGCCACTTCCCCATCCAAAAGATGGGCAATTGAATGTTTCCAATGATTCTGGCATTAAATTGGATTGAGTAGGTGGTTCTAACTGGGCAGCAGGTTGTGTGCATGGGCTGCTTGCCCCTCTGGGAAAGTGGGCTGGAGGAAGCTGAGTGGGCTGTGAGATGCTGAGAGGCTCCCACCAGCTCAGCCTGCTGTGATGCCCCAAGCTGCCATGGGGCCACAGCAACCTGTCCTCACTCAGTCAGGCCCGGGGGCTATGGTCAGCCAGCTGTAGACTTTTTAAAGGGCTTTCCGTCTTTCTGAATTCCTTTGCTGGTGTCAAAATCTTCCTGAGGCCCATCTGTAGGTGGTCTAAAGCCACCCTGAAATGCCCATGGACCTATGGGAGGAACTTCAGTTGTGCAAAGTGCTGTTCCTGTTAAAAGTTAATATCATGTGGCATGAAACCACCGAATCTCAGATAAATGCTGTTGAGACATTTGCTTAGGAGTGGCTGACCATCTGAAATTAAATACAAGCAAGCTCTGAAGCAGCACGCTGCAGTATCCAGTCTCCAGGACCTCTAAGACTGGATGATGGAAAACACCTTCTCCTTTAAACTACTCTCTCCTGACTCTGATAGCCTCTAATTCTCAGGATCAGGTCAAGATCCAGGCTTCCAGAGGGGCTGTGGTGAGATTGGCATTTGTGAACCCAGACAGGCACCACTGATCCCCTGACAGCATTACGGGCAGCAGGTGGGAACAGGCAGCTGGTTTTTGTTGCCAGAGCAGGCTGAAAGGGGCAGGCAGGCCACCAGTGTATGTGCAAGTGCACTGAAAGAGGGCTGAGGATTTTTTAAAAGCATTTGCCCTCCTGCCCCCTGATATAAGTATGGTTTGCGCTTCACCTTCCATCCATACACTGCTTTCCCTTCAAAATGAACATATTGTACTTTGCAGAGGCGGACAGTTTGCTGAATTTCATTTTGCTCCTTCAATCTGCTTAATGAATAACAATGAGTTTGAAGGTTTCGCTGGATTCCAGCACTGAGCTGAAATTTGTGTTAACAAGTTTTCAGACCATGGTTCTTTATGTCCTGTCTGGATCACCTGCCTCTTGTCTGTCCTTGCATGGCTCACTTCCATGCCAACAAATTAAACTCACCCCTCCTTTTTTTCTCCTAAAAAGCAGGAACAAACCATTCAAAGATATTCTTCAAAGAGACTTATAATGCCAAAAGTTATTGCGTGGACAGATTTCACTCTTCTGGTAGTTGTTATGACTCATTTCTGAATTGGATAATTGCTATATGGTGGCGAATTCATCACTTCAAAACAAAAAGAGATGTGGGCGTGTTTATGTATGTGCAGGGCATTAATGCGTATCACCCATTAGAAAGAGTATATCTTCAGCCTACTAATAACTTCAAATCTTATCCAAATTTCAGTGGAGACCCTCTGTTCTATGAGGGGTTAGCAGTACTTAAAAGCCAGTCAAACGCCAATGGCCTTTTCAAGCATTGCCATCATCCACCTTGGAAAGGTGAACTCTGTTAGAATTGGCCATGAAAGATGAATGTGCATTGCAAGATCCAAGACTGTATTGAAGGCACAGTATTTGCAATGGAAAAGCTCACACTCCAGCAACACCGATTGTGATCTCTTCACTGAATACATAGGAACAGGGTAAAGGTAAAAATGGATTATAAAATCACCCAACTCCTGTGATTTCTGATTATCCTGTCATTCAAATATACTTACATAATATGATAAGTTAAAATACAGAAATCCATAGCATTTGCAGTTTTTGAATTCTAGCAAATAGTTAATTTGAATTAAATTCTTGGGTGAGTCAGGACCAGGCTGTATCAGACCTCTTCAGTGGCACAGACAAGATGTGTAACCAACTTGTGGAGACAGAGGGGAGGGCTTCCAGCTTGGGCATTTTCCACGATATGCAGAACATGGGGATGTTTGAAGATTAGAAGCATGCTAGTTCACCTTCACTGAAAACCCAGGCTTCTCCTAGGAGTTGATCTAGGTTCTAGAAATTGTAAGTGAAACTCGTTGAACTTGAGGTTTTCAGATATAAGCTGCAGTTCGTTGAATCTTTCAAAAATCCCAGGTAGACCGTAGAACTCAAAAATTTCAAAACTGCTCTGGGTAAGACCTTGAACAGCATTTTGAAGTTAACGTTGCTTGTAGCAGCAGTTTGGAGTACGTCACTTCTAGAAGTCCTCTTCAACCTACATTTTGCAATTAATTCATCTTTTTTACTTGGGAATTTTCCCCAGATAGTTTCTATCTTTCCTGAAATGCAGTGTCCGTACTCAGACATCCAACTACAGCTGAGCTTTGAACAAAAGTTGTTTTGGGTGCTCCTTACGTCTCAGTATTGTCTTCACACAACAGTTCTGCAGCACATTCAGCTTACGATGGGGGTGCATCGTAACCAATGCATCCTTTCCTGCACAACTCTTACTGAGTTTTCCTACTCTCAGTAGTTCTCTAATTGATTATTTTTATATACTTGAACTAACTTGCATTTCTTTCACTGAGTTTTCTGCTGTTTTTTTCTGTTTGTTTTTTTTTTTTTCATCTTACATCTCCTGTTTGTTGAGATAATTTTGAATTCTATCCCTGTCTTTTGATGTACTTTCACATCAAAGTCCTCACAAAGCTTGGTATTTACAGATTAAATAACCAGGAGGTTATTAAACATTTCCTGGTCTCTCTCTTTGTTGCACCTACTACTTACAAATAAGCCACAGAGGAAACATGAAAGACCAAAGGAAGATATTATTTTGCCATTGGATGCTACTTCTGTGCTCTATCTTCACTGAGGAAAACAAAATCCCTGGTTATGGCCACCCCCAAACAAAGGCAGCATCATGCTCCAGGTCATCAGGCAGGGTGAAGGGTCATGTCCTGAACCAAGCCAGCCAACACACTTGGGACATACATTCCTCATCTCTTGTTGAGCTGCTGCCTTCCTTCAGAGAGCCACAATGACAGACTCTTCATGCTATGTCTTGGCTATCTTGTGTCCCATGGCTTATTACGCCATTGTCTTCCCTAAGTTTATAATTCACCTTCAGTGAAGAGCATCTGCACAATCACTTCATGTTAATTGGTGTGGGGATCATGGTCAGAGCGGCTGCCCATGCTAAGTATTTTGACTGCTATTTGATGCCTGTAAGTATACCCCTGCTCTCCCTATTAAGAGGAGTCAGAAATGAGTAAATAGCCCCTAACACTGTACGACACATTTGTTAACTGCACAGAATTTGCTCCACATCAGTAGCGCTCTCCAGGCACACAGCTCTGAAGCTAAGTTCTTTTGCCATAATCAGATGTCAAGTCTACCACAAGCCAGACCCACAAATGTCATCAGTCTGTTAGTCTGGGGGTGGGTTGAAGATTACATGATTTTTCTCCTAGTTGCAGGAGATGTGAGAAATATTTCTTTATGAAGCACTTTCAGGCTTTTAGTCACCTCTTTCTGCTGGCTTTAACTCTTTCCATGTGAATGGCTGGACAAAATGAGTTAAGAAGTCCCGAGAGCAGACCTGGCACCTTCACTTTGCCAGGACCTGAAGGCTGTGCTGCCTCTGCACAAAGCAGATTTGTACTCTTTGAAGAATACAAATAAATCTGCCATAGATTTGCACTGTGCCACTGAGTACAGACAGCTTTCTGTTCATACAGTCAGCTCTCCGTCAGATGTGGTGACAGGACAGGAGTAGCAGTTTGCCCACAGGATGATACCACTACCCCTGAGCTGAATCTTTCAGTGCTGGTTAGAGATTTATGCTCCAAGCACCCAGTGTCAAGGAACTTTTTAGTTGTACCCTATATAAGTTCATGAAGGTATCTTTGCACAGGTGCAACACAAAAATGAATAGGTGCTGCTGGATATGGGATGGGCTGTTGGTGAGGGCAGTATGGGTATTTCTGTTTCTTGCTGCATTTTCTCCATTAAACAAGTTAAGCTACTTGTGGCTGAGGCAAAGCCAGCTGTGCAAATAATGTTTTGTAACTAAACAATTAAATTAAATTTAAAAAATTGTTTACAATCCTTTGGGCCCACTGGCGGGGTCTCTATTCTCTTGTTATTTCTTCCCTCTTCCTGAGCTGGCCTGGAGAAAAAGCTAGGGAGGCAGTTCTTCCCAACACACCCTATCTGCAGAGGTCTGGGAGGGCACCTCACATCAGAGAAGATCCTGGTGTAGATCAGAGCCAGCTTTTGCTCTGTACTGATGGACCTACTGATTGCTCCCATGTCCTGTTTTCCCTCTGATCCTCTGCCAGCCTGTAGTGCTTCCAGCTATGGTCCACCAAGCTTATTCCACCACAGAATAACAATTGGATCATTCTTGTTCTCACAGACTGTATTGTACTATTAGAAATAGGCCAATTTTCAAATATCTATGCAATAGAAAGACATATAACTCCTACTTGTGCATTAGCTCAATTCACCAGTTTGTATATCCAAGTACAAACCTTGATGTTCAAGTACCAGGCCCCACAAAGCCTTTATGTGAAAACTGTGAAGCATAAACCTACATGACTAATGTCAGGTATACTTTTTGCTTAGAGATAACATGTTTTCTTTCAGACAGGGTAGATTTAAGACTCAGTGCTTAAAAGAGAAGATGATATGGACAAGTATGAATTCTGCTCTTCGTGTCTGAGCTAGCTGCATGACTCTCAGCATAAAGCTGTCAGAGAATCTCTGCATTACTGGACTGGTGTGCACCTGAGTCCGTAACTGCACCCTTACGGAGAACTTTTTTGAGGGAGATTCAGCTCATCTAATGTACTTATAATTGTAGGTGTCTTCATCTGAATTAATCACTCTAGGCACCCTTTATAATCAATGGAGTGAAATAGGCAATTTTAGGCTGTGACTCATCTGACATATCTTAGACATCTACTTAAGGATGAAGTGAATCATGCTTTGGAGCTGTTTTTTTTCCTTCTTATATATATATTTTTTTCCTCCCAAGGCAGCAAGGAATATTAAATAGGGCA
Organism: Alectoris magna; assembly: GCA_030625065.1. Taxonomy (NCBI): domain Eukaryota; kingdom Metazoa; phylum Chordata; class Aves; order Galliformes; family Phasianidae; genus Alectoris; species Alectoris magna. The sequence continues at coordinate 64,962,418 of CM060560.1, forward strand.
GAGATATCTACAATGTAGGCATCTGTATTTGGACAGGTCAATCTTATCCTTTCCTTCTACACTGGAGCTCCTTCTCCTTTTGCCCTAGAATACATGCAGATCATGACAGCTCCCCTTAGCCTCTAATTCTTACCCTTTGCTTCAGGTCTTTCATACGCTTAATTTGCAATCTTGTCAGTGCTTTGCTGTGACTTGCCACATACTCATTGGTGGAGGTCTTTAAGAGTGATCCTACAGCATTCTCTTCCTACATCTACACCTTGTGACTGTCTGCAACCTGCCAGAAACTTCTGTCTCTGCCTAGGACTGTCTTCTATCCCTGATTTGCTTCTTCCTCCACGTTTTCATGGTATTCAGTTGACAGCTAGTCAGGTGGCAGCTGGGCACACTCCTAAGCTGAGTAGGAAGAATAGAGCACACTGTAGTTTCAGGAGCAGAAGCTGTGGTTCAAAAGCACACTCTGAGTGAGACGTATCCCAAATGAGTCCTGCTTCTGCAGGAGGAGTAGCAGTCTGGTGGAGGGTTCATTTATTGACACATACATGACTGCATAAGAAGGACCTGCATCTGCCATTATTGTTCACAGCACAGGCTGAGAATCCCATTTTCTTGAACCTTGATGGAATGTCAGGTATATTGGTAATGCTGATAACCCATAGATATATTACTGCCGTAGTACCATTGCCAAATTCCCCAGGCTTGCATCATTCAGCCAGTGACCAGAAGTTAACTGGGTTCCAGTTAGCAGTAATCACTGGTTATTGCATTTGATAGTGTTGGAGTTGTAGCTGCCGGCCACAAGCTGGTGATACAGATTCATAGGAGTTAGTTTGTTTCCTCCTGCAGAAGTTCTAGAACCAGACTATGACCTCATCACGCTGTGTGAATGTGCTTGCTTCTAAAGAGTTGCTTTGCAGGTGGAGTAAAAAGGTAATCGCAGCATCTACCATGCTGTGCAAATGCATGGTACCCTCTACTCCTGGAGATCCTCTGAAGATTCCTGTGGGTTCTAAGTGTTTCTTTCCCCATGAGGGCTTCAGCTGCTATGAGATACCTAATCAAGCAGTGCAGAGCTGTTGAGCAAGGCAACAATTTCCATCTTTCAGAGCTGCAGAGAGCAGAAGGCAGTATCCATTGCTTCTGTGCCAACTGTTGTGCAGAGAGATCATCCATCATGCTTAGAGATGCTCTGCTTTTATATCCACTGTGAAGGGGTGCCTGTGATAGCTCCCCAAGCTGCACACTGGTACCACACACTGGGAAGTGAAAAGGTCTGGCCTGAGCCATAAATTGACTTGGTCTGGATGGAAAAGGGATGATCACACAGGCTGAGCCAGAGAGAGGCTGTGCTATCAGACACCCTCGTTTGCCAAAATGGAAAAAATTACAAGACGCAGGAAAGCATGAGGTGCAATGTCCATTCCAGGAGGTGTATGAGGGACATAGTCACAATGTTCATCAACCTGACTGGGATTTTTCCTTCGGATATCACATAGGAGCTGACAGCCTTTTCTAATCCCCCAGTCACTTCACATATTTCTTACTACTTGTTTTGTATTTTAAAAAGAGATGGAAGTAGCTACGGTGTCAAACACTTCTGGAGAAAAGGGAAGAATAAAAGCAGGGGGACAGATTGCAGCCTATTGCTAGTTTCAGAAGAAACAGCAGTTCTATCACTGAAAAGGAATCTGTAGTGCAATATTAAAAGATAAATTTCTTTGAGAAGGAAATTACTTTAAGAGGGATGAATACTCTATTGCATATGTGGGATTGGTGTTCATCCAGGAGAAAAAAAAGGACCTTTTATAAGGTCAGAAGAAACATTTTCAGCATTAGAAAATGTTGCCCATTTACATTCCACAGTTTTCACTTATTTTAAATATTTTCTAGCACAGAAAATGGTTTCAGGCTGAGAGAAATCATTCACTAGAATTACTTTTCTCTTTGGTTTGCTCACTATGTATAGGCAAAAGTGCAGTTCTGCTATCTGCTAAATCTGAGCTGTATTTAACTACTAAAGCAGCCCAGCTGAAACAATCAGTCTTTGTGGAGAAGAGAGAACTCAGTGAGAATACGGCAGATTCATGAAAAGAGGCTCAATCCTGTAAGGCGCTTAGCAGTCTGGTGCTGATCCAGCATAGCCCCTAGTCTGAAAACTGTGGACCTATCTGTGGGTCCCAGATATTGCAAGACACAGGCCTAAATGAGAAAGTGAAATAGCCTGACTATGGCTTGTGGGAATGACAGTAGTTTATGAAATGCTAAGACAGCTGGTGAGGTTGAAAAGTGTCCTCAAGAGGTACCCAATTTATGGGCAATTGGTGCATGAGCCAGGCAGCTTTTTAAATGGATAATGACTGGTAAGGTATCTCTATTCCAACCAGCTGGTATCCTGTTCTTCATCTTTAGATAGAGGATGGAAGCAATTAAAGTTAATCCTACTATATATGCTACATGGAAGATTTGGGAGCCAACAAGATTGCCTGGTACTTGCTGTAAATCCTCTCCCCCCGCCCCCCTTTTTTTTTTTTCCCCCCTGAGGAGAGTCAGGATATTCCTTATCTCCCTTTAAACATTAACACCCTGAAGTTTTCATAGTCTGGCAGATTCTGGAATTTTTCTTTCTGACTTCAGTGTATTAGACATTATGTCTTGATTTCTTTGCCAGATTTGAAAATAACAACAACAGCAACGATGATTGAAATCCAATAGTTTACTTCTTCAGGGATACTTCTCACTGTCTTTTTCTGGAACTTTAAAAATCTCTGTTTCTTAATTTCTTTCTTAATTTCTTTCTTTCTTTCTTTCTTTCTTTCTTTCTTTCTTTCCTTCATTTTTTTTTTTTTTTTTTTTTAATGGAATTAATTCCTATCTAAGTAAAACCAGAATGAAATCCACAAAGAATTATAGAACTACCCCATACACACAGGATTCCATGTGAGTTTTTCTGTCAATTGAATTGGTCATTGATTTGAGGTAAGGTACTATTGAATTCATATTGCTTGTAAGCATAAAAAATGATGATTTTGTGTCACACCTTCTTGGGCAGAGAATATATTCTCCAAGACTGGTTAACCCTGGATGCTTTGGAAGGAGGATTAGGACACATGGAACACTTCACCTCATCTACAGCCACTCGTAGCTGAGGGACTTTCCACAGGGATCCTTCCTTTCCTGGATTCTCTGTCACCAAGCCCTCTGCAGAGGACATGCTTCAGAACTACCCTGAGGATGGAAATCCTCAGAGGACCTAATACTAGAGTTTCTGGGTGGACTTTTCTATCTAATTTATCTTCAAAAGATAGTACCCTTTCCAAAATGAAAGTCGGGAGTCATTGATCAAACAGACCCACTCATTTCTATGGGGTGAGCATGCAGGACAAAATTGGACAGGATTAAATCTGGGTTTTGTTTCTTGCTACACATCTGTCAGCCAGTGAGTCAAAGGCCGGTCAAAGCCAAGGAGCTGTGGTGGCTGAAGCTGCTTTTGGGATCCCCTTTTCCCATGCTCGGGATCAACAAAAGCTACCAATGGTTGTCTCAAGTGTGCACAGAGGACTCCCGCACCCTTCCCACTGGGGGTCAGGTGATGGCTGCTGGCCAGCCCTGTGCACGGGGCCACATGCACAGGAAGGCATGCTGGCTGCCAAATTGTTTTCATCCTGAAATGACTGTCAGGCTCTTTAAGCGAAGGCAGGGTCCACCCAGAAATATCCTGTGAGCTGCTGGATACCAGCTGGACCACTGTGAACAGAGCTTGTATTGCCCCAAGAGTACACACAAAAGAAGAGGCCATCCTTCCTTCTGTGGAAAACAGAAGAACGATAATTGTCTTGTTTCCTAATAAGGAGATTTTAGAGCAAGTTTGAGTTTAGCCAATTTTTGTTGCGCATTGCAATTTAATTGTTTTCTTCTCTTAATTAAGTTCATCTGACAGGATTTAGCCAGAGAACTGTATCTAAAAGCTTTTTTTTGCTGACTGTAAACACTTGTTTCTGAGAACATTTGTCCCTAATTTTTTTTTTTTTCCCCACTCTGTTTGGAATTGCTGATGAGAGCTGTCACAGGTTCAGGAAAGGACTTTTGGTTCATTTAAGGAAGGCTTTGAAATATATAACCGGCAGAGTTAAGTTTGGATAATGGTATTAGAACTTCCTACAATCACTCCTCATCCCAGTCTCCCCCCAGAAGATGCTGAAACACAGCGACAAGACCAGAGGTGGATAAAAATGTGCTGAGCTTCAGAACAGCTACCTTAGTGAACCCGAACCCAAATTCCATAACCTGAGATGATTTATCGTTTTGCAGCAGAATCATCCAAGACTTGGCTTTGTGTGGTTGTAAGGGAAAATTCCACAGCTTTGACACGTCTCTGATTTTGTTGTGCTTACACAGTTAATTTTTAAAAGGCAAAACAGACGCTACTTTGAGAAAATCTATGCTAAGAGATTAAAGGAAAATTATGATTGCTGACTGAACCAGAAGAAAAGGAACAGTACATGCAAACAATTTTTTGGACATTTTATTAGCTAGAAGTATGTAACGGCTAACATTGCTTTGCTTTCCTTGTAAGAGATAAATAGTAATATCTTACAGCAGTAAATCTTTTATATTTATTCTTTTTTTTTTTTTTTTTTTTTCCCAGTAAAGTTTTGAGAAACCATCTCAGTCACATTATTTTCAAGTGTTTGCTCTTTCTTAGATTTTGGAAAAGAGTCTCCTCTATTTTTTTCTAAAACACAAACCCGTGGGTTTCCAGATGTTATGTAATGTTTGTTTCAATCTATACAGCTATGAGTTGCAACACCTGCGCTTCTGCCCTTGTATTTTAGTATTTGTATTGATCACCTTTTCTTTTCCTGGGCCGTGAAGAATTGCCTTCACCTGCCTAGCTTCAGGAGAACAGTTGTCATTATTTGCAAAAAGTCTGTGTCTTTCTTTTACTTATCTCTACAAATTACAGAGGAAGCCCAATATTATAGACGACAATGCACTTGTTACAATGCAGTTTCTTGGGTCTGTGTCCAGAAAGAGCACCCTATTTCTGGAATGCCAGGTCCAAATTTCCATTAAATGCTTCCAATAAATTCACAAATGGTTCCAGGCAAGCAGGGTAGCAAAAAGAACTCTAATTCTGAACATCTGGGAGACAACTCCCCAGCAATCCTTAATAAATCACAAGAAAATGTTGATCTCTCACTGTGGTCGGGTCTTAAAACACCTCATTGTGGTTCTGTAGCCCTCTGAGGTTCACTTTGTCCTGTACAGTACGAGGAAGCTGCACAGCCTGGAGAGCATCTTCCAGCCACGTTGTGCTGGAGAAATCTCTTTGCATCCCCGAAGGCCTGTGTGGGCCTATAAACCCCATAGGAATTGTGGACAGAATGACTATCTGAGTATTTGTACAGTGTTTGGTGAAATGATCCTTGATCTTTAAAGTAGTGGACAAGCGGGTTGGGAGGGAACGAAAAGAAGTTGTTGCCAGGAGGTGATGGCTGAGGAGATCAATTCCCATCCAAATGTTCCCAGCTCACCTGTATAAAATGAAACTGATTTTTTAATGGGTACGTAAATTGCTAGGCAAGCAAGCAGCCTCTTCGTGACAAAAGGCCGAGCGCAATCCTGCAGTAAGCAGCCATGTTGGCGGCGGGGGAAAAAAACAAAAAAAAAAGAGAAGAAAAAAGGAGATATTTCCATTTAAAAGGAAAGGATTTCCTCCACAGAATAAAAAGATGCAGCAAACAACTTTGTCCTTGTACCTTAAGCAACCACAGTCCCAATAAGTCTCTGAACGGAACTCCAGAAAATGAAAAAAGCAAGTGTCAGACATGCTCTTCTAAGGAGATTATTTTTCCAATTGATCTTTTATGTACAGAGAAACTGATTCTGTCCCATCTCAATCAGAGTGTGTTACAACGTTTGCCATTTTTCTAGTCTTCAGTGAGCAGAATAATAGTTTGCTTTTTGCTTCACCTTGGAGCAAAACACTGAAACCTAGAATTATTGCTGCCAAACAGATGGGGATATTTCTCACGAAGATGAAAAAGCGGAGGCCTAACAAATGAAAAACATTTGGAAAGAGAAGGTTAAAGCAGGCTCTGCTGCACTGTTTGGCACTGCTATTTTTGCAGCGTATATAGTTTTATGAACTCTTCGCTTTTCATGTTTCAAATACTGCAAAGCCTCAGAAGGAAAGTGTGGTGGTTGCTCGTTGTTCATCACAGAGCATCTGCCTGATGTGGGCACAGTAAGGTCACAAACTGGAAAAAACTGTTTTATGTGAGTGAAGTTGTTTGTTTGTTTCTAGAGTGGAAGAATATCTTATTCCTTCAAATAGTTTCTAGTCAGCTGAAGATTTTCTTTCAAAATGAATGTACGGACAGTGTTGGCTCTTGAGACTAAATATGAATAATTGGCGAACCAACAGAGAGTGTATCATAAAGTTACCAGCCTGTAAAGCTGATTATCCCAAAAGAAATTTATAGATTTTTAAATCCAGAAAGGACATTGTGAATGTGTAATATGACCTCTTGCGTAACACAATCCATAGATCCTCGCTTAGCAGTTCTCACAAAACCCACATTAACTAAACCCAAGATTGTTGGACTCACTTCAACAACTGGAGACTTGAAGATGTACCCTCTATTGTTTTCCCAGTGTCTAAGTACTTCTGCCATCACATCCAAACTATTCTCACCAATGATCACCTCATACTCACAAACACTCTACCTCCTGCAGGCTAACCAGGATGAGCTTTTTCATGCGTCACGACGAGCTGGATTTTACAGAACCTGAATCGTTCTTGTTGCCGTGGGTGTTTTTCATCTCCTAGTATTTATTTGTTTGTTTATGTGTTTGTTTATTTTATGCTTATCCGGTGTATCAGCATCTTTTTCACTTCCAGAGAAAGTATTCTTTTCTATTTTGGTTCAAGAAGTCGTGTCAGCACTTTGTGGAAACCAGCAGAAACTCTGGGCAGCCTAGAGCTTTTCCTTCAGCATGCAATCAGGAGGCTTTCCCTTAGCGTCCCATCAAGAGGCATTCTTCACATTGTTGGCTTAGCTCTTCTATTCTCACTTCCTGTATCTCCTTGCGAGCCTTTCAAACTAGCTGTTGGTATGCAAAGAAATGACAGCCTCTGTTTTTGAAACAGTCACTGGCAGGATGAATATTGTGCATTGTCTCTAGGTGTACTTCATCCTTCTGAAGGGAGAGGCTTCCTCCAGCTTTTCTTTTTAGATGTTGGTGATGCATTTTTCTTTTTGTGACTGTATGTATCATCTTATACAGTTAATAAGTGACAGCGAAATGTCATTTAACTGTACAGCGGCTTACAGAATGTCATGTTTTCAGACTAGATTGTCATACTTTTATTGAGGATGAGCAGGCTATTGCTCTGCTAGAAGTCTCAGTGATTTCATTTTGACTCCCTGTGAAGCGGCCCCACTGACAGCTCAGCCTCCTCCTTGCTCCTGCTAAGGCAGTCATTGGCATGAATGGGGACCCTTTGATCTTGAGCATCTCAGCCCCGGTGAAACAGCAGTGTCACCAAAGCTAGCAGGATGAGGTTTGAGTTTTTGTTGGAATGTTAGGCAGGCAGGCCATTGTTTCACATTTCCTACTTGGTTTCCTTTTAAAAACGCATTTGATCTAACTCCATTGCTGGTAGCCCATAAATAAAGCAATTCCTAGGGGCATGAATGCTATTCAGACAAAATAATACCAATATTTGTCTGCTTTCCCTCCCTGGTATCCAACAGCTTTGCCAGGTCATTTTTCCTCGAAGAGGAAATAACCCATTTCTGGAATTCAGATTTTCCTGACTTCTTGGAAACAGGGAGTATCAAGTGTTCTGAGTAATGTTCCCCTTTGAAGCTTTCTTAAAATAGTCTTTTAAATATCTGCCACTTTTGAAAGGTTTAAGTTTCCTGGGGGTGTAATTCTGCTGACATTGATGGCATCTGCCAGCAGAAGCTCTGCTTCTGCAGCTTCTTCTGTGAGCTGCATTGCCCTTTGCTTGATAAGAAAAGCTCATGAAGTGGGTCCAGACCTGGCCACGAGAGTCTTCTGTTACATTTTTCTCAGGCTGTGCCTGGCATTCAGGCAAGCCTGATGCTGATCTGACAGGGGCTGAGCCACTGCAATTACCAGAGTCATCGCTCACACAGCTGAGAGAGGGCAGTGCTCGCAAGCATTCAATAAGGACAAAGACAAGTATTTGATCTTTTACCTGTGCAGCCAGTCCTCCCAGGAAAACGACTATAAATCAGAAAGAAAGTCTCTCTCACGTTACCAGGAGAGAGGTAAAAGGCTCATAATTCTTATGGAACAAATCACATGCAAGTGAGTCATTCATAATTGCTTTATAAAAATAGTGAATAAACGCTGTCTTATTCTGTACTTGATTAAGCACGTGTATAACTTTAGTCAAGAGAACCTGTCTTGTGAGCATAAAGTTGCAGGAATAAGGCTTAGTGAGAGAGCACCTTGTGGAAAACATAAATCCCAGAGCCAAAAATGTCTCTGGGAGATGCAGTTCTCTTTTAAAGCACATCTGCTGCAGAAAGATTTGCTTCTGAGCAGAGAAGAGCTTGTGCTGGTGATTTCCATCTATCTTTGTGAAAATAAAACTGGTTCCCAAGTAAGGATGGTAAAGGCAGGAATTGCACCTATCTAAAACTGAGATTTCCCATACAATTATGTTTTTATCTACCTGGGAACTGGATGTGAAAGATATGTCATATCTGCTTTCTCTTTGAGTAGTTAGAATTTTGCTCATAAAACAGTCTTCTCCCCTTGAAGGTACCAGTTAAACTCTGAATATGAAATAGAACTGAGCCAGACATTTGGATGCAACACACTAGAAGTGTAAAACTCATTCCATGACAAAGTTTCACAGTCTCCGTTTTTTTAAGGTAAATACTAACAGTTTGCTTCCAGTGTAGTTAACTATCTCTAAAGCCAAATTCAATTCAAAGAACCATTTTCTTTTTCACACGTACATATGAAAGTCTACATAAATGTGTGATTTTGGACCAAAAGATATTTTCTTTGGTGAGTATTGCCTGGAAGTTCTGTGCAGTGTTCAGTCCTCCCACCTACAGCTCTCTTCACTGATAAGTGAGCAAATTCAGTGCTCCTCTGATCAGTATTTCAAGAGCCTGCATGGGAAGGAAAGTATCAGAGAGCACTTGCAAAGCAAGGAGTGTCAGCGTGGAGGATTAATGAGTTTGTCAGCACAGTCTTGATGGAGACTGTCTCTCAGCCGTGCACTGGAAATGCCACATCTCATCCACTTGCCCAGTTCCCATTATAAATCCCCTATGGGCAGAGGTCTGCCTGATGCAGTTATGAACCCCAGCCCTGTGGTCTTTTAGTCCTTCCTGACCCTACAGGCCTGTTGGGACTCACAACTGAACACAAAAAAACTATGTGCAACATGCAGGTGTCTCTGCAATAGTGGCGGCTTATTAATAAGTTCCCTTATTGGTGATAGTTACCTCATCAAGGCAGTCTAGGGACTGTCCATTGTACTCTGAAAGAGATGCCTACATGGCTAAATATATATATGTATATATACACTATATTGGCTCTTCGCACCTATATGAAAACACCTACATTTAAGTGAGGTATATACTGGCTGTGGTGGTGCTGGTAGAGAGGCAATTTGTTTCCACTATTCCTCTTGCTCCCAGTCCAGGGATGCTGGGGCTGTCCTCTCACACCAAATCTGGTGCAGTGCAGTGTCTCCCCGTAGAGAGAAGGCATTCAAAGGGTACATTGGGCTATCTCACTATCTATAGGGGATATCCAAAATGAGAGAACTTCCTGGGCCAGACTGGATAAAACAAAGAAGTTTTGCAGGTTGGGTAAGGCCATTTAGAACCATGACATCAGTATCAGGCAGAAATTCAAGTTACATGCTGTCAGCACTGTTAGAGTGTGGTTTCACTGATTTTCTGTGCATTCCTCTGCAGCTAGTGTGAGCTATGATTTGCCTTAATAAAGCACAGGTAATCCCCCTGCACTCAGAGGCTTGAAGGAAGCCTTGGTTCAGGCAGCTCTCCTTGGGGTGGCTGGTTTGTTGGAAATAGTTTGAAGAGTAATTGATTGCATTTGCTACAAAGGAAGTTTATGTATGTGGTGGTCATTTGAAGGGGACCAATTGTTATCCCTGGAGACTGTGCATCAGACTCAGTGGGATGGTGCCTTTCTCCCAGTTTTCTTCTGCTAATAGGATCAAGCTGGGATCTGGGCCTTCTGATGCTGGACACCGTGGCAGCTTTGATGAATGTTCTTGTCACCTTCTGCATTGATCCTTTCTTTTCACGTCCTTCTCCTGCATGGCCTAATTCAAGAGATGTTTGCATAGCAAGAACGTCGCTGTCTCTTTCACGTGAGCAACATAAGCTATCCAGGCATGGTCTGCTCAATAGAGTGAACACATTTAGCTCCAGATCTGCAGTAGGATGGATTTGTGTGCATCTCTTCACCACTTGCTTTGTCCCAGAACTCAGCTGGCCTGCTTTACCAGGATGCCAGACATCCACCCTGCATGACTATTAGATGGTTTGCGCACCATGGGTGTCACAGGTGGCTGGTGTTCTTGGAGAGAACATGCAACTTAGAGAATTTATCACAACAGTGCTGAAGGATGGAGAGGAGGTGAATTACCACATGTCCACTCCATCCAGCACTCAAAGTTTTTAAGGTCCAGCTCTGCCTGTGGTTAGCATGCAGATTTTTCTAAAAGAAAATGCAGCCATTAGTTATTATCAGATGGGAAATAAGGAGACATGTTTGCATGTTGTTAAACATCTCTCTAGTAAATGTCCCAGCAGCAACTCCTAACTCTGTGTTTGTTGCCATAGGAAGAACATGAATATGGAGGGGCAGCTATCAGTCCCAGGACAAACATAGTCGATCCAGTGCTGCACTATTCTGCCCATGCATGGGGAGAACATTTCCATGCATGACCTCTCTCCCTCCTGGGACCTGTGGCATAGGCCGGTGGCAGGAGTTTGCCAGCCCAGAGCTCCTCTGAACATGCACTACTGGTGCATAATAAATGTGTCACAAGATTGTCCCAAACTGTACTGGGTAATGAGTTTAGGTACACTAAGAGAACAAACCTGACTGCCAATGGCAGGTACAGCATGCTTATGCATTGCATACCTGTGAGTTTTGCTAGAATACTCCCATATAAAATTGTCTTCCTTGTTGATTCAGGAACAACAACAAAAAAAAAAAACAACAAACAGAAAGAAGTGCTCACAGTAGTTCAAACATACCAACTTGATTACAAATGCAACATAGTTTTAGTATAAAATAGAGGTACAATATTTCACCACTGGATGGCAGAATCTTCCTCTGGTTTAGTAGTATAATAACAGCACTGTTTGCTAGAATTAAAACAAAACTGAAACTGTCGTAATCAGTCTAGCGTCTGATCAAAGTGGAAGGATCTACCGGAAATGCATCTGCAGAGTAAAAAACTGTATTTTTTAGAAACTGTTTTCTGACTATGACATCTGAGCTTTTAATATCTTTCTTGAACACATGAATTATAGGGCCTTCGTTTTTCTCCAGACTTGTCAGTGTCCCCCTCATTTGCCTGCTCTGTCAATGTGATACTCATGCCTACGCTGAGTATTTTTTCTCTCGAATCTCATTTTGTGTCACAACTAAATGTTTGAACTGCAGAAATCACGACACACTTGGGAAAGATGCTGTAGCTGGCAGTACTATAATCTCTTGAAAATACAACCAAAATACTAGCTATTGATACGAAGTAAAGTCGTGCTTGGACAAAAAACGACAATATTTCTATTAAGAAGATGTGGTGTTTTGAAACAGTTGTTGCAACTTTTCCGAAATTACTTTTAACTAGAAAAACTAATTCAGATCTGACATTTCTCCTTTATATGTGCTGTATACTGAGCAAAAGGAGAAGAAAGAAAATGAGCTAAGCCTTCATCTTTATCAAGAAGGAAGACAAATTTTGTTCTTAACCTTAAAGGGTTTGATACTAGTTTCTATCAAGCAGAGACTATTAGTTTCTATTAGGGAAGAATGTCAATTGCTTCTAGCTATTGTTAAGAAGCCCAAACTCTGTTTATTTTCTGAGACCTACTTCCATGGGCTGTATAAGCCTTTACTGAACGTTTTCACAAAGTTTTGAGTAGAATTATAAATGAAACAAATCTCGTAATGCTTGGCAATTGTCACTTTAAATATTCAAAAGAAAACTTCCTCCAAATGATTGGTTTTTAGATAGGAAACAAGAAGTTTACAGATATAGATAGATCATAAAGGACAAAGACTATGGCAGGATATAAGAGGTTGTTTTAGTGCATGAAACATCCACTTTATGTTTTGGACTTTCGCAGCATACTGCAGCAACAAGTTCAAATGCTTCACTGTAGACTTTGTAAAGAGTATGCCTTTAAAAGTCCCTATTAATGTTATTGTTCACCTCTCTTTTCAGGTCATTTCTGAACAGCCTAAGCTACACTTATTTATTAAAGTTGTTTAACTTGAAAGAGCCAAGATAGCATTTACACTGATAAGAACTGAAATATGCTTTCAATGTAAACAACAGCCATACAGACTGTAGCAGAAGAAGTGAAAGTGAACAGGGCAGTATAAGTGTAAAAGAAACCCACCAACAAAACCAACAAATCACATGCAGACGTTTCCAGAGGCCTGGGGGATGCAGTTTTGTTGCAATGAGCTGAGCATCTTGAGCACAGAGTCACAGAATGGTTTGGGTTGGAAGGGATCTTCAAGATCATCTAGTTCCAACTCTAGACACCTCCCACTAGACCAGGTTGCTCAAAGCCCCATCCAGTCTGACCTTGAATGCCTCCAGGGAGGGGGCATCTACAACCTCTCTGGGCAACCTGTTCCAGTGTCTCACCACCCTCACAGTAAAAAATTTCTTCCTAATATCTATCTTCTCCTATATTAACAGGTGTTGTGTTGGAGTAAGTTTCCAACAAGCAAGGACAAACTCTAGGAAGAATCGGGAACTGCCTCTCTGCTCTGGCAAATACTACCTAGGTCAAGATTATGCTCATCTTGATTGAAAAGACCCCTTGGTCACCTAAGATGAGGCACTACAACCCACAAATCTCCTGGCACATTCTCTGGAGAGCATCTTAGCCCTGAAAACTGCACAGCTCGATTTCATAGAATCTTAGAATCATTAAGGTTGGAAAAGTCCTGTAAGATCATCTAGACTACTCATCAGCTCATCACTACTGTGCCCACTGAACCCTGTCCCTATGGGCCGCAACCATACATCTCTTGAACACCTCCAGAGTCAAGTGACACCACCACCTAACCACTCTTTCTGAGAAGTTATTCCTAATAGCCAACCTGAACCTCCCCGGTGCAACTTGAGTCCATTACTTCTCATGCTAGCACTGTTACCTAGGAGAAGAGACCAGCACCCAACTCACTTCAGCTTCCTTTTAAACAGTTGTAGAGATCAATGAGGTCTTACCTGGGCCTTCTTTCCTCCAGACTGAACAATCCCAGTTCCTTCAGCTGTTCCTCATAAGACTCATGTTCCAGAACTTTCACAGCTTCACTGCCCTTCCTCTGTGCACTGCCCATCAAGGTGTGCCAGAGGGTGAGTGGATTTGAGAAAATCTGGACTATAATTAAACAGGAATTTGCAGTAACCAGACCTAAGTGGTTTGAATAAGAAATTTACTGCTGTTAAAGCCAGCAGAGTTTACCCAGATAATCTTCTGTGTTTTCTGTCCCAAATTAAGTGCAGCTTTGTAATTTGTATTGGAGGAGTACTAGGAAAACTGCTTCCTTGCCTGAGGGCCAGTTTCAATTCCAGTAAAAGAAAGACCTCACTCAGTAGTGTTACCTTTTACCTGTGTTCTGAGCTCAGCAGAGAGATGTAGGATTTCAGCTGCTGCTGAAGAAATGCAAAACTGGATTTGGGGAAAATAAACCGCCATGAATGTTGTTTTAAAATATCTGACTAAAGGCACAGTGAAAGTACAGAACAAGTTTGCTTCACCTGTAGGTTATTTTTCTAAAGCCTCTTCATTCATCAGGAGCATGTCAGGATAAATCCCTGTCACCTGGAATCAACACTGGAATGCCATTAACATGCCTAGTAAGCTAGGAAGCATACTGATCTGAACTAAAAACTAAAAACTTTAATGCATGGGACAGCGCTAACAAGGGGCTCAGTGCACCCTCTAACAAAATGTGAGGCTTTGAGTGATACTTCTAGATGGCTGTTCTGTTGCTGGGACCACACAGCCCCAGCACTTCGAGGATTTGCTTTGGAAGCAGCCAATAAGCTAATTTGGCATGCCAAAGCTAATGCTGTGAAATCCTTGGGAATATCAGCATTTCAAAGCACTATCACAAATGTCAGCAACTTCAGGGATGGAATGGGTTACAGCAAACTTATGGCTTAACCTGTCATGAAGAGTAGTTGCTGAAAAATTAGTAATCCTGCCTGCGTTTTTGCAGTGTTTGTCTTTGTTTGGCCTTGATATAAAGCTGAGGTCACACTGAGAAGTCGCTGCTGAGTGTTTAGCAGGAAAAATCGTGTACAGCCTTGTGCCTATAAAATAATCCCTAGCTTTTGCTTGTGCTTTGAACATTCATTTATTTCTTTTATTTGTTGTCTTTCCTTCTGCAAGGTTATCCCTGCTGTATTCGTGTCTCTGTGACATGTTGCTGTCTTTCAGCGTTAGTGTCATGGATAAGGAGCTTTATCTCTCTGTGTCTCTATCTTTGTCTGTAAAATAACCCATTTAACCACAGAACAACAGACAAAAAGACTTCGGTCCTTCCATTGTTAGTGTCACCTAATCCATTAATGACAGGCTAATTGAAAAAAATTCACTTACGGCCTAACCCTGCTCTGTAGAGGGTCAGAATTATATAATATTTTCCTTAACCAAGATCTTGAGCAGTAATTCCCGTCCTCTGGCAAAATGACTTGGAGTACTTGTGGGAAGTGATTCACACTCCATGTCTCTGATACGGAGAAAGAGTCCCAGTGCTCATCTCCAGTTGCAGAAGATGAACATCTCCACTGTTCATAAAATCTTGGGTACACGTGGGTAATCCATCTGCTGATAGAGTCCATCTGTTCACTACACTATCTGGAACTGCCACAGTCTGCCTAAATGATGTATGTTGGAGAATAAATGTCACCTACCAAGAGGCCTGTGCCCAGGGGAAAATTTCATCGAACAGCTCAAGTCCTTTCTGTAGGCCTAAACTGTACTTTAGTTCTTGCACATGGATACAAACCATTCATCCCAGGATTGTTGCAGTAGGCGACAGCGAGGATTCGGGATGTGACGTGGCAGGACCCCCTCTCTTAATGACGAAGGATTAATATATGCATAAGGGGGGCGTAGACGAAGGGGCATAGGTATATAGGTAAATCGCACGACGCAATAAACGCCATTTTACTGCTTGCCACATTGGTATGCACGTGCAGTTCTTTGGCCCGGGTGGGTTTCACCCGATATTCAGCACAGGCGCAGAGCTAAAAGAACATGGGTTGCCAGGTGCACGGCAACACAGGATACAATTCTATCTGCTTTACAAAGGTAGAAGTCTGCTTCTGCTTCATAAAGTGGAGTATGATTTGCAGAGGAATTTGGGATGGGATGGAACGTGCTACCTTTGTGACTCGATTTCTTGGGTGGAATGCAAAGTAGGATAGAGATTATATAGATGCAGCAGGCAATCAATGGGCATATGCTTGGAGGTATTGCCCAGGCAGACGGGATGTAGCAAACACATTTGGTGATAAATCTCTGGTCTTCACCTCACTGCTCTGTGCATATGAAAAGGTGCTAGGGGGGAATGCGGCCACCTGTGGGGAAGGATGGCTGGATGCTGCCCCTTCTGCCAGAGGGTTTGTGGTGCGGAGATCTTTCAATAGCTTCTTGATTCCTCCTCATCTTCTCTCCATTTTTCTGGGACTCCTCACAGGACCCAGTGGCAACCTGACCAGGTAGCTGCAATGATGAACACTCAGAAACTCAGGCTCTGGCAGCATATTTACCACCGGCATGAGGTCTGCTGGTGGGATTTGTCCAGAATAAATGAGATGTCTACATGCACATAAAAACTGAAGCGGGTTTGTGCTAAGAGGAGCACCTACAGTTCTTTTGGAAGAAAACTACAGGAAAGTCCCTGCAAATCCAGCTTTTTATTTTTTTCATAAGAAAATAGAAAAGCTTCATGGTGTGGAAATGAAACTCCTCAAGATTCCCCAGAAACAGAGGCTCATACTCCTCCAGAGCTTCTTATTCCCTTGATGGTCTTTGTAGGGTAATGAAGTGATCTGTGGAGGACTCCTTCAGCTATTCGTCTTCCTAGGACGGAGTGGTAATGCAGAGAATTAAGGCTCCCAGAAGACAATGGCCATTCCCATGGCCTCAATACATTTCATTTCTGTAAGTGGAGAAAGGCTCCAAAAGAATTATTCTTCCTCCCCCCTGTCCCTCAGAAATTTCTCCATTGCCGCTCCGTAAATTAAATCTTGCAAGGATCTTTCTCCTGAGCAAGCTTTTAGGGCAAGTGCAAAACTCATTAAATGAAAACAAATGTTCAAGCTTGCTCTGTTATTTCCCTTCCCAGTTGCCCTCTTAAGAAAAAAAAATCATAAAACTGAAACAGGAAAAGGTAGGAGTGTCCTGTTTTGCTAAATAAGGAGGAAAGCTGAAGTGAACCCAGGTGCAAGTGGTGAGACTTGGCTGAGAAGAGAGAAGCATTCTTGAAAGCAGGTGCTGGGATGCTGAGCCCCAGGGACAGCTGGTGGAGAGGACTTGTCTCCTCTTTGGAGGCATTATCTACAAAATGATCAGAAGGAGGCCTGAATAGCAAAAATGCAGGTGATGCCAAACGAGGAATTGCAAAGAGTTTTGAAAATACAATCTTGCTGAACAAAATGAAGTGGAAAACAAAGCTTCCTAAAAAAACTTGAGGGGGGCTTTACCAGCATCTATGGGTGCCTGAAACACCACTATTTCTGTTTGCTAGGAACACCAGCACCCACGTGGCAGCCATCCTCTGCCCTCGTCTGAACTGACGTCTTCATAACTCTGTCAGCGAATTGTATTCGCTGTAGTTCAGAGTAATCAGTCTCTCTTGGGAAGTTACCATTTGACTTTCGCACTTGCCCTTACTAAGCAATACCATAAATCTTTGAATTGTCTGGCTGCATCTAATCTGCCTGCAAGTCTGTTGCATGCTTGGTGGCTGGAATGGAGGAGTGAGAAAAGCATCACTGTGATGTGCTGAAGTCATTCAGAGTGCTCAAAAAAAAAAAAAAAAAAAAAAAAAAGGTGGGTATTATTCATTTTCCTAATTAAATGAGTTCAGTTTGCATTGTTAAAATCTGTGCCATCACGCTGCAGAGCTGGGAAGGAATGTCTATTTTCTTAAGTGTATGCTGACTGGGAAAGTGAAAATATATGTCTTGTTGACTCATAGAATCATTTGAGTTGGAAGGGACCTTTAAAGGTCATCTGGTCGAAATCCCCTGCAATGAACAGGGACATCTACAGCTACATCATATTGCTCAGAGCCCTTTCCAGCCTGAAAACGTATTTTGAAATGACTGAAGCTGCATTGGTCTATCACACCACGTCAAGCGACCGGGACCTTCACTTTGCTCTGAATCTGTTCAGAGAAATGAGAATGATAGCTGTGCCAAGCAATGCATGAAAAAATAATAGAGGGGGTTGTACTCAATATTTGTGAGGCCATCAGTCACACCCATCAGCAATCATATCATCTATTAACATGATTACTATCGGTAACGCACCCTTCTGTTCTGAGCTGCCTTAATTTGAGCATTCATAGCAATCAGGTACCCACTGAAAGGCTTCCGATTTTTATTTTTCCTGAATACTATTAGACAAAACGATCAGAAATCTTTGAAAAATGCCTTCCTCCGGGAGTTTAATTGTGGTAACCTTTTAAATTTTTTTAATTTATTTCGTACTCTGTGAACGTCTGCAACGAGAGCAGAAATAGGAGAAAAACATGTCCTTGAGCGCTTGTTCAGTGCTCAAACTCAGCTGCAGCACCAGATTTGAATGAGACAGCAAAGTAGGACAATAACCTTTTACTCCTGAATGCTCTTGAGGTCAAAAGGGAGAAAATACACCATTCAGCTACAGAGATTTCCAGTTTCTGAGGCAATCATTTATTTTTGCTGTTATCAGCTACTCCTACTACTGTACGCTATAAAAAATGACTCTCCCACCCTTCAATATCCTTGTATTGTGCTTGTTTCTGCAGTCCTGCAAGGAACTTAGGGAACAACCAGAGGAAGCTTGATACTAAGCTTCTGAGAATATTACACATAGCCTACGTGTGTGAGTGTGTGTGTTGGTGAAAGAATATATGTATATATTTCTCTGGAGGCTATATAGTCAGGCATCCCTGAATACATTTATATGTGTCCTAAGTAGAAGAGTGTGCCATTATAAAAAAGGAAACCTTGTGTTTATGCAGATAGACACATATTATACGCATAATTATGTCTCCACACACTCAGAAATAGAAAACAACTTGCATAAACAAGACAAAAGGGCAGTATTTAATCCTGGATCTGGATGTATATCAATTATGGAAGACTCTGCTTCACCCATGCAGTTCATGGCCCTTACCTGAGGCACGTGTACATGGGCTCAAGCCTCAGACAGCACAGACCTGCTCAGAGGGAGTCTGCCATGGTCTGTCTCTTCTGCCATACACGTCTGCTTTCTGGCTACCTGCACAAAAAATGCACAAGCATTTTCTGCAGCAGTGCAGTGGGTCATCCTGGAGCCGGGCCAACCAGCTTGTTCTTGACTTGTAGTAGAGTGAATATACACCACTCCCTGCTTGTAAGGCCAGGCTAAGGAGATGACATTCCCCTGGGGAAGCACTGTCAGCCCTTCTTCATCTCTGCCATATTCCCACGATAAGGTTGAACACATTACACACCAATAACCCATGCTGGTACTTTGGAAGTCTGTGTGAGAGCCAGCCAGCGGGGCTGGCACACAGGTGTATGTATGGATGGACAACCAAGTCTGCTGACAGCAGCCATGTTGGCAGCAGCAGCAGCAGAGTGTCATCTCTTGGTGGTGAATGCAACAAAACAGGATAATGTGGCAGCTGTATCACTGCTACACTTGCTGCTGCCTCAGAAAAAACAAGCATTACTGACTCATTTTTCCCAAGCCTGTCTCAGGTGTGTGATGCACATGTGCTCAGATACTTTGGGGACAGGCATGCTCATGTGGGCAGCTCCCAAGTGCATCCAATTTGCTTGTAGCTGTTGGATTTCACTTCATTAATGTTTCAAATGGAAGAAAAAAATTTAGAAGGATTTGAATCCTTCTAAAATACTGAATTTTTCACTAATCTCCTTTTGTGCTTTTAAAAGCCTGGTGGTGATTTCTTCTGTAACCAAGGGAGAAGCATCTACATCTTTCCAATCTGTACACTGCCTGACAGACACTGAACGTACCCCAGGTGGAAGCAGCTATGAGCAGGTGACCCCAAACCCAGGCTCAGAAATCTCATCGAGTCCTTGTCACTGTTTGTCCCACTAATAAACAGACATAGTCATCATGGAATCACAGAATGATAGAATCACAAAATGGTTTGGGTTGGATTCAAGCTCAAAGCCCAGCCAGCCCCAACCCCTGCCGTGGGCAGGGCTGCCACCCCCCAGCAGTTCAGGCTGCCCAGGGCCCCATCCAGCCTGGCCTTGAGCGCCTCCAGGGATGGAACAGCACAGCTCCTCTGGGCAGCTGTGCCAGCGCCTCACTGCCCTTTGAGTGAAGAATTTACTCCTGATCTCCTGAGATCTAATCCAGGCCTCCCTTCTTTCAGTTAAAAAAAAAAAAAGAAGTAGAATTCAGGCCCTGTTTTAATTATTTTCCAATGAGCCAGAGTGAGTTCCTGAAGCTTAACAGTGCAAAAAGCTTCTGAATTACTTGCATGAACAGGATAGGTAGCAGAAGAAATTCCTGCTATAAATGAGAGCTTTACTTCTGCTTATTGCTGGAGGCAGTCATCTCTCCTGCTTTGCAGGACTTGTAACCTCAAAGCCCCAAAACATCTCTTAGTCACCTTTTTCTCCCTACAAGATCTTGTTGCTGAAAGTCAGCATATCGCTTTTTACCTTCTACTTGCAGAAGCCCTGTGGTTTCACCCTGCAGCCCCCGCACATCTCTGGGCTCAGCCCCTTCCTTCCCCTTCTTCCGTGCATGTGTTTTTCCCATTTTACCAGCTCCATCTGACAAAGAGGGGCTGTAACAATGATGCATGTTAAGTTAAATGTTGCTAATGTTTTTAAGAGATTGCGGTAGTACAAAATGCTTCCTGGGTGAAAACACAGTAGTTAAATGTGGAAAATGTGGGTCTATCCACACAGTCACAACACAATTTAAAGGAGCCTGGCTCCAGTAAGGCTTCAGTTGGGCAAACAAAATGCGTACTTTTGTTATCAAAATGCACCTAGATCAATATGGCTCTTTGAAACCACACAGACATCATGGCTGCGGGAGGTGAGCTGTAATGACAATTGCTCTGTTGGAGATTCCACACCGGGCTTTGTGTGCTCCCAGAGGGAAATGATGGTGCAGCATGGAAATCAGCACCCCTGCCTGTGCTGAGTGGGGAAATGCTGTGCAGAGCCATTCATTTGAATGTTAGTAGAGAGAATGTCTCTAAAATCTTATGCTCTCTGTGGTATTATGAAACATATGCCTTGGAACGCGTGCTATATCATCTGTTCTCACGTTTGTGTAATGCAAAAGGGACAAAAAATAGGAGGGAAGGCAACGCAGAGATTCTTCATAGAATCATGGAATCATAGAATGGCCTGGGTTGAAAAAGACCACAGCAATCATCTGGTTTCAACCCCCCTGCTATGTGAAGGGTCTCCAACCACCAGACCAGGCTGCCCAGAGCCACATCCAGCCTGGCCTTGAATGCCTCCAGGGATGGGGCATCCACAACCTCCAGTTCCAGTGCGTCACCACCCTCTGTGTGAAAAACTTCCTCCTAATATCTAACCTAAACCTCCGCTGTCTCAGTTGAGAGATTTCTCTCCTCAGCTTTCTGAGCCCAGGGAACATGGCACAGCCAGGTGGCACTGGTGGCAAAGAAGGAGGCCCTTGGGGTGAGTGGGGAGTGAATGCAGAGTAAAGAACTGATCTCTGCCTGGTTTGGAAAACACATTCAGACAGGGATGAATTAAATGAGAACGTGCACAGCGTAGGTAGGGTGAGTACTGCACAATACTGTGGCAGGACAGCACTGTCCAGCAGGCAGGACAGACAGACATTGCTCCTGCAGCATCCTGCCTCTGGCACTGTGTATATAATTGTAAATATACAAGGTGTAATAGATGGATAGCCAGGGGTTATATAGGAATAACTCACCAATGCCGAGGCTCACAGTTAAGATGGATGCTCACCAACATTGAGGCTCACTACAAGAAACTCCACACAGGAGTAATCTCTAAAAGAGATGCTGCCTTAGTGGTGGTCAGCCCTTAAATGGGATCTAGGAGAGGTGGAGTCAAGCTCCACCCCTTCTGGGAGCACAGCTGAATTACCTTCACCTGTGCTCCCGCAGCTGACCCATCACTTGCCTCAGATGGTTAATCAGAGGTTCAGGCTGTGATTAACAGTTTCCCATACACACTGCATGGGCTTCAATGCATCAACCAGCAAAAAAAGAAAGACATTTTAAAAAAAAGGAAAAAAGGAAAAAGTAGTATTTCCCTCAGATTTCCCTGACTGCATGACGTAGCTACAATTGAAATACCCAAGGCTGGGTTTCCAGGGTTTCCTGTACACGCAGGAGCTAATTAAAGGATTTTTCTTGGCACAAAGGATCCTTCTTCAGCTGTGGCTGGAGGAAATAGGGCAAACCCAGGCACTGGGAGCTGCATCAGCCATAGGTCAGCAGCAACAAACAATGACAAGCTGCAAAGTCCACTTCTAGATCTGCCACTGCAATGCACTCAGCATCAGGAGGCACTGGCCTCTGCCCTGCTGTGGGGCATCCAAACAGGGGTGAGAGGCTGCGAGGTGCCCATCAGAGTAGTGGCAGGAACCCCATGTTTTGTGAAATATTTCCCCTGAGATGCAGAGTGCTGCCCAGGGATGGGCGTTTCCCTTCACAATGTTCAGGGCTGCAGCTTCTGCTCCAACAAAATGAAACAAAAATGAAAGGAGAAAGGTGAGCAACCAAGCTTAATAGCAAGATTGAGAGTCGGCTGTGTTGCGGTCATGGATTCTTGCTCTACATCCCATGTGCGTTATGGCTGCTAACTCTAGAAATCTCTACTAGAAAATAACAGGAAAAAAAAGTGTGCAGAAATCAGGTGGCGCCTTCCTAAATCAATACAGCTGACAGAAATCGAGTTATGTGAGCAAGAACATACTTGATTTTGCCTTAATTTCCTGTTTGATATGTTTTGAGAAAACAAACACTTTAAAAACTTGGTGATCTTCTGCTGAGAATGGGAATAACTAACAAGGCAGCTGGCTCGTTAGTTCTCTCCAATTTCCCCCCGCTGCAGCTGTGTCTGTGGGTGAGCCGTGGAGCAGGCAGAGGCATGTGGAGTTAAAATGCAATGAGGGGCTTCATTACACCAGGGTGGCGAAGGGACACAAAAAGGGGCTTTTGAGCTTCAAGCTGCCAACCGAAAAAAGAAATGCCTGCACTGTGGCCACTTGCATTTCTCCTTTTAATTTTCTTGCTCCTAATGAACTAGGAACAACAGTGAATACAAATTGCTTCTCTCTTCAGACATTGCCTCTCCTAAATTACCTTTAAGAAGCGCTCAAGAGCCTATTACTTAAACTTGAAGATATCTGCATGCTTCCTTCCTTTCTTGAAAAACTAGAGCATTCTCCTCCAGCCCCTGGTGCTGGGGACAGCAAGTTCTGTTGATGCACCTGTGCCTGTATTGGTCAAGCATCCCCAGGTGCTTACAGCCTCAGGGGGACTCATGTCCCAGAGCTTGCCCTTGTCCACTGCCCTCCTGCTTGCAAAATGGTGATACTGTGGGCTTTGTTATAGAATGGCCCTCTGGGAAACAGAACTGTACAACTGTTAGACTTGGAAGGGACTGTTAAAGGTCACCTAGTTGGACTCCCCTGCAGTGAGCGGGGACACCTACAGCTAGCTAGATCAGGTGCTCAGAACCCCGTCCAGCCTGACCTTGGGTGTCTCTAGGGACAGGGCGTTCACCACCTCTCTGGGCAACCTGTGCCAGTGCCTCACCACCCTCATTATAAAAAACTAATTACATTCAATCTAAATCTCCCCTCTTTTAGTTTGAAGTCATTTCCCCTTGCTCTGCTTGAAGGGTCTGTCCCCTTCTTTCTTACTGACCATCTTTCAATACTGAAAGGCTACTCTCAGGTCTCCCCAGAACCTTCTCTTCTTTAGGCTGAACAGCCCCATCTCTCTCAGCCTGTGCTCATAGGGAAGGGGGGTTAACCCTGGACGCCTCACATAGTGTGATGCTGTGCAAGTCCTACACAGACAAGTGAGACTGGAAGATGAAGCTCTCTGCTGCTTGGTTCATCCAAAGTTTGCATGCATCACCAGTACGTAACGATATAAGTGAATTAGTTCACTTCTAAACCTCAACATTCAGTGCAAATCAAAGATGATCTACAAATGTAATTGTGTTTGCAAAATGTCAGGGCTGGTACAGACTGCAAACACCCAACCCACTCAGCATAACGTTGTTTTGTGCAGTACAGCAGTACACACAGCTGGCTGAAAGGCTTTGTCAGAAATTTGGGCTTTAAGTAAATATAACTATTGCAGATGTGTAGCTTTAAAAGGTTTGTTTTTCACTTGAAGTCAAACCTTCATATTTTCATCAGTAATTTGATGAAAGTGCTGTGCATTTTCAGGTTTGTACGGTGGAATGCTGAATACCCCCATTATTTTCTCTCCCCAGTTTCTGAGTTTGCAGGTAAGGGCTGGGATGAGAGCAGCCTCAGCTGCTGCTGAATCTCCTCCAGTGCGCAGGTGTGAGGAGTATGGATGAAGTATCCACCAACACACTGTTTAGGATTGGTTTAGAGGCCTCTCCGCTGCCTTCATGGGCAAAAGGCCCAAAAAGGGACACGATTTTCTCTTGTTTCTAGTCACAGAATCACTGATCCCCAAATGGCTGACATTGGCATGGGCCTCACTCAGAATCACAGAATCATAGAATGGCTTGGGTCGGAAGGGACCTCAAGGGTCATGAATCTCCAACTCCCCCCCACCCTACCTCGCCACAGGCAGGGCCACCAACCTCCTCATTTAACATTAGACCAGGCTGCCCAGGGCCCCATCCAACCTGGCCTTGAACACCTCCAGGAATGGGACATCCACAACCTCTCTGGGCTGCCTGTTCCAGCACCTCACCACTCTCATAATAAAGAACTTCCCCCTGACATCCAACCTAAATCTTCCCTCCTTCAACTTAAAACCATTTCCCCTTGGCCTGCCATTATCTACCCTTTCAAAGAGTTGACTCCCCTCCTGTTTATAGGCTCCCTTTAGGTACTGAAAGGCTGCAATGAGGTTGCATCACAGCCTTCTCTTCTTCAGGCTAAACAAGCCCAGCTCCCTCAGCCTATCTTCGTAGGAGAGGTGCTCCAGCCCTCTGATCATCTTTGTGGCCCTCCTCTGGACCTTCTCCAACAGTTCCCTGTCTTTTTTGTACTGGGGGCCCCAGACCTGGATGCAGTACTCCAGATGGGGCCTCACAAGAGCAGAGTATAGAGGAGAAATCACCTCCCTCTCCCTGCTGGCCACCCCTCTTCTGATGGAGCCCAGGATACCATTGGCCATCTGAGCTGCCAAGAGCACACTGCTAGCTCATGTTAAGTTTTTCATCCATCCAGGACCCCCAGGTCCTTCTCTGCAGGGCTACTCTCAAGGACTGCTCCAGCAGGGACACCCAGAGCAGGGTGCCCAGGGCCACATCCAGGTGGCTGCTGGAGATCCCCAAGAAGGAGACCCCACAGCCTCTGGGCAGCCTGCTCTATCACTCGCACAGCACAGGAGTGCTTATGGTGTTCAGAGGGAACCTCCTGTGCTCCAGTTTGTGCCCATGTCATTCTGTCCTGGCACTGGGTACCACTGAAAACAGCCTCTGTTCTCCCATCCTTTGGGTATTTATGGGCATTGAGGAGATCTGAGCCTTCTCTTCTCTATTCTGTCACCTTCTTCCTTGTAGCCCCCTTTAGATACTGAAGGGCCGCTATCAGGTCTGCCCAGAGCCTCCTCATCTCCAGGCTGAACAGACCCAGCTCTCACAGCCCCTCCTCACAGGAGAGATGCTCCAGGCCCTTCATCATCTCGAATCTTGTAAGTGATGAGCGCCACTGTGCCATACTTTGGATTTCTGAAGGGGAAGGTGGCTCTATGCTACCTATGTAAGGAAGGGAAGGAAGGAAGATTTAGGTTGGATGTCAGGGGGAAGTTCTTTACTATGAGAGTGGTGAGGTGTTGGCACAGGCTGCCCAGAGAGGTTGTGGATGCCTCGTCCCTGGAGGTGTTCAAGGCCAGGTTGGATGGGGCCCTGGGCAGCCTGGTCTAATGTTAAATGTGGCGGCTGGGGGCCCTGCCTGCACTGGGGGAGTTGGAGTTTGGTGATCCTTGAGGTCCCTTCCAACCTGGGCCATTCTGTGTGATGCTGTGTGTGTTTTGGGTAGGAAAGTGGGAAGGGCTGCTTCTTTGCGGCAGGAAGGCAGTGATGGTTAGATACAGTTGTACACATAAAATGGCCTGTGAATTAACAGGAGCCCGTAAAACCTACTGGTTTTGGAAAATGAGATGAGCAAGCACAAACAGAATTAGGCATTTGGTAGCTTATGTTTGCCTAGTGCCAGCTTTTTATTGATGCTTTTTCCAGTCTCTCCCAGTGCTCCCAGTTCACTTAGGAACTATTTCTGTGCCTGTCCCATACACACCACAGTAACATTGGGATGACCAAGCTGAGTGCTGAGGTTCCCTTCATTGTTCTGTCTGCTCTGGGGCTGCTGAATCCATCCATAATTCTTCTTACTGCTGCATTACATCTGCACAATCCCATCTCTAGTAGCTTCTGCAGTGCCTTTGGCACACACCGCAGAGCATGGTCTGTTGTACCGGGATGGGTGTCCTGAGCTTCCATACACATTCAGTTACAGAAGTACATGTCTGAGTTTACTGTGAGAGTGAACAATGCCTGAGGCACTGAGCGGCTTGGATCAAGAACTCAAAAATGTGAGGTTATCCCTATTTCTAGTTCAGGGTTTGATGTAAATGTTGGGATTAGGGCAGGAATTGCAACTGCCAGATGATTCAACCCAGTACAGTTCCGATGTAGTTTATTTTAAGCTTAATATATCTTCACTGCAGCTGGTATTAGTGCAAAGCCTTTCATGCAGCACCTTTAGTAGATAAAGCTCCCCAAATTCCCCATATCTGCTGTGTGTGGATCGGGTGATCGGCCTGTGACACTTGGGCTGTGAAAGCCTGGGGTGGAGCCCAGTGTGAGCGTGACACCGGGATTAGGGGTATGGCCACAGCCATATCCAGATGGATAAATCACAAAGGAGTTAGTTCCCATAAATAAGAGCAAGGAATATGGAACATTGCAATGCTTAATTCATTAATTTCAGCCTGGACTTCTTCATCAAGCAAAGGCTGGCAGATGTAGCACTGCTTGCAGGGCTCAGTGTGGTCATTATTTGAAGCCGTGCTGCTCACAGACTGGAAATGGGTATTTTAAGGGCCTCGTGGAACCATGCATGAAAACAGTTGTATGCTTTGAGAGCATCTGCCTCATGAGCTTCAAGTTTTCTTTTGTAAGATGTGACCAGGGCTCAACTGCGCCAACAGGACTAACTTGAGAAGTTTATTTCTACTTGATTAAAATCAATGTACACAGCTTCGAGAAGCTATTGGTGTTTGCTTAGCTAAAATGTTTCAAATATTAATAGCAGCTCCATGTTGTTGACAAGCCCTAAAGCCCAGTAATGTGCTTTGATGTGTTTGTCTTCTGGCAGCTGAAGAGAGAACTTGATCTGAAAAGAGAAGAACGAGTTCGCTTAATGTTTTCTTTCCAAATGTGAAATCTGTTTTTTTTCCCTTTTGATTTTTTATCCCCCTCTCCATGGTTTAAATTCCATTTATATTATTTTAGAATTTATCTCCCCAAAGAAAAAGGAGATCTCTTACTGACTTTGTACCAACCGAGTGCTGTGCCCCTGGGGATCTCGCTGTGTACTTCTGGCACGCGGAGGCCCTGATGTTATGGGTCTCCCTATCTGAGCTCACTGCGCCACTGAGGTCAGCGGGATTATTTGGTTTATTTCAGATTAAAGTCAGAGATGTTTGCACCATCGCCGCCGTAACAAGATTTGTTTTATCCTTTAGCACACAGCTTTCACACTTTATGCATTTCAAAATATGTGCCTAATATACCTCTAAGCATGGGTTTTTCTTGCAACAGAACACAGCACTTACTGAGGTCTGACTCCCAGCTGGGGTAAATCAGATTGCAGAAACCAAAAGCTACAGTGGCGGACCTTGATCTACAGGAATGGTGAGCTTCCCTGCACGCATGACACAGGCATACCATATACACACTCAGTGCAGCACTAACACAACTACGTGGCACTGCATGAGCATCTCTCAGCCCCAGAGCAACCCTTTCAGGGGAGGTTCAGGTTGGATATTAGGAACAATTTCTTCTCACAAAGAGCGGCACTGCAGTGGCACAGGCTGCCCAGGGAGGTGGTGCAGTCACCGTCCCTGGAGGTGTTCAAGAGTCGCGTGGATGTGGCACTGAGGGACGTGGTCATTGGGCACGGTGGGGGTGGGCTGCTGGTTGGACTGGGTGATCAGAGACATCTTTTCCAACCTTAATGAGTCTATGATTCTATGATTTTATCTGCCACAAGGCATTGGTAGTAAAGAATCAAATTCCTTTCTATGAGGGTATCTTCCAATAGGGTGCCCAGTGATATGCCAGCCCTTTTTGTTACCTGCACCAGGCCATGAGGTGGAGGTAAATCAATAAAGTGATTTGTGTCTGCTTGCTCTGTCCTGGAGCTGCTGTGATTTGCTATCTGTAAGGCTTGCCTCAGGTTCACAAGGTACTGCCATGTTTGGGCCAGGAACAGTAGCTGAGCCCTCAAAATACTGCTGAAACTTACAACTGGCTGTGGGTGGCTGCAGAGAGCACGGCCTGCTCAAATAATAATCCCAAGGCTCAGCCTCCATCCCTGTCACCTGCAAGCTGTGCTGGACCATGCTCTGTTTTATTTAGCCTGTAAGCTCTATAAGGCAGAGTAACAGGCACATGTGTGACACACACGGCACGCTGCTGCTATGAGCCCAGGATGGGTTCCAGGATGGCTACCTACCTGGCAGCCCACACCCTGCTGTTCTGTGAGGCCCCATTTTACAGGCAAGGGAATGTTTCTAACCAGATGGCGAAACTGACATATTTCCCCTCTGACATTAAAAGATAATGCAGCTCTACGTAGGTGAATAATTTAGAATGGCAGTTGCTGCACAGTGTTATGTTAAATACCGCTAACTAACCTTGCAAAACATTACCTGCACTGTCATCCCAGCAGATGGACTACCAAGATGCAGAAGGCTGGCAGAGCAAGCAGAGGTGTCTGTGTGAGGAATCCTCTCACCCAGCTGAGACAGTGCAAAAGGTTTCCCCACCTGGGCTGAGCTGTGCAGTTCCCCTTCCTAGACAGCAAAGATAAAAAAGAGCTTTGAAGGCAGAACACCCCTGCCCTGCTGGTGGGGCGTGGAACAGCAAGCTCAAATGCCGGCACCACAGTGCCTATGCCTGCCCACCTTCGCTGAGCTCACAGCCTGAACTTTTCTGAGTCATCCACCTGCTTATAACTCTTCACAGAAGGCACTGGCAACCCTGTGAGTCCCTCAGCATATCTGCTCTATCCCTAATTAACTCTAATTCCAAAATGTAGTTTAACTACATGTTGATGTGTCACATTTGATCAGGGTAACATATTTACAGGCTGATAGCTCTTAGATCGCTTTTGTGTCTTCCTTTCAAGAGGCACTTCCCACTCTCTTATTATCAATTCTGTCTTTGGGGAGGAGGCCACTCACTGTGTAAGTCTTAAAAGAAAAGATCCCAAGCAGATTACAACATGACACGTGATAGACACTGTGGCTTAACTGGCTGAGTAGCTCCTGTGGGACCTGGAACTGTTCTGCCAAGAAACACGACATGAAGGGAACAAGCTCTGACCTGAAACAACCGATGGTAAACAAGGCAAAGACAGCCTGAAAACCTGTGCTGAAGGAATTGTGGCAAGGAGCATATACATGAACGTGTGACAGGGTATGAGACAGCCCAGCAGCCCCCCAAAGCTAAATGTTACAGGGTCCGACGGGTCAGCACAATGCAGCCATGTGCCAATACACCAACAGTGCTTCTGACACATGAAGTCTGCTCAGGCACAATCTCAAAAGCAGTGCAGCTCCCCACTTTTGATACTGGAGCCATCTGTCTTGGACAAGGCTCAGGCACCTTGCCATGTCTGATCGCGAAGGGCTTGACTGAACCTGGCTGGACCAACAGCAAAGATGTGAACAAAACCTTCCTCCCAGGCTGCTGTTAGCAAGCAGGACCGACTCCTGCAGCCAAAGCAGCCCGTCCGGCGCAGAACCCAACACAACAGATCCTTCCACATTAAGCTCTGTGGCAGGCGCCGCCTCCTTGCCACCCAATAGTTCTAATGCAAATGGAACTACCAGAAATTGAACAGATACAAGGTCACAACCAACCAAACGCCAGGTCCTGCAAGTGAGGGGCTCAGTTAGTATTAAAAGCCAGACTGAGACGTCAGTTTACAATATGGATGGTCATTTATTTATTGTTTTTATCATGACACATAAAAATGCTATGGCTGCAATATCAAAATATGGTGTCACTTATAAAATACCAGTATTATTAATGCGGTGGTAAGATACTGTTAACATTTACAGAGACGTGTGTGATAATTCCACAGCCTTGCCAAATGTTTTGCTCCTACGACAAAACCCCGAGGCGAGCAGACAACGGATGGGATGCAGTGTCCTATCTGTTATCATGGTTTTGCATCTTTGATTACTGAATGGTCTATAACGGTATCAATGATTGGTGCTGAATCTAATCCATTTGGATATGTTAGACAGGTCCTTTGCTTTTACAGTATGTGTCAGAATAAAAGAGAAGCATCTGAAAAATAAAGAGACGGCATTTCCTTACAAAATGAGATGAAAAAATAAAAAACCATATAAATGGAACATTCAAGTGTTTCTTTTTATATTTAAAGCTCTTATTTCAATATACTGTATTTAAACATTCTTAAATAATCACTCTGTACCTTTGATTTTCTGTTTCATTTTTTGGAAACAAATAGAGTAATCTCACTATAAATGTGTGCAAATAGAAAATATATAAATATACTTGAGGCCCATGTCATAAAAAGGTGGACTCCGAATTGTCACTTTTCCAATGGTCAGCTGGGGTCCCTTTCATTTTGTCTTGGAAGTTATTTGAGCTTTGTTCTTTTAAGTCTTTGAAGTCCTCCTGCAAGGAAGAGCCAAGCACACACATACCGTCTTGTGTTTCGTTTTGTAAACTACTTGATGACACCTGTAAAACAGTTCCAAAGCGACTGAACAGCGGAGTTGATGTGATCCACTTCAACAAACTGAAGTCTGTTTGGTCGACTGCTGAGCTCCATGGGAAAGTTGCTCCCATGGGAGACAACTCCATCTCTGAAGCGCTGTGAGTAACTTCATGAAATCCCACAGACCTTTCCCGGCTATGTGCTGATGAGGGGAGACTGCTTTCCTCATAAAGCAGAGCACGCTGGGGAGAGGCAGACACAATCCGATCTGTTGCACGTTCTGCCTTTGTGTGCTCTTGGAAAAGCGACTCATTTGTTGGAGA
Source organism: Alectoris magna (assembly GCA_030625065.1). Lineage (NCBI taxonomy): Eukaryota > Metazoa > Chordata > Aves > Galliformes > Phasianidae > Alectoris > Alectoris magna. Next base: position 64,993,430 of record CM060560.1, read on the forward strand.
TGTTGGCGAAGGCGTGTTTTGGTTGTAAGGCTTAAAACTGTCACTGGCATTTGAGACAAAGTTTGGTGAGAAGCTGTTTGCAAAGGGCTGTTTCTGATGGATTGGCCCTTTTTTGACATTCAACTTGGTCAGAAGCTGGGTCCGAATCTCTGGAGATAGTTTACTCAACTGGCGCCCAAGCTGAAGCTGTGTTGGGAATAGCGTTCCCTGAAGGGTTCTGTACAGAAATCTGTAAGAAGAGAACGTGCATATGAAAGGAACTGAGAGAGAGGAGGTACTCAAGTTATTTTCATGAGAATACATTAAAAAAATGTAAAACAGAGGAAAATAAGAGATTTATGTGCCCTTATGTTTGACACAAGAAAGATTACTGATGAAAAGTTCTGACTGCTGTGCTGTGTATGTGGACTAATAACAAGCGGTGTAATAAAAATGTGTTTTTAGCCAGTGATCCACTTTGTGATGGCATATGGTCTTTCATTTTTCCTGATGTGGACTCAAAGGCAAAGGGTAGATCAGTCGGTATGGAAGGCTTCTTACATCCATAAGCAGGCAAGTAAGTCCACAACATGGGCCCAATCTGGTCTAGTACCAGATCTGGAGGTTGGTGGCCCTGCCTGTGGCAGGGAGTTGGAGCTTGATGATCCTCGGGGACCCTTCCAACCTAAGCCATTCTGTGATTCTATGAACATACTATCAGAATTTCTGTATTGTGCATGAGGACAGGTTAAATCTGGAAGCATCATGAAAAACCTCACAGGATAGAAAATCTCTGCATGGCCAGGAGCTTCAGTCTACACCACTCTACAGGAGTGAACTGTTTACAATAATTTCCCTCCTGTGGTGCAGAGCCAGGAGCTGTTGTCTCTTCCTGTGGTCAGGAGCACAAAAAAGGTTAAACAACCTGACTTGATATAATGACCCATTGAAAAATGTTGTCTTGGCTGATAAGACAAAGAGAGGACGTATTTCTTGCCCGCGAAATCATATGTATGAAATGCTTTCACATATGAGAAAAGATACAATACCTGGGCAGCAATGCAGCTACTGGTGATACAATGCAAGTGAAGTAGAACATCGGGTCTCCCATCAGCCTCTCCATAGTCCAGTAGGGATTGGAAGGAGGATGGCATACTGGGCAGGAAGCATTGTAAACCAGAGCCACAAAGAAAAATAAAAGGATACTGAAGATGCAAGATGACCAGTGGAGGAAAGTCTAGAACAATAAAAGAAACAACAAAAGAGCAATGATTCTGTCCTCGATGAGAAAACGATTCTGAATTAACTGTTGTTAATTTCTGAAGCCAAATCCTTGGACAGTAAAGAATTTAGAGCCTTGCATTTTCAAAGATTAGATACAAAACACTACAATGCTGTGCACAAGTCACAGCTCAAAACCTTTTTCATGTTTGCTTAGAACACTTGCTTGATAAAAATAGAATGTGCTGAGTGAATGAAACGAACATCTTGTGTTTTTGTAAAATTGAACTAAGGAAGAAATGACAGCATGCCAGCAAGTTTCCGTAGAGACCGTGGGTACCTTACCCAAGTTTTGGTTTCAATAGCCAAATGCAGTATGATGGTGAAAAGCGCTGTTGTGGTGATGGGAGTTCCCCAGGAGAAAATATCCACCTCTGAATCATAGTAAGTCTGTAGAGAAAGAGACAGAATTTAGCCCAAGCGTTTACCAGTTCTCCTCAAAATGCCTGGAATAGAATGTCTTAAACCAAACACTTACAAAATAAGGGATGAAGAAGCAAACGAGGCTTTGATACATAGCATCAATCATGTTCATCCAAAACATGTGTGGTTGATACTCCTGTGGCACAAAAAAGAAAATAAAAGAAGGAAATCAGAAATGCTATTTGCTGGGCTAGGTATTTTCGAGTATTTTCGAGTATTTTCAAACATTCCAATGGACCCTTTGGCTTGTGGCACTGTCTCCAACACTTTGGTGATCAGTTAGGTACCACTGGGGATGAATTATGAAGTTGATCTGCAAGTCACTCCATTCTAGGAGGAGAATCTTCTCCTTCATTTTTGTTTGCTACCAGAGGGTGTAATCTGAATCTGACACTTCCATTACACACTCAGACCAGCAGACATTTATGAAGGTGCCCAAATTTATGCACTACAGTTACACCAGTGATTTCAGGAGGTCTCTGAGGTGAAGGCACGTGAATAAATGGGTCTTAAATCACGTGCAGCATGTGCACCCAAACACGGAATATATATTTGCAAGAGAGAAAGAACAAAATGCATACATGCTTAGAAATGATATGCATTTCAAAACATAGCTGGTCTTTTTTATTGTTGTTGATGTTTTAGACATACTTTTGCCATCTAGATACTTTGACTCAGATGAGCAATAGCAAGCAATAGTAACAATGACTTTCCAGATCTTTTTATCAGTCATGTGCCCGCTGGGAGCCATGGTTGCTTTCCAGTTGAAATTGAAGGCATCTGGGGGAAAAAAAAAAATAAATTACAAAAAGCAGAAGCTTTTACCTCCATATTCTGTCCACTTTTATAAAGCTGAGGTACAGACAGTAACACTTCAGCTGGCACATCCTTATCCAGCACACCAGTGATCAGTTGCGGAAGAGAGGAGAAAAGCAAATTGAAGAAGATGAGATACCACTGGTCAACCATCGATGAGCCAGAGAACCCACAGTAGAACTGGTACCAGAAAAGAAGGGCCACAAACATCTGAAAGAGAACCAGCAACTCTGTAAATATGAGAGGAGATGGCATCCCATTCTGAAATTATTCTCATTCCAGTTCTGCAAGGACTTACCCATGTACCCTAAACACGTGAGTTTTCTAGTGAAACCTAGACTTGAACTCGCTGTTCCTCATGCCTGTGCCACTAAACTAAGCTGCAGTTTGGCAAATCTGGAAGTCTTTGTGCTGCTGGACCCTCAGACCTTATGGGTCACACAAAATTAACTTTCAGTTCAAGTGAAATTCTGAAATGCAATTTAGTTAACCATAAAAAGCTCTCCCAGCTGCAGCTAACCTCTAGGTATTTGAGTACTGATCCCACAGCGTTTACACTGCTGTCATAAGAATAAGCATTTCCACAATAACTCCTTCTTCTGGTTTAGAAGGCTCAGCTAGTCTTCAAAGGGTAAATGCAGAGTTTTTCCAAGACCAACATGAGACTTCCAGAAGCAAGACAGAAGAAACAACAGGGTCTAACAAAGTGGTTTTAACTGTTCTGATCTTTGTGCTTTGAAATTCAGCACAGTGAAGACTCCTTTGTCTTCCTTACTCTTCGTTTGAATGACAAAATTGATTGCATATACACCAATGGGACTGTTCATGTAGTTTGGTTCTACCTACTTCTACAATCTCTGCAACATGAAAAATGCTAAGGATTTTAGGGCTCAGGAGAGGTGCTGATCTCACTTGCGAGGGGAGGTTTGAGCTCTAGAAACAGGTGCGTAGCTTCCTAGGGAAGGAAATAAACTCCAAGGCTTGGTCCTCCTAAAATTCCAATTTTAATTACTCTTTGTAAAGTGATTAACACTACAGAGAAGGCAACCTTGGCAACTGTCCCTCAGGGGTTCTCCTCATTTTAACCATGAAGAAGGGAAATGATATGACCTCTCCCTTCATTTCCTCTTATTTTTATATTTTTTGCTCCAAAGCTTTCAACTAGCTGGAGTACGTTAACCCTTCTTCATCTTCAGGTACTTAGAGGAAAATAATTTATTCTATCTGAAATTTAAATGTGGAAGAAAAATAGCCACAGTTTGCGTAGGCACTGAAAACCACTGTAAGGAGAATAATAAGCATGTCTTGTAGAGGGAAACTGACACAAAATAGGAGGCTTAATCCTGCTATACATATAGGTGTGTATACAGAGAGATATACAGTATGTACATGTTCAGGCAATGTGCGCATACTACACTGTAGTAGTTTGTATATCAGTAACAACATGCCTCACAATCTGTGAGCCCATGCCATAAACAAATCTTCAAAAAGTTAAGCAGTAGCATATTCTTAAGGATCACCTCTAGAAGTGCTTCACGTATTTCAGGAGAAATGCCTTCCTTTGCCTAAAACAAAACCGGGTTAACAGAGCTTTTGATCAGTTGGCTGGAACATGGCAATTTCATTCATAATTGAACAGACTTTGAAATTTATTTCCTTTCCTCATCCAAAAGACAACGAAATTTCCCAAGTCTTTTCATAAAATGGAACTGCAGTAAATACACGGATTTACAGACTTTTCTCTTTCTCGCTTGAAATACACAGAATCCAGCTAATCCTGCACCTAAGAAATTTTCCTCTCCAGAGCCTTGTTAAAATGAACCCATCCTGGAAACAGTTTGGCTTTGAGAAAAATGGGGAGTTTGATGAAAATACACTCAGATGAGAGTTTTCATACCTCCTCCAGTACGGGTCTCAGCAGTGCCGTTAAAGAAAGCTGTGCAAATAAGTGGCACTTCAGTAACCAGCGAATTAATTTCTCCCCCCTCAAATTTTATTTCAGATTAAACAACTGTTTGATTTAAAACACAGCATTTCCTCATCTGTGTACATTACCCACCTGAAAAACAGTCAAAGCAAATTAAATTTAATGAGTTTTTGATGTAAAAATTGAGTTAGATTTTTGACGAGAAAGGTTTCTTTTTTTTTTTCCCTCCCACATGAGTCTCTTAGGAATTTGGCCCCAGGTGGAAGACCTCAGTTAATACAATGTATGCCAAAAAATGTCCAGTGCTCTCTTGCAGAGGTAATGCATTAAGGAGAGCAAGCAGTGCATGCTTGCGCAGTAGAAGTTTGTTTACATAGAGTCCCTTTATATCATGCTTGGTTATTTCCAGTCATGCTACGTTTTAGTTTATATTTTATTTGTATTTTTATCCTCTTTTCCAAGCCAAACATCTTTTTGGATAAGTCATCTGAGTTTCCAAATGGCTTTTGCAGCAATTTGGAATTTAAACTTTGAGTTAGGTTCTACGGGAAAATGGAAAGTTTCACAATACAAGCAAATGGGAAAAATAACACTTGAGTGAGTAGAAACCTTGCAGAACATTTGCAGTGTAGCTATCTTGCTCTCCACTGAGAATCATCCAGAATTTTCTCCTAGCAGAAAGATCAGGTGCTCCTATCTTTCATTTTTGAATAATCTTCCCTTAAGGGCAGGCACAGTGTCAGACATATTCATGTCTGTATGCTGGATATACCACTACAGTTTAGAGACAGCAGAAACAAGCATTGCTCAGAAAGCTCTGAAGGCTGCCAAGGCAGAGCCAACACAAAGGGATATTTCTCAGTTATATGCTAACCCTGAGGCAGCAGCTTTTGAAAATGTCTTACTAAAAATGGCAAGAGAAATAATACTTGTAATAGTGGGGAGTTGTACCAAAGGAAATGGAAGATTTTACAAGGGCTGAACAAAAATGTAGATATATAAACAACATCTCTGGCTGCTGATTGCTGGAATGTCTTATGTGTATTACTTCTTTTTTTTTTTTTTTTTTTTTTTAAATTTTTCTGATTTTAATATGAGATTGCTCTCAAATACACTTCCTGGAAGTGGGAGGTTTGATGCTGTCAAGCCAAAGGGTATCTTGGATATGTTCAGCGCTGGGGCTGGAGTACAGATGTTCAGCATCATCCAGGATCAAGCTGTAGTACTCACACATTTGAAAAGCAGCACATATTTCATTGTTGTGTTTCAACAGGTGGATCTCCACTGACTGCAACATGATTTAAATCTACTTGCTATTCCAGGCTTAGGCAGCAATTCAGCCTTTCCAAGCCCTTTCTGGTTTTTTTTTGCATGTAGTTTCTGATCGGACCACAGACAGCATTTTATCATGCTCACATTAGCACAAAGCTGGTTTATTAATGCTTTAGTTCTCCTTTATATTCCAAGAATATTTAAAATTTTGAGCACATAATGGTCTTTTTCCTGAGCAGACAACTATCTGCAGGTTGAGATCAGACAGAGATTAGCCAGACCGAGAAGAATTTACACAAAAACTTACCACTGATTGAAAAATTGAGACTGGATGGAATTTGGAAAGCAACTTTTACGAAATGGGAGAGCTGCATTTTTTCTTAGTAACATTTGGATAGTGAGGACGAAATCCATTCTCCCACTCACAGTTCACACATTATCCTCTGGAGTAAGCAGAGGTCTGAGATCTCTGGCTCTCTTCTTTTTCCCAATTCTTCATATCCCTGGCTCCCAGGGTGATTTGTAGGTGTCGAAAGTGAGGAGATCTATGTGCCAGCCAGCCACTCCCACACAGCTGATGGAATTCTTGCTTGTCTCGTTAGGCAGTTTTCAATCAATCACCTTTGTACTCTGAGATCAATGCAAAGGCACTTTGTTAGAGCCAGGCAGTCGAGCTGCTATGGCTCAGTGCCCAGGACTGGACTAACTCTTGTTTCATACACCAGGGAGGAAACACAGACCCTTAGTCTGTTCTTCACCACGGTGTGCTTCCTTTCTAATGAATTCTTTCAGTTAGCTGGGAATAAGACAGATCAATGAAAAATCTTCCAGATCTTGGCATCTGAGGCACACAGGGGTCTTGAATTATCCCAAGTCACTGGGGAAATTGTACAATGATTCATAAGCAATTACAGGATGGAGTCAGGAAGAGAAAACACACCCAACAACTGCTACTTCGGACCAATGCTGGATGACCCTGGCATTAAAGACTCCCGTGTCTAGCCAGCTAAATTCTGTGAAACTGCTCTATAAATGAAACTTTTCTTAAGTAGTGCTTGTTATTGCTGTTACCTAATTTGCACATTCAGCAGCACACTGTAGCTGTTATGGAGTGAGTCCTGTATTTTTGCAAATGGCAGCCAGCTGTCTTTCAACTCTGCAAGTTTTTTTGCAGCTTATTTATAAGCTGTTTGAAGGCTGACCTAATGCTCACTTAGCACAGAATAAACCCTGGAAACATATGTTGCTACAAAGCTGCCAAGTTAAACACTTACTGCATTTTTGTAGAAGAAATACAGCACCATGTTGGCAAGTCGGGAATAACACCAGTGACCATGAACAAGCAAGAGCTTCTCCAAATGGCGGAACCTTGGGATTGCAAAGTCGCTTGCCATCACCGCCTTGTAATGAGAGAAAAGTTGAAAACATTATTGTAAGGTGTCACTTTCAACCCCAACAGTGAATATAGTCATCTTCTCAACTTAAAATGTCACTGGAAGTTGTAGTGATGAGGAATCAAACTCATCATAGTGCACAGGAAATGCAGCCTTGGAATTCACATAAGAAAACCTGGTGGCTTTGCGGAACATGCCAGAAGACCTGGTCCTTCCCCAGTGGGGATGATGGTCTACGCTCCAGGCTGTGACAAGCAGAAGGAAAGTGAGAGGTGGGAGAATGGCTGGCAAGTAGTTCCATGAGCCTGAGGGCTCACGGTAATACATGCGTGAGCATCTTGGTTGCTGTAATGTCTTTTGTTGTAAAACCAAAGGGTTACTTACAGGGCAAAATGAACTGCCAGTGAATGAAACAGAAAAGCACAATCAAGAGCTTGCATTACAATTACTGGACTTTAAAAGACAAAACAGTAAGAACACTGGTTTCAAAGAACATTTGCAATCCTGGCTTATAAAGTTTACTCAGCAGCCCTGAGACATCTGTATTTTGAGGGATTTTTTAAATCGTGTGCTAAAACTATGAATAATCGTGTTAGATGAGACTCCCCTGGGGTTGTGCAGACTGCCAAATCAAATTGACAACATGAGTCAAGTGGATGCACTTTCTCTCTACTTCTGAATGACTAAAATTCAAGGCACTGTGCATCCAGATGACACTGTCCCTGAAGTGATGGTTATCGCAGACATTTCATGATCTTCCATATCCTGGGATCACATTAAGATTTAATGTAATACTACCTTACATTTCATTTTTTTTTTTAATTTTGATATCAGCTGTGGAGGACCAAGTCTTCCCCATACTCTCTAAGGTATTTTGGCCATGTTTTCGAATGAGACATCTTTCCTTTTAATTCTTCCCTCTTCCTTTTCTTGGTAAACCATCAGAAGGAATCATTTTTCTCAAATAAGTGTGCTTTTAGAAGCTATTCAACTAAACTCTGAAACAGTATGGAATGCAACGTAATTTAAGCCACAGATTTATATAAGCACTGGGACATTTTTTAAATGTTGACCCATCCATTCTGGGATTTCTCAGGTACTAAGATACGTGTGTCACACCCTCACTGCACACACTAGTCTGATTTGTCTTGCAGATATGTTGCTCTTCATGATTTGAAAACAGAGCTGTGCCACATCTGCTTCCTTATCCTCTGCCCAATCTCAGCCTGTCCCAATATTCAAGCAAAATGGTTCGCTTCTTTGCAGCTATGTTTCTAGGATATTACTTCACAACGCACTGTGAGAAATGCTTTATTTTTTTAAATTCCATTTTGATTAGAATGAGGAACATGAGAAGACAGTGTTATCCAACTGCATCTGCATGTTTATTTCACTTCAAAATATAGTCTCGATTTTCACTTTTTAATTTTTTCTTCCAGCATTTTCAAAGGAAAAAATGATTCATGCTCCACACACTTCCATACAATTTGGAAAGAAAATAAATCAGAGTGTATTGCTGTTTCAGGCATCCAAATCCTCAGAGCCTTTTGAGTATCTGCATGCGCAAGATTCTGACAGCTGTTTATAGTAAAAAGGCCTGCATGGTTCTTTGGACCTTGGAGCAAAGGAAGGGATCTACTAATATTTTCCACTCCACTGAACTTTCATTTAAAAAAACACAGACAGTTTAATGGGTTAATGAGCAAATAACTTTCAGACTTAAATACACCACAAAATAAAAAGAAAAGAAACAGGGGCATTTGAGGACTTCTTATTGTCAGTGCACAGCTGAAAGTAGCATGATGGCGAGAGGAGTTTAAAAATGCATGCTACATATGTCTGCATTAGGAAAAAAAATGGATCTGAATATAAAGATTCTAAGAGCTGATAAGAGCTAATAAGACTCGAGGAGCCTGGGCAGACCCTTTTTGAATTGGTGGGCTTGGAGGAGACTCCACATTCTCCTCTGGGTTTCCTGGACTGCCTGCCAAGTGATGGTGCAAAAGCTATGCAAAGTTCTTGAGGCTTTGTTATGTAGCAATGAATATACTTGGTATTAACTTAGTTCAAGGCTTCCTTTTCTCCTGCCCTCTCCATCCACCGCAGCCTGGTTCAGAGGGCCTACAGCTGAGATGCCATATGCACAATAAGTATCAGAATATTTCTGTGGTAGCTTCTTCCAAGTCTAAGTTACAGCTGCTTGCCAACTCTGGAGAAGCATTTTTTAAGAAATTTGAAGCCTGAAATCTTTCTCTTTGAATAGCACTGATGGACATCCACTTGCACTGGAGATGACTTTGACCAAACTTCATGGATGATTAAAAGGAGAAAATAAGAGCTCTACTAGGTCAGGCTGAAGCCCGTCGTATTCCCTGGTATTCAGCCTTTAACAATGGCCAAGAGACAATGCCTTTGGAAGAGTATACGAATAGGAGAAACATCTGACTTTTCTCTAGACAACTGTCCCAGCTTCTAGAGAGTTTTGCACCAGAAAACACACAACTTCGCCATCTAAGTTCAAAGCTCAGTATATTTCTTGTGTTTTTAACCCGGTTAAATTATAGTACTCATGAAATTTCCCAGAATAAAAAAACTATCACCACTACTTTGCTCCACTGTGGGGCACAGAACCACCTGCTGGTAACTAAGTTAAGGAGTAGGTTTAATCTGCTCAGGTGCTAAGGATGAAAACAATTCCCATCCTGCCTGAAGAGCTCTTAGGTTGTGGAGATGAGGTATCTTCCTCATTCTGTGTGCCTTACTGCCATTTCTGGTACAAGCATAGCAAGTGAGCAACATTAACATTAAGAGACAGAGGCAATAGATAATACAGTAGGTAAATAAACTTCCTCTCTTTTGGGGACGGGAGAAGTGCCTCTTATACAGTAGCAAATGCAGTAATAATAGGCTGAACACATCCAAAAGATTGCAGGGCAAGTGCCTTTACTGTGCAGGAAATGGGGAAAAAAAAAAAACAAAACAACACTTGGTGCTGTTGAGAGCAGTGGTTCTGCAAAGGGCTGCAATTTGCTATTTCTTCACTGTTCTGCTGTTGGGATAAGGCTAAGTAAAAAGATGTGTGGGCGTAGTGGCTAAAAGATACCACTACACTATGCAAACAAACTGCTTCAGCTGCATTGGCTTGTGCAACTATTCTGCAGGGCGAGTATAACCAAGCAGTGCAAGAGAGAATAACGGCAGAATAAGGTGACTCTTATTTCATGTCTAACTAACACATTGCTGATCTTTATTTCCTCCTTGAAACCAATATTTATTAAATGATTTCTTAAAATACATTGCTTTGAGGGATCTGATAAGTTGAACATTCTGAGAAGCTAACATGTAAGCTCAGCACAGATCTGAGAACAAATATAAGCTCCATCTCAAGCTGAAAGCATACCTATGAAGCACAACTGGCACTCAGCACAACTTGCAGCTTCTTTATTTGTGCTGGCTATCCAAAGGCAGCTTTGTCAAGTTAGCATATGGGAAGTGCCTATTTCACTCTTTGCACGTGCTTTTCAGTGAAGGAACAACATTACCTGCATGCCTTCTTGACCGGAGATCCCCACACCAACATCTGCAACTTGGATCATACTGACATCATTAGCACCATCACCTGAAGATGAGAAGATACAGTTTTATTTGTCACAAGCAGACCAGGAAACAGCAAAGCAGATGAAAACTAGTTATTACTATGTGTTGGCTGAGTATAGGAAGGGAGATGTGGGATTAAAAAAGAAAAGCCAGCTTTGGAATCTAAGGTTCAAAGCTTGGCAAAGCCGCTGAGACATTCTTTTCAGTAAAGCCTAAAATATCAGCCCTGAACTGAACAAATATGAAAACACTCAAAGAATGAGATTATTAGAGCTCTGCTTCCTTATAACTGTCTGTCTGTCTGCAGTAAGGTTTGATTAAGAATGAAACATGCAGTGAAGACGCCCATCTAGCAAAAAACAATACTAAAAAGTGGATGAATTCTTGACTTGGGTTGCCTAGTCTGACATCACTAATATAACACTGCAGGCAGATTTATCCGCATGGGTTACAGAATCCCCATCTCTTGCTCTTTTTCTAATCATCACACCACAAGGTGATAAAAACGATGCCTCTGTTACTATTCCAAACAAACTCAGCTTAGCTCGTGTTGGTTAAAAGGGAAGATGGAACAACTCGTTTTTTAAACTAGAGCAAGAGCTTGAATTCAATGCACAGGTTCATGTCGCTTAGAAGGACTGAAAACACAAGCTACTCATCCTTCACTATTGTTTTTAATATTTCTGGATAATTCAAGTTAACCTGTTAGATATTTTTGTCAACATATGAAAATGATGATGCCCACAGTCAGTCAGACAAAGACATAAAGTAAGCATGAGAAAGGAATACTTGTGATAAATGTAATGTAGTGGGCATGGCGATTCCACAGCACACATTTGGTGCTGTGGATGTCACAGGTGTCTGGCAGTTATGTACTTTGGATTTCTCACAGGTAGGTCCAACCCACATTTTTATGTGATGATTAACTAAGATAGGTGGATGAAAGATAAGGTGTTTTGTGATAATATATGTTACAATTGTGTCTTCTAGTGCAACCTGAGCCTAAACTTGAGATAGGGAAAGAAAAGCTGTCTGATTTTCCTTATGTAAAAATCACAGAAACATGAAAGAAGCTGCCAGATTTAAATAGGATGCATGACAAAATCTGCCCTTCGCCAATTGAACAACTGGCTGTGAAGTAGTGTAACAACTGGCACGATGCCAGTCATAAATTCATTCTCTGTACAGATGGCCAATTCATGTCCTATGCTGTATTGCTTACTTGTGATGAAAAATGCAGACCCTTGAGCTTAATCATGGCTGAGTGAAACAACAATGAGCATGCTTTTGTTCTGCATAATACACTGATTGCAAAATGGTGCTCTGCACAGCAGAGCATGCCAAAACCTCAAAGCATACTGAGCTATCACCAGCACCTAACTTCTGTAGGACGAAATCCTAAACGCTATTCCAAGAGTTCAGTACTAGCTTTGAATAAATTAAAGTTGTGTTAAAGTTGTTTGAAACATTTTCAGACACAACTAGAAGGTATGTGAGTTGTACGGCAGCTGGAAGGATCCCACTGCAAATCAAAAACCCAAGATTCTCAGTAAACATCAAAGCAGGCTAGTTTAAAATGAGGTATTTACCTATTGCCAAGGTCATTGCTTTGAGTTTGTCTCTGACTAGTTTCACTACCATGCTCTTTTGGAGTGGAGTAGAGCGACAACACAGAACTGAACGGCACCGCTTGGCTAGTGCAAGAAATTTATCTTCTAATGTAGGTTCCAGGGCATAAGCTAGAGTCCTTCCATCAATCACTAGGCCCAAGCTGGAAAGCACAGGGGAAGAGGGTGGATAGAGAGGGGTGAACCCAACAGTCACGTTTCCAGTAGCTTCGTCTATTGTGTTGTTTGAAAATTTAGACTCTACGCATTGCAGACACTGCTCCAGCAAGACAGCACATGTCTCCTGAAAAAAATTCAAAATAAATATGTTTGAGAGAAAAGAACATGTATTCAAAAATTTCCATTCTCTGTATATTTAGGCATAAGGAATATGGAGAATGTGTTACAACCATAGAAGTTTTAATTTCTAATATACTCCATTTGCTCTGAACATTTTTATTTATTTATTTATTTTTTTGTGGAAGACATGACAACAACGAAGACATGAAAGACTTAAAATCTAATTCCTCTTTAACATGCAGTATTGTATGCTAAACTAATTTCTTTTAGCTCCTTCTCAGAATAACAGTGTTGGAAAATGATATAATAATCAGTATCAGTACCAAGTTAAGAATGGTGATGAGCATCATGTACACGCCTACAACACTTATCAAGTAGTTATGCATTATTAAAGGCCAATTACAGGTTATTTAAGCCGAATTCTCTGTCCTAGACATACTCAACTAAAAGACGTTACTGAGAATATATGAACTTCTAAAATGAAATGCTACTGGTTGTACAGCAAAGAATGACAAAAAACAAAAGATCACTGAAAATCAGTTTACCAGTTCAGTTGATACACTCAAGTAGGGAAAATGCTGTTATCTTTTCTTCCTTTTCCAAAAGAATTGGAGCTGGATACTGCTGACCTACCTCTCCTCTGCTGATCTGAAGTCCAATTTTATCACCCCAATAAAGGACTACAGCACTACCGGTCTGGTTCCTTGCATGTTAAACCATATCAGTAAACACTCTGTGACTGTCTGCTTGCGACAAGTTGAGCACAGGAAAGATCAGCAATTCAGAAGAATTAGAAAAGGTCTGTTAGGAAGCAAGTCATTATTGTAGACGTGGTTTACTGGCTTTTGAGTGCTAGCACTGAAATTTAAGTATTGCTTCTATTTCCAGAGAAAAAGCCATCTGAGAAAACACGAATGAGTTATCTAGATACTACATTTCAGTGTAAAGCACACATTTTCAATTCAATTGTTTTCTTCCTAAGCAAACGTTCAATAACAGGTTGCTTTAGTGCCAATGTGCAAAATGAGGGATGTTTTCAGAAAGCATACCAAAGGCAGGCATTTATGTTGTTATGGCATGCTGGTGGATCCCAAAACACACAGTTAAATGTCTTCAGTAAGTTTATGACACATGACATTACAACCTAGAAATATAATTCACTGAAAAGTATTCAAAGATTTGTCCTACCTGAAAATTACGGTTGAAGCAGGAAAAGGAAAAAAAAAAAAAAAAAAAAAGAAAAGAGGGAAAGGAAAAAGAAGCCATCAAACTCTTAATTGTACAAGTTGAAAACAAAGTAAAGCTACTTCACAAGTAGACTTCCGTATAGTGTTGGATCTGCTTACTGGTGATTCAGCATTCAAAGTGATGATTTCCTCATCATGATCTAGCAGCTTGCAGGCATATGCAATATTAACAGCAGTTTCTTGCTTGTCTCCAGTAAGAACCCAAATCTGCAGCCCAGCTTTGCGCAAGCTTGCAATGGTTTCTGGAACACCTTCCTGTAAACGGTCTTCAATACCAGTGGCACCTAAGCACATGGAAAAAGTAAATTATTCCACATTCAATAAACACTTAGGGTTCACTTCAAACTGTAAGCTTGGATTTTTCCAAAAATTACAGCTGCTTTCACTGGGAAACAGCTAAACGAAACTAACAATGTATACAATATTCAGGCAGCTTTTTGGAGGTCCTAGAGAGAGGAGTAGAAAACAGCTGGTGTAAACATTTGCATCGACAGTCAGCCACAAATCCAGAGTTCCAAACTTCAAAAGCAACCCGATGCCTCTCTCAGCGGTTCACAAACCTGATGTACCGTTGCTCATTGTTTCTCTGCTCTGTATCTTCACCCTTTCTTCTGAATGTTGCCAGATAAGATATTATTGATTTATCTCTGAAGGGTCTTGACTGCCTTTCCTCAACTGAAAGAGGACTGGTCATTACAGATTTCTCCTTTTCAGAGGGGAATGGCAGCAGAACTGCAGCTTGGTAGGCTTTAGACATGAACTGCTTACTGTCTTGTGGCTGCTCTTTGCTCTTGTAGACAGACACTGGTTGCCCGATGAGATTTAGTAGAGAATAAATCATAAATCTACAATCCATAATGTAGAAGGAAAATGAGGCTTTTTCATACTCCCAGTGAATCTTCCTACTTGTTTATAACAAACTCAGTATTTTTCCTATGCTTTCACAAATCAATAGGAGACAAGACTTTCAGACTGTAGTAAAAGCAGCTCAGGACCAAGTTCAGTGCCACCAATGAATTTTAGAGAGGCTTCAGTGTGAGGACGTGTAAGCCCTGACAATCAGACAACCCAAAGATAACAAATACACAAATTACCTGAAACAACAGGAAAGGCAAAGCAAACCTGCCATCTCTTTATTGCCACTATAACAACTGTTTGAAGAAAAGCACTTTCACCACAGAAGCCCACCTGCAGACTGAGCACTAGTTGTAGGTGAAGTGCAATGTCATGAAAACTTTTGAATTATAAAAGCTTTTATAATTCAAATAGTGCACAAAGGAAAAGACATTCCTTTTCCAGATTCACTTTTTTTTTTTTTTTTTTTTTTTATTCCCAGAACCTAAGAACTCTCTTATTTCTTGTACAATCTAATTTCCATTTTTGTTTTTCAGAGCGCAGCCAGAGCCAACAGGGACAACCATGGTGGGATCTTTCTGATTAATGTGGTCAGAATCAGTCACCTCAAGCTCCCCTTTAAGTCAGAGGAGAAAAACAGCCACTTTGAAGGCATGATTCATCTAATCCTAAAGGAGGTATCTAAGATAGATCAAATGAGCTGCACTTTCTGGTTTTTTTTTTTTCTCTCTCCACTGGTTATATAAGGAGCCTTACAGATCTAAAGTAGACACAACAGAAGTTGAGTGAGGTGGATCTCATCTCCCAGAGACAGGCAAGTTGGCAAACAGTGAAGGCTATTACCTCCATCAGTGCTATGGCTGTCCCAGCTCCTCTGCCTGAGAAAGAAGTTGGATGCTTGGAGTAATAGTGGATACATATGTATTTTAGAATCACAAGTGCTCTCAACTGAGCAGAGAAACAGTATGACTTTGCCCTTGGAATATATTTCACATACACTGATTTTAACTACACCATTATTAAGTACTGCAGTCCCCTTCCACAGTGTACACAGGCTCTAGGTGTTGAACCTGACGTATAAGGGTTGATGCCTCTCACAAAAGCAGTTTATGAGCTTTGCATTATAAGCACCTCCGGTACTCCTGGAATTGTGGAACTCCCTGGCATAGTAAGGAGGCTGAAAGCTACTGAAATTCTGCAGCCAGGGTTGGCCAAGTACTTTTCCTACTTAGAGCAGTAATTCTCATTTATGACATTGTGTCAAATGCATCTCTTGTTTTACTCCAGCCATTTCACTAATGATAAAATGATTGCAGGAGCAAGGATAAAAAGGGCATGCCCGTTATGTTAATTATAATCCCATTCCTTTGTAGTGCCACACATGACAATTATGACAAAGTCCAAAAGAAGCTAATCTCTGTACTGTCAGAAAATATTTAAAGAAAAGAATGGATTTCATAGCCAAGCCTTCAGAATTTTCAGCACTTTTTAATTTTACGCTCAGCTCTCATTTCATTACCTAGCAGATGCAAATTCTTCTCTATCTGCAGTGCTGACTGAAACAGAAGTTCTTCACGATTCTCAATAGAAGATTCTGCTTCCAGATGACTTTTTAACCAACAAGCATACTCCTCTTTGCTCAGAACCTGTTGAAGAGAGTATGTGAGGGCACAGTCAAAGTGATGCAGAGGCATTCATACTTTATTGAATAAAATGAAAAAAAAAAACAAACAAAAAAACAGAAATCAAGAACAATGAATTAAGAAAGTCTTCAGTTATCTTTGTCAAGAGATATAAGTCTTCAGTTATCTCTTCTTAAAAGAAAATTAAGAGCTTGCACTGACTTACTCGTTTTGCAATACACAGGGTTCGCAGCCCATCTACAGCATACAGATTAAGGTAATTCTGGGTTTTGGTTTGGATTTTCTTTTGATGCTTGCCCCGAGGGTCACCTAGATATCGATAAAAAAGAAATTAGTGCCTGAAAAATAACAGCAGCTGAACAGCCTCAGAAAATATAAATGTGTCTATAGTACTTATGTACCATCACTTTAAAACTGATACTTTTAAAGAGCTGTTGATATCTCCTGGGAAACTTTCAAGTAAAACATTCCATTTAGAAAAAAAACCCGTTATCTCACAGTTCCATCTTTTCTTTCTTCCCTCTTCAAATGTCACCCTGAATGCATGTTAGACAGACCTCCTTTTTTTTAACTCAAATATTTGCTTGGCCTGAAGGCTTTGAGAAATCATAATAATCTTAACAACAAACAATAATGCCAGAAAGGGAAGTATGATTAAATAGTCTATTGGCAAATCCTTCTGTACATCTCATCATGTGCAGAAAAACTACACTTCTTAGTTTTTCTCATGGGTTAGTATCTCAGGACAACCAGAAACAGTGCTCTGTTTTTTATATCTAAGTGTATGAAGGCACTACTGTTACTACTGTACAGACACTACTTTGTGGCATGAGTGGCAAGAAGTTCTGGGTGTCACTTTGATTCACTCAGAACACATTTACACTTAAAGCAAACCTCACAATTAGCTTCTACCTTGAATGCACAACTTCCACTTAGTTTACTCTTCCCTTAAACCAGGTGTTTAAACTCTTCCCTTAAACCAGGCCTGCGCCCTGCCCTGAGCCATCATGGCGGTGGCCCTGCCCTGTAGAGAGGCCCAGGGCACGAATACATTGCTCAGCCAACAACCAAACCATCTGCCTGTGTGCAATTAGGCAGTGCTGTGCAGCGCTGACTCAACTGATGGCACACAACTCTGCATTTTGATACACAGGCTAAACACAGTGCTCTAAACAGTGAAGAATACACAGCTGTGCCTTCTGTTTTGATAAAGGAATAACCATAAAAAAAAATATCACCAATTCATGTTTTTGACACCATTTTCAGTTGATATGAATACATGAGGTGATATGAATACATGTGGTGCTCAGAGATATGATTTAGCAGAGGGTTGCTAGAGTACTATAGTTAGGCTGCGGTTGGACTTGATGATCTTTGAGGTCCTTTCCAACCTGAGTGATTCTATGATTCTATGATCTGCAAATTTTCAAGTAGAATGCATAAAGTTGCAATCAGATATTCAACTCCAAAGTCTGATTGTGTCTCTTTACCAGACTTTACCAGACTAATCCCTCTCTTACCAGAGAGAAATATCCCTCACTTCACACCTTATTCATGTCATCGCTCTCTGGCAGTATGCACATTTGTGAACAATTATCAAGGACAGAGTACAGGAGGAGATAAAATTTCACCAAAAATCTCTGATCATACCCCTTGAGACCTCACTACGAGCTTCAGCCACTGTCACCCAACCAGCCAGATGCATTAGTCACAAGGTCACATATCACAGATTCACAGAATGGCCTGGGTTGGAAGGGATCTCAAGGATCATGAAGCTCCAACCCTCCTGCCACAAGCAGGGCCACCAACCTCCCCATTTAATACTAGACCAGGTTGCCCAGGGCCCCATCCAACCTGGCCTTGAACACCTCCAGGGATGGTGCATCCCCAACCTCTCTGGGCAGCCTGTGCCAGCACCTCACAGCTCTCATAGTAAAAGAACTTCCCTCTGACATCATATCCAACTAGACTTGCGGTTTTATTCCTCCTTTTTAGAATTGTTTTAAGAAAAACATTAAAAAAAAAAAAAAGTTTTCTTACACATATATTAATGATATTGTATATTTTACGAGGGCTGCTGCAGAAGTAGTGCCTCCTATTTTATTATAATGGCTTATTTTATGTTGTTGGCCCATGACATGAGAAGCGGATGTTGGCGGTACAGCAGTAGAGGTTGAACCTTTCTGCCAACATCCCATTACATGTTGTTGCTGTGCAACAGATGGCAGCAGAGGGGCGGTCTGATAGAATAGTGTCTGACATGGAAGTGTGGGTGAAACAAAGGAGTTTCATCGAATTCCTCCATGTGGAAAGAACGGCACCGACATTCATCAACACTTACTGAATGTTTATGGAGACCAAACAGTGGATGTGAGCACAATGAGATAGTGGTGGTGTCTGTCAGCAGTGGTGACAGTGACAGTTGGTCAGCTCCGCTGGTGCATATTTTTATGAGCGCAGAATGCATGCTCTTGTTCATTGCCCGTGAAAATGTATAACTAATTGTTGATGACTGTGTTAAAAACTAATGATTTGTAGAAAAGAATTTGTCCTATCAAATAGTGTTATTATGCTCTTTGTATCAGTTGTAGTTTCCAGGAAAATAAATAGGCATTACTTTTGGAGTGACCTTTAAGTATGCATCCCAAAACAATCCCTGCTCACTCAATGAGGCCAAGGCAAGTCAACAAATTGGACATCCATGCCTTAAAATCATGTGTAAGAACTCAGAATTGAGATAAGATTCCACTCCTTTTCTTTCTTTAGCTGGAATTGGCTCAGTGTACTCAATTTCGTCATTTAAAAAAGATTAATGAATATAAAACTAACACATTTTGTTCCATGTCATTACCTGAGATGAGGTCTTCAAAAGTTTAGAAGATATGATATAAGTATACTTTTTAACATCTAGGGTCAAAACTGATTCATGCACACAACGCTGTTGTAGTGACTTTCAATAACACAAACAGTAGTGTTACTACTAAGGGAAATCGGTATAGGTTTTATAACGAAACCACTGGTAAGAATGACTGGTACCCTGAGGCAAGTTTCCTATTCCCTGATATAATCCTTTTTTTAATGCCATTACCATAAGCAATTAATGCAGGTATCTAAATGAGATGTCAGGAATATCCAATTCTTCAGCACACATGTTCCCAGCATACATTCATACTCAATTTGATCTTGCTTTGTGTGACTACGTACACACATACCTGTCTATCTATAAACATTTACACAGCAGCATAGTGTCTAATTGGGTATTTGGAGGCTTTGGTACAAATGTTTAGAAGTACTGATACCGCCAGAAGGAAGGAGTCGGGTGTTTGTAATCGCAATATTCTGGTTCTGCACGCTGGACTCTGTATAGCACTTTTCTCACCTTTAAAGACTATCTGATCCTCTCTAGGTCTGTACAGTTGGGAGTGCACATACCCAGATTTCCCTAAAGGACTCTATAATGACTGTGGTATTTCACACATTCCTCATCCCTAAGTGGCAAATATTGTTGGGAATATGCTAGTAGGCCTGTCCATCTACCCATTAATACTACCTGTACTATCACTACAGATTTTCTCAGATGGACAACACACGTAAACTGCTGTGGAAGAGCATCTCTATGAATACAATTTGCAATTGGAAAGGCCTTCCTTACGCTGTGTACCTCTGACACATGCCACATGTTCCTGCAGAAGGTATTTAAGCAGATCACAACCAGATTCAGCTGCAACATACAGCTGAAATATGCATGTACTGAACTGTGCTCTATGGGCTTTTATCTAACTTCTTTTCTATCTGTGCATAATTGCCTTTATGGTATATGTGAGTTGTCTGTATAATATACATTTATTTTTTATTTTTTAAAGGAAAAAGCATTGCAGCACACCTTCATGGAGGCTTCTTATATTACTAAGTAAGTCAGCCTTTTTTTTTTTTTTCTTTAAGAGAACAAAATAAGCAAACACCATTCCTAAATTCCGGTGATGTATCACTATTCTACTGAGAAAAAACATATTGCATAGCTCACAAGCAATTGTCTTGTAGAAGTGGCTTTTTCAGTCCCTTGCTGATTTCAACTGGTGCAAACTTGAATAGCAAATGAGATTTCTGTCACTTTAAGGTTCAGTGGTATTAACCACTTCATATCTGTCAGAATTTCACAGGCACTAATGCAGTGATCATAATGCCAAACACTTATACCACCTTTAATGAGCAAAGACAGTAATTCCCTACAAGTAGAAATGTGCACACTGGTCTCCATGTGAATTTCACTTCCAGTATAAAGAACTGCATCTCCTTCCTCTGCCAGCACACTAAAGAGAGCTAAAACTTCCTCTGGCTCTCCATTTGCCTCATCAGTCTCAGCCGGAGATTCACTTTGAGATCAAAAGTTAAAAGAGGGGAAGGACTCTTGCAAACAAAATCCATGCTTAGCAGCATGACCACATGCACTGTGGAAGAGAAAACCAGAAAATAAGTCTTCTACAGAAGAATGATAGAGAGCTAGTGGCGTTTTGCTTGCTTCATTTCCTTCCATAATCACCAGCTGCAGAAAGCCAGCTCAGTCATTGTTTTCTCAGTGACTTATGTTCACAGTTCCTGTGTGAGCCAGTTATTGACTCAAACAGTAACTTTCTTATTTATGAACACGGTGACTGCTGAGATAAAGTAAAAACAGAACACCCTTGGGAATCATTTCAAGGCTTTTGAAAATATCTGGGTGCTGTCAGAAAACGTCAGTTTTCAGAGTCTAGATATATAGGCAGAAGGAATAGAGGGAATTCAGAAACCTCTAAGTTTCGAAGCTCATGATGTTTTCTGTTTGTTTGTTTTTTAGATATAACTGAAGCTACAACATAGTAGATTTGCATCTATTTTTGGGCTTTTCATTGTGGCATTTTTAAAAGACTTTTCCTCAAAGAGAAAAAGAAGCTTTCTGTTTCATAGGACCCAGTCCTGCATGGAGACTATGGACACAGCATTGCCTTGGTCTTTCAGTCTGAGAGCACGAGCGTCACAAAGTCTCAAAACATACACTTGACTTGTGTACAATTTACCTGTCCCTGAGGCACTATGACAGCCAAAAAAAAAAAAAGAAAAAAAAAAAAAGAAGAGCTGTCATATTGATTAATTTATTGGTCCATTACTTGAACTGATAAACGCTTGACTGCTTTAACAACTTGCATTTCCTCTCACGTATTCCATGATCAGTGGAGAACAGAATGAAACTACAGACAGACTCATATATATATATTTTATATATATATTTGTATATATATATACTTCATATACATATATATATATATATATATATACAATTTTCACAATATAAATCCTTGGGAAATCCCTCTATGTGGGGAATACCACCACCCTGTGAGCTGACAAGGAGGCACCTCCCTCAGGAAATCACAACATGTGCCCCAATGTTAGGAAACTACAGACAGGGACCATGAATTCAATTCCGTGAGTGAAATTGTTCAAGAGACATGTCAAACATTTTTTAGACAGATCTGCTGAAACTCAGAATCACTGAAGCCAGCAGTGGATAAGAGGGCTAGAAAATAAAAGAAACTGCTTATGAAGTTCTAGTGACTGCACTTCACACTGCTTGTGAAAGCAAAATATACTAAAACTCATAGTTCATTTGGGGCTAAAAATAGTTAAAAAAAACTACACAAATTCAAAGCATCCTTCAATTCGCTTGCCTGTAAAGATGCAGCAACCTCTGTGTTTGCCCAGCTACAGAATTTGCCCAGTGATAACAACTGTCTTCAGGGACTCTGCTCCAGCATCTCTGACACAGCACCTTCTGTTGTGTTGCTGTTGGTTGGTTTCTAGCTGCCCCTGTTGGATCTACCCAAGTAGGTCCTAGACACACCTGAAATTCACCCCTGAATTCCCCCATCCATTGTACTTTTATTTCATGGTTGTGACAAAATATTTGTATGTTACTACTAATTCTGAGTACTCCAAATTCTCTAGTACTCTGGAGGGAAACAATTTTCCAGGCATTCTCAGTACCATCTTTGATATCAGATCTTAACCAGAAAATTATTTATGAATACTTTGTTGTTAGTTGAGGACAAGTCGTTCCTAATTTTCTGGCTCTGCTTTGATTTATGACACTATAAACTTAAAACTAATGCCAACATTTTTCTGTATTTCATTAAACTAAAACTGCACAGTATAAGCCTTTCACAATTGTTTACTCCAGCTAATGTCAGAGTAACCGCACAGTCAATGCACTAGTGACACACAGGAAGCACCTCCAGCACTTTCGGGTTCTGTCCATTCATACTGGGGTAACCCTTAAACACTTAATTAAATTCAGTGTTGAACATACAGTAAATTAGATTCAAACTGACTCATGCAAACTGACGCTCCCATGTTTACGCTAACTCCTGAAAGCTTACAGGGCTCTTCTTGAATCCAACTCATAATTAGCAGCAATTAATGTTCTTCCTGATTCATGAGATACCTGGGTGTTGCAGACTCTAGGGAGCAGTCCACCTCAACACAATTTAAGATTTCTCATCTGAACAGATTCTTTCCTTATTTTGCCACTACCTTTCTGTTCCAATGGCTGATTGATTCACACTGCCCTTTACCACCACAGTCAAATGCAACATAAATGTGCTGATGTATGCAAACACATTACTACAAAAGGAGGTAAAGATGCATAGGTGAAACAGATAAGGGAGCTGGAGTAGGAACTGCTTGAGTTTCATATAAAATACTGAAACAGCTATGCACTGCTGGGCATGTTCTCCTCAAGAAATGTAAATTCTTTCAGGAGAGTCTCAGGAAACACCTTCAAAATAAAGTTTGCTAGTAGAAGTTCCTGCACAGAAATTGATGTAATTAATTCTTGTAAGGCAAAGAACCAGTCGTTAGTTACAGAAAATTTGCTATAACAACGAGTACTATAAAAGAAGTGAGATGGCTTCCCTTCTACCATTTCATGTACTCACAACAAAAGCAGGCAGGTCTGCTTGCTAGGAAAGGCAGCAAGACATGATCTTTCAGCAATTAAGCAGAACCGCCTCCCCATACCCCCACTCTTACGAAGCTAAGTAAGAGGTGTACCTGAAGAACAAGGCAGAAGGAGATCCATAATAACTGAATCTGCTCCTTTAGTGTAAACATTTATTTCATCCGTGAGAGGATGTCTGACCACTACTGACATCCTCTTCCTGATGGAATCAAAGCCCAATGTATGTAATACTTCAAAGTTTAATGTTCCCAGGTGAGGTAGCTCCACTGATACCTGGTCAGACAGCCTTCCAACCAGAGAACAGTTATATGCCCTTGCTGCATAGACGAGAGCAGCTTCGTCTGGACTCTCTGCTTCATAACGGAGCTCTCCTTCCTCAGGCCCGCTCCCTACAGCCATCCTGCCTTGCTGGGAGCTGTAGCCATTGTTATTCATCTGTGCAGAGTATGCCAGCTTCTCTTCCAGTTTTAATAAAGTGCTCTCAGTAGATGTCGATGAAAGGATACTTAAACCAAATCTATGCATTGATTTGTTTGTAGCTAGGCTGGATGAACTGCTACTGTTAGATCCAGAGGTCAAGCGACTTGGAGTGAGTCTTCGGATGAAGTCTTCTATGGTTTTTACAGGAGATTTTAATTCAAATCGGTCTCTAACCTTGAGAAGAGTGAAACAAGACAATGAACAAAACAAAACCTGAAGGAAAGCTGTATAAGAATTTAGACACTGAATTTAGACATTCAGCCTAAGTAGTTCCAACTTAAGAAGATAATTTCTTTGTGAGCAAAAAGTAATGGCGCTTGCAATTTGAGAAGGGAAAGTAAATGGACTTAACAGAAAAAAAAAAAAAAAAAAAATAGGCCAACAAAATCTAGAACTTCAGAATTGTGTCTCTGCATGAAAGTATGTATGCTCGTATTAAAAATATTTTTACTTCTTTCACCTTTTCAGATATGCCTAATGGATAGACTATCGATGTTGGACCACCACCACAGTACATTCTGAAAGGCTATTCCCAGTAGGAGACATTGGCATTTGTGCACATTCAGTGAAGGTAGTAAAAAAACATGTTAATGTAAGAATTTTGTACTGAGAAGTGTGATACCAGAAAAGTTTTAGAATAGGCCAGTGTCAATGTTGCCTTCAACAGCAGCATGCTGATATAAGTAACTTCCACTCTCTTCTCTTTCCGATTCAGTTTGCTTCAGTTTTATCATTTATCTGAGTTTATTTAAAATGTGATTTTGAAGACTACTTCACTTCTTATTCCAACTTGGAAGAGAAACAAATCTCAGAATTTTCTCCAGAATGGAAATTCAATCTGTAGGCTAGCTTTAATACTGCGTTCGACTACAGTTTTGTCTTGGGATTCTATTGTTGAAGTTCTCATTCATTTAGTTTAGGTCGATTTAAGCAGTAATAATCATTATTTCTCACAATGAGCTTGACACATCTTTTACACAATGTGAAAGACTTGTGCAATGTTTCTCAAGTATATTCACTTAAAAAAAAAATAAAAAAATCTGACCCTATTCTTACTTTAATTCACATTTACAAAATATACACACAGCTCATATTCTTTTTTTTGTAAGTCTTGCATATTACAAATTAGTTTCCACACAGACTTGCATACTTACATACATACTTACATGCAGATGTATGTACATACACACAGATATACACACATTTATCAATTAAGTTATATTACAAGAACTCAGGAAATTTTCTGAAGTATCTTAAAATTGCAGACAAAATTATGTCTTACCCTGAAGGTAAATGACATGTTCCATTTAACTAATGATTGTCTGAATCTGTTCCTTCACAATGCAGCTCTAAGAGTTGCCTCACGTTTAGTTTCCAGTTATTTCTCACTAGAACAGGCAATTTTCAGTTCCCCAACTTACGAGATAAATCAGTATCAATTCAAACAAGCCTTGAACTCTATTTTGCTGTTCCTTTAACCTACCTTCTGTCGGGGCTGGTTTGGAGCAGTAACCACAACAGTATTACAGATAGTCAAAGCAATGAAGAAGTCAAAAATATCACACAGTTCTGGACTCAGATGGGATAATGGCTGTTCGTGGCCCCTCATGATCTCCAGATGCTTTGCACATTCATTCACCTTTTCTAACAAGCTAGGATCTGGTGTGATGTCCTTCTCCTAACAATAAAGAGAAGAGACTAATATCAGTGATTCTGCAAATTTCCAAAGCAGCATCAAGCAAAGTGCCCAAAGCAGTGTCAATACCAAGAGTTTTATGAAGGCCTCATACCACAGGGCTGAGATGGAGAGGACTGTAACTTACGCATCATAGAAAATATACACTTAACAATGAGGCTACTAAGAGAAATGGAAATGTGAGTAATTGTGCTGTCAGCCTTTTCACTACTGTTATATTAGTAATATTCATCCATTTTGGGAGTAGTGGACAGGGGAAGAGTTACATACTAATATTCCTCCCACCCCCCAGTCCAGTGAGAACATTCTGCATGGTTTGTTAGAGAACAACTATCTGAGAGCAATTCACTTGTCTTTTACGCTAAAGCAGAGCACTCTCAATTCTATTCACAGAATCACAGAATCACCTAGGTTGGAAAAGACCTATAAGATCATCCAGTCCAACCATCCACCAATCACCAATAGTTCTCACTAAACCATGTCCTTCAACACAATGTCCAAATGTTCCTTAACACCTCCAGGGTCAGTGACTCCATCACCTCCCTGGGCAGCCTAATCAACTGCCTGACCACTCTGTCAGAGAAGTAGTACTTCCTAACGTCCAGCCTGAACCTCCCCTGACACAGCTTGAAGCCTTTCCCTCTAGTCCTATCACCAGTTACACGAGAGAAGAGGCCAACCCCAGCTCACTCCAACCTTCCTTCAGGTAGTTATAGAGAGCAATGAGGTCACCCCTGAGCCTCCTCTTCTCCAGACTGAACAATCCCAGCTCCCTCAGCTGCTCCTCATAAGGCCTGTGCTCCAGACCCCTCACCAGCTTCAGCAGCTATTTCATCAGCACTTTCTACTTCTTTGATCTATTTCTTGTCAGCAAATTCTGGTATTCCTTAAGATACCAGGATGCTAGGATTTAAAGATAAACTGAACTCAGGTTCTTTCTTCAGTAGAATTTTATTTTATGTGCTGCTGCTCAGCAGCTGGTGAGTCTGAGCAACCACTGAACTGTGTGTTTAAGAAGTGTAGCTTCAACTTGTACTGAAAGAACTTACTCCTAACTAAAATCAACAAGTTCCACCAGTGCAAGCAGCTTCTTTCTTTGCCTGTATTTGTAGTTTATTTTGAGGGTGCACTTATGTCAGAAGGACAAGAAAAAATCCCTTCATAGACAAGACTTGGTTTCTCTGCTCTCTTAATACCACTTAGCTCACGTAAAACTTCCAACAATACCATAAAATAAATGAATCAAAGCAAAGTTGTAAGGGCATACATTCACCAACATTTTGAAATGTAAAGTTTTCTTTTTCTAAAACACTTGTGCAGAAGAAAAAATAGCAAGATGAAATCTGAGTGGTACACAATGTAGTACAGGTTTCTTTCTCTCTTCCTTTTCAGGGTATCACTCTGTTAAAAGATATAGGACAGCGCGCACTTAATTCTCATGACTTACCATTGGGCTACTGAACGCAGTATGCTTTGACAGTATGCTTGCTCTTTTTGCTTCAGCTCTGCTTCCTGTGCGGCGGTGGGTTTTGGTGCTCTGGCTTCTGTGAATTACTTTGATGCTCTGATGGCTGCAGATACTGTCACGCTGAGATAAAGTTCCTCCTTTTGGAGCTGCTTCCTCTTCCTCAGAATCGGGTTCTTGGTACATTGCTAAGCGTTTGGCTATCAATAAAAATACAAGGGGAGAAAGGTTGCATATGTTAAATGTTGTTGAGAGAGAGGGAAAAGGGACGTGCTGACTTCATTGAAGTGTTCTGGTTTTACTCTTATACCTTCAGAGCAAGACTGAACGATTCCATTATCAGGAAATAACATAAGACATCTAGTGTTAACTACATGGTACCTTCTAATAGAGGGTGCAGACAACATAATTAGGAATATACTGTAATGATTTGCCTCCCTCACAATGAGACTGAGGCAGCTAGACTCTGTGGTAGCACACTGCACTCCTGAAGGCTATTCCAAAGCTCGTCTTGATGAAACCAACCAAATCCCAGCATGGGGTCTGTCTACTCTCCTGGGACCAGTATGACACAGAGAGCAATGTTGCCTGTGGTATAATGCTTACTGTACTTTTAGCTGCTGCAGTGCACCGCTCCTCATGTACATAGAATCAGAGAATGGCTTAGGTTGTAAAGAACCTCAAAGAGAACACAGTTCCAGCACTCCTGCTGCAGTCAAGGTTGCCAACCACTAAGTCAGGCACTGGATCAGGCTGCCCAGGGCCACATCCACGCTGGCCTTGAGCACCTCCAAGGATGGGACATCCATAGCTTCTCTGGGCAACTTGTATCAGTGCCACACCACTTTGCTCTTGTATCCAATACAAATCTCCCCTCTCTAGTTTAAAACTGTTTCCCTTTGTCCTATCACTATCAGACTGTGAACAGAATGAACCTGTTTTTTCAAATCATATATTATAGTGGAGAACTTGTCTAATAAAGACTCCAAGTACAACAATTAAAGTTAGAAACAAATATGGGCAGTTTGATATGTAGAAGTTAAAAATTTAACAGGAAGAAAAGGTGCAAAACAGACCTGAATCCAGCCCATCTAGCAACAGATGCCATTCAGTTCTAACTGACGCATAATATATTTTTCTATTCCTAAAGATCATGGGCACTTAATAGCCTGTGTCATTCATTAAACAGGCACACGCCACTTTAACAGGTATCTACTGATTCCTTCATTAGGCATTCATGAAAAAGCTTTTCATTATATTCTCAAAATAATCCACACTGTGCAGATGTACAATGCAAGTTACATACTTTTGGCTCTGCTCTCTTTCAGTTCCATGTTATAAAAAATTAGATCTTCCTAATGTCAAATGATAAATCATTAGCATGTAAGTCAACTATTCAGGCATTCTGCAGGAAAAATTGCCCATGACGATTTTTCTTACAAAACATATTCCCAAGAAAAATCTTGTGTCACATACAGTGAGTTCAGCGCATGATCGTTTTAATGGGGCTTGCTTTATGATCAAAGAAAAAACCATCCTCGCCATCTGCTGTAACTTTCAAACATGTTTTAACTGTCAGAAAGCAGCAGGAGGAGCTGAAATTGGATCGCACATACTTTATGGTGATAAGCCTACCTGTGCAGAATAGTATATTGGGGGCTTTTTCACATCTATCTGGAACATCTACTTTGTCTGAAATGCAGGAGCTGGAAGAGGTTCCCAGCAAACTACACAGCTGTTCAGAGAGCCACACAGCTGCAAAGAGAAGAGCACAGCACCACTGGCTTCTCCTTTCAATGCCCCCTGTGTACTGTGACGCAGATAACAGAATCTAGAAGATGATAGCTCAAAAAATTAGGGTGGTCACTGGTCTCCTTGGCCTTTCTGTTGCATGGTAATAGGCTGCATCCTCCAAGTCCTAGGTTCAAAAAGCGTTGCTCAAGATGACATACCAGTGTGGACTTTTGCAATTAGCAATACGTGGGATTTAAATCAATCATAAGCACATTTTAGTGCCTTCTTAGCAAACCCAGTCTCAAGGAGAGCTGGTGTCGTGTGGACACACAGCTCTTCTCAGGGAAAGCACAGTTAAAGCTTGGATTTGCCAAAGGGATAACCCTCCTCACTCCAGTTGTGGACATCTGAATGGCAGACTGACAGAATGCTGCACTCCTTGCCAAAAGAGGTTCTTTCCTCCTTGGTAGGGAAAGAACCGGGTACAATTATTCTTTCCAGCTTTGCACAAGGTGGTACCCAGTTGGTCAAATTCTTTTCCAAGCAGAGTTGTTATAAAAAAGGCCACACATTTTCTTTAATAATTATATCTAATTTAAACTTCTGCTCCAGAAACATGTGTTGAAATACGTGACTCTGAAGACTCTGAACTAATTATGGCTGCATTTTACAGACAAAAACAATAGGGTTAAGCAGAGAATGCACTTCATGCATAATATACACTTACATTTGCATACCGTATCTCTGTATTCTTCACTGCTCTTACATTACATCTAAAAATATTTTGTTTAGTCAACACAGCAGAAACTGGTTCCTAATGCCGTGTGTGCCTTTTTTATCAGCATTATACCAATAGCGAATTGGTACACACTCTAATCTGCCCGTGTATCTTTAAGCTATGTTTTGCTCTCTATGCAGATTTTCACTGTAGCGCATTCATTTAATTGTTGCTGCAGTGAGAAAAAAAGAGAAAAAGAGAAAGAAGATACAAGACCAGAATCTCATTTAACCAAGTCAAATGTAGCTCGCTTGATATAAAGGGTATTATTTCCATTTTATACCAAGGTAAGCTTGTATAAAAAAAGGCCACAGCACCTTTCAACATCTTCTCAATCATCTTAACATAATATGCAACAAAAACTAAAAAGTTTGAAGAAATAATGAAACATGGTGTGATTGTTATGTTATGGCTAAGGTTCATAACGCTTTAACTGTGCAAAGCGTGCTTCTCTGGGAACATTCTGTTCTCTCCACCCACTCAGCCCTCTCAAATTCAGAACCTTTTCCTATGAACATTATAACCTGAAAGACGTTGTTGTGAGATGCTTTTCAGCTTCAGCACTGACAATTCGTGGCCTTGATCTTCTGTCTGATAGAGAGTTTTTTTATTAAAGGCAGAGACACAAACACTTTGCAGAACACAACAATGCAATGCATGGAAGTCTAATTTAACTGTCCTCTAGTTCATTTGACATTTGCAGCACAAAGAAGAAAGGATAATCTTATTCCATGGACTCTTCCATCTTTCAGAAGATAGCAGTAAACTGTCACTAAAACTCCTATAGCTTCTGGTAAGTATTTCAAGACACTCTTCTATTTTTTCTGTTTTAAAAACTCTTCTATTTCTTTTTTAAATTATTTTATTTATTATCTTCTTCAGTTGTCTCATAAGTTATCTTCTGTGCTATGCTCTGCTATGAGGCATCCATCTTACAGGGCCGCGTACACAGACGTTTAACTATGTAGAGAAGTGTGATCAGGAAACTATAAAACTGCAGCCCCCTTAAATCAGACTAATTCAGCTGTCAGTGTGTGGGTCCTGATTTTCCTATGGAATAACACCATGTTTCCCCAGTCATTTGGATAAGAATGTTAGTGAGTTATCACGAAGTAAGACTAGATGTCTTCACATTATGTTATTTCCTAATGATTTTATGAGTGCAAGCTTATTTCACTTTGAAGTTCTCTCTAGTGCCTAAAAAACCCCTCAGTCAAGCAGCTAGCATGCAAAAAATGTGTATGACTGGGGTAACATAACTTACTTTGCAGAAGCTTCCCCATAAAAACATGTCCTGAGACTAGAAAACATGAAGATTTTCCATCCTCTCTCCTCTTGGCAGCCGCACGTGTATGAAAAGAATAACTTGAAGTCTTTCATCACGAACTCCTTACTCCACTTAGAAATGGAGATTCTTTCTATCCATTTACAGAGTTTCCAGAGCAATTTTGAGTGCAGGCATACCTATACTCAGGCATACACGCTCAGAGGAAATTAATACCTGTCTCTAATCTCTCTGTCATTAATTATTCTTTAGGAGTTCAAAATACAACACTCCCACTGTATTCAGTTCCACATCTTCTGCTTCTGTCCACATTCTTCAATATTTTTTTTTCCGAAAGCAATAACAAATGTAAAGAGAAACTACAAACAAGCTACACAGAGTGCCTGTTCTGTTGATTGCTTACATCTTTCTGAAGAAGACCTAAAAGGACCCTCCTGATTTCTGAAGGTTGTCAGATGGAAAAGAAAGGCAGATGAGCTGTCCCTCTGGAAGAACCAGCCACAATTAGGGAAAAGGTTTTACCCATTTTTATGCTTTTTTTTTTTTTTTTTTTAAATAGTAAATCCAATTTTCTGATTTGGCTATGTCTTTTGGTTATGTACAAAATGAAAAACAAAGTTTCACCATGATACAGTCCCTCAAACTAAGATCTTTCCATATATTGCACTTTCCAATGAAAAGTAGTTGCTGGCCAATCTTTAGCATGAAAAAAATGGAGTGTGGAAGAGAACTCTTTCTCAAATTCGGTGACTAAGAAACTTGGCTAGCCAAGGAAATCACTGGGGTTTTCACCATTTGCCTTCACTCCCATAAAATTATCCTTTTATTCTGTTCTCTAGAGTTTTTTTCAGTCATTGGAAGAAAAGAGAAAGACTGCAAAGAATGAAAATATTTAGTTTTTTTCAGATTTGTGTGGTTGCATTCATGGAGGTTCAACTTGTGTGTTGTCAAAAGTTCCATACAATGGGTGGCTAAAACTAGAAAAACAGAGATCACACCCCATGCAGAACAGGCAATTCATTTAGCATTTGGAAAATATCTAGGACGAATGTGAGGCCAAGAGCATCTGGTTGTAGCTAAATCACATAATGACTTTCACAAGCACAGTCAGCTTTTGGGCACCTACTCTCTCTGGAATCAGCAGATAGACTTGGGGCATGTCCAATTTCTAGAATTGTTAGAAGCTGGCTACTAGCCCGAAAGGAAAAGCTGTGGTATGGCAACCTAGTTTTACATGTAGGACAATAAGTCCTTGTTTTTTTGTGCTTATGCTCTTTTGGGCTGCGAGTAAGTACTGATTAGGAGAACTTTTTTTTTGTTGTGTGATGTGGCACTCCTTCGCAGCATCATCGATTGTGGAAGCAACACACAGCAAGGTGTTGTCTTTAAGACAGATATAACTCCATCAATTTCTGGGATTTAACCAGAGCATAACGCCAATGGGCAATCTATAAATGCTGAGGACAGTTATGAATAAGACACTCGTTCTTTCACTTGGAATAATCCATGATATATCCCGCTTTGAATTAATTCACTCTAATTCAAGAAGAACTATTGAAAGAACTAAATCGATTTAAGAGAACATGTAATCTAGACCCGTGATGGGAATTCTCTTCATCTGTATTTGGAATTCTAAACCACAAAGAAACAGTCATCTAACCGACAATAAATGTAGGTGTCTAAAACAAATCCGATGAACTACTAACTGTGAAGTTACTTAGTGAGTATTTTCCACATAAATATCTCAAATAAATAGGTAACAAAAATCCCACCTCTGTCAACACTGTCTCCACAAGGCCCACTGATCAGTTTAATCCTGATCTTTGTTTAATCTATACCAGACTACTACAGGTGCACTCAACAGTGATGAATATTTGATAGAGCTTGCATCATGGAACAGTTGCTAAGCACACTCACACCTTCCCTCACAGCTTTCACAACTGTTTTTGGATCCTCTTTGGTGCTAAGCTCTCACATAGCAGTACCCATGAGTAATAGTTTGTACTACCTCCAGTTGGCTAGAAGATTCTGTCCCATGCTGGTGGAATTTATTGGTCTCTATTATTCATATTTTTGTCACCTCTTGTCTAGACTAAAACAATGCAATATTCCTAGGCATAGTGCCACTGGCCCTGTAAGAAACTTAGAGCCAATACAGAATTCTGCAGGAAAGCGTCTTCTTCAGCAAATTACAAAACTGCTGCTTGCTCCCTACACCGCCTAGAAAATGTATTGTCTTTTTCAGGATTTTGTCTTTTCTTTTAGAAACATTTAATTATTTCAGCCCTGCATGAGGTCCACATAAGTTTCTGTGATGAAAACCATAATTAACGTGCACGCTTTGTTACAGAACAGAACACTTCTCCGTGATCATCAAGCTCACCTTTTACATGGTAAATTAACATGATACTGTGGAAAAAAATTCCAGAGAAAATAAGAACAATGCCACCACTCAAAAAAAGAAAAAAAGACATGCCTCCCCAAATGTCAATTTTAACACAGCACAGTGTACGCCTTTTAAGGAGCCCCCACACCCACACAAATTGCATGCTGTGCATATAGGAGAAGAAAGAAGGGGAATGAAGAAGCTACACATCATGAGTGCCATGTATCACTGGACACATTAGAGGCAAGAACTCAGCTATGATGATGACAGTTGCGGGATAACAATGCCTGCAGGACAGAAAAGGATGGCATAACTGTTTATAACTGGAAAATTTTAGGGAGAAAAGCTTACAGTGCAGCACGCATAAAATTTGTGAAGGCTATGAACAATCTGCTGATTGACTGAGTAATTAGCAGATATATAGCAGTCCTAGATTATGCAGAAAAAATACTTCAGCAGAAAACTGAAGTTCCAAAGTGTGGAAATTTCAGACCTCAATTTGCCACTGTAGGTATGAGATTCCCCCTTACTGTGTATGCATAGCTGGACTTCAGAATATAGGGACTCTAGATGACTTTAGAGTAAAATTTGCCAGAACTTCTTAGCATGGGAAAAAATGAGTTGCATCTTAGCTTCGTTCTTGGATAGGGCTGAACGGAACTGTTCTGACTGAAATTACTCCCCCCGACTTCATGCCTGAGGCAGACATCTGGCATGGGAAACTTTAACCAAATAGTTAAAAGGTTTGTAAAACTATCCGTAGCTGAAAAAAGGATCTTATCATGGGAAGGGTCAAGCAACTGTAATAACAGGCACTGCTACCCAGCCACAGCAGAATAACAAACTTAAGCCAAAGAGCTCAGAACAAGTGTATTTCCATAATCTCTTTTATAGTAGAAAATGACTTGTTATCTTCAGCTTTTGTATCTTGACCTATGCAGGGAAATTTTAAATTCAATCCTTCATCTGAAAGACTACTCGGAGTTTGACTCCAAGTAACAAATCACTATGCCTGAATAACATTCTGATAAGCAAAGAAAGACCCAGATTATCAGTGAAGTGGATGAGAAAAGGTAGATGCATTTTATTAGGTTTTCTTGCATGTATGGCAGTCCCATATCACCTGCCAAATCAAAGTGTTTAGAATTTCCTAACTTGTGAAGTCTTCAGTAAAATCTGAGGAGGGAAGCTGGAAGACATCCAGCAGTTATACGTCCCAAAACCTCAGGGGGGAATTCAGATACTCAAGTATAAACACTGAAAAGCAGCTGACAAATAATTTGCAATTAAGCACAGAGCAACGAAATGTTATTGATGCACTTCTTATAAAAGAACAAGCTGTGATAAGCATCTTAGTCTATCTAAACAAAAAAGATTTCAACAACAGAGAAGTTCAGATACAGTTAGAAAATCAGACCGGCAAACAGCTTAAATGAAGCTTGAATGAAGAACAATTTTAATTTCCTGATTATAGGGAACAAGAGCAGCAAAAATGATAACTGTTTATGCATAAAATGACAGAGGAAGTTCTATTTTCTGTAGAGCAGAAGAATTAAAGTTTAAAAATACCTTGTACAAATAAAATATCATTTAAAAAATACCTTTATGTCTGTGATTTTATACCAACTGAATTCAGAAGTAGCCTAAACACAGAAGTAAGAGAAATGAATGACAGAAAAATAGAATCGGTTTAGTTTATTTAGGTACTTAATCTATACTTTTGTTTGCAGTGAACTGCTTTTGTTAACACTTTTACTGTAAGTTCAAATAATAAAATGAAAGCATACATAAACTTAGATTTCTGTTAAATGCATTACATTTGAGGAAAAGAAGATCTGAAAGTTGAGCCTCAAATTTAAGAGCCTTGATCTCAGCGTCCACTGATGCTATTCAACAACATAAAAATACACGTTCAGCAGTGTTTAAGTTGGCAGTACCATCATCATTCCTGCATTCTGAAATTAGTACAAACAAGCAAACAATCAATGGCAAAGGAAAAAAAGACTGAATATGGAGTACTAAGAGCAGAACTAGGAGTCCGGACACATACTCTTAATAGTAACTCTCCCTTCTTTCTTACCTACCATACAGAGACAGGAAGTCTTCTCTATTTTAACTCTTATGTCTGTAACACCTGGACAATAAGACTACCCAAACACCTTGATTTTTCAGAAGAAGAGTGCATGATGTCAGTACTACTTTAAGAGAAAAAAAGAACAATTGCCACATAGTCCAAAGCTTCAAAATGTTATTTATTATCTGGAAATCTTATGAACTTTTTAGATTTTTCCAGTCTATTTTGATTATTTCTCTTATTCCATATCTTTTTTTTGCAAGCTGAACTTCTGTAATGGTTTTCAAGAATAAAAAATTGAAGCAGTGATTAGTAAATGTTCTGCTAAGAAACCTAACCTCTGCAATTAGGAATGTCATACTGTAGCTATTGATATTTTCTGATACACAGATGGAATACGATTTGAAGAGTTAAGATCTGTTATGTAAAAAAACAATAATAATGAAACGTTAGAGAAAAAAAGCTTGATGCTAACTTCATCCAACTCAAAAAACAGGAAATCACGTCATTATTTTGATAGGCTGATGAGATGACACAGAGATGACAATCCCCATTTTCCCTTGTGAACGAAAGTGAGTTTTCAGCGTATCAAAATGCTGACACTTGGGCACAGTCTGTCAACTGCAATGGAGACACCTTAATGCAGACACCTGTCACACACACAGGAACACTGAAAAGAACCTGATAATAGCGACATAAAATATGCTATTAGATCAGATTGTGTTTCCTGTGAATCTGAAAGCCAGTAGACTTGTTTATGTTTTGTTCTCAGCACAGAAAGATAATCTTATTCCAGCTATTCAATCTGAGACTTATTTGGCTGTATGCTTAA
Source organism: Alectoris magna (assembly GCA_030625065.1). Classification (NCBI taxonomy): domain Eukaryota; kingdom Metazoa; phylum Chordata; class Aves; order Galliformes; family Phasianidae; genus Alectoris; species Alectoris magna. The sequence continues at coordinate 65,029,492 of CM060560.1, forward strand.
AGCTGGTACTTTGCATTGTACACTTTAAACACAAAATCAGTTGTATACTGGTGATACTATCCAATTTTCTTAAATTAGCCACATGCTGAAGTGCTTTACTAGACCAGAAGCTAAAGCTTGAAGCTGTAACTATCTTGATAACATACTGCTGATGTTAGAGAACATTTTGAAAAGACTGTCCTTACTAGCTGAACAAAGTCATCAAATTATAATAACATGAAAACAGCTATTATGGATCCACTGAGTGGATACATGCAATTTCTTTTCTTTTTCCTTCTGATTTAAGATTACAGCAGCTTTTTAATCTACTTCAGATTTCACTGAAATACAACAGTTAGATATAAAACAAGATCATGAGCTCACCATTGTCATCGTGGGAATACTCTATTCCAGAAACTGTGCACCTTCGGAAAACCATCTTATTTTCAGTAAGCGTCCCAGTCTTGTCTGAAAAGATAAACTGCACCTGACCTAAATCTTCTGTGATATTTAAAGCTCGGCACTGCAGCTGAGAGTCTGTTTCTTCATCATATAAATCTTTATCTTGATGAATAAAGTACACTTGGCAGATTTTAACTATTTCAATGGAAACATACAAAGAAATTGGAATCATAACCTAGAACACACAAAAATAAAACGAATTAGGAGAAAACAGACTGAATTAGTAAAATCTAATTAATTTTGCAGTAGTCTAGAGTGCAAAGAGGCTATGTACTGTAAACGGCTACTGTAAAGCTATCAGCACATTTGAAAATAGTCTATTTGCTGTGTCAGATTAGGAAAACGTCATGAATTGCAGAGCTAAAATCCATTATTATGTCTGTGAGAGTGATTATCAAAACTCGGACAGAAGTTGAACTTTTCTGGCTAATAAGGTGTGCTTGAAACTAGCCAGGAAAACATAACGAAGCAAACAAAAAGACAGTGAAGTCAGACTCCTGTAACTGTGAGTGTTTTGCACTTGAAGAATAGAATGAATTTATTCTGCATAAATAATACGCTGCTTACAAATTCCCTTATCAGCAACAAGAAAACAGAATGAGATGTGTAAAGCTTTCCACGGGAATTATTTCTTTGGCTGTGGCATCTGCACTGTAGGTTAAATGACTGAAGAAAAAAATAATTTCTGAAGAAAGAGATATGAGAAGTTTCTCCAGAAAAGATTTTCAGCTGTTTTTTAAGGTTTGTCAAAACTCCATGAAATATTTAATTTGCATTTCAGTTTTAGCCTGCAGATGTTTGTTCAGTTAACACAGAGTTGTTAAGAACCACATTTTCTGGAAGTGGTTAAAAATGTATATAACTTATGTTCATACCAGAACACCATACTCAAAGTGGTACCCCACATCTTCAGTGTGTTTCACAGTGGGTGGATATGAAGCATGAAGCCTGTTTTCTTCCAGGTGAATCCTATCTCTTCCTACTTCTTTAAAATACAATAGAACACCTGAGTCTTTTAGGTAAGGTTGGTTTTCAGATGTTTTTCTTCTCCAAGGCCAGCATAGCTCTGAGACCTTAATGTGTGATCGGGGTGTCTGTTGTCAATTTTATTTTCACTTTTCATCAGTGGGTAGACCATTTACTTTCTTTAGATTTCTGATTATACATTATCACCTTCTCAATATGTAAAATTTAAAGTGTCTAAATGAATTTCTACTACTTATTACCTTCTCACATGCCTCAGTGGTAGAAGGGGTACTACTACACACCCTGCACATAAATAGAAAATCGTAAATACGGGTGGCATTATATATGTAACTTGGATACCTGAAAAACTATGATTGCTGTCAGAAATAAATACACTGAAGCTAGAACAGGAGACAAGTATTTGCCATCGGGTCCTGGAACATCAAAAACTGGTTTCTTCTTCTCACCGTATTGCCATACCCATAGGCCATGACCTGCAGAAGAGTTGAAAGAGAGAAAAGTCTACAGTAACTCCAAGATATAACGGTATATAATATAAACTGGTCCTCAGAGAAGAGTTACATAGGAGATTGATGCTTGTTTTCAACTATTCAGTATGACTTGAAAGAGATTCACAAAACCTACTTTTTTTTCCCACTAGGATTTTGGGCTTGGGAAGGGCATTTGTCTGGTCTTAAGGACAGCATCTACAAGTCACTTTTTGGATAAGCTTTATCCAAATAAAGCAATCTGGCTAGTGTAAATCAGTAGTTCAGGCTAAGAGTAGCAGCAGAGCCAACAGCAGGGAAGCTGAGGAACTAAGAACAGAAAAAAAATGAAGCATTGCTTAAAACCTTTTGTTGTTTATCGTGATGACAGTTAAATAAGAATAAGGATATTATTATTTTGGGAAAAATACATTCTTGTTAAAAACAGAAGGTTGCCTTTTTAAGAAGAGTGCTAGGATCTGCAGCCAGTTTCTTCTGAAAGATGGAGAAGAGACCTAAAACAGTTTGTCTGATGTTTGTAAGGTTAAAATCAAGGATGAATTCCACCACCATAAGAAGTATTCATATTTTTTTAACTACATGTCAGAAAACAAAAAACGAGGACAAAAGCCTACTTTGAAAGTAATCTTTTGAAAGCCATTATCTGTCTAGATTTTAAACTTTACATTGGCCTTTATGTTACTTTACATTACTGCCTTTACATTTTGATACAATAAAACAGCGTTGAACTTTTGAAAAATAAAAACAATATTTAAGCCAAGTAAGCAAATTATTTTGTCCCCCATACTACCAATATCCTCCTACTGATGCCTGTACTTCTGTTCTTGACTGTAACTCCCAAACCTAGAATCACCTACATCATTACTTGTTTTATAAGTATCTTGACTCAGATTTCCTCCACTTATACTGTCTTGATAGAAGATATAAGATTGACTTGACTCTTAGAGAACACAGTTTTGCATGTGTGCAGCACCAGTCACCTCTGGTTTTGAATTGCTCAGCCAAATTTCCTTCCAGCTGTGCATAGTGGTTATCACCTCCTGTGCTTTGCTTTGGCCCTCTGCTGGTGCTTTCTGTTCTTGGAGCAGAAGTGAGAGCAGACATCAGATGTGTCACCTACTGTGTGCCACCTATTCCTATTTACACTCCCACAGCCACGTGGAGTCATGAAGCAACACAGCCTGCTGCCACTGATCGGGGCATCGCCTGTCCTGTGGCGGTGGACGGGACAGCTGCAGGCAGGGGCTCCCTGCAATTAAGCCTCCCTTCAATTAAGGTACCGTGGCACTTCAACAGTGCCTCGAGGACAGGGCTCCCCCACACTGAGATGCTACACCAAAGTGTCATGAACTCAGCGGAAACAAATACGAGGACTGATTCACAGCTGGAAAAAACTCATCTTTAAGCACTATTGGACAGTACCTGGAAAAAGGCATGCTGAGATTTATTAAAATGGCATAAGACTGTTATTAAACTACACTGTGGTTGTTAGGAAACATTCTAATGTTTCCGACGCATGACTCACACACAAACACAAGAGAACACACAAGCGTTAGGGATATGGAATTCATATGCAATACATTAACAATCATTTTGGATGCCAGATAATAAGAAACTCAATTCCTTCTCACAAACAAAGAGGAAAAAAGCCTGAAGAGTATTAAGCTCAGTATTTCCTTAAATACTCCAGGAAGTCCAAAGGATCTTCTAATTGGATTTATGAAGGTTTAGACATTTGTGTATTTCTTCAATTTCAAAGCTGCAGCCTTGAGTTAATAAATAGTACTGGGGAACAGCACTGTGCTAATTATGTTTACTCTCTGGTCATAAATTAATCTGTTGACTGACTAAGGCATGTTATACTCTACCACCTGCAATTTTGAGGTCACTGCCTATAAAGTGGCTTCTTTTGGACTTGTCGTTTTTGGAAGTGATAGAATCTATGCATTTGGATCTCTGGTATTAATGACTTATACTTGATTGAAACTAAGAACTCATTTAGACAATCCTGTGTATTAAATCATCATTTCAGGGAAGAAAACGTAATAAAAAAGCAGCTATATGGATTTTATGTTTCAGCAGATATGTATGTTTTTGCTGAAGCTGAACACGTGAATCTCAAGAGAGTCTGATAGTTAAGCTTCTATTTTTAAAGAGCACTTACCAATGGCAGAAAACAGACACATGATGAGAAGTATAAGGATACACCAAAGGACATCAGCATTCATCTGTCTTTCAAGCTTACTGCGTTTATAACGAGGTCCATTATTATTTAACAAAGCTTTGGTCTCATGCCCTGCAAAAGCAATTGCATCAAATGATGTAACAGGGATTCCTGTCTGTATTTTAAGGAAACTGTAAAAGGCAAGTGTGCTTAGTCAGACAGAAAAGCAACTTTTACCTGCATAGATTACAATTCCTACAACCTCTTCTGTGTTTCTAATAGTACATCCACGTAACAAAAGATTTTCTTTGAACAGTCCATCCTTTCTTCCACTTTTATGTACACTGCAGAAAATTTAAAAGCAGAACAAAGCACAGCATGTCAAAACATTAAGCTTGTTAAATCATACTCTGTAATACAACAAGCCAAAGAAACATCTTCAAATGTTAAGAAGTCTTCTCAACCTGACGGTGAAATATTCCCTTAGATCTTCCTTCTGGGACAATCCTCTGGCAGACTTTGAGAATCCCTACCCAGGAATTCCAGACATACAGCAGTACAGCTGGAGCACTACCAATTGCTCTGGCTAGGCTGTGGGATATGCAAATATACTGGACAAACGTTCACTAGAGATATGAAGGCCAAATCTACAGCAAGTATACAGCCAGTCCTATGCTTTGAAAATGCATTAACTTTTCATGCATGTGCAATCACAGTAAACCCAATCCATTTACAGAGCAGTTGTGTAGTACATAATGCTTACACAGCATTCATACATTTTTATCAAAGAAATATAACTGGGAAAGGGCAGCACTTCAGATACAGTGACACTAAGAAAGATACACCAGAGATAGTGTGTATCAGTCAGTTTAGTGAAAAATAAAGGAAAAAATTTCCGTGAGTTTATCAATAAGGGAGATTGCTTTCAGAAGTATCTCGCCGTGTAAGAAAGATGAAATGGCATGCACTTTGATGACTGCATGCACAAAAGTGCATGAGAAAAATGGAACAATGCTACATTTTCACTACAACTTCTTACTGTCTCTGCTCTGTACCAACTGACTCAAATTTCAATTGATTGAGAACTGCAGAAAACAGCCTTATGAGAATTAACTGCCACAAGGAAAATGCTGAACAATAATAACAACCACTAAAGCATAGGGTTAGAATGTTTTATTAGGTAAGAAAGACAAATATAATAACCATTTCAGATGCTTTCTGCATGAATAAAATGTAATTAAACAGTAGTATACTAATGCCTCAGGGCAGATGAAAGCAATCTGATGTGTTCTGCCCTCACAGAGCATCCAAATCATCACACTTCCAAATTCTAAAAAATCCAACAGTGATAGGAAACCAATAAAAGCTCAGACTTTAAGAGAAATCATGGAAAACCCCAATATCTTATGCTTAAATTAACAGTGTTGCTGTAATTCCAAACTTTATGGCTACCTGGATTTGAACATTTACAATAGCATCCCCTGAAATCTGCAAACTAGCTTAAAACTGTGCCTTTTACAAAGAAGTGGATTTCGTAAGGAGAAAACTTCTGCTCAGCCCAACCTCCCCATGGGCTTCATGTATGAGGTTTTGTTCAGCAAATATCTGTACCTCACTGTTTCACCTTTTGCCAACAGAGCTTTAAAAATTGGGGGCTGCTGTATGTCAATAGGTATAAATACTGATTACCAGCTGGAGAACTACCTGCATTTTGCTGGACTTACACTGTGGGGAATAATTTTGTAATGAATGCATAGTGCACAAAATACACTATTACTGGGATTCTGTCACTTGCTCTTCAAGATGAAACTGTGCTTTAGCCTTCCTTCCTCATAAATGGATGTTAGTTTGAGTTCCCAATTCAGTTTCCAAACCATACTTAGGAATTCTTTTAATTAATGGACTTGTTAAAGACAAATCTACTTAGGAAGTAATAGCTTTGGCTTATGATTTTATTGCCTTCATCAGTTCTTTACACTTCTTGACTGTAACAGTGGACTGTGATAGGCACATTGTAGACAGAATGATTACTTGTGTGCTTGTTCTACACAATTAGATAGTTATTCTTGCTAAGCTTGTACATCTGATCCTGCTCCGTAGCAATGGTGTTAGCACCTGAAGTTAACCCTGGGGTGCCAAGATCTGTCAACCACCTTCCCTCACTGAGCCTTCTCACCACAGCCCATCCTCACATGCCCCTTGCACTGCTTTTTACTTTTTCATATCCACATGAAGTCGACCAAATCACCTGTTCCTCACCAAATCTTTAAGAAACATGGGTGAAATCAATGTGCTGTTGTAGAAACAACTCTCCTAGTTTAACATGGGAACTCAAATACAATCTGAGAACAGCTCACATCAGCCTTACGTTACATTTTCCCTTGGTACTCAGCCAGCGCTAAATAGCAAGGTTAATATCAATCCTGTATTCAAAAGGCAGTATCTTCTTTCCTTCCCTGGTGTCTCAGATTTCTTACAAAGCAAGTGGTGGAGCTGACATTGCTTTGCAGCACTTGAGAATCCCAAAGAAAACACTCTGTAGTCTCCAAGGTGGCCTCAGTGTCATCATTGAAAAGAACCTTCCTGACTCTCAGTGCTGTCTGAAATGTATTCTTGTGGACTTTGTACCACGAGAGCTTGTCAGAGAGACACTGACATGTAAGTTAATATATTTTTTTTCCTTAAAAAGATTGTAATGTGATTTCAAATTATTTTGGCTTTGCAAATTCAGGTCAAGCTTTGAAACAGAAATGCAGCACACATTCTTATTACTGCTATTACTTTTCCTTCCCGCATTCACTTTGGAACTTTCCAAGCAAATCTTTTGATACCAAATGGTTAGATATAGATTTCTGTACTTTTCTTACAAAAAAGCCATTTACCTTTCAGAGAAAAGCTGAGAAGCTGGAATGCAAACTACGACTTCCCCTTTTCCCTTGCACACATACACATAAGAAAGGTAGGGACAAGATTTTAAGGCCAATTTTGTTGTTTTTGGAAGCTGGTACAGAATTTTTGAATGTCTGCCGTGCATACTGTACATACTCTGGCTAGACCCAAGCAGGCAGAGGGCATGTTAGGTGCTACTCTCTTTTTACCCACAAGATTTCTTACAGAGTACATATGCTTGGGATACAAAAGGGTGCAGAAACAGCAGAACAGTACTGAAGCAAGTACTTAAGGACAGGTAGTCTCCCTGTCCATCTGCACTCCCGGTGTACGTTCAATGCAGGTCGTGCCAACGTAACTAAAGAAGGTATATGTAGTAATGTGTATGATACTATTCTGCAGACATAGGATAGGGCCAGGACTGTTTCTGCATTCTGCAGTATTTCTGTCGGCTTGTATTATTGTATCTTTTCTCACTATGAGCTGCCTGTGCTACACTGCTTATCTATAGTGATCACAGTTCAGAATTTTTACAATATGCACACACAAATATTTCTATTCCCCTAAAAAACCGTCTCCTGTGATGTAGACATTAGAACTAGATTTTATATTTCAAACAGGAAAAGATAGACTTCTTTAAAAATAGAAACCTCCCGTGTTCACAGCATCATTATTTAAATAGCCTAATAGCATTTCTTTTCAGTTGAGACACTTTCAACTAGGAGCTATCCGGATCTGTCTTCCAAGCAGTCACCACTGGTAAGATTTTGAATTAAGATCTGATTTTGACATGGCAATTACATGCTTCAATTTAGATGTGCTAATTACTACTCCTCTTGCTAACATGAAATATAGCCATGATCTCATGATGCTAATGAAGAAAATCAAAAACAGAAGGGAAAAAAAAACCCCTCTCTCCATTGACAAACTTGGAGACTGAGTTTATTTGTTGACAGTTGGTCTCTCTTCCCTTCAAATGTCCCATGGACCTTTAGTTGTAAATGTTTTGGAGCATAGTTGACGAGACCTGGAAACCATCTGATGCTTTCTGTCAGATTCACAAGTGATGCCTTGACTTTTTGCTGTGCATTTGTTCAACAGCATTCCAGAATATTCTGTGGTGTTACTTGCTACATGACTTGGCTCTGTAACTTACACAATACTGAACTTTTTCACATGGAGTACATAAATAAATACATAATTGAAGACAAATTTATGTGCACCTTCTGTAGCATTTAACCTCTGTTCAGACCTAGTGAAAGATATCCCAGTCCATGGACTAGATGATCTTTAAAGGTATCTTTGAACCCCAACCATTGTATGATCCTATGCTCAATATTTGGGAACTGAGATTCAAACACATGAAGTGTGCAAGTAAAGCTGCCCAACCTTCCATTTTCATATCTGGAAATGTCATTTCTGGAGTACAGCAGGCTCTCTATTAATGCAGACAGTTCCACACCCTCACACAGTAATGTCTAATACTGAACTTTTATCTATACATGAACTGTAGAGCTTTGTGCTGTTAAATAAAGGAACACATTTTCCCACACTACAACCTGATGCAGTTTTGAAAAAGCTAGCCTGATTCACACCAGTTGACAGTACATCCTACACAATCTGTGACATCTGAGCTGGTAAATAACATCATTATAAAAAACTCCCTAAGCCTCAGCAATTTCCAATCCTTATACCATTTATGCTATTCAATACTGCTCATCACTCCTAATCCATACAGATGATAAATTACAGTATTCTAAAAAAAAATTAGTGTCTGTTTAGCTCTTTTAATTAAAATTTAGACAAAAAATAAAAAAATTAAAAAAACCTTCCCAGGATCTCATGTTGCATGAAGTTAAAGACTCTAGAAAAACACAAGAATACATCTCTTAAGTCATCGCTAGTGCTGGTATGCCCGCACACTACAGGCCTGTCTACATTAGAAGCAAAGCACTGTGTACATACTAAAACATTTCTCATTTGTTTCTGAGCAGAACAAATTGGCCAGGGATGAGCATCCAGTTAACGCAGCTCTGTTTGTTTAGAATTAGTTAAGTGTTTGTACATGACTCTGCATGGTAATGTACAAGCATGCCCATTGTATAAGCCAATTGTTTTATTTGGTCAGAATGAGGAAAGAGAAATTGCTGTAGCTGGAGAAATATCAGTTTCATGTTCTGATTTTCCCCAATGACACTATATTAAAAGAAACATCAAACAGACACATCTTCATAAAAAGAGTAAAACGAATTGTGCTTGTTTGTTGGCTCTCTTGGATTGCCTTCCTATTTCCTACTACTTCCAAATTGACTTTTTTTGATCCATGCTGGGAGGGAAAGGGAGAATAGTGGCTGCACCTACACTGCTTCATACACTCATCCTGGAGTGTAAACTGATTGTGGAGTGTAACCTGATCAAAGCTAACAACTACATTTCCCTCAGAGGAAAGGTTATTCAGCAGTGACAATGACACAGCTTATATAACACAGACCAAACCAAAACAGCATGTATTTTGTTCTGTATCAGAGGAAGGGAGTGTATACCAAAGGATATTACATGAAATACTCACATGGAACCTCGAAACCTACTTAAGTCGTTGTTAGGATTCTCACATTCAATGACACTGGTGAACTTCAAGGGGTCAAATTCTGAGTCCTGAAATAATAGAAGTATTAATTACTTATTGCAAAGACTTGCAAATTATATCCAGAATCACTTTCTTAAATAGCTTTCTCATTATTGTAAGTCCATTTTTTTTTTTCCAAAGGCAGTCAGATTAATGACACTGACCATTGGCAATGAAAATCAGAGGGATCTGAGGAACACCAAACTTCTGCAGGTGCTTTGCAAAGTCTCTCTTGCTTTTTTATGAAAGAGTATGAGCTTCTAAAGGCACTAGGTAAAAGAATTCAAAACCACAAGTCAAATGAATTTCGCATGGAGTGGAAAAACAAAATTTCTCTGGCAAGGCTCAAAATACTCAAAAGCATCACTATATAGCACTTACAGTGAAGTCACTGCATAACTCAATGCATTGTCAATTATGAAATCAGCTGTTGAAATAATGAAATCAGCTGTTGAAATATTACCTGGAATTCTTCATCACTTTACGGCAATAATACATAAATTAATCTACTACAGTAAATTAGACACATATAGCAAAATAACTATTTCCTAATTAACACATAAAGCCTTGGTTCTCTAGCTCATTAGTCTGAAGCTGGTATTTTTGTTGACTGCAGATTTATTTACCTGTAGGCAACACCTTGTTGTACTGGAGCTAAAACATCCTATCACAGCATAATTATTTGATTTTATTTAATAAAAATCAAGATTCTTTCTTCTTTGATAGATTAAATAAACCACGCAATTAAATGAGAGGTGCCTGGTTCTGCTGCTGGGACATCTGTCTCCAGAAATGCAGACTACCATTAGGAAACTGCTTTGCCCACTCTCTAAATGAAAGAATCAATTATGAATCATCATTTTATTCAACTTTCAACAGTGATAACACTGCAAATATTATGTTTCATAATGGTTTTGCTGAGCAGCTGTAGACTCAAACGACTACTTTTTGGACTATTTTATAGGAAGGGCTTCCTGAGAAATAGTAGCCAAAAGACAAAAGTTTCAGCTCTCTTTTCAGCTTCTCTGAAACACACAGGTGTCTCGTATATGTATTTATTTATTTATTTTTAATATTGGTTTAATTTAGAAGAAGTAAAACAAACTACTTTTTAAGTAAGAAATAAGAGACCAGAGGATATGCTAGGATCACAATCAGTGGTACTCCTTATAGGGAGGTGAAGAATTTCACCAAATACCCTTGGAAGAAAGACCAACTTACAGTACATAGGAGACAATTCAGATGACCCGAATCTAACACTGTTAGAAACCTTTACTGTAATTTTGAGAAAAAAAGAGATGTTAAGCGAACTGCGAAGCTGGGCTGTCACTTTGAAATAGCTACAGCACACAAGAGTGAAGAATCTCTTTTACTTGCAAGATTGAACTTGTAAACAAGGGGAAAAAAGCAATAAAAACAGAGGACAACTTTGAGCAAAGAATAAAATTGCCATGCTGAGAATCAGACTTCCTAAATTATATCAAAGTTGGCAGTCAGGTACCTGAGACTTAGGAAGAAATCCAGATGATTTCCACACCAACTACTGTTGGTATTTAAGTTCACTGGGTATTTCTCCTGCTCAGCCTTAAACTTCTCTAGGACTGAGTTTGTTTCTGGAAATATTCAGTACTATCTAGTCCTACAGAGGCACCTAAACTTAGGTTATGCTTTAGAACAGAGCAGAACCTGTAAAGCTGCACGTTCATCCTCTTTGAGCCTTATTCCTCAGCTACTCCCTGCAGACAGGTAAGGCTATTAGCAGTGCCAAGGAAAGAACTGCTGGCTGGAACAGACATTGTGAAGCTTCCAGGTTTCAGCATCTGAGATCTGTTACCACATCTCTTAACCTGTGCACTACTACCCCTTGTGTCTTCACCCTCTGCTTTCTAAGGTGCACATCTACAGACACCACACTGCCACCAAAGTACAGGAAAAATAATCTACAAACACTGCTCAAAGTCTTTCAGTAACGAACTCTCTCTCTCTGTCTAAGCATTGTGGCAAAGAAGAACCACCATGTTAGATTAAGTTGCATTTGCAAATTGGAGGGGAAGAACAGACTGGAAAGAGAAGCATTACTGCCTTTTTGTTCAAACATACACACTGATAGAAGTGTTTGCTCATTTAGCACAAATTTTAATTCAGCAGTCCTAAAACAAGAAAAGGAAGAAATCATAGATCCTCTGCTGAATGTCTCTGAGAGAATCCTGGAGACACTTTGTAACAAAAATCAGTGTGATCAAATGCAAGCTCCCTCTGGCTGCTAAACTCATCACAGAGATTGGATACCTTTCTGTGCCGTACAGATGTATTAACGTTCACTTTTACAGCTGAACTTCCGTTCTGCTACGAATTCATGTCAGCAAAGCCAACAACTTTACAAATAAGAAAAAAAATCTGCTTAAAAACTAGAGCTAAGGTCTTCACAAATCAAAAAAAAAAAGAAAAAAAAGAAGGAAGGATCTTGAAGATCTCTTTCAAGATTACAGAGGACTAAACCTACCCGACCTCTACACCACTACGATGGAACATGCTCTTTCTCCTGTTTGTTGGGTTCTTTGTGTTTATGACTCAGTTTTGGAACGAAAAGTTCCAAATTGTTAAATCTAACCGTCTGTGTACTTCTGTTCTGTTACAATTAACTTGATATACGTGATTATGATCTTCAACCAGATAATATCTGGGAGTGGAGAAAATCCAATTAGAATAGTAGTTTACGTAAGGGAACAAAGCTGCGAAATTCTGATTTATTGCAAAGGCTCCTTGGCTTATTAATAAATCAAATGGCTGCAACTCTTCCCTGTGAAATTGAAGTGTAGATTTACACTGTATATTACAGCCAACAGCAATGTTTTGATGTGAAAATGCTTTTGGAAAATGAAAGAACAAATATGTTACACTGCCTGTGTGTGATCGCTTTCGGTGGTTATGAAAAAGCACAAAGCTAACATAAGATTTCACAGTGATCAAAGTTCTGTTCTTTTATATGCCGATATCCACAATTCAGTAACAAAATATAGTGATAATATTCTACCATATTAAAGCTACGGGAAGCGGCAGCTAGAAGGAAGTAAAAACAAAAACACTGCTTTTCTAGTGCATGAATTATGATTTCTGTTGTTTTCTAGGTAAAAGGACATGCAAAAAAACACCTCTTCACCAGTACCTTTAGTTTTTCTCTCGCGGTGCACTACCGTTAAGATACAAACTACAAGATCGAAACATGGTCTAAAAGAGCACTACCTGAAACCTTTGTGCAGCAGTTATCTCCTGTGCTAGATTTTCAAGTGTTATACTTCCCATGTACAGAACTGGTAGGTATTAAACCTGACATAGCCTGAAGAGAATGCAAAGTTCCATGATTAGCCAGATAGATAGGTATCTGAACAGAGGCTTTCCAGCATCTAGTTTCTCTAAAAATTCGACTTATTTGTCTCCAAGTAGACATAATAACTCACAAAAAGCAGCTGGAGGTGATTTTTTTTCTTTTTTTAGCATACATATTATACAGCATGTACACCTATGATACAATACCTTTGCATGTCTCCCAGGCTTGTGCCTTGTGGGCTGTTGATCTGAACAACTGACTTTCTGGCTGAAATAAATCTGAGAGATTTGCTGACTGCACTTACCTTTGTCTCAGAGTATCACACAAAATTATTGAATAGCAAGGGCTAGGCCTAAATTATCACAGAATCGTAGAATCTTTAAGGTTGGAAAAGACTAATAGGAGCACCTAGTCCAACCATCAATCCATCACTACTATGCCCACTGCCCACGTCCCTCAGTGCCACATCCACACGGTGCTTGAACACCTCCAAGGACGGTGACTGCACCACCTCCCTGGGCAGCCTGTGCCACTGCAGCACCGCTCCTTCTGAGAAGAAATTTTTCCTAATATCCAACCTGGACCTTCCCTAGCAAAACTTAAGGCCATTATGTTCATGTCAGTAAAATTTTTCTCTTAAACAACTTGTACTCCTTCATATTCTTGCGTTCTGCTAGAATATAAATTTACGTTAATATCATTATTTCTATGGGTAAGTCTGTGTAAACCACAACTAAGGCAAAATATCTTGCTTATCCTTTAAGCAGAGTTCCTACTATAGGTAGGGCTTAATTCAGGGCACAAACTGATGGTTGTTAGGACATTACAGAAAAGAATGCTTGAAAGGATACATGAAGATCATTAGAAAAACAAAGTCTGAAAGAAGAACTAGAAATGTTCATACTAATTTATGTGAGTGTCAAGAGTGTCAACTTTGAGAAAAGAAGACAGCATGAGCACCACATAATACCAAAGTCTAAGTAAAGCCAAACACATTAAATTACTCTAAAGGAAAAAAGAAACAGCAACCAGTACTCAAAAAAGTTTTCACACCTGCGTTAATGCTCAAAGGTTGCATGCAATCATATTCCCTCCAGTCCAATCAACTTCAAATTCTCTTTGAAACTGTGAAAGATCTTCAGTATGAGAGACAGATGACATTTAGGAGCCAAGAAATGCAAATTTGTCTTGCATGAAGCGAGAAAGGGAGCTGAATCCCTGTTTCCTTTTCATTTGAGGAAATAGGACCAGCGTAAACTTCTCTGCCCACACTATCCATGCTGCCTTAGCACTTGCAGATTCATGAAAAAAAAAGAAGAGATTAATTTCACTCTTTTCCGAATGTTAGGTATTGCTCCTGCTTTTTTGACACAACACACACCATTACAAGTATCATTCATCTGGGCTCCAATTTTGTTTTCTGTTTTTTTCCAGGCTGATGCTGTTCCTTACGTTGGGTTCTAATTTCACATCGCCATCACGGTGTGACAGCAATATCACTCTGCAACAGGGGTCCAAGATGTACCAGATGCACTCTGACAAGAGTATGCACGTTTTTTGAAACACTGAACACAAGAAATGTGTCTGCTTGCCTTTGCTCCGGAGAATGTAAGGAATAGCTGGATGGCTGGTAAATACTGTCTGAAAAACTGGATAATCACATGCCTGTGCATGGGGGATTACGAGATGAAACTGGTGGTAGGCCTTGTACAATAATGTGTGGAACCCAGGAAACTGTTACTGTGACTATCATGGTACAACACAATTCAGTTTATACAGGTAAATCATAATTAGGTCTTGAAAGATGTGAAACAGGTTTCAATCATTTCTTCCCATACGGTTTGAGGGCTCCAGAAATACAGAAATAAAGAAGTGCATTATTTTGTCAGTCACGAATGCATAGAACGTTCACACATATCCCCACATCATGGTTGTTTATATCCTGTATTCCAAAGCTTTCAGTGACTACAGATTATCCACTTCACCCAACCGATAAGAATTCTTTCTTAGCAATTTCATTTTGAAAATGGGAGAACAAAGTGATGGAGAAGATACTTCAGAAGAACAAAGACTTCTCCTCGCTTAATTCTTCCGCCATATCATGGCATACCAAAATGAAAAAAAAAAAAAAAAGAAATAGAAAAAGAAAAAAAAGAAGAGATTTAACTCAATTAAGAACCTGATTTTCATCCAATGCTTGACTTCACATTTTGACTTTGCCAAAGTAGCCACAGTTCACTGCCTTTTTTTCAAAAAGTGCTGACACTTTAGTAACTTGTAAGCATTTCTGAAAGGTTGAAAGTTGTGAAAAGGACACGCAACGATATTTATATTAGGTACTCAGGGATATATTTATGTACTTGGGGATTCCAAGTAATGTACTTAATTTCTTCAGGAATCTTCTTGCTAGGTAAACACCGAGTACCCTACCCATAAATCTCACTCCTTCAAATTTCTTAAAACTTAGAAAAATTCATTCCTATTCTAAATTCAGTAATGGAAAAGCTTGTGTTCCTTATGTAAGTAGACTTAGTCAGATTGCAAAAATCTGTTAAATACTGATTCCTTCAAAGCTGAATTTCAAATTAAAGTTCATTTAAACTGCAGATGTAAAGGGTTTTTTGACTAGGCTTTAACAATGCTCTACTGAAACCTATTAAGCCTGATAAGGAGTTCCATTTAAAACAATAAGGTAGGTCTACAATAATTGGGATGTGTCTCTGGGGGAAGCACAAATGCACAAAGGAGAGGAAAACATACGGGAAAGCTAAAGGAAAGGTGGTGTTTTTTAAAATTTTCCTTAAACCACTGTCCCTTATCTCTCTGGTGACTGCTGATATACCACCCTGTGAAAAGCTTATATCCTAACAAGGCAAAGTGTTGAGGGGAAGAAAATGTTACAATGCCTATTTTACAGAGTGAGAAACCAATAGGTAGACAGATCCAGTAATTACAGGCACCTGTCTTAGAAAAAGGCAACGGAATTTAGCTCTCTCCGTCATGACTTTGGAGCTGTGAGATCATTCTGAATCTCTACACTGAAATGCCAGCCTTTCCAGCACTGCTGGCAACCTTGCAAAACTGTCAGAATTCAAGAAGCAAAACGTGCTGCTCTGCCAAATGAGTTAGTTCGACAATTATGGTGTTGAAACAACATATTCCCCTTCGTTAAATGCATGCTGTACAGGAGACTTAATGGCCTGTTAGTGATAGTAATAATGCATAGTTATTAAAAGGTTTTCCTTTATTCATCTGCCCTACTTTACTGCTGCAAAAAACAGAGTTTGATGTTCGGTCCTTCCTTCTAGTAGGACAGCATGTGCACACCAGGATGCCCTTGGATGACAGTGACAGCTACTTTTTTTTTTTTTTTAATAAATCATATTCTGTTTATTTACTATTGTATGGAACTTATCCAGACTTCTCCCCACAGTACAATTACTAGTTAAGGGCTCCGGGGTATATTATGTCTGGAGGAAACAAGAAGGGAGAAATGGAGTGATGAGGACAACTCAGAGGAGATATTTAACATACAGTAATCTGCCACAGTCAAAAGAAAACAGGTTTCCAGTTTAAAAGCTTTTAAGTACAATAAGAACACATCACCCCAGTGCATCAGTCCATCCTATCCCTACTTTATTTAGCACTGCCCTGCATTTACAATACAAAACTAATCTGACCTTTTATTAACATGAAATCAGAATTACATATTGATTTTAAATATCCAAACCATGCAGACTGTTTATATACTAGAATACTGAAATGCTTTAATGTCTAAACTGCATTAGTCATTGGCAGAATTTATCTGCGCCACTAATTCACAAGAAAAAGAAGTTTGATCTATGCTATTTAGGAACTAAACAGATCCAGCTGTACATCAGAATTTAATAGCTCTGTTTTCTACACTGACTACTACTATAACTGTTTTTTTTCAGTACTATTTGGTTAAATGGAACAGAGGTGTTCAGTATTTAGAAATACTGGAACAGCTGAGCAGGGCAAATATATGTTAAGGGGCTGATCTTCCTCTTGCTGACTTAATTAAGTCTTCCCTTTTGTAGAAAACAGCATGAGGGAACATCACAATAGTCAGTCTACGGTAAAAGAAATGTGCTGTTAATAAGGTATTGGAAGACCTATCTGTGCCTATGACAGACAGCAGAAGATATTGCTTTTAGATAGTCATAGGACAACAGTATTCAAAAAATATAACAATGCTGAAAATACAGACATGCAAATTCTAATGCCCATCAGGGTGATGGCAAGCCTTAGCAGTTCACTGAAAATCACAGTGATGTGAAGAAATCAGTTTACTGAGCACAGCAGTGCTGGGGAATGGTAAGGAAATCACTTCTATGCACATGCAGCCCAGAAGGCCAACTGTATCCCGGGCTGCATCAAAAGATGGGTGGCCACCAGGGAGACAGAGGTGACTGTCCCCCTCTACTCTGCCCTCATGAAGCCCAATCTGGAGTACTGCATTCAGTTCTGGGGCCCTAAGGACAAGAAGGATGTGGAACTGTTGGACTGGCTCCAGAGGAGGACTATGAGGGTGATCAAACAGCTGGAGCACCTCTCCTATGGAAGCAGACAGAAAGAGTTGGACATTTAGCCAAAAAAATGGACATCCATTTTTTTCATGGAGAAAAGAAGGCTCCAGAGAGACCTCATTATGGCCTTTCAGTACTTGAAGGGAGCTTGTAAGGATGAGGGAAATCAACTTTTTACAGTAGACAGGGACAGGACAAGGGGAAATGGTTTTAAACTAAACGAGGGGGGACAGATTAGATGTTAGGACAAAATTCTTTAAGAGGGTGGTGAGGCACTGGAACAGGTTACCCAGAGAAGCTGTGGATGACCCATCCCTGGAGGCATCTGAAGACAGGGAAAAAAGCAGTCCTAATGAAAACAGACCTTTCATTTTGAATACTACAGGGCAGCATTCATACTGGCGCTGTTACAGTCAGCCTTTCCATGAGCATGCAGTTATATACCCAAGAAACACATCTCCAGGCTGGTTGCTGGAATGCTGTCTGCACTTCGAATTTTGTCTTGTAGCAACATTTTTCATCCCTTGCCTTCATCCTCTCTCCAGATGCAAACAGCACTGAGAATGCACCTTCTCCACTTCACCCTGGCTGTTTTGCTCCCCCATATCCCTGCTGAGGTGCTGGGTGGGACAATGGGAGGATTAACAGCCTCTCCAGGAGGAGCAAGGCTGTGGCTGGCATGTACATGCATGACAGAAGCTGGGAGAACTGCAGAGCACTTCAGGCAAGAGCTTTGCTTTCTGCTCTGTGCTCATCTATTATCCATTCTACTGATCAAATTCCTTTTCGATCAGCATGTTCAAGACTGCAGAACAAAAGGGAAATCCACAAGTGCACCTCTTCATAAACTCAAGGAATTCAATGGGTGATTTATTTAGATGCCAACTGATTGTACAATTTTTATGAAAAGAAATTAACAATGGCCTTGGCAGCTGCAAAATGGTACAGCAGAGCTGGGAAATGGTCTGAGGGAGATGAACATGAACCACATGGGTAGAGATTAAGGTTGAATTTCCTATTTAGGGCTCCAGCCAGCCTCATGCTTTGGCACAACCAGTAGTTAGGAAGTTCCTGCTGGTCTTCTCTTCACTGACTCCATACGTGTCATTAAGTAAGCATGGAGTTAAAGTGTACATGAATATAAGCTGCTGGATAAGCGTACAACAGAATAGCAGAGCCTTCGCTCTCGTACAGTCATCTTACACTGACTGTCTTCTCTGGTTCCTTATGGAAATACTCATGATTATAAACATTCAATAAAGACGTGGAAGCGCAACCAATGAGAAAAAATGTCAGAAGTAAGACCAAGAGGGAGAAAGAACATGAATGAATAAATATGTTTCTTTGTGTAATTCTTCTTCCATGACATTACAGAATCACAGAATTGTTTGAGTTTGAAGAGACCCTTAAAGGCCACCTAGTCCAACCCCCCTGCAATGAAATGGGATACCTACAACTACATCAGGTTGTTCAGAGCCCTATCCAGCCTGATCTTGAACATCTTCAGGGACAGTGCATCCACCACATCTCTGGGCAACCTGTGTTAATGCCTCACCACCTTTATAGTAAAAATACTCTTATATCCAATCTTAATCTCCCCTCTTTTAATTTGAAACTATTTCCACTTGTCCTATTATGAGACACCTCCTCTGAAATTTTAATCAAAGATTCCGGAATCAGTTTCTTGTTGAGCAGCAGGACATAATGCCATTTGGTTTCTCTTGCCTAAGAGCTGACATGACCCACCTCCATGTTTTTAACAGTAGAACAAAGCCATTTTTATCCCTTCCTGTTACTTTGCAGCAGCCTGTAAGTTGGATCCCTGTGACTGTGGCCATACAGGCCATGCTGCTATACAGGTGTACAAGCATACTTAGCTATGTGGGACATGGTTTTGAATCTGCTACTTAATCAAACCAGGCCAAAAATAAGAAGAGGCTTGGAAAAGTTAACTGGGGGCTGGCAAATGTTCATGACAACTGATATGGGCTTTCTAACCACACTGCATGTGAAACATAAAAACCTTTTCCTTTTAGAAAGCAAAAGAATAACTGTTCTCTTCTTTGATATAAAGCAGTCTATTACTATGTCATTAAGAAACCTGAATTAACAGCTTAGCACTGCTGTCTATAAATCTACATGCACTACTGATGCTTTTAAGTCAAAAACAAATGGATGTACAAGCACTATAACTCTGTGTGGAGAACAGCATCAACTCAAGTCATGTACCTACAAACAATCATACACATATACTAAGTGTCTGACCATCACAGAGTCATAACAGAGCTTGAAAGTATGAACTTGAGTACAATGAATGAATTGAAATGTTTGTGAATTTCTTGAAATAACAGTTTACAGACACATGGCCAGCCACTTCCCATATAAATAATATTTTATGCAAATGTCTACAGCTCTCTGTGGCCTTATCAGTACTAAAACATGCATAAGACTTGGAGGGTAACAGGTGGGAAAAAGAGAAGTGGAATCGAGGTTCACATCCTAGATGTTGAGGTAAATACAAGAGTTCCTCATTATGTTCCTCTGCCTTTTCTGGTTGAAAAGGAGACCCTTTCTTTACTTTGGTGCTAATAAAGGAAAGTGAGACCATATGATCACTCCTGTAGTTATATACCACATACCTCTACACCGTGAACCCTCCTGTGCCTCCTACTGTCTTTTCCTACTCACTGATACTGCCAACTGGGATTGTGCTTTCAGAGACAAATGTGATATGATGTGCTTCCAATTCAAAGCTCCTGACCCTAAAATCAAGCGTTCTCAGCACTACATTATAAAAAATCTAATTTCTGAGAACAGGTATTCCAGATATTTCCCATGCTCAGCTGAGATGCCAATGTATGGCAAAGGAATAAACAGTTCCAAAAATAAACATGTTTATTAAAACTGAATTAGGCTAGGAGATCAGAAAAGTCATGAGAAAGCAATAAAAATAAAGATGAGTTTAATGGGAAAGCCTCTTCTTAAATTGCTTTAAGTGCGAATGTTTACTTCTCTCTAGTAGGAAAGAGTACAGCATTTCATTTTCTCTGTATACCTGAAACGCTCTACTGTTTTCTAACACTTTTTTTTTTCAGAGAAACAGCACAATGAAGAGATGCTGGACTAGCCATATGGAGAATGAAATCTTCCACCTCTTTTAGAGGTCAGCTGCAGCACAAGCACTGGCACATGTTTCCTTACATGGTTTTACCACTGCTCCACCAGCACTGGATTGATTGTCCAAGGAATGGGAGATCCATTGCAGCCATTGAAACTTTTAGTTTAATCACTTCAGCCCCTTTCACTCATACTTAAACACAAACACATAACCAGTCAACATCAATAGTAAAAGTCAAATACCCAGCACCGTTCAGAACTCTTTACCCAACTCAGCCCCCAGTGATAAGATTAAGATATCAAAAATTTGGTTTTATTCAAATTTTTTGTCCCTTCAATTAATCTCTCTTGACAGTCAAACCTGTGGCCTAGACACCTGCACAGTGGAAACCAGAAAAAGATGGTGACCTTGCTCGAAACTCGCTGAGCAGGAAGTGAGCCACCATTCTTCAGTTTCATTTTATTTGCATCCTTTCCCCTCACCTCTCAGCCTATATGCCATGGTCAAGTAGCCAAGTGAAAAATGGCTCTCCTAAGTCCCCTAGGATTCTTAGTGAGCACAAAGGTTTGTCAAAGCACGGACTCAGATCCTGCCCAGCAATATGACA
The DNA here is from genome assembly GCA_030625065.1 of Alectoris magna. Lineage (NCBI taxonomy): Eukaryota > Metazoa > Chordata > Aves > Galliformes > Phasianidae > Alectoris > Alectoris magna. The sequence goes on from CM060560.1 coordinate 65,050,690, forward strand.
TTCTGCATGCAGCTGCTCTCCATGTGTTTTCTTGCTTAGAGAGAAGGTAGTTGCTTCCTCTTCAACTAGAGATACCCCCAGTTTCCACAAAAGTCATCTCTGAACGTAGTGCTACCCAAAAAAAAGATATAACAGTAGAAATGTAGAGCTTTTCATAGCGATTCCATCTTCATCAAAGTAATTTACTGAACATTCTGGGTGTAACCTTTAACAAGGGTCTTCAAGGCTTTTGACATATAATCATTGAATCACAGAATCACTCAGGTTGGAAAAGACCTTAAAGATCATCGAGTCCAACCGTGACCTAACCATACTACCCTAACTAAGAACCCTCTGCTAAACCATGTCCCTGAGCACCACATCCAAACGATTTTTAAACACATCCAGGGATGGTGACTCAACCACCTTCTTGGGGAGCCTATCCAACCTAAACTTACTCTGGCATAACTTGAGGCCATGTCGTCCTGTCACCTGTCACCAGTGAGACCAGCCCTGCTCTTGCTGTAAGCACCTTTCAGGTATTGGAAGAGAGCAATAAGGTCTCCCCTCAGCCTCCTTTTCCCCAGACTGAACAGCCCCAGTTCCTTCAGTCTCTCCTCATAGGGCATATTCTCCAAGCCCTTCACAAGCCTTGCTGCCCTTCTTTGGACCAGCTCCAGCACCTCAAGGTCCCTTCTGTACTGAGGTGCCCAAAACTGAACACAGTACTCGAGGTGAGGCCTCACCAATGCCAAGTACAGGGGCAGGATGACTTCCCTAGTCCTGCTCACCACCCCATTCCTGATACAAGCCAGGATGCCATTGGCCTTCTTGGCCACCTGGGCACACTGCTGGCTCATATTCAGCCGACTGTCCATCAGCCACCAAGGTCCCTTTCCATCAGGCAGCTTTTCAGCCAGTCCTCCCCAAGCCTGTAGGGTTGCCTGGGGTTGTTGTGACCAAATGCAGGACCCAACACTTGGCCCTTGAAACTCATACAGTTTACCTTGGCCCATCAATCCAGTCTATCCAGGTCCCTCTGTAGTGCCCTCCTCCCCTCAGGCAGATCAACACTCCTGCAAGTGTTCTGCACTACAGAGACTCATTTCACTAAAATCTTCAGCTAAAATGTAAAAAAAAAAAAAAAAAAAAAAAAAAAAAGTTCTTAATTTGACATACTTGTAGTGCATAGGGAAAAAACGTTTTCTGTTGCTTGTTTGGTTATTTTTTTTTTAAACTCTTTTTTCCCTCAAGGAGATCTAATTTTGTCAGTGTGTGTGGGATGGAGCACTAATTTGCTGTTTTAACATGTGCATATCAGGAATTTTTAAGTCATTTTTTCCTAGCCTTGAAAACCTTTTCAAAATAATGGAAAAAAAAAAGACACACACAGCGTAATCCCCTAAAGATGTTAAAAATACATTCACTGTTCCTCTAGCCTGATTCTACCCTATAAAAGCACTTACAGTGTAAATAAGACAGTATGCTGATTAGTTGACAGCTGTTTGATTACAAGGGTACTAGTTCCACTTATTTAAGTGGCACCACTCAGTGAATAAGGAATTGGCTGAATGGTTGTATTCAAAGAGTTGTGGTCAATGTCTCCATGTGCAGGTGAAGACTAGTGACACGTGGTGTCCCTCAAGGGTCTATACTGGGACCAGTATTACTTAATATCCTTGTTTGTGACATGCATTGGAATTGAGTACACCCTCAGCAAGTACACAAATGACACCAAGCTGTGTGGTACTGTCAACATGTTGAAGGGAAGGAATGTTATCCAGCAGGACTTAGACAGGTTCAAGAGTTGGGCATGTGTGAACTTCATGGAGTTCAACAAGGTCAAGGGCAAGATCCCACATCTAAATCAGGATGATCCGAAGTACAAATACAGGCTGGGCGAGGAATGGATTGACAGCAGTCCTGAGGAGAAGGACTTCGGCTGTTGGTTGACAGAAGTTCCGTTTCTCAACACTCAACATGTGTGCCTGCAACCCAGTAAGCCATTCGTATCCTGGGCTGCATCAAAAGGAGTGCAACTAGCAGGCCAAGGGAGGGTTCTCAGCTGAGGGGGATTCTACCCTTCTAATCTATTCTCACGAAACCTCACCTGCAATGCTGTGTAAAACTCTGGGGCCCTCAGCACAAGGACAGGCTGTTGTAGAGGGTCCAGAGGAAGCCACAAAAATCATCAGAGTGCTGGAGCACCTCTCCTGTGAAAGCTGAAGGAGCTGCTCCATCTGGAGAAGAGAAGGCTCACTGTGGCCTGTCAGTGTCAAAGGGAGCCTACAAGAAAAATGGCAGGGACTCTTAACAGGGAGCATAGTGATACGAGAAGCCGTTATGGTTTTAAACTAAAAGAGAGCAGTTTTAGATTAGATGTTAAGAATAAATTCTTCACTACAAGTGGTGAGGCACTGGAAAAGGTTGCCCAGAGAAGCTGTGGATGCTCCACACCTGGAAGTGTTCAAGTGGAAGGTGTCCCTGCTCATGGCAGGGGGGTTGGAACTGGATGGTCTTTAAAATCCCTTCCAACCCAAACCATCCTATGATTCCATGATGACAGCATGAGCTTATTAGTGGGCCAAGCAGTGACAAGGGAACTTTTTGAGATAATGAGCTCATACCAGTAAGTTCAATGTTAGTCTGCCTGGGAATTGTTCTGATTTTACTTCAGCTGTTCTTGGGCTAGCTTAATCAACACAGATGGCTATAAAAGAAACCTTAGCTCTGTTTAGGCTAAATTAAAATTTGAAAACTGTGGTTTTTTGTTTTTGTTTTTGTTTGTTTGTTCGTTTGTTTTTTAATGGAAAAAAGGCTGAAAGAAAGGGAACTTGAATGCTAAAAGAATGTCCACACTGAGACACTGAGCTGCCCTGGGAGCTGTTTTCATGCAAGAAACATGAGTTGCTCTTCTTAAAGTATCTCACAAATAGTGCAGCCTACAGTTGTCAACACAGCCAGGCTTAGAGTGCAGCCCTTTTAAAAAGCAGTCTTACCTTTTCTTCTGGACTACTTTCTGTTCAGGGCACACAGGGAAAGAAAGAGATATATGAATGTCCTAATGCTTGGAAAAGGGAGACGTGGGATTGCTTTTCTAAGCAGCATCCAAGATGCTTCCAAAGTTACGCAACAACATGTGGGGCTGGATGAAAGTTAGAGCTGTCAATTCAGCCTAACTTCCAGGCTGGGATGAAGGAGCAAATGTGCTTACAGTAAGTGCAGGCTCTGCATTTATACATATTCCAGAAGGGTTCACATACTGTCTTGTAAGGAAATCAGTCTGATGAGTTATTTTGGTGCGAGTCTGCATGCAAATGAATCCTCCAAACAGGCAGACCATATTCAAATCTGCTTTTTAGACAAAATAAATAAGCAGCCACAAAGTCATTTGCAAGGCTTATCTAAATCTGTTAAATCATGCTAGTACAAGTTTGTTTTGAATAAAGGTCTAGTCTTATGAGAAAGAGAGAGAAAATAAATCCATCATCTCCCCCCACCAGCTCTCAGGGGGATACACGCACCTTCTCAAAGGGGATGGCAGCTGCTAGACTTAGCCTAGTTTTCAGCTGAACTGAAGCTTTCTACAGAAACATCTAGGACATGGCCAGTGGTTAATAAACCATAAGCAACTCCACTCACTCTACAGTGGGTCTTTGTGGACTTTGTTGAAAGGCATACTGAGTGAAAACAGTGGAGTGTTTTGTTTGTTTCATACTGCAAGGCAGCAAGAAAAATGTAAATGTTTTTCATGAGTCTAGATTCATACTATCAAAATATCCTAAATCAAGTTTATGAGACCTGAAAGGGAGTTTTGAGCTTTTGCAGTCAAAGCCGTATCTGCTTATCCACTTTGTGAAGAGCGGCTGACAAAACGTTTCACATGCATGTAAAACATTCCATACGCAATTAGGCAGGGTGTGGTGGCAAAGCAACCCAGAGAGTCATACAGAAAACACTGATTCTTCTTTCATAATGTGTCTCCTATTAGATCCAGCACAACAGAAATTGCTGCTGTGACTAGACAGCAGCAAGAGCTAGATGGAAATTGGAAGAAAACTGTGTAATACCAAGAAACACTTTCTTTTTTTCTTTCTTTCTTTTTTTTTTTTCCAGGAGATACTTACTGGTAACACCATTAGATCAGCCACAGGGGGATTTAGTGAAGCACTTTCCCTCCTAGCTGTGCCATGCTGCACACACAGGTCTGATCTGTGTTTCAGTGTGGACAGTCCACTATCCTTTCAACTTGCAAGGGTGAAAATGCAGAAATACAGTTCTGACTATTTAAAACATTTCTAATGCACCCTGGCACTGCAGTATCAGGATAGCAAGACCACAGTGTTCACAATCTTGGAGGAGAAACTGTCAAAGCCTTTGAAAAAAAATCTCTTTATTCTTTTCTTTTTCAACTTGCTTACTGTGCAGTTTCTTTATTTGCAGGACTGACTGTCGTGAGAGTCCAAGAACAAGGTACACATTCTAACTAGAATTGTCAGACATACAAGCCACCAAGGAGGAACATATTGATGACTTTTCACAGCTTATCCATCAATAGGACATAGAGCTGTGTACAGAATGCAGACTCTTGTTAGACAGATCCCATTCGTTAACAAACACACAAAGCTAGTAAACAGTAAGTTCTTGGTGTACTAAAAATTATTCAGATGCATCAATGCAGCACTAAAATAAGCAACATTTCTGGTCATTTGCACTGTAAAGGAGAACAGTTTCTTGGAATTTAGAAGCGGAGAGGTCCAATCCCAGCCCACAAATGCTGATTTTGGATCTTCTGAGCATGTGTTTAGAGTGTAAGAATGTCTGCAAAACACTGGAGGCACAGATGAGAACTGCATCTATAACTGCTTATTGCCGCTTCTAGCATCAGGCCAAAAAGAGATCAGAACAGTACTTTTCTTCCAAACAAAGGTTTGGAAGAGGGAAACTGTAAGACCTGTTACATCCTCTGCAACTGTGCTGTTAATCCTGAAATGAGACACAAAACAAGAGTTCAGACCATGCTGGCAGAATAGTGACTGTTTGAAGGGACAGTTCTGCCCAACATAACAGCTCTGGGCTTGCTGTCCTCTCGAAAGGGCTTTTGAGAGCATGCTGTGGCTTCAGGAGCAGTGCCCAGGGCATGCCACACTTAGCAATTTCAAATTGATAGTGAAGATCTTGACTATAAATTGCATGAATGGGTATAGGGCAGGGACAGAAGTAGGAAAGCATTAAAGTGGCTTAAAACAACTGTTCCACCTCTGCCCCTGCTCCTTTCCCATGCCCAGTAGGGCAGCGGGTATAGAAATAGATATCTTTCATTGGCCTACTTCCCTGGCATATTCTCAGAAATAATTCATATAGGAAACACAGAAATGCCAAGCTTTGTAACACAACTTATTTTAAATGTTTGAGACACTGCTACAGAGACATTATTCAAAGACTTCTATGGGCAGCTGATATTTTAAGAAGACGCTTCCAGAAAATCTTTATTTCTTGTCCCATGATAAGCCACATGACCGGGCACAATCATTCTGTAAAGAGGACAGGGGATGAGTTTAGCAGTGTGGGAAAGCGAGGGTCAGGACTGCATAATCTGTTTGTTTGTTTTCCTGCTTGAACAACAAGGCTGTAGAATGAGACGGAACCAAACAATTATGAACATAGCTGAAAATTATTCCACTGAGTAAAATGGTAATATAAAAATACAGAAACACTCTTGTCTAACACATGAGTAGCTTGGGTTGTAGGTTCTATAAAAGATTTGTGAACAGACATTGCTGAGGTTTGATGAAAAGATGGTCAGCATTTGATGCAAGAGAATGTTGACCTTCCAAAGTATTTTATGAGATGTAACAATAAACTCCCTCCAGTTGTAGTGACTTGGATATATTCAGACAGGAAATGAATTTCACTCACAAATATAAGTGTCACCCTGGTATTCCATGCTACATGACTGTTTGCCTCCTATCCAATGAACATTTCCCAAGCAGCTCCCTCTCTCCATCCTACTGAGTGTCTCTCAGCAGGGCAACACCTTCAAGAGCCAGTAAGAGCCTAACTAGTATAAGCAGAGGAAGCTAATGCTGCATGAATTAACAGTGTGCTCAGACAGGTTTTAGCCATGACTTTTATGAGGATGGTAAGCATTCTGCTGGATGATTCACGTGATATTGTTACAGTGAAGCTCTGTGATGCTGCAGCCACCGAGGACTTGGAACTTGCAGGTGCGCACTTTGCCTACAACTTAGCTGACACACAAACCAGGGCTTGGATATTTCCTGCTTTCTCAGCTATTTTAGGAGAGGGGTGTTAGTCACGTGTGGTTTTCGCACAAGCTCTCTTTCAGTACTTGACTTCTTGGGGCCCAGGACTGCTTTCATTGAAATGAATGAGCTTTCTGTCACTGATGCCAGTTTAACCCCTCACAAATTATTATGGACCCCACTGCTACCATAGCTGGACATCTAGTCATCTAAAAAATATTTCAAGAAATTATTTATCCACACATCTGGTAACACAAAGTCCCATAATCATCTTATGCTACAGGGAACTAAGATAGTGAAGGAGAATAGGATGGGAATGCAAAGAGTGTCAGGTGTTTACGAAGCTGACTACAAGTAACTACACAATAACTGATTTCTTCAAAATGCCTGCTCTGATGCTATTCAGTAGAGCTGGGTAAGCTGAATAAGCCATGCCACAAATACTGTGACTGAGCTGCTTGGCACATAACCTAGCTGTGATTGGTAGGCATTCTTTTCTCAGCCTTCTTCCCCAGTGTGGCTCAATTCAGTCTCAGATAAATTTTAGACTGAGGAGAAAATGACACAGCCATTCACTTATAAACAGAGTCTAAAGGTTAAAGGTCTTGTAGAACTGTACAAGTCTTCAGCTGCCTAGTTTGGAGATCAGCAACTTAAACCTCAGTGAGTGTGAAAAACATGACATTGCTGGGATAGTCTTTCCCAGGTTTTCTTGCTAAAGCTATATTACAGAATCACCAAATCACAGGATGGCTGAGGTGGAAAGAGACCTCTGGAGGCCACACAGTTTAACCCCTGCTCAAGCAGGGCCACGTCCAGGTGGCTTTTGGAGATCTCAGAGGAGGAGAGCCCAAAACTTCTGGGCAGCCACACAACACAGAAGCACTGTCGGGTGTTCAGAGTGAACTGTGTGCCAGTTTTTGCCAATTGCATCTTGTCCTGGCACTGGTCACCACTGAAAACAGCCTGTCTCTGTCTTCCATGTACCTTCCCTTCAGGTATTTAGACATTGATGAGATCCCCCCTGAGCATCCTCTTCTCTGAGCTGAACAGTCCCAGTGCTCTAAGCTTTCCCTTGTATGAGAGATGCTCCATTCCCTTCATCACCAGGACTAGGTTCAGTATGTCCATATCTGTTGCACAGAGCCCAGAGCTGTCCCACTCCCTCAGCCTGCTGGTGCAGACCCTTCCTCATGCAGCCCAGGAAGCTGTGGACCACTTCTGCTGTGAAAGAGCTGTGCTGGCTCATGTCTAGCTTGAGCTCTTTGCAGAGCTCCTTTCCAGCTGGGCAGCCCCCAGCACAGGCTGGTGCATGGGGTTGTTCCTTCCCAGGTTAAAGACTTCGCCCTTCTCATCGTTGGATTTTGTAAGGTTCCTGTCAGCCCACTCCTCCAGCCCTTCCAGGTCCCTATGGATGGCAGCACAACCTTCCAGTGAATCAACCACCCCCAGTTTTGTGTTATTGGTAAATTTACTGAGAGTGCATTCAACCTCATTGTTCAGATCATTAATGAAGATGGATTAATGCATGTATTTGTTTTCTGGGTCGTGACAGAAGGGTGACCCTGTAGCTAAAGGCTCAGGCACACATTTAGGAGGTCACTAATCCCAGAAGTAGGGGAGTTTGTAAAGTTGAAAAGTACCCTCAGGTATCAAAGTCCTAGTGCCAAAAGATGGTTGTTGCCAGGGAAGCTGCAGATCCTAGTGCAGCAAAAGGGATTCCTCTGGACAGCAGGCTGGTGATTCACTGTACTTGGATACATCAATTCTTTTCACTGTGCTTAGCAGCATCTCCTGCCGTGTGTCAGGTCTTGAATCACAAAAATTCAACCATCTGCTGTGGAGGAATGGGGCAGCTGGTACCATCATTGGTCTTCCTTTGTGAGAGAGCTGAGACATGTCGTTCACATCTAGCTGTACTTAATAATATGAAAGCATCCCTGTATGCAATCTATAGTTTTTGTCCTACATAATTTGCCCGAGGTCATATTGGATGTCTGTGCTGGCAGAGAACTGGGACATATAATCTAAGTTCCTCCCTGGAGCTCTACCCACTGGGAGAAATTTCCTCTCAGTGGGAACAGGATAAGACTTTTGAGAAGCAGTTTAATTAGCCTCTTTGGAACAATCAGAATTTTTGAGACATCTGGCCTGTAGCTGATTAAACTTCTTGTCATGGTGGTAGCTCACATGGGACATCTATGTTCTACATAGAATTCACTTAATATTAAACAAATGTTTATCTCACTTTTTTACAAGCTATTCACAGAAGGGCCCTATCTATCATAAACAATTATTTGGAAGGCATATCAACGTTTATCCTATTGGTTGGATTTCTTTAACACTGATATGCCTCAGTACAGCTATAAGCTTCCGTAGTTACCTTTGATGACTGGTAATGGCAGAAGCTGGCACAGTTTGCATTCTTCGACTGAGAACAACTATAAGCAAAAATATGTAGCTGAATTCTGTAAAATAAGTAGTAGTTGTTGCTTTGTTTTCCCACACCCAAAATACAGGAAATTAGGGTTAGCTGTCAGGAGAGGAGGGCATACAAATAAATACGATTTCAGTAAGATTGTTCAGTAAAACTTCAGGCAATTTCCTCTCATTCTGCTGATAGTAACTGATCTCCTGGATTTTGTTTTGCTTTAAAACAATGCTGCTGGGGGGAGATAAGTACAGTGTGAGAGCAGTAAAACAGAATTTCAGCACACAAACCTCTAGAATGCATGCATTCTGCCCCTTTAAATTTTTCAAGCTTTAATGCTCCAACTGCTGGAGGAATATTCTGCAACACAGAGTTTTAGGCAACATTCCTAATTGAATTCCTGACTGCAGGCAGGAAAAGTAGCTGTTTATATTTAAGTATCTTCTCACTGGGCAGTTAAAATATGTTTTCAAAAATCAAGCTACAATAAAAGCAGCAAAACCCCTCAACATTTTCCAACCGCACACAATTGCCCCAAATAATTCCTATTCAAATTCAAGGAAAAACTTATACTATTATGAAGTCAACTGTTGGCACGTTCTGGTGTTTTAATGACAACCATAACACTAACTCATTAGCACTACTACAACAAGCAGATTTAGCTTTTGTGAAGTGAACAGTTCCCTTATTTGAAGCAAACTGTGAAATGAGAGTTAAGAAGGATGACTTACCAGCTCTAAAAACCTCCTCACCACCTGTCTTTGTTTTAAGTTAGTTTCACCATCCAGGTTAGCTGTTTCTATATGGCACAACCCATCAGGATCACTTGAAGAGAGCAGCAAGATGTCAGCAGGTATTATTTCATTACAGCGAAGCTGAACAAAGTCTCCAATTTTCACTTCTTTCCAGTATCTGCTTATATATTTCTTCTCATTCCTGTGGGGGAAAAAAAAAAAGAAAAGAAATTTACAGAACATACATAAAATAGACACAGACTGGAGGAGGACCTCAGATATGACCCAGTTTGATTTGTAACAGGAATTAAGTGACTTTGGAAGGTATACAACTATGCTCAAGTTATGCTAGGATAATGTCATGCAGGCTGCAGGAGGCAACTTCTCACCAATTCAGCCCCAGGTCAGAGTTCCCACGTCCTTTAAGAAAACCAGTTGTTCTTTAAGGCCCAGACAAAAGAGACACAAATCTATTACTGAAAGAAACTTCCAGTGTTTGTCAGTAAACCTAGAATTCCAGGCACATGTAATGTGCAAAAAACCAGAGTCTCAACTGCTCTATAGGAAAGGATGCTGTCATTCCAAAGGACACATCTTTTTAAATATTTGTAAAGCATCTCCGCAATAGCCATAGTGCCATTTGCTACACAGCCCATTTCTGCTTAGTTTCCACAAAACTTTTTTTTGGAATGTAATTTCTGTGTCGCTTACCCACCCTAAACACTGTGCAGATCTTGTTCATTTACAAACACCCAAAAAATCTGTCTGGTTTCATAGGTCATGCTAATTAACTATCTTTTCATTTTTAAGCTTTTTCGTGAGAGCAAGAGGAAAGGCACAGGTGATTGCTTAATTAATTCCAGTTAAAATTCAGGGTTTTAGATGCCTTGTGTTCTCTTGGCATTTGGGTAGATAGCTTTCTTCTGCTGGGTTTTTGAAAGAAAATCAGTTCACAACAGCCACAATATTAGCTTGATAAAATAGGTCCTGAAAATGGGAAGCTGTTACGCCAACACTTTCCCAAGCCATCACTCACTGTGTACACACAGACACTACTGTCAGCACTGGACCCCTTTCACTGACACCCGGAGCCAGGTTTCTTTGACAGCACTTTAACAGGCAGAATAGGATTCTGATAGAAGGATTGCTATTTTATATTCTTTTAAGTACATTATTTAGAAATACATTACTTTCAGTAGTAACATGAATAGACCTGTAACTAAGAACAAGCATGGAAGTCCTGCTAAAGTTGTTACTCTGGAGCTATGGATAGCGATGCCATGCCTAATTCATCCTCATCATGTCTTCACTGGTGTTGCTGGAATTAGAAACTTTGCTTGCTTTTATTCACCTGTTCACCCACAATGATAATACATTAGGTAGAGCAGCAAGGATGAGTCAGATCAGGTTTTTATCTCCCAGAACTTCCTCACTGCCCTTTCCTAACTAATAAGCCCTATTCAGCTTATAAAAAGAGGAACAAAAATGAAGGCTGTGCTTTCTATTTCAATAAAGTATGGAAAACAGTAAGATGAGTTAAGTGTAAAACATGAGAATCTAACGAGCGCAGGCAATCTCTGCACTAGCTGGAGGTATTACCCATTCTCTCCACACTCAGGCTGAAACTAACCTTTCACTTTTCCTGATAAGGAGTAGGAACTGCTCTGAAACCCAGAGTGTCATAAGGCAGTTCATTTCACCACACAGTGGATCTGAAGTGTTCGTTGGCTGTGCACCCTCTAACTCCAAATCACTACACATGTGGCTGTTGATCCTTGATTATTTTTACACACTGGGTGATGTTTAGATGCACGTAGAGAGTAGCAGTGCAGACATCTGATTTGGCTGCAATGCTATGAGGACAACTTTTATTTGACTTAACTTGCTTGAAAAGCATGGCTATTTCAGCATTTCCTCATCCGTCACACACTTGACAACTGCAACATCTCCACACTCTGTGGTAGGACACAGGAGCATGGTTCCAGCAGGATAAATGAATGTGAGACCTCCTGCCTGGACAGGCACAGGAATCATGTAACCTCCAGTACCACACTTGATGCAGCTCTGCTAACAGGGGCAAGCAGTGGATGAACCACCTGCTTGTAAGAAAAATGACTTCTTAATCCTCCTCAGACAGGTCTGCTCTTACCCAGTCCTTAGTCATAACTGTCTCATTGCAGAATGTGAACTGTAACTACAAATATTCTCTACAAAGTACACCACAATATTGTCTTCAGAGATGGAGGTTTAGATAGAAGGGGCCCTTTCCATGACTCTAATGATTCACCTTGCATCAGCCTGCAGTGACAGAAAACCTGAATTAAACAAACTCTCCATGTATAGACATATGTGCATTGTTACGTCTTTGGTGTTTCCTTTGAGTGGCTTATTATACTTCTCAATTTCAGAGCAAATGACATTTAAGCAGGTGCTTCAGCAGAGCTCTTCATGGTCATGGTCAGGCTTGGAAGAAGTTAGCAGTTTACAGTGTAAGGCTGAAAAGGAATATCAGATCATGAAGACCCATTCCCTGCACCTGAAGGCATTTATGTAATGGTGACCAAGCCCAAAACAGAGACAAGAACAGGTACTCTATGCACTAGAACAGAAGAACATCAGCAAAATGCAGTAATAGGGATATTTGTTACTTATCCAGCAGCTAGCACAAACTTTTCCTGGCAAGGTCCTGTCTATCCATCTATCTGTTGCTTCTGAAAGGCCTATCTGTCTCTCTAGTCTTTAATAACCTACATCTGAAATTTTTGCTGTCCTTCCTGCTATGGTTACCCAGCTGATAAGTCAACATTTCAAACACAGATGTCTGAATCTACTAATCTGGGATTGCGCCACTTCTCCTGGCTTGGTCCTGATTCTGTGGCTACTGTATGGTCAGCACCAGTCCTCCACAGCTCTACTGCAGGGTTTCCATGCTGCTCACACAGAACACCTTGACAAAAGCTTTTGGCAAGTGTAAATGGATGTCATCCAATCTCCTAGAATATGCTGTGAAAGTACACAGGAAACTCTGGCAGAACACAGGACTAGAAGGCAGTACTAGGCTGGATGTGTAGGCCAGAAACTAGCAGCAAACTGCTCTAGTTCTACCTGCTTTCACGTATAACAAGCCAGAAGATACATTTTAGTATATATTGCAAAACCAGAGGTGATGCAGCAAGAAACCAAAGCGGCAAGCCATGGTGACAGGAAGAGGTCAGAAATACTAACTCTTATCTTTCAAGCCAGGAGAGGTAGATGAAATTCTTCCACAACAATACATTGTCATGAACTATGGCCATTCTGCAAAAGATACTGCTTTTACTCTCTTGTTGAATCACTGTGATGAACTATCAATTTCACACAGCTCTGCCCAATTCCAGATAGGTAGGTAAGACATTACATGGGGCTCACATAGAGATGTCTAGCTTCCTGACCCCAGCCTAATCTTTAGCAACACATTTGCATGCAAAGAAGGATCAACTGTACAGCTGTGGTTGTAAACCTTTAGTCACGTGAACCCTCCTTCTCCTTTCTTGCCAGTGCTTTTACTTTTCTGAGCACGTCTTTACTGGTAGGCACTGGCTGAAAGCTAGAGATGGATGGCTAACAAGTCAGCTGGCTCAGCTGTACGGACATCAATGCTGTCAGCAGCAAACATAGTCCTGGAAGCAGTTAAACTTCGGAGGTTAATGCTCTTTTGCAACAACGAAGGGCAAATATTCCAGCATGGCCGCTTTCAAACACGAAGCGGAAAATTTACAACTTCAATTGTGTGAACACAGAGAAAATGATTATAATTGCTATTTAAAAATTTGCATTAGTCTGCTTACTGCATGTATTTGGTCAACATTCTGCTTTGAAGCAGAACTGCCTGCAGGTTTGGGCCAAATTTGAGAGTGGCTTTGGTTAACAGCAAAACAAAACAGACAAAAAAGCAAAAAAATATTACTTAAATTTTAAATTTATGGACAAAAAAATTCATCTTTAAGATCCAAAAACTCAAACAATACTTCTTGTTTTCCTGTAAACCATGCTGTTCCATCTTCTGGTTTTTAGCACATGCTGATAAAGATCATGCCAATAATTTTACTCTTCTGGGCATATACACATCAGTTTATGTCAACAAAAAGCTAAAGACTGTAAAATATCTCTGGATGAATATTACAAAATAATTGCTTCCCTTTTTTGAATAGGTTTTTAACTGTTCTAGTGCAGCAACACCATACTTAAAGGGAGGTAACAAAACTCCACATGCACAAAATTTAGCAGGAATCTTACCTGTTCTTTCTCTCTCTTTCTTTTAAAAAAAGTCTGGTGAAACTATCACAAGTAAGTCTTGTTATGAAACGCGAAGGCCATGCAGTTGTAATCTATTATTTTGGCGCAAGGCCTCTAGACTAGAAATTTTATAAATTGACAATATGGAACTACAAGGGAATCTCTTCTTGCTTCCTATACTTCTCCAATGAAAAAATTACAGTTAGTGAGTGTGAACTGCTGATGTAAATTTGCTTTAATTTGCTTTTAGGGAACTTGTAACACTGGTCCTTAATCCCAACCTAGGCTCCTCCATTAATTTCAGCAAGGCTTGTCAAAGACAAGCAAAAGGCAGGAGATATCTTCTTGTTTTGCTTGGGGTGCTGTGCTCCATCTGGCTTACCCAACATACTATTCCCCACTAAGGGAGAGACTGCAGCCTAGAAGCTTCTAAGGCTCTCAAAGCATCCAAATGAAATGTTTCCCAGTCCAAGCCCATCCGCTGACATGCTTTTGAAGTAACTATTGTCCCTACTTCAAAAGAAATCAGCCTCCTTTGCCTTCCCTGCCAGCTAAGGTTGACCATTGAACCAGAAGGCTTTAAAAGAAACATAGCAATAAATCTATTCTGTAGAAGAGGAAAAGCCCTCCACAAGAGACAGGTCAAAGAGCTGTGTACAAGGCATTCTTCAGGGCTGTTGATGTTAACCAAGTCCTCCCTTTCCATCTCTGGAGGCTGAAAGAGAGTGCGGATGAAATAAAGAAAGCATCACGTACATCTCTGACCCCAGTGAGTTAAAACATGTTCAAGTCAGTTGGCTACAATGCCAAGACAAGGCTTCTGGTTAGGAACAAGCTAATTAAAAAACGTGAGGATAACTGGCAGGACCCAAGCACAGCAGCAATTCCAGTCTTAAAAACCAAGCTAAGAAACCTCATACTGTAATGCAAGCACAGGAGTTCTAGAGCAGGCAAAACTGTCTTTAGGGGAGACTCTAGTATTCAGCTGTTTGTAAACACTTCTTCCCCATGCTCACAGAATTTTCCCCCATTGCCTGTGCTGGAGCCCTAATTTCAACCCTCTACCCCTCTGCCTGATTCTACTGTAGATGTGGAGAGTGAATAGTACTGCATTAACATTAGAGTGGTAAACTGGGATTTTGTATAATTCTGCAAAGGCTACAGAAGCAGAATTGGTGGACAACACTGAAATACATTTAAGAAAACTGCTGCTATAACCAAAGACCAAAGCATATATTAAACAAGGCCTGAACATGCTAAATGCCTATGGAAACATGTTGAGAATCATTCAAGTACAATTACAGTGTTGTGGCAGAATGAAGGAAAAACATGTAACGTAAGTTAATGCTAAGGCAGGTTACATAATGCCCAGAATATGTCTTCATTCCACCACAAACGATAACATCTGTTTCTCTGAAAATAAATCACGAAGAGGCTCCAAATCTGATATTAATCAGACAAAACAGATTAACAGAGTGTTCTAGAGAAACGCTGAAAAGAACAAAATCTCTCCATGACTGATGTTTCTAAACAGATCTCTTAATATTCACATTACCTTAAGAGCACTGAAAAGTTTTCCTGTTTTCATGGAGTTCAAATATCAATTTTTTGCATTATCAAGCATCTAGAATGTGTATGCATAGCAATGTAATGAGGCATAAAGGTGCCTTTAAATGAATTCACACTTTCTGAAAACTGTTAAGTTTTCTGTTACAAGTCAAATTATGGAAACCTCAGTGTTTCAGGTTTAGAATGTGGAAGTAATCACTGAACTACTCTTGGCAGACTTATCTCCATTATACCTCAGGTTGAAAGAAACCCCACTATTGTTAACTATAATGAAACATTTGCTACCCGGAAAAAATGATTTTTCAGCCAAGAACCTTGTTGTTGCGATAACAACACAAAGTATAAAGGCAGACAATGTAATGAAACTTCACACAAACTGGAGAAATAAGAAAATGCCTTCCAGAATTGACCTGAAAAATCTCAGGACTGTTTTGGAGAAACATCTAGTACATTTTTTTTCCCCAAAGTGGCATGATTTCCAACACTCCTATGTTTCTTGCCAAAATGCTAGTAACTTTGTATCATTCATCCAATTAGCAGACATACTGGGAGAGAAGACCGTCAACTTCTTAGCAGGATGGGTAGGCAGTGGTTAATACTGAGACTTCCTACACTTATATCCTATAAGGAGGTGGAAGAAATGGCAGGACTGCCTAGACGTGACACACATTAGCACACATGAGCCAGTACCCTCTGTACCAAAGCCACAAAACTCTGGATAGTTTGATACACAAGTACTTCTTCTTGGAGCAAAGCAGCGCGACAAGTACTGGTCTGTTTTTTTAGGATGTCTTCTTCCTGGCCACTACCAAACACAACCATTGCACTTGTCAGCATCACTTACTGGTATCTAGAGCAAAATAAATGGTGCAAAAGGCACTGCCACCTCAGCAGTGGGCCCATAGCCAGGTAAGGTTCTCATCTTGAATTTTAGGACCGTCACAGATGTTAAGATTGAATATTTACGTTACGGCTCCAAGTAACTGCAAAAAGATTCAACACAGCCTGTTGCTGTGCAAACATGGAAAGAGAAACAATACTTTGCCTGAGGGGGAGCCATTCAAATTACAGCTACTTCACGATGCCCACTTCTACCTGCATCTGCTTCTGAAACAATTAAAGCAGAAGGCCTTCCAAAGGAGATCTAAGGCACTCAGTTTTTACAATTTTGTCCTCTTAACTGACAGTTAATAGCATAGAGATGCTTAGGAAAACTATCTGATCACCTAAAATTCACGAGCAAGCTAGGTGCATAAATTTGGTGGACTAAAACCTTCATCTTGGTATTTTCCCAGTGTTATCATTTTGCAATTCTGCTTATGATATACTGGCTTAACAGTGTATCTTCAAAGGTAAATACAGTATGGCTCTGCAGGGGATGAGGGAATTCCAATTCTTTAACAGACTCAGACACTTCCATGGAATTTTTTTCCTTCTCACTCCTCTAGTTCCACACACCTGCCTGACCTGATCTCAGGACTACATGACCCAACTCACAGAAATGCATTCATATGCTCACTGCATACACGCACAAAGTCATTAGTTGAGAACTCATCAAGAAACGTGCTTCCTAAATGCAACAGTTTTAGCTAAAATGTTCGTGTAAAGAATTTTTAATCAGGAAAGGCATTTCCTGCTGATTACATACACAGACCTGATGGTGTTGTCGAGTGACACTCAGTTATGGAGACTATTTTTCTCCTCATAACCGTGCCATACAAACACATCTCCTTTAAAGCTCACATTATCTAATCACCACACAAAAGCACACTCTAGAAGTCAATAGAGTTCAAAGTTAACAAAAAAAATTGTTAAAAAGAATATTAATAATTCGCCACATTTATATTTAACAAGCAGAATCAACATCTCAAACTGAAATATAAGTCTTTGATCTTCATCTCCCGTTCCTCCTAAAAATAAATTTTACTTTTTCCTTCCATTTCTGTTCTGGGTAATTCATCTGGATATTCTCACCCATTCTCATTTAGACAATCTACTTTTCAGGCTGAGGACAGGAAACATATTTATCAATCTGAATACCATTTGAGATCTCAGCAGGTCCCAGGGTATTTCTTCGTCTGCAATTCTATAAATTAGATTTAGTCTATACATAAGATGTTGTTACTTGCAGTGCCATATACAAGTTAACTATGTAAAGTAATAATAACAAGTAGAAAAAACGTTGGCTGGAAGATTACTGGAAGAACCTTACAGAAGAAAATAAAGTTGGATGCTGTATTTTTGCAGGACGTTTTAACATTTCTTTCTACTCTGAAACTGAGATGTGAAACTATCTAACATTTGTGTTTGCAAGGATATTTGAACCATGTTTCATTGTACTCATTTCTAAGTTCATAAGAACTTTATTTAACTTTAGAGTTACCGAAGAATTACCTTCCTCTCTGTCAGAGATGCATTCAAGGGAGTTTGCAGAAACCTTGAAACCTTTAGCTCAGGCATACCTCTGTTTACCTAGACTGGTACAAAGGAGAGTTTAAGTGCCTTCCTGGATAAAGCCATGGTCCAGCTCCATGTCTAATCAGTCAGATGCCTAAACTCTCCCATGTGGGTACAGTAAAGTGGACAGTTTTACGTGACAGTCATGGATGTTCACTAGCTAGCAAGCAAAGCAAACTGGACATATCTCTGTGCTTCTGTGACAGTGATGGAAGAAAGGTATAGCAGTGCAGATAGCGACTTTATCTTGAACATCTAGTTGTGAATAAAAGAGGTCCTAAAATACTCAAATGTTTGCCAAAATGTGTATCATTGTAGCATCCTGTAAACTCTTCTTGATGAATGCCACATTCCACTTTTAGAGCCCTGTCAGTGGTATGACAATTGCCTGCCCAATGGCCATAATGCAGATTCCCAGTGGGGTGAGATAACACTTCACTTTCGAGCCACTGCTCACACCCCATCACACTATGTCTTCCTAGTCAGCTACTGCACAGCAGAAAGGAGGTGAGTAGTTCTGAAATAAATGTGTTCTCAGCAGTTTCTTCCTGTTCTGGAGAAGGAAAAGGGTCAGCTAAGGCCCTGAAATATGAACATAAAGATCTTTTTATTCAAGGCCTTTTTTAGTACTTACTATTATTAACTCTTCTTTGTTGATATTTCTTCATGCAGTTTCTTAAACACGAGAGCAATGAGACTTCCCAGAAGAGATGTCACTATTCAGTAACTAAGCCAGATGCTGAAGAGCTGGAGGTTGCTGCCTTGCTCACACTAGTGCTTATATTGGTAGCCAAAGTGAAAGAACTGTGACACTTTTAACTTACACCTACAACGTTGCTCTGTCAGAAGCAATAGCAGTGTACATTCCTGAGGAGCCTCTGCTCTGAAGCATAAACATCTATTTCCAGCTTTACCATGTCCTCAAGAGTGAAAGAGCATTAAAAAGCATAACAAATCAGAAGAATGCTTATTCTTTCATGTAGCTGGCAGCAGAACAGGCCTTCACTAGTCCTTCAGACCGAACTGAAAAGCACACTGAAGTTTTAAACTTAGTGTCTTATCCTACATTACAGTTCCTCTATACTGAACTGCTCTCACAGGTTATGTGGTTCTCTACCCGTCTGAATCACCACCAGCCCCAACAACACAAGAATACAAACACAAGGAAAAGCCAACAGCCTCAAGCTATATACTTCAGATGTTTATATTACAACACTGTTCTCCTAACAAAGTAAAAGTATGAAAATCTCCGAAATTCTTGTCTAAAATAGTCAGAAGGTGTTTCCCAAGAATGCTTTCTAAATGAAGATTGGTACGGCTACATCTGAACTGGGACCTGAGGGGGTTTCTCAGAGTTCACAATTGAGTAAATACACTGGGTTGAATCCTGCATCAAGTTGAAACCGGGGAGTGCATAAGCCTCTATGTGTGGTGCTGTAAGCCCTGATGCAATTTGAATTCAGACATGTCAATCCTCTTACAAGATTGTTTTACTGCTACAGAAATTCACAGCATATAAAAGCATTCCTCACTTCTATTAGAGAACTAGAAGACGCAAGTCATATGTAGCGATGTGAATCTTTGAAGGTTTGAGTCAAAACAAGTCTGTCTATGGATGCAAATTTTATATTCAAAACTTTTAGTGAAAATAAGAAATAGAGATCCATACCGAAGAAGTGAGAACCACAAAATGCAAAATTCTACTGACAGAGGAAACATAAGATGCTCTTAGTAACATCTGAATAGTTCAGATGAAACTTGATTGCTGTTGGTACCTACAGATAAAGCATTCAGGATGAAAACTCACTCAGTGTTTTCAGTGTCAACCTAACTACTCTGAAAGCCTGTGTTTTCACACAACCTGCTGCTTCCCTGAAGTAAGGAAGTCAGCCATCATCTCTTTAATATTCCAAGCTTACTGGAGCCAGTCAGTGAATACACTTGAAGTTCTAAGCTAGAATAATATACTTTCCCAGAGATAACAGCATTCTCTTTCTGTCCCACTGACTTACAATCAAAATGATTATGAATTACAGTCAGTATAATGGAATCATGAGGTACAGTCAGTTAACACATACCATACATCTCAACCTGTTAACACAGATATTCAAAGACCCTGTAATTACAGAGCTCTGCAGGAAAGCAAGTCATCTTTGCCACTTGTCTGTAACTACTGAACTGTCATCAGAACAAAGAGCAATTTATAAAGAATGACATGCCATCAATATAGATTTTGATAGCTTGGTTTCATTAGTTTATTAGACATCGTGTTTACACAACAAAGTATGTCTTTCCATAATCATTATCCACAGTTTTAAAAAATCACTGAAGCGGTTATAGACCAACTACTCTCAAGAGAATGTTGGTTGCCAAGTTTGCATATATTTGCACATATTTTAACAAAAGTGTGGATATACAAATATAAACTTTTCTTCACTGTTGAGCTATTATGAAGAAATAGGGTCATTCAAGAACACTTGTTCGCAGAAATTCCTTTTTAATTCATTCTGAAGGCTTGTATTTTGCTTTTTTAAAATGTAAGCAGGCCAACTAGTAGGAATAAATAGTGTGTTTTGGTTCTTTTTACTTGAGAGAGATATCTCTTCAAGTACAATCCTCTCTGGTAATTACTAACAATCTGTTTGCAAATATTATTCTTATATGATTTCCACTTACCATTCACTGAACTCTACAAAATAGGCTATAAAAATTGGCCCTGATTCAGCAATGTACCTGAATGTATGTCTGAAATGAGCTGGAAAAACATTCTTTCTGGCCAAAATCCAAGAAGAAATTTTTTCTGTTGTTTTCACTGATATCTTCTAGCATTGAAATTCAATACCACAGGAAAAAAAATAAAATTTCAAGATCTTTACTGCTGCCAAAAAAAGAAAGGGACTGTCTGCAAACAGCTCTGCTTTTGGCAATCCCAGAAACTCAGTTCAGAGCAAGCAATTACAAAGGGACTATTTGTTGGAAGGGTTTGAATCATGGGGGGAGAAAAAAAAGAGTAAAAGAGCTTGTGAGATCTGAAACACCTCTGCAGGTAGCAGGCCACCCTGCTCGTCTGCAGAAAAAGCACAAGCTTGGCATGTACTAAGACCAAAAAAAGTGTGCTACAACCTATCAGCAGAAGCTAATTTAGAGAAATGGAGGAAAACAGTTTTAAAACCAGATTAAAACCAGTCTTCCAGATTAAACTTGCAGACCTAAGAACAGAATTTTCTGCCCTGACCCTATTTCCAAGAAGACTATAAGAAATATAAAAAGGTTAAAAAATGTGAACCACAGCTTTATAGAATGTACACAGATCTTCATATTAGCTGAATTTCAACACATTCAAAGCCCAATTCTGCAAGTTCCTGTGCAGGCTTTTCTCTCTCTCCCTTGCACATTGCCATTCTCATCTCTAGTATTCAAGCCCATAACCGAGGATGATTTTTCACTACATCTCATTGAAAACAAAAACAAAAAACAAACCACCAGATCTGAAACATGTGCCTTTCTTCCCTCCCTAATGCTATATTAAGACAGTCATTTCCATCTAGTCCCTTTCACACCCATATTGCTACAGTCACTTTCCTCCTCTGTCTTCAGTGATTAATGGCTTTGAAACCAATGGTTCCTCTTCACTTCATCCAGTTGGAAGGTAAATTCTCTCCAAAGCACTCTTCTCCTCCTTATCTAGCTTTTACAACATCTGTGTAGGTGGCGATATTTCTTGTTGGCACCCCATGAGTTGTAACATGCCTTCTTTTATTATTCTCATAGCTATAACACATTTCCAGACATTGAATGGATTCTACTTCCTTCTGAGCGGAGGCAGAGACCCTAGGATGGTCCCTGTACAGGGGGGTTGTACGGAGGGGCCCCTTGCTTGAATTTCACAGAAATTAAAGGGGGGAGGAACCCTTACTTCAGAGGCGGAGTCTGGGGAGTGATTTACTAGGAATAGGCAGGACTTGGGAGGAGTTTGGTAGAAAGGGGGCAAGGCTTTCTCTTATCAATAGCACATTGCAAAGGAGGAAGCTCCTGGAATTCCAGGTCTGAAACCTTCAGATAAGAAACCGGACCAATTACCACAAAGGAAATCATATTCAAAAAGATTTGACTATACACTGCGCGTGTCCAAGAAGGAGTGAAAAACAAGAAGACATTCACGGAATTAGTTAGCATAGGACTACCCACTGTCTAGAATGATTTAGCATTACTTGCTTCACGTAATTGTGAGTGTACATATTGTGCAGTATAAATATGACTGCTTGAGAGCCATTAGTTGCACAGTTGGGGCGGTGCAAGCCCCCTGTGCACCGGTGTATGCACCTTAAACCTAATAAACTACCTTACATTCTGGCTCTCTGGAGTCTGAGTGTTGTTCTGCAGGTCATGTCGATGTCTGTGAAGTTAACTAAGGCGGAGATACCCGAATTTGTAAAATTCCTAAAACTGAAACTTATGGTCGCAATTTACCTTCAAAAGAAGCAGACTTGATTCAACTAAGGAAAACAATCTTTTATCTGCAGGCACTAGTTTTGACCAAGCTGCTGTGTAAAAGGTAAGCTACAAATTCTGAAAACAATTTTCTGACTCTGCAAAACAGTGAATTTCTTCTACAAACATGTCAAGAGCTCCTCATGTCATCAGGTGACAAATTTGGTCTAGAGCCCTTCCAGCATAGAAAACATTGCTCAGCGTGCTGGCAGCTTGGGCACTGCTTTTGGCTTGGTAGATCTGCAGAGACAAAAGCTGTAACACCACAACCTCCAGAACCCTAATCTACTCAGCTAGTTGATTATTAGCATTACAGCAAGAGAGTGGTGTGAGAAAGATGTATAAATTCTTCAGGGTTAAACCAAATATTATAATTTTTTAATGTAATCCAAATAAATATGTTCCCTTAGCATTTTTAAACTCAAATCCATTTACTCTGCATAAAAACAAGCAGAATGTTTTATGGAGTGCAGGAAGACATCAGTAATCATTTTTTTGTTTAAGATGAAGAAAAAAAAATTGCTACTGGCTCACAACCTTGTTTGAAAACTCTATGTACAAAGCATCTTTTTCCTTCATCTTTTTAAACAGGACAAAGCAGAAATGGTGATATGATTGTAATCTGACAGGCAGAGTATGTATGTCAGGCACTGATGAAGACATACAGGAGGAAAGTGTGCTGGATGGGGACAGAGAGATGAGGTACACAAACTATAGGCATACAGAAAGGAATGTGTGTGGAATACAGGGAAGACTGCCTGCAAAGAAGACAAAAAACAGGAAGGAGGTAATGGCCATTCAAAAACATAGAACCAGTCTTACTGGGGAAAACTTTCATTAATTTTGTGAGAGAGATAAAAAGTTCTAATTTTTGGATAAACTCAGTCAGCAGTTTGAAAATGGGGGGAAACAAAGGCTGGCTGGTAATAAAAGGCTGTTGTCTCCATGACTATACCTTTGCTGGACTCCTAACTGTTACTGCTGGGGCTGCAGAACAGCAGTACTGCACAGCTCTGCATCCTGGCTTTGCCATACTAGTTTTGAGATCCCCCCAGTTTACAGGCCACAACAGGGTTGGAGATGTAGGCTGGGAAATAAATTCAGGCGTTTAATATACACTGAAGGCTGGATTATCATTTAACGTGCACAGAAGTACCAAACAATATTGAGATGCAGGAGACTAATATTTATTTTTTTGACTCAGGATAGCTTTTCTGGGTAGAAGGGCTCAATTACTGAAAGAGTGGAAGATGACAACTCCTTGTCCTGAACATTTTCAGTTTCTGTGTTTTTCTTTCACATGCCCTAGAAGACTATTTGTCACACTGGAGAAATTAAATTAAAGTCCAAGACTGTCACCAAACACAACATAATGCAGACGGATAAAATGTCGAGCTAAATGTCTGCAGCATTAGCGGTACATATACCTGTGATGACAGTGAAAAACAGGCCTCAAAATTGGAAAGCTGGAACAGAACCCCAGTCTCCCCTTGACTAAACACACCTATAAAGAAGTAGCTACAGTTGGAGAGATGCTTGTTCCTGTTCTGATTGTTGTAAGGCTCTACCTTTTTGTGAGCCTTGTGAAGCTGCTGGATGCACAGCCACTTCAGAAAGTGCCTTTGCAAATCCTAGCAATAATATATCTGCATTATACAAAGACGTTTTTCAGTATTTCGTAAGACCTGAATCTCAATATTAATTCAAGTGGTTTTATGGCAATATATCTAGTAGAAATGGCAATATATGAGGTGAATTTAGACTCACAGCAGAGAAAGTACTATTGGATCTTATCTTACTTACCTTTGCAATAACCTGAATCTATGGGAGCACCTGAGAGGCAGTGCATGAAGTCGACTGTACTGACTGATATAACCAAGAATCACATATATCCTCCCACAAATAACCACAAAACTCAGAAACTTAGAAGTAAATAAATTTTCAAAAGGCAAAGCGCAATGCTTCTTTTTTTTTATACCTACCTAGGGATGGTATTAATTTTTCTGTCTCCTCAAAACCAACGTGGTACTTACTAGCAGGTTTTTATTAAAAAAACTAAATAAATTATTAAGTATGAGGGTTAACTGACATATGAGGGAAATTAAGTGGCTGGGAAGTACATCACATTTTAAGGAAAACAAAGTGGTTATTTCAATTAAATTTGCTAACTTCTGACAGCCAAACACATCAGTGAACAACAGGAATACATCTAAGTGAAATAACTATTCTTGGAATTAAGTTATCAAATGGATAGATGTCTCCTGCTCTCAGAACAAAATATTTCTCACCATTTCATGTGTGCACTTGCAGCCTGGAAGGCCAACTGTGTTTTGGGCTGCATTAAAAAAGGGGTGGCCAGCAGGGAGAGAGGGAGGTGACTGTCCCTCTCTATCCAGCTCTTGGGAGGCCCCATCTGGAGTACTGCATCCAGGCCTGGGGCCCCCAGTAAAGGAAGGATGTGGAGCTCTTAGAGCGGGTCCAGAGGAGGGCCACTAAGATGATCAGAGGGTTGGAGCACCTCTCCTATGAGGAAAGGTTGAGGGAACGGGGCTTATTTAGCTTGGAGAAGGCTCTGGGGAGACCCCATTGTGGCCTTCCAATACCTGAAGGGAGCATAAAAACAGGAGGGGGAGCAGCTGTTTACAAGGGTGGATGGTGATAGGACAAGGGGGATTGGTCTTAAACTGAGGCAGAGGAGGCTTAGGTTAGATATTAGGAGGAAGTTTTTCACACAGAGGGTGGTGACGCACTGGAACAGATTGCCCAAGGAGGTTGTGGATGCCCCATCCCTGGAGGCACTCAAGGCCAGGCTGGATGTGGCTCTGGGCAGCCTGGTCTGGTGGTTGGTCACCCTTCACTTAGCAGGGGCTTGAAACTAGATGATCATTGTGGTCCTTTTCAACCCAAACCATTCTATGATTCTACGATTCTATGATTTCACTTCTCAGTAAAACACCTAAACATTACATTTGAAACACACTGCATGTGTTCTTGAAGGTTTCAAAGACAACCCTAGTTTACTTGGTACAGCATTAAGAGATGTATAACTCTTGATTTCTGTACCTTTAATAACGTATAAAACTAAAGAAACCAATTACATTTTTGCAGGTATGATATATTCTATTATACCTTCTTATCAATTACACTTTGCTTCCGCATCAGCTCATTTGGGAAATATTACACTTGTGTTTCTGCACAGAAACTGTATACCTATATTTTTCTTGCACTGGTTTAGAATTAATTTAAATTTCTTACAACTTATAATAAATCACTAATCATGAGACTGAGGGAAAAGATAGAATGATTCCTGCCACAAAGGTTTAACACCCATATGCTGGGATTTTCTTATTAGCACAGTTTATCAACAGGCTCTTCTTATTACTTAGAAGAGTGAATTTATCTAACTGGTAGATAACTGGAAGACTAGATCAGACTTCAATCCCCATCAAATAGTATGTGTTTTATTTATTTGAGCTAGCACACACAGTACAGCTTCAGAATGAAATGTGGGTTTTAGTATGGGTGTGGTAGCCAGGCAGCCCCAGACACTGACAGTTCCGGAGGCTTAGCCAAATTCCATCAATTCACCAGCTACAACTCATACAGAAGCTAAGTGTGAAGGTCACGAAAAGCTGCTGGTTAGAATCGGCCAGTCAGCCTAAGCCAAGGCAAGTTGGGTCTGGCACAGGGTCAGTGGCATCATCCTTTGAAATCCAGAGAAAATGAACGGGGGACAAGTATGAAGCATTAAGAGAACAATCAACATTTCCAGATCATAAAGTAATGAAATAAAGTATTTTAAAATGACATAATCTCACTTTTAAGAAATATGCAGAAATTGCTGGTTGGTTTTCATATTCTCCCCAAGTCTCCCTATCTCAAAATAATTGGGAAATTTTAATAATGTTGCCATTATCCTGCTTTCAAACGGGAACTCATCTTAAGGGCTCAGGATGGGCAGGACGTCAGTATTTCACCAGAAGACAGAGTATCATCTATTAAGTATCACTAATAATTCTAGGTCTAAGTGTGGGAGGCGTAATGTAGAACAGGAATTAGAGGAATGTGTTTCTTTGACATTAATCAATGGCCTTGAGCAAACCTAAGAGATCAGTCAAATCTGCAGTCCAGTAATAATGCCTACTGCTTTTATACTTTTCTAAAATAGCTTAGTGGAAAAATGAGAAAAGACATAGCTCTCTGGGGAGAGATTGCTATTTTAACTGCCTATGTGCCTTATTCAACTCCACACCCAAAGTAAATCACTTTTTAACATCACTGTGTATATCTTTACAGGGAGGAGTAACTGTGAATAAAACTACTGATCTTACCATGTTATTACTGAACAGTATTTAGCCAAAATAAAAATATATATATATATATATTTTATTGTGGTTTATGAGAAATTCTGAAGTTCATGAGAAAATGTGGACTGTTTCGGTGGTTTCTCAACTGAAACAACAGAATGACAAAGAGTGAGCCTGGATTTTGTTTGCAAGTGTAACATGGCACTATATGGTTATACTCAGAACTCTCAACTTGTTTTTTCTACAAGTTTAAAGAAGAACTGGGTAATACTAGTCTCGAAAGTTGCATTTGTATTTTTAGGGTGAGGAATATCTTAAGTACCAGAATGAATGACAACTGCAAAGAATCACATGCCTCAAAGAGTTATGTGTCAAAATTCCCTCCGATCACAACTGCAGATTTTTGGCTGGCCTGTCTGACAATAAACAGTTACAGAAAAACACCTGCAAAGACATAATTCTAAATGTGCTTACCTTTCCAAAACCTTGTAGGCATGAGGAAAAGACAGTATGACCATAAGTACAGTCATCAATACAGTACTTCATGAAAGCTCTTTGGAAAAGTTACTTGTAATGGTATCAGGTACAAAAAGCACTGTTACATGGCTTATAAATTACTTGAAGGGCTTGTTGACATGGGTTAATAATAAAATGACAGCGTAAGGAGTACAGAGAGGTAGTCACAGAGGAAGCTTGATTAACTCCAGTTTCAGCCAGCACCACAGCTGCACAGCTGGACGCACCATGACAAAACAGACATACCAAACACCTACAGAACAGTACTACTGAGGTAAGTTATTTCCTGTTTGCTTTATCACACAGGCATAGTTATGTTAAATACAATGGATGGTTTTATTAGCAGTAGCCTGTATTCAGAGAGCTATTTATACAGCTCCTTATTTCAGGGAAAAATTCCAACTTCAGTGCTTGTGGAAAAGATACGAGATACTCAGGTTAAGTACAACACTTCTTATCGCTGTCAGCAGCACTGAGGAAACCTTCTGAAAACCCACTGGAAATTATGTGTCGCAAAAAGAAATGAAGAGAGCTACTAAACACAGCACACGAGTTTGTAGAGTATGGGTGGAAGAAGGCTGAGATATCCTCTGGTCAATTCATAGGTCTAGATGACATAGAGATTAAGACCTGCAAACACACTGAAGCACGTGCTTTGCTTAGGCTAGTAGAGGGTCTGGATAACAATACTTCCACAAAACGCAACAGTTGAAAGTCAGCACAACTTGTAGCTAAACACAGATGCATCATCTAGTAGGAACATCTACTCCTCTTACCACTCTGCAATTTTAATTATTGCCAGGGACCTCAGCAGGGGAATGAAAGGGATGAGAATTTGGGCAGAGTTCAGAGAACAAAAAAAAAGGGCTTTGTGAGGAAATATAAAAATAACTAGGTTGCACAGTGCATTTTGTAAGAGATGTGATAAATTTACAAATACCGTGAGCTGTTAGGTGAAAGAAGGAAAGCGTATTTAGTACAGTACAAAGAGACACAGGCAGAAATAGCAGAATGAAAGCCTATCAAATGTTTTACACCCACGCAGCAACTACACAAACACAAGACTATGGGACTGCTGGAAATTCAAGCAGCAGAACATCCATTCATGCTAACAGAAACTTGTACCTGTATTTTATTCACACTCAAGGAAGGGAATGGCTTGAGAGCGTGGTGGTTCATCCCAAGCAGTAACCCAGCAGAGGCCTTCCCTCGTGACTTTCCTGCACTACTCTAGGAAGATATTGCAGCAACTTCTCCTTTTCTGAGCACCGCTGGGCCAAGGACAATGGTTACGATCCCTAACTCACCACAGACCGCATACCAATGCTTTCCTGTAATAGGTGACTGATTGCTGGCACAATGGCTGGTGTGGTAGCTTTTTAGGTCAGGTCAGTTAAAACCAAAAATAATCAAAAAACCCCAAATCTCACTCTTAGAATTGCTGAAGCTTATCTGTACCACTTTGAACTGAGCTAGGAAGTAAGCTAGCAGTTACATTGAGCAGTTGAGGGGGTGGAAGATGGTCCTGAAGGTACCCACATCTGCAGTGCTCGGCTGCAGTGAGAACAGGATGTGTAACCACATTGCGTGCTGTCCCCTGCTCTATCTCAGAGAGGATGCTTCTACAGGAGTAAAGTAGCTCTTTCCCCATACCTCTTCAAGTCCTTTCACCTAAGTAAGCATCACGGTTGACAATAACGCTGGTGGTCTGTCCACTGCACACTAAATTAGGACCATGAACTATCGGACATTTGAACTGCTATCAGCAAATACAAAATGTTCCTTACTGTTACTACTCTGGACAGGATCCAGAGGAAAAAAGTTATCCATAAGACAAAATAAGAAACTCTAGGTACTCTAGACTAGAAACTAGACTAGACTAGACTACAGAAACTCTGTTTCTAATCTCCTGCTTCATCCAGTGTCTTACTTTAATCAGGGATGAAATGGGGAAAACAGAAACAAGCTCTGACCCCTCCACTTTCCAAGACTTGTTCTTCTGGGAGCATACTTGGCAAGCAGTCTTAAAACAAGGTGCTGCATGGAACTGCTGAGTGAAAATGTCTGTTATCCTGTGAAACTGCTGGTACAAACCCAAACCTGACAGGGATGCTGCCTCTGATTGCTCTGACCTTTCAGTGATCCAGTTTTGTCCCTAATGTGCTGCAATACCTTCACAATGACTTGTTAGGAGGAAAAAAAGAGTTTAATGAATAGTTCCATTTTGGGAGACTGCCCCTGCCAGTATATTCTGGGTTATGTGGTTCATTTCTTAAACTATAATATTCCCTAGGAAAAAGAAGGACAATTCTTGGCTGCAGGGTGGATACAGAAAGGTGGTTTTCCTAAATAATAAATTAGGTCAGTCTTTAAATAAATCATCTCCATCTCCCTGGATAAATATTTACTCTTTGCAAACTAATATTAGGTTTATATGTCTCACATAAGGAATTCTGGACTTAGCCATGAAAGAAATCTGCTAGATAGCTTCAAGGGTTAAGAAAAAAAAGCAAGCCTGAAAGAACAGAAAAAAACCCCAACAACCCTCAGGCTTCCATATTTCAGTAGAACTACCTATTGTTAACAGCCAGGTACAGCACGTACTTATTCAAAGATATTTCCCCAACAAAAACAACCACTGGAACAAACTATAAACAAGGACAATTATATACTAATGGAACTTATCACTGGAAACAAGGACTTTACATTTTCAAAAACAACAGTTAATGTACAAGAAAGTTATTAGGAACTTAGAGAGGATTTCTCCTTCAACAGCCAAGCTCTCAACAAGGCAGTCAAGTCAAGGGCAGTGAGAGCATTTTCAGAAATTTGATGTTTTTCTGTTTTAAAATAATTTTTGTTTCAAACTGTTGCTTCCTGATGAAGTTTTGCTTTACAAATGATCTCAAGGTAAATTAAAGAAAAATTAATTTCCGTCTACCTCTGCTTGGTTTTCTTGGCCTCTGACGAAGCTCAATAACTTCCTTGGGAGCAAACATAAGGGGAAAGAATGGCAATTTAACCACGAGAGAAGAGCCTTGACAAGAGCAAGCAAGTATAAAACTGGCCATTTAAAACTAAGGCTAGAAAGAATGTGGCATCTAAAGATCTAAGAAAGCTAAACTAGGGCATCCTTCTCATAGCAACAGACTAGATCAATAATGTAGGTGCTTTTGGGCACAGTCAGATGTTCTCAGGAATGAGGCAATTGGGCAGGCAGTAGGGACAGGGCACTGGAAGCCAACTTCATGTCAGCCATGAAATAATATAAGTAGTTGTTGAACACGAAGACTCTGACACTGTTAAATTTTGCATGGCCCTGTGCTTCTACTGGCAGGCACGTTTCCATCCCCAGTGAGCTCAGTGAGGAACTGACACCTCAGTCATTTGGGTGCCTAAGCACACGTCCTCATTTTGAATATACAGAGTACTGGCAATCTGAAAGCATAGTCATACGGTCAGTTAAGAGTGGACATAGGAGCTCAGTCCTGAGCATTGCTATAATTCACAGCTCCTCCATCTAATGAAGAAAATTTAACAACAACCTGAGGAATGGGAAGTTGTTATTTAACCTCTGAGTTTCAGGGCAAAAAGAATATCCTAATCTCCATATATTTCCTGCTGTTGGCAGATGGAAGAGCACATCAACTTAGTAGCCATAAACGTGAAGCAAAAGCAAAAGCAGCAGAAATATTAAGTCAGATTAAGTTTTAAGCAGAGTTTATGACAAGAATTTTGAATGCAGTCTCTTAGTCTGGACCAAGTACAAAGCTATGCTTGTTTATCCTTTCTGCCATAAAGCGCATGTTTAGCTGAAGCAGAACAATCAGCTTGAGGAAATGTTCCTAAATAAATAAATAAATAAATAAATCATTTTTTCTTATTATTCAAGAAAGGGGAGAAAAATAAACACGAAATTTCAGTGTATACCACAGAGGTTTTCTTTTTTTTTCAAGAACAGCTATATTTGTTATTAAGTCAGTAAGTATGCTTTGCTGGCTACATCAAAGGTCTTTAATTTATCTGTGATCAATCTGGAGTATGCTTGTAAGAAAACACTGATTTCTTTTTTTTCTTCTCACCAGCTAAAAAGAGTAGGCAGGAAAAAAACACCCTAGATATCAAACTAATCAAATTACACATGTTTTTAGTCTCTAGCAGCTCCTTAAAGGTGATTTTTTTTATTTTTTTTTTTCCCAGAACAAAGCAGTCTGCTTTAAAAATTTGCCATTTTTTCCTTTCAGGAAAGTCCCGGTGCTTTATCCCAAATCACTGAAGCCACTGAACTTTTTTGCAGTTATTTCCGTGTGCTGCAGAACAGATCTCTGATATGATCAGATTTCTGCCAAACAAAAGGCTTTGAAATAACCCCTAAGCTCCTGTGCTAGAATGGTGGGGAATGGGTTTGATTCTCATAATGTGCTTCATGTCTCACACAATGTTTAACACCACTGATCTTCACTGGTACCAACAGCTGATTTACAGGAAAACTAAAGGCAAAACATACTTCTTATTGAGTACTGAAAAAACAGAATACTGTGTTAAAGCAATAAAGGAACACATAATATAGGGTTTAAAAATATAAAAAAATTACTAATTTCACTTTCTCTAACAGCCCACATTACTTCCGATTCTTCCACTCATACCACACAAATAGAGGAAACTGATTTTGCATCCATTTAAGGGAACTTGTGCTACCAATTTGAAGTGGGAGAAAACTCTTTTGAGTTGATTCTTCTGAAGTTCTTCATAATTTGGGTCATCAAGAATGGACTGACATTTAAATAACAGTCTTTGCTTGGTAAGCTAAATACATAATGTAGAACTATGCAGGAGAAAATCCTAACAGCTCTTGAGCTTGTGGTATACCCCAGAGAACAAGGATAATGCTGGGTTTCTATACCAGGTGTCAATTCAATTAAGAAAGAGAAGTTTGGGAAGTGACTTGATTAAAATTTGCTAATAGCTACTCAAGGCAAGTTTTTGTGAGAGGCATGATGAGATGAGGAAAGAACAAAATTCACTGCCTGAGAACTGAATCTAAAGATAGTTCAAATGGGAAATGATGCACAAATTCTCCATTGTAGCAGCAGGATGATGTCAAAAGGGACGTGGTGCATTTGCTTTCAAATGAAATCTGTAAGACAAAACTTTGCGCATCAAATACCAACTTGTTGAAGAAGTCACTTAAAGAGCTTGTTCCCAGTGCCATAAGGACAACATAATCATTAAACAACAGTTATTTTCTGCTGTGATCTACTTTTCATGACACAATACCTTTTAATTTTTCAGTCTTTGATCAAACCATGTTTTTGTACCCGGAGCACCCATCAATGCAAGCAGCACCATGCCTAGGCACAGATGTCCTGAAATTGCCTGTGAATGTCCTTCCTGTTTCTAGTGACAGAACAGAAAGAGTAGGCTGCTAATTTGCACAAAAATCTCTTTTAAAATTCATCTCCCTTGCATCTTTATTTGCCTTCTTAATTAAGAACACAGAAGTGAAATTAGGCATTTGTAGACTGTGATTCTTAGAATTACTGGGATGCCTCTGTAATCTGAAAGGTTAGAGCAGTTTTCTTTCAAAACACCTGCCATGTTGTAACTGAAAATAGTGCTTCTCTACAGCAACTCACACCCTCAGCACTTTCCATCTGAGGAATGTCTGACTATCGCTGTTATTCCTCAAAAGCTGTAACGAGGTTGAAGCAAAGTGTGAAAACAAAACTTTTACAGAGAGCTGGAACACTTCCATTTTCTATTTGTAATTTGGTGGCCTTTTTTCCACAAGGGAAAGAAATTTAGTACTCTTTGGAGGAAATAAGCTTTCTGTTCTATTTGGAAAAAATGAGTAAGGATCCCTCTATGCGAGGCGTTATTTATCAGCCGTACAGCCCTTCTTTAAGGATACATGAAACTCAGCCCTTCCTACAAGTCTGCTCAGGTTGTATTTATAGAATAAACTAACAGCTTCTCTCCCTGAAAAAAATACCAAAAAATGTCTTGTTCATCATCACATGTCCTGGCAATAAACAAAGGGGTGCAAGGAGAAAGTGTGATAGCAGGATGATTGAGCACATCTTTCAAGCGGAGGGCACTGAATTAGATTTTGTCCACTTCATACATTTGTAACCTTCCAAAACTGCACAAAAAGGTGCTGAGGCAACAGCTCAGCTGAGATGGGTCAGAAAAGCTCAACTGAATACGTTCAAACAAGCAGAAGTCTCAAAGACCTTGCAGTGTGAAGCAGTCTTCAGCCTCAAACATGAGACACCACAAAATTTACCATCTCACCTTGCCTAGCTGACAGCAGAAATTTTTGAGATGTGTCTTAATTTTTTATATGCAAGTATTTTCTAGTGAGGTACGGATCCAGCATTTTTAAACCTACTAACAATAAGCTTGTTTTTACCTTTCACAGAACCTACTGGTACACCTTCCCGCATTTCATAGGATTTGTAGATGCAGGTGGAAAACTACTGGTGGGTTCATATAAGGAGAAAATGTCTAAGAGCTCGCTGGCAAACTGTCAGTCAGGGAAGGCAACGCTCCAGCACTGCTATGTCCTAGCTTTCATGTCCATACCTTAACTGCAATAGCCCTCTATTTTCTCCCCCACAGCTCTAGTGAAGAACATCTCTTGTTCCTTGAAGGAAAAAACTGAAAGCTTGGATAGAGGCAAGATGTGTCACTACCACCAAAAGAATCTAGAGAAAACTCACACTAAATGTAAAACTTCAGTTTCTGTATTTCTTCACAAAACAACGCATTTCTACTAACTCTACTTATAAGCAAACTCTCTCAGTATACTTGGGAAAAGCAAAATATTTGTTTTGCTCAAAATGACAGTATTTACAAAATGATTGTTGAACTACAGAAGACAGCATGGACAAAGGGCAGACATTCAAAAACACGTAACATTTTCAGATATTCACCCATTTCATGGAGGTTTTCATTTTGTAGAGATCTCAAGGTGATTGAAAAACGCTTAAAATGCCACTGTCTCATAGCAGAATGCTCCCTGTGGCGTCATCGATGCTTTACCCAGCAAGATGTCTGCACTGTTTATAAATTTCAATTTTTTAATCACAGATGTCATTAAATAGCACTTTGGTATCCCACTTCATTTAAGAACACCCGAGTATAATTCATAAAACATGCAAGATGGTTTCCCAAGCCCTTTTCTTGTTCTGGCAGTGGATCTGAGTGAACTCCATATGCATCAGGCTCCACATCATGCCGGCTATAGCAGTGGCAGGCATGAGCAGGCAGGAGGGCTCCATGAGCCACGAGTTCTGTGGTAACATAAGAGGGCTCCTTTGGCCTAGAGCTCACATGAGCTGGGACAGCCTAGTTCTGAGTTTCTGGCTTGCTGCAAAGTGTCCTAACTTCAGTCACCCTTGACAAGAAGAGAAAATCCCTCTGATGAGAAACAAAGCATGACAATTTTTAGAAAGACTGCAGATGCACTGACAAAACTATGGGAATTTTGACAAAATAGGTCCTATAGCAACAGAACATGGGATTTGCTGTTGACAAGAAGTTTAGTGATGCTCTCAGCATGTTATACACAACTCCCTGGCTTGTGTAAAACAAGAGAAAAGCAGTAATTAACTCATGCTCAGCAGCTCCAGTGCTCTGTAACATTCAAGCTAAAAGTTGTAACAAAGCTTGCCTTTATGCACATCGATACACACTCTCATGGTGAGACAATATTTTAATCTCACCTGTTATCTGTTGCCCAATAGTGAGAGCTCTCATTTGCTCCTTGCTGAGGTTTCTCCATTGCAAATGGGAATGGAAAAAGAGGATTTCTGGTGTGCAACTCTTTCCAGTAGAGGGTGGATGGGACAGACAGCTTGCTGGTGATAGAACTGCATGCCCAACATCAAACAGCTCAAGAGAAGCAAAACAAACCTCGTGCTGCTCTAGATGGTTCCGGAGAAAACCAAGCAAATTCAGCAGCTTGCATGTCTGGTGTATACCAAGAGTAATTGCTGCTTTGTCCTCCCCATTTCTGGGAATCCCAGTTTACCCTCTGACCAGATGTTCATGTTGAAGCCCTTTACGCTGCTGTGCTGTTTAGTCCTATGGAAGGTCAGTGAACACAGAACTGGGCCTAATATTTCCTGCATTCATCAGCACTTCCTCCAAGCAAGTCTTCCAAAAACACACACCTCTGTTTACTATGATAACGTAATAGATCCTAACACCTATATTTTTGCAGAGCTCATTACCTACAGTAAAAGCCTGCATGATTGTTGCCTGAGGAAGGTTTCTCATATTCTGAAATATTTTGAGAATGAACCTGAGAGAGACAGTTTCATTTTTAACCTTTTTTTTTTTTTTTTTTTTTTCCTTTTGCTTTGGAGCCTTTTGTAATTTGACCTTTGGAACAAATATTTCATAGGATTATTTGTTGCTAAGGAACATAATAGAGAAATTGGAATATTCTGTCTTTCTACCTGTGATTTGCTACAGCACATACACTTTTGTTCTGCGCTGTTCCTTTCTTTCCCAATCTTTCCACCTCCACCAGCTGGCAATGTTTATTGTGCAGCAACATTTATTCAGTAAAGAGACATCTCCAAGTATTTTGCTCTGTGTTTCTAGATGCCCATCTCTTCGGGGAGCACCCCTGAGAATCAGGGGACAAGATGAATAATTTTAATCCACTTGCCACAGCAGCACTGCAACTGATCAGGTCCTTACAGATGGTAGGTACAGATTTCTTTGTCACTGGGAGTGCAGTTTTTTAATAACCTGTTTTTGACTTCATCTCAACTGACTTTGAAATCATAACTAATAACCGAAGCTACAATGAAAAAAAACCACAAAGCTTTTGCACATAAATCAGCTCCTCTGGAAATCCCTGGTGTAAGAAAATCGAGACACTGAACTCCAACTCAGTTTTAGGGGGAACTGAATCATAGCATCATAGAATCACAGAATATCCTGAGTTGGAAGGGACCCACAAGAATCACTAAGTCCAACCCACACAGCACTACCCAAAATCCAAATCCCATGTCTAAGTGGTGTCCAAACACTCCTCAAACTCCAGCACTCGGGGCCGTGCCCACTGCCCTGTGCAGCCCATTCCATGCCCACTGCCCTCTGATGCAGACCCTTTCCCTGACCCCCAGCTGCCCCTCCCCTGACAGCTCCATGCCATTCCCTCGGGCACTGTCACTGCCACAGAGAGCAGAGCTCAGTGCTGTCCCTTCACTCTCTCTGAGGAGCTGCAGCCACTGTAAGGCCTCCCCTCACTGTCTCCTTCTCTGGGCTGAACAAACCAATAGATATCAGCTGTTCTTCATGCATCTTATCCTCTAGATCCTAGCCCATCTTTGTAGCCCTCTCTGGATGTTCTTCATATATTGTGCTACATCAACCCGTACCCAGCGCTGCAGATGAGGCTGCACAGTGCAGAGCAGAGGGGGACAACCCTTCCCCTTGCCTAGTGGCAGTGCTGGGCCTGATGCACCCCAGGGCATGGTTGGCTCTTTTGGCTGCCAGGGCACACTGATGGCTCACGTTCAACTTGTTGTCAGCCAGAACTTCCAGATTCCTTCCTGAGGAGCTGCTTTCCAACCTCTTGCGCCCCAGTTTGTACATGTATCCATAGCTGCCCCATTCCAGGTGCATAATCTGGCACTTTTCTTGTTAAACATCATGCATTTGGTGATTGCCAAGCCCTCTAATTTGACAAGCTCTCTCTGTAAGGCCTCCGTATTCCCTAGGGAGTCAACAGCTCTCCAAGTTTAGCCTTGTCTGCAAAGTTATTTAGTATAACTTCAAGTTCTGAATCCAAGTAATTGATGAAAACACTGGCCGTAAAATGAAGTCCTACGAAACCCTCACAGGACTAGTCATCAGTCTGATGTAACCCCATTTACAATAACCCTTTGAGCCTGAACCATCTGCCAGTTGTTCACCCATTGCATTATGTTTTTGTCTAGCTTTATGCTGAACACTTTTTCCAGAAGGGTACTGTGAGAAACGCTATTGAAAACTTTGCTGGAATTCTAAAAGATCACATCAACTGTCCTCCCTTGGTCAACCACGTGAGTAAACTCGTCACAAAAGGAGATAAAGTTCATTAAACAGGACTTTCTCTTTGTGAACCTGTGTTGGCTGTGACCAATGACTGCATTGTCTTTCAGGTGTTTTCAGTAACTCCCAGAATAATTTTCTCCATAATTCTGCCAGGCACTGAAGTGAGACTTACATAACAAAGGCCTCTTTTAAAAGACTTAACTCAAACATCAAAAACCCTGTAAAATAAATCATACTGCTCACAGTTTGTAGACTGCAACTTTGTAGCACAGAAGGATCATGTAACTTGCTCAAGATCCTGTCAAAGGCCCAAGTGAAGATCCGAGGACTCCCAGTAATTGTATTTAAAACTGAAGGCCAACCTATTCCTCAGAATGCCTCAAGGCCTTTCAGTAACTCAAAAACACACTAGACTAAACAGGAAAAAAAAAAATGGGGATGAGATGAGAGGGGAGGAAACTCAGCCCAAACATAGATGGGATATTTAGCAGTTTTTTGGATGAACACAATGGATACTGTCAATTCATCTTCAGCTCCTGTTGCCCTTAGAGCTCCACTTGTAAGAATACAACTTGCCTTGGGACCACTGTCTTTCCCTCACAGGCAATGTTCCCATCTTGCTGCAGACAGAGATCAGGCACTTGGGGAACAAAATTACAATCTGTCATAACATAGAAAACACTGTAAAAAGAAATAAAGGGCTAGATGTAAATCAAAACCATCATAGAGCCCCAGTCTCCTCCTGGGGATAATTTCAAGGCCCAGGCTCTAAGCACTAACAGTTCATTCTTCTGAGTTCAGAAACAGATTCGCCTTCTGTCTTACTTTTTAATTTATCTTAACATTGGTCTTATCAGAGAAGTCCTTCAAATAATCAAGTTTTGCCCATTTTTTACTAACTGCCTTTCCCATAACTGACTCCTACTGACTAAAAAGCCCTCAGTTTGTAAATCTTGCAGAAACAATGTTTTTTTTTCCACTGCCACTCTTTGCAGACAACATGTGAGCAGAAGGAAAAAAAAAAAAAAAAAAAGCCTCAAGAATGCTGATGCAAAAAATAACTTGTTTTGGCAAGTTCAAGTATTTTACATGTGTCTATCTGCAAGGTGTTGGTAGCAAAACTAAGTTCTACTTCAACATAAGCGCTGTAGAAAAATAACCAAAACAAAATACAAAACCCCCAAACACCAGTACATGCCAAGTGGGAAAAAAACCACAACACTGCTAGAACAAAAATATTTACTTCCTAGCATCTAAAACTATTATGGACAATAGAGAACATTTAGGAAAATGCCTTTTAAAAAGCCACTGAAGGATTATTTTAATATCTTCAAGTAGAAGGAGACAAAGCCAGTGCTGCTGATCCATGAAGTCTGGCTCTGTTCTTACTTCCCTAGCAGGCTGTGCACAGAACTGCCTGTGCCATCCTTGCAGTCTGATCACTTTGTCAACCATCAGTCACCTCTGCCAGCAGAGCACACAGCTCAAATTAAGAAGTAAAGCATGTTTCTTGAAAATGTAAAAAGCAAGATCAAAAGCTGGAGCTGGCAAAAGCATAATCCCAGGTCATGGTAAAAACCATGATTTCTCAGCTATTGTTGTGTTGCCTGATTTAAGTATCATACAAATACTGCGATTAGTTTGGTCATCATTTTCTGGACTCTTCAGAGGCCTGTGAAAAACTGCCTGCTTCTGTAATAACTCTCTATTAAGTGGCTGTTCACTGTGCAGTTTTTGAAGGTTTCCTGATAGTCATGCACAGTCATGAAGAATAGACAACTGTCTCAGTATACAAACTGCTAACTTACTAAGTATGAAATCACATCTTCTCTTGACAAGCAAAACTGTCACCTTGGCTCTGAGAAAGGAAAATAATTACGTTTGGATTATTTCCTTGTATTTTCTAGCAGTTTCCTGAGAGACCTTAGATGCCTTAATCCTTTTCTGCATGAATTTTCTCCTTGCACCTCTACACCATCATAAAACAAATCAACTGATGGTTACAAAATGCCCTCTGCTTCCTTACAGAGAAACAGCAAAAAGTCCACTCATATATGTTTTAAAACCTACCAAACTTCCAAACATCT
The DNA here is from genome assembly GCA_030625065.1 of Alectoris magna. Classification (NCBI taxonomy): domain Eukaryota; kingdom Metazoa; phylum Chordata; class Aves; order Galliformes; family Phasianidae; genus Alectoris; species Alectoris magna. Next base: position 65,089,858 of record CM060560.1, read on the forward strand.
TTTTAATACTTTCCCAGTCTGAAAAAGAAAGACTGAATATTTTCTGGAGCTACTCACAGCTGTAGATGTTTTAAAATCACCGCTTCTTCTTGATTAGAAATTGCATATAAGTGAGGTTAACAGAGACTGCTGAAATGCAAAATAATCCTGAAACTAAACTCAGAGATATCTGAACTTAGTCATAGACTCATAGCATCATAGAATGACATAGGTTGAAAGTGATGTTACAGATCACCTAGTTTCATACCCCTACCATGGGCAGGGCTGCCCCCCACCAGCTCAGGCTGCCCAGGGTCCCATCCAACCTGGCCTTGAATGTCTCAAGGGATGGGGCACCCACAGCTCTAACCTAAATTTCCCCTCTTTTAATTTAAAGCCCCTTTGTCTTTTTACATGGTATGACAATGATAGGACAATCTCCTTCCTGCTTATAAGCTCCCCTGAAGTACTGGGAGGCCTCAATGATTTCTCTCTCACTGGAGCCTTCTCTTCTCCAAGCCAGACTAGCCCAACTCCTCAGCCTATTTTCATAAGAGAGGCACTCCAGCCCTCTGACCATCTTTGTGGCCCACCTCTGTACAATCCTGTACAGCCAGCTTTTACCTAGCAGCACTATGGCACTAATGAAGCATTATTTGCTTCACACAGACAAGTGAGCCTTGCTGAGCAGCTCTGAGACATCTGAAAAATGCTGCACTCTGCCCATGGACACACACCGGCCTGTTTCAAGCGCCAACACAAACCTCCTCACTGGGCGGTAAAAATGCCTTTTTGCATTCTCTACTAAAATTGCCCTGGATAAGGCTTACTACAGGGACACACATCAAGTACAAAAGTCAGAGAAGCTGTGCAGTACATCACATAGTGGACATGATATTGAATCAGGAAAGTCTCCAGCCAGCTGAGTTTCTGAGGCCCAGAGTGTTTTGTACAGAAGTAAGCGTGCCTCTTCACTGTGAGAAGACAAGTGCCACACTAGGTAGCAGAGCCTTTCTGAAGTATTTTCATTTTCACCTCTCAGTCTTCTATAGCAGTCACACTGCCTGCCTCTTTACTACTTATGTTCACTGATTTTTCTTCCTGTTCTGCTAGCAGATCCCTCCCAGTCCTACTGTTGGAAGGTTTTAATCTAAGTCTTTTTAGGAACATTAAAAACTATTTTAAAACAATTTAGTATCATTAAGTATTTATATTATTATACTGTATTATTCTAGTAAAATTATTTTTAATGACTATTTTAAAATTATGTTAATAACACTTACAGTCATTAGCAGTTTTTATTTACCCTTGGTTTCTATTACCACTTAGCATTTGTAGTAAAATAAGCATTCAAGGAAGCTTTTCCAGTTCATTTAAGTTCTCAGTAGGAATGGATTCAGATGGCAGAAATAGTGTAAAAAGGTAATAATATGCAGTTGCAGTTGTTTACATCTGCTTCACCTGAATCCCTTAAACCTGTGCCAGCAGCCTTTCCACACTGTGTATGACTGTGGTGGAAACAACCTTCTCAGCATCAAGCTGGAATCTACGAGTTGAAAAAAACAGGTTAGAAAAGAGCAAGATATATGAGGAGACACCTCAAAGAAGTTCTGGACATCTGGATGTATATTCAGTAACTGGAAAAATAAGAATACTGCTCTCAAATGAACAGCAGTGGGGTCTGTGTTCAGTCTGAATACTGCTCAACTACCTGGGACAATGCACCACCAGCCTCAGCCCCTTCTGTTGACATGGCTGTAGTACTAAACTGTCTTCTGGTGGTGAAGAGTAAACAACACAGACCTCATTTTATCTTACAACTTCTTGGTAAGGCATTCTTTCTGTAAATGTGGATAGTGGTTATAAAAGCCCACAGAATTAAAAGAACAAAAATATCTCCCAGAAGTTGCTAGATAGGACAGCTTACAGAAATGTTATAAGGAATAAAAGGTTGGATAAGATTGCACAGAATAGCCACTGCCAGTGATAAAGCATGAAGGTCGAACAACTGGGGGCAAGATTGCCAAATGTAAAATGGAAAGTTTCCAACTTAGGAACAGCAGAGGAAGAACATGGATTAATACGCCAAGACCAAATAAAGCATCATAAAAATTCTCCAAGCCAAACCAACTGCCACTGTAAATAACCTCAGAAACTCTCCTGCATCTCTTCTGCTTCCTGCATTCCAAGGAGGATTGAATTTCAAATAACCATGGGGAATTTTAGAGAAATCTTACAGAAAAATGTTGAACTCAGGCTTTAAAAGGTAGAGAAACTGTATGTACTTAAGAAACACCATTTCTGCCTTTATCGTGATAAATTCTTCTTCAGCACTTATGTCTGAAAGAGAAATAAATGTTTTGGACTTAAGTTTTCTTACGAGTTTTATCTTCAGTGAGACTAGCTATAATCAAACTGATTCTTAGCCAGTTTTGAAAGTGGTCTAATAAACGACAGTTTCTACTTGGTGTATTAACTCAAGAAAAACAGAAACAGTAAAAAAAAACCAACAAAATCAACTACTGAACACTTGACAAATAGACAAAATTGACTGGTTGTTGACTTTTCATTCTGAGCTTTTCAGCGCTAGTTTTGTTATCTCTATGTATATTGATCTCTTGTCAGGCTGGAGATCCTACACTGCAACAGTCTTTGGCAGATGGTCTTACAGGTATACACGTTTCCTGGCAGCTATTTCTAACACATAAAGTTTATTACGTAGTGTGATAAGACTTCAAAAATTGAGTCCACAGTGCCATTCCTAAAACTGAAAGGGTATCACAAACTGTTCAGTCCATGACAAGAGTTGTAATGGACTGTAAGTGGACTCCTGGAAAAATGGACACAGCAGGTTAGACAGCAGCACCAGCAAACTGATAGTTGGCTCAGCCTTGGTACCGATTTTCTGACGAACTTGCATTTTGAAAAGCTCCCACAGGATCTGACAGAAATAGGAACTCTCACAAGCAACCCTGATCCTGTCACAAAAGCACACTGAGAATGAATGAGAGACATACATAAGAAAAACTTGATAGCAGATAGATAGTACGCTTAGGCCTGAATGAACAGGAAGAGACAATGTCAAAACACTGCATTCAAAGGAACTGAACTTAGGACTTTCAACATAGCAAAGAGTGGCATGACTTCTCATGGTGCTGAATCTCTTAGATGACTACACAGTGTGTCGGTATGTGCCTTTGCTCTCATATGGACAGGCACTGCTATTCCAACACAGAAATTGGCAATCAAAGATAATACTCAGAACTGGAAGAATAATTTCACCGTTGATCTTTCCGATTCAATTCCTGATCATCCAGTATTATCCCTTGCAGGTTTAAACACCTGATCCTACAAGACATCAAACATAGACCCATAACCATATGTGATATCTGCTAGCTATTTGACAGTGATGCCTCTTTTAACAAACACACATCCTCTGCATTTTTAAGAGATACAGCTTGCAAAGACAGTTTACTTGACTTAGTACCTAGGAACATCCAAACAAACAGAAGAAAGCAGAATTAGGAACCTCCTACTTTCCATTTCAACACTCCTCCTCAAAAGCTGCAGCTGAGGTTAAAGAGCAAATAACATCCCAAAATACCAAGATCCTTCACACTACATGGGCTGCCTGAAAAATTCCACAGAAATGCAAATGCCAACAGTTATTCAAATAGGAAAATTATTTATTGGCTGCAACTCATCTCTTACACTGCTTCTCAGCATTGAGATAAACTACATAAACACAATTCATAAGTATGAACAACACATTGATGACTAATGCTGAAGACAAAATGTGTCAGGAAATGAAAGAATGGATGAGTTATTCCTTTCACCTGACAGGTGAACATACTTGCATCTCTAATTCTCAATGCATAAATCTTGAATTAATAAATGTAACCATCAGGACAGGCTACTCTTCTAAAGTCCGAAAATCAAACAGAACACTGACAGGAGTTAAAATCTACCCCTTCTCAGTTTACTAATAGGATTCACTTTACCCAAATTTAGCAAGCCACCTAGCCAGGCTTCATCTATGTCATCACTGGGAGAGGCATGGATCTCCTGATTCAAACTCTCCTAAGGTAAGCGTCTCATAAAGCGGAAGCACTTCCCTGCTCTGCCTCAAAGTGTTTAATGCTCTTCACTAATTGTGGCAGAGGCTTAGATGACTTGGTCAGACTGGACACATAACTTACAGATAGAAGTGACGTAAAATAAGCTTTACCTTATGTCCTAGCAAGACAGACTGCTTCAGGAAATACTCCCGTCAGGCCAGAGAGAGCCTAATTAGCAAATGAAAGGATTTCCTGCCAGCTAGAATCAGTGGCTCACTGTTGTTTACAGGGAAGCCAATTACCGGCACATGTAGTAGAGTTCAGACAGGAATCAACCTGTCTGTCAGGTGAATGGGGATATCAAGCCCTTTGATAAAATAAGAACGTAAGAGTGAAAAAGAGAAGATCAAAACACTTTCAAGTGTGCGTATAAGAATAATATATGCATTTATCCTAGTAAGCTGTGTAAAATCAAGATTCCACTTAACACTATGCAGGTGTACAACAAAGGGGGAAGTACAGCAAGGGGAAGCTGACAACAGGAACACAGGAATTTGAAAAGGGAAGAAAAATAAAATACAGGAAGCATCTGAACCCCCAAATATAAGTGTGGGCCCCTAGAAGACAATGCACCGCAATTGCAAGATCAGACATAGGCAGATTAAATATAATTTACTTTTGCACCAAATAGATATCTCTTTCTAATGCACTTACTGAATCTCCTGCATTTTAAGGGTTTGGCTGGCATCTCCCCCAAAACACCTTACTCAATGTCTGCATTTTGAGAGATCCTGAGCACGCTCACTGTTGTACTTAGATGACTACCATTCAGTATGTTGCATGTTGGCCTCAGTATCTAGGGAGACTTCACAACAACTTATCCAACAATGTGTTTGTGAACTAATAAAATCAGCTAATGTAGCCGAAGCAGGCATGTTCAGGTCGTTAGTCAAGGGAACTGGCCAAGGAGAGGCAGAAAAGTGAACGAACAGAGGACAAGCATATAAGTGTATGGACGGACAACCCAGGAGATATCTAGCAAGAACAAGACAGCATATAATGACAAAGAATTCTGGGTACAAATGCTGTCCCTTTGCAATGAACTTCCTCTCCAAAAGGACACAACTGAAGCCACCCTCAAAACTACAGAAATACCAAATACACTCATTAGCACTCACACTCTCAGTGTTAATATAATAGCAGCACAGACAAATCAAAACTGGAGTGCAGTTGTTGACCATCAAATATTTAAACTCTTCCTTGAAGTAGGTCAGTACTTCCAGACAACCAGAACACAAAAACAAAGCAAGTGACCTCCATGCCTACTGAAACAAATCTTCAGCAGAGCCTGGGTTTACGAAATGACTGGGTATGGTGAAAATGTTTGCTGCCGCACTGGGCAGACTGGCCTACTTGCCACACCACTCCAGAGAAATTGTGGTCAAAACTGAATAAAACTGTAATAAAATAGCAGAGGAGATGGCAGATGTTTTCCACACCTAAAATACATGCCTTGCCTGTCAAGACTCTCCTGTGACCACAGCATTAAGGATGAAGGCTGACCACAGCAGAGATTTTCACCTGCAATGCTCAAGACAGAATTGTTCCTGCTGGAGCAAAGAGCTAGACAGCAGTGTGCCAGCTCATCAGGGTTAGACAGTCTTCACTGACCACAGCACAGGACACACCATTATCTGCGTAGCTAGCAGTTTTCTGTGGACAGGCTGTGTAGCTGTATCCTAGAAACAGCAAAAGAGAGCAAGTTGCTCCTCTCCACTGACATCCTGTATGCACTGAAAACTTAGTTTGAAACTCTCTTGTTGCCACTTCCTGGATGTGCTGCAAAGATTAAACCAATTCATTCAGAAATGCGGAGGTCATCTTCCTCAAACTCAATCTGAAGCCTCCTTTATCAAATCTTTCAGCATTAAAGACTCATTCTGTGTATATACATTTCCTACACAGAGCTCAGTATCAAGCCTACTCGAGCTCCCGGTAAAGGATGACACTATCACACTCTCTCCACCTCCTCTCCCCTCCACAACACCACAAACACTACTCAGGAAAAGCTACAAACCATCTCTTTCACACCTTTTGAGCTGTGGCTGCCTTTTGGTTGTGGATCATCTGTGCTTGACCATGCATCAGAGGAAGCTACTGCCTGGATCAACACAAAGGACAGTAAGAAGTCCTGTCCTTTAGCATCTGTGTAATTATAGCACTCACTGAAATGCACTCTCTCTTGCTCAACGTCCTTCCCCTCCCTGGTGAGACAGGATCAGGCAGGGTGTGCTACTGCAGGGCAGCAGCAGGGCTGACATCCTGTTACTGCTGAGGATTTCTTCTGGGTACAGACACGATAGGCCATGAACATAGTTGCATCAGTGCCAGCTCCCAAGTAAAATTACTAAGGCTGCCTGGTTCACCTCTGCATCTATGTGAAGTGAAACGAAGCGTTCTGCTTTTCATGTACTTAATTGCTCTCAATATATGTGTTTGCTAAAATCACTCCTGCTCAGTATAAAGCCTGAAAATTGGGCACAACCCTGAAGCCATGTGTTCAGCTGGCCAGCTGCACTGCCCTTGCTGTGTATATACACAAAAGTTCTATCTACCCAAAAGGCCCCGTGTTACAGGGAGAAAGGGCCTCACAGACAGCTCTCAGGCAAGGAAGCACTGGGTTATGTAGCATGGGGAGACCTGCGCTCAGACTTCTGAGGCAGCATCAAAGCAGGCAGCCTGCCCATCCACCTGCAAGGGTTGTGCAAGCCTGGATGAAGCACTCCAGTAAATTCTGCCCAGTGGCAAGGAGCCTCATCCTTTTTCTGTTTTCATCTTCTTTATCAGCTGGTCTTCCTCATGCCCTGGAATCCTCTAACTCTTCCACAGTAAAACTGCCGCATCCCAGGCAGAGCTGGGAAGTGCTGCTCCCACAGCACTTCTGGAGGGGCAGCCTGCAGCAGAAAGAAGGCCTTGGCTAAATTACACCATGCCAGCTAATGAGCAGTCTAACAAAAATCAATCTATAGCATAGCTGTCAGGTACTAACAAACATTTTCAGTTCTACTGACTAGATGACATGGAGAAAGTGGGAACTGGAATCACACAGAATCACAGAATTGTAGGGGTTGGAAGGGACCTCCAGAGATCATCGAGTCCAACCCCCCTGCCAAAGCAGGTTCCCTACACCAGGTCGCACAGGTAGGCGTCCAGGCGGGTCCACAGTTTCAAGTGGAGCTGAACAACACATGCATATTTCGACATAAGAAAGCAGATCTGTTAATCTCCTTTCAGCCACCTCCAGCAGTAAGCATGACCTCAAGATAATATGAAACATAAGAACAAGTTGATCCTGCATGTAATACAATGCCACCATACTTCTGGGTGGCAGCCTACTTAACACAAGCTATTAAGTCTACAGAGTGCAGCACATCCCTGAAAAAATCCACCTGGCGGTATCATAGAATGGCTGGAGTTGGAAGGGACCTTAAAAATCAGATTTGCCCTACACTGAAGCACAAATAAAATGCATACATACAGCTGAATGGAACAGGAGCTCTCCTGTGCATTACAGCTGGCTGCATCTCAGAAAACTAGCACAGGCTTCCTCTGCCAAAATAATAAACTCCCCTGCAGAATGAAAATACTCCATTACTCTAAGAGAAGAGACTTTACTAAATCTCTCAGAGAATGTACTCACTGCTAGTTTGGCTTGAGCTGTAGCAAAGGATAGTAATGTACAGAGAGCAGCATCTCTCTAAAACTGGAGAAAGGAACACAGATGTCTCTGACACAAATTCAGAACACAACGTTCAGCTTTCAGCTTTCTGAGCACCACGCTCACTCACAGAGGAAACTGAGTAATCCCAGGTAGTTTCCTTCTGAATCAGGTCTAGTGACATTTTCTTTCTGGAAGCAATGAGACAAGTTTATTTCTTCTGGTGATGAATGTCACCAGAAGAAACGCCTGCAGTTCTTGGGACAAGAAGCTACTATGTTTGGGTGTATTCGGTTAGCGTAGGAGACAGTCACAACCAATGTCCTCGAGGCTGGTGTCAGCAGGAAAATATGGGACCTAAGTGGAATGGTTGCACAGAGTCATCCTGTGGCTACTTCAGGGGCCATGAGTGGCATCTGCTGCACTCCTGTGAGGATTCAGTAACATTCCTTATCCTTTTTCTCACAGGATGGAATAGCTTTCACTGGCAGGCTGACAGAGGGAAAGAAGACCCATTAAACATCTTCCACACCTCGGGGAAACAAGTACCAGGTCATACATTCCAATTTTTCACATATTTTCTAGGTCACATGTTGACCAAAGAAGCACTTACCATTCTTATCAGCATGTAGAGACCATTACAGTCTTTAGCAATACTCCTCAACGGACACAGCAAGAATTACAGTAAAACTAAAAAACAAAGCCCTTTGGTTTTGAACATAAGGCTTCTAGAAAAACGTTAGAAGAGAGAATTTCACCAACACAGCACTTAGACAGTAACAAAATGTATTCCTTGCTGGGTGAGTGCCATTATTTGTTGTGACTGTAGTTATCACTATTCATCTCCTATTTACATACCAAGCAAATACATACCATACTTTGTGACAGCACACTGAAAACAAAACCCGTGCTTACAAAAGTTTTAACACTTCTTCTCCAATGACAAATTTAGTTCTATCAAATATTTAAGACCAGAAGCAATGCGTGCATTCTGGAATTGTTTGGAACAAATATTCACATGGAACTGCACCCTCCAAGTCCAACATCATAACCCAGAAAAGTAACTAATCAAACAAGATTTCGCTGCACTGTTAAAAATTTGTGATCTCCAGGCACCAACCTCCATCCCTGGGTGATAGAAATAACAAAAGGGAGCAACCAGATGTAACTAAGGTGATTGATTGCCAAGTTGCAAAGGTTATGTGTATACAACAGTTTTCTGCAGGCTAGGCTCTAATGCTTGTCTAACTTCTCTACATTTAAACCGGCTAAGCAAGAGATGATGTGATCTTCCGGGATCCAGCCTTCCCAACTTAAATCTGAATTTTAGGTGACTTGTGAAACTGTACTCCTAAGACAGTAAGTGCCTGGTTTTACTCTGCAGTCTCAAGCAGGGCATAAGCCTAAAGGCCTCCAGAGAGAGGTTCCATTGACTCAGCTAAGAAACCTTCCCTCTTTTCCTATCAAGACCAGCATGCTCTTATAGGAGGACCTGCAAATTATACCGCACAGCAACACAATTATTCATTTCTCCAGAACACTTCATTTCTTGACACACCCTGCTAATTCAAGCTCAACAGCTTATTTCAATTTCTTCAAAGAATTAGGTCTTTTCACTGCCTACCAGCTGACTCCAGAAAACTAGAGCTTTTGAGAACTCCTGAAACACTGAGAATTTCTACATGAAAGCTGTCTCCTCTTTCTGAGAGAACAAGCTGCATCTCCAGCTTATTACTTGAGGTTTCATCATCCTCTGCCGTTCTGTCGTCTCATAAGTTTTGCCAACTATGAGCCACTGAGTCATTGATTCAGCAGCAGTTGTATGCGAATGGGTCATCTGAGTCCATGGAGGGGGGACAGTGGAGGAAGGAGGGCTCGCCTGCACACCAGCTGTTAAGCAGTCAGCACAGCAGAAGAACGGCATTTTTCCTTGTGTTCAAATTACTGACACCATCGGTTTGTGTAGGCTGCTGCAGGGAACCTCGCTGTGGGCACTGCCCTTGTGTTGCTGGAGCCTCTTTCTGATGAGCTGGCATGCAGAACACAAGGCACAACATACGGGATCTGACCCGAATCTTCACTCAATCACTAAAGATTACCTAAGATGTAAAGACAGAGGGCTTTTCTCTACTACAGTGAAGCAATAGTCCCTGTTTCAAGCTGCTGACTGCAGTTTTCCACTTGCTGTCGTCTGTGTCTGAGTGTCAATGCTGGTGCTTGAAGTGGTTCTTTCAGCTGTATGGGAGTGCGGCTGGACAGGGGCCCACAGCAGTGTGGAGGTCCACTGCAGCACTCAGATGCATCCCATCTCACTCAACTATGGCCAGCAATGGAAGAGTTGCTGCTCTCCAGCAGCTCTAGGGCAATGCAGGGCTGCAGCTGTGTTCATCAACCTGCCCTACATCTGTAACGAACAGAGTATCTGCAGCAGAGTCTGTCCCGCTAATACCACAAGGAAGTGGAAGGAAGAGACAGTCATTACTTGGTCAAAAGGTAGCAGAACTGATAAAGCAATCAGCACAAAACGGATGTGGTGAGAGAAGATGTCACTTATTACTTCCTTATGTGATGTCAATACTTGAGCATTTTTCCAGAAACGGAGACTGAGGAAACAAAGCCCCATCCAACCCCTCGAGCAGAACTCCAGCAGGACACCTTCTGGAGAAAAATAGCTTTTTGATCTCACTCCCAGCAACTTTTATGATCTTTACACAGACTGATCAATCTTGGTTCCCTGCTTCCAAGATTCAGTTCTCGAAGTCATGAACATTAGTGAGAATCTTTATTTTCATCTGTGAAAACCTTAGGTTTCTTGTCCCATCTCACCTACTGGGGCTAGGAGATGCTTAAAAATCATTTAGTGAAGTTGAAATAATGGCTAAAAAAGAAGAAAAAGTAGGCAGCTATGCCATACAAGCAATTCACTTTAGCTACCTGTTTTGTTTTCTTCTTTTAATTGCAGGAGGGGGGCATTTCTTAAGGACTGCCCTTTTCTGTAACAGGTACTTCAGGGCAGAGAACAGTTTGAGAGCAGTCCTGAGGAAATGGATTTGGGGGCATCTGTTCATGAGAAACTCAACATGAGCCAGCAATGTGCGCTTACAGCCCAGAAGACCAACTGGATCCTGGGCTGCATCAAGAGAAGTGTGACCAGCAAGTCAAGGGAGGTGATTCTGCCCCTCAACTCTGCTTTTGTGAGACCTCACCTGGAGTACTGCATCCAGTTCTGGGGCCCCTGATGTAACAAAGACGTTGAGCTGTTGGAACAGGTTCAGAAGAGGGCCATGAAGATGACCAGAGTACTGGAGCACCTCCTCTATGAGGTCAGGCTGAGAGAGCTGAGGCTCTTCAGCTGGGGAAAGAGAAGTCTTCTGGGGGAACTTTACAGCAGCTCATCAGTACCTGAAGGGGGCCCACAGAAAAGCTGGGGAGGGACATATTATAAGAGCACGTAGTGACAGAATGAGGGGTAAGGGCTATAAACTGGAAGAGAGTAGATTTAGACTAGATATAAGGAACAAATTCTTTACTGTGATAGTGGTGAAACACTGGAACGGGTTGCTGAGAGAAGCTGTGGGTGCCCACTCCCTGGAGGTGTTCAAGCCCAACCTGGATGGGGCTTTGAGCAACCTGGTCAAGTGGGAGGTGTCCTTGCCCATGGCAGGGGAATTGGAACAAGAAAATCTCTAAGGTCCCTTCCAACCCAAACTATTTTATGATTCTTCTTGTTTTTCAACTTAGGAGACAGCACAGCTTATTTCTGAACTGGTTTTATTTGGTAGGGACTGGATTAGCCATCCACATTAATCCTATTTTATGTCTGGGCAAGAAGTCCCTTACTAGTCTCCCTGCTGCCAGTCTTCCTCGACACCAGAAGCATACACAGAGTCAAGAACAGCTACAGGCAAGCAAAGCACTAGGCAGAGCCTTGGGTTAGCCCTGCCACTAAGCGCTATATGGCTGGGTTATACTCAATTTAGTTTACAGAAATGAGACTGTTTTACTTGTGCTCCCATGCACGCGTATCTAGTAGCAGTGGAATATCCCAGGGTGAGATTTCTTCTGTGATATGAGTTTAATAAGCAACAAAATACTGGATGTTGAAAATGTAGACTATTCTGGATTCTTTTTAGCATTTTATTTCATTTCACATGCCTTTCCAGAATAGGAGAGTTGCTTTCTGTCTCTGCGCTTACATCAGCCCAGAGTACCCCTCCCAGACAGCTTGTGGAATCAGACTATCAGCTTCTTGGCACGTGTTCCTTTTCCGTTTGATCTACACATCAGAATGAAAAATGAAACCTGCATTCTTGGAAACTATGTTCTTCTCTCAATTCCCCAAAATTTTACTCTGAGCTACTACCAGATGACTAGCAGGCACAGTGAGGAAGATTAAACAAGTTTTCTAAAGCTGGATTCTTACACGTAAGTGTTAATGCAGAAGACATTTCAGGCTGATTTACGGATACCAAGACCGTGGTCTAAACCCATAGCCTGGATCATTCAAAAAACAAATACAAATGAAGGAGATAAATGACCTAGAGCTCCATCTGCAAGCTATGGCAAAGAGAGCAAAGCCACAAGGAACGATGGCACTTGAGAAGATAAATATAAAGCATTCACTCGGAAGTACACGTTCAGTGAAAGGACTGTCTCACATTCTCTAGAAGAGCCAACATGGTTCGGGCTAATTCATGAAACCTCACACTTTCAAGCCAAATGCAGAAGCCTCTGGCCTCCAGCCTTTGCTCAACAAAGATTTATTAGCAGATTACTTGAAAGAGGTCTTGTATTACTGAAGTCAAATTAATGCCTGAAACGACACATTGGCGTGGCTGGCTACTCGCACCAAGAAAGATTTGCATAAAGGCTTCTGAGTCAAGCCATGCCTGCCATGCTTATTGTCACTTTGTGATGCACTGTCCCCAATACAAAATATAAAACATCACAAAGCCCAGAGCATACACTGCGCTTATGCTTAATTGCTGCTTACTCATAAGTCTACGTGCTGTGGAAGTCCCAGTGGTCAGGCTGAGTTGGCTTCCACCTGAAGGCGCTGAGATTTAGCAACACCTGCAGCTCCAAGTCACGAAACAGAGAAACCCAAGACAACTCCAAGGATAAAATCGGGTTTCTCCACGCTCAGCATGAAAGCCCTTTAGAAAACCCTGTGCCCCCACGTTCCGTGACCCAAATCTCACGACAGCCCCACCTGCAGTACACCAGGCACTCCATGTGGTTGATCTCCTGGTCAGAGCGGTAGCGGCTGTAGTCTTCCCACAGGTCCTTGATGGCCGTGACCGCCAGGATGAAGAGCACGGGGGCCAGGGCCAGCTCAGGTTGGAAGGCGTTGACGGCCGGCACGAAGTTGAGGAGAGCGATGAAGACGAAGTAGACATTGGCCAGGCGGTGGAACTGCTCAAAGAGGTTCTTGGGCAGGAAGGAGAGGGCCGTGTACTTGGTGGTCTTGAGGCGGTTGCTGGCCAGGGCGGGCCGCTTGGATTTCTCCGCCTCGGCCTCAGGTGGCAGAAGGCTAGAGCGCACCAGCCGCGTCTTGCTCTCCTTCTTCTTCCTCCTCCTCCTCTTCCTCTGCCTCTCCTTCTCCTCGGGCCGCACCTGGGGCTCTCCCTCGCCCCCCGCCGCGCCCCGGGACATCTCTGCCTCCCTCGGAGCCGTTCTCGCCTGGGACGGGGCAGCGCGGGCAGCTCCCACCCGAGGCACGGCCGCCCGCCCTCCCGCCCTAAGTTATCATCCTCGGCCGCTCGCCACGGCTCTCGCTTTCCTCTTCCCCTCCGGGAGGAGGGAGGAGGGTTCTTTCAAACCCTCTCCTAACTGATCGGCTTGGCCCCCGCTCGCTTTCTCCTCCTCCTCCTCCTCCTCGGCCGGGGAGGGGACGTGGGCAGGCGGCGAGCCGAGCCCTCCTCCCGCGGGCCTCGCCCCGTCCCGTTAGCGGCACGCCGAGGAGCCGGCCCAGGGGGCGGCGGGACGCGGCGGCCGCCGGCCCGTACAGCATGGCGCGGCCGCCGCCACGCGCTTCCGTCCGCCCGCTGGCGGGATGGGGACGGGGAGCGGCACCGGCAGGGAGCCGCGGGGCTGAGGGGGAGGACCGGGACGGCCCCGCTACCGGGGAACTTGAAGCGAGAGCGGCCTCCCGCCCGCACGTTTCGCCAGTGCCGTCGTTTGCCCGGGAAGGCGGCTTGCCCGCGGTCACCCGTGAATGAGAGGCGGCGGTTGTCACGTTGGCTGCCGCCTCTGACTTTCCATTACACGTACAGAGGTGGTGGCGGAGAAGGAGGTTTGAGTTCTGAAGGAGAAAACAAAACTACCACTGAAGCGCTCGCAGGGCTGCGCCGGCATTTACCACAGTCCCGTTCAGCTCCCCGGAGCCGCACGCGGCGCCGCCCCGAGCCCGGCCCCCGGCCTGGCGGCCACAACGGCAGCTCCGGGCACCGCGGGCCTTCGGCCCTGGGGATGTCGTTCTTTTTCCCTCTGATTCGCAGTATGCTTGTAGTTACTTTGAGATGTGTGTAGGTGATTATGAACCCCTTATAGGCCCTGAGGCACTAGGTGGGTGCTAATTCAGCACGTATTAGTTTTGAATGAATCCGCTGAAGCAGAGCAATTGGCCAACACTGCTGTCAGCGGTGTTGAAATGGGATGAGGAGGGCACAGTATCCCTCTGCAGTGGACCCAGAAACCAAGCTTCACTCACCTGCAGGCTGCTTGCAGACATCTGGGCCAATATCCCTAAGAGCTCTGCTTCACCCCTGGGCACCAGGAGCTCAAGCGCAGAATGAAGCTGTGGCTTCATCATTTCCCTCGATGTTCCTCAGCCAGGCTATTCACAGCATGTCTGAGCAGCGGGACACTGCAGGCACTGATGCTGATGGGTGGCACACATTTGTGCTGTGAGAAGCAGCCGGGCTTTATTGAAGTAGTCACGGGCCCTTTTACTCGAGGTTCACATTAACTGTTCTTCCACAAACAAAGGAAAAACAGGAGAGAAACTTAGAGCTAAGATGCTAATCAGAAGCTGAATGTTCTTATGTAATCCTCAGCTCACATAGCTGAATTTCACTACTTGACACAGCAGCAGAAAGCTAACAAGCAGCTTGGTGGGAGCGTCTGAAGACTTCCGTGTTTGTGTGCTAAAACCTTAATTTCAGAATGGCTTAAAGCCATTTTATTTGAGCACACCAGAGTCAAGAGTCGCTCTTGAAAAGCTTCACCATTAAAAAAAAAAAGAAAAAAGTATGTGATACCTCACTGTTCAAGAGCTGAAAAGCTCCTGTTCTCATTGTCTTTCTTTGATGCTAGCAAAAGGCTTTGTTATTAATATGAACAAACTGAAATATCATCAGGCAGGCAACATTTTTTCGCTGACTACAACAGCCTTTCTGTCACATGAAGAATCCAAAGTCCTGTAAATTAATCTGTGATTAATAAAAACAAAAGAGCTGTCTTTAAACACCTATGAAATCCAGTGTCTGCCAGGCTTTGCTAGCCAAGGTGTTGCCCGTATAGACATTGCCAAGAATTCAGCCGCTCCTTTCCCTTTCTAAGTAAAACACTGGTCATAAGTTCAGGAAGGCATAAGATGATCTTCAGAGGTCCTTTTCAAACCCTATTATTCTGTGATTCTGTGGAGTGTTTGTATCAGAGCTCTCTGTCCACGTAGTCCAAATATGTGAGGCCACAAATACGAGGCAGGCTGCAGATTCAGCCTTCAACCTGTGCAACACATATGCGTGCAAGTCTGACCCTAACTTTTCAGTCGCAGAAGGTCAAATTGTTAGTTAGGACACATCTTCATCTCCTTTTTATGGAGTCTTCTGGAGGAAAGGAGGCGGATGGAGGTTGACTTTAAATCAGTCCAGATGACTCACAGTCTGTAAACAGTATTGCCTTCTAGGAACATTAATATGACTGAAAAAGCCTGAGGAGCCAAATGCTGAGGGCTTAGATTTACTGGATAACCCAAAGGAAAATATGCACCCTTTGCTGCTTTTGGGGTTCATTGAATTCCAGCACTAAATATGGGGAAGGTCTGGGGATTACTGTGTTTTGACTCAGCCATCCCTGCCATGCATCAGTGTCTCCTTTCCGTGCTGATCTCTTCTTTCATTCTGACATGTACGGTTCTGGCCATCCTCCATCTCACCAGCCAAACCTCGTTTCATTTTGCTGGGTATCTGATCTCTGATTTCTCCTGCTGTTAGCCACAGTCCTGCTCCCGAAGCCCAGTATCTTTGAATTTTGAGCTCTACCCAGAGCCATTCTAATTGCTGTTTCTCTTCTTGAACTGTACACATTTGGTTTTTTGTTGTTGTTGTTTTGTTTTTGTTGGTTTCTTTTTTGCATCAAGGACTATAGCTGAAAAAGAGGGAGGCTATAAGTGTCAGTTATGCTGATAATAAGCCTAATGAGCTCATCTTTGATAGCTCATCCTAGGCCATTAAGAGCTTAATCTTTGGGTGTGACACTGCTTTTAAGGCTAGAAGGAACTTTTCCAGCCAAAGATACTGTATTAACTTGGCCTTTTAGATGTCACACACCCTCCAGCTTGAAATCATCCCTGAGTTCTTGTTATGTGAATGGGCTAGTTGCTTAGAAGTGGAATATCCATTTTTCTCATCTACTCAGTCATCAACTTTGATTATATTTGAAATATTTTATATGGTTCAGGAGTTATGTAGGTATGTGAAAATCATCGACCAAAAATGCCTTTGGCTTGATGATAGCACTGAACAGTTTGAAAATGGCATCTACCTGAACTCTGAAGATGAATACCCTATAGGCAAGGAGAAAGGATCCCAGCTTTATTACTGATGTAAAAGCTTGTGATTTGACTTGCCATGATTTTTGAATGCTTGGAGTTATCATTATTCTATTTTAAAAATTATTTTTTTTCCCATTGTCAGGAGGTGAAGCAAATCCAATTTTAATACATTTTCTAATTTACTAGGCCACTTTTATAATATTTGTATAATCCTAAAATAAAGATTTCTTATATTGAATATTGCCAGAGACATCTATCAGATTACTCCTGATTCTCATAAAGAATCACCTTTGTTCCAAAGGACTTATTTTAATATTAATATGCTTACTATTATGAAAGCACCCAGAGGCCTCAGTCAGAATCTAGGACTTGGAGAGCTATAAAAATAGCTGTAAAGACATGGTACCACACATCAGACAAAATCTCTTCTGCCCTTTGCAGATGAGACATATCCCATCTGGCTCTCCATAAAGGGGACAAGCGTATATGTTTCAAACTAAAAGAAGAAAGGCAAGAGGCTTCTAGTGTGAAAGAAAAGCCTGTTAAAAATGCCAAAATCAAATGGGGAGAGGCAACAGCCAAAATTGCATTTTTCCTCACTTCCCAGCATTCTGCAGGAGATACATAAATACATACAGTGCAGGTGTGCATGCATACACAAAAGCTAACTGTCACAGAACCATAGAACTGTAGAACCGTTAAGGCTGGAAAAGACCTCTCAGATTACCCAGTCCAACCAGCAGCCCACCCCCACCATGCCCAATGACCACGTCCCTCAGTGCCGCATCCACACGGTTCTTGAACACCTCCAGGGACGGTGACTGCACCACCTCCCTGGGCAGCCTGTGCCAGAGCCTGATCATTCTTCCTGAGAAGAAATGTTTCCTAATATCCAACCTGAATTGTGGGCTGCAGGCAGTCTTCAAATCCCATTCCTTATTTTTGCATTCCCAGAGAGGGAAGATTTGGGTCTCTAAGTGTGCAAGCTCCATGTGTGAAATAACAAGAGAGATGTGCAGTGTTACAGCACAGGACCTCATGCTCATGCTGTGCTGCAACTTTTCAGCATAATGCTATGATACAGAAATGAGAGAAATGCTATGTAGACCTATCACGCCTCTCACCTTTTGCATGTGTGTTTTTCCCGCCTACTGCTCCCTGAGGGCACCTGCATCCCACGTCCTGCATGCTGGGTGTTGCAGACTCTCCTGCTCCACCGCACCACCTGCCCAACCAGCTGTTAAGCCTGATCTGTGACTCCTGACATTCACAAGCAGGTTGGGTCTGGTATTGCAGTGCTGAGTGGAAGGAGGCTGTAGCACCCTGTGTTTTTTTACTTTTTATTGGTGCCTCAGAGGGTGCCACAGCCTTTCTTCCACCACCTGGACTGCCACATTTGCTCTGTGACCCTGACTGTGTGCATGTTGCTGGCAAATGAGCCCCATGGGCTTCTATCTGCTATCTGTTACTGTATGATAAACTAGAGAATAAATGAGTCAAAGTGTAGCAGAGGCTGCAAAGTACAGAAATAACGCATTATGGTAAATGTAGTTAGCTTATGTATACTTGTGGAAAATATGCTTTGTTGATACTTAACAACCGGTTATATTTGTGTTATTGGGACTAACCATAGAGAGCTGTTGATCATCACTTAGAGGTTTCATATCTGAAACTTTCCAGTGATAATCTCAAATAACTGAAAAGTACCAATCCTATTCCATTGAGCTCAGTAAAGTGTGGTCTTTGATGGAATACAAGCTTATGAACTGAGGTCTCATAATGATTAATGGGGAGAGGCTGGGACTTTTAGGGCAAGTGGGTCAGTGGGTAAGTGGGTCAGCTGAAGCCCATGCTCAAAAGCACTCATCATTTTCCACTAACTGCAGGAGTCATTAAGAGGAAGAAGTCACCCTGATGGGTATCCAAAGCTGGTCGAGGTGAATCTCCCTCTTAATGTCATGCTCAAGCAAGTCCAGAGCACAGAACAGCCACTTCTCCACTGTGACGGACAAGGCTGAACCAGATTAGGCACACACACCAGGCTATGGCCATGTGATGACCTCATGGCCACTTGTGCCCTAGCACACCTGCCAACAAAATAAAATTGCCAGTGTTTCTGTACTGGTGACACAGGATGTCCCCTTCCACAGTGGGAAAGCATAAGCAATACCATACCCATTCAACTTCTCCTCTTACAGAAATGCTTCCCCCCCCCCCCCCCCCTTTTAACTGCTTTGTGTCAAAGGTTTCCATATCCATTGCTTCAGTCCATCAGCTATTGTACCACTGAGTCATAGGGTCATAGCAGAAACGGAAATGCAGGAAAATCTATGTAATTTACCACAGAAAGAGTAAAGGCACACTTGCTATTTATAGAAGGTGCAGTTTTGGAGGAAACAAAAGTTAATATCCTGACAACGGCACTGCCAACTCTTGCTGTTTTATGACGAGTCTCGGTATTTGTTGCTGTTCTTAAAACTATGTATCCTAGTAGAATGGGGTCTTACAGGAAACTGAGCTCAGTAAGGCAAGAAACTAGGCTAGAAAAAGCCTGAAGGTGTGAAACCCCAAAGCAGAAAATAAATAGGTGAATGTAAAAAGACCTAAATTAAGCTTATGTTTTTGAAAAAAGCTTTGATTTTCAGAGCAGTTCTGTGAGGTCTTTAGTCTCTGGTACTTAACACCGAGGGCTTGGCAATGATTCTGCTCGTTACAGAAGCTGCCATAGGATTTCCTGTGCACATGCAGTCAAAACCTCACTTTCACATCTCTTTAAAAAGATAATACAGGATATTGCTCCTGAATACTAAATTGAGTGTCGTTTCAAATTAAGAGATATTTAATGACCCATTGCAGTTCCTTTTTGCTATATCTAGGTTTCTCAGAAGCCTTCTCCCCAAAAGGCCAATCAAAGCTGCTTGAATGAGTTTTTGGAGGCAGTTTGTCTGTGGGAAGCAACATCTTTCCTGGAGAAGTAAAGGGGAAGTTCGGGGCTCTTCTGCTCTGTGCTTGTTACTCAGGACTGCCAGAAGAGAAAGTTGTGCAAACCAATACTTTTTGACTAGTCACTGTGGTTAGAGATTCTCCTCTGGATTTTGTAATGCTGCATGGTGAAAACAAGGCTCCTATTTAGACCAGCTATGCTGGGCACACAGGGAGAAGAGGTGGCTGCAGGCTCCTTTTCCTCCTGGGAAAACAGTTTTCAGCCTGCTGCAGGTCCAGGCCAGCTCTGATTTATTGTCTTCTGCCCTAGTGCTGACTCAGAAGGGGCAGGCTTAGTGCAAAGTGGTGCAAATGGGCTGTAAAAAACAAGATTTGAAAAGAAAAGGAAGGAAAAAAAAAAAAAAAAAAAAGCCCTAAATAGCAGGAGAACTAAAGGGTGACTTTCCTGCCTTTGGGGAATTCATCTGTAAGTAGAACTGATTAGAAAAAAATTCTGGTTCGTCGAGCCTGACTGCTGTGTGTGAAACTGAACAATCTGAAGGACTTCTGCTGCAAGGAAGGCAGCACTCTGTCTGGGGTGGGCTGGGGTTGTGGTGCTGTGTATGGGGAGGTTTCCCGTTACTCTGTTCTTCCACTCTCCCCTGGAGGCAGGGGTGTCTGCAGGTCCCTGTCCCCTGCTCAGCATACTCCTGCCCCATAGCTGAGGCCCTTCCAGCTATTCTGTCAGTTCCTTAGGCTTCTTAGTGTCTGCTCCTATTAGCAGGGAAACTCACATTCAGGATTTTGTTAACATGCATCCTGCAAAATACTCCCAAGAAAAGAAATGAGACCAATTTGGACTATCTACGAAACAATAAACAACAAAGTAGAATCTCCTTGTGATATTGTCAACTCGAGCTCCTGACTAGTTCTCCTCTTGATACCTGTGCCCAAATTCAGTTCTGTATGCTAAGGTCCATCCATACCAAAAGGCATGGTGCTAAAAGGCCACATACCTTAAAACCACCACACTGTGGTATATGTTAAATTTATTGTCTGTGATTTTATTAGGTGCATCTGACCGTAAGAAATAAATCCTCACGAACTTCAGCAGAGTCCTGCTTTTAATAGCAGTATCTAACCAAGTGTTTCTGCAATGTTAAGTAGAACAGGGATGGCCTCTGCTGAAGTTAAAGAGTTCTCATGAATTCTCTAGAATTTCCCAGTGATTTAAAAGCCTGTAAGGACCTGGGGACACTCATTATTTTTTCCTGGTGCAGTAGTGAAATTGGTGTTATCTGTATCCAGTGCTTCATCTTACTGTGCTTTCTAATTCAGCATTCACTAATGCAGTAAAGAAAAGCTTGCACACCAAGTGAGTATATTAAAATGGGAGGGAAGGCTTTTTCTAATCAACCAGCTTTTCCTGGGTTTAAAAAACATGAATGATGCCATCCTTCTGATGTGGAAATTACTCTCAGTGGTAGAAAAGCTGGTTGCCTTCTTTCCCTCTGTTGTCCAGAAGACAAAATTTCCAGCCAACATGCATACAATCTCTGCATAGTATATAGAGATGTAGAGATATAGAGATATGATACAGTGTATAGTAATATTACTGTAATCATTGAGGGATTTCGGTTGATCATTGTTTGCCTTAATTCAATCAATCATATTCATTAAACCAAAGCAATGACTTCACACTGCAACTCAAGCTCCTGTATGCCTTGCAAGAAGAACACTGGACCTGAGATAACCGATGTTTCAATTAAGTAATATGTGGGAAACCAGAAGGAATGTCAGTGAAAGTGGTGTATTAACAGCAGATGTAAGAAATAAGGAAGAAATAATTGAAATAATTGCATGCACCAGTACAGGCTGGGGGATGACCTGCTGGAGAGGAGCTCTGCAGAGAGGGACCTGGGCATCCTGGTGGATGACAGGTTGGCCATGAGCCAGCAGTGTGCCCTCGTGGCCAAAAGGGCCAATGGCATACTGGGGTGTATAAAAAAGAGCGTGGCCAGCAGGTCAAGGGAGGTGATCCTCCCCCTCTACTCTGCCCTGGTAAGGCCTCATCTGGAGTACTGTGTCCAGTTCTGGGCTCCCCAGTATAAAAAAGACAGAGATCTCTTGGAAAGAGTCCAGCGGAGGGCCACAAAGATGGTGAAGGGCCTGTAGCATCTCCCCTATGAGGAACGACTAAGTGAACTGGGTCTGTTTAGCCTTGAGAAAAGAACCTGAGAGGGGATTTGATCCAGGTTTATAAATACCTGAGGTGTGGGGGCCATAGTGGTGAGGCCGGACTCTTTTCAGTAGTGCGTGAGGACAGGACAAGGGGAAATGGGATGAAGCTAGGGCATAGGAAGTTCCGCACGAATGTGCGCAAGAACTTCTTTACGGTGAGGGTGACAGAGCACTGGAACAGGCTGCCCAGGGGGGTTGTGGAGTCTCCTTCTCTGGAGATATTCAAGACCCGCCTGGACGCCTACCTGTGTGACCTGCTGTAGGGAACCTGCTTTGGCAGGGGGGTTGGACTTGATGATCTCTGGAGGTCCCTTCCAACCCCTACAATTCTGTGATTCTGTGATTCTGTGAAATGTGAGGAACAGCCAGCGTAATAAATTTAAAGGGTAGAGGAGAACTACAGTGGTAACACAATGCTCTGATCAAAATAAAGCAAATTTTACATATAGTGAAGCACCAACCCGTGATTATTGAAGACTCACTTTCTGCCTGGGTGCAACATGAAACTACTCCTCTCCTGCTCTCTGCCCCTCCTTACCTGGTTCTCTTACTCTCTTAGGGCTCAGACCTTGGCCAGATCAGCATGACAAACTGTTGCGATGTTCATACATCAATCAGGAGGGTGATGAAGTGTGATCTGCAACCAGCATAGCTGTGACGGCAGAACCCCCTAGTATAGATTAAGAGGTATCAGCAAAAGTGCTCTTTTAGCAGGATGACTTTTTGTTTGTTTCTTGAGAGGGCTGCAACAAGCTATATCAGCAGAAGCAGAGTTTTCCCGGTCTAATCTGTAACTGGAGTATGAACACTTAGAGCGCAGCCTATCAATACCAAGCAACCCCACACAGCACTCCTAGCATAAATTTACTGTTCTCCACTCTGAAGTCCAGTGTGAGTATCACCTAGAACCATGCCATGGCCTTGGCTCTCTTTCTGCCTCCTTTGCTCATCGTCCTGCTTTGCCCTGTATCATTCCAACTCTGTATTTCACCTTAACACCATTTGTTCTGTGTAGTCCAATCTCTACCGTAACATTCTCCGCACACTTTCTACTACTTCATGCCTGCCCTCAGAGAATAATCTTCCTATTACCTAGATATGAGCGTTTTTGTATCAGACTGCTAATACAAGGCATATAAAAATAATATTTTTTTTGTTCCCTAAGCTCCTCTAATGTGCAGAAAAAAAATAGTGCATTTGAGTCTTTTATTTGCCATCTGGTATACAAAATGTTGGGACTCACATTTTCAGGCAATCAGGACTAAATTCCTTCTTTAGTTTTTATATTAAAACTGAGATTCTCAAATAATAACACAATCTGAGTACCTGGGGGTTTAAGGATAATTATTTTTTATCACCTGCTTTTTGCTGAACAAACCAGTTCAAGTCCTCCTGTATTTCTTTGTTCTCTGCCTAAAACTCAGGAAAGCAGCGTGCACCAGCAAGGGGAGAGGGTGCCAAAAGGAAGGGCCTGTATCTGAGCTGCAATTCCACAGTGGGTGGCTGCTCATGTGGAAGCAATCAGCAAATCTGACAGTGCCACTGAAGCTGAATAAGCGCCCTTCAGCTTCAGTGCTAAGGGTCCAGTAACCACAAGGGAGCTGATTTTAGAAGCTGTTGCACCCTATCCAAGGAGTGAGGGAACTTCTGGTTCTGCTGTGCATGAAGAATGACCTTTGGCAGATGATACTTCAAAGAATCACAGAACCACAAGATGGCTGTGGCTGGCAGGGCCCTCTGGGTGCAGCTGGCCCAACTCCTCTCTAGCAGGGCCACCTAGAGCAGGGTGCCCAGGGTCTTGTCCAGGTGGCTGCTGGAAATCTTCGAGCAGACTCCACAACATCTTTAGGCACAGAAATGCTTCCTGATGTTCAGAGGGAACCCCTGGTGTTCCAGTTTGTACCCCTTGCCTCTTGGCATGGTACAGGTGCCTCCTGCCTTTGCACTTGTGCTGGTATACTTACCGTAATTACCTTAGGGTGAATATCTAGAAATCCAGGAAGTAAGAGATGCTTCATGAAAGAAATCCAGCTATTGCCATGATGCAGGGGTCACTGACTTACTTCAAGGGGCTGAGATGACACCTTAAAAAAGCATGCACGATGCCTTAAGCATCTTTCTTCTGGGAGAAAGAAAACTTAGGAAACCGTGGCTGATGTTCTGTCATACAAACCAATTCTTGAATCACTTTGCAGATGGGATGTTCTTTGCAGTTCATTGACCATCATATGAAAAGTGCACTGCTACGCTTGCTTTTTACGTCATCGACAAGCTGATGGCACAGCTGGGAACTCTCATAATCTACCTTCTCTGGATGTTTCTCTGTACTTTCTACCCACTCTGTAAAATTATATTTTTCTCCCCTAGTGGTTGTTTTAATCACGTTACCGAAAATTGGGAGGGATTTGTTAATTGCCCCACAAATTGAAGAGTCCAAAAGACCCCAGGAGAATGTGAAAGAAATACTTTGAGTTGGTACCCAATTAGCATTTATCAACAAACATTTAAAAGCTAATATTAGTACAAGCTTACTAATAAAAGAAAGTATTTATGTAGTTTCACTCCCACTCATTTTCACCTTGAAATGTTTTAGGAGATGATGACCTGGAAAAGTGAGCAAATGGTGAGTACTGCACGGACTGTGGGCAGTAGGAAAAAGTGTTTGTCTAAATTCAGTGTTGTGACAACTTTGTGACAGAGACATCAGGCTCTGGCATCCCTGGAGTGTAGGTGGGTGGGTGAGTCACTTACTGCTGTCCTTACGTGCCATAAGTAGGTGGTTATACTCAGTTGTCAGAGTACGGCCCTTCCATTTTTATTCAGTGAGAGACACCACCATTTAAAAATGGATTTATTTTGGCTAGTACTAGAATATCCAGTGTCATTTTTAATTTTTTTTTTTTCATTCTGAACAGTGAGCAGCTTAAAAATAATACATTTAAACCTGTCCACGGCATTTAGCAGACCCATAGACTCAAACCAATTTGTCTTCTTTAACACAGTGTAAAATGTCTGAATGCAGGAGGTATGGCATAAAGAGGAGCAAAATTGCAGCCAAATTGTTCTGTGGGTGTTTTTCATCGCTGGTCTTGCTACCTGTGACAGAAGCCATACATAGAGAAAGGTGTAGGAAAAATGAGCAAGCAGCACAACAAGCAACTCGCTTATCTTATTCCAGTCATCACTTCCTCAAAGGACTAAAAAAATGTGCCGATGCAAAACATTTGGTATTGCTGTTATCTAAATGGGAGTTTACCACTGGGTTCCCTAGGAATTATTTGGTTAACTGCAAAAATATATCAGTGTTATTAGCATGTGATATTAAAGAGAAACTTCAGAGTTTCTCCAGAGGACATAATCTTTTGTCAGGGAGCATACACTGCTGGCTAACAATTGTGTGGCTGTGAGATTATCATTCCAGAGCTATCCCAGAAGAGTTCATCTGCTGAAGGGCTTCTGTTAGCATTACTAAAATTGAAACATTCATCCACACTAGGATACATTTATGTTACATTCCAAAATTCTGACAGAAAAATTTCCTAAAACTTTAGGAGAAAGCCCTCCAAACATTGGAATCATGAATGTCCAAACCAGTCAGCTACAGTTTGACAGTTAGAAGGGCCTGTGGTCAAGGTGAAAGATGCTTGTTCAAAACTGTCATTCATTTTTCCAAGAGACCTCCCTCCCCATTCTCCTATGGTCTTAGGAAACTGGGCTAAGACCCCCAAAGCAGCACCAATTCTGCAGTTCTAGCAAGTTTCAGGTTCAGAAACTGGTTAGCTGGGTTCAGTTTGATTTTTCTTCTCTTGGAGAAGGAAAAGCTTGTATTAAATTTCCTTTTTCCTCCCTATTGTTTTCTGTAGACAATATTCCTTGGATACGCTGAGGCACAGACCCATTTTTGTATTTCACCCAACACAATCCTATTGGCCTTTATCCAAAAAGGAAGGGCCTTTCCTTACTGCTTAGACATCCAGCTCCACTGTGTTGGTATCCTGATCCCCAACAGCTGCAAGCATGGCCGCTAGTTCTAAATGCCTTCAGGCTTCTCCAGAATGTCTTTTTTTCCCCCCCTATTTATTTCAGTTCTTCCTGACAGCTGTCTTGTTTAGCTTTCTACCACATTCACTTTACTCATCCTTGTCAGTTCAACCCAACTCATGATTTGTTTGCTCCTTTCTGAAGAAACAGGTTGCCCAGAGGTGTGCTGGATGTTTTATCCTTGGAGACATCCCAGGTCAGACTGGCCAGGGCTCTGAGCAACCCAATCTAGCTAGAGGTATCCCTGTTCATTGCAGGGGAATTGGACTAGATGGCCTTTAAGGGTTAATGATTCTATGGTGTGAAACTCCTCCTCTCTCATGGTTATTGTTTTTCTTGAACTCAAGGAGCTCAGTTGGTTCTCCCTGTCCTGATGGAAACATTCCCAACAGTTTGCATCTATAAACATCTTCCTAACACAGCTATTTCAGATAAGAGTCTTAAAAGCCACAGAACAAATGGTTCTGTCCTTAAAAGGTATGGGCAAATTTGAGTTTGGAACAAGTAATCACAACACTACTTAAGCTAATTGATTTATACCAGTGACAAAATTAGTCTGTTTTCTACTTAAAATAACTATGCAGAATAAAAGATGCATATTCGAAGCAGCTGTACAGTTCATTAATCCTCATTGACTGTGTTTGTTGTGGTAGAGTGGCCAACTTTATTTTCTCTTTTAAGATTTTAGCAATAAAAATATTTCAATTTCTACTAATATGCCTTTTTTTATTTTAATTTTTTTTTTTTGTAAGATTGGACAATTCAGCATACTTTTTATAGGTTTTGGAGGATTAGCTCTTGTATACAGCATACTTATTTTAGTACAAGAAAGACTGGTCATGCATACTTGTAAAGTTACAGTTAAATTTATTGCTAGAAATAGATGCCTACAAATGGACGTTATTTTGAAAACTAGTAACATAGAGAAGAATCTAATGAATATTTAAAGTTTCACTCTAGTTTTCTGTCAAAGGACAAGAGTGAACATGAATAGAGTTTGGAATGGAGTTTGCAAATTAGTTTGGACTAAGAAATGAACGTGCAGGTTCCTTATCTTTCTAGCAACCAGTTTGGCAGATGTCATAATAAAAATGCATCATTTTCCGAAGTTTCTTTTTCCAGCATATCCTTCAGCTGAAAAATGCAGACGATATTTAAAAGTCCATTTATTTAAAAGACCAGAGGTGAACTATATTCACATAATTAAAACAATTAAAACCATGCTTAATTTCAAGAAAAGTTATTTTCAAGCTGCATGATTGCAAAGACGGGGATATTACCTGGCTCTGGCCAAGAAATGGAGTCGTTTGAGTCATGGTTGAACACCCGTGGTCTGGAAAGTTTCCTGTAAGTCTGCTGTTAAGCTGTGCCCACTCTGTAGGTCAGATCCACCACAGTGGATGAGGATTTGTAGAACAGTTTACTAGAATGTTGTCTTTTTGCTTTCACCATGGGTAAATCCAAGGATGTATTTCCTTACTCTGTCTCTAGCGACAAGGTCTAGCACAAGGCTGGGTTGCCACCCACTTGTCCACTTCAGCAGGTTTCCTAATTAGCTCTTTAGGGATTGTCTGACATGGGAACCACCTCTCTCTGTGGGTCAGCGTAACAGCGTTTTCTGGAAAGAGCCCTTAATCTTCCTTGGTCCTGCTGTAAGAGTCAACACTTTCTAGTGCAATTGCTAATGGGGTGAAAATAGGAAAGTGCAGAACCCTGCTGAGTACCCAGTAGAAGTCCAGGGAGATTTGTAACTCACACTGTGCTCCAGAGAAACAACTATAAATACTTTGGACAAAAAAGTTCTGTTTTTTTTCCCCCCTTTTTGCACCTCCTGCATGCCAGTGGACCACTGGTTTCAAAGTGGTATTGGTAATAATGTAGTGGATGTGGCAGTTTAGCGAACAACAGTGAGAAAAAGGAAAGGTGCAGCTGTGGAAGTCCAAGCAGAAGCAGGGAGAAAGACATTCAGTAAGCTCCTTTTGTAGAGGAATGCCACCAGAAGACGTACATATGAATCTAATCAACTGACGTGTGTGTACCCACAGAGCAAACAATTACTCTGATGCATCGCCCAGGATTTGCCTTGGCAATAGAGGAATGTAGCAGGTTTTGTGCAGGATGTTGGCTGCAGCATAGAGGTGTGCAAAAGACAATGAAGCATTTAAAATTCAACACTGTCTATGCAAGAGGCAATGAAGCAGAAATAGCCTCATTTGGAGCAGATTCCCTTTACAAGGTATGGGAGGACAAGCTGTCAGGCAGCTAATAACTACTTATAACCTTGCACTGACTTGAATTCGTTTAGATTGGTATAAACAGCAGAATATTGACCATGCTGCTTTAAAAATAGGTCAGATGGGACATTATTAGAACTTCCCCTTCCTCCTGGTGTTTTATACCTACACCTGAAAAACTAAAGGGAAAAAAGTGCAATTCTGCTGAAATGACCTGCTCCAACTAAAAAGCCCTCAAGTCTTCATACTCTCACAGGGCATGGTAAGTGCAAATAAATCAGCATTTGCTTTTGTTTCTATAATTCCATCACCCTCAACATACAGAAGCTATGGTGAAGTGCACCTTTGTTTCTGTCCAACACCTCTTCCAAAGTCAGTGAGTGCTGACACAGGCTATCTTGCTATCACTAAAGTGCACACAGCTTTGCCAACTTGGCAATAATCTGTGATTCAGAATGATAAGTAGGCCAAAGTGCCTTGATATCTCCAGCCTCAGCATAGTACCTATTTCCCTTTAATTACAAAATCGCTATGGCTACATTAAATCCCAGCTGTTTCTTGCTGTGTTCCAGTTCTAGTTCACTGCAGTGGGCACTTTGGCTAGGATGTCTTGATTGAAGCAATTTTTTCACTCTACCCTTTCTTTTCCAGCTCAGTTCTTACTTGCAGCAGTCACACCTTTGTTATCTTTTATCACAGTGGCTGTGATCTGCTGTGGGGCTGGCACTTGCTTCTTTCCATTCACAGCCTTATGAAAAAGGGCACATCTGTGTGGACCTTTGAGGAGCATAGTCAGTGAACACGACATCCATATGCTGTCATAGGTAGCTCAAGGGAAGACCAGCTGCCGTGTCCTTGCCCTTCTGCATGCCTTGGCTGGTTGATAGTGTTGTAAGGACAGATTACATGGATATTTTCTGCCAAAATACACAACCAAACAGCATGTTCTCCAAGTTATTGCTAGCTAATGATAGCAACTTTATGCCAGAAGTGTTGTAGTCCCTACAGGGAGCAGACACGGCTTCAGAGAGCAAGGACCTGTGGTAAGCATTTCCATCTCGCGGCTATTTCAGTTGCCCACAGTCAATAACTGTATTCTGAAGCCAGGAAAAATCTCTGTCCTGTCTGTTTTTTACATTATGTGAATCTCAGTGGCAACCCAGAACTATCTTGATGGGTCCCTGGGGAGGTCAGGCTGACGAGGTCAGGAAATGATGAGCACTCATGTTTGTTGTAACTGTGATTTATTTCCCGTGCAAAATTCACTTATCTCCATAAAGATGTGCAGACTATTGTGGAGTCTACATAAACTGCTTCACATTCATCACTCAGATGTTTTTCTGGGGGCATGCTGGGGCTGTCGGTTCACTGGAACTAGTTCCATATTTAATTCCTGCTAATGTACACTATGAGATTGTGTCTAATTCAATTTGTAGAAACATAAAGTGCTGTTTAAGGGGAACTCATATGTGGTTATATGAATTTGTAACTCAGATGCCTCTGTAATTCCTTTCAATGTCATTAATTTGATTTGCTGAATTACTATTTACAGACTCTAGTTCCATCTACAGCAGAATAAACCTCAGAGATGGAACCACAGTAAGTGCTTTTTGGAGTTTGCTGCTATTCTGTGCAGTAACACTGGAGAATACAGATGACTTTTCGTATTTTATCTTCAGTCCTGTAAATTCATTAATATCATTACATAGAAACATCAAACATCCCAGCACTGGCAAATGAAAGGTGAAACAACAAGAAGAATACTTTAAGAGATTACTGATACTGCTTTTGTTCTCTTAGGTACCACCATAGTCCAGCAAGCTTGGGAATCAGTAATAGTGAAGCCAAGACAATTTAGATCTCAATGTGTCACAAGTATGACAGAAAACCACTGCATCTATACTGTAGCTTGGCCATCTGACAGCCTTTTCATTTATTTATTTATTTATTTATTTATTTATTCATTCATTCATTCATTCATTCATTCATTCATTCATTTATTGTAGCTGACCTCATGTGTAATCATACAAGTTGCAGCGATCCTAAGCAGACATTAGAAACTATCCACACTTTTTTGCAGTGAGTCAAGCTGATGTATAGGAGGAGGGTCCAATACCCTCCGCATTTCCAAACATCAGTGATAACCTTGATTTTGAAAACTTTGTCTGGCATTTTGCTTTCTGTATTTGATTCTGTCAGAAGCAAAGTCTCTTTAACCCTCCCAGCCTAGCTAGTCCCATTCAGCTGAGTTATTCTCATATCTAACTGGCATTAGGGAACTTGAACTTGGAAAGCAACTTAGTCGCAAAAAAAGGCTCAGGCAGAAGCCCCCTCATGAGCAGCAAAGAAGTTGGATGAGCAGAGGAAAAAACTACAAGTGCATTTGTAGTAGTCAGAAACGCTGATGCAATAAAGTTAAATAAATGCTTCTTGCTGATTTTGGGACAATTTCTCCCCACATGCTCAACAGTGCCCTGGTATCACTGGAAAAGCTGGTGTTGAAGTGCATTTGATCCTAAGGAAATGATGATAACAAAGAGCACGTTCCTGGGAATTTTTATGTTGGACTAATTCTATCTTCGTTCCATGGTCTAAATGTCCATTAGAGGCTATAGTGGTATTTCAGGAGAAGCCTGACTGGTGAGGACGTCCAGGAGATTTGCTCCCAAAGCACACTTCTTGGAGCTGCAAGAATGGTGTGGGAGCAGCCCTGAGGCCCAGGAGCGAGATGCTGCCCACACATTGAATCTTAGGCTGGGAGCTCAGCTGTAGCACTAGAGTTCCCCAGGGATTAAGAGCAGGGCAGATGCATCAGTTTGAAGTCTAGATGTAAATATCAGACATGGTAAGCAGCTGGAGAACAGAAAATGGCAGTAAAACAAGTCTTTGCTGAAAAGGGTGTAAATTACTCAGAAATAATTCAAAATGTGTGGGGAAAAGCTAAATGGAAAAGAAACATTTTCCCAAGCATTTAAATTTTCCCCTTCCAAAAAACGGTGCAGTTTTGTAAAAATCCTGCAGGAAGAAATTAAAAGGGAAAGGCTCCACCTAACTTTTATAAAGATACAGCATTCTTTTTTCTTTTCTCTCTCCACCCCCCCCCCCCCCAATGGATTGCTGAGTGCAGAATTCATAAACATAGATTACTTTTTTGTTGTTGTTGTTTTTTTTTCCTGGTTTGCCCCTCATTAAGCTATAAGCACTGGGGAAAGAAATGAGCCTTATCATCTGGTTTCTGGTTTGCTATCTGCCTAACCATTATCAGCTGGCATCAGGTAAAGAAATGAGCCTGAAAGAGTGAGGGACAGGTGCAGATGCTGGAAGCCAGAGAGGTCAAAGGAGTCACACTGATCAAAGAAATGAGAATTTTTCTTAATGCTTTGCTTTAAAATGAGCTGTTCCATCAGCAGGACAAGCGGGATTCCTGCTTCACCCATAGGTTTGCATCGTGTGGTTGGATTTTCAGGTGTCTAATAAAGGAGAAGTTGTAATCAGAGATGTACTGTGTTCAGTTTTGGGCCCCTCACCACAAGATAATGATGATAGGACGAGAGGAAATGGCCTTGAGTTGCCCCAGGGGAGGTTCAGGTTGGATATTAGAAAACATTTCTTCTCAGGAAGAGTGGTGCTGCAGTGGCACAGGGTGCCCAGGGAGGTGGTGCAGTCACCGTCCCTGGAGGTGTTCAAGAACCGTGCGGATGTGGCACTGAGGGACGTGGTCAGTGGGCATGGTGGGGGTGGGCTGATGGTTCAACTGGGTGATCTGAGAGGTCTTTTCCAACCTTAGAAATTCTATGACAGTGACTCTCATGTGCAATTCTGTTGATTGAAGATGTGAGATAATGCTAGTGCCCTTTCCTCGGTGGGTGTATTTTTAATGATCTCTCTCAGTACGTGGTAGCCTATTCTCATAAAGCTGCTTAGGTCTTAGTATCACAATGGTTTTGATCTTCATGTCAAATTTGATTTAAATTAAATAAATGATGCAAGAAATAGCTGGCTGGGGGTAGGGAAGAAGATGGGGACATGCAGGACCAAACACTCAGGCACAGCAAGACTGTAGAAGTCTTGGATTCTGTTTGGAAAAACAAAATAGTGAAAAGAACAAGCTCTCACAGAACATTATTTCTATATTCCTATTTTTTTTTTTTTAAAGAGGTTGAATGAAGAATTAGGAGTACAGCCTAAAAAAATGGCAGCTGCTGTGGGTCATCAGATTCGAGTGTTTTGCACCAAGCCGTTTATCCTAGAGTTTGATAAAGCAGCAGAGTGTAACTGCCTCCTCCTTAGGGTCCCCACAGAAATCTATAGATACATCTTGTAAGGGTGTGTCCTAAACAAAAGGAAACAGAGGCGGCCACTATGGTGCTCAGAACCAAGGAAGAAAATAACTTGCTGGAGTGAGCTACCCTTTTCCTCCCAAGCAGGGTGAGACCAGTGCACTGAATCAAGCCCAGGCTCCAGATGCCATGTGCAGTTGGAGATGGCTTCCTGCCAGTGAGTTTCCACAGCAAACAAGAAAGGACAAACTTGTGGTGTATGATGTGCAGCCACACAGAGAGGCAGTGAACAGGGTGGTGCTTTCTAGTGTGGAGGAATTTTAAGGGCTGTAGTGCAATACCATTTTAGCCTGAAAGAAAGGAGGCAGTTTTCAACTCTGATCTTATTTTTTGTGAGCTTAACCAAGTCAGTAGTTCAGTAACATTTTGTCTATTTGATATAATACCATATTCATGCTTTTCTGTGAGCAATGTTTCCACGACTTAGGGAAGTTTCCGATATTGCTAATCCAACACTGCAGTAGATCAGAAGCAATATCTATGAGGGCTGTTCTGAAAGTAGCACCTCCTATTTTTATCATGTTGGCACATGACATCAGCGACAGATGTTGATAGAATGACAATAGAGACTGGACCTTCCCACCAGTATTCCATTACATTTTGTTGTCATGCGACAGATGGCAGCAGAGGGGCAGTCTGACAGAATGGCATCTGATATGAAAGTGTTTATGAAAGCAAAGGTGTTGAATTCCTCCATGCAGAAAAAATGGCCTCCATTGACATTCATGGCTACTTGCTGAGTATTTATGGAGACCAAACAGTGTATTTGAGCACAGTGAGGTGGTGGGTGGTGTGTTTCAGCGGTGGCAATAGCGATGCGAAAGATAAGTCACATTCCAGACAGCCATGCAGATGTTTACGAGCACAGCATGCAGGCTCTTGTTCATTGCTGGCAAAAATGCATAGCTAATGGTGGTGTCTATATTGCAAAATAGTGTTTCATAGCTGAGAATAGTGTTATTGTGCTCTTTGTATCTGTTGTATTTTCTATGAAAATAGATAACAGAGATTACTTTTGGAGCAACCAACATAGATCAGACTTCAGTTGAGCCAAGTGGAGCCAATTGCATTTGGCAGTACATCACTAAATGTCCTTACCTGGCAATAACGTTTGTCCTTACCACTTTCAGGAGTCTTTTAGAAACCACAACAGTCATTCCAGATTTGCTGCTTTCATTGGTTAGAGGAGAGCTGAATGCTCTTGTTCTGTTCTGGTTCCCACAGAAGCACCTGGCCCTGAGTCCTTGGTTGGGAAGCTGCAGCCCTTGTTTATGGATGTACTGCTGGGGTTATCAGGAAAACAAAGGAATGCATCAACCCTACAGCAAACCATCTGGGAAATTTTTACATGGGCTTGCATCGTCATAGGAATACTGTGGAGGATCATGGACTGAAAGCTATGACTTCAGCTGACAACAGCAGCAACCTGAGTAGCAGGAAACTTAGTATGGGATGACAGTTTGGATTTTGCATGCCATTCAGTCAGTGACCATAGGTGACTTCTGTATTCTGGCAAACAGTTGAGATAAAGGAATAAAAGAAAACACAGAAACATAATGAGAAACAGATGCTACTGCTGAGTTGGTCTGCAGTGGGAACTCAAATGATATAGAAAGTACTTCCATGCTATTTCAGACACATTTTCTAAACAATAAGTAATTATTAGTTCTCTGCTAGTCCAGAAGTTCAGGAACATAATCACAGGACTGAATGGTGCCCAAGGTGCAGACATGAGTGACAAAGCATGCAATTAAAGCAATACCATGCTGCATGTTTGACCTGTTATTGCTGTGGAAAGGCTGCGTGTTCCTTACTGCGTACAGGAGCACTCCTCCTGCATATTGGGTACATATGGCTTTCCAGCGATTGTTCACCTTGACTGCATGGGAGAAGGGGGAACCCAGAGAGCTGCCACAAGAAATGTGGTCTGTTTCCCTGAGATAGGACCGAGATGAGCAAGCTGAGTACCTGCACATCATACAGAGGTGTGTGGTGTGAGTCGTGGGGATCAGAACACTACCACATTGAATGAGGTTCCTCTTAGAGCCCTCCAGCAAAGGGAACTGAGAAGCACAGCTCTATAGAACGGGATTGGGGCATTTCGCATTCTGCTGAGCCCCAACTTCCAGTTTGTGATTTTGTCCTTCCTTTAAACAGTGCCCAAAGAACACTCCAAGTTAATGGCTTTTTGTTTGGATGTTTGGTCTGTTTTTGCTAGATTTGATGTGTAGATTCCCATTGTGCACATGATAAAAACACTGCCCAGTGTTTATTCGTTCTTCCCACTAATTCTTCCCAGTGCATGTACATGAATACATATACATTACCGGTACACATAGAGACATAACTATGCTTTCAGCACTGTTTGAGAAACAATTATTTCTGAAACCAAAAGTTGACACATCAATTTGCCTCCAAATTACACACTTCACCTGCACAGTCATTGCTTCTTTACTTTGTTAAAATCAAAGAACAACACGCAGTTATCTTTAAACTACAGATGTTGCACATGTTTTTGTTCCCACTCTTCTCCTAATGCCACATAGTACATAGTCTGAACTTGTGCACATTGTTGCCACATGATCTCTGTATGGCTCATTTCTATATCTCTGTCAGCTTAGAGATTACTTTTTTATGGTGCAGCACTTTAGAATGAGTTCTGTTACAATTCAAGATGAACTCATTTTAGACAGGGTACATATGTATGGGGAGTGTGTGTGTGTATTTGAAACAGTGCTGTCACTTTCCAGGAGTGGAAATATAGCCTGTGCACTGAAACTGTGGGTTCAGTGTATTTCTTCCAGCACAATTATCTGAAGATGCAGTGACCCGTTCTAGTCAAAAAGCAGCCACATAACATTTTAGGAGCCTAGTAGATTAAAGTATATTTCTGATTCATTTGTCACTTAAACAGCCCTGACTGCTCAGTGTGAACTGGGGATTTAACAGCGGCTCCCAGCTGAAATGAATGGTGTTTGCTTGGCTGAGCATCTTAGTCGGCTTTGAAAATTTTAAACATGGATCCCCAGTGGCCTTTGGGGATCTCCAAGGAATAAACACAACTGTTCTCGCAAGACATTTCTGCTTGGGGGAAAGCAGACAGGTGATGGCACCTGGTGATCAAAGATGCTAATGTCATCCGGGAGCTCTATGGATACCACTTTGGTAGCTGATTCACAGACACAGCCAGGAGCAGATTGCAAGTCAGTGCCATCTGTGTAGTCTCAGAGATGTAAGCAGAGATGAAGCCAACTAGATGAGAACATCTAGCTTTTATAATACATCACAGCCTTAACCACAATATGGAAGTTTGTACAAGTCTGTCCTTGCCAGATTGTCAGCCTCAAATGACAGCTGTCCAAGCAAAGGCTTGCAGCACTGACTGACATTCTGCAAAGAATCCCATACTTCGCTATCTACTTACGTCAGCCAACAAAGAGGGAGGAGTCTAAACCCCAAATTTCTCTCTCAAAAAAAAAATTCCTAGCACACTGAGAACCTCAGTATTTAGGCAAAGACTACTGGCAGAATGGAGGAAAAGGAGGGAAAAAAGGCCACCCTCCCTGCTCCTAAGTCCGTCTCCTACAGATAGCAGTCCCCACTTGGCTATCACTGGTCCTTCAGCAGTAGCAGGCTGACCTGCAATTAAGCTGATCCTGTTCAGCACCGCCCAGGCACATTCCCCTAGCAGAATGTGGTCACAGGTGAACTATCTCCAATGCAGCACAGTAGCCCTTGCTCTTCTCTTAATAGTATATTGCCTCAGATAGGATATGGAATCATAGAATCACAGAATCACAGAATCACAGAACTGTTTGGGCTAGAAGGGACCTCAAATCCCACCCAGCCCCATCTCATGACGTGGGCAGGGCTGCCCCTCACCAGCTCAGGCTGCCCAGAGCCCCATCCAACCTGGCCTTGAGCATCTCCAGGGATGGGGCACCACAGCTTCTCTGGGCAGCTGTGCCAGAGCCTCACCGGCCTCTGACTGAAGAATTTTCTCTTAACATCTAATCTAAATCTCCCCTCTACCTACAAAGCTTAAACTGAGCGGAACTGAGCAGTCTTTCCCTAAACCAGTAAGACTTTCTAGAGGGAGCATCAGAACAATCTATCCCCCAGAACAGAGCTGATACAATAACATCTTGGCACAAGCTTGGCACATGGTCTCCACAGTGGCCTCTTATAACAGCTCTGCAGGGTAAGTATAGCTGATACTATATGCATTTTGACTCCATGACCCATAGTCTTTGTTCAGCTTCTTTGGATTCTGGGTGGTGAAGGAGCTGAGAGAAGGAACTTCATGCAGCACAGAACTGTGTAAAAATATCTAATATTCCTAATATAATTAGGAAACATTTATTTACAGAAAGGGCGGTTAAACATTGGAATAGGCTCCCCAGGGAGGTGGTTGAATCACCATCCCTGGATGTGTTTAAGAGTCGTTTGGATGTGGCGCTTGGAGATATGATTTAGCAGAGGGTTGTTGGAGTTAGGGTACTATGGTTAGGCTGCTGTTGGACTTGATGATCTTTGAGATCCCTTCCAACCTGAGTGATTCTATGATTCTATGATCTGTTCTAGCCTGTAGTGACAGCTTCTGGGCTAGGCAGAAATGTGAGGGCATGCCTGACAGCAAGTGCACACTGTATAGTACCACAAGGAAAAGAGCAGTCCAAGTTTACCTCAAGTGATGTCTCTCTGACACAGCACAGGGCCACGCAAAAAATTTACTCTGTTCATACTGGCTGTGTTGTTCCTAAGGATCTCTGTTTTGGACTGCACTGTGCAACAAAAGTGTACACAGAGCTACTAGCTGCCCTGTGTACGTACACCTGTGGTGCCCATCTGCACACACATGCTCACCTGCAGCTGAATCTCATCATTCATCATAGTCAAATTGTGTGACTTGCTCTGGGGTGAGGAGAAGGGCAGCTCTTGAAGTACATCTAGTCTGCCTCAGGAGGAGAGAAATTTCACAGGGCTATTCACTAGAAAGAATTATCTTACAATGCTGGGAAGTAGGATGCAATTCCTTAAAGCTTAATAAGTCCAAGGGCAAAGCAAGCATCAGGTTGTTCTCTGAGAAAACTTGATGCTGAGAAAATCAGATCAAATTTCTTCTTTGTTTACAGCAGTGGCACTGGTTTATCATGCAGGGGCAGAGCATTGATTTGAGGAGAACTTTGCTTTTATGGGACAATAGGTCAGGATGTCACACAGCACTCTTCCTCTGCAGCCCAATGACAACAGCTGAGGAAGAGGAGATAGCTCTGCCTGTCAGCTCTCCAGCCCCCAAACAGTGAGATAGAAAGCGTGATTCCTTTTCAACCTTTGAGTGGTTTGGAAGAGAAATTCCAATCTTTTCATTCTGTCCATACCGAATGTGAAGGATTGCAAAACAAGCAGTGCCCTCCTGGGGAGTAGTTAAGGCAGCAAACAGGAAAAGCTATTGAGGAACTTTCAGGGAGTGGGATCACACCATGGCTAAAGATGACCCAGGAAAGCTTAAAATGTCCTACACCCCTGGACATGTTTTTTGTGCACATTGTTTGCTGTTAGTGGTATAATGAAACAGAGTTTTCCTGCTTCACTGAGGAACATATGAGATACTTGCTGGGTATGTGCATCTGTAGGGTGCTGCTGGGGTTGTTGACACGTTCATTGTGGTCAGAGTGCTTTACTCTCCATGGAAATGCTTCTCAGCAGCTTCCACTTTCCCTGACAGGAGCTTGGCCCAGCCCGTGTGTGTGGGTTTAATGTAGATGGTGGTGGAACCCTCATTTGGCCTAAACTTTGGATCCCTGTTGGGCTGTTAGCATTTCTGAAGACACAGGAGTCCTTTCTGAGGTCACACCTCAGGCTCTCGGGTATCCGTGGTTGGATTTGATAGGGGTGGATTTGGCCAGAGCATTTTAATTTGTTGCCCAGCAGATAGAGGAAGCTTATTCCTTTTTTAGTGAATGGTCTGAGCCTGAGCTATGGATGCACAGTCCCCCAACACATAGTCAGAACATGTAAAGTTGGCAGATTCCTTGGGATGAAGCCCAGTGTGAGGCCTGTGCTCTGCTAAGTGAGAAGGAGATGGCCACCTTTGACTGGAAGATGACTCCTTTCTGTTTCATAGGGGTCTTGCAAACCTCACCATGATATACATAGCCAGTAAATGGGAGTCCCTATAACACAAGAGAGATGATAAACTTCTCTGGCAGCCTGGGAAAGAGCGGGCAACACACTGCAGGAAACTAAAGCAAGAATTTCTCTTTGGGTGACTGCTTTGTTTCCTTTTCATCAGTTATAGGAACTCCATTTTGAACAAAGGAAATGCAAACTGGCAATGAAATGAAGGGCATTTTGCACTGCCCTTTGGCCTTTATGGTAGCAGCTGTAAGATAATCCATGCCCTTTGCTGAACCTGCATGTATGAGAAAACCACAGCAGCTCGCATGCCCAATGACTTACTTATCTCCTGAAGGAGGTTACTGGCCAAGTGACAGTTGTGATCTTTACGTGTACCAAGTGCAGTGCTGCTGCATACTGTTGTAACATCCATCTTTCCTTCTTCTTCCCTTCTTTCACTGCCCTCCACCATCATGCATCAGATTTTCTGGAAAGGAACCTCAGCCAACAGGTGATGTGCCCAGCTCCATGTCCACAGTCATACTCTAGGAAACCTAGAGCAAGTCAAATTGTCTGTGGGGAGAGACAAACACCTTTGGGAGTGGAGAATATTCCCACCAGTCTGAGATGTCTGTCATAGAGGCATCCTTCTCCAGCAGTGCCTTGTCTCTCCCTGCTGGCTGCAAAAGGGATGTCTGGTTTAGAGAAGTCAGTAGCTTTCAGAAGGATACATTCAAACGGAACTAATCTGCTCCTGAAGATACATGCTTGCATAGCTGTTGGCTGGCCCATCTGTTTTAATCACTTCCTTCTCCCTCCCCTGATTGAAGGAGGCTCTCCCACTCCTTCTCAGTGGTTGCTCAGAGACTTTCCTTATTCTGGGTGGCTGCTTGGGAAATCATCAGCTGCCAGATGAGCAAGGAGGGAAGGTGACATCTTCCTGAGGGAAGGAGCTGGCACATGAAGCAGAGCAAGGAAGTACAAGAGTCTTTCTTAAATGTTTATTTGTCTGAAGTCAGTGTACAAGCACAAGGCATGGCCATTCCCTTTAATTACAGACTGTAATTAGGTAGTAATCTCTGTAATCTCTGAATGGAGTATTTTACAACCCTTTACTGTGGAGTATTCTCGTTAAGGATCTTTGAACTTTATTCTGGGGGAACCTGCTCAAGAAGCAGGTATCTTAATCACAAACACCATCTTTATTTTAAACAAAACAATACCAGTGCAAATATCCTACCAAGACAATTTTAAAGAGTCCCCAGAGTATTAATATACAAGTGCAAATGAAACCAGTAATCAGTACCAGGCAGACTTCATCTGGGTCTAGAGACTGCACTTGCAGTAAGTTACAGCTTGGATAAAATTATCTGCAGTTCAAAGAACACTTTCAGTAGAAACCAAACAAAACCCCAATAAAATAATCAGACCATACAGTGAGAAATATGAACTGCTTAATTATCAAGGGTTTTAGTTAGGATATCAGGGAGGTGAACTGTTATGATAATCAGGTCCATTAGAGCTGCTGCTTTTAATATCCTTTTTTTTTTTTTTTTTTTTTTAAAAAAAAAAAAAAAGCAATGAAGGAGTTGTTCTGCTCTACCAGGCACCTGACATGAATTGCTTACGCAGAGCCGTGGGTGCTTTGTTTAAAAGCACCTCCATGCATTCAAATAAAAGTTGTACAGGAAATAAAAGGTGCAGCATAAGGGAGGACTCAGCTGAGCAGGGGCTGTGTTTCTGGAGAGAGGCCTTGCACCAGGATCTCAGCTGCTCTCAAGAAGCATTCCAACAGCTTCCTACAAGGCTGGAGTGACAGTACTGTACAGTAGTGCCATCCTCCATCCTCCCCTCATTACAGCTGCACCTTGGTGCTGGTGAAGAACTGCCCTGCCTTCCCTACCCCGTTGTGTCTCCAAGCACTGCCTTGCTCAGAGGGCAGTGTTGCTATTGAGGTTTCCTTATGAAACCTTCCTGACAAAAGTAAGGACAGTGCTGCATGAAAAAAGCAGGCAAAAAGGAATCTTAAAGAGGAACTGGGACCCAATGCAGAGTACAGAAGACAGGAGCAAATCTGTTGCCAAATGTTTCTTGGTACTGGCCAAGTTCTTTCAAACCTTGGCAAAATAAGCATATGCCAGCCTACTTATAGTCTGGTTTGTAAAAAGGTCTCTGATTCCGCACATGCTCGTATATCTGAGAAACTTCATGCCTCCATGGAGTGCTCGTGAAACCACCTACCAACACAAGATGCCTTTATTGCCTTTAATGTGTCTAGATTGGACCTTTTTATATTGCCAGGTTGCCTGTGTTATCTGCTGGGAAATCTTTATGCCTTAGTTGGAGAAACTCAATCTTGCTTGCTCAATCAAGGCTTCATAGCAGCTGAAGCAATCTGCTGGCTTCACTCCAGCTCTTCTGTGCTGTTCTGCGTGCTAATGCGCTATGGAGGATTGTGATGAGGCCATAACTCACAACCTAAAGTGCCCACTGCCTCTAAATTGACCCAGTGGTGACCAGGCAGAGGGGCATTGCTCAGACCCTGCTTCCAGCCCTGATGATGAAATGCCTCCCACCTCACCACTGGCATCCACCAAAATGATTGTGCCTGACCAATCCGGTGGTCTCCTATGGTGGAGTGACAGCATTGGTGGACAAAGGAAGGACAACTGATGTCATCTACCTGGACTTGTGCAAGGCCTTTGACATGGTCCCACACCACATCCTTACCTCTAAATTAGAGAGAGATGGATTTGAAGGCTGGACTATTAGGTGGGTAAGGAATTGGTTGGATAGTCATAGCCAGAGTGCTATTGTCAATGGCTTCATGTACAGGTGCAGGCTGGTGACGAGTGGTGTCTCTCACAGGGGTCCATCTTGGGACTGGTGCTCTTCAGCATCTTTATCAATGACACAGGCAGTATGTACCCTCAGCAAGTTTGCTGATGACACTAAGCTGAGTGGTGCAGTTGATACAACAGAAGGGAGGGACACCATCCAGAGGGATCTGGACATGTTCTAAGAGTTGGCACAAGAGAATCTAATAAGATTTAACAAGACCGAGTGCAAGGTGTTGCAGTTGGGTTGAGGCAGTCCCAGATACTACATGTACAGACTGGGAGAAAACTCACTGTGTGCAGCCCTGCAGAGAAGGACTTGGGAAAAGCTGCATATGAGTCAGCAGTGTGCTCTTGCAGCCCAGAAGGCAAACGATATCCTGGGCTGCATTAAAAAAGGGTGACCAGCAGGCAGAGGGAGGTAATCGTCCACTCTGCTCTGCCCTTGTGAGGCCCCATCTGGAGTAGTACTGCGTCCAGGCCTGGGGTCCCTGGTACAAGAAGGATGTGGAGCTGTTGGAGCAGGTCCAGAGGAGGATCACAAAGGTGATCAGAGGGCTGGAGCACCTCTCCTATCAAGAAAGGTTGAACGAGCTGGGCTTGTTCAGTCTAGAGGTGAGAAGGCTCTGGAGAGACCTCATTGCGGCCTTCCAGTACTTAAAGGGAGCTAATAGGAGGAAGACCAACATTTTCCATGGTCTGATAGTGACAGGGCAAAGAAGAATGGCTTTAAACTAAAAGAAGATAGATTTAGGTTAGATATTAGGAGAATTTTTTTTTACTCAGAGGGCAGTGAGGCGCTGGCACAGCTGCCCAGAGAAGCTGTGGTGCCCCATCCCTGGAGGCACTCAAGGCCAGGTTGGATGGGGCCCTGGGCAGACTGGTGGGGGGCAGCCCTGCCCCTTGGCGTGAGATGGGGCTGGGTGGGATTTGAGGTCCCTTCTAGCCCAAACAGTTCTGTGATTCTATGATTCTAGGTGCTCCTGTGATGCTGAGACATCTAAGTCCTGATGCATGTCAAGTCATACAGATGCTCCAGGTGTTAAGAATGAGCCCTAGAATTTACTTCAGGTGGTTGGATTAAATGAGTGGATAAATTCAGTGGAGCTACTGAAAGCAGTTATGTAATTTCCATGCCCCTGTAATAATTTTTCTGTCTCCTGTGGTTTTTACAGGGCAGAATACTCAGGTTTTCTTCCAGCTTGATCTCTAGGCTTCTGTATTTCAGCATGTTATTATAAGGGGAAAATTTACCAAGAAAGCTGTTGTCTGGGTGATGGTGTGACCCAGGGTCCTCAGGTGAGTAGGCCTGGAACTAAGAGAAAAACTGCAGCCTATGTGTAGCAAGGAATAAAGCATCTGAGCAAATGGATTAAGGAAAAAAGGCCTACTTTGAAACACCATTCCATTAAAAGAATGACAGAGGGAGTTTCTGATGCAGCATCCACCAGCTTCATGTAGGTGGTTGCCCCTGTGATTGCTGTCTGTTCTAATGATCAGGCACTTATGGGCTAAGTGATACAAATTTTGTATTTTCATACTTCTAATGCCTCCAAAAAGGTATTAGCAAAGTGGTATGATGCCTTTTTTTTGAGGTAGAAATGAGGAAAACCTGAAATTAATTCCTAAACTACATATTTCTGGCTTAGCATAACTTAGATGAAACATTCACCTCTGACCATGTTATATAAAAGGCATCCCATAACAACTGAAATCCCCAGGCCCTGTCAGTTCTTACATGGTTAAGAAATACATTAAAGGGAGTGTTTCAGTGAAGTTTGTGGCAGATGTACTTCTCTACACAGAACTCCAGGTGTGTAAGGTGTAAGGTGCCACGCTTTGGTGTGACTATTACCCAGTCACTAGCCTCACTCCTAGAGAACTTCAGTTACTCTTCTCTTGTTAGGTAGAAGGAAGATCATTTGTTTTTCCATATATTCTTTTCATGGCAGTAACTGAGGAAACTTATTTTTAGAAGAGTTTATTTCCTACAGCCAGAGACATGCACAGTGAGATTGTGTGAGATAACTACACACTTGCTTGTTCAGAAACCTTAGTTCGTTGAGAACCATGGACTCCTACATACTGACCTTTGCACTAAGTTGCATCATAACATTGAACTCAAGCAATGTCACTAAACAGAAAATGCCCCCAAGGCAGGGATATAGGTGACTTAGTCTATCTGATCTACAGATGAAAGGCATTTTGTTCAGGGAGATGTTATGTGCAGAGTCCTTTTTGTTTCTTTTTTGAAAACATGATCTATATAATCTCATTATCAATACATTAACAGTACATTCAGAACTGAAACAATTCCTTAAAAATGCAGAGGAGTCATTAAGAGTGATGAGGGTGTTTCACAGTGCTGTCCTATTTATTTCCAGCATCAGGCACAAACCCTGAATCTTGCTCAGAAATCTGCACATCTTTGTGCCCTATTACAACGCAATGCCTAAGCATCAACGTTTCTAGGAATGTAAGAGAATGGCTGCTTCTCAGGGAGATGCTTCCTTCCTGTGTGCTCCCCAAGCGTAGACAATCAGGCGGGTTATTCCCCTCCTGCAGTGAGGGCCAGGTCTTCCCTCTGAGCTGCCTGCTTCAGTGGGAGCATTGCCTGGGGATGGGCTTTGGAGTTTTTCTGGTCAGAGGGAAGTTACTCCTTATATCAGATAAGAAAAGCATGCAGTTATGCACACAGTAATTAAATATCCCTCTCACTGTGCAAGAGACAAACCATCACTTTAGATTAGTTCCCTGTTAGATATTTTTCCACTTGCCGTTAAAGTAATTTAACCTTATCCCTGCCTTAGAATTCTGATGTGCTCTATGCCAAGGGAGTAGTTATGTGTGTGCTAACCGAATATGTGTCATATGCCATCCTGCCACAGAGCATTAGGTGAGCTATGCTTTTATAGAGACTCAGGCCCTGTTTTGCTATTAAAAGGCAAAACGTGTGTACATAGGAGGGGGCAAAAAGATACACAAATTATGAAAATTCCGTATTTATGAAATATGGCTTTACAGCTGTCAGAATACATGTAATGTTTGCAGTCTATTATTTCCATATACAAAATGCTTCCATAGCCTAAGGAAGAACAGACTTGAGCTACAGAAGAGCCCACATTAGTATTCATGCCCTTTCTACAACAGTGCTGCACTTTAGAAAGCAGAGAGATTTCAGAGGATGTCTGTAAGAGGACAAATACAGCTTCAAAGCAAGTTATGGAGTCCAGGTCAGTGGTGCCAGTCAAATTAAGTGGGCCCAAACCAATTTACACTTGAGAAAAATGCCCAGATATATCAGTCTGTATTTGGAAGGCCCTCTAAAGGAGACCAGGTCCTGGTCCATTGGTGTTGTTGTGCATCCTGACAATAACAAAGTTTGGTTTTCACTTGTCTGGTGTGAACATTAGAAGGTGAGACTGGAAAGAGGAGAAGGTATCTATTTCAAAATAAGGCTTTTTTTTTTGTCCGGCAGCTCTCCTGGTTGGATAACATGGTCATTGTCAAATGTCTTGATAGCTGCAACTCCTTCTCAAGCATGTAGGGGAAAAAAAAAAAAAAAAAGAGAGAGGGAAA
The DNA here is from genome assembly GCA_030625065.1 of Alectoris magna. Lineage (NCBI taxonomy): Eukaryota > Metazoa > Chordata > Aves > Galliformes > Phasianidae > Alectoris > Alectoris magna. The sequence continues at coordinate 65,134,706 of CM060560.1, forward strand.
AAAAAAAAGGAAGAAAGCATACAGTGAGGTGGCCTCAGCAGTCAGGAATTACATTAACTTGGAAGTGATCTTACAAAGCAGTAACTGACTCCTGAGAACATACGGCAGTCAGTGAAAGTAAACCACAAAGGTAATTAATTCTGATATGAAATACTCCTTAACTGGATATAATCACATACTATTCCTCAGGCATCTTTCCTCTTTGTACCTAATACAATCCTATAGTCCTACAATCATTCAAACTCCACTGTGAGTTAAAGCTCACCCCAAATAAAACATTTCTATTTAGAATATTCTCATCAGCTGTTACCTGCTGACACCCTTACATGTAAGATCCTAGTGAATTCATATTTCAGTAGAACAAAACTACTTTCTATTTTAAGTTACAAGACATGAATCTTGCTTTTCAGCTTTTATACTTGCAGTTGTGATGTTTTGTTACAAACTAGAGGTGGTCTCATTAATATTTTAGGCTTGGAAGTAATCTTTCTGCTTTGAGAAGACTTCTGGCAGAATGCTCTTGTTTCAGGTGAAGCCAGTGGTAAGCCTTAGGATGTCTCTCTCAAACCAGTAGATGCTTTCTGCACAGGAGAAAGAAGAAACCCTCTAGAAGTTCAGCTGCTGTAATTCATTAAGTGCTAACCTCACATTGCACATGTTGACAGTTCCTGACAACTTGCGGGTCAAGGTATCAATTGCTACAGAAAATTGTTGACAATTTCAGCTAATGAATAGATTTAAGGTCATGATCTTCTTAACTGCAGTACTTGGAAAATGAATTTTCCTGAATACATAATTTTCTCAGCTTTACTGAAGAAGTGACATAGAAATTGAATTGCCATCCATCACCAGAAGAGAAACACAGGCTACTTAAAACCACAGTCACTGAGGTCAGAGACCTGGAAAAGTTTCACCCCAGCCTCTCGCGAGATTTAAGATGTGAAACAGAAACTGGAACATGAGGTTCCATCTGAACATCAAGAAATACCTCTTTACTGTGATGTGGTGTGGATGATTGAGCATTGGCCCAGAGAGGCTGTGGAGTCTCCTTTCTTGGAGATGTCCAAAAGCTCCCTGGACTTGGAAATGAGCAACCTACTCTGAGTGGCTCTGCTTGAACAAGGGTTGGATCAGATGTTTCCAGCCTCAATCATTCTATGATTCACTGATGACAACATCACCCTTAAGAAAACAATTCTTGCCGACCGCCTCTATAGATTTCATTTTACTAATGAATCTAACCCAAACTCTAACCTCTGCACACATAAATGATTCTCCATTGGGTCAAATTATTCTTAAAACTATGTAGCATGCAAGCCTGTCAGGGAGAGCCAGTGATACTCATCTTTCAGTCCTGCAGCTAACCCATATGTCTTGCAGCTGAGCATTATGGTAACTTGAACTGGACTGAGTAACACGCATGGGCCCATCTGTCCTAGGTTATCCCAAACACCAACCCTATCCCACTTGTAATGAAGGTATACTGCAAAGCAGTTTTCTGTCTGTTACCAAGTTATTTGCCTCAAAATGGCAAACACATCAATGATTATGGTCTGACCAGAAAAAGCCTATGTTGAAGTGAAACTAGCCTGGGTCTGTACTTACTACTTCCTGATCCTCATCAGTCATTTATCCAACCTTAATTAGTGTACTGTAGCTCACATACTTCATCATTGCTTAACAGATTGCTGTACTGCTCCCTGTAGTGGTCCTGAGATAGACGGGCTTTTTGGTGATGGAAGGTTCAGTCTGGAGTCCAGCTCTGTCCATGCAGGGATCCAAACCACCCTGAAGCATCCAGAATTAGCTATGTCATCCCCGTATGGCTGCAACACATGCTTAGGTAGTGAATCAGAGGCATGCTGCACTGGTGTGGAGCCTTTGCAGAAAAACTGCTGCCCACAGAACTAGCCAAGGCAGCAGAGAGATGCTAATGGCCAATTGTCCTGAAATAGCCCAGGGAAGGAACACAGCTGGGGAGACGTAGGTGACTGTTTTCATACTCTTGTCTGAGGAGAACAGAAACCTGTGGTTGAAACCAGAGAGCAAAGGCCAGGCCAGGTGTGCACCTTGTGCTGGTGTCTGGATACTCTGTGGTAGGCTGACAGAAGGAACACACTGGAGGAAGCAGGGCTGCCTGGTCAGCCATGGAGAACACAGACAGGGTTAACACTATTCACAGCTCTTGTTTCTGTAGGCCCTACCTTCAGTCAACCCCTGCAGCCACATACATTTTCTAGCCCAAACTAGTATTGCAGAACCCACCCTGCCAAAGGCCAGATCTTGAATTAATGGATATGAGGTGATGTAAGAAGCACTGTACAGTCTACTTCTATTTGCTAAATCATCTCCCTTCCTTCTGTCCCACAGCTGTGTTCCTCATGTTTTCCAGGTATAAAATCCTCCCCTTCCCTTTTCCCTTTTGCTTGAACTTTCTTTTCGTTAATATCTCATAATCTCTGCTTGCATTTGAACACTGCTAAGGTTATTTCTGAGAGTGTTATATCAAGGACTGCAGAAAGCCCCGGACAGAAGAAACTGCACCTGAATATAACAGGAAATGCAGGATATGCAATCAGACTGTTATTGTTTGCTTTTCATTTCTGCACAATTCAGAGTTATATCCATCAGCCACAATGAATGTCCCATAAAGCAGTTATCCAGGGCTTCCTGTAACCTCAGTGGTACATGCTGGTACAGAGACAACCGGTCCCACTTGTTAGAATCCCACCTGCTGTTGTGGTTTAACACTAGTAGGTAGCCAAGCACTACTCAGCCGCAATCTCACTCCCCCTCATCAGCACAAGATAGGAAATACTGTGAAAAAAGCTCACAGGTTGTGATAAGGAAAAACAGATCACTCACCAGTTACTGTCACAGGCAAAGCAGACTCAGCATAGGGAAGATTAATGTAATTTACTGTTCATTGCCAGCAGACCAGAGCAGTAAGAACTGAAAGCAAGCTAAAATCACCTTCCCCCATACACTCCCTTCTGCTTTGTTTTGGTTTTGCTGCTGCTGTATGGGTGCAACCAGGTGAGATTCAAAGCTTCTGTTGCTACCCAGATGGGGGTTTTAATCTCAATTTTTTTTTTTTTTCTTTTTTTTCACTCTGCAGAAATATGGGTAGTTAGTGAGCCTTGCCACCATTCAGTGATGCTGTCTCTCAGGAAGTGGCTGACTCCTCAGGAAAGCTTTCTTCCCAATTATAGCCCTTCCCATTCTACTCTCTGGTGTCAAATGTGTTTCTTATTAATTATTGAATGTAACACTGCTGCTGTAATTTATCACTAATCCACATGGGTTTTCTGTTGTGGAGACACAACTTTCCTATGTAGCTGACAGCACAGAGAACTGAAAATATTGGCTTTTGGCACAGCCCACCTGTTTCCTCAGCTTCTGCAGGATTCATTATCATCACCACTATGGCTCCTCTGATCATGAGTTTCGACTTCCAACCAAGTTCAAGGAAAACATAATGCAAAATCATACATCTACTCACCATTGTCTACAACAGGCCCTGCTCCAGGAATGCCTGTTGCTTCTCTATTTCTCTGGAGATGCATCACATCCTAGACAGATTTGTCAGCTAAAGGGGTGGTGGGACCCTGTCTTACAGGCACAGAAACCCCTGTACCTTTACCCTGGCTTTTACCGCCCTGCAGAAAAGGTGGGCAGTCAGTTTCTTACAATTCATCTCCATATTCTCTTCTAATGCTCTTTTCCAGCTAATTTCTCTTCGTTCTTTGCCACTGTTACGTAAATTTAAAGTAAATTCACCTTTTTTCTCTGCCTGGTGTAGATTAGGTACCATTTGCAGAAGATATCTTTGGAGTTATATCAGCGATCTATCATTTGTTCCGCACCATTCAACATCCTATTGACCACAGCATAAGAGTTAATCTTTCCTGTACTGAAGTTACAAATATTGGAATGAACAGATAACGGAACTTCTGGGATATGTTATAGTGTCCTGTTCCTTCTGCATTAATGTCCTCCTTCATCTTCCTCTGGTTTCAAATAAATGCCTATTTCTGCTGCTGTAGGAGCAGAAGATCCATTTTTTTTTCTGCTCGAAGTGTGATGAGGAGGAAATCTAGTGCAAGCCATTTTTTTTTTTAATCATGTCTGTATTATTAAAATGTGCAGATAAATTGGAGCTTTCCTTTCCATCACTCATCTTCCCTTTTTCTTTTCTTTTCTTTCTTTTTTTTTTTTTTTTCTGGATGATAACATCAAGGTTTTGAGGTCTTCCTGCCCTCTATAGCAGTTTTTCTTTCAGATAGGATTGCAGTACTAAACAGATGGTTGGGGAAAAGGCTTACAGCTGCTAATGGTAAAACAAGGATATTTGATGGGTCACACCAGTGTCTGAGGTAGAAAACCCAAATAAAAGTGAGATGGTCATCACTGGCATAACCAGTGTGGGTGAGAGGTGTTAGGGGAACAGAGCCAGAGAAGGACCAGGTAGTGAGGGTGGGGATTGTTTAATAGGTACATCAGCAGCATTCCTGCCATAGCATCACATTTTATAAAAACGAAAAAAAATCCTAATGACCCTCTCCCTTGTCTAGTGATAAACTAGAGAACATGGAAGATATGCTGGTAATGTTCCTCTCCTCCTTCCATCTATGATCCAAAACCATAACTACATACTTCTAAGTATGGAATTCAGATACTATGCAAAAAATAGTGCAAGTAGAAAGGCAGAAGAAAGACAGCTGGACAAATGTTCAGGTTATACAGTAGGATGATCTCAGTTGCCAAGACATGATAGAGATGTTCGTTGGCATTTTATCCCTAATGACTTCTACTCTTTCTTGTCTTGGCTATACCTAATTGTTATCTGTGTGAAATCCTCTTCTTAGGATGTAGTTACATCATTATTTTTCTGCAAAAATACCCATACGGTATGGGATGGGTATTCAAGAACTGTTTAGGTTATGGGAAAGTTTCTTCCAGCTGTTTGGAAATGGAGGAACATACTATCTAACCATAGATACGAAGCACTTTTAACTGCGGTAGCAAGGTTTTAATTGCCCATGCAAGAAATCAAGGGACATAAGGAATCTTATTACAGTACAAGAGGTTTACATCAGTCATGTCGCTTTTTGAAGTTCTCTTCTCTCTGTCACTCATTACAGAGGCAGTCCAGAGATTAGCTGTTTCTATTTCAGTGCCTAAAATTAGCTGGACTAAGCTCCCTTTGGATACTATCTGGATGATGCAATGTTGGATCAGTTTTTCTGAATTTTTTTTTGTTTTTCTCCTCCAGACCAATCTCACTTCTACTTCTCTTGCCCTTTTTTTTCCCTCTCTGTACCGTGCATGCAGGTAGATGTGCATGTTTTATTCATATCCTGGTGTTACCCTTCTTCCGGAACCATTCTTCCCTTTTGTTTTTTTATTCCTGCCTTCAAGTCAGTGTACAATACAAGTGTGTCTGGTGTTTATTGATTTATGCGATGCTCGGAGCCTTCTCAACAGAAGCTTTTTACGTGCAGGGAACACTTCATTTATAACTAAAATACTGGGACCTCTTGTCTGGAACACAGCAGCCGTATAATAGCACCAGTAACCCAACCGAACAGCTTTCAGAGAGCAACTGAAGAATATCACATCTAATTGAAGCAACAAGGGATTTTTAACTACTGTGGGGAGGATGTAATTGCTTGTGCTGGAAGCCGGCCAGGATACTAGGGTGAACATTTCTTCTCTTACAGAACACATGCCGGAAACTTTAAAGGACTGCCACTAATTATAATTATCCCAAATAACATCGCTTAAACCACCTTTTACTATCACATAACACCGTCAACTTTATTATTATTAATGCATCCTTCAGACGGCTCTTTTTGCAGTCTGCTACACAACAAAGTGATTCACAGAATGCTAACAAAGCTATACCCGAATTGCTTTAAATCAGGCAGGAGAATGCCCAAAATGAATACAACTTTCTGATTCAGGTAATTTTTATTTGTAATAAAGTATAAAACCATGAAAGATTACAACTTGAAAAGAAAAATACACCTAGTGGGTAAGTGCATTTGGCTTGTGAATTCAGCTCTGCAGTGCTGAGTGTGTAAAGGAAGGAAGCAGAGATAAATCTCTCCCTTAATTTGTTGTACATGGGCTGAAAAGATTCTTGTAAGCCTTGGGGATGAGGCAGTGAACCTTCTGTCCACCTGAGCTTTATCCATCAGTTCCCCAGGCTTTCCCACTGAGGTATCCATGCTCTTCCTGGGAATGCAGATAACAAGAGAAGACCGCTCCTTAGCTCTTTGAGCCTCACAAATGCATTTAAACTTACATGGCCAATATGGCTGCAGTTTCATTAACCACCAGTCAGGTTCAATTGGGGAAAATTTGACTCACTACATGTAAATTTGAAATGTAATTGCTAATGGCACACAGCAGATGCTTTTAAGTGCATTTTTTTTTTTCTATTTCTCCATTAAGCATCGTTTAATGTTATATTGCATAACTTTAGATTAAATTAAAAAAAAAAAACAACAAAAATACAGCTCTGGAGGTCTAAAATCTGTCAGTTATTTTGAATAACAGCCCGTGCGGGGAATAACTGCCCAGAAGCACAATCAATGCAGACAGAAATGTCCAAGCACATAACATCACCACAGTCAGCTCCACAACGTCCCTGACTTTCCCCTAAAGCTTCAGTGGTCGATACATTTGGCTGTAGGCTCCAGGGAAGATGTGGTGGGGTTCCATCAAACCTGGGAGGGAGGGCCAGTTGTGGGTGCTGAGGAACCTTCAATGCCTGCTCAACATGAAGCATGCCAGCGTGCCCTGTGGGCTTCAATGGTGCTGCTGACAAACCCGAATTTCATGTTTCTGTAACCTGCTGAGGGGAAGGAAGACTTAGTTTTTGTTTGTTTGTTTGTTTTGCTTTTTGGCAAGGACGTCAGTGAAGGCTTCTGCTTAACCATGGAGCTGAAAGCCAGGTGTTGGCAGTTCCTGTGGTGAACTCACAACGCCACCTTTCTTACAAGTTGCTTCCCCCAGCCCAGTCCCTGTCCATAAGAGGAGCGTAGTAAGAAGGGCTCACATTCCTTCACGTGCTTGAAAAGCTACACCCAGTGGTTGATTTCCTGTTGAGTCTGTGGTATCAAATCAGGTAGTCTAAAAGCAAGAGCTCCAACAAATTATATTCTCTCTTCATAGAACAGAATCATAGACTCATTGAATCAAGTCGGAAGGGACCATTAAAGGCCCTGTGGTTCAACTCCCTTGCAGTGAACAGAGACACACACATCTCAGTCAGGTTCCTCAGAGCCCCACCCAGCCTGACCTTGGATGTTTCCAGGGATGGAGTATCCACCACCTCTCTGGGCAACCTGTGCCACCATTATTGTAAAAATCTTCTTCCTTATGACCTGTATAAATCTCCCTTTTTTGGCCTGAAACCATTTCCTCTCATCCTGTCACAACAAACCCTGCTAAAAGAGTGTCTCCTTCTTTCTTTCTTTCTGGCCCCCTTCAGACTCTGAAAGGCAGCTCTCAGGTCTCCCTGGAGCATTCTCTTCTCCAGGATGAACAGCCTCATCTTTCTCAGTCTGTCCTCATAGGGTAGGTGTTCCATTCTTTGAACCATTTTTGTGGTCCTCCTCTGGACACATTTCAATAGGTCCACATCTCTCCTGTACTGAAGACTCCACATCTTGACACAGTGCTCCAGGTGAGGTCTCATCAGTACAGAATAGAAGGGCAGGATCACCTCCCTCCATCTGCTGAGCATGCTTCTTTTGATGGTGCCCAGGTTGATTTTCTGGGCTGTGAGGGCACACTGCTGGCTCATGTCAAGCTTGCCATCCACCAGTACCCCCAAGTCCTTTTCAGTAAGGTTAGTTCTTTCTCCCTACACACCTTGTCTCTCATGTCTTTAACTGGACATGACTACAACAAAACTGGAAATGAATCTCAGAAGTAATTTATACTTAGACTAGGAGAAATAGAACCCTTCTCCCAGCCTCATTACCAAGGTACTAGCCAGAAGCAACAATATGAGCAATTTGCATCTTTCCTGGGCAGGGCTCAGCCTGAGATATTGCCTCATATACTCATGGACTTACTAAGATGTGGGCTTGCTTTCATGTGTGTGTTTTTGTAAATTATTTCCTTCATTTCTCCAGAGCCAAAGGAGCTCTATGGTGAATGATCGTACTGTATTTGCAGAATTTATATGACCAGCTTTTAGATCTGGGGTTCAGATATTCCATTCTACTGAAGATTTTGAAATCTGCTTTTCCTCTGAAGAGGAATGAACTTGAATGTTTTAAAGCTTCACAAAGTCTTTGTGAAAGAAGAACTTATGAATAAATGTTTTAGATAAATAGAGAGAATTCAACAGAGTGCAATATCTTATGTCAGTGATTACTTGTTTTTCAGTATTAATATATATAAATATATATATAAATGGTAGACATAATTGGAGAGGAAATACATTTATGAATTTAATGAGGCATTTTTATTAATGAACACAATAAACATGAATAAAATATAACATTGCCTAGTCCGTGCATGTGCAGCTCCATCAGAATTTCTTTATCCAAGTCTCTTAAGAAAGATATATAAGCCAATAAGTAACTCAGCCTCAAACACACAGATATCCACCAGCCTGCCTCAGCTTGTGGAGCTGGGAGGCTGCTCAAAGCATGGCCTTCTAGCTACTGAGTTCAGCCTGACTTGGAATTCCCTGAGAGCCCACAAATGTGGTGTCTCAGGGACACGGTGCCAAATGTGGCAGTTCTATCTTTTCAGACTGTGTTTTGTATAACGAAGTGGTGGCTCTCCCCAAGCTGGCAAAGCACCAGGTTGTATAGTGGGGGCCATGGAGGCTGCTCTACGTTGCTACAAGCCACATAGCTTGTACTGTGTAATTCACCACCACATCCCTGCATCCCAGAAAAGGGTGAATTTTTTTTGTGGAATACATATGTTTGGCCGCCAATCAGTGATGCTCCATGTGGTTCCAGTGCATGTGCAGGGAGCTCAGCTCTGGTGCTGCAGTTACTCCAGTGGCTTATTCACACTGCCTGGGCCATTTGGAACTTGTTCACCAACTGACACACTGGTAATTTTATATTGAATTTCAATCAGATTTGTTTGGCACTAGAAATTTATGCTAAAAAATGCCTTTGAAAGCATGCTGCAAAGCTCCTACTGTACAACTAGGCTCGTCTGGTTGGTGAGGTAACCTGGTCTGGGTTCCTGAAGACTCTTGGAAGCAGGTTGTGGTCCTAACAAACATCAGGCATTGCATGCTAAGTTAATACCGAGGTGTTAATTCCTTACTGTAGGGTATAGATTTTATCTGCATATTTATCTAGAAAATGTCAGAAATAATTTACACCATAATAAAACCTTAGAAGGCATCGAGCAATCTGTAGACACTAATGTGACAAGAAAGAGGAAGAAGAAACATTGAAACTACCTATGCACTATAAGTCACACAATGCAAAGTGCGTGATGTCTCCGTGTATTAACTAGGACATTTAATTACAGACTGAGTAGGTTACACTCAACTACAAAAGTCATCAATACTTGTGCAGATAAATCCTGGCTAAGTTCTGTGCAATAACAGCTGTAGGAAAAAAAGAGATGAAACCCACCTGCATTATTAGATCTTTAAAAATTTTTCATCTGAGGTGGCTGTTTGTTATTCTAAATGAATCATTAACCTGACATCTTCACCAATACAAAATGTAAATGTGCAGAAGAACCTCATTTTTAAAAGCTATTTACAGCCTTAATTTCCTTTCAATTTCCAGGGGCTTTTGTCATCATTACAAAGTGCCGGACGGAGCGTGCATGCTCAAAAAGTGTGCAGAGCCAGGAGGCAGTGCTGCAGGCACCGCTCTCCCTGGGGGATGTTTCTTCGAGCTGAGGAATCCCAGTAACCAGATTAATATAATCCAGCCATTCAGAAACCACAAGCTTTACCAGATTTTCCTCCCTTCCCCACCCCATTTTTATATTTGAAGTTTTGCAGACAGGATATTTACTTTTCCAGCTGATTCCTGGTGTGGAGGTAATTTGGGCAGCGGGATAAATGATTACTCTGTCTGAAGAAATGTGTGCCATAGAATGAGCCCACTATCTGCCCAGCAAAATCTTACACAAAGGCAATTTCTTCACTGTGAGGAAAAGCACATTTTGACCAGGCAGCTGTCTTGCTGTAAAACAGGAAGGGGACACGTTGCTGTGGGTCTGCATGATACGTGTAGTGGAAATCAGCCCTGCAAGTGAGGGCTGACTTTTTCTGACTGCACCTGGGCAGCTTGTCCCTGTGCCTCAGCATCACGGTGATCACGTAACGGGAGACCCAACTTTGGCTACCTCTCTCTGCATATGCTGTCATTTTTTCCACTGGCCACGGGTGTTGCACTGTAAATCTCTCATCCATAGCTTGTCTCTTTCTTCTCTCACTTCTCCTTCATGGAAGAGTGATCTCCTCGCTTTGCTGATGCCTCCTGCACTCCGTAACTGGGCTGAGATTTTAAGGTTTTTTGGATATGAACTGTATTTCTTCCAGGCTTTCACCTGGAAGTCACCCAGGAAAGTTCTTATTGCCAACCTATATTCAGCTGTTATTCATTCACCTTTTTGTTTTTCTGTTCCAAATAACACTGATGGTCAATATGTATTTTGTAACATTGCCTCAGTGTCTGCTATTAGAGAATCAACAAAGGCTACAGACCACTTTAAAATAAATAGGTCCAGGAAACATTCTGCCAAAGGCACAGCAAGGAAAAATCCTCTGCAAAATTCTTTTGCTTGCAACCCCACTGCCTTCAGACTGTGCCAGCACTTGGAGTTGTGCAACAGCCCAGTGACCCTGGAGAGCCCAGAGGTCTCCCTGGGTGCCATGTGGGGATTTAGCAAGGATGAGTACTCTTTGCAAGGAGCCTGGATGGCACCCTGCAGTGACTCTGACAGATGTACGGCTTTGGTGGTGTCCCTGAAGGGGAGTAGAAGTTATCGGAGCTGTGCAGAATATACCCACATGTTGCTGCTGACTTGAGACATAGAAGAGGTGTGGGCTCTTCCCTTTGCCATCATCACAGGGTGTCTCATTGCCATAGATAGGAGCTTGGAAAAGGACAACAATGAGTGCTTGCAGCTTTATTCCCACAACTGTTTGAGAAAATGGGAAATGGTCACTGGGAACAAAAAGACTCCCCAGTTGTCTCACTTCACATTAGAGGAAAAACAACCACTGCACAGAACAAGGCTGGTAAGGAGCTCTGTTCCTCCAGTGAATTCCCCTCTGTACCTTTGCTTCATGAATAAATTGATGTTGTAATGAAACCCATCTGTCTGTGTCATTGGTCCCTTATCCAAGCAGAAAACATATCACAAAGATCCAAATTCAGCTACTGTGTTTATACAACAATAATGTGGCTGTATTTTTATATCCGAGGTTAGGCAGTGTGTGCCAATTAGCTCATGCTACATTTGGGTTGGGCTGGGATACGCAAACATCTCTTGGGCAAAAGTCCTGCAGAATTCCTTGGCAAGGATACTCCAGTGCTCTTAGTGAAAAGTGGGTGGCAGGCAACATGAATCTTGGTTTCTTCAGACAGCTAGAAAGGGCTGAGATAACATACTGGTATCCATAAGACTAGGTAGTTTCAGCACAGCTATGTCAAAAATAACTTTATCTTTTCAAAGCAGTTTTACTCCAGCTGGTGGCTGGAGTAAAAGGAACAGCTATAAGGAACTGTAATTTCTGTCTAAATTGATCCTGTTTAGTTACCTAGCTTGGATTACTAGTACACAAGCTTCTATCCTACTCTTTCCTTCCTTCCTTCCTTTCTTCCTTCCTTCCTTCCTTCCTTCCTTCCTTCCTTCCTTCCTTCCTTCCTTCCTTCCTTCCTTCCTTCCTTCCTCCCTCCCTCCCTCCCTCCCTTCCTTCCTTTCTTCCTTCTTTCTTTCAAGATCTATTGGGAAATCTACCCACTTATAATTAAGAAGTATTGACAGTACTTTTTTCCATCAGATCATAGATTCAGGATTCTAATTCCATCAGAGGACTTGTTAAATTGTTCTATAGTTATTTTTCCCTAATGCTTGATAACATGCCCTATTAACAGCTTATCTAGCTCCCATTTAAAGAGTTAGGTACCAGCATCTTCTTTCTTCCTGCAGTATAGAGTAGTTGTCTACAGGAAATCTTGTAGATCATGAACAACATCTTTTCAGTCTCTTAAATAGACAGTGAATAGAGCTCTCTGAACAACTCACTAAGCTTTATAGACAACAAATTACTTTTGTGGCCCTCTTCTGAGCCTTTTCCCATTTTTCAGCATTATCCTCCCAACACATATACTGAGTCCTGACATGTTGGTTACAACTGTAGTAGTAAATTAAGCAGGAATTTTTTCTGGGCACTTGAACTTGGTTGCCCTACTGTCAAATTGTCAGTGCAGGCCCTGGTGTGGTTTTGGCCTGGGCCAATGAGGCAGATTGGCTTGGGCCACACATCTGAGTGTGGTTTAGAGCCAGTGCAAGCTAGCAGCCATTTCCAACAGGCAGCTTGTTGCAGCCACTATGGTTTAGAAATGAAGAAAGATTACAAGTTTGTATGTGGATCTTTTTGTAGTAGTCATTTTTGGTGCTAATGGGTAGCTCGTATGCTTATGGTTTACTGATAAAGACACAGCCAGTCAGTCCTCTGTGTGACTGCTGCACTGTATTTTGAGAGGGGAATACCACCTTGCTGTTCTCCTTTGTTCATACCTCCATATTTACGCTTCTTGCTAACCAATCACCCCTGAAGAATGTGGTGATTTTGTTACACAGTCCCCAAATGACTTCATTGCCCAGAGATCCCAAGATATTGGATCTTACAATAGTAGGCAGCGGGGATACATATTGTATTTCTGAAGACATTGTTTTGGATTTGAATATGTATGATATTTATGTGAACACGCTTTATGTGTGTGTTTAAGTTTTCCTACACAGACATTCAGCTCTGCATATATTCATTCAGACATTCAGCATATATCACAATATATCACTTCACATTTTTAATGGGAAATTATTTTATAATTCCTTCCAGAAAGTAGTACTAATAAAAAAATAATGAGAAACATTACACCAAGAAGTGATTGTTCTGGTAACTCCTGGAATCCTAAAATTTCTGTAGGGAATGGTTGCCCTTTGCAATTAATGTTTGAGATGTACCAGATACCCTACTGTTAACCCATTACTTTGGCTGCATCAATGTCATATAACCTCTCAGTTTTAGACCCAAATATTCTCTTCTTCCACTACAATGTCCTTGTCAAATTCTGTTTGGTCAGTCAAAACAGCAATGTCCATACTAGATGTGTCTACAAATTAATAGAATCATAGAATCATAGAATATTCTGAGTTAGAAGGAACCCACAAGGATCACTGAGTCCAATTTGATCATTGGGAGAAAGCTTTTAGAGAAGGACTATCTCTGTCTTGGGAGGGTCATCTCACTGTCATGCATATCTAGTCTGAAGCAGAAGTATTTTTTTGGTAGTTTCAAGATCCAAGCTACATTTTTATCATTCATCATCATCTGGAAAGTGCTTGTGTAGCAGTTTCACACTATCCTGTAACTAGTTCACTCAGTGTATGCTTCACGTAATCGCCTGAGAGTTTTCAAGCTGGGAGATAGGATCTTCTGAGGTTCTTAATGTCTGTAAGATTTGTTCAACTCAGCAATGAATTAGCTCAGCAGTAGGTTATTACATCTCTGTTAATGCTGGACCATAGAACGATCTGTGGGATCAAGATCAAGGTGGGTATATCTAAGGACAAAGCTGGTGGCTTAAATTAACCTATTTTTACTTCGAAATTGTGTTGCAGTAAGATTATGCAATTGACCAGCTGACAGGTAGCAACTTTTAAAAATGTTAATCGACTGCTGATTTGACTGCTTACAAACATGTCATCATACCAAAAAGTATCTTTGTGCCATGTCTTAGTATATATTTAATTTGAATTGCTGTTGACTTCAGAGGGTAAACATGTCTTAGTAAAGATTGCAGTGAAACTTCAATATAAAACATTTCTAGAATGGCACTGACACTATTGTTTTTCATATGTTGGGTCATGACCTGCTGGGGTGCATTTGGAGAGGGAAGTGTTCAAAAAGCAAGGTTGCAAAGTGTAAAGAAGGGAATGATGTAGATTGGATATCAGGGGAAGTTCTTTACCAAGAGAGTGGTGAAGTGCTGGCACAGGCTACTCAGAGAGGCTGTGGATGCCCTGTCCCTGGAGGTGCTCAAGACAAGGTTGGATGGGGCCCTGGGCAGCCTGGTCTAGTGTTAGATATGGAGGTTGGTGGCTGGGGGGCTGGAGCTTGATGATTCTTGAGGTCCCTTCCAAACCAAGCCATTCTATGATCCTGTGATTTCCTATTCTGAAGAGGCAGTGGTGCAGTGTCTGAAGTGCAGGAAATCAGAGATCCTCACCTTGCCCTTGCTGAGAGCAGAAGTCTTGTTCTTGCAGAATGGGGAGGGGTTACACTGTTCATCAGAGAGACGGGATGGTCTGGATGGTCTGCCCTTAGAAGAGCTGAGTAGGTTGCAGGAAATGTCAAAAAGATCTTCAAAGTGGGGGAAGCCTAAACTCAGTAGGGGTTCAGAAGCCATGTCATAGATACCAAAGATGTATTTCTGCTTAGTAAATTATTTCTTCCACATATCCCAAAAAAAGGAAAGAATGAAACCACGTATGTAAATAAGTTTACAGATACTGGAAAGCACCTGATATTTTAGTACTTCACCAGAGTTTACCTGCAGGTTTCCTTCCTTCAGCCTACAGGACTTCTCTGTCCTCTCCCTTTTCTTCTGCTTCTTTCTTTCCACCCCCCATTGAAGGCTGGTAGGCTTTCAATTCCAAAGATTCTTTTTTTTTTTTTTTTTTTTAATTTTATTTTCTGTCCCTTCTCTTCCCCTGCTATGCTTCCTACTCTCTCCTCCTCTTCCCTCTCCCTGAAGGGGAAACGCTGCAGTAGATATGTGCCTTAGAGGCATGGGGCTCCATGGAAAGAAACTTGGTGCTCTGATACTTGCAGTTCTGCTTTTCACGCTGGTGGTAGCTGAGGGTTGTGCTGTGCAGCTGCCCAAGCTGGCACCATCCCAAGGGCAAAATGAGGAGACCAGTGAGACTTCAGGACATCATTTTTGGGCTGATGGATCCCATGGAAGGCACTGAAATAGGCAAGGTTTTCAAGCTACTTTTGGGGGATTAAGGACTCAGGCAGACTCTAGGAGAACTGCAGAAGGAATTGTAATTGCCAGGTATATTTTCAAATCTGGAAGACCTATCTGAACTAGTCTCTCTTCTTGCTGACCTGCAATGCCTGATGGTGGCATATGAACAATTAAATAGCACCATCTGCAGGCCCTGCATGCCCTATGGCCCACCCAGCTGCAGGCAGGTGCAATGTTCTTCAGTATGTGGACCCTGCAGGCTTGCAGAGAGGTTTGGGCAGCAGATAGGTGACACGGAGCTGAAATGAGTCAGAGGTGGCTTGCGTCTTCTGTTGAATGAGGGACAGCAATATCATCCTCAGCACTGCAGAGCAGTCTTGGTGTCAGAAAACGGCCATTGGGGGTGGGTGGGGAAGCTGGTGATTTGCTCATGTCCATGTGGGTACATTAACCCATTCTGTTAATTGCCTTTTTTTTACTCATTGCTTGAGGAGGGCCAGTTCTCTTGTTTTAAACCCTGGAGGCTTGCTCTGCTCTTCACACTGCTGTGCTGCTTGAGCTTCCCAGAAAAATGCAGTACAGGGGGAGGAGGTGGGATTCATCCCCTGGCTGGGAACTCGCTCTCTCTCAGACTCACTTTTCCATTAAAAGAAAAAAAAAAAAAGAAAGAAAAAAAAAAGAAAAAATCCTTCTTCAGTTTGCAGGTGAGAGAGAGCAAGAAAGAGAGAAAGCAAGTGAGTGACAAACTGGTGTTATAATGTTGATAACTTTCCCTTTAAATCACAAACTTCTTTTATTTTTAAGCCTTCTGCTGCTGGCACATTAAAATGTCTGCTATATCCCTGACTGCTCTTAAATCATCAGCACTACGTTGTGAACATTTTTCTGCTGATACTTTCCTTTTACTAATCTCTGCTGTCTTACAGGAATCCTGCTAAAAGAACCATGACTGTTTCCACCCCTTTTTTAATGCGGAAGGTTTACCCCTCTATTCTCCAAAGAGCATTTTCCTGAAATTCACTGCGGGAATTTTGACTGCTGCCCAGCTACATCATTCTGACAAACAGGCAGAATGAAGGCAAGTTTAATGTGTCCTCCAGGAATAATGCTGATACTTGCCTACAAAAATAAATAAATAAATAAATAAAAGTCCCACACCCAACAAACACAAACACTTTTAAAAAGTTGAGTGCTTTAGAGAAAAACCTCTTTGCAGAAGAAGAGAAGCACCTATGGCTGAAGGTTAAAGACACTGTGCTGCACCCTTGTCCTCTGCCCTCTGTGGGGACGCGGGTTCTTGGTGGAAGTAATGCTTCTGCCTGCAGTGGGGCAGCTCCAGCTGAGCTCTCCAGATTCCTCATTGCCTCAATGGCAGCACCTTGTGACCAAAGTCACAACAGCCTGCACCTTCTCTAAAAGAACAGCAATAATAGTACCTGCTTCAAGGGATGCATAGGTGGCATGGAGAACATTGGACAACTTGCAGCCATCTGAATCTTGGCTGCTGTCTGGGCACTGCCCTGTACCTCAGGACCTCCTGGGATTTCTCTATTCTGTTATGCACAATTGCAGCCCTCCAGTTCACATCAATACCTAAGCTGCAGTTATCCTTCGCTTGTGCCCTCTTGTTGAGTTGTATGCTCCAATTATGTATGCTCCAAAATACATTACAATTCAAGCCTTCAACCTTGTACAGTCAGGCAAATCAGAATTATCATGGAATCATAGAATCATAGAATGGTTTGGGTTGGAAGGGACCTTTAAGATCATTTAATTTCAATGCCCCCTGCTATAGGCAGGGACACTTCCCAGTAGAGCAGGTTGCTCAAAGCCCCATCCAGCCTGGCCTTGAATACCTCCTAGGAGAGGGCATCCAAACCTCACTGGGAAACCCGTTCCAGTGTCTCACCACCCTCACAGTAAATAATTTCTTCCTAATATCCAGCCTAAATCTACCCTCTTCCAGTTTGAAACCATTTCCCCTTGTCCTGCCACTACTTGCCATTGTAAATAGTCCCTTCCCAGCCTTCTTTCAGGCCCTCTTCAGGTACTAGAAGGCTGCTATTAGGTCCCCCGAAGCCTTCTCTTCTCTAGGCTGAAAAGCCCCAACTCTCTCAGCCTGTCCTTATAGAAGAGGTGCTCCAGCCCTCTAGTCATCTTGTAGCCCCCCTCTGAACCCACTCCAACAGCTCCATGTCCTTCTTGTGCTGGGGGCTACAGAACTGCACTCAGTACTCCAGGTGGGGGTCTCCTGAGAGCAGAGTACAGAGGCAGAATCACCTCCCTTGACCTGCTGGTCATGCTTTTCATGCATGCTTATGAGTGTATATAATGGAAATATCTTACAGAGAAAGCTCTGTCTCTAATGATCTTCTTGCATGAAATGCCTTGTAGCAAAAGCTGAAAAATAAGTTGCACACAATACTGGTATTCCAGTTTGGCTGGAGAGCAGAGCAAGTATTAATTCTATTGCAGAGAACTCTGGTATGACCATCTGTGGGACATAGGATGCAACCATGGGCATCACAGCTCAAGCAAAGGAACTCCAGCAGAAATGAAGAGCCATGCAGGGGCTGGAAGTGCTTCTGTGCTTGGGGGGAGGCAGCATGACCAGAGGAACCCAGCATCTGTGTCTTCACCATACAAAAAGGAAGAGGGAGGATATGCTTGAAGGCCATAAATAAATCAAGGCAGGTGAAAAGCTCTTGTTAAAACTGAAGGGCAGTGTGTCATAAAAACTAATGTGATTACTTTGGTCTTTAATACGATTTTGACTGGAAATAATCAGCATGTTTCATCACAGGAGCAGTGGGATCCTTCTTGTCAGCAACCCAAAACCCTAATTAGTCCTAAGGTAGTCCTAGGCAGCTGAGGGAGCAGCACAGAGGCTTTATACATGGTCTTTTCCAGCCCTGTGTTGAGCCAACTCATGGAATCATTAAGGCTGGAAAAGACCTCTCAGATCACCCAGTCCAACCATCAAACCACCCCCACCATGCCCACTGACAACATCCCTCAGTGCCACATCCACACGGTTCTTGAACACCTCCAGGGACGGTGTTTCCACTACATCATCCAGGGGTGGGCAATTGCTTGTCTGCCAGCTCAGTGCTGACTCTGAGAGCCCTCTGGGGCTGAAGAAAATCCCCCTCAGTTGCCTGTGATTTCTGGCCATTAGTGTGACAACAGCTGCAGGTCGATGTGCTGTGCACAATCATGTAGTAGCATTCTCTTCCACAAGTTTTTTGTAACCTAAATATACAAAGTAAGAGGGAATAAGTTCGATTTTATGCTGTTGAATGCAATGAAATTACACAGGGGATTCCAACGCTCCTTTGTGACTCTCCGGCAGCTTCTGCAGGGCTGCAGCACTCCCCTGGTGGCTGTCTGCCTCTGCTGACAAGAGGGGATTCCTCCAGCCTCGGGATTCCCCACCATGCTGAGCTCTGCACCTCCCGTGTTTGGAGCCTGGTCAGATTTCATCACGGAACGTCCTTCTGGGACCAGCACTGGCTCTGGGGAGCAGCAAACTCAGTGCAGGCAAGGCTGTTTCCCTGGGAAACTGCTGTTGCCTTCAGCCCTTCTTCTGGATGCTGGCTTAGGCACAGACTGTGCAGACTGCACAAAGACAGCCTCAGCCTGTCTGCATCCATCCGTGCCTGTATCTAGCAGTCTCACACTCATGTCACCCCTCTCCCCATAATGAATATGAGTTACAGAAAGGACTCACGCTGGAAACTAGTCTCACTGGTGAAGCTAACCAACATTGCAGAGTATGTTTTGTTCATCAAAAATTTGCACAAAACACTGTATGATTTCCAGTCAGGATCCTTCCCAATGTACCCTAAACAGCTGAAGAGGAAAAGGTTTACTTGTCAGAAAGGGGTATTTTGTTGCTTGCAGCAACAGTAAATGCTGCTGGAAAGGATTGTCATCCATTTGGAGGTAAAAATATCATGACCAGAATTTGATAGAAATGGAAATAGAAAGGTTGCAGGAGGGTTAAACCAAGATGAGGATTTTGCAATGTGCTATTGCGGAAAACCAGCAAACTTTGCTTTTAGTTCCAGCACCCAAAATGATTAGAAGTGAAACAGAGCAGATATTTTTCTAAAATGGACCGCAGTTTGTGCTGAATATTTAGAAGGCAAAGCTGAGAAATTCAAGCACTTCCAAAGCATACGATTGGGTTCTGCCTCCAGAAATGCCTAATGGTGAATTCTTTTTCTTGCAGTTTATGGGCTGTGATGGTGTTTTAGACATTGCCAAATCTAATATTGCAAGAGTGCAGAATTACACGTTCTATGACTTGAAAGACTGAGAAGGCTGAAAGCATTAACATTCATTTCCTGTTGCACCTGAAGAAATACAAGCCTCTGCATTCATGGGGCTGGAATGGGGACAGGAAGGGACTCAAACCCCTGAACCCAACGTGAGTTTTGGAGAAAAAAAATAAATAAAAATACAAGGAGGCACTATTTCCTTCCTTCATTGTTTCTCTTCTGCTTGTCAGAATTTCTCATTAGCTATGAATTAGATTGAAAAGAGAAGGATGAGGTACCTGTAAAAGGGTCAGTTTGCTGTAGGTCAGCCTCCATGCCCTCAGCAGCTGTTCAGCCAAGGATTGGTCTAAAGGTGATTACAGCTTTGGGTCTGCTCATGCAGACATGATGCGGTCTGGGGCCCTTCACATGCCCCTAATCTCCCAAATAGCAGTCCCCAGGGAGGGAAGGGAAAGAGCTGTGGATTGCAGCTTCAGCTGCTGTATTTCCTTTTCACATCAAATGAAGGGAAAACAGAAGCATGGGAACACAGACCAATCCCAAGGCCTCTTCTTCCTACAGACGTGCTCTAGCCAATGGAGAGATCAGTTGGCAGAGGCTGAAGGAAAGTTATGAGCCAGATTGCTCCTTCTTGGAAGGCTGCACCAGGCTCACTCTCCTCCCTCCTGGGCAGTTCTAGGGAGAATATGGTGAGCATGGTTTTGTTTGTATCTTGATTTTAAAGAAAATATGCTTGTGCCTGCCCCAAGGCCTTGTTAAGTTCAAGGCTTTCAGCAGTCTTCCTTCAGGAGCTCAAGTCTCATAGAGAAGATGGCTTTTATGATGCAGGTCCATGCTTATATCATCTATTTGCTAGCTGAGCACATGGGATTTTGACTTGCTGGTTTCAGGTGCCTGGCAGCTTTACTTGGTGGTGTGTTTCAGCCGTGGTGACGGTAACAGTCGGTCACCTCCACTGGTACGGATTATTACAAGTGTGGCACGCAGGCTCTTGTTCATTGCTGGTGAAAATGCATAATTGTGGTAACTGTATTGAAAAAGAAGGTTTTGTACCTGAGAATTTGTTCTATCAAATGCTGTTATCATTCTCTTTGTATCTGTTTTAGTTTCTGTAGAAATGCATAGGAGGCATTACTTTCAGAGCGACCGACATAGTAAGGTTACAAAAGGTGACGCTGATAAATCCATTGTGGTAAGGCACATATGTATTGGAGAAGGGAAGACAGCGTTGCTTTCCTGACAACTCTGCCACAAAAAGAAGCTCAGTAGGTAAGGTATCAATGCACTGATGTATTTCGGTTCATAACTATTTGGGCAACGTTGATTTTAACAGATGTAGAGCACTTTGTAGAAAGATGAAACTGATGCATTTCTAAGGACATAGCCACAATCAGGATAAGTAATACACAAACAAGAACAAAGACTGTATGTCACATGTAAGAGTGAAGAAAGATGTGATGCTTCACTAATGCAAAACATGAGTCTGAAGCCCCACTGAATGCATGCAGTTTTAAGCACACTTTGAGAGAGATGAAATTTGGGTACCTCTGAAGAAGTGAAGAAGTGACAGAGGTATCAGTTCCCATTTGACAGCTTTGCTTATGTGGGTGTACAGGGTCCTCTTTGCTTGCAGAACAAAGCCAGAAATCTGAAGGGGAGATTTGTTGTGGTTTTGTCAGTCCATTAATAAGGGCACAACATTGACTCTGGAGTGATTAAACGCAGTTTCTTATGTCCTGCTAAGACTCTAGTACAAAAGTTCACATTTTTGTTAGAAGTGCAAAATGGAACTACTGCACTTGAAAGACTCTGGCATGAAGTGCCACAAAATATGAGCGTGATCTGTGTGGAGAGATGCACCATTTTGGGGAAAGAAGGTAAAACTAATGTATGCAGATACTGCTCTGTGCTTCTAACTATTCCCTGAAGAAACACTGGCAGTGAGGGTGAAGGACAGCGTGCAAGGTAAGGATACCAGAATCTGAGAGACACCATCTGGAAGCCGGCAAAACAGCAGCCGCTTTTGAAAGGAGACTGTTAGGCAAAATTGAATGCCTATATGACAAAACACACGCACACAAAATGCACCCTCCTCCCAATCCATAAAAAAACCCACCACAACAACAACAAAAAACCAAAAACAACAGCAACAAAAAAGACCCCAAACATTACCTATCAGTCGGGACAGTTCAACTCCCACCTAAGAAAGGCTGCTTTTCATTAGCTGCTACTGGCGACACAAAGAACAGCCTCATTGGAAGAACAAGACAGGGGAGAGGGCTGCACTGGCTTCCTTGTGAATCCTGTCAATACCGATTGCAAGGAAGGAACTAGAAGGATTCTGAAAACAAACTTTTGGTGGAAGAAATGCTTCCTGAAAAGGCCTGAGGGGATGCAGAGAGTGCAGGAAAGCAGGTGTCTGCACAAAGTCTGGTCTTTCTGGACCAAGTTTATTTGTCAGACACCTCCTGGACTGTTACTGATGAAAAGTTTTTCATCAGGTTTAGAAGTCATTCCTGTAAGTGTCTTCTAATCTCATAAAACAGGTTGCTTGCTCTTTTCAGCAAAGAATTCAGGGACTGGGAGTTATGGATGGACATTTTATACCAAGAGTAAGACACTCCATGGTCAGACCTCTGGCATGCTGTTCAGTTCATGCCAAGAGCTTGGACTTCTGCAGCAGGGTCCTTGGATGGAATCATTCAATCTCTTTATCCTGGATTTGTTTGTTTGTTTGTTTTGTTTTCAGAAGATCTGCTGAAAATCTGCATTTCTCAAATACAACATTCTCTTCCACCAACATTTTTCAAGGTGCTGATGTCTGCCTTGCACATGGGAGACTGCAAAATGCCTCATGGAAGGGCTGAGTCATAGAAATTTAAAACAGACCAAAATAAATCCTGTCTCTGTCTCCAAATCCCCTTAGTTCTTCAGAGAGGGTTCCTTCTGCTTCTCTAAATCATGTGGATGGGCCTTGGAAGACCAGCTCTTGCCCACAGGGCATTTCCCAGTCTGCTTTCCAAGCCAGGAGCCAATTCTGACACCATCCAAAACTTCAGGTATGATTGAGATATTTAAGGCACATATTTTCCCTGTCAGATTAAGTGTATTTAATCAACACAGGGTCTTTCATCTCAGCTACATTTCATAATGAGGCAGTGGTATGTTATGGCAGATTCTGGGGCTGGTACATCAAACTAGGCTTGTTCTAGCTATGCTGTTGATACTGGCAAGCAGGGGAGGAACCATTAAAATATTTGGGTGGTGCAGGCATGCTGCTTTGAAGCTGTTTCTGTAGCATTCGTGGTACATTTAGTACAATTTGGGAAGCAGTGCGCTAAAGGGATGTGAAACAAAATTCTGTGCACAGCTAAGTCATGAATAGTTAATACAGCTGGATGTAGAATGGCAATTCTGTCTCACGGAGGAGTTTGATATTTGTTTTTATTCACATTTGGAATCAAAGCGAAACACCCTGCAATTCTCCACCCAGTGTTAGAAGGAGGTTCTGGCTGGGCTGCACAACGAGCTGTTTGAGAAACAGTGACCCTGACGGTCCTGCTGCCAGGAGATGCAAAATTTCCCATTCTGAGGGCTGGCAATTTTCTTTTTGCCTGGCTAAAGTTCCAAGGCCTAGAAAAGGATGCCTTGTCCAAATAGCACCCAAGAGAGCCTCCACTTCTCTTTGGCATGTCAGATCTTAAGATAGGCATAGAATGTTATCCTGATAAAGCTGATTTTCACCTCCACTGCATGCTCTGTGTGTTCAGAAGCAGATATGCATTTCCTTGGCCCAGGAGTGTTCACAAACCCTGTTGGCTTCCTACGTGGTCCTATGCCGATGGGCAGCAAGAGGCTGTGCAGGGCTGTGCCCAGGCAACAACAGCTGCCACTCTGCTGACCCCTAGGCTGTGTGAGGGGCAGGCTCGTGGAGGTCAGACACATGGGCATGCAAAAGCTGGCTTTTGGGCAGAGGTTGTGCATGACTCCACAACAATGATACTTAAACAGCTGATCTCCAAAAATGAGATGCTGAAGCTATTTCTGATCCCCACCGTGTGCTCTTTGGAGAAATACGATGAAGCAGTTCTAACCACACGGACAGCGAGCCAGCAAAGTCTCATTATGACTCAGAAATCTACATCAGAAGCAGCATAGATGTGCCAAAATCTTTACTGAGAATACAAAGAGAAAATGAGAAGTGATGCTCTATGGCTTTTTATCTTACCTCTTACAACTGGTCCATTTTCCTACAATGGCTGGGTATACAAAAATAAAATTTGATTGTAGGAACAATCTGGCTGAAAGGAGAGAGGGGTTATTGAACTGCTTGTTAGTGGTTTTTTTCTTTTTGCCTGAACTGAATGTAAAAGTTAATCTGCAGCAAAAGGTCTCACAGCAGGAACACGTTTATGAAAATCACTTGTACCAATTAATTACTGAAATTCTTGTTACAGCATAATTTTTCTGCTTTGAGTGAAAGAAGAAAAAGTGTTCCTACGTTCACCACAAACTCATACATATTTGGAAATGTGCTGGATTTTGCTGTTGTTTTTAAGTAAAACTATAACCAGCTCACTGCTATGAAATAAAGCAAATGCTATAAAAAAAGACAGCAATACAGGAAAGAGTATTCTGAACGAGGAAATGGTGTGCTTGCTAACGACTGTAAGGATCTATGACTAGGAGAAACATGTCAATAAAACAGTTCATTATTTTACCTCTGAGTTGACAGGGAAATCTTGATTAAATAACAATTCCCCATTTGAGCAAGCAAAGGAATGAATCAATACTATTGACAAAAAATACCCTTTCTTTATCGGGAAGGAAAAAATGTGTCAGATGTTATCTCTAAGTACACTGCGCAGTGCCCATACAGCTGAAACAATAACCGCAGCTGTAAAAGGAGACACATCTCTTTGCAGATGAGTTATTTTCCTGGGTGCCGACTGTTGTCTTTTTGAAGAGGCTAGATGGTTGCACACTGATTTAGGAGAGTTCATTAATGCACTGCCCTCATTCTTTTTCTTGTCAGCTTCTCCGCCACCATTGTTCTCTCTAAATTGAATGATACTGCAATGAATGTACCCTCTATGTGCAGTAATATGCAACTGTACTTTAAGTACACAGCCAGGGGCAATATTTTGGTGGGCTAAAAGTCCCGCTGTATTTGCCTTTTGATGAATGTTTCAGAAGTGTTGGCTTAGGACATATACATGAAAGCATACTTGTAAAGCTGGGGAAAGTGATGGTTTCAGAAGTCCAAAGTGTGGGGGTTTCCTTTTGCTCTCTGTTGTTTTTCTGAGCATGGAAACCAATGGCGCTCCTTTTCTTGTTTGGAACTGAATTTCTGGAAAAGATGGCTTAGATACAATAAGTCTGCTGCATAGGCTGTAGGGAAGCTGGAAACTGGGGAGGACCCAGCTGGCAAATACCCAGGCAGGTAACCCAGCTGGGGGGGGTCTCCAGTTCCCTATCTTAACCAGAAAGGCAGGAGATAGAGAGACAGGCAAAAAACCTGACAGGACTCAGCACTAAGCTGGAAGGAAATGTCCCAGCAGAGTCTTTTCTGGGCACTCAGTATTCAACCATCTCCCCACCTTCTTCGAAATGCTTTTGTATTTGGGATCCTCAGCTATTTCCTACACACAGAAAGAGCGTAGATTTCATACAGCTAAGTGAGATCAGCCCCCAGTGGCTATTGAGGCAGAAAAGGAATGATGCAGCTGAGGAGGCATATATTAGAGACGCATCAATGACATCATATACAATAAATCAGTGGTGGAAAAAAATGGTTTGCTGTATGTATTAGAAAAATTATAGAGACTGCATCTGAGATTTCAAGATAAAGTAATCTGAAAAGAAATCAATCTATATGTGATTTAATGGTGGCCTCTCACCTACAAAACTATAAATAGAAATATTAAAAAGGGAATGACAACAGGAGCCAGTGGAGCTTGCAGAAGCTCAAGGATCAGCAGCATTGTGGAAGGGTGAAAACCCTTCAGTAATACCTCTGGGCACCATGGAAGACAATAGGATTTAGAAAATGTCAATGAGATTAAAAGAAAATGCTCAGCCACTTTCCTAGAGAAGAAGGCTCTCAAGGTTAAGCATATACCTGCAAGGTTTTGTTCATCTGAGGCTTTAAATCTCCCCCATCATGTGCTTCCCTCTCCAGAGACTATAAACATTACAGACTGAGTGAGTTTTCACCGTTTCCTTTAGGTGGTTTAACTCAGGCTAAACTTCAAGGCTGATCCTTCATGATGACACAGGGACACCTAGGGACCCTTGATTGCTTACACTGCAGCAAACCAGCAACGACCACACGATTTTTTTATTTTGTCATTTCCTTTAAATTGATTAAAACAAAGCTCTTCCTCTTCTCCCCATCTCTTCCCCATTAGAATGATCCTCAAAGCCCCGGCCTTTTAAAAGAGAGACAGTTAACTGTCAGTGGTTGTTCACCCTCTCACTGAGTCTACATTTTAAGCTCTTGTGTCTGTATTTTGTCTAAAACTCAGAATTTCATTGAAATAATAAAAATAATCATTAATAATACCAGCAATAACAATAAATAATAACAATAATAATTAAAAAAAGCAGCAGTAAAATGATCATTAGTGCTGTTTCTCAGAGCAGGGATACTTTAGGACAACAATGATCCCGCTTCCATGGAAATTGGTGGCAAGCCCACAGCCTGTTGCTAGTCTGATCTATGGAAACAAGGTCTTCATTCAGGAGAAAGGCGAGTGCTGCTGCTGGGAAACCTCTGACAGCAGGAAAGGCTGTTTTACAGCACACATTATGTGGCAAATATTAACCAAGTAAGTGGGTAAATCTCCATTTTAATGATATATATATATTTTAATGTCTGTTGCCAGAAGAAGTTACTGGGGAAAATATCTGTCCCATCTCCTTTTGTTAAGTGTTCTCAGTGGTTCTCAGCTCTTAAGACAGATTAGCTGCTATGTGGATGAGACCAGACTGCTGTCTTTCACCCATTTGTTGAGGTGAGGCTGCAGAAGTTCTCATTTCAATAGCAGAAACCATCTAAAGTGGAAATGAGACTGAGGGATTAGAGTGGCAGTGCTGAAGAGCACCAGTTTCAAGACAGACTCCTGGGGGACACTGCTCATCACTGGCCTCCACCTGGACATAATGACATTCACCACAACTCTCTCCATCTGTGGCCTTCCAACCAATTCCTTATCCCCCAAATAGTTCACCCCTCAAATCTGTATCTCTCCAATTTTGCGATGAGGATGTGGTGGGGGGCCATGTCAAAGGCCTTGCACAACTCTATGTAGATGACATCAGTCGTCTTCCATTTGTCCACTGATGTCATCATTCCATCAGAGAAGGCCACCAGATTGGTCAAGCCATGCTGGCTGTCTCAGATCACCTGCTTATCTCTCATGTGCCTTCACATGTCTTCTAGGAGGATCTGTTCCATGATCTTCCCAGGCACAGAGGTGAGGCTCACCATCCTGTAGTTCCCCAGGCCCTCCTTCCTCCCGTTCTTGTAAATGGGAGTGACATTTCTATGGTACGTGGGGACTTCCCCTGACAGCCACAACTTTTCAAATATGATGGAGAGTGGCTCAGCAACCACATCAGCCAACTCCTTTAGGACCCTGAGATGTATGTCATCCAGCCCTAGAGACTTATATACATTGTCTCATGAGGTGATCTTGGACTTGCTCTAACCTTACAGCGGGGGAAATTTACTCACCCAGTTCTCACCTAGAAGACCAGGGATGTGAGCTTCAGGGAAAGGAGAAATAAGAAAATCCTGACTGCCAGTGTACACTATGTTCTTCAGAAAAGTGGATTACAGAAATGCTTATTCTCTTGGTTCTCCTTAATTATGATTTATATTTGTTATTCCTTGCTAGTACATATGTACTATATACCTATACTGAGCTTAGTAATTACATCCTTGCACAAGAATATATCAGCATTTATAGGAAAATCAATGTCTGTTGCTGAAGAAAGAAAAAAAAAAACAAACAGCAATTTTCTCCAATTTTCTAATAATATTGAGAAAAGAAATGACTCTGAAAGCAGCACACTGTGTCAACTTCCAAGTTTTCTTGAAGACTTATTTTTGTTTTAAAAGCAAACAAATTGTAAAGTAACTTTGACAGAGCCTCTTCTTCAAAATCTTATTTTTCCAGAGGAGCTGATCAACTCCTTCATCTCTATAAACAAAATGAGGCCTCTCAGAAGCCTTTTTAGGCTTTTGCAATTCATTAGACACAGTTGCTTAACAGTACTGAAAAGCTACAAACCAGTGCTAAAGCAGATAACTTGAAAAGACATGAAAGGAGAAAAATAAAAGCAAGGGTAAAATAAATTAGAAATTAAAAAGCAAAACTCTAGAGAGGAACCTGTAGCAGCACAGCCCTTGGAAGTTTTCCTTGGTGAGGGTACTTCAGGCCACAGGAAAGGGAAGTTGTGATCGATCATGTAACTTCACTCTGGCAGGGCTTTGCTAGTCCCCAACTGCAATTGTACCACCTGTGGGCTGGTTCATTTACCTTGGCCTGCCTGTGGACGTGATGTCCACCACCCAGAGAGCCCTTGGAGAGCTGTGGTGGTGGAGGGCTGCAGGTGGAGGGCATGTGCACATGCACTGTACTTCACACAACGTGTTTAGGTCCAGAGACATAGTGGCAAGGATACTGTAGTTTATGGTTCCCAGGGACAGAAACCATAAACAGATCATGAGCATTCAGTTCAAGCTAATTCCTTCACTTGGCCTCCTCTGAAATTGAAGAAAAGAAGCAAGCACCGTTGGAAGTATTCACACACCCCAGGAGAGCTGCCTAGCATAGGCCCGGGGAGCACTCTCTGAAAATGCCTGCTCTTCTGTGGCAAGATAAGATTAGACTGGTACGTGTAGGCATCAAAGAGAGATTAGATCTGCAGCTCTCAATGGACGGTCTTGTATTCTGCTGGTGCTATTAAGTGTAAAAAAGATATGATCTAGATGAGCCATCATGCAGTGATGGCAAAGCTGGCCTGACAACAGAAGTCTCAGCATAGAGAACGCTGGCTTCTTGCCATTGCCAGCACAAATACCAGGTACCCCAGCTGGGATCTGCTCTGGAACTGATTTCAATTACTGTTTCCCATAATGCTTTAAAGATGTGAGAAAAAGAAAGCAAGCTGGCAGACACCACCATATCAGGAGCTGTAGGGAGCAGGGAAGGGGGAATAGCAAACACTCCGGAGGTTTGAATCACACATCAGAGTGTTCTTGACAAACTGAACAATTGAACAAATTGGTCTGAAATAAATGAGATGCTGCTCAATAAGGAAAGGTGAAAAGTTCTGCACTTCAATAGGAATAATCAACTAACTGCCAAAATAGAAGACAAAGCACGACTGGCTAGAAAAAGGAAATGAGATTTCAATGAACTGCTACCTGGGCGTGATTCTTACCAGAATTATACTGCTGTGAAAAATGTAAATGTTCTTCTGGCTATATAGGCAGACAATGTTATATGTAAAATAAGAGACGTGATTTTCCTTTGCTCCAGTCTTCCAACTCTCTCACAAAACAGATTCTATCCAGCTTTTGTATGGCTCTTCAAGAAAACTATGGATAAAAAATTAAAAGAATTTGGAGGGAGATGAGGGATTAGGCTAAACAAGATATATATATGATGTTTGAAGAAGAATGAAGGAATCTGAGTGTTTTTCACTCTGAGGAACTCTGACTGACTGGACACGTCAAAAGTGCCTCCGCCCATGTGGATGAAGCTGCAGAAAATGAAAGACATAGCTGTGGACTGCACAAAAAATAATCGGAGCTAAACATCAAGAAGGGACATTGACTTTAGAAATAAAACATATTCTAGTAATCATGCCAAAAAGTATGCTTTTTAGGGAGATATAGATTGCCTGTCAAAGGGTATCTTAAAAAATAAATTAGATTAAGAACAGTCGGAAAAGATTCAGGCAGCTCCAAATATTAGTCAGGACAACTAATTGTAGCTTATTAATCCTCTACAAACTGTATAACAAACTGAGAGAGACTTGGCTCCAGTCCCAGGCACCTATGTTATGTGCTTAAACTTAGGCACCAGAGTGCTCCCAACAACAGTAAAAACCTAAAAACCAGGAGAATTATGCAGGACAATGTTACATACTCAGTACTCTGCATTCTGACCGGAGCAATTGCGTCAGGATTATCTGCAGCATTAGCTTTCTTCATTAATCTGATGTAACAAGAAACAAACAAACAAACAAACATAGAAGAGTGATGAACAGGAAAGAGAATGCAAGCCTGAATCCACCAGCTGGAAAGCACTCTGGGTCTGTGAAGCAGCTTGCACATGAAGCCAGGCCTCTTCCCCAAGAAAGTCCAAGACTATCCCAGGGAATCTGATAGAAGGATCACATTAAGTGGAACCCTCCAAGAAATAGTTCCATCACAATTTGTCTGCAACCTTAAGTCACCTGATTCTATGATGATTTGCTTCTAGGCAAGCCTTTTGCTGCAATTTAGTCACTGAGGTTTTTCTACCCCAGAGGGTACCTGTCAACTCCAATAGCTTGGCCACCATCACAGCTGCATCAGCACATACTGTGGAGGATGATCAACCAGCAGTTTACATTAATGGAGCTCCCATCTCCTTGCTTGGATGGAAGAAATCATAGAAGCACAAATCAGACTTTCCCAGGACAGCATGTGTTTCTTTCATTCCAAGGACGTATTTGCTTTCATGGATCTGTGTCATGACCAAGTC
The DNA here is from genome assembly GCA_030625065.1 of Alectoris magna. Taxonomy (NCBI): domain Eukaryota; kingdom Metazoa; phylum Chordata; class Aves; order Galliformes; family Phasianidae; genus Alectoris; species Alectoris magna. Next base: position 65,164,967 of record CM060560.1, read on the forward strand.
ATCAGTCAAAGTAGGAAATGGTGGGAAGGCATCTTAAATGCACTGCAGTGTGGACTGAGGGCTAAGCATCAGGTTTGCTCAGCCCAGCTCACCAGTCTGCATGTCTGCCTCTTGTATGCCTCAGCAGCTTTTCTGCACTATGTACAATGTGGTGAGCTTTAGCCAAATGATTCTCACCACAGCATTATTAGCACTTATCAAAAAAAATAGTATTGTGATAAATCTTTCCTCCCTGGATAACCTTTCTTCAGGTGCTTTTGCTATTGATCCAGCCAAACACAGAGGATCTCAAAAAAAAGGAAAGGACATCCATTACTTCTGTTTTTAGGCAACTTCCAGGGTATTTTTGGCATGTTCAAAATGAATTTTATGAATCATCTATGGAGTTTGGGTGTGAAAGCATGTTCTCTCTCTTCTCTGCGACCTACACTTGTCTGAAAACTCTTGCCTTAAAATGCGAGAAGAGGGAAAAATATACTTATTTCTCTTTGGGCATTTAATAAAATCCTTTCAAAAAAGTGCCTGCTGCATGCATTCAGCCCTGATGGATCAGGGTGGTGCCCCCGGGCATCAGCTACAGGCAGCCACCATGATTTCTGCTGGTGAGTGCAGTGATCTGATGCTGCAGCAGTGTTTTATGATGATCCTGAGGTGTCACCTGGCCCCTCAAGCCAGTGCACTGGGATTAGTGGTGTTCATAGTACTGGGCACTGTCACATGCCATGATTTGGTGTCTGTAGGATGGCCACTGTCTGTCCTCAGCTCTGCTTCGAGGTAGTGTTGCATGGCTCCCAGTTTGGCCAGAAGGGCATGGGACTTCACTCATGCCCTGGAGCCAACCCTCCTCATAGAACATTATTAAGTTGAAAAATAACCTTAAACAGATTTTTAGTCAGGATCATTCACTCTCAATGAGGTTTTGATTTGAACAATGTTTCCTTACAAACCCGGCACAACATTATCAGGAAAGAGTCACAGTACTTCCACCCAAGGAAGGCAGGACCATCAAGGTAGTTTCTAACCTAAGAAGTGCTTCAAATTTTGTCAGCATTGACATTCACCACAGTATATTTATTGCTTATGGGGAGGGGGGGGGGGGGGGCAAAGACAAGGGGAGATTACAAATATGAAAATTTAAAGATATGTTGGGGCGTATTTTTAGGATTGTCTGGAAAAACATCAATCTTTTCCCAGTGAATGTCTGCTGGGGATATCTGCTGGCCTGGCACTGCAGCTTGGGGACTGCCAGACCATGTGCTGTTCCATCCCCGGGCCAGTCCAGCTCTCCTTTGTACTGCATTTGCATTTCCAAGAGGCGCACAGTTTGAACAGGGGCTGTTTTCAGTTTTCAGCAATGTGCCAGACCACTGGAGCCCCAAGCCTGGTTTGCATGCCACCTGGGTAGAAACACTTATGGCTGTAATCCTGGGATATGAAGATTTGTTGGTGATAGCCTATAAGTGCTCACACAAAAATGGCAATTTTCTTTCCCACCTACAGAAAATATTTTAAAGTTATTTTACACAAATGATGCTAATTTGTTTACAAATGCACACTCTCTTTTATTTATAAAATGGGCATCAATTCCTTCAGAAGAGGTCTTCAAGTGTGGGCTGCTCCTGCTGTTTATTGTTTCTGAATGATGAGAAAATGTGCAGAAATCTTACTCTTGCATTTAAGAACTTCCATTCCTTTTCCATTTTAATTTTCTATTATTTTCTGCTATTTAATTCTGCTCCTGCTACTCAGAGCTGTCTAACAATGCGTAATGCAACAGTAGCTCACTAATATGCAGTAATGTTTAGAAGGTCTTTTGAAAATAATTAAATTTGCAAATTAACAAGTAGATAAACAAAAGGAAATGTGTAATCAGTCAAAAGGTGTGAGCAGCTCATTTATGTTGTCATCCATGATTTCCTATTTATGACAATGCTATGCATTCTAGCTGCTTTACTAAGGCAATTCTTCATGGTATACTCGCTAGCCCATGCGCTGTAGCTGGAAGAAATGATGCTATTAATAGAAGACTGCAGTACCTTCCATTAAATCTTAGCTGAGAGGTGGGGAGAGGCTGCCAACTTTTGTTGCAGATTATAAAGTGTGCAGTCTAGCAAGTGCGTATTAGCTAGATGCAAGTTCAAATATATTCCTAGCTATGCTGAGCGCATTAAAATGTACAGACATTTAATTTTTTTTTTTGCTGCTTCTACTGCCATAACAGAGAAATAAACATGAGTCATTTGGTGAAGCCATAGCAATGGTTAAGGCTTCAATCTGCGCTGTCAACGTGATCTGCGGTAATAATTGTCACTAAACATACCCAGTTGAAGACTGCTGTCTTTGAGCAGTGGTAGCATTTTAAATATGCTTCAGCTGATCTTATAAATGAAGGCAGAGTGTGACCAAATGGACTCCTTTACAGAGCTAACTTTCATGCAGGGACAGGCAGCACTGCCGAGTCCCTGCACAGCGGTGGGCAGGCCTGTCTGACACAGGTATCCTGGAGGTCACAGTGCGGTGCTGTAGGGCCACCACCTGCCACCTCTCTGCCACTGGCCAGATGCTACTGCTTACGGGTGCCCTTGGCCATGCCTAGGGTTCTGCCATAGGGCTGGTCTCGTTTATCACCACTGTTCAGGAACTCGGTCATGCCCTGTCAACTCACCTTGCAATCACCTCAAGAAGGTCTGAGCAAAATACAAAGGCATTTAAATGATTGCAGAACAGCCTGTCTCGGCTCTCTTTTACCAAAACACAAAGACAAGAGAAAACCTTGGACAAACTATCCACAAAATCCCCAGATTTTATTAATGTATGGCTTTTGTTTTGCCATAAAATCTCATAGAAGACAAATAGCCTACTTTGCAAACAGCTTTTATTTTCATGCATAAAAGTTGATTCAAGTAATCTGTAAAATACAGGTACACATATATTCTTTTCCTGACTAAAATGCTAGATTTATTACTCGCTATTGTTTTACGGGTTAATCCATTACCAGCATTGAAATGATTTGTTGTTTCAAATCCATCCTCTAGCAACTATTGTAATTTTGTTTTTACATGGGATATTCTACTTTTTCCGAAATAATGAAGCTGACAGCTGTCATCTTCTGTAGGTCTCGGCATTCAGTTCACTACTCTACTGTACCCCTCTCCGCCTCCCCGTGCACCACTCCCAGCTAGGCAATGATATCACAGATACACCGGTCACTGGCAACTCTGAAGCAAGGCAACTCAGAAAGTTGGCCCCGCTTTGAGTAGGGGTTGGATCAGATGACCTCCAGAAGCCCCTTGACTTAGATTTTCTGTAATCTTGTGATCAATGGACTCCTCTCTCCATCTTTTTTTTTTTTTTTAAATAGCATTTTTTTTTTTTTCCAGAACTGCTGGTTGCAGCACTGTTTTAATACATGAACAAAACCTGTAAGGCTTTGGGCTTGATCACTTTGTAAAGCCTTTGAACCTCTGCCTCTGTGTGTAAGAATAAGAAAATTGTTGAGTACTCACAGCTCTGCAATTTTAAATAAGGTTCATGTTTTGCTAACTGCTTATTCCTAATCTTTGCATTTGGGAAAGGTTAATGGGATCATTGCAAGATCAAATGTTTATATGACTGTGGATTAACCTTTAGTACTAACTCAGTTTCTTGCAAATATAAACTATTCAGTATGGATACCTGCTAACCGTGCCATAGCAGTACAGACACAGTTCAAGCATTCATTAACTGAGTGCTAAATTATAGTGATAATCATGTACTTTTCAATCATTTCAATCCCTCCTTATTGCTCATTACAACACAAGCATAAATGACACATTCAAACTTTAAAAAACTTAAGTGAGAAATAAGAATTATCATTTAAACTTGCTCTGTGAACTTGACCATGATATAATTTTATTCTGCTTTGTGCTAAGAGCATTATAACTAGCTGGGGAGGCAAAGATTTTCAGCTTAAAAATATTATTTAGGTACGCAATCTTCATTTTTTATCTAGACTGGTCTTTTTATTTAGATTGTCTTCTAAATATAAGCCTCAGGGCCAAGGATTGCTGGAGAATTTCCTACCTTTTTCCTGCTCCTGCCTGAATCAGAAGTGTACTGTGGCAGCTTTATGTTCTCTCACTGCAGAAGTGTATTTCTATAGAGGGACCAGCAATCAAGATGTGGCTCATCCTATAGCTGAAGAGTACTCAGCGTGGCTGGGAAGCCCTTGGCAGGGCCACACTAGCAGAGGACTCAGATGTATTCAGCTCTCCTCTCTATTTCACTGAACTCCAATAGCAGCACTTGTCTTCTACAGTCATGGGGAATAAAGGAGCCTGTATGTGTTGATCTGGGCTTGAGGCTGCTCTTAGTTTTGTCAGGTTTATGAGATTACAATCTTTTGATTCTTCGTGTATGCAATGCGTGGTTATGGATTGTTCTTTTAGACAGTTCTTTTGGAAGATCAGCCCACTACTTTTCCCCATATTTTTGTTAAAATGTATACCTGGTTCAAAATTGAGGAGGGGAAAAAGAATAGGATTTAGAAGAGAAATATTTAAAGAATAATCTTTACAAGGGCTTTTTTTTTTTCCACACCGCTACCTTCCAGTCTCTATTTTGGACAGCCGTGCTCAAAGTATTAACCCAGAACATAGTCCCACAGACCAGATGTTGCTGTAAATGCAGTGGAATTAGACAGGAAGAATCTGTTTCCTTGGCTGTTTGAAAGGCATTTCTGGGGAGGCTAAACCAAAACACAGAAGTCACAAAATGGTTTGCATGCAACTTTGTCATTAATTGCTAAATAAAATGATCCCGAGATGAAGATGGACATGTTGGTCTTTGGCTGTTCACGGTCTTTTTCATATTCCAGAAGGGAAGTATTTATTTCCTTCCTTTACAAAAATAACATGAAGGAGTAAAAAAAGTCCGTAGTTTTGTTTCCTTCTGAACAAATGACCTGAGAAAGAAGACAATGGGGTAACATCAGCTGAAAAATGATGCTCACCGCTATCAGAAATGCCATGTGGATTACCTCTTTGGCTAGAGCCTAGACATAGAAAAGTAAGTACAACATGTGAAATTTTAAAATTGTTGTGCAACTTCAGTCAAGTGCTATATTCTACAACTTCCAGTGTTATTCAAGAAGCCTTATTTCAGCTACATTTGTTCATTGCCAAGTGTTAAGACATATTTTTAGCAGATGAAAACTGTCACTGCATGAAGCACCTAGGGAACATGCCCAGGAGGATAAAGGGAAGAACCTGCATGCGTATTTAAGTAGTTCATCATTCTCAGCTCTGCATCTGATGTCAGGGCAAATATTTAGCTGTGGGTTGTTGTAACTGACAATACTGGGTTTTCTCCAAAGGAAAGGTATTTCTTAGTGAGATGCCAGAAACAGTTCATGAGTGAGCCTAGAGAAAACCTTGTCCTTGTATCTCCTTAACGTGCTTACAAGGCTGCATTTGCGAGAGACTTAGGGCTCAGGATCTTGTTTGGCTGCAGATTAGTTGCAACACTGAATAGGTTAAGTATCCACAGCAGAAGGCTGACTGAGGATTTTCCCATGCTTTCCAGGGATAACACGTGGCCTCATTATCCCATAATAACCCAAGAAAATTTGCAGACACTCCAGAAATTATATTTTCAAAGAAATCTTTCACAAAGAAGCAGGTAAGAATGACCGTGTTCCTTTGCTCCTCAAATTCTTTGTTTCCGCTATTTTGATCCCTGCAAAAGTATTGTCTTTTGAGAGAATCCAGTCCATGTTATTATTATGGTTGCTTTTAAGACTTACGAATGATCACATATAGCTCAGTAGCCTGTAAGTTTCGTTCTTCTCTACCATCTACTGAGACAGGTTTATAATCCTTCATTTAATATTGAATCTGTACTGCGAAGGCTACATAGAAAAGTTTTTTGAATGCTCTCCAAAGGATAGTCATGGATATGCAACCACAGCACAAAGACTTTATCAGCAGATATTTCCTCACCTTAATTTAAAAAAAAAACATACATCTAATAGAACTTTGGATTTCATTAACTTTTGTAGAAATTACAGTACTCTGTATACAAGGACATTTGCAGTAGGAAAAGTAATCTATTCTGGATAAATTTCTGTTTTTGGAATTTTTGATCCTAGAGCTCCTTCCTTCCTAACATGGCCAAAAGAGAAAGATGGGAAACACCAAAAATACCAATACAGTAAGGAGACGTAGTCTTAGCATATCTCTTTTCTTCTGTCTGTCTCCTTACTTACTAGTCTCTCTCCCACTTTGGATGGCATCCAGAGCAGAGACACACTGGACTTCCCTATCTGTCCCAGATGGATAAAATCTGTTTAAACCTGTTCTCTTCCATAATTCTTTTCATTCTTCTGATTCGGAAGAAGCAGTTTGTGACAGTTGCTATCATCTTGCAAGAGAAATATGAGGATTTTCAAACATTAAGATACCAGACAAAATTCCTTCAGCTACCTGAAGGAATTCTTCCTGCTCTTTTAATTATCTGATTCTTTCACTTGGCCTTTTCTACAGAAACAGCTGAATAAGTTATTTCTTTAGTATTTCATTTTGAGTGTTCCCTTTTAAAGTTCCTTTTAAAGTTTTGTTTTTTTTTAAATCATTATTATTTTTCATTTTTCTTTTATTTTTGCAAAAGTATTTCCTAATTGTTTTCCCCCCAAGATCTGCTTCAAATATTTTAATGGACTTAGGTCAAAATAAAAAAGTATGAATTTTTAAAAGAGGCTAGAAACCTCCAGAGTCTTCATAATTATGAATGACTTGCTTCATAGCCCAGAGCTGCTGAAACGTGCTGGACATCTCTCTTTGACTTGAAAACAAAGTGCCTCACGTTGGAGCATTTCAGGTTCAACTACACTTTCCTAGCCAGAGTGCACATATGCATCCCTTCTGCTTACCCCCTAATGGGGAACTAGGCATCTGGCAGGATGCAAGTTCCCTGTGGAGGCTGGCATTGTACTGCACATCATGCACAGAATCTGGCCCTCCAAACAAAGCTCCCATGGCTACTCAGCTTTTAGAGTGTGGGCAGAGGAAGAAGAGTCATTTCTTACTTTTCATATAAGATACGAATCTGTGAAGATATTTCCCATTATAGGAGTGAATCCCAGATGCTGAGCCCCAGCAGTGCTGGCTATAAGATTTCCTTATCACTGTTTTTCCTTGTTTCTAGCTAGACTCGTAGAGAGTTGCTCATGCCTTGAGACAGTTCTGATTCCTAAGAGACACGAAAGTAGGATTTTCTTAGAGTTCTAATGGAAACCAGTGTTTAGCCCACAGGAATGAGACGCTGGTACATAGATTCCATAAGTAAACGAAAATAGCCTGTGTTTGAGTTGCTTATAGAAGTGAGACCCATACAGAATGGATTCCTGACAGATAAGTATATTGTTCACTCTCTGCAAATGCACTGGTGGACTTTCTTGACAAATTAGTCATCGATACAGAACTATTTTATTAGAGATCACACACTTGCAGAGCTTCCCATGCTGCTTTGTATAATCCTTTTATCATAGTAGATTACTGGGAAAAACAAAAATAAAAAGTGAGATGGCTGATGAAGTAAGCTTAATTGGCTCTATGAAAGATCTGCTGATTAAGTTCGTGTTGTTTTGCAGTTGACATGATTTGCAAGGATAGCAGCATTCTTGATTTTAATAGAAGCAACAGTAAGTAATGGAAAGTGTTTAATATTATGGAAGTTTCAGGGCAATGCTTCATGATAGTCAGTAGGTTTGGAGTATCTCATTAGGAGAATAAAACATAAGAATTTAAGAGGAAAAAGTGAGTCATTTCTTCACTAGAGATGGCCACAGAGAAGGACTGAGGAAATTCAGCATTCACATGATTTCAGCAACAGTCAGTAATTCTGGGGATTGTAGAGTCATGTTGAAAATAACCTAGGGGAAATCATCTGGTTCAGCCTCCTGCTCAAAGCAAGGTAAGCTGTGGGATCATACCAGACTGCTCAGGGATTTGCCCCGCTGGGTCTTGAAAACCTCCAGGGAAGCAGACTGCACAGCCTTTCTGAACAGCCTGTCCCACTGCCTGAATAGCCTCATGGGAGAAAAGTTTTCCCTCATATCTGAAACTCTGCAGTTTCACTCATAGAATCATAGAATCATAGAATCACAAGGTTGGAAAGGACCTACAAGATCATCTAGTCCAACCGTCCTCCCATTACCATAGCTACTGAAAAACCACTAAACCATATCTCTTAGCTCCTTATCCAGACGCCTCTTGAACACTGCCAGGGATGGCAACTCCACCACCTCCCTGGGCAGACCATTCCAGTACCTATTTGTATCTTGTTCTCTCTCCCTGCACCCCTGTGAGGAGACTGGTTCCACATTTTCAGTGATCCCTCACAGGCTCTGTGGGAACTGTTAGTTGTACCTGAAGCCATCTCATCTCCAGGCTGACCCAGCCCAACATCCCCAGCCTCTCAGCCTCTCCTCATGAGCCTAGTGCCCCATAACTCTGGGGGCCCTCCAAGAGCTCCCTTCAGTTTGTCATGTCTTTCCTGCATTGCGGTGCCCCAAATGGATGCAGTATCTAACATCTGATGGTTGCCACAGAGAGAGTGAGAGTCCTTTTCCTCCATCTGAGGGTCATGCCCCTGTTCCTACACTCAGGAACTGATGGCAGCTTTTACTGCCATGGCAAATCATAGGATTGTATTCACCTTGCTGCCTGCCACCACTCCAGAGCCTTTTCTTCAATGCTGCTCCTCAGGCCCTCCATCTGCTTGGGAGACATAGCGTAGATGACTATCTTACATTAGACCCCTACCTTGCAGATGCTGATCTTCCCCATTGACTCGGATGGAATAGAAACTGTCATCCTAAGATGCGCTCCTCATAAAGATTAATTTAGTACCCTTGACTTCATTGGGATGATTCATGAGTCACGAGTTACTCATGTGCATAAATGTTTTCAAGATCACGCCTGGAGCATGTACCTGGGTTTGGAGGACTTTTGATTGACAAATTTATTCTGTTCTCTTTCCCTTAAATATTCATTTGTTAACTTAAAAATCTACTTATTCATACATTACTCATTAAAATATGAATAAAGTTAGTTATAAAAGGTCTAACCTAAAAAAAACCTACCCTCTTTTTTCTCAATTCCTTTGCAAGCTCTTAGGAAGAGTGTTATTCCCATTATGTTTAAGGGATGCTAATGATTAACAAGGTTCGTTATTAGTGGTGTGTGCTGATATTTTAGAACTTTGAAGATGAAAAATCTTGGCTTTTCATCAAAATGATTAAACTGTTATCTCTGTCCACTAAAAAATCCTTTACAAAAGATCATTTATTAGCAATAAGCAATTAAGCAGCCTGGGAAAGATGCAAGGGCGTCTTAGTTTTTGTTACTTAATACAGCAAAGTGTGAATTCTCAGATTTCTATTTTTCACCTTGTTATTTTCTTATTCTTGAATTTCTATCAAGGTCTCTCCAAAATTCACTTCAGCTTGTAGTTAATTCACCTCATTTTTTTGCAACTTCACAAGTGCATCCTCCCCCTAAGCAGAGCAAAAGCTTAATATACTGGATCATCTTTGTGTGAATCTTTCAGAGGCTGATGATTTCTTGATTTATTGAAGTAAAATTTGCTGACAGTGAATGATCCCAGCTTTGAGATAAATTTACCCAGTGTATCTTTTCCAAAAGCAAAGAAAAAATGATGGGATGTTGCTTTTTTTTTCCCTTTTTTTTTTTTTTTTTTAATTTTTATTTTTTTCCAGATACTTACCTTTGACTGGAGATATATTTTACCTTTTAGAATTAAATGTAATTACAGTATGAGCTTCATTTTTGCTTGTTTTTTTCCCTTTCTTTTCTCTCCTCTTTCTCTTCTTGGAGTTGAACTGAAAATGAAAAGATGCAGGAAATAAAGGAACTTGTACTTAATCCCTGAGCATGAAAACATGTCTAGTTGTAGCTCATCAGAGAAGTTAGCCAGCAGTAGACAGTCTGCAGACACTGGACATTACTCCCTCCCCTCCCCTCCCCTCCCTCCCCTCCTCTCCCCTCTCCTCCCTCCCCTCCCCCCCCCCCTCCCCATTATCCAGTGAGAGATAATGAATAATCCATATTATAATTAAAATATAAATCTTTAGGACTTTTCTTATAGGCAGAGTGAAGTGCAATGCAAAGAATGGTAGCGACAGAACCATGAAATCTATTTGCTTAGCTGGCTCTATAAACACTTGCCTGTCAGCAACACTTCCAGAGCGAGAACATACATCACTAGCTGTGATGTCCTACATGGGGTTGGTACAGCATAGTTCACTAGTGCACCTAGATGTAAGGTATCTGATGCTTCTGTACAGGGCAAAAATCAGTTATTGGCCTTCTCAGCCCTCTTCTGTTTGGGGAGGAGGGTGCGAGCAGGGAAGTTTGCCTGTGAGTCTGATACAGAGATACCTCATTGCACTTCATTTTTCTCCTCCAGCTGTGTCTGGGCTGAAGATTTATGAAAGGCATCTTCCTCTGCTCCTTTCCCAGCATTGCTCAGCATTCCCTTTTATCCATATATATTTGGTTTTCTGGATCAGTCCCATTTCAACTACTTTGAGCCATCTACATATAAAACTGAGGTTCCCACATTCTCTGTGGTGCTGCGGAAAGAAAAGTAAAATCTGTATGGATTTTCACATGGGTTTTTCTGCTGTTTGAGGGCTTTTTGCTGGAATGAAAAACGCAGTCATTAAAATTTCATGATGCACTTCCAAGAAAAAAATGTTCTCTGTTTAGTAAAATAATTAAAAGCCTGCATGGTCCCTGCAGTAACTGGCTCTGGAGGGATGAATGGGAGTGCAATAGAGGAAATGTGCTTGCTTTAATCAGCATTATATCAACGGAGTGGGATCCATGCAGGAGAACTGCTAGAAATCTATCATTCGATAGAGCTGCACCATTTCCAGACCCTTGGGGAAAGCTCAGTACTACTTTGCATTCCAGACACACTGTGATTGGGTCAGACCAGAGTAAAGCGAAACCATATCCCTCCCCAGGGTTCTTATATCATTCTAAATAAATAAAAACTTCCTGCAACACAGTATAATACATCAGAATCTTCCCCACCTCCCCTTCCTTCAGCCTTCAAGGTATTTCTGTAACCCACTATGCTATTTTAAGCTCCTATACCGGTGGCAATTGCTTGATTTGGCACTGAACCTCAGTGACACAAATGCAGCATTTCGGCAGCAACGTTGTAGAAAAGAAGCACATGCAGCTACAGCACTCTATTCTTCTGTACGGAGAGAAGGATCTATTTTTAGAACCTTTAGCCATCCTCCCCCTCTGGCTCTCTCTGCTCCTTTGAATGCAAACAGGTTATGAGACTGCATGCGGTGGGAACAAAAATAGCACTGTCGGCCTTGAGAAGACTCATGATAGCAACAGGTGACACCGTGAACAGTAACTCAGAAGTGCCTAAAGGTACACAAAAATGGAGGAAGGCTGTCGTCATCCAGATCCAAAGCTCCCACAGGATTCTGGACATAGTGCTGAGCCTATCTAGCTTTTGCTTTGGCACATCACAATGTTCAGCTGCCTGCTAGCTTTGCCTATTGCTATGTTCTAACTAATGACAGACAACATGTTCCAGAGCTTGTGTATCAAACTCTGCAATTACTCACCACAGAAGCTGCTTCCCAACAAGAGCTGCTTCCAAATGTCTCATGGGTGCTCTGTGATGGTACACAGCACAATGAATTTCTCATAGAAATCATGGTGCAACTTTAAAACATGGATGTGGGGAAGGGAAGCATAGAAGAAGCCAAAGTCCCAGCTCTGCCCTACTAGAAAAATAATCTCTCCAGGAAGCTGATCTGAGTTTCTGTAAGAGGTGTTGCTTAACTTTCAGAAAATCTATGCCTTCTTTGTGCAGGATGGAAAATATTCTGCTCTTTCTGTAAGCATGCCCAGCCTGCCTGCAAATGGGACATGAACCTGCAAAGATTTTTGCTTCTGATCCAGTAATTGCTTTTAAGCAATCTAGTGCTTAAATTATAGTTCAACATAAAAGCACTCCTATTAAAGTACATGTCCACATTAAGTAAAACTATTGCTTAAGCACAGCAGTGCTCAACATTCCTAATGCTACAGGCTTGGGACAGAGTGGCTGGAAAGCTGTGCACTGGAAAGTGCTGGTGGATGCTTGGCTAAACTTAAGCCAGCGGCGTGCCCAGGTGGTGAAGAAGGCCAGCAGTGTCCTGGCTTCTATCAGAAATGGTGCAGCCAGCAGGAGCAGGGAAGTGATTGTCCCTCTGTACTCAGCTCTGGTAAGGCCACACCTCGACTACTGTGTTCAATTTTGGGCCCCTCACTGGAAGGGCAATGAAGCTGTGAGGGCTCTGGAGCGCAAGTCTTATGAGGAGTGGCTGAGGGAACTGGGATTGTTCAGTATGGAGAAGAAGAGGCTCAGGGGAGACTTTATCACTCTCTACGCTGAACTAAAAGGAGGTTGTGGTGAGGTGGGTGTCAGTCCCTTTTCCTAGGTAACTGTGATAAGACAAGAGGGGGTGGCCTTAAGTTGCCCCGGAAAAGGTTCAGTTTGGATGTTTAAAAAAATGTATTCTCAGAAGAGTGGTGAGGCAGTGGGACAGGCTGCCCAGGGAGGTGGTGCAGTCACCGTCCCAGAGGTGGATGTGGCACTGAGGTACGTGGTCAGTGGGCATGGTGGGGGTGGGCTGGTGGTTGGACTGGATGATCTGAGAGGTCTTTTCCAACCTTAATGATTCTATGATTCTATGGTCAGGGCTCAGGCAGCTGATGATTTGGCTTCCAGATAATAGGGTGGGAAAGGTTTTGATATGTGCTTTTTTTAGATGGAGGCATCTTTCTAGTTATAATTCTGAGTGCCAAGGCATGCTCTCTCCTGCTCTTTCCTCAGTGCACTTTGCAAGGTTTACATTTCCTGAAGGAGTTTTTTTCTAGTCATGTTCTCCTGTCACATTCTACATTTTTTTTTTGTTTTGGGCTTAGGATCAAAAAGCACAGTAATTCAACTGCAGCAGACAATGATGAAGATTTTCGGTCTGCTTCCCCTCTCTGTCATGGAGAACTCTACCTGACCCAGCTTCAGCAATCTCAGCATCCCACACAGGTGCTTGGGCCTGTGGGAAGCTAATCACACGCTGCTTTCCTGGCCATCAGCGGGAGAGTCTGAAAAGGATCATCTATTCTAGCCATTGGCAGAGGCTGTGGGCGCTATATGGACTGTACAGTCACACCATTAATGCTTAAAGAAAGCTGCAGGGACAGACTCCAGGAGGAGATTTTTCCTCACAAGTTTTATAGCAAAGTCTATAACTGCTGTGCGAATTTTGGTGTGCAGTGAACTGTTTGTCTGAAGGGAGAGGAAAATTTCCAGAAAATATGTTGGTATAGTATATGAGGCATTTATTTATTATTAGCTATTGGGAACTTTACATTGGACAGCTATTTTCCATGCTGCCCCTGGCTATGTTCCCACTGCTGGCAGGAGAAACAGCTATAACATAATGCCATCTCTCTTAGCGGTAGAGGAGAGTTAGTTGCTAGTATGCAGAGGAGAATTCAGCAGCTTCAGATGGAAAGTTCTTTATCCTTTCTTTTTCAAAAGTGCCACTTCTAATGGCTTTGCAGTTCTTCAAGTAACTGGAGTGGTAAGGCTCCTTTCTAATCTCAAGAATGCACTTTTTCAAAACTTAGTTCTTAAGCAGAAGCTTTATGAATTCACAGCAATAACCTATTCATACTAATGGTCTCATACATGTGACCAAAGGTAACTGCATTTCTGTCTTCTCTGAGGCATCTCAAGATACGATGCCTGGTCAGAGGCAGGTGAGCAGCTAAAAAGAGAATTTTAGATGATTACTGCATACACGCTTCTAGAGAATTAATAAATGTCTAGAGATTTGGTAAATGTCAGCTAATTTCTGGACATACAAGCAGGTATCTTTCTTCACCCACTTGCTCTGAACAATTCCCTCCACCTGAGATTCCTACAGAGCTACAGAGCCCCTTCAACTATGGCAAATTCATAAAATTTCTTCCTTCTGGACAAACTATTATTGCAAGCTGTCTGCTGAGGAAGTAAAAAAAAAAATTTAGTCTGTGGTTAAAAAGACCTCAAACGTATGCTGGAGTTATGCCTTCCCCTGAGCCATCCTCCTTATCTCACTGCTTGATTCTCTTGACAGCCCTCTTGTACTCTTGTGGTGAACACTCTGTTATGTAGATCAAAATACAGTATTCATAAATTACTCCTGAGTAGCTCCAGTTCTGTATGTGTGTTTCTGCCTCATGCAGCCAAAAGCTCAGATATACTCGAGACAGTGTTCATGGCAGGAACCTTGCTTATTATTCAGCCAACTCACGCTAGCCACGAGGTGTTATTTCAGTCAGTATTCCTAATCAGTGAGAAGTCTGAAATAAATTAACCAGTCTAAACTCATTAAAGACAGCAGTATCAGTCTTAGGAATATGTATGAATTCTTAAGATCTGCTTCTTTCCTCCAGATTTAATATTTGCTGTTTGCAAGTACTCTCTGAAATTACCTTTGGCACAAGTATTTGGTTTGCTTTTGCTATGAAAACCATTATCTCATGCCACCGAAGGTAATTATGCAGGAAAGGGAGTACGTTCCTTAATCATCATTTGTTATTTCTTTCCCATTGTTCATCTTTTTTCTTTTTTTAAGCAACGGGTAGAGGTAATACAGCATTTATATAATGTAGTGCCCATTTAAGCATGTGAGCAATGAATAAAGTGTGCAGAAACACCAGAAGCTGATTGTTTTTACATAAATAATTTTGTATTTATAGAAGTATTTGAATTGAATAGAAAAAAAATAGCCTAATCTGCCAAGTTTTTAAGTGCAATATAAGGCTACATGTTTCAGGAAAACTGTTGACAAAATTTCTTACTGCCTAAGTTCTTTTTATCACTCTGAGACTTAAAATAGGTTTACATTTGAAGGGGACTGTGCCGGAAAGCAAATAGTTTCTGGTTCTTTACAGAAAATACAAAGGACTCATGTAACACTTGTGTAAGATTTATCACCTTTTAACTCTCCTGCACAATCAGTACGACACATCACAAACTTTATCACTGAGGGGTTTTAGCTGCAAAACCTTTGATAATTGCAAGTGACTCCAAAGGAAAAAGTGCACAAAGACTGATAATTCTGTCTTCTTGTTGTGACCTTTCCTATTTGTCTTAATTGCTTATCAGAAAGCAGTAAACATCTGGAGTGTCTTCAAAGCATGACTTGTGCTGAAACGTCTTCTTTTTAGATCAAGTAAGTCAATTCATGGATTAAAAACAAGTTTTCTTTTTCTCTCTTTCTACGTCCAATTTGACCTCAGAATTATCCAGTTGAAAACTTCAAATTAAGATCTTCCTATAAAAGTTTCAGTTTGGCTGAAACAGTAAAAAGTCCTTTGTTAGAAATGTTCTATTATCTTTATTAAAACACCTGTGTGAGGAATATAACATCCTATGGTTTGTAGGTGATAAAGACAAAATGTTTAAAAGATGAAAATGAAAAAGTCTGTGATTTTTCTTTCGGTAGCTTACTTAGAGACAGACAGTAATGGCGTTTCTGATACAATACATTTCTTCATAGGAAAGATTAAAGGAAGCTAAAAAAATCTCTCCTTTGTCTTCATATTAGCCCTATCTTCCTCTTCTTTCCATTCACCGTTCGTTTGTTGGACAAATGGAACCCTTTCTTTCCCGCGACCCCATCAAAAACTCCCCCTACTTCAGAAATCCAGGATACCTATCCAGGAGGATAGGTAGTTTAAAGCTTATGAGACAATTAGTCAGATGAAACTTTCAGAGTATAGAGACATTTCCAGAGTATGTACAGTTCTACAAAAGTTTGCAAAAGCACTATGGAGAAGAATGAAAATTGTGCTTCATTTTCCTTTGGAACATAGATCACATGGAATGCTGCCATTTTTTAAAGACAAAAAAAAAAAGTAATTATGTGAAAGTAAAGTAAGTGTATTGTCAGAGTCAAACAGTTCACTGATCTGGACGTTAAAAATATCTATGTGCACATAAACTTGACAACTGATCAGGGGATATCACTGGCACACAACTCCTTGCATTTCAAGCACTATACAGCCATAGCTTTCTCTCACCTACTGAATTGGCATTATTACTTGAATACATCACTACCTCTCAAGTGAAAGAACATTACTGATGCACATCGTTTCTGTCCTTCATTACTCATTCTGATCCTGGGTCATTGAGATGGAATGGTTACAGATATATTATAGTTCTATAGACCTGTTGTGCCTGCTGGGGCTCTTATAAATTACTGGTCTAGTTTTCTGTTTTTATCTGTTTTTTTGTTTGTTTCTTTGTTTGTTTTTTGGAGTGGGGGTTGGGGAGGAAGTGGAGTGCAGAGGTGGCAAGATGATTCTATTTCCAACCTTGATTTATTTCAGATGATTGGTTTTATCTAATTTTGTCATCATGGCAACTGTAGGTGATTACAGAGACAAACTGTATCCAAAAGACCAAGAAAAAAAAACCCCGCGCTATTAAAAAAGAACCACTTTCCCTTTGATCAGCAACCCATAGAAACCTGCCGACTTCTTTCAGACATTATAGCTCTTTTAATTAACTTACTACTGGCTTTGCTATTATACAGAGCTAAACCACTGCAAGAATGTTAAGGCGATAATAAACATCTCATTTAAATCCACTAAAGAGAGAAAAAAGTAATTTACAGCAAGACTCCTGTCCTTAGTTTACCCTTTTGAGTCAGACGTTTGAGAACATTTGGGAACTGACACAGTTTTCCTTAGGACAGAAAGGATTCCCCCCAGAGGACACAGGCTTGCTTACTGAGATGAGAAATCTCTGTTCTTTGCTGCCTAGAACCTTCTGCCTATCTAAGGAGATGGGATCAGTAATAGTTTGCAAGAGTTCATGACTTTTTTGTGTTCTTCTTTCAGTAAATTCAAATCCCAGTTTTAGAATTTCAGCAACATTTTACTGCTGTGGATTAATTTCTCAGGTTTTTCATTATTTAAAACTCAACGCATCGATGACTTTTAATGTGTGGATTAAGAAATAAATAAAGAAAAACGTGATATTGTGTCTGTATTTATGGTACTGAGGAAAAAATAGTCCCATTACTCAAAGTTTAGTGTTTACCTTTTGGAAAAAAAAAAGGGGGGGGGGGGGGAGCATTAAGAGAAGGCTTAGGAAAAAGCACTGAAAATAGTCCAGAAATCTAGAAAGCCTCCTTGCCACAGAAAGGAAATTAAAAAATTATTATTTTTTGCTTTTTAAAGAGTAGTTTGAGTGATGACTGAAACCAGCTCAGTAAGTGCCTCTGCAAAGAAGCATTTATTAGTGTTGCAGAGATCTTTCATCCACCAAACCAATGGCAAAAAGCAGAAATGAATGGAATTCTAAGTGCAAAGAAATGTGAATTTCTGTAGCAAAATAGAAGCAGTGTTTGTATGATATCTGTGAAAAATGGATGCAGTTCTCAAAAGTACACTCTGTCAGATTTTGTAGCCATGATGCAGGCAGATAGACTATTAGATGAGCCACGCACATTCTGACAATACCTCCCATCCACAGGACTCCAATTCAATTCTTCATCTCACATGTTAATATTTAAAATTAAACTGCACACTCAGAAGCTTGATTGTCAAACGTGACAAAGTGCGGTAGTTGATTTTTCTTTTCATAACTTTATTCTGATTTTTCAATGGTATTTCTATACCTTGGCAGGCTAAAATACGGTTCATGTTTTATACTTAAACACTGGTTTGCAAAGGGGAAGTCCTACAGAATCACAGAATTGTAGGGGTTGTAAGGAATCTCTGGTGATCATCATAGAGTCCAACCCCCTGCTAAAGCAGGTTCCCTGCAGTAGGTTGCATAGGCTGCTGGTATACTTGGCTGCTGGTGCATTCAGCAGAAACCCTCCCAATGCTATCTGCCATTTATCTGAACCATGGGCCATTGCATATCTCTTCAGGGGGCTAGCCTGGACCTAGGAGCTCAGAAACATTCTTAGATGCTCTAGTTAGGATGCAGTCGTTGCAACTGGAGATCAGAATGTTGTTCTGCAAGTACTGAAGTGTGCTCACACAGTGTCTTCTATGTGGCAGAAGCTGGTGACTGCCCTAAGAAGAAATGTTTTCCAGCGAATGGCAAAGGTTCTTTCGGGGCTGATGCTTCTAGATGGCTACAGAGACTACTCTTTGTGGAAGCAGAGTGAAGGATAAGAAGACAACTCATGACACATCTGTTGTATAGCTCTTTGACGGCTTGAACACCTTCATGATTTTCTGTAAACCCTTCTCTTGATTATGAGTCATGCTAACCTGCTGGGGAAACAAGAGCAATCTTACGTGATTTGGGACTAGTCTCAGCTAACCAAAGCAGTTTCAGTTTCAGACTGAATCAGTCCAAAGAGGTCTGAAAAGACTTGCAACAAGATGTACCATGTAAATTCCAACAATGAATAAATCAGAAGTAATCGTGAGCTGTGTGTGGATATTCTGTGAAGAGGAAGAAGAGAAAATTAATCAAGTGCACTATTCATTGCAAAATTATTTTTTTCACTCTAATCACGAAGTATTGTATGGAGAGGAACTGTCTGCTTATAAGCCTTTTGGTTCTTAACGCAAGTGGTTTTCCAAGAACAGGGCAGGGTGTGGTTTTACCCTTAGCCCTCTGCTCCCATCCCAATAACCTAACTGTACATCCACTGTGTTTCCCAGTGCTATCTTTGTAGACTTCACTGATACTGGCCTGAAAGGGAATGTTGTACTAAGTGCCTTCAGCTCTTCCATTTCACCTGTGATAGCTTCTGACCACAAGCTACTTGCTTAGAGGAGGATTAACTGGGCTAACCCAGAATCCACGGCAAGACAAATACTTGGTTTCTACTGTTAAATATTTAGAATTCTTTCTTGCTGTTGTTTCAGAGAAAAGTGAAATTTGATGTCGATAGTGATCATGGGTTCTTGTTTGTGCAAGACTGTTGTTTTCCTGTTCAAAATTTAAAAGGAAGATTGTTGTTTTCCAAACATGATGAGGGTGTCTCACGATTTCACTCCAACATCTTCACTCCATTGAAACAGTGATGAATATATTAAAACATTGGCTCATAGTCCTTCTTGCTTTAATACATGAACTCACAAATCATAAGAGTTTAATGCACCAGAGAGTAAAGGAATATGATTAACAAAGTGTCTGTAACCATTTACAATCATGACAAAAGTAGGAACAAAAGAAAAACAAAAAAACAATTCAGTTGGAGTTGGATAACACAATGGATGCCTATCAATGTCTCCAGACTCTGGACTAATAAAACAGCTTCCAAATCCAAGTACCAACTGCTGTGTCCATCAGGCTGTCCTCCTCCTTTTCAATGTATCATTTGCCATAGAATCATAGAATGGCACAGATTGGAAGGAACCTCAAAGGTCATCTAGCTCCAACACTCCTGCCATGTGCAGGGTTGCCAACCACTAAATCAGGCACAAGATCAGGTTGCCCAGGCCCTTATCTAGTCTGGCCTTGTGTGTCCCCATTCCACTTCAGGGATAGGGCAGCCACAACACCTCTGGGCAGCCTCCTCCAGTGCCTTACTACCATCTAAGTGAAAAAATTTCCCCTGACATCTAATCTATATCTCCCTTCTTTTCATTTGAAGCCATTTCCGCTTTTCCTATCCCCTCATGTCTGCTCATGTAAAAAGTTGATTTCCCTCCTGTCTGTAAGCTTCCCTTAAGAACTGGAAGGCCACAATGGGGTCTCCCTGGAGCCTTCTCTTCTCCAAGCTAAACAGGCCCAGCTCCCTCAGCCTGTCTTCACAGGACAGGTGCTCCAGCCCTTTGATCATCCTCATGACCCTCTTCTGGACCCTTTCCAGCAGCTCTGTATTGTTCTTGTGCAGGACACAAGACCTTCCCAGACCTGGATGCAGGTCTGGACCCTTGTGAGATGGGATCTCACGAGGGCAGAGTAGTGTCCCATAGAAAAAAGTTATAAAACCAAAAGTTTTAGCTTAGAAATTTGTTAGGAAAAAGTGGTACATGCTCTATTTCTTCGTAGGTAGCTTAATTTGTACAATACTCTAGCATGCTTCATTGACTCCAATCCAGTTCATACTCCATTGAGTATGAAATAAAACTAGAATAAAATAGGCATTTACTCTCACCTTTTCTGTTCAGAGGCCATCAGGGTATCCTGAATATCTCCGAGGACCCAGTAGTGCATTAAAAGGCCATTCATCACAGGCATGAAATCACTGAAGACTTTATACAGAACATTTCAGTACTATAGAAATTGTCTCTGCAGTATGTAGTTCTTTGCTCTTCTTGATTAAAGGGAACACTGGAAAAACTGACTGTTGATTTTATGTGAGGAAAACAAGAGCAGAAATAAGGAATATTAGGTTCCCTTTACTGCAACACGTTTGGTATTGGTGGTCAGGATAAAGCTTGTGGATGCAAGGAGACAGCCACAAGACATTTCCATGCAAAGAAAACCTCAGTTCTACAGGAGGAAGCCTTGTGTGCATAGATAGAGTGTTTCCATTTCTCTTTCTTGGTTGGTTTCAATATTTTGTTTGGCTTGGTTTGGTGGAATATTTCTTCTTCAGACACTCTGGCAAAACAAATTGCAGGAGTCACAACCGTGATGAGCTGCCAGCCACTCCCCTGCCTGAAACAACCTGGATTAGTCTCACTGAGGGGGAGAGGATTTCAGTGTTGGGGTAGTTTTAGCATCTAGAGAGTAACAGAAATATCCACTGTCAGTTAACATAGAATAAAAACAGGAGAGGAAGAATAAGAGCCCTAACACGGAACATGCATCCAACAACAAGGAATCCATTTCTTTCCTATGCACCTTGTTATTTAGAACTTTGCATCCAGCTTGCTCCTGGCAACTACAAAACACATAATAAAATTAATAACAGTTCATTGCCACCAGCTGCTCACAAGAAACAGATGCAATTGAGGATCCATTTAGTCAGCATTTCTTTCTGCCCAGTTATACCTCATCTTGAGCAGGAGATATTTGATAATGAATCGTGTATTGGACTATGAAGTAGGACAGATATAAATCAAATTGTTCTCCTTAATTATTACGGTTCACTAAGCACTAGGCCTACAGATAAGCACAGGAAATTTGTAGAGACACATTCTGAGGAAAATTCAGTTTTAGCTTCATTCATCTGGAGGTATTCCTTCTCCATAGGATCCATTGTGAGCTATGGGGTTGCATTTACAGGGTAGACAATCCACTGCCCTGCCACAAAATAAGTGCATTGGTACTCCATCTTGGGGATGCTCCTGGAATATGTTACTTTCCTAAACCTTTTGTTTTGTCTTAACAGCAAGGAGATAACAGCACAACCAATCCTGTGACCTCTCTGTCAATGCTTCCTCTAGAAATTTTAATTTGAACTACTGTGGATCCCCCTTTGCCTGAAATGTGATGTAACACTGGAATATTTTTTCTACAGAAGCATTTTCATGTTTCAGAAGGAAAATGACATGGTTTTCTAAGTCTCTTAAAAACATGATTTACAAGTGTCATTATGATTCAGATTTTAAAATGTCCCCTTGCCCAAAAAGCATATTGAGAAATGTAATGATGTCTGAATGTTGGAGCAGGTGAACAAGAAATTTTTCCATTGGCCATTGACCTTCATATAAGGATAATCAAAGCAGCTTAGTAGAGCAAGCTTTGGATAAACATTCTAAGAGACTTAAGAACTCGTGTATGATGCAATTGACAGAAAATTGATAGTTCATTCAAATAGCGAATTAAATCTTAAATGAAAAACAAGTTGGAAGCATTCATAATTTAAAAGAAATCCATAAATCCCATAAGGGATAAGGAGAAACTGGTTTAGTCACTTTTTTTTTTAACTTCAAATTAGGTAGTCATGTAGTATCTAGAGCTATGTCCGTAATATGCAACACAAAAATAAATAAATTATAAAATAATAATAAAAAAAGGATGGTAATACTTTTAGACAGTCTTACTTGAAGAACTAGAGACTTGGAAAAAAACAAAACAGTCAAAGATGAACAAAGTCCAGGTAAAATATTATGGCAGTGAAGAAAAAGGAAACAGCAGGATAGGAGAGTTATAAGCACCAGCAGTGAAGGTTGCCCTTCTGCAGATCTCCATCCTGTGGCCAGTCAAGGACATGCCTGGAGAAGGTATGAGGACAGGTCGACGTCATGATTCTCCCACAAAGGAATCCCTTAAAGCTGAGTGCAAGGAAGGCCATCCCTGACCCTGATTCCTGCTGTCATTCTCCTCATGAGGACCTCAGTGAATCCCAGATGATGACCTGCTTTTGAGGTTTTTTGATCAGATTTATTTGAAATTGACCAAAAGGTTTTGACAACATTCAGGAGGCAGGAGAAACAGTCACTCAGTAAGTGATCTAACATATCTAATTTCCTTGGGAATGCATGCAAAGAATGAATGCCCTAAGGAAGAATTTTGTTAAAAAGCTTTGTTTTTATATATGTACTCTGTGGTTCTTTGAACTTCTCAATCCTGGTTAAGTTTCAAAGGGGAAGGAGGAGCAAAAGATTTCTGCTGTTCTCTGAAGTTTATTGAACTGAAAGGATTCAGACTACTGTATGCTGATGAAGGTGTTGAGCACTGCCACCTTTCATCATATTTTAATAATGAATTCCTGGGCATTAGAAGAGTACTTTTATGCAAAAAAGTACGCAGTAATTTATCCCTTTTTTTCCATTTTTTCTTCATCTTTTTTTTTTTACATCCATTCTGGTTTCCTCAGGAAACAAAGATAATGCAGATACATCCATGCACGTTTCCCTCATTCAAGAAAAAGGTCCAGGTATCAAAAGTATTTAACTTTCTACAATTCTTGTTAAAAGTCATAGCCAAGAAAAACACGTTTTTCCAAAATTTGCAAACTCCTGCTTTTCAGGGGTTGGTAACTGCAGAAATTTCCGAGAATCTCACAGTGTACTGGGCAGGAGACATCCTACTCCACCTTGGAATAATGATTTCAGCAATTGGGAGAGAGCGACGTGGCAAGTCAGTGTTATATACTAGTCGCGGCCAGATTTAGCATTAAGCTGAGCTGAGAGATAAAGCAACTTATTTGGAAACACAAATTTGCAACCATGGAATAATGTTGCAAGAAATACAGTGAAGTAATTAAATTTATGCTTAGCATTAAGTAACTTGCTGCACTGCTTCAACATTGCCACTGCTTTCTGGGTCAGCCCAAAGCAGACTCTGTAACCTAGCCCAGGCTTGGCATGCTCTGAGGAGCGTCTGGACCTGGGTCCTGTCAGCCCCTGGCCAAGGCTGAATGATCAGGCCACAGTACATTAGATGCTTCACCTGGGATGGATTCTGGACATGAGTACAGATGGGAGACAAGTGGCTGGAGAGCAGCTCAGCAGGAAGGGACCTGGGGGTGCTGGTGACAGCAGCTCAGCATGAGTCAGCAGCATGCTTTGCCAAGGGGCAAACTGTATTTTGGGATGCGTTAAGCACAGCAACACCAGCTGGACAAAAGAGGAGATTCTGTCTCTGTATTTAGCGTTGGCCTGACCTCACCTTGAATATGGTGAGCAGTTCTGTGCTCCACAATATAAAAACAATGTTAAGCCCCTTGAAAGCACCCAGAGGAGGGCATCAAAGCTGGTAACAGGGCTGAAGGCATATCCTGTGCGGAGAGGCTGAGGGCACTGGGCTATCCAATCTGAAGAAGATGACAAGAGGTGACCTCACTGCTCCCTGCAGCGCCCTGAGGAGGGGAAGCAGAGGGAGTTGCGGGGCTCTGCTCCTGGGAACTTGCGGGGCTCTGCTCCTGGGAACTGATGGTGGGAGGGGAATGGCACAAAGCTGTGCTGGGGAGAGTCAGACAGGGCATTTGGAAACACTTTCGGGTGGTCAAACGCTGCAACAGGCTTCCCAGAGAAATGGTTAATGCCCCATGCCTGTCAGCGTTCACGATGCAGTTGAGGACAATGCCCTCAATAACATGGGCATAACATGCTTTAACTTTTGGTTAGCTCGGATGTGGTCAGGTGGACTTAGTGGTCACTGAAGGTCCCTTCCAACTGAACTATTCAGTTCTATAGGTTATTTGGATGACAGAGAATCTGAGTAGATGTTATGCTATATTGTAACACAGGTTAGCCATTCGAAGCTAAGTAGTGGTAGATTTTTACTTAATGTGCAAATACACAGCAAATGCGCAGCTCTTCTGACTGATGAGAATACTTATGCACTTGTGGGCTTGGAGAGATGCAGGCCCTTGGGTGTCTACATACCAGTGTGTCTACTTGAGCATTACTTCTGCTCCTCCTTTGAACAGGACAGTATGACAAGGCTGATTCTCAACTGGATTTTAAATGTATTGCTCAGGCGTAGTAGCTGATAATTTCCTCCAAAACTGTCTAGAGAGGTTTAAACAATAAAGACTTTGAAAAATGTAGACATTGCAAATTACAGTCTTATACAACCATATAAGTGATAGCTATAAGTGTAGCTCATTACTAAATTCCTACAGGAAAACAAAATGAAACAACAAAAAACAATGACCACTGAATATATTTGTGCAAAATAGGCCACTCTGGATGAAATGGTTTTTTGGGGCAGGGGTATGCTATGACGTTGATCATTAGCTGTTGACTCCCTTGGCTGATTACAACAGCTCTCATGTCATTGCTGGAATCCTGTGAAGGAGAAGATTTTAGGTATACGCACAAATAGGGTATTATAGTGTCATTCATTTAAACAGTCAATATCAACTAGCGGACAGCTGAGTGATTATATATCTGAATTATAGAGAAACTGGTTTAAGTTAACTCCTGCTTTGCTAGCTGGTGTGCTCACTAGTTAGTGTAAGATATGAAGGTGACATTATCAGAATAGCTGAGCGTATATTTATATCTCCTGGAGAGAGCCTCTGAGGATATACAGGCATGCGGATGCCTATGTATGTACCCCATGTATGCTTCATTTTCAAGTAGGTGTTGACATACTCTGCCCAATCACAAGCATGGTATATCTACCCATGCAAACCTTTGGTATCCCTGGTCTTTCAAGTGTCCAAGCATTTGAGCAGAGTTTTCATGAATGCCAGTCTTAAATGTTGAGGGCATTTTTCGTCTCTATTTTTTGCCAAACTTTCAAAAAGTACAAGAACATAAAGGTACAGAGTATGAATTCAAGCATTTCATTGAAATGAATGCAAGGGTGGGCTTGAATGAGTGAACCTTCATGAATATCCAGTAATAGGATCACAAGAAGAGTACAATTAATTACTATCTGAATTAGGTATGTGAATGATGAATAATTATATCATTATAAATACCCACTGCCCAACATTAGCTTGGAGAATTGTTGCTGTGTGATGAAATGTGGATCGAAATCCTTCTGCTTGCAGCAACATTGTCCGTAGGTAGATGGGGACACAGAATACAATCTTCTTTGCTATGGAGCGATATCAAATCTATCATTAGGCTGACAGACAGCTGGGCATCACCTGTGCTGTGCTGTGCTGTGAAAGGTGCAGCACTAAATGGGTGCTTCCTCCTCACAGCATCTATATGCAGTACGGCACCTGTCCCAAACAGCTCTTAGGCAGCACTGCAGAGCAGCACAGCTGCTGGCAGGCAGGCAGAGCTGACAGACCCAAACCAGCAGTTGTTTGCTAAAACTGACCAATTCAACCCCCTTTTGAAGGACATCAGCCAAGTAAACTGTTGCTGTGAAATGCACTGTACCCATGCTTAACATACATGGCATACTGTGGCGACTGTGTTGATTGGGGTTTACAGCCCTGAGAACACAGGTGGGGTCTGGCAGTACAACAGCCATGCAAATTTCATGAGTAGGCAAATAACAGATTTATATGCTTCACACCAACACTGCATGCTTCCACTTGAAAAAAAAAAAAATGCAGAAGCAGGAAATACAGATTTAGCACTACAAAAAAGCAGGAAGATTAGGGAAACTGGGAACCAGTTGTCACTAGAATACATCCTGAAGGTTGTTATAAATAGTCTTCAAGGTGATCTTACGTGGCATATCCGTCTATACTGGGCTTAGTTGGCAAGGTTTTCAGAGCATGGGGCTGCTGGGATGACCTCTGTGAGCAGAGCCCTGCAGTGCCCCATGTCAGAGCAGAGCTCTCCACAGCAGCAAATCATTTCAAATCAGCAAAAATTTTCTCCAGCTGATTTGTTTGCTGGTGACTGTGTGGCAGAATGATTTACTTAGCTAAACTCATTCAAAGACGAAACAGCCCTTGAAAACCTGGTACAAATATAATTGTCTTCATATGTGCACTTGCAGCCCAGAAAGCCAACTGTGTTCTGGGCTGCATTAAAAAGGGGGGAGCCAAAAGGGAGAGGGAGGTGATTGTCAGCTCTTGTGAGGCTCCATCTGGAGTACTGCATCCAGGCCTGGGGGCCCCAGTACTGGAAGGATGTGGAGCTCTTGCAGTGGGTCCAGAGGAGGGCCACTAAGATGATCAGAGGGCTGGAGCACCTCTCCTATGAGGAACGGTTGAGGGAACTGGGCTTATTTGGCTTGGAGAAGGCTCCAGGGAGACATCATTGCAGCCTATCAAGACTTGAAGGGATGGTATAAACAGGAGGGGGAACGGCTGTTTACAAGGGTGGATAGTGATAGGACAAGGGGGAATGGTTTTAAACTGAGACAGGGGAGGTTTAGTTTAGATATTAGGAGGAAGTTTTTCACTCAGAGGGTGGTGACGCACTGGAACGGGTTGCCCAAGGAGGTTGTGGATGCCCCATCCCTGGAGGCATTCAAGGCCAGGCTGGATGTGGCTCTGGGCAGCCTGGTCTGGTGGTTGGTGACCCTGCACATAGCAGGGGGGTTGAAACTGGATGATCATTGTGGTCCTTTTCAACCCAAACCATTCTATGATTCTATGATATGTTTTCCTTTGTTTACAGATGGTTGTTTAAATGTGTGGGAATTGCATGTGGACCTTTAAGAGCTCATAATAAACTTCTTTACTTCTTTAAGTTCTTTACTATGAGAGTGGTGAGGTGTTGGAACAGGCTGCCCAGAGAGGCTGTGGTTGCCCTGTCCCTGGAGGTGTTCAAGGCTGGGTTGGATGGGGCCCTGGGCAACCTGGTCTAGTAAATGGGGAGGTTGGTGGCCCTGCCTGGCAGGGGGGTTGGAGATTCATGATCTGTGAGGTCCCTTCCAACCCAGGCCATTCTGTGATTCTGTGATTCTAAAAAGCTTCAGGTCACAAAAGAAAAGATAAAGCTAGCCATTGCTAGGGCAGTGTTGTTCCCTTTCATTTGCATCTGCTCAGTGGATAGAGGACTGACTGGGCAGCTTACTTAAGGCTAGACATTAGTGCTGTGGCTGTGAGTAGTAACAGAGACCTTGATAATTCCTATCAAGCACAGCCACTTCCTAGAAAATCAGCAGTGTTGCACAATTGTCAGTTGCAAACATGGCAGAGTGTCTGCATAGGCAGCAGCAATATCCCTGGAGATACCAATGAGAAAATAGATTTAGAAAAAAATCAACCCCTTTGTTTTCGTATTCTTCATTTTTATAAGACAGAGTTTATTTGTTTTCTTTCTTTTCTTGGTTTGTGTTTTCCCTGGAGTATTTTCTTTTTCTTCTTTTGTCTTTGCAACAGAACAGTTAGTTTTCAATAGTCTCCAGTATGTTTTCATCAATAGATGTTTTTACTCCCGATGACTGAAATACATCCAGCAACAAACCCATCGATTCTGCATGTGCAGAACAAACTTCACGATACTGATCTCTCAGGGCATGAGTAGTTATCATGAAAAGCAAATACTGCATTTTATCATTATTAGCATTATTATCTATGTCCAATTACAGCTTGTGAAAAAATGTTGGAATTTGTAGACTTGTAACAATCCTGAGGAAACTAATCTTGAGAGAAGTTTAGAAAGAAGATTGGTACAGCTCCTGCAGGCTTTGTTCTTGCACCCAGATCATGGAAACACTGTAAAGGCTCAGCAGCTTTTAACTGCTTTCTGACAATGTCTTTACTACCCTTGTCAGGGAAGTACCTTTAGCATCCTTCTTCTCCTGCATGTTGTATGTATTTGCCAGCATTTTAGCTATGCAAGTCTTATTGGTACCTGTTAGAAGATAGCAATTTGAAGACTGGTGCAGAAAGTACAGTTGTAAATGATGTTCATTCTTTCCATTAGGTTATTTTTACTTCTGTCTATAAACATCAGTTATGAAGGAAGACAGCACACTTCCCAGAATTTACAAAAAGAGCTGTATGAAGGTTACACCTTACTCTGCTGTTCCAGAAGGGAACAGCGTGGGCAGTAGGGGTTTCTACCTGTGGCAATGCATTGAGATCTTCAGAAGAAACAAACTGTTTTGCAAAACTGCAGGGCTGTCTCATGGAGAAACATAATGTCCCTCTGGCAGCCCCAGAGGGAACGGTGCTGTAGGTGGTACTGATGAGGACGGTGCTGAATGCTGGGGAGTGGGGCGATGGTCTTCTCCCATCCCCCCTCACATGGCAGCTCAACCCTGTGCACATCTTGTGCTGAAGAGTTTCAGGGAATTGCTTCCAAAGGGCTGTGGACAGAAAAAGCACCTGTAGAGGTCTCTCTTCACTTGGTCTGAGGAGATATATATCTTGCCAAGAGAATGCTCTGTGCTCTTCTCAAGCAAAGGAAAGCACAGTGATGAAGCTTTCAGAAATACCATTGTACAGGTTTGGTTAATTCATCCAGAACCTTTACCATTCAATTTCTTCTGCCATTTTTTGAAGTGATGAATTCCAGCATACAGTGCTAATTGTCAGGCAGCTACATCTAAACCCTGTAATAGCGAGATGCTCTAGCGGGAATTGACAGCTGGCACATATGGAAAGTGTTACTTACCATGGCCTGAAATTGGGGGAATTATGTGACAAAATTAAATGCTTACACGCTTCCAGGCAGCAGCTCTTATTTTAGTGAGGAACAAAAAAAATACAATTCCTGCACAAAGATTTACTGCAGGTAAGATTAATCAGGATTTTATACCTACAATATACCACTTCAAATTATATCACCAGGTATACACGGAAACTCATTTGCCTTGATGAATATCACAGCTTGCTTAATATGGCCAACAACAGAATGCCTTACAGCAGCAGCATTTTTGCAAAGAAACACAAACACCCATCTTTTGCACTTTTCTCACAGATAGTCATTTAAAAACACTTCTTTGTATGATTAAGTTTAATTAAGCATACTGGATTCACTTAGCAGAATTTTTCTTCCATCATCAAGATTTTGAAAGATTTTATTACCCTTATTTGTTATTTTTGATTGTTTCTTCTTTTTACTTTTTTTTTTTTCTGTGAAATTATTTGGTTTTTAGAGATTCTAACTGACAGAATTTGCTGCAGTGCTGTGCTCTGCTGAATAGCCAGCATATTTTGCAGGTAAAAAGGCCTGTTGCTTAAAAAGGGATTCCTGTGGGTGAACTCCACAGTAATTAAGCTGAGAAAGTGTAGGAATTCAGCATATATCAGTCTGGTTTACTTTCCAAACTCTGGATTAGCAAGGATTAGGTGCTGGCACGATGTTGTATGCATTCTCAAAATGTCTTTCCTGCGAGGGAATGTAGTATTTCAGTTTCTTAGGAATTACGGGAATGGTGGGACAACTATTTTCTGTTCTGTGAACAACAGAACAGTTCTATTAAAAAAACCAACAAACAACAAAAAACAACAACAAACAAAGCAAGAGGAAAAAGGCAGGCAAGCAGGTCTGAAGAGTTCCCATATCTGAGCAACTGTTGAATTGCTTTCCTGTTTGTAATCTGAATAAATGATGACTGCAAACACTTTTGAATTACTTGCCAGATCACTGCCTGGGAAATGACTGGGGCAAGTATTCCTGAAACCATTCAGAGTAAATTATGGGTGAAAAAGTGAGACAGCATATGCATGATTTAGAAACTGGCCAGTACTCAGCAGGCTGAAAACAATGCAAACTGTATCTGGAATTACTCTGGAGCGTGGTTTTTCCTGGAGCGAATCAAGTCAAAAATAAGGTAACATGAAACAGCTATAAAAAAAAAGTTGTTGACTAAGCACCCTTGAGCCTTTAGACCAACAAATATAATTTCCCTTGTTAAAATAATTCACAGAATTACAGAAGTGTCAGGGTTGGAAGGAACCTCTGGAGGCTGAGTCCAGCTTCCTGCTAAAGTAAGTTCTCTGCAATAGGTTGCACAGGAAAGTGTCCAGGCTGGTCTTGAATTTCATCTCCACAGGAGGAGAGTCAACTTCTCTGGGCAGCCTGTTCCTGTGCTGTCACACTCACAGTAAAGAAGTTCTCCTTTGTACGTGTGGAACTTTCTGTGTTCTGGTTTCTGCCTTTTGTCCCTCCTGCTGCATGCCACCAAAAATAGTCTGACCCCATTGACTTGACTCACCGAGGGAAACCCAAAGACAGGAGCCCACTCCAAAGAAGACATTTCTTGGAATTTTGAAAGGCAGATTGAACTTCCAGTCTCATCTGGATGTCCAGAGTCTGCACCCATGGGGCCAGGCTGGATCCCCTCTCTCCAAGGGGGTCTATAGCAACTCCCCTCCTTGAGAAGCCTCAGCTGTGTTCTGGTAAGAGTGCTCTCCTGCTTGTTTCTCTGAACTGAGGTAAGAGGTGAAGACTGACTTGTCACTTAGGACAGAGAATCCAATGAATTCAGTCAGGAGATCTAGTGGAGCTGAGCTATGGGATGTCCCAGCAAACTAGGAGTGGGGAATCCTCACCTGCTGCCTGTGAAGGACATCTTCAGCTGATAGCAAGTGCCTTCTGGTCATGAGTCTTGGTTTGTCTATCCCCAGCAGCTGCAAACCAACATCATTACTTTAAATCACACGGGCTTCAGCAAAGTTGGCCTCTGCTCAGGGCAGTGAGTATAGGTGTAGCCTTTTGAATCCTTTGTCACCCAATCCACAAACCTGGAAAATAAATAGGCTAGTTTAATTCTTCTTGAAGTCCCAGTTTTCAGCCTAAATTCTCTCCTCCTCATACACCTGTCTATTTAATCCCTCACCTATCACACTTCTTTCTTCACCCAGAGATTTTGGGCTCATAGAAAGTAGTTTTTTTGTCCTTTTGCCCAAAGGCTGCGTTACTATTCCTATTATATGTCAACTGAGGAAAGAAACATTTCCTATTTGATTGCAGAAAATTGCATTCAGAGATACAGAATCACTGCACGTAACAAAGTGCTAGTTAAGCCAATTAAAAGAGTCTAAATTAAAAGAAAGAAACAAGCTGTTGTCAATATACCAGTGTCAGTTCTCACCAGTGCTTTGAATTAACCAGTAATCAGGCTTTTCAGGCAGTCCAGTCCCATCTCCATTGAAGAAAATGGCAAAACCCCCAAAGATACTGGGGGAGCGAAATTCAGTAAATAATCTGCAAGCTGCTAGTTCAATAAAAGTCATAGTAATTATGCAGATGGCCATATAAAGTTCAACTGAAAATTGTGTTGTGTTAAAAAAAAAAGAAAGAGAGATAAATATGGAAGAGAAATTCTGTTGTAGTAGAAAATTACTGAAGTCTTGGATTTCAGAGTTAGCAGACAATAAATCATTTGACATTGTAAAGTGTGGTGGACAAATTGTAATAGATATCAAGATGGGCTTGAAGGACAGGTCTATAAGAAGTTACATTTATATATATATATAAATGTATATATTTATTTATACAATATAAAAATAGTATCTTGCAGATTTAGTTATATGCTAAGTTTTGCACCCCTGGAAGCAGCTGATGTGCACTACTATACTATAGTATAAATTAGCATATTATTGATTTACTTAGATTTGCATTCCTTGAAATATGGAGTTGGGTTCAAAGGAAAAGGAATGAAAAAAAAAGGAAATATGTGTAGATTTTCAGACAAGGAGTTACCCTTCTAAATTGCTACAGGGGATTTTCAAGTAAAATAGGGAAACTGTTTCCAGAAGCTGCAAAAACTTTTGTAGTCACAGTCCGTAAGAGTGGGTGTCAGATACACATCCCTTTGGTATGCCAAAAGGAGAAACAGATCCTGACCTGGGAAGGGAAGGTGAACTAGAGGATCTCTTGGAATCCCTTCCAGCCATTTTTCTACGATTCTTGGATTTTTATTTTTTTTCAAAATAATGATTTTCTTGGCTGGTTTGGTTCTTGGCTTCTGGTTTGGTTACAAAAGCAATGTAAAATAAAGATTCCCTTCACCACATTTATTACAGCAGTGCCTAATTACTAACAAAAAAAGATTCTGCTGCACTGAATGTTACTGTCAGCAGGCACTAGAGGATCAGCCACTCTGTGGCTTTGGGACTAAAAATCTCTTAGTAGCTTGCTCAGGTGGTGAACTGCCTTTATACTGTGTGCTCTATGCTATGTCTTTCTGCTTTATTTGGAGACTTTTGTTTCATTTCTTATTTTCTTCCTCTGAGAGTACTTACAGTATAATAACATCTGCACTTGCTGTGCTTTTGGTCATTGATGCAGGTGTGAGTCCATTCCTTGAATATCTGCCACTGGAACTAAGATGCCTATTCTGAGAGGTTCTGTATTTCTTCTCTGGGAAGAAAGAAAAGGGGCAGACAGTTTCAGGTGAAAGTTTAAATCTTATGTGGTCTATGTTGCCTTGCAGAAGTGATTCCCTATCTACTGCCCAGTGGAATATGCAGGGAACTTTGGATGTTGGAACAGTTCACAGTGTGGAGCTCTGTCAAGGAAGGGTCAGGTTGGGGGTTAGGGAAAGGGTCTGCACCAGAGGGTGGTGGGCATGGAATGGGCTGCCCAGGTGCAGTGGGCATGGCCCCGAGTGCTGGAGTTCAGAGAACATTTAGACAATGCTCTCAGATACAGGGCTTGGATTTCAGGTGGTTTTGTGTGGAGCCAGGAGTTGGATTCAATGATCCTTGTGCGTTCCTGAAGATATTTTATGACTCAGTCTAGTATTCAACATAGCATTAGGTTGTTGGTTTGTTTTTTTTTTTTAGATGGATCTATCCTTTAAAATTCCTCTTTACAACATTTTTTTTTCCTCTCCTTCAACATGTTCTCTGGCTTCTTTCTTCACAGGTGGTATTCTTATTGTCACTCTCAGCAGTGTCAACTTCAGCCTTTGTGTCTACTGTGACTGTCACAAATACTCCACCAGCAGATGCTTCTGCAACAGCTACCTTGAATCATCACCTTTCCACTCACTGCCATTTACATTCACTCTTTGGGCAATCTTTTTTGGCCTGCAAAAATTATCAAGCTGGCAGGAGCACTGTACTGGAAATAGGACTCTGTACCACCATGGAGATGTAAAATGCCTAGAAGAGATTTTGCTGTCAGTGGGGCCTTACCCCCATGTTAATGCAAGCAGTGTACAATTAATTTGGAATTTTCTTAGACTATAAAAAAGCTGTGATTATCTGTTTTTTTTTTAAATTGTTTTTATTATTATTATTTTTAATATTCAATTTTGATTTACTGTGGAAAATGGTTCACTGATAACCCAGTACCTCTATCAAATTTGATTATGTTTGGTTGTTTTCCTTTAACATTCATTCTCCAAAAGGAGGGTTCTCAGTCTAGGTTCACCTTTTCTGATGTTATCCATTTTCTCTCTTGTGTTCAAATACAGTGGAGCTCAATGCACAGTCTCACAGAAATTATTCTGCCATGAAACACAAGAGAACTATTTCATCTGCCATGAAGGGACTCATGGACATCCTATGAGCCTCCAGAAATGCAGGCCGATGGAAAAAGGCTTGAACAGGGGCCATAGATAAGTAATAGCAGGTAAGGAATAGATTAGTGCATCCAACAGATCAAATATACATATGTTTTTCATTTATTAACAGTTTCTGAAGATAATGTTTTGGATAAAAACAGTAAAAATCTCGTGCTGCACAATTTTATTTTCCTTGCTTACAATTAATACATGCATTATGCAGCACAGTCCTGATCAATCACTTGCAAATTGCTTGCAAATCAACCTGAGAAAATCGGGAGAAACATTTGGAAGCCAGGGTGCTCACAGTTTGCCACAATGTTTGAAAGAGAAAACTACAAAGCATCATGATCTCAAAGAAAATAAAATCAAGTCAAGAATGTTTCTTTTTTGTGTTGAAGTAGGGATTGGCCTCTTCTCCCAAGAAACTAGCATTAGGACTAGAGGGAATGGCTTCATATTGTGCCAGGTGAGGTGTAAGCTGGATATTAAGGAAAAATTTTTCTCTTAAAGACTAGTTAGATGCTGGAACAGACTGCAATGGTAGGTGGATAGTTGGACTGAATGATCTTGTAAGTCTTTTCCAACCTTAGTGATTCTATAATTCTATGAGAAGCAGTGGGAGCAAAATGGTCACAGCTAATCAGTTGTATTTAATAAATACCTGTAGAGCGGTAGTGGTCTTCTATTGCTAGTAATGTTAATCTGGCCCAAACTTGGCTGATGCAGCATGTGTTGATATGGTTTCACTGCTCTTAATTCCTGAGCTTGGAATAAGCATATTGCAGTTATACCTATCTGTGCTGTAATTACACCCCCAAATGCACCATAAAGCTTTCTAATGATAAAGATAACGAGCTGAAATAGAGTGGCTGGAAATTGCGATGCATCTTTTGTTGAAAGTCTTTAAATGGAAGCTGAATAAAAAACTAGCTGGAATGATGTAGTTACAGATGATCGTGCCTTTGGGCAGATAGACGAGGTAATTGACCTCCCGACGTCCTGACCAGATGCATTTTTTTTCACTTTATAATCTTGATTTTCATTGGGCAACAAACCTCATTTATTTTTTTTTTCTGCGGCTCTTATACTGCCTCAGTGCAGTGTTGATGCATCAGTCTTCAGAGTCACGTCTGAGCACTAGTAATGCCTACTATTAGGTTTGCTTGCAAAATTCATTTCTAAAATGACATTATTCTGAGATTGCTCTGAATGTAGCAAGTCACCTCACTTCTTGCTGCTGGGTTTTGTAGATCTGTGGCTATACTTTGATCCAGAGAAAGCATTAAAATATGAGGAGCTATTGGAAAGGGTGACAGCTCTGTATTCTTTGAATTTAATGGAGGAAATGTATTTCTACTGTATAGAACTTTGAACACTTGTTAGGTGAGCAAACTGCATGCAGAGGATCTCTTGCTGTTTAAATTCTGCATATCCCTCTCTCCAACCTACCTGTAGCATTTGCCATAGAGCTTCATCTGGTTTTATAACCGGAATAGAGGTTTAAGCTATCATTAGTGTATGAATCTAGCAGATTTATCTTTCCCATGTTGTACAGTACTTCTTCAATTGGGTTTCTGCTCGCTCTTGTATTTAACAAAAAACTGTGTTTTTGCATTGCAGTCTGGAGAATACTTTCATAGAACAATTCAGACTAAATAAATCCATGGGCTCTGCCTTTCCTGGGCTAAGCAATCATTTTATAGACCTTTACCTGGCAGTGAATTCCTGGAAAAGTGGCCTGCCTCAGATAATTGCAGGACAATATCTTTGGAGCGTCTTCCATACTGAGAGCGAGGGGTTGTCTGCATGGAGTTCTGCCCTTGGCAGTCAGACACAGGAGCCCTTCTGTGCGTTTCTTTTCCTGTGAAGGCATTCAGCTAAAGAAGTCTGAATTGATGCTTGGTTTTGTCTGCTTATTAGGCAAGGTATTCGTTGAACTATACGTTTTAGATGTAGCCTTTGAATAGAGAAAATGTATTTCTATCTCAGGCTTGCTCTTTCCTTGGGCATTTTAAATAACTGTTAATACACAAATTTTAAATTTAAGTTAATATGGTATTTAGGATGTAACACTCTTTTGTGGTTTAACCTGTCATTATGTCTGATTATTCCACTACATTGTGAGCTTACTCAGAGTAGAAGAGAAAAACATCTTGTCTTCCTGACAAGGCTAAGAAGAAGAATATGATTACATAAAGGAGAGAGTGGGTCCCATTCTGCTCTCTTGCGCTGTATTTGCATCACTGCTATTCCAGGCATTTCAGCAAAGTTGTTCTGAATTTGCATCTGTGTCACTGAGGGCAGGATGTGGCCCACACTGTGTAAAGGCTGCATCCTGTTGTCATGGCAATGAAAGTTCTAAAAATTGTAGAAGAACAGAACACTGGGTTGTTGTGATAAATGATGCATTAAAAGCAACTGCTTTCTTAGTGCTTCTTACTTTTAATTGATGCCTTTTTGTGTGGAATCTATTTTTATTGATGCATGCAGTTAGCCAAGATGCTGTGGTAGTGGCTTTAATGTTCCAGTGGCCAAATATCGTGTGGGAGATGACCAGGTTAGATTTTATAGTAAGATGAGCAATTGGTTAGCTTAAACTTATATGACAAACTTATGTTCTGTGCTTTCCTATTGATTTCTGCAACAGCTGCCACGCAGCAGCAGGAATCAACCTAAAGCTAATGTTATCACAGTGACAAGAAGGAAACCACATTTCTGACATCTGAATAATTCTGTGTTCTGAAGCAGGCTTACGGGGAAAAGAAATGTTTCAGTGAACCCCATGCTTTTTTCTTTCAAAATTTTTTTGCAGGGAGGCGATAACTTGCACAATGCTTTTTGATGATCTTTCTGGTCTGCACTGGGCTGAACTTTGTGGTCTATAAATCTATCCCCACCAGCCCTCTGAGTTTACAAATCACTGGGTTGGCTGCACTTGGTTAGCTCCATCAGCCCCTCCCTGACAAATGAGCCTGGCATCAGCCATGTCCTTGGAAGGAGAGACCTGACTCACTTCCTCCGGGAGAGTTATGGGTGGCGCTGATTAAGGAGTGAGCACAGAAAGGAAACACTGGGATGCTAAAGGCAATAGCAAAAGAAAGGTGAATTCAAGTTTTAATGATGTATCACATCATGATGCATATAAAATGTGATGCATTCTTGTCCCAGTTTACAAGAACCTAATTTCATTTGTCTGCATATGGGTTTCCATGTGTCTGAGCTTCCAGCATAGACACTGCTGTGGGATCTCTTTGTCTAAATGGGGCACCTATTGCCATTTGAGACATTCTGGGTTATCAAAGACATTTGGGATTTCAGGGAGGTCTGACTGCTTTTGAAGCAGTAGAAGCATAGTTCTAAAATGGAGAGAAAGCTCTTTCTAGTTGCTAATTAGTGTGCATCACTCATCTTTTGTATCTAGAATACTGCTTTAGTGATGATAAGCAAAAGATATGACAGCAATTTGGGTGCCCCAGTAACACCAGTCTATAGATGAGTGGAAGTGGAAGGGAGATACGTAGTCACAGATCTGCCCTGTGCTTACTGACACCTGGAGAAACAACTGTAGAATGTTGACAGGAATTTCTATTAAAAGCTTATATCACAAATACATAAATACAGAAATTAATCAGTAAACTAGATTTTTTCAGAAAAAGTCTCTGTCATGCCTTTGAGTACTGATGATTAGAAAAGGGACACCAACATTCCATGAGGTTGAGTGTGGTTTGTGTTTGTGTCCTGCACTGAGTTTTATCAGCAGATTTCAGGACGCATTCACATCAGCAGGAAAGCAATATTCACTGAAGTTAAAATTCAGTAGGATTCTTGAGCACACAAATTGTTTTTTTACTGGAATTTCTCCTGTACTAAAGTTTAGGCACCTGCTAGACAACAGCTAAGTTCTTAGAAACTGTAATTTGCAGCATGACCTATAATGTTGTTCTGCTGTTCAATTGCCCTGCTTACTTCATTCCCTGGAATTCACAGTAGGATATTGCTGAGATAAAAGGGGTGTTAACTATAGCAGCTTTTTAGTGCATCTCAGATGCCAGCTATCTTGGAGGAAGTTTCTCCTTGGAGGTCAGGGTCTGAACATCCCTCAATAGGCTGTTGTGTTTGAGCCCCCTACAGGGTCTCACAGATGGAGCAGCCACCCCATAAGTGCCCTCATTGTCCTCCAGGAGTGACTGCTGTGTTGGAGAGGAACTGCAGAAAGTGATGTGCCCCAGCTCCTCAGCCCTGCAAGCTCCCAGTGTGCTCACTAAGACAGTGCTATCATGCTACCATGGCAGATGGCTGGGAAAAACCACGGCAAGTCCAGTGTGAGTGAGTGAAATCAGCAGTGGAGAGCGGAGTGCTGCAAAGAGGCTGCTAACAAATCCATCAGCCCCTTGGAGCTTAACTGTGTGATTTGCACAGCTTTTCCCAGAGACAATGTGTGCATGCTCACATATTCAGCAAAATAACTCATGTCTTGGAAGGCAGCAAAATGAAAACTATGCGGCAGTGAAAACAATAATGGCTGGGGGCTGCTATAGGATTATTATTTTTAGCTCTTAAATAGCGACAGTACTTTCTATGCTGTATAGTGATGAAGGTAAAATGTAAGTCCCGCTCAGATTAAGTTGCTGGGAAGAAAATATATAAATCCACAGCTTCAATGAAAAGAAACAGCAGAATTGGGTGCAGTCAGAAAAGCACTTAAAGAGTCATTTTTACTTATTCAGGTCAAAATAGGATGTAGATTGCAGAAGGTGAATCTCACGGGAAACAAGCACTGGCTTTTACTACACTAAAGCTGCTTTCAGATTTGAAGAATAGGCAATGTCTGAGCTTATTTTTAACCCATGGAACTCCACAACATACTAAAATTAAACAAAGCCCATAAAACACACATAAACTAAAGAAACAAACTGTTGCACGTTGCTCCCTGCTGCCCCCACACTAAGTTACACACATTCTGATAAACACGAGGTAGCAAATTTACCTCCTGATATCTTAGTGAGAAGCAATTTAGCTTAGCACCTTAGTTTACTAGCTAAGGTGCTGCAGATGGAGCTTGAGAAAGGGGACAGAGGAAAACGAGCAAGTCTGGACTTAGCTAAAACAGCATTCAGTAAGCCCCACATCAGCAGCAGTTGTGCTGAAGTTTTGTTTTTCAAGAATCTTTGCTCTTAAGGCAACAAGGAATCCCAGCAGTCTGGAGTGGTTAGAAAGGTTGTAATGTTCCCTTCTCCTCTGGCAGACAGTAAGAAACAAGAGATGAACCTGGAACAGAGAGTGGACTTCAGTGTTTCTTGTGTTTTCTGCATAATGGAAGGCACTGATCAAAGCAGTGGTGTGAAATACTACCTTTGGCACACAACACAAGCCTCCAAGCTGGTGAAGATCACTCTGCTGAGAGCACAGGGACAACTTCATTCGTCAAATTGCATAGAAACGAATGAAGAGTATATATTATTTGCTTTTATGTTTGCAGAGCTGTTAAAAATTCATGGCCCTGTTCTCCAGGAAATTCATCAGGCATGAATGAACTGAAAAGTGAGTTTTATGTTTCATATGTATATCTCGAGGAGAAGTGGAGAGTGGTTGTAACTCATGAACTAAAACTGAGTTTGATGTGATCGGCATTCTATAACGCTGCATACATTCCATGGAGCAAATAGATGTGCCTTTTTAAAAGCTCTTGTTTTTATGAAAACCCCAAGGATGTCATCAAGGAAAAGGTTTAGCAGACCTGTTGCTTCCCGGTCTGGGTTAGAGTTGCAGACCAGGATGGGAGGCTGAGGATGAGAGTTGAGGTGCCCATTCATTCTTTGCCTCTGGCTTGTGGAGATGCACAAATGGGAAAGGAAACTTGAAGATTACTGAGGCCCTCAAAGGATGTCTGTGTGCACCTACTGGTGGGAACAGAAGCTGATGTAATTTCCCTTTCATTGCTAATATCTCATACTGTGGTACAGAAATCAGGGAATTAATTACAGCACATAAGAATTACATTTCCGTAAGAAACCATGGTCATTTAGCAGTTTATCGCTGAAGCTATCAAAATACATAAAATCAGTCCATAACATATATTAAATGTGTCATTTCAAATTAGGTTTATATTTCAAGAAGACAAAACGGGACCTGTTTGCTTCAAAAACTAACAACCTCTCCCCATGTCCCTCCCAAATAAGCCCTAAGAAACGCCACCAAGCAGAATGTCGGGTGTTACAAAAATAGCTGGAGATTGTATATTTTAGTTAGATATGTCTTCTCCAGTAAATTTTGGTCAATACAAACGTTAAGAGCATTAAATAT
Source organism: Alectoris magna (assembly GCA_030625065.1). Classification (NCBI taxonomy): domain Eukaryota; kingdom Metazoa; phylum Chordata; class Aves; order Galliformes; family Phasianidae; genus Alectoris; species Alectoris magna. The sequence continues at coordinate 65,205,056 of CM060560.1, forward strand.
TAAAAATATTAAATATTAAAAATGTCAAGTCAGATAAATGATGGATAGTTTTGCAAATAAATGTAGAAGCACAAATAATTTTGAAAATATGAGTAATAAGATGTAACTTCCAGTTATTTCAATGTAAACATTTAGGATAAGAATTTAATTTGCTTTATGCAGTGTTAGTTACCAACAACGTAATCACATTTGAATGTGGCATATAAACATTCCTTTGTTGAGTTTTGACTATTCTTTTAATTCATATTTTATTTATGAACTCTTTAGACTTTTCTGGTTGTGTTCTTTACATTTGCAGTAAAGTTGATTTATTTATTTATTTTAACATCAGAAACTGCTTCAGAATAGGTGTTGGGTTTTTTTTGCACAAATGTTCCTTAACTTTCTTTGTATCCCACATTAACTTCAGCTTCTTAATTTTCATAATCTGCCTAGTGTCTGTTTTTCTAATCTGGAAAGATATCCTACCTCAATATTGTCCAGTCTTCTGAAAACCAGACTTAAAATTCTTGAGGGAAGTGGGGTTTTGCAGCAGCATGGCTGACTCTTCACTCACAACTCACGTTTCTGAAAGACTTTATCTGTAAGATGTTTGCCCCCAGGTATCAAGTTGAGGAACTTTTCCACCTGACAGTCAGCATGCATCCCCCTGCTTGATGGGAAGAGAAACATGGCATTCCTGTGATCAGTTGTGTGGAAGCAGAATGGCCATCCTCAGAGGAAGTATTCTGTATGACAACTATGTGCTACAGGAAATGTTAAGAAAGTCTCTGAATAACGTGCTGATTACCAGTTAGCAACAAGGGCTATTTCCTTAGGCTCTTCAATTTTAAGGATTTACTTGTTTGCTTAAGGTCTTGAAGACAGTGTTGTAGTAACAGAGCCCAGTGTTTCCACCAAGAAGGTCAATGTCCCTGTAGAACAGCATCATCTAGAATCTAAACTGGAAGAAAAGTGATGGAAGAATGGCAGTGAGATGTGGTGTCACACAGGCAGAGGTAAGAAAAGGCTGAGGGAGCTCTGAAATCCATACCTGGGCCTACTTTAGCTGGGTGCTGCTGCAGGGAGCTCCCAGCTGCCCCACACGTACCCAGCCCTGCACCAGCAGGGACCCAGGCTGCCCTGTCACTTCTGTTTGAGGAGAGAGGTGGTTCAAGTGAGCACCCAAGACTGACTTTTAGTCATCTTTGGGAGAAAAAAAAAAAAATGGGATGCTGGAGGGAAAAATGGGCATAACATGCTGTGGGGAGCTGAGTTCTCAGGAGGACCCCTGGTATAGATTGGGAAGCAGAAGCCTCTGGGTGGCTTTACTAAGAAGGTCTTCCACAGACATATTGCCTTCCTCCTCCCGTTGCCGTGGAGATGGGAAATGCTTTTCTGCAGAGACTGCAGCACATGGGAGACAAAGGGAGAAAGAAGTGTGACGGCACCTTTTTCCCAGACGCTGTGTACGTTGCGTTAAGAGGGAGTGAGAAGTTTTGTTTCTGTGTATTCCTTATACATGAGGTGAAAACGTTCTGAGAGCTGTTATGTTTCTCCTCCTGGATATCCATCCTGCTAATCAATAAATTCTACAGCTGGTGATGGGAGGATGATTTATGGCGTGGTGTGGTATCAGAGTTACGCCGCTTTGTTGATGTATTGATGCAATGCATTATGGAGGCAGTATCCCGCTGTGATACATTGATTCAAACCCTGCTTGTAACCAGCAGCAACACTATTGGACAGCCTTTTCTTCAGGAAAGCCTGTTTGCCTTCTTTCTTTTTTAAGCCTGTCAGATAAAAACATTTGGGGTGCTGCCATTATGGCATTCCAGAAGAAAAGTTTCTCATTTCTTTCTGCCGATGCACTGAAGGTGTTGGATGCGGGGCAACCAAACGCTGTAGATGGGCTCTGGCTGCCTCCGGCTTCCTGATGGCCCAGGCAGCATCTGCAGCCTGGTTAATGGAGGCTGCCACCTCAGCCATCCTGTTGCTTTGCCAGTGTGGTCTGTGTTTACTTGCTTCTTTCCTCTCCCTGTCAGTGATCAGCAGTGTTTATTTTCAAGTGCTTTTGCTTTTGCCACATTCCCAGTGAGTGAAGCGCATTGCAGCCACTGGAGTATATCGAGCAGTAAGACTGCATTAAGAAAGCCTCCTAGGGAAGCTAGCGTACCGCAGTGTTGAAATTAGACAACATATTGTACAATGCAGCCTCGGATATTCAGATGAACATTTTTCCTCGAGGTCCCGTAGGCACATCCAAGTTTGAGCAGTGAAGAGTACAAACAGCTGCAGCCCTCATGAGCCAGTGGGCACACTGCTGTCACCAGCTACTGAAGTGTAAGTCAGTGACATGGGTGCACCGTGAGGAAAAAAAAGCCTGCTACCCAAACAGAACAGCAGTTCTCACCAGGGAGAGAGTGGCTTTTGGAGGAGGCGCAGGATCTGAATGCCGAGTGCCGAAAGGATGTTTGCAGAAGGGAATTAAGTGTTCAGGTGTTTTACTTTAAATTTATATATATATTTTTTTTCTTCTCACTGTCTACACAGATGTGCTGGCTTGCTCCAGTGTCAGCTACTGCCTGCTAAAAAATTCTAACAACGTTTTTTTGGGAGGAGAGAAAATAGGAATGAGTTATATGCAATAACTGTTCAAAGCTTGTCATAAATCCAGGGAGCCATCAAATAACTAGACTACCCATACACCTAAATCCTCAGTGTGCCTCTCAGACACAGTGATTGTTTTGGAACAGATGGAAAACTGATGAGCCACCCAAAGCTAAAGGGAGCACCTGGCATTCTTTCCAGGTCCAATATAACCATATGTCTTTGGACTGTATACTCATAGCTTGCCACAGAGCCTTACAAGGCGCACCTAATGGTGTTAATGAATTCCCCTCCTCACGAGGGCCCTCGTAAAAAAAAAAAAAAAAAAAAAAAAAGCCAAGAAAATGGGTCTGCTAGAAATCTTGTTTACTGAGTAGTCCACAAAGCCCAAAATCAAAATGTGGTCCAGAGAAAGCCGCATTCAAGCCAGTTTACCAGGTGTGGCAGGCAAGGGCTGCAAATCCTGTCATTCCCAGTGTCAAAGATGCTAAGAAATTTGTGTGACTCTAGGCTTTTAGGTCTCTAAATTCCTGAGACTCCCACCTCAAAAAAGAGAAAGATCACGTTTCCTTATTTTTCCACAAAATGAATCAAAGAACTCAGTTCCGTTAAGGGTGATAAAAGTTCCTTAGTAGCCCAGATTGTTCAGAAAACACAGAAAAGAGATCAAAGTAGATGAATTAGATGTTATTAAGCACTTGAAATTCTCTTCACTCAAAAGCAGTTTACCATCCAGTTACCAAGCAGCAAACCATTTACAGTACTATTCAGTTGTTGGAGATTTTCAGAGTAGTTGAGAAATTCTAGTGCAGATGTCACTGTCTGTATCTATTTCTGGCTATGTTGCTGTGCAATTAAACTAGAACTTTTTCTTTGCTCATCTGAAGGACAGAGAAGCAATAAAAGAACATAACTATACAGCGCTTACTTCTGTGTGTACATTAGCATTAGCAAAGCATTTCTTTGTTCAATCTATAATCTCATGTTAATTATTATCATTTCAAATGGCACAAAGCTTAAATCAAGATTTTGATTTGTGGCTAAAATTTCATATTATCACCTTAAAAGCAGCAGGAGAATATGACACATAACAGTGTATATCCTTCAAAATATGCCTTGATAGAAATTCCACATTGATGAGTTACTTGGGCAAATGGCCAGTGCCTTCTGCTAATTGTAGAAGATTGAACAGTTATTTTCTGGTAGGCTTTCAAAAAGAATCCCAGTAACTTAAATTAGAAGATACTACTTGAGAGTAGGTCTGACGTGTGTTTTGGAAAAGAGAAAGAAAAGAGGATGCTGTACTGATGCTTTAGATTCAGAAGACATGTATGTTCCAATACACTTTATTTTGATTTGTTCAGATTTCCAAACCAGAGAACAAGAATGCATTGCTTTTCTGAATCCTTCCATTTTGGGGAATGGTCCTTTGTGACAGAGCACAGAGAAGAAACACTGCTGCAAATGTGTGCTGAAAACCATTTTTAACCAGACAAGAAACCACTTAAAGGTTTCTTTTTATGCAGAGAAACTGCATAACACTAAAGGTGCTGCTTGTCTTGCCACATTTGTGTGAAGTAGATTTTTGTTTGTACACTTTTGCTTGTTTTGAATTATAATTCTCTGGGGCTCAATGTACTACGACTACTTTTTGTCCACAGTAAATACTGCTTAAAGTGGAGCAAACTTAGATCCTCAGCTGTTAAAATTGAAGATTCTTGTTCATTCACTGGAGACTTTTCCTGGAGTCCTTGCTTCCTTTGAGCAAAGGCTTGACAAGCAGACTCAGGGCTCACTGGTTAAACACTGATAAAGCTCAGCCTCAGCAAAATCTGCCCACACATTCCACCAAGTGGTGTGCCAGATCGTGTTGGTGAAGAGCAGCATCTTTTGCCAGGAAGGCAGTAGGCTGCTCACCAGGGAGGAATTCTGCCTTTATTACAGCTGCTTCCACAAAGATAGTCAACTAAAATAGGCCATAAGACAATCCCGATTATGTCTCAGCCATCGACAGCCATAACAGCTTGTATATACTATTAAGTATTTTGTCACACATCACACTGTGCACTGAAAATATTATGATAGATGCAGCTACTACTGTATATGGAGCTGTCAGAAAATGGGAGATGTAGGGATTGTGCCTTCAAAAATAAGTTTCCAGGGCTGTTACATCTAGGATGGTGGTTTTTTGTTGTTTTTTTTTTTTCAGCCAAGAAGCAGCACAGTTCTTATGAAATTGTTTGGTATTCTTCTCTGTGTAGATATTTTCACTGTGTTTTTCCCCTGTCTTAAGAAGGTAAGAGTAATCTAGCTCAGTAAATTCACCTTGGGTGTTTGTAAAAGCAGAGGGTCAAGTTTTCAGTAGTACATCAGTGGTGAAAGCAGGACCATGGGAAAGAAAGCTTTTTGATTGGTGGGCTATTGCAGAAGAAGAGCACTGAGCTGTTGACTGCAAGGAACAATATAGATTTAGAACAAAAGTTCTCAATGGTAGAACAGTAGGATTTTACATCGTAGGCTGGACACTGGGGACTGATATCATCTATCCCCATCCCATCCCAAGATGGATCTCTAATACATATATATTGCTTCTGGTAGGTATTTGTTTAACTTACAAAAATAGAAAATCTACTGCCTCCTTTGGTGTTCTATTCTACTGCTCTGCTGTTATCATGAGAAAGTTGTTTAGCGAGTCCAACTTGTATTATCACTTCTTATCCTCTCCAACACATGAATGGACAGAATATTCTCCTGTTTTCAGAAGTCTCTGAGATACAGTTAGACCACTCCTCTGACTTCTTGTCCTTAGGCTAAACAACCTTGTTTCTTTGATTTTGATTTCTTTCTTACAAGTTGGTTCTATTGACCTATAATAGTTTTGCTACTACTTTCTATCATCTGCTTTCCATTTGATCTGTGTTACTCTTGAGGAAAGTCTATGCAAACTGGATACCTTACTGCTGAAGCATTTCCCAATATAAAGTAGAACCAATAGAGGTTGGCTGTTCAAAGCCAGGAAGCTGCAAAGCTGGCTGTTCCTCAAGGTAAGGGAAGGCAGAAACTAGGCCATGTCCGCAATGACAAGCAGGGGGAGCAGAGCAGGTAGGCAAAACTAGCTAGGATCAGACAACAGCCCATCCTTCTGGAAAAAGTCATGGTAATGAGGATGGTCTGAGGCCAAGCCAGAAGTTAAGCTCAAAGGTAAGAATTAGCAAGGAACATAGAAAGGTAAAGGCATGACTGGGACAGAGCTCCCCAGACAAAGACTGAGGGGGAATTCCTCAGCCACTTAGCTAAGGAGAGTCAAGCTTCTGTGAAAGCCAGTGGATGAAAAACTGAACATGACCCAACAGTGTGCTCAGAAGGCCAATGGTATCCTGGGATCTATTAGAACAGGAGTGGTCAGCAGGAACAGGAAGGTCATTGTCCCTCTCTGCTCTGTCCTTGCGAGGCCCCATCTAGAGTACTGCGTCCAGGTCTGGGGCCCCAGTACGGGAAAGACGTGAAGCTGTTGGAGAGGGTCCAGAGGAGGGCCACTAAGATGATCAGAGGGCTGCAGCACCTCCCCTACAAAGACAGGTTGAGGGAGCTGGGCTTGTTTAGCCTGGAGAAGGGAAGGATGTGGGGGTGGCCTCATTGTACCCTTCCAGTATTTAAAAGGGGATTATAAACAGGAAGGGAATCAACTTTTTACAAGGGTAGATAATGATAGGACAAGGGGGAGAGGTTTTAAGCACAAGGAGGGAAGTTCAGATTAGATGTCAGGGGGAAGTTCTTTACTATGAGAGTGGTGAGGTGCTGGAACAAGCTGCTCAGAGAGGCTGGGGATGCCCCATCCCTGAAGGCATTCAAGACCAGGTTGGATGGGGCCCTGGGCATCCTGGTCTATTACCAGATTTGGACATTGGTGGCCCTGCCTGTGGCAGGTGGGGTGGAACTTGACGATCCTTGGGGTCCCTTCCAACCCAAGCCATTCTGTGATTCTATGATTCTGCGATTCTGTAAAATCTCTGATTCAGGAGCACATGGCTGCTCCGTAGGACAGATCTTGTCTTGAGCACAGACAGCCCAAAGAGGGTAGGTTACCCTGGAGGCTCTAAGTGCCCAAATTTCTCCAGGTTATTATTCAGAAAACACAAATCCATTTAGCCAACAGGTGTTCATGTTGCACTAATCAAATAAATATAATTTTGAACACAGGAAGTTCTGTACTAACATGCAGTTTTACATACTTCTTTACAGTAAGGGTGACAGAGCACTGGATCAGGCTGCCCAGAGAGGTTGTGGAGTCTCCTTTGGAGATATTCAAGACCCTTTTGGATGCCTACCTGTGAAATACATTGTAGAGTACCTGTCTTAGCAGGGGGATTGCACTAGATCTCTTGAGGTCCCTTCCAACCCCTGAAATTCTGCATTTTGGAAGTTTATGGGCATCAGCCTTGGGAAGGTATGCATACCTGATTATGCTTCTTCACATTTTACTTCTGAGTAGACCTGCCTCTTCCTGGCTGCCCTGCACTGCTAAATGCTTACCACTATGTAGTACGTGTGCACTTAACCCAGCATTTCCCATTTTAGCAGATGTTAGATCAAGTACAATCTCTAAGTCTTGAGATGGTTCCTTATTCCTTCCTCATTTAATTTCCTTTGTGAGTTCTTCCTTCATCACACTCTGTGCTGCCTCCTCAAGCAGTAAATTCATTTGTATGATGTCAAATTTATGTAGCATTAAATCATCTGGTTTACTTATTAAATCATTCAGAAAACACTAAACAATGCCTTCTCCAACAGGCTAATGCCTTGCACCTGAGTTTGGTAGAAGAATCAGTATTTCCAACTACCATCTTGTAGCATGAAGATATTCTCAAGCTTTCTATAAATACCTCATTCTTTAATTCAGAAAAATGTTGGTCTTGTGCTAAAATTATCCTTCATAAACTGCCTCTGCAAAAACTTATCAATGATTCACTGCTATGCTCTTAACCACAGTTATCCAGCTCCTCCATATGTAGTTGGTAGTGACTGGTGCCCAGAAAAGTTAGTGCTGAATCATACCCTTATTGATTGGAACTAGTACTATCAATTGACAGCCCCTTAACTGAATAATTTTGTGCTGTCATGTGTTGTGTCTCTAACTTAACAAAAACTGAAAAATACTCTGTCATTCAGAGGTAGATTACAAGAGTGAATCAAAATCTGGAAAAATGGCCTGCAGTGAGATACTAAAAAAGGCACTATGAGGTAGTATAACCACCTGCTGTAAATATCAGTACTGGAGTATAATATACTGCTGGTACATAATATACAACTCTTTAACAGAAAAGACATACCAAGAAATAAAGACTTGTAGCTAATGCAATTCAAGTGGATATGATTAGAAAAGTGTACTGCAATTAATAATAAAACCATTTGCCAAGGGGTACAGTATGCCCACTGTCTTTTGGAGATATTTTCTAATTCTAATTTGAGTTCCCTGGCTCCTTGTTGGACCTGTGAAACTGCATTTCCTAAGCAATAAAGGACACCAGCTTTGGTGTCTATTTTAGTCTGTTGTTCTTTAGCTTTTTTTTTTCCTTGAAAATATGAAAATATCTAAATTTTTGAGTATGGAGTAGTAACACTTCTGGATATTCATTCTTGCAGATTATTTCTGTCTATCAAGTGTCCATTTTACTTAAAAAATTATATTTAATAGGCAAGGTGATTTGTAACAGAGCTATTCTCACAGTAAAACCATTTCAAGACAGTCAGAAAATGATTGTGAAAAACAGATGATGTGTTTTAGACTTTGTCTAAGTCATAAGCGGAAGATAATTAGGTGATATATTGCTGCCAGCCCTCATACTTTCCACAGCTGAAGTCAAATTAATTGCAACTATCAGTTGTTTCCACGCCTTTACATACCTGTAAATTCAGTGTATATTAAGCAAAATTGCAGCAGAGAAACCTTTAGAAAAAGCTCAGTAGTATCAATTTGTCCTGTCCTTGTATCTCTAAATTTTAGCCAACTTGCCAATTCCTTCACATTATGCTAGACAGTTGCTGTGTTTAATTAGTGACATTAATATGTTTCTCAGCGTGAATCGCCCTTGTGACTTTTACATTAGACAATAATAAGTTGAATTTGATAGCGGGAAAAGGAAAACCCCAACCACTGACATCATTAAGGATTATAACCCAAGAGTTTACAAAAGAAACTCCACACCTTAATTTGAATTGATTAAATAATTTCATTAAAGGATTCTAACTGAATCAAGCTCATTTTTTTTTGCAGTGACCCAGAGCAATGACTTTGCTTCCATTTACAAAGGTAAAATGTCTGTACACTTTGAAGCTGGCCTGTGAATTCCATCACTTTGTTAGTTAATATTTGTTAGAGAAATGAGAAGCATTGCTTGACTTTTGCTTAGTCTGAAAATTAAATGGAGAGAAAATATAAACGTACAGAATACTTAAAATTAAGGTGCTAAAGGAAGAAAGAGTCTGAGGATATCAATAAATCGTCACAGTGAGGAACAGAGCCGCAAGTCAATATATCTCTTCAAACTAATTCAATTTGATATAAGTATACCATTCTTTTGCCACAAAATTCTTGTTACTCTAGATTCAGTGCAGAATTCATTTTGCAGTGGTAAGAAAAAGCAGGTTTTTTGAAATGTTGAGATCTTTTTACTGTAAAGTTAAATAAATATTTCAAATGTCTTTATAATATAATAATAATAATAACCATTATTATTATTTGTATTATTATTTTTTTGTAGTGAAGTGCATGCAGACATCTCCCACACACTGTTTGGTAAAGTCTGTCACAGGGGGAAGATAAAACTGCATTTGGAACAGGGTACTCGTTGGATGCTCAGTGTATATCTCTGAACCCAGGATGAAGGTGAGGGATCCTGGAGGGAGACGTAGGGCTCAAGGTGTAAGAAGCTTCATGGCAGGCAGTAGTATGTGGTCCACCAGTATCCATAGGCTTCTGGGTTAGTGCCTATGTACTCTGGCACATCATAAGAAATTACTTACCCATATGGGTAAGACATTAAATTTAGAAATTAAATTTACATGGGGAGAAGTCAGGCGGTGAGAAGTAGGTCTGGAGGAGGAAAGAGGGGAAAAGATTATGGAAGTAACATGAGCTGGGAAGCAGGGTCACAGAAATCACTAACCACTCCTTGCATAAAGAAGCCACTTCTTTTGTTGAGTATTTTTATAAATGCTGGGCAGGCCCTGTGCAATAGGACAAGCTAGTGGGAAGGAAGGAGGTGTACAGGGGCAGGGAGGCAGTGATGGAACGCAAGACAAAGTGATCCCCTGTGAACATCATGGCTGGTGCTGAAGATGATGTGAGGAAGAGAGCATGTTTTCTCTTTTCAGTGGCTTGTCCTTTCCTCAGAAACCCCTTCACGGGTGTCTTATATGTATTTTGAGTACAGTCTTGAGACTCAAAACATTTGAAAATGTATAGCCACACGTTAAAATTCAGTGGCTGCTGAAGGAAAATCATTATCAGAAAATCTCTAATGTTTTAGTTCTCAGACTCTGAAACAGGAAGTTATATAGATCCCTTAAAGCCATCCTTGTATAAAGAGTATCTTAATGATGCTCAACTTGCTGGATTTATGATAAACCCCTCTGATAGTCCTTGCACTACATTACAACAACTTTGCTCTTTTTGCAAAAAAACAAGTCATGAAACCAAAAATATTTAATTAAGGATCTCCAGCAACCTCAGAACAACAGAATTTTTGTCTGCTTTAGATCATGCTGCACAATTTTCTTTAATTTATTTCCATTTGCATCAGGAATACAACTGTCTGAAGAGTGACCTACTTTTATTGCAATATTTGCTTTGCTTTTAATTATAGCAATTATATTGCCCCAATCACTGGCATAGTACCCAGAATGTTTACTCTTTTTCTTAATGTTATTGTTATATAGATTGCACAGACTCCGCCAGCACAGTGCCCTCCAATTATTCAGCTGAAGATGTTGCCTGTGCCACAGAGATCTTTGTGTGGAGGAGCTCTGAAGATTTCTTGGGAGGCTGCTGTGCAGCAGTGATCATGCATGGACTCCTTCAAGGGACAGGTAGAGTTGTGTGTTTCTCCTAAAATATCCTCTTTTTCCTTACGTTGTTCTTTCCTCCTTTTCAGAGCTGCCTTCTTAGCAAAGTGTAATGTATAATATAGATAAAACAGCCTGGAAATCAGAAAATAGTAGACATGCTTCAGCCTGTATAACGCAGTATTTTTTTTCCCACTGTTTTAGACAGATGAGTTGGTAAGCTTTTTTTTTTTTTCTAATTACAAGGTTATTGTATGTCTTTCTATTAAATACCTTGTTGACTAATATCTGTCTTTATTAACTCATTCAACTTAGGAACTAATAAAGGATAATTATTATTATTTAACAACAGAACAATTTGTGTGTGGTTGAAAAGATTAGGAAGTTGAACCAATCTAATTGTGGTAAAAGCATGGTGTGTAGTATAGGAGAAAAGAGGTGCAGTATTCTTCTGCTCCACAAATTGATCCAATATTTCCTGTTTCATGGTAATGAGTATTTGGGATTAGAAAGGCAGATAGTAGTAAACATTACTTTTGCAAAAACCATCCTAATGATGGAAAATATTCTTGCATCAGATAACACAAACAAATAATGGGGGTGACTGTAAAACTTGGTTGATGGCAAACTGTTTTAAGAACCTTCCTTTGTACAAAATGGTGTTATTATTGCATCTAAGTAAGTCCTTCCTCCTGTCTACAACTCGACTCTGTCCTGATTCCTTATTAGATCCTTAAAAGACTCATTCCAAAAAGAGACCAGGGGCTACATGCCTAGCTCTGGACAAGAACTATATAATGTACTGGTGTGGAAAGCCAGAGAGATTCTGGCAAGGAAGGGCACAGCCAGACACTTATGATAAGACCTTGTTTTATTGTCCTTGTGCAAAGGAGACTTGATGTGACTGAAAAGTCTGTCTGTAGTTTAACAGAATTGGTGGATGAGAAATAGTTAACTGAGGATGCTTTTTTATATTCCCAAATGGAATTGAAGGATTAGTAAATGTTTTATTGGAGCTATATTGGAATTGCTGGTACCTCTACACTGTCTAATAATTACCTTTATGTGAACCAATCCATAATTGCTCATGATGAAGAAATGTAAATTAGCTTACCAGATCTCTCTTTTGGAATAAACTGATGCATTCCTGTTAATTAAACAGGCAAACAAACAAATTAGATAACAAATGAAAGCAAAAAGCTGGGTTTGCTTCTGTAGGAAATCCAGCCCAGGGACTACTCCCAACAGGCAGCGTGGAAGGATCAGTCCCAGACTGGCTCCACCTGCATTCTTTCTTCAACACTACCATGGCAATTTTTGCACCTCCAAATATCCCCTGCCTCCACACCAGATCTCAGGACATGCACTGCATACCCAGTATTTCATTCTGTAAAGGGAAAATCCCAGAGGAATGAAGCACAGCTCACGTCATTTCAGAAATCTACGTCTGAAATAAACTACACATGCATGAAATTAATGGTGACTGATGGCTAAAAGTGCAGCTCACACATCTAAGGGCTGACACAAGGCTTTGTGTTTTACAGGATAGACGTGGCTGCTATTACCTGGAGGGTACTCCAAGGCACTGTGCTCTGAATTGCTTCATGCCACTTGTCCAAGAGCTGGAGATTGTTTCTGAGAGCCAAGAAAATTTGTCGTATAGGCACAGCCAGCATGGAGTATCAGCTGTATCCTTGCCCTTGTGCCAGCTTTGATTCTTACACGAGATGAGCAGGATAATGCTTGCATAATGCTATTCTTGTTCCAGTCAACCCCCGAGACAGACCTCAGGTACGCCAAACTGCCTTGCCTGGGGACAGTGGGTGGCCTAAAACTGCCAGGTCATGTCGTGCCCAATACATCCTGATGCTCAATACCTGCAAGTGCTTCCTTGAAAGGATATCTGTGGCCTCCCTTACCCTTTGCCTAACTGCGTTGAGGCTTTCAGAGGGAGGTGAAACAAGCAGTTCAGGTTAGTACAAGTGTCTCACCAAAACATCTGGTCCTATGTCCTGACAGACGTCTGTCCCCTCTCCCTTCCTTTCATTTTAGTTTGCTTTTATTGCTGTAAATGAATGCATATTTGTCTACTTGTACATGCTGTGTGACATGTTTCTGCTCATCATGGGAATGGCACAGCCAGTCCCTTGGTTTTTAAGTAGCAGTGTTACATAATAAAGATTCAAATCCTATGAACATGACAGGAGGCTCATGACAGTTATAATTATATTCCACAAGGCACGAAGTTCTCACTGTGTTCTGTTCATGATAGTTTTTTAAGCTGGAAGGGCAATTTATTTGGTTGATTTCATCCATTTAAAAACTAAGGAGGCATATTCCTTTGGGGGGCTGTGAAAGTTTGACCATCTCTGCAGACATAAATCAGCCATGGAAATTAATGGGGGATTGATTTTCTGTAAACAAAACAGTGTGAACACCTATTTAAAACAGTGCTTTTCTTCATGAGGTGCCTATGTTATGTCACAACACACTGGTACAAGATGAGGATAAAGTCTGTTTCTATTACAGCTTTCATTCCAGAAGGAAAACAGAATCATTACAGATACAGGCCCCACGGTTACCTCTACATATTAAAAATCTTGTGAGGGTAATTGACTTAATAGAGCATCTTCCTGGTGCTAAATGTTAAAGTGTGTTAGAAAACTAAATGATTGAATCTCTGTCTATACTCAAGAAATTGGTTTTGTTTAACAAGTGTCTGTGTGTGAATTATCTTTTGATTTAATGGTGATTGCTCTTTCCTTTCTTAACCCATTTAAACATTATTGAAATAAGTAACTCCCAGGACACTACAAATGTTTTATTTCAGTTTCATTAATCCAGTCTAAATTTAGCTCATATTTGAAATATCACAGTGCTCATTTTGGACAATCCTTATATACTTAAGTGAGATAGGCCACTTTATTTATTTCCTTTATTTATGGATATGATTTCATTTGCTATTAAAATTAAGCTATATTAGACAAGTACTGGTAGCCAAACATACTTGATAATATCATTTAAGATGAGGGTATTTTGAAGAGAGTGGAAAAGTTGTGATACATTCAATTTAAACTGTGGTTCCGAATCTTTCGTTCTAGGAGCAGTGTTCTGTTGCAGAATTTGTTATTTCTACTCCTTTACGGGGAACTTCACCACTGCTGGATTTTCTGTTCCATTGCTGTTTTTCTGCTGTGGGCTCACCTGGGTTTGACGTATCTAAGTTCTTGTGGCTGGAAAACAAAGCAACTTTCTTCAAAGCAATACATTATTTACTCAGGATCAGAGGAAGAAAAGAACAGTGTTGCTTTTGTAGTTCTTTGCAATTCTTTGTAATACAGGGCATTCTGCTCTGTTCAAACCCAAATTCCCCAACCCCAGTTAGGAATAGGTAAGAGACTCCAGAGCCTATGTTGATGTCTCTTCATCGATGACGCTACTGCCCACACATGCATTTTCTAAGGTAAAACTAGAAAATCTGACCCTCAGACTTTAGGCCTTGGCCTAGAGAGAGAAGACAACTTTGTTAGCCTTGGATGGACTAGTTTATCAGCTCAAACTGAATCACTGTATTGCAAACAATAACTGATGACACCATCTCTGGATTTAATTCATCTCTGTTTTTATTTTACTTCCCGTTTTTTGTTTTTTTTTTTTTCTCACTCTGCCAAGCTCTAAAAACCTCTTTTTATTTCACTTTAAGCATCATACTTTTATAAAAGTAATAAGTCTCTCTCAGTTGGCTCAGGAGTTCTGACTGAATTGGTTAAAAAAAAAAAAAGAGGAGGGATGAGAAATGGAACAGAGTCCTGAAAATCACTTGGGGACAATGAGCAGCTTTAGCTTAGCATGCAGTCAGAAAGAACAGCTCTTGATTCGCATGAAACCAAAAACCTAGAAGATAGTGAAGATTCTTAAGAGGTTTTCAAAGGGAAAGTGGTACCTCCTGGAAATCTTCAGAGAGAGACAGTCCTAAAAATTGCTCTCCATATGTCTGTCTAACTTAATTTCAACAAGCAAACAGCCCAAGACAATTCAAAGAGATTCAGGACATCTCTTTCCTTCCTCCTCTCTTCTGAACTTTTAATGGATTCTCGAAAAAAGGAATTAAATTATGGGAAAGCAGACAGGGAATGTTATTTTCCAAATGTAATTAAATAGAATGCTCTAGTCCATGTATTTCTTAGCTCTGGCTTGTTTTGTGCCTGTGCTAGAGCAAACAAACAGAATCATAGAATCATAGAATCATTAAGGTTGGAAAAGACCTCTAAAATCATCTAGTCCAACTGTCAACCTATCACCACCACGCCCATTAAACCGTGTCCCTCAGTGCCATATCTCCACATTTCTTGAACACCTCTAGGGTCTTGAACACCACTTCCCCAGCAGTATGTTCCAGTGTTTGACCACTCTTTCAGAGATATGTTAGGCATTTGTATATACATATACATATATATTCGTAAGTCATATAAATATTTCTCCAATATTTTTCCACATTCATTTCAGGTTACCAATCGATACGATGACCTTCTCCTTAGAAAAAGAACTGATAAAGAATTATGGCTTCCAACAAGATTTGTGATAAAGACTTCATTATAAGATTGCCGTGAAAAGTGTCCAGTCCTCTGTAGGTTATTTGAAACCCATTATTTCTGTTTAGCTCTGTGTTGAAAACCATCCTCAAGTGTACTTTGCAAACAGTATCAAAGATGAACCTTCTCAGTAGAGCATTTCCATGAAGCAGTAAGTTCCATTTGGCATTTAATGGTCCTGCTATTCTTACTGCAAGGTGCAGCTGGAGAAAAGAGAGGTAAGGAGGTTTATCAGGGATGGCAATGATTTGAGCCAAGTTCCTCAAGTTCCAGCGCTTTTTAAGAAAGCAAAGCACATATCCCAACAGGATGTTTATGAGCTGCCTCCCTAGTGTGTGCACTGATTTCCTGCAATCAGTAGCTGCTGGCAAAATATTGCTAAGTGAAGCACTATTCCTGTAATCCCACATTTCCTAAAGCCTCAGTGTTTGTAGATGGTTTGGAGAAATACAAATAATATGTAGCTAAAAAATCTATAATGGATATGGGTTGCAGTAAAATTTTTATTACAAGTTTGAGATGGTTTCATTAGTCATTGCTGACATTTCTTACACCAGTTGTAAGACAATGTTTACAGCCCTTTACATCACTATGTAATGACTACCCACAAAGATTTTTAAAACAGGCATGATAATCCAGTAAAGCCAAATTTTCCTAATTCTTTTCTCTTTTTCATTTCTTAAAGGCTTTGGAACTCTTACTGATACCAGGCGAGGGATGGCTACCACTATAGCATATTCTGACAGTGATGAATGCAATGGCCATTTTCTGGGAAGTAAAGACATTGTGCTTTTGATGGGAACATATAGTGTAATGTAAATAACTCTTAACTAAAAATAAGAGCTTTTCTCTTTCTGGGCAGAGTTAGAAATAAGTCATGGAAAGTACATTTTTATGTGTGACTTTCATCTCCCCATTCAAATTAATGGTATGTTTATTGAGATTGGTCAGCTTTTACATTCTTCAAACCTCCTCATTACTTCTCATAGTAAATAAGGTGACAATATAACTGTTCGGGAAAATGTTAACAACTTTAAAGCTTTGCAGTACAGATACTGCAAAAGGAGGGGTCTTCTTTCTATCAAAGTGATAAATATTATGATTAGATTAGGAAGACAGAGCGATAGCTTTTCAGTTCACACCTCCTGCCGCCCACAACACTTGATCCAATTTGCTCTCACCACTAACTCTGTTTATAAATGAAGAAGCCTCACACCTCAATATTTATAGGTCAGAGCCGTGGGTCTATGCAGTGACATTATGAATACTATAAATCAAGTCATACCATGAACTATGAAGGAAATCAATTGTATAACAGTAAAACCAGAGATAACTTATAGTCAGGTAGCAAAAAAACTCTTTTAGATTACTTCTATCTCTCATCTAGAATGGATTTTTTGAGAGGATGGGAAAAGTACTGTTGGCAGTCTCAGGTGAAGCAGAGCTTTCTGTGGGCCACCAGGAACTATGAGATGAATTACTGTTGTGATTTTTTTTTATTTTTTTTTTTACTTTCTTTTCCTGTCTGTCTAATATATCTGCCATAGAAATAAACTGTGCAATTTCATCCATTTTTGGTAGATTCAGAAAGAAAATGCAACCAAAACTGCAGAAGCATCAAGCACTCATGATAACTGGCTTTTGGACCAGTTTCTTGCAAGCTCCTTAGCAACTCCTGTTTGAGGCATACAGGTTTGCTACAGCACTTTTCAGGTTCACCCAACAGCTACAGCAAAAGGAATAAAGTAATACTGATCTTCCCTTCCTCTGAACTGTGTGTACCCACTCACTCTGAATTACAGAATCACTGGCAGTAGAATGAACTACCTGATTTGAAGGAAAGCTGGATTACTGAGCTGGTTTTTTTTTTTTATTTTTTGGTTTTTTTTTTCCCTAGGAGACCTTTGAATTCTCTTCTTTTGTATTGCTCTTAACTCTGATTTCATGTTTGTTGTCACGTGTCAGCATTCCCTGTCAGTAGCATGTACGAAGCATTATCAGGAACAGCTATATGATACTTCATTCTGGGCATAGCATCATCCCCAAAGCCTCCCACCACTTCATGAGCCTTCATGGATGGCCGTATAGTAGCATACCTGTGTCTAGCAGACAGGTGTTTGAAAGTAAGTACCTTGGAAATGTCATCACTGTTTTTGCAGCTGCTGTATTGTATGTTTTAAGAACTGAGCTTGGTTCTGTTTTTCTCTGTTCACTTTATAGCACTGCATTTAATTGTCATGATAGAGGTTGTATTTATATCACCCTAGAGAGTAATAATTGTAGTTAGAAACCTATCATATCTTGAAAAGATAAAACCAGAAAATTTGATTAAATGTTATTTATCCAAAAGCCAATTAATTTTGGTGGATTTGGGCACTACATTTTGGAATGCTAACTGCTGCTGGCCAGCCTTTGTTTCAGAACATACTGAGGTCTGGGAACATTTAAACATCAGATTTCTTTATTGAATGGCAAAATCAAGCTGAAGGATGTCATGCTAATTGGTCACAGTGGAATCATGAGACATGGTTTTCAAAAGGAAATTCAAAGTTGATTGAGTTTAGGTAGATGTATGCCAGGAGGGTATGTACTGCCTTTGTTCAAATAAGGAATGTATAGAGCATTAAATATGAAGTACTGAATAGCCTTTAAGGAAGGGAGCCTTCTGTTTCAAAAATGGAGCATGAATTTCATGATTAATTATATGTTATATTATATGGAAGAGACCCTTAAACTAAAATTCATGTCTGGCTAAAAACTGAAATTTGCTTATATTCATTAAATGCAGCATTAGAATAAGAGCAGCTGTATGGTCATAGCAGAACTTTGGTATACTCAGCTAGCACACTTGAAAGATCCTTGAGCTTTTTCTGCAGGTCATGTCAGCAATGAGCCAAAAATATATCTTATGCTACTGAAGATCTTCATTCTTTATTCTTTGTGTATTTCTATATCTCTTGGGAACAGAGCAGTATCTTGAATACATTGGGATTTGAGTATCTATGTAAGTGAATATGGACTTGAAGGTTAAAATAAAGGGAAAAATAAAATAATTACGGTGATACATGAAGAAACTCAAGAATACTAAAAGAATAGGCAAGACAAAAAAATTTCTAGCCTTGAGTTCTCCTAAACCACAGAACTTTCTCCCAAACGAATCTGGAAAAGAACGACATTGCTGCAGGCATCCAAATCTAGGCTGGACTTCCGTATGTAAATGGCATAATGTCTCAAAGGTAGCTGTATATATTGTTAAGATACTCATATGCACAATGTCATGTAGAAGGAACTATCATCTGACTATTATAACTCTGAAAAATAACTGGAAGATATTTGTGGCAGGAATTTGAAGCTAGTTAGTGTCCATTAACAGTAGTTAATGCTATGATTTCAAGAGTTGGTAACCTCCATATGTGAGTTGTACTTTGGGAAGGGCGTTAGTAAATGACACAGCATTGAGGGGAGAGCTTGTTGTACTGGTGGGTAGAGTTGTTATTCACAGGAAACACAACAGAGTGGAAGAGTGGTCTGAAGGAAGATATGAAATTCAACAAATTAAATTACAAAATCCTGCACTTGGGGCAAGAAAAAATCCATGCAAAACTGAAGTAATGGTGTACAGGACTATGGAGTTACTTTGCCCAAAGAAGTCCTGGGAAATCCCAGCGTACAGCAGGCTGAAAATGAATCAGAATTATGACTACCACAGACTGGGCTGTATTAGCAAGTACATAGCCAGCAAGTAAGAGTTTCTCTTTTCTACATGGCAGTTATCAAGGCGTGTCTAGGATATTTTGTCAAATTTTGGACACAAGAAGGACATCAATAAGCAAAAGAGATTCTGTGGAGGGGTGCTGTGCCAGCTCATGGGGATGGACAATGAACATGATGAATGGGATGTGAGAATGGGGCATGTGGTTTTGCTCAACCTAAAAAAAAAAAATGAGAAGGAAGTGTCTAACTGCTTCCTTTACTGTGAAAAGGGGGTGTACAGGAAGACAGACAGGCATTTTTCTAGACATGCAAGGGCAAGAGGTGATGGGCACAAGCTGTGGTAAGGGAAAATACAGTCAGATACAGGGGAAAAACTTCTTCCCATGGACATGATTCAGCACTTCACAAGGTTGTCTCAGGATATTCTGGAACAGATTGGAGACTTTCGGCACCTAAAGGGGAGAAGGCCTTGATCCACCTCACATAACCTCGAAGCCAGTACGCTTTGGAACAAGGGACTGGGCAAAATGGCCTCCAGAACTTCCTTCCAACAGAAATTGCTCTGACTCTAGAAAAATCAAAATGACAAGTGATATTATTACAAGACAGATTGAGGATTCTGCAGTAGTCAGAAACTAGCAAGTTTCTGCAGAAACACTGGAATACTTAGAGAGACAGTGAGGAGAAATTGTAAATATGTACCAAATACTGATAGCCTAAGGAAAGTGGATGAGGAGCTTTTCTTGTATTCATCTCATAACAAAAACAAGGACACTCAATGAAATATAGGGTGGTAAGCTCAAAACTGATAAAAGCTGAGTTTTCTGCATTACAAATTATTAGATAATACCAAAGCTACAATTTTAAAAGACTGGTACAGGTGTTTGGAGAGCAAAAGGAAAAATAGATTAAGAAGGGCTTTATTAGCTAGCAGTGCCAGAAAAGAGATTAGAAGACTGATAAAAGTCCACATTTTGGATTTTAAAAAGTTCTAACTGTAACTCACATGAGGCCTAGGAAAGCTAAGACCTCATTTTTCTGCTTTTGAGATTTGTCAACTGTCCCTGGCAAGAAACCCTATTGTAGGGAATTCAGAGTATTACTTTCCAAAGCAATGGAAAAAGTCATGCAAGTTTTTGTAAAACAGGAACAGTCTTTTCCTGCAGAAAGAAATGTTCAACTCAATGCAGTATGTACTATCATAGACATCATCAAGGAACAAACAGAAGTTTTTCTCATTGCTTTCTAAGATCTTTGTTCAGAACTTTGTTGTGTTTTTTTTAGTAAATAATTGATTTATCTGAATGACTGCAATCTTTCTGTTTCTCTTAAGGTGTTGCTGAGACCTTTAAAATTTTCCCATGAAACATGAACCTAGGTGTTGCCAAACTACATCAAAATATATGTAATGTTGTACTTCTTACAAACATGGCTAGCAATGACACTCCAGCCTTTTGTCAGTGTGTGCTTTGCCTTTTCCAAAATGAGCTGAGTCTCTTATCTGTGGAGAAACACTTCTACAGACTGCACCTGAGCTCTGGGGCCTGGGCTGCTTTCAGGTCCTGGGATGGGGGTTCCTGGCCACTGGGCATGAAAGGTCCCAGATTTTGAGCTTGAGCTTTCATTAGGTGGCATCTAGGTGTGTGGGCAAAGGACAGAGGCATTCTCCCATGGGTACTTCATTTTGTAGAATGCTCCAAACCACATCAAGGGATGGTTCCCTGGAGCACATCTGCCTTGGAGTTAAGACCAGCCACTGTGAATGATTAGTTCCTCCAGTATAGAAAGTAGTGTTTATATTGTTTATCAGAGAATTTAAACACAGAAAAATTTACGTTTGTGTTTAGATCTGAAGATAGCACAAGGACAATTTAAATGCGTAATAGAGCCATTTGAACAATTGATTTACTATTGCATACATGGCTGTTTCTTCATTTGTTATACAAAGAAGTGTATGAAAACAATAGTAAAACAGAAAACAGTAACGAGCAAATAAATAAAAAATTACAGGCATATAAAAGCTGGGAGGCAAATGTGCTGGATTCCTACTATATCTGGTGAAGAAGTCAGAGGGTTTTGTTCTGTTGATTTGCTGCTACTACAAAAGGTGAACTGAAAAATGAAGTCATGCAGGCATTAGCCCCACAGCACTGCTCTTCATAACTGGCTTTATAATGAGGCACCACAAACATCTGATTGAATTTCAGGATACTTTCAGATATTCTATCATTACCTATTTGTCAGTCCTACCTAAATGAACAGCCCTGGTCTGCTTAGCATACTTCTACTACAGATAATGTAAAAAATGAAATTATAAGGAGCAGCAAATATCCAAATTAGTATAATAACTATGAGGTTTAAAACTCACTAAGATAATGCAGTGAAGTGCTTTCAGGATTCCTCACACTTGTTCGTCAAACTGGTGTCTGAAATAGTTAAGTAAAAAATGATAGAATTCAAAACTCAGATAATCTCACTTTAGTATGTAGACCTCTCGCTCTGATGGTCGGACATACTCTGCTGGTTTAATTAGCTATCTAGTAGCAATTTCCACACCTTTGGAAAGAGAACCGTTCACGAGAAACAGGTGAGGAGTTTACATATGCACTTATGAATTACTGCAAACTTGTCTGGAAATTAAACTATGCACTCTCCCATCTTGCCTACAAATAACTGTTCAGTCACACTACAATCTTGAGTGTGCTGTCATTAAGCTTGCCACATACTTCAACTAAATAAACACATCTTTTCGTTACTAGTATCTCGTTAGAGAAGGTTTCCCACACATTCTGTTTTTAAAATAGCAGTTTCAGGGGAACACACAGCATTACTTCAAGTGGAACAAAAATTCTCGGATTTTTTATTAGTTTTCCTCCTAGTACAGAAATCTTTCTGGAAGAGAATGACTATAGCAACATTAGTTCTGCTGAAAGACAAGGCAGTACCTCAATTAATTTTATAGCAATTTTTTCAGCATTTTGCTTAATAGTCATGCAGAATCCTTTCTCTTCTAATTTCCCGTGCCCACCAAAACTAAAATCTAACATACGCTTGTTCCTTCTGTCATGTCCTCATTTGACTCTTCTCATTCTTTTTTGATTTTCGTTGGCTCATGAGACTTCTGATAAACTTCAAGATGCCAAAGGTTCCCAGTTTTTACTGAATATGCTCTTACTTTTACAGTCCCTGTCCTTGTGGTGAGCATTCCCTGGAGAGAGATGTTTCGGGCAATTGGAAGGCTCAACATTAGGACATGTAAATGTTTAAATTATGCCTTGCAGATCAATGACAAGAAATAGGACATCTATTTCTGGTAACATTGTGGATTTATAGTTATGAGTCAAGGCTAATGCAAGGTGAACTCCTCCCTTTATGATCACTGCCACAAATGCATTAGCTCATCTGTGAATTTAAAAATCGACCTCCAGACAGTTAGTTGGCAATTTGGCACCTTGCTTTGATTGTATACAATTTAACAAAAGAACATCCAGCACTAATTCAATAGTAACATTACTTCTGCCTTTCAGGAATGATTTATTAATTTAGATGTGATGTCCAAATCACATTTCCTTAAGGAGAGGGGTTTATTTTGTTTGTTTTCAGTTTATCGTACTGCTTCTCAAGGACAAGAGTAAAATTGTTGCCACTGATTATTAGGTTCAGTGTAAGCAGGCCATGAAGATAGTCCTCTGCACAGAAAATCCAGGTAGTAGATGAGAGGGAAACAGGGCTGGTGCTGCACTGTGTTTTCTGACACTTCACAACCAACCTCATTCAGAGTCCACACAGGATGAGAGAAATGCAGTTGCTGGAAGGGACCTCAAGAGATCATCGAGTCCAACACCCCTGCTGAAGCAGGTTCCCTACAGTAGGTTGCACAAGTAGGCATCCAGTCAGGTCTTGAATATCTCCAGAGGAGACTCCAAGATCTCTCTGTGCAACCTGTTCCAGTGCTCCATCACAGTGACCATAAAGAAGTTTTGCAATGTACTGTCTCAACTATAATCTTGAACATCAGCACTGCACACCCCAAAGAATTTACTAGAGCTTTGTGCTTCCTCATCCTTGCAGTTATAGCTCAAGTAGCCCAGCAATTCTTGGGGATCACTGGGTAAGGGGCTTTACCTTGCTTGTGCTGAGCTCCCTTTTAGTGCCAAAGCTACAGTCCTGTGCTGTTGTGGTGCTACTGCTGTTTTTGATCAGTAAAGCAGGTTAACCCTTTGCCTAACCCCTTCAGTAGGCAGCTGCACTTGTTGAACTTTGGCACATCCCAGAAGGATAATTCAACATTTCTATGCAACCGATCACACCCCTACTGTTGCCTTAAAGGAACAGGCTTTTCATTCCCCACTGTTACCTGAAAGCGTGACATAATGTTCGATTGTTACCATTATATATGATGTTATTTTTATCAGAGCATAACAAAGAATTTAGAGAGGGAGTTGTGATATATATATGTTCACATTAGTAATATGCACACCGTTATTTTTAAATCATGTAGCATTAATATTTAAGTGTTGGAGATTCCCTGCATTAATGATATTTCAGATTAGTTGTCTCCCCAAATATTAACCTCCTGGTCTTACTCTTCCTGGCTGGGGTTTTCACTGGAGTTTGCCACTTGCTGCCAAATCCTCTAAAAACTCATGCATGTGTGGTTATTGGCTAGGATTGTCTTGGATGTGGGTGTCTAAGTATGAACTAACATTCTTGTCATGCTTTGCAGCCAGAGACCTGCATAGATACATGGTGGAGGGCATTTCAAGAAGAAATTGTTCCAAGAAAGTGGTTACCCACCTTACTATGGAGGTCACGTAGCTATAGGTCAAAGACATAAACATCTCTGAAGCTGTGGATCTCACATCTACTGAATGCATTTTCAGTTCTCTCAGCATCCCCTGTTGGGAGAACTGAAACATCTGGAACTGAAACAACCTCCTGTGACTGAAGGTATACTTTATGAGGAAGTATATGTTCTTGGATTTAGTTCTGTGCCTTTGTTTCCAGGTCAGGCAGATAAGTAGACCTATCAGTGAAAAAAATACAACGAAAAAGATAACATGGCTATCTGACTACCAAATCAGTTGTCAGCACGAGGTGATATAAGGTAGTCAAGCAGGCATGTTATCATTTACCCATAGGCAAGTGTTAAGGTTTCCAGAAAGCAAACAGCACTGCAGAGGTCTGCTGGGGCTATCACTGTGACACATGAGTTGAGAGACCAAGCTATGCATAAATATGCCAACTAGGCATATTTATAATCATTAAGTAAGCCTTGATCAATCAAAGAAGGAGGTTAACAGACATCTGTGGCTGATGTCTCATGTTTTAGTGTCTGAAGAAGCTAAGGTGATCCAGCAATCATGTATATACAACGTGAGTGATCTGAGGCTTTTTCCTTCCACTTATAGTCCACCTATGGGGTGCCTGTGCCTACCAGTAATTTTTTTCTGGGGTCATTATGCATTTGATGGCAGGCTAGCTGGGAAGACAGTTCAGCTACCTACTTGGCGGGATAACTAGCCTAACAGTTGCAGACTGATGGTGGAAAATGTTTATCTGGAAATACGACAAGATGTCACTGCTCATACACCTGTGTTTGAATGTCAGCATGCACAATGATGCTTTTATTGTGGGGAAAACTGAACACTGAGAATTTGAGTCTTGAGCTGGCTGGTATTTCTGATGTTCTCACAGGGCTGGTGCAGGTATCTGGTGAGAAGATTTCTGAAAGGAAACTCCACCCAGGACAAGGCAATTTCTGATTGGGAATTATACTGTTGTTGTACATATTCTCTTTTTTCAGTGGTTGCATGTGTGTGGAGAAAAACAAGACATTTTAGCCAAGGAGTACTTTTGTTCTAGTGGTGCATTGACGAACTCCTTTCCCACCCTTGCTGTTTATGTGACAACGTGGAGGAGAGCCCAACAAGGAAAGTGATAATGTTTCATTTCAATCAGTTGAACTCAAGTTGAATTATCTGATTTTAATCACAGGTAGTAGTACCATCAAATGTCACCATACTCAGTTATTCAGAGAAGGGTCATCATTGCGACACTCTTTGGTTTCGTTCAAAGCTCTCCCCTTCCTTCAATTTCTCTCATTGTTTGCTGTTGTTGTTGTTGTTTGTTTTGCTTTTTCCCATTCAATTTCATTCTTCAGGAATCAGAGGGATTTCCATCATGAAGTTAAGTAGCACTGGGGATCCTTCTCTTTTCCCTCTCTTTTCCCCCCACCATTTCTTGAGATATTTTCTTGCACTCTGTAACTTTCCAGTAAGATGGGAACTGAGATGTTTTGCCACAGAAGTGCATTTGTGATGCCTTATCTTTGCCTTACAGTTCCACAATTAGCTGAAATGGGCAACAGTATCAGAGATTCTACAATTACTATGAAATTAATGTCTTGATTATCTCTTTTGATGTTTTAAAGCTAGGACCAGAGTGAAAGAAAAATCACCACTACAATACTTCCATCTTTGCTTTTGCAGCAGATGTCTTTTCATTCCCACACATTGTTCATATCAGACGATGTCACTTCTCTATGTGTAGTATCAATTGCAAATTTAAGAGTTTTTGCCTTCCTGCAAACTCTTTAATGACAAGGGGGTTGAAGGGAAGAACAGAGGAACAACTGAAGTGGAAAATCCTCCTACTTTCAATTGAAGCAAATCTCATTTGAAAGCACATAGCAGCCTCCATAATAGGAAATAGATTAATTATAAGACTATAACATGAAACTACTGCAGTAAGAGCCCTTGTGCTAGGCACAAAAGGTAGCATTGCTATCCTGTCCACTCCCTAATCTAGAGACTCCCTTTGGGTTCTGTCTTGAACAGGTTTTGAGATTTCTGTCCAAAATTTCACTGAGCTTCTTTCTAGCCTTTGGCCCACAGGATAACTGCTATGAATACTGTCTGGTATCAATAATTCATCTCAAATGTATAAGAGGAGAGAGAGTAGTGCAGAGAACTCTGTTTTTCAGAGAAAGGGAAGACAGGATGGTGAAATCGCAGACTTGACTTTGGACTTGAACTGCAAGTATGTGTTCATCAAGTTTATTACTGGCTTTGTGCCCTGAAGCTCAAATTAATGAAAAATTCCTTTCTCTGAAATTTGGAGAGGACCTTGAGCTGATTTCAAGAATGGTATCCTATTATGCTTCTGAATAGCCTAACAACTAGGGATAATTCCACCTCCCAGATATTTGCTATGTGCCTACGATAATCTGAATTTCCTAGAATACAGATACTATGTTAAAAGCAAGCTGTTATGCTGAAAGTGTTTTTGGTTTTTTGTTTTGTTTTTTTTTCACTGAAAATTTTGTTCATTTTAGTCTACTTGGCATGGATGTTAAATTTCCAGCATCCATAATGAAGCATTTATTAGAATTGCAATTGAGTTATTTTAACTTCGAAAGGAATTTAGTAGATGGCAAAAATTGCCTTTCTCCTAAAGCAGGGCCAAAGATGGCACTGTCACTCATATTCTCGTATAATTCCTGCTGAAATTAAAGAGTGTTTTACTTGTGAAAGAACTGAAGTATATGCACATGCTCTGGCAAAATGACAGCATTACAGGCTGTTGGTTTAAAAAAAGTGAACTGCCTGAAAGGGAATTATGGATAAAGTCTCCATGCCCACACCTTACGTGGGACGCAAGCATGCTCTCCTGGTAACATTTTTCTCCCCACAGTTTAGTTTTTATGGTCAGGTAACTCATCAAATAGCATTTTGTTATGAAATCCCTTGACTTGTATTTCACTGAGGACTGCACTAATTTTTAAATCATAGTGGCTGCATTTTCAGATTTGTCCAGATGCTACCACGTCTTGTATTTGAAAAGCCTCTGGCACAAAGGACACCTGTGTGCTGTTTTTTCTAGGAACACTAAGTCAACAAAACTTAAGTTTCTATTTTTAAAAAAAATCATGCCAAACAATTCTTTTCAGTCTCTCTCATTTCTTCAGAGTTCTTTCATATGCTGCCATCAGTTCACTCTGAACATCACAGCCACACGTGAAGATCCTGGCTGTTTCCTCAAGCATAATACATTTGGGAGTCTCACCACTATTTATAAGTACTGGAGTAACATTAGAAGTCAAATCTATTTTATGGATCACAACGTTGCAATATGGAAAGTATTAAAATTATCTTTTTAATTACTCTTCTCTCCATGCTGCTTGTATCAAGACTTCTTGCATAAGCTATACAAAAGAGTCAAGAACACAGAACGATATGACCACTTCATATATAATGTCACGTGCTTTGTCATATTTTATAATTTTATCAGGTAATTTCACCATCTTTGCATAGCTTAATTTTCTTGCCTGCCATCTATAGTTATCACATGATAACTGTAATGTATCACACAAGAAAGTAGTGCCTCCTATTTTATTATGCTGGTCCACAATGACAGAAGATGTTGGTAGGATGGCAGTAGAGTTTGTACCTTCTCACCAGTATTCTGTTACATTTAGTTGCCATGTGACAATTGGCAGCAGAGGGGCAGTCTGACACAATGGTATCTGACATAGAATGTCAGATGTACGAAGATAAGGTAGGGAATTGAATTCCTCTGTGTAGAAAAAATGGCACCCTTTGACATTTATCATAGCTAATCGTGGTGCCAATATTGAAAAATAGTAATTTGTAGCTGGGAATTTGCTCTCAGTCAGGTGCTGGAATGGGCTGCCCAGGGAGGTGGAGGAGTCACCAACCCTGGAGGTGTTCAAGAAACATTTAGACAATGTGTTGAAGGACATGGCTTAGTGAGAACTATTGTTTATTGGTGGATGGTTGGACTGGATGATCTCGTAGGTCTTTTCCAACCTTGGTGACTCTGTGATTCTATGATTATTGTACTCTTTGTATCTGTTGTACTTTCCACAGAAATAAATAGGAAGCACTATTTTTGGAGCAATTTATTTACATAGATGGACAAAATAGTTATCAGAAAATATATACAGATACTATTGGCCTTTAATCCCAGCAGGTTGCACTCCTATTAAATCAAATGTCTTTCTAATCAGCTGACACTAATTAAACAGTAGCTTTTAAAGTCATATTGATTCAGCTTTACACTTCCTCCATCTTTAGAAGATGATGCTAAGCTTAATTTTTTTTATATAGCTACCAGAAAAAAAAATCCACTACAAGAGCTATAATTAAATCAAAATAAGAAAATCCATCTAAGCCTTTTGTTCATTTTTGGAAGGCCAGAGGTGTAATTACAGATGGAAAGGAACATTCACATTCTGTGATTCTTTACACTGATCGACTTTATGAACTTTTTTTTTCTTTCCCCCCCAAAGGTGTTATATTCTGAATTAACAAAAAAGAAAAGGGAAGTGTCAAAGAGTAATTCTCTGCAACCTTCAGCTGTATAAATAAAATGCAATCTAATGTACAGTATAACATAAAATATAAATATATAATTCATATTATTACTTAGGTACTTAATGATGTATATCTTTTATCATATATCGTATGTCCTGTATCTTATTCCATATGTTCTTTGTTATATACATCCTACTGCTTTATCCTACATTTATATGTGCTACAAGGAATCCTTTAGCAAGGCTTTGGACAAGACTCAACAAGAAAAGAACCAACAGGGACTTCATCCCTATGTGCAAACAAGAGGAGGTGAATTTTTCTCTCTAGTATTTCCTTTAAATGGGAAAAGCTAGAAACAACTGATTTTGCTCTCAAAGAAAATATCGTGACAAGGATTAGCAATCTTATGAAATAAAGAATCAAACAAAACAAAACAACAAATGATAGCAAAGAAAATCTTGTAGCAAATTCATAAAGACATAGCAACATTCTGGTTAGGAGCGTTTAGAGTAAGAAGATCTTGTGGGTGTGTATTTTTGAGCCACACATGGAGCACCTGGGCAGCAAGTCCCTTATCTGCCTCAGGAGTCCACCTTCATCCGTGGAATATGGGAACAAGTTGGTATCCCTAAAGGTGAGCCAAAGCAAGAGCTTGATATAGGTGATGTTAATTGTCCTCAGGAACAATGCCTGATTCTGCCCTCTGAAGGGGACTTACATGGGCTGTAGTCCATATGTAACCATATGCACCTGAAAACAAAGGAAGAGGGGATGAGCTTCCCATGTGTGCTTCAGAAACTCCAGCTTGTGCCATGGCTCAACACAGAGAGAGAGTTAGGTGCTTGAACCTAATGCACAGAAAATGCAATGCAGAGAGTGTCTATGGGTGGTGAAGAGGAGTGAGAAACACACATCATTCATGCTGGGCTATGAGAACACACTTGGCACTGCTTGGAATAGACAATGTCAAGCCTCTTCCAAAAGTAGGTGCTTGTGCAAAATGCCTTCCTTTATAAGGTACAAGAGCAGTCAGACCTTTATTTTAAAAGCTGTAAAAATTTCCTTTCTACCTTTTTAAAGGAAATATTTCCTTTCATAGATTGCTTTTAAAATCAGAATTTACTGTATATTGGAAATTTTAGTCTGAATTCCTTTCATGCTTGAAGGCAGATGGATGTTTCAAGTAATACCCCAGTTTCCATTTACTAGCATGTTGTAGAGTAAAAGGAACTCTCCTCCTTCTTTATAGTCTTTTTGATTTATACCTTGTACTTACATGTGCATTAGAGTGAAGCCCAGAACACAAGTCCTCCCTTGTACAGAATTACTTTAGCAATTAGCCTTCAGAGACCTCTTCTTGTTCTCACTTGAGTGTCATTCATTGGGAGGACACTCACATGCCTGCATACACACCCCTTCGTCTCTGTCCCTCCCCCCTTTAACATTCAATTCAAAATTTTCTTCCCCAGTATCCTATACTGAGTCTTGTACTTGCAAGCAGTCACCCTCCATCTGTGTGTTGACCTTGGAAGAGTCTCCCATTGACTCAGCTTGATGTGTCTCACTCAGCCTATGAGGTGGTTGAATCCGATGGTATCCAGGCGGGGCCAAGGTAGGGCTTCAGTGTGTCCCATGACTCTCCCCAGCTCCACACACACATCCTTGTGCATCCCTGCTCCTTTTCATGGGTGGAGATAAGACTTTTATCTCATAACTTGAAAAACTGATAGTGGAAACCTACAGTGGTCATGTCTATTTTGGGAGGTCTTCAAGGAGCTGCATGCTTCACTGATTTGCTCTCACTGGAAGCAGGCAAGCAGGGACATGGGTGTGCTAATTACATGCAGATATTTGAGTTAGACTTCAGCAGGTGGTTAGCCTGCTAAGGCTTGCACGCGAATCAGGACTGGTTTGGGCTCCTTCTGGGTGTGGGAACTGATGAAGCTCCACGGGGCCCAGGGC
Source organism: Alectoris magna (assembly GCA_030625065.1). Classification (NCBI taxonomy): domain Eukaryota; kingdom Metazoa; phylum Chordata; class Aves; order Galliformes; family Phasianidae; genus Alectoris; species Alectoris magna. The sequence goes on from CM060560.1 coordinate 65,235,315, forward strand.
ACTGCTTGGGAACAGTGTAGGCTGTCAGAGGGAGGAGACAACTCTCCAGAAGAAGGCAGTAAAAGCACTAAAAATAAGCATCTTTCTTTGTATAACCAAGAGAAAAGAAAATCCTTGGGCACTGCGAAAACATGCTATCAGGAGACAGGCTTTGATAACCTTTCAGTATTGATTAATCTGTTGCTGCATTCATTTGAAACAAAGCCTACGGCTTGTTTAGGAAGTGGCAGCACTGCAGCTTAGTAATGTCCAAAATACCATATCACTATCAAGGCTAATTTAACATTGATGAGATCAATAAGGTTCCCAGGGCTAGAAGTAGATGAGAAACATGGCTCATTACATGCTGCTCTATTTCTCCATAGGAAAGAGAAAAATCACACGGGAGGGTGAGAGGGATGTAGAAATTTTGGAGACCTCAAAACTAGGCAGGTACTTCTTGCTGCCTTAGTGAGTCACTTGAACTGACATCACTCTGAAGCAGCACAATGAAAATGGTTTCTTTCTGCCTCCAGCTTACTTAGATGTGTCCCTTGGCTGGAACAGGATGAAAGGTAATGTCCTCAAATTTCACTAGGGGAGGTTCAGACTGGATACTAAGAAAAAAATCTCTCAGAAAGAGTGGTAAGGCACTGGAAAAGGCTGCTCAGAGAAGTAGAGTCACCGACCCTGAAGGTATTCAGAGATGGTGTGGATGTGGCACTGAGGGATGTGGTTAGTGGCTATGATGGGAGTGGGCTGGTGATTAGACTAGATGACCTGGGCACACTGCTGTCTCATGTTCAGCTGAGTGCAGACCAGCACCCCCAGGTCTGTTCCTTTTACGGGCTTCCAGACACTCTGCCCCAAGCCTGTAGCATTGCCTGGGGTTGTTGTGGCCAAAGTGCAGGACCCAGCTTGTTGAACTTCATTCCATTAGCCTCAGCCCAGTGATACAGCTTATCCAGATCCCTCTGTAGAGCCTTCCTACGCTTACGCAGATCAACACTTCTTCCTAACATGATGTCATCTGCAAACTTACTGAGGAATCACTCAATGCCCTCAGCCAGGTGATCAATAAAGATATTGAAGAGAACAGGCCCCAGCAACAACCCCTGGGGAACACCACTCATGACTGGTTGCCAGCTGGATTTAACTCCATTCACCAACAATCTCTGGGCCCAGCAATCCAGCCAGTTCTGTACCCAGCAAAGAATGCCTGTCCAAGCCATGGGCTGCCAGCTTCTCCAGGAGAATACTGTGAGAGACAGCGTCAAAGGCTTTGATAGATACAAAAAAATCCCCCACACCTGGACTCTTGAAAGTCAGATGTGATAATGCTGATCAACTGTAGTACAATCCAGCCACCCTGTCAGCATGCTGTTCTGTACCAGGGGAGAGACAGATTTTAGAAGAAATAAAGGCAGCAAACTTTCTGCAGCTGACCTACAATCAACAGGACTAGTGGACATAAGCAACAGGAAAATTAAAATAAAAAGATGAAGTCCTCATTCTTTCTGGGATGGAAAGGTCAGACACCTGAAGGCAGTAGCTTTATTGTCCTGTTCAAAGAGCCAAACAAGGTTAAGGGAGAGTGTGAGGCTGATTCCTTTGGTTTTTCACAGTTGAAAAAAGGAAGGAACCTCTGTTTGTACACTAGTTTAACAAATGAACTAGCAATCTATATAGCAGCTCAGTAGAATTCTCAGCATGGGAGTGGGACCAATCAGAGTCCTTTCTTATGTGCCAGAAAGACGTCATCATTATGTCCCAGCAGTCCAACACGAGTGTGAGCATCACACTCCTGCATATTCTTTCTTCCTCCAACCTTGAATTCTTTTCTTGCAAGAGACACTTCTGCAATAAGACAGATTGAGAATGATCTATGTAGTCTGTACCCCATCTCACAGAAACGTTCTATCGCAGGACACTATCATCAGCTCTTTCTCTGGAGTGCATTTTACTAATGCAATCTGCTAAAGTAATACGTTTATTCTGGCACTCAGCTTTGATGGTTTTCATTTTGTAATAATAAGAAAAATGATATTAGTGAAATTAAAATAATAAATAGATTTCAATAGGAAAGGAACACAGTACAGTGACAAAGTCTGTGTCTTTGGTGGACGCAGGTATGAACTAGGCATGAAACTGCTCAGACTTGTCAATGCATTTCTAAGACAAAGTAATTTAAACTCGAAGTGCTCATTTTTGGAGAGAAAAAATAGGTAGAATTCTAGCACTTTATTGGTTAGATGAACAAAGATGATCACAAGAACATCTTAGGGCTTCTAGTTCTTTTCAGAGGATTCAGGAACTTTCTGCACATGTCCAAATATATAAGTTGACTGCAAAAAGCCAACGGAGTATTCCCTTCTGGGTTTGCAGGTTCACATCCAGCCTGTCATTGCAGTGATGAAGAAGGAATTTCAGATGGTCACTGAGTGATTTATTTGGGAAGTGTTTATTTATACATTCCTATCTGGCACATACATCATTGCCTCTCATATTTCATGGTGATGGGAAAGACACCGTGTGTAATTATCTCAACCAGGCAGTCATTTCCTCCTTTTAGAGAAAAATGAAGCATTTTTAAATCAAAAGTATGGCATGTCCTCCTTTCCAGAAGTACTACTTCTTTCTGTTGTAAAATTTTATGTAGTTCATGTAATCTTCCTGTCTGAGAAAGTTAGCTGAAAAATGCATTGTTGTCGCAATTTGTTTTCATTACCAAACACCCAAACACTCTAATGAGGAAATTCCAGGCAATATAATATGATATTTTTGTACCTTGCTAGAGATGATCTTACTTTTTTCATTTTTTTTTTTTCATCCATCCCATGTAATCAATCAGCAATATCACATGAGAACACAAGCCCATAAACTAGGTCACTCCAGAGTAGTTCCAGCAAGTAGGATCTAACTGGCTGGAGATGTCAGAGGCACCAGAGCACTGCCTCCCACATTAACCCTTGTCTCCCCACTTCTCCAGAAGTCGTGGTGCTGTACTGGAGGTTGTGGAGGCTGTTCCCATACTGCCTTCATGCCAAAGCAACCCCATGGTCACTGAAATCTGTCAGAACCTGAGAAGTCGCCCTTAGCTGAATTATACTGGCAGTGGTCTTCTGTTGCAAGCCAGCCCATACTCCCCATGATGCTGTCCCACTAACGTCATCTTGTGGGACCCTTCCTTGCTTGTGACCCCTTGCTAAAAGTGGGCTCAGCATCCCCATTCCCATCAGCTTGTGTACTTGACTGCTTTTTGCATTTTTCATCTTAAAAGCACAAACCGCCTGCATACAGTATAGAAGAGAAGAGTCCTACAGGCACCGGAGTCCTTCTGAACATTGCAGCCATGGAGCAATATCCTAAAAGAGAAAAAATTCCCTGCAAAAGCCATCTTCAAATTGAATGCAGAGATGTATGCAGGAGCGTAAGGTCTCATCCTCTCAGTAATTTCCATGAAAGCGAACTTGCAGTCAAATAACACAGTCAGAGTTCAAGCCAGAGAAAATGAGCTCAAATAAAAAAATGAACAGAGCTCAGCTAAAACTAGAATCAATAAAGTAGCAAACTTAATGACCCGTTCATCTTACTATCAGGTAATTGAACCCAAATGATATTTAAGCAGAAAGAAAATTGGCCTTACTGTTTGTTAATAATTATTCATATTCCAGTAATAAGACTATAGAAGAATTCCCTTAAACACGTGATGTGGTAGCATTAGTACCCAGCTTTAGGAAAGGGTATCTGATCAATGTCATCCGTAAGAGAAGAATCAAATCTGAGTTAAATATTTAATAGCTTTAGCACATGTGAGGGAAGTAGGCATAGAATTTTTTAATTTTTTTTATTTTTATTTTTTTTTAAAGAATCTCCAAAATAAGGAGAACTTAATTAATCAGCAACTTAGTTTACAGGTTCCCAGGGTCTCTTGGAGAGTTACACAACAAGGGTACATCTATAGGAGCATCTTGTCAGTCCACGTTTTTGAGCCAGTTTTGATGAAACAAAAGTGTAGATAGCATTAGATGAAGGTTCATTGTCCTATGTAGTACAGAGTACAGTTCTCATGCTTTCAGTCTGCTAATAATTTCATTTTTAGACTCATGATAGCTTACTTATAATTAGCTGGCAATACAAAATACTATAAAACATTTTATGAAGTTACAAAAGAGTACTTACTTTTTTTAGTTGACAGTGATGAATGAATTCAGTGAGACTAATAAAATACTGTGTGAAATACATGGGACTGATTTGGGAAAGAAAAAGAAAATATTTTTGAAGAAAACCTACGCATCTGGCTGACATGACCCTTTTCTTGATGATGTCAAGAAAAGAAAGTATATTTCTCTCCTTGGAAGCTAGAAAGATAAAGCTAAATGATTGTGCAAAGAATTAAGTTCGGGTGGGTTGAGACACGGGCAGGTTTCATTAGGTTGTTAGGACCACAGTGACGCTTTCTGAGATAAGCAATCCTTTGGATTGATTCCAAGGGGATATTTGCTCGAGTTAAATTCTGCAATTTCTTTGTGCCACTGATTGAGCTTTCTTTACCTTTTTGGAGGAGTAACCAAAATCTTAGCATATTGAGATAAGTGCACTCGGAAGTAACCAAGATACCACCTCACATCCGGAAGACACTGTTCCTTAACTGAGATATAGCACCTGGGCCTTCAAAACCCACCGGAAGATAATGTGAAATCAATTATTTAAACGAACAGTAGTCTTAATGGACCTGTTAGTGGAATATCAGTTTTTAGCCATCTGTGACGTGCAACATTTTGCATTTTAAATCACATTAAAATTTCATAGCAAGCAAAATAGATGTTGTGAGACTGTTTAAATCAACAGTAGAGGAAGCAAACTGTTTTACTTTATACTGCTGAGGGTAAGGAAGATACCACATCCTAGCTAAGGAGAAGGGAATCTTCTTGCCAAGGAAGACAAGTTTTCCAGTAGTTTTAGTTCAACTGTTTGAGCTTATGCAAAGATACCCATACAAGAACATCAATATTTTCATTGCATTGTAGATCTCAACAATCAAACATTGCATTTGCAGTAAAACTTTGCTCTTTTAATCACACTTTCATGGTCTCCTTTCTCTGTTTGTCATACACAGTAAATATAATTAAATATAATTATAATTAAATATGAATATAATCAAAAAATAATAAAGCAATACCAAGGAGACTGCAGTTGTTTAAAACTGTTCTCATGAAACTCAGTGTATGAAGACCTGATTTATAGGACATGCAATTATTTAACAGAGGAAGTATTATCAAGTCAGTTTTCTGTTGCACATACCTTCTGGTATGCTGGAATTTTACACAGTGTTCATTTCAGAAGTCCTCACATTTCTGTAGATATTCTGACTCAAGCATGAGGAGAAGTTGTTGTTTATTATATGAACAGTTCTCCAGCTAGAAGAAGCTTTGTTTATCTCTGCTTCATTTTATTATCCAGGGTTTTCTATCTCATGTAATAAAGGGCAACATCCAACAAAAATGTTTTACAGTATAGTTCTCAGATACAATCCTGTCTCAACGGCAAGACTCTTCTGTGGTAACTTTGATACTGGAAAATCAAAATAGTGGGGAAGTAGTGATGAACATTCACACGTGAAACCATGCGAAAAGCCACCAGCAAAGTGGCTACATAAATTTTTCTCTGACTGACTAGGTGGAAATGAATGAGAAACTATGAGGGCTACTCCAAAAGTAATGCCTCCTGTTTTATTACGTTGACCCATAATACCAGAAACTGAGGGTGGTGGTATGACATTCATCAGTGTTTGCTGAGAATTTATGGAGACCAAACAGTAGATGTGAGCACAGAGAAAGTTGGACTGTGTGGGCAACATTTTCCTACCGACAATGCCATTGTAAGGAAGAGCTGTGCATCATTTCCATTGGTGCTGATGTTTGCCATCATTCTTGTTCACCATTGCTGAAAATGCATAGCTAATGGTGGTGACTATGTTGTAGAATAGCACTTTATAGCTGAGAATTTACTCTATCAAATATTGTTTTCATGCTCTTTGTATCTGTTGTAGTTTATATGGAAATAAATAGGAAGCGTTACTTTCAGAATGACCTAGGTATATGTGGTAGGCCATATGGCTAAGTGAGACTGTGAGATGATGGATGTCATCACTGCCAGGAAAAGAACGTGTAAGATCATTAGATAATGGTTACAGAAATTCACACCTATTCTGAAGACATGCAGAGAATGGGCTGGCAGATCGTGTATCTTTGATTTGTATCCTTGACAGAGGCTTTTCTTTCCTCTCTTGCCCAAAGACAGAAAAAACACCTTCTTGTTTAAAGAAGTTAGTACCAGACTGGAAAAAAGACAACAGTGTATTTTGTTTGCATAATATGTTAGAAGTCTGCAATGGATTATTTTTTCCAGGAATTTCTGGTGGGTAGTCTGATGATTAGGACTCTCCAGGAAATACATTAAATAATTGTTTTCAAGTTTTTCTTTTGTAATGGAATGAAATCTTTCAGTTTCTAAATTGGGACTACTTTACTTTTAAAATAAAAGTATTCCAGTGTTTTTTCATCATAAAGGACCTAAAAAAAAAACCTTTGACAACATTTTGTCCACTAACTCATATTTCTTTGAAAAGAATTTCTAAGTGAATCTACATTTGCTGATGGAAAATATCTCATTTTTGAAAAATGTCTAGCTATAGCTATTTCCACTTGTCTGTAGACACTTCAGACATCTGCAATACCATCTGGAAATGGGCAGAAGCAGATTTTTGTAGGGACTAGATCTTTCCCAAATGACCATCACTTAATTTTAATATTTTTACCACGTAACCTACATAGTTTCCAAATGCATGGGTGCTCTCATCAAGGATCCATGGTACACAGAGGACAGAGCTTCCAAACCAAGTGTTTAAGCAAATTGGCATAGTTTGTAACCTCTAATCTATGCTGGAGCCTTAAATTCATGCTGGCATTTACAAAATAAGAACTGCAATGGATTTATTTACAAAATAAGAAACTTCAATGGATTTATACATTACAGGCATCCAGAATAAGTTTCAGGGTGAACACTATTTGGGACGCATTATGAAAAAGTTTGCTACATAAAAGTTACATGATATCACAAATAAAAGCATTGTATTATGCCAACTCTTCCTGTGTTTCCAAGAATTGTTACCATAAAACTGATGTTCATATAGATTGAAAGTCCACAGTCACAAAGACAGAATTGTTCCCCAGCCTCATCTATATAGGTCTGACTTAAAAAATTTATATATTTCATTCTGTGCTTTCTGCATAAGTTTGATTATTTAGAGACTGGATATAAATGCTGGATTTGTAATCATAATCCAGTCCAAATCATAAGAAATTTTGTCATTAACCAGGATGGGGTCCATATTAGAAGCCCAAGGCTCATGTCACTGAATACCAACATATTCAGCTCTTTTATCTGTCTTAGTTTTTCATTTGCACTAATCACAAGGACTGGGAAGAATCAGATATCTGGAAGACCTACAGAAGTTCTTTGTCTTGATAACCAGCATGCCAGTGACTCTGAAAAATTTGATCTAAATGGAAAAATCTCTCCCATCCATGAACAAAACTTGAAAAGAAGCAGGCAAACATTAAAAATGATAAAGGGAAGTACAAAATATTCTTGGTCCTTGATTCAACAACTCATTTTTATTGAGCAAATCCTTGATCCAGTGGGACTAATGAATGAATTAGTGCACTTTCGTGACCTGAATGAGATTGTTTTTGTACTTGAAAACACAAGTGAGCTCTGCCAAGATGGAGTTGGATCCAAGGATGTGTCCCAGAGGCTCAGCCCATTGCAAGGCAATATAGTCTTACTGTTGTTTCTGAAAAATGCTTTTTTTTCGCCTTTCTTCTGAAAATAGCAGTGAAGTACTTTTGTTCATTTCCTCCATCATTTCTCTGGTTTTCACTTCCTGCAGGCTTTTCTCAGTTCTCAGATTGGTTGGGAATAAAGATATCTGTCTATTTTGCTGATCAAAATAGAGTCATATTCCCCTCAGATTTCCATTTTTTTTCCTATCTAAACTGTCAAGGAAGCAGTCTGTCCAGACAAATAGGAAAACACTGCACTATGGGTCAGGAACCATCCTATATTTCTTTGACAGAACCCAATATAGTGAACTGTGGTCTGTGTCTTGGATTTAGGAATTGTCACATTGCAAACAGTGACGAAAAATTCCCTAAAACAGGATGGGCTTTGGAAAAACAAAACAAAACAACATCATCAACAACAAAACAAACAAAAACAAACAAACAACCTCATCACTCAACAGAATCTTTAGTTTGTCTACAACACACAAAGAAATATTTTTATCCAGATCATTTACCATAGGCATAAATTAATGTCTAGCACTCTTGTCAGGGAGAGAAAACAAATTTACATGAAGCACTTTGATGTATTTGTTAACTGACCCCTTTCCTCCTTTTTTTAATTAGAATTTCAGATCTGGTAAAATGTATCATTTGTTTCTGATTGCTACATCCTAAAAGAGCAGGGAGCCAGTCATTTTAGAACAAGCTTTCACACCTGGTCCATATATAGCGGCTCTACATCCACCTCATAGCAAGTTGGCAGAGTGAATTAAGAAAAAGATAAATTACTGCACCATTTATCTGACTTTTCATAACAGATAGGGCCTATTTCCATAGTGGGATTGAATGAGAGAAATGTAGGTCTAATTTATTTCTCATTCTGTTTTCCTTCTTACATTGTTTCTCTAAAGATTTCTTGTCATCTTTACCCTATAAAGAAAATAGACAGGGAGTTAGGATTCTTGTATATCATCTTCTCTAGACATGGTTCTACAAAGGGACTGCATAGCCACATGAAGGGCAGGGGCTCAAAATTGCTACTGCCTTAGTGAGAAGGTAAGTCAAAGAGATATTAATTGTGAAAGGTGTCCTCCCTTTGTCCCACAGTATTGTGTTCATATAAACCAACTGCACATTAGCAGATGCCCATAGCATCTGTCTTGCTTTTAAAGAGTTGAGGCACCCTTCCACCCATGAACTTCCTTTCAATAAAACCATTCACTAATGTGTACTATTTCCTTTGGTTACTGATGTTTGTAGTCCCATGCTACTTATGACCATAATGATTAGCCTCAGGTGTCTTATTCTTAACAAATGGCTGCTGCTTCTATCTTCTGTAGTTTCCTGGATGCCCTGGGCTCTACATAGTGGCAACTGAAACCCATGTCTACTGGAAAAGGTGTAGAGAGGCTCGGAACACTTCAGCAGAGCATATATAAAGCCATTTCTGTAACACCTCCTGTTATGCATAAAAAGCACAGCGGTGTCTCTGAAGGCTACTAGAAACCCAGTGCAAACAGAGCTAGAGAACAATGGTGAAATTCATCTTCCACCCCATGGAAAAAGGTCGGGAGAACAGTTGCTATGAAGGGAACCATGCACTCAGGATGAGTACAGCAATGCAGGCTGTAAAAAGCACAGTCCCAAACCATCTTACTGTCTCTTGTAGGTGAGTCAGCAAGGAAAAGGTTAAGGATGACCAGTCAAACAGGTAGTCCAGGTAGTCTTCATAGGAGAGTCTATGAAATGGTGAGAAGAGATGATTAGCTCATGTTGTTTAGAGATTTTACCTTATTTTTTTGTATTTTGGGGACTGTTCATGAAGTACTTTGAAAAAACCTGAAATGAGCCTGGAATGGTGGAGGGCTGACTTCTACCTCTTGACCAAACTGTTGTGAAATTCTGATAGTGCACTCACTCCCTCACCAATTTCCCACCTCATGATGACAGTATAAAGGAGAAGAAAAAAAAAAAAAAGGGGGGGGGGGGGGTGTTTGTGAATCTGTTTTGGTCAGCTAGTAGACAGGAGTACTGCAAGATTTTAGTTTATTTGAAATACAAAGTGCTCTTGACTACACACATTTCCTAATAAATCTTTGCTGCCTTTCCATTACCAGCTTGTACCGCATCATAGTTGGATAATAAGGCCTACAGATTTCTGAGAACCTGTTCTAGAACTTTTGTCAACAAAATGTGCCTCTCCACTTGAGGCACTCATTGTGTCTCTGGGTGCTGCTTACATCACTTCACATTCCAACAAATGTTACTTGGATGTCATCAAAATATTTACTTAGAATGAACAGAGCCATTCCAAGTACTGTGATATTTACCAGGAATGATGGCTCAGATGTCTACAAGACTCACGGTCTGCATTTTCCATGGAAAAAGGAATAGCTTGTGAACCATCTTCACAGTCTTCCTGCTCTGAGTTAAGAGAATGAATTTGTGAGGGGATACAGCAGAACTCCAGACCTCCTACAGAACACAGGGGGAAGGAGAAGAATTAATTTCACCTCTGAGTAAATCTTCCCCCGGATTCTGGCACTTGACCAAGAAGTCAAAGTAACCAGGCTTGGTGGAGGATACACCTCTGAAGGAGCTTGTTTCATTGGAATGACTAGGGGCTTGGGATCGTCGCAAGTGAGACTAAACTAGGTGTTCAACAGCAAGTGGACTGGGGAATCTGAGCCAAGGAGCCTGAGGACAGAAATTTTATCATCAGTTGAGGGATGAAAAAGAAATATCATGTGAGGATTCGTAGAAAAGTTGCCCTTATAAATTCATTCAAGGACAATGAATTTAGTTTATAGATGTGACAGTTCCTCTCTTTGAACCAATTCTCTGTTTGATATGGCATTTATGTGCCTCTTTGACCACCCTTACACCTCAGTCTCCAGAAACTTCAATCCCAAGAGCTTAAGTGATACAAATAAATTTCATAGTTTGATGATATCAGGAGTCATTATTTCTTATTGGTGAGTGCAAGAGGTACCTCAAGGAATGTAGCAGCCCTGGAAACCACCTAATACACCAAAAGTAAGTGGAGAAGCAAAACATTATAGTCCTTAATTTCCCTGTAAGATACTGAGATTTTGGGGAGGTCTGTCCTTCACTATCTTGTAATGAAGAAAAGGTTTTAGCCTAGAAAAAGAAAATACCTCACTGAAACATCTTTACAGAAAATCTACAAATGCTAGATAAGATGTTTCACTTTTCAACCATGCACCTTCTCCATCATCCATTTTTTCCTTTCCGTATTCCTTCTGTGGACTATTTCAAGCAAGCATTCCAATTAGATTCTGTAAAGACTTTTTCAGTTGTGTGAATGTGAATGGTACTGTATTCTCTACAGTAGAAGGCATTTCCCAGAGCAGTCGAATTAGTTATCAAGTGTCCTAGAAAGTAGATCTACCATTTCCCTCAGGAATACATGGCTCAGTCTAATAAACCTGCAGTAATAGGCAGCTTAACTTTTCTTGCTCTAATGTTGTCCCCGTTTTGGCTGTAAGCATCCATCACTTTACAGAATCCCTCTTCAGACTTGCCATCTACTCACTGCCTGTGATCACAACACAAAACATTGGTTTCTATGCATCTTCATATTTATGACAAGATTTTTCTGAATGGGATCATTATGACTGGGTTTTGCAACTGGAGGCTAGTATTCTACGTGTTGAGTATGACATCAAGTGTTGTTTGGATCCTGGCACTTCAGTAAACACAGCAGTCAGCCTTTGGTTATCAATTATTTTTAGGCAATCACATCACTTTTAGCTTACCCTCCACCACATCTCACTGGACTGATACTGCAAAAGTGGACATCACAGGAGGTAAATCTTCTTCCAGGTGAAACACAGGGTGAGAATGACTGTCATTTCAATGCTTTCTTGAATTTCTTTATCTATCCCACTCTTATATCTCTCTGTTGGAGAGAACTCAAATTGAAAGTATTACATACTTCTATCTGGGAGAAAGTCTCTTGACCCGGTTGCTCTTTTTTTTCCAGAACTGATGTTTTCCATCTGGTAGATGTTATTCATTACTTGAAGACAGGTACAAAAAGCCACTTTTCATTCATATCCCATTCTCAAGTTCTGAGCATCAGACTCCTCACATATGTCTCTCCTGATTCTGTGATTTTTACACCAGAGTCAGAAAGGGAGAGTGCCTGAGATTATGACAGAAAAGGTGCTTAAGGCAACTTCAGATACATACACGAATGTAATGGACTTATCCATACTTTAATGCCTTTGAGAAAGAAAAAAGGTACAATTTTAACAGAAGATTTTCTTTAAAATCTTGGCGATTGAATACCTAGAAGAAAAATATAGATGTGTAAAATTAGGAGATAACTCTTAATACAAATAGATCTTTTCCTCTGTGAAAATCTCTGTCTGGACAATCTCCTCCTGGGCTGAGGACAGGCAGAGTGAGGAAGAGAAAGGGACGAGACACTCAGCCAGAAGACAGCTGTAAAATTCTCAGCATTGAGTATATTCAAATCCACCTTTGAATCAGTTCCACTGACTGGTACACTATCAAAGCGTAATGTTAAAAAAATGAGTTGTTTGAAGAATGTAACTGAAAAGTTTACTGCATTCTAGAAAAGAGAGAAGGAGAGAAGAGAGAAAGAGAGAAAGAAGGAAAGAAGGAAAGATAGGAAGAAGGAAAGGAAGGAAGTAAGGAAAGGAAAAAAAGGAAGGAAAAGGAAGGAGAGGAGAGGAGAGGAGAGGAGAGGAGAGGAGAGGAGAGGAGAGGAGAGGAGAGGAGAGGAGAGGAGAGGAGAGGAGAGGAGAGGAGAGGAGAGGAGAGGAGAGGAAAAGGGAAGGGAAGGGAAGGGAAGGGAAGGGAAGGGAAGGGAAGGGAAGGGAAGGGAAGGGAAGGGAAGGGAAGGGAAGGGAAGGGAAGGGAAGGAAAGGAAAGGAAAGGAAAGGAAAGGAAAGGAAAGGAAAGGAAAGGAAAGGAAAGGAAAGGAAAGGAAAGGAAAGGAAAGGAAAGGAAAGGAAAGGAAAGGAAAGGAAAGGAAAGGAAAGGAAAGGAAAGGAAAGGAAAGGAAAGGAAAGGGGGAGAGGGAGAGGGAGAGGGAGAAAGTTAGTTTGGAAGCAGTCTCAGTAGTTTTGCTCAAAATTGTCTGCTGACATTTGGAGTACGAGTGAGGAATCTGGAACTTCTAGTGAAAGCACTCTTCAGATTCAAAGGTGATAGCCACAACTGGGAATGAGATATAGGGACAAAATCCTCTCTGCAACCACCAGCACTTCTTTTTTGAATGTTTGTTTTGTTTTGTTTTTTGAGCAGCCAGTGTATCAACAAAGAAGAGATTGTTTTTCTCTGTGCCTAGGGATGAGATACTCATCAAGGATCTATAGAATGAGATTGATAAATTGATCAATAAAGAGGAAAAATATGTCTATAAAAAGGCAATGGTGTCTTGCAAATATCTGATCAATCTCCATAAAATTTCCCTCTCCCCAGCCTTTAGGTGCCATAACAAGGAAACAACAAATTGCTTTGCCCCTCTTCCCATCAGGTAGCTTAGGGGACCTCCTAGCTTGAAAGATGCCCTGCACACTCATGGTCTTGGCAGCACCATGATGACAGCATCATCCCACATAGTGATGCCTTCCCCAGGTGTTTGGCTTTTACTTCTAGCTGGGGCCAACAGCCACGCTGGCAGCATTGTCTGATGCGTCTCTAATGGTTAACGGGCTGTGAAAGCCACTGGAGAGGTTTTAACCCAATCTTTGCTACTAGGCATCCTTCTTGCCGTGTGTTCTGGGCCTCTTCTTTTCCTGTGACTTGTCAGGATGACATATGATACTAACTGGCTGATACTACACAAATAAAGAAAGAGAACTGGCAGAGCATAATTTCCCAGGAAGCAGCCTGGGATGACATTATTAGCTTCCCATTATTAAAGGCAAACAACAAGTACCCGTTGCTTAATAAAGCAGGGGCAAATATTCACAGCTGCTACAAGAAAAGGGTGCTGCTTGCAATAAGAAGAAACAAGAGGCTGATGGGCTGTGTAATAGAATTACAAATCAGTACAGGAAAACAAGCCCTTACTCTGACAGGCTACTGTAGGTACAGATGAGATAATTATGACCAAATAAATACCACAACAATAAAAATTTACTGAGAGGGCAGTGATGGACAGAGGCAGGCCACAGTGCAGAACTAATGATCAAACCATTGCTAAAATTCAGCTCTCCCTAGCTCAAAATGGAGATTAATTTGCTTTGTTATAAGGCAACAGCTATTAAAAACCTCATGGACCTAAAAGTGTATTGCAATGCAGAGATTGTGAAGAGAGATTCCTGTGTCAGATTTGTACTCCAATAATTATGCATGAGGCTTTTGTATATTATTTTTGGAGAGGCTGAGGTTATTAATGAGCAAGAATTATTTATGTATCTTTCAAAGTTACATCCTCTTACAAAATTGATTAAGAGGTGCTTACTGTCTTATTTTCTCCCTCCTTTCTCCTTCTGTCTCATTCTAGACATACCAATCAATGGATAAATATTGTTTATTCTACTCATGATGGTATCCAATTGCATTTTTAGAGAAGTGTAAAAATCGTATCAATCTGCCAAACTTTTGAGGTTGGCAAACCTCATTATCAGACCAGAACAACTCTATTTAGTTGTTATTAGGTGTTTAGAATCTTTTCAGAAACACTGAATGTATGTCGTAGCAAGAAACTTGGCAATAAGGGATACGCCAAGTGGAGAAGGAACATATTTCAACATCACATCACATCAAGGTCACATCACTTCCAAGTGCAAGATCTTGTACCTGGGTTGGGCAATCCCAAGTGCAAATACACACAGGGAGGTGAGTGGCTGGAGAGCAGCCTGTGGGAACTGTTGGAACAGGTCCAGAGGAGGGCCATGAGGTTGATCAGAGGGCTGGAACACCTCTCCTACAAAGGCTGAGACAGTTGGGGTTGTTCAACGTGAAAAAGAGGAGGCTCTGGAAAGATCTTACAGTGGCCTACAGAAAAGATGAGGAGGGAGGCTATAAGAAAGTGTAGTGATAGGACAAATGATAATGACTTTCATCTAAAAGAGAGTAGTTTTTGCCTTCTGACAGACTAGGATGGCAGACCTGACCAGACAAGTGCTAAACTCACAAGAAAATTAAGTCTGGGGGGATCCCTGAAGAATATCTACTCCAGCCACAAGTCTGAGCAGGGGCTGGTTTCCATATTAGCACAGGTATTTCAGCTAACAGTTATTTGTAGGACCTCCCAGATTAGCTATATGCCATCTGCATCTGAATATTCCTTCCCTGTCCAGCTATTCTTGAATATATAATTTGTTTTGCTTTCTTTCCTCACCCTTGATTTTATTTCACTGTACACCAGGGCTGAAGTCTCTTTTTGCTGTAGTAGCTCTAAGTCCACCTTGATGCCACCTTCTTCTTTCAAGACTTTCTCAGTATGCTGGCCACAGCTGCTCTGAACACTATTTCTTCTCCATTCCTTTGCTTTTCCTCTAGGCTCTCTTTAGATAGGGAATAATATGGGACATTGTCTGTCACATCCTAAAACCTCTGTAGAGTGTCATAGAATATCATGGTACCATCCAACAAACCAGTAATAATGAGGATAATGACTTCTTTCACATCTGTCAAACTTACTTTGTCAAGAACTCCATTTTCAAAGACACAGAAAATGAGATGTTTGTCTTGCCTTTCTGTCAAAAACGTAAAATTTCAAGTGAGTGTGAATTTCACTTATTATCATTATTTTCATTCACTTATGTAATAAATCTTAAAAAACGTTAGGTATGCAAAAGCACATTAGGTGACATGTTGTCAGTTAATAAAATAGTGATTTTTACCATGCCTACTGTAGATCTCACATTGTGGGGTCTTGCTAATACCTGCACTTAACCACATTAGCTTAATAGAAATGCCTGCTGTTTCAGGATTTTCCTGCTTTCCCTTTAAAAAGCTTTTATTCGTGTCAATTTAAAAACAGTATGAAGAAATATCATGGTTTTTTTACTCTTATTAAAGGTGGGTGTTTTTTTTTGTTTTTTTTTTTTGTTTGTTTGTTTGTTTTTTTTGTTTGTTTGTTTCTTTCTTTTTTTTCTTTTCCTTATCCACTACAGGATAGTGTGTTGTCCCTAAGACAATGCAGTTTTCTGGAGCATTTAATTTTAGAAGTACACCTGCAGAAACCTCTTTGTCTTCATGGATGTAATTTCATTGAACTTTTTCCTATGTAAATGAGAAAATGATATGATCTGTAATATATATAAATAGGAAATAAGCTTGAAATAATGAGTAAGGTAAAATGTTTACTACTCAAATAAGCTGGCAGTCTTCATAGCACTATTTTTAAAACTTGAAGAAAAAATTACAACTGTAGTTCAAACATTTCATAGTTCTTCAGGACTGTTTTGTAGAAAAACAGAACACAGTAACATCAGTCTGATAATTAAACATTCATTGTTGTACAAAATACTGAGGAATAACTTCAAAAGTATATAAGCAATGGCTTATTCCAGTAGGTGAAAGTGGATTTTGCTGTTTTCATGTATCTGATCAGCCATAAAGCATCTTACATAAGAGGATGTAGATACATTTCATTCTTTCTTCTTCTGTGATTAGACACAGGATCATCTCATTATACAGCTGAGTGAAACCAGAAGAGGCTCTTCACTTAGTTATACAACTCATAGTTGTAGACTTTTTTTTCCCCCTCTTGTTTCCAAAAATAAGTGTAAGCTCATTGTAGAGACCTGGAAAAGCACACTGCAGTCCTCATACAGAAAAAATCGTAGGATCATGGAATCGCAGAATCACCAAGGTTGGAGAAGACCTCCAAGATCATCCAGTCCAGCCATCCACCTATCACCAATATTTCCCACTAAACCATGTCTCTCATTACAACATCCACATTTTCCTTCAACACCTCCAGGGATGATGACTCCACCCCCTCCCTGAGCAGCCCATTCCAGAGCCTGATCACTCTTTCAGAGAAGTATTTCCTAACGTTCAACCTGAATCTCCCTTTGCGCAACTTGAGGCCATTCCCTCTAGTCCTATCAGTCACTTGTTATAAGGGAGAAGAGGCTGAGCCCCACCTCACCACCTGCTTTCAGGTCATAGAGAGTGATAATGTCTCCCCTGAGCCTCCTCTTCTCCAGACTGAACAATCCCAGCTCTCTCAGCCACTCCACATAAGACTTGTGCTCCAGACCCCTCACAGCTTCATTGTCCTTCTCTGAACACACTGCAGGACGCCAATGTCTTCCTTGCAGTGGGGAGTCCAAAACTGAAAAGAGTACTCAAGTTGCATCAGAACCATCTGAACCAAATATTTGATGAATTGCCAGTTTTTGCTCATGAGCAGTGTTCGAGTTTTACACACAATGCATTTGAAGTCCTTCAGCAAAAAAATGTTGCAAGCAAACCTCTTCTGGTATGACAAATTGAATGTACTTAGGGTCTCGTCTGGCCTTAAATGTTTATTTTGTTTTCTGCATTCCTCAGGAATTGTGCTCATCACAATCCTTTTGCTTCATTAATTTTGTTGTGTGATTAGGCACATTAGTGAGCTTGGCTCAGTCCTCCCATGATGTTTAGGTGTCAGTTTCTATGCAGACTCCAAACCTCTGTGACTTCAGAAAAGTGCGGCTTCTAGATAAGGCAGGGGTGGGTGCTCTGGTGCCTAATTTGATGAGGGTCTGGAACTGGAAGTCATGACTTCTACTCGTGAAGTGGAAAGAAGAGCACCCAAACACAGTACTTACTCCTTTAATGTCTCTGGGCAACAAAGGTGCATCTACATCGGCAGATTAACCAGTGCTGGAGACTGGTTGCCTGGCCCTGGTACAAGAATCACTGTGCTGTACTACTCAGAGTTCTGGGCACAAATCACAGCATTCTAAGCAACCATTCCTTGAGGATGGTTTTCATGCAATCGCAACATTTGTGGCACAAAGAGAGTTACCAGTATATACTTGGGCTTTTCCATGCCATTTGGACTCAGTGCTACATAGCAGTCCTTTAAATCAGTATAGACACAATCCAATAGAAATGTAATCAATTCAAGTTGGCATCATGTCCTTCTCTTTAGCCTAGCTTCTTGATGGAGTAACCAAAATTGAGTAAGAACTTTCAACCTGCCTTTTCACCACTGGTTTCTTAGCTGCCTACCTATTTTCTTTACGTTTTGCTTGGCATAGTATAAGAAGGATCAGCGCTTAGACCATAAACCAATACAGAGCATCCTGATGCCCTATTGTTTAAAAATGAAAAATGACCAAAGCTAGACTGTGAACTCATCTCTCATAATTTTGAGAAATTACTCACTGAAAGGTTCTCTTTGATTTCAGTGAAGAAAGTGATGGAACAGTGACATATTAAAATAAATTTTTTTCACTCAGGATTCTTATCAAATATTTGTACAGCTCCTGCATATTAATTAGACCCAGTTCTAAACTAAAGATGAAATTGGCATTTTAATTAATAACATCTGTTTTGAAATGTGTATGGGTAGCATTATATATGACCTCTAGATACAAACGCTCTGATCAAAAATTAAGAATTAAAGACAGAAAAGTCAGATTTGTCCAGAAACTAAATAAAATCCTTTAATGAAAGAACACTTTGTATCTTTCAAAACACAGACACACTACCAGAGCTACTAGAATCTACTGAATGAAATTAAAAGCCCAGCAATCTCTACATACCAGCAGGTTTGCAATTATTTTGTTTGTTGTGTGTCTAGAAAAGCTTCCACCACTTAGCTGCTATGGCAAATGATTTTTCAATATTCCACATCCTTTTGAAACTGAATTTTTGTGAGCTCCATCAGTCAACACCGACTACTCTACCATCGTGTTTACAAAAGCTGCTCTGGAAGCTGTCTCCTGTGGTAGCAGGAGGAGCAGCTTCTGCCTATAAATCTCTTACTAGTTCACTTTTAAGACGTACATATTAATATATTATGATTTATGCTTCTGGACTGCATGGTGTAGTGCTCTCCAGTACAGAAAATAATTTATCAGATTCAATAGCCTCCTCCAGAATCTCAGCCCAGATGTGATCTGCAGTATATTTACTTGTCATATAATTCACTTGTAACCACACAATCAATCTGATCCAACAGGAAAGACTGAAGAAAAATTAAAGGCAATGCAAAGATTCTTCATATGATATTGTATGCCCATTTTGTCCTAGAAGAGAACATGACAAAAAAAAAAAAAAGAAAAAAAGAAAAAAAAAAGAATTGTCCAGCCCTTCTTTGTCTAGTTACTACAGGACAGCTACTTCTGTCCTTAATATGCCCTAAAAACTTGGGTGGTATGAATTTATTGCCATTGTCTTCAGAAAGTTCTGGTCTGTGCTGCATCTTTAGCTGCAGCAGATTAATTTTGCAAAAACTGTTAACTAATGTTTTATATTCCACCTCAATGGCCAAAAAATTGAGCTTTGTGATTGCTTAAAAAAATTGATTTGTTTGCAGAAGTGCTTTTGCCTGCTCCAGTATTTTATCACCCGTCTTCACCAAGGCCTTCATTCTGGATTTGTCCGGGTTGAGGTTTCTTTGAAAACACTCTGTTACATAAACAAAATGTGTGTGGAAATTTGCTATTTTAAACCTAGAGTATATATCCAACAATGGCTCCTGTGAATGCTTACCTCCAGTGAAGGAAAATCTGTGAAACAGACTCTTCAGTCCATTAGACCTTCTTTTCTCTTTCTTGCTATTGCTCTCAGTAAAGGAGGCTACCACTCCTCCTTTACTGCTTTCCTCATGCTTCTTAGTGCATTTGAGATTGATGGTTACTCACTAACAAAGAATTAGGTAACTTCAGGAGATGTGCAAGTTTTTCATCCATATTGTAACATCAGTTTTCTAAAAACGGCACATGCTCGAAAATAACTGCATGTAGTGTAAATATTAATTGCTGCATCTAGCTGGTGCCACAGCCCTGAATGGGTGGCTGGATTAGTCCTGGTATTGTCATCAACATATGCTCACTTCTTTTCAGCATCAAGGAGAAGCAAGATAGTACTCATATTACAAAATGTCCTGTATTATCATACTGTAGATTGAATTTTCATCTTCGAAAATCTGTCTTTTCCTTCTGTGGTTACATCACTATAAGTAAGAGTACTGGCAGATCTAGGGAGCAGCAATTTCCCAATGTTTCTTAAACCTTGACTTTTTTCCTTCCTGTACAGACTGATCATTTGCATCAAATCTCTCTAATATATTTATCATCAAATATCTTTTACATATTTCATAAGAAATACCTGAAAATTATAGAATATTTTGCACGTGTTTGGCTCATGATTTACTACTATACACAATTGTATACTATACTGCTTTGCCACTTCTTTAAGTTAAGTTGGAAAATGCTCTTGGAAGTTACAAATCAGGAAACTAGAAAGTCACTTTATACATAATTGTTAAAGCAGGCTGAGTTCCAAACTAATAATTCATCCATAAATTGTATCCCAGAGATGCACCAGAAATGTTCTCTTATTATGATACAGGCCTCTTGGCAGAACAGCATAGTAGTTAGCTGAAAAAGAATCTCTGCTTCATTTTGTTCAACCAAGGGAACTGCAGCAGAGCCTCATTTAAGTATCAAGATCAGCCAGAAACCAAGCATGCTTGATGTTCTTTCCGTTCCCCTGAACAAAGGCACGGCCAGCAGCACTGAGATGTAATCAGTGCCAGAAGACTTCTTCATCTCCATTCAAAATAAAAGCTACAGTCAGAATTTTATCAGCTGCATCAGTTTTCTTTTGTGGAGTTTGGTTGTAAGAGATAAAGATAATGGGCAACTAATTTGCGTATGTGTGAATTTAAGAGTATATAAAATAAAGAAGGAACCGCACTTGACTGAATAGAATCACTTTCCTCCCTCGTTGATCATGATGCTGCACAGAATATGCTGTTCTCTTATTTTAAAAGTGACAGAAATGAATACTCACATACAGTAAGACAGTGGCCTAATACACATGATGTATGTAAGTTGAAAGGATCCATAGACACTTACTTACACTGCTGGCAAGTAATAATCGCTTCCCTTGAGACAAGGAACAATAATTCCTCTTTAGAATCAGCAAAATAGAAAAAAAAAAAAAAAAAAAAAAAAAAAGGATAATGGCACAGTGCCATTTTGGTTTTAAGATTTAGAGGGCTTTTGGATTATTGAGCTACATATCTAGAAAGAAGTTCACCTGATCTGTACAGTGATGATGCCTATTTAGCTTCCTTTTTCTTATGTTGCCATATGGTTCCCCTGTGAATGCTGTGGTGACTGACACCAAGGAACTCAGAAATTGAACAGACAACTGGAAAAGTGAGAAATATTTGTAACTAAGTCTTGAGTCTCTGGGAGAGTTGTGCCTCTGTAATATTCCCTCCAACCACTTTCATCTTCTAGAGAGAGTATAAATGAACAGCAACTATAACATTTATGAGAGGTAAGAATCATAGAATCATAGGATCACCAAGGTTGGAAAAGACCCACAGGATCACCCAGTCCAACCATCCACCCATCACCAATAGTTCTTACTAAAGAATATTCAGTTTGCCTCAGTGTTGCTATATAAAGGGAAGTGCAGAAATATATTACCGTTGAAACTGACTCTTGCAGTGTAAAAAGATAAAAATATGATAGTTTTGGACCTGCTCTGAAAGCTGGATGCTTACAAGTCCCTGGGTCCAGATGGATTGAACCCTAAAGTGCTGAGGGAGTTGGCAGATGTGGCTGCCAAACCACTCTCCATCATTTTTCAGCAGTCCTGGCTAACCGGGAATGTCCCGGTGGACTGGAAACTGATGAATGTGACACCCATCTTCAAAAAGGGCCAGAAAGATGATCCTGGTAGCTGCAGGCCTCTCAGTCTCACCTCGGTGCCCGGGAAGGTTATGGAATGAATAATCTCAGGAGCCATCATGGACCAATTAAAGGTCAACGAGGGGATCAGGCCTAGTCAGCATGGGTTTATGAACAGTAGATCCTGTCTGAGAAACCTGATTTCATTCTATGACAAGGTGACCTGCTTAGTGGATGAGGGTAAGGTGGTCGATGCGGTCTACCTGGACTTCAGTAAGGCCTTTGACACTGTCCCCCATAACATTCTTGTGAAGAAGCTGGCTGCCCATGGTCTGGATGGGCGTATGCTCTGCTGGGTGAAGCGCTGGCTGGATGGCAGGGCCCAAAGAGTTATGGTCAATGGAGTTGAATCCAGCTGGCGTCTGGTCACAGGCGGTGTCCCCCAGGGCTCAGTGATGGGACTGCTTTTGTTTAACATCTTCAGTGATGATCTTGATGAGGGGGTTGAGTGCGCCCTCAGTAAATTTGCAGACGACACCAAGCTGGGAGGGAGTGTTGACCTGTCAGAGGGGAGAAGGGCACTACAGAGGGACCTGGATAGACTGGATTGATGGGCCAAGGCATGAGTTTCAATACAGCCAAGTGTTGGGTCCTGCATTTTGGTCACAACAACCCCAGGCAACCCTACAAGCTTGGGGAGGAGTGGCTGGAAAGCTGCCTGATGGAAAGGGGCCTTGGTGTACTGACGGACAGTCAGCTGAATATGAGCCAGCAGTGTGCCCAGGTGGCCAAGAAGGCCAGTGGCATCCTGGCTTGTATCAGGAAAGGGGTGGTAAGCAGGACTAGGGAAGTCATCCTGCCCCTGTACTCGGCATTGGTGAGGCCTCACCTCGAGTACTGTGTTCAGTTTTGGGTACCTCAGTACAAAAAGGATATGGAGGTACTGGAGCAGGTCCAGAAAAGGGTAACAAGGCTTGTGAAGGGCTTGGAAAATCAGCCCTATGAGGAGAGGCTGAGGGAGCTGGGGCTGTTTAGTCAGGGGAAAAGGAGGCTGAGGGGAGACCTTATTGCTCTCTTCCAGTATCTGAAAGGAGCTTACAGTGAGAGCGGGGCAAGTCTCTTCTCACTGGTGACGGGTGACAGGACGAGGGGAAATGGCCTCAAGTTGCACCAAGGTAAGTTTAGGTTGGACGTTAGGAAACAGAAACATTTCTTTACAGAAAGGGTAGTTAAACAATGGAATAGGCTTCCCAGGGAGGTGGTTGAGTCACCGTCCCTGGATGTGTTTAAAAGCCATTTGGATGTGGCGCTCAGAAATATGATTTAGCAGAGGGTTGTTAGAGTTAGGGTACTATGGTTAGGCTGCAGTTGGACTTGATAATCTTTGAGGTCCCTTCCAACCTGAGTGATTCTATGATTCTATGATTTCATCAAACAGTGTACTTTGCATTTCTAGGGCTTGAACTTTTAGAATTTACTCATATAGATTGTCTTTCACAAGTGTTGTGGTGATCTGACAATAATTTTATTTAAAGGTATATGTTTGTTGAATTCAACTGTTAATTTTTATCATAGAATCATAGTATTATAGAATCATTTGAGTTGAAAGGGGCATTTAAAAGCCATTTGATCAAAATCCCCTGCAATGAGCAGGGATGCTCACAGCTCTATCAGGTTGCTCAGAGCTGACCATGAGTGTCTCCAGGGACAGGGATCCATCACCTCTCTGGCAACCAGTGCCTCACCATCCTTATTGTAAAAAGCTTCTTCCTTATATCCAGTCTAAATCTCTTCTCTTTCATCTCAGAGAAGGAATCAAAGTGGATAGAAGTAAGAGCACAAGCATGATTCGGTGGCAATACTGAAATATCTAAGTAAAATGGGTCTACCTCTTAGCAAGACTTTCATAAAGAATTTCATAAAGAAATTCATAAAGAAATCAATAATTTAAAGAAATTAAATTCATTTTCACTTTTTACCTGCAGGTCTTCAGGAGGTTCACAAGGAGACAGTGACAGAATTTATCTTGAGAAGGTCCTAACTGCTGCTGCCTTGCAGAAACAGATGACTCAGGCAAGGACAGAGATGAGGTCATGGAGTTAAGCAAGGATATAGGGGTACAGCCTCCTCTGGGAAACAGCAGAAAGGGAATGATGGGAGAGTTGATCGGTAGCTGGGTAATTGTCTGTACTCATGATATATAGTGTATGAAATGTTCCTTGAGAATTAATTTTCTAAAACTGGGTTGTTATGGAATGAGTAAATCCATGCAGGCAGTTGCAAGGGGAAAAGGATTTTGCTATCACTCCAGAAAAAAAAAGATGCTTGATGTGCAAGTAGTTTCTCAAGTCAGAGCCTACTGCACTCGTGAACCTTGTCGGTGCTGTTGGCAGATCCAATCTCTTCCAGGGTGTTGCACTGCAACAGACAGCATCAGGTAGATGTAGTAAAACTTGAGGACAGAAAAAAGACAAACCAAAGCAGAGGTAGTGGCAGAACTACTACTGATGCACTAGCATTCAAAAAGGAAAGCATGCATTCAGTGTGGTTGTTAATTGTAAGGAAGTACAGTTGCTTTTTAATCATCTTTTAAAATATTGTAGAAGAATAATTGAGGCTATAAAAACCTACAATAGACATACTACAGTATTTATGGCTGCTCGTGAATAAAACTGTAACGAATTCATCAGGCAAATGAGAAGGCCCAAAAAGCACAGCCTTAAAAGCTGAGTAAGTTCAGTAATACATAGAGCAACAAATGTGCAAAAAGCATGCACAGTTGGTACTGAGGCAATATTAGTTATGTTTTTGTTTTCACTGTGGGAAATCAGTGCCTGAAGATTTTATAATGACTAGGATGTAGTTGTAGGGTTTAATATTTTTCACTGAATAGAATGGTGTTCTAGCATGCTCCAGAACACGTGAGGTGAGATGTCATTGTCAATTTGGTGTTCCTTGTTTTGCTTTGTTATTTTTTTCCTTGAAATGTCTGAGCTTTAAAGTCTATTGCAAAGTTTATCATTTTGCCTTTGGTTTGTAAAAATGATGATATTTTCTTTTTTTTTTTTTTCTTTCTTTTTTTTTCCCTCTCCAGAGCATTTTAAAAGTGCATTTGAATGGATATTGCTATTTTATTTGTTCTGTTTCTTTGGTCTGCCTAGAATAATGAATAGAAACTTTTTTAAACAAGTGTTCATCCAAATACTGAATAGAAGTCTGAAGAGGGGATGAAAAAAACAACCCTTATTCTGCTTCACAGTCAGCACGTGCTGGAAAAGCTTTTGCTTAGAAGCAGTGGGAAGAGATACCACTCCATTCCGTAAGTAATAACTTTGTCTTCTGGCTGCTGAGGTGGCTGTAGAGGGCTGGGATGTGGGGCAGGGCGGGGATATCTCCCCTGGAAGCTCTTGTCTTCTTATGGCAGCAAGGCTTCTGATCCTCACTTTCACTTCTTTGGTCAGTCTCCATCTGTTGTCACAGGTATCATAGCTGCTCGTCTCTGGGGCAGCAGGGCTCCATTTTTTCACACCACTGAGGCCTAGAGTTAGATCTGGGTGAGGGACATCAATTTTTGTCCATTATCCACCTTTACCAAAACCTGCGGGGTAACAGCTCGACGTCTGTCCTTACTGTAAAGCTCACCTTATGAAGTTACTGTTATGAAAAAGAAAGCGAAATATAAGCCAACAGTGATCTTACAGCTTCAGAACATGCTCAAAGGTAAAAATCAGTGCAAACCATTACAGGGAAGAGACCATGAAAGAGAAGTGATGAAACAAAGATGTCCATTCTGCAGGAGAGTCGGACTGTATGCTGGAGCAGAGAAGGATTCAGATGACATTAGAAAGCCAATTACAGGTATCCAGTCTCTGAAGCAAGCTGTGCGATTTTAATCAAATGGGGAAAGATGGGAAAGGGAAGGATATCATGCAGTCAAATAAAAGAAAAATTAAAAAGATTTATTTAAAAAAAGACACTAGGAAAAAGATGCGGTGGGGCAGAATTATAATAGAACTGAATCACAAAAGACAGAAAATGAAAAGAGCTTCTTGAAAAAAGGTGCCTTAGCTTGTCTTTCTGAGGGGGGTGACCACAGAGAAGATAGAAAGAACTTTCCGTGGGGAAAACTTTGAAAAATACTTTAGAGCTCTATGATGTGCTTTATCTTAGAAGTCGAACTGTTTATCTAGTGTACAGTTTAATGTAAGATATTCTCACAGAGCTCATATCATGGATTACTGTTTGCTTGATGGGGTATTAAAACAACGTAACAACAAGTACGATGTCACAGTCTGAATAGATGCACTTGCTTCCAACAGCAGAAGTCTCTGTCCCTAATGTTCCTCCAGGACAGAGGCATCTAAGCTGCTTCAGTGCTGGTGTGTCTGCACCAGCCACATGCCACAGTCCATTAGACATACTAGTGTAGGTGCTGGAAGCAGTGTATTTGTGCTTACAGATGATAGTGATGCTAACTAGATTGATTAATTAATTAATCCATCTTCTCAGCAGTATTAATCCTGCTTCCCAGTAGAGCTGTGGGTTTAGATTCTGAAGCTAATTTACTCAGGGTTCTGCAAGGTGCTGTGCCTACACATATGAGCAAGCACAGAGGTCTCCTACTCCTCTGAACATTAATATGTCTTCACTTCAAGTTGTAAGTGTTAGAGAAGAGTCTTAGGGCATCTAACCCAAACATCTGGCCAGACTTGAGATGTCTAAACTCTAGATGTCTATTTTAGGGTAATTTTTCCTCAGAAGCGTAAAGATTTCAGACAGTGAAGATGAGGAGGAGGCTTCTTTCTCTACAACAACCATATAAGACACATGGGACAAGAAGTGCTGTCGTAGATCAACCATCAGACGCTTGAATTAGGACAGATGACTCATCACAACAAGTTCTTTCTATACTTAAAAAGGAAAAACCAGACACCTCCACAAGGTAATTCACCCCTCATCTTGGAAAAGTGTTTCTCTCTTCTAAAGATGAGAACAAGGACCCAAAACTGCTCTGGAATACATATATAAATTTTGGATAGCTAAAGTTAGGTGACATGGATCCTAAAGAAGTTAGATACATTCTTCTCTCCCTCTATGACTTCTTTATTGGGAATCTAAGATTTTTTTTGTGCGTGTTTCTCAGGATTGCTGACACAGCTTTAGTGCTGTGTTCAGTTTTGGACTCCTCACTGCAAGAAAGGCACTGAAGCTTTGGAGTGTGTCCAGAGAAGGTAAATGAAGCTGCAAAGGGTCTGGAGCACAATTCTTATGGGGAGTAGCTGAGGGAACTGGGATTGCTCAGTCTGGAGGGGAGGAGGCTCTGTGGAGACCTCATAGCTGTCTCTACAACTGCCTGAAAGGAGGTTGTGGTGAGGTGGGATTTGGTCTCTTCCCTCCAGCAGCAATAGGATAAGAGATAATGTGTTTAAATTGCACCAGGAGAGGTTCAGGTTGGATATCAGGAAGAATTTCTCACAAAGTGTGGTGAGGCATTGGAATAGGCTGTCCAGGAAGGTGGTGGAATTGCCATCTTTGGAGGCTGTCAAGGAAAGGGTAGATGTTGCACTGAGTGATGTGGTCGTAGAGTGGTCATGGACATGGGTTGATGGTTGGACTGGATGACCTCAGCAGTCTTTCCAACCTTAATGATTCTATGATTTATAAAAATTGTGAGTTCAGACAAGCACTTTTACAGTCTTATCACTAATGTGTAAGCTTTACCAAATATAAACTGATAGTTACTTATTGAAGATGCCTACATTGTCATAAGCATAATGGCATAATATTACTCTCCTTATTTACTTCATATCTTCTTATTCATCCACAATTTAAAATGTAATTCTGAAATAGAGTGAGCAGTATAACCATAAGCTTCATCATAAATATTCTCTTTGTGAGTGTTCTAATGCTGAAAGATGGAATCTAGTAGTGGGCAGAAATTTACATCCATGTCACTAATACAATATGAGATAAATATGCTGTGTTTGGAGATGAGTATCCAGAGAATTCATGAAGCAAGGAAGAAGCAGTTTTTTTTTGTCTGCTGCACCTTGTCTGCTTTCTAACCAAATACCAAATTGCTGGAAAAGTGATGGTAAACTTCGGGGGTTTCAGAGGAGGACTAGAAAGAGTGCTACAATGTTCAGTGCAGTGTAGTAGAACAACACAGGGAAGACAAAAGCAGTGATCTGAGGAAGAAAGGAGTTGTAAATTGTACAATAGATCCATCTGGTCTATTATTAACTGTTCTATCAAACATAGTTTTCCCTGTGGCTTCCTATTCAGAAAATTTAGCAAAACAAAAATCTCTTTTTAAGTACGGACAACTGAAACCCCTATCCAGGCTATGAACTACAGCTTTATCAATTACTGTCTAATATGATTTCTTCCTGTCGGTGAGGTAGCTGGTTTTATGGCTTTCTTATTTACTCTTGTGGAATTACTGGGTTTTCTCTATGCATAGACAACACAGGTATCCACAGCTGCATAACTCCTTGCTTGCTAGGAAATGAGTAGGATATACCCATATTTTAACAGTAATGTGGTTAAAAATGTACTCTTTTCTGTAAGGCATATATACAATCTGAATCATAAAGGACAGAGTAAAGCTTTTGGAATTTCTTTTTTCCAGTTGCCAGACTGAGCTCTCAAATTTTCCTTCAACAATGATGAGAAACCTCAAATAACATAATTTGCACAGCTTAGTGAGCTGAGGTCAGTGCAATGTATTCTAATGGTCTGATCTGAAACTCTTGTTTTCACGGACGGACTGCTATTACTACTAGCACTCATTTTGTATTTTACAACCATTTTTTTCTAGAGCTGAAGAAGCTTGAGTGTCCTTCAGACTTGGGACTGACAATAGAAGAGGAGAAAAGTAAACAACCACTTTATAAGAAAAGAAAAAGTTGAGTTTCTAAGCACAGTCTCTCAGATTATTTTTATTTATTTATTTTTTTTCCAAATTAGACCAGTACAAAATACTGGAAGGTACACAGAAGCACTGAGTTTCTTTACAAAAAAATGTATTTTAAATAAAATTATGTGAATCTAAGAAGTCTGAAATCAATAGCTATTTTTTCAATACAGTGGTATAGTATCTATACACGCACTTAAAATTGCAGTGCCTTAAGCTTTACATGTCACATCATTTATGTTAAGGTGTGAAACCAAGTCACATAAACCTAGGACTATGAAGTCAGTTTAATAGGAATAACGCAGAATTGATAAATTGCAGCAGAAAGAACAAGAAAACAGAAAGGACTATCACAGGAACTTATGCACATTGATATTAATGAATATAATGGACCAACAGAAGGGATGCTTGGAATATGATTCCTCATGGTTAAATTTGTTGGCTAATTCTGAGTTCTCTTACTTCCTATTACGACTGCCAGAGATCTAGCAAATACAAGCATTGAAAGATAAAGGATTATTTACCTAATCAAAGCTTGGTGGCTATTTTAGGCTGCAGTAAGTTGTTCTCTACACTCTGTTGACTTACGTTGACCGGATTTCTTTTGACTAGAGTAGAGCCAAGCAACTAATTCACATGAGGGTATTTGCATTGTAGCTAATGAAGTCAAGGTGAGATGAGTTCAGTCTCTAACTTGAGATACATTCTACCTTATTGTGGAATGTGTGCAGAAATAACGCATAAATAAAATAAAATAATATATATATGTATATTTTTAAAGCGAAAGGAAAAAGCTGAGAATGTTCAATTATGAAAATAGGATGGGAGAATCAAAATCTGGGAAAAAATGCAGGAAATTAACTATACTGGTGGAAAGTAAATACTCCTCTCGATTTGACACCTGCCTGGAAAGCCATTTCCATTTTACCAGTCAAGGTTATTTCAATGGAGATGTGATTATATGACTAGATTAGCCATCATTTTTTAACTCAATTATACATTTATATAACATGCACAATTACATTTTATATTATTTTAATTATATATTTTTATGGTTTTTCATCATTGACCTTATTTTATTAAAATTGAAGTAGCACCATAGCTTCATAAATCTCAGGAATTGTTTTTCTTTTTGATTTTCTTTTGCAGTAAGTATCACAACACATTAAGATATTATGCTTTGTTTTTTTGTTTTTTGAGTGTTCAGAAAGGAAATAAATAGAATCTTTGATGACTTAATAACTTAAATCAATCACAATCACACCATTAGGCTGCACAGTAGACAACTATCATGAAGCTAACTATCTTCTAAAATAATATTTACTTGGTATAGCTTGAAGTTTTAAAAAACAAACATCCACAGGTGGCGATTGATGAATGGTATTTTTTGCAAATTCTAAGGTTAAAACACATCTCCTATGCAATTAAGATAAAATATTTGATAACTTCATCAGGAATTTGGAGGGAACATATATTGCCTTGGAAGTTGTTATGAGGCAGAGTGTTGGTGACTAATCTGTTATGTGGGTTTTGTACACAAGGGTTTTGTGTACAAACAGACACACATAGAGCAAGGAGTGATTTTGCTGTTGAAAAGCATAACTGAACTATTTGCAACATTCTTTATTTACTCCCAAGGAAATTAGAACAGCCACAAGGAATGGACATGAAAAGTGGTGAGGAGTATTTCCTCTACTGTTCAACTCAAGCTGCATCTACATGCTGCAAGGATTTAAGGAGAGACTTCACTAAAATGCAAGAATCACTCAATGGGAAGATGGTGAGGATTGCTGAGAGAAACTCTCCAGCACTGGACTACCTAAAGTTTTTCCACTGAGATGAAAAATACGAAAAAGAAAAGCCTAGATCTTGAATGAATAAAGGCTTAGAAATTAGCTTGTCTCAGCCACAGTCAAATGTACAAATGTAGTCCCATAAATGGTAGAGCATTTTTGACAACAAAGCTGTAAACTACTATAACTAGTGTCCACCAGCTCTGTCTTCAGTAAAAATCAGGGGCGTTTTGCCTGGGAAATGGGAAAATCTGTATGACTCACAGAGCACGAGACCCACTCACACCATTTCCCAAATCTTCTTGCTGATAGCTTCCCTGTCATATAAAATACCATGTGTTTTTTTTTTTTTTAATGGTTTTATAGCACTGTATTTCATATTTGCACCACCAACACTACTGTCACAATGCATTCTGTGTGTAAATCAAACTTGGTATCACGGGATGACTTCAGATAGCTGTTTACTTGGGCAGTGCAAGAAGTGCATTGTCTTCTGGAAAGACAAAATTTTTTGCAAGGTCTAATTTGTGCAAAACTAATTTCAAACTCACCTTTTCCCAAATGACCATTTAATCTTATCAGATCCATAGGCATACCATCTGGCCTTAGCAAATCATTACAGTGGTTTGATCAGCCTACAAAGGAGCTAGTGACCAAAACTCATACCCAGGAATTACTTCATAGGTTCTGTGAGTAACGGAATATTTAAGAGAGTTCTCTTGCTACTGATATGTCAACAAGTAAGACTTAAGCCCTTGAATTATCAAAGTTATATTCACAGATCTTATATGTAAAAAATTTAATTCTGCTGGAGTTATTTCTCTTGCTAAGATATTTTTAAAGCAAAGTGCCCTTTACCCAGAGACTAATGCAGACAACCTCTCTGTTAATTTAATTTTACAGTACTCATTTGCTAGGCTATCACTTGTTTTCATTTTCCTAGACAAGCAGCTACAGTTCACCAGCCCATGCACTTGAACTGCAGATTGTATCTGCATGAAACTCATAATTCATACCACAACAGCATACAAGAGCCCATTTGGAAAATGATGCCCATCAGGAAGAGATTCGTTTCTCTGCATGAATTTTTGGCAACACTCTATTCTTCATAATTTGTGCTGCAACTGCTTGCATTTGCTGGCACCATAGGTGTACATTTGTGTGTTCATTTTTAACTGCAGGTGATTAAGGAAAGAATATCTGTCAATAAAAAGTCATCTACTTCATCTTTGTCAAATTTCCTAGTGCTTGACTTACAGCTTTTTCAGTCTGAGTCAGTATGACTATGGTATTAATGAGAAAATCAAGCGTCATCAACCCTAGATCTTGAACAGATCATCGGACTGACATTTGGATGAGGAATGAGTACTATGAGTTAAGACTAGATGTGACCAATCCAAGTACCACACCTTCATAGCACACAACCTGTATGAAGTTAATGCAAAACCGTACACATTTTGCAAGAATGGGACTTAATTATAAAACAAACAAACAAACAAACATATAATTCCTCCTATCTCCTTAGACAAGGCTTTATAAAGAACTTTTGAAGGCTAATTTAGCCACACTTCAGTGCTTTTACTCAGTGATTCCATATTTGAAAATGATTAATGTGTCTGAGAAATACCTTTTGTTTGCTTTTTATTCTGAGGAAAAGTGATCCAAATGAAACCAAGTGTATAATCTTTACAATAGACTACCAGTCTTAACAAGTAAAATTCAGAAGATGTGCCAGTGTGCAAGAGGTTACTGAGTTAGTCATAAGCACTGAGGTTAGGGTGTTGCACTGCTGAATTTGTTTCTATGGGGTCCAGCAAAGATAAGAGTCTTTTAGGTTGATAAGAAAAAGTGTGGGCCACTTCTTTCTCTGAAGGTCTTCTAATTGTATGATAGGCAAGTATTTAGGCTTCTTTTGGTCCAGTTATTAGGAACGCTTACAGTAAGGCAGCAAAGAAGTCTTCATGCATTCTCAGAACATGAACATACAAGTTTTGAGACCTATCATAGAATCATAGAATCATTTGAACTGGAGGGAACCATTAAAGGTTGTCTGGTCCAACTCCCCTGAAACAGACATGAACATCTACAGCCAGAGTAGCATGTTTAGAGCCCTGTTCAGTCTGACCAGTACGATGAAAACTAGATATGGATGTAAATGTGTTAACAAATGTGAATTAGTAACTAATCAAATGCTAGCACAGCCACATTGACTAGTTAAAGTTAGCATGGAAAAAAAGTCACATCTTGCAAATAGATTAAGTTCCTACAAATCTGAGGTACTTACTGTTGAAAATCTTTGTTCACTTAATTGACTTCTCTTTTGAAAAGTTCTGATGCTGTAGGTTAGTGCAGTAATACAAATAGGAGAACAAAACCCATTAAAAAAGCACCTGATTTTCAGAGAATTGAAGGATAGAAGCAGAGTGGGAGAAAGATAATTCAGACCTATATCCGAATTAATATTTACCAGTTGTCTTTGGATTCTTCAGTGAGATGCAGCACCAATATCACTTTCATATTGCCACAGCTATAATCTCTGATTGAGTTTTGAATGTGCTTAGATGCAGTGACAACAATAAAAGGCGGGATTAAGTTGCCTAGGTTTTCAGCCTACCTGCCTTATCATGCCTGGGCTCCAACAGGGCATTTCAGACACCCTGATGTGGCTGTGACATCTGTGCTGGACTGGCAGATCTAACACAGGAAATGCTCAGCCTTTAGAGTGGCAGCTGGAGGCCAGAGGGTTATCCCACAGCAACTAAGCTACATTAAAGACCAATGGCACGGTCCTGGAATCTTTCCCAAAGTGCAGAGTGTTCCAGTGCAGTGACTTGCTTTGAAATTTATCTAAGAACTAGTGGGAGAAAGAGAGAAATAAAATTACTATTAAGGTGCACTTTTTATCTTGCAATTTTGTATTTCTGTCATTATCGTAAATTCTGGGAAATGACAATTTTTAAGAACATGTTGTTTTGTCCTTTTAAACTTGCCTTCTTAGCTACAAGGCAGGTTTTATTTTAAAATATTGAGGAACAGAAAAACAGCATTTATAAATTCAGGCTAACTATGATTTGTGTTTTCTTTTGCCACTCCTCCCTCATTAATCTTTTACTATTCCCTTCAAATAATCAGAAGAAGATATGAGAAATCTCATTGTGTACTTTGGCCTGCTGCCCAATGGACAGGAAAACCTTGAGCGAAGCACTGCTCTTGGTTTTTCCACTTCATAATTAATTGCTCTAATGACTTGGCTGTGGGAAGAAAGGGGATCTGTCGCCCTTGCAATTGAAAGCAGCACAACTCTCTCAGGTCTTAAGAAAACTACTGATAGCAGCCTGCTTTTAGGATGCAACTGGGACTCTGGACTCTACATGAACAGTGTTTAATAATCGTTATCAAGGATCCAAACTGTGAGATAGAGTTGTTTAGCACATATTTGTGCATGAAGGCTTTCCCTGAGAGTGCCAGCCTCAGGCACTCCGTTCATCCCATGCACTCAAGTGGGAATGTTAGCGCGCAGCACAGTCTGACAGCTGGAGCCTGAGCTAACGTGCAGTTGCACCTCCCTTTCATGTACTTCTGATCTTTACTGGACTGGCTCCAAATCCTCAGCAAAGGTTGGTCTTGTTCCCATTAAAATGAGTGAAAGTTTTCCCGCTGAAATCAATATAATGAGAATTAGAGTCATTCTAATTAAGTACAATTCCCACAGATTTAAGAGCCCATCATTTTATACTGACTGTTGATCAGTCAGTATAAGAAATAGACTTCATTATGGAAAAAATGCAAACCACAACATTGAGCTTTGAATTTTCAAACCGTGGTTTAAATATGAACTAATTAATTTCGAAGTTTTCACTTGGTGCATTAACAAATCATCATGGCAAACAAATTTGTGCTAGTTATGAGTCTCACTAACTTGGTCTTTAAGCCTTGGAGCTAAGTCTATTAAAATATTTTAAAAGAAGTTCTATAGTCATAGTTTATAAGGGAATGGGAATTGTTTGTGCAAACAAAAGCAATTAAAGGATTTCATTCAGAAAGGTATTTACCTTTTTAGACCTTGATGTTAAGCACCAGAAAGTTTACATGCTTTATATGCTAAGAGAAACAAAGGGAATAGGATCATTTCTAAACACATAAAATAAGCTTTTTTAAATTATTCTGCGACTACCAGTAATTTTTCTAACTGATATTTCATAGGATGAAAAAAATGAAGGAATCTAGTTATCTCCAGACTTCAGAAGACTTTTTTTCTATTTGATTCTTAAATGATATTTCATGTTTTAAATGTCTTGCTTAGTGCTTTCAAGAATGAAATTTCAGAATTTTTTGTGGATGTCTCCAAAATGACACAGCCTTCTCTAATGTGGAATGAGCAGCCCTCGTCACTTCTTGCTTTTCTCAATGTTTTGGAAGCTGGATTAGCAAGAAATAACTCCAGTGAGTTTATTACACCTAAGTGTAATAAACAAGAGCAGATATTTGAACATAAACAAGTAACAATAAAAATGAGCCAAGACTTTCTCGGCCTCTTTCCTTAAACTAAATTTAAACTGGTAACCCATGTGGTGATTCCTGATGACTGGAAAAAATCATCTGCCACAGTCACCCTCAAGAAGAATGGGAAGGATGTGGGGAACCACACATCAGTCAGCCTCACCTCAGTTCCTGGGAAGATGATGGAGCAAATCCTTCTGGACGCCATTTGAAAGCCCTTGGAGGGTGAGAAGGTGACAAGAAGAGCCAGGGCACGTCATGCTTGACCAACCTGGCTGAACTCTAAGACACGGGCATCAGGAAAGAAGTAGATATAATCTACGTTCTCCATGGTGAGGTCTTTGATAAGAACTTCCTCAATATTTTTGTAGCCAAATTGGTGAGACTTGATTTGGGTCCTGTGGACTCTAAAATATGTGGAATATTGGACCACTGAGTTCAAAGGATTGCAATTAGCAGAACAAAACCCAACTGATTGCTAGCTAATAATAGTGTCTGTCAAGAGTCAGCACTGTCCTGAGCAACATGACATAACTGAACCTGCTTTGAGTGGAGTATTGGACTAGGTGATCACCAAGTTTTGCTGCTATGAAAAAAGGACTGGAGCATGCCCTTTCTCTGACAACAGTACTGGAGATAAACTCCAGTACCTAGGAGTTGAGCAGAACTAGAAGATGTTAACTTACAGTCCTAATAACTCATTTCCCTGACTTTTTGTGCCTGTGCTTGTTTGCCCACAATGCGGGTTCTTTTCTGAACAAAGTAGTTTGCAATCAGAAATGTTTGTAATTCTTCCGTGCCTCTAGCATCAGTTATTTCACTTTGTTTCATCCCATTTTTTTCTCTCTGTATATTCGTTACTCTCCATAAGAATAAATGTTTTTCCCAAGATAAAATTTTCAGCTTTTGGTGTCTCTCTCCAGGTCTTAAACTTCCAAATAGTCTTCAAAGTGGCAAATGGACCTACCAAAGAAAGGTTTACATATAACAAGATAAGGCATTTAACAAACACAGATGTTACTCCGGTGACCAGTTCTGAATGACACCCATGAAAGCAGGCTGACAGCCAGAAAGCATTCTTATTCCCCCCAAAAAGAATGATAATTCTATATTGAAGAGTAGAACAATCTGGAAAATGAGGGCTCCTTTATTTTACGATTCAATATGACTTCAAAAATGCTACACAAAACCAAGAGCCACTTTTACTCTTTAAATTACAGCTTATAAAGTCATTACCGTGAATATCACAGTCTTTCTAAATAATCGTCTTCTTAATATTCCCTCCTATGATATACCATCAAAATTGAAATTCAAGAGTAATTTTTTTAGCTGTGAACCATTTTCCTGCTGAATGTCATGATCTGAAGTCCGTATATTCACCATTTTCCTGTTTCTTTCTCTCTTGCAGGTGTGTAGGTGAACTGTTGTAATCTTTAAGCTGCTTTTATTTATTTATTTATTTATTTATTTATTTATTGTCCCCTCACACTTCTCAAAAGAAGCTGGAAACAGTTTGTAAGTTTATGAAATTTGTCTATGATGTCAGTTCTTTAGGGAACTTCAGAAATTTTGAAGTCTGGAGGTGCCACCAGCCTTGCTCCATCTTCTTAGAGAGAAGGCCATTATACTCCAACCCATTTTCTGAATAATGAAAATAGTCGGCATTTTAACTAGATAATTTATTCCAAAAAGATAAATGGCTTGATCTGCTTGTTTGAAAGTTAGATAATAGTACTTGCAATACTTATCTATTAAATTAAGGAATCATTTCATACCTAGCATTTTTCTTCCCAACAGGTTCTTAAGTGTTGCAATCAAGTCACCTCCTGTTTTTCTTTATGACAAGATTTCTTTTCATATGGCGTTTTACGATACTTCTTTGTTTTTTAAATCTCATCCTAACAGATCTTTGCCTCCAAAAAAAAAAAAAAAAAAAAAAAGAGAGAATGATTTTTTCCTCAACCTTTTCCATTTCTTCCAGTTCCTCATTTTATACAACATCAGAAGTGAAGGCTTGTTTCTTGTATTATTCACATTTGATGTCGAGAATACTTCTTCCATATTCTTACTCATTTTTCTTTCTGTATCTTCTGTATCTGTACAAAGATCGCATTAATCCTTTATTCATATAATTTCAGAGTAGCATTGCTGCTACTCTACCTGAAGACTTTTAAGGATGCCTGCTTTCTATATTATCATCCCCCCTTTCCTACACAGACTAATCTTTCACCCTAAATGCACTCTCTGGGGGGGGGACATTCACCAGACCAAGCGCATTCTTCTGGTCAAATCTATATTTACAGTACAGATGCACAAACCTGAAATTCCACTTACAATACAAAGATATAAACATTTTGAATATTCTCATTTTAACTCACTTTGACAGCAGCTAAAGTAAAATTAAACTGAATCAGGATTGCAAGGTGTGCTTAGGAAAAGCTTTGCTGTAAATTAGTTGTTTAAGAGAAAGGAAAACACAAGCAGTTACTGTTATGAGGGCTCCTCCAAAATTAATATCCCCCATTTTATTATGTAGGCCCACAACAGCAGAGGTGGGTGTTGGTTGTATGGCAATAGAAGTTGAACCTTCCCTCCAATATCCCATTAAATGTTGTTTCCATGTGACAGATAGCAGTAGAAGAGCAGTCTTTCAAAACAGCATCTGACATGGAAGTGTGGATGAAGCAAAGGTGTGTCACTGAATTCCTCCATGCAAAAAGTAAAAATAAAAAATGGCACCCATTGACATTCATTGATACTTGCTGAATGTTGATGGAGACCAAACAGTGGACATGAGCACAATGAGGCAGTGCATTTCAGTAATGTCAGCATCATAGCAGCCATGAAACAGTGGTTCACTTCTGCTGGTGCAGATTTTTACAAGCATGGCATGCAGGCTCTTCTTCATCACTGGCAAAAATGTCTACCTAGTGGTGACGACTGTTGAAAACCAGTGTTTTGTAGCTGCTAATCTGCTCTATCAAATAATGTTATTATGCTTTTTGTATCTGTTGTAGTTACATGCAAGTAGGAGGCATTACTGTTGGAGTGACCTATAATAATACTTTTTTTCATTAAAAGTCTATAACAACAACAAAATCCATTAGTGCTGTTGCTATAGTTTCTTCCAGGTGAAGTGCAAAAACATAAGTATTTTAAGTTTATCAGTAATGTCTTTGGGTCTTGACCATACGTGGTAGCCACCAATCCATAGTGCAGCAGTGAATTTACCCTCACCCTTCTCAAGAAAATCTGGAAGAGTTACCTTATGTCATATCGAATATGTTTTGGACATGAAATTAAATCCATGCTATCTAGAAATTCGAGCAAACTACTGGCTGTATACAACTGTCAAGATACATCTCCAAATAGAAGCTACCAATGAATGCCACATATTATAAAGGATTCCTCAGTCTCATCTCCAAGTTATCCAACATCATTGTCGTGCTCATTACCCTCAAACTATGAAACAAGAATCTAGCAATTTGCAAGTTTACTGTTCCTAATTTAAGCACAAAAAATAACGGGTGTTATTTTAACAGGTGATGATTCTTTACATGTTTATGGTAGAGACTGCTCTAAAACACGTCCTCTAAAGGACAGAGTTTAAGAAATCTGTGGTAGTAAATTTAGTGCTAGGAGAACAGCCTGTGTGTTTCCTGGTAAGTAACAGAGGCTTCTATGACTTAGACTCTTATTTATGAGATACTGGGGGACAGTAGTGGATGTTTAGTTTGATGATTAGTTTGAATGTTTCTTATATTCTTCTGGTATTCACATAGATCTCACTCAGCTTTGGAGCACCACTGGGACTTTTTTATCTGTTGAATCCTTCCTGGTGATGATTTATGTGAGCTGCAGTGAGTTGGATTCATTTCACTTAACTTTTTAAAGCCTTCAGTGTCAATGTCCACGCTTGGCTATGTCTTCCCAGGTCAGCTTAGAGTTATCGAGAGATAAAGACTTGATTCCCCTGGTTTATTTAAAACAGTAATATTTAGATGAAGTAAGTCACACAAAAATAATAATTCTTCTCCCTGCTGATGACAAGCCTTGGACATGAAAGGCTGCAGCACAGATCTGGGCATCTGGTCAGGTGAGTCTCACACGGCGTGTGCCACTGCAATTGGAGCTGGCTGAAAGGCTTCTGTCAGTTCCTTGCCCTCAGTGGGATCTGGGATGGCAGGAAGAAAAATGCAGGTTTTGCTTTGCTTTGAAATATTAACTAAATACAGCAGTGAGTCAAAACAAACCAGCACAGCCATTCTCAGTTAAAAATGTAAACCACTGTAATTCACAGAGAGTCTTCTCATTTTCTTAAACCAAATGTTGTTTACTTTTCAGATTCAACGTAGACGTAGTATTTTCAGCTAGAAGTTTTAATTGAGATAAGTCTACACTCATTTTCTGTTCAGAATAATTTTTTTCAACCAACTTGTTTAAAAGTTAACATTTAGAATCCAAATGCTTCAACTGTGCAAGATGACTTCCATGTATTTCCAAAATGATTCTGATAAACAGAACAGAAGAATTTTACAAGGTGGCAATACAGCTGAAACAGGATATTCAAGCACAAAGTATTTGTTTCAGTTCTAGGAGAAAAAAACAATAGATGAGAAAAAAAAAAATCACACAACATTCACTAAATGTTATATATAGTAGCTGAACCATCAAACATTTCTATTGCTTGGAAGCAAAAGATAACTTATGCTGTTAGGCATGGTAGTGTTCACGTCTCCTGTTTCCCATGGCTAATGTCATAGACAACAATAGCAGGTAATAAGGAAATGTGACTGAAAATGATGTGTGTGTGCACGTGTGTGTGTCTAGCATCCTGATCATATGGAGAGCAACTTAGCAAAGAGGAATCCCTTGCGTGGGCTGCTGGAATGAGCAATAACCAGGGAGCTGCACAGAGACTTTTGAAACAAAAGTGTTGATGTGAAAACAAGGGTAAAAGATGTATAAAAGCTTGGCACAGAAGGGAGAACCCCCGGATGTGGTCAGAACATCAGTGACAACCGCAGCCTCCCTGGGCAATGAGGGACATGGAGTGTAGCCTACATCTGACATGGGGACTGTGTAAGTGAAGTGCTGGAGGACCTGCACCTTGTGGTGCTTCTGTGGTCCTCTGGGAACTTCCTTACTGGAGGTGAGTGGGAGCAGCACTGGGTCATGTTCAGCCAGAGCATCTGCATTTCATGCAGGTGTGCGTGTGCAAGATCAGAAGTTTCCAGGATCCCCCTATAGCAGGTCCTAAAGGGATTCTAAAGATTCCAAAGAGCATTTAGAAACTTGTAGGTGATTATTAGCATTTTGTAGCTTGTTTTGTGATTTATTTCTTACATTGCCAACATCACTTCTGCATATATGGTTCCTAGACTACAAGTCAATGTTATGTCATTAATAAATCAATGTACTGTTTGAATTGTGATCTAACCCAAACAGTTCAAACTGAGCAATCTTTTCCTGTGACGTCAGAAGGTTTGTAAATGAACATTTCACCCTATACTCTTATCTCTATGGTGTCTCTGTGAGCTGTTCCAAAAAAACCCTCACTCTCAGCTCCACAGTAAATGTGTAAATCTTTTTTTTTTTTTTTTTTTTTTTTTTAATAAGAAAAACATTAGTGGGCTGCGGATCTTGGAAGGGTAAGCAACCATGGGCATATTCAAGAGTAAATGGAAGAAGGTTGCTCTAGTCTGCTTTTCTGCCCTTTGCTTCTCTACTGGTTGGCAGGGAGCACAACCAGTACAACCAACCAAACACAGCCCAAATTCCAAAAGACTCTGGGAGGTATTTTCTCCAGGCACAACTGACAGCTCCTTGAGTAATTCCTTCAACCAAGGCTGGACTGCTACTAGAGAGCCTTTATGATTATACTACCAATGCTCTTGTCTTCACTTTGATTGTAGAATCGTGGAATCATTTGAGTTGGAAGGGACCATTAAAGGCCATCTAGTCCAGTGCCCCTGCAATGAACAGGGACACCTACAGCTAGAACAGTTTGCTCAGAGCCCCGTCCACTCTGTCCTTAAATGTCTTCTAGGATGGGGCATCCACCACCTCTCTGAGCAACCTTATAATAAGAAGTTCCTTCCTTATATCCAGTCTAAATCTTCCTTCTTTTAGTTTGAAACCATTTCACCTTGTCCTATCAAACAAACCCTGCTAAAGAGTCTGTCCTCTTCTTTCCTGTTGTCCCTTCTATATCATTGATGACCACAAAAGAAAGTGGCTGATAGATGCTTTATCTTATAATAGAAGTGCCTGTCTTGGAGAATACATGAGAATTTGGGGTGGTGAAGACCCCAGCAGACAATGTTTCTGGTGTCTCTGTACAGCTGCAGCATCCTTCTGGGCTGAACCGGTAGTGATTAGCACAATCTCTTCCACTTTCAGCAAAACACCGTTAACAGCCACAGTCACTCCTTTAGTATCTTATATTTGTCAATTTTTCTTTACACTCCAGGAATGGACATAGGTACCTAGCCAGCAGCCATTCCAGCACCTTGAGTCTACATTAATAGGTAGCAGTCTTTTCTAAAAAAAAGTTATGCTGTTAAATAATCAGCATCTGTGGAAATTTTATTTGATGATTTGTGGATTCCTTCCAACTCAGGACATTCTATGATTCTATGAAACTTAGGAAAAATTTAGCAGAAAATGTAACTTAAACCTTTATATTCCGTATTTTTCAGAAGGAAAGCCTTGAGTCTTTTCTTGTATTTTCTTGTTAGACCTGTCCTCTAAGACTATGTAAGTGCTGTTATAGGAGATGTGGTTTTAGACAGTCAGTGCAATAGCCTCACATGACAGCATTCTTGTTCAAGTGTATCCCTGAAATAAAACCCCAAATTCTCACAGCAGTGTAGCTGGTACACAGTCTCTCTGCATACTCGGTACTCATTAAAGAAGCAGTATAATTAGTAACTGATCCCTGCATTTTGTCATCCAAATATAATCAGAAACTTGCTTTTCAGTTCAGGTTACAATTATTTCCTCCTTCTCTCACATGTATTTTCATGACGGTTGGAAGACCAAAGCTGCCCACTTCCTTTCACACATACAACCATGATGTCCCCAGCCTCCCTCATCCTGGAGATTTGTAGGTTCATTCAAATCAGGGTACATTTCACTATAACATGAGGTTTGGTTAGTATCCTCCAGAATAAACACTTCTATGTTTGATTCTATATGTTCCCAGTGGAACAAGAGTGTGTACAATGTGAAGGTCTGGGCAGCACATCGCTTGTATGAACACAGCAGGACAGATTCTGCTCTGGCCAAAGCAAGCAAACACTGCTGGCATCAGTGGCACAGACTGACCTGACTAGGAATACACTGAATTACATAAGCACAGAATTTGTAGCAATATTTCCTTCTGTGAATGCCTGGAGTTTCTATTACAGGCAAATCTGGCAGATGATAAAATTCTTCTTTTCAAATCAGGGAGAAAAGAATGACTTTGGGGAAGCTGATGGAGCTGCATTTCTACATCATGGAGAGCAGAAGAGCTAGTATATGCAAAGTTGAGCACTGAAGTAAAGCAGGGCCCAGCTGCAGCCAATTTGTGCAGTACGACTATCCAGGAGATGCCATGTTTAGTATTCAGATGCTATATTTCCAAGATGCCAGGCTCATCGTAAGAGATTAAGATGTCAAAGCCTGACAGTCTAGACAATTAAAAGCTTCCAGTACTGGAGCCCATGAAGAAGGGAGGAGTAGTTGAGGGGAAAAAAGGGAGAAGGAAGATTTAATGATTCCTTCAGGAAAATTAATTTCAATCATTAACTTTTGTATTTTTTTTTCCAATTTCCAGTTGACAAATGCATGCAGAAACCCCAGGAATTTTAATAAGTGTTTATGACACCGTTCTTTTGAATGAAGTTCATCTCATTAACCTCTCATGGGCCTTAGTAGAGACTCTAAATCAATAACCCTTTGTGAGTCTCTAAGGTAAAATAGCAGCATGTGGAGGGGGAGAAAGAGCTTAATGCCTGATGTACATGACAGAAGTCACAGAACTGTGTAGCTTCTGCCAGCGGCTGTCCAACAAATATTTGCAAACTGCTTCTCCTTGAGATTCATATGCAGATATTCCAGTGCTGACTTAAAAAGAGGTAAGAGATTTCTAGATACTTCACCACATTCTAGCCATGAACAGTTTTTTCCTTCCTTGGTCCGTCTTTTCTTTGCCAACACAGATGTGCTCTTGTACTAATGTCAGGTTGGCACTGAATTTGCTGAGCAAATTATTCTGAGTTTCACTCTTTGGTGTATGAGGTTGCTGCTTCCTCCCTGAAGGTCTGCAGTTCCTCTCTGGATGGCTCAGATCCTCCTCGCTGACCTCCCAGAAGAGCAAGCTCAATGCCACTGTGCAGTTTTCTACCTCTGCCTGCATAGAGAATAAAGCGCTTGAACACCTCCAAGACCATTTACTTATACCACGGCCACTCCCCAGCTGTCTGCCAAAGGCAACACTATGGAGATAGATAGACCACCTCAGCCACAGCATCAGAATGCATGTACCTAAAGGGCTTCAGCAGAAGCAGAGAGCATGCTCCATGCTGTACACCATGCTGTCTGAGAATGAGGCTCTTTTCTTGGGATGTTAGCTCAATACGAAGGAACGTTTACGCTTGGGAGGCTGAAGAGTTCTAGCTGAGCTGAAGTTGTTCTCCTGCATCCCATTCCTCCTGGTGAATTACTTAACCTCTCAGACTGATGAAAAGTTCACTGCTTTGTTTTGAGGTAACTAATAAGGTGGTTTGGCTCCTCTGTTGCGCTAACACTGACAAAGTCAAGAGTTGTTTTTTTTTGCACATAATTTCAGCCTGTTTTTCCTCCACTACTCATTGTTAAGAAAACAGAAATAGCAGAACAAGGTCAAAATTTTCATCCAGTGTATAGTAAGAACCACTTCCCTGGGCAGCCCATTCCAGTGCCAAACCACTCTTTCAGAGAATAAATTTTTCCTAACATCCAACCTGAATCTCCCCTGGTGCAACTTGAGGCCATTCCCTATAGTCCCCCACTATTCCCTATAGACCCCACCTCCATTCAGGTATTTGTAGAGATCTATAAGGTCTCCCTCAAGACTTCTGCAGACTGAACAATTCCAATCATTTCAGTCTTCCAGTACTTGAACGATGCTTACAAGCAGGAAGGGGACTGACTTTTTATACAGTCTAATAGTGATTGAACAAGGGGGAATGTCTTTACACTAAAAGAGGAGATATTTAGATTAGATGTTGGAGGAAATTATTTACTCAGAGGGAGTGAGGCATTGACACAGGCTGCCTGGGGAAGTTGTGGTGCCCCACCCCTGGAGGCATTCCATGCCAGGTTGGATCAGATCCTGGGCAACTTGATCTGGTGGGTGGCAGTCCTGCTCATGGTAGGGGGTTGAAACTCAACGATCTCTAAGATCCCCCTCCAACCTAAGCCATTCTAGAATTCTATGATCAGGAAACTGTGGTAGTAACAACATAGACTCAGGGGAAAGTGACTCCTGCAGGCACACTATACACTGCTAGCAAGAAGTTACTGATTTCTAGTACTGAAACTCTCAACCTTAACTACTTTTCTCCTCTATTTGAGAATTTCTCGTCTCAGAAAACAGACTTGAGTATTTTGGGGGTAATGGTATTAAAGTAAGTAAATTAAAAAGTATACTTAAGGAATATATTTTCTGGAAATATGTGGGTTTTTTTTATTCATATTTTTTTTATGGGCATCACTACATTTGCAGATAGCATCTTCTGAGAAGCATTTGTCAGAAAAAGTGTATGTTATTGGATGAGTATTTTGACCTTGTTCTATTATTTCTATTTTCTTAACAATGAGTAGTGGAGGAAAAAAAGGCTGAAATTATGAGCAAGGCTGGAAAAGACCTCCAAGCTCATCCAGTCTAACCATCCACCTGCC
This sequence comes from Alectoris magna, assembly GCA_030625065.1. Classification (NCBI taxonomy): domain Eukaryota; kingdom Metazoa; phylum Chordata; class Aves; order Galliformes; family Phasianidae; genus Alectoris; species Alectoris magna. Next base: position 65,280,100 of record CM060560.1, read on the forward strand.
ACCAATATTTCACCATTAAACCATGCCCCATAGTACAACATCTAAACATTTCTTGAACAGCTCCAGGGAGGGTGACTCTGGGTCTTCCTTTCTCCCTTTCTTGAATATAGGAGTGATGTTTCCATTTTTCCAGTCACTGGAGACTTCACCTGACAGATATGATTTTTCAAATATGATGAAGACTGTCTTGGCAACTAAATCAGCTGTTCCAGGATGCTGGGATGTATGTCATACAGCCCCATAGACTTGTACATGTTCAGCCACATGAGGTGAACTCAGACTTGCTCTGATCTTACAGTAGGAGGAATTTTTCTCCCCTGTCCTTTGCTTAGGATTTCAGGGACTTGAGAAGCATGGGAAGCCTGACTGGCCATGAAGTTTGAGGCAAAGAACTTCCTAAGTACCTCAACCTTCTCCATGCCTAAGGAGGCCAGCTTTCTCTTTCCGTTTATCAAAGGGGCTACATTCTTCTTCACCTGTCTCTTCTGCCTAATTATCTAAAGGTCTAAATATCTGATCCAGGCTTGGTTCACATACCTGGATGATAGAACAAAATCAGGCACATGTCATCCCAAATGCTTTGTGATGCTAAGACACTTTGGTTCTTGGATGGAGTAGATGCAATGGGGTGCACCAGGTGGTCCTTACATGGTGGAGTCAGACACCCAGAATCACAAACAGTGCCGCAGCAGCAGCAGCAGCAAAACTAGCTACAGCTTTTCGTGCTAGCCACTACGCATAGAAAATGAGCTTATCTGGAAAGAGAAGATATATCAACAGAGTGAGAGAATCTGTCATAGGAGAAAAGTTTATATTGAATGATATTTTATGGAACTGTACTACAGATCTGATAAGCAAAATAGTGGCAGCTGGCAGAATGAGCAAGGCTTTCATTTGAATTGCTACAGTTGAGGGCAAATGACACTCTGAAAACAACTGTTTATAAAATAAATTGGAAAAAAAAAAGACATGGATAAAAAGAACAGGTTTAAATTTATCATCCTCCTACATGTGAACTTTGTGAAATGTAGCAAAACATAACTTCAAACTGTCAACAGTTAAATCCTAATCATCAAAGAAGCAGGTTACTTCATTTTTAAGTATTGTCTCCTTCTCCAATATATGAGTGTATTAGCTGATCTAAGAACAAGTATTACCCATTCATATAAGCCTGCAAGGGATCCATGTGTACTTGACTGATGCAGTGTCATAGCCATGTAAGACACATGCTTTGACTTTCACTGGCTCTGCTGAGGTACAGATGGAAAACAAGGGCTTGCAATATGTCAGACAGTTAGGCAAAGCACATTAGAAACGAAGAAAGAAATGAAAATTTTGGTAGATGGCTTGCAAGCTTGCTTGTAGGAAGGCACCAGCTCTATAGGAATGCTCATGGCAGCTCTGGAGAAAACAATGAGAGAAAAAACTGCAAGCATTATGAAAGCTCAAAAGTAAGAAGAAATAAAGAAATAATAATAATAATAAAAAAGGGCAAAGATTCCCAAACAAAATCATCCATTTCCAGTGCAAGAGATGCTATTATTAGTATGTTGCTAATGTTTCCAATCTACCTAAGTCATACGTACAGCTCTTATTTTGAGACAAAAAACTTTTTCTTTAGACCCAGAAGTTAGGATTTTAAGTGTGACTGGGACTTCAGATCCCAGTGTATTATTGAATGTCTTCAACTAAGGATTAGGACCCTAAGTAGTTTATAGAGTCACACACAGAATCATGTACTGGTCGAGATTGGAAGGGACCTCTGGAGGTAATGTAGTCCAACTGCCTTGCTTAAGCATAGTTACCTAAAGCTGGTTGCCTAAGACCTTGTCCAGGTGGCTTTTGAATATATCCAGGAATGGATTCCACACCCACTGTCAAACACTTAACTTTCACCTGAAACAAATCAATATTATACAAATTGGAATCTCAGAGAGCAATCAGATCTAATCTGCATATATTATTGACTGTGAGGAAAATAAAAAAGCCATTTTTTCCCCCCAGTACCTGTTAAGATCCATTTGTTTTGTAAGTTGCCTTCAATTGTCTGCCACAATCAACAGAAGTTGACAAGACAATGTGGGAGGTCAATAATAAGACTAGAAACGTGAACATCCAGATCATTCTGGCTTCATACTGTCTCTATTATGTTTCATAAAGTTGGAGTCTCTTTCTCTGGAGATATTTAAGACCCGTCTGGCTGCCTACCCATGCAACCTGATGTAGACAGCCTGCTTTGGGAGGGGGCCTTGGACTCGATGATCCCTGGAGGTCCATTCCAACTCCTACTGTTCTGTGATTCTGTGATTCACATTTCTTCTCTAAGAAACAAAATAGCAAATAAAACTTCCTTGTGGCAGTTGTTAAAACAAGAGGGTATGTATATACATATTATACAAAATTTATTTATAAACTTGAATATAAATATATATATATATTATTTAAATTTTCTATATATATATGTATATATACATATATATTTCTTTTTTTACAGTGCAACATTTCTCATTGGATCTCATCATCAGCTTCTCACAGTTATACCTGAATAACAAGTGTGAATCCAGACAGTTAAGGTCTCCTAACTGACTTCTAATAGACAAGTTGATATTGTCAGGCTGAAGACTAAATTTTTAATTGCCAAGAAATATCTTTAGTACTACACCACTTTACTTGGTTAGTTTAGGTGCAGTTCCACCAGAGGTGTCAAAGTCAGTTTTAATGAGCATCAGGCATCCTTCAAAATCTCCCTCTTAAATTTCCATTTAGAAAAGGAAAGCACAGCAAAAATTCATAGTCAGTGAGCAGCCCTCAGAAGGAGTGAAAGAAATCCACTGACCAGGGCTGGCAGTTTGAACCTCTCACACTACATCCTTTTGGCCAGCCACCTTAGCTGAGCATTTTTGCCTCCTGATGAAGAAAGCCTCCTTTGCATCTTCTCTTTGAACACACAGCCATTGCTTATCATAGAATCATGGAATGGCCTGGGTTCAAAAGGACCTCAAAGATCAGCCAGTTTCAACCACCCTGCCATGTGTAAGGTCCCCAACCACCAGACCAGACTGCCCAGAGCCACATCCAGACTGGCTTTGAATGCCTCCTGGGATGGAGCATCCACAACTTCCTTGGGCAATCTGCTTCCTTCTTGCTTCCTTTTCTCCAGTCTGGTGCTATATGTCTGCACAGTTGTCTGCACCTCCACAGCCCCTGGAAAACTGGGCTTTTTAAATTTTATTTTATTTTTATTTATTTATTCTTTTTCATGCTCAGAAAGCAGGAGATAGAAACTGGAAGGCATGAAAATATCTCTGTAAGAAGCTGAATTTCTTAACCCCCAAATTTACAAGAATGAAATGCAGTAGAGGCCACATGGCCAGAACCTAATCCACTGTCATGTTAAAGCATATAGGTTATCCTCACTGTTTTTGCATTAACGAAGAGGGATTAACTACTAAATAAAAGTATTAGTGGTATTTAGAGATCTTGTGGGAGCAGTCATGTACTGTTCTTGGCAGAATTACTTAATCATCTAGTTAATAGCTTTAGTTTCTTACACTGTTGACCCAGAGATATCTCTGAAGGGAGATCGATGACGAAAATAATTTTTTTTTTCTGATATTTGATTAAACAGGACAGTGACTTACTTGGATCAATACAGTTATTATAAAATCTGTTTGAGGAGGAGAGGCTGCAGGAAGTGACAGAGTATCTTTCAATCACAGATGAGTTGTGATGGTCATCGCTGTGTTGATGGTGAAACAAACTTCTTACTGCGGTAAGTGGTTACCACAGACTCTTACTCCAGCCTGAATGTCAGCTTCAAGACTGAGTTTAATCAATAAACTACTTTGTCCAATAATAAATCACAATTAATCCTGATAAGTAGATTCTAGCAGTTTTCTGGAGTTAATACAAACTTCTATAAGGAATTTCATGAAGTTACATGGCAATATGACCATTTTCTATGTGCAATCTCTATTTCAGACGGCCAGCTCTTAAGTTTGAAAGTGATGTAATTCTGCTCTAACTGAAATAGAAACAAAACCAAAAGCCACTGGACACATTTTAATGTGTTCTAAATTAAAAAAAAAAAAATGTTCTTTGGAAAGCAATAAAAACAACAACATATTAGTATCTAGGATCATTTTACTTCTCTCTGTATAATGTAAAAGTCCCCACACAACTGAGATACTAAGTAGGGCACTATGCACAAACTCAGTGGTAGCAGTCCCATCCATTCCAAAGACTTTACTCTGAAAATTCATGTTAAATGAAGTGATTGTGTGCAGAGATCCAGGTGACTTTGACCTTGCCTTTTCTGTGTTCTAAAAAGCTGCTGAATGCAGAAACCTCTGCTTTGTATAGACAGTGTTGGCCTGTAGGACATACTTAGGCAACAGATTTATCATAAAGAAGAGCTATAAAGGCTCTTCTTGGAGAATTCTTGACCACTGATTATTTTTTTGTTTTGAAATACTGACCTTATTACACTTGTTACACTCTTCTCTTTGCAATATGAAGGAGAACTGAGAGGGTGCTATAAAATTAATCTTTATAATTTAAGTTTTCTAGTTAGATTTTGAAGGCCTAACCCTACGAATGTATATTCTTGACCACAGGATTTGTAATGCAGAAAAGCTCCACCAGATTGGAAGTAGCATAAATGATCAATAAGATTTTAATAACTCTCCAATTCTGCTTAGCGCTAAAGATACTTCATTCAATACTGATTCAGTTTCTGTGAGTCAGCACTTAAGTAAGCCACGTAAAAATAGAGTATAAATCCTTCCCAAATATCCAAATCTTTCCAAAGCTAAAAGAAAACAAATCTCAAAAATGTCAATGATTTCTGAAAGTAAGACTTCAAGTCTTCTATTAAAATTAGATTTATACATTTATTAATCTCTGTAAACTTAAAAAAAAAAAAAAAGTCAAATAAAGGAAGATCCCTTTGAAAGGGATTGTAATTAGTTGCATGTAGGTAATTTCTTATTTTATTTTGGCAATGGATTTCATCATCACAACTATGTTCTCCTATGCTTCTCAACATGATATTTTCTAATTGAAAAGATCCAGATGAAATGTTTTGTATTATATCATCGTGCCTTTTCAGTGTGTTGCCTTACAGATAACATGAGGTTGGAGCAAACTATCTCTGTCAGTTTAATCAAGTGACAAGGATGTGAGCAAAAGATAAAATTAATTGCTTATAATTTCTTAAGAAGTCTCATATTTTTTTTACTATTGTTTGGCCAACACATCCTGAGATAGATGCATGGTATTCTTAAAACTGTCAAAATAATATGTATGAGAAAACATTGGTCCAGTTGCATGTATGACTTATGCCACGTTTCATTTTAATCCTATTCTATGCTCTGCTTCTTACTTGTATAACTGTTTTAAGGTTTTTAAAAGCAAAACAATGAACAGGGAATAACAACATCATTTGTTGGATTAACCCTGTGTTAGCTATCTAAAAATATAGAACTTACTTAAAAATATTTTGGGAACCGATCTTGGACTTGGTGAGTGTTCAGCAGACAACAGAGCAGGTGTTTGAATGAAGCTGGGTAGCTGCTTATTTGAAAATGTTAAAACTGCATATTTTAATATGTGAACAGCTGTTAAAAATGAAATACAGAAGGTAGCTTGTGTAAAGCAGAAATGTTTTAGGCACAGAGAAATGATGTGTGCCGATACTGTTAAACATTTCACAGTCTCATTTATAGGGCTGAGCAACTCCTGTATGATTCTAGACCTGGCTACAACCCTAAGGCATGGTCCTGGACACTGCACCATTGTCTGCTTGAGCACCTGCGGGCATACACTTGTCCCCAGAACAGCTGGCTTTGAGGGAACTCCTTAGGTAGCTTTTCTGTTCTTTTAATAATAGTGTAGAAGAGGATGTTTGACAACATAAGAATCTGTACCACAGCAATGTGTATGCCCTATTTGCAGCAAAAAGTATTTTAGGGAGAGGGTATGTTGTGAGAGCTCCCACAGCACAACTCACTCACTAATCAGTCTTTATGCATGCTGCTCCACAGTTCACAGCATTTCAGCTGAGAAGCTCAGAAAAGGGGCAAAACATACTGCTACTCCCTTTTCAAATAACACAAATTTTACACAGAGCCCTTTCCCTTGCAGCATTTCCTAGAAACACTGTTAACCAAAACAACATCCTGTACGTTTGTTCTTCTGTATGTTTCTCTTTGTTTTGCTGACAACCCTGACATTTTGTCAATGTTTGCAACCCAGTACTTAAAAGAATACAGGTGAATTTGGCCACAGTTTTAAAAGCCACCTGGAACAACTCTTGGATGTCCCTTGAATTGAGTAGGAAAGTTCCAAATGCTGTGTTGGATTTACTTTTTCATGAATGCATTTCATCATACGTAACTATCCAGAAAAGGACAAAATGGCAACAAATCTTACTTAAATTTCTTCTGCAAGTGTTTTACATCAGAGACGTGTCTGAAAATATTTTAAACAATTAACACTGACCAGAACATTTCTTTACGTTCAGAACCTTGCTCCTAGAATAAGTTCACAACTATAGAGAGAAAAGTTATTTCTCCTGAGACCACAGCAAGGAAATAATCATGCATTGCAAAAAGTCAGAGCATCTCAGTGTGCTGTTTTCTCACTTGCTTTCTTACAGTCACATAGAGTTTTGTGATGTCACTTAAAGAACATTACCAACATCAAATTAAACAATGTCAAGTTTCTTAGCTGATATATTTGTAAGCTTTCTCATTCCCCACTGTGTGTTCTTCTTAAATAGCCAGCATCATTGATATCAGCAGCTCTGAGGACATGTTGTCTCATTTGAACACCGCAGGAAACTGAGCTGGCAAGACATGTTCCCTAGAACTAGGAAGCTATTCATCATCAATTAACAACATACTTTAATGGATTTCTTAGGAACATCGTTTAACATAAGCATACACCCCAAAGGGATGTTTTCTGTGTTGTCAGACAAGAAGAAAGTGAGGAAAACTTTTTATCATTATCCTGTTGGGTACCAAATTACAACATGTGAGACTAACAGTGTCAAAATGACATTTGGACTCAAAACACTAGGATCTTCCATTCAGAATGAAATGTCCCCTCAGTTCCCCCAGTAGGATTAGCAACTAAGAGCATGATTCACTAAAGGGCTTCCAGTCACAAACTGTCAAAAATAAATCAAATCTCCAATTGTGAAGTTATAAAAACGTGATAAAACTGTAGTACCTGTTGGAGAAGAGAATGGAGGCTTGAGTGATCCTCAGAGAAAGGTAAAAGCATTCAGAGTATTTTTAGGGAAAATACAGAAGTAAGACCTTGAGAATCTTTCAAGAGTCCATCTATTTCTAAAAGAAATTCAATTTTGGAGTGTCTACAGTTCCGAGGAATAACTGTTTCCATGATGATTTTTTTTTTTTTTCTGTCGAAGCTTTAATTAATTTTGCATCTAGTATTTGCCACCATATATTCCTTGTTAATCCACTTGGATTTGGGGCATCCATAACTTCTCTGGGCAGCCTATTCAGTACCTTACCAGTCTCTGAGTAAATAATTTCCTCCTAATATCTAAGTCTCTCCTCTTTTAGTTTAAATCCATTCTCCTTGTCCTGTCACTCTGCCTGTGTAAAAACTTGGTTTCTTGGAGTTCAGACATCCAGAGTTAGGCTCCTCACTTCTTAAATTAATTTAGACTGATCTAGCTCTTGCAAACACAGTTCCTGGAAGACATAACTATTTTCCAGTATTTATCAATTCTCTATTTTCATCTTTCTTCTGAGATTCTGGAACAAGGTGTTAATGCAACAACCCTTCCTTCCCTCTACCTCATCTATTCAAACAAGAATGTAGATGTCAAAGGCATGGCAAAAAGTTTGAAGAAATGGAACAATCCATGAATCTGATTTCACTGAACATGCAGGTGTATCCACCCATACTTAGCCTTCAAAGAGCTACATGGATAGATACAACTACAAATGCAAAATGAGATAGATTGATCAGGAGAAAATTGCATTTCCTTAATTAGATTCTCTATACTTTTAGGTAGCTAGATCCTACTGCTCTTTTAAACAAATTGTGGCCACATAGGGAGGGAGAAAGAGTGACAATTTGAAGAGTTTTTTTTATTTAGCACAAATAGAGGATAGTAACTGAAGGGGTAGACAGAATATCTTTGCTGTGTCAGTCTCACCTCCTTCACTGACTTGCCACATTAATAAATCTTGGCAATATGCAACCATTTCATGTCATTTCTGTTAATGGGAAAAATAGTCATCAATTACACTCACAGAACTCCACAGTAGAATCATTCCTTTTTCTCAGAATGGATGTCAATTTTATTTCATGTGACTAGCAAAATTTTAGCAAAGTTTGGTGAATAACTTATTTCACTCCTCAGTCTATTTGATAGTTATCATCTCAGTCCCTTCCCAGTGACCTTTCCTGTTCAATGCAGTCTCCCTCTTCTATATTTCCACAAGCTGAGAACCATCCTAGAACTTGACACAAAGTTCCAGTTGCTCTTGTTAGCTCATAGAATAATAAAATCCTTAGAGTTGGAAGGGACCTCTGAAGGCCATCTCTGGTTGTGTTCCAACAGGTTCATGTCTCTCCTGTACTGAGGACTCCACATCAGAATGCAGTACTCCAGGTGAGGCCTCACCAGAGCAGTGCAGAAGGGCAGAATCACCTCCCTCGCCCTGGTCACACATCTTTTGATGCAGCCCAGGATATGGTTGGCTTTCTGGGATGCGAGGGCACATTGTGTGAGATCTTGATTTACCCAGTTCTGTCACTTTTAATGGATTATGGAGGGGAAGAAATCATGGTAAAAAAATGCAAGATTCTTTTACTTTTGCTTATTTTTTTATCATCTTCTTATTGCAGCTTAGCAAATCATATTTCAACATAAAAAAAAATTAAAGAAAACTTTTTATGAATATGGTCTTCCAAATGTTGTTTTTCAAGAACCTTCCTAGAGTTATAAGCAATATTTTCTTTTTATGAGGAGATGGAGTTATCCATCTCTCCACACGTTCCATTACAAAATGGTTCTATTCCTAGGGAGAGAAAGAAAAAACTTTCAACCGAGTCTGAAGAAAACTGGTCATATTCTTTCAGTTATGAATCATTCCAGAAAGTCATGAGGTTCTGAAATTTTGATTTCTACCTCTTGTTTTGGATTTGTACTACTTCCAAAGTGAATCTGTATTTCCCATTAATTTAATAAGCCAGAAGTCCCTGTAGCCCATGCATTTAAATTTTTAGAGGCTGTAGAGCAAGCATATCCCCAAGAGACAGAATTCAGCATAGCTCCAGGAATGTGATTTAAGCTGTATTGATTTATACCTGCTGAGGATATGCTGCTGAATGAGACAGAAAAAGGAAATGTACTCCCTGACAGAAAAATCCTGCTGTTTGAGAAGCTAGTTGAAGCTGCTAATTACCAATGAGGTATTTTAGTATTTTTCTATTATATTCATAGGTAACAAGAATTCAAATCACAAAGTAAATACTACCTAGGATATTAGAACTGTTTTCTCACTCTCAAGATGTTGTATGTGTTCACAAATATTTTAAATGATCTTTTGTGCTTGTCTGTTGAGTATGGCTTTGCCTGATTAGAAAAATCTTAAAGAGTGTATTTTCAGAAAGATAATTTAATAGCTTGTGTCCCCCTAATTATTTAAAAAAAAAAAAAAAAAAAAAAAAAAAGATATTCAAAGGGCATCTCTAGACTCAAATTCTGCCTTCAGAAAATCATAGCTATTCAACTTCAATTACGGACATAATCATAAAGAAATATAAAAGTTTGCTGGCCCTACAGTATTGTCAGCTTCATGGATCTTATGCTTCTAAGGCAAATAATGACAAGGTCATGGAAACAGAAGTTGGTATTCTCCTCCACCAAATCTGAAGGGATTTTCTTACTCCTTTAGACCTTAGTTTCAGTGAAGAACACAGTTCGCCAGCTAACTCAGGCACCCTACATCCAGCATTGCCTGTCTTCCTCCTGGTTCTGATAAATAATTGTGAGAAAGGGGATTTTCAAAGAAAGAGTCTAAAAAGATGGTTGAATGTCAAGGTGGAAGTCACAAATGAATGGTGTCTCTCAGGGCTTGGTACTGGGACCAGTGCTCTTAAACATCTTTCTCAATGACATAATTGACAGTGGGATTGAGTGCACTCAGCAAGTTTGCAGTTGACACCAAGCTTTATGGTGTGGTTGGCACACCAGAGGGATTGGATGCCATCCAGAGAGACCTAGACAGGCTGAAGAGTGGGCCCAGGTGAACCTCATGAAGTTAAAGAAAGCCAAGTGCAAGGTCTTGCACCCTGGTCATGGCAACTTCCACTACCCATACAAGCTGAGCAATGTAAGAATAGAGCATAGTCCTACTGAAAAGGACTTGGGGGTACTGATGGATGGCAATCTTGACATGAGCCAGCATTGTGCCCTTGCAGCCCAGAAAGTCAACAGGATCCTGGGGGGCATCAAAAGAAGAATGGCCAGTGGGTGGAGGAAGATGATCGTGCCTTTCTATTCAGTACTTCTGAGACCTCACCTGGAGCACTGTGTCAAGATGTGGAGCCTTCAGTACAGGAGAGATGTGGACCTGTTGAAACACATCCAGAGGAGGGCCACAAAAATGATTCAAGGCATGGGACACCTCCCCTTTGAGGACAGGCTGAGAGAGATGGGGCTGTTCAGCCTGGAGAAGGCTCCAGGGAGACCTGACAGTGGCTTTTCAGTATCTACAGGGGGGCTATAAGAAAGAAAGGGACAGACTCTTTAGCGGAGTCTGCTGTGCCAGGACAAGACAAAATAGTTTCAAACTAAAAGAGGAAAGATTAAGATTGGATAGAAGGAAGAATTTTTTACAAAAAGGGTGGTGAGGCACTGGCACAGGTTGCCCAGAGAGATGGTGGATGCCCTTTTCCTGGAGACATTCAAGGTCAGGCTGGATGAGGCTACAAGCAGCCTGATCTGACTGTGGGTGTCCCTGTTCACTGAAGACGAGTTGGACTGGGTGGCCTTTGAACACCCCTTCTAACTCAAACAAATCTATGATTCTGTGATTCTAATAAGAGACTCTTAACCCAAAACCAAACTGCTGCTCCAAAAGCTTCATAGAGAGAGAATGAAGAATGTGTCTATATGAAGGCATAGTAGAGCACACAAAGAGAAAACATAAGGCATTTCACAAGTTAAAAATGTGTGACAGAAAGAGCAGTACCACAAAAGGTTGAATTTAGCACTGAGCCTCCCTCTCAGATGTCTACATTTCTTCAAGACAGCAAATATGAAGGTGAGGAGAACATGTCACAGCCTGCTTCTGATGCAAAGAAAAAAGCTCATGTTTGTTGCTGCAAATTGAATAGAGACTGAAGGAATTTAATTTATTATATGTATTTAATTGATAATCAGCAAGCGATTTAATCAGGATCAATATCAATTCTAGAACAAATGAACTGTAATAGACAATTACAATTTTCTTATAAACACCTACAAACTTCTAAATGCCTTTCTATAACTAATCCCTAGAAGTTTTAGCACCCCATACATGCATACACAGATACATGCCCTCAGGTCCCCACTCCTCACAGTTATGTGGGTTACCAGCACCCACTCCTCTTGCTTGGGCATTTGGTCCCTCCTAGCCCACTGCCCTGCAGCAGATGGGGCTGCTCTGGCTCTCTGTGGCATTCCACACCTCCCAACAGCCCACAGACCCCTGCACAGGTGTGGAACAGGCACAAAGCGAAGTGTGGGTCCCTTCACGCTGTACCCACAGGGCCAGCCCGACTGGGTGCTAGTTGATAATGTGGACACGAGATATGAGATTGTCTTTCTGAATATAAACTCTAACATGTTTCTAAACTGGCACAAATCTAAATAGGCAGGCTATATGCTTCTTTTCAAGCCAAATCCTCCTTTTCTCTATTTGTCTTTGTGATCTTTTGGATACTGCTTAACTTGGCTGATAGCTGTTTTAAGGAAATTTGACATAAATTTAAGCAAATTTCACCATGCCTGAAGCAGGGTGTTGGAACTAGATGATCTTTGAGGTCCTTTCCAACCTGAGCCATTCTATGATTTTATCACACTCACTATTTGATTTCTCCTTAATATTACTAGATTTGGGGCAAAATCCCTCTCAAACACCCTTGGGTATTATATTCACGTTAACTGTTTGCATTCCTGTGTGCATATTGTCAGCTGTTGTTAAACAAGACATGCTAGCCAGAAGTAGGTGATTGTGGGTTGCCCCATACTTCCTTACCCAAAAATCTGTAACGTAGAGTTTGTAAGTCCAAACTGGGGAGAGCAACTGATGGGAATGCTTACAAAATGGTCTTGATCTTATGCATTAATTTTGATGAATTGGAAAATTAAAATCTCACATCCATTTAGGTATTTTTATAGACTTTTTCATCAAGTGTTTAACTGTGATCTTTTTCTTCAAAGCACACAGCAAACATATAAATATGAGACAATAATACTGAAGACTTAAGGTAAGGAATATGAACTGTCCTGCCAGATTATTTCATGCACTAAACTTAAATAGAGGCTCTTCATCCTTTATTGGAGGCAGCCAATAGAAAGTTTTGTACTGTGTTAATTGCTTTAAGCACTGTTGGAGATTTGAATTCTCATATCCACTGATTTGTCCCTCTGACTTAATAGACAAGGAGGTTTCCTCATTTTTGCTAGTTATTGCCAAGCTTACACAACATGAGCTACGATTGTGTTTTGCTGCCATATATTTAGGTCAGGTCTGTATCCTCCCGTATAAGATATGCCATATGATGATCAGTGCAGTCTGTCATGCATCAGCACAGGTAGAACAGCTGTACTCATGGCCTGAAACAGATCACTTGTTTACAAACAAGGGAAAACCTCAGGGTACCCTGAAGCAAGAACTCGCTGCCCAGTGCTTAGATTTCTTTTCACATGCTGTTCTCTGCTACATTTCTCTTGGCAGCTTCACATTTTCCTCAGAAATGTGAAAACAGCATCTGAAAGCTGCTCAGTATGTGAAAACAAAAGATGATGGTGACAGAGTGCAAAGCTGGAGTACAGCTCCCTTGAAGTCGGGACCTGAGTGCTATTGAAATGTTTAAGGCTATCTGGCTGATGCTGTAGGTTGCCACGGTCTCCTCTAAGTCAGATAACCTAGGAAGGCATAGTGTCCTGTCTGCCAGCCCAAAAGGATTTTGTTCCCAAATGCCACAGGATTCCTTATGTCTCGGAGCCAGCATCAAGCCCAAGTCAGCACAGGCAGTGGAGCCTGAAGGCCCATTCAGCTTCCCCAAAAGTTGATGCTTACACCTAATTAGACACCTTTGAGAAGTAACACTAAGCTGAAGGCAGTGGGTTTACTCTGGTTTGAAAGAGAAAAATACTTGAAGTATCATAAGATGTAAGAAACAGTAAATACTAGAAGCACAATAAGTTTTATTTAGATGTCATGTTGAGGGATATGGTTTAGTAGTAAATATTAGTGACAGGTAGACTGTTGGACTGGATGATGTTGTAAGTCTTTTCCAACCTTGGTGATTCTATGGTTCTATGGTTTTGGGATTCAGATCATTCCAAGAAACAGAGAGAAATTTGTAAAACACATTCGTTATTGCTAGAGGATCTATAGGTTCAATGTTCCTTTCATTCCTTTTCATCTTGTTAAGCACTTCCATTTGCTGGTGCACCTAAAATCTTTGTTCAGAAGGGAGTTGCATCTTATTACAACACACTTTTGTGCCCTGATTCAATATCCCTATTTCACATTGGAATAGTTAATTCAAGTGGGCCAAATTCTCAGTGATGTAAACTGAGTTAATAAAAAAAGTTGTTCTACATCAATTTTGACATCCAAAAATCTAAGCTGGACACGCATAATACATACCTTTAAAGTTATTTCAAAGAAAAAATAAGAAAGCCTCCTGCCAGAGATTATTCATTTTATCTTAAACTTGCTGTCCAAAGACAGATCTAGTGAACTATCTCTCAAGGTGCCCATTTCTCTCTAATAACTGCAAAAGTATCCAGCTGTGCCTGGACCAGGTGTAGACATCTAACTCTGACACTTCTACAGTGGATGAAATGCTGCCTGCCCTTGCTGAGCTCATGGTGTCTGATGGTGTCAATGGGTGTCAAAGAGGCAAAGCTGGAGAAATCAGATTGCCAAGAAAGAAGAAACACGATGTTTGAATTCCTCATGCTGATTAACAGAATCGTGAACCATACCACAGGTTCACAGCCGTTTTTTTGTTGGAGATACATCTGCTTTGGAAGCTAAATGTCTGTGAAATGTCACTCACTTCCACACTTCTTTTTTCTTTCTCCAGTCTTCAGGTGTCTCACATAAAAGTTCCCTTCTAATACTCCAGATTTACAGCACCATGAAAGGAGAGGAAATTCTTGCCCAGGTTTCATTGTGGCTGGTATGTTAGTCCCAGACAGCATGGGCCTCTTTCTTGGCCTCTTGCTTTGTCAGTCCCGAAAAAAAGAATGCTTTAGTTTTGGGTATTTAGCTCTGGTGTTCCAGCTTTCTATGTTGACTTTATCTGTACGAAGTATTAACATTCCTGAAGTCTGCTTTGTTTACAAATACAAACAAGATTTATCTAAAATAAAAAGGAAGCCATAACTCTTTAAATGAAATGTCTAAATCAATGAAGCATATTAAAGTGAAAATATCATAGGATTTTGGTACAATTCCACAGGTTATTATTGCTTTGAAATGACTTAAGAATGGAAGGAATCAATTAAGTTGTGAAGTCTCATTCAGTATGAATCTCTTGCCAAATTACAGACACTCAGCAGAGAGACTGCTGCCTCTAACTATCTATTTAAGAGTAAAATCCATACCTTAGTATCTAGGCAAGCAGTTGTTTACAAAGCAAGCATTTGCAGTCAAATGCCAGGATTTCATTCTGCCTTCAGCGCACTGGAAGAAAATCCCTGTGGGACTGAAGAGGCAGCTTGGGCTTTAAGAGCACACACACCTGTTTCAGGATCTCCAGATTCATCTTCCCTTAGCAACAGGGTTCTGCTCTCTTTCCAGGAGCTCTCCACATCTGTGCAGAAGGGCCAGATCCTCTCTGCAACATCTGGTCCCTTTGAAGGGAGAACACAAGGAGAAAGCATTACAAGTTTGGACAAATGCTGAATTTATAAACCCACCAGTAAAAAACAGATACTCCATTGTAGAGGACAGAGCGAAGGGGAAAGCAGGAAGAAGTGTCTATATCACGATGACTTTCTGAAGTTCAATGATGGCATAGCACTGAGCAGATCTTTGATTTATTTATATTGCGTCTGGAAGAAAACCTCAGAAGGTGCTTTTATATGTATCAGAGGGAGGCTTAGGCCTGAGGCAAGATGTACCCCAGGAAAGAGTGCTTAGTAGTTCATCTCAATTAGATTGTAAGAATTTTATAATCAATACTGAAATATATACAAATATATACGTATGCACAAAAGGCTGAAATAGTTTATAATAAAAATAGTTCTGTGTGTGGCAACTTGGAAGCTAATTTTGAAATGTCTCTTGATTGTTGGAAAGTTAACCTTAAATGGTAGTATTTACAGTTTTCTCATCTGTAATTGTGTTAATGATGGGTTTGCATGGGTGAGTTCAAGCCTACTATGACTGATATTTTAAATAAATTTGTTTAATATTCACTAGATTACAGGATTCATTTTTCAAGAAACTAAAACTGAGGTAAGTTATTTTCCTAAACTTCAATGTGCAATCTGATTTAAGTAAAATTTGAGTCCTTTGATTCTCATCAGTGTTTAATAAATATTTTGAGCCATTTTTTCCCTTTGGATTGGTTCTTTATGGAAATACCTTAGAAAAAGGTGATGAGGCCACTGAATTCAGCATTACCCCTCAGAAAATTTGGAGGTGCAGTGCAACTTCTTAGAAATACTATTCTTTAAGAATGATGGTAAAATGGAATGGAAATAACCAATTTCACTTCTTCTGGGATGAATAGCAGAAGAGAGAATCATAATATATTTGGAATTATCTGGGGTCAACTGCTCTTGTTCTCCTCTATGTATATAATCCATAAACGTCATTTTTAACTCCTCACCTCCTGCTCTGCGTCTTAATGCTCTCTTGGTGGCAGGGACTCTCTCAGGGGATCCCATGACCTCTTCAGATACATCACAAGAGAAGATTGTTACTTTATTAATTCTCCTTCCAGGAGGATGTAAGGCACTATAGCCATGTCTGTGTGATCTTTTGTTTGCTATGGCACAGCACAGCATGGATCTGAGCTTGCAGTGATTTGTAGATTTCTCTGGATTATGAGTGCCTGTAGGAGCATGATCTGGATTAAAGTCCAACTCTGCACACAAGCTTGTGCAGCCTGTGCATGGTTTATGGCTCAGAATAAACTGACAGTAATTGTCCAGGCGGTAAGGAGGATCACAAAGCTTAGGCCTAAATTCTTGTCTAAAGAATTCTTGTCTTAAAAAAAGACTCCGGACATTTGCAGGCCTTCCTTCCACTAACATATCTAGCAATGGTGATGTATGTCAGGACTTCCAACCCTGTGAGGAGGAAGAGGAAGGAGAAAAGTTGAGACCTTTATCTGGAAGCTGTGGATCCACCCTTCTTTCTCCCATGACCGCGCTTCTCTGCTTCATTTTGGCCAACCCTACTGTCTAGCTAGCTTTTAAACTCATTTTTCAGACAGTGTTTCTTTTCTGGCTTCTCACATTCTGGTTATAGCTCAATATTTTTGATTCCTTCTGCGTGAGCTCCTTTACACATGATAACTCTCATCCAGACTTCTGGTATCTAACATCTTTATTAGTATAAAATTGTTTTCATCTGCTTTGGCAAATCCCTCCTCTTGCATATCCATTCAGAATGCTGCTGCAAAGTGCTGTTCCATGAGTCATTAGTTTTGAGCATATTACTCTTGTCTTGGAAGCTTTTCACTGTCTTTTCTCCTTTATTATATACAGGCCACTTGTCATCTCTTCCAACTATCTTCATATCTTTGCCTTTCCATTTCAGCTCTGTTCCCTATCAAAAACTTCTTGAAAATTTTTCAGCCTGTAGCATCACTAACACTTCCCACAGTGTTCCCTAGTCCTTCCTTCCCTTCCTCTATGAAGACAATAGAGCCCTTGACAATGTCTAGCTTGCTGATGCACCAGAGCCAACACATCCTATGTCTTCTGAGCATAGATGTTTACCTGATATGATAGCTGTTTTTCTGCATGCACTTTGTAAACTGTTTGGAGAAAGGTTTAGCTTCCAGTCTTGTGCTTGTATTTGTCAGTCTCAGTTCATTTAGTCTTTTGTGACTGAACCTCCTGCTCCCTGTGGATTACTGCCAGTTGGTCACATGTCTTTTTTAAAGCAACATATAGAGAAATATGTTGACATAAGCCTGAATGAGAATATACCTACTTTTGGTGTCTCTGTGATTTGAACTAAAAAATACTGTTTTACTTCCTGTAATGATATAAGCAATTCTGGTATAAATACTAGACAGAGGTGAAATTGAAGCTTTTATTGCAGTTGATATCTCACAGAGACAAAACTCCCTTATTTAGTAAACCTTTAGGTATCTCTGACTCATTTTGCTATCAGATACTGCAAGGGCAGAAATGAAAATATACTGCTGTGAGATGCATCAACATTATGACAGTGAGGGCTAGAAAATATATAGATAGTTTGTACACAAGATTATACAGGCAAGGTGTTGCATTTGGGTTGGGGCAATCCCGGGCATAAGAACAGTCTGAGAGAAGAACTCACTGAGAGCAGCTCTGTAGAGAAGGACTTGGGGGAGTACAGCTTGTTTAGCTGGGAGGAAGAGATGGCTCTGGGGAGACCAGGTTGAGGTCTTTCAGTACTCAAAGAGAGCTTATAAACCAGAGGGAGACCAACTTTTTATAGTCTGATAGTGATAGGACAAGGGGGAATGGCTTTAAACTACAAGAGAAGAAATTTTAAGTTGGGTGTTAGGGGGAAATTCTTTACTTAGAGGGCAGTGAGGCGCTGGCACAGCTGCCCAGAGAAGCTGTGATGCCCCATCCCTGGAGGCGCTCAAGGCCAGGTTGGATGGGGCCCTGGGCAGCCTGAGCTGGTGGGGGGCAGCCCTGCTCATGGCAGGGGGCTGAAACTGAGTTGGTTTTAAGGTCCCTTCCAATCTAAGCCATTGTCATGTCTTTATGGTTTTTTATCGGTATTCTGCATCAAAACATCATACAGTGTACTGGGATAAAAGAGTTAATGCTGCAGATCTGTGGATTGTCTATATTACCAGTCTCTTGGTCTCAGAAGAGAAGAATAAACTACAATTCCCAGAAGACTTCATTTTTCTGTTTCCATTTTCTGTTTGGAGGGAAAGATAAAACTGACCGAGAGTCATGAGACTGCTCTCTTTGCTCTTTGCTCCCTGGCTTTTTCACCCACAGCATTTGAGTAAGGACTTTGGTTTTGGAAACTCTCTCATTTTATTTAATTTATTAGTTTGAATTCCAGTCATACATTATAGTGTATTATCTCACATTCTGCTATGATATTTAGTAAATTAATTTCCTCCTTATCTCGTTGCTGCTGTTATTTTTCATCCAGGTCCATCTTCCCAACTTTTCCCTTCCCCACACCCCCTTTCCTGGGGCATGGATCCTTGGGTCCCTTCACCCCTGTGTCACAGAACTAGACCAAACCAGGACGAACCGTGGTAGTCATTCTATGATATGATTCTATGATTCTGTGAACATAGATGTTAAATCACTTGATAAGATTATTAATGTTTTAAGGGGGACTCCAGGATTTTCAATGACCGAAACAAATAAGCATTCATCTTGGTCAGTTGCCAAGTCTATGAAATCTTCTTCCCTACTTCCTCAGCACATGTATGGATTGATAAGTCAGTGAAAAAAAGGAAGTTAATATTTGGTCACATGGCCTCATCTTCTTTTATGTTTTAATTATTTTTTAGGGCTCTAACAGTTTTTCATCGATTCTCTCTCATCAGATTTTTTCCCCAGATAAACATTCCCAACATGAATTCTGTAAGGCAACGTTACAGGTGCTCATGACACTTTGCCGTGACAATGATGTGCTAAAACATTTTTCCTCATAGTTACAGTAGGCTTAGGCTGCCAGGAATTAATTTAGTCTGTTTAATCATATGCCCATCCCCTAAAATTAATGAAATGGAGTAGCCCAATCAGACAGATCACTTCAAAGAACTGGATTAAGTGTTGTGACTGGCAAGCTAGCAAGAGGAGGTACAACATTTTGATCTCCTCTAAATGCCCTAGTTGAAAATAGCAGAAACTTGATGTGTCTGGAGATAAATCCCTTCACTGTACATCAGTCTGTGAAACTGAACTGAGGCAGTAATCAGATTTCAAAAAAGCTCAGGTGAGGGTACTCCTGTGAGTTTTTGCTTTCACCAGGAGAGGTCTTCCCACATGTCCCTACACAGAAATGTGGAGACTATACACCCTTTGTATAATATAATGTAATCAAGGAGCTAAGGCCTTAACTGAGCAACTCCTCTCTGTTCCACTCAGCACATGTTCAAGTTACAGTCTTCCGTCTTTCCTTAGCCATGTCCTAATTAGTTACATGACAAAAAATGATATACAGCTGCAGTAAAGGAAGCTAAGAATTGTAGGCTGTCATAGGCAATGATTGATAAAACCCTCTGTAAGGGTTATGCCTGCCAGTGTAACAGGGAAAAATGATTGGAGTAAAATTCTATTTACAGCAGCAGCTCCAAGCCCTCTGATCATTCCAGCTCTAAAAGTGACATGTTTGCTAGAAAACTTGGAAACATCACTGGAGAAGGAAGTAAGCCTACAGACGTGAATCCAGATCTTAGTAACATACTAGCCAGAGTACCACTTTTTCTCGATATGCGTATTGGCTGAGGCACGCTGGCCCTGGATCCCAAGCCAGGTTAGCATCTGTTTGGAGCATGGCATCATTTTTTTCAGCCTGAGTAAGTATCTAGATTTCCTTTTCTTGGAAAAGTGACAAGCAGTTGGGCAGAAGGCTTGATGCATGCCAAGCCACACCTGCAGTGACTCCAGGACAAGAACACTGCTAAAATGCACACCCGCATAGAATTGAGCCAACTCGAGCCCACCTCAGACCAATATCATTCACTCTTCCTACTAGAAAATAGGAAATGTATGCCTCTGAATCTCAGAGGGAGGGATGATGGAGTGGTAACAGCACATCAACCTTAATGTTAGCTTTCCACAGGCACTTAATCAAAGAGGGCTAAGTAGACTACAGTATGAAGGTAACAGGTGTTTGTACTCCAGACAGAAATATTATGATAGTCAAATAACAAATTACAACTGCCCACCCTTCTTTACTGTGGTAAAAAATGTGGTGATTTTTTTTTTGTTTTGTTTTGGGTTTTTTTTTGTTTTTTTTTTTTTGACAGAACTAAATAATTTGTTGCCTTTTCAAAATACTGTTGCATAAATGCCACTTGCATTATGGCCATTCACAAGAAATGTCACTTCAGACAAGCAAGCTGATGGCTGTGGTTCTGTCATTTTCCATCCATTTTGCACAGTGAATCAGGCACTCTAATAAAGGGGAACAGAAGGCAGACAAGTGAGGTAAGTGGGGAAGCAGTGTGCTGAGAAAGCTTGGCAGGATGGTTTTCTCTCAGCCTCAACCAAACTGACAAATGCTAAGAGAATACCATTTACATGAGCACTGTGATCAGATTGCAAATAAAGATTTGTGATTCACGAGCTGCCTCTGTCCATCAGCAACAATATTTATAATGCTGTGAAATATTGCATTTTCAATACAGCAACATTTCTGACACAGCACAGGGAGCTGACCATGTTAGAAATGCTTGCCACTTGCACCAGCCAAAGGACGGCAGAATTATTTTGTCACCAGAATTACACCTCTATTCAAGGCCACAGTCCCCACTTATCTCCTCCACACTGTCCAGAGATCTTCCAGAGGGACTGGAGCTCCCAGAAACTACTGAACCTTGTTCTGGGAGCCAGAAGTTCTGCTGAATGTGACGGGAATGTTTGTGCACCAGCGAGATGACTCCAACCTTGCCTTTCCACGTGCCAATAACTAGTCTAAGACTGGCTTCTGGCCTAATCAATGAGCCCAGCACACAACAGGAATCAGTCCCTATATGCAGCTAAGCAAAAGGACTGAGAATTGAATGAAATAACGTGCAGGACCAAGTATTTCCCAGCTTCTGGTAGCATAATTATAGTCTGCATGAGAAATCTGAGAGAAGCAAGTATAGTTAATTTTAGCTTATAAGATACTCACCAAGACTGGTTAATCACTTGAGATTTCTTCAGTGTTGGGAATTTACTACCCATGTGGGTTAAGCAGACTTTCAGAGGCCATGTGAATCACACAACATCCAGTCAAGCTTGCAGAATCCCCCAAGTTATATAAAACACTACTAAATTTGTCCCTGCAATGTTTTAATTCTCCAGATAAACTGGCTGGTGGATAGAATTTGGGGGCAGATAAAGAACACGTCATCAGTTTTAGCAATGCACTTGACATGAAATCCATTCTACCAATCCTACCCCTCACTGTATTGATGTCTACAGGAAGATGGCTGAATCATCCTATAGGATGTTCCACTGTGTCACAGGGGCACAATCGTGCTGGAGATATCAAACAGCCTGTCTCACTTGTGGTAGGATAGGCTCAAAGACATCGTTGGCATTGGTACACTCATCAGAATGGCAGAGCATATCTAATGAACAGGCTGTTTCACCATCAGCAGCATACTTGCACAACATGGCTTTCTGAAGGACAGGAACCTATATCTTCTTCCATACCAACAAACATCTTCTGAAACTAATCAAGAGGGAAGTTTTACATTGCATCCTGGCTTCAAGGAACAGCCAGACATACCTTCAGAAAATTGCATCTCTCTGCGCATTTATGTTATTTGTCTGCTTACTCCAGTCTTCACGAGGATTGCATCCATGCTACAGATTTCCCAGACAATTTTTGCAGACTTATTTAATCTCCTTTTTTCTAATATTCCATTTGAAGACCAAGATTATGCTTTGTATTATTTTTATTATATTTATAATGGAAGTTCTTCATAAAATAGTCTATTGTTTTATTACATATACTACCTGAAGACAAATTGATAATAACGTCATCAAAATTCATGCAATATATATGGGAATAATTTATTCACTGTGATATCACCATTTGTTTAAATTAAGTCATAAGTTTACTCCCACTGGTGGTATCATCCTTGCTTGAATTATCTCTTGCATGAATAATTTTGGGGGGCAGCATCTGACTTCCAGAACACTCAAAGATAAAATTTGAAATTAACAATTAATTGTGGCTTTTCTTCAATCTCATAAAAGCTACAAGATGTTGCAAGCTTAGAGTGGTGAATTAGATGCCAGCTTTGCCATGAGCATTCTCTGGGGAAACAGTACAGTAACAGCCTATTGCACTTTATTTGTTACCTAAGCAGAATTTATTCCAGGTGTGAGCATGATGGCATTTCACTGAATGCACCCAACTTCACTGATCAGAAAATGAGGGCCCACAATGCTTAGGAAATAGGCCATGACCATTTTTGTTATTGATATAGAGATAATAAAGACCATCTGGAATTTGTAAGAAATATATGTTCTGTTTATCTCAAATTTTTCACTTGCTCTATTAGAGGTATAAAAAAAATGGTTTCACAAGTGGGTGTCATTCTGAAAAGTGTGCTTTATATCTCCGTAGTAACATTTCCTTATCTAAATTTAGAATCTAGCAGTATCTGCATGCTCAATTCAGTGAACTCTCCTGATCATCATATTTCCATGGGAGATTCATCCTATTTAGGACATATAGGATACATTCTGACCTTCAGGACATACACAGTACTACACAGCTTCTGAACAAATTAGGTACTCATCCAAAAGAATATTATTCCTAATAAAATCATGCCATTTTACTAAAACTGAGTAAGGGATATCTTATCAGTGTATCTGATACATCTTGCAGTGTATCTGAGTTCTGCCTGAAATATCATAAAAGTAAACAAAATATATATTTTTACTTCACCAAAAAAAGAAAAAAAAAGAAAAAAAAAGAAAAAAAAAGAAAGAAAAAAGTGTGATTGCATTTGCTTTTGCAGTTTAGTCAGCTTATTGTATAGCCTGTGTATCTTTAAAACAGGATGCAGCAAACTGGTTAATAAACACATTTTGAAAATTTTCCCGGGTGTAGCTTACAAAACTACCTCATCTAACAAAATACCTTAGGAGAAACTGATTACTGAATTTAGTTGGATTACTCATTATGAACAGCAATATTAATGGTTGTATGGGAATTTACTTTCAACGCCACAGAATGCTGCACCTTCACTGAAACTGCAGTATTTCACACAACTTTGAGCCATTTTCAAAATAATGAAAACTTCCAATCTTTCATTCCTAAAGGAAAATGCCACTGCTGCAAGCACAACCTTACATAAAGACCTCCACAAATGGCTTGAAATAGCTTTCCTAAGGACAGACCCTGAATCCCACCAGCCCTTTCAGTTTAAATTGTGTTTGTTATAACAGGCATTTGGAGTTCTTCATCCTAAACCTAGAAAGTCAGGTCCTAAAGTAAACTGCGAAGTAAATTCATGCCTTCTTGTAGTTGATTGAAGTGTTGTCACAAGAGGAAAACCATGGGCCAAAACCAACTGCAAGGTATTTTATAACTTCATAACCCATTTTCTTGGGGACAGGGAGATATTCTTTACAGTGTGTTTTGAAGGATTTTCTAGTCTTGAATGGGAGCACAATAATGCAAGTCATCAGCAAAGGCAGGTGCTCAGTTTTGGCTTGGCTATGTTTCCGCTGAGCCTACTTCCATAGCTCCTCTATGCCTGGCTGTTTGGGAAATCTTAGAGCAGAGAAATACAAAATCAGGGAATCTGAATTTTCAGCTCTCAGTAAGAGACTGAAAAAGGGAAAAAGGGAAAAATGTCTGGCATCAACTATAATATGTCCCTTAGACATGCAAGCAGAGTTATTCTGATCAGCGAGAGTGTAGGGAAACAGACGTCAGGACATCAGGCTTACTTTGTGAGTATAAATACAGCACATTATATTTTGGCCATGAGGCTTGTGAAAAGGACATGCAGTTATTACAGGCAAATTGCACAATGATGCGACGCATCATGTTGGCCTGGGAAGATAGCATGCGCCAGTGTAACAAAGGCACATTTGACTCACAAATTAGCCTTCTGGTCCTCATCACAAAGAAGGCAGAACAAATTCCTATTTACGCTATAAAATAAAGTGACTGATTCTCTACTCTGTAACCATAAATACCATGCTTATTTAATCCTGTCTTTCTGCTCTCCCAAACCACTCACACTTCTTTTTGTTAAAGTTTCAAATTTTATGCTCACCAGAGAGTAAAGAGAGCCACAGGAACACTGGGCTTGTGGACCTTCGGCTATGTTTTGCAGTACTTTCTACAAAAGTGAAGGGTTTTGAGGTGTGATCAAATGGATATATAATAACCTCATTGTCCTCCAGCTGTAGATATTCAATTGTTGCTCAGGCAACAACAGTTAAATGGCCTGTATCAGAAATAGCGCATTCAGCAGGACAAGGGAGGTGATCATCCCTCTGTTGCTGTGCACCTGGCAACCCATGTTCTTTTAGCTCTGCCCTGTGCTGGACTATCGGGTAAAACCTACCTGGGCCAAAGAACTACATGTAGACACCAATATGGTAAGCAGTAAAAATGGCGTTTATTGCATCGTGTGGCTTACCTATATACCTATCCTACTTTGTCTACGCCCCTTATGCATACATTAACCTTTTGACACCGAGCAAGGGGAGAGTCCTACCACGTCACTTCCCAAATCCTCGCTGTCGCCTACTACAACATCCCTCTGTACTCAGCACTGGTGAGGCTGCACCTCAAATACTGTGTTCAGTTCTGGGTCCCTCACTAAAAGAAAGGCATTAGGGCCCTGGGGCATGACCAGAGAAGGGCAATGAAGCTGTAACGCATCTGGAGTACAAGTCTCACAGGGAGCAGCTGAGGGAATTCAGATTGTTCAGTCTGGAGAAGAGGAGGCTTAGGGGAGACCTTATTGCTCTCTACAACTACCTCAAAGGAGGTTGAGGTGAGCTGGGGGTTGGCCTCTTCTCCCAGGTAACGGAGATGATAGGACAAGAGGTACTGGCCTTAAGTTGCCCCAGAGGAGGTTCAATTTGGATATTAGGAAAATCTTTCTTCTCAGAAAGAGTGGTGAGGCAGTGGCACAGGCTGCCCAGGTGGAGTCACTATCGCTGGAGGTGTTCAAGAATTGTGTAAATGTGTCACTGAGGGACATGGTTAGAGGGCATAGTAGGAATAGGTTGATGACTGGACTACATGATCTTGAAGGTCTTTTCCAACCTTAATGATTCTATGATTCTATATACAAGACTTTCTTTAGGAGACAGATACAAACAATATCTCTACAAAGCTCTCTCCTGCAGTCACACATTTATCATAGCACCGATTTGTACAAGTTTTAAATAAATCCAAATGTGTAGTGCTTTAGAATGTTCTAATCCATTAAGCTCAAGCCCTTCAAATGTGGAAATGCTTCTAACAAATACTGAAATACTCCCAGAGACTGCAGGATACACCATGGTATTTTAGTTAGTTCTGTCTCTGTGCTCTGAACAGCTTAAGCACATGAATCCTGGAAAAGTGAATTTAGGGAAGTCTGAACTAATTCCTAAATATTTAAAGATTATTTTGCTCCCCAAAGGAGATGGAAAACTTTATTAGTGAAAATCCTTGAGTCTGTTAGACACACAGGCACCACTTCTTGCTCAGGATACCCCTTTACTCAGGGCTTTTAGAGCTGGTGGGCTCCTCTGGGAAGATACACCGTCCACACACCTTACTCTTCTGCTCTTGACTACTTGTGGAGTAAACATCTTGGGTTTACTGGAGTTTGGGTTGAATCAGAATGTCCGATTTTCCTTCAGTTTATGCCATGTCCGTGTTGACAAATATTTGCTGATGTTTGTGAACAAAACAGTTTCATCCCTATGCGGCCTCCTCCTCCAGACAGCAAGCACTGCTGTATATCAGCATTCCTTCTACACTTCAGTTTTCTGGGCCAAATTTAGTCCTGTCCTCTGGTGTCTGCATAAGTTTCGCCATCACAAACACAACACCAGAAGTGCCACTCATGTTTGTTTTGTTTGGATGATGCAGTGAGCAGCAAGACAGCACAACATTTGCCAGATGGCTGGCCAGGCAAATACTATTAGAAGCTAGCTGGGCAGATGCTAGGCTCCCAAGTTTCCCAGCCCTGCATCATTTGCATGAATACATATTCTGCCCCACTGCATTGCATGCTTACTAAGTAGATTCAAAGTATAGCTATTTATTTGGCATGCACACTCTCACCAGTTTGTCTCCTGACCATGAACCTCATATCCTCATCACATTAGGAGCTGTTTTGACATATTATGACCCTGTGATTGAATCTGGGGGATAACTGAACACTTTGGTGATGACAACAGGCTGCCCAGGGAGGTGGTGGAGTCGCCATCCCTGGAAGTGTTCAAGAAATATGTGGATGTGGCACTCAGGGACATGGTTACTGGGCATGGTGGGGATATATTGGTGATTGGACTACATGATCTTACCTTATGATCTTTTTGAGATACATTGAGTCTATGATTATATGATTCTTTGATTCTAAGTATACAAGAATTACTACATCTTTCTGCATTTTCAACTTTTTTCCACCTGTCTGTCCTCATAAGCATTCAATCAGTACACCACACCCACTCTAACTGCATTGTTAGCATGCCTAAATTCTGTAAACAGGAAATCAGATAAAGTAGCTTTAAGGTAAAAGACAGGCATGAGATCATGCAGTCTTTCTATTTTTCCTCAATATCTGTCAGTAGTTTACATGATAAAAATGATCGTAAAAACTTATAACAACAAAAATCTTTCCCTTATAGTGTAATTTTTAACAAGTATTTTGGTACTAATGCATCACACCAAGGCTGCATTTCTTGAGAGAAGTATTCTTTACCACTGTTCTTCTTAGCCAAGGGAAGCTTGCTGGGACTGGGGTCCACAGGTCTTTTTGTTTGGGCAAGTACAGGATCTCATGGAAACAGTGATAGTGTAAACCCTTCTAAATCTCCTTGCAGTTCTCCAACATAAATCTCACTCAGTGAGACAACTATGCATGATACGTATGTACAACTATGGTATACTTATGAGGCCTCAGGCATAAACTGAAGCACAAAGACTTCCCTTCTCCCACAGTCAATTGCTTGAGGTTAATCAGTCCCCCAGCAAACCTGGTCCTGGGCAATTGCTTCAGTTACCTGCCTCCAAACATGTCTCTCCTTCTGCCTCTTGACTTTTATTTTGTACCTTGCTGGCTCTTTGGCTTTCCTCCAGACAAAATCTGAATGTTAGAAGCAATGGCAGAAAGTACATCTGCTGCAACTGAACCAAAGTGTCACCTGTCATCTCCATTTCTACTTGTCAGAGTTCCCAGACAGCCACGGTAGCTACGAGTTCAACAATTAATGTTTCATGTTTCAAAAACAATTATGAGCAATTGGCAAGTTAATTCTTTATTCTCGATCCTACCTTCCAAGCTGCAGCAAAGCCTCTCCCAGGAGCTCAGCTGAGACTTGAAGTTAGATCATGGTATATAAGTATTTCTGGCAAGGAGGAGATGCCTATGAAGATATCAAATGTTCAAGGTGTTTCTGCTTCATGATTTCAGATTAAACAATGTGTATCCCCAGTGCTCACACAGTTTCAGGCAGTGCTTCTGGCTGTTGTCCTAGCGTTGTCTAATTGCCTCATGTCACATCAACATGTCAGGTGCTATGCCCCGTGCTCCCTGTTGAGAAAGGCTCATTCAGTCAGTCAGAACAAATATGCCAAGGGATGTGTTTTTTGCTGGTTCACAAGGGGATCTGTTACTCTGGCGTTGGGCATTTTGAGGGAAGGGACAGCGTCATACTACCCCCAGAGAATCAGGTATTTTGGTAAAAAATAAGGAGAGCAAGAGTAGGAAACCTTGTTTTCTTAATGTCAAAACAACACAGGACTCTTCTGGTTGTCAGTGCACGAACGTGCAAACTGGCATTCAGGGAGAAGGCAGTCAATTTAAATTAATATATTCTGAAGCCTCTGCTTAACTATTAGCTCATTCCCTAGCCCTTTCTTGACCTGCTTAGATTGGCTGTCTTCCAAATAAATTTTCTATAAGAGGAATATAAATTTCCCACTCAGCAATGGCACTAGCAGCCCGTCTTTGTCCAGAGCTATGAAAGATCTACAGATGAAGCCAGAGCAAGCCAGGCTTTGATGCTACTTGCTTGGCACTTCTGCCAGTAACAAGCACAGGGAGCTCATAGAGGCTGGTGGAGAGGAAAGAGAGGGAAGGGAGGCTGCTATAGAGATAAAGCACAGAGAACAGCACTTTGCACTGCGCTTACAAGAGTGGCTGGGTCTCTGCGTGCTACAGTGCTGCTAGTGGATTGGAACAGATCACTGGCTGATCTTGCCACTCAAATAAGAAATGTTGGGAAAGTGTGACTTATCCTCTCTGAAGTCGGACAGGAGGAGAATAAAGTCATTCTTGCAGGTAGATAAGTTCTCCAGAGATTTGTGGGGAAAAAAAACCAAACAAGCAAATAAAGAAATAATAAAAAAAAAACACCCACAAACTAAAAAAACAACTCTTTTAAACCTGACAGGAAACTGTGATCTAACCTGAAACATAACTAAGGGAGAAGAGGTTAGGATCATAGACCCCTGATGAAGAGAGGACAAGGTTGCTTAAGGTTGCTTGAAAAGAGCTCTGCTGCATCCAGTAAGTTGGTGATGCTGTGAGGCATGTCCAGAGCTCTGCTGCAGTTCTGGTTGCCTCTGAAACTCCTTGGTAGCTCTTGCAGATCAGCTTCTCCCAGACCAGCCACAGAAATTTCTGTGCATCTCTGTGTGGTCCAGAAACCACACGGATTTCTGAAAGATTTTGTTCAATCCTGACATGCTATGAGGAAATCAGGAGTTAGTATAGATCTATAAACATGCTCAGAGGGAACAATTACTCCTGGCATGTGAATGATAGGATCAATACATACACATTCTGAGTAGTCTGTGCTCCACCTGCTTGGTGTGAAGGGGAGATCATTTCTAGCAGTGTAAATTGTCTGCCAAGGTAGATTTTTCTACCTTAGCTACAAATATGAGGACTGGGAAAGGCCAGGGGAGAGACATCTGTTGGATGAGTATAGATGGAGAGCAAAGCTTTCGTTTAAAAGAGAAAAAGTTTGGACCAAGCCTGCAAAGCCAAAAGCTAGGTTAATTAAAATATTTCATCCTGTCATTCTGATGTTCACAGAAGCAAACCAAAATACTTAATAGTGCCCTTCAGGGTCAGACCACGCTTTGCTTCACTTCCCTTTTAGCTGCCTCTCCCCGTCATTGTTAAGTGCAAGCCTCCAGTTCACCGGGTCATCAGTTTTATTAAGCAGAATTCACGTGAGACCACATTATATGTCTCTAGGTCCCAGGCTCACCAGGTGGTTTCTGCTGAGCACTAGCACTGATACTTTAGCTTGGTCATCCATTTCTGAGAATTCAGTGGAAACGTGTCATCTACAGTGATGTTGATAAGATGTCACCAAATGAGGCACATTACAAGCTGGATTTCATATTACCAGAAAGCATTTTTGGCTGAAAATCAAGTGCATGGAATGGTGCAGTGTGGAAGAAGAATGTTTTGAAACAAACCCTCCCAATGCCCTCAAGTGATCGATAGGAAGGTTGTGGTTTAAATCTCTGCTAAGTTTCTGCTGAGCATTAATTTCTCCTAAGTAAGTCCTTGGAAAACTTCTGATTAAAAAAAAAAAAATCTTATATTGAATCTCCCTAAAAAGTCCAACTTCAGAATGACAGAAGTTGAAGAATATATTTGTTGTGACTCAAGGCTGAAATCAGTACCACATTTTCAATGACATGAGAGAAGAGCAGAAAAGAAGAAAAAAAAGACTGACTCAGAAAAAGGGAAGGGAAGTGAAGGGAAGGGAAGGGAAGGGAAAAAGAAAAAATACATCATTTCTCAGAAGGGAAGTATCTGAGAAAAAGACAAAAACAAGTCCTAAGCCATTGTATATCCCAGATACAGTGACTCATTCAGGAACCCAGGTTGCTTCTCTGTGTTCCTTCTCAGGTTCTCCATACTTTTCTGCCTTCATCCTGGCACCATGGCATTGCTTCTCCTTAAGCCAGACAGTGCTGGAAACAGCTGGAAACCCCCAGCACATTTGCTCACATTAAATGTAACCTCTGAGCCACTCTTGTTTTGATATTGCTGATAATGGGAAGTGTATTGTAGCTGGATATTCTCAAATTAGTGATAGTACTGGAGAGTCAGACACAGATACATCAGTGAGCTGAGAAGCCAGTGTTTCACCATTTCCAAGTACTATCCTCGAAGAAAAATGGATATATGTCACTCAAGGTTTATTTCTACAGTTTGAGGTGGAGATTACATCTTCCTGGAAAAATTTGGAGGATACATAGAGAAAAGAACTCCAACTGCCACAGATTAAAGAAGAGGTTAAAAACACAAGGATAGATATAATCTCCAAAGGAGATGCTTCTTTACTTCCTTTCTCTTTTGAGCCTCATGATTCTTGTCTCCTTCATAGAGATCGACAGTAACTAGGTTAGTCCTGACCATATTCTGGCCCTAAAATTCAAAATCTGTCTCTGCTTATATCTGAAAGACATAAGGAACCCCTGTCAGTGTCAACCTTATTTATCTTGATTCACTTTGTCCTCTCCTACTTCAAAACCCTGTACTCCAGTGACTCTCCCAACCACCAACAATGTTAAGGCAGTACTTCAAGAGGGAATACCAGAACAGTTTTGTTTTGTTTTGTTTTGTTTTTAAGGAGGAAACGGGAAATTCAGAAACTTTGTTCCATTTGGTCCTCATCTCATTCTATAATGACATGATGTAATTTCCTATTTTCTCCTCTTATTTTTGTCTTTGTTTACCCCTTGTAGTCAAACTCACTTCTTCCTCAGAAAGCAATGGAGAAACAAAGGAACAGATGGATGAGTTATAGTTCAATTTCTTTAAGATTTTCATGTCTTTCGAAGGAACAAAAGCCATCATTACTCAGCTCTTCACTGGGACAAGTAACTGTCAGGGACACAAGCTCCTCCAAGACTTTGCAAATGCCACTGGAAATGAGACAATAAGTTAATAAGATAATAAGACATTGCTATTTTCTGATTTGGGGCTGGCATATGGAAGGACACCCCCAAAGTCTGAGCATTCTCCACCTGTCAAGACAGAACTGTGAAATGCAACACAGAACGGGCTGCCTTATCAGATCTGGTGGATGGTCCCTGCTGAGGGGTACATGGCAAGGCACTTCTGTGGGGGCCTCTGCCAGCCCCAAGCAAAACAAATAACAGTTCCAAACCTGTGAGTTGCCCACATCCATGTTCGTAGGGCAGTACCTAAAAGAGCTTTGAATTTTTCTTCTAAGCAGAACTGCTGTTGGAGAGAGAAACACACCAAATGCAGAGAACACTGCTTGCAGACTTAATGACATAAAGGTAAGCCATGTCAGAAGTAGGTGCAAATCATGCTTAGATGACATACATACTCAGTGTTGCCAGTGTCATTTGGAAAAGGAATTTCTCATAAGGCGCTCACAGTAGAGGAGGGTATTTAAATTCAAATTACATAGGCAAGTTTTTAGTTTTCCCAGCTCTAGAATGCCATTTTCGGCAAAAATAGTAGTGTTATTTTAGCTCCATGTGTTCCATATAAGCCAATGCCTAAGTTAATGAGAGGCAGTAAACACTGAGCTGCATAATGACATCTTTTTAACTGTAAGAGTTTGGAGCATTAATGCCCTTTAAAGAGTTTATAGATTTTGCTTACACTGGTGTTGTTTATTACTCAGTCTTGCATATGTTTGAATTTAAGCTCTACAAAGCCTTTGTACGTGGTGTGAATATTTATTCAAGTGTACGTGCATAGATATATTGAAACATTGTTCCACCAGCTTACTCAGATGAACTAAAATGGAGCATTTACTGTTCTGTGAATGGCATATATGTACCTATGCTAAAACATGCATATGCAGAGAGAAGGTATAGAGAAATTTCTCAAAAGATGATGCTTTTGCATTCTGCTGATTGTGTTGCTGTACACCAGGACTGCATGAATGTGCTAATGTTCTTCGTAACTAGATAACTCACCTAATTTCCACAGCACTTTGACTTCTAGGAACCCTAACTTGTGTGCCAACAGGCACTGTGCTAGTTTCACTTTGAACAAACTCTTCCAGTATACATCATTAATGACTACATAGCACATACATAAAATTGTTCTGCACAAAGAAAGACAGATGGCTTCTTCATGTTTTTAATATTAGACCCCATTAAATCTTGCACGTTCTTTTATTCAATAAAATCTTTTCTCTCCTCTGCACTAAGATGTATTCCAGTCTTTATGGCCTGACAACTTATTAGATAAATAATTACTGAATTGCTATCTATCACAAAAAGCACAGATATGCTATGGATACAGATGGGACCGGAGTGTGTTTATGAAACTGATAGATCATGTTTAATCAGTGGTTTCCTGGAGTGATCTGCAGAGGTATAAACTGCCACCGCCAGATGTCTGAGTCTGAAGACTCCTATGAAGATAACAGAGGTAGGAAGGGGCACATCCAGAGGGCAAATAAGAGAATGAAAATCATTAAGGCGATCTAAGTTGTTTGTTGAGGAGAAGCTTATCTGGAGATTTGGTATGTTGCCTATGCACTCACATCTAAATAGAGTCCCCATAAATACATGGTTTAACACATATCTTCTCCTGAAAACAGGAAAGTATCAGAGGAGAGACTATCTTGGCGAGAGCTTTGGTTATAAAAGATACACAGAGGATCCTGAGCATCCTGTGCCTCTCCTCTGGCTCAGGAACTCAGGATCACTCAAACACTCCTTGAGTGGTTTTGTGTAGCCCGTAATAATAAGTAAACAAACAAACAAACAAATAAAAAAATAAATAGAATCTCAATAGGGAGGAAGGCAAAAACTCTGCTGTAAAATAGAGTGCTAGAATAAAATTCTAGGTGACTGGCTCCACAGACATCTCTTGGAATTTCCATTTGGGCCTGTCACCTATGGCAGATATCACACAGGACAGTGTCTCCTTTCTTCACAAAAGTGTTTCATAAAAAATCTGCCATTTTGTGGTAAGAACAGCACAGCTGTACTAAAATTGAATGAGGCACGTGTTTTTTCAACTCATGGGTGACATTTTGAGATCAAGTAGACATTCTCTAGAGTGTTGAAGGTAGGACATAACAAAGCATTACCTTCCATCAATAAAAGCAGTAGTAAGAATGTAAAAGGTGGAACTTATCGGCATCGTGAGCAAGGAGAAGTTGAGGTAAATCACTGTCAGAAAATTCTGCTCCACCGAGAGCAGAAGAGCCCCCTTAGGCAACTGTTGTGCAGCCCCTCACTTAGGCTGAGGTTTTACTGTGGAACAAAGTCATTTATTCCTGAGGGAAAAATGCCTAAAAGACCAAATATTTTACATTGATATTTGCATCATGAATAGTCCAACTTTAGCCCTAACTAGTGTTTGGGTTTCCTTGGATGTCATGGGGAACAAGGTCATCAAATGACTGGATCAAAGCTGGATGTGGCTCTGGGCAGCCTGGTCTGGTGGTTGGTGACCCTGCACACAGCAGGGGGGGTTGAAACTTGATGATTTTTGAGGTCCTTTTCAACCCAGGCCATTCTACGATTCTGTGATATGATTCTATGACTTCTCTAGATGCAAAAAAACTGCGATTAAAAACCATGAGAAATTCACTCTGCTATTTTTACAGTGGAGTCAGGTTTTATTTTTCTGTCATTTTTCAAATCCAGATGAAGAGACAGCTCAGGCCATCTGTACGTTCAGGATAACCTGGACAACAGCTGTTTGTCTTACATCAGTGATGAACATTTTGTTCTCCTCTGCGATTTGTCATCTGTGTTTTGTTTGTCAGTTTCATGTTCTACTACTATATTCTTGCCCCAGTAGTGAGCCCAATGAAGTCAGTGTTGTTTTGCTGGCGTGGAGATGTCATTTCCTCAGTGGAGAAGAAGTCTTTGGGCATTGCTTCCCTATGCTGTCACACAGTCTTCTGTAACTGTGCAGAGATGCGGAAGCTAGTGATTTTCTGAAGCAGCAATTCTAATATTTACTTACAAAATATAGCCATATGGTCATTTGTCTCTTAGTCCTAAGGGTCTATATAGCTTTGCATGTTTCCTCTCCAAGGTCACCACAGATGAAGAGCACTTTGGGGATGGAAAACAACATTAGCAACAGCAACAGCAACATTCACTTCAGCTGGGTGGGAGCAGATTTGCTTCAATCTCACAGGATTGTTGGGATCTTTGGCTTACTGGGAGGTTTCTAATTTTTGAGTTATGTAAGAAGAACGTGTGTGAAAGGGAAAGAGATATACACAGAGGAAGAATTCCGTGCAATGCCTCCTTAAAATATGCATTAGCTGGAAACTGTGAAAAATGCTCTTTAGCCTCAACTAGTATAAAATGTTTTGTCACCACCATTTTAAGCTGCATCTGTGTCTTTCTGTACCACCAGGTAGAAGTGAAAGCATGATGGCTGCCATTGATCAAGCGGACTACCTATATCCACCTTTATTTTTTCGGCATGTCCCATCCTTCTTCCATTCATTCCTGTTTCAGATTTGACTTTTCCTTAATCAAAGACATTCCTCTTTTTTAGATTTGACTTTTATTTAATTAGAGTGCTTCTGGATTCCAACAGGTTAATGCAGGAGATCTGTGACTGCTGCTTAAATCCAAACAGTTTAGACTGCCCATCAAATTGAAAGTGAAGGTACCTAAAGATCTTAAAATTCATGGAGGAAAATTAATGGTAGGTGGCATTCTTCAATGTGCTTACAAGTACGACTGTGTGCATCTACAATCTTTACTATCTTTTTTTTGCCTTTCAATCACAAACAGAAGCTCACTATGCTGAGCTATTCCTCACATCTACTTATAAAATATATCTCAAGGTGATGCCTGATGGTTTTTCTCAGATACACAGCTGAAGAAATGGAACTTCTAGAGAAATAAAAAAAAAAAAAGAAAGAAAAAGTGCTTAACCATATTTAACCTTTTGAATTAAATGCACAGAAGTCTTTGACCCTAAGGATGATCTCAGATGGATCCCAAACAAGATAAATATTCAGATAGGCTCTTGAAAATAGCCCAGCCTGCTTGAATTTCCCTCCCAGCTCAGACTAGTTTGTGTCACATTTCATGCAAGCTATAATCTCCAAGGGGAAAAAAGCACTTAACAACTATGCTGTCAGGCTCTTACTTCAGGCTCTCAAAAATCTTCTGCTTCCTCTGAGCGTTAGTGTATATACATGAGGCTTATAGATATTGTCTGACTAAACAAATCAAACCACCAGCTTTCTCATGGGAACTCCTGAGGTGGCTTTACTCCCCTGAACTTCAGAATGTCAGCACATCTTTTAATATGATTGAAAGTCTGCTAGAAATGCCAACCAACATGTTGTATTTTGCAAATAATCAAATGAGCGTAGGTAAACAAATGTAATACTTTTGCCCTGATTAGACAGATTTTATAAACAATAAGTGGAAAAAGTCTCTGTATGCATTCATGAAATAATATATTTAGACATATATTGTGTAATATTGTACATTTATGTAAATAGCAGAGCAATATTATACAATAACGTATATAGTTTTCCTATTGCTATATAAGCAAAAGTTTTAGGAACCCTGACAAATCTGGGAACTCCAAAGGAAGGCAAATGTGAACAAGAATATAATAAAGCTATCCAGAATCACATTTGGAAAAACAGCAGCAATATCTCAAAATAGCGTTAATCAGCATATGAATTAAAACATACCCTGTTGAACGTTCCAAAAGAAACCAGATTATCTGGAAAAGATGATTCACAGAATAGGGTCTCCAAAAAAAAGTGTACACTGATGGATGGCCCACAGTATGAATGTGTTCCCATATTAAAGAAAACAGGAATCTACTCTGAGAACAATTAACCTTGCATCTAGACCACATACACTAATCACATAAAAAGTCATCAAAGCAGACCATAACTAATATCTTAGGTTGTGTGTACAAGACTCTATCAGACACCACAGAGCTATGTAGGTGTTGCTTTTCTACAGTTATGCAGAATGTCCACAGATTTGCATAATTCCTCACTCTTATATCCCATATTATGACACTGTTACACCAGATTTCGTTCAGTAACATTAAAAGAAACAGATTTCTATTGCTGGTGCTTGGTCTTGTGCACCACCCTTGAGATGTGTCAGTAATTTGGATGCAATAGCAGGATTTCATAGAATTACGGAATGGCTTTTGTCGGAAAGGACCTCCAACCCTGTGCCATAGGCAGGGCTGCCCCCACCAGCTCAGGCTGCCCAGGGCCCCATCCAACCTGGACATGGTCACCTCCAGGGATGGGGCACCTCAGCTTCTCTGGGCAGCTGTGCCAGCACCTCACCGCCCTCTGAGTGAAGAATTTCCTCCTAACATCTAACCTAAATGTCCCCTCTTTTAGTTTAAAGCCACACCCCCTTGTCCTGTCACTATCAGACAATGTAAAAAGTCAGACTCCCTCCTGTTTATGAGCTCCCTTTAAGCACTGGAAGAAGGCAATGAGGTCTTTTCAGAGCCTTCTTCCTTCAGGCTGGACATCAGGAGATTACTTTCTCAGAAAGGGTGGTCAGACACTGGAATGCACTGCCCAGGGAGGTGGTGGAGTCACCGATCCTGGGGCTGTTCAAGGAACGACTGGATGTTGTGCTGAGGGACATGGTTTAGAGGGAGCTATTGGTGATAGGTGAACGGTTGGACTGGATGATCTTTTAGGTCTTTTTCCAACCTTGGTGATTCTATGATTCTACGATTCTATGATTCTCTTCCCCAGGTTGAATAAACCCAACTTCCTCAGACACTCTTCATTGGAGAGTTGCTCCAGTCCTCTGATCATCTTCGTGTCCCTCTTCTGGGTGGCACCAACAGCTCCACATCCTTCCCATGCTGGGGACCCCAGGCTTGGAGAAAGGACTCTAGATGGGGCCTCATGAGGGCAGAGCAGAAGGGGACAATCATCACCTCACTCTCCCTGCTGGCCAGAGGGAGGTGACTGCCTCTGCGTTCTTTTTGCAGTTTTTGCAGACCTTGTGAAACCACACACAGCCCTACAGAAATATGAAAGATTGATCTGCAACTGTTTTTCTTCCTTTCTTTTTTCACTTTCTTTGCTTCCACACTCAGTTTTCTGGCCACTGCTGGGGTGCAGCTCAAAGGAAAGCTCAGGCAGCCTAACAGCTTGAGAACAAGCTCTTGATGCAGTGCTCTTGTTCTCGACAACTCCACACTGGCAAACATTTACAATTCCCCTTGGGTGTCTCTAATTATAATGTATGGTTCATTAAAAATGACAACATAGTTCACCAAGCCTGCATTCTTGTGATTAATTGCGATGCTTTCCTAATCAGTTGTTGTTATTTATACCTCTGCCTTTATGCGACTGATTATACTGTACATTTGCACCATTCAGAGAGTAACGGAAGGGACATGAGGAGCATGTTTACACGATGCAATGGAGCATGGTGCAGATCTGTCTGAACTAGAGGTGACCCAGGCTGTGTGCAGGCATGGCACTGAGCCGCAGCGTGCTGGAGATACCACTCTGGGGCTCAATCTCAGAGCCACAGGGAAGCGATGCCAAGTGCATAAGCTCTGCCTTGCAGAAGGGTTTGTTTGGCTCTGTGAATAGCTGTGGAGACACTGCTTTTCGGCTTCCAGTTCCAGAGCTGTCTCCAGTTGGTGAGCACTCGCAGGCAGCTCAAGGCAGGGATTTCTCAGGAGCTCCCTGTGAGTGTTCCTGCCCGAATCTGTGTGTATATATATATACAAGATATCAGATTTCAGGACCCAGAAGCTAAATCCTGCTTTTAAGCTTCCTAAAAATATCTTTACAATTTCCCAGATCCGCTGACAAAGCACCACTGCGTATTGAAAAATCCATTGAACAAATTATAAAAAAACCCCTCTGAATTTCAGCTCCTATCCAAAAGGAGGAATAAAAACACTGAGGGTGCCAGACTCCACCTTAAGTTGCCAGTGAGCACCTTCAGTTTGTATTTGTGTGCATATAATTTATCATTTTTTTAATGATCTCAGCTAAGATGCTAAGAAATTGGGGGGCTTGCTATTGGATATCGCAAGCTAAGACGGACATCAGTAATCTAATATTTTGAGAAACTGCAGAGCAGCTATCTCTGGGAGTAAGTTATTCCCTCTTCGGGAAAACTAGATGTGCACACAAAAATTGTGGCAGTGATGTGGCAGCTCGTTTTTCAGGTTTTTGGTTATTTTTTTGCAGGGAAACTACGGACTGCAAATGTTGGTACGGACCTTTCCAATGTATTACTCTTCAGTTTGCTGTTTGCTACACATCTGCTCTGCAATTTTCCTTTCCCTCAATTTCAAGCTTTTAGTTGCAATCTAATGCTATTTACACAGCATTATCGCCTGGAGGCCCAAGTCAACTTTGGCAAGTCTCCTACTGGCATGTTATGCTAATAACTGATTGGTTTTGTTCTCCGCAAGAGCAATTTGTTCCAACAACTGGGATTCATCCTACTTGCTTAGCAAGCAAGCAGCTTCACTTGAGCACAAATATTCAAGGCTAAGACCTTTAAAAATAGAAAGGGAGGGAACACCAGCACCACTGCATTTGATCCAGTAGCTGCAGGCAACCACAGAGTAGCTGCCTATCCCAAACTGCACTTCCTCACGCAACCCTTATTGAGTGGCAGCACTGCCTATGGCAGGGGGTTGGAACTGGATGGTCTTTGAGGTCCCTTCCAACAAGAACCATTCTATGATCCCATGACCCCACAGTCATAGAGTCATTCCCAGATCCCAGGAGAAAATGTAAATTTATTAGGGCTTTTAAGCTAAATAATTTTTAAAAGTTTGGCCCACAGTAGTATGTAGACGCTGAAGGAATCTGAAGGTCTGAAGGATACAGATTTGTGCCTACAATTTGCTGCATTAATTCACATGCAGAAATGGGAGTGAATGTTGTAGAGATCATGCTTCTCTGTGGTATATTTGTTCTTCAGTATGCGCAAAGTATGTCCCTAATGTTACAAGAATTTCTATTTGTCAATATGAGGATGTATCTCCAGAGTTTAAGCTAGGTATTTTAATTGCCTGATTTCCAAACTGAGAAGTTTCCAAAAGAACACCCCCAGACAAAAAAAAAGTCCTACTCACAAGCCATGAAAAATAGTTTGAGAGTTTCTTGTTACGTGCAATTTGCATTTTTAAAATGTGTCTGTGAAATTTTACAGTCATTTGCATTTCAAGTCAGCAATTAGGTTAAAAAAGCAAGCAACTGCAGCTGTGACAAGTACTGTTACGTGGAAAAACATAAACAATCCTCTTGTCCCCTGGTAACAGCTCTGATGTGAACAAATTTTGGTGTAGCACTCAACTTTTGCCTCTTCAAGGTTGTTTTCATCCTTGATACAGTACAACTGGAAGCTATAAAAGAACTGGAATCCTAGCAAGAAGTGTATTTAATAAAACAAACTGCTCTTGGTCCTTTACAGAGTATTTTTACAGGGTGTCATTGGGATCAGCTATAGAGCAGCAGGCTCTTTCCCAGCACATATACCCAGCATTCTCCTTGGAGGGAGACAAAGGACAGATGAAAGTCCCTGGGGACATAGACCCATCACCACACCAGAGCTAGAATCTCCCCAGCAGGAAGGGTGGCCAGCACCAGACACTTTCTTCCCCATCATCCTCACCCGTCGTGTTGATGGAAAGGGAGACTTCGAGGCTTAATTTGGCAAAGAGAGACAAAACAAAATTTCAAATAAATATAACTCTCTTTCCCAGCTTGCTCAGTGCCAAAACTGGTGCTTTCTTTACTGACTTGCAGCAAGGAGAGGCGAAGGAGAAGTGCACGAAGAACCAAAGAGCCCGGTTAGGTGACCTTGCCAGGAGTTATATCTATCATCTCCTCTCTGACCACAAAGCCCCCTGGGGAATGTAGTCCTTCTTCTCTTCCGGGCATGTACCTGGAACAGGAGCATTAACACTTTAACTCCCAGTGCACTACATGATATTATGATGTGGAATACCAGTAACCAAAAATCATAAAACCATGACAACCTGGTAACAGCTCCCCTCCTCTCCCCCCTTTCTTATCATGGCAAACCACACATAAAAAGGGTATGAAATCAGGATGCTGGAGGACAGCTTTCAGAGCTCCCCTCAGCCAGCCTGAGACCTCCCAGCTTGCAAGCCTCCCTCTCTTTGGACCCCGTCCCACAATGAATGTATCAACAAGACAGATCATATAACCTTTCCTATCCAAATTTGCCTTTCCCAAGAATTTGTATAACCTTACCCAATCAAATTTACCCTTGCGCACTCTAATTTACCTTCTCCTCCTGGCCCCCAGAATACTGATTAGTCATAGGCTAATACATTGTATAAGCATGATTATAGATCATAAGTGCAACAACTTGCTCAGAATACATTTAATATATTGTTTTGGTTCATCTGACCTGTGACAGTGAAGCGTGTCATAGTCACTTTCTTCCCACTGGACAAAACAAACCAGGGAATGGAGTGGAACACAATGTTAGTGCTCACACCATAAGAGGTGTGTGTTAGACCTGAGCCCTGGGACTTTGTGGGGAGAACATGGCCCCTTGGACAGTTCTTACCACCAGTAGACATCTGGATTTCTCTGCACTTCAAATCCTGTTCTTTTCTTATCTCTCAGTGGAGCTCAGTGAAAGATACAGAAGTCTTGGTCTCTTTATTCACCAGTGAACAATACCCAAGAAGAAACAACCAGAAGGAATCAAGACAGTAGAAA
Organism: Alectoris magna; assembly: GCA_030625065.1. Classification (NCBI taxonomy): domain Eukaryota; kingdom Metazoa; phylum Chordata; class Aves; order Galliformes; family Phasianidae; genus Alectoris; species Alectoris magna. Next base: position 65,321,165 of record CM060560.1, read on the forward strand.
TAGTGCATAATAGTTTGGTGATTTGCGATCCAGATTTTTTTCTTTCTTTTTTTTTTTTTTTCTTCTGTAGTAGATGACAGTCTAAGATGGGGATCAGAGGAGAGAAGAGCATGATGTGACTGAAAATGGCTGAACTTTTATCCCAGAAAAATGAAGGTTAAGAAAGACGTGATTTCTACCTAGAAAGAGTAAATGCTAGATGGAGAACTGCTATTTGAGCTAAAGGGCAATTTTGGCATGAAAGCAAATGGGGGAAAATCAGCTGTAAATACGCTCTGCCTGGAGGACTTTCTAGCCACTGGAGCATTGAGGACTCACAGAGTTGTTCAGTCTGGGTGATCTGCCTGGCTTGGGCGGCACAGTGGCTCTGTTCCTAATGCTAAGGTCTTGTTCTGGACAAAGCCAACAAAATGAAAATGTGTGCAGGATATGGCGGCAGCCGTTTAGTTAGCTAGCAGTTATGAATAAGGTTAATTGCACTGAAAATTTCCTTAGCAGTTTCCACCATCACCCAGCCAGTTCCCTGAAACTTCTACCTTTATGTCTCAGCATGATGGCAGCTCTCCTCTCCTGCCTGCATTGAATGTTCTCACCCATTTTTGTGGTAACACCCTTGGACTGTTGGGCTGAGTTAGTGGGCAGGAATAGCCCAGGACCCAGGCTGTGTTTTTACTTTCATACACCCAAAAGTAGTTTCTGGCCAAAAACTCTACTTTCTAAATTAGAATTATCTCCTGCCCTATGCTACAGTTTTTCTAAATCAGAGTTATCTCCTGCCCTATGCTACAGTTATCTGATCAACATTTTGATAAGGCCCATGAATTTTTACATAATTATTAAATAACATAACAATTTATCTAATTGCTAGATAATCATAGCATCATAGAATGGTTTGGGTTGGAAGGGACCCTTAAGATCAGCTAGTTCCAACCCCATACTGTAGGCAGGGATAATATTCTAATAATATTATAATATCAGCACTTGTATTATTAACAAATAATGAAAATGTCTATCTGTTACAGGGTAAAACTGCATTCTCAGTGGAACAGCTGTGATTTCAGCTACAAACCTTCTGCAAAACCAGCATAGTTCCCAGCCAGAAGCATAGCCACATTTTCCCTGAAAGCAGGTGCATGTCAGTGCTTTGCCCCTGACCGTTCCACTTTCAGGCAGGGAGAAAGTCGGGTTTTTTTGTTTGTTTGTTTGAGGGCTTATTTTTTGGCTTTGCATTTTGCTGTTAAGGGGTAGGCCCTCTTTTGTGGACATCTGTAGAGAAAAAACAATGCAGCCTGGCTACTTGCCACCATAACAATTTCAGTGTGCTTGATTAAACTAAAATTTTAAAAATGTCTATCCTTCCTGCCCATCAGTTTCTGGTTTCAGTCCCCTACTGTATCTTGAGCTTTCCCACAAATTCATTAAGATGAGTCTTTTTTTAAAATTGACTTTAATATTTTGTAATCAATTAAGATGTAATTTTTTTCCATCAGCCTAGCTGACATTAACTTCAGGTGGTATGCAAAGCCTGCTGAAACCTCTGAGAGCTTTTTGTTGACTATAATGGGCTTTGGATCGGGACGCTTAATAGCAGTCATTTGTTTGAATCTATTCTAGTTTAATGAGTGATTAGCAGATGTTTTTTCCATTCTTTATCCAACAGTTGATAAACCAGAGCCCATGAGGAGCTGTGTACTAAATAATAGTATGATTTTATAACCATCAAATTGCTTTAGAAAATAGATTTATAAATCATGCACATAAAAGTAAAGGATATTGACAAATTTCCTGCTATAAAAGAGGAGACTTGCTGTGCTTTATGTGAGTCTCTCAACAATAAAGTGTTACCTGCCTTGGGACACTGGGAAAAAGTAGCAGATCTTTATATATCTTGGAGTCTTGGGTATCTCTCTCTCTTTTCTGTTCTCTTTTATTTGAGATAATTTACATGTCTTCAGTACTCCAGCTCAGATTCCTGCATCTGTTAGGATTCTTGTTTAAACAAAGTCTCTTCATGCAAGAAGAGAGCTGTGCCAATAAAAAAGCTCTTGATTTCCCAATTACTTGTTATCATTCTTTAAGTCACCTTCCAATCCAAGCAGCATTTCTAGCACTGAAAGATACTGACTATCAGGATTTGTTCTACTCGACCTTTCATGATATTTAGGCATCTGGCTTTCCAGCTCAAGTAATCAAGATGATAATTAAACCTACATCTTTGTGAATGTCAAAACTGTCATCTGCATTCAGAATGTTACAGGTCTGCAAGAAATGATGATCAAGAGAAATTTAACATCAGCGAGGTCATTAGAAAATTGTTCTAGCATTGGCTTCACCAAAAACTGCCTTGTCAAAGCAAATGAGATGCATGGATGTATGCTATATTAACTGCCTATATAGAATACCTAATCAGTGTCTCTATAAACTAAGATTACTCTGTAAATGTAATTGCTAACAGTTTTAGATAGTGCTCAAACAATAGTAGTGAATTATTGTTAACCTTTAGATTGTTTCATTGTTTATACAATTATGTCCACTTGTATAAGCATTTATTATACAGATTAATTGCTCTCCTGATGCAAATGGATATCACATCTTTAGTGAAAAAATGAACAAAAAACTTCATTGCTTCACATTAAGTAATGAGTTGATGCAGCGGATTCCAACTTAGAATAAGGTAACATCAGGAGTGTGAAGTTCACATGAAAACATGCCTCGGAATTGTTCCCTTTTGCTAATGAAATCATGTCAGTTTATCAAACTCAATAAGCAATCAGAAGTTACTTCACAACAGCCAGTACAGTCCTGAGCTTCCAGGCAAAGCTGTAAGATTTAGGGGAAGGTGAATGGGACAAAGTGTTGACCATGATATGGAATCACTCACACTGTAGGCTTTCTTCATGAGCAACCTGTCAGCTTCAACTGAAAGAGTTTAGTCTGAAATATTATTAATATAGGCAAGTGTAAGAATTACTTCCATCTCTTTGCCTTGCTTACATCTCTCTTGTGCACCTGCCAGCTGGAAGCATCAGCCACAGCATCTCCAGCTGCAGAGTACTGTGCAGCAGTGCTGCCATGCACCCAGCTCCTTCTGTTGCTGCTCACAATTTTCTCTGGATGTTGGTTTTGCAGCTAATCAAATAACTAATATTACAAACGTGTGCTTGGAACACTGTGTGTGGGCTTTAAATAGCCCTCAGGTTGACATTTTTTATTTCTGTTGGTTTTAGCTATGGTCTACAACAACTGAGGAAGCCTTGGATGAATGTGCCATGTGAGATGGGACAAATTCAGCAATGAGATGTCCTCTGCAGTGGTGGGGGAATGAGGCAGACAACTCTGAAGGGCAGAACAGCACACCCAATGTGTGACTGCCTGGGAAATACAATGCTTATGGAGAATCCAGCGCCTTGGAGACACTGAGGCATCTGCTTGGGATCTGAGGCCTTTCCAAGACAGGAAATTCCTCTCCATCTCAGATGTAGTTATATGCAGTGCTTTTGTTGGCTCTTTATGCCATAGGATGGTGCCTGAAGCATTTGCCTGAAGGATGCTCTGGGTAATGTCCTAGGGATTTCCATCCCAATCATCCTGCTGCTCAGCCATGAGGAGCCATAAGGAGTACAAGTGCTCTTGGGCTGCCTGCAGAGGAGATTCGTAGAATCACAAAATCGTTTAACTTGGAAGAGAACAGTAAGATCGCCTAGCCCAACTGCCAACCTATCATTGCTGTGTGCTGGTCCCTGCTCCCTCACTTATTCATGTATTTTGCACCACACATCCCCAGAAGAACAAATCCAGAAAGATTTCACCACTGACAATTTTAAATACTTTTGCATGTACCTACATTACTGGTGTTCTGGACCGCAAACTTTTAAGAGTAGCCCTAGGCAGGAAGAATTCTGTACCAAATTAGTTCTGTCCCTGTAGATCAAATGTATAACCTGCAGCAAAATTCGATCCCAGTTGTGTGGAGGGAGATACTTAATTGCCTGACAGCCTGTGAATTCCCCTTTTTTGTCTTATTTTTCAAAAGATGGGAAAATGGGGTCTCTAGTGGCAGTGCTGGCATCTTAGATGGAGGGAGCATGAAGCAGCAGTTAGTTGTTAGACTAACACAGCATCTTATCAGGGAAACAGTTTATAACAAGCAGAATGTGTTGCACGTTTGTCTGTGGGTACGGCTGAGCAAGTCATCGATTGGCAGCACACGGCTGCAGGTTGGAGCTCCTGGTACTCCAACAGGTGTGGTCAGCCCAGTGCAAGGGAAATGCAAACCATGATCTCTGATACTGGTGAAAGACAGAGAAGATGCCCAGATGTTTTGAGTTCAACTGGCTTAAAGCCTTTAGAAAAATCCCTATGCTCTGTCCCAGAATTCCAGGTATATGCATACAGAAAGCATCAGTACCTGGAGAAGATAATGCAAACTCCAAGGTTAGAGTATAAACTAAAATGCATTTAAAAACCATGTTAGAACAGATAACCTAAAGATTACTGTGATATATCACAGACTCTGAGTACACATGCTGTTTGCATCTGTGCCTCCTGCCAGCTAGGATAATAGCTATCTTATCTCTAGATATTCGCTGTGAGAGCAATAACATCTGAAAGAAGCCAAATGCTGGTGGTAAGCCGGGGGATAACTCACAGAGTTTAGCCTAAGGCTCCCTCTGTAGTCAAAGGAGAAAGATCAGTGCCTCCAAAGGGGAACTCAGGGCAGAGACCTGAGCAGCTTTGAGGAAGTCTGTCAGGGGAGGCCAAGTGAAAACTTGCCCTGAGCAGTTGCTTTCTGTATTTTCCTGTTTTCTAGAAGAGAAAAAAAATAATAAGAAGAAAAAAAGGAAAACACTATGCTTATTCAAATTGGGCTGCACTGGTGGGACAAATGTATTTAGCAGCAGTACCTTGCAAAAGTTAGGCAAGCTGTCCGAACATATTATCCTTCAGAAATATTACGCTTGCTTAAGCATTACCTGAGTTTCAGTTACTGTATGGCTGATTTTAGGAACGGTAGTTGTTGTTCTTGTACCGTTGCATGTTCCACCTGTATGGATTGAGTTTTCAAGCATAGCAAATGATGTGGTGTGTAGGGTAAGCTGCTGAAGGACTTGACAAGCTTATGCCAAAGGAGGACGTGTGTCTGATTCCACAGATCATGCCCTCACAAGTAGGAGAACCACAGAAATGAAACACCCAGAATCTGAAATCTTTTTAGAAAAGCTCAGACCCTGCATTTGCAGGAGAGTTTGACACTGCTTGTGAGAGTTTCTGCCTTTGCTGAAAAAAGACAAATGAATCAGTGAAGCCTTGGGACTCTCTCTGATTTTAGTTTAATTTTCAGCAGTCCACCTCACTTCTTCCATTAGTAGGTAGTCCTTGCTATTGTGACAGTTCTGCCTACAAAACCAACATCTTTGGAAATAGTGTTATTAATGACCACGTTTGTTTGGAGAAAACACACGTACCTAATGAGTCCTTTAATAAAATAAATGGTACCTCATCAATCCGTAGTGACATTATTGGTAATATTTATCAATACATCAGCTCTGAACTGCAGAATGAAATATATCACTTCCCAGATAGCCCAATCACAAAGCTAAGCTCATCAGTAGTTACATCAGTAATTTTTTGTACTTTTATAGTATGTACCATACTGAAATAGATGCTACTTGTGATCTGGGAAGAGTTGATAAAACTGAGCAGGACATTGCTGAAGTCAGAGGGAGTTGACTCCAACGGCCTTGCAATCAAATCAGTAGTGCTGAATATTTCACCTACTGCTTAAAAGTTGGGACATGTACCATTAGCTACTATGAAATTTAAGCAAGCTTCTGACAGTTTGTTCCAACACGAAGCACGGCAATCAGGTTTAAGGAAAACGTGCTTTCCAAATCTCCATTTGTCCTCAGAGGGTTCTTCACAGAATTTTTGTTTTGAGGGAAGGGGTTGGTGAACTGCTAACAAGACTCAAAAAAAACCTCTTGGAATCTGCCTGTTTCCTGACCACTCTAAAATAGCTTACTAACAGCTAGCAGTAACAAGTGTGAGGAACACAATTAATATTCCTGATACCGTTCTCATAGCTGGAGATTTTTGGTTCCTTTTTGAAATATTAATGACTTGATTAATGAAGTAAATAAATAGGACACCAGTGTCTTCTTTTGTTTCCTGAGCAGGTAGAGGTTGCATGTAAAGCAGAGGACAAGTTTTCTGCTCGTACCAAGTAAGCATGCACGTGGAAGAGAGGCTGGGTTGCCATTAAAGATCTTGCCAGGTCAATGGATGTAGTTTTCCCTCTTCCTTAATCTACCATAGCAAACAATAGGTGATCTCATAGTTAAAAGCACAATTCTTTTTTTCTAATTGTATTTCAATTTGAAAAAACTTTCATCTATTTTTTTCTTTAAATTTGTGTAAGATTAACAATTACATGACATTCAAAACCTAATTAAACATTAAAATTTAGCCAACCAGTCATCATACTCCCTCTATCCCCAGAATAAAAAAAAAGTAAGCAATTAATCATTAAATCCTTTTTAATAAATGAATATTCATTTATCAATATTTTCATAAAGCATCTCTCCACCATTCCATTTTACTGTTCTTTTTTTCCACTGCTGAAGAATACCAAAAATACATAGATGTGCCTTAAGCAAAAAAAAAGTCTGGGTTTTAGTTTATCTTTACAATGGGATGAAATCAACTTAGAGTTAAATCACCATAATATTTCTACTGCATATTGACCCTTTGGGCTATAACACAAATAGTTCCAGTTGGGTTTTTTTCCATTGCCTTTTACAAACAAATGATGTGTAAATGTTATTTATAGTTAGTGTGAGTTAGAAATGAGTTAATTAGCTATGCAATACATTTCTCTGGTGCAATTTGATTGGAATTATCATCTTTTAGTCTTAAAGCCACCTATGGTTAAAGTCATACGTTGCAGCTAGCATAAAGTGACAACAGCCAGAAAATGTGAGGTCAAGGCAAACACTGTTCTTAACACACGGTTGTGTGTGTGTCTGTGTGTAAGAAGTGGTGCTGGGACTGGAAGAAGGGAATTGGCAAAAAAGGCACAAAAATGCGTGTTAAGGATGAAGTGTTAACCTTAAGTGAGAATTTCCTGGCTTTTTTCAAGTCCAACCAAGGCTTCAGTCCATTCACAGTCCAAGTTACTTGTGCCCCATGGAGCTCGGCTGTGCTGATGGATATAGAATCTAATGCAAACCTGAAACATGCAACTGCTCACTTTTTGCAATGAGAGGGAAGGTGGGAAGTACTGTTTCCTGAAGGAGGCTACAGTAAGACGCTGCTCTCCAGTTGTGCAAGGGGGAAGAGACTCAGAGACTCAGCTCTCTTGCCCATGTGGGGTGCTGAAAACACACGTTTCCTCTTTACTGAGATCAGTCTGTAATTTGTCCATCTACAAAAAAATCATGACTGAAGCCTCTGAAGCTTCTACAGAATATGAAGTGCATGTTTACATCACAAATAAAAGCTCTTTTTGGTTGTGATAGAGCCCTGCCTGATTAGAGCATTTCTAGGAGCTGGAGCTCGATGCAAGGAGAGAACAGTGACTAAATCCTGAGGGTGGGACCACTCTCTTCTTGAATTCCATTTTTCAGAATAGTTGTTTAGGGCACTAATAAATGGACTTGTTCTAAGATATTTCATTAGGGTAACTTTTCCAAAGCAAAGCCTACCATTTTTATGTTTTATTAAGATCGTATTTTTTGTTTAATCATATTTTGCTCTTAAGGTAAAAGCTTGGGAGATATTATCAATGAATCTACTAAATGTGTATTTGGGAAGGTGCTAATTGTTTTATTGCTTTGACAGTAATGATGACAACACGATCTACAATCCCTTCGCAGTTGGAAGAAATATCAGACAGCTCATAATATGTTGCAGCTTATCAAAGGGAGCTCATACTGAAGAGCTGTTCAAAAACAAGTTTTTTTACTCCAGCTACACGGTTTCCTTCAAGGCTTCTCATACCGTACAGTTATTTGCAGCTGAAGTGCTTAAGAGCTGCAGTTACAGCCAGTTTGTGCCAGTGCCGAGGATGCAGCAGGGCTGCAGTGCGGTCCTGCAGGGAAGGGCAGGGCAATGGGGATTGCACTGCGGCTCTGCCTCAAGGCAGTTGTAGGAGCACGTTGCTATTCGGTGAGCAGCCCCCAGAATGAGACTGCAACTCAGGCTTTGTGCCCTGCCTATGCCACAGTTCAGCCCAGAGCAAAGTTTCTCTGCTCAGCTGCAGAGTCAAGGGTGGAAACAGCAACAGAGTGTACATGGCAGCAGCATGAGTGCTCTACTCCCAGGTAATCCAAGTACCAGTGAGAACACCAATCGTTACAGAGCCAAGGCCTTCTCATCATCATCCCATCTTGGTGCTTTTTTCTTGGTAGATGCATATCCACGTTTTTGTCCCATAGATGTCCCTAGCTAACACTCAAAGCTTTGGCAACATTTCCCATTGATTTCTCCAGGAATCCTGCACATAGAGTACAGGTATGGCCGTGCCTAAATTCTTGTTTTAAATCTACTTATGCTACTGCACCTGTTGGTAGTTGTGAATGTACATGATAGAAACATTGCTTACAAAAAATATATCTTCTTTTCTTTAGAAAGGTTGCTCTGATAAGTAACAAATTAAGTTTACAGATCTGAAATCGGCATACCTTGATGACTACAATCTACTAGACTGAAAAAAGTTGGAAACCTGATTAGGGAATGAATGTGAATGAAAACCAAAGTGCTCACATTTGCATGAAGGGTGAGTCTGAACACAGTCACTCCTGGAACAAAACATAATTTTTTGCTGTCTTTTGTGATCTGTGACTGCAGGACATGAGCTTCATAAGCGTACATGTATATACTTTAAGTATATAAATAAAATATGAAAATACTCCATTACTGAATCAAAGTATCGGAAGTGCTCTATTTGCTCAATTCTAGAGAATAAAAAGTTGTAACATCACAGAAACAAAAATATGACATAGCATGCAGTCACAATAGCAAGCACAGGAAAGAAAAACATTGAGAAAATATACTTATATGCATATTATGCAAATATATTTTACATTAACATACAATGTTATAAGAATGTTAAACAATGTGAACGCATATTTAAAAAATGCTACAGCTAGGTGGTTTCATGTTGAAGTAGCAAATAACCTGAGACATCTCCTATGCTTTCACTGAAATAACAATCTTTAAATCTACAGCAGATGTAGAACACATTGACAGTAGTTGAAATCTCAGCTACATTACACTAAAAATGTGCTGTTCTCTCTCAAAATGACATGGCAGCTGGAACCAGTCCAAGGGGAGGAAAATGTGCTGCACATTTACAGTACTTACAAAAGATTATTTTCACTGTTGATGGACATTTAAAATGCTTGTTTGAAATATTATGAACATGTATACATCTCCAAAGACCTACAGCAACGCTCCTATGGTCAGCTTACTGCAGAAGAGAAAGCAAGAGACCATTAAAAACAATGCCCATTCATGAGTGGGAAAAATGTGTTAGGTCATACAAAACCAAGAAATTTTAGCAAAGAGAAACGAGTTTGGCTTGATGAAATTGTTGTTCATGGTTCTGCAATACAAACAACTCACTTTAAACTTACCAGTGTAACTCTATCACTTTATGATTCGTGTGTATGGCAGCATTTACAAACAATGTTACTAAATACTGACTTTATACACCATTACAGCTGTTTGAAAATTTCTATGACCATCAAAGTTTTGAAGTGATAATATACAACACTTATGTTCTCAAGGCTTGCTTTGGACGACACCTGCCTTTCAAATTAAAAAGTTCCTCGGAAGTGCATTCTATGTTACATTGTCCATAACCTCAGAATGAATGTTTACACGTATGTGTGCATACATATACTTTTGCTCTACAGTGTGTGCTCATATATACACACGATTCTCTGCTGTACGTATCCACACATACATGAGTATTCTCTACATCATAAAAGTTCATATATATATATATATATTTTTACATATAAATATATATAAACTCTGCAGGCAAGTAGTACTTCACTTGTTATAATTGAAGTCCTTTAAAAAAGTTCAGTCACTCAGTTAACATAGTATAGCCAGTAAATTAAGTTGAAAAGAGAAAATGTGAATGGAAACACCATTCTTGACCATCTGTCGATGGCATTCACATCTGTTAGATCAGGAATTTTTATCTTCAGTTGTGAAGACCTTCTTCGTAAATGGCCCCTCTTGCTGTGGGAGCCTGTTCTGTCTGATGAACGCCTTCCGAGGCTTTCACGATGTGAGCTTTGTTTTCTGTACTGGATTCCTGAGTTGTCAAAGGATATCGTTGAATTTCTGGCATCCGTAACGCTGGTTGTGACCTCGTTGCTTGCGACCTCATTGTGAATTTCAAGAGATGTTAGCAGAATGTTTCCATGGGTGTCCACCTACAGGGCGAAAGTGGAAATTTACATTGTTTCAAAAGATTTGACATCTAACAGCAAAGAGTGGGTGCATTTACATCTCCAAAATCATATGTATTTTAAGAAAGCAATATTGAAATATTCCTAATATGGTAATATTAGGAAAAAAAATGCAATATTCAGCTGTTTAAACTGAGACAGGTACTTCGATACTGTTACAAACAGTGTTATCATACTACAAACTTCTAGTATAAAATCATATTTGGCAAAAGCAACGGTTTTCCTCTCCATCTAAATTAGCTGTGCTTTAAAGGATGGAGTATTTCACTGAAATCTCTGTATTGGTGGCAGTGGGAAGAGAAGGTGAAGAGGGAATCTCTTTCTGCGAGAGCAGGAAATTAATTAAAACTGAAAAAGCTCTTTTTTCATATGAGCACCTCTCCTGTGAAGAAAGGTTGAGGGATCTGGGCTTGTTTAGCTTGGAGAAGAGAAGGCTCTGGGGAGACCTCATTGTGGCCTTCCAGTACTTGAAGGGGGCATAAAAACAGGAGGGGGAAAGACTCTTTATGAGGATGGATAGTGATAGGACAAGGGGGAATGGTTTTAAACTAAGACAAGGGAGGTTTAGGTTGGATATTAGGAGGAAGTATCTCAAACAGAGGGTGGTGATGCACTGGAACAGGTTGCCCAAGGAGGTTGTGGATGCCCCATCCCTGAAGGCATTCAAGGCCAGGCTGGATGTGGCTCTGGGCAGCCTGGTCTGGTGGTTGGCGACCCTGCACGTAGCAGGGGGGTTGAAACCAGATGATCCTTGTGGTCCTTTTCATCCCAGGCCATTCTATGATTCTATGATTCTATGATTCTATGATTCTATGATTCTATGATTCTATGATTCTATGATTCTATGATTCTATGATTCTATGATTCTATGATTCTATGATTCTATGATTCTATTCAGGCTTTAGAAAAAAAAACAAAGTGCAGGGGAAATCACAATAAGCCCTGGCCTGCTGAACTCCTTGTATGTTGGATTCACACACCTTTTTTACAGCTTTTCTCTTAAACTTTTCCTTCCATATGCATTTTCCTGATTTTGTAAAGATGGCAATGCATAATTATATTTATTTTTTTCTAGTTGGATAAGTAAGTGATCTTAAATAGGAATAACGCTGCAACACAGAGGAAACAAGTAGCACTCCTCCCTCTAGCCTTCATCTCCAGCAAGAGGTGAGCACAGTGCTGAACACAGCTGAGGAACACGATGCCATTAAAGGAAATAAGAAGGTTTGGATCCTTTTTTGGCCTTAGTAAAATCTGGGCTTGATTCTGCAGCCCCCTCCAAGTAACAACAGAGTTGGGTATAGATCCCTCTGTCCAAAAAACTTCCATGTCCCAGGAGTGGGACTGACAGAAAGTCCCGAGTGATGCCATCTCAGGCAGCATTTGGTTGCTTCAGTGGTGGGGCACTGCAACCCTTTGTGCCATGCCCTGCATGCTGGAGGACAGGCGGAGAACAAAGCCGATGCAGGGGTCAGCTCCAACTTCCCATCAGCTTCTGGGAAAGGAAATAAACTGCTCACTGTAAGATAAATGCTCTGTGCTGAGTATTTTCAACTAGTTACCATTTGTGTGACTGTTCAAATGAATGCAGTTTCCCTCCCAAGTCAAGAAGAAATTGTTACACATGGCATACACAGGATAATTTCCAGATCTATTTGCACAATTTATCCAGCTACAATTCAGCCTGTGATTTTGTTCATTACTACCTTTTTCTAAATTGCCACCTGATTTAGCTAGGTGAACTGTGTGGCACAGCTGAACATCTCATCCTGGAAGCATCAGTATAAAAGCAGGTGAGAAAACACAGTATGGTCACGACCTATTGAAATTCGTACATCTATCAGATACCAGGTCTGCTGGAAGCTTTGTGTGATTCAAAAAAAAGCATGCATTGCTATGTGTCTGTCCCTATCCATTTAGCTTTTCTCAATCCTGTTCAATTTTTGGAAAATTGATATTTCTTTCATCAATTATAGATATACAGGTTATCTTTTCTCTGGGAAATATAGTCATATTTACATACTAGTAATTCTTTGACAAGCTTCTTGCAAATGGAAAAAAAAACACCTAATGCGATGAACGGCACATAGGTAAGAAGAAAAAAAAATCCTAAGGTATCCAACACATCCTTCTGTTGTAGGCAACAGTCCATAATGCTGATGAGTGCCTACAAATAAAAGCAAACAACATGAAACAGAACCATGAGATGGAGAAGCCTCAGTGGTGATTAACAATTTATTTTTTCCCCTGGCAGAAACCTGCTGGGTAGAAAATCATGGGCTTGAGGTTTGTAGAAATGAGTACGTGCTATTGAGCAGGATCTGCAGCTGGGGAATACACGCAGCTGTACAATACAGCCATGGACACCATCACTGCTTAGAGTGGTCTCTGAAAGTCACTGATTCAGCCTACATCATGTTGTTTGCTTTTTTCCCCACAGTCAGTACAAATTATGATCAGGATTTGTAATAGCATTGTGCAAAACATCCCTACAAATTGCAAATTCCTTATGAAGCTTAAAATTTCATCTCTCATCCAAGCCTCTACTCAGTACATATCACACCCTTTCCCATCTCCTCCCAGACTTTGACAAACGCTACATACATAAAGTTCCTTCAACTTCCTCAAAATGCCCCAGCAAGGAGTGTTTTACTGGGCCCCACTCTGGACATACTGCCTTCTCTTTGCAGCCTCTGCTCCCTTTTCCGCCTGCCACCTCCATATATGAAAACATCATCCAGTCCATAGGTACTTTGTCTTTGAGACAATTGAGATTTGGACTGTTTTAAGTGAGGCATCAGCTTGTACTCTGGAGGGTGTATTTCCAGGCTTCTCCTACACAGGGAAAGTATTAATTTGATTCCACTTATTTCATTACACTGCATAGCCTGCTTCACCTTATCTGCCAACCCTGCATGCACCCCTAATGGAATTTCTGCCTCTGATCTCTCAGTGATACTGGCACTTTTCACTGTTAGTCACTGCATCTATAAATCAAACCAGAGAGGTGGTCAGGAAAGTAGCAACACTGATGTAAAAGCTTTGTCTGAGCACAGAGTTACACCCTATAAAGATGCAGGACAACACATATTTTCTGAAAATGTCCAAAAAACATTTTTGGAAATAGTTGTGAATTGCATCTCTTTGTTAGTAGCCAGATTCAAGGAAGGAACAAATTGAGAGGTTTGCAGAAACTGGAATCTGATATGCTTGAGACCTATTCCTGCAAACTGTATTGATTTCCTCCGAGGTTTTGGATAAACCTTCAAATTCTCAATAAAGTTACAGCACTAGATCCTAATTCTTTGTGACAATCTTAAGGTGATCTTGCAAAGTAGGAACACATAATATATGCAACACATTAAAAAGTATTTGCACATAAACATGACTTCTGAGTGATTCGAGTAATGATTTAAATGACTTTGACAAATGTACAGAAGCACTCTCAAGGAATTAAGAAGCACAGTGACAGGCTACCCTGTGCAAGTTGACTCAGATTTATTTGAATATACATGTAAGGAAAAGTCCCACATGAGTGCACATGAGTGTGGCGCAGTGGCTCAAAGGAAACTATTACTCTAGGTACAGATGTAGATTATGTAAAGCAGCTGAACTGATTACAGACAAGTCTACACATGACAAACAAGACCACCTCCTTTGATTAAACCTATGTTTTAGTTCTTATGAGCCTTATAAGATTTTATGACCTGTCTCAGAAATGTCAAAGCATGTGCACTGGAAGTTCTCCTCAAAGTGTTTCCCCAAAAAAAGCCAAGCTTTGTTCTTGAATATTGTTATTAATTGGAGATGACAACATTTGGCCAATTTCTCTTGCTCCTTATGATCCCATTTTAACCTAAAGATTTCTCTTTCTTGTCCTCTCTGGAGTCCCCGGTCTCCTGTGATCTCTTCTCTGCCTGAACTCACTCATTCCCAATTTCCCCATATGCAATCCTGCATTCCCATCTTGTCCCTGACAGAACCCACAGCTGGTTGTTCCCATTAAGTATCTCCCAGTGAGTCCACAAAGGTAGATGAAAACAGCTGAGTGCCAAATCATTAATCAATTCCCTACTGAATAAGCATGGATCTAAATATGCAAAACTGATGCTCTTATTAAATTAAACACCATTCCTCCCACCTTTGAACAAATACAGCTCCTGCACCAGAAGGTGAATGGCACTCACATAACTCCATTTGGAAGCTGAGAAACATGAAATGCAGTGAGAGAAATCATACACTGAAAAACAGATTCATTTTTGCAGATTCACCATTTCTTAGCAATGTGTCGGTAGGCCTCTTCACCCATGTAACCAGAGATAGGATGAGAGGTAATGGCCTCAAGCTGCATCAGGAGAAGTTCAGGTTGGATATTAGGAAAACTTTCTGCTGAGAAGGAGTGGCAAGGCAGTGGCACAGGCTGCCCAGGAAGGTGGTGCAGTCACCATCCCTGGAGGTGTTCAAGAACCGTGTGGATGTGGCACTGAGGGATGCAGTCAGTGGGCATAGTGGGGGTGGGCTGCTGGTTGGACTGGGTAATCTGAGAGGTCTTTTCCAATCTTAATGATTCTATGATTCCATGATTAAACTAAACATATTACACAGCAAATTAAGAAAATCCAAAAACTCTAACAGCCATATGTCATCACATAAGAATGAAATAACCGAAGTTAAAAGAGGAAAACTAGCAGAAGGCTCACAAAGAAACTGTGGTCTTACTCTTGCATGAACTCTGCTTCGCCAATAGGCTCAACTAGGACAGTATGTTGTAGATTTGAAACTTCTTTCACACCTGGAAACTCCATTTACTTCTTATCTCTAGGCAACAACATACTGACTTGTTTAGATGTTAAATATTATGTTTTAAAACAGATGAATGAAAAGAGCTGCTATTAAATATCTTCCTCTAATTAAGATTCTTGGAAAACTTCAGTTTTAATGTCAGTTTGAAAACACTTGACTAGGGTCAGGAAACTATGAAACAGCTTGATTTACTGTGAGACAGCATTTAAATTACTTCAGGTTCATTTAGTTCTCTGTTTAATATTCCATAAATTTTAAGGAGTACTTTACTCCTTCTGTTTTTCCTCACAAGTCTTTCACTCTACTACCCAAAAATAAACAGTGGAAGCATTTTGCTTAAATCCCATAGGTACATTTAGGAGCTCATCAATCCCAAATTTTTAAATACTGTGTAAATATTTTCCATTGTATGAAGTAATATAAATGCAAATGACAGGTTTAAATAACAGGAAGAAAAGCTGTCTCTTTATTAGTCTTGCACTATTTTACATCAAAATTACCATTCAATAACATTACCCCACAGAATAGATCTCCTCTTAAAACGATAAAACAGAAATTACTTTTGGTAGTAATTGTAATCTAGCTACCTGATTGTCACCTGGTCTGGCTGGTGCAAGCACAAAGGGTACACTACAGCTTTCATCTTCTTTAGTCATGTGTGAATGACTTTCTAACATGTCAGAGACCAGGCCCTGAGTGCTACTGCTGTGTTTCAAGCAATGTTAATTGACTACATTATGCCTCAGACATTTTAAAAATAATTTAAACTGCAAGCACAATAAAAATGATATTGTTGAGTATTCTCACTGAGTCTAAAAGTTGATACCTTACTACTTTAATAAAATTGCTTGTATTAATTTAAGAGGATGAAAATAAATGAAAGAGACAGTTAAGTTGCTGTCAACACAGTAGATGAAACTAGAGTAGCCAGCAGAACTGGGAAAATGGAAAGATCTTAAAAATAAAAGAAATTATGAAGAATAAGAAAAGTTAGAAAGTTGCATTCCAATATTACTGATAATCAAGTAAGGATGGAGTTTGACAATTATCCTTGTTGTATTTGAACTAAGTTTGTACACACACGATCCCTCAGTGCACAATGAATGTCATAAACACTACAGAACTAGGGCTCTTCTCACAGGAACTGTGTTTCTCACCCTTGAGAGATATTTTTCAAAACTTGGCACCTACTCATCACACTCACGCTTCAGAAATATCCCACTCTTCAAAACAGCACCGAAAAAAAAAAAACCATCCAGAAAAGATGAAGATGCACAGGAGAATACTGCCAGTTTTGCTATTCTCATATTTCCCAATTTAGACTGAGTGATAATTCTACCGTAGGAGCCAAGACACTCATTCTCAGAAGAAAATCCCACTTGTGAGAACAGTTGCTACCATTCATGGTGCTTTAAAAGCAATAAGTAGATGTAAAGTGGCCTCAGCCTCCATTCTCAGTAGTGGCTGGTGGGCAGAATTGCCTTGGCCAATAATCAGAGTCTGAACTGGGAACCTCTGGAGCTAAAAAACCATGCAGCAACTGCTGGCTAGAAGGGCCTTTTTACAAAGGGTTTTGTATTATTTTGTTCAAAGGAAGCTATTCCCATATGTCTGACAGCCACAGGGGTTTGAAGCTTGAATGAGCTTGTGTGATAGCTAGCCTCCTGATTGATACCCCCAGGCTGAACTTTTGGTCCCACCAAACTGAAAACATAAATTGCCACAGCATGAGCTAAGAAGAAGTATTTTTAGCAGGGGACTGTAACAAATCATAACCTCTATGGATTGGCCCAGAAGGAGCAATGTCCAAAACACATGCTCACCAGCTGATTATGCCAGTAGCCTCTACCACAAGAGAAAACAAAAAGTGAGAACTGGATTGCCTTAGAGCTCTCTCATGCTGATTTAGTTGTAAATTAGGCTGTATCTGAGCCTTATTTAAAAGAAACAATTTATGTAGTAAAACTGAAAATGCACAGAGAGCTACAAATGAAGCCTGAATCTGCCAAAAGAAACAAGAGAAACAGAATTGATCCATAACAATAGTGATCAATTTTCAAAGAAAACAGGCCACCTGTTTTTACAGGCCACCTATTCTTTGCTGTCAATTTTTCCACAAACAGAAGACTTTAATTTAGGCACTGATACCATAGGCAGAGGGAACTTTTATGAAAAATCAAGACCCAGTTCTTCCTAGAGCTTGTTCTTAAATATGAACAAATTGATTGAGGTTTCTAAGGAACAGTTTTCAGAGGTCTACTACGAGACTATCATTTTTTTTATTTCTGTGTTTGTTTGTTTGTTTATTTTTTCCCAAGTCCCCTGAGCTAGGACTCTAAATCAATGGCAGAGAGCTCATGCACATGGTTCATTACAAGGAAATTCACTGACTAAACCAAAACAGAAAGAGAGATCAACCCACAGCGGTAGTCTTAGAGACAAATTAAAAGTAATGTCTTTTTCCAGCTTTATATCTAAAACCTTTTCAACCTTTGTTCACACATTTTTACAGTCACCAAATAGTAGGTGTAGTGACAAAAGGTGCTGATGCTCTTCCTGGGACATCTAGCTCAGCTCTAAAGCAAGAAGCAAGTAAGTGCCAAGCAGCAATTATTTCCATCATATTCACCAATTTTCAAGACTCGCTGAATTTGAAGTTTGAACTCAACGCCTCTTCAGTGCCCCTTAAAGAGGTCTGAGTTGAGTTTGCAAAGCTTTCAGGTAGTCTTCCTTGGCAAACTCCAGCATGACCACCTGTCTGCCTACATTGCTGGATGCCTATACAGCATAGTATATAGTGGGCATAATCCAGAACTGTGGAAGCTGTGTTCCTGCTTCAGGGTTGTGATCTCTGAGTGTCCTGGTAAACTTTGTTCAATATATATTTTCCCTGAGCTGCACATCCTAAAAGCAACGGGATCTCTGATCTGCTCTGAGCAATCTCTTCTGCCTTGGATTTGCTAGTATTTTATCAAATGAGAAATTAAGAGCAGACATTCTACATTTGCTGAATGTGCATTTTTCATCTATTTCTTGTTTCAAAGGAAGACTTCTGATCAGATCTATTTAATGTCATTTCTGGTCATACACTGGCACTACTTCTCTTAAGACACTGAATCCAGCAACTGCAGTAAAGCTCTGTTGACTTCACCAGTTGAAGCTGACCACACTTCATTATTTATCATAGATGTGTTTAAATAGCAAATATTCACAGACAGTATGAAGTACAAGTATACAGAGTTCCCTTTCACATCTGGAATTCCAAGTGACAAAGTAGCATACTGCTCTTTCGGTTCTGCTGTGCTGCCAGTGTCTTACGTACAGCTCATGCTTGGCCAATATTAAAGCAGCAAAAAGTTCAGCACACAGTATTTGCGTAGGATGGTCCAGAAAGAAAAGAAAAGATCCTAAGTTAAAAGTGAGAAAGAAAAGTTGATGCACAAGGTATAACCAGGTCTGGTATATAAAAATGATGTGATGTGGGTATTAAAAAAAAACACACAATACCTTTTCGTTTGTTAAGGAACTTACACTGCTTCTGACAATACAGACTAATTGAACTCTTTATTGAAGAACAGTCAAGCATTGGATGGTATTGAGTGCATAATGAATTCTATAAATCATTTAAATGGATGAGATTCACTAGATCATTTTCATTGGGAAAACAGAACCTTAGGGTATACATCTGCATCACCTGCTTGCAGCTAAAATCTTCTCTATTGCTTTCAGTTGTGATATTCTTTTCTTCTTCCATTTGCTTCCTTATTATTATCACTACTTATTTTTCCAGGAAAGGGAATTCAATCTTCCCGCTAGCTTAGTCCTAAGCAATGCTGCCAACTGTGATGAGATCTTGGTTCCATAATAGAATAGACAAAAATGAATTTATTGCTTCAAAAACTATTTCACATATATGAATGCCAATAATTACGTGGAGTTCTGCATTACAGTTATTATGGCAGACAGGATCACTAGAATAATAAAATACAGCTCAAAATGACTTTATGATACCAGTGTTTAATAAATAGGTAGCATTTTTGTCACAGTAAACTCTTCTAATCTATAGCTAATAGAAAAAAATAAACTACAGCCTTACAGAACTGAATGAAAAAGCCTCATTGGGAGCATTTCAGCCAAAATAATATGTTCTATTGGAACTGACAGTTTGTTAATATCATATAGTGTTGGATATCTTGACTTTTTATTTCAAATGAGAAAAAGGGATATTTGTTGCACAGAGTAATACTTAAGGGAAGGAAATAGGTTGGAGTGTAATCAGCACTGACCATAGCAACGCTATGATTCAGAAAGCCATCTGAAAGTTTCTCTGGGAAACATAATTTTATGCTGGCCTTCGCTAGCAGTAGATGGTAGTGCCACACACAGCATTTCAGCTCTGCTGACCAATCAGTTAGCATAAGCAGGACTATAAGCATATAAGGGCCTTTGTAGATCTGGGCCTTTAGTTTCAAGCTACCTGCAGTAGCATTGTTTTCTTCTTACAGTTTCTTGTCATACAGATCATACTCACTTAGATTTCTGCATGCTTAAATATATTCTTCTTGGTAGGTAATTGAATACAAAAATGCTGAAGTTTGACCACAAAAAGGAGATGTGGTTGGTGATGGTTTTACACAGATTTTTGTTTATTCCATACAGTTAACATTTGTAATAAAAGAAAGAAGAGACTATATATAAAGAATCCTACCCGGCTGCCTTCAAACCTTGAGCGATCATTGTTTGCCTTTGCTGTTTTTTCCGCAAGTTTCTTCTGCCTTTGAGGTCCTTTTCCAAAGAAAATGTAGTTGACAAAGGCATATTCAAGTAAGGCCAAGAAGACGAATACAAAGCAGCCCATAAGATACATGTCAATGGCTTTAACGTAGGGAATTTTAGGCAAAGTCTCTCGCAGGTGTGTGTTGATTGTTGTCATAGTCAGCACAGTTGTAATTCCTAGACAAAGAAATAAAAGAGCACATATCTTACATATCCTAAGTGGATAATGCTTCAATTTTGTTTTCCTTTTCGGCACATTTCCCTTGTCATTGCAAAGAAGCTTAAAAATTTGTGAAAGCAGTCTCTCAGGTGACAACACTACAAATGAAAGCAAAATTAAACCTTGATGCATTACTCTTCTGTTACAACATTTCCTTCTACAGCTAGGGGAAATAGCCAACAAGGGTCCCTGTTGCCATCACAGTGAATTAATATAGCTTCAGAAAAGCCACTGTAGTTGTACTGAGAATCTCTTTGGGATGAACAAATTGACCTGCAACAGGAGGGAAAACATTCTGCAAAACACTAAAATGTGTGCTCCTCCAGCCCTGCACTAACCGCCAACACCACAGAGACAATTTTTTAAAGCAATTAACTAATTAGGGATCTGGATAGATAAAGTCACATGAACAAATTAAGGCAGAGGGACTGTAAAGACATTTATCATTCAGAGCTGAATTTCTAAGAGTTAAGCATTTGGTTGAAGTTAGCCCTGTAGGGTCCCTGTGGAGTAGACAAGAGAGAAAGGCACCACCCTAGAGCAGTTCATCCCATCTACTTTAGACACCTATTTCAGGATCAGACAATGTAGCCAACTCACAAAGAGGAATTTGAGAGCCCTAGTTTTAGATCAGTAGTCTAATTTCTACATGGCTAGACAGAAGCGAGGTGAGCAGTGAGAGACAGATCGGTACATGGATTTGAAGAAAGAAAAAGCCAAGAAGGGAGAGAAACATTTTTATAGTGATCTACTGGACATTAATGAAGTACCCAGAAGATCTAGTAGGTATGTCAAATACTCATTTATTTGAGGATGGACATAGCACCTGAAATATATTACCAGATAAATGTTTTGAAAGCCTAGTAAGAAAAGCAAATTTGTTGCCCATATGCTCGAATTCACAAGAAACTGCAGGTTCTGTATCTGGAAATTTTATGGGAATCAAAAAATCACAGAAGGCTGAAAACACTGATTTTTTTAATAAGTCTACATTAGTAAAAGAGGCAAACCATTTTAATAGGTCCCCTTCCATTACTATTTTTTTCTGATTTTATAATTACTCCTTTAGTTTGTAAGTAGTCAATAAAATGCTGGCAGAACAAAAATAAACAACAACGAAGATACTGGCATATTACAAATCACAGTTTCTTTTAACAGAAGAGACAGAAATAAGACAAATATAAATAAAACAAAGATAACTCAAAATCAAGCTGTTGGTGCAAGCAGTGTTACCCCAAGGAATTGCAGTAACCTACGAGGTTCTATAATATATTAATATTTTATATATATGTTTAGTAGGTTAGCATCATGCACATTTTCCTCTAAACTGAGAAAAAAAGTTTGTTTTGATGTCAGATGTTTCATTGCTTGAAATATAGTGGATAAAGGGAGCTTACAAGCAGGAGGAAGACTGACTTCTTATGTGGTCCGATAATGACAGGACAAGGGGGTCAAGTTTTAAATTAAAAGGGGAGAGGTTTAGTTTAAATTTTATTACAAAATTTTTCCCTCAGAGGGTGGTGAGGCACTGACACAGGCTGCCCAGTGAGGTTGTGGATGCTCCACACCTGGAAGTGCTCAAGACCAGGCTGAACGGGGCTTTTAGCAACCTGGTCTAGTGGGATGTGTCCTTGCCCAAGGCAGGTGGTTGGAACTGGATAGGCATTGAGGTCCCTTCCAACCCAAACCATTCTATGATTCTTTAATTGATTCTGTGATATGCAGCCCAGGCTTAAAAAACTGCATAGTGTGTAACACACCTAACTCACAGTAAAATGAAGGCAACAACTGATACATTGGGATTATTTTTAAAGAAATTTTACCAAGGTCTGTGGAAAACCTCATTGCCAGCACATGGAGTGGGTGAGAAGACTAGAGGATGGCTGCAAACACTATCACATATTTGCAGCCCAAGGGATTTCTCTAGCCTGAATTACCTTCTTCCCTTGTAGGATTACATGCAATTGCTTCCCATAAGGATTCTGAAAATTACCTAGGATCAAACTGAATCTTGTATCAGAAATCCCACAAATTCCTCTTTTAATACACTCTTGACATTGTACTGTCATCTCACAATTTTTTTACCAAAGCGTTGATCAACAGGCAACTCAAAAGCAGACACAGATGAGTAACTAGTACCTGCATTTTTAGTGTCTGTTCCCAGCTGTTGTCTAGATTGCAGAAATCCTTAAACACCACATGGTAAGCTTTAGAAGCTCTTTGAGAGAGCCAGAAGGTTAAGCACACAGAATAGAAGGGTGGTCACCACTAATTTAAAGGAAATACATCTCCTGGCACAATATCCTCACACCCTGCAGGCAATGCCAATAGTCACGTAGGATCAAAATCCCCCTTCTGAAGAGCAATAATTTAAAACACAGGTGGAGGAGGAGCAGCTGACACTCACCTACTCAAATAAGACAATCACGTGATTAGAGCCTTTGTCAAGAGAGACCTCTCAGATTACCTGTACTTCATTCAGAGGAATTAATTCAGGAACTTCTAAGGCTAAGTAGCAACAACTCAGAGTTTTGAGCAGAGGTGCCCCAGATCTGATGGTTTTGAATATAGCTCTTGAGATCAGCCTCTATTTGCAGTGTCTATTGCCTGTGGAATGAGCTACCCTTTCTTCTGTGCCTGGGTTTCTTTGTTGAGGAAACTTCTTGGTTCAGTACAGAACCAAGTCACATATGTCCAAAGGTGCAAACACTGCCTTTAAACTTCAATATAATTTCTTTTCAGTCTCAAGCTCATAAAAGTGGCTACACAAAAGAACAAAGGATTAGGCCCATGGCACTGAACTTTATTATACAAATATCAGATGATACAAGATATAATCATCAAGGCACTAATTGTGTTCTGAGAAAAACCTATTAGATGGATTGTCATTCTCTCAAAATTACTTTCTATCATTTGGAAATAGAACACCTGAGCTCTTGAGCTTGTTTTGAATGCATTCTCTGACTTTTGTTGAAATATTTCCGTTATCACAGTATATTACTTGATGAACCAGGACCTCTTGTGCTAGAGACAAATAGACCACATGAGACTGCCTTTTCCCTTATATGAGGAAAAAAAAAAAAAAAAAAGTGTGAACCTGTTACAGGAGAAAATAGAATGTCATTGGGTTTGGTAACTTCTCTCTAACCATTTGTTCATTGCAGCTCTGGCCAGCATTTAAAAATCCAGATGTTGACTGATGTATTCAAGTGTTTTCCTAATTCTGTCATGATATCTCCAGGGTGGATCTTTGGTGTCAAAAGCTCATTTATGAATACAACAGAGCTGTTTGGACTGTACACTCCATCTCCCATGAAGCTACTACTTAGCTGCAATATGCTGAACATGCATTGGCTGTTCAGTGGTAATGCCAGACTCTGTCATGTATACTACACACATATCCACCAACTAATCCACTTAATATGTAGAATTATTGTATCTATACAGTAACTGCAGCTAGTATAACATATTTTCAATCATAAAAGTTCAGATGCTAGGAAGTTATATGAGGTACATATACACAGGTATAATTGCAGCTGCCCTCCTTCTGTATATTGGATATTGGGTGGTAATTTGTACAGACACAAGGTATCCTATGGATACGTCTTGGAGTATTGGTTTGCTGTGATATATAAGAAAATAATGGAGCTAGGGAACGTGCTCCAGTTTTCCAGAATAGAAGACAGTACAGGAAAAGTTATATAGCATGGGCTTAGTGGAAAGTTTTGAGTAAGAATGCATATGCCAGTGGAAAACAGAGTTGAAGACAGGATTTGGGGTGAGATAAGATGCAGGAGTTATCATAAGGATTACTTATGGATCCATTTGATCATCATTGTCTATAGTTATCTATGAGTATATTTCTGCAACAGATGAAATACTTCATGTGAAATATTTTGAAGATAGCCTCCCTTATCTACAGGATACTTTGATCTGAAAACGTCTTGGACTAGGATCACCACCCTGTGCTAAATCCGTGTTTTTCTGCCGTGAGGTAAATGGCACTATAAGCTGTCATAAAAATGCACTCAGCACACTGTGCATTCTGAGGGTGAGACAGGATGTCATGGTCCATAGCTGATGTGTCCCTGTGCTCTGAACTAGCACATGGTTCTTGAGGTCCCTTCCTGCCACTATCAGTTAAAGCAGTCAGGACCTCAGGTGGAGGCCGGAAGCCACACTTGTCTTCCCACACTGGCCTGGACTAAAAGCCCACGCTGAAGCCCTTAGAATATGATTCTGGAGCTGGTCCCCTTGCTGAAGTTACTGACATCAACATTAAATTTGATGAAAACAAGTCTGGGATCCATATGAGCAGCTCATGTCAGAGATTTAATGGTAGATACATTCTTGCATGCAGGGGAAAACTTATCACTTTTGAGGCAATACTGAATGACATGATTTTGACGCAAATGATTTTGGAATATCAAAACACTGACAACATGTTGCAGTCTTTAACAACTTCCAAAGGCTACATTCAGTCTGACATTTTAATATCCCACTCAATCTCAGCACATACCAAGGGCAACTCTTGCTGCTGATGCATCATAATTGATCCAGAATGACACCCATGATAAAATGGTAATAAGTATGGAGGGCATGTAGGTTTGAAGAATAAAGTATCCAATATTTCTCTTCAACCTGAAGCTTAGAGAGAGTCTTGGATAGGCACCTAAGAGAAAGGAAGGAAAAACAGTGTTATTTATGCTGAAGCAAAGACACTTGCAGATGATACTTTAGTTTCCGTAGAAACTAAAGCATGCACATTTTATGGGGTACTATGACATCTGCAGAACAGTAGGGAAAATGCCTTCACTGTATTACTGGTTGGTATTAAAAGAAAACTTACAGAGAGTATAGTGATATCCAAGCAATTTGTATTTGGGAAGAAAAAAGTAAGTTATTCTAAATTACTGAACAGATGGATAAGCACTGGTGAGTTTTCAAAGACAGATGCTTAGGTCACCATGTAAAATGCTTATCTAAATATACAATTTCAAGTCTTAAATGTGCATAGTTTGGTATTTATGTGGAAGAGTTGTTCTTGATATGGTACCCCTTAATTACATCTGAACTATGAGAAACATGCTACCCGTGGTGTCGAAAATATAATGAATCCAAGTGAATGAAGACCTTCAGATCACCTCCAAAGTTCTCTCAAATCAACTAAGGCTGAACAGAATTTTTCTTCAAAAAATATTTTAATAAAAAAATTATATGCATAGGTATATATGTACATGATATACACAGGATTCACGTATTATAGAATCATTATATATTGTTTCAACCAGAACAAATGATGAAATAATGAATAATCTCAACATCAGTTTAAAAAAAAAAAAACAAGCAAACATTATATTATTTCAGCTTCAAATTGGTGTACTTTAAAATTAGTTGCAATCTAACTGAATATAGTCGATATACTTACAATGCCCAGACATGAAAAAAAGCACAGTGACTTCTTTGACCAAATGCAAACAGATTAAAATCTTAGTGCAGTTGTACAAGAAAAAGATATGTATTCACACAACAGCTCCATGTCTTCAGTGTTTCTGTTACTAGTCTTAGATATGATACTTCTAATAGCTCACCTAAAAGCTCTAGTTAAAACCAACAGTGGAGAAAAGCATTTTCGAACATACCAAGGCCCTGTTCTTATTCTTAGAACAAATTCTACCCATGCTGCTGCAAATGTACGCAAGATGTGATAGAAATAAATCAGAATTTACAAATGTCTTCTACAAATATCAAGTAATATGAACTTAAAATTATGTTCATATTTTTGCATGTGAGAAAAAACATTTGCCCATATATACATGAATGGCCTACAGAGCAAGGGAGGTGATTGTCCCCCTGTGCTCAGCCCTTGTGAGGCCCCATCTGGAGTACTGTGACCAGGTCTGTCACCCCCAGTGCAAGGAGGATGTGGAGCTGATGGAGAGAGTCCAGAGGAGAACCACAAAGATGATCAGAGGGCTGGAGCACCTCTTCTGTGAAGAAAGGTTGAAGAAGTTGTGCTTGTTCAGGCTGGAGAAGAGATGACTGGGGAGACCTCGTTGTGGAGTTTCAGTATTTAAATGCAGCTTATAAACAATATGGAGACTGACTGATAGAGATAGGACAAGGGGGGATGGTTTTAAAGTAAAAGAAGGGAGATTTAATTTGGATGTTAAGAGGAAATTCTTGGAGGTGCTTGGAGTTGCCCAGAGAAGTTGTGGGTGCCCCATTCCTGGAGGCATTCAAGGCCAGCTTGGTTGGGACTTTGAGCAACCTTGTCTAGAGGGACGTGTCCCTGCCCATAGCAGGGTCTTTAAGGTCCCTTCCAACCTAAATCTTTCTGTGAATCTAAGAACGATGGATTTCCTGAGAGAGAAAGCAAAAGAAGGAACAGAAAACTTCGAATTTCTCTTCACCACATTATTGATGGGTAACATTTGGGTCTTGCAACAGAAAGAATACTACGGAGTTTCCAGGCAACAGAAGCATTCAAAGAGTATCAAACTTCGCATTTGGTGGATACAACATAGCCACATCTTGATCAGCAGGCAGGAACTAGGAAGGCTGCTCTATACTATTTAAAAAAGCAGTTGATTAAGCAACTGACTTGAGCTGCATATATGTGAGCTAGGTGTCTAAGGTTCAATTACATTTACAGGAGAGCCAGTTCATCTAGTCAATCTAGTAAATGAAACCTAAAAAATTATTTCACTGACTCCTGAAATAAGCTCCTACTAGGAGACTGATTTTGTCTCCAGTCTACAGACTATATTCCCATTGATTAGATTCCCATCAACTGTAATAGTTTAGACATCTAATTCAAATGCAGACACTGAAATTAATTATATTCACCTTAAACCAGATCAAAAAGAATCCTGGCCTTGCAAGTTTCAGAGTAGGTTCAAGGCAGTTTGTGGCTCCTGGGTAGTCTAATCAACAGTCTTGCTGGCATCACAGCCACTTAGTGGAGTTGACACTTTGCTTGGTTTCACAGAGGTAAATAGAACATCATGCTGTTTTGTGATGCTTTTCCAGGCTCAACATTTATTGGGAGGTCTGGATCTCAGGAAATTTCAGAATGATTTGATCTTTGTGTAGTCCAAGTTGAAACTGAAATATGAGCTGGTAGCCTCATTTTCGGATACCACGCAGGCAGGTTTCTCCATTATGTAGCTCTCCCAGAGACTATGAAAGTTTGTATTACTTTCCCCTTAATTATTTTTAAGCCTTCACAGATGACCTAGTGGCCCTATCTCCAGACTGCCATCCCTAGTATCCTATCTCCAGCAAGCAATCCACAAGAAAAGAATCTGTGGAGAAACAAACAAACAAAACCCTAAAAGAAGGAACACTGCTGTGAAGCTGTTTATTTACCCTTCTTTACAAGAAGGCTAAAGCTCACTGAACAGGATGGGTCATAACATACATGAAATAAAAATTGCAAGCCAGATCTTTACCTATCTAAAAAGGAATCATCTGGTACATAGGTCACACCTGGAGTAAGGTCTCCTATTTATTTCTATAGAAACTGCAACAGATACAAGGAGCACAATAACACTATTCGACAGAGCAAATTCTCAGCTACAAAACATCATTTTTCATCATAGTCGCCACCATTAGCTATGCGTCTTCATCAGCAATGAACAGCAGCAAAATGAATGCCATGCTTGTAAAAATCTCCACCAGCAGAGGTGACAGCTCTGCACGGCCATCTGGAACATTGCTTATCTTTCACATTGCTGCCGCCACTGCTGAAATGTGCTACCCACTGTGCTCACATCCACTGTTTAGTCTCCATCAATGTTCAGCAAGTGTCAATGACTTCCATGTCAGATGTCATTGTGCCAGACTGCCCCTCTGTTGCTGTCTGTTGCATGGCAACAACATGTAATGGAATATTGGTGGGAAGGTTCAACCCCTACTGCTATATCTCCAACATCTGCCTCTGATATTGTGGACCAACACAATAAAACAAGAAGCATTACTTTCAGAGCAGCCCTTGTATAATATATTTAATAAAAATGGATTTCTTGGTTGTGTTGCCGTGCACTTGGCAACCCATGTTCTTTTAGCTCTGCACCTGAGCTGGACTATTAGGTAAAACCTACCTGGGCCAAATAACTGCATGTAGACACCAATATGGTGAGCAGTAAAAATAGCATTTATTGTGTCGCGCGGCTTGCTTATATACCTATCCTACTTCGTCTATGCCCCTTAAGCATACATTAACCTTTTGACACCGAGCAAGGGGAGAGTCCTACCACGTCACATCCCGAATCCTCACTGTCGCCTACTACAACATCGTTCAACAACTATACACTGATATTTGCCTGATTATGCTTGGATAATGATTTGTCAGTTAAGGCCCAGTACATGTAGAGATTAATTAACAGGAAATTCTAGCTGCCAACACTCCATACTTTTTTTTTTTTTTTCTCTGCAAAAATATTTTGCTGCTGTTCAGGGACAAGATTTGTTACCTTTCCTTCCATCTCCCATAACTTGTTGCTGTCCATGTGCTAATTTAAATATTAGAGGGATAACAGAACTTGGCGTCTAAAAACAGTATCAGAAACAAAGACATGAAAACAAATACTTACCCAATAACTTAACTCAAAGTGTTTCTCTTTCATATATTTGAGCACTTGGTAAAAAGTGATCACTTGTTTCTATTTCAATTTCATTAAGCTCCAGTGAGCTGAAATGTCTAGCTCCAAGACTAGATTAGCCCCCTGCTGTTTTATGCAGGTATGAAACAAGATAAAAGAGCTGGTCAGCTACAAAATTCTTATATTAATCTGCTCTTCTGAGAAGGTTCTTCAGTTCACTGGAAATGTACTCTACAGACTGATCCTTCAGAATATGCCATATAATTAATTTTCAAACCTTTTAAATCTTCCTCCTACCAACAGGTTGATCATCTGGCTCAGACTACTATGCATTTTGAAGCTTTCAGGAGGCACGTTACACATCCCCATTCCTGTTTAGTTTCTTAGCTTTCCTTGATAACGTATATTTAGGAGGTGGATTCAGCCCACAGGTTAAACACTACATTTCAGGTGCTTTCATGTAGATATCCACATACAGATGGCGCATAAACCCTTGGTATAAACCACACAGAGGTAGATGTAGTAGCCATCAGATTCTACGGGGGTGGTTCAACTGCTTGTACAGAGGTGTCTAATGTCATCTGAGATGTCTCTCTATGGCATTCAGCAGACATTGGGATTGTCAAGCTAGACTTTTCTTCTTCACAGCAATTTAAATACTACTTCCTCTTAATTTCATTGTGGATAAAAAGAACAGGTTACTCCTTCTGTCTTTGTAGGTGTTTTCTAGAGACATAAAGACTTCAATTTCTATTAAGTACTCTCTTTTTTTAAAATACTTAACCATATCTGGATCTCCTGTAATCTCACGTATTAAATTTTCTACACTTCCAGTCATTCTTATTAATCTCCCCCAGGCTTCTGTTGTGCCCCAACTTTCTTGAAGAATCCTACCAAAAATAGTCAGCTCAAGCCTTAGCAATGCATGTCAGACTCCACATAAGGATGTTTTTGTTATTATTTTCCCCCACCAACTGAGTGTTGGTGGGGGAAAAAACCGCTCACATTCAGTCCAAGATCAGCAGTAGGCCCTAGACTTCCACGCAGATAACTCTAGTCTCACCAAGTATTTCCTAGCCTGAATTTGGATAGGAATATTTCGTTGCATAGGTGTTGTATCTCAAAGCCAAAACATCCCAAGCCTAAGAGATTTTCCACAAAAGTTTACAAATCAGAACATAGGAATTTTGGTCATAAGAAGAAATTTGAAAGTGCTGACTTTATCTGTCAGATTCACTGGAATGTTTTAGATTTAGTATCAGAAGTAGGCACAAGGTTCTGAGGAACAAACGTGCTGATTCCTTTCAATGGAAATATTTGGCATGAAAGTTCAGAATTAATTAATTAAGTTTTTTAATAATGCCCTAAACCAAAACAACAGTAGATGTAGTATTCTATCTTCATCAGTGACAAAAATTATATACTTCAGAAAATAGTACAAGCAGCACGGAGTAATCTGTTCTTCATGATTGTCTCCTCTTACTCCCTAATGTCAAGTTGTCTTAAATTCTGAGACATGAGTTTTCTTATCTCCTCCACAAACTTGCTGAAAAGAACTGTTACAGGTCTGAATACCTGGTCAGTTACATAGAAGTCTGCCCATAGTTTTCATTCTCTCTCATATTTGTTTCACAGCTCTTTGGATTTCTCTTTTTCCTGAATTTAACAAATCTCTTTAATCTCTGAAATACTTAATCATGTCATTACTGAAACATATCGTACTGAACTGAAAGGTGGCTTTGGGCTGTCATAAAAACCTCCCAGATATATATATATATATATGAAGTTCTCAGTATACTTATTGCTGTCCAAAAGCGACATTCTAGAAAAGCATATCCAGTCCTGGGGAGGGGCAGATAAACCCTAGCTGCCAAAGATGACATTGGTTGCAAAAAGCAGTGATTTATGATCAGAGTATCTGTTTACCTTGGGGAGGGGGGGGGGGGGGGGGGGGGGGGAGAAAGGCCATCAAAAAACAGCCTCCTATTCACAATGATAAACAAAACCAGCAGCAGTTAGAAAAACCCTCATAATAATATCAATCCCAGCAATGTGTACATTTTGTACTGAAATATAACTCATGTTTCTGTGTACTTTGAAACAGATGCTGTGTCCATAGAGTGGGTGAAGTGATGCTTACAAACATCATAGAACTATGCTTCATTTGTTCTAGTGCACTGGGACAGACAGAAGAGCACATTTCTGTGGTCTGAAGAGGACAGAAAATCTGGAGGTCCCAGTAGTGCTCCCAAACTTGCTGAAGGCTTTCTGTGTTGCTTTTGTCACACACACATAGGAACATTTTCTATGCTGGTACCTAACATTAAATGTCTAAATCAGTGCTGCACTTTGTCACCTGAAGAAATCCAATGCTGCAAGTTACCAGTAAATTGTATTCCATCTTCAAGGAAAAAAGAAGCAGGAAACCTAGGGATTACATTTTAGCATCTTAACAAATATCACAAAAGCATCAGCTATGTACACATTACCATATACTGATCAGTGCAAACCATGATAAAAAACAACATGAATGTACATTCTCTACACAACAGCAAAACAAACATGCACAGCTATAAAGCTATAGGAAGGTACCCATAAAAACTGTGTTTTTAAAAATCTAATATGCCATAACATACTTTGGTATGATCAGTAAACTTGTAGGCTACATCTTTTAAACTGATGATTCAAAGGTGAATGACTTCATATTTATTTAGATCATACATGTTTAGGCGTATGGTTAAGTATGACATACACGCACACAAAAGAAAAAGAAAAATGAAACAAGAAATGCTATTTCATGGACTCCTGCCTCCAGGCTTTATCGAGTCATTTCTTCAGCCACTCACACAACACAGTTCTAAGACTATATATAACAATGATTAATAAAACAATAATTGTCATACAGAAGAAAATTAAACCCTGAGTTGGCAAATGGTAATACTTGCCTGTGGCAAAGACAACATTCTTGGACACCAGTCTGTATTCCACGATGGAGAACTGAGGAAGCTCAATCCTTTCCACACCAGTTACTGCATTATCTCCACCTCTCCAGTAGAACTCTATGTCATCAGTTGTGTAGCCATCTGCAGGCCAAACAGGAGAGCAAGTGAGAAACAACAGCAGACAGGAGCGGAGCTTCAAATACTGCACACATGGTCTGTCCTTTGAGGCAATGAAAAGAACCAGAACAGTTGGACCAGTGTATGAATTTTTGTTTTAAATCTCTACTGAAGAGGTGCTGCATTACAGTCTGCACAGGAGTTTGAGGCAAAGTACTGTACTTTTTATTTTTTTTCTTTCTACCACTCTCATATAATTCACACTAGGATTAATGGCCCCTATAAGACAGAAAATACCACCCACTGCCACTTCCAGGGATTGCAGGCTGCAATCTGCAAAATCACAGATCAGTCTGATTTAAGACATCATACACATCTAGACTGATAACAAGTGCATATTTACATTGGTAATCATGAGAAAAAATGTGGATTAATCTATAAATACAGACAAACATAGCTGGGGCAGATCTTTTCCACTCACACTGAAGGGTGTGAGTCACACTGTTTCCATTAGCTTCTGCAGTGGAGGACCCCAGCTGAATATAGAGCATGTACTAGCATGCAGTCTCCAGCCAGTAGCAGAAACAGAGTAGGAACCCTTGAAGCAGAAACACACATCTGAATATTGCAGTCCTAGGACACGACTAGGTGGAAAAGTGAGTCTGGTTCTGTGTGGAACAGACCCACAATCCATAAGTGGGGCTGATTTAAGAGCCCAGGGGGTCCTGCAGCAAGACCATCCATGCATAAAAAAAGCACACTGAAAGAAAACAATATCACAGTGTAAAAATGAATCTGATTAAAATATGAATGTTCATTCTCTTGTGTTTACGATAAGCATCCAGTCAGTGGCTCTGTTAACTCAGGCTGGAACAACAAATCGCTGCAGTCTGTCCTAGATCTGTTTTCCTAGGATGTATCCTTCCATAGAAATGTATGAATCTTCATGTTTAAAAGGTTGAATAAATGAACAAAAGTACAGATGACAATTACTTGATTCACACCATGGTTATAGACACCAGTGCAAATATTCTACATTTGTATAAATGGAAAACCACCCCACATCTGTGCTAGGTTTTACATGCATCTTTTTATGTACGTACAGCTTTCTATTTCGAGAGTGCAGTTCTGTTCATCTAGCGGGTATCTTCTCAAGTCCATCATACAAGCTGCAGTGGTTGTGATTCTGAAATACAAACACCAAATAGAATTGCTATACAGCTTGTAATCCTTTTTATTTTTTTATTTTTTAATTGTTCTTTGAAGAGTAACTTTGCCATAATTAAGAATCTGGTCCATGCTTTTACAATGAGCAGCAGCTTACAACAACAGCAGATACACTGACCTCAACAGAAATACTCACTGAGACTTAACACTCATGTGACCAGTCCCTTTGGGGCTCAGTGAACCTATCTGCATATGCAAATATTTCAAAAACCTTTGCTGAGATTAAAGAATGTGACTTTACATCAGAAAACACGAAGCGATAAAAATCTGCTACAAATGTCAAAATTATAAGAGCTGTGTGAATAACCGACTTATTGGTTCCATGGCAGCTGGAGAAAAAAAGCCTGAAACGTTGAAAAAACATTGCAAGTCCAGCAAAATGCTTTGGTTTAAAGTTCTGTTTATTTCTCCAGCTTTCAAAAGTAAATTAAAAGAGATTTTGCAGTGAAACATCATATTGAATTTTAAGTTTTCCCCCAACTCACAATACATTTTTGCTTTTTTACTTCCAGTGCTGGCAATTTAGCACACTAATGATGAATTTTCAGACCATTTCACTAAGGATGAATCTGCATTTTTAATCCAGCTCTTCTACATCAGGAGTGTCAGCAACACACACATGCACAACCAAAACAACTTATTAAGAGATTCACACAGCATTTGGCCTTTCTTTTCAAATTAATAGATTTACATAATTTTACAAACTTTTAGAAAGATATAACTATGATGTGCACTGACTTGTAATTAACCTTCAGTGTATTTCAGAATATTGCTGAGTCATAGCCTTCATCATAAGTTTGTGGATTATCTCTTACCAATCTCTTTTTAGTGCCTATATATAAATTTCACATTATTTTCCGGGCCTCATTAGGTCCATTCTTTACTGATCCATTTCTAATTTAAACAGGGCATGGACCTTGTACACAGTTAATTCCTGAACAAATAATATTCTGGTGATAGTTTATGCTAATGACACAGAAGGGAAAATGCATTAAATGCTCTTTCAAAAGATAGGACTCTCAGTGTTAAGTTTTGTCCATGTGCTTTCTCTGTTTGAAACTTTCTGTTTCATCCCTCAGGTTCCCAAAATGACAGCCGTCTAGTTTGGTAAACTGGTTTAAAAATCACGGGCGGCATTTGCAGATGAGAGAAGTAGTTAGGTGTTTTTATTCAACTCCCACACATTAAAAGGCCCCCACATCTGTTTTTACCATAAATGTCTCATCCAGTTCTCTGAGAAACAGAAGAAAAGAATGCTTATCCTTAGCAGATAGCTTATTTCAGGTAGATAACTTCATGTAATATCCAAGGGAAGGGAGTTTTAATATCCCCCACAACTATCTCACAGTCCAATAGAAGTCACACCTCTATGACTGTGGAAGATGATTTTGTAAGAAAGCATTCTAATTTCTTTGCATGGGGAGAGACAGTTGTATGGGCACAAAGGCAATGGGTAGGTCAAGCGACAAAAAAAAAAGATCAAGGATATATTTTCATTTATGCTCCTACCAGCAGACGGTGAGAAAGGCACACATTGGATCATTGTCCCTCCCAGTCTAGGGCACGATTATGCCTCTGCCACTGCTGCCCACCCTATGTGTCCTCAGACTGCCCTTATGTTAAGTCCCACAAGCTTTCAGGTACCAGGTACTGTATTACAGGATGACCTCAGGTCAATCCACCTCCAGCTGTCTGCTGGGAGATGCCCTGGTTCTACACAAGAATCTGCACACTCCCACTCAAGCACCTTTTTACTCTACAGCAGAATGTAAGTTTTTAATTTAATAAATAACCAGTAAAAACATAAAAACAAAAAAGATACAGTTAGATATAGAAAGGAATAGGTTTCACACATTTACTCAAAGTAACCTGAATGCATCCCTTCTGAATGAACTTTCAAGCAACCAAATTTAACTTGCACGAATGCTCAACAAAAGCAAATGCTAATTGCTCAAGCTTGTGCATGCTACCAAGAAGAAAAGGTTTATTATTTATGGGATGGGATGCTCCCTGACACAGCAGGACAACAAGATTTCAAGAAGTCATCATTACAGCAGTGACAGGGAAACAATTACAAGCCAGATAAAGATAAACCTGCACACAGAGGCACATATATTTTGTTTGGAAGCAATAGACACA
This sequence comes from Alectoris magna, assembly GCA_030625065.1. NCBI lineage: Eukaryota > Metazoa > Chordata > Aves > Galliformes > Phasianidae > Alectoris > Alectoris magna. The sequence goes on from CM060560.1 coordinate 65,356,479, forward strand.
ATGTATTTTTAATTGTTAAAATTAAATTTGATTACCTGTCCTCTGGATATAGCTTCTCTTATCTTCCTTGCTACTTTATTATAGAATCATCATAGAATCATAGAATGGTTTGGGTTGAAAAGGACCACAATGATCATCTGGTTTCAACCCCCCTACTACGTGCAGGGTCGTCAACCACCAAACCAGGCTGCCCAGAGCCACATCCAGCCTGGCCTTGAATGCCTCCAGGGATGGGGCATCCACAACCTCCTTGGGCAACCTGTTCCAGTGCGTCACCACTCTCTGAGTGAAAAACTTCCTCCTAATGTCTAACCTAAACCCCCCCGTCTCAGTTTAAAACCATTCCCCTTGTCCTATCACTATCCACTATTGTAAACAGTCTTTCCCCCTCCTGTTTATACGCTCCCTCCACGTGTTGGAAGGCCACAACGAGGTCTCCCCAGAGCCTTCTCCTCTCTAAGCTAAACAAGCCCAGTTCCCTCAACCTTTCTGGAGCAGAGGTGCTCCAGCCCTCTGATCATCTTAGTGTCCCTGGACTGATCACCTCTAATATATTGGCATGGGGACGCCACCTCTGATGCTCGACAAGGTGCTGCATAAACAACTAACAGAAGAACGCTCTCCATACCCCAAAAATGTACAATATATATCAGTCTAAGTGATACAGATACAATTTATTTGACTGGGTCATAGTCGTGACAGATCATTTGATGCTCTTTTTATCTTAATTCAGAAATACATTCATTCAAAAAAGAAGAAATCCAGATGAAAAATCTGACCAATCACAATTAACCTTTCCATCTTGTGAACATCATGTTTTATGTATGGATGACAACTACATGATGCCTTCCATATAAAATAAATACATTCCTGCACTCCATTTATTTATTAGCATTGTACTGACAGAGAACAAGAAGTCTGCATATGACAAGTATACAATGGATGTTTTTAATCATCCATCTATAACACCATTGTTTCTGTTTTGGTCTGTTATGGAAAAAGCCATTGTATGGTCCTAAGTTTGTCTATTGTTTTGAACAAGGTGGGAAAAAGTATGATGCTCAAAGAAATTCCCCGTAAGTTATACTCCAAAAGTCTACAGTCCCATTCCTTCATCTTCATAGACACTTGCTGCAGTAGCAAACTGTTGTTTGTTTTTTTTTTTTGAAGTAGACATAAAACTTGGATAACTGAAGGTCAAGCATTTAAAAAATATGATAAATTCCACATTATTCAGAAAAGAATGCAGAGCCCTGTGGTCTAGGGATCACTTCTGCTACATTTCTTTTGAGGAACTGCTTTGCTCTGTGGATATTCTATAATTGGTTGCAACCCTCCAAAATTTCTTCTGTTGTTTTCAGTGAACCCATATTTTGTAGCACATAAAACTCCAGGTTCTGGTCTCAGCCCGCAGGATGAATCACTGTCTCCAAACTGCACCTTGAGACCAAGGCCACCAGGATGCTCTCAAGCCACAATGCAAGAAGATAAGCTAGTGGTAGAGCAACATAAAACTCGGCTCTTTAGATTAAGAGGGCTAAGGGTTAGATATTTTCTTCCATCTGATCAAAGTGTTCTTTATTTTGCTAAGATTTAATTTCAGACAGTAATTCTTCATTAAGTAAATCAGCTGCTTCGCACTCAACAAAATCTGACCACAAATACTACATGTTGTTTGAGAGTATGGAAAGAATGTTGCCACACGAGACACTGTTGAAATCCCTGCCAAAGAGTACAATCAAGTCAAGTGTTCAGATATTTCCATTTTGCAGAACGGGAAGCTAGCTTATTCACATATAGTATAACAGAAAATCCTTATCTGGATGACTCCAAATATTTTTAGAGTGTGGCAGAGATACTTTTATACATTATTATGACCAAAAGAATTCTAAACTCCATTATTTTTTATTACTTTGCTTTTGAGGATGATTCTTGAGATGCAGTAATGGAAACAATAATATCTTGCATTTTTTTGATATTTAACTACCTGTGAAAAGGATCCTATGCTTGCAGTTTTCAATATTGCACATAAAGTACTCAAAATGAAAAGCTCATTTCACTTAAGTTAATTTCAAAGACATTTCCTGAACATACTAAGCTTATTTGAAACTTCTTACTAGGTCGAGTCTGTTTTTATTTTTTCTTGTTTTAATTTTGTCTTAGTCTAATTTTAATTTTGTCTAATTTGTCTAACTTAATTTTATCTAACTCTAAAAGGAGTTAGAGGTGATTGACCAAGACCCAAGTCAGACAAAGAGTTCACCCACTGATTAAAAAAAACAAACACAAAAAAGGTAAAATGCTGATACTGTAAATCTTATCTATCTGTAGCACATTTCAAATTACATTCATTTTTGTACTTTGTCCCACAATTGAAATTGCAAGAAATTTCCTATGATGGAAACAAAGTTTGCATTGCCAAAGACTTGTTTTGATGGTATGGTGCAAATCACCAGAGCATATGGAATTGACCTGTTCAAATAAAGGAATTTTTTTATACCACTGAGTGGTCCATCAAGTTTTTTTGCTTGTTTAATTATGTACATTTCTTAAGGCAGGAATTTTTTTGCACTCTTATTCATAAAATTTACGATAGGAAACAAAGAAAACACCAACCAATCCTAAAACAGGTAGAACACAGGATAATGTAAGGACATTTTGTTGCTTTGGTTTGAAATATAAAACAATGTAGTGTTGATCCCTGTTTGAAAAATATGCCTAAGGTACAGAGTGTCATGGTCTTAACAGTGACCGAATCCATTTAATCAGAACTGTTTGTAGCTTTCTTTGTTGTTATAGAGAACATATGCACACACATTCAAACTTACTGCCTCCATTTTGAGCAAAATGTTCAGGTTTACAATTACTATTTGCCTTTCTGTTTCATGTAGCCACTGGGCTTTTCAGACATGGCATCTCTATATAAACAGATAAAACCTGACTGAGGATGCTTCTGGCAAAATTAAGAAACATCGACTATGTCATTTATTTTCTACAGGCATCTTTCAGAGTTGCAGGAAAGGTTACATAATATGCTGCACACTGTTTGTAATAACCTTGTACCAGGAAACAAATATCAACAATACATAACAATGGCTGTGAAATCTTCATCACGAAAGTACAGACCTGAGGCCATAAAGCACCGTTCCATCTGGATGAAGGCGAATCATTCGGTTCTTCACAGTAACGCCATGCACAAATGATTTCTTGTCATTTAAGAAGTAGGTGTCAGGCACCCAGAGTTGATCTGCCACTCGATTATCAAGTGTCAGGTTGAGAGGGATGCCAGCATATGCCAGTCTCTTATCTCTCCAGTACTGTTGAAAATACATAGTCAAAGTGTAATCCTGGTAAGAAGAAACAGAAGTACAATAAATAGTCAATCATTCATGGCATAACTAGAAGAAAAAAAATTTTTCTGTCACTTGTTTACTTTGCTGCTGCTTTAATATTTTTTTATTAAAAAAAAAAAAGCTTAATCAAAATATTAAATATTCCTATCAGCTATTAAATGATTATAATAATTCAAGTACCATTCTGGTCTAAGAAAGATTTCCAAAACCTTAAGAACTGCAGCTCTTACTGTTATCTTTTGTCTTTTTCCTACCTTTCTTTCACGTAGTCCCAAAAATTACCTAAAATGATGATGTCTGTGAAATGATAAACAATGTAACAGAAAAATACTGCAATTTTCCCCATTTTCAAAACTGATAGATGAACTGAAAAACATTAGAAGTATTTGAAAACAATATTCTAAATCATATTCTAAAAACTAGTTGCCAAGGTGTTGCTTATATATGTGCCTTTGTGAGAGACTGCATCTGGCAGGGACATGGAGGTTTTCTCATCAACAGGCGACATCTCATACATACTAATGTCAGTGTTTGGTTTTCATAATTTTGCCAGTAAAGGTCTTACGGGGTCAGCTGTAAGCTGTGATCGCTAAGTTAACATCCCAAACATGGATATAGAAACCTAAAAGATTCAGCCTGAAAATATGTCGGTTTTTTCAGAATACGCTAACCTGCTTAGGTCATGTTATGATAATGCTCTAGAAGTCCTAGACAATATGCCTCATTCATGCTACTATCAAAACGTATAAAGATGCATGGGAACACTTCCAAGTTCAGTGTCAGCAAAGATGAAAATCACATGAAACAGCAAGATTTCCTGTTTGAAAAGAAAAATCTTTGTTTTCTTTCCCACATAGTTTACAAGGTGTGGAAGAACATTTTCATTTTTACAAAGCCTTGTTTAAGCAAGAACTAAAAGACATGCACAACTAAACATAATACATCCTGTATGGAAATGAATGTTTAAAAATCAAAGAAAACATTGCTCTTAAGTCTAATAATATTGCTGTATTTAACAATGATAGAAACGGGACAGTAAGTACAGGTCATTAAAACTCCAATTTTCAAATTAGAGAAGTGCTTTGAATGATAGAACTCTTCCCAAAACACTGAGAAATTTATGCCATCTCCAAACACATTTAAATATTTAGCAGCAGGTGTGCAAACCACAGGATACCTGCATTTGCATCTGGTTCTACAAGCTGGTGATACAAAAGCCCTCAGGCTTGTTGCCTGTGTGGGAAAAGGCTGCTTGGGGTTTTTAAGTACAACTGTTGGGAACAGTCCATTCCTGTAATGGGTCTCATGTGGAGAAAACCCAACTTCAGGCAGTGATCCGACTCTGCTTCCCTCACCCCCTAAAGCATCTTCTTAAAAGCAAGTGAAACTCTAGCACACCTTTCGCTCTCACAGCCTTTGCGTTGTTTATTCGGTGATTCATTCTCTCTAATGAGGTAGCTGCTATAACTTTAAGAAATCAATTTTAATTGCTTAGCAAATAAATCATTATAGTTATCAAGGGCAAGCTGTTCCTGTTTTAACAAATCTCTGAAAAGAACTGACCAGGGATAGGAGAAAGCAGCCCGCATGGAACTGCGTGAATGGGAGCTCATCCTCTAAAACCCAGACCTGAGATGACTGCCCAGGAGTACGTGTGGCAGTGCCTGTTGGAGGCTCTCTGCAGTGGGACTTACTGTCAGTGCCCATCAATGAAGCAGCACCCATTGTGCCTGCCCTGCTCCATTAGGAGGAGCATAGCCCTTCTCAGTTCCAAGCAACCAGCTCATTGACACTGATGTACTGGAATGAGCATCCTCCACCAGTTTCATTTGGGCTTAATTAAAGCTTGTTTCTATTAACATTTTGAATTTGCTGTGTGTTTGAGTTTTGTAACATTTGCAGTCCGATATCAAGAAAGCTGCAGACATAAAGCTCACTATGTATAAATGTACAAAATGCAAGACAGAAATAAAGAAATAAGGAGTCCCCGTATGTTATTGAAAGGAGTGAACCTAGGTGGCACTAAAATGTAACAGAAGCAGTACATTTGTACGCAGAAGAGTTTTAGGCTAAGTTCCTTTTTCCTTTGAAAAAAAATAATACTTGCTAATAGCTAATGAATGGATCAATTAACTAAGTAAAATATGTGCAATAATATAAGCAATGATATTCCCTCATTTTATTTATTTAACCAAAGTTCACTGTGGCAGGGAACAACAGAGAAAGGAGGTTACAAATTGAATAAGAGTCATGCTTGTTCACCATCACTCTTGTTCTGATAGCTACAAAAGCAGCAGCAGAAAGCATATTAAAACAGTGCTGAAACTATCTGGTTGCACAAGCAACTATAAAGCGAGCAGGCCGGCCCAGTTCTTTAGGGCAGCTCTACCAAAGTCGGTACTGGAATCTAAGAGTATTAAAACCTACAAGGAGGTCATTCTTTGACTAGCCAATTTGTGAGGTTCTGTAACCATAAAGGAAATTTTCCCCCTTTTCTGCACTCCAGATGAAAATGGCGAAATGGTTTGAACATGGACTGGAAAAAAATGCAGGTAACATTTTTCAGGTAAAATGAGAAAATGGATTTTTACTCCTAGGTAAGTAGCCTAAAAAGTTGATTTAGGATCACCTTCCTTCAGGGATGCTTATGATGACTGGCCCTGATATAGTGGTCAAGAAGGTAGATGTCTAAAGCCAGAAGAGATTAATCCCACTACAGCTTCTGTCAAAGATGATACAGACCTTCCAGCTTCGGGAAATTCTGACTACTGCACAGAGCAGCAGTCAATTTCCTCAACTGCAAAGACCTCCATAAATCATATTTTTTTTCTCTACAATACCATAACACATTCAAGGTCCACCTTTCCCCCTCTCCAGCTCTTCATACTAATAGATAAGTCAGGTCAAGAATGATAAAAACAAGCAACAACAACAACAAAAAAATAACATTCAAAGTCCTGACAGAAGAATGAACACAATGCTTCTGAAGTACATGAAAGATTTTAGTTCAGATATTAGGAAGAAATTCTTCACTCAGAGGGCGGCGAGGCGCTGGCACAGATGCCCAGAGAAGCTGTGGTGCCCCATCCCTGGAGGCGCTCAAGGCTGGGTTGGATGGGACCCTGGGCAGCTGAGCTGGTGTGGGCAGCCTTGCCCACAGCAGGGGTTGGGGCTGGGTAGGCTTTAAAGTTTCTTCCAACCCAAACCATTCTATGATTCTATGAAATGTCTTTAAACTGGGTAAAGCTTGACTGCACAGGCAACGAGGGATTTATTTTATGTATTCAAAGACCATGGACCGTCCTACTGCAGTAAAGTCTGTAATGTAAGGAAAGACACAAATACAGACACATTGTTGTTTTTTCAATACAGTTTCCCTTGGGAAAAACAAAAGAAAAAACTCAAATAGCAAGTAATACTTGGAAAATAATTTCTATACAATGGAAAAGAGGCATCCAGCACAATTTAAATATATCATAATGTAGCTATTTTTCATGAGCATTATTTATGATTTCCAAATATCTTAAGCAAGAATTATATACTCACAAATGTTATAAAAGCTAACTATGTTCAAATCAACGTTTAAGTCTTTCCTACATGGTATTTGTCAGGTTGAATATATCTTGTATGAACGACAACTATGACTTAACTCACTTCAGACTGGCAGAAACATTGTACTATATTCCAGAACAGCACCTTACTGCACTAACCACTAATTAACTGTCAATACTAACACAATGCAATATTAAAAACAAACCTGTTTGTGTACCATTACAGTGTTGCCTACCTCTAGCTTCTCTGTCCTCCACTCCATAAGAAGGAAAGAAAACATCCAAATGTAGTTTGTTCATCAAGATAAAATTAAAAGCATTTTAACAGAAATTGGGATCTAAAATTGATTATCACTGTTTACAGTTTGCTATGCATTGAGAATGTTAAAGTTATCCATTAGCTGTTAAAAGGTTTCTTCAAAATGTCTGCTCAGTAGAATGCTATAATTAATAATTATGATGGAACACGATAAATATGTCAGTTAATCAAAATAAATTATTCATTCAAAATAAATGTATTGAAAATTACTAGAAACATAAGAAAGAGTTATGCAAAGAAAGTGTTATTCAATTCTTGGGAGTACAGTCTTACATACACTTGATAATGCAGATTCCTGTCTTATTGGATGTAAATTCAAATTGTTGTTTTCTTCACTAACAGACACTATAATTATTAACATCAGCTAATAGACGATTTTTATTTTTTATTTTTTTTGCTGATCTAAATAAATACTCATTCAGTGGATAAAAAGATGTAAGAAAATCCAAGTCTTAGTTTCCATGTAAGTTAAAGGTACCTTCCTTTATGTTCCATATAATTCCAAAAATTAGATACGGCCACTGCAGTATAAGGAGCTATTTTAGAAGCACTGATGATTGAGTTACTTTCTTTCTAATAAGTCCGATGTGAATTGCATAGCCAAACTCATGAATCCTATGCATGACAACACAGCTGTAAATTTATTCCCCCACTACACACAGAAGAGACCTGAGAAATAGTTCATGCACGCATTAATTCAGTTACAATTAAACATGAATAATGAAGACATTGAGAATGGCTAGCCTTAAGAAGTCAGAACTTAGCAGCAATACTATTCAAGTGTCTGAGCTCATCACTAAAGCATTTTTTTTCTGAGAACTCAAAACGTTCTAAAAGGTTCAAAAATATTCACGCTATAGAAAAACATTATCCATTATATTTTACCTGTTGACAATTTGATTTTCCCAATATAAACTGTATATTACTTTGTCAGTTGTCTGTGAATGCCTATTGTTCTGCAAAGCCTTTTACAAGAGAACTTTCCGGTCAGAACCTTGCATGAGACTAGTGTTAATAGTTCACAAGCAGCTCGAGTGAAGGAGATGGACACATCACACAGATACATGCACACATAACCCCCGCTGCCAAAACATCTAACATTCTGTGGTCTCCCTGTTGTTATATTAAAGATTCATCTCACCTATGAGATACCGATTCAGACTTCTGTCCAACACCACTTGGAAACTCTACAACAATGATAGGTTGAAAACATGGCATGTTTTCTCTACCATGTGGATAAAATATTCTCTGTTAAGTAAATACAGCATTAAGGTACCTCAGTTACACTAATTTTGCTTTGATCCTCTGTATATCCATGTTATCTTCATATCCTTTATACCAAATTACCATTACTTTTTCCCACTTCCACTGAAGCACAGGGAGTTATATATAAGTATAGGAAATATTTAGCCTTGAAAAGCCCATTTGATGCTTAAAAGTGTAGTTTTCCGAATAAATAAATGATAGTCTGCATCACTCCTGTCCTCTACCAGCCTTTGGCACAAGAGTTCCCATCTCCAAAGTGCTGGTTCCCCCACTGAGCATCTCTTGGCGCTCTGAGGAGGTTGCCATACCAACCAGCACAGGGCTTTCTGCACACACTGTTGACATAGCAACCAGGCCCAGCAGCATTCTCCCCAGCTTTCTTGGGAGAAGTGGTGGTCACTATTAGAGAGGAGAAGCTTCTGGGCAGGAAGAAAGGGAATAATCAGACAGCATATCATACCATATCGTAGGTGATACGGCTGCCCCACAGCACGTTCCTGCTGCAGCCTTGGGACAAAGGCTGGACATGGGCTTCACCCTTCATGCATGCCTCTGCACACAATAAGTTTATTGTGTTGCCATCCTAGTCTTGGGATGCTCTTTTTATCCAGGCATCAGAGCACACTAGCTGCCATGAGAGCAAGAGCTTGGCTGGAACTTTGGCAGGCAAACATGGAGACAGAAATAAGGTTCCTGCAAATATTTCAGTCCAAGGACATAAGTCGGGACAAGAAGACAGTCTACGCTATCTAATTCTTCACAGGTAGGGGGAAGAGTACTTTGAATATTCTTTCTCTGATTCACAGTATCGCAGGTCTCGATGCCAGAGGCTTTTAAGTAACCATGAGTTTTTATTCCCAAAGGGCTGATCAAAGGAAAGCTAACATACACAAAAAGTTTACACGTTAGTGATATAACACCTTCCAATATGCTGCAGAAAGCCAGCTAAAAGAAGAATACAACACCCCTCCAGAGCTGCCCAAGGTTGTGTGGTAAACTGCAATAAAAACCCACTTGATAATGGACAGATGAAACATAAAAATCACCATCTGATGGAGTCCTCCAAAAAAATAAAAACAGAGAAATAGAATAAGAAATTTCAAATGTTTACATTACACACTCAAAAGATAACAAAAATAAAAAAAAAAGAGATAAATTAACAATATACATACTCTAAAAAAACCCCACTTATCAGAAAGAAAAAAAATAAAGCTAAGCTTAGTGGAACACTGAACCTGCTTCATGCAGAGCCAATTTATTTATTTTAGAGCTGACAGAACCTCAAGAAAACAGGTACATTTAATTGCACTAATTGAAATCCTGCTAACAACCTACAGGGAGGAAAAAAATCAACCTCTATCAGCTGTCGGCTGGTTCCCACGATTGAAGCATCTGACCTTACAAAGATGGGAACTGACAGGTAATGGAGTGTTCCTCCTACACAGTCACAGGATGTGCCACCACTGAGTTACAGAACTGAGCTAGTGTCCTAAAATCTTAAAGCTATGGGATTTCTTGCCAGCTATGAGATAGGAGCAGTGATTAAAAATTTGGGATCTGTTTGGTATTCATTTTAGAGAATGTCACACTTCTCTGTTATTCTTTCCAGAAATACATTGTTTTATAGCTCTCTTTGACATTACCTGAAATCTGGAGGAAAAGTAAAATAAAGAAAGCTCTACACATTGACACTACTTGTCGTATTTCTTCAGTACTTTCTGTTGTATATCTAATCCCTTTAGTGTCTGTAAGGTGACCCAGAACAGCAGTGATGGAATTACTAACTACCTCCATAGCTGTATGTGCACAATTGCATTTACGGTCACAGTATTCAAAATACATAACTCCATACCATTCTTATTTGCTATCGTTGAACATGAAAGTCATCTAAAACCATCTTCAGTGATAGCCATATTTCAGACTGAAAATTCTGCAGTCTTTTATGCCATGGAATTGTCAAAAGACCTTTTTAAAGAAACTTCGGAAGTTGTGTGATATTTTTTTAATCACCCCAGAGTTAAGAAATAAAACAACACTATATTTAGGAACCTAGGACTAAGGAAAACATGCACTTGAATGAAAACTGAAATACATGTCTGTTCTCATCCACACTTTTTGTTTTAAAAAAAGAATATTTACTCCAAAACATCTTAAATTTTCTCACCTCCAAATCTATTTGTTTTTCCGACTTGGGAACCAGCCAGTCTCACTGGTGCTAAAGCATCAAGGCTGATGCCCAAATTTCTACTTGCTGTCTGTGATTATCTGAGCCACCAAATATTCTTACAGGAAATCCTGCTCAAGAAAGGCAGTATGAACAAAATGCCATTTGAGAAAGCAACTGAGAACCTACTGGCCATCAAATGATTTTACAATGCATAACTTGAAACATTCTCCACGTACATATCAATACTGCAGCACATGCTGTGTGGCTGTGGTGGGCTCAGAGGGCACCCACAGACCTCACTGTCCCCAGCCTGCCCAGGCCCCTGTGTTACCCCAGGGCCACCAGCCTCTGCCCCAGGAAGGCTGCAACTGGGCCAGGCTGCAACTCCTGAAGGCCTGTCCTGCCTGGTCATGGCCTCCATCAGGGACCAGCCACGGGTTCATGTCCCATCCTGACCTTGGCCTGACTCTGTCTCCGGGGGCTGCTCAGTGCTGAAGCTGCCCTTGTGCCTTCAACTATCTGCACCTGCTCATAGGGGCTGTGGGACAGGACTTGGCTGCCAGGGAAGACAAGGGGTGCTCAGTCTATGTCCATTCTGTCAGATCAGTTACTTACATTCCAGCTTCCCTGACTTCGTGATTTCACCCTATCAGTAATGTTAAGTCCAATTTCACATTTTGCAGTGACAAAATTGGGATGCATGGGAAGTCAAAAGGAAAATGACGCTTTTTCTAAAAACTCATTATTGCAGATAGGATAAACAGATCATGTGACAGCTGTACTCTTAAAACTTACTAAAAAATGCAAAATAAATTAGTTTAAAAAAGACAAATGCTGCATCCAAAAGGAAATACTGCAAGCATACGTGATATTCAACCCCCACACAAACTTCTTGCTGTACAGATGCTTGTGAAAGAAGTGGAAAAGAAAGTGTACCCTGCCAGTGCCCTTTAAAAAATTAGGCTGAGAGATTTTAAAGGAAAATGGCTTGCTGAGGGGATGTTTCCCCTCCTGCATGTGATCTGAACACTCTGCAAAGAGCTGCTAATAGCTTTTGTAATTAGGGAAGCAAGATGTATCACTGCAGAAATAAGTAAGGAGGGTTTCAAGCTACGCTGTTGCCCAGCTTCTGAAGCCACAAACAGAACAGTCTAAGCGATCAGCATGAAACACATATTTAACGACTGATCTTTCAAACTTCCAGTTTTAATACCATGGCTTTTTTAAAGGAGAATTCTCTGATGGCAGCTGACACTCCCAGGGGTTTGTATCTACTTTGAACACTTAGACCAAAACTGATCCTGCTGTGGATTATATGCTGGTTACTTTCCCCTTCATCTATCTATAGTAAACACACTTTCCACAAGGCTATTTTCTGGCACCAGCACATATGTACAATACAGGATCCCTGCACAGAGGAACATTTGTGAATGCATTCTGCAGTGTTTACTTCAAGTGATCAAATGCAGAAAGCATTAGATGTGTACTGCGACTTTCCTCTTAACATAGTACCAACTAGAAGGGCAGAAGGTGGATATTCCTATTTCCCTGGAATCTTTGTGAAATTATTGAGAACTTTGTACCTGGTCTGTATATTTCCTGTACACAAACAGTTTTTCCCTCACTAGACAGTTAATCTGCTGTGTGCTAACACTTTTCCTACAGAAAAATTACTTGCATACACCTGAGCTAAGTGGACGTGCTGATTTCAGTGGCACTCCTAAAATGCAAAATAAGTCCAGTTATCGTACAGCTGGATTCTTCTGTACCACAGGTACAGCCTATAAACACTGTTCAGTTACCTACCTAATTCATACGCCATTGTCAGATACCTCAGACACAGCAAAGCACATTTAGGAGGCAAGAAATCATTTTTCCCGTTAGGCCTTTGGGTGACCAAAAGGAGCATTAGTAGGGTACATTATACGATGTTGCTTTCAGCCTGAGATTAGTATTCTGCAGAGCACTTCCGTTACAATAATCAGATGGCCTCCTCAAATACGACAATTATATTCTTGATCATCTACCTCTGCTCTTGTTTCAGCAGTGCTTTTTCATGCTGGCAGTAGAATCAGTCTCTCAGACATCAGTGTAGGGATGAAAGGTTTAGGTACAACTTTTGGAACAGACTAAGTCTGTATAGCTAAACAAAGTTCAAATAAAGCTGCTGGGACTATAAAATCGGAAGTCAAGAGAAGGGGGCTGAATTAAAATGCAGAAAAAAAAAATCTGGCTTTGAGTGATGAATCATAAAGGGCTGAAATGATAAAATATTTATGTCCTTGAGATAGAGAGATGGTAAAACTCATTTAGGACAAAAGTTTAGCTCATCTTAAACTCAAAAATACTGTTTAAATACAGCATAGAAAAATAAGCAACCAGCAGCTACTGAAACGCTACAATAAAATGAAGGAACTAGGATAACTGGTTGGAAGTGAGAATATTGATGTAATATGGACATCAGAGATTTAATAGAAGCAAGCAATTAGTGAGAACGCATAACCCAAAACAAACTATAAAACAAGGAAAAGAAAGGAAAAGAAATATTGATAAAGAAAAATTTGCATATTTGATTTGAATGGATTAAAACTCCAAGCCTATAAAAGTAATAGAAATAAATTGCCACTGCCTAATCAAGATGACAATGGTGTCAGTGAGGTGCCAAGAGAGATCTAAGAGGCAGTGAAAAAACAAATTAGTAATTAAAAACTTCAGTCACCCTCACATAGACTGGATAAATGTCAGGTTGGAGTGTGATACAAGGCTAAAAGATACTGCAGATGACTGACTCATTGAAGTTTTTGGTGAAACTTGGCGAAACAAAACAAGACTTGGTTGTGAGCAGTGCATAAGTCACGGGTCAAAAAGCTGCTAGAGACTGCTTATGCTGTAACCCTGATGGAATTAGGAAATAAGATTTTAAAACCAAGTCTACAGTTTTGTGAAAATAATATTTAATTTCAAAAAGTAAACAATATAAAAATCAAGAAACTTGTTTCCAAATTGAAGAAAAGATTGTTTACAGTCATCATAACATGGGCCTCTGTATATAAAAAATTACTTTTGAGTAAAAAACAAAGAATGACTGAAACTTCACAGTATAGTTGAGATTCAAAAGGACCTCTGAAGATCATCTAGTCCAGCTTCCGCTCTCTAGGAGGGCCCTCTAGATCATACTGCACATATTGCTGAAGTCCAAGTAGACAATATCTACTGCTCTCTTCTCATCTGTACAGCCAGTTGTCCCATCACAGAAGGCAATTTGATTGATTAAACACAATTTCCCTTTTGAGAATCTACGCTGAATACTTCTGACCACCTTCTTGTTTTCCACATGCTTAGAGATGGCCTCCAGGATTAGTTGTTCCATCACCTTTCCGAGACTGAGGTGAGGCTGACTGGGCCCTCCTTCTTGCCCTTTTTGAAGACTGGGCTGACATTTGCTTTCTTCCAGTCCTTAGGCACTTATCCTGATTGCCATGACCTTTCAAAGATGACAGTGGCCTAGCAATGATGTCCAGCTGCTCTCTCAACACTCATGGATACATCCCATGATAGCCATGGACTTGTGGTTGTCAAGTTTGCCTAAACGATCTCTAATGCAATCCTCTTCAACCAGGGAAAGTCTTTGTCTCTCCAGACTTTCTCCCTGGTCTCTGGGGACAGGTTTTTCTGAGGACTGGTCTTGGTAGGTGAAGACTGAAGGAAACACAGCATTCAATATCTCTACTTTCTGTGCATCTGCTGCTGCTAGAGTCCCTGCTCTACTCAGCAGTGGGCCCCCATTTTCCCTAGTTTTCCTCTTTATATTGATGTATTTGAAGAAGCCCTTCTTGTTGTCCTTGACATCCCTTGCTAGATTTAATTCCAAATAGGCCTTGGCCTTCCTCATCACTTTGCATGATCTAACAGTGTCCCTACATTCACCCAAGCAGCCTATCTTTGATTCTACCTTCAGTATTTCAGTTAAATAATTTTATTACAAGGGAGAAGACACATTTAAAAATATGAAGTCACATCTAAAGAAGAAGAAACAAATAAGAAGATAAACAAAAACCAAGCAATCAAAACCCCCAAAACAAGCCAAAACTACATAAGTAATGATCTGCTCAAGGCTTATAAAAAATCATCAAATGGTCCTAAAGAAGCCTTGTAGAACAACAAAGCCATGGATTAATGACCAGATAAAATACAAGAAACAAACACCAGAACCTAATAGTCAGTTTTCACAACAGCAGAGGTCACAAGCAGACCTGAATGGGGTTCTGTGAAGGGCTCCATTCCAGTCATTATCCTCATAAACAGCACAGACAGGGGATGCACAATAAACTATATTTATATTTGCTACAGAATTTCTCAGAACAGTAAAAAATGAAAGATGCAGAAGGATAGCAGCATTCTGAATGCTTGGTAATTATAAAGATAAAATTCAATACTGATGGAAAGTGAAGCAAATAGTGAAAAAAAGTAATCCTAATTAAAAATTAAAAAATAAAAAAATAGTAGCTTCCGAACTAAGACCACTCCAGAAAAAAAAAAAATGTTTTGTTATCAATCAGCAGTTTTATGAAGAGATCAGTTCTATATTCTGTGAATTCAGAATAAGCAAACAGGAAAATAAATAAATAAATAAATAAATAAATAAATAAATGTACCACAACTTTTTTGTGAATTTACATACTAAATACTGAATGCAGCTATGGTTCTCATCCCCAGCATGGCAGAGCATAACAGCGTCCCAAGAACTGCCAGAAAGGATAATGAAAGGTTCAGAACATGTCCCACATAAAGACAGAACAAAACACAGAAGGACTCTGCATGCAAATGAAGCAGCTAAGAGGTATATTGTAGGTGTCTGTACAAAGATCAGTGTTGTGGAAGAGAACTGCAGAACTGCAGAATCACAGAATTTCAGGGGTTGGAAAGGACCTCGAGAGATCGTAGAGTCCAACTCCCCCAAAACTTCCACATTTGTAAAATACAAAGAGCAGCAGAAGGGATTACCAAATGTTGAGTTCAAAACACGTGAAATACTCTTTTTTTCATACATATGCATATGGTTCTATGTGTTTAAACTGGGCAGCTCTTACCCACTACTTGACATCAGAAATTGACAGAGGTCTCAGAAACCCTTGAGCAGTTGTATAGTTTGATGCCAAGTGAATTTCAAAGACATACCATGATTTAGTCTAGTCCTATTCTTCTACTCTTCTTAAGCCTTCACGGTTGGTAAGAGTTGGAAATAACATACCAAGATGAACTTTTGGTCCAAATCAACAACATGGCTCCTATGTCCTTATCTTCTTGAAGTACTCTGTTGAGACAGTTAGGATTCTGCTGCATTGTTTGTAAGCCGGTGTGATTGCCCCATGGTGTTAAGAAGCACTGCTGTCAGGGCTGACAACTCGCTGTTCCAGGGTGAATGGAAGTAGAAACTGTGACCTGGAACACTTACACAATTCATTTTTCATTCAGCTGCATATGAAGATAGTTTTGTACATGAGATTTTTGCAAATAGCATAAATATGCCAATGTAGAATATTTAACTGCCTGTCAAAATTCAGAAATTATTATAGAGTTGCTTCTTTAATGATGTTGAGTGATAGTTATGTTCATTTTAATTTGTCTAACATCTGCTCCTGGCAAATGTAAGCAGATGCGTCTAATTATTACCTTTCGATACTCATATATGCATAGCATAAATACGATTGTGAAAAAATTGGATTTTGTGAAGTAGAGGTAAAATGCCTTTGAAGCAAATGACAGTAATGAATCAGATAGCTAAAATATCTATTTTATAGTCGGGAAGTTAGCAAATAAACACAAGAGATACATTATTCAAAGTGAAAATACTTTTTGAAGATGTAGAAAGATGTAGATATATTTAGTCTATGTGAAATTTAAATTAGTTGGGAGTTTGAAGCCAGAACTGTGTTCTTTCCAATTTATGTTGATTGATAAGGCTAATATTCTTGAACTTATTTTCCTACTGCAACACCATTCACATTTTCTTTGAGTGATTTTTTTTTAATTGGCTAAAACCCCAACCAAACTGCATTTTCCTTTTTCAACACAACACAACGAATACAGACAGATTTCTGGTCTCCTTCAGGAGATGTCAGTTTAGCTATGAATCCCCTGTGGCTCTCTTCACATCTGTCTCCTCAAACTCCTCCAACCTTATAGCCTCTCATACAGCCCCTCTGCCATCCTCACCCATGTGTGCAGCCCCTGATTTAGGGTCGGCTGTTAGCAACACAGGTCTTGGACTTGGCTGCCTTGCCCCAGGACAATGCAGCACCCAGCTGGCTGCTGCTACTGCCCTGCAAGCCTCCAGGCAGGCCACACTGCTTGCCTGGCGTGCAGGATCTTGTTTCTGTTCAAGGGAGTAGCTTCTGGCTGCATGTCCCTATTTCTGACAGATCCCTGCCTGCTCTGATCCTGGTGACACTGCTGGGTTCTCTGGGGTTATAAAATCTTCTTCAGAAAGAGGGTGAAATGGGTTTCTAGGGAGATGTGATCCGGACAAAATGAATGCCAACAATTGTTGCAAGAGCAACATCATCCGAAGCAGATGAGGAAGTTGCATTATGCACACCAAGTGTAATGTTGGTCAGGTTCTGAGCTAATTTTATATAACATCTTTTATAAGATAACACACCAGAACATGTCCAGCTTCATCTCACACTTAGTTTCTAGATATTTGGTCAGCTTTTATACATTACCCCCAACCCAGCAGCTCACCTTCAGTGTAGGAGCTGCTGGAGGATGTTGAGTACGTTAAAGCATCTGATGCTACACTGGGAAATACATTTTTTACTCTGACCCTACAGAAAAAAAATAGATTCATTTGAAAAATATGGCTGATTGGTTGTCTTTTACAACTAGCTGTAACAAACACATTTGCACGAATAAAAGAATTGACTTTCTTTGAATTCAGACCCTGTTCTCCAGTAGAATGATTTATTTTATGCTTAGAAAAGGCCTTTAGTAAGAAATATCGATGTATGTGTTGTGATTAGAATAACATGATTTGGCAGAAATATTACAAGTGGATACATAAAGTGGGTGCCTGATAACATAAGTACACACACATAAATATAAATAATTTATTTTTCTTACCAGATACATCAATGATACCTGCATTTGTACGTGCAGGCATGCAGGCTTTAAATCCTGGCTCTGTGCTAATGCACACGAGAGAAACATTCAGTGCCTTCCTGTCACACTAACTCATATTTCTAGTAACCCCACCTAAGCATTGGAAAATCACTGTTTTACAGTTAACCTTATCATTTCAGAAAAGTAATTTGTTGCTCACTAATGAGCCACATGAAATACCTGAAGACTCAGTAACTGGAGCAATTTTTTCAAGATCTTTACCCGAAGCCATGAATTCTAGAAAACTTACTTAAAATATCAGTAGGTAATACTGCTTTTTTGGAATGCAAGAATTTATTTTAGATACTTCGTATTATCAGAATTGGCTGACCTTCCTTTGACTACAAAAAATGACTATGAAATGTGAGGTCACGTGGTGTTTCTAGTAATGACAGGTACAAATTATTCTGAGAACTGTAAAAAATTAACCGCTACTTTTTGTAAGGTTGGAATCGCATCAACTGTCATACGTTCAGGACATATTCCAATTACTTAAAATCTCTTTTCGGCAGATATGAACTTCCTGAAGAAGATGAAGTAGTTTGGAACAGAGGAGCACAGAAGAGGGAAAACATGTGCCTCGGGACAAGGAATGGGAATATGAGTTGACAGCAACTGTGGAAGATGAAGCTGGGATTTTGCTTGCTTGCAAAAGTAATACCAGTTATCAGTTAAATTCATATGTGAGAGATGCTATCCTAGCGTGCACCAGGCGATGGAAGTAGCAGTGCTGCAGCATAAGATATCACTTAAAATTTCACCTAAAAAAAACAATGGATACCTTTGCTCAAACACTTCAATCAGGAAAGATACAGAGAAGGGCCAGTGAAAGTCCAGGGGAAGAGAGCCTGTCAGATGGATAAAACACTGGCCTGTTAAGCTTGGTTAAATGAAAAATGCAGTATACCACGACTTTCTTCCTGCACATTCACTGATTCCTTTCAAACTGAGTAGTATGAGGAAGCAGGGATGTGTGCACCTATGTCTTAGCTCAACAAGCAGTCAGGATGTGTCTGGACTGTTTATTCTGCTTCCAGGGAAGGAAATACTAAGTCCCCATGTTTGGATGTATTCCAAGACAGTTTACAAGTGATTGCCAGGGGAACCACTCAGCCACACTGCCTCTTCATTCAGCATTAACCTTTCCCACGTAGAATTAAAATGAACTCCAATTCATATAAAAATAGGCAATAGGTCTTTTTTTTTCAAAGGTGCCAAGATGCAGTTATGATGTGGGCTCCTAGATTACCTATGATCTTAAGCACTTTGCAAAAAATCTCATCAAGTAAATTGTTCAAATTTTAATGGGGCTTAATCATAATAAATTAATCAATTTTTTTTTTCTAATTTATGGGAAGAAAAATGTATCAATCGCATTTGGAAGTATCTGTTTCATACTTAATGCTGATCTGATTCATTGGTCGCTGTCAATGATCATCACTAATGAAAGATTCAAGGAGTTTATTTATCCTGAGACTTGGAAAAAACAGGACATAAGCTATAGCCCAGGCATAAGCAGTTGCTGCTTTCAGGCTATTTCTACATCATCATGTTAATGCTATCACAATTTTATTTAAAATATACTTCTTTTTGTATTCCAGTATTCTGCACTTTTGACAAAGAAAGCATTAGGAGAAGAAATACTGAGAAGACCTTCAAAAACAGCAACAGTGTGCAGTTTACACGTATCTGCAGTTAGCTGTGAGCATTTTCAGGGGTTTAATGCACCAGATCTGTGACATATTCATGCCTGGATAAGTGTTCTCTACAACAGAACCATAGGAGAAAAGCTGCACAATTTCCGTTTTCTGTTTCAGATTCTGGACTGAACTCAGACAATTTATAAATAATGGGCTAGGGTCAGCAAACATTATGCTACTACGTATTTTGATGAGTTTGCACTCATGTAAAGGAGATGTTGTTTTCTCCCAGTAAACAACAAAGTAACGATTTGTGTAAAATGCTCTGATGCACGACTGAATACAACCCAGAATTCAACATGTACACTTCCCTCCTTTCAGAGTGAGTCTTTTCTTCTGGTTTCTGCCTGCTAGATATCACTTCTTCCTTCTGTAAACTGAGTTAGTTCTCCGGCAAAATCTTCATTTATTGTTCTTTTAGTATTCCACCTACAGTCAGATATTATATAGTTTATGCCACTGGAGCTTTATCGTCTTTGCCGTATTTTTGTTGCTGCGTATATCTGATTTGGTCTGTGCTCCTAAATGCTTCCCATCTTCTACAGAAATAATATTTCCTTCTCTAAATGCATTCTTCCTTACTTGCTTCTGCCCCTATGCACCATTTAGATTATGCTTGTTGCCACAATATCAACAAATCAGATCAATAGATTTCTCCTTATTTCTCTAATGTAAACTTAAGAGTTCACACAGTGTAACAGCGCAGAAACTGAAAAAGAACATTTTAAGGTGCTAGAATCAGGCTTTTTTTTTTTTACTTTTTTTCCTGCAAGCTAGCATTTATGTTTACGTGACTATGTTTTAATTAGTATTTCTTCTCCTTACAAAAGTGCTGGGAATAACAAACACTCCTGCAGTTCTGCAGGGCTGGTCTTCAGAACTTTGCTGGTTACTGTGTGTTGCCTCTTGTCATACTTCTGTACATCAACTTCATTTACTGTTAGATGCAACCAGTCTACACTTCACTAACCTAAATCTCTCCAAGCCACATAGTTAGTAAATTTAACTCCCCGCCTTGAAAAAAAATACAGATCATTGAAACCACCTAGCATCTAATGATTTTATCAATATGAACACATTTTCATGTGCTATCTGTGCCATCTAGGCTCAAATCTGCCAGCTCATGAATACAGTGAGCAGAAACAGAAGGAAGAGGAAAGTTTCCAAAGTTCAGCTAGAAACATTCTGATTATCCTGATTTACGTGTATGAAAAAAATGGGAGATCATGGGTCCCTCTCTTGCTGGTACTTTCCATGGACTGATCTTGCTATGTGTTTTAGTATTGTGTTACAGAACAAAAGATATTCGTAGAAGAGAGAAGCAGTTCATTCATGTCTAACCACATGGTTACTTAAAAATTAAGGATATGCCACTTAGCCAGTTGGAATTCCTTTGAATAATATAGGTTTCAAATCAGTTCCTCAAAAGCATCTAAAAATACCTGTTGACAGTAATTAAAGTTATTTATTAGCAAGGAATGAGTCACAGTAGATTTCAACCAAACTATCCTAATGCAGTCATGCTATATCTCCTTACTTGCTTCTCTCATATATGGCACATATTATGTTTCTCCCAGGCTGCCCAAACTTCCCTCAGTTGTTTTAGCCAAATTATTTCTAAGAAATTTAAAAAATTTACTTCTAAACATCATTTTCCTATTCTAAATATTTCATCTTCACTGAATTTTTAATTCTCTCATTCTTTATAGGCAGGGAAAAAAAAAAACAACCCAATACTCTTAACTCAAAATACTTAATAAATATTTTGGGGTGTACTCACTTCTTCTCACTGATCACTACAACAGTGAAGTTAGAAGAAAATTTTAAGCAGAAAATCTTCAGCAATCTTAGTCCATCAATATTATTCTTATTTTTAACATTTTTAAACTTGATTGAGTTACTTACAAAGTTCTTCACTGTTTTCTGTCTCAGAAGCAAACATGAATAATGCTATCATAATACTGTACAGTACAGTCCTAACAGGTTTAAACATTTACAAATGGGAATGAAGTTGTTAGCAGGGCCTCCAACCATAATGACGAAACCGTATTCATTTGAAGCAGCTATCACTACACAAGAAGAAAGCACTTCACACAGGAACACTGCAAGTGAGTTTTTAACCATTTGTATGGGTATGATTTAGTTTAAGTGTTGGAAGAATCCATATAATGGAGATGAAAGTGATCTGAAATAAATACAAATGTTCTGCTGTGATTAAGTCTAACAGTGGTTTTGGAATTGTAGAATTGTTTAGGTTAGAAAAGATCTTCAGGATCATCAAGCCCAACCATCTACCTGATCTACTGAATCCCAATACCAAACCATGTCCCTTAGTGCCACACCCACACATCTCTTAAATACCTCCAGGGATAGATACTCAACCATCTCCATGGGCAACCACATCCAATGTCTGACTGCCTTGTCCATGAAGAAGTTCTCTCTGATATCCAGTCTAAACATCCCCTGGTACAACCTGAAGCCATTTCCTTGTATCTTCTCACATCACCTAAGAAAAAAACCCCACACCCTCCTCACTGCAACCTCCTGTCAAGCGGTTGTAGAGAACAGTGAGGTCTCCCCTGAGCTTCCTCTTCTCCAGACTGAAGAGCACCAGCTCCCTCAGCCACTCCTCATACACCTTGTTTTCTAGTAACTTCACCAGCTTTGTTGTTCTTTGCACATTCTCCAACAACTCCATAAATTTCTTATAGTGAGGGGCCCAAAACTGAACATAGCACTTGAGGTGCAGCCTCACCAGTGCTGAGTACAGAGGGATGATTACCTCCCTGCTCCTGCTGGCAGCACTATTTCTGATATGAGCCAGGATGCCATTGACCTTCTTAGCCACCTGGGTACAGTGCTGGCTCACATTCAGTCAGCTGCTACCCAGCACCCCCAGGTCCTTCTTGGCCAGGAAGTTTTTTAGCCACTCTGCCCCAAGTCCCTACCTCTGCATATAGTTGTAACAGCCCAAGTGCAGCATTTAGCTGGGCTGAATGTGCTCTCCATCATTGGTCAATAAAAGAAGCAAACATTTCTTGGAGAATGGGGGAGGTGCCTGAAGACTGGAGAACAGCCAATGTCACTCTAGTCTTCAAAAAGGGCAAGAAGGAAGATCCAGGTAATTACAGGCCAGCCAGCCTCACCTCTGTCCCTGGAAAGGTGATGGAACAGCTTGTGCTGGATGCCATCTCCAGACAATTGGAAGGAACGGAGGTTATCAGGAGTAGTCAGCATGGGTTCACCAAGGGGAGGTCATGTTTAACCAACCTGGTAGCCTTCTATGATGTTGTCACTGGCTGGTTGGATGGGGGGAGAGCGGTGGATGTAGTCTACCTTGATTTCAGCAAGGCATTTGATACTGTCTCCCACGACATCCTTATAACAAAGCTGAGGAAGTGTGGGATAGATGAGTGGACAGTGAGGTGGGTTGAGAACTGGCTGACTGGCAGAGCACAGAGGGTCGTCATTGGTGGTGCAGAGTCCGGTTGGAGACCTGTAACTAGCGGTGTTCCCCAGGGGTCGGTGCTGGGTCTGGTCTTGTTCAACATCTTCATCAGTGACCTTGATGAGGGAATAGTGGCCACCCTCAGCAAGTTTGCTGATGATACAAAGTTGGGAGGATTGGCTGACATGCCTCAAGGCTGTGCTGCCATTCAGCGAGACCTGGACAGGCCGGAGAGCTGGGTGGTAAGAAACAGGATGAAGTTTAACAAAAGCAAGTGTAGAGTCTTGCACCTAGGGAGGAATAATTGCATGCACCAGTACAGGTTGGGGGATGACCTGCTGGAGAGGAGCTCCGCAGAGAGGTACCTGGGTGTCCTGGTTGGCCATGAGCCAGCAGTGTGCCCTCGTGGCCAAAAAGGCCAATGGCATTCTGGGATGCATCAAAAAGAGCATGGCCAGCAGGTCGAGGGAGGTGATCCTCCCCCTCTGCTCTGCCCTGGTAAGGCCTCATCTGGAGTACTGTGTCCAGTTCTGGGCTCCCCAGTACAAAAAAGACAGGGATCTCTTGGAAAGAGTCCAGCGGAGGGCCACAAAGATGGTGAAGGGTCTGGAGCATCTCCCTATGAAGAAAGGCCTTAGCCACTTATGAACTGGGTCTGTTTAGCCTTGAGAAGACTGAGAGGGGACCTGATCCAGGTCTATAAATATCTAAGGTGTGGGGGGCAAAGTG
This sequence comes from Alectoris magna, assembly GCA_030625065.1. Taxonomy (NCBI): domain Eukaryota; kingdom Metazoa; phylum Chordata; class Aves; order Galliformes; family Phasianidae; genus Alectoris; species Alectoris magna. The sequence continues at coordinate 65,380,173 of CM060560.1, forward strand.
GCGAGGCCAGAGTCTTTTCAGCAGTGTGTGGAGACATGACAAGGGGAAACGGCCAGAAACTGGAGCATAGGAAGTTCCGCACGAATGTGCGCAAGAACTTCTTTACGGTGAGGGTGACGGAGCACTGGAACAGGCTGCCCAGGGGAGTTGTGGAGTCTCCTTCTCTGGAGATATTCAAGACCTGCCTGGATGCCTACCTGTGCGACCTGCTGTAGGGAACCTGCTTTGGCAGGGGGGTTGGACTCGATGATCTCTGGACGTCCCGCCCAACCCCTACGATTCTGTGATTCTGTGATTATAGACTGATTATCTATTACCATTACATGATACAGAATCACTAGCTAACATATTTTAAAACAACAGAACTGAAGGAACACAGAATGACACCCATATGCAATAGAGATTGACACTGAAAATATTAATCTGTCATTTCCCTTCACTGAAAGTAGAGGGGAAAAAAACACCCAAAAAACCCTAACCCTAATGCATGTAAAAAAAGGTAACAAGATGCTGTATGTTATCAAACTGCAGGAACTGTGGCATGATACCATCCACAACAACATGTGCCGTTACAGCTGAAATGATTAATTAATTAATATTCATAAAATCAATTTAGTTAGTATTTACAAATTTGATTCTGTATGAAATAAAGATTAAGTACCAGATGAGTGGAAAAGCTGAAAAGAAACATGCTCAAAGGCCGCTTTAATATTGATATATTTTTATTATGCACGGAAAACATGCTTTAGTAAAACCTCTGTGTTTAACTTTTGAGATTTGAGCCAGTCTTGATGTAAAAGTAATTGACACTCTGTGGATGTAGAACAAGGAAAGATAATGTTATTTATATTTACAATATGAAAAAGAGTAAACAAACGAGTTCCTAATTGCCTGTGTATTGAACTCAGGGGCTGAATCAGCTCATTCCTAGAGCTGCAATCCCATTTCAGTTTCCAATTCAGGAAAACATCAGTGCATCACTGACTAGAGTCTGTGGTTAAAATCCCAGCTTTGCTAATTTCTTGTTCATACAAGTGCCAGAATACACTAAAAATGTGAATGTTTAAAGACTTTATTACTATTATTTTTAGAAACAAAATGAATCTAGAAAATTGTCTGCTCAGAAACAGCAAACCTCTTCAGCTTAATGCGTTTGCTGGGGGTAGCAGGTGAAAACACCTCTTTCTCTCAGAATCACCGACTGCCATTTCAGACTGCAAAAAATAGAAAGCAGTAAAATGTCAGCTGACACAATGAATATCTGTATAAAGGCAATGATACAACTTGGCTAAAGCTGGGGAGATGTATGAGATAGCTGAGGGCAGTAGAGCTGTCAGACTGCTATGCAGATTTTATTGTATTTCTCATAAAAATAAGTAGTAACACCGTTTATATTATGCACTATTGATGCAATATTTTTGCATTTTTAATGCTCACCTTCCTAGCAGCACTTTACTTTGCCACTGACAAACATCGGCAGTATTAGAAGCCGCAGAATGCAACAGGACACAATGACTTTGTTAACTGGTGTCTGCTTGTCTACTCGTTCAATTAAAGCATCTCAATGAAAATATTAAAGTAAACTTGATAAAAGAAATAACTTTATTTAGATGTAAAATAAAAAAAAATTACATTAATCAAAATGAAGTGTCTGCCAAATTTCCATCATGTCAGTTTTAATGAAAAAGCAACCCAAAACTACAGAGGCAGACACTCTGATGCTTCTGAGGACATCTGACGTACACGAGTGCACATTATTTGCATCCCCATAAACATGGGATAAGCACATTTCTTTCTCACATCTGGCCTCTTTGGTAGTTTTGGACTATTATGTGATCTCTGTCTACTAATATAATCTGGCTGGAACTAGTTCAAAGAGTGCACTCCTGCCAAATAGTTTTCCTTACGACAAAAAAGCATCACATTTTCCCTTCTGTACTCCCACACATATTTGCATCCATCTTTGATAGCCTGTGGGCTGTTGGTCCCTAGAAAACACTCAGAAAGTTTGCAGAAAATAAACTATTTTAGCTCCAGAAAAAAACTATTTAAGAACATTTTTGTTGTCTTTGAAAATATTCTAATATTCACAATATCCTTGGCAGTGAGTTTGCTGATGTTACTCACATTGGAAGTATATATAATCCCAGGATCTCACAAAAAGTAGATGAGGATAAAAAGGGCCCTCAGAAGTAAAATAGATTTTGTAAATTGGGGCCACCAATGAACAGCATAGTGAAATCAAAATACATTTCACTGGTATAAAATGGTGATCTGGCAGCAGATATGAATACTGAGACCACAATAAATTATGCAAATCCTTTTAAACTGATGCCAGTACAAGCCCTCCCTTTGTCTTTCAGAAAATAAACAACAACTTACATAAACAGAGTAGAAAATTAGTAAGTGATTTTATTTCCTTTCTGACTCCTAATGAAGAAAAAAAATGCAAATGGAAATAAAAATTCTGTCCCCAAAACACTGCTTACTTACAGTCTGTGCAATTAGACATAATTTAAGATAAGCCTATATTCTTTGCATTGTTGCTTTGATGCTTGTGAGTACACATCATTTGAAAAAAATACATTCATAAAAATAAAAAAAGATTTTTTTTGAAATCTCTGAAGAAATCATGAAAGCCTATTTGTTCTGAAGTATAAATATTACAAATGTGAGAAAGCCTTTTCAAATCTAGTAATATAAATATAGGTTATGAGATAAATTAACATAGACATTGGATAAGTAATTTTTTTCTAGTTAACAAAATAAATAGTACTTACTGTACAAAGATTTCTTTAGGGTTTTTTCACTGGCTTTTTATAAAATAATTCTAGTCCACAATATAGTGTCTTTCAGTATGTTACTTATAGCTCATTTAGTGCTCAAGGTTTTGTTTTTTTTCAGAGCTCTCAAAATCTGGCACTCAAACACCAGCTTGCGACCTTGCAATGCAGTAACCAATCTCCCATCTTTCAAAAAAAAGAACATTGTCACTCTACTGGAGTCCTGACACAAGATGACTCATGAACTGTACGCTTAGTAACCGTAGGCAACCAAATTTAAAAAAAAAAAACAAACTCACAACAAAACAGAAACAAACTCTGCTCTGAACCTTCTGGAAGGTTGTTGACTACGTAGTATGAATTCAAATTTTCCCACTCTGAACCATTGTTTCCTTTTCCTTTACTCTTTATTGCTCTTTTCCTTCCCTTTTCAAAGAAGACAGGGTCAATAATTTTAGCGGTTAGACTGTATGAGCAGTGTAAAGACACTCAAATGGATGTTGGACAACATCTGACTCCCCAGGAATGGGACCCCATAACAGTTTGCCCAAGACACTGCTGGATTGTAGTCCTGGTATATTGCATTCATAATGGGGTATTCAAGCCATGGACCCTTCCTGAGCACACATCAGCAATGGCTTATAATGCAGGAAGATGTAATTGCACATTTCAGTTACAGCTTCCAAAATCTGAATTTTTGTGAGATAACTGAAAAACTCCTTCATAGCCAATAATAAAAAATACTGTTGGATTTTGAAGAGGCTTCCATGGAAATAAATACCATATACTAAAATAAACATCTGAACCATAGCCAGCATTTTGTTGTATGGATAATAACTCTAAATATGTGTTGTACAATTATCACATTTTTTTTTTCCATGTATGACATGAAAAAGAAAACATCTATTACTTGTTTAGAGAGCAAAAGTCCTTAGTCCCAGTTTCATCCTGCTGAATATTAGACATTTATATGAGTGAGACACATAATTGCCCTAGGCCACTGGGGAAAGACAGGATGCTCTTTAGGGCCATTTAGACCTTAGGCAAGCTGAATCCCTTCAAGGTGCACTTCTCTTTCCATTGACTGTGTATGCAACGTAAGACAAATGCACTTATAATTCAGGCACTTCATATGAACCTCCTGATTCAGTTTCCACAGGCAAGTTACTCAACTTATACTAATTAGGGCTGAAATAAAGTCACCTCTGAGATAAAAACCTCGGAATGTTAAATGCCTATTGCAAATATACTGCTGCTATTCCAGTGTTCACCAAGTAATTGTAAGCAACACTTGACGATCATTTCAGCCCTCCCATATATTTATACAGCTAAAAAGCTGATATTTGTTTGTAATAGGTTTAGAAGTGCTGTTTTTACGTTCTTGCTGTCTCCAAATGATCTGTAAATAGGATCACCTATGATTTACTTACCACTAAAGGAAGAAACTAAAAAGATTACTAGCCTCTTCTAGCTGATTACGTGCCTGTACAACATCTTCACTCAACACATTTGTCTGTAGAAATAAAGTAGGAAATAACATAGTTTCTTCAGCTAGAACTGTTTCCAGCAGTTATGGCTGCCAGACAAACTTGCAGACTGCAGGACAAGCATTTGTGCGCTTCTGTCATCTTACACTCAACATTTTAATCCCAAGGTGGTAAATTTTTTGTACAAACAATCATTAGCTTCATTTTGTTAGACCAACTAAAGCTGTACTTTTATATTTATTAGAAACTTCCTTTTTTAATTTACTGCAGGGGGAAAAAAAAAAAAAGGATACGTGAACAAACAGGTCAGTGATGAAATAATTCACACTGCAGAACAAATTAAGATTTGCAAGCAGATCCTATGCCCAATCCAGGTTTCTTTCTATTTTCAGAGATAAATTAAATCTCGATCTGGAGGGCTTACTAATTGAAAAGCCAAGCAAGTATGTCCATACTAGAGGGATAATTTTGAAAACAAACAAACAAAAATACTGCCTGATAAGCCATTCATTACAATAGGCATTAATATGTTCACGTGAATTGATTTCTAACACTAAAATTCATTTTCCTGGAGCTAGCCCATTTCTACACTCTGGTGTCTGTAGCCAAACTTGATGGGTCTAGTCTTACAATTCACCACACCTTGCCACAGCAGTTTTGCCTGTCTGGCTGATATGTTCCTTTGGTGCCTGTGGGCAAGATTCAGTTACTAAGATACAGAAACCTACTACTGTTTTAAATCTAAGGCTTCTGCACAAGGCTGCCAGATAAGGGACTGGACCATCAGATGATCCACTCTCTTCCTGGTACTGTACCTGGACGCCAGATGGACCGGCAGGATCTAAAAGGATGCTAGATGTCTGTAATTGAGCACAGGGCTCCAATCCTGTCCATCTACTACAAAATTAACACAGATTGGAAGAAAGTAAATAAAAAAATAAAAAGAGATGAGCAAAAGTTGCAGATACATTAGGTTGAAATATCTGACTGAGTCACAAGTAGCAAGCAAAAACAGAGGACACAAATTTTGATGTCAAACAGATTTTATATGTAACTTCTCCCACTTTCTGTTACATTTTGCCTACTTACTCATAGAAAAAGACTCTGCTGTTTCTCTATCAAAGTTTCATTTTTTTTCTATAAAAACGAGTCAAAAGAGAAATGAGACGACAGATACCAGAAATACTTAAGTGATTTGACTCCTTTTCATTCTTTCTCTGATGTTCACTTGCAATTTTTCCCCCTAGATGCCCCCCAAACAAGTTATCAGAATGGGAAATTCAGCTCCCAAAGCTGTAAATTTCAGATAAACCACTCTTGACAATACATGCACTGATGGATATCGCTCACTCTCCCAAATAGTTCATTGCCAAAGTCTTCAGAGAGGGCAGGATTTTACCTTGATTAGGTAGACTTATCAGTTCCTAATATCTCTATGATGTACAGCAAATGGCCAGCTATAAATAATATCTTCATGAAGAATAAATCCCACTGGCACAGAATTTTTCTTTTAGAATTACATGCCTGGCCTCTGTGCTTGTGCAACTGTGGTCTTTCTGTTCAAGCATTACAGCTTTTTCCAAGTGTGAAGAGGAATCAAAACATAAACATCAAAGGTACGAGTTTAAGTATTCAATTATATGTAAAAACAATTGGAAAAAAAAAGGACCATTCACCTCTTGCATACAGAGGTAATCTTTGAAAAGCCCAAACACAGAGACTAAAAGTAAAGCAGGAAAAGATTCAGTCATTCTAGTTAACTGTATACAGAATTAATTAAGCAAATTAATATCAGAAATCCGTCTGTCAGATCACTGGTTTTACACAGTCATGAAAACCTGATGTGAGAATTTGGATGGGTAGCAGAATAGCTTTTAAACAGAAGGGCAAAATTATAATCTGTGAAAATTATTGTTCAACTAAGTATGATTTTTTTTTTTTTTTTTTACAATAATTATTGAAGAGCCATTGAATGATCTTTTGGAATTTATAAAGGCAGTATGATTTAATTCTGGGGCAAAGTACGACCAATATTCTATAAACATCCTCATGAGGAAGTTTAGTGAGGAAAGATAAAAAGAAGCAATCCTATTGGGAGTGACCTTTAGGAAAGAGGAAAAGCCACTCCAGCCAGCTGTTCTCGAGTATGTTAGCCTGGGGGCATTTGCTCAGGAAAAACATACTGGAAGGACTTCTTGCCTGCGCTACACAAGGCCAGTGTGAGAGCAGCCATCTATAGGTGAAACTGCAGTACAGACTTTGCATGAGATCGTGGCTTGCAACAGATTCAGCTCTGAGCTAACTTCTTTCTGCTAGTGGCTGCCAGGAGAGGGAGATAAGGACAGAAGGAAGACAGGAACTTCAGTAAGATTCAGGACATTGAAGCCAAGGAAATCAGAAACCCCACATAGAATATTCAACTAGTGTGGATGCAGGCTAATTCAGGTAACAAACTGAAAATAATGCTGCCTGTCTAATACTGTAATATCGGTACAACTATAATTGTATGACAGACACAGCATAGCTGCTCCTGCACAACTCTATGTATGCTTAATACAGGTAAAGGAAGCTTTCACTAGTGTTCTAGGGAGAAGAGCTTAAAGCCAGTGGCTTCAGCTGAAAACAAATTGTGAATGCATATGCACACAATATGTACATCCAAGTACAGGGCAGTTCTGGAGGAATACCCAAGGGGAAGTCTTATATGCACCTGATCACCCCTGCACTTCTGTCCCCCGGTACAAAGTTCCCATGCTTTCAGTGAGCAGAGCGTGCTAACAGAGAACTGCATAACCCAGAATGCTATGCTATAAGATATGCTTTGCAGCAGAACACATACAAACAAGAAGACCAGCTAGAAACCAAAATCTGAATTGTACCTTTGTTTCCAAACTCATAAAGAAAAACAAAACCAGCCTGAAAATGAGGAGATGAAGATAGGAGCTAAGGTATGATTTCTCCTCTCTCTGAGAACAGGTTAACACAGAAAGGCTTGCTGCACTGACACCAAGTGGGTTTTTTGAAGTATCTGTAGATAAAAATGAAGGCTTCAGGCAAACCAGAGACAAATGCATGGCACTGTTCATCACTGACTAGTACCTAGTCCCAGGGAAAACCTAGCCAAACAAATAAACAAAAGCAAACAAACCTGGAGGCAGGGTTTTCTATGTTTTATGCATTAACGATGATTGCTACAATTTCTTTGAGGTCAGATAGCCCAGCAGGGACATAAGGTAGAAGTACTACAGCTAAGCAAAACATAGATAGAACTGTGCAAAGCCTACAATCACAAACTGTACATTTGTAAGTAAAAATATAAATTTAGTTACGCAAACATGATTTATAGACATGAACAGAGAACTTCGTAAAATTCTAAGTAAGTGAACATTTTTGTGTTCAGATTAGCCATTCTAAATGTAAAACAGTTCTGCCCTTTCTCCTTACTTCCTCTTTCAAAACACAATATCTCTTAATTCAGAAAAAAATGTGTGAGAAAAAGTATCTCACTTCTGCTGGGGGATATAAAAAGGCAGCAGTGGTATTGACTGTTATTTTTATCAATTCAGCAAGAAAACCAAGAAACACCAACGCTTTGAAAATGTCAAAATGATACTTCAGAGCTCCACTTTGCCTTTTTCCACTGTTTACTTATAGGGTTAGCCCAGACCTAAGAAATATTCACAGAATGCCAGAATGGCTGAGGCTGGAAGGCCCACCTGCTCCAGCTCCTGCCCCAGTAGAGCCACCCAGAGCAGGGTACACACAGCAACATCCAGGTGGCTGCTGAAGGTCTCCGAGGAAAGGATCCATAGCCTCTGGGCAGCCTTTGCCACTGCTCTGTCACCCACATAGCACAGGAGTGCTTTTGGTGTTCAGGGGGAGTTCTTGTGTGCCAGTTTGTGCCCATGGCCTCCTGTTCTGGCACTGGGCACCACTGACAAGGGCCTGGCTCAGATTTATCTGCATCCTCCCTTCAGGTATTTGCAGACATCTCTAACCTCCTCTTATCCAGGCTCTACAGTCCGAGCTCTCTCAGGCCCTCCTCACAGGATGCTCAGGTCCTCTGATCATCTCGGTGCCCCTGTGCTGGACTCCCTCCACTATGTTCAGATCTCTTGTACTGGGGGACCCAGTACTGGACACAGTTCTGCAAGTGTGGCCACACCAGTGCTGAGTAGAAGGGAAGGATGACCTCCCTTGACCTGCTGGTGATACCTTACCTAATGCAGCCTAGGATACCATTTACCTGCATTGCAGAAAGGGCACATTGCTGGCTCATGTTCAACTTTGCATCCACCAACAGCCCCAGGTCCATTTCTGCAGAGCTGCTTTCCAGCTGTTGGGACTGCAGCATGTCCTGGTGCCTGGGGCTATTCCTCCCCAGACACAAGACTTTAAATTTGTCCTATTTGAACTTCATGAGGTTTCTCTCATCTCATTTCTTCAGCCTGCCAAGGTCCCCCTGGATGGTAGCACAACCTGGAGCCATTCCTCCCAGGTTCATGTCCTCAGCAAGCTTGCTGAGGGTTCATCCTGCCCCATCACCTAGATTATTTATGAAAACGTTAAACAATACTGGACTCAATATTGACCCCTGGAGTACACTGCTAGTGAACTGGCCTACAAGTATGCTTTGCACCACTGACCACTACCCTCTGGGCCCAGCATTCAAACCATCTCACTATTCACTCATCCAGATCACACAGCAACAGTTTATCTAACAGGGTATTAAGGCATCAGTTAGGTTCCTTGCTATGTATCACCCCCAAATGAGAGGAACAGTGATTTTTGGCAGCACATGCTCTGCTGCAGACAGCTTCTTCTTGCTGCTTTTCTTAGTCTCATGTCAATGTTGGAATTAAACTTCAGATCACTTCTTCCCCACCCAAACTTGCACAGAAGAAAGAACCACTCAGATCTTGCTCTGCCTCTGACTCTGTTCCAGTACCAATATGTATGGTAGTCTACCCATGCTAGCAGTAAACCAACAAATACACCAAGTTACTTCTCCTGCAATTCCAACCTGAATTAATGGAACTATAAACTCACTGTTAGAGGATGCTGATGAGACAACAGCTAATGTCACCTGCTACTTCAAACATTTTAAATCCAATCTAAGTACCTGAAGTAGAAAGCAAGACCTTGAAATACTACTAGTACAGGAAAGAAGGAAAACAATGGGAGAGGTGTTCATTTATTATCCATTAGGATATCCAACAGGGATGATAGCTGACTTTAGTTGCAGAGGTCTGAATTAAGATCTCTTGGACAAATGTTCCTGACAGTGGTAATCTGAAGGGTATTTTGAAATACCTTTAAGTTACTCCTATATTTAAGGCTTGTTGTTCTTTTACTAGATCTAAAATACTCTAATACTTGTGGAGCCATCAGGAAGTAAATGTGAAGTTAATTCTGTCACCAGATGATCAGGACATTCACCTTCAAAACAAGCTTTTTGTCCTGCTCCCATGAACACTCAGGTGTAACCCAGTAAGTACATCATCATCAAGTAGGAGAGACCATCAGGAACCCACATGAGTAAGCTTATAGATAGGTCTTCCAAAAGGTAAATCAGTCAAATCCCATTTCAACAAAGAAATGTTGCCTCCCTGTTTTGTTTTTTTTCCAATGACGCAAAATCATAGTAAATCCCAAGCATGAGTCTTGCATAATCCTGAAGCACATTCTCCCTTGATAATTTAAGATATAAGAGAAAAAAAAAAATTACCCTATTTACACACTAATGTAACTGAATTTCACAGTGTGAATGTAGGCTGTTTAATTTGTTTTAAATTACATGCCAAACACTGCCCTTCTCTCCAGCACCGTCAACTCCTAGCTGGTCCAGTTAAATAAAGGGAAATGGAGGTAACCTTTTCCTGATTGTTCAAACAACTCTGAAATTGCTTACCTTTTCCAATCAACCTGCTATGCATACCTTCACCTTGTCTTCCTGCTTTTTTGACCAAAAACAGCAGCAAAATGTAATGTAAGTTATTTAATAGTGCTACAGAGGTGAGAGAGTTGATGTGAGTTGTATTGAGCTTGGAAGCCAGGAACATATTGAACTGCAAACAAGAACATCAGAATCTTTGCTCTCCTTTATTGCTGTGCTTGTCTGTTTTTTCCTCATTTACTTGATTGTGAAGAACTCACCAAAGTGGATCGTTTGTAACCATTTTCTCTTCCCTGACAAGAGTAATTACTATCTAGAAATTTCAAGGAAAGGGTTTTCTGTTTTTAACACTTCATATAAAAAAGGCTGATATGGGAAATATCCTCACTATAGATGAATTTTTAATATTTACACACTCTACATTTGTAATCATATTTTACAATTCAGTAAGAAAATGGGGAGAAAAAATGGTAGTACACCACAGGAAAACAAACCAAAGCAAAACAATAACTTTAATAACTTTTGTACCTTGAAAATAATATAGAGAGATTTAAGAATATAGCTTATAAATACGGGTGTTGTAACCATTCAAAGAAAAACTGATCTGGGGAAGGACACACATCGCCTTGTTGTATTATTATAGGATATGCAGTAGAAGACTGGCCAATAAAGAATCAAAGCAACCTGTATAAACGTTCACATCTTAATGTGTGCCATGCAGCATATGGCAATCTTTGGTTTACAGCGTCAAACCTGTACATGTAGATTCAGAAAGGGCAACATCATTTTATGACAAGTACATTACTCAGATACAGCAAATCTAAGTTTCTAAAGCCTTCAGGGCTCTACAGTATGTCAAACATAGTTACATTCTCCTGTTTAGTGGCCCTTAAATATGTATCCTAATTATGTAAATACCTACATTTTACATAAATCTCCTCAAGGACTACTGGCAGGAAAGGGAAAACACCTTTTGTATACGCAAAATCACAGAATAGATCCCACTCTTTCAGGTCTTTCCAACTGAGGATGAGCTGGAGGAAGAGATGAAATGATTGAGTTGCCATTAGCAGAGCAAAGAACTTCCACTGATGCTTTTCACTCACTTAGAAGTTCAAATAGGATAGACACGTAATTTCTTGCATGACCCAGGAATCCAAGATGTTGAAAATGCATCCAGTTCGGCCTAGAAATAAGTTAGCCACTGTACATTCAGCTATGAAGATGACTAAGCCAGCTGAGTATTATTCATGGCTGTGAAACCTGCTCTCAGCATTCACAGCTGATAAGCATATAGTGCATGGCCTTTTGGCTGTCTATATTTGTACCACTCTGCTTAGAAGGCTTTGAGTTTGCCTAGCATTGGTCAGATCATTACATCAGGCATCAGTGCTTTCCCTGTGAAACAGAATGATCGCCTGGAGCAGTTTTAATCAGTTTGTAACTGGAAATATTCCATACAGGTCAATGGCTATCAGCTGTTGGAGTGTGCATAATGTAATTAGCATGGGCTACAGTTGCTATTTTTAACTTAAATGAGGGGCCTTTTTGTTCAAGTCCAGAGATTTATCTGAAAAGATACTGAAATATCTCTTAGATCTAAACTGTACTAGCAGCACAGTCCATGGAGGCTTCATTCTACGAACCATGAAATTCGAACTGTTTAAAGAAATCCATTATGCATAAATATTACTGGAGGGGATGCAGAAGAGGTTGTTGGTTTTTCTTCAAGTCAATATCCTGCTGCTCTTCCTCTGCAGAATTTAGGAGCTGCCTTTCTCTTGTTAATCAATATGAAACATTTATTGATTGATACATGTTGGAGAGCATGAAAGATGCTACTACTGCTAGGACATGCCCTGTAAAGCCCTCCATAGATTGTTCCTATTGTGCTATGCATTATTTATAGGACAGCAATTTTGGATTCTGAGCCTTCTGGACTTGGTCATCTTCTTTCAGCAGACTTGGAAATGTAGTTCCCAGGTTCCTAGGTGTCTACAGCCCTAAAAAAACAATTTTCCTGAGAATTGAAAGGACACTGCCCTTCCTACAGCTCCTTCTAAGCCTCCTGCAAGACGTCACTAGCAGCTCCTCCTCAGCTAAAACACTGGCTGCTTTCTTCTGTTTCCGGGTAGCTTAGTAATTGAATGGTGCTGGCTTTGAGAGGCAGGTCATGCAATTATTCTGAAGCAAACAAGACAACCTCTCCAGGCTACTGATGGCAGCTGATTACATATTTAAAGCCTAACTTCTTCTATCGCAAGGTAAAATTAGCACTGAAGCAGATAATTTTTAAAGCATCAGTTCATAATGTTAAACAGAGCAACTTTGAATTTGCATGTTAACATCCATCCCTACAATCTGAGCATTCCTTGTTTTAAATGACAATGGGTGGAGAAAAAAAGCCAGGGAGACAAAATAGCAGCAAGCAATAATGGTGAATTGAAAGGGCTTTTAGTGCTACCAGTTAGAAACAGTCTTCTTTTATTATTATTAAAGTTAAGGCAGTAGTTGAAAGTACTGCTTTAGATTAGACTGTATTTGGTAGCTACTGTACAGAGCAGACATGAATAAAGTCTTCACCATGTAGAGCTTATGCTCTAAAGCACTGACATGCAAAAGGATGTCTGGGAAGAAATACATATTCAACTGATTCTACAGATACACTAATATCTTTTTGTATTGAAATAATAGCCAACTATTCTTAAGCCATCATCTTCTCAATCCATCAGCCTCATCATCCATCTCCCCTGAAAGCATGAAAACATGAATTTGTCTCACTGGCATCCCAGAAGAAGTGACTCATATGGACTTATCTTGATATTCTTACTGGTAGCAGAGAACTACATTAAAAAAGGTGAGGGTATTTTTGTTTAAGTAGAAGAACGGTAAGGCAGACAAGCATAGCTTCCTTTCCGGAAGCGTAGAAAGCAAACTGATACATAAGACAAAAGCAAACGAGACAGGAAAGATACAGCTGTTTCCAGAGGAAGAAAGCTAATATGATGAAATAGGCAGAAGGGACTGTGGAGGGATTCCCAGTGTGAATTTGAATTCAAAGTCAGTGGTAAAAAAAGTGCAGATCATCTCCACTTAGAAAGAAAATAATTTAAAAAAAAAGAAAGAAAAAAAAGAAAAAGAAGAAGAAAAAGGGAGGAAAAAAATGATAATGTGAAGAAAACCAGAAAAGAAAAGGCAATGTCACTAAAGGACACCAAAGTAGGCTCGGATCACACAAGGACACATTTTGGAAACGTACTCTGGAGATGTATTACCAATTACAAGCAGAAAGAGAAGCAAAATGAGCTATAACCTTAAATGAACACAGAATTTAAATGCAAAGGCAAGCCTGGGGCAATATATTTATCTAAGTATTGTTCAGTGCTGATCAATGCAACCAAAACCTCAGGATCCACATGACAGTAATAATACAATAAAAATGTACTCACTGTAGTTAGTGCTTGTTCAGACCTAGACGAGAAAAATCCTGAGAGCGTTTAATTATCACACATATATGAAGGGAAATATTTGGTTATAATTATTATGGAAAGACAGATATTCAGATATAGTAGCTTGTCTTAGTAGTAGCCACTGCTGAATAAATCTGTCTGGCCAACCACATTCTGTGTATTTGGAATTTACGTTTTTTTGGTGTGTTTGTTATTTTATAACTGTTGGTTCTCTGACATAATTATCAATTATTCATTGCAGGTCGCTGTTGCAGAGAACTCTCAAGTCTGTTTCAGATGATGAGCTGCTGGAATTACAGACCATTGCTAATCTTTTGTTCACCCTTCTTCAGTGCAACCTTGATCTACTCCCTCTCCGTGATTTCTGCAAGCTCTTTGTGCTATTCCCATCCTGTTCTTGGCAGAGAAGTGGGTGGATATTTTGAAGGCCAGGAATGAAAGGAAATGAGAAAATGACTTTCAAGTGCTTCCTTTTCCCCATGCTAAGCTAGGTGGGCAGTTTTATGGCCCCTACCACGACTTATCTATATGCAGCTTAGGGTATACTCTCTTATTTCTGGGAGCAGAGGGAAGGTAGCCTTTTGTGTTGGTACCTTGTGCCTATTCTCCTTGTATGTTTATAGACAAGGTTATTTGTACCAACAGAATGAACTTGCGAAACATCTGCAGTTCACAGGTCTAACGTCTTAGAGGCAATAAATAAATGAATAAATAAAGGGGGGGATCTAAATAGCATTTCTACCAAAATATGCCTACAGACATTTTTTGCAAGCTTAGATCTAAATGTGAACTTAAAAAAAAAAAAAATTAAACAAACAAAACTTCACTTTATCTTCACAGCAGGGAGGCTTCACAGGAGTAAGGACTGCACTCCCAAATATCCTTGTTTATAACCAAGACCAAAATGCTAAGTTTCATAGCTGAAGTCTGTTTTATAAATTAAGTAGTTCGTGTTGGCTTAATTTGTATTGAAATTATCTCATTACTATGTATATTTCTCAAACAAAAGGAAATTTGTCTACAAGTGCAGGGTATATTTATGTGTATAATTAGTATAATTGTAATAGTTGCAAATTGAAAACCTGTAGAAACACTCTAGAAAACACAGAGCAACTGATAACAATCACCGTTCCTACAGATGAAGTGTGCTAACTGACTCAAGAGCTTCCTACTAGAAACTTTTTATTGTGTTTAGTGTTAGAAAGAGCCTGAAAAATGAGCATCTCAGATCCTTCGCACTGTGTGCCCTTTCTTTATATCCAGTGAAGGTTATAAGAGAGAGATACTCAGTAAACATATATGTCCAACCTGATATCTGTTTGTTTTTGTTGCCTTCTTTTATGCTTTAATTAAAATAAATAAATAAAAGCTGTGTTACTTACATTATCTATATTACATGCTTGATATATGGCCCAAGACAATTCCTCCTCAATCAATATGACCAAGGAAAGCCAGAAGAGGTTGGACACTCATGTGAATAATATATGGAGTGTGGCTTGATATAGTTTATACAGAATATTTTGTTTTCCTTAGAAGAAAACATGACAAACAGGGTTAAGGCATCAGTGCTGTAAGATGCTTAAGAGCACTTTTTTTTTTCTTTACAAACTTGGCTAAATAAATTCACATTGTCCAAAATATTTCAGTACGTTCTTAATGTTATGCCTGGGCAGAGGTCACACCGCAGTAAAGGGGACAACATGCACGCTCCAAGCCAAACACACACCTAAGTGCTTTGTGGAATCATGCCTAAATTACACCCTTGTGAGGAAGCTCAGCTGGGAGGCCAAAGCCAAGGAGAATAAATTACCACTTCACCCTGGGACATGGCTTCCTTCTGACACAAACAGAATTATATCAGCAGGGGCTGTGGCAAATTTTGCATTGGTGAGAGGATAGGTGCGATTTTCTACACCATCTACAGAGAGTGATAATACGGCAAGCCCCTCTAATACATCCATTGGCACCCCAGGGGTCTCAGGCTGCTGAAATTAGTTCCTGAGCAGGTCTCAGCCTGATTCTTCATGTTCTGTGCAATTATATTGCTTCTCAGGATGCTGACGGCATGGTCTCTGAGCAAATTAAAACCTGAAAGTCCATAGACAAAATGCTGATTGTTTATTTTATTCAGGATTTGAAGGGTTGTTTCCTGAAACTGGAGCAACTGAGGGAGATGAAGCTATCTTAGGCAAGAGGGATAACCTCTGCTACTAAGGCCTTTGAAAACAGTCAGCATGCAGGACTTCTGTCTCAAGGTACAGTTCAATCACTTTTGCTTGAGAGTGGTGTCCTTAGCTCAATGGTACGTGGGAGAATGGCATGAGATTTTCAATCTACGTATGTGTTTTGTTATGAAGTATTGAATCAATGATATGGTGATCAACAAATTAATGGAGATCATCTACATATAAACTAGTTTTGGCCACAAGGTCTTTTCAACTAACAATATTCTGTAACATCAGCAGCTGCAAAGAAATACAAATAAATAAATAAACCAAATTATTTCCTCAAGGGCACACTGGAAGAAACAGAAAGAAATATTCCAGCAGACTTTACTGATCACACACACACGTGTTTCCTAACAGTCCATCTTCTAATGTTAAAGGCATGGGAAATTCCTAATTCCTGCAGCACTCCGGTGCCTTCACCATCCTCCCTTCCTCCCTGCATGCCAGCTTCAGCCATCTCCAAGATGCCGACAGCTTTCTCCCTCTCCATGCTTCCTTGCACCTGAATTCTCTTAGCTTGTTACGAACCCTTCTTCTTCACATGTTGCCAGTGGTTAACAAGGCCAGGGAAGCTCCATCCACCCAAGCATTGCCTTGTGTGTCTGTTTCCAGATCTTCCTCAACACCTTCCTGTCAGTTTTGGCAGGGAATGGAGATATGCACCCTGCTCCAGCTTGAAGCTCAACTGCAAGATGGCCAGCCATAAGAATGAATGGTCCAATAGCAGCCTGGGCTTTTCCTTTCCCTTGGAATCAGACTATGAGGCTGTGAGAAGCTGAAACAATTTTTGTCTCAAAGCTTGTTCAGCAGCACCCATCCAAGATATAACATGCTCAGCAAGCTTCTGGGGTTAATGGTTACCATGATCTCAGTGGTAAGAGAAACATATGCTGCTGGGCAACCAGGAGAAACCATTTTCTGCTGTTGCTCCTCTTGGGCATTCAAGCTGACTTATAGAGGTCATCTTGGAGGAGAGGACCACCATGCAGCCAATGCACATACCTAGCAGCTCACCATGAGACAATCTCATGATTAAGTGCCAATTACCCAAAGGGAGGGGCGTGTGCTACGGACATGCTGTTGCCCCTGATGAACAAAACATAAGTAGCCCTGACAACTAAAGCAAGCCCTTGATGAATCAAACAGAAGTGCCCCTGACAACCAACTGCTGCCCCTGGCAACCAAAATGATGCTATGAGGAGGATAAAAACCTGAAGAGTTCTGAAGTAGAATGTGTACCCCCCTCCAACCAAACTGCAGCCATACTGGTCAATGAAACATAAGTGCCAAACTTGCTGCCACCTGTGAACCAACAAGACACTTTTGGATCCAGGGTGATGACTATCCCCACTTTATAAACCATTTGCTAGGATTTCTCTCTTTACTATCACTAACTTCCCCAGCTTCCTTAGCTGCTTAGAATTTGTCATCAACTGGACAGCATTTGGCCTTGTTTGCTGCTTTAGTCTCACTTTGGGTACATATATGTTGAAACATCTGCTCCAATAGTTGGAGTGAGACAGAAGCCATATCCCATCCTGCTCATCCTAACCAGTGGCACAGGATGGACTGCTGGCACCTATCCTGGGCACAAGCAGGAGAATACCCTCCCTTGGGACTTGAAGTCTGCACCCTTTACAAGCAACAAAAACTGTACTTTAAAGTTACACATATACATTCGAAGAGAAGATGACTTTATATTACTGATCAGTAGTAGCTCATAGGTCAGCCCACATCTTTGATATCTAAGATGACAATATTAGTATTTCTTTTGTCTCTGAGAACCAGAGTACAGAGCTACCCCGAGGACTTCTAAATAATTTTCTGCACATCATATTACTGGGGTTATATTCTAGTAGAAAACAAGTCATTCCTTTTCTGGCACACTCCAGCTCACAAGAGATCAAGCCCATTGTGTGAACAAGAATCCAGAGAAAAAAGTCTGTCTGTTTGATATTATAATTAATTTACCATAACAAACAGGGAGAAAAAAGATTTGACAGGTGTTGATGGACTGAGTTGTGCTGTTAGCAAATTTTAGTTTACCGTCAGTAAGAGCATGTTCACTGCCTAGTAACCTTGAGTTCACTTTGCCAAAATATCAGTTGAGAAAAAGTCTGCCAGCTGCAATAGATGGAGCTGGCTATTGCTGGTTGGCCTGAAGTGCTCACATCAAAGTGGTGAGCTGGCAAAGCTGCTTCCCATTCAGGGGAACAGGACCAGGCATCACACTGGATATGCCTCTAGTCTGTGGGTTGTCCTCAATTCTTTCCACAGGGCACATAAAATGCTAAGCAGTAATAATCTAATTTTATCTGAGCATTTATGTTTAATGAGGTCTGTGTTGTTCCTTCCTGTACATAGAGATGCGCATTTGCCAAAAAAATAAAAATGAAAATAAAAACATTTATTTGAAAAAAAAAAAAAGAAACAGGAAATGAGGGCTCAAGAGGGGAAGGGCCACAGAGTAAAAATTACAAGGGAAAAACAAACAAACAAACAAAAAATATGATTTGACCATCTAAAAGAATGCCCCACCTGAGAACACTTAGGTTCCCTACAAACAGAGTTTCTCCCTTACAAGTGTTTTGTATATCACAATTCTGCTTGCAAACAGTATGTAACCTGTTAAGCTCCTACAGATGTTATATCTACATCAGTAAAGAATAGCTCTATTTTTAGCCACAAACATGCTCTGGTTAAAGAAGAGCAAAGTAGAGCAATGGCAATTAAGCCTAATAGCTGTGCACAGCAGCTCTGTCAGGCTGCCTCTCCACAGGTGAATGGAAAACGCAGAGGGACTAAAAGCTCTGTAGCTGGAAGGAAGCTCACAACTGGGGTTCTTTACTGATTTTTAATCTGCTGTTTAGGAGAATAAGTTGTATATTTTTTATTTTCTTCTAATAATGGAAAATATCTCAGTGGAATTTTGTTCCTTCAATACTACACCACGTTCCTTCCAGGAACTGGAAATACAGAGAGTTTCAATTTCTTAGAGCATGTCCTGCTACAAAACAAAGGAAAAACAAGAAGATGCAGTCATTCCCCCTTTGGCTTTTTACTTTCCTTCTAGTGTTCTCAACTCTGCCTCCTGTCTTTAGATTCTCCAAAAGAACCCACGCAGATGAGAAAAACAAATAAACAATCAAAAAACAACAAAACAAACAAAAAACCCAAACACAAAATACTCTTGTTTCTTTTTCAGATATTTTAGATATTTCTCATTAGCAGACTTTGGGCCCAAAATTGAGAGTCGTTGGTAAAGCCACTTGTAAGATATGAGGCTCAAGATAAATAGGTGTTAATTAAGTTTTGAAGAGTCTCTTAGCACTTTTTGCCATGTTGAAACTCCAGAAATTGTCTGTTCTAGAAACTTCAAATAATCCTCATCTGAAGTGAGATGTAGTTGAAAATGGCCATGAGAAGAAGCAGAAAGGCATTCTGGGACAGTGTTTGTTGGTAATTAGGAAAGTATGAAGAATGTGAGATGACTAAATAAGACTTGGAGTCCTAATTGTTATGCTTAACTACAGGCTAATGCAGCTTCAGATAGCACCTGACAGTAACAAGATTCCTAAAATGGTAGAAATTAGCTCTTTCCCACACAGTTGAGAGACAAGATATTCTCGAAGCAATATGAGAGGAAGTTTTCCAGCCAGCAGGGCCACAAGATGACAACTTCAGGAGGACCAGAATCAGCTCTCTTCAAGTCTGCAGTGAAAAAAATGGAAGCCCACTAAACTGGAAGAGAACTGACATGAGAACTGAACTGTTCATGTTAAGTCACACAACCCGTGCAGTACTGGGATGTATCACATCTGCCTCTTTCTGTCTTACATCTGAACAGACAGACCCAAGAGCTCTTCCTGGTGTTGTTCTGAAGATGAGAAGATAATCGCAGTTTCACCAACTAGGCCCCTTCACAGGGACCAACATTCACATCTTATCTTGGAGTCCTTCCTCTGAGAATGAGATATTACATTACTTCTGCTCACGAGCTGTGATAATGAACAGATGTATATAGGAAAAAAAATGGCTGAAAAATGGCAAGTCCATCTGAAACTGGGGCCTCTGTGTATGTTTTTCCTTTGAGGGAAGGGAGAAACAAAAGCCTTATGTCACTACCATCCTTATGTATGGTTATAGACATGCTGAAACCAAATACTTACAAAGAGTGGAAAAAAGATTTCAAGCAACAGTTAACATAAATACATAACACATACACATGGATATAGATCAAGATTCAGACATTACTATTCCCTCTTAAAATAAAGAATCAATTTACGATCTCTGAATAAGCCTAGTCTCTCATTTAGGCCTCTGAGACTCTGTACATTCTCTTCTGTATGTAGTCATCCCATTCCTATGCTTCAGCAATGGTGAGCCTCATGGAACAAAATGCCATTTCATATGACATTCTGTCTTAGCCAAACAGCTTGCTTCAAGATCAGTATCAAAAAGATTTCAATTTTTGTTTCTTCAGAGTGCATGCACTGCTACCCAATCACACCTTGAAACTGAAGTATCTCTTCATCTATAATAAAGGCATATCACAACAGTGACAGGTACAGATGCTGTGTTAATAAACAGTGAGGACCACAGCCTTATCTCTAGCAGCTTTGTATTTCTGAAGGTCTGCAAGATGGGAAAGAAAAAATCAATGCATGCAGACCACGGGGACACTAAGAAACTGCAGAGGTGGAAAGGTGCAACTGCCCAAAGGTTCAGGGAGAGGCAACAAAAATGAAACACTGTGTGGTAGTACAGAGAACCCACAGACCCATGAGAACCCATCTTCTAGGTGTTTTGTCTCAGAGTCTTGCACAGAAGATACATAAAATAAATTCCAAGAGGAAAAGTATTGAGCTAAAATATGTTCAGAACCAGTCATGTTCAAATCTTATTTCAATGACTAAAGGTAGTGCAAAAGATCATATTTCAGTAACTAAAGGTAGTACAAAGTGTTTCCCTCACAGTCAAAAAATTATTAAAAGAGGAGGAAATTGAGTGTTAAATACAACTGGAATTCACAGATGCAAAAGCACTGAAAAGTGCATTATCCACACAGCTATAGGTCTGTCCAGAAGCTAGCCATGTGGAATGGCAGCAAAAGCAATAATAACAAAAGAAGACCTCATTCAGTAACTCTTGAGATTATCCTTTCTCATTAGAATAGAAGGGGTTCATTTCTATCAGTGACAAGGAAAAAATCGAATTACTTACATTCAACTTCTAAATTTTTATATCATTAACATCTTCTGGGATCCAGAAAAAGTTCCAACAAAACTTGTAACCTATATCAACCAGACTAAGGATAGAAGAAGGAAGCCAGAGTTCCAAATCTTTTGTTCCAAATCTTTTTTACTTAGAGCTCTTCCATTATGTTGCAGAGTTCAGCATATACTATAAAGGCACAGAGGTTACATGAAAGAAAACTTCATGTTTCTACGAAGTACCAAGAGTAGAAAGAACCTGACCTTAAACTGTTAATTTAACAAAAATACAATTGTGCTCTTCAGCCCGAAGCCAGCATCTGAGGGAAAGTACGCTTACATAAGTGCAATAATAGAGAAAAATGGTTTCCATGCAACATAGCTAGATAGTGTATCTGAATAAGATGCTATTTTTAGTTTTCAAGAAAAATGATTTTTTTTCAGATGAAAGCATCACTTTCGCTGTACTCAAAAATTACTTCTCATCAAACAGTCATAAATATAATGCATACCACATTTTTACACATTTCATGTAGGATTGATACTTCATCTATTTCTTCAAAATCAGATTTTATCAGAATACATATAATTTATTCTTTGAAGTAGAATATTTATATTTAGATCCTATTAACATGAATAAACAGAAGATTTTCCTGGAAGACAATTGTGTTGTTATGCACTTTGAATAAAAACCAATGATTTTTCTGTGATATTAAATATAATTTAAAGGCATTTGTGTAATCATCTTGTAAACCAATTTTTCACAATGCTATATAATAGCACAATTAAGATGTGTTGTTTTTTTTTCCTGTTTATCCTTTAAGGGCCTCACTTCAGCCATTTAAAAACTCCTTTGATACACTGAATGCATGGCACTTAAATGCAGTTCTCATCACAAGAGAATTTGCAAGATGCTGTTAATTATTTTCACTGATTTGTATTAGGACTGCACTGTAGGATTAATTGAAAACAGGAACCCCCACCAGAAGTCTCTGAGTCAGTTTCTGAGTCCAAATAATTCTCACACCAAGAAGATTTAAAGAAAAAAACAGAGTGAATAAAAGACTGGTTTGAGTTGGAACGGACATCAAAGCCACCCAGCCCCACCACTTGCTGTTGGCAGGGCTGCCCACGGCCCCATCAAACCTAGCCTTTGGTACCTCCAGGGATGGGGCACCACAGCTTCTCTGGGCAGCTGTGCCAGTGCCTCACTGCCCTCTGAGTAAAGAATTTCTTGCTAATATCTAACCCAAATCGGCCCTTTCTTTTTTAAAAAGGGCAGTTTAAAACCATTCCTTGACTTCAGCAAGGTGTTTGACACTGTCTCCCACAACATCCTTGTTATGAAACTTAGAAAATGTGGGAAAGATGAGTAGACAGTGAGGTGGGTTGAGAACTGGCTGACTGGCAGAGCTCACAGGGTGGTTTTCAGTGGTGCAGAGTCTGGTTGGAGGACTGTAACTAGCGGTGTTCCCACGGGGTTTGTTCTGGGTCCAGTCATGTTCAACATCTTCATCAACAACCGGGATGAAGGGATAGATTCCACCCTCAGCAAGTTTGCTGATGATACAAAGTTCGGAGGATTGGCTGACACACCAGAAGGCTGTGCTACCATTCAAGAAGACCTGGACAGACTAGAGAGTTGGGCAGAGAGGAACCTGATAAGGTTTAACAAGAGCAAGTGTAGAGTCTTGCACCTGGGGAGGAATAACTGCATGCACCAGTACAGGGTAGGGGGTGACCTGTGGAGAAGGACCTGGGAGTTCTGGTGGAAAACATGTTGGTCATGAGCCAGCAGTTTGCCCTTGTGGCCAAGAAAGCCAGTGGTATCCTGGGGTGCATTAAAAAGAGAGTGGCCATCAGGTCAAGGGAAGTTATCCTCCCTTGACTTGATGATCTTGAAGGTCTTTTCCAATCTGAGCAATTCTATGATTCTATGACTCTGTGATTCTGTGATTCTATGATTCCATGATTCTATGATCCACCCCTCCACTCTACCCTGCTGAGGCCACATTTAGACTACTGTGTCCAGCATTCTGGGCTCCCCAGTTCCAAAAAGACAGGGATCTCCTAGGAGTACAGAAGAGACTGGCGATTAAGGGTCTGGGGCATCTCCCATGTGAGGAAAGGCTGAGTAACCTTGATCTGTTCTGCTTGGAGAAAAGAAGATTGAGAGGGGATTTGATAAATGTTTATAAATATCTAAAGGGACATAGGAGGTAAATGGAGGAGGCCACGCTCTTCTTGGTGGTGTGTAGCAATCAGACAAGGAGGAACAGCTTAAAACTTGAATGTGGGAAAACTTGAACATAGGAAGTTCTGTAGGAATGTGGGAGAATTTCTTTACAGTAAGGATGATGGAGTATTGGAAAAGGTTGTCCAGAGGGGTTGTGGAGTCTCCTTCTATGGAGATATTCAAGACCCATCTGGACACCTACCTGTGTGAACTATTGTAGGATACCTGCTTTGGCAAGGAGGTTGAAGAACCTGTTGAGGTTCTTTCTGACCCCTATGATTCTGTGATTCCACTTTGTCCTATCAGAAAATAGCACGACAGCCACAGAACTCTTGTTACTGTCACAGATACAGCATCTACATCTAACACACACAGCAGGAATAAGACAAGAAAAAAAAACAAAAAACAACAAAACAGAGGAAGACACAAATGGAAGAGGAGGAGCACAAATAAGAGAGACTGGAAGAGAACACCACATCCACAGTAGTTGGCTTATGGGTACTGCTGATTCATGAAAGCTGACCAGGAGAGGTAAAATTCTAGTGATTTCAGATGTTACTCAGTACCTCAACAACAACTGCTCTCAGTCCAAACCACAGTGAAGTGAAGTAACATAGAACATCAAGCCAAGTGGCTTTACCAACAAAGCTTACTTTACGGACACACGAGTAGGACTGTAGTGCAGCCATTTCACAGTAAGGTGCTGTGGAGCTCCTCCATTACAGCTCAGTGTCCTCAGCAAGTGCAGTGCACTGCTGGTTGCATCTGCTAAGCCCACACCACTCCAAGCTCTTTTGTGTACCCTGGTGTCTATACTTTAGCAAGAGCTAGGGATGGTCACAACGGTTTTTCAGATTTATGCTTTTCATTGATGATCAGTCTGCATGTATGCCTTAGGAAAATTAAGGACTTAATGTACACATCTTCAGAGATAATAATAGAATCCAACACTTCCAACGTCTGTCAGGAAAAGGAACGTTTATTAGTGTAAACATTTTTCTTGCAGCCCAAAACAAACAATTAAAAATGCTGACATATGCCAAAAGTAAAGCCCCTTCAAAAAAAAAAAAAAAAGACAAAAATGGGGGCAATAAACAAGTAAAATCTATTGCCCTAACAACACTACAATTCCAGTGGGATTCAAAAGCGGAAACACTTATAAAGGGAAAGTTTGTGAGAAGTGCTTGGGGGGCACAGGAGGAGGGAGGAAACGGCAAAGTCAACAATGTCCAGGGAGAAAACAGGGCTAATACTGTATCTCCTGCTCCCCATAGGAGTGAGTTTACTTGTTGCTGAAACAAAATGTGAAGGCATCATCCTCAGTTTTTAAACCTTCCCAAGAATCCTGGCATTTCTTCACTAAGAAACACTATATCCAGTAGAGTGATATATGTTAAATGGCCAGACTTTGGTCTCTGTTGAGTGAATTTCTAAGACAAATAATTACTATTTTCAAGCCTTCTGATATCAAATACACAAACGAGGATGTTTTTCTTCCCTTATGTTCATAGAATCATAGAATCCTTAGAGTTGGAAGGGACCTTTAAAGGTCATCTGGTCCAACTCCCCTACAATGAACAGGGACATCCACAGCTAGATCAGGCTGCCCAGAGCCTGGTCCAGCTTGATCCTGAAAGTCTCCAGGGACTACGTTCCTATATATATGTTACAAAAAATCCTACCAAAGAGAGTATCAGTAATGTAACAAACCACCACAACACTTTTAATGGCACTGTAGAAAAAAAATCCAAGATAGAAAAACCTTGAAGGAAAAGTAAAAATAAAAGTTAACAAAAACTCAATCCTACTCATGAACCAGTAGAGAAGAAAAGGATAAGGTCACATTTTAGAAAATAAATTTTACAAGATATTATTTAGAAGAATACATAAAATGTAGATTAAAAATGTAGAATACACACATTATTTCACCTGAAAAATACTGTCTCCATGGCGCTAGTTTTAGTCATCACTCTGGGATGAAAGACAAGCTCAAGAAAAGATACATAGCTCTGTCAACAAAGAATAGTTTAACTGTCAGCAAAGAGAGCAAGAGCCACAAAACTCTGAGTAAGCTCTTTGTGCATGTATAGGGAAATCTGTTTTTATGAGTCATGGTGCATTCAGGAGAAATCTTTCAGTGCCCTTCTGTTCCTGAACGTGTAGTAAGGGAAATAGTGGACTGGTCTCCACGAAGATCTGGTGACCTGGAAAAAAAAAGGCACTCTCTTTTGGGAACCTTACTCTGGAAGTAACATATAGAATTCACAGCAAACCACTGAATTGGTCAATATTGTCCACCAGGTCTCTATTTTAGGGGTTTCTCTTCTGTTTAGTTCTGGTTTGCTTGTTGTTGTAGAGTTCAAACAGAACCTTTTAGCCGTATTTCCACTGGACTCAGCCTCAACACTGCTTCAGCAATTGCTGGCATAGTTTTTGACCAAATGTGTTTGGACTGATTCAACTTGGTCATTTAATTTAATTAAATTTGTCCTCTCCCTTTTTCATCATGTATAATTTAAGCCGCATGTAGAATCTCAAATTAATGCAGAATGAGAAAGCAAATCTTTTTATTGGCAATTTCTTTAAGCAAGTTAATAAAGCAGTACAGAGACAGAATGACAACAGTATTATGTTTAGCAGTTTTTAAAATGTTGCACATTTAAGGACTACTAATAAAATTACAGCTAGTATGTCAGCGCTGCTACTTTATACCATGTACTCTTCAACTGGCAAAATCTCCCAGCATATTGCTGATAAGGCATAAGAGCAGAAATCATTATGCCACTAACATGATGTTGGACTACGCAAGCTTATTTCTATTATTAGCATTTGCCTTTTGATGCAAAATAATAATTCAGAAAATAATGTAGTGCAAGAGAAAAAAAAAAGAAAAAGCTCAAGTTTAATCTGTGGCAAAATTCCAGTGAATATACAGGAGGAAGACTTTGGACTAACGTAAATCATCAACTAAATCTGTTATATTACGTATGTTCACTTAAGCGACAATGACTTTATTGTAAAGAGTGCTGAAGCAGCATGAAATAAGCAAAAAATCTCTACACAGCAGAAATTGCAATTAAGTGAGGTACTTCTTGAAGTTCCTACCAAGTCAATCATCTTTAGTTGCTGTAGAGAGATTATCATGCAGAATTTTCTGATATTTTGCTCTTCAAGGGCACTTTTTGTTTTGTTTTGTTTTGTTTTGAAGAATCATATGTTCTAAAATAATATAAATCTGCAGTGCTATAAAAGCCTTATTTGTTGTTTTGCTGTCCTTCAGGCTTCCTACTTCAGTCTTAGAATAAATACATTTTCACGTTACTGCCTTCCTGGACTGCAATACTGACAGAATTAAGGGCAGGTACACATACTCGTGCATTCCAATAAGAAGGGTCAAAGTTTTCTCCTTGCCTCCCATTTCAAAGAGTGAGAGTAAGCAGCGTTCTGGCAAAATTTCACTGGAAGCCTATTGGCTTCCCTGACAGCCTAGGGATCAGTAACAAAATAAGCAGGTAGCACAGCCAAGGCTAAAAGGTTGTTCTTACAATCCATTTAATCCTCTTGGGCTCACATATAGCCAAGCCCAATCTACCTTTTTTATAAATAAAAAAGAAGAAAAAGATTAGTCAAATGCTCGCACGTGTATGTTAGAAAAATAGGGAATGGATGTTGTGAGCAGTGAACACAAATAAAAATGAATATCACCAATGAAATACCACTGGATGTTACTTAAAGTTTTTAATTACTATTCTATGTGTTAAACAACATGTATTAAGCAGCATCAAATACACTGTGGACATTCCATTTCCAAAAGAAGAGAAAAGCCCCAAACGAAAAGAGCAAAATCTGATCAGCCATGGTATGAAACACCCACAAAATTTCGTGGTAATATATGAAACTCCATTGCTCTATTGCTTTCAACAGAAATCTAGAAGAAATTCTATCTACCAGAGAGAAGATAACAATAATTAAACTTATTACTGTGACAGAAGTTTTTTTGCTTTTCATGCTATTGATTAACTGCTGGCAAAAATTAGTTTACATGTCTTGGATTTTTAGCAGTGATCTAAGTCTACTGCCCTCTGGACAGTCTGGGTCTCTCAAATTACATCTACTCACTAAGAATTTTAATAACTATTTCAGTGATTGATACTTTCTGAATCATTAGAGGCTGAATACAGAGAAAGCAGTACTTAAAAGTGTGTACTGTGAAAAACTGCATTAAAGTAAACTAAACATAAGCTCTCTGGGCAAATAATTTTATTTTTCTATGAAACAGAAGCTTTCTAATGGGTTTTGAAAGCAGTCTTCACAGAGGAATACAGTCAGAACCTTCTTTGTTTCCACAGTTATATGTAAGAGTAGGAAGGGATGATGGGAATCTTTGTGTTGCCAAACCCAAAGATTTTGCCATTTGTATTGGCAAATTGTGTCACAGAATATTCATATTACATTACACAAACTTGCTAAATTTACGTAAGACAGTTATATGGAAGGCTAGATGCTAGCATCTTCACACTGTTACTGTAAGACAATCACTAACATATAAGAACTCCAAATACAAAAGGATTCTGATCACTACATATATAATTCCTGATCAGTAAGAATAGAAATATCAGAACTTGACCTTAGACTCTCTATTTCCACTGTGAAATCTCACACTGTGGATGTGACTTGAAAAACAAACAAACAAACAAAAAAAAAAACTGGAAGAAAATGTAAGAATCACAGAAAGAAATGCTTTTTGAAAAACATACCCAAGCTATTTGCAATTATTTAGATGTTAAACAACAATTCTCTTCAGTGTTTTGCTTGATTTGTTGCCTTTTTTTTTTCTTTCTTATTTTGGTAAATTGCTTTTTTGTAAATTTGCATGAGATGATCTAGTAAAGTATTAGAAACAGAATCACTGTACTAAAGTTCAGTTACTACTAGTCTGATTTCTTGGCCCCTAAGAAGTTCTGTTAGGTTGTGAGGAAAGCTACAGTAGACAGTTGGTAACATAACAGAAATCAGACCATTTCAGCCACAATAAGCAGATTCAGGGGAAGGGAAATAAGAACAGAGAGACAAGTTGTAATAGAGACTCCAGTCAATGCAGAGAGGCACTGATGGCAATGGCCATGTCAGATCACACCTCTGACTACAGAAACATGCAATGGATGGCACAGAGAACAGGAATTTTTACAACATAATGAAACTTGAGAGGAGGAAAATCTGTGATCTAACAGTTTTGCTAGCTGGTGTACAGATTAGAAAGGCCATTATACAAGTTGAGCCACCATAAATAACAAAATCACATAGCAATACACAGAGGTAACAAAAAGAACAAAGAGATAGAGTGGTCCATCGACATCAGAAGTACTGATCAGCAAAATACCCAACACAAATTCCAACATTTGCTTAGGAATGAGGCACTGTCAAAACTTTTGTTTCTACTTTGAAAATGTGTCTTAGATAAACAGCTGCTGAACTGGCATTAACCTCATCATCCTAGCTGGAATGAGATGACTGCATTGCCAAAGAGAATGATCTAAAAATTCTATCTTTTCTGGATAACCAGAAAGGATCCCCAGTGGTAAGCATGTTCTTGAGCAGGAGCTGTGTGCAAGATGAAGAACATGGCAACACACATCAGCTTGTGCATAGACTGGCATCACAAAATGTTCTATAAAAACTGTTTATTACACATAAACCTATACAGGTGTCTGCACATCTCATCAGCTTCATTCATTTACTGCCACCTGGGTACTCTCAACAGCAAGCAGTCATTAAACAAACATCTTTGTTTACAGTTCACCCAGTATATTTCCATCTGTGGATTGGCTGCAAACATCTAATAAAAGCTTTTGCTGCTGAAAATTTGTTACCCAAGTGTTACAGATCAGACTGATAAGTGAAACAATCTTAGGAGAATTGCTTCTGGAATGGAAAACCATAATTTGTATGAGAGTAATGTTTTTAAAAAAACAAAAACTGCAGGTTCTCTTTGTGGTTCTATGCAGTAGGAAAAACAGCACATAATCTTTGAAGAAACCCTGGCTTAATTATTTGAAGTCTGGTAGACTATAATTGCAGCTGCAGAACTTTCTGTCTAGGTTAGTTTACCCTACTGACATCTTTTCCATGAAGATATTTTTAGCATTTTGGAGGCCTGAGTTTCACTTGGGAAGGGAACACCTTTCATGACACAAAGCAATTAGGTAAGATTAGCAAACATTCAGAGAATTTAAGTCTATGCGCTGGTGTTCACAGCACTATCCCTGAAGGTTAGATTTATTATTTACCTCTTTAGTGACCACATCCTGTCAACTGTTTATGTTGCAAACAGTGCATACTGGAGTTTTTCACTCTGTAATTGAGTAAAATACCAGTTGCATTTAAGAAAATCCACTAAAAAATTAGAATAGAATAGAATAGAATAGAATAGAATAGAATAGAATAGGTCAGTTGGAAAGCACTAACAGAAGTGCCATCAAAGTTACTGAATCCTATCCCCCCGCAATGATGGGATTAGATGTAGTCATGACTGTCTCCACTGAGAGAACTAAGAGTAAATTACTAAACAAAGGGATTACAAGGGTGGAAGCAGGATCTTAAATTAAGACTCATCAGCCTAAGACTGGTAGAGCCTTTGTTTTCCTACTCTACTACTAATCACTATATAAAAGTCATGACTTCCAGTTTGCAAGCTTAATGTTCTTAAGATAAC
The DNA here is from genome assembly GCA_030625065.1 of Alectoris magna. Classification (NCBI taxonomy): domain Eukaryota; kingdom Metazoa; phylum Chordata; class Aves; order Galliformes; family Phasianidae; genus Alectoris; species Alectoris magna. Next base: position 65,410,198 of record CM060560.1, read on the forward strand.
CACACATATCTATGGGCAAAACATAAATTGCTTCACTGCTAATAAAAGGCACAAACAACAGAAGTATAAATATAAGCAGAGCCTGCTCAGTGCAGTGCATCAAACAGTGCCCTCTCCAAAATTTCAGGAAGCTCTCTTCTAATTTTCTTATCCCAGCATACCATCAGACTATGAGAGTTATTTAAGATACCAATTTAAATGGCATAGAAATAAAAATGGACAAACTAGCCATTGTCATTTCCAGAATCTAAGGCCTTACATACAATTTGAAATGTTTGGCATATATTGGGTAGAGATCTCTTTATCATCTTCAGTGTTAAAACTGCCCCAGAATAATCTCATCACGCACAAGGAAACTGTATCTTTAATATCCATGTGCATTACCAGTGAAAGCTGACAGATTAAATTTGGCAAATCAAGATCTACTTGATAAGGTTATTTTAGTGTTTATAGGCAATGTCGTGCATTCTTGCATACTCAAAGTACAGGTGGTACTTGACAAGGTCTGCCTCTGAAAGTAAACAGATGGACTGCAAATCTTCCTCACACACAAGAACTCAGTACATTCAACAGATACCCCTGGCAAATAAGAATGGATAGTTAAAAGGTCCCACAGATAGCTCTTGTGCCTATGGTGCTTGAAAGCTGAAAAGTGTGGCCTGCCTCATCCAACAGCAACACCAGCTAAGTCCCAAGTCCTGGAAAAACAACAGCTGTATCAAGGTGTTGACACAATCACACCAGTAAGTTCAGCCATTGCATGTTTTGGTATGCCCTTGGAGGCGCAGATCCCACTGAGATTATATACTTCACGGAAGAGTAGAAACCTTTTCCAAGCAGTTTTGACTTCCACAACTTGAGAAAATTCCTGCACAAAATTGGATGGCTGTAAGTATGACACAAATCATCCACTTAGCAATTTTATGTTTGGATTTGGAATATTTTCTGGAGAGGGATATAAATGCTATCCTATCTTCTTGTTCAGAGCAGCTAAATATGAAAACTGGTAGAAAAACACTACACGATTAAAAAAAAAAATAAAAAAAAAATTAAAAAAAGAAGAAGAAACAAAAAAGCAGAAAATCTGCAGTGTAGAAATGTAAAACAAGCATTCTGGTGAAAGAACAGGCTGATAGGAAAAGATGGCGGCAATAAGGTGAAGACAAAGATGAATAAAAAAGGCAAGGAGCACAATGATCATTCTGTAATCCAGTTTTTGTTCTCTGTAAAATAGAGGATACATTGTTCTAAAATTTACCATCCCATATCTATACTATCACTTTGCTATTCATTTGGAATGTTCTCTGAGCTAAAAGGTATTATAAGTCCCATATAAGAAACTACAGAACTAAGCAGCCATATTTCAGATATGGAGGAAATTACTGGACATTTTATGATTGCATAAAGTTCAGAAAGCTTTGAGATGTCTGATATTTTAAGTTAGTGGCTTTCAGATGGCAGTGACCCAAGAACTTCCAAGTTCTACTACAAATTTTTGATGATTCATTCAATTTCAGCAGGCATATTGCCTCAGCCAACATCTTCCTAAATGGGATATTTAGAGCTGGGCACTTTTTATTTTTAAGAATAATAAGAATATAATAAGAATAATATAATAATAAGAACTGTTAACTAAACATCAAAACTTTACTAAAAATTTCAAGAAGAAAACACTCTGGAATGTGATACAGCAGAAAAAATGGAATGTATCTGCACCATTCTACAGTCCACTGTCAGCATTCTCAAATAAGGCAGCCCAGACTGAGCATTTATGAAGGCAATCATTCAAAAGCTAATTATATTTTATGAGAATGCAAATGATGGCACCATATCCCAACATTACTGAAAGGAGTACAAACATTATCTGTATGATTCAAAATACTCAATCCTTACTTAAAACACTCTTCTATGGAGGCAAAATAAGCAGAGAAGACATTTTCATTTTAACCAATCTAAATGCAAGCCTGGCATAATCAGAATAATCAAAAGCATTCCTTTCATGCAGTCATTCAACAAAAACCTTCTACACATTACAGTAGCATGAGGAAAGGCAGAAGGAGTTCTGTACTAAAGACCCAGGTGAAATTTCTGCCACATTTAATCAAACATCATTATTAAAATCACAAGATGTTTCAGCTGCTGTCATTAGATAAATCTTAAAGAGAAAAATAATATTTTTATCAGCATTAACTGTTCTTGAACTCTGCAAGCAATAAGATTTTTTTTGCCTTCTAAAATACTCACAATTTCCAAAGTAAACAATTTAATTTTCGTTTACATTATACGCCTATAGCACAAGTATTCCTTCTGCCATGGACAACAGCATACTAAATGTTAACCTACATCTTTCCATTTACTAGGAACTTCCCCTCAGGATGTTTGCTTTGCAGAACTTCCATCCTTTGCAATTGTGAGCACCAGTAATTCAAGCTGATGTTTACTAAAGTAGGTTTACTCACTCTGCCACGTGAAAATATGAAATGGGATTTGTGATCTCACAAAAACTGTGTCTCAAGTACAACCAATTATCCTGATTAAATATGCCAGAATATATCAGACTACTAAGTTAGCTTTCCGTACACACTGAAACCTCTGAGAACACCAAGCACGGTCTTTTCAAACTTCCCAACAGCTTTCATTCCATCCGTTATTTTTCAAACAAATGGAGATAGATGTGAAGAAAATGGCATGAAGTACTCTTGCTAAATTTTACGCAAGCTTAAAGTACATGGTTTGCTCTGAAATTAATGCCTCCTATTTATTTCCATGGAAACTACAACAGATACAAAGAGCACAATGACGCTATTTGATAGAGCAAATTCTCAGCTACAAAACTCTCTTTTTCAACATAGTCACCACCATTAGCTGGGTGTTTTTGCCAGTAATGAACAAGTGCCTGCATGCTGCACTTGTCCAAACTTGCTCCAGCAGAGGTGGCCCACTGTTATGGTTGCCACTGCTGAAACACACCATCCATCATCTCACTGCACTCACATCCACTGTTTGCTCTCCATAAACATTCAGTAAGTGCCGATGAATGTCAGTGGGTGCCATTTTTTTCCAGATGGAGGAATTCAATGACACACTTTTGCTTCATCCACACTTCCATATCAGACATCATTGTGTCAGTCTGCCCCTCTGCTGCCATCTCTTGCATGGCAACAGAAAGTACTGGAATACTGGCAGGAAGGTTCAACCGCTATTGCCATGCCACCAACATCTGCCCTTGATGTATAAAATAGGAGTCATTACTTTCGGAGCAGCCTTCATAGCTTATAACCCAAGTCATTTGCATTAATCTGGTACCAATCTTAATCTGGTTTCATTGTCTGGAAACGAAGGAAACAATTGCCCACATAAAAATAAAATACTGAGTTATAACAAAAGATGTCTTCAAATGAAATGTTCCACATTGTAGCCAGATTTCAGGTAATAGAGACATGATGCTATACTGACTATATTTTTGATAAACACCATGCAGACTTTATAACTCCCGACTGAAATATAAAAAAAATAGGAGAATTATTCATTTTATTTTCTCAGTAATATAAGGGTCAATGGATTTCAATGCAGTATACCCTGATTCCATTATCTGCAAAGTGTCTGAAAATTCAAATAAAATGATTGAGCTTTAGTGCTGTCTGGCCAATGAAGTCTCATTGGAAGGAGGAATAATGAATCATGACATCTTTCAGATAATTTGGACCTCTTCTTTCTCCAAAACTTTCAGTGATACTTATTGTTAACATACAGCTAGAAATACCTACAAGAGCTCCAGACACATGGCTGGTAAGTAAAACCACTATAAAATTAAGGACTATTCCCTTTTATAACCAAATCCTCCCACTTTCTCCACTACCAGAGGAACAGCAAATGAGCTTTCTATTACACACAAGGGCCTGACATCAGACTAAAGAAATTTAGCTAATATTTACTTTAAAGGACTGGTGCTACTTGCTTCCTTCTTCCATTTATGAACTATCCACATTATTCCAAATTCACATCAGGAAGGACTTCAGAGGGGCTCACATAAAGATGTTCTAAAAATCCAACCTAATGAGACAACTCAAAAATAATGGAATTTTCCTTCATGGAAATTCGAAGGAAAATACATCTTAACAAACTCCTGTGACTTTTACAACACATTTTTTTTTCTTTTTTTTTCTTTCATATGTCATGAAACTTCCAACTTCACTCCTGCAATACCATTTCTCAGTTCTGACTACCTACCTGATTTCCTACCCCAGCTACATGCATATGGATGCCTACTCTTCTTAACTACATGAGTGCTGTTCAGAGACACTTAACTTTTGACAGAAGCTCAAAATAAAAAGGAAAGATACAATGGAGTCACATAAAGTTTTTTAGAATTTTCTGGTCCTTACAATTGGAGAAAATAGTGAAAATGTGAGTTTTCACTGCTCAAACTTCATAAAACAATAAAATACCCTGCTAATTATTTTTATACCTGGCAAGCACTAATACAATTCAGCTTTGTAATCAGTTTCAACTTGCAGTAGCCATCATTAGACTTCATATTTGCCCTGTGGCCTTAAGGCAAAGCACATCCACACCTCACTGCACTGCGCTTTCTGCCAGGTGACTCCCGTCCAGCCCTGCTCACAGCTCCAGCACTGGCTTCAGAATTTATCTGTGACTATAGATATTGCATTACCCCAGTTCCAAGCTGTATTCCTGGAGATTAAGATCATATCACCAATATGATTCAGATCTTAAGTCAAAATTTATTGAGGACAACAAATGTTGGAACAGGCACTCAAGGAGAAATACTGGAAGTCAAACTTTTCCACATTCTCAGTCATTGTGCAGTGCTATGGATCATGATAGTATTGTAGAAACATGCTTTATTCAAATGAGATATATACATCCTGAATTACTTATTCAAACTTAAAAAAATGAGTCGGAAGAGACAAAAAACTGAATATCCCAAAGTATTCCCATATGTTAGCACAAACAAGCCCCCCCCAAAAAGGCTGTACAAACCATTTTCCCCAGAGCTCCCATTTACCTGAGTTCTCCGGCCCTGACACTGACGCAGCTCAGGACTGACCATCTTAGAGCTTCAGATCCCTCCAGAAGTTTCTTTTAATTTGTCCACTGCTGTTCAATTGATCTCATTCTAAATCTTAATAAGCAAGTGAAATTTACTGATGTCTCAACCTTGGAGCCAGAGCCTGTCAGTGGTGCAGAACATGATGCCTCTACAGCAGCCTGCACGCACAAATCAGTCAAAGAGGAAAGAACAAAACCAAAGGAAGGTGCACAGAAAAAAAAAAGGACATGGGTAGATGGTATTATACAGGCTGAAAGAACAAAAAAGGCACATAAAAAATCCTGCAGAACTAAGTGAGAATTTTTGTTGTTGTTTGCATACGTATTGCAGAGAAGGCAAAATATATCGAGTAATCCCACTAATCTGGTCATTTAACATTTTAAAATTGCTTCTCCACAAGCACGCATGTTGGTACACAGTTTACAAATGGAGATTTACATTGCTTAACTGTAAATCTGCTCCAAAGCGTCCCTGTGACAGCCTCTCCCTCACATTTGTTCTAAACCATCGCCGTACAGATTACTCGTATGACATATATATCTATTATGTCTCCTTGAATGACACTGGATTGCTCTTTATCTTTTCAATATCTGTACTCCGCAAGAAGAGATTATCTCAGGATTAGAGTGTTAATTTACAGTGAGTCAGGTGGTCAGAGAAACTATTCTTGTGCTTGATCTGATGTCAGCTGAAACTTAAGTCAATCTGGTGTCACTTCACTGAGCAGTAAACAATTTCTATTTAATTATTAGCAATTATTTCTCATCTTCCCAGAGTATGTTCCCTTCTGGTTTTAAAACTGTAAATGTAAAAACACTGAGTGACATAAAACAAAGTGCCAGTAAACACTGTACACGAGAGCGATGTTGCTCTCAAATGAGCAAAACATGAAACCAATGTAAGGGAAAAATAAGGCTTTACTCATAAAGCATATATCCCTTTATCTTGAAATATAAATTCATGTATTAAATTGTATTTTTGAATGGACTGTGAATCTTGAAAATGTATCCAGTAAGCTTTTCCACAAATAAATCCTTTAAAAAGAACCTTCCCCCCAATTACACCAAGGCAGAAAAGCATGTTTATTTATTTGCATTTAGCAAGTCACTTAATATTAATAATGTGTTTAACTCTGTTGACCTCAGTATGCCTCACAGCGGTGCAGAACTTACGCCTTAAAATATCACTGCCAGTTTTAACAATTCCAGCAAAGCTCTCCCCTTATTTTCCATTGCTTTCTGTATTGCTGTACCATAACATCACCACAAATAAAGTAGAAGTATCTCCCAGAAAACTATGACTAGAATTGGGCAGAATGCTGCCATTATCTATGTGCTTTTCCACAGACAAATCTGAAGTAAACACCTGAAATTCTCTTTGAAGAAAGTAGGAGAGGCAAAGCTGGTAGAAGGTGGGAAAGTACTCAAGAACCACACATGCTGCAGCATCCCACAGCCCAGGGACATCTTGGTGCAGGACAGGGCTCCTTGGCACCTCATCCTGATGCCCACATCCACCAGTGCCATCATCTTCCAAGCCAGTTCCCAAAAGCATTAACTTAAAGCCTCAGATAACCTCAGTTTCATATAATAGAGTCATAGAATGGCCTGGGTTGAAAAGGACCACAATGATCATCTAGTTTCAACCCCACTGCTACGTGAAGGGTCGCCAACCACCAGATCAGGCTGCCCAGAGCCACATCCAGCCTGGCCTTGAATGCCTCCAGGGATGGGGCATCCACAACCTCCTTGGGCAACCTGTTCCAGCGCGTCACCACCCTCCGAGTGGGTCACCCTCAGTTTGATTTAATCTAGTGGTTTTGAGAGACATAAGAGATTTCAAACTCTATCTGATTTCTGAGGAAAGCAGTGAAATTAAGATAGAAGGAAGAATACAATTTTTCTTCCTGACTCTCCATTTCTCTGCTTCTCTCTGATATAGAAAATACTAAAGATTGCAAGATAAATTTATCTTTTAAAATAGCTTCTATTCCCAAACAGTGATGCCACATTTGCTCATACTTCCATTTAAGAACACGATAAAGACACTTAACCAAAATGAAGAATTCTAGTCAGAAATCATCCTTACTTCTAAAAGATGACAACGAAGGGATTAGGAATTTATGACTACAGTTGAGGCAGGTTCACTACATTAAAGAAATCATTTTAATTAACAGAGCAGAAAATCTACATAGAGCCTCCAGAATCTTTGGGTTGCTCTGGGACTTTGGAAGTCAGTCACAGCATATTTAGATGTTTTTCCTTTAGTGGCTGCCCTGAGGCATTATAATATGCAATGTGTATTACCACAATACCAAAACTTGTAACAAACCCCACTGACACTAGCATCAGATATTTTTGTTGAGCTCTCAAAGTATAAAAGAACATTTAAAATAACTGAGAGAAGGAAGAAGGTTAGAATTGCTATATCTTTCATCAGAGTACAGTAAAAATAATGAAAACGCATGCATTAGAAGTTCAACCACAACAACCCAGCAAGAAGTCTACAGCAGGTTTTGAAAAATTTTGATATAGTAGTGAAATTTCAGGAAAGAGAAGACAACATTTTCTCAGTACCACTTCTCTGAAATTTCCTTGCATTGATCTAAATTGCTATTAAAAATATCCAGAAACACTAGTGCAGGAAATATAGATCAAAATAAACACTGAAAAGACTTTTTAAAAATCTTATAATCGTATGCAAATATTTAGTACTGGGAATGAAAACAGGAGTTAGCTTTACCAGCACCGCAGGTCTAAAAGAAAGGCACTCCTTAATAATATCTAGTGAAGGCTCATCTTACTCCTCTCTGAGAACACAGATTATCTATAATTTTCCCTTCTAAAATTCTAACTGGATATGAAGAACACTGAGTGCAATACAGAACTGGACCTTGGAGGCAAATGTCTATCTTACAAGGAGATACAGTTCAGACTCTACAGAAATGCATATGAGCTGTTCAAGCAGAAACAGGATCTGAACAAAAAGCAAATGTCATTTTGAAAAATTCAATGAAAGCAGGCCAGGACGCATTTATGTAAAATGTTCAAAGTCTTTGTTTATTCCCAAAATTATGAGATATCTTAAAGGAGAATCAAATGAAAGCTCAGATGACTCATGTTCTATTAAGCAATCAACAAGTTATAAATAGTGATGAGCTTGTTTGAGCACTATTACATGAATAATTTTTACATTTATTTTACCCTTACATGCTCAGACTCCTGGTAGTCCAGCGCATCAAAATTTCAAGAAATAATTTTTGCTGTCAATATATTCTTAGTAGTCATGACAGAGACATTTTCAAAGTTGAAATTTTTGCTTGCCTATCTTCTGGTATTTTGTGAAACAATTCCAAAACTTACAATCTTGTAGAATACTGATCTTAAGATTGTTTTGCAATTGTCACTGAACCATGGAATCATTTAGGTTGGAAAGGATTCTTAAGATCATCAAGTCCAACCATCAAGAAACGCCACCAAGTCCACTTATAAACCATGTCCCTTAGTGACACAACCACCTATTTCTTAAATACTTCCAGACATGGGGACTCCATGGGCAGCCACTTTCAATGCTTGACCACCCTCTGTGTGAAGAAGTTCTTCCTGATATCCAGCCTGACTTTCCCTGGTGCAACCAGAGGCCATTTCCTCACATCATATCACTTGTCACCTGGGAAAAGAGGTGGATGCTCTCTTTGCTGCAGCCTTTTGTCAGGCAGTTGTAGAGTGTGATGAGGTCTCCACTCAGCCTCTTCTAGTCCTCTTAGGACTAGAGGGAATTGAATGGTTTCAAGCTGCGGCAGGGGAGATTCAGGCTGGACATTAGGAAATATTACTTCTCAGAAAGGGTGGTCAGGCACTGGAATGGACTGCCCAGGGAGGTGGTGGAGTCACTGACCCTGGAGGTGTTCAAGGAAGTACTGGATGTTGTGTTGAGGGACATGGTTTAGCGGGAGCTTTTGGAGATAGGCGAACAGTTGGACTGGATGATCTTTTAGGTCTTTTCCAACCTTGGTGATTCTATGATTCTATGATTCTCCTCCACACTAAACAGTCCAACATCCCTCAGCCACTTCTCATCTGTCTTGTTTCCCAGTCCCTTCATCAGCTTCAGTGCTCTTTGAACATGTTCCAGCAACTCCATGTCCTTCCTGTAGTGAGAGGCTCAAAACAGAACACAGTGCTCTAGGTGCAGCCTTCCCAGGGCCTGGTATGGAAGGAGAATCACATCCGTGGTTCTGCTGGCCACACTATTTCTGATGAAGGCATAGATGCCATTGGCCCTCTTGGCCACCTGTTCACACTGCTGGCTTGTGCTCAGACAGCTGTCAACAAACACCCCCAGATTCTTTTATATCAGGCAATTTTCTAGCCCCTCTTCCCTTCTAGCACTGCACGGGTTCACTCCAGTAAATTTAAACTGAGGAATTTTCTTGTATATGTAACTAACATAGATTAAGTGATGCCACTTAGACACCCAGTTATTTCATATACAAATGAAGAAAACACAACTCTTGCTGAAAAGAATAACATGAACAAAACCTGGGTGTCAGAGGAAGGAGTGATTAACTAGATTTATAACTTTGTTCTATGGCATTGAATCTAAACCGAACTAGTGAAATGTAGCATAGCAGAATATGATCTTTTAATGAGAAAAATTATATATGGCATGTTCAAAATACTAATTCCCAAATAACATGAAATGTTGTGGCATCATTAACTTCAGAACTAAGATATTCTGGACAGAGGCACACATGTTGGATCACAGGATTGTTTCACCTGAGAAACTACATCAGGTGCATGACAGAGGAAGCAGGACAAAGCCTGTCAAGTGTTGGCACCACAAAGATGAAAAGCTTTGCAGCAATTCATGAGGATCTTGCAAGAAGTCATCTCATTGCTGTGCTCCTCTCTGCTGCTGTAACAAGCAGTCAAACTGGAAATCTCCACTGAATATACTGCAAGTTCAAGAAAGGCTTTCAATTTCAGCTACAGTATTTATTTTCCACCTCACAATAACTGACTATTACATATGGCTACTTATGGTGCTGAAGATACAGAATACATATTATATATGGTGGTTAAAGCATAAAAGATCTCATTAAATAAATCTCTGGGAAAAATAAATTGACAAATTACATATCGAACAGAAGATAAAGTCTACATTTTATGAGTAATTTCTAATTCTGACCTGTTGCTGCAGCATTATTCTAATGCAATGACATGGTCTTTACAAATGCCATATTACAGTATGCACGTGGAGTTACTTTCCTGAGCTTGAGCTGTAAGCATAACAGTGGGATCTCAAAGAGTACAAAATTATCCCAGTATGGCTCCAGTAATGAGTCTATCCTGAGAGTCTAGGGCATTCTGTCATCGTTGCGATATCTGTGGCCTTACCTAGGAATTAACAGCACAACGTAAGCATGCATCAGTCAACAACTTTCAAAATCCCAGTGTAGAAAATCACAGTTTGTTTCGGTTCATCCCCCTTGTTGTGTGTTTAAGAGCTCACTGCTATAATTGCACTCACACTGCTGGCTGGTATAACCAGTCTCATCCTAGGCTTCAGCAGGCAAAAGATGCTAACAGTCCTCCGCATCTGCCGCTGCCCAACATGAAAAGGACCTAACATTGTCCCACATATTCTTAATACAATAATTCAGCTAAATTAAAAGAACAGACAGTACTCACAAATTAGTGGGCATTTGTTGAGTGGATGTAACTTAGAAGAAATCATAAAGGTCTCCATGATTGGATAATGGGAATGGACTGTAAGTATATGTCCTCAGAGAAATTTTTGATAAGTATGTAAGGTTTAGTTCTCTGAAAGTAAACTGCAACTGGATCACACTGTAAGAGACTGAACTGTTCCACAGAAGCCCCTTGAAGAAAATAAGGTAACCAATAAACAAACAAACAAGTAAGCGTATTTATGCAGTAAGTTGATTTCAAGCAGAAATTTGCAAGAGCATGACATGAAATACAGTGACAAAGCACAGCTGTGATCATCATATGCTAAAATGCTGATGTTACCTTTGCTGCCTAAAGTAACAATAAAAACAATAACAAGCAAGCTCAGGCTTCAACATGCTTCTGCAGACATGAAGCTAGATCTGCCATTGCTACTACATGGTATTGAGCAAATAAAGTCAATATTCTGAGTCTCTATTTTCCAATTTGTTCTAAACAGATTCATCAGGAACACCTATGCCACTTTATTGTTACATGAGCACCTTTAATTTGCTTGGAGCACTTAGCATCGTAATAAGTAGACTGAGATAATACTGTAGTTTCCTCCGCCTTGATGGAAGTACTATGGCATCAAAATTACACTTTTTTGACACAATGTATTGATTTTGACAAAATGCCATTCAGAAAAAAAAAATAAATAAATATTCAAAGAAAAGCACCGTTTTATTCAAATATTAGTGTGAATATTTCAGTGTGCTTTCGTATAAAATTAATCCTACTTTAAACAAACAAACAAAAACAAACAAACAAACAAAAACCTTAATGATAAAACCCCTTCTGACTGATCCCAAGAAGGATTTTTAAAATATTCTGTTGAAAATATTTAAATATGATTTTTTTTGCTGATTCTAGGCAAAAACAAATAAAAACGCCTTTAAGTGGCAGTCTGTTTTCCTCATAACTCAATTCAGTTTGTGTCTGGAAGTGGCCTCAAGAAAAGATTTTGTATGCCTGTTGTCCTTCTTTCCTACACTCCAGCCTTCTTTTTGAAGGTTTCTACAGTGTTTGTTCATAGTATGAGAGAGTAGGGACTCTAATTCCTTGAAAGGAACCTTCCACCCCTTGTCTGCATCTCCGATACCAACAGGAATCTGCACTGCAGTCTGGCAACATGGGGAACATGTCCTGCACAACTCCATCAGCAGCTTTTGGCAAACTAGTCCTGGAATACCTTGAAATAATCCACCAGAGAAGAAACAAAACAGCTCACAGCACCACCACAGAAAGAGAAAATTGCTGTGAGGATTAGCGTCTCCCTTTGCCTGCCTGCTCTCTGTTCTCCTCTTGCTTTTCATCTTAGGCTGCAGTGATTGACCTGTCTGAAGAAATCTATACTGTTTCCAGTGAAGAAGGTGATGAGGTGAAGAATGTGAGGAAGCACATGCTGAGAAGTTAAGACTGTGAGTCAGTGAACAGCCTACATGAGTAGTGCACATCATAGATGGTGTCTATGACACCTGTGATACCTGGGAACTCATGGCCAGCCCTTGGATAAGGGCACATGTGCTAAAGTGCCCTACCTCAAGAATGTCCCGGACACAGGAATTATATCCTGTCTTCCACCTTTTTATGATGCAAATAAAAATTATATCGTCCATCTCAGGAGATGTGATATTTAATCCTGATCTCTAATCGATTTCCTGCCCTAGATTTCATGATGACTTAGTTCTGAACCTTTGTCTTTTGGAAAGGAAGCAGTCACAAGTTCTTGAAAGAACATCACATCTGCTCTCAGTTCCCATTCTGCATTAAAAATACAGATTCCAACAGCTTTCAAAATGTATTACAGTTTCTTTTTTTAAAGTTTATTGAAGTCATCAGAAACTCTCATCTCAGGGCTTACACAAACCTATACCATATATTGCAGAATCCAGTATTGTAGGCAAAAGGAGCTTGAAGAAAAGTAGTCTCAGACATAAATTAATCCATGACTGAATATCCAAAGACATTCGGATTTTCTCTTCTTGAATTCACAATAACATAATTCAAACATTGCTTCAGAAAGAATTTTGAGCACTAGTGCAGTTTAAAGCAAATGAACTGCTGCTTCAAGATTTCTGAACTGCTGTGGCTTAAAGGAGAGCTTACATTATTTTGCCTTTAAAGTCACAGACACACACACAGTATTTTACACCATCTTTACATTAAAGTTTTCTAGCATTCACAGGAAACAGTCAATGAGAGCAAGGAACTTCCAGAAATGTGACTGAATGATAGGAGAAGAATTTTACTGCAATGTCAGTGATTGACAATGGACAGCTTTAGGAATTTAATGACTGCTACCAGCAACTATAGCAACGTGCTTACATTATATTGTAAGAAGTACCACCTACAAGGACAAATGTGACTAAAACCTATACAGATATATAGATACCTTCACCTAGGGAATATTCCATAGTTTAAATATTAAGAAAATAACTGTTATATATTCCTGAACTTCATAGAGGCTGGGAGATTTTGCTAGGGGAGTATCACTTTTCATGCTATTTGTTAAACACCTGATACTAGCCTCAATCAGAGACATGATATTGGGCAGAGATGTTGGGCTAAGAGATATTTGGTGTGAGTCAAAATAGGAGTTCATACATCTGTTTACTCCTGCTTCTCATAGGCAGCAGAGAAATGAGAATAAAGATGAAGATAATGCTTTGGAGCAAGTTGCTAATTAAGTGATGACTAAACCTCACAATTCATTTCAAAAACAGAAGTCAACTGGGCTTTGAGTTACCTATATTAGTGCTGAAGTCCTAATCAGGATTATCTTTCAGGGAATCTTCTAGCTACTCTATCTTACCTGCCTTGGCTCATGCTGCAAAACTCCTTGACAGCATGAAAACTCCACTCCTTTTGGATGGCCTCAAACAAGAGATGCCCTCCATAAGTACACATTAAGTTCCCACTGTAACTTGCTGTGCAGTACACTGAACCAAATCAGAGCTTCTACAACCAGTTAAGCTGCCAGCACGGGCATTTAATGTGGTCACAGGGCAACCAGCTTCACCCTGCAGACCTGCACCTGCTGGGATGCACTGTAGTAGCCTTTGTCAGACCTCAGGAGAACAGGGGCTGTCACTCATGCTGAGTGATGCAAGACTTGCTTCTTCTCTTGTTGGTGGCCCCACACCATGAGAGCATTTAATTCCTGCATATGAAGCTTTGAGACCTACAAATGAAAAGCAATTTCAACATTTATTTCAAATCATAGAATCGTGGAATGGTTGGGGTTGGTTCCAACCATTGGGTTGGAAAGGACTTCAAAGCCAATCCAGTTACAACCTTCTGCCATGGGCAGGGTTGCCCAGGGCCCCATCCAACCTGGCCTTGTACAAATGCATAGTTAGTATTACATTCTGGTAATCCATTCACTTACAGATTTACAGCCTTGCACCTTGCTTTTACAAATTATCTTTCCCAAGCACACATATCCCCTGCTGGGCCCCTCCCTGCAAAGAGAAGCATTTGGGTACATATCAAACTGCACCAATCCCTGTTAGCAGCCCCAAGGCCAGCTTACAGAGTGTGCTGGCAGGCTCTGCTAACTCCGTGTGGAGAACGCATTTTGCAGTGGAGATCCTACAGATTGCTTCTATAAACAGATGTCTCAGGTGGCTTCGTTTTTCACTGTAATGTTGCTAAAACAGACGGCTTACAACTTTTGCTCTGGGGAGACCTCACTGACGCCTTCCAGTACTTGAAGGGAGCTTATAAATGGGGGCGTGGGAGCTGACTTTTTACATGGGCAGATACTAATAGGACAAGGGGAAATGGCTTTTAACCAGAAGAGAGGAGATTTAGTTTAGATGTTAGGAGGAAAAATTTTACTCAGAAGGTGGTGAGGCTCTGGCATAGGCTGCCCAGAAAAGCTGTGGATGCCCAATCCAAATCATTCTGTGAGTCAATGATTCTATGATTTTGTTAACATGAATTCTGCAAAATAATTCTACAAGGATTTAAAAAAACAAACAAAAAAAAAACAACTTAGCCTCATTAGTATTCAATAAGTAAACTTTTTCCTACGTTTATTTTCTCATTTTACAGTGAGGCTGTTGCGGTGCCAAGGACAAGCAGCATGCAGGTGACAGACCCACAGAGCCAGCTAGCCACTGCAATCATGCAAGGACAGCAGGCCACACAGCAGCAGCTATGGGCTCATGGTCCTGCATTTGTTTCAGAAAGAAAATCTCCAGGAAAAGCTGACCTGCAAACATCACTGCAGCCTTTTGCATAGAAAACTGTGGGGGATTTTTACTAGCTCTTGATTTAATTCCAGCTGAGAATTCACCTTACTTCAGAATTTCAACTGGCATGACTTAGTGGGGGTGTTCAACAAGGCTCCACGCAGTACAGCTGATGCAGCTGGTACAAAGTTAAAAAAAAAAAAAAAAAAAAAAGTGGAATTTATTAGGCCTACATCCTGATATACATTCTCAAAGAGACTCTACGGCCAGGTCTCTACTAGTGAATTAAACATGACCAGAATACCAACCATGTTCCCTGGCACCAAGGCCATCTGACAAGAACACCTTGAGCCTGTAACTCTCTCCCCCTCCACAAAAGTGATGTTGCATGCTGCCTGCATGCCAGCAGCAGTCTCTGGCCAGCGTTAGCTCCTGGGCACTGCCTGGGACATGCTCAGGAGACCAAAGTCAAGTTCAAAAGCCCTCCAGTGGCTTAATGGCAGAGATTATTTCAGTCTCAATATTCAGGAACCATTTCCAAAGCCACTCAGTGTACCTGCACAGAGCAGCCTGTTTGTTTGGTTATCTGCATTGGACAGTCCCATGCTATGCATACAGAAGCTGAGGGAAAAGGAGAAGAAACTCCAGCCCACAGGCCCAGGAAATTAGGTTACAGAAGATAATTTCTGCAGTCTGGCAATAACAATTCAGCTGTAAAGCCTTCAATAAATTCTTTGGGATGTACACTAACTCTAAAGGACACCAAGCCTCTAGAATTAGTGAATAATTAATAAAATAGTTTTCACCCCTTTTATCAGTGTCTAAGGCTACGATTTGTTTATTCCCATAGAGGAAAATCAAGGGAGAAAAAAAACAAAACGATGTTGGACCTGCTGGTAGATAAGAGACACTACACTACTGAATTTTTCTAATTTAGTTTCAGTATTTTTCCCTGGAAGCTTTGATTTAAAAGCATAAGAAAACAGCATTTTGAAAATGTACTGATTGGATCTTCACCAGCTAGAGCTTCCAGTCAAAACAGCTCAAAAAAAAACAAACCAAGAAATGTTGTCTTAAGTCAACTTCTTGTTCTTCTTCATTCTGAAGTGACCAGCTGGACGGCTCCTGGCATGAACTGCACCGGAGTAAAGACCACAGAAATACAATCCTTCCTAGCCACCTCCATGTCAAATGTACCACGTGGCATGACTGCTGGTTCTCATAACTGCCTCTCCATACCCTACTAGAGGGAAACAAAAATAAGCCAGAGTCCAACTCATATAGCAGGCCAAATTTTAAAAGCATCTGCACTTCAGGACTTCGGCCAATATTCTTGCAAAGTTAAGAGTGGAACAACACAATCCTTATCTGTATGAAGATGTTGAATGGAATAATCAGCATTATTCAGATAAGTGTTTCTCTGCTTTTAGAAAGAAGGAGAGGGCAGAACTATACCTAAAAGTCACACAGATCATGAAACAACCATAGAATATTGAAAAGACCACAAAGATCATCTAGTCCAACCATCAACCCATCACCGCCATGCGCAGTAACAAAGTACCTCAGTGCCACATCTACAGGTTTCTTGAAAACTTCCAGTGATTATGGCAACAACTGAAAATAGTTCTATTAAAATAAGTGAAAATGTAAAGCATTTTCAGGATTTAAGCTTGCAATTAGATATCATTCTTCTGCTTCTAACATGTTCATCAGTACTCACAATGCTGTGAATGCAAAATCCTTGTTACGCAGGGAACTTGCAGGAGTTGGACGGAGCGCATGGCACTTGGATGGAGTGCATGGCAACTTCAGAATATCTAAAAAAAATTCAGCCTATGATACCTAACTGATTAAAAATTCCAATCTTGATGTTAAGGTCTGTGTATATGCAGCTTTTGTACCATCGTACATCATATGAAGATGAAATGGAATAACTTATGGTCAAGTTATCATCAGCATTAGTGCTGCGTTGATTTACTTCTGCCTTTGTTTGTGTGATGGCTGACAGATGTGGGGCACCACTGAAATTGCAACACTGTGGAATAGCCAAGCTTGACACTGTATTTTCCCTGAAAAGTAAAATGTGTTCCACAGAAGTACGATATGATATGATACAAGATGCAAAAATAGTATCCTCTGGATTTTTTTTTTTTTTCAGTCAATCAGTAAAATAAGTGTTTTGGAGGAATACTTAATAAACATTTCTCATCATGGAGACTGTAGCGCCTTCTAAATAACTGCCTATTTACCATTGCTTTTTTGTGAAAAACAATAAAGGTACCCTGTCCCTGCTGAGCAGTGATAGCCAAACAAAATCGAACTTCCACTCAACTATAATCTTACAGCAATCTAAAAATTTAACAATTCCCTCTGCCTTCACTGCCTGTGTTCTCTAACTCTGTATCAGAAATATTCACAGCTGACAGCATGGCATAATTCAGGAATTACACAGGCAAAAGTAAAACAGGATTTATTCACAAAAGTCTGGTCACCATGGGCTTAAAAGATAGACAAGATTTTTGTCCTTTTTTGTACTTACTGACACAGCACACATCAGTTCATCAAGTCAACAACAACAACAACAAAACAAACAAACAAAAAAAAAAACCCCACACAACCAAACAAGTAAGACAGAGAGAAACAGTAGCATTAAAAATGAGCACTATTCAATTTTTTTTTTTTTCAAAGAACTGAACAAATCTGTAGTGACAGTAATGACATACTGATAGATAAGGAGACACAGGGAGACACGGGAAATGATCAGCAGCTGAGAGCTGAGCGATAGGAAAGGGAAGTCTCTCTGTAGGGATGGGCATCCTGAAGAATACGGAAAAGCCTAAGTGTCAATGGACTGGCTTTGCTGCAAGAGCTGATGAAAAAATACCACTATTCTGACAGAAAGATAACTAGGCAGTAACAGATATGAAGATTCAGCAAGGGACAGCAGGGAGAAAAGAATATAAACACAGTAGTAATCTCAGCAGAAACAAGAGAACAGGGAGAAGAAGATGGAAATACAGTAGAAGTCTCAGGAGAAGCTAAAACAGAAAATGTATGCTATGATAGATGACCCCAATTCAGTGACAGATTGAAAAGTAACCCCAACACTTTCATCCTTCGAATGCCTTCATCAACACTACATCTAGTCAGTTCTTCAAACCCATTACTTCTATACATCTGAAGACTTATCACTCATCTTTGAAAGACACTATTTCATTTTGTGTCCCTTGGAAGCAATTAACTAAATCCATCATCTAAATCTTCAGCATTGTTACTGCATTACTGCTGTGTTTTAATAGA
Source organism: Alectoris magna (assembly GCA_030625065.1). Taxonomy (NCBI): domain Eukaryota; kingdom Metazoa; phylum Chordata; class Aves; order Galliformes; family Phasianidae; genus Alectoris; species Alectoris magna. The sequence continues at coordinate 65,428,503 of CM060560.1, forward strand.
ATTTCTCAGAAGTGATCTGCTGCTACATATAGATTCATCGTAACATTTATATTCAGGTTTGCTTTGATTTCATTATCATGAAGGTGGTTACAGTAATGTATTGATGTGTAAAGAGATTCACGGAATTCAGCAGTACCACACAGTAGTGTGCAGATGACGTTCAACATTGCTCTGTAGATGTTATAATCAAACAGTTTATAGCGTTGCAAAAAAAAAAAAAATTTCACAACACATTTATTATTATCCTGTGCAGTAGCAAGCATCAGCTATTGTCAGGCTCAGAATGACTTCCTAATTGTGTGCCAGAAAATAGCACGCTACATTTGTATTTAGCTTAATTCAGTAGTGTTTCCAGGGAGTGGGGGAGATCTGTTTTTCCCACAGCAGTTTTTGTTTTTGTTTTTAGATTGCACACCTTAGGAAAAGAGCTAGAAAAGTAACAACCATAAAAATGCAGCCTCCTGCTTTAAATCACAATAGCTGCAGATAATCAAGAGTTGAGAGGGAAGAAAAAGAAAAACTGCAAAAGATCTGTACGGGAGTCACCTGAGATTTGAAAACATTCTTGACCTATTAAAAAAAATCAGCCAGGGCATTTTAGAGAAAATGGTAATAAATGCTACGCCTTCTGTCAAGACAGCTCTTCTGTTAGTATCAGCAGTCAAAGGAGTCTGAGTAGAATAATTTTTTTGTTTTTTTTTCATTCACTTGGCACATACATAAACCTCTGTGCCAGAAGGTGACTTGACATGATACATTTTTGTCTGTGGGTAATCAGGGAAATATAAGGCAAGATCATCTATGAGATCCTTTTAAATGTGACTAATGAAGGAAAGGGACAGTATCACGAGTGTTAGGGCTAGACTTCGTTAGGAAGAGTAAGTAAAAGATAGGGACTGAAGATAACTTTTTTAACATAAAGAAAAAGAAACACAACACTAATGGATAACAAGATAACTTTAGGCACACTTCTGGTTTCCCTTTCCAAATTACGGCATCTGCATGCAATTCCAAAGGCACCTCACAGCACATGAGTGGGTATGCCAGGAAAGATGTACAGTTTCAACCTTGATGCAGTACTTTACAGTCAGGTTAATAATATATGAGCATACGACTAAAGTGGGTCTACTGGAAAGATAAGCCGATCAACTTTCTTAAATGCATTTTCTAATTCACTGCCCATTTTTTTCTTCATTTTTTTTTTTTTTCTGACCATTTAGGGAAAAGGTTTTATAAAAAGAATAGTAGGTAGCTAATCAACTTTTTAAAATAGCTAATCTATTCCCAAAGGAGCTCAACCATTTTTATGGGGGGGAAAAAAAAAAGAAAAAAAGGTGGAAGAAATGCCAAGGGAGACACCATTTCTTGATTAAAAGGAAATGAAATATTCCCTCTTCAAAATTGATTTCTCTTAATCACCCTTTTCACCATATGAACACTCAGGTGCTGAAAAACCACATCTCATAAGCCTTTATTGCCCAAGACCAAGATGCTTCTCTGCCACACAAAGCCCAGTTAAGGCCCAATCCACCTCTTCCAGGCCACTAACTTGCACCTACATCCCTGATGCAGCCTGTGCATTTCCTTTAGTCTGTATTAATGAGGTTAGGACTCCAGAAGCCCTCCACAGAAATCCTGTATCTACCTGAGCTGACGTGAACACAGAATGGCTTGTTTGGAAGGGACCTTAAAGATTACCCTGTTCCAATCCCATGCCGTGGGCAGGGCTGCCCCCAGCCAGCTCAGGCTGCCCAGGACCCCATCCAACCTGGCCTTGAGCGCCTCCAGGGATGGGGCACCACAGCTTCTTTGGGCAGCTGTGCCAGCGCTTCATCGCCCTCCAAGGAAAAAATTTCCTCCTAACATCTAATCTGAATCTCCTCTTTTTTAGTTTAAGACCATTCCATCTTGTCCTACGTGACCATGTAAAAAGTCAGAGTCTCTCCTGCTTATAAACTCCCATCAAGTACTTGAAGACTGCAGTGAGGTCTCCCCAGAGCCTTGTTTCTGCTAGGCTGAACAAGCCCAACTCCTTCAGCCTTTCTTCATACGAGAAAGCCCTCTGATCACCTTCACGGCCCTCTTCTAGACCTACTACAAAAGCTCTGCATCCTTCTTGTTCTCTGGGCCTCAGGCACAGATACAGTACTCTAGATGGGTGCTCACAATGGCAGAGGGGACAATCACTGCCCTCACCCTGTTGGTCACCCCTCTTTTCATCCAGCCCACTTGGCTTTAATTGTGTGGTAGCTGCCCAAAATAGCAGGCTCCAATCTTGCCTCAAACTCCTCCACATTATTGTTGCCCACTTTGGCCACATGATGCAGCTGAACATATTGTATTCTCTGAAAAACAAACAAACAAACAAACAAACAAAAAAACCCTAACACTATGAAGAGGCAAAATCAAGTGAGAGATCATCCCTGAGAAACAAGTTTGTGACAATGGTTTCCTAATATGCAGAGTACATTTCTGAACATATGTTTAGGAACACACTTCACAGGACAAACAAAAAGCTCAGACAGCATGGAAGCAGGGGGAAATGCAGGTGGCTTCCAGAAATGTAACACAGACATTTGGCCTAAGCCACACTGCCTGTACAAAGAATGGGAAAATACAAGCTCTTCACAGTGAGTTACCTTCTGATATAGACACTGCCAGGCAGACAGGATATGACTTCCTCCACAGTCGCTTCTCTTTGACTGCATGGGATGACTGGATTGTTGCATCCATGCAAAATTAATTGCACTTTTTGGATACATGTATCCTAGGGAGCAAAGTCAGCCAGGGTCCAAAGGAGAAATGGCACAGTATTGCACATCTTCTGTCTAAATGAGCTGACTGATTCAGAGAACAAGCAGCTGCATCCATGCTGCCAGCTGGGAAAGGACCCAGCCTGCCCTGACCTTTGGAGGATACCCAAGTATCAGGTGGGAAAACATCTGAATACCAATACTGCACTACTGTTTTAACATATCATGAATGCATGCCTGGCCTCAAGCACTGAAGTCTTGACATTCTTGAAATTATCAGGAGAGCGCTGACTCTTAAATCTAGCAGATATGTAGCTTATAGGATTCTTACAGAATGGAAACTGAGGTCATAGCTATTCTGCAAGTTCAGCAAATATTTTGCTATGCAAAATGCCAATTGGTTTGGGATATGTTTCTGCAATCCAAGAGAAAAGCATTTCTTACATGTTCAGAAAATGCTTAGAAAGGCTGTGTGTCACTACCTGAATAGCCAACGAGGTCAGAAGCTAAAGCAAGCCACTGGTGGTACAAAGAAACACATAGCTGTGTCACCATGTTATGGGACAGGAAACGGCTTAAGCTCATCTTTTGCATCACTAATGAAGAACAAGGCTTGCTTTATTACTCACGTCTCTCATATTGAGATGGTTCTTTTTAAAATTCAGAATTTATGTGCATTTTGTCTCATATCGTCAATCTTAAAATTTAAGTCCATTTTAAAAGCTATGGTGGCAAAGAAACCATGACAAGACCAACGTCATACAAAACACTTCATAGAAAATAACTTGTGATTAAACTGAAAAGTAGTTTCCACTAGTTTACATTTTAGTATCCTAATTAGATTTGGTTTCTTACTCTTTCAGAGTCATTTCCCCACTAAAAAATACATGAGGGACACAGCTCCTGAAAAGGCTCTACACCAGCCCAGTCCTACAGAGTGGAGGACCCAGCCCAACAGGGCTCACACATGAACTGCACCACACCTATAACATCAGATGTAACCAAAGCAATGAGCTCACCTGCTCAGCCCATGATGGATAAGTAAGCAGCTAAATGGGGGATGTTAAAGCATTCCTGAGGCAATCAGTACATAGCCACATGTGACTCCAGAATAAAGCTCTTCCTTTAAGTACTGGGAGAGTACAATAGTGGGGCTATCCTACATCACAATAAGAGATCAAGGGATGAGCTGTTTTTAATCACTTGGATTTGAGCTTGCTTTTAAAGGTTATTCTCCATGTCCTACATATATTTCAGTTCAGGACTTGCACAGAGTTTACCTGAACTACTGCTAGTACTTTGAATCAGACACAGAATTTTACCTGTGTTTTAATTTGCTGGCAGCATTCCCTGGTGCTGCTGAAAATCATCTGTGAACCAGTTCGGTACACTTTCTCACTTACCTTTGAAAGGTCCATGAAAGAGGTGGAACTCATCTCAACCTTAACTAAACAGTGAGCACCCATCCTTGGACAACCTGCTATCATCCCTCACCTCATCTCCCTTTTAGTACTTCCAGACAGGCGCCTCTGTAGGGCTGGTCACCCCAGATATCTTCCACCTTCACCTCAGAACATAAATCATTGCCTTATGTCCCCTCTGCTACAGGAGCTCTGATGGCTGCTGGATAATCCCTACCAAGACATGTGAAACAAGCCCTACTCAAGGACCTCACTCCCCCTGACACTTCTGCTCTGCGCTGATGTAAGCTCACAGCTTCCAGAAACTGTACGAGCTGCACCACTGCACCAGACATACCCCTGCATCCCTACAAAACGCTGTGTTGTGCCATGGAGACATATCCACGAACTAATGAAAATTCAACATTCTTATTAGTATAAAGAAAAAAGTCATTAACTGCTATTGAACTGCCAATTACCCAGCGTAACCGCAGACCTCCCAGCACAGCTGTTTCACCTCCCCTCTCTGCTGTATGCAATATTACATTCATATTGCAGGTTACATTATCACAGCAACCTGTAACCGGCTCCTAACTGCTGAGAGAACAAATTATTTTGCCAAAATTATTGGTTCAAATCCATAATACTGAATAATGAATTAGACATGCCTAGGCTTAGGGATTTCTTTCATTGCAATCTCTGTAGTTATAAGAAACTGTGAAATTCAATTACAAATTTTAAATGAACTCTCCTATTGAAACGATTCCTCTTCCAGCTATTTTTTTATGAGTGTATGTCACAGGAGAGAAACAAGAAAGTTTGTCCTGGACAAGTTAAAACCTCTGATGGTAACCGAACATTACTCAACCTCTTTCACCAAAAGTTATTATTATCCTTCAATATTAATAAATTGCACTTGATAGGTAGAGTTAAAAGTCATTACATAATCAAATCTCTACTTAAATAAAAATTGTGGGGAAAAGTGCATCGTTATTAAATGACCATAATTCTCTGGTTGCACTTAAACAAGCAGTACTTTCTCTGACTCGGGAAGTCTCATTTTACAAATCATGTTACAGAGAAGACTAACACATGCTTATTTTCTTCTTCTATGCACCCCTTATCAGTCAGTATCATAGCTGGAATACTTGGCCAGGTGGACCTATGCTCAGACGTGTCATGGATGGTCTTACATTTGCAACTTCTGCTAAGCACGAGATTGTCTGAAGTGCCTTTATGCCATTAGTGAACTTTCAGTACAACTACTGCCAATAAATTATTTGGATAAGCAATCAATGCATGAATAGAAATCTTCATATAAATATTGCTCTTTCCTTTCTCTTCCATCTTCTGTCTTCACAGGAATGGGAAAAAATGTTAGACATAGTGGGTATACACCTAGATAGCACTGTATATTTTAAAGGACATACATTCAACACCTGCTGCCATCAGTGCAAGGATATTGAGAACATGATGAAGCTATGCAGGCACTGGTAACTAATGACACCTCATTGGCCTGACGCACCCTTGCAGCAGTGGCATATATTACAAGGGACCTGTGGGAGACTCCTGAGCTTCTTCACTGCCCAGGGAGGTGGTGGAATCACCGACCATGGGAGTGTTCAAGAAACGTTTGGATGTTGCGTTGAGGGGTATGATTTAGCTGGGAAGTATTGGTAATGGTTGGACTGGATGATCTTCTAGGTCTTTTCCAGCCTCGATAATTCTGTGATTCTGTGATTCTGTGATTCTTGAGCATCAGCATAAGATCAGCAAGGGTATCTGAAACTACATAAAGACAAGCTTGCGTGTGCATCTCAATGTTGCCCACTGTGACAGAAGTAATGAAACCAGAGCACAGTTACACAAACACAGCTCTGGAGAAGATCTCAAACTATCAGCTATGCTAGCCTTTCCAGAGACAAGAGCATTGAAGAGGAATTTTTCTACTTTCTTCTTAAAGACCTACAACAAACAAGATGGTACAACAAATGCAACTAGATGAGAATTAATCTGAAATGCAATAGTTGGTTTTTTTAGGCTTTACTCCTATTAGTTCCAAAGAGCAATTGGTCATCATTCTCTCACCACCAGCTTCCTGCATACGAGGAAATGTTTTCTTTCTCATTTTAAGAACTAGATCCTTCTTTTCTTACAAAACCTAGCACTTGCTTGCCTCAACTAATACATTCTTTATTTAGAGACATTCCTATTTTTTTTTTTTTTTTTTGTAAAGATCATTTCGAATTCTCTTTCTGTCCCCCAAAATGTCTGCAAGTATTCCAGGTTGATGTCATCACAAATTGCATCTATTTCATCATCATCCAGGTCAAGATGATTCAACATTTGCACCTGGATTTAGATTCTAAGAAGCCCTTGCCAGCCTCCAGCAACATGAACTACCTCCTTGTCTTTCCAAAAGCAGTGATTTCTTGCCTTCACAGCCAGATCCCTGTACACCACAGCAGCCACTTTCCCCTGTAAGTAAAGCTTTCAATTCCCCCGGCCACACAGGAGTTACATTTATATTGCTCTACAAGCACGTTCCTCTCCCTCTTAGCAGGGGCTGGAAACATCACAGGAGGGGAGAGATGCAGAGGCCAGCTGGGCAAGTCCATGGACACTTCTGAAAAAGGAAAATGGATCCAGCCAAGACAGAGGATTAGAAAGAAGAACACTCTTGTTGCCAACTGGCAACCAACAGGCAGGTAACCTGCTGAGATAGATGGTCCTCTACCAGCCGCACCATTTGCTGCTGTCTCCTAGCTGCCTCGTTGGTTGCTGGGTCATCACCAGCAGAATGACACTGCTCTTTGCAGGGCTATGTTGGCCTCAGATGACGCTTCCCTGTTTGGATAGATTTTTTTCCTTCTTTTTCCTTTTTTTCATGTCTTATCTATCAAAGACAAACTTAGATATATACATGCCAAAACAATACATATATATGATCTACCATATCTATACAGTATGATCCAGACATTTCCCTAAGTGCATCAAAAAACAAATTTTCAAAAGTATATACAATTACATATCCTATTTTCCACTTTTGTGATTTGTTATAAGTATTACATACATGACTTTCCATGTAGCTAGAAAATTTGTTTGCAATAACAATGATTATGTAATTACTCTATTATTGCAACCCATTTAATTTCTGCATCTGAATCTTCAAAACAAAATATGTCACAATCATTATCTCTTGCAGAAGGTAACTCTCACATTCCACTGGCAAAGCACTTAGAAAGTAGATGTTTATGGCAGGAAACATAGGTTACATTTGTGACAGAAAACAGAGGTTATGTTTCATAGCGCGTAGCACTGCAGTTGTCCAAAGATTCAGTGCCTGTCTCTGTCTCCTGAGTCTTGAGCAAACCTGGATGATAAGCTTGAGGTGTCCAGCCTAAGGGCTGGAATCCCCTAGTAAGAGAGAATTAACTTACCTAAATATGAGTGTCTGTTGCTGTTTTGGATGCCCTGGATTATGTAAAACTCCTTCATAGGGCTGGCAAGCACAGCGTAACACCTATAAGAGTACCCTTTGGAAGAGACAGTCAAAGTCCAAAAGGGATACTTTGGGGCACTTAATAAGTGCTATTTAAATCTGGACTCTCTAAGCTGCATTGATAAGACTTAATATCTAATTGCATGCATCTCAATGTACATGAACTGAATCATATCCCATTTTTCAGGCATCTAATGTAAGACAAGACAAATCTCATCAGTGGAAGCATGAAGGCACTGTGTTTCCAGTACTTTAGGTGAGGTATGAATTGATTTACCTCAAAATAATTCCTGATGCCACCCAAGAACAGTAGACAAAGCTTGTCCTACATGAGTAAGAACTTTGGTTGACCTTACAGCAGCAACTAAAACACAGTTTGTCAGTGAGATATCAAAATCGCATTGAAAAAATCAGCAGGCACCCAATGGAGTCCATATGCGCACCTGAAGTTTTATATTGGAACATATGCAAAAATAAAAAAAAAAAATTACAGTGTTAGCATAGAACAGATTACATCTTTTTCACAAACAACAGCTCATAAGCTTTATGGTCTGACTTTATGTCAAACTAATTTTCTTAGCACAGTATTCCCAAGAACAGCAGGATGACTATACAGCCAGTGACGCCTCCTGGGTTTTCCTGGTTTAATTTTATTGAAATTAGAGCCCTTCAAAAACCCTGGATCAACAGCTCATAAGTCCCAGTAAGCACAAAGAGAATGCAGAGAGCAGTTTAGAAAGTAGTGCCGTAAGATTCCTTGCTAACAAGAAATCAGACTATTTTCTGTAAAACATGATATCCAAGGAAAAGAAAGTGTGTATTTTTGCATGGATCCCCTTGTTTTCTCTATACACTCTACAGCTTTATCTTGCACAAACTATAAACCACATCCTCAAATGATGGAAAATGAAAGCACAGCACCTTATTCTTCCAGATGCAATGATGAGTTTAAAGAGGGAGTTGTCTGGAGAATCAATGCATTGATTATTTAACTTCTTAAGGACGAAATGCCACAGGAGTCTTTGGATGCTTGGAAATTGTATGTCTGGAAATAAAGGACTTGATTCATAGGCCAAATGTTGAACAAAAGAAATCAGACTGTGAAAATTCAGTAATTGTGGATTCTGTCTGATAGGAAAGAGCTGACAGATCAGTAAAAAGCAGAACTCTCTGTTTCAGTCTGCACCATCTAAGCAAAGCATACCTCCAAAATACAGAATGTACAGAACATGAGCAACAAAAATCAAGCAAAATGATTAATTACAAAGCTAAACTATTGTTATCTGGCAACTGCAGTCTTCAGTACTCTTTTGAAAAGGTTTTGTAGTGTTTTCTCAGTATTATCTCTAATATTACCAATTAGTATTATATTTGGAGATGTGCATTAGCACACATTTTACATACTCTTGCAGCAGTTTTAAATGCAGTTATTATAGAGGTGCACAAAATAACAGTGGTTAAGTACCCAATTAGAAGCAAAGTTTGTGGAACAGTCAAATAATCATGTGAAGGCATTCACAAGTACAGCGGGGAAGTAAAGCACTCATGTGCATTCATGTGTGCGCAGCTCATTAGCAGACTAGCTCTTCCTTGGAAAATGCACTTTGCAATTCAACTTCATTAATCCATTGCTGTTACCATACATGCAACTCAAAGTATAAACATGAAGGCGTATTATTTTTACCTCATAAATATTTTGAGTTCTCGGTACGATGTAAATAGTACAGCAGAGTGACAATCTCAATAATGCTACCCAATGCCTTCAAGATGCTGTGAGACGAAATAGAAACTGCTGATTTAAAACTTCTCAGAAAAACAATCTGATGCTGCACAGTCCTGACATTTGCATCAGTTCTCTTGATCCGGCTTAGCATTGCAACATCAAAAGTAAAGAAAAATGTTAACTTTCCTATGTAACCTAAGGAAGATGCGCATCACTATTCAATAAGTCTCTTCCAAAAACAGCTACAGCTAATCTCAACTTACAGAGGGTGAAGGACTTTTAATGACTTTCAAAAGAAGAATCAAAAACACACACATTTCAAAAACGCTGGAAAGTCAAATGAATACCTCGTAACTGAGGATGCACTGAGGAAGAAGGCTGCAATTTGTGTATGAATAGCAAAGCGTATGACACAAACTGTAATTCTTGTTACAAAGGATTGTCAACCTATCACCAAAAAGCTACATTACGGGCTGCCTAGAAGGCAGTATGATAAAACTTGCTGTGATAACTTGTTATTTATATTCATAAAATTGAAGAATATTAATTCCCTGGTTATTTTATTTTTAACATAGATAAGAATTTTAATGGGCTAATTTATAAAAGGTTACGCCGATGTCTAGAGTTAAATCAAAGGCATTAGTGTCCATACTAACATGGTTCAGAGATAGAAATTTGTGTCAGAGATGTCAATAGCTAGTGAGGCAAAAGGTCAATGTTAATAATATCTGCTTGGCATTAAATGGAAGAATGCATCAAAAATTAAAAGTTTGGTCGGTAACAAGTGTGAAGTTCAGCAGAGACACCTCAGGTCTTCAAACTGCGCCTTTTTTTTTTCTTCTGAAATGCTACCTTAGATAGTACACTTTGTAATTCTGAAAAGCTGCTTCTTTTCTTCCTCATTCACTGTTTCTCAATATTTTCACCAGAATCTTTGCAGATGAGTATAAAGTTACCCGAGTAACAGAAACAAAGTAACATGGGCAGTGCTGGAATGCAGCTGGGCTTACTCAGAGAAGACTCCTTTCCAAGGCAGAAGAGACAGGACCAACTGCAAAACCCACTGCAGTACAGTGCTCACCAATTAGAAGCCCTTCCTGAAGTTCATTTTTTTTCTCAAGTAAATTGACACAAGGACCACACTTCAGCACTTCCTTTATAGAAACTGATACTTGTTTCTGTTGCTACATCATTGTCACCATTTTTCAGACCTTGTGTTGCTCCATGAGAGAACACAAAAAAAAAAACAAAACCAAAACCAAAACCCCTCAAAAAACATTCTTCACTTCCACAGAGCTCTCTAGCTCTGGGAAGCAGTGGGCATAGACTTGTGGCCCAGCAAGAACTAAAGGAATCAAGGGGCTGGCTCACCTGCCCGGGAAAACGAGAGGACAACCATCCTCTTGAGGCACTCTGGCCGCCTGTAAGACCTAATTACCCAGGCTAGCAGCACAACAAGCAGTGTATTTATTTACTCTTCCTCATAGCCCTGCTATAGTGGGTTGGATGAGTAATTATTTAAATCTAATAGGCTTTCCCAAAACTAGAAGACAACAACAACAAAAAGGCTTCAGATATCCCATAGTTTTCTTTCCAGCCTTGGTCTCTTTCTGATATTTACTGCTGATGTGGCACTTCATACATAGACAGCATTACATACAAATTCAATTCCCAATGCGCAGCTTCGCAAAGTACAGAGCACAGCCAAAGGTGGGGAAGGTGGTGGTAGGGAGAGTGAATCCAGAACTCAGAATTACTCTTCAGAGATTCCGCTTTCAATTCTTTGAGGAGAAGTGCGACAGGTACAGAACATTCCATGGAATAAACGAGGTCTCTACTGCCTGAATTTGCAGGAAACCCAAAGCAAAACTCTTACGGATGTGAACTGCCCCGTTTGCCCCTTCTGGATGAGGAGAAGGGCAGCTGCCGGTGGCACTGTGACTGTAAGCAGGTACTGAGTGCCAGCGAGAGACATTTGTAAAAGATCAGGAGCACAGCAAAAAGTTTTTATCTCCGAATTCTGGGGACTGCAGGTGAAGGAAGGGGCAGAATTAAAGAATATGTGCAGCTTGTGCATGAAGCCAGGCTCTGTCAGCTCGCAACGCTGCAACAGAGCACTGAGGTAGAGCTGATGCTAGCGTCCTATTTACTGAGACAGACCACTGGTTTTAAACGCGTAGAATGATTTCAACGCCGTAAATGTAACTACTTGTGCTACAGGATAGCAAAAGCAAAGCTAGAAAGAAGAACTAAATTGAGGAGAACGAGGAATTCGCTTAGAAGCACACAGAAAAATCCACCTCCCGTTCAGGAGCAGGATCAAAAAAAAAACAAAAACAACCAGCAATTCCATCTCCTATCGCCAAACTGCCAAACTGCACTGACTGGGGCCGAACTGCAGCACCCACCAGACCCGCGCCTGTCCCCGCTGAGCCCGGCAGCCCCTCCACGGCCGCTCGGAGAAGCCGAGGGGTTCCCTCATTGCTCCGGAGAACCCCCGCGGCCGCGCCCGCTCCAGACCCCAGAACCGCGCGCCCTCCGCCCGCGCAGAGCTACCGTGCTACTCTCCGCCTCCTCCCGGGGAGCCGGGGGCGAGGAGAGACGCCGAACGGGGGAGCAAAGTTTGCAGCACGCAGCGAGGGAGCTCCGCTACTCACCATGTTGACTTCGGAGACCATGTCAATGCTGGCGATGTCGATGTTCATCCCCACGCAGACGGGCGGACCTGCGGGCACAGTGCGGTGTCAGCGCGGCGGGGCCGGCGGGCGGCAGCCCCGGGGCAGGGGGAGCGGGCACTCACCTCCGAAATCCGGGCGGAGGCGGATGTCGTAGCCCTTCAGCAATTTATCCACCGTTTCCTTCACGAAGGACATGTTGCCGGGATCGTTCACACTGTGGGGGCGAGAGAGACGGGGGAGGCAGAGGGAGGTTGGGGAGAGGGAAGAGGGGCAGAGCCATCAGCGCGGTTCCCGGCTCGGCACGCCGGCTCCTACCTCTGGGCGCAGCACACCACGGCCACCAGGACGGGAGCGGAGAAGATCCCGAAGATCCTGCCTCCCCCAAAGCCCCACATCCCTCCTCCCCGGGCTCTCTCCGCGCAGCAGCAGCAGCAGCAGCTGCTGCCGCCGCGATCCGGCTGCCCTGGCTGCCGCTGAGGAAGAGGCGGAGGCGACAGTCCCCGTTCTCCCCCCCCCGCCCTCCCCCCCCCCCCCCCCAAAAAAAAAGCCCCCACCCCCGCCCCAACGCCGCAGCCGCGGCAACCGCCCGCGCACCCGGCTGCGCCCACCCCGCGGCCGGCCGCCGCCGAGCCCCGGAGGAAGCCTCCCTCCGCCCGTGCCCGGCCGCCTGCCCGCCTGTCCGCCTCCCCGCCAGCCGGGAGGGGGGAGAGGGGCTCTGCGGGGCCGAGGACCGGCAGCAGCGGGGGAGGCGGCTCTCCGCTTGCTTCCTCAGGGCTCGCCTGGCCCCTGAGGCTGCGGGTGTCCGCCGGCCGCTAGTCCCGCTCCCCTCACTGTGTTGCCTCGCGGGCAGCTGCATCGGGGTGACTGCACCCATCTGTCCCTCAGTTTGTCCCAGGGCAGGGAGCTAGGCCGGGAGGTGGGTACTGGGAGAAGAGGGTCCCCAGCTATGCTTGGGTGTGCATGTGTGGGTACCCAGATCTTGTCATGAGGGACTTCCATCATTGTATTCTAGCTGTGCTATCTACTGATGGCAAAATCTCCACTGGCCCCAAAGAGCATGCAGCCTGGGTTGATGATTTCAAGTTGGATATCAGGAAAAGGTTCTTCACTAGAAGGCTGTGGGCATAGAATAGACTCCCCAGGGAAGTGGTCACAGCCCCAGGCTTCTGGAGTTCAAGGTGTGTTCGGGCACTGCTCTCAGACACAGGTTTGGGTCTTGGGTGGTACTGTGTGGAACCAGGGGTTGGACTTGATGATCCTTGTGAGTCCCATCCAACTTGGGATATTCTATGATTCTGTGATGAAGGAAAACTGCTCTAGTGCCTGTGGGCTCTCTGCTGTGAGCTTCTGGGTGCTTTTGCCTTGTATAAAATATTGATTGGGTTGCAGACAGCACAGTTGTTATTATTGTTAACCTCCTTCCGGGTTAATGAGTCCTTTCAGCAGGACTAATTGGCATGGAAACAGAAGCATGCTGACTTGGCTATATTGCCTTTGGCTCTAGAGACAGCTCTTTGTCAATGCCAACTCAGAGCACTCTTCATCGTGCCCTGCCAACAGTGTAAGCACACCACGAGCTAGCTTCTTGTGCTGGTCATGCTGCAACTGGTGGCCACCAGTCTATGCCAGTGCACATTTCACAAGTCAAAGGGTTGGAAAGCAACCCTGGTTTTGCACTTTTTTTTTTACCACCTTTCTACATCCCTTAACAAAAGTATCAGAAAATTATAGAATAGCTTGGGTTGGAAGGGACCTCAGTGCCCACCCAGCTCAGGAGGCCCAGGGCCCCATCCAACCTGGCCTTGAACACCTCCAGAAATGGGGCACCACAGCTTCTCTGGGCAGCTGTGCTAGTGCCTTACCTCACAAAGGGATGGGCATTTGAGGAATGCTGTTTTTGTTTACGGGTAAGAAAGCATGGACAGCTTTTTGTATCTTCCCAACAAATTCAGAGTATTAACTCTCTTCTATTAAGAATATTTCTTATTTCTATTCTATTAAGAATATTTCTTATGAAGAATTTAATGTGATTTAAAAATGTATTTAAACACTAATAACTTTTCTTAACTAGGTTGTCAATTTTGTAACAGAAATACAATGTTTTAGAGAATGCTACTTTGATTAATGCACTATTTTGGTACTTTGAAAGCATATCTGAGGTAGGAATGAATCAACGGTGCTGTAGAGTCTGACATATTTTATCACTTCATTTAAGTATTTGTCTTCCTGAGTTTTCAGAGCAACCATTTCCACACAATTGCCTGTAATGTAAAGATAACCCAGGCTGGAGCCGATGGGACAAGGAAACAGCTGGGGGGCTGTGCAGCATTAGTTCCTTGGGACACTGAATTCACTTAGGCTAAGCAGAAACTGAAAGACTTTGGAAATGAGAAACATACAATGAATTTCACGAAAGGTAAAAATCATCTCGACTTCTCAGTATATGTGACATTTACTGTGAAAATGGCACTTCATGTTTTGTGCACAGCAAAGACTCAGAACACAGTTTCTGCAGCACCGGTCTGGAAGCCAGGCTCGGAAAATCTCTGAGTATTTAAGGAAATGTTGAGAGCAAAGGCTTTGGGAAGCTGTTTAATGTGGTCAGTGAGAAAAAAAAAAGGACACAGATAGATTCCTTGTCCTGCCCCAAAATTCACCACTCTAACAGTGGATACTTACTCCTAAACTTGACTTTTTAAAAAGCAAGCAGGTTATTTCTAAACTCAGCAGGAAGCAGTCTGGGCACTTTATTAAGTAAAACAAAGCACTCAGAGCACACAGGTTCTGAGACTGTGTCTCCTGAGGTCAGCCCAGGCTGCAGGACACCAGGGTAGGGTTTTCATTGCTGTTTGAGATGTTTTACTTTTCAGCAAGTAGTTTAATAGATGAGAGAGGAAGGGGTTGACCTTGTGGCCCACTGGTTTGATTCTTAACTACAGAGTATTGCTACTTCATAAATAATTAAGGACTTAACGAATTAATTACTTGATAAAATCAATCAACTTTCAGTGGTGCAAGAAATAGAAAGAACCTGTTTGCTTTCCATGGGTGCCCCAATCCTTGCTCTCTCTCAGTCTCTCTTTTTCCAACACACAGTCTTTCTGTCCCAACAAAACCACTCCTGTAAAACATGAGACTGAATGTTGTGGTTCAAGAACTGAAATTCAGAATGGTTTCTACTACATGGCTGGGCCAGTGGATGATTAAGATCTATGTTCCCAGTCCAAATTTGATCAATAAGGCAAGCAGAACAATACTGTTTTCTTCCTTGCCTTACTGCCAATATTGGTAAAGGCCACTTCAAGAATGGACATCTAATCTTTGAAGGCAAGCATATTATGCAGAGGAACAAAAAAGTTCCCCTGTACTGATGCAGATGCATGTGGAAGAACACACCTGCCACCTCCAGACATGACAGAAGTCCTTGGGATGAGTAGGGCCACAATGGGTTCATTGGCTCTGTTGGCATTAGCAACAACTGAAGCTGCTTTGTAGAGAAGAACAGCTATTGCTGAGGACCTGAGTTTTGCACCATATACATTTTGGGTGTGCTTTCTTAGACAAAAATTCTAAATGCTCATTAGCAGTTAGACAGCATTCACTGTGCTGCTGGAGTGCATTTTCCACTATAGTTTCATAGAGAAGAAATCCAGTTTATGTACCCTGGGACTACTCTGTGAAATGAACCAAAGCACAGTGAGTGGGAATGATCAAATGATTCACTTCACAAGCATAGCCCTGATTTGCTCTGAAATGCAATGTGGATGCACCCATCATCTCCTTTCAGAAGAAGGTAGAATAAGGGACACTCAGCCTTAGTAGAAATTGGTGAAGGCAGTGAGAGTGGAATGTGGAGCCGCTCAACATTCTGCAATAACTTCCAGCTTTCTCCATCCCTGTCAGTATCAGTGGAGGTAGAGAAGAGGGGGCAATGACAGGAAGGCTGAGAGAAGGAGAGAGGTCTGCATTCAGCTGATGCACTGGCAAGACTACTGCTATCAGTCACCAGAAAGAGACTTTCTGCAGTAGGAGAGAGTCTGGCCTGAGAATCAAGGAAGAAGGATTTGATCACAGCACACAATACATCACCGAGCTCTTACACTGGAAAGTGATACTGAGGCTTTACCTGACAAAATGAACATAACCCAACGTACACACTGAGGTCAGAATCACTTATCGGAACATTTTCTTTTTCATTTTCCTCCCTGGCTCCTCTGTCATTTAACTGATGTTGACAAAGATCCAGACTTATCCTGAAGCAAACTGCAATCACAGAGGGTTCAGAGACACAAAACAGAGACAGGCAGAAACTAGAAAAATGTAGGAAGAATTGTCGCTACAGCTGAAGTGGTGTCTTTTGAGGAAAACAGGACATTAATCTTACTAGGCTGAGACTCACGCTGCTGCTTACCTATTCTGCCTTGCAGCAATTTTAATAGCCTGCTGGTTTAACCTGCTGAGAAGGTGTAATTAATAAAACAGGCTGGAAAAAAAAAAAAATCCACATGAAAATTTTCAAGTCTATTTTTACTTTTTCCTTAAGCCTGACTACTTTCTTTATTTAATTGAAAGTTGATGGCCATTTTTGCTAAAACACTCTTCAATAGAAACATAGTGGGTTTTTGTTTGTTTGTTTGTTTGTTTTTTCTTTGCAGAAAGCTCAACTTTCTTATTCTCCTCTCAACAGTATCTCAGCAGAAGCAGAAGACTAAAGTGACAGCAGGATGCTGGGCAGTGGATGCTCAGCATCAGGGCTGAGGGAATGCTCTGCGCTTGGACAGTTTCATATGCTGTGCTCTGCCTGTTGGAGCAATGATGCATGATCATTGGGTACACTGCATGAAGAAAACGGTATTATATTTATCTACTTTATAATATACTCTGTATTTATCAGAAAGTGCATATACTATTTGGTGATGTTGAGTTTACACTGAGATTATACTCATTGTCACCTTTTCTGTCAGGCAGACTGCAAGCAGCGTTGCATGAATCCATTTCCTTTGGCTGTATAATTTGCTCGTTTCATTTAATTATACTGAAATATTTATGTTGTTATCTCAACATTTCTGAGGTAGTAGAGATCTTAGTGTTTCAGTGGGCCACGCAAAAGTGAGATATTAATCAATATGAGTAATGGGGACCAAAATCTGCCCTTAATAAGAGGCTTGACCCACACTGTTTTGAGATGCTGTTTCATTTTCAAAAGGTTATTTTTCTTCATATTCAAGAAAATGGAATAAAAATTTGCATTATCTGAAAAAATAATCTGAAGGAATAAATAATCTGTTCCATTCCGTTTGAAGCAAAATCTCTGGATTATGCACATTATGAATCAGACACATCAAAATAAAAATCCATTGACACTTTGGCAGAGGAAGAAATAATCAAGGCTCTTCATAACTGAGATTTTTTCATCATAAAGATTAATGATTTTGCACCAAAATAACACACATACATTAGAGAAGCCTTGATGTTTTAGAAGTACTATTCTTTAAGTCCCTGTCCTGATGAAAACACAGTCTGTGTTTAGAAAAACAGCAGTAACTGAGTTCTGTTTTTCTGTTTGTTTTTTTTTTCTTGTGAGTTATTTTATTTTATATAGGACTTCCTTAAGTGTTTCTACTTGCATGTTTTCAACTAAATCCCTTTGTCAGATGCACATTACTCTTAAAATATATATATGCAGCAGCTATCTTTTTTTTCTTTAATGCTGGATTAAAGAGAATGTTATAGCCCAGTTCTTTATGTTTACATATCTAGTCAATAACATTATGAAGTTAATTTGCTGTAAGTATTGCTCATGCATTTATTTATTCATTTTTACACGACAGTGGCCAAATTTCCAAGTCAAAACCCAAGCCTTCTTGTGCAGAGTAACAGAGATCAGTGTGAGCTGTTTATATTGCTTATATCTAGTATCATGTATATTTAAAAGGAAGATCAAGCCAGGATTCAAGCTGATGCACCTGTATAAGGACTGGTTAAAAGACTTAGGACTGGCTAAAAGCGTAAGGAATGTGAGTTCTTGACAATTGCACCCAAAATTCCCATTGAATTTTAACAGTGGAAAATCTGGAAGACAAACAAGAAACACTGGGAAAAAAGAAAAAAAAAGAAAAAAGACATTTATGCATGCAAATGCTCCCACATAAAACAGGATAAGCAGGGAGGAAGTGCAGTGAAATGATTTGGCACCAATCCTGATTTGCTAAGATTAGGAAGAGTTCTGGAAGTGATAACACAGGATAGCAAAGAAGCTATGGGCTGAATAAAGTGAAAGTCTGATGTATGCCTTGCTCCTCTCCTCTAGGTAGTTTGTTTTTTGTTTGTTTTAACTTATGTTAAGAAGGGGAAAGGAAATGCTTCAGCGTGCAGAGTGTGGAGGTGTGTTTATGTGGATGCCGCATCCTTGGTCATGCTCTGCCAAGGCACAGCACTGTGCTTGTGGCAGTGCCTCGTTCTCTTTTAAATGCACCCCTTCCTCCCCAGGCTGTGCCAGTGAGCCCTCTCTCAGTCCCAAAGCACTGGGACCATGAACAGCCTCAGTTAAGCTCAGAATGCACAGAGCAGGATCATGGGCCATGTTCCATCTGAATAACATGCAAATTAAGGTGGTGGTGTAAGTACATTTCTCCATCATATTCTCTAATTACCAAGGTAAACCTCTCTATGTAGAAAGGAAGCATTATTAGAAACACAGAATCATAGAATCATAGAATCATAGAATGGCTTGGGTTGGAAGGAACCTCAAGGATCATGAAACTCCAACCACCCTGCTGCAGGCAGGGCCATCAACCTCCACATTTAACACTAGACCAGGCTGCCCAGAGACCCATCCAACCTGGCCTTGAACACCTCCAGGGACGGGGCATCCACAACTTCTCTGGGCAGCCTGTGCCAACACCTCACCACTCTCATAGAACTTCCCCGATATCCAACCTAAATCTTCCCTCCTTCAACTTAAAACCATTTCCCCTTGTCCTGCCATTATCTACGCTTGTAAAGAGTTGGCTCTCCTCCTGTTCATAGGCTCCCTTTAGGTACTGAAAGGCTGCAGTGAGGTCACCCCACAGCCTTCTCTTCTCCAGGCTGAACAAGCCCAGCTCCCTCAGCCTGTCTTCTTAGGGGAGGTGCTCCAGCCCCCTACTAATCATCATTGTGGCCCTCCTCTGGACCCTCTCTAATAGCTCCCTGTCTTTCTTGTACTGGGGGCCCCAGGCCTGGATGCAAGTAGAAATTAGTTAGAAATAGAATTTTGTGCATGAGAATATAAAACATTTACTATTTTAAAGCTATTTGCTATAAATATAAAGATTTTGTTGTGGCTCAAAAAAAAAAAATTTAAAATGCATGCTAACAATATTTGGTAATGCTTTACAGGGTTAACATTCCATTTACAGGTAAAAACAACATTTTTAAAGCACTTTTTGTTACTCACCTTGTATCGTAAATTGCATACAGTTTTTTGTTTTCTTCAACTGCATTCCTAAAAAGAGAGAAAGACAGAATATAGATCTGTGACACTGCAGAGAAATAAAAACAGAAAGAAATAGTCACTGGTTACTTTTTTGTGTGCAAAACACAATACAACAATATGGTTCTGATAGAGCTATATGAATAATTTTCAGGAAAAAAAAATTGTACTTGATTCAAATGAACATTCTCCAATTCCATTATTTTAGTATTTTTGGTAAGCTGAGCTAAAAAAGCACATTGTCAAACGCAGTGTAAAATGGAATAGTTTATCTCTGAGTTTTTGGGTATTTGAATGGTTTAAACACATGTGGTTCAGCTAGAAAAAGGGGAAAATTGAAGACCTGAACTCATTTCTATACATTTGAGCTTTTTTTCAATTAAAATACATTTGACTCTGTGGAACAAATTTGGTATTTTTTGACTAGAGAAAAGATTTTCTTTCCTCTCAGTTTTTGTTACCATTGTTCTGAATAAGTCAAACAAATAACACCACTGGTTTAAGTGGGAACACAAGAAGATGTTATATGGAATGCGTTGGCTTTGCTGGGATCAGCAATAAAATATAAGTTTTAGCTAAGTAGTTTCTGAGAAGGCGTGATGAATGTAAGGAGCACTCCATAATAAGTATTGATT
Organism: Alectoris magna; assembly: GCA_030625065.1. Lineage (NCBI taxonomy): Eukaryota > Metazoa > Chordata > Aves > Galliformes > Phasianidae > Alectoris > Alectoris magna. Next base: position 65,448,668 of record CM060560.1, read on the forward strand.
TGTATCTTACAATCTGATTTATGTCTCTGTGCATTACTTTACCTGTCTGCTTAGAAGTTAAAGAGAAGAAACTAAAAGCACGGGGTAAATGATCCTGAGTCTGAATGCATTAAGCTCCACTTACATGGGAAGGGTAACTCTTGTGTTTGGTCCCTGTTCCTGGAGTGATTATGCATTTTACATTAAATATGCACTGGATAAGGAATGTTAACTGGGGGATATTGTGTACATGCAATTCCCTTGTACGCTATGCAAAGATGTGAGGCCCCTCTCATGCCATGGGTCCCACTGTAGTAGCCAGTCATCTAAAACTGAACTGGTGAAACTAGGTAGGTCTCTGGTTAGATGCCATCATCTAGTCCATTCAGGGTGCTCTGAGTTACTTGAGAGACTTCATAGTGACAGTCAAACATAACACAGGGCCTACAGGAGACCTACACTCTGCTGAAGAGATAATTGAAGTCCAAAGGCAATACCTAGGAACATCTCAGTGGCACACAATGCTTGTGTAAGGGAACTGAGCTGAGCCTCTCAGGTCTGATTCCAGACAAAACAAGGATCCCCAGCTTTCACTGTGTAGGCTCTATTAGTTGAGTTGATTGGATCTCTGTTGACACAATGGGAATATCCAGTTTTCATGCAGACACCTACATCTAATCTGCAGATGAGTCCTACTCTTTGATAGTTCTTTCAATAGCTCCAGGCATTAGGATTCACAAGCCATATTGCTCTAGATTTGACGATCACAGTGTTGCATGCCTGACCCCACACCTGCTTTGTGGTTTGACTGACATTCTCAAGGACAGTTTAGTCTGGTGCCCACACTTCTTTGGTCCACCATGACTTAGTGTAGGCTTGGAGTAATTTCTTGCATACAGCAAAGGACAGAGCTGGAGAGGGAGAACAGAGAAAGGGCACCTCAAGCTCCAACACTGACCCAAATATATATGACAATTGTCAGTATGTATCTCATATCAGCAGTCACATGGTCAATGTTGAGACAAAGTCTAAGCTCTTTCCTAAAGTGTGAAAGGTCACTTACAATTATTAAGGCTGGAAAAGACCTCCAAGATCATTCAGTCCAACCATCCACCTACCACCGGTATTTCCCCACTAAACCATGTCCCTTAGTACGATATCTAAACATTTCTTGAACACCTCCAGAGATGGTGACTCCCCCACCTCCCTGGGCAGCCTATTTCAGCACCTGACTGCCCTGTAAGAGAATAAATGTTTCCTAACATCCAACGTGAACCTCCCCTATTGCAACTTGAGGCCATTCCCTCTAGTCCTATTGCTAGTTACATGGCAGAAGAGGCCAACCCACACCTCATCGCAACCTCCTTTCAGGTAGTTATAGAGGGCAATGAGGTCTCCCTTGAGCATCCTCTTCTCCAGACTCAATAATGCCAGTTCCCTCAGCTGTTTCCCACAAGACTTTGTGCTCCAGATCCCCCACCAGCTTCTTTGCCCTTCTCTGGACACCAGAGCATCAATATCTTTCCTGTAGCGTGGGGCCCAAAACTGAACACAGTACTCAAGCTGTGGCCTCACCAGTGCCGAGTATAGGGGGACAATCACTTCCCTGCTCCTGCTGGCTGCACCATTTCTGATACAAGCCAGGATGCTACTGGCCTTCTTGACTACCTGGGCACAATGCTGGCCCATGTTCAGCCTAGCTTTGACCAATACCCCCAGGTCAGTTTCTTCCACACAGTCTTCTAGCCACTCTAGACCAAGCCTGTAGAGTTGCCTAGGAGTTTGCTGTAGCCAAAGTGCAGGACCCAGCACTTGGTCTTGTTGAACTGTGTCCTTTTGGCCTCAGCGCAGTGATCCAGCTTATCCACCTTGCTGCAAGGTATTGGAATGAGTACTCTTACATTTGAAGTGGCTGGAGCATGAGAGAGTCATGGAGCATGGTCAGCCTTAGTCTTCCTTTAGGACTATACTTCCCAACATAGCCAAATTACAATTCCTCTACGCGTGTGAAGGGGAATTTTCTGTGGCCATCTTGCATTTATGACTTCTGTCACCCATCAGCAAAAATGTCAATGGCAGGATAGAATTAACTTAGTTTCTTTTTTTGGAAGAAAAATGATAACAGCAAAGGAGATTAGGAAAATGATTAGGCAAATGTAACAGGAAAGAATCAAATGTCATATTTTAAATGTTGAAGTTTCACAATGGGCTTTTATTCAGACCGATAATGCACTCCATTTTTTTTTTTTTCCTTGTACAGAAATGTAGACACATCTTGATGCTGATATTCTCTTATTCAGCAGAGTGGTAAAATCCTTTGGTCTCTGCATCGAAAAATGCCTTCTTGTGAATGACGAGTAAATTGAGTTCATCCCTTACAGAAGTCTCCTACTGCTGCCTGCCTGGCACCAATAGAAAATGTGCTTCTGAAAGTATTACAAAAGTAATTCCCCCATCACAAAAGCACCACATTAAAAGTACTTATATTAAAAGCACTTTGTTGTATATGAATATCATTACACAATTGATTATTCCCATTAAAATGCCTTGCATCCTTATCACAACTTTAACAAAAGAAAAAACTGCTTTGAATATTATACATGCTCTTGCCTAGAGCCACTATTAGCAGAGAGGTTCTGTGTGCAGCCAGGCAGTCATTGATGGTAAATCAAATGGAGGGCATATGGTTTTAGTGTTGCTGCTGGTGGAGTATTTGTTGCTAGAAAGAGCTAATGCTTTGCATTTAGGATTATTAAACTAACAAAAATAGTAACTCATCTTTCTCTTCTTTTTCCTCCAGCTCCCTTAAGTTTCACCCATCATAGTACAGAGAAAGATACCATGAGCAACCCACAAAGGAAAGTTTGGAGTCTCCTAAACTACAGATTAACAACTTAGTGTTCTTCTTCTAAAGCCTGCATAACGACTGGATGATACCTCAATTCAGAATGTCTCTTATTGGGATTCCTGCTTACAATTGTAAACAGCAAATATTAAATGACTTTGAGCCAGTTTGATAGGTTACAGTAACAATCAATGAGAAAAATAATAAGGCTGAAAAAAAAAAAACCTAAAGAAGGGTAGATAAGTGTAAGTAAGTGAACCATAAGAACACAGTAACTTTGACCGGAGCCTATGCATAGCTAGATGTCTAACTTCTGGGTATGTAAAATTGCATGAGATAAGTGCCATACATGGTGAGAAGGAACGACAAACCTGTTCCATTACATCGAGCATACTGCCCTCCAATAGCTTATCAGAACAAGAAGTTTTACATGTTTATGTTGGAGCTTCAGGAGGAAAATTTCTGCTAATGGAAGTAAGACAGCCAACAGGAAAGCTGTTACATTAGTATTCTATTTCTGGAATTGCTAGCATGCTTTAACTAAATGTAAGTTAAGTTTTACACATAACTAATCACTTCGTGTCACACCTTTAAATCCTACAAGGTCCTGTGAAGGCAGAAATTAAGTTAAATATCATATTCATTTGAAAATAAACTTTAGGAAAGTGAAATGTAATAGCCCCTTCTGGATTGAGGCCAGGACATAAAGCAATGCTGGTGAATCACAGAATGCTTAACAAGTAGTCTTGATGTTACGTATCCAACAAAATGAGTCAGCATAAAAATATAGGTACAAGGGCTAATATTTATAGCTCAGAAGGTAACATTAACAATAAGAAAGAGCTATTTCAGCTTCAGATTCTGAAAGCATCTGAACATGGACACCACTATTAAGAACAATACTTTTCTACTCCAAAAAAACCCTGCACACCTTCCACAAGTCTTGCAGAAAGAAAAACAAAACGGATGCTAAACTCCCTCTCCACAGACTCGTAGAACACACACCTCATTATATTTGAGTTTTTGTCATTCTGAAATGAAGAAAACACTTTACTTTTTTTAATTGGCCCAGTGTACACAATAGAGTCCAAATTAAGCCCATACTACACGGCTGTGGTGCAATAACTACCAATTGTAACAGGCAGGGGCAAAGCTTCAAGGTAAATCCTCCTGAGAAAGCTACTTTTGGACTTCTCCCCCAAGACTACCCAGCTCACCAGGTCAACCCTCTCTCCAGATACCCCAGAAGCAGTGATGCACTCACTCCAATGAATCATCAAAATTCAATTTCTCTTTTCAGGGGAAGTTCAGCCCATGCTAACTGGGTTGAGTATTTCAGGGCATCACTGCCACCAAACATGATAGGCACTAGGGCACTAGTAAATTATTTTCACTACCTAAGAGCATATCAGGAAAAGTAAGTACAGACTGAAATGCTAAATGCAGAATGGGAAACCATGTTTAAGAATCCCAGGATATTATAGACATAGCTATTGAATAACCATTGTAGATCTGCTGAAGCCTCAAACGACGGAGGTTTCTGCTATAAATATAAGATTCACATAGCTATCTCTTATTTTTTATTTTTTTTCAAGTATAAATTAAGTGGATGCAAGCCAAGTTTTCATAAATAATGCCAAAAATGTTTATGTATGAGAAGCTTAAGCTATGTGGCTCTAGCTGAAATAAATGTTTCAGTGAACATGATGATTTAAAACATGATTTATTCAAATGTTATGTTAAGTAAGCATTCAATATGCTTTTATGTAATGCTGATGCCCAAGTTACATGTAATTATGGTGACACTATAGCATTCCTGATCTTTCATAACTTCTCCAGAAATTCATTTTTCCCAGCATCAAGCTTCACAAATACTATGGAAGTGACAATGTCACATAACATAAACAGTTACTGGAACAATGCTTTTCAGGTCCAGTTCTGTGAGGGAACTCTTGTTCCCTTTGACATCAGCCAGAGCTGGGAAGCTTAGCATTGCTTGGAAACATGCCATTGAATTAGCAAGCCTACAAACCTGTTCATTGGCATTTAAGAGTAAGGTAGGAGGGATGAAGTGAGAACATGCCAAGATGTAGACTCCAATTTACTCACATTTTAAATCACTAGTGTTTGTGAAGGTGTGTATTTCTAGTTCTAATCCAGTAGGTTCTGTACCATTTAGTCCACCATTTCTTTTTCTCTTTTTCTTTTTAATGTATTCAACTTCCAATTATAAAAATGATAAATACAGGGACAGCTATCAAACTGCAGGCAGCAGCAGTACACAAATTTGCCCTTATCCTTACAGTAAAGATCCCAGAGTCACTGCGGATGCCTCAAAGTTCCAGCTTGATGTTCAGTAGATGAAAAAAATGTAAACAAGTGCTAAGAGAAATCAGAGAATTAATAGAACAAAACAGGGCTGGTGCAGTATTTTATACATCTGTGGTCTACCCACATCCTGTAAGCTTTGTGCAGCACTCTTCAAAGAGATTGAGAGATGCATAAAGGTACAGGAATGAGCAACAGGAATGATTAGTTGTATGAAATGGCATTAGGAGGAAGAACGACACTTAGGCGATGACTGCGATCTGGAAAGCAGATGAGGGACGGAAGACACGATAGATGTATCTGAAGTCACAGACTGCATAAATGATTATTTATTATTGCTCATACTATATATAAGAAAACAAAACAAAAACAAAAACAAAAAAACAACAAAAAAAACAACCCACTCTGATGACCAAGAAGTGGGTTTAAAGCAAGGAGTACAAAGTCCTTTTCACACAATGCATAATTAAATCGTGGAGCTTGTTGCCAGAGGAAGCTGTGGAGGCCAAAGTTATAAATGGGCTCAAAAATCCATTAGACAAATGCATGAAAGGGAGCTCCATCAATGGCTATTAAAATCAACATTCTGAGTGCACCCTCTGGCTGAGGAAGTCCATAAACCTTGGACTGCTTGAAACTGGAAGGTTACACGTAGGAAAGAATTACCTTCCATCTGTCCTGCTTCTTATTGGTCTTTCCAAAGCTACAGCCTGTTTTCAGATGTAGGAGTCTCAAATAGAGGCAGCTCTGGCTTGATTCAGTATGGAAGTTTTTTCATGTCCAGTGTGATCAGAAATACATGTTCTTGGTTTACTGTGGCCTAGTCCTAAAATAATTTTCAGATCTTTGACTGTCCTGCTGTTGGCATTGCTACAGTCTCCACAAATCAACCACTGTTTTTGTTTCTCTTTCTTTCTGTAAGTAGTCCTTCACCTCAGAAATTCATTCAGATACGTATTTCAGATTTTTCTTCTCCCATCTCCTGAAGCACTTGTGTACATGCCAGGATGATCAAAAGTTCAATGGTGTCCTTTCTAACCTTCCTGAGCAACAAGAGTGCTGTTGTAAGATGCATTATTTTAAGAAAGAAGAATATTTTGCATGCATTTAGCGCTCATAAAATCCTGTAGAGAATAAACAAAGAAAGAAAGAAAGAAAGAAAGAAAGAAAGAAAGAAAGAAAGAAAAAAAGAAAGAAAGAAATAGAGAAAGAAAGAAAGAAAGAAAGCTCTCTACACTTTCACAGACCAAAATATGTATTTGGCAACTCTATTATTATTACAAGAGGCATGAGATCTACTTCTTGGTACAAGGATTGTGCACCTTTGATGTGCATTTAAGTGAATTTTAACTTCAGTGGCAGGAGGAATTCTGACTTAGAAACCCACTTTCTCAGCCTCTTCAATTACTTTCTATTCTTTTCAACTTTTTTTTTTTTTTTTTTTTTTTTGTATCTTCAGAATGTACGTTAGTAATCTGAGTAAACAAAAATTAATTCCTGAAGAATGGTCAATGCTACTTCAGAACTACTTATGCCTATAAAGGCCAGCTGCCCACAAAGGGACCTCGGTTTTTCCATGCCAGTTGGTATGGGAAATAGAAGGGAGTTCCAAATCTCATCCTTTCATCCCACTGGGGTTTACATTCATTATTCGCTGACCTGTCTTAATCTATGCAGAGGTCATCCTGATCCAACACTGTGACAGTTTTGTATGAAAGTAGGTGTTGCTAACATGCTCTGTGCTGAACTCAGTGCTGCTGTATAACAGCTGTGCCAGTGAGTACATCTACTTCACAGGGCCCATTAGGTACCATCAGGTACTTCTAGTGACAAAATGTAAGGCGTCCTTGGTCCCCTCAGAAGATAGGGCCTTCATTGATCATTCCTTGGATTTTGTGGTTAGCTATGGGAAACAAAATGTTCTTTATTTTCTTTTCTTTTGTTTTTAAAAAAATAAAATTCTGGAAAAAGAGAATAAAAGGATTTCCATGAAGTACCTAAGTATTTTATTTATTTGAAAAACTATCATGAGGAAGAATAATTTCTCAATCCATTCTAAACTGCATTGTGAATGTACACATTGTTTTACAGAAATACCTGTAGCAGAGTTAGGAATGCCCTGACGCACAAACATTTGCAATCAAAACTAACCTCCAAATTGTGCATGGCAAAAAAAAAAAAAATATATAATAGAGGTAGAATATGTGTACAATCAGATGACATAATCAGTTGGATATATGAGTGAGGCTACTTCCTCATAGATTGCTGCTGTTTGATAAGTACAGATCAAAATAAGGACTCAAGTGATCTTTAGCTCTTTTTGTTATTTAGGTAAGAAGTCTTTATAAATTCAAAGGCTGTCAGCCCACAGTGTGTCAGGAAACTTGAATTTAAGAGCCCAGCCCTAACATTTACATTCCTAGGTTATGTTTCAGAGCTGGTTGTAGCTGTTAAGAATATTTCCTTTGGGACCTTTAAGTGCATTGTATCATAGCCTCAAGCTATACTTTCTTTTATCCACAAATCTTCTTTAAACATCAGAAGTTTTCATTTAAAAGAGAAACAAGCTGGTAACAGAGTGCATGCATCTCTTTCCTGCTTCACGTAAAGAGTGAGGGTGAGATAACTGTAAAGCTTAGTTAAATACCTGCGACAGTCTACAAAAAACTGCAGAACGTTCCATGAATTGGAAAATGTGGAAATGGTCTTTGCTTTAAAATTAATGAGAAGAACTAACACCATTTTTATTTTACAGGCTTTTCAGGTGTGCTTATATACACTGTCCTGAATATACAGGGACATACCACCATCTGTTGCAGGAACACTAATTAGTCTGGCTCAGGGCTCAGTAGAACTTCAGCAGCTAAAACTTTTGTTTAAAATTACAAATGAACCTCCAGTGACACTGGAATATTCTCAGCATCCTCTTGACTTTGATAAAAGGAAAACATTGACTTCTTAAGAATTAAAAGGTTGTGATATTTTATGAGAGTGATGTTTCAAAATTCCTTCTATTTGTTTTTGGAAACACAGTGAAGTGGTGCCTTAGTATGAAAAAAAGTCTGCTGATATCCGAAACACATTTTTTTTCAATACCTCAGCTAATCAAGGATTTCATAAACAGTTTAAGCCTGAAATACATTTATAGCCAGTAAATAAACAATAATAATAATAAAAGTAAAAATCCATTCATACTCCTTTACTTAGTCATATTCATTCAGTTTTAAATCACTAGAGTCTCCAAATAGCCTTGCTTTGTCCATCATCTTTAGAAATTGTACAACATGACCAAAATGGCCAAAAGGATTTCATGTACTTTTAAACTACATTTAGCATTTTTCTTTCAAAGTTCTCAAATGTTGCATATACATATATAAGACAGCATAATAATGAGGTGTGTGAAACCTCGAAGAAGAAAGTAGGTATTTATCTCCATTCAAAAATCTCACTTAAGGAACAAGAAGCAAACACCTTGGAATTAAACCATTTGTTGATGCCATGCCATGAGTCTGGGTTGTAAGGTTTCCCTGGCAGATAAGGCAGAGAACAGGAGTCTCCTCAAACCCAGTACTTCATTCTGTCACCCAGTAGACACTGGTGGTATTTACCCCCCATGAAAGCAGCTCCATGTTCAAGAATACTTTTGCCAAAATAAATCAATCAGACATCCATTTCAGAGTACTTCAGACGTTCTGATGCTCTTCCTTTTGGCACACATAACTCTTTTTTTTTATAGATGTATTATACATGATTAAATATAGATGAACTTTGAGCTGAGATTTAGGAGCTATGAAGGAACTGACTTTCTACTGATAGAGGGGTGACCATGAAGTGGTCATTGGGCAAATAAGGCACTAATTTCCCCACCCCAGAGAGGTTCCTATTACTCCCCAGCTACCCACCTCCTTCTTTTTTCCTTTCACCACCCCTGAGCCCCTTTGGCACGCGGAACCCAGCAACACAGGGTATAAGTTTCTGTGGGAAGTCACTGGATAGAATATAGAGTTATTTGATTATAGCTGTACAGAGGTTTGCTGTTTCACTGGGTGTCTGTACATTTAGCAGCAGCTTTAAATCTTAGCCAAATCTCTCAGTAGGAATGTCCATAATGAAAATAAGACATAGTTCGCTGAACTTTAGATCCAATTTCTTTTTTGCTTTAGAAATCAGTGCCATATTACGCTTTACAAATTTTCTCGATTTTCATTCAGTGCATACAACCTAATAACTTTCAGAAAGTTTAAAATCTCATTCTTTAAAATGGTAGCAAATTGAACAAAACGTCAACGTTTATTCCTTCCTTAATATGATCCCTTCAATATTAAGTGAAATTGCTATAGGTCCACTGCAATTGATGCCAGACTGAAAGAGGAGCCTGCGGAGCTGACTGTTTCTACATTCCATTGTGCCACGTTCTGGTGTCTTTTCCAGTTTCCTTTCCAGGAAGATTAATTTAGCTAGCAATATAAATCAATATTTTTTAGTCATATTTTATTCCTAATCTGCTCTCATTGGTTCTTTTGCATATAATTCACTTAGAGCAATAATTACAAAGCCATAACTCTAAGAAAAAGAAAACACTGTTATGAGTAACAACTTTTTCTCCGTTTTTCTGTTAAGATGGCTAAATGGAAATATAGGCCATATTGTGCCTTGTGTGAACACGCCTGCTCTGAAGGTTGTGGTAGGCTGTGCAGCCCATGGGAACTCTGGAGCTAGGTCTGGCCCAGTAGATATGTGCCAGATGCTGCACTGTCTTGGCCTTGCTGTCCCATCCTGGAGGGTAGGCCAGGAGTGTGAAGGTGATACAAACAGGCACAGTACACAGCAAAGCACACAACTCTGCCTTGGAAGAAAGTAGGAGGACACACACATTCCCGCTGGAACTAGGGCATGGCTTCCCTGCTGAAACCTGACTCAGATCTGGCACTGAGCCCCGAACTGCTGTCTGATATTTCGGTGATTAGAAGGGTTTGTAGTTGGGAAGATACAGAAGACTCAGGGAGTGCTTGAGCACTCTGGCCATTCTTGTATTGGGAACTGCAGTGAGACAGGACTGGGAGCTAGTAATATCCCAAGAGAAAAGAATTTGGGGCAGGCTTCATCTGCGCAGCTCAAAGGAACAGAATGGGCCAATAAAAATCTTCATAAGTCCACAGTTTACGAGGGTCATCACGGGAGGAGAGTACAGCGATGGCTTAAGATGGGTATTGTGGCTTAACAAGAATAGCTTCTGCTAACAAATTCAATGTAGTGACAGATCTACTGTGTTTCTCTTCTGGAAAGGACCCCACCACACTGTGGTACTGGATAGCAGCATTTACCATCGGAGTTGGTTAGTATGAACTGTGGGGAACCCCAATGACCTTTGAGACCTGGAGGCACCATCAACTAGGGGACTGAGTCATTTTCCTTATAATTAAATAACAGGAGAACTTTGTGATATGGTCAGCAAGAGACATTTTAGGGCTTTCATTTCATATCTTCATTAGCAGAAGTCAAAAGATTTCACAAAGACAACCATTTATGTAACAACCAGGGCTACTTAAATTTTTGGCCCCAACAAAGCACTTTGCTAATATTTATCTTCTATCACATAGGAAGACTTCACCATATGATTGAGAGCACTCAGGATTAATCCATTCAGTTTTGTAATGTACTTATGTATTTCCATGTGTAGATATGCACAATTCTATACTTGAGTTTGCTTTTTTCCTTCTTCTGCTGATCTACTGTACCTGTTATCTTTGTCCTGGTACTATTAAAGAACATTTTGTTCATGATAACTGACATTTTTATTAGAAGGGTCTTAAATAGGGATTCGATAATTCAATTTTCAGCTAAGAAAAATAATAATAAATAAAAAAACGCTGCATTCATCTTCTTCTTCCTCCCTAATTAGAGGTTAATCATTAATCTTACAGCCACTGGGGAAATACATATAAAGAAAGACTGAGAGGAAAATGGAAAATAAAATAAAAGACTGAACTGAAATGACCCACACTGGCAACTGCCCAAGCCAAAGTGACCAACATCACAGAGTGTCTACACGCAACAGAGAATGGCAGGGAAGACTTATATTATTAATGCAAGCATCTGAAGGCCTAAAAGCCATGCTACAGCAGCTATACCTGTTCTTCTTCATTTTTTTATTTTTTTTTTTTCAAAGACAGGAAATCTGAATGGTTCAACCTTCTACATCAGGCACTTTGCTCAGGTTTCCACGCTATCACCTGAGTGCATCCAGTCAACCTCAACTCTCTCACGCATCTCAGCAAAAACACAAGACATACAGCTTCAGCTCCTTGCCGCAGTAACATCTTAGCTTTAATTGTAATGTGCGCAGTTATAGCTGGGTTAAATGAAAATGCCACTATTGCAAAGCCACTGCTTGCCGCTGCAGATTAAGCTGGGTTTTGGCACTGTTTTTATTATGAGTATGCTTGCGGTACTTGCTCACAGCTCTACACTGCAACCAGCCCTGGAGTGGTGATTTATGGTCCATCATCCCTCCATTCAGGTGTTTCTCTGGTCTCACCGTGACCTTTTCAAAGTACATTGTGCAATATGAAAGATGGCAGTGATCCCTTTTTCCCCTTAATCTCTTTCCCTGACACCAAGAAAAAGACATCAGTGTTTCAAATTGTTTTTGATTGCAAGCATCAGGGTGGTGTTCCAGGAAGACATGAGTTTTATGTTTAATTCCAACTACTGCCAGGTTGCAATCATTTTGATATATCCTAGCTCTGAATTCCTTTTGCTTAGCATGGCCCTTGCTGAAATTTTGCTTATTGCAATCATCTTTGTCCCTTACTTCACAACAGCAGCAGTATTCCAGTGGCTCTGTTTTCCCTGGAAGATCACAGTAAGAGGCTTTTTCCATTGAGCATCACGAGCGGCTAAAGGGAGTGGACATTTTCTGCAGAATTCTCTATCATGTCAGAGCCCACAGGAAAATTCAAATTTGGATGATTCCTACTCTACTTACATCCCTCTGTTTTCTAAAATCTAAGTGTTGCTGAAGATGTAGACTTAGCCAGCAGAAAACACTGAACAGAAGATATTAAAAGAAATGGAGGCCATCAGGTTCTGTCAGACAGCAAAACAAAGGCATATGTACCTCTGGCAGTCTTTCAATGAGTGGTAAGGCTGCTGTGTTCAGAGCAAGCTAGAGATTTCTTCACTGAAATCTCTTCTACAGTCAATCTTTTCATATGCAAACTATTCTTAAAACGTTTTCAGTTTGAGACAGCAGATGTTTAATTCATAAGCGACAGAGGTAACAGCCATCCCTGACACTAATTTTGTGCCTGTTGTTTGTATCCTGTACATCACTGGTAGCGCCATTTGTAAAGTGGAAAGTAGGAACCAGAAGGGCAGTGTTGCAAACATCTTTCTAGCAAGTTAATCATAGCACTAACTTTGCATACGGGATCAGTTGCAACAAATTGACATGCCCAGAAAGAACTGTGTGCACAGTCCATAAGAGCAGGGCACAAAAAGAGACATTTATGGAAAATATTTGCTTCAGATTATTTGCTCATAAAGACTCTCAGTGTAAGTAGAAAGAAGAAATGCTTTAAAGATATTCTTTTAAAGTGTTCTTTGAGGTCATATATTGTTTTATTTTATGTAGTATATTCCTATTATCTCAAATAGCTCTCAGATATTGCAGATAAGAATACCAAGTGAATGTCTAGAAATATGTGGAGTTAGAATTCAATAAAACATGCTCCTTTATTAGACACATTGAAAGTCTGTAGGTATTATGCAGCAGATGATTCCCCTTTATGTCAAGACTATTTCAGATAGCACAGTTCTAATTTGATAAGACTAAATTTTAAATCTAGCATCACCAAATGGGGCAGACATAAGCCCAACAAATCTGTGTGAGTTCTGTCTTGGCATAGCTCAGATCGCCTCATGTATAGAAAAGTAAGCACAACTCTGACTATGCTCAAATGAGCCCTGTCAGGGGAATGCTGCAATGACACGTCGTATAAGCAAACACAAAACAGAGAATGACAATTCAGATCTCTGAACGATGTAATTGTGAAGGGACGTTTGGCAGCTTGTTTTGTGTATTGCACATGCTTTTCACAGATGTGATAGCAATGGTCTAATAAGCAGTTAAATTGAAGGATAAACATGCTGAGACTACTCTAATAAAGTTTGACTCGAAGTGTTAGCAAACCATTGGGTACAGTAGATTTCACTGCTTTCCTTGCTATTTTTAATGGGAAAAAAGTCAGTTTGTCAGAAGAGGAGCCCTTTGTATTCAAAGACAGAGCCACTGTGAGAAGAAATTGAATAGGTCGCCTATCCTGCAAGTGATCTGAGAACCCAGAAAAATGCAATATCAGAACAGAAGTGTGATTGTGTTATCAGAACAGACATTAAGAAGGAGGAAAAAAAAAAAAGGCAAATTTGTTTTTCCTGTTTTTTAGACAAAAATAATGGCACATGAAGAATGGGTACATGTGCACAGCTGAAATGCTATTTTTGAGTAAAGCTCTTATGGCAAGGTGCAAGTTACAGACCTAATCACATGCCTACACAGCAGACATTTGCCTTAGAAGTATGTTGTGATGGCTGCCAAATCAAGTGCTTTAACGTCAGAGAACATTGTAATCTGAATGGACGATGAAATCCTAATTGTGCTTTCCTGCACATCAGTATTTAGATTTTTTTTTCTCCAAATGTTTTGTTTCCTGTTTAGTTGGATTTTTTTTGTTTGTTTGTTTTGTTTTGTTTTTTCCCCCAGAGAAGGCTTTATCATTCATTACACAAGATAAGTAAGCACTGATTACACAGCACCTACTGAATAAGCAGCTACTTAGAAAAGTAATCTTTACCAGCCAGTCAGTAGTGCCTTATTTGCCTTATTTGCTGCATACCCAAAGATTGCAATAAATACAGAATTATTCATATTTTCCTGTTTTTTTTTTTTTTTTCTGGGCCACTCATCCCTGTAGTATTTGCATGCCTCAAGAACACAGATGAGTTTATTGAAAGATAGGAGACCACTATTATTATTCCCATTTTACAGCTGAAGAGATAGGGACTTGCCTGAAGCTATGTGGTAAATTAGTGGCAGAGCAAGGATTAAAATTCATGGCTTGCAACCCTGTCCACATTGCTGAAGACTGCACTGCCTTGTTGCAGGAGGTGCTGAGAAACAGCAACTCTCACTGACTTCATCCACCACAGCAAGTGCTCAGCTTTGCTTGGTAAGCCTTGGGCAGCCCAAGCTAGTCATCCATGAAAGAGGAAACACAGTTAATGGTCAGCTGCCAGAATGACTGGCTTATCATAGAATCATAGAATTGTTTGAGTTGGAAGGGAGCCTTAAGGGTCAATCTAGTCCAACTCCCCTGCAATGAACAAGGACACCCACAGACAGATCAAATTGCTCAGGGCCCTGTCCAGCCAGGCCTTGAATGTCTCCAAGGACTGTGCTTCCACCACACCTCTGGGTAACCTGTTCCAGTGCCTCAGCACCATCACTGTAAAAAAAATTAGTTATGTCCAAACTAAATCTCCCCTCATTTAGTTTGGAACCATTTCCTCTTGTTGTGGCACAATGCTGCTAAAGAGTCTGTCCCCTTCTTTCTCACAGCCCCCCTTTAGATACTGAAAGGCCGCTCTCAGGTCACCCAGCAGTCTTTTTTTTCTCCAGGCTGAACAGCCCCAGCTCTCTCAGTTTGTCCTCATAGGTGAGGTGCTCCATTCTGTGGATCATTTTTGTGGTTCTCCTCTGGACATGCTACAGCAGGTCTACGTCTCTCCTGTACTGAGGACTCCACATCTGGACACAGTACTCCAGGTGAGCTCTCATCAGTTGTCATGGTTCTAGCCCTGTTCAGACTGATTCCATGACTACTGGGGCAGAAGGATCCACAGATTAACACCTGGGAAAGGAGAAGGGGGTAGGGAAAACGTAGGGAGGTGGGCCCAGAGGAGGAAAACAACGGCGGCAACAAGCTAAGGGAGAAAACTAATTTACTAAATATGATAACAGAATGTGAGATAATACATTATAATACAGTATAATTGGAACTGAAGCTAGTAAATCAAATAAAATGAGACTGTCCAAACCAAGAGGCCTTACTCTAATGCTGAAGACAAGATGGCTAGGGAGCACACACCTCAGAGACAAGCAGAAAAAGAAAGGGATAGCAGCCTTGTGATTCCCAAACAGTTTTAGCTTTCCCTCTGAATGGAAAATGGAAATGCAACACTAAAGTCTTCTGGGAGCAGTAGTACATCTCTTCTGAAACTCTCAGCACACTACATGATGTTATGATATAGAATACCAAGAGCAAAAATCATAAAACCATGACACCAGCGCAGAGGGGCAGGATTACGTTCCTCACCCTACTGGCTGGCCATGCTTCTTTTGATGCAGTCCAGGATACAGTTGGCTTGCAGGGCTATGACAGCACATTGCTGGCTCATGTCCAGCTTGCCATCCACCAGTACCTCCAAGCGCTTTTCAGCAGGGCTGTATTTCCATCCTTACATCCTCCAGCTTGTACTGATAGGAGGGGTTGCCATGACCCAGGTGCAAGAGCTTGCACTTGGCTTTGTTGAACCTCCTAAAGTTCACCTGGGCCCTCTGGGCAGCCTGTCTAAATCTCTCTGGATGGCATCCCATCTCTTGGGCGTGTCGACTGCATTACACAGCTTGATGCCGTTCAAAACTTGCTGAGGGTGCACTTGATCCCACTGTCAGTGTTGTTCGTGAAGATACTACAAAGCATTGGTCTCCTTACTGACCCCTTTGGGACACCACTCATCACTCATGCCCATCTGGACATTGAGCCATTGACCACCACTCTCTGGGTACAATCTCAAAACTAGTTCATCAACCATCAAGCAGTCTACACACCAAATCCATGTCTTTCCAATTTGGAGAGAAGGATGTTGTTGTGGACTGTGTCAGTCATCACATTAAGAAGCAAGTCCTTTAGTACAATGTTAACAAAAGAGTCTTGAAAATCATGTCAGCCACCTCTGTGTGAAGGCATTAGCTATTGGGGTTCTAACAGTGGCAGCGTGGATGATTCACCTTCTCTTAGCATAGATGTTGGACCTCAAAAAGCTGCGATAAAAACAGCATAATTTGATTTTAACAAAATGGCACTTTATGGTGAAATACACTTAGAGTGGAAAACCCACTGACAGGCTTGAGATCTCTTTTCTTGGATCAGTCACCTGAAACTCATTTCCTCCCGCTGTCTTGAGCATGCCCAGAATTCTACCCCAGTACTCTCTACATCAAAACCATTGATTCAGTTTTGATAGTTCTTGTTTTGTGTATTTTTAGCTAACTGTGAAAACACCAGAGTAGATCAAACTGCAATCATTCCAGCAGTTGTATTTTATTTAATTCACCTTTTCATCTTTGAAGCTATTTTTTTTTTTATCCTATCCTAGGAACTTGAGATGATTTGCTCATTGACTGTTCCCACCTTTTGGCTGCTGCTGTGTGTACATACAGATGTTAAAATTACTGTGGGTGTTAGCTCTCTGAACCCACAAGTGAAGCTGTTTAGACATGTAGGTTGAGTTGCTTGTGAACAATTGACCCACAGTCTGCCATCCATTCAAATACGTAGATGGAAATTTGAAACTAATCCACTCATTTTCAATTGGTGAAGGTGTGAAAAGCACGGTGACAAATCCAGCTTATCTTGCTTATGCAAGTAGTCCTGCATCTCTGAAATCTGCAGTTAACGGAGTTGGTGTGGGCTTCAAAGCATGACCAGACTTACACATATATCTCAATGCAGGGCTGGTGGGATGCACTTTTTTATAATCCTGATGCCCGTTTGTGCAGATGCCCTGTCCCTGTGCCACACTGTCCCTCCAGTACCCATGCCTCTTTCAAAAACTACAGCAGAGGTGGTCAAGGCAAATGCTCTGCATCTGGAACTGTGTGGATCTTCTATGCCTTCTCTGTACAATTTGGAGGTCGGGTGCTTCCTTTTCCTCCAGGTCAAACGGTCCTTGGCAAGGACTGGTATGGCAGGTCTGCATTTTCACCAGACAGATGAAACCTGAACACTTGACCACTTCTGTAAAAGTGGAAGAGTTTGCTAAGAAAGACCAAGGAATCCCATGCAACATTTCCTATGTCCAACAGGATAATTGTTCCCCGTATCAAAGGGTTAATAAGTACTTAAGCATGTATTGTATACCAGTTCCTCACAGCTGTTCATAAGTGTTTTTGTGACAACATCCTCCTTTTCAATCCCAAATACCTATTGACTTTTTCAGAAATATCAAACCTCAAATGCAAATAGTTCCAGTGTTTTACTCTACTTTTCCTTTGGCTAACACCATTGCCAAATTTTAGCCTGCTCTGTGGTTGTTTCTGTTGTTTTGTGAGCAAGCCACCTACATTTTTAATTGAATACACTATCTGCCAGGAGAAAAAAATGGTCTCTATTTAATATTCATGCAAATCTCATTTTTCAGATTCCAACAAACACTCAATGACTGACTCATAATTACTGGGTCATACTCAAGGCATAACCTTTGCTGATGCACGGGCATAGTTCCACTGCCCTTCCCTTATGCCAATTTATAGTACATGGAGATCCAGCTTATTGACTGATGCATATAATACATACTATTAATTGTATCTTTCTGAACTCTAGTGCACTGAAACCGAGGAAAGGTTTTCATGCTAAGTTCTAGGACTGACATCACCTGATACGGCATATGCTTGATATAGTTCAATCATTAATATTTATCATCTTGGTGTCTTACACGTAGATCACTGTGAAACCTCCACCAATAATTTTTCCAAAATAAGGCATTTGGGGGTTAATTTGTCATCTTTTTTTTTCCTTGTTGTTTTGTTTTTGTTTTGTTTTAAGCAGCTCGTTCCATTTTCTGTAAATGTTAATTCTAGATCGAACCATTTAAAAGCTATTTTTTTTCTTGAATTTTTATTAATTAGAGCACTTGAATCTATATAGCAGAAGTCAGCTTTAATGGGATTTGGAACTGCTGAGAACATTTATTCCCACCTAACCCCTGCCAGCAATTTCAGGCTGAAAAGCAGTGTACTGCAAATCCTAAAATAAATGTAAGTTGTGTCTACATCTTTCCAAATGGTATGCGTTAATGTATTTTTTTTCTGTAGCGGCAGCTAATTATTACTGTGAGTCATTAAAGGGTAACTTGAAAGCATTTGTAAAATTTTACAAGAAGTGTGCAAACTAATGCTTGCTGGCATCTTTGACAGATACCTGTGTTGATCGCAAACAGAGATAATGAGTTCTGTCAATTTGCCCAGCTCACTTTTAAGCAACCCAGAGAAATGCAGTAAATATGGTAACTATAGCAGCCAAAAGAGATGCGAGTTCATCAAAACAACATAAAACATGCTAATCCAATCTTATCTGAGCATTTACATAGCCAAAACCCAGATGACAGGTAGACTTGTTATGTACAAATATGTATCAATAGGCATAAATATTTATAGCTTATAACCTAAATATGAGAGATGTACATACATATGCATGTATAATAACATTGGCCGCATTTAACCGATTTCTAAACTTCACGTACTCTGTCCTTAACATCGCTCAGTACATTAGGCTACATCAGCCCTATGTTGTCCATGAGAACACTCCCATCTGTTGCAGACATTTGAATATACGCTTAATGAAGAATTTATCAACATCAATCCGTCCATCTCAGTTCAATGATTTTGATGTTGTTACTTCTAAGTTTTGTTCTCTCCTTCCTGCTGTGAAGGAATTACGTGTATAGTATCATGCGCATAAACCCGGGAATATTGATGTACAACTTGTATCCTCTGGTTTAAGCCTCATTAAACTTTCTTTATGAATCATACGTATGAGAGCAAATCATTGTGGTTATTCTCCATCAATCGCTTTCTTAGATGCTTAAGAATAGAAAGTGAGCCGTTTTTTGCTCAGTACAATTAAAGGCGTACTCTGTCCTTTCAAGAAATGCAAAAGGCAGTGCGACACTGAAAAGATGGATTTGAACCACCAGTTAAGAGGCTTTAATGGTCATATGTAGTGCTGCCCTAATGCCACGTTATTTCTCAAGAACAGGTATAACTGCTGCTCCAGCCAGCTGAAACACTTACTGGCAAATTTAGCCATTCTGAAGAAATTAACTAAACATATTTTACATATTATTGCATCGTAAAGCCTCAGCTCAGAAGTTTTCTTATTTGATGCCCACTTGTGTGCAATAAAAAATGTGCTAAGTGTACACAGAAAGCTGTAACATTTTAGATGTAAGCATATGTCACCAGTGTTTAGCATAATCATCGAATCACAGAGTCACAGAATGGCTTGGGTTGGAAGGGACCTTACAGATCACCTAGTTCCTACACACTGCTGCAGACAGAGCTGCAGCTCACCAGATCAGGCTGCCCAGGGGCAGCTGAGCACCTCTAGATGAACACATTAGCTAGAAGCATTTTTACCCGTTTAGAAGAACACTTTTGCATTATTGCTGCCCTGTACGCATAAGAATGGTTCACATATTTCATGGCTAAAAGTTAAATTTTAGAGCAGTGGGAGATCCACAGAAAATTGCCTGAGAACTTCAGCATACATGAACTGCCACTGCTCAGTAAGCAGCCAGACCGAGAGAATACTAAATTCATTTCTGTCTGCTCTCTGTGCGCTCACTTTTGGCTTTCAAATACACTCAACTCTCACAAGGCCTGTGCAGAAGTTTAAGTACCTCTTAAGTACAGCCATGCCCCTGCTGTTTGCACAACACCTATGGTTACAAAGCAGGGAACCTGTAGCTGGTCCAGCTCAGAGGTGAGCAAAATGTGACATTCAACCTCTCTGCCCAAGGAGCCACTGAAGGAACTGGGTCTGTTTAGTCTGGGGAAAAGGAGGCTGAAGGGAAACTTTATTGCTCTTGTCCAATACCTGAAAGGTGCTAACAGCGAGAGTGGAGCTGATCGCTTCTCATTGGTGACAGGTGACAGGATGAGGGGAAATGGCCTCAAGTTGCACCAGGGTAAGTTTAGGTTGGATGTCAGGAAAAACTTTACAGAAAGGGTTGTTAAGCCCTGGAATAGGCTCCCCAGGGAGGTGGTTGAGTCACCGTCCCTGCATGTGTTTAAAAAACGTTTGGATGTGGTGCTCGGGGTAATGATCTAGCGGAGGGCTGTTAGTCAGTGTAGGATGGTTAGGTTGTGGTTGGACTCGATGATCTTCAAGGCCTTTTCCAACCTGAGCGATCCTATGATTCTAAGATCTGTCAATCTGCCCAGGCCTGGGCATCAGAGCTAAGCAGTGCTCAGGGTAACCCTTTCTCCCACAGTGCCTCTGCTCGCAGCGCCAGCCCCACCCGTCCCTCACCTGAGCGCTCTTCACGTTTCACAACCACACCTGGCAAAAGTAAGAACGCTGCCTCAGCCCTTCCATGGCAAATCGTCTGTGAGCACTAGTCAGCTAAAAGTGCTGTACAAACCTCTAACACAAAGTAGCTCTTGCTGAAGAAATCTTACCGTCTCAGAATCCAACTGCGCCCTTACAGAAGTACGAGAAAGCTTTGCCACTCCCAGCAGAGCCCCAAAGTACGCGCCGGGGCAGCCTCTGCGAAGCCGGGCCTGGGCAGCAGCGCGCTGGCGCCCCCTCGCGGCCGTATCTCAGCGGCGCACTCGTGGCTCGGTGGAGCCGCGCTGCCCCCCGGCGGCGGCGCGGGGAGAGAGCGGCGCTGGGGCGACCCTCGCCGGGCGGGGCTGCAGCGCTGCCGCGCGTTAAACATGCATGTAGCAAACCCGCTACCTGTCAAGTAAATCCTGTCAGGTACTTTGTTTTTGTTTTGCGTGAGACCCCGAGGAGCTGCCGGTGCGCGGGACAGGGCACGGCTCCCATCTCGGCAGGGAGACCCGGGGCAGGCGTTCCTACTGCTCGTTTGTAGGGTTATGGAGAGAGAACACCGTTGTCACGTCACCTATGTGGAGATGTGAATAGTTGGGGACAGAAATCGACTCGCTGTAAGAAATCTGATTTTTAAACACTCCCAGGCAGTAATATCGGGAGAAAATCCCGTCGCTCCGTGCTGCTTCTCACAGCTGCTTTTGGGCTCTGGCAGTGTTCATTCACAATCCTGTATCCACCTGTGTAGCCTACTGTAGGGAACCTGCTTTAGCAGAGGGGTTGGACTCGATGACCTTCAGAGGTCTCTTCCGACCCCAACAGTTCTGTGATGCTCTTGTCACCAAGGAAATAGGAGGGGACCAATGTGTGGCATTGGCTCTACACCCCGGAGTCACCCACGCATCATTGCCTGAAGGCCTGAGAACAGCCCCCCAGGGGGCATCCTGCAGGGCAGGGAACTTCTCATCCCATCCTGACTTCAGCGGTGGGATCCATTCCTTGGAGGTTTCTGATAGATATAAAAGAGTACACTGAGCTGCAGGGCTACCTGAAAGAGGGACATCGCCTCATTGGACCATTATTTCCAAGTACATCCACGGCGCCGCCGCAGGCTGCCCAGGGAGGTGGTGCAGTCACTGTCCCTGGAGGTGTTTAGGAGCCGTGTGGATGTGGCACTGAGGGATGTGGGCAGTGGGCATGGTGGGGATGGGCTGCTGGTTGGACTGGGTGATCTTTTCCAACCTTAATGATTCTATGATTCTGTGATATTTATCACAGGTAATGCAAAATGCTGAATGCACCTCAGGGAACCTAGAGGAGTCAGGACTGTGCTGTAGCCACAGTGCCCAACCCATCATCATAGAATCATAGAATGGCCTGGGTTGAAAAGGATCACAATGATCATCTGGTTTCAACCCCCTGCTATGTGCAGGGTCGCCAACCACCAGACCAGGCTGCCCAGAGCCACATCCAGCCTGGCCTTGAACGCCTCCAGGGATGGAGCATCCACAACCTCCTTGGGCAACCTGTTCCAGTGCGCCACCACCCTCTGCGTTTATCACTTGGACAGTTCAACATTCAGATAACACAAAGCACACCTCCCACCCACACCACACGTGTTCCTGGTGCTGCACTTGCTGCAGTGCCCCCTGCACAAAGTGCTGGAGCAGTAAACCTCTCCTCACCCCATACAGCCACCACCACGTCCCCGCATGCATCCTGAAACCCAACCCAAGGGCGCCGTAACACCGGGGCTGTCAACAGGCCTAGAACGGCATAGCCCAGGTGCACTGCCTACAGAAGACGAATACACACACGGTGCGTATGCCCATCCACACGCCCATACGCCCGCATCCAGGTGCGCGCGGGCGAACGAGGAGTCCCGCCCCGCCCACGCCTCCACCGCCCGCAGCCCCGGGCCGGGCCAAGACCCCCCGGAGCCGAGCGCGCCCCGCGCACCCACCGCGCTCCCGCCGCCGGGCTGCGCGCGGGGGCGGCGCGCGAGCGGCGCTGCGGCGGGGCCGCGCCTGGCAGCGGCGGGAGAGGCAGCGGCGCCGCTCCCGCTCCGCGCCGCAACTTTCGGGCCGACGCCACCCCCTCGCCCTCGACCTCCGCGGGTAAGCGGCGGGACCCGAGTCCGACCCGGGAGAGGCGGGCGGACCCACACATGGCGGCCGCAAACTTTGGGGACGCGGGGAAGGGGCGCAGGGTGAGGGCAGGTGCGGGCGGGCCGAGGCTGAGCGGCTGCAGGGAGCGGCTGCCCCGGACCTCGGTGAGGTGCGGAGCGGAGCGGAGGGAGCGGGACGCGGCGCGGGGCAGCTGCGCGGGGGCGGCTGTGCGTTCGGGCCGGGGGAGCAAGTTGGGGAGCGGGGTTATGCTATGGGGGAGCGGGTGGCAATGACACGCGGCTTCCTCCGGGCTTTAGTGGGGAGTGGGGGGTCTTTGGGTTTGGTTTTTATTTTTGCCTTTTTTTTTTTTTTTTTTTTTTTTTTTTAATAGTAATAATAGGGCACAGAGGAAAACGGTAGCGCACGATGCTGAGATCGGTGGTGTGGTGGCTGAGGCAGGTACCCGAGGAGCAGCAGGCGCTGGAGCAGCTTCGGTGATAGCGGGAGGTTCCCGTGCCTTTGCGAGGAAGGTCACTTTTGACACCCCCTGCCCCCCCCCCCCGCTCCCCCCCCCCCCCCCTCTTTTTGCCAAGCCGTGCATCAGCAGCGTGGATTCCAAGAAGCAGTAGGTGTTTCTTGGCATTTTCACTGGGATTTTGGAAAGGGAAGCCGGGTAGTTAATGGGAAAAGATTGCGACGGAGCACGGGGATGCGGAGGCTGCACACAGCCCGGGGTTTGCAGACGTGGGGAAGTTGTCGAGATGGGGAAAGGGTCGGAAGCGGCGCATGGAAAATGGTGACTATGCCTTTGGTGACGAACGAATGGAAAGGAAAAGTGGGCCACCAAGAATTTTCCCTGTTTTGCAGTTTGCTGTCAGCAGAAGGTAACGCATGTCCTTGCCAGTATAGAATTTTACATAAACAGCTGATGTTTACATAAGCCTCCATAAGTTTGTGAGAAACACGGGGAGCAGAAGACGTGGTGTTGGCTGAGCCTGGCCGTCCTGCTGCTCCGACCTGTGATAATTTTTTCCTTTTTGCATTGTTGCAGCGTGAGAGCAAAGTGAGCAGCTGCACCTTCCCCCCAAGCAACCACCTGCGTTACGCATCTCCTCTGGAATGGACAATGGAACGGTCTCTGGCTTTATCATGATCAAAAACTTCTTCCTCTTCTGCGTCTCCATGAGTTTAGCCGGCCGCTTCGGGTAAGTTGCCAATTACTTTTGGATTTTTGCTGTGGCTTTTGGAAGGAAATGAAAAGCTTAGGCTCCGTGCGGTGCGGAGCAGCAGAACAAAACAAGCAAGCTTTGCGTTTGATCTGAATGTAGCGGTGTTGGGAGAAGGGGGGTGGGTTGCTTTCCTGCTCCACCTCGGCATCTCATACTGCTTCTGTAGGTGGGCTTGGGGGGGACGTGGGGAGCTTGGACAGGGCCTGAGCGATCTGAGCAGGGCCCAGCACAGCACAGGCAGTGCTGCACGGCAGGGCGCAGGGTGTGCTCTCAGCTGGGACAGACTCCTCAGTGAGCAGCAGTGGGACAGCTCGGAGGGACAGCCGAGTTGGAAACTTCCTGGGATAACCACAAATTGCATTTCTCAGAAGCGTGTAACAAGGAATTCCGTTTCCTGATTTTTGCTGTGGATGCTGTCTTGATGGTGACATACAGAAAACTATATTGTGAAATCCTCCTACGACTGTTCTTCAATAAGCAGAAAAGCAGAAACCCCCTAGCTATCAATTTCCCCTAAACCTAGAGATCCTATGGACTTTTCAAAATCAGGATGTGCCACTGAGCAGCATTTAGCAAGTGCCCTGGAAACGTAGGTTGGTTCTTTTTTTTTTTTTTTTTTTTTTTCATGGAGGAGAACAATTATTTATGATTTCACTAGAAGAAAGAAATGAATCCTCCCCGTGTGCTGATTCACAAGCATGCCCATCAGTGCCTTGCTAGAAGAAGGTACAAAATGGAGATGCAAATCAGCTTCTGGTTTCGATTAAAATGTTTTTTTCCAGATTGGAACTGGAAGAAGGACCAAACTTTGAAAGATGCCTGTCTGTACTGTAAACAGGACTGAGCCCTCTCTTCAGTGTGTGCCTTGTGCAGTCCCACAGTGAGCACGGTGCCGTGTCTGAGCAGCTGCAGACCTGCGCACCGCAGGGAGGGCAAAGAGCTGCAGTCCACTGTGGGCATCTTGGAAAAGCTGAAGCCTGCTTTCACTGCAGCCTAGGGCAGAACTCCCACTGGGCTTTCTAGTAGAAATGGAGAGAGATGGAGAGATGGCGTGGGACTGGTTGTCCCTTGTCTTGGCATGGCAGGGATTTAACAAAGTATTCTCACACTGAGAAAATCCTATGGGCTGTAACCCTTCCTAACAGTCCTTCGTCCCAACAGAAGGTTTCAACTGCAGTAGTTTGGCAAGACCTTTTTGGTGCGGGGTTCGTCTACCTTGTAACTGCATTACTCCTCTAAGAGAAGAACAGATATGCAGTACTGCAGTACAGAGGGCCTAACTCTCCCTTTCAACTTCCAGGTAAACACTGAATCCCAGACCCAAGTAGGTATCCTCGCGGCCCATAACCTGCCAGAGAAGGACAGCTAGTGGAATCTAGGACACTTGTTTTTATGAGTTATCCAAAAGCTGCTGTGCACTAAAATGAGATCATCACGTAACTCCCCTCCCACCCCCCAATTTCTGATCTCGTAATTTTAGTCAGGGCCTGCAGAGATAAGCAGCTCCAATTCACTGCGCCACTCACATGCTGCCTTAGGGCTGAATTCTGACCCTGCTCAAAAGACAGAGGATGCTCCAGCGCTTCTGTTTCGGAGACAGAAGCAGTTTCAGAGTGTAATTTGCTAAGTGCTTTGGGACCGACTCTTCAGGACAGAGCGGTACAATTTGCATGTAGGCTGCTTTATTAACTGCTACGATCCAGAATCTAATACTGATAATACTTTCTGTTGCTATCAGATTATTTTTTATTAGCTTCATCCACGTTTGAATTGCCCTGCTACATTTCATTGCTTTTAGCAGCGTGCTAAACAAAAGTGATTGGTCAAATGGCCACAAATTAGGCACAATATACAGTAGGGCATTACAGATGAGGGCAGAGATTTGTCTATGGTTCTCTGTAGTCATTCCATGATTATATTAAATCATAAATACAGTGTTTGCTGACATAGCCAAAGCCACCTTTGGGGATTCTGATGCACAATGCCTGGTAAAATAAATAGGAATTATGTATCTTAGTCTCCTAGGCTACTTCAGAAATCTCAGCAAAAGTCTGTGATTAACAGTTAACATAAATGTGGAATGACTATTGAGTGCTATCCCCATCAGTAGGCCATAGAGAAAGAAGGACTGTAGGCATTGTTACAGAAGTTATTTAAAGAAAAGCCACTGAATCAAACTTCCAAGATGCAGGTTAAAGGAGAAGAGCATGTGACCCCCTCATTCTTGTCACCTAACAGTTTTATGACTCCACTCTGCATAACGAGTCCAGTGCAGGTTGAGGCTTTTTCAAGCTTTTGTGACTTCAGCCTGGAGTTGCATAATGCTGTAAGGAGCTAAGATATGTTACTGAAGTGTTTCAAGACAGTTGTCTTGAAGGTAAATATTCGGAATAGAGCAGACTAGACTAGAACATAATAGAACAGCTCAGATGGAAAGGACCTACAAAGTTCAGCAGGTCCCACTTCCTGACCACTTCAGGGCTAACCAGAAGTTAAAGCATATAGCACTTACACAGTAATTTGAGTCATTAGAAATAAGACATAACTGTGAAGAGTATTTTCAGATGAGATGTCTGATTTCTTCCATCTGTTTGACATGAAGGGTTGCATTGAATTCAGTCGTGTTTTATGTCTGCGAGGTCTACAGCACCATGCTGCCAATAGCAAGCAGGAGGTGGTTGCTCCCCTGCCATCGGTCAGAAGAAAAACAGAATAGTTTGGATTTGAGTCTCTGCAAGATTACCGTGGTGAGGCAGAGCACCTTGGATTGAGCACCCACCCCATGGGTAGGATCCTGTCCTGGCAGAGGGGTGCAGTGGCACTGCTGAGCACCCTGACCTGTGTGGGCTGTCAGGATGGGTGACTGCTGCGGATGAGCAGGGAGATGTCCCACATGCCTGGCCCTGTGCCAGCCCTCCCTGCTGCACACTGGCTCTTTGTTGCCAGCCCCAGGCTGCCCATGGACATCCCTCTTGACGTGCTGGCAGCACATGCTCCCTGCGCACGCCTGCATTTTGTCGTGCAGTTTCAGGAATCTGTCCGAGAGCTGAACCAGCAGGGACGGATGTTGTTGGTGTAACCACAGATCAGCTACCATCTGCTAATAATATTTGCAATTGTAGAAACACGGGAAGCAGAAGATTGCAATTAAACGTAGCTGTAGCCAACGCAACACGTCTCTGCTCATGGTGAGACTCTCGCTGCGGCAGCTTGGTGGTTTCACATACTTTCCCACTAGCTCACTGCCCTTATCACTGAGAACATAATCCTGCTATTTAGGCTAAGCATACCTCCCCTTCAGCCTGTGGCATTTACTTCACGTTGGTCTCTGCAGCACTGAGCAGCTAGTTCTGCTGGGTTGCGCCTTGCTGAGTAGTCACAGATGCTAGGGAGCTCTTCCTCATATTTTTAAGACTAATTTTCTGTAAATTATCAAACGCGTACGTGGTCGTGCTCATCCATTTATGTTTTGTATCCAGTTTTTTTCTTTCTTCAGTGGCTCCAGATAACAGCCCAATTCAACAAATGGAAAAATGGGTCTGCTAGAAATGCTGAGAGGAGGCAGGTGGAGATTCACCCTTCTGCCCGGCAGAAAGCTCCCAGTGAGCCTGCATTTTGGCAGCCTGGAAGCACAGGGGGTGTTGGGAGGTGCAGTATGGCTCTGGGGGTGCTGAAATGGATGTTAAGGTGCAAGGGGGGTGAAGGTGATAAGACGTAACCCTGTGGGAAACAGGCTTTCATCACAATGCTCACAGAAGGCTTGTACTTAGAAGGCTGTGAAGTACAGCTCTTGGTGAATAAAAGAATGACATTATTCTTAAAGGATCTCTAAGGGCCGTTGAAGTTTCATTCTTTTCAGTCATCCCTCTCCCATATTCTGATCTTTTGTGGAAGAATTGAGTTTTCGGTGCACGAATTCACAGAACAATGTCAGCGTTTTCAGATCTCAAGAATCGGTAACAAAGGGATGGTGTGATGCTCGCTAAGAGAAATGAATCTGTTTCCTTTGATATCTGGCCAGCTGACAGTATCCAGAAGTGTGCAAATGCATTCTCCACCATCTTCTACACAAACTGCTGTTTTGTCTTGAGGCCTGGTATAATTCCTAATCCTATTAAAGCAAGTTCTTGGAAACTTTATTCTTAGAGAGAAAAAATGCAGCTTTCTATCACAAAATACTCCTCAGTTATTTCTTTAGCGTCTCTCGCTTAAGAAAAAATATGTTTTGGGATAATAGAGAAGCATCTGTAATCTGTTTTCCTCTTATTACAACAAAACTACGAGTAGAACGTGACACAATTTTGACTAGATGGCAAAAAAGACAATGATTAAAATGGTAAGTGGTGAACTCATCAGAAGAGGTAGCTGAGCATTTTTAGAGTTATTGGATTTTTCTCTGATGGCTCTTTCCGGATCGTCTGATTTTTTCAGTCACCCTGAAACTGCAATATTAAATAAACGTAATGAGAAGTATTCCTGGTTGGTTTAGTTTATGTTCAATAGTGAGCTTTAAATTTAATTATCTTTGAATTTTCTTAGCATCTTCTGAGATTCTTTCCTAGGTTTATTTTTACTCCATAACTGAAAACATCCTCTTAAAAACATTTTTGGTCACAACAAGAAGATAATGTGCTTAGCTACCATTTCTTCTTTTTTTTTTTTTTTTTTTTTTTTTTTTTTAATAAAACCTAGTCCTTATGCACGTGGAAATAATTGGTTTAAGATATCACCTGTGTTCTCGCTATTTGTAGAGCTGTAGTATCTCTTATACAACAACGCATGTAACTTTGCCAGTACAGTCTTAAAGCTCTTATGTTGTAAAAGGCAACCTCAGCATTTACTCCAAAATGGGAATTGCTATTTCATCAGCAATCTCAGGAATACACACAAAATGCTAACTTTTCTGTGAAATAAAAAGCAGCATTTGCATTAATGGCAAACAGTAATCCATCTACAGACGGAACTTCACACAATACTGACATTTCTCTGAAATTCAGCATCAGATGCCATCTTTTTCGGGTAAAGTGATCTGCCAAATCTAAATTGGATTGCTGTTTTGCAGAAGAAGTGCTGACTTTTTATGAGTCTTCATCCTAGTCACTTCCCCAGCTTTTTTTTATCTATTAATTAGGTTTTCTTGTGAACTATACAAAACTATACGTGTATTTCAGGATTTAGGGTGTGTATACTGTTATGGTGAAATGTCTATAGCGGAGACAGAACGAAGTGCCATCAATTACTTGTATTATAGGAGAGGTTATGAGAGCTAGTGGTATTTTGTCCCATTCCCACAAAAAATAGTTCAGTGGAAATCTTCTCTCTGAGCTCAATTGGCGTTGAATTCAGACGTGAGCTCTAAAAATAACAAGCTTTTTCGAGAGCAGAGAAACTAGTGAAGCTTTGTATGCTGCGTCCCTGGCACCGTATCTTTACAATAATCCCAGCTCCATATTTGCTATCCCTTGTTCCCATCTCCCATTGCACCACCTGTCTTTTACCTCTGCAGTCCATTTCTCCCCGTATCTTTCCTAATTGCCTGCAAATCTCCTCCGTATCTCTTAATTAGCAGAGAGGAGGTGGGCTGGTTTTGCTGAGGCTGTTTTTGAGCTACATACGTGCTGACTGGCCCAGTCAGCAAGCCAGAGGGAATAGATGGCTGCTGACCTCACATTTTTACTTAATGAGGCACTAATTTAGATCGCTCTCCCCTTGTCTAGTCACTGCTTCTCATGAAACTTGTGGGAATGAAATGAAGGTTGATCTCTCTGCCTCTTTGTCACATGCATTGGAAAGTGGGAATGGATTCCTACGTTGATGTGGTGGAACAGGCAGACAGCATGATGCATGAAAAAAGGCTAAAAAGAAATGAGAAAAGTTTTAAATAGTGCTTTTACCAAAGCATTAATTATGATAGCTGAATGGGAAGAATCTGTGCAAATTTTATTTCCGGTCCTTTTTTGTTAGGCTGCCGCTTGTAACATCTTTATTCAGTAGTAAGCTTATTTGATTATGATTGACAAACGGTATAGTATTTGTCTTGAATGGCTTGGCATACCAAACAGGATGTCTAATGTCTCTTTAATCATAGAATCATTAAGGTTGGAAAAGACCGTTAAGATCATCAACTCCAACCATCAACCCACCCCCACCATGCCCACTGACCACGTCCCTTGGTGCCACATCCACACGG
Source organism: Alectoris magna (assembly GCA_030625065.1). Lineage (NCBI taxonomy): Eukaryota > Metazoa > Chordata > Aves > Galliformes > Phasianidae > Alectoris > Alectoris magna. The sequence goes on from CM060560.1 coordinate 65,478,745, forward strand.
TTCTTGAACATCTCCAGGGATGGTGACTGAAACACCTCCCAGAGCAGCCTGTGCTACTGCCTTACCACTCTTTCTAAGAAGAATTTTTTCCTTAATAGCTAGCCTGAACTTCCCCTGGTGCAACTTAAAGCCATTACCTCAGTGCCAACATCCCCTGTGCTATGAGGATCACTTCTAGTCAGGTGTTTCCTCATGATACGGTGTTTTTAGGAATCATACTAGCTCCTTGCTCTCCTTTCCAGAGAGGCTTTGCAATCCTTTCTTTTTCCAGCAGAAGCACGGAAGATGCAGTGGGGGACACATGCGTGACTGGGTCTGACTGGGAGGGGCTATGTGACCACCAGCATGTGCCAGACCTTGTGTTCCCGAACAGTCTGCACCAGGGGTAACTTGCATAGGTGTCAGCAAGGTCCTGTTAGTGTAAGTCTTGTAGAGGGAAAACCAGGCTGAAGTCCTTTATTTTAATTCTTCTAAATCCAGTTTTGCTAGGTAAGTATAATGCATATTTTATGAATGTTCTGCAAGGCAGTGTATTCAGAGAAGTGCTTTGAGAGTCTCTATTTAATTATGGATTTATTTCCCTGCCAACTAATGTAAATAAACACAGATTTTATTTATTTTGTAATCTCTGGGTCGCTCAGTCACACTGAGCTCAGATTGAGTGTAAGTGATGTGTGTCCCTTGACAGGGTGCGTAAGGTGGGACGTGGTTATCAGTGGAGTGATGTGCTCTTTGTAGCAGATGAAATATTTGCTGGCAGTTTCAGTAGAGACTTAAACTTGAATCAAGCACTGAGTCTGAGCAAGCTTGCTGTCTGAAGAGGTACTCATTGCTTCCTGCAGGTGAAGCATTTTTATTGATAAACTTGAGGTAAGCAAAACCATTAGTAACCAGAGGATTCTCTTGAATAAAAATAAAACGGTCTTAGAAGTGCAAGTTCCAGTTGTGCTGTGAGCTGGGGAATCCTTGTAGGTGCTTCTCTGTAAGCCAGCTTCAGATCTGAGCCATGGGCACCTGAGCAGACAAGTTTTGAATTAAACATGGTAATATTTTTCTGGCTTGAAGGTCAATGTCTGAAATACTTCTTTCCATAACTCACGGAAGTAAAGAGTACAGATCAGGAGCAGAAGAAAACAAACCTGGCCGAAATCTTATGGAATGAAGCCCACTACATGCTGTTATTTGCATACTACAAGGAGGGAAACTAATTCATGCAGAGGAGAGATGAGGAATGAGGAACTGTGGGTTTGGTTCTGCAGTATTCCTTTCAGGAAAAAACAAGGAGCAGGTGAAATGAGAAGGGAGAGGGCAGGCTCCTGTCATGAAGTTTCCACGAGCCTGACGCCCCTTGATGCTAACAGCTTTTGATGAGTCTTTTTTCTTTTGCATGAAACAGCTTATCTCAAACGCCGACAGCACCAGGAAAAGAGGACACCAATGATAACATTACCATCTTCACCAGGATCTTGGATGGCCTGCTGGATGGCTACGACAACCGGCTGCGCCCAGGACTAGGAGGTAGCAGAGCTGGGTGGCTGTGACTAGTGAATGTGCAGACTGTGGTCAGTGACCCCCTGCCACCCTCCCACAGAATCACAGAATCATGGAATCATTGAGGTTGGAAAAGACCTCTTAGATCATCTAGTCAGTTGTACCCGTACCAGCAGTATTGCTCACAAAACTATGTCTCTGTGCAGGGCACCTGCTATCAGCAGAGCCTTAACAAGAGGGATGGGTTTCATTAATCAAACAGGACCCAGAAAGTAGACTTGTCTTCAGGCAAGCAGGGTTCCTTTAAAGGGTAACTGAAGCCTTTTTCTTTCGGTCGTGTGAGTCATTTAAGTTGAATGAGGAGAGCATGTATGTTGCATGCTTTCTGTGACTGAATACAGTTTGGGTTTCTTTTCTCTCTCTTTTAAGGTGAGCAAGACAGGGTGCTATCAGGTTGCTGCAGGGTTCTCTAGCTGGTCAACATCTATAAAATTGTGCCAGTGACAAGAATCTCTGTTAAAAACAGAACCCCAAACCACCTGTATTTAGACAGCTACAGCAAAGCTCTATTGATACATCATTTCAATAACCTCTACAGCAGCTATTTTAAAGCTGTAACATGTGAGTAGTTGCTTGCCATCCTAACCCTGTTGAGCCCTCCCTCAGCTCTCTTTCTTCCAGATTTCTCTCATCTTCTACTCATGTGTAAACCATCTGTTATGTTTCTTCCTGGCCCTTTTTTAATCTGACTACCCCCACCCCTTCCTCTTATGAGACCAACACATTGCTTTCGTTCCTTTCACTCCTTCTCCTCTCACTTTACACAGAGATGCTTGAAAATAGGGCTCAGTGCTCCGATCTTATGTAACAAACTTCTGAAATTTCTAGGAAGCTCTGCCTGTAGCCCTCTAGGTCTCTCTTTGGGCTTCTGCCCTGGGGACTCTTAGGCTGTCTCTTGGCATTCCTCTAGCAGCACGCTTGGCTTCAGAGTCTAAAGATTCCTTTGTTAGCCTTGTGACCGATAGGCCTTTTAACCTTTGGTTTAGGCTTCCCTCTGGACCTCTAAGGCTGTAGGCCAGCCTCTAGGTGTCTTGGCGTTAAGGCATCAAGGTACTCCTCTGGGCTTCAGTCTTAAGAATCTGAGCAGTAGAACTAGTTTCACCTAACTTTGAACAATGGTAGTACAGATGTCTGCCATCGAGCAAATCAGCCTGGTAAGTGGAGGGAAACAGACCTTTCTGAGGCATACTTACCCTATGGCGGGTGTTGAAAGTGAGGTCAGAGGAACTGCAACCTTGAAGGGCCTGTTTCTTTCCAGCGATCATAGGGAAAGAGCCTGGGCTCTCAATGGTTGATGTTTGCATTTGATCAGGAACGAAATGTCTCCTTAAACGTTTTCTAAATTTCAAGCTTTTGGGGATTTTGGAGTGATTCAGAAGTTGTTAAAAGAGAAATGTATCAGAAGCACGAACTGCATCTTAAAGCAATTACTGACTCAGAGTCTATATTTGTTGCAGAGAGAATAACTCAGGTGAAAACAGACATCTATGTTACCAGTTTTGGCCCTGTGTCAGACACAGAGATGGTAAGTTCTAGCACATGGCTTCCGACTCACTTGTGTTTACTGGGCTCAAGTCATTTTCAGAATCATCGCTGCTGCTCTGACCTTATGGTAACCTGCCTGTTTCTTTGTGCAAGGAATACACCATAGATGTATTTTTCCGACAAAGCTGGAAGGATGAAAGGCTTCGATTCAAAGGACCTATGCAGCGTCTCCCTCTCAACAACCTGCTTGCCAGCAAAATCTGGACGCCAGACACTTTTTTCCACAATGGCAAGAAGTCTATTGCTCACAACATGACGACACCAAACAAACTTCTGCGCCTCGAGGATGACGGCACTCTGCTGTACACAATGAGGTAATACCCTGGATTCATGTATTATTATGCAGTTTCCCAGCTAGATCTGCAAATTCAGGAGGAGAGCATGACACTTGCCCCCCCCACAGCAGAGCCACGCAACCAGTCATTCGCACATATTTATATGAATATCAAGAAAAGAGGAAAACATAATCACTGCCTACAAGTACCAATTAATTTGTAGCTTCTGAATAATGCTGGTGCTTAGATATTTCCTTTGATTAAGTGGAAAACATACTCTCAAGGGATTCAATGATTCCATACAGCTTTTTTAGTGCAGATCTGTTTCCTCTTACTGTTTGTTTGTAGCTGCGAACTGCTAATTGCAGAACTGTCCCAATGGCCACAGACTGGCATCTTGTTCTGGGGCACTACGGTTTGAACCCTTGAAGCTTTTGTTATTACTTTCTCTATTTCACTAGTTGTTCTAAAAGGCAAATCATCACAGGGATAAATGAAGTATGCTAGAAGCACTGAGGAGCTGTTTTAGCAAGTATTTTCCTGAAAACAAAGCTGTCAGTACACTGGAAGAGGAGCAAATTGGCATCTGAGTTCTTCAGGGTTGTGCTCCTCATCTGATTAGAGGATACTGTCAGGCTTCATTATTGCACAACCTAGATATTGTATATAATATCAGTGGTATTAGAGGATTGTTTGAAGTTCTTCTCAGGCCAAATCCCATGTCAGTATATGGCGATTTGCTCATTAAAAGTAATTAGGCTGTAGTAATTAAGACTTCCATGTATCTTCAGCAAGGTTTTCTCTGAGAGTGTAGTCAGACAGACAACACTTGAAAAGAGATGAAAGAAAAAGTCTGTTCTAAGCTTGTCTGATAGGAGCCTGTAGTGATGCATGAGTCCCCACAGAGTGGCTGGGGACCTGGCATTAGGTGCTGGAGTGCCTTGAAATGAGGATTTTGAGTACTTGCCCCTCGATGAAGTTAAGCACTCCTGTCCTGCTGTGAGGCTGGCTGTTTAGGGCTAGTGGACATCTGGGGGGCTCCGAGTGGTTAATGTTTGTTTGGCTCAGGGATTACACTTCTGTATGGAGGCACCTAGAGCTTCTTGAGCTTCTTAGGGTTTATTTCAGGTGTTCTTGTCCTGATTATTTGCGTATTTGTTATTTGACCCTATTGTTAAATCCCTTCCTTTGAATGGAACAGAGGAAAAGAGATTTAGGAGACGTAAGGTATCTTTAAGTACATCCTTAAAGCTTTAGATAATCACAATTGTAACTGCTCAACTGCTGAAAAAGCTAAGAGGCGATACAGGTCATGTTAAAAAGGAGAAAAAGCTCACTTTCTTTTCTGTTATACATATTGCTGTTTTTTCTCATGCTTTTTACTGAATTAGTGATTGCTGTGATAGAATCATAGAGTCACTAAGGTTAGAAAAGACCTCTCAGATCATCCAGGCCACCAGCCCACCCCCATCATGCCCACTGACCACATCCCTCAGTGCCACATCCACACGGTTCTCACACCTCCAGGGACGGTGACTGCACCACCTCCCTGGGCAGCCTGTGCCACTGCCTCACCGCTCTTTCTGGGAAGAAATTTTCCCTAATATCCGACTTGAACCTCCCCTGGCACAAATTGAAGCCATTGCCTCTTTTCCTATCACTGGTACCTGGGAGAAGAGCTAACCCCCACCTTGCCACAACTTCCTTTCAGGTCATTGTAGAGAGCAATAAACTCCTGAATCTGATATTGAGGATATGCATACATGTTTAGATTAATGAAAGTCAAAATAACCATAAGAGAAATCTGTTTAAAAAAAAAAAATGTTGGCAACTCTTGACTTAAAAGCAGACCCACTGCAGCCAGGGCTACCTTTGTGCCCTGGTAGACTGACTGTGCCCCGAAGACTGCCACTGATGCATTTCCTGATGACTTTTAAGCAATTAGCAGTGTCACCTGAAGAAACAGAACAAGACCTGGGCAAGCTGCTGTTGCCTCTCAGCTGCTCTGTGGAAGTGTCTCTGTCAGGGAGTGGTAAAACCAGGGCCAAAGGCTGTAGGTGTATCAGAGGGAAGGCTGCCCTGCTCCAGCAACATTTGGGCTTGGTTCAGATGTTCTTGTTGTCCTGCTACATGTCTTTACTAGGCAACCTCATTTCATTGGCTCATAACCCAAGAGGCAGCAGCAGGGGAGAGGAGGCCTCAGGCAGTCTTACTCACCCTTCTACGAGGAGCCTGGGGAGTTATGTTGGATGGCTGCTGACACACTCAAAATGTTAGGTTAGGGCTTCTTGGGATTTGTCTTTTTTGTAGGCTACAGAAGATGCAGAATACTTTTGTAGCCTAAAAAACATGAAACTTTTTTTTTTTTTCTTTTTTGTGTAGAGTATTCAGTGTGGGTGTGCGTGTGTATGGAAATAAATTCCTACTAACCATGCTGTATGTGATAAGAAATGGAGCTTTAAATGAAGCTTTAAATAGCTTCCTTTCCACTAATCGCAAGTAATAACTTTTTAAAAATAAGAGTGTACATCCTATTCTGTTCAAACTGATGCTGGGAGGCTGCTGCGATAAGGTGCAGGGAGCTGTGCTGTCTTCAGGATCATGGTCTGTCTTGATGGGCAGTTCAGCAGCAGTAGCAGTGCTGTGCCAGGAGGCAGTGGAAGAGTCTGACTTGACCATGCAGTGTGGCTGTGACCTGTGCTTAGCCCCTCAAGCAGATCCTGACAGAGATACGGCTCCTCAGAGCTGCCAGAACGGCATTCCCTGAGAAATTAGGATGCTGTGGGCAGGACTTCTTGTCTCAGCACCAGTGCGCTGGTGGAGGATGCTGGACCTCAGCTGGGGCATGAGCCTTGTGTTCTGCAGGTCCCACACTGCTCGCTTGGCTCATGCTATCTGGAGATGTGTAGACAGCCCTCCCTTAGCTCTTCATCCCCCTCATTTCCAAGGAGGAATTGTGAGCTTCCCAGACTGTACGTAGGAGTAATCTGTGCTGGGAGGATTGGACCCTCTGTCATTGACAAAGATGCCGGAATTGCTTTTGCAACCTTGCATCTGGCTGCCTGAATGAAGAGGAGGAAAGCAGCTGAGCTGACGCTGACCCTCCTCTTATTTGACTTCCAAATATACCAAGTTTGATCAGCTGAGCAAACTTCCAGCTTTAGCACTTGGCAGTACATATATTTTCATGATAAAAGTGTGTTTGCTGATAAAGAGAACTGAATTTTTTTGCATGTTGCATTCCAGGAGTTAGGAGGATATATTTTGCTGTAGAACTGCAATAAACATGCTTCTGTAAAGTGCAGTATGAAAACTCTTCTGCCTGAACATATGAACACAGTGTGGTCTTTAGATAGATTTAATAAACAGCAATATTCTCTGTGGGGAATAGCTTAATAATTCTGATTGCCTTTGATTTGGTAGGCCTTACCTCTTTTGTTTTGTCGATGTGGTCTACAAAGGGTATGCCGCTGAAGTGAGTGTTGCAAATTCTTTTTCAGCCCCTAGAGGGGAGTGTTGTCTGCAGCTCCATTTTCGATTATCTATTTATTTTCCTTCTGCGAGAGCGCTGTGGTAAAAGGCTCATGTTTCACTCATCTGTATAGAAGATGGCTTTGTAAAGGCAGGCAAAAATTTTATTCCTCTGTCCCCTCAAATGCTTGAAAAAGATTATCTGAGTTGAGAAATAAATGCTATTAAAAGCATAAAGCTCATTTGTTCCTTCAAACTGTTGTGCTTCAAGGCCAGTGATTTAAGCAGCCCTTTCAAGCTAAGAGAACTCAGCTGTCTCAGTGAGCAGGTTTTCTGTACTCGATGGGGGATGACTGTAAAGATTGCAGCTTTGATAAACTTTGCTGTAGAACACTGGAAGAATGCTGTTAGTCTGCCTTTTTTTTTTCGTTTTTTTCTTTTTTTGCCAGAAATTGTGTGAAGCAGATGATGTTTGCCTTTGGAACATAACTGAGCTTTTGGCCAGCAGTTGATAGACAACTGAAGTTGATTTTCTTTCAGCTTTTAGATGCTGAACATTCTTTTCATCTCATCACAAGGGCTAAGCTCCTTGGAGTCCCATTCTTACCTTTGGTTTGAATGGACCCAGGACACCTTTGCTACCTCTGGGTATCCAAACATCTGTCGTAATTTGGGATTTTAAGTGTCACATGATCGTATGTGCGAGGTGTGCAAATAGATTTCCCCTCTATTATTACAACAATTGAAGGTTGCCAGAGATTCTGGCTGTGGTTACATTTAAATCACAGAATCATGGAATCACAGAATAGCTTGGGCTGGGAGGGACCTTAAAGCCCACTTGGCTCCAACCCATGCTGTGGGCAGGGCTGCCCCCCGCCAGCTCAGGCTGCCCAGGGCTACCTGGCCTTGAATGCCTCCAGGGATCTGTTGCATTAAGCTGCGTCTGCGTAATTTACTAGCTTGAGAGTGCAGGCATTTGTATGGTTAAGAAACTCCCAAAATGTTTTGTATGGCTCCAAAATACAGTTATCTTTACTGTTTGTGGAAGTCATTTACAATTCAGTGTTGTGTAGATGGGCCATCCGCTTGATGGCAGCATCAGCACGCTGCTGGGCATTATGTGTGGATGTGTAGTTTACCTAGCTGGAAATGCTACTTTTTGCATTAGCACTTGGTGTTAAAATCACAAGTGCGAGTCTGGATGCATGTTAGCGCACTGTTTGCATTTCTATGAAGCACTTCATTAGCAAGCTAGCAATTTCATACTATAAGACCAACTAATGGGAAGATGCAGTGCTGTTTTCAAGGCCTCAATTGGAAAAGCCAAGTTTTGTTTGTTTGAGTTGTTTTTATTGTTTTGTTTTGTTTTGTTTTAGGGAAAAATAGTTCTGTGAGAAATGTGTGGGTTTGCAGGCACTGGCAGTGTCAGAAAGCACTTCTATCGCAGATACAGATTTGCTGGTGGCTCTGAGTAAGGGAGGACCAAAAAATCTATACTTTACAAAGACATGTTAATCTATCTTCAATCAGTCAGCCTTCTACATGAGAACATTTCTGTTCAAATTGTGCTTGTTCTTCTTACTTCAGAAGGAAGATCTTGTTTATGCATCCATTTATATTTACAGAAAAGGATCTGGCAATGCTTTGGGCATTGTATAAATATTACTGTACTAATTGGGAGCTATCAAACCATACGAATTCACATTTCCTTTCAATGTGCTAAAGACCTGCTGCCTCTGCTTTCCTGTTCAAACTTCAGAAAGCCTGAAGCTAGAAGAAAAAAATAATTTCTTCACTTTGGGCTGGAGCTTACAGAGCGGTGAAAAACTGCTATGATGCCAAGGACTCTCAGCTGCTTATCATCAATTCAGATTTTGACAGAGGAAGAGAAAATAGGGATATACAAAGTGAAAGGCCCTCCCCTGAGGACAGTGTATCAGCGGGGCTCTTGTTTTAATACCATGCACAGCAGTTCTAGTTTCTCTGTTTTTAATGCACATTGCCCCATTTCTTAAAAGTTGTCTTTCAAGGAACTGAGATTTGTTGCTTCAAAAAATCCAGAGGTGAAATTACCCGCAGGGAGGGAAAGGCACAGGAGGAGGCTGTGGTGTAACATATTAGAAGTGAGCAATTATTATCTGTTCAAATATAGTCCCTAAGAAGAGTGTATGACGGTAGCCTATTCTGCTGGTAATAAAGGTGGGCAGAGGCCTTCTGAGACCTTCATCACAGAGACATGAACTCTCACAGCAAGGGTAACATTGATTAAAAGACAAAAATCAAACTGGAGCCAGTCTATCTTTGGATAGGGGAGATGTATGGCTGAACTTCGAGGGGTTATAAAAGATCTAGCTTAAGTTCTAGCTCTGTGCTGAGCACAGGAGCCATTCTGTCTTTCTCCTTGGGGCACCAGGTACAGTTTCTGTCCAATTTCTATTTTTTAAGAATGAACCAGGACAAGTATCAGTTGTTTCTGCAGACAGGGCGACCTGAAACTCTGTGTGTGGAAAGGAGGGGATGACCAAACAGAGGAAGGAGTAGAGTCATGCCCTGATGGCTATCCTCTGAGTATTTACAGCTTCATTGGTAACCCTGTCTTTGCCCTATCCAGATCTGTGGATAGGTCACAGCTTCTGTGGGCAGAGCTTCAGGAGTGCCTGGTAGGTGCTGAGGAATTGCTTTGGCTACTCTTGTCTTTTTTATCACCAAGGGAGCATAACATTGCAGTGAACTCTCTCATCATTTCACTTGAACTGAAATTAAAATCTTCATCTGCCAAATTGGAAATACCATCCCCTGAAGTACACTTATGTTTGCACTGAACCAGTAACCTGCCAGTGAGCAATCTATAACACACACTGGTGATGCATGGTTGGGATCCTCCTCAGCTAATTTCATTCATCTGTAATGTTGATGGCTGCAGCTGAGCCTCTTGGCTCAGAATTGCTCCCAGCACAAAGAAGGGAATTTTTTAAGAAGTCGGTTGTCTCCATTGTTGTAGATATTTCCTTCAGTGTGAAAGGTGCTTATTTTTCTCCACTCTTTGAAGGGGTTCCTATTTTTTATTTTTTTTTTTCACGGCTTCAAAAAGAGGATCCTGGGAATGCTACTGTTGATATCTGTGATTAGTCACGTGAATCCCATCTTATCTACTTATTTCCATTGGAGTTTTCCATCCCCATGCTTATGTAGTCTGGCAGTTGGCAGTGTGCAATCTGAGAAAAGCTATGGAATGTTCTGGGCAGCAGCTGGTCCTCTAGCTGTGTTGTGAAGAACTTGCAATTTCCTCTTTGTGCAACATAAAGCTGAAGGCTGTGCAAGTGCAGAACGTGTGAGCACACTTAAATTGGGTTCACTCCACTTTTGTCTAGGTGGGTGTAGGAGGGAATATATTATACCTTAGGAAGAATAAAAAAAAAAACCCATAAATCACAGTCCTGCCTTTGGTAGTTCAGGTGAAGGGAAAAGACTCTGTACATATGATGAGAGGAGAACTGGTGAGGAGAAGGCTGTCTAGCAAGGGATGCCAGAGGTCTGTGGCTTAGCTAAGAGCTGGTGATCAGGAAGATGCATTTGAGAGTTTGCACATTGTATGGTTTTGCAGAAAATGAGGGTTGAAGGATTTTGAGAACGAGGGTATTTGGTATTGATAGTCACTCAGAAATAAATGGGAAGTATTGCAAGTTGGGATGGAAGCTTCTTAGATCCAGCATGCTTCAGAATATTCTAGCAGGTGAACATATTAGGGTGGAGGAAGAAATGATTCCTGAAGCAGCACAATTACCATGTAGGAAATTTGTGGTAATTTGCCCTTCTCTGAAGACTTCATCAAATTACTAACACATATAGCAGAGTAAAGTAATGCAGTAGGCTGGTTCCTTGTGTAATGTTTTGGAGCTCTAGGTGGTTTGTCTGAACCATGGAAGATAACCAAAGATTTCAGCTTTGTGTTCAGGGCTGCCAAATCATAGTCCCTCCTACCTATCTTACAATGTGCATATCAATCTAGATGTAAGAGAGTCCAAACACGCCGGTACTGCCCATCTGGTCTACCTCATCCTTTATTACTTTCTAAATCTGGCTCATTTATCTATGTAGAAAATAGTGCCTGTGGTTTTGTGTCTGTCTGTATAAATATAAAGGCTGTATGATCTAGGAGGAAAGAACAGAATGGTTGCGCATCCAGATGACTCTGATCCAAGGGAGGAATGTGTGCCATACTTACAGTCAGAAATAGAGGAAATAAAGCCCCTTTGGCCAGTTAGAAAATCTGCACTGATCAAATTGTTTAATTGCCAGTATCAAAATTGGAGGGTGGGTGCGCTGTGCCATGTCCATCTTAGTCCTTAGCCTCCATCTCCTCTGGCATGTGCCAGAGCTTTCTGTGCTCCCTTTCTACTCATGTACTTGGGTCTTCTACTGAAAGGAAGGGCCAGACAATCCCATGTGCAAACCAGGCACTGCTGTCCTTTGCTTGTTCTGTCACCAAATGGGATGATTTTCTTCTGAGAGCTAGTGAGAAGCCAATACACAACACTACAAGAACAGTTGTATTTCTCTCAGTTAGCACTGAGCTGAACATGCTGCTAAAGGGCCATGCTGATTAGATGGTCATGACTGAAATGGGTAACATGGACATGGGGCAACGTGTGGCACATCAAAACGAAGTATGAGTTCATTGAGGTGTTGTTTCCCACTCACATCAACAGTTGCATCAGCTTTTTGACATTGCTAGTACTAGTTAGATTTTTTTTGTTTTAATTCAAGAATTAAGTAGAAATAGAAGCTACTGCAGTAGTGGAGAGATTTGAAGGCCTTCTTCACGGGGTTTAAAGGAGTATTCATCATATATAAGGAACCAGAAGGGAAAGAAAGCTTGGAGATCCTTTTAAGTGAAACTGTCAGGTAGATGGGTGTGATACTGTACTGTGCATTTTGTGTATCGTATTTATAGCGTAGCCATATTATAAAATTTCTCTAGGAAAGTAAAGTTTGTAGGCAGAAAACCTAAAGCAAGTCTTGATTGCCCAAAAACTTGTTATTGTTTCTTTTTGGCTGCACCAGTTAGTCTGATAAAAATAAAGCTTCTTCCAGCAAGTTTTATCCTGTGGATGGATCATTTTTGTTACCTGGAGAGGTGGTGGATGCCCTGTCCTTGGAGACATTAAGGCCAGGCTGGACCAGGTTCTGAGCATCCTGATCTAGCTGTAGATGTCCCTGTTCATTGTCAGGAAGTTGGACTAGATGATCTTGAAGGGTCTCTTTCCTAGGGAGGAATAATTGCAACCACCAGTACAGGCTGGGGGATGACCTGCTGGAGAGGAGCTCTGCAGAGAGGGACCTGGGCATCCTGGTGGATGACAGGTTGGCCATGAGCCAGCAGTGTGCCCTCGTGGCCAAAAGGGCCAATGGCATACTGGGGTGTATAAAAAAGAGCGTTGCCAGCAGGTCAAGGGAGGTGATCCTCCCCCTCTACTCTGCCCTGGTAAGGCCTCATCTGGAGTACTGTGTCCAGTTCTGGGCTCCCCAGTATAAAAAAGACAGGGATCTCTTGGAAAGAGTCCAGCGGAGGGCCACGAAGATGGTGAAGGGCCTGGAGCATCTCCCCTATGAGGAACAACTAAGTGAACTGGGTCTGTTTAGCCTTGAGAAAAGAAGGCTGAGAGGGGATTTGATCCAGGTTTATAATACCTGAGGTGTGGGGGCCATAGTGGTGAGGCCGGACTCTTTTCAGTAGTGCGTGGGGACAGGACAAGGGGAAATGGGATGAAGCTAGGGCATAGGAAGTTCCGCACGAATGTGCGCAAGAACTTCTTTACGGTGAGGGTGACGGAGCACTGGAACAGGCTGCCCAGGGGGGTTGTGGAGTCTCCTTCTCTGGAGATATTCAAGACCCGCCTGGTGCCTACCTGTGTGACCTGGTGTAGGGAATCTGCTTTGGCAGGGGGGTTGGACTCGATGATCTCTGGAGGTCCCTTCCAACCCCTACAATTCTGTGATTCTGTGATTCTGTGATTCTTTCAACTCAAGTAATTATATGATTCTGTGATTAGGCACCTTGCTTGGCAAGGATGCATAAGCATAAATTCAATGCTTCATCCATTGCTTTTGTCCATATTGAAGAAATGCTGCTGAATAAAAGTTGTTACCTCTATAGTAAAGTCCTTCTAGGAGCTGGAAATGTAAATATTCCTTTATCTCTCTAAACCCCCGTCATGATCAGATAATTTAAGCACTCTATTGGTTGTTTCATTGCCTTTCTAAGTATCTCTGATGCATGGAGGGTGAACATCTAACTCTTCACCTGTCTAGAAAGTGTGCTCTGGGCGTACAAAGGTAATCCACATGCAGGGAGTGGTATAGCTTTTGAGATCAATTCCATCTACCTCCGATTACCTCAGGATGACCTAGTCTTCAACATAGTTAAGCTAGACAATTAAAGACTTGTTCCCTTACTTCCACATAAGCTATGCTAAGAATTCGATACAGTTAAAATGAGAGTTCTGCTGCCAAGCTCATCATGCCTCTGAATTATTTACAGACAGTTCACAAAAACTTCAGTGACTGGAGTACTTATTATTCCACAGACCCTTCTCTGTGGCATTTTCAAAGTACATTTCAATGTGATATAAAGATAATACATTTAAGCACCACAGGAAAGTTGGAAAAGGGTAGTATCTTGGCTAAGAAGGAGAAATAGGTAAGGACTGAAATTTTGTCTCACTCCAGCTCCAAGTGTTTGAATTCCTGGAAATAATCAGTTTTCTACCTATGTTGCAGATAGATCACCTAGTGAGGGGTCAAACTCAGGGTTGCTTTTACAGTCATCAGTACCAGAACTGAATGTGTATCCATGTCCTAATGCTTCTTTGCTGTGTTAGGTAACCCAGTATCAACCACATCCACAGTATTCCATAGGACTGTATGGAGAGTCCTTCAGAACCATGGCAGGTCTTAATATATATGCATATAGATATTCATATTAACACATGTATACACTTAAGTAAAATAAGGAGGCACTAGCTACGCACACTTTTTCTGCAGGGATTTGAAAGAAATCATTTCTTAAAACCCTTTGAAAGGAGTAATGGTTTGGTTATGAAAGTGTTCCCATCACAATGGGAGAATGGAGTGAGTAGCTGCATCCTGAGTCAGGGCTAAATGAGTAATTTCACAAACCTAGCATTTGCAGTTTGAAAAAATACAAAGGACTTGATTATCCTGCTATCCACAGGAGTGTACGAGGGCTTGTACTGGAAACGCTGGTACAGTATGAATTGTTCTGCTGAGGTTCTCTTGGAGTGTTCTGATGCAGCAGTAAAGTCTCTCATTTAGGGGTATGGCTTGGCTGAGGCTGAATCCACCTAACTCTTTTCTGTCATGACTAGATGTTAAGATAGGTTGGAGATGAGTTTCAAGTTAACGTTTTGCCTTTCCTAAGGAAAATGGTGGTAGCTGGCCTCATTCTGGGAAGGGCAATTTGAATCTTCACACCCGTTCTGGCCTGAGCCCCACAGTAGTTATAAGCTGCCAGCACAGACAGGGCCAGAGCACATTGTTAAAATGCTCCCTTTAATCAGGCCAAGGGCAGTGCACAGAAACAAGAAACTCAGAAGGCTCAGCTGTTCTGTGGTCTAGGGCAGGCAGGAGAGCTACATAACTGAGGCACTGATCCCAGTACCTTAGAGCCAACAAAACCTCCCATGCATCAGCTTCATTAGTACGTCCTCTGTTACTCAGCACTTGAGTTAACCTCTCCTAAAAGCCTCTGGTGACTTTTCCTTTTTGCTTTCTCCTTCTAAAGCTCTCTCTTTTTTCTTTCCTCTGTTTGCATACTGGAGCTAGTATCTGATAAGAAAAAGTGGGTTGCTGTGGCTGTCTGCTTGCTCTCCAGGCAGGTGACTGCCCTCACCTTCCATCTGGCAGCTGTAGATAATACTCCAGAAACTGTTTTTTGCACTTCCACTGCACCAAAGAGGTGATAGCTTTGTTTAATCTCTTAGTGCTTTTTCCAAGAGTAGTAGTAGATGATACTCCTTGCGTCAAGAGAAGTATGTAGTGGGATCCCTGAACATTCCCTGTCTTTCTCCTCCTCATCCCTTAAATATCTGGGCTGTGCCTTTCAGCCCCTCTTGGGCAACCAAGGGAACAGTGAGAAACTCCTTGCAGTGCCCTGCAAAAGGGTCTTGGGGGACTGCTAATGAGCTCCTGTCTTTCCCTGCAGTACTCTCACTATGTGTGACTGGGTCTCAAGTGTCTCAATTTTATTCCCTTGCTACATCCTAGACTTTAACAACTCTTTCTTCCCACATCTGTTTAAAAGGGATGGCCTAGTGGAAGAATTGGCACAGTCAGTTCTCCAGCAGAAATGTTTGAAGGTGACTTTTACAAACTGAGGAAGCCTTGCCATGAAGTCTTGCTTTATTTCTTATGTGGATATTCATTTCATGCATCTAAAGTACACTTCATTGAAATAGAACATTGATAATCACTTTACGTTCTTAAAGTAAAGGCTAGATATAATATAAGTTTGATTAAACTTTAATGTGCAATTATGGGTAATACATGAAATTGTAGACAACTTTTTTCTCAGGTAGTTAAGGTATGCTGTAGGTTTTTTTGCTGGATGAACAACTTTTGGATGGTGTAAGCATTCAAAGCTTTATGAAAATGAAATTTTGTAGTTATTAATCAATCATTGGCTGGAACCAAGGTTTCTTACCTATTTTGGATGAATACTGCGCCCACTGAAGTCAGGGAGAATTTTACCTTTAACTTCAGTAAAATCAGAGTTTCATCCTCCCATTGTAACAGACCTTTAACAGCTACTTATAATCTTGTCAAAAACTCTGTTTGAGTGAAACTGATCCCATAGGGCTTTTATTAAGACAGAATGATAGTGGAGGAGGGAAGCTTTTAAATATTTCTACTTGAAAGAGCTGTAGTGTGAACAGTGCCGGTGCTGTGACAGTATAACCCCGATGTGGAGATGGTCTGTAGCTCAGGTGACTGCTACAATGAGCACAGTCAGATTATTCTGGAGTGACCGTATTAAAAGGCTGGTTTATATTTGCATGCCAGGGCCTCCTTTCTCATCCTGCAGTAAAAGCTATCTGGGAGATGCTGTGTTGTAATCAGCTGTAAAAAAAATGGAGTATGCAAGCTTTGACACGATGCTTAAAACCAACGTGTGCAAATACCACCCCAGCTGATGTTTGAATGAGCAGCCCCAGGTTTTCTGTGACTCCTGGAGCTGTGATCTAATTAAGTACCTTGAACAGTGCACCGAAGAGAGATCTGTATGCAGCAACCCATACTTCCAGCCCTGCAGTCATAAGAGGTGTCTGCTGTCTCCTTTTCTCCCTTATGTTGTAGGAAATCCAGTCTCTATGAACCAAGAGTCAGTTTTGTGGTGCTGTTTTTCAGGTCCTCACATATTAATGAAAAACAGCTACTGTGGGGTGCCGAGCTCTCTGCAGAAATTCAGGTGATAACCTCTATGCAGTCTGTCAAGATACATGGCTGTGTTGTGTGTTAGAAGATGTTGCACCCACATCAAGAAATGCATACCTGGTAAGAGGTAGCTAGGAGAGTGTTCACTGAGCATTTTAAAATTACACAGGGGCCTTAGCTGTGTGCTTTTAAGGTTAGAGGATAACAAAAAGGAATAGCCATCTCACTTGCTCACGATGGCCAGGTTAGAAGTGGCCCTAGGATTGGAAAGGTGAGAAGAAAATAAACGTACCAATATCAAGTGATAACTTGCAAAAGGAACTTCTTTCAGAGAACCCATGCAATGAAAAGGAAGACTGTAGCCAGCTGCACTTGCAGCTGCTGAACTCTTATCTTTGTACTGGGCTAGTCCCAGGAGATAGCACCTGCAGCATCCTAAGGGACATGCTGCCTATTGCAGGATGGGGAATTCATGGAGGGCACAGGAGTTGCCCTGGTACCTGAGACAGACTGCGTCTTCTTGGCTGCACAATACCCTCCAGCTGTGTATGTTACCCTTCCATTTATTACAGGCAAAAATATTTCAGGGGGCGGGGGAGAAACTTAATTCCACTAGGTCACATTTTCTGTGCACCTTGTCTTCCTTTCTCCGCAGTGTCAGTTCAGGAACATCAACAGGCTCCCTAATTACACATAAGAAATTTTTCCAGAGGCATGTTACAATTCATAGGACATTGAAGTGAACCAGAAGGTCTTAGTCGTGATTCTGCATTGAATCTTCCTTCACTAAGCTTCCCAGCTGTTTTGGGATATAAGAAGGAACATAAGGATCCCTTCTTTGAGATTTACAGATGACCCATGTAGAGTATTAAAGTGTTGTAGAGCTGCAGTCTTTCAAACAAAATATTTGAACCAATATTGGTATGCAAACAGAAAATAGACTGCAGTATCAAGTCAGCTTTATGATGGCACTTGGAGCAAAGTTTCTTAACTTATCAAGAAAATTAAATTTGCAGTACTTAGCACGGGAGATATAACAATGACAGGGTAATGGTGAGGATGGCAGGCTGGCTTTCAAGTGCCAATTAGAGTGATTTTTATGAAAAGCATGCAGGTTCTGGACAGGATGCTGCTAACACCAGATTGTTAAATTCATCCATATAGCACGCTCTGTGACTGTGGCTTTGCTGGCTCTGGTGCCCAAGGGCAGTCTCCTCTGCAGACAACTCCATATTTTAGTGATTTTGAAATTTCTTTTGCAGAAATAAAGTCCAAGAGCAGTTTTGCCTAAGGGCAGATATCTCAGTCTTTAGTCATTTATTTTCCTTATTGTAGACTTCCTGTCTATTCTCACAAAATGATACATTATCTCTGTTCTGAATTGGACTTTTTTCTTTTTATGGTTTCTTATCATTATATCTTATATTGTTGATTACTGTTTGCCTTTTTCCCTTCCTCCTTTCCTGCTTCCCAGATCATCCTCATGATACCATCTCTAGTCGGCAATGTTATTGCATTTCTGTGTCCTTATTTTGCCATTTCCACATATTGATAGAGCTCCAGAATTTCTGTATGTTGGCAGCAAGTGGAGCTGTTTCCCCCAGTTTATTGTCCATGTGGCTTCAGTGCCCCAGTAAGGCATCATTGTGTTGTATTGAATTGGAAAGGCTGAATGCTGTGCCATCTGTACCCAGACAGATTGTTACACTTTATGATCCTTTTGGATAGGAGTTTTCATAGCAAGAATACTCACTTTGGTGTGGTAATACAAAGCATGGAGTATCAGAAGTGGGCAGTCTGGCTACACAAGACTGTTGCAGTAAGAGAGGATGCTTTGGCATCCTGGTGGCAGGGCGTGGAGGCTTTATTTGCAGAATTTTGTCCCTCAAGGGAAGCAGCTTAGTGAGGAACCAGACCTCTCCTGTGGTGTCCTGTAGTACCCCAGCACAGGGCAGCCTTTGGTGCTTTGTGTGTCTCTGCTCATTTGCCTCTGAGACAGTAAAGTGGGAAAGGTGTATGTGTATTCTTAATATAAAACGAGATTTGCGTCCTCACCATCCCAAGCAAACCATTTGAGACGTGCAGATAGCAAAATGGCTCAATTAAAAATAGATTTTCATTGTGCTGTGTGCTGCATGCAGCTAGTAAGCTCAGCTTTGGCTGTGTTGATGTATTTTATATCAATAAAACTAATATATCACAGTGCTCAGAAATGTGCCTCAGGCTTTTATTTGCATTCATCTTGATCTGCCAGTCACACAGAACCTCCACAGGATGTCTGTCTTTGCTAAGGCTTGTTCTAGCTCAGGAATTCCCCACTAGTGGCAGAGCAGCACTGTTTCCCCAAGCGATATGCTGGGCACAGTGTCCCAGCCCTCTTTTCCTGACAGTAATTCACAGTACGTAGGACCAAACTGGTCTGCCTGATTTGTTCAGAAACTAACTGTAATACCATATGCTTAGCTTGGTGGGAGTTCCCAGAGTATTCATTTTGTTGTGGTAATAGAAGGCAGTAAGCATGGAGTCAGGCAGATGGTTTTTTTTTTCGTTTAAATACCTATTTGGAGATGCTGTCATAGTCTCTCCTGCAAATGTAGCGTTGCTTAATTCATGTACTTTTCATTTGTTCAAAAGTTCTTTGCAGAAGGCAAGCATTGTTCCCCCTTTTGTATGCAGGGAATTTGGGGTAAACAAGGTGAATGAGCCTGTCAGACCCTTGTCAGTAGCTAAGATAGGAGAAATCAGTGCTTCTTTGCATCTGTAACTGTGCTTTACTCAGAAGTCAGATCCCGGGTTTGGTTGCAGTATCTACAGAAAGCAGATAAGAATAAGGTCTGTGGCAGGAGCCCCATCACAGGCCTTCCTGCGCATCCAAATAAGAAAGAATGATGTTGCTGAAACTGCTTGCATAAGTAAAAGCTGTTGGTGTGGCTGAGCAGTAGATAAGGACCTAGACACAAGCACGGCACTGCAGCTGCTTTATCTTCCACTCAGCAGCGGCTGCTGTGCTTCAGCAAGAGCCAAGAGCTGCCAGGAAAGGCTTGCTTGTGTCAGTGCTCACGTATTACAGCAGAGGGCCTAATAGGAAGGCATTAATGGAAACTGATGGGTTTTCTTTTTACTCCCCCACAGACTGACCATCTCTGCTGAGTGTCCGATGC
The DNA here is from genome assembly GCA_030625065.1 of Alectoris magna. Classification (NCBI taxonomy): domain Eukaryota; kingdom Metazoa; phylum Chordata; class Aves; order Galliformes; family Phasianidae; genus Alectoris; species Alectoris magna. The sequence continues at coordinate 65,498,201 of CM060560.1, forward strand.
AGCTTGAAGATTTCCCCATGGACGCACATGCCTGCCCATTAAAATTTGGAAGCTGTAAGTTATCTTCTCGAGTGAGATCCAGAAAATTCCCTGTCTGGCTTTTTGTGTTCAGTGGTACTTTGCACAAGCCTTTTGCCCTTCTCTTACTATTCTCCTTCTAAACACGTACCTGTGCCCTTCCTGGTCAGCTGAGAGCAGATGGGTGGTATGCACCCATACCAAGGGCATACACATCCTACACATCCAGTAGTGGATGTGGACAGATAACGATGACTGCAGTTTTTGCTTGTGTAGAAGAATGGAGCTTTCACTGGAAAAGACCGGATTGATTGTGCTGTTATGGTTTTCACATGAATCAGACTGCAGTGCAATATGTGCATTGTGTATATTAACAGAGAACTAAAGCACTGAAAGATGAAATATCTCTCCATTTGGTTTTAATAAATCCAGTCCTGTATCTTGCTACATGATTTAGTGTACACTTATATTTGTGTGTGTGCACACATTATTCTAAATTGTATGCGGAACGATAATTTTTCTTCAGTTCCAAGCCTCTAAGCCACCATACTGGTCCCTTGCCAGAAGCTTACTTTAAAAATAACCTCAAGGGATCAGATGGTTATATTTAAATACAAAGCTCTTAATTAAAGTACAGATGAGGCTACTAGAGTAGGCATTTTTTATTTCAGTAATCAAATCAGAGGTTCCAGGTGCAATCAGTGTCTCTAAAGACTTTTGAAAATTACCAGGCAAGGCGTTTTGCTTGTCCCTAAAGCCACCTGGCTTCAGCATTTTTCAATGTTTTTTCAGTCATATCAATTTAGAGTCACTAATCCTACCAAGATTAAGCTTTGCCTTTATCTTCTGTATCTGCACTGGTTTAATACTGGCTATGCATTGTCTTCTTGTGATCATACTAAGAAGTAAAAACACTGTTTACAGTAATGATTACCAAATTACCTAACTTAGGATGAACTGCTTTCCCCTCCCTCTTGGGATACAGATAAACTCAGTTCTGTCTAAACAGCCACCAGTATTTTTCAAGGTCACTGTCAGTTCAGGTGCATCTGTTTACCTCGGCAGTATTAATTTATTGAAAGGCCAATACAGATCTGGAGGTATAATACTCCTTTACATTCAACTTAAAAAAACATTTTAATTAGACATACGAAGGCTGACTATGATTTCAGTTCATGCTACTTGCTGCACTCAACATGCAATCCCAAAGTATATTTTATAAGCTACTGCAAGTTATTTTTAAGTTCTGCTGTGTCTGGACATGGAGCCTTTGCTGGTCCACACTGATGGTCTCTGTAGTAGGTAATACATAGGGACAAGCTATCAGTAGTCTTCCAGCCTTGGGAATATCTGTGTTATTGATCTGACAGCTCATTAGTACTTTATTGTAATGTAATATGCAGATGTTTGCACAAGTATCAGCCAAGAAGTCAGGGTTTATTGAATTAGCCCAGCTGTATTTGAGAAGAGTACAGTATTTATGCCCTCTTTCCAGCAATACAGGTTTGCATTAAGTCATCTACAAGGTAAACATACAGGGATGTATTATACACAAGCACAGGCCCTTTCTTCTTCAGCATTTCTCCTTGGCTTTCCCCAAAGGATTTGTTTTTAATGGTTTTCTTTCCAAGAAGAATTTTGAAAAGCCTCAATGGCTAGCATCAAAGCAAATGTTAAACACACTGTTGGTGGAGCCAGGAGGATGAAGAGGAGTGGAATGCTCACTGGTCAGTGGGTGGGAGCACAGGGCAGCAAAACAAAGTGGCCAATGTGGGATAGATACGTGGGGAAAGGGGTTTAAGGGAGTGTCAGCACAGGTGGGAGCAGGTTGCTATAATTCTGCAAAAAGAAAAAAGCCCCGACGTTTCCTTCAATATTAAACAGAAGGAATGTTAATCTTTCTCATAGAAATAAAGGTAAATGTTGATTTCTTATATCCCATTTCACTGGGCTTTGCTGTATTGAAATATAGGAGATTTTATGGTCTGAAGCAGCATTATATATGTGATGAGAGTATTTTGCAGAAATAATTCAAAGCAAGGTTTAATACAGAAAAGGAGATATAATGGTATGTATGTGCACATACCCCCAACCTAGATAGCTGCTGGGCAGTTCACGTACCAGCTACAGAAGTAATACCTCTACGTGCTGTTTCAGCTTGATGATCTGGAAGGTCTTTCCAACCTAGATCATTCTGTGATTCTATTCCCTATGGAATGTCATGAAATGGTATGCTTGCCAGAGGCCAGAAGTTCAAGGACAGCTACTAATGAACCGAATGGAGAAGATTTTAGATGTCTTCTGCTTTCTGTAGTGTTCCCCCGTGCTTGACCGTGGCCAGCCCAAGCCTGCAGTGTGGTACATCGGTGCTGTTCCTCCAGGCTTGTGCCCCTGCTGGAGCTAAGGCTACCTGTAAAGCCAACCCATAGGAATCTCATTTAGAGCTGGAGAGCTGGGGATGGTGTGTGAGGGCGCAGAGCTCTTCAAGGAAGCCCCTCTGGCCCTGCGTCAGGGTGCTGATGGGATGGCCATGACAGTCTGTTCTCTGTGTCACTACAGCTTGGCATGGGTGCTAGTTTCTTCAAAATAAACTTTCCATGGTAATTTTAGCACTGACCTGCACTCTGAGTAAATGTGCAGGCCAAACAGGATCTAGTGGCACTTCCTGGCACTAGCCATGTTTTCACAAGCTGCGTCTTAGCCTGAAGAAATTCCTCCTTACCCCCAAGCTATTTTTGGTGTGGGAAGGAGGAATTAGATAAGACAGAAGGGGCATTAAAGCTAGGAAGCTTTAATGTTTCACCTCTTCCACTGAGAGGCCTTAAGAGTACATTAAAAGTATCGTTGAGTGCGGTCTCGAAATGCTCATGTGTCACTGGAAAGGTAAGCATCATTATCTCCAGGGCAGCTGAGGCAGAGAAGTTAATTGACTTTCTGTAAGGCCACGCAGCAAATCAATGTCAGAAAAAGGATTAGACTCAACTTCTTTGGTTGGAGGGACAGATGTCTAATCCACTAGACCACGAAGGCCTCTGCCCAGGCAACTGACTTAACTCCTAAATCTCATTTTACTCATGTGTTAATTATATCAGTTTTACCTAGCTTGCAGGGTTCCCCTGAAGATGAATTAGTTAATTGCTATTAGTGGATGTTAGCTCGTGACTTGACAATGTCAGATATTGAAAAGAAGAATCTATTTATGGCAACAGTATTTTGAAGGCACCCTGTCTGAGTACATAGATCTTGTATTGAGGAATGGATATATGCGTGAATCTATTGTCCGCTAGTCACTTAGTGGGGGAAAAAAAGAAAAAATCCTACTCTTTTTAGAGTAAGCGGAAATTCTAATGAATATTCTGAAAACAATGAGATTCCCCCTAGCTCGCAAGTAGCGCTGTGGAAAAACAGGCCTGGCTTTTATTCCTGATGAATTTCATTTGGCTATGCAGATGTAGAAGATTGATCATTGCAGATTGCACCGAGAGTTTGCAGACTGTGAGAAAACAGTGCTAAGTAAAATTTATGGCTTCTGAAGAAAGACGTTAACATGGTTTATATACATCTTCCCTTTTAACAGCTCAAACTGAGTCATGTCGTCTTCTGCAGGTTTTGGTAAGGGAAGGGGCACGGGCTATTTCTGTGGCAGGAAACACTCAGATTGTTTTTCTCTGAGGCGGCAGAAGTCGGAGTAATGAGCAGACAGAAGCTTCACCAGTACTCCAGGATTTTACTGCAGCTGTGAACTTGCACTAGTAAGGTTCTCTCTGTTCACAAACAATCCATGCACCTACAGACACTGAGAAATTTCTCGAAAAAAGTTTTTTTTGAGGAATTTCCACCAGTGTTGAAGTTTCTCCATGATACTCATAATAGCTCTGAGGTGAACACACCTGCAGGGAGTTTCTTGATTTTATTCCCCAGATTGAAACTGTGACACAGCAGAAGAACTGCAGATGTGGAGGGACAACTCCAAAACAGATTGCAGGAAACAGACTCAAATTCCTTTTAGTAAAATGTGATAGCAATGTATTCAGCTTCACAAAATTTGTGAGTAAAAGCCTTATATATGAATAATTAAATGCTGTTTGCACAGGTAAAGTCTTTTATATTTTCTTAAGTTTATCACTGCTTAAGACACCCCCATTGCAATGGATGCCCGAATGACAAAAATAAGGCAGAACTAGTTGATTACTAAGATTTCTAAGAAATTTGATGTATTTCTCTTTCCTCTTCTTCTACCACGTGCTACCACCAGTTACCAACCACCACTTTCATTGGAATTTGTCTCCCTTAGTTTAGCTGTTTAAAGACTGGATCTTTAGACTTGCTGAAAGAGATGCTTGTGGCAGCATCAGATAAAAGCAATCTAGACAGCTAGTTTGGACCTGAGATTTAATTTTGCTTGTTTAGCTAGTAAATCACACTAATCAAGCCTGAACTGGTTTCCCATACATCCTGTAGAATTAGTGGAGAAGTTGGAGACCACCTAATAGAAATTGCTATTATTTGCCTCTAGATTGCTTGAAACTGTGGGCACATGACTCTTTTTGGGGCTGTATTTTAAATAATCTTGCCGTGCACCTGGCAACCCATGTTCTTTTAGCTCTGCGCCTGTGCTGGACTATTGGGTAAAACCTACCCAGGCCAAAGAACCGCACGTGAATACCGATATGGTGAGCATAAAAATAGTGTTTATTGCATCGTGCGATTTACCTATATACCTATCCTACTTCGTCTACACCCCTTATGCATACATTAACCCTTCGACACGGAGCAAGGGGAGAGTCCTACCACGTCACATCCCGAATCCTCGCTGTCGCCTACTACAACAATAATCAGAAGTTTTTGATACATAAACTCACAGCTGAAACATAGTCACAAAATCGTAGGTTACCATGGGAGCCACTAGGCTCCCCCAAATCTGCTCTGGCTCTTACCTGTTGCAGGACACAGAAATGCACTGCTGCAGAATGAGCAGAGTAGTTGGTGTTTTATTGAAAGCTGTGTATTGATAGCAGAGCCTTGTAAAATGGATGGGGTGGGTCTGTGACAATTTTAGCTAGACAATGACATGGCAGATAGTTGTCTAGACTCCTTTTATAGCCACTGAAAGGAAGTAAGTACTTTGGTAGTGCAGCTCATTAGAACTATTTTTGATGACTCCCTAAGGATGAGATGAATCATATTTTAGAATTTCCTATTTCTCTGCAATACTATCTCAGATGTAGATAAGAAACTTAGAAATCCGTTCTTCTCTACATAGCTAGCTCAGAAATAGATACCTCTGTTGCACGTTGTTCTGAAGAACTAGTTCCTGGAGATTAGTTAGGTGTTGCGTATGTTGGTGGTGAGCTTTTCTCTCTCTTCTAGGTATGGGATAGCTTTTTATGCTGGAAATCCCATTTCTTTTTCAAGGGAGTTGAAAATAAAAGTCAAAACTAGAAGCTCTTCTGTATAAAGACAACTTCACTATTTCTGCAAGTATCTTATTTGAGCTTTGTGTTTCTTCGACATTGAGGGGGTAGGTTATACCCGTAATTACTTCTGTATCCTCACAGGTGCCACGGCACAGCCTGTACTCTATTTAAATGTGCATCTGTAGCAACACAGGCACATCCTCAGTTGTCATTTTAAGCAGTCCGTGCTGCCAGCAGCTTCACCCTTGTGTTCTGTCCCACCGTGCGTGAAGCAGTGCAGCCTGGAGCTCCCAAAGGGCAGGAGACTGAGGGAGCATGGTGCTTAAAAGGAAACACTGTAATAATTGCATATTTCAGTAATCTAAGAAGCTTTTTTTCAAGAGAAATCTGTAGAGAACTTAAAAAGCTGGGCCTGGGCTGTGTGATTCATGTTTCTCTGGCAGTTATTATTATGGGACACCATCATGGAGCAGAACTTAACCAATAAAGATGCCCCTAACTGCTGTTGGACAGTTGGCTGAATATGAGCCAGCAGTGTGCCCAGGTGGCCAAGAAGGCCAATGGCATCCTGGCTTGTATCAGGAATGGGGTGATTAGCAGGACTAGGGAAGTCATCCTGCCCCTGTACTCGACATTGCTGAGGCCTCACCTCGAGTACTGTGTTCAGTTTTGGGCACCTCAGTACAAAAAGGATATGGAGGTACTGGAGCAGGTCCAGAGAAGGGCAACGAGGCTTGTGAAGAGCTTGGAAAATCATCCCTATGAGGAGAGGCTGAGGGAGCTGGGGGTGTTTAGTCTGGGGGAAAGGAGGCTGAGGGGAGACCTTATTGCGCTCTTCTGGTATCTGAAAGGAGCTTACAGTGAGAGCGGGGCAAGTCTCTTCTCACTGGTGACAAGGGGAAATGGCCTCAAGTTGCGCCAAGGTAAGTTTAGGTTGGACATTAGGAAACACTTCTTTACAGGAAGGGTTGTTAAGCACTGGAAGGAGCTTCCCAGGGACGCGATTGAGTCACTGTCCCTGGATGTGTTTAAGAGCCGTTTGGATGTGGTGCTCAGAGATATGATTTAGCAGAGGGTTGTTAGAATTAGGGTACTATGGTTAGGCTGCGGTTGGACTTGATGATCTTTGAGGTCTTTTCCAACCTTAGTAATTCTATGATTCTATGATTCTTACTTTTTAGGTAGGTTTCCCATCATAGAATCATAGAATGGCCTGGGTTGAAAAAGACCACAAGGATCATCTGGTTTTAACCCCCGTGCTATGTGCAGGGTCGCCAACCACCAGACCAGGCTGCCCAGAGCCACATCCAGCCTGGCCTTGAATGCCTCCAGGGATGGGGCATCCACAACCTCCTTGGGCAACCTGTTCCAGTGCGTCACCATCCTCTGTGTGAAAAACTTCCTCCTAATATCTAACCTAAACCTTCCCTGTCTCAGTTTAAAACCATTCCCCCTTGTCCTGTCACTGTCCACCCTCATAAACAGTCTTTCCCCCTCCCGTTTATATGCTCCCTTCAAGTACTGGAAGGCCACAATGAGGTCTCCCCAGAGCCTTCTCTTCTCCAAGCTAAACAATCCCAGTTCCCTCAACCTTTCCTCATAGGAGAGGTGCTCCAGCCTTCCTATCATTTTGGTGGTCCTAAGTCATCGAAGTCATACATTTTAGAGTGACAAAAGTGTAAAAGGCCCTTTCTAAATGCTCCCTAAAATTATCAGGTCGGTCAGTTTTCCTCCACCTGTAGAATCAGGACTTTGCAGAAAATGCTGGAGAGACTGTGCTAGTTTCCTCCTAAGCAACTGCAGTCACCGTCATTAATTTGCTTTTCAGAGCCTTTGTCATGTATACTCGGGTCTGCGCTGAGAGAATTTTAAAAATACATTAAAAATTCAGCATTTGCCACCATCCCATCCTCTGGGTGCGATTGCTTTCCTGTGAAATACTGCCTGGTTTTGGATCAGTGACTTCCTATTCTTTGTGATCATCTCTTCAGAAGCCGGTAGCTTTTTCCCTTAGGTTGATAATAGAGTTGAAAAGGGAGGTCAGAAAGAACAATCGTCTGAAAAACCTGCAGTCTTCCCACAAATCCTGAGCTGCAGCAGCTGCGGGCTCAGCTCCCTTCCAGCCCAGAGGGCCACCAGGATCATGGTTAATAAAACTGATTTTTGTATTGGTAAGGTGTGCTTCCCTGGGGCTCCTTTTTAGGAGGAAAAAGCTTTACCAGCATTGGCTCATAGTTCGAGGAATAAAAAGTTCAGGCAGGGAAGCAGCTGGTGTGGAGATACAAAGCAGTGTTTTTGTCTTGCCTGAAAGAGGTCTAGACAGTGTTGTGGAGGAGCAGCATGGAGATCCAGGTGCTTTGCTGTTGGTACGAACATCAGCATGTACTTCCCACTCTGGAGATTGCAGGCTAATTTAAAGGCTGTGCAACTGCCTGATTGCAGGAAAACCATGATTCAAATTGTGTTGTCAGCAGTAGGAAATAACATGCAGATACTCTCTGCTTCACTGGCTTAAGGCATCTGCAGCTCACAAATGATCCTTGGGTGCAAACCTGCAAAGATATTATGTGGCCCACACTGCCCCAGAAAGCACACTGAGGGCTTACAGTTGCTAACTATGGATCATGGGTTTATGCCACTGGCAAATGGGATATTATTTGTAAATGGGACAAATGGGTAAATACTGCATCACTGCTTTACAAGACGGCTTTTTAATGGCTGTTACTTTCCAAGGTGGCCGTTTCCATGGCTTGTAAATATTTCATAAATGCTTCCAAAGTCATTCTCATGGTACTGATGTGAGGCAGGTAGGTCTCCACTGCCTGCATTTTGCAGGTGGGGATGGAGTAGGCAAAGAACAATTACAGTCTCTTCTGAGCAAAGATAGAGTGGTTCATTACCTGCTTTTATTGCCTCTGTCGTTATTGGTCCCTGGGTTCAATTAGAGCCTCCCAATGCTAGTGCACTACGCTAATGACAAAATGACTTGCCTACAGTTTTGGGGAAAGAAAGAGAAAAAGCTGCAAGACACTGCTGAAAATTCGGTTTCTCGCAGCTCTTTCCTGACATCTTGGTCTCTCATCAACCATCAGTCCTCCCTCCAAATTGCCGAGTCCATGTCAGCCTCATCCCCTGTACCTTTAGCTAGGTTGGCTCAGACTGCAGTGTAGTGCAAGCTGCAGTTCAAGCTCAGCAAGTTTCTTCAAAAGAAGTTGTTTGTACTGTGCTTGGTAAAGAAATTGAAGAGGGAATGCCTGAAGGGTTGGCTCTTTTTGCCCATTCCCACACCGTGTCCACTGAAAGTCTGCTCACGTCCGGCCTGCGCTACCAGCTAGCTGCTTTGCTGAAGGCATCCAGTATTAAATCTGTCAGCGGAGATGGGATTCTTCTCTTCTAAATTTGTATTTCTGCAGAGTAAATATATACAGCTGAGCTAACCACTCTCACCCTCTTATGGTCAGGGGAGAGGAGCAGATATTTTTAAGCTCAGGTTAATCTCCTCCTAAAGCAGATGACTAAAATAGGTCAGCTGATGGCTGTAGATAAGGAAATGTGCACTTGTGTACAGGGAAGACAAATAGCTAAGTGCCTTCGGGCCTGGGTCTCTGTGGGCAGAAGGGAAAGGTTCCCAAAGAAGGGACATTTTAGTGCGGTGACAGACAAAATGTGAAATGGCGGTTCCTCTGATAAAGACAGGCTCCTGATGGAAAGGGCTTTTATTTGCCACTGAGGCAGCTTGAACTGGTGGCCTCGAGCAGTTCTGTGCTCATTAACAAAATGCTCCTTTTGTGCTCCATAAGAAAAGAAATGAAAAGGCCTCGGTGATACACAAGTGAGAGGTGCAGGGATGGGGAAGGATGAAAGAGCTTGCAGCAACCCCCTTCTCCTAAATACGAGGCTACTCTGTGACACCTCCACAGCAGCCTATATTCACCGGCTGAAAAGGCTCAAGTCTCTTCCAGAAGGTCAACCTCTGTCTTAGTGTTGGGCACAGAAATGGAAGCTGTGCTGCTCCCTCTGCATACCAGCATCCATTTCTGGGTCTGCAGATATTCCGTATTCTGCACTACTGTCCTGAAGAGCCCTGGAGCAAACAGTGCTTTTCAGAGTTACAAGTAGCCTCACTTGCCTGATGTTTTCAATCATACTGCAGCATGGAATGGTATATAGAATAGCAATACACCTTCTAAAGGTTTGGCTCCCAGGACTCTGGAAAACCCAGCTAAGCTTGAGTCTCCAGGCTAGCAGCAGAGGATGGGAATGGGAGGATCTCTTTTCTGATGTCAGGGGCTTGGGAGTTTTCCCACTTCTGAGATTTACGTGACTGCAGCTTGGGCATAGGGAATAAGTTCTGGTGACTGTGATCTCTGAGCAGTGTTAAAGTGAATAATATTTCAGCCTACTGTCTCTGCCTGCCTATTGATTATACATGCACACAGTGTTATTAGTGTAGCAGTACTTCTGAGAGTTGTAAATGTCTTCATTAAGGGACTGGTTTCAGAAAAAAAGGCGTATATTTAGTTCTGCAGGTAGTTCCAATTTTTCATGGTTGGTCTCAGGTCATACTGATGCATAAATGGTAATGTTCTCAGTAGCAGATCAGTAGATGTGCTGCTTATGATGGGAGAGTCCTTGGTACCACTGAAGGTGGTGGGAAGAACTTTCATTCATTGTGGTGAAGTCGTGGTTTCACTCCATGAAGTTAGATTTGGCCAAAACCACCATGTTTTTGAAAGCACCCTTTAAAACAAGATCAGACTGAGTCTTCTCTGAAATTCAGTCAGTTTTTCTCAAACGAAACCTCAGTGATGCTCCTGGAGAGCTGATTGCGTTATTTGCTGATATGAAGTGTCAGCTTGCAAAATGAGTGGACCTCTGTGATAGAGATTGCTTACAGAGCAGGATACTGTGCAGTGTGAGTAATGGTGTCAGTCACACTTTGGAGAATACTTTTATTTGCTTAGCAAAAAATAAATCTCTAGCATCTTCCTCATGACTGTGCTGTTTTATCTAATGAAGCAGTTAATACAGCTGCCTAATACCACGACTGCAAATTCAGAGTTCATTAAGTATTGCTACAGCACTCAGAGTGGCTGGCCAATCTGGAATTACCATATGCCTGGCCTACAAATACCTGTGTAGGGTCAGGGAGGTCCCAGGATATTTCAGATACTTAATTGTCATCCCAGCGCATCCTAATGCTCTGTTGCTGTAGTCCTCTTGCAACAGGTATTTATACCAGCCAGGAGAAAAATAAAAGAAGGCATCAGGGCCTTCTTTTGACCCCTTCTATATGAATGACAGTTGTATAGCCACCATTACTTGCTGTGCAAAATCAATTGTTGGACTAGTTCTAGACTGAGGCAGCTGCCAATAAATTAAAAAATAAAGGAAGACATTGTAAGTACTGAGGGCAGCGAGAGGAAGAAATGGGTTGGAAGGGAATAGGCAAAAGAAGGAAGACATCACCTGCTCCAGATGAGAGCAGCCATTTTGGGAAGATAACCTGGTGCCTCAGAGCAGCTGGGTGTACAGCAGCCCCACGGCAGCTCCTGTGTAGTCACCCCTTTCAGCCCACCTATGGCAGCATCCCACAGCAAAGGGTGGCACAGTTCCATTGTCTTAACCTGACTGTCTGTTGCCTTTTGAGGTGCTCCAGGACATCGCACCAGGAAAACTATATGCTCCTTTCTTTCTCTGGTTGGAGCCAGAGGGCCAGTTCTCCCAGGGCACACAGCTCTGGTTGTTATGCTGTGCATGGTTTTTAGCCCAGGTACCTGTATTGTTAGATTTCACAGCAAGGCATCAGTTCACTGTTGCAATCTCTGCTTGGGGAATATCTGCATTGCTCGGACCGCTGCCCCATTGCTGTGTCGGCACACAGGATGGGCAGTGAATCATCAGTGTTGCCAGCAGTGGTGGCAAATGTGCACACCTCTCAGAGGGGCAGTGCTCCAATGGCCAAATTGTGTCTCCACAATGATCTGGGAGGGAAATTGTGTGCTGTTCTGCATAGCTCCTAGCTCAGGGCTATTCTTAAGCTGTGTAATAGCATCCTGTGAGGGTACTGTGCCTGAGTGAATTATCAGCGCAACTGTTTGTTAGTATTCATATTACATTCATAATTGGTATGCCTGTGATTTAGTGTACCAGCTTGCAAATAGCTAATTCATTGCATTAAAGCAGTCACTAGCCTTGCCTCTGCTAATCATGAATCACACCTTCAAAATTACAAAGTTTCTTTCAGGCCAAAGTCATGAGGGATTCTTTTTTCCTTTGCTTTATGATTTTAAGCTCTAAATAGGGTCGCAGAGTTTTCCCCTCTGAACTGGAACTTCTAGAATTAAACAGGACCTTCCACCTGTCACTTGCTTTGAAAAGCTGAAGGAACATCATAAAACCCTCTGTCTCAAAATGAATTTCACAGTCATCTTCAGTTCTGTATTTCTCACCACCTTGTGGGTGCAGTCAGTGTTTCCATTTAATTTCCAAACCATAGACATTTCTGTCACATTCCTATTCCCACCTTTTCCAGAGGTGACTTATAAATTGCATTCTGAAACAAAGTCATTTCGATCTAACTTAGGGCTTTATTTTTTTAGTAATGATCAGTAAAGGTATATTACTATTTCTTAGTAATGAAGTCCCTTGAGATCTGTCTAGCACATTTCTGAAGACATCCTATTCTATTCCCCATGGAATGTGAAAAGAAAATCAAATAAAACTTCGTATTGGGAAAGCATATAAAATAGTGCCCATATTATCAGATTATGTTTTTGTTGTAAGTTCAGGAAGGACAGGAACAGAGCATTTTAGTAAGGCTGAACTTCTTACTGGCTGTTTAACAGGTGTCCTATTATCTTTTCTCAGCAGTTTCATACAAGAATTGCTTTAAGTCCGTGACAGTAGTTTTCTCCTTGGAGGTCCTTGTTGTCCCATCTAGATGATACTGTGTCATCCCCAAAAATATTTCATTTTGAGTTTTTCAGTTCTCCTTGTATTTGGAGCACCTGTTCGGAGCTCCTGCATACAAGAAAAATATGGTCTTTGTGGAATGAGTCAGGTGCAGGACCACAAATATATTTTAAAGGATAGGGCATCTTTCATATGGTGAGAGGCTGAGAAAGATGGAACTGAGAAAGCTGTGGAAGCCTAGAGAGAAGAAGGCTCAAGGTGTTTATTCCAACTGTATAAAAACATGATGGGAGGAAATGAAAAAGAAGGAGCAGGGCTCTTCTCAGTGGTGCCCAGAGACGAGACAAGACAATAGGCACAAATTAGAATAGGTGAAGTTCTGTTAGAACACAAGAAAACTAATTTTTACTGTGATCATGGTCAAACCGTGGAACAAGCCTCTCAGACAGGCTGTTAAGTCTCCATCCTTGGAGACAGTCAAAAGCTGTGTGAAAGTGGTCCTGGACAGCTGGCTGGAGGTGGCACTACTTGAGCAGGGGCTGGACTGGATGATCTCAACAGGTTCCTTCCAACCTCAACCATTCTGGGATTCTATGTGATTACAATTTATAATCCTTTGTATTTATACACGTTATGCTTCTTGCCTGTGACAAAAATATTCAGGTCATTCATGCTGTTAAGTTGCTGTAAGTTCGTGGTAGTTTAAATAGTCAGTCTTAATTTTGGTGATTTCAGGTCCCTAACTTCATTTCTGTGACCCTCAAATTCCCGTAAGAACAGTGGAATTTATCACCACACTATGAAAAGTTCTTGATTTTAGGCTCTTAGTATTTAAATTGTTATTTTATCGCAATAGCTTACTTTAAAAAAAAAAAAACCACAACCTATTACCCCCAGACCCAGACCATGCATATTTAGTACAGTCTTGCTGTTTTTATATTTAAAATTACATTTTTACTAGATTTCTTCCTATAGAGTATATAGAGTCCTCATTTGTACATCAATTCATTCTTATCAACTTAATGTAAAAAGAAATTCCAATTACAAAGTTCAAATCTAGCCTCGGTTGTATAGACACAAGCACTGACAGATGCTGTATAATAAAGTAAAAAGTGTTCGTGCTCAAGCCAGAAGAAACCCAGCCTGAATCTTAGAATTCAAGCTGATACATTATGGCTTATCAGCAGCACTGTTTTACTCCCTGCAGAAGTCGTGAGACTGTAAATCTGAATCTCTACCGAGTTATCTAACAGTCTCTGAGTCAAATACATAGATAGATCAGAGAATCATAGCATAGAATGGCCTGGGTTGAAAAGGACCACAATGATCATCTAGTTTCAACCCCCCTGCTATGTGCAGGGTCACCAACCACCAGACCAGGCTGCCCAGAGCCACATCCAGCCTGGCCTTGAATGCCTCCAGGGATGGGGCATCCACAACCCCCTTGGGCAACCTGTTCCAGTGCGTCACCATCCTCTGTGTGAAAAACTTCCTCCTAATATCTAACATAAACCTCCCCTGTCTTAGTTTAACACCATTCCCCCTTGTCCTGTCACTATCTACCCCCGTAAACAGTCTTTCCGCCTCCTGTTTATACACTCCCCTCAAGTACTGGAAGGCCATAATCATAGAATCATAGAATCACTCAGGTTGGAAAAGACCTCAAAGATCATCAAGTCCAACTGCAGCCTAACCATAGTACCCTAACAACCCTCTGCTAAATCATATCTCTGAGCACCACACCCAAACACCTCTTAAACACATCCAGGGACAGTGACTCAACCACCTCCCTGGGGAGCCTATTCCAATGTTTAACCACCCCTTCTGTGAAGAAGTGTTTCCTGATGTCCAACCTAAACCTACCTTGGCGCAACTTGAGGCCATTTCCCCTCGTCTTGTCACCTGTCACCAGTGAGAAGAGACTTCTCTAAGCTAAACAAGTCCAGTTCTTCCAACCTTTCTTCATAGGAGAGGTGCTCCAGCCCTCTGATGATCATAGTGGTCCTCCTCTGGACCTGCCCCAAGATAGATATCTGTATGCATATTGAGGTTATAACTAGAGTGTCTGAAAAACAGTGTACATGCAACTTTCACAATAGACTTTAATAAAGATTAGCAATACTTCTAAAATCTGGCAGTCTGATGATCCTGAGGCATGTCATATGATGATGAAGGCTAAGGATGTGACAGTGCAGTTGTAATGAGTTAAACAAAAAAACAGAAAGACAGCTCGGAGTGTTTTTAGATTCTTTTTTTTCCTGACATATTTTCTGTCCTGTCATATGGCTATGAAAACTTCCTGGCAGACATCAATGTGGATGTTGTTTTTTTCATGAGTGATGATTGCTTCAAAAAATAATTGAAAAATTGCATCTCGGTCCCGTAGATCGCAAGTTTGCACACGGACATCCATATTTGAGATATTAGGGTTTATTTGCCTTAAGGAGCTAAGAAATAGTGTCCTGTGGGGTGGGCTGTGGCAGGAGAAGTTCATGGGTTGCTCATTTAATGTATGGGAGGGTGCTGTGCACCTCACACTGCTTCATTCATAGGAATGGGCATCTGAGTATCTCCTTTTTGTCCTCTTAGAATCCCTTCTGTAATGTTTTACCAAAACTGTGGCAGAAAGACCTTGAAAGGGGACAACGAATCAACATGAGCAGTCGTCCGAAAGTGGCTTTTCCAGTTCATATATAATTAATCCAAGTGAAAACAAGGCAGCCTGCATTGCCAAGACGAATGGCAGGATTCTTCTAGTTCTTACCAATTGGTGGCTTTGCTTTGTTAGACTGGTTCCTTTTGGTTGTGGCTGCTCACCTGCCCTCTGTTCACTGGTGTAAGAAGGACCAATTGCTGTTTGCCTTGCCAGACATGCGAGAGTACAAAGATAGCAGTGTGTGAGAGAACAGGAAAGTGGGGCTTTACAGGTTTCATATTTGTGCTGGACATTAGAATGGAGAAAAATAGATCATCACTAAACAGATATGAGAAGAAATGACTTCATTTCATCATTCTGTTAGGTGATAAGTCTGCAGCCATTTATCAAATACCCACTAGAAATAAATGCCTCCTGCCATTTTCTCGCTTCTAATTATATCACACCTCTCTGTATTTTCAGTTGTTCATCTAAACTGGTTTGTTTTTGTCTTTTGAAAGAGTGAGCTTAGATAAGAAAGGAAAATTGAATGAGGCATCTCGCTTTCTTTGGCAAGCCAGCAAAATAATGGTAAAGAACACCAAATTAATTATTGGATTTATAATAACAGAAGAAGCCCACTTGCTTAAATTAGAATGAAAGTCAAGCAGCCTCACTTGTATTTGCAGTGGCTTTGAATTTGGGTTTGCTTTTACAACAACACCAGCAGTGTTCTACCAGTTTTCTAACCCAAAGCATTTACTACACTTTCCTGTCACTCTCTGGGTGTCTCCTTGCTCCCCTGTGTCTGTAAAGGTGCTGAAAACCTTATTCCCTGGTCAGCAGTAAACCTTTCCCATAACCCTAGAAATCAGGAGCTGAGATTTTTCATGCTTCAGAGACTGAAAACTTACCAGAGCTTTACTTAAACAGGGGGAGGTTTTTACACAATTTGGTATGACAGTGAATAATGCCATCTCTCCATTAGCAACAGCTCTATCCAAAAGCAAAATGACATTATTTGAGACTACTCCCACACATTCAGCTTTCAATATGACTGTGCCTAATTATACTGCATGGGTTACCAGAAGCAGGGCTGGAGCTTCTGGTAGGCAAGTTTAGGATAACTAGAGTTTGAGGGGAAAGCGTGGCAGAAGGTTTGAGGTAGGAAGACACATACCTGGTAAAAGGACACAGGTACCCAGAGGTTTATATAGATGACCAGAAAAGATGTGATCAAGGTTCAGCTGCCACACCAAGGGATGTGGTGTAGCCTATTCCTGTCAGAGCTATAGGTTTCTTGCAAGGGTACTTATGGACTGAGGGGGTGGCTGCACATGCTTTTTACACTCACATTCTTCTTTTTGGCATTTTCTCAATTCTTCTCTTTCTCACAAGGAAGCTCAGATTCTCATAGCCTGGCCCAGAGTGAGGAAAGGAGGCGTTAAGCCAAAAATCCTATATTACAGTCTTTTAAAACACAGACTTTGTTTTCTTTACAGTTGCAAAGAAGATAGATGGGGAGGTCATATACATGATCCTGTCTAACAGATTATCTAGACAGCTTCCTTTTCCTGCCGTGATTTCAGAAGAAAGCAGCCTCACTGAGCATTGTGCATGGCGTCAGGCCTGTCTGGGTGCATCTGGGTGCCTCCTGGCCTCTGAATTACAGATATATATATATATCTTTAAGGAGGCGGTGCTGAGCTGCTCCAGGGTAGGACCCTCCAGGCCTGAACTCAGGCATGTGTATAAGCACCCAGTAAAAATAAAGGCTGCAGTTTGAAGCAGAGATGCTGTTTTAGGACAGTCAAAGACAGGCATAGCTAAGAAATGAAGCATCTGAATACTTTTTAAGCCTCACAAGCACATATCCCAACATGGTCTTACTTTCAGTGAAATTTGGTTGCAGCGCTTTCACCAGGAAGCGTCTCATTGAGCTTGTGTGTCATTGGCAGAAAACTGGACAAATTTTCCCAGTACCTGAGACACTCAAAGTAGCAGTGAACTGGTGATGTGAGATACAACTGGATGATACCAGCAAAAAGTTCAACATCTTTTTTTTGCGTGGGAAGTGACATAGGTAAAAATAAAATTCTCTGGGAGTCCCTGTCTTCTACACAAATCCAACATTCACAGGGGCTATCAACGTATGACCAACATATACCAGATAAGCACTTGAAAATAAAGTATTCTGCAGCAGTTTTTTGAAGTGACCCATCCGCTTGTATGTCTCCAAAGCAAGCTTTGAAATTATTTACAGAATGCTATGAAGTTGTAATCATCTCTGAGATGGGGAGGGTATCTCATCTCTTAAGGGAAAGGTGAAATTCCATCACTTTTTGTTATGCAAATATTTTGCAGTAGGGAAGAAATTCCTTTGTAGCCTTTCAAAGCAGATCATGAGATATAATTACAGTAATTTTACTGCACAGCTACAAATACAAGCATATGAAAGGCGTGTGGGCAGTCCTGCATGGCTGCATGGCTAATAAGGATAGAGGATTCATAGATTCTCAGCTACCAAAGGTTGGATCGACTCCAGTCACGAACACACAGCAGCAACAAGCTACTGTCAGAGATATGATGAAAAAGATGTCATCCCATCTTTATATTTCTAGTGACAGTAATCTATAATCTTGGAAGGTTATCCACTGTTTAATTCCCCCACTAAGGAATTGTGTCCTATTCTTCCAGTGAAAAATTCAGATTTTTCTTTTCCTTTTGTCAGTAGTATGAGTTTTCCCTGTTCTTGGATTTTTTATTTTTTTTTTTTTATGTATACAAGTATCTATACTCGGCGATTGAGTCACATCTCAGCCTCCTGTCAGTAAGCTAAATAAGTTGAGCTCCTTAAGCTTCAAATCTTAAGACTTGTTCTCAGGCCCTGGAGATACTTGTAACCCTCTTTTGAACTCTTTTTTTCTTGTTGTCCTTATTATTTCCATATCTTTTGGAGGTGTGGATGAGAATGTGAGATTAGGTGTAAAAGGTCAGACCAAAGATGTATCCAGCCTAGTGTCTTTCCTCTGCTAGCACTTCCTAAAGATTGCTATGGAAGATTAACAAATGGGAAAACAAGGTACTGCTTTCCTCCCTGCCACCTACTCCAGAATCGAGGTGATCTGCAGCTCATTGTGCTGCGAATGCTCTTAACTTGGTCCAGGATCACTTCCTATTTTCTGTTTGACGTTCATAGAATCATAGAGTGACTTGTATTGGAAGGGACCTCAGAGATCATCTAGTTTCAATTCCCTGCCGTGGGCAGGGCTGCCACCCACCAGATCAGTTTGCGCAGGGCCCCATCCAACCTGGTCTTGAATGCTTCCATGGATGGGGCATCTACAGCCTCTCTGTGCTGTGCCAGGGCCTCACTGCCCTCTCAGTGAAAAATTTCCCCAACATCTAATCTAAATCTTCACTCTTTTAGTTTAATACTGTTCCCCCTTGTCCTATCACTAGCAGACTGTGTACAAGGTTGATTTCCCTCCTGTTTATAAGCTCCCTTTAAGTACTGGAAGATTGCATGAATCCAGGGACTGCCTTAGCATGTTTTTTTTTCCCATTACAGTGCATCAGTACCTTATGTTAAACTGCTCTGTGGGAAAATTTTTTAAGTCCTCAAGGGAGGCACAGCTTTCTATGACAGCTTACTGACTCCAGCAACCAAAGCTCACAGTGCTGGAGATGGTACTTAGTACACAAGATCAAACTTCAAACTAGCCACTTGCCTATGCGTTTCAAGTTCTTATCTGTAAAGCCAGTGTGTGTCATCTCCCACACAGGTTGTGTAGAACTTAAGTTTTTCTAGAAGAAACCATTCTGCACTCCCAACTTGCTAGTTACAGAGTTGCAGAAGGTGAGATATTTGTATTGGACTTGAACTCCTTCCAACCCTGTCTGCATTTCACCTCCTGCTGGGAAAGTAATCCTTGCTTTCCAGAGAGGTCCATGTAGTGGGCTCCAGCCTTCTGTAATATGTCTGCAGCAAAGTTACCTGAAAGATTTCAGTGATCAGGGTGCTCTGAAAAGCGCTAGATCTGCTTAAATAAAAGATATCTAAGTATGTAGTCAGCTCCTGGATTTTTTATTTATTTATTTATTTTTTTGAGACGTAATCTGTAGAGAAGGCTAAAAAAGGAAAACAAAGAACATTGTTGACAGTATTTCTGAAAGAAAGCTGAGATTCTTTCGTAATAGCATAATTACTCCAGGTGTTAGGGATTTGAAAATAACAGCACCGCTACTGAGGGAGGAATGAGTTGGCAGTCCCAATGCTGCCTTTATTTCCAAGGATTTCCAAGTGTACGTGAGAGAAATCTTGTCATGTTTGCATCTCCAGGAATGCAGGTGTAACCCCCCATCACCAATCTACTGTTCTCCATGCCTTCCCACTCCAACTACTTTCTCTGAGTTGCAGACATGCGTGCACACACACAGAGGCAAAAGCACACATTCTGGCTTTCTTCATCCACAGCCAGACCCTAAGCACAGGACGTAGCGCCTCCTCTGTATGTCCTTATTCCAAGCCAGCACACACAGCAGACCCTGTGCTTGTCCACAGCGTGACTTGTCTTGTCACAAAGCATGTCCTGTCCTGGAGATGGGGCTCTGAAGTTCCCCCTTGTCCAGGCACTCTAGGTGCATGAGTGCTTTTGAGGGGGAGTTTCAACAAATGCCTTTTGCTGGGGTTTAGAAGCAGCCGGCTAGGTGAGAATGGGTCTGAGCTGCTCTGAGCTGCAGGAGTGTTTGTGATGGATTATATTTATACCTCTACTGTTTCAGCCTTTGACAAACCATCCTATGCATCTGTTATATTAGAAGGCTTCAATCTAATATGTTTTGAGCTGGGCATATGGAAACATGATTATGTCATCTTTATTTGTTTTTCTCCATTCAGTCTCACTCCTCCATTCTTCCCTCTCCGCACCATCTATCATTTAAAGATCCACTAAAACATTACATGGTGGGCTTTACTCATCACTGTCTTTTTCCCCTGTGTCAACAGACGCTTACCCCAATTCTGAAGTGATCTATGTGTGGACCAACAGCACCACAACCTCTGTGGTTGTGGCTGAAGATGGTTCCCGACTTAACCAATATCACCTGATGGGACAAACTGTGGGAACTGAAAACATCAGTACCAGTACAGGTGGGCAAGATATAAGGACAACGGGGATGTTTGTAGGACATAGGATGCTGGGGGGAGTGGGGCAGGTTCCTGGCTTCCTGGTAGTGGTGTTACAATGGAGAGGGCTGCATGCTAACTGTGAGGCTCTTCAACAGGTCACAGAGCCCTACAAGCTCCTGCTGTTAATGAGAAACACTGGGAATGCTGTATGCAGCCTGTTGGCAGCTGCCTTTGCCTAGTCTGCCAGTGCTATCGCTGGACTGCTTCTCTGGGGGAGGAACCACCCACAGGCAAACACCACCCACGCACTTGATCTGTTTCAATCATCGCTTTAGAACGATTTGCCTGATGAGGCCAATGCGGGGGGGGGGGGGGGGGGAGTGGAGGACATGTGGCGGTGGTGGCGTGGCCATGCTGCGTGTCTGGGGACCCCACGGCAGCGGGAGGGGAGAGCCAACCCCGAGGATTCCCGTTCCCTGCCCAGCTGGGTGTGGAGGCGCCAGATGTGGCAGCATTAGAGAGGCAAAGAAGGTTTAATCCTGGCCTGGGCACCCACGTGAGCTGTCCCCCCTGCTTCTTAAGGCTCCCACGCAAGGGCAGCCCTGGGCTTGCATTGGTGGGGGGAGTCCCGAGGGGTCGAGGCTGGAACAGGCATCACGTGGGCCTTGCAAGACCGGGGCTTAACCAGGTTACACAATGCACTCGTCTACTGCAAGATCTGGGGGGAGCGGAGGGCATCCTGCAGCCAAGAGAAGTGCAATTAGCATTGGGAAGGCCAGTCAAATTGCCTGGTGTCTTCTGGAGATGCATCTCATCTCTGGTGGAAAATGGTGAGCTCTGAGTGAGGGCAGGATTGTAGAAGATGAAGCGTAGATTAGATTAGGAACCCACTACTGTCCATGGAAAATTTAGTTCTGAAAACAGGCAGGAGTACACTCAGACACAAAGTCAGCGGAACTGAAGCATCAAGGTGTGCAACACTTTCTGCTCAAACTGTCCCAATGTGCCCAATAAAGAGAGAGCAGCCCAGCTTGCAGCTTGCTCTCTGAGCACAAGAGGAAGCTGAGGAAAGGTTGTCACAGGCAGAGTGAAACAGAACCACCGTGAAACAGAACCACCATCTCCATCTTACAGAGCTTATCCCTTCCCTTTTCCCCATTCAGAAGGCACAGAGCTGTTGTTAAAGCAGATTCCTAAAGCCAAGAGACACGTGTAGACAAAGTCAGAGCAGGCACCACTATAGAAAAAGGACAAATAAATAATGCTGTCTCCAGTTAAAGAGCAAAGAAGGACACATTTTTCCTTACCAGTTTACCATCATGGCCGCGTTGTTCTCTGGAATGAATGGCAGCTCCCCTCTTGCCTTCATCATGGCTACGAAAAAGATCCAGAGGACGTAGCGGAGCATCTCCTACAAGCTCGTCCTGCTCCTCAGAGCAAGAAGACAACCCAGCCCCGGCAGCGTCTGCTCCAGTGTGTCAGCTCCGGGCCCCCGCCAGCACACAGCTGTGCCTGCGGGAGCTCCCAGTACTCCACAGCCCACGGGTACGGGGCACTCTTCAGCCAAAGCCCAAAGTTTGTGCCTGGTAGCCTCCTCCCTCCTGTATCCTAAGATTTAGGCTAATAAATGCTTGTTTTCCGACGTCAAGATTTTATATTAATGTCCTGGGTTGCATCTGGGCTGACTGGATTCTGATTGCAGGGTGGATCACAAAGAGCAGGACACAGATTGTAACCGGGGATTAGCAAAATACAAAAATCCGATTTTGCACAGGGAAAGCATCAGTCAGCGGTGGATTTTCTGGACTTCATCAAGCTCGCGTTAGGCCAGTAATCAGGGTTACTTGTGAAAGGCTATCTAAGACATTTCTTCCTTCTATTGCATTGTTGAACTTAAAAAAAAACAAAATAGTTGATGCACAAATCCCACTGCTGGGATCTTTCATGGTGGTTTTTTTTTTTGTTTGTTTTGTTCTTTTTTTTTTTTTTTTTTTGGCACCCAAGTCAAACTTCATGGCCTTAGCAGTTGCATAGGTGAAAAGTTTGTGTAAGTCACAGGTTGTTTACGCTTCTCTCTCTAAAAGATTTATTTTTAAGGGGAAATGCTGGCCCTGCACAAGTGCGTTGGGATTGTGCTGATTTTGTACCCAAGCTGTTAAGTTAAGCTGTCTCCTCGGAAAAGATATCTTTGCACTCCCAATTCACCAACCAGTTTGGAAATCAGGACCACATTAGCCATGCCACAGAAAATGGCTCTGACGTGTGCCACCTGTGTGGTGGTTTGTTGAACTGACATTCCCAAATATTATTCCCCCTGAAGAGGATATTTGTCGGCTCACGCTGCTTCCAGCAGTCCCAACATCTGCTGTGTCCTGCTGTTGCAGTGCTGAAAACACTCAGATGCAGGCTTTGGGTCCATGTGGATCCTGCTGGTGTCTGCAAATGATTGCCCAGTTCTGTTCCCCAGACCCAGAATTTCTCATCACTCACTTAGGTTCTGCAGTGCCGTAAAACAAAACAAAAACCCACTCCTTTCTTTTCTGCCAGCTGGAGCCCAGGCTATGAAATATCCAAAGCCTAAACAATGAAAGAAGCATTCAGCCCTTCATTCTGTGCTGAACAGTCTGATTTTTCCTTGAGATGAAGGTTTCATGTGCAGCACTATCAAAACAGCACAGGCATCTCTTGTGGACCAAAATGTTCTGGATGTTAGCGTGGACAGGGACTGCTATGTCACAGACCTGATGTTGGGGTCATGCCAGAACAGTTGTCCTTACACCTGAGCCCAGGCAGATAAGGTAAACAAACAAGCCTAGGGACTGGCCTATTCTCATTAAAAAAAAAAACAACAACCCATTGAATTGCAGCACAGCGATGCTGGAAGAATGCAGGGAAGGTCCTGAACGTTTGTAAGCACCATTTCCAGAACTCCATCGCCTGGATACTGAAAAACCATTGCAGCAGCTTTTAAAGGCAGCACAGTAGCAGAGCTCTGTGAAGAAATGCAGCCGCTCCATTCTTGAGCTTTTCATCGGTGCTAGATTTGTCATTAGAGTTGTTCTGGCAGTGGTGAATGGACTCTATCAGGAGCAGTATTTTCATCTAAAAGTGCTGCACAAACCTATAATAAAAATTTAGCTCTTGCTCAAGAAAGCTTATGTCTAAGAATAAACTGCGGCCTTACAGAAGTAAGAGGGAGCTTTGCCACTCCAGCAGAGCCAGGATTTTGTTCTCTATAAACAAAAGGCCAACACAGGCAGCTTCTAGCATTGCTTTAAGCAGTGGTTCCAGGAAATAAAAAAAACAAGATGTGGGGTTTTTGCCAGCCCCAGGTCTGCTGGGGGAGATGTCCTTCATGCAAGCATTTTAGAAAGAGACAGCACGGAAAACAGGAGAAGATGGCAGTTGTTGGAAGCAGAGAAAATACAAAATCAGGTGATATCATTATTTCAGTGGAGACAAGAGCTCTCGTAGGGTAAAGAAAATGATAAGGTGAGAATCAGCCACAGAAGACAGTCAAAATGTAGGCGCTTATTTTCTGCATTTATAAAAAGGAAAATATGAATCCCGTTGCTCTGCTGAAGCTGTGTAGTTTTACTTTACTCTGGCTTGGAAAACATGCTGTCGAAATCAATAATGCACATCGTCACTCCTTAGCGAGCAGGGAAATTGGGACTCACACACATCGTAGTGCAGCAGCATCTCAGAAGCAGATTACAGGCACATAGACCCCACTGCTTCTGGCATATATATGTATATATATGTATATATATGTATATATATATATATATTTTTGTAATCCACAAAATGAATAAAGAGCAAGTGGGGTTCCTCCTGAGACCACGGTATGTTCAGCATCCTGGTTCAAAATTATACTAAATGAAAGGGAATTAGACATCACTTCACGAGGATTTTCTCCCCAGTTTCACAGCACCTCCTTTCCATCTCCACATCCCTTGTCAGGGAAGCCTTTTGCCGGAAAATCAGACTTCAGAAGAAAGCCATAAAGGCAGAGGCAGGCTGTCAGGTAAGACAGTCCTGTGCTATTCCAGTCTTTCAGCCTAAAATCCTCAGCATGAATGAGTCTGTAAACTTCATACATAGCAGATCTGAGCACCTCAGGCAGCTGTACCTGCAGAAAACCTCTCAGTGTAGACCTGTTGTCCACTAATTGGCCGTATTGTCACTTAGCAGTAATCTGCCCAATGTAACCGCTTAGCAGTGCCGGCTGCAACTCACTGCTGTTCACTCTGCAGAATCAGTCTGTTATTTATTTTCCTATAGGGGCTGATCTATGGAGGATAACAGCCCATTCTTGCAGCAAGAGATTACAGCCAGTCCTTTAGCTCCAGTATTTAAGGTCTGCATTCAGCTTGTTCTTTAGAAAATATGAGATACACAACCCAGAATTTCCAGGATCTGAAAAATTTGTAAGTCAAAAGGGTTTTATTTAATTTCTGTTTTACTCTCAGAGTACATTTCGGAGTGGACGTTCCTCTGATTTGTCAGTATCCAGCTGAAGAATGCGTGTTTTTAGATTAATTTGATGTCAGTGTGAGTGGAGCTCTGCTAGGGCCTGAAGGGGTTTGATTGGCTTTTTTGATTGGCTTTTTTTCTTATATTTGATTTTAACTCTCATTTTTTCCCAGAAAAAAAAAATAGTATCCTGCTCTCAAATAGCAAGATTTTGGCTTTGGGGAGCTGTTACCATCAATGAAAAGCCTTCAGTAACAACTGTATGGTTTCACAGGAACAGTCAGAAAGAACTGCTTGAGTTCTCTTTTTTTTTTTCTTCTTTTCCTGAACCATTAGGGAAGGTGACAGCTGGTCTATCTGTTTCAGAGTGCATTTTTTTGAGGATTGTAGTGAAATTCAAAGGGCCTGACAAAAGCCCGATTAAGGCAATGCTGTGAATTTGGCATATAAAAAAGACATGGAATTTAGCGCCGCTGTAGCAGCTTTTAGTGAATTCCCCCCTGCAGTCAGTATAATATTAATTGCACAAGAGAACAAGACATGGCACAACATCTGTCCAGAAAGAGATTATCTTTCCAAGAGCTAAGGCATACCAATTCCAGGAAAACTCCATGCACCAGAGGGTTGTTTAGGTATTTTTCCAGAGAAGCAGTTTGATGGCTTTGAAAATTCTGAGCAACAATATCATTATCAGTGGGCAAAGCACAAATTCTTGCAGCAATGATGCTAGGACAGTCACACAGTCACTGAAGTATGGGGCAGGATGAATGTCAGGACCCAAGCGATGGGTTGGCATTAACAGTTCCCTAATGAGGTTAAGTCCTGCTTCTAAATCAGGTTTCTAAGAGTAGGAGGCCTTAATTGTTCTGACAGGACAGTTTGTGGGACCAAGTCAAAGCAAGGCGAGAGTGAGGCACTGTCAGCAATCCAGATTTGCCATGCCTGTCAACACCAGGGCATGCCAGGTACATAAAAGGATGGCAGGTTTTTGGTGCAATAGTCTTCAGTTGCTGTCTTCTGCTTTTGGGGTCTGAATGTGAAGAGCAGCGGGATGTAGCAGCACCTCTGTCTCTTGGTATGGCACAGCACTGAAATCCAGGCATTTTTGATGCAGTTAAGAATGCCTGAATGGTAGCCTCACACTGGAGGAGAGGAGGAGCTGCTGAAAACCCCAATTCAGTAAGCCTGCTTCATTTTAGCATATATGCATTTTTCTTCCCTTCTAGGCGAATACACTATAATGACAGCACATTTTCA
Source organism: Alectoris magna (assembly GCA_030625065.1). Classification (NCBI taxonomy): domain Eukaryota; kingdom Metazoa; phylum Chordata; class Aves; order Galliformes; family Phasianidae; genus Alectoris; species Alectoris magna. The sequence continues at coordinate 65,524,050 of CM060560.1, forward strand.
TCTGAAAAGAAAAATCGGTTATTTTGTCATCCAGACATACCTTCCTTGCATCATGACCGTGATCTTATCACAAGTGTCGTTTTGGCTAAACAGAGAATCTGTCCCTGCTCGGACTGTGTTTGGTGAGTACCTCACCCTCTTGCAGCATGGGTAAGGAAGGGACTTGTTTGTGGAAGTGATCCGTAACAAACCCACAGTGATTATTTTTGCTTGCAGTGTTGTAGGTGTTCCCGTGTTCTCTTCCAGTTTAAACTCAAAATCAATTTTAAAAAAGTGTGGGCTTTTTGGTAAAATTGTGACAGAAATCGCACTGTAATCAGTTCTATGAAGGTTAAGGATGGAAGACAGAAGAAACAGATTGTTGTGATTTGTGGGTTCTTCTTTCTCACTCTGGTAAAATATGTGATGGTTTAGAACAAAAAGCCATACATATTATGACAGTGCATACTCTAGTCTAAACAAATTTCACTTCAGAACTTTTGTTTATCTGTGTTTCAAGATGTTTATCCAGGAAAAACATGTAGAGGTTAATTAGTGACAATTATCTCTATTACCGTCAAATTAATACGATTTTGAATTTAGAAAATGTATATTTACTGCAGATGCTGTCATGGAAAAATCCTTCAGGTTCTCTTAAATTACTCAACTTACCACTGGAAGGTTGCAAAAAATGAACAGAATCTTAGCTGAAGGTTTGTGACATACAGGATTCCCACTAGATGAGAAATGAGGGGAGTGGGAGCTGCAACGTGTGTAAAACTTCGATCAAATGTTCCTAAAAGAGCCATTCATCTGTATAAGCCTACCGAAATCAGCCAGCACCTTTGATCAGAAATCAGTTCAGCAACCTGTATGGGGGAAATACCGATGCCAGCAGCTCACTGCTGGCTGACAGTGCTGATTTTACTTACCTTCGCAAAGGTGTAGCCAAGAGCTCATTCTCATCCTGCTGAGACACCCTTCCCCATGTGGAAGCAGTGGCAGCTCTGTCTTCTGCTGACTTCTGTGAAAGAGGGAGCCACAGTCAAGGGAAAAAATAACAGCCAACAATTACATCCCTAAAATCTCCACATGGGAAAACAAAAGCCATAATCCCACTTTGTTGTGGCAGTTACTGCTGAATGGGTTGATCGCTGATTTTATAATGTACCAGTTAACAAGCAATGCTATACATACATACCATGCATTGACAAAATACCAGAGATTTTGGGTTGTGTAGCATTTGGATTTGTATTATCCTTAAAATTATATATTTAAGTACACTGTAACTAGAGCTAACCAGAATATCGCATAAGTAAACAGCTGAGGGCCGATGGCTTTATTTTTATTTCACCAGCAAAGTATATTGTTCTTTCTGACCAAAATATGCAAGCACTGATTTCCTTCACGTGGCCTTCCTAATTCTCCTGCTGAATCGGGGCCCTCTCGTAACTTATTAAAAATCTTGTAAGGGCTATAAGCGTATAAACAGGAGGTGGAAAGACTGTTTACAAGGGTGGATAATGAGAGGACAAGAGGAAATGGTTTTAAACTGAGACAGGGGAGGTTTAGGTTAGATATTAGGAGGAAGTTTTTCACACAGAGGGTGGTGACGCACTGGAACGGGTTGCCCAAGGAGGTTGTGGATGCCCTATCCCTGGAGGCATTCAAGGCCAGGCTGGATGTGGCTCTGGGCAGCCTGGTCTGGTGGTTGGCGACCCTGCACATAGCAGGGGGGTTGAAACCAGATGATCATTGTGGTCCTTTTCAACCCAGGCCATTCTATGATTCTACCAAGCTGATCTCTGCCTCTTTTTTTTAATCCTTTACAGGAGTGACAACAGTCCTCACCATGACCACCTTAAGTATCAGTGCCCGCAACTCTTTGCCAAAAGTGGCCTATGCTACTGCCATGGACTGGTTTATAGCCGTCTGCTATGCCTTTGTATTTTCTGCATTGATTGAGTTTGCAACCGTCAACTATTTCACCAAGAGGAGTTGGGCATGGGATGGAAAAAAAGCCCTGGAAGCTGCTAAAATCAAGGTGCTTATCTTACGTGTCTTAAGTACCTAAAAGAAAAAGCAGTTGCGCAGCGTCGTTCACATAACCGATAGCACAGTTTTCACCTTCTCTGTGACGAAGGCATTTGGGCTGGCACTAGGTCACAGCCTCCCCAGCTGCAGGGCCAGTGGCCCTGACAAAAGCAGCTGCTAATGAGCATGCCCCTTGGGTCCAGGTCCAGCTGGCCTCCCCTCATTACCTCTGATGTCAGGAAGGTTTAGCTTGAGTAAGGGCTATGACATTGAGGCAGAAGCGGCTGTTTGGGACTCAAAGGCAGAGTAGCCCACAGACATTTGTTTTAGCATGATGGATTACAGTGCTTAGGTTTGGAAGTTTGCATTTGAGAACGTGTTTCCACTTTCTGTTCCTGCGATCTAACATTTTGGTCTTTTCACAGAAGAAAAAAGAGCGCCAGTTGCTGGGAAATAAATCAACAAATACGTACAGCACTGGGAAAATGACCCCTGCCCCAAACATGCCAAAGGACTCAGCCCCCGCCGTCATCTCAAACGCTGCTCCTGCTCCAGTGAAGTCTGTGGAAGAAAAGCCCGCCGAAAGCAAAAAGACTTACAACAGCATCAGTAAGATTGACAAAATGTCCCGGATAATTTTTCCAGTGCTGTTTGGAACTTTTAACTTAGTCTACTGGGCCACATATTTGAATAGGGAGCCTGTTATTAAAGGTGCCAACTCTCCAAAATAAACTGAAGGACTCTAAAGCCACACGTGAGCCATACTTACAAAGCAGATGCTACCAAGGAAAATTTGAAATCCAGACCACTTTCTACATTTGGGCAATATTCTTCAGGAAGTTTTTTGCATGTTTAATAATATGTACAAATAATATTGCCTTGATTGTTTCTACATGTAACCTCAGATGTTTTGGAGACGATGATATTACTTACAGCAACAGATCTTTATAAAAGATCAGAAGACATTGAACATGGCTTCTTTGCTGCTGAGTATCTTGCATTGATAGTTTACAAATAAAATAAGTTATATTTTTTAACTGTTCAAGTGTACTACATATCGTGGTTTTTATACTTCAGATGTACAGTCATACAATTGTAGGCTTAACCTCTATTTTACAGAAGAGCTCCGCTGTTGTCATCTGATAGGTTACTATGAATAATGCCAGTTGTAAATGTGCCAAATTCTTAAATGTAGGGCTATGTTTGAGCACCTTTACTGGTGATAGGTAGTGCATTACTCCACAGGAAAACAAACAAACAAACCCGCTCAGCCCTGTTTTCATTAATAGAAGTTGATATAATGCAGTAAATCCTAATGGGGCTATGCTGATTTTCACTGCTTTTGAGCCTCTAGCTTGCAGTGAAGTAACATAGGGAGCAAGATGCTACTCGTGTAAATAAAGGTGGTAGAATCTTGCCCTTAAAATAAAATAATGTTTGGTTTTCGCATTCCAAGGGAGTTTTTTCAAATGGTTTTCAGTATTTATTCCAAAAAATAGAGATATATTGCATGAAATTAACATAGATTAGGAACATATTTGTGCAAATAAAACATTTGACAATGGCAGTAGACAGTTTTATTAAGGTAAAGTAACTCACGTTTGGAGGTTTTCCCAAGGATTGTGTAACATCAGCAGAGACAAACAGTAAAGAATTCAGTAATTCTGGAATAATTACTTGGTTCCCACAGTGAAAACTAATCAGACGATACTAAAGTGTGTGATCAGGAAAAAAAAAAAAAAGGAAGGGAAAGAAAGGATGTGCTTCATGACAGCAAGGTATTTCAGTGGCAATTCTGACAGGAAGGTGTTTGTACTGTCCATCTGAAAATTTTCTATAAAATGCCTTGCTGCTGCCAATGTGTTTTGCTTTCACAATGAATGAGAAAATGCAACCTGAATTTTCAGCTCTTTCCTCCTTGGCTTCTTTCTTTGTTCCAGAAGCTTTTGTAATTTAATCTTAATGTTTAAATAAAAAAGGCGTTCAACACTTGATTGCAAAATGTCATTCTTTTACTGATTACCATTTTAGAGACCAAAAAATCACCACTGAAGCTAGAAGAAGGAAAGCACGTATATGTGTAATGAAGCAGATGTGTGTGCACAGTACATCCCCACTGTTACCTGGAAAGGTACATGCTGAGTGAGGACAGTGAACCAGGATGTTTCAGAACTAGGTACAGTTTTGCCATGGAGCATCAGCCTTGCCTTCTGTTTGGGACAGAGTGGAGAACTTGTGCCCTGTGACATTCCTTTTGCATGTCACAGCTCTCCTCAGACTCACACAAGGTCTCTTGTAAGGGTTGAGTTTCTGAGTTTCTATACTAGGGAGGAATGTCATATATAGATGCCCTGTGCCTCTTATCATAAACAACCTCCTCTTGGCTGCTTTCATAGAAAGTGCACTGTCTCAGCCAGACTCTTCATAGAATCACAGAATTGCTCAGGTTGGAAAAGACCTTAAAGATCATCGAGTCCAACCACAACCTAACCATACAACCCTAACAAACAACCCTCTGCTAAATCATGTCCCTGAGCACCACTTCCAAACGGTTTTTAAACACGTCCGGGGATGGTGGCTCAACCACCTCCCTGGGGAGCCTATTCCAGTGCTTAACAACCCTTTCTGTAAAGAAGTTTTTCCTGATATCCAACCTAAACTTACTCTGGCGCAACTTGAGGCCATTTCCCCTTGTCCTGTCACCTGGTCACCAATGAGAAGAGACAAACCCTGCTCTCACTGTAAGTGCTGCGTCTGATGCACAGACTCAGATGTGAATGATCCAAATTGTTTATTACAAGTTCTCACATCACTTATATACCTTCACAAGTTTTCTTTTCCTAGCTTTCCCATTCACCCCTACATGCCAACAGAACATTCCACAAACACTCTTCAACCGTTCATGTGGGCGCTTAGCCAATCAGAGCCATGAGCTGTTCTTTCTTCTTCTAGAGGTGTCCTTGGTTCTCATGCTGTTTATCTTGCTCCACAGCTGCTGCTCTGTACAGTCCTTGTATTCCCACATGTAAGCACCTTTAAGATATTAGAGAGCAATAAGATCTCCCCTCAGCCTCCTCTTCCCCAGACTAAACAGCCCCAGTTCGTTCAGTGGCTCCTCATAGGGCATATTTTCCAAGCCCTTCACAAGCCCTGTTGCCCCTCTTTGGACCTGCACATGTCCCAGCACTGGGCAACTACTCTGCATGTACCCGTCTGCAAGAGCAGGCTGGTGTGCAGGAACGCCCAAGCAGCCCTTTAGGCTACATGGTACTTGTGGCAGTGGCACCCAAGTGCTTTGGGGACAATGCAGGGGCTGCACTTACTGTGTGGTTGAAAGCTATGAGCAACCTGTGAATGCACAGAGGACACATTTTCCAGAGCCATTTTGTCTGCCTTGGAAGTTTCTTGATGCTTGTTGTGTTTGCTCATGCCCAACTCTGACTCTGACCCCAAATGTCTCAGCATCACATTCTGGTTTCCTTTGTTGGAGCTCTGAATCCAACCACTTTCATGTCCATGCAGAGTCTCCTTGCCTCCACTGACTACAGAACGACCTGCAGACAGTGGAGCTGCAAGGGTGCAGGATCAGGCCGTTTGCTTTAATAAGCAATGTACTGAAGTTTTCCTGATGTGTAATAGGACTGACAGTTGCCTGCCAAAGTATGACACCACAGAACATTTTATCACTTCCAGGGATAGATATCTCTTCCATTTATGTTGACTATTGCTTTCTGTGTTTGAAGGTAAGAGCAGAAAATAACAGGGCTTGTTCTGTTACTGTGGATATGCCAAACCATGTTGAAAATTCCCGAAGAAGCAGTCTGCCTTTCATTTCCTAGATAATCACATGCATTCTAGTCCTCGCTGAGAACTGAAGTGACAGAAGAAGCAGCAGTGGCCTCCCAGTGAGCACTGCTGCCTGAAGAGTAGGAGCTGCCCCACAGCTTGGGAGGTGCTCCACCGAGCCCATCGATTCCAGGCTGGAATGCTGAAAACCCAAGACCTCGTGTTGCCCAACACCCCCCAACTGCAGTGGAACACCAGGGTGCGCTCAGCAGTGTCAGGAATTGCATCGGTCTGCTGGGCTGCCCCTGCACGGAACCCAGTGCTTTGGGCACGGCTCTCTCCTGGCTCAGTCACAGCTAAAGGGATTAATGGGAAGGGATTGCTTTGTCGATGGGTTTTTCCTGTAAAGAGTTCATGAGAAAGAGTTGAAAAGTGATTTGTCACAACAATCCAGCACTGGAGAGTAAGTGCATGCAATCCTACTGCCAAATTTCCTCACTTGCACCCAAGAAGAGTGAAAGAACAAGTCAAATACAACAGAAAAGGTTTTTATTTCTAATATTTGAGCTGTGCCAGATGACTCTGAGGATGAATTTAGGCAACAATGTGTTTTCAAATCTTAACCCTCCTCGGTTACCTTGAATTGCTTTCTGGTTTTTGTAAACGGAATATGCCCTCTGTGGGATAACTAAATGAATTTGTACAAAGCTAAGAAAGAAATGATTTTATGAAATAATCCTGCCTCTCAAAAATTCTTGCTTAACATATAAATTAAACCTTCAAGGAAACTGAATGAAAGTGCTTTGTTACTCAGGCAAGAAGAAGGCAGCATTTGAACAGCTATTTGTTTTTTAAATCTGGAGATAATGGCTTTCGCAATAAGGATATGTTTCCCCTAACACCCTTGCTCCTCAGATTGGAACTGGCACTGCAATGTACAGAGGAACTTATATTGTTTGAAAGCAGCGCTTGATCAAATTGCTTGAACTCCTTCTGGCTTTTTTTTTGTGGTTTTGTTTCACTACAAACACTTAAATGTGGTCACTGGGGTGTTATGGTGTCTCAGACTGCATTCTCACTTTACTGCTTTCACATCTTCTGCTATTTGGACATTCTTCTCTGTATGGACATTCCTACAATTCTAAGCAAGACAGAAAGAAAAGAGGTTGGATGTTACAAAGTCCAAACGACTTAGAATTATAGAATCATAGAATCATAGAATGACCTGGGTTGAAAAGGACCACAACGATTATCCAGTTTCAGCCCCCCTGCTATGTGCAGGGTCGCCAACCACCAGACCAGGCTGCCCAGAGCCACATCCAGCCTGGCCTTGAATGCCTCCAGGGATGGGGCATCCACAACCTCTCTGGGCAACCTGTTCCAGTGTGCCACCACCCTCTATGTGAAAAACCTCCTCCTAATATCTAACCTAAACCTCCCCTGTCTCAGTTTAAAACCATTATTTCCTCTTGTCCTATCACTATCCACCCTTGTAAACAGCTGTTCCCCCTTCTGTTCATATGCTCCTTTCAAGTATTGGAAGGCCACAATGAAGTCTCCCCAGAGCCTTCTCTCTCTTCTCCAAGCTAAACAAGCCCAGTTCCCTCAACCTTTCTTAATAGGAGAGGTGCTCCAGCCCTCTGATCATCTTAGTGGCCCTCCTCTGGACCCGCTCCAAGAGCTCCACATCCTTCCTGTACTGGGGGCTCCAGGCCTGGATGCAGTACTCCAAATGGGGCCTCACAAGAGCTGAGTAGAGGATAACAATCACCTTTGTCTCCCTGCTGGCCACCCCTCCTTTAATGCAGCCCAGAACACCCTTCCAGGCTGTAAGTGCACACTGCTGGCTCATGTCCAGCTTCTCGTCCACCAGGACCCCCAAGTCCTTCTCCTCAGGGCTGCTCTCAAGGGGTTCTTCTCCCAGTCTGTAACAAAGGGGAACTCCAGCTGCCCACAGCAGCTTTGGTCTCAGAGGACCCTCACTTAGCTCCTCGCTCAGCACAGACTGCTGCAGCCCAGCTCTGGCCAGGGAGTACTCAATCTGTGAGCCCCATTCCCTCCCTTCTCATTTCCCCCTTGATTATGGGAACCAGCTCCCTGCACAGTTGCTGTTTGACAAGAAGTACCACAAAGGGTTTAGCCTTCAGCATCCCTCGGGGTGAAAATACAGTCACAAAATGAAAAGTATATTAAAATGCGGATCCACTTCATTGTGCCAGAGAATATAAACATTTTAGTCGCATTACAGTGTGTAATAAAGCGTTCTTTTATTAAAACACGTGCTGGGTAATTATAATCCTTGAATGTGTAACTGGGAAGGCAAGAGCGAGGTTTAAAGATAAGAGGATACAAGTAGGAAGGAAAAAGTAGAAATGAGTGAGAGATGAGGGGTAATAATCGGCGGTGCTAAAGCGCTCCTTGGTCATCAACACGGTGCACCGAGGACAAGAGAAAGAAAATCTTAAGCATCGCCGCCGCTGAGGCAGGCGAACAGAGGGAGAAGGCCGGGGAAGCCCATCTGAGAGCCGCTTTCCACCGCCGCTCTTCCCAGCGCCGCCACCAGAGGACCCCGCTGCCGCCGGGGGACGCGGCGGGGGCGTGGGAAGAGGCGGAGCCGCTCCGGGGAAGCCGCCCCCGGCCGAGCGCTGCGGGAGCCCGGCCCGGGAGGTTCTGTTGAAGCCGGGTGCGGCACTTCTTCCTCACCTCCTCCTCCCGCAACACTGCTGCTCACATGGGCAAGCCTGAGGTGTGTGTAACGGGGCTGCGGTTACCCCCGGTTAACCCCAGGCAGAGGGAATAGCTGCTGTATCATCTGATAAAAAGAAGTTTTAGCTGAAAAACGCCCTGAGGTATAGGTCTGGGAATTGCCTGGCTCGCAGCGGATTTTCCCTAAGCTGCCTCGTTCCTTCAATAAATAACTGCGGGAACAGAGATCGCTCCCCAGCGAGCACTTCTGGGCATCGCGCGGAAGCCGTGCTAAAAGCAAACCGCCTCCATCCAGAAGAACTTTTTGTTTAATGTAATGTCATAATTAAAAGCAAATCCCCCGGAACTTGGAAATGATGCCTAACGGGGGAAGAAGCAAAGACTGATGCCCCTGAGATTTCGAGTCCCAGCGAGCTACCCGCTCGCAGCGCCGTAGCGGGGCTGTTTGGTCCCAGATCGCTGTAACCAGGCTGGATGTGGCTCTGGGCAGCCTGGTCTGGTGGTTGGCGACCCTGCACAGCAGGGGGTTGAAAATGGATGATCATTGTGGTCCTTTTCAACCCAGGCCAGTCTATGATTCTATGATTCTGCGAATGCCGGTGGCACTTCATCATCTCCCGGTCTGACACCGAAGGGGAATATCCTGTATTACCCCGCACCCAGAGAGCTCGAGCCGCCAAAAATCGCATCCGCGTTGTTCGGAGCAGAGCAGAAAGACACAACATGTCCAGAGCCAAACTATTTTTTGCCCTGAACACACTTCGCTGCAGTCACAGCAGAAAATCCTCATTTATCCCAACGATTCTAATATAAATCCGCGCAGTCCGCTCTCCCGCAAGTCCGCGTGTACGTTCTATCTAACAAATACACATCTGCGTGCATCTCTATCTCTGCATCTCACGGTGCGCGCAAACTTCACACACACGTCCACACGGAGCCCTACACCAACGCGCTGCGCTGCGGCTCTGCCTGGGGAAGGCTGTGCGGGAGCCGCACCGCCCGCACGTCCCCGCCCCGCCCGGCGCGGCGGGATGCCCGCGGGGCCGACCCATCTCCCCACGGCTCCCCCGGCGCCCAAGGGACCGAGTGAGCGCGGGGGCACCGCGCAGCGCCGGGGCCAGGGTGGGAGGCGGCCCCGCTGCCGAGGAGGCAGGTACCTGTTGGGCAGGGCGGGGCGGGCTGCAGCCGCCACTCGGTGACGGGGTGGCTGCGCCCCTTCCCCGCCCCAGCCCCGCGGCCCGGCGGGGCCCGGGCTCGGCAGCCCGGGGGGTACGGCCAGCGGCAGCCGGGCAGCGCGAGGGGCCGCCCCGCCGCCGGCTGCGGGAAGCGGCTCTTGGCGGAGCGTGGAGCTGCACCCGGCCCGGAGGGTCCCCGCCGGGGATTCCCCTCAGGCCGCTTCTTTGCCTTTTTTTTGCCTTCTTTTTTTTTTTTTTTTCTCCCTCCCTCCCCCCTCCCGGAGCAGTGCGAACGGGGTATTTTCTTCGGGGTATAAAGCTGAGAATAGACGGGAGGAGAGCTTCAGAGCTTCACCTCGTTGCCTCATCTCTGTTCGCATGCGAACCTCCTGCAACATCTCCTTCCTTCTGCTCCTCTCACCTGGCCGCCTCTGCCCAGATCATGTCCGCTAAGCTCCTGCTGGTTTTCATCCTCCTCTCAGTGTTCCACGCCCGGTAAGTCCGCGCTCCCTTCGCCTCCCGCACCCCTTCGGCTCCTTTCCTCTCCGCACCCGCGGCTCTCCGGAGTTCGCCGGGCTCTCCCAGCTCCGCTCCCCCCTGCGCCGAGGGCCGCCCGCCAGCGCTCCGTCCCGATCCGGCCCAGCACAAAGTTTTCCCGCCTCGAGCCGCCGCTCCCCCGCGCCTCAACCCCCGGGCCGGGCTGCTGGGTGGTCGCGTTACCCTCCGCTCTCGGGGTTTTCCAGCCGTGCATCACTACGGCTTGCACTTTGCCGTTGGTGTCTCGTCACAGCACCAGAACTAGTGGTCCCTGAAGAGTAGCGTGCAGCTCTTCTCCCTCCCCAGCTGGGAATTGGTCCCCCCCATCCCGCGCTTCTTGCTGTGGGCAGTGGGAATGTGCTGGGAGTTTGGCGGTGCCCGTATGGCTACAGGGGACGTGTCAGCTCCAGATGCCTTCCAAGGAGCCTCGTGGTTTGGAGGCAAAAGAAAGGGAAGTGTAACTCTTAAGCAGGAGCACCAAACACCCTGAAAAACGCCTGTCTGAGGTCTTAGTCTGATTCACTGTGAAACCTCTCCCACCTGCAGCCTTGATATGTAGAGGAGGCAGGTAGGAATTTGCATCTTTTGGAGGTGCTTTCGAGGAAGTGCCAGCACCGGGGGTTTAAAAGCTCTGTTAGTTCTCGGTCGTACTAGTGACAGGTTTTAATGGAGCTGCTCCCAGAAATGGGAATCGTGATCCTATGTGAACTCGGTTCTCATTTCCACATGCAGCCTGAATGTCTCCAGCAAAGTTGTGATGGGTGCAGCAGGCAAAAACAGATGATCCTGCGCTACTTTCCTATCAGTAATTCAGCACCTCTGCGGTGTTTCAGCTGAGGAATACCAACCATGTGTGCTAGGAGACGATGCCTCCACTGAGAACGGTTCTGTAATTGCAGTATTAAAACATATGGTTTGTCGTGAACCTGGGGGAGAAAGGAAAAAAAACCCCACAAAGGGTCCTTTAGGGTCTTTAATGTCCATTGGGTGAACAAATAAATAAAGGAGCATTCATCTACTTAAAAATGTCCTCAAGTTTTCTGTACTTCTGGAACTTGATTATACGAGCTCTCTGTGTATAAAGTCCTTAGAGGCTAGATTTCAAAAACTGTTTTTATATTGAAATTATATTTAGACCACCCGCAATTTATGAAGCCATATTAGGTGATTCATGGCTAATCCTGCAAGGCATGTTGGCTGTAGAGCAGTTTCAATTAAAAGTTTTGTTAAAGGCTCAGATGTAGTGGCAATGTTGCAGGCTGATGATGCTCTGTGGTGCATTTGTTGGCCTTTTTTTCTATTTACTATAGGATGTCTATCAAATCTTCCCGACACCTGAGGTATTGTAAAAGACAGTAGTGTTATTAAGGAGAGAGACTGAGGGAGAGAGAGGAGAGAGGTTGCTTTGATGGACACAGCATCTCCCATTCATTAATAGACAGTGCCGATACCTCTGATCTGTGCTGCTTTGCACCTTGCATAATTACTGACATTGGTGTGAAAGTGCTGCAAAATAATATCACATTGCCTGAGCAATTGCAGGTCCAAGCAGTGGATGATTACTGCTGTGGGTTCCACCACTGAGGTTATCTTTTCTCCTGATAACTTCATCTCAGTTTAACTGTCATGGATTTCCTCCAGCAAGAGAGAGATCAAACAGATTTGGTTTCTAAGATACCAAAAGACACATCTCCAAATCAACATTTTTACTGGTCATGCACAAAGAGCTGCTCAATGAAATTAGTCTCATGTGAAAATAGCTTTAGCTGTGATTTCTGGGCAACTGTACTTTTACCACGTTTGCACTGCCGTACTCTGAAAATAAAAATAATCCACCTGTGAAGGAGAGTCTCAGTGCTTGGTGTAGTGCTGTTTTGTTTTTTTTTTTCCTTTTAAATGTCATTAAAATCACAGGGAGACTCTGGAATTCCAATTAATTTATGAAATGTATTTGTGCACTTGTGATAATCCATCTTATATGCAAGGAGAAAGCTCTTAATTCTAAGCCTTGTAATACATTAAACTGAGATTCGGGCACTGAGAATATAATAATTTATTAATAGGATAAAATGATCAGGAAGTATTAAAAGATCTGAATTTTTAATACTCTTATTAGCCTATGTGCAAGAGATGGATCCGTTTTCTTGATGGATTCATCAAGCAATACTGTGGATGTTTGCTCTTTGAAAGAATGTATTGTAAATGTACTGGGTAAATACGCAGTCAGGATAGGTTGGTGTAAAATGCTAAGGTAAAAATACTAGAGAGTTAAAAAAAAACAACTATTTTGATAGCTGTGTGAGCTCACAGATAACAGCTTCTTTGGAGTCTGGCAGAAGACCACATCCAAATAATTCTCAGTTCTGACCAATCCTCAGGTACTCAGCAGATGTTAATGGGAATGTCCTGTTACAAAAACAGCTTAAGGCTGAGTATATAGACACAGTCGAGGGAGAGATTGAAAACTTCTTAAGACTGTGCAGATTTACTCAGAATGTAAATTTAGATTTTTAGTTATGTAAAATAACATACATTTATTTGATTTTTTTATTGCAGTTCCAGAAAGGTTGAAGAGGATGAATATGAAGATGGAACAACCAACCAAAAATGGGTTTTAGCTCCAAAAACACAAGACACAGATGTGACCTTGATACTAAACAAGCTGTTGAGAGAGTATGACAAAAAACTACGGCCAGATATTGGATGTAAGTACTCCCTTCTACACACAGACGAAAAGTATCTATAGAGAAGACACTGCATTACACTTTGGTTACATGTTTAGGAAAGTGGAGATTAATTGTCTTTGGCTCAATTTCATTTCCAAGTCAGCATTTTCTAAATGCTAGTTCTCGTGGGAAGATGTGGAGGTAACTTGGCATGCTAAACTCTGTTTTGCATGTATAGTTTGTGCAGCGATATGGAAAGACTACTTCAAGGTCTTTGGCAGGACTGCAAACATGCTTAGCTCTTTTGTCATCCAATACATGTCTATGGAAAACTGAAGCCACAGGCTCTGAGGAGCGATCAAAAGAACAAGTGTATCAAAAACCAATAGGACATGTCAAGAGAAGGATGTGCATCTACTCCCTGTAAAGTGTGATCACAAAAGTTATGTTCCTCAGTGCTTATAAGGAGGCACTAAGACTTTTTTTTTGTAAATAAGGCAACTCTAGATTATTATTTTTTTTTTACCCTCCCAAACCAGAAAACGCTGTATCCCCAAATAAATCTGGCAGAATGAAGCACCTCATAAGCAACACTAATTAATACATACAGGGATATATTTAGATATGAAGTAGTAGTTACCTGCGTGGATCAGAATGACTTTAGCACAACTGCTGCTCAGATTGATCACAGCCAGTTTGTATGACAGAAACCTCAGATAATCTATAATTTACACTAATTGCACCTTGCATGCATTTCAGAATAAATGGGGAACAGAGCAAGCTGAAAACAGCCACCTCAGATAATTTGCCATTGCTAATTTTTTACAAAGAGATTAGAGAGAGTTTCTGCCACTGATTAAAACTGAAACAACTATTTGGTGATTGATACACTTTCTAAGTCATCCCTTTGGGTGAGTTCAGATGGAAGCAAGAACCTTCTGTAGATATTCCCCATTTGAATTATTGTCTCAGAAAAATTCCAGACAAGGGAAAAAAAACAAGCCCAAAACTATGCCATGCTATGAAAAAAAAGGGGCTTAAATTTTATTTCATAGCTATTACTTTGTTTTCCTGTTGTATTTAAAAAGATCATATGTGACAGATGTCTCTATTTCCAATCCAGACTGACATATACGTTTGTCATACTGGATTTTGAATTTCTGGTGGAGAAGTGCTTTAATACAGTTCCCCCCACCCCATATCAACATCTGGAAGACATTCTCAGACCTTTTTTTTTTTTTTTTTAATTTTATTTTGTACACTGTGTCCTCGTATCACTGTCTTCAGGCAGAGTAAATTATGTTATGCCTATGTGGGACGAAGTAATCATTCAAAGTCCCATGTCAGTTGCCATAAAATTATAGAGGTCAGACATATCCTGCAGCACTGGAAAATCGTTGTCACTGAAATAATTCCTTTTGTCTCTCTACAAAATTTCATAAATTCTGTTTTAGAGAAAAGAGTTAAATTACATAGTTCTTCATATATAGTACCAAACACACTTTACAGTTCTTGACTACTTCCTATTGGTTTCGATTAAGGTATCAGTCCTATGACATTTTTCTCTTTGACAGGAATCTGGCTATTTCAGAACTTGTGCTGAGCATTGTTTGGATGCTAGAGAAGTTACTTCACCTCCTGGCTTCCTTCCCTGGTCCCTCTTCCCTCCTCCTACCTTTGATGCAGATAAAAAACGTTACCCTTTTGAAGCTAAGGAGCTGCTTCATTTGTCAAGGAGAGCACCATGGGAATGTTAGAGAATCAGGCTTTATTCCCTAAATTGCCAGCTGGTTGCTCACACACAATCCCATCTTCTTTTCTGTCTGAGAGGTTATCCTCCAGGTTAGATGACAGTCTTGTCTTGGCAACAGAGCCATGTCCGTGCTGCAAAGGCCCCAGTATCAATGTGTTATAGATTAAAGGGATATCAACAGAAGTAATAGGCACAGAGAGTATAGTATGAAAATGCATGTTTTTTGAATTTATAAAAAGCATGGAATAGACCAGTGGAGAAAGAGAGAAGTAACTTTCAGAATCAAACAGAAATGCAGCCTATAAAAGATACTGGGGTTAAATCTTGGCCTAACATGCAGTCAGCTACTCATTACAGGCAGCACTTGCATTGCAATTTAAGTCCATAAACAAATCAGCTGTCCCACAGGATAGAGAACTGGCCATTTCATGCCACATTACTTTTCCCTCAGTTATCTGAGTGCAAAGCCACTATTTCTAATATCAGTTAACTTTAGCAGTGCTCATTAAGAAATGGTCTTCTTTCTGAATGTAGTTAGAAAAGCCTAGGAAATTGTGCACTTCTCCAGACTTTCACAGTTCAGGATTGCAATTTTTAAGTGACTTGGAAACACGCTTCTGCAAGCCAAAGGCCACGGGGAGAGGAGGTCTGCGACAAATGAGAATGCATGCTGGCCCTGGCAGTGACTTCTCTTCAGTCTTCCATCTTTCCCAGGGAAATAGATGCTTTGACTAGCTTGGTTAAATCCAGGCACTACTTGTCAATGTGCAGGACTATTATGAGTGCCCAATTACCATACAATGCTGTACTTGCCATACAGAGTACATCAGTCTTATATTAACTCCAGACCAATAGTGAATGGACTCCTGTGAACAGACCCTTAGCCACTCTCCTTCCTTCTACCCAACCCTGCCCATCTAAACCACTGTAAAGAGTGTGTAGGTCAATGCTGAGAAGCTAGAGTAGAGCTTGCTCGCTCCTTTTTGGAAAAGGAATATCTTCCAGTATGTTTGGCCTTGGTTTTCATGTCAATGAGTGTTGGTCAGATTATATGTGGAAATTTATGTTCAGCTGGTGGCAAAGTGGGAAGTACAAACATCACCTTTAAACTTCCAGGACAGGATTGATTGAAGGAGAGATTGAATGGCCCAAGTATTAGGTGAAGTAGTTTCACTGTGAAGGATATCAGCAATCTGACACATTGAAAATATCTAGGTAAAAGGAGCCTTCAGTCTTCAGAAACAAAATTAGTTTTCCACCAGTAGGGGAATGTCTAACTGCATCCACCTTGGGAACATACTTTTCAGAGTTCTCATCTTCATAACTATCAGAACTTGTGAAAAATTTCATTACAAGGATAGCATCTGGTGGTATTCCAATAAACCACAGAATGTGTTTGCCTTTTGGAACCTGTTGGGGGGGGGGGGGGCGGGGAGGGAAGGAAAACACCTCACACTGAAGAGATTAAACTGGCATACTGATTAAAAACAAGAATGTTTTGTGGAGACAAAGCATCTTAGCACGATTTTCACCTACTTTTTACCAGTTACAATTATAGGACTGACAGTTGTGGCTTTGTTGCATGATATAAAAGGAACCAGACCCAGATAACTGGTAATCCATTCTGGACTGTGAAGGTATTACCATTGCTTCCTTATGTGGAAGATAATATACCAACTGTTTTTTTTTTTCTTCATTTATTTTGAAACTCACCTAGCTTATCAAAAAAGTTGGTAGATAAGAGATTCTGCAAGTGACTTTAGTAGGAAAAAAACCCCTCACTCCAAACCAGGCTTAAGATGCAGTATTCAATTGGAGTATAAAGAGCGTTATGTTTCATGAGTTGCCTTTCAGTAGCTAGTATGCTTAGCTCAGGAGAATTATCTTATTTCATTTTGTTTGCTAAGAAGCAATAATTAATGTGGTACAAAATTTATGTTGTGACAAGTCAATAGTAATATTAACAGTAATTCAGAACCTGAATGAAACTTTGAGCTCCCATCTTAACCTCAGCCTGCTACTTTCTGAAGAACACAGCCATTCCATAAGCATCGTTAGCAAGCAGTCACTTACTTCAGCACATTAATTTCAGTGAAAAGGATATTCTTAAACAAACCCTGCAGTCTGACCAAGTGCTCTTCAGCCTTCCGGCAATTACCTGTTCTTTTACCCAGCTTCTGAAATACCCTTCTGTCTTAGTTTCAGCTGAGATGGACTTTTTTTCTTTAGAGTGTCTGATATGATGCTATGTTTTGGTTCTAGGAGAAAAACATGGTTGATAACACACTGATATTTATAGTTGCTGCTAAGCAGTGTTGTACAGAGACAAGGCCATTCCAGTTCCTCAACTCACACTAACAAAGGGCTGGGAGGGAACAGAATCAAGACAGCTGATTTAAACTGGCCAAGGGGATATTCCATAGCATATGACATCACGTGGAAGGAGAACTTTGAAGCAGGTGGGAGTTCACCTCACTCTCTTCTGCTCACTGGGTCCTATTTGGGCACTGGTCAATAGTGAGCAATTGCTTGTGCATCACTTGCTATATACTTTCATTTATATATATATGTTCGTTATCCTTTTCCATTATCCTTTTCCTTTTCTCTGTCTTAGAAAATATTTTCATCTCAACTCACAAGTTTTGTTCTTTTTTAATTTTCTCCCCCATCCCACCCATAACCCACTGGAAAGGGTTAAACCACTACAGTCATTTTGGTGTACAATGTGGGTCACAAAGGGTTGAGATAACAGCAGATCTGACTAGAGCATGTTTACATGGGATGTTATGATGGTTTGATAATTGCTGGTCATTATACTAGTTTTTTTCACTATTAACGGAGCTTTTTGAGACAGGGAAGGGCACTTTTCCAGCAGTTTCTCAGCCTCCCTTATTCTTTCACATTTATGTCTTTCACATTTATGTCTTTCTCTAGGCTAGTTACAATAGCTCTTGAGAATTTTGAATATCCTTGGGGTATTCAAACCAGCGTGCTTCTATTGTTATGTGTCGTGAATGTATTCCAGGTTATGTTTAAGATTACACAATTATTTAACAATATCACCTGGAGATTTGCCTTGAGGCAGGAGAGTTATGAGTGGCAGAGGGTATGGGATGGTACAGGCAGGTGCATACAGCAATGGACACACCCACTGGTTTGCAACTTCATCTCTGAATAACTACAGAATCCTGAAAAACTAGTGGAATAGTTGGAAAAGGTCTGCTGTAGCCCTGGCAAATCTAGAGAGGCACAAATCACTGCAGCTTGCTTGGGCCTGGCCTCTGCCTACCCAGCTCTGTTCAAAACTGTTCAGCATCCTCAAGGGGAAGAGAATACTTTTGGATCTGATGACAGTGCAATGGACCCTCCAACTCCTCTGATATGGACTGGCCCAAAGGCAAAGATTTTGGAAAATCTCCAGAAGAAGAGGTGATACATGCTGAAGAGGCTCCACTGTATAAAAAAGTGCCAGAAAACGAGAAGAAATATGCCTTGTTCACTGATGAGTTCTGTCATGTTGTAGGAAAGCTTTGGAGGTGGAAGGCTGCTGTGTGGAGTCCTACATGACGAGTTGCAGAAGCTACTGAAGAAAAACATAAATTGAGCAAATTTGCAGAAGTGAAAGCCAGCTAGCTGACTTTAGGCACTGCTGAATGAGAGAAGTGGCCAGTGCTCTATTTCTACACTGACTCCTGGATGATGGCAAAGGTCCTGTGGGTGTGGTTACAGCAATGGAAGCAGATCAAGTGGCAGCATAGAGGCAAACCCATGTGGGCCGCTGCATCGTGGAAAGATATTGCTGCCTGGGTAGAGAACACAGTAGCAAAGGAACATCACGTAGATTCTCACGTACCCAAGAGTTATGCCACTGAAGAACATCAGAACAGCCAGCAGGTGGATCGGGCCACTGGTATTGAATTGACTCAGGTAGATCTGGACTGGCAACATAAGGATGAACTATTTCTAACTCAATGGGCCTATGATACTTCAAGCCACCAAGGAAGAGATGTAACGGGATTGAGGGGTGGGCTTTACTATGGATGCTATTGCTCAGGTTATTTGTGAATGTGTTTTTGCATGTTTTCCAAGCCAACCTGATAAAACCTCTTTGGTATCGAGGATGTTGGCTGAAATATAAATACAAGGAGGCCTGGCATGTGGATTATATCACACTCCCACAGACTTGCCATGGCAAATGCCATGTGCTCACAATAGGTAATATTTAAGCCACAACACTTTCCCAGAGTACAACAAGACTAGAAGGAGTTACAGACAGTTGCCAAGTACAAACAGCTAAAACTGCTGTCCATTACCTTTCCCCATGGTGTTCCTACTGAGAGAAGCATTGTTAGGAAATTGGTAATTTCTCTTTTAGCATTTAAAAAGCCTAAAAAATCAGTATAGATGTTGTTTCCACTGAGTTTTAGGCTGTCCCAATGATCTTTACTTTTACTTATGCTCTGCCAAGGAAAATTAAATACTGTCAACTAGCTTCTATGTCAGAGACTGAGGTAAAATAATTCTGCTAAGAAAAAAGCCTACCAGAGGGTGGTACTGTCAAGTGTACTCAAACTGAAAGTGGAGTGAACACAAGTATTTGTAATAAAGCTGAAATAAGACAAAAACCCCAAATTAAGGAATATAAAGTTGAAAGACAGAACTTGCCAACCCTCCGAATCACTTAGATGACATGTAGTCAGACATGAGGCAGAAAGACAAATGAGAGACAAAGAGTAATTAATGATATTGATTTTACTGATATTATTCACTCAAAGGCTAGAAAAGAATAGCCTGCTTTTCCTTCCTTTTTTTTTTTTTGGTTAATACTGCAGTAACACAGATTCCTCTGGAATCTTCAAATACAAAGGCTGCTCCAAAAGTAATGCCTCCTGTTCTACTCTATTGGCCCACAACATTAGAGGTGGATGTTTGTGGCATGACAGTAGAGATTGAACCTTCCAACCAGTATTCCATTACATTTTGTTGCTGTGTGACAGATGGCAGCAGAGAGGCATTCTGGCAAAAGTGTGTCACTGAATTCCTCCATGTGGAAAAAAATGACGCTCACTGACATGTACTAATGCTTGCTGAATGTTTATGGAGACCAAGCAGTAGATGTGATCTCAGTAAGGTGCAGTGGGTGGTGTGTATCAGCAGTAGTGATGGCAAGAGTGGGTTACATCCTCTGGTGCAGATTTTTACAAGTTCAGCATGCAGGCTTTTGTTCATAGCTGGCAAAAAGTGCATAACTAATGGTGGTGACTATTGAAAAATAGTGTTTTGTAGCTGAGAATTTGCTCTATCAAACAGTGTTATTGTAGTCTTTGTATCTGTTGTCGTTTCTGCGGAAATAAATAGGAGACGTTACTTTTGGAGTGATCTATTTCACTCCTACGGTCTCTACTGTATTTATTGTCTATTTACAAGTCCAAATATATTCACTTTACAATGTGTAAGTACATATATTTTGCACACTGACACACCCCTCCTAGTTTAATGCCTGTGTCTTCTAACTTCACAGGTTCTAGCTGTATTGAGGGCCAGGATGGTTTTATTTGCTCCCAAAGCGTCTTTATAAATCTTACCCAAGTTTTTCAAGACAGGAGTGTTCTCACAAACAGCTGTGCAACTCTCAGTACCTTGAATAGTTTTGTACAATTGCAGCTAGCAGAAATATGTAGGCTCATTTATGTTGGCAAACACAGAAAGGTCTACTGTGCTGGCTGGGCAGAGTTTAATAGCAGATCTCTTCTTAAGCAGTTAAAAACATGCAAGGAGCAGATCTATTGAGCAAGTGAACACATCTTTTATTCTGTTGCTATATAAAGGTGCGCATTTTCAAGTGCACCCTAAGTGAAAACCTTGAATTCTGAAGCTATGAGAACTTTTTTGTTTTTTTTTCCTCTTTCTCTCTGACCTGCCTTCCTAGTAGGCCTTGTAGAAACACACCCTAAAGAGCACCACAGGCTATTACCACTGTGGCTGTCAAGCTGTTTTTGTTAGCTGCTGATTGCTGCACCTGATACTCTTTAAATTAGCTCCAGCAGCGTTTCCCCATATGTGGTGACAGAGGGTTGCTTATTGCCTTCTGGATCAAAATATTTTCTAGATCATAGCACAGAGAAAGCTGTGAGTTGTCGTGCAAGGTAAAATTACCACTTTCTGGTGCAATTCTTTTTTTATGCTAGTGTACGAAAGTTTTTAGGAAGTAGTGAGAGAGACAGTTCTCATTTAGGGATTTGTTTCAGGCAGCTGCACCTGCAGGGCTAAGCAGTGTGCAAAGGTATTACAGAATGAAGGTGAGAAGGAGTAACTTATGCTTGTATTATGTTAGCTCTCAGGAAGCAAAAACCATAGTCCTGGCTTCAAGTTCTTTACTGTTGATCACTGCAGAACATTGTGGAGGCTAGTCTAATTTAAGCTTATGTTGAAGAAAGAAACTTGAATGAACTGGGAATGCTTTGGTCAGGACTTAGGTAGTAGTAAGACTGCTGAATCTAGTGAGAGCTCATGAAGTGAAAAAGAGCATAAGCAAAATCAGGAATGTATTAATTCCTATTGATGCTTTCTTTTCTTTTGGGAAAGGGAAGTGAATTATCTTTATTCAGAAAACTTAAGTCTTGGTTCAGTCACCAACATGGAAATCCATTAGCTGCCCATTTCTGTGGGTAAGGAGTAAGTATGAAAACTATTTTAGTGCCCATACATTATGTAAAAGCACACCTATCTGAGGAGAGGAATGTTCCTGAGAAAAGTGTTGCTATTCAGTGCAGACAAGAGCAATCTCTACTCTGTGTGGGAGGGTAGAAGGGATTTCTCGCTTGCCTTCAGCAGTTTTAGTTCTCTAGCATCCTTAGTAATTGATAGTTTCTTCTGCAAATTTTACCGTCGACGTTTCTTGAGTGTTAATAACAAGGCTTATAAATGATGTGTAAACTGCTTTACTGTAACTCCAAAGCCCAAGTTTTGGACCATGAAGACTTATGATCTGTGTATGTGTTTTAAAAGATGACATAAAAAATAGGTTAGTTGCATCATGAACATATAACCCTCAGCTGGTGCCAATATAATCATCAAATATAGGCTCTTTCAAAATTTGGTGTGGGAACATTTCTGATTAGGATGTGACGTTGACAGTGAACTTTTTTCATGCTTATGTTCTCTTTTTCTAATTTCTTAGTTATTGAGATGAGTAAAAGAGAATTTCTGAGCTTAGTTTCTCACCTTGTGTGGCTTACAGCTTTTCTACTGTTGGGGGAAAAACTGTATATTTTACATCTCCTCTTGGGTAAAACTCTTGTGAGACGTACTAAAAAGATATCTGGAGAAGTTTTATTTATTGTGGTGACCCTGAAGCCCTCAAATGTAGTGTTTCTACTTAAAAAGGAATGTGTCCTTATTTATTTACTTACATTTGTTAATGAAAAGTGTTGTTTTGATTTTCTGGCAGATTACTTACTGAAATGGTTTGAAGCAAACTAACAAACTCATATGGAGTATTTTTCTTAAGAGGCACTGTGAGTAGGGAAGTTTGGTTGACAGCTAATGTTTGCCAAATTCTTCAGCTAACTGTCAGACCAAAAAGTATTTATAGCAGCTGCTTGTTCTAATTTTCTTAACTTAAATTCATCTAAGAAATCTGAGATGAGGTTTGGAGAGCGGTATACAGAGTCTCAGGAGGGCATCAGCTGAAAGGTAAGAGTTGGGAAAAATCTGAGAGTTGTTAGATGAGGAAGTCCATTTTCAATCTCTCCTTGCTTCTGTGATTACCTTGACAGGTAATCTGCTGGCTCTTCCTGGTGCAGAAGTGCAGTTAGAAGTGGATTTCTGTTTGTTGATTTTTGCTTATCAAAGAGGCTTTCTGAGCGAGCATTTGTAAGTTTGGCAGATGTACAGTGCTGTAGTTCCTGCTTCAGTGTTGTAGCACAAAGCAATAAATTATTCTGTCATCTTTAAACAAGGAAAACTTTCTACTTATATTATTTCAAAACATTGTTGCTCTCTTTTGCAACTGTATAGTGTTCTTGTTCTGGTGACTGCTGTTGTTTATCCAAACCTTGCTTGCTAGATTTTGCAGGAACAAATTCCATTCTTGCGTGGTCTTCTGGTTTCACATAGGAACTATTCCCTATGTGTATAAATAAAACCATAATGGAAGATTCAAGGACTGATTGCAAAACCAACCTAATCATCTAAGATCTATTGTTTTGATTTCTAAACACCACAATACTAGAAGAATCACAAGTTGTATATTAGGGAAGGATAGGTAGAAGATGAAAGTGGTAATGATTGATAGATGATGATGCTGAGATACGAAGAAAAGAAGTGATTTCTTACTGATGGAGAGATTCTTTCTAGCGTGTCTAGCATGCTGTCATTCGTGCTTCTGGTCAGATAGGCACCTTACATGTGAATGTAGTACTTCAGAAAAGACTGTTCCCATTCTGATATTGCACTCATGCATGCTTTCTTTGAAGTCTACACCTAATTTTTAATATTCCTTTCAGTTCTTATTTGCATTCCTCTTCAGGTAGTTAGATCTTTAATCGTAGGAATGGCAGTTGTATCAGAATGTCACTGACAGTAGAAGGTGAAGAACTTGGAGTTCTGTTTGTTGTTCAATTCCATTTTCTCCATGCAGAAAGAATGTTTTGGGTTTGTTTTTTTTTCCCCCGTTTTTCTTTGTTTTAGTTTGTTTTCCCCCTCCCTCACTGATACTTTCCCATTACTGTATCTTTCTTGGAGTGTGATAGTTTTTCCTAAAACACAGAAGTTTTAGCTGACCACAACTATCTGTGAGAAATGACTTATTTTACAGGAATAAGCAAGTAATTAGATGTCACATGTTATATCATGTGGGAAAATATTAATTGTTATCATCACTTATGCAAAGCAAGCATTAACACTGTAATCACTACTACCACTGTTACCAATAACTGTATAATTGTTTATTACTGCTTATCCCAGTACAAAAACAGCAGTTTATGTGCAAATGAGATAATATAAAATATCAGTGTATTTTCAAGAAATATCTCATTACTGGATAGTTAATCTAGTTATTATTTTGCATTCAGAAGTCTTGTATTTGTTAGGTGGTTGTGTTCCTTAAAAATCTATTTCTTGAAGCAAAGCAATTAGCAATAAGTGTATATTGATCCATAACCTTTTTACTACCAGCATTTTGGTTAGAGCAGAGCAATTCAGAATGAAGAGTTGCTTGAACAATGTAAGAAAGGTTAACTCTCAACAAATACTAATTTTAACTTTATTTTAAAATTTATGAGAGCTAGGCTAGTCCTATTCATACTTAAATGAGCTTACAATGAAAATACTTACAGACATTAAACTTTTAAAAATAATTCAAAATATTTATGATTTGTGCAGGAGCATGAATGCTATTTGGACAGACTTCAAGCATGTAAATCCAAGTCAGGATTACACAGAGCCTTTTAGTTGCTGTATTTTGTAGTTGCACAGACCTGTCTTTAGGTTAAGTGTTAACCTGGCTGCTTAAGTGAGCTTTGCAGACAGCACTGAGCTCACCACTCCTGCGGCCAGGCATCTCTTCAACTGTTTGACATTTGAAGACAAATTTCACTTAGATGTCATTGCAATGTGATCGTCACAAGGCTGACTGGAATATAAACACATCTGCCTCAAGGATGTGGCATTTGGATCAGCTGGGGACTAGTAGCTAAATATTGGCAAGACCTTAGTTTTGTTTGCAGATATTTTGATTGGCTAGAAAAATCCTCTTCTCAGTTAAAATCAGAGTGTTTGAGAGTGGAATGATTGTGATAATCAGTTAGCTAACCTTAAATAGCACTGTTTAGCAGTCTCACAGTGCAGTTATTTGTATGTACTTTCATTGTCTTTCAGGGAAAGTTAACTACCATATATTAAAAAACAATTCAGAGAACTTTGAGAATGTCGGTGTATTTGTTGACAACCTTTAATTGCTCTCCTGCATACGATACGCATATGGTTCTGTTAGTAATTTTTCTGAGCTTCTGACAGTTCTCCAGAACTGTTCTGGACTGAAGTCCATATCAAAATGGTCCTGGAGCAAGGGATCCATCTGCAGTCTTGCTGTTGCTTTTAGTGAGGTATAAACACTATGGTTTATCAAGCAAGACTACGAGGACTGATTCAGTGCAAAAAAAAAAAAAAGCCTCCATCTGCAGCTCTGCTACTCTATGCATAGCTCAGGGCTTAATCAGCCCCTGAACTGAATGTTCAAAACTATATGTAGAATACAGAAAAATAGGCCTTGAAATATTTGATCATATAATTATTTCTTTATTCCCATACAATTCAGTTTACTTTTGAAGGCTAGTACAGGAGGAGTTCCTTCTAAGCATTCATATGATTACTTTTAGACTCAATTATTTTCATAGTATGTTTTGAGTGCAGTAATCCTAAAATCTTTGCCTTGTTACTGTTGGTATTTTGAACTAAAATCCCATGCAAGTGTAATGTTTTCATCTGATGGTTCTCCAACTATCTGTTTATATCCATGAAATACTGTGTGCAACAAGAACTGTACTATTCTTTCTGTTTCAGAATCTTGAGATGTACTTGACACGCAGTTGTACTACAGTTTTACTGACTGATTAGGAAAACAAAATATCACTCAAAGAAACTTGCATTTTTTTTTTTCTTGTATAGGAATAACATGAATTTTGTTTTAATTTGAGTTTTTCTGGGTATTTTTGAGACTAGATGCTGATTTTTTTTATTAGAATAGGAAGTGGCTGCAATTTCGTTTTCTTTTGCTCAGGAATTAGGCTTTTACTATGTGTAAGACCGAATTCTCTTTAGCACCAATGAAAACATTACTTTTTTTTTCTTCTTTTTTTTTTTTTTTTTCTTCTCCCCACCAGGATGAGAATTTGACCCAGCACATTCAGGAGAAATTATCATTTTATACTCTATTTATATACCGAACTCTAGTGATTGAACAAAGATGGATTCTAAGCACTGTGTTCTGGTCCTGAGTTCTCTCCCTGATTCTGCCAAGATGTAGTCGCATGCCAGTGTGCATCACTGCATCTAGTCTCATTAGTGTTTACCAGAACTTCTTGGTGTTGAACTTCCATCTGGATGTATGCCTAAGTCCTAACAAGATCAGAGCCTTTTATTCAGTGTATGTTATCTTGGTAAAAGAGTGAGCTGCAGTTCCCTGCTATTACCAATTCCTATGTAATGACATTTATTACTGCATTTTGAGGCAAGTCTCATTACCAGAAGCTGCTAGACTCCTATTTAGTTATTAGCTGGGTACAATTAGAATTGCATTAATCAGTTGTGCTTGTTCAGCTGAGTAGCTGAGTTCAGATTTTCTTTTGCTGAAGGGAAGATCTGAGTTTATAAGCCAGTACTGCAGACAATTTTAAACCATGACCTTAAAACAGGTCCCAAATATCCTGTCAATGTGCAGTCCAAGACTTGTGCAGTGCTTCATGAATTACAGAGAATGGTTATCATCTATGACCACTATTTGCGCCCACTATAAGTTTCTTTAAATGTATTTATTTTTTAAAAATTAGATGTACTCTTCATGAGAGGAGAATACACCCCCAAGTCTTAAATAACAAGCCAGCTTGCCCATTTTCTTTTTTTTTCAGAATCATGGAGCTTTCTGGATACTTAAAACTCCTCAGTATCTCATTGTTAGTCTGAAATTTGAGGATAGAGGCAAAAATTACTCATCTTTATATGTGGAGATTCCCATCTGTCTTCAGCTTTGTGTCCAATGGCTTCATAAGCTTTAGACAAAGCAACTGTTCTGTAGGTATGTTGATGCTAAAGATGCGGAAGGGAATCTAAATTCTCAAGGTGTAAGGTAAAGAGAGCTTGTCCTGAACTACTTACATCTTTGAATTAAGTTCTGGAAGTCTGAAAACATGGAATGCCTTGTGAAAAACATGAGTTGATTAAACCAAGTGAAATTCAAAAAGCATTAGATGAATGAGTGCAAAGGAAATGTGAGCTGGAGGGAAAGAGTCTAAACTGAAAGGAGGAAAGTTGCTAAGGTTTAGCTAAATTGATTTTATTCAGAGCTGAGATGAGAAAATCTAGAAAGATTTTCTGTTGTGGAGCAAGCGTGCCAAAGTACATGAATATTGAGGAAATGGAAGAAGGTGTATGACTGATGTGAAACTAGAAGCAGTGCAGCATCTTGAATTTTGAGTTTGAGCCTCTGTGTTTAGCAATTAAAATTTTCTTTAACAGATTGCCACGGAGGTAAATTGTGATCGTGATGATAATGTGCTGCGAGCTGTAACTCGTGGCAGTTTTTATTGGGGAGGAGGGAAATAATGTTGCCTTCATTAAAAATACATAACCTTGTTTCTCAGTAGTTTCTGATCTTAGCTGAAAAATAAACCTTATGATAATTGGGGGAGAAATTGCTTAAAGTGATTACTTATGTTTTCTGATAAATAAAAATAATATTGTTTTTTTTTCTTTCCTCCACAGTAAAACCAACAGTTATTGATGTTGACATTTATGTCAACAGCATCGGTCCTGTATCATCAATAAATATGGTAAGTGGCTTGCTAACAAAGGTTTTTATCTGGACTGCTTGTCTCAGCATCAATACTAGCTTTTGAAAAAGATAATAAATACTACTGAGATAAGTTATATTGATTGCTGATTTAGTTCTGCTTTCAGCTATAGCTCTGTTTTTTCAGATGACTCTTGTATCTCTTCAAGAGACAAATCCTGAAGCAATACTGTGCTCTGTATTGTCTACCATAAAATGATGGTAGATCTTGATTGGTGAAGTAGTAGTCTCAGGGAAAAATAAGCATAAAAGAAAGATACTGTCAGGAAAATCGTTGAGTTGCTGTTTCAAGAGTCAGTCAAATATACAGAGCATCACAGTACAGCATTAGAGGAGTCACCACATGTTATCAGTGTATTGATTTTTAAATTCATCATTTCTTCAGTTGTCACTTTGTTTTCACTAAATTATCAACAATATTTTGCCTTGTGGTATAATTTTAAAGAAATTATCCATAGCTTTATTGCATGCACAGAGACTGGAAAAACTGAAAAAATTTGCATGGTACTGTGATGAACCTAGCAATATATGATGGTTGATCAGTTATTGCGGTCTTCTTAACTCCAAGACATTCCCAGCTCTGCAACAACACATTCAGATTTAGAAAGAGAGCTAAATGTTTATCTAACTGTAGAGGTCTGAGTTACTGTGAGTACGCAAAGCAGTTTCTGCTCGGAATTCAATGCAGTGTTCTTTAAACAAGTTGGTTTTTATTTTGATAGAATTTGGAAATGGAGTATCTGAAAGTATGCTTGTTAATATGCTTGTTAATGTCTTTATTTATTGGTAAAGCTCTCATATCAACTCTTCAGAGCAGTGAGTTAGTGCTGTCTGTGTTGATACTCAAAGGCTGGTGGGTAAAATGGTGATAGGCGAATCCAATCCTTGCGCTGCATGTTCATGTCTTGTATTTTTGGATCAAATGCTTCTGAATTTGAAGTTTGACTACACAGGCTGATTGTTCTTGTCTATGTATGTAGGAGAATGCAAATTATCGCAGAGTATCAAACACTGGCTGGGGAAAGACTCCTCTTGCCTCTGGAAATGGGAAATCTGGCAAGTAAAGACAGAACAGATTATGTGCTGGGAACAATCTGGGCACATATACAAAGAGTAAGAAATATATTAGCCATATTTATTTGTGTGAAGTACTGAATGCCAAGCAATGGGAGTACCTGCTCCGTTCTTGAATTGCTAAATAGATAACTATCTTGCCTTTCCTCAAAGGTGTACCAAAGCGAGTCCTCAAAAGAAAGACTTATGTGCAGAGCTGTTGTGTTTATGGCTTCCATTTGCATGGATACTGGGTTCAAAAGCGATAGGGACAATGGTGAAGATGCTTGCTGTCCCTCTTTTGCTTATCTGAATTACCCTTTTACCTAGTATTTCATGGTGCTAGAAATGAATGTGAAATATTAATTAAAACAGCATTTGATAGAAATTGCTTCAGGTAGGAAGATAGAAAAAAATTATAGAAACAACCAGTTGTTCTTGGAGGATGATTATGGCACAGTCAAATAGTGAGTAGATTTTATCCTGCGGCACCAAGATGAAAAAATGCAACAAAACATCAATTAAAGGAGTGCAGATTGTATCTCTTTGATAGACAGTGTTCTTAATGGAATAGTCTGTAACACTATAATGTTGAAGTATTTCTTGGTTAAAGCTGAAAATAAAGTATTATAGCTGTAAGGGCAACATGGTAAATAGAATAATGATGAATGAAAATAAAAAACATTTTATAGCTTTAAGAATTCAAGTCTGCTTGAATTGAATTGAAAACTGCATAGAAATGTATAGAACTGTAGAAGTGGTGCTAGGTTGTGGACAGTAAATCCCACTGGAAATAAATGTGAACTAGTTAAGTACTTTTGAACTTCAGTTGTCAAATCTAATTACTGATGAAGGAGCTTAATGTTAGGAACGTAAATACAGCAAACCTTTGTCCAAAGGCTCAGTTTGCACTCTTTTTTTTCAGAGTTTATCGAAACTTGAGAGAAATGAACTCTTGGTCTCAGACTTACAATGAATATGGGAAATTATGTTCACAAGTTTACCAGTTATGATGCTGAATGATGACTTGTCTCTTCAGTGGCAGAACTGCTCTGAGGAGCTACTCTCATCCTTACTCATGCTACAATTTCAACTGCTTGGCTACAGTATGCAGTAGCTCTGTAGCGCTATACTGGGGGGAAAAAAAGAGGGAAAAAAATAACCCGTGACTATGCAAACAGCTAACAGAAAAAGTGGCTGATGATTACCTTTGTGAGAGGAAGAGGAAGGAGGTGACTGTCTTCAGTCTGATTCTTGTCATGTAACTGAACTCTCAAAGGGAGAGGAATTCTATACAGAATTTAGAACAGTATTCCGGGGATGGGGGTTAAAAAAAAATAAATAAGAAACAGAGAAATTATGTATAGACCTCCATCTATATTTCTCAGCAGGACAGGAACTTTTGGCTTTTCTCCCCTAAATTATTGTTAAAAGTAGAGCTATTCTGTCACAGTAACTCAGCAAGTTGGTAGTTGATTGGGGGGGGGGGGAAGATTACATTGATTTCCATCTCCTCTATTTTGAGAGTGAGATCATCAACATGTATAAGGAGGACTTCCCTGCTGTGTACTTCCAAACTTAGCCCTTGGCTCTATCACCTTTTTCGTAATCTGCAGTACTTCTGAGGGAAATCATGGGGAGCTTCTCCAGAGGTCTAACTCAGCAGGTGTATTTTCTTATCAATTTTCATCAGTACTTTTCATCCTGTGGGTGAAACCTAGGAATTAAAATCATTTTCCTTAAAGCTATCCATTCAATGCGTGTTTAATTGAATGTTCAAGTCAGTTTTGTAAAGCAGACCTTTAAAGCTGTCAGTTACTTTGCTGTAATAATTAGGCTTGGGTATGAATATTAATATATCACTGTTTCTTTACTTGTCAGGAAAAGGACAGTTGGTCCCAGACACTTAACTACAGCAAAGGTACAGATAAATTGTATCTGAATACTTATGTACCTGACATAAAAGAAATCTTAGGGTGAGATCTGAAGTGCCGCAAGGGGAAGAAATGTTAGGGATCCCTTTAAAAAGGCTTGCAGTCAAGGTAATGTTCTCTGTGCCAATGATGACATGGTCCATAGGAATATACAGCTGACTTTGCTTTCTGGGAACTCAAAAGAGTATTTGCTGAGGGTTTATGCTGTTTCACACAAAGGCCTAAAACAGTGAGCAATTCTCCAGTTGCTTTAAAAACTAGCTTTTTAGAATCCAAGATTTCCATGGGGGGAAAAAAAGAAAAGAACAAAAGAAACCCCAGCTGATTGTAGCAAGTTAATGCAAGTGCTTTTCTACTAGAAACTCATAGTTTATAATATCTTTATGATGATGACAAAAGAAGCTGTTTTTTTGAACAGATAGTGGACACTCTTATTTTGCCTGTGGCATGAAAGATTTCTCTAAAATGTTTGAATGTCCGTTTTAATTTTCGGGGTGGGTTTTTAACAGATAAAAGCCATCCATTATTTAAATATCCCAATACCTGTCCTTTATACATATATACATCCTGGGGTATTATATATATTTATATACTTTATATACTTAATACATATATATATATATATATATTTACTTATACAATTATATGTATATTTATATATATTATTTATATACTTATAAACATATATAAAAGTATATAAGTAATATATATTAATATACATGTATATTAAAGTTTGTTATATACATGTATATAAAGTTTGAGTTTGGGCTGATTTGAAAGAAGTATAAACTGGGTGACTGTTGTAAATGACAAGTGAATGTTTAGAGCCAATTCAGTCCTTCCTATGTCGATATTTTATCACTTTATTCTGGTTTTCATCTCTTTATAAAGCGTGTTACAGAAATCTGCTTGTCATTTTGTGTTATTACGTTGTTAGAGACACAGATTTGTAGGATGCAATATTCATATTGCAATAGTTTACAGTTTTTGGTATTTAAAAGTATTATATCTGTAAATATAATGAACATCCATGGGTATTATGGGTTTTCTAAGTCACATTATGAAATTTGAAAATTCATCTGAAATCTTGGTTTTCTTTTTTCTCTATGCTTTGTATTTTGAAACAAGTGTATGAATTCAAGATCATTCTATTTTTATAATTAATATCCTTTTATTTAACACAATACCCTTTTATTTAGCGCAATTCAGAATTATGTCCAGGAAGCATATGCTTTTAGGCTAAAATTCATGCTCCAGTTCTTGTCAACAACAAGAAGTGTTTTGGAAGTTGTTTCATGAAACTTAGAAATTAGCATTGCTCCCTGCAGCCTGTTTTTCTTTTTCTTCCCCTACAGAAGTAGAAACGGTTTGTGTGTAAAAGAAAATGGAGAGAAACCATGTCAGTACACAAAGTGGGAATTGAAAGCAAATGATGGGGAGAAGTAATCCCTCATGAGTAGTTCTGTTGAGCAGAAATGTAAACACACTCAGATTACACAGACTATTCAATCTCAGTAGGATGAAAATGTGTGTGTACGTACCTGTACTTTGTTTTATGTTTTTAACTGAGTAGCTACTGGAACCTGAAGCTGCTGCACAAGCTGGTGGTGAGGGAAGAAGTTTGATTTTTAGCAACTGGAACCTTATTTGAATGCTGCTGTAGAGAAAGTACATTGAAGAAACAGCATGAGAAGCAAACTTAGCAACTGTACTTACCTGTTGATAAAACTGTTAATTGCTTATCTCCTGGATATATGCCCATCTCTTTGGTCTCGGGTAATCTGAAAATGTAATTCTTAGAGTTTTTCTTTCCTGTGTTTCATCATTTCATTCTTTTATGTCTGTTCTCTTACTTATGTTAGATATCTTTATGGATGCTTCCTTTGGTTCACTGCTGTAAAAAAAAAAAAAAAAAAAAAAAAAAAAAAAAAAAAAAAAAAAAAGTCGTTTTGTTAACTGCTGTAGAATAAAGGCAGTCCTTATTCTCTTTTGCCCCCTAATGTGTTGATAGAATTCTTTGAACATCAGTTTCAGAGTTCTTACATGCTCATTTTACTTCTCCGCTAGGTATGACAGGTATTTAAAAGAATGTTCTTGAAATGGAGACTGGTCTAAAATAATTTCCAGAGTTTATAATGAAGCCTGAATTTCTTGCATATTTTTAGACACTATTTATGTGAAAATTAAAACTAATTATTGGAGCATCTACAATTATAGAAACTTAACCTGGTGAATCTTTCCATACTAAGACAAAGCTAATCTAGACCCAAATTTAATCAGTTCTTCACCACCTTGTGTATTTACATAATGTTCTTCTTTTTGCCTCTCAAAGATTATGCTAAATGCTATTTTTGCACAGGCATGATATCCTGGTGTTCATTATTAACCTAGGGTGTCATTTTCTAATGGTATCCCTCTGTCTTGGCTAATTTGTATAGCACTTGTGTATGGAGAAAATTTCTGTTACTTTTGAGAGCTAAGTTTCCTAGCTAGTAAGTTCACATAACCTCTAGAATAATGGAATGCCTCAAGGTGTTTGTATTTTTCCCCACAGATTTAACAAGCCTGTTTTTTTTGTTTGTTTGTTTGTTTTTCCTGTGCCCCAAGAGAACACTGAAGTCCTAGTTTAAATTTAGTTTTAATGGGTTTGTTCATTTAGGAGGACTAAAGTACTAATGGTAAACTTAAGCATTTTGCTAGATTATAATCAATTTACTGATCTTATTTCTTGAGCATGTTCATATACTATCATCAAGCTTGGGTCACTCAAGATAAAAAGATATGGATTATGGAAGACTTCAAAGCTGCATGAATTTTGGCTGATAAATCAAAATCACAGACTCATTTTTGTTGATTTAAGCTCAGTCAATACTTGGATATGGAAATGGATATGGGAGATAGGTACAGTAAGCTGAAACTTAAGTCTGCTTATGACTTACCTTCCATCGTGGAGTTTGTGTGAGACTAATGCAGTCTCAACAATAATACTGAGAATGGAAAGGAGGAAGCTGCAGGGGAAAAAATGAGCAATGGATATAATATATATACGTGTGTGTGTTATGCACTATTTTTATATATCACCTTGTTAGTTTCTACTTTTGGTTTTCTCAAATGCTCTAATTTGTGTATTTAAAATACACGCTTGCAGATAGACACTCGGATAAAGGCGTCGGTCTGCCCTTGTTTGAAGTACGATGGGAAGGACTAGTACAGCGTTCATATTCTTGTAATGAAGCCTGTGTGTTGTGATATGTAGCAGTGAAATACTTGTTATACTTTACTACATTAGCAGGAAGTCCAATTTGCACACTGGAGGAATGATGTCCCAAGTCTTTGGTAATGACCTGGTCTTCTCTTTTGCTGGTCTGTCTTACCAGACTTGAAGCAGAAATACAAAACACAGATGACTTGGCCTTAGTGTTATCTTAAAGGGTGTATAACAAATTGATCAACTTCTAGTAGTAATACAAGAGACTGGAGTGACTCATCTGCTCGTAGTGAGTTTTACTAAAGGAACTGAAGAACAGCTGGACTGAATATCTTTTTTATAGCTGATCAATGCTGCAGTGTCTAAAAAGAACCTCATCTGAGGGAATGAACTAGCCTTGGTAAAATGTATGTAAAGAAACAACTTTCCAGACTCCTGCCAGTTCTTACACTTGATTTCTCTCAATTTTTATAGTCTGTTTCTCGGGCCTGTTTGTCCTAGGCTTTATATATGTGTACACATGATGACAATTCTTTAAAAAGTAGAGGTTGCCATCCTTGTCTATCACATATTACATAGCTTCCCTTCCTTCCAGCTTTTGGGAAATAGTTAATTTAGAAAAGCAATGGCAAAATTGTTGCAAAGGATATTGTATTATTTGAGGCTACTTTGAGAATGCCTTTGCTTAGATTGGTTTAGTTTTTAAGTGGTCAAGCATATAACTTTGTTTAAGAACTTGAGCCTTCCAGGAAAACACCTATGAAAGGGTACTGTTCTGTCATTCTGTTTATTGAATTTTTGCCTGCTATTTACATAGTTTGAACCATAGTTTTAAGAGTCTGGTCTTTCTTAGTTCTTTCAGTGATGAATTTACCCAAGAAACAAATGGCTGTTGCTGTTTAGTTCTGTAAATAATAGAGCACTCCTAACAGCAGTTTTTAGTAAAATACCAATTCAACAAGAAGTCCAAAGTCCTGCACTTGGGGTGATAGAACCCTTGATATCAGGACACCAGATGATCTTTAAGGTTCCCTCCAGCCTAAGGCATTCTATGATTCCGTGTCCTGAGACAACGCCACAAACTTCTCTTGCCTGTTAGCTGCCCCAGTTTCATGAAGGTACTGCACTTAAGTTTAGCTACAGACACGGCGCTTCCTTGAGAATAAAATATCACTGCTTGGAAGATCCCACAAAGAGTAAAGTCTCAAAACCTAGGGAGTTTCTCATCATTGTCCAGCACACAGAAAACCAGTGTACACAGATAATTAGTAATATACTGCATTTGCCTTCTCGTGCTAGAGAAGCTTGGAGATTTAGAGTTTGCCTCTCTCAGATAATTTCACCACATGGCACTCGTTACATTCCCATTAGTCATGCTGGAGAAGAGAAGGCTGAGGGGAAGCCTCATGGTGGCCTACCATTTCCTCACAGGGGAACAGAGGGGCAGGTGCTAATCGTAGAATCACTAAGGTTGGAAAGTTCAATAAGAATATCTAGTCCAGCCATCAATCCACGCTCCCCTGAGACTCCTCCAGACTGAACAATCCCAGTTCCCTCAGCCGCTCCCCATAAGACCTGTGCTCCAGATTCTGCAGAGCTTCTTTGGACACACTCCAGGGCTTTGATGGATTTCTTGCAGTGAGGGGCCCAAAACTGAGCACAGAAACTGAGGTGCAGCCTCATCAGTGCCGAGTACACAGGGACAATCACTTCCCTAGTCCTGCTAACTAGCAGTGGTAGAACCTGAGGGAACTGCATAAAGCTGTGATAGAGGAGGGGTCAGATTGGATATCACAAAGAGATTCTTCACTAGAGGGTGGTCAGGCATGGAACAGGCTCCCCAGGGCAGTAGGCACAGCCTCAGTCTGCTAGAGCTCAAGGAGCATTTGGACAGTGCTCTCAGACATAGAGTTTGAATTTTGGGTGTTCCTGTTTGGAGCCAGGAACTGGACTCTGTGATCCTCTTGAGTCCCTTCCAACTCAGTATATTTTGTGACTCAATGAAGTGCTGTGAGCCATTTAGATGGAAAGCAGCTGTACAGAATAGGACCTAGGAATTCTGGTGGAAATCAAGTTGAACATATGTCAACAGTTTTCCCTTTCTGATAAGACTAATAGTATTTTTGAATGCTTCTAAAAGAATATTGCCAGCAGGTCAAGAGAGTTGGTTCTTTCCCCTCTACTCAGCACTGGTGAGGATGCGTCTGGAGCATTGTGCTCAGTTCTGTGCCTTCCAGTATAACAGAGATTGGACATACTGGGAAGACCCCAGTGTAGGGCCACCAAGATGACAAAGAGACTGGAAAGGTTGAGAGGGTCAGGACTGTTCAGCCTAGAAAAGATTAAGCTCAGGGCAGATCTCAACAATGTTGATAAATACCTGAAGAGAGAGGATGTATAGAGGACACAACCAGATTCTTTCCATTAGTGCCCAGTGCCAGGACAAGAGGCAGTGAGCATGAACTGGAACACAGGAGGTTCCATCTAAACACCAGGAAGCTGCTTCTGTGCTCTGTGAGTGATGGAGCAGTAGCAGAGGCTTCCCAGAAGCTGTGGAATCTCCTCCGTGGAGATCTCCAGCAATTGCCTGGATGTTGGCCTGGGCACCCTGCTCTGGGTGGCCCTGCTGGAGCAGGCATTGGACCAGATAGACCCAGAGGGCCTTGCCAATTTCAGCTATTCTAGGATTCTTTCCACATAATTGTTACAGTAAATAAAACTCAAAAGAGCCTACATACACTTTTTTTCCTCCTGTATGAGAGCTTGTTATCTAATTTGATATAATGTCCTTTATTGTCCCATTGCTGAGAAATAAGGCTTAGAAAATTATATATCATTTCCTTCCAAGCTTCTTTATGGGCACAGTGTCCACTGACTCCTGAGTACTCAAAGGCATGCCTTTTCTGGTACAAACAAGGTATTTCTGCTGAGTGACTGACTACACAGAACATAAAAATTTTAAAAAGTAGGTTTCTGCAATCAGAAAAGCCTACAGGATTCTGAGGATGTTTGTATCCCAAGATCTGCACACTTTTGTTGATATCAGACGTTTTTCTCCTTATAAATCACTGTAATCTTCATTCATTACTTTCTTGATCTAGAGAAGAGACTTTCATATGGTCAAAACTGGTGACAGTTACAAGATTCTTTATGTTTTCATCGTTTTGTTCTTCAAAGGAGTTGTGAGATTTTTAAACCAAAGAAACTAGTGCCTCCCTTTCTGACTGTTTTTTGTGTTCACCACGAGGCTAGCTGTGTGTTTTGAACTTACCTTGGAAACCTTGCTCCTTGGAAGACTTGGGAACAGATTCTTGCAGCTTCTGAGTTGCATTTGGCATATTTTGCAAGGAGAATAGGATTTCCAAAAATGCTTTAGGAACTTAGTTGTATGCCTTTACCTGGGAGGTATTAAATACCCAGCTACAGTAATCCTTTGTAATTATCATACATGTGACTTGCGAAGGACTATGTTAATGAAGGTCAGAAGGTATCAAGCTCTTTCCTGCAGTGGCCAAATACCAAAGTTTTTGATGGTTCTTAAGCACTTATATTAGCCTGAGTTCCACTGATATTTTCCTTGCATAGATAATGCATACTTGATACAGATAGGAATAGAAATTTAGAAGAAATCTGGAGAATACTTCATATTTTGTGTAAGAATTCTTCTATAGAACTGCTAGTCATAAAAATGATATGGTAGTAATAGTGTTGTTGCACCTGTTGTGATTTGAGATTTAGTAAAACATGACTTAAAGAAAGGAAATTAGGTCAGCTGTTACAGAGAAAATATATTTTGTAAAACGGAAAAGCTCTTGGTCATGCAGATGATTTATCATGTTTGACATAAGTGCAGTGAATATTAAGCTGCCATCTACTCCTGTATTAATATCCTTCTGTGAAGCCAAAACTTCTTGGAAGACTGTTTGGGAGAATCAGAACAAATGTGACGCATCATAGTGAACTGTAATATGAGGAATGAAAAAAACGGTTGGAAACTATTTTGAGAGTGTTTTATAAAACAGTCATGTAATTTCAGACTTCTGATCCTTATCCTCGAGAAAGATTTCTAAACACCTTCAGAAGAAGAAGCTTGGAAATGAAATTTCATTAATTCTGTTGAATATGGAAAAGCATAGGCTAGGCTCAATGGTGGCACTGGTTTTATATCTCAGTGCTGCTTATGTTCCTGCTAATCTCTGCAAGTGGTGACTACCTGTCACTGCTCGTCTGTTGCACTTTTTTTTCTGCTTCAGTTGTAAATATAAATTGCCAAAAACAATATATTAGGTGTAAGTTCTTTTCAACTGGCTTGAAGTTTTCAGTGTCCCTCTCAGACCAGGAAAAGGGCATGAGTGCCCAGGATTTTGTACTCTTTTTTTCTTTTCTTTTTTTTTTCCCCCTCTAGCAGTGTTGGTTACCCAATAAGAATAAATAAACTGTTTTCAAACCTCACCTCTCAAAATTGTTCTTGGAAATGGCAGCTAGTAGACTCAAAGGGTAGTTCATGTTTGGTGAGGTGCTTCAGGTAACTGATACAAAGAAATAACAGCCATCTGCTTACATAGATCCCATACATCAGACTCGATAGTCAGTGCTTGCAAATTATAGGTGCGTATTTCATCAAGGTGAAAAATGAGCCGAGGCTCAGTATGACTTCTTGGTTACCTGAAAGGCCTGTAAGTCTGAGGTTGAATTGCAAGGCAATCAAGAGTGTGAACTGTAGAAAGGCATGACCTTATTATTTTGATTTACAGAGGTTATTGTACAGTAATAATACAACTTTTTCTCTAATAATGTCAGTTACTTAATTTTTCTGCTTTTGGTGATTGACAAATTGAGATCACCCAGGCATTTTCTGGTCTTCCCCACTGTAAATGGAAATAAAAAAAATTCCCACTGTATTACTTTTCTTTTTCAGTTGTGATCTTCATTTCTCTGGGTGAAATTGTCACTTGATCACATGCTCACTAAACATCTGGCCATCTTTAAGGCAAAGCAGTTCCAATTTTCCTAAATTGGGCTTCATGCATTATGCAAACGTTACTTCATTAGACATTGAGATGAGCTATCAAGCTATATTGTTTGGTCAAAATATGTAGGCTTGCTTCTCATCTCGATGTTGGTTTGAAATCAGACAAACAATTTTGGATAAATTCAGTTCATGCAATCATTTTTGCTTGTGATTCAATTAAGGTATACGTAGGGATCTAGGTAAATGCAGTTAATGATTTTGTCTCTGTTCCAGACTTATGCTGATACCTATACACAATATTTGAAATGGCATAAACAATAAAAGACCTAAATTAGTCTCTCAGGAAGTGAGTGGAATTATGCCAAGCATAAATTTAATCCAAGTTCTAAAATATTCCACGTGGAAAGTCTCATAATAATGAGGTCCAAAGTTAACCCAAGTTTATTTTGATAGTAGAACATGTTGGATCCTCACTGACTTCTGTCTTTTCATTTAATTTGCACTATTGTGGAAAAGACAAACACCAATACATTTCTACAGGGAATTTCTACTTTGTTGGATGGGCTGAGTAAACATGACATACACAGCAGAGAAGGATCTGCCTGATGCCTGCAGCTGTACACTTAATTCCACAGGGACACAGATTCTCACCTGATGTAAATGGCAGACTGCATCAACGCAAATGGAAATAGATCCATAAATGCTACTCCACAGGCTGAAGCTTCTAGAGTTTTTATTCGTCTAGTTACTTTTAATTCCAGATCACACAGTTAGAAGCTGACTTTTTCATGCTTCAATAGCTTTTCAAGACTTCAATACTGAAGTCTTTAATAAAAAAAAGGCAAAACAAAAATAATAACTAGGAGATTGTCCAATTGCAATCATCTGAAAGCTACCAAGTTTACCTTCATTATTTTCCCCACAATGTGTTCTCTAATTCTCTGCTATCTGAAATTGTATCTATGTAAATATGTCTATTTATTTGCAGTCTGGGCAGTACTGTAAAAGTGGTATAAAGAAAGGGAAAGTGAGAAGAAATGTAGAAAACCCAGGAGAACTTACAAACATAAATGTAAACCTTTGGATTTGGTCTGCATAAATTTTGGAGCTTGCCTAACTGGACTGTAGCACAGCTAGATTAATAAATTGCAAAGAGAAGGTGATTAAGGAATTATTTAGGAGTTTCTTCTGGATTTCAAAAATGTCTGTCTGAACTGGTAGTGTTTGAGTATTCTAGCTAGTGAAAACAAGGACAAGCGGTGCATTCAGCTTGTGAATATTTTTCAGTTTAGCCCAGATTTATGTACAGAACTTTTGCTGACACAGCAGTATTTGGAACCGTGACTTCTTTCAAAATACATCACCAGAAAAGTCAGCAGCTGAAATATGGAGTCAGTGTGATCTGTTAATACAGCCCGCCATGCTTGGAGAATCAGCAATGGGGGTCCAACTGTTGGGTAGAAGTACCGTTACTAGCATTTACATTTGCTAGCACTGCGCTGTATCAGCTGTAATAAACTGCATAAAAAACTCGAGAGGGTATCTGAGAGGGTTGTGGGGCACTGGAACAGAGTCCCTAAGGAAGTGATCACAGCCCCAGTCGTCAGTGTTCAAGATGTATTTGGACTTACTGCTCTTAGATGTGTGGTTTAACTCTTGATTTGCCCCATGTGGAGTCAGGAGTCAGACTTGATGGTCCTCACAGGTCCCTTCCAACTCAGGATATTCTACTATTCTGTGAACCTTATTAATAGGAAAAAAAAAAAAATTGATTTACTTTTCAGACAACCAGCCTCCCCATTTTCTTAGTTCTCAATCATGTTCCTGGAAATACCTTTTTTGCTAATGTACATTAAGCATCTCTGAAATTTAAAACACCATAGGTGTAGAGTTACCAAGAGTCTTTGTAAAACTGTTTAAATAAGGTGACATACAATTGAGTGATCAGAACCTTCATTAAATAAAAATGTGACACATGTCAAAAAATGTGTCACACTCCAGGTAAGTAACCTGATTTATACTGAATATTGCATGGAAGCTGAAGTCAGTAACTTGGTTTGAAAGTGCTCCTTCATTATTTTTGTTTCTAATTGAACTTTGCATACTGACTTCCGTTTTCATTGACGCTGAAGCCCTTCCATAGGTTAATTCTCCAATTGCTTTTGTTATGTATTTTTCAGGATGTGACCAAAAAAAGTCATTTTTATTTAGAAAACTATAGGTAGTGTTACAGTAGTTAGTGATTTGTTTCAGTTATCTATCCTGAATTACAAAATTACAAGAAAAATCATAATTATATTTGTAAAATAGATGAGGATTATGCTAGAACTTCACTGAACATCTATGTGATATTTTTCTCTCTAAATACCAGTTTTCAGCTGAATATTATGAGATTCGATGTATGCCGCTTGGTAGTAGATAACTATCACAAAGTTTGCACTTGTCAAGAGAGGTTCAGACATAATAGTTTGGCCATTTCTGAAAGGAAACCAGGAAGAAACATTTGTTTTTTCACATTCAAAAATGAGCAACCCTCTCCCTGAGCTGTACTATCTCTCACTCCTTAGAAAGGACATAAAATGTCAAGGCTTTGGCGAGGAGGGAGGGAAAGATGTGTTTCCTGTATGTCAGGGATGCCTTCTGCTGTCCCTGTGAAAATCTGCCTGCAAGTCTGTTTGCATATGCAGTGCAGAGAAAAACTATTTTAGCAGCTTAAATCCCTTGATTCCACCTGTGTTGCATATGTTTCATTCTGAATGTGGGCCTGGAGAACTTACATATGAGCTACTACATCTGTTTGGAAAGAATGGCATTCTGTGCTTCTAGTGATCCTGATGCACCAAGGCAACATGGAGGAGGGAATTCCCTGATGGCAATGGACGTGGGATTGGAGATAGTGTCAGGTGCTGAAATACACAAAGTAAATGAGACTAGAACTGTCTGAGATGTGGCTATTTTGAACAAGGTAGAAGCTAGAACCAGAGACTGGCTGAGTGTAATGAGTAGGAGTGGACTGAAGAGTGCAGAGAAATCAAGACAGAGAATAAAAAGAAAGAGCGGGGCAGGGCTGGGGGTGGGAAGAGGTATACAGTAGGGAGAATAGATAGGACAATTTATCAGAAGAGCCTTAATGTGTCCCTAAAATTGAAGAAGATTCTTGTTCTTCCTGATAGAAACAGGATTTGAATGCAGGAGTTTACACCTTCTGGCTGGATTGCAACTGAAGCTGAGTAATTAGCGAGTTTTAAATTATTATTGCTTTCTATTCCACAGTCATTTCCACAAGTACTTGGTGCCCTTCTTACGGTGATTGTTGCATGTTCCATATGTAATGGAAAATACATCTACTGAATAGGCATGGCATAAGCAAATCACAGTGATCAGTAAATTGGATGAGGAAAGTAATACAAACTTTATTTTGAAAGGAGGGACTTACAGACACCATATAATACTCCATGATATATTTCCATGTAACTTATGATATGCTGGGGTTGTAGAGAGGCAAAGGTTAACAGAAATTTTTCTGCTTTCTTTCCCTGTAAATATTGTGTTATAATTAGAAAAGGTACCGTTTTAGGTGGAGGTTCATTGTAATTTGTTTGGAGTCATATGTTAAATTCTCCATCTTGTTAGGAGAATACAAACGTTGCAGGTAAAGCTTCACAGATTTTTCTGGGTAAATTTATGTCCTACTCACTTATTTACTTAAAACTAGTGCTTTATGGCATCAGCTTGTGCTCTTTAATGTTACTCTCGTAAATGGTCAAACTCTCAGCCTACAGATACAATCTTCAACTATTTTCAATACAAGGAATCCTGCAAAAGAGATTGTAACAAATTACTGATTCTAATACCAGCCATTATTTCTTGTTCCACTTTGAGTGGAACAAAGTTTTCCATCGAAAATAGGTTGCTTACTCAACCTGTAGCTGAAAAGCAGGACCTAGAACACAGTCTGCTGCTTTTCTGATTATACTCTATAAAGATTCTCAGCAGATCAGGGTTGTTTTTCCCTGCATCTCAATTTTACCCAACCTATTTTTTTTTTTTCCTCTCAAAAATTTTGTGTATTTTTAGAAAGCCTCTGAAGTAAATATGACAATGTTGATATTTTGGGGTCTTGGGTTTTGTTTTCTTTAGAGGACATCTGTGTGGTAAATTTGCAGTCTCCTTCACTCATGGTTCTCTCTTTTTTTCTTCTTTTTCTTTTTTTTTTTTTTGTATTTCTTTTTTTAGCATGTCTTGTTTCAGTCTAGTGTTAGTCATTACATTTTTGTGCTATTACATGTAAGCAACTGTTTATTTCCTCCTGTGCATTGATGACAGTTTTGTTTTGTTTTTTTCTTTCCAACTAGTTTCTACTAATGGCATTGAAGGCATACTTGGCTCTAAACATACAGAAGAGCTTGATGCAAAGAAATTATTGTAGTTGAAGAAAAGATTTTAGATATGACAACTGTCCTAAATTTTCAAGCTGGTGATTTCTCTTAATAAATACCTGCCTACAGACAAAATCTGTTCGCAGCAAAAACACTGTTGAGTTTCCAAATTACAACTTCTTATGATGAGTCAACCTACTTCTTTAATGAGGAACCCAAATTCAAAATGAAAATAAATGTTTTTAGAGTTGGTCCTTGGTTGGGGAGGGCAGTGAAAGAACAAATTTCTAAGGTGAGACCATTCACCCCTCAACAAAGCAATGCTATTTGATCAGGCTATTATAATTTGTATGCCATGCTAAGCTTACTGAACAGGTTAACTGCTGAAAGCAGGAAGAGGGATCTGATCGCTCAGAGGAGTAGCTCCTCTTTTGCTCTTGATGTAGAAATTTGAAATATTTTCTGAAGTTCTCAGGTTCTTTTGCATCTTGAGTGTGTTTGATTTTTTTTTCTTTTTTTTTTTTTTCCTGATATGTTTCAACTGCGCTATTCAGGTGAGTGGTTTAGTTCCATATATTAATGCATAAAGTGCACGGAAGCACGGCCCTTTGTACCCCTTTTATGCTATAATTCCATTAAGAAAACAGGCTCCAAGAGAGCCCTGCTGAAGGGGTTTGTTGATTTGCCTGCAGATTCTGGAAAGAAATGACAGAATCACTTTACACCTGCAATCTTCCATCTCTTGTGTTGTAATAAGCAATTTAGTGTTGCCAGTTATTCCCTCTACAGGCTGTGGCCATAACATTTTATCAGACCTTTTCTTCAGCAAAGAACCAGAGGGCACATTTAGTCTATTCTTTTGCCAGGTACGCAAGACACAGAGCAATCTTTCTAAGTCATTCAAACGAGGAGGGATATCTGCTGTTGTCCTACATGTTATACAGGTAATGCTTCTGCATGAAGAGAATAAAAGATGTACTGCAAAGGAAAGTGTTGCCATTTTTGTGCTATTGCTAGATACGCCTTCAAGTTAAGGAGGTGCTTGCATGCCTTGGTTACTCTGATACTCTCAGTTGACTTTGTGACAGAAGAACATTTCTACACCATGCTCTTATAAACACTTTAAAGTTGTATTTACTTTAATTTATAGCTCACAGAAGCTGCCCTGACACTTGTTATGCAGGCTGCAAAAATCCCATAGTTGTTTGTTATGGCTGTATATTGATTTGCTAGGTCTTTGTTAGTGAACACCGAGTTGAAAAATGTCTGTGTTTTTTTGCAGCGCTAGCTACACAGGGAATACAGTCCTTGGCTGAGATTTCTTTGTCCAAAAGGAATAAAAAGACTCTGTTATGGGCAAAGAATAATTTAGTGCCTGAGAGGGAATGGTAAGTATGTAATGGCAGCAGCCGAAGCAAAGTTAGCAATGGGAAAAAAAAATCTCTCAATAATTAGTAATCTTGAAAATTTTCTTAGAGAGCTGAATTGTAGACCAAACAAATGGATGGGCTTTATACAAACCTTATAGCTGTGCTTGAATGCACTTTCTTTATCTAGGGTAATAAAAGCAAAAGTTCACAGAATCACAGAATCACAGAATTATCGAGGTTGGAAAAGACCTAGAAGATCATCTAGTCCAACCATTACCAATACTTCCCAGCTAAATCATACCCCTCAACGCAACATCCAAACGTTTCTTGAACACTCCCATGGTCGGTGACTCCACCACCTCCCTGGGCAGTGCATTCCAATGCCTGACTACCCTTTCCGAGTAGT
Organism: Alectoris magna; assembly: GCA_030625065.1. Taxonomy (NCBI): domain Eukaryota; kingdom Metazoa; phylum Chordata; class Aves; order Galliformes; family Phasianidae; genus Alectoris; species Alectoris magna. Next base: position 65,568,576 of record CM060560.1, read on the forward strand.
AATACTTCCTAATGTCCAGCCTGAACCTCCCCTGGCGCAGCTTGAAACCATTCCCTCTAGTTCTATCACTGATTACACGAGAGAAGAGGCCGACCCCCAGCTCACCACAACCTCCCTTCAGGAAGTTATAGAGAGCTATAAGGTCTCCCCTGAGCCTCCTCTTCTCCAGGCTGAACAATCCCAGCTCCCTCAACCGCTCCTCATAAGGCCTGTGCTCCAGACCCCTCACCAGCTTCATAGCCCTCCTCTGAACACGTTCCAGGGCCTCAATGTCTTTCTTGCAGTGAGGGGCCCAAAACTGAACACAGTGCTCGAGGTGCAGCCGCACCAATGCCGAGTACAGGGGGACAATTACCTCCCTGTTCCTGCTAGTAACACTGTTTTTGATGCAAGCCAGGATGCCGTTGGCCTTCTTGGCCACCCGGGCACACTGTCGGCTCATGTTCAGCTGAGCATCAATCAGTACCCCCAGGTCTGTTTCCTCAACACAGTCCTCCAGCCACTCTGCCCCAAGCCTATAGTGCTGCCTGGGGTTGTTGTGGCCAAAGTGCAGGACCCGGCATTTGGTTATCCTGTATGTCACTGAACTGATTCCATGGTTGTGCAGCAAGCCATGTAAGATAGTGCTGTTCATTTTTTCTTCTTTGGGCTTCTTACACCTAAACTTGTTTTCCAGTTCTGTGGATTAGTTGACCAGATTTTTCAGTTTAGATCAGTCAGATGAAGTGAATAGCTTGTTCTTCTTTTGCAGGTCTAGGGGAGAATCATAGTATACACAGTATTGAATGTACAACTGCTTTTCTATATTTCTTGCATTTCTTACATTACAGGAGAGCATGAAATCTAGGCTGCCAAGTACTTTGTGCTGGATACAGTAAATGAAAGGAGACGATCTTGGCACAAAAGAAGAGGTGAAGGGAAGTTGGAGAGGGAATTGATCGCTTTACTGAACTTCCACTTATACAGTCTGCCACTGGTAGAGGTGGAAAAAAAGCCAAGCCAGTCTGGCTAGTTGTATTTTCTGTTGAGGGTTACTATTGCAAGGTGTTGACACTGTGTGGCTAAATGGAAATACGATTATACTTAAGAGAAACATACAATTAGAATATTGCGTGGCAAGCGAATGGAAGAGCTACCGAAATCTATTAATTGTAGCACATTAGAAAGGAGGGGGTCTGCTCTCTGTTTCTCTGATTTCTTTTCCCTCGGCAATTTAATTCACCTTTGCTCCATTTATTTCTTAATTTTACTCAATTTCTTTTGAAAACTTCTCTTTCTGTCTTTTGTCCCATTTTTATGTAGCTTGTCCTGTCCTTACTTACCTTACCCAGCAGATGTGTGGCCCAGCTGGCTACGCTTCCATAACTATGCAAGATTTTGTTTCTTCTTTCTGTCTTTGTTCTGTCCTGCCTAGCAGTTTTTTAGGATATGAAACATACAGTGGAGTGTCATGACTTTGTCTGGGATAGTTTTCTTCCCGGTAGCTGTCATGGCACTGTATTTTGGATTTAGGATGGGAATAATATTGATACACTGATGTTTCAGTTGTTTCTTAGCAGTGCTTGCACAGAGACACAGCTTCCCATACTGTCCTGTCAGTGAGGAGTCTGGGGATGTAAAAGGAGGTAGGAGGGGACAGAACCAGGGCACGGTCCTGTTGACACAGGCTGATCAAGAAGATGTCTCATACCATATGGCATCTTGTGGAACTATAGTAGTGGAGGGAGTTGGCTGAGAGGGCTGCCACTTCTTTGGACTAGCTGGGCATTAACTGGCAGTAGCAATTGCTGAACATATCCAGATTGTGTAGCATAACTTGTTGTTTTTATTCTTTTATCATTACTGCTTCCTTTTCCGTCCTGTGGTTGTTTTTTTTTCTTTTTTTACCTCAGCCCAGAATTTCTTCGTTTTTCTCATTCTCTCAAGTATCCCACAGTGAGGGAAGGGAGAGAACGGCTGTGTCATGCTGAGCTGCCTTCCAGGTTAAACACAGCAACAGTGTATAGCAGGATTGTAGTAGATTTTTACCTTTCATATAATTGCCGTCTAATAAATATGAATAACATTAAATGCATACTTCTTGCCCAATACGCAGTCTGCAATGAAATGAAAAATATGAGGGATACTTGAATAAATGTCAGCTCTTACAGTTGTAACATTTTAAGATTGCAAATGTCAATGTATGCTATGTAATGGTATTTGCCTGTTTGTGAAGTACATTATAATCACTGATGGATGAATCTTAAAATTTTTTAAAGTTCACACAACTTTATCAATGCAAAATTTAAATGCTTTTAAAAACTACTGCTATTTTTCAATTGCAAATCAAGGTGGATCAAGATAACTAAGAAAATATGGAAGCATTCAGAATGAAAATGCAAGCCCCAAGGAATTTGGGTGGTAAAGCATTGCCAAAGGTGTATGATTGAAGATTCTCATCATTTTAGATATTCCTGATCTTGGAAAGAAATATTAGCAGCAGAGGCCTCTCATTCATTAAATATGCAATTGCAAAATTGGCATGTGAAAGAGGTCACTAATCAGTGAGCCAGCTGAAAAAAACTGTGAATAAATTCAAGTTTCTCATATTCTCAGCCTTTTTCTTCTTGGATGGAAATCTTTAAATGGTGATTACAATGGGGAGCAATCCTTTCCACAGGCAGTGTTTTTCAGTTTTTAATGTTGGGCTTTTCAAGTGATAGACAAAATATAAGAAAAATGAAATATACACATTGTTGGTGCTTTGCTTTTTTAAATTCATGGGGAGCTATCAATCTGAAAAAAAAAAAAAAAAAGTAGGAAAAAGTTGTGTTAGAATCATGGAATAATTTATGTTAGAAGGGAATTCTGGGAATTCCCAGAAAATCTGATCATCTGGAAATCTGTTCATCTAGTCTATTCCATACTCAGAAGAGGTACAATTAGGTTGCTCAGGGACTCGGTGCAGTTTTGTGTCTCTGTGGTCTGTATTCCACAGCTTCTCTGTACAGTCTGTTTCAGTGTGGTGAACCACTTCAATGGATTAAAAAAAGTGAACTTACATATAACTGGAAATTCCTGTATTCTATCTGTGTTCATTGCCTCTTGTCCTGTCTCTGTGTTCTTATATCACTAGATAAGCGATAAATTCTCCTTAGCCCTTTTCTTAAGCTGGACATATTTAGTTCTCTTAATCTTTTTTTCATATGTTGTGTTTTCCAATCTCTCAGTGCTCTTGATGGTCCTCTGCTGGATTTGCTCCAGTATGTCAATTTCTTGTACTGAGGAGCTCCAAGCTGGCACAATGTTCCACTTGCAGTTTCATGAATGCTGAACAGGGCTAAATGTTCCTGTCCTTCAAGTCCCACTGTCTGTGCTCTTGTCAGGGCAGCTTCCTGTGTGGTTGGCTTTTATCTCTGCAACAATGTCCTGATGATATATAGGTAACTTGTCCACCTGCTGCCTTGAGTCCTTTCCTGCAGAGCTGTTTCCTAGCTTGTCAACAGCCAGCCTGTCCTGTTTCATGGAGTTATTTCACCCCAGATGCAAAAGTTTGCATTTGTCTATGTTGAATTTCATGAAGTTTCTGTCAGTCCACTTCTCCAGCCTATCGAAGTATTTCTGAGTAGCAACACAGTCCTCTGCATGTTGCTCACTTCCCCCAGTTTGATCCACACCTTTTGAGAGTGCAGCATGTCCCATCACTCAAGTCATTCCTAATGACATGAAAGAATACTGGATTGAAATATGTTGATCCATTTGTACACTGATGACACCCACATGATAGCAGTGATCCAGCAATTTTCTGTCCAATTTATACTCTGTTTATTGAATTCTCTTGTCACCAACTCATCTATAGGCATAGTATGGAAAGCCCATTCACATACCATTTGTATCTCATGATGCATCTCTGAGTTCTGTTTTTCCATTGTAGGTTTTTCAAATTACTCTTAATTGGGGTTTAACTATTCCATTGATTGAAGCAAGACTGATGTTCTTTAGGAAGGATGCATTTTTAATATGATAGTTGACTATGCATGGGTCAGGCAAACAGATGATAAATTATGTGGTACAGTTTTAATGTTGCAATGTGTAGTTACTTATTACAAGGCCAAATTGACCATAACATGATAAAGAATAGATAGGGAGCTTCATGATTGTTTTTTCTCAGACTCCATATACGGAGGCAAACAAATTGATGGGTATCTCTTTCTTTCTTGATATTTAGGACAGTGGCTGGTTGCCGTCATAGAAAGATACATGTTATAATCGATATCCTAGGAAAGTTAATTTGAGGGTGGGAAAGAGGATGGGGAAAGGGCTGCACATCAGGCTGTCAAAATCTCTCTTACTAGAGATTATTCAGTTTTCTTTTCAGTGGGTTCCTAAGGCAGTAACTGATTCTGCTTGATAAATTGACTGTAGCAAAAGTGAAATGTTAACTGTGCAATGCCTTTATTGGTTGAACTAATCTATGGATAAAAGAACACTTTCCCATTGGGGAAATAATGGTGTAGCTACCTGTAATTGCAATATTCTCTCAATCCCGGTTGATTTAATTTAGCAATCAGACAGAACAGCAAGGCAGCTTCTACCCAGCCCTTCTGAGCTTTGATTTATCTTCATTTGGCTGACTCAAAGAATGCTGGCTATCTAATCCACATGTAGAAGTTGCTCTATTTTTAAAAGTCTGGGTCACTTTGTGTCCAAGGCAACGGTTTGAAGCTCAGGAAATCCCGGTATCTGCAGAACTTACTCCCCAAGTATGCATGAGTCCTGCTGCAGCAGGCTGTCTCTTGCAGGCTGGCAGTTTATCAACAGAAATATATAGCAATGCAGATATCATTAGTTTGTCTCCTTGGGATTAAAGCTCACAACAGTTGTGGGGGGTTTAATAATACTGCAGATGTTTAAACACAGAGAGCTGCTCTTTCCTTTTGCAATCATTTTTCACTTCCTTAAAAAAGGAATTGTTTTCTGTTTCCTGGGGTTTAGTTTTTATTAATAGATTAGCCATATTAATCACAAAGCTATTCCAAGCTTTCACAAAGCATTATTGAGCAAACTGTAAATGCTCATGCATGTGTTTGGTCTAATTAGGTAAATCAGTTCTTCATTTCTGATAACCATGTTTTCACGATCATGATAAGATGTCAGTAAAGTGTCCTGAAGGCATTTTGATACCAGAAAATTAGGGCAAGGTGCACTCCATGAACTATTTGACAAACTCATTAAGAGTACCGTGAAGTGTATGCTATGAGGGTGGCAAGTGATTCTCAGGCAAGACAGTGTAGCTAATTATTTCTGCATTTTTTTTCTACTTTTCTTAAAAAAAAAGAAAAAAAAAGAAGAAAAAAAAGGGCAACTATATATATGTGTTAATTAAGTGGGCAGCAGTTTTTCATGAGATTATAAGCTTATTCTTCATGTTTTAGAGTTCTGTGTGCAAGGTCACAGAAAAAAAACTTCATGACAGCAGGATACTTCAAGACTGTCCTTCTCAAATCAAAACAGGAACACCTAGGATATAGACTAACATTCCTTGCCACTTATCATTGCAGGTAGTAGGTATGTAGCAATCTCCCATTCTCATTTTCTTTCTCTTTCCAGTTGTTCGGAAATGGTGAGGAGATGAAGAAAAAGATCAAACTATACCTTACTTAAAGCAAACAGCTAATTTTTACTGTTACGTGTATTCTTTATTTGTAAAGACTTGCTTTAGGTTAAAGCTGTGACTGTATGTTGTAATTAATATATCAGGAGATAAATGATAATTGCAGAAATAGTCATGCAATTTTTCTCTTGTATTCAGAAGAACGGTGCAAAGTAACTACGTGTTGGGATGAAAAAACAACAACAACAAAACCGTTCCCTCTGTTACTTTTTGCATTGCTAAACTGCTTTTCAGATGTTGGTAGTGGTTTCCGAAAAGGTGATGGAGCTCCACCTCTTTCTGTGGACTTAGATCTATTCTGGAAGTCTTGGAAACCTCTTTGGAGGAAAGTGAGTTGTTCTGGTAGAAAGACTGGGAAATCAATTCTGTAAACAGAGGAAGTAGAAGGTCAGGAGGTGATGTGCTCAGCCTTCTCTGAATTCTTTTGTTCACCTAGCAAGTTATTGAAGTTGATTGTTATTTTATATTCTCTTTTAGGTAATGATTTATTTGCAGTTCTGCAAAAAGAAAGCATTCATCTGGCATTTCCTTTTTTCACCATTAATGATAGTTTAGTGAAGAAAATATGAAACAAATACCATTAATTACATTTCTTTTGTGCTGAATACATAAGAAAAACAGTGGTGTGTGGTGTATTAGAGTTCTGATACCTCCTCTGGATTCTTGAAGTAGCTTACTCACAAGTATTGTGGGTTTAGTTTCATGAATTAGTAATACAAATAATGTTTAATAATCATCCTGTGGTCTTTTGTACCAACTAGCATTTTTATTTATCTATATGCATTTATTTGTTTATTGTTTGTTTGTTTGCTGGCTTTTGTCCAGACTTACGCCACTGCATCCTGTTACTTGTTAGATCATGTTAGATGTTTTTTGTGATTCTTACTGGGTAAGCTGAGTTCCTGGTTGAATTTTATTTTATTTATTTTTTTAAACAGTACTTCAGTCTCAGAAATGCAGTGGCAAGAGGGACCGAATTTAGATAGTCCTTGAAGTTTAACTGCCAAATACCAACAACTTTCTAAAGATCTAAGGGTCAAGCCTAGGACAACAGATATACTTTTATAATGTCAGCAGCGACATACAAGTCAATGCCGTATCAAACTACTAATTTTGTTAATGAGAAATATTGAATGAGGTATTAAATAAAAATGCTTGAATTTGGCAAACACGTCTCCAGTGTCTTTCTGCTGTGCCTTACTGTCTTGAATTTAGTAACTTTTGATAATTCACGAAGATCTGACTCTCACAACCATGCAGTGATAGAAATAATTTTTTAAAAGATTAATTTCAGGGTAGGGCATAACAGTGGAAGTTTTGAGTGTACAAGAGTGCCATGAAAAGCTGAGAAGGGCTTCTGGACTTTATCTAAAATTCTTGAAACTAGCTGAAAGAAAGGCTTTTTAAAGTTGCAGGAAATCTGCTCTTGTTATTTTAAATCTATGTTCATCTAATTTATGTAGAGTTTTCTGGGCTGCTTTCAATTTTTGTAGTTTCCAGTGCTTGAGTCTGTTCTTGCTTAATATTATCTTGCTTTTCTTAAAGCAACTTATTTTACAGTTGCTTTATCCATCTTTCTGGAAAAATCGGTCTTGCCAGCTTTAGAAAAATCTGCAAGTCTAGTAAATATTGCTGTGATGTCTACAAGAGAAATTTCCTTAAATTACCAGAACAGAACAGAAATAAGTTGAGAAGCTACTAAAAGCTCAACTATTTTTATTTTTCAAAATGGATTTTTGAGCCAGCTCTAATTTAAACAGAGTCTAAAGTTTGCAGATTAGCTTGCAAGCATAACTGTAATGTTTTAGGAAATTAATTAGGCTTCCTTTAATATAGTAATGTTGGCTCATCTTCATAAGAATTAAAAAAAAAAAAAAAAAAGAGATACTTTGTAAAGCATGAAACAGTCAAAATAGACTTGCTAGTACTACAGTATTTATACTTTTCCTTACCATTTGCAAACCTGAGTATTGATTTCTGAAAGCTTTTAATTGTAATCTTGACATAATTTAGGGAAACCAAAGAATGTTAAGTTTAGTTCAAATTTTATCACACCAAATTGTGATGTGGAGGAGGACAGAATGCTGGGAAGGGATCTGGACCATTTTGATTCTTTTCCAGGCTTGTTACCCAATACTGGCAAATTAATTGACGTTCTCTCTACTGTTATATGTACCTATTTATCTTTCCTCACAGATAAGTGGAGACATCAGAATGCAGTTGTGGCAAACTAGTTTCCTGTATATTTACCCAAATGCCAAGTCTATCATGTAATTAAATAGTCATGAAATCGTGCCATGCAGTCAACAAGACATTGTAATCTACCTACTAATGCACCTTGCCTTATTACTGTCTGGAAAATCCAGAGGATATTTTGCAGAAAAATAGAACATTTATATGTATTTTAATACACTGCATGACAAAATATTAGGATATTGTGTGCTATGGCAGTTAAACAGATTTCATCCACTGTCAGAAAAACCTTTCTTCTCCCTAACTTGATCTGATCAGGAGTATTTCCAATGTACAATAATAATAAATATTATAGTAACCCTAATCTTAAGTAAATTGTCCATTTTGATGTTCCGCATGCTAGGAGGAATGCGTATATATTTTTTGGAATATTATAGTGCTAGCTAAGTTGGTTTTTTAGTGAGGAAAAAATGGCTTAAACTGACAAGCGAAAAGGGAAGAAGTCTGCAGATGAAGGAATTTATTTTGGATGCTTCTTTTTGAAGAAGTGTTGCCTTAAATATTTGGATGCCCAAGCTGTAGGACATTGCATTTGTACCTGATTAAAACATTTTTTTTTCCCTTTTTTTCTTGACTGAAGGGAGAATCAAGGCCTAAAATGCAACTGAAAAGTTGCTACAGTTTAAAGGGTAATAAGAAAACAGTGAAAGTTTTGGATACAATACAAATATGTGCACTTGTCTCCAAAACAACAACAACAAAACCAACAACATGAAAGACAGAATTTTGGACTGAGAGTGTAATGTGAGGAAATACAAGACCACGAGGACAGTGTTGAAGTATAAACAGAGTGGAGGAAGATGTGAATATGTTGGAAACAGGAGGATAAGCTGTCAAAACAGAAGCTGAGGCAAGAAATAAAGGTAAAAGAAGGTGCATGGAGGATTTTTCCTTCTGCAACAAAAATAACTGTTATAGTTTTCACAGTAAACTGTTCTGATTGTTAAAATAGAGACTTGAGTGACACACGGATTCTGTGAGTCCTAAAGCTGGCAATGGATTACATGACTGAAAGATTCTTGTTCCAGGCCTTTTACGCCTAAACCTTACTACCTTTCATGGAGAAGCATGCTGACTGGCATCCATGTCTTTCTACAACAGCACTCATATTATCCAGAGCTTCTGGAAACAGACATTTTACAGATGAAAGATAATAATTGCCTGATTGTTATGTCCTATTAAGGAAAGGTAGGTCATGTTGCAGTAGTGGTTTTGCCTGGCTATGGGCTAGCATATCTAGCATATCTAACAAAATTGTGTTAGAGATGGAACAGACTTGCTTTCAATTCCCTGTTACATTTGCAAAGAATTGGTTTGGCGAAAACAGTAACAAGAAATCTCAGTAGGTTTACATATAGAATACAGTATGATGTAATGTAGACAATAATTTGAAGAAACAATTTGAGCACCTAATTAATGTTTAATAATATTTTTCATTTATGTAAAGAGAAGAAAGTATGATCATGTGATTGCTTTCTTGAGACTTAGTTGCCAATCGAGATAAATTAGTTAAGATTTCTCTCTATAGAAGAAATATTACCACTGATGTTGTTAGAAATAATAATTACTCTTGGCTTTAAATATTTATTTTCTGACTCATTCTGTCTTCAGTTAACCATCTTTTGCACCCCTTTCTTACCAGTGTAGCATGTCATATGTAGCATGGTGCTTTACCCTTGCTGACTTATTGTGTAATTAAGTTGCTAGCTTAAAAGAATTCTACTTTTTTACCGAAAAAGCCTGATCACTTCAGGCTTGTAATTTTCTCAGCTAATGTGTGGGGGTCAAAATAAAGTTCACTTACTCTGGGATATGATAGCAGTCTCACTTCTTTGCTAAATAACTTCTGGGCCAAAATCTGGTGATACTGGCTTTTGTAAGCATCAATTTTTATTTTTATTTTTAATAAATGTGTTGGATTATGGGGTCACGCAGCAGATTTTCCTTCCAGCTGATTTATTTTAAAAATAATATTTTGAGAACTTAAGGTGAATTCTTTAATGAAATCAGATCGGTTGCACAACTCCAGAAATTTAATGTTAAAGAGGCTTTTAGTTAAAGTTCTAAAATTGACTTTTATCTCAAGCAAAAGGAGGAGTAGGATGGAGGTGGAAGGGATAATGAAGGAGAGGGCTCCAGAACTAGGCAAAATGGAATTAGGAGTCAGCAAAGAGCCTATTAAGAATGGAAAGTGGATTAATCAGTGAAAGACAGCAACTTTCGCTTTCACATTTCAAAAGACTCTGCAGATAAAGTATGGAATTCAAAAGATAAAACCCTCTGTAAAGAATGTTAGAACTCCAAGTACTTTAGCTGCCAGGTACAAACAGAATATGGAAAATTCCTATTATGTACTGGGGATGTGGTGTGATCCTGAAATTAAATGAATACTTGCTAAACTGAATTAAGAAGTTGTGTAAAGGAAGAATAACTGAAAGGAATGAAGAAGATAACATCTGCAATCAGACCAGGGAACTAGCTGCTCCCACCAGCGTAAGACTAGTAATACTGTGCAAGTTAGGAGGACACTTCAGCTGAAACTCTAAGATGATTTCAAGATGAAAAAGGTATGGCAAAGAGCTACTAGAATTTTACTTTCTAGGGAAAAAAATCCCAAAGCTCGTCTTAAACAAGCCACATTGGGTGCAGTGGGGTATATATCGCGTTTGCATTATCTAACCTGTTTCTGTCAAAAACCCTGCTGTGGAATAATGCTTTAAGATAACTTTGACAGAACTGGGAACTGATATATGGTTATGCTACTTCATTTGAAGAGGTAGATGATCTGAGGAAGATGATCTGAAAGGTTATATTCTGATGGTCTAACTTAGCTCAGCTCCACTAGAATAGCACAGCTAAACTGTGTAAGCAAGTTTGACTTGTTTGGTAAAATGATGTTTGATTGCTGGTTATTGTACACTCATGAGGCTGGACATGAGAGATGAAGAAGTTAAAAGTCAATAGAAATACAAAGTTATAGATATGCAATAATCCATAGTGGGCTGAAAATGACATTTTGAACCATTAAAGCAGTGAAACTAAAGCAGTAGAGGAGAAGTATATGAGTTTTGAGATAGTGTGTTAAGATATTTTGTTGTCACTATTCTCACAGCATAGGACTGCATTTGATTGTCCAATTCCATCATTCCAGGCATAGCGGAAATGCTAACTCAGGGCTTGAATCAGTGATTGAGCACCTGGTGGGAAGGCAGGACCAACCCAGGGGAGCTTGGGTGCATGGAATGCCTGAGTGACCAGGAGTGGAGCCAGGATCCACCCCTTTCCAGACCTCATTTAAGGGCTGGCAGTGGAGGTAAGGGTGTTTCGCTGGAGGTCTCTGCCTATTTGAGGCCTTCCAAAGCTAGGCAGATTTTTTTTTTCCTTTGTTTCTGTGTCTATGGCTGCTGTATTTGAGTGTATTTTTATTTGCTGCAACTTAGGACTATTACTATGCTGTAGTTGCTGCCCTTTCTATCATGTTACAGCACTACACCAGGTGACAAAAAACAAACCAACCATCAAATTATTCATAATAATGTGTTCAATCCATGTGGTGTTTCACCAGTGCTTGTCTGTACAGTTCCATTGTTTATTTCTAGATTTACAGTGTGATAATGTTCGGTATAATGTAAAAAGACCCTTTTTACTTTAGGCTGTTTCCAGTGAAAGATACAGCACTTGTCCTAAAGCCGTCAGCCTATCTGTTTTATTAAAGTAGGTCTACAGTCATCTGGTCATAGAAGTGTTTTGAACAGGATCTTTAATCGGTTTTCAGGAAAACCTGAATTTTGTTAGACGCTTTACAGATTCTTAAGAACATTCAGAGGCCTTCATTAAGGCTTTAGATAACACAGTGTTCTTTAGCACTTCTTTGGGACTTATCTATACTCCCAAAAGAATATAACTAAGTCTAAATTGATATGATAGATACTGAAAAAGGTTTTCAATTTCATGTTGATCTATAGGGATTTGTAGTGTAAAATATTTCAAAGTAGTATCAAAATGATAATTTGTTTCCTCTATATCTGAAACCAGCAGTGGTCCTTTGACCACAAATACGTAATTCAAGAACGTACATTACATCTTACCATTAAGTGTGATCAGTGAGGTTTAATTACTCTCTTTGTATAAACAGAACTTTGAATTTCACACTGCTATTTTTAGGTTGAAATTATGGAGACTTATCACACAAATGTTATATCATGCAATCACTGAAATGTATTAATCTGTGTGGGTTAAGATGCTCAGGAGCAAGAGATAATCTAACATTTTGCTGCAATCAGGAGCATGTGTGGTGGGGAAGGGGGGTGGGTCACACATACTTCTGAATTCTATACCTTGATCACAGGACAGAAATCTTAATTGAATTCCACTTTCACACATTTTGTCTGAATTATCTGGAAGTAGTGGAGAGTACAATGTAGCAGATTAGTGAATATACAAAAGCCTTTCAGTGCTGTGTCTATACAAATCAGTGTTGTTCTGATGGAAACAATAGACTAATGTGTGAAAGTTGAGCTCAGGACTTCAGACTGACAATCTTAGCTTCTTCTGTTCCATTTTACTCAGTTGTGCTTAAGCACTTACCATTTTTAGTGGAGCTGTTAACAGTTATTCTGATTATGCAACTGCCTTCATGATGCATTGTAGATTGCATAATGTCCTATTAGAGATCTGGTTAGCCAGCAGATCTATCTTGAAGCCAGCTGTAGGAAAACATTTTCAGGAAAGTGCACTCCCAGTGGAAGTTATTCAGATTTTAATGAGCAGGATGTTTTATGGTCTTTGCTAATAAAAATGAAGCTGGAAAAGAGCACTCTTTTGCCAGAATGTGTTCTTTTCCATATTGCCAGATATTGCAGACTATGCATAAACTGTAGTAATTCCAAACATACTCTGTCAAAGCATGCATACGTACTCTCCAGTTAAGTGTTATAGTATGACCATATAAATGGTAGTTATACTGTGTGCTGAAATGGGAAATCCTGTCTTTTTGTAATAATAATTCCAACAACAGAATAGAATGCAAATGCATCTTAAACATTTGATGAGAAGCAGTGAACCTCCTTGCTCAGGCTCTCTTCAGACAAAAGACCTAAAACTATGTTAGATTCTCTACCTCTCTTTCCCAGCCCTCAAATTCCCAAAGGAACAGCATATATTAAGATCTAACTGCCTGCAGCTTGTGGGCTTACAAAATATCACTTCATTGCTTTTTTCTTCATGACAAAAGCTATTTGAAAGCATTAATTCAGTTATAAATAGAAAATGCCTGAACAGCTAATACTTCTTTTAAAATGTATTCCTTCATAGACAATCTTAAACCAAATGCTAACATAAAATTTATTCTTGCTATTGAAAACTATATGCAGCTAATAAATTTGAAAACAATGTATGAGGTAAAAACAGGTTTCCTTCCTGTTTTACATGCCAGAGGGAAAACATATTTAAAACAGTTCTAATGATATTTATGACAGAGTCATACTCATACTTGGCTCTTTCTGAATAGAGTTAGGTTGATATCACTATCCCTGGAGGTTTTCAATGAAAGGGCAGATGTGGTAATGAGGTATGTGGTTTATTGGGCACAGGTGATGGGTGGATGGTTGGATTAGGTGACCTTTCTGGTCATTTACAACCTTAATGATACTATAATTCTACTGATGTAGTGAGATTGCTGCTTTACCACAGTTCCTCTGAAAATGACAGACTTGGATATGGGAGAAAATAATTCTTTAATTAGTTCTGCATTTAGCCGAGTTAGCCCATAGAATCATACAAGTATAGAACAGCTTAAGTTGAAAGGGATCTTAAAGATCATTTTCTTCCAAATCCCTACAGTGGGCAGGGTTGCCACCCACCAGATTAGACCATCTAGAGCCTCTCCAACTTCATCTTAAACGCCTTCAAGGATGTGGCATCCACAGCTTCTCTGCAAAACCTACTACCTGTTACAAAACCTCACAACGCTCTGAGAAAAGAATTTTCTCCTAACACTTGATCAGAATCTCCCCTCTTTTAGATTAAAGCCATGCCTGCTGTTGCCATTGCTCCTTTCTCATTTATCAGAGCAGGTTAACTCTTCTTGGCCTGTCTCTCCTGAACAGTGTACCTGTAAAATCCCTTCGTGTTTTTCTTCACGTGTCTGCCAAGTTCAGTGCCATTTCTGTCTTGAGTTTCCTTATCCCTTCTCTGCATGCTCAGGTGACATCCCTATACTCTACTGAGGCTTTGCATCCCTGCTTCCATTGCCTGTACATGTCTCCATTATCCCTCTTTCTGACCAGGAGGTCCTTTGTTGCAGAATGGCCAAAAGACCACAGGCCTCTGGGAGCACTATACGAGCAAGACAGAGCAGGCAGCAGTGACTACGTGGCCGTGGGATAGTATGGCCTGCTGAAAAATACCAGCTGGCTGAGAAAAACAAAGTCAGCCTGGCCCTGCTCTGGTGGGAAACAACTGAGGAGGAAACTGAGATACGGGTGGAATAAGAATTACAGAGGATAAGGAAAAGGCAGAGGTTCTGAATGCCTTCTTTACGTCTGTCTTAAAACTCATCTTGGTTATTCCCAGGGCTCCCCATGCTCTGGCTTGGTAGTCTTGGCTGGGGAGCAGACTGAACCCCCTGTGAATCTCGAAGAAGCGGTCAGGGAATTACTACTCCAGCTGGACTGCCACAAGTCCATGGGTCCGGATGAGATTCACCCAAGAGTGCTGAAGGAACTGGCGAAGGTGATTGCTGAGCTGCTTTCCGTTATCTTTCAGCGCTCCTTGTTAACGGGTGAGGTCCCGGAAGACTGGAGGCTTGCCAACGTGACTCCTATTTACAAGAAAGGTTGTAAGGAGGATCCGGGGAACTACAGGCCTGTTAGCCTGACCTCGGTGCCAGGGAAGGTAATGGAACGGATTGTCTTGAGGGAGATCACGCGGCAGGTGTGGGATGACCAGGAGATCGGACCTAGCCAGCATGGGTTCGTGAAGGGCAGGTCCTGCTTGACCAATCTGATCTCCTTCTACGATCCTGTGACCCGTCTGATGGATGAAGGAAAGGCGGTTGATGTGGTCTACTTAGACTTCAGCAAAGCCTTTGACACTGTCTCCCATGCTATTCTCCTGCAAAAGCTGGCAGCCCGTGGCTTGGATGGGTACACTCTCGGCTGGGTAAGGAGCTGGCTGGAGGGCCAGGCCCAGAGAGTGGTGGTAAATGGAGTCAAATCCAGTTGGAGACCAGTCATGAGTGGTGTTCCCCAGGGGTCGGTGCTGGGGCCTGTCCTCTTCAACATCTTTATTGATGACTTGGATGAGGGCATTGAGTGCGCCCTCAGTAAGTTTGCGGATGACACCAAATTGGCAGGGAGTGTCGATCTGCCTGAGGGTAGCGAGGCCCTACAGAGGGATCTGGATAGGCTGGTGAGCTGGGCCAAAGCCAACGGGATGAGGTTCAACAAGACCAAATGCCAGGTCCTGCACTTTGGCCGCAACAACCCCAGGCAGCACTATAGGCTTGGGGCAGAGTGGCTGGAGGACTGTGTTGAGGAAACAGACCTGGGGGTACTGATTGATGCTCAGCTGAACATGAGCCGACAGTGTGCCCGGGTGGCCAAGAAGGCCAACGGCATCCTGGCTTGCATCAAAAACAGTGTTACTAGCAGGAACAGGGAGGTAATTGTCCCCCTGTACTCGGCATTGGTGCGGCCACACCTCGAGCACTGTGTTCAGTTTTGGACCCTTCACTGCAAGAAAGACATTGAGGCCCTGGAACATGTTCAGAGGAGGGCTATGAAGCTGACGAGGGGTCTGGAGCACAGGCCTTATGAGGAGCGGTTGAGGGAGCTGGGATTGTTCAGCCTGGAGAAGAGGAGGCTCAGGGGAGACCTTATAGCTCTCTATAACTTCCTGAAGGGAGGTTGTGGTGAGCTGGGGGTCGACCTCTTCTCTCGTGTAATCAGTGATAGAACTAGAGGGAATGGTTTCAAGCTGCGCCAGGGGAGGTTCAGGCTGGACATTAGGAAGTATTACTACTCGGAAAGGGTAGTCAGGCATTGGAATGCACTGCCCAGGGAGGTGGTGGAGTCACCGACCCTGGGGGTGTTCAAGGAACGATTGGATGTTGCGTTGAGGGATATGATTTAGCAGGGAAGTATTGGTAATGGTTGGACTAGATGATCTTCTAGGTCTTTTCCAACCTTGATAATTCTGTGATTCTGTGAATTTAGTACTAAGGGAGAATATATATATGTACAATGCATATGAAATGTATGATAAGGGCAACAAAGCTGGTGAGGGGTCTGGAGCACAGGCCTTACGAGGAGTGGCTGAAAGAGCTGGGATTGTTCAGTCTGGAGAAGAGGAGGCTCAAGGGAGACCTCACTGCACTCTATAACTACCTGAAGGAAGGTTGGAGTGAGCTGGGGTTGGCCTCTTCTCTCGGGTAACTGGTGATAGGACTAGAGGGAAAGGCTTCAAGCTGTGTCAGGGGAGGTTCAGGCTGGACGTTAGGAAATACTACTTCTCTGAAAGAGTGGTCAGGCAGTGGAATGGGCTGCCCAGGGAGGTGGTGGAGTCATCGACCCTGGAGGTGTTCAAGGAACATGTGGACATTGTGTTGAGGGACATGGTTTAGTGAGAACTCTTAGTGATATGGATGGTTGGACTGGATGATCTTGTAGGTCTTTTCCAACCTTGGTGATTCTGTGATTCTGTGGAATGAGGAGGAAGAGCAGACCCCTGAAAACGGTATCCTGATCGTAGCTATGGTGTGTTGCCATGGGAAGTAAACAAAGGCGGTGGGTTTTACAACCAATCAATTAAAGCCAAGAGTAATAATACCAATCAGCCTGAACCAAGTGTGACTAGTAGACTATAAAAGTAGTGTGACCACAAGTAATAAATGGAGTTTGATGCACTCATATTGGGTCTTGGTCATCTCTCCCCCACGCCGATCCACGAACAGCTGTTTCCGGGAACCCAGCCTCAGTCCGCAGCAGTCCTTGCTTAGCTATGTCCATTTCCTGCCTCCTCTGCTTGGCTTCTTATGCTGGGGAATGGAGAAGTCTTATGCCCTCAAAAAGATGTCCTTAAAGTGCTGCCAGCTCTGTTCTGTTCCTATGTCCCTAAGGACAGTTTACCAGGAAGTCCCATCCAATAATTCCTTAAGCAGTCAAAAGTTTGCTCTTTTGACGTTCAGAGTCCTGGCTTTGCACTTAGCCAGGCCCATCTTCTTCAAGATCACAAACTCTACAGGGCTTGGTTGCTGCAGCCCAGACTGCCTCCAGTCTCAACCTCTATAATGAGCTCATCTTCACTGGCGAGCACCAGATCAAGTAACGCTTCACTTCTGGTTACCTAGACCAGGAATTTACCCTCAATGCACTTCAGGAGTCTTTGGGATTGTTTGGAGCCTGTTGTGTTGCTTTCTGAGCAGACATTGTAGGTGGTTGAAATCCCTCATGAGGATTAGAGCCTGTAAGCACACTGTTTCTTGTAGATGAAGCAAGAAGGCCTCATCAGCACACTGTTAAACCTTTATTTACTCTTGTTCTGTTAAACATAGCATAATATCTATCTTAGAAAGAATGTCAAGTAGTTGCTGTTGTTATTTTTTCAATAATATGTTGGTTTTATTTTCCATTCTTATTTGAATTATTTATGACCTTCTATTATTGCAAGGGTTTTTATGATGTTTGACTTCCACCATGGTTTTAAACATAAAATACAGCATTTTGTACATTATATGTTTAGCTTAGAACAATTATCTGATTTAGTTTCTTCTGACATTATTTAGGATGTATCATATGCTTTCTAGTAAGAAGAGTAAGAAGACTGTGGTTGAAGGGTAGTTATATTTATGATGAGGCTACTCAAATCAAGTCAATTTAAGGTGCATATCATCATCATCATCTGTAAGTAGTAGAGAAACAAGAGCAACAGTACTTGTAGGTAATGAGTTTTATGTGTTTCCATGGAGAAACTTGTTGGTTGTTCTATATCCATATATGATGCTTACTTATGTTACTTACGCTTTGTTCTTTTTATTTTTTATTTTTTGCCCTCCATCTATTTAGTTCAACAGTGACAAAGAGAACCAGATAAATTTAAAATATATCTAGAGTTTGACAATAATACATTGATCAATGTCAACAGTAAAACAATACACACAGACTGTTATTTAGCTGAAAGACTAGTCTGATAGCACTCATGTTGATGACTGGATAGGTTCTTTACATATACACAAAAATACAGTTGTTTTACAGTGGATTGATTTTTTGCAGTGTATTTTTTCTTAGTGAGCAACAGGTTTTATTTCAATAATCTGTCGTTTTTAGTACAGTCTATGCTGTGTGTTCTGGTACTTGGTTAAGTATAAACCACCTTGTGTTATAGCATGACAGGCAGAGCTGCATACTGGGCAGCAGGCATAAGACTTTTTTTTCCCGAGGGCTCCAGTGGTGTGGTGTTTTGGGTTAAAAGAGGTAATAAATATATGTATTTCCCCATTATTGTGCCTAAACTTCAAAGTGAGAACTGAAGGAATCTAGCTAGTTAGAGAACCATCATGGTGTTTGGGTTTACCTCCAACAGTGAAGCGAACCTAAAGTTGCAATTTATTTCTGGACTTGCAGTAGGAGTTCAGTTGGAGAAATCCCCAGTACTTACAGTTTTTGTTTTTGTCTTTTTTCCTGTAGCAGATACATAGCTTGTTGTTTCAGGATTATATGAAAATAAACCTGTATTCTCGCCCACAGTTTGCTTCCAAGAAACCAGAACTAAAAATGAAATGACAGAATAAGTTGTTAGTGCTTATCAATAGTGCATATCAAACATCTGTCAGAAACACATCTAACTTTACAGCTTCAGAATTATGGCTCTGGGAGCTTCATTTCTTTCAAATGATTTATTACAACCTTGCTGTAGCATTCAGTGTTAAACAAAACTTGTAATAAAAATTGGAGTTGTAGTTTGGCCCACAGTCATTTTTCCTAGAGTCTGTTCTGAGTTGGAAATTGTGAGATAGAATTGTAAATAGAATGGCTTATCATTTCAGGTCTTGTGTTTTTTTTCTGTACAGAAGAACACTCTGCTTTCTAGTTCGGAACTTGGTTCTCTTGTTTAGAAGTCTTCTCCAAGTCATTCTCAGATGAATAATTTCAGCTGACTACAAATGTGCCGCTATCTGTTCTTCTGAAATGGTATTGATCAAATTTTCTCTTTCCAGGGAAGAAACCATTTTCAGCTCTTTCTCTCAAAATGTTCAGTTTGCAGGAATGCATGTATATCTGCAAATCACTTCCAGTTAATAAAATGATGACATCTGAGTTTAATGCTAAGGAATGAGAGATTAAAAACATTTCGTTGCAGACTTGAATCCTGCAATGGCAAGTCTTATGTGAACCATCTGTTAACATTTGGTCAGGGGGAAGTTTTTCACTGAGTAGGTGGTAAGGTGCTGGAACCTTACTTTTCCTTTCTCAGAGAGGTTGTGGATGCCCCATCCCTGGAAATGTTCAAGGCTAGGTTGGATGTGGACTTTGGGCTGCATGATCTAGTGCTTGATCTAGAGATTGGCAACCCTGCCTGCCGAAGAGGGACTGGAACTAGATAATCTTCAAGGTTCCTTCCAACCGAAGTCATTTCTATGATTTGGGTGTATAAATGTGTAGTGTGTTCAGCAGTGGTCCATAGATTGTGCGAAGGATCTTCAGTATAACATTAAATAGTGTCAGTCAGGAACTGTGAACAACACAAGATACAAGCATACCTGCCACTTAATTACTTTAAATTGAAATTCTCTTGCTAATGGAAGCCTTTTAGCAAAGGGAGTTCCTGTTTGTATGAGGATAGAGTAGAGACGTGGGAAAGGAGAATAAGGAAGACTGATTGAGGATAAGAATAGTGGCATTTCCTAGAAAAAGAAGGCAGAAGAAAATACTACAAAAACACAGAAGTCTTGAAATGATGAGGGAGATGATGATCATGGGAGCTGGACAGAAGAGAGGAACTTTTCATGTTGAAGGAAGATCCAGTATAACACAATGACTACGCAAGGAGAAAGGAAACTGATTGAACAATAAATGGCCTAATTTTCAGCAATAATATTTAAATGCCTCTTTGGAGAGGAAAAAATAGTAACAGCAAACTTCTGGGATGACTCCATAGTCAAGAATTATTTGGGAAATGTATGTGTTGTTTTTACTTTGTGTAGAGTTCTTTAAGCTACAGCAATAAAAATGGAAAGTAATTTGAGTGGAAAGCTCCAGTTAAATTTCACCTTACTGATTACATCTACCTCAGGTTTAATAGCAGTTTTAAACAGTCTTTCTAGAACTAGATGTCATTTGACCAAACATTGCTGTTTATATGAGAATGGGATGAGTTGCACCCTGCAAAAATTATTTTTCTTTGCTAGCTTTCAAGAAAGACATACTTTTAGTTCTGTGAGTCTGTCACTTTTTAGCAATTGTATGTCCATCTGTGAAGAGTGAATTGAAAACCTAGAGTAAGAACAGTAGGGGAAAAACTACTGACCAGTGTGAAGGGAGAGGAGGTACTGAGAAATGAGAGAAACTAGCAGTTGTCCTGCTGGTTTAAAGACCTCATGGTTCCACAAGCTCATTTTCATCAGTTGACAATAGAACTTGACTGTGCCCTGAAAGGATATCAACTATAGCTTGGCTTGATGTAACCAAGGAAGGTATAAGAGCAGATGCATTTCTGTTCTCAGGTTCACATTTTAACTCCATGTTAGTGCATCCACATGCATATGTGTTTCTAGTAGAAGAGAAATCTGCCAGGCACGTTACAAATTCTTATACCCTCTTCTGAAGGCCTGGTGCCCTGCACAACTGATTGTTCAAGCCAAGGATCGCTCTGTGGCTCTTTTCCAGTTCAGTCACATTGGTCTCTTCCTGCAGAAGGTTGAGAATTGGTTTGATTTGAGTTCTGCACGAGTATGGAATCAGAAATTGTACCTGGATGCAGGGTTCAGAGATGCTCTTAGTCACAGTGATTTGAATGATTAACTGGTTGGGTCAGTGAACACAAAATGATCTTAAAAGAGAGAAATTGCAAATGTCTATTATTTATTTATTTTTTTCTCAGGCCAGAATAGAAACCCACTGTAATATTTTAGCAAAATTTTATTTACTATAACTTATATTGGATAAACGGTGTTCATTCTATTGTTCTTTCTTAACCTTCTAGTACGTATTTCAAGTGTTACAGGCTTTTAGAACGCAGGGTGGAATAAATGGCTTCCCAAAATGATTATTTGTAGGTTCTTTGCAAGCAAGTTTGACATTCCATAATGACTGCACTGAGGCCAGGGCCATTATTTAACAGATCCTACTGAGCCAAATGAGAGTCTCATCGAAGGATAAATGGAATTGCTGATTTAAAGTCTAGCTGAATAGGAAAAAGTCAGAGTCCTTAGCTGAGAACAAGAATGTAAATACAGCAAAGGAATGTTTTTCCTTTGAAAAGAAACAACTGTAAGACTTTTATGATTTAAACACTTATCACTGTAACAGTGCTCTGCAGGCATAAACAGGCACCAGAAGCTCAAAAGTAACTGTAATAAGCTTTTATAATAAATGAATAAGTGGAGAAGGTTTTTTTCTGTTTAAGTAGTACACAAATAAGTGTCCTCTGTTCCAGGACAATTGAATCTTTCGGAGAATGAAAAGATATTCAAAAAAGCTTTATTTAAGAAACAAAAACAAAGCACAACAACAAAACCTTAAGGCTGAGATTGTGGATGTCGTTGAGGTCAGGAGATAACGCCCAATGAGGATGGCATATTTGGCTTATTCTCAGTGTACTAATCCTGAGATTGTGGTCAGATAACTTAATTCATAACAATCAGTCAGTGACACGACTGCTTTTCCTTTGTAGAACACTTAATAACATTTTGGAGGTCTCAAAGTGATCATAGGATTCTTGTATGGTTTGCAGAGCATGACAATTTATTGACTTCTTGAATTATTCACAGTAACCGAGTGGTCACCAAGCAGTAAAGTTCAGCGATCTTGCAGCTACAGCTGGTAGCCCACAAACAAACAGGAGCCTGAGATGACACAGGAGGAAGGGTTTTAAGTCTGAAATAGTTCCAAGTCAGCAGTAATTGCTTCTGGATTCATTATAGTTGCATTTATTTTAAATAGAAATGATGCTGTATAACTGCTTCTCTGCTAAAAATAAGGAGGATGAGGTAACGCAGACACAACTGAATTGTTCCTCCTAGAAGTTCAGCTTCTTCTCCTTAAATACAATATTCCTAGTAATTTTTATTTCTTTTATTCCCTCTTGTTTTCCTCTTTTGACTCTTTCATTTGCCAAATTTACCTTCAAGCCTATTCTTGTCACTTCTGGAGTAACCTGAGGCCCATCTCATCAGTCCCTGTTCTGAAGAGTAGACATCACTCTTGTACTTCAGTTAGCACTAATATATACTCACTGAAGCTTCCTAAAGAATTTCTTACCTGGCAATGTGTGTCATGGCGATTCAAAGGAACTGTAAGAAAGGAAAGGTTGTTGATGTAGTCTACCTAGACTTCCGCAAAGGCTTTGACACGGTCTCCCACAGTATTCTCCTGGGTAAACTGGCTGGACAGGTATACCCTTCTTTGGGTAAGAACTGGCTAGAGGGCCATGCCCAACAGGTTGTTAAGTTAATGGAGTTAAGTCCAGCTGGCGACCCGTTACAAGTGGTGTCCCCCAGGGGTTAGTACTAGGGCCTATCTCGTTTAATATCTTTATTATGATATCCTAGATGAGGGGATTGAGTGTACCCTCAGTAAGTTTGAAGATGACACCAAGTCGGGAGATGGTGTCAATCTACCTGAGGGTAGGGTGGCTCTTCAGAGGGATCTAGATAAGCTGGATCACTGGACTGAGGTGTATGAGATAAGGTTCAACAAGGCCATGTGCCGGGTCCTGCACTTTGGCCACAGTAACCCTATGCAGTGCTGTAGGCTTGGGGCTGAGTGGTTGGATGACTGTGAAGAGGAAATGGACTTGGGGGTGTTGGTCAATGCTTGGCTGAAAATGAGCCGACCAGCTGACTTGGCTGAAAATGAGTGTGCCCAGGTGGGCAAGAGGGCCAATGCCATCCTGGCCTGCATTAGAAATAGTGTGGCCAGCAGGAGCATAGAGGTAATTCCTTGTACTTAGCAATTGTGAGGCTGCACCTCGAGTATTGTGTTCAGTTTGGGCCCCTCACTACAAGAAAGACATTGAGGCCCTGGAACGTGTCCAGAGAAGGGCAAATTGAGGGCACTGGTGAGGGGTCTGGAGCACAAGCCTTATGAGGAGCGGCCGAGGGAGCTGGGATTGTTTAGTCTGGAGAAGAGGAGGCTCAGGGGAGACCTCCTTGCACTCTACAACTTCCTGAAGGAAGGTTGTGATGAGGAGGGGCTTGGCCTCTTCTCCCAGGCAACAAGCAGGACCCAAGGAAATGGCCATAAGCTGTGCCAAAGGAGGTTTAGATTGGATAAAAGGAAAAACTTTTTCTCTCAGAGAGTGGCCAGGCACAGGAATGGCCTGCCCAGGGAGGTGGTGGATTTGCCATCCCTGGCAGTGCTCAAGAGGCGTCTGGATGAGGAGCTATGAGATATGGTTTAGTGGCTTGTGCTGGTAATGGTGATGGGAGGACGGTTGGACTGCATGATCTTGTAGGTCCTTTCCAACCTTGTGATTCTGCGATGCTATGATTCTATGGATGGCACTTGATCTTCTCCTACAGATCTGTCTCTCTCCATATTGGTACAGTCCTGTCATAAGTACTGGCTGGCAGCTTTATAGAACATTTTGTCTTGACTATATTCTAATAGGTACTCAAAAACCTTGTACTATTTTGGATTCTCTTTTTATTACCTGTAAAAGACCATTCATGTACCAGTGGCTCTGGACATTCTTCCTACAATAGGAAGCTTGGGATAAATAAAAGTCTGATGAACCTTGAAACATTATCTTTGACTTTCATTGCATAAGTGAATTTAAGGAAACTTGGCAGGAGCCATGTAAAGAGATGTAGCTGACAGTGCTTGTTCTGCTGGGTCTCTCCTTGGACATCTCTCTCATGTATTGAAATATCGCTGCTTGAGTCATTAGACCACTGACTTTATCAGGTGACATTGATAAATCTGTTAAACTGTTAGACCTGGAAACACTTCTGAGCTTGCCAGGTCTGGGTACCGTCCTAGCCAGGTTCCTATACCATAGTGAGGTAAAAGCCTAATGCATGGTGCTCCCCTCACACACACTTTCTTTCCCTTTCTTTTCAATGGAAGGATAGATCACAATGGAGTAATAGCATGCTCCAATCAGGTCTAAGGTCTGTATGACAAATGACTAGGGCCAGAGAATGCCATGGTCTGCACTACTTTGTCTAGCAGAGAAATCTTGTTAAAGATTTACAGCATGTGCATGGTCAGCTGATTTCCAGAGAGGAGAGTAGCAGTGCATTAAGCATTCATTACACATGTACTATATTTAGCTAACTCTTATTGCATCACAGAAGATGGGATAAAACATGGCGATGTTTAGTCATAGAAAAAGACATTTTGTACACAGATGTGTCTAATACTCAAAGGTTTCAACTACAGATGAACCAACATCTTTATTTCTGCCAGATAGCTCGATGATTTTATTCTTGCAGTTTGTAAGATACTTTTGAGACTACTGAAGCTAGGATTTTCTTGGGAGAAGGTCTCTTTCATCTTCCTATCAAGGGGGAAACTGCTGGCTGTAATAATTCTGCCAAAGAAATAGAATTTATGAACGGGGAACAAAGAAACTAGGAAAGTAAATGTATGTATTTATTCTAGTGTTTTGTTTCTTTCTTTTTGTTTGTTTGTTTAAGAAAAATCTTTGAAAAAAAGCTTATCTACTTTTTGAACATTCACAGTATTTGTCCGTTGATCATATGGAGTGATGCTCATATATGACAAATAGGAATTTCCAAAGGTCGTGTAAAATTTTGAATGTACTTTTATTTGAAAGATTATCAGCATTAAGCTTCTTTAAAGCAAAATCTTGCATGTCCTTAAGGAGAGAGTCCCTGCAAAATAAATACAGCAATACAAATCTGAATGGCTTTCAGAGGAGGTGTGTGCTTAATTATTTAAAAGCATAATGGGTCAAATAAATAACAAAGAATTCCTTGACATATTCCTAGAGCAAGAAAGTCACAATAAAGCAGGTTATAAAACAACTTTTTGAAAAATCTGTTAACAAATCACCTAAATAATTTCTTTAAGCAGATGATGTATAGATAAGGTGCAAGAACATCTCAGCCTCCGTAACTGCGACATAACTCAGGAAAAATGGGCCCAGGATAGGAATGGCTCAGTTTGTGATTGAGGTTGCATGAAAATATACAGGTCTTGCATTGCTGTAGTGACTGACCGTTTAGGTGAGGGAAGCAAAAAGCGAGATTGCCTAAACATTTGAAAGTATAAGATATGAAAAGTTTGGGATCTTTTTCAAAGTTAAAGATACTTAGCAATATATTTAGTGCCATGCTCATATGTCTCTAAATTCTTGGCCATTAGGTGCTTTAACTTGTACATACCTGTTCGTCTTAGCCAGAAGCAATGATGCTGTGGTTTGAGATCAACAATTAGATCTTTACATTTGAATGGATGTTTAATTAAAAGATTAGAGATTGGAATTTGCACAACCTTAAACATTTATACCATGAATGGAAACATCAGTAAATGATGGAATTAATCTAGCTGATATCAACAGCGCGCTCTATGGTCATTGGAAAACTGTAAATCTAAATGAGCTAGATTGAAAGTATAATATGAGAGTCAAGATACATTTCTGAAACTCTGTAGAATGAGAGTAGCGTTTCTTCCTTAAAATAGATTGTGCTATTATTAGGAGCTTAAAGTTACACTTCTGCACTGAGATGCTTTGGCTTGACATCAAATGTAATTTTCTGTCTGATACTTGAAAATACATCTCAAAATGATGGTAATGTTTAGACATTTAGACATTTAGACAATGCATTTAGGATGCATTAGAAATTCTTTTCACTAGGATGCTTCTGATGCATTTTTGCTCCTGTTACCTAGGAATCCAAAGAAAGCATATTATGTATGAAAGTATGAATAATAAGCAAGGTTCTGTACTATCTGCATTGTTTTCCTTCTACCAAGAATATAAAAATATGTAATGAGACAGGAAACTCCTACAGAACACAATTAACTTGTACAATTACTTACTGCTGTTACATACAGGTGAATGTAAGTACATATCTGAAAGCAAAAACACAGGTGTACCTGGGTCTTTCTAAAAAGGTTACTGAAGAATTCTGCTGTGCTCATGATGGATGGTTTCCTCCACAAACAGAAATATGTTTTTCACTTTTTTCCTTTTTCACTGACCTCTCCTTATAGAACTTTGAAAATATATTCTGCTCAGAAGTTACTGAGCTCTTTCTATTACACTGCTGCCAATTACAAAAGCATTTTTACCTTGTTAAGTCTTAAAACTCCTCAGTTTTAAGTGATGTATGCTGTTCCTACATTTTTCCCATTACTATCTGTAATGAGGATATTTGCACATCTGTAGTATTTCACTTTTACAACAGTTCTCATGCTACCCACTGCTACTTGGTACTCATTTTTTTTCTCAGCAATATCACAAACCAATGTTCTAGGCATGGGGTTTTTTTTGCGCCTTTGTAACTTCTGAGGTCTTCAACCAAACCTTTCATGGTGAGTATATTGTTATCCATCTAGGGAATGAATTGGAAAAGGCACCATTCAAGATATTATGTTATTACCTTAGAGTTATAATATCTTGAACTCTTTTTTTTTTTTTTTTTTTGCCACTTGGGGCTTGGTTAAGTAGAATAAATAGAGGATTTTGTTTATTTTGTAGACTTAGCAGTCAGCAGTGAGATGAGAGTAGCGTCAGAGCTGAAGATTGCTTGAAGTAAAAAAAAATGGTGTGTCTTGATTCATTTTACTTCCTGTTTGCTATCACAGTCATTCTAAGGCTACAGAATTAGAAATGTAACCTTCTGCATCTCCCTATCTCCTGTGCATTTGACATCACCATTTAGGGAAGATCTGGACTCTGGCAATATTTGCAATATGTTTTCTTGTGATGTCAATAAAATGCCTGGAAAATCCTCATGAAGAGATCCTAATTACTACTTGCACCACGATAACTAGCTTGTCAGAGAAGTCTTCTCTTGCTGAAGTTTGATGCAAATTCACACAGTCTTATTTTTAGGCATTACTGAGCTGTTTTAGGAAACATCACGAAAACTCAAGGCTGTGCTGCCTTTTGGACCTGCAAGTAAAGCA
Organism: Alectoris magna; assembly: GCA_030625065.1. Lineage (NCBI taxonomy): Eukaryota > Metazoa > Chordata > Aves > Galliformes > Phasianidae > Alectoris > Alectoris magna. The sequence continues at coordinate 65,595,801 of CM060560.1, forward strand.
CTGTAGATTACAGTTTGAGTGAGGGCTCAGGTTCTTTACCAAGATGCCTGTTACTGCTTGCATTGTAACTTATCCTTAAGGCTAGAAGTATTCCTTTCACCATTTTCTTTTCCTCTGAGAAGACACAGAATCATAGAATGATGAGAGGAAATCGTGGTAAATAAAAGCCTTGCAGAGATATAGTACTATGTCAGTACTTGCCAGGAGCGTTCCTCCTTTGTTCACATCTTTACACTTCAATTAGGCAGTGCAGGTCACTTTACCACAAGAGTGTAAGAGAGAATAGGTTTATTGCTAATAAAAAGGAAAGGAAAAAAAAAGACATTAGATGAGACTTTTAAACCTTATAATCGGTACTAAGTAATTACGAAGAGTAAAGAGAAAATAGTCTTAGATCATACTTCATACTGCCTTCTTTGTGCTTTTTCCAGAGATCTTCACACTATCAAAATCTCTAACAGTGGAATTAGGATTGAATCGAAGCTATTTTCCATTAACACCAGCAAGCGTTCAATGTGACTATGTTTATATATCCATACCACACTTTTTTTGTATAATGTGTAAAAAGTAGTGTTATGTATGTTCAAAACACTGTAGTGGGAAATACTAATTACAGTTTGTATCAGTTAAACCTAGTTTCTCTTTGGTGCTTCCATGTAAGGGTCTACTTTCTGTTAGGTTCTTTGGTTACCCAGGATTCTAGTATTACAAGACACTAAGTTCTATTTTTTCTTTTCAGATTCTAAATCTTGTAAACTCTGTTATACCTTGAGTCCCTGTACATTCTCTACTTTATTTGAAGCGACACCTATGAAAAACTGTCTAAAAACATAGCCTGTAAACTTCTTTATTGATTGCAAGGGTAAAACTGGATTATCTCACTCCTGTTTTGTCAGTCCAGTTTTTCAATGTTGTTGGATTATTTTGTGTTCAGTTCTTCTGTTCAGGTTTCTCCGATTTGAATTTCCCCAGTTTTTAAAGTTGGGGGCAGATCATTGACTACTCAGGCATTCTCTTGTGTTTGTTTCCATCTTCCAAGAATTATAAAGTATAGATCCCTTGGAATATGCCCATAGATGCAGTTAGTTGTCATTTATCATCTCATGTAACAGTTCCCAAAGCCCCTAGGTGTAATCTTAAAGCCTCAGAGAAAGTGAGATGAAAATCCTGAGATGAAAAAAAAAGAAAATGATTGACATCTCATTTTGGAATATTCCCTATACTAAATAGTAACACTTGATGGTGTTATTTACAGAGTCTGTATCCATTTTATTTGTAGCATGCCTAGACAGCATCCTCAGTGTTCAGGGAAATCAAAGCATTTCTGAGAGACTGAAATCCTGAGAAGACTGGAGAAAGACATTGGCTTTTTGTTTTGTCTTTTCCTGATACTGAAAGGGATAAATAAATGTAAGTGATCTCCATTGAGAGGAAGGTCTGTGCCATAGACTATTAGTCTGCCAACGGATTGGTTACTCATATGTGGTATGGGGGGGTTGAGTACTGGTCATTATTATTATTCTCTTGCAAAAATGACGAATAGCCATAATTTGGCTCTGAAATGCGTAGCTTGCAGTTGTGAGATCAAAAAGCCCAAAACTTCATTGATAAAAGCCAGAGGTGCCTTGAAAGACTGAAACAAATAGCTCTACTTTCTTTCCCTTTAAAAACAAAATGTGCAATCACAGAGGATTTTAATTAAATATTGATGTACTACGTAAACTGTTTTATTTTTGACTTTGAAATCAAAACATTGAAAAGGACTGCACAATCAAAATGAAATTCTGTCTGCTGGAACATTAAACTATGTCAGAAATGCAAATGTAGAATATAATACACAGAGCTGTTTTCAAATTATTGTTTTCTCAGGCACTGTTATTTTTCTTTAGCTCATAACAGTTCTCAGAAAATCATTATCAGGTTAGAATTGAGCTGATGGTTTTTTTTTTAATTGTATAGGAATATCGCCCTTTCTACCAATTATTATTCTTTTACATCAAATAAGGGATATTCTGAAACCAATGTCTCCTATTTTGTTATGTTGGCCCACAATGTCAGAGGAGGATATTGGTGGTGTGGCAGTAGAGGTTGAACCTTCGTAACAGTATTCCCTTGCATTTTGTTGTGGTGTGACAGATGGCAGCAGAGGGGCAGTCTGATGAAATGGTCTCTGGCAGGGAAGACACATATGAAGCAAAGCTGTGTCTCTGCTTGCTGAATTTTTATGGAGACCAAACCATGGACTCACGACACACACACAGTGAGGTAGTGAGTGGTGCATATCAGCAGTGGCAACAGAGACAGTGGGTTTCTCTATCAAATAGGGTTTTTGTGCTCTCTCTGTCTATTGTAGTTTCCATGGAAATAAATAGGAGGCATTACTTTTGGAGTAGCCTACGTTTTGGTGGGTCTGACTTTTCGATTGGACTACCAAGATGCATGTGAATGTGCAGAGAAGAATCTAGTTAAGTATTCTTCAAAGTCTCTAAGGATTCAAGGCCTTTACTTTTCTGACTTTAGTACCACATGGCTTAGTAGCAATTTTCAGATTTAATATTAGTAGTGAGTCAATATCTTCCCAGGGATATAAGAAGGAAAGGATGAGCAATAATAAAGCACACAAGTAAAAATACTGTGGGATTGTATTTCTTGCTGATGCATGAAGGACATCACTTATTGATCAGTTTCAGACTTTGAACTGAGTGGTTAAATTCTCAGCTGACAGGCTACAGCTAAATGAAGCAATGTTGTTAGGGATAATTCCCATGAAGAACTTACATTTTTCTCAAATGTTCACTGCATTTTTTTTATTATTTTTTTTTCGTAGTGGAAAATAAAATATATCTGATAGGAATGTGAAATAAGAAATAATGGTACTGGAAAAACTATTCGAGCAATTTATAGAAGAGAAAACATCAAACTTAAAGATTATTGTTTTCCTTATATTGCTTCCTTCGCTGAACGAATCTCAGTTTTCATGGTTGATAGAATGATACTTCTTTTTCAGATTAACTCTTCAAATACAGACTTCTAGTGACTGTCACCAGGCATCTTCTGAACTTGTTCCTCCTTTAACCACAAATTTCAGGATAACTTTTTTTGAACTTTATTTAAATAATGAGATAGATAGAATAGTTAAAAGTAGGAACAGTTCCTAGCCAAAAATCTCACCAACCATTTATCATGATTTATAGGCCATATTTAATCATATTTTTGTGAAATGAATTGTTTTTTTCTTCCCCTCCTTCCCCCCTGCCCCCCCTCCATCCACACACACACACACACACACACGTTTCTTTCTTGAACAATGAATGTAGCAATCCGTGACTCATAGCTTTCTAGAACAGCAGTGATGCATACTGGAAAAGTCTAATGAAGAAGAGAATGGTTCTGCTCAGCCCAGTTCTCACCAGCAGGTAAAAATAGACATTCAAAGTAGAACAATGAGTATGAAGATGGAAGAAAGAGAAACTTAGAACAAAACTACTGTCCAAAAAAAACCAACAAAAACCAAAACCCCAAACCTAAGAACTTTATTCCGGGAACTTTAGGAATGTTCAAATATAAAATGTCACAGTGAAAACACTGGAGAATCTCCAATTCACCCATTGTTAATGGTTTTCCTACTATAAATTGCATCAGATAGAGGGTTAGTCCTCAACTTTTCATGGTCTGGCAATGATTTCTAGAGGCTCATATTTTCTTGTAGCATAATTTAAAGAAATGAATATGAAGAATTCCAGTATAGAGATAATTTTTCCTGTAGCATCACAGAAGAATCTGACAGAGCTGGGATTGTTCAGCCTGGAGAGAATTTATCAACATTTCTAAATGCCAGAATGGAGGGTTTAAAGGAAATAAAGCCAGAGTCTCCTCAGTGGCACCAGAGAGAGGTCAAGATGCAACAGGTAGAAATATGCAGAGAAACATCTTCGCTTTTTTTTTTTCTTTGCACAAATGTTAGACACTGTGTCTTCAATGTTAGACTCTGTCTCTTTATGTGTAAAAAAATGATGCTTTTCTTTTTGTAGATACAGAAATTAAGGTGGACAAGATATAGTAAGTAAACAAACCCAAATAATATCTGAAATACTATGTTCAGCTAAAAGATAATTTTCACTGAATATTAATTACTTTTGATTTTCTAGCTGACAGCAATATGCAATATTGCTGCAATAAAAAATCAGAAGTAATTGATGGTGTTTGTAGCAATTATGTCTTTCTGTTCTCGGAATACAAGCTTTAAATACTTCTCCTATTCAGAACCTAAATAGCTAAAAAGAAGCTCAAAGAAAGGTTTGAAAAGTATTAATAAAAGCATCCATTAGGCTCTACAAATGGTTTATCAAACATCTGACTTAAAGAACCTGTTCCTTTCAGAGTCTACCTGCCAATGTGTTAAAGCAAAACAAAACAAAAAACAAAAAAAACAAAACTACAACAAGAAACCAGTATTAAAAACAGCAAAACAAAAACCCCTCCCACACCAGCCCACTTCCAATTTAGTATTTAAGTAGTACTCTTGGAAAGGATTTTGTGCTATCATTTTAGTTTCAGTTCCTCCACCTTTTTCTGATCATTTTAAAGGAATCTAAATCTTCCAGAATCAGAAACTGTTCCAAGGGCCTGAGGACAGACAAGGGTGTCATGAATGCAAGCGTGCCTGGCATGATGAACTTTTAAAGCAAGTGGCCAGATTGCTTGAGGAAATTACCAGGCAGTATAGTATTCAAGAACAGGGGAGAGAGATTAATGTATGATATTGCACAGTGACACCACCAGAATTACAGATCTGTCTGACCAGGATCTGGGTAGAAGGAGAAGAATGGGTTGATTAGTCTAATTGTCTGTGTGGATGGGATCACACTCAGGTTTCAGGTGATCTTGGATGTATCTCTCAGAGAATGGTGTTGCTGCAGGTAGCTAAGCACCACACAGTTATTTGCTTGCTTCCCCCTTTCTCAGGAGCATGGTGGGGGGAGAGAACTGGGGAAAAAACCCACAAAAACAAAGTGAAACTCATGGATTGAGATGAAAACTATTTACTGTGAGAGAGAAAAGGAGGACAGGAAGAGAGGATAAATGGTTATGATAATTTTATATATATGCATATTTATTTATTTATTTATTTATTTAAAAACAAAACAGGTGTTGCACAAGGAATTGCTCATGACACACTGACTGATGCCCAGATAGTCTCCAAGCAGCAGCAGGCTGCCTGACCAACTCCTGCTGTTTCTAAGCTTTTCTCCCACACGATGTCATATGGTATGGAATATCCCATTGGCCAGTTTAGGCCAGCTGTCCTAATTCTGTCCCTACACAACTCCTCATGCCCCATTAGCCTCCCACATAGGCAGGACAGTATGAGAAGCTGAGGAACTAAAATGTCCTTGGCTCTTTATGGCACTGCTTAGCAAAAGCTAGAAACACTGGTGAGTTACCAATGCTGCTTTTTTTCCAAAAGCCAAAATATTCCAGCTGAAACCAGGACAACCAGGCATGCTGATGTTAGATGGGATGCAACCAACTAGGTGGGGCAAGAATGTTCTGGGCAGCAAACTGTCTGTACTGATTAGCAGAGTTTTAAACTAAATTTGATGGGGGAGGGAGATGTACTTCTCCTTAATGCAGAAGAGCCAGGGAATACCTTATGAAGAAGCTGGGGAAAACCTCAGATTTTACCCAAAGGAATTTTGGGGGGCTCTTCTAAGAAGATGACATGACTGACAGCCTATCTGTAGTGCCTCTGCACTAATGAGTGCAGCACAGGAAATAAGCAGAAGGAGTTGGAAGCCACAGCACAATTAGAAAACTATGACATAACTGCTGTCATGGAAACAGGGTGGGATGAATCACACAACTAGAATACTATGGATTGAGGGTACCAGCTTTTTAGAAGATATAAGCAGATCAGCAGGGGCAGGAGAGTTGCCTGCTATGTTAAGAAGTGAGTAAATTACAAAGATCTGTCTCTAAAAAATAGCCTTTATCAGGTTGAGAGCCTGTGGATAAAAGTCAGAAACTGGGCTGGCAATGGTGGTTGGGGGCTACATCTGGTGGTTGTGATCCACTACAGACCATTTGATCAAGGGGACCCTGTTGAAAAAGCCTCTTGTTTCAGCTACAAGAAGCATTGCGCTTACAGGCTCTAATCCTCATGAGGGATTTCAACCACCTACATTGTCTGCTGGGAGAGCAACACAACAGGCTCCAAACAATCCCAAAGACTCCTGGAGTGCATTGAGGGTAAATTCCTGGTCTAGGTAACCAGAGATGAAGCATTACTTGATCTGGTGCTTGCCAGTGAAGATGAGCTCGTTACAGAGGTTGAGACTGGAGGCAGTCTGGGCTGCAGCAACCAAGCCCTGGTAGAGTTTGTGATCTTGAAGAAGATGGGCCTGGCTAAGTGCAAAGCCAGGACCCTGAACGTCAAAAGAGCAAACTTTTGACTGCTTAAGGAATTATTGGATGGGACCTCCTGGTAAACTGTCCTTAGGGACATAGGAACAGAACAGAGCTGGCAGCACTTTAAGGACATCTTTTTGAGAGCAGAAGACTTCTCCATTCTCCAGCATAAGAAGCCAAGCAGAGGAGGCAGGAAATGGACATAGCTAAGCAAGGACCTTCTGGTCAGAAAGAGGGATAAGAGAGACATGTACAGGCAATGGAATCAGGGATGCGAAGCCTCAGTAGAGTATAGGGATGTCACCTGGGCATGCAGAGAAGGGATCAGGAAAGCCAAAGCAGAAATGGCACTGAACTTGGCAAGACACATAAAGAATAACAAGAAGGGATTCTACAGGTACGCTGTAGGAGTGCACAGTGTACTACACTGTACACTGTACAGGAGAGACAGGCCAAGGAGAGTTAATCCTCGATCACTGATAAGTGAGAAATTAGAAATGGCAAGAACAGATGTGGAAAAGGCTGAGGTACCGAACTAGTTCCCTGTCTTGGTCTTCATAGTCTGACTTCTCTGAACCTCTACACAGCGGTTGGATGAGCAAAGTCTATCCCACCATAAGCAAAGAACAAGTTTGAGACTATCTGACGAGACTGAATATGTAAAAGTCTATGGGGCTGGACAACATGCACCCCAGTATCCTGAAGGAAATGGCTGATATGGTTGTCAAGCCACTCTCCATCATATTTGGAAAAGTCTTAGCTGTCGGGTGAGGTCCTTGCCTGTCAAGTTGGGTGGAGAGGATCTATATTTGCTTTAGCCAGGGCAAATGTAGAGTCCTACACATGTGGAGGAATTACCACACACATGAGTACAGGTTAGGGACTGACATCCTTGGAAGGAACTTTGTGGAGAAGGACCTCGGTGTCCTGGTGGACAACAGTTGACCATGAATCAACAGTGTGCCCATGTGATCAAGAAGGCCAATGGTATCTTGAAAAATATAGTATTTATGAAAAAGAGCAAGGCTAGAGGGTCAAAGAAGGTAATCCTCTCCCGCTACTCTGCCCCAGTCAGAGCACATTTAGAGCACTGTGTCCAGTTCTGGGCTCTCCAGTTTAAGAAAGACAGGGTACTTTCAACTGAGGAATGGCTGAGAGACCTGAGTCTGATCAGGCTGGAGAAGACTGAGAGGTGATCTTATCAATGCATATAAATATTTCAAGGGTGGCAGTCAAATGGATGAGGCCTGCGTTTTTTTAGTGGTGCCCAGTGATAGAACAACGGGAAATGGGTGCAAACAGAAATATGGAAAGTTCCACAGGAGCATGAGAAAAAACTTCTTTACTCTGAGGATGGCAGAGGTCTGGAACAGGCTGCCCAGAGAGATTGTGAAGTTTTATTCTCTGGAGATATTCAAAACCCACCTTTATACTTTCCTGTGTAAATTATTCTTAGGAAGCTGTTGCATCAAAAGAGGGGTGGCCAGAAGGGAGAGGGAGGTGATTGTCCCCCTTTACTCTGCCCTTGTGAGGCCCCATCTGGAGTACTGCATCCAGACCTGGGACTCCCAGCAGAAGATGGATGTGGAGCTGTTGGAGTGAGTCCAGAGGAAGGCTATGAGTGTGATCAAAGGGTTGGAGCACCTGTCTAAGAAGAAAGACTGAGGGAGCTGTACTTGTTCAGATTGGAAAAGACAAGGCTCCTGTGATGTTTCATTGTGGCTTTCTGATACTTGAGGAGAACTTGTAAACAGGAGGGAAATGGACTTTTTACACTGACAGATAGTGGTAGAACAAGGGGAATGGTTTTAAACTAAAAGAGGGGAGATTTAGATTAGGTATTAGGGGAAATCTTTTTACTCAGATTGTCATGAGGCACAGGAACAGATTGCCCAGAGAGGTTGTGGATGCCCTGTTACTGGAGGTATTCAACTCCAGGTTGAATGGTGTCCTGGGCAGCCTGATCTAGTGGGTGACAAGCCTTCCCTTGGCAGAGTGTTGGAACTAGATGATCTTTATGGTCCCTTACAACCTAAACTATTCCATGGTTCTATGATTGTAAAAGAATCATTATTTGAATTTCCATTTCTAGCTGTAAATTCACATAAAATAAATCGAATGTAATTCTGTTTATGTGGGAGGGCGACTGTTTCTTCATTCCAAGTATGAAAAGGTCTACTAGAGTCCCTTGGGCACATTTATTGGAGGGTGTTGCATGGGTCAACTTTATAGCAATTTTTTGAGAAAAATCATTCTGCTTGCTTTGCTGTAGTTTGAATTCCTGTTTGGTTCACTGGGAAGATACACTGAACATCTGTGACAAGTGTCAGGTCCAAAGAAGGGCAACAAGGCTCGTGAAGGGCTTGAAGAATATACCCTGTGAGGAGCAACTGAAGGAACTGGGGCTATTTATATATATATATATAGTCTGGGGAAAAGGAGGCTGAGGGGAGACCTTATTGCTCTCTTCAAATACCTGAAAGTTGATTGCAGCGAAAGTGGTGTTGATCGCTTCTCACTGGTGACAAGTGACAGGAGAAGGTGAAATGGCCTCAAGTTGTGCCAGGGCAGTTTTATGTTGGATATCAGGAAAAACCTCTTTACAGGAAAGGTTGTTAAGCACTGGAATAGGCTCTCCAGGGAGGTGGTTGAGTCACCATCCCTGGATGTGTTTAAAACTGTCTGGATGTGGTGCCCAGGGACATGATTTAGTGGAGGTTTGTTAGAGTTGGGGTAGTATGATGAGGATGAGGTTGGACTTGATGATCTTTAAGGTCTTTTCCAACCTGAGCAATTCTGTGATTCTATGTTTGCAGAAAGACAATGTTCCAGCACTATGACATCAGCTATTAAGCAACACTTGGTGTCTGTGCCATTATGATCTAGAATAAAACTTTTAGATGCTTTATCTCTTACAGTCAATAATGAATATACAAATTGTAACAGGGAATACCCTGTTTGTTTACACCCTTCTTTGTTTCTCTGGCAGTCCTGTGGCACGCTGAAATGTAAGATAAGTTTCTTACATAAACTTAAGATTCACCTTTCCTAATATTTACCTGTGCATCTCTCCATGATTGCAATTCACATAGAGTTCATCCTTCATCTACATACATCATCGTTGCATTTATGCTAGCTGCAATGCATTAATGCTATAGCAAAATTAAGCTTATTTCTCCACTTATCATCCTATCAAGTTTAGTGAAATGTATATTGTTGTGTTAAAGAAAAAATATATCTGATTTTTACTACAATTTTTGTCATTTTTGCAGTGGAAGAAAATGCAGAACTATAGCAACAGTGCTTAAGAGACAAGCACACTACCTTTATACAATATCATTACCTTTAGAGTCACAGATCCTTGCTCTGCTATTTGGTAGGAAAGAGTGACTCTGTCACTGAAGGATGGCTACGCTCTTTGGGTTATGAACTATGCTTGTTAATGCTGTTGAAAACCGTTCTGGGTGGTAAACATGGCCCAGCAGTAGGCCCCTTCCTACATGAGGGGAAAGTCTGTGAAATCCTGTATGATACTGATGTGTGGGGCTTGTACATGTATGTGTAGATCCTGTTTCTGATGCATAAAAATTTTAGGGATGTTTTTTGCTTTCTTCCCATGGAAGTATGAAGTGGGTTCAAAATGCCTAATGCAAATGAATACCTCTATCAATTGCTGTGATCATCAAGATGCCTGAGCTTCACTTTCTTCACATTGGAGGAAAGTCAAGTTCTTTCAGATTGTTTTGTTCCACCAACCTGCTTGCAGAGGCATATGATGACTTGCAGTGCGATACTTTGCTTTTTAGCAAGGAGAGGCAAATGAAGGCTTGTGCCTTCCTCAAAGTGCTCTTACTGTGAGCTGGCTATGCTAGTAATCAGCTCTGCTCAGCAGGTGTTTATTCATTAACTTTTATCGCAATCCTTTGCATAGGACAAAGGGATTTGTTCAGCCATAACAGGGCATGCAAAGAAAATAATAAAACATGGTACTGAAAAAAAGAGAAGTACTGATGTTATTAAAAATTAAAAATGGGCTTTAATTATGTTTTAAAAATAAAAGTGCATCTTCTTACACCACTTGTTAAAAACTGGTCATAGAAAAACATTAATATTCTTTCTTGTGCTTTTTTTTTTTTTTAAAAAAAAAAAAAGGTTTTGTTTTAAAAATAGCATTAAAATTTCCTTACCTTAATGTATTTATTTACTTGTTTTTAATCAAAATGTTCTCTTTCTGGATCTAGCCATATGATCCTGTTAAGAAAAATCCTTTGTGGATTCCTAGTAGGAGTTCTGATATTGTGGTAGACTGACTAATGTGTAGACATACCATTCTTTAATTATGAAACTTGAAGTGTTTCTAATCCTCTCTGGATTATAATCAAGAGATGTTGCATCAATTTCTGTTGTTCTGGTAATGTTACATGGGATTGTAATTTAAATTGGTAACGTGTCCCTTCAATCCCTCGAAAAAGAAGCTGGCAGCATAGTGATTAAATTCAGATTTCTGTAAATTATTTTTATTGCTCATCTTTCATGCAGTAGCACCTTGATTTACTCAAGCAATATCCTGCAAGGCTTTGCGGATGTGGTTTTTAATCACTGTGAGTAGCCAAGGAATTTAATGACTTAATGACAAGTCCACCCATTTTAATGGGAACTGTGTGCTAATTAATTAGTGGAGGTAGTCTGTCAGCTTTTTAAAAAACATTGATAACTTGGCTGCATTTGCCCTTTGAGATTATGACTAATTGACTAAGTTTAGCTTCTCGATCAGTTGAATTGGGAGAAGTGGAAGAATCAGTTCAGTTTAACAAAATTCTATAATTTTTCTTTTTAAGAAGACAAGACCCCTCAGACTGTCATACTGTCTTGAAAAAAACAACACACTTCCATTTAGTCCCATCCAGAATATTTTATTTCTGCTACTCACTTAAAAATAAGACTGAACTAATGGGAAGAAAAGGTCTAAATTCACTGCTAGGTTGTTGCATTTGTCTAATAACCAGAGAAGGTGGAAGCAAGGCTTACACCAAACCCTTCCAAGATTTGTTTTTGCAAGGGTAAGTGGAAAGATCAACCAACTGAAGAGATAAAGAAGACTGGTCTCTGAACCTCTCCTGGGGCATTTAGAACAGTGGTTTCCAACAGACAAAAACAAAGTTGGGTCCCAGCTCTTCAGGGGAAAAAAAATTGATTTACATTTGTGCTTGCCCCTTCTAACTACAGATGAATGGATACCTGCATGTTTGTTATACAATAATTCATTTTGAATGTTTTTCTTTATTAGCCATGTATGTAATTCTAGCAGATCCCAGACTGGAATTATTTATCTCGGCTAAGGTGTAATTACTGGTTTATTGACAACTTTTTTGTTCTTCCTTCATATCTTCTCAACTTGGTTGAAGTTCATGAATCTACAAAAATTGCTTTCCTCAGGGATTGCATGGAGTTTATCTACCAGAAGGGAGCTCATGGTTTAAAAACAGGGTCTTGTGGGAATAAGAGGGTCCAGCACTTTTTAGTGTGACAGGATTCTTGAGTGAAAGATGTTTCAAGTTCACATTTTTAAGTCCTGATAAATTTTTCCAAAACTCCTCGTGGATTTTTCCAAGACATATATACTTCTGAAATTGTTGCTGTGCTTCTGCAATGCTGACTTAATTCTAACTGAAATCAGTAGAAAAAAAAAAAAAAAAAAAAAAAAAAAAAAGCTCTTACAATTTAAAAAGATGTTTTAAGAGCAATAATTGTTTTCAGTATAAAGTTTAGCAGGAGCCTAAAAAGTTGTAACCCAAAGTCATTTGTGCTGCTAGCTGATCCTCAGATTCTTCTGTTTGTAGCTCATCTTGCTACAAAGAAGTTTGTTTGCATCACTTATAAGTTGTGTTTGTTCTTCATGCAAATCACATGTAAGAATAAATATTCACTGCTGTGGAATGGTTTGTCATTCATCTCTGCAACCAATGAAGATAGCTGTGGTGTAGCAAAATATAATCTCAAGTAATTATTCTTGGAACCTTCTCCTACAGTATTTATTAAATATTTACAAATGGCAGCTAGCTTGTGGGTTTTCTGCTTGTTTTTGTAGCAGAATGGGAAAACAGAGGGGAAAAGAGTCTGAAGGTTTTGCCAGTACGGAATGTGCATAACATTTTTGATGGGGAGATGAAGCATATGTTGTTGAGAAAAATCTCCCAGTATTTAGTAACATTTAAGTCCATGGGGAAAAATAAATAAATAAATAAATAGAAGATAGCGCTCTTACCAGCATGTATATGGAATGAACTATAAAAAGGTTTTAATTTTTTTTGCCCAGGCACCCATGATCATGTTACTTGAACAAAACAAAGAAAAGAGACTTCATCAGTCCTTGAGCAGTCCCAGATTTTCTGAGCTTGGAAATGTAAAGATTCTGCTGCTGTGGAATTGCTTGGTCAAGAAAAAAACAAACAGCAAGAGGCCCCAAGAAAATGCTTTCTCTTCTGGTTGAAAAGCCTTAATGATCTGCTGAGTGAAAATGACTTCTGTATTGCAATTCAGTTCTTGAATGCTTCACTTTTATGTACATTTTAGCACTTTCCCACTTTTCTAAAGTGCTGCTGCCGCCATCCATGCTCACTGGCTCTTTGATTCTATTGCTGTCATTATTTTATTCTTTTAAGATGCTATCCTTTAGTTTAATTACTAAAGTGAGTAAATTGTTATGAAGTCAAAACATTAAAAAAAAAAAAAAAATCAACAGTATTTTAGACGATGAACAAACAGTAGGTAAATGTAGTCCTGAGCTACATCAGCAGCTTTTTATGAAATTCTCTAAAAACACAATAGTCCAAATCACTTCCAGGGAAAAATGTAGGTCTTAAAATGCTTTTTAAATAATGTGCTCGGGAATTTTATTAAAAATGATAATAATAAAGAGGAAAACCAGGAAACAACCAGTAGCTGATTATTTCTGTCCTTTACATTCCCACTTCTTTATGAGATGTTGGAACAACGCAGCTACATCAGACGAAGTGGGATAGCAGATCTGGTTGACAGGTAATTACAGTTAAATTATTTAAATTCAGTCAGCATGCTATGAATCCTTTAGCATACAAGCAAAACCAGGTAGTGAGAAGACAGAAATAGGAAATTTCAGTACAGAAACTGGCTTTAATGTGTGGTAATGGTTAGTGATCTTGAATCACAGCTGGAGTTATGATTTCTTCATGTTAATCCCATCTCTGATACTGTCTCCATATCTGAGGACAAGCTGTTTTCTACTGAAGTTACTCCAGTCTGATAGTGCTTCCTCATCCAACTCACAGGGCTTCAAAGAACTATTTAGGCTGCGTACAAGCTTTATAGCAAGAATGGATTAAGAAATAAAACACTACCATGACTTTCCTACCTTGCATTTGTTCCACTCTCTTGCTGTCTCAATTTTAAATTGAGAGAGAAAAAAAAAGCAGTTTTTGAACTGGAAAATGAATAGCGAAGCAGTTGTGGGGTTCAGAAAATGAAGATGAGAACAGTTGTTTCCAATGGGGGGGGGGGAATTTTGCCTCAAAGATATTTTGGTAATAGATCTTGTCTTTCACCTCAACAAACCAAATGCATCTAGAAAATGTGATGCATATCTGCAATGCCTAAGGAGTGGATGGCCACCAGAAAGCTTTTGGGAGTTGTCTTTTGATGTTTGTGATTGTGAACTGCATGCAAGAAGAAAGTGTCAGTACTACTGGAGGCTGTAAAGATAGTGATGTGACATAGGAAGTGCTTGGTGAAAACTGTTCATTTCTCTACAGATTTCCTGTGTCTTTACACTTATCTTCTGTGCTCAGGAGGCTGGTAAACCTCCCCTTCAGCGCTCATCCATGCAGCAGCAAATTAGAGAACTGTAAGAATGGAAAACAGAGATCAAGTCCATCTTCCTGCTAATGATATTAATACTTGTTTTATTAGTTTTAAACTTGTAAGAATGGAGATTCCCCAGACGTCACATTCCACTGCTTCATACTTCATGCTATTAGGAACCCAAATACTTTTTGCTGCTTTGGGTGCTGTAAATATATTAACCTTTAAATACATAAAAGTTTATGAATTTTTGTTGTGTCTCTTATCTTTCAAATTAACATTTCTCGTTCCACAATTCAGTCATTCCTAGAAATTATAGACCTCTGCAAACTTACTGAGGATGCACTCAATACTCTCACCCAGGTCATCAGTGAAGAACTTTGAACTTTATGACAGCCTGTGCCAGTCTTGGTTTCCTGCTTGAAAGTAGGTCTCAGACTCATTTTATAATTGAGACCTTACTGCTGACATATAGAGCCGAAGGGCCTTCTCTTCTGTGTAGCTGTGGTGTCCATTACCTACAGATGGAAATTTACATATGATGTTCTTTCAAATTTCATTAGGTTTTCCTTCTGCACATTCTTCAGTTTTTATTTTGAATTCTCATTCTGTCCTATAGCTGCTTAAATCCACTTCCATGTGATCTTAATATATATATATTTATTTATTGTGGTGGTGTCTATTTTTTGTATAGGTAATAAAACTGTTAACTAATTCTGGACCAAGATTAGTCTTCAGTGCAACCTTACTTGATTCAACTTTTCAGTTTATTTTATTCATAATCAATAATGAAGTAGTTTTCCATCACAGTATTTTTTTTATCGTATTCGTATACCTCATAATCTACCTTAGTATAGGAACTATAGGTGTTTGAGGGAAGGAGGAATGGGGATCCATGATAGGCAGTCTCTTTTTTTCTTAATTAAAACCTTACATATCAACCTTTTTTCCAGTCCCCTGTATCTAATGGAAGATGTTTAACAGCAAAGCACTCTTGCACAATCTTTTGAAAGACTAGAGAAGTAAACTAAGGAAAATATTTTTTGCTCTTTTCAACATGCTAAATCTGTCTGGGATTTTTTTTTTTTCCTATGAATGATTTTTACAGAACTTAAAAAATAAGTGTGTAATTTGTTTTGACGTTTACTGAAAGGAAGCTATGCAGCAAAAACATTTCAGTGTAATTTCTTTTCTTTGAAAAGGATTTTCAGTTGGCTAACACTTCCACTTAAGTGGAAAAGTGAATCCCGTTTGGGCAAAGAGATTTGAATGCCTCACTCAACCCATTAACTGTTGCTAATGAACACGAGTGTAAGAGTTCTCCCTGTCAGCAAACATGCTGCTTGTATAATTCTCTGAACTGTGCTTGAATCTTTTCTATTCATGTCACTGTAGTGTGCCTATTGCCAAAGTCTGAGATCCTTCCAGGAAAGTGACAGCAATATGATCTACCATATGATAACTTTCTTGCTTTCTTTTTTTTAATTCACAAAGAGAAACTTGCATGCAAGATACTTCTAAGGAAAAAAGAAAATGTGTGGTGTGCTAAGTGAAAGAACTTTATGTCCTCAACAGAGACTGCTAATGAAGTCTAGTGTAGTTACTACCTAGCTCATCTTGGTATAAGTCTGTGCAATGTGTTAGGTCAGTGTTGAGTATTAGTTTATTGAAAGTATGGTGTTTGGCACAAACAGAGTTTGACATGGAACCTTCAAATTTAACCATTAAATTTCTTTTTACTTAATGCTAATTTCATATATGCTTCTCAGGCACAATAACCAAAATCAGTCTTGAAGAAGATTCTCAGCAATAAATTTTGTTGCCAAGCTAGCCCATAGACATTTCCAACACTCAGATTCTTTTACTTGTAATACATTTGTTTCCTGCAGCCATACAATCTGTTTAGTTATCTTTCAACATGCTTCTTCAGTTAGTCTAGCTAGTTATTTTTATGCAAAGTTTCCAATTCTGACTGCTCTCTGTTGATAGAGGGAAGTAATATATTAAATTTGCTTTCTATTACCAGTTTACCTGAGACAATCAGCCTTCTAATAGCACAGTATGATAAACCAATTAAGCTAAACCTCGAAAACACAGAGGTAACAAATGGTTTTTCCTAATGCTTCTGTAGAAGGATTTTAACCAAGACTCATTCTTCTCCCTCCCATATGCTAGGAAACAATGTGAGTTGCAAGCTCACCATAATCTATTTTTGAAGCCCTTGGTTAGTGCCTTAGGCTGAGTATTGTGATAATGGGTATGCCCAGATTTATGGGACAGTGAGGTTTAAATTAAAAAAAGACATGCAATCTGCTCTCAGACCCCGAACACACTACCCAACTATAACCTTGTCTTTAAAATGGAAATATAATCATGATATCTCTGTTGACCTTAGATCTGTTAGAAAGAAATATTCAGTAATTTATCAATCTCTTTCAGCACCAGTGGTGCCAAAGAGAAAGTTCTCAATGTCCTCTCAGCTTGTAGGCTGTTTCTTAACATATGAGGAAATTTTTACATTTTTTCTTTCTGGATTTGAGGAAATATGTTCAAGTAGATGACAATAGCAGTCTTCTGCTGGCATGTCCTTATATCTGCCTCAAAATCATATAATTGCAGAATAGTTTGGGTTGTAAGGAACCTCAAAGACCATCTAGTTCCAACCTCCCCTGCCATGAGAAGAGACATCTTCCACTAGACTAGGTTGCCCAAAACCTCATCCAGCCTTGTCTTGAACACTTCAGGGATGGGGTACGCATAGCTTTTCTGGGCAGCCACTCTCACAGTGAGGAATTTCTTCTTAAAATCTAAAATATATACCTACCCTCTTTTAGTTTAAAACCATTACCTCTTGTCCTATTGCTATGCTCCTGATAAAGATTTCATCCCCACCACTGAAACCTGCATGAAGTTACTGCATCATGCACCTCAAAATAGGATTATTTTATTATAGTGTTTATTTCAAGCCGTTCTAGTTAAAGTAGGATTGCTGCCTGTATTGAGTACATTTTATTTTAGGACTAATATAGACTAGTATGTGTGTGTGAATGTTGGCTTAAATTTGTTTCCATATTTTATCAATGTAAACTGTTCTTAAACTGAAGTAGGCCTGTTCTTTTTTATCACTTATCCATCATTTCCAAGCAGCTCACTTGAACTGCCTATGGGGTTGTTATGTTCTGTAGTGCTGGGAAGAATTCTTTGCTGGAGATTTTTCCACATCTTTGTGACAGTGAGAAGACAACATAAGACAAGGCAGGCTGTTCTTGTACTACTTCATTAACAAGGGTATTTTGCCTCTAGGAGGCTTGCTATTGGTATGAACAGTCATTTTTAAAGAGTGGTGTCAGAACCTATAGATGGCTAAGAGTTTTGTATCTATCTGCTGAAAAGCCAAGGATGGTTTGGAGAATAACTTGCACTACATTTATGAAGTAAAGCCTCCACAGTGAGTCTGAACCAGCGAAACGTGCATATGGCGGGTTCCTGTTTCTTGTTGCTGTTGTTCACACTTGTTGCATTCTTGCCTGTAAACAGGCCTTGAGCCATCTGTGATAGCAGGCATCTCCCTCCGTACTCTCTTGGTAAGGTAAGAGTCCTGACACTTTGGGTAGGTCCTCCTCACACAGGTGATGAGGATGATTTAAGAGTCAGTTCTTAGCAGCTTGATTTAGAATTGAATCCTTTCCTAAAGCTCCTTTCTTAAAATCCAGGAGTTGCTGTCATCTGCCCGAAGGGAAGCAAGCACAGCCATCTGTGGCTGCTGCATTCCAAGGCAAAGGATGAAAAATACTTTCAAAACGCCCACTGCAACTGATTATTCTTGCTCTCCCCATTACATTTATCATCATAATGTGCTGCCTTTACTCTTGCTTCCAACTAATAATCCATACTTACTGATGGAGGTTAAATGTGACTGTTGAAAGAAATAGGTTAAAAAGTGGCAGCCAGTAAGGTCCGTACTGATGTAATAAAAGCAATTACACTTAAGAGTTCAGAAGTACTGAAATGGCAGCTGAAACAGTTCCAGTCTCTGGGGCTGAGTAGGAAGTTCAAATGCCCTGTTTTTGTTTTCATTTTGGATGAAGTTTTTCAGAGAAGTGAATTATAAATGGCTTCTACTGGGAGGGTAATTGGAATTAACTGGTCAAATAAATTGGAAATAATGACATAAGAATAAAGCTGACAAATTTTGTTACTGAATGGTCAGGCAGGAGATGAACAGTGGTTGACTGTATCTATGGAAATAAAAGCAAAAGAAAAGCTGAACTGAAGCAACAAATTTTACTGAGGCTTGTAGGTTCAATTGAGCTGTGCTTCCAGGCTGAATGGAAATCAGTTGGGAAGTGCAAATGGTTTTATGTTTTATGCACTTTGGTGGTAAAGAGTCGCTGATTTAGGGGCAAATTTTAAAGGTCTACGAGTTCAGAAATGCAGAGAAGCACCAAAGTAAATGATTGAAAATGTCAACAGATTTCCAGTTCTTAGTGTTTCATTGACGGTTAGGAAAGACATAGCTTCTGCAGATCTTAGTAGGAATCCATGTTCATTTTTCAAGATCAAACCAATAGCAATAGAGAGACATTAGACCGGGATTATTTTTGTGATCACACAGAAGTCCACGTGTGTGTTATCAAAACTACCCTACATTCATGTAATAGCATATCTCAAAGCTTTAGAAAAAGGTATTAATATGATAACAGTGCTGTTAAAGAGCACCAGACTATGATTTCCTTATTAGTTGTATCATATATAATATTCACAGTGCTTGGAATGGACGAAGACAGAGGCCATGAGATAGCGTGTCTTGACTCAGATACTGATCAGAGATCTGTACAGAAGTGATCAGAGATCTACACATAAGTGAGGCTATACAACATGATGCTGCAAAGACAATTCCAAATCCAGCTTGTAAGCCTGGCACTGCCCCAGCATGAGTTCTTTCCTTTTGCGTACTTCTGCTTTTCCAGACAAAAGAGGTTTTCAGCAGTGAAATTACCAAGTGGTGGAAAAGATTACTGTAAAGTGAATCCAGTAGGCCACCCAAAAATCAGCATTTAACACTCCTCTCTACTTCTCAGTTTGGCAAGCTGCAGTGATTTGTGGTTCAGGCTGTGGAACATCTAGTTTCAAACGTTGCCAGTTGCTGTATGAATGAACATCAGCGTTTGTATGCAAGGGAGATGAGGGTACTGTCAGAATTTGCTTATGTTGTAGTTTGGTTCTAAGCGCCACTAACATGAGCTTTATCTCCTTAATTTACCTGGTATTTTTTCCATATCTTCTCCTAATCTTGCACTTTTGGCATAGGCTTAAATGCAATTTTGTTTTGTTTTGGTTTTGTTTTATTTTGTTTTGTTTTTTTGTTTTTCTTACAAGTCTAGTCCCTGTAGGTACTTCTAACCAACTAGTAACTCAGAAGATAACTGTTAGATGGAATGAGATAGATAAGATTCTCAAATTTCCTCCTAGTGAGAAGAGAAGCATAGGCACCTTGGATGCAGTGCCTCATCAAAGGTGTGACTGGCATCATAACTGTGACAGGTTAAGTAGAAATGAATTTGTACATACTCCTCAAGGATCATTACTAGATGAGTCTTACTGTAAATAATGCCACATATAACAACAACGTTATTTGGAAGCATCAGTTTTGTTTCCCTCCCAGTAGAAATGTTCATGCATCACCTTCTAAAAGACATGTAACAAAACAGAAAACTGAGGTTATTTCTTTTTCCTGATGCACACAGTTACAATATGACACTGGCCAGATTTCTATATAAAAAAAAAAATAAATGCAAGCGCTAAAAGCCAGGCAATATTGGTTTTGGTGAAATTGTCTGCAGATGGCTGAGCACCACACAGTTGTTTGCTCACTCCCCTCCTTCCCAGTGGGATGGGTGGGAGAATTGGGGAAAAAAAGTAGAACTTGTGGATTGAGATAAAAATATTTACTAAGATAGAGAGAGAAAAAGAGAATAGTTATGAATATATATATATATGTATGTATGCATATAACAAGTGATGCACCAGCAATTGCTCACCACCCCCTGACCAATGCCTAGCTCCCCTGCCCCCCCAAGCAGCTGAATAGAAAGATGAACTCCCACCTCCTTCAGAACTCCTTCCACATGATGTCATATGGTATGGAATATCCCCTTGGCCAGTTCAAGTTAGCTGTCCTAATTCTGTCCCCTCCCAGCTCCTTGGGCCCTTTGCTGAGAGTGGCCTTGGCTCTGTGCAACACTGCTTAGCAGCAGCAATAAATGTCAGTGTGTTGTCAATGTTGTTTTTCTCTTAGAACCAAAACATTGCATCATACCAGGCACCCTGGAGAAAACAGTTCTGTCCCAGATGAAACTAAGACACCACCCTGGCAGTGATGTAGCAATGCTGACAAAAAGCAAGCTTTTCCTGTAATAGTATTAGTTTGCAGGGAGCTGGTAAAAGCCTTTTTCTACAGATAGGTAGGTCAACAAGTCATCTATATAGCTTTTAGGATTGCTAAGAATACTTCTGTTAGGTTTATGTGTTTTCTTTGTTGTTGTTTTGTTGGTGTGTTTTTTTAGCCTAGACATATTTTTTTTCACACTAGACCTGAAGTGTGAAAACTCAGGGTATTCCTAGGGAATGGAGACCAGTGCAAAGAAACTCAGGATTCTGTCAATATACATTTGTACTTCAGGGTGCCACAGTGAAATATCTAGTCCTCTCTGGAACTATTTCCATCAACTCTATGACTTCAGGAAGAATAGCCTCATTGAACTAAAATTAGATCTATGCTTAAACGTTCAGAATTGAAACTTAATGCTAATGTTCTGTAAAAGTAAATGCATCCAGTGAAATACTGACTCTTTCTTTTCAAATGCATTCAGTCATCTCCGTAGGAGTATCTTCACCTTTAGGCAGTCCATTTTTAGAATTCCTTTATCTAGCAATAGATTTTCATAATATGCTCATTGCTAGAGAATATGTGCTGATTAGAAATCTGTAATACTGCTCTGGACTCTATTTTAATATAATCTGTAAATTTCACTGAACCAAATCTATCCAGAGGCTTTTAAGTAGCAGCCAGATAGTTTTGGCAACGTCATTTGTTCATAAAAGACAGGGGACTAAGATGCAGAATTCAGATGGTGACATTAAAGTTCACAAACTCTGTATGTTCATTGAAACAGGGGAAGAATTTTGACAGGATTACCTCTAAGTTCCCAAATTTATCCAGTGCAACAGCAGCAGTGATTCTGATTTTAAAATTTGCTATTTCTTTTGTCATTCAAATTCCTGTTTAGTTCTGATATTTGTTTCCTCAGAAATACTTTTAGAGTCTGGGGAGATGCTTCTGCCCTTCTCCCAGTATTCCACTGGAGTAAAGTTAATGTTTAATCTAATTTTTAGGGTCTTTATTAAGTGCATGATTGCATATTTGTTGTATCTAGAGATCTCTTCCAACAAACATTTGGAAAGTCTTTTTTTTTTTTTTGTAGAGGTAGTCTTTTTATTTCTGAAGGGACCTCATGTTTCCATAGCATCATGTTTGTTTTGCCAGGTTCTTTTGAACTGCTTGTATGATTAGTAAGTCACACTCACCCATTCACCTCAATATAGTGGTGGTATCCTGTCGTCTTCTCCTGTACCTTTGTAAAACATGCCTTTGGGAGCAAGGTCTTTTCTGCTACATGTATTTAAGGAGAAATGAATGTTTGACTCCAGTATTTCCCCAAACTTTGCCATGGGTTTAGCACATCTTCAGCAGAAGAGTGACAAGTAAATGTGCATACATATTTATCTTATTTCAGTCCTGGTTATTTGTACTGATGTGGACAAATGCGAGATCTTCACTGTTATTATTATTACACTATTTAGTTTAAGCATGTATGTGTATGTTCTGGGTCCACTGTCATTTTCAATTGCAAAGCTATAGTAATCTGTTGTTTTCAAGTTTGACAGACTTTGAACTATTTCTACCATTGTCAAATATGCACGCTCTTAAATTTGCAAATTTATAATGCTAAATTCTTTTTGAAACTAACTCAAAACTTTCTAAGGGTCTTTTGAAAGGAGAGAAGTCGTATTATTTAATGAAGCTGTGTTTTGTTTTATTTGTTTTCTGGAAGAATTTAAGCAGGTGTTCTCTAGTCCAACCTAGTGTCAGCTATGGGAGCAGACGGTGTTGCTCAGGGCTTTCCAGTCACCCCTTGAAACATCCAAGGACGGAGATGGAACAACTTGTCTAGGCAGTTTACTTCATGGATTAACTGTACTCATTGCTCCTTATATCTAGTTGGAACCTCTTCTCTTTCAGCTTATGCCTATTGTCTCTCATCCTCCTACCACTCACTGCTGAATGAATGGATCTGTAATGCTGATAATTTCTCGTAGACCCTGTGTTAGGCTACTGTTAGGTTCTCCAGAAGACGTGTTTTCTCCAGTCTGAATAAGCCCTGTTCTTTTCAGCCTTTTCTCAGAAGTCAAGCGCTTCAGACTCCCAGCAGTCTTGGTGGTCTGTTGTCAAACTGTGATTCTTGTATTCGGGGATCCCATGATGAGCACAGTATTCTAGATGCAGTCTAATAAATGCAAACTGAAGGAAGACAATTACTTTCCTCAGCGTATTGTCTGTGCTTCTATTAGTACGGTCGAGGTTATTGTTGGCCTTCTATACAGCTAGTGTACTACTGGCTTATGTTCAGCTTGTCTACCAGGACTCCCAAGTTCTTTCCCAGCTTTGACCCTCAGTCAGTCAGTCCCCAGCCTGCATCATTGCCAAGAGTTTTTCCTTGCCAGGCTCAGCATTTGTTTTTGCTGAACTTAGTGAGGTTCCTGTTTGCCCATTTGTCCAGCTCCCTCTGGATAACAGTCCTTCTCTTGGAAATATCAAATGTTCCTCTTAGTTTGCTTACACCTGGAAATTTGGTGAGAATTAACCTTGTCACATCTCAAAGATCCTTGATAAAGATGTTAAACAGGTTCTAGGGTAGACTCCTGTGGTATTCTTGTTGCTCATCTCCAGTATGTCCCATTGACACTTGCATTCTGAGCCTAATCATCCAGCCAACTTTTTACTAATATAATTGCCCACTCAGTCCGTTGAAATCTTTGCTGAAGTCAAGGCGAATAATATTCCACTGTTCATTCCTCACCCGGACGTCCCATCATTTAATAATAAAAGGAAAACAGGTTTGTTCGGCATGATGTCCAAGATAAATCCATGCTCACTGTTCCCAATCACCTTCTCCTTCTTGTATCCAGAAGCAAAATGTACTTGAAGAGGACTTGCTCCGTCATTTTTCCAAGTGCCAAAGAAAACGTGATGGGACTATAATTTTCTGAAGTGGCCTTTTTTGAAAATGAATAACAATATTTGCCTTTTCCAAATTTTCACGTCTGCCCCTGTATTTCTAATAAGTTGATGGTGTAGTGTGGGGTTGTCAGACAAATGAAAGAATCAGTCATTCTGTTTCCCGCAACTTATCCACAAGTCTCCATCCAGGCCTTTTGTGTATTTGGAGAGCGGATACTAACATGGAAGTTTGCCAGAACAACAAGGATTTAATACTTTGTTTGTTCAGTAGCAGTCTGGGGAGAGGGGCCCAAAGGTTCTGTTCCTTCTTTCTCTTTTTTTTTTTTTTTCTCTGTCAAAATCATTTATAGCTTTTTCTTAAAGACTACTTTGTAGTGCTCTGTTTTGATGTAGGCCTCTGATAGAAACAAATTCTTCCTTTGATTATGCAAACAAAATGTGTTTGTTTGAAATTCAGCAGGAAGACAAATATGGGACTGAAGAAATGAGAAACTTGTTTAAGCAAATAACGCGTCTGGCATAGTACTCCTATGAGACTCCTGAGTACTACAAGCAAATGCTAGGACTTAAGTCTTTTTATGGCTGACCTGTTACGTGTATGCATTGTTAAGACCAAGTGGGGAATGAACATAAATGTAGATCACACTTTGACCAACTGTATTTTTTTTTCCTTAGGAACAGCGTTGAATTTCAGTTTAAGAATACCTCCTAGTAAACCTGTATTTTATAAAATGCATTCTTCTGCAGTGCTGGGAGGAGGCTATAGTACCTTGATGGCTCTTTTGGAGAAGCAATGTCTCTGCTTGTATTCATTCAATAAGAGAATGACTTCCAAATCTATGTACATACCAATAATTGTAATGGTGTAAAAGCTTTAAAGATTTGTTAGCTCTTATAAATTCCATACAAAATAGTGAGGTATGGAGATGAGAGTCACAGTTAACAAGATAACTGTAAGACAAGAACTTAGTTACATTATTGGACACAAAGGAATCTGTAATGCAAATCATCAAAAACTTCATAACATGATGATCTAACATAAGAGTCCATCCATTGTGCACGTAGTTGTATAGAAAACCAGCCTACATTAGTTACAACTATATATGGAGCCCTTTGTTGGAAATAAGCTTCATGGTGTGAATATTTTCTTTAGTAAAAGCCCTGATAGTCTTTCAGTACCTGTCATCACCCTTTAAATTAGTTGTATACAAACATTTTTGGGAATGATTTACCCCCAAGGAGACTTAAGAAAACTAAAGATCTCCGATTTTTTAGTGTATTCACTGAAAGAATGACGACAGTATCTTTTCTGAAAAGCATTTGATTTTTCCCACCTCGTCTTAGTTGCAGAAGTTAAAATAAGTAATTAGAGAGAAAAACTAATGTGATGCAGCTGATTACACCCCACAGATAGCCAGGAAGTATTATTCTCTTGATTAAAGCTTCCAGTATCTTCTCTTTGGTGCAGAGGCAGACTTGAAGTCAATATTTTAGGAAGACCAGATGTAGAAATCTTAGTGTTTGGCAAACATCTTCAAATAAGAAAAGCAAGTGAAATAAAGATGTTCTTAGAGGGGAAAAACGGCTAAACTAATCAAATAAATAAGATTACAGTAGCACATGAAAAATGGTAGGTGAAGGTTGTTATGCAATTTTTTTGTTCATCAGTAATTCTGAAAGCAAGTCTCCAGGGACAATTCATAAGTCTAGGTGTTAGCACCTATTTGAATTCACAGATACAGACTTTGGTAAAATATACAGAAGATCAGTCTGAATTCCATATGATCTGATTAGTTTAAGAATTGTCCTAGGAAATAAGAACCTTGAAAAACAACATTTTTCTCTTTCAACGTGAAAGATTAATGATTAAGATCATAGGGGAGTGTTATAAAATTTTATTTTATATTTTTATTGTCTCTCTTATTTAGTATTTTATTGTCTCTCAACTTAGCTCATGTCAGTTTTAGAAGCTTCATGGAGTCATTGTGAAACTTGACATCATGAAAGGCACCTGAAACATCGTAGTTTTCACTTGAGCCAGAAGATGGAAAGGTTTTATAATTTAGTAACTGGCTTTCAAACTGGCCTAGAAACTTTAGTTTCCTTTCCAGAAAGGGAGACTTGAATATTAGAGAGAACTTTGTAAATCAAAGTGCAATGAAATTCTGAAATAAACTCTCTGGGAAGGTAATGGGGTAATTATGACCAGCAATTTTGAAGACTAGACCAGAATCTGAATGCATTGAAGTGGGTGTGCTTGCTCAAAACGTCCATGCTGGAAGAGGCATCTTGAGGCCCTTTCTATGAGATCATACATTTCACATTCCTCACTTGTTCCATACATGTGTTTGTAACAACCAAACATTGCAATGTTTATCCTGTGAAGTGCTAGTACCGTATGTTTTCTGAAGCCGTAGCAGACTCTCATCATCACTAAGTCTCCATTACTGCTGTTCCAGAGATACAAGCTGGGGTGGGTAATTGGAGGCTTCCCAGCTTCCTTCTTCAGTGGATTGACACAGAATCAGAGAAAATGAAACAAGAAAAAGGGTTTTGTCGTCAGCCAGTCAGATCTGCTGTTCTGCAGCAGAATATTCCATTCTCAGGTAAAACAAAGGACCCAGACTGAGAAATCTCTGCAAATACTACTCTGAAAGCATTCTAGACTGATTTTAGGACATTCTGTAAGTTTGAGATCTGTAAGAATCAATGATTAACATGATGTATTACGTGGCATTATTTCTGTTCTACCTTTGCATCTGATTTTCTGCTTGGAATGAGAGAGATGTTGATAGGAGTAAGCAAATAAAAAAACATGGATGACAGCCAAGACTTTCTTTCATTTCTAGACAATCACCTACCAACTGCTACTCTTTCCTCTATACTAACAGTAGAAATATTGTCAGTGCAGATGTGATTCTAGGAAGTTATAACAAAATCATGGAATGGTTTGGGTTGGAAGGGACCTTAAACGTCATCTGGTTCCAGCCCTCTACAGTGGGCAGAGACACAGATCAAGTTGTTCAGCCTGGTCTTGAAAGCTTCCAGGGTAGGACATCAACAGTAATAATGTTTCTTGGAGATAAAATGGGAAAGGATGCCATCAGGAAAAGCTTAAAAGAAGTCAATAAATGATATTTTTTTCTTCTGGAAAGTAAGGAAGAAGAAAAAATTATTGATCAAGGTAAAATTCTTTACATCCCATATTGTTGGAGTTGCTGGAGTAGGAATGAACTCTATAGAACTCTTTCCATTCTTTCTATCTTACTTATGTTTTATTGGTTCTGTTACAGTTTACTCTTGTTTTAATGGGTAATTCTCTTCAACAGAGAAATGACAATGCAAAGTTTTTTAGGGCTAAGTCTTGTCTACAGGTTTCACGGTTAAAACTAGACTAATAGAATGATCTAAAATTGAGAGAGGATAGATAGTGAATGACATAATGACCAAGCTTTCTGGAATCATACATTAATCTAGGTCCACATTCTGAAAATACCTCTTTGCTCACTGTCATCACGTAGGTTTTTGTTGAAAACTGTTAGCTTCAATAAAAGAACAAGGGCTGAACTGCAATAGTAAAGACAAGCCATGAAAAACTATCTAGTGCACGGCATTGTGAACTAATAAGTTCTATGGAAAACACTGGTTAATATTTCTGTGGCTAATACTAAAAAAGGTGAGTATATCCAATGTTCTGATAAAGATCACAAATTAAAGTATATATGTAACTTTCAGTTTCCAAAATGCAGGTTATATTCAAGATATTTGATGATGTATTTATTTTTTATTTTTTCTGCAGACCAGTCTGAAACATTGGCTGCAGCCATTCCTTTTGACTCCAATATCTCAGGAATTCATCTACCAGCTAAAATGAGTATTCTCAAAGTCTTTTTAGAAGAGCCTTTAGTGATAAAGTATCTGGAGTTATTAAAAACTATGAACTCTGGAACTAGTTTTATAAAAAGTTGCCTTCAAAGTTAGGTATATGACAACTGGTTCTTTATGTGTTGAAGATATATTAGGTATTTTTTCACAAGTATGCTCTGTCATATTTTGCTAGTGAAGTGGAAAAAAACTATTTGCATATAATTATCTGAATCTACAAAACCAAACCACAATGACAACGTTGGGTAAACATTTGCGAGGCAAAGAATCATGAAAGCAAGAGGAAAAGGCTAACTTCTGTTGTAACAAGCAAAATTAAAGTGTCCAAAATGCCCTCCAAATATGTTGCTTATTTATGTACACACTTCTCATGCAGATTTCAAATTTGGTAAAAGCTGAAATTTCCATCTGTAGTATGATAATTCTTTGTTCTATCTGAGCTAGAAAATCAAACTACTTTTGGAGTTCTCCCCTAAAACTTATAAACATAGTTTGGGGACTGTTTGAAAACACTTTTGGTCTCTGAACTGTGTGCTTGCTGATACTTCTTACGTAGTCCAGTAAACCTGAGAAAGATTGTTTAAATCTTATGGGAGACTTGAAGCGCAAATAAAAGTCATGGAAATAGTCTGCATTATGAGAGAAGTGTTTGAAAATTAGTTTGAAGTGAGGACATGTTTTTGTCTGTGTCTTCTAAAGTGAGCAGTAGAAAAGTGCCTCAGCTTCATGTCGACAATATAAAATCCATTGATGTGGAAAGCAGCAAAGGCAGAAAATTGAATGTGTCATACACTGTAACAGAGTGAAGTTCAAACAGCCTGTTTGGATAATAGACTACCATAAATATATCTATGACACAGAAAGCATGCCAGGTGAAGTTGTAGAAGACTTTTATAGTCTAAGGAATACACATTCCACATTATTTCTGGTCTAATGCTTTCTATTCCAGGAAGACTTAGATAGGGAATTAAAAATATATTTGTAGTTCCTTCACAACTTTGATGTAGAACACTTAGCACAGGATACTTGCTCTTTTTACACCCTACTCATATCCTTTCTGTCTTTCTGTTCTTTTTTCCTGTCGTTATGTTTAACTAGCTCACACCCTTTTCTTTCTTTCTTGTTTTTGTTGTTTGTTTGATTTTAATCTTAAATACCTTGAATCAGGTATTCAATTGAATTGGAGAAGAGTCCCTGCATAGTTGAAATAGAGCTATGCCTGTTGGTCTAAATGTCGTATCATTCAGACCTGAACCTTTAAATTCATTTTCATTCAAATTATTCTTATTTTGCGCTCATACAAACAAACTTTCTCTACCAGAACCGTCACTGACTTTATCAGCAATCACTGCTATCACAAGTGAGCCTTTCTTGTACCAATGAGAATGAAAATAGATACATTGGCACATATCCATATAGTCTCTAATCTCAGCAGATCTTGTTCATATCTTTGCTCTTTCAGTATATTTAAAATGTGGGGTCCAGAATCTCTGCAAAGGCACAGGTACAGTAATATCCAATTTTTCTTTCTGCAGTTAAACAGTGGTTATGTCAGTCCCTTCAGGCATCCTAGATGCCTGTCTATTGCTTGCCCACTGTGATCAAACATTCTTGTCAGGGGCAGTTTCCTGGGATAATGGACAACCTCATCATAAGATGTCTTATAATGTGTGAATGTAGGACTTTGCATTTGGTTGTGTGGAAATGTGTTTGAATGATCATACTGCTTGGTATGACATTCTTGCAATCATTACTTATCAGTTTTAACTGTAATCTTGAAATCTAAAGGATAGGTTCCTGTAAACTTGAATGCGAAACTACTCTCATTCGCATGGCTTGATGGGAGACTACAAGAGGTTGCTTCTACAATTTTTAATCAGCTAAATCAAGTGATTGTTTTTATTTCATTGAAGTAATAAATCTGAGATGGCAAATTGTGCACTCTTAATTGGCTATATTATGTATTTTCTGCCACAGTGACTTTCATACCCAGTATTCTCCAGAGGCTCAGATGGGGTAGCAACAATTAAATATGTCACATAGAGCCTCTTGAAAGATATATTTGTGATTTCTAACGGTAAGGGTTGCTAGAACTAAATAACACAGCAATCATGAGTATTTTATTTTCATCCTTTATGTTTAAAGT
The DNA here is from genome assembly GCA_030625065.1 of Alectoris magna. Classification (NCBI taxonomy): domain Eukaryota; kingdom Metazoa; phylum Chordata; class Aves; order Galliformes; family Phasianidae; genus Alectoris; species Alectoris magna. The sequence goes on from CM060560.1 coordinate 65,625,377, forward strand.
GACAGCTGTGAAATTAGTTGCTGGGTCTTTAAAACAGTGTGCTTTTTAATTTAAATTTAATTTGCCTCTTTACTATAATAATTGATTTCATGTAGCACAGATATTAGTGGTAAGATTTATGGGATTCCTAGCTTAATTGTATTTGCAAGAAGAACAGGTTCTGTCTGCAGATTGCCACACTTGCAGATGCAATGATATGACATCTTCCTAAAATTTTTTATTAACTTATCCTTTCAACGGCACATTAACTGAAGAATCAGTGTATGAGAACACAATCAAATGTGTTGACCATTTGTGATACACTTTTTTTGTGCGTGCCAGTGTGGTTTTGAATTTCTGTTTGTATTGTTATAAAACGTTGTTGGAATGTTTTGATTGTTTTCCTGTTGCTTTATCAGATAGAAGATCCGTTTATTGTCTAGTTTATTCACATACATATGTCACTCTTGAAGTAATGCCTCCTATTTATTTCCATGGAAACTAGAACAGATACAGAGAGCACAATAGCACTGCATGACAGAGCAAATTCTCAGCTACAAAACACTGTTATCACTGCTATTAGCTATGCATTTTCACCAGCAATGGACAAGAGCCTGCATGCCGTGCTTGTAAAAATCTGCACCAGTGGAGGTGACCCACTGCTACTGATGCCATTGATGAAATGTGCTACCCTCCTTCTCACTGTGCTCACATCCACTGTTTTTTCTCAGTATATACTCAGCAAGTGTCAGTGAATGTCAATGGGTGCAACTTTTTCTGCATGGAGGAATTCAATGACACACCTTTTCTTCGTCTGCTTCATCTGGAAGTCCATGTCAGACAATATTTCATCAGACTGCCCCTCTGCTGTCATCTGTCACACATCATCAAAATGTAACAGAATACTGTTGGAAAGTTCCGAATTCTACTGCATACCACCAACATCCATCTCTTACATCATGAGCCAACATGATAAAATAGAAGGCATTAGCTTTGGAGCAGCCCTCATTCTTTACTATATACATAATATAATGTATATCTAAGGAATGCTGAAACTCAATCTCTAAATACTGCCAGAGGATATATTTATATTAAGTTGACTGCTTTTTGAAGAGTAATTGCTGGACTATTGTCTTTGCAGTTAGGTGGATATACTTAGGATCACCGCTCAGAACACATAAAAGAGTCTAGTCCTCTTTCGTAGAATATTTTTAATCCATGCCAACGAAAACTTCAGGCAGAATAATGAAAATCATCAAAAACACAGGGACTGAGTTTCAGTGAGTTAAAAATACATCAGGAAATAATTATGTTATACCTGAATTTGAGATTGTGCATATGGCTTGCCCAGCTTGGAACTACTACCAGGATAAAACACTTGGCAGGAGTCCTAGGGAAAGTCTACCCAGAGGTAGCTCACTGCAGCTTGTCCACTGCCAAAAAGTGTTGCCGCTTGCATAATGCAGGGGTCATCTGATGACTGCCAAGCGCAGGATGGCTGCTTTGCTCATGCTGCCCTAGACATGGAATCCTTTGACTGATGCGGTGTTGCAGGGGATCTGCATACCTGCTCCAAGTGATGGAAGGCCTCCAAAGTATAGGTGTAGCTAGAGCTACCTTTCTCACCTAGTGGATTAAGCAGTGACAAATTAAAAGAAAGAAGTTACTGAAGTGAATAGCAATTCATTTTACTTTGAATATCAGCCCGCCACACTTTGACAACTTTGTCACAAATGATTTGGTGGTAATGATTTCTGTTCGTGTAACACCTGTCATCCAGAAGCATCCCAGTGTGCTCTATCACCTAATTTACTGTTTACTCAGAAATGGCTTCATTCACTACTAAAATGTTACTTCAGAGGAAAAGCAGAAACTGTGTGCTTCAGCTCAAAATCTACTTGCCGAAGAGAGACAAGAAATGAAAGTGGTTCATAGCTGAGCCCAAGGCATATGCTCTGTTCCCAGTGAATAAGAAATTAGCTATAGCTAAGCTTGCAATCTACAAATCTGTTGATGAGAAGGGAGACCTTTAAGGGGGTTTGTAGAGAGGGAAGACAAAGGTAAGCAAGATAAATTTCTGCATATAGGGATATCTGCATTTTGGAGTAGGCAGCCAGGTCAGAAGCTCTGCATTCTGGGTGAGAAACATCCTAACAGGAAACATGGTGTTTTCTCATGGAGGAAGTCTTACACTGCATTGCTATGTAGATTACTACACATATAACTTGCAGATTGTTAGTTTGATAATTGGAAGATTTAAAGGTATGAATTATACAACTTCTGTTGAAGACAAATGTAACAAAATGCTTAACTTTACAGACTTATTCTTAAGAAGAGTTGGAATTCAGACTTCTGTTCATCAGACTGTGAGAGTCATCTCAGTGGGAAACAATGAAAACAAGAAAACCTTGTATACAATAATGAAAAGTTTGTAATTTCTTGATGGACTGCTGATTTTGATAAAGAACAGAGTAGATTAGAAAGAGGAAAGGACTCTACACCGCAAGTTTTTTCTTGATCAGTTTTTAAATCAGGCTCATATTAAAAACTATATCTTAGAAGGGACTTATGCACAGAGAGAAATATGACCCCATGTAGAATGTAAGATATTATTTATTATATATGATATTATTGATTGTTTTGATATTAATATTGTTTTGACATTGGAAAATACTTTAAAGATAGGACACTTAATGATAGTGAAGACATTGGTACTGTGGTTACATAGCAGATATTTTAAGCCTGAGATCTCATTATTTGTTGAGTTTGTATGCATTTCAACAGGTAGTTACACTACAAGTATTAACAAGGTTTGAAACACCAGCAGCTAACCAGCGATGGTTAGGAGAGAATGAGATAAATCTGCTTAATATCAGGGTCAAGGGAAAGGTTACATCTGAAAATCCTACATCTGAATGAAGTCTGAATGTCAGAATGATCATATTTCTTTTCTGTGTTCTTAGCGCTCTTTAAAATGTAATTACCAGCAGTTGTGGCTATTTTGACAGCTACAGAAAATAAACAGCTTGACTGGAGGCTTTGAGCATTGTGACTATTATCCTTGAATGTATTTTTTACTTATTATTCTTCCTGTTCAGCCTGATCAGTCCTGTAAACTATTGCTACAACTTCTTGGACAAGGCATTCGTATGGGGCCCCATAACAGCTTATTTACTCATTTACGTAGTGCTGACCTAGGTTTTCAAACTATGAAATAAAAGGTGGACTTAAAGAGTCCACCTTTTTAAACACTGAACCCCCACACCATCTGAATGGAGAAGGAATTTATCAGTTGCACTCTTCTAGAAAAGCGTTTTATTTTTTGCTGGGTATAAAGCCTCTCAAAACTTTTCCAGGGGGAAAATGACCTTTCTAGAGAAACCAGTAGGCATTATTTGGATATTCTAATAGTTCTTATTGTTAAAAATTATAAAGTATTGACCCTTTCATAACACACCCTAAACTGGAAGGCTCCTGGTTTAGAACAGCTGAAGTTGAATAAGATTAAACATTACGCTGTTTTTTCATTATCATATTTTATGTGGGTGTTTTTTCTCCATCGAGAAGTACGAAATATATTCAATCTGAAATACAATGGTTTTGCATACAAAGACTGCAAGGAGTGAAGGTCTTATGTTTATTGTTAAGTAAAATGTCTTTAGAATTATTATGTAATAATAAACACACCTCCTGACTTACAAAGCAAACTTTCCTTATGCATTTTTTAGTAACATTTAAAAACTGGCTCCTTTTCCAAATGATGTAACAAAGAAGATCAAGCTATATCTTCTAGAACATGAATTTTAATAGCTCTGCAAAGGTTTGATGTTACAGATTTGGTTCACACTTTGAACACAGGATTTTTTTTACCTTGTCTCGGAGGTTGTTGTTACCCTGATGGGGACTTTTAACAGAAGTAACAGAGAGAAAGGGTGTACATTCAAGAGGAGAAAAAGGTGTTTTTTTTCAAAACAATGGTTTGTAAGAATCCTTTGGTATCTCAGCTGTGAAGATATAATCTTGTACCTTGTTGCGCCAAGGCAAGTTTAGGTTGGACGTTAGGAAACGCTTCTTTACAGAAAGGGTTGTTAAGCACTGGAATAGGCTCCCCAGGGAGGTGGTGAGTCACTGTCCCTGGATGTGTTTAAGAGCCGTTTGGATGTGGTGCTCAGAGATATGATTTAGCAGAGGGTTGTTAGAGTTAGGGTACTATGGTTAGGCTGCGGATGGACTTGATGATCTTTGAGGTCTTTTCCAACCTGAGTAATTCTATGATTCTATGATTATTTATTCTTCCTATGAAAATTTATTTCACGAGACTCCAAGCTAGCATGATACATATGAATGCATTATAGATAAAACACAGGAGAATTCCACAACTAAACCTGTAGCTCTAAAATAATAACTTCTTTAAAAAAAAACCCTCAATCCGCCTTCACTGTGCCTCTAGCATCCATTGAGCAGTGCATGATCATTCTTGACAGAAAGGTTTGCACTGTACATCGTGAGGTTTTACACTAAAACTTCCATAGGAACTGAGAGAGGACAGTGGGAGGATGGGCTGTAGCTGTTGTTTGAAGCTCCTAGGGAAGATGCCCTACTAGTTTTGCTTTAAAAGAATAGTTTCCCCCACTTTCCCCACTCTCCACCCCCAAGACAAGAGATGCAAGCTAAATGAAGAAGCATGCTCAACCAAATTGTTTTTTAAATGAGCCATGAATAGCAATAAAAACATACGCTGCATAACTACCATATAGAAGTCGCAGTGTGTATGGGTTCTCAGGCTGTTCTCACCATGCTATCAAACTGCCATTAGCAATGGCTAACATCTGTCACATATTCATTCTTTCTCTATACCCCATGGGAAGAAATGTGTACAGTGAAATGTTTTGCTTTATTTTTTTCTAATCTATACTGTATACAAGTACTATAAATATGTTATATGAAGCAAGGCCTAAGAAATTATCTTTAAATTTGAGAGCTCAAAATGTTATTTCTTTTGCCATTTGGAAGATGTCTGCATGGACTTCAACCAATCCCGGAGAAAGCCCGTCTTCATGAAGGACAAAACTTTACTCTCAGACAGCTCAACAGAATGTTTAAACTAAAATATCTGTTTGTATGAAATACTGTAATATTCAGTGAAATGACCAATAACACAAATGTTGTAACCAAGAGGATTAAAAAGAAAGTATCACATAATAACTGGCTTGTATAAATGCAATTCCTGGTTTATACAAATGCAATATAACTAGTCTAAAAGAAAACAGGAAAAGGAAAGAAAAAAGAAAGACTAATGATTGAAGACAGTCCTCTAAACATATTTCAGCACAATATTTCTTTCAATACTCCATAAAACCAAGGTTTTTATGAAGTTTTTTTTTAACAGTATTTGATATTTAAAAGAAATATTTGTGTATCTCACTGTAAAATTTTGAGTACATGAATACCTAAGTAAATCTGTAAACACCACTTCTAAATACCTAATTTCAATGCATGAGAAAGTAGATAAAAATAAATCATTGTAATGAGATTAAAAGTCTTAACCTCCAGGAAGGCTGTTTATAATGCGTGCTAGAACAAAGAAGAGGACTTTCCTTAAAAGATTAGTATGTATTATAATTTCTGTGAAATAGGGAAATATTGCTGCTAAAATGTGTAAAATTCTGCAAGAAATAACACAACCTCTAACAAAGCAGCTAAGCAGACTGAAAGAGAATAACATTTATGTTTCTACAGGCTTCATCAAACAAGTATTAAAACCATCTTAGTCTGGCAGCAGTGAAAAACGTTTACTGTTCACCACATTCAAATAAATGAAGTCATATCCTCATAAACCCTTAAGAAAATACAAGTTATGAAATTAAAATGAAGTTTTCTTTTCATGACAACTCAAGGTATGCACAGCAATGATAGTGGATTGGTAGTCATGAAGAAAAGAGGTAGATTTCATTTAAATGAATATGAGGTAGGATTTCTTGCTTGAGGAGGAGGAAGAAAGATTACTGGCAAACTAAGGTAACTGTGCTGTCGGTTCTCACTGAAATTTCATCTAAGTTTCAATCAGCCAGATATTAGAAAGGAATTTAACCCAAGGAGTTTCGTACCCAAACTCTAGGCTTGTGAAAACCTCAGTGTCATTTGCAGTTTCTGGAAAATATTTAGTGTACATACTCCAACTTTCAATAACTTTTTAATGAAAGAAGTGTACCTGGGGGGAGGAAAGCAAGGATTCAAGAAGCAATAAAGTCCCTTCCAACCATTTCCTTTTGATATTCACACAGAATATCTTCACTGCTTTTGTGATGGTGGAAAAAATGACAGGCATGATAAGAGAGATTTCTGAACCTCAGTAATTCCTGCATTCAGAAATGCCTCTCGCTGTAAGAAATACTTAGCCCAAGACCAGTAGGAGTTTTTCCACTTGTTCTAGTGCTCTTTGAATAGAGCATAAGCACAGGAGCTGTGCTAATAGACTTCTTGCACCTTCTTTTTGTCAGCTGGAAGCAAATGTAATCTGTTCTTAATGCTGTACAAAGCCTACATTATTATATGTAAGCATCAAAATCATGCAGTTATGAGGATGATTTTTAAGAACAAAATGTGGACAATCTATGATTATACTTTTTGTGACCTCAAGCTTTCAGGCATCCTCCGGCAATAAACATGACTATGCTTTTGGAGCATCAGACCACATTTAATGTGTGTTCTTATGCTGCCGGGATATGAATGCTTGCTAACACACTGCTTGCTGAGATTGCTAATAACCACACTTGGAAAGCAAGCAGGATATGGACAGAAATGGGGCAAAGGACAAGGTGATATGATACCTATGTGATTTGACAAGGATTTGGGATTATTTCCACGAGACTGCAGGTTGCTTAATACTTTATTTGAGTTTTGTGTATTAACACCGCCATAATGTTGTTAGTGATGTTAGGGATTAATTGTAGGTGAATGGGATGAGTTTGGTCTGGCATTAACAGAAACTCCCTCTTCAACTGGATGCAGATAATGGTGCAGACCATTTGCGTGTGAGTCAATCCCTAATGGAGAAAAATAGGCACTTCTAAGAACATAAAGCACTTTGCAGTGTTCAGTTTTACTATCAAACCAGAGATTCAGTCACAATCTTATGTTTAAGTATGAGTTCATCCATTATTGCTAGTGTCAGTGTGCTATTACAGTCATATTTGAAGCTTGCCTCCTATCTGGTTACGTTAATTACTCCCTTTCCTGCCAGTACCCAATCTGCTTAATTTCCTACTTCTGTTTTGCTGAATACATTAAAAAGCAATTCAAAAAAGCTCTTTCTTTGCTTTCAAATGATTATTTTGAACCTGTATGATGGATAAGCTTTTAAGATGTATACCTTGCACTTAAACACACAGTTATGGAGTACCTAATATTTATCTTTGCACCATTCAAGCTATCTATTGTTGTGGCATGCAGAAATAAGGCTGTCTTGGATGTGATGTTGTCTCCAGTTGTTAACCTCTTCTGCTAAACCTGTCTGTTTCTCATCTGATTGTTCCATAGCATAATACATAGAAAGCTGTGTGTCACAGGAGAATTGCTGCACTTATCCTTCAAAACTTAACTGGTTTATCTTTGGAAAGGCCTAAGGATTATTTTTGTCTGAAAGTTTTCATCAGAGTTCTCTTTAAAGATCTCATTTTTCAATTATAATCATTAGAAATACGTAATAATCAATTACATTAATTCCTATAGTGTTCTCATCAGTGAGGAGTCTGAATATGAGATATTCATGCAGATAGACCTGTGTCAATGTGATTTTTGGTGTATCATTGAAATGAGACATTTCAAAGCAGCAATACTTGAGAAAAGTTGATAAATAGTGAAAAATTGTTTATTTCCCTCTGTCTCACCCCAAACACTTTCAGCTCTGAAGTGGCTTAACAAACGTACCTCAATATTTCTTTATTTTCCTTACTTAAAATGGGAAGGAAACAGAAGAAAACAAGAACAACTTCTTTACTGTGAAGATTGTTTGGACTGTGTTTGAACTATGTTTTACTTTAATGGAACATTCAAGTCCAGGGTAGACAAAAGCAAGTAGGACCAGATTCTCAATACAATAGTTTTCTCCTTCAACTAATACATCACTGGAAGAGTTGTTAACAAGAATTAACTCAATTTGAGAAAGGATAGAGACATTTATTTTTCTGGCCTTTTTTGACCTTACAACAAATGTCTTGCCTTTAATCTTGTATCTGTGTTACCTGAATTTATTGTTTTTGATCTTCTCACTCTGTCTCTTGATAGGCCATCAAGGGGAGCACAGGTCCCTCCTGGCTTTACTGTCCAAAGAGCTCTTCTTTCTACTTCCCATCTGCTGGGCAAGCACCTTGTAACTGAGTGGTCTCGTAGCAAGTACGATGACAATATCACTTCTAATACAGCCAGAAATACCAAATAATACCAATCTTTCTGGATCTTGTGACTGTTTCTGTGTCTCCTGTGCTAACTTTGTGTACTTCTCTCTGCCATGCTTCCAGCCTGCCTGAGCTCCTCTGTCCCACAGGAGGAAGTAGAAATAAGGACAAGCTTCTCCTCTCTCCCCTGCTAAGGGATGCTCCTTCAGCTCCAAAGCTCTTGTGGAAGGCTAGTGTAGAAAGTCTCTGCATCCTTGAGGACAGGTGGAAGAGGAAGGAAAGCTCTTAGTGTTGTCTTGATTTCCTAAAGCCTAGCCTACCTTTGGACTTAAGTCACTACAGGGTCAGGATATCACTGCTTGAGAAAGAGCAGATATTCTTGGCAAGGGCTACAGTGAGGATGGAGGCACACACAACTTGCTGTAGAATAGCCCTTCTCTTCAGCTTAGAGGCTGACTAGTTCTGTGGTATTTGGATGTGGATGTTAAAAAAATCTATTTATCATCTAAGATGTCCTGTTTGTGGAGGGGACTAGGCTCACTTAATAATTCTTCCCTGTTATGTGAGTGTGGCTGCCATGTGAAGCTTCAGCCTAATGTGAAGTTAAAAGTGAGAGGAATTCAGGGGTTGCCTTTTCAGAATACAGTCAGCTACTTGGTTAGGCGTCATCCAGCAAATACTGAAAAGCGCTGCTGGACAATATGACAGAACACCATGTGCATCACTACTGATTTCCCTGCTAGGTGATTGCAGATGACAGATGTACTTCCCATAGCCATAGCCATTGCTCAAGAAATACAATGAAGTGTTCTGTATTAGCTGCAGGCTGGGAAGAACATGAGGTCTTAATATTGGTCAATGTTAAGGTGAAAAAGATACAAGGAAGGATTATGTCATTAAGAAGGCATGAAGTGCTGCCCATCCATGCTGCTATCAATTTAGGGTCAACTGGGAATCCAGAAGCATGTTGTTGGCTTGACAGTCAGGTGTGCTAATTTAGATCTTGTTATTCTCCAGTTCAAATGTCTATTGCATCCAAAATTAAAGAACTACTGTAGAAGATGGTATTGCTAGCTGATGTACGGACAGTATTACTAATGCATCTTCCATGTACCCTTTCTAGTTGCTCTACTCTTTTGAACTGTACGTATTCAACTTAAAGACACTATTCAGCCAGAAGCACTCCATAGCTTCCTTATTGTCTGAAAATAATTTACATTATAGATATGCATAATTCGTAACAGTAAAAAAAAAGAAAAAAAAAAAAAGAGAGAAAAAGTAAAAGAAGATAAAAAAGTAAAGAAAAAGAGAAAGGAAAAAGATCCCCAATGAAAAATACTGTGTGTTTACATCATGTTAGAATTCAGATTGATTTAAATGATTAGTAACTATTACATTATCTCTGTACAGTGAATGAAAATCCAGTCTGTGATTCTATCAGATAACAGAGTTGTCAAGTAGTGGAACTGAGTGAGACAGCTTACAAAGTCACAGAAACTCATTATTTTAAAAACAAGTTCTATGAAGTTTAATAGATATTAAAGAGAAAAGAAGTGAACTAGTTATCCTTCAAAACAACTGTAATAGAATATAGAATTGATGCTAGATGAATACCGTTTGCACATAAAGGCCTTCATAAATAGACCTGAGATACAGGTAGGAAAGGAAGGAAATGATAGCTTGATAGCATAGGCAATGTAGTTTGTTGTTTAGCTTGGCAAGTGAGAGCACAATCCTGGCAAATTTATTTATGAAGTTTTTTTTAAGAATTTAAAGATAATTTAGCTCTCAAAGAAGGCATTCCATTAGTTTTGAATGATGCAGCAAGATGCAGACTAGGCAGAATGAAACAGTGAAAACCAGGTAAAGTGTTCCATGAGCAAGGTTTGTGGCAAATAAACCAGACTTAACTCCAGGTACCAATTTATAACCCATCTTACTCTCCAGAGGTTTAGTGTCTCTGTGCTTTGATCTCTGTAGCAGCAGAGCTTCAAAGTGGAAGGATTTCAGGAAAACTAAAGAGGTTTTCTGCACAGAGCTCACTATTGGTTTGGAGTCTGATTGCTGTTATATGTAAGGAAAAAATTTCTAAGTTATCCCAATTACAGTTTCATTTAAAAGAGCTAGAGGTAAACAACGAAGTTCTTAGGACCACGTGGAAGAAAATAATAAACCCATGTTATGTTTATAGCTATGCACACATTATTTAGGAATTAGGAAGAGGATGCATGTCCAACTAGGACAAATTACACCACACTGTGCAACACTATTTTTGAAAGCATGTTTTGTTTCCTCATTTTTCTCAATTAAATGCTGCCCTGCTGCATAATGCCAGAAACTGTGTGAGAGGTATGGGTAGAACTTGACAGGATTTGGCTGAGAAGAGAGATTGTAGAACTGCTTTTATCACTAACCTCCGTATATAGAATGAGAGGAAAACCCAATGCTGCTGAATGTTCCTAGCCATAGAAATGGAAATATTTTCGTGATCATTAAGACACTAGTATTAAAAACACTGTTTAAAGGCAGTAATTGTAGTGAGAAATAAAAAGACTCTCTCCTGAAAGAACTTCTCACTTTTATTTTTTATTCCAGTCCCCCATGAGAGTTGTAATGAGCTCTGCTGTGCTGTATCTTTTGAAATTGTTTTTAGAAGGAGGTTGTAATTTAAAGAGAATAAAGCAGCCAACAATTCTGATCCTTTAGCTGCTGAATGCTATCAGTTACATAGTCCCCTGAAGTCTCTAGGCAGCCCTCTGAATTGATTCTGTTTCTCCATGCTCTTTTGAAAGTAATGTTGTCTACCTATGAACTGCACAGGAATCCACAGTTCACATCACATAAAGCCTGAACAAATAAGACTGAAGATGAGTGAGTGACTTACAACCTGATTCTGTAAGGATTAGTGCATGTTCTTGAACTTTCAACCACAGTGAGAGTACTGCGAATGACTGAATTGCCATTTCTTTGAAGTCACACATTATGTCATCTCAGATCTTAACCTCAACAGGAGATGAACGAGTTGCTTGTTTTGCAGTCTTAAGGTCAAAAAAGGTGCGAGGAAGCAGGCTGAATGCTTTCGTTCCTTTTGCTGAAAATAGCTGGCAAGTAGGGCTGGTGGCGGAGTGTTGATTTGCACAGTCAAGGCCTTCCAAGCAAATTTTGTCCTGACACTTTAAATTACGTTGCTACTATTTGAAAGGAGAGCGTTGGTTTTATACATCATGATTTTGAATTTGATCATTTTTTTTTTTCTTTTCTGGAGGTTGTTTAGTGCAGCTCATGTTTGCACGTTTGTAAGGAAGATCCTAATGTATTTAGCAAATTGTAAAAGCAGAAGAAAGGGAACAGCTTGCTGTGTAACATTAAAAAACTGCATTCTTTCAACAGGCAATCAGAGAAGCAGTATTTGCTAATGTCATGATACTTTTGATAGCACATATTTGTACAGTTGAAAATTCAAAGTAAAACAGTGAACACAAACATAATCTAGTTCAGAAATACAAAATTTAAATTCTATAACCAGATTTCAGAGCCTTTTCACAGAGGCAGCTGTGTCAGAACTTAGCTCTGGAAAGAAACTTATTCAGAAATAACTGCTTGAGCATTTGAACTAAACTATTCAAAACTAGTCTGTGTTCTAACAAAGTCAAAAGACTTTCCAGTTGCTTGAAGTGATAATTAAATTAAGCCATGAAGGAGTATTTTCTGTGTTTAATGACCCCATTCTAAGTTAATTGTGACTAGGATGTCTGGTTTTGTGCTCTGATTCTGACTACAGCATTGGGAAGGAACTGAAATAAAGCCTACTTTTCATCCTGACATATTTTTTTCTAGCTAACATTTTCTTTCCTTTTCCTTCCTTCCTTCCTTCCTTCCTTCCTTCCTTCCTTCCTTCCTTCCTTCCTTCCTTCCCTCCTTCCTTCCTTCCCTCCTTCCTTCCTGACATATTTTTTTCTAGCTAACATTTTCTTTCCTTTTCCTTCCTTCCTTCCTTCCTTCCTTCCTTCCTTCCTTCCTTCCTTCCTTCCTTCCTTCCTTCCTTCCCTCCTTCTTCCTTCCCTCCTTCCTTCCTTCCCTCCTTCCTTCCTTCCTTCCTTCCTTCCTTCCTTCCTTCCTTCCTTCCTTTTCTTTCTTTTCTTTTAATAGAAATGGTATGTGTTCTATTCAACTGCATATTTTGCTAGTGGTAGCATTTTATGAATGTGGCACCATGTCAGGCATCTCACACTAAATACACTCTACATATGCTATGCACTTGAGCTTAGGATCCTATCCTTCCCCTGAGGAATAATAAAAACAGAAATCAGAAAACAAAGAACAACAACAGAAAAAATCCTGCAACCCACCACTTGTTCTGAAAAAGTCTCTTCAGGAAACTTGAAAGGCTTTTAATTCTGCATGGTCTTTTTTTTTTCCCCCTGCTTTCTTTTATTTCTTCACAGCCATCAATACCACAGTGCTCCAATAACTATTTCTAAAAATAAAATGTGCAAATTACAGGCCTTGGTTTGCCACAATGTTGCAAACTGTCATTAACAAACAGTCTTCAAAAGCCAATGGATCTGCAAGCCATGAAGTAGCTCAAGTCCATAGAATTGTATTGTTCTTTTCCAGCTCTCCTGGAAATACACACAGTGTATTTTAACTGTTTAAAAGTACTTGGTTGTTTGTGGAAGGTTTTTGTCAGTAATTAATCCTGCTATCTCCTGTCTATCACTCCAATCATTTTCCCAGGAATATATGACTTAGAGGATTAATAATCTTCAGATGCACTGATTACAACTTCAGTAGAGTTTGGAATCTTGTGCCTGCTGAGATTTTTTGGTTGTTTTCATAGAGAATAACACAGTAGTGGTGTGTTTTCCCCTGTTCCTCACACCATGAAATCCAGAACAGTGCTGCATTCCAGGGAAAGAGATCAGAGAGGTATTTTTTTCTGTGTGCACCTTTTTTCCCCACTCTGTATGTGATTTGCATGCATCTTACGTGTAGGCTACTTTTCAAGACTTATCTGTGAAGTTGGCTGACACAGCTAATGCTGCTTATCTACATAAAACTATTAGAGAGCACTCAAAGGAGGGCTACAAAGATGGTGAAAGGTCTTGAGAGCAAGAGGTATGAGAAGGGCTGAGGCCCCTTGGTGTGCTTAGCGCAGAGCAGAGGAGCTGAGGGGAGGCCTGATGGCAGCTGCAGCTCCTCACAGGGAGCGGAGGGGCAGCGCTGAGCTCTGCTCTGTGTGACAGCGACAGGGCCCGAGGGAACGGCATGGAGCTGTCAGGGGAGGGGCGGCTGGGGGCCAGGGAAAGGGGCTGCACCAGAGGGCGGTGGGCATGGATCGGGCTGCACAGGGCAGTGGGCACGGCCCCGAGTGGTGGAGTTCAAGAAGCGTTTGGACACCAGTCTCAAACACGGGGTCTGGATTTGGGGTGGTGCTGTGTGGAGCAAGGAGTTGAACTCGATGACCCACGTGAATCCCTTCCAACTTTGGATATTCCGTAATTACTGTAATAAATCAGTAATTCTGTTCTATGACTCTTGGTGTACTTGAGAAGGTGCTGTTGGTTACTTCCAGGTAAAAGAGACATTTCCAAATTGCTCTGTAGTTGGGGATTAAGATTACATGGTCCTTTTTGGCAGGCAGCCTGATGAACTAGTTAAGTTCTGGGACAATGCCGCTGAATGGTTCAGCAAGTGGTTTCAGAGTAGCTATAGGAGCCCTTTGAATTAGAGAACATTCACAAGGTTTGAACCACTGTTTCCATACCCAGTTGTGCAGATTGAAATCATAGACTCAGAGATTTGTTGCCTTCATGTTCCATCTTCCATAACTTGTCAAAGACTAACAAAATCATCTTAAAAGAGATTGGAAGACAGATGGTTGAAGGCTACTAATTGTATTGACCAGAAAAATAAGGCTTGATATTGATGCTCCTGCCCTGAGGATCACTATTCTCCACTCACATTAAGTCCTGTGACTTGCATTCTTAATTGCCTTTTTAAACACTGTCTTTTTAAACAGAAACTGCATTTTCTTCTGAGTTAAATTTTACACTTCTGCAGTCCTAGTAATTCTCCTGGAGATGTTCCTCTCTTGCATTGAGGAAAGCAGATTGCCCAGATAAGTTGTGGAAGCCTGATCATTAAGAGTGTTCAAGGCCAGGTTGGATGGGGCCTTGGGCAGCCTGATCTAGTGGTTAGTATCCCTGCACATTGCAGAAGTATTGAAGCTTGAGATCTTTGAGATCCCTTCCAACCCAAGCCATTCTATTTAAACAGAAGGTGAAGATGAGATAGCCTTCAGTATTAAATAAATGATTAATAAAGAAGGCATTTAATATGAGTATTAGATACCTAAACTGAAAACCTAGAACCCCCGAACTGATGTTCAGTTGCGGCAGATTTGTTGTGTCACTATGGTAAAATGAGAGAGTATGTGTGCTTTTTTTTTTTTTCTTTCATGAACGTCAACTCTTTCATTGAAAATATATATGGCTTTCCATAGTTTGAGACCAGTTCCCTTATCCAAGTGGCTGCCTTAATTCTCAGGCTAGCAGGTCTACCTTCCATACAACTTCTTAATGTTATTTTATTTTTATATTGCGTGTTATACCTAATAGGTTAAAGTAGCATCAAATACTGATCTCTCTTATCTGGATCTGATTATTTTTCTTCTGTGACTGCATTGAAGCTGTCCGAGGAAGCTAAGGCAATTATCTCAAGTCTCTTGGATAAAGCAGTAGCTTTGACTGCAGATGTATAGAATATATTTTATGAGTGATTTCTGTTTCCCTTTCTACCATATTTGAAAAGAAATCGTGACCCTCAGAACCTCCTCACTAACTCTTCTGTTAGTTTGTTTTTAAATGAGGGGCTTTCAGAAGGAATTCAAGTCCTGAATAATTGCATGTGCCATTACAACTATATGAAATATTTTTGTTGTTGTTTTGTAAAGAGTGAGGTTTAAAAGCTAACCCTTCTTCTAACCTTTTCGACAGGTAATGGTTAGACAGCTAGTAAGCCTCTTCTCATGTTATAGGGAACGTAGGTGTCAAATATATGACTATTAAGGTACTATCTGTCAATTTAGCCTCAATATTCAGTATTCTGTTGATGATGTCCCTTTGTACATCTAGGCTTTGGTCTCTAATTGGTCACAGCCAGCAAAAAACTGAAGGCAAATAGGCATAGATTTTAAAATGCAAACTCTAATTTATACTTTCTAAACTCATTTTTACTGAACTACAAAATTATTGTTTAATGAATATCATTTATTAGATTCTTACGAATCCTTCCTAAGGAAGATAGGATGTGATTGATTAAATGTTTAAGTAGAAGTAGATTTATATTTATCTGCACGTATATATACAGTTTGTTATAGGTAGTAGCTACATAGGGTTCTATTGAAATAATGAAATGTATATGGGTAGAATAATCACATAGTCTTTGAAAATAATGAATATGTTGTTCAATTATGTATATTTTAGTTGGTGTGTGTCTAATCCTGTGATGAGAACACCGAAATATTTAAGTTGCGATGAATTTTATAGTACAGGAATCAATTTAGTTTGAATTAAAATCTCTTAATGTAATATTTTCCTTCCAGTGAATCAATGAATTGAATATTTACTTCTCTTTATTGTGAATGATTCTTGGCAAATTGTAGGAAATTTGACACTATGAAATAATTAACAAACATCAAAGGCAACACAGTGATAGGAAAGATGACTTGAGCTCATTTCTGATTAGACTGAAAAGATGTCTGAATGTTGATGACAAGTTTTACAGTAATGTCAAGAATGCAAACAAAGTAATTTGATCTTTTTAATATATTAAGCACCACTTATATGGTAGTTGTAAAAATAGAAATTGTGAAGCTTGAAATATTTATTAATTGAGTCATTTAGAGTAGAAAATGCAATTAATTGATACTGAAAAAAATGTGTTCAGGATATTTTGTGTGTAGCAAGATGTTACTGTTTAGAATGATTATAACACAGATGTACTGCTGGTGAGGAATTCTTAAGTTAGAGCAGGAGGTGGTGGAGGTGCTAACAAGACACTTGCGTGATGAGACTGTTGATATGCTGTGTCATGACAGCTGTCAGAGTAGATGCATTTCCTTCATAGTTATTCAGGTCTTTAGACATTTTGTTTACCAGAAACTGATAGATATTTACGTTAGTACAAAGATCCCAATCCTACATATGCTGTCTGAGTGCTGCTCAAGTTGAGTATTTGAATATTCCCATTTAAGTCAACAGAATTACTCATGGCAGTGAAGTTGCAAACAGGTACGCATTAGTAGAAGGTGGCTAAAGTTTGAACTGCCAGAAGGAAAAGCTGCTGATAAATATTTTGACTGAGTAGAGACCAAAGAGAAATTCATCTGGAAGGCAACAGCTGTCATTAACATGTCAGTGTGGGAAGAACTTTATCCACAGTGATCTGTAATCCAGCTTTTATGAGCTAAGCAAATGCTGCAAATTCTGAATAAATGAAATATGCTACTTCTGTGAGTAATTTTGGTTTTGAGATGAATGGTTGACATAAAAATCTCCTCCGCTTTAAAAGTCCTACAGGACAAGGGATGCCTTTCCCTGATCAGTACGTTGTGTATAGTAAGAAGAATAGATGTTCTTCAGGAACAAATGAATGGTGATTATAGATACTTCAGGCTAAAGATTTATGTCTTGGTTTCATGGAAGTTGTATACAAACATTTAGGTCTGAAGATGCTTGCGCGTGCATATACATGTATATTCTGTCCTGACTGCTTTCTTTCTCATGTCTCTGGCTGTCATTTTAGCTGTGTGATTCATGTTTAAGTGAATGTGTTTTCATAGGCAAGATTCGAAGTAGAAATTGAGACCCTAGAACTTATTCTGTGTATTTTTCATTAATGCAATTCATAATTTTTGACAAATGAACTAATTTTGGTCCTTTGATTCCAGGGTTTTTTTTCCACTTGCAATGCTGTAAAGCTTTTTCCTGTTTCTTTTTCTAGTTTCTTTTCCTTGAAACTTTTTCTAGTTTCCTTCCCCTTGTCTCTCTCCTTTCCTTCTTTATATAGATGTAGTGAAGATGTGGAAATTTAATTTTAGGAAAACCAACTTCCAGCTCTTCAGGGAGTTAGTCAACAAAACCCTCAGGGAAATCTGTCCTCCGGGACAAGGGAGAGGAGCAGAGCAGATCTGGAAGGAAACTCGCCGTGGCGCATAAGAGCAATCTGTCCCCTGGTGTAGGAAATCACAAAGTAATGCAAGAGTCTGGTGTGGCTGAACCCAGAGCTGCTGGTCAAACCAGAGAACAGGAAGAAACTGCACAGCCAGTGAAAGCAGGGACAGGTAACCTGGAAGGAGTATAGGGATGCTGCCAGGCTGTGTGGGGATGAGGTGAGAATTGGCCAAGGCCCAACTGGAACTGGACCTGACAAAGGGCACAAAGAAGGATAAGAATGACTTCTACACGTACATAAAATGGAAAAAGAAAGTCCAGGAGGGCATACCCTCCGTAGTGAGCAGTACAGGCAGGCTGGTAACAACGGAAAAGAAGTCTGAGTCACTCTACAATTTTTTTTGCCTCAGCCTTCACTAGTGACTGCTCTGCACAGAGCCCTCAAGCAGGTGGCTTGAAATGTGGGAACTTAGGGAACACCACTGCGTGAAGATCAGTTTTGCAGCTGCCTGAAGAACCTGAACATCCGTAAGTCTAAGGGTCCTGATGAGATGCATCCCGGAGTCCTGAGGTAATTGGCTTATGTAGTCGCCAACCCACTCTCAGTCATAAGGCAATATCACACTTATTTTGAAGAAGGGTAGAAGGTATGACCCAGAGAACTACCAAAGATAATGGAGCAGATACTCCTGGAAGCTAGGCTAAGGCACATAGAAGATAGGGGGTGATATGGAATAACCAGCATGGCTTCAGCAAGGGCAGGCCCTGCCTGACCAACCATGTTGCTTTTTATGATGGCCTAAATGCATCAGTGAACAAGGGAAGAGCCACTCATGTCATCTATCTAGGCTTCAGCAAGGCCTTTGACATGGTCATCCACAACATCCTCTCTAAATTGAAAAGATAGAGATTTGATGGGTTCACTGTTCAGTGGATGAGGGACTGGTTATGAGATCATATCCAGAGAATGGTGATCAGTGTCTCAGTGTCCAGATGGGGACTCATGACGAGTGGTGTCCCTAAGGGGTCAGTACTGGGACTGATGCTCTTTAGCATCTTCATCAATGATATCAACAGTGGGATCAAGTGCACTCTCAGAAAGTTTGTGGATGACACCAAGCTGTGTGGTGCAGTCAAAATGCCTGAGGGACAGGGATGCCATCCAGAGAGACCTAGACAGGCGGAGCAGTGCACCCAGGTAAACCTCACGAGGTTCACTAAATCCAGCTGCAAAGTCTTGCACCTGGAATTCTAGTATTCTTGCAATTCTAGTATGATTTGTTCACAAAGTAGTTGCAAAAATCAGACTTACTTCCTTCTGATGCAGCAGAGCTCTGCTGGCTTCCTGCCTGTAAAAAATACAAATTTTTATTGAAGTCCTGCAATATTTTAGATGCTGAACTGTCTTTTTTCCTGTTTACTTTTCCATTCCTCCACATTCAACCCACAAAATTGTTTAATGTTTTTTGACAATGAACAAAAATGTAAGTGGCATGAGACTCTCGAGGAGCTCTGTTCAAACTTACTTTTCTAAGACACAAGCATCATGAATAAATCAGATCTGTGGATCTAGCATATAGATGGTTATGACTCTGACAATCTGACAATCCTGTTCAGACTGACGTTCTTAGGGATACTGTCAGTTCTTTCTTAAATACTCCCTAGTGCAAGGAGGGTCTGAGAGAGTCTCCTTTTCTTCCCTTCTGTCAGTTTTGTCCGTTGCCTGAAGAATGGATGCGTGCATGCTACCGAACTTCTTTTTTGTTCTTCTTCTCCTTTCTTTATCAGCCACTCCGTCCACCTTGGCACATCATAAGCCATTCCTCATTGATTGGATTTTTGTTTTGTTTTTCAATGCTGTGAAAGTTCACAGCATGAAACGCTCTTGTCAAACTTTCAGCATCTACTGTGCTCTAAAGCCTGGAAAAAGGTAAATCTGAAGGTGTGGAAGGAGCGCCTATATGTTTTGCTGTCTGTCTTCCCTCACATAATGTTCCTGGGAGACGAGAGATTGTCACTTTTTACAAGCTTAAAGCAAACATTGCCAAGCTGCTTCAGGATTGGGATTGTATTAGCACTGCACACTTCCTTGCAGCTTGGTATGACTAGATTGATGTCCATAAGCCTTTCGGTGAAGTATCTGCCTATGTTTAGGATTCTTTTTTTTTCTTTTTTTTTTTTTTTTTTCCCTGTAGATATTTTTGCTATTGTGTGAGTATTTTCAGCAGTTAAATGGGAGCCCTGGAGGGTTAATGCAGGTGCATTTTTTTTTTTCCCTTTTCCCCTTTCCACACACACATAGCTTTTCTTTTGAGAATGCCTTCAAAGACTGGTTGAAAGCGCAAAACCACTTTGCTATAATGATCCATGACAGTTGCGTGCTGCTTTTCTCAGCATTGTAGATGACCATATAAATCTGTCCTGCCTAGTCCTAGAGCAATTTCTTCTCTTTCATACCGGAACAACTTTCTTGTGTAGCGAAATGTTCTTCTTTTCCTATTGTTTTAGCTTCTGATCAAGGACAAAACAAGAATACTCAGCTGTTCGTTATAGTGTTTTAGATTTTATTACATAAACCAGAAAGGGGAATTTGTCCCGAACGCTTCTTTAATATAAAACCGTACTCTGATTTTCATTAAATACACTTTCATTTTATTTGCTATACCAGTCATGTTGTTTAACAAATACCAGCTGCACACATATTTAGGGTCAATTTGTTCAAACCGTTTGAAATAAAACAACAGCAAAGTATGTTTCTGTCTTAGTCATTATTCAGACAGCAAAGTTAAGTTAGCTGATACGCAAATTTCATGTCAAAAATAGGTGAATTGTAAGTCTGAATTGTTATTTTCTCCTCTGAATGGGTGTAAAACAACATTCTCTCCTTCAATCCTCTAGCATACTTTTTATAAACTACTGAGTACTTTTATAAATGCAAATGTTATGCTATTGTTCTCTGATACTGCCAGGGTGGTTCTGTTTAGAATATGAAAGAAGATCCTACTGACTGTGCTCTTAGCCAAATCCAGGTGGAAAATAGGGGGGCACGACTATGAAGTGAATGAATAAATACAAAATAGAAGAAGCCTTATTCTTTGCTCAGTTTTAGTTTTAATATTGTTCAAGGGTTGCAAATGGAACTTGTCAGCACAATGTTTTAATCTTACTGCGATTATTAGTATATAGTGCTCTTTAAGATTTTACAATCTTTTTTTAATGAAAAGCAAAAAAATAATCTCAGAGTGCTGGAAAACCTAACAGTGCTTTGAGGGAGTGGAACAGGTAGATTTCTGTTTGTTTTTTTTTCACTTGGACATACCTGAAGTGATTGTAAGAGACTGCATAGTTGCACTTGAAATGTAAAATATAACTTTTTCCTGAAATGCTGCAAGGGTTGTGAAACAGTGTGTCATTAATTAAAAAGCACTGAGGAGTCAAAACCATCTAGCACTTCTTTTCAGAGGAAATAAAGTGAGCCTGCTCTACAAACTAAAGCAGTCTCGAGAAATACATTGGTGCTATGGGCATGTGCTGTACAACTTAAAGTAGGTGAATTTATGAAGCATATCATAGTGTGAGTAATAGTACAAAAATTATTTGGAAGAACAGAGCACGTGCATGCTGTATAAGATCTATAACATTAAGAATTGATAGTTACTATTGTGAGACTAGAAAAACAGATAAATGTATTACAGTGCTTATTACCATACCAAGACACTAACATATAAAGGATGCGTCGTAGAAAAACGACAGAAACTGATGCAAACATTGTACAAACCATAGGGATGACTCATTCTCACTGTCAGACAGATTTTTAGATCCTTCATATTGCAAAAATTTCCATGATCTTTTTTTCATGCAGAAACAGTAATGTTAACAAACTAGCTATATGCATATTTTTCCCTCTTTCTTCCTTACTGATAGAAATTCATTTCTGATTCTTAGTTCATTTCCCCTTCAGATTCATATGATATCCTTAGTGTCTGGAGCTATTCCTGATGATACTTGTCCCGTTCACCAACCAGACATATGAGGAATGGTCTATTTTTCCAGTTCAACATAAGGACAAAGCCTTTTTTGCTGATATAAAATTTGGCCCTCATCATATTGGCAGAAATACAACCTTGAGGGCCATATTTATCATTGTTAAATGTTGCAAGGGTAGACCATCTCATTAGACACAAGTTGTTCCTTTTTTCTCTAGTTATATTGACAGAAGGTCAAATTTCCGCAAGTTTAGAATGACCTCAAAAAAATAAAATGTCTGTGAATCAAGTGCTTGACAATCAATTGACTAATGTAGTGAGTATGTAGGTTACCTTGAATGTAGCAGAAGAGGTTACCCTGAAATTTTCCACCCTATTCCCTGAAAGCTAAAATAGTAAAATACCTGAGAAATCTCAAAACACAGTTAAGAAAATGGTTTGTTTGGAATGTGGAAATGACCAAACCAATTCTAAGAGTCTATAAGCCAGATGCAGAGAAGTTTAAGGGTTATTGTAAGTGATTATCAATGAACTAACACAAATGCCTCCATAGCTTCAGTATCAGGAACTTTTAAAGTAGGTATTTTGACATCCCTAAGTTATGCAGCATGCCTGTCCCAGAATATACTATAATAACCTGTTTTTCTTTGAGGAATCCTAGGATGAGTTGTTGACACGTGGACAGATATTTTGTGAACGTGGAATATGGAGGAAGATAAATTGTACCTAAGATCTTTGCGTGAATGGGGGATCATTCTTCTTACTGTCCTTCAGCTTAAGGTCTGCCATTCACTTCCACTTTAAATCACCACTCTGTGCTTTTTTCTTTTGTGACTTTCATCAACCTTGTTTTCTTTGTGCTTTCCCTCTCGTCCCCACCTTCTGTATGATTTCTGTTTAGTTTACTGATCTCTGGTGGCAGAGTGGCTCTTCATGTTCTCCTCCCTTTCGTTGCAAGGAATTCTCTGATCTAAACTTCTGTTTCTGTGGCCATCTGCACCACTGTGAGCCATGGCCAAGGAAGAGCAACAGACCTGTTTGAAAAAGCAAACAGCATCACAGGTCTGGCACTGTAAACTGAGAAGTAATCTGCCCAACACATATCTTTGCACACCGTTTGGATTCTCTTGCAAACCAACAAACTTTCTGCTGTTTTGATATTTATCTATTTTTTGTAAGAATGTATATTGATAAATCAGAGGCCAAATCAGACACCCTGGTGAAGTATTTTCAAGGAGTGTTATCTCAGAGCGTGGTTTGATACACGGAACTTCTTTCAAAAGGTTAGCAGTACATGGATACTTAGTAATGTGCTATGCATTGATAAGATGTATTTGTTTGGAGTAAGATTCTGTCCCACTTGTGCCAGAGGTTTTGTTCAGAGACGTTTTTAAACCTCAGTGTGGTTATGTACTGACTGTGGCTTTCAGCTGTCATCTGTGATTAAGTGCTACTTTGGCTGTGAACATGCACTAAACTGCAATCAGAGCTATCTGCTTTCACTGCTAAGAAGTGAAAGGAGTGTGGTGCTCAACAAGCTTTAAAGTGGACAGTTAATAGCTTATCAGACATTGGAGAGACATCATATATACTTTCCCAATATAAAATTCTCTTCTGAGGAGAATTTCTAGATTGTCTTTTACAGGCATATCTCTCCTAAAGAGATTTTCAGGTGTACAAGCTTTATTGCTTTGTGTATAAATCAGCCAAGTACTTTTGTGGGAAACTGACAAGACCTTCATAGTTCTGTCTCAAAATATTCCAGCACAGCAAAGTAATTTGAATCAGGGCCTTTTCTTTTGTTTTGCTTAACTTTATACTTAAGGATTTTCTGGGGAAAAGGAGGCTGAGGGGAGACCTTATTGCTCTCTTCCAGTATCAGAAAGGTGCTTACAGTGAGAGCGGGGCTAGTCTCTTGTCACTGGTGACGGGTACAGGACGAGGGGAAATTGCCTCAAGTTGCGCCAAGGTAAGTTTAGGTTGGATGTTAGGAAACACTTCTTTACAGAAAGGGTAGTTAAACACTGGAATAGGCTCCCCAGGGAGGTGGTTGAGTCACCGTCCCTGGATGAGTTTAAGAGCCGTTTGGATGTGGTGCTCAGAGATGATATTATTTAGCAGAGGGTTGTTAGAGTTAGGGTACTATGGTTAGGCTGTGGTTGGACTTGATGACCTTTGAGGTCTTTTCCAGCCTGAGTAATTCTATGATTCTGTGATTCTATGATTCTATGATTCTATGATTATATATTTTGTCAGTGTTACATGGAAGTAATGACATGACTTTGTACTGCAAAGATTGTCTGTCACAGATTGTATCCTACTTTCACAAATAGTTTTGGGAGGGAAGAGGAGAAATCCTTCAGAGAACTTTGGTCATTCTTTTGGAAGTGGATGATGATATTTTAAGACGTCTTTTTAAAAATTAGCTGAGTGTGATCTGGTTGGTTTTGGCAATTCAAGATGATTGGTAGACAAATATGAAAACATGGTAAAACCTAACAGTCCATAGTTTAATTAGGAATTTCTTTTCCCTTTTACTAGCATGTATTTGGCATAGCAATAACATCAATGTCAGCAGGTAGTTTCCCTGATTTAAGATTTTTATATGTTACTGTTATCAAATCAGAATAGCTAGATTTGAGCTGCATGTCCTTATTTAATACTATAATACTGTAAAATCTTAATTTTCCCTTTTCTACTCATGTGTTGTAATAGGACCTATTTATGTCTGTAGGACTTTTTGTAAATTAACATGGGTTGAATCTCACCAACTTCCCCTTATTTTTGCAGTGAATTTTAAACCACAAGCAAATAATGTTGCTGTAGATAGACTTTTTTGTTTCTTTTTCTAAGGTTCTAGCAAACACTGTCTGGATCCACTCTTCATTTTGCCTTTGTACAATATCCCCACTCATGTTAGAGAAGTCCAAAATGGCATTTGCTTTTGTGGATGCAAAGAGCAGTGAAACTCTTTGCATATGAAAATTGGTTTTTGTGTAGAGCAAGACCAAATTCTTCAGCATCAGGTGATGCTGAAAAGAAGAACCAATAAACAAATGAAAGAAGAACCAATGTGTATATATTTGCATTTCATTATACATTTCTCATTTTCCTTTCCAGTTTCAGCAACAGAGGCTTTTATCTCAGTGTCTTATGAAGACATTTGCTTAACTACTAATTTGGTCTTTGGAAGTACTTGTGCACTCTTTTGATATTGGAATATCAAGCGCACAAGCCTGCCTTACAGGTCCCAAACATTTTATTCACCATAATTACCTCATTTAGATTGACTGGTGATCCATGCATGCTTGGATGTCAAATTTTGTAAGACACAGAGATGTTGGATTGGGCTTCTCATTTATTTCTTATTTATGCTACCTTCCTAGAAAAGACTTGGAGTCAGCAGATGTGTAACTTTTCTTTTACAAGAATTTTTTTTTTAAATAAATAGATAAAAAATCTCAGTATGAATTTGAGTTTTCTTACTGTCTTGAAGTGGGACTAATTTATATTGCCAAGCATTTCAGATAATTGTGTTGTGATAAATCACCACAACTTCAATGTAATACTAGCAATTCAGTGGTACAGTAAATGTCAAATGAAAATCACCCACTGTTAATGTTTTTAAACTGTTTTCCATCAGAAGTTTCACTGAATTGCAGCTATCAACCACTTCATAATTGCTTATGGAGGTTGAATTAAGACTTAGGAAGCACGTTCAGACATTGTTCTGCCCATTCTATCAGCTCTGTATTTTATAATTACACCTCATAACAGTTTAGAAAGTACTCTTATGAAGATGAAGGGATTGGTTAGGTACAAATAGGGAATCGGGATTTATTTCAAAGCTTGCACAGTTTCCTGCACTGCACTCAATTTTCCTGTCTCTAAGATACCAGTAAACCAGTGTAGTAAGTTTTGTACTTTGCAAATTCTGTGTAAATGGCTGAGTAATAACAATTTCTGAAGTAAATAAGGAAAGGGTTAGAGGCAAATATGAGAGTTACATAAGAGAGAATACTTACAGGGTATTTTATGTTATGCTATTAGTCTCTTTAGTCTGTTCAGATATATATATATATTTAATTGACATTTGAAAGCTGCTTTTTTCTCACTGAGCTTCTTTTGTTTTCTGTTTGTTTTGCATAGATTATTTGTTGCCCTGGTAGGATATTCTCAATCAAATAGTCGTTTCTGCATTGGTAGATTATAAGGGCAGGGGATTTAGAACTAGATGATCTTTAAAGTCCCATCCAACCCAAGCCTTTCCGTGATTCTATAAGGATTTTTAGATTGTTCGGAGGACCTCAGGTGTCTCAGTGACTACAGAATCAGTGCTTCTTCTCCCAGTACTTAATTTAAGAAATTCATACAGAGCATACTAATTTAAATGTATATGATATACACACTACTGGGATTCTGAAAACAGCTTTCTTCCCTTCATTGCTAGATTCTCAAACCAACTCACCTGGAATACTGGTCATATAGAAAGCTACACTTTAATCCCCCAGGAATAGAGATGGACTTAGTTAGTAGAGTAGATGCTCATAAATTTTTTAATGTAACATTAAAAAGTGCATAAAATATTAGTGCCTGGGGTACTATAACTCTGCATCGCCTTGCTGTACTTCTGTCTGTATTTACTTATTTTCACAGCAACTAGCTGTAAAGAAACATTCAGAGACATCTGCAGTGCTAAAAGCACAGTGACAGCCCAAGAGACTTCTTCCTCAAAATACAAAATATTTTCCTATAAATATTAATCTATGGATTGTAAAAATTGCCAAAATATTTCCAGTCCAACAACAGCTGCTTGGGGAACTTGTTTTGTTTTTTAGCAGGCAAAATGAAATAAATTCAAGATAATGTTGTTTATCTGCATATTTTTATATCATTTTAATTATATTTAAATACTATGACATTTGAAATAATCTTTACTAAATTTAATTTTTGGCTTTTCTGAACAGCGGGTGGTGGTTTTATTGTTACTAATAACAAAACTATAATTTGGTCATTTCCTTTACTTACAATGTTATTTGAGTATTTTCATTTCCTTCACATTACAGAGGATGTAGATAGATACTATTTTACAGGATGGGGAAATGGGAACACATGATTTATTTCCACTTGCTAAGGCAGTCAGTATTAAGCTTAGTTCTCAATTTGGTAGTTTTAGCTGTCTCAGATTGTATATGAAGTCAACAGCCCTGCTCTATCCAAGTAATTTTAAGAGTAAAATGACTGAAATCATTTACACATTGTGAACTTGAGAGTTTTGTTTTATTTTTTCCTGTCACGAATAAAGATTCCATTGCTAACTGCTGGAATTTCTGGCAAGACAAAATGTTTACTATCTTCGAGCTTGCTGGTGTGATTTTAAGTGTCTTTGATTTCTTCCTTTTAGATCCATCACATGCAACAGGTTTAGATGAACAACACATTTAGAGTGCAGATTTCTCAAATCTCCTTAACTACCTTCTTCATAGTCTTTGTGGGAGTTTGTTTGTCCAAGAGCAGTATGACTATAAAATGCCTATTATGCTTAGAAAGCTTCTTCTCTTCTTTGAAAAGTATTTTTAATTCTTGCTTGTGTTCGTGATT
The DNA here is from genome assembly GCA_030625065.1 of Alectoris magna. Taxonomy (NCBI): domain Eukaryota; kingdom Metazoa; phylum Chordata; class Aves; order Galliformes; family Phasianidae; genus Alectoris; species Alectoris magna. The sequence goes on from CM060560.1 coordinate 65,652,515, forward strand.
TTTCAGTGTCTCTGAAAACTCTAATAGTGGCTCGGCTGTATGCTTGGCACATTGTATAACTTTAATAATGTCCAGCCTGCTTTCTTCCTTTCTTTTTCTCTGCTCCCAAACATAACATATGATACCTAATTTCGAGTAGCTTCTGTATTCTAATATTTAACTATTTATCTGTTTGTGTATCTGTATATTCAAAATCGTAGTTATAAAATAATTCAGATTGGAAGGGAAAGCTGAATGTCATGAGACCAGTATAAGAATGTATTTCTTTTATGCGTTGAGCAAAAAGTTTGTTTTGGTGGGCTCTTTCAACTGCACCAAATTAAGTTTTGTCTGGAACAAGAATGATATAAATTGTGAATATCAAAAAGTGCTTTCTAAAAGATGAAGGAGCTTTTAAGATTAGGCAACAGCACAGATGTACTGATAAGGCTAGTTTTGTCCCCTGGGAGTATCAGTGCTTCAGTTTCTGTAGCAGGTTTTGGCAGTGCTGCCTTTCTTCCTCACACAGCAGAGCAGCAAAAGACCATCTATTTACAGCAAATACAATTGAATGATGAAGCTAGCTTTATTTTCTATGTATGAATAGTCTACTGCCAGCCATTCATTTTTTTCTTTCAGTTGTTGATTATTTTGAATCCTTTAGTACAGAGCCTTTTCACCTTACAGCTTACTCTTAAACTTCTTTCTGTGTCTGCTCTTGTTATCCTTGCTGAGATAGCTCTGCTGAGTTGTTTAGTTTCCTAGCTGTGTGACTCCTAAACCAATGAAGAGATTCTAACTTAGCAATATGAACAATTTTGTCTGAATATTAAGTATTGTATTAAAGCTTCACAGCCATTTAACACTTTCACTGAATCACACAATTGTTTGAGTTTTAGGGGACCCTTAAAGGCCATCTAGTCCAACTCCCCTGCAGTAAACAGGGACACCTACAGCTACATCAGGTCACTCAGAGCCTTGTCCATTCTGTCCTTGAGTGTTTCCAGGGTTAGGGCAACCACCACCTCCCTGGGTGACCCGTTCCAGTGCTTTTGTAAATAACTTTTTCCTTATATCCAGTCTCAATCTCCCTCTTTCTGTTTAAAACCACTTTTTCATGTCCTAATACAAAAGACCCCACTAAAGAGTCTGTTCCCTTCTTTCTTATAGCACCCCTTTAGATACTGAAAGGATCTATATGTATAAAACTACTCCCTGCTTGCAAATGGTATGGGAGCATATCTCAGATTTATCAAAGGTTGGATGCAGCCAGAATGAGACTTGAGTGGTAGCTGTATGGTGGAACAGAGGATGGCTTGTCATCTCTTCTGGAAGATGTAGCATACCAGGCAATGTGAATGTTGAGAAGAATGCTTTGTCATCTTGTTAAATCTGTTTTGGGTCATCTTTTCTTACTGCATTATTACACTACTTTTAAGGGAGATTCCTTCTTTCCATTCAGCCTTCAGATACCTAAAGCTCTTGTCAGTTTTGATATGGTGTAGTTTGAGATACAGTGTACCTGATGATAATACTGTTCTCTTCATAATCCTATTCATTTTCCAATGTAGCTTCAATGAACTTCAGTGATTTTAAAAAAAAAGGTTGTTTTTTTTTTGTTTTTGTTTTTAATTTAAAGAATGGAGGAGAATTCCATCTGTGAGAAATGTGGTTGCTAATTCACATACATCATGTGAATTTCTCTTATGTATTTGCACAGTTTACTTTCAAAGCTATCTTGCAAATTATAATATCATATAAAATAGTATGTATCTACTATGATGGGCACTTGGCTGTCATTTTAGATGTTTCCTAAGCAATTGCCGTGGGAAAAAAAGAACCAAAAATGACATTGAAATGTGTGTATTTCAGAAATGAATGTATTTAATTTCAAACTATATGAATTAATTTGTACCAATTTACAAATATGAGTGGGTGCACTGCATTAATGGAAAACATACTGGAACATATGTTCCAGGAAAACATAATGGAAAACAAACAAAAAGAGTCCATAAGAGATGAAAGTTTTATATTAAGTTGCAGTATCAGTTTACTTCAAAAGATAACACATTCAGGCTACCTGGCAAGTTTCTTTCCAAGATGTCTTTCTTAAAATTTATTTAAGTAAGTTGAATTTTGGCATCGTTTAGAATCATAGCTGAACTTGGCTGAAACATAAAAAGATGGTACGAAGTAAGCATTAATAGTAGTGTAATAAACTCTGGTTATTTAAATGTTAGGTCTTTTTTTCTTTCATATTATTGGCATGCCTATGGCTTGTGTCATGATTGAGAAAGAAATAAAAGCAGGTCCTGATATCTTTTCATGTGGCTTAATACATTTCATAAACGTATATAGCTCAATCTTGAAATTAGTTAAATGTTTTTTCTCTAGGAAGTCCTACTTGTATTTGGTTCAAAATCTTTACTGGTAGTAAAGTCTGTGGAGAAAGAAGCATTTTCAAAGTCATATGAACAATAAATTTATTTATTAAGCGTGCACTGCAAGCATTATTATTGATGATTATGAATGACAGATTATTATGAATGGCAGATAAATCATACAGCTAACTAGGGCTATGGCTATACATTTAGTTACTCAACCAGTCTTGTAATTGCTGGAATATCTACAAAATATATGGATAACCTTTGTATTACTGTCCTTCAAAGTGGTATTGTAATAGTCTGAGTACCAGATTCAGCTCTTACTATTAAACTGAGCTGATACACTTAGGGCTTCGTCCATGTGCTCGACAATTCATAGAATCATAGAATCACAAGGCTGGAAAGGACCTACAAGATCATCTAGCCCAACTGTCCTCCCATTACCATTGCTACCAAATTGGACTAGGTCTTAGAATTTCTGTTTTTCAAAACAACTTTTATTATTTTCAGTATTTGCCTATCCATTACTAGCATTTATTGAAGTCTTCCCTTTTGTTCTGATCACTTTTTGTGGTCTTGTCCCTGCCTAAGAAAAATGTTACTTGAATTCTTTTTTCATTGAACATTCAGGACAACTAGATGTCTTTCATTTATATCAGCATTCCTTCTAACATGAAGAAGGAAAGCCAAAGCTTCCTTCCTCTTCTTCAAAGAAGCTGCAGCCTAAAAAATCTTCAGAGTGTAGATGAAAAGCTGTTTTTCCAGACTTCTTGCAGTGGGAACAACTTTGAATTTTTAGACCTAATTTTACCCATACTGGGACCATGATATTCTTCAAATAAAATATTGCTGGTTGGCCTGTCCAGATACATTGTGAGTCTAAGATTCTTCATTATTGCCAAATGCTAATCTCAGTCAAGAACCGGTAATGAGCTCTTTGGCTTATGGTTGCCTCTGCACCAAATTCCTTAAGCTTATCAGTCTGTATCAGGGTCTGTGCTTTTCTAGGTCTTGAAGCTTGAGCATCCTTTCACTTAAATTAGTGTGAATTGGTTTACATACGTAGTTCCCTGGCTACTTGGTATGATGAGGTCCAGTAGCTGTAGAGGTTGCCCTTGTGCTTAGCTTAGGCTAGGCACACAGTTTTGCATTCAAACTGCACTGTATTTCAGTCTACTGATACAATCAGTGTATTATGGATTGGTACTTTACTTCCTCTTCAAGAAGATGAACGTTCTACCGACTGACATCTACTTATCCATTTATCCATTGCTGTGTCTACATTTATGTTACTTTCTTTTTCATCTGTGAAATGTGAAAAAACAGTGAAAAACAGGAGGTGAACATCACTTGTCCCTCCCAGCATCTTCCCACTATATTTAATATGTAAAATTCAAATGAATATTGAAGGTTCCCAGAGGACATGGAGGAGAAGAACTGAAATTTAGATGTTCACAGTACTTCCATTAACACAGATATTTTCTTTCTGCAAGCATTACCACCTAAAAATTAGTTTGTTTTGTTGGAATGGGCAAAGAGAATAAACAAAAAGTGGTCCTTTTCAGAGGTAGTGTGTTTTACTCGGTGCTTGGTTTTCTTTGGAAAGTTAACACTGAATACCAGCTGGACCTCTAAACTATTCCACATGTAAATTTAGAACTTTTAATGTTTCATATGTTTCATATGTCAATGAAATGACATGAAATTCCATATCTAATATGTTCATACTACATGAAATGCCTCTCTCTTCTCCCTCTTTTTTTTTTTTTTTTTTTTCTCTGAAAAAAGGCATCAGTATTTTCTAGGAGGCAATTTTACATCAGGGAAGTATTAACCAGTCCTTGACAGGTATGTGTTTGCTTAGAAAAGAAAGTGCAAGGTGTTTAAAAATAGCTTGAAGAACACAGCAAATTATCAGCTAGTTATCTTCTGGCAGTATCTTTGTTCTCGAAAAATAAAGACGGAAGCATGACTAGGTGATGCATTTCCATCAGAGACTTGAAAAATCATGGAATCATAGAATTGTGGAATGACTTTGGTTGGGTGGGACCTCAAGGATCATCAAGTTCCAACCCCTGTGCCATGGGCAGAGTTGCCAGCTGCTGGATCAACTACTAGATCAGATTGCTCCGGACCTCATCCAGCCTGGCCTTGAACACTTCCAGGTGTTAAAGGGGCACCCACAACCTCTTTGGGCAACCTGTTCCAGAACCTCATCGCTCTCTCAGTAAAAAAACTTCCTCCTCACATTTCATCTAAATCTCCCTTCCTTTAGTTTAAAACCATTGCCCCCTGTCCTATTGCTACCTGTCCTATTTACCATTCTAAAATGCTGATTTCCCTCAAGTTTGTAAAATCCCTTTAACTACTGGATGGCTGCAATGAGGTCTCCCCCTAGCCTTCTCTTTTCCAGGCTGAACAAGCCCAGATCCTTCAGTGTATTTTCCTTGGGGAGGTGCTCCAGCCCTCCGATTATCTTTGTGGCCCTCCTCTGGACCCGCTCCAAAAGCTCCACTTCTTTCCTGTGCTGGGGGCCCCAGACCTGGATACAGTACTCCAGATGGGGCCTCACAAGAGCAGAATAGATGGGGATAATCACCTCCCTGTCCCTGCTGGTCATCCCTCTTCTGCTGGAACCTAGGATACCATTGGCTTTCTGGGCTGCAAGCGTACACTGCAAAAATGAATACTTTAATTCTATAACTGTTCTGTTTTTTGCATTCATAGTCCACAAACCTGAAATACCTTTATTTTCTCAGGTACTTAAGCCTCATTCAAATTTAGTGCGAAATTTTGGTATAACTTTTGTATGAAGTTATAAGGAAAGTTATTCCACATTGAATTTATCATAGACTGGCATATAAAAATGACCTTTGCATACATGAATGAATCTGAAGGTATATTAAATGTAGAAATTAGCAGATGTAATAGATACCTTTTCAAAATAATTATAGATTAACAGTGTACTACATAGATAGAAGGTTATCCAGTTGTTGTTGTAGACCACTTTTTACATCTTCAATGAAAAATGTCTTCTGCTGTTCTCTGGATTCATTTAGACTGGGCATCACTATTTTGAAGTGTGACCTGCTATTGTTGAGTCTTCTTCAGTTCTTGCATTAGAAGCATCATGTTATGATTTGCATACTGCTCTCATGAGTCTGTAGAGTGCCCTTCATATTTCTTGGATCCGAAGCTTTGAAGCAAAGATTCAGGAAGCCTTTAAGCACAGTCATTGCAAGGATGTCCTCAGTCAGTGTTAAAAGAAGATGTGGTTCCCAGTGAAGGTAAAGAAGTATATATCGGCTTATAAGAAAATTAGAGATGATACTTCAGTTTCTCCTATTACAGAGAACAGTATATGACCTCACTTAGAAACAAAATCAATTTTCATTTTTTTGAGCTTAGTACCAGAAGAACAGAGATTCTAAGGACTTTGCTAGTTGCCAGTACATCTTCAGCAAAAGCAACCAAAACCGCCAAAAGAAAACTACCAGCACTCAGTCCAAAACTTTTACATACCCTAAATTAAACTTTATTGCATAGAACCAAATGCTTTCCATGAGTACCTACAAAATGTCATCATAGTGTTTGAACATTACCCAGTTGCTCTTAAGCTGACTGCACTCATGATCAACTGGCTTGGTAAGAGGAATCTTCCCTCTTTCACATCTGACATCTACTTGAATTCCCTTTCTTGCATCAGATGCTTCTAAATGTGATGTTTTTCTGATGTTCTTGAAACTTTTACCTATTTCTTCCTTCCCTCCTTTTCACTTCCTGATGTTTCTTTCAGTTGCCTACTATGGAGAACTCTCCTTGTGCCTCATTTCTGAGGGGCAGCCTTGCATTACTTGTCACATCTCTTTTGACTTGTCAGATTTAAAAACCAAAACCACATATTAAATCCACGTTGAAAAGGTAGAGCTTAAAACTAATTTATCCAATGCACTACTTGAAGACAGAGCTTTCACATTATCAGATAAAATTTATAAAGCAGTCTGAAGAGTATTTTGAAGCATTTTCATTATTCACTATGAAAACAGAGATTTTATAGTGTTCTAACCAGATATTTCTTTCTGGTATCGAAAACAGCATTCAAACAGTAAATAAACTGATTAGGATATACATGAAAAAGCATTGGGGTAGGAAGGCAGCAGTAATGTGAACCAGAGGATCCTCTTAACCCCTCAGGCTCCAAATAATCATTAAAAACTCCATTTCTTTCACAGCAGACTTTCTGCAGAAAACACAAAATAGATTTTAAGGTACAGTGAGTGTTCTCTTTTGGATGAAAGGGACTAGACAGAGCTGCTTTGTTGTTTTGTTTAAATTTGTCCTTTAATCTTTCAGCTGCTCATGGTGGGGACCATTCTGGTGAATAACATTAATTCACCTCCTGTTGAGCTTTCCTTTGGTTTCCTAAATGGGTCCTTCATCTGTTTCTTGGTCACAGAGATCAGTGACACATTATCCAAAGGAAAGGCAGTCATTAAATGCATGTAAGATTTTAACTTTTTTTTTTTTTTCTTTCAGCCATCTCATTTCTCTGCCTTTGCTTTTTCCAAAAAAGAGACAACATAAGATGCAAAGTGAATAATTTGTGTACTTTCTTTACTCAGCCACCCCCTTAGCTCTCTTTAGCTCTGGACATGTAAAGACAAAATCAGGAAAGCCAAGGTGCAAATGGAACTGAACTTCGCAAGGAATGTGAAAAGTAACAAGAAGGGATTGTACAGGTACATTTGTCAGAAGAGAGGGACCAAGGAAGGCACTCCTCCATCAGATAAATGGGAAAGAAGAACTGGCTTCAACATAGATGGTACTCAACAAGTTTTTTGCCTCAGCCTTCACTGGCAGTCCAGTTCCCCATGCCTCCCACATCCCTGAACCGCTAAGCATGTGTCAGGGGAGCAAAATTCCTTCCCCATGTAAGAGAAGGGCTATGGTTATCAGATACAGATAACATAGTGGACGGGTGATGTCCATGGATAACTCCAGCCAAAAATATGTTGTAATTCTGGAATGTTCATACCCTTGATGTTTAGCCAAGACTGCGTAATTTCTTTCATCACTTAAAGTTTTTTGTTTGTTTGTTTGTTTTTGTGTTTTTTTTTTTAACCTGGAAATGAAGTTGTATCAAGAGAAGCTGAAGTTTCTTCCCAGATGCCTTTTCCTCCTCCATTTCTTGGTTACTCTCCTCCTTTTTGAACAGTGGACAAACACTACAAGGTCTCATCCAGGTCTGTGGCTAGACTTCCATGTTGAGCAGGGGTTACATACTTTTCCCCTAACCATCTCACACTCCTGTTGACCCGGAATACTGTGCATTGTGTATCTGTTGATAAAACATCACTTTCAAACCTCTCTGAGCTGCATGCTACCCTGTAGTCTACAGTCAACAAAGTCATCCCTTTCTCAAAAGACTTTTTCTCTTTCCACGTTCACTGTGAAATACTGAAATTCAGCTGCTTAGGAAGCATGTCTTAGAAATCTCCATCAATTTGCACAGTTTTTTTGGTGTGCTAAACACTATTCCCTTTTTAAATTTCCCTTTGTCATATTCTCTGTGGTAAGAGAAGCACTGCTCTTAGCATCTCATTGCTATCTGTTTTTATTACTAAACAAAAACATATGGTGGCACTTACTTACTTAAAGAAAATGAACACAAGAGCACTACTAATATAACTGTGCATATAAGAATAAAACCAAGGAGTCTTGGAGAAATTAAAAACTTCAGCAGCTGGGGTGGATTCAGAGGAGGTCTTGAAGATGATCAGAGGGCTGGAGCACCTCTCCTCTGAAGGTTGAAAAGTTCAGGGAGCTTTGCTAATTCAGCTTGGAGAAGAGAAGGCTCTGGGGAGCCCTCATTGTGGCCTTCTAGTACTTGTAGAGAGCTTATAAACAGGAGGAAGACCAACTTTTTTACGTGGTCTGATAGCTATAGGACAACAGGTGATGGTTTTAAACTAAAAAAGAGACTATTTAGACAGGAGGAAATTCTTTACTCAGGGTGTGGTGAGGCTCTGGCACAGCTGCCCAGAGAAGCTGTGGTGCCCCATCCCTGGAGGCGCTCAAGGCCAGGTTGGATGGGGCCCTGGGCTGGTGGGGGCAGCCCTGCCTATGGCAGGAGGTTGAAACTAAATAATCTTTACAATTCTTTTCAACCCAAGCTATTCTGTGATTCTGTGATCACAGTCCTAGAGAGCCTGTAGAATTTAGTGGCTCCAGCAAGCTGTTCTGAGTCAGTATTATCACTGACACTACTAAAAATATTTAAAGAATGAACAGCATGACTGTGAATCACTATTTTGAGTGAAGCAAACTAGGTTTAGTGAGTCTAGCTAACTAGCATGCCTGTAAATCCAGATGATTTTGTAATGGCTGGGGTAACATTATCTATATTGTGATGAGACAAATCATTCGCATAATATTCTAAGCATTTTCTGAGTCTGCATTTGGTTATCCATGCAGGCTTAGCAGACATTATTTCACTTAACTCTGAAGTAATGTGTAGTTCCCCTATCCAAATGCATCTTACCTTCTAGTCTTGTTCTTACATTTCAGCTTGTTTCCTTAGCTAGTGGAATCTTTTGTAGGGCTCTGAAATTTGTTAAACTGAAACAAGATAACAAGATGGTTGTGGACGCAATGTACAGCATTCTAAAGTTTCTTATCCACATGCCTATGCTTAATTCAGACTAGAAAGAAATCTTTAAAGCTGCTAGTGACCAATTTTAATGATGCAGATAAAGAGATGATCTATTAAAGACAAGACATCAATTTCTAGAGAGAAACCTTGAGCTGTAAAACATGAAAAAAAAATCTAACAAAATAAAGAACTCATTTAACACTGTGACAGAATAGGAGAAGTCAGGCTTTAAATAAGAGAATGGAAAGGCCTCAGAGATAAAGAAGAGAGAGAAAAAAAAAAACAAGCTTAAAGTTGGGAGGGAAAAAAAACATACAAAGAACACACAAAAACTGAACAAGCAGTAGACTCAAAGACAAGAAAAATTACCCCTTTCATCAGAATGATGAGCCTGTTGGTGTACACTGTGACACAGTACCCGTCTAGCAGTTCAGTTCTGCCATGAAGCTTCCAAGGCAGCCAACCACCAAAATAAGTGAGTAATTTGGATCTAAAATTCTTCTTGAAATTCTGATGCTTGCTTGCATTTAGAGTTAGAAAGATTGTTCTGAAGTGATTGTTGTTCTGAAGGGGTGTCTGAATGTGCAGAGGTAAGATCTCACACTTTTGGGAGCTAGTCATTATAGCTGTAGGGATGAATGCTTTTCTGGGACCATGTTGGTTTCTGTACACCACATTCTTGCATATACCACAATTTGGTTATCTCTATGTACAAAGTCTGATGTACCTTTATTACTTAAAACAGAGAAGTGTGTATATTGCTGTGATTACCTTCTTCTATTTCTTCTGCTGCTGGTGTATCAGCAGTATCATGGTACTGCTAAGCATAGGTTTACCATACTCCAAGTCCTTGACTATACGTTGGGTATAGCTGTTTGGGAAATGGGAGGAAAAGAAATAAGAATGTCAAGTCTTCATAAGTAGTCAAGTGGGTCCCAGATATTGTAGTGGGCTTGGTTTTGCTTATGTGTTTGTGTCCTTTTAAAGCAGGAATGATTGTGTTAATCTCAATGACAGTTAAAAAGGAACTGGTACTGACGCTATGCTGAAGCAAGTCATGCTTATCAAGACAAACAGCAGAGGCAGGAGACCTCCCACTTCTTGTCTTCTGGGGGAAAGTCATGATTTCTGATGTTGTCTTTTCTCATTGTTCATGTCTGAAATAAACAGATGGAGTCAGGCTTTAGAAACAATGCTTGCTGCACAATTATCAGTCCACTTGCTATAACACATGCAGTTGTATTTGTTGTATTCCTCACCTGTACAACTAACTACCTAAATCACTTCCTACAGTTTTTCTCCTTCTCAAGTCATTTTCATTTCAATAGTGATTGCTGGTTTAGATCTGACAAGTCTATAAATCAAAGTTGTCTACTCACAGAGCAGAGGGAAATGACTTGAGAGACATTCAGATCTTCTTTAGAGGGATCTGACTGACTGCAGAATAACATTTTTGCCTGTATCTCCAATTTTGTAAGCTGAAGAACATTCTGTAAGAAGTTCCCTTAACACAAAGATAGGTATAGACTGTTTTTGAAATTCTTGCTCAGATAAGAGAGGAGTCTGGAAGGTCATTAGATGCTTTTCTTATCTTATTCTCCAGTATATGTAATGAAAATAAATCTATTTGCTAAGCAAATGCAAATATGTGCTTTTACGTTTAATTGGATTTTTTTTTCTCACCATACTGTTGTGGTTTAACCTGACAGGAGGCTGAGCATCACATAGTTGTTTGCTCACTTCTCCCATTCCTGGTGGGATGGGGAAGAGAGGCAGGAAAAAACATTGAACTCACTGGTTGAGGTAAAACTATTTATGAAAAAAGAGAAAAGGAGAAGTATAGTAATTATATAGTCATATTATTATTATATTTTATTATATATGATTATTTATGTATATATATGAATGTATATAACAAGTGATGCGCAAGCAATTGCTCACCACACCCTGACCAATGCCCAGATGTCCCTTCCAGCAGGAGAAAGGAGAGAGACAAACTCCCACCTCCTTCCAAACTTCTTCCACATGATGTCATATGGTATGGAATATCCCTTTGGCCAGTTTATGACTGCTGTCTTAATTCTGTCCCCTCCCAGCTCATTGGGCCCTTTGCTGAGAATGGCCTTGGCTCTGTACAACACTGCTTAGCAGCAACTATCAACACTGGTGTGTTATCAACATTGGTGTGTTATCAACATTGTTTTTTTCCCTGGAACCAAAACATTGCATCATACCAGACCCTCTGGAAAAACAGTTTCAAGAGAGGGATTGTGGGTTTTGTTTGTTTGTTTGTTCTGTTTTGTGCTTTAACATAAGCATATGCCTTTTTAATGTAAAAATGAAATCATTAAATTACCATGTGTTATACCACTGCCCTTGGCAGTTGCTCCCCAGTAATAAAGCTGTTGTCCTGTTTAGCAGCGAAGCTCTCACACTTTGCCACTGCTGAAATACTAGTCTCAAAGTTGGGTGGTTGTGCTCCTTGCACTGTGGGCAGGAAGAGATGTCTTTAGCTGAGGTGGAGCTTCCTAAATTGCTCTGGGAAGATGTACAAAGGAAAGGAGTTAGAAGGACCTAGAGTTGACATTTTCTCAGATGTCGTGCATTGTTTGAGTGAGAGAAAGAAGTGGATATCAAAGTATTGCCTTTAGGATCCAAGCTGGGAAGCGTTCTGAGCAGTGTGGTCCCAGGTTCTATGATTCCCAAGTCATCCTCCATAGACTTGTATGTGAGGGCAACTCTAACAAAGCACAAAGTGTTATCGGCTGTCAAAGTTTGTATGGATAGAAATAATACAAGTTATTTGTCTTCCTTCACAAACTGTGTGTTAATTTGGGGTTCAGGATGACTCTTCACCCAACTTCTATGTCTGGATTAAGCCTTGACTCTATCTTGACTTATGCATACCTGAATTCAGTCTGTTGGCAGCCCACTCTCTCTCACAGGCAAAGAGACTTGCTTCAATTTGAGTCATTGCCCTGCAGGCATTTGAGAAGCACCTAGTGTTTCTTGGACATAGAATAGGATTCATTAAATTAAATAAATATCCTCTCTTCCCCTTTTCTGATGTTGATTACTGGAGGAGGCTGAACTCTTATTTGTTTAACCTTGCATCTCATAACTCAGTTACACTCTTACTGTGTTGTCCAGAGGCCTTCAGAAAGTCCTCTGGTGTTCTATGATCCATAACAGTTATAAAGACAGTGGTAAATAAATAGGTATGTACATTCAACAGTTCAAACTACTTTGCAGCATTCCTTTCCCAGGCTGTAGGTTTTATTTCTCAAATGTCTGTTTGTCAAATTCCTGCTGATGAGAAAGTCCAAAAGTTGTAGGACAGAATTACAAGGGACTGATGATTATTTCTTTGCCCAGAGAGCCTTGTACGAGAACAACACATTAACAACAACAAAAACAAAGCAGAAATTTGCCATCTTATAGAAAAAGAGATGAGCAATCAAAGAATTGCTCACTAGAAGCAAAGTAGCAGGAGGACATAACAAAGAAAAAAATCATATTTTCTCTTCTCATTTAAAGGTGAGAGAAACATCAAAAGAGCACTTGACTAGAAAGATATCCACAGTCATCCTCAGTAGGCTTACCACAGCAGCTGAAAAAAAAAGCATTTTAAAAATCCACCTCCATCATCTTTTTTCCCCATTTTTATTAACTAAGCAAGTGAACCAGAATTTTCTTCAGCCACCTCCATTATTTTTTTATGAGTTCTGTAAGTGGTTTAAGACAAGACAGATAAACAAATAATAGATTTTATGTAAATACTGCTTGTTAATGATGCTATCAAGAGACTGGAAAGGGAAATGGGAGGAGTTGATGAACAGGAGAGGTTAATGAAGGAGCCACGCAAAGCTGCTTTCAGATGTGGCTGCTAGGTGAAGAGCCTGTTGTGTTCCTGTGGTTCATCCAGGCAATGAATATATCTGATTATTTTATTGAAAGCTAATGGACTGCAATGAAACACGAGGAATAGAACACCTAAGACATGATGAGGAAATACAGTGCAGAAAGACTTCTATTAACTGGGATTGAGGAAATTAATGGCCAAGATGAATATACACAAAGAGGGCATCTCTGTGTCAACCAGGTGACACCTAGGCTTTCTAGATGGGAAATCTGTGATGTAACGTCTTGTTCTTCCTCCATAGGAGCTCTTTCATATCCTATTTTATCATTTTCTTCATGTTCTCCCTTTAGTACATAAAGGGAGCCTATAAACAGGAGGGGAGTCAATTCTTTGGAAGGGTAGGTAACAGCAGGACAAGGGGAAATGGTTTTAAGTTAAAGGAGGGAAGATTTAGGTTGGATGTCAGGAAAGTTCTTTACTGTGAGAGTGGTGAGGTGCTGGCACAGGCTGCCCAGAGAGGTTGTGGATGCCCTGTCCCTGGAGGTGTTCAAAGTCAGGTTGGGTGGCTCCTGGACAGCCTGGTCTAGTATTAAATGGGGAGGTTCGTGGCCCTGCCTGTGGCAGGGGGGTTGGAGCATCATGATCCTTGAGGTCCCTTTTAAACAGGGCAATTCTGTGATTCTGTGATTCTTCACGTGAATGTGGGTAACGTTCTCTGAAATCCCAAACTTGAATAAGCTTGGAGCAGAAGAGCATCTGACTAGGGCATATGATACTGGGAATTCTTAACAAGACATGACACACATGACCTAAATAATAGAGATACAGGATTAAAAAATATTTCAGACTAGGAACACGCTGTCTAAAAGCTGAGCTAAGAATTGGGAAGTGTTATAAAGTGCCTACCATTGTATTTCATTGGCAACATGTGCATAAAGCAACCCAGAATTATTTGGTTTCATACCAGAAAATTGGACTTTATTATCTACCAAAAGTACAGCTTCCATAAATATTGATATGATGATTGAAATGTGGGAAATGAGAAAGCTGAAAGAGATTGGGAGGGTCTGTGCTCTTTCATGGATGTTTCTGTATTGGTCATAGAGACTCTCGCTGTTTCCTAGCTTCTACAGGACAAATGAATTATCTGGCTGCTAAAATTGCAAGGATTTTTGTTTGTTTGTTTATAGGTTTTGTTTGTTTGTTTAGTTTTTACTGTTTTATCACATTACTAATATATAAAGAAGAAAAGACATTAAGATATCTCAAGCTCAACCAATTCAGTGTTATCTGTTACCCCAGTGTGACTTATTATTTTTGCATATCACTTGTTAGTAACAGATGTTGTCCTGGTATAAACCATAAACAAGTGGAAAGAAAGGTCAGATCTGAAGTCTGAAAGCAAATCAAAAGGTACTGAGATACAGAAAGTTCACTGGAAATGCCTTATGAGTAAGGCAGGTAGATTGCGTATTTTTATATACATTGAATAAAGAACTTTCTAACTGCCATGACTGAGGTCATGAGAAATGACTGAGTCTGAGTACCTTCGTAATAGAATTAGATGACCAGAAAAGTAATAATGCCATTGAGACCCATCCCATGGTGAAGAAAGCTGCAGCTGAATTTCTAGAAGAGATGGTACTGTCATCAGGCAGAGGAAGGCAATAAAAGCAGTGGCTGTACTTTGTATATATATATGTTTTTTACACTTGCTCTTGCCTTTGAGGTGCAGCCAGTACTGCTCAGCAGACTGTGTTAGTCCAAGATGTGTTGGAAAATGGTCTACAAATGGTATCTATACCTTTGAGTATGTTAGAGGTAGGATTATCTTCTACACTATTATACTGACTCTGTGGGTAATCTAGGTACTAGTGTTGTGTTTCAAAGTGAGAAAAAAAATGTATAAAATGACTCCGTAGTAGAGATGGTGGTGGTATCTGGTTCTGGTACATCGTAAATGTGATTTGTGTTCATGTACATAAGGATTCTGAAAATAGATGGTCAAACACCGTTACTGGGTTTTTAGGGTTTATGTCTGATTTCTAGGAAGTAATTCAACTCCTGGAACAGAATCTGCTGATGCTTATTAACTCTATTCACAAGAAAAGCTCAGCCTGTGTTCCACATTTGCCTATACAAGCTGCTGGTTTTTGTATCCCCATTGGTGCACAGTTAGGTCCTGCTATTTGGCAGAATGGTGTTTTCAACTAACATGTTTTGTTTTGCTCTGAATTAGGCTAGCAAGGCTACCACAGTCACTTAGAACAGAGGGGTGGTGTGAGGAGCCGTTCCCACTGAACCTGAAGTTTCTTGCTTTGCAAGTTACTGTTCTAGCTTGCTACCTCCTAGCTTATGTCTGTGATTGCCCCCAGTAATTATGATCCCTTCTCATTATTGCCTCCCAGCAGATCCCAGTCTGTGACCTGGGTGGTGAAGTAGCCTAGCAGTCAGCTAGTAACTGAGTATGGTAACATGAGGATGTCACCCAAGAAGCTAAACCCATCCTACCACACAGCGTCCTCCCCAAACCCAGCTTTCATTTGCATGCTAATAGGGGTTCTGAGGCTATGAGAACAGTGCCACTTAGTGGCAACTGCCAGAACTATAGCTTCAGGAGCATAGTCTGTGTTTGCTTAGGTAAGTTTACATGTGAAATTGTAACATATCTAATTGGCTCGTTCTCTGAATTATTCAGAAAGGTTAACAGTAGCCATTCAGTTTAGTTTTCCTGTGGATTAATTCATGTACTAACTAAACTTTGTGACAAACGACAGAAAACAAACAAACAAACAAAAAACCCCCAAAATCTAAGTCACAGTCACATTAATTAATGTAAGTGGTATGTGATGATATTTGCATGAGTAAATACCCTTCTCTATATATCACGATGAAAATTATTTGGTCTTAGTATTTGAAAAGTCACAAAGACCTCATAGAGAGACCAGATTTAATTAATTCTAGATCCTTTCAAGTTCTTTCTTTGTACTAGTCTCATTGTTCTGCATTGCTGGCCTTCACCTGCCCTTTTTGCCCTTTATAAAAAAAAAAGGTGCTTACTTTCTTTCTGGATAAGGTAATAGTTAGACAAGTGTATTTGACTGACTTGCATTTATGAAAATGGGGAGGACAGACTTAGTACATGCTACCTTCCCTTTGTCCCCTGAAGACTTACATTTTTCTTTTCTCCTTTTCTTTGTAATTTTTCCTATCAACTTTTTCTTTGTGTTGCTGTTTTTCTGCATGTCTTAAAGCAGAGCCACTGCTGAGCATGTCAATTGCTCTCCTTTTGTAGGAAACCTGTTACCTGAAATTGATGTCAGCTATGCATCTCAAAGTATGCAGCTGTCCTTGGAAAACTGGAAATATCCTTGCTGTTGAGTGCAGATCAACTTAAAAAAAAAAGGGGGGGGGGGGGGGGTAGGGGGGGGGGAATTGCTGAATTGCTTTGCACATTTTGTTGCACACAAGGCAGTGTGGTCTGTGCAGTCATGTGCATTTATGGAGCAATTTATGTCTTGCAATTGATCCATACCTAGATGGCCTGAGGTTATAATGATGTGAAGGACAAGCCGGATGAGAGTAAGATAGAGACTTTCCATTTGATAGCACTGCTAGCTGATTATACCAATTCTTGTTTTTGGTTTCTGCCATGGATGAGATAGAGGGAACAACAAATACAGTGGGTCTGTTACTATTCAGAGAAGTTGTGAATGCACCATCTCTGGAGGCATTCAAGGCCAGGTTGGATGGGATCCCAGGCAGACTGATCTAGTGGCTGGCAAACTGGCCGTGGCAGGGGAGTGTGCAAGAAGATGATCAGAGGGCTGTAGCACCTCCCCTAGACAAGCTGAGAGAGTTGGGGTTGTTCAGACTGGAGAAGAGAAAGCTCCAGGAGGATCTTATAGTGGCCGTCCAGTACTTGAAGAGGACCTGCAAGAAAGCTGGGGAGGGACTTTTTATAAGGGCATGTAGGGACAAGATGAGAGGAAATGTTTTTTAACTGAAAGAGGGTAGATTTAGACCAGATACAAAGAAGGAATTCTTCATGGTGAAGCTGGTGAGACAGTGGAATGAACAGGTTGATCAGAGAGGTTGTGGGTGCCCACTTCCTGGAGGTGTTCAGGGTCAAGCTGGATGGGGCTTTGAGCAACCTGGCCTACCAGGAGATATCCTTGCCCATGGCAGAAGGTTGCAACAAGATGATCTCTAAGTTCCCTTCCAACCCAAACCCTTCTATGATCTTGTGGTCTTGGTCTTGTCCATTCTGTGTTTCTGTAATTCTATGATTAATTATTTAGAAACTCTCAGGATTATATCTGATCGTCTCACACAATCACTTGTTCCCCTCTCAACACTGCATTCAATAAGTCTCAGCTTAGCCTCCCCAGCAGGAAGATAGCTACTGGTCTAGATAGGTGGGACAGAAGGTTGTGTGAGTTCATGCTGTGCAGCTGCTTACAATTATCTGTCTCAGCTGCTAGTGGGCAAGGTCTCTGGGTGTCCCTGTTACTTGCTTCTGTGCACCTCTTTTATCTCCAGAGTCTTCCCACACTTCAGGGATTTTTCTTTCATTAAGTATCTTCACCCTTTGGGTGCTCTTCTTCAAACTGCCAGCCCCCCGTTTTCCCAGAATCACAAGACATGATCAGTTGTCTAATTAGTGGCACTGTTTCATGATTTTTTTATTTAGTGGAACATTCAGGATGTGGCACTTCAGACCCAGTGTTATCAAAATTTACAAACAGCCCATACAAGTTGCAAGTAGAAAGTTGAACACTTGTACATGGGAGTTCAAAAGTTCAGTTTTGGATTTTTGCCTTTCCTCATAGATCCAATTACTTGCCACTAATAAGCATTCACAATTTTGTGCTGTTTTTATTCTGTTGTTTGGTTTGATTTGCCTAGAACAGTCTCGTAGCACAATTTTCATTTTATTTAGAGATACACAACCCACTTGTCCTTTAGCCGCAAGTAACTCATTTCTTGCTAACTCTTTTTCAGCTTCTCAGGCCTGGAGATTGTTAGGTTTGCAAGAGCTTTTCTATAAACGCTATTTTAAACTTAGTCTGTACTTTGGTTTGCATACACTCCTATTTTTTTCCCTACAAATAGCTATCTATCTGCAACAAATTTAGTCTCTCTACTGAAATCTTTGTGGCAGTTTACAAGATCTCTTTCTTCTAGCTCTGCTATGCCTGAATGCACAATACCATGTGCACAATCAACCATTGGACCAGGCTTCCCAGAGAGGCTATGAAATCCTCCTTAGAGATACTCAAAGACCCATATCCTTATCTACCTGATCCACCTGGAGCTGCATTGAGCAGAGTGTTAAACCAGCGATCTCAGGAGTTCCCTGCCAACCTCCACTTCTGATTTGTTGAAATTCAAAATACTTAAGTTATTTTTCTGATGGATATGCTGACCTTCTAGGTGATCATCAGACTTTCTCAAAAAATTAAGGTGAGCATGTTTTGTTTCACCTGTAATCAAGCTCTGTGGTCTGCACAACCACACGAGGTTATGACTGACTGTTTATGTATTTGAGTTCTTCATTTATGTTGAGACCTGCTCTTTCAAACTTTGGGGCTTCCTTAATGTAGCTTTGTATGTTAACATGGTTATATCTGATTTCACCACAGTCTGGATACTGTTGTAGTTTAACCAAAACACAGGCATCCAAGATCTTATTACCCATCACT
Source organism: Alectoris magna (assembly GCA_030625065.1). Classification (NCBI taxonomy): domain Eukaryota; kingdom Metazoa; phylum Chordata; class Aves; order Galliformes; family Phasianidae; genus Alectoris; species Alectoris magna. Next base: position 65,671,097 of record CM060560.1, read on the forward strand.
AAATGCCCTTGCACAAAACTTTCTTTAGAAATGAGCAAAGTATTTCATAGTTTGTTGTGCTTTGGGTGAAGTAAGAAGAATTATGTAATTGGAGGAAAAATGCATCAAAATCATCGGCATCTCTAGCTGCCTCTTCTCACTCCAGCTATTCTGTGATTTCATGATCTTAGTTCATGATCTGTACATTATGTAATAATAATTTTATTTTCAATTCTTCTAATAACATTGCGTTATCTTCAGCGTCCAGATATGCTTGGATAAATTCTTACCTAAAGCCTGAAGAAGGCCAGTGAAATCTGATTATATTGTTTGGATTTTGTGACTTGTAGGGATCATAACAAGAAATAGTGAATTTTAACAAATTACAATAGTAATTGTAATTTGTTACAGTCAATATTTGTCCACAGTCAATATTTCTCCAACTAGAACTCCATATAACACATTTAGTGGCAGAGTCAAGGAATACTGCAAGGCAGGAGGAAGAATAACCATGTTTCATAATGTGCTTGGCCAGGATTATTATTTAAAAAAACTGGGCTAGTTTTTATGTGATGGTTTTCTTAATCTTTTCTCAAAATCAAAGCCTGCATTATCATAAGAACTGCAGTCTGGAAGTGCCACAAATCACTAGTTACTTTGAAAAATGGTAGCTTTTAAATGAAATTAATTATTGTCTCAAATGAGTAGCAATCAAAGCAGCAGAGCAAGTTAACTGAGTTTTAAAGAAACAGTGTTCCATGGAGTTACGTGTTTTTGTTGCTATAAAAAATGGTACATTTACTTGGAATTTGGTATGAATGAAAACTAAGAAGCAAGTTTCACGCTATACAGTAATATCTTTTATTCTCCTACTTCGTGCTTTAAAGGAAACGTGTTTAATTCATTTGGTCTGAGGTCAGCTTCAGCTGCAGTTGCTTCTAGTTTACATCTGAGTTGTGAGACCTCGTGTTGTAGAATCACAAAACTACATGTATTGGAAGGGGTCTCAGGACGTTATTTGGTCCACTACCACTCAGAGCATAGATGGCTCCAATCAGATTGCTCAATCTGTCCATTTGCAAACTGAAGATCTCCAAAACTATTCCAGTCTTTAATACTATCGTGGTATTTTTTTCACAACATCTGATCAGGAACTCCCTTACTCCCTTGCTATAACTTCTTTTTGTTTTTATCCTACTACTGTACTCCAGTACAGTATGAATGTGTCTCCATTTTCCCTATACTATCCATTCACTGAGCACATTAAAACCTGAATGAAATATTTTAATAATAATAATAAAAAAAGGGGGGGGGGGGGGGGGGGGAAGAGGGTAGGAGGGCGGAGAGGAAGATTCCTGCTCACTCTTTCTATGAATATTTGCTATTTCAGAATATTTCTAAAAATGATCAGTCTAGGAGGTGTAAAAATGTTGTAGTAGGAAATTATTCCCTGTGCATTTTTTCATCTTGGTTTTGTATTTATTTTTACAGAAGAATGAATGCAGTTAAATGATTCATCACCCCCCGTTCTTTTGAAGCTGAGCTTTTTTACAAGGCAAAATCTGAGAGCCAGTAAATGTTTTGAGTACCTGACCCCAGAAGGATTGCTGTTAACATTCTTGCTGCTCAACAAAATAGCACTGCTTTTCAGCTACAAACTTGGTATCAGTATTTTCTCTCTGTATTCTTTCACACTGAACAACACATTACTTTCATTTTCAGGTACACCTGTAATTGTGCTTCCCAAGCACAGCGCTACAGTTTGATGTGATTGCCTGTTACGCTCTCTGATTATGATGGAAGTATGTTTCCAGCTACATCACTCCATCACTTCTCAGTCAAATTTGATATCACTTGGAAGGAGCTCTACCATCCCCTGCCCATCATTTGCTACTGTCCTCTCTCACTGAGTTCAACCTGTAGACATTCAGTTTGCTGAAGGCATATCATTTGATTTTGAAAAGCCTCCTTCTTGTTGAACACCTTCAGATATTTGCATTTCTGTTTAGATTTAGGCAGTACAGTTTTAAATTGCTACTTTCATCTCTATTAAAACAATTTGCAAAAAGAAAATGTCAGCATGCACAAACAGGTAATCAAAAATAGCACTGCCCAAGAACAAACATTTTTCTAGCAGATTTCCTTAGGTTTTCTTTAAAAACTCAGCATTACTATTATGCTAGTGTTGAATTTTTTTACATAGTACAAATGTTAATCATGATGAAATGTCATTGGCTTGAGTAGCTGTAAAATGGTTGTTAACATACCCATTTGTGCGAGAACAAATGATCTACAGGAGTTGTAATACACACAAGAAGGAAATCCCAGGTAGTTGCCCATTAACCTCAGGATTGTAGTTCCCATTAATTTATGAACGTTCCTTATTATTTCCATCATAACTCCTTTATTCATTCTATGCATATTCAGGTTATAATAGTGCAGCTTTGTCTGTGAGCGGTAAAATGTTCAATATTCAGCAGCATGTAATCATAAAATATATTTATCCTAGTGTTAACAATCATAAATCTTTCAACTCTGGCTAACTGTATAAACTGCACATCTACTCATCTCAATGTCTTCCGCCTTCTGAAGTCATTTATACCGGTGCAAATGGTTATGCATCATTTTATTGACTTAGCCTCACTTTGCCTTCCTTTTGCACCTGTGTAAATTCTATACAAACTGCAAGACATTAATTTAGCTTCACTGGGAGCAGTATAGATGAAGGTCACAGGGAGCTTGGTGAATTGTCTGTGATAATGTAGGTTAAATTTTCTTTGACAAACATTTTAGTGAAGTATTTTCAGCTTATAAAGTTTATTTAAAGAAAAAAGAAGCTATTCCAAAACATTATTAAAAACATAATCAATTAGAAACTATTCAGTATATTTCATTGCTAGGAATTCTCAGGCTAACATTTTGTTACTCTAAATACATAATTGGCAGGATGTTATTAGTGAATAAAGCAAGGATTTCTATTAAATTTTGGTAGACCATTGAACTTCTTGTATAGGTGGGTGCAGATCTCCTGTAAAGCACCACAGACACTTAAATAACTCTTTGTTTCAGCTGGTACAGTGCAGTTTTCTGTACTGCATTGAATGTTCTAAATCCACAACCTTCTTTTCCTCTTTTTCATTCAAGTTAAGTCAGTGTCTTACACTCAATGCAGATGTATTTGCAAATAGCAGCCACTTCGGTAGCAACTGGTCCACAATCTTACCTCTTAAAATCATAGAATCATAGAATTGCTCAGGTTGGTTGAAGATCATCAAGTCCAACTGCAACCTAACCATAGTAACCTGACTCTAACTACCATCCACTAAATCATATCTCCAAGCACCACATCCAAACGGCTCTTAAACACATCCAGGGACAGTGACTCAACCACCTCCCTGGGGAGCCTCTTCCAGTGCTTAACAACCCTTCCTGTAAAGAAGTGTTTCCTAACGTCCAACCTAAACCTACCTTGGCACAACTTGAGGCCATTTCCCCTCGTCCTGTCACCTGTCACCAGTGAGAAGAGACCTGCCCCGCTCTCAGTGTAAGCTCCTTTCAGATACTGGAAGAGAGCAATAAGGTCTCCCCTCAACCTCCTTTTCCCCAGACTGAACAGCTGCAGCTCCCTCAGCCTCTCCTCATAGGGCTGATTTTCCAAGCCCTTCACAAGCCTCGTTGCCCTTCTCTGGACCTGCTCCAGTACCTCCATAGCCTTTTTGTACTGAGGTGCCCAAAACTGAACACAGTACTCGAGGTGAGGCCTCACCAATGCCAAGTACAGGGGCAGGATGACTTCCCTAGTTCTGCTCCCCACACCATTCCTGATACAAGCCAGGATGCCATTGGCCTTCTTGGCCACCTGGGCACACTGCTGGCTCATATTCAGATGACTGTCCATCCGCACACTAAGGTCCCTTTCCATCAGGCAGCTTTCCAGCCACTCCCCCCCAAGCCTGTAGAGTTGCCTGGGGTTGTTGTAACCAAAATGCAGGACTGGACACTTGGACTTATTGAAACTCATGCAGTTTACCTTGGCCTATCAATCCAGACTATCCAGGTCCCTCTGTAGTACCCTTCTCCCCTCAGGCAGATCAACACTCCCTCCCAACTTGGTGTCTGCAAACTTATTGTGGATGCACTCAATCCCCTCAACAAGATCATTAATAAAGATATTAAAAGAAGCGGGTGTGTAGGTACAGGCTGTAGCACAACTGCAATCACAAAGTTAGGAGGGGGCATATAGATATTACTATACTATGCATAGCAATATCATAATTTAAAGTACAATTTCTTCAATTTTATTCTGCTCCTAAGCCATTACTCATCTTGACTGCACTGTGTATTACACATGGAGACAGACTTAAGTTTCATGTAAAGAATGTTAGCTTGGATTTCTCATGTTCAAAAGTGTATGTTGTTTAATGATGTATTAAGTCAATACTAGCTTCAGTCTAAAAGGGTTTTGTGTTGCTTTTTGTTTATGGTGTCTGTCATACAGCTACTTGTGACACATGTAAATAGAGGTGTGCACACATACAAACAGGGCATACAGGGAAGAAAAGGAAACCCCAGTCTTAAATAAAGGCAGTGAAAACTTATACAAAAGCAACATTCTCAAATATAAAAGTGGTTAAAGAGGAATAAGAGGAAAATATTTAAATGCAAATATATCCATTTCTAGTGGCTAATAATGAGAGTATTTTGCTTGGTTTATCTAATGGGAAAATAGAGCAAAAGAATTTCCTTTCACACCAGTTTCTATAGTGACAGTATCCTCAAAATCATCTCTATGTGATCAAAAATAATTTGATGGTACGAGGTAGAAATGGGGATTAATCAGAGTTTTCTATCCTGCAGAAAACGGTTAATGACATTTAAAATGACATTTTTAATTGCATAGAATATTACATTCTTCTTGTTTAGTGACTGAGCATTTGTTTGTTCCTGCTAATGAAGTGAGAGGTTGAATGTCTTCCCCAGCCTCATAACCTCAGTTGAGTCCCCAGTGCTTTTGTGCTTGAGTCCACAGAGCTACATTTACTACTTACTAATTTCTCCAGGTATAACTGACTTCTTTTGTTGTCCAGGTGGCCCGTGGCATTCCTTCTCAGCACAAACATTAGGGAGGTGAACCTGATTCTGGGATGGACTAGGAGCAGTACAGCTCCCTTCTGCTCACACAAACCAACCTTCATGTTCCCACTCAGGATGGTGTGTGTCTGGAGGTCCAGCCCTAGTATCTCTCCTCTTGTACCCTGCTGAAGAGGAGCTACTGAGCTTCCCTGTTCCTGAATATTTCAGCCCCGTTTCCAGAAGAGGCCCTCAGGACTGGCACAGATCATTTCTGAGGGATCAGTAGGGTCACAGTGAAAAAGCAATAACTGATGAAGCTGATGACTAGTTCCAGAAGTTAATTGTGTTAATGTTTAGACAAAAGATTTCTTCAAGGACAGGCACTAGCTGAAGCACAGAATTTGATAATTTTCTTCTGTCCTTGACTACCTAAGAGACAGCCAAATCTCCACAAAATGCTAACAAGTCCGGTTGCTCTTTTGTGCCTGACTTCCCTCATTCTTTTGTGATTGCATCACACACTCCAGGACACCCTGAAGCCTTTTCTGCAGCTACCATCTCCTACCAGTCAGCTCCCCTTTCTTTCTTTCTCCTTGCTGCGTTTGGTTTCTCTATGCTCAACCTCTCTCAAAATCAAATCAGCAATGAAAGCATGCCCCTTTTCTCACTCTCTTGCCCCCAAATACCTTGTGTGTTTTTGTCAGCTCCCGCTCTGTAATCTACACTCTGTTTTCTACTTTGGGAATTTTCTGCCTCCCAATCTCATTTCCAGACTAGGACGAAAGTGGACTTATTTATTTATTTGTTTGTGTGTTTGTTTGTTTGTTGTTTGACTGAGTTCATCCAAGCCCTAAATATTTCAGTTAACTTCTGTCTTTCATTATCTATGGATTCATCTTCCAGACAGAGTGGGCAGTAATTTGCAAAGGACTTAGTTAGTTCATGGCTGATTCATTACATACTGAGACATTAAATATTGAGCAATTTTACATAATTAACCAGAATTCCTAAATTACATGCAAGCAGGTTCCTCAGACAGTCACAGCTGATATATATGCTGCAGTTACTGATGAAAAGGAGCACTAATAAAAAATAATCATCTTCTTCCCAGGATTGTTTTCACGGACAAGTCTGTCTGTCGTGATGTAGCCGTTCCAACAGCGTGCTTATTTAGCTGCTTAACTGATTTTACCCTCAGAGCAGCAAGATACTGTTGGATGAATAGTTCGCCCATTGCCACAAAGTTTAATTAAAAAGAATGACACCATTATATTTCATGTGTATCTATTCTAGTGTCCTCTTGCATTTCGGGTTTCATTACTCTTCATGATTACAGTTATTTCTTTTACAAACGTGCAAGCCAAGAAATAATTAGGAATAATACAGATCACCCACAAGATCTGAGGGGGAGAAATGATCACTGGGTGGTTCTGTTCCTGGAAAATCAGAGAGCAGTGCTGGAGTGGTGAAAGCCTGCAAGGTGTCACATGCCCACTGCTCAAAATTTGTAACATGCCACCTGCTGTTCAAGGGTTCTGTGTTGTAAAGAGAGCTTTGATGCATGAGCAGCTCTGGGAGGTCTGTCATCCAGGTGTGCTGTCCTCTGTGGCTGGAGCTGGTCAGGGCAGAGCTGGAGAGTAACACTTTATCCTTTGCTCTCTGTAGCTGCAGTGCTTCGTGTTTGGGTCCTGTGTGTCAGTGTTGCTGTTGATGGGACGGCATTGATGGTTGTGCCCAGGGAGAGCAAAGGCCTTGCTGAGTCCATGCCTCCCACCCCTATAACAGCATTGCAGTTGTGCATGCAGGTCTGCACTGAGGAATGTAACACCCATCTTAAAGCTTTAAAAAATAAACTTGGTCAAGAAATACCTTGCTTGTCCTAAAAGCAGTGCTTTACTTCTGGTGGAGAAGCTGCAGGAGGTTTCCTTGTGTTTTCATGGAGGTGAATGTTGCATTTTACTGCAACTCTTCACCTGCTGGTGAAGTGCTAGTCTCCTAGGTTGCTCTTCCCACCTGAAGCAGCAGTGTGTGCCATTTACAACTGCTGCCACTCTCTTGCCCTTCAGTGTTATTTAACACGCGGTGTTTGCTGAGGGAGCCATGTGGAGTTATGGAAAGCAATTTAATAAACTCTGTTAATTCCACAAATTAGCATGAAATGTAACTATATCTGCATCTGGACCTAAACCTTGGATTAATATTTATTACTTAAAGTCTAAGACAGTCTTAGTCTAAAACAGTGTTAGTCTGAAAACAGGAAGGGCGGTTTAAGATTGGCTGCTAAGGTTGTATCTTTTGAACTTTGCCACCTTATCGTGCCTTTTCAGGAACGTTGAACTTTAAAGCCTGCACTGGTGCCTGGCGTGATACTGGCGTATCTTAAAATCAGAGATAAGTCAGTGGGATAAAAATAAACCGGACTGTTTTCTTGCTTTGGATATTGTATTCTTTTATATAATATTATTCCCTTTTCTCTTCTAGAGGTCTGAATTACCTATGACCCAAAGGGTTTTTTATTCATTAAAATAATTGGTTTTACCTTTCTATTCTTCTAAGGCCAGTGAATTTTAAATTCTATAATTTTGCCTAAATGAAAGCATATATTACGCAATAGAGAAAAAGATGCATATGTGATTAGTCTATGATTATCTTGCTGTTAAAATAAATCTAAACAAATGGGATTTTTATTTTTCCAGTGCAGACTATCTGGATGGTAAATTATTCTTAATTGGTCATAAGCCATAGGCCGTTCAAGTTTTTTGTTTTTTTTAGAGAGCATAGGCAAATGTGTAGCTTTCATTATTTTTAAATATAGTTGTGGTTTTCTTTATTCTTGATGGCCATCTCTGGTTACAGGCTATTAAGTGCAGCTATGTATTACTGCTTTGTGTACCTGTTTTGTCAGCATGATATTCTTTAAAGCACAAATGATACAATTTGGTTTGAATTTTTAATAACTGAGCATCTTACAAAAGCCACTGTAAGTAAATGAATGTTAAAATTAGCCGGTCCTGTAAAATGGACTCACTGCAATTTGTTTTTGAACTCCAGAAGCCTGCTGCGAGAGGCATCCTGTGCACGACCACAGGATGAGTAAATTGTGTATAAAGCTGTAATGATGGAGAAAGTGTAGTGTATTTATATTTATATAGAGAGAGATTCACTATTTTGTTCAGAAGTGCAGACGTGCCCAATATGACTGTAGAGAATCTTCTTTAGGGAAGGGGAGGGGAAGCAACGGAGATGATAGAGAGACAACAATTTCAACTACATGAGAAGGATCTGACACTGCTGCTGTTCCTTCCATTTTCTGCCATGTTTAGGCCTCACAAGATTCATAGAATCATAGAATGCTTTGGAAGGGACCTCAAAGTCCACACAGCCCCAACCCCGTGCCGTGGGCAGGGCTGCCCCCCACCAGCTCAGGCTGCCCAGGGCCCCATCCAACCTGGTCTTGAGCACCTTCAGGGATGGGGCACCACGGCTTCTCTCGGCAAACATTTCCAGTGCTTGCTCTTTCCCCGTTCCAGGCAAGATTCATGCATGATGTCTGAGACTCAGTGAGCGTGTGCTGGCTTAGAGTGAAAAAGGTCTGTATTGTTCCACATTACTTTGCAGAAGCAGCAACTACTCCTCTGATAAACAGCTGAACTCAATGGATCCTCTCTACTCAGTTGGCAGGATAGCAGAAAATAATATTCTCCCTTCTTAAAAAGTTTATCTGACTTGCTCTGTAGTTACACAAATATCTCAGCTGGAAAGAAAAGCAGCATATCTGAGGATGTATGGGGAGAGTTCACTGAAGGAGACCAAGCCCAGATCTTTCAGGCATTAAATAAATTAACAATATTGTTTACTCTAGTAGCCAGTACTAAATACTGGTTAGTTATTGCTTATGTTGCATTTCTACAATGTTATGATGTTTTTATAACCTAATGAAAAAAAAAGTTATGTGTTTATTTTACCTATTTTTTAAATTTAAAAAGTCCCAGGGAAAACTGGAAATGCAGCATGTAGTGCTTATCCAGTGTCACACTGGAAGGAACTGTCTTGTGCAGTCTTAGGAGCTTGTTCAGTAAGTGCCTTAACATGCTCCTCTGCTTTCAGAGGGGTAAGAACAAAGCAAAATAGTTTCCCTGGTTAGTAAAAAGAAAAAACTGATCTTTTGCTATAGGATTAAAAAACTGATTGTTCAATCCTAAACCACCAAGATTTGGAATTACAGTCTACTCTACCTAACAAGTACGAGCAGAGATGTTATCTGCTATCCAGTGCTAGCATCACCTTGTGTCAGTAATCAAGGCTGTCAGATTTGGCGTAGTGATTTTACTAGGCCATATATAAAGAGAGGTGATATTTTCCTTTGTTATATGGAAGATGTCAATGTTACTCTGTTCCCAGTTTCACCTTGAGTAACCTTGTTAGTTTTCACTTATTGAACAAATAATTTAACAGCATTGTGTTCTAAGGTCAGGGGAAAAAAGAATTCTGATACAGATATACTGGGAAGTGTGGATTCAACTAAATCAAGACCTCAGGAGTGAATATAACTTTTTAAAGAGATTTCAGCATAAACATTATTGAGATTTTCAATATTTTCTTTAGATTTTTTATGTATCAAAGTTAATAGATTAGCTATTTCTGAAAAAGTAGCTATGAATATTTCACCTTGTGAAGAATTCCGATATTTTCATTTTTCTTACTGGTTCATGGTGAATATAGAGTTTGATACCTTAGAGCTTTAAAAAACAGGAACAGCGGTTTTGACCTAGCCAGGTCAATTGTGCAGTGATAATTGATAGCAGAGCCACTGACATACTCACATACAAAATATAATTCTGAATGAAAAAGCTGAGGCTACTCCTAGTCTCTTTTCCTAATTTAATGCATTTCCTTCATAGAATGAAACTGTTCCAAGATGGAAGTTTCCATAAAACTGTCCCATGGGGATAACTCCCATTCGGTTTACAAGCTCCATGAAGTGATGATTTGTACTTAAAAATATATTGTTTCCATCATAACTCAGAGTCTGGTAAATCCTTACCTCAGGCTGATCAGAGATCAACGGAAATTGCTTATATATATATATATAAAAGTAGGCTAGGAGGAAGAAATATGAGGAAGGAATATTAGACCAAGCAAATGTACTGTCAGGATATTGGTCTGGAAAGGTGCTGGCTACTTTCAAAGTGTAGCATAAAAGCTAAGCAATTCAGACCTGTATTTCTGCATATTGCTGCAGTCCCAGCAAGCCAAGTGAAACACTGTGGTTTTTACACTCTAGGGGACTGTTTCATGTAGGATCTCTGTTCCTTTGCCTTGAGGAACACTGTGAGCTTGGAAAAATGTTGGACTAGGGAACAATACATGACTGATGTCTCTGGTTGATGGTTTTTGTTTCAAGGACACATACTGGGGACTTGTGACATTTATTTACACAAGCCATACTATCCTTCTGTAATGGATGACTCAGATAACACAAGAATGATCTTTTTTCTCCCTCCTGTTGTCCTGCAATAGGGGGGCTTTGATGGTCTTTCTCCTGCAGTAAATGCTCCTACTGTAAATCTACATAAGAGTCATGGCTTTCACGACTGTGAGCAGGATTTCTCCTGTGGCAGCTGCCCGGGGATTCTTCTGCTTGCTGCTGCCTTTCCCTACAGCCCTGCAGTTCCTCAGAGAGCAGTGGAGCTACTTTCTGGTTCAGTTTTATTTTCCTTCATGGAGTTCCCTGTGGAAAAGTTTAGTGTTTTGTTATCTGGTATTTTTCATGTAATATATTGCTAACTGTAAAGTGTATAGAGTTCCTTGCTATTTATTGGTCCAGCTGAGACCTGTTATACAGGTAATAAAATGGCTGGATATTTTCTAGACTTCTCTATCTGCCAATAATCCAAATGGGGTAAAAACACCTTGAAATACATTCTCCATATAAAAATTGAAATGTCAGCACATTAGTTCATTGTTAAACAGAGTAAAAAGGTGTGAACTTGAGCACCCAGATTTTGGCACTGTTGTATGGGGCTCTGAGCAACCTGATGGAGCTGTAGGTGTCCTTGTTCATTGGAGAGGAGGTGGACTAGATCGTCTTTAAGGGACCCTTCCAACTCAAACAATTCAATGATGCTATGATCTTATGATATTTATGCAAGCAAATGCATAGTCTGGTCTTGAAAAGTCTGCATCACCTGCTTATCAGTTATCAGTGACTGCCCGTCCCACCAGCTATCAGCTTTGCAAATCTGTCAATCCACCTTCTTACACAGAGCATAGAAATTGCTACAGGATCTACAGACAGGCAACAAATCTTGAAACAGTGATCACAGATTTATACTTGAACATTTTCCTGGAAGCTTATGGGAAACAATATGCTTACATTGAACAAATGTATAAACATAATGGGAGAATATATGCATGCATTCAGTTAAGCAGTTGTGTAAAGAAATGACAATATTAGAATTGAAGTTTCAGTAATAATTTTATATTTCAACAGTATAAACACTTTTTTTTCTGCAGCTTTCATGCTATTTCCTGCCAATATAAAATATCAGGTAGCTCTGTAGCATGAGTAGTTTTAGTAACTTTTCTTTTTCTACCATATCAGCAGAATTTTTAAATCTTTATGATTGGAGATATATATAAATCTTCTGTGGGAATTTTAACACTCTGGAGAAGTGTCTTAAAAATTTTCACCAAAACAAGACATGATTTTATGGAAAACTGACATGTATGAAATAAGTCTTCTGGTAGAATTTCGGAGGTGATTTTGTATAATGTAATTGCCACCTGTATAAGCAGTTGGGTTGATGCTGCACATGGGAATTTTCAGTGGTGATACTTTAATATTAATTTGCATCATATCTGAACAGGTGAAATTTATATACTGTCGTTAAAATACGGGAAACAAGAACAAGGAGGCCTTTGTTTTTGAACATATGAGGAGATCCCGTGATCCTAAAAGCAGGGATATTGTTGTATGTGGGGAAACAAAAACAAAAACAAAAATCAGATAAATATTGGAGTTTGGATCACAAAATTAATTTTAAAGTAATTCATTTGAATGGTATTTTTGTTTATTTGTTTCTGAGAGAAAAAAATAATATGCTAGACATCTCCTAATGTTCATCCTGGGCCTCAGCATCACCTGCCCTGAACAGCTGGCAGGTGGGGTGCTCAGACACTCAATACTGTGAGGTGCTCTTCAGCTGCAAACTTTGCAAGCTCAGTGCTGCTGTTGAAAAGTTAATCGTGTACCAGCTGATATTTCAACTTGAAAAGGGGAACTAATTTCCACTGTGTCATTCTTATCCATTGTGTTAATGATGGTATGAAGGGAGTTCTTACAATATTTTCCCAAGTCATTCTGGAGAGCTCTGTAATAAAAATTCTGCTCTTCTTTAAATCCACAGAGAACCCATAGACGCTACTTTGGAAGGGCATTCTGGAGACCAGAGGATAAGCAGGCCTTTTATGTAATTAATTGATCAGTCTGATAACAGTCTTTTTGTCTGAGCTGGCACTTCTGCAACAGAGCAGTTCCAATTTGTGGCACTGAAGTGAATGCTTGGACAAGTGGCATCAAGAAAATGTGTCCACAATTAACTGCTTTGGAGCTAACAGTGCTTTTGCAAATGCAGAGGTAGGCACCGTTTCAAGAACGTGGTGAATTTTTCACAAGGTGAATCAATTCAAAATTTAGTTGTGGGTGAATAAAGGACAGTCCAGATATAATTTAATTATTATCCAGATATATTGCCTACCATAGCAATTCATTTTTTTTCCAAATGTACTAATTGAAATGAAGATTTTAATACCAGAAGTCATTATGAAGTAATTCTTCAAAATCTTTTTATTTGTTGCATCAAAAGTACATACAATATGTAAAGAGAAGTCAGAATGTTTGTGTTTTGCTCTTATTTTGTGCAGAACTACCATGCGAGAAGAACTGACATTTTAAGTCCTTCTTATCAACTTTTAGTTGTTAGGCTAAATAACAGCATTTCATCACATGAAATGTTTCACTAAGTTGAGATGGTCATATCTTGATGCAGAGGGTCATGCGGAGATTATACAGGATGTCTTTAAATCAGAGATGTAATGTGGTTAAGATTGTTGTTTGTTTTTTTTCTACTACAAGTTTTCACTACAAATAGTCTGCTCAACAGTTAGGAAAGAAGCTCCATGAGTCACTGCTTGGTTCAGGTGACCTCTCATGTGAAGGTCCCACTGCTAAAATTTTGTGTGACTTCCTGTGATTTGTGTCAGGGTTCCTAATTTGATCATCTGTGTTGTTTTTTTTTAACTTGTGTGATACTAATATTAATGAGAATGTGCTGTTAACATTGCCATGATTTACAATACAGATTTTTGAGTCTGTCTTCTCATATCTCTGTCAGCATCCTTTTGTAACCACTTGGGCTTTTCCTCTCTATCCTCATGTTCTATCTTATACTTGCTCTGGCAATCTCTACTCTTCTACACCTCTCCACAGCAAGTATTGAAAACCAGTCTGCATGGCTTCATAACAGATTGCAGGGCTGAGTTTTCACAGGCTTTGAGTGCACCAGAGGATACTGTACTCCCTTAGAATTTGGTGAGGCTGAAAGCTGCACAAACCCTTTTCATGGACAGACAAGAGAAGAACACTTACTTAGTTTTCACTGAGCCAAAGCTTGATCTTTGCACAGAGGTACAACCATCAAATATGTGACTTACTACAACATTCTAACTTCTTGGTCTTCAACTGATATATAAAAAGATCTGCAGCTTAAGCTTTAGCACTTCGGAGCAATGATTATAAGGAAAGTCTTGTTTACTACCAACTGAGGAGAATGTCTATTTTAGATTTTCTGGGAAATTTAGCAGGCAAACATTTACCAAGAATGTAAAAGCTATGAAATACTTCGTTTGGTTGGTTGGTTGGTTGGTTGGTCACATTTTAGTCATGTTTTTAGCATAGAAAAAAGATATTTTCTAGCACAAAGCTACCCTTCTTGCAAATTCTGTGTTCTTAATCCAAGTCACAAGGATTTCTCTCAATTGTTCTCAAGACTTTTTTGTAACTTTAAATAAGATATTGCTGTTATAACCTCATACTCAGAAATGGCTATACTTTCTTGACTGAAATAATAACAATAATTATGAAGTCGTTCTGAGTAATTTATCATCAAATCATAGAATTGCTTGAGAATTGTTTGAGTTGGAACAGGCCATTAAAGGTCATCTAGTCCAAATCCCCTGCAATGAACAGAGGCAGCTAGAACACATTGCTCAGAGCCCTGTTCAGCCTGACCTTGGATATCTCCAGGGACAGGGCATCCACCAAAACCTGTTTCAGTACTTTACTACCTTTATTGTAAAAAGCTTCTTCCTTATATTCGATATAAATGTCCCCTTTTTTAGTTTGAAACCATTTTCCCTTGTCCTGTCACAGCAGACCCTGCTAAAGAGTCTGTCCCCTTCCTTCTTATAGCCCCCTTTTGATACTGAAAGGCTGCTTCAGGTCTCCCCAGAGCCTTCTCTTCTTCAGGCGGGACAGCCACAGCTCTCTCAGCCTGTCATTGTAGGGGAGGTGCTTCATCCCTTGGATCACTGTTGTACCCCCCCTCTGGATTTGCTCCATGACTCTGCTGTACTGAGGACTCCACATCCATAGTCCAGATGATGTCTCCCCAGCACACAGTAGAGGGGCAAGATCACCTCCCTTGCCCTGCTGGCTACACTTCTTTTGATGCAGCCCAGAATACAGTTGGCTTTTTGGGCTGCGAGGGCATACTGCTGGCTCACGTTCAGCTTGCCTCACCAGGGCCCACTGCTCTACCTGTCTAGGTCTGTCTGGATGACATCCTGTCCCTCAGGCATGTTGGCTGCACTGCACAGCTTGGCGTCATCTGCAACCTTGCTGAGAGTGCACTTGACCCTGTTGTCAGTGTCATTGATGAAGATGCTAAAGAGCACCCATCCCTGGACTGACCCGTGAGAGACACCACGTGTCACCCATAGGCTTTCAACTTGCTTGTGACCATTCTTTGGGGACAATTTTATTGACACTGAGACTGCTTTAGTTATATATACTGAAAATAAACTTCTATAATGTGACAAGTCAGATACTCCTTATGACTGGTGACAATATGAACCTCACATGCAAATACTGGAACAATTTTGATGTACAAACTCTTAGTCAGACAATAGAAATTAATTGCCTCATGCATTTCTCTGAACTGAATCTTGTTTTTAATTCCCACATTTTGAGCTTTTGGCATTATAATTCTGTTATTATAATTTAGACCAACATGATGCTTTGTTGCCCACGAAATTCCTACTGTTCTTCATAAGCCTTTCCTTATCCATCAATGTGTGGAGTACAAATCACTTTAGTGAAAATATTTCTGACAGAAGTGAGGGTTTGTTTGTGATTAATAGATTTAATATTTGAATCCCTAACAGGTATGGAGATGGTGCTTCAGTGTATTAATATACTTCCAACACAGACACTGTTTGCAGCAGCAGGTGTTACACTTGATCATCTATTTCCATTTACTAGCTATTCATCTTGATCTGTTTAGGCTCTTTGCCATTTGATTATCCCTTGATCTACTTAAGAATTTTCTCACCCACGGAGATGGATTCTAATGTCACATTAGCTCTATGTCTTTATTTCTAATGTCTTTACTTTCTATGTATGAAATGCGATTGAACTGTATCAAATACCAAGTTTTACTCAGCTGGCTTGAACGGCTTTTGTATTTCAATCTTTGTTATGAAAAATAATTGATTTCTAAAACATTATGGAAACTTTGAATGAGTGGTGGAAATGTGCCCTTTTTTTGCTACATTTCCTGGTCTATTGTAATGCTTGTCAAATTGAAATGAGAGGTCTTTAAGGCTGTGGCATTCATCCCAGTCTTAAGCATTCATCGCCTGTCTTCTGGACTGTAATCCATGTGCTTGACTGCGTCCCTGTGCACCCAGACACTGGGCAAGTTCTGAGATTCATTCTCATTTCAACATTTATAATAGGCACTAATCTGAGTTCTGGGATACCTACATTAAAAAAAAAAAAAAAAAAAAAGTTCCTTTAATGGAGATGGCAGGCTTTGATTCACTGACTTTTGTTTGACCTTTAACACTGCCATGAAACTGAAGAAAGGTTTAGAAAGAAGTTTCTTCGACTGGGTTGGAGATCTCAGATAGACAGGAAGACAAAGTTTTAGCATGTTACTTTTTATTTACATCCAGTAACGATCTAGCATGAAGTGCTCACTTTCTGCATTTCAGTTGACACTGTGTGAAGCGGTAGCCTGTGGTCAGACCTGCTGTTGTTCTTGTTTTCCTGTCTCTTTGAAACTTATCCTTCTAGTGACTTCTTCAGTGGCAAGGGTGAAATGTGTTGCCACCTAGAACATCCTTTTGCCTCAGCCTGGCCCTCAAAATATTCTGCTCCAGGATGCTGAGGCTTGGGATTCAAACCTCTTTGGCTATGGCCTGTTTCGCTGTTCCAGCTGGAAGGACTCTGCTGAGTTTGCCCCATAGCATATCTTTAGGTATTTAAGATACATGAAGCATCTCAGCAAATCTGATAGGAGCTGTCCTGATTTGTTCTCCTGAACTTAAGCTTCTGGATCTAGAGCTGCTAGAAGCATGACTTATGTACTTAAATGCTTTTGTAAATGCCCACCTATCCTTGTAGACTCTCATCTAGATAAAGATTGTCATTCTTTAGAAAAAGCCTCTCTCTTTGCCTGCTGCTATGGCTGCCATGCCATCATTAGCCTTCCCATCTATCGCCTTCAATTTTATACGCATTCCACAGTATTGCAATGAAAACTGTTCTGAGTTTGTCCCCTAATAACTTTCCTTTTAGTTTAGTAGAACTTTAAGCTTTATTTTTTTCCCTCACTGACTTGAACAATTAGTGTTGGCTTACTTTCAAAGGACTGTAAAATCAGGTATGACTATTCCCATCTTTCCAGTTGTGATTGCTCAATCTCATTCATCTCTGAAGCACTCCTAAACCTTTACGTTGTAATAAGAATAAGATGAAACAAACCTGAAATAAGGGTTCAGATGAGAGATTTCTTTGATTTAATGTTTGATCACTCATTTATCCCAATCTGGTAATGCCACTTTTATTATGCAGGCCACTAAATTGAAATGAGCAAAGTTGCAGCAGGTGGCTGTTCTGCAACTCTGATGAGTGTTTGTATGGATTTCCAGAAAGAGATAAACTGCATTTAGCTTTGTTCATAATAATGACAGCTGGCTTATATGTATGTATTTATCATCTAGACCAGAAGGTTGCTTTTTAAGAAATACATAATTAAATATTCAGTAGTTCAATAACCCCTTTCAAGAATTTTTACATTTGTTAGTTCATTTTTCACACGATTATTGCCCCCAGAACAATTCAACCATCTTTCTCATGGCTTTCACTCTGCATTTTAAGAATGAGAAGTATCTACTTAGAACAATTAGTGCTTTGGGCCCTTTGTTTTTATTCTTCTTGTTATCTAAGTAAATTAAAAAGTAAAGATTCATGCAGGGTTCCATTAGCAAAAAGAATGTCCACTTCTTTCATGTTGTTCACAATGTACTATTTGTTGGTACTGAATAACATAACATATCCTTTTCATAGGCAATTGAAATGTATATTATGAATTGTTTCATGAAAAACGTCTTTTAAAGCAATACTTCACAGCTGGGCATTATAAAATATATTTAGAGAATAACAGTGAAATAGAAAATTGCCATAGAACGGGTTTTCTGTACTGGGATAAGTTGTTGAATTAGTGCTGAGTTTTTAACTCCTGCTACATCAGCATCAAGTTTGGGGTTGTTCAAGTTTCAAGAAAACAATGTGAATGTATATGTTGATATCAGATAAAAGTAGAAATCTTTGTTAGCCCTTAGTCCAGACATGCCCAACCTGCAGCCTGGGGGCCACATGCAGAGCAGGGCTGGCCCTGGGTGCACAGATATTACTCAGCACCAACTGAACATCAGTGAGCTATTTAACTCCATCTGGGCTGAAACATGGGCTTGGAGAGAATGCTTTGCAGTGTTAATTCAAGGTATGGCAAATACTTTGTGTATTTTGATATATTATCTAAACAAAATCCTGTGAACAGCAGAAGGGATGCAGCCATGCTTTCCATTTTGGTAAAGGAATCTGAGAACAGGTTTCAAGATTGCTGAAGAATTTTTAATTTTTTTGCTTATTTGCAACTTCATTTTCAGTTGACATAAATACACTACCTGAGAATTTTCAAATAGAATGTGTAGAGTTGCAGTCCAAAATCTGATTATATGTCTCTGTCAGACTTTCATGAGCCCTATCTTACCAGAGAGAAGTATCTCTTGCTTCACAGTCACCCCTCACTCTTGTAATTGCTCTTTGGCAGTGCATACATTTGTGAACAGCTGTTTTCGAGGCACGGGAAAAGTAAAATTTCATCAAAAATCTCTGATTTTTTTGAGCTCACTATGGATTGCCACTACTGCCATCAAGCAAGACTGATGTGTTAGTTTCACAAAAACAAGGTCACATCTCCCACTAGTCTTATGGTTTAGTCGCTCTATTTTTTATATGTTTAAAAAAAAAAAAACCCAAACATTAAAAATTAAAATAAAATTTGTCACTTATATACATTAAACATGTATTTTATGAGAGCTGCTCTGAAAGTAATGTCTTCTATTTTATGATGTTGGCTTATGGCACCAGAGGCAGATGTTGGTATGGCAGTAGATGTCGAACCTTCCCATCAATATTCCATTCAATTTTGTTGTCATATGACAGATGACAGCAGAGGGGCAGTCTGATACAGTGGTGTCTGATGTAGAATTGTGCATGAAGCAAAGGTGTGTCATTGAATCCTTGCAGAAAAAATGGCACCCATTGACATTAGTCGATACTTGCTCAGTGTTGGTAGGGACCAAACAGTGGGTGTGAGCACAGCGTGGCAGTAGCTGCTACACTTCAGGAGTGGCAGCAGTGACAGTGGGTCACCGCTCTTGGTGCAGATGTTTATGAGCGCAGCATGCAGGCTCTTGTTCATTGTTGTCAAAAATGCATATCTAATGGTGGCAACTATGTTGAAAAATAGTGTTTTGCAGCTGAGAAGTTGCTCTATCAAGAAGTGTGATCGTGCTCTTTGCATAAGTTGCCGTTTCCATGGAAGTAATTAGGAGCCATTCCTTTTGGAGCAGCCTTCGTAGATGCAACCCTAGATAATTCCAGTTCATTCAATGCAACCCAGACAAGCCAAAAGGTTGATTACCCATGCCTTAAACTTCCAGTTGCCTTCTTTCAGTACTTAAGTTCTGTGCTTCTTATGGTTCAGCTGTGGAATAGGTCATTGAAGATTTAGTGTATTCCTCTAGTAAAAGGAGCTTTAATAACCTGGAAATGTTTAAAGTGGTTCAGAAAAATTCAGAAAACATTACGCCCAAGTGGTTGCAGTGGAATATGTTTGAGGCAGGAGGATCTTTTGCAGTATTCAGCAACAAATGCTGTAAGGTACTGAGCTTTATTTTCATATTCTCTTTGTTAGAATTGGGAAAAAGAGAACCAGAGTACAAATCAAAATCCTTATTAGTGTAAAAAGAATACTTAGAAATGAAGTACTTTTGACATTGGCAGACCACAGCCAAAATATGTAGACTTAGAGAAATGTGGCTGTGTCACTATTATTATTTCTCTACCGTCATTAAAGTAAAACAGACAAAATAATACAGGCAAAGTGTTTGTGCTAGAATTAATTACCAATGAAACCCACTGATGGGCAAAGGATTGGCTTGTCTGTCCACCACAGAAAGGGACATAGAAGCATGCTGTCAACTCCATGCCTTTCTCCTGTAGGGTGTCCCAGGATAATCACAGCCAAATGAAGCAACCAAAACCTCTGCAGCCTCTTCTGTCTGTGGAACTGGTGCCCTCCGTCTCCCTGTGCTAACCTCCCAGCTGCACGGTGCTGTTGTGCAGAAGCCTGGGTGGGTGTGGGGAGATGCAGGGCTGGGAGAAGAAGGGCAGTGACAAGCGGTTGCTGTAGCAACAGGGAGGAGACCAGCCCTGGAGGGGGGGCAGAGGTGGGAGGGTTTCCATGGCAACACAATGAGCTTTGGTGGCATGCTGCTGTCCTTACTTCTAGTTACCCACCTAGTGCTGGGCACAGAGCATCAGGCATGCCTCTATTATCACCTGTGTGCTGCCAACTTCATTTCTAGTCAGACCACACTGAGATGTTTTTTTTTGGTGTTTTTTTTTTTTTTCCTATAAGAGATACACCCCTATTAATCTCCTTTTATTGATGAGAGTATGACTACTTCACAGGTAGCAGCAGAATTACTGATTATTCTTTCAAATATGCTGTAAAATTATACTCTAGTGCCAGTTATTAATCCCGCAGCGCTAGAACAGATGCTCAGGTAGGTAGCAGGTTTAAACTGCGGAAGGGAGTGAGTTTATTTTACACATCATTACATTACTATGTGTCATTTTCCCTAATGAGCTTTGCAAGATAGATCTTACAATTTCTTTTTTAAGATTTAGATTTTTTTCACATTTTTTTCTGATAATATCAGGTATTGAAAATTTCTAGTAAACCTCTTCTGAATTTCTCCAAGTGGGGATTGAGAGTTGAGAGTTGGGGGTTGATGAGTATAAGGGGAATGTGCTCATATAAAGCTGATAGGAACAGTCTGGACTCCTGAAATTGCTGTCATTGAATGGCCCAGTGAATGGCAATCAGCCATCTGCTATTTCATCTGATGTCACTTTTCTCCCCCAGAGTAGGGACAATGAAGAATTAACAGTGTCAAATAACTGGTTTAATATGAATCTCATATCAGAAAAGAATGGACTGAAATGTAGAGGGAGTTGGAATTTGATCAAATTTTGCTTGAAATTAGGACCTTAAAGGGAGATAGAGCTATTCTGAATATCAAACCACCTAACACAAGAGGGCTTGGAAGGAAGCATGACATTTCTGAGTGGAGCCCAAGGCTTACCTTGGAACAGCCCACAAAACCAAGCAAACAAACAAACAAGCAAACAAACAAACAAGCGAACAAACAAAAGCTGCCCAAGAAATGAAGACACTAAGGTGGGGATAGGCCTTTAAATACTCTCTCTTTTCTTGTGTTTAAAGCCTAGACAAATCCTGAAGCTATTCCCATCCTTTGTTTCTTTCTGAATAGATGAGCTGTAAGGTGGAAACTTGTATACCGTAGTAGAGTTGTACATATGCTCTTCAGATATGACAATCTCAGGAGATACACTAATAATGACTCTGGAATGAGACAGTTGGAATGTGACTCTCTCCAACTGATTTTGACACCTCTCTCTTCACAAAGTGCTCCTTACCAGTTCTTCTCTCGCATGTGGTTCTGCAAGAGATCTTTGCTGTACCTGCTCCTTCAGACCAAGATGGGTGTCTTTACATCACTGCCCTATCTCCCATTCCTTTACAGCAGCTCTTGTGCTGAGAGACAGTACGCATAAAAACAATATGGTAACCTCTGCTTTTCTTATTTGCCAATGACAATAAAAGATATTTCAAAATGCTCTCCCACTTTCTTGGTCAAAAGGCCCACTCTCCATCATTAAAACAAACATTTTAACAGAGATTACTTGCATAAGGTATTGTTGTTTGCAGTCTCTGAGAGTGCATTTATTTTCATTGACAGGGATGTTTAGCTTCTATTTTGAATAAACTAACACTTCAAATTATAAGACTGTAATGTTGATGCGTCTGTTGTTGTAATATTTGAAAAATACTGAGTATCTTTATAATTTGCTTTGTGATTTTTTTGGATACCAAATATACTCAGGAGACTTTAATAATGTACTTTATTATTTTAAGTGCAGTCATTAACGTTTATTCACAGACTAATCCTTTTTTCCTTTGTTTATTCTATTCAGTGATTATTTATTTTTATTTCTCTGCTGTTTCAACAGAAGTCAAGCTAGTCCATGTTCATTTGTCTTACTAAATTCTCATTAGTTCAGAAGAAACCTTGGTTTCTTTACACATAGAATTAAGCTTTTGGAATATCTCTCTCTGTCTCTCTGTCTGCTCTCTTTGTAAAGCATTAAATTACAAGTCAGAGTGGGCATAGTACTTACTCCGTGAATTCCAATAATACTGTTTCTTCCAACAGCAATTTCCTTAGGAGTGACTGATTACCAGTTTGCATTACATTGACCACAGATACAGTGACCAAAAGTCTTCTCTCTGCCATCTATTACCCCACCTTTATTTCCTCTTTGTCTTCCTTGTATCTTTTGGATAGCTCTTATTCTTAATTAACCAGGTTTAAGTACAGATGGTTCAGGGTCATCAAAGACAGGGCTTATCATCAGGTCCTGTCTGCAGCAGGTTATAAACCCTAGCCCTCTTCACACCCTCTGTGTAAGTGCAGCTGTAGAGCAATCATAGCAACCACAATGTTTTGGATATGCTCTATGAGAAAAAGAGATGAGCAGAAGAGTCACAGAATAAAATGATCAGCTAGAATATTCAGCAAGAGCATTGACTATTCAACTAAAAGTGATGTGAAAAGAATAGACCTACAACTGTTTTTCTAAAACAAGTAGTATTTGTTCCAATGTCATGCTGTGACTGTTGCGTGGTTGGTTGAACCAGAAAAGATAATCCATCAGTGAGTGAGGAGGAGGCATGGAGGAACTTATGGAAATGGGCCATGACAATCATCTCTGGGTCTTCCTTTTACTGGGTGTCAAAAGTTACCTAGAATACAGAGGACTGGAGCTAGGCTCCAATGAGCCAGAATAGGTGCAGTGATGCAGATAAGTGTTTCCTCAGGGAGAGGAAATGCTACATGATTTTTCTTAATTGTATTTTTTTGTTTGTTTTTAGTGTGAGGTTAGTTGTCTTTCATCCTGTAGAACAGCAAGAAATTGATGAAGTAATGTTCTAAACCAGAGGGCAACACTAGAGTGAGAAAGGTGAGCTTCCATTCTCCCTGCTCTGAGATGCCTGCTGAGGCTGTGATGAGATTTTATTATTATTTTTTGTACTAAAAGTGTTCAGCTATGGAGATGATTGTAACCGCTTTCTGAAATATTTTTTCAGTGTTAACCTTAATAGCCCTTATATCCCTGGTGACAATCTGAATGTTGACTTTGCTCTTTTCACTGCATATTCTCCATGTAACAATCATGCTTGTCGCTTTATGAAAGTGTCAAAGCAAATTCTCCCACAGGAGAAAGTTATTCAAAGTATTCCTAAGAAAAAAATAAAGTAAAAAAAAGTTTGGAAAGTTCTCCAGAGTGCATATTTTGCTGCCACTGTAAAAGTAATCATTTGGGGTTTTTTTGTTGTTGTTCATGCATTTATTTTGGGCATCTTTTGAAGGTGCAGCATCAAGGCTGCTATTAAAGGTAAACTTAGATGAAGAGAAAAGCTCAGAAGTAGGGAAGGATTTCCTGAACTCTTGCACCTGTAGGAGCCTGTTAATGGTAAGAGGAAGAGTTAGGAAGAGTTGGAGGTGGAGCAAAAATAAAGAACTGAAATAGCAGGATGGTGGAGAGTAGGAAGGTGAAACATGATGTTCTGTCCCTGAGGCCCTGAAACCTGCTATTGCAAGTTGTGCACAAATTCAGCTCCTGAGCAACCTCCAAAAACTTGACAGCTCTGCACTGGTAGAGCTACACTGGGACAAGTTTCTGGTGGAACTAATATTCTACTTCACCTACCCCAAGCAGCACACAAAGCTAGGTAACTTTAAGGACTCGTGTGAGAATTGTTATTGTCACAGAGGCTTGTGTTTTATCAAAAAGGTTTAAAAGAATTTTTAATACATGCTACCAATGAAATATGCTGTTTATTTTACCTTATACATTTTCTTTATTTCAGGGAGTATTCCCCCTGTCATTAATTTGCCACACAACTAAAGAGAAGGCTGAATCAGCCCTTCCAATGTTAACCTTTGCAGGGTATTATTTAACAATTCATTTTAAACTTCTCTTTCAGCAACCACTTGGGCTGGACAAAATATTCTTTAATTGAAAATGAACTTCAAACCTTAGAAAGACTGCCTTCTCCTAACATTCTTCAAGTGGACTTAAAGACAAATGGCAGAATAAATAAACAGACAATATGTGTGTCACTTGAATGTCTGGTACATTCCCTATAAAACAAAGTATCTCAAAGCCTTGTTTCTGTACTTTTAATTCAATCATAGAATCATAGAATGGCCTGGGTTGAAAAGGACCACAATGATCATGTAGTTTCAAACCCCTGCTATGTGCAGGGTCGCCAACCACCAGACCAGGCTGCCCAGAGCCACATCCAGCCTGGCCTTGAATGCCTCCAGGGATGGGGCATCCACAGACTCCTTGAGCAACCTGTTCTGGTACATCAACTGTGGCAAGGGCATCTCGAAAGAAAAACTTGTGAAAGTGTTTGGTTGTGTGCTGTGTCTGAGTACAGAGAGAGGGAAGCTCCCACTTTTCAAAGATTTTGCTCTATTCTGAGGCTGGTGTGGTCTGCTGGGAGGACAGCAGAGCCATGTTGTTGAATGAAAAACAAATTTCTCCTAAGGACAAGGACTCAGTGAGGAGTTCAGAGAACTGAGGCAGAAAATGACCTCGAATTATACACTGAGGCTACAGCTGTGAATGATCCAACCAGGCTGATCTAAAGAAGTGGAAATGACTGACAAAAGTTACAAGCACTCCCTGTCACAGGAGACTGAATTTGGTTTGTTCTGTCTCCTGTTTCTGAAGAGTATTTTTAAACTGCTCTGTTTGTTTGAACTGTGAAGCTTCGTTTCTCCCCTGCTTCCCTGAATAAACCTGTCTGTAATTTTCTGTATTGTTGCTTGAACACAGTGCTCTACCATTTGAGGTTTTTATTATTTTTTTTTTAAGCATACTTCATTCAGGAGAGTTCAGAATTAAATGTAAAAAGGAGCTCAGTAATTAACAGAACATTTTAAGGCTAACAAACAGGATCAGCTACTTTGGTGAAGTCAACCTTTTTGGTAACTAACGGTGATTTTATCTTTTTTACAGTTTATTGGGCTAATTTCAAGCCAATGGAATAGTGTGTGCAGTGTTTTAATGTATTATACAAGGGGTATGGAGGGTACAAAATGATCATGATCTAAATTGGACTGTAATTATTTAGGTGTTTTTAGCTGATTGCCTACCAGCCTTGTAGAAATCTCAGTAATAGCTTTAATGAGAGGTAATCCATCAACAAACAAAATATACCCTCAGCAATAAAAAACAAAGCAACAACAAAAAATGTGGAGGAATTAGAGAAAATATTATGAATGGGTCAGGAAAAAAACAGCAATAACTATGAAGTCAGAAGCAAATGAAATAATAAGCAACTTTAGTCTTGTGGTGGTGGTGCATTTTCTGACAGGCAGCAGTAAGAACCTGGAAAGCATCATGCAGGAAATTTTTATATGTCTTCCAAGAACAAGACTCTTGACACTGTTCTTGCTACTATTGTTAGAACTGTGAAAATACAGAAAATGAGAAGGCTGCAGCAGAAGCAACAAAGGCATACCATGCTATTATCCATAGTCATCCAAATAGATCATCCAACTGTGACAGCCAATTAAACAGTATTTTCCAGGATTAACCCACAGCTAAAATGATACACTGTGGTAGGAGAAAATCTTCATTTAATGCCAACATATGTTAGCTCCTCTTTTGACTGAGAAAACAATTGATGACTTGGTTGAAAACAAAGTATTTTTCTCTGTGACTACAGGTACCTCAAACCACAACACTTTCAAGATGTTTCCAATCATTAATCATTCCTGCACAGTTGGAGGGCAAATAATTTACTGCTGGCTTGATTTTTAAGGGACAAATTAAACCATGCTAAAAATATTTGAAAATGTGAAGGGAAAAAAAAAAAAAAAAAAAAAGATAAAACCGAATAGTCTGAACCCCGACTGCGTGTCACTATTTGTGGCTGGTAATACTGCTGTTGTTTTTGGGTTATGTCACGCCTTGTAGACAAATCAGTAGAAAGAAAGAATTGTCTCTAGCTTACTGCTCTGTTCACCACAAAGCCAGAAAAATGCATTCTAATTAAATCATCACTTGATTTGGTAAAAAAGCTCAGACTCTCTTTCTAATTATCTCATTAAGTTGTCTTTTTTGAGAAAAGTTTCAGACTGAGAGGAGAACTGATAAAGGACAGAAGGAGCACTGGAAGGGACTGAAATGTTCTCCAAGAAATGATTGCTTGTAAGCCATAAAGGTGAAAGGATCATGTTTTCTTGGTTTTAGAGGTTACTTATGGAAGTTCAGTGTTGTTAAACACCTATGTTAAAATCCCATTTTCAAAGATAATCTTGGTGGTTTTTCATGCCAACATATGTTGCTTTCAGATTGTACTGAATATTTGTAAATAAGAGGAAAATTTGAAATTTCTTATACATTTCTCGTAAATTTAAATATTCTTAAAAGGTCTAAGTTGTGTACTTAGTTTGGCTGAGTATTTCTGTGTATCACTAGTTTTATATTGGGAAATATTGTTATATTCTAGTTTTACCTTCTTGCTCTTCCAATTTCTTAAATTTATTTAATGTACCATTGTGAACACAGCACAGAAAAGAAAGTGTTTTCCATACAGCTGGACAGTTTGCAAAACTGCTGAAAGGAGGTTCCCTTTTTATGAAGTTTGTAAGTGTAGGAAATTTAAATTACACATGTAACGTGCTCTTCAAATCTACTTTTGAAAAGCCAAACATAATGAAATCTATTAAAGCTGATACTGTCTTTTTCTATAAATGCCTTCAAGTTTATAACTGAATTTTTCATCAGAGAAATTTTCTTATTCCAGAAATAAATAAGAAATAAGATTTCCCTACCATTTCCCTTCATGTTAACTTGTAGGTCTATTTTTCACTATAGAGTTGCCCCTTACTTCTTTTCAAGGAGGATGTCTTTTCAGAAGTGTGGCTGCTATGGAGCATAGCTACAGTTAGCATATCCAGATACAGTGTGAGTACAACAGGAAAAATCTTGAGCCTGTTCTGGTGGCATGACAAAGTGCCTGCAAGACAAGAAAACATGGTGGCAGAACACTTTCCTGTATTTGAACCTGGCATCATTTTTTTGGAGAATGTGATTTCACCTGTTTGCAACTGAGAAGCTGAAAATGTTGTTTATTTTAATTTCTTCTTGTGTACATTGTAATAATCAGTGGTGGCTACAAAAAAAAAAAAAAATATATATATATATATTAAACAGGTAAAGAAAGAATCATGACATTAGCAACAATTCTGACGTCTTGGTAGAACATAAAGAACAATATAAGAGCTTTAGCATGTAGTTTCATCTAAGGCATCTTTTCAGTGAAAGCTTGGCGTCTTGCCTGGGTACTCAGTGCAACCATTGACTTTCATGAAGAACTTTCATTGAACATAGGCATTCATCTAAATGGCAGGTATTAGATAACAAAGGAAAAGCATTATTTTGTATATTCTATCCTATCCTGTCTTGTTTTATTATTAAATTGTGTGTGAGACCAACAAAGGAACCTTTGTTCTGTCAATTTCTGTTGGGCACTATGTGTTTGAGATCACTGTACTAGCTTTGTGCAAAGCAGCACATAGAAACTTTTTACTTCGCTGAGAATTGAGTACCTGTTTTCAGTGAAGATAAAGGTAATTTTACTGAAGTGTGCATAGAGCTAGCTCCATTAGAAGTGAAGAACTGAGTTTCAGCCTAGAAACTAACCTGTCTCTTCCTTGTAGTGTGAATATATGAATATCATACCCCACTGTTTGCTCAGTTGAAAACTGAAGCAATTGCAAAGTCTAGTACAAAGGATGTGCTGATCCAATATCTCCTAGAAAGGGTTAATGGAGAGAATGTGAAGGATGAAATTGAAATGCTGATATTAGATGGAAATATGTGCTTATTTTTACTGAAAAAATAATGTTCTGTAGGGGCAAAATTTTTGTTCACTCTGATTCAGTGTTGTAAATACCTTGAAAAATAGAAATAAAGTGCTGAAAAAGTAAATGCTTTACTTTCAAATTTTCACTGGCTTTCCATTTTAAAGCATCACTTTGCTTTTCGTGACCTATGTTTTCTAAAAGAAAAGCATATTTTTAACAGATTAACTCACTCAGAAGACTAACTCACTACAGTAGCTCCTTGCGGAGATATTTGGACAAAAGATCATTTCTGAGGTGTTCTAACTGCAAAAATAAATGATGGAAAAGCAAAGTGGTACCTAAACAGTGGTGTTAGAGCAGCCCTGCTTCTAGGCTAACATGATCTATTTCTCAGACTGAGTACTGTACTTTCATGAAACTCACAGAGTGGTACCTGCCAGCTTCTGGTGCCCAGTGTGCTCAGATCAGATCTAGATGCAGTGCATTGTCAGGACTCTTTTCAGGAGCTTTCGTTCCTTCAGAGGGAGTGAAATCCTGAATATTCTAAATCCTAAAATTGTGAATATCATTAAATATGAACAATTTACCAGAAAGGAATTATGGCTTCTTCTATATTTAGTAAACATTTGACAGTCAAAATAAAGTATTCATATAAAATAACCTCAAATATGAATATTCTGCAAAAGCTTGTCCTGTGAAAAGACAGAACCATCATTAGCCAGCTGTATACAAATGAACTTTGATTCTATAAATATTGATTCCCACATGTGAGCTAAAAAAAGCAGTTCTACTCACTCAGCATTTGGAGAAACCCATAGACATGTCTGGCATATGCCTTTCTGTAGAGGCTGAGCATGTCAAAGTAACTCTTGTCATTGGTCTTTCAAGGATAAAATGATAGAGAGTTCAGTGTAATAAAACAAGATCAGCACTCTGGGTACCAATAAAGATGTGCTGTGTATAGTATATTGCACCCTTTAAGTGTGTGAAGACATCTCATCTCATTGAGATGAAAGAAGAGTCTCTTCAGATTTAAATCTGTCAGCTTCACCGAGAAAATAAAGCTAATGCAATGAAAAATAGCGGTGGGATAGGCTACAAAGAAAACTGGTCCTTAATTCCTTTGATGCCTTGGCTTTAATTCTGAAGGTGATATATGGATAAATGCTAGCACCACTTCTTCACTTATTGATCATTTGCCATTTAGAGATGAGAAGCCCCGAGCATGTTTAGGACCAGGATTAGGTTTCCTGGTGTTATAGAAGGATAGCCTGCCAAAAATTTAGTAGAGCAGGGGAACCAGATGCTTTTAGCAAAAAATGCTGTCCTCAGTTCAGACTACAGGTTCTTCTCTCTGTAAATAATGTAGAATGCTATTGATGTAGCAGCATTTATTTCTACAATAGGGAATCTATTAAATGAGAAACCTGGGAAGTGAGAAATGAAAAAGCAATAAAAACAAGCTCAGAGTGATCAAAAGCAAAGATATACTAGAGGGCCTTAATTCCCCATTGTTTAGATCTACCAAGAGTGCATGTTCCAGGTGACCTAAGGGGTTTATTTCCCCTGATCTACTCAGCCCTGCGTTCGCCTGCTTGGCAGAGCACACACTTTGTGTCCTGTGAGCAAATGCCAGCCCTGCTGTGGAAAACAATTTTCAATTCTGCTGTAAAAGTGTGGCTGAATAGTTGGGAAGAAAGAGAATTATTAATTTATTGAATTTGCCCACAAAACAAACTAACAAAAAAATGTGTTGAGAAAGTCAGGGGAACTTGCTATTCCCCAGCTTATTTATGTTGTTTACTTTTCACATCTTTCATCATTCTAACCTCTGACAGAGATGTCTCCACAAATTGTATCTTGTAGCTGTGTCTTTTCAGAGACAATACAAAAGAACGTGCTAGTGCCAAAATTATTAAAGCACAGGCTCAAAGTAAGGGAGATGTTTAGCCTGTCTTCAGAGGTAACTAGAGGAAAAAGAATAAATAGTAAGAATGAATCTATTGTTTCAGGCAGGAGGAAAACACAGCACCATTGGCCTGTACCCTGCTCCACATCCAGATAGACCTCATCAAAGACCAAATGTAGTAAGATATATGAAACTGATTTCAATTTGCATATCATGCTTTCATTGCAGGAATATCAAATTGATATATTTTTTGCTCAGACGTGGACAGACAGCCGTCTTCGTTTCAACAGCACCATGAAAATACTGACTCTGAACAGTAACATGGTTGGTTTGATCTGGATCCCAGACACAATATTTCGGAACTCCAAGACAGCAGAAGCACACTGGATCACCACCCCAAACCAGCTCCTCCGAATATGGAATGATGGCAAGATCCTGTACACCCTCAGGTGAGCATTCAGCGTGCTTCTTGCACTTTTGGATCTGGAGTAATTTCCTTGTTCTCCTCTACTGCTTGATTCCTGATGTTTACCTGACAGTGCTTGACAAACAGTGAAATATTCCAGTATAAGCCCTACAGAGTTTAAGCAAAGTCTCATTTTTCTGAAAAAGAAGCTGTGAGTCTAGGAAACAAGTCTATCTAAATTGTGGAACTCGGGGTTTTTTTAGGATTTTTAATAAAACTGGGGGCATGTAGTTCCATAAAACCTGCCAGAAACCTTTCTGATCAGTGTTAGGTGCAGAACCAGATAAAATATTTCCAGATTCATGATAATGTCAGTTCTTGATTCTTCAAATAAGTCACACTGAAAGATAGTCTGTCACATCTCATCAAAGGGTGAATTGCTGGAGGAAAAGCTTTTAGAATTTTTCTTATCTTCATAATGCCATCAACTACATGGTATTAGAAATAATTTATGTATTTGCATAAAAAGAGCCTGTGGAAATAAAAATATGTTTACTTATTGAAGAGATGAATTACTCAGAAGGGAGTTCTACCATAAGCCAAACTCCACAGGGCAGTTTTTTAGAAACATGGCTTTCACGCTACATTTTCTGCACTGATTGTTCTCAGCATTGTTGTTGTTCTTCTGATTGCAGTTGGGCTCCAGTAGCAAGTCCTTCAGAAACAGTAGTAAATAAATTGAACAATTGGAAATGCTACTGACATTTTTAGTGCCTTTCCCTTCATAGGCTTTCTCCATGGTGACGGAGCTCTTGCTTATTTCTGTTGACAAGTTTAATCACCTCTTCTGTTTTTTTTCTTTTTTTATTTCCTGTAGTCTTATTTCAGTTCTTCAGAGCAAGTTGTGTCTCCTTAATGTTCATTGGACTTACATACTTATGTAAAAAACTATTTGTCATATGAGCTGCAAAATTTCCCTAAAGCAGATAAAAAAATAAATAATGTTTGACCAAATGGATTGTCAGATTGGGCATTTTTTAATGTGAGAAATTGTTAGAAAGATCATTGATCACTCTGTAATTAAGAAACAAGTAATTTGTCTGACTTTGGTGATCACACAGAATTAGCATGGCATGGGACCAGTAACTACTGCATGTCTAAGCTCTGTGGTGTTTTGATAAATATTCTGCATTCAGAGGAAGGTGCCATTCTGTGCATAGGGTTCAGACAGTCTTCTTGCCTTTTTCTCCTCTTACATGCCTACTTTCAGGTGTTAATCTTTCTGTAACACTCTGAATTTTATTCTGTGATCAGTTTAAAAACAGAAGTTCCACATAAGTGACCTTTTCCAGAGCAGAAGTTTTCTCTGGGCCACCCTAAACCTGATATGCAATTTTACCCAATCCAGTTTGTTAGATTTTGAATATTAAATAAAAACAGAAAATGAAAACAAAGAACCAAGAACCGAAAAGACCTGTCTCTCACACACGCATAACTTCTGGCATGCATGTAATGTCTTTTTCCTGAAAAACACTTAACAATAAACTAGCCCTTAAAGCAATATGCTTGTGTAAATAGATTCACTTTGCAGTGTTTAAGATTGAAGATCATCCAACAGTCATTTTTAAACCAATTCCACACATAGTGTCCTTTGTGCTAGGATATCGCATAAGAAAGGTTTTCCAGTGGGTCAGTACAGAGATCTTGTAGGTTTTTGAGAGGTATTCCAAAACAACTGAACAGATTTTAACTTCATACTGTAAGTAAATGAAGAGAGGATTCCCCATAAGATTCTTTATTAAATTTTAATTTTGTGAACTTACGTACAAACACATCAGCTGTTTTGTTGCCAGCTGATTCCATCCCATTTTATTTAATGATTGTCTCAAAAAAAAGAATATGCACTGATTTCTTTAGGTCAGAAAGCTCTTAATCACGTTTTTGAAATTACTTACGTTTTTTGATAGTTACTATTGTCTTGGATCCAGCCTAAGGAGACAGTGGGTGGTCTGGATTTTAGTTTTTCAGGCCTTACAGACATCAAAGCTCTTGCACGACTACCTAAGGCTGCTCAGCCTCTTCCTCTGCTCATACTGCTGAGGTACAGTGACAGACACTCGGTTTCTCTACAGGCTTACCATCAATGCAGAGTGCCAGCTGCAGCTACATAATTTCCCAATGGATGAACACTCATGTCCACTGATATTCTCGAGCTGTAAGTACTGTTTTAACACTTCATTGTTGTTTGTGAGCAGCATGTGGAGGTATGAGATTATTTTTGATTTCTGACAGCTTTTACTACCATTCTGCAACAGGTAGAGGAAGCTTAGGTTTGCTTAAACGCCCAGTGGATTTTTTTACTCCCTGGCATTCCAGGTTGAGAGATTTACACCATGAAGTTGTCTATGGATTTACTCTACTATTCTTTGCCAGAACCAGCCTTAATCAGTTGATCCTACAGTCACACTTTAACAAGAGCATATATTAACTCCAGTGATTGCTATGTTAAGCTCTAAAATCATGTGGCATGTAAATGAGAAGACAAATGGCAGTTTTCTTTTGGAAGCCTGGGGACCAGCTCAGTTAGTACTGAACATCATCTGAGTTTACAGCAAGTAGCATGGTAATGCCTCTTTTTCATAATCTAAATTAAAAGGTGTAGATTCTGTAAATCTCATTTCACTTTTGTTGCTTAGGATGTCCTTTAGTCCCAGTGTTGTGTTCTATATACTGTCGATATATTTTAAACCCAAATAATGAACAAAACAAATACATTATTGAAATGGATGGAAAACAGAAGTCAAGTGAGTTTATCCTGAGATCTCATGTTCCTGTGAAAGTTCTTTCCATGTGGATTCATTAGAAAAAATTCAAGAGCTCAAAGATACACCTGCACAGTTTTGTAATCCGAAGTTGCACAATACAAATGTTTTACAAACATTTTTTAAATGGCCTCCACTAAACCTTTTTTTCCTTTGATTAACTCCAGGTTTCAGGATCTGTGTTCTCTGGAAATGAATGGAAATGTATTGTCTTTCTATTTAGAAAAAAAGTATTTTCTCTGCCAACTCTTAAACAGCGATAAAAGGCTAGCAATGCCTGGTGACTTTATGATAGATATACTGCTTTGATAGAAGTGTATCGATTTATGAATAATATGCAAACAATGACCCTCAGTTAGAAGCTGGATCTGGATTTCAGCTGATCCAGAATGTATTCTTGTTTTTCCCCAGGAAAGCATTTACAGAAAATCTGCCAGTGTAAACATCATCCTTCCCCAAACCCATTATCGCTGTTTCACTGGTTTGTGATCTACACAGATAAGTGAGCCTGGGTAAAAATACACAGTTGTGTGCTTAGTTTGGATGTGTGGAATGTATGCATACTTAAATAGGCAGGAGGTAAATGCCTCCTGAATGAGCCTTCCTGCTAATAAACATTTGTCACTGATATATGCATGCCTCAACTATGCTTAGTTACTGCATAAAACTGCTCTTGCATTGTGGCAAACTACTGCTGATTTGTTGCAGTTCTGGCAGAGGAGTCCCAATCCAGAGATACTACTTAGATCTACCACATAAAATTGATAGGTCCTGTGTTAGCAATATCTAAAGAAGGTGGACACTAATAGCGAAGGAAGCCACTTCAGACCTCCAATAATAGCTAGGCAATACTGAATGCTAGTAAGCTATGCTCCTTGCTTTTTAGTTAAAGAGATGGAGTATCAGTGCCAACTTCAGAAGGCTCAGCTCCATGACAGTTTCAAATCACATTCTGATTTGAAGATATTTCTCTTATGGATCTGGTAGCTCAGAGCCCTTCTACCCATGAAAACATACATGTGTTACCATCTAGGAGATGGAGATTACACAGGATCAAGCAGAATCCAAATGTGTCCCAGTTTGTTCTATATGCATTACTTATAGTTTCTTGTCAGATGGAATAACTCATGGAGGTACATAAAAATAATAACTTATAGTTTTCTCAACCTTTTGGACGTGTTACTAACAAGAGGTTTTGTTTTGTTTTGTTTTAAGTTCATACTAAGTTTTGTTCCTTTCCTTGAATAAGTTTAGCACTACTATAGTTATAGGACATGTCCAATTTAACTGAGGTTTTTTTCCCCCTAACTCTGTTGTATTTTCAGTGTTATGTACATTCATAGCAGTCTCAAGATATGTGGTATGCAGTGGGACCTCTATGAAGTGAATGACTGAGTGAATGCCTGAGTGATTTATTGCTGCCTGTTCTGACAGGTTTCTGAGCAGAAAAGTCTATTATAGATTCCAAGGCATATGTCCTTGGATAAGATAGAAATGGTGCACAGCACTCCTTTCCCCTGCATCCCTTTTGTTCTTTCTCCTTCACACAGGCAAATCTTTGCAGCTTCCATGGTAAGTAAGCACAAAAATAGTTTTGGAAAATACTCCCTGTGTCTCTACACAAACAAAAACAGGTTAACATCTGAATTTTTTTACCCTTTATATAAATTTCCCTTGATAGTTCAGAAATGTGAAAAACTAAATGCGGGTTGTCTCTAGAGAATTTTCTTCTAGTGACATATAATTCACTCCTTAACCCTTGCCTTGCTCTGAGGAGAGCTGATATTCCTTAGGTGGGAGTACTGAGCTCTAGTTGGTCCATTTACCAGGATGAATTAGAAGAAAACAGCAGTTAATAAACAAGAGACCATCTCAGTGTGCTGAGAGGGGTTACCAAAACCTTTCTACCCCCTTCCCATTGAAAATCTTGTGAAATAGGATGGTTTGGAACATACTTGTTATCCAGCTCTAAAGTGATTTTTGAATGTGTGTTTTTGGCTACATCAAAGGAACACCACCTTATAAGGACTACCTCTGGGACAGACAATAATGCGGAGAGCATCTCCACAGTAACAGCTGACCTGATCAGCCAGTCTTGCTCAAGGGTCATTCCTGGAGCACTCCAAACTCTTTGCTTACAGGAATTAGAAAGTATTGAAATAGTCTGAAGACTTTCTGTCATTACAGTTTTGTACATGTTTCAGGTCAGACTATGAGATGAATCATCCGGCTTATTCAGACATAGTTTGGTGAGCATGTTTTATTGTAGTCCTTATGTGGATGCACACAGCAATGTTATGTAGAGCTACTGTGCAGCATGACAATTCTTTCACGGTCTGTGTGCCGGACTGATCTGAACAGCCATGTGGCAGGCAGGTTTTCTTAGCACAGAGATGCTGTGACATTGGCATAAATGCCAATGAGTGGTATTAATGTGTGTGTCCTTGTGAATGGGAACTGAAAAAATCAATGGTATTACTTGATACCAGTGTAGCAAACGTGGTAGCATTGGCTCTAAATGCTCCGGCTACTACTGCTTAAAAATGTTCTATCAGAGTGGTTCTCCATTCGGGATAATTTATCTTGCTGAGTTGAGAGAGACTGCTGTGCTACTTTGGATGCTCAAGTGCCTTGTTAAACTGTCTTGGTTATCTATAGTCAGTACTGATTGGGCATTGTGTAAATATACTAATTTCAGTATTCTGCTAAAAAAGGTTTTTTATTAAGATAGCTAGGATTCACATAAGCATCGATAAGGGAGAAGAGGTATTCTCTCTGAATGACAAAGCACAGGAATGAACAAGTAAGACACAAGAAGCAAAAGACAGGCTGGAAATGAGAAGCCTAATTCATTGTGGAACTCCTGCCGTAGGATAGCATAGATTCTAAAATTTTATAAAGATTCAAAACTGATTGGACAAATCATTAGGAGCACTAGTAGCTACTGAGTATAAAGAGATGACTGTGAATTAGTGGCTTCCATTTTGTGGTTGTTGTTCTGAGGGAATTCGAGAATTTCAGATTAAATACTTGGCCGAAGAAAAGCTGAGGAGTTGATTGCAAAGAGGACCACTGACTATTCATTAGCAGCTCCAAATTCACAAATGCTTCCCTGACCATATGGCCAAGCTATTCAAAGGACATCTTTTCCATTAAAGTAGCAATGCAACTGGTGCACAGTTGGCATCTATGGTTTTGATTTATCAGCAATTGTTGGGATTGTTGGATGTTCTGGAATTTCTTACTTTTACTAGGCCCAATACAGAATAGCATGAGTATGTTTGCACCCACATGTGCTCAACGTTTGTTGGAGCTGATCAGGCTCACTTTACCTTCACCTCTTATCCCCATCCATGCGCTCAAGATTATCCTTGATTCTTGGCACTCCTTCAGAATACAGAATATGACAGCCACACCAGATGCAGTTATACTGAGCTGCAGTGAAAGATGCAAGAATGGAAATAATCAGACTGAGTTAGTTAATGTGGTTTTGTTGCTTTCTTTTTCTTGCTGCTGTTCTGACACTACTGTTTGTTTTAAAAAGCACCTCATATTTAGGCAGTAGAGTTGGAGCTATTGTAGCAAATTTTTCCTAAGTGAGAAGATCCACAGCTCACAAGTTGACATTATTGAAGGATTGGTGCCAGGCAGAAAAAGGTAAGCATCCCTGGAATGCCATTCCTACTGCAAACACTAGAACGTGCATGTGAATGTTCATGAACAATCCAAGTGTTTTCAGTTCAGCTGAAAATAAGGGGAAGTAAATTTGCCAGCTACAGATGGTTTGCTTGCTCAGTCAGGCCTTACAGCATGTACCTTTAGTCTCCTGAAAGTTCAAGAATTTTTTAAAGTGATTTACAAAGACATGTAAAATATTGCAGCAAAATAGTTGGGAAATAAGAAAAGCATTACAAAAAAATCTAACGTGGTTCTTGAAAAAGATGATATTTGTTTTCTAAATATAAACATGGTTCAATCAAATGTTACCCCTTTGAACATGAAACCTTGTGTGGATATGCAATTTAGATGATCAGTAAGTACTTTGAGCTTCATGTTATTAAAATGCCAGAAGAACTGGCTGTCATCACCACTTTTAATATGTTTCTTTATTATTCCTCCTAGCCTAGAAAATCAAATGCTGGTTTTGTGGTATAAGCTGTGCTTTGTTTCATCTCATGTGTCATTGGTAGAATCATTAATATAGTCTGAAGGCAGAATTTTCCTCCTGATGAAGAACAGGCCAGAGGGAACACAGCTTAATGTTCATGTCTCAAGGACAGTAGCATTAAAGATGCTGGGAAGGACTTGCGATGTGCAGAAGGAGCTTTAATACAAATGTGAACTTCCCATCTGTGCTCTCTATAATGGGCTAAACCAGATCATGGGGCATCAATGGAATTCTTGATTCAGGTTTTGTGACACGCATATTTTAGCTGTTGCAGTTTTTTCTCTTCTAGGACAACTCAATGTATTTCTTAAGGTGTAACAGACACTGCATAAAGAATCTTCTTGCTTTTTATAAGCCTCCATCTCCTAGTCAAGCCAAGACTCATAATATTTTGCAAGATATTTGAATTGGAGGTTCTACTAATTTGCATCTAACTACT
The DNA here is from genome assembly GCA_030625065.1 of Alectoris magna. Taxonomy (NCBI): domain Eukaryota; kingdom Metazoa; phylum Chordata; class Aves; order Galliformes; family Phasianidae; genus Alectoris; species Alectoris magna. The sequence continues at coordinate 65,708,786 of CM060560.1, forward strand.
CCAATTGGTTGTACTATACATCAATGAAAGTGGTCAAATTATTCTTGTTCTAAGTACATTCACTGTAAAGTTACACTTTCTAAATCTAATTTATGGTATATTCATGTCAAACTACTGTGTTTCATAACTATCAGTGTGATGTTAATCTTTCTTTTAGCTTTCTGTCTCACTGTGTGAGATATATCAGAGACACCTTTCTAAACATTTACATCTGCATGCTTCTACACTGACTCCAAATTTATACAACTCATTGTAGCACAAGCATACTGGATTAATCTGACATTGGCTCTGTATTAATCACCCATACACACACGATTTCTATTTAACAGAAAAGGCATTGCATCTTCTCTGAACCTGAGGGATGTTCAGTGCCTCATAGATCAGGGAGAGCTGGTGGCAAGTGGTAATTCATATATTGTCCCTTGCTCTTCTGGGATGCGCAGCTCTGAGTTAGGTTTAAAAAGGGAAACTGCAAGTCCCAAAAATCCCAGGTGCAGTGTATCTTCCCATAGCATCCAATCTTCTTTCTCTAAATTTTTTTATGAATAAGAAATAGTGGATTTTTTTTCTTGTTTTCATTGTTGTTTTTGTGTGTTTGTGTGTTGTTTTTTGTTTTATTTTAAATAGGTACTGAAGCAAGTTTATGAAAGAAAACAAAAACTGCCAGTGAGCATTTTTTTGCAAAAATAGGGATAGCTGACTATGTTATATTTACAGTGTCAGTAAAATATAAGATAAAAATCTGAAGCAAGGCAGGTGGCTGTTCGCGTGTCTGACAGCTGAATGCATCAGCTGAGACACTGGAGTCTCTGTCATGTGAGAGGCATTATTAATTCAAATTATTTTTTGTCACTGTTCTTATTATACTCGTTATTTACTTGAAGCCAAATCCTTTCAATCATCTTTTTACGTACCAGTGTGATCTTGGTCTGGTGGTTGGCTACCCTGCACATAGCAGGGGGTTGAAGCTCAATGATCATTGTGGCCCTTTTCAACCCAGGCCGTTCTATGATTCTATGATTCTTCCTTTCTGTTTCAGCAAAAATTTGATAGTGTGATGCAAATGCACAAAACAAGTGATACAAATAATGTGATACAAATGCAGAAAAAGTTTCACTAGAATGAAGAAAATGTATTTCATCTGGAAATGTAACACAATGCCTATTACATTCTACATATTTATATTATTGTCATTTACTTGTTTAGGAGTGTGGTATCTGGTTTGCAAATGAATCTGATCTGCATGGAGAGGCTGATCCACCACTTGTAAGCTCTTTGCAACTCTACGTTTGTAACTTTAGACATAGAGAGATCACCTTTGTAATATATGCAGAACATCGAAAAACAATCACAATCCCTTGCATCATATTTTCTACATAAGAAAGAATGACTGTTTTTGGCAATTTGTAAGAAACAGTTGCATCACAGGACAATGAAAACAATGTGGGAACGTTATAGAACAGCGGTCTGATCTGTCTCAGTCACAGAGTCCTAGCATTGCCTTCTGTAAATAAAGAATTTTCTGTAAGCAAGATAAAATTGCCCCTTTGTGGGGGTTTTATTTCAAAATGAGGACGCAGACTGAACGGCTAGCATGGAGTTGCTTGCACAGGCGATAATCAGAAGTAGATCAATAGTGAGAAGAGCCCAAACTCCCAATGATACTGTGCCTAGTTCCTTCTTGTTTGGGTTATGGACAAGTTTTGATCTTTAGTGGTTAACTTGTTCCTTGAAGAAACTTTCTGTACGCACAGGTATTACCTGATATGCTCATTTGAAATTCTGCCATTCCACAGTGTTAGACTTGTACAAATGCTGATCTAGCCACATGTATTTTTTCCTTGCAAACTTTCTTGATGTAGCTGAAATACACTTCAAAAAAATAAAACATGAAAATGGAACTCAAGGTAACCCACCGACAGGCAGCTTAAAAAAAACCCAAATCATATCTGTTTGCAATATTTCCCTTCTCCCCACTCCTGTGTGTTTCCAAAGGCAAGAGATGGACTTACTTAGAAGCACACCCAGAAAGCTGAATTTGGGTTCTCTAATAGAATCATAGTGTGTTTTTGAAGAAGTGAAATAGCATACTATTTTCTATTTAGTTATTGTAATGGTTGGATTTTTTTTGTTCATTGGTTGCATTGTTATCTTCTGGGGGCACTTCAGGGTCCATACCGAAGGTCATAGTGGTGCATCTCCAAACGGTGAGAACTGTCTGCTCAAGTTCACCGATATCTTAAGAGAAATACAGAACTATTACAGAGTTGTTTCCAGGGGAAGCCATTTGGCACTTTGAGAGCCAAGAAGTACTGCACAAGTGTCAGCAGAAGGAGAGATACCAAGTAAAATCATTGAGGAGGCGAGAAAGAACAAGGAGAGACCAGAATGGGCTCAGCCAGATAACTTTCACCTACATCACTGTGGTTTAACAAAAAGTGGGGACTATTGACTCTCTGATTAGACACACTTAGCTAGAATCCAGTCAGTGGTTTTACTTTTGCTAGGTTTGACAGACTAATGATAATGGGGTTAGTAGAGTCTATAGTGGCTTCAATAAACAGGTTGAAAACATCAAGTCCTCGTTGCTGTAGTTCTTGTCAGTTCTGTTTACTTTTAACACAGCCTGGCAAAACAAAGCAGCCTGGAAACATGAAAGTATTAAAAGAAAAAGACCACCATTTTCTTGTTTATTGCTCCTTCAAAATTAGCAGAAAAAGAAAAATCTATCACCAGGGTCCACAAAGCTAAGAGAGAGAAGGAATTAATGCAATAGTGCAGCTTTGAAAGAGGTTTTGTTATTACGTGCTAGAGGACAAAATGGGAAATGTCATTTGTATCTGCTCCCATTAGAAGGATGCTGAGGTCTGTTTGTCTGTATCCCTTGCTATGAGGGGCAGGTCTGTCTCCTTAAAAAGTAATTAACTTTATGCAATGGGCATGCTACGGAAGAAATAGTAAAACTTCAGTCTTTTTTCATAGTTGGGTAATACACTGGGATTATGTTTCTTACCAAGAAAGAACCCTGCAGATAGGGAAACAATAAACAAGATTTAGATGGGAGGAAGCAGTAACACCAATTGAGACATCACATTTAATGTTAACTTCATTTTAAAATGTTTTTATATTTTCCCATATGATTTAGATTTTTGATTGATTCTTCTAATTTTTCATAAAATGCTGTACTTTTGTATATCTAAATGCTGAAATTACTTCTGTGTAATGGGATTTGTTATGATTTAATTTTTGAATTTGTCATGAATAGTATATATTTATTATTTTTTCATACTGGGATTTGGCAGTTTTACTACTAGTCTGTTATAGCTCAGGAACTGTTGACTTTCTCACAAAATCTTTGCTCTAGTCATATGAAAGAATGCATATGGAGGCATGTAGATTGAACGAAAAGTGCATGCTTTCCTGAGTCAACTGGCCAGACCAGAGAGCTTGTGCAGAAAAAAACAGGCTCCATTTCATTGTCTTCTACATGAGTTTCTTTCCTAGGGAAACCAAGTCATTGTGGAGAGGGCTACATTGTGGATTTCTTAAGGTCGGGTGAGAGTTAAGAGGTCTCTAGGGTGTGCATTTGCATCTAGGAGCTCAGAAATTCTCCCAGCTCCTCCAGCTGCTGTGTAACTGCAAGCAGACTGTTTCCTTTCATCGGTTGCTTTTGTTGCACTTGCATCACTGTCTTTTGATGAGCACAGGTGACCTAGGTTAGCTGCACCTCTTCCCAGTCATTTCAGAGAGCATCAGTTTGGGAACATTCTGGTTAATGTCTGTTCTTTTCACTCTGGCAGCCTGATTGGACAACTCTGATTCTTTCCTTTGGAAATCCATCATTAAGGAAAAACCAAGAGCCTCATTAAAATACATGAGTTTATCAAAAAGTGGAATGAATTGAAATTCACAGTATTTAGGTGCCCTCATTAATATCTTTCTGTTTCCATTGTTAGCAATACAGGTTACTAGAAAACGACATCAGAGCTGTTCTATGCCTTACACGCATTTCATACAAAGAAAAGATGAGCAAAGTTTCTGCCTGAGTCCCTTAGTTCAAGGCATCCTTCGTCATGTCTCATGATACAGTGAAGCCTTCTAAATTCCTAATTGAAGGTATGATTTCACTGGAACAGAAGAAAATCGTGTGTGTGAAAGTAGTCCTTGATTTATGGATGAACATCTTAGAAAAGAACATTAATCCTGATCTCACCATCTGCTTCAGCTTAGTCTTCAGTAAAAAGTAAGCAACATAAGAACATCAACCTATAGAAAGAATCTCTTAATCTCTATCACAGGTGTGAATGAGAGAGGATGAAAAAACAGATATGTGATAGCTTTCAGTCTTTTTATTACTGGCAGGTACCCAGCGAATCTGCTTAGAGTAAAACAGAGTGAAGCAAAATGAGGAACAAATCCTATTGCAAATCCTCTGGCACACAAACTGACAGCGCTATAGCTTTTCTTAAGGTAATATAAAGTAAAAAACCTGGGAATATAGTCTAGATGGGTTGCCATGCTATAATCTGAATTCTTACTGCCATTTGAACTGACAAAAACTGAATGTCAGAGCTTAGGAGGAATTTTCATAGAAGAGTGTTTTTTTTTTTTTCCTTTGGGAAAGAGTTCTTGTGAAATACGAACTTTTCAATTTGAAAACTATCTATTTTTTTTTTACTTTTAAAAATATTTTAGGAGCTCTTGGTTCTCAACAGAAGGAAATATCTACTCTGTTACATCCTGAGGCACCCTAATGTTGAATACTGAATGAGTGATGCTTAGTTTCAGATCTTTTCTGAAAAGGGCAGTGGAAAGATTCTCAATTTACTTTTTTGGTTTTGCTTGCAAGGGAGCTGATCACATACTGGCTGTTTTACAGTTTTTAAATCATCTCTAATTCTTATTTTTTCACTGCAGAATGTTCTATATGAAATACATAATTTATTTCAAAATATAAGACCTAAGGGGAACATAGTAGCTATTTTGCACTTACAATACTTCTTATGCATTTTTCTGAAATGAAACAAAAATGCCACCTCTTTTAGGAAAAAAAGAATGGGAACCATTTGGGACAAATAGTCAGTGCTATCCACTTTTTAATTCAGTAAGCTTGACCTTTTCAAGTTAAAAAGAAATGAGAGTAGCAAGAAGTGTATGCTTGTACCTCACAGGTATTTTCTTCCTATATTGATTGGCTTCAAATGAAGCTACTGGACCACATGAGCAAGGAGAAGTTTGTCTGATAGCAGTGATTTTAGACAGAAGATAACTTTGTGATCTGGGTGGTGTATTTGTTCACAGCAGTTGTCTAAAAATCAACATTACAATAAAACAACATTGCTTGCCTCTGGCAGCCGGAGAAGGCAGCCAGAAACTCTTGGATAAAAGTCTTATGATTAGAAGGAAACGGAGATACCCAACAATTTCATAACATAGTTTTTCCTTTATTTTTGTTCTCAGCACATTCCCACAGCATCCAGACTTGAAATCTTTAAAGCTTTTCTTGTCCAACCTAAACAAAACTGCAGAAAGGAAGATAAACGGCTGTTCCCAACAACTTGCAGACCTCAAAGTTGTTTGAGGGATTTATACTGTAGTTTTACATTGATTTATGTGCAAAATACAGCAGTGTATGTTATGTCAAGGCTTAGCAGAATTGGCAGCCAAAATCCTGGTCTGTGGTACTATCAGATTGAAGAAGTTAAGTGAGGTGAGACTATTCATTACTTGAATAGGAGTTTCAGGAGGAAAACTCAGGTGTTTCTGTGATTCGAATGACAGTTGCACATTTATTTATAATCCTGTTCACTGTGATTCATTACACTAACAAAAGTGTGTCTTTCTTAACGGCATATACCCAAACAACATCTGATCTAAATTCATTGTCAACCCTGTCTTAAGCAGAAGATTGAACAAGACACTTCCCAACGTGTCCAACCTGTGATCCTTTATGATACATCTTTTTCACATTCAAAACAAGATTTATTTTAAAGTATTAATTCTTCCTTATAAAGCAATATTTTCATATTTAAATTAATTTAAATAAATTTTAATTAATTTGAATTTTAAAGAGAATCAATTTTCAGCATTGGCTTTCCTACGCAATCAAATAAGAGGCGAAAAAAAAAAAAAAGAAAGAAAATTGTTGCAACTTGATATAATCAGTTTGTTTTTCTGGATGATGGAGTGTGTGTCCTATTAGAAATGGTAAGGTTGTTTCTGTATATTTTAGTTGTGTGATGGTTATCATCAAACTTTTGTTGATCAAAGACAGGGATTCTTCTGTAGACTTAATATAATCAAATAATGTTAAAAATCAAGCAGGTTATATAATTTCCTTCAAATTTCCTAAGGCTCTCTCCATTCTGTACAAATTCTAGGAACTGACCTTAACATCCTGAGTGTACTGTTCATTTTTCCACCCATCATCTATTAGCATTCACACCACAACAGTATGCAACAAATGACACCAAATCCAGCAGTTGTTTCCTCTCTGCTCAAATTAGACACTAATTCAAATTTTTTTTTGCATGTGTTGTGTGTATGAGATATGTTTGCTCTCTTTTTTGGCACCTAGTCAGTCCCCACAGAATCACTTCCCACCTTTCATCACTATGTTCGGACATCTTTTAGGTGTCCCTACAGTCTACATAATTTTTCATTTTTTTCTCCCATTTTTCCCTGTTCCTTCCTCCCGATTCTTTCTTCTCATTTGCCCTTGTTTCTCTCCCTCTCTGCTTTATTACCTTCATCTCACAGCGTTCCACCCATGACTATTTATTTCCTCTCTTCACTTCCCCAAACTTTCTGAACCTTCTTGCATTGACTGGCTTTGGCCAGAATTCCCATTGTCAGGGCTGGCAAGGGAAAATGTTCCTTCCAGTTTCTTCCTTTTTTGGTGAGGAACAGAAAGGTGCAGAGAGTCTGAGATCCATCTGTGAAACCATATGGGTTAACCTCAGAGAGTCTCCTGTTTGTAAGATCAGGGTGGCCTCTAACATAGGAGCAGCAAATCTCAAGTGACAGCTGGGCAATTACAATTAGAGAGGGGGAATGAAGGAGCTGAAAGAAACCAGAAAGATAAGTTTTAAGGGCTTTGGAAACTTCTCATAACACAGATGTTGACTGAGGAGGAAATGGATAACTATGAATGTGTTTGAAAAAAACAAGTCCAGAAAATAAAAGACAAAGCAAAACCCAGAGAAAAGCAGAATATCCAGTAGTTATGAGTGAATTTCCGGGTAAGGATTTCACGGTAAAAAAAAGCCTGGAACTGGGAAGTACAGGGAGAAAGTAGAAAGGAGACTCAAACAAAAACAAAGGAAATAAAAGGAGAAATAAATTGTATAATTACATTACTGTTCAGGGATTAAACACAAAAAACATATATCACAAGATTCATAGTTTGTTTAAACTTTTTTTTCTAAATTCCATTTCATAAGAATCAGTTCAAAACCGTTACTGAAACAAGCTGACCAGCTTTTGCAGTTCAGTAAAAAACCTCAGCACTTATCTTTCCTGTTATTTTCTTATCATATGCTTTTGACTGTTTTTTCTTCACTTTGACTGGAACTTGGAGTGGAAGTGCTAAAATACACTAAAAGCATTCTCCTGGTATTTGTTAGATAAAGAAGACAGAGCACATCAGAAATTTATCAGTGGAGCTTTTACATCTATACGATTTCTGGACAATGGTGATAACTGAATGTAAGACAGAAATATTGTTCAGATAGACATACACTTCTCGGTAATTCTCAAGACAAAACCTTTTGAAATTCTGGAAAGAACCCATAACACGGATGACAAAATACACAAATGACTTCATTTCTAAATCAGTTTTATCATTTTCATCTTAAAGTATTTGTCTAATCCATTAAGTGTCATTATTTTCAAGGTTGTGGATTTTTTGTTGTTTTTTTTTTTTGGTCAAGAAGCATTCTCTCCTTAGAGTATGACTTTCATTTCCAGCCCTGGTGGATCTTAAGGCAGTCAGTATCATACTTACAGCAATTTTGCAACAATCAAACTTACTACAGTTGCATGAACAAATTTATACTGTAGCTGCATTATTGAGTCCGTAGGATATACTGCCGTCGCATTTATACAGTAACATATGAAATGAGTATTGCTGATACATCTTGATCGAGTTGTTTCTCACAAATTCTTATATTTAATTTTAATGTAAAGAGAGACAATTATTTTGTATGTAAAACCAGAAATTGAACAGTTGTTGTGACTTTCCACACATAGGCATTAAACCTTTCAGGTGATGTGAGATATAAATCTTGGCATAGACCAGAGTTTGATATAACTTTTTGAGTTGTTTTGTTTTTTTTTTTCTACTTTCTTAGATGTTTTCCTTTCTTATAATACTGTGAATGGCCTGTAATGTTAAAAGTGCACATACCTATTCAAAAACACTGAGCAGAGATCTAACAAAATGAATATGAATGAATCGAGCTTTTATAGATGTTATTATCTGCACTTTTATTTTTAGTAAAGGTAACTACATGAGCCTTAACCTCAGGTACATTTAACTTTAATGAAGACTTTCTTCTCAGGCTAAAGTAAATAAACACCTAATGTTTTCGCTGGTGTTATTACACATCAGTGTTTTAGCTTGGGCAGCTGTGTTGTGCTCTGATAGTGTAAGACATCTACAAGTATCTGTTAGCACACTGATGCCAGCAAGACTTCAGAGTATTGGCTTGAAGGAGGTAAGACTTACGTATTGTGGTATGTTGCAAACCAACCCCAAATTCATGTGCTGTGATGACATAGAGATGGAATGTGAGGAAGCTTAGAGCTGTGAATATCGTTTTAGTGGTATGGAATAGGCTTCATTCATTAGTATATGCAGGAGTGTCACCAAATACCTAGTGCTCATAATGCTGAGTGCTGTAGGCACTGACTGATTACTTTGCTGTGCATTGCCAACACCAAATGCAATTAAGTTAACCAGAGTCCTCAAATTATCGGATGAGAGGGGACATTCCAGAGGATTTCTGTACTCGGTAAGTCTTATTTTCAGTTTTCTGTCTGCAACTGTGAGACTTGGAAATGTCATTTTAAAATACCAGACTAGAAATGTGTATATTTTTTGTTGTTTACAGGAGTCTTTAAGTAGAATAGCAGATCTACCAAGCAACTGTTTATATAGCATGTAACTGGATAGTAAAGAAAATGGACAGGACTTCTTACATCATCGTCTTTGGTATTTTAATTTCCTTAATATATTGAGTTTTCTTGTTATTAGGAAAGGGATGCTGTGTTTTAGTCAGAAGAAAAACATCTCACAAAATTAACATATCTGTGTTGTCCCAGCCTAGGATTCCTCTCAATTTCACTTCTGTCTACATGATATCTAGACTATCAAGACATTCCCATGTATGTACATTGCTCTGAAAGTAATGCCTCTTATTTATTCCCATGGAAACTGCAACAGATACAAAGAACACAAGAACACTACTTGATAGAGCAAATTCTGGACTACAAAACCTTGTTTCAACATAGTCACCAGCATTAGCTACATCCACCCATGATGAACAAGTGCCTGCATGCCACACTTGTAAAAATCTAAACCAGCAGAAGTGACTCACTGCTTCACAGCTGCTACAGCAGTGCTATTACTAGGAAAATATTGCCCACACAGTCCATCTTTCATCAGAACAAACAGATGGAAATCAGAAGGCTCTAAGTCCAAATTGTATGTCAGATGTGGTAGGAAAGTCCAGAAAAGATTGGCAATGCACTCCACAGTCTTCAAACTGGCATGGGGCCTGATATTATCATACTGCAAGAGAAAGGTCTTCTTCTCTTGTCTGACTCTGGAACTTCGAGCCTTCAGCTTACTCAGCATCTCTATGTAGTAATCAGAGTTGACGGTTTGTCTAGATTCCAGGAAACTCAGAAGGATCACCCCTTTCCCATCCCAAAAGACTTTGCCCATCACTTTACCCTCTGAGGGCTGCATCTTCAACTTTTTCTTCAATGGGAATTCACATGGCCACTCCATGGACTGCCGTTTTGACTCTAGCTCATTGTGATGACAGCACATCTTGTTACAGGTAATGATGCAATCCAGGAAACTGTATCCTTCAGCCTTGTATTGGTTCAATGGCTCCTGAAAAAGTTGCGTATGATGTTCTTTCTGTTCCTATGTGAGCATTTGCAGGGACCCACTTTGTGCAAACTTTGTGATATTAAGACATCACCACCATCATTTCCAATACATTGAAGATACATAATATTCAGCACTATACAGTTTCCTGGTCTTAATACGCAGATTCTCACAGCTGATCAAGATTCTCTTCATTTCATGGTGTGACGGCTCTTCTTGCCTGTCCAGAATGTGGCTTGTCTTTTGTGTCACTGTCTCTACTTCTGAAACATACTACCCACTGCTTCACTGTGCTCACATCCACTGTCTGGTCTCCATCAACATTCAGAAAGTATCAATGGATGCCATTTTTCCACATGGAAGAATTCAGTGACACACCTTTGCTTCATACGCACTTCCATGTCAGACACCATTGTGTCAGACTGCCCTTCTGCTGCCATCTGTCACATGACAACAAAATGCAAAGGAATATTGTCAGGAAGGTTCAACCTCTACTGCTCTACCATCAACATCTGATCATCAACATCAGCCTCCGATATTGTGGCCCAACATAAACAGATAGGAGACATTACTTTCAGAGTAGCCCTTGTATAACTGTATAACTTGATACAAATTACTGGCCTATTCATTAAGGAACTGTCATAGGCTGTTGGTTTTCTTTATAGAGGCTTGTATGGTGCTATATTTTGGGTTTTTGGTGAAGGTGGTGGTGATAACACACCAATGAAGTAGTTGTTGTAGAGCAGTGCTTGCACAGGGTCAAGGACTTTTCCACTTCTTGTGCTGCTCTGCCAGTAGGGAAATAAAATTGTGCAGACAGCTGAAGGTGGACACAAATCAGCTGACCTAGACTGATCAAAGAGATATCCCATACCATATGGTGTCATGCTGAGCAGTAAAACCTGTGAGAAAGAAGGAGGAATGGGGGATATTTGGAGCAACAACGTTTGTCATCTCAAGAAACCATTATGTGTGATGGACCCTGCTGTTCTAGGAGTGGCTGAATGACTAATGGAAAGTAGCGAATGAATTCCTTGTTCTGCTTTCATTTGTTTTGCCTGTGTGAGCTGCTTTTTGCTTTACCTGGTAAACTGTGTTTATTTCAACCCATGAAATACTTTTCCCTTTCTGATTCCCTCCCCCATCCCACCTGGGGAGCAGCTGTGTGATACTGAGCTCCCTACTCAAGTTAAACCACAATGGGAACAACATTTAGAAACTTGCTGTTAAACATTTGAAGGCTGGTGATGGCCCAAAATAAATCTGGGGTCCTGACTGTAGGTCAAATCATTTGTGAATTGCTAGGGTAGAATAATTTGAGTACCAGAATAAATACCTTCTGAGAGCAAAACTGGTGATCTTGGTCACTGTAATTTTATTGGGATTACAGGGACAGAATGAAACATCTTGCGTGAGTGGAGCACTGAAATGGATAGATACAGACCTTTCAGGAAAGAACCTAGGAAGGTGAGGAGGAAAGCTTGCACGTCATATAAAGGAAAAGATTAAAATGCATTAAAGTCTACTTGGGAATGAGAGAGTTAAAGACTGAGGTTGAAGTGGCTGTTAGAATTCTAAGAGAAGACACAGCACAGCTCTGGCATTTAGGAAAGCAGATTTCAGCTTTTACATAGGGCTGCTTGGCATGATCCCATGAGAGGCTGTCCTGGATGTCAAATGGGATTAAGGAAGTTCAGTGACCCCCAAGGACAGCCTTTTCAGGGGTGATCAGTCAGTAAACCGCTACAATGGAAGGAGGCTCAGAGGAGATGAGTGATGAGCTCAGGTTAGGATGTAAGGAATGAAAACTAATTATCACAAAGAAAGTTGAAGTTATATTGACACAAAGAGGATTAGAGAATGACCTTTGTTTTGGATACATGGCTGTACAGTGGGTCAGCAGGATGGAGTTTTGTAAACAGCCTTCCCAAAGATAATTAGTGGACAGCAATGTTATCCTGAGCTAGCCAGACCAGCTCAGTGGGTGGAGAAGTGCATGTGTGATTCAGCTCAACATAAACACTGAACAACTAGCAAAACGTACATTTACTAGAGTAAAGAGCATGAAGTGATTTTAACCCATGCATTCTTTCCTGGTGACTGGGGAAGCTCAGGACCATTATGAGCATAGACAGACTGATAACAGGAATCACAGCTGTATACTGACTTAGCTGTATATTGCACTTGCCATCTTGTGTTTGCACTGTCATTTCAGTACATTCTTGTAGCACTCCTAGTAATCAAAAGCCTTCAGAACATCAAATGTGTACAAAAAAGTAAATATGGTATTAAATGTTAAACCTTCATCATATGTAGTATCAAAAAGAACCTGATCAGAGACTAATGGACTCTTGCAAAAGAGTGCAAAAGAACAGTCTGCAAGAAGTCAAACAAATGGGGTAGAATGCCATCGTGGATGAATGGGAAACTCTCAATCGAGAACAAATGCAGAAAGAAAAAAAGTACACAGAAGATGAAAGCAGGAAGAAGGCACCTGGGAGAACTATAGAGATACTGCTGAAGCATATACAAATTGAGTAAGGAAAGCCAAAGAGCAACTAAACATGAAATGAGGAAATGAAGGAGAAGTTTCTACAAGCACACTGGCAGCAAAATAAAGGCTAAGACAAATGTGAGTCTCCTGCTCAACAGGGCAATGTTACTAGTGATGAAAGGACATTGAAGGAATTGAGGTACTCAGTGCCTTTTTTCCTCATTTGTCACTAGTAAGGACTGTTCCCAGATCCCCAGGACAATTGGCAGGATCTGAATTTTGAAAGATAGCACTAGAAAGCATTTACACAAGCTGGACGTATATAATTCTGTGAGAAGGTGAGGTGAGGAGGACTTAATTGCAGCCTTCCAGTACTTAAAGGGAGCTTACGGACAAGAGATGGAGACATTTTACTTGGTCAGATAGGACAAGGGGGAATAGCTTTAAAGTAAAAGAAAGGAGATTTACATTAGATGTTAGGAAGAAATTCTTTACTCAGAAGGTGGTGAGACATTAGAGCAGACTGACCAGAGAAGCTGTGGTGCCTCATCCCTGGAGGTTCTCAAGGCCAGGTTGATGGGGTCCTAGAAAGCCTGAGCTGGTAGGGAGCAGCCCTGCCCTTGGAAAGGAAATGGTACCTTGTGGTCTTTCAGGTCCCTTTCAACCCAATCCATTTTATGATTCTATGATCAAAAGAGCTGTGGGAGCTTGCCAATACAATTGCAAAGAAACTTTATGTCAACTTTTAAAGATCATGATGATTGAGGCAGATAACTGATGACTGTTAAAAGGCAACATCATACCTATTTTCAAGAAGAATAATCCAGGTAACTATAGGCCAGTAAGAATAGCCTCGGTCTCTTGGAAGGTTGTGAAGCAAATTCTCCTTGAAGCCAATTTCAAGCACAGGAAGGACAAGATGATTGGCCATATTCAGAATGGATTTATCAAGGGCAGACCATGCCTAACCAACCTGATAGACTTCTGCAATGAGATGATTGGCTTTATAGGTAAGGAGAGAATATTGAATGTTGTATGAAACTTTGGCATGGTCTCCCGTAGTATTCTTGTAGCCAAATCAGTGGAATATGGATTGGATTAAAAACAGAAAAGGAAAAAAAAAAAAAAGTGAAGTAAATTATGTAGAATATTATCTTGTCTGCCTGCTCTACTGATCAGTTGTACAAAACAGATTGTCATTTACCAGTGGCAACCCTTGAGGATCAATATTGCCTTATTTATATATTATATTGCCTTTATTAATAATCTGGAAGATAGGACAGCATGACTCTCAGCAAGCTTGAGGTCATCCTCAAGCTGGTGTTCCTCATACCAAACCGGGGAGACTAAGAGGGGTGGGTAGCAGTACACAGAGGAACCTTAGACAATTTAGAGAAAAGGAATCACAGAAACCTTATGAAGTTTAATACAGAACAATACAAATTTTTGTATCTGGGATGGACTAACCCCCTGTGACAGGGGATTACTGCCTGCAGGTTGACTAGCTAAAAAGCAGCCTTACAATAAAGTACCTAGGTATCCCGGGGCACTTTCTGAAGAAGAGGAACAGCTCTGTAAAAATGCCAATTCTCAGTGAGAGCACAGAGATGAAATAAGTTACAAAACATAGTGGGGAGAGGAAGAACATAGGTCTTAGATTTATATTCTTCTAAGGAAGAATTTATTAATGAACTAAAATCAAGCAATGCTATTGAAAGTACCAGCATATGAATGAAATGTTTGACAAGTAAAACCTGTGAAACAGGAACAGGTGGACAATGCAATATATATTTTTATCTTTTAAGTGACAAAAGTAAGTGTAAATAAGTGTCCAGATTAATGTTCATTTGCAAATCAAACACTCTTCATGAAAGCACTCAATATTCAAAAGGAGATTTGAAATCCTGAAATTACTTCTTGATTTCTCTTTGGCTAGCTTGAATAAAGTACATCAAAAGGCGACATCAACTATTATTTGTATGGTTTCTATTGAAATTAGATTCCCTATATCTATTCCCTGTATCTATATCCCCCGTACTCAGCTCAGATGAGGCCGCATCTCAAGTATTGTGTTCAGTTTTGGGCTCTTCACTATGAGAAAGACATTGAGGCCCTGGAATGTGTCCAGAGAAGGGTAATGAAACTGGTGAGGGGTCTGGAGCATAAGTCTTATGAAGAGCGGCTCAGGGAGCTGGGATTGTTTAGCCTGGAGAAGAGGAGGCTCAGGGGAGACTTCACTGCACTCTACAACTTCCTGAAGGGAGGTCGTGATGAAGAGGGCTTGGCCTCTTCTCCCAAGGAATAAACAGAACCCAAAGAAATGGTCGCAAGTTGTACCAAAAGAGGTTTAGATTGGACATAAGAAGGAACTTTTTTTTCTCAGGGAGTGGTCAGGCACTGGAATGGCTGCCCAGGGAGGTGGTGGAGTCACCGTCCCTGGCAGAGTTCAAGAGGCGTCTGGATGAGGAGTTCTGAGATATGTTTTAGTGGTTTGCTGTAGCTACGTTAATGGGAGGACTAGATGTAGGTCCTTTACAACCTTGTGATTCTATGATTCTATGATTCTGTGATTCAATGATTCTATTCAGCAAATTAATTCAACTATGCAGTCTTCATCAGTTGTGTTATCCTGCCACTCGTTAACCAAAGAAGAGAGTAAAGGAGAAAGTAGGAAAGAATATCTTTAAAAATTCTTCTGTGATTTCTACAGCAAAAAAATATTCTTCACAATTTTGGTGATGATAGTATTGAAAGAAATGCTGAGGAAAATACCTGATGGTTAGCAAATACAATGGTGTCTCACTCCAATTACTGGAGGAGATGATTCAACAAATATAAACCTGGAGAGAGACTATGTTAGCAGAAGAGGCCAAATTCTATTGATTTATTATAAATTCTTAGCAGCTAAGGAATGAGGGAAAGATGGGGAAGTTAGATAGTAAAGAGAGAAATCCTAGCAGTTTATAAAGTGGGGATAATTACCACCAGGGATCCAGTGACGTTTCTTTGGTCCATAGAGGGGTAGCAAGTAGGTCAGTGACGTCTCATACACCAGCAGGGCTGCAGTTTGGTGGAGGGGGTACCTGTTCTACCTCAGAACTCTTAACATTTTTATCCTCTTCATAGTGTTGTTTTGGTTGCCAGGACAGCAGTTGGTTGTCAGGGGCACTTCAGTTTGGTTTGTCAGGTCTTGCTTTAGTTGTCAGGGCTACTTGTGTTTTGTTCAGCAGGGGCAACAGTAGTTGTCAGGGGTACTTAACGTTTTGTTCATTAGCAGCAACAGCACATCTGTAGCACATGCCCCTCCTGTTGGGTAATAGGCAGTTGATCACGTGATTGTCGTGTGGTGGGCTGCTAGGTGTGCACATTGACTGCATGGTGGTCCTATCCGTTGAGACAGCCTCCATAACTCAGCTGAAGAGCCCAAAAAGAGCAACACCCAAAAAGGGTTTCCTGTGGTTGCCCAGCAGTATATGTTTCTCTCAGTGTTGTGATCATGGTAACCATAAATTCCAAAAGCTTGCTGGCCATGTTATGTCTTGGATGAGTGCTGCTGAACAAGCCTTGAGCCAAAAATTATTCCAGCTTCTCACAAACAGAGATTGTCAATATACACAAAAGTTTTTGCTTCAAGTTTAACACAGATTTTGTATAATGTATTTTTTACCTCTTTGCTAAATGAGCATTCCATAACGGCGTGCAACACAGATAATTATCAAGTAGATAAAAATACGTGAATTTTAGGAAACAAAACCCAAGAAAAACTTGCCAAAAATTTGATGTCTCTGGAAAAGTAAGGTGGAAATTTTTCCCCAGTTCTGTCACTGGGAACATAGTTTTGCTGTCACAATCTTATTGTTCGCTCATAAGGGCCACAGCAACACCCATTTTTTTCTTCTTTCTTGTTTTCCATTTGTCCTTTACAATGCATTTCTCACCCTGTTTGTTTATTAATGTTGCTTTTGTATCCTTCCTCTTAATTTTCTGAGTTACCCCATGGTCAGTTTGATATTGCCTTCAGGCTGCTTCCTAGATATTTTTTGCTATGCCACCTCTGTTCTTTTTCCTTCTGGGAAACACTCTGGATACAAAATCAAAGTCAGCATAGGTAGCAAATTTGGATTCATAGGCTCATTGGTCTCCATAGCAATTGCCACCTGTTACCATGGAGGGAAGCATCTATTGCCTTCCTGCTGAATATGGTGTCAGAACTTTTCTGTAATGAGGCACACACTGGAGACTTTGGACTGTGTATGCATGCGATAAATGCAGGCTTACAATGCTACTTGTCTTTCTATAACAAAATTCTTGGGTATCTTGCATAGGCTCTTTCCCTACACTGTAGTTATTTTTCACTCTTTGTTTTTTGTTTTGTTTTGTTTTGTTTTCCCAGAGCATTTTTCAAAACATTGTGTGCCTGAGTAAATTTTAGAAAGAAATCTCACAAACTCCTAATATACTGTTCCTGGCTCTGTCAGTGTTTCAGATAAATAACAGTAAAGGTTATTTAATCTTCTCTAAGCCAAAAGTCAACATATCGCGAAGCAGATGGCCAGGTAATACAAGTCACTCAAGCACTGTATTGCCTAATGTAATCCTTGACTTCTGGCATGTCACTACTCAGTATCACTTTCTATCAGCCGTCTCTTTTCTTGAGTGGTGGAAAAAATATTTTTACTATGATTTTTTTTTTTAGTTATGTTTTCTCTATTTGCCTTAATCAAGAACCTTAAGTTAGAACTAATGACGAGTACAGTCTTTGTTGTAGTCTCTCTTCACTCAGAGGATGACATAGGCATGAGTTCTTGACATATATATACTGCCATTTGTACAGGGGCAAGCACACACCTGGAATTCCACTTTTGCTATATTTATCCTTAAAGAATTGTCATTTTCCATGAATATTTTCTATGAAATACATTATTTAATGTACAAAACGGATGCTTACCAAGTTAAAAAATAAAACTGTGTTAGTTCCTTTGACTTTTGGAAGGAAATACGATCTGGACAAATGCCATTAAGCTAGTGTTCAATGTCAGTGTTTCAGTTACCCTTCAACTCTTAGAGTCAACAAGCCCATAGTAAAATGGATGGCTGCTCTGAGGGGGACTTGCTAAGATTAATCAGCCAGCTGATTAACTGAATACATTGGCCTGATATTTACAAGAACTGAATGTATCTACACCATTCTTAACACAGAAACTTTTGGGGACTTTATGGTGATTTCAATCCATGGGTATCTGTAGTTTCTGAACTAGTACATACTCCAAGGGCAATCACAATTCATTGCACTGAGTGAGGATTTAGAAGAAGAAAAATCTACTTTGATCAGAGTCACTGAATCACAGAATGGTTGAGGCTGGAAGGTCATCTTCTCTGATCCCCTCTGCTCAAGCAGAGCTTACAGAGCTTAGAGTATCTGAAGTATCAATCTATCTGTAATTTTCACATTCACTGTGTATACAAAATGTCAAAGTACCAATATGCTTCTTAGTATTAGTTACTTTTTCTTTTGAGAAAGTTAACTTTACTGTTAACTAATGAGCAGCATACATGAGATGGCCCTAATTTGAGTGAAATCATCCTTACTGTGGTGAGAAAAAAAGCAGGATCTGGCAGACTCATCAGACAGATCAGTAGCAGAAATCTGCTTTCCTTTCTTCTTCATGGATGTAGATGTTTTTTCGTTGAGTGTACACTTACAGCTTATATTTGTTTAATGTATGTTACATTGCTATATATTATATATTTGCATAAAATATGCATACATGTACTGATTTGTGCTCTTTTTATGTGTCTTAAAATTGTTAAAAGGAGCTTCTAGGAAAGAACACATTATCGGATCTTCACCAATAATGCTGACATTCTCTTGCATTTCTGCCACTTTGAACACTGAAACTAACCTTCTCTGCTTTAAGTTTTGTGGCTTTCTCTATTCATTTGTCACAACCTATGACAATAGTACTGATTTTTGCAAATACTTTAGGGAAATTCTCTCCTAAAATGGATGAATGTGGAAATTTCCAAAGAATTTTCAAATGTTTTAATTTTCTTCTTATTATTATTATTTTGTAAGATCTCGTTTTAGTAAGCAAATCTTTGATGTAGTTTTACTTATTATGCTTTCAGTGGGCACGTATCTGTCATTTTATTTTGTTTAATGGGATGCAGTAATTGAAACACTTGAGTAGTAGTACTTTGTGCGCATTGTTTTGTGTAGAACATGTGTGGTTCTAAGCTAACCTTGGAGATTACTTTGTCCTCACCTGTTGTAAAGGTGTTGCTTTTAGAAGAGCACCTTCCCCACACAAACCTGGAAGCACAAAGGAAGTAGCAGCAGCTCTTCAGAAGGCTGTGAGGAGTGAAAGGTAATGTTTATTTGGCTGCATCTAGCTGTGACCTGGTCATAACCACTTGTGACAAAGAGGGACAACTCAGTCTAAATCTCATAAACCTCATTTTATGGCAGTTTGTAGGCAGAGAAACTAAAATAAGGCAGCCTTCAATAAGGCTATATGAGTATCAGAAAACTGGCTGTGTGTCAAGGTGAGTAAAAGAAAAAGCTTTCCCAATAAAACAGCACTTTTTGTCAAAAAGCAATTACAAGAACAACAAAAATAGTGCATGTAGATTGCGTTAGAGGTATTCGGCTAGTATTCAACTGTTCATTAATAAAACTGCCTCAAAAAATTCTGTTTTTTTTTTTTTTCCTGTTAAAATTAAATAAGGATTCCAGTTACATATTTGCTAGATATCAGCTAGCTGACTGCAGCCTTAAACTGCATATATACGGGACACTGAGGGTGGGATAACTCTCTAAAACCAGGTGCAATTTATATCAAAAATGTATTTTTAAAATGTGCTAGTGGCCAAAGGATGTTCTTAAGCAATACAGTATCATCCTACACACCACCGATCTATTAAGATTTCAGCATGGGGAGAAATCAGAAAAATTTTGGTCTTGCTGTGTTCTAATTAAAATGAAGTGAATTTATCAGGTAATGAACATACTTCTACTTAATGTACAGAAAATTATATACCATCAGGGTTTTTTTTCTCCTGTGGCTTTGCTCATTTTGTGAACTCTACATTTTACAGATTTAGCAACTTAAATAATGGGGCTCTTTTAGATTATTTTCAACCTTTCCTTGGGCTCTCACTACATTATCCTCCCTTTCTATCAGCGAGACGTAAGACTTTCTGTTTTCTCCATTTGTAGAAGGACTGGAGAAATCCTGACCTTCTTGAGCAAGATGAAGAAAGCTCCAGAGCAAGCATGGCTGTTAAAACTTTTTTCTGCTCAGTTTGACTGTTGAATTTTCTGGAGTGAACTGGGAATTTTTCTCCTTCCTCATCTAAACTATATGTACATGCTTTAGACAGGGAACTTCAATTTTTGTCTGAGAGTTGCATACCTTTTGATGTCCGTGGGTATTCTGAATGGCACTGTCAGTGCTTGATACAAAGATCAGGGAAATTTTCAGAATGGAAGAAAAGAACGGAAAGGGATTTCAAGCTCTTTTGTGTCCTCAGTGCTGTGTCTGTGGACTTTGTGTCAAGCTTCTGAAACTGTCTGAGTAAGGTCAAACTTAGCCAGGCACAAGGTCACTTACTTCTTTAAAAGGTTATTTCAATACATCAGCATGTGGATTTTGAAAACCTAATAGATAGCAGAAAAGTGTTCCTACTACAAATCAAAAGACTGTCAGTCTGTTCCCATTTAACCATTTGTCAGCATAGTGTTTTTTTGGTTTTTATTTTTTGGTTTTTGTTTTGTTTTCTGTGCACGGCTCTCTTTGATATCACCTCTGTATTGGAGACAAATTAAAATGGTATTTGCTACGTCTTGAGCAGATTTTTATAATCTGAATCTTAAGATTATTTTTTCCCTTTGCTGGTGCTTCAACTTCCAATTATTCAGATTAGACCACTTGTCATTTAAGTACTTATGATTGGATTTTAGAATTTGAAGAAAAATAAAAAATCCCTCAACATTTTGTGAACTGTCTTTGGGGGAACATTGCCTGATTTCCAAACTCTGTCAGATGGTAATATTTTAATGCCTTTCTCCAGTCAGGCCCTCTCTTCTAAAACATTCTCTTTTCCAAGGCTCCTTACAGCTTTTAGTTTCTTTTAAAATAGTACGTCAAGGTTGTTGCATGCCACTGATGTTATTTGAAAGGCATGCATTTTCTTATGATGCTACCCTCTTAACTCCATTTTGCTCAATTTATGTCCTGTAAGTGTAGTGGTGATGTCTTTGTTCTCAAGTCAGGCACAATCCATGGCAAGCAGTGGCAGTGATTCTTCAGATGACCCACGTAGCTCAAAAAGATAAACAATATCATGCAAACAAAATGATAAGTCAAGTCTAACTCTTTTTTTGCTATTCTGATCATGGATACCCGTCATACCATGCTGTGCCTTAACCATGGGCAAGAGCATGCATCTCCTTTGATGACTTCACTATTGATGACATTACCTCTGTGTTTTGAACAGGGAGACTTTTTTGTTAAATTGAAGTCACAATCTGAATTCCTAGATAAAAAAAGACAAGTATTTAGTTAAAACAGGTAATCAGGATATTCCCAGGTTGCTATACTGTAAGCTTTTTAATTCTGAAAGAGAGAGAGGTGGGGGTGAGAGGTACAAAAGTTGTAAACTGTGAAGAACGCAGGCAGAGAATACTGGAAAAAGAACAGGTATTTTCCAGATTTTAGACAGCAGAACATTTAAATACCCATATCTACCAATACTAAAGCTGATTTTTATTATAACTCTCAGAGGTACTTGAGACTGAAAGAGTTTGTGGAAGTGCGACTGCAGTATAATGTAAATTTGTGGGGAATTGCTTATCTGGTTACAAACTGGAAGAGAAACTCCAGAGCAGCTTTGGCTAGCCTGGCATATCGGTAAGACATTTGAGGTAGGAAATTGATCTGTAGTTTCATTTTCTTGAAAATCGAGAGTTCAGGAATCCCCTTTCTTGACTCATGGGTTAGCATAGCAGTCCACTGATTGTTCCTCCCTGCATTATCTCTGTGGTGGATCACCTTCCTCATTCCTCTTCCCAGCACAGAGCTTGTCTTAAATGAACAGAGTCTATGCTATCTGCTTTACTATTGCATAAATGATGATTTCAACTGGAAACAAGGAGCAAAGATTAATATTGTTACAATTTAGTGATAATGGAAAGAGCCATTAAAAGCTATAAGCCTAATTTTAATTTTGAAACTTTCAAATAAGTGTTTTAGTTCTTTGCAATGATCACTTCCTTTTTCCAGTGGCTCCCATACTTACTATTAAACCAGTTATAATCACGTAAGCACACCTAGCTATTTCTTTTTTTAAAGCTTAGCCACAGAGAGACCAATGGTGGATAGACTGATTCAAATCACAAGCGTGAGGGAACAATTTTATGTCTGTTAAAATCCTGCAGCAATCCTTTAATTAAATTATAGTTTTCTTTCCTGTGTGTCAGTCTGCTGTGTTTGGTGTCTAGCCATTTGATGACATCTAGAGTGAAAGGGGACAGTGGTATGCTCATTGGCTGCCTGAATTAAAGATAGTCTAATTCATTTAAGGCATGACATTTTCACTATGGTTTGAACAAATGACAACTCAGAGTCTCTGAGTTTATTTCTAAGTTAAAAAAAATAAATAAAAGAATAGAGAATATATTTCACTTATTTGGCAGAATGAAATAGGTGAAGGCAATGTGAGGTTGAATTAATAAATTCCCACTGCACAATAGACCACAGTGTATGTGGTGCCATGAACACATTGGCCTTCTGTACCTGAGAAAAATAAAGTACGTTCAGCAGTGTGTGAGTACTCATGACCTGTGTCAAGAGTAGTGCCACCAGTAACAGAAGGTCATCTACTAGAAGTGAAACCAAACTGTTCCTCTTCTCAAATCTCTAAGATGGCATTTCAGTTTTATTTATTTTCATTCCAACATCCACAGACATATCAATTGCTACTGTGGCATTTTGTGTCTCTGATTATGCTGTGTGCTCACAATGGGCAGGAGGAACTACAGGGTCACAGGATGACTGAGGCTGGAAAGTGCCTCTGGGGACTGTCCAGTCCCACTCCCTGCTCAGGGCGTCAGCTGCAGCAGATTGCTCCACTCTGTGTCCAGTTTGGTCATGAATATCCATGGATGGATGCTCCACAGTTTTTCTGGATGACTTACTCAACAATGCCCACAGCAAAAAAAAAAAAGTGTTTTTTTAAATTTAAATTGAACTTCCTGTATTTCAGTATGTGTTGGTCACTTCTTGTCTATTCACTGGGCATCACTAAGTGAAGCCTGGCTACAATTTGTTTACTCCCCCCTCCAGAATATAATGGTAAGGCTCCCCTGAACCTTCTCTTCTGCAGTATTAACGGAAGCTTTCTCAGCTTCTTGGAAGTTGAAAATGTTAGAAAGCTGGTAGCTTGTGTGGACAGAAATGAATTAATGTCTGAAAATACATGAAGAGAGTGTGCAAAGTTGGAGCCAGGCTCTTTTCAGTGGTATCCAGTGCCAGAACAAGGGCCATGGGCATAAACTAGCACACAGGAGCTCCCTCTGAACTCCAGGAGCTCTCCTGTGCTGTGTGTTTGACGGAGCAGCAGCACAGGCTGCCCAGAGGCTGTGAGGTCTCCTCCTTGGGGATCACCAGAAGCCGCCTGGACATGGGCCTGGGCACCCTGCTCTGGGTGGCCCTGCTGGAGCAGGGTCTGAGCCTGAGGGACCCTGAGGTCCCTGCCCACCTCTGCTATTCTGGGATTCTGTGAATCAAATGGGTTGGAAACAGTGTGTCTCAGTGCCTTCTAGGTAAATGCATCACTGCAGAGATAGCCACTCATCCTCTGAGTCTAAGACTCCTGACCCTGAGTTTGTCTTCTTACTTTTCCTCTTCTGGGACTGGCCTTTTTTACCTTTTCTGGGCAAAACTCTGACAGATCCCACCTGTCTGATGCATTTGGTAAGTCAATTCTTTTACCCAATTAAAATCTGTGTCTTGGGGATAATTTCAAAATTAGTTCATCTATGCTGCTGTATAGTAGGTCCTCCAAAAGGATAATGTATGAGAGACACAAGAATTTGCAATTTCCACCTTTCACAAGAGTTGTAGCCTCTACTCATCCGAAGGCCTGATATACTGACATCTCAGTGGCTGAAGTAGAGAAACTGAGGGATTTCTATGTTCCCCTTTGGCCAGCCGATGTTGTCAGTAGAATGAACCCTCCTCTGTAATTTTGGATGCCTGTTATTGCAATGGCATATATTTTGTGTGTGCAGAAGGCTACAGGAAAACATCTCTGAATGTCCAGTGTACCTCCAGAATGCCTTTATCACAAAGGTGCTCTCTGTTCACACTTGGAACTAACATGCTTTTGTAGCTGCACAAGTAATTTGAAAGTGGCTATTACCATTCAGCATCTCAACAATGCAGTAACAAAATGAGAAGGAAGGAATAGAATCATAGAATCGTAGAATCACTCAGGTTGGAAAAAACCTTAAAGATCATCGAGTCCAAACGCAACCTAACTGTACTACCCTAACTAACAACTCTCTGCTAAATCATGTCCCTGACCACCACACCCAAACGGTTTTTAAACACATGCAGGGATGGTGACTCCACCACCTCCCTGGGGAGCCCCTTCCAGTGCTTAACAGCCCTTCCTGTAAAGACGTTTTTCCTGGTATCCAACCTAAAACTGCCCTGGCACAACTTGAGGCCATTTACCCTCCTCCTGTCACCTGTCACCAGTGAGAAGAGAGCAGCCCCGCTCTTGCTCTAAGCACCTTTCAGATACTGGAAGAGAGCAATAAGGTCTCCCCTCAGTCTCCTTTTCCCCAGACTAAACAGCCCCAGTTCCCTCAGCCTCTCCTCATAGTGCATGTTCTCCAAGCCCTTCACAAGCCTTGTTGCCCTTCTTTGGACCTGCTGCAGCACCTCAATGTTCTGTCTGTACTGAGGTGGCCAAAACTGAACACAGTACTTGAGGTGAGGCCTCACCAATGCCAAGTACAGGGGCAGGATGACTTCCCTAGTTCTGCTCACCACCCCATTCCTGATACAAGCCAGGATGCCATTGGCCTTCTTGGCCACCTGGGCACACTGCTGGCTCATTATTCAGCTGACTGTCCATCAGTACACCAAGGTCCCTTTCCATCAGGCAGCTTTCCAGCCACTCCTCTCCAAGCCTATAGGGTTGCCTGGGGTTGTTGTGACCAAAATGCAGGACCGGGCACTTGGACCTGTTGTAACTCATGCTGTTAACTTTGTCCCATCAATCCAGTCTATCCAGGTCCCTCTGTAGTGCCCTTCTCCCTTCAAGCAGATCAACGCTCCCTCCCAACTTGGTGTTGTCTGCAAACTTACTGAGGGTGCACTCAATCCCCTTATCAAGATCATTAATAAAGATGTTAAATAGAAGCGGCCCCAAAAGGAAATATGTTGCAAGAAAGCTTCCTTCCAGATCATATAATATCCATCATTTTATGTTATGCACATGACTCAGACCACCGCTTTTCCCTATCACACTTGCTTAGCTCTTCATTCCAATCTGTATTCACTTGGAACAAGGACTGAGCTTGATAAAACAGAGAAGCAGAATCTATTAAAATGTTCAGTCACATTATTTGCTTCCTTCCTCTCTAATGTGTAGGTTAATAAAAGTAGCTGTTTAAAATAACATTTTTCATCTCTCAATTTAGAGAACCATGTGGTTAGAAAATGTGTGCAGGAATCACATCAGTATTTACATAGATACACGTTATGAAGTAGAGAGCAACTAACTCTTCTTTTAACTGTTTTAAGGAGTACTAATGTCCCTAGTAGAGGAAGCAGAGGGACTTCTCACTTATAAAGAATCTGAAGAAAAATAGTAGCTTTTCTGAAAGCAATGGTAAATGTCCATTGACTTCAACAGGATAAAAAAGATTCTCTTTCCTGAAGTTCTCTGACATTCAGTGATGATGGAGAAAGAAAAAACATTGTAGCTCCATCTTTGTCCATTATTTGGGTAGCACAAAATGCCAGTTGTGTTCAGATTAGGAAGCTGTAAAGGCCAAAATGCACTATACCATGTAATATTGAATGAAGAAAATACAGTTTTATGGTGTCTATTTGAATCCAAATATATATGTTACAGATCAGTTGCAATCTTTGGTAGAACTGCACAAGAGACAACTTCTCCTTTGAAGGAAACTTATGACTGATTTTCACTTTTTGTTGATGTGGAAATTGTTTCTGCAGAAGTTCAGTTCCCTTACACCATCTTTCATGACAGAGGAAGGTTCAGATAAAAAATTTTCGGTGAGTTCAAGTGTAACCACTTGCAGAGAGTGTCTTTACGAGCAAGACAAATCTTATTTTAGTCTGAAATCAATATTTTAGCTGTGTCTGGATTTCAGGGTAGGTGCTTTCTGTAATTTGAGCTCTAATTGCATCCAGTCTGAGGTTACTTATTTATTTCATTTTCTGTGCACACAGGCACACTCTTCTGTCTAATAGGCACAGACAAAGGTATTGTCGTCTTGGCTAGGCTGTGCAGCAGCATGAGGGAAGGGAAAAGTGTAAGTGCCTAGTTTACCTAATTTACATTTAAGATTTACCAGTACTTGAGTTATCTTACTGCATTTTAACCTCTAACAAGAATAAACAGGCAATCTGACAGGTGTTGCACCTATTTTTTCTGTTTCTTCTTGAGGAAAGAATGCGTTGTTCACTGGAAGTAGAAGCATCATTTGAAGAAGTATGAATTATGTTTTAAATTTGAAACTATCTTATGTATAACAGAGGTCTGAAATACATTTTATGTCTAGATATTTTCAATCTCATTTACTGGTATGTTTGAAATGCTGAAATTGCCTGTGGAAATTGGTACTTAAAGCAGTGACACTGAATATGTGAAGGCATTGGTGGCTTTACTTCTTTGGGAAGTTAGCAGTAAAGTTACGTCAGAGTATACTTACAGAGTGAATACTTTGCAAAGACTGACTAAAGAGAGGAATTACAAGACGGGATTCTTTGACAGTCACAAGTACTGTCATCTCCCACACCAATTTAAAGACCAGATTCTTGATTTGTAGGACTCTGAAGAAAAGACCTTTTTCAAATGCTAGACACTGAAATGGGACAATAAGAGCAATATAGAAATTGATGCTCTCAAATTAGAGATTAATTTGTTGGAGTCTTTGAAAAAGATAAAAAAGAAATGCCAATTTCTAATACTACAAAATTTCTCATCCAATTTTTTATGCTTTTTTTCTTTAAGAAAGTATCTTCTAGGCTGTTCTGCTGCATATCCCAGCTTTGTATCTCTCACCCTGATTATGTTTTCAGTGCAAAATTCTCAATATAATTCAGTCTTGATACTTCTAGTGATAGTTGGTTTTGTCTCCTTTTCATTATAATTCTTTATCAACAGTCAAATATGTGCTGGAAAGGAAGAAACTTCATTTCTCTGCAGCACATCTTGAGAGTGATGGAGTAAATAGACTCCCACTGCAAAAGGAGAAAGAACTGCCTCTGCATTCATCAGGACCTTGAGTTTGTTTTCAAACGAAAGTATATGGGCCTCTATAATACTCTGGACCAATTAAATGACTTTTGTTGTCTTGTAACTTTAATCTAAGTGTGCGGTTTTGTTGGTTTAAGCTTTGTATTGCTCAATGTATTCACAACTAACTGAAGAACTGAAGAGTAAGCATTAAGTACGTGTTGCTGTAGAAACAACTGTGCTGTGAAATTCTGTCTATTCAAACTATTCAATAAGACAACAGGAAGTACTGGGCTGCTTGTTAAATAATTTGCAGTGGAAAGCAATGTTAAATGAAGCCATGTTAAATGAATTCAAAGACTGTCTCTGCTACAGAATAATTTCATTTAGGGTAATGCAATGGAGCGTCATAAATAAGATAATATTACATTCAATAAATATAAGGCTACTACAGGTATATGGAAAATATTAGCAAAGGCCAGAGCACACTTTGAGTAAAATTATTATAGAGATTCAAATACTGTTCAGCTGATCTTGTTAGCGTGGCTGATTTGAACACATAATAGCAGTGAGAGGTCACAGAATTGCTGCTAATTTTCAATGTATATTGGTAGTCTGAAGTTTCTATTTTTCTGCTCATTTGAACATCAAAATACATGGCTTAAAGGATTATTTCTGCAACACTCTTCCATCTCATAATGTGTGTGATACATTACATTATGTTTGTCCAAAAGGTATTAATGTAATTGTATTTGAATTTCGGATATGCTGCAGTTCTTCCATAAAAAATTCTCATTGGACTATATGAATCATGATTTAAAAAATGACACACTTTTTTTATGCTGCATTGGAAGTTTAAGTTATATAAGTATGTGTATATATACAGTCTTAAATATTTGAATGTTATTTTCTGTTCATTTGCTAAGATATTTTGTAAGAAAAGGTAAAAAACTGGGGAATCCTCTGGATTGCTTGAGTCGCAAGATACTTCTTTCCAAAGAAAACTAAGTACACAGTTTTACAAACAAATTTAGATCCAAATTTACTACTTGAATAGTGAATTAGAAATGTTTTAGAAATAGAAATGTCAGCATACTCTGCTTATTAAAAAAAAAAAAAAAAAATCCATAATAATCAAATCTGGGACATAATTTGTTATATATGTGAGAAAGGTAAATATTCTCTTTGCCTGAACTCCTTGTCTACATTAGAAGATGTTTGTCTTGGAAGATAAATGCTTCTAAGAACATTTAATACATTCTGATGAGTTTACTATTAGTTCAGATGGTAATAATTGTCATTGCTTCAGCATACCTTGCTGTCATAAAGTCCTCAAATGTTATAGTCCTGCAAGTCATGGGGGATGAATTCAACATTTTGTGCATTTTGCCAGCCTTTACTCATACAGGGCTGTGGATCGAAGTCCCTCCAGTCCTCAGAGCCATGAGGATTTTGGAGTTGTTGTTAAATGATCTTAACTTCAAGCAATCTATAGTAAATGTTGCTTGGAATATTGCCTGTTGTTTAGTCTGACACTGTACTACAGCTTTACATAGTTTTGTTTTGTTTTGGTTTTTTTTTTATGTTGTTGTTGTTGTTGTTGTTGTTGTTTTTTAAATATACATATTATGTCCGAGGGAGCATAGATTGGGTCCTGAAAAGTTTATGAGGAAATTTCAGGTATAGTAAGTGGTGGTCCTGACATTGTTTAAAAGAAAGGCAGAGGCCAGAGAAAGAAGATGAATGGAAATTAAGAAAGAAATTTCGCGGTGTGCTCTAGAGAGAATAATTATGTACATTGACATCATATACTAAGCAATTACCGAATAAAAAAGATAAAATATTATTTTGACAAGCTAAATGTCAATAAAAAGGAACCAAGGAAAACATGTTCCAGTATTTTCAAGCAAAACTAAAGTAAAATCTTGTTATTAGAAATGTTTAGAGAAATTAACCACAGTACTATATGTAGTGATAAAAGCTGGTCTTTTTCCCAGATAATGACAAGTGATAGGGCATAAGGAAACAGTCTCAAGTTGTAACGGGATGTTTTGATTGGACCTTGGGAAGAATTTCTTCATGGAGAGAGTGATCAAGTACTGGAAAAACCTACCCAGGGAAGTGGTGGAGTGTCCATCCCTGGAGGTATTTAAGAGGTGTGTGGATGTGGTGTTAAGGATTGTGGTTTAGCAGTGGGGCTTTATCAGTCATGATGATGGGGAGATCTGATGATCTCGCAAGTCTTTCCAACATAGACGATTCTATGAATACCTGCTCTTTTGGATTAACTTCACTGAAAAAGATGAAAGGCAATTGTTATACTGAGAGGTTCTTAACAAAAATAACTAGATGAGCTAAAATGAATCAGGTACAGATGCTGTATTGCAATTCAAGTTTTGATTCTGGCTTCGGATCATCTTTGCTGAACCGCTACCCGGTTGTATGTGCACAATCAACGCATGTTAGCAGTGGTAATGAAACTGAATTACTTGTAGTATACAATCATTTTTAGCTCTTTCTAAAATAAAAAATAATAAATAATAAAAACATTAAAAAGAGATATTTAAAAATATTTGCACAACATAAGAGCATCATTGCTGTATTTCAGGGCTGTGGACATTTTTTACCAGGAGGTAGAGGTGGTCTAGTTAGATGCAGCAAACTTTCAGCATCTTCAAAGCAGAATGTTTCTTATAGTAAGACTGCTGGCAAATTTTATCCTAATCAGATTTTAAGATGTTCTTTTGTGAAAGCAGAATATTTCATAAGAAAAAAAAATTGGAACATCGCCCACCAATTCAACCATATATCACAAGCTATTAAGCTAATTAAGAGGAAATTAAGGCATGTATATTTATAAATAGACAAGTAAGGATATTCCCTAGATTGTAAAATTTCATTGAAACTTGCCTACTCACAACCTAATATATTGATTAGAAAAAGCACTGTAAGCATAACTATATATAATAAACAAGGATAAATCTATTTGGCTTTCTATGTAACTGAGTATTCTGTAGACAAAGAAAACGTAACTTGGAATGTTTGTTATTCTCAAATACAAAACTTATAACAAACATGCACTAGCCATATTGGCCATATTAGTTTTGTGTAAAACCTTTCATTCCTGCATAATTTTAGAAAATTTGAGAAACAGACAGGATTACTCCTAACATTATTTTAAACTGGCAATGAAATGCAACTGAAATGCATTGATAAGGGTTTGTGTAATATTTAAACAGATCCAAAATAATACGCCAATTTCTCTGTTGCAAGAGTTTGGAAGTTTTGAGAAAGGAACGCTGCATTATTTGTTCCTTATTTCAATCAGAAGTTTCAAAAATAAATGCTTCAGCCATATTATTTTTAGGTAACCTTTAAAAACTTCCTTTTTTTTTTTTTTTTTTTTTTTTTTTAAATTCAATAACGCGATCCTGTAATTACACAGTAGTAACTAGAGCTCTCAGTAGATTTCTTAAGCTACAGAATTATATTACCAATGAGCTCAAGATCCAGACCTGTTGTAAAACTATTCTAAGCATATCTAGTCTTAGACAAAAAAAAGTGATTTGTGATTTTTTCCATGTAGACTAGAATCTTGTATTTAGCCATGTGTCTCCTTGGCTAATGGTAGTCTAAGCTCAGTTCAAACCCTTCCATTTTTAGTGAACTAAAGAAGGAGGAACAAATAAGAACAGATCAATCTGACCATAACTTTTATTTTCCCATGAAGTTTCATTTACACAGGCAAAAAATAAATGGTTTTCTTGGTTGAGTTAAGCACTTATTTAAATAAATGTATTTCTGATTGCAAGGATAAGACATTTTTGTTCCTAATTACATGGAATGCGTCCCTATATTTATCTTTATGTCATTTTTAAAATGTATTTTGAATAGTGTCTGATAGGTATTTAATATCCATCTTAGTGAATTTTCCTACTGAGTATAATACCAGAGCAACACAAACATCCTTTGATATTTTATTGGCTGCCTCAGAGAAAGATTTCACAGAAGAGGAATGTCAATTCTAATGTGTGTTTTTAAAAGAAGCTTTTTCAGCTTTATGTCTTATTGCTAGACAAATTGTAATTTTCCAAAGCATGCAGATTGTTACTGCAAAATGCATTAATCAGCTCTTTGAGTATTCTAATCATCAATCCATGCTTAGTATACAAATTAGCCGAAAGACAATTAGATAACTAATTTCAATTCCTTTGCAAAAAGATGAACTAAATAAGACTTAAGTAAATATTAGGTGGAAAATATTAACATTTCATGAAGCTGAGCCTTAAGTAATTAAAACTCAGTGTAAGATTGTTGAAGTTATACCAGTAGTCTAATCACTCACTCAAAAGTATGTCATGATTGTGACAAGGTGGTAGAACAAGAATAAGTGTTGGATTCGTTTCTGCTGCCTTAGTTTAACATATGTTCTAAAGTGAAAGTGTCCCCTCTGTTGTACATGGGCTGAGAATTAAGTAATGTTAATGTTGGTTGCAGGGCATTCATATCTTACTTTGTCTTATACCACAACATGATACACTGTTTGGAACTCCTAAAATATGTAGCTTATCATTGTATACATATTACAAAAAGAGCTATATGATATTTTGTCCTGGTGCTTCAGATGATTATAGTTACATTTACAAAATTTATTTTGTGGTGTCCAGTAACAATAATGATACTAATACAATGCTATTTTTGTAACAGTACCCAAGAATTCTCTTTTTCAGTTTGGTTCCTTACCTAAATGTTATTTAGCTCATGGACAGGGATTGTATTCCTAAATATACATAAAGGTGTTCTCTGAATGCAAAATCATCTGCTCAAAATGATGGATTTGAAAAGACTATGTTTCAGAGGCTGGGAAATAAAGCTGTTTAAATAATAAGAATAAGAATAATATATAAAAAAATATTTGACAACCAGAAATGTGATCATTTCTGAATAGCTGCAGTGCATAAGAGAGGTGTAGATCCTAGCATAAGATTGTTTATTGTGAATTTTGGAAATTACATAAATGAAGAATTTCTGGATTCAGATTTCACAGTGCAATCAGAATGGCTAACTGCTGGCTGAGGAAGAGTGAAGATGGCATCTCATCAGAGGGCCTTTATTCACAATGGATAATGAAAAGCACGCACGTGACTTCACCATGACCCTCTAGCTGACTTGTGCTTTATTCATGCGCTTATATAGGAAGATATTGTGAAAGGCCATTGTCCTCTGTATCCTGGTTTTTAGGGTTCTTCTCTCTCAGAGAACACTGTCAAAGGAAAAGCTACAGGAAGACTGAAGGAGCACCAGATAAAAAGCTGAGATACTTAAAAATACAGTACTATGAATATAGACTTATTCTACAGTGATGACATTTCTGTTCTCATTGCCTCCTAAGAAAATTAAGAATCAGTCGGGTCAAATTCTGCCCGTCGGCTTCCATACGGCTCCTTGTGACCTCAGTAAAAGCCTTGTTATCACAGAGAGCCACAGAATCACAGAATGGTTTGGGCTGGGATAGACCTCCTAGAATACCTGGTTCCAACCTCCTGACCTAGGCAGGGCTGCAGCCCACCAGATCAAGCTGCCCATGGCCCCATGCAGTCTGGCCTTGTATACCTCCAGGGATGGGACATCCCCTGGAGCTGTAAGTAAGTCAGCAGAAGGATCCTCATCTCATATAGGACAAACAGTAAGCCCTCTGAAGTGGGTATCACACACTGGTAATATATGTGTGTGTGCCCATGTATGTGTAAGAGCTAACTCTGCTGTTGAGTTTTCCCATAGTACGATGGTGCATGCATGATGCATGTCAGTGCCACCCAGACCACATGCCCACACATATCTTGTTAATGAGATGATAGACAAAACTTTCTCATTTCATGACCTTGAAGAAAAAACAAGGGTAAGAATTTCCACCATCTTCCACTTGTATGGTGCTTGACACTTCCTCTTGTCTGCACCACGGCAGTAAATGGCAAAGATGAAGTGAGAACGGAGGCAAGAAACAGCCTTTGTGTTGGAGAAGTCAAAGAAGACCTGCTGATGTTTTCTGTGTCTGTACCTCTGGTACTCCACTGCAGTTTATTCTATGGAAACAGCTTCAAAAAATAGTGTATAGTTGATTTAAATGTTTCTGTTATTGTTTTGAAGTAGCGTTCTATTTATTTCTGGTTCTGAAGATATTCAAATTATATTTGTGTTGCGCAATATTATGTGCACTGAAAGGCAGAAGAATGCTGTGACAGTTAAGCAGAGGAGGAATCTGGTAGAAGACCAAATTGTTCTGGCACTGGTTTCACTAACTAAAGTACTTAGTTAGTCAGTGAAATATATGGTACTTTATACTATGATGGTACTTTATACTATGGTACTTTATACTATGATACTTTAGTTAGTGAAAAAGTTGGATTTTGTTGAAGTTTTGCAGTAGTGCATAACTGAACCTTTGTCAGGTAAAATTACTCCCATAACTTCAGAAAGAAGATTCTCTTCTCTTCAGATTATCCATCGTGTTCTATTCAATACATGCTCTTTTTCTAGTCAAACTGAGTAGAAAAAAACAGGAGGACTGTAATACAATATTTTATTTTGAGATGCAGGCAGATCAGGATTAGTTGTCCTAAAATCTTGGCGGGGTAATCTGACACAAAATTTTCAATTAACCAAGTACAAATAATATTTCATTTCTTCAGTAAAATGTTCAGATTTAGACTGTTTTGATAAAGCATTTTCTGTCCATTTGAGTTTTTTAATTGAAACGATTGTAAATGCCAGTTATGTTTACTTACAATTGAACTAAATTTTCCTTTAAATACAGTTTGATACAAATCACAAGTGAAAAATGAAGTGAGCCCAGTAAACTGTTTGCATGAGCTTTGTATTTAGTATGTGAAGTCATAGCATACAGCAAAAGTGAATCTCTGCCAATGTATTCAGGAACTTGAAGTCAGTAGGTCAGAGTCAAATTTAGTCTGGCTTCTGCAAACAATGAGCAGAGAACAGCACAAGGAAGGATCCTTTTTTCTTTGTCCCATGTCTGCTGAACAAAACTCCCGTCCAGATATGGACATCTTACATACTGGTTGGTCTCAGCCAGTCTGAAGTGCTTTGCCTTCAGCTGGACTCCATCACCCACTCAGGCACATTACTGTAATGACTTTGGTAAAAGCTGTAGTGCACCTGGTTGTATAGCAGCAGGGACAGCTTCTCTTGGTGTGGAGGCAAAAAAGTTGTCCGTATGAGATTCACTTGATGACTTTTGGTTTTACTAATCTTTGGAGAATCTTCATCTTTGAACTATGGTCTCTTGGAGTCAAGCAGCAATAAGGCATTTCATTCACAGAACGAGGGCACTTTACAAATTATGTTTCCATAGAAACAGTGTCGATGGTTATCCTATACTTAAATGCTTATCATCAAATGTTAAAAAGAAGGAATTTAAACATTAAATATTTTGGCTTTTTATATTTGAAGTCCTTAGCTTTAAAATTTGTTCAAAAAGCAATATTCATTCTCCCAAGTATTGATCTGAAAAGGATGAATGGTGTGTGAGCTCTTATGACTTCGTGTTTTCAGCATGTGGGAAAGTGTTGTCTTAACTTCAAGGATGCTTCTCATGTCTCTAGATGGGTTGTTTTGCATTTAAGTCTCCCTGGTGTGTTGTGAAGATGAGGCTCATAACATGATAGTATTTATACTTAAAATGCTTGTGTGTTGCTCCCTGCAGAGTCCAGGTTTAGAAGTATGTCATCAATAGTGAAGGAGTCGGGTATGGTCCCAGAAGTACATCAATTCCTTTGAGGCAGAAGGGAAGAAAAAAAAGAGCTTTTTTATCCCTTGTTTTGAAGGAAGGAAAACAAGGTCTTGGGGTGGGAGAGGGGCTTTGCCATGCCTCAGCAAATTGGCATATCCAAGTGGGAGACACCTGTGTGCCTCATACCCAACACTCAGATCCTGCTGTCTTCTTCATTGCCTTCTTCAGGACTCAGCCCGCATGTAGGCCTCAGAAATGGGGATATTTCTCTCTGATGTGTGAGGAATCACTGGTAACATCTGAAGGATCACAAGAATAGTACTGTGGAGGCTTCACAGTATACTGGAGTGTGAAGTACTAATTCATTTTCTGTTACTGTTGCTGTCTTAAACTTGTGCCTTTCAGCAAAGAAATGACAAGAACAATCCATCAGTTTCTTCTTCTCCTTTTTATGATAACAAGTTTGGCTTTTCTTTTTGTTTCTTTTAAAAGTTGTGACTTTTTTTTTCAAGTACTTAAACTTGTAGAACAGATAAATGAGCAACCCATTTCCAGTAAGTGACTCACCATGGCCCTGGGCAGGAAACTGCATGGAGAGGCCACATTTTCTTCTAGAGAAGAAACAAAATGGGAGGTGGAAATCTATCACAACACCCAGTTTCTGTAGAAAATGGAGGTGGAGGGAGCCTGCAGGGTCCAAAGCAAAGACTGCTGAGGTTTGTGGTCCCCATGAATACACCCCATACTTGTTCTTCAGAGTTTCCAGCTGGGGAGACTGAAACCAGATCTGTACGTGTGTTTCACTGTTCTTACCACTAGTTTTGTTTGTTTGTTTGTTTGTTTGTTTTTTGGTAGCTGAATGAATTCATTTAGTGGAATTTAAGCCATTACTTTTTGTTCTGCTCATACGGGTCAAGCTGAAAGAATCACTTAGTTTTCTTATGCCTTCCATAATCTTTTCTAGTCCAAACAGACTTTTTTAGTTCATACACCTAGCTCAATTATATGTTGCTGTTTCCCTTTTCCTAGTTACTTTTCCAATCAGCTCTGAGCAAAGTCCAAAACTTATATCACAAGTTCAGAACCAGGTTTTCTTCCTACTGAACTACATCCTATCATCCTCAGGACATTTTCCTTGTTTGCCCAGTTTGTTTTGTATTTGATACCATCCAGAAATTTATTTCTTTTTTACTAGTAAATATACTGAGAAATAGTGGATTCAGGGCAGACTCTTGTGGAAACCTTCTGTTTTGTCAGCAAATCTCTGATAAGTGCTGTTAAAAGATACAATGCGTACAGCTCCTGCATTCATTTTTCTTTTGGATAATCACATCCCAGTTCTTGGTTAAAGCTACTTCAATCACAGAGCAAGTACTTTTTATTGTAGTATCTGCTATTGTACCAGCTGTCCCTTTTTCAGCTGGTATAGAGTTGGTTTTCTTCATAGTGGCCAGTATGATGCCATGTTTCGGATTTAGGATGAGAATAATATTGATACCACACCAATATTTTAGTTGTTGCTGAGCAGGGCTGCATGCAGCCAAAGTCTCTCAGCTTCTCATGCTGCCCTGACAGCAAGAAGGCTAAAGGAGGCACAAGAAGCTGAGAGGGATCACAGTGCAGATAGCTGACCCAAACCAGCCAAAAGATTATTCCACACTACGTGACATCATGCTGGACAATAAAACTGGGAGGAAGTTGACTGGGATGTTAACATTGCTTGGGGAGTGATTGAGCATCATTCAACCGGTGATAAGCAATTGCGTTGTGCATCACTCGTTTAGTTTTGTTGTCAGTGGTCGTTATTTGGTTCATCTTTTTTGTCCTATTAAGCTGTTTTTATCTCAACCAGTGAGTTTTACATTTTTTTTCCCCAATTCTCTTCCCTATTCCACTGTGCAGGGAGGGTGCCAAGGAGTAGTGATTGAGCAGGTATGCAGTGCTTAGCTGTCTGACAGGTTAAACTACAATACCAGCTCAAACTGCTATTTGTTTAGAGTGTTCAGACACAGGATTTTTTGGTTGAAAGTAGATCAGGAAGAAATCGGAGAATACTATTGTGCAATTTTTTTTTAACAAAAAGAAAAAAAAAATCTGAGCTAAGACTTGATTTTTTTCATGACTGCTACGATAGATGAAAACATGCATGAGCTAAGACTAGAATTAATGTACTCATAATTAAGCTACTCTCAAAGCCATTAGATATTTTAAGCTGTTGTGCCATTTTTCTAGCCCATTAACTTTATTTAGACATAATTATGTTTTTTTAATATGTTATACCAGATAAGATCTTGGTTGTGTTTATACATATGCTTAAGTGCAATGAACATATGGCTCAATGCTTTATTTTGGTTTTGTTTTATGATCCCAGATAGCTGCTGGATATTTTTGAGGGACAGTGGGCAATGGGAGAGAAGATGCTCCGAGGTGGTGATACGTATTTATTTCATTTGATATTTGCATTTTTCTCAGGAGTTTCTATATTCTTCATAAGGCTGTGTTTGCTTCTCTGATTGTTGTTCCTTTTCCTTTCATTACCCTGTAATTTTACCCTCTTGTTTCACAGTTGATATCCTGCTTGCTATAGATGATGGCATTAGGTGGAACCATTCCAGAATAAGGAGAATCTCTATTTTACTAAGTTTGTGGAATTTTGTGGAATGTAGAGGTTCAGTTACTGCTTTGCTTCTGATGGCTTGAAAAGTATTAATTGAAAATAAATAAATTGGCCATGAATTTCTCCCTGTATGGAGGTAACCCTCAAACATTCAGCCAAGAATGCCCTTGTTTGATGGATGGAGATTGATTGGTGACTTTGAAATATTTAGCTTCATATTTTAAGCAAAAGGAACATAGTTTGTCCATTGGGAAGTAATTAGGAAATCTCTGCCTGTGAGCAGGAGTCTTTAAGGAAGATTAAGATGCTATGTTTGCAGAGTTCAGGGCGGGCAAGATTCAGGGACAGTTTCATTAGTTTCCTTTTGCTTTGTGAACATTTTTGTTTAGAAAAAAAAGGAGTATTCCTTGTCCTGGTATTGATGCTGTGCTCTGTTACATGGTCATCTACCCATTAGTTAACAAGGCATTTCCAATCAAGAAGTCTGCATTAGATCCAATGGTGTTCTTGTGTGTTTATAATGAGGCAGTTTATCTCTGCAGAGGAATTCAAAGCACAGGCAGGCAGCCTGGTCCCCCTTGCAGGGTGAAGTTCAACACAGACTGCTGGGATCCCCAAAGGCTGGTACTCAGGGATTAAAGCTGTTTAGAGTTAAGTGCTAGACAAAGTAAGGACAAGGCTGTTTGTTGATTGTTTCTTTCTCCAGCCCTTAGGCATCTTAGCAAGGCCTTCAGAAAACAGTTACTGTTGCTCTTGAGTCCCTTTTGGGCTTGCGAAAATTGTATAGAACATTGATGTTTTCATCCCTATTGTGTAACAGCTTTTGCACTATACCTGAGAGATCTGTGTTCAGTGCCTCAGTCATCGTCAAGGGGTTTTAAACCTCCCCACACCATACATATAACACTGACAGTGGAAAAATACAGAAATAGATGCGGGAACAAAGACCAAGACTGTGCTAACCATAGGTCATGCTATTGATTGATCCAGTGAATTTGGGATTATATTTGTCCTGCTCTTACCAGATGACATGAAATCCTACTTCATCCACCCCTGTCTACAGCATGAGACACTCCTGTAAATTAATGGATCATTCAGATTTGGATCACCAGAGATTGAGGGAGAAATTTTTTTAAAATGCCTTATTTTAGGCTAATTCTTAGTGAATATCACCTCTCTGTAGTCTCACCTAAATACAGTGTGAATTTGTCTGTTTCGGCTGGTCTCTTTTAGGTGCGATCTGAAAACGTCCACTAAAATGAGCTCTGAGAGTGGAAGTGTTCCCCTGTAGAGGTTTTGAGCTCTAATCTGGATTAGGTTTTCTCAGTCTGAGCCACCTTTTGTCATATACTGCCTCAAACATACATGAAAGTCAAGTCAAGAAGTACCTCATGAATTCAGTTGCTTCTTGTATTATAGAGGGATAAGTGAAAGCTTTGTTGGGTTTAGAATTGGAACTGGTTGCAGTTCCATTCCCTCTTAGCACTTTGGTGGATTTTGTTATTTATCACAAAAGTGAAACAAATCATTCAATTATAAGGATGCATAAAGAGATGAAACTCACTGCCAAAAGGGGGGTAAGCTACAGTATTTAATTAATGGGTTTAATTACCGCATCAAATCATTGTGTTTAATTAATTGCTATGTCTAATTAAGATAACATTAGTTATGAATAAGCTATGTTGCTCTG
This sequence comes from Alectoris magna, assembly GCA_030625065.1. Classification (NCBI taxonomy): domain Eukaryota; kingdom Metazoa; phylum Chordata; class Aves; order Galliformes; family Phasianidae; genus Alectoris; species Alectoris magna. The sequence continues at coordinate 65,747,959 of CM060560.1, forward strand.
GATGAAAAACCATCTCTCCACTACCAATCTCCCAGAGTCAATCTGCCATTACACATGGAACTGCCATATGAAGCAGAGTTGTTCTTGGAGGGCGACCTGAGGCTTTAACTGCTGTTATTTAAGGCTTGTAATGCTTCATATCTTTGTCTCTCTTTTTTTGTGAATTATAAATTCACTCAGCTATGACAGTTTCATTGTTGGAATTCAAAGGCAGCTACATGCCTCTTCCAGAAGTAGAGAGTCAGAATTAAGTACTGGAGAGCAGGGTATTGCACATGAGAAAGGTACTTCTTTTCAAATTTCAGTCGCTTTAGTAATGCATAATATTTTGCATTCCTTTTTTTGATCTCTCATTTTCCACATTGTGCTGCTGTGAGTCCAAGTACAAATAGTATTTTCTGAAGGATCCTTTCCTTCCATATCAGCATTGAATGGGTGTGTGTTGCAGACCATCACAATGATATTTGTAGAGATTGCAGTAGAGGATTTATGTTCCTTTACCTGGCTATGCATAGGACTACTGGAGGATGGATTGTGCCAGGATGGAGCTAGAAGACTAATGTGGAGAAAAACAAAACTGGTTTACATTTATTTATTACTATCTGTTAGGGGAAGTCTGAAGTGAATCAAATCCAGAAGAGTCCTGAATCTTCACCTCAGAGGATATTAGTTTTACTTCAAAGGAGTGTTTTGAGGTAAATGAGTTATTCTGTGATTCCATTATTTTATGATAAGGACAATCACAGGTCCAGGAAATGGAGGCTAACCAGAGATCTTAGTTAACTGCCAGCAGATGTACCCAGAAATTGTCTGAAACTTTTGCTAATCACAGCGACTTCTCACTGGATCCAGGTTCAGTTTCTTGCTTCCACAGTTGCATCTCTTCAAGCAGCCAACCTGGAAACAATCCAGCCACATGATACTAAAGGCAGCACCTCATTGTGAATTTGAGGGCTTGGATATATTGCTTGGGGAACCTTGATTCTTGAAATTTGCTTGTTTTATTTGTCTCCCAGATGACTTTTTTTTTGTGACACCATTTGTGTTTGTTCTTAAAACTGTATGGTTTGGTTTTTACAGATGGCTGTTTCACATGTTTGCCGTCTTAGAACCATCTATCTAACTGCAGCAACTACTTTGTGCATAAACAGAACCACATGTATAGCACCTCTTCTAGGTAAAAGATATATTTGCAGCTTTAATAACTCCAGCATCTGTGAAAATATGCCACCTGTACTGCTACACCTATCCTATTACAATACTCATCTCCCCTTTTGAATCTCCAGAAACACCAGGAGACTCATCTGTACATGGAGCTTGGGCAATGATGAAAGCATACATTTTTGTGTTTTTTGTAATAAATGGATAATCTATCTTTTGACTCATTTTTCTGTAAGACTCAATCATGAATTCTTCAGCTGATAGGCTTCAGAAGGCAAGGTCATTATTTTTCCCTCTTGTTCCTAGAAAACAAAGATTATGTCCAGTGGCAATAAATCATTAGCTTACAGAGGAAAGGATCTTTTTTTTTCTAGAATTTCACAAAGTTTTAAAGACTGACATATATTTTCAGAAGTTTCTGAGGGGAAAAACAGCTGCCTGAAGGAACTGGGGGTTGTTATTTCAGGAAATTCTGTAGTTTCCCCAGCATTACTTGTTGGGGAATTACAACTCCATTACTTGTTGTGAAGATACAGCTGAGTAAATAATGTGAAGAAACTGAATGCTCAAAACCTGAATTTCTCTCAAGGGGAGAATACTCCCAGAGGAATTTTATGTTTTGAATAGAACAGGTATGAAGAATGCTAAAAATACTCTGCTTTGTTTGTTCATTACACCTAGCTTGTTTTTGAACAAAGGAAAAATTCTAGTAACTTAGAATAATTAAATAGATCTTTCACTTATTTTTATAATGATTTGAAGTTTATATTTACAATCCTGTAAGTATAAAGTCACTGTTTCAGTTCATACTACTGATTATAGGGTTTTGTTTCTTTTCTAAATAGCAAAAGGATTTATTTTATTGAATCCTTAGGGAAATAAATGAACGGTGCCACTGGTATACTACTCAGATTTTCTCAGATTATTTGCATCCCAAACAAATGCAGAACTTCTTTCTGAAAGTGATTTGTAGGAACACCATGCACAAAGCATTCATTAAGAGTCACAGTAGTGACAGGAACCAAATTAGAACAAGAACATTGCCATTACAATGCATGTCCAAACTTGATAGGCAATGAGAATAAACACAAATGCCGTTTCAGGAATGTCTTTACTTGCAGAGAAACAGCTAAACCACAGAAAACACATTTTATTCCCTTGTATTTAAGGTCAGAGAGAACATTCCCTGTCTCCCAGCCTTTAAAGTCAATTGTGCTTTAAGGTGAACAGGCACCTATACCAGCTGCAACATAAGGTCAAGATATAGCTAAGGTTCTTCCTCATTCAAGTGGACAAGAAGGATAAGAAGTGGCTTCAAGGACACCCTCATTTGCTGGCTGTTGGAGGTGAGGGAGACAGAGAGCAGGCAAAGAACATAATCACCCAATCAGTACCACTACAGAAGGACCAGATAATATCAGATGTGTATTTGGAGCTTGTGTCTTATGCTTCTCAGATCAACTCTGAATTTTCAGCTGAAGGCTTTGTTCATCACCAAGGCAATGCAGAGGCATGCCTAAGGATCTGGTCAATTAGATTTCAGAAAGATGTCCTAGAAATCTTATTGATGGAGAAATTAGGTATGGATTCCTTTAAAATTTCATTTACATTCTTTTGGAACATGGAAATTGCATGCAGTTTTCGTGTGATGGTTTCACCCTGCTGGGAAGCTGAACTGCCCCACATTACCTTCTCACTCCTCCACCTCAAGGGAAATGGGATGAGAATATGATGGGATCGCTCACCAATTACTTTCACAAGAAAAACAGACAATGTAGAGAGACTAATATAATTTATTTCCAATTAATAACAGACTTGAAAAATAAGAACTAAAAACAAGCTAAGAACACAGCTCACAGGTGGCAGCTCCCCCAGCCCTCCTGCTGTACCACGAGCCCCTCTCCATGGGCTGCAGCTCCAGGCCTGGGTACCCACGGGCTGTGCCTCCTCCAGGCCTCATCCAGTGTTGCCCTGTGGGCTCCTCCATGGCTGCGCATGGAGATCTGCAGCGCCCATGGGCTGCAGGGGGATAGCCTGCTCCTCCATGGGCCTCTCCTGGGCTGCAGGGAGCTGCTGCTCCAGCCTGGAGCACCTCTTACCCTCCTGCTGCACCAACATCAGCATCCTTTTTGTGATGTCTTGTGTGCGAAGAGCTACATATTCTTTATTTGTTTGACAGAATAAATGGGTGCAGTTATAATTTCTCTTATATGCTGTTAATAAATAAGACCGATGATAGGTTTTTGTTGTTTGGATTTCTCACATTCCCCCAGATTCAGCCACTTGAAATAAGCAAAGAATTATGGTTTAATTTATTTTAAGTAGAGATGTTCTGTTTTCAATTATTTCCTGTTAGCTTCCAAAGGAAAGTTCTATTTGGTTATATATCTTTCAGCTGAAGGTTACGGTTACCATCCTTGGATCATTTATTGGCTGATGATAGTTCTTGCTGTCTTGATGTAGAGATTGCCATGGAAAACTAATATACTGGTCTTCCTGTTATACTGAGGACTTCAAGTTATTTTTAACAGAAGTAAGGGAGAGAAGGTGTTTTTTTTTATTATTATTTCACAATTTAGCAGAAATCAAAATGGAATCATTTTTTTTCTCCTGAAATTGAAAGCAGCAACTCTTACAGAAACTTAATGTAGAAAACAAAAGCACAAAAGCCTGCTACACTCTGTTTCCCCACTCTTGCTCTAAAAAAACATCAGACTAAATCCAATCTTCATTCACATACTGGCTGTGTAAGAAAGGTTATCTGAATATACCTAACTGAGATTTTATCTGCCAAGTTTCATTACTGGACGTACTGCTTTTATTTTGTACAGACAGTCAAATACTGAGATATTCCTTGATTGCTGCATCAGCCTGGTGAATATATTGTTGCTTATTGGTTAATATCTGTGTAGTGAAGGAAATATGGAGTACTTGAGCCACTTTGAGATGAAAATAAGTTAGAAAGGTAATTCCAATCATTTTTGCAAATTTACATAACGTGTTTTTTTGTTTGTTAGTTTTGTTTTCCTGGACCTTATGTACTTATAATTACATCAGACAACTTTATATACTGAACTGTTGCTTCCAGGATAGGTATCCATTCATCTATTTATCAGAATCACAGAATCACAGAATCGTAGGGGTTGGAAGGGACCTCCAGAGATTATTGAGTCCAACCCCCCTGCCAAAGCAGGTTCCCTACAGCAGGTCGCACAGGTAGGCATTCAGGTGGGTCTTGAATATCTCCAGAGAAGGAGACTCCACAACCCCCCTGGGCAGCCTGTTCCAGTGCTCTGTCACCCTCACCGTAAAGAAGTTCTTGCGCACATTCGTGCGGAACTTCCTATGCTCCAGTTTCTGGCCGTTTCCCCTTGTCCTGTCTCCACATACTACTGAAAAGGGTCTGGCCTCGCCACTTTGCCCCCCACACCTTAGATATTTATAGACCTGGATCAGGTCCCCTCTCAGTCTTCTTTTCTCAATGCAATGACATATATGTGCATAGGGATATCCCTTTATCTTTTCGCAGTCCTATTTGTATTGTTCTTAAATGACATTTCACATGAAAGCTTTATAGCAGGCTGTGTCTAGCAGTTGCAGTGGATGACACCTTTCCCTTCTCATTCAATTCCACCTTCTATTTTTACCACTTTCCTCTCTGAATGCACTTGAATGCATGCATTTTTTATTCCAAAAAAGGAAAATAAAAAGGTAACCTATCAGGAAAGAGATCACTGGCTTTTAAATGGGGTCTTTTTTTTTTTTTTTTCTTTTTTTCTTTTTTCTTTTTTTTTTTTTTTTTTGACACTTTCTCCATATTTCTTCAAATGGCTGCTAGGTAATTATGAGTGGATAACTTTTACATAATTAGACTTTTGGATTCCATGTTACGGAGCTTTGTGTTCTGCCTTCTCGCTGCCAGAATTTCGTCAGGGCTGTCACTGCTGGCCAGAGCAGATTTTTCAGTACAGCCCTGACAGCCTGACTGGTCTCAAATTCAGAGTCACAAGAGGAGCTGTGTAAAAGATATTGGGTGTTTAAATGGACTGTCAAAGGAACTCCTCATTTTTTCCATTTCACAGAACTGAAAGCATAAATAATAACTGTAAAGCTTTCTCTGTAGGGTTTTCTTCATTTAGAAGTGCTTGGCAGTCACACAATCTGATGTACACATCATGCAGGGGTAGAATTTGCAGATTAGAGTGATTTCTTCTAACACTAAAACCATTTGTAAATACAAATATAATAACATATGTCTATACACGTGTCTGTTCTGAGGATACCATCTGCCCATGACATACACTTGCTAGGTGGCTTTTTGGGAAAAACTGAATAATCTTTTTGTGGGAATTAAAACAATATCTATCATTATGTACACACCCCAGCTGTAAAGGCAACCACTAGCTGATTCTGGAGCTTCTGAATACGTGTAGTTTCTGTCTTCTTCATAATACATTAATCTTTTAGGTATAATTTAATGAAAGGCAATTGCTTGATTGCTGTTTGTCTCTATAGAGTTCCTCAAGGATGTTAGTCTGCAGTGTGATAATAAGCAAATACTTTTTAATGTCTGATATTAGTGTTCCACAGGGTGATACCACAAGAGGTGATTTCCAAGTAATATATTCCTGCTGAGCAACCATAGCAAGAACCATAGAGTTCACCAAATAGCTATGTTATACTGATTCAAGGTTTTAGGTTATTGTTACATTGTAGGGTTTTTGTTTATTGTTATCTTTTTTTCCTCTGAGCTAGAACTGTAAGCTGTACCATTCTGCACTTTTGAAAAGCAAGGCTGACTTAGTAAATATATTTGCGGTATAGAATTTCTGTGGATGACTGCACTGGAAGCAGAGAGCATTTATCACTAGATTAGGTAAAGCATTAAAAAGCACTGATTCACAACCTGCATGGACAAGATCATATAATGGTCCTGCTCAGACTTTCCCCCAGAAAGAATTACAGTCAATCAGGAGGGCTATGGGATCTTGCAGTGTCAAATGAGCATGTCTTCTCTAAGCCAGTCTTTCAGTATGACTAATTCACTGACAAAAATGACTGACTGCCATTTTTTTTTATGCCAAGTTACTTTTAGCTGGAACAGAAAATGTGTATCTAAATCCCTAGAGTTGCTTCTACTCTTAGAGAAATCGTATTGTGGCCCATGAAGTCCTATCCTGAAGTTAAGGGGAAATTAGAAGAAAATGAAAAAAAAATAAAGAGTTTTAAATAGCAATCTATCATTCCCCATAACAAATGTACTTGGGTTGCTAGTTATATTTTAGCAAGTACCCGTGCTGTTGAAGTGCAGCCTGTTCTGACAGCTATGATAACAAATTGTTCCAATGAGACGTAGAGCTAATAAAATCCCATTTCCAACACACTTTTCCCCAGCTGATGCTCCAAATCCTAGGTCATGCTTATCAGACAACAGGGAACACAGTCTTATTTTGTCTGTGTGCACACAGCTCAGCCAACCAGATAGCTGTAGCTGCTGCTGCTGCTGCCTCAAGAAACCCCTGAAAACTTCCTGTCTTTGAGTTTTCTTCTCCATTTTTTATATTCAATTGAAACTGGCCCACTGGATCATATGTCAGCAGGGAAGGAAATGATATGCAAACAGACAGCAGAATAGCTGATTTCTTTGGAAATCAAACTAAAAGAAGCCCCATAAAGGTCTCACATATTTCTCAGTAATGCCATACTCCTCATCCATAATTTTGAGGTAGAAAGACTGAGTACTCCAATGCGTTTTGTCATATTTTATGCTGCATTTTTTTTTTTTTTTATTATAGTGCAGACATGAACACTGTTCTTCCGCTGATTCTCATTCCAGCTTAATTGAAGTTCTGACCTGATACAGGTTGCTTATCCACATCTTTGGAAACTTCATCAAGGTGACTGATTAACTATATGCTTGCATTAAACAACTGAGTGGCCCTGCCAACTCCAGTTGCAGATAGATACTTAAGGAGCTTATTGAGGAGGATCTTGCTGAGGAAGTTTCAGAATGTGTGGATAAAGACCTGGTACTTCCCCAAAGTGAAAGGGGTGAGCTGAAAATTATAGAGCATGAAAACAAAGAAAAAGACCAGTGTGTGATGAAAAAAGGAGTTTTGGAGTGAAGGCAGCAGGGAATAATTACTGCGTGTTAGCTTCTTAGCTGATTTCAGATGGATTCTGACGGCTTTGCCAAAGTGTGACAGCAAGTTAAAATCAGAGTGCTGAAAACCACTTATGCCCCTCACCAGCCACCCTGCTCCTCTGATGCCCAACTTAGGGGAACCTGATCCACCTGTGAATTGACTCATGCGCCATTGAACTTTTCAGCCACATCCACTAAGATTAATCTAAATCAGGGACAGGAGCAGCAACAGGAACATCAGAATGATTCAGATCAATGAGTTTTATTTTCTGTTTTATAACTGGTGACTGCCACTCATAGCCTAAGATAGATTGCACTTTCACTGCTGAACATATATCTCACTGCCTTTAGTTTAAGTGCCTTCCAAGCCTAGCTGTCTTCACTAGGTCTTCCTTTTTGAAACTAACAGCAACATTAATCTCAGAGGAATGATTCACAGAGCAAAACACTACTCAGCATGAACAAGGTTGGGCATTAAGGAAAAGCTGATCCTACAAGGGAGTTAAACTTTGTTCCACCTGTGATTAATCTTCTGCCTCCCAGCTGCTGCTCTGATTCCTTTCAATATTTTTCCAAATGCAAACAAAGGCACAAATATACCTTGATCCCAAACCATCTCACTGCTTTCAATTATGTTTTTCCAAACACAGAAACAGGTACAAATCTCAAACAGAGGTATTTCTTCTACGGTTCCTCAATATCTCTCAGACCTTGTGGACCATGTTAGTACAACTCTTGCACATCTAAAACTAGAGAGGAAAAAAAGAGAGTTAAGTAAAGGAAACATAAAATAGTACTCTATTTCAAGTTCCCACTCCCATTTTCTCTTCTATTTGTGGTATCTGCTAGAAGAAAACTTCATGGATATTTTTAGATAAAAGAATCCAGTAGTGTTTCCTGGAAATCATTCCAGGGTTAAATTGAAGTACGGAGGAGAATATAGATGCAGACAGAAATGTGGCTATTACTGAAGGCTAAGAAGTAGGAAGCAAAGAAAAATGTTCTGTGAGGCCTCACAAATGAGGCAGGGTCTCATAAGCAGTTCCGCTGCTCAACATATTCATAAATGACCTGGAAAAGGAGATGAAATGAGGTGAAAAAATTGTGTGTGCTACTAAGTTATTTAAGTTAAAGAAAAATATATATATTTTGCCAAGAGTTCTGGAAAGATAGCATGACAGACTTGGATGGATAATATAGTGTGTATGAAAGTATCAGTTACCCAAAGGAGAGGAAAAAGAATGATTACTTTGTGTTTCTTATTACACGAGAATTGAGGAACATCAGGTGAAGTGACTGGAAGTTTTCAATAAACAGATAGCTTTACTTTCCCTTATATGCAATTTAATTTTTAAAGTCCCTTTCACAGGGGCTGAGGAGACAGAAAATATAAATGGTTCAAAAGACACTTAGCTATGCTTCTAAACACTGAGAAAAAAAACCATGAAAAGTTATTAAACATCAAAATAAAGATAGAAAAATCGCTAGATGTAGTGAATATAGTTCTTCATAAATAGCTTTTTTTTTGAATACAGGCCCAAACTCAATGTTTGGGAAATACAATTTATTAACATTCTTGTGTTTGAAGGACAAAAGCATTTCTTTAATCTCTCAAATACCTAAAACCCGTAGCAAATATTTCAACCCTATCTTCAAGTACATTGTATTAGAGGTTCCAGCAAGCATGAAATAAACCTGTCCTTTGTTACAGTCTGCAAAGCAAGCACTTTTCACGTCAGCATTCACAGCAACTTCCTTGGCATATTTTAGCCAGATGAGAGGCCTTCATTGTGCAGGGATGTATTGTATGCCTCCATTTCTAAACAAAATGCTTCTGTAGGGAGCATTACTCACTTTCTGTTAAATGGTATAGTAAACAGTTTTGGAAAAGGTCACTGTCATAGTCTTTCTAAGTCTAGAGAAACGTCTTTGCTCACAGAGTTGCTTCTCCTCATTCTGATAAGACTGCAGCCCTCAGACAAGGTGTTTTTCTTATACCAGAGAAAGCTGCCTAGTTTCAGAAGGACGAGATTGTGAATGCTTGTCTTCTTTGCAGGTTCTCTTGTTGTTTGAGCTCAGTGATTCTCCACTCACTCTTACTTGATACTTCTGTCATTCTGCAACAGGAACTAGAGCTGGATCCCAAGAGGTCCTCATGGAATATGGTTCCTATTACACTGACAAGCATTTCTTTGTGAACTCGGGGCCTTTTTTTTTTTTTTTTTGAACTCGGGGCCTTTTTTTTTTTTATCTCAGTGGAAAGACTTCTTTGAGACATTTAGGAAAAGTATTTTCTCTCATCCCATAGCTCTAGGCAAATCAAAACAAAATGCAGCCATTAGAGACTTATGGCAGAGAATTATTATAAAATCCAGGAGCCTTTTGAAACTCACCAGGTAACTGTTATTTGAAAGTCTTCATACTAATGTGTTTGTGAAGTCATAGTGTCAGAAAGATCAACATACAGATTTTATTACTCATGTACATCTAAAGTGTTAGCTTTGTATATATTACTTTCATACAAAACAGAAAGACAATAATATATATATAAAAATCTTTAGATGGAGAGGCTTGAAGGCTTACTTTTAACTAAAATAGGCATATTTAGATATTGATATAGTTAAGAGGCTTATTAGAGTTCAGTAGAGAAACCAAAGCACTTCCAAAAATATGCCTACATCTGTTCTAGGATACACTTTAGATGCAAAAGACAGCCTATAGAAGAGAAGTCAAAAAGGCCTGGTAGAAAGCTGAACACACAGTATCTTGTTAAGGGGTAAATATAAATTTGTTCAATGTAATATGAAAGACAACAGTATAGCATATACTACATTGTGATGATAAGCCTTATCAGAAATATTGGTCTTACTGTTGGCACTCACTGAATTCTGTCCATTTTTTGTAACCTGTAGCACAAGTGTGATTCAACACTAAAATCAGTCACTGTGTTTGGTGTCATAGGAGGAAATCCAGTTAAATAGTACACAAAGTTTCAGTTGTAATGAACTGTGTAACCAACAAGATCTATGTTCTTTTAGTGTTGCAATGACATCCCTCGGACTGGCTGTGGTAAAAGTTCTTCTAACTTGCAGCAAGTGGCTAGAGACAGACTGCTCCCCTTCTTTTTTTTTTTTTTTTTTTTTTTTTTACAAGAAGCTTTCTTATTGCATATATTATTATCCAATTTTATCATATGACTTTTGTTACCCTTTTTGAGGCCTGGAGTTGTTGATTTTGATGGTCTGCTGCTCTTAAGATGCTGCATGCTCCGTGTTTAATCACTGTGTTAAGCGCTTTTAACTTCAGCTTAATTGTTCTGTTAGCTTTGGGAAAAATAAAATAAAATGATCACAGTGACACAGTGATTACTAATTTCATCTGTATGCAGTGACAGAACATTCTTTTTAAGTATTTATTTTATTTTTTTTTTCCAAATTGCAGACAACTTCCCCTCCAATATCTGGGTTAGTCTTTAAACCTTTCTGCAAAAATATGCAGTGAGCAAATGTTTCATACACCAGGGCCCCCACTGCATATATGGGTCCTAGATGTCAAAACTTCCAAAGGCTTCCTGTGAATTTACAGTTAACTCTCATCTTTCCAGTATGTTTGATCACCAGTGACACTTTGTCATTGATAAAGTATGCGCACTCCTGCTGTCTTGAATTTCCATTGCAAGGAGAACTGAGGGAGTGTAGGTTGGAGAGATGAGGGAATGGAGCAGAGAGACAGACCAGCTCAAACATTTCGAGAGTAGAAACTATGAGATGCAACCACGACAATTCTTTCAGAACATCCTTGAAAGTATCGTGACTTGCTGCAAGATCTTATAACTACAGTGGGAAGGTGAAATTCATTTACTCATTTGCTATTAATTATTCACTGAGCTCTCATCTCCACCTATAACGAAATTGAGCTAAACTTTGTGACCTTTGGAACAATTTCATTAATGACTAACTGCTTTGCAAAATAGTTTCAGACCTGATTTACTGAAGTAATATGCTCTGCTCTGTTTAAAGAGTGTCTCTGAGGTCTGTTTTTAATAAAAGGGTTACAGAGCTCTTGGAGATAAAACCAGAATGTGCAGTATGTGAAGAGCTTTCAAAGGGAGTACTTAGGGTAATAGCATCATACAATTGCATTTGTAGGATGCTGTCAGACAACTGCAGTGATTTTCACTAGACTTTCATTTAAGATCTTTCTTGGGAAAGAGGAAAACCTGTCATTCATAAGTAGGGTTAGTCCACAGAGTTGGAAGCTCCTCTTCAAAGAGTGTATGCAGTCATAGTGGGTGCACTTCCATGAATTACTTCCCCGATGTTATGGACTAGATATGTTTTGAAATAAATGTGTCCCACAAATTCAAATACAAAAGATAACAAATGAATCTGGTACTTACTTAACAAAACAGTGACAAGGCATAAAGGTGCATTTTGTCGTCTCTATTACCACCCTGTGATGTTAAATCGACAAGTAAATTAAGACTGTTATTTGTAAGAATCAGCAAAATCCTAGATTAGTGGATCATACCCAACTGAGGTCTCTCTCCTCTGTATTATTCCAGTTTTGTATTGCTGTAAGATAATTAAAATTAGCAGGGGTAAATTGGCCTTAAAGTTGAAACATCACAATAGCTGTATGAATGTGGCTCTGAACAGATTTCCGGGAGTAAACTTTCTGTATTTATACATATTTTTTCTGAAATTGTACAGCCTAAGTCTGCTTAATAATGACAGTAAAGCTCAGCTAGACACCTCGCAGACCATAACATCAACATGTTTACAAGACATGAAATGTTTAACAAATGCGACCACTGTACCACTAAACACTGAAGATAACAAGGTAAATAGTTCCATGAGTTATTATTAGAGCTTTTGTTTATGTAGCTGATGTTTTGCCACCATGTTTTCCAGTTACCATGGCAACAGTGCCCAACTGTGAGAGCTGTGTAAGGTATTATTACTTCAGCAAACACAAAATCTGGTCGGCTGGTGGCATGGCTGCTGGCACACCAGGGCACTCCACTGAATGGCACAGCCTGAACATCCCTCCAGGAATTAGCCACTGGAGTGGCACAAACCAGCAGTCCTTGCCCTTGCTGCAATTACATCACAACTCCTATGAAGCTGGAATTATCCCCAAGATTTTTCTTCATGATAGAAAGGTTTCACTGCAAGGGATAGAGAGGAAAAAAATACTTTTTTAAAAAGTCCTAACTTTCCTGAGCTTTGCCCATTGCAAATTCTTGTCATTTTAGTACTCAAGCAGTGAATGCCTCCCAAGAGCAGAAAAAGATATTAAAAACAAGGTAGCGGTCTAGGTACTTATGAAAGGCAGAGAGATATTTACTTAACCTCAGTAATGAAGCTGATACAAATGCCTAAGATTTGCTGGCAGAAGAGAACTAACAGTCCCCATTCCACCAAAGACACAGTTTTGACTTGGTATCCTATGAATGGTGTTGGTATTTGGAAACTTTTTGTTCTTCCTGGTCATCTGAAAATATAGATTTTTCTCTATGTTTTCTATGAGTGAACTTACCTCAGAGGCAGAACAAAACACTGACATCCCTTAAGTGAATGCTCCCACAGGAACTATGCCAGCTCTAGATGTCTGTGTACCAGGAATGCCAAGTTTTCATAGCTGAAGAGGAGTACTTCTGATTACTGGGAAACTTTTAGAGTTTTTTGTTTGTTTGTTTGTTTGTTTTTAAGGCACTTGACATCACTCAAGCACAGAAATGTAAATCTGAAGAAAATTTCAAGAGATCATCTAATACATTTTGCGATGAAAGATGGTTAAGGACATATACATCAACCCTAATATAGGTACATTTGATCAGCTATTGAAGAAAAACAAACTTGCAAATAAACAAGCAAGCAAACAAACAAAAAAGCCTAGAGGGAATTCTACTTAAGTATAAGCACATGTTACTAACGCTTTATTCTTTTAATGTTTGTTTTTTTTTTCCCCAAAACCAGGCATTTACTTTTGATCTTCCATCCTGACTTCATGCTTCCTGAGTCTGTTTTAACTCTTCTTTTCTGAAGAACTGTCTGCAGTTTGTCTACATTTCTTGTAGAGGGTGACGCAATGTACGGTTAGACATGAGCCCTGAATGGTGTTCATGTCTTTTTCTGTAAAGCTGTTGAAAAGCCACTGCAGAACTACACAGTTAATATTCAAGCTGCATCTTGTTGATTTTGGATCCTACTGACCCTACCTCCAATTTATCCAGACCATCTGAACTCTGACGCAGTCCTCCAGAGTGTTTGTGGTTCCTTTGAAATCTGATATTGTTTGCAGAATTTGAGACTGTCTTTTACTCCATCGTTTAAGTCATTACTGAAACTTTAATTGGAATCAGATGTATTTTTGCTCACACTTCGATGGGCTGTTCTGAGGACAATCACATACTTCACATGCAATTCAGGGTATTCAGATGTCCCAAGGTGTTTACATCTTGCCCCCTGAAATTCCTGCTTAAGTCCATCCAAAGTGGGCCACTAGAATACAGCAAATGTTCCTTTGGTGCATGGAGACCATATGCATGTAGGGGGTTGCAGAAGGAGCCAACTTCTCCTGCCTGGTTCTCATGGTGACCAGCTCTGCAGAAACAACCAGGACACGCAGGACACATAGCTGCTCAGTGCCCTCTAAAAAGTCTGCTATCTACAGGCAGCTGCTAAGGCAAATATGAAATTCAGTATTTTCAACTAATGTTCACAGAGTCCAAGGGAAAAATAGATGAGTGAGTTGAGAGGAGCTGGGAGGCAAGAATTTACTCTCTCCTTTTTCTTGGACAACATGTAGTGCATATAATACTAAGCCTCAACCATTGCAAACAATCTTGCTCATGGAAGTAGCTCCATAGAAAGGAAGAAATTGAATAACTGACCTGTCACTGTGCAGCAAAACTGATCGTGATTTGATGTCAAATAATTCCTGAAGTTAGAATGTTCATGGCCTAACTCTTGAGATGGGCCTTTGTACAGCTTACCTTCACCAAAAGCTATTTTCTGTCTCAGCACTGCATTAGCTCCTAGACCTGTGTCTGTGTCAGTCAACCCCTGCTGTGTTTCACGTCTCTCTGTGGCAAAACGCATTGTCAGAACAGACCAATGCAGAAAAAATAGAATAGGACATTCCTGCAGGTTATGAATTTTTCTTTTCCTGAATTGCCTGACAAAAGAAGGATCAGTTTATACAAGAAGTTCCCAAATTACTTTTAGCCAAGACATCCACTTTTACAGAATGGAAGCAAAGAGCAGTTAAATCCCAGCATGAGTGAAAAGTTCAGAAGTACTTTGGCAGGCTACCGTTGAATCCAATGGATTGAGATTCTTGATCCTGCATAATTTGGGTGCTCACATTACTGAACCATGGGATATTTTTCTTTAGCAAGCACTTTTATTTGTCATAAATAAAAAAATACAGAGGGAATGCTAATGCTTTATGAAGTACCCACACACAACAACAAAGATAGGATGTTGAAGCTAGTATGTAATAAGGATTTACATAGTAAATAATGCATAAATGATTAGTTATGTATTACATAGAGATTTCTGAAGTTAGTAGGAGGCTTTTTAAAAGCAAAGTTTTGAATGAAGCAGATAAAATAACAAATCTGACCTGAGAAAATGTTACACAATTTCAAAGATATAATCCCCAGATAATCCCCAGGAGCAGAACAAAAGTTCTGTTAATTCTTGTAAAATAAGGCTAATTTTAAGTATAAAATTGAAGAAGACTTAAGGAATTTTCATTCCTTAGAACACATATAATACTAGGAAGGATTACCATGCAATCCTCTAAACATTTGCAAACATAGATCAACTTAAGTTTTTTTCAGGAAATCTTTGCTACTTCCAGCTCACACTCCCTATAACCAAAGAAATCAATTCATTTTTCTACATTTAGTATTTATTTCTTTTGTGACTCTGTAATATTGGATACTATGTTCTTGTCAGACTTAGTCCTTAAGAATCTTTTCTTCATTAGCTTCTTGACAGAAATAAGCATATACTAAAATAAATAAATGGTGATTGCACCCTGTTCAATAGGGAGAGTTACTACAGGGCTCTTTGGTAACTCTGTTGTCCAGTAGTATGAATGACTGTTTGAAGTAGGTGATTGACTCCCTAAAGTTGGAAGAAGATCCAGAGCAGAATATTCTGTGCAGAATCTTAAGTCTCACAGATTTACTGTTTATGATATATAGATGATATTATACAGGATTGGCCATAAAATATGATGTACAAAGGCTTTGAACTATCTTTCTGAATAGCCTGTGCTCTAGAATTACAGCTTTGTTTTCCCTGTTCCAGTGCTGTGCTGTATTTAGCAACTCATATGTGGACAAACATAAGGAATGTACACAATCTATTGTTCTCTGCAGCCCATTTCTAGCAATAGCGAAGTGCAATTGCTCAGAAAAGAGCACAGAAAAAATGAAATTTTATAGTGTTTCCCCCTCTGTGCATTCTCCTGTCCTCTGTCTTCTGCACAAGGACATCTTGAGCTAAAGATGATATCTTTTTATTTAATGGTTTCAATATATTTTCCTTCCATAATTTTTCTTGTTGCTTTTTAAACTGTATGTAACCTTTTAGCATCTACAACATTCCATGCCAATGGATTTCATTATTATACTGTATTTTGTGGAACAAATATCACCTTCCATTGTTGTGGGGTTTTTTTTGTTGTTGTTGTTTTTTGTGTGTTGTTTGGGTTTTTTTTGGAACTGTCAATTACTAGTTCAATTTAAGAGCTCCTTATATATGTGTGTAAGATCTATATGTGGGATGGCAATCAGATAAACAATCAGCAGTCACTCCAGCTGCTCTTAGAAAATACTTTGAGACCTTGCTGAATCTCACTGATAACTGAGTGCTTGAAGATGCTGTTGAAAAAGGGCATCTTGATTCTGTCAACACGCGTAAAGGAGCCTTTACCCACCACTTAGGGAAAAATGAGTCATGATGCAAAAGCAATGCAGCCCTAGTTCTTCCTGAAACAGAACTATTAGAGGGGTAAGACAGCATAGACAGTTAACTGCTGAAAATAACTGCATTCAGACAATCCGGAAATAAAGGGTTTAGACAGATATCTTCTTGTCAATATTGTTGAGATTTTTTCAGTCTCACTGTCTGTCCCCCTAACTGCAGTTTAAGTGAATACACTACATATTTCAGCTAACAAATCTGACTTCCTTATATTTCCCTATTTCAGGTCTGGTAATAAACAGGAGAGAGGTGATATCGGTAGATGTGAGAGGAATGTGTTCAGCTCCCTCAGTATGATTCTCCATTAGATATCTCTGAGTATCTTTGGAGATTGGAGTTACAAGTTTACAAGAGATTTCACACTGGCAGGAAGCCTTAAGAGATTTAATGAAGAAAGTTGTTACTCAACCTATATCCCCATTCCTATGGTCTTGTTTACCACTGGCTCTGTGAGATTCAGGGCTGTTCCCGTTTTGGCTGGAGCAGACTTACTTTTCTTCATAGTGGCTGGCATGATGCTATTTGTAGATTTTGGAGTAATATAATTTTGGTAACACACTGATGTTTGTTTGCTCAGCAACAACTGAGTCAAGGACTTTATCCAATAGGATATTCCATAGCATATGACGTTATGTGGAACTATAAAACTGGAGGGGGCAGTTGCTCCTCAGGGACTGGCTGAGCATCGGTCAGCAGGTGGTGAGCAATCGTATTGTGCATCATTTGTTTTCTTTATTCTTTTATAATAATTATTATTATTATGATTTTATGCCTTCCTTTTCTTTCCTATTATACTGTCTTTATCTCAGCCCATGTACCCTACCATTTTTCCAGTTTTCTCCCCTATCCTGCAGTGAGAGAATGAGCAAATGGCTGTGTGGTGCTGAGCTGTCTTCTGAGTTAAACCATGACAAGGCCCAACAGTGCATCTTACATGACTTGCTTGCAGTTTAATTCCAATTCAGTGCCTTGCACTGGTAGACACAGACAGCAGTTTCCCCTGAAAGAGACTTCATTGGTCTTCCTCGTAGCTTAAGGGAATGTGGGAAGGACATTTAGGACTAGAGGGAATGGTTTCGATCTGCGGCAGGGGAGATTCAGGCTGGACATTAGGAAATATTACTTCTCAGAAAGGGTGGTCAGGCACCGGAATGAGCTGCCCAGGGAGGTGGTGGAGTCACCGACCATGGGGGTGTTCAAGGAATGACTGGATGTTGTGTTGAGGGACATGGTTTAGTGGGAGCTATTGGTGACAGGTGAACGGTTGGACTAGATGATCTTGTAGGTCTTTTCCAACCTTGGTGATTCTACGATTCTACGAAGCCCTTTCAAATGCAGGAAGCACATTATTTAAACCTATTCTGAATCTAATGCTACATTCCAAGATTAAGGGATTAGAGCCATGGGTTAGGTACAGACTGATTAAGTTGCAGCTCTGCAGAGAAGGGCCTGGGTATCTTTGTGGACAGCAGATTTTTAAAAAGTCATTATTCCCTCATCATCATTCCCTCATTCCATCAAACTGGAATAGTCCAGCTGAGGGCCATTCAAGTGGTTGGGGAGAGACTAAGAGAGCAGTGTTCATTCAGTGGAGAAAAGGGAAGGGTAAGGGGGAATGCAGCAGAAGGACAGAAAGCAATGGTTATAGGTTACAGCAGAGGAAATCCTAGGTAGGCATAAGTTAAAAAATAAAATACATCAGAGTAGCCAAATTCAGGAACAAGTGCCCAGAGAGGATATGGAATCACCATCCTCTGAGGTTTTCAAAATTCATCTGGATGTAGCCTCATCTAGCTTTGAAGTTGTCCCAGCTTTGAATTGGAGCTTGAACTGAAAGACTTCCAGAGGTCCCTTCTAATATATTTTTTTGTATGTTTCTATGAATATCACTTCTTTGAAGTCACAATTTCTTCTCACCATTGTATGGCCTGCGGTCAGGTTGCTCTATTAATATTTAAAGAAGTTAAATAATAGAGAAGTAGTCTTGAACACTTAAGTATCCCTCTTAAGCACCATGACTTTCCCTTCTCCCACCAAGCATGCACATTTCAGTGAATGCCTTGAGTGTTCTTAAAGAATATTAAGCAGTTAATGTGAGCTGAGGGAAAATCTCGGGATATTCTAGGTACGGAATCACACCAACAATATGGAAGACTTTTCAATATAAATATGGTACCACTTTTAGTAAAAATTTTGTGTTTGTTCATTCGTACGTTGTTTATTTAGTGGTGGTGATGGTTTTTTTTTTTTGTATTGGCTTTCAGTATTCTGTAATGATATGACAAAGGAGAAAAGCAGTTGCAAGTAGAGCTCAAGAAGTGAGAAGCAACTAACATACTCATTTCTCTATGTATGTCTTCATCCTAGATAAAGTTTTACCATCTCAAGAAGCTTAACTTTTTTTCTTGGCAACAATATTGAATACAAGTGCAAGAGAAAATAAGGTCTCTTCACAAGCAGTGTGCCTTCACTATGGCATTAAATTATGTGAAGCAACACAGGAATCCATAGTAAAGGTGACATCTCTGTTGTCAAATAAATGTTGGGAGTATGGTATAGCTCCTCAAAGTTAGAAAGCTCAAAGAAAAACCTGTCTTCTTATTTGCTGTTCACGTTAAAAGTGTTATTAACAGGCAGGTATGTGTGCCCTGAAACTGTTGAGCAATCTCTGGCAGGCTTGCTAGTTTAGCAATGTATTGGATACTTCATACCATTAATGTAATGGACTTACAGTGGGATTTGGGCTTCAGAAATGTCCAAATACAGTGCAAGAGGCTGTCAGGTGTACTACAATGGAAATAGCACACAACTTTCAAATTAAGATATATTTTCTTTCTCTTACAGAGCTTGCAATTTCATCTTGGCATCAGAGCCAAAATGTTTCTTTCCTGCCTTTCTTATTCTCTCCATAAATGCTTTCTCCAAAAACTCTGTTTTTCAGTGTGATTGAGAAATGGAGCTGGAAACTGCAACATTATTCTGCTCCTCATGGTAGAAAATCCAACTCTATCTTTCCTTTCTGTGTGAGCTTTTTTAAGCTCACATAGAACATGAATTATTAAAAAGTTTTTTTTCAGCAAAGCCAATAGAAATGAGTTTGAATTCTCATGAGGACCATACCTGTTAAAGCAATACAGGGCTTTCCTCATCTGATCTTTTTACACAATAGCATCAGACACTGAAACTAGTGAAAAGTGCTTCTTGCTCCCTTTTTAACATATGATAGTGCTGTCAGAGGTTACTGTGTACTCCATGCAGGTGGAGTCTCAGATTTAGCCTTAGGTGAATTTCATTTATGAGCAAAGGACTCTGCAGCTTGTTATATAATGAGTCCAGATGCTTTGAAGACTATTGCTTCTTAAAATCAGTGTACTGACTCACATCCAAACCTTCACAGTCTTTGGAGTGACTGTTCAAGCTTCTGTCTTCATTTTGAACTCACATTTTTGCTGAAGAAGCTCAGTACATGTGAAAGAGCAAGCTTTCTTTCAACTCATATATTCCCTTTACAAAACACAGCTGAAAGAGCACGTTTTCCATCTGACTGCTATGAAAAACACTGCCATGACAACATTTCTGCACCATGACTTTCCCTTCTCCCACCAAGCATGCACATTTCAATGAATACCTGAGTGTTCTTAAACACCCTTAGCTAGTATGTAAGTCATTAATGGAGGTGGCTTGTCACCTGAAACTGTTGCCAAGAAATGTCAGACAACTGAAAACTCTGGAAGTTGGTTGAGTGGGCCAATCCAAAAATCCTGCAGAAGCAAAAAAATCCAGAGTCTTTTATAAATTTTGTGAAGAAAGTTTGAGCTGTAATTAACTGTTATCTCTAAAACACTTCATCTGAGTTTTTTATTTCTCTCTGTATAACAGTCTGAAATAGTGCAGTAATAGATGCAGTCACAGATCTCACAAGACATCTTGTGTAACTTATTGGTAGATCTCATAAAATTCAGCTCAGGTTTAGCTTGGATGTTAATATAAGATGTTGATTTAGCATGAACACTTTTAACTTAGCATGTATTTATGTTTTGTATGTGAATTTTCTGTTCTCCATCATTTTGGATTATAACAAAAATGATTGCATATTATGAGGTAACACTTTGCTTAATATTTCGTCAACCTTGGTCATGTTCACTAAGAAAGGCAATGCAAGCAGGAAATTACTACTTTTAATCTTTCTTTGACAGCTCTTTTGCCAAAATAGGGACATTTAGAATTGTGACTAGCTTAGCATTAAGCTCAGCTGATTCCAGTACTAAATTTGGGTGAATGTTTATACTGATTAAAGAGCAATTATTCTGATCAGTTTAACTTTCCTAGATGTCAGTTCATTTCTATGCCCCAATAAAATGCGATCTGTGAAGTAATGTTCATCAGAAACATATAATAGTTCAGCAGTTTTAATATATGTGATACTTCTAAGCTCTAGATGCCTAATAGTACTCAATAATTTGAAGCATCGCCACAGACAGGTATATCAGTAGTTCTCTGCAGTTACCTTCTCTGAATGCAGTGTATCTGCAGTGCGAATGAAAGCCAGATTGACTTCTTGTACCAACATAGAGCAAAAAAACTTAACTCAGTGAACAAGACATCATCCTCTACTCCACCAAGCAGTGCTCCATTGTACTATCTATAATTTAATTTAAAATCAAATTGTTTTTTATCAGTGTGATCTTCCAATCACATTTTTCTTTCCCTAACTCTTCTTCCTCTTTTTTCTTCTCTGCAGACTAAAATATGATATTCTGCTTCCTGGCAGTAAAGGTGTTGAATGTTTCTCTAGCTTAACATTCCAGTTCTGCACACTGTAACAGAGTATCTAATCATAACAGATTAGGTATTGTGCAGACATCAATTCATTAGTTTCAAGAGAAATTTCAGGTATTTCTGATCAAAAGGTAGGATTATTGTCTTAAAGAAAGTAACATAATGCAGTACTGAAACTGTATATAATACTCTGTCTGTATAGTAACGGATGGATGGATGGATGGATGGATGGATGGATGGATGGATGGATGGATGGATGGACGGACTTCCCTTGGTGATCCAAATGAAGTAATACCCTCCACACTGCAAATGTCATATCTTCCTAACCACTGCACAGTAATACTGCTACTCTCTTTATAATGGCTATGATATGTAAAGACAAGTGATTGTAAGCAGGATTACTGAAATAGAGCATTAAATGATATATTGCAGAGCTGAAGGGATTTGTATTATATACGGATTGTTCTTTGGCTTTTCTATCAAAATCAGATAGTGTAACTAAAAAAAGTAGTTGCAGGCAGATTGTTTGTTAACAAAATAAACAGTGAGGGAATAAGGACAGCAGGAACAAAGAGATAACAGAAAATCAACTGCAAAGGTGAAAAAGAACATGCACCTTCTGTACCTTCTGTTTTCCTGCTAACTAAAAACAGAAACAGGAAACACATTAAATGTACCACTAGAATTCTCAAACCAGAAAAGACAAAACAAACAAACAAACAAACAAAAAACATATGATGGTTAACATCTGATGGGACTCTAGGTCTTTCATCCCATTGCTATTGGACTGTCTGGCAATGCAGTACTGAACTAGTAGGTGTGTATGTAATGTTAGCATGTTTTACTCCTAGTTTTGCTCCATAGCCCTGATTTTTCCACCAGCCTATATTTGCAAACACCAGTCTTGCCTTTGGGATTCTGTCTGGGTTAGACAATGTTGCTATAGAAGTGCAAGAAATGCAACAAAAATCCTAGGTAATTATTTGCTCTGGGGTCTCTTCTCCCTGCCAGCAATACTGAACATCAGAAGTCCACACCTGTAGAACAGACTCCACTTCCTGACACCAAAATGAGATCTTTTTACCAGCATTGAGGTACATAAATGTTCTGAATTGCTTTGTATTCAGAGCCCTGTCCCGCTATGGGAGTTCAAAGTACAGTTAGATCTAGCATGAAAAAAAATGACTAATGTATTTTAAACATGCAATTTTTTACCATCATTGAATTTTTGGACTCTAAGAATCCATCCCACCTACTCATAGGCATTCCCATGATGTCTCATAAGTGGAGGAAGTGTGCCTCTAGAATGTGATTCACTTGATGCAAATGAGAAAACTCTAAGGATGTGCTGAATCACCTTCTGAAGGCACACACACAAAGACTGTCTCAGCTGACTAGCTCAAAAATTTCTCCTGTTTTGGATACCTAAACTGAGGGAGATTGATCTGAATTATATTATATTGGGCGATCCTAGAATTCACACTTTTATATGTGTTCTTACCCCTTTTTTTAAAGGCAGGAGTAGCTAATTCAGTATAAACTAGTGCTAATTCCTTTCTGAATATAGTATTCTGATAGCAGACTCATTAACCAACATCAGAGTTATTTTCTATCCTTTCTGCAATGTATATATGGTCTAAACATGACCTACCTAGTCTACATTTCCATTTCTTTTTGAAAAGATGAGTTTGCAATGAATGGTCACCAGCAGAGTCTAAGATGCCTCCAGTTTTAGTAAAACTGTGTAAACACACACACACACACACACACACACACACACACACACACACACACAAAAAAGTTACTTGAAAGCATTCTCTTAAATTCTGATTTGAAATCTTATTTTAATAAATTTGAAAAATATTCTGGTTATAACAAATGACCATTATAATTAACTCCCATATTGTCTGACACTACCAGCTACATGAGATGACCAAAGCTGGCAGTGTGAGCACCTGCCCCTCACACTTCAACCAGCTTTGGGCTGGGGGAAGCTGCTGTTGCCTTTGGCTGTTGACACCTTTGTAAACTGTACCAATGAGGACTTTTAGCATAGACGGGTTCCAGGTTACATGAAAAATCGTTGTGTTATTAAAAAAAAATAATTATATGATATAGAAAAGTTCAGTATCTACATTAAAACAGCTAGGTTACTTGCTTTTAGTTAGAGATTCTAAATATCTTTCTAGGGCTTCCCATAAATATGTTTCTAGGGCTTCCCAAAAAGAAATGCATCCACATGCTCTGAACCATCCATAATAGTCCCACGATATTCTGCAGCATGCTATGAAAACACGTATCTTTTTAGATTTAAACATGCTCATTTCTTCTGCTCGCCAGTGAGATTAGAAGGTGAAATCCGTAACCCTTAAATATGTAATTTAATATTCCTTTCTTTTTATTTTGACTAGTACTTAGCTTTAAAAGATTAGCACATTTTAAAGAGTAAAAGCTGAGATTTCAGTTTTCACCCAGTCCAATTCCAGATAAGTTCCAGAAAAAAGAGTAGATCACCAAATGAAAGGTCAAAAAGCTTTAGTAGATCCTGAATGCCAGATCTTGTCAGTCCTGCAAGTACAAGAGTCTGCCACATTAGAGCAGACCATGTCAGTGCAAAGTAAAGAAGCTCTCTCTTCTCAATGGCCTAACTGCCACATTGTGCATGTACTGAACTCAAAGAGGGGAGGAGAGCAGAACTCTGAAGAGTAAGAGTGTTGAAAGAGGTTGTTTGATACTAGTGAGGCAAGCAGACCACATCTTTCAGTGATGTGCAGCAGGAAGCTCATATCTTCACATGCTTGGAAGATCCTCCTTGCAGTTAGAGGAGTCCATTAATATGAGCCAGGCGTCTGTGTTATAACTGACTCACATAGTACATAGCCTGAAATACAATAAACTTTAGACTTACATATGAGGCATGTTAATCTATAGTTAATATATATACATATCCGTTAATCTATAATCCTCTCTAATTTATCAGTTATTCTTTCAAGTTGCAAATGCAAATAGAGTACATAACACATAATTCTCTAAATGTCTATGGTCCTGATAATCTTGCAGTCTAGTGGTGTGTGTATCTGTCTTTCATGGTCACTTGAAGTACAACAAACGATTCATCTGTCAGCCACTATCATTGTCACAGTACCACTGATGTAGTCTTTGTAGCTTACAGAATTCTGGAAATGAGAAGCCATTGCTCTGTAATAACAATGAAAAAAGAACCTCATCAGTGTTAATGTCCAGGATGCATGTAGAAACTCTGGGGCAAGTCCCAAGAACTGGTGAAACTAAAAGCTGTAGAAAACTTGGAAACTTTGTGTGCCTGGCATGCATTTGACAAAGTACTTCTGTCCTTGGTTAAATACTGAATAAAATATGAAGCTAAAGGTGCTCGTAGTTTGAAGGAATTGGTTTCATAGCCTTATAATGAGTGACAGCTCCTTTTTTTACTAGCTGTTTTCAGGCTTCTTTTAGGGATGTCATTGCATGTCAGAAATGTATCAGAGTGTAAATCCTTGGGTAATTCTTTCTGTTGTGGAGCGGGTTATTATCAGTCTTCAGGATATTTAGCCCAGGAAACGATTTGAAGCAATTGCAAAGCAAGAAATATTCTAGATATGCCTCTGTCTGGGAACATTTGGCTTGAGGTGAAAAATGGAAATGTGCATAAACTTCTAGCATACTTGTGAATGTAATACACTATAGATGGTTTTTGCATTTAAAAAAAAAAAAAAAAGTTTATTTTTGCAAAATTAATCTTGTCAGAATATTTGGGGCTCAGGACTGGGAATATTTGCAGAATATTGGACTGGAAATTTACAGAAGTAGTCAGCTCCCTTTAAAGTGCACTGTTCATTGTGCTGCAAAGCTGATTTTTGTGATTTGGTGAGACCAAATTATATACATATTTAAATACAAAGAAATGAGATGTGTCTATGCCATAGGGTTATTGCCCTATCACCAAATACCTGCCAGGCTGAGAGGTGTGTACCTAAGTACATGCAACTGCTCAGCTCTTCTATTCAAGTTATCATGTCTGCTCCAGATATTGCCATCTGATTTTGTTTTGGAGTTCGCCAGGAATCTAGAGGATCCCCTTCTCAGTGCTAAGCTGAAACTTGAAGAAGAGATTCCATGAAGTTTGAGTAATCACTTTTGTATTGCTGCTTTTCTCTTTGTGTAAAGTCCTCTGTACCTGAGTTTCTCAAGCCGCCTAGAAAGCTACTTGATATGGATTCTGGAGTGTCAATTTGGAATTAGCATTTCATAATAACCTTTCTCGTGCTAACAATTGATTCCCTGCATTTTTTCTCCTGTAGCAGGTGTCATCTTACAAAAGTTTCTGCAGCAGTTTGTGAAAAAAGTGGAATATTCTGGGAGTTGTAGTCTTTCAAACAGAGCTTTGCAAGGACATACCTGTATTGGAACACTACAGCTCCCTGAACTTCCTCGCAGCACTGCCTGGGAAGCATCCCGCAACGCCACTAGTTGGGGTAGCACTCAAGGACTTCCAGCACCTTGCGTCTGTGTATGAGATCAGCTGGGAGCCGGGATGGACATGTGTGAACCAGTACATGTTTAGGGTGTGGGACAGATAAAGACGATCAGTTTGGTATGAGGCGACTTTGTCATTAGAAACATTTCATTACTGAAAAATGTTCATCCTGATTTAATCCGATGCCACAGAGGTCTGCAGGAGCATAGCCACTTGAACACCCTCCAAACACCTATATTTTAGTCAAATTACTTTGCCCTTAGCCACTTTTGGAATTTTCTTTGATCTCAGTAAATACTGGTTCTGGGAACAGGCTGTCTCTCTGCAGTTCCTGAAGAGAAGAAAGACTCTGGGGTGACTGCTGCACTCCCATCCCCAACAGTTCTACTGCTTAAAAACTTTCTAACTCTCTGAGCACTCTCTTTCTTTCTCTCTCTCTCTCTTTCTTTCTTTCTTTCTTTCTTTCTCTCTCTCTTTCTTTCTTTCTTTCTTCCTTTCTCTCTTTCCTTTTTTTTTTTTTTTTCCCCCTAACAGTTTCAGCCTTGATGCTAGTTCATTCAGACAGACACAGACTTCAGAGGAATTACAGAAGCAATCACTCTTCCTAGCTGGAGATACATAAAGATATAAATAAGAGCCCTGAAACTTGGACATATTTGTTACCTCTCTTCCTTTGGCAGCTCCTTGGACTTATGTCCAGCTTACTTAATGAGCAGATTTAATCAGACCCACATTATTCCTGATTTGAGAACTTAGGTACACGATACATTATCCTTGACAGCATGTGGCTGACTCCAGCTATAGATTATACTCTCTGACAGAGCAACTGGAGTGCGTTACCAGAACTTTTTAAGATGTAATAAAACCAGAGTCCTCAAAACATTATGCTTATCAACACGTGAACCTGTGCTGAAACTCCTACAGCGGCAGCTGTGAGCATTGTTAGTTTCTGCTTCTGAGCAGGTGGCATTAGAATAGCCTCTTTCATTGCCTTTTGTTTGTGTGTGTGTGTGTTTGTGATCCTGGTTGGAGACCAGAAGGTGGGAAAAACCATAAAAGTGTAAAATAGGGAGGTAGAGATGATGATATTTCCTTGCTCCCCAAGGGTTCAATTTTATTTCAACTTTCAAGCAGTAGTTCTGGGAAGTCTTGTTGCAGCCAACTGGTTTGGTTCTCCATCTCAGTCACAGTTCTTATCTGTCTGTACTGAAACACAAATTTCCAGTGGCTCTGCTGTAGAAAACCTCATTTTCAAGTCATACTATTCATTCAGACTGTAACATAATTTAAATTTGATGGAATAACTATATGGATGCATCTATACAAGCAAATAAATATTTGGAAGAAAAATGTGATTTTAATTTGCAAAAGAATTATCTAAACCCTGAGGAGAGGGGGAAGGAAGATGATTCCTGAAGGAATGAGCTTCTGTAGAGATCATTCACCTCATAAAATCAAGTTTTAAGTAATTGAAAAATGTTAGGAAATATACATGAGAAAAGCACGTACTCTTCAAGTTAATGACTAGTTTTATGCTTTACAGTCTTTGCCCTACATGCACAAATAAATTCCATAAACATCCAATACTTAGATCTGACAGAAGATGTATTTATAATTAATGCCTTGTTGGACTGAGTGATGCTTACTTACAGATGTCAGTAATAAATAGCATGGCTAACACATTCCTAAAGAATGCCAAGAAATGAATGGGAGGTAAAAATTTAACTGTATCCTGCCTGATTTAGGAAAATTCCAAACACAAAATATTCTTGGAGGCTCTCTATTAATAGAAAAAAAAAATAATCTTTCTGATTTGGGGTATACAATATTACCTGCTCCCTAATGGTGAAGAAGAACAAGTGGGTTGCTTTGGGGTTCAATCACATTAAAAAAAAAAAAAAAAAAAAAAAGCCAGACAAACAAATAAAACAGGCAGAAGGGCAAGTATGTCCTATTGTTTATGTGTTAAAATCATTTCTTAATGTTGTGTGTTTTTAGTCTAAAAGCAACAATCTTAAACAACAATCTAAAAGCAACAATTATAATCCTCAACAAAAAAACAGGAAAGAATAGATGCATTTTGTATTCAATCAAACTGTAATTCTTTTAAAATCTTCTGCATGAGCCCAGATACTTCTGAAGATAAATATACACGTTAAACACAAGTTGATTCATTCAGTTAACTAATTCAATTAATGCAATTACTTATTCCATTAATTTATCTAATGAATAATTAATTACTTGTTGTTTACTTTAAAAGTTCAAGACATCCTTGAGCAATTCATGGAACAACACATCAATATAATTAACTGTAGGATTGACTAGAAATTTAGTGAGCATTTTTAATTTGTTACTTATAGTGGATGGAGTAGCTGGTCCCTTATGGGCTGTAACAGACCTCTTGGAGAGTGCTGCTGTCACTCCATAATGCCTGTGGTTGAAACTCACAGAGAAGAAGGAAATGTGTAGTACCAAACCCTCCAATGAGGGGCAATACTGAAAAATGAAAAATGAATACCACAGTTGAGACTGTCAGGACACTACAGGCTATATATCCTCAATGTGTCCTTGGTCCTAACAGAGGAAGCAACTTCCAGTGTCAAGGGGAACTCACCAGGATCAGTTTTAGGTGATGGAAACTGGACATGCATTTTAATAGTCAGCGTTCCAGGAGTACTAGGAGCCAAATTTGTCTTGATTCAAATCTTTGTGGAGTTCAGGAGCAAATTTAGCCATCCCAGTGAAGAAAGACGTGTATTTACTCAGTAATATTCAGTGATAACCTAAAGACATTATTCAGACTAATTCAGTATTAGCACACATGATACACAACTGATATCAGTTGGTATCTGATTCTACTGCTGTCTGTGTACCCTGAATTCATGCAGCAAATTTGCCCCAGAGCTTGGGTCAGTAATGGAATATCTATTTGCATTCATTCTATTTTTTTCATGGGACAGTAGGAAAAACGTCAGTAGTGCTGTTTGCTGTTTGGGCAGCAGACCAGGAAAATAGACGTTCCTCAACAAAATCATCTGAAAGCATTTAATGGGAGATACAGGGTAAACAAAAATTCTAAATTGTTGAACTCTTGAAGGTATTGAGATTTTTTTTTTTTAAAAAAATTTGACTGCATCAAAAAAGAACTGCATGAATGATGATTAATGTAAAAGCTATTTAAATATGGCTTTTGCTTTTAAAAATAATTAATGCCTGTTTTTTTCATTTTCATCAGAATGCAACAGATGATAATTAATCCTTTGTGCTAACATACATAAAAGCAAACTTTGTCTTGGGAAGAATTAACTGCACACATACATACATATTTTTTTACAAAGCAATCACTACATTACTTTTCCTTCTGACTGGATTCCTGAAAATCAAATAAGCAAGAGATCGAGTGTCTTAGCTGCAGCCCTTCCAGTTTGCATGTGCATCCACATTAAGCTTTTATTTACATATAAACAATGTTTCAGTATAAATAAGTAACTCATGTTGGTATCTATGGGAACAAAACAGATTTTGTTAGAACAAAACAGATTTGGTTAGAACAGTCACAGAGGCAAATCTTAAAGTAAATCTCCTAACCTGTTCTGTGTGTTATTTTGAAAAGCCAGTTAAATGTACTGGCTCTTTTCATTAGGCTGAAAATGTGCTGATAAGCGAGAATAATTTATTAATCCTAACACCTAAAAACATGTAAAGGCATTTTTGAGGAGTTCTATCGATTTGCATAATCGTTATTTATTCACATAGTTCACGAGTGAATTTGCAATTGGTGCTATGGAGGAAGCAGTGTGAGCAGGATCAGTGATTCCTTTGTGGTCTGTGTGGTTGGGAAAAGACAACATCCTGCTGGTCTTTCCATGTCCAAGGAAAAGCTCCACCTTTAATTATTCCACAGCTGCATGTTTGCAGATCTCCTCTATTTGAATTTTGCTTCGCTACCAAGACAACTGTGTTCATTTCCAGAAATCTTTTAATGGGTGTTTTTACTGTTTCCTTTACGTTAAGATAGACAAATGCCCTAAGGCTATACGTAGTTGCTGTGAAATTCATTTTTACTTTATATTTCCTATAAAATAATAAGCAATTGTCTATAGACTGTAGTAGGTTTCCAAGTATTCTTCATTGACCAATCATTTCCTAATGGAACTAGATAGGATACTTGATCTCTATAACATCTGTAAGATTGGTGACAAATATTCTTGTTAAATGTTGTGGTATATTTTCCCACATAAAATAGAGCTTATCCAGAGGGATACTAAATGGTCTTTAAAACTTTTTCTCCCTACACAGTGAGGATTTCATATTCAGATATAGTAAATGATGTAGAAAATTGCAACGTTGCTGTGTTTCAAGCAATTCCACTTGCCAAAGCTAGTTTTAATCTTGTTGTTGTAGTTGTTGTACCTTGCCAATAAGACAACAAAAGCAGACTGAAATGCTGATGTGATCCAAAGGCAGCAGAAAGCTAATTATTGATTTAGCCAGTGTTTCTGGCAACTGTGCATTTAGGTCACAGCAATGTGATTTTGACTTCATGTTGATCTACGTAAAGCTATAATACCACTGAGGGCTATAGCTTGGTGTTCTTGTAGGTAGGCTGTGAAAAATATATGAAATAGTGAAAACTTCCCACACTGAGGTGTTTTACATACATTCTGTGATTTGCAAGCTGTGGGCAGCAGGCTCTGAAGGATGGCAGATTCAGCTCAAGGTGGGAGAAGTCATCTTTCCTCTACTATTGCCTTTTCTTGCAGAGTTGAATCTCATTTTGCTTCCTTAAGAAGACGCATAGAAAAACAGTCAAAGACTTAAATAACCTTTTATTTTCCCTTCATAAGAACCAGATCGTGTGCAGACCCTCTCACTCTGCACTTCTTGTGCCTTTAATGTAGCTTTGTTCCACTGTATAGAAACAAACCTATCGCATTCACAAAGGTCAGGGTGTTTCAAACTGATAGCAGCACAGCTGAGAAAGTGTTCTTAACATCATATCCTCCTTTTGAAGGTTTCAGGCAGAAAGTACTATAAAAGCATTAACAGACTCTGCTCTTCTTAGGAAAGACATTAGCTACTCTCCTGTCTTCTCCATGGTCATATATAAATATCACTCCAGATAATATTTGAGCTCCATATCAGCATGGGAAGGTAGCAATAGCTTCCATGGAACTGTCACTAGGTTTCATTTAATTCCTGGGAAATGCATCATTTTAGTGCCTTTCTTTCCTTTTGTCACACAGACTGTATGCCAGAATGATAAGTGCCTTTTGATTTTAAAAGAATAGATTTATTTTTCCCCACCCACACATGGTTGTTACTTAGTAGTCTACAATTCAATGAAATGATTGACAGTCATTCAAAGACCAGCTTACATATAGGGGGGTGGAGGTTCTTTTAGTTGCTTATGTGAATATACACTGTATTGTGTGAGGGGGAAGGGGAAGTTGATTTAAAATTAATTTTAAGTCTTCCTGAAAGTTCTTGGGATTAAAACACGTGAGAATTAAATTCTCTGCCTGAAATAAAAATAGTCCAAGACGAGCAGTGAATCTTTATCTTGCTGTCAAATATAAAATTTTCACCTTGACCAGAAGAAAGAAGGCCAGAAATTCGGCAGTGACAAAGAAGTCATTGACCTCCCCACCACTACCACTGCCCTCATAGCCCTGCAGTAATTGGCAGATAAAATAATCCAGACTGTGTCAGCTGTGAGGACACAAGAAGTAGATGGGGAGCAGTAATTCACGTCATATAAACCGTGTACCCAAACTGCCATCAAAGGGAAGCCAAGAGCGGTCAGTTTGACCTTTACTTGAACCAGCATCTTACAAAGATGAAAAGCTCTATGTGCCACTGTCAGCTCCAAGAGTCATCCAGTCCTCTTGTGAAAATCAAATTTTATCTTCAAGATGGCATTTCTGAGCCCTAGTCAAGAGGCTACCAGAAAGAATGACTGTGTGCAAGCCTGTCTTTAAATTTATGTGTCTTCTGGAATCTGAAGGAAGCCATTTATCACCAGGGTTTAAAAACAGAAATAGAATTTGATTTTTTATTTCCAGCTGCTTTATGTGTTTATGCATATGAAATATTTTATTGAAAAATAATTTAATAGTCTTGTAATAACCCTGTTTCTTAAGAAATGTGACATTGCTATGCCAGAGTCCCTGCTGTGTTCTGTAAACTTTGAATTCATTACTAAAGAAAGGCCATGAATATTTTTCATTATTACAGCATTCTTTTGATCTGAAATTATCACAGAGAGAAGCCATTTTGCTTTCACTGTTGTCCATTGCATTCAGATGTCTCGTGAAATTTTCAGAGCAGCTCTTACCAAAACTCCTTTAGTTCCTTCTGAACTAAAATGTAGAATTTGCTTAGTTTTCCCAGGAAACATAGAGGGTGAAGGATCTACTGTTTACCCTGCAAATAAAGCATCAGCAGCATTGTCTCTTCCCTGAAATTACTGTAGGAGGAAATGCACTGTAAACCACCAACTCTCAGTTGGTAAGCAACACCAATGCTATCCACAGCCTGTGGTGGAACCCAAGGGCTGTGTCCTAAAATATTTACCTGCTCTGGAGTAAATTGAGCCATTTAGCTGGGTATCTGGGAAATGGTATTACCTAGAAACAACACCTTCAGTGGAGGCTGGAGGTGCCTGTATCTGCTTGAGTGTTGTTGTCCTGTTGTGCTCCCAGCACCAGCTAGGAGGAAGATGTGAAATGCTTGTCCTTTCTAGGATGGACTCACCTCAAGGACTAGTGGAATGGGACTTCCAGTTTTGGTTGACAGTTTCTTAAATAATTGAGTGAACTGTTAGAAAATGTAATAATAGGCAATCAAACTGACATATCCAAAGCTAAGATCTGGAATGTCAAGAAACCAGCATAGTGGACCTTAAAACACACTCACCCTAACAAATTGGGCCTTGGAACATTTTGCAAGATCATCGCTAACATGGAGCAGAACACTGGGAAACCAGTGACATATAGGGGCAAGCAGTGCAAAGTATGACATGGCTAGAGACAACAGAGTCTTTTCCTGTCTGTTGCTGGTCTTCCAGAATTATCCATGGCTGACACTTCTCCTCTGCATTGCTTCCCTGCTGGTTCCTGGTCAAAATGGGGAGGAGGTTATAAGCAGGTTTCCCATGCCACTTTTACTGATGCTCATCTGCTCTGCTTCCCTGCTCTCCAGGACTTAGGATGTGGTAGGCATTACCGGAATGGGAGGCAGTGTCAGTTGAGAATAAGAGTTACCTTATGACATTTTGTTATGAGGAAGTCTTAGTCCTCTACTTTGTGAATATTTGTATTCGTAAAGTAAAAATCAGACTCCATTCTTCTGCAGCAGATAGGGAATTCTAGCTACGTATATGAAAATGTGCAGAAAGTTGACTTGTATTTAGGTTAACTAAGAAGAAGTAAATTCATGTCCCAGGACGTCTGTGAAAGCTTTAATTTTGAAGGTTTTTCTGGATACATTTTTGTTTAATGTTAATACCAGTGATTAAATCACAGGACAACTGTTCAGTTTTTCCTTTCTGGGACCATACATAGAGTATTACACTCATTTGTCTGGTGCAGAAAATGAGACGGTAGCCACCTCCTACAGTCAGTGTTCAAGGCCACTGTGATTGTCAGCCTCTCTGTACACTGTGTCTTTATAGTAATCATCATTTCAACAGCAATTGACCTTGCAAATATAAGGTCCTGAGGCAAAGAAATGATTTATGACATAACTGCTGGAATGGTGTCCAGGGTGGAGAGCTCAGCAGAAGTGTATTAGGATCCAAAACTGATGACAAAAGGGAGTATATTTACTTCCCAGACATAAACAATAAATGCATTATCAGCAAAGTGTGAAGAGCACTAAAATAATGAATGTGTCTCCAAGCTACTTTGGAAAAGGACATCCTTTTCGCTCTGCTCAGTACTGCAAGGAAGTAAATTATCTTGGCTCACATCTCATGAGTGTACAAGGACAGCAGAATCTGAGCATTTTATTAACATAAGTACTCTGTTGTTAAAAATAGAAAAACTGCTACACCAAAACAAACCTTTACATATATTCCAACATCATGTTCTAGCTACAGATAATACCTGAAAATTTTGAGAAACTGCAAAAGAAAATCAAATTATTTTGTTAATTTGAGAATCTGCCTATGTTAAGTTGGTGGATTCTGCGTAGGCCTGAGTCAGGCCTACAGAGAATATCTGTGCTTCCTACAGACTCATCAATCAGACAGCAGCAAGAAACATGTCACAGGCAGCAGGTGACAAGATGAGCACTTTATCCACTCCTATGCTATTTTACACAAATCAAGCTGAAAGTCACTGCCAAGACAGTCAACCAGATGAGGAAGGGAAGATGTTGCATCTATCAGTGCTGGTAGGTATCTGGGCAGAAGATATCTTAGCCCTTCCACTCCCCATGGGGGAGCCCATCCCCTCCCTCAAGAGGGAAGCTTTTCCTGCTGCTCTCAGGTACAGGCTGAGATGTGCCCTGAAAAGATTCCTCTCCTTTCATTTTTTAATATGAACACATACATCCTAATCTCTTCATTAACTATATACTTGTTTAGAGTCTTTGGATATTTTTAATGATGGCTTGATAATAACCATCAATGGACAATAAACTTCATTGGTTGATCGTGTACTTCACTGGAAAATAATTATAAATTTATTTTTAATTTTCTGCACTGTGAATTTAATAGCGTGCTCTCTCCTTTTTGTGTTCCATGGGGAAATGTCTAGAAGCACTCGTGCCACCTTCTCAATGTCACCCATTATTTTGAAAGCTGTTCTCAACACTTTTTAAGGTCTTTTTTTTTTTTTTTTTTTCAGTTTATTTTAATTAATTCCCCTAAACTTTCTAATCTCTTTTCACACAAAGGTGGCTTCTCAATCTAGCCATTCCCACATTCTTCTCTCAGCCAATCTGTTCTCTATTTTTATAAATAGGACTACTGGAGATAAGCGTCCTGCTCCAGGTGACAGTACTTTGTAATGGAATTGTTTTATTTTCAGTTTGGTTTTCTTATTCTTCTTGGTTTTTATATTTGAGCTGTGTTTATTTTCTGACAGTTATATCCCTTTGGACAGCAAGGTTTTCTGGTCTTTTCCAAGAGTTTGTTGTTACAGCTTTATTTTAGGCCTCTTGAAGCTATCTAGGCAACTTAGTGTTTTCCACACAGCGTGTATTGTGCTAGTCCACACCAAAGAAGTGAAAGGGATCCACAAGCCTTTTATTAGAGTTACTGTAGGCAATCACAGATACCAAATAAGTTCATGCAGAAATGTTTTGGTTGTCACCCTTGAGTAGCAGAGTAGGTGTGAGATGGATAAAGGAATAAAGCAACAGGGATTTCAACACCTTGTCGTTCTGCTGCACAAACTGAATCTCCTACAGGAAAAGGCCTTCAGTATCTGCATAGTTCCCCGTGGCAGAACAACACCACTCACACTGGAGAGATCTGTCCTTCGGGGGACAGATGTAAGAATGTAAGCCTTTGTGAAAACTTGGAGAGATGCACTACAGCTGAATGGGACTGGTAGTGCCTTGAAGAAAAGCTGTTCTGTCCCAAGGACAACTATCTCCAGCCTTCCTTGAAAGGCATTCTGCTGTGACACTCCTAGGCTCAGATGTATATTAACATCAAACATAAAAAAAACTTGAGCAAAACAGGCCTTGAGCCACATTGATGTAAAATATCTGCTTCTCCATTACAGAAACATGCTTTCATCTTAAAAAGTGGTTAACTCAGCAGTACACTGCAAGGGGGATACAAGAAATCTCTCTAAGATCATATCGAAATGTGAATGTTTTGGAGTCATACCTTGCCATAATGCCAGGCTACACATTTAAAACAGTGACATTCAATTGAAACAAGCTGTTATGCAAGCAGTGATAATCCTTTCACATTTAGTTTCTGGATTTAATACCATGCTTCTGCACCGGCCCCTCATATATATATCTTTTTTTTTTTTTTCCTCAAAAGTAAAGATTGACAAAAAATACAGAAAAGAACACCTTTTTGATTCATAATACTAATCCTTAAGTTCCCATCTGTTTGAGTAAAGCACAAATTTTTGAAGGTTAACAGAAGTGCTGTTTTTTTAATTCTTATTTAAAACACAGCAGTCCAGAATGACAAGTAGCAATATCCAGACTAAAGAATTATGCATAGTGGAAGGATATAAGAACATATAAAAAATATGAAAGCAGCGTGTCATGTGCAGTCTGCACTTTTTTGTTGATATATTGATTTGCTAGCATACTTGTTTCAGTGTCACAGCTCGACTGATGTTCATTTTACAATCCCATGGAAGGAACTTTGTAGGTCTGAGCTCATGCTGTGGATGTTATAAATAGCAGCTACCACAGTGTCTAACTTCAGCTGCGTTTTTCATATTTCAGCAATTGTAAGGATCAGGATGGTGCAATTTCACATTTCCTGAATATCAAGCATCTGTGTGTATGTGTGGGACCTATTGTAGCCTCTGGAAATGGAGGATGAGCATATGATTTGCATGGTAATTCAAAATGAGATTGAATTCAGGCTCCCCATGCCCTTGAGTGAGTTGATAGTACAGGCAGGAAAGAAAGAAGGCAAACTCAGCACAGCCACCACATTTCTGCATTCCATCCCAAGGACACAGAGCAGGTGAAGGCTTTGCCTTCTCATCCACCAACAGAGCTGATGTGGCAGAAACAGCTCTCTCAATGAGAAACGTGTGACTGCCTCCTCAGCTAAAACAGCCTGGGAACAAGATCATTGTGGTTTCCTGGTTCTTGCTCTGGAGTAGCAGAACTTGGTGCTTCCTTCCCTCCACCTCATGGCAAATCCGTAGGTCAGTCTTAAAAATATCTGTAGGATGAGCTCGGTCATCACTGCCAGAGTCCCGACTCTGCTATTAAGTACCCTGCACTCCACCCACAGGACTGTTTTAGCTCTGCAGAGGTGCTTTACTAAAGTAGTTCTGATTATACTCTTGGGTTTAAGAAGAACGCAAGAAATACAAAAGAGATGCATTTCCTGTGATTTTAAAAACAGGCAGTTAAGTCAGCCATTGCTTTTAAATTAGCAGGTTTTTGTTCTGTTTGTTTGCTTTTGTGTTTATGTTTCTTTTGTTGTCTTGTTCGTTTGTTTTTTTTTTAATAAAAAACATCTAGGCTGAACATTTTTAACTAAAAAAAAAAAAAAAAAGAAAAAAAAAGCTGGCAGTAGGTGACTGTCTAGAAGGAATTTCTCCCTTCTGTGCTTATCTCATTGTGGCTTATACAAACCCTGCATTAGTGGTTAGACTTTAAGGTCCCTTTGGTCATTAAAATGTACATCATGTTACAGTATCACCTTTTGGAAGGAATCTGCTAGGCAGCCTTTGCAGCAGCACCAACATCTAGCTAGCTCTCCATAGGATATAACTTGGTTTCAAAATATAGCCATTTTTAAAGGGTTTGGCTTGGCTTCATTATGGTGTAGATGAGCAGCAGGTGCCATCTCATTACAAGATGCTGAGTCTGAAAAAGTGACTTTTCAGTCTGAAATTCTCCTGACTTCTGTGCATTTGTAGAGGAAACGTCTCATGAAATGATCTCTTCAAAGCATCTGTAGCCATAATAACCTCCTATAAATAACTCTCACCCGTATCTTAATCTCATCAAAAAGTAAGGAGAAATATAGTCTTAGAGTAATTGCATAGAAACTGGATGATGTTCTTTAAAGAGAAGGAAGCCAAGGGGTCTTCATGCACCGTAAGACTTTGCATTACCAGGAAAAAAAAACTGTGCCTGGCTTTTCAAATAGAGGACATTTGCACACTGACCTCTCACTATGTCGTTCTGGTGCTCTGAAGTGAGGAGCACTTCAGCTAATTAGCATATGTGACATGCAAATTAGCACCTCTAAAAGCAAGATAAATATATACTTTTAATAATACAATGGCTTAGAGGCTTGAGAAAGTAGAGTATCACAATAGGAAGCGCTGGGAGCAAATGACAGTGAATATTAAGTGATCAGGAGAAGAGTAGGATGCTGAAGTGTTACTGAGTTGCCAGTAAACACTGTGTGCCACTCTCAGCACCAAGGTAAAGGAAGCACAGAGAGCAGCCCATCTTTGCCACTGGAAAGCAGAAGTAACAGGTGATTTCTCTCTCTCATCTAGCTCCTCACTATGCCATTTCTTCGATTCTTTGCACCCAGATATGTGGGTGGAGAACTAAAGGTCAAGCCAATATTTTATCCTAGTCCACTCTGGGGAAAAAAAACTGTCCACCTGGTTTTATATGCTGATCAATTTGCTGAACTCTGCTGCACATGATGGGCTACATTCAACTACATTTTCACTCCTTGCCTAACGCAAGGTTATGGAAGTCCACTAGACGGTTTTCATTCTTACTCATCAATTATGCTAAAGGTTTCTTGAATGCTGGGAGGGCTGCTGCACTGCCTTGCAGTGTGATAACATTATGGTTACTGTTGTTTTCTTTGAAAATTTCTTGAGGCGATCCAGCTCAAAAGCCAGGACACTTATTATTCTGTGCATGTGTTTCCTTAGGTTGCCAGGTTGGCAGACATGGGAGACTTCTTGCAGAAAAGAGCAGGATTTGTCATGTACAGACAGATGGTTTCATTACAGATGATCTAATTTCTGCGAAAGGTGTGAGGACTGCATGACTCTGTGAGCAGCCCTGGGCTTTTGTGACCCTTTCAAAGGAAATAGGAAACTGTTGACAATTAAGAGAGGGAGTGTTGTATAGCTAGCAGTGCTGCTGTAATGAGTGGGTGGTTCTCCTTCCGTTAACTGAGAAATGTTGTTTTCCTTGTTACTAGGGTTGAGCCTGAATAACAGCATTTGGCCTATCATTCAAGAAATAGAGCTCTTATGTTTACAAAATTTTACCCTTTCTTCATCCAGGAATCTTGTAACAGATTATCTCAAGATATTCAGACTGCACTTTGAACTTTATCAGTTTCCTTTCTCAGTGGGATTCAGCTCCAGAGAGAAAACAAATCCTTTCTTCAGTGCCTGTCTCATCAAAAAATCTTCCTTTTTTTTCTTTTTTTTTTTTTCAAGGCACACAAGTACAAGTCAAGGAGCATATTTGGGGCTGTAGGGCTCTCACTGCTCTCCACTTTCACTCATGCATTAATTCTAGCCCTTGTGATTTCCTCTCTTTAGAAGCCTGTTCCTGGCAAGTGAGAAGAGGCAGGAAGAGCACAGGCAAAGTCAGCAGCCGTCTGCTCTCTGGGGCAACAGTATGCATGTTTCTGCTGACTTTTGCCCACGCCAGAGCCTTGGAAATCTTGCACAAGATTTAAAGGCTTACACCATCCACCTGAGCCCATTGCATCCAAACTGCTTTACCTCGTGTTTCTACGAAGCCTCTCCCCCACAGGACATGCTGTATTATTCGGAACTGAGCTTCCCATCCTGGCAACATTTCAAACAATTGCTGCCTCTAGCAACTCCAGCAATCTGTCCTCAGTGAGCAGACCGACAGAATGAAGATTGCTTGCTCTGGATTTTAAATAACCAGAAAAAGTAGTAGACAGCTGGGGAAAAAAAAAAAAGGAGATAATTAAAACATATGCCTCTTCCAAAACACTTTCAAGGAAAGGCATGATCCTGTACTTGATCTAGCAGTTGGCAACCCTGCCTGTGGCAGGAGGGTTGGAATTTAATGATCCTTGGTGTCCCTTCCAACCCAAGCCATTCTATCATTCCTTGAAAGGTATTGCAATGGACTGGAAAAAATAAATAAATAAATAAATAAATAAATAAATGAATAAATAAATCCAGGACTAAAATTTGAGGTAAAGACAGAAGGTGAAAAGAGTAAAGTTAATGTAAAAGGAGAAGATCTGGTGTCAGCAGTGATCTGAACAGGCCACATTTTGAATGATCTTCAAATGAATGTATGTGGCATGCAGCAGTAGTACTTTATGGCAAAGTCAGCAGTTACAGCACAAAACCTGTAAGTGCTGAGCAGCAGAAGGCAGTGTACTAGAAACTGCCTTGATTTTGTCCTGCTAATAGGCTGAAGGATGCGATCCCTTTCTACTTACTCAGTGTCCCCAAGCAAAGACACTTGAGCAAGCTAAGGTTGAATAATATGGCATCTGCCCAATCACTGGGTTAAAATAGGGAAGATTTTATGGGAGGGATGTTGAAAGATGTAGAGCTGCTGGAGAAATTTGTGGTGGAGGCAATGCAAAGGAACTGATATACTACAGACAATGTCAGGAGAAATGTAGAAACTGAAAGTTGAGACTTTCAGCTCTGCAATCTATGCGGCATAAGGGCTGGATGAGTCCACATGTGAATCTGTAGGAGTAGGCATTCTGTTCCCCTCCCCTCCTTTGCAGGACCAGTCCTCTCAACCCATTGGAGTAGCACAGTGTTCCCAGCATCAGCACTATTTATTTGACACTGAAGGAGAAGTGAAGATAATGAAGGCTGGTATCTCAGGGACTTGCAGGTTGAGGATGCGTACCTGTGGCCAATCTCTGATCCTCAATAAAGATAAAGCCTTTTCCTCGTTTGGGGGCATTATTAAGAAATCTCTATTTGTGATCTTCTTACAGAATATATAAACTCTGAGGCTTATCTCCTTCAACTTCAGTAACATTGGTCAGTGGGTGCCAAAGTTATTGAAGCAAGGACAGATGACATGCACATAAACATATACGAGGAATATAATTACATAAGCCTCATTTCCTAAGCAAACCAGCCTAAAAAAGATTTAATTACTGTAACTTGGCCCAAGGACACATGAAGCAAAAACTGCTGAGGTTTTGATTTTCTGACAGGGTTGGTTGTTGGTTTTTTGTCTTTTAATAGTTGTCAGTATGATTTATACTGGGTCTGAAATAGCCATGAAATGACAGCTGTGCACTTTAAAGGAGAATGGTGTTCAGATTGGTGTCGGGATTTGAGGGCTAACAAGAATGAAGAACAGTGGGGAGCTTGCAGAAAAACCAAGATTCAACCTATCCCAAAAATTCCCCAAAAGAAAGGAATTTTCACATACAGGATCATACACAAAGGATCTATGATTCTATGATGAGATTATTTTCTATGATGAGATTTTTATTTTCTTTTTCCAAATACAAATACACAAAACCCGCATTTCTCATAAAAAGTGTTCCCATAAAGTGGAAGTATGGGTAATTCCTTTCAGAAACATGGGCACAAATGATTGACGGAACCTGGCCAGTGCTCTGTGAAACCGGCATTAATTGCTGTTCTAACTGCTACAAGAAGGGCAGTTTCACTGTGAATTTTCTAGGGATCAGAAAGCATCTTTTTCTGGTTCAGGGCTGCCAGGCTCCCAGTGCTGCAGCAGGCAAGGTGGGAAGCTCTGGCATAGAATTATAGAATCATAGAATTATAGAATGTCCTGGGTTGGAAGGGACCTCAAGGATCATCATGCTCCAACACTCCCGCCACAGGCAGGGCTGCTAACCTCCATATCTAATACTAGACCAGGCTACCCAGAGCCCCATCCAACCTGGCCTTGAACACCTCCAGGGACAGAACATCCACAACCTCTCTGGGCAGCCTGTGCCAGCACCTCACCACTCTCTCAGGGCATCCTTGTAGCCACAACATTTTGAGTTTTATGAGATGATCCCAGTGTCTGCTATCCTGGAAGGACTTGGAGGACCTCACCAACTGAAGGATTCAGAGCTATGGAAGACAGTTGTCCCTTCCTTAAATCTGCTCTCTCATAGCACGCTCGGCATTGCTCACGGCTCAGCTCTGGCAGCTGTGGGTCCCTTTGGAGCAGCTAGAGCTGCTCTGCTCTGACATGGGGCTCTATTGGTCTTTGCTCACTGAGGACACCTCTGCAGCCCCTTGCTATCAAAACCTTGCCATATAAGCTTAATACACGTGCTTGAAATAACATACCTGACAGGAGATGAAGGTATCGAGACATAGGCATGACACTGTAAACTCCGAGTGATCAATAAGTATACCTTAAGTGTGAGAAAAGTTCATGAAGAATACTTGGAAAAGCACAGAACTACACAGAAGCATCATCTAATTTCTGTCAGTACTATCCTGAGAGTGAATGAGATATAAATATTCAATTTTGGGGGGGAGAAGAGGCATTAGATATAGAAGCAACAACCCTGAGGCATTTGGAAAGTATATTTCCAAACCAAGGCATTCATAAATACTTCCAGAGAAGGCACAGACCAAATTTAGTGATTTTAAAATTAATGTATTTATCAATTCATCATAACACTGTTACTGTTGTCTAAAGAATAATGGTGTAACGCTCTTCCTAATTTAATTGAGTGTGACTATAAATATATCAGGCTCAACAAAGTGTCCTGTTGGTGTGAAACTTCATTTCATCAGATAATTTCTATTGAGCTATCATTATTATTATTAAGGACAGAGAGATTACATGTTAGCCATAGCCTTTTCAGGAATTTCTGGTTCTGTGAGCATTCCAGGATTCAAAAAAGCGTGTTAACTCTCATAATTGGTTGCCTAGACTTTCATGCTATGCCAGTAAGGTGAAGACAAGTCCCACCAAGCTAAAATTGAAAACTAGCAAAAATAAAATAAAATAAAATAAAATAAAAAATAAAAAATAAAAATAAATCTCTTTGTTGCCTTAATGTAGATTACAATAAAAGCTGATTTTGTACGAATGTTGGCATGTGTGTAAATGATAATATTCACCTGAATAAGCAGATACCATTCGTTTCTTTGTAAACAGCTGATAACTTAAAAAATCTCAGTGGAAGGACTTAGCAGTAAATAACTGGGTTTTTGTTCAGGGAGATTTTCCAGTATCAGGTCCATATGTTAAGTTATGCTGTGATTTAACATAGAAAAATGAGTCTTTCAGCAATATATGTATATATTTGTAATTTTGTTCTTCCAACAGCACCAAAAGTATTTCAGAAATCTTTTAAGACATAACCTCACTTTATCTTAGGCCAAATGGATTTTTATTTTATCTTCAGTTTATACTGCACATTGTTATTTTGTTCTATGAAATGACAGTATTAGAAAAAGACACTGTGCTTTCAGTTTTGAGCATTCTGGCATTTTATCTTTTATTAACCATTCACGATGCATTCTAAGAATATTTATAAAAAACTCATAATAATCTTGCATGGAAATCTGCTTCCATTAATATTATGTTGACTGAGCAGAGCACATTTCTGAAGGCTTTTGGAAGCCCATAGACTTTGCTGGTATATCTCTTATGAAGCCTGAAATTGGTTTAATAGCAATTCAGAGAAAGTATTATTGGTACCTAAGTTTTCCTGTGTGTGAAAATATACTGTTCAGGCCAGTAGAAAAATCCATGGACTATGTTAATTTAAAATATAACTGCAATGACTTTTGTAATTGAAACTGGATAGAAAAATTATGTACAGTGGAAAATGTGCATAGGTTGCAGTGTATTTCTAGATTAAAAACTAAATGGTAAATAGGCGACTGTGGATACTATTGCTATTTCATTCTAACAGCAACCTTCAAACAGTGAATGTCATTTATTTTTTAACTGTGTACCCATTTATTACTATTATTTTGTACAAGAACGCAGTCTTCTCGCCTTTCCTTAGAAACATAGAATATACCTTGCATGTTCTTCCTGGTATAATTTGTACAGTGATTGTATTTACATGTTGATAAAGCATGCTTCTAATCATATTGCATTATTATTGCATTATATTTATTACTGCTAATGGATACTCCCAGCTACTCTCATGCTTGACATAAACATACTAATTATTGAGTCATAGTTGAATGTAAAGATAAACCATGTTTAGTTTAATCTTTAAACACTGTCATCTCCATGTGAGAAACATGCAATGACTGCTTAGCATTAAAAAATTCCTGTGTCATAGTTTGAATTAAAAAGCAGAGGTAGTTTACTTGTCAATGAAAGGAAGAAACTTGTAAGTAAATTTTCTTATTTCCTCCCCATTTATTTGCAATAAGAAACTTTACAGTATATTTTCTTTCATTTTATGAGCTATTTATGATCATGCTGTTTTCCTTACTGAAGCTCTGAGAGCTCATCAAAATATTTTCATATTCATTATATGATTTCAGGTGAGCCCAAACACATTTTCTGAGCACTTTGTCTA
Source organism: Alectoris magna (assembly GCA_030625065.1). Lineage (NCBI taxonomy): Eukaryota > Metazoa > Chordata > Aves > Galliformes > Phasianidae > Alectoris > Alectoris magna. The sequence continues at coordinate 65,791,677 of CM060560.1, forward strand.
ACAACCACATGGATAAATGCTATGAGAAATCTTAGTAATACTGTACTGAAAATACTCTTAAGTATTATCATTAAAATGGGTAAAGGGAAGACTATGTTTACCTTATAATACCCAAAGCAGTTGAAGATGAAAATGAGCTTTTAATGGCAATGCGTAATGAGCAAATTCTTGTGTTAAAAATCATTGATGGAATTTACTCCATTTAATTTACACTGTTATTCTACTCCTACACCGCAAATTTAGAAGAGAGAGTATTTATATAATTACCTAGAGAGTTGTACTCTGCTTGAACTCGTTGGACAGTATCTTTCAGGGGCACTTCTGTCTGTCGTAGTCTTAAGGAATTCAGGCAGTTGATAGAAATATTAGAAGTAGAAGAAGTAGAAGAAGTAGAAGTGCCTGAATACTCTGAACACTTCAAGGCTAACCTAAAATTTGAGCATCTTATCCAAATGCCCCTCAAACATTGACAGGAATGGAACAATAACCACATAGGAAGCCCGTTCCAGTTTTTGACCACTCTCACAGTATAGAAATATTTACTAATATTTAGTCTGAACCTACCCTGGAAACATATGAACATCCTGCATACAGCATAATATTCTTTGATAGTCACAAACTGTACAGATCAGTGATTTTTCTTCTTCTTGTTTGAGTTCATGTATTCACCCAAACTCAAAATTGTAGCTATTATAATATTCATTTTGCACTGTTTATTTTCTATTAGGGAACTTAGTGTATATTCAGCAGTATGATAATGAGGCTGATCTCTCAGTGTTAGCATACAGCTCTTGAGTTCTCAGCATCTCTCAGTCAATACTGTAGACAACATTGTCTAAGTGAGGGTGGGGAGAAGAGTCAAAGACTATGAAATAGCCATGTTAGCAAGTTAAAATTAGAGCAGGGAGTTGGAAAATGAAATTCTGTCTCTTGCTGGAACATTCTTTTAAAAGCAGTAAATATTTAAATTACATGGAGCATAGAAAATGTACATATTCCAAAAACATCCAGATCCAGAGGGAAATTGAACTAAGAAAAAAAAATCAGGACTATTGTTTTTCTCTGAAAGGCAGTGTCACTGAAGAAAACCAAAGGTAAAATCTTCAAAGGTAAAATTGTTCTGTACACAACAGTACATTAAGTTGGGTGAAGCATCTATTCTGTAAAATCCATGAACAAGACTGCATATGACTAAGCAAGATTTCAGTATGTGCCCTTAGAACACTGATCTATGAAGGAATGCTCCTTAGAGAAGGTACAATTTATATCCAGTAAGCTAGGAGCAAGATGAGCCTATTTGCCATTAACGATGCTGAGAATGAGGATGTAATATAGCTAAATCAGAGGAATCTGAACATTTAGCAGGTGTTCTAATTATCAGTGGAATAATTTGTGGGATAATCTGCTAGCCAGAGCAATGCAAGGAGACAGATAGGCAAAAGCAATTGCTGTATGGGAGGCTTCTGAATATTGTCTTCCAAATAAAACTGTTAGCAAGCAGTAAAAATAAGTACATAAATAAAAGTGCATAGCAAAACATTAAGATAAGATGAATGATGAAACTTTTGTTGTTTTGGTGGCTTGGGTTTGTTTGGTTTTTTTAGAAAAGGCGAAGTCCTTTGCAAGACAATAGAAAACTGTGATCATATCAGTTTGTGATAAAAACAACTTTTTAAAAAACAAGTCACTGCTGTTACCAATTGCAAATGAATCAAAAGGAAAATTGATCAATGGGCATAAGGACAGAGTGCAAAGGTATGGTGGTGCAACAAAACTGCCTTAGTTTCCAAATATGATCTCAAGCTATTCCACCTATATTTTAGGAAATTATACTTGGAGTAGGGATTTCTCTCTAGTGGGGCTGTTTGTGACCAAATCTCAGTACCCATACATGAGAAGTAGCTGTTAGATTAAAAACAATCACAACAATAACAACAAAACATTTATTTCAGAAATAATTATTTCTGAATTTCTGAAAAAAAGATTATTTCAGAAAGTGAGCAAGCAGAAAAGCCACATCTCTAAATGTCCTCAGTGAAAAGCTTGTTTGTCTTCTCAGTCCAGTCATGTTTGTTCTTCTTTCTTCATTCTCTTTGAATTTACACCTTTTTATTAGCTTTGTTGTTTCCTCTGAGGCAAGATTAAAATTGGTCTTTGAGTAGAAAAAAAAAAAGAAAAAAAAAGAAAAAAAGGAAACTGTTTGTTTATCTCCTGAAAGATCTGCTTATCAGAAAATCTTTCTTCTGAGACTTCTCTAGCTGATAGCAGCACTTTTCATCTTTTATTTTGAATGCCCAAAAGATGCACTCAGGCCATGAGTTCCACTCAAAAGCTTAGCTGCCACATAACATACCAGTAAATTGTATCAGCATCTAGCACTCCTCTCAAAAAACCAGGATTAGCCTAGAGTAAAAAAGATAATTAAGCATTAATAATTAAGATAATTAAGCATGCTGATGACAGGGTCTACATTCTCTTGTTTGTAGCCAAAGTGGTATTACAATCATATTGAAATACATTTTTAGGTAGAAAAACTCTTCATTATAAGATGTATTCTTTACATTTGGGCAGTTCCATTATTCTGCAGTTATGGTTATGTTGGTCGACTTTTTCATGGGCTAATGTACAGTTAATAAGGTGTCAATTGCTAATGCAAGCAAACAGGGCAAAAGAATAACATCTGTGATTGCCGTAGTTATCTCCTAAGTATAATTATCTACAACTGCTGAAATAAATCACTTCAGATTTTAAAGCTATCTTCACAGAATTCTCATCTATCTTTATTATAATAGCTGTCTTTTAAAATAACTCTGCTTTTTTCTTTTTTCTTTCTAAATCAGTGAGCAAGAAAAAAAGGTAATCACCTTCATTTGTGAATAGAGAAAACACAATCTGCATTAAATTAAGAATTTGTTTTTTGTTGTTGTTGTTGCTGTTTTGTTGTTTTTTTTTAATTTTACCTAGGTCTTCACTATATACAGTGGAATGTCTCAGTGCTCTTTCCATTACTTCTGCTTCAGTCTACCCCAATGTGTTCCTCCTGAAAAGGCACAACAATGTTTCTAAATCACCTCTTTTTTTTATTTTATTCTATTTCAAATAAGTTGAACTGGACCTTTGCTCTTTCTGCCATCTGATTATGTCTATTCTGTGTATGCAGTCATGAGATCTAAGTGAGCAGAACCTTCAGGGAAACTTCCAGGATTCTCTTAGTTTAAAGCATGCCCACCTTTTACGAACAAATATCAGACAGGTCAGGATTAGATTACTGAGAAGCCTCTTCCCCCAGTTGAATCTGCCATTCTCTCTCCATGTCTATGGTGTAAGCTGAGCAAAAGCAGACGGTGACAGCTTATCTGCCAGCTCACGCTCTTTTCTGATTGGAATATATCAAACATCCATGCAAAAGCAGAACCTTCCTAGAATCCAGCTATGTCTTTCAGACATATACTCTAGTCACAAGAGTCAGCCTCTTGGCAGATACTTAACTGAACTGATCCTTCCTTTCATGCTTCCCCTGTATTTTCACCTTTGCTGCTGCTTTCGTTAGCTCATCATTGCATGCTTTGGGCTAGGAAGGAGAGATGAGTTTCATTTTTGCATCATTCTTTCTGCTACAAACATGTTCTGCCTTTCTCATATTTGAATACAGGGTTTGAGGAACCAGCAGTAAAGTTGTGTCTGAAAAGCTGGGAGACTTTCTTCTCCTTCTCTCTCATTTTTCCTATTCTTAGTAAAAATAACTTAAAGTGATATGTTTCCAAGTAAAACTTGTAGTTATCCCAGTTGTCTCTGTCCTTGTTGGCATGACCCCCTTTCTGGTACCTTCCACCCATCTCTAACATCTTTCTGAAATAGGACCATTAAAACATAAAGGGAGGTGATGAAGAAATCAGCTGCTCTGGGATGCCCAGAGCACAAACAGCACTGGGGAAATCAAGGTTAGAGGCATGTGCACTAATAGCACAGATACGTCAATGATCCTATTACGGAAGTTGCTGATTTTCCATCAGGGCTGACTCCTACAGCAGATGTGCTTCAAGTGCCACTTCACACCATTTTTCTCCACTACCTTGTGACTGCAGAAGCCTCTCATCCAGCCCAGAGATGTTTCTGGCCTTGACCATTTCTCCAGTGGTTTGGTGGAGAGTTCTGCAAAACCACCTAGTCTCCATAGGAAGTGAATCCACACAAGCAGGGAGAACGAAGCCTAACTATTTTTAACCTATCCATTATAAATGACGTGGTGATGTGAGAAGCTATGGTAACATTTGTGCAATTATTCCAATAACAAAAGGGAAATAAAACAAAATTCACCGAACCTTACAGGTTGTCATAACAATTTGGCATTCTGTTATTGTAGGTTCACCTCCAAAACAGCAGAAAGTGCATTTATTACTTATCAATGTTTGTATTACTACAGTTAGAATCAGTGGTGCATTTCGAAAATGTATATGTTTAAGCCTTTGAGTAAAGCTTCAAGGTACCAATCATTTGTATTCACGAATAGCCATTAAACTGATACTTCCCAGAGTGTTCTTAAAAATTAACAGATGCAAAATTTACTCAAAGTGCATGTAACGCCAATCTTACAAAAATCCAAATGGTCAAGGTGCTTTCTAAAATTCTGACATAGTAGCATATAAATCTAAAACCTTTGAGAGAGAGAGAGAGAGAGAAAACAGAGACACTCACATAAATTAATGTGTGAGAAATTGAAGGTCGTAGGTTGAGAAGTTCCGGAGTTGCATATTACCAGAAGCTTAACAGCTGTTACACAGTGTCAATTTGTTGTTAGCATCATCTGCTTCCCGAGCTGTCTCACTTGCCGACTGACTAGCACCCACTGGAAAGCCTTCTTGCCCTCCTGAAGCATTGCTCCACCACAGTATGGATATTCTCACATACCCTAAAGCAGTCTCTCACATTAAATACACTTGATACCAATTTGTTCAGCATGGATGGCTTGATGCCACAAGGTCAAGAATTTAAGGTAATTTACTGCCATTTGTCAAGCTAGTGAAATGCAAGAAAACGGATATTTCTATAGATAATGCGCTCTTAGTTGTGTTGCAGGCTGAATAGCAGAGGTTACATTTTCTTCTGGAAGCACTGAGGCCTCCAGGTCTTATAATGTTGTAAAATGAGGCATTTAGAGGGCTAGAAGCAATTAGGCTATCTACAGAAAACATGGCATACCATCATCACCATACCAACAGCCATCCTCAATAGCCCATTCTGTAAGTTAGATGAATTTTAGTTGTGATATATTGTCCAAGCAGATGTGTCATTATTCCATAGGAAATAATATACCCTTCAAATGAGTGCAGAAATGAAGTCACCCAGCACTGGAGCAGAACACAATAGAAGTTCCTTAACAGGCTGAAACAACTCTCATTGCATCAGTATACCTCTCTCCTTTGATGTAACACAAGCCATTGTAAGAGCAGATGTCGGTGGATCAAAGGGCATGCTGGTCTCCTGGAGTCAGTTGCTTACTATTTAGTGACAACAAGTAATACTGAAAGTAGTTATTCCCAAATTGAAGCTGTCTCTTTTTAGTCAAAACTACAGGAAGAATACTGGAGGAACTTGCACTTGACTACATGCAACTCATACAGGAAAAGACGGCTTTGCCTTGGATCATATAACAGAAAGTTTCCTATATTACTGACACTGTAATTGATTTTTGGTGGGTTGGACATAAGATGAAAAAGGCCAAAAATCTCCCTAAACTGTTCTTTTCCCCCAGAATATTAGTGAACTTAGTGTGTGGCCAAATAAAATCTCATCTTCTCTGGCGTTCTATCTTGCTGATCAAACTTATCCTATCCTATTGCAAATGCAGTCTCAGTCTTTAAGATCCTAATATTTTTATGTAGTCAATGTGATTTTGATGAAGGAATATTTTGGAATTCATCTGAGAAAAGGGGCCCCATCAACGGCCTACTAGAAAATCTGCACATTGGCAATTAGGGCAACAAGTTCTGCATCAAGCTGGTGTAGGGATTGCCAGAGAGCAGTGATTTCCTTTTCTCTGTGTCAGGAGACAAATCCATGCTAGGAGGTAGGATTAGGACCCAGACCACACTGGCATACACTCTTGTGGTTCCATAACTGCTTTACAGGAAATGGGCAATTCTGCCACTGCCTCTTAGCATGACGGCACAGCAGGCACAACATGACGAGGAGGAATCTGATACCTCTTCCTTCCTGACCTGTGGAAACAAAAGTATCCAAATAAAGCCAGTCTGGGAAGGCTCCTGAGGCTTTCAGTTGCACATCGTTTGTTTAGCAGCATGATCAGAGGCTCTCTCAAATAGGCTCTTGTGAGGCCCCATCTGGAGTACTACGTCCGGGCCTGGGGCCTCCAATACAGGAAGAATGTGGGGCTCTTAGAGCAGGTCCAGAGGAGGGCCACTAAGATGATCAGAGGGCTATGAGGAAAGGTTGAGGGAACTGGGCTTGTTTATATTGGAGAAGAGAAGGTTCTCTGGAGACCTGATTGTGACCTTCCAACACTTGAAGGGAGTGCATAAATAAGTGGGGGAACAACTGTTTATATGGGTAGATAGAGATAGGACAAGGGAGAATAGTTTTAAACTAAGGCAGGGGAGATTTAGGTTAGATAATAGGAGGAAGTTTTTCACTCAGTGGGTGGTGACGCACTGGAACAGGTTGCCCAAGGAGGCTGTGGATGCCCCATCCCTGGAGGCATTCAGGGCCAGGCTGGATGTGGCTCTGGGCAGCCTGGTCTGGTGGTTGGTGACCCTACACATAGCATGGAGGTTGAAACTATATGATTATTGTGGTTCTTTTCAACCCAGATCATTCTATGATTAAAAAAAATTTAGGGGATTCACGGATAAGGCTTGGAGATCCTGCAAAGCTTTCTGTTCTTTCACTGTACCTCTGCATCTTCTGCCATAATCTGCCAGCCAAAAAAAATTAACCTTTGAATCAGTCTCACAGTCTGGCGCAACCAAATTGACAGTGAAAACTGCTTGGCAACCAGAGTTCTTGTGGAGAATGGCAGGGCTTGTTTTTGTTGTTCACTTAGGCTCTTCATGGGTTGTTTCTTTATTCACATCCATGGAAAATATGTGGATGTTACATTTCAATTAACATATAGTTATTTTCTTCAGGTTAGAATTGAGGGACTTGTAGGTATTTTTCATGCTTTGTAAAGAAGAAGGATAAATGAAGTCATGCACACCTCATAACAATGTCCCAGCAGGGTGGAACTTTAAACAATACGAAGACACATATGGGAAAATGTCAAGAAAAAGCACCAGAGAAGCAGTTTTGCAACACAAATACCAAGTGTATTAGTATCCAGTAGGGAAAAATACTGATGAGATAGTTATATTAACTGTCTGTTGTTGTTGCTAGGCTTTTAATTTGCTTTGTAATCTACATCTACTACATTAATTACTAGATGAATAGGAATATATTGGATTATGCGTTAGAGAACAATGTAGTCTTAACTGGCATGGGTGTACTGTTGTTTTCTAGATTCTCTTTTATTATGATTAGTGCTGGTTGAAGAATTGTTTTTGGACTTCTATTGGAAAATGCCAGTCTAACAAAAAAAGGAAATTAAATATTGGCACAAGAATTAACTGTGGCTTCTAAGTACTAAATTGATAAAGAAAGACATTCGGAAGCTATTTCAGCTGTGTAGATCAGGTGATGCCTCATTAATTACCATGGCCTTTAGAATAAGATGATAGCATAATCACTTTAAAAATCTCAAGCTAATTAAAAATGTGTTGCGTTTTTTTTTTTTTCACTGTTTTGAGTTAATTTCAAAAGTATAGTAGCACACACTACATTAGGACTATCTTCACTTTTTAAACTTTCAGCCTTTTTCAACTTTTTAAAAATAATTTGCCCAACTTATTCAGTGTATATGTAAAGCAGTAAATATACTGTGTTTGGACCACTAGTTAGTATAATCAATGGCATCTCTGAAGAGATTTAATTCTGATAGAATCAGTCAGAATTTTTCTCCATTGAGAAAAAAAAAAGGAATTGTGGAAATTCGCAGTTTTCCTGGAATTCCATCTGTATTTTTGTGTGCTTTACTACTCTTTAGTTGAACTATGCTGACAAAATCACTAGGTGTCAGATCAGAAATTTAGTTATTCTCAAAAATCTCTGAATCAGTGAACAGATACATGTTGTGTATCTTTTTTTTTTTTAATGAAACGATACCTATTTAATCATTTTTAGATGGCTACCCTAAAGAAGAAATGATTTACAGATGGAGAAAAAACTCAGTGGAGGCTGCTGACCAGAAGTCTTGGAGACTCTATCAGTTTGACTTTATGGGTCTCAGAAATACTTCAGAAATTGTGAACACCTCTGCAGGTAAGAATGGCAGAACTTATAAAACTTATAAAATTCAAAGAGCGTAAACTTTATGCATGACTGAAGTAAGCTTCATGGTTACTCAGACTCTGCAGTAATCTCCGTAATCATCGCTTGGTTAAGTCTTCTTTGAGCCATAGAAGGAACCTGCTGGAAGTAAACATCTGCTTAACTGATGGTAAATTTTTGAAAATCCTATTGCTATTATCATTATTAACTATTCTAATTTAGGCAGTGCTATGTTACCATTTGGGAAACATTGTGAACAATTAAAAAAATGGTTGGTCTCTGAAATCACTGCTGGTAGGTCATGGCCTACCAACTAACATTAGTAATTTATTCTCAGGACTGGATAGGTACTTTTTGTAATGAGGCATCACCAAAGCTTTAGTGAGTATTTGGAGTTGGTTTGCAGAGCAAAATGTTGCAAACCTAAGCGTTTTCTTCTGTTATCAATATAAATACCTATAGCCTGTAATTTTCTCAGGAATGCAAATTCAGGTGAGTGAGCCATAAGTTAGAACAGGAGTTGGTGGAACGTTAAAGTATCTGTATATAGAAGCATATAGGTTGGAGAAGACTTTCAAGGTCATCAAATCCACTCATCAACCTGACTGACTGAGTCACTAAACCGTGTCCCTTAGTGATACAAAGTCAAGCATGTATTTGGTGCCACAGTATGCAGGCAGTGCTGGTAATCAGAAGGAATGGGAAAGGCCTACTATTTCTGCTTTGCTCACATCTGGAGTTTGCATGAAGAACTGCTAAATTCACTTGCAGGAAGAGTTACACAGCTGGCCATATTAAGATGTTGATAGTGTCTTGGTAAGTAAATAGATCTATCAACCCCTTGATTTGCACATGACAAAGCCATTTTTAGGTTTCATTCAAGTGAGTAAATTGTTAGAACAACAACAAAAGTTTTTCCACACTCTTTTTTTGTATACATCTAGTTCCTTTAAGGTGAATGAACTGACAGTATGTTTTTCCTATTATTGCTATTGCTACCTCTACTCATTCATTTTTATGAGCGCAGTGTTAAACTGTACCTACTGGAGCCATCATGATATTTCTGTTCTCCTGAAATTATTACAGTGGTTGAAAGTTTTTGGCAAACTGGAGTTTATTCAAACAATATAAACAAAATTAAAACAAACTTGTCAGGAGGGTGTGGAAACTAAGCTGGGAGAAACTATATAAAATACATGGGTCAGAGAAGCTACTGGTACTATTAGGTAGAAAAAATCATTGTTCATGTGGCCCATATATGCTGGCCAGCAGATGACTGAAAAGGGGCTCTCAGTCAATAAATATATGAAAGGCAGGATGTTGTTTGCACATAGACTTGATTATTTTAATTTTTTTTTTTTATAATAAACTATCTGGGGATATTTTCATTGCTTTCCAAGGTATTTTCAAGGCCAGACTTACTGAATATTAACATTATTTACTGTTAGGAACAACCCAGAGCCAGGAAAACTAAATGGTACATTGGAAAACCTTCAGTCTGCCTTGTGCTATAGCACAAGGATTCTCAAAATGGAGGGTGGGACGCAAAGCCCACCTGGACCTATGGAATATGTCTCAGAGGCAAAATTTTAAATAACTCTGCAACTATCTTTTCTGAGCACAGAAGTAAATGTATGAAAAGGAGGCTGCACTGGGGCTGACCTTGCAACACTGCAGGTATAGAATGCCCTCGCTTTTGGGCTGCTTCCCAGAGAGGCTAGTTCCCACAGACCTTCTGGGAGCCTGTAGATATCCCACTAGCTGCCATCTCACTGCAGAGCTGGGACAAAAAGAGCAGCATTATTTATAGTGTTATTCATGGAATTGTTAAGAGTAACAAGATGGAGCTGGGAAAATGAAAGCAGGCGAGATAGCAACAGCAGCTTCCTGACAGGGAGAGGTACTAAAGTGTCATCTGTTCCTCCTAAGGGAAATTATGAAAATTACTATTATGCAGGGCATTAAAAAGTAGACTAGACAAAATATGAGAAAATGTACTGCAGGGAACGGTCGTCCAGTAGCAGGAGATGGATTCAAAAGCCTAACAACTTTTTTTATTTTCACATCTAACTTACACCCTTCTGCTGTTTCATGACACTATTATTTCTCACTAAAGTGTGTGTTCATCTACAATATGGGAACTACCATGGTGTTACCTGCCTGTATCCAGTTCAAATATGCCTTTTTTTAGCTCCTTTTCAGCAGAGTTACAGTGATAATGAAGACGGATCACACTGACCACACAGCAACACGCTGCTTTTCTTCTGTTATTTGTGTAAGCCAGTTCATTTTGACCACAAGATGACTAGATTCTGTACTCTGCAGAGCTCTGCTAATTGATGTTCTTTCAGTCTTTCCATACTTTTTCCCTCCAAACATCTGTATAACCTTTATGTTAACCTAGGGCAATTTAGGAATTATGCAAGTAGGAAACCAGCCATAACAAAGACTGTTTCTGATGTCTGAGCAAGATAAGAAGCTCAGTCACCTCTTGCTCTGTGCCAGCAAGGCAAAGCATTAACATAGTGGTGTGTTTTACTCTTGCAAGAGGACTGTCCTCTCTTACAATAATCTAGCAACCAGGGAAAGTTTTCGTGGCCATCTAGAAAAGATACTCAGCATTTTTTCTTGAGGATGATTATTGCATTTCGTGCTAACGTACAAACATAATCTAGACAGCAGAGCTCACTGTGCTGGTGCTGTAGCTACGCACCTTTGTCTTACACTATTAAGTAAGCTCTCACTGCCGGGTCATATCAAACTAATTCACAAATATGGGAGAATTCCCATGCTGTTGCCACCTAGCGAGGTGCTCAAATACCATAAAAAGAGCACTTCTCTTAGTACAATGTCAAGTAAGGTTGACAAAGATAATTAAAGTATGGGCAATATTAAGCCACCTGGCACTGAGCTGTGGAAAAAAAAATAATAATAATAATGATAAAAAAAAAGAAAGGTATATAAGAAAAAAACCCTGAAATTTTAAAATTGCATATCAGCCAATGGAATGGTGATCAGGAAAACAGGAGAGAGAAAGAGAGCATCATAGCATTTGGGAGAAGAAAAGCAAACCAACCAACCAAACAAACAAACAAAAGCAAAAAAAATAAAACAAAACATCCTTAGAATTGTAAAGGAATCTACAAGTACATGTAATGGAGTGAACTGTGGTGTTGCTTGTGGTTTTCTGCTAAAATCTCCCCTAGGGAAAGCCTATTCATTCTCTTTAAGCCACTCAATTTTTTACACTCCTAGATAAACACAAAGACCTTGTAGCTACTGAATCTCATTTTCGTTTACTTGAAAACTTCTTTGCACCATACAAGTTCTGTTTATGCTCTTCAGATGCCTTTAGCATGAGAGATTTTTGCTGTCCAAAGGAGCCTTTGCATAAATACATTCAAGCTAGTACAACAGAAATAGAAAACAACATTGTGCTCAATTTAAAATCGTTAGTAGAAAATAAATACAGAGAACCAGACAGACAGTATTACTGCACACCTCCTGAACAATCCCCATCAAAATCCAGGCCCAATAAATAGCCATAACTGCTGCCATAAACAGGTATACTTTTGCAAACAGCAGATGGATGATGATGAGCGGAGTCTTCCTGTCATACAACTTCTAAATTGTGTTTTCTATTTTGAAATATTTTGAAGTTGTTGTTTCAGCATGTATCTCAGTTTAGATGATTTTCTCAGCCCTATGTCACAGCGCCATAAAGCAAAGTCGGTATCTGTTTTCACACTTTTGGGTAAAGTTGTGTGGGAAAACGCTAGTAACAAAACAATTTAAAGTGCACAGTCTGTTTAAGGAGACATTAAATGGCAGGTAAAATGCTATCCTAGGATAAAAATAAGAAAGCAAACGGTGCTTGTATTTTAAAAAGATTCAAGTACCTACATAAACAGCTTTTGGTAGGAGAGAAAAGGAATAGATGTCTTTTTGTAGCAAAGTCAAATTTCAGTGTGGGAGCCCCCATCAGGTTCAGGGGTGGGTCACATGGAGACAAGCACTAGCTGACACTCCTCAGGTTTTTCCAAAGACTATCACACTCCCGGAGTCATTTGTGTATTCTTCCCAAAACAAATGTGTATTTGTTTTTTTTTCTTTCTCAAACATCCCATTTAGTGGGATTTGCCTCAATTGGCCATTCTGCACAGGTTGCTGTTAATCAGACAACATTCTGAAGCAGAAAAATGCCTCAGGTAATTTGAAAACAGTGCATATTTTTACCTTCATAGCATTGCAAGGATTTGGTCTCTTTCTGCTAGGGTATCACATAAACTCAAATGCTTTAATGGTTAGGCTTTAGTTTCAAGACTCCATCAGGCATCTGCTCTGGGTTGTCATTATTCCAGGTAGAGTTCCTTCCTTCCTGACTGATGTGAGCACTAAAGGAGAGAGAAAGATGATTGGGGTTTTTGGTTTTGCTTTTAAATCTGAATGCAAGAGTGTGGCTGCAGCTGGATTCTAGCAGCTCAGAACTTGCCTTCCCCCATTGCCTCTGTCTGTCATCCATGTGTGTGTGGAAAGAGTCAATCTCAAGGTAGTCTCGCACTCTACAAAGAGATAAAAAAGAAAATGATTTTGGTGGAAAAATTCTCTGTTCCTCTGCTGACGTAACCGCCAATTAACCCGACTTATCCCGGGGCCTCGACCGCCCGGGGGAGAGAGAGACATAATCATGGATGCCATGAAATCTCCTCTCAATTTATTGCTGCGTCACACACCTTATATACCATCCTAATTCCCGCGCAGACGCGTACACCCGCTACGCAAACCCGATGCACGCGAGAATACCTAAACACACACCTACCTAAACCCCCGCCCACTAACTCTACTATTCCAGAACACTCCATCTACAGAAATCTACTTTCTATGCACTCATTAGTCCTTACATAGGCAACTAAGTACCCCAACATCTCCCCCCTTTCTTTGCTAATGTGAAACTTCAGAATTACAAGTGAACAGTGGTTGATAGCCATCTCCATGTGATGCACTTAAAACTAAGTTAACTGTAAGACGATGATTTACCGCCTGATCTAACACATGGCGGACAATACGGATTATAACAGGAATCACACAAACAGCAAGCAAGATAACAACTAAAATAGTCACACCCAAAGTAAGAAGATTCTCCAATCGGCTAGGAAGGCCAAACAGATTGGAAAAGAAGCCCCAGTTATTGTCCTTAATTATCTTGAACGTTGAGTCGGCTATGTCCTTTGCCTCTCGTCGGATCTTCTCTATAGCTGACGACGCATTCGTGCTGAAGTCCAGGCAGCAAAACCCTTTCAAGCCTAGGCGTTGTTCCATCTCAGCGCAACCTAGACCAATCCGAGCAAGCAGAAAGTCTACCGCCATCTTAGTCTGAGTCAATCCGGTGTCAAGGGAGCTCAGCGAATCGGCTATGTCAGTCAGCGCACGAGAAGTGCGGTTCGCATTTTTCGCCGCCCAACAAGCAAGCTGCTCAGTCGCACGTGTATTACGAACTACTTGGGGCCAGATAAAGATAGTACCTATAACCTGACGTGTTTTTCCATCAAGATACACGCGATCGTTACAGTCCGGTGTCAGCGCCTCTATATCCCGTCGCTGTCGCGAATCCTCAGCGAGGAACCGTTGAATGTCATGTGGCGAAGTAGGTGCTATTCCTAGCCTGCCCAAACTGCAAGGACCACCCTTGGGTCGAATGGGTATAACCGGATAGACATATCCTGACCCACAGATCAAGACCATACCCGGGGGCAGGTGTATAGGGGCATCATTCTCCAACTCGATCGTCACGTAGACCGTGGTGTTACTTCCGGGGAAGGTCTCACTTTCCCGCGGATTATAGTCCCGGCTGCCTTGCAGCCTTGCGTTAGGTGAGTCGGAATGAAACCAAACCCACCCCACCGCTGACGCATTGGGACGCACGGTGGCCAGAGCCTGCCATCGAACATTGCCTGCTCGAGGACCCTGGGGCTGTTGGAGAACAAGTAACCCCGTCGCTATTGCTCTTTGCCACAGGAGACCATTTCCTCAACTGGATCGTCCTATGCTGTGCCAAATCCCTTCGCACATGCGCCTAACAAGAGGCAGACGATTACCTCTATCGTTCACCACCCTGATCCGATTCAGGATATCATCATTGGCACAAGCCGTCCTGTTGAAACGAGGAACTTCTGCATAACGTATAGCAAGAGCACAGGTACGGAATGGATCACCTACCGCCGAGAGCGCCAAACACACTGTGGAAGAATTAGTCAGCTTTGCATACTGCAGCCAAAAATTCCCCAATGACTCGGGGGTCGTTAGAGTCGACACCTGCGTTGTTCTCTCCGGCAGGGTCACTCCCAGCAGCAGGAGCAGAAGCAGAGGCAGCAGTAGCTGGCAGCCGCGGCCGGACCAGACGGGCAGGGATCCACTGGGTTCCACTGGCTCCTGTGGAGATACAAGCATAACCTCGGCCCCATGTGAGGAGATCTGCAGGACCCTCCCATTTATCTGACTCAGGCGCCCGAAAGCGAACCTTCGGGACTGCCTTACCCCCAAGAAGAGACACCACTGTAGCTGGCTAGTTGAGCACTATCAGTGCCTATTGCAATATCATGGTCAGACCACGCTTGTCTCCCCCCTCCCTTAATCGCGTTAGCTGCCATTTCAGCGTCTCATTAGTGCGTTCGACGATCACTCGGTTGGTATTGTTGTACAGGATGTCAAGCATGTGGCATACCCCCCAACTCCTGTAATAACAGAATTAGTGTCTTCTAATGGCCATTCAGACGGCCAATCACTTGACTTAATGATGGTAACATCATCCCCGGTATCTACTAGGCCTAATAACTTTCAACCGCCTACTAAACATGGTAAAGATGGTTTCTTTTGTTACTTCCAAGTCCACCAATTTAGTCCTCGATGCCAGGTTTAGTCAAAGAATGAAAAAGGGATTAATAGTGCTATATTTCTTTTCTTTTCTTTTCTTTTCTTTTTTTTTCTTTTTTTTTTTTTTTCTTTCGGAAATAACGCATAAGGTGAGGGTGACCAAAACATTATGTTAATCACCCCAGCATGGTCAGCATCTATAAGTCCTGATAAAAGAAAAGTCCTATCCATGTAACATAAGAACATCCTAATAAGAAAGCGCTACACCTGTCCCCAAGGGGGCCCGTGACACCTGTTGGAATGAGAGTCACGGTGCTGTCAGTCTGCAGCACTGACTGGGCGCTGGCCAAATCCACTCCTGCACTACTGGCGGTAGCTGGTCTGAGTGTGCTGACCAGGCAGTGGCTGACCGATTTAGGACCGTATTTGCTGTCATGCTGTCATAGCGCACGGTCACGCACTCCACTTCCTGTTTCCCAGCAGATCGTAGGGCCATACAGCAACAGGGAATTTGGATTGGCATTCTCTCGCCCCATGCAACCCCCTCCTGCATTAGGGACAGGGTCGATCTAGAATAGCACGAGCAGGTTCATTCAGGTTGTTTACAGTCCCTCTGTACATGACTAAGCCCCCCAGAATTGTAGCACTTCATTCTTTGAGCTGTTCCTGCATCGAGTCGGGAAACAGCACAGAAATGTAATGTAGGGCTGGGCAGCCTCCTGCTTAACTGACCTAATTGAGGCATTAGACAAATTAGCATCAGATATCCAAAAGATAACATGTAACACCAAAGTCTTAACTTGTTCAAGGCATTGTTTGTCCATTTGTGCCTGGGCCTGAGGTGTTGCCCAGACCCTCTCCCCCCCTCTCAAAGAGAGTGAAGTCAGTCAAGTTATTCATAATCTGGATGGTAGCCTGATCTCACTATCCAATCATAAACACAGTGTACTGCATGAGAGACACGATTAGCTCTTGTACTGCCTAATAAGGTAGGGATTCCCACTCTGTAATATTGCACCTCGGTACTGTTCTTTCCTGCATTCATCCCTATTACATACAGGCTGCAAAGCTGCAAGGAGGAGGGCAGGAGCGGCAAGGCCAGCTTCGGGGGTGGAGGAGAGGGTGGGAGGGGAGGCAATAGGAAACAATTAGAAGAAATTCTTCCTTGTCGAATTTGCTTAAGCCCTTGCATTATTTAGTGCAAACAGACAACAGTTCAGCAGCTGTTCTGTCGTTTGCAATAGAAGCCTCCCAGAGTTTTATACCAATTTTATCCCAAAGCTCCCCATCAAGAGAGAACCCAGTTTTTGGAAATTCAGAAACATTTTTACTGCAACCTGGAAATAAATCCCAAAGGGGTCCCATTCTGTGTTAGTCAGCAACTGATTAGAAAGAAGCCTTCAACTTTTACTCTGATTATCAATTTGAAGGATCACTAAAATTTATGCAGCAAATGCTTTTAGAGTGCTCACAACCATGCTCTTAAACTAATAGATGATTAATGGTCGTACAACTTTATGAAGTTGCATGTCAGATAGAATCATTATTAGTGGGCAAATGTGCCAAAAATGTGTTTGCGGTGGATGCGATAGGCAGTGCCAGCAGGGCGTCCCCTGCTTCAAAGTGCACTTTACCTTTCTCACCCATCACAGATTCTCTCCTGCTTTTATTTCTCTCAGAGTCTGAAGGGTATTCTCAATTTGTACACTGCATCCGCGTGGCCAGTGCGAGATACAGAGCCCAAGTGGAACACCTACTCAGAAACACAATAAGCTATTAAGATCAACTCTTTTAGTGTGAGTCTTTGTCTCAAGTGATGCATGGTCATATTTGAAAAATCCTGATTAGTGGGTTGAAGGAGAGGCAATCACTCTATGATATAGATAGGGTCATCCCCTTCGCTTGGAATTTCTTTCCAGGTTTTGTCTTTGCAAATTAAGAAAAGCTAATTGATAGGCCAATAACATCATAACCGAACATTACTCATACATGAAAGAACAATTCCCGTAAATTCCAGCATTGGTAACATCAAATTCTGCTTAAGTTACATTCGATCTATTATGAAAATAGAAGAAGCACACAATAATCTAGACAGTGCCTAATAATTCTAATTCCTGAGGCCTGCAGTGGTAAAATTCTCCTATTATGTCACACCACTGTTATTTGCAGTACAACGTGTTACAAAGCAGTACCAGTAAGTAAGAAGTACACAATTCAAGTCACTATGAGAGCTGAATGCTAATCTCTGCCTTGAGATAAGGCCGAACATATCGTACTCGGACCCACGTAGGGCCGATAGGACCCATAGGACCGCCTTGACCAGACTATGCCAATCAAAGGGGGTGGTGAGCTCCATCTGTATCATGTCCAATAGGGCTTGGCAGGCGGGACTTTCCAAGCCGGACTTAACTTCTTAGCTTCTTAATTAGCTGCCAATCAAAAGACTCCCAAAGTAGACTGGCCCTGAGGATCCTGTACCACGGGGCAGTCCTCCCCCCTCTGACGGTTACGGGATAACATCCCCTTGAAGTGCGCAGTTCCCAACAATCATGTGCCAATGGCCCACCCGATCTTTAAGAGGTGTTGCCGAACCGCGCCCCTGCTGCTGTTGCGCAGCTAGAATTTGCACTGCCTAAGCTAACGACCTAGAGTTAACCGAAAGCCGCCGAAGTTCTTTCAACAACCTTTCAGGCAAATCATCCCCCTCAGGATCTCCGACGCTCCGAACAGTCCCGCGGCCCCCCCCCCAGAAACTACCGAGGGACCAACAGCCGCTGATGGCATGCTAACGTCTGACGAGACGCCCGAACTGCTCACAGGGGTCGGGCGTGAAGCAGGAGAGGCGGCCAGAGCAGAAGGGGCCGGCGCCTGAACAGGATCGACCGCAATACCGGGGGCAAACGGCCCCTCCTCTGCAAACAAAGAATCTAAGGCTTTTCCCTCGGTGACCGGGAAAGCCTGAGTCACCTCCCGAGAATCCTCACAATCCTCCCCCCTCTTCTCTCCCCTTATCTCCTCGCCGCATTCCTGAGGCGAGGCATCAGAAAGCAGTTGGAAGCTTTCCCCCGAGTTGTTAGAGCTCGGGTTTTCTAACTCCACTGTTTTCGGTGAACCAAAAACAGCACCTGCAGCCGCCATCCACACACCCCGCGATTCGCGAAGTTTATGAAGGCAAGCCTGCAACGCCCCCCAGGCAGGGATATGCTGAAGAGCAGACTTATTTCCTGCTCCAGCAGATGATAACAACTTCATCCCCGCAGCCTGAACCTTATCCAGGTCCATCGCCTGTGCCGCTGACTCAATCAGCCCCCCTTGAATCATCCATTGGATGAGGCCCTCAGTGCTATTAGAGGACAATGTGCCCCCAGCGTCCTTCGCCAGCACCTTTAAAACTTTTACCGTCTCCTTGACGGATCCCGCCGCCATAGTAGAGATCGATATCGATTGGACCCGTCCCTCTCTGGACCCGTCCACTGGACCCGTCCCTCTCTGGACCCGTCCACTTCCTCCGGAGCAACCTCTCACCAGACCCCGTCCGCTCTTCCCGGACCCGTCTGCGTCGCGCGCCTCACTCTGCTTCCTGGTGCACCAAACTCTGCGAAAGAATAAAAACAATCACTCCCTACAAGCACGAAACAATCACTCTCCACAAGCACGAAACAAGCACTCTCCACAATCGCAAATCACACACACTATCACGTCGGGGTCACCACTTGACGTAACCGCCAATTAACCCGACTTATCCCGGGGCCTCGACCGCCCGGGGGAGAGAGAGACATAATCATGGATGCCATGAAATCTCCTCTCAATTTATTGCTGCGTCACACACCTTATATACCATCCTAATTCCCGCGCAGACGCGTACACCCGCTACGCAAACCCGATGCACGCGAGAATACCTAAACACACACCTACCTAAACCCCCGCCCACTAACTCTACTATTCCAGAACACTCCATCTACAGAAATCTACTTTCTATGCACTCATTAGTCCTTACATAGGCAACTAAGTACCCCAACACTCTGCTTTTCATTCTTTGGTCCTAACACACCTACCTCCCTTGGCCTATTTAGGCTTCAAGTATAACCCACTGTCACAGTGTAGGGTCACAATTGTAGGGTCTTCCTTTATATCTAATAGTTGTGATTATCGCTGTAGCTGTCCTTAGGCTCTTGAACACTGGGGTCTGAATCTGTGTCTGACGTTTAGATTCATAGCTTCTTGAGAATGCAGCAAGAGATGAAGTGAGAAAGCTGTGCACACTTTAAGGCTTTAAGAAATATCCGAAATGTCTAGCCTGCCTGGAGAGCAAAGTGGACATGCTGCGCTCAAAGGTTGTGTTTACTGTAATAAATGGGACATGCCTGGTGACTATCCTGGGCATTGATGTCAGTTGAATACTAAACGCAAAGGAGCTATCTTACTCTCCCAAGCAGTTTGCCTACACACCAACTGCATGCGTGGTGGGGATGGTCCCTGGCACGTGCTCACTCCTGAACCATGCCTGAGAATCAGTTATATGGCAAAGACTGATTTGGGACTGAACTGTTCCATTTTCCACACAGACATTTGCTATGTTAGATGCACAAGATCAGTGAAGATGATGGGTCAGCTCAGGCTTTACCTCAGCTGGCAGCCTAGGTACAAAGCTTTAACTCAGGGACCCCACTTAAATCTGCTGCATTTATTTTGTGATGTGGACAGACAGCGTGTTCCTTAGATTTCAATTTCCATTTTAAAAATCATTTTGGTGTTCAGCTGCCTAAAACTTTCAAAAAGTTGGCAGAGTGTAGGTCACAAAGCACTCAGCCCCATCTGCAAAGGCTGCTCTGTGCCTCCCATACTCAGCTGCCACCAGGGCAGTGCCACAGCTCAGCCACACAGGAGTACACCTGGACCCATCCTGCTGCAGGGCAGGGGCTCACTGTATAGACCCACAGCTTAGCCATACTCTCTGGAATGAGTGAATACTATAAGATTTTTTTCTGACGGTTAACATCTACTCATGAGAAAACAGAAAACTAGTCTGTTTATAAGAAGATTTAGCAATAATCTGTTCACTGACGTTTTTCTCTCTGATACAATATTTGCAGTACATCAAATCCCAGTTTAGCAGAGATAATCAGCTGTGTCTGTATTGACTTTTAAAATATATTGACACATCAAATGATAGTAAACCAGAACAAATATTTTGAATAAGCTGTAGTTTTTCTAAGTGAAAATTCATCTTTTATTTTTTTACATCACTCCATCTTGCTCTGATATTGCATACTTTGTTCGATAGATTCTGCTAAATATGTCATCAGCTTCTCAGGTTGGAAATACGGTAATGAAATGGATGATTACTAATAATGCTTCTATTCTAGTAAAGTGTAACTGATGCTTATAAGAATCAAAACTTTTATATTGCCTTGCAAATCCAGCACTTGCCTGTCTCATTACAAAAACATCTCCCAAAGCTCACAGTAAGGTAGATTTTGAAGAGAGTGGTTGATAATTTGATCCACAGCCTACTGCAGTTAATGGAACTTTTCACTGTTGCTGGCCTGAGATCAGGCTTTGCCATGCAGAAGTCTGAAATTGGTTGTTTAATGCACTGCTCTAAGTAATTGTTCAGTCACTCGCTAAGAAAACTCAGCTTAACAGTAAGGTGACATCGGGGTAAGTACATCATGCTCTAGAAATACTTTCCTTCTTCTGTTTAGGAACAATACAAATGATTATCAAAGCTGGTTGAGTGGGTTTTATTTCTTTTCATATTTTACGAGTGGCAGAACTGCATATATAACTGGCTTCATTCTTATTCTTTGTCTTGTGGAGACAGTATTGCAGTGTTTCATGTATAGGCAAATAGGGAGAGAGATTAGAAATAAAGGATCATTATTTTTTGGTAAAAGCAAAAGGAAAAAAAGGTAGTGGAAACATTAGAGGCAGGTCTCCGCCCACGTTTATTTCTTTAGGGAAAATTTCAGTAGGAAGTGATTTTTCCCTAAAAAATCCCCAGTTGCTCTTGATAAGGATCTCACATTGCCCTTTTTAAAGATTTTCACATTATGTGGAAAATTATGTAATGTTTTCCCATTAGCTTTCTCTTCAGCGGGGTTTTTACCTGATAGCTCCATATTTTGGAAGTTTCATATGTGTCTAACTTTATAATGTTCTTGAATTAATGTTCTCATTCACTCCTCTATTGAAAATGTTTTATCTGTTGCTCTCCTGGCTTTTATTTCTACTTCAGTGCCATTAGAGTGCTGTATTGATGATTTAGGATTGACGCAATCAAAAGTTTAATATTAACTCAAACTGTGAAGGTTTGGCCTTTGCCCAAGGTTGCTACAATGTTATCTAAAAGTCTTTCAGAAGCAGCAATTGCACTTAATTTAGAACCCATAGTACTGTGCAGGATATTGTGTTTTATTCACTGCTTGATCTACAATCGTAATGAGAATTTTAAGATACGAAGGGGGGTGATTATTCACGTGAAGCAGAAAGATGCTGGGTGACTTTTTGGATTTTAGTTTGCCATACCTTGAAGAACTGTGGCACATACTGGGTACATTCTAACATGGTTTCCCTAAAATTAGCATTTACTCTTTCACATCAGAGTCATATTTCCTGATTCCTACCCTATGATGATGGTAGCTTTTTGCTTCTAGGATCCTTTTCTGCAGGTAGTATTCACAGCATTCAAGTCTTGTTCATTTCAACTCTCCGTCAACATCTCTTTCTTCCTAATGACACTGCCAAGAACCAAAATCCCTTCTATGATTAGTTGCCCAATTCTGGATTATCTAACACCTACTGAAGGCAGTGTGCATCATTCCATTACCTGCCACAGGTTGGCAGGTAAGAGCTATGCTGTCAGGTAACTAAGGGAGTAGTACACACTAGGAAAAAAGTGTTTAGGAAGTTTCCAAACCTTCCAGTGAATACCATCATGACATTGATATGGAGTTACCTGATGCATCACTTCTGAAATGTGAGGAAGCCTATCATAACCAGGGCTACCACAGCATATCACAGAGAACAAGAGGTGAGCCCTTGCCACTTGTATCACATTTGGCAGCAACAGAAATCTGGGCTGGCATCAGTCATAATTCATTGTGGTTTTTATAAAATAAACTTGGCAGAAGACACCAAAATAGACTATATCAATCACCCATTACATCAGAGAAAGTTAATTATAGTCAGTTTGAGAAAAACTGAAGGTGAGGTCTAGAGTTTCATTGCTTCCCGGGAGGAAAACACATAATCCTAAATGTATCAAAAGGTAGCCAAGGATCTCAGAAAAGCCAGTGACTTCTACAGAGTTCTGAGCAGATGAATCCTCCTGAATACGCTGCCTTCTTGAGTGAGCCTTGCAATTAAGTCTGTATAGTCTAATTACATTTTTTCATACTAACCATTGGTAGAACTATAATAGTAGACAGTATCCTTATGTTGAAAAATTCTGCATGATAATGGGGTAGATTTTTGTCAGCCTCATTTTGAAAATCTTTCCCAGTTTTTCATAAAATTATAATCTTGCATTTACCCCCAGTCGAGAGGAAAATTAAAATTATCATTCTGATATGATGTCCAAAGACTGGCATTTGGAAAACTGGTTTCAGCTATGTTCATTTGCAGAGAAAATGTTACACAATCTCATCTGCCTTATCTTTAACAGAAACAATCCACAGCTATGTTTGTTTAATTGTTTAAGGGTCTGCAACTGCTTATTCAGTTGTTTCAAGTATATCCCGGACCTTGGGATCCCCTGCCCTGAACAAAATCATGTATAGATTTGTAGGTAAGGAGAACAACTTATTTTTAGTTAAGTATGAGTTAACGATTTTCATCTGAGAAGTACAGAACCACCACCCACATTCTAATTCAATTCAGTATTGCACTTAATTGCAGGCCTCCTACCAGTATGAGCAGTTAGAGTGGAAAAAACATCTAAAGAGTTTCCTGCTCTTCATGTTCACAGCTTCAGGCATGTATTTTCATACTATAAACAGTGTGCCAAATTATTCCTTCGGTACTGTTGGTTCAAAACCTGAGTTTTCTTAGAATAATGAAGTAGGAGAATCACAGAATTATAAAGTGGCTTGAAGAGAAAAAAAAAAAAGCATCATTCACTAGTTGCATGCTGCTATGACACGTGTAAGAACATTAAAAATATTTTTAATTTCCTATCCATCTTCATGTAGTAGTTGTTTACTTCTCAAAATTATGAAAAACTTTATGCAAAGCTGAAGTCAAACTTGTAGATCATAGTTTTAACCTTTGTCTTGGTCCACTCTGATTTGAAATCCTTACCATCTAGTCTTTTTTTTTAAGTAAGGCTACCTCCTAGGAAATAAATACTGTTGTTTATTAATACAGCATTTCTATTAACACAAAACATTAGTTCAAATGTCTTTTGTAGTAATTTCAGCTTATCAACTCCCAGCCGGTTCTTCCACTGAGACAAAATGTGTCAATTGGTTTTCCTAACTACTTCCTTCAAAAAGATGAAAACTTGCTAAATTTTACCTGTGTTAACACAAAAAGGAATGAAAAGAGAAGCAATTTCAAATGTGAAGAAAACTTTGTTGTAACTTCTTTTTATTTATGTGAATAGAAAGGTTAATTCTTAAGGCCACATCTTTAAGGGCCCTTCTGGGAAAAACAGAGTCCTTGAATAGTTCTCCACAGTGCTTAAAGCATATCCTCAGCAGGCTCTGGACTTCAGGTTTTACACACTTGAAATTTATTTAATTGTTTGTTATACAGGATGCCTCCAGGTTGTGCCTGCTCTTGAACCAGGCCTCATCAGAAACCTTCAAGGAGCAGACTTGAGCCATTTTTCTGTTTGAAGCCACCAGACACCTTGAAGCAGGGAGGCTAAATAGTGCATGAAGTGTATCCCTGAAGAGTGCTATCAATACTGAGTTGATGACATTTCCCTCCATAACCCCCAGAGAACTTTAGCAAGGATCTAGAGCTGACCTTAAGCTTCCCCTAGCAGCATTTAAAGTATCTGACAGCTGATCTGGTCTCGCACTCTACGCTGCACTTTACAGGTGTAGAAGCTTTGGTTTTAGACATGTCGCTAGAGATAGCAGTAGCTCCTTTTGCTCAGATGTATTCTCATGACTCATTTCAGAGAACAAGCTTAATCCCATCCTTTAATGTCAAGCATTTAAAAATCAGATCCATTGTGAAATTTGCAGATAAAGGATTACATAAATATATAAATATTCTATCATTTATGAATGGAGGATTTCTTACAATATAATGAAATGTTTTTCTGTTGTCATCAAACTTAAAATAAAACTGCATTTCATACAGGTTTAATCCCTCTGTGCAAAACAGCAACACCACAACAAAAATCTTCTTAAAACAGGAGAAATTCTAAGAAGTTCAGAAAATGTAGCAAAAAAATACACTTTCTATTGTTCCTGTTTTCCATAACATCTGATTTTCTCTGAAATTGGGCCGCCAACATATCCTTTTTAAGCCCTTTACTCAAACAATTTCTGAAATATGAGTGATTAGTCTAAGCCTGGTTCTCAGTCCTCCTGAGGAAAGAGGAAATTACTCTCATATATTCATCTGAGATTAAAAGAACAAAATTTCCTAAAACTGTTTCAAACATGCTGATACCTTATTAAGCATTGCATTGTAAGTTAAATTCTGCATAACTGAATTCCTGAAGATGAATCTCTTTTGCAAGTCTCCACATTCATGAGTAAATGTGCATTTCCTCCATTCCTTCCTGAAGCGTTTAACTAACTGACAAGAAACAAACCAGTTCTGAAGTGCTGCAACCTATGGAAGTAATAATTTCTTGAAGGATACTGGCATTGCAAACTCATAGACTTACAAAAGCTCACATTTCCACTGCTGTGGGGGGGGAAAAAAGAATACTTTTGAAACCTATGGTTCAACTTTTCCTTGAGGTGGTATTTTTCTGACAGTAAGGTTTTTGTAAAACCCTATAATTACTAGTTAATGTATTTTTATAATTGGTAATGACTCAGAAAAATATTGAATTGATTGTCTGGCTACTGTAATCTCAAAGCTGATCTCAGAAGATCATTGAAAGATGCTGTTATCACTTTTAGTTATCCTCAGCTATACTGAAATATAATGACTTGATGTAATTTTAGAGTTATGTTCTTCAGAAATTATTTCATTTGAATTTCAGTAAGTAAAGAAGGCCATAATTCATTTCAGAGTAGAATGGAATAAGAAAAAAGAAAAGAATAATGTTGCGTATTTTTTATAGAACTCATAATTTTGATTCATGTTGTTCATGAATCTTTGTGCACATTAGCACACGGGTTTGCCATTGTTGTTGCTTCATGTTTGCTTTGTTCTTAAAGTCATCTGTTACTCTCCCTTTTAGGAAAGCTGTCATCCAGTTAAGGCACAGATAATGAAGTTTTGGTCTACATCATAAAGGACTTCTTAATAATGGTATACTTAAATTATTCATTGAAGCTATTTAGCAAATACGAAACAAATAACAGTATATCCATCTGGCAATAGTCAAGGTGAATTTGAGAATGATATGTTAACCACAAAGGGGGTGAAATATTTAGCCTGTCATATTTCTTAATTATAATCTTAAAATTTTAAACGTGGGATTGGATGTGTTTCATCAAAAGTAGTTTATGGCTTCTGATATTGGATCAAATCAGCAAAGACACATTGTAAATAGTAGAGATCACTAATAATCTCACTATGCCTGTTCAGATGTGATCAAAGATGTGAGGTTATCTCTGCACTGGCCAGTTTTCTGCTGATTCCAGTCTGACATGTCAAAGGCAACTCTGTTTTCCACAGCTAGCCTTTAGGTCTCTTTTACTCTCCTTTCCACTGCTTCATTGTTTTTCCCATTACTTACCACTTCATACCATCAGATGTCCAGTTATCAACACTGGATAATTATATCACCATCAATAAGAGAAAATCAAACTTATTTTTAAATGGTTAAATTAGAAAGTGGACTTCTAGAGAGTTTCCTGCCTCCCCTGTTTTCTCTCTTTAAAAAATAATTAATCTTTTGGCATCTTCCAATTTTCATGCTGCAAAATCAATTCAGTAAACTTAAAGATGTAGACTTCCTTTTATTTTCATCCTAGTTCTAGGGACCCCTGGGGAATGTGATTTACAAGTAGGTATATATTATAAGAAGACCTCTAAAATCAGAAAAATGCGGAAGAACTAAAGGAAGTAAGGTACTGGGTTCTCTCAGCTTTTGAATCCAGGGCAGTAACTTACACCAGGCTGAGGCAAATGTAAAAGTAACAGTCAATCAGAACGTAGTATCTAAAAACATTTTACTTAAGTTCATCTGCTTCATAAAAAAACAGGAAAACATATTTTCAGCCTCATTGTTTTTACTATATGTAGTTGAAATGTACTTATTTCCCACTGTAGGCGTGTTTATGTCATTCTTTTTCCCTAACAAAAATGTGAAATGGTTTACAGAATTGGAGAGTGAAGGAATAAAACGGAAGAGAGAAAGATTATTTTGTTCTGCTGCAATGTAGAAATTTTGAAATTTGCATCTAGTAGTAGTTAAATATACTTCAGGAAAACAAAACAAACAAACAAAACAAAACAAAACAAAAAAAAAAACGTTATGGAAGAATCAACCAGAGATAAAACAAAGCAGGAAAGTATTTTTATAACAGTGTCTGTGGAATTAAACACGTACTGTTTTCATTGATTCATTTTCTCTGCAATTCCATGTAAATGCAGCCTCAAGCATAAGTATTACAGGATCTCTGATGATTTCTAGCTTTGATTTTCCAGTTCAGACTTTCACTAAGTTGACAACCTTAGCATTAATAATGAAAAATGGCAGTGCTATTAATCAAACATATTCAACCACCCAAACATCATTAAAATCTGATATAATCTTATTCAGTGCATACTTAAGCACCTGGAAATGTTTAGCCCTCTTTTCACTTTTTCCTGAAACTAGTAATCCAACAATGTCAATCATAAGCTGACATACTCCAGTGTTTCCAAGACTATGGTTTCATCTTCTATCTCTCTGTTAAATAGCTAAGATTTTAAAAGTTTTGGATGGTGGGGAATTCTGTTTAATGCTTAGTTTCTTCTTATTCAAAGCACATGAACAACCAAAGAAATCATGCTTCCGAAATATTAAAGAAGGAAAGGAAGAATGAATTGAAATAGTACAAAAAGTAAATGTATATTGAAATAAACCATTTTGAGAAGGGAAGCTAGTAAAGTTTTAAATGTCTTCACCCTGCCTGTGTGAGGTCACCCTGTGAATTAAGGTGTGCAGGGAAGAGCTTGTATCTTAGAGTACAATCCAGAGGTTCAGCTCTACAGGGAAGATCCCTCACCTTCTTCTGTGTTTGAGAAGTTTGTGGGCCCAGTCCAGTCCCCTTCCAGTCAAGAGATCACAGAATAGAAAACATAAAAATGCCCTGTATGTCCAGGAAGGAGTGAATATTTTCCAGTTTTCTCCAAAAGTAATGAACCAGAAAGCATGCCTCATTTGCTAATTTTGCCTCATTGCTGTTTATGGTTCATTAATAAATTAATTAAACAATCTTAAAAGATCAGAAAGCTGTGGGTGATTGGACAAGGACACTAATGCCATTGCATCAGTGCAATATTTCAATTATTAGGGCACAGAGAAAGAATGAGGAGGCTTGGAGTGGGTTGAGAAGCTGGTGACCTGATGTTGGACCGCTTTGTGTTGAAGGACTAGGAAGTCAGCTCTAAGAAAAGGCTTTGGAAAGAGGCAGAATAAGCTTGGTGGAAACACTACAGAGCTGTTCAAAGCCTAGAAGGGGGTTCAAGACACTCAAATATCACTAATTCTTTGCTGTCAAGAAAATGCCTGTGAGCCCCATGGCAAAGTTTCTTATTCTTTTATCGCATTTGGTGCTAACAACTGATCATACTCAGTACTGATCACTGAGCTCAAATACCAATAGGACTGTAGGATGGTAGGAATGAAAGGAGATTGCAGTAAGGTGAGTTTCTTCTCCAAGATAACCAGAGATAGGACAGGAGGAAATGGCTATAAGTGGTTCCAGGGGAGGTTCAGATTGGATATTAGGAAAACTTTCATCTCAGAAAGAGTGGTGAGATATTGGAACAGACTGCCCAGGGTGGTGGCAGAGTCACCATCCCTGGAGGTGGTCAAACACAGGTTAGATGTCTCACTGAATGGCGTGATTTAGTGGTCATGGTGTTGAGCAGTTGATGGTTGGACTAGACAATCTTAATGATTCTATGATTCTATGGTCTGCAAATAAAATATGGAAAAAAATGTCCTGGGGAACCTTTTTTCTAAATCAGGAAGTGGATGAATTCAGTACAGGCCATTGAGTCTAGCAAAACTTTGGATGAAAATCAAGAAAGGAGGATTCTTGTTTTATCACATACAAACAAACAACCTCCTAAATGCAGCAACCGCAAAGCTTTTACCATTTCAACTTTTGTCATTCACTGCTATTTGAAGGGAGCTGCCAAAAGTGTGTTATTCTGTGTTGGCAGAGCTTCAGGCATTGTAAGACTTGATAGGCTCCTGCAGGGAAAATCAAGGCAATCTGCATTAACAGTGCACCACTCTGTACTGAAAGACTCCTTACTCAACACAGAGAACAAAAAGGAAAGTTTCTGCTCTTAGCATTGTATTCTACTGGTTTTTATATGAACCTGTTTAAAGAATTACTCTAGACAATCACTGAGAGAGCCTCATTGAGCAGGACAGGCTAAAAAGAATGGCAGTGCTCTTCCAGAAAAGTCCAACAAGGGAAAATACGTACAATTGACAGCTGAAAACAGAACATACCTGATTTAGAGCTACAGATTTTGTTTTAGATTTAGGATTAGAATTGTTCTTGTTTATATCCATCCAAGTCTTATTGTAGATGCTAGACATATTGTAGACAAATTAAAAGCTTCAGATACTGAACAACACCTCCACAGCAAGGAATAATCCGACTGACTTGACCTCCACCTCTTGTTTTCTTTTTCAATCTGAATTATTGTGCATTTGTGTAGATATTCAAGGATGGAATAGATATATAGCTGTGAATATCAACAAGAATACCAGTTATTGCCGAAGTTCATTATTGTAATATTCATGGGGTGGGATGGCAAGGAACAGCATATAAATCAACTTTAGCCAAAACCTATTCTTTTCAGTCCTAAGAGTTTTTTTCATTTTTATATATTTTCATGGCTATAGAATTATATCAGAAGGGTTTTTATAATGCTGTTTACTGCATTAAATCCTCCAGGTCTTGATTAAAACCACTTAAAATTAATAATTAATGAATAGTAGCATAAAAAATACCGCAAGGATAGAAAAAATATTACTGAGTACTCATGGGAACTAATTACATTTGCTATTTCTGATGGAGACATGTATGTTATCTTGTAAGAGTACAGGTCACTTTGGCTAGTATTTAGAAGATAGCATTATTCATCAGTTATTCATCAAAAACCTATTTAATGATCATTTAAAATTGCATTTTCTCACATTGAAATTCAGTGTATAGGAAATTCTTATAATAACAATCTCCAACTAATTCACAGAGTCAAAGGGAGTATGCTAGAGGGAACACAAAAAAAGGTGATCTGTGGAAATGCAGCTAAATTGTATATCTCTTTGCTTAAAGCAGAAAAGGAATCATACAAAGGAAATGGTGAAACAGAAATGAAGACAGCCTGAGGATAGGTACCTCCAGCTGAAATAAACTAGGTAGAAGGTTAATTCAAAAAGATATGCAAGGAGGAAGTGGTTAGAAATTTCAAAGTGAAATTGATTTGAAAATGTTCTCAGATTAAAAAGAGGTTTTATTTTGTTTGGGTTTTGTTATTGTTGTTGTTGTTTATTTTTATTATTATTATCAATATTATTATCATTTTTTTCAGTACTGTGGCTATTCAAAAGTGCTACTTGTAGAAAAGCAAAAGCAACTATCCTATCATCACTTACATTTGCCAAAAATGACAGTTTAAATCAAACCAGCTTATGAATGGTACTAAGAATTTTTTAACATTCTTCTTTAGAGTTATCTTTCCGTAAGCTCTGAAACTAAAAAGCTCCAAGCATGCAGTATGATTTATAAAATTTCAGTTCTGAATTTTTACACTTTTACAGGTGACCCATGCATTCTTAAAAACTCAGGGAAGTGCTGACCAAATGCAGTTACCCATAGGGGAAAAAAAAACCAAAAAAAACAACCAAACAAAAACCCTCAAGGCAGTGCTCATAGGTGTTCTGTCATCTTCAGTTTGGTATTTATCAGTATAGTTGTCCTTGTCCTAAAAATGCCCTTAAATATTAATGGAAATGCAACCTACTTGCATCACAAATACTTCCACACGCTTTAGTTTCAACAGTCTCTCCTGCTCATTTTCTGAGAGACTAAGGAGGCTACACCTGATATTAGCATGTCATTAATATTTTATATATGGACAGTGATTCAAAGTTTTCCATAACTGATTGATAGGGCCATAGAAAGCAGATTACGGACTAAATCATGTAGTTGCTTAGCACAGTAGACTTTTACCTAAGCGGTGCACAAGTGTACTTATTCCCATTATTCCTGTCATAAAATTACTGTTTAATCACAAAATTATTGCTAGTCAAGGCTATAATTATGTAGTAAAATAAAATAGAAAAAAACAAAACAAAACAAAACAAAAAACAAACAAACAAAAAAAAACCATGGGTGAAAACTAACATTAGTAGCAAAGAACTCAAACTGTTTTCTTAAAATATTGAATCTCATGTGGAGCATCTTGACACAGTCAAACCCATCTATAACTGCAAGACTACCCGATTTGCAATAACTTAGCTCCAGAAGGCAATTCTCATTTTTAAGTTATTCTCAGACACAATAATTGACTTTCTTTGTTAAAAGCAATAACTGGGAAAAAAAAGAAATGTGGGCGCAATGCCTTGGTCCTTCCCCAGCTTATTTTCTAAAGCACTTTTTATTGAAATAAAAGTACACTGCAATCTTTATTTGTTGTTGACAGAAATTCTTGGATTACCTATTTAAACAGTGCCAACACGTACTATGGGCTAATCTAATGTCATTCTTAAATATTGAGTAAATTGCTCACCACTGAATTTTCAAAAACCAGTGTTCAGCAAACAGATGCTGTCAGTATCCACCAAGACATGGTGCTTTTTTACTGCATCCTTCACAGAAGATTCAAGGGACAGAACCCGAGGATTAGTCTTCTTCCTTAAGCCAGCTCTTCCAATCAGATTGGTGCCCACTAGGCATCATGGCTATTAATTGTTCTGCTAAGACCTGTGACCAACCTATGTACATAAGATACTTCATTTCCATGTCTATCTCAAGGTTTCTAGCATTATTACCGTTACTGGGAGAAATACGAAAAACTTGCTTATGCTTCTCTCTCAGAAATGACTCTTCCTCAGGTAGCTCTTAAACAAAGCCAGACCCAAATACAGTAGCTGTATGTGGCCAGGTTGCAAAGGGACCCTGTGTATATATTTCCCAAGTTTCCTGCTTGCAGGGCTAAATCTAATTTCCCTAGCTGGTTATTTCTAACTTCTTACTGTTTTGTGCATGCCGTTTGCATATTGCATATGCAGATGCAGATTTGTCTGTGGAAGAAAAGCACAAGGCAAAGAGAGTACTGACTGGCTGTAAAAAAAAGAACAGTATTGCTTGAGGCTTAAATTAACACTGTCAGTGAAATTTTTCGGCTGTCCCACTGGTGCCTCATTAAACACTTAATCTTTGAGTTCCTAAGTCTCTCAGATATGGAGATGTTGCTAGCTTTTCTTCTTTGGAAGATTAATTTGAGTGAAATGTGGAGAATGTAGGCCCTCTACACTTGTCATTATATCACCAGTGCTGACAGATTCTATGTGCATGTGTAAAACTAGTGCTTAGGAGAAAACACTCTAAATTGCCTCTTGGTCAATTTGTGGTGTAGGTGTAGTCACAGGAGACCTTGTATGTTGTGACTGCCCAACAGCAGTGGTCCCAAATGTCTGCACTGAGACAGGCTTCACACCAGTATTAGTAAGGCCTTCTTGTAGCTGTAATGTGGTCTGGTGCCAGACAGTACTGTGCATAGAGCCTCTCTCATGTTCATCCAGTTAGGCTGTGAAGAAATGATATTAGTGACTTAGAAACCTGTACTTCATCAGCCTTCTGTAGAGTGAAATGCTTTTGAAAGCATTACCATTAATTTTCAGGCTGTGATCTGCAGAAGACATGTCTGTGCTTGAGTTTGCACCTAGTTTTTTAATGAAAGCTGCGCATGGTGACAATTTCCAGGCATTCAAGGACCAGAAACAAAGACTGTTCATGCAGAAAACAAGTGATGTGACTAGATATTCACAACAAGTACTGACTATCAACTTCTGGCTTTTCCGGTTATTCTGTTTCACCAGTTTAGCTCTTCAAATATATGAGTCTTTTTTCATGGATGAAACAGACTTGGCCCTTTCAATTGACTATGCATGACAACTTAATGTTGTACAGACATTTGGGAAAAAGCTTTGAATTACACCCTACTATTTATTTCTGTGGTACAGACTGGAGTGCCAACTCCAATAGCAGCACAGTCTTTAAATGGTTTAAAAAAAAAAAAAAAAAGATTATCCCATATTTAGCCATTCTCAAATTGTCCTTCTATAAGTAGTTAGTTGAAGTTTCTGAATTTTCAAGGACTTTGCAGTGTTACAATTGTGCTTTTAATTTCCACATACCTGATATACAGTCCTCCCTACAGGTCCCTTTGAAAGGACAATTCATGAAGATTCATGGATCAAAGCATGGCAGGCCGTTACACTCCCCTCCCCCGCCCCTGAACTCATACAGTGTTAGGTAATCACATTAGTATTTGTGATTGAGGAAAACCAGAATCTATAAAGCAATAATCAAAGATGTTACTCTTGCTCTTCAAAATTTATCATGGTTAAAAAATAAATCCGTAGTTAAGTCTGGCTTCATTACACAGGACTGGTTTTATTTGTGTGCCAAAAACTAATTAATTTCTGGCATTGATGGATATAGATATGCTCCTCCAGTATAGTTTCTTCACTTTACAATCAGCTGTGAATTGTGAATGAAATATTACTTTAATGTTCTTGAACCACTTTTGCTGCTCATCCCTTTCTTCAGAATGTTATGAGTAATATTCTTCCCTCTGCAGTTTATGGTCATGCTTCCTTTTCTGGATCATACAGTGAAGATGCAGAAAGACTTGTACGCTATTGCCCAAGAGCAAGAATTATTATAGGGTGTTGCTGAAAAGTACTCAGGGAAAACAACCCTGGGTTTTCATTTGCAATGGGGATAGGCACTGGTAGTTTTTCTGAAGTGTGAACATGTAAGGTGAGTGCCTTAAAGTCAGTGCATGTTATTGTACTGTCACTTAAATATTTAACATTGAAGAATATCTGATAAAGAGAATTCATCAATAAGCAAAAGAAGTCTGCTAGAGAGAGCAAGGAAATCAATATCAACAGATGGGCTAGATCTCTGATTTTATGTCTTTAACAATTTTAAGCTAACGTGATTGGCATGTTAAGTCCAAGTTTATTACCAATTGAATTAAAAGAAGAAAACTGTTCCTATGAAAACCAGTGAAAGTTTGTGAATTTGGAGTACAGCCGTGAAAAATAACACTCATAAATAGAGATGGACAGATGAGAAGTAGTTGAGTTTTGAATAGATTTAGGCTGGCTTTTCCCTTTTTCACAAAGGAACTGGGAAGTACCAAACAGACTGACTAAATAATCAGGGAAAGCAGTATACTAAACAATACATTATTAGGAATAGGAAAAAAAGAGAGCTATTAGCACAAAATTAATTTGTTAACAGCACATTGCAATGAAGGCATTAGGGGATATGAAGGAGAAAATACTACATAAATACCAGAGATACAAGCCAGGGAAATTAATAAAGGTAAGAGGGGTTGCTTGCTTATTAATATACAGTTTAAAAAGTGGTATCATTGAAATGTGAGGAGACAAAACAGTCATTGTTATGAATGTAAGAAAGACTAGATAAGTAATCTAGTAAGAAATGCTTGAGTTGACAAAGAAAGAGCTAAAATAACACTCAAACAGAAGTTGCGTTACCTTTTTCCAGCTGTCAAGTACCTTGGAGACAAGTAATTGGGAATGCACGTGGATCAATACTTTTCTTTATTCTACCTGATAAAACAGCAAACAGAATGCAAACTTGCATGTGATGCAGAATACCAAATAGCTCTGTAGAAAAACGTAGCACATCTACCTATAATGTAAGATGAAAAATAGCTGTACATGACAGCATCAGCCAGAAAATCCCTTCTGCAAATACTAGTGTCCCTTGGAGTTTCTTGACATTATCTTTTATATTTTCTTAACTCAAAAATCATTGCCCCTAGCATGCATGGATTCAGTGTGAGATAGACAGCTAGAATGTATAAGATAAACTAAGCATAGATTTTTTTTGAGTGCAAGTAATCCCTTAATGATTTTTGTTTTTGGAAAACAGAGAATACGTGTTACCAGACACTTCTCCAGCACAACTCCTTTGATTAACATGGATATTGATAACTTGATAACAACTGTTTAAAGGTTTGACAAGGGGTCACTGCTGCCCATTTGCAATAAGTCTTCATGGAAGTTTTGGTGGACTTAGAAGAAATAAAACAGGTTAAATTTTATTTTACCGAAGTAATTACATGCCTTTCATCCTGGCATTGATCTCAAGCAAAATAAAGCAACAGCTAGTACAGGAATGGATTAATACAAATATAAAGGATAATGTAATTAACACCAATATAAGAAAAAATATAAGTAACAACAATAAGCATGAATTTATAGAAACTAACTCCCGTCAAACTAACTCAGTATCATTTTATACGTTTTTATATTTGTGTTGACATAATGTACATTTGTAAGACGTCTCACTTGATGCAAGATGACATTTTGATTAAGACGCTACAGTGATAAGAAAATCATTGTGGCATATTTAAAAGGATTGCATTTTGACTACCTGATAGGATTCAAGTCGTAGCTAGAAAAATTATCATTATTCAGGACCTTTTGTTGAGGTGGTGTCTTCTGGGTTTGTGTTATTTAATGCCTTTTGTTAATGATGGAGAAGCAAACATAGCTTTTAAACTCATTAACTTTATACATGACACAAAGACTTGGGGAGCGGTCAATAAGGATAGGTGAGGGTGGAAAGTAGTTCAAGTAGCTTTTTAGCCTGGATTTAAGTCCAATAGGCATTTCAGTACTTCAGTAGATCGACTTGGGAGTGAAGCCTAGGGGTTTTGCTTTCCTGAAATTAGTGACCTGTCATTCTGGGTGCTGTGGGTCTAAAGACTTTGGGGTTTTCTTGTCAATTAATAATCAATTTAAAATACAGCCCTTGTGTGAAGGTACAGCCAAACTAATGAGCACAGATATTGGATTCATGTTCTGTATTATGTAATTGTGCAGCTGCTATTACAGACCTAACTCTGATGGCTGCAATTCAGGAGTTATTTTAAGAATTTGCAGAGTGCATGAAAGAACAAGAAGATTTATTAGAGACTGGAAATCATTCCCGGTGTTAAGAGACCATAAGTGTTTATCTTGAAGGATAAACGGTAGTTGATTACCACCTCTAAATACCTGCATGAGAAAAAGAAAACTGGTAAAAGAGAGTCCTTCAATTTAGCAAAGATGCATTAAGGTCCAAGGTCTGAAATGATGCTAGACTACTGCAGAGTAAGAAAAAAGCACCTGTTTTTTACAGTGGAAGTAAATGAGCATTGAAAGGACTTAAAGGGCTGCAATACAGCTCCTATTAGTGGATACTTTTTATATGGACACAGTATGCTTTTCTAGGAGTTGTTCTATTTCATCCATAATTACTGCGTTTACAACAGTGATTAGTTCAGAGAAATCTGATACCATGTTGGTGATGTGTTGATGGTTGGACTAGATGGTCTTAAACACCTTTTTGAAACTTAAAGATACAAAACTTCTATGATTCTGTATTCTTTTTCCAGAGTGTCACTTGCAGAACTGGGTTGCGCTTCCAGTGATTCAGGTGCAGTGTTGCATTTTCATTATTAAAAAAAAGACACATAAAATTAGATTCTGTAGAAGAAAAATAGATAATTTTATTTGGAAAAGTTGAAATTAGTTTTTTGGTAAAATGAAAACTATTTCAACTGGTTTTGGAAGTACAGGATCACAAAATCCAGTCTTGTGGGACTCTATAGCAAACTTCAGTACAAAGGGGCTTCCTTCCACAGACAACAGCTCTCATGAGAAATTCAGTCCTAAAAATAAAGAAGTGGTCAGCACTGATAGATGACATAAAACGTGTGGTTTCCCATCATGATTTTTTTTTTTTTTTGGACAGCAAAATGAATGCAGAAGTCCTTAACGTTGTATCTTCTCAGACTTTCTACTGTATTTGATACTCTGCCAATCATGAAAAATATTCTGTTCTAAAAGCACTACACAATTCCCAGTCTGTAAGCCCTCTTGAATAATGATTCCTATGTAAATGATACTCATTTTCACTCCAATCCTGTGTGTGCTTTTACTGACATGGACAGCTATGGTAACTCATTATCGTTTTTACTTCATCTGCTTTCTGCTTTTGTTTGCCTTTACTCTCTTAGAAAACGAAACCTAGATATGGTAAATAGCAATATCTTCTTATGAATAATGATTAATGGTTCATGCATGCTACACCATAGTTGTGTATTGATTTTCTCTCAGCTTGATGCATGAATGCAAATAGAGGTTATGTGTGTAGCTTTTAGTATTGTTAAGCAAGGAATCAGACTGGACTTGTAATGACGGATCAAATTATTGTGGTGGTGGTACATTTTCATTCTCATTATATGACTTGATGTAACTGAATTTTTTAAGGATTTTCCAATATTATTTGTAACTTACAGTAATCAAATTAAAAATCTATCACTTTTATTAATACTCTATTTAAAAGAACATACAAAATGATATTTTATGTTCTAAAATAAAAATATCATTATATCTGAAGGTAATAGGAATGAACAGTCTGAACACAATTCTGATGCTCGTAATGCTCTTGTAATATCACACAGACAAATAAGTTGCTTTAACTTCACATAGCCTTCTTTGAAGAAGGGTATTATGTGCAGTAGTAGGACTGAGAAGAATGAATAGGTGAATTTGTTAGAACAGGTTATATACATATAAAGCCACATAAACATGTAAGTATTACAGATAAGCAAAAACATTGTTAATCATGCAAACATTATAATCACTCATACTTTTTGTTGCAAAGTTCATAATCTCAGAATTCATTTTAGAAGTCAGTTGTAATAATGGAAGTTAATTAATCTCCCAATTACCTTCAGAGCATTCCATACACTTAACAGAGGATATGGGCCACAGCTAAATACAGTGGAATGAGAACATCTCAATCAAAAGTAACTGATTTTGAAAGTGCTGGTACAGCATAAAATGAATTGGTGAGGGCACGAGGAATAAAAGGATCTTTTATTTACTTTTCAGTTCAGTTCTTCATTAGGAGTTCAATTTTACTACCTATCCATGCTAATAATTATGAAAAGAATAACAGTACAAAGAAATTAGAGCTTTAAATGATTTCATTGGTTCTCCTGATTTAATACTAAACACCAGAATAAGAGGAAGAAAGAACTGGAAATATAGGCATAACTTCTAAAAGCAGACAGTAGTTCATTTAATAGTACATTATACAAAAAATCTTTTGAAAATTCTACTTGAATCAAAGAAAATTAAACATCATTTTGTAAAAAAGAACAAATAGCAGAAATGCGATTTTTGATAGTGATATGTATCTATAAAAAAAACATACCTTCAAGTGGAACTTTGTTCCTCAGTATTATATTGTTCTTGTTGTTAGACACACACAAAACCAAACTAAGCCAGGCCATAGTTTTCATAGTTACCAGTCTGATAATTTAGGACAGTATTTCCTGAGTTAGAAAAAACCTGCCATCTTCATACTATCTGGAATCTGGGCTTTGTTCTTCACACTCAAGAGTAATTCGTCAACATTTGATTATTACGCCTACTTATTAAAATATATCTATATATAACTCCATATGATGTCTGCAAGGAGGTACAATATTGTTAGTGTTAGGTTTCTTTTTATTTTTCTGGTATAATAATTTGTCTATGATAACAAAAGTAATGAATCAGCACTTGAGACATGCATATATTTCTGGAAAGTCTACATTTCAATTGTAAGTGATGAAAACCACCTCTGAATTACATTTGCACTCACACACACGCACATTGGTGAAGCCAAAGACAATTATAAATTCATAAAGATCTCTGGGATAGAAAGCTTTTTTCTTCTCTATTGGTACAAGAGCTATTACATAAGATTTTTAGCAGTGACAGGGCATCTCATAACAACCATGAGAATGCAACAAACACCAAATCTGAAGACCTGTATACTTTTCTTGTTTATTTAACCATGCAGCTTATACAGAAAATATGTGTGCAATGGGAGCTTGCTACCGCTACAAGAACATTCAGTATTTAGGATGAGGTGCAAAGGTTGTGGGTTTTTTTTGCTGTATTATGCTCCCATCCAAGTGCATGACATCACCGGGAAGACAAGACCTTAAGTAACAGAATTACATAGGTCATTTTCTTCTTTTTGGTTTGGAAGCATTTGTCCTAGAGTGTTCTGGATCAAAGATTGTACCTGACAGTGGAAACATTTGATGTGCACTGTCTGACACATTTTTAAGAAGTAACAAAAAAGCGTACAAGAAGTCCTCAGTGTTTCTCAATTGCTTACACAGGTCCTGAAAAAGATAGACACTTTTAATGACAGTTTCATGACTTTTCTTACGACTTTTTTTTTTTTTTTCATTCCACTCTAAGGGAACCATAAAATTGAACTTTTTTGGTTTTCTCTTGGAAGAATATATCCTTTTTGGTGAGGCAGTCCACCTGTTTCTTATGCAATTTTACTACATCTTTGGAACTTCGAATTTTAAACCTACTTCATACTTGGGCTTGAGATATCTGGGAAAATCAGCTTAGAATGGGATGCTGACTCTGTAGGAAGACTAGCTGCTGAACTGTTAGTGATAGCGTACTTCAAGAAATCCTGATCCATCTCTTTTCATTTGAACTATGCTAGCAAGAAAACTGCTGCTCAGGGATTGGCTGGGTGTTGCTCGGTGGATGCTGAGACCCTATGTTGGTTCATCAGTCAGTGAGCAGGGTGTCAGGCGCCCAGTAGTTGCACTGTGGATAGAGATAGCGGTACATGTAGGTACAGATATAGATGATATAGTTAGATATAGTTGATATAGATGTAGATATATACATATTTTCTGTCATACAACATCTGCGTCTTACACCTTGGCTCAACGTAATATAATAGAAAGTATTACTTTCTGGACAGCCTTCATATATTGTTATAATTGCATTTTTTTTTCCTATTTTCCTCTTCCATCTTAGTAAATAGATTTTGTCTGAAACTGCAGTTTTTATTCTGTTCACAGTTCTGTCTCTTGTCTTATTAGAGAGGGTGGGAAGTGAGCAAACCACTGCTTGCTGGGTTAAACCACAACTGTATTTGTATTTCCAAGTGGGTCTGATTCTGAGGGTTTGGCTTGATGGCCTGGTATATTAAAAAGCCTAGTTTGCACGACTGTTTCATCTGATTTGGAAATTGTACTGTGAATTAGGCAGCGCTGCATTTTTTACGACAGTCTCTGTTTCATACTTATTCTGTGCTGAAATATTATTTCCAGAATGTGCAAAGTCTACAGCCTGAAACCAGCCCTAGAACCTGAAACATGCATACCTAAAACCTACACAGCCCCCAGCTGACACCTGTACTACCACAAGAGCATGAGTCTTTTACAAAAAGAACAAAAACAAAAACAAAAAACCCTCTATGGTGAACATTTCACAAAATCTACTCTAACTGCTGACTTAGATTAAAATTTGTTTTCCACTGCTTTTACTTGTCATCTGTCTGACCAACGTGTTCTACAACAGGTGTGGTCCTTAGCTTTAGCTAATAGTTTTCAAATCAACCATATTACAGAGAAATTAACCGTATGTGTAACTCAAGGACACTATACTGTAGGCATGATAGGCAGAGACCAAACAATTAGAAAACTTTCAGCTGGTTAAGAAATCAGATAAACCTAGCTCAAGAAACAAAACGGGGGGCTTGGGGAAGTAAAAACCAAATGGCAAATTGGAAGGAAGTGCATATTAAATAGCTGCATTAAATATTGTCTTCTCTTGCTTTCAAATAAAAACAAAATGAAGAAAAGATGAAGCACTGAATCTTAGAAAAATAGGTTGCTTGCTATTTATATAAATGTGATTAGTTAAGATAATTGGGAAGTTGCCTCTATCTAGACTATGATCTTACTGCTAAAGAAATTCTTGTGACATACCATGTGAGTTTTTCTAGTGACTATACTTCTTTTTTCTTCCTATCATTAAACTCTCATAACAATGTGGTTAAACTCTGCCACTCTTCATTATTCTCCAGTTCTAGTGATGGACAATTAGATTGCGAGCTTCCACTGCTCACCACGGAAATTGTTCTATGATGTATACATTGTAGTTTCATATTGCAGTCTTTGTAAAGTCATTCATCCTTGAACTTTTTTTTTTTTTTTCTGAGATAATTGGGATTTCAGTACATGTTAACTTCAGAGTATAATGGGAGGATGATTGAAAGCATATGGTAAGATAGTATAATGTATTTTGATTAAATAAATATTTTTAAAATATTTTCTTAAAATATTTCATCCTTAAAGGGAGCTGTCCTTTGTACAGTGCAGATAAAATTCTGACAATTCTGTCAAGCATGTCCTTAATGTTCAATAAAAAAAAATGACAATAGACTATCCTTTAGCACTGTTCATTAAAATCCACGGTGATTATTCCTTATAAAATCATTACTGTTCCAAATGGTGTCCTATTTGCATACTAAAATGTTGAACTAATACAAGTTCTATGCATGCAGCAGCCATTTTGGTTTCATGGGAAGCCTTGCTGTATTCCTCCTGCCTCAAGATGCATCTTTTGTTCTTGCTATAGAAAACTGGTCATGGAGTATTTTGCCTTAAAGTAATTTTCACTATTACGGTTAATTGGTCTGATAGTTCAGCTAAAAGTTAGTTTGCCTTCCTGAGAAACTCCTTAAGCTGTTAAAAAGTAGAATTTCTCAATGAGTTTCAAAGTTTCCTGATATTTTTTATCACAGTGGTTCCTAGGCAGGCAATCATTCTGTGATTGCTTTTAAATCAAGAACACTGATTTAATGATATGCAGTTTGGAGTGTTTTCCCGTCTTGTCTGCAGGGTTTTGTCGCATAATGAGCCCCAGCTCCTGTCCTAACAGTCGCAGTAATGGCTGGTGGGGTTGTGAAAGCTGGTGAAGAAGCAAGGAGAAAGAGTGCAGAATCTTTGAAAGCTTTTTCTTTCCTTTGTGTTGCTCATGCCTCCAAGACATACAGAATGGGTTGTAGGTCAGGTCTTTTAGAAGATGGATGTGTTTCTTTGTTCTGAAAATTAGTTTTTCAAGAATGTTAAATACCTGTCAAATTATCTTGTGTATATAGAGAAATTCTGAAATTTCTGTAGCATGGTTACTTTTCTTTAATCTGCAGCCAAGTGCTTTTAGATACAGAGAGAATAATGCATGTTTCTGGAGGGAGTAATTTAGACATTGATAACAATAATGCATCCTGAAGCAGTACATCAAGGAAAATAGCCACAGCACACACAGGCCTGCTCTTCTGTATGCAGAAGCTATTCAGGTGTCCCAACACTAGCTGAAGTGGTCATTTAGTTGTAAACCAAAATTTTCAGAAACTATTAAAAAATGCATTCAGTACATGTAATATAGAAAAGGGCTTATCTTTAACAGCATCCCCGATGTTTTTACATTTGGTCACGACTTTAGCAGTCATGACTTCCTTCTCCTTCTCCTATGTATTACCATCAATATTCTTATTCTCCAAGCCATGTCCTCTCCAAGTTCTGCGACATTCTTGTTGGAGAATCAGATAATTCTTATCTTAGTCTACTGTGTGCCAGTACAAAATTATTCTCCCAATGTCTTTATATACTGCCTATCAGTATGTAAGTTAGAGAACATCACAGAGGGTACAGTATATAAGTTCATATGCACAGCTGCTGCCTATATGACTGTGTCTCCCTTCTTCATGTGAGAATTTTTGTGTGAATTTCAGACAAGAAAAGAGTTTGGTGGTTAAATGAATTGAGCCAATCATTATCCTAGGATTTCATATTCCTTAGGTGCTTCTATGGGTCTTTGTTGGGTACTTGGGAATTTGCAGTTCTTTGTAAAATTCAGTTGAGTCACACTGGTTATTTGGGCTTGATCTTTTCAGTTGAAAATTAGGATGCCGATATGGTTTAATAATAAGCCAGAAGGACCAGTGGATACTTACCCATGTTAGTTCCCTGCTGCCATTCCCTGTACGGAGAAAAGTGCTGGGGATTAATGGAATGAAAGTAATCAGTCTGTAAAAACCCACAAGGCTCACTACATCATAATGTATTGCAGTGCTTTCTGCTTGTAACAGCACTGGGCTCTAGTATTAAAGCTCTATCTCTGTATGTTAAATGCATAAGGCATTTGGAATGAATGCCTCCAACTTCTTGGGGTCATAAGGTTTGTACTTGCACAGTACTCATGAAAATCCATCCATTCATCTGACAGAGGCAAGATGGAAGTACCCATGAGCTTATCAAACCTCTTCCAATTTATATCTATCATCTTAGAATAATGTCCTAACACACAGAACTTTTCTTATTGACTCATTCTAATTTTCTGTTCCCAAATGCCACCCTCAGATTCTTATTTACCTTTGACTTTTTAACTTATGGAAGTTTACTCATTTTTTTAGTGGCCTTCAGAGTTTCTTTGGGTGGAAGTTATTTTTACTGAATTAATCTATTTTTTTTGTGTCATATTTTGCTATCGTCAAAATATCCACTATATTCAGTGCTTTTGTTTATACTCTTTCAGTTACCAATCTATTGGGAATTAATTCCTCTGTGCTATCAATTTCTTTTGGAATTTTGCTGTAACAGGACAGATTTACCTACCTACAGTAAATTACATCTGCAAATATCTTATTCTAGAA
The DNA here is from genome assembly GCA_030625065.1 of Alectoris magna. Lineage (NCBI taxonomy): Eukaryota > Metazoa > Chordata > Aves > Galliformes > Phasianidae > Alectoris > Alectoris magna. The sequence goes on from CM060560.1 coordinate 65,835,092, forward strand.
AAGCAAGGCTTGTAACAAGAAACAATATAATTTATTAGTCAAGTGATGTAGTCAGGCAAAAAAAAAACCAAAAAAACACAAAAGTTCTCTGGCTTGTAAACTCTTCTTCACATCTAAAATTGAATCAACATACTCCAAGCAAAGTACAGAAATTGGTCTCAGTTCAATTTCATTATTGTTAATCACTGTGGCTGTCTGAGAGAAAAGGATAGTTAACAGCTGTGAAACTGAGGGAGCTGCTACTAAGGATAGAGGTGATAAGGTCTCTACTGCGTAGAGAGAGAGACACAGATTGTTATCCCCTGTGGAGTTGTCAAGATTAGCAGAAGAGATAGTGTGAAGAAAATCATATAATGTGAGATAAAACAGGCTTCTTACTGAGCTCTTGATCTTATGAATTTTAGTATCCCGCAGAATAATAAGCATTATGTCCAGGCTCGTCTTCTGAAGGTTTACAGTACCACAAGTGACCATTACTACTTTTAGATGGAGGAATGCTGATAAAAACAGATTCTTGATTTACAGTGATATGACCTTTAAAACTATGTATTCTGACCTCTTTCACCAGCATTGAGGCTCTAGTGTCTATAAATAATTTCTTATATAAAGGCATACTGATGTGCATGCTACACTTTGTCGTATGAACCCCTACCACCTGATTCACATATTAGATAATAGAAGACATTCAAATCTACAAGAAGGACAGCACAGTCTGCTGAAGGAGAGATTTTGTTGGGGCTTCTTCTAGATCTAGTGAATGAAGTGGCCACATGTTTTTGGCCACTCAGCCATCCAGAAATACCACGTCTGGAAGGCCAAGATGCCTTTTAAAAGATTACTCATCATGAAGGATTCCCAAGAGCCTCTGCCTGTCCAAATAGGTCAACATTTTCAGAGACCTAAACTATAGGAAATTAGAATGGACAAGTTTATTTCAATTCTATTTCATGTAAACATTGTTGCTCAGATACTCTCAAAACATCAAGAAACATTTCACATGCTGCATTTTATGGAGCTTAAAAACACATCACAATGAAGAACTACCTGTATCTCACCACAATGTCAATTTATTTTCTGTGCTATTATTGCAGGTGATTATGTAGTCATGACTATATACTTCGACTTAAGTAGAAGAATGGGATACTTCACTATTCAAACTTACATTCCCTGTATACTAACTGTTGTTCTTTCCTGGGTGTCCTTTTGGATTAAAAAAGATGCCACACCAGCAAGAACAGCATTAGGTAAGTTGTTATGAATTCCTTTCTTTGCTCTCTTCGTGTTGTTTCTACACTGTCATTTGAAAATGTCAGTTTCGTTTCAAAAAGACCACAAGATGTATGCTTTGAATTTATGCTACCATGTCTTGCAGACCCCGATCTATTTATTGATGAAGCCTTTTGTTTTCTGCCTTTAAAAGGGTAATTAAAAGTAAACTGCCCTGGCCCTTTGGAATGACACTGCCACATATTTTGTGTAATATTCTAGAACTAATAGCTCTCCCCTTGTTCTCACTATGATATTTCAGTGACATTTTTAAAGGATAAATTAATTGCACTGCTGGCTTCTTTTTCTTCTGAAACTCTTTCCCTACAGGAAATGATGTCCTATGTATATTAAAAAACTGTGGGATATAACATTAGTTCGTTCACAGTGTTTTATGCTCATGGGCTTGAAGTTAGGCCCCATTCTAGGTATATAGATATTTTTCACAGGTTGTGCTGAAAAATATTTTTTCAGCAGGTCATTTGTGTCAGGACCATTGTGTGCTATTTGGCATTGTGCTTTAGGATACTCTGAGAAACTCTGACCATTTTTTCTTACATCTATATGAAAACCTGCAGGTTTTGCAAGTGTCAGGGGCATAAGGTTGTATGACAACAGTATTATAGGTGTACGTCAGAGCTGAAGGAAAAACATTTTGGTCCAGACTGAGGTTGCGAGAGCTGCAAATGACTAATTTATTCAGTCAGAAATAATTTGTACCAGTCTAGGAAAAAGGGGAGGCTGTGTCATGTTTTATATGCCTATTTTCCAGAATAGTTGGTGTTACCATTCCCAGCTATTGCTTCCTCCTGATGGAGCTCCTCACATCTCTGTTTAACTGGCTGTGTCCTCTAAATCATTCCAACACAAAACAACAAATTATTTAAAACTGACTTGCTTGATTTTTTGGACAGAAAATATTTTTTGGACAGGAAACATTTGTAAAAACAACTGAATCCCCTGGTTTGAGGTGGAGGCACTGCTGCAAGGAAGTGCTAGGACAAAGGCTACAAATGGTCTGAGTTTTCCATGAGACTGCATGAAGGCAACAGGCATGGGGTTCTCGAGGCCTTCTAAGAGACAGTGGGCCTTTATTGAAACCACAGGATAGGAAAGGCCATTTGCATAAACCTTTACTCCCCTAAACTTCTGATCAAGTATTTCTCATCCCATTCCACCTAGACAAGTAAGTATTTATCAGAAATGGTTGTTACTTTTTGTGCAAATTCATTTCTGTCTGCTCTCTTCCAAACACCAAAACACAGGTGCTGTAGTTGATCTCAGGAGGAAGACAACTTGTTCAACAGTGCAGCCTTTATATATTACTTCAAAATGACTTGTCCTGTTTCTCTCTGTCCCTCTCCTGCACTAATAATTCTGAGAAGCCACCAGTTTTAAGAGTGCTCTAGTTTCCAGCCTATGCCCCCTGACGGATCTGAGGGAAAAAAGAAAAAGGAGGTGCTAAAGAGATTTTGAAGCCCATTCACTTTGAATGAGATTTTAGCTGTCGCTTGAACACTTCCAGAATTCTGATCCCACTTTCTAAGTCCTTAACTTACACAAAAAACACACTGTCATCTGTTCAAGGTGTACTAACACCAGGTATGAAAGCCATCTTCCTAAAATGTCTGTGCTTCAATAGCTTATTAACCTTCTAATGAATGACAGAATAATTATATTATCAAAAATACTCTCTAAGAATGATTCCCTCGCTAGCCACAGCTTTATTTAAGCAATAAAACTATATGCCAACCATGCCTGCTCTCTATCCTGAGGCATCTTTCTAGGGAGAGGTTGTATCAGCTTTAAATCTTAGTGAATAACAAGGGACATCTTTCCAGCCAAGAGCAGCTCAGTGGATGGTAGCAGGATCAATAGTAAGAAAAACCTAAAAGAACCTTTAACAGGACAAGTAGAAGCAGACAACACTAGTTCATATTTTACAGATAATTCTGTATTAAAACCCTTTTTGCATGAGGTCAGCTCAAGACTGAAATCTGCAACATTTGCTACAGGAGTTCATAAAACTAACAAACGTAGCCACATGGCATCTTGTGGGTCCAGCTAACATTTTCTGAGAAAGGAATATTCAGTCTTCATTCCCCTTGTGTGAGTGCCAGAGTGCTCTCGCAACATGACAGACCCTAAATGTTATTCTGTGACCCCTTCTACCTCCAAGGCAGTGTGAAGGTAGACTAAAAGGTGTCTAACAGTTTGCATTACTAATTTTCTGGAGGCAGACTTCATACCCTGTCCCTGAGGGTAGTTCTCCACACCACACAGCTCACATTTAAATTAATTAGAATCAAAAGTAGGGTACTGATCATAACAGTGTGGTTCTCCCTGCATCACCCGCATTACCAGCATGAAATTCAGAGAAAAAATGTATTCTTACATTAAGGTTGTGAATTTGAAGTAAGGCCTTGAAAGTGAGATATTCCAAGGCTGTATCCAGTGGCTGTGATTGCTACCTCATAAAACTCTGATAGAAAATTAAAATAAAATAAAACTTTCTTATAAATAAAGTCAAGTGACTAGAAAATAGTATGTATGTGGGTCACCTCTTTTTGGACATGATCAGAGACCCATTACGCCCAAATTGCAAATGGCCTCTTGACTCTTGGGATGCAGTAAGCAAATGTTCCCAGCTTACTGCCTGTATAACAGGAGCTATAAATCTGTCTGAGCAACACACTTCCACATTTTGAGAGTGGTACATGGTAAAATCTGAGTAATACAGCCAAAGGCAAACCTCTGAAATTATCCTGCTAATTAGTTGAAATGAATTGCAGACTCAGTGCACCAAAACTGCCCTGAGTATGGCTGCATTAATGTGAAGAACTAGCATCAGGGAAACATTTCACTCTCTGAAATTAATGAGTAATTTTCTAACCTATTGGCAACTACTCAGGGTTACATGAAGGACGGGTGTTTACCCTTTCTGAATAACTTTAAGTAATTTTTGTGCTGGAAAGCTAAATGCAGTCAGGGGTATTTGGCTGAGGGGAAAAAATGGGACCATAGACATCCTTTCAGCAACACTGTCTAAAGGCGTCTAAGTGCTTTTTAAAAACTTGGCATCACAACCCATTTTTAACATGCTCTTTGAGGGACTGAGGCCAAGAGTGTTAGTGTGAGTCACTTCAGGACACCTGAAGAGTCAGTGGGAAAAGGGAAATAGAATTCAGCTGTTGGATGAGAACAGTGTTTTGTGATCTCCAGTTATACTCTTCTCCATTCAGAGGGGAAAAGATAGCTCTCTGCTGTTTTTACCTGTTTCTGGTAATCAAAATGATCTTCTCCCAGTGTTCACAGTCAAGAAGAGCCAGCAAGCGTCTGAAGAAAAGTTAAGATCTGAAAAATAAGAGGTTCTTTTTTCTTGAGGATGAAGGGGATTAAGTTAAACCAAAGCTTTCATCTGAGCTCCCCCCTGCTTTTTAAAAATATGGCTATAATGTATAATACGAAGAGGCAGTTATTATACAGAAACTTCAGGTGGCATCTTAAAAAAATGTAGTGGGTACCAAGGCCAGTGATGCTTTGGTATAAAAGAAGTTAGAGATTATGTTTAATAAAAAATGAACATTGCTCTCCTTGTCATTTTGCCTTAAGTTCATTCCCTAGAAAAATAAAGCAAGTGCTCAAAACAGGTACTAGACCAGAAAGGTGGAGAAGTGAAGTTTATAAACAAGTGATAGCTTGGGTAAATCAATACACCTTTTCCTACAGGAAAATAAGAAAAATTGAGCCTCCCTGACCAAATAATAGTTTCTAATACTCTGTTACTTCACTTGACGTGCCATTGCACAGTAAGCAGCTTTCAGACAACTGTTATGTTAAGTAACTGTTTATGCCAATGATCTAAAGGTTAAAGTGTTGTCATGCATTTTGTATACCTACACTGATCTACTGGAAAATCCTTTTTGATTTATCAAACATCCATACTGTCTTTGGTATGGAATTTGCTCAGAGAATATAAATGTCACAAAAGTGGTATTTATACACAAGCATGTGCTCCTTCTCACACCTATCTACCCGAAAGTTTTGAAGCCACGTTACTTCAAAGCTGTTCCTGGCTGGTGTTAGAATTCTGTTGAAATAGTTCCAAAGCACTGCAAATTTCAATAACAGATTCAAAGCTCACTTCACAGTACTGATGTCTCCTAAGTGAGAGACTTAACAATTTCATCTATCAAAGTTTATTGCATTTGAAACCACTCACCAAACCGAGTTTTCTTAACACGATAGATAAAATGAACTAAGGGTAAGGAATCTAGATATTCTCCTTGGCAGCATTGGGTTTTTCATTTTATTCTTTTGTGCACATCGATGTATTCTGGCTTACAATTGCATAGGCATATAAAACTATATCATCTTGTGCACTTCTTTCTCTTCGCTCTCACTTGTTTTAAAACTTGTTTTAAAACTTGTGTCAATGTGTCAGGTACAAAGTTGATACACTAGAGTGTATTTTTGTTTTTTTAAAAGCTCATTCTTTGTCTAAGGTCTGAGCTGGAATCCAAGTCTAATCCTCAGCTTAAACAAAGAATGATTCTTTTATAATTGTCGTCATACTGTGAAAATATTTTATATAAATAATGGAAGTAAAAATCTGTTTGTTCCACTCTTGAATGTTTCCAACTCTGCGCACCCCACTCATATGTCATGCTCTTGACATAATTTAAAATGTGATGCATAATCTGGAAACTGTGATGGTTTGTAATATTCTCAAATTTTCTGTTCCCCCAGGTTTTATATTTTGATAGAAAAACATGATTCATTGTCAAAACAGTTGAGGCTGGATGCTATTAGTTTCTTTAAAAAAAAAAAAAAAAAAAAAAAATGCCTCCCAAGACCTGAAACATTGCCATACAGGAAGAAAAAATGAACTTATAGCTAACAAAGACCAAATCAAGGCTAGTGAGCCAACATTTGTTGCAAGTGGAAATCTTTGTTGCAGTTGACCACTCTGATGAATGCATGGGGTTTGTGTCTGGAGCTTTTAAAAGGTTCATTAGCTACAGAGCTGTTGTTGAGGGGCCTGGAGATGTTACTGGATTATGGCAGCCACCTATACTGTGATACAGTTGAGAAGAAACAAATATTTTTGTAGTATCTTTTAGATGTTGAAGATATGTACAAAGTCTAAAAGCATGTCTATGCTGAAGTTCAGAAATGTAATTGCAGTTGATACGTAGACTAACATTAGCAGCAGTAGAAAATTAGCAAAAATCACAAAACCTAAGAAAAATCTGCAAAGCATTCAATCATACTGGGATAACTCTTTTGTACTATTTGTGTTGTTGAATTTATATGGTTAGATGAATCACCTAGCTTAAAGTTTGCATGTACTACAGTGGCTGCTCTGGGTTCCAGTGCAAGACAGCGCAAATACTGAGGTGACACACATTGAATAAGGTTGTTTCCCATGGATGGAAGGTTTTCTAAATTTCTCACTTTCTACCAGTGGTGCTTTGATCATGATGATTGGGTTGTGGGTTTTTTCCAGCAACATTTTTTTATTGTTGTTTCAGTTTATTTGCTATTTGTTGTAAAAGAAAATCCAGGCCCACGCAATAATCAGCATTTTGGCTCTTCCAGAGACTTTCTTATGGTTTGAATGAGGCAGGTTATTCTTGTGAATTGCTGTAGTTTCAAGTGCTAAAACTCAGAGGAGGGCATACTTTAGCAAAGAGAAAGTAGTCAAAAGTAATCCACTGATACTTTTTGCTCTCCACAGTGCCATTTGTGGGAAGTAATTTTACTATAAGGCATAATTTAAATTATCCCCTGCCATTTCAAACACTATGTACCATTGCAAAATACCACTTTAACTATAAAAAGGAAGATTACCTTACGAGTACATTTTTAGAGCAGGCTCTCTTTTGAGACTTATTTGAGTGAGATCTTTATTTTTCTTTCCAAGTCATTGAAGAGTTTTAGTTTTTCCTATCTGACGACTTGTGGTTCATAACAAATGATTAAAAACATCAGTCCAAAGTGGGAATGAGAAGCCATCTGTTGCTGAGGAATGAACACAAATGATATAAATTACCTAACAGCCAAATAACTGACACCCCATAGACTTCATTCTAATACTGGTTTTATTGTTTCAGGATATTTCACTCTAAGTAATCCCGATTGTATTCATTATTACTGTATCAATATAAGATGTGATGATTTGTACAAATTGAAAAAGCTATTTCCATTAAGGTTGCATCTGAAATTTGTATGAGAATCTGTTTTCCTTTACCTGGAAAGAAGACAGCAGTGGAGCACTCCCAAGGAAGCAGGAGTGTGAAAACGTATTTTCAGTATTCATAATCACAATCAGCAGCAAAAGTTCTTTTATTTTCTTTTTTCTCTTTTTTTGAGCACAAGATTTTTCACGGGAGGAGTATTGCTGTGAAAAACACCATGTTTTCATGTATGTTTTCTAGGGGTTTTGCTTTGTTTGTTTGTACAAATGGTTCCAGCTTCCATATCTGTTGGGCTTTCTTTTACTTTTCTTAAAAAAGTATAAGGAGAGAGAAAAGTATACTGAGGGGCATGGGAACTTCTGTGTTGCAGAGACAAATATGAACAGCTGAGGAAAGCTTTGTTTACTAAATTCTTCTTGCTCTACAGTTGTTTTTCATTATTTTTATACTACCAGGCAAAACTAATGAATTTCTTCTAAGTATTTGTGTATACTTTGACATTCTGTTTTGTGTTTTGTTTTCCAAAGATTCTTTTAAGCCTACAGAAATGATATTGCATAAAAGTGAACCCAATTTTTCTCTTCAGGGATTACTACAGTATTGACTATGACAACTTTGAGCACCATTGCAAGAAAGTCATTACCCCGTGTCTCCTATGTCACCGCTATGGATTTGTTTGTGACTGTATGCTTTCTATTTGTATTTGCTGCTCTGATGGAGTATGCAACCCTCAACTACTACTCTAGTTGCAGGAAACCAAACTGTACTAAGAAGAAAAAGTCGGTAAGACAGGAGTGTTTTATTTTCAAGACTGTGGCTAAGAGGGTCAAGAATCATTCAATAACATCCTGTAATCTCATTACACTTCACTCCTCCTAGCTTTTCCCACTTCATGGTATTACTTACCCCGAAAGATGGTGGAAAGTAATTACCTGGACTTATGTTCTTAACAGAAGGAACCTGCTGACCGTGAAGCAGCAGCTCTGCCCATCTGTCCTTTTCCCTCTCATTACTTCTAGTAGTCATAAAGGGCTTCACTGAAACAGGTATCACAGCTCATTATGCAATCGTATGTACATCAGTGTATATTCAAATACATCTGCCGTCTTGTGTATTAACAGGTCTAGGAATATTTATGAACTTTATAAATGGGATTCTGTTCTTCATAGTGGGAACCAGCACTTATTTTTAGCCCTGTGCTCAAATGTTCCTACATTCAAGAACAAAGGAGGGTACTTACAAGGTCTTTGTAAAAAAGTTGAATTTTTGGACAAAAAGACCTTTGCAATAATAAAACACCAGCTCTTTGCATATAATCATTTAAAACAGCAATACAAAGTAAAATAGGAAAACTGTATAGGAGGAAACTAAAGAAAGAGAAAGGTGAATACTGAGAATAATTGGTCAGGAAGTAGAAGTGGATTGAAACAAGCTATAGAAAGTGACTGAATGAAGAAATAACAGAGGAAAAGGTTAAAATAATACAGAATTAGAGAAAACATGGAAACCGATAAACTTAGTCAAAACTCTGTTAAATCTCTGATAGATATTTGTAAAAATGCATTACATGAGAAAGCAGGAGAGTGTTACCAAATGAAATTTATGGGACAATCAAAGTGAACTTGCTAATGATCAAACTGAAATTGCTATCCTATAGAGAGATTGAATAAAAGGGTCTTTAGTATAAAGAAATTTAGGAAAACACACAACACTGATGGTATATAAGATAACTCGTGAAGAAATCCTTACTTAGCTATTGTTTACTAAATTAAAAAAAAAAAAAAAAAAGAGTTGAATAAAGATTTAAAGTGGATGGAAACTAACTGCACATTCTCCTGAGATTCCATGCAGTTTCAAAGTGTGCAGAATATTTCATTAAATAATTTGAAGGCTCGGTATGAAGAGTTTTAGGGAGAAATGCATTTAAGGATTTGTTTTAAGAAATGTTATTTAGTATTAGATGCATATGAAACAATACTTGTATTTCCTTCTGAACAGTTCTTTTCTTATCTTTATTTAAGCTACCTGATGTCAGTTTTGGTCATGTGATGGTAAGTACCCTGTTTAGTTCTGTGGCAGCAATGGTGGCTTGAATGTATGGTTGACATTTATTTGCAGTAATTCCTGAGAAAGCTGTAATGCTGTGTTATTCTTTACCCTGACTTCACTACAAATACGGTTGTTGCTTTTTTGTTAAAAGGTCAGTTTGTTTTTGACTGTGGTGGAGGAACATACCTGCCTCTTTCTGTAAGGACTTATCAAATGATTTGGGAGAAAGAAGTGTCAAGTGTAAATATTGTGTACTATTCTTAGCCGAGAATTCTGTTCCTCTGCTTTACGTAACACTGCACTTTTTCATTACATTTTAGTAAAAATTAATAAGCACAAGTCCAACTAAAATGTATATGGAGTTTTACTGAATGAGTTTTGTAGAAAATAATTTGTTTGTGTATATCTGTAAAATGTTTAGCAAACTTCCAGATGGATTTTCAAATATTTTGGGTTTAAAAGTTTAATATAGTTAGGAGTGTATTAGAACCATATCTAAAAGTAGAATTAATTATATTCTTCAAATTTCCAGATAACTATTTGATTAAGTACAGCTGCAATAAAGTTTAAATTAAGCTCCCAATTGAAATCTAAAACTGCAATCCATACTATAATATAAATATATATATAAAGGACACAGAAGGTCAGTTTAGCAGCTAGATGAATGGTCTGCTTCCAGCTATCCGATGCAAACACAAACATGGATAGAACGTAACTAACTCTTTCATATTTCTTGAATTTTATATGCTGAAGTGTATTGTTTACAATTCCTAGCTTCATGTTACTAGTTTACCTTTCACAAATAATGTTATAAACTTAATTTTAAATATGTTTTTTAAAAGGTTTTCTGAAAAAAAAAAAAAAAGGTTTAAAACATTTTAAAAGGTTTTAAAAGATTTTAAAGAGTTCATAGCACTGAAAGTCTGCATGTTGAAAATGAATGCCTTATAAATGGAATTGCATTTATACACTTACTACTGCTGTCATTCCTTGGAAAGAATTGTATGAAATCTTTGGTCAGTAAGGCACACTGAATGGTTAGTGGCAGTTTCCTTTTTTTGCAATTGAACAAGAAAATAGAAATACAATTAAAATGATACTAGGGTTGGTAGTCAGTCTCCATCTGCTTGGAAGTTTACCTGCAGATTTTTAAAGTTTTTTACCCATTCTTCCTAATGTTAAAACATGAGAAATGTCCTGACATTTCCTAACGTAGAAGTGGGGCTTACTCTAAGTGTCACAAATTTGCGTTTTCAAATTTCTGCAGAAGCTGAACAACATAACTCAATTACTCACAGGATACTTGAGTTTTTGCCAACCTTGAAGTGATGCCACTTAAAAGGTTAAATTTCAGTAATCTTAGTCAATCTATGTTCAGGTAATCGCACCCCTCATTTTTTTTTCCTCCAGGAGAACGTACATACACTGTATCTGAAATAATCTTATTAAGCTTGTTTTATCATTGCATCTGAAATATTTTGCCCAAGGCACCTGAGAAGTGCCTTACCCTAGCAGATCTCTCAGGTGGTACTGAGATGGTGTCTGTTGTACGAGTACTGCTCTCCTCCCAGCCCCAGCTCAGCAGGCTGGAGAAAAAGGCTCTTGAAATCCAACAAGGAGTACAAACTCCTGGGGAAAAACAACTCCAGGCACCAGTACACTATGGGGTCCACTCAGTTGGAAAGTAGCTTTGCAGAAAAGGACATTGGAGTCCTGCTGGACCCCAAGTAGAACATAGAACCATGGAATCATTTAGGTTGGAAAAAATCCTTAAGATCATCAGGTCCAGCCATCAACCTAACACCATGAAGTCCAACACTGAACCATATCCCTAACTGCCACATGCACACATCTCTTAAACATAATGGACAGATACCACCACTTCCCCTGGCAGCCAATTCCAATGTCTGACCACCCTTTCTGTGAATAAATTATTTTTCCTGATATCCAACTGAAACCTCATCTGTGTAACTTGAGGCAATTTCTTTATGTTTTGTCACCTGAGAAAAGAGACCAACACCACCTCACTACAACCTCAGTTGAGGTACATGGTGAGACTGATGCAGTTCCCCCTCAGCCTCCTCTTTGCCAGACTTAACCCTAGTTCCCTCAGCCACTTCTCATGTGTTTGGTTTTTTATTCAGTCTCTTTAGCAGCTTTTTTGCATTTCTCTGCATGTGTTTGAGAAGCTCATCTTTCTGGTAATGAGGAATTCAAAGCTAAATACAATATCAGAGTCCAGTCTCACCAGTGCCGAGTACAGAGGGACATCCTCCTGAGCAGACTATTTATTTGTGATGCAGGTCAGAACACCGTTGGCCTTCTTGGCCACCTGGGCAAACTGCTGGCTCCTATTCAGCCAGCTGTCAAACAGCATTTTAAAATCCTGTACTGAAATCAGAGCAGTTTGTTGCAAACTACATCTGTTTTTATAAATCATAGTAAGTTTAAGAGGTAGTGAATGCAGCTTATTTAACTTAGCACTTCTCAACCTTTCTGGAAATTCATCTTATAAGGTATCCTTTAATGGAAAAAACAGATGGTCCCTGAATCTAGAATTCCTGTGGTATTGACATCTAATTCCCAGCTCATCTTTCATGTCTCATGTGATTGCTCATATGATTATTAATTGTGCATCATCCGTAAGAGTTTATCATATTGTTTGTTTCTTTTTCTCCCCTCAGAATTATTCTGTACTCGATATGAGACCACCAACTACAGTCATCACATTGAACAATGCCATGTATTGGCAAGAATTTGAAGAGGCATGTGTCTATGAATGTCTGGATGGGAAAGACTGCCAGAGTTTTTTCTGTTGTTATGAAGAATGTAAATCAGGCTCATGGAGGAGAGGACGGATTCACATAGATATCTTAGAACTGGACTCTTACTCTAGGGTCTTTTTTCCTACATCCTTCCTGCTCTTTAACCTGGTCTACTGGGTTGGATACCTCTATCTTTAAAAGTTGCCTGTAGTGGTGAAGACTGCTGTGTTTTCACACTGAGAAGAGATGGTGAAAGTGCAGCAAAAGTGAAGGACATGGTCAGTTTCATCTCAAATTGTAAAGGCCACATTAACCTTCACCGTCACAGAGTGTGATGAAGAATTTTAATTGCCTAAAAAAGAAAAACATGGAAGAATTATCTCCTTACTGCTATTCATTTTAAGGGAAAGATTCTTAAAAATTCAGCTGAATTTGTAGTGTAAGCAATGTTTATGAATAATTATTGTATATTAGAATTCTTACTATTCTCCCTTGACTTAGAAGCTATACACAATTCAGTCAAAGGTTAAGTATGTCATTTTTGTTCTTCATTCCCATAGTTTCTTCAAAATGCTGCCATATCCCCGAGGCTCAGAGCAACACACTGGCACTAGCAAATAAGCTAAGGCCAATGAAACTACTCATTTGTATTTAAACTGACTTGAGCTATGTCCCATAGGTTCTGGGAAATATTTTCTTGATGATCTCCTTTCTATAGAGAAACCATCAAAAGGTAGTAACAGATATCTCTGGTGAGATCAAAATAGAGAAGTTACTTTCTGCAAATGTCTGGGAATCATGGAATTATCTGCTTACCTACATGTATTTGTTTTAATTTGAGGTGAAAATAACACTAATATTTTGATATAAATAAAAGACTTGCCTATCTCTGAGGCAGCTGTAGGCATAACTTCTACAGTTTTTCAAGATTTTAATTGTCTTTTTCATGACTGGTTAAACACAGGATGGTCACTGATTCTAAAGTACTTCTACTTGAAGCAAGACAAGATCCTTCTTGTTTGTGTCATTGTAGCAGATCACAGTTGATAGGCCGTGAGTAAAAATCACTATAATAGCACTAGTAATACATCACTTTCTTCAGATTGAAGTGTACTAAAAAGTGCCCTCATTCTAATGCATTCTTATTTTTTTCTCTCAATGTTATTTTATAAAATTAAGAAAAAAAAAGAAAAAAAAAGTTGCCAAAGGACATTTTTATTTCTTCCATAAAGTTAAATATTGCAGATTTTATCTACGTTCCCTGGATCTGACCTGAAGATTGAATACTTTTTTGAAAATTTAACTGTCACCCTTGGATCAAAGGTGGAGTAGTTGCCATATGTAGCAAAGGTTGAAAGGATTTTTCCTGAACTACCAACGATGTTTTAGTCTAGAAACTTATTTTGTATTTCTCAACCTTTTGACCATTAAATTCTTAAAATACACATTTTTTTTACAAAAAAAAAAAAAAAAAGGTTTTCATTGTCGAACTGAATTGCTTCGTTTACAGACTGTCTCAGTAATTGTTTTTAAGCAAAGAAAACATTCAAAAATCAGTAAAAAGGACTTTCAGTGGCAAATAGTTACAGATGGTTAATGATAAAACATACCTAAAAACTAAATTGTTTTTTTTTTCACTTTTGAAAGACTTGATAAATTTTTTTTTATCACCTCAAAAGAAAAAAAAAAGAAAAAAAAAGAGAAGCAGATTTGATTGAAAAGCAGTTCCTTTTCTCCTTTGAAGGAAAACAGAAATGCTGTCATGTTCTTTGGAACATCACTGCCTGTCAGTGTGTCAGTGCTGTTTCCCTATGTTTCCAGTGAATTTTAGTGGAGAAAAATAACTAATAAGAAAGATAAATGCATTTTATCTTCTGTTTTTCACTTGTACAAAATACCAGAAACTAGAGATGGGTTTAGATGGGGGAAGGGAAACACTTCTCCAAAGACTGAAAGCAAAAGAAGCAAAGAGAAGAAATATCTGTGGGCAATATCAAAACCTTACTCTTTACAAAACCTCTGATGACCTGATTTCAAAATACATCTTGAATCTTTTGGTAACTGTCAGTAGCAAATTTCTCTATAAACCTATTATCCTGTAAACCTCTGTGTCCTGCATTGTAAGTGTGGCTTTCATTGAAGGAGAGTTACATTTTCAGTAGTGCTAAGAGGAAATTAAACTGAATTTGTATATCCTGGTCTTTAATTACAATGTAAATCAATGACAGCCACCTTTGGCTGTATTTTACACGAATACCAGGAGTACCTCAAGCAGAGATAAGAGTTTGGAAACACTTATCCTTTGGGGACCAGATCCTGCAAGACCTCTCCACAGTCATTTCATTTTGGTGGGAGTGTTTAGACAGATGAGATTCGTGAAGGTAGGTTCCACCATTAAGTCGTGGATAGATGAAGTGAGGTTTACTTAGCAGTTGTATATCTGAGTGACTGTCCCAGGAGTAAGTGTAGAAGTGATGCATTCTCATTTTTGTTTGTACTTCTGCTCATAGCTATCATCTACTCCACCTAAAGGAACACAGTCCTGTCAAAGCCTTACTTGAGGGACTAAGGCTTAGTCCATTTATATTGTTCCTGCTTTCTGACCGCTTTCATAAGCAGAACTTGAAAGCTTGTCTCTCCACTTTTTTTCCGTACTCCAACCCAAGAAAGAATCTGCAGCCACTTTTGGTTTCCACTGCTACAGTGGCAGCAAAGGACATCTTCTACTTTGCAATGTACTTTCTTCCGTGGTTAAGTTAAAAATAAAATAAAATTAAATGATTGGTGGACATAAGCTGACAGGTTCCAGAATACATATGTCTGCTTACTCCTTCTTGCTTGATTTACTCTCTCTGCTTCACTTTGTGCTTTGTCAGCCACTGAGAAAAGATAAGTTTTCTAGGTTCTGCATCATTCAAAATATAATTATTCTAGACATCTAGATAATGTAGTCTGCATACATCTGTGTGCCATGTCCTTCTGTAATAGTAAGGAATACCCTCATTAACCTCCAGATATTCTTTTGCTTCCTTTGCAAATTGAAAAAGATTAATGCTTCTGTGCACTGTCCCATGGGAAATGTACAAAATACCTTTTAGCCTTTTAGAATGTTTTCTTATCAGATGATTTCATATTCAAGACTTGCATTTATTCAGATGCTTCTTTTTTGTTATTTAGTTCTTTTTACTCTTCCATGGTGGGGAAGGGGACTTGTTTAGATAGTATGTAAAACCACACTACATTCTTTCCTTTTTGAAATTACAGAAAAGTTTATGAGGGTTTTTTAATCTTGTCTCACTGTGTGAAAACCAACTTTTCCCAGGAAGGTGGGTAGAAGTAAAATCAAGCCTCTTATTTCTCTCCCTTCAATCAAAAGTTGATGGACATTCATTTCCTGCATTAAAAGCTGCATTTTCAAGACAATTGAGAGTGTATAAAATAAGTGCTCTACTTATCTCAGTTTTATCTGTTCTTCTGGCCAGGATGTCTACCACACTGAAATCACCTTCTTTTACAGACATTCTGACAAGAATGTCAGATACTCATGTAACAACTTGCAGCCAGTTTATGCTGTCTCTGTGTCCAGCAGTATTGTGGAACTGAAGTACTGTATACAATTTTAGCATAACTTTCTAATCAAGATCTACAGCTGTAGATTAAAACACATTAAGCACTTTATCAAACTTTTATGTTCTCTTTCAGAAGTTCCTTCCCTTCATCATGAACACTCACTTGTATGTTGGGTCAATAAAAATGATTAAAACGACAGCTGGAGGAATCCAAAGTCCAGGAATGTCCACAGAAACAATGGCAAATAACAAAGCAAAAATGTGAGGAAGAGATTGCTTTTCATTGCTATGCAGTTATCTATCCAACTCCTCTTATTCAGTTCTTTCCACCACCTGCCACCAACTAATTCCAAATCATCCACCTGGTAGACTGCAATATTCATCAACTAGAACCATAGCAACACGATGAGCCTTTAGCCTATCATATTTATGGTAGTGGAAGCATCTTACCATGCATCTCAGATAACTATATCTCAAACACTTCTACAGCTCTAACGTGACTCAAAGACTAAAGCCTCATGTTGCTGCAAGAAATTATCACATTTCATCTTTCCCAATCCCTTAATGATCTAGGGAAGGATGTTTATCACCTTTTTACACCCAATTTCACCCATTCTTCAAATGCAAGATGGCACCAGAAAGACTGTAGTTGCTGTACTGCTGGCTGGGAGAAATTAAGATTGTAAATGATTTAATACAATTTTTTTCAGCTTTACAGTCTGGGCAGTTGTTGTTATCTTCTAAACTGTAAATTAAAGCACTCACTGCAACTCATAGAGGCCGTCCATAATTCATACTGCTTTTCCCACTGGCTGCTCTTTCTGGATTTCTCTACAGCACAAAGATAGGCAAGCTGCGTCTGATGATTTTAGCTGCTTACTCAAGTGCTTTTTTTCAAGATATATTGTTCTCCTTGCTTACAGTGAAATCTTTGTTCCTCTCACGTCAGTGCCTTTAGCATTTCTCAGTTTTGAAGTATATACTATTCCTGGCCTGTGAAACAGAGAGCCAGTGACCTTACCAGAGTGAGTTCTGCCTGAGCACCATTAAGTGATATGACCATTGTTCTAGATGCCATCAACTTACACACTGAGCATTTGGCTGATATTTTTTTCTATTTCTTAAGCAATCTGTAGGTTTCTTAATTCCTAAGTAGCAAGCAAACTGCAATGGGACTCAGCAGTTTAACAGAATCCTTCATTCTTCACTCAACAGCTTCAATCCACCTAAGAGGTGCTGAGCATAAGCTCAGGGTTGATGTTCAACTCATCTAGGTCACTTCCTAGATGACTATCTAAAACAGGCAAAAACCAAAGCATCCATTGGAGAGGTATTTAGGGAGGTGATTGTCCCTCTCTACTCTGCTCTTGTGAGGTCCCATCTGGAGTACTGTGTCCAGGTATGGAGCCCTCAGTACCAGAAAGACAGAGAGCTGTTGGAAAGGGTTCAGAGGAGGGCCATGAAGATGATCGGGGGACTGGACTACCTCCCCTATGAGGACAGGCTGAGGGAGCTGGGCTTGTTCAGCCTGGAGAAAAGAAGGCTGCAGGGTGACCTCACTGCAGCCTTTCAGTGCCTGAAGGAAACCTACAACCAGGAGGGGAGTAAAATCTTTGAAAGGGCCGATAATAGCAGGACAAGGGGAAATGGTTTTAAGTTGAAAGAGGGAAGATTTAGGTTGGATGTTAGGGAGAAGTTCTTTACTAGGAGAGTGGTGAGGTCCTGGAACAGGCTGCCCAGGGAGGTCGTGGATGCCCTGTCCCTCGAGGTGTTCAAGGCCAGGTTGGATGGGGACCTGGGCAACCTGATCTAGTAAATGTGGAAGTTTGGTGGCCATGCCAGGTAGGGGGGTTGGAACTTCATGATCTTTGAGGTCCCTTCCAGCCCGGATCATTCTGTGATTCTGTGTGTGATTCCGTGATTCAGTATTTCCTGGCTAAAGGTGAGGGTGTTGGTTTTTTTCTCTCTTTTTTTCTCTTTTTTTCTTTATTTGTTTTTTTTTCTTTTTTGGTTTATTTTCAATCCTTCCTTCCTCCCGCCTTCTCCTTCTCTCCCCTTCTTCATCATTAACAAGCTCAAAATCGGCTAAATTCCTTTGTTACTGAGTCCAGACGCTGCAAACTATTCTTTCAGGTGTCTCCACACTTTGCTTTTGGGTATCCTTATATACCAATAATGGAGGCCAGGGAAGATGTGAGGAGAGAACCAGCTGCCTAAGACACAAACCTTCCCCCAGCTAATGCTGTGCAAATACAGTGATATTTGTCAATAGATGTGAGAGGATTCAGAACAATTCTCGTGCTAATTTTCTCTTTGTAGACTTCATTGCTTGTTTTCTGCCAATGAATGAAATAATTACTATGCATTTCTAGATTTAATGCTGCTGAAGAAAAACAATCATCAAACTGAAGTGTTTTTAAGGAGCTATAGCCATGGTCCATGACATTTG
The DNA here is from genome assembly GCA_030625065.1 of Alectoris magna. Lineage (NCBI taxonomy): Eukaryota > Metazoa > Chordata > Aves > Galliformes > Phasianidae > Alectoris > Alectoris magna. Next base: position 65,853,390 of record CM060560.1, read on the forward strand.
TTAGATGGTCACTCTCCTTTATTAGGACAGAATGTGTAACTCTACTTGGTTATACTAACCTACTCCAGCTCTCCAGTTAACATCTGATTGCTAGTTCAATTACCACTTCCCAGAAGACCAAGATTGTGCTGATTTAGAATTTTATTCTGATAAATTTAGTAAATCTCAAGGACAACACTGTAAAAATACGACTAATGCCAACACTTTCTCATCCTCTTTTATTTTCTTTTAATGTCTAACTCTTATTTTTCTTCACTGCTAGTAGTGAGTGTCACTAACAGCATCACATCTAATTACTCAGAGCAGGGCACGGAGTGTTCTCGTAAGGCATTGATTATCAACTTCTATAAAATATTTACTGTGGATTTCTAGAAGATATTTGAGGAGGAGCCAGCAGATTGAAATATTGATTCATGCACATTGGTCGTCCTATGATGCTCCTTCACTAATGACTTAACACATTGCCGTGGTGGCTCACCACAAGAGAAAACATAAAGGAATGCAAGATAAAACAATCTGAGAAGAGCCTTTGTCATTTGTTTTCATGTAGGATCTGCTGAAAGCAATGAGAACTAGAGACACTGATTCACCAACAGAATCTATCACCTCACAGCAGAAATATTCTGATTTCTATCTTATTCTGTAGAGGGGTTTGAAACTTTCCCTTCCATATGAAAAAGCATAGTGCCATCAGTCTTATGGTCTATTTATATAAGAAGATTTTCAGCCTATTTGTCTTCTTCAGGGGTTCTAGTACATCAGACAAAAATAAAGGCCATCCTTCAAGACTCAGTGACCGTAATACTTTTGCCTTTTCTCTTGGGATTCATGGTTGGTTGCTTGTGTTTTTTTTTTTATTTTTCTGGAAAACAAATGGAGATTCTGCTTTTTGTTAATTGTTTTAGATGCTAAAAACAAAGCTATGTTTTTTATCTCAAACAAAATTATGCTTTAATTTAAAAAAAAAAAAGTCTCCACTTGAACTACATTACTTTGACAGACTTTACATTAGTGAATTTACAAATTAGGTACATTGTACCTGCTGTGGCATACTGAAAGAAACATGCTTCTCTGTAGCTCTGTCTAGGACTAAGACCTAAATAGGGGATAAACATTGTTCTTACCAATCCAATTTACCTAGCAGCTGTTCCTTTAAATGGCTTTGAACTGTGACTGTCTTGCAGCACTTGGTTACTGTTTGTTCACATTTCTCAAGAGAGATATCCAAGTTCTGTAATCATGCACTCCTTTCTACAAACTTTACTTTCTTTTTTTTTCTTTTTTTGTTGTTGTTGTGAGTCCTCAAGTTGGTGTCTGAATGCATCTGGAGTCCTCAAGGGTTTTCCCAGAATATATGTGAAATTAGACAATAACATTCATCCAACTATGTGCTTCAGAGTTGGACACATGAGAATACTGTACTTTCTGTCAAGGCAAGTATTCTGATCATCTAATCATTTGCTGCTTATGAAAGACAAAGTAAGACAGCAGAAGAGCTGTGCTTATGTTTATTCATCCACCTGGAACAGTGTTTCTCAAGGACTGAGCCAGGCAAACTAGGCAGTGACACAGTCAGTTATTTCCCAAATATTCTTTCATCCAATAATGAAAGCACTAGCCAGATGAGCCACAACAACCTCCTTGGTGTCATCGAAACACTCAACTTTACTTGGAGGCCTAAGCCGGCCTGCAGATCTTCTTATGGGGGAACTCATGTACCCCCTTAAGTAATTTCAACAGATTCTTCATGGCACTTAATATTCTATTAATGTTGCTTTATCTTCTTGTAGCTTATGGTACTGCTTGGGAAGGATGAAGCTGTATTGACACAATACAAAGGATAAAACACCCACAGTGAGGCTGGTCACTGCTTGTTACTGAGAATAAAAAAGAGAGTGCTTCTAGCTCTGTCTAAGTAAAAAACTTCCTCATCAGTCAAGCCACTTGACCAGAGGAGGGCTTTAAATTAAAATATTCTTTTAAGCAAACAAAAAGAGCTTTGAATCATGTTCTGGATGGTTTGACCACCCATTGATTGGTGCATAAGCATAGGGAGAACAGATTTTTAACATACGTACTTAAAACAAGCAGAAAAAATTTCTAAATTTTAAATGGATAAAAAGTCTTATATTGACAACATATATGAAAAGTATTGCTGACAAAGGAGTGTGGAAGAACATGTTAGAGAGATCCTTCCACTCCATATGGACAGACCACATGGAATCTTAAAAATGTGAGCTCCTGTGAAATTCTCGGAAAGCTGATAGAATAATTGCATGCTATAGAGTTACATAGGCAGACTAGGGAAGTAGGACACTGTCAGAGCGGTCCAAAGGGAACAAAATTTCACAGGAACTCTCCACAGAGCAACACTCCTCTGAACAAGAGTGCAAATTTTGTGCAGAGGGATTGCAGTATCGGTCCCCCATCCTCTCTTCTGTAGTTTTTAAAGAGTCCTGTGATTCTATTGTTATCCTTGTTTATGTGCAGCCAACGTGGTTGTCACAAGTAGGAACAAAAGACTGGAAGGAATCTGAATCCAGTCTGCTGCTATCACGGGTAATCACCAACCACTTCATTCAATCCAATTTTGAACTCTCAATTACCCTTCAAAACATTTTTTCCAACTTGACTACATATGGATATTTTTTATTTTCGGGTGAGTTCAATTTTATGAATCACATAAACTCTGCCAACTGTGTGCCAAATTGAACTTTCTTACAGAAAAAAAAAAATAAAATTTTAGATTTCTAATCTTCCTTCCTAAGTTTTTCTTAGGGGTGTGTGATTTCTTTGCTAGCAGTGCAGCTTGTGGTGTCATAGTGAAATGAAAGTACGATTCTGTGCCCAATGTGCCTTGAATAATACAGGTAGCACTAGTACCAGTTTGTCATTCTGAGTTAGATAGCCATCCTAGTGATCCCTCAGACTGACTTAACCAGAAAAGTCAAACACCTGTGTGCTTCATCTAAAGTTCTCAATGACTTTGCCCTGTCACATCCATTCCACTTTTCTTTGTGTTAAGGAGTAGGGCTGTGCATCTAGAATACTATTTATATTCGTATTTTGATCCCAATATTTGTATTTCTGGATACAAATAAATACACATTGTCAGAAAATGCAAGTATTGTGTGCATATATTGGTGACTGTATTTTCTTATGAGAGTTGAGAATTTAAAGCGATAGAAACAGACATTTGAAAATCTTTGTAAGAGTAGACACAGAGTAATTGTAGACTTCCTCTTATGGGGTTTTACTGAAATTAATATCAGAAGATTATTTTAAAAACTTTCACTACAATCAGTATGAGTAGCCAGTGAACTAAAAGATTTGAAACCAAGGTCTACTCACGGGGCTCATGTAAAGTGGGAAGAATAGCCTATAAAATTTAAAGAGAAAATCAGAAATAAGCTGTGTCTGTAATACAAACTGCTTAAATATAAATACTTCATAAGTTAAAAGCTGTGAGTAAACCTGTGTTCAAAACTTTCCCATCCAACTTTTTCATTAGATTGAAAGCCAGTTCTATGGATTTGCTTACACAATTAAATCTACTGACAAAATTATACTCTGTTTTTACAAATGCGATTTCTTTGCCAGTCACTTATTGTTAAACATGAATGTGCTCTTGGTTATCCTCTTGGAATGAAACTTAATTCCTGCCTCTGTAAATTCATTGCAACAGATGTGCCAGTTCTCAACCAACTCACACTGTGAAATCCTTACTCCTTTTCAAGACTCCAGTCCACAGTAAAACTGAAGTTGACAGCTGAGCCACAGATAAAGCAGAAACTGCACAGATTTCTCAGGAAGTGCACCAGGGATTTCCCTGTCAGAGCTTTTTATACTTTATTTATGGTCCTAACACAAAGATAGTTTATTCCACAAGACATTTTATTTCACAAAATGTGTACTTAATTCTTCCATCGTCTTTCACTGAACTTTCAGTACAATATCTCTCTTTTCCCTTTAGTAACACCACTATTTTCAGATATTAGTTTGCTATGCAATTCATGTTTTATGTTTCGTTATAACAAGTTACTAGAACTGATCTACGTGCTCAGAAACAAACACAGATTCTGTGCTTCTCTAATGATGACCAGTGCTTATTCTAACAGTCTTTGATGTGCAGCAACCAAGTAAACTATGGTTATGGCCAAATTCCCAGAATAACAGGTAGGGGTAATTGTTATCATGATTATATGCCTTCTACACATTAGACCTTAAAACATACTGTGGCAGGAGTGTGAACATAATGCCAGCTGTTGCCCTTAGCAGAGCATTACCTGAACCACCACCTGCATTCTTGCAGTCAGACAGGGAGGCTGGCAAAACATAAGTTGAGCACATCACCCCTTCTAAAGATTTAAGGTGCTCATCATGCCAAATTCAGAAGGATCTGATACATCTTCCAATTTAATAATGTTTCCTGCCCAGTAGGCTCGACTGTGCAATAAACTAGCATGATGAATCATGCCAATAAGTTCTGCCTTTTTATATTACCCTCCGTCTCACCACCACAAATCTAGTTAAGACCTGAATTACTGCTTGGCACTTTCAGTTAAAGTAAATCCAGTCTGCGAAATGGAAAATGAGCAAAGCTGAATATCGGAGAGCTATCCAGAAAGATAGCAACAAACAGAACGGACATTTTCCCCGACTGGCATTTAGAAGACCATTGTCAGTTCATAGCTATAGTCAAATAACTTAGATTTTTAAAGTTGGATTGTAAATGGAAGGCGTTAGCAATGCAAAATAAGTGGCACTTGTTAAAATTTCACATAGCAGCAACTTGTGCCAGTGAAGTCTTTTATTTATTAATTTGCATGTTTGCTTATTTTTAGTACAGTTTATTATATGCTCCTCCAAAGTGCAAGAAGCAGTTTTTCATGTAAGTGACATATGGACCAGTAGGCCATCCTCTAGCACTGTATAACCAATGCTCATCATAGATACACATTTTCACCTACTCGTGGAGAGATTCCATGTATGTCAGCTTTAGTTTCTACATTATGTGAAATTGGATTATTTTTATAGAGCAAGTCTTAGTGTAACAGCATCACAATTCATAGTGGAGTTGGAAAGGTACCCTTTGCTGAGGTGCAGTCTTGCATCTTGTAATTGTCAGCCAAAGGTCCTCCAATGCCACAAAAACAAGAAGGCCAATCAAGAAAAAAGCAAACTTTCCTTCCTAGAAAAATGACAAAATCCTTGCTATCCTGTGCAATTTTCTGCCTCTAGAATCAATTTTATTTCACTCCACACCTCAATATCCCTCCTGAGTCTGGCAGGGCAAAGCACTGCTGATTAGTGTCTTCACAGCAGTGAGGGTAGCACAGCTTATGCCAGCCCAGGCACCACAGTCCTGAGTGTATAATGGCCAGGAAAAACAGTGCTGAATCCTACGGTGCTATGTTCACCTGAAATTCAGGAAGGAGTAGATTTTACCCACAAATAGAGGCTGTGACATCACATCCATAAGGCATCTTCAATTCTGGCACCATTAATATATTAATAAAGGTTACATTTTATCAAAAAAGGTTAAGTCTTGTACATCTGACTGATGATTGGAGCAGTACAGAACCATTTCTACTTTCAGTAAAATCTGAATTGACAAAGTTCATATTCAGACCAAACTTTAGTTCTTTAAGGCCCTGCGACATTCTGCTTTCATATATTTTTGACTATGAAATACTATTGATTTAAAGTGACTCATGCATTTTCATGACACTTGACAAATGGCAGATCCAGTGTTTTGACTAAAAGAATTCTCTACTCTAAACAATGACAGCTATAGAAATTAAAAACAAAACTCCCATTGACTCACCCACTTTCTAGTATTAGTGCTAGTTGAAATATTAATGAAAGCTGTAATACTTCTCATCTGACTTTTCACAGCATTTGATTCAGAATTTTCCCAAACCTCATAGCATTCATAACACATGTGCTGTCATCATTACAAATTGACATTGCGGTTAACAACATATCTCTGTATACTTATCTTTGAAATCCACTGAATTGTTCAATGGTCCATTCCCAGGCCTTAATCTGAAGTTCTTGAAGTTCAATAAGGGCAGGGGTAATATTCTGTATCATGGATGATAAAGTCAATGCATCAATACCGGTTTGTAACCAGCAAGCTGAGCAGTATGAAAAACTGGTGAAGATTACTGCAGTTGGAAGGCTGAGTGTAAGTTAACAGTGTGCTCTCAACACAGTTCATGCAGCACTAAAATGGGCCATGCTATGCCTGTGTCCAGCAGATCAAATGAATCTGTCATTGCCCTGTATGCAGTACTGCTGAGGCCATGCATGAAATTATGTACCAAGTTCTGGCATACCCTTCTCCAATACATACCAAGGGATACTGAGAAAATAGAGGGAACTGTTAGGTAACTGCTAAAAAGATCAGAGAGTCAGGACGGGTGAATGGTAAGAAGTTGAGGAAATGTGCTCATTTGGACTGATAAAAATAGGCTAAGGGATGTGGTATTCACAACTACATCTTGAATGGCAGTTAAAAAAAACACTTAAGAGCCATAAATATTCAACCAGATATGTAGTGAAAAAAATGACGTAACTAAAACCAACAAACAAGCTGACATTGTTCATTCTCTGAGCAATTTCTCTTTTTATGTAGCACATAAGCCATGTCAAGAATTACATTATGCTTTCCTAGTGAGACCTCTCAATGCCATCTGGAGAAATGTATATTTTTAAGATTATGCAAAGTCCCAGTTTGAACATGCCATTTATGCCAGTGACTGTTTTTTAATACGTATTGCTGCCCCAGTTTTTTCAAATTAATTTGTTTATTATACAACTTCTTAAAATAACCATTTGATACCATCCCAATCTTATTTTCCCATTGCAAATTGGTAAATTTACATACTACCTTAAATGAAGGAAAATCCCTAGCTGCTTTAGTGGACACCATATATTCTACATTTCTACATAAATCCAGGCTGCAATTAGCAGAAGTATAAACTTTGAATAATGAAGTGTGTGACTGAGTAATAGGTTTGCTATTAGAGAGCAGTTATGTTGTGATTCAGCTGTGTGTGTAAATATAGAAAGATACTTCAGTGTAAGAAAAAAAAAAATAAGCAAACAAACACAAGAAAACCTTTTAACAAATTTCCATTTCTATCTCTTATTGTAACGTAATGTGTACTAGATGTTCCAAATGCCTAACTGCAATCATTTCAGTAACTAGTGGATACCAGTTTTTTATATTTTTTTTACTCTTCTTATCTGTTACATGTACAAATAAAACAAATTCTACCTGTTTGTGTTTTGTATCTACTGTGCAGTGGACAGTTATCTCCAAAAGAGTGAAAAAAATGGACTCCCTACAAGGTTCTTCTTGTAAGAAGTTGTTCCTCTTTGGCCTTGTACAGTGCCAGTTCACAAACAGAGACTGTATGGATAGGAAGGCTAAGGGACTGAGATAGTAAGCACAATTCGACCTAGTAGTTTCGGCCCAAGGGTATCTACTGTATCTGTGTTATGTGCCTACACCCATTTGCTTAATGGAAGCATAGAACTCATTAGTTCTGCATGTGTGAAACAAAACTAAACTAAAACTGATGATAACATTAAGATCTTTCCAGTAGAGGAGTTAACTCCACACATCTATGGAGAAAATTACCATAACAGAGAATTTAAGCTTTGTGTAAATCAAATCAAGCAGCATTTGGTAAGAAGTTATTTCTAGCAAGTGGGTGATTTAGAGTTCATTCAAGGGAAGAGAAAACCTGGTATTCCAGGAAGTATCAGGGTGGAGGGCTTTTGGCAATGCCCTCATTACATGGCACTAAGTCTCAGATGACGCAGTGACAAGTGGCATCTACTGCAATTAGCTGGTGTAGGATATATCCTAAGGTGAGCTGAGTTCACAGCCTAAGCTCATTTACACAGCATCTTTGAAACCTACTGAAATGTAATGTACAGTCGCAGAGAAGTTTACAGCACGAACATAGAGACAACACCCCCAGAAATGCAAAAGCCAGAAAGACCTTAAGCTCTCTGTCTGGCTCTCAGGTAATTTATGAAGCACTACCAGCCTGCTCATGTCAGCATGACAGGATAGCAGAGAGCTGCCTATGACGGCTCTACATAAGCAATAGGGAGTGCAGTTCTCCACGACCCAGGATGCTGGGTGATAGAAAGCAATGCACCTGAGACAGAAAAAGGAGCCTTCAGGTTTTAAGACTGTTGAATGTGTGAGGCATTAATAACCCTGGAAGTCATCTGAATATTCAGAAGCTTTGCTCCCTGTACTATAGGCCCTCAAGTATCACCACCACTTCTGCCCTTCCCCATCTCCCAAAACTGACATCCCACAACTATTTCCACGGTGCAAGAGTAACAGATCCAAGAGATCCATGAAAATAGGACTCTTCCAGGGAATCTATTGCTTGAGTGGGCTATCAGGCAAACATAAATCTCTATACTGCAAAAGTCCAGTCAGATCAAATTTCAGTGAAGAGAAGAAAAAAGAAAAGCAGTAATAGACACAAAACAAAGTTCATCTGACTGAATATAGATATAAATCTTATAGACACTTGTAGACGCTGTCACTGGAGATAACCATCCAAATTCCCTTTACAGCTGACAGAGAGGAACATACAACTCTTAAAGCAGTCATCTGAAATTGGAGTCAAATAAAACATACTCTAAAAGAATTCTTTTATTTTTCAGCAGCTATAAAAGAATCCTAAAGGAAGCCTAGTTCTACCATAAACATTTACAGTTATGGAAGATGATTCCCACCCACATTATGTAAAACGAGCAGAAGCAGAGATGCTACACTGAGGAATGCAGCACAATAATATTCTAAGATCTATAAGCAATAGTGCAGTCATGAGGAAAAGGGGTGGATGTAGGATTTTCCCTGTTCTTTCTAGGACTAAAGGAAGATACCAGCATGAATATGTCTACAGTACCCACAATATTATGCTGTGTACATTGTGTACCTGTAGTATCAGAGAGAAGGCTGCTCACATTAGCACAGATACAAAGAGTCTTTGTGATAACTTGGAGCTCTGTGTGAGATCATTCATTCTTCTGCACCAGAGGCTCTGGGCTAAAAGAACTGGACTACCTCTCCATGACAAGTCATCTGAACAAAATCAGCTCAGACATTTCTATATTTCACCATAACATTCAGCAGTTTCCCTTGCAAATGTGCCTATATTAAGAAGTAGATGGGACAGTAGTCTCAGCAAGTTATGGTCAGCTCTCGGCAACACAGCAACCAAGTGTCCCAACTAAATTTCCAGTTACGTTCTGAATGAGCTTTTCTAATCAGGGTGAGAATTAAAAGATGATAAGAACTCGGAGAACACGAGGAAATAGGAAATGATTTTCTTCTGGAGAAAATGCACAGCCTCATGTTTTTAATGTTAGAGCTATCAGACTTACAATGAACTCTTTTGTATAAGGAAGATTCAAGTAGTGTGAGGTGCTGCCCGTTGCATAGCTCCCCAAGTTATGTGTCAGACCTCAGGAGAACAACTTCACAGTGCCTGTCACTTTTCTATGTTCATTTTGGAGGCCCATCACTAATCATTTCACAATGTCTCTGCTAAATACTGCCATAGCTGTTCTTTCTTCCAATAAAACTGACCTGAGCCATCCAGTTATATGGAACTGGACCTGCCAAACACCTGTTTGTGTTTAAGTTACTGCTGAGAATACAGATACAGCAGTCTGCAAATAGTCTTGTGCCACGGATATTATGCAGTTTTCAGTATTCTCTGTGAATTTCTCTGGTCCACATACACAGGCTCCCCCTTGTGTTACACTTTACAGGAACATGGCCCCAGTGGATAGCAGGGTATGTCTGCTTTAAGTATACAGTCGTATACAACAAAACTCTTGCCAACAAAGTAAAATGGTCGGCGTGCACAACTACAGAGCATGCAGATTCTCACATTCATACAGTTTGGTGCAAAAGTTAAGCAGGTCTCCCTTTTTGACTTGCATTTCGTCCTGTACTTGGCACAGTGCAAAGAATAAGAGCTGGCAGAACCTCATGAATGTGAATCCTGGCTGGAGTGGTATTTCATACTTTTCTTACATATCATCCAACAGTCTTTTGACAGAGATTGGCTTCCATTCACAAACAGGGATGTGGCCATTGTTATTGGCATAACAGGGAGTAGGGCAGCACTTCTGTCTGGCCATAATCGCTGCAGATATTGTATGAGACAGGCAATGGCAGTCTGACTCACCACAGGCTGTTTCAATTTATCTCATGAAAGCCTGCCTGACAAAAGAGTGGCCCTGCTGAGCCTGCTCTCCAGCTCCAATGCAACTGCTCCCCTTCACTCAATTGACATCCAACTCCAGCAGGGCTGTGCTCTGCTTATGTTCTCCTCCTTTTCGTAATGTATGAAGACCACAGCAGTTAGCCTGCAAGTCCCCTGCTGCTCATAGTATAGGATAGGAATCTATGGGAATCTACATAGTATGTACATAGTATGTCCCTCTCCTTTGGAAAACAGCAGCACTGTTTGCTTAAGTAGAGTTCCTCCTGGGTAAATGGAAAACAGCTTACAAGAACTTCCCTGTAAACTCTTTTTCTCATCAGTTTATTTCCCACTCTTGTGAAATTAACCTGACAGACAAAGGTGAGAGGTAAGCACTTGCTTTTGCGAGCTGATAGATAGCAGCACTGGTTATACATTTCCTGACTGGGTCAATAGAGATAACCAGGGTTCCTACCCATCAGCTTGGATTCTTCAAGAAATACTTGAGGCACATAGAGCCATATGGAGAATTTGCACTGTTGCTCTGCAGCTCAGACCCTATTACTGGTTAAGTAAGCAGTCCAACACTTCCAGTTATTGATTTTGAAAGAATATACTCAAAGACACAGTAGGTACTTTCCACACAAACCTTACAAACACTCCAAGTGCTTAGAAGCATTTTCCAAAGCAGCACACACACGTTTCAGTGAGAATGTTCATGGATGTTTTGTAAACATGTTGAAACTGCTTTTCTACTCTCTTTGATAATTTCATATTTGTCAGTCAATAGAGTAATTTCATCATTCTGTGAAGCATTGGGCTAATTTTTGCATGAATTGCTGTATTGAAAACGGTTTCTTATTCCTATTGTAGCAGCCTTGTCCTAAGACTAGGCTGTTTTTAATTGATATTTTACAACTAGAAACATTTATTCTAGCCTTGTTATTAATGCCCTATAATATTTATATTATTTATGAATTTTGCATATTAACAAATACTACAGAAGTTTTCTTCTGCTATAACATTATTACAGATTTAGTCACATATTTCATAACCATGTTACTTTAATATGTAAACAAAGAAATAAAAGTATGTTTAACAAAGATGTGTATTACCCTCAATAGAACATCACAGCTAATGACAGCAGTCATGCATGTAAAGCTTATTGGTGAGCTTCTACAGGTTTTTGTTCATTTTAAGCATTTATTTTTCTTAATGCTAAATACTGATCTTGACTTATAAGGTAGATATTCTCTTTGGTATTCTTGGCACAGGAAACACTTTCAGAAGTAATCTGACACTTTTAAAATATTGTTATTGTTTATGTATTATAAAAAAACCTCTCATTCTCAGGTTGGGATTGATCTTGATTTCAGATAGCTAAATCTAATCTAGACATCTAGATTCCCTTTGTTGTTAACAAAACTATGTAGATAAGAATATGCCTCTTTGCTTTTTTTTTTTTTTACTGTTTTTCTCAGACATAACATATGAATCCTTTGTTCAGACATGCACTTTTACGTGCACAGACACGTTTAGCTGTCCAGCCTTGCCTCCAGCTGCCTCCAGATGAACATAAGTCTCACACTGAAGCTTTGTCATATCTACCAGAACCTAGAAGACTCTAGATAACAAAAGCAATCTCATGTGGTGTAAAATATGTATACAACAATATGTGAATCAGCCCTTAGATTTTCACCTTTGAATTCAATGCCCTAGAAATACCTTCTTCTCTCATCTCACTTTAATGAAATCAAGAAAACTACAAGCAGATTCAGTGCCCGGATCATCTGCATGGATGACAGACATAGCACAGGACATGAATGAAAACTACATCAATCCATGTTATCTGCAGCAGCATCTTTGTTTCAGGAAAGATTTTTCGGGCCACTTGACTGAGACCAGCAAGAGAAAACAGTGAGTTGGGCACATGGACACAGGGAAGGGTTTTCTTTAACATTTCTTATAGACTAGCACATACCATCACAAAGAACAGTTCAGATGCAAAATCCTTTCTTATTTGTTAGACAAGGACTTCTGTCACCCAACTCACTGTGTGAATAGCACTTCCAGAATCAAGCTTTTAAATCTGTCATTCATTTGCTCAACTGCATCTATCAGTTTGCAAATCTACGTATTTAGCCAACTGCCTTAGCTCTTTGTTTGCAGAATGAAAATAGTGCCATTTCCTTAACTCAGGAGCACTGTAAGAAACTGCAATAAAAGGGGCAAAGAAATATGGTAACAAGGCTCTTTTAAGTAGCACAGATGAAACTGTCTTTTGTTCCTTCTGGGCGCAAAAGATGTCAATGCCATCATACCATATTTTTTCATTATCTTATCCACAGACTGCAAAAAAAAAAAAAAAAAAAAAAAAAAAAAAGGCAGTGAAATCTTCAGCAAAGAGTTAAATGCAGCATTCTTTCTTCAGGTCTGAAGAATCTGCGAACATAATAATGTTATTTACAAAAAGCAATTTCTATATGGGAATTGGTAGACAGCTATTTAAACATAAATGAATTTCAGACTGGAGTTGTGTGGGGTTTGCACTGTCATTCATTTAAACAGAAAATGTCCTGTACTGTATGGGGAATGAATAAATGTACTGTAAGTATTCTGAGACACACTTCAAACAGTCTCTCAGCACTTCTTCCTCTGAAGAGTTTGGGTACCATGGAGATTAATAGCAGAGAAATGCCTATAAAAATATCCATCCAGCTTCTTACACAAGATGAATTCTGAACATTTATTGTGATGTAAATTTGAGTAATGGTGTCTGTAGTTGTTCTTAGAAATGGCTTTCTTAGTGTACAAAATCTGTTTACTAATGAACATTCATCTATTTATGCATTTCATTTTTCGTACTCTTATAATTTTCCATAATTGCCCATAATTGTCGCATAATTGTGCAACCTTTCTGCTCAGTGGCTCAGGGATCAAAATTACTTACTTATCTACTGAAATGTGGTCAGAAGGCTAATGAAATCTTGGGATGTCTCAGTAGGGAACCAATGGGTAGAGAAGATATAGCAGTGTTACATGTGTCAGAGGAAAGATGTTACTGAAATAAAACACAAGAGAGGGAGTGATCTTCTTGATCATGAACAGATTTATTACATGCAGTCATGTCATTCTCATCCATCTCAGAAGGCAGCCACAATCCATCTTAAAAAATAGATATGTCTTTTTTCCTCTGCAGTGTTGGAAGATATTTCCAGGATATCTCTAAATGGATATTTTCTTGCAGTATCCTATCCACTTAAGAGCACTCCGCAGTTTGTTCTGAAAAATCTGTATGAAACTCTATTTCTCACAATTCAACAGAAAACATAAAAATTTGAGGGCAAGAAAAAAAAGAGGTTAGCCAAAGAATTGAAATATTCTTTGGAGTGCCAGGGTGGAACTGACTGTAAAAGATACTGTGTGGCCAGATTGCTTATGAACAACAATTTCAAAGAAACTCAAGTTTCACTAGATGGACAATAGACAAGAGTCTATTTAAGTGGCCAATGGGAAATGAAGAGAGGACTGTTTAGGGATGGAGATTTGTGTATTCTGCCCTGCTCAGCCTGCATATCACCCAGCAAGACAGAGACATAGCAAGCCCCTGGGAAGGACACATTCCCCAAGGAGATGCTGAGTTGTTGTGACATTTGTTCCCCTGCCCCAGCCAGCCAGACCTAAACAGAGGTGTTTGTGGGCCAAAGTGGTAAGAAAATTCCAAGTTTTTCTATTAGCTCCAGGCAACGCTTCCTCTGGAGCTCCAGAGAGGCTCCAGCATAAACGTGATCCTCAACCACAGAGGTGGATCTGCATCTGGGCCAGAAATGCCCAGGTGCCTGCCTCCTCCTTGAAGGTGCAGAATGGTCTTGGGTATGTTGATCACATCTCTGAAAGTGGGGGGCTGCTGTGCTTTTTCACTGTTCTCCTTCTTCCTGTACTGTTCAAGAGGATGAGGAAGGTGCATGCTCTTCGCTGCAGTGATTCCTTTAAGTGCCCTTCCAGAACCAGGACATGGAAGGCTCGTTTATGCCATATTTTCTTTTTTATGGGTACTAGACAGAATCCAGGTGCTCTGTCAACAGTAAAACCCTTGGAATCCCATGTTATTGGCCCCTGAAGAGCTTGTGATGCATTCCTGACTCAGGTCAGGAAAACACCTGTGTTTGTCAGGCCTTCCCCTGCAGTAATGGTCCCCAGCTGGGCACAAGGGCAACAAAACCCATCTTGAGGGACAACAGCCATGCCTCAACCAGATCCTTTGGGTGGGATCTGTGAAGTGATGAGAGAATCTCACACACTGCCTGGGGAGCAGTCAGCCTTTGCCCTGTCTATAATGGTGAAAGGACTCAGCATTTCCTAGCCTTCCCATCTTCACCTTCTGCTGAGAGCATGCCAACCTTAGGCAGTGCAGAGAGTACAGGACAGTGAAATCTTGTGTACTGTTCCCCTGGGGCCCTTGGAGATAAAAACACACTATCAGAAAACGGTGTGCCCTATGTGCTGGCATGCGTGACTACGTCGAGCTAGGAGGTCCTTCCCAGACCCATTCAGCATGTCCTATCACTATCAGTTCATACAGCTACTCTTTTGTTATGGTCAAGTCCTCTTCAGCTTCAGTAATACCTCTAAGTTTGAGTTGATCATCATCAGCTTTTGCCTAATTCTACCTTAGATGTCAAAAATTTCTACGTGCAGCAGGAACAATTTCAAGTCTGATCCCTAAGTAATACACCAGTCATTTTTTAAATACTGTTAATTCTGCTTTAGTCAATCTTGGATTCTCTTCTATTGCCACCAATTTCCTTTGAACACTGGATAAAATATTGAAGTGTAAACCAATTAACCCACTGCATTACCTATCTTTGAAAAATTGGTTAGCAATAAAAAAGATTCTGAGCAGACTAGAAGCTCAGCCTTTGGCATTCAGCTTCTCGTTAGGCATCATATCTGCATCTGTGCTGGGTTGGTTTTTTTGCAGTCTTTTCCGGGATTTTGTAAAATACTGATGTCAAGTAACTTCTACTTCCTTGAATAGTGTACTTCATTCCTACAGTTTTAGTTCTACTTGCTACTGTTCCCCAAGTATCAAAATCATTCTGAAATAACAGACTGGGAGGAAAAAGCTCATGTTGCTGGCATTGCAGTTTCCTGTGCCCTCCGTCTTCACATCTAGTACTATATGTTTTGTAACATTAACTGAAGTGTTACTGTTAACCTCAGATGTGGCCATTTGAACAATTTTTCTATTCTTTTCTTTTTTTCCCCCACAATTTGGAAGGGTTTCAAAAGAGAGCACCCTTTCTTTTACTTTCTAAGAAAATTTCGTAAAGATTATTTTTGTGAAGCTTGGAAAATTAAACTATTCCTCATGAGTCTGAATTCTATAATTATATTCAACCTCTTTTCATACATGTAGCTTCCGCATCTGTGTCTTTAATTATCTGGCTCAATCTTTCTGCCTCCCTTGCAGACTCAGTCTATTTTCTCTCCAAACTTCTGGGCATATGTTAACAATACTTTTTAAATGGTCACAATCTGAGAGGAACTATTCTGAAATGCAATTCAGTTGATTGTTAATAGTAGTAATCAAAATACTTTGTAATTATTCCTGCGAGAATGCTTGTATAGATTACATGAAAGGATGATTGCAGAGGAAAATAATGGCTGTCTTGAGTGCCTGTTATTTATCTAGAAAGCATTTTTTAATAAAGGAAAAGTTTCTGGCATACATCACATAAATGTTGCATTGTTTCAGGTCCTTGTTCTTAGCTCCTCTCCCATCCAATTTTCTAAAACACTTGTCTTCGTACAAGGCATGCATCTAGAGATGGAGAACTCTAGAAATTGGTGACAGTTAGTGCTGTGAAGAAGGTAAGAAGGTGTGGCCATGTAGTAAGTGTATTAACACATCATCATTCAAATCAAATGTGTCTGCAAATTTAGCTTGTTAACAGGAACCATGCAAAGGATTCTATGACAGTGAATGCAATATCCTCTCCAAGCTGACACACTGAAGTGAGTTAAATGCAAACTTTTACCAAGAGAGTGATTTGTGTAACTGGGACTGGAATGAAGGAAGGCAGCAGAAACTGGTCATAAAGGTCTGCAATGAACAGAATCCCTCCCTGTAAAGTCAGATGTAGAACAGGCCTTTCTCCCCTCTTAAGCAAATATTTAATTCCCATCAGGAATGAAAGCTCTTATTTAAATGAGTGAAAAATGTCAACACTGTTTTTTGCTGTTGTTGTTTGTTTTTTGTTTTGTTTTGTTTTGTTTTATTGTGGGGGGAGAAATAACATACTTAAATTCCCCGAAGTATATGACTAACCTGGTTTGTGAGCTTTCCAGGGAGGTGCATACTTGGGTGACAGAATTTGTGTGACTAATATTTACAGGGTAGTAAAGCCAAAGTCTGATGGTAAGAAGTTGCTGGAAGACCTGGAGACCAAATACACAGTGGGGTGTATGAGGAAGGAATGCAAATAAAACTGGATCTAGGCAAATTAACAATACTGTAAAAGGGACAAATGAATCTTGGCTTTACATTTACAGTGATGGATTCTCAACACACCACTACTATCTAGTAGATTAACACAAGATGTTTGTTTAGAAATATTATGAATTATTCAGTTCAACAGAATATCAGCTGACCCTGTGGTTAATTATCCTCAGAATATTTACACTTGCTTTCGGCACAGGTGGAGAAAGCACACCTGTTTCAGATCCTAAGCAGTGGCAGAGATGAAACACGGGAGGAGGCACAACCAGAGAGTGGAGGAACACATGCTGTATTTTTTCCCACTCCACTTCTGTACCCACTGCACTCATTCTGCCTTCCTTACCTCCTTCAAGCCTGGTTGAGTATGCAAAGAGATTTTGGCACCCTTTCTGTCTTCTGTCTTTCTCTGTCTTCTCCATCCTCAGTCAAAAAGAGATTTGTGAAAATTTCCAGAAGGCCGTCGTTGTCCCAAGCGTAAGGGCACGCAAGATGCATGGACCTATCAGCCAATTCTTCTGGTTCAAGTGGTCTTTTCTGGGAACCTTATGGGGTTTTTCCTTACTGTTGATGTGCACGCTTATTTTCTGAAGGCATTATTTTCCAGTTTCTGTTTGTTTACCTTGCAGCTTTCTGCTGTGTGCTGGAGTTGTTGCTGGTGGAGAGAAAAGTGGCTTAGACCAGCAGAAGTCTAGCACATAGAAACACATGTAAAGAATTGAGAGATCCTGAGAAACAGAATAAAATCTGCTTTAACATCTGTGCATGTATTTCCCATTTTCCTCTGTTATTTGTCCAAACTGGTGATAGCTGAACCCATGAACCTGGTTGCCATATATACCCCCTGGAATGATGAGGTAACTGCAGAGCAGAAATCTGGGAATGAATCATGTACTTAATGTCTAGAACATTTCCATGACGACAGTTTAATGATTTGACAGATCTGATATTCATGTGCTAGTGAATGGTAAGAACAACTGTAGGATCAAGACAGTTCCGAACTGGCAATATGTTGTGCCCTCCATGAAGGGTGCAATCTATCTTCTTTCAGTTTATATACAAACTGTGATATGCAGTATGCACATTCCTCCCCTGTCTGTACCGCATCTTGAAAATCAGCCAGGAAATGATTTAAATGGGCTGACTCTAAATGGCCTTTTTTTTCTTATGGGTAAAAACAGTTTGTCTAACAGCTTCCTGCCTGAGATCTCAAAATAGCAAGACATGGGAAAGTGAAAAATAATAAAGGAAAAAGCTGTTTTCCCTTGCAATTCAAAGATTCTTTATATAAGGAAGGTTTCCTTCTTGTTTGCTTTTTATTTTCATTTTGATTCATACGTTTAATCTGTCTAAAGAAGTGGTTGCTGCAATCAAGCATCAGTTCTGATCAGTATTACACTTTGAGGAAGTTGAGATCCAAATCCAGATTGTCTTCCCATGTCCATTTCAGGGCAGTTATCAGTGGCATTCAGGTGCATTACAATGTTGGCCTTTGTCAGCCAACGAAGCAGGGGCCAGTGCCACGTGGTTAGTAATCACCAAATGGATATGATGATTTACAATCCAAGTAAATCATAAAACAGGAATAAAGAGGTGAAAAGAAGATAAAAAGGCAAAAGGTATAAGGAGTTTGTCTAATGGTAGTGGCTGTGAATTGCTGATGTCTGTACAAAAGAGCGTATAGCAGTGCTGCAGAGTGGTTGGCAAGACAGCAGAGGCAGATAAAAATAATTGAGATTTAAAATGGATAAATGTAAAGTAGAATATTTAGGGAGAAAAAAAAAATAATTGGCAAAGATAGAAAACTGGAAATTGCTTTTTAGAGAAGCAGTAATGCAGAAAACAAATCCAGGAGCTATAATAAATATATTAAAAAGGAGCCCACAGTGAATTGCCATCTCAGTGTAAATAAATGCCAATCTGTGCTACAAAGAAGTGAAAAGGATTCCTTCTAAGACAAAAGAGATAATCAAAATTCTGCTGTCTGTCTCTGACTGGAAGCTACTTATAATATAGATTTATTTTACGTCTTTATCAGGCCCTGGAGTGTAGCATGTGAACTAATGACACTATCATGTTTTTTTAAAGAGAGGTTACTGTCATATATATATTTATATTTTTATACTTACATATACCCTTAATATGACAGGAAAATAAAGACATCGTTAGAATGGCAT
The DNA here is from genome assembly GCA_030625065.1 of Alectoris magna. Taxonomy (NCBI): domain Eukaryota; kingdom Metazoa; phylum Chordata; class Aves; order Galliformes; family Phasianidae; genus Alectoris; species Alectoris magna. The sequence goes on from CM060560.1 coordinate 65,872,322, forward strand.
CTACTTCTTAAGTGACATTCATAGACAATTTTGTGCAACAGTCTAATTTTGAGGGACAGTGATATTTCTTTTCTGCATACTTTTAACCATAACCAGTAGGTTATATTCTTATTCAACACAAAAACCTGTAACAGACAAGAAACTTGTATTGTCTGGGCTTTCTGCCTAACAGTTCTCTTTCAGTGTTCAGAGAAAATGAGTGGAATCAGTCAGTCAAAGACATGGTCAGCAAAACATGTTGCTCTTCACAGCTACCCAGGTATGATACAGAAAACAGACAGATATTGACAGTGAGCTGCTGAGATTTCATGTCCTCAGTGTGTTATGTAGGATGAGACTGAAAATCGTCTTTATAATCATGATGGGTAATCCTGCCAAAAAATATTTTTCAGATAGATACAAAAAATTACGACTGTCAGAAGTTGTTAGACCTTGGAAGGGGATCAGTGAAAGTGCAGACTTCTGCAGATAGGGGCTCATACTCTCTTCTCTCTGTATTTTCCTCCCCAGCCAGTCTGATCTTTAGAGGTGTTTGGGATCTATTCTCAGGGGATTTATTCTTGAGGAAGATTCTCCCTGCCTTAAAGAATAGGACTGCCATCCCCAATATTGACCTTATCCTGGGTTCTTTTACACACAGCTGCTCATCGTTGGTGTTTTACTTGAAAGGGGGAGTAACACTATCACCAGGGGAAGAATAAAAGTGAAAACTCTACTTTTCCTCCTTTTTTAAGGGAAGATCTTATGTTGGAAGTGCCAATTTAAGAGGTGAGCGTGGGGAGGAGAGAGGAAAGAGAGAGGGATGCAGTGCACAGTGGAGCTCTGTCAGATTGTGTATCATAAATAAGGGAATGGTAGTACTGCCAGTATTACCAGGTACATGAACTGCCATGACTGTTTCATGTATTCATAAGTACCAGTGGGGAGGGCCATTAAAAAGTCAATGTCAGAGAGGCACAAATTTATTTTAAAAAAACAAAAACAAACAACATGCATTGGCACAGACAACTAGATCCACCATATCCAGCTGAACATAGGTGTTTAGGCAAGATTTAATTCATCAGGTTTTGAATGCTTTTATTCTCTAGTCTCAAGTGTTCACACACTGATTCAGGTCATTCCACTCACAACTTTCTCCTCTCAAAATAGGCCAGATGCTATCTTTGACTGTAACAAGTCTAAGAAACTTTCTACTCTCTGAAAGCAGTGCCCGTGGAATCTTGTCCGAAGAGCTTTCCAAAAGCTACATTAACTGTACCAAACACTCTAAAACCAGAGTGTTTTGGAGAAAGACATTTTTAAGAAGAAAGAATCATATGGTAGAAGTGGCCCTAGATAACTTCATGCCTTGAACCCATCCCACTGATCTTCCCTCTAAAAACGTAATTTCTAAGCTTTAGTTGACCCAGCGAGTATCTGGAGGTGGAGACACTTCGCATGTAGAGCAGATGAAACGTGCAGCTTAAAAGAGACAGGGCATGAAATATATTAAACCGGTATTTGTTCCATTATTGCTGAAATATATATATTTCTGGATGATTTATGTACAACTTATTGTATTGGTTCTACCAAAAAAAAAAAAAAATCTATTAGATAAAATAAAACAGACAGAATAAATGATTTTCTAAATGTAATTTGATTATACAGCCCACCTTCATAAAAGGTTGAATTATTAATGTGGTGTTAATGCAACTATGATAGCCTTCACATATCCATTGCCTCTAAGGTCACTTAATTTTCCAACCAGCATTAATCAATTTCTACTATGATTTAATAAATGAAGTCACAAATGTCCTCCTCTATGACATCTTAAGTTTGAGCTTCTATTTTTTTCCAAATGTTTGAGCTCTCTTCTTGCATCTTTTATTTTATTTTTTTTAACATAATAGGATTGCAGTGATGTTCAGAAAGAGCAATGGAGTACCAAGAACTCTTTGTCTAGTGAGGGTTTTCACACTACGAATTCAGATATTCTCTCATCTCCTGTGCATCTTCTATTCTCTGCTGCACATTGCATCCATCAGAACACAAACTGTTTCTCACCTTCCTTGCAAACCTTTGTAGCAGTGTTTTAGGATACACACAGGTAAACAAAAGCACAATACTCTTGATATCAAGACACCAAAGAGGCTGGTGATCTCAGCTCAGTGGCTTCAAAAGAAGTGTAGGCAGGGATTTAAGCAAGGTGTAGAGGTCTGACTTCAAGTAGATACAAAAAAGCACTTTTGTATAAGGTCTCAATCATCAAGTGCATTTGAACTCCAGAAAGTTCAAATGCATCTCAGTCATTCATTGTGAGTATATTTCATACAGTCTTTTTGTGGTAGACACCTTTTCACACTTTGCCCATGGTGAGTAGACTACTGTCATCTTGTTTTAGGCTCCAATTTTGATTCTGGGTGCCAATAAATCCACAGTGAGGCACTACAGTTCGTAATGCCAAAGCAATTAAATTGCCCATGAAGATTCGGGCCCACTGAAGTAATAACCATCATCGTCAATGTATCTTTTCTACTTCTTTTCCTTTGGAGGTGCTGCTTCCAAAACATCCTTTTGAAGTACTTTCTTTTCTTGTCTATGCTCATGCTTGCTGTAGTTGTAACGTCAGGAACGGGCTGGTTACAGACACCTAATCTGCAGTGACACCCTCATCTGAGGTAGTTGCTCTCATGTCCCTTTATTGTCAGCAGTGTGAAAAAGGCTCTGCTGTGGCATGATTTGCCTACCTTGTTCTACATGGCTACTTTGAAAGGAATAGAATGGTGTTTCTCCCTGTTGCCTTTACCATGAGCCTAGATGCCTAGCTTCCCTGGAGACATTCCATTAGATGAATCATATTTCACAGCACAATGTTGGATACTTTATACAGACTCAAATACAACTGCATGACTGATGCTTTATAAATTGAGGCTCAGACAAGAAACAATTAATATTTTGTTTTTCCTAAGAGAATGTGAACTTTGGATTTACTCACATGGCTCCAAAGGACTGAGCTATGCCACTCAATGTAGGTGAAGTCATTTTCAGTGGCAGCAGAACGCCCATATCAGATGAAAAATGATAAGCTGCTAATCTGCGATGACTCAAGACTTGTGATTGTGTGAATTTACCCTTTGTTAAACAGAACTTGCAGAACTGCTTTAACAATGCCATATGTCAACTACTAAAATTAGTACTTGTGTTTTATTTCTTCTGCTTTCCTCTTCTATTTTATATCCTCTCTGGAACAGTATATTCAATGTTCATTCCTTCTTAGACTGTAGTGAATATATTATTTTATCTAAGATTGATTTTTAAATTTTCCCTTTTTCTCAGGTAGCAATATTTTTGCAGACCACAGCAGAACTGCCACGAGCAAATCCATTCCTGTATCTGCAGGTTCCAGAAAGGTAAAACATTATACATCAACTAAATAATTTATGAATGAAAAATATACCTCTTTCCTTTAGAACAGAGAGTTCTCTCCAAAGGAATACAATCATGCTCAAAAGGAAGAATGGTGTAGAAGGAGGCTTTGTAATCTGCACAGGGAAAATGTCAATTTTATTTGTAATCTTACATTTATCTTCTGGTTAAGGTTTTGTCGTTAAGCATTTTACATCTGTAAGATTTGATCATTTATTTATTTATTTATTTTGCAAGTACATAATTCCCTTCTTCCTAATTTGTGTATCTACCAATTATCTCTGTTATGTATGAGTCCACTTTGAAAATAACATGTAAAACAGCAAATTGATATTTCAATCCAATCATTTAGATTTTGATCCTTCAGAAACTCTGGCTATTTTATCGAAAACCAACAATACTGTTCTATATCCATTGGTATTTCCTTTTTGCAATTTAGAATACTGAAAGCAATATTTTAACGACATAGTAACCGACTTTCCACTGTAGCTGGTTATATTGGAGTCAGCTAAGGTCCTCAGGAGTTTCTGGCCTAAATCTAAATTTGTCAGCACTTCAAATTGTCAATCTATGTCCCCTTTTGCTACACAAAAAAATACGTTTCATCTGAGTAACTTATGACAAAATAATAAAGAAATAATAATTTATTTCTAGTTACACCATTAATTCTTTCTGAAAATGTAGTGCAGCGTTCAACCTTCTTAGCTGGTTTGTGAAACACACATTTCCAGCCTGGGGGATTCCAGTGATACAACAGGGATGTATGAGAAAAAGTGCTGAAGGGGTGAGGTGTTTTGGTTTGGTGTGAGGCTTTTTGTGTGTGGGTGTTTTGGTGTTGTTTTTTTTTCTTTTGCAGAAATTGAGAAGCCAAAAGATGTCATTGAAAGTGGTTACCTTCAGCTTTTGTAGTTATGGAAATCTCAGCTTCTATAAGTATGTGATACCAAACACCTGGTCACTAGAATACATTTGATATAAATGTCAAATAGAATAAGTATATACATGTGTTAAGAAAATATACCTTCAGCATATTACTTATCACTAAGATAATATGTAACCCTAGAAAGACAATAGCCCAGGACTTCTGTAATCACAAAATTTTTAATATCTTCCCCAGGCCATTTGTTTTAATCATTCATGTCTTCGAAGCTGCAAACTTTTGCTAGCAGATCCTTTTATTTTCCATGCTTTTATGTGATATGGAAAACTGATCTAGCCTCTTGTGTCCACAGAGAATATTCACTTCACCTAACATTAACCATCCAAGCACTAGCTGTCCACTTGTACCACTTTCTCAGAGCCTTTGTGTGACCAGTGGGGAGAGCTAGTGCCCTCAAGACTGAATGTCCCCAGGATATCCTAAATATCTGTTTCAGTCTGTGAGGCATTGCCTCCTGAAGGTGTCTCCAATGACTGGAAAGCAGCGCAGTACAGCCCACTCAGGAGATCACTGCAAATTTAAAGCAAGACAGAGTGGTGAATGAGAGCAAAATCAAGCATATGGAACATTTTTTGATCCACCAATATCTCTTTTTCAATTCCCTACTGGGCATATCTGTACTGCAAGATGAGGACAGAAGAGCAGGCTGCCAGGACCCCAAGATGACCCATGTCACTGATTATCACCCATATACGTTGCATCTAATTTCCTGTAGTAAAAATATATGCATATATATTAAGCTACTTACAGAAAAACTCTGATGTGAAGTTACATTAATTTACAGTGAAGTAGTTTGGGATTCTAACCACATTTTTGTATGTTGGTTTTCACAGCAAGTCTGTTCTCAAACAATTGGAATATTTGCTGTTCCACCACTGCACTGTCCTGTACTGTCCACAGCAATCAGTAACCTCAAGTAATAATCCTGGTTAATTTTTTGCTTTACTTCACTAGGAAAAGCAGAAGAAAACAGAGTTGGAGCTGTACTCATCAGTGTGCTCACTCTTTCCCACTTGCCCATGGTATGCCTCACAATCACAGCGTTTCCTAGGGGTCTTCTCATTACTTGGAGCCCAGAGCAGTTACACTTGCTGTTAACTCCCAGAAGAGCACCACAGAAAACTCAGGTAGCCCTATTAATTATTTACTTAGTACTATTTATTTACTTATTTTTTTATTTATTATTTACTTAATACTTATTATTTACTTAATACTATTAATTATTTAATTAATTAACATTAATTTCTGTTCCCACTTGAGGATGGATTTGTAATTGTCCAACAATAGTTGGTGTGAGGAACAGTTACCATATGTAAGCATGACTGAACTCAGAAAGTGATGTTTGCCAGCACAAAACTGAAAATTCACAGAGCTGAAGAGAAAAAAACTGAAGGTGTATGGGGATGAAGCAACTGCTGAGGTTAAAAGATGCATTACCAGACTTGGAGAAAGAATTGGGAAATTCCTGGGAGTTGTCGAGAACGAAATGCCCATGGGCACACTGGACTTTTTGAACTTAGAGAAACAATCTGCTGGAGCCTTTGTGTACAGCAAGTAGGTGGGAGCCCCAGGCTATCTGGTGAGATCTTGTCTGTGACGGCTACAAATCATTGCTTTGTTCCACACAGAAGTATACATATCCAGTGGAGCTTTTCTATTAAAGGACAGACTGTCTTTGTCTCAGCTGCTGACTGCTCAACTGCTCGCCGTCCAGATTTATCACTTTGGCAACAGTGTGTGTGCTGAAGAGTGATCAAACAGTGGTTATATGCTCATGGTTCCTATTTTCCTTTCCCTCATTTCATTTACAAGAACCACTTGAAATAACTTAGCTCAGCTGGATCATGGTGATTTTTTCTGTCTTTTTGTGTGATGTATGGCCTTGGTCTACTCTTGAACATTTCCACAACAAGCACTGGCAGTGCCCCAAATGCTATTTCGTATTCAGCCCTTTAGGCCTTGGGATTTAGTTTGTTTCTCCCCAAACTTTCACATCAGCAAGACAGAGTGCATTAGTTATAGTTCAGCTATCTGCAGTTTGATTCTCTCCTAAGCAGGGAGCAGCACAGAGGGAGGGTGGTATGCATAAAGAATTTATGGGCCCTCTTGACCTGCATAAATTTGAAGCATCGAACAGATCTATTCACTCTGTTAAAGTGGTTTGCAGTGTTTGATTAAAGAAGTATTGCAAGCAGGCAAATCACAATGGGAAGACAATTTTCATATATTGTGGAGGTGTTTTCTGATAAGGTTGAAATAATTTCAGATTCACTGAAAAGCTTCAAGCCAATTAGTGTGTACATGCTTTGAAAATCATGGTTTTTTTCCTAATAATTTTCTGAACTTTTTCATACATCTGAATTAATTTCACATGCACATTTTTTCTGTTGTATACTTGAAGCGTACTCCAACTTTAAGCTTATAAGGAGCTTACTTCAATTTTAATAAACTTTTAATTTTTCCCGACAAAAGAATCCAGGAAATAAACTAGAAATAATGTAAGCGAGTAGCAACTAATACATGATCATATTCTGCACACTAGACTTTGCTGACTTGGTGTCTGAGTAATAAACTGGTGAGAATTTTAAAAAAGCATTTTATTAAGAAAAAATATATTTACTCTCTTATCATATACATCGATATGGAGGAAGATGGATTTTTTTTTTTTTTATACCACTTTATATTTTTTTTTTGTTGTATGCTTTAGTTTTATCTTGGCGAGGTTTGGTTTGTTTGTTTGTTTGTTTTGTTGTTTGTTTTGAATGAAAGAGAAATTTCACAGCTCAACCAAAGATGACATGCTAGTTTTTTCCTCACTTCCCGGAATTTATGTAAATTTTGATTGAAAATATATTTCTATTGACCTTTCAGATTTCTCCTGTTTAGGAAAATGGAAATTACAAGTCAGTGTCATCATGGTTTCAGAACACCTTTTTTTCCCAGAACCTCACCCCATACAGTGAGCTTGCAAACAGTCTGCAACTAAATTTAGGGCCCTTTGCATTTGGCCCCACATTCTCAGCTGCATTTCCAGAAGCAGTGTGACCCCTGCCTGTCTGATGCAGACCTGCAGCTATGGCTGAGCTTTCACTGATGAATGAATATTAAATATGTGGCAAATAGTCTCAATCCAGTCATGTAACTGTTTTACTGTTTTAAGTTTTTAATTTGTGGGCTCACAATCTGCTAAAATATTCACCTGAACAATTTCTTATGTCTTACAGGTTCAAAGACCTGGTTTTGCACCTGTGCATCTGTCACTGAGCTGAGGCATCTTCACTTTGTTCTCCTTGCCTGGTCTCTGCCTCATGGAGGTATTTCACAAGACCATAGGATGTATGAGTTGGAACGGAACCTTGGTGATGGCCTAGTCCCACCCTTGCCCAAACAGAAGGGATTAGTGGATCCCTAGTCCTACCGCAAAAGGGAGAGCCTTTGTTTGATGCATTGGTAAATCCCAGGTGATAAGGACAGAAAGAAGTTAAAACAGAAAGGAAACTGTAAATATGTATAACTTCAAGATACAGCACAAACTTTTGAAAGCTCATAGCATTAGCAGCTGGGAGAAAAAACAGAGAGACGGGAATGTCTTCATCTTTTGAAGTCTTCACATCAAGGCTTGGTGATATTTCTACTTAGCTATATGCAAGCTATTAGTCTCAGAACAGAGGCAAACAGATGAAGAATAATGCTGGTGTTTTTCAGAAGTCAGAGTAGGTGATCTAATTATACTACATGTCTTTAAATATCTGCAACTGACACTGAGAATACTTGTCAATTTGGAGCTGTAAATATTGTCAGTGCTCCAGAATCCAGGTTTAGGTTAGATATAAGGAGGAAGTTTTTCATTCAGAGGGTGGTGATGCACTGGAACGGGTTGTCCATGGAGGTTGTGGATGCCCCATCCCTGGAGGCATCCAAGGCCAGGCTGGATGTGGATCTGGGCAGCCTGGTCTGGTGGTTGGCAACCCTGCACATAGCAGGAGGTTGAAACCGGATGATTATTGTGGTCTTTTTCAACCCAGGCCATTCTGTGATTCTATGATTCTATGAATTCTCCTCAGTGACAAAGTGATCCTATCTCTTCTTCCTCACCTTTGTGGAGGGGGGAAATCAACGACATTTTATTGGGCAAAAGAAATCACGAGTATGAACACCTGACCGCAGTGAAGTGCTCCCTTAATTCAAAGGAAAAACAAGAGATTCTATATCACCTAGAATCTCATAAAAGAGAGACTTTCATTTTAACAATGTATGTATACAGCAAAAGTACTACAAAGGGAAAAAGCAGTAATGACATGATGAGGGGGTAAATGAGAAAAAATATCTATTCCTTTTATTTTTTTTCCTAAGATTTTTTCTAAATTCTACACTTAGTTATACTATGGCAAATACAGATAATTCTAACCAGCTGCCTTGCTTCTGATCTAAGGAACTGAAATGAAAGCAAATCCTGATTTTATGTATTCCATATACACCTCATACACCTATATAAATCTGGTCCATATTGAGTTGCTAATGCTTGCATTATATTTCCTAATATGCCTCTAGAGTTTTGTGATTTTTATCTTCTGTTGTTTCTGAGAATTATGACCTGTCCCATCCTGGCTTTCCATCAACTATGTAACAAATTCACTAATGCAAATTATCTTTTGCCAACAGCAATATGATTAGCAGCCTGCTGCTTTCACATCCACAAAAAAAATAACAAGTTTTTATTCAGTGAGGAGAGCAATTACAGTAGTGGAAGTTATTTTGTTTCTTTTTACTCTTGTGGAGCTGTGTCTGTAATACTTACTAGAGTCTGTTAACTGCAGCTCTTGAATGCAAAATGTTTATTGTTTTTGTTTGAATGGATGCGCACTTTTTGTGCCAGATTTATCACTAATGCTACAGTGCATACATACACCTCTGGTCAAGTTCTTAATTGCGAAAAATGAAAGTGCAAATAACAGTGTCTGAAAATCAAGAATAGAGAGATGGAAGTTCTCCTGTTATAGATAACTGACAGCATGTGCCACAATTCTCTATTCCAAGTTTGTTTTTAGTATAAATTCTGCTTACCTGGTGTGTACATGGAAATTATTTGCTGAAATTCACCATCTAACGGCTTAATACTGAAGTGGTTCAAAATGTTAATAGCCAGCATGTGGTCAGATGCTGAAATTTGCACAGTATAATCAACTTTAGTGATAAGAGCCTAAGCTCATAGCAGTCTAATTGTTTGCCAGAGGCTGGAGGAACACAATCAAGCTTCCAAGAAAGCCTCTATTGATATTTATTTAAGACTAAATAATAGATATGCTACAAAGCACAATTTGAATTCAATGAGCAATTCATTTATTCCAAGAAGGTTGTGAACAGTCTGCTCCTAAAAATGCAATGACAATGGCAGAAATCCTCTGAGGTGTTCAAGAGTTAATTAATTATCTGTTCAAATAATGTATGCAAGCTATGACTGGGTGTGACTGAACAAAAAATTAAGGGCTTGATAAAATCAATGGTAACAACAAACTAGTTGTATTTTTTCCCCATTTCTTATTATTATTGCTCTTGCCGTTACTGTTATTGATTACAATTGATTTTCCAAAGGCAAGCACTGGGCATGAAAAAAACAAATGTGAAAAGCTGTTCCCGGAATGGATTTTCTGGTCCAAGGGCATGGAGCCCCTGCTGCCTTCTACGTGTGCTGGGGCTGCGGACCAAGCTGGAAGAAAGCAAGCCATAGCCAGCATCAACTACAATTCATGCATTTCTTCTCAGTTCCATTACTACTCAGCATTGACCTAACAAAAAGGAAGAGTAATTTATTCTGTGATTTTAGGTTGTGGAAGTCCCCAGGTCATAGCATTTGTGCTTAAGTTCAGTCCAAACTAAGGAGAAGAACAAGGCAAATTGTCTTCAAAGCATCAGTAAATTCAGAACACTTAAAGAAAAAGAAGAGGAATCATTTCTTTTTTTTTTTCCTCCAGAATCTCTCACATCACTTTGTTCTTGACCAAGCCACTGAAGCTGCCAGTCAAACAAAATTTGAGGCAGTACAACTTTCTAGCTCAATACTGATGGAAACGAGTGTCTTCTTGGGAAAAATCTGCAGTCTGAAGTATCGATTTCAATATTTACCTCTTTGCCAACAAAATAGGTGCTGTAGGCAACATGTAAGTTTTCCTCTGTCATTTAATATAAATCATACAAGGGTTTATAAATAAGGTGTCTGGCTTTTAATTTCTAATAAGCATAGAAGATGATAATGTTCATTTAAATGCCAGTATCTACAACTTGAGTGATCTAATCTTAAATGGGTAATGAAATCTGTGGTTCCCAAAGATTAACTTTATGGGAGGCGTATGTTGTCTTTCACAGCTGGAAAAAAAACACAGAAGGATTTGCTGGAGTTCTGATGCAGCACAGTCTGTAAGATTCTTTTCCTAATCTGTTTAAAGCATCATACACAATTGCAAATGATATAAAAATAAAACCACCTTTATTTGACAAAGAAACACAGATTCAAAGAGGTAATTTCCTCAACACACATAAAGAAGACAAAAGAGTAAGTCCGCATCTCTTGCCCTGTGAAATGGCCAGGGCAGTACAGTTCCCACCAGTGACTCACGTTCACTGCTTTGTGCAGGTGTGGTGTGTACAGGACCTTACACCTCATGAACACCTGTGTTATCTGCAGGCAGATTCAAAGTACAAGTCCCAGTTAATTAATTAAAGAAACTATGAGAAAAAAAAAATGCAGAATGAACAGCCCATTGCCATGAATAACAAAACTTTTAGGACGCTGTGGCAGTCAAACAGCCTTGGAATAGAATAATATCATTTTGCTGTTTGACTCTGTTGCTTGAAGCTGCTAGAAATATTTTAGTGATTCCACTCCTGTCTGAGACCTCCCTGCCATCCCTTCTTTTTACCAACAGCAGAATTCTTAGATTTTCTGTTTGTTTGTTTCCTCTTAGCAAGAGATAATTTAAACCTTTCTGAAATTATGTAATATTGTACAATACCCTTTGCATGTAAAGGAAGTCTGCCCAAAGTGCCACAGATGCTCTTAAGATGGCCCAGATGATCCTAAACAGCCCACTGATATTTTTATTCTCTTCAAATACATATTATGCCTTCTCTTTTGATGTTTCTAGGCTAAATGATTAAGAGAAGTCCCTTCTCAGCCCCAAAGGCTCAAAGCAATATTTCAGTTATTGTGCAGTTAGTGTTTTCTTTCTCAATTCATTGACTCTGCTTTTGAGGCTTGTTTGCACTGTTAACACTCCTCCTGCCACAACAGATCAGACATGTTAAGTAAGTCAGTGGACAATTTCTATTTCTTCTATCTAGAAGACAATTGAAAAATACAGACATCCATTCTGTTGGTTCCCATCCAGTACAAATTTCTCTTAGTAGGGATTGATTGCCAGAATTCTTAACCCAAATTAAGAAATCTCAGGGAAGTTCTGTTTTCTAAAGGTGATGCTTGGCACTTTCTCAGGCCCAGAAAGACTGTCAGATCATTGTTTTTTAAAAAATCTTGTGTTTTGAAACTGAAATTAAGGAATACCTTGGGGGGTGAGGTGGGGGGGTGGGACGGGGGGAAGAAAAAAAAAAGACTTCCTTGTTAATGCTGAGACTATTATTTCATTATTATTCCTCAAGCCTTCTGAAAAGATATGATAACCGCAAGAACCAAACTTCAGTGTTCTGTTGTATACTTGCTGTGATACACAATTCCTTTCTCAGTTCTGGTTATCATTTACTGCAAACACTATTGGAAAGAAAAAGACCATGCATGACTCAGTTGGGCTTTTTGACTGACTTACTTAGTCACTGCAAATGTAATTTTCAACAAGCGATCTCCTCGGTGGTTCCTTAAAATATCTGAGAAGTCCAAGCAGAGGAACATTCAGTAGAAAACAGGCATCATAGGCAAACTAGAAGAGCATGTGCAGTTTTACCTATGTAACTTCTAGTTAAATTACAATAACAATACTGTTGTATTCGAGAGTGGTTATTTTTTTCCAAAGAGTATTTCTCTAGGAAGCCTCCCAGAAACATCTACTTTACAGGCACATGAAACATTAAAAAGGAGGAATATCATGGCAAGAATCAAAATCAGGGTCAAATTCTAAGTCATCAGTACTCAGCATGACATTCTTCAGCGTATCAGTCACTCTTCAAGCATATTTCTTAGCATAAAACAGCTTACAGGGAGAAAAAAGGCATTTACTAAACTTCATCTGCTGTTCTGTGGGGCTGAGGTTTAGATAGATTTGTCGGTGCCTGTTGATCTATCATTTCAGTGCGTGAAAGAAATTTGCTTGCAACTGGTCCATATTTCATTAGCATTTTAAGTGCTACAAGAAAATAATTAGCTTCTAATGCACTATATAACTAAATCACTAGAGCAGAGTGGTCAATAAAAAAGGCAACTCTCATTTTATCAATGCTGTTTGAATTCAAGTACCTTCCAATCTGGAGTTTATCTGTACATCTTCAGAAGTATTTCTTGTCCTGATACAAATTTGATCACAATTACGCAGATCACAGATCTATGCAATATATCTGACAAAAGCCAACAGCTGTCTAAATCAGTAGGAGTCTGGGAAATCAGAAAACTTTTACAGATGTAGAATGTAATCCCTGCTTGTTATGAGAATTTTCACTAACAGATCTGGTCAGATGGAAATTAGATGGGGGAAGGGAGGGAAGTCAAAACCAGGTCCCAGAGGTCGTATCAGATATGACAGAATAAATGGTGTATCTCAGGATTACTATGAAGCATGAAGGTTCTGCAATCAGCAGTCCTGAGGCATCCAGAATTACTGCATCCACATTTCATTTGCTGGCACTGTGGAGGTCAGATTTGCTGGTGACCCTTTTTTCTATAAGATTAATGGCCCAGTGTTCATGATTTTCATCCAACAGAATCATGCTGATTGGAACTGCAGCAAATAAGATTGCACATGAAAGTTTACACATAGCCTCTGACTGTATACATTTGCATCTACATCTTTTTCTTTTTTTTTTTTTTTTTTGTGGTGCAGCTGTAATATTTTCAGAGCCTGGATGCAGTGATTGAACATCTGTCAGTACCAGACTGTTTTAGATTTTTCAAAAGCCTAAGGAACTGATTAGTACATTAACTAATTAAATACTGTTGTGTAATTCCAGCACTTCCTCTTCTTCTTGTTGAGCCATCATTTCACATCAGGATTGAAATCCTAATTTTATATTTACATGCAATACACTGACTTACGCTATTAGGACATTATGATTTACCTCTTCTGTGGTGATTAAGAGAAAGAATTAGTGTAATCCAAATGAAACATACTGGGTGCTAACACCAAGAAAAACTGTATGCTGAAGCAAGCAGGAGAGATGTTTGAAAAAGCTACTGAGTGTCTTTACCGAACTTAATGGAAGAACACAGAAAAGTGTGCCTGTGAAAAGAATTGCTTTCATTCCACTCCTCAGTGTCAGAAGATTCAGTCTTACTCTGAAAATATAACCCTTAAAATCTCTTACTATTTAGTCTGGTTTTACACAAACACACACACACATACACACACACAAAAAAAAAAAAAAAAATGGAAAAAGGAAAAAGTTATTCTTGGCATCACTGGAAACTAAACCAGACAAAGCAGTAGAATACAAACTACTGAGGTCCAAAGAGTTTAATCGATAATCAAAGCAACTGTTCTTTTCCACTCTCTTACAGACTGGAATAAGTGAAAAAGGATCTCTAGTATATACAGTCCAGATTGTTGTTTTTTTAAAAAGAGGAACAACCAACGCATGACATATCTTGTCTGTGCTTGAAGACTAAAATTATGTGGAAAAATAATACTATTTTTAAAACAGTCTATTGTAAACACCTTTAAGCTTTCCCGTACCATTACCAAGGTCTTTCTGAAGGTGTTTGCTATCTAGAAATCTTGATTTCTTTTCATTTCAAATTAAAATATCCCTCTTCATTTCAGTTCATGACAGCAATTAGACATGAAACAGCATCATGTTTTTAATTGGAAAACAATCTGAGAAACAAAAGGAGATTTAACATATTGGACTTCCTGGTAACAAATTCAGAGCTCAACAAAATGTTAATACACCAAATGTTGTCTCAACAGAATAATAGCTTGCAATTCTGAAATTATTTAACATATTAATATATCATTGTCATTACTTGTCTGCATCTTTATTTATCGGTATTTTGTACTGCTTCAAATCATTGATTACTGCTTCACATTGCAAAGTGTGCTGCAGCCTTCTCATAACTGTCCTAAGTGACAGACCTTTGGGAGGTACCACACCTCTGTACTTCCCATTGCCTCGCCCAGAAGGAGGTCATTGCCAGACTGGGGGAATAGCAGAGCCCCCACTACAGACCTCCTTATTGACACTTCACTCTCTCCTCCCAGTCTTGCTGTTAGGACAAGTCATCTCATGTCATGTGACTTGCATGATGAATCTTCCCACTCAGCAGAAGTCTTTGTCCCAAAAAGGATCCAATGAAGAGCTGTCCTGTTTACATTTCAAACCTCATTGTACGATCTTCCATAGCTTCATTGAAGATCTCTTTGAAGACCTATAAGCTGGTACCTACAACACTTTTCTGTAATCTCGTCTTTGACACATATAAAGGAACATACGTCAACTCAGAATATGTTCCTAAATTTTAATATAGTTTCCCACTTCAGTGCAAAGGTTAAGGGCTAATCTAACTCAGTTATTAATTTCTGTATCTATATGTTATAATATATATGTCTCTAAATAGCAATCAGATAGTAACTGTCAAAATGATAACCAACATCACGGTGGCTGCAAAATTCACAGGAGAGCCACTAGTCCAGCAATCCATTATCAAGATTGGATTTTATAGCTACTTTTCTGTTTTATCTCCACAGGAAACTCACTTAAAGACAATTTAAAGTCTAGAGGCTTCCTTATAGTTTTGTAGCTGAGAGCTTGAAAGAGAACTATGCCTTAAAATGACTGAGCAATACTAACTGAACGTTTTCTACCTGTCTTTCTGCCAGAAACTATGTCCAAGTGTTTCTCTAATGTTGATTGAAATATCAATGGCAGCTTAGAGTAGCTATTCATTCCTCCATATTATAATATCTTGCCCTGAAGCAATAATACTTTCAAAATGAATTTAACCAGTATTCCTTACTTATTACTGTCATTGATGCAATAACTGTGTTTTCTTTATAACCTAGGAAAAAGATTTCATTATTTAGTTTTATTTGTACACCCAAATGCTATGACTGAGTACAGCATGGAACATGACATTCAGCAACGACACCATTTACAGGCAACGATTATAATAACAAGAAGAACATTACTTACCAGCAATTGCAGTTTTTAATTAATAACATTTAAAATCCTAGGACAATCAGTTCATTAAACACGGTAGTAAAACTGCTCAGAATGCATGCCTTCTACTCAGACCATACCTGCAATTGTTGTGCTAAAAGGTTTTCCTAGTCTCTCTATTACATCTGACAAATGTAAATTGCTTTGCCATAGTTGGCAAAAACTAAATGTTTATTTTCAAGCTCATGGTAATCTTCTGAAAACTTTTGAATCACCTTCTTGGATCAGCTGGTAGCTGTATAGCTACTTTGTTGCAGTACGTCAAGAGAAAGAGGTTGTGTGGCCATTAGCCTTTGGGAGACTTGCCCCAAAAGGATCAAACGTCACCCACAGGAATATATAGCAGTTCTCTGTCTTTTAGAGCAATCCAAACAGCGTGAGCACCTTGATGTGGCCCAATTTGACTGAAGAATAAAGAATAGTACCTTGGCAAGTGTCTGCCAGTGAACACTGCAGCTCCTCTTGTGGCTCACAAATGTCCCAAGCTGGGGATTCACCTTGGTGACAGACCAAGGCAGCGTGAGTACAGAGGAAAGGTAACTTGCAGCAGCACTGGTGTGGGATTGTACCAGGTCCTGGCACATCACTCTGTGAGTCAAAACCTAGAAGCTGTTACACAACACGTGTAGCTGAAGAGCATTCACTTGGAAAGCCAAAGGCATTGCAGTTGCCTCTGCCTATCTATGCAAGCACATGCTTGAGCTCAGGTGATGGGGAAGAGTCTTATCTTCATCAAAGCATTTCTATTTTTCCTGTCAGTGCTGCAGAAGTACCTGTCTTTTCTGTCTTCTTCAAATCACTGTAATTTGAGAGTAGCACTCTGTCATTGAGGACTGATAGTCGTGATTGGATAAGTAGTAGAAGTCAGGCCTCTAATGAAGGTCCAGCTAGACAGAGAAGTCTTTATGGTCCAAAAGATCTGCCTATCACCACCAGAACTGTTTCTTTTTCTTGTCAGTTTCCACTAGAAATCTTTTCTAGATAAGTACTTGCTGTTCACAGTTAAGACAAATCTTAACCTTTAAGGTAAATGATAGGTGTTTTTCTTTACCTTACGACTACTGGTGCTTTTTAAAAAGTCAGGAGCAAACAATCAATTATGTTTAATTGAACATCTGATCAGTGCAGCCTCATGTCCCGTCATTCATGTAGGTCGATACGACAGAACTACATTTTTTCCTTTGTATTATTCACAAGGATGGGAAACAACGAATTTATAGCGCTCTATTTTCTTTACTGCACTGCAGTATAAATTTTGCACCTGAACACATTCATTCTGTTCTCAGTTCAAGTAATTTCTGTCAAGGACTGAGAGTCTTGGCATTTTCAGTTGAAGTCTTGGTGAGGGAAAGCTTGACTGAAATGTTACAGAGAGCAAATTTCACTTTCATTTTAACTTAATTCCTTTAAAATGTAAAATATCTTCTCATGCAAGTGTCTGAATACAGCTGAGTTTCCTGTATTGCTTGAGTGCTCTTTTCAGTGTTGATGCTTCGGTAAATTTTTCGTTCCAATTGATACTCACCTTGGGCCAGATCCAGTAGAAGACTTTGGTGCTTTTGCGTTACAGTGTTTATGTTTTCACATGTCTGAGTCTGAGCTGTAGCACAAAGGCTCTGGAGTTCCTGCTAAGTGGTTGAAGAGTACAGTAGGGTAGATGTGCTCCAAAATTTTTTGTGGCAATCAGGAAAATACCTAGTGTTAAATTCTGATGTAGAAGAGTAAGTAAATAAGAAGTAGAGAAAGAATTCTGACCTCATCTCTGGAGCATAGACGTTAGAATTGTGTCTGCTTGGCACTCTCTTTGTGTCATTCAAAACCCAGAACTGAGAACCCACTCCTGAATGTTATTGGGCAGGATGAGCAGGTGTTGTTTTTCCCTTGTCCATAGTAGCTCACCTCTTAAAGTCTAAAATTTCCACACCTTCCACCCACAAAGAAGGGACCCACATCCACTCACTTTCACTATCAAAATGGAAAGAAGTGAATGGAGGTTTGATGAAGGAACCCCACTGACCTCATTTGATGGTCGATGGCCTTCATACAATTAAAAATAGTAGGATTCCCTACTTATAATTGGATTTCCTAACAATGTTAGGACCTAGAGGATAGTAAACACAAAGGAGCTGTGGTTAGGGCATGCAGCAATGAAAAGAGAACAGAAAATGCTGAACTTTAACTGCAGAGCTTACTTGTATTCCTGTATTATTCATTCTTTTATTAGACATTATGTACTGTAAAGTCAGGGTAGCTAAACCCAATCTGGATCAGCTGTGCTTTCAGAAATCATGTGATATCAGTGAAAAATATGAATTTGGACATGAATTCCTGCTTCTGGCACATCTTTTCAATTCTGTTAGCAACACTTATTTATAGTACTGCAATTTCTTTGCAGGCTGCAGTAGCACAGCTTCAGAGCTGTGGATTTCACAAAGCAAGCACTGAGCATATAGTTTAAATATAAAAACCAAATGAATTTTGAATACTCAACATTCCTCCCTTCAGGACATTATGAAACACATGGAAAGACAAAAAAATAGAGAAAGAATTAAGAGAAAGGAATACAACCCAGGCCATTTTATGATTCTGTGATTCTATGAAAACATGTAACAAACTGTTGAGGATAAATGAAAACAATGGTCCTTAGACAAATGTAGGCATATAAATTTCAGTGACTTTAGTTTAATTACCATTTAAAAATTGTCCTGTGATTCTAGAGGGCAGAAAAGGTTGTGCCCTTTAAAGTAAGAGATGTCTTCTTAACATCTAGTCAGCCCACCCTAATTTTCTCTTATGAAGGAACATATTTTTGACAGCTGTCAATAGATATATTCAGATTTATTCTGAGGTGTACACAGATGTTTGACAGAGGTGAAGTTAGTGAATGGATTTATTGGACTGCTGGACAACCATGTGAAGAGTTTGCTGAATGTGAAACTTGATTCCTTTCTCCGAAGTGCACCTGATGTTTTTTGTTTGTGGAAGAAAGTCAGGAGAGTTGAAAGAGATGGATGGTTTCAAAGGACAGTTCTGCAACAAGAAACAGAGTGCAGCATAGTCACTATATTGACACCAGATCCTGCTGTCTAACATATGTGATATCCCTATTGTAAAGAAGGCCGAGGAAGTTATTACAAGACGGTGAAAGGCTGATCCACCCATCCACCACAGATTAAGTTCATCTGCAGTGGCAGTTTCCTATACCAATTATGGCTAAAGACTAAACGAAGACAAGAGCTGAAATGTTTGAATATCTTTTTGTAATATCTATTTAACTTTTTTTTTTTTTTCTTTTTTTTCAGATGTAGGGGAATCAGGATGATCTTTGAAATCATTATAGCATTGTCTAAAAATGAATTATAGCCATGTATAGTCACCAGAGAATATTTCTTTAATAAATCCAAAATCCAAATGTGGTCCTTTCCAGTTAAACACTGTGATATTCCCAGATTTTTGTAAGTGGTGGATCAGTGAGAGAACTGCTAATATATTTGCTCATCAAAATACCTTGCAATATTTATATTCCCTGAGAGGGCAGGGAGAAAGACCAGACTGATTAGCATCTGTACTTGATGGTGAACTTCCAGGAAGAAAATATTAATTAGCTTCTGAAATTGTAGAGTCATACTCATTTGCTTTTTATGCTGAAATATTTACCCAGCAAAAGATTTAAGCCATGGCTGTATGTCGATTGTGTTTTGGAACTAAATGAGTGTTTGCCTCCTTGAACTTCTTGCTCTAGGACTTAGGAGTGATTATTTCCAGCATTCATTTGATGGTTTTTACTAATCTGAGGATTTACTGCTAGTGATGCTGATAAATTGTTACATGATTTTATTTCAACTGTAATTTAATATTTGCATGGATTAAATCCTAACTGATTTGGAAGATTTTGTAGTAGGATTAGTTAACGATTGTGTCCTTTTTGAGTTGATTTCTGTCTATTTACTACTTCTAATGAAATTAATGCAAAGCATATTTAGTCATTTTTCCTGCGATACGTGGCTTTACATGAGATGCTGAGACTGAACTAATTATTTTCATTTACCTTAGGCTGGCTTTGGGTGATTTAATAAGATGAACAGGAGGGTTTTACCGATGAGTGAATGCATACTGTTCCTAAGTGCTTGATAACTGCAGATATGGCTTAGTAAAAGCGGAGACATTATTAATTTCAGTTATACTCAGACGTCCCTTTTCCAGCATGATTTTCTGTCTCAGTGTGGCCAATAAAACAAAAGTTCCATTGTACAAGGAAGTTTTTGACACATGCTTTTAATTCAAATCAGATTAAACCCAACTTTTATAAAAATATCCAATGAAGCACAGACTCACCAGAGCCAGTACTGGCTCTATGAATATGACATTCTTGTCAGTTTGACTAAAAATAGCAATTACACTGATTTATGAAAGCAGTTTCAGGGGGTTTCAATATTCTCCTGCCCATATCAGATCAGTTGGTGGGATCCTAAGGTTCCTAGGATCTATAGTTCTGAGATAGGCACAAATCCTCCAGAGGAACTAAGCTAAATCTGAAATGCTTTGAATGAAGTATTTCAGGCTCGCTGATTTAGTAGTTTCAAGGAGAAGTTTTTCTTTTCACAAAATTTCTGAAACTCCTGAAAACAGTTTTGAGTTGCTAAAATGTCCTGATTTGTCTTACAATCAACTGAAGCAGCACTGTTTTTAATAACTCTCAGTTGCATATCTCACCCCTGGGATGACCTGATTGCGTTGCAGCCTAGCCTTCATTTGGAAAAAGAAGTTTTGAAATGTTCCCTAAATTCCTTCAAAGGTCTTTTTTTTTTTTTTTCCATTCAAGCCTGTGAAGACACTGGAACTTCAGCTCTTGGTGTTGAAGTTACCCTTTTAGTCTCTTTTACAGGGTTAACTGGAAGAGAATGATGTTAGCCAAGCCAAGTGTTCAATGTACCCCCTCACTATTTCAGTAGATAATTTCCTGGAAGAATAGAAAAAAAGAAAGAAAAAAAAAAAAAAAGCAGCAGAACCAGCTTGATCCTTTGGTTGTAGGTGTCTTTGTACCTTGGGAAAAACGAAGCTTCCAGATACTACTTCCTATGTGAAGTCTCAGTATATGTTGTCATGTACTACCTACCCAAATTCAAAGCAATGAAAACTATTACTTGCTTCTTGCTGCACTCTGCCCTCTGTGTCTGAGGAGGAGAGAGAACAGGGAAACAGAGAAAACAGCACTCGGCTTCCATACCAATAACCCACTCTGGGAGGAGCACAGACAGCCTCTGAACAGAAGTGAGAGATTGGGGAATTGTCTCTATTTTGGAAAGTATCAACACCAATGCTCTTATCATTAGATTCAAATATAGAATTGAAATTAAAATTCAGACCACTACATTTAAGTTTCAGTCACATTAGCCTACAGCATATGAACAAGGATCACAGTTCAGCTGCTAAAACATAGGTACCTAGAGCCATATGGCATGCCTTGGAGCACTGGAAATGTCTGTATGCAATTGGTGAATGTATGTGACAAAGGGCTCAAGCCATTGTGGCAGATTTGGAGGCTCAGTGAGATTTCTTAGTTCATAAAAAGAAGTTCCATGACTGTCCAGCATTAGACAACAGATTTACACCCTGATTGTTTAAGTTTCTGTGATAGTCAGTGGAGAATTGAAGTCATTTGCCCACATTTGGTGCCATCCAAGGTGCTCTGGAGTGAAAATGTGGAGACTTGAGACTCTTGCAAGGCAGGAGCAGGTATCATACAGGACCCCTAGAAGGACTTATGGAAACCAGGCCAGATGCCTCAGAATCTCAAATAGGGCTCTTTTGTCCATGGACACTCTGTCCTTCCATCTTGCATGGTCCTGGATATTCCAGAAGGATGTGGCTGCTTCTAGGATAACTGGCATCTGAAAAGGGCTCCATGATAATGCTCCAGTGCCTATGGTGGATCTGAATGTCTTTATACATTTAGGGCCCTAAGCAGCTTTGTAATTTCTTCCCTGATGTATTTAAAAGAATAGACAAAAGATAAGACTGAGTTTCACTTTTCCCAAATTGTGTAAGCCACAGATGCTTTGCATTTAATAAAAGGTACCACTTGATGCTGGCTTCCTGTGGTCCTTTTTATTAAGTGTTACTTTTTAATGCACACTATGAGAGAATAATAATAAGCTCTGCCACACTTGCTGCACAGAACCCATTAAAAACATCATCTGTCCTTGCCCTGTGAAAATGTGCCCCCTGAGAGGTGGTATGAACATTGATTTTCAGAAAACAAAGAAAATCACTGGTCAAAGAAACTTCGTATTTTGCCCTAGGTTTTTTGTTTATATTCATAAAAAAAAAAAGAAAAAAAAGAGCAAGGATAAATTTGAGAGGTCACATGCACTGCTGAACCACTGTGGTGCTTCAGCTATCATATTTCAAAGTTTGGTAATAACTGAAGTAACCTGGCTGATAACTGTTCATATGTTTGAATAAGTGCCCTCTGATTTCATAAAATTGGAACCAAAGTTGTCCTCCCTTATGTTTTGACTCAGAAACAATTCAGAATAATCTCAACAGCGTTTGGTCCAGAGCACATCAAATGTTACCTTCTAGTGACTCCTTTTAGCATTTATTCAAAAAGTCACATAAATTTTAAAGTCAAAAGGATTTTTGAGTCAAAACTTTGCAAAACGTAGAAAAAGAGACAAGAATACTATAAATATGCTAAATACACGTATTACATATATATCCATTTTAAAATTTCTGTGAATGTCTGCAAGCAATTCATGGGTAGGCAACATGATCCAGAATTAAGACTCTGAACTGGCTTTGGGGAACTGTCCCTGTTTCTGTGATGTATATGCTGAGTAACACTGGGAAAATCCACCATGTGCTTGTGCTGCTCTGCCCCTGGGTTCAGCAAGCTGTGCTGTGTGTAACTGCAGAGCACCCTGAGAGCTGCGAGCAAAGCCTCAGCTCCAGCAATTGGAATAGTTTGTGTTATAGTAATTCACTTTCAACAGAACCTATTGAAACCAGCATCATAACAAAGTTTGCAGGATAACTAGACAGAGCAGCAAGCAGGTAAAAATGGTTCAGGGTTTTGAACTGTGGTTTTGGTCTTCATTCCATGGTAACGACTGCCATTAAAAATTCTTGAGAAGTTGTATCAGGAAAGCAGGGAAGGAAGAAAATGAAAACCAAAAAGGCCATGTTAGTATAAGGTACTAAGGAAGGCTTTTACTTTAATGATGTCTTCAATCTTTTTCTTTTTCACTGAAAAGTTTTATAAGAAAAACTCTTGTATGACTATACTTTAGACTGTATTGAAAAGACTAATTCCTTTCTTCCAGGGGAAAAAAATATTCGAGACAGGCAGAGCAGGGTGCCAGTTGCTGCTGCTAGTCCTAACTCCTTCAGTGACAAGCAAGATCAACACAGGGCATAAGAGGGAACAGCAGAGCCACAGCGCTTGTCTCTGATGAGGGCACCACTTCCAACCCCAGTGAAGCCTGCTGTATGCAAAGCTATTGCTGGAGGCAGCCCGTGCTGCGAGCAGCTCCCCAGACCCTGCTCCCACAACAGTGCTGCCCCTCCACCAACACCAGCTCAGCATAGGACCATGCTCCATGACCTTGCCTGACACACTGATGACCTCCATACACTGCTGCCCATGACCTTGCTGTTCTGTAGGACCATGCTTGACTGAGTCCTCACTGATCTGGTGGCACTGAAGAAGGTCAGAGAAAGGCATTAGGTTACTATCTTTTAAAGGATATTATGGTGCTTGATGCAATAACCCCAGAACAGGCTCTGAATATGTTTCTTCCAGGACTGGAGGCACCACCTGACTAGTGTTCAGTTTACAGTTTTGTTAATTAACTCAGATGAG
Source organism: Alectoris magna (assembly GCA_030625065.1). Classification (NCBI taxonomy): domain Eukaryota; kingdom Metazoa; phylum Chordata; class Aves; order Galliformes; family Phasianidae; genus Alectoris; species Alectoris magna. Next base: position 65,895,904 of record CM060560.1, read on the forward strand.
GCTAATCAGAACAGCACCACGCTGCCATGGCTATGCCATTGCAGTGCCTGTAAGTATTTATTCTTCCAGCCCCAAACCCCATGGTGCTGTCACACTGCAGCTCCACACTGAAGCTTGAAGCTCTCTCCCTGCTTGGCAGAGGCCACTGAGACCCTCTCCTGTATCCATCTATCCCAGACACATTCAGTGCATGTTACATCCAGCTTGCCTCTTGTGACCACGAAATTGTAGAATTCTCTATTCTTGGTGATGTCAGAAGGGTGACTAGAAAAACTGCTATCTATACCTCGAACTTCCAGAGGGTGGCCTTTGACCTGTTCAGGACACTTGTTGCAGGGGTCCCTTGGGAGTTTCTTCTGAAGGGGGTCCAGGTAAAGGGGTCCAGGAAGCCTGGACTCTCCTCAATATGGAAATCTTAAAGACACAGGAACAGGCTTTTCCTGAGTGCCATAAGGCAAGCCATAGGGGAAGAAGACCAGTGTCGATGAACTGGGAACTTTTGTTGAGACTCTGGAAGAAAAAGAGAGTCTATGTCCTCTGGAAGAAGGGACAGACTACTTGGGGAGATTACAAGGAAGTTGCTAAGGTATGCAGGGAGGAAGTTAGAAAGGCAAAAGCCAACCTAAACTCAGATTGGCCACTGCAGTAAAAGAGAACAAGAAATCCTTTTACAAATATATCAGTGGTAAGAGAAGAACCAAGGATAATTTCTATCCTTTACTTGATGCAGCAGGGAATGCGACCACTGAGGACAAGGAGAAGGCTGAGGTCGTCAACGCCTTCTTTACATCTTCCTTCAATAGTCAGCTCCTTTATCCTCAGGGCCTTTATGCCCTGATCTGGAAGTCTGGGATGCTATGCAGAATGCACCCCTGGTGATTCAGGTGGAGACAGTTAGAGAGCTTCTCCTCCATCTGGACTGTCACAAGTCCATGGGACCAGACAGGCTCCATCCTAGGGTGCTGAGGGAGCTGGCAGGGGTGATTGCCAAGCCACTTTCTGCCATCTATCAGAGTTCCTGAGGTCCCAGAGGATTAGAGGCTTGCCGATATGACTCCCATCTACAAGAACGACCGTAAGGAGGATCTGGGGAAATACAGGCTTGTCAGCCTGACCTCAGTACCAGCGAAAGTTATGGAGCAAATCATCTTGGGTGAGATCACATGGCATGTGCGTGGCATCCAGAGGATCAGGCCCAGCCAGTGCAGGTTCATGAAAAGCAGGTTGTGCTTGACCAACCTCATCTCCATCTATGACTGGGCTACCAGACTGGTAGATGAGGGAAAGGCTGTTGATGTAGTCTACCTAGACTTCCGCAAAGCCTTTGAGATGGTCTCCCACAGTATTCTCCTGGGGAAACTGGCTGCCCGTGGCCTGGACAGGTATATCCTTCTTTGGGTAAGAACTGGCTAGAGGGCTGTGCCCAACGGGTAGTGGTTAATGGAGTTAAGTCCAGCTGGTGACCTGTTACAAGTGGTGTCCCCCAGGGGTCAATACTGGGGCCCATCTGGTTTAATATCTTTGTTGATGACCTAGATGAGGGGATCGAGCATACCCTCAGTAAGTTTGCTGATGACACCAAGTCGGGAGTTGATGTTGATCTGCCTGAGGGTAGGTCAGAGGGATCTAGATAAGCCATCCTTCAGAGGGATCTAGATAAGCTGGATCACTAGGCTGAGGAGAATGGGATGAGGTTCAACAAGGCCAAGTGCTGGGTCCTGCACTTTGGCCACAATAACCCCATGCAGTGCTATAGGCTTGGGACTGAGTGGTTGGATGACTGTGAAGAGGAAACGGACCTGGGGATGTTGGTTGATGCTCAGCTGAACATGAGCCAACAGTGTGCCTAGGTGGCCAAGAGAGCCAATGCTATCCTGGCCTGCATTGGAAATAGTGTGGCCAGCAGGAGCAGGGAGGTAATCGCCCCCCTGTACTCAGCACTGGTGAGGCTACACCTCGAGTATTGTGTTAGTTGTGGGCCCCTCACTATATGAAAGACATTGAGGCCCTGGAACATGCCCAGAAAAGTGCAACAAAACTGGTGAGGAGTTTGGAGCACAAATCTTACAAGGAGGGGCTGAGGGAGCTGGGATTGTTTAGTCTGAAGAAAAGAAGAATCAGGGGAGACCTCCTTGCACTCTACAACTTTCTGAAGGGAGGTTGTGATGAGGAGGGGTTTGGCCTCTTCTCCCAGGCAACAAACAGAACCCGAGGAAATGGCCACAAGTTGTACCAGAGGAGGTTTAGATTAGATATAAGAAAAACTTTTTCTCTCAGAGAGTGGTCAAGCACTGGAATGGCCTGCCCAGGGAGGTGGTGGAGTCGCCATCCCTGGCAGTGCTCAAGAGGCGTCTGGATGAGGAGCTATGAGAGATGGTTTAGTAGCTTGTGGTAGTAATGTTAATGGGAGGACGGTTGGGCTAGATGATCTTGTAGGTCCTTTCCAACCTTGTGATTCTATGATTCTATGATTCTATGATCCAGTTCAGTGGAAAAGGCTGAGATGGATTTTTCTGCCTTGAAATGTTCTTAGCAGAGGTAGTTCACATATGAGCTTCGAAAGATCAATTTTCCCTCTTATGTGCACAAAGATGGAGATCAATAAACACAGATTGTGTTATTCCAGGTTGAAGGAGTTAACTGCTTTTCGACTGATTCTAGCATCTCCATTTATGGGTAGAGATTTATGTTTGCCTAAGTTGTCAGACAGTGTGTCATTCCTGTATTAGTCACAATTTAGTTATACATTCCCGCATAATTATAATGTATGTCAAAAATGATTCATCTTCCATGCCACTTCTACTATCACACGGCACTTAACCAACTGATATTTTAGAATAATGCAGATCTTGGGAGATCCCAAGAATAGGAAATATGCAAAAGCATGAGAAGAAGAAATAGTCACCTGTGAAGGTGAAGGCTGTTATCTAAAAAAGACAAAAAGGTGTAAATGAACAGGTGTTATATGTGCAGCTCAAGCACTTTAGCCAACAAAGGCAGTCACTGGCAGTCTCACTATATTAACTTTCACAGAGAGAATCATTGCAATCTCATGACAGGAGTCCAAAATAAGTAAGAAAAAAATGCCCTCTTGAGGTACCCTTTTTGTCTCTTTTTTCAATAAAGCGAGTCTCAGCAACTGGTTACATTTTCAGAAGTCAAAAATGTAGCATGTGAAACCCCACTCAAAATAACTCAAAATGGAAAAAACAAAGATGTAGGTCAAATCCAGTTCCTAGCAAAGGCTTTCTTGAATGTTTAGAAACCACGCACAAATAATACACCTGCTCCACTATCCTTTGCTTCTCCCACAAACCCATGTACCAAGGGGGAGAACCAGGGCAGTCACAGCTGGAACCACTACCAGTGACATCAAAAATGAACAACCCAAGCCCGAGTCCTCCAAGGGCTGCCAAGCCCCCTGCCTTGGCAATGCACAGCCAATTTCAGAGAGACACCAGGAATGCCTAAGGATTCAAATTCCCTGCTTCACCAGCAGAACAAGCCACCACTAATCATCTCAAACCATTGCTATGCATCTCAGACCAACACTTGGCAGTTAACTTATTCAGCAAATTTTTCTGTTACTGCCATTTGGCATGTACAGAGCTGCCAGAAGGCAGATACTGGCCAAGAGTTAAATACACAAGATTTTTGGAAATCAAACACAGTCACAGCTCCTAAACTCTTTGGAAATATTATTAAACCTTTCTCAGCCTGTGTTGCCGCAGAGAATGTTCAGAGCATGACTCAGTCAGGGGTATTCTACCCACAACCAGAAAGACAGCTCCGTGTCCATGCAAAGAGCAGAAAAGCAAAATAAATGCCTAACTGATAAGTTAGCAGATAGATATATATATCTCTCCTCTAGGTCCTGAAAGGTTTCAACATTAGTTCAACTCCACTCAAAACTTTGATTTTTTGTCTCAGTGGAAAGGCTTTGCACTCCTGCAAGTAAACAGCAATGAAAATGCAGGTGCCCCTCTCCATGACCAAGCAAATGTTGCATTCCTGATGCAAAGAGTCAAGTTCTTGAAATAGGAGCACCTAAAAAAGCCCCACTCCAAATATTCAATACTCAAACATAGAAGCACTATGGATTCACGTTCCCACTTTGACTCAGAAGACAGAGAAATTTTGCACCCTCGAGCTGGGACACTCCAGCAAGGGACAAAGTGGTGTGTAGGGGTTAGATTCTAGGCACAAGCATCAAAATGGCTGGTAACACAGACCTGTGTCAGTGGGAAGATTTGGGAGGCAAATACACGTGGAAATGTTAACAGTTACTACTAATTTCTTTCCTGGTGGGTCAGTGCTGCCCATTTGTTCTCTGAAATAAAGCCCAACGGGCCTCTTTAAAAATGGACTGCCTGTGACAGTTCTACTGAAAAACTGTACCATTACTAGAGCCATTAATCACAGTATGACTGTAACGCCTTAAAATGAAATCAATCCAAAATAATTGAAGCCTTTCTAAAGATCTGAGTCAGGTTCTTACATTGATTCTGGTCATGTCCTGCTGAGATCAGACATGGAAATGATGACTTATTCAATTTATACAGTTATTCTCTAAGTCATTTCTAAAAAGGCATGCATGCTGCAGATTATTTATGCTGGAAAATCTTGCTTTTAAATAAAACTTCTTAATTTTTTTAATAAAACTATTTAAAAAACTCGCCATCAATAATAAATTAATATCTCAGTTTTACTTAATATAGATACAGGGACACAGTTCAAGAACCCTGGGACTAGAAAGTGCTTAGATTACCAATCACCTGCCCCTTCCAAGGCAGGTTCAGCTATAATTATGTCAGTCTTGGCATATGTTTAAAGACTTTCAACTACATTTTTCATTTTCACATAAAATGTAGTGATTATATTCCTTTTGTCTTTATAGTTAACTTTTTGAAACGCCACCTCATCTTTGTTTTTAGAAATTTCTGTTCTAAAACAAAGGACACCAACCCTTTATTTATTTTTTCCTCATTCATAATATTTTCTAAATCGTACTTGCAACTCAATTTTCTTCAGGTGTGCTTTTTTTTTTTTTTTTTTTTTTTTAATTTTATAATAAACAGTCCTCCAAGATCCACTCACATATTACCAGGATCAAATAGGAAGAGTTACTTCAAGTTTCTTGCACATAACAGCCTTGTTTACACATGAAAGGGCATACCTTCATTCAGTGTTGATGCCTGGCCAATTGTTCTCTGGTCTGCCTTTGTGCAAAGCACAGCTTTGCCTGCAGGTTGCATTTGGTCCTTGTTCTTGTGGAAATGCTGTGTGAGTTGCACTATTTTTTCAACTGGCGCTGAATAACTGGAGGTCTAATCTTACTTTTCTCTGTCCACTCATCTATGTGTTGTTAAACGTTCTCCTAGCTTGCCTTAAAAAAAAAAAAAAAAAAAAAAAAAAGATAGATAGATATAAGAACCTTTGCAACTCAAGGCTTTTACTGGGCTCCATTAGATTGATATGACATGTTTGACAAATTATATTTGTTGATAGTTTTCTTATCTTCTAGGTGTTTCTAGGTGTTTAGATAAGATTTCCTTTATTATATTTACCACATGCATCAGTAGAGGTTAGGGGTCAACCTGCTGATGAGAAGCTCTTTGGAGAAGGACCTGGGTGTCCTGGTGGGCAGCAGACTGGCCGCAAGCCAGCAGTGCGCCCTTGTGGCCAAGAAGGCCAATAGTTGAGGAGGGAGAACTCTGTGCTGGTTAGGTCACAGCTGGAGTACTTTGTCCGGTTCTGGGCTCCCTAGTTCAAAAAAGACAGGGACGTCTCAGAAAGAGTCCAGCAGAAGGCCACAAAAGCAATCAGGGCCTGGAACATCTCCAATTTGAGGAAAGGCTGAGAGTCCTTGGGCTGTTCAGCCTGGAGAAGAGAAGGCTGAGAGGTGATCACATCACTATTTATAAATATCTAATGTGTAGGAGTCAAGTTGATGGGGTGTCTTGTCCTAGTTCATAGGAAGGAGAGGAGGTTCTTTTATTATATGCATACCCGATGGCAAGATTAAGACACAACGGGTCAAATGTTAGCCCAACCAGTTTATTACAAATCCTAGTTGCTTAAGGACATGGGGAAGGGAAGGTGGGCAATAGAAAAGAGATGGAAAATAAAAGTAAGGAGTCTTTGTGGGAAGCAAGAAGAAGATAGTCACCACCATGGGTCCAGCATGATTCTTAGTTCAGACATCAATCTTCAGTAGTGATGGGTTGTCAGGGGTTGTTGTGCAGTTGACAACAACTGTACAAACTTATTTAAAAGTCCAATTGGAGCAATTTGGAGTGACAGCTCAAATCCAAAGTGGTTGAGTTAGCTCTCTTTGGAGTGGCAGCTTCTGGCTTTGGGATCTCAGCAGAAACTCCTTTGTTCCCATCTTCCAGGTCTTGCCAGCAGTTAAGAAGGAGGAGGGAGGTGCCCGCATGCATACTATTTTTCACAGGATATGATGGTATCATTCCCCAGTCTCCCATACCAAGCTGGAATTATTTGGTCACAGGCCAGGTCTTCTGCCAGTAAAAACTTCTGAGCACTCTCTTCCAAAGGCAATCAGCTCCAAAGAAATGCTTTCAAATGTAAAACTGTCCCCAGAGCTGACTGTTGTGTGACTGCCACACAACACTCACTTCTCATCGCCTAGATAAGTCAGAGTATCATTGCATGAAATGCCTCGGAAAGCAAGCTTTGCGCCAAAAACAAAGAAGGGTTCAGACACGGGAGCAGACTATTTGATGGTATGCAGCAATAGAACAAGGAGAGATGGGCATAAACTGAAACGCAGGAAGTTCCATATTAAAACAAGGAAATCTTTACTGTGAGAGTGACACAACACTGGAACAGGATGCCTGGAGAGGTTGTGGAGTCTCCTAGTCTGGAGATATTCAAGACCCACCTGAATGCTTTCCTGTGCAACCTGCTGTAGGGAACTGCTTTTGCAGAAGGGTTGGACTCAATGATCTCCAGAGATCCCTTCCAACCCCTACCATTTTGAGATTCTGTGATATTTCAATACATTTTCTGTAAATTGGAGGTATCTAAGCTAGCAATTCCTTGGTTATGTCATTCTTTTTTCTTTTTTCTCTTGGCCTTCCTTTTGAAGAAGATAGGCATTTTTGTTGTCTTTTTCCGGTATCATTGATGTTGTATTCAACTCCATCTCCTTCACACTTTTAAAAGTAACTATAAGATCTCAATGGCAGTTTTTGAAGTTTTTCAGTCACTCAGATGATGTGGGATAACTTTTCGCATTCTCTAACTTGTATTTTTTAGGCTTGTCACCTGATTACAATTGACCTTTTTAGCAATGACTGGCACCAAAATAGACAGTGAAGACTCTGACCTTCTTTCTAACCACCCTACTAGCCATCTGCTAATAGCTTTCCATTTCAATTGAGCAACAGTCTGGTGCTTTTCTTGCATTTTTTCTCCTCAGCTAATTGACCTTCAGAAACTATTTGATGCTATTCTTCGCTAACATTTTGCATTTTCCCCCGTTATCTCATGCTCATCTATTCAGACTTTTATTCAGTTTTATTTGTTTGGCAGGTGATGGGAGAGTGGGGGAGAAAAGGTACACCCTGCTTCATAACATTAACTGACTTTTTTTTGGCTTTTCCTTTTACTGATAGACAAAAGAACAATTCTCTAACACACTGTGTATGCAACCAAAAACTGCACTGAGATTACCCATAAAATGATAAAATGACACAGAGGAATAACAAACAGCAAGTACAAGGAAGGAATGCCATTGCAAACAGCACAAGTGAAATGCGTGACCAGTCTGAGATATCCAAGCAAGTGCCAAGTTGCACAAAATCCCACCTCTAAAACCCAGTGAGAACAATGCCATCCAAATTGTCTACAACCTTCTGAAATCTTGTTTGAATTCCAGATCCTATCCTCATCTCTGATCTCTCTCCCTCCCCACCCCACCCCCTGCCCCCCCCCAAAAAAAAAAAGCTGTCTGAATATTAGCACATAGACACTGTAAAAGATGCTATTAAAGCCTTAAGACATGTGAAGGTAAAAACTGTGCTTGAACAAGAACTGCTCCGCAACTATGACAAAATTAATCCTGAAATACTTCCTTTGAAGCTAAAACAAGGGCTAGGTCCCCACAGGACATGAATTCTTGAGTATGTTCATGAGGACAGCAGAGCATTCATGGAGTATCACTGAAACAAAACCAAAAAGAACTGTTTCTCTCTGCAAGTATTGCAGATTTGCATTTAAGGCTAGAAAGCAAGCAAATTTTCAATATTAGCCTATACTTGAGAATGTTTTTGTCATTTTATGGACGGCTTCTCTGTAAGTTTGACGAGGTCCAAAACTATCAGCAAGCCAAGAAACTTCTTTGCTAAGAAGCAAAGCTGTCTGGGAAGATAAAAGAAGGTTAACAAGTGATATTGAGCAGCGCACCCCAGCATGTCCACACTCCTTGGTTGTCAGATGCATTGCAAAGGCATTAATGAGAACAACTAAGAAGAATCTGTCCCACGGGAGACTCCAGTGGAATGAATCTACTCAGTACATCTTTCCCAATTAACTGTGATTTCTAGGAGTGTATTTTACCATAACAGGTCTGTGCCTCTGCATGCTTTTTTGTATTTATAGAAAGATGACAGTATGTACATGTGGATGGGGTAGACAAATGCTTCTCCACCTATGTTTGTTCTGAGATGGCCAGATGCAAATCAACTCTGACACATAAGTAAGGGCTGTTGCATTGAGGGGTATGATTTAGCTGGGAAGTATTGGTAATGGTTGGACTGGATGATCTTCTAGGTCTTTTCCAACCTCGATAATTCTGTGATTCTGTGATTCATACGGTGTCATGCAAGATCTGTGTCAGCAAGACACATCAACTTGGGCTGAAAACATCTAGATTGAAGCTGACTCATTTCTAGATAACTCAGAGACTGGCAGGGATAGCTACACTTAGGTTAAACTGAACTGTACGTCATCCTACTGTATTTGGAGACCAAGGGGTGTCCTTTCAGTAGTGCAGGATTTCGTCATGTCGATGCCAGCCCTAGCTGTATGGGTAACCTGGCACAAGTAACAAAGCCTCACACACTGGTATCCAGCAAATGCACAGCCTCACGGAGTCTCATTCTGCAAGGGTGGGCTCCTAATATTCTTCACTTCGCATAAACCGTAAAGGTACAGATACTGCATAAATTAATAGAAGCAGTATTGTTTCTGTCCATAATAATATGTTTAGCTTTTGTTGGTGCCATGCCCCTCTATCAACCTCTTTCAAACAGAGGCAAACAGATGAGAAGAGGGCTTCCATTTTGATTTTTGTTTCTAACATTTTTGTTTTCACGTTCATCATTGCCACACAACAGTTGCCAAGTTAAACAATTGTTGCTTCTATTTGTTTATTTGAGCGTAAAGACACAGTTCCATGGCCTCATACAGCTATTTAATTATCCTGAATAAATACAATAAGAATGAAAATTATTGAGGAAAAAAAAAGAAGTTGATTATGGCATATAATTTTCACCCTCTTCATTGCTGAATTAAAAGTGGATCGGCCAGGGTTCGCTGGTTATACCAGATAAATTTCATTGTTATTTTAATCTCAGAAATTTCTTCCCTATCACTCTTTGTTATAGTATTAGTACATAAATAAAAATTATTTTAAGTTTTGAGTTCAGTCACAGTGGATGCAGGCAAATAGACTATGAGAGGTCTGAGGTTTCTCACAGAGATTCAGTCATTTGTGAGTATATACCTAAGAAAATTTATGCAACCTCTTCCAGCTTCTCAATGGCTTGCCGTTCTCATCCCACCTCCATCTGCACCTGTACTACCTGCATAATATACACTTGCCTGCTTTACCACGCTGAGACAGACATGCTCCGACAGATGGAGGACAGAAAGAGCACCTGCCAAGTACATCCTCCTGCATACTGCAAAGATACACCTAAACACTTTTTATAATATCTGTGAATTACCAGCACTATTCAAATAATGGTAACTGGAAGGCCAATCTGTAATTGAGGCTCCTCCTGTGATTCACTACAGGTCAGAAGAGGTGACCTGACAATCCTCATGGCTTTAAATTTAGGGGAAAAAAAATCAGTATCACATAGTACTTACAATCTGTTTGCATTCTGAACTGCCATGAATTTCAAATCATGATGCTTATTTTATCTCACACAGGACAATTAGTGAATAGTCATCTATAGAAGAATAGAAGATAAAATTATCTGACGGCAAAAGCCAGGGAAGTTGTTTACTTTCCAAAATGTACTCTGTATGTTCTCATTACTCATTAAGTACATTATTTGTTATTAAAACATACCCCAAATGACATAAATCTCAGTTAGCTAAAGGTTGGAATTCTGAAGGAAATCAAGGATACCTAAGCTACATCAACAGTCCATAGGATAAGAATATGCCCTTTTCTAACTACAGCTACTGTTGAGAGCAGCTTATGATTTGACTCAAGACTTAAGTCTTTCCATTGCCTTTTGCTGGTATGTAACCTAAACACTCCAGATTTGTGAAGCAATTTATTTCAGATATATTTAAGGAATAATTCTTTGATGGAAAACAACAAATAGAAAGGGATTGTCTTCTGAAATATTTTCCTTTTACGTTATTAATATTCTTATTCTACCATGACTGCTTTAGTTCTACATCTTACCTGCTGTAGGGAACCTGGTTTAGAAGGGGGATTGGACTAGGTGATCTCCAGAGGTCCCTTCCAACACCAACAGTTCTGTGATTCTATGATTCTGTGACAAAAGCTACAGTTGAGGCATAGATACAGGAGCTGGTTTCCCACACTGCATTTTTTGCTTCAATGTATATCAGAGAAATCATTGTGTGAAGATGTTGTCATAATTCATGCTTCTAGGCTGTAGTGTTTGAATTTTGAATGACGGGAATTAACCTGTAAAGACAACAACAGCTTTTACTGCAATGTCTTTCATATGGTGAGTTATTTTTTTGCACTGATAGTTTTGCAGATGAATGTGTTTAGTATGTTATTTGCCAGATAGTGATTACTGATTCCCTAGAAGAAGCAAGTCTGTAAAGTGACAATTTTCTTTCTGAAAATGGGATTTTTAAACAGACTACATAAAGTTTTTAGTTCAATTGGGGAAATTCTTTACCTCTGTAATCATTTTCAATCTAGCGAGGAAAAAAATATATGGCAAAAAGATTTTATATTTTGTTTTATTCTCTAAAATCGTATATGTTTATAAATTTTTTGAAGATTTAGAAGTCATCTTGGTATCTATGCAGTGTGAAACATCTAAATTGAGCCTGGTTAATATTTTCAAAGTGGCATTCCTTGTGCAACATATGTAAAACAGAATTTCTTTGAAATATCTCAAACTGGCTCTTACAAAATGAGTTTTAGAGATCTTGAACTATATGCTCCTCTACCCATTAAGGAAAAGTAGTAGTTTTATGCTTTGGGGAAAGATGTGATGACTGACCTCGCAAATTCTTCTACGCATAATTAGCATTAACCCTTGCTACAGCGCGAACATTACTGGGATTGGAGTTGCACTCTTGCACAAGATAATTCAGAATTTTTTTCCTTCCCTCAACAGAGAACCAGTATTATTCTAGAATTAATTGTGAGAATGATGAGCAAGAGGATAGCAAGTAGTGACTCATCTGCACTTTCAGAGATCACATTTGTGCACTTGACCTATAGAGCTAAACAAGCCATACAATTCAACCTAATAATTTTAAGTTCGGAATAATTTTCCTGAGCATTTTCTCTGCAAAAATTACAGTATTAGTCATGCAAAGTGAGTAAGAACTCCAAAAAATAAACAGTTAAATATGATGTACAGAAGCTCATTGCAGTTAAGCAAAAATACACAGGTGGCAAAGTCTCTCATGGGAGCAGGATAGTACAGATGTGGTGAGCTAGTGCTTGAAAGAGGTTCACAGCATTTTAAGGCTTTAGTCTTAAAAAGACATGCCCATAGCCATTAGCAAGCATACCACTCAAGTCTGTGGAATTTAGTATGCACATCCATTCATATATAGTTAAGCACTTTTTCTCCATATGAGTTTAGGGAGGAAACAGTTTTGTTACAAGGTTGGTTATCTGTATGAGACTTGGGGTTAAGTTCCTATCCTACCTTTGCCACCAATTTCCTTGTGATTTTCCTCTGTACCAAAGGTACGAAACCAGATACATGAGATTGCTGTGGCAAAATAAAGACCATGAAATAGCTACTTACAGCAGTAAACACTAAAATGCATTTTAAAATAAACTAATATAGGAATCCGTTAATCAGAAAGTGACTGAATTCTAGCCTTCTTAAATTTATCCTTCAATGATAATAGTTGTCAAAACTTGATTTAATTTTATTACATAATATAATTTAAGAGAAGAGCCTTAACATTTGTAATATACTTCTGTGAAATAAGCCTTATTTCAAAATATAGTCATAGAGACTTTAAAATGCATCTCATTTTTTTATTTTAAATATGCCCTGTTCCTGCAGACCTTTTGAGGATATTCTTAGTAATTTTGTGGAAATAATTCTATTGATTTGATTTTCCAGATAGCAGTCCTTATAGAAATTCACATTAAATGAACTATACAGAGACTATGACAATATTTGGAATGAGTGGTTGAAATAGCCTAGTAAACATGTAACTGTTGTACATGCCATCTACATATGTCAAGCTGGAATTTGAGAGAGGAATGTTATCATTTCTCTCCCTACAGATAATCTGGCTGTCACATTGCACTAGGATACCTTTCTTCCTTTGGGAGAACTTCCATGTGATATCCTAGTACTTCTAAAGCCCTCCTTCTTTTGGTAATGAGACAATAGTTAACTCTAGTGGGATTTTCTCCCATGAAGAAACTTAGTCACACACAGATTTCTTGCAAGGAAGAAAGCATATAGCCTTCAAAACTAATTTTCCTATCTCTTTACTTGTGCTATTTCACTGTAACTGTAGAAGCCAAGTGGTGGTAACCACTCTCAGATGCACATCTACTTTTTCTAGTTCAAAGTGAAAACTGAAGCTGAGTAATCCACACTCTCTGTTAAGATCACAAAGATAAAAGATTTAATCTACAAAAACAGTTTGCATAGCATTTTGTACACCAAACTGCTCCTCATTTATCTTTGAAATGTTTTGTTGTTTTTTGCTTTGTTTTGTTGTGGCTTTTTTTTCCTCAGTGACTCACAGGACACATTCCTGTTGTCCTTACTTGAATTTCCACTATACCGATGAGCCATGCACCTCTGGTTGCTCAGACACTCTTGCATGCGCAGCACTGAACATTTCCCAAAGCTCACTGATCTTTACTTGTAAGTAATTAATATAAAATAAACATTATGTTTTTCTATGCATCTAATTATATAATTATAAATGGGAGGAGTAAGGGAAAGAAAAAGAAACTAGTAAAGTTAGTTTTATAGTTGTCCAGAGGATTTAACAGCAACATTTTATAGTTTACTCAAGAATATATGCGGTTTTATTCTCTCTCCCAAGAGGAAAAGAACACAGAAATTAATTAAAAAGTAGGAGGGTTTGACAGATTCTAAAGGAAGTTAGGGGACTCCAAAGCAGTTTATCAGATAGCATGCCAAAATAAAAGCTTCAGTTCTGAAGGAATGTGGAAAGCAGAGGGCAATATAATCTTCTGCTACTTCTCACGTAAAACTGCTATCAATAGTAAATTTGAATTCTTAAACTAATGAACGTATTGGGTCAGACTGTTTGACCTTGCTATTTTCCTGGCCCAGTGAAAATAAGCATTGGCTCTGGCATTAATATCAAAGAGTTCTTGGGAGACCTTCCCATGTGCACGGAAATAAAAAAAACAGCCCCAGTATGCCTTCCCTTTCACTGTTGATGCCTGGAAGAATTTTATGAGCAAAAACCAGCAAGATATGCACATACAAGATATGCAAAATGTACAGACAATAGACAATTTCTTATAAATCGTTAATGTCCGCTTGTGGTAACTGGATGATATTTTAGAACTCACCAGATCCAACTTGGAATGGAGAAGGGCATTAAGGAGAAAACATCACCGTTTCACTAAATGCAAATTCTGCAGACAGTTAGGATTTTAATGATTTTGTGAGGAAAGCTGTACATAGCATCAAGCATCACTTGACTTTTAAACTAGAGTGCTCGGCTGGAGAAAGGGATGCTGATTATAAATAGAAACAGTTACTTGCAGAGTCCTGGATGTCTTTCCTCAGCAGCTAAAAATAATTGTCCCGGAAGGAGTCATCCCTGGATGCATTGTGTCCTACTCTTATCTAGCCATCAGTCATCACACAGAAAGAAACCAGAAGGACACTGCAGAGGAAGATCTATGTGTGCTGCAGGACTTGACTAATATTAGCTGATTGAAATGAATCTTCCATGAGAGAAGGATACCTATACAGTGGGTTGATTTCTTTGAGCCTGAGCATGCTTACATTGTGATTTTGCTTATTTCAGTCTTTCCCAAATTGTTTGTATCCCAGCGTATGGAGTCTGGCTGGGAAGGTGTTAACTATCCCCACAGCAGCCCATCGAGTGCTGTGCTCTGACCCTGTAGCTAGAGCAGCACTGATATCACAACAATTGCTGAGCAGTGCTGGCACAGCATCAAGGTCTCCAGCACTCTCAAAGCTATACACTGGGGGTGGGCAACAGGTGGGGAGGGGACATTTCCAGGGTAGCCAATCTAAACTGGACAAAGGGATATTGCATGCCATATGAAATCACACTCAGTAATAAAAGCTAGGAAATGGGAAGGAGAAGGGAGAGGCTGTCATCGTGAAAACATCAGTTGTCCTGAACAACCACTACATGTATTGAGGCTTGGATACACAAGACATGGACAACCATCACGTTCTAATGGGAAGTAGAGAAAATTTGTTTTCTTCTTTCTCTTTGCTTCCATGTGGCCTTCATGTTTGCTTTTTCTCTCTTTTCCTTTTAACTATCCTTAATTCAACATGTGAGCCCACTTTTCCATCACAAATTCTCCCTCCCCAGTTCCTCTGAGGATAGAGAGTGGTTGTGGTAGACTTTAGTTGCCCACTGGGGTGAAAATACCACACCCAGCCTTTTTATTTTAAGCAGGAATTTTTAAAAAATTTCTCCAAATTGTGCAAGAAGAGAGTTCCTCTTGCCTCAGTGGCACTTCTGGTCTGAAAAATAGGCAGGGGAAAACGCCCTCTAGTTAGGAGCTGTGGAAGCTTTAGAACTTAGCGTGTTTAAAGTAAGATATAAACCAAAACAGATCTGAAAGAATGAACAATGCTACTGAAACATAGGAGAAATTTTCCACCTCTAAAGTTAATGATTTTCCTCTCAGAATGCTAATCATTACTAACTTTAAGTTGCATTTTAAAAATCAATAAATTTGTTTGACAGAAGTAAAGCTTCTTATGGGAAAATTTTCTTCTGCATTATTGCCAAAACAAAAAGATCAAAACTAACAAAAGTAGTCACAAAAATTGTAAGTTCTTTTGAAAAAATGGCTTGAGAATTTGACGTTAGTTTCTCCACATTAAAAAACACAACAACAGCAACAACAAAACAAGGCAAAAAAATGTAGAAATGTAGGGAAAGCTTTCCAGGAAAGCACTGCATTTACCTTGAAATTCCATCCCTTAGAACTTTTGTGTGACATTGAGGTCATGGTTTGAAGTTAGCTTTGAAGGCTGATTATTTCATTCAGGCTTGGAATTTCATCAGAACTGTCTGAGGGCTTCCCACTGTGAAAATAAGACAAATGTCCAACCTGCCTGTAAAGAAGAGAAATATATTCAAATACCTACTTGTACTGAAAGCTCTGTACAACTCATTCCTAATGTAAATGGAACAGAAATATTAAAATAAGCTGGTAATAATGCTACATTCCAATGGAGTAAGGACACGTATAGCATGGAAACAACAACAGCTTGAGTCAATGGATTCAGGCCCCCAACCGTACTCATAACTGTAAATGATATTAACATGTAATTTTCATTTCTTTGTTATATAGGTTATTACATTGATTGGTAACTTCAATGATTTTGTGAATTATTGATGGTGAAATAAATTACAAAGGCAAATTTATACGATATCTGAAAACACCTAGAGGAATCAACTTAGAATTTGACAAAATGTAATGGGAAAAGGGGATTGATTCTGAGAGGATCATTCTACTAGAAAACCTCTCCCTGTACAACTACTACCATTTTTCCAAGCTGTATTTTGTGGAACAAAATGATGATTTTCCTAATGTAGGTAAGTTATACCAGTGTCCTCCATGATAACACTGGTGATTCTGAAGATACTTGAACCATCTCTCTTCCCTGAAAGTAGTACCGAACCAAACTTTAAAAGTCAAAACTGGCCCAGTATACTGTGATCAACAAAGGTCACAAAAATTGAACTAAAAGACAGAAAGCACAATGTGAAATACAGTAGGGTCAAGTCTAAAGTATTACAAAAGGACTGAAGGATGAATGACTGATTAATCACCAATTCTGTAAAGGAGGAGCTGATGACGATGGGGATTGCAATGTGAAGAAGATTCAGTAGTAACTCACTAATAATTGACTTATTCAAATTTTATGTTATTGTGGACAAATCTGGCCATGTTTTCTCTTAGGAGCTGAGTTGTCCACACTACAGTGTATGTCATCCTTCACAATTTCAGTTTTACATGAACTCCTCGTTCAGATACTGTCCAATTTGTACCATATGCTCACAGTACATATAGTTTTCACAGAGTAAGGCTGTGAAGAAGTCAACCCTGCACAATTCTGCATTTGTCCGGTAAAGTTACTAAAAGATGCATCGATGTTACTACCAAAGGTTAAGTGGATTCTTCTGTTTCATGCAATGCTGTAAGACACTTTGCATATTTTATCTAGAGAATGAAAATATGTTATTACACTTTGCTGTTCCAAGGAGCATTCTCTTTGTGGATTCTAGTTCATCTTTGACAAAAGTACTATAAAAAATAGTTTCAGTTGTTTTCTTACCTTTGATTTTCTGTGCCCATTTCTGTGGTATTGTAAACACATTTTTCAACTTAGGAAATATGTTTTTTCTCCAATCTTATGTGAAATATAAAACTGACAATGAAAATTGACTTCAGGTCTATTTCTGCAAACACAACAATGAAAACTAATGCACAAACAAGTTTAAAAAGCAATCTTTTTACTGTACTCCCATTTATAGTAATACTTTACATGTTTTTGCTTTTAACAAAAATAAGTTCCTCATATAAAAATGAGAAAAATGTTTAAGTATGACTTACTTAATGATACCTCTGTAGCAACCAAAACTGAATATATTAGAGAACTACAAAAAGATAAAAGATTTTAAAATTTAGCCTTTCCCATGCAGACTACTTCAGATTCCGATATTTGAGTATTTAAAACAGACAAACTTCTTGCTCTTTCCAATTAAGTTACTTTATTCTTGTTTTTTATCTGCTCACAGAAGAGCTCCTTTTCTGAGTTAGTTCCACTGGATTGGAAGGAAAAAGGAATAACTTTGTCCAATCTCAAAATGAAGGGTCCAAAGAAAGCACAGAAATGTAGATTGGCTTCAGATGGAGAGGAGAATTCCATAGCAGAGCTTAGGTTAGAGCAGTCCCCTTCATCTCTGTGTTACTGATGAGTGGCCATGCCTGCCCTGTATGTGGCTCTGTAAGTGTCATGAACTGGGCTCTACCTTCATCTTCTCTTTTTCTGCATATCATAGTACAAATTCATTGCATGTTTCGGTTGAATGGTTATATTTATACATGTAGCACATTCTGGGGTAAAATATGCTTTCATATAAATACAAGTTCAGCATATATTGGTTATTAGCCAAAGTCAAATGAACCAGCAGTTCAGTTCTCAGTAGTCACTCCTGTTTGGGCTTTTGATTATTGCATTCCAGCCTTCCTTCACAATTTGCAGAATTTAGAATTAAGTAAGGGTTTTTTTTCTCAAATAGTACCTGTCTAAAACTGTGAGTAAATGTTGCTTGTGTTAGATGACAATGGAGAGAGAGTAAAAAACATTATCTTCAGTAGGGCTTTGTGAATAATTTATTTTTCTATTTAATGGTAACACTGGAGAGTAAAAAAATAAAAAATAAAAAAAAAAAAACAGAGCTAACAGAGCTTGAATCAAAATTAATTTTAAACTTTTCAATTTTAATTTCACTCAAAATGAAATCTTTCATTAATAACCAAGAATACTCAGTCATTTAGCTGTACATCACTGCAGCAAGGCAATGTGCTTCCGAGTAGCACAGCTTTTTGACATGATGCCAAATTCTGGGTTAATATTAATGCTTGGAAAGATTTCTAACTGCTCTACTGAATTATACCTTTCCCCAAGGGACCCAAACATCCTTTGGAAATCATTCTTCCAAGTAAAACAGACACTTGCTGCTGGACAACTGGAGATCACAGCACCAGCTGAAAGGGTATGGTAGTTGCAAAATCTCAGGAATGAGAGACTCAGTACAGCAGTGGCAAATGGTGAAACGAAGAAATCCAGGTGGAGAAAGTAGCAGCTGCCTGGGAGGACTCAGAGGACTCCCAGCTGAATAAGTAGGTGAGGAATTTTGAAAGAACAAATGATTACTCATTCTGCCTATGAAAAGGCATGTTGCCAAAAGTTATGATAGGGCCATCTTCTTATAGTAAATGGAATTTACGTGCAGCATATTGTTGGCTTTCTGGGCTGCTGGCTCATTTTAAGGTTTTCGTCAACCAGGACCCCTAAATCCTTCTCAGAAGGGCTACTCTTAAGAAGTTTTTATCCCAGTTTGTATACATGTCTAGGATTACTCCAACCCAAGAGCAAAACCCTGCACTTTGTTTTGTTGAACCTTGTTTGGTTCACAAGAGCCCAT
The DNA here is from genome assembly GCA_030625065.1 of Alectoris magna. Lineage (NCBI taxonomy): Eukaryota > Metazoa > Chordata > Aves > Galliformes > Phasianidae > Alectoris > Alectoris magna. The sequence goes on from CM060560.1 coordinate 65,914,774, forward strand.
TAGCATGCAGTCCCTCTGATTGCAGCATGCCAAGAATTATAGAATGGCCCAGGTTGGAAGGGATCTCAAGAATCCTGAAGCTCCGACCCTCCCACCATAGGCAGGACCACCAACCTCCACATTTAATACTAGACCAGGCTGCCCATGGCCTCATCCAACCTGGCCTTGAACAACTCCATCCACAGCACAAGCATCCACAACCTCTCTGGACAAACTGTTCCAGCACCTCACCACTCTCTTGGCAAAGAACTTCCCCCTGATATCCAACCTAAATCTTCCCTCCTTCAACTTAAAACCATTTTCCCATGTTCTGCCATTATCTACCCTTTCAGAGACTTGACTCCCCTCCTGTTTATAGGCTCCCTTTAGGTACTGAAAGGTTGCAATGACGTCACCCCACAGCCTTCTCTTCTCCAGGCTGAACAAGCCCAGCTCCTTTAGCCTGTCTTCGTAGGGGAGGTGATCCAGCCCTCTGATCATCTTTGTGGCCCTCCTCCGGACCCTCTCCAACATCTCCCTGTCTTTCTTGTATTGTGGGCCCCAGACCTGGACGCAGTACTGCAGACCGGACCTCATGAGGGCAGAGTAGAGAGGGACAATCACCTTCCTGTCCCTGCTGGCCACCCCTCTTCTGATGGAACTCAGGATACCATTGGCTTTCCAAGCTGCACACTGCTGGCTCACATTACGTTTTCGTCCATCAGGACCCCTAGGTCCTTCTCTGTAGGGCTACTCTCAAGGACAACTCCTTACAGTCTGTATATATGCCTGGGATTCCTCCAGACCAAGTGCAAAATCTTGCAATTTGCTGTGTTGAACCTCATTAGATTCTCCCAGGCCAACCAGCAGACCAGTTTTTACTCCCTTTCCCCCCTTCAAATCTAACTAAACTCCCTGTCAATCAGCCCTGCCAACTCCTGCACCAAAATCCCTTTCCTCATTTGAGAAAAGTGCATTCCATTAGGTGCCAGCAGGTCCTATGCTATGTAGACTTTCCCATGATCAAGAAATCAAAAAAGAATATGCCAGTGGCACCAGTCCTGGAGTTATGTATTGACCTGTTGAGTGTGTCTGTACCTTTCGATATTGATCCCTGGTACTGGAAAGACAGAGGAAAAAATTACTTGTGTGCCTGATCTTTTAACCAATCTCCCCAAAGACCTGAAGTCCCTTTTAATCTCCCTTGGACTTCCCTTATCTACCTCATCACTGCCAATGTGAAAAAAAAAAAAAAAAAATTGAGGGGTTACATCAGGCAAGTGACTTTTCTAGTGATACCTCTTACCTAGGCTCCAGGGAAGTAGCAGACTACCCTATGGTTTGGGTCTGGGTGGCATATTGGGCCCTCAGTTCCCCTCAGAAGATCATTCCTTATGACAACAGACCTTCTTTTTTTCTTGCTGTAGGTTGTTCTTATATGGGAAGTGGGATGACTTGCCCTAGGTGACCCCTCCAACCTCAATGAACCTACATCCACACTGTCATTTGCCTGCTCCTTGAGTTCCAGAGCCTCATACCTCTGATGTAAGAAGCACCTGGGAAAGTAAGGTAGGCAGGGAAAAACCTCCTCTCTGCCTACCTCACTTTTTTTTGTCTTCCATGCTGAGAAGAAAGCTGCTTCCATTCTTGCCATACTCTTAGATCTTCAGATTTTTTCTTGCAGTGATAGGGTAGGGGAACCCATGTCTCTTGCACTGTGGGTCACTGACAAGTCTGCCTCAGGCATGGTGAACCATGATTCCACTATCGGTCTCCTTCTACAGCTCCCTGATGCTTCTCAGCCGGCTCACCTCCTCCTGAAGCTCCACTACCAGGCTGAGTAGGCCTTCAACCTGGGCTCAGCCTCCCACAGGTATATTCACTGCTTCCATTAGGAGATGACTGAAGACTCAGGCATCAGTGAGACCTAAGTGGCTGTGTGTTCCCCTGGGAGCTCCATCTGGGTGGCCACATCTCTTCCTGTGGCTGGAGAGGCTACATGGGACACAGAAGACACAGCTTTCTGTTGGGTGGATTCTGTGGTGAAGCTCCTCGTGATCTTACAGCTACCACTGGAAACCACAGTGACAGTGATCTCCCTGCACATCCTGCCTGCAAACTGCTGCGCCGTGCCTTTACTGACATGCCACACCCTGTTCACCATACTCCATTTACTTTCTTTGACACTGTAAGGAAACATGTATTTGCCAGCGGCTGCACACAATTCAAGATTTCTCAAGCAGTCTGTGCCTTCTCACTGATGGAGATAGGACTGTCAGTGAAGTTCTTTCCCTTCCAGTGTATTACTCTGATTCAAACTTCCAGGGCACTGCTTTGACACATCTAGGTGCCTCTGGCAGACCTGCTGTCAGAAAAGGTTGGCTGCATCCTGTATCCTGGCACGCTACAGTAAGCAAGCAGGATGTGTCAGTGCAGTTATGGTGGAGCTCTCAGTCCACATGCAATTGATGTGAATGCATAAAGATCAAAGCCTCAGCTCCATCTCATCTTGCTCTCCACAGCCTTTCAACTCTTTACCTGTGCTTGGTAGAGACAGCATCAGTAGTTAATTTTAGCATAGCAGTGGTCGGTTTTAAAGGGGTGTAGAACCTGCTCTTTGCCATGCTGCTGGAAGGATTAACGATTAAAAAGATTGGACAAAACAGGATGCACCCTGGGACCTTTCATAGGGAGTTGTGGCATTCAGCGCCATGGTTGCTAGGGAGATTATGTTCAAGGAGTCTTTATTCCAAGTAGAACAATGGGTCCTTTAAGCATAGAACGCTAATTAGGTTTATTCTTTGCAGTTTCCATGAATAGGTGTTTATCCAGAGGCAATTTTATTTCTTCTTTTCTATCAGCATGAGTAGTTGTCATTGCACACAGCAGGATTTGGAAATATCCAACAGCTTCTAGAAGCCCTGCACAGCAAGCCCCAGCCTGGGGAGTGTGGGATGGGAGGAGGGAGCTTGTCACTGCTGGAGTACTGCCTGCACTGAATAGATCGTTATGTTTGATAGACAGTACATTTCTAAGGATGGATTTTGTGAACTCAAAGACATGGAAGTCACTTGTACCCCCAGTACTCACTGATACTTTGGCTCTTACTCCAGGGAGTCCAGAGCATTATGGACTAAATTTATCAGGAGACTACAGGAAAGGACTTTTTAAAACTAACAAATTAATGGGTTTTCTATCCATATTAATCTTTCTATTTCCCTTGAAAGGAAGACTTCTAACAATTACTGTATTTTTTTGTGTGTGTATGTACAGGACTGATTTGATGTGATAATACCACAGCTTCATTATCTGAAAATACAAATTTTTTTTTCAAAAATGAGTCATTACCACTGGGGAAAAATAAAAAAAAAAAAAAAAGAATACCCAGAACTGTTAATTAAAAAGTATCATTTACCTCATTAGGATTGACAGGAAGTTCTGTACACACACACAGAAGAACTTCTTTACACTAAGGATGATGGAGCACTGGATCAGGTTGCCCAGAGATACTGTGAAGTCTCCTTCTATGGAGATGCTCAAGACCTGCTTGGACACTCACCTTTGAGACCTACTGTAGGATACCTACTTTAGCAAGGATTCTGGTTAACACACCGTCACGCTTATCTCAGTATGCATTTAGGATCAGTTCAGATGATTTCCAGACATCCCTTCCAACCTGTTCAGTGCTGTGATGCTGTGATATAACTTCCACAGACATAAACATTTTAACAAATTTGCATAGCTACTACTGCAGGTTTTGGTAGATAAGACTGTTGCCACTGTCAACATTGCCAACATGTATGTCATGCTTATTGGTTTAAGGACTAGGTTTTTCCTCTCCTGCCACTGCTTAGAGATGGTAAAAAGATAATGCTTTTGGATATTTGCACTTGGCTGAAGAGTTATCTAGCATAGTAGCCTAGTCATGTATTAGACATGCTTGGTCCTATTCAACAGCTACAAGGAAAACGAACAAAAGGATGAATAGTACAGAGGAAAATATATGGTATCAAAGCGCAAGAATTTCTGTGATCCTTGATGCTTATACCTGCCAATGATTAATATATTTTTCTCAGTCTTGCAGAGAACAGTCTTATTCCCTGTGTTATTAAGCTGATGATGATACTGTTGATCTCTACAGAGGTATCTGATATGAGTAGAGCCAGAGATCAGAAATCTTTGTGGAATGTATCACTTTACAGGATAAAAACATCAAGAACTTTTTCAAAAAAAGAGAAGGAATGAAAACTGAGTTCTAGGTCTTCTGAAGAAAATTCTTGGTTTAATTTGTTCTCAAATTTAAATGAAAACCATTTTTTAAATTCAACTTTGTATTAACTTACAGAGGTCAGAAGCTTGTTTCAGATAAAGACAATTATTTCATTTTTTAGGAGCGGCTGTTTGATTGAGAGGACAAACTGAAACTCCTGTCTCTTCCAGTGATCACTCCAGTGCAAATTTACTACCCAAGAAGAACAACTCTTCTCCAATTGTACAGAACTGGTAAGTTCTTGGTAGTATTAAACACTAGCTTTGTGGTGGTCTAATCTGCAGAAGGCAGCTCAGTACCACACAGCCACTAGATCGCTCTCCCCAGCTGGGATGGGGGAGAGAACAGGAAAAGCAGAAGTGCAAGAATTTGTAGGTTGAGATTAAGACAGTTTACTACGTAAAGCAAAAGCCATGCACGAAAGTAAAGCAAAAATTGGAATTTATTCACTATTTCCCATCTGGAGGCAGGTGTTCATCCAGTTCCAGGAAAGAAGGTTTCTTGGAAATACAAATACCATCATGTTAAATGCCCCCTCACTTTCTCATTCTTTTCTCAGCTTTTATTGCCGAGCATGATGCCATATCGTATGGAATATCTCTTTGGTCTATTAGGGTCGGCTACCCTGGCTGTGTCTCCTCCCCCCTTCTTGTGCACCTTCAGCTCTTTTCTGGCAGGGTAGAGCAAGAAGCTGAAAAGGCCTTGACTGCATGCAGTGCTGCCCCACAACAATTAGAACTGGTTTGTTATCGCCACTAGTTTCATCACGAATTCAGAACACTACAGCATTAGATCTTCTGCAAAGAAAATAACACTATCCCAGCCAAAACCTGGGCAAACTTTTGCATATATCAATAGAAAGTAAAGATCTTTCTATTGCTCTGTGCCAAATCAATAGTTTGAAACCATGTGTTTTTGAACTACCGTCATTATATGCTCTATAAAACAATACCACTGAGAGCCCCAGTCAACATTTCTTCTGTAGAAATTCCTATGAAACTTGAGTAAATCCAATGAGAATTCCATGCAGGATATCATACTTCAGGTACACTTTGAATATCCACAGGGTACACCAGTTGATTTTTTGTCATCCAAAAGCAGAAAAAAGGAGAATTACATGGGACACATGCAAGCATACAATGGGGGAGGAGCTGTGTGGAGTCAGACTGAAGTTCCATGTATCCCAGTATCAAGCACCTAGTGAAGGGTAAAAGGAAAGAACAAACCTTTATAAGAGCAAAGACATCCTCCCTGAACAATCATATCATCTCAAGTTATTTGTAGCTCAGGAACATCCTGAGGTAGTTATTCTCGATGCACACTTCTACTCATTTTGTCAGGTCTTCTACCCAGATTTTTGAATCCACTTACAATTCAGCACCCAGTTTTCTGAGGCAAGAAGTTCCTCAGCAGTTTATAAATGAGTATCATGAATTGTGAAAAAGATGCCTTTTTGTCTGTTTTAACATTGCATGTTCTCTCTTAATTTTAGTCAGAATGATGCTATTTGGAAAAAAAAGGACCTTTATTCTGCCATGAATCCTCCTTTTGCTAACAACCTCTCCCCAAAAGAAACCTTTTCCTTTCTTTTTCTTTCAAATATTCTTAAGCCAGAAAACCCAAGTCAACTATTTTCAGTAGTTACGAGTCATTTCTGAGAGCTTTTCAGCATCCTTCAATGTAAACAGAAGCAGAAGGGTCTTTCTCTGACACTCACCATTGCAATTGCTATGTCAGTTATATATTAACAGGTTTGCAGTCTAGAGAACAGCACACATAACCCACTTATGTGAAGGTACACCATTACTGCATTTTACACCTTTTGCTCTTCTGATTTAATTCCCTTTTACTTTCTGACATTCTTTTGTTGTTGTTGTTGCAAATTCATTAAAATTTGTCTCTTTCATTAGATGTATTGAAATCAGTTCTGTTTAGTAATCACAACCTTAACTTTATAAATCACGATTTCAAATATTCTTTCATAATGCACTTCTATGTGCACAAAACTGTGCAGAAATCATTGACATTTGCAATACAGCATCTATTTGCACACACTGACAAAGGAGTTCCAACTTAGAGGACTCCCACGTGTGCTGTCTACATATTCCTTTGGTTGGAAAGTTTTAAAGAGCTTCTCTGAAAATATTTCACTGAGATCAATGACAAATATCTTCCTAATCAATAGAATCAGAACAAAAAAATATACCTCCTATTTTTATTATATTCATGCATGGTTAGTTTGTGTGAATTTGATGAAGAAATATATCTCCTCCTATTCTCTTTGTGTGCAATTAATTTGCTTTAAATGCATGAAAAATTATATTAAAATTATACCAGTATCAAGCCAGAAACCTTGATGTTAGGTTGTACTCCCTCATTTACATGGAGAAAAAAAGTTTTATATTGCAAAAATTCTTCCAGGTCCTCCTTATCATCTCTAAACTTCTACTTGTTTCAAGCATGTGTCTTGCTTACACAGTGGTATCTTCAGAGATCTTTTCTCTCAGGTGCTCTTTATTCTGACTTTCACATGATCATTCTATCAGAAAGAAGAAAGAATTCCAAACAGCCTTGGCCAGAATAAATCCAATTTCAAATGCTGTAGCTTCATTATCTGCCACAAACCATTCACAGAAAATCACACAGTGGGGAGAGTTGAAGTGGTGACAGGAAAATATTGCCAGGTAATGCTGAGTAAATTTATGAGTCACAAATTACTTGCTGAAAGGGAAATGAAGAGCAAAACTGTTTTTAGCCATTGACTTAATGGGAACAGGACCAAAAGTATTAAATTTCTCACCTTGACTTACAGGATCGAATCTATTTATGAAAAGCTCCTACGTAGAAAATGGAAGTTGTAAGTTTTTTAGCAAAGTCAAAAATAAAACTTCTTCTAAGCCCTTTCTCTTCTTATGAAGTAAATTAGCACGGCACTATTATTACAAAGTTGAGACTTCTGCTACAACATGGCTATGTATAACTGATGTCACTTGCCTAAATTGATCAGATTAATATGCTGGTGCTTTGAGATATGAAAGGTCTCTGTACATTAATCACTGGAACTGTCAGCTGGGGATAGCATGATTAATTTCCCACAACGTAGGTATCTTGCAGCCTCATTTGTATATCTCCATATAAGAGATTTAAAATATCATTCAGATCTCAGTCTTAAAATTTCATTCCTTTCCTTCTCCTGAAAACTTCCAGCTACAGTCAGACTAACTGACGTACAGTTCCTTCATAAACCTAAATGGCTCAGAGGAACAGTGCACAAACTAATGTATAAAATCTAGAATCATGGAATGGCTTTGGTTGGAAGGCACCTCAAGGATCATAAAGTCACAGCCCCCTTGCCACAGGCAGGATTGCCAGCCACTAGATCAAGTACTGGATCAGACTGCACAGGACCCCATCCAACCTGGCTTTAAATACCTCCAGGGACAGGGCAACTGCATCTCTCTGGGCAACTTGTTTCAGCTACTCACCGCTCTCTCAGTGAAAAAGTTCCTCCTGATAAGTCATTTAAATCTCCCTTCCTTTAGCTTAAAACCATCCCCCTTGTCCTGTCACTCTCTAGCCATGTAAATGTTGATTTCCCTCATGTTTATAAACTCCCTTTAAATACTGGAAGGCCACGATGAGGTCTCCCTGCAACCTTCTCTTTTCCAGGATGAACAAGCCTGATTTCTTCAGCCCGTCTTCATAGGAGAGGTGCAAGAGCTCCTGATACTCACGTGAGCGGGAGTAATTTCTCATCAGTTATTTCAACACGTGCCCATTGTTTATCACTTTCTTAGTGAGAGAAGCCTATTTCCATCTCCACATACCCTATATGTATTGGATAGAAGAACTGTTGCCACTCATTCTCTAGCCTGAACAAGGCTTATCTCCCTGGTTTCTATTCATGGGACAAGTACTGCAGCCCTATCACCCTTTAGGCTCTTCACTAAGTTCCTTCTAGTTTGTCCATGTCTGTCCCATATTATGGGCCGAAATAGGACACAGAATCTATGTATGGTCTTTGTGGCCATGTTAAATTTTATGAGATTTCTGTTGGCCCACTCCTCCAGCCTGACTGGGTTCGTCAGGATGGCATTAAGCATATTGGCTGCTCTCCAATTTTGTGTCATCTGCAAACTTGACTAGAGTGCAATCTACCACTGCTGCTAAGTCATTGATGAAATTGCAGTACTCATCACAGGCACCTGCATATTAACCATTGATAATCCAATCAGCTTTTTGCCCACAGGGTTCCCACCCTTTCAAACCGTTAAGTCCTATCTGGATATGTATTTGCTCCTCCATGTTTTTAGCTACTGACACATTATCTGATCAGCTGGAGAAGAAATAGACAGAGTCCTATTTGGCTGACAACCCTGTCATCAGTACTCTACCCTCACTAGATGTGAAGGTTGAATTGAACCTTCCTCTGAGTCAGTGGGCCAAACACCATATAACTGATTGCTTTGTATGAAAGAGAAGGTGGCAGTGACAGAGGAAACCAGAGGGAAGTATGCTTTTAGCAAACTTTATTTGGATCTGTGCACTATTATTTCCAAAGCTGCTCTTCAAAATTTAGTTGTCAGGGGCTCCCCTCTAGGTTTGCAGAGAGGTTCCACACTCCCAGTGTCAAGATAAATCTTCAGGTAGGCCTGGAAAAAGTCCTTTGCAGGCTTTCTGTCTCTATACTTTTCCCTGGATGGTGAAATACAGATAAGATGCACACGTGGTATATATATGAATGTAACCCATTAACAAATGTCACTGCTGTCTGCCTGCAGTCATCTTCAAGAAGTCAAAGGCCTCCCAGTTTCTGATCTTATGTGACCCAAACTCTAGGCCTTCTGAAAGCAGAGGGGATTTTGCTAAACTGAGGATTTAGAGGAGGTCATGTCTTGTCCCATACTGATGATCGTTTATATCCTCACTTTTCCTTGTCAAGGGAGGATGCTGAAACTTAGTTTTGGCCTTTGGGAAGTGGGAATTTGAACAAAGGATCTGACCTTTACAGTTGTTTCATATAATCTCCTCCAGGATCCTTCTAGTTTGCAGAGAGATATCCATTTTTTTCCTGTAGGTTTTAAATCCAGGGGTGACAGCTACTATCATGCCAATTGAGATTCCCGTGGAGGACAGATTTGCTTAGCTGTACATCATGAATCACTTGCTCTGGTTAATTTAGCACCTTCCCATGAATCGGCAAAGCAAGTGCAGCACCAATAAGTGATCGTACTGTGGAAATAATCACCACTTCAGACTCAATGACCAGTTTCACCAGGGCTGATTTAAAGCCCAGGGAATTGCAAACTAAACATTTAGATGAGTTTTATGACAGACACTTTCAAGCCAGCCCTTGTTACAGAATTATTCACTATCCCTGTGAAGGAAGAAAAAATACAAAAAGAAAAAAAGAGCAATGCACAATAAGAGGAATGAAAAAGAATATATGAAAAATACAGTTTAGCAAAGCCGGTGATTAAATGAGTACTAAAAGTAAATATTTTTCCTATTTTCCACTGATGTGAAAAAACACCACCACTTGAGTTGTTCCTAATTATAAACAACTATTGGAAACCATCCCAGGCATCCCAAGACATTCAGCCAATTTCACATGGAATAACAGAATGCTAGCACATACTTCATAAAGAGAAGCTTCAGACATGAACTGGAAACCCAAGCTGACCCAATTGAAAAACAAGTGGACTTGCAAACACTACACAAATAGCTTCATGAATCTAAGAAGTCTTCCTCCAGCTCTTGCTGGTATAAGGAAGCAGTAAAATGTTGACATACGTAGCATTACCCAGACTCATTACAGGCTTTCTTGTCGAGGTTTTCTGTCTCAGAGTAAAACTATTAGTATAACCACAGTCTGAAGCATGCAACATAATATGCGATAGGTTTTCTGGAGAACACAACTCCATCAAGAAGGATGGTAGGATTGGATACTTGATTTGATTTGTGGGGGATCATGGGAACACTTATATAAAAGGAGATGCATTCATATTCTTACAGGAAGAGGTTACAAAAAAGGAAGTTGTACATCACATAGTAACTTTTCCCTAATTATAACATGTAACATTTTTTCACTGAAATGTTCGAGTTTATATACTTTCAAATTTTGAAAGTGTATACATATATTCATTATAAAATGCTTGTACGTCCATAAGAAACAAACACATTAAAAAAAACCCTCAACAGATTAAATGATGAAGTCTTTAACTTAATGACTTGAATGACATTGATAGCATATCTAGTGTATTTTTCTGTCAAAAATGTAGAATAATCAACATCACATACTTCTAGCTATAGTATAGGTTAAAGGTATTCACAGTACACATGAGAAATACGCTCTATTTTAAATTCTTCCTGATCATCTCATTCAAAATATGAAATACAAGAAGCACTGCATTATTTAGGACTTCTGCACTATTAATATAATTTAATTAACATGACACATGTTCCTATTGCATTTACAGATGAGCACTTCTTCAAGAGTATCAGTTCCTTTTCCTCTTCACTATTATAATGAATAGATACATATTTTGCAGATGCCTAATTTTACACTCCGGTTCAAACAGTAATTGCTAGGAATACAGCTAGACTCAAAAATCAAGAACCAGATAATCCCTGGCAAAGAAGCTAGGAAGTCACTCTTTGGAGATTTTGGATATCTAAGCAGACTTCTAAAAGTGGATTCATTTCAAGCTGTTTCTAACAGTGCTTCAGATGTCTAAAAGAAAATAAGCCTTGCAGAAACTTTTAATATAGCACCATCCTTTATTAAAACCAGGAGGGAACAGGGTTTCTTGTTTCACTTCAAATTAAAAAAAAAAAAATGAAGAGTCTGGGCATTTTAAGGTAATACTTAACAAAAAGTCACCTTCTGTAAAAGTTTTTTTTCCATTAAAAATGCTCTTACTTTGCAGCATGTTTCTGTAACAGAATTACACACTGATGCACTTACTGTATTTTAATGTTCAGCTAAATTAGAACAAAGGTTACTGTAAATTAAATACAAAAAATGCATTAATCTGTTTTAATATAGGCATTGCATACCAGTGAATGTCTGTACTCTCCCTTTGTACCCTGTAGAATCATTCCTGTTTTTCGCTTCACCTCATCCTAAATTTAGCTCTATCATTTACTCAAATTACTTTTGCTCTAAAAGTAACCATTGCCTTTCAAGGAGTTCACAGCATGTTAGTTGAGATGTGTACACTGAAAACACCTAACATTCAGAGAAGAAAACCTCAGTCAGATAAGCTGCAAAATATTCAAGTTGATTTGTCGGTCCCAAAAACTCATCAGTCATCAGCTTGATAAAAGCCTGCTACCAGCTTGTCTACATCTGATGTCTATATTCCATCATAGAGAGTGCAAAGTCTTTTCTTCTTTTCCTTTTCCTTCTCCTTCTCCTTTTCCTTCTCCTTTTCCTCCTTTTCTTTCTTTTTCTTTTCTTTTTTTTCTCTTTCTCTTTCTCATTTTCTTTCCCTTTCCCTTTTTCTTTCCTATATAGTCTCAGAAAACAATAAAATGTTTTCTGCTCTCCTGTGAATGCTAAGGTAGGTGGCCTCATGTTCGAGGTGGGCTGTGGAACCTCTCATTATCCACAGAAACAAACAGCCTACTGCATCAGGCATTTCTGAGATAATGAAGCCTGAACACAAACTAAAAAGGTTAGGCATACGTCATTGCTGTCCTTCCATACCTGGATTCTGGGTAAAGAGCACTGGTAATTTGGCTTTTGTCTGTTTCTTGAGCTCCAGGCAGAGTGAGTAGCTATAACCCACTTCAACACTTCAGAGTTCTGCAAAACTGATTCACCCTGAGTGACTCACCCTGTAAATGATTTTCCTTAGCTGCAGGTTGACCAGAAGTACCACTGACACTGAAATGTTCATAATCAATGCAAATAACTGAAAACTGAACTTCTCAGAACTTAGAAATTTTAATTGTGTCAAGAGACGCAGCCCCTCATTTGTGCTGGCACATCTGCTCTTGGGGTGTCCAGCTGCCATCGAAATGACACAGAACAGCTCATGCACCTGAACAGTGCTCTAAGAGGGGCAGGGTGGAAGAACAGCAGGAGCGGAGCACTTTGACAGGACTGCATTAGAGGAGACTGTTTATGCAACAAACATGCAGGAAATCTTGATTTTATACTTTCTGTCCATTGGGAGTGGTGAAGAGGAGTGAGGATGCAGAGCGTGACAACCTTTTAATCTTGCTGATGTTCAGTCAGAACACAGACACCTGCCCACAGCTTTGCCGAAGGAAGCACACAGAGCACCCGCCTTCCTGAGTGATTCATTCACAGCACAAAATCTGTACATAGCACTAAGGGAGCATTTTATCATGCATTTATCTCAATTGCTGGAGGGCTAGATGGTTTTTCCTCCCCTCTTTCTTGAGATAGATTTTATATGTTTTAAATTCCTCTATGAACTTTAATGAAGCTCTCTTTAGGCCTAACAGGTAAGGGAGCTCTTCAACTTGATATTTCCATAACTTAAATGCCTTTTTTTTTTGTCTTGGAGGAATCACTACAATGCAGAGATATAGAACAGAGATTGTTACTATTCAGGTCATATATTTTGCAGATAAAACATCACAGCAAATATTTCTTGATAGGAAAAGATTTTTCAACAAATAACTTTTTTTTTTCTTTTTTTTTTAATTTGTTGTTTAACATGGACTGGACATTTTAGGTAACAGCATGCTGGAATCTATTTCAGTAATCCAGAAAATGAAAAGGAGAGAAAGAATAGTAATCTTAGAATACAAAACTGACTTTCAATATCAAAATCTTACATTTTAAGAAAAGCAGTTCAGAACTGATTTTGAGTATTCATCACTTTTAAATGGGACTGAAAAGAAAAGAGGGAAAACTCAAGAGACAAAAAAAATAACACCTTGCATAATGCAGTAATTTACTTATATATAAAAAGTCTGGATGTGATTTCTTCTTTATAAGAACCACATTTGTTTTCTACTAGTAGCATATGTATTGTACAGTTTGTAGCACCAGTGACATTAACAAAATCTTAAAAGTCATAAAACTTCTGTTCTGCCTGCTGTTGCTTGTCTATTGTTCTGTCAGAGAGAAGAATGTATTACCCACTTCCCTCTGAAGGAACAGCAGTTGTTTGCACATAGAAGATTAGTGTTGCATGGGAAGTTTCCCTGCTGGAGTGTAGAAGGTGTTAATAATCTGAAGAGTATGAACAGCTGTTATCTTTACAGTAATTATCATAATATTTCCTGATTGACTACACTATGTATTCTCTTTCTCTCTTTTTAATTGAAAATGCAATCAGAGTAATCCATTTATTCATTTTCTGGGATTATTTCCAATTTATAGACTAAGAAACTTCATAAAATAAACATAAAGATCAGAAAACAGATGTAATGACTCATGAGTTCTGTCTTCTAAGGATCGTATGTATTGTCTTAATATGAACAGTACAAATAACCGCATTACAATACAAAGGGCTACATTTGTGGAAGATCTTATATAAGAGTGAAAACTGAGTAAGCCAATCTTTGACCCTTTCGCTTGTGGAAACCTAAGTTCCAAGTTTAGAAGCTCACACTCTATGGACAGTGCCAGAAGAGCCAACCCCTCAGATGTCCATGCCACCTAGAAAAAAAACCTAAAAAGACAAGTAGATTCATCCAAGAAGTAGTTAAGCCTCATGTTCCAAGCCCAGGGGGCCCACTTTTGTGGCTCTTGTTCTTACAAGAGATCCCAATTGTTAAATCTCTCCAGAGCCTCAAATAATGAATGTCAAAATAAGTGACTTTGGGAGAAAAAAAAAAAAGGGAGGAAAAAAAAAAAAAAGATCTGCTTTCCATTTATTCTCATAAAAGGGTTCAGAAAATGAAGAATTTGTCCAGGTTTGGTTTTCCAAACTTCAATCAGACAAATAAGGTGCATCTACAATAAATTTGAGTTAAGGGAGCAATTTTTAAGAAAATCTGGCCTACTCAAAGAGCTTCAGGTAGACTTTGACAAATGAGAAAGGGGAAAAGGAAATGATCATATGTCTTGTGGGGAAAAAAAAAAATTATTATGGGTTATGTAAAGGAGATTTGAGAACTTGTAAAATTCATTATCTGATGTGTAAGAAGAGCCAAAGATGGAGGAAAAAGTGTTAGAAAATGGAGAGGAAGGAACATGAATTCTTAATGCGCACAATACAACATTCCCATGATCACATGTGGGGCCTTATAGAAAAAGAAGGAACAGTTCTATCCAGTCAAAAAAAAAAAAAAAAAAGGGAGAGAGAGAGAGAAAAATTAAAATTTACTTCCTAGATGGACATATTTGGATAGCAGTTTGAATGGTCGTGGACCTCCTGTGCAACATCCAGTCTCACATTTCCTTCTGGTAAGACTGGGTGACACTCCGGCCCTCTGGCACACTAAGCTGGGGAAAGGTAGGGAAGAAGCTGGTTTATATTCACTATACTGCAAAACATAGATCACATTAGACTCTATGATATAGCTGCAAGTTATCCAGAGTGTCCACCTGAATCTAAGGTCCAGAATATGAGCCTGGTTGCTATTACTTGAATGCACCTTTCCACAAAATATATCTGAATCAAAATCAAAATATAATTCGTTAAAAGAAATCGTTGTGTTTGTGTTTTGAGAAACAAATAAAAGGAAGTAATTGTGCCCACATTTTTGAGTAAGCACGATGAGTTAGCCAGCAATGAAATGATGAAATAACATGCACACAAAATTCTAGTGGATAGGTTGCAATTCCCAATCCGCATATATTTTTGCAATGAATTAAAATTCATTGCTGAATTAATATTGTATACTTGCGGTAGGTTAGAGGATTGTAATCACTGCTTCTCCCACAGTGATTCATGTTACTGTTTTTTATTCTATATATTTTAAATGATAATTTGCAATGTTCTCTTTTCCTTCTACACGATCTTTGAATCTTATTGTCCTGAAAACATTTTCTTTTTGGTACCTGATTCAACAAAGCACTAAGCATCAGGCTAGGTTTGCAAACCTGAGACTAAAGCCACTGATTCCATCTGGAACTGATTAGATGACAAACATACAGCATGCATTTTAAGTGTTGTACTGGAACTGGCAATGAGTAGGTTCATTATTTATAGATGAGCATATAGTAGCCATTTTTCTTATTATTTCCCTAACCTCTACATCTCCACTATAGTTCTTACTTTGATTTCAATGCATCTCTTAATTTCAGAAAAAAATGAACTTACTTCTTAGCCTACACTCTGTTCTCTGCCTCCTCCCTTCAGGACCTGTGCCTTGAGTTACACTAGGAAGAACTATAGATTTTGTTCTATTGAATTATTTTTTTTCCCCTCTGGCATCTCACCCATGGTACCTACCTACTTCACTTGAGAGGCTGAGCATGGAGGAATGAGTACAATTTCTTTGGTGAGACTTTGGATTGCACAGTGTGGAAGATGACAGCAAAACTCAGCACTTATGTATGAGCCAGCTCTGAAGTAACAAGAGAGGAAGATTTATTCTATTTCAGAGGCTCACTTGTATTATAAAGCTGCAGCTTGACAACAGGAGCCTTTCCTTTGATTCCAATATGAGCTGGATCAGTACGGAGAGTGAAAGGAGAGAGGTAATTCCTCACAGCAATAGCCTTCTTTCTCTTGCAAAGATAAATGGTCCAGCTTTCAGTCTCACTGTGGACCCTCAGCATTTTCACTAGCTTGAACAGCATCTGTTTCTATTAAATGTTGTGTACCTGGAAGAGTCATTCGATTGTTCATTACCATAACGGTATCAATATAAAAATATAATCAGCCTCCACAAAATTCAAGTTGGTGGCAGGCAGATGCATTAATGGAAGTAACATATTGAATTCAAATTTACTTACATGGATGTAATGTGAAGACAAAAGACCTAGCTTGCTCCGAAAGTAATGCCTCCTATTTATTTTCATGGAAACGACAACAAATACAAGGAGTGCAGTAACACTATTTGATGGAACAAGTTTTCAGTTACAAAACACTGGTTTTCAATGCAGTCACCACCATAGGCTATGCATTTTTACCAGAGATGAACAAGAGCCTTTATGGAAGCTGGACATGAGCCAGCAGTGTGTGCTTGCAGCCTGGAAGGCCAACTGTGTTCTGGGCTGCATTTAAAAAAGGGTAGCCAGCAGGGAGAGGGAGGTGATTGTCTACCTCTACTCAGCTCTTGGGAGGCCCCATCTGGAGTACTGCATCTGGTCTGGGGGCCCCCTGTACAAGAAGGACGTGGAGATCTTGGAATGGGTCCAGAGGAGGGCCACTAAGATGATCAGAGAGCTGGAGCATCTCTGCTATTAAGAAATGTTGAGGGAACTGAGCTCGTTTAGCTTGGAGGAGAGAAGGCTCTGGGAAGACCTCATTGTGGCCTTCCAATATTCGAAGGAAGGAAGAGTATAAACAGGAGGGGGAACAGCTGTTTACAAGGGTGGATAGTGATAGGACAAGGAGGAATGGTTTTAAACTGAGACAGAGGAGGTTTAGGCTAGATATTAGGAGTAAGTTTTTTACTCAGAGGGTGGTGACGCACTGGAACAGGTTGCCCAAGGAGGTTGTGGATACCCCATCCCTGGAGGCACTCAAAGCCAGGCTGGATGTGGCATTCAAATAATTCAAATAATCACGTGTTCAACTTAGCTGTGAATCACACTCCCACTGCAGCTTTGGAATACATTTAAGTAAACTCATCAGTGATTTGTGTCAAAGAATATTTTCTTTACTAGCTAATGGTACAGTGTTGTAATACTCGAAAAGCATGGAAGTTTGAAATAGGAAGAGTTAGGGGATAAATCACCATGGTCCTTTCACTGACAGTAATGAAATAAAGTATAATATCAACTTTAAAAAATAATTTCTTGTACTTTATCATACTTCAGAGGAAAAAAAGCAAATGCATTGCAGAAAAAAAAAAAAAGAGCAAAAAAAAAAAGTTAATATCCCCTACAAACTAAATCCCTTTTTTTTTTTCCCCAATGTCATTATTGTTCATCTTTATATCTTAACTGAATATCTCAGAATCACAGAATTATAGGGGTTGGAAGAAACCTCTGGAGATCATTGAGTTCAACCCCCAGTTAAAGCTGCTTCCCTACAGCAAGTCGCAAAGGAAAGCATCCAGGCAGGTTTTGAATATCTCCAGAGAAGGAGACTCCACAACCTCTCTGGGCAGCCTGTTCCAGTGCTATGTCAACCTCATAGTAAATAAATTGTTCCTCATATTCAGATGGAACTTCCTTGTTTGTACCCATTGCCACTTGTCCTACTGTTGCACATCACTGAAAAGAGCCTGGCCCCATCCACCCAGACAAGAGAAGTGACACATCACAGGAAAGAAATAAGACACAGTCTTGGCACCTTCCCTTTGACTTCTCAACTCATAGTATGTTTACTATACAGCCACCTAAGACTATTAAAAGGACTAAATTATTTTCTTCCATCACCTCAGCCACTTACTGATAGTTACTGACTTGTATGGTCTTGTAGACGTGAAAAAACGTCTGATTAACAAATGAGGTGTTCTAATAGAAGTGTAGAAAAATTGTAAATATTTTCTTAAATAACTTAGTTAATGTTTGCTTTTAAAAAAAAACAAAAACAAAAAGGAAATGAAAATTACCAGCAAAAATGTATATTGAGTCATAGTCATTGCAGGTCATTAAGGCAAATATTTATATGAGCCCCCACAATACTCCATACTCACCTGAACAAATGATTGTTATTTAAATGACCATCATTAAATGACCTTTCCATTTTAAATGTCTTGTGTGTACTAATGTTATACAATTCCATATAACACATTTTCATGATTCTCTGTTAGTCCATTCAATAAATACAGAATATGAATAAGACAGCTACATATTCAAGAGAGTGGAAAATACTGACAAATTTTAGGTCCACAGAATTTTCAGTTCAGTAGAGTGTTTAAAGATGAGATTAACTGCCAACATGCAAATAGACTGCCTCTGGATTTACAATCACACAGCCAAATGAAGACATTTGCATCTGAAATAATGCAAATTATTTGTTTTGCCACTGAAAAATTGACAGACTATGTGAAGAAACATAATAAAAGAGAAGGAATCTCAGGACTCTCCTGCTGTGATTTCATTGGTTACATCACTGTATTTGATACTTTACCTGAAGATTTGGCTAAAAAACAATAATTTGGCTTACTGTGTGGGTGTTTCAGTAAGTGTCTTCATAAACTTGTGAACTCCAAGTAGTAAAACATCAAAATAACACAGGTTGTTTTTCTAAGAGGTTATTTTTTAAGTACACAGAGACAACAAGCTCTTCATATAACTTCTATCTCAACAAAGCCCCATTTTGAAGAGCTGATGAATTTCAAAAGTGTTGTGTCCTTGGTCAAATGAGGATTTGTTTAACTCAGAATAAGAGAGTATTGACAAAGTGTGATTAAAGAGTTCTGTATTTCTCTAAGGATTTAACCCATTGCCAGAACCAAGGATATTGATTACTGCTACTGTAGGCATTATATCTACTTTTTTCCCCTCAGGATAATTGTATCAACCTAGACATATAGCGACTGCATGTACTGCTCGTAAGAGTTGTTCTCTTATATCAAAACAAAACAAACAAACAAAAAAAAAAACCCATATTGGATGAGGAAGAAAAGCATTTAAAAATATGCCTATGCTACATCTACAAAGTGAATATGTATCTTCAGACAACTGAATCTTGACAGAAGGAGAATGCGATCATAAGACTGAAAATGAAAGAAATTATTAAATTAACTTAGCTAGTGTGCTCAGTGAAAGTAAAAAACTTCATTTTCCATAGCAGAGGAAAAAGTAGAGAAAGCAGATATGGAAGAAATAATGTGACTATGTTAAAGACTTTCAGAAGATTGAGTTTTTTCTTCTGTAATTCAAGGCAATGATCAACGTATCAAATAAAATATTTTGCATTTTATATATTCTGGACATTCAAGCAATCAATTTACTCAGTCACACACATCTACCATTTTATTAGCTTTTTGTAAACTGAAGAATGTTTTCAAAGTTCCTGGCCTATTTTGAGTTCTTGCACATATAGTCTTTGCATGTAGCTGCATTTCTCACGGAGTCATAACCTATTAACACATGTAGAATATAGCTGGTTTCTATATAGTAGTTTCATCTCATTTGGTAGGTGAAGCCATCTGGGCTTGCATTTTTACCTCATGACATTGTCAAAAGGAGTTTTGCATTTGCAAGTTGGAGAAATAATGGCCCAGTTCTGTTTCATGCTGTCATTCAACTACAGCATTATTAAACATACACATAGCCTTTATGTAATTCAAACAATCTAGATCACGGTTAAATTATTTTAGGGTTTTTCTTGATTTGTACGCTAGCTGTATGATCGAATTAAAGACCAAACCCATCACTTTAAGTACTGTTTGCCAAACAAGACTTGGAATTTCAGAGTTTTGTTGGGTTTTTTTGTTTTATCTCTAATTAATATCCACAAGCTTTGAAACAATGGCAACATTTAAATTCAATGTTTTATTTCAAGTTCTCTTTTAACTTGCAGGAACAAACTGCCCACTGTGGATTATTTACTGTTCCGAGCCCAGTATAAGCAACAGCCTAAAGAAAGAAAATTCACAGATAACCAAAGCAAAGTGTCCAAAGCAAACAGGCAGCCTAGGTCATGCAGGACTACACAGTTCCAGGCAAATTTGAATGTCCAAACCAATTTGTCCAAAGAAATCCAGACATGGCATCAAGAAGTCACACACATGCAGGATAAATCTATGATTCTATGATTTTAATCTGTCTTCTGCAGCAGCAAAAATCACCTGGGAGTAACCAGATTAACTCCTTGAATGCAAGTCTGGCAAACTTGCCCAAACAAGATATCTTCCTGTGTAGCTGGGCAGCAAAGATGTTACCACTCTGAATTTCATGTCACACAGCAGCACAAAGAGGAGGCAAACAGCCATCTTCTTTTTCATACCTTTTACCCCAACCTAATTCAACCAACCCTAGGAGTGAGTTCTAGCAAACTCAGAGACCTGAAGATGTGCTTGTTGATGAAGATAGTGTGGTGAATCCAACTCATGTGTACTTATGTAAGGACCGAAAAACAAGTGTCATGAAAAAACACACAAGAGTAGATAATACAGCAAAGCATGTATTGATTATCTAATGAGATAAATCAAGGATGTGAGGGCTTTTTTTAGGCTTTCTCCCCGAAGAAAAAAACAAAACCCTACAGTCTCTCTATTCTCTACTTGAATTCCTGTTTTCATAACTGAGAAACTCTCCCGCTCTGTCAGCTTGACTGATTTTTTTCTGTTGTTTAAAATTTTTCAGATCACACATAGATAGATTCTCACTATAATTTTATCTACTTCTTTACAGAATGAGGCTAGAATTTGAGAATTACGGAGTTAGCTAAACCAAGCAGAATTTCTGCTTTGAACAGCACTGGAAATCTCATTTTAGACACATTCCTTCTCTGAATGAAGTGAGTGGAAACACATTAAGTATTTCAAGTTCATGTTAGAATTCCACTGACATCAGAAAAATATATGCAGTGTGTCTGGTTTAGGAACTGATTTCACAACATCATTTGTTCCTGAATGAAGAGTAAAACATATGCCTAAAAAAACTGAAACCATAGTTTTCGTCATGATGAGCTTCCTGGTAGCTTATTGAAGTGGGACACAGTGGCTGTCTGAACCCAGAATTTCTTTAGTTTTGTCACTTCCCTGATTTCTATAACCTCTTTGTTTCTCCTCCTCCTGCAGAAGGATATTAATTCAGATTTACTTACATTATCAGGGAACTGGAATTTTTGAAGCAATAATTATGTTAATGTGTTTCAGGCAAGAATTATTACATTTTCCTCAAAATCCTGAAGATATTTCCCAATGGTGTATGAAAGAGTTAAAGAAAAAAAAACTCTATGCTCAATCTGTTTTTCTTTCCGTTCTCCTATTTGTCCATAAAGATAGCTTTAATTAGTACTTGCCTGGAAACAATTTTTGTACATATTAACTAAAAAGTGTAATCAGTATGAAGAGAAGCTGATGAATAGATATAAAAATAGCATGCAAACATCAAAGTCTCTTTCATAGGAAAAATATTTTTAATTTTCATATGAGATAGTACAGAAGTGTTGCCATGTTGCTAGGAAGTGCTCTATTTGTGTGTCATGCAAATACAAGTGGAGCAGTGGTCACTTCATATTCAAGGTGCATGTTCAGGGTGTACACAGGGCACAGAGAAACAGGCCTGGGTTTTATATGTCAGTAAGAAATTTCTCTCCATCTTAAATTTGTAAGCTATTTCAATTATGTTCACCACATTCCGCTCCCCCTCCCCCCCTCCCCCAAACAAGTAGTTACATTAGTTCAATATTTCAGCTACATTTCTAGATTTCAAAATCTTATCATTTTTACAATAGTGAGCATCAAATGAAATGGTCATGTCTATGATTGGTTTCTCTTTTTAACAGCATGTCTTCTTGCCTTCAGTTGGAAAAATGTTTCAATACATAAAGATACATTCCAGAAAATGTTTGTGTGCATGGGCACATAAAATCTTTTGTGTATGTAAATGTTTGTTATAAGAATACTCTGTGTGTTTTTAGTAATATTATTTCTTGAATTTAAGCACACTGGCTTGCTAGTCTGATGGACTGAAGAAACTTACTTCATCACCAAACTGTAGTCTCAAAGTATTAAATTACCTAATACATCTTCTAAGCTCACAGCCATTTTGTCTCCTTCACAAAACCTTTTTCTTTTTTTATTAAATGGGAAGGCATGTTGAACAACCAGGAATGACAGGATACAAGGAAGTGAACAGAGATGACATGGGAGGTAAACAGAGGGGCTGAGCAAGAAGGAAATGGAAAGAAGGAATGGTCCAGGAAGGAACAGGAGTGTGGTGAGCAAAAGGAGACAGGGAAAACTGTGCCTGGTTATTGGAAGTAAGGGAAAGGCATAGTAGTAACAACAGGTGTGGTATGAAGCACTATAAGACTCCATGATATGCACCAGCGCTTGAATCTTTCAAATCTGATAGCCAAAGGCTTGGACTAGACATCTGTGGCTTGATGTAGATAATCATATACAGCTGATATGTGGCAGAGTGCGAGGTAGGACCCCAACCCTTTCAACTAGATAAGGAGCTAAAATGCAGGGAGCTAATACTTTTTATCTCAGCTCATAAAATATTAAATACACATTAGCCACACAAAATAGTGTATGGATTATTAGACCTTTCTTTTGCAGATGTGAAGAGAAAGCTGAAGGAAAATGAAAACAGTACTGGAAGATCAAGATATCATTGAATTATATCCTGCCTTCCTTCAGCATGAAGGGAATTCGGTACAAGCTTACGTAGCTGTGAAGTTAAAGTTAAAAAAAAAAGAAAAGAAAAGAAAAGAAAAAAAACACTCATAACAAGATAAGATAGATAGAAAAAAATGATTTATGTTTATTATTATAAGTCTCTTCAAGACACTCTTGAAGGGAAGCATAAGACCAATGGGGTGGAGACATCTACCTCTTTCCATAGAAAACCTGAATTCTTGCAATGGTTCAAACTTTGCCCTGGGAAAACAGTAGAGTATCTAAATGACCAACATCCAGCTACGGACTACTTTTTGCAAGGTGAGTCTTTCAAAGAGATAGATGAGTAAAGTATGATGCTGGTTCTGGTCAGTGTTCATGCAGTGCTGAGCTAGCACCCTACAGAGAGGGCTTATAGTTAATTCTTAATTCAGGTCCAAAGTTAAGCATTGCATTTCTATTCACAAGATGCTAAAAACAAGTTGGCTGTCAACAGACAACTTATGCACCATACTCCCCAAAGCCTACTAGAGTGCCTGCATTATCATCTCACAGTAGCAAACCTTAGAGAGAATTCAGTTTTTAAAGTAGAAGCCTAAAATAATATGTCAAAATTGTCCATTCTTCTAATAAGCTACAGAGGAAATCTGGGATAACACGGCTATAAGCAAATGTGAGAAGAAACTCACTTTTCTCTACGCTTAGCAATAAACAAACTGCTAAACTGATTTCCCAGCACAGACCCCCTAATGTTATTTGTTATTTGCGGTTCTTCCAGATTTTGCTAAAATTCATAGTAAATATGATGAGTAAACAATCTTGCCAGCATTTGTCTGACCTACCTCTGACATAACTCTTGCTTTGCCTAATCATAGAGGTATTGTTTTTTACCTATAAAGTCCCATATGAAAACAGACTTCTTCCAACTGGTCTTGTCTTTAATTCAAACACGCTAAAATATTTTGGGTTAGTAAGGAGAAACAATATATTTTTTTTCCTAAACATCAGGCACAGCTCAGGACCAGGTACCAGGCACTGCCTCATACACCTCAAGCTCTCACTGCTTCACCCTTTAAAACAGCACTGAACATGTTTTTGCTGATTTTTAAGGAAGCCCAAGAACAGGAGTCCTATTGTAACATCCATCCCCTATGCCCATTTTTATTTCCTGGCAATTTTTGACTCTACGTTTTTGGCAAAGATGGTGTAATTTCTCTTGGGTCAAACAAATGCCATCTGACAGATCTTTTGCTGTATCTGCAAAATCTCCAATGGTTACTTATTTTTCTCCTTTCTCAGACTTGACCATTCCTTGACAAGATCTGTGACCGGCTTCAGTAGCAAGCGATCTGCTGCAATAAGAGACCTGTAGAGCAGCAATTGATACAATGTATTTGATATCTCTGCTATATCCCTTTCAGAAGGGATTCCTTCAGGCAAACTGTTCCTTTGAGCTGAAGACACTTCAACAGCTATCAATTAAGCAACTGCTACTTGAAGTTTCACTGAAAGAAATTCAATTTGCACGCTTGTATTTTTTCCAGGTTGTGAATCAAATTGACACAAACAGACAACCTAGAGATTTTCTTGTAAAGCATGCTCTTATCCAGCAAAAATCACTAATGTAAATGCTTCTTACAGCTTTTGCCTACTACAGAGATATAATGGGCAAACCCACTGAACTTTTTTCTTTCTGAGCAACTTGATAAAGACAGTATCATCTCATTTTCATCTCTTGTTCTTTTTCTTTCCAGGAGTTAACTGAGTAGCTATAACAACATTACTGAAATTTGCAAGTGAACATCTAGTAGAGCATAGTTCAGTAACTTTCTCCTGACAAGATCATAACACATTAGAATAATGAAGTCATTATACATGTCCTTCTCATCTCATTATTTCTTTTGGTGAATTTGTTTTGTTTTGAATATGAGTACTGGAGAGAAGCAGAATTGTAGACAGAAGTTTTTCTGGATGCAGTGTTGTATGGTCAAACACAGGAAAAGTATATTTTGTTCATGACACAGCTGATAAGGGGTACTGCAGTGCAAGGTGCATTAAGTATGATGAACCAATTGGATAGGAAACATATGTCTGAGCTGCTCTTCTGGGACACCAATTTTGAAGTTGTCTTGTGCTCTTATTAGAATGCAGCCATTGAGAAGAAGTAAAAGTTAGAAAAAAAATGTAAGAAATTATGTGAAGGTGGAGATTCTCCTGGATTAAATTATACAGTCCCTTTAGCTGATCCATAGGTTCTCACCAGTTTAATTGGAGTTCATTTTACAACCATGTTTCAGGGGTGATAGGCAAAGATAAGAATGAAACAGCTGTTTGTTTCAAAATTTTAAACAAGCTGGAACCCTAAACCAAAATGAACAGCACCCTCATGGTCGAGTGTAACTTGTCATTCCCAGCACGAGTCCACATCTACTTAGTTCTTAAGAGCACACAAGCTGTAGTTTCACACAAAAGTACAAAATCATTTTAACTTTCATCCTAGAAAACGAAGTATGAACAGTGATCAGCTAAAACAGTTTCCTAATTACAGTTCATTTGATTTGGTGGGGAAGCTTGAAATATAAATCAATGCATGCTACAGACTGCAATTTTGTGATATTCTAAGCAAACTTTGTCAAAGCTGGCACATAGTGTGCATCAATACTGATTAACATTGCCAGTGCTGAACTGATCCTTTGACTTGTAGAAATATTCCCTACCCTTGCCTTGGTGTTAACTATTCACAATCCATTTGTGCTATCATCATAGTATGACGTGAGTTGAAAGGGAGCTTTAGAGACCATACAGTCCAACTCGCCTGTAATGAACAGGGATACCTACAGCTACACCAGGGTGCTTGAAGCCATCCATCTGACCTTGAATGTCTCCAGGGATGGGGCTCCCACCATCTCTCTGGGCAACCTATTCCAGTGTCTCACCACCCTTATCATAAAAAACATTTTCCTCATATCCAGCCTAAAACTCCCTTTGTTAAGCTGCTCAATATGTGTTTCATTAACATGAGAACAATCTTTCCTAGTTTTTGAGCTGAGGAACTGTCTCCTTAACCTTGCACAGCTTCTTCATTTACAGTCAAATAAGAACAAACTTTGAATTCTTACTCATTGTTTGCAGTTTTCTCCATTTTCTTTGTCTATTTGTGGACACTGGAGCATATTTATAAAGCTATTTTAGAGGAATGAGATTTCCAGTGCTTCTGTGGGATATATTCCATTGTCTTCTGATTCACTATTGTTGGAGGTTGTGTGACACATCTCCAGAATCCCAAGAGAACCGTTATCATAATCAGCACTCAGTAAGCAGCTGCAGCATTTCCAACCAGGCTACTTATCTTGTACCCAAAACACTTCTGTGTTTTCTACTGTTTCCAAAATTTGTATCGCTCCTTTGCAGTTAATTCTCCCACAGACCAAACCAACAAATGCACTGAAGGCTTTTGCTGTTTTTAAGTCTTGAATAGTTATTACCCAAGTTTTTACTTTGGTTTGCTGCCTATTCTGCTGCCCTGAAGAGTTATCTGCTCACAGGAAGTTTTCTTTTAGGAAAGGTACTGGGCATACGTAGAGATTTCTCTCTGGATTTTAGGGAAATTTTGCCTCCAGAGTTTCCTCCGTCTCTTTTGAAATAAGAAAGGAGCAGAACCTGCTTTGGTGACAGCTTCTTCATCTCATCTCTGTAGGAGGCAGCACTTCACACAAGAAACCATTCAAATTGGATGCAATTTAATTACACAGCCTTTTCAATTCTTGAGCATAACCATTACATTCTTTCCAGTGGCAAAAGAAAACTGTTTGCTTTTCTAAAGATAAATGCTGCAAAATGCTTCAAAATATACATATAAATTATCTTCCTTAGACTTGATATATTCTAGACAGTTCTGCTTACTCTCCACGAATGGATGCAAAGACACTGAGTTCTGGGTTCTTGCTTTCCCTTTTTATTAATGGGTATCACAAAGGAATTTCAAAGCTTGCAGTAGCATAGAAACAGGCCATCCAATTTAACAGACAGAAAGGAAAGTAGACACTTAATCAAATTAAGTAGAAATTCTATCAGCTAATTTGAACGATTGGTAGAAGTCCGAAGAGCTCTTGGGTTGGTAGCAGTGTATAGATCAATGCCAGAAGTCTGAAATACAGATTTTGCATTCTTTCCCTGAATTTAATATTTAGACCAAGTATACTCACAACAAGTACCTGGAAAAGGTTTTTTTCCAGAATTTTCTCTACACCACAGCAGTGGGATGCTGGATTTTTCAAAGGCAGAGCATGAGATATAATTAATAGCATAATACTTTTTAGCAAACTCTTTTTCTGGATTTTGCAATACCAGACCCAGTACAGTCCTAGTGAAAATTATTCCCATTTCCACCAACACATAATTTAATAAATGATCATTTTTATATGTGGGAAAAATATCCCAAAAATACTTGTACTTTGGATGTAAACCTTTTTAAGTCAGTGGCACTGAACTCACTTGTTCCAAGATTCAGTCCAAGCCAGGAAGTTGCATGATATGTGCTGTGTGTCTAAGAGACTGTCGTTAATGTCATAACAGCAAAAACAAGGTTTGTGTCTTTCATCCCTTGCTTCTTTATTTTCCATTTTTGAAAACTGATATATTCTCAAAAAGAGTGTTAGGCTGAACAGAAATACAGCTATTGATACGAAACTGTGCTAAAAGAACATCAGTACATCCCCTGAAACAGGTAGACAGGTGTTAGAAATATCTTCAGATTTTCTTTAACCAGACAGAGTTTTAATTTCAGGAAAATGATACTTGGCTATATACAGAAGCATTACCCAGGATTCCTTGAGGTAAACACACCAATTATAATAACTCTATGAACACTTGTGCATTTTTTCTCCAGAAGGGCTTAGAGTGTAAATGCAATTTGATTTTGACTTAATCATATACAGGTAGAAAAACAAATCTGTAGCTTTTTCCTGTTCTGTTTAAAGCACTTCAGCTTATGTCTGAGTAGGCCTAAAGCACATAGATGGACAGTCAGAATGGCTCAGCTGATGAAGCTGTTAAAAGTTCTATAATTAACTTAATTAGCCAAAATTCTGATAGGACGAACTAAGCTCCAGTGTCAAGTAGAGATTCTTTTTCTGTTGATAAAAAAAACCCACTTCTACTAATAAGAGAAGGTATATATTTCTGATCAAAATTTCTTTTGTTTTGGAAATATATACTGCTGGTTGTCCTGTCTGAAATGTTCTTTTTTCCACTCCTTGCTGTTTAAGAAAGAAAGATTTGGGGTGTGATTTTTGGGTTAGGCACAACCAAGGGACATTATAGATTTTGGAATGGAACAGATTTGTTGCAGTGAGTCACTGGACATCAGCAGACATCAACATCCATGAGACATTTCAGTTCTTGCAAGTTCACCACTCTGCCAATATGGCGGTGTTTTTATTTTTCAAGGCAATCTTGTCTTTTTTCTTACCTTCACAGAACCTTCAGCTCCTGATACTGCCACTGACCTCTTCATTTTTTTGCTCACTCTTCCCATCACTACCCCCAGCAATCTTTTAAAATCTTCTTTTCATTTGTTTTTCAACCGTGAAAGGTGTGATCTATTGAGAATACAATAATTCCTTGTTATAATCCTGTCCCCCTGCCAATATCCTCTGCTGCTGCTGTGGGTAACCTAACCTCTCTGCTTCATCTCTCTCTGTGTGAATTATGGGTAATGATATTTACCTTTTTGTACCTCAAAAGGATGTCAAGGGTGTGATTAGAAAAATGTTTTTACAGCAGCATAAAGTGGAATGGTATCAAACAAAGGAAATCATCTTTTGTCCTGTTAGTATTTTAGTTGCATATTATTTCTTTAAGTCTGTTTGCTTTGTTTTCAACATTATAGTTATATGTATTATGATTTTTACTACTATGTAGTAAGACAGGTTCCTGCATGATCTTCCATGCTTTCTGCTATCCAGTGTGTTTCATTCATATTGATGTCTCCACCATCTGGCAGAGATCCCTGTGCACTAAAGTGCGTAAAGCTATGCTACAGCTTCCAGTCCTCTTCCAACAAGTTCGTGTTGACAGCAACACTGTAGTATGTCCTCAAGAAAGAACACATGGAAATTCCTTTTCCCTCAGCACATCTACAAAAACCTCTTTCTCTTCTAAGTATTCAACAGCAACTGTCCCATAAGGGGTTTAAGATTTGTGGTACTGTCTTTTAAAAACGTTACAATGTACTGTTTATCCTGATTCACAGCTTTGGCTTTTCAGTTTTACACTAAGAAGTCAAAATCACCTTTGCAAACCAAGGGATGGCATTAATACAGCCAGAGAATTTGTCTCCTTCTCACAGACTGCAGAAGTGACTGCTGTATTTACGCCTATTTCTGAACAACCGAAGCTGTGGAAGACAAGTCTTGGTCTGGTGCTTACTTTTGTCAGAGAGATACAAAATAAAGTAACAGAAGAAAACTGCAAGTTTCTTTTTTAATAAAAATAAACAAAACAGCTGACAAAAAATCCCTGTATTTAAAAGTAAGATTTATGAAAGCCAAATGAAAAACAAAATACAAACAAAAAAACTAGAGTACTTGGAAGAAGTAATTGGAGAAGACAAGTGATCTTTAAGCTATGTTTCTGTAATCAACAGGAGTTATGATGAAAAAGGGGATTCTTTGGGTACCCTGTTTTTCCTAAGAGTCAGCAGGACAGTATATCCGCTGTTTATAGGTTAAAACAGTTCATTAGCTCAATCTGGAAAGGAACAGTTACTTTTCATCTTTCAAATGTTTAGTCAAGCCAGTGACAATACCTAGGCTCTCCTGAGCTGTTTATTAAGATGGCATTTGCAAATGTCAGGCACTCTTCTAATCTCTACTGGGCACCCAAATGTTTCATTAAAGCCATGAAGTCAAGATAGGACAATGATAAAAAATAGGAACATATAAATAAAATATAAGTGAGCTGTCCTCGCCTGGACATTTCTAAATAAGATTCAGTGGCATTAATCAAGACTCAGGTCCTGTCCTAATTCAAGGAATGTAGTGCATTTTGTAAGTCAAGTTCAGAAGACATTTCAAATAAGTTTTAAGAGAATCAATCATATGTATCTGTACTTTTTTTTTTTTTCCCAGCATATGTGCCTAGATAATTATAAATATTATTTGAACCATTCTAATCTTCTGAAGGCTTTCTTTATATCATTTTTTCTTACTACACTCCTGTTCAAGCCCAAACAGCATGACATTAAGTGTTACGCTTGCTTTCAAATGCCAACCCTGGGAATCAGCACAATTCAGATCTGTACTTGAGCACAATCCTGAGCAGCTGGCTGTAGCTGACCCTGTTTTGATCAGAGAGTTCAATGGGATGATCTCCAGAGGTGCCTTCCAGCCTCATCTACCCTGTGATCTTGTGGTTTGCCAGAGAGAGTAACTCTCAAGTAAATACTTACTGGTTCCTCACAGAAGAAAATAGACCATTAAAGACAGAAATCAGCCAAGAGCAATGATTGAAAATATTCGTATGTTTTCATGTCTCACACAAACATACATAGACACACACACACACAAAAAAAAAAGATATTTTTTCATGTTGTTATTGAATGCAAGCTTTCTCAGAAAGATCATAATCAATATATCCTACATTAACTACATTGCAATAAAACCTTTCAATTTTGGGGATGCCAATACTCTTTTCCCACCATTTTTTTTCTGTTTTAGGACTCTATTACCATCTGGGATGCCTCTGCTCTTTCCTTCTTAGTTAACAGTATAAGAAACAAAATATGATGACGATCTTCATTTTATAATCAGAAAAAACATGGAAGTCCCAAGTATACTTTAATCACTTTTGACAAGGTAGAGATATTCTATTTAGTTTCACACATTAAAAAAGGGGTTAACATCAGATGATTGTCTGCAAGATTCTGGAGAAAACTGGCAGATGAAGTGAAAAATTACTATGGAATGTCACTTCCACTCGTACAGTGATGACTGTGCTGTCTGCACCTGAAGAATGTTCCTTTGTTTTTCTTACGGGAAACTGTAATTAGCTTTAATTTACATTGTTCTGTTGTTTATTTGTTTGGTTTTTTTTTCAGTTTTAAAAGTACTGCTAAGCACTTGTGATCACAAGCAACACAAAAATGGAGTATCTTTTCACTTCTGGAAATCCTGCCATCCGCTACATAGTGCTTTCACAGTAATTGACACCTCACTAATTAACCTTCCTTAAACATCATCACAGGAGCAAACTTTAGATGAATTAAATCAGAAATAATTTTCACCTTTACCCAGCAGTGCAAGCAGCACAGTAGCACAGAGAGCATGACATAATGTCAGCACAAGAAATGTCACTCTATCTTAGACTACTAAACTTCATTAGCTTACAGCTTTGGAGCTTGTTAACCTCTCCAAATAATATAGAGCACAACAATAATGCTTATATAGTTATGATAACTATAGGTGAATCTTGTGCTGTCACCTCTTCACACATCCTTTTTCCTTTCTACTTAAGTAAATAGCTTTATATTTGCATTCAAAAATGCAAGCTTTTAGTCTATAATTTGCATGAACCATAAATGTTTACAAAATCTTTGCATGTAATTCCACGCATCTTGAAAAAGTTTCAGGTCTTGATAGCATCGAAAGAATGTGCTCTCTATACATATGTATTATTTTCCTTAAGCAGCTCAAAATTAAAGAAAAAATACAGTTAAGATATAATTAATTGAGAAACTCCTTCCGTGTTTATCTTGCCCAACTGTAGACAATTGCAATAGACAGTTAGAATAGGAGTCAGTTACACAAATATTGATGCCTTTTACTGTTTTAAATCCATCAAGTTAACCCACCTTTTTTCCAGACCAGTTCTCCTACAGGTCCTTTATAACACCTACCTGGCCTATGCAGAATGTTCAGATAATTGTGTGTTTGAAATGGCCCTAGCCAGGTGTGTTTAGCTACAGAAACCTAGTGCTACACTTCTAGCTTCTGAAGTTTAATGAGATGAATCTCACTTTTTGTTTTACAGTTGCACTAGTCAGATCCTCAGAAAACTGGTAGCAGGCTTTTCTGCAAGTGGAGATAAGTTTTGGATGCCGGGGGTCTTCCACCTAAACAAAAACATCCAGGACCATTTCAGATGTCATGCAATGTCCAAGGTATGTGGGTGAAATGAAGAGTCAGGAGAATATATCCTTCAATAATTATGTCTAGCAGCCAGATGAATATCTACAAAGGCATGAAATGGGAGTAGGCACTACTGTTTATACAACTGAATTCTGTGCCATGGGGAACATTAATCCTAACATTCAGATATCATGAAGTCTATATGAATTAGTCTGCGAGTACCGTCTAAGTGCTAATTATCATCAAAAGTGATCTAATCTAACCACCTGTATTTAGACAATTGAACTGTAAGGACCAGGGAGCCTAAAGACATCTGTTCAGTTGACCAAACATTCACGTCTAATCCATCATTTGAGTAAGAGATGGATAAATCATTAAAATACATTTCCTCTATCGGCTCCATCCCAGGAGCTTAGGTTTCTATCTCATATGTGGACACCCTCAACTCATAGCTGAATCTAGCCCTTTGAGTTTTTTGATTTTCTGAGGTCTCTTTTCAGTTTCATGTCTAAAGAATGAATAAAAAAATCAAATTCCTAAATCTCAGATTACCAGTGCACTCCCAGTATTCCAGAAATAAGAAGCCAATAAATTTTGAATGCTTTATTTCTCTCTTCAAGATCTGGAGGAGTAAATATATCACATAGCTTTTTTGGGGGAAACCTGCAAGTCAATGTTTCTCATTCATGGAAAGGTGCTATAGAAAGGTAGAAAAAGAGTATAGTGCAGCCCCCTTTTCTGGGAATGCCTAAGAGAGATTCCCATTTCATCTCTCAGCTCCACATCCAAACTTTCACCCTGAAGAGTTCTACATTATCTTTTCTCAAGCAGAAAATGGAAGAGCCTTCTCCTTATGGTCTTATTTTCCTGTGTATTATGAGGCTTCTCACTAGTTTATAAATTCAGGTCCTACATCCAGAGACTTCACTAGTCACTTTCTTTGAGTAATACTGTGGAGGAACAATTTGTCTACAACATGGCTGCTGTTTTATGATGACCAATATGAGATAAATGATAGAAAGAGAACTACGCTCGCTTAGAACAGTGTAGTAACTGCAAGAAAAGTAAGGATTTGTAATTTGACTTTGATAAATCTGTACAGAAATTCTAGTATGCTACACCTAATATACATACTTGCTCAAATGTTACTGCAGTGGCCACAGTAAATAAATCTTTGTGCTACTGAATACGAAATTTTATAAATTATTCAACTACACAAGGAATAAGTAACTCCGAAAAATTCTAGCTTTTTTCATTTCTAGGGCTTGTGTGTTCCCTACATTTCAACCCCACTGCTCTGCAAAATGAGAGAGGAACTCATTTTAATTTTAAGAAAGCAGGGTGGTGTTGCTTGGCAACACCACAGTTAATAGCTGGTTGCTGTCTGGCCTGGAGCATGCCTCTTCAGAAACACTTTATGTAGATATATCCTTTTATTACCAAGGTTATTGAGATTTTTTTTTCCCCCCTGGCCATTTAATTGCATAAGCTTTCTTTCAAAAACAACATTATTAGAGGAATCTTTTTCCTTTATTTTAGGAAGTAGAGTGCTCATACTTAGCATAAAAACAAACAGGGGAAAAAATCCTAATAACTCCCCAGTGTACAGATATTAGCACAATCATCACAGCACACAAAGCTTCCCCAGCCAGGAGCCTTTGCACCGTTAATGCACTCTGACCTCTAACACTTCTAAAAGTGTATTTTATGTATTTTACTCATATTTTCCACATATTACTACTAATTACCAATGCTGTCGTTTCTCTACAAAACAGAGGATCAACCACGTCTCTGGGTAAGCCGTTCCAGTCCCTCACACCCATATTGTGAAAGCTTTTTCCATATATCCATTTTAAACATACTTTGTTTTAGTTTGAAACCATTTCCCCTTGTTTTATCACAGCAGACCCTGCTAAAGAGGATCTCCACTGATAACAGAACCATACTTTCATTCTTTGACAATCTGTTAAAAAAAGAAAACTGACCTAGGTGATGTCTGAGAAAAAAATAAAATCAACACAGTCAGTTTACATTAAATTGATATTAAGTGTATGTGAATTTCAGACAGGTGTTTTGTGGGGTAATTTTTAAAATTATTTACCTTGCAGAATAGCTCAAGCTGTGAAAGATAATAGAGAGTAGGGCCTTTAGAGAAAAGCTCTTGAGAAAAGTATTAACAGGAAGGTGTTTTGTTCTACAAATACCAAAGACATTTTAGATTTAACCGGTTGAAGTAGGTGAGACCTGAGAACATGTATTCACATAGTCTGATGTGTCATGTGTGTATGGGCTGAGAAGCTAGTCTGAAAATTTGAGTATTCCCTTTTTGTAAAGGAGGAGGTTGAACAAAACAAGCAGTAGTACAGACACTGGAGAAAATAGCTTGAGAGGAAGAGATTTATACTTTTAAAAACTACTGCCACTAAATTCACAAGCAGTAAGGATTGATGGTCTGAACCCATTTTCACAAAACAATTAATTTGCATTCCAAGTCCTTAACTCATGAGGTATCTTTTTAAGACTAATTGGATAATGGCTTTGCCTTACTGGGACTTTCCTTAGCCTATGAAGAATCCCTGCCATCAGGTCATGTCTGACTGAGGAAGTCAGCAGGCAGTTAAGCAGAGAACTTGGTCAAAGCTTAGAAGTATTTCCACAAGGTTTATAGCCTGAAACCTTACTTACTCCTTCTTATGCATCCTCTTGTTGATTCCATATTTCATTTCATCACTTTCACAACAAAACTGCATATGTGTTCCCATCTTCCTTGTAGAAGATAAACCAGGCCTAGAAATACTTCATGATACACACTCACTGAAGTTTTCCTACATCTCTGAAACAAAAGTTCAATTCCTAGCACAAAGTTTTATTTGTGTATTGATTCACAGTTCAGAAAGGAATATATTTACTTGACTATGATCATTTTAAAACTCCATTTTGGAATCCCTTCTGCTGAATACAGTTGCAGTAATGCATTCTCCAGCATACAAACCACACACAGCTGGAAACATGGTTGTCTGAGTACATTAGAATATCATTCTAAAGATGATGCTGGATTTAAATATGAGATTTGCACCAGCATCTGCTAAAATATTCTTAATGTGGATGCAGGGCACTGTAGGCTGCAGTTATTTTGCACAGTTTTGAATAAAATATCCTGCTTATCATCTCATTCAAAGACAACTCTACCTTTTCTACTGCTCATCTATTTCACTCAGAGCCCATGGAACTCAACCATGATATTACTCATGAGTGTCGGTCAGAATATAACTAGTTAAGTTGGCATTATCTATTTATAAGTAGCTAGTGGCACAGTTTTCATTGTACTACACAGGACTATCCATTAATTAGGCAAGAAATAAAATGTATAAAACTCCTCTAACAGAAAGGCATGTTAATAGACACCAAAGAATTCAAACATTACTTATGTTAAACCCTACTAAAAATAGCAATAAAGGAAAATGCTGGTGTTCTTAGCTATTATGATACACAATGAGTGATGATTAACACAGAGGAATATACACAGGGTCAATTAGCCAGTGGGATGGGTAACCGGAATTAGCAAGTGATCATTATGCCATTTTAATGCATCTTCTTTTTCCCACTTCTTTTCCCTGCAATTATTATTCAAGTTTCTTTAAAGTGTTTGTCTGATTTTTAGAAGCTATCAGTTTGCATTTTTTTCCCAATAGAATTTTCATTACTTTTATCACCATAACTTTTAAACTGTGTTTGCCTGGAAAATTATGAGTGCAGTTCTCTTTAATCATTTCCTTTATTTGACTAGACAAATATTGCAAGATGTAGGACAGTTTCACCTCTTTTCATAAGAGATGGACTCTGAAGGAGGAAAGGAGCCAGGGGAAGAGGCCTGGAATGTCTAGTCACTGACACCATAGTTATGTGAAATTGACACAAGGTTCCATTTTAAAAAAGAGAAATTACATCTTAAGATGTTTAATGAAACAGGGAAATATGAGTATTATTGCAGAATTACTGGTTACACCGTACATGGAATGCATGTATTTTTTGTCAGCTGTGATTTTACACCGTACATGGAATGCATATATTTTTTGTCAGCTGTGATTAGACAAGATCAATTGAATATGGAAAAAGTGCAGAAGGATATGTTAAAACAGTGGGAGAGGGAAGCTCATATCACACAAGAGAGGACAAAAACGTCTGATCTGATGAAGTCTAGGCCAGGAGATATTATGAAGAAAAAGTACCAGAGAGACAGAAGGATGTGAAAGGAAGACTGAAGGACAACACCGGCACAAGGAGCTAACAGGTTTTTCTGACCATGAGCAGTGTGAGGATGTGAGTTAGGGGAACAGTCCTACATACCTAAACATCAATAGTCTGAAGTAAACTCTGAGGGGGACCAGAGGTAAAAAAAACAGGAGGGAGTGGTGGGGGAACACACAGAAGGTGCCACCTCTGAGGCTTACAGCAAGGAGTAAAGCAATATGAGGGCTGTATGGGGCTGAAGTTCCTGCAACTGGAGACAGCTAAGAGGGTTAGTCTTTCATCACCCAGAAAAACAATCTTTTAAGTCCAACATTAAACTGAATTGAAATTTTCTGCAAATAAAAAAGGTCGGACAGTAATATATTTCCTTTGGCTTCACTGGGCTGTGTAAAGTGAGTTTATATAAAGCAGTAAGTATATTATTATCATCTTAGAAAGAAGAAAGACTATTCCTCTTCAGCTGACCTCCCTCAAGTGGCAAGTTCAGCCACCAGAATCAAAGAGTTATTTAAATACAGAAAAGGTTTTTTTATGGCTACAGATATGAATATAATAGAAGTATGCAAAAAAAGGAGTATTGCACACAGATATCAGTGCAGCTGTTTGCAGGGTCTTGGACATATTCAAACCTACTCAAAATGCTAATGCAATTAGAAAAACTCCATGTGAGAGTGACAAACTGTTTTATGTCTTAGAAACAGCATACATACATGAGTACTGCACTGATGTGGAGCACACACGTATGGAGAATGTTCACTAAGTATACACTATAGATTATATTCACATTATTTATTCATTATATTTATTCTAAATCCAATTTGAAGTTCAATTCTCATCTAGATACAGTGCTTGAATAATCATTATCCTTGCATACTTGCACAGTCTAAACTAACTTGAACTGTTGAGAAGTCACTTCACAGCATTAGATATGAAATGGATAGATGGCTTTGCCTGTCTTCACTTGATAAAATTCTATTGTCAAAAGCCATGCTAAGAATCATAGAATAACTTGGGTTGGAAGGGACCTCAGAGATCATCAAGTTCCTTCCCCTGTACCACAGGCAGGGCCACCAGCCTCCACATTTAACACTAGACCAGGCTGTCCAGGGCTCCACCCCAGATGGCCTTGGACACCTCCAGTGACAGAGCATCCACAACATCTGTGGGCAGCCTGTTCAAGCAACTCATCACTCTCATAGCAAAGAACTTCTCCCTGATATTCAACCTAAATCTTCCCTCCTTTAACTTAAAACCATTTCCCCTTGTCCTGCTATTATCTACCCTTTCAGAGAGTTGGCTCCCCTCCTGCTTATTGGCTGCCTTTAGGTAATGGAAGGCTGCAGTGAGGTCACCCCACAGCTTTCTCTCCTCAGGCTGAGTAAGCCCAGCTCCCTCAGCCTGTCTTCATAGGGGAGGTGCTCCAGCCCTCTAATCATCTTTGTAGCCCTCCTCTGGACCCTCTCCAACAGCTTCCAAGCTGTGCCCCTAAGCATCCATGGATATGAAGGGATTTTTTTCTGAAGGGATTCTGGGAGGGAATAAGGGTCCATTGCAAAGGAACACTCAGAGGAAAGAAGAATAAAACCTTGTATTAGGTGTCATATATGCTTTACTGAAAGGTTAATTTAAAATATGTATTTATTCTTAGCTACTAATATTATTCTTGTCCTTAGAAAACTATTTTTTTATCAAAGAAGACTGATTTAACTTAGTTGTATATGAAATAAAGTGATTAAAACTTAATTTCCAGAACGAATTTTTTATGTGTTTTAACAAAACTGTAGCCATCCCCAGCAGAAATCTTCCCTTCTGATGGCCAAAGGCCAGAGCAAGGTCTGCGCATTAATTCAGATTTCCAAAGAGGGCTCATATTTCAGTTTAAGGGTCACATTACCAAGTGGGTAGCTTCACCACAGGAATAGAGCTTGACATCTTCTTGGGAAGTTAAAATAAAGAATGTATTTATTTCCATATTTGTGATTAATTCGCGACAGCCTTTTATTGATTATTAACCTCCACATATAACTGTGTCTAAGGGTGTTTAAGAGCTTCTCCTTGAAGTTACCTGAAGTACATGATCATTTTTTTCTGTACGATTCCTCATGTGCCTTGCAATGGTTGTACTGTCGGGGTCTGTCAGAATCTTTCTAAAAAGAAGTCATCAAGAGTGAATGAGTTTGCCATCAATATAAAGATTTTGAGATGAATACACTTTGCCTGCACACTCAGCTGTGACCAAAAGTGTATTTTATTTTAGTTGTTTCTTTTTGTTAATCCCTTCTATTTATAAATTATTTAACCATGGGGTACTAAAACTATATCTTCACAAGTCACCAATGATTATTCTTGTAGACTTATCAAATATTTACCCCCCAGCCCTCGCTCTTTCATGCTTTTTCAGAAAAGAGCTGATAGATTTTAAAAAACTCTGTCTTCCTAGTATAATTGATTGGTAATTCAGTGGTAGAACTAATTTTATAGTTCTTATTACTATTCCACATCCAAGCTTGGTGCAGAATGCACAGAAATGCCAACATACGCATCTCCTCAAGTTTATGTGAGCAGGTCCAGAATAAATTTGAGACATAAGCTCTTTACCTTTGTCACACTAATCTATAGTTTCTGTAACAGATTTTGCACACGGTATGCTAAAAAATGCTCTTCTTTTTGTTTAATGAATCAGATTCTGAAATATGATTCCGTAAGTACCATATGTCTCCACAGACAAATGTGAAAAACCTGAAGCAGCACAGAATTTGTCAATACAATAATAATCCAGAGAGAAAGAGTCAGCATGTATTGTATTAGCTTCCATAAGTACATGAAATAAAACAAATCAGTCCAGTGACACCACTGCTGTTCTCTCAGTAACAGTCTGTATTGACTTAAGAACAAAGAAATACAGGAAAGCTGGGGAGAGACTTTTATAAGGGCAGATAGCAACAGGACGAAGGGAAATGGCTTTAAACTGGAAAAGGTAGATTTAGGCTAGATATTAGGAAGAAATTCTTTCCTGTTAAAGCGGTGAGATACTGGAACAGATTGCCCAGTGAGGCTGTGGATGCCCCCTCCCTGGAAGCACTCAAGGCCAGGCTGGATGGGGCTTTGAGCAACCTGGTCTAGAGGGAGGTGTCCCTGCCTACAGCAGGGGATTGGAACTAGATGGTCTTAAAAGTCCCTTCCAACCCAAAACTTTCTATGATTCTATGATTCTATGAAATAAGAAAGTACTTTCTGTATTGGTATAGCACAATTTTGTTCACTTGAAATTTATATTTCCTTCATTGAGTTCTTTCTGTGAACAGCACTGAGTGTTTTGCTCATATTAAACAGAAAATATCTGGAGTCAGTTTTCTTCACTGCCTTATATCATCTTTAGAAAGATGGATGCATACAACCACATTTTTATTTTATAGTACTTTTTTACTTCTTCAAAGAGCATGAACATCTTAAAAAGTATCATGGAACCTAGTGCTGTATATTCTTCACGTAGAGAGAGTTTTTGGATTTCTGTATTCTTATGTCACAAACCAGAAACCAAGTGGCAAAGATGTTAATTACATGCCTGTGTCAAGACTAGGCTTTCTCTGAAAAGATGAGCTAGAATTCATTTAAGCAGTCCATGGGAACACTTGACCTTCTAGAATGTCATTGTAACACTGTGGGTACTATAGGTTTCTTTTTCAGAAATGGACTGCAAAGCCTTAATTATTTACTGCTTTCCAAGTATCCAGTGAGCATGTCTTCACTGAAAATAACTGTTTATAATTATTCAATTTTAAAAAATATGTGTAAGGTCACATCACTATTTCTATTATAGTGATGGAACAATACATAGAGACAGATGTTATAATACATGGTAGGCTATAAAGCTAAAACATACAAGGCAATTTAAATAGCATCTAATTCACTTTTATTTCATATGCTATTGTTTCACATATTTCCTTTATAGACTAGACTAGAATAGAATAGTTTAGATGGAAAGGACCTTCAGAAATCACCTAGTCCAACTCCCTCCCCTCTTCAGGGATAACCAAAAAAGTCAGTGTTGTTCAGCTCTGGCCTATTATCCTTCACTCTATCCTTCTTTCTTTTCTTTTTCTTTTCTTTTCTTTTCTTTTCTTTTCTTTTCTTTTCTTTTCTTTTCTTTTCTTTTCTTTTCTTTTCTTTTCTTTTTTCTTTTCTTTTCTTTTTTCTTCTCTTCTCTTCTCTTCTCTTCTCTTCTCTTCTCTTCTCTTCTCTTCTCTTCTCTTCTCTTCTCTTCTCTTCTCTTCTCTTCTCTTCTCTTCTCTTCTCTTCTCTTCTCTTCTCTTCTCTTCTCCTCTCTCCTCCTCTTCTCCTCTCTTCTCTTCTCCTCCCCTCCCCTCCCCTCCCCTCCCCTCCCCTCCCCTCCCCTCCCCTCCCCTCTCCTCCCCTCTCCTCTCCTCTCCTCTCCTTTTCTTTTCTTTTGTTTTCTTTTCTTTTTTTCTTTTCTTTTCTTTTTTTGTTTTCTTTTCTTTTCCTTTCTTTTCCTTTCTTTTCCTTTCTTTTCTTCTTTTTTTTTTTTTCTTGGACCAGATGTCCACCAAAACACAGTGCAAACACTGACAACAAACAAAGAGAACTCACTCAAGTGTGCAGAGAAAGGTCTTAGAAACACAGAGTCCTGGCAGTCCTCCTCTGAGCTTGCTGTCCTGATTTCCAGCATTTTGATGAAGTAAAACAAGTACAACTTAGTCATGAAAAAATTCTGAGAAAGGTGAAGCAAGAGTAACAGAGACAATGTTGTGTCTGTGTTGCTGAATCAATTGTCCTTATGTGGATACTGTATACTGTTAGTATTGTAGAAAGCTACATTACTTTTGTAGGAGATAAGGGAATTCAAAAACTCACTTATTGTGAATTATATCTCATTTTAATGTCAGAACTCCAGTATCTGAAGAAAAACAAGTGGGAGCTTTTCTCAACAAGGAAGATGACAAACCTAAGATATCTCACATGGTTCCTAAGCATTTTCAAGCCTCTGTAAATAAAGCCACTAGGAAGGAAGTAACAA
Organism: Alectoris magna; assembly: GCA_030625065.1. Classification (NCBI taxonomy): domain Eukaryota; kingdom Metazoa; phylum Chordata; class Aves; order Galliformes; family Phasianidae; genus Alectoris; species Alectoris magna. The sequence continues at coordinate 65,955,788 of CM060560.1, forward strand.
AATCTATAACATTATTTTGTTGAGTATCTGTGCAGATTTCCAGGGGCAGTATTTTATTTGGTCAGCTTGTTCAGAGCCTGTTTTTAACACATGGAAATTGCAGGATAATCAATGCCTTTTTTTTCAGATTTTCACTCTATGGACTTTAAAACCCAAGAGAAAAGAAGTGCTGGTTTTTGTCCTCGCTTTTTCTGACAAATTTTGCTTCCTTTTTCTTTCTGATTTAACTCATACGAATGTCAAGAAAACTGATATACAAAGGATCTCAAGAGGTCATTTAGTTCATTCATTTCTATCCACCGTTGAACTTGTTAAACCTGTGAATGTTTCTAGCAGAGGCTCTGAAATTAAGGAGATTTTGGCATCCCCCTAAGCAATCTCCTTCAGTGATTACTTGCAAAAAGTACCCAGCAGTGGGTTTAGTTCCTTAAAAAGATGGCTTATAGGTGGTAGGCTGACATCCTGAAAAAAATGACCTTACTATTTTTATCACAAGAAAGTTTTAAAATCTCAGGTAATAAAGAATGTATTAGAAAGAAAACAAAAGGCAGCTGGAATACAAATACTTCCTAACCTGCCTTTTCTATATCTTTGCTTCTGTTTTCTTTACTTCAGCACAACACAAGAAATAACTGGACAAGAATAAATAGGAATAACAGGCTCTCTGTTTAAGCTATATCCTTTTAAGGGACAGAATAGGGGTAGAATTGAAAGAAAATGACTTTGTTACACTTATAAGCTCTCACAGCCTAGATGTAATTCTTAGGTTTCCTAGTTGATTTTAAAGCTGGCTAAGGTCTGTCAACTCAAGGTCAACACAACTCACCTCAGCACTATAGAAGGTGGCGTCTTCAGCATCATGGCGGTTACTCAACACAGCCACAGGTGCTACAGATAGGAGTTAAAATGTCACTTGCAATAGACTAACCAACATAATTTATTAACGTGCAGTGAGTATGCCCCAAAATAGTATAATATGAACAAAAAATGCAAAGGGAGAAAAGTGCAGTCAGTTGGACTTTCATTGTGCAGATAATTAAGAGGGGCTCCCAGCATTCCCTGAGGATTCAACATGTTCCATTATCATGATACAGCTGTCATAAGCCTGCATCTCTAGGCTTTTCTTGAAACTTGGTTTCAAATCCTTTGAAACATGTGGCAAAAAAAAACCAATTATTCTCTGAAGTGCTGGAAGACAATGATAAATGAATGATGTAACTGCAGTTACTAGAAACATTTAATAGCCAGCAGCCACATACTCAGTCTCAAAAACGTGATTCTTGACACTCCTCAAAAAAAAAAAAAAAAATGAAAGATCTGAGTGAATTTTTCCTGATTTTTCAAGGTTTGCACTTCAATCTTTTCCATCATCTAAGGAATCTGGTCCAAAGCTCCCTGAAAGAAATAAGGTAACTACTGTAACACATACACTGATTGCTACCACATCTCTTAGCTTTAAACTGTGGTTAAAAGTCACCTGCACATGATCTTCACTTTTTCAAGTGTTTACTTGGAAGCAAGAAGGAGAAAGGTAGGAGCATCTTTTTGATCTTCAAGGTAAGGTATGATGGATGCGGCCTTCAGGCATATGTACAACAAACCTTTCTCTTATTAAATATTTTTTATCTGTTTAAAAGTGCATGTTTGTTTTGCAACCAGACTCGGCAGTTATTACTTAAACCAGTAGAACTTCTGACTCAAGCTCTAATACTTTTCATAGTTCTGTGAACTACAATTCAGTGTAGTGGTGTTGCTGTTTTCCAGTGGAAAAGTCATAAACGGGTGCCCTAGCCATTTATCAGTATTAGAGGATCCCTAGTAGCATGCATAAGTAACATGAAGTGAGCCCTCTCAGCATCCTAGATATGTCTATGAAGTTGTTATTCCAAGTACTACTCTTAGTCTCCTGCCATGAGATTGTTCTTGGACTGAATACGTCGAGAGGTGCTTAATGTACCAAGGAATTCTGTTGCTAAGCTGGAGGTCTACTTAAAGAGAGTCTGCTCTGGAGCAGAGTGGGTCATAGAATCATAGAACCATGGAATGGCTTGGGATGGAAGGGACCTGTTGCAGTACACTTGGCAACCCATGTTCTTTTAGTTAACGCCTACCACAACAGGGACCCCAAAGATCACCCATCTCCAACCCCCTCTTGTGGGCAGGGCTGCCACCCACCAGCTGAGGCTACCCAGTTCCCATCCAGCCTGGCCTTGAGCACCTTCAGGGACAGGTCTAAGTGTGATTCTGTGTGACTGAACTGCTGCACTGCCCCTGGATGCGGCTGTGTTTGGGAGCCACAGAGCAGCCTTTGCAGATGAAGCTGAGTGGTCTGTGAACTAATCCATTTTCTGGAAGTTTGGGGCAGCTGAACACCCAAATGGTTTTTAAAAAGAAAATTGGAATCTAAGGAACATGCGGTCTGTCCACATCATAAAATAAATGTGACAGATTTAAGCTAGATAGGAGTGACAACAACAGGGATGGGAAAGCCTCATCATTAACATATACTGTCAGATGGACATACATGAAGTGGAGCCCCTGAGTCAAACTTTGTATCTCAGCTGCCAGCTGAGGTAAAGCCTTAACTGACCCATCATCTTCACTGCTCTTCTCATGCATCCAACATGGCAAATGTCTGTGTGAAAAGTGTATGGATAGGTTTATATACCGGTGTAGCCTTCTCTACTGGTAGACAGGTGGACTGTCTCTGGGACAGTTCAGGTCCATACCAGTCTGTGCCATATCACCGATTCCCAGGCACGATTCAGCAGTGAGCATGTGCCAGGGACCATCCCTACCACACGTGCAGTTTGTGTGTAAGCAGACTGATTGGGAGAGTAAGATAGCCTCTTTACATTCAGTTTTCAACTGACATTAATGCCCAGGATAGTTGCCAGCATGTTTTATGTACTGCAATAAACAGCCTTTGAGCACAGCATGTTTGTTTTTCTCTCCAGGCATGCTAGACACTTTGGGTATTCCTTAAAGCCTTAAAGCTTGCAGAGCTTTCTCTTGAGGCAGCTTTCCCCCACCCTGAAGAGGCAGCTGTGATCAGCTGATCTATCCAGGTAATTACTATTATACACACTATTATAACACACCTCATGCACACCCAGAGTGATGCTTTTCCACATGTGAGCTGTGAAATTTGGGAGTGCTTCCCAGTGTTTCCTTGCCAGTCCCAGCAGCAAATCAAAATGAGACCTGAGTACACGTCCAATGCCATGTACTCTTTCTAGATGTCAGTCAGGATAAGCTGCAGATTGATATTTTGGGTCTTGAAGAAGCAAGCATAGAAGTAACTTGCAATAAAACTGAATAAGTAGTCTAAGGGGGTGTACTTTATTATTTTTTGGTTTGAGATCCAGAATTGTTTCTTGTTGTGAGTAGGTTTAGAAGGAAATGAAAACTGCAACATAATAATCATGAAGTTCCTAAAGTCATGAAAAGCAAATTATACTGCCTAGAAATGTTAAAACCACGTCCTTCTATTTTATATGAAAGCATGGGCATAAAAATGGAAATAATCCCTTCAGGACACAATCCAGGGAGAAAAAAGAACATGACCTCGAGTTATAAACAGGAAGAGATTTTCAGTGTACTACAGGGGATTTAGAAAAGGGATCCCCATTAATGTTAATGGGAGGCAGAGGGAGGAAGCCCACGCATTGAAGTGGAAATTTAGCCCTTTATGTCAAATGTTCTGAAAATGAAGCAGCTGCATTCTGACTGCATCCAGCCAGAAGCAAGGATGAAAATGGTTAATTGCTTTCTGACATTTGAGTTTAAATGAGGACACAATATAAGCATAAGGCATCTGGAAATAATGCTCCTTTTAAGAATTTTAGGAGATAAGTGCCTCCTTCACTGCACAGACTTGGGATCTCTTGCTCCAAAGCTCTCTCATCTAGATTAGATGAGATTAAACTAAAATTCTTATTGCCTATGCAAACGTGACCACCTGAGTTCACTAAACATATATGCTGACCATTTTTATCAAAACATAAATGCTTCCCTCTGCAGGACTTTAGACAAATTAAACGTCAAAATGAATATAAAGTGCAAAATGCGCTATTCTATTGCAAAGGTCTTGTGTATTCATATAATTTTTGAAGTTTTTTATGGCTTTGTTATGTTCAGCAATGTAAACTATTAAATGTTCTGGTGCATTCTTCATTCACTATATTCTCTCAGCTGAAGTCATTATTTTTACAGCAGGGAAGCTGAAATACTGAAGAGAATGCTGATCTACTGACATAAAGGGTGATGTTCCCACTGTTCTGGGAGAACTAGGGATTTCATTCACTTCTCCCCTTTTTAACAAAAAGTAAGGGGAGAAAAACAATGAGAAAGAAAATGAAAGCCAATGTGGGGAATAATGACAACACATAACAACTGCAAATCTGGCCCAATACACAATTGAATGAACAGAGTCTTGTAAAGTTTGTTCCAAGCTTCAAAACTGCTTTTTCTCAGTTGTAAGTAGGAAGTACTACTGTATTCCTACTGACATCATTTTAGGAAAGAAAACAATGCAAAATATACGCAAATTATGCAAGTTTATAAACTATTTCTTGTTATTATAAACTACAACTGATAAAATGGAGTACAGGACTGCCGTCCAGAAGTACCTCTACAGGGTGGAAACATCAGGTGGGAAGTTCAGTGAAGACAAATGCAAAGTCCTGCAACTGTTTGAGAACATGCTAGTAGCTAACAGGAAAGTCCAGTTGTCCCAGTGGATATCGAACTGAATGTAGGGCAGAACTGTGACCAAAGATGAAGACCAACTGCATCCTGGGCTGTGTGTGCAGTATCACAGTCAGAAGATTGAGGGATATGATTTAGCTGGGAAGTATTGGTAATGGTTGGACTAGATGATCTTCTAGGTCTTTTCCAACCTTGACAATTCTGTGATTCTATGATTCTGTGAAGATCAAAGGAAGCGGTTAATCCCCTTGCTGATCACATGTGGAGCCACTTCTTGAGTACTGTCTCTGGCCTGGGCTCTCTAGGTCAAGAGATGCTGGCATTCTTAAGAGTCCAGAGGAATGTAAGTGGGGGAGATGGAATACATTGCATAAGATATGAAATAAAAGAAGTTGGACTTAGCCTGAAGAAAGAATATGAAATGGGAAATTAACTACTAACTTTCACTATGTGAAGAAGGATTGCAGAGGATATGATGTTGGACTCTTCTCAGATGTGCACTACAAAGAAAAAAAAGGCAACAGGCAGAAGTTGACACAAAAATTCTAACTGAATGTAAGGAAAAAGGTACTCACAATCATGAGTGCCAAATCCTGTAACATCTTGCCTAAACATTTTATGTGATCAACATCTTTGAAGGTTTTCAAAGTTAGTCCAGACAACTGGCTCTGAGCAACCTGATCCAGCTTTGAAGCCAGCATTGTTTTAAAGCAGTGCTTAGATTAGAGCTCTCTAAGTCTTCCTTCAGAACAGTTTGGGGTTTGTGTAAGGTTTAAAATATTGCTCAATTCTATAGAAATTTTTGAAAAATAAGAGACATTCCCATAAGTTTCATATTGACCTTGCCTGAGCCAGGAAAATGTAAGAGACCTTTGTGTTTCTGAATAGGTAATAGTCAACCAGAAGCAAATCAAACTCACTGCAGGGATTCTTTCTTAGCTTTTCGAAAGTTTTGCACCTGTACTTCAGGATCATCTGACAAGCACAGAGTAATCGGACTAACAGCAACAATCCTATTTGGCAGGAGTCAAGAAATACTCAAAAAACTCAAAAAAAAAAATTTATCTCAGAAGTTCTTTCAAATATCATTTAAAAGATTTTCTGAAGTGAAATTTCAGCATATAGGAAAGTCTGTGCTGTAGTTTCTATTCCTTGTTTCATTTATCTTATTCTGGTTCAAAACATGAAATGGTAGACAATTCAAGTCTCTTTTTCTTTACCTGTCTGTAACCTGTCCTGGGACTTGGTTACCTGGGTGCCAATAATGGGAAGCCACTAACATGGCCCAGCTGTATAACTTTGGCTTAGACTGCTGAGGAAATTGCTGAGTTTTGAAAAAGAACAGTGAAGTCTGTAGAATAGAAAAGGATGATAAAATTGAAGACAGAGGTAAGGTAACTGAGACAGTATCCCTAGTAGCTCCAGAATTCAGGATGGGAAGTACTGACACGGATAAAATTCTAAAAGAAACAAAATAATGGAGATGTTGGAGGATTACAACTCAGGAATATCTTCTATACCATGCAGCAAAGTAGTTCAGTCATTCTCCTTCCAACTAACGTCTGCCCAGCCTGCAGATATCTTTCAATATCTTATTGGCGTGGGGAGTATAATAAGTTATGTAGCATATTAAATATAGGTTATATTTTGTATGTATTGGTCAAGATGTAATTTTCTTATCCTTTAAAACTGTGTACAATCTGCTTGCGGGGTCTTTGTTAATGTCTAAAAAAGCCAGTACAAGTGTCCCAAAAAGGCACTGTAACAGGAGTATAGATTTGAGATTTGCAGCAATGCTTTGTTTTGAATTTTAGGGTTAGAATAAAGAATATTTTAATCTATCATCTATCTTATTAATTAACTTGAATTGATGCAAAAGCATGCAAGTTTTGCAAGGAAGAAAGCCCTTTGTCACTGTTTTCCATTTGGTTACTGTGCCTGGGCATTTAGTAATTAACGTCATTCATAAACAGACAATTGAGACTAGCATTTCTCAAGGGTTTTCAATGTAGAACTACTCTCCTTTTTACAAACTTTGAGCACTGAACCATGAAACCAACAGTAGCATTATGGTTTTAGGCACTGTACACATAGTTGATTGCAGTTTTTAAATTACTACTCTTAAACGAAGTTGCCTGCTTTCAGTTTGTAGTAGCAGAACACCTGTAACTAGAAAATATTTACAAAAAAAGAAGTATAAGCAATGTCATTTCAATCACTGGTGCCTGAACAATCCACCAGTACCTACAGCACCCTATCAGTGGCCACTACAGTCTGTGCACCAAGCGGATCGTTTTGATCTCCAGGAGAAACCACTTTTCATATTTACCTAAAAGTTCCCATTATGCTAGAAACCCCTGCCAGGCACTTGTTCTTTATCAAGGTAGCAACATTTCTTGCTTGTTAGCTTTTACTCTATCTTATTTAGCTTTCCAGATGTTTGGTTTCCATATCCATTAGAGCTGTTACTGTTAAGTAACTAGGCACAGAGTTTTCTTGAGATAAGGTTCGTAAAACTTGGACGGGTTAACCAAGGATGCTCTGTCTTAAGTTCTCCTGGCAATACCTCCCCTCTTGGTGTGCCCTCAGATGGCCAAAATGATGGAGATTCACAGAGACTGGCCTGAGGTTAGTTACAGTTAGAACTTTGGCTGACCAAGCAGCTGGGACACTCAATCTCTCAGTGTCAGTTTGCACGACAGCAGACAATGGTCATGAAGTTACCTCAGGCTCAGCAATACCTCAAAAGCACAGTGTTACTTCGGTTCTAAATATCCTCAAAGAGGTTACACTTCCACATCGATCAACTACAGGGTTTGGCATATTTGCCTTACACCTAATATTTCCTCCCTTTCCTGCAGCAGTTCTTGCTGCCCTTGGGGGAGTTCTTAGTTGAAATCCAAATTCCTCTGAAGCTTTCAAGCTGGCTTCTTGTCACCGGTATATAGAGCCAGGAATTATCATTGCTCTTAAAGATGCAAAGGGAGGGAACAGACCAATTAAGGGAACCTGTAAAACCTTGTCAAGTTATAAGTGGTCTATTTATTTTTCTATTGACCGTGTCTATCTCTCTTTGAGGAATAATGAATGTCCCATGAAACACCTGAAGTTCCCCCTGTCGCTCTGTGCCCTAACCTTTGTGATGCTAAAGACTCGGATTTGCAGCTCTACAGTTTGTCTTTCACTTAGGCTCTCAAATCTTTTGTCTAAATTTCTGAGGTTTTTGTGGGTTCTTTTTTCTTTCTATGCCATTCTCCTACTGTCATTCTTGCAATTCTCATGCCTTTACACCTCTAACAGTGTCACTTTAGGTTTCTCATAGTAAGTGATTGCTCCGGCATGACAATTACCCTTCTTCCCTGCTTTTTCCTATGCATTGTTGTTTAAAATTCGGGTTGTACTAGAGGAAAACAAGACTTAAGGAATAATTTCTTGTGTAACGGTTATTTATATATCTAATAAATATTACTCACTGATACATGTGCATGCTGCTCAGCCAATACTTCCTCTTCTGTGAAGATGTCCCAGAAACTAGCTGTAAGTCACTAATCACATTACAAAAAGCTGGTTGAAATTTGACATACGTTGCTAGCATTTTTAATTTAGAATTTAATTTTTAAACTACTGAAAAGCACTGTGAAGATCTTGAAATGAGAATGGTGTAACACCACAAGCTAATTCCACACCAAACATCACTGCAGTGCTAGGGTACCAATCTCAGCGTTATTGGCTACATATTCTCTATGCTAAAAGTATTATTTGACTTTTGTATCTTTAGGTTTATAAATACTGAACAATTTTGGAGCATCTGGAGTTATTTCTGCAGATACTTTCTATCGTGTGCAGCACCTTGCTGTTAACTTGTGGGCTGGCTGTGGGGACTCAGGTGATGGAGGTGCTGCAGCTCACTCACTCATCTTCACTCCTGTGCTGTAGGAAATCATTGCATGCAAAGCCAGGATGGCATAGTTCAGTCACCCACCTGGAGTACTTACTCCTACTGTATATATTGTGCGTACAGATCACCAGAAGAATAAAAAATGAAACCTACTGAGGACATTTTGTCACAGCGTATAAATCAAAAAGCAAGTTGAATGAAAAAGCTAACCTAGTTACTTATAGTCCTTAAAATGTTCCAGACCAGATGTTGGAAAATGTCACATTGACCAGCTCAGCACTGCAGGGTACTAAGCTTTGCTTCCGGGCTAGTGGATCTTGAGTCAAATGCATTTAAAGGATGCCCACGGTTTGCAAACTCAAAGGTGCAGAGACAGGCACAAACAGAAGTGAATCTCACTGGGAGGCATGGAGGAAAGCGGTGGTCTGAAAGTTCAGCTACTCTTTCCCTATGTCAGATCAGTCCAGAGGGTATAATTCCTGACCAATATCTATGCAATGCCACGGATCAAGCTTTGATACCTCAGTAATTTCTGAACATTTTCTATAATTTAGAAAAGAATGAATAAATTCCACTTTGGTAGATTCAACAAGACAAGGGGAAAAGAAAAAGAAAATCTGAGCATATGTAGATTGTTTCTTTTCACATTTGGAATGGTAGGTATCAAAAATAGATTAAGATGCTTGGCTGGCAGCATTTTATGTAACCTCAAGACATAGCCTGATGCCAAACAAGAGAAGTTTTAAAAATCTAATTAAAATAAAATACTTAAATCTATAAATAAAAGTTGTAAAAAATTCCTCACTGTCAAATAAAAATACATAACACACATAAATACATAAAACACACCTTTGACTTACATTGAAGTAAATGTAAATGGTTGAACTGAAGTTATTATTTTTCTGTTGAACTTGGGAGAGAATGAGTCTAAATGTCATTTAAAGTATTAAATAAAGAAAGAAATTGTTACTTTTATTTAGTCTCACACTTTTCTTTATTTGTTACTCATCCACCAGAATGAAAAATCTATTAGTCATCCAGGTAAATTTCTGAGTAAAAAACTTATACTCTGAGAAAGGATATTAGCCCAGAGCATTTAACTCTAAAATTATATCTATGATGAATGAGATTGCACCAGAAATTTTGTTTGCTTTACTGATTTTTTTCCTGAATTGAAAACTTATTTGTCTCACAGCCTTCTCTGGATCAAGACAGAGCAATGCTACCATAGCCAAAATTTTTGCAACCCTACATGATGAGTGAGAGTTAAAACAATAACACTTCCTTCCTTTCATTTGAACACATGCATTAAATGACAGATTTACCATTGTAATATGCAGAATTTTCAATCCCCACACAAAATGGTCCAGATCCTCTGAAATGATATTGTTGCTTTTTGCTACATAGCAAACATAATCCAGACCTAAAGCCTTGTTAGTTGCCATAGTGAGGATTATCCCATTCAAAGATAATCTTTTTGGACACAGACCAAGCCCTAGAGTTCTCCAGAGCTTCCTTTCTGTGCTATGATTATAGCGAGAAAAAGGGATGTTTCTAAACAACATGAAAAAAATAATTAGCATCGTATCACATGAGACCAGGCAAACTGTTGTGACAGTTTGTAGGCTGGCTATAACAGGATTGCCACCCCTAAATCTGGCAATGTGTATGCAACAAGGTGTACAGGGTTGTGCTAGGCAGTGTAAACCTTCTCAACTGAGCAATTATTTTCGTTGTCTGAGGGTAACATGTCGAACTTCACTTTGAGTATCACCCAAGTCCTCATAACAAGTCCATGAGGCAACAATACGGTAATACACTGAAAACAAAGTATACAGAAAGGACTTCAGGTTTTACATGCTCTGAGGTGTCACAGTATTTGTAAATCCAAAACAATGAATATGTATCAAAAGAGAAAATAAATAGAAATACAATATAAAGATTGTGCATTCAAAAATATCTAAAAAATTTTACCAGCACCTGTTCAGAAGACTAAAACAGAGATGAAGAAAAGGCTGCCAAAATAATTAGATACAGTATACTGAATTAAGAATGAAAAGAAATGGTAATGAGAAAAACCCCAAAACATGAGGCAGTGTTCTCACACCCAGTCAGAAGGCCTGTAAAGGAGCAGGGGCAGCCCAGCCTGGGTTAGCACCTCTTGGACTCCTGACTGCAGTCACTGGGGCTGGGCGTAATAGAGGAGACCCTGGAAAATGGCTCCCTCTTTCTCAAAATGCAGGCAGAATGCTGCCCCTGAGCTGCTACCTGAGTGGACAGCAGCAGGAAGATTGGAGGTTAATCCTATCTTTAGTTCTCTTGAATAACGCTGGGTGCTTGGAGAGGATCATTAGCAGAGAAATGAAGGAGTCAGATATGGAAATTGGATTCCTGGGTGGCAAATTCTTTTGAATTTTCTCTCCAGAGATGGATAAATTTGTGGGCAGCTGGCCAGTATGGTGTTGGAAAAGCCTGGTTCTCCCCACAGACTGTGTGAGCTCTAACATGTCACTCAGACTGCCTGTTTGTCAGTTCTTTCATATGTAGCACAGCAAGAATAATCCTTTGTTTCTTCCCTCTTGTGAGTATGCATTGCTCCACTTTTTGAAAGAGAGACCATCCCAACTGAGAGCCATTCTTTATACAGGAACATTTTGCTTTCATTTACTGACATAAAGAATTGCAACAACTGGCTGGACACCCTGGGGTGAGTTTTCAAGCAGATAAGGAGAGACCATTTAAATCAGTTTTCAGTTTAAATTGTAATCTGATCCCAACTCAAACTAACATATCATCTGTCCCCGGTATCGAAGAAGAAACACATAATTAATAAAGAGATACATAATACTAAAATATTCTCAAAGACAGCCACCCAGGCCAAGGACTTCTGTACCATGGAGGTCAATTTAGCTGTTTATTGCAACTGTAGTTTTCATAGAATCATAGAATTTTTTGAATTTGAAGGGATCCTTAAAGGCCTTGTCCAACCCCACTGCAATGAACAGGTACACCTAATCCAGATCAAACCTCTCAGATTCCTGACCAGTCTGACCTTAAACGTCTCCAGGGATGGGGCATCCACCACCTCTCTTGTCAACCTCTTCCTCCCTTATTGTAAAAAAACTTCTTCCATATATCTAGTCCAAATCTTTCCACCAACTAGTTTGAAAACATTTCCCCTTGTCGTATCAACACAGACTTTCCTAAAGAGCCTGTCCCCTTCTTTCTTTTAGCCCTCCTTTAGATACTGGCAGACCATGCTCAGGTCCCCCTGGATCCTTCTCTTTCTCCATGGTGAACAGCCCCAGCTCACTCAGCCTGTCCTAGGGGAACAGCCTAGCCTGTCACCTAGGGGAAGTAGCTGGCAAGCAGGTCTCTGGTCTCCTTGACTGTGTAGAATACATGAATGACTCTGTAGAATGCATGAGATTTCTTCACACTTGCATAAATCTCATGAGGTTGTCCTCTTAAAATACACCAGAATAATGTCCACAGGGATATGAGCTCATCATAACTCTGAGTAAAGCTGTGGATTTGGTCAGCTGCATATCTACCATCTGATAACTAATGTCTGCCCTGGGCATACATCACTGCTAAGCACATTCTCCTTCTTGAAGATATTTTTAAAGTAGTGTGCACAGGTGATACTGTTCAGACAGCCCATGTAAGAACAGCAGTGGTGCTCCTGGGCATGTAGCACCTGAGAACACAGCCAGTGGGCACTCCAACAGAGCCCTGCAAGAAAAAAACATAAATAAACCTGCTTATTGTGTGGAAATCACAATGCTCCCCTCTGTAATTGTAACTTAATTCATTAACTGAACTTTTAAATATTAAAATTGCTGATGACCCACCACTTTCTCACGTAACTACAGCTGACTGTCTTTGAACTGCAAAAGTTGAAAGCACTTACTTAGACAATATTTTCAGGGTGGAAGTGACAGTCTGAGCTGCTGTGTGCACTGAACCAAATGTCTGAGTTGAGAAAACCTGAAAAACTGTTATATAAATTCCATATTTGACATGACCTGTGCTGACAAGCAAAATCCCCCTACCTTCTCAGATGTGATTTTGTGCCATCTCCAAACAGTTGGCTGGGAGAGCCCAGTGCAGTACACAGTGCAAAGCCATTGTTGGTGCTGGATCATTCTGCTTCCCACATATATGTTTCTTTCACTTAAATGAGGAATGTGCTGCCCTGAGCTACTACCTCATTTTCTCTAGACACTTGAGACCTCATAATGTCAGCCTGCCTGTGCCATCCTAAGAATTTCTGCTCAAGTGTTTCCTAGAGAAGGATCTGTGAGTGAAACAGTGGACTGAAATACCTCCTTTGCTCTTTGCAGACAACAATGGCATGGTCCTTGTTAAATTATTCTTCATTATCATGTGAGTAAGTACCTGTTGTCAGATAAATAGGGAGATTACTGGGGAACATATTTTGTTTGATAAGCACTCATCTTTGGCCATGTGAGAAAAACTAAAAATCATTAACTTCTTTTTGCTTTTCCAAAACAATGTCTGAGGCTCCACTACCAGATACAGGCACCTAAAGACATTTGAAATGTCTCAGCTGTAGAGCAGCCTGGGACCTAACCTCCAGAGCTGTGTAAATAATTCAGCTATCCTAAGACAGATCCAATGGGATTGGCATCCCATCCCCAGTGTTCTGGTTTTTTAATAGCCTGTGAGTAGCCTATGAGGCTATCCACAAAAATAAGGGGAACATAGCATCATTGCCCCCTCCTCTGTCCAAAACAGCCCCAGAACCCTTCTTGATAACCCCACTGTTGAGGAGCACAGGATACCCCAGTTCAAATCCCCATTCTGCCTTGTTTGGAGCTAGCATTTCAGCCCTCCCAGAAGATGCCTAAACTATCAGTAAGTACAGTGTCTCCTGTTATACTTTGTGTAAATTGAATATTCACTCAAACAGGGATTCAAATCTACGTTTTTCAGCAAGGCCCTTAATTAACTTACCACTGAGATATTCTTCCTCTCTCTAGCTTGAAGAATATTTAGCAGTGTGAAGTGGAACAGCAATAAGTGAAGAGCCTTATCCCATAACAGCTTATAAATATTTGCAAATGTTTCACTTTAGTGGCCAAAACAGAAATTGGATCAGTTGTGCAGCTCGGATTTATTGTGATCTTTGTTTTATCGTGGCATTCTAAGGAGAAGCAATGGCTGATTATGGAAAAGCCCTGCAAATAACATTCAGTGAGCAGGAAGCGTACTCAACACCTCTATGAAATAATGATGAGTATATTAGGAAATAAAACAATTTTTTGCATCTGAATATTTATGAAGTATTTAATATTCTGTTGCAAAAGGAAGGTAAATAAACCCTTTTGTTCTTTTCTATGTCCTTTCTCAAATGACTTTTTTATTACAATTTTTGGCACAAATGGTGTTACTAACAGTGTGCCAGTAGAAGACATCACCCTAAGGAAATATCTCTTTCTATTCAATGGGATTAGCACAGCCTGTGTTTTCCTTTCAAAATACACAAAACAGAGGACCTGAACTAGCAAGAGGCTGGATGCTCAAGGGCTTGTGGACCACACTTAATGACCAGATCACGGGTATCACATTCTCTACTCTAAACACGTCTGCTGTGTTTCTTTGAGTGAGTGAACTGGTGTTTGATCAACAGCATTGAAGCCTATTTCTGAAACATACTTCCCTCTCATGCACCCTATTGTGTGAATTTTGTTCACATTGCTGAAGTGACATCAGACTGTACAAACTAAGTTGCTCTTAGATTAAAGCTAACCAGAAGACTCATGCCAGGAGCACACCTAAGGCACTCCAGCTCCTAACAGGCATGCTGTCAGCAAGAGCAAGACAAACATGGTCCAAAATAAATTTCCCTGAAAAGCAGCTCTCAAGTCTTCGTAGGCTTATGCTTTGGTCTGCAGATCTGTTCCTATTCATTTGTCGTACTTACAGTACAGGTAAATCCTCTGCTCCTCACCTACTGAAAAGCATATCCTTACTCAGGCAGGAGCAGTCACTGTGGCAATGACAGGGAAGATGAATGTTTGAGCAAAGAGTGATCAGTGACACAGGATGGGAAAAGGTAACAGCTCTCGTGTCCCTAGGAGGAATGGCAGGACTCCTTGCACACAAGGCAAATGCTTCCACATCTGCCAAAACACCACACATTAAAGACACTGCCAGGCATGGCTCAGTCATTCAGTCACTCCTATGGCCTTTAAGGAAGGTATGGTAGGAAGAATTTCCCACCCTGTTGAAAAGGATGGCTTAAGGAGAGTAAGAAAGGCTGTTACACATGGGGTCTGGCTCAGCATGCAGCTCCTCATCTCAGCTCTGCACATTACAAGAGCTAAATATCCCAGGTGGGCATCCAGGTGGTTGGGTGTGTTGGGGGTGAATGGCTTGAACAGTAGCAATGTTCAGTCAAAGGCTCTACAAAGGTCTCTCAGAGCAGCATCAGCCTGGCAAGGGCTGGAGGACAATGCTGGATGGCCTGGAATTGATCCTGCTGATGTCCTGTCTTGATAGCACTGGTATTCTCCCACACCCCCCATACCAACCTCCCAATCCACTCAGCTGAATGACTCTATGTATGTCCACAGCAGGCACTGCTCTTTTGAGCCCTCATCCAGCACAACCCCACACTGATGTCTAAACACAGCACTACTCATGAAATCTGAGCCTTAAGCCTATTAGATAGTGTAGGAAATGCAGGTATCCTATATTTTGTAAGTTTCAGTATCTTCTGTTTCAAACAGTGTGAGCATCAGTTCCTTAAGTTCCCACAGCTTAGGCCAGTCCAGGGCAAACCAAACATTCTTAGAAACTCAGTTCATTTCTGCTTTCTAAATAACCTGAATTCCTTAGTTTGAGGCTAGAATGAAGGACTGGCTCAGCTTTCTTTTTCCTACGCTAAGTTACTGTGGCAGGTATAGCTGTGGCATGTCAGCCCAGAGTAGACCCTTTTCAAAAGCAACCTGTTCTGCATATAGTCATTGGCATGGGCTAAATAGTAAAGGAGACAAGCTCTCTTTAAAACACTTCCCCTGTTTGCTGCCCTCTTTTTGGAGCAAGAGGATGAAGCAGAAATTCACAAGCATGCTGAAAAATTAAACTACTTTGCAGGTTTTCCTCTTTCTTCCTCCACAAATGGGGATGATATCCCAGAGGTACCTGTAGCCTCTCTTGTAAAGAAAATAATGTATTTAATTTTTGCATAGCACACTTTAACTTTGCACAGATGCCTCATCTTTACTATCTATATATAAAATAAAATAATAATAAAAAAAAAAAAAAGAATATCTTTAGCGCTTCTGTTCATAAGGAGTTCTTTTCTCAGCTGAAGGGAGACACATTTCCCTAATGTGTTGTGTTTTTTTTTCTCTCATTATGTTACTTGCCTGCTAAATAGCAAATGCTCATTGATGGGCAGAAAAAGATGTAAGAGAAATCTTTATTTGAACCCAGGGAAGCCTCAAAGTAAAAGGATAGTAGATAGATAACTACCCAAACACTTAACCTGAATAGAAGACCTCTGAAATAGCTGGCATCCGATACATTTCACTGTCAACAGGAATTCGGGCAGCTGAAAAATGTGTCCAGCAATAAATTTCTGCTATAAACTAAAGAGTAATCTTGCAAAGAGCTGTTGAGGAATAAAAAAAGATTTTGTCTAATCATTTTCTTCTGCTATAAACTAAAGAGTAATCTTGCAAAGAGCTGTTGAGGAATAAAAAAAGATTTTGTCTAATCATTTTCTTCTGCTATTCTGGGAAATCGCAGCAGACACCTACAGAAAAACAGGCAAAAGATATCTAGAATCATTATAGACTTTTCTGACCCAAATGGGATAAGTTACATGTATTTTTTTAGTGTATTTTTTTTTTAATGTAATGTACATATTAATTAATTAACAAAGGAAAGGACAGGACTAAACAGCACAATCTCCTCGCACTTCTGAACCAGCTGCACAGTGCCAATGGCATGGTGTTAGCTGCAATCTGCCATTGACAGATGTAGGCAGGTTTGGAAGCTGTTACTTAACCCAGAGGCAGTGACAGTGTCTGGATAATTCTGATGTTATCCTGAGAGGATTAGGATACAAACACAAATTTAAACTCTCTTCTCCGGTGCATATTTGAAGATGATGTACATTTGCAGGGGACCGGCTGTCACAAAACTAATTTGGCCTATGTTTTTTATTTGAACATATGTGGCTTCTCAAAGGAAGTGGATTGTAGGCAGAGATGAAAGCAATTCAGTGCCTCTGATCTCTACAATGTTATTTCCAAATGAGATCACCTTCACTGCACATTTTCCTTTTCTGGCACCCATCTGGGGAAATGTAAGGAACTACAGACACACTACTTATTTTCAGAGTTTTAAAAAATTAGACCAGATACTCATTCATTTCCCTTTCTTCTGCATATAATGCATGTCAAAGAAACAATCTGGGGCTTTGTTGTTTTCGGGTTAATTTAGTTTCTTGAGAAGTGAAATAAATGGTATTTTCTGAAAACAGACACAATGATCCAACCAAAAAGCCCCTCTGTTTCTCCTTCAAATCCTCAAAATACATCCAGAAGCCTTTTGAACTACCTTTATTCTCCCCAGAAAAAAAGTAACAATGCAAGGAAGCTGCATTTTAAATGGTAAGAGCACACCCCTCTTCAGAAGTCAAATATAAAAGCCAGATTTGTAATTGTATACAGAGTACATCATGAAATCCTTTTACACTGAAAGGCCTGAATCTGGGAATAAGTTTTTCCACATCAAAACAGTCAAAAGACCTACTGCTGTTCTCACTAGAGATATGACAAAATTGCAGCTTTCTATTTCATTGTACATTTGTTGACTTATTTTAAAAAGAAGCAGTGCAGTAAGATCCACCTATAAAAAGGCAAATTGAGATTGCAAGCGTCATCTCTGTTGCTATACTGGCATTTCACCAAATATCCTAATTGTTAAGTGCTGGAGTTCTTACATCCCGTAAATGTAATGTGATATCTGTTCATACATCTTATCTTCCCAGATCACTAAGGGGGAGGGGAGACGTGTGTTTTTAAAAGAGAACAACAACAAAAAAATAGGGTATGGTATTAGGCTTCTTTGGCGGAGTAAAAAGTTGGTAATCAGATATCTGGCTTGTAAAAATCAGTGTCTATTACTTATAGACATATAGCACACTAAAACATTTAATTAACACTAATCATTTCCACACTTCCAGATCATGGATAAAATTTTAGAAAACAGGGGTACTTAGTAGAATGACAGATTTTTCTTGGTGATATCATAGAATCATAGAATCATTGAATCATAGAATCATAGAATGACTTGCGTTAGAAGGAACCCAGAGGGTCATCAAGTTCCAAATCCCCTGCCACAGGCAGGGCCACCAACTTCCAGATCTGGTACTATACCAGGTTGCCAAGGACCCCATCCAACCTGGTCTTGAACATTTCCAGGGATAGAGCATTCACAGCCTCTTTAGACAGCCTGTTCCAGCACCTCACCACTCTGTAAAGAACTTCCCACTGACATCCAATTTAAACCTTCCCTCCTTGAGCTTAAAACCATCCTCTCTTGTCCTGTCACTCACTGCCCATGAAAAAAGTTGATTCCCCTCCTGTTTGTAATCCCCTTTAAATACTGGAAGGCTGCAATGAGGTCTCCTCACAGCCTTCTCATCTCCAGACTGAACAAGCCCAGCTCCTTTAGCCTGTCTTCACAGGGCAGGTGCTTCAGCCCCTGGGGTGTATTCACAGCCCTCCTCTGGATCCTCTCCAACAACTCCACATCTTTTCTGTATTGTGGGCCCCAGACCTGGACACAGTACTACAGCTGGAGCCTCACAAGGGCAGAGTAGAGGGAGACAATCATCACCTCCCTGTCCCTGATGGCCACTCCTCTTCTGATGGAGCCCAGGACAGCATTGGCCTTCTGACCTGCAAGATCACACTGCTGGGTCATGTTCAGTTTTTCATCCACCAGAACCCTCAGGTCCTTCACCAATGGGCTACTCTCAAGGAGTTCTTCTCTCAGTCTGTGTACATATCTGACTCAAGCACAAAACCTTGCACTTTGCTATGTTGAACCTCATTAGGTTCGCATGGGCCCATCTTTTGAGTTTGTCAAGGTTCCTCTGGACAACATCTCTTCCCTCTGATGTGTCAACTGCACCATGCAGCTTGATGTCACTGGCAAACTTGCTGAGGGTGCATTCAAGCCTGTCATCAGTGTCACTGATGAAGATGTTGAAAAGCACCAGTCCCAAGACAGACCCCTGACAGATACCACTCATTACCAGCCTCCACCTGGACATAATGCCTTTCACCACAGCCCTCTGTCTGTGGACTTCCAAACAATTCCTTATCCACTGAATTGCCCACTCCTCAATTCCATATCTCTCCCATTTAGAGATAAGGATGTAGTGGGGGACCATGTCAAAGACCTCACACAACTCCAGGTAGATGACATCAGTCTCCTTCACTTTGTCCACCAATGCTTTGTCCATCATAGAAGGCCACCAGATTGGTCAAGCATGACCTTCCCTTCATAAAGCCATGCTGCCTGTCTCGAATCACCCTCTCATCCCTCATGTGACTTAAAGTGTTCTAGGAGGATCTGTTCCATGATCTTCCAAGGCACAGAGTGATTCTCACCAGTATGTAGTTTTCTGGGTCCTCCTTCCTCCCTTTCTTATAAATGGGAGTGACATTTCCTTTTTTCCAACCCCCAGGGACTTCCATCTGACAGCCACACGTCCACATAGATCTGTACAGTTTTCAAATTTTTTTTAATTAGTTACTGATTTTCAGGATAAAACAGAGTTCTTTTGTCACAAATATTTATTATAAAACACAGATTTTATAGAAGAAGAGTATTAGAAAACAGCACTAAAACTGCATGATATGCCTCCAAGTTCAAACACTGAGGGTACAGCCTTAAGTAGTGCTAGGGCATGTTCAGGTTGGATATTAGGAAAAACTTCTCAAAAAGAGAAGTGAGGCAGTGGCATAGGCTGCCCAGGGAGGTGGTGGAGTCACCGTCCCCAGGGGTGCAGATTTGACACTGAGGGACATGGTTAGTGGACATGGTGGGGATGGGCTGATGGTTGGACTAGATGATCTTAGAGGTCTTTTCCAATCTTAATTGTTCTATGATTACTCACCACTTTCCACTGAGTGAAAAAAAAAAGTACATTCCTGCACATTTGCAGAAACATAAACAACAGTTTGAGTGTAAAAAGATGCTAGGGTGTTGCTGAGCTTTGAAAGTACTCTTATTTTCTGCTCTGTGATCTGCCTTCAAACGTTATTTCTGTATGTTGGGCACAAATACTGTTTATGTAGTTCCTCTGAGGACTGTAAGTACAAAACACCAGCTTGGAAGTGTGAGAGGTTTAAGGCTTAGGCATACATGGTCTTAAATGAATTATGAGAGCAACTACTTTTTTCCTTCCTCAGCACTCTCACTTTACTTGCAGATGAAATAAACTGTTATTTTTACATCTCAGTGTAAGGTTGTTTTCATAGCATTAGAATTGCTTGTCCTTGGAGTCTACTGCAATTTTTAATAATAATTCACATTAGAATGTGTTACATTGCCTCTCTACAACACTCTTGTGGCTATGCAGATTTCATGCAGTATGCTGTGGAAAAACAATGAATGAGATATATGAAAGGAATAACATTTTTTTAAAATCTTTATTTTTATTCATTTTATTCATCTTCAAGTTGTCACAGGTTTGTCATTTTCAAGTTTCTATCTGCAATACTGAAAATTAAAAAAAAAAAAAACAAGATTCTGGGGCTTTGAAACAAACATCAAATCACAGGAAAGTTAGCAACATTGCTTACAAGGACAGATGAAGGAATTCACATGGAGGACATTCTGCTTTGTGCAGCTTACCTTTGAGTTCACGAGGACTTTGTTACACCTGTGCTGTCCAGTGGAGCTGATAGGCTCTGACTGAAATAGCAAACTTTAGACTTATATATCACTTGCAGAATCACGCTGATATTATTATGAACCTGTAGGACACTGCAGAAGGAATATTTCTCCTGGTATACTGAGATCAAAGCATGAACCAGAAAACGCTTACTAAACTTTGTTATTGTAAAGCTGACTTTTAGAAGGTTTATAGTTAAAGTTATTCTGCTGTAAATGTTGGGTCTCTACATTGCCCAAAGAGAAAAACTACACTTTCAAAGTCAAATTTGCAGAAGAGGAGTTTTAACTTAAAGGTGGTACAATAGTAAGAACATATTTATTGTTAGGTTATATTATAACAGTACAGTGACACAAAAGTAAATACAAATGGAAGAATCAGCTCACCTGGGCCCTTCTTTAAGCTGACCCAAGACAGCCCCAGCCCCATGATCCCAGCAGGAAACCCATAATGTCAAAGATGGATGAACCTAACAAGTCAAAAATCTTTAGGATTGAGGGGCTCCCTTTATAGGGAACACCTTACAGAATGCAGGAGGAGAGCATCTGGGGATTGCACAGTTTATTGTGAAATGTTTAGAAAGGTTACAAAGGCCTTTGACTTAGTACTTCACCACATCTTTTTCTCTAAAGTGAAGAGATATGGATTTGAAGACTGGAATATTTGGTGGGTTGGGAATTGATTGGAAGGTTGCAGCCAGAGTGGGGTGGTCAATGGCTCTATGTGGAGGTCAGTAACAAGTGTTATCCCTGAGGGGTCTGCTTTTAATATCTTTACCAATGATGAATTGGTACTCTTTAACATGGATGATGGGATTGAGTGCACCCTCAACAAGACTGCTGATGACACCAAGCTGAGCAGTGCAGTTGATAAGCAGAAGAAAGGTATGTCATCCAGAGAGACCTTGATAAACACTAAAGGTGGGCTGTTGTGAACCTAAGGAGGTTCAACAAAGCAAAGTGCAGGGCGTTGCACTTGCATTAGAGTAATCCCACATCGTAAACAATCTGAGAGAACTCCTTCAGAGTAGCCACGCAGAGAAGGGCTTAGGGATCCTGGTTGATGTAAAACTGAATATGACCCAGCAGTGTGCAATTGCAGCCTGAAAAGCCAATAGTATTTTACTGAGAGAGTGATGAGGTGATGGATTAGGTTGCCCAGAGAGGTTGCAGATGGCCCTTCCAGGGAGGAGTTCAGGTTGGATGGGGCCCTGGGCAATCCTACCTAGTACTGGATCTTGTGGTTGGCAGCCCTGCCTGTGACCAGGGAGTTGGAACTTGATCCTTGAGGTGCACTCCAACCCAAGCCATTCTATGATTCTATATTTTATAGGTTTTATTAGGAACAGAAACAAAAGCAGAGAAAGTGATGGATTTAGACACCCTGGGAAGGAACAAGTGTGAAAAAGTCAGAAACAAGAGACAGAAGATCTGCTCAAGCAAATAGTTGACTGGTTTGTACTTTTTCTCATCAATACCGCTTACCTATTTGAGTATAAGTGTAGGAGCCAGAGCAAGTGTAAGTATGGAACAAGCACTCATGTCTATTGAGGATTAAGTCCAACTAGCCAGTGAGTAGGTGAGATGGCCTAGAAGCCATCTGTATCTCTAAGGGCTGGATCAGAGGGAATTTTTACAGCAGAAACCAGGCAAGTTCCAGACTGTTGCCAGAGGTTCCAAAAGACTTTAGGGGTAAGACTTTGTGTGTGTGTGTGTGTGTGTGTGTGTGTGTGTGTGTGTGTGTGTGTGTGTGTGCGCACATAATGGTCTGTACCAATAAATGGAGGGAGTCAGTAGCTTGAAAGACTGCTATGTCCAGGAGCCAGCAATTGAGAAAACTGGTATCCAGGGATAGCTAATGATCAGAGTGAATACCTGAACACAGCTGCTGGAGGGATCCATATTGTTCATGTGTGTATATACACACCCACTGGTGGAACTCCATCCTGCTTGAACAAAGGTAGAAACACGACAAGGCCACTGATGCCGTGTGTGCTCATGTGCATGCTGTCTGTCTGTGATCTATGTGGCTAGGCATGTATACACACGTATATGCATTTATGTATACAAGTGGTGCATAAATCTACTCTAGGAGCCTACTGGGAATGCATTTTCAGTCCCACTACTGGCTGGAACTGGAACATAGAGGTACCACATCCTCACCTCTCCCAGGCTCTCAGATCCAGTGTATTTTGGTTTTTTTCCTACTATTTGTGTATGACTGCATACAGATGCTTACTTGCTAAACAGTCAAAAATTAAACTAACTGAAAAACGGAAACTAAAACTTAATTTCTAATTGTGTTTCAAACTATCCAATAAATTTTTTGCATGATTAACTCCAGATGAAGCATTTACATTTCGTCTGTGAAAAATAAATATAATGCCAGTAAAAAAATAAAATCAGTCTTCATTGAAAACATAACCAGAACCTCTGTGGCACATGCTGGGGCAGCAGGCTCAGTGCATCATTCTTCTCCCTGCCTTTTCTGCAGCCAGATGATTGGTGGCATCATGAAGGTCTCCTGATCACAAGTTTCGACAGTCCCTGTGTAGCCAACATGATTTCTCAAGTCTTTTTCAGCTCAAGTCCTGCAAGTCTTCCCTACCTTTATTTTAGCTCAGATCACTGTAGCACTGCAGAATAAAGAGCATTTCTCTACTTTCACACAGTGTCTGCCAGAAGTGGCTGAAGGAAGGATTTTCCCAGGTTCAATCCAACAGCATTTCATGGTTGAATTCCAGCTGCCCAAGGAAGTTTCATCAAAGAGAAAAGGGAATAGAAAAAAGGAGAAGATGGTAGTTTTCATGCTGGTAGGTGAGAGATGTCTGCATTAGAAGATTTACTCCAAAAGCTTAAATTATCACTAGCTAAACTCAGAAACTATTCACAATTCTCTATTCAGAAGCTAGAAAAATAAAATTTGCATAGAAGTTCTTCCCACCACAAGAGAGATATGGACATACTGAAAGGAATCCAACATAAACGTAGAGCCATTTTGTTGCCTTCTAGTCCATTTCATTGATTCAATGAGGCAGTAAGGTGAAAGCAGTCAAAACTCACTTCCAAATTGTCCCTCCTTGAAATATAAGGTATAAGGAGCCATCCTGTTTCTCCATGGAGCTGAACAGCAGCTGCAAAAATCCAGTTTCAAAATACCATTTTCAAAATTTTGGGCTCACAGCTATAACATAGTGGTGGATTGCAGGAATGATAGTCTGGTAGAATATCAGAAAGTGTATGTTTCAGATCTTAATGTTCTCCTTGTCATTGGGACAATACTTTAACAAATACAGAGATTTTATAACAGTTTCAAAATTTTTACTGAGTTTGGCTCTACTTTTAACTGCCTGCTTGTGTGACAAGATCTGTTGTTTCATCTACCATCTTCCAGAAGTCTGAGAAATATCACTTGTCATTTCAAAAGCTGTGATCTCCAGCATGAGCTTGTCTACGAAATTTTTCAGCAACTTTGAAATATCAGGATCATAATCTTCTCAGATTTAAAAGCAGCTGAAAAAATATGCAACTAATCTTTCCAGTTACTTTCGGTGTATTTCTTGCAACGGCCTTGGAGTGAAACCCTGTCCAGCAAATTATCAACCATTAGTTAGCAATTACAATAAGGATCAAGCTTCTCACTTCAGGAGGTTATTGGAAATTTACACTATTTGTGTTCTCTTCAAGATCAGCTTATTAAGATTCTAAGTGTTTAGTCCATGTCTCAAGCACTTATTTTGTTACTTTTTAATAAGGGAATCCAGTTTGTAGGAAAACTTTCAGACACATTTCCAGTTAAACACAGCTCACCCATAAATGCTGTGTAAAACTAGAATCACCCATTATCACTGATAACAGCACAATGGAGCCATGGTAACTACTGAACTTGGGTGAGCAGAAGGGACATATCCACTTTCAAAGTGACTTACGTGAAAAAGAATCACATGCTTGGTGAAAGAGTGGGAGCCAGAGCACTCGACATGGCAGAACAACAACAACAAAAAAGCTGTTGTTGATTATGATTATTATTATTTCTATTATTTTTTTTCTTTTTCTTTCCCAGATCTTTTAAGAGCATAATATTAAGTAACAGTCTATATTTAATCACTGGGAGATGGAAGAGCATAAATATAATGAAGTGATTATTCAGGATAACTCATGTTGTCATTATTCCCCTAGGTAAATCCACAGTCAAAAGATGCTGTAACTAACATAAGATGTTGTAAGCAAGAAATGACTGAAGTTTGACTAGAATGCATGACGAGTGAATCAGAGACATCCCAGGATCCAGGTCTCTAATAGTGCTTGGCTTCTCTTCTCTTTGTGGAAGAACTTCCCAGAGCCAGATGCGGATGGACGGAAGGAATAGTGTTTAAAAGCCACTGGGGAGACTTGAAGTCAGTGTCATAGAAATGGGAAGGCAGTCTCAGATGTTCTCCAATAGGAGAGCTCAGCCACACAGAGTGCTGAAAAAAACAAAACTTTGGATTTTCCAATCACTTTTTCCTTTCAAAATTATAATCCAGCAATTGAGGAATTCAAGATAACAAAATAGAGAGAAATGATTCTGACTTTCTTTCTTTGTAGTGAGGGATACTGGAAGACAAAGGAGAATGACTCCAAACCATGAAAACTTCAAGGGAGATGCTGAAGAACAAGAGATTTTTCTTTGAGGGAAAAAAATATTACAAAACCAAATTTTCATTTACAGAATATATCTGTAATATCCACTCAAGGCCCATCTCTGTTTCTAATATTTAGAATTCTCTCAGGACAATTATGTTCTAAAGAAACCTACAAAGGATAAAATCAAACTAGCACAAGGAAATACAGAAAACAAGGAGAATACCCAAGAACAGTAGTGTCAGCAATGGCTAGCTGCTATAAATAAATAAAAAATAAAAATAAAAATAAATAAATAAATAAATAAGAGATAAGTGTCTTGAAGTCACTGATAAGTGCAAACTGGATTTGAAGTTTTCCAGACTCAAGTCTGGTTTCCCCTTCACCCTTCTTTTCACTTTCTTCTCTTTATTAGACTTATTCTGGCACAAACACCATCCTTATGAGATGTCCATTTGCTGTTGTTAAAACGTAGCTGCACTCATGGGAAGCTCAAGGGCCCAGATAACAAAACCTGCTGTCCTCTAGGACAGACCTAGGATTACTCCACAGAGGCAGTGGGAAGCTTCATAGGTGAGGTTACTGATGGTCCCATAAACTTTCCTGCTCTTATCCCCAGATTATTCCCAAAATCTTTGCTTAATGCAAGGTTTGGTGTACTACTGAAATATGTAAAAGGAAAATGACTTTTCCTCTCATGATGCCCAGTTACGCAAAGCATATGAATAACTAAAGTGCACTCAGGCAGATACATGGCTGTAAAGCAAGAGCTGAAAAGATCTATCGACCCTGACATGCTTTGCAAAGCACAATTCCAGCTGAGCAGAGTGGTGCCATTCAAAGGCAGCAGATAAGAGGTAGTACAGTGTCCTGAGGGGACCACACTTGGTGAACACAGTCGGTGATTATGCTGAAATAATTAACACCTCTAATCAAGCAGAGAACATGCAAGGTTCAAAACACTGGTTTTGTTCCTTTTATTTAAGAAAAAGAAGCTTCTCCTTTATCCTAAACACTGTATCAGTCCTATCTTCACACTGCTACAAGTTGCAAACCTCTTAGTTTTTACAATCTGCCCTGAACATCCCAGACTGTGCACAGCATGAGCTGATAAAGCTTGACTTGAACATTTTTTTTCCCTGAATGTAAATTGCTGTAGGCTTTAAAGGATTCCAGATCTCCCTGGGGTAGCTACAAACTATTTTTAAAATGGATTTGATATGACGTCTGTTTTAAAAGTCAATTTGGAACAGAAAACGTCTGTGTGCTAATGGGAGTAAATGGGGTTGAGAAACATATGCTGCAGGCCTTTTTATTTTTTGTGAAGAATGCAAGAATGTGAGAACACAAATAAGAAAAATAATAACAGTAATTACATACTGTGCATTTCATTTGATCTCCTTACAGATACAAGTATACTGACATCAGGACAGTGAATTCTGCATGGCACAGAATCTGCAGCAGAAGTGCACACTGGTAACAGCCAGTGCAAGACTTGGGAAATGCGGGGGTAGAGAAAGTTCCTGCATGGAAAAAGATTTGAAAGCTATTTTATATACAGATATACATACGCAATTGTATATCTGTATATAAAATATACATATAAAAATATATATATTATATATACTATAAACTATATATATATACTATATATCTATATAGTATAATAAGTGTATATATATACTTTTTTATATATGTATATATATTACAATCACAGAATCGTTAAGGTTGGAAAAGCCTTCTCAGATCACCCAGTCCAACCATCAGCCCACAAAGCCCACTGACCACGTCCCTCAGTGCCACATCCACATGGTTCTTGAACACCTCCAGGGATTCTGACCCACCACCTCCCTGGGCAGCCTGTGCCACTGCATTACCACTCTTTCAGAGAAGGAATTTTTCCTAATATCCAACCTGAACTTCCCCTGGCACAACTTGAGGCCGCTACCTCTTGTCCTATTGCCAATTACCTGGAATATAGGTATAAATAAGGGTATGAAAATGTATACATACGTGCGTGTATGTTCACACAAGTTTCAACATGATTTCCTTGTACAACTCCATTTCTTCTCTCACCTGAGGTCCCAGAGAGCACATGGCATGCCCTGAGGCACGTAGATGTCTCTAGCAGTCAGGTGCAATCTCACCCCTATGGGAGGCAGCAATTGTCTGAGGAAGCCCTCTCTATGCAGAGAAGAAGAATTCAAGGCCACCAGCCTGTTGGCCCAAGGAAATACTGTAGCAATATTGATTTACAAGATAAACTCTCAGAAAAAAAATAAATAAATAAAAATGTGAAAATGAAAAGAAAACAGATCTAAACATTTTAAAATCCAGCAGCAAAACTTCCATTATTTTTAATGGAGACAAGATTTACTATTTTTTTTTAAAAGCAGTGTGCCTAAACTACTGTCCCACTGTATCTTGCAGTACAGTGATGGATGAAGGAGCAGCAATCTCTCGCCTGTATGAGCAATCTGTCCTCCTCCAGGAACTGTGAGGTCTGGAGGTTTCAATTTGGTTGATGACTACCTCTGCCTCAGGTACCATCCATGTGCCTTTTTGCTACCAGCATCTGCAGTTGCGGTTTGCCAAACTCCATTCTCTCTCTAAAGAAGTATTAAAAAAATAAAGATAAAATATATACCTTTACTTAATGGAAAAAAAAAAAAAAAAAAAAAAGAGGTAAGTCAAAAATAAATAGAGAGGAAAAAGGCACTTTGGAATATATTAGAGAATTAAATTTTCACATTTACTCTGAATCATTTGTCTCATAGAAGAGTTCTACCTGTACTCAACACCGGTTCTTTATTCTTTACACCTCTTTTGCTACAGAAAGTGAGATGTTTCAGTCGCGTTTTACAAAACTACATGAAGCAGCCAGTCTACCTTCACAAATCCTTGGGACAAAAAAAACCGAAGACACTATTCCACTTTCTTTGAAGAGAAAACAAAACAGCAAAACAAAGCTTTATTCCTTTTTTATATATATTTTTTATTTTTCCTAATGAAATTCTTTAGAGGTACAGTAGATGTAAGACTGAAAAAATGTTATTTCCCTCCTCAGTTCTGGATTCTTGGCACTGTAAATTCTGCAACTCATTTAAGTGCTTCCCCGTTTGGCTGGAAAATTCCTGGAGAGCTTATTTTGACTGATTCATATGTTCTTAGAGTATCCACTGTATGGACATGGATGACTATACCATCTTTCTTTATAGTGTATGCTTAGATGATTATGGATCTGAATGTCATCCAGGCCTTTCACCAAAGCATCAGAAGTGGTCAGGGCTACAACTCTTCCAGTAGCAGTGGCAAGCTTTAAATGGTACCGGGAGTAATTAATAAGTAAACATCCATAGTCCTTTTCTTCCCTGACAAAGAATTTGAACTAAAACTTTGGTGTTACAACATCAGTGTCACGGTGTCTGAGCAAGTCTGGGCTACATCACAGAGCATCACTGGGAAGGTAATAAAAAGTCCATAAAAATTTCTCCACTCTGAAACATAAGGGAGACTTCAGATGAACAGCGCCCCAGAATATATACTAGTACCACAAGTTACCTATCCCTGCCAATAAAGGAGAATTTCTAAGGTATCTGATCCCAACAGAACAGCTGAGCAGTTATGAAACCGTATGGCAAAACAAAAAAAAAAAACATCCCTGTAGACAAAGCTGTCAAGGTTACAAAAATCTGAAAGTAAAATTGATATAAATAATTATCTGGAACCAATGAGGCAAGAAAGAAAGACAAATACTGTCAAGAGAGAATAAGAGACAAAATTAAAATCTAAGTAGTAGCAAGTGAAGCACATGACAGCCAACCATTGCTATGAAGTAAAAGAGGAATGGTGACAAGGTGATTCTGTTCCAGTAGAAAAATGGCACTATTAAGAACCATTAATCAAATAGAATATTCATATATTGTTAGTTAAACTAACTTTACTCATTTACTGTTCTTGTTTTCTATTTTGAACACAACTGACTAAGATGAATATGCAGATTAGTTAAATCCTGGAATTAATTTTCATCATAACTGCTGAATATTTGTACACAAATACTGAATTGCTGACATGTATTCTACATTTTTAATTTAATACTGTGAACCCCTCAATGTCTCTTTGGACTAAATTAGCCAGCATTTAACAGAGGAAGTGTTAAAGAAAATTAAGCTTCACAATTTATGCGTTTAAGACAAGACATTTTACTGGAAATGGAAAGTTTTAAAAGGATTATGCTGTCTTTGGGAGTTGCACATTACTGTTTTCAAAGGGAACACAAGAACCACGAGGTCACCAGTGCTGCACATACTTATTTTTACTGGATTGCAAAGTCTTTGTTGCCACACAAGCCTTTTGGGCTGTGGTTGACCACAGTCAGATTAACCTGTGCTGGAAATATTAGAAGTCACCACTCAGCTGAATATCAAACACTCAGACACTCACCTTCACTGCTATTCTCAAAAGTGCCTGCACTGATAGTTATGGAAAGGAAATACTCATGGGTTTGGGGACCAGGAAGTCCATCATTAAACTGGGTACCTAAATGCCATAATCTCTTAAATAATCTCCAAGGATGGTGACTACCACCTCCCTGACAATCTGCTCCAACACCCCATCCCACTCCTTCCACGAAGAAACTATTCCCAGTGTCCAATCTAAACCTCTACTGGTACAACCTGAGGCTGTTTTCTCACATCTTATCGCTTGTCACCTGAGAAAGTAATGAGCATTTTGTCCTCTCCGTACCTCTGCAGGATGTTGCTGAAGGGATTTTATTTTGATTCGGAGAATAACCAAACTTTGAGGAACCAGAAGATGCCAGAAGTCACAGAGGTATTTCTCATCTCCCCGGATACATCAGCTGTGTAAAAGGAGAGCAAGTCTTACTCTCAGCTAGGAGGGCCAGTGCCAGTGTAACAATGTACCTCCTGGTGCTTGAGTCAGCCCCAGCTTTGAGGCATAAAAGCTGCTTGGTTTCTTGCACTGCATTGCAGATAGATGTATGCACAAATCCACTAGGTTGCTATGACAGAAAAGGTGAAGAGATTGAAAAACTGGGCCAGAGTTAAATTTTAAAGCAAACCACAATCAAATTTCATAGAATAACAGAATAACAGAATGGTTTGGTTTGGAAAGGACGTTAAAGCCCACCCAGCCCCAAATCCTGCCATACGCAGGGCTGCCCACCACCAGCTCAGGCTACCCATCCAACCTGGCCTTGACCATCTCCAGGGATGGGGCAGCACAGCTTCTTGGGGCAGTCACCATATTTTCAGTGAAAAATTTCCCTCTAACATCCAAACTATGTTTCCCCTCTTTTAGTTTAAAACCATAATCTCCCCTTGTCCTATCACTATCTACATGTGTAAAAAGTTGATTTCCCTCCCGTTTATAATCTATTTTTTAATGGCAGAAGGCCATAATGAGATCTCCCTGGCCTCAAATTTACTAATAAACTTGTTCCTACTAATGCTATTCTGCCTAAAATTTGTTAGTTTGGGTTCTTGTTTATGTTTTCTCATACCTGCAGCTACACAAACCCTTCATTATCCTTTTGGCCATGCTGCTCACTCAAGTTTGTAAAATGCTTAACCACAGTGTGGTAGCACTGGCCACAACAGTGCTACAAAATATTTACATGCTATTGTACGTCATTGTTTTTGTGCACCTGCATTTGAGCTCAAA
The DNA here is from genome assembly GCA_030625065.1 of Alectoris magna. Classification (NCBI taxonomy): domain Eukaryota; kingdom Metazoa; phylum Chordata; class Aves; order Galliformes; family Phasianidae; genus Alectoris; species Alectoris magna. The sequence continues at coordinate 65,986,653 of CM060560.1, forward strand.
GGAAGATAATAGTGATTATATTCTAAGTAATGCATTTGTAACTGAGAGATATCACAGACCAGTTCTGGGGCTGCAGCTGAATTGTTAGAATATTCTCAAGATTGTTTTTTGCCAACAGGTCTTTGATTTTGTCCTATTGCCATACATAATGGAGTACCATTAGGGTTGTTTCTAGCTTAAAAGATATTTCTGCATGTGTTGCTTACACCACAAATACCTTGCCACAAACATTTTCTGTTGTGTTTGTGGTTTTTTTTTAAGCCCCTCTTTGTGGAAAGGTTGTAGTCAGTTTCTCACAGTGTGAGAAAGCCACTTTTATAGAGATTGAGAGGATTGTGATCAATGGTACTATAAACACACCTGCCAACACTCAACAGTCCAAATGTGGCACCCTGGCTAGTGAGCTGTAACAGCCTCATTTTTCTACCTTGGACTTCTTGGGCCGAGACATGCGTGATATGTCTTGCATACAACATAATGTTGAACAGACCATCCCAGGTTAGTGAGCAAAATTTTCTTCAATCATATTTTAGGAAAGAAATATATAAACTGACAGAGTGACAAAGGTCTTGGAAAGGTAGTAGCACCTTTTTCCTTCCTTTTCCCAATGGGAAACAGGGACATCAAACACATATATATTTTATAAAATTCACCTTTAGTAGATATCTAACATATCAGAAAGTTGAGGAATGAGTAAATGACCAAAAAAAAAAAAAGAAGGTCCAATTTTCACTCTCAAGAAGTCTGTAAATATTTGGAAGAAGAAAATAACTGCTAGAAAGCAACAGAAAGAAAAAGAATGGACCTAGATGAAGTTAAGCAAAAACAGAAGCCGAGCAGATTAAATGAAGGGGAAAAAATGAAAGACAGAAATGTTTAATGTACGCATCTTAAAAGGGAAAATAAAAGAGCTATAAGAGGAAGAAAAGTAGGTGAATTCTAGTGATACTGAATGATAGTGTATCTGAGGCAGAACAGCCACAGGGAAAGAATAAGAACACAAAAAGTCATATTGCTTTATTCATGCCATGTAGTTACACTAGTAAAACCTCCTGAGGATAGACTCAGGAGTACAGATCTAAATGTGTTTGTATCAGTGCAGCATATTCGTAAAAGAAATGAAAAACCTGCAAGGCAGGAATTCAGTTAATAGCAGCAAAGACAAAGAGATGGTCAAGTTGGAAGAAGAGATAAGAAATTGTGCATTCTACTCAACAACAGAGCAGCATTTTAATGGAACCTATTAAGTTCTATAGCAGAAAGGCTTCCCTTATGCAATCAAAAAATAAAGTCAGCTTCGAAACAAAGGGTTCAAAACACGATTCCCTCTCTTGCCTATATACATCAGATACAGACCTGGACTGAACACTTTCTGGTATACTTCGCTTTCAAAAAATATTCTCTTCAGATTAGGCAATTGCATTTTTCCCTCTCAAACAGATTTGAGGCTCTAAGGGCAGACTTGAAGGTCTGGACTTCTATCTTCAGCCCTTTTCTGCATTCAAATTCAATACCAAAGGTATGTGGAAGGAATACCCATCCACTGCGCAGGGATCAACCTCAGTCAATACAGGATTCTGGGGATGTAGCCTGATACTTACATATTTTGAATACGTTTTCAAATGCACTTATGAATCACACTGAAGAGAGCAAGGTTGCCATATAGACTAATCCCCTTTTCTCCTGAGTTTCAGAGCAATTACACTGCATTTGAAGCAGTGTGGATTTCAGCTGATTGAACTAGTGCCTGGGTAACAAGGGTATCTTACTAGATCTGATAAACCAGGTAATTCAAGCACAGTTGATCAACATTTACTGCTATGCTTGTCCCTTTCTACAGCTAATGTTTTTGCTGTTGGCTTGCTTTCTTAACAAATGATAAACATTCACCTGATACAGATGAGACTTCCTATTATCAGTATACAAGAGGAACCTTCATCATTGTCTACTGCCAACATGACTGCTTGTCTGGTGTCCTTTAGTCACAGCCTCTGGAGGGTTAAGGCTTTCTATGTATATAACAGCAGGGATCACTTCACTGAACACTGATGTTCAGTTAATCCAAGTTCTAATTAATTGGTTTTCTTTTACTGTGTATTCATGTCTAAAAGGGATTTTGTATCAATTTAACACATTTAATAAACCAGAGCAAAGCAGAATCAGAATCATAAAATCATAGAATTGTCTGGGTTGAAAGGGACCACAATGATCATCTAGTATCAACCCCCCTGCTATGTGCAGGATTGCCAACCACCAGACCAGGCTGCCCAGAACCACATCCAGCCTGGCCTTGAATGCCTCCATGGATGGGGTATTCACAGCCTCCTTGGGCAACCTGTTCCAGTGTGTCACCATTGTAGTAATTACTGCATTCAGCTTCATACCAAGTGAATATAGATCATCCATTTTAATTCTGTGAGCAAGTACATCTCCACAGAGGAGATCTTGATGCACGAAACTAAGTGAGAGGCTGGGTTGGTCAGTCTTAAGGGCAACAGGGCTCCACCTCAATATATTATCTATTAATAAATCCAGTCCAACAGAACCAGAGATCTATTTACATTACAGAAATTTCCATAATGATATACAATCAGTGGAGTTAAACTCATTGATAACATAGCTAAGTGTATGTTAACACAGTAATAGGTAAGAAGATCATTAGAGAAAAAGATACTGATGGAGGGACAGCTTTGTGTCTCCATGTCTCCATTAGGCTACTGAACATCAGCTGCTTCAGGTGTACTTATTCTTCTTCCTTCAGCAAAACAGATACTTTATAATACAGGTACACTGGATTTTCCAAACACAAGCTTATCTGTATGCATTCAGTCACAAAAGTGTTACCACCAGGTGCAACAGAAGGTAACCTCTAGGCAGACCTTTGAGTTGGTATATGCAGTCTGTCACTTTATGTCAATGTCCGGATCTGTGTATCTCATTGGAAGAGCTAGCAGGTTGCAGAAAGTGAATTAAATTTCAATTCCTCTTGCTGGCTTAGATTTCTAATTACAGTTTCCTTTAACGCTGGTACAAATCTATAATATTTCCAAAGTTATTCGTTTACAAGACGAGGTCAGTAAAGAAGTAGTCTTTTATAGTACAGAAGTGAATAAATTGTTGGAAGATTTGCGAGGGCTGCTTCTCCTCAGAAATAAACAAGAGGAATCCAAAACTTCTTGCTACATGGGGAGAAAATGAGCATTTAGCTGAAATTTTCCACAGGACCGTTTCAAAGCCTCAGGGACTTAACTAAAACAGGTTTAAAAGGTCATGACATAAAGTTACATTGAGAAAAAAAGCTCTATTTTGGTCAGAAGAGTCAGGATTAGAATTAATAGAGAGCAAAACATCTACTAAACAAAGAGTGTCACTGAGGTGTTCATATGGACATAATTATACATGTCAATCATGAGAGAGAAGCAGCAATATACTTATTGATGTAAATAAGGGATTTAACTCAGTTTAATCATAAAAAAGAAAGCAACTTTGTAAGATTTGAAGGTAAACTTGAATATTCACGAGATGGAACAGGCATGTCCAACCTGAAGCCTCTGGACTGTGTGTGACCCTGAATCATAGAATCATGGGATGGTTTGTGTTAGAAGGGACCTCAAAGAACATTCAGTTCAAACTCCACTGTTACAGGTAGAGTTGCCAAACACTATGCTTTGGCATGAGTTGGACATTCTTCAAAATTTGGCTGGAGTCGGACACTGACAAGTGCTGTGATTTGGTGTACATATTGCTCAAATTAGCCATTGGCTATCATGTTATTATGTTTCCCAAGAATCCACTTTGAGCTGGATGCAACCATCACAACCAGTCATGTCCATCACAACTGCTAGTGGTGGTTATCTTCTTAAGTAGGAAGCAGTAGGAAGCAGTCATCACAACTGACATTGGTAGTGGTTGCTTGAGCAGGGCTATGGGGAATAAAGGATATGCTGGGCAGGGTGAGCACACCTTCATGGGTATGGATTGAACTAAATTCTGTGTATGTATGTTAGATTCACCTCAAAACTATTTTTCCAACTGATAGTATTTGCACCACACTTTCTAGGCTTACTTTCAGACTTCAGAAAGTCATGGGTATGAACTGTCCTTGTACCACATGAATCTCTTTTTCCTTGACAGTTCCCTGGTTTTATTTACCATTTACACTGACCCATCCCAAGATGCATACAGAAAAAGGGCAAATTCTTCATGAGATTTTATGGGTGCCAAGGAATTTTGTCAGATTATCTTCTCCTTTGTACAACCATTTACTTCTACACAAAATCAGAAATAAAACCCATCTTACACCTGACCTGTCAGCAGGTGGACAGGGACACAGAATCATAGAATTATAGAATTGAGTTGGAAGGGTCCCTTGAAGGTCATCTAGTCCAATTCCTCTGCAACAAGCAGGAACACTCACAGCTAGATCAGGTTGCACAGAGCCCGGTCCTCTGACCTCAAGCATCTCCAGGGACAGGTTCACCACCTCCCTGGGCAATCCATGACAGTGCTTCACCACCCTTATCGTAAAGAAGTTTCTTCCTTATATCCAATCCAAATCTACGCTCTTTTAGTTTGAAACCATTCCCCCTTATCCTAGCACAACAGACCCTGCTCTTTAGCAGGATAAGGGGGAATGTGCTGTCTGTTGTCCCCTTCTTTCTTAGAGTTCCCCTTTAGATACCAAAGTGCTGCTCTCAGGTCTCCCCGGAGCCTTCTCTTCTCTGGCTGAACAGCTCCAGCTCTCTCAGCCTGTCCTCTTAGGAGAGGGGTTTCTCACCCCTTGGATCATTTTGTAGCTCTCCTCCAGACGTGCTCCAAGAGGTCCGTTTCTCTTCTGTACTGAAGACTCCTCATCCGGATGCAGTACTCCAGGTGAAGTGTCATCAGTGCAAAGTAGAGGGGCAGGATCACCTCCCTTGACTTTCTGACCACACTTCTTCGATGCAGCCCAGAATGTCATTGGCTTTCTGGGCTGCGAGGGCACACTGCAGGCTCATATTCTGCTTGGCACCCACCAGTACCACATATTCCTTTAGGCAGGATTGTGCTCCATCCTTACATAACCCAGCTTGTATTGGTAGTGTGGGTTGCCATAACTCAGGTGCAAAACCTTGCATTCGGATTTGTTGAACCTCATGAGGTTCTTGTGAGCCCACTGCTATATAGCTATTAGTGTAACCTGCAGGCTTTTTGACAGTACTTTGATTACCCACTCCCTTCCACACCAGTCATGGCACAAGTAATTCCTGTAAGAGATGCTATTGTTTGGCAGTGGCTTAGAGCCATGAAGTGTCATCCCACTTCTTACAAATTCTGTGAATACACGAGCAGCAAAGAACAAATCTTCTCAGCAGGCCAAGGGATTGAAAACATTTCTTCCTAAGAAGGGCAGTTGTGCAGGCAGGGATTTTGTTTGTGTTTTTCTTGCATCATTCTTCTCTGGGGAGCTTTTTCATGTTTGCTGCCTTTTGCTTTTGGTTCTGTGACGATCCTCTTGGCTGTACTGAGCAGTTATTTTGAGCTGTCAGTGGAGCAAATGACAAACCATACAGTTACTACAAAACTCAGTGTGAAATTAAGCTGCTATTAGAAGACACTGGGATCTGTGACCCCCAGGATAGTTTGGGGTGAAGACATTAAGGGGTAATTTTCATGATATCAGTTAGAACTTGTTCCTGAGCACAACAACAGCAAAATCTTACTTCTTACTCCAGTGCAGCCTGGAAGAACCCACTGCAGAGTCCCAAACTAGATGTCGTGCACAGGGGAGTTGCAAAGCCCATCAAGATGTGGATCCAAACATTTCTGATGTCTGAACCAGTAGCTCCAGCACAAGGACTTTGGCTCATAAGTAAGGCTGAGGATGTCCTCTCTCCTTTCATTGCCACCCCTGAGCTCAGTCATCCCTCAGTTACTTAAGCAAATGTCAGAGCTGTGTTGCTTGAAGCGGCTTTAATTCATCTCCCCATTATAACAAGGGTAAAACCATAATAGTGAAAAGCTTATAACTAGCCACAAGGCCCTGGCTAACTAGAACTGCTGAGAAGAAAACAGGTCTGACTCCAACTATCCTGTTAAATCACACAGAAACTTCAAATTGAATATAAATTTCCCATTTGCTGCATCAAACATTTTGCCATCATTTTCTTCTATAATACTCTGAATTGTAATGAGGCACAATGCCTTTAGTATTCTTTACCTTCTGCAATTATGAGATATTTTCCTCTTAAACACATTGAAGAACTAAATGGAATGCAAGATACTTTGTTCAGTTTTATAGAGATCTTTATGAATTCCTTTATCTTCTGTCACTGGGACATGTTTATCACTCCACAATCAAATGTAATGCAAGTTGTCATCAATTTTACTAAGAATAATAAGACAAAATGTGATGTGAATACATAAGAAGTGTTGTTGATTGCTTGTTTACAAAATTCAGGACTTTAATGCATATTCTGTTTTAGCGCAAAACCTATTAACATAATAAGAATACTGTCAGCATTGAAGAACCTGTTCTCCTCAGCTGTGCTTTTCTATAGAAATCATAATTTCTCAGACACCCTGAATTTTTGCTCCCACACAGTGCTCACTGCCTCTAGGTCTATGGATTTCTGAAGGAGTTTGAAGGGTCCTCTACCAAGAGATAAGGATGTTCTCTTTATTTCTTGTGTCAGATAGGTTTATTTGATTAAAGGCTTGTAATCTGGGGACACATTATTTCATGACCCTCAAAATTCAGATTTGCATGTACAAACAGGGTAATTAGATAGCATACATTTACAGTGACAAACTCATTCCCCTTTTCCAAGTGCTGAGGGTCAAAAAAACAGTATCAAGATAATCTTAAATATTCAATCTAAGCCCCACTTTAGGAAAGTAATTAAGCTTTTCACAATTCAAGAGTGCAGATATTTTCTTTTTTTAAAAAATTGCACTTACACATCTCATAAATAAAGCTGTTCTATTGAATTAAGGCCTTTCTCAGAAGAATACATGCTTTAAGAATGCGCTTGATCTCTGCAGAAGGTCCACTTCTACCTGGTATCTTTGCTAATCATGGAATTGTAGGGGTTGAAAGAGACCTCTGGAGATCATCTAGTCAAACCTCCTGCTAAAGTAAGTTCCCTTCAGCAGGTCACACAGGAAAGTGTTCAGGTAAGTCTCCACAGCCTGCCTGGGCATTCTGTTCCAGTGCTGTCACTCTCACAGTGAAGAAGTTCTTCCTCATGTTCAGATGGAACTTCCTGTGTTCCAGATTGTGCTCACTGCCAATTGCTGTGTCACCAAGCACCACTGAAAAGAGCCTGGCCCCATCCACTTAACATCCACCCTTTAGATGTGTATAAGCATTGACAGGATCTCCTCTCAGTCTTCTTCAGGCTGAAGAGTCCCAGTTCTCTCAGCCTTTCCTCATACGGAATATGCTTCAGGCCCTTTATCATCTCTGTGGCCCTCTGCTGGACTTGTTCTAGGAGATCCCTGTCTTTTGAAAAGCAGAGCCCAGAACTGGACACAGTATTCTAACTATGCCCTCACCAGGGCAGAGTAGAGGGGGAGGATGATCTCCCTTGACCTGCTGGCCACACTCTTTTTAATGCACCCCAGGATCTCAAATGGCCTTCTTGGCCACAAGGGCACACTCCCTTTAAAAGGAAACATAACCCATATTTCTGAAATGCAAGGAGTATTGCAGGCAACACTATACAAAGAGAATATGTGCAATCATCTATTACAAAGGTGGTATATGGGACATTGTTGCAGCTGTTAATCATGGAATAACAAACCTAAGCTCAGGTATGTAACTTTTATTAAGGCGTTCTCCAAATCTGGAATGCTTGTCTTCAAATTCTTTTAATGTTCATTTATGCAAAATGTATTTTTGCACATCTATATACATTACATGAACAGGAAAATGCTTCAAAGGGTTCATTAAATCTCTTCCAGTATAGAGAGGTCAAATAAAATTTGAGAAATCTTTTATAAAAGTTAAGTAAATAAATAAATAAATAAAAATTAAAAACTCACTTATTTAGTTCATTAGAGTATAAGAAAACACTTCCAGGATATTAGATATGAGAACAATAAATATTTACTAAATGAAATGCGTATCTTTGTAAAAAGGCACAAAAATACACCCAAATTAAGTTGAAATTGTAGAGTACTAATTTTGCAGAACAATCACTGTAGAAAATTAATTTTAAGTCCGTTTTAAAGCAAATTTCCAAATCTTACAAGTATTGTATCAAATCTGAAAATCTGCCCCATAGAAAGCTTTTTTTTTTTTTTTTTTGCATAAAGTAATATGAAATAACTGTTAAATACTGTGAACTCAGTATATTCTAAATCAAAAGTTTTACATTTAAGAGAGCTCGTTTGTTCATTTACTTTGACACACAGTTTTCACTTTCAGTGTGACATCATTATCTTTTTTGTTTGTTTCACAAAAACACAGTCATCTTTCTTTGATAAGTGTTAGGAATCTCTCTTTGCTGCGTTGCTTTACATCAGCTGCCAATGTAGTCACACATTAATCACATTTACAGAATGCCATTTGAGACCTTTTTTTCAAACCAGAATTACAAATTTCCTCACCGAGTGTCCTATAAGTGTCACTCAACTTATTATCACAAGAACCCTTCAACAGGATAGATGGCAAGACAGAGTTTAAGAGTAAAGCTGTTAATTTGGAGTTCGCAATTTGTGACTGAAGCTAATCAGCACCTCAGAAAGATCAGGTAGTGAATTCTCAGGTGAGAAGCTTCTTCAGCCTCCGGTAGCTCCTGGATGCAGCATATGCGTTGCACACACCCTCTCAGGGGCTTTAGCTGCCAGGGTAAGAAGCTGGTAAGATTTTTCAAAGGCTTATGATGCAGTCAGCTTAGATTTTTTGTATAGGACACTTCAAGCTATGTCCATGACAACATGTCAGTCTCTGACAAATCTGTCTCTGACACAAGAGCAGAAGAGCTTTTCAACAGAAAGTATTGTATAATGAAGTGTTAATATATATATATTTAAAAAAAAAAAAAAAAAAGAAGAAGAAAAGGAAGTGTTAAATGGCCTTTATTACTGTAAACACTGAAAACTGTGCCCATAATGCCAATGGATTGTGTTGAATTGGCAATCACTGTGCACACCTTTTATATTATATAGTAGTTAACAGAGGCCTTTGAGCTCAACCAAATAACACTCAGGCAACACACTGACTTCAGCTGGCAAAATCAAATACCTCAGTATGTTATTCATATTTGTCTTCGTCTCACATTCATATTTTTCTTCATGTTCACACAGTGAAAATTTAGAAAAATATATTCATGTCATCTATTTTGGCCAGTCAAATCGCACTGCTTGGATCCAGAGCTGCTGGAATTAAAAGCAAAGGGGAGTCATAGCACCATTTAGCTCAGATGTCAGATTCTGTGCCTATATTAGCCATTATTAAAACATATCTTCCAACATGTATCTATATTAAAATATACCTTTCAACCAGACCTTAAATTAGTCAGACGTGCCCTGGGACCACAGACTGATCTTCTCCTGCAGAAATGCACATATCTTTAAGACGGAGCATGTATGAAATAGATTACACTTATCCACAAGGCTGTAACCTGTAACCTAACCACTACTAAACATCTGGTTCTGAATCAAATTACCTATATGTTATAACCAAACTAATAGCACAAATCTTCATACATTTTCAAGTAGCAAGTAAGTTACTCTGTATGTATAAAACAAACCCAAAATAGATATTGTATTTTGCAGATTTTATCTTCTCAAGAATTCTGGGAACCTAATTGAATTCAGCAGTTATAATTTGCAGCTGTCTGAGCTCAAAAGTGAATGCAGGAAAAACAATGAGACAAAAAAACATCCCAGAGCATTAAGACTCCTGAGTCAATCTGAGGCTTTTTCAATTTATCTTCATGAGCAGCAGCACTGTCACACTTGCTGGGGTTTTTAATTTCAAATGAGAGTCTGTCATTCTTTTTGTGACCAACAGATAAAATGTACATGAGAAATTGCAGGTAAGAAAGTGCAATGGATCAATATATTAAATAGCAGGATTAAGTTAAACAAAGCAGACTGCCCTACAATATGCACACCACTTCCAGGAGGAAATTTAGGAAGATCTGAACTTCTTCCATGTTATCCTTTCATTGTTTGTTAAATAACAATTATTTTCCCCTCAACATCACTGAGCAAGAGTAGGCATAGATCATCTGCAGAAATGGGCTGGAAACAAAGCAAACAAGTCTGATTGCACTTTTTTCTTGTTCACACACTTTGCATCTCCCTTCCTCATACTGTCTTGTACAATTAGGGCAGCCCTTGCATTATGGACAAGCCAAAGTGTGTTGATTTTCTTAAAAATAGCAGAGGGCCTTTTACTTCAGCCAGGATAACAGTAGTGATGGCAAAGACCACATCTTGAGCAGGCTTTCTTTGCATTACTGATTCATTACGCAAAGCACTAATTGAAAAAACAGCTAATAAATCACTGCTGCCTGTCAAGCGGCAATAGCAACCTGAAAAAAGAAAAACATCATGCAGTCAACACTGAACATGGTATAAAAACCCTTTTGCTGCTTGTTATTTTAGGTAGCACTAGGATACTGCCAACCCTGTAATATTTTCCACTGATTAGCAATATGCGAAAAAAGATTTCTTCTCACAGTCCTCTCTAGAGTATCTATGGCAGAAGATTTAAATCCTTCCCTCAGTAAAACTCCAACACTTGTTGATTTCCTGTTGCCTTTAATAAATCACTCAGATTTTCATATGCTGACTTTGTATGAGGCGGTTAGCACTTACTCAGAATTGCTAGAATTTCCTATTGTGAATTCAGAAGTATTAATTTAATGCTTGAGCTATTTCATTATGTTTTCTGGCTTGGTTCCCAATCATTTTCTTAGTATCCCATTACAACAAACATGGAAGTTCATGCTTAGCATTTTTATTTTGTGTCTATTTCAGGTGCCATCGATTTTCTGTCATTTGGAACCTATGAATTCTTTTTAATGGGGGTTAATGTAGGACGTAACCATCGATAGCTGTTATGCTGATATTTTTCCATATTTTTTATTAGTGCCTTTAAAATAAAAGATGATGTTTGCAGATAATTCTAATGCCTTGCTATTTGATCAACAGTATTTTTCTCCTATAAAGCCCACAGCGTCCCTACAGAAATGTAAATTTTTAAAGCACATCAGAATGCTAGGTAAAATCAGGAAACAAATATAGAAACAAATCAAATTACAATGAAAAGTTACACAGAAATCTAGCAAAGCAACAGAAAATTGAAGCCTTTTCTTTTTGCGTCTATTCCTATATATTAAGTATAAAATTATTCTGATTCACTGGATGAAGGAAGTATGCAGTACAAATTGTCTGAAGAGCTGTTAAAAAATATTTTGCGAGTAACATTTGAGTTCTCAAATGTGTCCCTTCCTTTTCTGGGTGATCAAACAATTTGCATTTCCAATTGTACCTTCAAATTTTGGCTTCTTAGAAATTACACATTTTATATTAACTTTTGCTAAGAAAACCAGAACTTCTTTCATGGACCAAAGCATGGTACAAGAAGATTTAGTATGGTCTAAAACAAGCTCTTTTGAGCAGTTGTGGAACAGCCTGTTCAACAAGGCAAGTCTTCTTTTACATATATAAAAGAGTTCCCTGAAGGATAAATTATTAGATATTCTTTTCAAGACAAATGCTTTTTTTCTAAATCATCACATAAATGAATGATATTTTTTCAGTCGTACCTCAGCAATATCCAGTAGCAAGATAGCCTCAAAACTCACTCTGAAATATTGGAAAATATTTTCAATTTTTAAACAAATTTTGATTTGATCTACAATAAGAAAAAGGTTATAGTGAGTCCAACAGCTCCTAAGGAAATTAAGCTACTGTGAAATAAGGGGTATGATTCATTCATGAAGTGCTAGAGGGAGTAGGACTGGCTTTGAGATGATGTCATGGAGTTATCTAGATCAATCTATGTCCGTGACAGGGGGGCAGTAGGCCCATGGGCCTCCCAGCCCCCGAAAATGGGAAGGGAAAAGGGAACAGGGTAGGGAGATGGGAGCTGGGCTCAAGGAAAAAAACAGAGCAGCGGCAACGATCTAAGGAGGAAAACTTATTTTACTAACTATAATATCGGAATGCAAGATAACACAATATAATACAATCTAATTGAAATTGAGACTAATAAATCAAGTGAAATAAGAGAGAGAGAGAGGTTTCTGAAGACCCAGAAGCCTACTTTGAAATTGAAGGCGCACGGCTTAGAAGCACAACCACACCCACTGCCAGGCAGTGAGAGAGAGAGAGTGAACATTGCTTCCGTGACGTATTTTCCGCTTTTACCGCGAGGTCCTCCAGGATGTGTAGTTCTTCTCTGTGCTCCACACAATGTCATGATGTGGAATACCAATAGCAAAAATTACAAAACCATGACAGATGATCAGTATAACTGTGAATGACCTAGTTCTTGAGGTAAAAGTCTTTGAGTTATTCAGGGTAGCAAAGATGGTAACAGCGGAGAATTATAGAAAACCCTTACAAGAGCAAGTGACTGTGAAAAAAAAAAAAAAGGCTAATGACATTCACTCTGGACAGTTGTAAAGTAATGTTAGAGCAGGAACAAAAAAAATAACCCTAATTTTACACATAAAACAATGAGAGCTAGTAATTATCACTCAGGAAATGTAGCTTGTAATTATAAGAAACTCTTCCATAAAAATATATCCTTGGTTTACTTGTCAGCAACAGTCCAATTATTGAATCAGACCTCAACAATTCTTAGGAAATAATAGAAAAGCAGAGTAAATCAGCAGGTATTTGTGTCTTGGTTAAGTTTATATCTGATCCTTTAGAGAAGGAAGCTACAGTGACACGAGAAGCCATAAACAAAGATAGGAGAGCATTTCCAAGTAAGAAATGAGCAAACAGACTGTGATCTTCAGCCTGGAAATCGACCCATAAAACTGTGATTTGGAAAAAGGTAGAAGGGGTTGACAATTCACTATCCCTTACCAAACAAAAGACCCAGGAAAGGCGTTGGGGGAAAAGTGGCTTAGAAATTAGATTAGCACAGGGCACATTCAAAAGAAACAGCTGGAATTTTTCCCCTACAATGTATCCTATGAAACTCTTTGAATTTACACAGGTTTGACAGTGTGCTGGTAAAGTTTGTGGTAGAACAATCCATTAGGCGCGATTCAATACAGACATGCTACTGCTCATTCAAGAAGCCTCTGAGTTACAGAAACCTCTGAAATCTGGGACTGTATTTGGGGAAAGCAGCATTTTATGTTTACCTTACTCTTGGGTTCTTCACAGGCATAAACCATGTGTCTCTGTTGGAGACATGTTGGATTGTGAAGACCTTGGATCACTCTTACACTCTTCTTTACTAGTTTGGTTGCTATTTGGTGAAACTCTAGTATGTTCCTGCTTTTTTCCTTGCTATCAGTATTTGCCCTACTTAAGATGAGACAGTTCTTTTAATAGGCTTTGCTTACATTCCCATGTAATGATATAATTCATATACCTCTCTCTTACTGTATTTTATACTATTCACAAAGGGGAGATACATCTTAAGTAGGCAAACATTTGTATTTACTCTACACCTTATAACAAACAGCACAAAGTAAGCCTCAAATCAACGACAATGAGAATTCAGTCTTCTGAAATCAGCTCAAAAGCTGCTAAGTTTGGTAGACTTTTACATAATGTATTATTTAACTAATATTTTACCCAACATTTTAGAGAGAACTTCACTGTAAGAATTAATTCCTCCCACTCTTCAAATTCACTCAATTTCTACAGGATCCTATGCACTATTTTTTACAGGGATATAGTCACTCTAACTTGTGCCCTTCTAATGTGCAGATTACACTGATAACTATAATGGAAGTCAGTGAAAAATATACTTCATTACCCTGAACTGATCTGAAGTACCTGGATAATTTTCATTTCAACAGATTGTCAGCTAATGTGAGAAACAACAACAACAGGCCACAAAAACATGTTTATCACTGTTATTTCTCTGGTAATTGAACATTAGATTACAGTCACATAAAGCCCTGTGCAAACAACTTTATCTTCTTATTACCATTTCCTTTGTCATATGAGCTTTTTGCAAGCTCTTCACTGTGCAAACAAACCAACAAGGGTGTTTAGGGAAGGAAAGCCAATTCATCTGAAGGAAATCCTTGGGAAAACATTATACCATAATAGAAAATTCCTAGAAGCAGAATGAATTTAGCCTTACATTTAGTTGACTAAAAGCATGGTCAATATGATTTTGTACTCCCTGTGCACTACTTGCCTTCTCTTGACAGGACAAATAATAAAACAGAAAGGAAATCCCATTTGAATCCCACTGATGTATCATTTCTAAAGCCAGCAAGAGATCCGTTCCACTGAAGTGTTTCAGAACATTGGCTAAGAATAGTGAGTGGAAATGAATTGCTACACTTCTATCTTTCTCCTTCCAGCAAAATGTAAATACAGATGTGCATTTTCACGTCAACAAATGCGATCACTTTATTAGCATGATCCAGCTTAAGGTTGGCAAGAGGGTTTCTAAGCTCTAGGAGAAGGATTAGGGTTTGGGAGAGGGTTGTTTTATAGACTTATTTACCCTTTAAAAAGAACAATAAAACAAATTCATAAGTTGTTCTGTGGAACCACAGTCTCATTTTTAAACTCCTACGTGCAGAGAGTTTTACTGGAATAGAAAAAGAAATAGAGCTTTAAATCTGGTGGGTGGGAAAAGAGCAAAATAATAAAATAAAAAAAAAGGCAGATAAGAACAAATGTGTTTCAGCAGAGTTCTGATCTTGTATTCTTCAGGGCCTAACACAGTTCATGCACAAATGTGCCTACACCAAGATTGCTCCAAAGTGAAAGATGTAGAGAGCTACAAAAATTTTTGTAATTATTTTTAACCAGGAATCAATCTTAAGCTTATTAGCATTAATGTTTCTTTAACTGCAGCAGAACACTAATTATTGTAGAGTAAACCACTCTCACAAAAACAAAACAAAACAAAAAACAAAAACCCACAACATATGAACAGGACAAATTCAATTTCAGACGTTGTCTAAAGCAATGATCTTTAGGGTCTTTATTTGTTTTCATTTCATTTTGGTTTGGATGTTTTTCTGGATTTTTTTGTTTGTTTGTTTTGTTTTTTTGTTTTCCCTGGTTTGGGGCTTATTTTAGTTGGTTCACTGGTTGTTTTTTTGGGGAGGGGTTGTATTTGTTTTGGATTTTTAATACATAGGTGTGGAAGCCAGTCTCTTTGAATGGAGCCATGGCTCCTTTTGCTTACTGTCTTAATATTGCATTGCAGCTTTACAGAAATTATCTAGGTAAGGTATAAAATCTGGATATGAGTGAAATGGGATGATTACCTTCAAATCCACTGTGGGAGTGAGAGCTTTTCTCTCACCTAGCAAGTTATATCAAAGGCTAAACACAAGTAAAAGCCACATCTACTCATTCCAACTGACTTCCTCTAATTTAGCCCTGTTCACCTGAGTTGCACTCATCAGGTTGCCAATTTCTCTGACTCAATATAAAGCACAACTGCCACTAACTGAGGCCAATCCTGCAAAAGTATTGGAAGCTGGACTGAAACCTTGAATCCTTCACAGGACTTAATATTCATAATGAGAAGCGTGACCTCTTCTGGCATCCAATTATACATAACAATATAGATAGTTTAATAAGTTATCATCAGAGAGAAGGAAATCAAAGCCAAGTATGATCTCATTCTTCCATATAGTGTATTAACCTATCTAAAGACCTATCTAAAGTACTCTATCACAGAAGCAACCTAATAATTAAATGGAAGATGTCTCGTGCTTTATCACCCTTTATGTCTGTACTTTGCTAAGGAGAGGAACATTTGATCACTTTAAGGAAAAAAATAAAATAAAGCAGCTTAAAACTGATTAGGAGCTTTAATATAAAAAACAAACCTTCCATAGAATGCAATCCCAGATGCAAAACAATAATTTCTTCCAAAGTACATTTTCAGGAGTTGAGTTTATTTTTAAACATAGATAATGATACATCTTCCATAGCGTACAGACTGTCTGCTTAACTGTCTATTATTATAGCTTGAATATTAGTTACTTTAATACAAACAGCTAAATACATTGACAAAGATAAATGAAGCTCTAAAAGAAATTAATGAACATTTCCCATTGTGAATGAGTTTTTCATCTGTGACTACATTCAGATTGTGTCAATATAAACTTTCAGGCACAATATATTCCCTCACAGTGGCACTTTTTCAACTGCATGATAATTCCTTACATAATTATATATATGGATTCTTTAATTTGGAATGTCTTGTTCTGCAAATTGTTTGCAGAACAGAAGGTTAGAATAACCAAACCTGACACTTACAATCATTTTGGTTGATACCATATGTGGGAGTTTCACACACCTTTCTCCTTTTATGTATCTTCTTAGTGTTCTGTTATACAAATCAAGTGAGTCTTAAAAGTATAAATTATTATGAATTCCAACCTACTACAACATGAGCAACAAGAAGATAGCACATCCCGATGGTACAGGACACAATCATCATGGGGAAACCTAACCTGAAACAACAATAAAGTAAAAGAAAGATTAATAATAACATAGCAGTGCCAAAAGCATGGATATATTGTAAGACTGAGTTTAATACTCACCTTACTTTTCTATTTCCAGCCTATTTAAGAGATACGTGGTTGAAATCAACATAATTTCATTGATTTCAATGTATTACTTTCAACTTACTTTGTCTCACGGGTAAAATAACAACTCTTAGAAGTTATGCAACATTGGGATAGATCATACAGTATCACCTCAGATTAGATGAGCAACCCTAGGAAATCTACTAGGGTAGAAACTCCAATTTCTAACTTAATCTATGGCTCAAACCCCTTAAATTGTTTCCCGTCTGAGCCGCAGTTACATACTGTTTCTTTTCCGTACTTCTTATTAACTTGTGAATCAAGAACTGAACATTAGCTAATTGTTGGAAATAAACCCCAGACAGTTGAAAAGCACTAAAGCTGTGCTGTTCTGTTAAAAACAGCTCTTTGCTTTACATCACAGATTAAGCTTTTCAGACCATGCCCATTATATTTTACAGATTTCTTTAGATTGACAAACACAGGCAGAAGAGATGGACAACTTGAAAGGATGTTATGGGGTTTACTGATTTTTACTCTGCTAGATTTGTAGGTCTTCCACATCTGTAAAAAAAGGGGAGTGAATTTTCTGAAACTTAAAAAACATTGCTTTGTGGCACTGAAGGACTATGAAGAACCACTGCTGTGATCACACCAGTTTGTTTTATGTTACGAAAAACATAAGGAGAGCTTTGGTAAGAAATGATCATGTGACAAATAAGACTCCTTTTGTAATTTCTTCTGTCAAGTCCAGCCAAGATTTTCCATAAACCTCTTCAAAGCATGGTAGTGTTCTCTGAAGTGCAGCCTTTGATTTATTCTCTTTCTTGAAGTAAGACCTACTTATTACATATGGGTATATTAGTTGTGCTTTTGCTTGCAGGAGCCTTTGAGAAGGTTTCAGGAACCCATTTATTGATGATTGGAGGACACCATTTTCTGAACTTGACTGCATGAATAACACCTTATTTTAGGTAAGTACAGCTAAAAGAGACCTCTTGGGACATTTAATCTCTCCAACGCTTCCTCAGTGTAGGAGAAAATTACAAAAAATGAAAATCAAACACATCAGTGTCTCACTGTAGTCTACCCCTTCTACCTCCTCCTACCTGCAGCTGCAAAGTTGCTCTAAACATTGTGATATTCAAGCGTCAGATTTACTTTATTGGTGTTTTGCTGAAAAACTGGCTGAAGGAAGCATAGATGTGACCAACAGAACAAAGGAACTCATTGTCATGGGTTTAAGTTTCTGATAACGGAATTCATCTCAGGAATCAAGGTCACACCCTACCCCCAGCCAGATGCACAAAAATCAGTCCTAGCCTATAAAGCTGACTGAACAATTAGGAAACCAGTACAATTCAAACATTCTGAAGCAAATGTTGGAATTGCTTAGTGAAGAACAAGCTTCCCCACAACACTAGCTGTTCTTGACTCACTAACAAAATGAAACTGAAATGTACTGTTAGAAATAGAGGCAAACCAAAGAAAAAAAAAAGAAAGAAAAAAAGAAAAAAGAAAAAAGAAAAAAGAAAAAAAAAAAAGAAGATGGGGAAAAAAAAAAGGAAACACCAGCTAGGTTGAAAATGTTTAAGGGACAAGACTGTCAGAGCAAACAGATTATCTCATTTCTTACCCTTTGACATCCCCCTGAAAAGGCTGTCATTGGCCTGTGTCCATGAACATGAATTTCCTGTTCCAGAAGGACAGTTCCAATGCCCAGCTCAAGTGGTTTTCTCCCACATTTCTCTGGGATTTAGGACCTGATGTGTCTCCTGACATTCTGGTAACAGGCATTATTTTTTGTATTCTACCTTCAAAAGCATTAATGTTAAGCTGGTGTATGGAATTGGGAAAGCAGAGAGGGAGAGGAGGAGAGAGAAGGGCTGGGTGTGTTCAAGTGGTGAAAGCTGTGAAGAACTGTTAAAAAGGCTCACTGGATTTTCACAGCATTCAAATATTTCCTCGGAAGTCTTAAATATATTTGGAAGTGCTCATTTCTTTTATTTATTTATTTTTTTCAGATGAGCATGTGTAACTATGCTGCAAGTGTTCTTTTAAAGTTTGACTATTTAGATCCTTGCTTTTGAGTGACTTTACTTGGGAAAAAAAAGTCATTATTCAGATCTTTAAAAGTATTGTTTTTATTCACTACTCACTAAACTATGATCAAGCTGGTAACATTGCAAAACAGAAGAGACGGAGCTATTTACATTGGAATTATTTTAGAAATAAAAAAGCAAAATAAATAAATGAATTTGATGGCTAGCCAATTGCTCTGAATATTTCGTCCCTCATCTGAGTGTGTCTGATTTCCAGTCCTCCCTAATCTCACTTACTTACATAAAAATGTCCAGATAGGGCAAAAAAAAAAAAAAAAAAAAAGAAAAGAAAAGAAAAGAAAAAAGAAAAGACAGCAATGGCTGTAGGAATAAAATAGCATGGCTATAAAATCCTCCTACATCCTTCTGTATATTTCATGAATGTTGCCTGCAGCTGAATCCACATGACAGGCTGGTGAAGTGGAGACTGCTACAACTCTCACAAGAAAACAGGTTGTTATTTGACAGAAAACAGAATTTTATTGACCTCACAGTTAGCAAGCGAAGAACTGGTACTGAGAGAAGTGAGGATAGCACAGATCTTAATCTGTACTAATACAACCTAACAAACCTCCCTGGGAACACACAGCAGCTCAGCAGTGAATGGCAACATAATGGTTTTGTGAAGACTTGTGAGGGGAGGTAAGAATCCAAAGAGATTTAACAGTTTCTCAACCAATAAAAAGAGGAGAGAAAGAGACCTAGCGTGAAGGGTTTCCATAGAAGAAAACGGATGGATTACATAGGACCTCATACAGATATGCAGGAGCTGTAAAAGTCCCCCTACTCTCACAGCCGGAGCCAAACTTGCAGCCAGAGCCACACACAGCCTGGGGAGGTACCTCACCTCATTTAGCATGGATGGTTGCATAGAGCCCAGCTATGAAACCAGTACTCTCACGGCATGGACAATTTCCTCTCAAATTGAGGCCTGAATCTCAGGACCACTAGCCTGAGCACTAATGTAATTGGATCAAATTCTATGCAGAATTTGTGACAGGGAGAGAGGAGATGAAGCTCACTCCATGAATATTAGTTACTGCAGAGATAGTCGATACCTGTGTAGGATCAGTATCCAATTGTGCTATTGCTCTACCTCAAGGGAAGACACAGCTCCTGTCTCAGGCTACATACAACATAATGTTTGGGTACCTACATTATCTTTATTTACATCAAATGTAAAAGCACATTTTAAACAATGTAAAATTTACTTTCCACCAATGGTCATTTTCAGCATTCACCGTGAAGTGATAAAGCAACACATCAGCTGTTGCTCCTGCCCAGGAGAAATGATCAGTAAGGCTTAGCAGCCCTAAAATCTCCTTCTCAACTAATACTTCATGTTAGTAAGAAACATTAATCAGCAACTTCATCATGAAAATACATTTTTACAAGATCTTGTAAAGGAGGCGCATCTGGTATGACATTTCTATACACGAGCTAAGAGAAGAGGGCAGACACATCCTGCACTGGGTGGCTTTTTCATCCCTTCTGGCCACTGCAGACAAGGAGATACACAGGCCCTGAAAGGCACAAAAGCTTGACCCTGACTCTCTGTAGCCAGTTCAGGGAAAATGTGCTGACTTCTCACTTCTGCAGAGGGGAAGGGATGGGTAACAGGACCTAGCAGTTCCCCCACTTCCTCCTCCTTCTCTTCCTACCAGAATTTTACATGCAAACCTGCAATCTAAGCAAAATCACACTGCTAAAATATACACAAGCAGATGTTAGTTCAGTGTGAGATACTAGGAACATTTCAAGCAGCAGCCCCAGGTTTTTTGTCTTGGACAAAGTTTTGCTTATTAATAACTTTAGTGATCCAGTAGTGAAAAGCTTGCAAATCATCCCAGTGCAGGAGAGATGTCAGACTCTGTAGAGAGCAGAATTCAGCATGTTTTTGACAAATTAAAATGAGAATTTGGAATGTACAAGGAGAAACTCTGTAAAGAAAAGTGTGAAGTATGTATTAGGAGAAATCAAACACAGGCACAAAAACCTGCAAGGAAAGTGAAGCTTTTCATGGTAATGATCTAGTCATTTTTAATTCAGCCTCACTGCAGGATTTCTGGCCTTGTACTTAGAAGAAAAAGAAACTGGTGGATGATTATTCTAGGGATAAATCCCATTTATAATTAGCACCCACAGAGGCGAATATTACAGTTTTCTTAGGTTAGAAGTTTATCCAACATAGTTTGTAAATAACAACAGAGAAGCCTTTGGAGTCAAAGTTGCATTTTCCTGGACAAACGGATCTCCTGCCATACCATGCAGCTCTAGTTTGTGGTGCCCTGTGAGCCAGCGGGACCTAGGATGTCCAAGACCAAAGTTCATTGTCTTGTACTGCCTAATTTGGGGCATGACATACGAAACACTTACCCATAAAAACCCCACCTGCAGGCACCACCACCCTGACAACTGTAACTACAGACACAGCTAACAACTTACACAGTCTGTACTTCCTCTGGGGTACCAGAGCAAAACCATGCCTGCAAGGAAATGGGGAACATTCACACATTCCTGACTGGGAAAGCAAAAGCAGATATCTCCTAGGACCAAACATTTGGCAATGAAAGGAAGCAGCCAGCAATAAGAGTTAGAGTTACAGCTAACTTCTGTTCTGGCTTGCACACACAGTTTAACAAACAATTTAAATTATATTGATGAGGTTTGCATCAGGCTTAAAATTTTGTTTTTGTCACTTCATATCAGTTTCATACTGTAAGCCTTGTAGAAGATACAACATTCTCACCCACCTACTTGTTCCCTTTATTCAACACAGTACCGCGCACCTGAATCTTGCCATCTGAAAATATTTTGCAAAGAACAAATGATGGGTAATCCTCATAATTCTTGGAAATTCTCTACTCATCTGCAATGCCTTGTCGTGGAAGTTTGCTAATCGTAAGCTCATTTTTGAAAGCACATATACACCTATGAAACCGGCCTCAAAAATGAGACTCAGATGTGGGTATACTGAGAAGATATATAAGGTCATTTCCAAATGACAGGGAAGTTACACCTTTTAATGAAGTTTCACAATTTTATTTGCAAAGTAACTTGTATTTCTTTCCAACAGTAAGGTAAAACTACAGAATTCATGTATCTTAATGACAATGATGTACCATAACCCTCAGGAGTCAAACAAAAATCAGCTTGTTAACAAAGCTTATGCAGGTCTTCATAAGTTAGATTTATACAACATTATCTATAAATTATTTCAACAATCCTAGATACAAAGCTAATTTTTACTGCAATTTTTTGCTGTCACATTCTCCTATGGAGAGATTTTTAAAAAGATTATGTTGATTTTTCAACATAACATAAAAAATGCTCAGGATTTCTCGAAAAACAATCTATATTTACTAACCCTGTTCATTAATTCTTTAGCTTTTTCTCTTTGGCTTTTGGAAGGGGTAGAAATTTAAAGGAAAAAAAAATTAATTTCTTGTCTGACTCAATCTCAAATCCACTAGGAATTCTGCTCCTTCTTAATTTCTCTGTTTTTATCATATCTGTGGTCACTTTACTGTCATCCTATTTCTTCTCTCCCTTTCCATTATTCCAAGTCTCTGACATACTAATCCACTCCACCTGAAAGGAAAGTATAGCCTTTACTGTTATTTTCTATGCTTTTATGTATATATATTTATTACATGCCCATGTCCCCCTCAAATCTGACACCTGTTGTAGCTCAGAAAACAGGTGGCTAAACTGCCAGTGAGCATTAATGCAACATTAAATTGCTGTGAAATTCACATAGTCTAGAATTACATAAAAATTACAGTGTTCTTACCTACTAGTTACCACACACAGGTGTTACTGTGTAATTGAAATCACAGAACAAAACCTATAATCCCATTTTCTTCTGATTGCTAAAATTATTATAATTTCTTGTGATATTTTATCTGTTTTGAGTCTACGCCAAGATTTTCCATATAGTCACTGAAAGAAGTTAAACTGAAATAAGAAAATTCAAATGCCGAATAAGAAAACCTACAGGTGTGAAGTTTTGCCTCTGGCAGTCTAGAAGATCTAGAAACATTTGCTGTAACCCTAACTCTTAGGTGCAGAATAAGTATGAGGCCTTTCCTCCTTCAAGCTTCTGATTACCTAAATTAAAAACCACATTGAAAAAAAAAACAAAAAATTAATTGGTCTGCCGGCTCTACCTGGAAGATTCAAATCACTATTAATAGAATTTTTTTGCAGAATCTGTTCAGGTCTCTGTGTTATAAATGGGATAAAATACAGGGCTGTTAGAACAAGAGACTCTGGTAACTGTCCAAAAGCTATTCAGAAATGGAAAGCTAGCAACCCCTATGAAATATAATGGAATAAAATGGAAAACATTTTAATTCTAGTTAAATAAATTAATAAATAAAAATGTTTTTGAATATTAAAAAAAAAAAAAAAAAAAGGAGAGAGAGACATCAGCTGTTAAAAGACAACAGCATCTAGATTTTCTATTTGAACCTAACAAAAAACTCCAATAGGAATTGGTGAAACTCTGCAAACACCTAGGAAATAATATAGGCTCCAATATAGAAACAAACCTGAAAACACAGAACTAACAGTGACATTTTACAAGGGAAGAGCAACATAGTCCTCATAAAACTGCCCAAGTTAATTTTCAAATTTTCTTGCTTTTCTAATATTCCTTTAGATTAACAAATATAATTTAGCAGTGTGTGTGAAGTGCTCAAAATTTCATATCTAGGAGACATCAGGAATGAAACAGGAACTTTTAGCATTTATCATTAAGGACTCAATGGCCAACAGAAATACCCCACATTTATAAGAGAAAAAAAATGACTTTGGACAAGCTCATTGATACCACAATATGTAAAGGAAGATGGACTCAGACATATGTGCATGTTGAGATCGATTATACTAATCCACAGAGCATGCATAACCTGGTTACTTTGCTCTATAAATCAGGCCTTAGAAGAATTATATTACAGAAAGAAGCATATGGAAGCCAAAGTTTGGAAAATCTCTTTAAATCACTTGTTTAAGAATAGGAATAGTCCCATTACTAATTTAGGAAACATAAATAAGTGCTGTTTTGGATTAGGAGTCAAATAGGTAAATCAAGTGATCCCCACTCCACAGATACAGACTCTCCTCTGGACCAAATCCAAAAGCCAACATAACAGTAGGATGGTCTGGATTCTCAGGTTTGTTCAACTTTGTAGTACCCATGGAATTTCTGTCTTTTCCCCATTGATGTGCATGAAACACTTGTCAGCATCCTCAGCAGAAAAGCTGCAGCTTCAAGCAAAAGTTTAGTAACTCTTAATGTGATACAATTAGCCAAAGCAACTAGCAAGATTTTCCTGTATATAATATCTGTATATAACTTTGAGCATCAGTAGCATACCACAATGTCGAGAAATAATGGATATCCTGAGAAAACAGACGTTGCGAGCAACATGACTTAGGTTACACATTATTGCTTTTCAATTTCCAGTAAATTAACTGAATACAGTGGAATTATTTGGACATGACTTTCCTTTTTTTAATTCACATTTTTCCATTCAATGATAATATTAGTTTAATTCACTTCTGTTTTACCTTGTTTTATCACAGAAAACAGAAGATGCAGCAGCATAAAACTAAAAACATGTGCAATTACTGTGTTAGTCATTCTTTATCATACATAAGGCCTGTATCATACAAAGGTCCTTCAAGCATTTTTGCTAGACATCTTTGCACGTAAGCATCTTTCCCGAAGTTTTAAAACAGCTAAAATCTACATAACTCTTTAAAACCTAAATTGATTTATACCTACTACTATATCAGTTGTTCGATTTGTACATTCCATAAAAAGAGTGTATTTTCTCTTTTTCATCAATAGATGCTCTCAAAAACAAACAAACAAAAAAAAAAAAACCCAACACAGTACACAAGGTTAAATCTCTGGTGCAAGCTGTCAAAACTATAGAAGTTTACATTCAACGTAATAACTCCATTCCTGCCCAGATAGAGTTATTATGACTGTATATGATGAGTGATATTATATGCTGCATCTTGGTAAAAACAGTACACCATTGACCGGGTTTTTGTTCATCTTTCATCTGAGGAGTTTTTTTTTTTCATTTTTAAAATGTAACACACTTGCTCTTGTTTCTAAACTTGGTGCTCCAAAGAGAGCAAACTATTTACTTTTACTGTCTGCAAAGGGGCAGCTAGACAAATGTTTACCAGTACACTAAACTGAGCTGAAATAAATTTTGCAAATTTAAATTTGCACACATTCTTGAAAATTCTACCATTAAGTTTTGTTTTAATAGTTTCAGCTCACATGAGTTCATGATCCATGAATGCTGAAATTAAAGAGAGTAATTGCCAAGAACCTTTGAGTCCCCAGATAGGCCCTAAAGGTCCGTATATTGTCTCTTTAACTTGAAATGTCCTACAGGCAGACAAGTCTTTTTATTCATTAAGTGTAAGGGGAACACAAAGACTAGTTCCCTTCCTGCTTGCTAAGAACTACAGCACAAGATAAACTGTGGTGTAAAGATTTATGATGCTCTACAAGTAACTTCTTGAATTTATCACAGCTTCATGTCACTCTCAGATGTAACATCATCTTTTAGAAATGTATTTTTTCTCTGCATCTGCCAGATAGACCCCAAAACAAGTTTGGTCCTTAATTCATTGCTTTTGACTTTGGTATGAAAGCTTCATGTCATTCTAAAGCCTAAAGAATAGAATAATATGAAATAATTGACTCAGCTCATTACAGAACCCATACTTATTCCTCTACTATGAATCTATCCAGTGAAGCACAGCTGTAAGCTTGAATGTAAGAAGATTAACATCACCACAGACAACTAGAAGAGAAAAATCAATGAAGTACATCTTCTATGACAGTACTTTAAGAGACTTAGGTACTGATTATAGTGTTAGTAGAAAACCTTTGTGTTGCTGGTAGTGAACTGTTTTCATGATTTGTTTGAATGGTTCTGATACAAGCATTCAGCTAATGAAATGGACTGCTACAAAACAAGTGAGATTTACAGTGCAAAAATGAGTGTGTTAGGACTGCTGAAATAGGTTTTGCAATATTTAGTTATTGCTTCTGTGTTTTTTGAAACATTCAACAAAACAGAAAATCGCTTTGACAGTTATGTGCTTCTGAGAATGTAAATAAGAGGCTTACCCAAATTTTTGTCAGAATAACTTTCTATATTCCAAACTGCTATAGGCATTTCTCACAAAACAAAGTGTTTTGTATATTTTTGAAACAGTATACCTACCACAAGATGTATGTGTTACTTTATTTTTCTACACAGACCAAACAAACTAAAGATAATAGGTATGACAGAAAATTATGTGCTTTTATTAACCACAGGCCTAATTTTAAGTACACTAGCAAACTAAATCTAAGCAAAGCAAATCCCCGTTCTGAGTCTACCTATTACTCAGCAAGTTAAACCTCCTTTATATGAAGCAGTAGACAAATACAAACTCTAGAGATATATCCCCTCAAACTATAAAAATATATATATCAACAGTTTTTATGAGATGGAAGAGATATTTAAAAGAAAGACAAGATAGAAAAAGCATAGTGTAGAGGGGCAGATAAGTATCACTAGTGGGATGTTTTAACATGGCGCAGCTACATGCACCCCATTCTACTTCCTTTGTTTATTTGTTCCATTTTCTTTTAAGCAGCTGGTACAACCAAATTTTTTGTGTACAAGTGATTCTGAACCATCCCTAAGTCCCACTACGGAATCATGTTGTTATCTAAAATATCAGGATCATTGCTTCAGATATTTTTAGGACATTTTTCTTTTTGGTTCATTTCTCCAAATTTGGCTTTTTCTGCCAATAGACTTTTGAATTGCCTGCATTAGAAACAAATGCTATAGTAACGTATATTTATGCACTTCAGCCACACCATTATTGAACAAAATCCAAAGTAAAAGTTTGGCATTAATATCCTTAAAGTGCTGGAGATGGAATATGGATATTTCTTGACTGGCTGAAATAATTTAGTAATTTTTTTTTCCTTTTGCCCTTGAAAAGTCTATTCTTTAAATTGTTTTCCTACTGCTATGTAAACTATTTACATAGATGACGCTTAGTTCTGAATCTCTATCCTTTTTTGTCTAGCATTCAGTATCAGCAAGTGGTAAGGAGAAGACAGTAATACATACACAAAAAATGGGGAAAAAAAATTAAATATTATTTTGTAGCACATTACACACTACAACAAAGAGAAAAGGAAAAAAATTTTAAAACCAAAGAAAACAAACAATTTTCGAATTGCCTTAGTATGATTTCTTTTCTTTACTAGATTCTTCAAAGCACATAGAATCAAATGAATCCACAGCAACAACAACAAAAGAAATTACTGAAGTAAGAAATTACTAAAAAGCTATAAAACCTTATCTGTTTTTCAGGAATAGTTTTTTTATATTTTCCCAAAAAGTGTGTCTTAGTCACTATCAGTTTAAAATTAATATTGTTAAACAACTACTGCCATTTTAGCCTATCTAAATGCTATAAATGAGCATAAAGCTTCACTGTTTCTATTTAAGTAACCTCTTCCATTGAAGCTGAAAAACTGCAAGTGTTGACCAGGAAGTTATTCTTCAAGTGGTATACAAATGTAATGTTTAGATTAATGTATGCCTTGCTCAATGCCCCTGAGTGTGGCATCATAATAATTTTAGGTTACCAAAAATGACTATCAAGTTAAAGTGATAAAAAACCAAAAAATATAGTTAATACAACCACATCTTTTATGTAAGAATTTTCTTTCTTACAATGTATTTTTCTTTCTTTCAATGTATTTTCTTTCACAAGAAAATAAAGCTATATTTACTATCCTGAGAATAAGAAATATACTATACAACTACTTCGAGTAGTTCTTATTTCAGATGCATTATAGTAAAGATAATACAAATATTACATCTTCCTTTCTTCTGATCATCTTGCTATACACAAGAGGAGATTGATCTCCTACTTAGTAACAGAGGGAAGCCCATCTTCTTATTTCTATTAAAATCTGAAAAAATGAAATGTCTCATAAAAGTATTATTCTGATGTATTTTTGAATTTCTGTATGATGCTTTGGCAAGCAAACATGAAACAAGGGTAAAGTAAGTTTAAGCTGAAGTGAATTAATATAATCTCTCTCAAGAAGGCCTATTAGTCAGAGTTCATAGGCAAATATAAGTAACCTACAAACTGCCAGTGTCCTCTAGATTTCCAAGTCTTTGTGTCCCCTTTCGCCATTTAAGTGACCTTTGTGTCTGGAACTCATGTAAATTGGTTTGTAAAGCAATGTTTAAAGACGCAAGATTTCTCTGAGCAAATATTTTCAATACAGCACTTCCTTATTAATTCTGTTGATGACCAAAGTACTCTATTTACGTACAAAATCATTTCATAATTTTTATATTCTCTGTATAAGTCCCTTGTCCAGTAATGATACTGTATAATCAAATTTAGCATATTGTAATTAACTGTACACTCTGCACTTGATGTAATAACTGTATGAAGCTGCAAAAAGTAGTGTCTGGCTAACAAAAAACTATTTATACCAGCACATATGACATGTGAGAATTCAGATATACCTTGCTCAATACCAAAAACTATATACAAATTTTATGGAATAAAACCAAGAAACTGTCTCAAGACAGTTCAGCTTTGCATCTCTCTGAATCAAATGACAAAATGTATGAAAATGAGCAGTTATTTCACTAATAGTCTTCTTACAATCACCTCCATATTTGGCTGAACTTGCTTCCTTCTCCAACTCCCCTTTTCCACTAATTCACTTATCTTCAACTTAAGACAGTTTGGCAGAACACGACTTTTTTTCACCCTGCTGTTTATGAGCTCAAACACCACTCCTGGGCATACAGCTCATACTCTCTGCTGATTCCTGAAGACAATGTTGGCCTCATACCAACCCATAAAACTCTTAGTCTTACAGTAGTCAGAAAAGCCAGGAGTGGCAATAATCAGCCAGAAGCACCCA
Organism: Alectoris magna; assembly: GCA_030625065.1. Classification (NCBI taxonomy): domain Eukaryota; kingdom Metazoa; phylum Chordata; class Aves; order Galliformes; family Phasianidae; genus Alectoris; species Alectoris magna. The sequence goes on from CM060560.1 coordinate 66,015,455, forward strand.
AGAGGATTTGGAGATTTCTTTCTCCAGATAGGGAAAGTCAGAACGAGGTAAGAAAGGAGATTTTCAGTCCAGTCTCAAAACCATGCACAGTGCTCCCATTTTAGGGAGTAGTAGGGTGACTGATCATCTACTTGTTTCTTTAAAATCCAAAGGCGCAAGCAATCAATTTATTTATCAATTCTAATGAACTATAAGCAGACGAACAAAACACTCCAGCCAAACCATCTTACTCCTATTACTACAACATCTGTTCCTTCATATAGAAGTTCTTGGCTGCAGTCCCTCCTCATTAATCATTCCTCTCTGCATCTTGCTAAATTTGAGTGCTGCCTCTGATTTTCATTACCCAATATGTTTGTTTTGTCTGTTGATTCTATCTTTAAACTACACACCCTTTCATGCCCTTAACCACAGTCATCCTTAAAAAGCTAATATGTGGTAAAAAGTCCTGCCCTGTGGGACACATTTGTACAAGCCTAAATCTGAGCTACTGATCTTTCTAGATCACTGTTTGTTTGCCTTCCACTAGGTTTTTATTTTAGGATGAATTAGCCTCCAAAACTTATTTCTCTCTACTGAATCTTATGAGAGCCAGGAGCAATTAGTTGAAATAAAGACCTCAACACTGTAGAATGGAAATGTGAGGTGAGATCAGTCTCACCCTTACTGACAAACAGGTCTGTGAACACTGGGAAATTTCTATCAGTTTGTGTCTTTGATTGACTTTCCACCTAAGAAGTGGAAAGCTCCAAGCGAAGCTTTCTTCCATAACTTAAAATGATGTTGCTCTGCATGTTTTTTCAGTGTGTAAATTGTGGGCTCAGACTGAACTTTCCCTTAGTGGAATGCTAATAAAATTTGTTTTCTTCTTCCCAGCCACCAACTTTGATGACATTTCAGGGATGTTAATAATGTTTTAGAAATTAAGCCCCCTTTCCCCACAGTCCTCTCCCCTGTCAAATCTGTTTGAAGTTGATAAGCACATTCAGAAGTTACTAGGTGGGAGAAACACAGACACATTCACAGCAGTATGGTTACATGGGAAAGAATATGAAAAGATTTGATGGAAAGAAAGGAACAAAAGACTTTTCAAATGCTTTTTCTTTTTTTTTTTTTTTTATGAGACATACTTGTAAAAAGTAGCTAACTGATCATGAGATGTGCCAAATGGTTTCCATGATATAACTCAATAATGGCTAGAGAATCTACCTCTAGATGTGCATATATTACTTAGTTCTAGTCTCCAACTTATCAGAACGCTTATAGACATGGGAACATCATGGCGAAGAGAAAGAATCGTGAAGTTAAAAGTCAGCGTGAATTAGAAGGCATTTTTCTTTGAAATTTCATGCAATCCCTAAGGAATTAACTTCACAAAGTCTAAAATAGTAGTTAAACTATAAAAAAAAGAAAAATGATCACAAATCAATTGCAAATTTCAAAGCAGTTGACGCTCCCACAAAATATAGATCAAAATTTAATAATAGAAAACTGAAGCTTCATTTACCAAAATTTTGTAAAGTAACTGTATGAATTAATAAACAATCTCTAATGAAATCCAAATACGAGGAGCATTTTAACCAGTGTACTACTGAGGCATATACCTGCTGAACATGAAAATGTTGCCAGAGTAGGGGATAGTTTGTCATTATTACTCCAAGGGATAGTACTTCTTCATGCAGTTTGTATTCAGAAGTAACACATTCTAAATACTGAATACTGCTCAGAAATCTCACAAATCCCAAATTTAATATTCCAGCAGTGTACCTCATCTATGAAAAGTCTATGTATTCTTACAATGAAGAATATCTGCCAAAAAACAAAAACAAACAAACAAACAAACAAAAACAACAATAAAAAAAGGCTTGTATGCCTTGGTTGAAATCATTAAAATAAGAAAAATGTACTTTTTAGTTTTTTCTCCAAATGCAACTACATCATTAGTTTGCACCAAACATAGCATGCCTTGGTAGTTAAAATGGAAATAAACTTGCACCAGTGTCACTGAAGTAATTTATTTAATGATAAGCTTCAGCATGTATTTAGTATTTCAAATTCTTCTGTGCATTGACACACTAATTGCTAGTACTTCAGAATATACCCTGATTAAATTCACTTTGTGTCCAAAGAATACACTCACTAGATTTTCTGTACAATATTCAAAACACGATAATCTTAGAAACCATTTAAGTGAGGAGAAGTTGTACAATGCCAGAAAACAAAATTCAGTGTAAATATACGAAGTGACTGAAGATTTTGAATGTTGGTGTACCAGGGATAAAACTTTGACATTCGTGGACATTCATTTTTGGCAGGGAAAGGAAATGAGTTTACCCTGTAAGCCAAAAAGCCTTTGCAAGGGCAATGTGGATGATATGTATTACTTGCTTCCTATTTCTCTTTGTGAAGAGCATAAATTTTGTGCATTATTCACAACATTTGGTGGTGTCAGGTCTACATTCTAATGCAAATCATGTAGTTTATGCTTTATGCTAGTATATGTGTTTCTAAAAATAGGGTTTTCCTCAGCTAAGCCATGATGTAAACTACTACAGTCAAATACAGATTTAATTTCATGCATCAGCTTGACCCTCAACCTGTTTCCTTTTTCCCTTCCATCAGAGACATAAACTTTATGAATACTTTATGTAACTAAAGCATTTCATTCTACTGCCAAGAAAATAATTCTCATCAAAACACATTCTACCAACTTCTTATGAGAAGCCAGAAACAATGTTTCTTGCTTGTTCTCCCATTTCTTCTTCTTGACTTGGTTGCCTGTACTATTCCAGGTTCGGATGTTGATGAGAGCTTCATCAAGCTCTCCTTTAATCTCTCTTCTTATGTGCTTCATAGTATTGTCTCTTGCTAAGGAGATGCTGTCCTTGATCATCTTTTTCCTCTTTCCTTGCGTCTCATCTCTGATGAATTTCACCAGACTACATACAACTCAGCAGTGTTACTTGCACTGAAAATTCATTAATCTCAATCCTTCTGATTAAACTAACTGTAATTTTTTTTTCAAATTAGTTTAGTGCATTCCTCTGCCAGGCAGTTATTGATCTTCAGTGAGGAGCTTACTCTCAATGGTAGCCCAGCACAGTCCTAATTTTCTCCCTGTGAATATTCTCCTTCATTTCTTCATAACATTTTAATCGTACACTTTACCTTCACCTACCATTTTAGTTGGTTTGGATTCCCATCTCTCTTTTCACATCCAACCTACACCTAAAACTCTTGCAGATTATCTCTGCATAAGTAACCATTTGCATAACTAAAATGCTCACCTAGGGCTCTCTCGAGTCAGTTTCTCCGTGTCCTTTCCTCTGGCCTCAAGAAATATGAAGGTATATAAGAAACAGTTCAGTGATTTCCACTTTACATATTCCCAATAGTTTTCTTTTGCATAAAGCAGAAGTTCTTTCAATTTTCATAGAACATCAAAGCCTACTCCTCCCCATTAATTATCTGTTTATTAACAGCAAAATGTTTCCAGCTGTATCCTGGTGTCAGCCCTCATCACCATTGCTTATATTTTCTATTTACTACTCCTACAGTCCTTCCCAGCATTGGTAGGAATCCTCTGCAATTCACTATAAGGTTATGTTACTACCATGCCTCATTCCATTTTGCCTTGACACAATGCCATTACTTACCTATAGTAAGTAGGTTTTTCCTTGATTGTATCAATCCACAGTCCACAGCACCACATATCATGGTAGACTTTGGGACTGATAGATAACTCTTAGAATCTAGGGAACTGAAGCTCTATTATATTAATTTACATACCTGCATCTTCTTTTGGAATGCATTTTCCCCCAAATTACAATAAACAAAAATAGAATGAGGGGAAAAACAAAAAAAAAGAAAAAAAAAAAGAAAAGGTAGTATCAGCAACCAAGAGGTACTAGAATAACCAAGTCATTTCTGTCCCAAAGCTAGACAAACGTCCCAGTAGTAATTTAGTGTTTCCTAACCAGACTTGTTAACATCCATCAGTAAAGCACAGCTCCATCTGGCAGAAGACAATTTCTTGCATTACATTTCTTGTATTGCCTCCTGGGTCATGTCACATTACTGAAACATCTCATAAACTCTACATATAGTCCAACAGGGTCTTCAATGACAGCACACCATCTAAACATTTCTGAAGTGCAGACTGACCGTTTGGTTTTGCTGGCATTTGGCTCCATGTTAGTTTACGCTCAATATACACTAGCTAAGACATGTTCCATGACCTAAAATGATACAAATAACTCATTTGGCAAGAAAACACAGCTCTGCTGGTTTTCCACATTTTACAATAGTTGCCATTGAAGACAGCTTGATTTATTTATTTATTTATTATATTAAGAAAGCTTGCTTTTGCGATATGTCATCATAGTAGCAGTAAAAATCTCAACATGGAAAGGGCTAAGTTGCAAATAGAGGTACCACTAGTAGTTTATTCCCAGCATGATATCCAGCACATTCTGCTTTTCAGGTACTTCTGCAGCTGGATTGTGAATACACTGCTACAGATGATTAGAGTCCTGAACATCTGCATTGCAATGATTAAGTCACCTGTTCTATTCAGCAGTGTGGAATTTGGCTCCTGATTTAGCCACCTAAACTCAGGTGCCTCATGTGTAGCAACCTGTGTGGGAGATGGATGAATTCTTGCTACAGTCTGTAGAGACCCAGACAACGCAGCAATTGGAAATTTTGGAAGTATCTGATCTTTCTTTGACACATGTATTTAGTAAGATGAGGAACTTTTTACTGAGATCCAAAAAACTAAGGAGAAAGAGATGCTCTCCACTTTCAGTTGTCTAAATAGGCTAACAAAGTGAAACCAAAAGCTACTATTTAATATCTGTGGTTTTCTATGAGAAAATCATGCCTTCCTTCTACAAGTTTTCATGAAGATGTACAAGAATCTCTTTGTAAAAAGCCACCTGTTATAGTGTTGAAATCAAAAGATAAAACAGATCACCCTACTTTATCCCACTTTCACATATTCAAATGTGCCTGATATTTCCTAAGTTTTATTTGCAAAGCAGCACCATTCACTGCTCATCCTAAGAATAATAAATAACATAGTCACATGCAGTAGATCAAGCATCTTATCAGACCAAAATTATTTGAAAATTCCAAAATTTCATAATTTTCTATTAATTTCCAAAAAGGGAGTCAGCCAACACCTACAAACGTAACACGCATGTTCTGTAGTCAAGCTTATAGAAGGGCTCTAATATTATTAGAAATTGTAAGATCCAGAATTTCCCCAAAACCTAAGTTCTATAACTTCTATACCTCCTGATTTTCTGATATATAATCACTGGGCACTTAAACACAAAAGAAACAAAAAACTGTCCGGAAGATTTTCACTGGGCTGCTATATATTCACATAGAGTATCAGGTCCTTGGCCAATCCAAATACACCTGCACATGTTAGGACAGCTTTTAAAAAATCAGACAGTAAATGGAAAACTAGTTCTAATCTTAATCACTTTGTCATCACACTTCCGTGATCAAATGTTCATGAATAACATAAACAAAACTTTATATAAACTCTGATCCATGCTACTAAAAGTATGCTTTACAATATGCATTAATTACTTGGTAGAAAAATAGTTCTGTTCTTTTTTTCTAGCTAATGAATTTTAAATATGTCCAATAGACTTGTTTTTGAGTAGATAAAATGCTTTGAGAAATGAGTTGATAAGCTGAAAAAATTCAAAGACAGTTTGTCTATAAATATATTAACACCTCCATTAGATTCTTTAAGAGTAAATCCTCCTTCAACTCTGGTGAAGTAAACAGAAGTTATTATTAGACATTCAAGGAACAACATATGCTTTTATACCAGATTATCATTGTTACGACAGCACCTACATAGCAAAACATACATTGTGGATACCAGCAGGGAACCTTTTCAACTGCATCCACTAAATTTAAAAATATATATCTTAAACAAGAATGGGCTGAATAGATGTACATTATAAATTATAGATGCTAAATCACAAACTCAATGTTTATTAAGTTGGCATTAGCAACTGCAACAATGATATAGAAGGAAACAACCAGATAAAAAAAGGAAAGATCAGAAATTTCATTGTTCTTGTACTAAAATTTAGGAGGCTAGCCAAGGAGGTCACAGAGCTAAATGTTACTGAATGAATCACTGAATTTTTATGCAAAAGTCACCAAGCAAAATATTTCAATCATGTAGCTAGAGCACCATGTAGGCAACAAAAATTAATAAAACTCTACATCGGTTCAAATGTATGCTTTTGCCCCCGGTCCAGCAAAGTACTTAAAAAAAAAAGTACCACCTGTATCCTTCTGATTTTACTAGAATCATAGAATAGTTCGAGTTGGAAAGGATCTTGAAGATCTGGTTTCAATCCCTTGCTATGGGTAATTACACCTCCCACCAAACGAGTTTGCTCAAAATCCCATCCAACCTCAGTTTCTAAGGATGAGGCATCCACAACCTCTCTGGGCAACCTGTTCCACTGCCTTATCACCCTCATAGTGGAGAAATTCTTTCTTATATCTAATCTTCTAGTTTAAAGCTAGAACCTCTCGTCTCTTTGCTACACGACCTTTCAAGCTTTCTTGTAAGCCCCTTCCTGTACTGGAATGCCACTATAACGGTCTCCCTGGAGCTTTGTCTTCTCCAGGATGAACAATCCAAATTGTCTCTCATAGGAGAGGTGCTCTAGCCCTCCAAACATTCTCATGGTCTACTTCTAGACTCTCTTCAGCAGCTCCATAACTTTCTTACATTGGAGGCCCCAGAGCTGAATGCAGTACTTCAAGTGGGGTCTCACAAGAGTGGAGCAGAGTGGGAGAACCACCTCCTTCAGTTTACCAGACATGCTTCTCACGCACCCAGGATACAGTTGGACTTTTGGGCTGCAAATGCACATTGCTGGTTCACACTGAGCTTCTCCTCAGAGCTGCTTTCAATTTGTTCTCCTCCCAGACTGTACTTGTGCTTGGTATTACCCCATTCCTGATGCAAGATCTTGCACTTGGAAAACCTACTTGAACTCAGTGACGCTTCCATTGGCCCACCTTTCAAGCCCATCAAGATCTCTCTGAATGGCATCCTTTCCCTCCAACCTGTCAACCAGACCACACAGCTCATGTCATCAGAAAACTTTCTGAGGGTGGGCTAAATCCCTCTGTCCATGTCACCAACAAAGATGTTAAGTAGCACTGGTCCCACTACTGATGTCTTAATGAGAACAATACTTATCATTTGTCTCCACCTGGACACTGAACCACTGACATTTACAACTGTTTGAGTGCAAATATCCCATCAATTCTTTATTCACTGAGTGGTCCATTCATCAAATCCACATCTCTCCAGTTCAGAAAAAAAGGATGTTTTGCCATCGGAAAACTAGATGCTAGTGGGCAGCCATGGCAACAGGAACTGTTTCTAATTATGTGCATTGTACGAATTTGAATTACAAAAAGTCATACAGTCTATATGATTAAGCTCATGAGGACATAAGAAAAGATTAGTTTCAGATTTACCTTTGACTTTCAGTAGAGCTTGTGTCGCATGTACCTGCTCTTAATTTCAGATTATTCCAATTTGTTATTCAGTCATTGTTTTCATAGTTTTGAAGACCACACGGAAATTGCAGTCAAAATCTAGAAAGCCTGTTGTGATCCTGAACTATATGTAACAAGTCTAGTCAAGGGAAAAAGTACAGAAATACCATATATTTATGCCATAAAGGCCCTGGGCAATAACCAGATGGTGTTTGATTTATTATTTTTGCATGAGGAAGTTTTTTGTAATGTTAATGTTAAATGGCAATACAATTAATTAAATTCTTAATAGCTTTGCCATTGGAATACACATCTGTATGTTTATAAAGACAGAGTGCATTCCCCTATGGACAAACATCATGCTTTCTTAAATTGTGATTTACAACAAGCATCAGCACAGCACATACATAGCAATGAGAATACTTTCAAAATAGTGCTTCATTTTCAACAAGAACTTCTGTGTGTTAAACATTTTAGCTATTGTCAATGAAATAATTTATATATAAATAGTCACAATTAATGGTGAGATTTCCAAAACTCGTGCTCATAACAGGGGTTTAACTCATTTTTATAAAGTAACCCTAGATGGTACTCATATAAGGAAGAATAATAGATCACTAATTTAGGAAGTTAACAAGGGATGTAGGAAGCCAGAAAAACAACAATTAAAAAAGAAAGGTTGAAAAATGTAAGATTATGAGTCCAATGAAAAAATTATACTAGGGACACCAGTTTTTCTACACTCTAAAAAGATAAATGGCTGATTTTGCATTTCTTGTGCAGCAAAAATTCTTAGTAACCACAGTAATATTCAAATCCCCATCATATACATGAACAGACTCAAATATTGAACAGATAATATCTATCAACAGTGCATGATTGTTACAGAAGTTATTCCCATAAATTGGATAAATGCAAAAGAAATAAAAATATAGTACATGACAGCAGAAGCATAAACATGGAGCACTACTCTGAAAGCAATGCCTCCCATTTGATTATGTTGGCTTATGACATCAGAGGTGGATGTTGGTGGTATGGCAGGAGTGGTTGAACCTTCCCACCAACATTCCACAACATTTTGTTACCATGTGACAGATGGCAGTAGAGGGGCAGACTGGCATAGAAGTGCAGATAGAGCAAAGGTGTGTCATTTTTACGAAGCATGGAATGCAGACTCTTGTTCATCACTGGTGAAAACGCATAGCTAACCGTGGTCACCATGTTGAAAAATAGTGTTTTGGTTCCAAGAATTGACTCTGTTAAATGGTGTTACTGTGGTGTTTGCATCTGTTGTAGTTTCTATTACTTTAGGGGTAATACACTCAAAATTTCCACTGGGATGAGAGCTTTCAAACATACTGTATGGCCAACTGGCAAAGAACTGCATGTTGTTAGCTAAATATAGTTTGGAAGCTGGAAAAACAAAAACAAGTCAGTCTTATTCTATTTTTACCTTCGAAATACTCTGAACAAATGATGCCTGCTTGCTGCATGCATTATTTTTTATGCATGATGAAATACAACTATTGTGACTAGCACCCATATACAATTTTCAAGAAGACTTGGATGCTCAGGGAAAGCCATTCAAGATTTTTCCTAGAATAAAATTCAATGTATTATCCATACGCTTCATTAGTAAGACAGTTTGGCCACTTAAGCTGAATTCATATCACATGAAAATAACAATATGATCATTGCAAGGAAAGTCTACCTGGAAAAAAAGCAATACAAGGGAAGGGTAGCTGCCCAGTTCTGTTGAATCCCATGCCCTATGCTGACTTAAGCTTGTGTAGTGCCAGGGAGAGCATCTTCACTTGTGTCCTCAAGGTCTTTCCCCTGTCAACAGCCTCAGAAAGCAGGTGTGTGACTAAAGAATACAATTATCGTTTAAACTCCCCTCCATTTATTTAGCTAGACGAATTACAGATTTGAACCCTTCTCAGCCTATTCCTGCTGAAAAGTCCTGACCGTTTAATCTGATAGTTGTTCAGAAGCTTGTGAAGTATTCGGTTTTTATCTGTTTTTCTCATAATTCTCACACATCTTTATGGATGAAGAAAGCCCTACATAATACTGACCAGAAAATAAAAGGGGAAGAGGCGAATACATAGGAAAGGCAGACCGACATCGAGGATGAGAAGGATAAAGAGTATTGAGAACTCAAAAATGAACATAGATGAATGTGTTACATTGGTTCTATATTAATATGTTCTGCTTTAGATATCACTTATTTTTCTCTTCTGTATTTTCACTTGAAGAATTTTTATAGAATGTCAGTGTATGCAGAATGAGAGTTTTATGCTCAGATTCAGCTTCAGGCATGTGCATATGTGAGGGTTGCGGTGTTTTATTTTTGTCTAAGTTCCCACCATAGACATTGGAAGATCTAGTCAATACAGTAAGCAGTGTTTAGAACAAACATAGAATCATAGAATCATAGAATCACCAAGGTTGGAAAAGACCTAAAAGATCATCCAGTCCAGTTCACCTAACACCAATAGCTCCCACTAAACCATGTCCCTCAACACAACATCCAATCGTTCCTTGAACACCCCCAGGGTTGGTGACTCCACCACCTCCCTGGGCAGTCCATTCCAGTGACTGACCACCCTTCCTGAGAAGTAATATTTCCTAATGTCCAGCCTGAATCTCCCCTTCAGCAGCTTGAAACCATTCCCTCTAGTCCTATCACTAATGACACAAGAGAAGAGGCCAACCCCCAGATCACTGCAATCTCCCTTCAGGAAGTTATAGAGAGCTATAAGGTCTCCCCTGAGCCTCCTCTTCTCCAGGCTGAACAATCCCAGCTCCCTCAACCGCTCCTCATATGGCCTGTGCTCCAGACCCCTCACCAGCTTTGTTGCCCTTCTTTGAACACGTTCCAGGGCCTCGATGTCTTTCTTGCAGTGAGGGGCCCAAAACTGGACACAGTACTCGAGGTGCCGCCTCACCAGTGCTGAGTAAGGGGGACAATCACCTCTCTGCTCCTGCTGGTAACACTGTTTCTGATGCAAGCCAGGATGCCATTGGCCTTCTTGGCCACCAGAGCACACTGTCGGCTCATGTTCAGCCAAGCATCAATCAATACCTGCAGGTCCATTTCCTCTACACAGTCTTCCAGCCACTCTACCCCAAGCCTGTAGCGTCGCCTGGGGTTGTTGTGGCCAAAATGCAGGACACGGCATTTGGTCTCATTGAACCTCATCCCATTGGCTTCAGCCCAGCTCTCCAGCCTGTCCAGATCCCTCTGTAGGGCCTCGCTACCCCCAGGCAGATCGACTCTTCCAGCCAACTTGGTGTCATCTGCAAACTTACTGAGGGTGCACTCAATGCCCTCATCCAGGTCATCAATAAAGATATTGAAGAGGACAGGCTCCAGCACCGACCCCTGGGGAACACCACTCATGACTGTTTGCCAGCTGGATTTGACTCCATTAACCACCACTCTCTGGGCCCAGCCCTCCAGCCAGCTCCTTACCCAGCCAAGAGTGTACCCATCCAAGCCACGGGCTGCCAGCTTCTGCAGGAGCATACTGTGGGAGATGGTGTAAAAGGCTTTGCTGAAATCTAGGTAGACCACATCAACAGCCTTTCCCTCATCCACCAGATGGGTCACTAGATCATAGAAGGAGATCAGGTTGGTCAAATGGGACCTGCCCTTTGTGAACCCATGCTGGCTGGGCCTGATCCCCCCATTGTCCCACACATTCCATGTGATCTCCCTCAAGACAATCTGCTCCATAACCTTCCCTGGCACCGAGGTCAGGCTAACAGGCCTGTAGATCCCCGGATCCTCCTTACAACCTTTCTTGTAAATGGAAGTCACATTGGCAAGCCTCCAGTCTTCTGGGACCTCACCAGTCAACAAGGAGCGCTGATAGATGATGGAAAGCAGTTCGGCCATCACCTCCTCCAGTTCCCTCAGCACTCTCAGGTGAATCTCATCCAGACCCATGGTCTTGTGGTAGTCCAGTTGGAGTAGTAAGTCTGACCGTTTCTTTCAGAATCACAGCGGGTTTAGTCTGCTCCCCAGCAGAGACTACCAGGCCAGAGTGCAGGGTACCCTGAGGATAACTGGTCTGACTTTTAAAGACAGACATAAAGAAGGCATTCAGAAGCTCCGCCTTTTCCTTATCCTCAGTGGTCACATTCCCAGCCTCATCCAGTAAAGAGTGGAGATTCTCCTTTGTCCTCCTCTCACTGTTGATGTATTTATGTATTTAACATGTATATTATGTATTTTATTATTATATTTTATTCTATTATATATATATATATAAAATATTATATATATTATATTATTATTTTATTATATTATTGTATAGTATGTATATTATGTATTTAACACGTTTCCTGCAGACTGATACAAGTTATAGATTAGGTTTCACTGAGTCTGTTGTGAGAGAGTCAAACCAGTAACCTAAACAAAGGCATTAAGTGCTGCTGGAGATGTGACGATTGTCGCATTCAGCTTGCATCTGCCACTTAAGAATGGTCCCCCGTGGCAGCCCCGCAAAAACGTGTTAGATACAGGACTAGATAAATATTTGTTTAGGCAAGTGAATCAAGGTTTACATCCCCACTACAAGATCCAGTTGGAGCTTAGGAAGTTAGTTTATATCATATCAGGTACTATAATTGAAGGTAAACCCCCCTCCTCATTTTCACTGTTGTATTTAGATTTGAGATATTTTTGATATATGAAGATAACCAGAATATTAATTGTTAAAATAGTACATTCGTTCACTTTTCATTGTGCACTTCTCTGGGATAAAACTAATCCAGAAAATTTAGAGCTTGCATTGGCTAATAACATCTGAAGATTGCTTTAGAATGGTTTGAAATCTACGTTATTTTAAAATTTGTGTGATCATAAATTACTGCTTTTTCAATAGGAGTATTAATTAAAATTTTGAAATATTAACTTTTCACTAACTATACCATATTAATGTACAGTTAATTGCTCGCTGTTACTATGTTTTTCATAGACATACACACATTCCAGCATAATTTCCACTAAAAATTGTCAAGGTTAATTAATAGTTTCAGCATTTAGGTCTCATGAATCTGAAAGCAGTTAGAGTTATGTGTCATGTATCAATATTTCTTTGTACATATGCTATACTGTAGTTTTTACCTAAGAGCTGTTAATAAATTAGCTGTACATATGGCTTATCAAAGGTACGATTTGTATTACTTAGCTTTAGGCTAATACATATATGGCTACTTTTAGTTAGCTAAGAGAATGGAACTTACATAAAGTAATTATTCCCTTCTCAGGATATTCCTTAAAGACATTAGGACAAGTCTTCACTTTTCCCCTCTGACTGTGTAAGTGTGATGGGGCATATTCACAGAACTGTAGGGTTTGGAAGGGACATCCGGAGATCATCAAGTCCGATCCGCTTTTAAACCAGGTTCCCTGTAGTAGGTTGCACAGGAAAGCATACAAATGAATCAGAAATAGAATGGTTTCGGTCGGAAGGGACCTTTAAGACCATCTAGTTCCAATTCCCTGCTGTAGGCAGGGACACCTCCCTCTAGACCAGGTTGCTCAAACCCCATCCAGCCTGGCCTTGAGTGCTTCCAGGGAGGGGACATCCACAGCCTCACTGGGCAACCCATTCCAGTGTCTTACTGCTTTAATAGGAAAGAATTTCTTCCTAATATCTATTCTAAATCTACCATTCCCCCTCAGGTCTTGAATATCTTCAGAGAAGGAAAGACTCCACAGCCTCTCTGGGCAGCCTGTTCCAGTGCTCTGTCACCCTCATATTAAAAAATTCTTCCTCATGTTCAGATGGAACTTCCTGTGTTGCAATTTGTGCCTGTTCACCCTTATCCTGCCACTGCACACCAGTGAAAAACATCTGGCCCCATCCAGTTGACTGCCACTCTTTAGCTATTTATAAGCAATGATAGGATCTCCTCTCAGCCTTCTCTCATACAGGAGATGCTCCAGGCCCCTAGTCATCTTTTTTGCCCTCTGCTGGACTCTTTCTAGGAGACCTCTATCTTTTTTGAACCATGGAGCCCAGAACTAGACACATTTTTGCTGGATGGCAGCACAGCCTTCTGGTGTGTCAGCCACTCCCCGCAGCTTCATATTATCAGCAAAGTTGATGAGATCGGATTCTATCCCTGCATTCACATCCCTGCATTCAGCATCACACTGAATGAGACTAGGGGGATGACAAACATGTTGTACTGACCCCTGGGGAACACTGCTAGCTACAAGCCTCCAAGTAGACTGCGTCCCTGATCACAACCCTCTGAGCTCTGCTAGCCAGCCAGTTCTCAACCCACCACTCATCTATCCCACAACTACTAAGCTTCATTATAAGGATGTTATGGGAGACAGAGTCAAAAGACTTACTGAAGTCAAGGTATACAATATCTACTGCTCTTCCTCCATCTACTCAGCAAGTAATGACTTCGTAGAAAGCTATCAGGTTGGTTGGAAATGATTTCCCCTTTGTGAAAAATATTCTATTTTCTTGTATACAGAAAAAAAAAAAAAATGCAGAAAATCCTGGATTAAAGTGACCATGGGGAAAATCTCCAATTTCCATGAAGTAATAGTTGACCCAAAATGTTATGAACCACATTAAATTCCTTTTAAAATAATATTATATGAAATTCTATAGGTTCATACTCACTGATGCACAGTTTTTTAATTGTGTCTTACTGCTAAATATACACCAGGTAGAACAGCATGAAGACACTATTCATGTTGATCAGCCTACACTTCATGAATTATACTGCAAAGCTGTCATAGCCCCAGGGGTACTCAGCGACCATCCCTGTATTTTGCTCCCCTCCATTCCCCTACTGAAGCTCCTCTTCACCCAGCTCATGGTTCAGGACCCAATTTCAGTCCTCTCTGGGGTTCTTCACCCAAATATTCTTAATGTGAGAAAACCATGCTCTACCTCAGACGGAACTGTGCTTTAATAAATGTCAAAATTTTTAATAGCCACCTGCAGTAAAGTAAATAAATAAATAAATAAATTTCATTATACTACAGGAGTTCAGAAATTAGCTGCTTTTCTGAAAATATTTCTCATATTTCCACTGCATCAGAAATAGTAAACATACCGAAGCCAAAAATTCTACTCTATCTGCAATAGTAATTACAACAAGCACTGATTTATCATGCTTTTGTTAATTAGTTCATTAATAGTTGTTGATTTTATTTATTAATAGAGTTATATTTATGGTCTCAAAGCTTACAGAATAGCTGACCATTTGTTTTGAATTTGTCTCTATCTAATAGTCAGAGAATTAATATTTTTATGGCATTTTATACTGCACATATGAAAGCGGTGATGATTTTTAACCTCTAAACTCAGAGAAGGCACATCATCTGTCACTGAACTTTTGAGTTTGACATCAGTTAAAGTTCTCCCATTAAAAAGAAGTTATTAGAGCAATACAGAGTAATACGCAATCAATCTGTCAAATACAATATTCCTGTGAAACCTCTGAAAAGAAAACCTTTCTGTGCCTAAAAGGCATAGATTTTTGGTGGTAGATTTTAACTTTAAAACTAAAGCCCAGGGATCCCAAAATCCCTCCTTCATTCCCATGACAGATATGAGTAATATTTTTTTTTAAATAACAATACATTTAAGTAATAAAATGTGACAGACTATGTATTGTGCAGGAATACTGCTATGATTCACATAATATCACCTACTAGGCCAAATAATCGATGAAGTAGTAGTGGTAAATCTAAAAATTAGGCAAGCTAGGCTGCTTTTATTCTCACAGTTTATATATATAGGTATATAAAAAATGCTATACTTATATATATAGGTATAGGTATAGGTATGTAAAATGCTATACTTCTATGCTACCTGCAGGTTGATGAAAATGATGCATAGGAATATCACAATCGATTACTTAACCCAAACGTTTCAGAATTTAACTAACATAGACCATGGATTTCAATGAGTTCTCACTGAAGCAGCAAAAGCAAAGGACACCATAAGTCACAAGCCTGTATTTGGCTCTTTGCCCAGTCACTGTAAATAGCCTTTGCTCTAAGTAGCCTTCACTGATATATACAAGAAATACAACAGTTTTGGGGGGTATTTTTTTGTGTGTTTGTTCCTGACAGTTTTTTGGGTTTTTTTTCAACTTCTGCTCTTTCACAACAATTTTGTTCTCTTCCTTCCCATTTTTGATATCCATAGCTATACCCCTTTTTTTCTTTTAACATTCAGCTTACCACTATTACTGGATGTAGATCTCCTGCTCTTGCTGAGATCACACTTTTCAGATTTAAAAAGCTCCTCACTACACTCAGAGAAAAATGTAATTCAGAATCACAGAATAGTAGGGGTTGGAAGGGACCTCCAGAGATCATCGAGTCCAACCCCCCTGCCAAAGCAGGTTCCTTACACTAGGTTGCACAGGTAGGCACCAGGCGGGTCTTGAATACCTCCAGAGAAGGAGACTCCACAACCCCCTGGGCAGCCTGTTCCAGTGCTCTGTCACCCTCACCATAAAGAAGTTCTTGCACACATTCTGGCCATTTCCCCTTGTCCTGTCTCCACACACTGCTGAAAAGACTCTGGCCTCGCCACTTTGCCCCCCACACCTTAGGTATTTATAGACCTGGATCAGGTCCCCTCTTAGTCTTCTTTTCTCAAGGCTAAACAGACCCAGTTCACTTAGCCTTTCTTCATAGGGGAGATGCTCCAGGCCCTTCACCATCTTTGTGGCCCTCCGCTGGACTCTTTCCAAGAGATCCTTGTCTTTTTTGTACTGGGGAGCCCAGAACTGGACACAGTACTCCAGATGAGGCTTTACCACGGCAGAGTAGAGGGGGAGGATCACCTCCCTCAACCTGCTGGCCACGCTCTTTTTAATGCACCCCAGAATGCCATTGGCCTTTTTGGCCACGAGGGCACACTGCTGGCTCATGGCCAACCTGTCGTCCACCAGGACACCCAGGTCCCTCTCTGCAGTGCTCTTCTCCAGCAGGTCATCCCCTAGCCTGTACTGGTGCATGCAATTATTCCTCCCTAGGTGCAAATTCAGTCTGTTTTGGAGTGAATTATCTTCAAAGGATACATATGAAGTTTCAGTCACAATGAAATAAAACAGTAAAGGAAGTCCACATTCATAGTTTGTATAGCACTGGTGGAGAAATCAAATTGATTTTTTCAAGCAATCTGGCCAGCCCCCAGGTAAGGCAAATATTCACAGTTTTATAACAAACTAAGATCACAGGTTCTGAACTTGCTTTTCAATGGGCAAGGACTTAGGCAAAAGGCAATATTTTAGAACATTCTCAGAAGACGTACTATGAGAATAAAAAATTTTGCAAGATCAAGAAAAACATATGTATTAGCAGAAGTCGCTGCCTTTCTGGCAGGAAAAACAAAACAAAACAAAACAAAACAAAACCATAGGAAAAGAGATGAAAAAACTTAAACAAAATAATGAAAAATATTTCAAAAAATTCAGGTTCCATATACAAGACTTTACGCAAAGAGCTTGGAATAATTATCAGGATTGTTATTATTAGCAATTATATTTATTATTACATTCTGAAGGACTGCAGCAAATGGCTAATCAAAGACAGGATTTCATCTGACCACCTGAATGACAGAAAACCCAGCTGAGCAGGGCAAGCGAGAAAGATTTTAAAAATAATCTGCCCACTCCAGAAAATGTACCCAAATCAAGTTAACTAAGATTACCATTTTGCACTATTAGATTTTTCACCTTTGAAAACAAACAGATTTATCAACAGTACACAGTATACAGTCTAACTAGGAACCATATCTAACCAAAGCAAACCCTTAACTTTTCCATGTGCTACGTGACCTGAGATGATAAAAAGAAATTCAGTGCAGCTTCTAGTTTCAAGACACAGTGAGGGAAAATATCAAAGGCTCTATAAGTTCTACTTCTTGTCATAAATAGCCCTCTAATTTTAGCTAGCAAAGCAAGCTGGCAGCACAAAGCTAGGCATGATCATCAGTGAGTAATTAGAAAGAGACTGTAGACACTCTCTGATCACATGGGGACCTACTCACAGCATTGAAGGCTCCAGCAAACCATTCATTTAGTGATCAGCAATTAAATATGAGATTGACCATGAGCTAGATTACAGTGGCAGCAGAGATATTGAGACGTGGCCCACATTCTGACATTGATGAGTTATCCAGGAAAATAACGCACTGACCTTTTAAACACAGAAAATTTCTGTGATTTAACAGTCTCCAAGTTTTGGATTTTCTTTACTATTATTTTTAGCTACAATCACAACTAGCCTAACAGCATAATTAAGTTCTTTACAGAGAGAGTGGTGAGCTGCTAGAACAGGCTGCCCAGGGAGGTTGTGGATGCCCCATCCCTGAAGGTGTTCAAGACCAGGTTAGATGGGGCCCTGGGCAGCCTGATCTAGTATTAGATATGGAGGTTGGTGGCCCTGCACATGACAGAGGGGTTGGAGCTTGATGATCTTTGAGGTCCCTTGCAACCCAAGCTACTCTGTGATTATATAATAATGATTTCAATGAGAGCAGGGTTTGTCTCCTTCTCACTGGTGACAGGACGAGGGGAAATGGCCTCAAGTTGTGCCAGGGGAGGTTTAGGTTGGATATTAGGAAACACTTGTTTACAGAAAGGGATGTTAAGCACTGGAATAGGCTCCCCAGGGAGGTGGTTGAGTCACCATCCCTGAATGTGTTTAAAAAACGTTTGGATGTGGTGCTCAGGGACATTATTTAGTGGAGGCTTGTTAGAGTTAGGGTGGTATGGGTAGGTTGTGGTTGGACTTGATGATATTGACGGTCTTTTCCAACCTGAGCGATTTGTGCATTTTATCATTTAACAAAAGTACAGTTACCTCAACACAAAAGCAAAAAAACACATTACGTGGCTCCAAATTAATTCCTGCCTTGATGTTGTAGAAGTTTAAACAACTAGAGAGCCTTCCTGTTTTCATTCCACATCTACCTAAAGCTGGATAACAGATTTTAATTATAAGAACCGTGAAATTCTGAACATTCAGATAGAGTACCACTCAAAACAGTTCTAGAGGATTTGGTAGAAATCATATTCAGTGAAATGAAAAAGGAGGTAATTTACTTGCCTTATAAAAGCTTGTCAGAAAGGTGAATATTTTCATCTGATCTCAAACCATATTAGTAGGAGTAAAATATAAACCCTCACGATCAGACATATTAGAACAAGGAGTTTTATTTAAACTCCTCCTAACGATGAAAAACTGCTCCCTGCAGATTTTTCTAACATTCCATTCAAGTTTTTACTTGATTTCTATTTAAGGAGAAACTGAAGAAGCACTACACCCTTCTTTGGAACAGACATGCTGATTTCTAAATCAACTTCTTAGCACAAATCATAATTTGCAAATAAAATCCTGCGTTTTGAAGATGGTTTTTACAGAAAGGCTCCTGATGAATGATAATATTCATTTAAAAAGATTGGTTTGTGGAAGAGCTTTAGGAAACTTTAACACCCAACTAAGTGCAATAAGATTTTTCTTCTCTTCAGCTTTCTTTGCAGATTAACAAAAAATATAAATGTAAAAATATGACTAGTAAGCAAAAAAAAAAAAAAAATCAGTCTATGTCATTCTTTCTGCAATATTTACTTATGTAATACCAATCATGTAAGTTGAAGGAGTAATTAATTAAAAATATCATATGCGATTGTCATATGCAAAAAATCATCTACAAAAACAACAGCATAAAAGCTGAAGTGTAAAGAAAATATAAAATATATTAAGCCTTCCATAAATGCTGATCTAAGGCAATAGTGAACTTTTCCTTCACAGATTTTGTTTAAAATCACCATTCTAGAATGGATAGAAAAGTAAAAAATGTAATTTCTTATATGTAAGTTGAAATACAAAGCCACATAGGAAGCTAACTGTAGATTAGCTAGAGGAACCACTCTATCCTGATGCACACCTGATTTCATTCCTGTTTCACCATTCATCTGTATGTCAACACTTACTAAATTTCACAATTGAACACAAAGGTATAGGGAACAAGGCTAAGACATGTCTAGGAGAAGAATAAGAAACCAGGAGTAAAAGTGTGAAATTTTGCTTGGTGTTAATATCAGCACAAGAAGCCTTGCTTCAGAGCATAAGCAGTCTCTAACTGGGCTGTGTTCCGGCCTTATGTCACCTCCAATCTGATATGAGACCTAGGCACACAAAGGCATCTCATCCTTCCTTCTCTCTATTTCTTCTCCCCCTACTTTATCCCCTTTGGCTCCTATGGGAAGGAAACACAAATAGAAATTCTAAATTTGGGGATGCAGCACACTCCAACCCATTTCTCAAACTGGAAGACTTGTCAACAAGGACAAGGTTAAGTACAGTGTTACCTCATATCTAACTGGAGTTAAAGGAGCTTAAAAGTGAAAGGGTCAGATATTACTTCCATGAGTGTACCCCGTGACAGTAAAATACTATGCATGTGCCTGGAGAATGAGTGACCAATCAAAAATTAAATCATTGCAATTGCTCTCTAAAAATCTTTTTAAAAAATTTTAGAGAATGATACAATCACATTTCATAAACTATGGAAGATAAAACACTATTTAAAAAAATAATAGCAATAATACCTGATGTAATGTAAATGCTGTAACCTAGCATTTACATCACTAAAAATAAGGTGAAGTATTTAAATTTAATTTCTTTTCTGGAAGCTAGTTTGCAAATCCAGAGACTTCACAGCAGAGAAGCAAAACCACTATTTGCAGGCCAAAGAATTCAAGGATATTGACTCTAATTAGAAGGTACACAAGTGTGCTTAGTTCCATTCAAAAATTCATTATGCAGATAAATCCTATTTTAAGTTGGAAAAGAAAATATTCTTCTATGTAAGTGTTCAAAATCCTATGTTTTCCATTTTTTTCCTAAAAAGTAAACATACCTAAACACAAATCAAAAGAAATATTTAAAAAGTATATTAATAACTCAGGAATTATTCTTAAAATTATTTGTACCACACTAATGCAAGAATACTTTCTTACATGGGGTATGCAGCTATTTAAAACTAGCAACATTAGCTTTAGTAATTGCCTTGCGTGTGCATGTCAGTGTGGCATTTGCTAGTTTGAGAGTATTTGTTTGGCCAGTGCTGACAATTCCCAGCACAGTAGTGAATGTTCAAATCTAAATGACATTTGGTAAACTCAGTTCCATAGGTCTAGTAATAAACAGAGCATTTCCATGTGCAGTAGGATTTTAAGTTTATGTTTTTCATATTTCAAAGAAAGCTTCTAATGTTTTCCATATGCACACAAAGAAAACAAGATGATAAAATGCAATGTAATAAACCTTAAATACATGGATTATTTTAAAGAAAGAAGTCTTACAAATCAGAAATTGTAAAATATTAGAAGTTGCACAGATTGAAATCATACATTAACATGCTTGTTGAGAGGGGCTGGCTCAAGTGTGGCATCTGTACTTAAGAGAATTCTGTTGTAATGTAAAATATCAGCATTTATCCCATTACCCATTTAACCCATTACCCTTCCTTACTGAAATGGGATTGAGCTAAGCTGTGTGTCTTTATCATTAATCTTTCCTCTGCAGTTCAATAAACCTTGGTTGGATACTTTAAGCATCCTGAAATCCCATTTCCTGGAGCTGCACAGCTGGTCAGAAAGCCCACAGGTGAATTGTGTACAGGTGTTTGAATATTGTATTGCTTGTCTGAAGTCTCCAGCATCAAAATTTACACTTAAGGTAACAGAGCTGGTTTTATTCTGATTGGAATCAGTCTTGAAACAGCAACAGTGCTTGGCATAGAGTGGTGTTAATAACAGTGAAAAGGGGGAAATGACACTAAATGAATTGGAATGCACAAAACTAATGCTATCTAACACATAATTGCGTAAAGACATTTGTATGATTCTACAGAGCCCAATGGTTTCTCTAAAAATACTATTTTTAATAAGATGTGTAAATAGGTTACATAAGGAGTAGCAAAGAACACCAATTTTCCCTCCCATGTGCATGAATGATAGTTCTCAAAAGCACTGTTTCACAGTCTTTATGGGTGAATGCTCTCAAGCAGGGATAAATGAGATATCCTACAGTAAATATTTTTGCTGTGAATATTTCCCAACACAAATCCTATGATGAAAACAAATTTGTTAGGAAGCTATTATCAGAAACCAATATATTCTGACACTTTCAAATGATTGTTACTCCCAGTGAAGACAGAGAATAGTAATTCAGCTCCTCAGATACCATATAAAGAGAGAGCAAGGACAGAAAAAAAATGGATAACCTGAAAACATGCACAATGTTTTCAGGATCATGTCCAGCTAACCGTAGCATTATAATCTAAAATAGGACCCCCAGGCTCTTACCCTCTTTCTCTGGGCAGACTGATTTCCTCCTGTATCAAATAATCTCTCCCATATACTCATTGCATTACATAGTTATCCAATCCATTTTTCCTTTGCCTATATATTCTACGCCATGATCTATTCACAGTCAGACAAAATTTGCTTTAAATAAAATTAAAGCATTTTACATAACCTTCACTTTTGTTTTCTGCCATATATCTTGAGCATTTATCTATTTTGGTTTTTTAAATCACGTTATGTATCACAGGCACACAGTGGTGATCAGTATTGTATTGCAGTAAGATGAGGGAACATGATTAATATCGTGTTTGAAATACTATCTAAATGCACAAGGTTGTAAATGCATTTCTTAAAGAGAATATTAAAAATCAAGCTGGTAATTTTAGCAGCATGTAGAGACAGATAAATAAAGGTCCCACAGCAATAAGTACCTCTTATGTAATGAAGTTGGAAACAAAGTTTTTGTTAGTAACAGAAATAATTCTATTGCTCGTTTTTCAAATTCCATTGGGTAGATTGGCCTAGTGTAATGCTATATCACAAACTTAGAGATATATCAGCAAAAATTAAAAGCTAACATGAAACGTAGCATCTTGATTAGAACACACATCTTCAATGTTCTTTCTCTTCTGTTATGTCTGAAGATGAAAATTTCTCTCTACTGTATTCTTAATAGATGCAAAATCCTAATGTTAACCTCTGAAAAATTGTCCAGGCAGGAAGACTATGCTGTCCTGATCTGACAATTTCTTAAGACAAATAGTACCGTTCTACATTTGCTACTTTCCTTTATGTTACATTGTCTTTTTTTATGATTGTGTATTTCTTTGATAACCAGACTAAAAATCACACTAGGCATATTATTTTTCTTTGCCTTCTGCTTACTGTTTGAGCTGACATTGAACAATTACCTAATAACAAATTTCATGTTTTCTACAGGATCAAGACTGCCATACAAAATTGTTTCTCTCCAGAGGCACATCACTCTTTTGTTTGCTCTGACATCTACCCCTGACCAAGCAGATGACCCACCACTCTCTATCACCTTTTCCAAATCTCACTATTATTTTTTTTACATTCAATATCTTTCTTTGTGTTGATCTTCTAATTCACTTATTAGATCATATATCACATCATTCCCCTTTTATTTCTGCCTACTGATGATACCATGGCTAGAAACTCAATGTTGATTAAAAAAAAAGAACTGAAGGGTCAGAGCAGAGGGAGAAGAGATATACCCACACTCTGTGATGGGAAGTAACATGAAAGCTGAATGAATCTTCAGTTGAACAGTGAATAGCAAATTGAGCAAGAATTTGAAATAGCAAGGATAGACAACAACAACACAACAAAAAAAAATAGCAAATAGCTCTGTACTTCATATTTCATCTTATCTTTGCAATACAGGAAAACAGAATAAGGGGACTGTGTCTGAAGAACTGTGTTCAGACCCATCATCCAAATTACTAAAATGGTAATGAAAATTTAAAGAACAAATAAGATTTTTCAAGAGGAAAGATTAAAGAGCATGAATATAGTTTTATGAAGCACTTTCCAAGGTGGAAGAGGAGAGTAATTTAGTTGAATTGATAGAAGTACACTAGAGGGCTCTGAACACGGGGTGTGAAATCTGGGGGAAAAAAGGGAAGAAATGCAGAAGATAATCACTCTGTACTTTGAGGATGCCTTCATGAATAAAAGGAAGATCAGAATCCTCAAGGGATCAATGTAAAATGTCTTAGTGCCAGGACAAGCCTCCAAACAGACTGAATTGGGGTACATTTGACAGATCTTTTCCTGAGGCAAATTATGAAGAAACACGTGAACTACCTGCTCAGTGACTGAGAAGCCAGAAAAAGTGGGGTTTTCCACTACTACCATCCTGTAACCACTCTGGATTCAATTCTCACGTCCTTCCTCACAATCACAGAATCACCAAAGTTAGAAAAGACCTTAAGATCATATAGTCCAACTGTCCACCTATCACCAATATTTTCCACTAAGCCATGTTCCTCAGTACAACATCGAAACATTTCTTGAACACCTCTAGGGACAGTGAGTCCACCACAACTCTGGGCAGCCCATTACAGTGCCTGACCACTTTCTTGGAGAAGTATGTCCTAACATCCAAACTGAACCTTCCCTGGAGCAACTTGAGGCCATTCCCTCTAGTCCTATTGCTAGTTATGTGCAAGAAGAGGCCGACCTCCACCTCACCACAACCTCCTTTCAAGTAGTTGTATACGGCGATAAGGTCCCTTCTGAGCCTCTTCTTCTCCAGACTAAATAATCCCAGTTCCCTCAGCTACTCCTCATTAGACTTGTGCTCCAGCCCCCAAACCAGCTTTGTTGCCTTTCTCTGGACATGCCTCAGAGCCTCAATGTCTTTCCCATAGCGAGGGGCCCAAAACTGAACACAGTACTTCAGGTGCAATCCCACCAGTGCTGAGTAGAAGAGGACAATCACCTCCCTACTCCTGCTGGCAGCACTGTTTCTGATATGAGCCAGGATGCCATTGGCCTTCTTGGCCAGCTGGGCACACTGTCGGCTCGTGTTCAGCCAGGCGTCAATCAACGCCCCCAGGTCCATTTCCTCTACATAGTCTTCCAGCCTCTCTGCCCCAAGCCTGCAGCGATGTCTGGGGTTATTGTGGCCAAAGCGAAGGACCCATCACTTGGTTTTGTTGAACTTTATTCCACTGGCCTCAGCCCAGCTATCCAGCCTGTCCAGATCCCTCTGTAGGGAATGACTACAGCCTTTCCCAGTAACTCTTTCCACTGAAAATACGCATAGAGAAGGTGATTTCAGAACTGTGAATCATCTTCAGTCTTCCCAAAGAGTAAATTCCAGTGAATACCACTGAAAGGACTGGTTAGACTTTAAACATCCTTATTTCTGTTTAGGTACTCAATCAGTGTCATAGAAGCCTTAAGAACACTTCTCTACAAAATCAACACAAAGGGCATATCGTTAATACTAAAAACAAGTTAAATCCTAAAATGACAGGTTGAATATCTGTGAGATATGAGCAGAGAAGCCCCAAACAAGACCATTATTGCTATTATCACCATCTTGTGCTGCTTATAAATCTAAGTTTGTTATTTATCAGTTTGTTTGTACTATGTAAGACTGTAATGCAATCTCAAAGGTCCTGAAAACCAAGCATTTGATTTGATGGGTATTCTGTCTTTCTGAAATATATTACCAGAAGTCTATGGGAAGAGAGTTAAAGTGTTGTAAGCATAATGTTATCACTGTCTCTTCTCCAGACGCTCCTGTATGATTAATCATGTTAGTCAAAAAGGTTTGAAGGCTCTGAGATAAACAATAGAAAGGAAAGCTAATAAAGAAGATAAACTAAAATAAAGAAAACTGTAAAGAAAAACAGAAAACTGGTGAACTGACCAGTTTTAACCTAGATACGCAGAAAATAGAAGGAAAGTCTGTTCTAGCTGAATCAACTACACTTCAACTTTCAGCACTTTAATGTTTTGTGCTCTGTTTACAAATTTTCTTTAAAACTTCTCAAGTACAGCCTCAAAAACTGGAGATGCTTGGAAAAATATTAGATCATTCTAAACATTGTCACTTTACATTTAGAAACTTTTGATTCACTTTAGTGATTAATAATTTAGTATCCTTAATTCTTTAAAAACAGTTATTAATTAATAATTAGATCGTTATTAATTTTCTCTATTACATCAGTGTACTTAGGGAATTGTGGAGCAAGGTCTGAACTGGGGTATCTCAGTCTGAACTGGGGTATCTCACCTTTTCCTAATGATGGAATGTTCATGGACCAATAAGAAACTAAGTTTAAACTGTGTTAAATCAAAAAGCATCACTTTTACTGCCACTAGAGTGTTGCAAATAAGACTGAGGGTGATTTGAGGAGGGATTTCTGAGGTTTAGTTTCTCCTGGGGTTTCCATCACATGTAATCAGTACACCTTTATATATTCTATCCATATTACATGAAACCTATGTGATCAGACCCCTGCTCACATTTCAGTGGCCAAAAACATATTAGAAAAACAGGTCTACTTTACAGACTTCTCCCACTGATTTTGTCATTGGAGGCTCAATTGTTTGCATAAGGAAAATAAAAGACAGATTTAAAGAGAAAAGTTTAAAATTTTACCTGAAGAATTCCATGAAAGAGAAGCCATAGCCATGCTGTTCAGCAATTCCTGCACAAACAACGTTTGCAGATGCTCCAATCAATGTTCCATTGCCTGCCATTCAGAAGACAGATAGTGGTTTAAAGTTATGCTCTGTTTCTCACACTTATTCTGTTTATTCTGTACTAAAGTCCCTAGATGTACTAGCTGGAAAAGAAAAATCAATTTCTGTTGAATAGACTTGAAAAGAAACATACAGACAATATCTCTACATCCTAGAAATAGCTTCAGCCTCGTGCCATTCTCAGATTCTACATAAAATAGGAAAATAAGGAAGGAAGATAATACCAATCTAACAGTTGTCAAAGTGACACCAGGGACTTAGATTCAGATAAACTTGCTGATTTTTTGTTGTTGTTCTTGTTCTATACATGAAAAAATTCCATCAGATGAGCTGAAAACAAAAGATGAGATAATACAGGAAAGAAAACAGAATTTTGCAACAATATCTTCAGCAGGCATTTGGGGATTTTATGAAAAATGGATACCTTCTTTCCCCACATAATAGTGACACTTACAAATGAGTCTTTTATATATATATAATTAGTTGTTGGTTGGATTTTGTATAGCTTTTTTTCTTCTCATGAGTAAAAAACTGGAGACTGGAGGACACACACCTATCTGCTGAATTCAAACAGATCATATAAAGTTTATTTGCCAAACTACAGCAGTCCTTTATAACATAGAAGGAAATAACATTTCTCATTGAACTTCAACAAATTACATTATATAGGCCCTTTTAAGAGATGTACATGCAAAAGGAAAATAATATCATGTTTGTAAAGTGCATCTATTTTCTTGAAAGAACTACATACCTCTTCTTCTTTCTTCTAAGCCTTTTCCAGTAACTAATTTACTCCTCTGTTTTCTCTAAACTTTCAACAAAGCTACAACATAAAATCAGGTAGGTATTCAAGGTTCAGAGAAACTGACTCATTTTCTATAGTTTTCCTATGAGTCATACCTTAGACTTGAGAAAAGTTGTACAGGTCAGTTTCACAAATCAGATGTCTTCATCAAATAATTCTGTTCCACACCATGAATTGGAAAGTAACAATGACTCCTACATTCTGTTATTTCATTAAAATTTTGGGAAAAAAAAGAGGCAACTATCTGAAAGAATTTTTTTTCTTTTATACTGTAGCAAGTCACCTCTTTTATTATACATCTATACATAAACTATCCTTAATTCTAAGCACAAGTCTTCATTTATGCCAATGGCCTACAGTTATTCTTCTCATTTTGTCTCTGTTAAACATTACTGCTCAGTGGAGATTCTTCTGGTTTGAGAAAAAAATGCTCAGAAGGTAATTAATGCTACAGTTAATTGTATTGACCTCGTAAATGTTTCAGGTCACCCAGACTTCAGTTTACCAAAGAATCCATCAAATTAAGGCAAAAGTAAGTTTCCCCTAAGTATTCACACATGGTACACATACATTTCCTGGAGATAAGGAAAATATCCTCCCATTTCCCCAGCTCCAATCAGATGTTTATTTCTTTAATTTTTTTTTTTTTTCCTATTCCTATTTTTTCTTCTCTACCAGGAACAATGCTAGGTGAAGAACTTCCTACTTGCTGATTTAAGGTTTTAACTTTGCAAAGAAACTGAGTGCAACAGTCCTTTCTGTCTCTAAGAAGCTCTTCTGACATTAGTGGAACTGCTTGTCAGTAGAAGAGTATATCCCTACAGATCATAAAAGCATTGTGGAGCATTCTTGTAAGACACCAGGGGCTACTTGCGACCTAATTTTCATATTACACAGAGTGATTCACCACATGTCCTTCAAGCGTGGTGATAAGAAATGATCTACCTTCCTAGTGGGCCAGAAACCTTTAAAAAACAGTGCCTAGAGTAGTACTGGTCATAAGCAGCAACACAGCTTATTTACTTTATCCTATCTGACTCAATAATATGTATTAATATATAATATTAATGTATAATAATAATACTCAAACTGTATTTTAGTTAATTTAATACATGCTCAGAGATATGGAATAGAACTTAATCAGATTCTTGTTAGGCTCTCACATAAGAAAAACAAGACACAAAGCATGTGGTTTAATACACAACCAGAGCAAATGAATACAGTTGAAGTTATTAGAAAAGTAAAACAGAAACACTTCAAGAATTTTCAGTTCCAATACTAATTATTAGTCTACAGTCTCCCAACATTTAGTAAGAGTCTGCTCTACATGTAGCAAAATCAGACATCACCATCAGAATAATATTACTATAGACAAGGAATATAGCTCTGGCTTCAAATTAAAGGAGCAGGACTGACATTACACTTTTCCCATGGCTGTGACTAGATACATACAAGATCTCCAAACACACACACTTACATACTGTACATGTGCTAGTGTAGTGCATTCAGATAATGACGTATTGTGGAAAGAACTTCCGCATCAGCACTGCATTTACTTCCCTGAGTAGAAATCACTTGAGGAGAAATCATCACTTTAAGGTTCTCTGAAAGAAGCAGTATTTCTTTTTCATTTGTTCAGACTGTGTGTGTAGTTTAATTAGGTACTGGCTACTCTCGCTTTAAAGAACTGCACTGAAATTAACAACCAAGACAAACTTTTGTTTCTCCTCCAGGAACATCTGTCACAATGACAGGCATTTAACTCATCAGTGAAACAGTGACGCTGTGTCCTCTGAATCACAGAAAAGTCAAGACTAGATAGATGTAAATAGGATCCTATGTACATTACATTCATTCAAATTGACACAACTGAAGAGCAAGCATTCTCTAGGATTTCACAGAATCTTCACTTCATCATCATATCATCAAAAGCCTTAAGAATAATTCACTTTAAAACACATAGTAAAGGCTCTTATTTGCATGCTCAAGCTATAATTGCACACCACTGAACTGCATCAAAGTGCACCAGTTTTTATGACTCCTACCATAACTCATCCTTTATCACAACACATATATTTACCAAGAATTTAGATTCCTTACAGTTAATTAAGTGCAATATTTCTAATGTCAATAGCAGGCGATATGTATAAGGTAAGCCATATGTGGTCTCTTTCATACCTAGTCTGCCTTTTTTCCTTCGTACACTTCAGGCATTATTTTCAATGCTAATTATGCTTAACAATTCACAACCATGAAACCAAGAGAACCTGTCTTCTTAATGCAAAAGAAAAAATAAACACATTTGATGTGTGATCTCAGAAGTATTCAGACATGTCTTTAAAGTGAGGATGCTATGTAACAGAATAAAATGGCAGATCCTTATGGATCATGCTCATTTTTCCATGTATCTGCCCTAGCTTTGCACATCACTGTAGAAGCATAGTAGAAGGTCTTCTACTATTTCTGCCCAGAAGCAGTGATGCAAAGTTTTCTTTTCTCACAGGAAATTACTCTGAATATCTTAAAGAAATGCAAAATTAATTTCAAGTATAAGAAAGCATTCAGCAGTTCTATTTAAAAATAAATTCATCAAGAAATACACAAAAGCAAAGCCCACATACAAAAATGTGATTTTCTGTATTCATCCAACTTAGAGATACAAGCAGAAGGCTCTTGAGAAGGTTACGTAAGTCTGATTTGATACCTGCCGTATCCACAAGACCTGCTTCTTCCAGACTTCTCCTTCCATTTGTAGCTATTTCTCAGCGTTCAATTATTGCCCTCTACTACATCACTATTTTCGAGACTGCCAAAACAAAAACCCCAAAACAGCATACCACCCCTAGTGCACCTCCCTGAGCTCAGCCAGCTTCTCCCTTAGCAGAGTTCATCTACATGATTATACTCTGCAACGCACTGAAAATTGCTGTTGGGAGAATTTAATAGTCTTTTCAAAAGTTGGGGCTGGGAAGCTAGGAAAGAATCATAACAAGAGAAGGGAGAGATAGTTTACATCAATAATGTTTCATCTTCCTTTAAACCTTTTTCTCATTGTGTTACTTGGCAGCAACACATCTGTTACATCTAAATACCACTGGTTCTTAGAAGCATCTTTGGTATTTCTCTCTCAAGAGCAAACCTAACCCATTTGTCTGTAGCATTCCTAATACGTTTGCCCGGAGAAACACTTTTAAAGTATCTAGCAGGATCAGTGTTTATTACTAAAGGGCTGAGAAAGGGAAGGCATTAGCACTAACAAAGCTATTTTGCCTGGCATGGCAAATAAATAAATAAATAAATAAATAAAAATGGCATCATAAGGATGGGTTCTTAAAATATAAATGAGATAGTACCTTGTGCAACAGCAAGTTTTAAAGGGGATTGCTTGTGGAGAATTTTTGCTTTGTTCTAAGTATCACACACCACTTCTCAAACTGAACTTAGTCAATAGACTTTCTGCATTTTCTCTTCCCTGGATCTCTGGCTCCCTACCACAAAAGAAAAAGACTACACAATTTTCATATCAAGTACTGAACAAAGGCTGATATTTAGCAATGTACCAGTAGAGAAAAGTGTTTATTATTTTTCTGAAATCTAATTATTTCAACAGCAAACATGAAATTCACTATCCTGCAGCCATAATAAAGGACAGACAAGCCACAAAAGTAGGTTTGCCCCAGCCTTGGGAAACTATCAATGCAAGCCACAGCTTTACATAAGCATATCTCTTTGCGCAGCTTTGTTCCAGACAAGTGTTCTCACTTCAAAACCAAGAGTTAACTACACTACAGAATCGTTAAGAATTTTTTTCTCATCCCTGTTTTTTGATGTAATCGGTCTCTACTATTTAAGCATCTATCCATAACTTATTTAAGGAAGCCAGCTCCTTTCTTCCTATCTATTTTCAATAGAAAATGCTGTGCACTCTCCTATATGCTTTATATAGTTAAGCATAGGTAGACTGATCTGTGTGGCTTCCGTTACATAGAACATGTAATTTCTCTACTGGGAGCATAAGTCAAACAAATATAATAAATCTATCTCTAGAAATGAACACTGAGCAGTAATGGTTTTGATTAGCCTTGCAAGAAACAACCCTCACAGCTGTATGGGAACTGTTGATCACGGCTTGAACCGCTGACTGACCACCTGAGGCAGCCGCGGGAGCACAGGTGAAGGCAATTCAGCTGTGCTACCAGAAGGCATAGAGCCTGACCCCATTTAAGGACTGACTGCCAACTAAGGAAGGATCTCTCTCTGGAGATTGCTCTTTTGTGGAGTTTTACTGTGAGCCTTCAACATCAGTGAGCATTTTCATTTATTGTTAATTATCTTTCCATCATGATAATCTTACTTAACCAAACATCTGTATAAGTCTAACCTCTGTACACTTATTGATTGTACAACAGTTTTCACAAATTTTGTGTTTCACTCTAACCTAATCCAGATTTGCCTCACTAAGCAGAGCCATTTATGTTCATCTCTTAAGTGCATACAACTCTTGAGTATCATCCAACATTTTTAGTGTGTAAAAATTTACAAACTCTGGATAATCAAACTTGGTGGTCGAAAAATAACTACAGAATCAAGGCTAATTAAACCACTGCCAATCCTCATGATAACCAGGAACTTCAGCTCATAAGCAGTAAGGAAAAGGTCTGCACAAACTCATCAAACAGTCTTCAGTCATCAGATAATAACTTTTTTTTTTTTTATTTTACCTATTTGGAAATATTTTGAAAGGGATGTTTCTGTTGAAATGTCTACATACAAAATTGATAGCATAAACATAGAACGTGAATCAAAATCTTAACTCATCCAAACAGTTCACTGACTTGACCATTCAATTCAACAACTTAAATAAAGTGAACCTTACCCTCTTCTACTACCACTATTGTACCACCAGCAAAACAGTTACTGCAACTATTCATGGGTGCTATTCAACGTTCATTGCTTTAATTTTCAAAGAGAGGAAAAGGTGAAATTTAAATTTTCCCTCTTCTACCAGAAGCGTGAAATAAGCAAGACAGGTTGCTGAACATCCTGCACTTGTTTTGTTAGTGAGCTACATGAATCCATAGTCTTTTTTCAAATCCAGACATCTGCAGAAGAGACATAAAATACAAGATGATCACCGAAGACATCTCTCTCCTCGAAGTCAGCTTAACTCACATAGGATAAATATTTTAGACTTAAAATTTTAAGTATAAGCTCTGCTACTCAATTCCTTCATGCCCTGAAAAATATATTCAGTTAGGTTCAATTTAAAACCTTTAACGCTGCAAAAAAAAACCAGTTTACTCATTTTTTTTCCTCTGATTTTTACATTCAGAAGTTGACTGTTCTATTCACAGCTTCTCCACATGTGTCATTACTAGGGACCAAATATCGAAAAACAGTTTTGTGAATAGTCCTCTGGAATAAAAGGAAATTATTCAACTTTATGACTTACTTTTGAGCTGAGCAGAACAAGACCACATTACTCAATATTAAATGAATGTCTCTCCATTAAGTTATTTTAAAACGTTCAGCCACTTGAAATTCAGATTCCAACTTAACATAAATTGACTTTCAACTGAAGCCTAGCTTTTATGTTTTGCTATCACAGAATGGTAAAGGTTAGAAGGGACCACTTGGTATCACCTAGTAAAACCTCGATGCTTCAAGCAGTATCACCTAGAGTACACTGCTGTGGATCAAGTGCCTTGTTTAAAATAGTTTGACAACAACTGTTGAGTGCCTCTCTTCCTTTTAGGTGTGTTAACTGCAATTGTGCTGCAGATATTTATTAGTATGTGTATAAGTAATATACACCCAGGACACAATTACCGTTTTCTTTAATGTCATACAGAGCGTCTGATGGAGCAATCCAATTCATCGCTTTGAATTAATGATAATGCAGACTCAGATTTCTTTTCCTTTTCTCTTTTGGATTACCAAACCCAGTTGCAAGCAGCATCATGTTGTTCCTTTTCCAGAAAAGGGTTCACTATCTGGAAAGTGTCTGCTGCGGTAGGAAAGTAGATAGACCAGTATTATCTTCTGTACTTAGAGTTTCAGAGCTTGCTGTAGCTTTCTTGTCTGGTTCTGTGTGATAGTCTGAATGCTATCCTCCAGCTGAATATACCTCTTCTGACAGCTCTGCAGAGTTTGTATTATTATACTGTGGTGACTCAGCAATACAACATAATGAGTTTAAATATTCTATATTATTCTGAAAATAAAAAAAGGCCAAGGATTCCAAGAACCATGCTCTGTAGTTTTCAGGTTCTTTATAAGCAAGTGCACAAGGCAGGTAAATAAAATTAAACAAAACTCTATATGTGCTTTGTAGGAGTCTCCAGTGTCATCACCAATCATTATCCTTCCTCTAATTTGCAGAACTCTGTTGCAAACAACCATTTTATGAAGATTGAAAACCACTAATAGAAGCATTTCAAATTTATCAATATCAGTTGAATTCTGCTTATTATACAGATTCTCATCCTTTCCATTTTAGAATCCAAGATTTACCATATAAACTATAAATTCTCATCAGCATAGGTGACATGAAATATCATCTTTTACCCCATATACTTCATATTTTACCCTTAATAACATATATCCATCCATATGTATATATATATATATATATGTATGTATGTCTGCCACGAGTTATCTTTTCAAACTTAGAAAAATGGCCATGCTAAGAAAAATTGATGAGTTCAATGTGTTTTTTTGAGTCTTTATTAGATCAGTGTCATAAAGCTAAGCAGGACTGTGATATTTCTTTAATATAGACAAGGATACACTTGCCAAATGTACTCATAGAGTTTTAGCTGTTTTTCAATTTTACATTCACAACTTTCTTTTCTATTTCTTTCACGCCAATGAGGATCATCTTCAGTAATCTTAAAAGATTAGAGGATCTCCTTCAGCTCTGATAATGAGCATAGTTTTCACATCAAGGACTTTATGGTACTGCTGAGCTTTAAAGCAGGACTTCATAATGAAAAAGTGTGAAAATGTCCCAGAGTTTGAATGTAATGAAAAAAAAAAACAAACAAACAAAGAAAAACTGTGCATGGATTTTTATAGAAAGCTGCAGGTTTTGACTGTTCTAGAAAACCGCATGAGGTCAGTTTGGACACATGAATATCAATGCGGAGAATACACTTGCCGTCATAATGGATTACACTGTCCTTAGGGCTACAACTGAAAATGAAACATTCAGTTAATATCCAAAGAGAGTTCTTCATAAAGAAAAGGCAAGCAGTCCTCTAATTTACTAGAGTTGTAAAGTCCTATGTTACTCCTTTCCATCACTGTAAACATCACAGGAACAATGGCAAGTATAGTCAGAAAGAAAACTGGATATTAGTAACAGAAATACAAAATATCAGCTGTGCTTTGCTTCCAGATATGTGTCATTTAAATATGTAACACTTATTTGTTTTGCCTGCCTTTTAAAGTCCAGAGGAGCAACCTTTCTCTTTAGAAAGATCCAAGATCAATTTCATATCCTATGAACTTACTTTTTATTTGGATTATGAGTTGTCTAATCATACATAAAAAACAACTAAGTCAGGGCTATCTCACTCAGAGACATAGAACTGAGACTCATATCATCAAAAGACTCCAGTAAACTTTAGAAATAACAGGAAATTGTAATATCCATTCCTGGTTAAATTCCAGCTCAGGTAATGATATTCTCTCAATCATTTTTTTTCCTCTAGTTTCAATTACACATTGCATACAATTAAATTTGTAAATAAGCTGTGTGGTTCTCCCCTTGAACAACCGCTGTATTTTTACTCCATACTTTGGTTTTTGATAAACTTCTTAAACATCTCTAATTGAAAGGTGTTAAACAAATGCAATTTGTTGCAACTATATCAGAACTTAAAGGATTGTTCCTGTTCATCTAAAAGGATCTACAGTGGTACTTTTTTTCCATAATATTAAGTATTTTATTTTTTCATGTTGTATAGAAGGCTGTCGCTTTTCCCTCACAGTGCAAAGAAGCAGGGTTGCTTTAGTAATATAAACAATATTTCTAGATTTGTACCTTCACTCTGTCTAAAGATTACAGCTAGCTTGGGATTTTACTGATCAGAATTAGCAGGAATAATAAATGAGCAATTCTCCACTGTGCATGGCCCCACTTGCATCAGGAATTTAAGAAGGCTTGCCAAGAGACAAGAAAAACGTAGCATTGGACCACCAAGAGAAATCCAAGTATTTATCTACAGTGTAGGTTACTGCCCTTTAACAGTTGTCATTAGTACAATATCCTGTGAATAACTGATATTATTTGCATCTGCTTTTGACCTAGGAAGGTTAGAAATAAAGTTCTGGCAGTACCCTATACCAAGCCTCTGTCAAAGTACAACTGAGCTTGCACGGCTAGAACAACGCAGCCAAATGTATCCCAGAGATTGCCTCTGTCCGCAGAATTTTGACAATGGCAACTTTCATGCATTGTCTTTCAGGAAAATATACAAAGAAAAATAGTGCAATACTATAAACCACAGAAAACGCCTCCTTGGACCACTGAATTCACTGCAGCAAAATACTGTTTATACTTTCTTACGTCAGCAACAAAGTACTCATATGCTAGTCTCTTTCAAACATTTCAGTCAATTTTTAGAATTTTTTGAGTTGGAAGGGACCCTCCCTACAATGAACAGGAACCTACAGCTACATCAGGGTGCTCAGAGTCTTATCCAGCCTGACCTCGGGTGTCTCCATGGGCGGGCAACCACCACCCCTCTGAGCAACTTCTTCCAGTGCTTCACTACTCTTATTGTAAAGAACTTTTTCCTTACATCCAGTCTAAATCTCCCCTCTTTTAGTTTGAAACCTTTTTTTTTGTTGTTGTTTCACTTTTTCAAATATACTTTTAATATATCATGAACGAGGAAGTAGATTAAAAGGCAAACAAACGACACCTCTTCATATATCAAATGTATGAAAGTACTTCAAACAATATCTAAGCTAAAATTTCTTCAGGTCTGAGAATCATTTTGTCCTATACAATAGAATAGTATGAATAGATGTATTTCTGGCCATGCCCTTACACAAACCGAGTTGAATCCATATTTCTTGTTATTTTAAAACTTTTAAGTCAATAGAAGCAATGTGATTAAAGCTCCTCTTGCTCGGAAATTGCTGGAACTAGCAATCTTCATTTATCCTCCAGAATTTCGGGGCAGCATTCCTTACACATTATCAGAATGGCTACATACAGTTCAGTCTCAAGAGATGTCATAATTTCATCATATAATGGAATGGAAAGCATTAATGAATAAAGCTTTACTCAATGTCCTGTATCTTTAATGTCCACACATCCAAAGACCTGTGAAATAAATACAAATGCAGATTTGTCAGAGCACCACAGAAAATAAGTGAAGTTATTTCCTTGTTTCCTTCAGTTTCTTTCAAATTTCTTGTTTTCTTTCCCCTTTGCTCTTTTCAAAGTATAATTGAAATACTGACAGATAATGCAGAAAAAGCCCTGTGAGCAATACAATTTTTCCAGCTATTACTTAGTCACCCTGACTGCTAATGTCCAGACAGACATGAGCTAATAGGGCCTATCAACATACAGAAGAATTGACAAAACAAAAGGCCCCAAACTCTGAATTAATTTGCTCTAACTTTGGGCATCCCTCACAGCTCTTTAAGTTCTGCATGTTAAGGATTCCTATGTACTCTGTAAAGAGCATCTGACATTTTCAGTGGATGGGTAAACATCTGCCTCCTGGAAATGCCAGACTCCCCAGCACCAAATGGGAGCCTGGGGCAGCCAAACTCCCAGTTCACAACTTCATCTAAATTCCTAAAGATAGCTGGAACAAACAGAAGTGTAAATTTCCAGAACTAGATCTCCTGACAGGTTACCACATTTTTATTTTAGATGCATAAGGTTAACCCCACCTGACAGAAAACTTCTGCTAGAATGGAGCTACAAACTCTGAGGAAGACTCAAAAATTTCAAAATTCTGACCACCGCCCCAAGAAATGCCAATGGCCACCATTGCTCTTGGCTTTCTTGATTAAAAAACAGAATTTTTCATTCCTTCTCACTTCTAGATATAGATTTTACAAGAGCAAGGATCATCTATGTTATTTTTGGTTACACCTTGCATCTGAACCCTATGCCATGAAAGACAGAAATTTAATAGAAGCAGCTTTCTTTGGGAGACAGCGCTGAAACATCACAACAGTGTGGCAGTTACATTGGCAAAGGTCTCTCCAACTTGCTTGAGACTGATTCAGTCCTTTCATTTCCAGGACAACAGCTATAGCAATGAAAGAAAATTACAGTCTTTTCTCATCCCATCATCTTCCAAACCAGTAGCTTGCTGTGTGCTTCGAGGCAGTAGAAAAAAGTAACTGCACCCACTGGAAATTTTTCAGTTTCATGGCATTTTCCCAGACAGACACAAATGATAATGTTCTCTTCACGGACACATAAACAAGCATAGTGCAGTGCTTACCCTGAACCCCAGAAACACTATCCAATTACTAGTACTGAAGCTTTGCATTATGTAGCAAACAAGTACTTACGAAATCTATACTTTTAATGTATTATTTAATCAGATTCTTCTACAAAAACTCTTGCTCGCTACATTCCTTTGGTTGCATAAGGAATAATAAGGTCCAATCTTTTGCCTTAAGCACCAGAGGATAATGATACAATTTGCATCTCTGCCTTACAAAATGAGATTATCCTACCTTGAGAATTTCTTCACAAGACTTCAGTGCTGATAAGAATTTTTTTTGAAATAGTTTTAAAGGCCATTCAAACTTCCTTTTGTTTAAGCCCCTTCTATTCCATTTTTTCAGTATTTGCTAGAACTTTCAAATGAAAATCTTTTCTACCATTTCCATTCCCTACCAATAAACTGCTATCCATTATCTTCTGGTTCTGACATGGGAAAGCTGGGACTAATTCCACAGACTTACACTCCCATGAGAGCTTTGCTAGTATATCTCAGCATTCAAAAAGCTTTATCCTAATAGAGCACTGTTTGGAGAGTTCAAATTTTTGCAGATAATGATAATGCTCTTGCTTCTTATCAGAGTATTTATATGTATTCTGTTTTCAAAAGTGATCATTCCTTGTGTAGTACCCTTAAATCAGACAATTTCTATATTAATTATATTTGCATAGTTGCATTATATGGCAAACATTTAAGTCTGTGTTAAACCCCAGCAGTGCTTCAAAATGTCAAATTAAGGAATTTGGGTCAACACAGTAACTGATACTGTAGGAATATCAGCTGATATATGTAAAGACTCCAAAGCAGGTGAAGTATCTCTTGCTCAGAATAATTCAGTGAAATCTCATCAGTTTTAGCTTCTTGTGAGGTGAGGTTTGTTGGGTTTTTTTTTAATATGTGAAATTTTAATGAAATCAGAGTATCTTTGGTGATTAGCAAATTGAGAAGAAAGGTGGTATTTTATGGCAAACATCTATATAAAGACTTACTGAATATTCAGATCACTGGTTCTAAAAGAGAGCAGATTTGCAGATTAACGTCACAGTGTAATGAGTAACAATGAGTACAAAAAAGACATTCCTAAAATGAATAACTGTTGTTTAGTATAAATTGTCCTGTCTTTGCAACATGCTCTTAAAATTCAATCTGTAAATTGCATCATTATAATATTTGTTTGGTATTAAGGTCACTTGTACTAGCAATCACTTAACTAAATTAATGAATTTGGACTTGTATTAGTCACAGAATTGTTTCTGGTTTTAATTTCAATAAAGAAAAGAAACTATTTCAAGGATCTGGGGAGGAGAAAGTTTTGGATTCATTGTTGAAAATTATGTTGTCCATTTTAACTTTATTTAACTTAACTGCCTAAATATTTATGGGTGAGAACACAGACCAATACAATGTAATTAGCATTAACATTCTCAGTAGTCAAAACCAATACTAACTCTATTTCTCATTAATTTTTTACACATTTTAATTGTACTTAGTATACTTGTTACTGTGTCATGAAAACTTCATAAGCCATTTGCAGAACACAGAGTAGAGTAATCAAGTATAAACATTAATTTAAAAATTACTTGAAGGCTATTTTCCTTAGTTGTTATAACAAATAGAGAAGAAATCTTGAGTCTAAAATAGATACATTTTTAATTTTAAAAAAACATATGAAGTTACGAAGCTATCTGCTTGTTTTACACTAAGGCACGTACAATGCAAGAAATCCCAGTTAATATCAAGATGGGTATTAGAAGAATGGCTATTAGCTTTCATTATTTGAGGTACATTTCCCAAATATTTTACTGAGACTTTCCTTAGAAAAAGGAGGAGGAGGACTAAATAGGTCAGCAGATGGGTACTCAACCTATTTCTGTAAGCCAGACAGAAAACCTCCTAGCAACTTCATTAGGATTTGAATCAAGCTTTCAGATCTCAGCTATTATCCATTTTCTGCACCTTTTCAGTGAGAAATGATGGATCTCTGTTCTGGAAACTAAATATATTTTTAAATTTTCTCTCAGAAAAGATCAGAACTCCATAAGCACCATCTGGACTTCTTCTTTATTCAGATATAGTCTTCAAAGACAAATGGCAAAAATACAGTTGTGGTATATGCTGCACACAGTGACTGGGATCCTCGTCCAGGAGTCCTTTGAAGTCAAAAAGAGCTGCATCAGGCCCTCACTATGCTTTGCATAGTGAACTAATTAAACATATTTGAAACAGTTTATACATAGCATAATTTCAAAGTTATTGCCTTTTGTCAGCTTTGTCACATAAATGCTTACCTCCAAGGCATGCACCCATGGCCAACGAGAATATTAGTGGCTTCACAGGCAAGTTAACATCAGGATCTTTACTCAGATTGAGAAGAACAGGAATCTATGATTTAAGAAGAAAAGAGAGTAAGATTCAGGAGACAACAGAACTAATTTAAGCAAACAACTAAAACACAAGCAAATCCAAATAACTTTTTTTTTTTTTTTTTTTTTTTTTTTTTTTTTTTTTAAGTGAGCATCTTTGCATAATACTCTTGGCTTGTGCTCAGTTATGCCCACTGACTGTGCTAGTCCCACAAGCCAAAGAGAAGGTACTGGCAATGTCAGGCCAACCTTGACACAGGTTGACAGCTGAAAAAACTGGGGATCCCTTAAGGTTATGAGTGCCTCCAATTGGAGCCTTCCATTTCAACAGGGAACTGGCAGTGATTATATGCAATTCCTCCTCCAGTCCTTGAAACTTGAAGGACAGAGTTATCATCCCTCTTCTACCTGGAAACTGCTGAGATGCCGAGACCTGGACCCAACCACATAAAATGAATGAATAACTAAACTATTCTTAAATTCTTGTTATAACCAAAAGTGTCTGATCTGTTACAGCAGAAAACAGACGGACTTCAGTGTGACAGGCCTCTGAATTTATAAGTAGAGTTAAGCTATCTTATTCTTTAGTCTAATATTACATTTACCAGGAAACGTATGTTATCCTAGGAAATATCTGCAACTTTTATGAATTTCATTTAATATTTTTTAGCAAATAAACATAAATCATTAT
Organism: Alectoris magna; assembly: GCA_030625065.1. Lineage (NCBI taxonomy): Eukaryota > Metazoa > Chordata > Aves > Galliformes > Phasianidae > Alectoris > Alectoris magna. The sequence goes on from CM060560.1 coordinate 66,055,979, forward strand.
AGAAAAAAAATGCCTGTAAATCAAATTAGGTTCATAGCGAAACATTACTGACTTTATTAGGCAATTGGTATGGAGACCAAATATGCAGCAGGCAAGCTTTCCAGTAGCAGCAGATCTCAGTCACTACCAACTTCAAACCTAAGAAACTTCAGCTTTAGTTGCAGAAAACTGTTCAAATTTCTACTTCATTGAGTAGTTTGATTGGTTTGACAGAAAGGCATAATCAGTGCCTGTAGAAACAGGGTCATTAGCAAACGGAGAGGTGATAATATTATTGACCTGTTTTTAAGATGTGCAGAAACTTATTGGACCAAAGGAGAGACTAAGAATAAACAATAATGAAACAGCAAGAAACGGAGCAGGAAGTGATATATGGAAATAACTGTGATTTGTCTTAAAATTAATGCTTTCTCGGAATCCAGAATTTACACTAGTGGTTACAGTTATTACATTTAATCCACTCTGATCTCAGACCTGGAATCTGCTTCTTCCTGAAAAATGTTCTCCACTTTAAAGGCTGAATGAGATTCACCTTTTACTGAATGCACATGTTATTTTGGTGTGGAACAATATATAGGTTTTATGAAGAATTACAATCCCTTCCTTCCCCCTCTCTAATGCCACTGGTGCTAATCATCCCTCAAATCCTTTTATTGGTTAACCCAGAGAAAGTAACGTTTAAACAGATATTCCTGAATTGTACATTGCCTGAAGATAGGTATTTCTATTTAAGGCCTGAAGAAAAGAGCATGCCAAATATCTTGCCTGTTTTGTTGTTTTTTTTCCATGATAAAGTCATGAAAGATTTCAACCTTTGTTTCTCTCAAACCACCACTTCCAGAGCACAATATGCAGTTCTAATTGTTGTTGCATTTATTTAAGTATGGTGTTTTGTTTCAACATGAAATAACTTCAAACACAAATATTGAATCCCAGAATTAAGACACCTAGCTCAATTCAAATACAGCATTTCTTCCCGCTATGCAATTTTGACCCAAGAACCAGAGACAATTATTTACTTCCTTGGAATTATTTGCAAATATCTCAATGTACTACAGTTGCGTGACACAGTTCTGAACTATGCAGGCTAGCAACACTTCTTAAATTAGATGACTCCTTCTGTCATGCTCTGCCCTGCAGACATGGAGAAGGTGGGTACGCAGAAAAAATTAAAATGACAATCCTATTTTCTTGCTTTTGAGTTCAATCCTAAGGCTGTTGCCAGCCAGATCTCAAGTGCAGAGCAAGTAATGCCATTTTCACACCCCACTGGTGAGAACTGTGTGCCAAGCAGAGCCTTACAGTCCTCCAGGGGCCCCTCCCTAATTACAGCACTATGAAGAACACAAGGAGAAGCAGTGCAGAGATTCTTGGCAGAGAGTCAATTGGGTGATTCTCTGCTAGGTATTTGCACTAGATGTGCACAGTGCTCCCATCAGAAAGTTTAGTCTTCTGTTTACTGAAGGAGCTCAGCTCCATGAGTTCTCATTGACCAATAAATTCCTACTGGCTGAAGACACAGAAATGACTAAGAAGAAAGTCTGTGATCAAAAGTTTCAAACTTTATCATCTTTTAAGCACAAAGATACACTGAAACATAACAAGAGAAAGTGCAGTTTTGTAATGCACTTGCATCTGCACTTAATTTTTAAGCCCAACAAAGTATTTTTCAAATATACACTTGACCCCACTCATTTTATTGTTATCTCCTTGACATAATATTGCTTCTCTTCCACTTAGAAATATTGTGCATTATTTTTAAAAGCCTTCATAGTAATTAATCATGAATGTTAAAATTATCATTAGTGATGTTATGCTCCTAAGTACATTATTAGGCAGTGGGCTAGATCAACAATCTCAGCTCCCACAAACGTCTGCTTTTGTGGCAAGAAATAAACATAAATCAGGCCTTAGCAATACTACATACTCACATAAACTGAAATTTGGGTGTTACCCCTATTGAAAGAAGTTAATCTCTACCAAAGAATAATAAGAAGCATTACAAAGAAGTAAGCAGTAGTATAGATCTCCACTGTGTGCCTGAAGTAAGATTTACATGCATGTAACTTTTGTAAAGAGATCAAAAATGTTTCACTTTTGAATTATCAGATGAAAGATGAATGCAAAACGTTTGGTTAAATTCCTAGTGTTTCAGACAGAAATATATAGTTGATCCATAGAACACAACAAACCTTTTACAAACAATATGGAATATGCCATGTTGCAACTGTATACCACAAAATTTCAAAAAGTCACTAGCATCTAATTTTTTTAATCTAAAATTAAGTGTGATACCAACATTGTTCTAATTTCTGTCCAAAGAATTTTAACGATACAAAATGAATGAAGAATTAGGAAATTTGGTCACCAGCAAGAGATCCTGAATAGATATTGCAAAACAATTCATGCCAGTGGACATATTTTCTTGCTTGAGTCTTTTAGATACATAAGGATCATACAGAGGATCAAATGGACCTGCTTCTGTTCTTCAACATAATCACCTCAGATCTATTTTTTGTCATACTCATTCAGTCAATTATGAGATAGACAACACTTCCACAAAATCAGTACCTCAAACCTCAGCTACATTTATTGTTATATTTAACCTGAGTTCTGAAAAAAAGAAATGCAGAATACAAAAGTATTAGTAGGAAATGATCCACTCTAGTTTCAGTGTTTTCAAAAAACTGAATTGGTAGTACAGTGCTTCCAGATTTAAGCTGAAGGCATTCACAAAAGCATCAAAAGCAGATGAAGTTGGGATATTTTGTAAACTGGGATATAGTTTGCTGCAATACATATTGTAGAATTACATTATATTGATTTGGAATGCAGACTTTGTCATAGTTTCACTAAGTGCTGCCATTCAACAGAGAAAAGTGAAAGTTAAAGCTTGTGAAACCTCACGTTTCCCTCATTGTTCCATCTTCAGGCTATTTAAGCAGCACCTATTTCAATATTAGAAAGAAAATAATACTGTCTTCTTAGGAAGACAACATCCGTATTTTATAGCCATTATTTCAACATGCTTAACAGATAAAGTCTCTATATTTGACTAGTTTCTAAAAACTTTCAAGCTCTGCTGGAAAGTTTGCTATTGAACTACTTTACATTACAGCTTGATTGGCAGAATCTAAATGAAATGAGTGATACAGCTCACAAAGGAAAGCCTAATCACCTTCACACATTCTATATGATTATCCATCTCCAAGTAAACAGGAGAAAAAAAAAACATAGCTACCAGGAATAATTAATGTACTTGGAAAAAGTAGAGTGTTCTCAAATACCCGAGACAGAAAGGCGTCAGTCATTAGGGTGTTATATTTTTTACATATAGAATATAAACTGATGCACAAAGAGCACCATGAGTGCCTAATGATTCTGGCATATTTGTCTATATAACTGTCCTAATCAAAATCAACTTTTGTGTAGAAAATGCTTCAGAAGTACAAAGGATGCGTTACAAATAAAAAGAGATCAAGAATGGAGACATATGTATTCTCACAGTTCATACTGGTTTAAATCTTGAACCGATGTTGAGAACTTTTAAAAATGGAGCAAGGTATTTTTGCTGTTATATCTTAACTATCTTTCCTAGCAAATTGCATCCTTTAACAATTAATAATGCTATAAATTATTTCAAAATTTAAAACTAAATTTTAGTGTATTTCTTATGATTCCTTTTAGCTCTTTAGCATCCTGAAAATTTAACCAAGATGGAACAAATGAAAAGAAAGGAAACTCAGTTTTTACTTTAAATTAAAGCTTTGGAGAATAGAAAACTGGAAGATTTTAGATTAGGATTACATATGATGCCAATGACTGCTAAACTAAATTTTACAAAACATTGCCTGTTTTCTCATAACAGACAGATTTATATTGTGGTATGCACTTGCTTTTTGTTAAAAGAGAATGTTGGGATATTTGCAAATCTTCATTCATTTTTTCAGAGGGAGCCTCCTCAACTCCTTCCAGTTCCTTCCAGGTCCATCCAGTCCTGATTGGATGAAAGTGAAATGGAGAGCCCCAAGCATTTTTCTTTAACATTTATTTTGATACTAAACTGCACTTCTCATAAGCAAAAATGTGATCAAACTGTTAACATTTTCACACCTTACTGCCACAGCCTCTTCTCTTAATTACCAAAGAACAAATTGAATCAAGGACCTCATCCTATTCAAACGTGTTTATGAAAAAGCTTGCTTATGAGCACGACATTCCCCTAATCAAGGAGATAGAGAAGAAAAAGCTCTTTTGAATCTGTGAAGACCTTTTTCTGAAATACAAGCAGAAATGACAACTCAGCTTAGCTTACTGAACCTCAGATATGCAAGGAGGAGACCAAAGAGGAAAAACACTGCTACTCTACAAGTGCTACTCTCCTCCTGAGGTGCCATAAGCTACTTCTGAGAGGTTTTAATTTCAGCCCTCTCAAATTTAATCTTTGTACAAGTAATCTCAGACTATCATCATGCAAAAGGGCAACTTAACCATTCATTCATACTTTCGACATATATATGCAGCACAGTAGAAGGCATCAAGTTATATTGCCCATCTTGTCTACTTATGCAACATGATGGTGAAACAGCAATATACATCTTTATTTAAGGACTCATTGCTGTTCTACAACTTGAAGTTTCACAGCACACATTTTGCTAAGAACTAAATGTGTTAAAGACATCTTCTGTTGAAAATGCAGAGAATGTTCATTAATAGAAAAAAAAGCTATTTCTGGTTTCTTGAGTTGCTGATGATCGGTCTGTCTACAGTCTGATAGCGTTCAGTCTCACACATTTATTGAGCACTGAAATGCATAAAATACATAGAAATCTTCAGCAGGACAGAAGGAAAGAAGATCCAAAAATAAAAGGCACTGAGAATATGAGATACTGATGAAATTTTCAGTAGTGCAAATGAAATGATTCTGATAGTTTTAGAGGTAATAAATAGCTGTACAAAAATTATCTGTTTTCCAACAGAGACCTGTCGGTGACCAAGTCACCTTGCTGCCAGGTGGTTAATTGAAATTACTCATTACACTGTGTTGAGGAAATAATAGTATTTAAGCTCAGCTAAGAGAAGGATTTACTATGGCTATATTTTTAGTTCTGGCAATAAAATAAAAATATAAACAGATGGCTTCAGCATATGCAGCTGATAAAACACGTCAATTAAATTAAAGAGCGTGCTGGTAATAAAATCACATCACCTAACATTCTAAGGGCAGAAATCTGTGGCTATTTAAGTGACAATACTAGGAAAATACAGACTTTACAAATGAATGAATCTTCCTGTTACGGAATGTCACTGTGAGTTTAGCCTTTTCAAAAAGGAAGAAAAAATCAGAGGGTTAACAGAATGACACATAGAGCATCAGTACATGATTCACCATATTTGTTATTCAGACAAAGGCTAGGCATACAACATGGAAAAAAAACCTTGCCATTCTAGAATTAAAATGCTGAAGACTTGGCAGCTAAGGTTTTGGTTTATTAATTTTGCATGCACAAAACATGTTGTGGGTTGCTTAATGCAGCTCCCAGATACATTTATATATATTAAATTTGTCACTGGCAACACGGTCCTTTGCATACAGAGTTCATACAGTTTCCCACAAGGGCTATGACTAACTCAGAATTTGCTACAGTAGAATTTATTCATATTAAAAAAAAAGAGAGAGAGAGAAGATTGATTTTCCTATAACGTGTGGACAGCTATCACAATTGCTAGGCGTGTTTATGCAATTAAGTGTAATAAACAGTCATTCAAATATGCTTAATTAGAAAACTGAATCTTCACTTTCCAGTGCTTGAAAAGAACGTTAAAATCTTGGGATTACAGTACAGCAACTAAATTTCAATCTCTTCATCTTTTTGGGGGGGCAGTTTGTGACCTTTACATTTATGATAAAATATGTGAAACAAACAAAGGGATATGCTCTGAAAACTGTTTTGTCATGGTGTAGATTTGATGTTTTATTTTAATTTAATACAAAGTTTTACCAAGACAGGAACACTAAGAGTAAACAACTTATAACGACCTAATTCACTTCAGCAACTCAGTGCACCGTTTCAAGTAAGCAAGTAACTTTCTAAAGCATTTTCTGTAGCTTAAAATTCTTGCTTAGTTCTGAGATCTTCACAGAGAATCCAGTTTAACTGCCTCCATACACAAATTCCATACTGTACTGACACTTTTGATAGTGATGTTGTGCCATGTTTACTATTGTCTAGAGCAAAGAATAATCCACCAATTTTGCACTGTTGCACTGAAAAGGTGAGGTAGGATGTACAAGGATAAGATGCTTCAAATAATAAACTAATCTGGTTTCTACCATTTAGGAATTTTTAGTATACTCATGCTCTCTTTAAAGAATTTTCCTTTCTTTCCTTTCAAAATACATAGAAGGCTTGTTGGTCTACATGCATGCAACTGTTTGGTCCTTTCTATTACTCCAAACCAACTTTCACAGACTAGCTGGATACAAGGCAAAACCTTTTAAGCTAAGATTTCTGCATCATTGCTTAATAGTCCTAAAATGTTTGCTTGGAAGTGACTCTTCCCGAACCAGAGATTCCTCTTCATGCCTATTGTTTGCAGTCTGTTGTTGTTAAATCAATATAGTTTCACAGGAAACACCACAGTAATAAAACCAAAATACCATAGTAGCAAATCATTACAGAGCAGTTGCAAATCTATCCAAACTGTTCCACACCCTGTATGAAGTGTCTTAAACTTTGACTCAAAGCGTGTGTATGGACACGCAACGACAATGGAGGAAAACAGGCGCAGAAAAATTCTGGTTAACTGAGAACATGGTGTACAATTGATAATTCCTACGATATAATGAAGGAATTTCTGCACTTTAAACAGAGATCATGATTGAATAATCACGTCCTAATTTGTTACAATTACTGACTTGCTACTTTTCTGATATTAAGACTCAGCTGCTGAAAAACATTTTCTACGTTTAATATGATTTGCTGTTTTATGAACTGATTACATAAGTTAGTAGCAGAAAGTTCAAGTATTAGAAAAAATTAGTGTAACTACGTGGCAGTTAGAGAGAAAACATTGACAGAAGCAGATGGATATCGAATGTGTTCATCAAAAACACAATTTTACTTTTCAGCTATGTATGTTGACATAGCAGGGAAGGAGAGAAGTGCAGAAATGCAACTCAAACAGTGAACCTAGTTCCCCAGCCAACTACAATTGCTAGCAGCAATGGTGAGGTAGATGCCTAAACAAGCATGAATGAGCTTGTAATAATAATGAAATCGAAAAGAAAAAAGAAAATTACAACATAGCACATCATAACCAGCAAACTTAGCTTCTTTCTCAGCACCAGTAGGAGGAAACATCAAACCTGCAGACTCCTACCATTGTAGCTGTAAATGGGATATTGTCAATCACAGACGAGGCCAAAGCAGACACCCAGAGCACTAAAATGATGGCCACTGCCAAGCGCTGGTCCTCAGGCACCACCTGGAATTAAAATAGGTTAATTAACAACTTTGTGAGATCAGTATTGCTCCGTTTCCCTAATGGCACAATCACACAGGTGTTTACAGTTTTAATTTACCAACACCTATTATTCCTCCAGGCTCTGAGATAGGATAAGCATTTTGAGGAAAATAACATGTCATTTAGTAACACAATTACTAAGCTTTTTCCAAGGAAATTAAGACAAATAGAAATAAAAATACTGATATTTCTGATGCTCATGTTTTAGAAAAAAAAAAAAAAAAAAACAAAAAAAAACCTGCACAACTGTGAATTTTCCTCTTTCACTGTTTATATTTGTTTGCATCTCAGCTTTTTTGTTGTTGTTGTTGTTCATTAATCTATAGAAAAGGTTTTTCTTTTTCATTTATAGTGAAATTTCTTCTAGCTGTGTGTAGACATACACACCCCAAAGTACAGCATGTCTTCTTGCTGAACCAGGAGTACAATCTTTAACACAAAATTCAAAATGAAATATTTTTCAGTATTATTCTATTGGAGTAAAGCTATTTTCCTTACCAGATAAACTATTGTAAATATTTTAAACATACCTTTATTAGCAAAGCTGTCTGTTCTCCTATGTAGTCTATTAAATGCAGATGAGCCAAAGCCTAAAAAAAGACAGTGATACCAACTGGTGAGGCATCTGATGCAGATACATTTTTCCAATGGACATAAGCAAACACAAGTCATTTTCATCCACAAGATGTTGGCATTCATCTCATGTAGCTTCTACAGCAACTTTGCAGTTTGTGGAAGGAACAGACATGATAGAAACTGTATTTGTAGAAGTGGGTTGCACGAGAAAGAGCAGTGAGTTTGCTTAAAGAGCGTGGGGCACAGGCATTAGAGAACAGCTGAAATGTAAAGATTACATTCTTCAGTGAATGTGTTTTCTGAGGATAACTGATCTTTTATCCAACGGCCCAAAAACATTGGACATAATCGTAACCATAATATAGGCAGCAATGTATTGTGTTTAAAAGGTCAGATGGAATCGGGCATCTTGCGTTCAGACTCAGGTGTAAAGGGAAAGCAAAATATATTTTTCCATTAAACAGCTGCATCAGACCCATAAAAAAAAACAGTGTTACTCATCTGCTGAAACCAAGCAAGAGACCTTGGATGGATGGAAATTGGCAGAGTGACAGCAGCACTTATGAGACAGAAAAAACAGCTCTGTGATGGTGCCCAACCTGAGGAGGATGTCCCTATAACTACTGGCCCGGGGGACAGCCAGCTCCAGCATGTTGTCCTCCCTGGGGGAGCAATTCCCATTTGTACAGAATACCTGTATAGTATCTCACGCAGCCCTGGTTACTATCATGCATGAAAACACTCCAGTTCAATAGTTATGGCTTTAGTTTCTCATTGGCCAAACAGGAGAATGCAAACTGAATTCTCACACCCCAGGAGAATCATCTATTCCTTCAAAAAACAAAGTGAAAGGGAAAACTTAACTCATGACAGAGAGCCCTTAATTCACTTTGGTCATATTTTTCTTACAAGGGTGCAGAGTGAAGCACTATTTTCAGGTTGAATGGAATACACCTATCTTTTGACTTTTCTGTTTTTCGGGAAAGAAAATCACATCATTTTTTATTAAGACTGGACCTAGGTGGCTGACTTGCTTTCTATTTTCCTGCCAGGACAGAAAATCAGTTAGCTGAGACATTCTGCTGACTGAGAGCACTGCCACACAGAGCTGCAGAGGTCAGCATTCACACGAGATGATGCCACACACAACAGGCAGTCAGACAGAGCCCTTCGGAGGCATCACTGGGAAAAATGAATAAATAAATAACAACCATTGAACTCGCATGCTGTCAAATCTCATGACAGAGATGGATCAAGGTCCTAACTAATACCGAGTGGTGCAGTGTAAGACACAGTAACATCAGAATGACAGCAGAGCTGTCATCCAGACCAGCAATTCCTGCATCTGCATCTCAGCTGGGCAGCAGTGTGCAACCATCTGGGTACCACCAGCAGCACAGAACACCAGCACCCATCTGCTGCAGGAACAGCGTAGGCAGGCTGGTAGTTTTCAGCTTCCCAAGAGAGTGGGAGTTGTAGAGGTAAAGGCAAGGAAGCTCTGTTGCATACAAGTCAGGACAACTCACTGAGAAGATCCAAGGGAACACTCTCCCATTGAAAAACATAGGCTAGAGTACAGCCAGCAATCCTGGATTGCATTAATTTTTAACAATGCATTGCACAGGAAAAGGTATATCTACATTTAAACTTGCAGCATGGAGAAAACAAGTGATAAGGCTTTTAATAACATAGGCATTCACCTTACATTAAAAATAATGACATTTTTTTAAATTGCTTTAACTTTTCAGGATAAAGTTTTTTAACAAACACTTTTTTATAATTTTAAGTTATTGCGTTGATTTGATGCTATTGGGGTTGCTATATGAGCTCATTAACTCAATGTTTCTCATTTTTAAAATGTATGCAAAAGAAGTAACAAAAATGAGCTGTCATATTTTTCTCTGAGTGCTTTGTGTTCAGACTTAAAGACAAACTTCTTAACACATAGTTGTCAGCAAGCAGAGCTCAGAGTTACATGTCGCTAACATTGCTGCCTTATTATTTAACTATTAACACAACATATTTCTTTTCAGTAACACTCAACATTTCTTTTGGAATCAAGACGTGGCACTACAAAAGAGATATTCAGGAAAGAGAGAAGCAAGGAAAGGACGTGCACATGGCTCCTGCAAGAGTCAGTCTGCAGGTAGCCCATCTCATTAGAGATGTGACAGAACTAATCACACAACCAACTTTAAGATGTCCACAATTTCCAGGCTAATTGCCTGCGAGCACCTAGCTGAAAGGCAGCAATTAGCACCCTGCCACCGGATTCCCAAGAATGTAAACTGCACACGAGGTCTCCAGGATCTTCCTGTGCACTCTGAGAGGAAGAGATATTACTGCACTAATTGGTGCCTTCCAGCATATGAGTTCCCGAGTGCCAGCTCAAAATTAGAGCCTTACTGCAGAAAACATCAGGTAACATTTTAGATCAAAGTTTATGCAGAAAAATTTGCATGAATCACTCTTACGGGGAGGATGTCATGATGACTGATGTAAATAAACTCTGCCTGAAGGGAATGAAGGTAATGTGACCATTTTTGACTGAACAAAACAATGTAGCCTGAGAGGCATGGAAACGTAAGTCACAGAAAGAAGCAGAAAGATGTTATAGTTTGCAACAGCCAGTTGAGAACGAGTACTAAAAAGACAGTTGTAAAGACAAATTACCTGAGGACACAATTGAAAATGAGAGAGATTCAAAGGATATACATCTTTTCCTTTGCAAAAACATCTACCAGACTGGACTGACAAGCACCCAAAGGCAGAGCCTCCAAGAGCTCCCATGTCTAAGAAACATTTTTTTTTAACAATTAACAATTTTTAACAATTAAGTTACATTTTCCAAAGTGTCTTGCAGCCTAGGTCCCACACAGGTTTTAAGTGTACTTTCTCATAGTGAAGGGAACATTTCTAGAAGTAATAGTTTGAGTGGGAACCATCTGAGGTGAAGGATCACCAAGAATATGAGCCAACAAGTGCAGAGAGCCTGATCCATGGTATGATTCCCAATACTTCAGTGCACATATTTACTTTGACTTCTTTTCTTGACATTGTTCATCTTAAGAAAAGAAAAATGCCTTGACAAAGAGTGTCAACTCCCGCTAATATGAAGCATAAGGGATGATACTTATCCATTTTTCTTCTTTTTCTATTTTTTTTATTCATTCACGAGATATAAATGAATATCTCCCTTTTTTTTTTTTTTCCTTGACTATCTGTAAGAGTTTCTTTCATGACCTTAAATTGCTGTTACTCTAAAGAGCCAGGAAAAAAAAATTCTTTCATTAGCAAACTATTCACTGGTGATCTGAGAAACCATAAAAGTGAAGCTCAGTGAATTATAACAGTCATATCTGAAGTCTAGCAGAAAATGGCAAGTAAGTTCCTGTGTGCTTTACTATGTTATTGTACAGCCACACAGTGCTCAAATCAAAACTGTTCAATTCAAGCTAAAACAATAAATACATCAGGGAATATAACTAACACACTGTTACAACAGCAGTAAAACAAAGTAAAAATGGCTTGAAAATGGATCCCCTATGAGAGCCAGAAAACAGAAGGACATATAGAAGCTGATAACAGAGAACTGAATAGCCTGTCCTAATGAATGTGCTATAAATCAACATTTCCTGATGAGTTTTAGACCTTCTAGCTCTCAAACAAGCTTCTTAATGGTAGTCAGAGTTTCTTTTCATCTTCTCAGAGGTTACCAGATTTTGACTTTCAGTTTGGAACTAATTAGAGTTAGCTGAATTATTCACTGTTTGTATTTAATTCAAATTTAGTTTGTTGCTTTTTTTTATTTTTTTCCCTGTTTTTATAGATCCCAATTTACATCTTCTTGGGTTCTTTGCAATTACTGAGGAACATAGTGGGGGTGTCCTATGTTATATTCCAGGCTTTCCCCAGTCTACTTATACAGACATTTCACTACCAATGGCAGTGCCAGCGGTCAAGAAAGTTTTATCAGCCATCTTTGCAACACTTGACAACATCACTAAATGGAACAAATAACAATTGAAAAATCCAAAGCATTCTAGGGAATGCACAGACACCTTATTGACATGTAAATGTGAGTTTTCACACAAAGATTCCTCCAAGTATTTGAAGCAAAAATAAATCCATTCAAACTATACAAAAGCATCAAATAGTAAACAGGATAAAATGTGTCTGGTAAAGCAGACCATCAGAAATAGACAGACACAAAGAAACTACACAGTAAGATGTCCACACATCTCGAGTACTGAACGTCTTTTTCAATTACAACTACAAACTGAAATTCAGTGATATTACCCTTTCAAACCATTCTCCTATATCTGTCAAGCCAATTGATAGCCTGCATGTAGCAGACAGTATTAGAAGCGGTTTTCAACAATGGTTTATGTTCTTTTATTTTTCCTGTTGCTTGTCTAAATAATTTCAGAGTAAACATATAAATATATATAAACTACCTGAACACAGGGACCACAGACATACCAGGAACAAAAAATTCAAGTTATTGGAAATGACTGTATTGAACAGACACAGCAAATGCAGCAGAACGAAAGTGGGATCAGACACAGTGAAAAATTACTCAGAACCAGCTTCCACCACTCCACCATTTCACTCTATACAACTTTGATTGCATTCAATCTTCACTGTGCCTACAGGACTGAATCTGCAGGATGCTTCTGCCCTGCAGCATATATGCTCTCATAACTCACATTTTTAGTCAATTCTCAGGCTTTAGAAATCACAAAATCTTACCTCCATGAGAACAAATAATGCTGCAAAGAAAAGAAGGGTTGCCCATTCCACTCTGCTTAATATCATCTCAAAGTCATGGATGTCTGCTAGCACTAGCAGCCAAATGGCTCCCAAAATGGCAATCCAGCCTGCATTAGCAAAAAAAGAGAACATCAGGAAAAGAGAGAACAATGTTTCACAATTCATTTGCTATTTACTAGCAATGTAAAAGTTATAGTATTGCATTTTTCAGTTAAAGGTTTTTTGTCTCTAGGGCTGTAACAGGTTAAGTTCAAACATGATCATAGAATCAGAATTGTTTGAGTTGGAAGTGACTATTTGAGGTCACCTGGATCAACTTGCCTACAGTGAACAGGAACACCTACAGCTCAGTCAGGTTGCTCAAAGTCCCATCTAGGCTGATCTTGAATACCTCCAGAAATGGGGTATCCACCAAAAATCTGGGCAACCTCTTCTGGTGTTTCACTAACTTTATTGTAAAAAACTTCTTTGTTAAATGCAATCCAAATCTCCCCTTTTTTAGTGTGAAACCATTTCCCTTTGTCCTGTCACAGCAGATCCTACTAAATAGTCTGTCCCCTTCCTTCTTGTAGCTCGCCTTTACATACTGACAGTCCGCTCTCAGGTCTCCTCGGAGCCTTTTCTTCTCCAGGCTGAACAGCCCCAGCTCCCTCAGCCTGCCATCTCAGGAGAGGCATTCCACTCCTTGGATCATCTTTGTGGCCCTCCTCTGGACTTGCTCTACCGGGTCCACGTCTTTCCTGTACTGAGGACTCCACATCTGGATGTAGTACTCCAGGTGAGGTCTCATCAGCGCAGAGTAGAGGGGCGAGATCACCTCCCTTGACCTGCTGACCACACTTCTTTTGATGCAGCCCAGGATTCAGTTGTTAGAAGATAGATGGAAGGGCTCTGCAGCCCACTGAAAGGCTCAGTGCAGCCCCAGGACATTGAGAAATCAAGGGCTACATGCTGTAGAAGACAATCTCAGGAAGTAAAAAACTCTTTGAAGCAGCAGAGAGATCAGCTTTAAACAGCACAGGAGACTCTCTCCAGAAAGGATTTCTATATACATCCTTACATGTTAAGACATATTTTGGTAACTGAGAGAAAATGCAGAAGAAATGTGCAATGAGACAAAGAACATAATTCGTGAATCTCCTGTCCCAGCAATACTCACTCTCTCTCTGCACAGCTAAAATTCTTTCTGGAGGTGTTTGATTCCTCCCGAACATTTAGCTTGAACAGTAGAATGAGACTTCAAACAAAAAATAGACAAGTTCTACCTTTTTTTTTTTCCTTGGGATGATGATCTTTTTTTCTGCCTTTTTTTTTTCTCTTCTTTAACTTAAATAGTAGATTTTTTTCTTTAATGAGTAAAATCAAGATACATAATTTGAGGTTTTTTAATGGCATGGAAACAAAGCATCCCACCTCTTCAAGTCATTTCTCCCTTTGTTGTGACTCTTTCAGATACCTGGTGCTATTTCATATAGTCACTGCTGAAAAGTGATGAATTAAAAAAACTGCAGAACAAGTAAGAAGGAAAGAATAACAATCTCTGCTGTCAAAAAACTTCAAATCTCAAACTTAAAATCAAATTTCAAGTGTAACTTAGGGAGAATATGTCTCTGCTACATAGCACAGATAAATAAAGTGAGCTGTCTACAGCAGTCCTCAAGAACAATGGGATTGCTCCTCTGTTAGGTTAAAGAAATAGACATCCAAAACCACCCAAGAGCTTAAAATCAAAACCAGCTCTACTCCATTTTAACCTCATGTAAATTTCAAAAGAAATAAAGAAACCTGAGTTTCTGTCTGTTCATGAAGTAAATGTTAATTTTAATATATATTTTTTTCCAAATGCCAAGTGAGTAAAATCTGATCTTGGTGCTTCATTGTATCCAAAATCCAAGTCTCATAGTCAGCTTTGCTCACCACCACAGACTGAAACATTACCATGCAGCAAGCTGAGCAAATTTGGTCCCTACTTTCTCACAGTGATATAATTAATGCTGGGTCAAAAGTACTTTGTGCGTAAACATTACACTACTAGAAAGGAGGAGAGCTAAAGCCACCACAAAAGAGAGAACAGGGTGGGAAAATCCATCTGGTCCCTCTCACAAGTGTCATAAGCAGCTGAGAAGTCAACTTGTCCTTCCTTCATTCAAGGCAGGCAGGCTCCAAAACCAAACCTTTGCCCTGCTGGTTAAGAAATGTGGCACAGACAGGGTCAGTACACCCTATATCATTTGCAGGCAGAGGGATGTCAAGTAGTAGAGAAGGTCTGGTTTAGCTGTATCAAGGGGAAAGCTGGATGTTTGCACTGGAGGAAAAGATGTGTAGATTTTGCACTTTGAGTCTTTCTCTTTACAAAAGCTGGTGAGTTGCTTTGTCAGGTGCCCTTTTTCTTTTAGGAAATGAGAGGAGAGCTGAGTCATAACTGTCTCAGCCTTCCAAATTTTGCAAGGATCTGGAGCAGTTGCCCGTCAGTGTTAAAGGCCATTTTTCTCAGCAGCCATTTGTGCAGAAGACTCCCTTTTGTAGCTTCAGGTACTCACAATCTTACTTTTTTTTCTCTCTGTACTTGTGCTGTGCTCTGTTAAGTAGATGCCAGATACTCCTGTGAAGAATTGGTATTTCTGCCACCCACTGAGAAGAGACTCCAGAGCTGACCTCAGAGTGACAATACCCTGCACTCCTCAGGTTGAACACTGGATCGTGGCATAAGCAGACAGTGGGAGCAGATTTTTTGTGCTCCTGGTCTTGGGTATGCGTATAGCTTGAATGTAGCAAAGGCAAAGCTCATACAGAAGTTATTCCATGAAACTTTTAAAAGTACTCAATAGTCGCATTCATATCAAAGGCATTTGCAGACTGCAAGTACAGTTACAAATCACAGGGACAGGAGTACAATTGGAGTCTCCATAACAGCAAAAGAAAGTGAGGGGAAAACTGTCAATTCATAGAACCATGAAGGTTGGAAAAGACTTCTAAGATCATCTAGTCCAATCATCCACCTACCACCAATCATACCCACTAAACCATGTCCCTTGGTGCCATGTCTACACAGTCCTTGAACACCTCCAGGGACAGTGATTCCCTGGGAAAAAACACTAGTGACCAGTTGCCAGCCTGATTTAACTCCACTCACCACCACCCCCTGGGCCCAGTCCTCCAGCCAGTTCTTTACCCAGCAAAGTGTGTACCTGTCTAAGACATGGGTTGCCTGCTTCCTCAGAAGAATACTGTGGGAGACAGAGTTGAAGGCTTTACTAAAGTCCAGATTGACTAAATCCACAGCCTTTCCCTCATCCTCCAAAATTCCTGACACCTACCACATTTTTTGCAATTATCACTGATATTTTCCACCTCTCCCCAAAGTAAAGTGAATCGGTCCATTCAAATTCAATAGCTATTTTCACTAAACACAAAGAAAGCAGTATGGACACGCAGTGGCTAGTAGACAGAAAGTAGACAGGTCCAGATCAGGAGCTCAGCAGCAGAATTTTACTGCTGTTTTGCACAGATGCAAGTGACAGCATTAGGTAAATGGGTGTGAAGGATTAAAGAACGGGAATTGCTCAGTAGTTCTGGAACAATTTGTGATGAAATATGGGCAGTATTTCTACCCTCTCGTCTCTCACAAAAAAAAAAAAAAAAAAAATATCAACTTAAACATGTTATATGGAGATAATTCTTCATTACAGCTAATGAAATACAAATGAATTGCACTAGAAGTAGATAGAGTCAGCATTTTCTTGCACCATGGGCTTTAGCAGTATACACTAGCTCCATGCACACAGCTTAGAGTGAGAGAACAGTGGCCTGTTCCTGAAGAATACAGATGGGTAAGGAACGTGTCTTTTCCTGAAGTACTCCAGCAAGCAGAGATCTCTGGAGAATTGAAGATGTCAGCTGCCAGTTTGAGCTGTATGCAGCTTATCGCAGTCTACATGAACAGGTTTTTCTGAATTTACTATCTTTGAAGTAACTGCAAAGAGGAGATATAGGTACCCATCTCCCAGAGGATGAGTACAGTACAAAAACAAAGAGGAGAGAAAAAGAAGATGGAGTCTCTCAAGGAGTTTTGGAGGAGTTTTTGTAAGATCTCTATTTTTGACATGGTTTGAGATCAGGCATCCCGCACCTGGACAAGAACATCTTCCGATACCTGAAGGCCACAGTAGTCGGTGCAGGCTGTAACTACTCGATTGACTGCTCTCTGTCAAACTCTTTGTCACAGTGAGCAATGGAGTCTGTACAGACATTATGAGGCAATCCGCCTCTTTAAGCGGGCTGGTGTCCAGAGCCTTTTTTAGGTAATGCTCTTTTAAGTATGTTCAAAATAGTAAATGATATTGTTTCATGTGTTTGAGTGTCTTTGCATTTGCTTTGGATTCAGTTTGAAAGATTCCTCCATTTTCAAGAACTGAAAGTACCAGTATGCACTACAGACTGGCATGACTTTTCCTCTATTTTGTAGCTTACCGGGCCACAAGAGAGAACCAGGTAGAAGAGAAAGAGATCATTTTAAAAAGAATAACTTCTCATTACTACAAGGAAAGCGAAGCCCATTTATAGTTCCACAAACTACTTCTTTTACTGCCTTTCAGTGCCTCTGTTTCACAACAATTGGTGTTCTGGAAATATAATGCAGAGAGAAACTGAATCTAAATTCCATTTCTGCTCTGACACAGCACCTGTTAAAGACAGTGACAGTTTGTTTATTTTAGGAAAAAGATGATATTTTATTATAAAATGCACCTTGAAAAATTATAATGCATTCTTCATAGAAAAGACTCTTGTGTCTTCTGCCAGAAACCAGGAAAATGGTACAGCAGAAATAGCTTGAGTCCTTTTCTTTTCTTATTCACTTTACCCAGCAGGGAAAATCACATTTGGAACAGTAAATAACTCATGATGAGCAGAACGCAATTGCAATCTTGATAAATAAAAATAAAAATCCTATTTTGAAATAATCAAGCAGAAGAACTAGAAAATATAAAACAATCTAATATTATCAAATAGAAGTACAGAATATGTGGGAGGAAGCTAGGTGAAAGGGAAATAAATGAAAAGAAGAAAATACTGTGTAATCTGCAGGCCTTTCAAATGCTCATTAAGAAAAATCTGTATTCCTTAGTAAAAGTAATTCTGTCTGACCTAGTAGCAGCTGAAATGTATAATAAGCCTCCTCCTAACAATGTGAACATGCAGGTACTGTATGTTCCCTTTACGTGCACAGAATTTGAAATAATGTCTTTCTATATGAATACCGAGAATGCATTTATAATTCACACTTCTGGAAACTCAAATGGTGCTTGAGACATTTGCACTGAAAACTGAAGCCAGAATAACACTGTTCTACCTCAGTACTGTCCTGGGCAAAACAGAGTGCTCAAGATAGACAGGTGCAGGATTCTACGTTTAAGCAGGAGTAGTTAAAACTGCACAGCTCCAGGATGGGAAGCACCTGGGTACCTAACAGTCCTGCAGGGAAGACGAATAACACAGAAAGTCACAACTGAGCCTGATGGTCTCCTTAAATAGAGAATCAGGTTTATGAATAGCAAATCCTGCGAAGCAGCCTCTGCTCTTTTCATCCCCAGTAAACCCAGGGAAGGTGTACCATGCTTAACCATTAGAAAATCCAGGGTAAAGAAATATGATCAACAGTCTGAAAACTTGTTTTTTGAGGGGGGAAAAAAATAATTAAAGACTCTGGGATGTTTAGCTCAAAGATAAGGCTAAATTGCAAGTCTTCGGGTAAGCACCAGCCTGCTACAGGGGGCAAAGAGCAATCTTTGCAGTGGCAGTAAAGGGTAAAAAGAGTTAGGAGATGTAATAGCAGCTAGGAAGAATCAGGCTACACAGTGTTCAAAATCACATACAGAACAGGTGAGAAATGAGCAGAGATATTTAAAAATCAGCTTCTGATAGATCAAAATGTAATATTCCTACCTGATAACAAAATGGTGGACACAGATTTTTTTTAGACATTTGTAATTGAGCAAAACAGGATATTCATTTTCTCTGATTTTAGCAATTCTCTGTTTGCCATTTTGTGAAAAACAGAGACCCCTCATGCCCACAACATCCATAACAAGCTATATCTTTTGGTGCTAACCTTTGAATCATGGCTTACATGGCACATCATTGAATATAAGAGGAATTAAGTCCAACACAGGGTCCCAACAGCTTGATGAGAAGTACAGTTACCTCCATAAACCCTCACAAATTAACCTAAGGATACATGTCAGTCCTTCATACACCGAAGCATGGATGTAATGTTATGTGTAAGGACACATTTGATTATACTATTATGCACAGATACAGAAATATTTGCATTAAACAACAAAATCAAAGACATATTTCCAGTACTGCTCACTCTACTCATTGAATATCAGTAGTCCTGAATATGAGTTAAAATCACAGAATCATAGAATGGTTTGTGTTGGAAAAAACCTCAAGAATCATCAAGTTCCTGCCCCCGTGACACAGGCAGGGTTGCCAACCACTTGATCAAACGCTAGATCAGATTGTCCAGGGTCCCATCCTACCTGGCCTTGAATACCTCCAGTGACAGGATATCTGCAACCTCTCCAGGCAGCCTGTGCCAGCACCTTACCACCCTCAAATACTCCATATTCAGGTTTCTACAATTACTTTTTTAAATTTTATCAGGTATCCCCAAAAATGTTTATTCTGAAATCATACTGAGTGCTTACAAACAGCATTTGTTGTCAACTGATAAGCACTGTTTGATCTTTAATTTTTTTTTAATTTTTTTTTTAAACAGAATTACTATCTGTCAAAGCAACTTGCTGGTCTTTTGAACAATCTCTCTCCATAAGCTTAGCTTCATATAAATTGTTTCCAGCTGTTCTGTGCTATTTGTAGCACCACAGTTTAAGGTTGTTCCTTGGGGATAGAACCATGATAGTGAAAGTCCAGGACAGCTTGCACTGCATCAGGAAATGCTTGGTAGAATATAAGAAGATTGAAAGAATGAGAAAAAAGTTGATGGAAACTATAACCTTACGCAAGGCAAACTAAACAGGAACCTGTACGAATAGTAAGAAATTTCAAAGTTAAAAACAAGAGCATAGCATAAAACAAGGAGGCAGAGAAATAGCTGCTCTGTAATCACTGATGAGCCTCTTGTGCATTGGGAAGGGATGGGATGGATTTTGTTAATTCTCCTGATGAATTCAAGTACAACACCATAAATGAGATAGGACGGCATCCAAGATAGAATCCTGGAAGTAAGGATTTAGCTTCCTTACTAGCTACAGCTAGGTGCCACATCAACAGAGATGTGTTGACAGATATAGCTGTGTATATTGCACCCATCCAAAAGTCTTAAAAAAATTTTCAAAGCTATCCCAGTAAAGCACATTGAAAACAAACACACTGTATTGCCAGAGCCTCACTGACTCTTAAGAGACAAAAAAATAAAATTTAAGATATTAATATCAAGATAAAATGGAGGTCAACCTTTCTGGAAGAAAGAAGTAAAGCACAAAAAGTGTGTTAGCACTTACAATAAGAGTAACATAATTGTTACTCTTTCCCGGCTTTGGTGGTAATGTTTTTTTTTTCCACATCGGGTGTTTGGACAACCACACAGGATATTTTCCATGTTTAATTACATGTTCATAAAAATGACTGTGCATTTTAAAGGGTGTAATTTAAAACAAAACCAAAAAAAAAAAAATTAAAACTGCAGGGACTGCAGAAAGATTTCTCCTATTTTCAGAAAGAGAGTGTTATGTGGAGGAGCAATAACTCAGATCTGTACCAAACTGAGTTATACTCAATGCTGACTGCATCAATTTAGCTCTACTCCAGCATTTTTATTTCTACAAAATAATTGTCGCATTTAATTTTAACTCATGTTCATATACACTTTACAAGGATTTTTTTCAACACCACTGTGAATCTACGATGTACTAAGTCTTGTAAGTCTTGTACGTGCAATTATGTCTACTCTCATTTTCACAGAGTCACAGAATTATCAAGGTTGGAAAAGACGTAGGAGATCGTCTAGTTATATTTTAAAACAATATGCATCTTCATGGCCCAACCAAATCTCCATGCTACATATTCAGAGACGAGCAGGTCAGGCATGTACAGAGCTCTTCTTGATCTCAATGTTAAAGTACTAGACAACTTAAATCAACACTACTGCATGTCAAAACAGGTAAATAATATAGGAATGAAGCAAGAGCATAGAGAAAAAGAGCACAAAATGAGATCAAATATGCCAGACCCCACTCATGGCTGTAGTTGATGCCACCTCACCAAACAAGATAACAGTTGTTTATAAATACTGAAGGGCTTGAAAGATTTTAGCTTTAAAGAAAGGATGCCAGGGAAAATTTAGACCTAGGATGACCTAGAAGTGATACAGAGTGCTGATTTATAGAACTTGTCCAAATATCAAGAAAGGTCATAGTGATTCTGTTGGTTAGTAAGGGAGGAAAATCACAATGTTTTTAAAACTTCCTATATTTGGGAATTTTCTAACACTGCTTTGTTTAGTAATTACACAGCTGATTCTTGTTGGTACTGAAATCCCCAAAATAATGGAAAAACCATGGAAGAATTCATTGAGTCCCTGTACCCTTCCATAAATAAGCAATTCATTAAAAGGTCATAATTACTTTAGATGTTAATTTCAAAAATTCACATAAACAAGTTTCTTGTCTACTGCAAGTATTGATAATAATGCAGGAAGAAGTGTACAAATTAGGCAAACATACAGTTATATTTCTCCTGGTGTGACTTCCCATCTTCCAGCAGTCTGCAGCTGGGTCAGTAACTATCTCTATACTGAAACCATCAATATCTGTTTTGTTTGCTCTTGAGTTTACACCTTGTCTCTTGAAGAAGAGAGCAAAATCTTCTGTTGCAGCTCTCTAAAAGCAGGAGAGGATCTCTCCCTGACTCAGAAATCACTGACCTGACCCTGAGAGGAGAGGATCCAGAGGCAGAAGGAAGCAAGATTCCTCAGATACTTTATCAGTGCTTTATCAATAAAGTAATATCCTATAGTTGCTGATTGAAAGCACTCTAGAAGTCTGAAGTTTGCCATATCTGTTTGTTTAAAGTCTCATTATTAACCTTTCATTAACATAGGTATTTCATAGAATTAGCCTACAGATGAACAGGTATGAGAGAACTGAATAGGAAAGTGTTCTGCATTTTAAGACAGTTAAGTATGCAAATTTATTACTTAAATTAAAATGTCAGTTCCCTCAAATTATATCAATGATTCCAAGTTCATAATGGAAAAATTGTATCAAGGCTGGGGACTGATAAAGAATTCTATAATCTTTCTAATTCACTCTACCAAATGCAATTAAAAGTTATTAGATTTCTAACACTTAAGCCTCTGTATGAAACATTATTCTAGTAGGAAATTAAACACTGAATTACAATCTACTTTCATTTTTATGCAAAAAACTTATTGAACAAATATAACCAAACCACCAGAGTACAAGATGTGCTGTATTTTAGGAAATTTATTTCCATCCACTGGAGGACTAAAATCCATAGCAACTCACCGCAGTACTACTTCAGCAGTGATAAGTAAGTGACAGCAAGCATCAATACCATGGAATTCAAGAGTCATCAGTGAGATCTCAGTATAAGTCTGCACATTTCATTAAGTGTTAATAGAATTATGTATATGATTTAGTAACATTCATTTAGTTATCTGTTGCAATTACTATGAATACAGAACAGGGAGAAACTAAATAACACGTACAGACCACGTTTACCTTCAAGACTAGAGTAGAAGATTGGCTAGCGAATAAAAATAGCTGCCAACCATGCCACTTTCTTTCATTTATTTTACTGACATGAAGTAGGACAAAAAAATACTCATCAGTTACTAGATTTCTTCTAGTATTCCAATTACTTTGCAGTCTTGAAAGAATATCTTACTAGCAACACATGCAATCAACGCCATGGGGTCTTTAATGACAGCATGTGGGTTTTCAGAAACACTTATATTTTGGGTTTATTCACGAAATCTTCTGTGGTTCAGTGCTCACTTATCTGAGGCAGAAACGTAAGGGTAAACATTGATTTCTTAAATTGCTGGTGGAAGTTCTTCAGTTACACTCTTAGCCACAGTGACTTCAAATGCCTGTAAGTGTCTTCAATTTCTGCTTCTTCCTACAATACACAAACATTGCACTTTTCCGGCTATAATGCATCAGCATACCTTTTTTCTTAACAGCCAGTATTCTTTACTGAATCATCCATTTCCATCACAGCAAATACTCTGGAAGAGGAAAGTTGTGACCATAGCAGTGTCACTGGTACCACTGACTGAAACAATATCCCCCTTCCTAAGCTCATACTGCTCCACAGCACCAGGACTTCTGCTGCATGCTAGCATGTTCTTGCTGGATGTATCTACACTGTCAAGAAACCTCATTGCCCAAGCCCACAGTGAGGTCCCAGTGTCCCAGAATCCCCCTTGTGTAAGTATTGCTTCGAACTCAGACCCCTGTCTTGAACTGACGCAGCTTGTTTCATCTTAGACAATAAGTACTTCTGAAGACAATTTATTTCAGGGATCACACTCAAACAGAAACAAGGGTGAGTCACGTTTAGGTTCCTGCTCCGTGCAGTTACTGCAACATTAACTCAGACAAGTTTATGCACTGAAACCCCATAACAAATACACGTTAATACACCATATGCCCTCAGTATTATGAACTTAGAACAATTTCATTAGGCTACAAAACTGCCCTCAAAGTGAACTGACAACTTAATAAGCCCATGCACACAAAACTATTTACAATGTCACAAGGAAGCACAGGGCCAGTTGCTGTGCCAAACTGCTCTGCAGAGATGAGGTCTGAGCAGCATGGACACAGCCATCCTGCAGCCTGGGTCCGAGGGCAGTAGCTCAGTCCTTGGAACAAACGTGTTTAGCAGCATAGCTGTACTTATTTAAAAATACATTGCTTCAGACAGTAGCTCACATCCCCCCACTGGTGCCAGTAACACTAACACAAGTGTTTCCTTAGGTCCAAGCAGATAGAAGAGCCACCTTTGGCTACTGGTAGCTTACTAAGCCAGTTAATATAGATGGAGTGTACAGCTAGAACTAGCTCTGGACTGTACATAACCAAAATGCACAGTATAATTCAGTCAATGATTTATTCCTTATGAGTTATTCATCCTTAAGTCTGTTGCATCTTTTAGTCACTGGACATACATAGTGAAGAGATTCAGATGACAAGAGAAAACATAAATTTGAAATTCCATAACTTCCAAACACTCCACAGCCAAAAAAAAAAAATATCATTAACTTTTCATAGGCTGATGTACAGGCAGTTTTTACAATTGCCCTTCAGTTAAATGTGAGTCTTAATTTTGTTCTATTTTTGGGACATTTCGAGAATGTCCTTACAGGGATTTAGACACATAACTGTATAAAAACCTGCACAGATAGGTCTAGGCACAGAATGTAGTTATTTTTATTTCAACCATACACAGTGTCTTCTTGGTTTTATTTTTGGAAATGATATACTTTGATGATAACATAATGGTAACTTGAAGTTATATGAAGAGCTATCTATACTTATAAAATTATGCCAGACTACTTAAATGTTCTTACACAGAGTAATTACTTTCTGATCTTCATAATGAATCTTGGTCATCTATTCAAGCCTAAACTCACAGTAAGGTCAAATTTGCTCATTTTGTAATGTTTATCCACCTAGCTAATATTGGGAAGTCAGAAAAAAAATGAAGTTAAGAGCTCTACCTGCTGTTCCTCCTGGGGTGACTGAGACGTGACTGCATTTCAAAAATTTGTTCTGAGAAACTGGTGTTCTGATTAATCTGGTGAAATTGTGAGGCCAGGGATTTACAAAAACATGAGTTTTCTGAATAGACTCAAAAATGTTACAGCTTAGTTAGCTGGGGTTTTTTTGTTGTTGTTTGTTTGTTTTTTAATTAAATAGAATAAAACTGTGAAACTTACCAAGATCTAAGTAGACACCTGGAACAAACGAGTTGAGAAAAAACATGAGAATAACACATCCCAGCACAGTCAGGCATTTGATTAGAAGGATTTTGTCTGTTATTCTGTGCTGCAGAGGAGGAAAAGAATTGAATAACTGTGTTAAAGAAGGAGAACTTTATTGTGCACAAAGTTTAAAAAAAAACATGTTAAGTACAAAAAGCGGATCCTGTATTGTATCTTCCACTTCAGCATAAAATACATAAATATTTAAATTGAAATATTTCATGTTTACCTATAGGAAACATGATCATGCAGTGAGAGAAACCCAACATGAAGATAGGAGATAAAACATAGTTGTGCAAGCATAGCTGAAAGGCAGTTCCTACTACAGAGGGAACTTCAGGTGTTCTGTGGTTTTCCAAATGTGGACAAAATCACCCTTTATCGCAATTACACCCTGAAAACCTATAACCTAACCTACAGGGCAGATTCTTCATACATCACATGCAACTTTCAAGGACATGCCATGCCCCTAATCTTTAAGGAGCGCCTGTACCACAGACAAGCTCCTCACGCTCTCATTCTCATACCTAAATTCTTTCCATTGTGCTGTTGCTTCTCTGCTCTGAAGTCACCTTCACCAACAACCCAGGGAATCCCTCTATCTCAGCCTGAGTACCTCTCTCATTTCCAGTCTCTTCCGCACAGTTTAGAGCTCTACTAAAGTATAATCAAATCTCACTTCTTTTAAAAGGTCATCATTTACACAATGCTTTGGAAAAGATTTAAAACCAAACAGAAAATCCAGTTGGTTTTGTTCTGTTTTGGTATGACACATAGGACAGCGAGGTCCCAGCCAAGGATTTGAGCTCCCAATTACAGGCCTGTACTCATTAGTGCCAGTGATGTGGAAAGGATACAATGATTAGACAAATGAAGATGAAATTAATCCTACTATAGAGTATACATCCTGTCAGGTTCGGCTTCAGCATAAAGACTTAGGCAGAGTTAATATGTGCACAGCAAAGAAAACTGGATTTGTGCAAATGGTTTATCCCTACTTAAAAAACATAGCAGATGTGTTACCGATAGTGTAGTAAATTAGAGTTGGTATTACTTTATCATCATGCATTGTGGTTATAAACAACCTATTGGCACCTTCTGAGACTTTCTGGCCATGGAGGATTAAAATTTTAAGAAAACGCTGCTGAATCATTTATTGATCCTTTAAACAACTCTTTTCTAAAGAACACGTATACAATGTAGTTCAGTATATCCATCCTGCTGAGAAGCCAACCAGTCTGCCTGCCAGCTTTGCTGCTATCATAAGACTTATTAAATTTTCATTGGATTCAAAGGATTCTCCTCATAAAAAGGCATTGGTCTACTTACACTGGTACTGAGAAGAACTGCCATCTACTTACTTTTTTCTGGAGTTCCTGAATATTTGTTTCCCAGTTTTTATCTTCTTGTGAAATTTGCCTGAAAGAAAATGACACCTGCTTTTTTCCAGAGTGAAATGAGAACTCTGCCAAAAAGTATTGGAATAAATCCCTCTCATCACAACCAGATCACTCTCTTCCCTTTAAGGAGTAACTTGTACTACAAAGGAACCGTGGTTGCCTTATGTTCAGTAGCAAAATTCCCATGACAATTCAGTTAAGACCCCACTTTCCTAAATACGCACCACCAGTGCACAGTTTGGTTTATGAAGAGTGCCACAGACTTGGAGGGAGCAAGCATCCTGAGTATGACCTGGGTATAGGAGCTGGCTATATGTTCCCTTCATAGATTCAGGAGGTAATGCGTACCACTCTGTGATAAAGCAAGGGTCATGTGATAACACCAACAAGGAAGAACACGTGTGTTACATTTGCATTTTATAATTAAGTTTTAAGATACGAATAAATTACTTCTTTCTATTATTAGCATAGTCAGCCCTGCAGCAAAAGAAGCCTTGGGGTTAGCAGTTCAGGAGCTCTGTTGTTAATGTTAATGAATTTCTACATCACTGTCAGTGTACTTGTGTTGAAGGAATCCTCATTTTCAAAACTGAACGTACAATTTTTGTATATACTTCAGAATACTTTTCTTTAAAGTGTTGTGAACAGTAATAATGTCACAATCTTTTAGAAAGACCTTTTTGTCACTCCATTTAAAGTGCACAATATCAGGGAAAAAATATAAGGAAAAATTATCTTATTACTGGAACAGTTTATGCTTGTATTATTTATTTAAGATTTTTATTTGTGAAAATAAGACATTAGGCTAGACTCAATTCACTGTCAGAGTACTTATCACTGCTGTTCTCAGAAATCAAACATTAACAGCTGGTTTCACTGGAACCTAAACAAAATAAGGTTAATATTTTGTTAGTTTATAAAAATTTCTCCTTTTCTATACATACCTGGTCAATTATGAATATGCTCACATCACCACTGAAGACTGGATTACTTTAAAAAGTAGTAAATCACTGTTTTGAGAATTCAGTAGTTCACTGAAGAACATTTGAATTTTTCATCAGAGAAAAATTTACAGCATTTTACTACATTGAAGATACAACTGCAGGGAAAAGCTTAATGACATATTTGTGATCTTTTAAAAGAAAAGCTACCTGGAATTTCTGGGCCATTAAATTTTCATTTATTCACATATATTTTCCAGACCTTACACATTTGTTTTGTCCTAAAGTATTTTGTGTTTCACTGAAGCTGAGAGTGGTTCTTCATATCTGCCATAACACCCAATCTGATCAAGAAATAGCTGAGAATGTAGGTCTCATGTCAGGAAAGACAGTAGCAAAACTAGAATATTGTTCCAACTGTAGACTGGGATGCTCCTGGGATGCGGGAGCACCATGTCAGTCCAACAAACTGCCTGTGCCTGCAGCTCACCCTGCAAAGGGCAAGAGGAAGGGAGGTGGCACATGCCAGCACCCACTCACCTGTGGAATGTCCTGAGCTTCTTCCTTAGGAGCATCTCCAGAGTCAGCACCTTCTGCATCAAGAGGCATTTCACAGCAGTTTCTTCCCTGCTGGCAGGGTTAATGCGCTGAGCAGTCAACCTCCAAACATAGATCTCATGTTTCAGCTCTAAAACAAAGCAAGACAGCTTATCTTACAGCAGGTGTAGTAGGTATGAAACCAGAGACCACAAAGCATGTGTAATGTGTCCTAGACTAAAAGCTGTTAAAATGATTACAGAATCACAGAATCACAGAATTATCGAGGTTGGAAAAGACCTAGAAGATCATCCAGTCCAACCATTACCAATACTTCCCAGCTAAATCATACCCCTCAACGCAACATCCAAACGTTTCTTGAACACTCCCATGGTCGGTGATTCCACCACCTCCCTGGGCAGTGCATTCCAATGCCTGACTACCCTTTCCGAGTAGTAATACTTCCTAATGTCCAGCCTGAACCTCCCCTGGCGCAGCTTGAAACCATTCCCTCTAGTTCTATCACTGATTACACGAGAGAAGAGGCCGACCCCCAGCTCACCACAACCTCCCTTCAGGAAGTTATAGAGAGCTATAAGGTCTCCCCTGAGCCTCCTCTTCTCCAGGCTGAACAATCCCAGCTCCCTCAACCGCTCCTCATAAGGCCTGTGCTCCAGACCCCTCACCAGCTTCGTAGCCCTCCTCTGAACACGTTCCAGGGCCTCAATGTCTTTCTTGCAGTGAGGGGCCCAAAACTGAACACAGTACTCGAGGTGCGGCCGCACCAATGCCGAGTACAGGGGGACAATTACCTCCCTGTTCCTGCTAGTAACACTGTTTTTGATGCAAGCCAGGATGCCGTTGGCCTTCTTGGCCACCCGGGCACACTGTCGGCTCATGTTCAGCCGAGCATCAATCAGTACCCCCAGGTCTGTTTCCTCAACACAGTCCTCCAGCCACTCCACCCCAAGCCTATAGCGCTGCCTGGGGTTGTTGTGGCCAAAGTGCAGGACCTGGCATTTGGTCCTGTTGAACCTCATCCCATTGGCTTCAACCCAGCTCACCAGTCTATCCAGATCCCTCTGCAGGGCCTCGCTACCCTCAGGCAGATCGACACTCCCTGCCAATTTGGTGTCATCCGCGAACTTACTGAGGGTGCACTCAATGCCCTCATCCAAGTCATCAATAAAGATGTTGAAGAGGACAGGCCCCAGCACTGACCCCTGGGGAACACCACTCATGACTGGTCTCCAACTGGATTTGACTCCATTTACCACCACTCACATTAGAATTACCACCATTCACATTAGAATGGTTTCCAAAGAGTTTGCCAGTTTCAAAGTTCTTTTTACCACCTATTTTTCAGAGCTGAAGGGAATGGAAAATTAATAGAAATATTTCAATTTTTTAAATAAATTGTTCTCAAATTCATTTCCCAGTGAATAAAAGGTACTCTCCTCAAATATTTGCTTAAGACCACCACAATCTTTACTGCTAAAATCGTAGCATATTTGCTTTTAATCAGAACATAACCTGCCAACCCACATTAATATACTTCTGAAATACAGACCTGAGTGATATCTGATCCCATGTAAGTTTAAACAGACTGATTAATACTTCAAATCAGTCTCCAGTGTTAGAATTTTGAGCATGTTTTGATTTATTTTTTTGAGTAAAATCAAGGTCTTGAAGAATGAATGAAAAGTGTTCACTCCTGTTAACAACAGATGTTAGAATGGTCATGCCAAAAAATCTCCTCTGGATTTTACAGGACATTCCTAAGGATATGAAAGCTTAATATTAATTCAAAAACTGTCTGAATATATACTTCCAAACTGACTTCCTGAGTCATCTCCTGAGGACACTTCCTCAACTTTTCTATTTCTTTCCCCTCAAGTTTCATGTCATTGAAGAAAAAAAGTCAATAATTCAAGGCTTTATATCTTAAGATCCATATTTAGTATGCAAATATTATGCAAACACTTATCTCAAGAAATGGATGTGGAAGAATTTGCACCACATATACAATACTTAAGCATTATTTATTAAAAAAAAATAGAGTAAATAATGAGAAATATTTAGACACATTTTGACGTAAGCAGTGATATTAGTATTTATTATTGCAAATCCCTAGTATTTCATGGTATTAAATAACAAAATGAGTACTAAATGTGTTTAGTAGTTTAGCTCCACCTTTGTCACCACGTAATGATAGTGATAATACAGAGCATATCATGTAATTATTAACCATAAAAGGAAAGTAGACATGACGGAACTCAAACATCTGAAGGAAAAAAGTAAGGATGTTCAGTGCCATCATAACATTCGTGAGCAGCTGATGAACAGCAGTTGACTAAGATTTTGTACGTTTCACACCCACAGATGAGCACACAGCTTGCAAGCCAACAAAATGGTATTCTTTGCTTTGGCTGGAAATGTAAACTCATTATGTAAAACTAAAAGACTGTTCCAGGTTATTAAACAACCTGTGCATATCTAAAAAAAAAGGATTAATACCTGAACCATAGGTATCAGAACTACAAGATCTACCATTTTCCTTTGTAATATATTTGGTGATTCTTGCCAGGAGCATAATCTGATGCTACTTCATATTAAAACATGGATAGGTCCTGTTTATCCAAATAATAATTGTGCAGACTTTTTCAGCAATGGCTTGTGACATCCACAAATAAATCAGCAGTGATTTTCTATTCCCTTCCAGGACATAAGCAAGAAATTGACAGAGCTATGAGCCACAACCTCTCTCTCTCCTTCTGCTCCAGAAAAAAAAAATAATAATAATAATAATCTTTTTTGAGAATAAAGTTGAATGTGAACTGTGCAAAAAAACATGTTTGAAACCTCCAGGGATGGGGCACCACAGCTTCTCTGGGCAGCTGTGCCAGCACCTCACCACCCTCTGAGTAAAGAATTTCTTCCTAACATCTAACCTAAATCTCCTCTCTTCCAGTTTAAAACCAGAATTGCCCATCCTATTACGGCATACTCTTGTAAAAAGTCTCTCTCTGTTCCTGTTCATGATGATGTATGTTCATCCTGCCGTAACATCTCCTTCATCCTTTTCAAGTGAAACGTGACCAAGGATTTTGCTAATGGAAGAAAGTTGAAGTTTCCATTCTCTAACTGAGATGCAGATCCCCGCAGGGTATTTTCATGCAGAGAATCTTTATTTCCACTCATTTGAAAAGGGATGCCTAACATCACATATATCTGTGCCACAAACAAAAACAGAGCAGAATGCAGTTTTACTCGGGTTTCACATTCCTGCTCCAGGTCTGAAGTGCTGTGGGGTTAATCTCCAGTTGCAGCAAGGTCAAGCTAATACTTTCTTGTCTGTGTTAAAAAATGTGTGTGTTTTCACGTGGCTTTGATCTTGCCTTTATGTGCAGCAAATGCATGCTTGCTTGCTCAGACATTAGTTTTCTAAACATCCCAAGGATGTGAATATCTGACCTGCTGTGAAATTTACTTCAGAGCACCATGACCTTCGAAAATCACAACAGTCAATACATTTTTTCACAGTGCTAACCCTGTTGCAGTAATAATTTCTAAAGAGGTTTTCTAGGTCATCCCACAGAAAGTTTCTCCAATTTCAGTTTCAGGAACACTTTCATTGTAATAGCCTTCTATGGCACCAGGTGATACATATGTGTTAGCAGTAGTTTTTGTTTTGAAGAAAATACAATGTAAAATCCTTGAGGTCATTGAGAGCAATGAACCTTTTCAGAAAACTTTGCTCTTTTATCTAGCCCTCCAACTTGGATCTGCAAACCCATTTAGGTAGCAACTCGTAAAATTCGGGAGCTTTTATGACATACTGTGTTAGACATGATGGACAAAGGTGTAATACAACTGCAGGGTCTTATCAACCACTTTGAAACTATGGCTAAGGCAGCACAAGGGCAGCATTTGGCTGGTACTGAGTGAGAAAGCCTTGCATCACATTTCCACATCTCTTTAAGTCCCATCCCCTCAGCATATGGGATACAATGGTCATGCTATGCCAGGGCACGCCGATTTGGCTCACTCATCCAAGAAAACTCAGCCTTCAGGCTTTTTGCAGGGTTATCTTTACTGGGGATCAGTCAATGAACTAATTTATTATTCCATTATAATACCAAATTCTTCATGCGGTACATTCATAAAGCCCATAAGGTGCTATATATTTAGAATCAGTATATTTAGAATTACGTTTTCACTGACTTGCACTCTTTTTCTTTTTCTTTTTCTAGAAAGTACATTTCCAACAAGGAAAGAATATTTTGAGGGATTTTAATCAAAAGGATAAGCAAGATTGCAATCCCTATCCTGCCAATCTCTTTTGGTTTTGTCATTTAGTATATTTCACCATGGAAAGCACAGACTTGAAGCCCTGGACTGGTTGAATTTAATGAAATATCCGTTACAGACCTGAGCTGTGACATTTTAGGTAGTATTTTCTGCATATTAGAACCCACTTTCATCAAAATGCATATTCTTTCTGCACTGCACCAACTAATAGTCAGACTGATTTTCACTTAATCACACATTCTCTCCCACCTGACTGCCAACAACAGAGAAGACATCCTCCAAACTGAGTGTAATTAATTCCCAGTCTCAGAATCTGCAGAGGACAGTGTTATTAATTGAAGATACTCAGAAGAGCATGACCAAACTTGTCGAGATGATAAGAATTATTATAAAATTGCAATTTTTAACTGGCAAGTGCACTAAATATATTATCTGTCTTTTTGAAAGCAAGACAAGTTTGGGCTGTGACTAACAAAATGCAAAGCATGTTCCTCTGAACGTGGATTTTTTTCTCCAGATGCTCTTCTCACTTAACATTTTTTCAGCAAAGCAATTACTTTTCTTAGCTAAATTCTTAGAACAGAAATACTTCTGCTTGAACATTAATTGAAAAGGAAATTAAGTACCAGGAATTATAGCTTAATCTAGTAATAGTAATATCTATAACTTAAGGTAAAATTTTTAAATCCCTGATACAGTGTAATTAATCATTCCAGCAATATTAGAAAGTAAGCAACCATCAACTCCATTTTAAAGCACAGGAACTAAGTTAGATAGGTGAAGCCTGTGTATAAAGAATTTGCCTCAAGAGACACTACAGCTCAACAGTTGATGCCTCTTTCCTAGAGGCAGCGTCCCTTTTTGGGAGACAAGAATAAGCTCTAATTCTGAAAAATAAGAAGTCCAAAATGTCCTTGTCTTTATTTCTTTGAGTTGGCCAGTTTACTGGTCATGTGGATGTAGGTAAGCAGAGCCACAGATGTTGCAGGGTCTTCAAAACTGCAACAAAATACATTTTGATTCAGCTAAATAATTGCAAAGGAATGCAAGAAATCTGTACAGTGCTGCATAAAGCAACACAGAGCATTTATATCCATCAGCTGTTAGATTGCTGCGGCCCCATTTGGTCATTGAGACACCTAGGGCATGTTCAGATGCTCTGCACAGCATCGCAGCTGTGGCAAAGGATATACAGCGTAAGCCCAGGCAGAAAACTGCAGGGCACCTCAGATAGTACCACACACAAAAGTTACCTCCCGGGGATTTACTTCTGGGCAAGCTGGTGCAGACAGAACCAGCCATGGGATTTAGACTGCTCAGAAAACTGAAAAAAAAAAAACAAAAAAAAAAACAAAACAAAAACAAAACAAAAAACAAAAACAAAAAAAACAACAACAACAAAAAAAACCAGCAAGTATCCTTCTCATTAAAAATTTAACCAGAAACTTTCCTCATTGCTCTTTGGGCTACTTCAAAAGAGGGCTGGCCAGTGAGGTAGGGAAAGTGACTGCTTCCCTCTACTCTGCCCTCATGAGGTCCCATCAGCAGTACTGAGTCCAGGCGTTGGACCCCCAGCAAAAGAAGGACATGGAGCTGTTGGAGTAGGTCTACAAGAGGACCACTAAGATGATCAGAGGGCTGGAGCACTTCTCCTATGAAGAAAGGCTGAGGGAGTTGGGCATGTTCACCTTGGAGAAGAGAAAGCTCTGGAAAGACCTCATTGCTGCCTTCCAGTACTTCAGGAGAGCTTATGAACAAAAGGGAAACAGACTTTTTACACAGTCTGATAGTGGTAGGACAAGTAGGAATTACTTGAAACTAAAAGAGGGGAGATTTAGATTAGATGTTAGGAAAAAAATTCTTTGCATTTCCAACCTAATCCATCCTATGATTCTCTGACTAGCCAATGTTTTCCATTCAAGTACATACACAGAAAAAGTCTCTATTTAACTAACCCCTCTGCTTGGAAGTGGATAGATACCCTCCAATCATAAAATGTATTACAGGAAACCAAACAGCTACTGAGGTTATTTCAATAGCAGGGGTGGTGAAAAAGACATTTAAAAAAGGAATAAAAAGGGGGGGGGGGGGGGGGGGGGGGTTGCGGAGGGCGGACAGTTCTACAAGCAAAAACTGAAAGATGACTTTCCCACTGTCCTGAAAAGACAAAGCCTCGAGAACACACCTCTTAAAACCCAAAAGTTAGAGAAAACAGTGCTTCACCTAAAGGCAAAATGAAGCTCACTTCAGATTTACCATACCCTTTAGCAACTGGTTGAATGTAAAAAAAGGTGACTACTTAGTTCAGCACATTTTAAGAAACAAAACTGATAAGAATAATTTAAAAATGTCATTACACTTTTGTATGAAAAACCATCAGAGTGAAAGCTCTTTGCAGCAAACAGATATGAAGCATGTGTAAAATTAACCTAAACTGGTTCCTTAATGTGTATGTACCAGGAAGTTCTGAGGATCAAAGTGAAAACTGCCATTGCTCCACTAAAGCGCTGCCAAAAATTGCCCAGGTCTTCCTCGACAAGTGTGTATCTCTACAATTGTTCCACAGTTGCTGTATGTGCACACAAAGACCCAAGTAAAGAAGTGCTACAAAAGAAACTGAAGGTTCCTAAGATTTTACCTCCCATTTTAACTTGACTTTACCGACTCCATCTATGAAGAATGTATGAAATTGTAAAGTTTTTCTCTATTGTTTCCAAATATCACTGTACTGTACTTTCTTCCTGAATAAGGCAGGTATAGTCATATTACAGCAGCCCTCTTGTGCTGGTGGCATTATCAATGCACTCAGAAAATAATGTTTGTCATACTTCCCTTACTCTGCAATGTCAGAACTTATCACTTGAAAACAAGGAAAGACAAATCAACGTTTTTCTCTTTCCAAGAGGGATAATCCATCAATTCTAAAGCAGCAGAAAGGACACTTACAAAGATTTTAAACATAAAATCTTTGTAAATGTTTAAAAAATTGGGATCCATGTAAAGTAAATAACTACAATTATTTTTATTCCTGATTATTAGAAGATGTATTGAAGGTGAAAATAATGAAAGACAACATTTTTTCAACATTTTCAAACGTAAAGCCACAACTCTCATGCATGCAGCTACATTAACCAAAAAGGAACATGCAGGTTCACAGGGAGTAGAAGACTATCTATTTCCTTCAAAGCTGAAAGTCCTACTGTTGTTTAAAATGAAAGTATAAGAAAGTTATGATCTTAGATTCAAAGACAATATCTAAGAAGGCAACATTTTTTACTCATGCCATACACTATTAACTATTCATTTTTAATATACAAACTGGAATGCAGAGAAGAAATAAAAAAAAAGTTTTCCCATTCTACTCTGTTCAAGATTTACAAATGCTTCCCATCACTGGAATCAGAGAAAGCAATTCAAGCTCAAAATATGAGTGTTGCCTACAACATCAAATAGGGCAAAGTTTGGAGTATCCATGTATTCTTCACATCAAATCACTCCTTTTCTGTTCTGAAACCCAAAGGTATATACCGATATGCACATAAATATGCTGATCTCTCTCTTCTGTGATGCATTGGGTTTTTTTAGCAGAAAACTCAATTCTAGGCATGAGAAACATTTCTGAATATGAGTTTAATCATAACTGATTGTAAAAGAAGTTTACAAGTTGTGATGAGTTTAGCATTTTGTGTGAGGACAGCTAATTGCAATGTGCACCGCTCAACTGCCAACTAGATTTAGCTTGGAGCAAAATGCTTGAAAACATCTTGAAATGTTCCTTTCATTGGTCATTAGTCTCTGCATAATTTGCCCATTGGATCTGTCACCTGAACCTCCATAACCGATATCTATTTACTTTTGATTCCAAGTCAGGCAAGTCCACTGCTTTCAACATCTGTTAAACACCAGTAATACTTCAATGGCAGTTAGTAAAGCACCTGCATTACACAGGACAGAGATGTACTGATGTATTTCATCCAGCAATGTGCATGACCTACCTCTCACTGATTCAAGCATGAAACAGTTCCTACTGTTATCAAAGAAATTAGTAACATTACTAACTAAAATAGGACTAAATTCTGAAGCAAAGTGGCACACAAAGCTGTACCAATGCTCCACGACACCTTATACCCTCTACCACCGGCTCTACCACCCTTTACCACCGCTCTACTCTTGCCTTGTCCTTGAGACCCTGGACATAGTATTCTATGCAGGCTTTTTTTTCTCCAACTGAATATGTCTGAAATAGTAGTGGGTTTGTCATACAGATTATCATCGTAGTAGTTCTTCACCAGTGTTAATCCCAAAGGTTGTACAGCATGCTGTACGCCCCAGCATGAGGGTATGCAACGGTGTTAGAGGATGCAGAGCTAGCCAGGGTAGCACTGGAGGGACATGCAGCATTCAGGAATCCAAACCTTTGGTAATTTTCTAACAGTTGTCTTTGGGAGTGGCTCCTCGAGTGAACTGGAGCCTTGTCTGAGAGAGAGTATGTACGAATGCTCCAAAACCAAGCAAAATACAAAATTTTAACCCACATCTATTTGATGCAATTGATGCTAAATCTTTTTTAAATTTCATTTTTTTTTCAGCACTTTTAGGTGCCTACTGACAAACTATGACTGATAAACTATGCCTCCAACCAGAAACAATCTATGAATCTATTTGAAAGATCATCTCAAATGTATTATAGCTTGAGGGTGCTTAGCTGGCCTAGGACCAACCTATACCAGGATGGAAACCAAGGCAAGCCATTAGCACAGAGAGGAAGGGAAACTTCTTCCTCCAGCAGCACGACAGTTTATGCCACAAAAATGTAACAAAGCTTCTAACCCTTAACCCACACCACTTGTCCTGGGGTTCACTCCCCAAGGCATCTCAGAACTCTGAAAGGCAGGGGCATTCACATCAACAGAATAATAATGACAGTTTTATACCCGTTTTTTTCCCACCTCTTTCTTTCCCTTTTTTCCCCTTAGAGAAGCAGCTGCAAAGCTCCAAATGGAAGAAAAAACAGATTTGCTCACTCATCTGGTTAGCAAATTTCACGTAGAGGAAAACAGTATTGTTTTTGTTTTTTCCCACACACATGTAGCACTTTACACGACTGTGATTTAATTAGAAAATTTCTTCTGTTGTAGGCGTTACATACAATTCTATTATCATAGCACTATTTTCCCAGCTGCTGCAGACCGATGTAGCTGATGCTACATCTGAAGGATAATGTGCTTCCTACTCTGTCATCATCCCTCCTGCTTCAACAAGCGTGTCTCTTCTGTTTCAGCAAGTAAAATGGTCAGGAACACGAGCAAGCAACACAGCAGAAATGGAGAACTGGTGCCAAATCAGACATTGCACTAAGAGAAAGCTTATATTCTTTGGCAAAGATGGTGAGGTAATCCTGCCACCAGATTACATGTCACCCAGTGCCCTGGGGAAAAGGACCTTCCCAGGCGCTGTAGTCCACAGCTCCACATCATGATAGCTGAAACAGAACAGTGTATTGTCATGCTTCCAAGGGACTAAGTAGCACATGGTTAACCTGTAAGAAATATAATAACTTTGACTAAAAGTAAGAAAATGTTTTGGGGGTCAGAACAGCAACATTACTTCCTCTGTCACTCATAAATTTTTATTTTGTCTCACATATTCTACTGGGAAACAGGATACATACTCCTTCCAAACCTCAGCTTTCTACCCTAATTCTAGAACCTTCTCCAACATCATATAACAAGATGCAGTTCTATGAACTGAAAGTCACACTCAAAAAAGTCCTCACAATAGCTCAGAATTTGCTTATGTCTTTCATGGCTGAGTTCCTCAGACACTTTTTTTCTTTTGTAATATGCTACGCTTCAAGCCACGGCAGGTAAATGGTACTGCTGGGGAAGGAATGTAAGCTTTTTTTTCTGTACAAGTGCTAAAGCTCAGTTCAAAAGCCATTAATTTAAAGACACTGGTAACCTACAGCACTGAAATCAATATATCACTTCATCATCAGAATAACAGCATTATTTGTTCTTAAAATTAGTGCTTATCTGACCTCGATAGGCTACGTAGCCCAAAAACATCAGAAAAAGCCTAAGGAACATAGCAGACTGAAACAATCTGGGGACAATAATATGCCATGTAAGTCTCACATATCTTTCTTAATTGCTAATCAGGGACAGAATGAGGAAAGGCAGATACTTAGCTGACTAGAACAGCTGTTTCAAACAAGCCATTTTGAGTTATTACAGAATCGTTACCATCTGAGATGGAAGACCCCCCTGAAAGCACCTTGGAAAACATTATGCTCCTTCTGGAAATCCAAATTGCTCCAGCTACCTCCTAATGAAGTCTGGGTTTGTTGCTTTCTCTTTCTGTTTCACATAAAATTTCAACAGAAAGAGTACTGCTTTAGCATTTACTCTAATTGAGCAGCTACTGATTAGCTTTGCAGAAAGAACGGAATTGCTGATTATGAGAAAGGACACATGGTATACCAATTATAAGACAGCTACATCTGAACGTACTAAGATGCAAGTAACAGTGATTACCAGGAGATTAATTGAGGGAAATATGCTTGTCTCTAGAAAGTGTACAATGTTTCACTTGCAAAAATGTGCCAGTGAAAAAAATTGTACTACCCAAGGTAATCCAACAGTGATTTTGTGTATTTGACTTCTATTTAAAAAAAAAAAAAAAAAAAAAAACCTTAAAATTTTATAGATTAGATTTTATAGAAAGAAAATATGCAGAAAATATGCACCTATTTTCTAAAATGTACATCCAGAAAATAATGCTGCTATACCCAAAGAAAATAGTTTATATTTGACAAAATGAATTTTCTGACTGCGTAGATAATACTTATCTCAGGACACCTTGCAAGCTCATATGCTTAAAGACAACCTAAATATATAACTCCAGTTATCCATGAAGCTATCACTTTTATCAGAGAATGAGAAATGAATAAAAGCAATTTTATTCTTTTTAAATTAAAAAAAAAAAAAAAAAAAAGTTGGAGAGTTACAAAAAAAATATGCTGAGTACCAAAGATTTCCACAAAAAAATCTTCCAAGCAGCAAAGAAAAGTAAGAAATTTTTATAATGATGCATAATCACAAGCAGATTTATTAGGGTGTTGCAAGGGTTCCTTTCATCTCCAGGAAAAAAGATGATGAGGGTTGTTAGGGTACTATGGTTAGGCTGCAGTGGGACTTCATGATCTTTGAGGTCTTTTCCAACCTGAGTAAATCTATGATTCTATGATTCCTTTCCCAGATCTCTATTGCCTCTCTACTCTGCTCTCGTGAGATCACATGGAGTACTGCATCCAGTTCTGGGGACCCCAACACAAGAAGGACATAGAGCTGTTGGAGCAGACTGTCATTTTTACCTTTTTAATAAAATCTTACTCCTAAAACTAGTTTATTCTGAGACAAGGCAACTAGGCTTAAGTGGTACTCATCTTGCCTAAATTAGGTATCTATCATGAAGCTCTATACCACTCAGTCACCTTAGACTCCCTTTGTGCTCAAATGAGAGAAAGTTTCAGGGGACATAATATATTTATTCTATTGTAGACAGCCACATTATGCTTTAGAAAGGCTGGTCTTTCTCCATGGGTTACAAATGGAGCCAAGGTATAACTTGATGTGGTATAACTTAGTATAACAACTATACTAATGAAAAACCAACAATCCTGCAAAAGAAGCAGCTATATTCAGCTATCTTTGTACAAACCCACTAAGAAATCATACTTCGTGAGTCATCTTTCACCACATAAAGAAACTGTGGACATTTGGGGATTATTCTTAAGTTTCACTTTACAAACACAAGCCAGAAATTAATGGCAAAAAAACTTAAAAATCACCAAATAAAAAAGCATGAAAGCACAGACATAAGGGGACTGACATACACAACAGCTATTGAAAATGTCAGTGAAATCAGACTTATCAAGACTTCTAGAAACTACTTAACTGAACAATATACAGAAGAGACACATTTAATCTTCCTAAATTACAGAAATGATACAGCAGATAAAGTTACAGCTGGGGAAAGTTGTAAAATTATTCTACTGCTTAAGAAACAACCTTCACTGACCGCAAACCAGGAAAAGGACCGAAAACCAGGAAAAATAAATTATATTTAATAATTTGTGTCAACACCTCAAGTTTAGCACAAGAAAAAGAAATCCATTTCTAGAAGTCAGAAAATATCATGATTAAAAAACAAATTACAATTATTAGTAAAATTAGATATTGAGAGTCTGAAGGACAATGGGCACTTCCCTCTGAGGACACCGTAGAAGGCAGTGGCCAGTTCCTGTTTGAGACATATTCTTATTCAAAGTAATGCTTATAAATACATTTTAATGTTCACACTCACCAACAATTTCACTTGGCTCCTTATTATACAGTTTTTTGTTCCAGTAAAGAAGTCCAAGAAAAGGAAAGGAGACTAGAACAACAAGGCAGATTCCAACAAACATATGTCCTGTAAAGGCTGCAAAGTCCAATCCCTGGAAATAAAATTGAAAACCCAAATTAAAAACCAGTTACTTTCCTATAATGCCTACAGGGAAAAGTATTCAACTGTATGCACTTTAGAAATCAATAATAATAGAAAGCAATGAAGTTCCCTAGTACAGTACACGCTGCATTTCATCTGCTTCAAGGAAACTAGCTACATTACAATTTAATTCAGAGAGCTCAAAAAAAACATTACAAGTTATTCTGAAGTATATTTTGGTTTCCTAAAACAGATGGGAAAAAAAATCATCACTTAAATCACTCTAAATTCATTTTAAATCATATTGAATCATAGAAATAATTAAATTTTAATAGCCAACTTTTTGTCCTAAACAGATAACAATATGGATTTTACAATAATCCTATCAGAAACAGGATTTCATACAAAGTCCCTAATATTCTTTCATAATAAAAATAGTGTATCTCAACAGCACAGTTATATTCCTTCACATATAATAAATATATTTATTTAAATTTTGCAGAATAAATCCCTTTAATTATGAGTTTCTCAAAAGAAGTAAATATATAATACATTGAAAAGTTACTGTTTTAAACTATAAAAATCAATATTAACCACTTTCCTTAATATTAAATAAACAAAATAAAGTTAGACACACTTTGAGTAGGACACTGGACTAGATGACCTCTTGGCCCTTTCAACTGAGTTATTCCACAGTTTTGTAATATACCCACTGTAGTAGTACCAAGTTTAGCTTTTGGGCTGGAATTTTTTTTGCCTAGTCAGGACTGGCCTCCCCCAAAGAAGATACTCATGATGCTTGAAGAGGGATCATGTCCAAGTACAGATAGCAAGGGAATGTCTTATTTTCACAGAACATTTGTCTGAAATGATGACTCCAGCAGAGCATCTCATTGCACTTGGAAGGAAGTAAGACCTGGGTAACTCAGATTGTCCAAACTGAATTTTCAAAACGTTCACTGATTTCCTAGGGCCTCTAGAAAGTAATGGGATCTCCCTGTGCCATATCCCTATGTTTATACAAGAGTGGCTTGTATTGTATCAAATACTTCTGTACTACCTAAAGACCCTTCTGTAACTCCAGTACAAATCAAAAACAGCTTCCCATGCAGAACAAGTTGATATTGCCTCCTGTATTCTGTATCACCTCCTAGTAAAATAATGTATGGAAATATTTCCAGTTTAAAAATCGAAAAAGTCATTGTTTCCCCATTCCACCTCACTGGAGTCATACAGAATTTTCATAGCCAGATAGTGGTTTTTTGTTTAAGAAAAAAAAAAAATCCTTAGTTTGCAGGCGAGCAAAATTAAATAGATTTCAAGCACCAAGATGTACACCTGGGACATAAGATTTAAAAACACT
Organism: Alectoris magna; assembly: GCA_030625065.1. Taxonomy (NCBI): domain Eukaryota; kingdom Metazoa; phylum Chordata; class Aves; order Galliformes; family Phasianidae; genus Alectoris; species Alectoris magna. The sequence continues at coordinate 66,097,934 of CM060560.1, forward strand.
GAAGGTATGAAACTGTTATGCCTAAATCTGACTGGAAAAAAAAAAAAAAAAAAAAAAGTTATCTTCTTAATAACAAAATGACGAGGAAATAGCTGGTTGAGGAGCAATACAGTAAGATGAGATGGTCAGAATGTTTCCAACCTACAGTTACCAAAGCCTGAAAAATTACATTTGCACCTGACCTACTGCCAATAACCACCCACAGATCTTCCTTAGGCTGGCAGCAAAGTGTTCACATTGTAAAAGAGAACACCTATTTCCAGGCAGAGTATTCTCTGCAGAGATAATCAGGCATGAATCTAATTGCTACTATTGGAAAGAAAGAAAAGAAATAGGAACCTGAAGAATCCTTGGAATCTCTGGAGTTCAAGCTGGTGATATTCCCATGATACGATAATGGAATTTAAGCTTACTGTCAATTCTATTAACACAGTCACTAAGATTTACAAAGTCACTTGCCTGGAAGTTCTGAATATCAAAAAGCAATTTTAAAGCAAAACAATTGTGCTTTGCTATTAAAGTGTTGCAATGCAGAAGCTTCTCAAACAAAAGATACAGCACAAGAAATGTGCTTCTTGAAACCCACAAAATGAAATTCTCTATGGAAAGGAGAATCACATCAATCTCAAAGACAAACGGAAACAATGAGGTTAATAAGAAGGGTTGACTGATAGTTGAAAGGAATTGAAATGAGGTAGAGGTCACAAACTCTTAAAAATTAGAATTAACACAGTTCATGGCATAAAAGCTGACACAAATGAGTCTTTAAGAGTGATTTGCAGATACCATCGCAAGAGAAAAAAAAAAAAAAGTCTACTTAATTTTTGACATCAGGAGCTTTTATTTTATTTGGGAGTGTCAACAGTTTATGGGCTGGTTCGGCCCGATTCTGTGACGAGCAGGACAGAGGGAGCTTGTTGAATCCGCGCCTCTGGAGATAGGAAAACAAGGGACCCCAAATTATTTGGAAAAAAAAAACAGCAACAATGTGACGAGAAACGAACTAATTTACTAAATAGAATATTGGAAAAAAAAAAAACCAAGATAAGACAGTATAATACAATATAATTAGAATTGGGATTGACCAAATCAGATATAATGAAAAAAAAGAGATTGTCTGAAAAAAAAAGAAGGCCTTACGCTAATGCTGAGATGTAGACGTGACAGTCAAGTCAAGCAGCAGGGAGGATAGCTGAAGGAAAGCGACAGTGTGTGCATCAGATGACCCGCCAGTGCCTTATATGCGTTCCCCCCCCTGTTCAGGAATGATATCAGCACAGTGAACAGTCCGATGGAGAACGTAGTTTCTTCTCTTTGGTATGTGGAACTGGGACATTAACACTTTAATTCCCAGTGCACTACACGATGTTATGATGTGGAATACCGATGACCATAAAACCATGACAGGGATCTTCCTCAGACTTTTCAGAGAGCAGCTCATCTGAGATTCAGAATTTTGTTGAACTTCACCCCATTGATTTTTCTTGTATCTGAGGCCTTTGGGAACAACAACAACAACAAATGCTGCACTGCTTTGACTGCAAAACAGCTTCCCAGTTCAGCTGAAACAAATCATTTTGTGACACAGAAAACATTTATTTCAGGAAAGAGCTTATACAGAGATATTGCTCATGATAGCACAAGGCTAGATCCAATTCTCTTCCCGTACCTCATTCACAGCTTTCCTCCTGATTTCTTAGTTCCAATGATCAGTGTATGAGTCAGTGTATGAAATGAAACCTAATGGTCACTAGCACCTTGTGAAACTTGTACCCTGTACATGAGGAGGAGTGCCACCAAATACAATCCTTTTTGCTCCTCATGTCAAAAGGACTCATGGTGGAAATCAATTTTCTGCACATTCTGATGCTTGCAGCTAGGTGCATAGCACAAGTACATAGAGTATGTTTCCAGTACGTAGAATATGTTTTCATGACCAGAGCAGGTAAATTTCACACAAGACATTGCCAGATAATTAGCAGTCAACTGGCAACTTCTTGGTGAACTTTCACAGATCATTTCTATCCTCCGAAAAGGAAAATAGAGAAAAGGGAACGGGATGAAGAGGAAGGAGACTGTTAAAACCACATTCTGTAAATGGGGTGATGTATTGCTGTGTTCTTCTGACAGAGACACTATCACAACAGAGATCCCTGGTCTCCCTGCTGCCCTGTAACAAAGGATTTATGTTGTACTACAGATAGAAAGGACACAGAAGGGGACCCCCGATATTGTGCCACACTTTATCAGTTGCTCTTGCTCCCTTGCCCACTCTCTAGTAAGGGTATGCAACATCTACACATAGCAAATATTCATGTTTCGTGTGTTTTTTGTACCTCCTGAGTTCTCTGCACTGCTGGGGCCAGGGTTCAGCATTTATAAAAACACTTTAAAGTGCTCCACATGTTTGCTGCATACAACAAAATGTCATTTTCATAAAGATTTTTTGCACAATAGACAAGAAATACTTTCTTCCAGGGGATTTCAATCCATCAGATAAACACAATGCATGCTTCAAATGTCCCTTACTTGAGGCTATGCTGATTGTCTTAAATTTCTCCTGTTTCCCAGACGACAATGAAAATCTAAAGATTTCGTTTTAGCAAAACAACAACCTAAGGGTTCCATTGCCTACAAACTCAAAGCTGAAACACTGGACATCTTTCTATGCTTTATGGTTATAAATATAAAGTCAAATATTTCAATTTCACTCTAGGAGGAAGCGTCATTCTGTTTTCCTTAAACACTGGCTTTCTTTCATCCCAGTCTATTGTGATTGTTTGTCCAAGAGTGTGTGGGAGGTTGGGGGTTGACTGTGAAATCACCTTACAGTAATTCAGACTCTGCCAGAACAATGCAGCCATTTTAGAGCAAAGAGAAAACAAAAAATATAGCTAGGTGCAGTAATTCAGAGGTCAGCAAATGCTGTGCTTCTACTTAGAGTGCCCTTCATTAAATTTTTTAAAGCCAATAAAATGAGGAAGAGTGAGAGTAATTTATTATTTCTACACTGGCTTAAACATTCCTTCCAGCCGAGTGACTGAGATTTATGTTGTCTCAGGAGGAGCTGCTCATAATGTTGCTGAGACAGAAATCACTGATGGTCTAACACAGTTACATAAAGGTAATGCTTATCTGAGATACTGATGAGTACCCTTTTTTGTCTTGCACTGTACTCTTTAATAATTACTACATGCAGAGATGAGAAAAAAATCTGAAATCTGCCATAAAGCCTTACATTTTAGTTCATGTACCTTACCTAGGGTTTCATCTTTCTTGAGAAAAGGAATCAATGAAACATTGACAGAAAGAACAGGCAATTTACAAATTGATTAAAAGTTTTACCAAGTTTGTATCCAGCAAACTCAACAAGAATAGCCTAATAAGCTACAAGAATCCACTTCATAATCTGACAGTGCCTGAAATACATTCACAGATTCATACATAGGACTTTCTTCTCCTGGTCAGAATCATCTCCTTCTATTCATAGATTTTTGGCACCACAATTTGTCTTGAAATATAACCAACTAATATTGCAGCATGTTAAATTTCAGCACAAAGTCTGAAGGTTTCTTTAATGCAGGACAGGAGATCCTGATGGCTGCTCATTTCCTGGGGAACTCGTGTCAAATGGCAAGAATAACACTGAGTAGAATGCTGAATGTCCAAAATCTTTTGAAAACATCAGATAAATAGCACAAGCTTTATCATGCCTTATACCAACAGTATAAATAGCCAGAGTCCTGTAATAGAAATATAATCCAGTGGCTAGCACAAGTTAAAATTGTCTTTGCTCTTATCATTATCACTTTTAGACATATTAAAGCTCGAAACACTAGTAAACACCATTTTCCTCTGGAAACCTCTTCATCATTCCTTTTCCTAAGATTTCGTAATCACATCCTAAGCTTAGAGCCCAAGTAATTTCTGACTTCAAAGGTATGATTGCAGATACTTGGGAAATTCCCAAAGACAGAAGACTTTTCTGAAAGCAATGAATGGTTCGAACCAGTTTGTGCCATGCTGCGTGCACAAAATAGAGTTCCCAAAGCTTGAAGCATGTATCACTTCAAGATAAAAAAATATAATTTTGCAAACAATGGCCACTAAGTAACATTCTGAAAGGAATAAACACTTGAAAAATTTTGTATTCACTGAGTTTTCCACTTGCTATTAATGAAAGCTCTTTATTTTCATCATTTTCCTTGCCTAATATCACAGAATCACAGAATCACAGAATTATCGAGGTTGGAAAAGACCTAGAAGATCATCCAGTCCAACCATTACCAATACTTCCCAGCTAAATCATACCCCTCAACGCAACATCCAAACGTTTCTTGAACACTCCCATGGTCGGTGATTCCACCACCTCCCTGGGCAGTGCATTCCACTGCCTGACTACCCTTTCCGAGTAGTAATACTTCCTAATGTCCAGCCTGAACCTCCCCTGGCGCAGCTTGAAACCATTCCCTCTAGTTCTATCACTGATTACACGAGAGAAGAGGCCGACCCCCAGCTCACCACAACCTCCCTTCAGGAAGTTATAGAGAGCTATAAGGTCTCCCCTGAGCCTCCTCTTCTCCAGGCTGAACAATCCCAGCTCCCTCAACCGCTCCTCATAAGGCCTGTGCTCCAGACCCCTCACCAGCTTCGTAGCCCTCCTCTGAACACGTTCCAGGGCCTCAATGTCTTTCTTGCAGTGAGGGGCCCAAAACTGAACACAGTACTCGAGGTGCGGCCGCACCAATGCCGAGTACAGGGGGACAATTACCTTCCTGTTCCTGCTAGTAACACTGTTTTTGATGCAAGCCAGAATGCCGTTGGCCTTCTTGGCCACCCGGGCACACTGTCGGCTCATGTTCAGCCGAGCATCAATCAGTACCCCCAGGTCTGTTTCCTCAACACAGTCCTCCAGCCACTCCACCCCAAGCCTATAGCGCTGCCTGGGGTTGTTGTGGCCAAAGTGCAGGACCCGGCATTTGGTCCTGTTGAACCTCATCCCATTGGCTTCAACCCAGCTCACCAGTCTATCCAGATCCCTCTGCAGGGCCTCGCTACCCTCAGGCAGATCGACACTCCCTGCCAATTTGGTGTCATCCGCGAACTTACTGAGGGTGCACTCAATGCCCTCATCCAAGTCATCAATAAAGATGTTGAAGAGGACAGGCCCCAGCACCGACCCCTGGGGAACACCACTCTTGACTGGTCTCCAACTGGATTTGACTCCATTTACCACCACTCTCTGGGCCCGGCCTTCCAGCCAGCTCCTTACCCAGCTGAGAGTGTACCCATCCAAGCCACGGCTTGGCACCACGGGCTGCCAGCTTCTGCAGGAGAATAGCATGGGAGACAGTGTCAAAGGCTTTGCTGAAGTCTAAGTAGACCACATCGACCGCCTTTCCTTAATATCACAACATAAATGGTATTCTTAAGACTTCTTCCAACTCCAAAGTAAGAAGAAGCAAGAATATGACAAAACTTCTCTCCTATTATGCAAATGCTCCACTGATTCCAGGCATGAAGATAGGGGAAATGCCAGCATTACAAATGAACCACTACTACAAAATAAATAAATAAATAAATAAACAGGCAGACAAATAAATAAATAAATAAATATCCTTTAGGCATCTATTTGTGCCTCAAGACAAATAAACAGACTTATTCTTACATTTTAATGAGTAACTTGTAATACAAATCTTATTTACACAAATATACTTTCTCAAAATATTTTTTGAAATGACATGAGTTTTCCCCAGAACCTAGGGGAAAAAAACTCTCTTCAGCACTATAGTAAACAAAGAGTAAAGCATTTCTACCGTTAAAACACAGTAACAGGACTCAAAGTAGCAAGCCTATATTTCATTGTGTATTTACTTAATAAATACAGGTTTACTAAGAAAGTTAACTTCTATGATGCCTCACCAGTCTGCTTTTAGATGTCAACGTACAAAAGCAAAAGTTCAGGAATTCTCCTTCTGATGGCACCTTCTCAAACTGAAAAAACAATCCTCTTCACTGTGCAGTGCACTACCAGCAATTACAGGGCAATTGTCAAAGCACACCTGCACTTAATAGTGCAAAAAATAACACCGAGAAAGAAGTGCAAGAGAATGAAAAGAAGAATTTCAATGAAAAAAAAAAAAAAAATCAAGGAGAAAAAAAAAAATCATATAATGGTAAACCCTTGTCCATAAAGTCCAAAAGAAAAAAAAAATGGCAATTTTCTGTAGGAAATACAGGAATAGACACTTCAAACAATACTGCATGAAGTATTGTTTCCAAAATGTCACTAAAATAAGCAATTGCATTCAAGAATTTTTACCCCTGAAACACTCCAAAAAAGAAAAAAAGAAAACATTAAATTTTACTCAATACAACTATAGCAGGCATTCCATACATTTTAAATGGAGGCTTGGGTTTGATCCTATATCTCATCCTCACAGCACCTGTTACTAGAACTAGTTTCCTAAACAAAACATCTATATTTTCTCTACTGAAGAAAAGGGAGCTTGCTAATGAGGATGGACAAAATCAGGATCTGAGAAATCAGTCCAATAGCAGAGACTGCAGGAATCCAGATGGTCCTACCCTGCCCTCACTCTTGCTTTAGTGCTCTCCCAGAAAGATCTCCTCTAGACAGCCTGAGCTATAAGCAAAGGGGACAAAAATAGTGAAGACAGACGAGATGCCACCTCAGAGCCAAGGATCTGTCTTTGACCTTCTCTCATTTAGATGTAGAGATGTAACATATAAGAACATAGAAAAGAAGAAGAAGTCTCATGGTCCTGTCTATTCTCTGATGCCCTTTTTTCTGAGGTCCAACACAGATCTGAAAATAATCCTGAGTTAAAATGCTTGCAAAGTTTTTCTGCTTGTTTCAAATACAGAATTTGGAACTCTGCATTTGTCACGTTTGCTATAGTATTTAGACATCTGAGTCCTCCTAAAATTATCAATATCACATTCAAGTAAAATAAAAATTTGCTTCCTTTCAATGTGATGGCTTAATTGCTTCCTGTGCTTATGGCCCCTGCTAAAGTTTCTATGGAAATGATGAGTTCATGACTATCTTGCAAAATGACCTCTGTGGCAGGTACTAATTATTTTCTTTTAGAAAAGAAAGTTGAAATAATTGGACTGATTTTATATTAAAAAAATGTAAAAATTAGCTATCAGATCTTTTGTGAGGAATATTACAGTCTCCAAAGTCACAGTTCAACAAAACTAATTGCAGTACCTTTCAAATATTTTGAGAGTAAACATTTAATTAATTCAACACTATTAATTCTCAAAAACATTTTCCAACCTGGACAGTACTTAAATAATTTGAGTGTATGCAGGTAATTGGAAAATATATATATTTCTAACACAACAGAAACACAGCTGACTCCAAACAAACAAAATTTTTTTTTTAAAAAAAGAAAAAATTATAGTAAAAATCCCTCATTACTCTTACACAGATACTAGCCCACATGTTTCCATGAAATTCCTTTGAATTTATGTGTGGCATTAGTGACAAAGTTATTTGGTGTTTATGACACCTGTATAAAATAGAAGACACACGCTTGGTGTCCCTACAGGGCGGAGAGGGCCATATAGGTGGGAGGGGATAATGGGACCAGCACATTTCTGTTGGCAGGGGTCTAGAGTGCTTCTGTCCCACCCAGCACCTGGCACTGTAACCTTCCCTTTGGAACCAGTCACCCAGTAAAATGAAGAAAAAATTTTATTCACAAATAGAAAAGGCAAGAGAAGGAAGTTAGAATCCCCCATTGTAGCCTGGGGATACCACTGGGTGGCAGTAGGTGGGAGACAGCTGTGCCCATGCTGCATGGCAGAAGCCCCACTCAGTTCTCCATATGCCAAAGGGCTGTAGCTGGAGGACAAAGACATCACCTGCAGCTGGGCTGCATGTGATAGGTCTACAGGAGTAATGTCACCTATCACGGTGTGGGGGTGGCGTGCATGGACAGTTATGTCTGGTTTTAAAGTCCTACGAAAGAACTGAGTGATCTCAAGATATTTAAATTTTCAGAGAAAACTCATTCTGTGCAAAAGGTTTAGATTTTCATCTTCCTTCTCACATTCATTTCTTATTTTTGAAACTTTCTGCATTTGTTTCTGTCACTGACAAGGAAAATCCCCAAAATAAAGAAAGGAAACCAGTGTTCTCAGCCCACATCAAGAAGTCTATTCTTCATCTCAGTTTTGCCCCCAGAAGATCACTCTGCTCTGTCTGATCGTCATACAAAGAAAGAAATAGTGTGGCAGAACAAATGGTTTGTGTTCTGTTGATATAGCTGTCTGGGGAATAAAAGGTTCATCACAGCATAAATCAGCATCTGAACTTAATTTTAGCAGAAAAGCAGCTTGCAGTACCTACCTGCCTCCTCAGCTCCTGCTTGGAAACAATAATCACATTTGGAGGATCCCCAACAGCTGTGGCAGCCCCCCCAATATTTGTGAAGATTACTTCTGCAATCAGGACGTGCCTTGGATCAAGATTTAGTACTTCACAGAGCCTGCGGTGTAAAGAAAATGAAATAAACATCTTACCCTATGATCAAATTCCCTTCAAACTTAAAATATATACAATTTACAAAACAAAGTTCTTCCAATTGAAAAACTGCAAGATGTTAAAATTAATACGTGTGTGTATGTGTGTGTGTATGACTGAACTTTTAATTATATAAGCATTTCAGTAATTATAGAACTATCAATGTAAAATATGCATATATTTTACATTCATAATGCAATAGTCAATGGTAATGAAATTGATGTGCTTTAGAAAGCATTTCATTAGAAGTGTTTAATTATTCCAAGAGTTGGACTCCACAGAAAGTTGCATTTCAAATTTAAAACCACATCCTCATTGTTATACCCTTTCTGAGCCGTGGTCCCCAAGTGACTCCAACATATGGGTAACCACAAGCTCTGCACTCATCCTCAGTTGTTGATTGTCATGTGGGGAGCAGAAGCAAAGGACAGGATAGCTATCAGCCATGATTCATATATCAGAAACCTGTTTTCAGCCTAGGTTTACCTCGTTCATTCTTCTCCCGTTTTGCCCCTTCCCTAAAGGCTGTAGGTTAGGTGTGAGGCCAGGTTGATTTAGGAACATATGTCCTGGATACCCATTCCTGACCACAGTGCACCAGTCAGGGGTAAAACCCTGAAAAAAAAAAAAAAAAGAGAAAATCCACTCTGCTTTTCAAGGGGCCATGCTTAAATTATTGCCCCCTCCAACTTCATATGGGGTATGGAAAAGCCTGGTGAGCTCTCATCCTCAGGATCTCATTCCTTGTAGCACTGCCAGTCATTTCCCTGAAGGAAGAGTTGAACTTTATGGCTCTAAGGCTATATTATTAAAACCTATATTTCAAAGAGAAAAGTGTAGCACAGAAGCTTAACTTGATACACTTACCCTGTCACCAGGAGTATCAATTTCAAAACTGGAAAAAGCACTGTCAGCTGATGCAAATGTCAGTACATAAAAAGTCCAGAATGAAATAACTGTACAAAAATGTATTTATTTCCCCTAACAGTGTAAAATTATGCAGTTGAAATGCGCTCTACAGTAGAGCTAGCCCAATTGTGCCAGTTGGGACACAATATCACAACCACAACTTGTACGCTGAACTTCCTCACTCCTTCATTTACAGTGTTTCTAAAGTTAACTTTCCTTTAGTGTTTGGTTTATGTTTGTTTTTCTATTGTTAGTGAGGGTTTTTTTTTAAAACAAGTCCAGTGGTAACTTGAAGAACTGATCTCAGTCATACTCCAAGAAAGGCCAGTCCTGAAGTACAGCACAACATTTTAATTACCATTCCAAACAGTTGCACCAGTGTCTCATAATCAATCCACTCTACCACTTTGACCATACTTAGCCTCCGCAATCAAAAAATACAATTACCAGTGAATACTATGGAACAGCTAACTTGTGATTAGGTGTACCAGTGGGCTGAACTTTCTCAGTACACTTACCCCAATTATATAACTTCACATGTAAATAACTATAGCCTTTGTCAGTTCCCAGCAACAAAGTATCTTGAAAAATAAACAATAGCTGAGAATGTTAGCCATTAATTTTTTATCAGCTTACTGCAAAATGCAGAGAGAAACTAGTGTCATGTTTTACATCTTATTAATGACAGTCTAAATCCTTATATGCACAGAATGAGTAGCATTTTCTGCAGGCTTTATTTCCATGGCAATGGCAGCACAGTGTGATGAATTGAAGCCTTAGACAGAAGACAATGGCAGTGAGATAAGAACAAAAAACAAACAAACAAAAAAAAATGCCCCCTATCACGAAGTTTCAGAAATAGGTAATCGTTGGCTTAGAAGAGAGAAAAATTTATTTTTGCCATGATCATAATTTGCAACCTCTTTGGTGTTACAAATGCATTTGGCATAAAATAGAATAAATGCTAGAAGTAGCTTTGCATGTGAAAAGTAGCTCATGATGCATTGGCATCTGGCTTTCAATTCATTTCCAATTGCATTTAATACAAAATATCCTGCAACAGAGATAAATAAAACTTGGTGTTTAATAATAGCTTACTGTTAGAGGTGAAATCATTAATTGGCGAAGTGATCTCTTCAAAATATAACCAGACAGAAAACAAATGGAGTCTTCATTTACCAACTGTTTCCCAATCCAGAATAAATTGTACTTGCAATTTTATGGGTTATTTTTTTTTTGTTTGTTTTTTAACTGTTTTATACTACCTCATAAAATGGGATCATATCCTGATAGAATTCTGTGTACTTTAACCTGATAATAACTGCAAGCATTATATCACTCGGGATTATCTTAAAAAGCCCTAGATCTTTCAGAAACTAAACCGGGTTAACTGGACACAGGTTAAATTCATGTAAAGCAGCACTTATAATTATGCACTCATAAACTGCAGTTGCAAATCTCGTGCTACTAGTTTACATAATTCTGAAGTAATTAAGTTACTGTTCCAAATATCTGATCTTAAATCATGAAATTGGTCTGCAACTGTACTAATGTCAGAATCACCAGTAGGGAAAAAATTCAGCTTCTTATTCTGAAAGAAGACTTATACTTGAAATCTGGAAGTATTCCAACCAGTACTAGAAGGAATAAAACATCAGTAAAACATAAATTACTAGACAAAACTGTATATAACCAGTAAAGAACAAGGCAGCTTTAATTAAAAATATTCTCCCTACTTACAAGATAAAAAAATATCATCTGCAAGGGAGTAGTGGTACAATATGTTATAGCATTTCAGATACAGAGACAAACCAGAGTGATTAGCTGCCAAGGCAGCTGCCAACAGAACAGGCTTCAGATATATACTCACCACCAACACTAAAGGAAAATGGCAACTCATCACTTTGAAAACATCAGCTCTTTACACTACTAAAATAGGCGTATTAGAAATTTTTATTTCCATTTAGATGACCAAGAAAAGTCCAAATAAGCACGTTTGCACATACATTTCCTACTGATTGCTGGCTGTAAAACACTAGGTCCAAAACCATAACAATAAAGTACCTTATGGTTACTGGAGTAAAGAGCAGCATTGTGGTAACGTTGTCCAAAAATGCAGAAAGAATTGCAGCAATAAGGCACAGAAGCGTAATCATGGCCCACACCTTGCCTCTAGAGAATCGATAAGCCTAATAAAAACAAAGACCAACAAAATTAAAGGACTGGAACGTTCCATCTGACTTTAGAAAAAAATGACAAATAAACAACCTCACCAAAGGCGAAACAACAGTGAGCTCAGAGAAGTTCGTGCACCTCCAGCAGTGCCCTCTCCAGTATTAATTAATTTAGCAGTAAAACAATTCTCAGAAGTGTGCAAATATGTCCACCATGCCAAGGAATAAACAAATATGAAGAGACCCCATGCTCCACTGCCAGGCACGAAGGGGGTCTGCGGTAGGAGAAGGGCTGAGTTCCCGCTTTCTGCCTTTTGGGCTGAGTGGATTAGTATGGATCAGCCCTCCTGTCATCTCCACACACTGGGACACCCTCCCTGTTCTCAGAGCAGCACTGCCATGGCTATACAGCTTGGGCACCTATCTTCCCACATTTTCTTTAGGTGTTCTTTGCTCAAAGCAGTCTTCTTTATTGCTTTTGTTTTATTTCCTTCCACAGTTCTCAAGAAAATTAAGTTTTGCAGCAGGTGAAGGAGTTCCTCAATATAGGTAAGACTTGCTTTACAGCCAATCCATCAGAATTACCCTTTTCATGTAATCTTTGGTTCTACTGCTGTGCAAAGGTCTGCGGTCATTTATCATCTGTGATTGTAAAACTAATGATTGTTCCCATATTTCCTCTCTCCTACTGTCAGGGATAAATAAAGATTTCAGCTACAGAGAAACTGCTGTCTTGGGGAAGTTAGTGGGATAATTAAACTCTATATCGTTTACATACTTGTGTACGTTACTGGGGGTACTGGCCTTTCTCCATTAAAAATTGAATTTCCTTAAGGGCTCCCTTTCATCCCTGAGAGATTTTTTCAAAATTACGAGATGAACACTGTCATTTGTAGTGTGATAGATATAAACTGCCCAAAGAAAGTTTCTATTACACCAATCCCTATCACAGAAGATCTCACTAAAGAGTAACTTGATTAATTTAATAATAATTAAGAGTACCAAAACAAACCTACCTTTACTGCACAGTAATCAAAGAATCCAGTCTCTGAAAATATGGCCACCAAAACCATCTATCAAAAAATGATGAAAAAAATAATAATAGCTTGCAAATGATTATTACACAAAAAAAACCAATGTGATGTACTTTGTGTCCCTAAACAATGTCTTTCATATTTGACAAAGATTTGAGAATCTAATCACCATCATATCAGGATACGATGGTATCATATCCTGGAGCTCCTTGGGGAGCATTGTCAGGAAATTAAAAAAGTTCAGATTGTCAACAGATAGCTGCAATTTTGTCTGCATACACTGTGTATTTCATGTCAGAGTTAAATCACACTTTTGACTATAAACAGCTCTGGACAAAAGTGATTTAAATTATGTATCAATATAATCTGATCAAATATTTGTCCTCCATTTCATGTTTTCTCCTTTTGGTTCCAAACATAGCACTGAGGCAACAAAAGACATTTTTCCAGCTGAGTGTGTTTGGGGAAGGTTTTGAGTAAACAAAATTAGCAAGATAAATGATAATACTTGGCACTTAAACAGGTCTTTCCTATTGTAAACCTCAATGATGTTTTCAGTGTGTTACCATGATTTACAGATGAAAAAAAAAAAACTTGAATGAAAATTTTCAAAGATTCTTTCAGAGGTCTGCTCAAAATCCTTTTGATAAACACCTTAAGGGACAAATTTTCATCAGAACAGGTCTTAGTAGCAAAATTATTAAAAAAAAAAAAAGAAAGAAAGAAAGAAAAAAGAAAGAAAGAAAAAAACATCTAGATACTGAATGTGAGAATTTCAACACACTTAGAGCAAGAGATACATTTTAATTACCATTCCAAACAGTAGCGCCAGTGTCTCATAATCAATCCACTCTACCACTTTGACCATACTTGGCCTCTGCAATCAAAAAATACAATTATCAGTGAATACCAAAGAGCAGCTAACTTGTAATTAGCTATAAAACATAAACCCCATTTAATTGATGAGTCATTTAAATAAGCCACGAGTGAAATTAACAAGCATTCCTTAAAGGCACACCAAAAAACTCTTCTATTATTTTATTACTATTTTTATTTCTACTACTACTAATTCAAAGTACTGCAACATCCTAAGTGAGTCATTATCAAAAGTCTACATTAAGCTCTTGGTTTATCTATTTGCTCTTGAGCATTACAGAAATAAACGATAACAGAATTATATGGTACAACCCACTTTTTTTTCCTGAGAGAACAAAAGCATATAGATTTACCTGAAAATAAGCTGGGGGGAGTTTAAGGAAACACAGCTTGATTGGTATATTAACATTACTGAAAATAACAGTGTTAAAGTAAGTCTGAATTAAACTGAAAACATCTGTACGCAGCTCCCTACAAATCAGAACAAAATGCATCAACTGACTTTTTTCTCCTCTCCCTGTCCATACCCTAAGCTCTTCTGTTTCCCCATGATGTTTTCTCAACCTAATATCTTCCCTACCATCTCGCTCTCTTTAAAAAGACTACTGTGTCCATTCCCAACATAACACTGTCTGCAATTTTTTATATCATAGACAGAAACAAAATGAGTTACAGTTCAATAACTTACCTCCCCAATAGCAGCTAATGCAGCTAAAGCTGCCAAAGAGCCCAGCATCGCTGCAAGAGTCCTGTGAACGATCTGCAAGTAAGGGTAAGAAGCGATCAAAGAATCCTTTTAACATCTCCTTCTTACTGAGAGAATAAAATTTCCTATAGGTGATTCTTTTTTCTTTCCACCTTTCTTTTTTCCTACTTTTTTTCCTTATTTAACCCCACTCTCCACTCAAAAAAAAAGAAAAAAGAAAAAAAAAAAAAAAAACACCTGAGGAGGGCGTGGCTGATTACTTTGTCTCACTGTGGGATAAAGAAAAGGGGTTTGAGCATGAGTTTCTTTTATTTTCCATCCAGTCACCTGAGAAGGAAAGGAATTCATCATCCCAGCTTAAGGATAAAAATACTGGGCAACCCAGCCTGACCTAGTCTTCCTGCTTTCCCTTCACAGCCCATAGAAAAAAACATGCCCAGGAGGTGATTCACCTCAATCTTTCTAAATGCTTTTTCATCTCCAATGAACTACAATGACTTACAAAGCAAGACCAAAGCAAATCTCTCAGACCTGGGGCAAATTAATCCTACAGAGACACACTGGGTTGAGATTCCATGTCCACTTTGTAGTCTGGAGCACTGACAGATCTCACAAGCTTGTGCACTTGTTTTTTCACTCATACATCCAGAGCAGCCTTCCTTCATACAGTGGCTTCCTACATCAGCGTTTTCTCTACAAAAAGCTTTCACTTCAAGAAGGACATACATATACTTCATACATATACCCTTTTAACACTTCAGCAGTTCATACAATATACAAACTTTTGTCCATGTCTACATATTCAATAAATAAATTGCACTTAAAATTCTCAAGGAGAAAGTATGAAAGCAGACATGACCTGAAAAAAATTGCTTTTTCTCCAAGTGCTCATTTGTAATTATTTAATCCACCATGTCTGGAACATCACAGATTGTGTAAAATAAGTCAATTAAAGTTAGAATGTAATTAATAAAATTCGCACTACAAAAGACCGAATCTAATCAACAGCATTCACTATTAATGTGTTTAAATATTCAGACATAAGTCAGAATTATATCTGAGACAGAAATAAGACAGTCTAGAAATATTTCTTTGCTGTTAATTTCATGAGAAACATTTTGCTGATAAGAAACAATACAATGCAGACATCTCAAGGCTCTCCCTCCTACTTGTAAAGGAGAGGGAAAAAGGAGACATTTGGCTTTGATTTTTTTCCTTGAACTTAATTTTTTTCTAGTAATGATAAACAACAAAGCAATTTGGCAAATGACTAGAAAAATAAACAATTTCATTGGCTAATTTTAGGATTCAGTTGAAAAACCTGTCATATCTTCAAAATGCACAGAAGAATAATTTGGTCATAGTAGCAAAGGAGGGTTTCTATGTCCTAATGGTATAAAAGTACATAGTACAAATTATACCTCCAACAAGCTTCCACAGAAGTGTGTGGTAACTCATGATTATATCTATGATTTCTAGGTTCATAGTAGATATTAATACACTTCTATGGCCTTTATGAGACTACAATATTGAGGGACATTCAATACATTCAACATTTCATGCATCTGGCAATGGCATATTGCAATTATGCTGCACAGTTTTCTCCAACAAAAGACATGAAATGGAGGTGTTAACCAGGGAAGATCAGCTTCTTACCAGGACAAAGTAAACAGTGAGATATTGGGCAATCCTCTGTGTTCCTCAGACTCGAGGCTTTCTCCTCATCTAATCATCACTTTCACCAATTAGCTCTTTTACAGTTCTCAGAAAAATGTCATGGGTTTTCCAGGATTTGACTGGTCTTAGATATTTTATATTGTTACTTTTGATATTTTCACATAAGACCTTTGTCTTCGTACTCTTAATTGACTATACTAGGTTGACTACATTTTCAGTTTCCATGAGTTTGCTGTCATCTATGGGTAAAACATGCTTTAATTTCTGTAGAAGGATGAGGGAAAGTGTATAAATGGAGTAATTGATCAGTTCCTTTATTCTAGTGATTTTTCAAGAGGCCCATACAAAATATATCTTGAAGAATAAATCAAGACTATTCAGATATGAAGCTGTACAGGAAAAAAATCTTGTCAAGCGTGTAATTCTTCATTTCAGCAAACTATCAAGTGGAAGTTTCATAGCAATATTAAAACAGGAAAGCACCAAGACAGATAATTATTCAAAACATGAACTTTGGAGGAGGCTTCGGAAAAAGTGGATGACTCTTTGATTTTCTTTTCACATAAAGCAAACTGCAAGCAAACCATTTATTTGTTTGTGCATTTTAAAAGCTTACAAAAGGAGAAAATAAGATATATCATTTATAAGCTATGCCACTCCAAACCACGGTTCCATCTAATACCTATGCCTCATGTATCTCTGGAAAATCTCACATTCAGAGGGCATAATATTAGGCAAAAAAATCATTATTATTCTTTTGGAAAATAGCATGGACCCAATCTAAACCCCTGGGAAGTCTGAAAAGAAGATAAACATCATTTCAGAATGAATCTCAGAGAGAATCCATAAGCAAAAGCTCAAGTACAGAATTGAAAGAGCTCAAAAATTAATTGGCATAGACAATTAGCCTCAGAAAAGCTGAGAGATTTGATGGACTTTTGAATGTAAAGAAATTTTGAAAGTTAAAGTGTGAGATCATCCATATTCATTTGATCCTTCTCATCCTTGAGAAAACATATCTTTATGCTATTTCATAAGCAAAGACAATTAAGCTGAAAGAACTGTGATTCATAAGGATTTCCTCTTTCAAATCGGTGTTGCCTATAATAAGGTCACAGATATTGGCTGGCTCAAGCATGATTAGTTTGAATCCCAGTTAGTGCCAGTGACACACAGGTTCTGGGTAACTGAGAGGCACAGTTTTGGATGGTTGGGCTGTAATACATTTAAGCACAAGACTCTGCACAATGTACTCTCATCAAATACACTGATGTCATCAATAATTCCTATGGATCTTTCTTTCATACCTAAACCTTCCTCTCTATTTCATCTCCCCTTTCCAAAAACCATCTCCTGCACCGATAACTTCTTCCCTGGACTACTGTTCAGCTACACCTCATTCCTTTGACAGAAACCACCACCAAAATTCTTTCCATCCTGCACACTTCATACCAGCACCTCTTTTTCATTCTCTCTCCGTGCCTCTTATCCAAACGTCCTTTTCTGTTCCTCCTCATTCTGTCAAAGTGAAATGCCAAAGGAATACCTCTCACTCATTTCTTCCATCTTGCAAATGGATCCCCACATTGCGATGATTTTAGACCACTCTATACAATGCATTTGCTATAAAAGCTAATTTCCTCAAAAGATTTCTTTAAAAAAATCAAGTAACAGCCATTGAGAAGAGAAATCAGAATGGACAAGGAGGATGAAAGTTTTCATACTAGAGCTCCCCACCTCCCAACCTGACTACCAGCTTTACAGTCTCTTCACAGAGGGGAAATCTTCACCATCATCCCTGTTTTTGTCTGCAGAACAGAACACCTAGCATGGCTCACCTGGTGAAACAGCAAAGGATAGCATTTGTCTTTTACATAGAGATAGTTAATCTAATACAAACTGCTACTGAAAACAAGGCAGCACAGATCTTAATCTTCTCAATGCACAAATCAGGCCTGGAGCTCACTGATACAGGTTATCATTTATGTTGAGAGCTCAGAATGATGATTTTTTTAATATATAAGCAATTAAAACACCCAAAAAAATGGAGGCTGTTAAAAGTAGTATGAGAAATGTAGGAGTCATGAGAGCAACACTACATAGTCATGCCATAAAGTGAAATCATTATAAGGAGAGATCAGAGATACTTTTAGAAGAATTTTTTTCTTAATTATCTGTAGAAAACTTGTCTCGTGATTGCCTGCTGTGTGACAGTGTGCCAAATGCTGATTTTGTATGATAGTTTCCATACTCCAAATTCAGAATTTAAGTCTAACATAAGAAATCAAAACAATCCAAATCAATTATACAATTATGCTGCACTTGAATTTATTTAAAAATATACATTTCCATAGCTTTAATGCAAACCAGACTTACACAATTTAGAGCTTTGTCATGTTTAAATTTCTTTATCAGCCTGAAAGTGCTTTAAAAGTTTTGCACAAAGTTCATCAGATTTTTTGGTAGACTACAATAACATCATTATAAAAATGGTCCAAAATTCTACCACTTTATCTTGTAAAGTGCTCCAGGAGGCAAACGGAAATTATTTAGGAACCGAGGAAATGGTGACCTGTATGCTATTTCAGAGCATACATTTCCCAGCTGAAATCTAGGGCATGCATATTTCTAAAATGTGCTGCTGAAGATATTTGATAAATTGTACATCACACCAAACATTTTATTTCCACAAGTCTTTCTTTGTAAGTGATAAATGGCAGTTGAAAGATGACTGTCAGTGACTTTAATGTAAAGCTTCAAATGCAGCCTCAGTTCATTTCTTATCCTTCTATTTTTTTCTCCACTGAAGCCTGTTGCATTAAAATACTTCTTTTCCTGAAAAATTCATTTTCTTATGAGAGACTGACAGCACTGCTTCATTTCAACAGGAGGTGGTTATTCACAAACCTTTATTTACATACGAGCTTTATACATTTTCCACCCACCTCCAGAGCAGCTGAGACCTTTGCTATAAAATCCACAGCCAAATCCTTCTTAGACTTCACAAAGTCTATAGTTCAACTGTTTATTCTCAGGGGATAGAGACAAAGAGAAGGGAAATAAAATTTGCTCTAGGAAAGCTTTTTTTTTCTGACTTAATGTTTTATACCATTTCCTTTTTCTGTTTTAGTTAGGGTTTATTGTGTTAAAAATATCCTCAGCAGAGGAAGGGTTTTTTTCAAAGAGTTTTCAAAAAGTTTGTCTTTCCTACCTACAACCAAGACAGTATCAGCCTGATTGATTGCTACAGTAAATATATTCAGAACTCTTCAGTGGAGATCATTTTACCATTTGCTACCATGTACTTCATAAACTTTGGTACTCTGCACTACCTTGGACTAATCCAACAGTTTTAGTAAGATACATCAAAACTTCAGTCTTTCATGTCATGTGGATTTGGTCCACTTATGATTTCGAAAATGAACAACTGCCATCAAAAACTGAAATCCAGACTGACATTAAAAAAAAAAAAAAGAAAAAAAAGAAAATTTTGTAATTTTAACTAACTTAGATATTTTTTCCTTACTCTATCATATAACATAACTGAAAATCTGGGCTTATTTTAGAAAAAAAGCAAAGGTCAAAAAAGCCTCATAATACTTTGAACTCTAGCTCCCAGCAGATCCGTTTCAAAGCTGACTGGCATCAAATGCTCAATTCATGCAATGTGCTTCACTTCTGACAAACTGTACAATCTGGACTGAATATAAGCCAGTAGACTAGAAATGCAGGATGTAGTCAGGTATAGGTGAAACCAGAGCAGAAAACAAGAAAGGTCAGTGGAGCCAGTCGTATTTGATTTCCTTCATGCTCACATATATTAATGAGCCCATATAACCAGTACCAGTGATGAAGGCAAAGAAGCATACCTTCCCCCCCAGCTGGTGATGGCAGCTAAAGTTTTACATCCTCACCCTCACCATACATGAGCTCTGCAGAAGCAGTTCTGTTGCTCCTTCAGCCACAGATAATTCCTCCTTGTGCCTGGGAACCCCTTACAGGGGACCTGTCTCAAGAGCTAGTGCAAAACGAACAACAACAAAAAACTAATTGCCTTAGAATTACTTAGGTAAGCAGAAACAAGTAAATTCTGCAGGGATTTAATGAACCAGAAGAGGGTTGCTCAACTCAGTTTAGAAAGTACATCTTACACTGATGAAGAATTCCAGGATAGCTCTTGGGGCAAGTATATGGGGTACAGATGTTGAAAGACTGTATACCTCAAAGATATAAAAGGGACTAAAAGCATTGCAAAAGTCACTAAAAGCAAGGACAGCTATTTATGTCTTTGTCTGCAAATGTGGATATTATCTATACGTAGTACCTACACACAGCCAAGCAAATCATAAAATTAGACTTTACACCAGAATTAATTTTTAGAAAATCTTAGTACTAGGTTCATTTTTGTAAGTCAAGATATATCAAAACCACATCACTGTACCTAAGTATGCCTTGCTTGGAAAAAAAAAAATAAATAAATGGATTATTCATTTTCAAAATAATTCAGTGGTGATTCAATATGATAGTACTACCATATTCATGAAACACGGGCTTAGGACCACCATGTGCCATCATACCTATTTCTAAGAGATTCATACAAAATAAATAAATAAATAAAATAAATAGACAGGAGTTTGTCATATCTTGTAGTTATTCCATTAGAGTCATTAGCGGCTGTTTTCCAGCTTTTACCTTCTGGGATGGCTCTGATATAAGAAAACTATACCCCTTCAGGAAATACTGGATAGGGAAATCCAGTAATGTCTGATAGTCGGAAAGTCTCACAGACTCAGATGTTAAAAGTGTGTATTTTTATTTGCTCTGTACTCGGGGATTTTGTCTTAATGTAAAAATGGACAGAGATACACTGAGATGAATGAATCACAGAATCACAGAATTATATTGTATGGATGGGACCTCTGGAGATGTGTGAATCAGGTCAGATGAATAAAAAGTAGAATCCTGTGGATAGAAATGATAGTGATCATTTTTATGTTTCAAAGCATATTAATCTTGAAATATCTTATCTACAAAAAATATTTGCTATATGACTAAAGTAGACATATCAGGTCCTGAGCCAGTGAATAACGTGATGCTGCTACCTAAAAGATGATAAACCAGACTGCTACTGCAGGCAGACATGACTAAAGCTGTTGTATATTGACAGGTTGGCCCGGCAACAAGTTTTCAGACTTGCAAAACCTTTACTGTTATGGAATGTTTTCTTGAAACCAAAGAAGATGAAATCATCTGTATTCCCCCAGTTAACACAGCATCCTAGACTCTAACTGCATGAGAATTTCTTATGTAAAGAAACTAAATTAAAGTCACAAAACTTCAAGTCTGCTGCCTACATTCTCCCATGTTCATTTATTTCTTTTTGTCTCTGCTGAAGGAAGACATCATCTGCAGTCCCAGAGCAGTCTCATCCATGATTGTGTGCACTAGAAGTGTATGCGAGTTTTAATACCTTGTTAAAATTTTACAACTTCATGGCCCTCTAAAACTCCGTTTGCCGTAGGCAGGGTAGAAGTTGTACAGCAACATTCAATTAAGCTAATTTAATGTTCTATTGCCTGTCTCAAACAGAAAACAAAACAAAAAGAAAAAAATCAACATATATAGTTAGTGAAGAAAGGCAAGACATTTGTGCTTGATAGTCTTTCGAAAACTGAACATTCAGTTGACCAACTGAACGCAGTTTTAAAAGGCAACAGAAAATACAAAATGGACATTTAGAAATTAGTTTTTACACTTAGCCTTGGAAATATGACTCCTATTATTACAGAAAAGCATAACATTCTGTGGAAAGTGGAACCTGGGTGCTAGCTCCTTTTAAAGCTAGCAATGCCATCTAGCTCCCAGAATAGCAATCAGCATCATCCAGTTGTAATTTTTTTCCACGAAGTTCATAATTAAGGCCAATGTACGTACTACAAAAGTACTAAGAAGCACCACATCTAAGACATTTTCCTTTAAAGTGCACACTTGTATGTACACACACACATATACAGAGGAAAGACAGATTCACCAAGATAGATCTAAAAAATTGGACAACTGTGGTTGTAAAATCAACACTCAGATTAATAATACTAAATTGTTCATAGAGCAAACTGGGATCAAACTGAGGATTTTGCTTGCTAATACAGTATTTTTATTTTAGTTTAACTTTTCCTATCCTTGCCCTAAAGCACTCTGTGCTTCCTTTACACCTCTTTTTTTTTTTTTTTTCGCAGTTCTGACTGTTACAGTTCTAACTGTAGTTTATCTAACTGGTGCTAAATCTGTCCTGTTAGGGCCTCTTTGTTCGTGGCAGTGTCTCTACTACACGTAAGTGGTAAAAATCCTGGCACCTCAGCAGTACCAATCCACTGCTGCTTGTAAGAAACGACCTGTAATATGCCTGCGCAGCTGCTCTGAAGTCATGGGCCTCTCCAAATGAGTCACATTGGACTCAGTGATTCCTGTGGATCCCTTCTAACTTAGGATATTCCATGATTATGTGATCCTCCTATATCAGAGGAAGGAAATAAATTACTATAAGGTTTCACAGTCCACTGTGCTTAATTGCTAGCTCAGTCACAAGTTTCTGTTTGGGCCTCACCAACACTGAGACAATATCGAGAGTAAAGTTTAGAGAAAAATTCCACCCAGGAAACAGGAGGGATAGATCTGTCCTACATTTGGATCTACATGTTCAGTCCAGTCCTCTAGCAATTATCTCAGCAGGCTTTGCCTCCTCCCACAACTGTATAGACTTCAATGCCGTGCCAAGCGCATGCCATCCATTCTATTTCATGAAAGTATTACTTTCTTGAAAAAGGGCAGGCAAGACAGTCCTTATTATCTTGCACATTTTTCAGCTGGGGGAAAAAAAAAAAAAAACTAAAAAGAAAAAGCAATAGGAGATATTTGAATAGCAACTGCTCTCTATCTACTAGGGTCTCCAACTTATCATGGAATCATAGAACCATAGAATGGCTTGGGTTGGAAGGGACCTCAAGGATCATCAAGATCCAACACCCCAGCCACAGGCAGGGCTGCCAACCTCCATATTTAATACTAAACCAGGCTTCCCAGGGCCCCATCCAACCTGGCCTTGAACTCCTCCAGGGACGGGGCATCCATAACCCCTCTGGGCAGCCTATTCCAGCTCCTCATCCCTCTCATTGTAAAGAAAGTAGACCTACAATTACCTGCCGCCCAGGAAAGATGCAGCCAGAATGCTCCAGAGGGATCTAAACTTTTCTTGAAGCTAGATTACTGGATTTTACATTTTAGGTGTCACCACACTGTATTCAGATTTCATGGAACAACCTGCATTAATGATGTATGCCTCCATCTAGCAAGTTTGCTCTCTGGGTCATAGCTCTTGGCTCCATTTCTATCTCACTGTAAAATGGCACAGATCACCAAGATAATCAAGAAGTCTTTGCTCTCCATCATGTTTGTACAGCTGGAGGCTGGCTGGCAAACACAAAGACATTGCTTGCTCAACTCTGCCCCCACCTTGTGATCTTTTTCTCCCTAGCCATCCCCAGTCATAATGGCAGATGAGGACAAATTTTGTCTTATCCTATGAGGTACAGCACAGACTCTTCACTAAAAAATATAGATGGTTTTTCCTGATAACCTGTCCTATTTTTCTGCCAACAGCTACAGTATTTTAATACTTCACAAATTTTACAAAATAGCATGACTGGAAATAATAGCTGCAGGAATGTATTAATTCACATAAGGGACCAGGAGAGCAGTTGTCCTGATTTTCTTTTTTTAAAATGTCTTTTCCAATAAAGGCAATGGATTTTCTTCTGTCCCTTTACTAACAATCTTTTATAGGTTATATGTGGAGGTGGGAAGACTAATCCACACTCTTCTGTCTATATTAAAACACCAATCAATATGAGAATGGATGGGAAGTGAGAAACCATGCTGAGTAAGCTCAGCCGGAGTTTCCATGACTCTCCTCAACTGGAGAAAAAAAAAATCGCCCTTAAGATTATCCTTTCACAGTCTCTTCATATTATGTTTCATATGCCAGAGAATACTTCTTCAGTTTTCTTATTCCCTCTCTAAAGTATAATTTCCTATGTCCAAACAGCCACCCTATTGGAAATAAGTATATATACTTTTATTATTATTATTATTATTATTATTTATTATTATTATTATTTTTAAAAAAGGACTCTGTGAGCATGGACAGTAGTATTAAAAAAAAAAAAAAAATCCTTATTTCATTTGTAAAAGCGATTTCTGACATTGGTTCAACCAGCCCAGAGCGCTAGAAAAATGGTTGTACTAAACCACATACTAAATTGTGTAGTAATTTTGATGTCTGTAGCTAATTTCTCCTGGTTAGATGCTATTAAAAATCACTCTATTTTGTACTAAAGTAACTGAGCTTTAGGGATGCTTATTCATAATTTAAACCAGTTAGTAATAGAAAAGTAATATGGAAAGAAACTGATATTCTCCATTTCCATAAATTAATAAAACTGTGATTATAAGTCCATGCTTCAAAAAATTAGAAGCTAGACCTTTTAAGGCCAGATTTTGCACTTTCACATATTTGCATTTTAAAAGGTAATACAGACCTGTAAACGTTATTCGTCAGGTCACTAAAATGCTATTTGGAAGATCTCAGAAAGATCTTTCTTGGGGTTAGCTACATAAGGGAATATGAATGATAGTTCTTGTGATAAAACAATTTCATTGGAGGCTCTCACAGAATTTCAAATACCTGAAAGTATCACTTTTATTCCATATACCACCATAATGGTAACTTTTCGTTATTTAATAATGTCACTAAAATATCTTTTAAAACATCACTTCCTTCACACTTTCTGGTTTATTTAAGTATCATAAACAGCTAACACTCCATTTTAACCCACAACATGAACTACATACTATTAATGGAAAATGTTGAACGAGAGTATACAATTCATAATTTATTAAAATTAGCGATCTCTATGCTGTAATAATAAATGTATTCCTCCTTACATATTCCCAACTAATGGAGTTTCAACATAATTACGAATATACAATTACTAATAACAAATAAGTGCTTTATCAGCTCAAGATTTTTTGTCTATACACTAATATAACTTTCTGACATTAACAAATATTTTAAGATAAGAATAGGCAGATAGATATCTTTAAAAGGTAACCAGTATATTATCCCACTACCTGTACACGCTAATACACACAAAAAAAGGAAAAGTCAAAGGTATCTCATTACACTGCAGTGGAAAAACTGAGATTTCTAACCAACTCATTTTTCCTTGGTTATGCTGTACCACTAGAAAAAAGATTCTACATCACTGCTTATCACATCTGAGCAAATAGGGTGTAAGAAATAATTTACACAAATATAAAAGGGCTGTGGAGGAAAATTAATTTTAATCAAAGAAGGCAGTAGAGAGCATATGATTTTCTGCTTCAAACACTTTTTTCAGATAAGAAATCAAAAAGTAAATTTTCTAAGATTTTTGCTTAGAAATTTTTTTCTGAAAAATTCTCAGTCAAAGAGGGTGCATGTTTTGAGGATCAAAACTAGAAAGAGACTTTCTTGAAATACATTGTGAACTAATTTAGTACAGCAACATCAACATAAAACTCTGGACATCTGCACTTTATACCAGCTCTCCCCAAAGACCTCTGTGAAAGCATACATACAATCCATTTCTTCCTCAGGAACCCTGACAGGTCAGAGCTGAGATCAAAGCAGGTAAACATGAACCACCTTTTTATTTTTGGATTGTTTTGTTTTGTTTTGTTTTGTTTTTAATGTACCCTCGCTTTAATTTCCTGTGCAGTGTAGGCTTCCAAGAACAAAATGAAATACTGCATTGTTTCCTACAAGTCTATAAAATGGTATGGATTAGATTATTTCAGAAATACCACGAGAATTACATATTTTTCTCCTTTCTCCTCTAAGAGAAGGGGAGGGCAGTGAAGACTGAAAAGCAATGATGTGACTGTTCAATATTTGAAGAAAAATCAATTTCAAGAGGATGAATGTCCAGTTTCTGAAGGAAAGGATGATTACATGGAAAATAACAGAGAAAGAAAGAAAAAAGGGAACACGCATGTCTCACTAAGAAAGTGTAACTAAGAGATATCCAGAGTTAAAGGCAATATACCCAAATGTCACAGAGTAGAGTAGGATGGAGAAGTACAAAAATATTCATATTTCTGGTAAGCATAAAAAAGAAATCTTAAGAAACTGGAGAGGCAAAATTGGAATCTTCTTAATCAGAAATGTGCTTTGAATTTTTATGATTAAATAACATGTAAACGGTTTTAAAAGAAGTAACACTGAAAATAAATGCTTGAAAAAATCAGGCTCCACACCTTAACATGTCTCAGTACTGGAAGGATGCGGTGCTGTTGGAGTGGGTTCACAGGAGGGCCCCAAAGATGATCAGAGGCCTGGAGCACCTCTCCTATAAAGAAAGGTTGAGAGAGCTGGGCATGTTCAGCCTGGAGAAGGCTCTGGGGAGACCTCATTGTGGACCTCCAGTACTTCAAGGGAGCAGACAGCAGTAAGGGGACTGATTTTTTACACAGTCTGATAGTGATAGCACAAGGGGGAAACGAATGGCTTTAAACTACAAAAAGGGAGATTTAGATTAGATGTTAGGAAGAAATTCTTTACTCAGAGGGCAGTGAGGCACTGGCACAGCTGCCCAGAGAAGCTGTGGTGCCCCATTCCTGGAGGCACTCAAGGCCAGGTTGGATGGGGCCCTGGGCAGCCTGAGCTGGTGGAGGGCAGCCCTGCCCATGGCATGGGGTTGGAACTAGTTGGTCTTTAAGATCCCTTCCAACCTAAGCCATTTTATGATTCTATGAGCTGTTCAGAAGACATCGAGACTTCTCTACTGAACAAGAACTGGTACTTGACATATGTAAGGAATCCTACAGATTTGGTGCAAAAAAAGATGAAAACAACTGCTTCAGAGCAGAATTTTCCCGTGTCTTTGAACTGGTATAAGATTGGAGAAAACGACAGTTTACAGTAAATGAAGTTCATCTTTCAATCATAACAAGTTCCTTCATCAGAGTTCTTCCCATCATCTGTATCTGTGGGAGGCAAAAGCTCTTGCAGCCTGTTCTGCTGTAGATTCCCTGGTGACTAACAAAAAGATGAAGACTGTGGAGTCCAGGACTGTGGAGGCACAAGATGTGATTTGCTCTACTGGGAAAAGTGCTGTGCAAGAGGAGCAAGAGGCACACCTTCAGATAGCTCTTGTGCATTGTAACAGATAAAATGCCAACTATTTCTTCACTAATATAAGAAAGTATGTGAAAATATAGCTCTAAAATGCACTTGGGTGTACACGCTGCCTGAAGTTGAACCTATATTGGCAATGATAATGAATAAAACACAGGAAACTGCAAAAAAAGACAGATAAAAAGAAGGGGAGCAACAACACAGAAAATGAAAATCCATGAGAGATCTCTCCTGCAGCAACATTAATTGATTTCTCTAACAGTGATAACAGCTAATGGGATAGAGTGCAATGTGTTGAGAAAGCACAACTTCAAGCACTAAAGTTATAAATAGCAAATATGAGGTAAGCCACTGTTACATATACTAAAAATATTAACATCCATCTCTTGGAAGAGATCCATGGGGGAACTGGAAAATAGTCAAGTTCTATTTCTATCTCAGTTATTGCTAGCGTATATATTTATAGTTTAAAATTTACTCCAGTTGTAGTATTTGTCATTTCTACAGCTACTCTGGAGAAGGCTAAAACCATGATTCAATAAGCGAATTCCCATATCTTAAATTTGAAATTTACGGGTAAAGATCTATTTCTGTCATTGAATGTGCAGAAACAATTTTTCTGGAAATAATGGAAGTTCTTCCATGATCATTTCACAGAAACAATAAACAAATCAGTGGTTTTAGAGCTTTTCCTTATATACAACAGGAAAATTAATGTTCTTCTTGGTTTTGCTCTCCAGTTTCAAACCTTCATTTCCTTTGACCTATGAATTGTTCCAAAGTGTTTTTCTAGAATGATAACATGTAACCTCAGATACTACGTTTATTTAAAAAATAATATTTTGCAATTGCTATAGGGTTACATCGTTTTTTCAAAAGTAAAAGCTGCATTAAAAAGCATTAAGATTGTTTTGATGTTGTATTGCATGCTTTCATACATTTATATCAATATCTAGCCCTTTTCCATACAATTTTAAATCTCTTTTTACATGTATAAAATACATAGAAATAAATCACTATTCCTGAATGACCAAATCTAAATGTCTAAAGCATCTGTCACATTACATGTGCCATTAATATTTGATTAGAAGCTGTCCACCTATCTTACCATTTCAGAGGGTATCGGGATGAAAATTTTAAGGTACAGAAGAGATATGGTAATCATGCCAGACATTACTAAATGCCTTATAGACATGATTCACTTCTCTTTCATGCAAGTGGAAATCTGGTGTGATTCAACTTGAGAATTCATGGAGAGTGTTAACACTCACATGAATTAATAAAAGGGAAAAAAAGAAAAGAAGAAAGAAAAAAAAAAAAAGGTAAGTACTGTATCTGTTCTTTATTTCAAGATAATCAGAAAGTAGGTGTTTTCAGTTTAAAGATATCTGACAGAGCCTAAGCTACTTCTGACATATTTTTCATCCTTAGTGCTGATTTTCTTTGAGTTTGGTAGCTCAAGATTTTGGAATGAAGTTGCAATAAATGTTTAAAGTTCCTACACCCTTTGACTTCTTCACGTTAATTCAGATTCTAGTTCCTCTTTAAGTGATACAGTAAAAGCATTTCTAAATGTCACTCGTACTAAAAAGTGTGTTCAGTTTAACCTTTTAAAAGCACACCAAATTATAGTTTGAGGTTCCTTAGAAAAAGGAATAACCAAAGCTTTTTTCTTAACCTGTTTTTAAGTTAATTGGTTCTTAACCAAGGATTTTCCACACTTTATACAACAGAGACTCATTTTTATTCTCACAGCCAAATAGTAATCCTGTAAAAAGTACTAAACCATTAAGAGACACTAACAGAAGAATACACAAGAACCACTGCGTTGTTTGCATAGCTTGTCAGAACTGGTTATAATTCAGAACAATTTCCTCACACATATTTATTTCATTAACAGCAATAACGATACAGCACGCATTCAGATACAGATTTTAGAAGTCTGTTAATTGCCAAGAACAAAACTCTTCCTCGTGTTCCATTTGCAGTGTAGGGCAAAAATAAAATTAAAACACAAAACATGACTTACTTCCAGTATGATCAGCACATAGACGCCTACTAAGATGATAGATGCAATTGTTACTTGTGCCTCTATATTTGCATGAAGGTACTGATGTCTCATGGAGAGAGGAACACTTCCAGGTTCCTGCAGGAAAGCTTGAATGTTTAAGAAGATGGTGCCCCTGGGGAAAAGAAGAGAAGTTTTGTTTTCTTCTGGAGTGAAAATGCACTCATTTTACAATGATTATCTATAAATAAATCTAAGTATGTGCTATTTTTTTAATTTTTTTTTTTTTTTTACAATCGTGAGAGACTTTTCAAATACTTTCACTCTATCCCTTTAGATATCTCTGTTTGGAAAATAACCCAACTTTGGAAATACATTTAAAAAGTAAAGGAGGGGTCACATTTTCCTACCCCTTTGAAACAGAGAGTCATAGATTATTTCTAAAATGCTATATCTTATTATTTTACCATAAAGTCTGTGTAAACTACTACTTCAATGGCTCATATCCCAGTCTCTTAGCCAACCTGTTTGGTATCTGAAAGGTTCTAGATGTGATGATTTGATGATTTCTTCTTGAACTTAAGGGTAGAGACCAGTTGTATACCACCTGCAAAAGAGTCGGATATGGTAACATTATTAACGTCAGTTAAAGTGGTAAGTCTCTATTCTGAGGTTTTATACCTCTTCTTTCTATGCCCTTTACAGTTTGGAGGACTTATTATGAAGAACACATGCACCAGCCTATATTCATAACACTTCATTAGGTACACTGGCAGCCCTCAGTTTGGGGCAAACTCATCCTCTCATTCAGTGAAGCCTGAGATATTCCAGGATGTTCCCAGATATAGGAAGCATCCAGAGCAGCTAAGCTCCTCACCTAAGTGTCTCAGTTAGGAGACACAAGACCTGGCTATGGTGGGTATTTCTACACTGCAAAAGGCATGAACTTCAGGGAACAATCCCAAACCTCCAGACAGATATGTACAGTCTCTCTGCTGTTTGCATAGCTCTCTTTGACCTGCCACACAAACTGCATAGCACTCAGTTCCAGCGTCCTCCAGGCTCTGTGTGGTGCCCCTGTGGCCCAGGGTATTTTTTCTCAAATGCAAACATCTTGGGGTGGAGGGGAAGGAATTAAAGACTTCCACAGTAGTGCTTTTACAGCATGACGTTATTATGCTCTTTCTTGCCTCGGTATAAGACCTGCTAAGAGAGCATTACAGTACTACATTGTAATGGTTTTATGATTTTTGGTTACTGGTATTCCAGATCATAACATCATGTGGTTAAAAAAGAAAGCAGCCAAAGCTGGTGAAGTGTCCAGCATCCTCCCACAAGCAGCAGTCCCTGGAGTGACCTGTCACCTATACCACAGAGAGACTGACTCCCACAAAAGACAATGTGGTTCACTTTCAAAGTCTGCCTGGGAATAAAACTAACGGGCATGAGATACAGGTGATAAGAGGCCCATTAGCAAGATCCTTCCCCAAGACATCATGAAGAGCACATGCTAGAGTTCAGCAAGCAGAATTCTTCTCTTTTTCTGATCCTCTAGGAATAGAAAGATAAATAAAATAATCACTTTTCTGAAATTTACCCAATAAAATAATAGCCTAATATGTGGCAAGTTTACTCAAATATTGTTCTTAAGTGTAGATACATAGATCATCTCCTTTTTAAAAAAAGAAACATAAAGAAACTTGAATTCAGTTAATTGAAGCTTAAATTCTGTGTCTGTCCAGACCCTATGTGCTTAAAATTGGAGAGAAAAAAACCAACATAGCCAACTTGGAATATCTGACACAGATAAATGCCTGAGGATCGTGCAAGCACAGGAGGTTATTCTGATTAGCTTAATCTCATCATGCCAGGTCCAACACTGGAGTGCCAGACGGAGGTGGTATTCTGCAGCAGTGTGGAGAATCCTTGGGGATGATGGCCAACAGCATGGGTTAAAGTAGCCTCCACATCACAGGCCTGGGACATTAAAGATAGTAACTGCCATTATGGTTTTGTACAGCACACTGAGGTAGTGGGTAGTGGGTGATGCAGACTGTGAGATTGGGTATAAATGGGAATACTGTTGACATTACAGGCTAAGTTGTCACTGGTAGAGACAGGATATCCACCTCATACAGACTGAGAGGCAGCTGTTTATATGCCAATGCTATTTATTAAATGATGAAGCTGTTCTCCATTGTTCAGTGATACACAGTGACACATCATAAAAGATCCTCCTTCACTGAGTTCTCAAGAAGGGAGCAGCAGGACACTGTTATAAACAATGTCAAAGCCTGAAGAGAATTAAAGACAATACGGGTGACAATGTGTGTGTGAAAATAATTTGCAACAAAATGTGAAAATATTTTTCTGTGAGTGTGAAAAGGCACTTTACACTTGTTGCTTCCTTCTAAGACAGCTCTTGAAATGTTGCCAATTTTTAACACGTGAACTTTAAAGAGACATATGTTTTACAGAATTTTGATAAATATTGAAAGCTAGAGGAAATCTCACAAAGACAGAGGAAAAGGTAACTTCATTCTTCTAATTATTTTTCTAACGCTGATGTTGACACCAGCTTTACCACAAGGAAAAGCGCAACCAACTCATACACAGTGATGAAACACAAAAGATTTAACACAACTCAGAAAAAGTGACAGAAAATACAAAGACCACCACCTGCTGTTGGCGTCTCCTCCTTGATCCAGTTTCTTCAGTCTGGCTGACTTGTACTAAAATGTATTCTTGTGTTTGCCCAGCAGCTACATCTGCTGCAAATGGGCCTCCCATGTCTAACTTCAACAGAGCAGAGTCATGAAAATCTGTCAAATTCATAGCTGTCAATAAATGTTGTTAAGGTGTAGATTTCCAATAAAAGTGAGTATAAGATATTCCAATTAAAATTATATTGAAAAAATATGGTTTACCTAAAATTCTAACATACTTAAGGAACTATGAAAGGAAGAAAACAGATGTTTACCTCTTCACCAAGTAGCATAGTTTTGGCCTATTTTCCTAAGGAAAAAGAACTTACTTAAGGTATCACAACAAATCCTTCTGTCCTTTCCTTGCAAATCTTGAGATCGGCCTCCCAGAGAGCCTGAGAAGTAAGGCTTTTTAAGTGCTTGTATAGAAGAAAGTCTGCATCATTAACTGGGCCATTTAAACATACCTGAAATTGTATTGGGGAAAACACTGTGCAAGCTGTAACCATGTGGAAAATTAAATCAGAATCAATTCTCCATTTGTGATGTAGAATTTGGGTTTCTGGTCAAAATTTAATTCATAAGTTTTCTCACATCTAGAAATACATAATCAAGCTCCTCTGAGAATTCTAATTGTCTCTTTCTCCTTCAGCTCCTTTTCTATCTTTTCTTTCTTTTTCTCTTGAGCACCTAGCATGAGATGTGGTCAAACTACATTCCTAGACTAAAATAACTAAGAAATTAGCCAACCATGAGAGACAAACATGCTAGAAGCTTGGCTCAACTAGTCTCAGAACATCTAGGGCTGTTTAAACTCAATATTGCTAAGAGTCCACTTCTGGCATGGTTGAGAAAGAAGCATCCCTGTGGGCTTGGGGAGAAAGGAAAACTTAGTGAAAGGACAAGGGGGAATGGCTTTAAACTAAAACAGGGGAGATTTAGATTAGATGTTAGGAGGACATTCTTTACTCAGAGGGCAGTGAGGCACAGCTGCCCAGAGAAGCTGTGGTGCCCCATCCCTGGAGGCGCTCAAGGCCAGGTTGGATGGACCATTGGGCAGCCTGAGCTGGTGGGGGGCAGCCCTGCCCATGGCAGAGGTTTGGGCTGGGTGGGCTTTAAGTTCTGTTCCAAACCAAACTATTCTCTGATTCTATCATCCAGTGGTAGGTGGAGAGCCAATACTTTGCAAAGTAATATAAATATCTCCCTGTTTAGCTTGGTAAGCCATCACCATCATCATTCAAACGTTGCTCATTAAGAATGAACATACATGAACAAACACAAGCATCTATTTGCTTAAAGAAATTTCACAGGAAACCATCAAAAAAAATTAACTCCAGAAGTAACAAATCAGGAGACCAACTCCATTTGTGACGTGGCGTCATAGTTTTTTGGTATCCTAATACATAATATTACTCTCCACTGGAACTATATGCATATCTCTAACTTGAGATATTAATTATACCTTCTATAAGGCCTGCTGACCTAAAGTTATTAACCCAATGATTTGGGACACTTTTTGACAGTCTGCTTTTTATCAGAAATGTAGACAGCAATTTATGACTCAAGAAGCTTCAGGTGCATATAGTTATGGAGGCTCCCTTTCAAGAAATACTTTTAAAATAAATCTTATAATTACTCAGATGTCACATTCAGAAGCTATTATAAAGGATGTTTAAAATTAAATGGGGAAAAAATGAAACCTTATTTTCAAGAAGAGTGGTTCTTACCTTATTTTCCTCTAAATAGGGGCATACTTAAGAAAATCTTTTTCAGTTCTCTTCAGAACATTTATAAAACAACCAGAAAGATTCCTAGCATAAAAAGATTCTCCTTTGATTTCAGGTGGAACTGAACATCATTCTCTGGTCTGCTGAAGTTCCAACAATTATCTTTCTCCAAACTCTATTTAGCAACTGTCATAATTCCATTGTTATATGGCAGCAGACCACAGCCTTTATGAAAGGTAGATTCAGGCTAAATTAGGAGAAAACTTCACCTACATCTAGATGAAAGAAAACATGTTTTTTTTACCGCTGTTTTTTTTTTTACCAGCCTGTTTTCTCAGTCTGCTGCCCAGCATACTTCTGTTCTACCTTACCTTGTCTTCATATTTCCCTTAGATTACCGGAATGTGGTCTCTTTTCCATTTTGACCATTCAGGTATGACTTCAACTTTCAGAAACTATCTATCTTTTTATTTCTAATATTCTCTTTAACTCTGCAATTTAACCATGATACGTGTTTTCTTTTTTTCTCTTTTCTGAACATTTGTGAAATATAGATTCCAGTATGTGCCTTTAAAGCAAGAAATCTCCCTGACAAGATTTAAAGCTGGAGCTGTTATTTTTATTTCGCTTTGGCTAAGCTGCCTCATTTTTATGTAGTTCCATTCTTGAAATTATATTACTGTTGTGAATTATCCTGTCAAGGGATTTGGGGTTGCATACGCTTTGTGCACCACTACACAGTGGCTCTCTGTAATTACATCTGGCACCAGACTAGGTCCATCGCTCAGTACTAAACCATGAGCTGTATTTTCTGCTCCTAGAAGGTATTTCAGAGCACGAGAGTAACCTCATGTCATTTTACTTTTTTGTAGCTTACATAAACAACAAGATGGAATGGGATACAGTGGCTAAACATTCATATTGTTATTCATCCACCAGTTTCTGTTTCTGTGCCATGAACATCTGTTTCTGAGTTGTTTGTTTTAATTTGTTTTAAATAGATGAAAAAAGAGAGATGGAATTCATAGTCTCATTTTACACCTTCATTTTAGAAGCACCTACTCTCTATGAACTATTTTTACATATTGCTCTTAACTAGGGTTAATTCTACATCACTCTGCAATTTTGTCTTTTGATCATCTCTTCAAATTACACAAAGTAGAAATTCGTGCTCTTCTATAACTCTTGGTTTCCCCGTTTGAAGAATTCACTGTGATTTCTCCTCCCCTTTTCCCTTTTTGGAGAGTTTGGCTCCATTCTTCTCTAGTTTGTATCCACCCTTTCTCTCTATGCTCCATCAGTTTCAAGAGTTTCATTAGTTTTGTCAACCACGCCTTGATATTCTGCTTCTTTGCCTGCCAATGAACATGGTCTCATCTTCATCTGTCTTCTTAGAAGCTTGAACACTGCCTGCAGACTAAAATGCTTAGTTTATTTCCAGCTACAAACAATTTTTAAATGTTTTCTTCAAGCAAAGAATGACAGAAGGTTGTCTGACAGTAGAGGGCTAGAGCAACAACACGGTATAAATTCAAAGAGGAAAAATAACCAAAGCGATCTGAGAAGTTTGGGTTTTTTTGTTTTTTGTTGGTGGTGACGTTTTGTTTTGGTTGTGGGGTTTGTTTGTTTGTTTTTCATTCAGTTAGTTACTTTATATTGCCTTAGAGAAGAGCTCATTTTTTAAGTTCTCCTTGGAAGCTGAAAAGCTTTCAATACCACAAATGTATTCTTTTCCTCATAGTCTTTACACACCAGTCTCAGGGAGCAGAAAAGGCGATTTTCAGTGTCACCAATGGTCATGGCATGATTGCAAGTTTTTCTAGTGACATTTTCTTGCTCTATGATTAACATATTTGCACCTATCATTCAAACTCATTCTACCTCAGCAAGGAATTTGATAATAAGGTCAGCATATTTTATCTTCTCTGTCTAATGTTTCTCCTATCAATCATCCTCCATACATGTTTTGGTTTTCTTTCCACTGAATCCAACTAAAATAAGAAATCTAACCTATTATGTGCATTTCAATATTTTATTACTGCTAAGATAAATTTTCTGCTTTCTGATTCTGATATTTTAAGCTTGGCTAGGACATGATTAAATCTCTCAGAGCTACCAAAGAGAGGTAAGCCAGTGAAAATGGCCACTAGCTAGTCAATTTGACTCTGGCTTCCTAGGGTGACCAAAGACCTGTTCAGTCATGACATCAGATGATGTATTTTCCTTAAGTTCTGTTTTGTGGTGATAGTACTCAGAGAGCAAGTGAGTAAGGAACTCTTCACAGCAGGTGCTATGCAAATATAAATAACTTGCAAAATGTCAATCCTCACTCCAAAGAATTAAAATGAGGAGGTATCAAACATATAAAGGAAGCAATCAGATCAGGACTGAAAGGATTTAGAATATATTTATTAAAAAAAAAAAATTGTAGAATTCTTGACTAGACACAGAAAAAAAATTCAAAATCCACTCCCTAGTTATTATTAGGTTTCAGGTCCACAAGAAGTACGTTCTGACAAGCAATTTGAAAAACGAAAACAAAATTGCTGCATCTAGACTGCCCTAACTTTCCATCATGTATGGCAGCAACTGGCAAAAGTACCGAGGCTCTTGAGAGGGAAGCAAACAAGATTCACTGAAACACCTGTCAGGGACAGAGAAGATGTGAGAACCATTGACCCAGAACTGCACTAGAAGATTTACCTTTTCTTTTAAGAAGCCAATATTTCTACCACTGAAATATAGAAATAGCAAAAAATGTATCGGGCAGGGAAAGAAAAGAAGGTACTTTACTAGGGAGACAAACACTTCTTTAAATGATAGTGAATGAATGTACAGCTTGATTGTGTCATTCCTCAATAGTGTCCACAAATCCCCATCATTTCTGAATTTCATAAAGCCTAGTTCGATTCTAAAGGTTATTGCACATTTCTGTTCCAGCTGTCTGTTCCCTGTAGCTTAAGAAATAATTAAAATTTTGCTTCAGTCAGTGTGGGAATTTTTAGAAATGAAGGAACAAACAGGATCCATCAAGTATTTCAGAACATTCTTCAAGACTGAAAACTTCTGTGGTTAATGAATAAGTGCAATGAATAAATATCATTCTTTCTGTGATTAACGGGCTAATGGACTGTGGTTACTTGAAAGTTTGAATGGTTAAGGACTTACAGAAAATAAAGATGTTCATGTGTTAGAATATTACCTGACACAACCTAGCAAATGCTGCAATATTTCAGATTCCATATCTCTTCTTCTATTTTTATAACCCACTTTCCAGAAGCATATCATCCTATTAATTATTGATGCTTCCCATTTAACATAAGGCCTTTCAGCAAAAGGTCTGAAAATGCTCCACAAATTTACACTAACAAGGGCACTGAATCTTGCTTCCTACAGAAAAGCATCCTTCAAGTTCACCTTATTATACACTGATTTCTGTCAGGTATTAAAAAGTTGATTGTTTGAATTTAAAAGCAAATAAATCCTAAGTCTTGTCAGAAAGGAACAATATTACCACTACTTTGAAAAAATCATACTAAACCCACTTGATTTGGGTCTTGTGTCCATAGGGAAATTAGTGTTAAAAAACACCTTGCATACATAGAAAGCTTCTACGAATCACAGGAGGAAAGCTTCGGTTTTCAGAAACTACAGCCAGCACAGTTCAGTGCTACGTCTACCTTGAATCCATGGCGATAGATAAAGCAAAGGGAGATACATATGAGATACTAAAAAATACACATAAGTTAGTTGGGAAAAATCAACTAAATTCAAGCAATAAACAAAGGTATGGAAACAACAAACAGGAGCTAGAGAAAATGGAAAAGTGCTAAAGAGACACTATGTTAGAAGTGGCGGCCAGAGACAGAAAGTCACAGTTCCAAACAAGTCTGACATCTCATGTGCATGACAGAAAAAAAAAACCACAAATATCCAAGTGACACCAGAATGATGAAGTCCAGTGGGGAGGACTCCATTTGATTTTAAAAAAATATTTCCACCCTTGGTTTATTATTTTTCAGGTTTTTCTAGTGTATGCAGATGTATTCATAAGAGTGTATATACTCAATACAGAATTCAGTATGAATGAGCTTTTCTGGAAAAGCATAGAAATGAAGGATTTTTAAAAAACATAAATAAAACAAGTAAATGGTACTTAGTACCCATTCAACGCATTTCAACTGCTCTTGAGACACGAGCAAGAAGGAAAGAGCATTCATTACTATAATTTAGTATCATATGAGCTAAGACACTTCTTTTCCACCCAAAACAGTCTCATGCACAACCTCTATTGGCTTGGTGACAAGGGCTATCACAACACAACTGTCTGCCTACCATGAAATTCTTGTAGACATTCAGAGTAGCTCTTAATGTCCACTGAGAATACTGCCATCTGTCAGCCAGAGTAAACCACATCTTCGACATTACTGATTGAATGGTTAGCGTTATCCAAGTTTTTTGCCGTGTAACAAAGCGACACAAACACGAGAGCTTATGTCTGCATGAGCAAAGACTAGTAGCAATGGTGAGATGACATTCAGAATTGCTCACACCTTTTCCAGATCTCATTTAGAAACAAACTTCTAAACTTTCTGATGCAGGTGGTGGAGGAACCGATGAGGGGAGGGGTGTTACTGGACCTTATTCTTACTAACAAGGAAGGACTTGTTAAGGGAGTAAAGGTCGGGGGCAGCTTGGGTTGCAGCGACCACAAGATGGTGGAGTTCAAGATCCTGAGTAGAAGAAGCAAAGCAAAAAGTAGGATTGCTACCCTGGACTTTAGGAGAGCCAACTTTGATCTCTTCCGGGACCTACCTGGAGCTATCCCGTGGGCTAGGGTGTTAGAAGGTAAGGGGGCTTGTGAGAGCTGGTCAGCATTCAAACAGCTCTTCTTCCAAGCTCAGGATTGGTGGGTCCCTGTGAGCAAGAAATCAGGAAAGGGTGGCAGGAGACCTGCGTGGATGAGCAAGGAGCTCATGCACAAACTCAAAGGGAAGAAGAAGGTCCATGAAATATGGAAAAAGGGTCTGACCACTTGGGAAGAATATAGAAATGCTGTCAGGGCCTGCAGGGATGAGACGAGGAAGGCTAAAGGCCACCTGGAATTGAATCTGGCAAATGGTAAAGGATAATAAAAAAAGCTTTTTTAATTATGTTAACAGTAAAAGGAAGACTAAGGAGAATGTGGGAGAGGGGGGTGTTCTGGTAACGGGGGATGCTGAGAAGGTGGAGATACTGAATGCCTTCTTTGCTTCTATCTTCAGTGAAAAAGCTCTCCCTCAGGAATCCCAGACCCTGGAAGTTAGTGAGAGGGTCTGGGGAATGGAAGACTTTCATTTAGTCAGGGAAGAGGTGGTCCATGAGCACCTAGGCAACGCCAGTGTTCATAAATCCATGAGACCCGATGAGCTGCATCCACGGGTGCTGAGAGAACTGATTGCATAGGTGATTGCTGAAACACTCTCTATCATCTTTGAGAGGTCTTGGAGAATGAGGGAGGTGCCTGAAGAGGATAGTTGGAGGATAGCCAACATCATTCCAGTCTTCAAAAAGGGCAAGAAGGAAGATCCAGGTAATTACAGGCCAGTCAGCCTCACCTCTGTCCCTGGAAAGGTGATGGAACAGCTTGTGCTGGATGCCATCTCCAGACAATTGGAAGAAAAGGAGGTTATCAGGAGTAGTCAGCATGGGTTCACCAAGGGGAGGTCATGCTCAACCAACCTGGTAGCCTTCTATGGTG
This sequence comes from Alectoris magna, assembly GCA_030625065.1. NCBI lineage: Eukaryota > Metazoa > Chordata > Aves > Galliformes > Phasianidae > Alectoris > Alectoris magna. The sequence continues at coordinate 66,137,283 of CM060560.1, forward strand.
TTGTCACCGGCTGGGTGGATGGGGGGAGAGCGGTGGATGTAGTCTACCTTGATTTCAGCAAGGCGTTTGATACTGTCTCCCATGACCTCCTTATTACAAAGCTGAGGAAGTGCGGGATAGATGAGTGGACAGTGAGGTGGGTTGAGAACTGGCTGGCTGGCAGAGTGCAGAGGGTCGTCATTGGTGGTGCAGAGTCCGGTTGGAGACCTGTAATTAGCAGTGTTCCCCAGGGGTCGGTGCTGGGTCCGGTCTTGTTCAACATCTTCATCAGTGACCTTGACGAGGGGACAGTGGCCACCCTCAGCAAGTTTGCTGATGATACAAAGTTGGGAGAATTGTCTGACACGCCTGAAGGCTGTGCTGCCATTCAGAGAGTCTTGGACAGGCTGGAAAGCTGGGCAGTAAGAAACCAGATGAATTTTAACAAAAGCAAGTGTAAAGTCTTGCACCTAGGGAGGAATAATTGCATGCACCAGTACAGGCTGGGGGATGACCTGCTGGAGAGGAGCTCTGCAGAGAGGGGCCTGGGTGCCCTGGTGGATGACAGGTTGGCCATGAGCCAGCAGTGTGCCCTCATGGCCAAAATGCCAATGGCATTCTGGGGTGCATTAAAAAGAGTGTGGCCAGCAGGTTGAGGGAGGTGATCCTCCCCCTCTACTCTGCCCTGGTAAGGCCTCATCTGGAGTACTGTGTCCAGTTCTGGGCTCCCCAGTACAAAAAAGACAGGAATCTCTTGGAAAGAGTCCAGCAGAGAGCCACAAAGATGGTGAAGGGCCTGGAGCATCTCCCCTATGAAGAAAGGCTAAGTGAACCGGGTCTGTTTAGCCTTGAGAAAAGAAGACTGAGAGAAGACCTGATCCAGGTCTATAAATATCTAAGGTGTGGGGCGCAAAGCGATGAGGCCGGACTCTTTTCAGCAGTGTGTAGAAACAGGACAAGGGGAAACAGACAGAAACTGGAGTGTAGGAAGAACTTCTTTACGGTGAGGGTGACGGAGCACTGGAACAGGCTGCCCAGGGGGGTTGTGGAGTCTCCTTCTCTGGAGATATTCAAGACCCGCCTGGACGCCTACCCGTGCGACCTGGTGTAGGGAACCTGCTTTGGCAGGGAGGTTGGACTCGATGATCTCTGGAGGTCCCTTCCAACCCCTACAATTCTGTGATTCTCTCCTTGACCCTTCTGTCTGAATGATCCTGTCACCTTGAAATGAAGCAGGACTTTTCTGGATTGCTTACTTATCATGTATTTTTTCCCAACTCAGTGAGTAGGAATGCAAGGTCAGAACATCTAGCTTTCAATACATATGGCACAAAGAAGCTTCAGCTCCAGGTTTGTCAGATAGAGAATGCTATATTCTGCCTGACAGTTATTTGGCTAAAGCATCTTGACATTACATGTAAAACATGAAATAAAGAAATACTTGATTGTACTCATATCCCAGTCCCAACAGCACTCCCTGAAACAAGAAAAAAAGAATAACCAGTTGCAGAATCAATGCTCACAGTGCAGTAGCTGTGGCTCCAACGCAAAATCTGTTGAAAGAGAACCAGTCCTCAAGTTATGCTATGATTGTTGACTAAAACTTGAACTCAAAGACTTGATGCCAATACACCCTGATTCAGCAGACTGAGCCATTACAGTCCTGGTGCTGTTCTAAACCACACATACACATAAATTGGGCATTTCAACAACAGCTTCAAAGAGAAAAAAAAAATACCAACATGAACAAAATGATGATGGGAGCTAACTGTTGAGGTTTCACTTGTCCTACTAAATGTTTACCTGATGTCTTCCAAAAAGCAATCTCTGCTTCTCACTATAAGTTGCCCCCAAGCACTAACCTTTTCTTCCTCATCTACCTACTAATAGCCATGTAATATTGTGCCATTATTTGCAATAGTGAGAATGCTAACAAATCTGTTTGAAATGGACTCTCCCTACTTAAAGCTTAAGTTTTCTTCAGTGAAGGAAGGATACAGAAGCTTTCCAGAGGCGAGACAGCCAACATCTGCCAGGACACGCGTTGATCTGGATAAATGCCAAACAAAATCTAGGGGAAAAAAATCTTAAGCTTATATCAGAAACTTAAAGACTTTCAAACAATACATTAAATCTTAAGATTGCTTTCAGTATTCTCAGGTAAGTTTCCTCCAGAGCTGAAAAGCAGCCCAGGTACACGTGCCAAGGACAAGTAATTTTCTCTCAGTGAGCTTACTACCAAATTTCAACACATTTTATCCCAGTGTTTCTTCAGACACTGTGAATGGGTGAATTTAAGAGCCAAAAATGATGATGAACTTATATGGTTAGAGAGATATGATGAAGAGCAGGAGCAGATCTAGTGGAAAGGGCAGAAAGAGAGGAAAGTGGACTGTGAAAGACAGGACAGGAAAACAAAAGGCTTGCCTGGAGTCTTCAGCAAAAGAAGCCAAGGACAGAATAATTCTCAGAGAAAGGCAAGGTCAACAAAGGAAGAAAAAGGGATCATAGCATGGTGAAGGAGAATGAAGAATGCAACAAAATAGAAAGAACAAACAGAATGGGAGAGGTTTTTCAAAGACATCATGGGTCTATCATCTTCCTTGAAATCACAGCTCTTCACCTGTCTTTTTTCTAGAGTTTCCTTTCAATCCTCAATTTTGTGGAAGTCCTGCCTACTCTCAGTTACTGTAAATACTCACTAGTAGGAACTGCTCCCAGCTGCCTTATTTCAACAATCACACAGGAAGCAGACTGCCTCTTGTGTGTTCCACAAGAGAATTGCTGCTCAAAGGGCTGTCCATGAGGAGATATACACTTTGCCAAGGGGGAAAACATACCAACATTTCCCAGATATTGAGCAGTATCTGAAGAGCCATCCTAAATGCAAGATTGAGAACACACAAATTTGAGTTTCAACTCTCTCCTCAAACTGTATTGCCTGCCGTTTTCCTGAGTGGAGGGCAATGCACTGAGCAGCTGTGTGATTAGGCATAAGGACCAGAATAGTATTTCTAGTTTTTACCATCTTGTTCCCACCCATGAGACATTATTTTATCACCCAAAACCAAATATCATTTTCAACTAATTGTAAGAAATATAATAGAAGAAGGAGGAAAAGGTAGCAAATTCAATACTTACAGAGCAGACAACTACAAAGACAAAAAGGACTGAAATTTTCAGGAATTTTAGACAGCGTCTGAAATGTAAGGAACATGTATTTACTACACAGTCATTTTAAAACAAATCTTTTCTATATTCTTGATAGTTCTGCAACTTCAGATGTTGAGAACTTAAGAATGATAACATACCATGTCAGAGCACAGACAACATCACACTATACCAGGGCATGGGAAGCCTTGGTGATTAGAAGGGCTCTCTGTCCTCACTTTGCTGCCAGCCTTCTCTCATTGAATGAAAGGGAGGTTATATCCCTCAGGAAAGTTGAACAAAGGCTGCAGAATGAGCTAGTGCTCAGAGTTGGAGCCACCTCCCTGCTGGTTGCTCCCGACAGACCCTTTGCCACTCTGACCTTCCCTTGGGCTTCAAAGGAGCACAGCCATTTGCAGGAAGGTAGAACACAGGAAGATGGCACAGCTGAGTGGAAATGACAAACTGCTCCATAGGGAGGTACTTTCATGAATGAATTCCTTAAACCAGTCTTCTAGTAGGCATCCTGAAGTTCACTTTGAAGACAAAAACAGGCTTTAAGGATCTCCCGGTCTTGATATTGTCTCTTCAAATCAAGCGCACTTTGTGAGCAACTCTAGATGAATTTTCTAGCAAATCTAGATTTTTTTCCATAGTACATCTGTGCCAGGAAATGGCCAGTTCAGGAGATAAAATGCCATCAAATCTTCCGAAATGTCAGAGCTTACTGTTGAGTGGCCTAAGAACGATTCTAAATTCAAATTTTGAAACTTTATGTTTTCGAGTAAGAAATCTTAAGATTAATCATTTTTAATCTCTGTATTGGTTTTTTTAATCTTACCATAAAAGGCAATCTTTAATTATTTTCTTGTTGCCCATCAAAATGTTGCATAGATGTCTTAATTTACAGAACTCTTTTTGCTTATTTGCCCTTATCACACCTCTTCACTAATTGAAGACATTGATGTTTTCACCCCATTTTTTCCAAAAGTAAACATTCAAATGTTGCTTTTCTGAGAGAATGACAAATGCAAAGTTTGATTTAAGCCTGATGACAAGCAAGAAGAAAAATACTTCACATTACTGGGATAATTAGTTGAGAAAAAAATGCAATGCAATAAATAACTCAATTGATAGATGCTTTAGAGCAAAATATTAAAGTGAAGTAATCTGAAGGCAGTCAGAAATAACTGTTAATCACAGTGGAAGTAAGTCCCTAAATCAAGTTCACTGTCAAAAAACAACATCCCTTCCTCACTAGACTTCTCCAAAAAAAGGGAGGGAAAAAAAAAAATTCAGTAGCTGATGAGAATATGATGCCACAGTCAAACTGCTACAAAGGGGCTACAACACCCTAGGAGATGCAAGTGGTAGCAATTATCTGCAAACTTTGCACTGGGATAAACATCTAGAGAAGGCGGAGGAAGAAAAAAAGTCAGTGAGGTAGCTTCCAGAAGCACCAGGTATCCTTTCTCTACTGGAAAACAAGTTGAGGTGGCAGGGAGGATAATAAAGTTTTTAAAAGAGAGGAATGGTAACAAAAGCCATTATCAGCACCCCACAGCTGATAACTTCTTTCATTATTGTATGATTTATGGAAAACAGTGCCATCTTAGTCATGCATCATCTATCCTACCTGTCTACTCTCCTATCTTCACATCACAGTTGTTTCAGTATTTTTTAGAGCTCGTTATGTTATGAATTACTAAAGCCCAGTCCACATTGGTTTAGTTTTCATATGTTCGATATTTTCTGTTTGCACTTCCAAATTATCATTTCAAATAATAATAATTCAAATTACTATTGAAAAAAGAAACAGCAATAACTCATTTTTAACACAAAGGAGAAAACAAGAAGCATTAATTAAGACTTTATAAATTCATAACCACTTGTCTGTGAATAACAGAAACTCATCTCAAGGAGTTGACAAGATGCGATAAAAAAAGCTTTTGGAAGTGGTTATTTTATTAAACATAGATTTTAGAAGCCTCTTTTCCTCCCTTCTGTTTGTTTTCATGGCATTTTGTATTAAGGAAGCAGCACTTTTTACATCTTACATTTTAGAAGTGATGAGCCTTTGACTTGTCTGTGTTTTGCAGTCTGTCTCTTTCTGCTGTGCTAATGTGGCATAGTGATGCAAGAACAAACTGTGTGCCAGACTCTCCATTGATATATGCCTCCAGCACAATCCTACTTGACTTTGGTTGAAAATGCCTGAAATGTAAATCTATGAAGGATTTCACTCCCTGTTCTAATCCAAATGAATTTTAGTCTGATCTGCATATCAGGCTGTTTAGCTCCATTTATTACCTCTGTGGAGTTATTCTGATTTACGACATCTAAGGAGCTGGCCCCGGATGTACAACCAGCACTATAGCAATGAAAACATTTCACAGGAAGTTCTGCCAGAGAAATATACTACCCCCATAAACGTATGCTATACTGGAAACAATTGATTCTACTTTCCTGCACAATGCTTTTGTTCCATCAAATACCAGGGAAAGCTACAGAGAGCGTGAAGAAAGACGTCTGCCAAACTTCTTCACATCTGCTCGTATTGCACTAATTGCAGCCATTGAAATTCTCCTGCTCCATTTGTTCAGCAGCGTACAGGAGCATAGCACTCCACACAATACCATATGCACAATGAAAGAAGGAAAACAATTGTGAAATGATGATCTAAGACAACACACAGATTGGGAAAAGAGTCATAGATTTCTTGTCAGAAAAGGCTCTATGGATCAACATGTAGATAGGGGCATGAAGTGCTTGGGCTCCATGCAAACTGCAGAGTTATTAGCAATCCAAACCAGAACAGGAAGAAATGTTGAAAATCTAGAAGTGGCAGAGAGAGTTTGTACCTGAGACTAACGGCCTTGCTAGCCATAATTCAGGTGAAAATATCCCGAGAACATTTGAATTTAAGCTCTTATTATATTGATATTTTTCAATACATTAAAAGATTTCAACTTCATCCCATGAGGTAAAAGACTACTTTGAGATAAAGAGTAAAATATATTAACATACTTAAAGACAGAAGAGTTCTTGGTTATATTTTGCTTTGCATATTCATGAAAAGCTACTATGATGACTCCAGAAACATTGTTAGGTAAGTAGAAGACTGTGTATCTATCTATCCATAGGGAAATATACATTTCAATTAAAGATAAAGATTTCTTCAAAGAAACTGAAAACTGAAAAACAAAACTGTGGAAAAACCAAGGGGCTTTTAAAAGATTGAAAGCAATAGAAATATTTTTTAAATTCAGATTTAAAGTAGGTGTCTTGATTAATGCTTCTAAGAGCAAAGAGCTATTGATCATTGGGTAGAGGCTGTAATCAGTTTCATCAGGATTTACTTATAAGCCATCAATGGTAAAATATACCCTAAATATGCAGTGTTACATTATTCATTTGCAGAAAATATATCATTTTTTAGCCATCTATACTTTAAAACTACTGAAACTTTAAAATGTAAATAAAATAATGTTTGAATTCAGACCTCATCTTCGATAAATTGAACTTGACATGAAGGTTGTCCAAGATTTCATATTTCTCCGAAGAAGCAGATCTAGACAAACTGGTCATTTCACTTCCCAGATGAAATCTCTGTTCAAATTCTGCAGAGCTGTTGTCCCATGAATCATCATCTGTGGTAAAATCTGGATTATGAAGAGCCATGCATGGCAACCTGTCACATATTTTCAGTAAAGAGAAAATAAAAGAGTAGTTTATTTCAACAGATATGAGATGCAACTGACCTTACATATGCTTAGCTTCTCTGTAACAGATTTTAATGGAAAAAATCATAGAAATATATTTATTCAGTATAAACAGAGCTCCTCTTGATGTCACAACTGGGTAGACAGAGAAGCAAAAGTCTTGTGATGTTTGGGTGCACCTGGAAAAAGTGTATTTTGAAGTACCAGACAGACATGCCACTGAATTTGATGTGTAATCCACAAGAATCCATGTTATAGCTCTACTGTGTCTTGCAATGCACCTAATGCAACACAGTATGAAGAAAACGAGAACAACCTTCAGTTGCTTATCCCAAGGTCTCTCTAATCAACCTGACCTGTGACCTTACATCATTCCCCATCTCATTTATAGCTCCTTCTTTCCACTCAAACTACTTCAGAGTAATTCTCTGCTCACAACTGCTGACATCCACCTTATTTCCCATTAGGTTTGGTGTCAGGATGTAAGAAAGAGCCATGCACAATTAAATAGAAGAGAGCTTAGGAAAAAAAGTATTTTGAGTAAAATGAAAGTAACTTGCCCATTTTCCTCCGAGGAAACTTTCAGCAGAGGTGTCTTCTCTGTAAAGCAAGTGGTTCTTGACCTTGAGCTGAATAATTTGGTAAAATTGAAGTGGTATCTTTGGAGAGAAGAAAAAAGGAACTGTAAGTCTCTAATACAATGATTCACTATGGTTCTACAGAATAATTTGCTACAAGCGCATCAAACTAGTTAAACGTTATTTAGGAATGGTGTTCTCTTAACTTGAGGTATTCACAGTTTGAACTAGTCATGGTAGTTACTTCCTTGTAGTCATGGTTGACTGCATGAGCAAAATTTACCTCATCCTAAAAGAGGTGTCAAAAATAGTCATTGAAATTCTCTCCAAATGCCAGATGAACAATAGACAAATAATTCACATTTAGATGCCCACATTTTACAAACCTAACTTCACCGTGGAACATTAAAACTAAACTATATTCCAACCCAAGCCATTCTATGATTCTGTATAGCTTTCTGTATGCACACTACATAAAAATGTAAAATAAAGGATCATTTCTGCCATTTGGAACATGGACCAGAGAAACATACAAACTCTCCAGCAACCATGTCACCCCCTGCATTAGGGAAGAAGGCTTTATCTGAAGCACAATTCCTTCCAAAATTTTCTGGCAAATCTTTGTCCTAGTGCTGCAGATAAGTAAGATACTGAGATTAAGGTATATCCGGCCATATTGCAGCTTAGCATATTTAAGAAGTCTTTTGCTAATATGTAAATCCCAAATCTTAAGAAACAGTTGAACAGTACCAAGAACGACAAGGTGGGTCTAACTCTGGGGCAGGCTTCTTAGAGAGGTGAAATAATTGAGACAGTTAGAGCACTTTCCAAGACCTAACTTTTCCAGGAACGTTTCCCATTAAAACAAACATTATTTTGATGAACATAAATTCATTCAATTCATAACAGCAGACCCTCACCACAAGAAAGTCCCAAATAAATTTTCTAGATATACAGTGAATATACAGATCTTATTACTCCTGGAGAGGCCTAGATGCAACAGTAACAAGAGCTGCAAGGAAACATAAAATGTCTTTTGCTATTGCTGGACTGTGACCAGTCCAGCATAGGGCTACAGAAATTATCAGGGGACTAAAGCATCTCTCCTATGAGAGAAGGCTAAGAGAGCTGGGACTGTTCAGCCTGGAGGAGAGGAAGCTCAGGAAAGATCTCATCAATGTCTACAAATACATTACAAGAAAGTGTAAAGAGGATGGAGCCAAGCACTTCTATGTGGTGACCTGGGCCAGGACAAGAAGCACTGGGCATGTACTGGGACATGGGAGGATCCCTCTGAAAACCAGAAGCACTTCTGTGCTGTGTGGGTGACGGAGCAGTGGCACAGGCTGCCCAGAGGCTGTGGGGTCTCCTCCTTGAGGATCTTCAGCAGGTGCCTGGACGTGGCTCTGGGCACCCTGCTCTGGGTGGCGCTGCTGGAGCAGGGGCTGGGCAAAATGGATGCAGAGGGCCGTGCCAGGCTTAGCCATTCTGTGATCCCTTTAATAAAGCAGCTTGCTTGTTTAATTGTGTTACCAGTTCAGAAGTCATGCTAGATGCGGAGAAGATGAATGCGGTTATTTTAGCCAGGAGTGGCCATAGCCCTCATTCAAACTCTGCTTTAGATACTGTGTCTGCAGCCTCAATGAAAGGGAACACAGTTTTAGAGAGACAGTGAACTATCCAGTACCTCAGGCGAAATGCAAAACATATTAGAATTCAGGTGCTACACTGCACTGACACTTCATCTGTGAAGAGATGATTGCATACACCAAAGTTATTGAAGTGCTTCCTTTTTTAAGTAGGAAAGCATCATTCACATAAAACATCTAAGTGGACAAACTCTGATATTTTAAAGCAAGTGCTATTCTAGTCTTATCATAGCCTTAGATGCAAAAGATTACCTAGAGCTTTCACAGAACAAAATCCATAAAGACAGTAAAAACACTATCAGGACTTCAAGCATGTGTTCACTGAGTATTGCCTCTATGTTTCTGGCTAATCCTGGCAATCCGCTTCATTTGAAATCTGTATCCAAAGGTGGCACATTTAATAAAAATTCTGATGATGGGCCTTGAACTTGCACATTCAGAGATTTAACTGATGCAAAGACTGATTAACTGATTCTGCTGCTAACACACACACCAAAATAATAATAATAATAATGGTTCCAAAAAGATTAAATTATATATTGTTCTGATCTAACCTTGCATTATTCATGTCATTAAACATTCCAAGCTTATTTTTCTTCCTTTCCTCCTAGAATGCATGCAAAATCTAAGAGCAGTAACCTGAAAATTTTCCAGAAATGTTTCCATCTTCTGCTTCATTGTTGGAAGGTGATACCAACACCGCCTTGTGTTATCTGTGTATATGTGTATAAACATACACACATGCATACATAAGACAACCCTTATCCTCAAGAAACAGTGAGGGCCAAGGACAGTGTTCTGCCACCACAAACCCACTATATCCACTGCAGTGTTGAGGTTAGGGGTGCAGGGCAGAGACTTCTCACACACAGATTCCCACATGGGTGAAAAGGAAAGCGGAAGGTGAAACAGCAGATTGTGCTGTCTCTGTGTACACAGTTGCTTGGTAGTCACATATGAATTTGGAAAAAATAGTTCCAAAACTCCTTTTAACCCAGTAGATTCCCACTGCTGAGATGAAGTGCTGATAGCAGAATGACTGGAGTAGCACTGATACTGGCAATTTCAGAAGTGGCAGTTTGTTTAGACAAACTTGAGTGAACATACTTTTGGTTTCAAGAGAGACACATGAGAGCTGATATATTCTGCTCCTTACCTGAGAGTGCCTGGAAAGTATTCGTTACTACCATGAATGAGCAACATCCGGGCAAACAGTGCTGAAGGGCAAAACTACAACAATGGCAACCAGGAGACAACCAAGGCTTGGTGGAAGATAGTTTAAACAATTTAAGCTGAAGTGACTCTTAGAATCATTAAGGTTGGAAAAGACCTCCAAGATTATCTAGTCCAACTGTCCACCCACCATCAATATTGCCCACTAAACCATATCCTTAACTACTACATCTACCCTTTCCTTAAGCACCTCCAGGGACGGTGATGACAGCTCCCTGGACAGCTTGTTCCAATACCTCACTACTCTTCCTGAGAATAAATTCTTCCTAATACATAATCTGAAGAATTAATGAAGCTGGTTAAAAACATCACCTTCTTCTGCACATCCATTATTCCCACAGACTAGTATATCCCTTGCAATTAATTCTCAAACGGGACTATAGATCTTCACAGGCTGACAAGAATGGCCAGTACAGTAAAACTTGGAAGGTTCTTCAGATAAAGTGAAAACCATTAGTACAGGACAAGATCAATTTGCAGAAAGTGAAAACGCGTGGACAAGAATAAGCAGCAGGAAACAGCCAGGCTTGGCAAAACAAAAACAATTAGAGGAAAAGGAGGAGAGCTTCAAGACCGCCATGATTTAATCACTCTAATTAGAGTATGAGAGTAATATGAACAATAAAGCTAATTAGTAATAAAAGACTCCTGAAGGCTGAAAGCGCCTTGAAGAAAATTGAAAAAAACATCATGAAAGAGTACCGCAGACTACAACAGTGAGAGTCATCCCTGAATGGAAAGCCTGATGTGAGCACCCCTATGTATCTCCCACACTTCCATGAAGACACTGAGGTAGGATTTGGTCATCAGCTTCCGATCTTTTGCAAAAAAAAACCTAGGAATGCCCAGAGACCCTTTGCTATTACAGAAACAAGTCTGCAGTGCCTAAAAAGCCATCAGCATCATTCTTAGGGCTTCTCAGTCCTGCAAGCAGCTTTCAATCATGACACTGTGTAAATAAGGAAAAGAAATCAGTGTGATGTATTTTAAAAGCTGGAGTCTTTGTTCATGCTTACTTGCTAGTACAATCTGTCTCTACCAATCAATTCAGCAACTTTACCAAGAAACTAATTACTAGGTTACCTGGTTAGTACATTATGGATTCGTCTGTTTTTAGGATTAAAAGACTGGTCTGAATTTATACTACATACAAGTGAGGAGATGGTAAGCAGGATACTAATTTTTATTTCATGATTCAGAGTCAGCAGTCATTAGTATTTTAAACATTGCATGAAAAGGCATGAAATGATTGAATTTTTCATGTGTTTTTATATTCACATACAGATAGACCTCCACACAAAAAAAAATAAACATTTACACCTCTCTTTCCTTCCAATAGGATGGGAGAAAACGGAAAAAAATAATTCTATAGAAACACTTTCACTCTTCTGAGTCACCATTCCATAAAATTGGAAAGCATTCAACCAGCCAAAGCCTTGGAAAATTTATTTGATAAGGATTCTTCAAAGACTCATAAAGTACCACTCAAACAGAAAGATACAGGTAGAACTGGTATTAGAAAAACAAGTCCCGTCTCCCCCCTTCCCCCAACCACAGGTGTGGTCACATTCCTTCTCACATTTTTTCAGCTTGGCTTTCTTTTTTTAATTAAATGTTTTTTCTTTTTTTAATTAAATCTTTCAAACAGAATATTGTGTTCTTAACCACTTACGTTCTGCTGCAACAGCCTTGTATACAGATTTTGGCTCTCTACACAGGAGCATGGGTTTGTTCTGCATTTTCTGAACTTGATAACTTGCAGTCAAAGTCATACCACTGCTAATCTTTCAAGCAATTACATTTTTTCTGTCTCCATAGTAACCCAGAAGAGAAATTAGCATCACAGGAGGGCTGTCCATAACACAGAAGATAGAGCAGGTTCTGCCAAGTCATGAAAGTGTCTGCAGATGAAGCTACAGCTGTCTGACAGTAGCTGGAAAAGGATCCCATTTACACATTACAAAACATATGGATCTGAATACAAACCAAGTGCATCGCATAAGCCTCCACAATCTGAGGATATGACACTGCTCCCAAGCATGAGCAAAGCTCACACTTTTTGGTGGTAATTTGTACTTCATTACAGTTTCTCATCAGAGATGTGACCAGTCTCCTACACTCATTTGGGAAGTTTAAGGAGAAGCAGGTTCCCCTAACCTCCTGGACATGCAGAAAGACACAAGGAGAGCAGAAAAGGAAATGAAGGGAAGTGGGAATCTTCAACTGTTCCCACTGATGGGATGACAGCTCTTCAGACATTATTCAGAATCAGTGACATACAAGTGCTACAGGCTCCACCAGCAAACAGCTACCATGTTTCATTAACTGCAGATTATTGCTTCTGGTGTCCGCAGTGGACTCTAGACGAAGTCCATGCAGAGAATTCTATACCTGCCCTTGGGCACCAGACCTGCACCATGACTATATGGACACCAACTTCTCAAGTTTTTCCCAACATGATTATGAATGCCATTCTGAATGAAAGAAAAGGGAAGAGTTTGTATTAGGAACTATTGTTCAGCAATAAGCAACCTTTTAATCCCAAGTATACCAAAAGAAGCAAGCATCCTACAGGAATCTTAGGAAGAAAAAGATCACCCTCATCCTAGTTAGCTGGCAAAGACTTAAAATAATCACTAGGTTTTGCTGGAGCCTATTATTTAGCCTCATATTGAAAAGAATAATCATGCCAACACAATGCATTAAGTTTTCACTCTCTATAACAAAAAGCATACATTTTAAACACTGGAAAATATGATGCCTCATCTGCCATATGCTAAGTTGTGCATGCAAGAGTCAGTAAAGGAGTTATTTCTGTGACAACAGACAGCAAAAATTCTCACTTAATAATTCTGCAGAAAGGATTGGGTCAGAATTGAAGAAGAACTGCGTATGGAAGCATAAGCATATTGTCCAAGGACATTAAGAGTTTGGAATGTAAGTGATTGAAATATTAACTATGTAAAACATTAAAAGAAGAATTACATCAGGAAAAAAAAAAAAAAAAAAAAAGTGTTAGCATACTTCCCTGAATTAATAGTCACTAAAAGCTTTATAAGTGTGAAATTCTCTCTTAAACAAAAGTTCAGGAGTACTATAAAGCCAAGAGATTATAACAAAGTTAAGCTAAGTTTCCTACAGCAGGAGACCTGAATAAGAATATGAGAGATAATTAATCATGTAGGAGGCTAGTAACAACTGTAAGGCATTAATTTATCATTTCTGCATTGTTATAGGCTAAAGACTAATTTGAGAAGCACTGTCTTCTCTGATTAGAGAACATTTATCCTCACACCAAGTCATACGTATTGAACTAATTACTTTTATTATAAGTGTAAACAAGCACATCATAGAAATAAATAGACTTTTTTTTTTTTTAAATGAAAACAAAACAAAACCGAAAAACAAAAAAGAAAAATACACAAAAGCAACCTCATACCAGCATTTGACCACATTTAAAACACACTCTTCTGAAAGATTTGGTAGTTGTTAATACCAAATGAAATCCACTTTTGGACAGAATTTATGTGGTACAAACTGTGCTGATCAAAACCATAGCATTCAGCTTCTAAATATTAACTGTGAACTAAACAGCTGTATACAAACATCCATCAACATCATTATATGCATATATATATATATATCTGCACGTGGACAGAGCCCTCCATTGTGATTTGTCCTCAGTGGCAGTACATCATGGGGGAACTGTTATGAGTACCCATCACAAATGAGGTATAGTCAACTGAGACTCTAATTGTCAAGGGAAGGATCAAAGACTCCACAGCTCTCTTCTCTAAAAAGGCTCCAGACATCTTCTGATGACTGTTTTATGTAGCTTCAACTAAATCAACAAATAACCTCTCAACCCTTTAAAAGCATGCTCCATTAAGATGTCATAGAAATTTAGCAATGAAAGCATTACTTAATGCAGACTCATTTTCTCTTTGAATTTCCTAATTTTCTATAAAACAGGACTGTACAGGATTCCCCAGGGGGCTGTGGTAGTGGCACTGCCTGACAGAATGTCAGTGCAAGGGGCACAGCCAGCCAACAGGTCTCACACTGAGAAGAAACTGCCATGCCAAGTCCCCGGGCATATAAACAACGCACTTAAGAAACATGTAGTGAAATGTATGCTGAGCTAGACCCAGATATGAGTGGTTCCCCTGTAGAGGGCAGAAGCAATGCACTGACTTCATACCCTTCTGCTGGATCTTGGGAGGTGGACATTTCCCACAGGAGGATGTGACAGAGATTTCTTCTCCTTTATTTCTTCAATATTCAGCTATTTGAAGAATTAAGGCAATTTTAATTCAGAAATAGCTTGGAAAACAGAATGTTTTTTAATCAAATCAGGCTTTTTAGGGCTATCGTACTTCCCTGTAAAATGAAATTTTCAGATACCTCTAGGACATGATAGTTCCTTTTCCTCAAGAATCTTTGCTGCCTCTGCCAAGGGAAATCTCCTTTAAGACTTCAGGATGGATTGACCAGGACCCCATTGCACTGAATAAAACTAAAAGAAAATACTTAATCCTTAAGCAGCTCTGAAGCTCCTCTGATTCTACCTAAGAATAGGACTTACATCTGCTCCAAGGCCATGGTGCCACAATGACTGTCTGCCTTACCAGAGGGTAGCTGCAGAGCCAGTAGGGCTGTGACCTCCCTAACCAAGTCCCACCCCACAGCAACAGGTCAGGGAGCAGGAGTGAGTCTGGGACAGGGACCAGGGCCTGCCCAGAGCTTCATGACCACCTAGCAGGGACACAGTGATAGGACAGATTCAAAAAGGCCACCCTCTAAAGGACTGAGGGGTTGTACTTCTTCTCTATTTTCTGCTTCAGCAAAGAAATTTGGAAAGAGGCAGCATGCAAAAAACTGTGGATAGTCTGAAGAAAATACATTGCAAGAGCAGGTGCTGCCAAAACAGTTTAACTGTTAGGAACTGCCAGCAAGCTGCAAATTTGAAATAGGCGGCAGTAGCCAGGATTGGTAATGGTCCAAATTCCAAAAACCCAACTCCTTTACACAGTTACAGAGACTCTTTACAGACTACACAGATAACCTGTTAAGGGGTATTATTCTGAAGTATTGTGGGACATGCTGAAAAATGAATCCATTACAAGGAGGCAATTTATCAGCATCTCTTTAAACATGGCTGCACTTGTAATACTTCAGCATATTCTGTAAGACTGACTTTTAAATGCCAGCTTTTCTCTTTGGCAGTCACCACAGGATTTTAGCTTAACCAGCTCTGATGCTCACAGAATTTATGGCAAATAAAGCACAGGGGGTGGAAGGGCATTGTTTTTCATAGTCCATGAGGCAATTCCAAGACTCTGGTAAGTTAAGGAACTGGTCTCAACTTTATGTTTTAACTTTCTATCTGACCAGAGCCTCTTAAAGATGCCAATCTGGGGAAGTGGGATGACAGAAACCTGAGCAGAAAGACAGGTCAGAGAAGAACCTGGATGATGTGATCACCTCTAGAGAAGGTTATTAAGCACAGCATATATTAAGCACAGCAGCGATATGGTGTTGTACACTCAGAGGTCTGGAGAAAAGTATATTCAAGAACAAAGATTCTCTGCAAGATTGAATTAATTTAAGGACGACACAAGAAAAGGATATAAGAGGAAGACCACCAAGTACTCAAAATGAGGGACCACTTTCCTACAGAATGATGAAACAAAATTATTTTGATACGGTTTTAATTAATCCAAGCAATACATTGACAAACTGTCACATGTAATTATAATTTTATCTTGCATACTTTAAATTTTGATTAATAAGTTATTCACCCCAGCTTTGGAGACTGAAAAGAATAATTAGTAAGTTATATTTAAAGATGAAATCAAAAAGAGGCTATTGTTCTTCTTTTATAAAATTTGGAGTAATATTATTCATACCTGCAACCTTCAAAGAAAAAAAAAAAAAAGTAATTTGTCATGAAAAACAAAGTACTTTCATTTTTGAGAGTGGAAAAAAAAAAAAAAGCAAAGAAAAAAAGGAAAATAAATTACAAATGTAGGAAAAAAAAACCTCATTAACAACATGAAAGAAAGCGTGCTTGGCTTCTTTTCCCGGAGAGCTGCTAGAGAGAGGAAGAAAATGCAAGCAGCACAACACCCTACAACTTGAAAAATTCAAGCTCTCCTCAAATTATGCTTTGTTTTTCATGCTGGGTCTCAACTATCGTAAGTTTGCCAGGAATTTTATTTTGTCCTTTGGCAAATATACAAGGGCAGCTCTGAAAGTAACGCCTCCTGGTTTCATGATGTTGGCCCACAACATCAAAGGTGGATGTAGGTGGTTTGGGAGTAGAGGTTGAACCTTCCCACCAATATTCCATTACATTTTGTTGTCATGCAACAGATGGCAGCAGAGGGTCAGTCTGACAGAATGGCATCTGAAGTGGAAGCGTGCATGAAAGAAAGGTGTGTCTCTGAATTTCTCCATGATGAAAAAAATGGCACCCACTGACATCTGTTGATGCTTGCTGAAAATTAATGGAGACCAAACAGGAGATAAGAGTACAGTGAGATGGAAGGTGGTGAAACTCTAAGACAGTGGGTCACCCCCACTTGTGCAGATTTTTTTTACAAGCATGGCATGCAGGCTCTTGCTCATTGCTGGCAAAAGTGCATAGCTAATGGTGATGATTATTTTGAAAAGCAGAGTTTTGCAGCTGAGAATTTGCTCTATCAGTATTACTGCCCTCTTTGTATCTGTTGCAGTTCTCGTGGAAATAAGATACGTTACTAACAGAGAGACGTACATAAAATGAAACAAGGCAAATTCTAGAGCTTAGCCTCATATCTGGTAAATAATCAGGTTCTCATAATGCCTTGCACCATAACTAGGACAACTAATTTGGACTTTACCTAGATTCTGATCTCTGATTCTGGATCCACAAAAAATGCTGAAGTTCTCTCCACAGCTAGGATATGAGAGACAATATTCAGAGGAGGCAGAGAAAAAAACAGCAGGAAAATTTAAAGATTAAAAAATAATTTGTAGGAGTGATATAGTTATAATATATTGAAATAACACTATTAAGTTGATTAGATAACGTGATTTTTTTTTTTCAGTATCATTTAAGTCCTTCAATTACATTTAATCTTTTCATTATTTTAGTTACAATGAAAGTATTTAAATTTCCTTTTTAGACTATGGCTAAGTGTAAAACACTGAAGGTATTCACATAACTTTTGCCATCTAAAGGTCTGCTCTGCGACAGTTGCAGTCACTGTCAGGAAACAGAGCTCTTCAAATCATTTTCATCTCATCTCTCAAGTTGTTTACACAAGGAACCTGTAGAATTAACACTGAGTCTACTTACTAAACTATGCATAAGCCTCACACAAACAACAGCTATATGATAGTGTCCTGATTTTCATGCTTCTTTTTAATGTACTTTTAATTTGCTCTTAGATTACAACTCTTCTTGGTACAAAAGATTTTTCACCAGAAAAGTTACTCTGTATTTTTTAGGAACATAAAGACGTATGAATGAGTCCCACCAAACATGATTTCTTCCTTCCTAACAAGTAACTTCCAAACAAGAGCAAATCTGTATCACTAGTCATTGTATTCATCTCCAAGTTGAAGCAGAGATAAATTTTATTTAAGAACTGGAAATCCTCAAGGAATAAATTAAAGAAGCCAGGCAGAAGAAAAAGGCTGCTGATAACAATATACGATTTGCTGTCAACATTTGGAGAATATTTTTTATTTTTATATCCAGTTTTCTCACAAAGATGATGCTTTTCCCTATAACAGTCCTTCGCTAAAAGCATTGTAACATGTTAAAACATATGGTTTCTATGCTTCAGGAAGTTTATTCTGCAGTGTTGTGTCCTGTTTTGCTACCAACCTTCTTTCTTCTGCCTTTAAGGGCTTGGTAGGAAACTTGGGCTACAATGTCATAAAGGAGCTATCTGATTTATGTTAACAAGGAATGTTAAATGGATTTTTGATCTAGTACCAATGAAAGACAACTTTGAAACACAAGATTCAACAAACACACTCAACCAATGAGAATTATAAATGGTGAATTCTAAAGAAATTCTGAGAATGTCCTTGTCTCACCTAGAAGAAGAATAAAGAATAACAATACCTTTTCAGCTTCCTTTTCTCCTGATTCAAGATGTAATCATTCTCCGCATAAGAACATACTACTGTGCAATGAAAAGGTCAACAACTACAAAAAAAGTAGCCTTTCAGAGTTCAGAAGGAAGTTCATTTTCTACTTGGCAGACATGTTTGTTCCAGCAACGTGGTTTAACTGTATATCATATTTATAGATAGAAATGTGGTTCTTACCATCACATAAATGCCAGATTCTCTCCTCTCAGACACTGCATTCCTTTTGGACCTATATATAGTGACAGTTTTCTTATTTTGTAGCTTCACAGTGGCAATTTCTTTCCATCTTTCTCCTGACCTTACATATTGTTACGTAATATTTCCTATGCATATTCTAGAAATCTTCATCCTCTCGAAGTTCAATAAGACCTGAACATGGCCCACCATAAAAAAAGATAGGATTCTGCTCTGTAGACAGAC
Source organism: Alectoris magna (assembly GCA_030625065.1). NCBI lineage: Eukaryota > Metazoa > Chordata > Aves > Galliformes > Phasianidae > Alectoris > Alectoris magna. Next base: position 66,156,162 of record CM060560.1, read on the forward strand.
TTTGCATCCACATGAAAATTTTTGGCTATCCAGGAATGAGGTTACATAAATAAAACCTCATTCTGTGCTCCCAAAGGAGAACAAAGAGAAAGCAAGTCCATTTTGCTGGATACAGAAATATAATTCTCCAGGGAGATAGAATCTGCAGAAAATGGGAAACCCCATGCTGACACAGCTGCCCATCGCTATCGGCTTCTTTCTATCTTTTCCCTCTCATTAAGGTAGAAGGCTCCAAGCTGCTACAAAGAGAAATGAAAAAACAGCAGATTGTTACAAATGAATTGCACTAAAGAAGAAAGACCAGTGTGACTGTCTCCACGAGCAGAATAATTGAGACAAAGAATCTCTGTAACTGGTCCCATCCTCATAGAGATGTCATGGAACGCAGCAAATTTGAACTGCTAAAGACAGAACAAAGTTTATTGTGTTTCGTTTCTTCAAGAAGGTATTCTGCCTGAATAATTTTCAATCAAAAAATGCCTCTTGGCATTTTGAAAATCACATAAATGACAGGTTTTTCAACAGGAAAAAAGCAAAGTCTGCCCTTTGCTATGTGTTGGACCAGTTACATGGCTGTTTGATTGTAAGCATTAAAAAGGTTTAGTGCTCCTAAGGTAAGGGCATCTCCAAATAATAGAAGACTGAAACATACATCACATGCATGAAAGCTGGATATAGTGTTAACAAAACACTGCTTCTCACATCTATTTTTTTAATAAAACAGAGACAGACTGTTGCCAAGACAAACAGCCACTGAACTAACAAAAGTCTTTTTAATAAGGTCTGCACAAGTACTTTGCAGAAAGAAATTATCAGTACAGTATGACATAGTAGGAAAGGTGAAGGATACTCCAACAATATGGAAACACAAAGAGAAAGAAGAGTAAGTAAGTATGTGCTCTAGGTAGAGGAATAATGAAGTGTTGTGTTTGTTGTTTTGTTGGTACTTTTGAATAGAGAGAGAGAATGGGAGAGACACGATAAGATGACCGCAACAGTCATTATTCTTTAAAGTTATAACGTGTAGAGGTAGTTCCTCTGCACCTCTAGAACCAACATGAAACAATGCTTGTTTCTCTACACAAAAAATAGCAACTTTATAGCCCAAATAATGGCATTACACTTAACTCACGGCACTTAAAAGTAGGTTACAATTGGTGAGAAGTTTTTTTTTAAAAAGTCTATGAGAAGTAGAAGTATATTTTAAGTTAAGGTCATGCAATGTGAAAGTTAATCAGAACAGTGAAAGAACTAAAGCTACAGGAATTAACTCATCTAGAAGCATTATTTAGAAGTGTAAGCTGGAGAAGGAAAATATCATGACGCATGGTGGAGCTAAAAGACTAAACTTGAACTTAAGACAAAAATGTATAGACATTTTTTTCTTTTTGTAAAGGCTACTGATTTAGAAAGGAAGGATAGTCACCATCAACATTTCTTCTTCATTGCAATAGGTGTGGTCAGAGTCTCAACCCTGTGGTGTTATTGCAATTTATATATTCATTTAACTTTGGTCAATAACCAAACACTGTAACCTCAACAGGGCAAGTTAAGCTATCACTAAGAGCACCCTTCTTGTTAACGAAGACCAAATGTGATGTAGGCAATGACACCAAGACCTAGTTCCCAAATAAATACGCAGTCTGAGTAGGCACCTGGTGCCTGATTCTATATACAGGTAAAAGAATACTATTAAATATAAGGAACCTGGTGTCAATACTTTCTGATATCAAGGCATTTGTATGACCTAAATCTCCCTAGATTCATACAGTGCTTGACAAGTATGAAGAGCCAAAATTAACTTTTTTCTATCCTACCTAAAACATTTGTTGGATTGACACATGAAAAATTAAATGATCCGTTCTCCTCTAATTGTACATACATTAGTACATTCATTAATTGCCTGTGACATGGAGCTCTTGTGTGTTCTGCCTCACAAATATCACACTTCCAGCAGAAGATGACAGGTCCAGCGACACTAATGGAGCTCTTTCAACTTCAGATATCACAGCAATAGGTTCAAAATTGTGACTGGCATCCTACCCATACACACAAAGATTTCTGACAACCTATCATTCTTTTCTGTCAAGGATAGTCCGTCTTCTGAAAAAAAAAAAAAAAAAAGTAGTCCAGTTGGAATATTTCTGGCCCTATAATCCTCTTCAATACTGTTATACAACTATGAACAGATTTGTAATGAGTGTACGTTGTTATTTAATTTGTGGTTAAAATCAATAGCTTTCCACAAGCTGATGATCAAAATTTTTACTCTCTATTCCTTACAGTTTCTGGCTTAGCTCATTTTGGGGGACAATTCATTGCACCACTCCTGCATTGAGAATTTGGTTGTATTGACCTGGACTAAAAAGCAATGGGAGCCACCCCACAGAGTACACAGGGCAACTTGTCAAAGAAGCCACATACTGCTAGATGTTATAGAACTGCTTATTTATTTAATACTGTGGCATAGCCCTGCTGTTTAGATTACACAATTAAAGACACATCAGACAAAACAGAACTGGGTTCTTTGTTACTCTCCTTTCTGGGTTTACCATTCCTTTTATCAGACAGATCCACTAAATTCAGGTTCTTGCTTTTCACTCTAAGAGGGTTACATGATGTACCAGCTGTCAATAAACTCCTAAAGAGGATTGCAGCTCACATGTCATTGACATGGCTGAGGAGGCCGAGTTGCTTCTATCACTCCTAGAATGATTAGAGACAAAAGAATATTTCAAGCCGCTTTTACTTCTTCATTTTATAAGCAGCAGAGAAAATTAATTGCATAAGCTCACAAGAGTGGGTAGAAAAGTCACTAAAAATATTTACCTACTCTACTCAAGGAAGTTCTGTATTTGTTAAGGATTAGACTTCTTACAGTAAGTTCATCAATAACACGGTGCTCAAAGAGCAAAGGCACACACAGCAGTTCAATGTGACTGTCAGCATGGCTGTCTGAGTCAAAAGCTTTAGTATTCTGTCATTGCCAGAGCTTCACTTCAGGCACAAGAGCTTTTACAAAAACCCTCCTGGATCACTGGCAGATGAACTGTGTTTACTGTCCCTACTGACTCGCATAGAAAAGGGAATAGTTCAGAAGGTGTGAGCAAAACCTACAGCCTTTCACAGCTGCTTCTGAATGATGCTAATTCACAGGCTGTACTGAGTCAGTATCTTCTGCTGCATTTCTCAAAACTGTGAGTTTCTCTAACTGCCAATCTGTTTTCTATTTCACCCTGTCTGAAAGAAATCATAAAATGTGCAAAGAAAAAAAAAAAAAATCAAGTGCATTACTTCTTTTTGATAGGACCTGACTCCAGCTCAGTGTGCTGTCCTTGACTTAGCTCTGACCTGCTGTGGACAGAGCTCTGTGTGGTCTGACTTCTGCTGATCCATTAGCACAATTATTCCAGTTTTCCCCTGAAGTCCCATTAGTACTTATCAAGCAGAGAATTGCTTGCTTGGTCACTGTCAGTAAGCATTTTGGTGACTCACATATCAGCTTTTGCTATATTTCAGAGAGTAAATCACTTGAGCTCCTTATGAATAGCAGTTTTAGAAAAAAACATTTGATTTGCTGGTCTACAGATTGTGACCCTATTTTTTTAAAACTCACTGTCTAATTTTTTCCATTTACACTTATCTATTTTGCCATCAGCTACATTCAATTTAGCATGAACTTGAGTTTTTAAATGTATGACCACTGCTACCCTGGAAATTTTTGCTGTGGCTGAGGAATGACTTCCAGTGCTTCTAATGAAAGAGGACAAACCACTCTGATGCTAATTAATTCTAACAGGAGAGACATTTAAAGTGTTGGGCATACGGAAGCACATCTCTATTAACAAGCGGAATTGTGTACTAAAACAGTAAGATGGGAAGGGAAGGGAAACAGAAGGTTTATTGTTGGACTTGAGAGTGAGACTGCTTGAGGTCTTTTTTAGCGGGATAATGGCATTACATGGATTTATCTCACTAATATGTCCCATTTTTTGTTGGAAAACAGAGTTGTAAGTACTGACTAGTGTGCTGACTAGTGCAAGGCTTTCAGGGGAAACGAGGAGTGCCATTAACTCTGTTGGCTCATTTCAGAGTTTGGAACTGACCTTCATAGTCTTTTGTTAACTGCAGTGTTGGAGGAGTTGGGATGTTTTATCGTAACTAGGGACTGACGGCATAAGAGTCTGGCTTTCAACCACGGCACTAACTTGCTTTCATCTAACTCATTCCACAGATCACCGCATGCTGGACTCCTTCTATTTCATACCGTATTGCAGCTTTTCCCAGGGTCTCTTTGTAGTCTCGTGTAAGGGCTTGCATTCTTCCTTCTCAATATTTCTACTACTACTGCAATTTCTTGGTATCTCTCTTTCCAGATACTTCTCTATCCTTCTTTGTCTTCGAGCTCCCTCTTCCCCCTCTATGCTCAGCAGAAGCTCTCCAAGAGCAAATCCTGGGCAGAGGCTGTGGCAGTATTTTTTTGCATACACCCAGTATGAACTAAGACACCCCAGCTCTCACCTGGCTACCCTAACTATTAGGAACAACAGTATCCTGCAAACCCTTCCTCCCTCCCTTGAGACCCATATATTTTTAATAGAATAATCACTGGACAAAGGAGCATGAGGAAGACATAAAACAACATTGATTATCAGGAAATTTACTTTGAAACTAAGATATCTGGCTCTCCACTGAAAGATATCTCCTCTTTCAATGAATGTTTCATGATTTAGAGAGATTCAGAGATGTACTGTAAGAGAAAAAAACATAAATATGAATACCTTGGAGCTTGGTGACCCTCAAGAGCTAGGAGGGTGGGAAATGTACATCCATCTCCTACACCTTGTGTCAATTACATAATCAGAGCATGTTTAATTAATTAATTAAACAAGCATGAGTAAAACAGTCACATAGGTATTACTTCTTTCTTGACTGGACTGTGAGACCAAACTGCCCCAGCCCTGGCTCTTCCCTCTTCTTATTCTCTGCTAAGTTGTTGGGTTTTGCCTACCTCAGACTCACTGACGTTCAGGCTCTGCAAGGAGTCTTATAGCAAGTAGTCCCAAACTACTGCTTAGCATCAGGCTTCATGACATTCTTTCATAACTATTTTGTTTTCACTCTCAGCTTCTTCTAGCTTAGTTCTCCCACTATAGTGTTTGGGCCAATGGAAGAGTTGCCATGTTTTCATGCATACCATTTACTGAGCAACAGCAGCAACACAGCCTGTGCCTACTCACATGTCTACACAATGCAGCCATACAGGTGCTGGCTGTAGATTTACGATATTCAATTTTCCTTTCCCCCTCCCTATTACAAAATACTCATCTGTAAATTTTTCGCTCCTCCACATGGCAGAAAACTGAGGACAAAACTGAATTCTTAGTAATTAATATCATTTGACCACCTGCTGTTGCAAAGTTCTCTTTTCCACAAATTGCTTAGCATGTTAGAGCTACCACTCTCACATCGGCCAGGAACAAAGCATACAGAACAGTTTTTCAAAGAAAGGCTCGAGGGAATGAGTTATTTGCTTCATCTCACATTGACAGCTCCTCACATTGGCTTTTTAAGCCCCATGCATGCCCTCCTGCTCAGCTGTGATTGCCTCTATGCAACACATTTCTTTTCAAAGTCTGGCTCTCCAGTTGGCTTCACACTTGAACATTATAATACAAAAAAAAAAAAAAATCTAAATCATTGCTGACAAAACTTTCCGCCATTTAAAAAGAGCTTTACATGAGGAAACATCAAGCCCTAAAGAGGATCGAAGCTTGTAGGATACTGGCATTTTTCCCCAATTGGCCTAAGAGAGAGGTGTAACTAAGAAGAACCCAAAAAAAACCATGTTATTAATTATTAGAAAGAGAGCAGATGCTTGCAAAATTCAATAGTGGTGGTTTTTTGTTTGCTTGTTTGTTTGTTTTTTACAATGTCACAGGAATTCAAATGTAATATTTGTGTATTGGTACATTGCAAATTTTTAACTTAGCGCTGAGTTTAGTTTTTCGCTTGACAGTGGAAATATAGTCAATTAGTATGCTTTTCAACTTTTCTTTCAACTGAGCACTTCCGAACAAAAATTGATATTTGTGGATTTTTGTTTAAGAAAGTGTCCTGTCGGAATCAAAAAACAATTGAGCAGATAGGGTTCTAGTCTGCTAATGATAGAACAGAAATGGTAGTATATTATCAATTTGAGACACTGTTAAGTCATAGTAATAACTAAGCGCTGAGATGTTCAACAGTACATGGCAATAGAAAAGTTAAATAACTTTGAACACATGTATTTATCATGAGTGAGGTCTCAGTATGTTTCATTAGTAGAGAAAACTAAATGAAAACTTTCCGCTGACCAGGCATCCTTTGCTCAAGTGAAGCCCAATAGCTCTCTTATGCCACACAATCACATTTCTGCTTTCCTTCTACCGTCACTCTAGGAGCAGACTCACTGTCCTTCTCATTGCAAACCGACCAGTCATCTCCCTACTGATTCTGTGGACACAGATCTGAGGCAAAGGAAGAATTTGATTTGGTTGATTGTTTTTACTTTTTTTTCACAGAAGTGAGCATTATGTAAATGAAACTGAGAGATTGGAGAAATGCTGAAATAAATAGGTTTACCTGATGAAACACAAATTCAAGCAGATTAAAAAAAAAAGGGGGGGCGGGGGGGATGTTATTTTTTGTTATCCCAGATATGAATCTTTTTAATGAGACATAAAAGTTAAAAACTTCCAAGGACTATAACATTAAATGAACAACAAATTCCAGTGCCAAATGCATCTAAACATAACCTCAGAGGAGTAATTCTGTGCCTTGGTTTCATCACTTTTTTTTTTCCCCACTGTCTAATTTCTCATTAAAAGTTCACAACAAAATCAACGAAGAACTGCCAAGTTTTTTGTTTTGTTTTTTTCTCCCTACTTGTAAGGTAGTGTTATTACCTGACTACCTAAAAGAGGTACAGCCAGAAATTACATCAAAGAGAGAAAGGGACCAGAAGGGCAACGTGAAATGAATGCCACAGGGTATAGTTACTCAATTATCCACTCTTCCATCACTTTTATATTCCAAAGAAGGCCTTTCATATTTCATTAATATAGTTTTAAATAGCAACATAAAGTAATTGGCTACATGGGATTACTATACATCTTATTTCTTTAGAAATATATTTTTCTATAGTGGCCTTTGAGGCTCACTAACTCCTAAGTTGAAAGCAGCTGATATCACTCCCTTACTGTGGATCATAAAGGAGAATTCAGATTTGGTTGACACAAAGCCATGTCATTTGGATTCTCCCGTGGAATCAGCGCTAATGATGATAAGATCAAGGTGACCAAGGAACCTTCCTTTGTGGCCACAACTTGAACATGCAGAGTCAAGATGGAAGGAGGTAAGCTGTGCTTTTGAATATGTAAGGGCTGACATAAAAAACATTGTCCATGCTGTCACAGAGCAATGTGAAATCTTCCTGCAGGGTAAGGGACTTAAGAAGGTCCTGGATCAATGTCTATAGACTGCAAAAGCAACTTTCCTTAATAAGATGTTAAAAATAGCTATACTGATCCTTTTCATAAAGGCTAAGGAGAATGAACAAAGTTCAAAATCAAAAATAAGTCTGCACTGGTGTTTTGTACTACGTTAAAACCTGCATTTCCAATAGAGCACACCATAGCACAGAGTGCAGTTCAGTGTAAAGATATCCATCAGCCATTGCATTCCCACTGGAATGGAACTCATTTGAATTCCATTTCAGAAGAAAATGCCTGTATTTTCCTACAGTAAGCAGTACTGGAGGAAGTATGCACTTAAGAAGAAGGCTGACTTCTTTCAGCTTGAAGGATGCTCCAGGACCACCACAGACGGTCTAAACTTTTTCACATAGGGCCTGGGGAGCCTAATGCAATGCAGAGAAACCTGAAGGGAATCATTCTTCAATACATGATGGAAATAAGAAGGGATTTTGATGCGCAGGCAGCTCATGACCATATGCAAACTAACAACAAAATTCCTGCAGGATTATGCTGCAGACAAATGGAAATGTTCAGACCAGAACAGGGTGGCAATCTATCTGCTCAGAAAGAAAAAGGACCCCAGATAACTAAAGAACATTTTATTAAAGGTAATATTAGTGATTGAGATAAATCCTGTGTTTTCTGAGATAGATTCTTTAGACAGTCTTGTCTCAGCGTACATTTGAACAATTTAGAGAGCCTGGCAATCTTATCCTTGAAAGATAATTCAGCAATTTAAGTTAAGTAGATGCATTAAAACAAACCATACAGGCATGCCAATTTAGTCAACCCTTTTAAAGAAAAAAAGGATTTGGTCTCCTCTTTTTTTAATAGTAGTTTTCCAAGTCTAAGAACAATTTACATTAAAAGACAATTATTATTCTGCTGAAACTAATCAAACAACTTGGGAACTTGCAAAGGTTTATCCATGTTTTTATCTGCATTCTGTTGAGTGGTCCCAATGATTTAAGGGTAATTACTCATATTAGAGGAGTCATACAGATCACACTGGTATTTTAATTGCACCTAGCATATATTTGCTATAATACACACTAAGAGACAGATAAGATTCATCTCCACATAGAAAAAAAAAAAAATCAACTATGTTGCAGAAGCAAGAAAGGTAAAAATCAAACAAGAAGAAACTTTAGGAGATTCTTTCCCAGTCCCTAACTTATTACTATAAGAAAAGAGATATGTATTTGCCCATAAGACAGCACGGAAATGGCTCTTTAATTGTACATCTATCCCTAAATCACACAATGACTACATTTTACTCCATAGGAGTACTATTTACTCTGTGTTATTAAAAGATCTGGAGCTACTGCCTGCCGTTGCAGGAAGGTGGGCTCTCCCATGGTTTAGAGAGCATGTTTCATCTCTAGCACCTGCGATCATGATTTCCAAACATGGTTCATAGTAAGTTCCGTGCAGCCAGTACAAAAATTTCTGTTACCCACTGGTAAACAACAGGAAGAAACACAGCCAGCAGGCTGACAGCTAGTCTGTAAGAATATGACAGTATTTTCAATTCCTGTATCAGGATAGTTAACAGGACAGTACACAGCACTTGTAAACACATCAGTAATTAGACATATACGAGAATTCACAAATGAAAATCCTTGTCTCCAGATGCATGTTTCCTGCCTTCCTCCTGACACTGCATACAGCTTGTACTTACTATACTCTTTTAAAACTAGACGACATTAGCTCAACGCTACCACATGCCAAAGGAACTAAGGAACTTTTACAAGATTTTATTTTGTCCATAAAATTCTTGGTCAATGCAACAAATCCTCAAATACACCAAAAATCATTTCTAAAGGATTTATAGGGCTTCTGTGGTCAAGCTGTCTATTTGATTATTTTTTAATATTTCAAAAGCACAGCCATAACGATTTCCAATTCTCATTCTGAAGTAAATACCTTCACATGCTCATAAAACCTTGACTTTGTTTGATGTAGATTTACAGAGTATATGTATACTTTAGGTAAGCAAGATGAGCAGCAAAGCTCATCTAGCTAACCTGAGTCTGCTTTGTCCAGATCAGAGAATTTACAAAATGCCCCAAACCTCCTTTTTTCCCAGTACAAGTAAATTTCCTCCTAAATGACACGTAGTGGTACAGGACACAACTTGCCCCTTTCCAGCAATGCAAGGATGTAACCAGCACACCCAAAGCTGTGAAAAGCCCCTGAGACTGCGACTCCTGACCAACACAGAAGCAGCAGAGAACCACGTGAAGAGGAATGAAATGCTACTTTTTGGTTGAAAAGCCCATTTAACTAACAGTGAAACTTCACCAGGATTCTGGTGACACTCCTGATCTGCAATATGTTTCCGTTTATTTAACTTTAATTAACTGATTTTTTTAAATCTTATTTGAACATTAGCCTGCTCCGAAATCTACTGTGTTTTTTCCTGACCTATGACAGGAGTCTCCAGTGTCAGAATCTGGAAATTGTGCTGATATTCCACTTAATCACTGCAGTTTAAGCATTTTGCTCAAAATGTAAGCCCCCAGGCAGCCTGTATTCTTCAGAAGCTCAGACAGATACAACATCTCTTTCGCTTTATATATTTCTGAATACCTATAAGTAGAACTGTTAATCTTTTTCACCAGGAAAGACTGTACAACCACTCCCCATACCTACACTCTTCCTGATTCGTGAAAGGATGCACAAGGAGTGTATTCCTTGTACACTCAATTTGTGATGTGGCAACATCACATCTATTACCAGTTATCAGTGCCATTTTTACATTTTCAGTCTTAGCCATAGTGATTCAGTTTATGGTCTTAAGATGCAGTTTGGAAGTTCACGTGCAGCTTTCCTAAAGATACAGGGGCTGGAGGCTGAAAACATTCTTATTTCTGTGTAGTTTGTGACACCAATTAGAGAAGAAAAGGGATCTTGAAAAAACAAAATTGGCCCATGGCTGCTATTAAAACTGAGATTAGTTTGGAAATCTAGTGATCTACCACTGTCCTTAGGCAATTAAAACTGCTCTGATGTCCCCATTAAGCTTCCCGTTCTCTTTAGGGGAGAAACAACAATTGCTTATTGAAAATACATATCTTCTCTGCAAGAAAGTAAAAATAAATCTGAATGGAGAGAAAAACTGTGTTTGTCCTTATTCTTACCTTCCCTGCATGGGGACTTGAGTGAAATCCTTCCCCAGAGCAATGCAACCATCCTCTTCTATTGCTGCTTTTTCACAGGGGGTATGTGGCTCTCCAAGACTTGTTACCATGCCATGATACTCTTTTAAGAGCCACAACTCACTGCAACTTCTGGTCCCCTGTTTGGTTGCCATTGTTGCAGATAAACTGGTTTGATGTGAAGGAGTCTGATTCAGCTCCATTTCTTGTCTAGAAACCATACTGTCATCCTTGTTATCCAAGTACATCTGTTCCTGGGGGCAGTTCTCCTAAAGAAAGCAAAAACAAATATAGTAGGACTAAACTGAATTGACTCAATATTTACTCTTAATACAAGCATGTTAAAAATGCCAAGCAGTAGATTTTTTATTTTTTTTTTTTCACCTTTGGCTATTTCCTTTGTAGATTTATTTCAACCACGAATAATTCCAAAGTTTTAAACCTATTTGCAACTTCAAAATTAGCCATCATAAAGTGCAAAGAGATCTTTTCCATATCTGCCATAACTTTCTCCCACAAATTCACCCAGAACTTGCACTCTCCTGTCCCACACAATGACCCATAATCACCTCTGGATCAATGAGGACAGGCATTGAGTCCATACTTAGCAAGAAACAAACAGCTACAGCTCTATCAGCGAGCTTTGTACTTATGAAGTAAAAACCAAAAACGCCAATCCTTTTACATCTGTGTAAATGAAAATCCAGATAATGCCAGGAAGAATTAACTCTGATTTACAGACCTCTTAGTGTTTGGAAAGTGGGGGTGGGAACCAAATTTTGGCCAATTTGAAGAGATTTATGTGCTGATAACATCAGATGTGAAGATGACAAGATCCAAGCTCCTGCTGGATGCAGCCAAGTTACTGGCCTGCTGTCTGCCACTCAGCACTGAGAAGCAGGCCTGGGACCAACAGGGACCCATTCAGAGGCCCCAGGCTCAGAAAATCTCCCATTGCATTACATCTTCTGGGGTTGTCACAACATCATTTCACCAACTCACCCAGCTCCTCCCCTGACCACAGCAATGATCCTGTACTATCTTCCCAGCCCACAGAATGCCGCTGCTGCTCTGAAGCCAGCAGCCCCTTGTTAAGCAGATGGGAAACTTGAGGTTTATGGAGACAGCATTCCATTTTACCAGCTGCCAATGGCACTTAGGAAATGTGAATACAACCTTGATGAAAATTAGGTTCTATTATATGATTATTAACAATGATTATAATAAAACTTTGTGCATAACAGTCAAAAAGCTTTTATTCTCTAATCATTACAATTCAGTGTGAAAAGTTACAAAAAAAGCACTTCGGAATATCACAAAGTGCCCAAATCAGACACAGAGACCGCATTAGAGAGCAGCCCTTCTTGAATGCACGCTGAGGGATGTAATTATGGGCCTGTTCGACTGTGAAGAAACAAAGCCACCAATGAGGACAGCAACAGCCTGGGACACAGGTCTGTCAGCTCCGTGCACCCCCACAGCAAGGGAGAACAGTCAGTTTGGAGCATGTTCCTGCTCCTTCCTCAGACCTCAGCAAAGGACAGGCAGATAAGACATGCTAAGCCACAGGGCAGAAACAGCACCGTATTAGGGAACAGGCCCAGCAGGAGAAATCACTGTATATGGAAATAACAGAAAGCTAATCATGGATTTGTGCAGCTTTGGGCTCTCCTGGTCATACAGGCTGAAAGGTGGCAGAGGCTCCTGAAAAGAAAGGCCAAAATACATACTACTAGAAACACAGATCCTGGCTACAAGCAAAGGTAGGCTTGCAAACCAAATCTTAATAAGAATTTCCCCAGGTGGCATTTCCTTCTCTTGCACTGCATTTCTTTATTTTTCTAGTCCCAGCATCCTTAGCTCTCATATAATAATCTTCTTCATCTGTCCTGATAAGTAGTTTTACTAATTTGACTATTCCCTTCATTAGCATCAACACAAATGAGCCTTTGATTACTTGTACTTGGTTTTCCTCTAGTTATTGTTATATCTGTCACTCAGTACAAAGAGCACAAGCATGGCTGGTGTAGTACCAAATGCACCACCACTGAGCTGATCCACTGCATCTTCACGGTCTGGAAAGCACTGAGTTTTGGTGATCCAAGACAAAGCCCTGAGCGGGAGGCTTGGAGAGCGACACTTTTTTTTGCATTGGACCTTGAGACCAATAGCTGGCAGTGTTGGGAGAGCCAACTCAGAGATTGTAGAGGCCAACACCAGCCCCCAACACCCTCATGCCACCTCTGGTAGCCTGGTGCCCTACCAGTTGCAGCCCATGCTAAAATCCCAACCTGCCTTTCACTCTAATAGATAACTTTGAGATAACTTTGGAATGCAAGTACTTCCAACTGCAAATGGAAAAAACAAGTTCTCATCTTCAGTCTCACTTAATGGATTTACATACTGGTTTTATCAAGACATTCCATGAGTCGAAACTAAGATATCTGCCCACTCTTTACATTTTTTCATAACATTTGGTTTGTCTGAACACCTGCTGTGAAAATACACGGGCTTTAAAGTGATGTCAGGCTGTGGAAACATGAGCTCCGCCTGTACTAGCTTTTTTGAGATGAGAACATGAACACAAACTCTAAAATTGAACCTGTCTCACCCTAAAAGTGTGAGATAGATATATCCTGAGGTGAGTAAGGACTAAATTAGGCTCTTATAAGTACAGAGCCTTAGCATGAAAGACATTTATTTCAAGAATGAACATCAGTGAAAAATAAAAGAATGCCAAGGACAACCAGACAAGAAGCTTGAAAGAAAATCTGATGCCTGAATAAAAAATCATAAACCACATTACTGCACATTCAAAAAAGCTTTGCAAAAAAAATAAAATAATACAGCATCATTTTGCCACTAGAGACAGGTTTGATTGTGATTACCTACGTAGCTAAAACATTGCTAAGGCAACTATCACCATGGTATCTAAGCTTCTGAGACTTCAGTGCACTTACCATTCAAGAAATTCTCAAATGACTGCATTTCCCTGTAGTTACAGAACTTTTCTTCATTTTTACTTTTTCCGCAGTTTTCTTATCTATGTTGTCGCCATCAGCAAGGAGACGTAGGTGAGATGTTATCGTGAGAAGGTGAGGAGATATTTTGACCAAGGAAAGTTCATTTTGTGCTCATCTATCTGGAGCCATGCACTACCAAAGGTTTTATAGCCACAGCTAGAAATTGATCCAGCAACCATCCAGCTGGAGTTTGACTGTGAAAGGGCAATTCAATATTTAAGCAATATTTGTTATCCCTTTTCATCTCTTTTTAGAATACTTGAAAATAATTCGTTTTTTCTTTAAGTTTTCAGTTGCTAGTAAGATGAATAGGTTATCTAAAATGTTTTATATAAGAGATCTTGCATAACCTGTTTTTAGTTGCAAAACAAAATGCTAGTGGCAAATGATGTAGCTAGTAATATATCATCATTTAAACCATTATATTCCCGAGAATCAATAATCACAGCGTAGCATCTCTGAAAACAAAAATGAAGAAGAGTTTAATCTTACAGCCCACGAGGCTACAAAATACGACATCTCGAGATAATATCCATAAGCAGTATGTTTTCTGTCTTGCATATTTCACAATGCATCAAGGCCTTTCTCCCACTAAGACTTGAAAAAAAAAACATTTAAAAATATTAGTTTTACACTTAGTCACCTCTGCATTACCAGGCAAAAACCCAAGTTTAAAAAAATAACTACTGAGAGAAGAACTGTGTGGTGCTGCTAATGTAGCTTTTTTTTTTTTTAACAACATTCACATTCATCCCCCACTGTTCATGTCTGCTGGGGAGCATCTCACCCAAGGCTAATTAAAGCCAAATCTTGTCCACCTGAGAAGGGCCTCTGCATCATCTGAGCCTAAATAAACTTCTATCCTACTGACTCCTCTTTCAGCCTGCCCCTGTACAAGGAGAACTGCAGATGTACTGCTGAGAGGAAGCTCATGCAGTGCTCACACTGAGAGTACACACAGGCAGATGAACCGCCAAGGCACACTTTTGTATACACGTCTCCCTCCAGGTATACATCTCATGACAGCTTCCCCACCTGTCCCCAGACAGGTGATACTGTATTGGCTGCCTGTGGTAAACACACCTTAAAATTGTCTCAGCAGCAGAGAGGAGAGGAGCAGCTCTTAGCCTGTGGCCCACAGAAACAGATCTGAGCTTCAGCACTAAACCTCAGAAATCCTCCCAATAGTATGTTGATCCCTGCAGAGATATTGTCATGCATATCCCTGGCCAAGGACTGGGGAAAACCCATCCCTAGACTTGCAGCCTATAAAACAGACACCACACACTCATGCACTCCCACATAATGACTGCCAAAACATGTTTATTTATATTTATTTAAAGTGAGGAAAGGTGCTGGTGTGTCTAACGCTGCGATCTGCAAGCAAGAATTCTCAGTGTTTCTTAATTGGGAGGTTTTCTCTTATAAATAGAAAGTGTTTCTAACTGTAGGAAGTACACAAGACTGGTTTGGGCATACAGGGTATAACAGCTTACTTTGACATCCATTATTTGACAACATATTCCAGTGCAGTGATGTTTTCTCTAAATACCCCACCTCTCCTACATGTAGGATCCCTGTTATCCCATAAAGTGGTGTTAGGGGCTGCACAGAATAATACAGCATGGAGCAGCCCTCGTTTGCATGACCAAGTGGGAAGACTTCAGGGCAGGCAGCAACAGATCGTGGTTTCTTTCCCTTCCATGTTTTCAAGCTCTTCTTTTCTTTCTGCCCATCAGTAACAAGAGGGGAATGATGTGGTTAAACTATTATCAGCATGACCTCTTAGCACCAGCATTATGCCCCAGCTGCAAAAACAAGACTGCCTGAGAGTTTCATGTAAGACAAGTAAACTTCCCTACTTGCATTCACCATGAATTTTGGCCAAAGGTATTGATTTGGGCTATTTTGGCAAGTGGAAGTGGGATGATGTGCTATAAGAAGCTCCCTCTCCAATAGGGCCTGCCCAAGAAGAAATTGCTTCAAATTATTTTCAGGCGAGCTCTTCTAGGTGGTTGCTCCCAGACAGGACAAATCACTACAGCCCAGCTATGTTATACTCTCTCCCATCAGCTTGTAAAGTGTTTAAAATATCATTGTTACAAACTAGCAGAACTTCACAGCTTACAGTAAGTTGCTGCATATCCTTAGTCAGGAGGAGCGTGTCTGCCTGAGAGTGACGTGCTTTCCTGACCCAAGCACTGAACAAACAGATCTGCTGGAGCTGAGGCAGCACAGAGCCATTTGCTTTGGCCTTGCATTTTATGCTGGCAATCAGGAATGGACACACAGGTTTCCAAGAAGGGAGGAAGGGCTCCAGCCACAGTACCTCACTGAGATTCATCAGAAACCCTTACATTTCACTGCTGCAATACAGAGGGGCTGCTGCAAGATGGTGGCTGCCCCTCTGGTGGCTTCCTGCTGGTGGGAAGCAGCCCTTGGTAGATTATGGCTCTTACTGACTTCCCAGCTTGGCAAGATCTCTGACAACTTGCTTCTCACACCTCACACAATGAGGGGAGCAGTGAAGGAAGCTATGCGGTGTCTGGGCATGGCTGCTGACAGGGTTTGGTGCTGACCACGGCTGGTTATGATGATGGCCATGGTGGGGAGGGCTGGCCACTGTGGAAGCTTACTGTACAGGGTCGATTCAACTAGCTCAGTGGGGAAACCACCCGCAAGCTGCGAGACAAAGACTTTGTGGAGAAACCACTTGGAGGCCACCGGGCAAAAGGAAAAAAAAAAAAGATTTTAGTCTCCTTTTTAAAGAAAGTCCCACAGACAGTGCAACTCCGGGCAGCAAAAGCAAGCAGCCCAGGTGGGAGCTCCTTTGAGGAAGGAAAATGTCTAATTGCATCTCAAGAAAGCACAAAACTGTCGGGCAGGCGAAGAAAAAGAGCTGAGAAACGGGGAGGAAAAGCACGGCACGTACATGGGCAGACGCTGACCCCTGCTGGCAGCCTCGCCGCCTGCCAGAAACGGGATTTCCCCCGAATGAAAAAAAGAGCAGACGTTTGAAAATCCTCAGCCACGCGAGGATAGTTCTTGCTGTAGGATTCATCTGGATGAAACATCTATAAATAGCCAGGAGGCAGAGTTTCTGCATAGGCAGGAATGGATGGTCTCACCGGGCTTTTGTACACAGATGAGGAAGGAAATGTTTTGTATCTATCTTGAGGTCATCAATAGCAGTGGGCAGTTGGATTTTAAGCATTATGGGGAAAAAAAAAAATACACAGTTTATGGCTTCTCATTCCGTCACGCTGATGATGCAATTGGCACAGAGATTCCCATCACATCCCAGACTGCAACTGAGCACCCTGTTTGGGAGTTTCAGTTCGCTGTGTAAGTACCGCTGTATGAAAAAACATATTCCTCAAAATTAGTTGTTGTGGTTTTGGTTTGGGGGTTTTTAAGAAAAAAAAATGAAAAAATGTCCCTGAACATCTTTATGACAACGCTCTGCTCTTGCTCACTGTTTAGTTTGGGGAGGGTTTTTGCAGGAGACCTTGCTGAAGGAATAATTTAATTGAAGAGCTATCCGTTTGGTTTTTAGGAACAGGGAGCACTGCCGGCAGAATGACAATAGAACAGGACAGCTGCTAGAAAAAAAATAAATACATAAATAAATAAATCCCAGCTAAAATAGTAATTTCCTTTTTTCTTTCCTATTTCATCTGCCAAAGTGGTTGATCCAAAGCTTCTTCAAGTCAGTAGGCAGACTTTTAAAGCATCTTATAAGATCATAGAGTCATAGAATAACTAAGACTAGAAAAGATCACTAAGATCATCTAGCCCAACCCCAATCCATCTCCACCATGCCCACTAACCATGTCCATCAGTGCCACATCCACACGGTTCTTGAACTCCCCCAGGGAGAGTGACTCCACCACCTCCCTGGGCAGCCTGTGTCACTGCAGCACCGCTCTTTCTGAGAAGAACTCAAGAGAACTGAGATACAGTACTTTGTAAGGTTAAGTCCCCAGTTTATGCCCCAGATCCTCACACAGCCCATGGAGTGAGAGAGGAACAAGCCACTGGGCTCAATTGAGACTGAGCACTTGAGGCAGGGTAAGTGCATTGTGCTCCAGAAATGTCTGCACCTCCTGCTGACTGCCAAGGGATGTGGGAGTAAAGGAGTTGTGTACTAGATTGATGTCTCAGTTTAAATGAGATGATTCTCATCAAGTATCACACGATTTGCATCGTGGAGTGAAGTCACTGGAAACAAGAAGCCTGTACCACAAAGTAATGTTGTACAGTTACTGAGACCAGTATGGAGTCTCAGCTATTTGAAGATATAATGCTGTCACATCTCTGAAACAGCACAGTTATTAAAGCAGATTTCTTGATGTTTATCTGAGCAAGTAAAAGGAAAAGAAAAATGAGTGTCAGTATTAATACAAGACACTGGACAACTTGATCAGGCTTGTTCAAGGACAATAGTTGTGTTGTCAGTACCTAGGGCCTGTGAGAGACCCTCACTGGAGCCAAAATGGCAGCCACATTTGAGAAGAATTGGAGAGAGAAGCAACATCCCTGCCATGTAAGCTTATGTGTCTGAAAACTCAAAGTACTGTGTTAAAAGGAGGCTATATCAGAAGGAAAATGATATAATATTCAGATTTTTTTTATTATTATTTAGGGCTTGGTCTTCTGGGGAGGAAAAGAGATCCTAGAAGAGACTTGCAAAATGTAACTGAAAATCATTCAGCATATGCTCTTTGCTTTGATTAAGAGATACTTAGAAACCAAGCAGGTTTGAAAGGAAAAGCGGTATCTTTTCGATCATGATCCAAATGCAAACCCAGAGAGGGTTTTCTTCCCTCCTTGAACTCTGCGAGGTTTTTTTATGCCATCAAGGTAGTGTTTCTATGTTCTCTTAAAAATGACATCAGTAGCAAATACCATGTCTCAAGAAAGCAAAATAACCTGCTGGGATGCCGGAGGCCTTTCATGGCACCTCTGTGTAAGAAGGTGAAATGATTGACACTGATGAGGAAAACTCCAGCACTATAGCCTTGCTAGAGAGCTTTTGAGAGTGCAGTACTTCTCTTTGGCACTTTCATAACTGATTGTTATATATTCATGGGAAAGCAATGGGGTCTCATGTTCTCAGATCACCCTAAAGAGCAGCTGTGGGCAACTACTGAGGTCGAGGCTAGTAACATCTGGCTCCACAGCCCCACTAGGATTTGGGCCTCCCCAGCTGCTAGAAGGAAAAGCAGGACAGGGAGATGACAGGAGAGGCAGAAAGGCTGTTGGAGAAGAGTATTCTGAAATCTGAAATTATTTATAAATGGTCTTTATGAAAGATTGCTGGAGCTGCTATTTTTACTTTGGGTTTCTAACCCAAAGGCACGTCTTCAGACATGTCAGACTAAGCATATAGCAGTGTTCTGTTCTATTTGTTGTGTATCAAGGTCTTTAAATCCTTATAAATGAAGTGCACATTTTTCTTCGTAGCAAGCGATCAGTAGAAAGAGGTTGATTAATTGACACTGTATTTTGAACTCATTCAAACAAGCCTGATTATTTTCAGTTGTGCTTCAGAAAAAAAAAAAAAAGAAAAGAAAGAAAAAGAAAAGAAAAGAAAAAAAAAATCACCAAGCTGAGAAGGAATACAAACACCAAAGGCCATTTTTATTAGTTTTATGCCCATATTCTGCTAATAAATATCAGAAGTTCTTAACAAATGATTTTCAAGCTGAAGACCAGGCTCCCTAAAATGAAGTGCAGAAAAATGCGTTATTGCACCCAGAATGACATGTCTAGATGATTGTTATTCCCACAGTGTCAATCTTTCTTGTGTCTAACTTGATAAACTGCAAGTGCTTGGAATTGCTGCAGCAGTTAGAATACTGATAGGAAATAAGCGTTCATGTCACATTTCTCATGTCCGCTGTTAGCCTAAATTTACTTCGTAGAAAAGATGATGATAAGGAGTCTCTTTGAACAAAGGAATTAGAGCATCCATACGCCTTGGCAGCTGTGCCATGGAAAAAGATAATACCAACAGGTGCAGAGGAGCAGAGTTCATGGTACTGCTGGTTTCTCTTTTATTTCGAATATGCAGCAAAGCTGAATAAAATACAACTTTTACCTACAGATCTGAAGTCTAAATGGAGGTAGCAGTGACAAAGACACAGCTCTAGCTTCTCTTTTCATCCTAGTATCTATCAGTGTGGAGTTTGTTTATGCAGTGTTCATTAGCACAGCAACTAGTTCAACTACCAACAAAGCAGCATGCTGGGTATGATTATATTTTTCAAAACGAATGTAAATATTTATACACCATTAATTTTTACTTCACTGCAGGTGGAAATAACCGACCCATCATTTGTTGGCACTGGCCATAATAAATCCAAGATAATTAAACCAAGAGGGGACATTAAGGGAGCTTGTTAAGTATTTTGAGTGTATTCACTTCCACGTTCATTGGTCAAAAAATGGAGATTCTGTTGACTTTGTACACAGAATTTGTTGGGGGGGGGGAGGTATTTAAGTATTTTTCCTTCATGTGCTAACTGGTTTCGTGGCTCTATTCAGAACCATCACCACAGCTCCTCACTCTGAGACAGACATAGCAAACAGCAATGTATTCTAGGAGCCAGACTAACCGCTGTAAATGGGCACAGATATTCTGATTTCATCATCATTAGTATGATTAGTACTTATTTTTCTTTCCAGATAGCCAAAGGGATTTGATTCAGTTTTTCTTTGATTTCAGCAGAGTAGGGCCAGACTTGACTGTGGTAATAAGTTTCATTTTGGAGTATTTTAATAGCCTGTGGTACTAACTAAAAATCAACCAATCTGAGTAAGCGAGGATGAAAACAAAAACACACGTACTTACAACTTACTTTTCTGGAATTTGGGTGCTCCGTTAGTAGCCTACTGCCATACACTTCCTTTTAACTGCTTTGTGTTGTAAATGAGCCTGCTTTTATGTACATTTCTACTTCTTAGATTCAAAGGGAGTATGGCATCATCAATGCAAACTAGTGCATCCATGATGTTGATGGCACTGGTTCATGTTACAGCCCAGACAAATTCATTAATTTCTCTCTGAGCTTAAAACGTTCTTACAAAACCAAGAGGCTGAAAGCACACACAGTGAGAGGTAGATTTGTGAAGCTGGCAGCTTTCTAGAGTGCAGAAGCTTATGAAAATCCAAATCCAAGCTAAAATGTATGGAATGTGAGCCTCGGGACTTTAACCAGAACACATGGAGGCTAGTGAGAGTCCTTCCACTGTCTTCACTTGACTTCGCATCTAGCCCTTCTAAGATGTAAGACAGGCTGAAAATGCTGAGCTTGCAAGATATATTTGGTTACAGATAGAAGGCGCCTGGCTCCGTGACTCTGAAGGAAAGACTGCACAGTGCACCCCAGGGCCACAAGATTAAAATCACACAGAGAAACTGCACATATCATGCTGGCAAGGTGTTCACAGGGGCACATGGAGGGAAATGCAGGAAGGGAGGGATGGCAGAGCAGACCCTCACGTCCACAGCACAAGGGAAGGTCTAGCAACAGGAATGCTGTTTCATTTCTGTTCTCTGGAACTGCTCTACAGATAGCACAGTGCTTACTCCTCCTTCACCCATGGCAGACACCCTATTCATGTTGGAAATTTTATTTGTGTAACCCTAGGAAGAAGATAATTTGAATACAGCACAGAGGCAGAGCTTTCCTACCACATTAAAAAGAAAAAGCAAGAGAATCTCCAAAGTGATAAAGCAACTTCACTGTTCCAGCAAAGAAGGATTGCTTTAAGCATTTGGGAGTGAAGCCAAAGCCTGGGAGTGAAAGCCTAAGAGCCACCACCAAACTGGAGATGAGAGTCAAGATTACTGTTCCCCACTTCACTTTCTGCTTGTCTTGTGGCAAAGGTGGGCCTTGCCTTCTAAATAACATCGAGTAGCGTTCCCTCAGCAAAGCTGCAAATTATTTTGAGATTCTGAGGCAGACAGCATTGGAAAGTGCATTACAGTAGCAATACTTACTACATTTCCTCACCAAAATATTTGCACTGTACATGAGAGTACACCAAAGTATGTTTTACCAAAACAGGCAATGAAAGTGGGCTCTGCATGCTGATTATATTAACCAAACCTTCTCTGATGAGTGCGTATGTTCCTAGGCATTCACATAAGACTGTATGTTCCTCTGCAGAAAGCTCATTGCACCAAAGATTCATTAGCGAGTCATTCTGTGAATCCCAATAAACACTGTGCCCTCCCAGTCTCCAGAAGGTCTGAAGCAAGCATGCGTTTCTGTAACAGCTGCTTAAAGATCTGAGGGAAACTTGGCTGGAGGAATAGCCACATGATCCTCCAGCTCCTTTAGAATTTTTGGCTTTCAAACACTAAGTCCAATGTGACTTGACAGCCTTATACAACTGAAAACTCAAAATTGACCAAGCAGGCAATGCAACATTGGGAAGATTAAGCAGAAGAGAGGGGCAGATGTGTATCTACCTTTCCCGTTCTTTCTTTCTTTCCCACAATTTCTTTCCCCTTCTTTCTTTCTTTACTTCTCTCTTTCTTTCTCCTTTTTTCTTTCTTTCTTTCATATTCCTCATTAGAGGTTTTTAAGCTCTACCTACTGAAATTGAAGTGAAAACTTCCCCTGGGGAATCTGGCTGTTGTGCAGTGCAGTAAGGTGGCTGGGGAGAAGCAGGCTCCCTTTTCTGATTATGGGCAACACGGGCCTTGTGGTAGCACAACATTAACGTGTATAAAGGCAGATCCTACATCAAGTAGAGCTCTAAGCTTTTGAGTTCAGATGAGTGGGTATACTTTGAGTCCCAGAAGGAGGAGCTCAAGAACCTATAAGCACAGCCTTTAGTGCTTTGTTTTTTCTTTTGCCCTTTATCATCATACTCTCCCTTCAAGCATCCATACTGAAAACTAACTCTTGGAAAATATCATTTGCTATTCATAGAGAAAAACAGGGAGCTAACAACCTGTATCATGGCAACTGGATCTACTGTGCTCTCAGTCCCTGACCTTATATTCAGGAGGTGATGACTTATTCCTACTGTGGGGCACTAGTATAAATACAAAAGGCAAAGGAGACAAAATCATTAGGTCTGACATTCACACTAATTACTCTTCTCCCTACCGTAAAAACAGTGCAAGATGCATTTGTACCTACTCCAGATCCTCTTCTCACAGTCAAAGCAGTGTAAATGAATGCTAGGGTTGCTGGAAATAAAGACTACTATCTTCAAAGAGATTATTTGACCTACATAAACTTTGCAGCAATTCCACTGTAATACAGGGTGTGATTTTTTACCCTAAAACAATGTTGAAATCTCACCCCAGCAGTAAGACAAAAGAGGAAGACAACAGTTAGAGAAATTGGTGCATCCCAAAGTCTTTAATTTAATCATGGATCTCACTTTGGGAAACACATTATTCAAAGACATGTATGAATTTCATATCAGACTGGAGACATGCATTTCTTTTACTTCATGCAAGATAACAATTATGGATAATTGTTAGATAAAGTATTCTTCTTTTGATAACCAGAGTTCACAAAAGTTACCTCATAGCAGAAAATGCTCTGAGTTAACACAGTCATGAACAACTAACTTCCTCTGACATCCACGTAGTCTGTATTTTAAAGCTAAATATCAGTTTTTTGAAAGTATATCAACTGTCCCTGGTGTTTGGAGTGGTAGTTAATTTGTTCCTTAGTAAAGTCAAAGATAGCTATGCTTACTACATTCAACTTTTTTGAAAGTGTTCAGGAAGTGTTGGATTCAATATGTTAAACATTTTTTTTCTGATTTCTGGGGCTTTATAGCAGTGAGTGGGTAGATGCAGAACAATCTTTTTGCCAAAAGGAGTGGTTTCTCCTGTAGCATTAAAGCCAGAAACCTCAAGGCTGATTTCTAGGTTGAGGAGAGAATAAGGTGCTAAAGAAAACCAATTCACATGAAGAGGGGAAAAGCTGTCTATAGTCTAGGAATGAGTCATAAACATATGTAAAGCATTTTAAAAGGAATGCAGAAGTTTGTTCCTGACAAAATGTAAGGAGAAACAGTAACATCTGTTTAACTGATGGTATTGCATTGGCCACAACAGTGGTGAGAGGTTTCCCTTTGAAAATAGAGGCACGTTTAAATTAAGATTACATGCCACAAAATTAATGAGACGCACTTTGGATAGCATTGCCATTTGATTCTTTTACGATTATAAACTGTTTTAACAGAGCTGTCTGGGCCTGATCAGACCAAGGATCTGTGCATACAGAGCTACAGAAATAATAGGACAAGGAACAAAGGCTGCAGACTGCTTACAGATGGTGAAGCAGTACAGTGAGGAGTAGTGGCCCTGCGAGGTGCTCCAGCAATTAAGGAAGAACTCAGCCTGTATTCTCCTGCACTGTGGAGCAAGAAGGACAAATGTAGTCCCCGAAGGCAGAAGGACAAATAATGCAGAGACACTGAGTTGGTTGTTTTCTTTCTCCATTAGAATTTTTTTCCCCACAAAGCGCCGTGTACAGTGCTGGATCCCCCCTTAGGGAAAGGAATTTGAAAGAAGGGAAATAGGGCAGAAAATGTACAATGCAAATAATCTGAGGGCCTTACTGTGAGACAGACCAAAGGCTTTTGAGCTGTCCCATTTTTCAAAAGTAGATGGACTCACTTACTAGGCCACCTCCACAGAGAGGAAATCTCTGGTACTAAAACACCCTCTAATTTAATGAAAAAGGCAAGACAAGAACTGAATTTATTTGGCTTCGGCTTCCAGCCATCAAACAGGAAACACGGCACATATTTCATGACTTATTTTTAGCAGTCACATTGATTAACTGCTGAAACAAACTACTGAGGATGGCTGCCTGGCAGTGCCTTCCCAACTAGAGCTATCACTGGGGCTTCTGCTTAGCCACAACATGCTGTTCTGTCCAACGTTTGTCCAACTGGCTGAAATGTGGGAATGTGTAATACAAGTATACGAGTAGAGTCAGCAGTTCCCTATAGCTCCAAATTCTGTGAAAATGTGGCTGTACAATTTTCCCTTCAGTCTGTGATCTCATAATCACTTGTGGTTAATTTGTCCAGCTCAGAAAATAAATTAGCATCGGTATCAACTGAAATTCAGTTTTCAGACCTTGGCTTTGCAGGTCTTTGATTTAAAAATAACAAATAAAATAAAAGGTGGGGGGCAGGGAACAGAAACAGTTATCACAGTAGAAAAGTTGTCTAAAAAATCCTTACAGCAATCTGTTCCTTTTGGACCTAAAAACATTAGGTTGAAAAAAATAATTAAATCTTCTAGTTACTGGGATTTTTTTATATATATACTTTTCCATGCTTAATAAGCAATTCTTCTGCTGGCAATTTTTGTTGAACGCTGTTATTAATAGAGCCACTTCAGCAATGAAATAGGAAGCTGTAATCTCACTCTGCATGCTTTCGCAGCCCTTGGCATGGGCAGGATGTCTGAGAGGTACTATATTCAGACTCTTCCTTTCTTAATAATAATGACAAAGATAATAAAAATCTGTCTTCAGAGCTTCTGTATAAAAGGGGAGAACTCATTAACTGAGATGCACACAAAATGCAAAGAGCTCATTATGCTTTTGGGATGAAGATACCAAGTTCAGCCAGACATTGTATTTTAATTGGATTTCCCAGCAACAAGAGCAAAAGTCTCTCAAATTGAACACTCCAAGGAAGGAGAAGGACTGACTCCGCTCTCTCCCTGTGAGCCCCTGCACCAACAATGACATTTGCAGATCTTTCTTCCTCATGACTGCACCCACTCTGCAGAGGAAGAAGCTACACTGATGAGTGCTGGCAACTGCAACCTCCCTTCCCTGTCCTGAGGCACTGAACCTGCATAAATGCCTTGCAACACACCTTGAAGGGGCTTGGTTACGTGCTTCTCGCATCAACCCCAACCCTTGTGTCAGACCTGAAATTTCTTGACCCTGCTTCTCCTTGGGAAGCTGATAATATGGACCTTTGTGGCCAAGGAGACCCTGTGGGCTTACAGGTAGTAGTGCTTAGGCAGCTACACTGGCAGGAAGGCAGCACTGCTTGAGCTCACTACAGCATAGGCGAAGCCCTACAGTGGATGTCACTGACTCACACTGTGATTTTAGTACGCTGCATGGCAAAATAGGGGATTCTTGCTCAGTTTTAACAGGTAGAAAGCCCAGAGCAGGGCTGCTTTCACACATAAACACCACAGAATAATTCAGATTGAAAGTTAGCCTGCAAAAGGCAGGGCTAATTCAAACTGACAACAGATTGCCAAGGCTTTTGTCCTGCTAATTTTTGAATACTACCCAGGATGTATATCCCTCAGCCTCTCTCTGCCTGTCCTGTACTTCAGCATATAAATTCCTTACGTTCAAGCAGAGTTTTTCAGTACTGCAACTTGTGCCTGTTGCCTCTTGCTTTTCACTGTGCACATCTGAGAAGAGTATGCTTCCCTCTCTTCTACAAGTTCTTTTGATTGCTAAAGACAGCAATGCAATCCTCTCAAAGCCCTCTCTTTTTCAGGCTCTCTCTGAAAATAGACCACAGACTCAAAAGCCTGCATGCCACATATTTCATATCCCTGATACTGATGAGAGAAGTGAGTCAACTGGTACATGCAACCTGAAGGAAGCGAGGGCAGGTGGTCAAAATGATGCCTTACCAGCCAAAATTGTGAGCTCTGGTAGCTCCAATAAAAACTTTTAAAACCCTTGTCTCAGATGTCCTATTTCTGAACATTATATCAGTAAATTTTATCTAATCATACATGTGAAATCTGTAATGATTTGATATTAAAATGGCCTTAAACTGCAGCAGTTTTTTTATTATATTATAAATCCATCAGCAGCCACATTGTCAGAAGTTAGCCAGACAAGGAATAAAATATGCTGTTCTGAATCAAAAATGCCTCCCAAATACACTGTCTAATGTTTGCACCAAACATTTAAGGCAGAGACCGGGCTGCCTGTTAAACTGCAGCCCAGCTCATGCCTCTTGGTTTGCAGATTCTGTAGGATTCAGATGCACCTTTGTAGAAACCTCCAGGAAAAAAAGTTTACTGATAGCAATAGCAGACTCTGTGTGCTGTTTTCTATGAGAAATGAAGCACCTCCAGAAATTTTTGCATAAGCCAAGAATTTTGCACAAAACCACAGCTGTCAAAACAACTACTAGTTAAGGGCTGCCTCCTGACCTGCTGGTGCCTGGAGCTAGCAAAAGGAGAAATTGCAAGGTGCGTGTCAGTGATCCTTGGATGTGAAAACTCAAGCAAGTTGTCTCTGCAAACCTGGGATCAAGGTCAGGGTGTGCAGGCGCTCTCCTCAGAGCCTTCCCTCTGACCAAGGCCTCCTTGCCAGTCCTGGAGATGAATGTCCGCAGTCACTATCCACAAAACACCAGGTATGTTTGGTGTCACATATTAGTGCTTCCTCTGATAACTCTTAGGGTATTCGTATCCTAAAGCTGCTTTAGAAAAATGCTTTGAACAAAAGCTCAGTGCTCCTGAAATGATAAGAAATTAATCCTTATTGAAGTCAATGGCAAATACTTTCTTCTTTGCACATCTGGCAAAAAAGAAAAATAGGCACTTTTGAAATCAAAATGAAGCTTCGTAGACTTAGCAAAGCTGGAGTGACTTAGCTTCTCTGCTGTTCTTATGTGCATGCAAATGAACACATGTACTACTATTTAATTTAGCGCAGTTGAGATACTAAAGCTGAAGCGTGTATGTTGTGACAGTTTTGAGACAATTTGACTTAAGCCCACTGCTGAAACTTGCCAGAGCCAATCCATAAGCAATTATCTAAGAAAGATGCAAAAAATGGTATCAGGAACAATAAGAGGAAAGGTACAAAACACAGTCACTGATGACATCCTCAGTCATTACATCTAGAATTCATGCTGAGAGCTGGAGTTTCATCAGGATGTGGGAAATGTAATCTAGGATCATTCCCTTACAGAGATGTGCTCAAATATACAGTGTCATAGCATTCAAACAGCCTATATGTCCTTGTAATGAAAATCTGATGCAGATTGTGGCAGTTTAGCAGAATGTGGCACTCCTGAGAAACTGTGACTGTGCAGCCTTTTTAAAGATCATAGAATCATAGAATCATTATGGTTAGATAAGACCACTAAAATCATCTAGCCCAACCACAATACACCCCCACCATGCCCACTGCCCACGTCCCTCAGTGCCACATCCACACGGTTCTTGAACACCTCCAGGGACGGTGACTGCACCACCTCCCTGGGCAGCCTGTGCCACTGCAGCACCACTCTTTTGGAGAAGTTATTCCTAACGTACAACCTGAACCTCCCATGGCACAACTTGAGGCCACTCCCTCTCATCCTATCACTGTTACCTGGGAGAAGAGGCCAACTACCCACCTCACGACAACCTCCCTTCAAGTCATTGTAGAGAGCAATGAGGTCTCCCCTGAGCCTCCTCTTCTCCAGACTGAACAATCACAGTTCCCTCAGCTGCTCTCCTTAAGACAGCTGCTCCAGACCCTTCACCAGCTTTGTTGTACTTCTCTGGACACACTGCAGGGCCTCCATGACTTTCTTACAGTGAGGGGCCCAAAACTGAACTTAGTACTCCAGGTGCAGCATACAGTAATAGTCCAAATATATGTATTTGGTGTACGCAATATCAAAGTTGTCCCATGCTGCCTAAAGGCAAGTGATCATGTGATACATTGCATAAATTAGTACACACCTGCTGAGAAAGAAATTCCCTGGAAAAAGAAGCATATAAAAAGTGTCTTCTCATGCACCAGGTCCCTGCTCAACCCCACACCAAGTTAGGTGAGATTTTAGGTGAAGTTAGTCTAGATTTGTTATGGCCAGTCAGCATTATGTTACTGAGAAAGAGGTTTCCTGGGCTCAAGCTAAAGTATTCAATGCTGCAGAGCACTTTGCCTAGCAAGGAGTTTCAGAGGCTTTTTATTTTCCTATTAGAAGCTGAAGCATCAACTGCACTTGAGTATATCACATAGAACTAGCCTAAAAGGAAAGCACAAAGGAGCTCTCAACATGGCTGAGAGGTACTAGAGAACCGACCTAATAAGGAGAGAAGCACATTGTCAAGAAAAATTTACCACACAGCTCAGTGAATCTACTTGTATACATCTCAAGGCAGCTCAGAGCTGCCCTCCCTCACCCCAAATCCCATGTCCTGCCTTCAAGTCCAATTCCCAGAGTTTTTCAGCTCCAGAGCTGCTAAGGTAGCTTCGTTCTTCATGGCACTTGTTGGACTTCTGCAGCATGAATTTCCTCAGCCGCCTACTGAACCCAGGAAAACATCAAATATTCACAATTTACTGTTGCAAAATGCTCTTGGAGGGCAAACGTTCATTGAAAACAATGCTTTATTGAAAGGTCTTTGCTGGACAACTGCAGACATTCCGGTTACAAGCAGGCTTGAAAGATAGACCCTAAAGCATCAAAAGTCCAGAGGCTCATTAGAAATACAACAGAACTCTCTGTTCAGTCTAAAGCTAAATTTTTATCTGAATGTTCATCCACCCCAGCGTGTGATCTGACTTTGGGAATTCAGCTGCTGGTATCTACCAGTACAAGCTGTTGGAGCTGTACCAGTTTCTGAAGACAGATTGACCCTATCTGTTGTTGCATACCTCTTGGGTCAGCACAAAGAAGATTGGCAGTTTGTGGTCAAGGCATTCATTTCCTGCATGGAAGATGCAGCTTGGGATTTCTTACTTTTCCGAAAGGCTTGTAGTCCACACAGAATAAAAACAGTTCCAGTTGGGAGGGATCTCTGGAGCTCACACAATTCAACCCTTGCTCAAAGGAGGTCTGGCTTCAAAGCTAGGTATGGCAGATAATAATGGACAATTCATGATGGATCAGATGAGGTACTCAAAGCAGCCCAGCTTTTGTCCAGGAACTCCCTGAGTTTGTGAAACCAATGTGAGAAAGGTGTGGTGAGAAAGGGTGACTGAGATATGAGTACAGAGTTTGTGCCTCCCACACCCAAGCCCATCAACACAACCACCAGGCTGTCCTTATTACCAAATTATTTTTTTTTTTTTCTCAAAACCAGTGGGAAAGCTTTGGAAATGTTACAGTTTCTGAGGACCAGAAGCCTAATTCCAATAGTGGAAGGGATCAGGCAGAGATGTGTATCATCTCCCTAATCACAGAATCGTTTGAGTTGGAAGGGACCTCTGAAGGTCATCTGGTCCAACTCCTCTGCAATGAGCTTATGAGACTGGTTTTCAAAAGCAATACAAGTCCTTGTTTTATCAAGGCACTTCTGAAAAGTTTATCCTCCACCTCATCCCTGCAAGGCACCACCAGAAATTACACCACACACCAGGCCCCAGGCCCCCCGGCAGGACATTTGCTGAAGCCGAGATCATGATTTTTGCAGCAAAGTATACCAGGCGAGAGCCAGGCCCTGGCACACATGACAGCAGCTAGTGCACTTGGCTGATGCTCATTCCTCAGCTGACTGTCCTGATCATTATGTAAAATTCCTCGGCTGGCAGAGCAATGCTTCTGGTGAGATACAGCTGGCTGGAGGAGCAGCTGGATACAAATTCACAGCATGAGGAGGCTGTATTCCCCTGCATGCTGACAGCAGTCCCTGAGTTCCTGCTCTTCCAGGGACCTGGGCTGTCACACAGACAGCTGCAGCTCAGGTGATGGACAATTGTCCGCTACTGGATACAGAAAAGCATTTTTTTCTCCTGGGTTTCTTAGCAAAGCATGCCAGGAAAAATGATTTCAGCACGAAATTGTATCTGCAGGGTGAAGTATCAGCTTATAAATTAAAGTAGCCCCATCCAATGCACTATGCAATTTTGAAGTAAATCAAGCAAGTGCATGCAAGAACAAGACTGTGGGTTTGCGGGAGGAAAAAAGTAATAGAAATTTAAATACGAAACACTAGCACAAAAATTAAGGGAGTCTTGCTTTCAGTGGATTATAACAGGTTGAGTATTGCTGAAAAGATCAGGTCCTTGACTGAATTGTGATACATATTTGGGGGTATTTAAGGATCTTCCAATAAGTTTTCATGTGCCTATTAAGTGAGTGTGTTCTGCTGCCTTCTATGTAGAAGTGCTGCCAAAGCGTCTCTTCCTCTCTCCCCTAAACCAATATCCAGGAACTTTATCTCTGAGGTGCAAAGATGTCCCCATATACAACCCCAGTCTTCCTTTGTGTTGGGTTGTTTTTTTTTAATTCTTCTGGCAATATTTTTATTCAAGGCTCTGTGGTTTGCCCACCATCCTTCACTACAGCCAGGTGAAAATTTACCTGCTATTGATGAGAAAGAGCAAAAAAAAACAAAAATAATAATTACCTAATCAGAAAATGAGGAAATTATTAAAAGAGGTTTATGAAGGTGTATTTTGACTACGAAAGATAAATAAAGAAATAAAAATGTTACCAGAGCTACAAAACAGGTAGAAACTTTATTAAACACGGTCCTTTACACCAGAAATGTTGCTGCATATGTTTCTAAGCAGAAATGGCAGGTATTCAAAAGTGCTGTGTGATAGGAATGGTACTGATGATAAATATATACCACTTCGGCAAATATTTCTGCCTACACAATTTTAGTTATGTTGATCAAAACAAATCTCTAAAGTAGCCATTGGTCATAAGACCTCCACAGCACTGTGAAATTTGCAGAAGCTCCAGTAGCATAACTTCTGCCTGGAATTAAAATTAAGTGGCCTGCAAAGAACCACAATGCCTGAAATTACCGGACAGGATTTTTACAATACAATAACAAGGGACAGACATATAAGCACTGGAATCTCTCATCCATAAGTGCACAAACTTTGGCTGATGCCTCTACAGACAAAGAGGTATTGCCTCAGATATGGACGTGCCTATAGGTTATACGTGTCTTGCCCAGCAGAGTCCATAGTGTAAGAGCAGTCGTAGGCTGAGAGCAGTCTGTTGTGCTGGACACTGAATAGTTGCAATACCTCTTCTTCTTAAACCCATACTTTCTTTTGGCTCTTTTCACCTTGAGCACTACTATATTCCCAAGAAAATGTAAAATTACATACATATTAGGGTGTTTGTGTTATTACTTAAGTATAGTGTTAGAGAATCATTCTCACCAACTATGTTGTTTTGCTCAAATCCTCTATAACACTCTTTGAGTGTGTTCAGAGACTGATGCCAAATGCCACACCTGAATTTCTGTTTTGCTTTCATCTCAAACCCCTTCCAATCAGCTTCTCAGCATCCCTGCTGTAGCTGCAGAAGCTCCTGCCTTGCTATGCTCGCCCCACTGCTCCTGGCAAGGCACACAACACAGCAAAGGTGTGCAGCTGTCTTGAAGGATGGCCACTTCGCTGTGCCATGTTTAACGGATCCACACTAGTCTATCACAATGAATCCAAAACAAATCACGTAACTGCACTGGCTTTCTGACTGGGAGGAAAATGTATGCTCTGAGCCCTCCTGGTCTGATGACAGCAGAAAATGAGATTTTAACAAATCAGCCCATGAATAATGGAAAAGAAAATACCACACAGGTCAATAACATGTTGTATTTGATTTAACATGCCTCAGGGTGACAATGAAAAGGGCCTTCTATAATGAAGTGGCAGCTTCAGTGGACAAAGGAAGGGCAACTTACGTCACCTATCCAGACTTCTGCAAGACCTTTGATATGGTCCCAAACCACATTCTTATCTCTAAATTGGAAAAATACAAATTCTAAGGATAGACTATTCAGTAGATAGGGAATTGATTGGGTGGTCGCAGCCAGATGGTTGTGGTCAGTGAGCTCTATATCCAAGTGAAGGCCAGCAATGAGTGGCATCCCCAAGGGTTCTGTCTTGGCCCCAGTGCTCTTTAACATCTTTATCAATAACACAGACAGGGATTGAGTGCAGCCTCAGTGAGTTTGCTGATGACACCAACCCGAGTGCTGCAGTTAGAACCATAGAGTCATTAAGGTTGGAAATGACCACTAAGATCACCTAGTCCAACTACTGACCCATCACCACCATGCCCACTAACCATGTCCCCAGGTGCCACATTTACCCTTCTCTTGAAACCCCCAGGGATGGTGATTCCACCACCTCCCTGGGCCGCCTGTTCCAACTCCTGAATACTCTTTCTGAGAAGAATTTCTCTTAATATCCAACCTGAATCTCCTCTGGCTTAACCTGAGGCTATTACCTCTCATCCTACCACTATTTACATGGGAGAAGAGACCAGTAAACCCTCGCTACAACCTCCAGTCAGGTTCCTCCTTATTACTTCATGACAATATATAAGCATCTATATTGTAATATGAAAGTTTCACATGCAAATCCTCCCTCCTGCCTTACATTTAGCAGCAAGAATTTAGAGGGCAAAAAGAGTCTCAGTATTTTCTCCCACCTCTGGGAGAACTAAGCATCAGGATAGCTGGGGGCAAAGGTGTCACTAGGCCATGGTAATTTCTGGTACCTGTAGTCTGCCCCAACCTGAAGTTACATATGGATCCAGAACATCAAAGCAAATGTGAGAAAAAAATGGGATTCCAGAAAGGACTCAGAACCCCACATCTCCTGCAAGGACAGAACTTTCAATATCCAAGCCTCTCAGCGTTTCCCCAGATATACAAACTGTGCACAAATCATTTTGTATTACTTAACATATCTTGTGTATTAACAGAAGGCAGTTCTACTGGGCCTGAGCAGAATTCAACAGCTGGGAACTAGCGCAAAAAACAACTACTACAACAGCAACAACAACGAAACTGCTGTTTCTTTGTGTGAGACAATAGAGATTGCAGCCCTGTCAACCAAAAAGGAATAATCAAAGCTGTTGTCAATTTTGAAATTACTAGATTATAAGGCTTATCATGCCAAGAATCTTTATTTGATTAAAATAGTAATGTAGCAGCTAGGCTTTCTGTGTTAAATTAAACTAGTAGCTGTAATGATATGTGGAAAAGGAGGCGAAGTTCTCTGCTAGCAATAGATTGCATCAGTGAAGGGAAATCATCACAAGAGACCTCAAATGCAGCACCTATAGGGTGTGCTGGTTGTCTCGTAGATCAAGCAAACACAACAGTAATTAGCCCTCCCAAGAGATCATGTGTTTATTCAAACTAATAAAAGGAATTGGGCACCAAATGTCTATTGTGTTGATCCAGCCAACACTGAAAACCTTTGACTTGTGACATATGACCATGGAAGATAGGGGTAATTGCTATTAATGGGAAGGGAGGTTGGAAATGCAGAGTAAAAAATCTGCACATGACAGATGCTTCCATTCCATGACACAGTCACATGCCATGTAGTTAAAGAGTGTTTTATGACATTCCAGTAGTCCTTGGACCAGGTATTATTTGCTCCATTTTAAAAGACAGCTTCTCTGAGAGACACATTCAGGGCTCCAGAATTCAAAGAATCGTTAAGGTTGGAAAACACCACTAAGATCATCTAGTCCAACCAGCTCAACGCCATGCCCACTAAACATGTCCCTCCAAACCACATCCACATGCTTCTTAGACACCTTCAGGGACGACACCTCTGCTATCTCCCTGGGCAGCCTGTGCCACTGCCTCACTGCTTTTTCTGAGAAGCCAGTTCTTTACCCAGCACAAAGTGTACCTGTCCAAGCCATGGCCTGCAAGCTTCCCAGGGAGAATTTCCCTGCAGTGCCCAGTGCTGCCAACTATCTAGAAGTCCTCTTGGCAGTATCTTTTTTACTCCTTCTCATAGGCTCCTGAAATACCGAAGATATGGGACCGAATCCATTGAATACTGCAGGATTTCTGCTGGCATAGGTGTTCTCTCAATAGATGCCATGAAGATGATTTCCAAAGAAAAAAAAAAAAAAGTAATGCATGCCAAAAAATCATTAAACAAGAAGATGCTGCATCCTGCATAGAAGCAGGTTCATTCATTCATTTATTTAATTACTACTTCTTATTATATTATTAATTTGCTTCATTTATTTAATTCTAGGCTATCAGTTTTTCCTCTAGGAAAACAGCCCTTTTTCTGCCTTTTTTTGATAAGAACACGCTGGGTGCAGTTATGTTCCTGCAGAGATCAAGAATTTCAGTGTTTTCAATGAGATCACAGATCTGAAGCGTGGAAATGAGAGGAACATGAAAGCCCAAATGTTGATTTATGAGTGAATAAGTTTATGTTCCACACATCTTTGAGAAAATGAATGGTTTTGGCAGCACTGTACAGCTCTTCTGGTGTACACAGAATGTTTTCTTTCTTCTCCTAGGCAAATTAAAATATCAGTGGGTTCGTTTCTCTTTCGTGTTTGATCTGCGCCTAGATGGACAGAGAGATTTTAAAGCGTGTGATGGTCCTGCAGTGACCACATTAAAAATGCAAACATCTGCCAGCCATTACCACAGAGTGGTTTCTGAAATAATGCTCCATTTGTCCCCACTCAGAGTAGAGACACACACAGCGTGCAATCCCTAACCATGACAGCTGGTGCCTGTCAGAAAACAGTAGGGTTTTTGCAGTGTTCTACTCTGTTTGCCCCAAAATCATAGCAAAGATCATCCAACCTTTGGCACGCAGACTTCTGTAGTTTGATAAGTATGGCAGGCTGACATGGTTTTGTAAAGCTCTTGAAAAAGAACCTAAGAAGTCATCACTGTATCAATAAGCAAACTTCATGGCACTATTAACGATATTCTGCAAATGTAATTTGCCGAAGTCCCAGCAGCTTAATCTACCCTGTGAGAGAAACAATGGCCAAGTCTCAACGGTGAGAACCTAAAGGCTTTCTGCTGTAACAGGATTTAGTAATAACTTTTAATTGGCAGTTCAAAGTTAATCCTCAGGGGAAAATGTGGTCTGGCAAACATATCCAGTCACAAAGAAAAGGAAAAATCATTAGACTGTGGAGTTTTTTCTCAGTATTTCTTCAGCTATTGTTATTGGGAAATTTTATAGGTATAATTGTTGCATTGTCTCAGACAAACAAGGCTCTTCTTAGCTAACACATTTTACCCCTTCTGTATTATGTTTCTCTAGCAATGAAAAGGACGGCAGTAAGTTCAAATTTTTCAGTGCTCCTAGTAGGATTTAGCCTTATTTAATGCACTTTCTGAAGGGAAAATCAAAGGCAAATCCCCTCAACTAATGCTCTGCTCTTTCTCTTTTGTCCCTCAGCATCAGTTTCAGATGTCCACACTCTCATTTTCCTTCCATCTCCACTCAAACAGCATCCCCAAAGGCTTGCAGTGAGGAACCATTTCTCCCCCTAGATTAAGTTGAAGGAAAAGCCCATCACCCAGGCAAATCTTATTAACTCACTGGGATCTGTTCGACTCTAAACTTCAGCAGCTCTGTCATCCACGATTTCCCTTCTTCATTCCAGCAGTATTTAAGATTAACTCATGGTGAGTTGCTTAGCTCAGAATAAAGAATATGGATGCCTCAACAGAGAACTGATGAGGTCCAAATCAGCCTCCTACCAACAGATCAAAGCCTGCAGGGAAAGCTGAGTTGTCGATGAAAGCTCTGGAGCTGCCCTCAAAAAAACACCAGAAACTCTGATGATAGGATATGCTTTGGCAGGAGCGCAGGTTGCAGATGGGTGTGTTTTCCATGAGTGTTACTGAGAAATATGAAGAAATTCCAACACATCAGCTGATCCACCCTTCTTGAAAGGTGCAGCTCTTCAATGCCTGTTTTGCATGAGTACTAGACTTTATTCTCTCAAAAATACATTACACAAATACTTGCCCTAACAGTTACGTAGCCAACGTTAAGTGACTGATCCCCTGACCTCTTGCCTTAACCTTCATAGAAACCCAAATGCTCACATCTAGCTTGTAAAATCCCAAACTCTGAGGAAGCCAGGCAGATTTGCCCTCATCCTCCCTCACCAAATGCCGCACTGAACAGAACAGAACAGCCTATTGTTGGTCATACAGACTGCTCTCTTTCCGGCAGACTGCCCAAGCAAGACGATGAGAAAATCACAGCAGCTTGTTAGAAGTACAGCCAACATGAGTAAAATCCATGAAAACAAATGCTTTGGAAATGTAATGGGAGTACGTACATACTTTGTTCATTTTTTATTAAATCTTTTCATTTAAGAGACACGTTTACCCTACAACATCTACGCGTTGACTAACTATGTAGAACTAAGCACATTTTTTAAGCATAAGCGTTCATATCTTACAGTGCTCCTAGCCCAAACTGTATGCTCAAACTAATTCTTTTATGTACACATGGAATAGGAAGGGCGAAATACATACATCAAAAAACACAACAAGTCTGAGCCTCTAAAGAATCTACAAGTAAGTTAGAAAAATCTTTTAAATATTTAATATTCTGGGAAAGGCTGATGTTTGAGACAACGCAAAGCTAAAACAAAATGTAACTAAAAAAAAATAATAATAGTAATACAGAATTTTATAACATATACTTGATGTGTCTCACTAGCGTTTTAAAATGCTGCATGCTCAGGTACAAACATTAACCAGAGATGCCATGCTATTTGCAAAGTTCAAGTAACTTTTATTATGTGTTATTCGAATGCCCAGATCAAAACAACAAAACTAAACCATTCTAGAAAAAAAAAATGTAATAAAGAAAGATTGCATTTTACCTGCTTTATAGAAGAATTCTTGAAGCTTGAAAATTCTTTTACTTGAAAATAGAAATTCCAAAATGGAAAAAAAAAAAAATAGAAAAAGTGTGCAGGTACTAAAAATAAAAGATCTGCTGAGGGAGCTGCAAGATGCCTGTCGTTTGCTGACTATAACATTTATGTGGGTGGATGGCTTTGCTGATGTGGAACCCAGCTCAGCCGTTTGTAGTAAGCATCTGATAAGGAGAGAGTGACATTACATCCTGTGCACTCTCATAAATGAAGCAGGAATTCCCAGATTTGCTGTCACGTGCTTTCAGTGAAGAACTAGCACTCCGTTTACTCCCAGCCCCATTACTCCCTGCCCAAACAGCGCTCGTCTGAAGCCTGAGATAACTGGAACAAGTGGCAAAGACTGAAAGGAACAACAGATTGGTGTGAGCTTCAGTGAGTAAACGCTTATCATACTGCCCTGAGTTCAGGCAAGAAGCAGGAATAAATGTGCTGGGGAGAACAGAGCAGACATACCCTTTTTAAGCTGCCACAGGACTTATAAAGGAGCAGATTTAACAGTGCTCACTAAGAAAAGCTGAAAGGGAAGAAAAATCAAATTCTGTTTTTCCACCATAAGAAAGTACTAAAAAGATTATCCTGACAAATGCTTGTTCTCATTCTTTATACTGGAATTTCAAAGATCTACACATTCCACTACAGAACTCAGTGCAAGGTTAGTTAAGCACCATACCAGCCAAGCTCTTTTTGCCCTGTCAGATATAAATTGGTTAAAAAAAAAATCATAGCCCTGTCCGTCTACAGTCCCTACAAATATGCCAACTGAAAGAATGGATGCTACGTTAATCATTGCTATGAGCAGAACAGAGGAAAGGAAGATAACATAAAATCCATTCTTCACAAAGAGAATAACACTATTGACATTTTGCCGTATAGAATTGCACATTATTAAGTATTAACAATGATTTCTGTTGGCTGAGCCTTCTGAAAGAAGCAATTGTTCTTCAAAGATGAGCAACAGTTTTTGACCTTCCATGACTCAAGGCAGAGATGAACACTTCCAACTCCACTCATGATTATCCATAAGGTCATCAATAGTTACATTCAACGTTCTCTTTTGATGTAAATCCAAAGCCTATTTCTTCTCTCTTGTTGCTGTGGAGGTGCTCCTTATGTGAGTCTGGTGAGGAAATGGTGATGCAAGGTGGAGCATCACACAGATTCTGTTACACTGTTCCATTTGTGCTGTTGCTGGAGCTCCTTAACTATTCAAAAGTACACTTTTTAGTGGTTAGGTTTTTTGGTTGGTTGGTTGGTTGTGCGTTTTAGGTTGTAGAGCACATGTAATGGCTGCTCTTTTGCTATAAAATAGGCTCCAGTTAAAAACAACAACATGACAGTTCTTCAAAGCTCTGGGAAGTTACTGACAGCTCTGTAATTCAAGAAGAGTCCAGTCATGTTTTGTGAATGTAAATCTAGTTCTATCTTTTCTGTAAAGGCCTTTTGCATAAATGTCAACATCATGAAAATAGCAATTTGCAGATATCTGGTAAGCATAGGTAATATTCCATCCAATTTCAAGGAGAAGAGTTACACTGGTTTGGAGTAGAAATAATATTTTTTGGTAGTAACTTGTATGGTGCTGTTTGGGATTTGAGACAAAACAGTGTTGACAACCCGCTGATGTTTTCACTGCTGTTGAAAGCAGCTTCAAGATTTTCTTCATTTTTCACACCAGCAAAGAGACTTGGAATGCACAAGAAACTGGGAGGGGGCCCAGCCAGGACCACCGTCACCACCTGACAAAACAGATACCCCATACCATAGCACATCAAACTGAACAGTAACACTGGAGAGAAGAGAAAGGGGAATCCAGTTCAGAGCTGCAGTGTTTGGCTTCAGTTACATATGCTGG
This sequence comes from Alectoris magna, assembly GCA_030625065.1. Taxonomy (NCBI): domain Eukaryota; kingdom Metazoa; phylum Chordata; class Aves; order Galliformes; family Phasianidae; genus Alectoris; species Alectoris magna. The sequence goes on from CM060560.1 coordinate 66,195,361, forward strand.
AGCCCTGCTGCCCTGGAAATGGCCTGCTGACAGGAAGCAATGAATAAATTCTTTATTTTGCTTTGCTTGTGCAGGCCATTTTGGCTTTACTCATTATAAACTTTCTTTCAATGCATGAGTTTTCTCACTTTTGCCCTTCTGATTCTCTTCCCAATTCTGCTGGGAGGGGTTAAGTGAGAGGCTGTCTGGATGGAGCTCAGCTGTCTACCAGAGCTAAATCATGTGGGAAACCAGTACTCCTTTTGAAGATGAATCTTATACCAAGAAAAAAAAGGATTCCTTTATTAAGATAAATGGTTCACTTCCATCAATGTCATCATTTATCTGTGTTTCCATCGCTTAGATGCTCCAGTTGTGGCTAAGGACCCCAAAGCAGGAGATGATGCACAAGCACAGAAAAAGATTAAATTTCCATCTCTGCAGATGATGTGTAAGACAGAAGTCATCAAACACAGTCAGAAGTGGCAAAGACATCACCAATCAGCATGGTGACATCAGGATGGCAGACATCTAAGGGGTGAAGACTACCCTATTAACTGTAAGAGTTCACCAAATGCCCATCACTTAATTCAACCTACACTATCATTACACTTTGTACTTGAAAACTGCTACATCAATATGATAACCCAGAGCAGAGCTGAGGGGAGGCCCGATGGCGGCTGCAGCTCCTCACAGGGAGCGGAGGGGCAGCGCTGAGCTCTGCTCTGTGTGACAGCGACAGGGCCCGAGGGAACGGCATGGAGCTGTCAGGGGAGGGGCGGCTGGGGGTCAGGGAAAGGGGCTGCACCAGAGGGCGGTGGGCGTGGAACGGGCTGCACAGGGCAGTGGGCACGGCCCCGAGTGGTGGAGTTCAAGGGGCGTTTAGACACCACTCTCAGACACAGGGTCTGGATTTGGGGTGGTGCTGTGTGGAGCCAGGGGTGGGTTCCTTCCACCTCGGGATATTCTGTGATTGTATGTTTAACAGTGGATGGTCAGGCAGAAAGCCCAAGAATTCAAAATAAATATTTCCTGTGAAGTTTATACCTTTGTGTTGGTTTGATCTTGTCTGGTTGCCATACACCTACTCAGCCACGCTCTCAATCTCCATCGGAGCAGAACAGGAGGAGAAAACGAGATGAAAAAGCTTGTAGGTCAAGATAAAGGCAGGGCCACCACTTCACCAATTATTGTGATGGGTAAAGTAGACTTGGCCTGGGGAAAAACAATTTAATTCACTGCCAGTTAGTAACAGAGCACTGAGAAAAGCAGACAAACACAACTTCCCTCCCACCTCTTCTTCTCAGCTTCAAATTCACTCCTTCATTTCTGATTCTTCTCCAACCTTGTTCTCTCGTTAAGTTTAAGGGGGGGGGGGGAGAAAAAAAAAAAGAAAGAAGGAAAAACAGCGTAGTAATATCATACAATTGCACCAGAGAAAGTGTTACTTTCATGTCTCAGGTATCTAAAAATAATTAATTCACTAAGTAGCTGAGGTCCTGCAAGGCACATCACACACTGGGAACAAAATATAAACAAAAAATACTGGTAAATTTTGAAATCACGTCTATGAAAGATTTCAAAGAGGAAACTGTGGTGTTGCTCAGTTTGATTTAGGATTTCACGCCCATAAGGCTGAACAGTGAAACAGAAGCTAATTGAGGTCTGGACTCAAAATGATTTTTCTAATACTGAGCTTTGACAGTGCTCTGTTTCTGTGGATTAAAACTGAACACAGCTGGGAAGCAAACCAGGCTTGATTTTTGCTTTATGCTCTGCCTTCAGAGCAAAAACAGGACTTCCAACGCTTTCAATAAATGCTTTTATGGGGAACACTACCGTGTAGTTCTGGTTTTGTTTGTTTTTTTTTTGTTAAGACACATAAATAAATAAGGTCAGCGGTCTCAGCAAGTCCCACCTGTAGCTCTGGAGCAAACATCATTTTCTCAGTAGAGAAGAAGAAGCCCACAGACAGGCTGGCCATTGTGTGAAAGTCACGTAGCTCAAACTAATGGAGAGGGGCTTTTGCATTCCTGAGAGACTTTCCAGCAGGCGAGCACCGCGCATTCAACAGGCGGGGGAAGCCAGGCGGACCAGCTGTGCCCACAGGGCAACCTCAACAGTGAGCAGCTTGCACAAGGCACGGGTTCATGGGGCAGGGCATGCACCAAATGAGGCCAGAAGGACCTGCCCTGGAGAACTTGCTCTTATAGGAATCTTGTATCTTCTTTTGGGATTTATGAAAAACACACAAGCAATGGACTCACAGACAAACTTCAGCCCAACAATGCACGGTTGCATGAGCTGATACTGCTCGTGGTTTTGATCAGCATGGGCCCATGTTCAAGAAAGCACTTGAGGCCACAGCTTCCATTAAATCTGTTTAAAAGCTAACCATTGAATCTAATTGGTCTCCTACACTTAATGCAGATACAGACAACTAATGGACAAACTGTTCCATCATAAGGTAGGAAGAGATTCCTGCTGGCAAATTTTAGAAGTCAACGTGAAATCTGAAGGTCTTGACTCCCACTTGTGGTCCCTGGAGGTGCAGATTTAATGCAATCCATGGAAAAGGTGCTGCAACCACAGCCAAGTATCTACCTCAGAGTTAGATTAAAAACTCTCAAGACTGTATTGACTATATCGATTAAGCCTCTGCTTCCCAAGATGGGGAGAATAGATACGGAATCCAAATGTGGACACTTTCATCATAGACACTTTCATTTACAAGAGATGAGGCCTTAGGTGGTTTGGTCCAGCAGTCCTCTGGAGAGAAATGCCTACATCTCCTGCTGTTTGAACAGGAAGAGGGACATGCCTTTGCAGGGATTCTTTCTAACTGGGAGGGCTTCGCTCCGCTGAAGGCTGGTGTCCTGTAGCAACACCCCAGTTTGCCCATGTTTCCTGGAGCTACATTGAGCAAACACACTGAGTAAAGGCTCAGGCAGGCACAAGACCATGTGTGTCTGGGCTTTTAACTAGCCTCAGCCTCTTTTCATCTTCTCAACATTTTTTTTTTTTCTACTTATGTGTTTCTCTTGTTTCCTGCCAGGCGACCCTGTGATCTTTTTCTTTCAGAGTGAGGCTATCAATACTGGCTGTCCTGTTGTTCAGCCTGCACTGATGTTAGACAAACCTACCCCAGGTGGCTACTGGTGGAAGTCTCCAGGGCTTCATACCAAGCTTTTCATCATACCAGTCAGCCTAGCACTGTGCGCCTGTCTAGCAGCGGGAGGAAGAGCAGAGCACTCGTGAACATTCCATCCTCGCTCGCAGCACATTGCTGGCAAGGAGATGGGCACACATCCCAGCTTTCTTATCTCCGCCTGCATGCACTGTGAGAGGCTCCGTGCACCAGGTCATAAGATGCAGTTGGGGGAAGACGCAGATCACAATGGCTGCCTTTCAGCTCTGGACCCTGAAAGGTGGCATTGACAGCCTGCCCGGCGCTGATTGGCTCCATCACAGCTGCTAGTCACCACAGCCATCCTGCACGCCAAGCACTGCCTGTCCTTGCAGGCCAGGAAGGTTGCCGGACAGCCACAGTTTGCTTCAGGGCCACAAGGGGAGGAGACCAGCATCCAGAAGATAGAGAAAGGGCTGTTTGGATCGTTCAGTGGCTTTCTATATAAGATGTAATTACAAGAACATACACCCCTTTTATGCATGAGCACATACGTCAAAACAAGCATGAGACAGTAGTCCTTGCATAAGGGGAGCTTCATTTTCAAAAGTCATCTCACGTCCTCAAGGTTAATCATAATTCAGCAGAGGAAATTACAAAGATAAACCCTCATTTAGGTTGATATCCCATTTCCACAGAGAAACAATCACTGAGTAGCTCCAGTGCCCCATCTCTCAGTGCCTGTCTCCACATCTGTTCCGCAATAATGGCATGTGCCCCTGTTCCATTCCCCATCCAGCAATGATCTGCGGTGGAGCAAGAGGAATAATTACCCCAAAAGATTAATTTAACCTCAGTGTTAAATTGGGTTATGCTGTCATTATTTCTGTGTGCTGGGCAGAACAGATGTTATGTCTCTAGTAGATTTGAAACCATTTTGCTTAAACTGGGAAGTTTTCTCAAATTTTGTAAAAGAAGTTTAAGAGTAGTTCACAAGACTTCTTTCTTCCCAAAGTTACTTATTCTTCTCCCTTTTATTTCTCTCAATAAATACGTATGATTTATACATACATACTTTATATACAATTCTGTTAGGAAATGTAGAATCATAGAACCATTAAGGTTGGAAAAGACCTCTAATATCATTTAGCCCAACCCCAGTACACCCCCACCATGCCCACTGACCACATCCCTCAGTGCCACATCCACACGGTTCTTGAACACCTCTGGGGACAGTGACTGCACCACCTCCCTGGGCAGCCTGTGCCACTGCAGCACTGCACTTTCTAAGAAGAAATGGTTCCTAATATCCAACCTGAGAGTTGTAATGTTATTACACATAACAACATATCCCAGCCCCATATTCCAGAGTGGCTGAGCAGAAAATTCTCCGAGTTCTGCAGGATCTAATTCAATATTTGACAAAGCTGATGAAATGAATTTTCCCTCCAGTAACCTTAACGCATAGCTAGCTCCCATAAGCTACCCTACATCTCACCATAAACCCTTATTTACATATCTACTTGAACAGAGGTGTATTTGACAAGTCATTAATTCAACTCACTTCACAGTTTTTGTTTCTGACTTCTTACTCTACCAGGAAGAGGAGCGTTCTCATCTTTTGAAATGACAGAGAGATCCCACATTGACACCAACAGGAATGTCGAAAGCTCCAGACTCAGCAGTACCCACTGGCTTTTTTTGGGCTTCTGCTTTTCTATCTGCCATATCATTTTTTTTTTTTGTGTGTGTGCTAGTCACAAACTGCAAGGTCTCTTCAACAGCTAACTCATCATAGTTAACATGGATCTTTCACTTCTTCAAGGGTCCAGTATCCTGTTGCAGAAAAATCCAGTTATAATGAATGTTTAACAGTTTAGTAAAAACTCTACTGCCAGTGCAAAACCACCAGGTCAAAAGCCACGGCAGCTCTGCATCATCACAAGGTACATTCTCCAGGGACCACAGCCAGCCTCATGTATCTGAACTTCATGGGAATGTTCATCTCTGATGAATGGATTTCCTCATGCACAGTGCAAGGGGGCTGGACTCAATGATCTCCAGAGGTCCCTTCCAACCCCAATGATTTTGATTCTATGATTCTATAGCTGGCAACCCAAGGTACATCTTAGTGGTAGGAAAGCGTCATTTCACTTTGTGACAATTCATAATTCACCAAATGAAAGTCCTCTGTCATGCAGAAATCCCAGATGCCCTTGGGAGCTCGTCTTCTGAAGACTGCCTGCACAGCTATGAAAAAGAATCAGAAAATCACAGGATCACCGAAAGGATAAGGTAGGAAAGGATGTCTAGAGGTCACCTAGTCAATCCCCACTCAAGCAGGACCACCTAGAGCAGGTTGCCCAGCGCCGGTTAGCATTGACAGTGGCACAGTGAACTTAGAAGGCAAGGACACCTTAAGATTTTTGCAAGACTAAGGGGTTATACTTTCCATCTATTCCCACTGCCCTTCCTAACACAGTCCTGCAAAAATATGACACTAAAAGGCATGAGCAGTCCATATGTACACCATCACATTCACTGCTCAAGTCTGCAAGTCTGCGATTTGTGGCAGGATCTTCATGGAGGACCCCAGTGAGCTCGATGTTTACGCCTTGCTCTAAACTAAACAAAAAGACTTAGATGACATTCCCTAACGTGCTAAAAGGCACCTCAAAGTCTTCTTTCAGTCCTGCACCATCTTTCTTGCCCACTTTTCTTCTCTGTCCTCAGAAGTATTTATCTCATTCTTCAACCCCCACACAATTACAGCCCCTTCTCAGAGCAGTCAGTCATACCTAGGCTGGCTTCTCAGGTGAGATGATGTTTAACCCGGAGCAGACACCTTGCAGCCCCCCCAACACAGTATTAGTTTAACTACAATGTTTATTAGTAGGATCTGCCATCTTCTTCATGCAAGACAACTTACTGAAATCTCAGCAAAATGACCCCAAGACCAGCCAAATCCATAAGTGCTCATTATTTGCAGCACGCCTCTTAAGAGCGGGTGGGAAGCTCCGAAGTGTAGAGGGGGCACTGACTGCTGCTGCAGACATCACTCTCAGCACAGCTCTGAGACCACAAAGTAACCTGAATGTCCCAGAGGTGCCACAAAGCAGTTGTTTTACCATCTCCAGTAAGGGCTTGGCAGCGATTGTCACTGTTGTGTAAGAGGTAAGAAGATGATAATACGGTCTGTACCACTCCCAAATGGAAAGAAACAGCTTGTACAGCTATCTTTCAAATTAAACATCCCGAAAGCAAGTTCTAGCTAGGGACTTTGTCCTCCCCTTTTCTGTCTTCAAAGCCTGGCATAAAGTATATCTCAAAGCACACTCGAAGTGTGAACCATTTCTGTAACCAGCAACTGTAAAAAAAACATTTGCTCAAACTGTTCTCCATTAGTCATCCTCCAATTCCCGGATCTTCAGGAAACAGTACCCAGCTTAACATGAATTTCTTCAAAAACATACAAGGGCAGTGATATTTGCATTTCTTGCTTACGAGTACACTGGCTGCATCCTTCCCAACTCTTGTGACACAATGTGACCAAAATAGCTACAGCTACCACTGCTCTTCTCCCACTCAGCACTCACCACTCAGGTGTTCCACAGACCCAGTAATGTGTATTTTACTGGGCTAGTGAGCACTGGTGCTATTCATCCTTGCTCCCTGTTCCAAATGGCAGCCTTCTGTGGGTGGGAAGAGCCGGATCTCTGCAGTGCACTGGTTGGTAGGCAGGACCCATCAGCCCCATCAAAGAAATGCACGTAGCACTCCTACGATATTGCTTTTATCAATGCAGCCTATGTGTTGAAATGGCTTTTCTGTACAATGCAGGAACTTTGATCTCCTGACTCCCAGTCCTGTGCCTTAACCACAGAGGAAGCTTGAAAAGCTCCCAGACTTCTCCTTTCGGGTCATGCCCATGCACGGGTTTCTTAACACCGCTGCAAACTGTCTGGGCTTAAGCAAGGCCATCTTGAATTTGGATCTGTGCACAACACACTAGAAAGATAAGTTACCTGGCCACAGGATGGCATCTTCCCACTGATGTAGCCAGGGCCCACACAACAAAATTCAGAGCAGCTTCCTACGGGTTCCAGAGCATCTGGTATCTAACCTCACAAAGGGCTTAATCATACGTAATCATTTGATCAAGCTTGCACTGGTAAAATGTGTTCACACAACATTAGGTTATCCATGCCACATAATTGTGGCATTTTGCTGTGTCAGCAGCAGCCTCAAGGACTTCCCAGTCCTCTGCCCCAACCACACATGGTTATCCCTGGGATGGAGCCTGGAGGAGAGCAGATATTTTGCAAGATATTCACAGTCTCAGGGGGTTGCTAATGAGGAATTACAGGAAGGAGTCAAGGGCAGGGACGTGGTAGAGGTGCCCGCTCTCCCGTTCCTGTTTTTCTCATTTCCATCTTACTGGGCCAGTGCAGTTGGTAGCCGGGACACATTATGCACCAGGAGGAAGTGATTTCATCAAAAAAAAAAAAACAAGAGAAGCCTTGGGACAGAGGATTTCAGTGCAGAAGTGATTTTTCAATTAAAATATATATATATATATTTTATCATACATATATATATGTATGTGATGGCTTAACCCACCAACTGCTTCCAGAGCTGCTTGGAGAACTGCCATGCGCTGCTTTGTTGCTCCACCATTAATTTTCTGCCCTGAGGCTGACAGGCATATCCACACTGCTACACTGCTGTCTGAAACAGAGTTGGCAGCAGAGGGTCACAACAGCTAATTTATATGTGAGCAGCTACATTGTGAGACCATAAAACACAAGCGCAGATGCAAGAAGGGCACAGGAAGACTCCTGAAGCACTGAACTGCAGCACATCTGGATCTTCCACCGCAGGATAAATCAGCAAGCCCAGATCATAGAATGGAGACAGAGAGAGCTGTACAGGCAGAGGAGCTAGCACCTGGTTGAGAACAACGTTACGAAAGAAGATCTGGCCAGCCATTGCAGGTCTGCTCCAGAATAGATGAAAAGCTTCAGTTTCTTCACTTAGAGTATCTGATGGGGATTTCAAGGTTTTTGTCCGCAGTACTTTTGGATGTCTCAAGGCACTTTGGTTAGAATACAGCACCATTACTAAGTCTGTCCTATTCACCAGAAAAGTATTTTAGAGATAAAGAATAAAGCACTGTGGGAATAACAAATAAGCTGTAAGGACACAAGAAGTCAGTTTGGGCATTGCTGGGGGTAGATCAAGTATTGCTAGATCATCACCAAGAGATGCCTAACCAGGTTTTTAAAAGTTCTCATTGATCCAAAGTCATGATCTGCCAAGACTGGGCATTTGGGTGGAAAACTCTCTTACAGTTAGAAGTGGTGATAATGACTGTCTGGTGTTTCTACTGTAAGATACCTATTTCTTTCAGACCTGCTTTTGATAACAATGGAGAATGATCATTTCCTTTTTTGTCCCAAGGTTTTACACACTGGAAGACTCATCACGGTGCTTTCATCCAGCATTTCTGTATCAGAGATTCCCACTCTTCAACATCTCCTTCATGTTTTCCAACGGCGCCAGGGGTTTGCTTCCCTCTGTGCTTCCCTCAGAGATGATGTTGGTGTCTTACGAACACTGAAGAGTATTCCAGCCAAAGGTTTTTTATCTATCAATTTAAAATAGACTTTATGACTCTAATTAGTGACTGAAGTCCTTGGAAGGATACTTGTTCTTTTTGTACCTGCCTCTCATTGATGAGTTCTTCGATCTGAGATCCTCAAAGCCTTTTCCCTGCTAGCATTGCCTAAGCAAGAAACTGCAGATAAACGATTACACACTATCAGGACATCTTTGAGAAGCTGCAGGCTACATCTTCATTTACAGACATCAGGAATCTAGAGAAGCCAGTGGTTCATAGATCACGTCTGTGCCACAGAGGCCAAACATATCAGAACAAATACTAGGAAAATCATCACTCTGAAATTACAGAAAAAACTGATACAGATCAGCTCCTGGAGCTAAAGAGCATAGTGGTAAAGCACTTTACAAGGAGAAATAAATTCAAATGTGCATCTTCTAGGTAGACAAATCACAGCTTCGTCTACTTGGGTCATTTTTTTATTTCTCCCTTTTTGGATCTTCAGATCACTGAATCCTGGTTTTGGAGGAAAAAAGCAAGGCTTATCACCAGTGCTGAGTATTTGACATCAACCCGGCTACAGAGCAGACTTTTAGATCCCGCTAGGGGATCTCCTGTTATATCATATGCACCACTCCACACCCTCCAGACAAAATTGTGAAAATACTGCTGCTGAAACCTTTCTCAGGGCACGATGTGAGTACACAGCACCACAACTCATCGGAAAGAGCTGGTCGTGAATTACCACAGTGTATAGTTGTTATTATACAACGTTGTAACAGATGAATAGCCAGAGGTTATAGGAGAACAACTCACCCACTCTGAGGCTCACGGCTAGGATGGATGCTCACCACAAGAAACTCCACACAGGAGCAATCTCCAAAAGAGATGCTGCCTTAGTGGTGGTCAGCCCTTAAATGGGATCTAGGAGAGGTGGAGTCAAGCTCCACCCCTTCTGGCAGCACAGCTGAATTACCTTCACCTGTGCTCCCGCAGCTGACCCGTCACTTGCCTCAGATGGTTAATCAGAGGTTCAGGCTGTGATTAACAGTTTCCCATACACACAGCCAGAAAACAATGGGGACGGTGATGCTCTGTGTTCCTGGGAACTCCTTCCCGCAGTATGGCTCTCTGGGCATCAGATGACTAAATGCAGAACTGAGGAACTTGCAGATATGCCATCAGTACTCCCCATTTGGGACAAACAGGTAAATCAGCAGACTCTTCTACAAGTTTATAAGCAGTCTGTGTGTCATATTCAGCTGCTGTTCTTTATCGTCTAGGATGTTTTCAGGGGAGGTGAGTGTCTATATATGTTAGTCAAATAAATGTTCAGGCCAGCATAATGGTTAGGAAAAAATACCACATGTAAAAGCAGCAAAATTATGCTCCCTACACTCTGTGAGGGGGCTCGGTGATATCCTGTCTATACCCACAGGCCATTCAGCAGCTATGAAGTGGTTTTAGAAGAATCAAGAATTCACACAGGAAGCAAAGTAAATTTGAATATGAGAAGGGATTTGTCTTTTAGTCTCCTGCAGTTTCCTGATGGTACAGCTTTATAATAAATCCAATCGTCTTCTGGCCCTTTGGTTTTGTAGGGAAACAACACACAAAGGAGGGGAAAAGAAGACTAACACTCCAATCACCTGTTGCAAAGCTGTTTCTTTCCCCTCTCAGACTGTGAATCTGCATCTAAAAGCTGGGTAAGAGCAATTCCCATGTTTTCACTCCTTGAAATAATGACTTTCAAGAGGAAAAACTGGCTGCTCAGAAATGCTTCAAGTCAGGTGATAGGTGACAAGCATTGCGAAAGGTCATCTGGGACTCTTTGATTAGGACGGAGAAGCAGAGAAGGAAGCTTAAAAATCTTCCTTTATTCCTCCACAAATTACCAATGTGAGCTGCCATCTTACAAAAAAGTATTTATTTATTTTTTTTCCGTTTTGGGGGGAAGAAAAACTCTGACATTTGTGGTATGGGTTTTTGGTTTCTTTTTTTCCCCATGTAAGTTACAAAACTTCAGTGTTTTATAATAGCTCATATGCTCCTGAAATGAGGCTTGAATTCAAGAATGGCGGTTGAATGCAGCCTCAGTCCTTGGGCCTGTGGCATTTAGACACAACTTACTCATCTCCTGAAAAGAGGGCTACAGCATCTCTTTGATCGAGCTGGACGCCTGAAGGGCTCCTGAGTTCCCATGGCAAAGGACACCAGACAACCACATGAGCACTGCCGTACCGGATTCTCTCACCACACTCCCTCAGGACATTCAGGAGAAATTCAATTCAGCAGCAAAGGTAAAAGAGGTTGCTTAAACTTTTGAGGACTTGCATATTTTTTAAGGCTCAGAAAAGGCTCAGATTTTTCCATCAGCAAAGAAAACATGGAGGAGAGTGCACAGGCCTGGGTGTCACCTGGAATCACCACCAAGACAAGGGATCGGGACAGGAGCAGTCACCACAAGAGAACTTCAGCACTAAATAGAGTTCTTCAACGCTGACAACTATCAAAATTCGGGGCATTTTAGCAACAAATTGTTTCCCCGCTATTTTGAAACATCAAGTATGCCTCAGGAAAAGTGATTTCATGATCACAGTTCATACTTAAATTTACACAAGTTGGAATAGGAACCATATACAAGCACTACAGAATCAAGACTTGGTTGTAGACATTTAAATATTTGCATATAGCTATCCTAATAATTAGTAAAGAAAAGATTACCATTACCTTCTACAAATTTTGAAGGTAAAATGCTAGTGATTTGGCACAACTAACTCTTATTTTCCTACTCTGAAAATCTAGTGCACTCACACAATGCTACCTGAATGCCTCTTGACTTCAACAAGTTGTTCAAAATATTCAAACTCTGGACTCACATCTCAAGGTTAAGCCTTGTGAAATACTCTGAATTTTCCAGGGACAATGCTATACACGTTGTCATACTCTTCTGCTTGAAGGTACTTGAAGACATCCATCTCCTGCACTTCCTGAAAAGCAATTTTTTCCCAGGTGTAAAAGAACAAAATTACCATTGCAGACAACAGCAGCATAGAATCAGAATTGCTCAGGTTGGAAAAGACTTTAAAGATCATTGAGTCCAACCACAACCTAACCATACTACCCTCTGCTAAATCATGTCCCTGAGCACCACATCCAAACAGTTTTTAAACACGTGCAGGGATGGTGACTCAACCACCTCCCTGGGGAGCCTATTCCAGTGCTTAACTACCCTTTCTGTAATGAAATTTTTCCTGATATCCAACCTACACCTACCTTGGCACAACTTGAGGCCATTTCCCCTTGTCCTGTCACCAGTGAGAAGAGACCAGCCCCGTTCTCACTGTAAGCACCTTTCAGGTATTTGAAGAGAGCAATGAGGTCTCCCCTCAGCTTCCTTTTACCCAGTCCAAACAGCCCCAGTTCCTTCAGTCACTCCTCATAGGGCATATTCTCCAAGCCCTTCACAAGCCTTGTTGCTTATGAACTGCATAAGCAAAGTGTCCGTAATCACTGCTGTTAACATGTTGTGCAGACTTTGAGTTCACTCTATTTCCCTACTACTACTGATGTATATTGGTTGAACAGCAGTATGTGACAAACAAATGTAAAAGGCAGGAACATCTCTTAGTTGAGTTGAAGTAATGCTCATTCCACTGAACAGCTGGATGACCATGAAAAACACATACTGCTTTTTTTTTTTTTTTCCTGTGGCAGAGTTTTTATTTGGAGGGAAATTATAACTTTTGCATTTACATGGCACAAATTATATACAGTACACTTTCCATGATAAGAATTATGAAGCTTCACAGAAAGGTATCAAATTTGAGATAAATAATGCGTAAGCTAAAATATACAAACCAGGGGTGGAGGTGAAACTATTGGCCATTTTTATTATCTATAGAAGAATTTCAAGGAATAATGTGAATTCAATGTTCAAAAAATTTTAACAAACTTCTAGTAAAGTTAATTGAAATATTTATAATTCCATTCAGTTGTTGCACAGTATTTCCAATATACAATCAAGAAGATGCACAGAACACAACACAATATGAAAAAAAACCTACTGCACCCACAAATTAAAGGTTTCACTGCCTTTTGGATGCTGCACTACCTTATTTATATAAACATTTACAACACTTCAGTAAACACAAAGGTTCTAAACGTAGTGCAGCATTATGGGGGGCCGCTTTCAGCTCTGGAAATAAATGTTAAATGCCCATATCCTGTGCCATTTATTCTAAGCTGATGGTTTAAGCTGTCACCCTTAATTCCTACCATGTGTAGCAAACACTCTTTCCCAACTTTCAGAAGATTACCATTCTTCTGACTACACACTTCATACTCTGAGCCCCACACCGTCCTTGGCTTCATTGTCGTTTTGGCATTTTGCCTCAGTGCTTGTAACAGCTATCCCTTACGTTATGTCTGTTTTAATGCCCTGTTAAGTAGTCCTGTGTAGAATCTGAAGCAAAAGAATCTGCATCTTCATTATCAGAATCATCACTACTGTCATCAGCAGCTGGCTCCCCTGTCAGCGCTATCCGGGCGTAATCATCAGTGTCTATAGACTTGCAGAAATGAATGGCGTATTTCAGTTTTTCCTCTAGTACTTGCTTACAAGAATACCTGGGTAGCTTCAGGAGAAAAAAGCAAGTGTATGACTCGGGAAGGAAATGGTCCGGAGGATTGTATTTATCCAATACCTGTCAAAAACAAAGAAAACGATAGTTTCTTATCTGCTGGCCAAACCACAAATAAATATTGACGTGATACTTGGGAATTTTTCTTCAAAGAACAGTGAAAACACCAAATTCATCTTCCCTCCACTAAGCACATAAAAACATACGCAGAAACTTTCTTGATGATAAATGTGTGATTGGGAACAATCTAAGATAGATTCTGTTGTTCCGAGGATACCAAAACATGAATCGAACACTTCGTTTTTTGAATTTAGCTGAAATGGGTGCTGAGCTGAATGAAGTACTGAACAAAAGCAGAAAAAACAGTTGATGACAGGCAGTGGAAAATAATTAACATCTAATAAGCAAATAGCTGGGAATCAAAAAGAGTAGTCAGTTGCCCAAATTAAAACAAGAAAATAAATAGAAAGAAACAAATGTTTTACATCTTCATTGAACTGTCGAATCTACAATACAATTTCACATCAGTAATAAAATTGGCCTGTTCTCCTGTTCTATCACTGCACTGGTTTTGGCTGGTACAGTTAGTTTTCTTCACAGTGGCCAATACGGTGCAGCATTCTAGATTCATGATGCAAACACTGCTGGTAACACACCAATGTTTTAGTTCTTGCTGAGCAGTGCTTACACAGAGTCAAAGTCTTTTTCTGCTTCTCCTGCTGCCCTGCCAGCATGGAGGCTGGGGGTGCGCAAGGTAGGAGGGAACACAAGCAGGACAGCTGATCTCAAACTGACCAAAGGAACGTCCCAGACCACAGGACATTGTGATCAGCAATGAAAGCTCAGGGGGAAAGTTTGCTGGGGCTGCCATTGCTCAGGGGCTGGCTGGGTATCAGTCAGATGGTGGCAAGAAGTTCTGCTTTTCTTCAGTTTCTTCCCTTCCTCACCTTCATCAACCAGCAATTTATTAAACAGCCTATCTCAACCTCAATCAACCTCAATATCTCAAGAGCTGTCAAATTTTTTTTGCCTTTCTGCTTCTCTCCCCACCACTCCACCAGCAGGGCTGGAGCAAGCAAGTGGCTGTGTGATGCTCAGCTGCCTACCAGGGTTAGATCACAGCAATCATGCTGCTACTTCTCCCACAGCTAGCTATACAAAATAAAATCCCCACACCCCATTGCACACTACTTACCTGAATAACAAAGTCCCTCCCTCTAAAATCTGCAATAGTCCTGGGCAGCCTTGTTCTGCCCCATACAAAACGTAGAAAGAGAGATCGCTCTGTATTGGAAAATGACTCCATCACTTCCCAGAACCACTGTATCAATGAAGCAGTTGGTTCGATGCCTTTGTAAGTAGCTACGGACTTCAGAAGATGAAGTGGAATATCTGGGCTTCCACATACCTGCAAAATAAAATACAATGATAAGCTACAAAAGTCTGACCAGGTCATTTGCAGGTGATTTGTTTCCCTTCCATTTTCTTGAAATATTTAATCGGCTTTTACACTGACAAAATGAACATTCAGATATTTGAAGTGCTGTGCAGAGACTCCTATTACAATGACACTAAATAGACATGTTCCCCTCAGGGGACAATAATGAACCTTCTTCCATCTTCCTGAATCACACAAAGAATTAAACAATTTACCTGGGAGGAATATAGGTCTTGTTATCTTTCACCAAATTGCACTAAGAACTCAGTAGGCCCTAGGGTTGGTTTTTCTTGGTTGGCTGGTGAGGTTTTTGGGGGGGAAGATGGGGTACTTATGGGGTAAATGTCTTTTTTTTTTTTTATCTCTACAAATCATTCATTACATCACTGCTCAGCTATATAGAAAATAACCTTATGAACACTGAGAGAAAAATTAAACTTGTTCTAGTATTTCCTTAAGCAAAGTGTTAGCAATTGCAAGCGAGCGCTGTAAGCAGCATTACATGCGGGGTTTATTACTCAAATTGGGATTAATAGTACATAAGCAAAGAACACAACTCAGTTTTGACAGAGGTAGCAAAACAGAAACTGATACCATAGTTTCCAGTTCATATCCTGTAAAGAGTGAAAGCAGAGGAACTGGAACAACACGGGCCATCCCCTCACGAACTGCCGCCACTTGTTCATCAAATTCATGAAGTCTGCAGAGACATATTTCCAGAATACATGTGAATGCCATTTCTAGTATTTACTTGAACTAATAACTACGGTAATATTTAGGAACCGTTATGCTTTCTCCTTAAGTCTCCAGCTATGTACCAAGGAACACTTATCATACAAGATGCCTGACCCGTACCAGTTTATCAAATAATCCATACTGCACAGCACGTATCTCACTGTATATCTCTCACTTTTTGGCACTTTATTGCCAGTATTCTTTATGTACTGTGCCTGGCAAGAATAGACCAATACTCCATATTGAAACACCATGCTCTTGGGAAAAGAACATCTGCACCCTCAAACAATCCTAATACTAGACAAGCACTATGGTAAAAGAAAAATGAGTCTCACGTAAAACATGATGTCTGAGGAACGGATATGCCATCTTTTCAGATGGTGATGGATGTTGCCACCCATGATTTGTATTTTACCTTCTTTTTTTCCCCGTCAAGTTAATTTTTAAGACACTGAGCTCTGCAAAGCAGAGTTTCACATCACTGCCACTGTCCTGTCTTCAAGGCTTGTCATCACCAAAATAAACAAAGATCAAGACTTTTTTTTTTTTTTTTTTACTCATACATTCACATTTTCACATGAATTCTGTTCAGATGCCAGATTTGTTCTCAAGAGATTCACATAATTAAAAACTTTGGTATTTAAAAGTTTTTCCCAAAAGATTTCTAACTGCCAACATCCTCTGAGAATAGCCAGAATCTTGAATAGAACAGAAGCATTTCTTCAAGGTAATGTAATTCTTTAGGATCCATTTGATATTTTATATAGACCTATAATTTATCCATCACAAATGATCCTCGTGCCTACTGTCAAAAATAGCTTTAGGTATTGGCTCATAACCACTTATAGCAAAAATGAATAAATAAAATAGGAAAGCAAGGACTACAATTCACAGAGTCGCTGGCAGATACTGCACTGCAAACTAAGAAGCATATAGTGATGAGATGGTCTTGCACAGGTGTCGTCTAAAACAGATGACTGTGGTGAAGATAATAAAACATCCACGAATCAGTTTTTTTGCCAAAATTATCTTCATAGTTTAACAGGCACGATAGCTACTAGGCTCACTGTTTGCCATAACAAGATGCCTAAAGGTCAATGTACCGGTCTAGATTAGATAGCTGGGTTATCTAAGTAACCAAAGGCCCATTTTCGCAAACGCTGAACAACTACAGCTCACAGAGTTTAGTGCAAAGATCAGCTTTTGGCATCTGTAGATGAATTTAGTTGTCTGCACATACACGTCAGGCTTATTTTATAGCATCCAGGATATAAATGTTTTGTTTTGCATATTCTACCTTACATGAGAATAGGAAAATTCAGCTGGGGCCAGTCTTGGCTAGATTATCTTAGTGGTCTGTTCAAACATTAATGATTCAATTGATGGTATTTAAAAAAAAAAAAAAAAAAAAAAAAAAAAACCTGTGAGAGCAGTATTACTGAAAGCGCTGTTCACAAGGAGCTAAATGATCAAAATACAAGAGAATGCATGCAAGGTAATGCTTCAAGCCTACTACTTTTAAATGAAAATGCTTATTCATTTAACAATTTGAATGACTTATTCAACAAACCTGTAGTTTATTGCCAGCCTCACATATTCAGCTCTGTTATCCAGTGTAATATGAGTGTACTTGGAACTCAGCTGAATATCTTGACCACTTGCATTAGGCACAGTGAATGGAAGGCTCATAGCTTCAAACTCTTCTGATGTAGCTTCATTGTCTCGAATGTACATAAGCCCAGGAATAAAATCTTTATCAACCTTTTGAAAAAATATGCCTGAGTTAAAGTCAGCTTATTAGCACCTTAAAACATTGTGTCCCTCCTACCAAAAGTGTGACATCGTGCACCAGCTACTAAAATCACTGTGTCAAATGTCTGACCATAACCCATCTAAGTGAATTCGGAAACAGCAAAATGGCTCAGTATATTACACGAAATTTCATTACGCTGAAATGTCGAAAGGTGCACGTGTTCTGGATTTCAAACCATTCGGGGAACATTTGCCAAGGAACTGTATTATATAAGAAAATGGATTTAAATCTTAAAAATGCGATCAACTCTACAAAATCCAGTGGTTGTTTTGGTACAAAAGAAATCTCCTTACTGACATGTAAAGACCCAGTACTTTTACAGAAAGTACATTTCCAGATGACAGTAGCTGAAAACAAACTATCTTTGTAACAAAGATCTAACTCTTAACCGCACATTTAGTGAGTTCAGTAAGCAGAAAGTTTGTGATTCTCGGTATGTTGGCTCAAACTATTTTCCACAGTAGTTTGAACTCATTTTCAGATGCTAACAACTACGGAAACATTTACTGGCAAGAAAGAGTTTGACTACAAACAGTTACCTAGTCAAACCTACAAGTGGATTTGAGAATGCTCTCAAATTCAGAGAGGTTATTTAACTACTTCTGAAAGACTTAAATTTACAGCTTTAACAGAGAGTACAAGTGAACCTTACATATTGGCTCAGAAATGTGAGAGGTCAGACAAAACACTATAAACATGCACAGCAGGGAAGCCAATCACCAGAGAACTGTTTATGTTAGAGTCTGCGCATCTTCTGCAAGTTATAACCTACAAAGAAACAGCACGCCCACCTCACTGAGATCAGCAATTGTTAGGTTCATTCCTGCAAGCTGTTTCCACACCGGTTCAGCGAGGTTGAGGCTCAGAGGGCTGCCAGTCCGGATAGCAATACCCAGAAGTACACCTGTAAGTTTAAACAAGGATGGGGAAGATTGTATTTTTTTTTATTTTTTTTTTTAATAGATTCCTAATATTCTGAACATGTAATGCAAGTAGAATGTCACAGTGTTGCTAATTACCCAAGAAACGGAACATGTTCATATGCAAGAGAGACTTGGCAGCAGGATTTAATAGGAAACAATCTCTGTTTGCTCCAGATTCATCTCTTCCATTTGGTGTAACGATTAACAGAGGGGTCAGCCCATTCTGAAGCTCCTCACACATTTCTGCTATTGATTCACTGTAACCTCCACCGCAATCATCCACAGATTCACCTTGGAGAAGAAAAGAGGCTCAAAAATATACATTCTTTCAAAAATGTGTTTACAAACAAAGTCTTGAAACGAACTGGATTTCCTTTGATGTGGATAATTGTGTAAACAAAAGTTTACTAAAAGCTACATCTGTTCTTCTGAAAACACCTGATGTTTTCCTTTGTGTTTGGATTTCTCCAGTTCCTTGGAAACAGAGCTATTTTAGAAGATTTTCCACAACATACCAGAGTTTCAAGAATATTCTTTTGATAGAGCTTAACTACCACTTTTGTTTTAAACACTTGTCAAAATAAAACAAAAGAGATGGCAAAGAGAGCCAAACCAATGTGACTCCTGTGTATCATTTTAAAGTAGATATATTCTATGTATTTTACGTACAGTAGATACAGTGCGTCCTCAATCTAAATTGTATTTCATCAAAAAATTCAAAGAGACGTGCAAATTGTGAAAATGATGGAAGTAGGAACAGCCAGTCTGAGTTACTTTTGGATTCAGATAACTGGAAAATAGGTGTTGGTTTTGCAAACACCCTTCATAAGTAAAAGAGCTGCCTTTGGAATTTGAGGACAATTACAACCCCGTTTCCACCAATCTTAAGGGTTGTTTGCAGATTTTTGGTTGTTTTTTGAAGATTTTTAAATTATTTTAAAAGGCCTTATTATTTCCTAACATTTTAAGCACATTCCTCTGCCTACATGCTGTTTCACTGTATCCCTTCCTTTCCTCAGATCCTTCAAAAATAAAAGAGAAGAAGCCGGAAAAGATAGGTACAAAACTGTTGAGGCAAAGACGGTAGGAAACAAAGAATCCTCTTACCAACAAACTTGACTTTCCAAACCCGATGAGGAAGCAGAAGGCTATCAGGGCTGAAAGAGCTCATTTTAGCACACATTTGTCCAAAAACTGACTTTGTACCATCCGGCCCAGCCAGTCCACCTTTACTCCTAGAACGTTTTACCTGTCAATTATACATACGATAATAGTTACTACAAGAACATATATCAGCCAGCATCCCTGCCCAGATCAGAGATGAGATTAATATTTATAACATTAATGTATTTAGTGAAACATTTGTAAACGTCTACCCTGTATTTTGTGCACATGTATATTACAAAGAAAGTAAGAACCAAGCTTCAAATTACAGCACTGCAGTATTTTTCATTACTATTTCATAGCTAATCAACCCTGGATATAGATATTGCAGATTCTTATTACTGGCTTCACCCTTTAAAAGAAGGCAAAAGAATTTAAAATTTGTAGCTATTAGGAGGCCAGAAATATTAAAGAATGGCTGAGGGTAGAAGCCATTCTACCCTCTGGAGGAGGCCCCTGGAGGTCAGCTGGCCCAGCCCCTGCTCCAGCAGAGCCACCCAGACCAGAGTGTCCAGGGCCACGGCCAGGCAGCTGTTGGAGATCTTCAAGGAGGAGACCCCACAGCCTCTGGGCAGCCTGTACCACTGCTCCATCACCTGCACAGCACAGGAGTGCTCCTGGTGTTCAGAAGGAACCTCCTGTGCTCTAGTCTGTGCCCATGGCCTCCTGTCCTGGGCACCAAGAGCTTACTTAGCTCCACACCCTTTCCACCCTCCATTCATGTGTATTATATACTCATTGATCAGATATTCTGAGCCTTCTGTTTTCCAGGCTGAACAGTCCCAGATCTCAGCCTTTCCACCTAAGACAGATTGTCCAGGCCCTTTATCATCTTTCTGGCCTTCCTGTTGGGCTCTCTCCAGTACATTTATACCTCTCTTGTACTGGGGAACCCAGAAATGGACACAGTGTTCCAAGTGCGGTCTCACCAATGCTGAGTGGAAGTATCGTTTTCCTCAACCTGGTGGCAATGACTTGCTTAACACAACCAAGTTTACCATTAGTCTGCACTGCAGCAAGGTCACACTGCTGTCTGATGTTCAGGTTGATGTTCATCAAGACCCCCAGAGCCTTTCCAACCAAGCAGCTTTCAGGTTGGGCAGCCTCTAGCCTACACCTGTGTGTGGGCCTTGTCCCTCCTCATGTGCAGGACTTTACACTTCTCTTAGTCAAGCCTCATGAGAATCCTATCAGCCCACTTCTCCAGTGCGCTGAGGTCTTAGCAGTAAGACCTCTCTGGTGTATCAGCCACTCCTTCCATAATTATCCTCAGCAAGTTTAGTTGCTGACATACGTTCTACCCTATATTCCAGATCATTAATGAATATGTTAGAACGGGACTAGATCCAGTACTGATCCCCATGATATGCCTCCACATACATACTTGCCTCCAACTGGACACTGTGCCACTAACACCTGACCCTCTGAGCCTGGCCATTCAGTCACTTCTCAACCAACCTCACTGTCTGGCTCATCTAAGTTCATACATTTAATCCGGTTGTTCACCAACAGGTGAAAAGAATGTATACCTAAACATCAATCAGAAAAAGATACTGATTCCAGGTTAAGCTGCGTGCCAACTTCCCCTAGGTCTTATTTCTGTGACATAGCTGTTTAACCGTGATTACTACAATTATCACTGTTAACAGAAGATACTGACACGAACATGAAAAGCACAGTATCTGGTTACCTAGGTGTTCCCACACCACATCCTGCATTGACTGAATGACTGCTCATTCATTCATTAAGAGGTTGATTAGATCTCAGTAATTTTATGCTTTGAGCTGGAAACACGTGAAACAACTAGGGCATGTTCATAGCAGCTAGACAGAATGATTCTTAGCAGCTCTTCCCTAGATAAGGCTTTCTTCCGTAGACAAGGAACTATATGTTCCCCTCAACCACCAGTACCTTATTCATTCTTAATTTCAAATGGCTCACTGTTCATCTGTCTCCACTCAGCATTTTATCTGTTCATCTTGGAAGCAAATGGAAAGACAGAGGGACGCCAGTAACAAAGTCTGTTATTAAAAAAAAGTTTTTTTCCTTTATTGGTGAAGAAAGGAATAATGATTCAGTAAGTCTGTACTTTTTGTTGGGCTTTTTATTTGTTTGATTTTGGTTTTCCTGGATTCCAATATTCTTCTCCTTAATGAACTTGTTTTAATTTAATGGATCTCTAAGGAATATGGATGCCTAAGAAATCTGAAGTTGAGAAGCTGAGAGCCTTCTCTTGAAAAGATTAGGTATGAGTAGGTGGCCTGTGAATGCAGTAGTTAATTCACTGCTATTCCAAATCTCAAACTGAAAATACAACTCAAGTGACAATAAAATGGCAAGCAATCTAGACAAGTCAATAGGAAGGCACTCATATTTGCTATTCCTGTTGTACATTTTATTTAGCGCTTGTTCACTAGCAACACAGGGTTGGCATTTAAATCTGATCACGTAGATGCTGGAATAGTTACAACTTGACTTTAACAAAATAGTGTAAGAATGTCACAAGGGATTATTGACGCTTCTGCTAGCATTGTGATATTTTGCTGTGCCAACAAAGACAGATGTCCAAATTAAAATTTATAAGGTTATTAACAAAGAGCAGAACTCTTCACTAAAAAAATGACAAAATTCAAACAGATTTGTTTAGGCCACATTTCACCACTGGTGTTTTATCTTTTCATTGTAGAGGTCCAGAACATGAAGCTTTGCTCCTGTTTCCAAATTACGTCCTTCAGAGATGTAGTAAGCAACCTGTGGAATCCATTTTACTGAATAGGATAAACAGTTTCAGATGTAATCCTTATTTAGTATGTCTCACTAAACACAGATTATGCAACATAAAAAACTTCGAAATACAGTTCTAGCATTCTTGCTGTTGAGGTAATTTTTCAGCACAAAACACATTGACTAGAGCCCCAAAAGATCTTCCGTAGAACAGTCTGCCATCAGAAAATGCTAGCCTGTGCAAACCCCACGTTTCCTGGACCAGAGAGAATTGCAACAGCTCACTTGCCGCACACAGCCATGTGCAGAAAGAATCAGGTTCAAAAATGTACCTCAGCAAATAATCAGTTATTGCGAGCACAATCACTGCAACAAGGAGGAAGAAGCACCCAAATACATCTGTTATCTGCCTACTGCATTTTTAAATAATGAAGGTCAAAATTTAAGTTCTTTCTCCAAATCTGAATAACAAGACCTTCTATTTGCCCTAAACATCCTCAGAGAACCTAGAGAAATACTGGCCATCCTGAGGGATCATCTCCAGTTTCAGCTTGGGTAAAACTTATTATGTCAAGCCACACACTTAGGGACTAATAAAAACGTTTAAATAAAAAAAAGATGACAGTTTGTTAGTTGGAATCAGCTAAGAAAGAGAAAAAGGTTCTGTTAACATAGAAGAAATCTATGAAGAAAAGAAACACAGTTCAAGGATATGTCACGAAATCAATTTCCAAAAGCAGAAAAGAAGTATCAGCATGATAATTCCAAGAGCAGACATCATCTGCACCTTGAGGTTTCAGTTAACTATGCTCAAACTGAAACGGCACTGAAAAAATACACTATCAAAAGATCAAAAGTACTGAAAGACCACTCCACAAAAACAGACACACAAAAAGCTTAGCTTGTTCAATGCAGGAAAAAGAAGGTTGACGTGTTCTTTAAAAGCACATTTGGAATGTGGAAGTGAAGTGTAACACTTGCAAAAGAACAAAACATTCATTCATTCATCTCTTGTATAACTTAACATATGCAGAAGTGCAACATTCCTCCCAAGACAGCAGAAGACACTGAACCAGGAGATCTTCTGAAGTGCTAAGAGTACTCATTCTCCTTAATAACTACAATTTGTTTGCCTTTTTAAAGGAGGAAAGCTCACAAAATACAAGGCATGCTCCAAAAGTAATGCATCCTACTTTATTATGCTAGCCCATGGATGAGGCAGATGATGGTGGCAGGGCAGTGGAGATCGAACCTTCTCACCAATATTCTGTTACATTTTGCTGCCACACAACAGATGGCAGCAGAGGGGCACGTGAGGCTCCAAAAGGAGCCTGACACAAAAGTGCGTATGAAGCAAAGGTGTGTTACTGAACTCCTCCACATGGAAAAAATGGCACTCACTGACATTCATTGATGCTTGCTGAACATTTACAAAGATCAGACAGTGGATGTGAGCATAGTGAGGCAATGGGTAGTGCATTTCAGCAGTGGCATGAGAGATGAGAAAGATAAGCCATGTTCCAGAAGGCCAAGCACAGCTGTCACCTCCACTGGTGCAGATTTTTACAAGCGCAGCATGCAGGCTCTTGTCCATCACTGACAAAAATGCATAGCTAACAGCGGTGACTGTTGAAAACCATGTTTTGTGCTGAGAATTTTCTCTACTGAACAGTGTTATTGTGCTTTTTGTAGCTGTTGCAGTTTCCGCAGAAATAAACAGGCACTGCTTTAGGAGCAACCTATGTATTTTAAAGAACAAGTCAGTATCTGCACAACAACTTTAAATTAAAATCTCATTCACTTATTTTACACGGAGGAAGAAGTAGTGAACTGACCGCACCATATAATTTACAAACTGTAAGAAGTGCCTTTTGACAGCAAAGGAATTTTCAAGTCTGTCTGCAGTTGAACTCCCAACTACAGTTGAGATGAAAACTCTGTAGCTGTTTGAGACTCCATAAAGCAGCTTTAAATCATTACTTAAAGGATCAAATAGTTTCATTCAAATAGATCCTTCATTCAATAGTTTCATTCTCTGCAAAACCTAACTCAAGAGATTATAACCCACATTTTGTACTGTATAAGCAGGGCAGATTACGAGCATGGTCTTCTTTAGTCTTGGCTAAATCTTAGACTTGTGTTACAGAAATATCTCATTTACTACAGAAGCTATGAAAACTGAAGCCTCGATGCTAACAGTTTTTTTTCTAAATTTATAGACAGGCTGAATTAATGAACAGGAATACAAGAGAAGCCCATCCTTAATTATTAACACAATAGTAGAAGGACACTAGGAAACAAGCCCAAAACCCAATCACTTGTTTTCAGCTTAAAGCTAAATATTTGCACTGCTTATTTTGAATTCCCCCCCCAAAAAATAAAAAGACAAATAGTGAGAAGATCACTGGTATTGCCTCTAGCTTCCCAAAGTATGTATTAAAGCAACATATTTTAATCACATAACATTAGCAGAAGTTTTAAGAGCCTGTGGAAAATGGCAAATGAGCAGAAAATATCATCCAGCCAAAACAGAAGGTATTTCAGCTCACTGAGAAATAACTAATTATTCCAAGTTTTTGAAGCTTCTCGATTCTAACTTTAGAAGGAGTAGGTTTTCTTACTTCCTAAAATATATTTGAAAAAAAAAAAAAAGAAAAAACCCACACCACTAAAGGAAAGAAACACATAAGGATTCTGTAATACCAAACATCAGCCCATTCAAAGAAAAACAAACGTTTTAGTATTCTACATTACAGAAATATCTATGGACAAAAAACAAAACAACAAAAAAAAAAAGCTTTATCTGGCCTGAGGCACAACATTACATTTTCTAGTGTCAATGACAAGAAAAAAAGCCCTTTTATATCAAACAGTTCTGCAATCAATATGATCACATGCAATGACGAGGACAAGAGTTTATCAGCCTGATTCTTAATCATACTGAAGCTCCTTCTTCCTGCTCCCCCCATAATCCTTCATGTCCTCTATTCTGAAAGCAACAGAGGAATAATTCATGTGACCATCTTGGAAGGTAAGAAAGGAATCAGAATCACTGCTCTCTTAAATCATCTAATACAGTGAATTTTGAAAAAGCAATTCTTTGTCAAACAGGACATACTTTGCTCATTGTAGTCTAAATCATACACTTATTATTTCAAGTGTTCCCTCCTCCCATACACCTACAGTCTGGATGAAAACACACTGAAAAGAAAATAAGCTTCACTGTTTTATCCTCCAACAATAACCCAACTCCTCAGTACTCAGACACCGAACAGCTGAAACACAAAGGCAACCTGATGAACGTTAAGCACTGGTGGCTAAACGTAAGTACTAAAATCAAATCTTCGACTTAAGATACCTGTATTCTATTGAGCTCAACCACTGGCCCATGCTGACGATCTCTCACCATAGTTGCTTGCACAACCTTTCGGAAAGCTGCCTCCTAATAAAGGAAAACACAAAAAAATAAGTGGTAAGACTGCAATCAAATAAGAACACTGCATGTATTTGACAGATAAATATATTCTTAGTTCAATTAAGGAAGAAACAAACAAAAAAAGGCTCTTCAACAGAACATAGTAACTGATGCTATAGTACTGTTCTTAAGCAGTTTTCTTCCAAGTACATCACATAACACTGGAAAAGGCTTAAAGCCTTTGAGTTTTTCTTTAGAAGATACGGAAGCAAGCATCAAACACTTTTGACATGCTCAAAAACAACAAGAGCAACAGAATATAAAACTGTGAGATGTTACTTAAGGAGCATGTTATTTGAGCTACTACAATTCACACCTGAAACACCTGGAATACTAAAAACTAAAGAAGAAAATCTCTCCTAGATCACACAAAATAGAGTCTTGAAAAGTTTTACTGCATCCAGATTCAGTTATTACCAGGCAACCAATATGCTCCTGAGTGTAAATTAACTTATGCTGCACTAATATGAATGTAATTAAAAGTTGGAAAAAAACAGTCAAAAAGTCAAAGGGGAGACCATTTTGCCATGGCAGGACAGAAATAAACAAAACAAAAAAAAAAAAACCCACAATTTTTTTGGTGCAAATTATCTGTGTTTCTCTCACTAAATATTTGAATCCACTTTCACATTATCAGTTTCAAGAAAGCTTTAAAAACATTTCAAGTTTATCTGGTGTTTGTTTTTTAATATCCCCCCATCAAAATGATGTCAAAATGCCTCTTGTAGCTGAAGCAAGGAGGCCTTATACACAGGCTTCCTCCAGTTAGGCAGCCTGTCGCAGATCCCAAACACTAGATGTCCTTTATTGGTCCAGCCAGTGATTTTAACCCACAAGCTCTGAAACTGGTCACAGCTGTTTCTAAGAGACTCAGAGCTCTTCACAACCTATCTGCTTATTAACATAGAGGTCAACTCACCTCCGCTCTTGCTCTACCTATCCCATCTAAAAAGCTCGTAGCCCTTATTCGCAGTATTCTAGTTGTGCTATATATCCTGCCATGTTTTTACAATAGCAAATACAACATTTACAATTTCTGGTGTCCTTGATGTTTGCTTTTGACATAAAATATGCCTGATACCACATTTTATCTTATATCTGAAATCTTTCTATAACTGTTCTGCACACTATAAAATAATGACATTGAATATTCCTCCTACACACAAATTCCTGTACTTAAATTACCTAAAGACTCCCATTAATAGCATTAAGATGCACAAGTATCATGAATAAAACGGACTTCTCTTTCACTCCTTTGATGAACAACTGTGGTCTTCTCTTGGCCCATGAAGCATGTATTCAGCCAGATTTCTCTACTACATAATTTTATTGGGGTCTAGAGAGACTGTGAGCCAACACATTCTAAGGAGTCTAATGATAGGTCATGTGTCTTACCTAATGATACAGAACAGCACTGCAGAAAAAAAATTTAACAGCTTCTAGTTTCAATCAGATCCCCTAGCAAATTTTGTCTTTACGTATGGCTATCACTTTTTGTTAGATTAGACAAGTTACTAGGACAGTGAGAAAATTGAGATCCAAAGCTAACGATCATAGTGAAGGCCAGTCATCTTTTTAAAGGCTTTCCACAACTGAAGTTTTGAATTAATGCTGCATCCTTCAAGAATCTTAAATATCTAGACGTCATGACTGACTTTCCACATAGCTGTGATATTCCATGCTTCTTTATCCATTTGAGATTGGATTCCTAGGTATCCTTTCTTTTAACATCATCTAAAGCCACAGAACTTGCCTTAGATCAAGTACTATATTATCTGATTATTGCGACTGAAATACAAAAAGCAGACAACGACTATTTGAAACATCTTGTTTTTCTTTTTCCCTAGAATAACGCATTGATTTTTTTAAAAGAATTTGGCTACACCACAAACAGAAGATTGAGAATATACATTTTTATTATATATTTTAAGACTAACTATATATTATATATATAACTAACAATATAATATTTTTAAGACTAAAACACAGTAGATCATGACAAAAAAAAAAGAAGCAGAGGAAAACCTAATAATATAGAGAGCACTTTCACGAAGAAAGATATGTGCATAACCAGAATGCATACATTTTGACATACAACTTACAAAGCAAATTAAGATAAAAGTTTGGTTTTATTTAGAAACAGTTTAAGCAGTACATTTGAACAGTATAGTTACAAATGACTCCTTTAAAAATCTATTCAGATAAATACCTTTCCCTGCGATATCAGTATTCCCCGCAGCGTGTCAAACCCAACTGATGGTCCTTGGCCAGTTTCATCAAGTCTTCCTTCAAGATCAAACATTGGAATACAAGGACAAAAGAGTTCCGAAATGTGATGCAGCAGTAGAAGCCTGTTTCTCAATGAAATGATGGGTATTTCCTGTAGATGATTGTACTCCATAGGAACCTATAATAAGGTAATTATATAAAAGAATTTAGGATTATTCTATCCTTCATTTTATTTAACAGTATTCTTGTCATGCCAACTTTTACTATTCTCTTTACCCATAAATAGACACATTCTACATCCTGCCACCACTCCACCTAGGCATTATGCACCATTATTGTAGCCGAAAAACGGAATGTTCAAAGAACATGCTCAATGCAAGGCAAGCAATGATGAATTCACATGGAAGAGGTGGAATACAGAATTAAAAATCCTTCCACTTCACTCTTCAGTATTTGAATAACACCTGAATGAAGAATCCTTCTCACTCAAAAAAAAAAAAAAAAAAAAAAAAAAAAAAAACCACAGAAACTTACTTTGGAAACAGAGAAGTAAAATACCGGCTCAAAGCCAAATCAAAGCACACTAAACTGATGCAGAAATTTAGAAAGGAAATATGTCTGCTGAAAGATCAGCAGCAAACATTAATACATTCAAAAACTGAATGCAGTAAGCCAAAAATATTACCTGTGTAGGAAGCTTGCCAGCATTTGCAGGTTTACTGGTTGACCAAGCTAAAGTATGTGCTGAGCCACAGGCAACTCTGTTGATCTTTTTACCCTGGAGTGCTGCAACCAAACGTGGTCTTTGGATGGCA
Source organism: Alectoris magna (assembly GCA_030625065.1). Taxonomy (NCBI): domain Eukaryota; kingdom Metazoa; phylum Chordata; class Aves; order Galliformes; family Phasianidae; genus Alectoris; species Alectoris magna. The sequence continues at coordinate 66,224,046 of CM060560.1, forward strand.
TTAGTTGTTCCATCTCCAAGCTGTCCTTCATCATTATCTCCCCAGGTATACACCTCCCCTGAACCAAGAAAAAAGAAAAAATTACCTCTGAAGATAGAAATTTGTTTGTTTGCATTAAAAAAGCATTTAGAAATCATTTAACCAATTGAGACCATGGACAGTAATTAAGATTTCTAAAACTGACAGACGTCCTGAAATCCAGTATCTGCTGCAGGTAAAAGTGACACAATTATGTCTGTACAGCAGCTAGTATTAAATGCATCAATTTCCTCACAGTTTATATAACAAAGTTCTATTGCAGAACAGTAGAAAATGGTGCAGAAGAATAACAACAGATACATCAAAAACAGTCTGTACTTTAGTTTCATAGCAAAATAAATAAATAAATACAAAGCTGACGCTAAAAAAAGAATTAGATTTTGCAGAGGAGAAGAGTATGTAGTAGCTTATGTTATTGGAGCAGACATTAAAATGGGTGCTTAGTGTTGTAAGATTGGAAAATACTTTTTAAAAAAGCAACTTTGATTCAGGAGCATTCATTTCATGCAGCTATATCCTATTTCACTAGTATCTACAAAACAGTCAGTTATTCTGCAGACCTGTTAATTAAATTTAGAAATATTCAGTATACTTTATAAGAAGCAATATTGTTTGTGCAGTGCTTCATTTACCAAGTTAAAACACCTCAGGCAGTTCAGATGACCCTGTAAAAAAAAGCTAAATCCATTCACTCTACTACTTGATCAGCTCGTAATTACTTTTTTAGTTCCATTTTTTCCTTCAACCATCAGCATTTATGAAACTTAACTCTTCATTTTTACTAATTCAAAACCTTCAGTTGTTTTTAAGTGATCACTGTAAACCAATGACATACTTTGTGCTCAAGAAATATGCAACTTCTGCAAACACAAAATACGCAGATGCACATAAAGGATCAGCATTTTTAGTAAGGACAGCCTACCAATATTCAACTTAGTTTCCTTTTTTTTATCCCCTCTCCAAATTCAGTACTAAGTAATGTATTTGATTTCTATACCATCTTCAGTGCAGCAAACACAGTGTAAAGACCCAGTAGCAATTGCAATGACTTTCTTTCCTTGCAGTCCCTGCACTTGTCGTGGTCTTCTAACATGGTCATCAGATCCATGGCCTAGGCGATGATAATCTCCTTTACCCCTGCACAGAGAAGACAGAACATTTCAAAACTGAGTTTTAACATTAGAAAGAATGGAAACATAGAATGTGTCATGTATTTGGCCTGTATAAGTATTTATAAATAGTCCAGCAAAAATATCTGATACTTAGCAGAAACAGTACCGCTCTGGCTCCAATTATTCAAAACAAATAATCCCTAGCTCTTAGATATGGATGTGATTCTGCTGTTAGAATAAAAATACGTAATACATGTTTCCAGCTTGCTCTTTATAGGTCCTTTCACAGCATTCACATGTGTTTTGTTGGGGTTTGTTTGTTTGTTTCTCTTAGAAGAGTAAGACTCAAGGATTAGGCTTCTATCAGCTGCAAAAGCAGTACCAACCTCAGAGACTGTAACTTCATACAGTTTGAGGATATCGCATGGAGGTAGTGTTTGAAAGGTATCTTGTTTTGCCTTTTTAAACACTTCAGTCTGGTAGTTGTTTAAACTACACAATTTGGAATTGCACAAGAAGATTAAAACAATGAACTAGACACACAAATTCTTAGATAAGAAAGATTCTGCTAATATATGAAAATGTTATTTATGCTGTCATCTTTAAGACTGCTTGACACTTTGAGCTTACATTTTTAGTGACCTCGTTTAACTTCTGTATTTTACAGTGGTCGATGTCTTGAACAACAAGTCTGTGTTTACATCTCCATGTCAAAACACTTTAGTTTTTCATGCAAATAGCACTACAGTATGCTCTTCAAACTGATAGATTTTATTACTAATCAAAACAGAGAAACTCAAGAGTTTTCCATATGGGAGAAAAATCAAAGCAGTGAAGGCAGTATAACAGTAATACTTGTTGCAAAGAAGGTTGTGTCTAATGCTATCCAAATAACTAATATAAAATACTTACCAGGTATATACTGCTCCAGATTTGGTAAGAGCCACAGAAAATTGTGATCCACATTCTACTTTAACCACTCCAAGGCCTGTGAGAGAATCGATCTAGGAAAGTAATAGCAAATAAAATAAGAATCAATTATGAAGACTATAGTTTCATCAACCATCCTGTGTTTAGGCATGCCTTAAGTACAATCAATTGTCTAAGTGTTACATAAGCTATACACAAGCTTATGAATTAAAATGTTTATGTAGATCATTTAACAGAATTCCACTCCTTTCATCTTTCTACTATTCACTACTTAAACACTTAAAAGAAGCTCAGATTTGGAAAACCATTGAAGATCTTAACTAATATTTTACCTGCTGCAATATCTCCTTAGTAGAAATAGTAAGGCTCTGTCTCCAGCTACTTAACATTAATCATCACTAGCTCCCCTCACACGGATGTGATTCTGCTGACATAGTAAAAATACTTAAACCTGCAATATGCTGTTCCTACTCATTTTATATGTGTCCTTGCATCATTTTATCATCAATCCTATGGATTGATCATCAACAAGACTAATAAGCTATGTTCAAATTGTGTTACATCATGCAATACAAAAAACACACCCCTACTTGGAACAGGCCAGTAGACTCTGTCCTTTAGGAAAGGGAATGGGGACACTTGCATCCATGTAAAGAGGCGCAACTCTGGATTAAAAATATAAAATCCACAGTGCATATGTATACACAATGACATTCACGTAGTTATATGTTATTCTCAAATACAAACAGTGCTCAACTCTATAACAACTCCTGTTATTCAAATTAGTTGGCTACATGGATTTTGATTGAAATATGAAGATTCCTTGGGAAATATCTAACCCTTCAAAAGGAAACCAAATTAAAGTAACAAATACCTCTGGAACAAGAAATGCTCTACAAAAAACAAAATCATAAAACCAACTTTTATTCAGCACAAAAATTGAAGACCAGTCACTGTATCCTACAAAGTTCATTATTAACATCAAAAGGATCCCGATGTCCCAAGGCAGGTGGAAGTTTGCACATATTAGTATATGTCTTCAGTAATTCCTATTAACCTTATGGTTTATAAAGCAATCAAAAATATGTATTCAAATACCTTCATTGGTACTTTACAGCCATCACTGCCTCCTCTCCCAAGTTTTCCATAATCTCCATCGCCCCAGGACCAGACCGTATCATCATCCGTCAGGCACAGTGTCTGTGCATCTCCACTGCCACAGGCTATGTCAATCACACGATAGCCCTGGAGAGCTTCCACCTGTAAAGCAATCACCAGTTTTTGTTTACAATAACAACTCAGTCACTTAGTTTCATAAAAAAAGTCAAACCCAACTAGAAGAGAAGCATCACTGGAACTAGAAGTCTGAAACACAACAGGATCTTGCAAATGGATTCAAGTCAAAAGGCTTTGCTCTTTTCAAACCAATAAAATAACTACATATTTCACATACTGGATTATTCTTTTTACTCGGTGAACGATTTTGTATTTATTTATTTTTAATTTAAAAAAGCCAGGGAAAATGACTCATTCAAAACATGTAAGGTTACCAAGGGCTATGTTCTGTTTATGTGTTCAGGTTCTCTGGTTCACTCTTGTGTACACCAAGCACTGAATACACTACTTATTTTCAAATAGCCTCTTACTATTTTACAATTTCTTTTCACAGTTTTCTGAATTAAATCAATATCTTGACTTTTGAAATGCTGCCCTCTAGTGGTGATCTATGGAATTGGGATTCACAAAGCAAAAGAATTCTGACACACAGAAATTGCGCCATCTTAATCCGCATCCTTCTTCAAATAAGGGATTCGAGGTAGCCCAATCCATCATCCAAACCAGCATGGAATTTCTTCATACTTCAAACTAATTTACGGATTTTTTATTTTCATTCTAACCAAGAAAATGGACAGATGTTGTACAACAAAGTCGGGTAGACCTTGCTTTTGGGGGCAGAGAAACGCAAACATCTGATTATTTTCAGCGCAAAGCATTCCTGTGAAGGGGCACAGGCAAGTTAATTCCTCTTCAAGATACCTTCCACCCCTCACCCAAACTGGAAGTGACAATAGCGTGTAATCCATTTACAACTGGTACAGGCTATGTCCTTTACACTCTACACTCACGGTGTTGTTGTTTGGGTTTTAGAGGTGTTGTTTTGTTTGGCAGGGAGGGTTAAGTCCTTACTTATATTCCTTATAAGCTGCTTAGTGATCTCTAGCAAAGTTTTGCAGCTCAACTTTTACTGCATTCTTACAAACCATTTCTGTTCTATATGTTCATTTCCTACAAATGCATACCACTGTTTCCTCCTTTTATTTTTTACAATGCAGAAATACTAAAGTCACAGATGAGAAGTTAAGAACTGGAATAAAAGACCACACAGAATTCCAAAAGTTTCTTACCAGTTTAGGCTTCAGTTGGTCTTCGCTATCTCCATGCCCAAGGCGCCCATATCTTCCCTTCCCCCATGTAAAAAGGTCTCCTGCGGCTGTAATACATGCACTGTGTGCTCCACCAGCAGCAATGTCAACCACTTCTATACCTCTCAGAGATTCAATTACACGAGGACGATCGCAAGGGCTAAAATGAAAATACTTTTTGATACACCTTGTGGAGTAGACCACTCACATAAACCAGTGTATGAAGAGCTGTACAAAATGAGTACAAGGACATCTACCTCACCATTTACTTCTGTTCCAGATTAACATCCTCAAGATTTACATTTAATTATTCATTCAGAAAAAGGTCTATAAAAGCTGTAAGTATTTTATTACTAGTCCTACTGAAATATAACAGGTTAAATGGAACTACAGAAACACTTCCATTAAAACTTAGAATTAAGCATTTACCCTGGAAAAATCAGTCCAATTTAATATACACTATCAAAATTTCTAGCATAACATGTACTGATTTCCTCCATGGACTTGAGCATTCCTTTTTCTTTTTGTATCTGAATATCGTTGTCTATAACAACAGAACTTCTTTAACACAGGTAACTGCAAGTCAACATCAGAAGCAGATAGCAGTTTTGCTTCCTCCCTGAAGTGCCACATACACACAGTATAGATCCCAAAGGAAATCCACTGGACTTCAGCATCAACAGATAAGCTAGAAGATAATATCCAGTCACAGAAATCCAAGTAATCTTATCTGACAAAGATTTCACGGTTCTGCAATTAAAGCCATACATTTCCACATCACTACTTAACACTGACTTCTACATATAGACTGTATTCATATAACATTAATCCATTAATAGCTTTAAAAAATAACAAAGCATTACCTTCGGTTTCCATGGCCAAGTTTACCATCTTCTGCTTCACCCCAAGAATAAACTTCTCCCTCAGAAGACAATGCCAAACAGTGCTTCCCTCCTGAGTTCACAGCAACTTTCTTTATAAACACATGCTGAATGGATTCCAGTAAAGTTGGAGTAGAAACCGACTCTGTTCCTCCAATTCCAAGCCTACCACCTGCTCCATATCCAGTGGCATACAGCTTTAGAATAAAAAATAAACTTTAGTTTTGTTTATGTCTTGAAAAGCATTCACTATGGCTCTAGAGAAGAATTTTTACTGAATGTATACTAGAACAGAATTAACGCAAAGGCCACCAGAAAAGTTTGTTATATACCTCTGTATCCTCCTTTGGCAATTTTGAGAACGTTATATATCAACAGGAAGAGGTTTTTCCTTTCAAAATAAAAGTGGCATTGTTTTTAAGACTTAATTTAAGCAAGCATATTCTATACTGAAGCTCCTGAATGTACGGAAGGAGAAGAGGGAGCACTCAAGCTTTCATTTTGGCCCTCACAGTATTGTATAGCAAAAGCCTAAGGACAAAGCCAAGCCAAGTTAAAGCAGAGATCATATTCAAGATCAACAGATGGAAAGAGGAGACCAGCTTTAGGCAACAAATTCTTCATCAAACCTGAACCAGAAAAAAGTTATACTGCAAACAAATATAATCTAAAAACAACTCCTCCAGTACACATTATCTCGTTTCCCCTTAGAAAGGACACTTATCATTCAAGGCCCCTTTTTTATTAGCATGATCTCTACTGCACATACATGAGCTTCTTTGGCTTTCAGAGATGACCTGATACACATCTAAGTAAATTCTTCATAATGACTTTCAGTCTGTGCTCAGCTTTAAAGCCTTCTGCTTCTTACTACCTGAAGAAGGTCTTGTGTCTCCCAAAACTGTCTACTTTTCCAATTCCACAAGCTGGTCTCGGAAGAAAGAGAATAATTCTACCTATCAATGCAACAGTGACTTAATTTTGCTTATTAACTGTTCTGCACTCGAAGGAGCTCTTTCCCATTGCAATTCAGGTGAATTTTCAAACCCAAACAGACAAGACTCAGAAGCTGTAGCATGCAACTATTCAGTTTCACACCAAGAATTTAACACTAGCCTACTTCAACATACATTATGTGGGTGCACATAAATCTGTTCTGGAAAAACAGTTTTCCACACTACTTTTGTAGCAGTACAATCTAACCTTAATCAAGGAAAAATTAAACACAGACATTTCTTGTCACCAATTTCAATCTGCGTTGCCAAAAAAATCAGATCAGCATTTAATAAAATGCATGATTATATAAACATACAAATAAAATTCCACATTAGATTTTAAAACTTGTATTAAAGTTGTTTAATAAATGATAAGCTTATTTGCACACATTCTTCATAAAAACTGAATTTGTTATAGAAGGTCAACCTGTCCTGTCTATCCTGTCCCAATAAGCCAGAGATTCTATACTCCTATGTATTTAGTTTTCCTTCCCCCATAAACATTCAATTACCTATACTTGAAAGTACAACACGTGCAAGTGAGTACCTCTCATGTCAGGAATGAAAATATGGCTACATTCATGTCAATATGAACTGTCAATGACCTAATGCATTTTATTTTAAATCCTAATGCTGATTTTGTGAAAATATCAAGAAAATATAATTTTGTGTAATAACATTACAAAACTACCTACCATCTACAGGTGTCTTTCAAGCATTACTATTCTAGCTTTCTTTCTTCTATGGGATACACACACAAACACAAATGCTTCTTCAAACTCTGTCCCACACAATTCTTTAACTACAGTATTGCCTTTTACTCTGTTTGCCTATTCAAAAGTAATCTACCTCAACACAATTATGTCAAAAGCAATGTCATTAATCTGTCCCTTTTCCTTTGGTCAAAAATTAAGCAAGGATGATATTGACTGTCCAGGACAGAGTTGTTACAGTATATCACTAGATGAATGTAACTGCAACAAAATAAAAGCTAAAATTCTGTACTGCTAAAATTCTGTACTGCCTCCTCAAAACAAAGCTGCCATTTGTATCAAAATTAAGATATCTTTGAATTCACAAATCCATTTTTTTCCCTGTATACATTACACTAAATGTTTACATGATTCATCTTCTTCATTGAGCATCCAAGTATCTGCAAATCAGATCCTACAATATCTAACTTTCAGAAGTCGGCTCTGAACAAACTCAGATTCTATTTACATCTCTCTCCTGTCAGGGAGAAATCATCACCATCACATCTTACTGTCTGTCATGTTGTACAAGACTATACGATCATGTTACTTACATTCTTTATTTTCCAAAATCTGACAATAGTTTTTAATTGAGAACTAAAATAAGCATTACTAGTTTCAAGTATTTAATGCTGCAGTTCACTGAACTCCTCTGTTGTAATGGCAGAATTGTTACAGTTTAGTTTCTTTTATATGTGCGTGTGCGTATATATATGTGTGTGTGTGTGTGTAAACAGTGAAAAACACAAAACAGGATGAAATTTTTACAAGGAGTCTAACAAACTTTTGTTGCATGCATACCTTTCCATCAGCAGTCACTGCAAACAGTGTCTGTTCACCACCAATTAATTGCACTGGTCTAAGAGTAGCAAGAGCTTCACATGGAGTTGGGACTTTGACTTTTGCCCCTTCGATTCCACCAAGTTGTCCTCTGTGATTATGACCCCAACCATAAATGGTTCCACTGCCTCCAGCTGAAAGCGTCCAATCATCAGGTCGTCTGTGTAAAATTCAAAAAAAAAAAAAAAAGAATTATAATTGAGCTTAAAGAAAGTCACAAAAAAGTTCATTTGTACAACAACAAAGCATCACAAGACAAAACAAATGACAGTTGAAAGAAGTAACCTATTCATCCACTGGACAAGCTGTTCATCCTGTTCTCTCTTGAAGATATCGTGGCATTCATGAAGAACATCCATATTTTCATTATCTGCCATTAATTCTCGAATTTTCTTTGCTACCTGTAAAATATTTTGCATTAAACAACATTATCCCAACTATACCACATTCTGATCACAGCTGGCATAAAATACTTCAAATCTCAACCTTTTAAATGCAACACTTTTGTACTTTCCATGAGCTATTTAAAATATTCTGGCAATACCTCATCAAGGAAAAGGCGAGGTAATGGTGTCCTTTTATCAAGGGCCACAGCAACCCTGGATGCCATACAGTATCTTCTGAACCAGGCCCATTTGTGCGTCTCAGCACAACAAGGGAGAGTGTCCAGCTCCAGATCACAAGCAAGAGCCACAAGAACCTGCAGACAAAACAGATTTTAGAGCTGCAACAAAAGTGTGTAATAAAAAGTAACACGCATCTGATGTAGTAGAACAGCTCATAGACCAGAAGGGCATCAACAGTCTCAGATAATGTAAAGTGTGGGGGACATTAAGAGCTCACCACCTTCATTACCCTCACTGATGGGACAGCATCAAGTGTATGCAAGCTGATCTCATACAGATATCTAAATTTCCTCCTCTAATACAGGAATTTTCACAGTTCACCTATGACAAACACTCCTAGATTAATTGCCTTTTCTGGATCAAAAGCAACATGCTGAACATTACACCTTCTATTCCTAAACTAAGTTTCCTTTCCCTAAATTAAAATCAATTAATTCAGTGTGTTACTGGCAAAGACAGTACAAAGACACACATTCAGCCCTGAAAAACCTTTTACATGTTTTAAGAACTTCTTTTCTTTAAGACAGATAAATCCTTTTACATTTACTACAGGGGAAGCTTTTTTAAGCCTTTTTATTTTTGTTGCTCTTCTCTAGGCTTGCTAAGTACATTTCTCTGTACTTTGAAGTGCACAGCCCAAAATGGAAGTGCTTTCCTTTTTTTTTTTTCTTATTTGTTCCTATTGAAGGTAAGTAATACCTTCAGGATATTTTAAAGGACAAAAATATATAAATATTCCTGTTAGCTCAATTCAGGTATCAACTGCCAAAAATATAACTTAAGCTGTAGTGTACTATACTTGCAAGATATTGTTCTGAACTACCCACCTCTGCCTAGCTAGGTACTCCTGATTCTGTATTTGCATATTTGATTCTCATTTTAGAATTAGTATTCTGATTTTATCATTACTCAAATTAATCCTATTGACTTCAGACTAATTCTTCAAAATACATTAAAAGTAGCCTTTCAATGAAGTTTTTGCATCAGGATGAGGTGAGCTAGTGACACAAAAAAAAAAAAACAACAAAGAACTTTACTAATGAATTCTTTACTGATTGTATCCCGTTACCTTAAAGAAAGGGCTGTGGAGTAGTTGTTTGCCACCTCTCACAATAGGGTCTTCATAGTCAAACTGTCGCTGCAATGCTTCTGGAAGACCTTTAACCAAAGCAGCTAAAGCGCTCCCTGTAAAACTCTAGAGAAATCAGAAAAGTTGAAAATTACAGTGTGCTATAGGAAGTTATTTAAATGGCCATGACAAAATATTAATAACTTCCCAAACCACAGTTTGTTATGTGAAGCATCAGTTCTATTTCCTAATACAAAAGTATTTCTATCAATTTTGACAACTCCAAAATTACATGGATACAAAACTGGAGTTAAGCTTTAATTTTTTCCTGAAATGAAGCCTCTTTATAGAGACTTGCAGACTTGTGCAAGTAGGCTATTCATTTAGCACATTTCCTATTTTGTGGTTAACAACATTGTAAATAAGGGCCAATATTTTAAATGCTTCACAAACATCTTAACGAGAAAAATGTTAGAGAAGAGCTTCTGTGCCCCTCTTACCAAAGTTCGTGCTTCTCCATCGTTGTCCCCGAGAATCCGGTTGATGTTAATAGACTGGCCAAATTCTGTTGTGAGCAGTTTCCGTAGTCTCTGCAAAGCCCACATTCTATGGCCAGCAGCTGAAGAAACAAAAAGCACACAATACCCAGAATTACCTTGAACAGTAATTTTAACTCCAAAAAAGTGGATTTAAATTTAGGATTTACACCTACCTAAGGCACTCAGTTGAGCACAAGCTGCAAGAGAAGCTGCCAAGCGAGGAACAATGCTCCTGTTGGAAGCAAAATTTAAGCGAAAATCCAACAAGCATGTAACCAAATCCATTGAGGGACATGAAAGAATGCAACGATCTGAGAGAAGATCTTTGGGGCCTGCAAGAAATTAAAAGAAAAGGTAAAGAAGATTTGAAGATTTGCCCTTTTACTGAAATTAGAACAGAATTAAGAGCAGGATCTGCTGAACAAACACAGCAGTCTACAGTGCCAGTCTATATCTGAGTTGGTCCATTTCACCTCCCTTCGGAAGGGACTGGAAGAAAGAGGCATTTTCATGACATACAGTATCTTGGGTTATAATGGATACACAAGGACACTGAGGACAACTCCTGACTCCACACAGGGCACCTTAAGACTTAAACAATCCATCTAAGAGTATTACCCAAACACTTATTGAACACCAAAACATTTAGAGTCATGACTACCTCCCTGAGAAGCCAGTTTCAGTGCTCGACCACTCTCCTCTCAGTGAGGAACTGTTCCTTAATACCCAATCTGAACTATCTCTGACTCTTGCTTTAAGCCATACCCTTGAGTCATACCAGCCACCATATAATTCACCTAATTTCATGGATTCATTAGGGAAAATACATATTTTTTATATATATATATATATATAATTTATATATATTTATATATATATATATATATATATATATGTGATATATATATATATCACATGAATTGTTTCTCTCAGAAGTAACATCCCTTCACAAATAGGGAGACAAACTAGAGCAACTACAAAACACTTTTTCTCTCCCTTATGTAGAGGTTTCAGGCTGGACATTAGGAAATATTACTTCTCAGAAAGGGTGGTCAGGCACTGGAATGGGCTGCCCAGGGAGGTGATGGACTCATCGACCCTGGGGGTGTTCAAGGAACGACTGGATGTTGTGTTGAGGGACATGGTTTAGTGGGAGCTATTGGTGATAGGTGAGTGGTTGGACTGGGTGATCTTTTAGGTCTTTTCCAACCTTGGTGATTCTATGATCCTATGAGGTGCATTTCTCAGGACTTTGTTGAAAATGTTTGCTATGTATAAAAGAAAACATTTCCTTATAATGAATACAAACGAACAATTAACCTTTGGCATGTAAATATTTAAATCACATTGGTAAATATACTCTCACCCTTCCATAAATGAGATATACAACTTACCTGCAGCTGGCATGATAGGATAAACAGTGAATCGCCATCCCCAACCATTAACAGAGCCATCACTGATGAACTTCCACTTCAGTTCATCCCCTGGAATTCGTAACTCACTAGACCAATCCGACCACTCACGACCTGTTACAGTAAATAATACGAACATGTTCATGTATGCTGACCAAGCCGATGCAATCTACTCAGCAATAACAACTTCTCTCCAGGGTGATTTTAATATCACAAACATCATATAAATATATTCCAAAAGAAAAGCGTATGTGGAGCACATGTACATACCTATAATGATATTATATAACCAAAACACAAGTCTTAAACAGTTCAATTACCACTTCTACTGTATGTCTTCAGTGCTTTTAATACCACTTTCAAAAGACAATTATGAGCTCTTACTACAACCCCACTGTCCTGTTTTCAATTATCTTTTCATATTACAGAAATATATTAAAACATTAAGCTTCAGGTCTTTTTCCAATCAAAAACATGTCAATAATAAAACACAAAGACATGCATCTGAAACAGGTTGGGGAAAAAGCTGTTCACAGTAAAAGCTCACATTGCAAGTGCCAAAAATTGTTAAGCATAGGTAGTACTACTTAGATTCTCGCACATGAGTTCACACATGGAAAGGGTTAATGTAAGATTTGATGAGATTTAAAATATTCCTCTATCACCTACTGAAAGGCAACAGCGCTTAAAAATGAAACCATAATGGGATAAAAGATGTGGAGATTTCATGTAGAGTCAGGTACACAGACCAGAGCAGACAACAGAAAGACAGAGCCTAGATTCTATTTCGGGCATTCAACAGAAGAAGTGCATTTGTCTTGACTGTAAAAAACAAACAAACAAACAAAACCCCTCAAATTTCTGCAACTATTACTTGAAAAACTCAAAGGGTAGCAAAAAAAAAAAGTATCCTCTTCCAATTGCTTTTCAATTTGTTCAAATATACTTTGATTATGCAGAAAATCATACATGGGCTGTGAGTGCTAGAAATTTTTTTTTTTTTTTTTTTTTTTTTTTTTTTTTTTTTTTTTTTTTACATTCCAACTGCTCTTAGGAAAAATATAACAACATATTCTGAGAGTCTATATATTCAAAGATTCAAGTTCACTCTTGTATGTCTGTATATAGATCACCCTTCTTTTCTGATTTAAAGCGGAACATCAGTTTATACGTTTTCCTCCTTTTTAATGGCACATCGCTCGCAAGCACCGTGTCACAGACAGTGGTACATTTCATTCAATGTTTAACAGTAAATCACACAAGACACTTTTGAAAAGCACCTGATCGGACGGAAACAATTCTGTTGACACCATCCATGATGGTGAGTGGATCATGACGCCGCTCTGTAGAACACTGGCGATCAAATTCTACTCTCAGTCCCTCAGCACCTAAACAGCAACAAAGAATTTACACACTTCTACAGAGCAATCAATCCCACAAGCAAATGCAGTATTTTAGAAATCCACATGAAATCAAATGCAATTGTTTGGAAGCCATAGCGCTCGTTAAGAAAAACAGAAACGTGAACTTGCTTTGGTTTAATGACACTGTTTCTAACTTCCTCTCTTTGAAAGACCTAAATGACAGGCAGCTGATGTGAATCGGGGCTAGCATACAGAAGACTATATTCAGAACATTCCCAAGTTGCCATAGCAAAAAAATGTCTATTTACAGTTAAGACAAATATCAAAAGGTAAAGCAACAGAGAGTTTAAGTATCAATACTGGAGGAAGCACTAGATGAAAATACAGCACAGAAGGAAAAAAGTATTTCCTAATGATCAAGGCTATGTGACGAGCGTTCAATTACTAACCCTGAAAATGACTGCAGTCATTCTCAGCTTCGTAAGTGAACAGAAAACAGCAGTAATACATAGCTGCAGAGAAGCAGTGTACAGAGTTCAGTCACAGGACCCAAACTTGGGTAAATGTGTATTTCACATGACTGAGATGTTCATGCAGTATACAAGTGTTTTAAGAAACATTTTATTATAGCAATAGAACATGTATTATGACCTTAAAAGTTCAATACACATTTTTGTTAGCTGAGAAAAACATTTTACATTTGCAGGCTTGCAAGTACCTGAGTTTTAGCAATATAACTCTAGGAATCCTATACCTGGTATTTTAACTGTGCCACTAGACGATGTGTCATCAGTATATGGATGGCTGCTTTCTACCACAACTGGCTGTGAAGAGAGGCGGCCACTTTGTGAGTCAGTTGCCACATCTTCTAGCTCAGTAACACACAGCTCCAACAACATATCAGCAACCTAATTCGCAAGAGAAACAGACGCACACCTAAGAATCAAGCTTATGAAAACAGTGTATGGTTAGTCCAAGAACTTTAAGCCAACTATCATGTTTCTTACTGAAAAGAAAAACATGTATTCTGATTCATAATCTATCACATTCATTAAGAATATGAAAAACAAAGTAAATGCCAAAACAACTAATGTTTTCCATTGCAGAAAAACTAAATTGTAAAGCATAAACCAATAGATGAGTGAAAGATGTAAATATATAAGCAATATGCAATATTAAAACGTATTGTTTAGAGAGAAAACTCCAATTATACTCATTTCTGAAGAGTGTTTTCAAATAAAAATTCTGACTGAGTAGGAAAAAAAAAGTTTTTAATTTAGTTGTTAATGCTTGAAAGATTAAAAAATATTGATATGTAAATACACGTATTTAATTGGAGTAGGAGGGATACAACTACAACTCAAATCTGGAATAGAATATCATTTATATATACGATCATTACAAGGAATTTAAAGATTTGAAAAAAAGATGTTTAATAGTTTCTGAAATACCACTTTGTTACTCTTATAGCATCTGTTAGAGTGGTCTTGCACAATCCTGGTTTAATAGAACAGATATATCCTAAGATTTCATTTTTTTAAAGTACAGCTGTCTTGTCATTTATATCATTAAGTAAAAAAAAAAAACTCAGAATTATTAGCAAAGTCATTATTTATCTTTTTGATTAGTGAAAATAGAAATTTGAACTCAGACAAGGCAAAAACTTTGTATAACCACTTCCAATGTTTCAAAGCAGACTCTAAGCAGCGCAGAGCCATAAATGAAATATGTCATATGAGCATCTCAAAGCAAATGCATCATTACTCATTAAAAAAATATTAAAGAAACATTAAACAACACTCAGTTCATTCCCATAAGAAGATAATATACGCAACAGTTATGACTGTCAGATTCTATTGTATAGCTTTTGGTAGCTAGTATTACAACATTCATTCAGTTTGTTAGTTGTCCAAGGAAAACTCACACCCATTTACATTTTGCAAATATTTCCCAACTTCTTGAGTGATTCAGCCTCATGCTTTGCAAGAATGATAAACCATATGTATGATTTATATATCAAATTATATATGCATATTATGGTATAAATATCAGACATATTTACATTTATTTCAAATGAATATATTCATGTAGCATTTCTATTATAATCATTAAGGTTCAGATACATCAAGTTTGACTCTAATTTTCATGCTTACTAAGCTTCCCAGTATATCAAACTATACCTCAAATAGAAGAAAATATTCCAGTAAGCTAAAAATATCAAGGACATACTTAAAAATGCAAGATAACAAAATCTGACCTGTGGGTAAGCTGTGCCCATACCAGACAGAACAGCTGAGAGAACATCTCTTCCCTTTTCACCTGCTCGGTTGGAGACAGCAAGCTTTAGCAGGTCAACCATGACTCGCGTGTCATCTGGGACTAATAGACTAGTAAACTCATCCAAGTACTGAGGTTCTGGACCAGACACTTTACTTTGGCTTTCTACATCCTACAGGACAAATTGCAGAAAGATTTAGACAGGGAAGATGAAAGAGGAATCTCACTGATTACAAAAATACTAACTTGTCTGAAGAAGTTTGAAAGTAGTTTAAGACACAATTTGCAATTCTGGGACTACATGGGCTCAGAATTTACCTACAGTTAAACCAGTTTCTCAAGTGATAAAACTTTCCTAAGCTGAATTCCTTCAGCTTCAGAAAAAAAGAAAAAAAAAGTAACAGTAATCACCCAGTTTTTGAATATACTTTAAAAATGCAATAATTTACAGAGTAACTTTAAATGATCTAAAACAGTAGCACTGTTCAGTAAAAGCACTATAAGGACTTAAGTTTTAAGGAAGGCATTGACAACATTACTTCTTTGGTTTTTGTCATGGTTTCCGCAATGATGCTGGCAGCTCCAGGATCATCTGTGACTGGAATGAAAGGACGGGAAGAGGCAGCAGCAGCTGAGGGAGTTACAGCAGATGGCGTCACAGCATCTTCTGAAGAAACAATCTAACCAAAATGAACAAACATAAAAAAGGCTGCAATGAGAGACTACAAATCCTTTAGGAGTGTAACTGTATTTCAGAAGGGTTTGTGTTCAAAGATAGCAGCAATTCAAAAACAGTCATAAGTTCAAATACAACGGATTCATTCCCTGTTTTTCTAGCTCCTATTTTATGTTCCTAACATAAGCCAGAAACAACACCCACATACTACAAAACATACACAATAAAACATCAGTGTCTGCAGCGGAGCCTGCAATGCAGAAGACAACCCCAAACAATACATGTCAAATTAGTAGCCTGCGAAAGGAAAGATCTTCAGCAGCAAGTCTTTCTTCTTTATGGTTCTACTAGCAGTTCAAAATCAAGCGAGTGGCCATTTAGGCTCTTCTGTCTACATTAGTTAATGTAAGTTTACAATGATATCCCATTAAATAATTGTTGAATAGTCTCTTAATCCAGATTTTATTAAATCATTCTTGTAAAATTACTTTGATATCTGATCAAATAATACACATTTTAAAACCAACTTTAAAATGCTACTATAAATCATAACTGCATTTTAATGACATACTGCATGCCGAAAGTTCAAAGTTGATTTCACCAAAAATTTGTTTTTCCAAATCTGACCTACATAAAGCACCCATTCCATAAATTAGAGCATGAGAACAAGTGTTCAATCTCTGCTACTTTACTACCAAACAAAATACTATACATATATACGTATATATATGTATATAAAATACTATACATATATACTATATATAACAGCTCTACTGTTAAACAATGCCGAAAAAATTCATTTGACACTACCTCCCCTCTCCTGTCCTGCCACGGGTTTGGGCTCAGCCTCTCTTCTATATCTCCTACAAGCATGCATTCATCTCCACTTGCAGGGCTTCCTGTAGAAGTAGCATCTGATGGGGGGGCTGGAGATGAAGAGGGACATTCCACGGGTGCAATCATACTTGCAGGCATCAGTGCTCCAACAACTGCATCCCTGAAATCATTTAGGACAGATTCATATAAGCCTAATTACACTCCTTTGTTGAACGAGAAAAAAAAATGGTATCAGCTTGGCTTAGTAAAATAAGCAAAGGTTTCCACAGACACAGTTTAGCTCCATTCTTAAAGTGAAATGCTTGAATGTCTTAAGGTCACACCATTTTACATGAGTTCTCCTCTTGACAAATTTTAACAGCAATACTCTGTTCTCTACCAACAAGGAATGGTAATGTTTTATTATTCTTTCAACCCTGTTCCCTGCTGCTTCTTCCACTACACCTATTGTGACATATTTATACCCCTATTACACAGCTTCCTTGAGCATTCCTGAAAAAACGTTTTTCCCCAGGTACTGAAAGCTGCTCATTCTAAAGAAATCTAATATGAACTTCAAAAGAAAATTTAAATGAAGCTTGGCCCTATCCTGAGAAGTCCAAACTCGTAAAACCATTTACAGCTGACTCAAGAGACAGTGAAAGATGGTACACTAGGACATACATTGCTCCTTAAAACAAAGGAATTCTTGCATGCTTACCTGGCATACATGATTTGTAATGCCATCAGAATATGAGATAATGCCTGCTGTTTGGCAACGTTCCCATCAAGCGACAGGAGAATCTTAGCAAGGGAAGGGCGATTCGGCTTTGAACTATTTGCGCCGCTAATCTTGTTACTGGCAGCAGAAGAATCTGCATCTGAAGGAACACCTGAAATAAGGGAGGGGAAAAAAAGAGAAGGCAATTGTTTCTGTTTTACTAAAAGTTTACTACATAATCGGAACTTAATGATCTAATTTCTGGGTAGGTCATTACAGATCACAGAATCATAAGATAGTCGACACTGGAAAGCATCTCTGGGTCCACCTGCTTCAAGCCCTGCTCCAGCAAGGCTTCCCAGAACAAGGCACCCAGGCCACATCCAGGCAGCTTTCAGAGGTGCCCATCTGGGAATGCTGTGCCAGTGCTCTGTCATAAACACAATAAAGTGGCTGTAAATCTAAGTCTCAAGGACATTTTTAAACTGCAGTTCCTACAGTTACAATACTGGAATCAATACTGAAGCTTTTCAGCAAATGCCTTCATAAAATAGTGTTCCACCTTTTCACTTATTCATGAAGAATGGGATAACATAAATATTTTAGTGATTGGCATATAAAACAAATTTTACTTAAGCAGAAATTTTTCAAACAACATTAATAATAATTAGGTATCCTAAAAATACTAAATAAATATTCTCTATATATAGTTCTTTCTCTCTTTAAAATACAGTTTTCAAAGAAAGCAGTCATCAAAACATCTGGATCTTTTACGTTTAATATAAAACTTTTCTGTCTTTTCTCAGTAATTCTTAGTCACTTACTTTAGAAACAAAAAACAGCAGTAGCGTAAAAGCTATATATATATAACATATTATATATATAACACGTAACAAGACCGCTATTATAGTAGCATCCATCTACCATATCCACAAAGTTCTACTCTATATTAAAAGACGAAGACTTCTTAGTGTTTGATAAAGTATTTTGCACTTTACTTTTGAACAAGCCCTTTATAATCTCCCATTTTCAGAAAGAGGTTTTGTTTTTGTTTTATTTGGAAGCAGGTGTTCCTCATACTGGATGTTTTTTGATCTTTTGTGTCTTCACTTGTTTGCTGTCTTTTAGTTTTCTTTAGACAGTGTTCTTTTCGCACTCTTCTATCAACTGTCAAACCACACACACACCTAACTGTACCCTGTCATAAAAAAAACATAAGATGACATCTACCAACCAAGATAAGAAGCACCTAAAGGGTCCCTCGCTGTCTGGAAAAGTACTGGTTCATGAACAGATGGTGTAGCTACATCCACTGTTGTCCATGCTACACTGTGGGAAGATCCACAAGCAACTCGGGTGATTTTCTGGCCTTCCAAGCCCTGTACAAGAGTGGGCTTTCTATTGACTGTAGTAGTTCCATTCCCTTGTTGCCCATGGTCATTGTCACCCCAAGCATAAACCTGCCAGAAGACATTTCAGCTCATTAATTCACCTCAAGGGTTGCCTCGTTTCTTTTCCTTACACCGTCCTTGGATGTGTTTAAGAGTCGTTTGGATGTGGTGCTCCGAGATATGAGTTAGCAGAGGGTTGTTAGAGTTAGGGTACTATGGTTAGACTGTGGTTGGACTTGATGATCTTTGAGGTCCCTTCCAACCTGAGTGATTCTATGATTCTATGAAAATCTTAGCGATTTGTATTAATAATCCAGGATACTTTATAGAACCTATTGCTTTAATTTTTTTGATTTTTAAATAATGCAGGTATTGTCATACCAAAAAAAAAAACCAACAAGGTAACCCTTTATTAGGTGATTCATAAATCACTGCAGATTCATAAATCGTCAGCTGATCAATTATACAGTGTTCAAAGTGAACAACTAAATTGAAAGAATCTATTTCATAGTAATTACACCACATATCTGAATCAACACCACAATAATTACAATGCTGATTAACAGCAGAAGCAGTTATCCAAACTTATGACTATTACTGTGTTTTAGGAGTGAGAAGCAGAAAACAGATCACGTAGATAATCCACAAACTAGGAAAATCTCATAAAAGCTACCATGGTGACAAAGTCTAATAGTAATACACGTTCTAATATATTTTAATTATAGCAAAAAAAAAAAAATTCCATTTAATCACCACTGATGCTATTACAGTCTTCTTCAACAATTTGTTTTTTTCATAGATGGAGGAAAAAGGGGAAAGAAGGGTGATAAGTAACATACCTGTCCAGTGTCAGTAACTGCTAGACAGTGGAGGGCACCCACCGCCACATGCACGATCTTTTTGCCCCTCAGACCCTCCACTACTTGAGGCTTTCGTACATGAACATCAGTGCCATGGCCTAGCCTGAAGTAATCTCCCTTACCCCTAAAACAGACACAAAAATAAAAGCAAAATTCAGGACAATTATAGTGCTTACACATTCCTTTGTCAATGCAGTTTCCTGAATTAAAAAAAAAAAAAAAAGATCTCATTTATCATTGGGATTAAAACAGCAAACTCTTCAAAACTGAATAAACAAAGGATAACTGCAATTCTATGACCCCCATACATTTCACCTCAGTCTAGAACAGGCATCACTTATGACTTTTTGTACATACTGCATCTGCAGTTATATGGAATTTCATACGTTGCAGATACACAGAAATTAAAAATACCTACAACACTGATTAGTTATTCTTTTTGGATCTACTTATGCTATTAAGGACAAAAGTAAAAATAACAAATCCTTTACCGAGTTCACTCACTTGGAAGAAAAATATGAGAACTACTATGTATACAGAATTCAGATTCTTCATACTGTTGCAAGCCTTAATATAGGTTCTCAATTTACCATAATCTAGTCTTCTAAGATTGTCATAAAGAAAACAAACTACACTAAAAATATACCATAGAGAAAAACTAATGTAGAGACCTTGAGATGTCTGTAAATGAAGAGGGAAAAGACTGATATTTCTTCCATTGTTTTTTTAGTAACCATTCACTCATTTCTGCAACACCCCAGCACCGATTTCTCGAAAAAAGATAGGTCATGCTGGAGGTGAATGTGACATATAGTATTACTGCCTACTTAAAGATGTAACTTAGAAGTTACAGGTTTTCCCCTCAAATCAGTACAAATTCACAAAGATAAAACTTAAGAAGCACCTCAGCCATCATAAGGTGCAGATATGCTCAGCTGAAATGGACCAAAAAAAATCCCCTTGCAATCCTGTAATGTCATGAAATTATGCAAGCATTTTGCAAAACATTCTTGAAGACTGCCAAATTCCCCTTCCTCTTACTCCTTTCATCATCAAAAGAACTTAATAGAGGGGAAAAAGAAAGAGATGAATATAGTTTCTAGGGGCCAACGATGAATAAGAACTCTACTAAAAGCTTTTCTTCCTTTTAATAAGAGAAGTAACTCAATTGCTGACAAATAATACAACAACAACAAAAATTTTACATCATCCTAGGTTTTATATATGTCAAACAGGTCAATTTATACCCAAAGATGGGGTAAGACCTTGAGCTGTAGAGATCCGAAATTGATCCGTATTACAGAAATTGACAGATTTTACAGAAAGATTTATAAACTTAAAAAGCGAGGCTTGTGCTCAAAACAAAAGCAGAAACAAAGAGAAGAAAAATAAAAAGGGTCACTACTGACAATTCAGTGGCTTTCCCAGCAGCAATGAACTCTGCAGCGTCCTGTGTGTTTTTGAGGTAGTCCCTTACATCCATTCCGCACTTGCTTACTCTTGTTACTCTTCATCCTTGTTACTTCCTGACTCTATCAATCTCTGCTTTAACTGCAGGCTATGATTCTCATGTTCTCTTTTTTCCCCACTCTGCTCCAAAGTCTTAATTTAATATTCCTTGGCTTACTTCATTGCTCCCAAGAAAGAAAACGTTCAGTGAGACTCAGGCATTCATTCTGGTAGAGTACAACACATAACTCAGCATGCTACAAGACACAGTGAGCAATTGAACAGATCACAGCTTTTCTCAAAGAGCTTCCTATTTAAAAGACAAAGTCAGCACACAGATGAAGTACCGATGGGGTTAAAGCAATCAAACAGCGGTAAACACATACTTAGTAATTGCTTTATGAATATTTTCTGGCAAATTTCACATACCATGTCCATACCACCCCTGACTTGGTCAATGCCAACGAGAACTGCGCACCACATTCAATCTGACAAACGCCTTGGCCATTTAGTCTTTCAATGTTCTGAGGAATGTTGCATCCTTCACTTCCACCTCGGCCCAGTTTTCCAAAATCACCATCACCCCAAGAAAACACCAAACCTAACAAACAACAAACTGTAGGTCAAACAATGATCACAGTATTCCCACATGCCAGAAAGCTCCTGGAACAAGATGTTCCTACCCTCATCTGTCAAAGCAAGAGTCTGAGCATCTCTGCTTCCACAAGCAACCTGAATTACTCTGTGGCCAAGGAGCACTTTAACCTGCAAAAGAGAAAGAGATGTTTCAAATACATTAATTACGTTTTTAAAACTTAACATTTTCAAGCTGTTACACTTGACGTCCAGGTTTATCAAGCCCTGCTTACTCAAGATCCAACACTGCTCTGTGACAGTTATGCGTCAGAACAGATGCATGACATGTATGTTCAAAACAGCACTAGCTGCTCTGAATCATATTCCAAGAAAAAGCAAGAGAGACTGCATCTTTTTGGCCCTCCTGAAATCAGAGGTAGATGTACCAAAGCCTAATCAGATCACTGCAAAACAATATCTTCATACTGCATTCATGGTTTTGGATTTGCTTTACCCTTATTTTACAATTTACTAAATAAGCACATTCACATTTCATCAGAGATGAGAAACATTTGTTTTACCATCTTCGGCTTCAGCTGTGTAGTATTATCTCCATGTCCTAACCTTCCATATTCTCCAAGACCCCATGTATACAGCTCACCGCTAGAAGTAATGGCAGCACTGTGGGAGCTGCCACAAGCAATATCACGGATACGTTTGGTTTTCAGCGCTTCTATCAATCTGGGTTTATCACAATTCCTAAAGAAAGTAAATAAACAATACATCATTATTTTTTGAAGAGTTGCACAGTACATTAAGTTCAACAGTTCAAAAATTTTTGTACATAAAATTAGCAGTAACCTAAAGATAAATAAGATGTAAATTGTGATTCCAATATTAATTCCTTATTACCACCATGAGTTTTAAATTTATACCATTTAAACATATCTTAATGTATTTCAATGCACTTTTTCTAATACTGTTGTATAAGATTGTATAAGTGTCACTGCTAATGTTTTATAAACATATATATGGCTTCTGTGAAACACTGAAATTCTCCCATGAAATGCCTACAGCAAGAATTCCAAGTTTCTCTTTTAATATGTTACAAAAAATGCAAGGCATCTGAACAATAAAATACTAACACGGCTGTAAACCAGACTTTCCTTTTCATAGGTTTGACAACAGCACAACTCAGAATATTTATTTGTTGTCACATCCACGAACACCTGAGTTGGGCACTGTAATTTTCTATGTATTCTGAGCAGCTTTTTGGAATATACCAGAATGATAAACAAAGATTTTCTCCCCCGTGGGCTACGTCTATCCTTTTTCTTCCAAAGCTTTGTTCTATGCCACATACAAAGAAAAATTCTGACGAATTTAATTTTTCCTCACCATTGTCAGGTGGAAGACTGAAATACTGAATTTATTTCTAGATGTCAAATTTGTGAATTCTGGGTCAAAGAACAGGGCTACAAAAAAACTTGCAGAGTTGCAGTAGGAGCTGTTAGTGCTCAGGAATGTAAACTCAGTAGTTTTACATGTCAAGGTAGCTCAGTAAACCTCATAACAGTAACAGAAAACTCAAACTCCAGAAGTATATTATTTTATCAGTAACATTCAAAGAAACTAATAAAGACACCTACTGAAACTGCTACCAATGCTGCACTATTGACTTAGACTGCTAAAAAAAAAAAATCATCTTTTCAGAAAACAGATGTTTTATTTCTGTTAAGTTAAAAATTCTGCCATTGTCAGCAGTGGCATTGCATGTCATAGCACAGCTATAAACAAATCTTCTCTTACTACAAGCCAGATAAAACTGGTATCCTTACATTCGACTGAAGTGACCAAGTTTACCATCATCTCCTTCACCCCATGAAAATATCTTTCCATCTACAGTTAACGCCATAGCATGCCGGCCACCTGAAAGTGCAAACACAAATTTAAGTGTTCAAGCAGGCAGAGAAGGTCCAGCAAAAATTTCAGAGATTTGACACTGCTTTGTATTTATGACGTAGTTGCATGAGTTCTTTCTACCCACAATTAGTTATGTTCTTAGAAGCTTCAATGTGCTTTAATTTAAAACAAAATGTTTGTGACTGTAGGCTTCCTGGCACATTAGAAGTAGAAATAACAACTTAATTTGCTATTTTCAATGCTGCAAGGAAATCAGCAAACAAAAACAAAACAAAACAACAACAACAACAACAACAACAAAAAAACCCACTATTTAGCAATATTTAAAAATGAAAATACTTCCTTTCGATCAGTCTACTATAAGTTTTCCAGCACATAAGAAACTAGGTATGGTCTAGATTTGTAGAACTTATCTTACACAGAATTTAACAACCTCTACTTACTAAAAAATTAATTTAAAAACATATATATATTCTGGTACATCACAGCACTAAAGAAACTAAGTCTAAAAATAGAAATTGTTTTGTTTCCAGTTGTGTATGTGAGAATAACAGACAGTACCTGAGTGAACAGCCACCTTCTTTACAACGTAGTTACTGAGCGCTGTAATCTGGCGGGGAATAGGTACTGTTCCACTGGATATTCCTAAACCCAACCTTCCATTTGTGGCTTCTCCACAAGCGTATACCTTACCCTCTACGGTCACTAAAAGTGTGGAAAAAAAAATCCAAAAATAGTTTGTAATACCATCAATGTTTCACAAATGGAAATTTATTCCTGCCCTTAAAAAATGACACATACTTTAAACTTGTATTACCTGCAAAAAGGCTTTTGGATCCTCCAGCTACTTGTACAACATTCAAGGCAGATAGGGTTTCAGAAAATGAAGGAACCTTTATCTAGAGTAGACAGGAAACAGAAATCATTCTGAGATATTTTGCAGTATACATTATAGAAAAGAGCTATTCTGAAGTGATAAAACTCTTACTCTGACAGTTATCGCTTTTTTTATACATGAAAACTCCTCATATTATTTGAACACTTTGCAGATACCCATTAACACAGATCACACAAAAGACAGGAATCAAGAAAAGGCATATAATATAGAAACCATGATAAATATAAACCCCGAGAGAAAATGAAATGGGATAAAAGCAATCATTTTCTTTTTAGTATAGTTATTTTCTTGAGAAAAAAAACAACTTAGTTCTGAAGAAAAGCGTAACAGCAAAATACCTAACTGAACCTAATTGAAAGTGTTAACCAACACACTTTAAATCAGCATATAGAAACAAAAGTATGTTTTTCAGTAGCAAAATGCTTTAGCAATAAGGATTAGAGAACAATTCAAGAAGGAAAAAAAAAAAAACACATGCAACCTATTTTTCTCATTACTAGAAAATAGTTTTTAATCAAGCTGATTTTATATACGTATAAAAAAGACACCAATACACCCTTTACAAGCATTTTGTATTAACACACATGAAAACCTGGCTTATTCTCTTTAATAAGAGAGGCAAATATTCAGTTATTTTTAAGCAGCTGATACATTTACAACAGACTATTTCACTGCAGTATATGAGGAAAAAAGTTTGTTGGACATTTGTAAACTAGCACTGAAATTACCATCCTAATTAATCAATTTATGTAATTTTTAATACTAATACTAGCAAAGATCTCAAAGATAAAGTGTTTAAGTTCATATTAGCATGATTTTTCCACCTAAAGAAGTTTAATCTTCATAGATTTGGTTCATATTTATACATGTATTTTATTTTTTTCTCCCCTCACATCTTCAATTTAACTGTCTTATAGTTCACCCCTTTTCTACAGGGAGACAAACACTTCAGTCAAAGAAAGTCAAACTTTGCCTTCAGTATGACTGGAGCACTTCAGAACTTCAGCCCTCACCTTATGGATCAATAGAAGATAAAGAATACCGTAGCTTTACCTTTTTTCTCTTGAAAAGCACATCAACTGACAACAATCCACATTATTTACAGCATGAATTAATGCTTTTAGCATCCCGCCCATCTTGCATCATATTAAAAACTATGCATAAGCAGTTGCACACTGGCCTGAAATTTCTCTCAAATTGCACTAAAACGTAATCCAGTTACACAAACGAGAAGACATTAAATTCTTTTTTTTATTATTACTGAACTAGCTCCATTTACAGTTAACAGAAAAGTTCACTGCTATCTACATTTTACGCATGCAAAAAAACTCTACAAGAACAAAATATAGAGAGTGATACAGATTTTTAAAAGAATTAGTTTGCTATCATGTAAAATAAATAATTCAGTGGCTGCTAAAAGAAAAAACCCAACACACTACATTTCAGGGAAACAACCAAAATGGAAGTTTGCCTCAGGTTTTCCAGCCAGCAGAGGTGTCTTAACATCAAATAGCCATAAAATAAACTTTAAAATTCTGATTAAATTGCAATTAAATTTGAGTTGTGTGAGGCTTGCACATTTTATTTTTAGCTGCCTATGTTTTATACTAAAAACATTTAAACCACAAACATACCTTGGAACCTTTTAGTCCTCCCAACTGATCTTTGTCATTCAGTCCCCAGACAAAAACTTTGGTTCTTATGGTAGCTGCTGATTCCAGCCCAGCTGCCTTCTTTCTAACAAGACTGAGTTCATTTGGGGAAAAAAAGTCAGTTTAGCAACCTATATACTTTAGCACAACCATGCTTTTATTTCATCTACTTACTTTACATTTCTGAATGGTTTCAACATCCAAATGAAATCATCACAATCGAGTGGTATCAATGAAAAATAAAAATGTAAAACTAAACAAAATAAAAAACAGAATCTCTATTCTCCTGTGCAGTGGTAAATATATATATATATATTCACTACATTTCAAGTACGAACATATCAAATTTTCAGCTAGGTTTTCAGTTTCAGGAATCAAAAAGAACTGTACAAAATGCTGCCAACTTCCCACTGTGATAATTTTCAAGAATTTATCAGAAAATGACCTACCTACAGTTCTGACATATAGATTTCTCTTTTCATTCAATCTAATTAAGTTGCACTCCTTATGATTAATCTTCTGAAAGGAATATATAGAAACTAAGTCTCTTAGCCAACTTTTTTCCATCTGCAGTTACCTACCTCCCAGTGTTAGCTTTGTCATCATCCTCTTCCTCGTTATCAGAAGCAAGGAAGGGGACAGCTGCCAAATCCTCATCCTCCGCACGGATACGTCCCAGTATGCTGAGGCCATGTATTTTGCAATCAATTCCAGAGCTTCTGCACTGCTTGATTGCAATCTCAATATACCTGTGATACTAACAAGAAAGAACTAGATCGCCATCTTTTGGGTTCTCTGCATGTTCACAATAGACAGGAAAGATCTTGAACTTTTGCTTGACTTTGTCACCATAACAAAATTAATCTGCAACTTCTTTTGTTTTTTTCAAGAAGGAACTTTTTTACTTTTGCTTCTCAGAACTGTATACTCTAAGACAAACATTTGGCCTCATAAGTTGAAGAATGATTTCACTTTAAATCTCCTGAAAATTCAGCACACATTCCTTCTTGCTCTTACTGAAAACATTCAGAACTACCATCTGAAATCAGCTTTATCACCCACTAAAATGAACTCCAGATTTAAGTTTGCTGGAACGCCACCTTGGCTCAAAGGTATACTGAATTACATCAGAAACAAAAACTAAAATACATTGGCTGCTAAAGCTATTATAGACTTGCACGATATCACAACAGTGCTTTTGATCCATCTCTTGCAACAAAATCATTTTCAGTTTGCATACAAGAATAATTCTCCTTACACAAACTTTACTTACTTCTGTACAATCACTGAGCAGAGGCACTGTGGTGTCTGTAGGATTTATGTTGATTGTCTTTAGCTCTATAAGGTTATTTAAGGAACTGCCTCCTAGAAAATAAAGCATTGAAAGAAAGACACAGTAAAATACAGAGTTTGTGCCATGAACAGACACTACACATATGAAATAGATTAACAGATATTAAATGAAACTAGATAAATAGAAACTGCTGGACATTTAAAAAAAAAAAAAAAAAAGTATTTTTTGAGCTACTCAGAGAACATTCACATACCTGAAACTACAACTAAAGAGGGCATGTAGCTGCTGTCTGCAGGATCCACTACCATCTTTAGTCTGTGAACAAGAACATCTGGAAAAATCTCCAAGCGAATCCAGTGCTAGTGAAAGAAATAATTTCATTTTCAGATAGCATCTTAGGACCATTTATGATTAATAAGAGTACATGTACTGTTTTTCAAAAAAAAAAAAGAACAAAAAACATTCTTGGGTAGTATAAAAAAAACATCTACAAAGGTGGAATCCGGCCAGTCAAACACTCAGTACAAAAGAAACATTAGCAGCAAGCCTCAGAATAAAATAATTACCCTGCATTCCAAAAAAATCATAAATGTTCCTTACGATTTCCAAGAAATAATGATGATGCACAGATTACAAAATAGACACATCTATTATGAAGAAACACAGAGCTGTACTTCAGATGTCTGCTTTTACTACTTACTCTCTTTCTTGAGGTAACAAACGCATTAGCAAAGTGAGGTAAGTAGTTATCCCCATGAAAAGAAAGTATGCCAAAAAAAACACGTTACAACTTCAGGTTACCTTTCCTTGTGAGCCAGAAGACTGCCAGCACTGCTCACTGCCATCAATAAGACGTGAAGCCTGATTCACAGAAGAAGAGACATTCAGATTCTTCACTATTCTTGACCAATCATCCAGTAACATCCCCCTCTGGCTAGTATGCCGTCTCTTCAGCTGTTTTCCAGAACGCCCACAAAACACTGGAGACTGACCTGCATTGTTAAATGAAAGAAAATTGGTTTTGTTAAACCCATCAGCAATGTGAAAGGAAATAGAAGAAATCAAAGACACAGTCTCAAGGTAGAAAATGTAAGAATACCAGCAGAGCTTGAAATTGATTCCTTTTTTAAATGAGATGCAAGTACTTCATCTGAATACACATTTTCATGCCTGTCATCTGCGGTGTCATATTTTTTGTTCTTATGATTGATTTGTAAACCAAGCATGATTCGGTAAATAAAATAAATAAGTATTGCAAAATTACTGAAAATTACGCTAATATCTTTAGGAATTAGCGAGAGCGATTACTAAAATCATAAAGAGTAATTCCTAAAATATTCCTTCATTTTGAAATGTAAATCAAAATTTATGGCCATGCACACATACGGTTCAAAAAACAGCCCCACAATGTATGAATCCTGTACACTAGCAGAGAATATGAAAACTATATAGCCAGCTCTCAACAGAAATCCCTTACCGGACAACAGACATAGCTATCTTTAATCACTAAAAAATTCTGAAGCTTATTAAGTAATGAGGAAGGTTAGTGAGCCATATTTTTTTTCCCTGCAAAAATTTACTTCTATGTCCCTTCACTGATGTTTATAGCTTCTAGTAAGCCTGACAAAAATAACATCGCAACTTCTCCACCCTTTACACAGTGCAACAAATAGGATTACAAACACGAAGTATAATGTCTGTACAGTCACATTAACTGATTTCTTAATGGGTTATCTTTCTTGCCCTTTAAACAAACCATCACACAAATGCAATGCATGTTCAAGATTTATAGTAGGGAATCGGTTTCATTCCTTTTCCAAACTAATCTGAATGGTGAGCATAACCTTGCAAGTGTTAGGTATTACAGTGAATTATAGACAGGTGGAAAGAAAAGAAATAAAATCTTGTTTCAGGTATTGACAACAATGGAAAACCCAAAGATTCAGGAGTTCGAATGGCTAAACTGTTCTTGTCTTGGAAAGAAAAGATTCTGACAAATCTCTCAAAAGGTTTCCCTTTATGTCATACCACTCTGGAGTCTCCACATCATGGAGGAACTAAGGCAACAGCCACCACACACTAAGCAAAACTGTTACAGAGTCTAAGAATGAATCTTAGGTATTTTCAGGGTTGTACTTGGTTGTCCTGAGGATTTATTTGCCTATGTTTAAACTGAAAAGGCTAACTGTACTATTTTTCTCTTCAATTCTGACAGAGTTATTGCCATGCAGTCTTTTTTTTTTTTTTTTTTTTTTTTAAACTTATTTAACACTACAAAGAACACTTAAGGGTTGACATTTTGGCGCACATGCAATTGTAACATTAGCATGATGTGTTAAACGCATTCTGTTGTCTAAAGGATGAGTCCAAACACTTTCATTATGATAAGAAGCTGTAATTCAAAACTGCTATTTTAAAACATATTCATTGTATTTTAAATATATCTATGAAACACTTGGATTCTGAAACTTACCCGGTTCATTTATTCTGCCAAAAGTATGTCGGGTGTTATGTTTCCTGGTTTTAAAACAGGTTTCACAAAAGTCAAAATCATCACAGTTTCTGCATTTGAATCTAGGCCCATTGATAGGAAACATCTGACAGCCATCACACCTGAATTCACAAAAGAATGAAAAGTATATATACTTAGAGCAGTTTTCATTGTAGAAGTTAATTGTACCATCAGACAAGATAATGGAATCAAGATAGTAAGGCCAAAGGGTAACCTATACAGACTAATTCAACACTCACGTGACTCCAGGATGAATGCTGGGGACCAGTTCCATTTCTGACAATAAGCCAGTCCAGTGAGATTGCTGAGGAAAGTCTACAATGACATCTTTTCCATTGGCACTAAAAGCTGTTGAAAAAAACATACAGAAAATACTATGTGTTACAAATCACTGTGAAATCAAACAGAAAGTGTCCAACACCATAGTCAACAGATTTAAAAAAGAGTTACTTTCATAAGGAATATTTTACTTTAATGAAGCTACATATTGACTTAATCAGACACCCTGGGTAAGCGTAGAGAGAAAGAAGAGAGGCAAGAAAAATCTTTTTATATATTACATATATTTACAAATAAAAACTAAAGTCTTTAGTTACATATAGTTACTTAATATATGTAATCTATATAGACTATATATTCAAACAGAATACAGAAAAATGTATTTAAATTTCTTAACTGAATTCCAATGGAAAAGAGTACTTCTAAGCACAAATAGAATGACCAAAAACTCATACAAGATTACTGAGGCTCCATGGATTTCTATCTCACTAACAGGCTGCCATTAGCATACTGCACTTTCATACAAAGTCTTCAAGTCACATATACTTTTTAGAGAGTAATTACGTTTGTGGCTCATCCAGACAAAATATAAATGAGAATTAGGAATGTGCAGGAAGCTGCAGATTCTTAAAGATCTCAAGAAGAGCTCAAAAAGGGGCATTCACGGAGTACGCATCTCTGAATCTATCACTGACATCAAATATATTCTATTTTCTCATCATCAAGCGACATCCCACACAATAGCGCATGTCTAAAGAATCCTCTCCTTAAACACTGCAGAAAGTTTCTGTGGCTTCCAATTTTATTACCCAGGACCCATTTTGTACATACATTACCTTTGACAACTCCCACACTTCGGTGAGTAACTGATCCCCATTTGTATTTGGGTGTAGTAACAGAGGTTTTCACTCTCACTTTGTCACCTATCTTGATATGAGAGGCAGAACTCTGTGGTGGGAAACCTAGCAGTTGCAAGAATAAATACATGATAAGTGTTCTTTCCACCCTCCAAAACTAATCTCCCTTTGTATACCATGCCAGTTTTTTGATAAAAAGAAGTTAACAGTGAAACTTACCTAAAAGCTCAACATGGATATATCTGACCCAGTAAGTACCACCCTTTTGTTGCCAATCACACTGCACATTGAGGTCATGCAATCCATCTCGATCCAGTTTAATAACTTTGCCTACATCTCCATCACAAACTTCCTCATAGGCTCTGCAGCACCTAACCATCATCCCCACCTACAGAAAAAGAACAAAATGCCATCGCTCTGCAGTGATGTTTGCAAAAGAAGGAACGAGTTTTCCCTACAGCTTTTATCTCCTTGCTTACCTGAATATTCTCTCTCACATACACAGCATAATCATCATTACTCAGGAAATCAGCTCGTTTCTTGTATGTCTGGCTCTCTGTTACAACAGCACCACTTGACTGAAAAAAAAATCCAACACAAACATGTATCAGTCACAAAATCTGTTTGCTTTCAATTCAAATAAATAGCAGAAAATGAAGACAATCCAACAAAAAATAATATAATAACCAAGTGATATGCCAGAACAGGAAAAATCTTCAAGTCAACCCTCCACAGACCTAGCATTCATGCTCTACTTTAAAGCTTTGTTTCCAGAACAACTTGCCAAAGAATATAGCTGCAGATTTTCAGAATGCGTGAAACAATCTATACGTTGTTTGTGTGAAAACTGTCTAAGAAAACTAGTGCAAAGAGGATTTGTGAGTAATCTACTTAGCCTCATATACACACACTCATATTCCATTCCTTAGGCTGTGTGTTTGCAAGGGAAAAAAGAGAACAGTGGGTGAAAAGACATCTGCATCTTTCCATCATGAAAGCTATTTAATTGCCAACGTCTGAAAAATGCTCTCATGAAGAAAAAGTACATTATTTTACTGGTATCTTTTTGCCTTTCATTCATGAATTCTTTAGTCATGCTTTGGAACCAACAGGTTTCACTTTTTATTTTTCAGCCAAAGCCGATTACAAAATAAATAAATAAAAGGAATCCTTGACAAATTATTACTCCATAGCACTGACCAGTTAACATAAAACTGATAACTATCAGAGACACATACAGCTACCTGTAGTGAAAGACACATCTGCATTCCATCTCCACTCCCCCCTTCTGTGCTTCTCTTACATAAATATTTACAGATTATTCCTGAATTAATTTACACTATCCCCTAGAAACATATGGCCAACATGGTCTTGAAAGCCTGGAGTAGCGCAATATTTCTGAACTCTGACCAAGTACAGAGAGAAAAGAATAACAAAATTCGCAGTCAGTTAGCATGACTTAGCTTTTATGAAAATGATACTTACCACAGGACAAGCAGCTTCAGCCTCTTCCACTTCCTCTGTTATTTCTTCATCTGAATATTCATCAGAGACAGTGTCAGCATCAGAGAGATCAGTAATCTGAACATCAGGGTGATCTAACAACCAGCCAACGAGAGCTTCCACTCCTAACACACAAATAAGCACATTCTTACTGAGGGATTCTCTGGCACTCTTAGAATAGCATCCAAGTAGATAACAGGTGCTCCATTTTACATAGCATTTTAATCTGCAAAATTTCATTATAATATCACCAAAACAAAATACCTGGTAACCCAGAAGCACTTCCAGAGGTTCCAGACAGAGATTTGAGTGCAAATTCAATGTTCTTCCTAGGAAATCCCATTTCCATAAGTTGTACTACAATGGGAAGAGGTGGAATTGGAGACTGTTTGCGTTTTTTCACTTTTGTGGGTCGGATATGCTGTACAGTGACAGGTGTTGTAGCCTCACTAGAGCTACAGTCTTCAAACACCGGAGTTGAAGGATGAGTAGACTCTACTGCAAGATACTGGCATACTGCCAAAGCAGCAGCCTAGATGTGAACAAATAAATCAGTCCAAATAAAACAAGCATATTCAGTACAGGATGTGTGTGCATGACTGAAATTTACGGCTATTTAACAAAATGGTTCATTGTCACTTTTTCTTTTTTAAAACCCATAGCTTAACAAGTTTTAAATGGAACGTGAATTAGAAAGGGTTATTTACTAAATCATTTATTAGCAGAAAATTAAGACTCTACCTCAAGCTCTTGTTTGTCAAATATTGCTTTCACTGGTGATGGTTGCGTAGCAGCTGTCAAAAGTTGTTGTAAAAGAATCATGGGAGGCTGAGGTCCTTCAGGAGACATATCTCCTATGTCAGGAGAGGCAACTGCTCCGTCCTCTTGAAACAAAAATAATATTTTAACCAATAAGTGTGTAATACAAGGCAACTAGGGGACTCATTTGAGGGCATATCAATAGATGAAACATATTGTTACTTCTCCCACAGCTCTCCATAGGAAAGATGCATTTAAGATTAAATGTGTACCACACCATCCATACAAAAAGCAAATGAGACATCTGTAGATGCCAAACACTAAGTTTACAAAAATTCACTAGAACGTGTCTAGCAGAAACTGCTCATTAGATGGCAAAAGTGCAGAAGTAATTTAAGAGCTGACCTTTTTACAATAACTTTACTATGTAGAATTACACGATGAACTACTTTGTAAAGAACTATCTTACACTCACTGTCTTAACTAGAAGATATCTATAACTAGAACTACCTTATACTTAACTATCTTAACGCAGGCTTATGAATACAGCAGGCCATGATGTGATCTCTCCCTACACTGGACAGCTCATTAACAACAGAACATCAGATGGGTGCTCACAGTCATGATCACGATCCAAAAGTACAGTCCAATATCAGAGACAGCTTAATTTGAGCTGTCCTTGATGAAGCAGAAGGATGCACAACAGTGATCTCCCTGTGAGAAGGGATGTCTCTGAATGTTACTTCTCAAGATCAAGAGAATCTTTCCAACTGTGTTTGTGAGTTAAACTTCTTTTTATATTAGGATTTAGCAACTTAAGTAAGTGGTAGACTGATCACTGTGACTCTTATAATCATAATGGATAAATGGTATCAATCCATTTATAATAATAAATCAAATTGCTATCATATCACTAGAACCATGCAAGTGTTGAATATCTTCTGCAGCAGCTTTTAATAAACAAAGTTAAAGCACTCCTGAATTTTAACCTTTAATTTTTGATCTTCAGAGGGCAAACCTAATTTCTAGGCTCTAACTGCAATTAGCCAGGGTTATAGTAATATGTTCTAACTCCTGAACAGTGACATGCTCAGGTTGCATTTCAGAATACCTCCGGGATTTAATGCACTCTCCTGAACAGCTGGCTGAGATAAGATCTGCCTTAATGTATCCTGGTGAGAGAGCAGAGCTCGGCCTGCTTTCAGTATGTACAGCTTTAATTGCTGACATCTCAGTAAATCCAAATCCACTTGACCTACGAGAAACATTAAGCAGTCATTAGCACTATAAATATTTTACATTACAGAAGTAAAGCGATATTCATACAACCTCAATGCAAAAAGATCAGTTCACGTCTTAATTCTTTGTGAAAGCTTACAGAAATGCTATCAAATATACGTTAGTTTGAACTGCACCTACATAACAAGTCTGTATACATTCTATGACTTGTGATAAAAATACCACTGTCCTGTTTTTCACACCTCAGACAACCATGCAGCTCATATATGGTAGAGTAACAGTAGTTAAGATGTCATATACATACAGTATTTATAACAATTCAACCACATCTACATTTTCTCAAAGTAAAAAGAATATTCCACTCATGGTGAAGGACAAGTCTTTTCTAGCTAAATTTGTCTCCTAAGTACATTAGGAGAATGAATATTATTCAACGTTGACAAGGAAACAAGGTAAAGTTCCAGAAAATCCTTTTTCTTATGTATGCTTGCTGTTACCAGTATTTTCCCCAGGGAATATCTAGCCCTTTAAAACAACAACAGCAAAAATAACTATACCTGAAAGACCTTGACTGGGAGACTTCATTCTGTGTTTTTCTATTTTACTTCCAGCTAGATTTACTAGTTGAGCCCAGATGGATAACATGGGTTCAGTAAAAGGCAAGTTGTTTACGTTAAAAGCCACAACTGGAAGCTGGGCAGCAGGGAAAGAACAAGACAAAAACAAAAAGCGGATAAGTATTTTACAAAATCATTCACAAGTTCAAACTTTTATTAACTAAGGAAAAAGAAGAAGTAACATCTGTCTTATTGTTCTTCCCCAGGAAGAACTGGAGAGGATTTATATTCCCTACCAAACTCCTAAGCTTGTATTGGGAACACAGCTAGAGCAAAGAAGAACTTCAGTCACTGAAGTTGACTATACACTTTGGTTGTGCATTCACTAAATCCATACTAACCAACTTGAGATTAAGATTCAAGTGAAAACACCTAAGAGTTTCTACATTAGTTAGCAAATAAAGACAAATAAATAAGCTTTTCTCACACACGATCTATGTATCATATTGTCAGGACTTGATATTTTAGTTCAAGTCAAGCACTCCAGTTTAAATTCCTCTTCCTCAGCTCCCCAACAAATGATCTTAGGTTAGCATTCAGAGCACCGTAGGTCTTGAATATCAAAGTATTTACCCAACAAAGAATTAATACTTTCTTTGCATCGTAACAGCGCCTTTAATTTCACAAGAACACACCCTTCCTGTACCGAAGTCCCAGTAAAACAAACTTACTGGTTTTAGTTGATTCAGAGGACACACTCTACATGTTCGCATCTCATAGAACTGCACGGTGATTTTCCCTTTTGGAGTGATGCGCGTCACTGTGCCTTCTCCAAATTCATCATGAACCACCTGACCACCCAGTCTCAAGCGACTGTCTATGCCACCAATCACAGCTAGCACTGCCATTAGGCCTCCCACCTCTGGATTCTCAGTGTCAGGAAAGTAGTCATCCAAAACAGCCTAGCAAAGAACAATAAAATTAACTGTAGGGAGAAAACATATACTTTGATCTGCTTTAAAATAAAAAAGTTAATTATACACACTTCAATTTAAAAATTACAACACAAACATATACATTTATAAATATAAAAAAATGGTTTCAAAATTAAGCTTAATATTGTTTATATTTAATATTTATCATTAGAAAATAAACATTGCTATAAAAATGAGCTTATTTTAAAACGTGGAAACTACCCCTTCTGACTGTTTTCCTGCAAAGATGTGGGTGATGGAGGTTAGCTGAGAGTTGATGTACTTGTTTATGAGTCCATTCCACTGGCTTAGCGAATGGAGTGTCCTCAGCAGTGCCACTATCTCTTCTGCTAAAGTACTACTGTGAGTTGCAGTTAGAGATGCTTGGGGTCTGGCCTTTCTCCTTCTCAGAGTAGATTCTGAAAAGAAAAAGCAATCAGACATCAGTTTAAGGCACACATTTTCCATACAAAAAAATAAGCCATTGGAGAAAAACTCCTCTACCTCTGAGTAGCGGGATATCTGAAGAACAAGTACTAAGCAGGCTGCCTAAAAAACCAAACAGTTTTTCCACAAGAAATTTCATGTCTCTTGACCTTTCATTTTTATCCCAGGATGGAAGTACCGCTTTCAATAAATGCACAGCAAGAATCTAAAAAGAGAACAAAACTAGCATTATTCCAGTCAGTTACCAAATTCTCAAACATCAAGTACAGAAGAAGAATATTTAACAAGTTAAATATTGTAGTGTACTCTGTAGTATTCTCTATCACGCTGACTTCTTTCTGGCTATAGCAAATCAGTAGATCTGTGATTTCTGTTTGGCTTGCTGAAGGAATATGTTAAAATATGTTTTACTGTCACATTTTAAGTGAATTCAACCCCTCTGCAATACTTACTGTAGAAAACACACAGTAGGAAAAATATAAGTGACGTAAGACTAAAACACATAAGCACATTTCTCATCTCGTAGTTTTTGTTTTCATTTTGTTTTCGTTTTTTAAAGACAAAGCAATTTTGAAATGCACACGTTACCTGTCTTTGTAGTGAAGCAGCAGTGAATGATTCGTGCCCCTCAACAATTTTCATTAGCAAAGTTATCCACTGAGATGTACTTAGAGTGCTGCACATCTGAGGCATGAGTGCTATACTTCGAATAAAACCCAACGTGCACCAGCTCCTGTGCTGTTCTTTATAAACCAACTTACTTGGCAAGGAAGCTAAAAATAGAAAGATACATATGTAACAGTTAACTTTTCCACCAACTACGTAATTCTGTATATACTACAGGGCTGGAGTTGGCTTTGTTTTTTTGTGGGTTTTTCGACAAATTATAACACAGAATATATAAAACTGTTCTTATAACTATTAACTTAAATTTCAGAGCCTGTAACTAATTTCCTTAATCACAGAATCATAGAATTGCTCAGGTTGGAAAAGACTTTCAAGATCATCGAGTCCAACCATGACCTAACCATATTACCCGAACAACCCTCCACTAAATCATGTCCCTGAGCACCACATCCAAACGGTTTTTAAACACATCCAGGGATGGTGACTCAACCACCTCCCTGGGGAGCCTATTCCAGAGCTCAACAACCCTTTCTGTAAAGAAGCTTTTCCTGATATCCAACCTAAACTTACCCTGGCGCAACTTGAGGCCATTTCCCCTCATCCTGTCACCTGTGAGAAGAGACCTGCCCCACTCTTGCTGTAAGCCTCCTTTTCCCCAGACTAAACAGCTCCAGTTCCCTCAGTCTCTCCTCGTAGGGCATATTCTCCAAGCCCTTCACAAGCCTTGTTGCCCTACTTTGGGCCTGCTCCTCAATGTCCTTTCTGTACTGAGGTGCCCAAAACTGAGCACAGTACTCAAGGTGGGGCAAAAATACCTTCAAAAACTGTTAACATACTTTTAAATATGCCTTTAAAACAGTTCTCATCATTAACTACTCAAAAAGAGGAAACAAACAGTACTACTCTTGAAATCACAGAACTAGGAAACATGTACAGTTTATCCAGTAACAATGTTCTCTCAAAAAGAGAGAGACTGCTAAGAAATTCATTATCTCAGCAAACTGCACACATCCTAATCTCAGCATCTCATACATTTCTCCTGCTGTTCCTGCTTATGTCCTAAGAAAACTTATTTGTCACGTCTGCTAACAATTAAACATCCAAAACCACATTTTTTAGACTTAAAAGATTAGAAACTAGCACCAGAAGAAGTTCGTTAGGCAATAAAACAAAACAGAGACATTGCTGAATCAGACTGTGTCTATATAACATACCTGATTTATCTATTGTACCACTTTCCACAAGCATACGGAGTAGACCACACAAAGTCCTAGTAGCATCACTCTGCATGACTTCAGCATGGACACCAGCAGAGAGACACAATGTCTGCAAGAGGTTCACAGTACTTGTCAACATCATGGATGTAGGGTGAAGATTCCTTTCAACTTGTTCTCCTTCTGAAGGAAGACACAAAAGGCAAAAAAAATACAATGGTATCAAGTTACTCTATTTCCAAAATATATGCAAATTTTCAAACGTTCTGAAACAAGTAAGATAAGAGAAACTCAGAGCAAACATTTTCTTAACGTGAAGAGCCCTTATTTCCAATTACAAGGGAAAATTATAAACCAGATATTATGTGCAAATAATTTGAACATTCACTCCAACAGTAAACTGATTTGAAGAAATTCAGAATGTGATGGGAAGAACAGACGAGAATTCTGAATAGACCATACAGCTAGGCCATGTAAAAAGCACACTTCAGAATGGCATAAATAAATGTTCCAACATATACCTCCTGATATCGGTAACCAACTATTTCAATTGGATAATCATGTTTTCTTTGGCCCCACGAATACGCAACAAATATGACACTAACCTTTTCCATCCCCTTTTCTCATGGTAAATATATTTTATGAAAGATTCTAGTCAGAAATCTACACCTATTAAATTATTCTTGTTAGATGCAACATTTTCTCCTTTAAAAGTAGCTTTTTTCATATTATAAAATGTCAATTTTGGAACTCAACTGAAACTGTGCCTCCAGTTTTATTTAAAAAGAAAAAAAGAAAAAAAAAACAACACCATCTTAGTTTGGTTGTTTTTCAGTGGCTTTTGGGTAGTTGGGTTTTTTTGTTTCTTAGTTTTTCCTTACCAGAATCATCCTCAGTGTCTGAATCCTCTGTTGTGGGCTGAGCTGCTGGTGGTGGCTCAGCTAGTTTGAGATCATATTTTCCCTCCTTCCCCATTCTGTAGGAATTTGTACTTCCAGTGTCCCATTGTACTCTAATCCAGCCATCTTCACCCAATTCTCCAATTACACGACCCAAACCTGGAGGGGGCCCATCCTGACAGAAGAGAACACTTCAGGTTAGATTATTTCATAATCAAAGTTCTACTGCACTTCTTTGCTGCTAACCTAAAGATTAGGTAGTAAACATTCAATAACATGTCAAAATTTGCCGTACAACAAGAAAACATTTCAGAAGCTTTTACAGAAATCATCCAGTGAACTGCAGCAATATTCATGATTTAATCTATTTTACAACATACAACAGAAGTTCCACACACTTAGTTCAAATTATGTAATAAGCATGTATATTATATAATGTATGTATGTAATAAGCATGTAATATGCATGGATATATGTAATAAGCATGTGGTCCTATTTCATTTCAAATCATGACTCAGAACTTCCTCACAAAAAAAAAAATCTCCAAAAATGTAATTAAACAAATAATCTATTTCATGTTAAGCCTCCAAAACTTTGAAATGTAAAAACATTAGGACACAAAATTTTAAAACATATGGACTTTATATTTTAACACACCCAAATCAGTATGAAAGAGGTTGTACCTGATCACCCCATTTCCAGTCTACCCCTCTCACCACTCTGGTACCAATTTTCATCATGGCTGCCAGCTCTGGTCCAGAAACAGGAAGCTGAACTGGTGTAGTTTCTTTTCTTGATTCTTCTAGGACTGTGGCAGAAGCTCCATGAGAAGATGCAATCATATCTTCTTCAATATTGTCAGAACTAGGTCCTTAAAAAAAAAAAAAAAAAAAAAGAAAGAAAAAAAATTCCAGATTTTTACAATGACACTTGTCACGCTTCAATTGTGCGGCGATTAAGGTCTGTGATATGAAAGTAGTAATAAATTTTAGAAATAAAGGGACATAATGATTTTGAATGCAAGGGGCTCTAAACACTTAAGTCTGATGAACAGGTAACGTTATTAGTCAGTAGTAAGTGGCTTGTCTAACAGAAAAAAGAACTTCATATGAAAAATTCAGGTAAGTACAGAAACAACTATTTCCTACTGTCTAAGGAAACCAGCTGAAGAAGCACCTGAGTCATGTCAAAAAACACCACAAGCCAACAGACCAAACAAAGGAAGCTTCCTGCTAAAATACACAGACTGAGAATAGGTAGAACAGATGAAACTGAGTGCATGCAGTTTTTAATGTTTCTATAAAATCTACACTATCGCTCCCAAATTCTAGTTAATTCACACGTACTTATCTGCTTTTTGCAGCAGATATAAAGGTGAATAGCTTCAAGTACTATCTTTAAGTAGTAAATTCTGTAGTTTGGGTAAACAAACATGTAAACGTGATTACTTCCAAACACCAAGAAACCAGAATTTCTCATACCTATCAGCCGCAGCGTTGTTTGTGTCAGTGCTAGCATACCAGAGTTAAAAAGAAGACTCAAGGTATTAGCCCCATGCTGCAGCGTCAACATGTTGAGCATGACCAGCAGGAAACGTGCTTGTGGAATAGTTCCAAGACTTGGTCCTGCTGGATTCTCATTGGTAATTGTTTGCAGAGGAACAGGTTGCACACCTAATACACAAATAACAAAGCCAGCTGACATTTGGAAGCTACTGTAAAACAGATAAATTCATTTGATTGGTGGCTTAAAGTCTGTCTCGATTCCACAGTTGGCTTTAAGAACTCACAAGCTGAACTTCCATGGAACTTTTTGCAACAATTTAGATTTTAATGGTAAAATATCACTAATGAGTAATCAATCGCCTGTTGCTAGAAAACAAGCAACATTCTCATAAATTTGGAAAAGCAAGTTGGGGTTCAGTGGAGGACAGACAACACACAGACAGGAAGTCATAATATTTCTCAGCACAAAGCAAGGGAGTTAATTTTAGAGTTCTAATTACTGAGAACTTCAAAAAATATAATTATGTTAGTTTAAAACAGTTTTATCCCCAGTCAACAACAACAACAACAAGAGATTCACCTAGCTCTTTGAATTTTGCAGTGGCGTCCAGCAAGATGTTCCGGACATTCTGAACAGCCCACGCATACAGTTTTCCAAAAGTTACTTCTAGGAGCATTCTGTTAAAAGGTGGTATCAGATCAACATCCTTCAAGCAGTCTGTAAGAGGTTCCCTTAACATAAGAAAAACAACAACAAATGAAGTTAATTATTCTTTCTCCTTGCTGAATCGTGAAAGAAAATTGAGCAAAATAAAAAAAAAGTTTTACCCTATATTGGCTCCTTCTGGAATAAGCCTCTGCCATCCACAGAACATAGCATACTGTACAGATGGAAGCAAAAAATTTTTTGCTGCCAATTTGAGAATAGTATCTATTCCCTCCAGACGAACTTCTGCTCTTTCCAGCTGCAAAAGAGGAAAAGAAAAAAAAATATTGTACTTCTGTAGATTGCTGATACGGTAATGCCCATTTTCATCCACTTTACCTGTTTTAATAAACATTTTCTCATTTTTTCTACATCTACTGGCTCTTCTTTAAGTGCAAACTCAACAATTGTGTTAAGGAGTGCAGACTGTGGATACAAGCCTTGGACATTTTGTTTCAGCCATTTGTACTTGTGGACACCTGTAACTGTACTCAAAAGTGGCTGCCACTTATCCTGTAAAATACGAAGGTAACACATTTAATAAATTTTAAATTACTGAACACAAGTTATTCCACCTAAAATCATGTCCAAATTTAAAATACAAGGAGGAGAAATAGAAATCCTTCAAAGCCAGTAAAAAACTCATAAAATTATTTCTAAGTCATTACCTACCTTTTTTAAAAATGCTACATAAAATTTCAAATTCGTTACACTATTCAAAAAACAGAAAGCAACTCATCACTGCTTTTATCATAGCATCACCAAGGTTGGAAAACACCTCTAAGATCATCTAGTCCAACCATCCACCTACCACTGATATCACCCACTAAACCATGTCCCTAAGTAGTACCTCTACCCTTTTCTCAAACACCTCCAGGGACGGTGACTCCACCACATCCCTGTGCAACACTGACATGAAGCTTTATTTGAACACTTCTGAACATATTCAATTTCTAAATATCTATTCAGTACCCAAGCTTATTGTTAAGAATTATTCC
This sequence comes from Alectoris magna, assembly GCA_030625065.1. Lineage (NCBI taxonomy): Eukaryota > Metazoa > Chordata > Aves > Galliformes > Phasianidae > Alectoris > Alectoris magna. The sequence goes on from CM060560.1 coordinate 66,266,637, forward strand.
AAGTTTTACTGATGCAATGCACCATATTTAGTTACATATCCCAAACATCATTATCAAAATATTAAATGTCAATTCATAGCAGTCACAACTTCAGCTAAATCTATTTCATCTGGTTATTCTCATTTATAACATCGATCTGAAATCTGATATCCTACCTTGGGTGATTTGATTGGCATGGGCCTTTTATCTATTGGTACAGGACTATGAGGAACAACACACGATTCTTCTAAGTCACTCTCTTCATTTCCAATTTTGGATTCTTCCACATCAGCAGATTCAGATTTTTTTGGCACTAACAGTAAAAAAAAAATTACTCCTTTTTGCAATCTGACAGTATTTGCAGTATCACATTCTCAGGTTTACATGATCAACTGACAATACAGAATGTATAAGATCCGCCCGTGATAAATTGAAAGGGTACTCTAGGTGAATCCTTGTTCTAACTATAATAAAATTAGATCTGGAAATAACTGCAGTAAGCTTATATCTATAAAGACCAATTTGAAAGCACTTGAGTGTTTTTTCTTCACATTAATTGACTTCCAGTTGAACAGTTCTCCCACTACATTGCTTTAATACAACAGGATTTTTAAATAACTTCTAGTTGAACTGTACTAAAACCAATTCAGAAGAACTGATAGTGATGGATCACTTTTAACATGCTGAAATGCAAAGAAGTCTCTCTTAAACTTTCTCTCCCCTGCCTGATTTTCTCCTCTAAGAACCAACATGTAACCATTGATTTTGACAGCACAAAAACGCAGCAGAAAACAAGCCTCAAAAAGTACAGCAAGCTTTGAAAAGAGCTTCATTTTTACAGTTTCAAAGAAAATGCACTATTAACATTGCCTTACCTCTTTTTTTTCTCTTTTCTCTAATTATTTTTTGAACTACTCTCCGCCATCTGGGCAAAGAACTCAGAAGTTTAAACTTAGACATTATGGAGAGATCATTGCACACTGCAGGACGTAGCTCATTGAATAAGAATCTTAAGCGTTCAATGACAGGAGCACAAACTTCCTTATAAGAACGTCCTTGTTCTTGATGGGTCTGTAAAAAAATCATTGAAAGTTTCAATTACTTTTTAATATACAATTTTAAAACTGTGTAAGTAACTGTTTAAATAAAACCACTTAATGACAAATAACCTAAACTTCAATAGGTGAATGGCTTACCTTAATCAGTGAGCATTTTGCTTGGTAGACAACACGGCACACATCTACTACAGATTTTGGTAAGGTTTTGTGTTTCACCTGGTCAACTCCAAGGGTACCAGGATGAACAAGAGACAATGCCACATGACCTTAATGGGAAAAGACAATTTCTAAATATGCATTTCCAAAATTATTTATAATAGATTTTAAACTGGTCCAAACTGTAGTCTGTCTTGACAGCTTTGACACAAGTCTACCTACCCAAGTCTTCATGTTTCAAAAGGCAACACAGTAACAAACGTCCTACTTCTTCCACAGGATGCTCAGGAGGGAAAGTGATTGGTGTTGTTAAGTGACACTGTTTACAGTATCTCTCTATTTGACACAAGAAATCCTACGAAAACACACAAAAGCCAATTTTTAACTTTGGTTTTAAGCATAACAAAAGGATCCAAAATACACCAGCCAGCGTTTAAATAACTTCCACAGCCTGAACTAACATGTGAAAGTCAGAGATACCACACAATCTGCACTATTTAATAAACAGCAATTACAACCCAATACTACAAAGAACACCCAGTATCTTACTTTTTGTATGAACCAACATGGCTACAGTAACATTGATATATCTTTGATTTTACCTCTTCTTGAGATAGCCAGGAGATTCAACACAATTTTTAACTGCCTTTTCCTGACTCACTGTTATTACTATCCTGTCCTCCCCAGGAACTTTGTGTGTTTTGGCTTTTTTTTTTTTTTTTGGGGGGGGGGGGGGAGGGTGGGGAGGTGGTAAGGAAGCAGAAATTAATGAGTTAGAAATTCTGAAGGTGTTACTGAAGACAGTGATTATTAAAAATCTTGAAGTCTTAATATTCATTATTCCTACTAGGGAGGACCTGAGCCCACAAGTGCAGAGGGATTTTAAACTAAGGTATACATACACTTAACATCCAAAATGCATGCACACACCTTAGTTCAAAAGGAGGTCAGCACTATCTGTCGATAGTACTAAAGCTGGACATCACAAGTAACGTATTTTTTTTTTTTCCCATAAGAATACATTTATGATTTTTAGCTCTTCCACTCAAAAAAATCAGAAGAAAAAAATGGTACTGATAGAATATTAAGTGGACTGAAGCAAATCTTACCCATTACTTGTACTCAATCATTCCTTTCACAGAAGAGTAATTCTGAAGTAACAACTTCTGTTGTCTGCTATAACTTTCAGAGAATTTTCATCAACAAGAATGCTTCATGACACTGCTGTCAGCCTTCAGCACCACTTTATTATCAAGGGCTTACCTTCACAGTGTGATCCTGAATATTATTATCTGCAATAGCTTGGAGAAAGGGTTGTGAATGGTCGCTCAGAGTTAACCGATGTGAATATAGTTTTGATTTGTTTGGGGTTGTGTTCCCAGGTGAACTGCAGTGGTCTTCATCCTTTTCCTCATTGTAACTATAATGAATCTGACTAGTTTGCAAGCCTCCAGAAAATATAGATGACTTCAACCATTCTAAAATTAAAAAAAAAAAAAAAACAAAACAAAAAAAAAAAAAAAAAACAAAAAAAAAAGCAAACAAATTCTGATGAAAGCTTAACTATCAAGACTGAGCAAATCCTGGAAATGAAAGCACACACAGCTCAGTACAGAAGGCTTAGCACCTCTTCTATTTGCTGAAGCTTTTTCAGACTAAAATAGGATTCTATAACAAAGAAACAATCAAGTAGCAAAGCTGCCATCACATGTTTAAAGATAATTAACTATTTTTAACTATTATTATAACTATATATTTTTAACTATTATTAACTATTAACTATTTTTCTGTGATTAATATAGAAGTATACATTCTAGTCACTAAAATTAAGGTATTCAACACAATTTAATCCAACACCGGATGCTTCAGGCACTCTATAGTGAGTGAGCTTTACTACGCAGATGACAGTTACGCAGCTTTCTCTTTCAACATTCTCTGTCTTTTGCACATTACTAAACGCTTGATGTTTTAATTGTTAAAAATTATAATGTAATTCTTATCTAAATCTTGCCAAATGCTTGGACCTTGATGAGTGCAGCAGTAATTAATGCTAAGAATAAAGAACTTTAATTTTGCTATTCTCTGAAGAACTCAATCCGTTAATTCGGCTTTACTTTTTTGTATGCTTTGACAATCAAAATAATGTTTTGCTTACTTGCACATTCAACTTCCAGAGGAGAAAGTGGTGTACTCATTGCTAGGTAAGATGCATGTAGCCCAAGGAGAAGACCCAAATTTCTTTCTGTGTCTATTAAAGGTGATGATAAAGTACTGAGATCTGGTGTTGAAATCACTTCCTGGTCAGGCTGGTTAAAAGAAAGATGAGTTGAAAGCTAGTACACCAACAAGGATACTGAAAGCAAAGTAATACTTCAGGAACTGTATATCTATCAAAACATTCTTACCTCCATATACTGGCCAACACAGAAGGCATGCATTGACTCTCGCGTGTCCTCAAACTGCAAAGCAGCTTCCAAAGCAACAACTGGGTCCTCACCTGCAAACTGAGCTAATGAGAGAATGAAGCAGTGAGTACAGTATCTAAAAGTCTGTTTATGCCACCTAGTTTTGAAGCAGAAGTTATTTGTGCCTTGAATTCAGATGCTGATTCTCACCAAGTATACTATTGCCAGTTAAAGACTGGGTTTGAAAGTCCTTTATATCATATACTTTCCCATCAATCACTGTCCAAAATCCTCCATCTTTGTTGTGGTTCTCTAGATCAGCTTTACGTATAAGTGTTACCTCCTCATTATTTCTGCAACTCTGTCCAGTAAAAAATGAACCTACAGATACAAAACAGAACAGAGAATTTATCAACAGAAACAGAAAAGCTTTTCTGGACATCTTTTTAATAGTCATTTAATCCCGAACTCTTTACTTCTACTCAAAGGTTACCTGTCTTATGACATGCTCAAAAGTCAAAATAACTATTAACATATTCCTGTGTGCATGGTATGTGATTAAACTGTGTCTATGCCCTATTTTATGCAGTAATGATCAACGTCAAACTGAGATAGATCAGGCACTGCACAGCTACACAGCTGTTTTTGTTTGGAGGCAGAGCAGTACAACCACTGTTCCGGCAAACCACTGCTCTACTTAATTTTTCTAAGAATTACTTCAGTTTAGTACACGCTTGCCTGCAAGACGTTGTATATGCATTTAGTTTCAGTCTAAATCCACATTTTTTAAATAAAAAGGCAAAGTAACATATACGTGTTAGAAGTCTTTCAATCTATTTATCAGTAAACTCTATTTCAAACTACAGGTAATTTCAACCAGACAAGAAATGTCACCAGTAAAGAGCTCAGTAAGAGATGTGTATTTTCTGCTTCTCTTTTCACACAGTCTACATCACGAAACAGTGACAAGATTAATAACAAAACACACAGAAGTATTACGTGTGTTCAACTTTTAATGCTCAAAATGCCGAAATGAAATGAGACACTGTAAATTACACAAAATGCTAAACGTTGTGATCTACTTTTCTGAAAAGCTGCATTTAATCTGCTTAATCCTTTGCCTAAAATATATGTTAAGAGTTTACTGGCAGAAAGAGCGTCAAACAAATTGATTAATAAAAATTTATACTGTAAAGCAGAATTCCCCTCCCAAGAGTTGTTGATGAATAGTCACCAATCCACATAGCTACTTAATGAAAACAGAAATAAATAGTCCAGATAATATTTGTACATACCCATTATTCCTGGCCATGCTAAATCCTCATTGTCATCTCTTTCCTTCCCAGGGGCTAAATGGTTAAATCTGTCTAGATGTTCTAGCAAACCAGCCAACAGAGGGATAGCACCAGCTTCCTGCATTAATCCAGCATTTTTACTGAGGAGTAGTACTATAGATACTACCAATTCTGGAAGAAGGATGCCTAAAGCATGGAAAACAGCCAGCATTCAGATTTATTTAAAGACTTGGATTTGTGGCATCATGAAAGTAAATCACCAGGCAACACATTCTACTTTCTATTACTGCTTTAGTACAATGGTCTTTTCTCACCCCCATTTGCTCTCCTTCTCTCTTACCAATCTAAATATTAATTAGACTCCTCTTTTTAATTTTTTTTTTTAATTTTTAACACATTTAACACTTTCAAGAACATTTACAACATCATGTTATTATCTTATCAGAGAGAAGGGGAAACAGCTAATAACAACCTACCTGTTAAATCTCCATCTACAACATAAGATACTTCTGCAAAATGCCTATGACTAGTAGAAGCAATGCTGGTTGCCACAGGAAGTATATCACTGATGTGCGTGCACAAGAGAGCAGTGTACTTCTTCAGTAAAGAGCCAACACCTAACTGGTCAGGACCTGTATAAAAAGCAGGAAAAGCACAGAAAACCATCACAGTCATAGTTAAGAAAGACTTCAAATACTCTTTTGAAATGCAATTCCTCTTTGAAGGTAACTTACTGTATGTATTAGGGACCTGCCCAACACAATCTCCTGGATAAAGTTTACTAACAAGTAGACGCTGAAAACGGAGCAGCAGGTCCAGAGAAGCAGATCTCTCTTTGCTAAAATGTTCATGATCCATGCAGGAAGAAATGCGACGAGCAACATCTTTCAGTTTGGCTATCGTCTGTGATGCGATGTTCCTGATTGGTACACAAACATTGTAAAGTACTTAAGAGTTAACAGCAATGACAGGCCATAGAAATCCAGGTTAAGCTTTTGCTGGAATTTCTCACCAACATATAAGAAACATATATATATATGTTTCTTATATATAACATATACATATATACATATATGAAAGAAGAAACATATATATATATATGTTTCTATGTATATATATGTATATATTTTCTATATATTCTATATATTTTAATATATGTATATATTTTCTTCTTGTAGGATGGTGTCCCTTTGTTTGCACTATAGTACCCAAAAACTCAAGCTTTTTTTGTGAATGTATTTTAAATGCATTGATCTTTGTCATTAGGCACTACAAAAACATGTCTGCACTGACACCATCTAGTTCAGAAGAGTCTCAGTACTGATTAAATTACATGGCTACCATCACACTTAATGAAGTAGTACTCTACTATATGTTAAAAACTCAGCATCCTAAGAGTCACGTATTCAACAATTCTTTCTCACTGTCAAGAACTTAGAACTCCGATTTCTTCTTCATCTAAAGCCCCAGCTGGATTCCTTGATGCAAAACATTCAGTCCTAAATACATCCATGCAGATCTTCCTATTCTTAAGAGCGAAGTCGTCTGTCTTTCTAAAAATCAGGTAATTAAGTGTAGTACTGCTCTTCTTTCCTAAACAGAATGGCACGGGTACATGCAAGCTAGGAGGACGTTCAATACCTCGAATTCTGTGGAACTAAAATTCTAGCAGAAGACTGCTCACTAGTTGTCCTTAAGTTGACTAGCTTATAAAATGTCTCTCTAAACAGATCTTCTGTACAAAAATAAAACAAAATTGAAGAAATTACCTAAGTAACTGCTGAATTAACTGAACTAATGGTAAACTTTGCTTTCCCGCAGATTCATAGATTCCAGTATTAATAAGGTCTTTGTCCAATGGAGTTCTACTCCTATGAAGCGTAGATGCATTTGCTTCTTGTTCATCAATTTCTTTTTCCTTTTGTGCCTCTTTTTTTGCTTCTATATCCTAAAAATGTAAGACAAGTTTAAGAAAATGCAAAAAAAAAATACAACTACGATTATGAAACATTTTACTAACGTAAAGTAAGTATTCGTGAAAATAAGATGAAATTACTTTTTCCTATGCCAGAAATGAAACAATTCTTACCAGACAAATGGATACATTGTTTTCCATATGGATTATGCAGGATGGGTTTTTTGTTTGTTTTTTTAAATGATCATAACATAAAAAGGAAAAAAGCAGAGGGAGAAACAAGGCTAGACAAATTCAGAATTCTGCTTCACCAAACCAAGTTAACAATTTATTTCTATTCTGTGCATGTTTTGACATGGCAGCACCTGTTGCACAGTTTAAAAATGAAGGCGTGTTCACTCTCTATAAATGTAACAAATCCAGCCCACTGAAGAACCCAGGTTAGATCTGCTACTGAAATATACACATACAAAACTCTGTGGAGACTAATTTACCCAAGTTTCAACGAATCAAAATTACCCTGTGGAGTACTGTATGCTGCCACCCAGATCACTTTCAGCTTATGTTTAAAACTAACTCAGGCATCTCTGATCTACACTATAATGTACGCATGTCCTAGTAGACGTGGCTAAGAATTAAAAGGTTTTGCATGTCTATAAACGTTTTAAAAAAAAAAAAAAAAAAAAATAGTGCTAGTACTAATTGCTAATACTAATGCATATAGCTAAACTTAATGCACATATTTCCTCTATATCAAAATCCTCCTCGTTTACCAACAGTGGAGAGGAACCAAAAAGGAAACACATTAGGATATATTAGCACACTTTCACAGGTACACAGAAATACAGCAAACTAAAGCAATCTGTAAAAAGGATGTCCCACCTCTAACAGCATATTGGAGAAGGCAATACATGCAAAATATTTCTTTCATCTACTGTATAACTAGCTATGGTGTGTTGAACACTTGAATCAGTTAACTGAGCCTACAGAAATTTGCAATGTTGCAAATAATTCACTCATCTTGAATTCTTCAGTAATACTGATGATGTTTCTACTGGAAGAGTATGATCGGAATCAAGAAAGCAAAGAACTCAAGAAATCCACAGAAAATTCTAAAGCACCTAGTGAAATTATGCCTCTCTCACAAAGCTTTATGAAAATATTTCTTACAGTTGCTAAACTCATCACTCTAGGCAACAATAAGAAACACTCTTCTAAAAAGGAGAACATGATTCATACCTTCAAACAAGCACTGGCTCGCATTTCAAGTTTCAGGTCAAGAGAGGATAATTCCACTCGATATATCTTCTTACTCTATTTATATATAACTATCAAGCTGCTGAAGCATACCTGAATTTCTGCAGTAATGGCAGCATTTAGTGCAGACTCTAAGCCTCCATCAGCCATCAAGCTGCCCACCAAGAGGTCAATCATAAATCTACGGCCTGGACTTACATTCATTTCATTCCCTGAAACTAAGAACAGAAAAAACTATTAATGACCTAGAAAGGCAAGCAGCAAAGAGGTTTTTCGTCTTAAAACCAACCTGCACTGGGTAAGAGTGCCGAGAGAGCCCGAGCTCGCTCTTCTGCTGTTGGCAATAACACGGACCATCCACTCTGCAGCACTGCTTGAGCGGCTGATTGCACAGTGTTGAGAACACCAGCGTTGCTTGCTAGTGTTACCACTGTCTGTTTAAGACTGTTGAGCAATATACCGCCCAAACCTAAGCCAAGACATTCTGGATCCACCTGGTGACTAATGGCAGCATGAAGCTGAAAAAAAGAGAAAAAAGAGAGAAAAATAAGGGCAAATTTTAACAAAGAAGAGACACAGAATTGAAAAACAAGTCAGTCTTAGAGCCAGTGAGTAAGCTCACTGACCTAGATATAATACATTTCATCTGCAAATCTGTAAAATTTCATGGGGAAATGCTGGCTTGCATAAACTCGCACTAAATTTGAACGAATACCGAGAGACTATGAATTATACCCCTAAAATTCTGAACTCTAATAACCTAAAGAGTAAAATAAGCATTTTCTCCATTGCTAAATTACACTAGAAAATGTAGCACATCTTCGGCAAGCGTAGATGTCTTCTAAAGAGGACACACACTTTTGGAAATGCTATTTAAAAATATTAGAAATGCTCAAAGTCCCAAAGAGCATACAAGCCTAAGCCATTTACATTTTATTTTTTATAGTTCGTCTTCAATAAGATCAAAACACTGTGAAGAAAAGCTTTCTGGGGAAAGGGAGGTGACAGAGATATTTCTCATCTGTAAAGTAAGGAAAGTCACAGTTAAAAGAACCATTAGCTGCAAAATTTCAGGGAGCGGAAAGTGACATTGTATTTATTTCATTTTCTAATCAATAAAAACACTTTAAAGCACATTAAATCTGCTATATTTGTCCATTAAATTTACTGTAATATTTATTTCACTGAATGCTCAGCGTGTAAGAAACTAAAGGTACCTGAAGCCTTAGAAGGTTTAATGTCGCCACAGCCATGCACTCCTTTTCCTGAGGAGGAGGCCAGTCAGAAGAGCCATCCATTCCCTCTGTCACTTGCCTCAGTAAAAGATCTAACTGCTCAAATGTCATGGGGCAAACATCCACCACAAAAGGAACCCGCAAGCCTATTGACCATTCTGAACACGATGACCAAGCAAAACTCTAGAAATTGAAAATAAATGCAAAATTCAACTGCTATTTCCTCAAAAATAAGAACATTAATTAAAGATAGACAGTAGTCTCACACTACTGCTTTTGGACGGTAACAGAAGATGAAGAAATTACATTAGTATGTCTGATGAAGAGAACCCTCTGCTTGCATCTCTATATATACACACAAAACCTCACTAATCCCATTATTATCACGTTTTCCAAAGTGCTGTTATGGCGATCCAAATATTTCACTATCTGCTGGAGTAAACATTCAGCTACACAGGTTTTCAAGTGCCGTATTGGGATGGAGTTGGAGAATATCACTATTTCTCAGAATATCCAGAGGGAAAGCTAGTCTTCTCTTTTTGGTGAAGCAATTGCACGTGATTTTTTGTTTGTTTGTTTGTTTTTTACCAAGCTTTCATCTATTCAGAATAAAAAATAAGAGAAGTCATGCAAGCACTGAAAGAGAAACTGTGGTTAGCACACAAAACTAGTCCCAGAGAGAGACAAAGACAAATCACTATTAACAATTCAAAAATAAAACCTACCTGAGCAGGCCCACAAGCGATTCCAACAATATGCTTTGTGTCTAATCCTGGGAGAGCTGCAGGCTCCGGTTTAGTGATCCGTAAAGTGTCAAAGTGTTGACACTGATCATTGCTCCCCCAGCTATGCACTTCACTATCTTCAGTCAGTGCTAAACAATGCGTAGATCCAGCTGCCACATCTATCACTTTTTTTCCTGAAAAGTCAGTCAAGTATTGAAAACATAACTTAGATTACAATCATTAACAGAAAAATACTGGAGGTAAGGAGAACTGTGCTAATTACAGCTATACTTCAATGTCAGCATGTGATGGCTGCCAACAGTAGCGTATTGAAAAAGTACAGCAAAAGAAAAAATCAAGGAAATACTTAAAGTTTCTTAAGAAACAACTGAAGTGTGAAAGTCCACTAGTTCAAAACAAACTGCTTCTATTTTGTACCCCTTCTACTAGGATACTTTTTCAGGAAATGTTTATTATAAGATCTCCCTATCCATACACTGAGACTGCAAAGTTTTATTGTACTCATCTGTTTCAATTAGACCACATGATGCATATGAACAGTTTTAGGAAAGATAGTGCAACTAAAGAGGTTTCTTTCACATCCTCTCGTACAGAACTACAGGTTTCTATCAAATACAAGAAATAACTCTCCCTGTTACAACCCAGTGACAAATACTTGCGTAACAATACAAAAAATACACATTTAATACAAGAATTCTCCTGTGAATTTAACAAAAGAAAAACATTAAGACAAGTACAACATAAAGACAAGCAGCCTTTAAAGTAGTCCTAACATAGACTTTGCTCTGAGCCTGTTGAAATTAAAGGTATAAAAGGCAGAAGAGATGGAAAATACGCATTATTACCTTTTTCAATGCCACTAGCCCAGCATGAAGTATGACAGCAGAGTATACGGTACCGTCACTCCTATAGTTTAGGTCATTAGTGTCCAGTTAAAGGTTCCATCAACAACAAAACACTTTGCACCTCTGATAATTACCTTTCAAGCTTTCCAGTAGTTTAGGATATCGAACATGTTCTTCTGTTCCATGCCCAAGCCTCTGATTGTCACCTTTACCCCAGGTATAAACCTGGCCATCTTTGGTTAAAGCAATAGAAAACTGACTTCCACAGCGTACTTTCACAATGTCCAGGTCCTGGAGCTTTTCTATCAACTTGGGAGTCTTGCAGCCATCACTGCCTCCTCTTCCTAGTTTTCCATAATCACCATCACCCCAAGACCACACCTGGCCTTTAAAACAAGAGAAAGAATATCAGAAATATTGCACAGCTTTTTCATTTTAAAGAATTATCTGCTCTGACAAGCAAGTTCTTAAAAACCCGAGATTCTATAATTAGCACAGTTTTCAAACTATACTTTAGGAGTATCAGTTATGAATTCATGTCTAATAGTTCATGAAAATAAGAAGGATGAGAAAGATCTGAACAGCAATTCTTGATCTGAAGTTCTCATGTTGACAAAACTAGGCGTAAAAACATAACTCACTTCAAGTTCACCAATATGCAAAAAGTCCTTCTGAAAAGCACATGCAGTAGAGAATTTGTTGCAAGTCAAGTCACTAGAGTTAATAAGAACAAGCAAAACACTCTTGTCCTGAATTGGATAGTCAAACTGTCTGTGAAAGCTGATTTCTTCATTTTCAGTTCTTATCATTCAACCATTTCACAAAATGAAATGAAAAACGGCACTGTCTGTTATCACCATCTTTTGAAACACACTACTGAATCCAGGCCTTGAGTAGGAAATTTGGAAATCGTTAAGTCATTCTGCATTTGCATAAAATCACATTTCAAGACCAGTAAACCTATGCATGTCTGAAAAGAAAGCTTCGTTTTACACTTTAGAGCGTTTACCTTTCTTCCTTGTATAAGTTAGTCTGTAAGGTACTCTAGTAAGCAATGAAAGCATGCAAGAAGGGAATCAATTAAAAAAAAAATTCAAACTTGGGTTTTCACCTCCTGAACGAGCAAATCTCAGCTTTTAAATTGTGCGTATCACCGCAACCAGTTAGTTATATTTTAATAGAACAATTAGCTTCCAAGAGTTATTTCCTTTCTGAAGACAAACTTAGGTGCATAACTTCACATAGTGAAATTCAGATTCTGAACCTGTTTCGAACTAGGCACATAGTTCCAAGATGCTGGGAAGTTCAATTCCAATAGAACCTCCCTTTGACATTTCTCATGGGTTAATGTAGAGAATCTTGCTGTTCTGACAACATGAGTTATTTAATTCGACAACGCATAAAATGTAGATGTATATATACTAAATATTTTGTTTACCTATTACATATTTACATAGCTATCTGAAACGTATATGAAACAAAATTAAATATAAATTTGCATATTCTAAATATTATTGAATATATACACGTGCATATACATTTGCACAGATTATATGTAAAACAGATAAATGCACATATATGTATCTCACCAAAAAGTATTTCAGCTTTACATTTTCAAAGAATTTAAGCCACTGTATGCATGCACGCTATCTGCTTAGAATGAAATAAAGCATATTTAGAATGAAAGAAGTTTAGCTTACGTGTTTTATTTTGCTACTAACCATTTTCAGTAACTGCAAGAGTCTGAGCATCTCCACTTCCACATGATACATCAATAACTTTGAGACCTTTCAGCCCTGTGACCAGCATTGGGATTGTCTGGTCTTCACTGGAACCTTCAAAACAAAACAGCTCTCTGATTATTAAAACCAAGAAGGCTTGGTGGGTTCTTCTTGCTTCTGCTTGGTTGATTTTGAATGCTTTGTTATCTGAGGGGATGAGGTGATGGGGAGGGAGTTACTTGTTTTCAGATTTGGGTATCATGACAGAGCTCCCATATGATCTCTTAGATATCCAATACAGATTTAACCTACAAGATAGTTTTTGCTTCACAAGGAAGGGAACGGACAACAATGCAGATCTTTCTTCCCCATCCAGAATACAGAGATTTAGCAGTTTTGATACAATCATTCTCATAATGTAAGAAACCACACAGACTTCTCAAATCAGTCATAGGTAGGTTGGATAAAAGACTGAGAGAAGCACTAACAATTATTTGACAAACAACTTATTTTAACATACCATGACCAAGTCTGCCGTAGTTTCCTCGTCCCCATGTATACAGCTCTCCTTCAGCAGTAATGGCTGCACTGTATGTGCTTCCACAGGCTATGTGAACAACATGTTTCCCAGCTTGCTTTCCAGATAATGCAGATATCAATTTCGGTTCCTCCAGAGGACTATTGAAAAACATTTCACAAACAGTAATCTGATGAGTAGATGAAGGTGGGCTATATTTGGCAGAAAATAACTCATGCAATTCTACTTACAAACCTTATCAGCAGTCTGAGGTACCAAAATGGAGTTATAAGCCAAAAATAAAGTTCAGATTGTTCAACAGCATGCAAACCACTGATGGGAATGTCTGACAACTACAATATTTATTTCCAATTACATTAATGAAGTGTTTTTAAAAAATAATTCAGCCTACTATAAAATTATTACCTTTAAATGCTATTTCTAAGCAAATAACTTTACAACAGTTCTAATCTTAGTGTAGTAATTCAATGCTTTACAGGGCATTCAACACTGGGGGAAAATACAACCACTAAAATATATCAATGCGCACTCCTACAGAATACTCCTTTTCAAAGACTGCTCCTACACAAGAGGAGGACAGCAATGTTACTGTTCACTGTGGGGGGAGACACAAGAGGAATGATGTATGTAACATGACTGCATTTGTAAAGACGATTGAACTCTGACATCTGAATCAGTGTTCCTAGACAAAAATGTACTGTGGATTTAAAAAACCATTAATAAAAGGCCTGATAATGGTATTCACTACTACACCCTCTACGTACAAGTACTTCAGAAAGTAGCACAAACAGGGAACAAAGAATATTAGAAAATACGCAGAAAAAATTCGCTTAATACCACATCTGCAAGTGAAATGCTTAACATAAATGTGAAATATTTAGTAAATTATCAAATAAAATTATAAAAACAAAATTGGACTAACAGTTATATTTTATCTTGTTCTGTATAGTAATGAAGTCTTTGAGGCTACGAATCTCAATCTGCTTATCTAATGGGACTGTCTAAAGTATGTACATAAGGCGTTACATGTTTTGTCATTATGGCAACAAATTTTTGACAAACAAATTGCCGTAACGCCAAAACACGTAACACCTTATGTACATAAGAATGGTCAGTTACTATACCAAAATGAACAGCTAATTTGCCTGCTGAAATGGTCACAACTATACAACCGAAGAGCATGTGAAACACAGTTATTAACAATGTCTCTTATTGATTTGTCAGATAATGACTGAAAGAGTACACACATCCTTTAATAAATTATGATCAGAGAGCATTACACCTTTCACTCACAGACCCATTGTAGAGTGCTATATTTCAGTAATACTTCTTATGTGCACTTGTATACACAACCAAACAGTTTATACTGTGAATTCAGACCACTGGCAAAAAAAAAAAAAAAACTGATAGCTTATTTATTACATACACTGTATCACCATGGCCTAGTCTTCCACCATCTCCACAACCCCAAGAGAAAACTTCACCATTTGCTGACAAAGCAAGATAGTGATGCCCATCAGAATGTGCTGCAATCTTCACAATATTTCTGGAAGCTAGACTCTGCACCAGCTGTGGTCCCTGTGAGCCAAACAAAAGTAATTAACTTATAACAATTTCTTATGTATTTCAGGGAACATTTTTCCCAAGGCTTTATCAAACCTGTCAAATCTAACAAATTAGCGTAAGCTTAAGGAAAGAAAGGGTCAAATTACTACTTAAATCTGATAAAGACTATGCTCTGAAGTTATTTTGTTCCCATACTTAAGAAGTCTTAACTATATATATGAAATTCTGTTTATCTTAGAGGCAATCTTAGTGACAAATATTTTTGTTTGAGAAACTGCAGTTGAGAATGGTGTTATGCTACTGAACTGAAATATGTATAATACCTGCCAATTTCTAGAGCTGTTTCCAAGGCCAGCATATCAGTGAAAGCAATTATCACTGTACTTTAATCCTCTAGCTTGACAGAAACTATGGAAATTAGATACATTTAATTAAACCAATGGAAGAGATCAAAGCCACTACTTCTGAAAATTCAAAAACAGCAACAAAAGCTCAGAAAAATCAGCATGCCTTCACCTCCTCTTCCAAGATATTTTAACAGCAGACCTATGGTACGCAATAATGCCTTAGAACACTTTTTTAAAAACAGACAGATAAAACTCACCAGTGTATCGCTGTTGTATGCTTGAGTATAAACTCGCCCATTTCTAGATAATATTAGAAAACGTTTCTCTGCACAGGCAACCTGCACAACGCCAAGATTGGCAAGTCCTTCACACTGAATTGGACCACTCACATTAGCATAGTACTTCCAACCTATTAAACCCCAAGCAATGACCTCCTGCAAAGAACCCTAGAAAATAAGAAATTCTGTAAGCATTCATTTTGAAACACGCAACAATTAAAAAGCACGTAGAAGATTATTATTATTATTGTTGTTGTTTACTGTCAGTAGTCAATGAAGCTTAACTATTAACAGGGTATCAGAAATAAAGACTTGCATGCATCTTAATCAGTTTAACTTGTAACAGACTATGCTGTAAATATCTGAATCAAGTGTACAATCTTGATTTTCAACAAGGGAAACCTAATGTTAACTGGGGTTTGAGGTAGCTGAATTTGTTGGTTATTTCTGTTCTTTTTGTCAAACACCCAACATATACTAAGTCTGATCTTGAGAATTTTCTCTGGTAAACAATGGGAACAGCTGAAAACACAGCTGAATTAGCCTTGGTGTTGTGATAAGAAAGAATGGTTCACCAACCACAGAATTACATTCTTAGGCTGACTCAAAGAGTTCTGAATGCTATCAGAGATATCAAAACAAATTTAGGCAACTCAAAGTTACCTTGCGAAAATTAAAAAGGAAAATAAGACAATCTTTAGAGTTACTAACTTTGAAACTGAAAACTAGTTACAATCTTAGGAAATACATTAAATTTGATGGTGCAAATAGTTACCTTATGAGATGTAGGAGAGCTACACTGTGGAGGCATACATGGAGTGGCAAGACGATCCAAGTGGGCCATGATCACAACAGCTGTTTGTCTAAGATCAATTGCTAGTTCATTGTCCTGTGGTAAAGTCAGATACCTAAGAAAACTTTCATTTGGACTCAGAGGATAGGACAGCAGCTAAAAAAGAAAAAAGAGCAGTTGGAAGAATACTTGAGTATTTCCATGCTTCTACACATACAGATAAAGAACATACTTGAGTATTTGCACAAGATAAACCTTGTTTGGATAGTTTCGTCTCTAGTATATCTAGTCAGCCAATAAAATTTGTCCCTTACACATAAACCAAGGGTACGTACCTGAATCTCTTCCTCAGAATTGGGCATGTCTTTATTACACACTATACTCTGAAATCTTTGTAACAAAGGTAGAAGGGGTGCACTTGTTCCCTGTGCAGATCGCTCATTATCAGTTTCCCTTGTTCCATTATCCCAAAGCTGAAGCAACAACATAACTGCAGACAACATTTGGCTGAAAGAGAAATTAAGTTTACATCTTTCACTAGTAAACATTTCTCAGGATACCATTTTAGGTTTACAAATTACGTTTTACATGTTTAGTTTAGTAATACCAGAAGCCACATCTTTCCATTTGAAAGAGAGATCAAAATATCAAAAATGGGTTTTGCAATCTAGCTAACTTAACTTCATTACAGAAAATGTTCATGTGCTTTGAGTCACAACTACATAAAACCAAAGAAAACTGAAGACAGGCAGTGCTCAAGGCATTCCATTAACAATGATGGCTGAAAAAATCAGAGTGCTCACACTACTCACCTTAGCGTGCCCCTCTGCACTGCCAGTTCTAGCAAAATAGCAAGTGCCAAGTGCTGGTCTTGCAACGGAATGTTCCCTGGTCCTTTGGTACTGGGAGCTCCATGCACATCTCTGTTTAAAAATCGAACAATATACATTAGCTAACAAAGAACTAAAAACAATAGATACTTCTTAAACAAAAGCATCTACCACACATCAAAAACCACTAAACTTACAGAATAATTTATAATTGTTAATGAAAATATATGTGGAAAGTGTTAGCTTTTCTTCTTAAGGAAGCTTTTTGGAGTGACACTAGAATTTGAATTGCCCCAGGCTTCACCATCTTTCTTCAGCTCTCTTAAATATACTAAGAACAAGAAAAACACATTTTTCACAGGTGAAACACAAATATTCCTTATGATACTTGCTATAAAGATGTAGCTGTAGTATTCAAAAGAAATCTTTTTGTAACAATTGTAAAAGCGTACATTTAAGAGTCATCTTATAATAGGTAAAAGCAGAGGAGTGCTCCAAGTCTAAAGGGAGTATCTTTATTTCCCTCTCTATGCATACAAATCTGCATTATATCACTATACTGGAAAGGCACAATTAAGTGTACACCAATATGGTATTACCAAAAGCTTTCTTTTTATGGATACAGCTTACATTAATGATATAATATTTTTAGGGTGGGTCTATACGGAGTGATTCAGAATACTCAAGTTTAGATTTTTCTTAAAAAGTTAAAAGAATTAGATCATGTTTGAAGAGCATCATTTCAACAATTTATGTACAATTTACATGCTTGGTGTAAAATTAGAAAACTTATCTTTTTAATTTTCCATAAAATATTTTGCTTACACCATCATTTGGTAGGAGATGCAAGTTTGCCATTAAACAGATACCTCAGCAATACTCAAAAAATAAACTTACCCAGTCACAACAGACCTTAGGAATTTAGTAGCTCTTTCCACCACTTCCAACCACACAGAAGATACCGTCCCTTCATCAAAAAGGGATGCCTCTGGAAGAGCTCGTAGTGCATCAAGTGATTCCTGTAACAGTTCACTGCACAGGTCTGCATCTTCACCTAAGGATCACAGGAATACTAGCTACAACTTCACAGAAGGTATAGAAATTTTTAATATAGAATTTTGTGGGGGGGATTTTCTTAGTCTCAAGTTACAAGTTACTTAATAATATATATATATACCAGCTCTCAATTTTCACACAAACATTTTGACTGCAAGACTTCTGAAAAACAACCTGCTTCACAAAAATGCATTCAGAAAGGTGACAAGTCTTACAACAGCCTGTCCCACTGTGCATCTGCTGAGGTATTCGGAAAAGAACAAAGATCCAACCTGTTGCAATCTGAACAAACAGCACAGACTGAGACAAACAGGTAAGCCAATGTGACAATTCTCATGCGTCAAACTTCGGAGTGCCAGCCTTTGAAATACGACAAATGTTGACAAGTACGCAAACTAAATACAGTTTTCACGCTACTGCTCCAAAATTCTTTACTAAACTACTACTATCCTGCCATTATATTGCGATCTATCTTGTCTGAAGAACAAATCTAAACTTTCTGAAGCCTGGCATTAATAACGTATTCTTTTCATGAAAACCGAATCTGTATTGCTAAGTCTAAAAGTAACCCAGCACAATACAGCAGCCATATTGGCTTGGATGGCGATTCACTCAGGTGTCTCTGATCAACAGTACTGCTGGTTTCATAATACCTTACAAACATAAAGTACAATTATGGAAGTCTTAAAATACAGACGTGTTTGTACAGAGCTATACATTTAATACAGACACATGATTCAATGAATCACCTGTCTTCTAATCAAAAATATGTACAATGTGCTACAGGGTAGACATACCTGACCTCCACGCTCTACGGAGGAACGCAAATGCAAATGAAAGTGCTGCTCGAGATCCAACTCGTGCAAGTCCTTCGACACCTTTGCCTACAGGTCGTGGGCTAAGAGAAAAATAAATACGTATTCATTGTGTCTATACAGATCATTTAACAACCACACCTATTAATAATAATTAAACAATGTATATACTTGACAATTTTATAATTTATTTATATACACGCACATACAATTATACAATTCTTATAAATAATTGTAATTGCCTCTTGAGAATTAAGATGATCAACATCAAAATGTCAACGATCAAATTTAACCTCATCTGTTCCAAAACCCAACTAATTCAACCCCTGACAACAAAAAGCTTCATACAGAATGAACAAACCAGACTGACATCATTGCCATAAGAGAAGTTTCTGAAGGTACTCAGAATAAACTTACAACAGTTTACTAAAAATACACAGGTGTAAGATACTTCACATACTTATTATTTACGCAGGCTGTCTACACCACTGGTGTATTCGAACTGTATAAACTAGATTCACAGACTTTTTCTTTTTTAATGTGAACCTTCAATTACAGATAATTTAATCAATTTTGTCACTGTCTGTCTTTCCACTGACGTGACCTATGTCTCACTTATCTCACATATCTCACTTTGCAGCCTCTGTATTGGTGTGTGTACAGAAGAGAGATAGCTTGAATTTTTATTAATACCCAACAAACTTAAAAACATTTCTATCGACTTTACTTTTTAATCAAATTATCACATTAATCAAGTAAACTTTTAATTCTCTACTGTTTTCTCTTAGGAAGACAATCCTTTTATTTTTATCTCACATGACAATGAAAGTGAACTGCTCAGAACTTCTTCCAAGAGAGAGAAATTTTAAACTGGCATTTTTAGCAGTCTGGTAACTTAAATACACCAGTGTTCTTTATCAGAACTGAAAAAAAATTCTTCAGAGAACAGACTATTCAGTGAAAGACATCACTGTCAGAACAATCCCGTAATAACTAGTCTACAATCCTACTTACTGTCTCCTTCAATTTTTGAAGCTACAGATAAGCTAACAAAAATTTCCTTGCTTGAACTGATCGCTCAGTCAGACAGCAGTCTAATTCAACAATTGACAAGCCTCTTTAATGCCTCACTTGACAGAATTTTTCTATTTTTAGGTCAAAAAACTATCTTGACATGGAATGCAACCAGACAATTTATTATTCAGCTGGTTCCCTAGAAACATTTCCATGTAAAATGTCTGATTATAACATTTCTTCTTCAAGCTAAAGAAAACTACGTTCAATTTTAGTGTATTTGCATTTTTAAATTTGTTAAATTGTTATGCACATAATTGAACAAAAATTAATAAAAAAATAACATAATTGGAGCTATGTAAGGTCCACCAGCATCACTGATGACATGGCCTCTCCATACATTCTAGCTGAGTAGAACAAAAGGAATACATCAATGAAAGTATGATTATAGCTCAAAGAGTAACAGCTACAGTATGAATTGATGCTGCACTTCACAAAATCCTGGTCACCAAATGGAAGAAAAACACATTAGACAGATGGACCACTCACTGAATAAGGAATTGGCTGGATGGTCGTACTCAGAGAGTTGCGGTCAATGGCTCAGTGTCCAAGTGGAGACCAGTGATGATCAGTGCTGGGACCGGTGTTATTTAACACCTTTGCAGGTGACATGGACAGTGGGATCAAGTGCACCCTCAGCAAGTTTACAGACAACACCAAGCTGAGCGGTGCAGCTGACATGCTAGAGAGAAGGGATGCTATCCAGAGGGACCTGGACAGGCTTGAGGGGTGGGCCCATGCCAACCTCATGAAATTCAACAAGACCAAGTGCAGAGTCCCACACCTGGGTTGGGACAATCCCAAGCACAGATACAGGTTGGGCAGGGAATGGATTGATAGCAGCCCTCAGGAGAAGGATTTGGGGGTGTCAGCTAAGGAAAGACTCAGCATGAGCCAGCAGTGCACACCTGCAGCCCAGAAGTCCAACAGTATCCTGGCCTGCATCAAGAGAAGTGTGGCCAGCAGGTCGAGGGAGGTGATTCTGTCCCTTTACTCTCGTGAGACCCCACATGGAGTACTGTGTCCAGTTCTGGGGTCCCTAACACAAGAAGGACATCAAGCTGTTGGAGTGGGTACAGAGGAGGGCCACAAAGATGATCAGAGGGCTGGTGCACCTCCCTAAGAGGACAGGCTGAGAATTGGGGGACCTTCAGTCTGGAGGCTGAAGGCTCCAAGAGCACCTTATAGTGACTTTCCAGTACCTAAAGGCAGCCTTCAGGAAAACTGGGGAGGACGTTTTTCTTTTTAATAAGGGCATATAGACACAGGATGAGGGGAAACGGCTTTAAACTGGAAGAGGGTAAGCTTAGACTAGCTATTAGGAAGAAATTCTTTACTGTGAAGGTGGTGACACACTGGAACAGGTTGCCCAGAGAGGCTGTGGATGCCCCCTCCCTGGAAGCATTTAAGGCCAGGCTGGATGGGGCTTTGAGCAGCCTGGTCTGGTAAGAAGTGTCCCTGCCTATAGAGCAGGGGAGTTGGAACTAGATGATCTTAAAGGTCCCTTCCAATCCAAACCGTTCTATGATTCTATGAATTACAATAAAAGCCTATCAACAACGTAAGTAAACATCTGCTAAGGAGGAAAACCGTATGGTAGATAGCACCAGGTATCTTAAGAAATATAAACTTGTCCATGTGTGAGAACAACTTGTTACCTTTTCTTGTCCACAGTAGGCAGAGGGATACTATTGCTTTTCCACTTAACTTTGACGTTCTCCTGAAGAACTGTTCTATTCAATGCAATAAAATATCGTTCCAGGATAACAAGTCTCTGCTTTAGCCGCATAGCTGAAAGAGCTGTTGTGGCAGTTTGTGTGGCCAGGGTTTGTTGTTCCTTCACTAATACATGTAGGCATTCTTTCAATTCATTCACATCTAGAAATCAGAGGAAGATAAGCATTCATCTTTGTTACATACATTGCCAACAAACGTCAAGACAAATAAAAAAAAACATTAGTTGACCAGAAGTCTGAATTACAAAACCCAGTGAAATTCACTGCTTCTATATTTAATGTGCAAATGCTGATTAACAGTATGTTTTACTTAATTACGAGTCGTTTTTAACAGGTGTTTAGACAGACTAAGGTTATCATCAAAACCGGTATTGTGTGAATACATCTGAGCCTTTATATTTCATGTCCAAAATTAAAACGTCACAGAAAATATTTATGCAAGTGTTCCAAACAAACAAGCTACATGGCAAACTCTTATCAGCAGCAGGCCTCAGAGCTAGACTTCTAAGTACAAGCAACAACAAGGCAAGTATGTAGGAGGTCATACTTTCATTTTCCAAAGATATAGGTTATCTTAAGTTTCTCAGAAGTCATAGAACAACTCTCAGAAGCGCTAGGGTCACTGCCAAGAAGTGGTTAGAGCCTGAAACAAATTATGGGAGAAACTTAAAAGACACAAGTACCATCAGCAAGCTGAAGATGTGGCCTATGCACCAACAGCAGATAACTAATACTTTGCTAACCAGAAAAAGCATTCAACAGTCTACAGTCCTAATGACGTAAAACAACGACAGCCCCAAAACACTGGAAAAATCAGAATTTGGAAACAGCGCTTTGTTGTTGTTTGGTTGACTTGTTTAGTTTTGTTTTGGTTGGGTTGGTTTTTTTGGTTGGTTGGTTTCTTTTACATTCTCTGTAGATTTATTTCCTAGGATAAAGATCAACTAAGTTTCTTCTTAAGAGAGGTTTTCCCTTCCCCTCTATTAGTCTGATCACAGGGCCACCCAAAAAAAAAAAAAAAAAAAAAAGAAAAAAAGAAAAAGAAAAAAGCATGTCTACATATATGTAACATTGTTTGTGAAAAGATGGCAACAGCCTCAAAGGAAAAAAAAAAAAAAAAAAAAAAAAAGAAAACATCATTTGGAATAGCAATCTCCAAGCTGCAGAAATTCACTAGTAGTAGTCCTTGGGGTTCAGAACTGTACCTAACGAGGCATGATACTTTTTTTTTCCCCTGCATGTAACTCTAGAAAATACAACAAAATTTCGTCCCCACTCTGCAATGCGTCTCCATATACCCAGGAGAGAATTCAAGTGGCCTCTTTTACCACTGTATCACATTGCACAGTTGCATACAGCTTGTTGTCAGCCATCACCCCAGCCTGCTTTCAACACTGCTACTCACATTTCAGTATTTCATGTGCTAGATTCCTTTCCCTGAGGCAATCTGCATTTTTTCATCTATGAGGAACAACTTACTTTTTTCAGTAAGAACAGATGAAAAAGTGTTTCTTGTAATCTAGACTTTAAAAACTAGACAAGACAATAGCAGCTATCATACACATTCATACTTTTATTCACAGAAAAATACGACAAAAAATGCCAAACTGCCCTTAAAATTTATCCTATGAAATTTCCTGAAGAAGTAAGCAGTATGATTGGCAGTCAAGAGACTGCACATCACTACTTCAGATCCCTATGTAAAGTAAGACAAAGCAAATGGCTGCTTAAAGCACATTTGGTTTGTTTGGTTTGGCTTTTGCAAGGTCTTTTTAACATTATGACTGAATGAGCTTATTGGCAACCTTTAATGGATAAATACGTTAGTATGCAGCCTGAAGCTCCAGCATACTTTGAGGTCAATAACCACAATTTTAAAGGAAAAAGCTCAGTTGTGAAGTATCAGCACTACTCAGAAGCAAAATAAAAATTGCTACATGCTGAGGCTAATGCTGTTACCTAAAGTGTGCTTTAGTGTTTATCTTGCAACAGAACACGGTCAGTGCTGTCATACCAGTATCATGATCTCTCTACATAAGCCAACAGAAAAGACAAACATTGCTTTTCTTCCCTTCCTAAATACACCCCAGCAATCTCTTAATACCACTAGGACACAACAGTGAAACAGGAAACAACCAATGCTCTGTTTTACAGATAGACTTTTTTTTTTTTTTAGTATTATTCCTTTTGGCAACCTATTTCATGCTGCAGGTTCACTCCCCATATCGCATTCTCAAATATCCACAGGAATATTAAAGAAATAGCCAATGGAAAAAATGGCACTTTCATTACTGCTTATGTCTGGGGAAGACAAAGTCTACGCTGAGTGCTATAGAAATCAAGTAGACACCCGATTCAGCAGTCTATAAACAGAGCTATAGTATTCGTAACTCCCTCCTAGCTGAAAAGTTATCTAAAGGTGAACGGTCCCTAAAATTGTTCCCAAGAGTTAAGAATGACATGCTCTCCTGTGACAAAGCCCTTCATTTCAAAATAACAGGCTTACTAAACATACATCATCAGGATAGCTGGAAAAAAAACAGAACACGCAGAGACTACCTACATTCTGATCACAATTCCTCACAATTCCTTACAAGGAAGTTTCCCTGAAATACTATAACCGCTCAATTCTAGAATTGGTTCTAATGAACCATATTAAAGATCCCAGCTACTCTGCTACAACTGGTGACACAAACTACAATACAAACTCTGAATGCATAAAAACCAGAAACCTACAAAAGTACATAACACACATGCAAGTCAAGTAGTACAAGATTTCAAGCTAACTGTTGCATAAGCACAATACTATGCCTGTGTACCTACAAATATATATCCATATACACACACAAGGCTTTCGATATGGTCTCACATCAAGTTCTTATCTCTAAATTGTTAAGAAATGGGTTTGAAGGGTAGATTATGCAGTGAATAAGCAACTGCTTGGGTGGTCACAGTGAGAGGATTGCAGCGAACAGACCTATGACCATGTGAAGGATGCTGACAAGTGGTATCCTCCAGGTGTTTGTCTTGGGACCAGCGCTCTTCAACGTCTTCAACAACATACACAGTAGGATTGAGTGCGCTCTAGGCAAATTTGCTGACAATACCAAGCTGTGTGGTGCAGTTGACACAACAGAAGGAAGGGATGCCATCCAAAGGGTCCTTGAAAAGTGAGCCCACATGAATCTCATGAGATTTAACAAGGCCAAGTGTAAGCTGTTGCACTTGGGTTGGGACAATCCCAGATATGTGTACAAACTGGGAGAAGAACACACTGAGAGCAGCCCTGCAGAGAAGGACTTGGGGGTGCTGATGGATGAAAAGCTGAACAAGAGCCAGAAGTGTGTGCAGGCAGCCCAAGAGGCCAAGTGTGTCCAGCACTGCATCAACAGAGGGGAGGCCAGCAGGGAGAGGGAGGAGAGTGCCCCTCTGATCTACCCTTGTGAGTCTCTATCTGGAGTACTGTGTACAGGCCTGGGGCCCCCAGCACAAGAAGGACATGGAACTCCAGAGGACCTCCAGAGTAGGTCCATGAAGACGATCAGAGTGCTGAAACACCTCTGCTATAAAGAAAGACTGAGGGAGTTGGGCATTTTTTACATGATCTGATAGTGACAAGGAGGAATGTCTCTAAACTAAAAAGAGGAGAGATTTAGATTAGATGTTAGAAATACAACTCTTTACTGAGAAGGCAGTGAGTCCCTGGCACAGCTGACCAGGGAGGTTATGGACGGCCCAATCCTGGAGGCATTCAAGGTCAGGTTGGATGAGGTCCTGGGCAGCCTCAGCTAGTAGGTGGCAGCCCTGCCCACAGCAGGGGGTTGGAACTGGATAAGCTTTCAGGTCCCTTCCAACCTAAGCCATTCTGTGATTCTATGATATTCATAGTAGCACTCAGAAAATTAATTCCTAGCAGTTCAGCAATGCATACTGGTGACCTGTAACACACTCAACATCACATTCAGCAATCTGACAACTGATTTATTTGAGGAAAAACGAATGCTGCTGTAACTTTCTAAATACCTCAAAGGTTCAATTCTGTTTTAATACAGAAGATCAACATAATACTTCAAGATAACTGGAACTAAGACAGACTACAAAAGTTTCAAAAGCAAAATTTCACAATATCATTTACTATCACTTCAGAAGCAAGTTATTTTGTTTTCCTGTCAACGAATGAAGTCAAATTAAGACAATGTAAGAGTTAGTAAAACCAATCACAATTATTTCATTACTTTTTATGCGCAAAAATCTAATTTTCAAGCATTTAGCCTTCTAAGCATTCAGTTACAACATGCTATCTTCAAATACTTCAAGACTACATGCAAAAATAATTTATCCAGATGGAAAATATGACAGCCTCACCAACATTCAAACCACTAAAAACTAAGTGATTAACTTCACTGACTTCAGCTGCAAAATCCTTCTCCTTTACTCTTCTCACTTGAACCCCTAAAACTGTAGCCATTTCAGATTGTGAAGTGTAAGTAAAGTCTATAACAGCTATTTCAGACATAATGTTAGCTATAGTAATCCTACATCTCAGTTATCTCAAAGCAGGACTGTCTTACTTTATTAGAAGTAAGTTTTAAGGGAAGTTCTTCGGTTTCGTTTTAAGTGAGCTATATCTACACACTTCCTTCTCTTTAAATCTCCTCTTACTACACAAGCAAATTTATATTTTTTAAATAATTTCCTTTTCAGAAAGATTTAAATACATCAAGGAATGGATCAAGTGAAGTTAGCCAAATCTGAACAACGTATATTACCAAGGAACTAAACAGACTAATGAGATAACAGCCTGTTAATAGTAACGATTCAAGTTTCACCTAAGAAGGTTACAGGGAACTCTTTAACCAAAAGTGTTTATGTCAGTCCTTGATGCTAAGCGTCCCTTGCCACACTCCGCTTTGTCAGTTATTTTATGAAGGGTGGAGACACATTATTTACCTAATCCATATGTACAATGTAAAAGCTGAAGTCATAACACACAAGTTTAAATTCTCAAGTTAACATCAGCAAAATACTTGTTAAGTGACAACTATAATCAGATATGTTTCTGGCTGCCATGGAGAGACGTAAGGGTTTTACCATCTTCTGTAAAAATTCATCACACTCCTCCCTTCCCACAGCAGCTAACATAACTACATGTCATCACTTCTTAATTCATCCTGCCAGAAATTCCCTGCATTAGAAGGAAAAATACCAGCAGTGTTTAACCTAGATCATTTGACAGAATAGGGTTAAGAAGTGATGCTCTATTTGGTTATGTCAGCAAACTTAAGGGGGCAAAGCAGGCAGCTAAAGACTGTAACTTCTTAAATCATCTCAGTTACAGACAGAACATTAACCTGACACAGTCTAAGACAGGTTGCCTATAAAGGCATGTCCAGTTCCTTTTTAGGATTTTAATAGGAATTAATATACTAAATGGCTTCTTAGCATTTATGACAGTAGCTCTTGCAGAGAACACTGCAGGCTTCTAAGAGGTAAACTGATGATCAGCAAAAATGCCCATATCAAACTGAAAACTTTCAAGGACTTCCACTGAGCCACAAGTCTTAGTAAAGAGAAAAACAGATGACGGGACGGAGCAGTGGCACAGGCTGCCCACTGTCAAGGAGGGGTCTCACCAAAGAGGGGTCTCCTCTTTGGGGATCTCCAGCAGCCACCTGGATGTGGCCCTGGGCACCCTGCTCTGGATGGCCCTGCTGGAGGAGGGGCTGGAGCAGGTGGGCCCAGACTTTCCTGCTAACCTCAGCCATCCTGTGAATACAGTTTCTAATGCGTGGTTAGCTTTTAGCTTCCTTCTTTCTGCACCCCTATGCAAAAGATGCCCATTGGCAGATGTCCCCTCATTCCTATTCAGCAAAGACAGCAGCGAATATTTGCAAGCACAATCATAATGCTTCTCATTATGTGGTTGAATGCTTGATTTTCCAAGTTTTATTGTGAGCAAAACTTCTTTAAATTGATGCTCAAATACTCGCACACACAACAGGAAGGCAAGAAGCCAGCCTTATCTATGGCTTCACACGCGTGTTTTATGTTCCTCAGGGGGGTAGTTTTCAGGGACATCCTCTGAAAAGCATAAACAGCAAGCAAAAGGATGCTTGGAGACAGTAACTTTCAAGTTAGATGTAAGGGGGACTTAAAATCTGTCTGAAGTGGTAACAAAAAAAATGAAAGAAAAAACAGGGAGGTAAGAGTTTTGAGAAGAAAATTACACAACACAGGAGCTAGGCCCTGGTTCCTTTCACTGAACAATTCTTTCTACCAATGTTCCTGAATCTGAACTTAAAAATACTTGATCTAGAATTAATTAAAAACTACAGAAATTGCAATGCTGTGAATTCTTTTAATTACTTCTGAACACAGTATAAACTTAGATTTATTTACCTAGCTAGCATCCCTAACAAGGATGAAACTTCAGCATGTTTTCCCCTTTCCCACATAAGAAAGGCAGAAAGATTCCATTGCTGTTGCTAGTGACTTGTTTCTCAACAGTAGCTCACTGAAATCACACAATTTTTACCCCCCTCTCCCTTATGTAATGCCAATTTAGCATTTCTCAGGGCAATTAGCTATGCTAGTACTATCAAGGAAACAAGACATGGTATTATCTATAAATAAGCTCTCGCTTGTACACAAGGAGACCTCCTGGAGTTCCATGTCATGATAGTGATTTACTGGCAAAACAGTTTAATTCGCTGCTAAAATAAATCAGGCCTGACTATCCCAAAAAAAAAAAAAAAAAAAAAAAAGATGATAGTAGTAAAACAAGACTTTTAAGAAGAATCAGAAGTACTTGTGTAATGATGAATACATAGCCTTGAGGGAACAAGGACAAAGGGAAGTTGTTTTAAAGGAGCACTCATGTCAAAATGAGGCCTGAACAGTTCAACGCTGGCATCAGGTAAGAGCTGAGTATGAAATGGATAAACACAAAGACTCTAGAGAAGAAAAAAACAAAGTCAAATAATGACTTACAGTTTCATTACTATCTTATGCATTTGAACAGAATTTAACATAGTAAGATCACTGGGGCGGGGGGGGCGGGGAGAAAGAAGAAAACAACTGTGACATCTTTGCCCTGGTTCTGGCAGTACAGTCATCTCAGCATAAATTACAACCAGGGACAATATTTTCCTTCTCTGAACTCACGCCAGGATCACAAAACACAGAAAGGAAGACAAAAAGCACTGCTTCTCAACGTGTTTTTTGATCAGTTTTTTTTGTGCTTTCTCAAAATCCCCCAGCCCTTAGGGAGGAAGGATGCAACAAGGCCTAGTGACTTGAATCAGCCCACTGAAGTTCAATAGCACGATCCTCCACACTTTATTGGCAAAATGAGATGGTAGTCACCACTTCCAAAACATGGCTATACACCATATATTATGAAAGCCAGAACTAGACAATATAAGACTGTAAATCACTAAACTCAACAGATATAGCTCAGAGTATTAATCTGAAACACAGACTGTAAATGCCTCTTCAATTCTTTTTCTAAAAGAACACCAAGCTCACATCTCTAAATTATACCTTACTTGTCAAGGAATATAAAATATATATATATAAAAAAGAAAAAACCCACAGTAAATCTTTCATTCCAACTTGATCAATAGAAATACATGTAAGAAATAATTCTCCTTCTGAAAAGCTCCTTCACTCTTTTGACAAATATTCAAGGGTTCATTTTATTTCTCAGAAAAATGACAGAAGAGAAACTTAAAAGAGTTATATGTGTTTGATAAAAGAAGAAAAGAAGTACCAAGATTGAAATAATTCTCTGTATTTTCTTTTCCAAAAATTAATTACCAAACCACAGAAACTTGAATGATGCAAAAGGCAATTGCTAGCTCTCTTTCAGACAAATGCAAAACAAAAAGTTACCTACAAAAAGGAGCAAAAGCTCCACCGCAATGCTCTATTAATAAAACACAAGCGTGTTTATAATCTTTTTAAGGATCTGCCTGTCATAGACATTAACTCAGATCAAAGCGATGCAAACTTTAAGCACAAAAGGTAACAGATACTGAGGAATACAAACTTAGTATATGAAGCTAACAAATTATTTCTGTAAGCCCCATACACACATATACCCATTTTTACTTTTTTTTTTTTTTTTTTTTAATATTTTGTAAGAAATAATTGGAGGGTAAGCTTAAAGGACCATCTCAAACAATTTGGTCAGCTGAGAGAAATTCAGTAAGATGTTTTGTTTTAGATTACCATTTTTTACAATCGTTTTATTTTACTGTTTATCAACAAATACTAAATACAAATACAATAACGATGTGACCTTTAGCTAACATCTCTTCAAAACATTTCCCCTTCTTCAACATTCCCCCCACTCCCACTGTAATTGCAATTCTTCTCATTCCTCCTGCACTGCAAAATTCTGTCCCACTTCTAGAGTGACAGCAAGTCCATCTGCCTCTCCGTCCTTAAGAAAAGAGGGCAAACTGGCTGGCACAGAGGACAACAGGCTGACAACTGACCTGTGGCTCAACAGAAACAAGTGAAATAGCTTCCCCAGAAGACAAGGCTATGCAGATCTGGATTCTGGCACTAAAGAGACAGCCCTCTCGCCAGGGACCCTCAAAAGTGCTTCTGAGTGAGGGGAAAGGAATAGGAGCATACCAGGTGTCTCCAGAGTTTTTACATGCCAGCATCTGAATTGGGCAACATCAGGCACCAGAACTATAAAACAAACCACCGAAGTGAAGCTTCTGTTCTGCTGTTTTCAAGCATAGACCACTTCAAACAGTGGGTTTGCTGTGCAGTAATAAGGAGCTATGAACTTCAACTGGCTTCAATAAAAATCAGTACTGTACAGAGCCTCGGAAGAAGATGTGAACGCACAGACCATTTCTCCTCTGCAATCACAGGTGAGATTACTGTCAGCAAAGGTCAGGACAGACAGTCAATTTAACAGACCTTTCCAACATTCCTCCCATGATTCACTCAAGCTCCTCTACCAGACCATGAAATCAAAAAGAAAAATGACCCATTAAATCATTACTGCCTGCAGAAAATTCAGGCTTCAGAACCTGAGCAATTTCTTTTTAGTGTCTGTAACTGGAAAGAAATATTCTAAGACATCTTAACATTTCTCTGTATAACTCCGTTTGTTCCAAGTCAGTTTATCACTCCTTCAAGTAGCATGAGAGGTGTAAACTGACTCTCTAAGTCATGACTCTAATTAAATCTGAAAGCAATTATAGTAAACGTTTAACTTGATTCGCAGCTAAGCACTTACCAAACTTCTTCCACTAGCCTAACAGATGTATCTGTCAGCAAGTACATTTGATCCAATTACTCTGCAATGCTACAAAAGTAGTGATCAACACAGAACACGTAATGCTTCAGCAAGAATCACCAAAACAACTGTAGTACCTGGTTGTTTGCCCCATACCCAACTCTCAACAATCGATCTGGCCCTGTAAGTGGGTGGCGGAGCCTCTTCTTCATCTTTCTTTTCTTTGTCATTTTGCTCTTCTTTCTTTGATGCAGTTTGGCATTCAGTGCTATCATCTAAAGAAGGGGAAAAAAAAAAAAAAAAAGACCAGTTAAGCTCCTTCTCCTTTAAGTCAGTTCTAGATTAGAAAGGTAAAAAGTAAAACTTGGAGCCCAATTTTTACAGCACAATTGTCTATCATTAAGAGCAAAAGGGGGGGGGGGGGGGATGTGGTATGTACCATGTTAACTGCCACAGGTGGTAGGTCTTATGTTACATTTCATAAGACAGTGACCTTAAAATCCAGAAATCACTGTTGTAACCTCCTAGGGAACTTTATTTAAATCCATACCAACACACAAGGTCAGTACTGCAAAGAGTGCACTTCAGGTCAGACTTGGCTCCCAATCACTTGCACTTCTGCTGCATTTACTTTCATATTTCAGCACAGGAAATACAACAAATTGTCTTAATTTCAAGATCAAATAGGCCTATATATTAGCACTTACACTAATTTCATGCAATAGTATTTTAACATCTCCAGTGTATCTTTCATCTTAGAAATTATCAGCAATGAAAATAATACCACCACTTTCTCCCTAAGCAATAGAAAAGCATTCGCAATCCTTTTTAAGAATTACTTTCATGAAGACAGAAAACAGACATTAGTCACTTATCTCTGTAATCAAAGACTGCATGAAAGCCCCAATTAGCTAAATACAGTAGATGTAGACAGCTGAAAGTCTCTCCTCACTCATAGCAGGGATATGGATCCCCATACCCATACCTTCAGTCAGTTCTATGCGATTGCTTTGCAATTCAGGGCTTCATAAGCAATCGCATATGACTATGACCCTCACTTCTAAAAATAACCCTCAAAATTTCTCAAGACCAGCATTTAGAAGCAAGCCCCGAAGAGATTAGTCCCAGTCATTTTTATCAGGCTCTTAAAAACCACTGATCCTCCACTCCTATCTGCCAGCCTGGACTACACGGACTCCTTCCCAGACAGTGAAGCCACAACAACCCAAACAATCCCAACACCCATCCAAAAGCAGAAGCACATTTCAGACAATAAGAAAGATCCTTAAAGCTGCAGCCAGACACAGCACATCTACTGCACCTGCGGCACACTCTCCTTGTATCCCACTTGGATAACAAAAGCTCTCAGAGCATACAAACAACCCAACACAATTTCCAAAACATTCAGCTATTCTTTCCATCTGGCCTAGAAGAAAAAAAGAAAAAAAAAAAAAAAAAGAATTCTCATTTGATTGTAACCAGATCTGTGACTGCCTATTTGTTAAAAATTTCTTTGGCTGGAGACAACAGCAACACCCACAATAAATGTTTCAAAGCTGTCTTATTTATACAAATTTTAATTTAAAGTCCATGTTTCATAACCTGTACCACACAGTAGTACTCAGGAGGTGGCACACAAAGACAAGGCAAACAGGAAAAAAGATTTAAAAACAAGAGACAAAGCACAATTGAGGTTTGAGCTTGTGAGATAAGGAAGGGATAGCAGAGGTCACCTGAGTACAGGAAAACATCTGCATATTCCACTTTTGAGTAGAAACTATACTGAATATGACCCTTTCTCTCAAATACCAATGAGCAGCCAATAGTCCAGCAATCATTAGCATGATAAAACATGTCCAAAACACAACTGAATAGAGCTGGTTTTATTCCAAAACACAAGAAAAAAAAACAAACCAATATTAAAAGGCACAAATTCCACTACACAGTTAAACCAAGCAACCTGTTGAGCACGAGTAGTTTAAAATATTCCCACAGCACCACCATAATCTCAGTGTTTCTCCACTCACCCACACATCTACAGACACACTCCACAGCAGCTGGGATCTCAGTTAGTGGGAAGAAGGGTGTTGTGCCAAGACACTGTGTTTTGCAAAGAGCTCTAAGAGAACTTGTTATGCTTTATAGCAGATCCTTGGCAAAGGTTGACAGCAAAGGGCTATGAACTTAGCTCCTCACTGCAAACAGAAGAGGTTCCAATTCAGGCTGGAACTTCATCTTTGTATTGTATAAAAATAACCATGACTTTAAGCACAAGCAAATCCACAAGGAAGAGTTTCTTTAGTTTTCTGTGTGAGCAGAATAGGAAGGGGGAAGGGGGAAAGAGCTGAGCTAAAAATCACATTCAAAGCCCATGACAAATTGTTCCACACAGTCTTGTCACTATTCTTGCACATAACCACTTTTTCTGAAGGGACAAAGCTGGTGTCAGTCTAAATTGAAAGGAGCAGCACAGACCTCACAATGATGGAAGCTCAGTTACATTAAAGAAAGAGATTTTTTTAAAAGGAACTTCCCTATTAGAAGAAACTTTTTACAAAAGGGAGAGGGGGGCAGGAAGGAGAAAATTTTGAATAAAGCCAGCATAGGCTCAAATGACAGATAAAGAGGCAGTCCACAGAACAATGCACACCAAAACAGGCAGCAGCTGACAGCCCATTTTAATTTAAAATTAACAGGTTGCCCAAGGGGGTTGTGGATGCCCCATCCCTGGAGGCATTCAAGGCCAGTCTGGATGTGGCTCTGGGCAGCCTGGTCTGGTGGCTGGTGACCCTGCACATGGCAGGGGGGTTGAAACTGGACGATCAATGTGGTCCTTTTCAACCCAGGCCATTCTATGATTCTCTGAAATTAATTTTTCTCAGAATGAAGTGTGAATATTGAAGGGGGCAAAAGCAACTGTGTCACAGTTCTCTGGAACAACTTCCTCTTAACTATATTTTGGGTTATAATCTTAAGCCTCCAAGCTGAAGTAGACATGCTCAAACTGAGCAACCGAATCCTCCTTTGCTTAAGTCAGCTCCCAAAGCAAAGCAAAAGAAGTCACCACGTGAGGCTATTACTATAGCCTAACCCCTCATGAGCAGGTAACAAAAATGGAAGCAACTAAAGGTGGAACTTACACTTCATATTCAGTGAAGAGAGTAACTGACGCTTCATAATGGCCTCAGGCACTTATTAAAGGAAGATCTTGTGCTACTCCTGAATTCCAGCAAACACATCCAATCAGGAGTCCTATGCAGAAGTAAAAACCCTGCAACTGTTTCCCAGCAGACAGCTCTATGAATACCCTCATGTCAATCGTGAGGCAATAGTTAAACAGTATGCTTTAAGCAAGGGCTCCATTTTACAACTCCTCTGAAATAGTATTCCGTAATCCAAGATCCAGGAAATATTTCAATTCCAATACAAAAAAAAACATCACTGTTCTCTCTGCCAAAGATCAGACTGGGACATAATAGCATTAGCATGAAGTTCTACAGCCCCTTTTCCCAGAACCTCAGAGGACCAGCAACTTAACCAGCATCAAGCTGACAGATAAAGGTTCAACTCTCAGTTTGGAGGGGAACAAAAGAGGAAACCCAATAACAGGACAGAGGTGTGAAGTTGATTTTATACTTCAGTATTAGAACTTAAAATGGTTAATTGAAACAGGAATTCCATCTATGCAGAAGTTTGTGGAGACAACAAAAGAAAATTAGACTTGTGTGGTTATCTGACATCTTCAAAATGCCCAGTAATGACTTCCCAACTTACTTAATACTTTTTACTCTTTTCAGTACACAGCTTCCAGTACAAGGTATTCATCTGATTCCAATTTCCTGATGGCAGCTGTCTTTTAAGTACATGTCATGCTACAAGTGCACCTGTATTTGGACATCACTGCTGTCACAGCTGTGTCCTTGGATGTTACTGGAAGCATGCAAACACATTTTGCTGAACACATTAACCACACACATCTTTCTGAAAGTGCCATGAAGAAAAAACAAGGCTATTCCTAACAAAAAGTTTCCACTAATAGGAAAATATATATACATATTTGCGCTTTTTTCCTAGAGAGAAAACGTATGCTTCACTACCAATAGCATATTCTTCCAGTATATTTCTTCTGCTGATTATCCACTGCAAGAATGAAGTGCCTCTTCAGAGCAGCCCAGCCTGAGATAACAGAGCTGTAGCTCTAGTGAAGAGAGAGGAACTGCAACATGTGAGTATAAATCAAACCTTCTTAAACAAGACCCAACAAAATGATCTGCTTACAGTAACATCTCTTACCTCCAAATTAGTGAATATAGCAGCAGAATATGAATAATGAAATTAAAATACACTGCTTTTAATATAAAAATGATGGCATTCACATTGATCTGCCTTGTACCTTTCTCTTTCTGCCTAATTTAGATTTGTACATCATTTCTGCAAAAAAGTACCTACCAACTAAACACTGAAAAACTCCAGATTTTACCTTACTGAAGCTGCAAATTCAGAGGTGCCAGCTGACCACCATTTCTTCTGGTTTCCTGACTCACTATCGCCTAATGGAATCAAACACACAATCTCACCAACGCTTTCCAGAAAAGAGCCTTGATTAACAACCGTGAAGTTTAAGTCTAGTAAACGAGATGGTTATAATTCATAAATCTTACTGTCCAGCACAATGGCATTTAAGCAGGTTATCTTCACTGGGAGAGAATTTGCACACTAATTGTAAGAGCCAAGAGCCTGAGAAGGCCATACTCAAATATCTAAACTATTGTAGCTTCACTTCACCCCTTCAAAGGGACAAAAAGGCAGACTACTTATGCTATTTAAACCTAGCTAAAGATTCAAAGAAAATCTTTGCTTGCTTCAAAATGTCTCAGAAAACCAGTCTATCTAGAGCCAGTGCTATGTTTAAGAATAAAAAAAAAAACAAAATCAGAGATACATGGGATTCTGGCTCATCCTGTGCAACATCTTTTCACGTCTTCAGCTCAGGCCAAACCATTCGCAGAGAATCACTTCCAGATGGACGAATATGTTCTGTTTCCTGAAGGAACGCTTCAACTAGCAATATCTTCTGCAAACTACACTACTGATAAAGGCAAAACCAAAGGGTATGCCAAGCCAAGCTATTTGAAAACTTACTAATAAAACTATTCCTTCTGTAAAATCTTGAGCTCATAAAACCTCTCATAAAAGAATGTGATTGTTCATCTCAATAGAAGACCAAAAAAAAAAAAAAAAAAAGCACCCCATGCTCAGACTGTGGGCATTTTTCAGCTGACCTTTTAGTCACTTCATGAAGACCGTAAACAAAATTAGAAATAGCACTATTGCCTTTACCCCTTCCTCAGCCCAATTCCTTTACACCATGGCCTCACCTGTAAACACACTGAGCAAAGTAACCAAGAAGACACTGCCAAGCCTCACTCATCATAACACACCTGGTTATGACGTTCAGTTTCCAAAGACCAAAAAAGATTTAAGCCTTCATTTGAAGGCTCAGAAACTACCTTCCTATAGACTTTCAGGAAACCTCTTTCAAGTTTCTTTCATTCAAAATACAAACACTGGCGAATTTTATAAGCAGTTGAAAAGAATCCAAAGTTTTGCTATGTAACTCTGAATTCCTTCTTCATCATCACAGCAGAAGAAAGAAAAGAAACAAATACTTAAGAAAAGTCATACCTTTTCTTGGAGGTAGTTCACCATTCTGTGTAAATTCTGTTCCAGGATATACAATCTCCCCATCTTTTACCATTTCATTCCACAAACCACAGAGTCCGTCTCGTGTAAAAGCAAGCTGTTAAAAATAAATTATATCTAGTTACATACAATTGCATTTTTCCTAGAATCAACCCAGACGAAATTTAAAAAAAAAAAACAAAAAAAACACCATGTATCATCTCTCTAGTAAATTCTTTGTGGGTGTTTGATAGAGACTTGCATCATCTTCTGATTCTCCAGCTATGCTATTTTCAGATTAAAAGCTCAAAGCGGTCATTTTGAAGTAGACTCAAAAACAGCAAGATGATCTTTCTTTTGTTGAATAATTCTCCCCGAAAGCATGATCTGATCACCTCAAAACTACACAAGTATTCAAAATGACATCATGCAGTAATTCGGTTAAATATGTGAAGGAAACCCCTTTCTCCCCTCAGGAAAAGCCATGCTACATGAAGTCAAAAAACAAGGAAGCATGAAGGAAGTCAGCACAGCCTCCTTTCCAGTAACTGAGGAGTAGGGCAGTCAAGCAGAACACATGACAACCAGGCCATGCATTCATCGCCACATTCACTCAGTTCAAACCACCCTGCTGTGCACAGACCTGGTCACAACCCTCCCTCTTCCTTCCAGCTGCTACAATGCTTCCTCTCACGTGCAGACTAATGCTTTTGTGTGAGCACCTGCTGAACCACATTACAGGACAGATGAAGACTAAAGCAAGCTGTGCTCAGGGGAAGAGCCAGGGGCTGGCTAAGCTTCAGCACAGGTCAGTTCCCAGTAAACCAAGTGTGTAATGAGACAAACACAGTGGATCAAATGGCAGAATCCTGCCAGCATGAAATGCTCACAAAACTACCAGCTATAAGACTGGCCTCCCAAGGATTTACCAATTTGCACCTCCCTTGAAGAACCCCATCAACCAAGATAACCTCATATTCTTCTTCTGATGCTCTTTGCTTTCCAGAACACTGTAAAACAGATGCCTACATCAAGTGAACTCCTTAATAACCTGCCTACTATTTGCAACTATATAGCTAAGGGAGAAGGGGAGTAAGTGAAACTAGAAAACAGAACACCTTCAGTATTCCAGAGCAGCGCAGTGGAGACTTACAAGAAAAATCCTCAAAGCTTACTTAGAAGCATCTTTGTAACATAACTGTAACTAACATTCAAATCCAGAATGTTTTAACTGAGGAATAATACAAATAACTTATATAACTGCTGCAAATATTTGCCACTATACATACAAGTCCACTTATACTTCATCTTGATCAGTTTCCTAAAGACCTTTTAAGAAAGGTTACAGTTACGGGGGGGGGGGGGGGGGGAAGGGAGACAAGTTTGAAAGTAAAGAAACATCCGACTTTCCTTGTAGCAAATAATAATTATCTTGTAGCCACCTGAAAAAAAAAAAAAAACATTTAAGGAACAATATTCATAATTTATTCATGCATCCTAGCTGAAGGCAACTCAACTCCAACAGTAACAAGTTCACCATTAATATATTCAGTATCCAGCAGACACGTTAAAAAGTGAACTGCTGCTACAGTAGCCAACAGTTTAAATTTGGGTTTTCAAGGAATGATGGGGGCATGCAGCCGGGAAGCAGCTCTGCAGAACAGGTCCTGTGCGCCTGGTGGACACCAAGCTGAACATGAGCCTACAACATGCCAGCACTGCAAAACAGATTAATGGTATTTTGGGCTGCATTAGGCAAACTATCACCAGCAGGAGGGAGGTGATTTTTCCCCTCTATTCAGTACTGATGCCCAGTTCTGGGGCACCCCAGTACAAAAGAGACATGGACACACTCTGGAGAGAGTCCAGTGTAGGGCCACAGAGACGATGAAGGGACTGGAGCACCTCTCTGATAAGAAAAAGGCTGAGAACGTCCACAGAGGACTCACCCAGGATCTTTTCAGTGGTGCCCTGTGTCAGGACAAATATATCAACAGTAAGAGAAGAACCAAGGAAAATTTCCATCCTTTAATTGATGCAGTGGGGGATGTGACCACTGAGGATAAGAAGGCTGAGGTCCTCAACGCCTGCCTTTAATAGTCAGGTCCGTTATCCTCAGGGCCTTTACTCCCTGATCTGGAAGTCTGCGATGCTACGCAGAATACACCCCTGGTGAATTCAGGTGGAGACAGAGCTCCTCCTCCATCTGGACTGTCACAAGTCCATGGGACCAGACAAGCTCCACCCTAGGGTGCTGACGGAGTTGGCGGGGGTGATTGCCGAGCCACTTTCCACCATCTGTAAGTGTTTCTGGCTATCTGGAGAGGTCACAGAGGATTGGAGGCTTGCCAATGTGACTCCCATCTACAAGAAGGGCCGCAAGGAGGATCCGGGGAACTACAGGCCTGTCAGCCTGACCTTGGTATCAGGGAAAGTTACAGAACAAATCACTTTTAGTGAGATCACACAGCATGCGTGTTGTGTCCAGGGGATCAGGCCCAGCCAGCACAGGTTCATGAAGGGCAGGTCATGCTTGACCAAACTCATCTCCTTCTGACTGGGTGACCAGACTGGTAGATGAGGGAAAGGCTGTTGATGTTGTCTACCTAGACTTCAGCAAAGCCTTTAACATGGTCTCTCACAATACTCTCCTGGGGAAACTGGCTGCCCATAGCATGTATTCTACAACTTTCTGAAGAGAGCTTGTGATGAGGCGGGGTTTGGCCTCTTGTCCCAGGCAACAAACAGGATCCGAGGAAACAGCCCCAAGTTGTACCAGAGGAGGTTTAGATTAGACATAAGGAAAAACTTTTTCTCCCAGAAAGTGGTCAGGCACTGGAATAGCCTGACCAGGGAGATCAACACTGCCAGGGATGGCAACTCCACCAAAAGGCATCTGGATGAGGAGCTACAAGATATGGTTTAGTAGCAATGGTAATGGCAGGACGGTTGGACTAGATGATTTTGTAGGTCCTTTCCAACCTTGTGATTCTATGATTCTAGGACAAGACACCACACGCACAAACTGAACCCAGAACCCAGTCTCGTCAAAAGTCAGAGGTAAAGACAAAAATACAAGTACAACCACCTCAGTTCCTTCAGAAACATGGCTAAACATGCTCCAGAAGTAATTTCATATTAACAAAGAACAACAGGTTCTGTCTAAACACCAGGAGCACTCCTGTGCTGTACAGAGGCTTCAGGGTCTCTTCCTTGGGGATCTCCAGCAGCTGCCTGGATGCGGCCCTGGGCACCCTGCTCTGGGCGGCCCTGCTGGAGCAGAGGCCGGAGCAAGTGAGCCCTGAGGCTCCTGCTAACCTCAGCCAGCCTGTGAAATTCTGTGAAACTAGCAGCTAAAATTAACAGAAGTCAACTCCATGGCATAAAAGCCAAATTTCTGCTTTGACTACATAGTCCTGGTTGCTTTCCTTCTACAGTGTTTTAAGACTTAACAGGAAATCTGTTGCATTCCCGGCTTGTCAATTAGTAGGTTTTCTCACCATGTTTTCCAATTAGTTCATTGGGTGTCTAAGTACTAATTACAGTATACTAGTATATAGAAAGTCAGTATGTTTTAATATGAATAAATTATTAGCAGACAGAATTTAGTACCTTAGGTTTATTGTGGGAGCCTGTATACCATACAATTAATCAAATACATTATTAGATTCACAGATGTTCTCCAGGAGTGCATCATACTTTACTATCCCTCATCACTTCTGAGGTACTGGGGTTACAAGTACAGGAGTACAAGCCTAACACTGTCCCACTAGACACTTGACTTATGTGAACATCTTTCCCTCTAATAATATAGTAACTTCATTTCTGAATGTTTAAAGACATTAATTTGACAAATTCAGTAAGTTTTCTCTGAATGTCCGCAACTAGCAACACCTTCAGAAATGTACCCTCTGTAAATTTACCACAAGAACCCCAAGTCTGTTTTCCCTACCACCCATACACTTTCTTCCCAAGCCTGAGACAACAGCAAAGCCTTACTCCACCCTACTAAATAGTACCCTTCGGCCTCGGAAGGATTAAGAGAATTAAGGATGTATTCCACCACAGTAAAGGCCATTCCCCATGCCCAAAATCTCCACCATCTTTCCCATGACACCTCCTGACTTTCTTTCAGGTAAGACTACAGTGATCTCATCTTCTACACACCTCATATTCACAAAACCCAGCCCACTTCCATCATTTATCACACATTCTCACATCCAGACCGTGTCTTCTTACTTTTGCACTTCCGAAATAGGGATTGCACCAAATTCATACCTCCCTCATAGATCAGGACCTCAGCTCTAACCACTTCTCCCAAGTCAAAAAAGGGCCTGAAGGGACTTCAAAGTGAACTACACTGTAAACTAGGCAGCTCTCTCTCTAATCTTTAGCTAATCTTATCTCTACAGTTAAACTGTAATTTATTCCGTCTGGTACAAGATTTAATTAAAAGTCAAAAGCGTATCTAGTTTTCTGACATATGCTGTTGTTATCATCCAATGAGCCTAGCAGTGAAATTCTGCCCCCTCACATCCCTTTCCCACTACCAGCTCTACAGAACAAGGCACTGGTGTTCGTATTTCCTTAAATTTCAAGAACACAAAGCATTGCAACTGCAACTGGATAACCTTCTGAGAATTCTCAAAGCAAGATTTGCTTTCAATAGGTTATTTTAAAAAAAAAATAAAAAAAAAAATCAGAAGCTGTGACTTGGTTCTAAAGTCAACCACTTTAAATCAGACAAAGCTTATTCCATGTGGTCCACAGATCATGTTCTTGATGTGGTTTCATGAACTTCTCTGCAACAAGCGAAGAAGCCTCTATAAAACTTAACTGGAGCTCAAGAAAAATGATGCAAGAAAAGAAGAAAAACATCAGAAGGACTTATCCAGGTAGGACCGCTGTTTACGTAACTGCATTGGAAAGAGAAGATAATCATAAACGTCATTATGGATTTAAAATATAAGCTACTTAATAATCTTCACCTCAGAATTGTCAGCATTTGAGGGGGTGGGGGTGGAGAAAAATCTGTTCCTCTACTCAGCTACTTCTGCATTAGTCGGTTGTTAAACATTAATTAAAACAGATTTTTCTTTAGAAACCGATGAAAAATATTTTCAACACAGAAACAGTAAAGAAAACCACAAGAGAAACAGTAAATCCTTTCCCAAATCTCTCCGTTTTCACTCTTTTGATTCTTTTACATCTGTTTCCTTCTTCTGTTGTCTTTCTTTTCAGTGTTCCATCTAGCTTCCTTCCTTTCCTGATAAAGTATGCCCTGAGACCACAGCTGCTATAAAAAGTACAGTGAACATCATTAGGTTTAACACATTGCTTTAAAGCTCTGATAACAAAGACAGCTCAGCAGTCCTCTAGTTGCTTCAACAGATTTGGGTTTAAACTAGAAACCTCCCCTTGTCGACAGACTACCAGGCTGCCATTTGTAGAAGTTTATTAACAGTTGACAGTCATATGCCAAGAAAAATCAAATCTTACCATTACACTTGGAAGAGGAATTCTCTAACTTCCTCCATTTGCAGAGCAGTAGCTCTGACTAAGCCCAAACACTTGCACATTGAATTTAATTTCTCCAGCCTTTCATTTCATATGCAGCATAGTCCTTACCTTTCCCGTGGAAATCACTTGTTTTGAAGAGACAGCATTACTTCAATTTTTAAATAACTAAAAATTCTATACTGCAAACTTTGCTACCCTTAAAAATGTAGTCGTTTTGATTTGCAGTTTACCCTTTTTTTATTTTTAAATCAGAATGCTCAATCTAAGGAGAAAACGAACAGGAAATCCACAAAACAGAAAAAAACTTTCACTAGCTTCTTGCTTGAAACAGTCAAGATATCATTTCTTTACATCATCTTACAAGCAGGAATACCAATCCAGATGCTACAGCAGTTTATCTTTCATAAAAATCAGAACACCAAATTAAACTTTAGAGAGAAGGTGAAAAGGTTTGGGACAAATGCAACTCTTACAGGTGGCTGATTCATCTTAAGATTTCTCTCATATCTGGGCAAAAATAAAATGACAAATAGCCTGCCAACCACGAACTGATCGAAAACTGATGAAAATGCATCCTATTCTTACTGTAGATAGCTTTTGTACCTTCACTACTGCTTAAAGTATTTCTCCCTTGTACAGGAAAATGAAAGCTTTTCTCCCCTGTCCCCAGCTATTAAGCACTATAGTCCTCCCCAGGATACAGAATAAGCAGACCAATAAACATCAAATGCACACAAGCATCCCATTAGCTGACTGATTCTACTTCTTCATTATTCAACCATCCCTAATTAAAGTTCTCTGCATAAGGTTCTAAAAGGGTAGCACAGTACGTTCACTTAATTGGAACTATTTTAAGCACAATTTGACTTGGCAAAGTGGATATCTAGGCTTAAGTAAACTATTTTAATCTTGCCTTCCTCTTTCTTTTTTTTTTTTTTTTAATGTTTCTCTCTCAAAAATGGATGTCTTTTTTACAGCAGCCATTAAAACACAATCTCCCCTTGCATACAGGTTTTGTTATAAACGAGATAGTTCCCACCCATAAAAGATATACATAGGTAGGTGTTTTAAAATGCATTAATTCAAACCTAAAAAATTATTAGGAATGTAGCAGGTGACTTTCCAATGGTAGTAGCAATGTCCCGTTTTATTATTTCCTAGGATTACTCAGCTGTTAGATAACACAGTATGTTACTGACATCTGCATTTAAGAAAATGCTACATATTGTATTACTGATGTAATCTCATATTGAGCTAAACCACCTGAATTTTTCAGCTACTGTAGCAGATTGTGTTCTTTCAGACAACACAGAGCCTAACTTTGCTCCAACAGGAATCAGTAATTTAGTAAGAACAGATACAAATAATAACATTCGTAAAATAAAGCTCACAAAATGAATGTGTCTAGACATTGGTCTAGTTCTAAATTTTGCTTGCAGCCATAAAAAATGATACCAGGTCAATTCCTTACAAAATCAGTAAAAAGATCTGAAACAGTTATGGGCGACATGCGGGTCTTTGTAGAGCATTTTGGATTCCTACAATAGTATTGATTAAGTTCGTTTCAGATAATTTAATATCAGCAAAAACTACGTTGCTTACACACAGCTTCTACTAACATTCATACCACCTCAGTTACTCCAGCAGGATAAAGGCTCGCTGTTCCTACAAAAGGACATTTGTCTTTAATATT
The DNA here is from genome assembly GCA_030625065.1 of Alectoris magna. Classification (NCBI taxonomy): domain Eukaryota; kingdom Metazoa; phylum Chordata; class Aves; order Galliformes; family Phasianidae; genus Alectoris; species Alectoris magna. The sequence goes on from CM060560.1 coordinate 66,310,439, forward strand.
CTCTTAACAGTAATAATGTGCTACAGTACAGCACCCTGTCTTTGTGTATTAACACAAACATCCTAAAACTGAATAAGGACATTTAAATTTGGCCTGGATACAAGCTAGAACAGTAACACTCAAAGGTGATCAAACACAATACGTATCCACGTATCATTCTTTTCTTACTACATTAATAACACCATATTACATACTGTTACTAATGCACATAACGTTATAGTATCATTTGTTACATTATTAACACAACACTGTCTTGAACTAAAGTAAAGAAGAATCTAATGAGCTTCTGAGAGAGTTCAGTGCCTTTAAGCTTTTAACAATAGTTGCCACAGACATCAGTCTGGTAGCAGAGGCTAAAAAATGGAGGAGTCAGACTTTAGATACCACTAGCCAACCTGAAGAAATATTATCCTCCAGTTCTAATTATATTCCTCATGTTAAGCAACAACAAGGAACTTAAATAGCAAAAAAAAAAAAAAACAAAAAAAAAAACACCACAAAAAAGCTAATTTTAAAGATGTCTTCTAAGCATAAGGATTCCCCAGTATAACTTTCTCCAAAGAATTCCACCAACACACTCCTTGACTGTTGTATAGCAAAAAGCTACTTGGCAGCCAGCTTTATATAAAGAGTTTCAGAGTCAAATCCTAAGAAATAATTTGTAGTCATTTTGATTCATTCACTTAAATCAGTGCGTCTTTCTTCATATCTCTCCTGTATTACAATCTCCAGTATTACAATCATAATTTCAATTTCTGTTGACGGTCCCTTGAAAACTGATGAGGCCTTTCTGCAGTCAGCAGGTAAAAATATACGCAGCAGGAAATCTGCATGTTCAGAACACACAGTGGTATAGGATTTACACCTATAAAGAGATTTCACAAGTAGCTAGGTCATGCTAGTCGATCAGTAGCTAAAATAGTCAATCATGCAATAGAGAAATTCCCCAGAGCCTAAAACCCCTTTACTTGACAGAAGACAGCTGCCATTTAATACACCAAAAGGAGCGATACAAGACCATATATACTACTGCCGCTTTTTTGTTGTTGTTGCTGGACCTGTGAAATACCAAAATCTGCTAGCCTCATAAGAAAATCATATCATACCTTGGTGGCCTATTCACATTCCAGAGAAGAGATGTTTGTGTCCAGGAGATCACAAACGATTACTGTTCTCTGAGTTCATTAATCTCATTATTTCGGATGGAGTACGATTGGAAGAAAGCAAAGGGAGTACCCTTGCAATTACAAAGCAAGTAAATACCAAGTTTAACTTGTTATTACTCGCAAGGAAATTTCACGAAAGAGCTCTTTCATAGACATTTGTTATAAATTAAGATTTCTTATTGTTTAGTGGAATTGTTACAAACCACTGACTGCGCGAACATCCCATAAAAGACAAGTACATCACTGCAATTATATACACTTAGTTGAAAATAATTCTTAAGGGAGGGGTGACAATTGAAACTGCTGTCAAAAGTGCATGTAAGCAGTAAAACAAAAGAAAAAAAAAAAAAAAAAGAGGATGCAAGTAGAAAAAAGGCTTCATAACTGAAAGGAAAAATATGACAAATCACACGAACAGTCACATTTTTCATCTTGTATAGTAAAAGAAGCTAACACATACCCAGCAGTAGTTAAAAATGATTGTCACTTACCAGCTACAATTTTCTTCTATTCTGTAATAGCCAAAGCAACGCTACAACTCAGCATTCAGTGTCCAGAATAGTATTTTTATATTTCTTAATACATTCATCTTCAAATTGTTTTGTACTACACTTATTTACCTTCTATGCCAAAATAACTAACTTTGGACAGAAACTTCTAGGTCTAGAAAGAATAAAAGAGGAAAGACAACCACCTAGCCAAATGAAGACCAACCCCTGTCACTTTATAGTATTTACATACAAAACTTATTGTAAAATGTAACCTTCAAGGCTGTGTTATTCCAGAATCTGATTTAGCTTGTTAGATATAAAATGCTGCAGGTAGGCTGCTTCACAACTGCACAGTAAGAGACCCTTGTCTAAATGCAACAGCTGAACTACCCAGACCATCCAGGATGTAACTTTGGGTAAAGTCACTCAGGATGCAATTTATTTCTTAAAATTCTTTATCTGTATCAAAACACTAGCATCAGCTTGCCTATCCCAACAGGAACTTCAGCGATTTGAGCAGGAAGCTGGAGGTTTATTCAAAGTAAGACATCTATGTGTAACATCTGGAGGAAGGAAAAAGACATACAACACAAGAACTCACCCATTTCATCCAAAACTGACCTATACCACTCTAACTACTTGATATTTTCCTCATAGCTTTCACATTTGTATTGGAAAAACAGGATAATATGCTCAATCTTGCAACACACAATCTAAATAAATAAACAGACCATCTTCTACAGCAAAACTTCCACCAAACACCAGTACATCTCAACAAAGACCAGTTCCATTTTGACCGCATTTCTTTGACAGACTCAATATAAAATCAACTCTTGGAATAAGAGAGTGTTTAAAAGGAAACCTACACCTGTTACCCAAAAAATGACAGTAAAAGCACATCTGAACCCTTTCAAATATAAATTATACTTCCATTATCTTTCACAGCAGTACTCTCATGCATTAGAACTGCTAGCTTCCAGACAGACAAGAAGTTCAGCAACAGCCTAAATGGAGAACTTCTGAGTTCAAGCTGACGTATGCTTTGACTCTCTAAAAAAATAACACAAACGTAGCCTAGCTTGCTTTTCTGCAGAGAGACTGGAGCGACAATGCAGATCTATGTGCAGCTCAAAATGAGTTTGTGCTCCTTCAAGCTCAGATTGATTTATATGCATCTGGCTCAACAGCACTGCTGCAGATGTCTGTCAGTGGTTTGGATGACAAGCAACTCTGGTCCACATCCAAAAGGTGCGACACAGCAGTCTGATGCCTTACCTGTAGGTCTGTCTTCAGCCATTTGGAGTCAAACCTGGCCTGAGCAGCCAGACAGAAAGATTCTGAGGACATCTTCCCTTCTCCAGCCTCCTCTCCAGGCTGGCCGAGCAGCCCCACCTGCCACACAACGACAGAGACAGCCATCCAGCACGTGAGATAAGCTACACAAGGCTATTTTTGTCCGAACCACGATGGCCTCCGCTTCATCTTTAAATATTACCCGTACTCGAGGCCTCCCCCTGAGCTCAGACTCCTCAACGCCGGACAGGGCAACGCACTCCGAGCAGAGCACCGCCGGACCACCGCCCCTCATAGCCCCGCTCCCCTCCCCGTGACGCCCCGCGGGCAGCCCCCGCGGCCTAGCGCTGCCCCTCACCCACGGAACAGCGGATCGATGGTGGATTACGCAAGCCACCGGCCAGCGGCCAGCGGGGCCGCCCCCCGCCGCTCCCTTCCCGGGGCTCAGCCCCTCCCCCGCACGGCCGCCCCACCCCCACACTGCGGCCATATGCACGGGGCTGAGCCAGGCGACTGGAGGGGGGGGGTTCCCTCAGTAGTTCACCCCCACCTCGCGGCAGCGGACGGAGACGCCAGGGTACGACCAGCACTCACCGAGCGCCCGCGATGGTGGTGGTTGTGGTGGTGGCTCCCCGGCCCGCTCTATCACCGCCCGCTCTGCCCCGGATTATCCTCGCCCCTCCTTCCCGCTCCCACCCGTCCTCCCACCCCCCTCCGCCGACAGCGGCGCTGAATCCTCCCTCCCTCGACACTGGAAACTGGGGAAGCACAGCCCCACAACACGTCAGCGACGCTCTCGACAAATCAGGAAAGGAGAGAGGCGGGACATCCGGTCCGAACCATAGAGAGAAGCGGCGCCATGGAGATAGACGGGTTTCCAGGAGAGGGAGGGGAGATCCTCGGCCTCCTGGTTCTGGGCTTTGATACCCCTGTCCCAGCATCGGTCGTGATGATGGATGAGAGCAAACCCCAGGGCGGCTAAGTGATGTAGCAGTCATAACGCAACAGCCAGGCCCGGGGGTGTTAATGTGCACCGCAGATGGAGCCTAAATCAGTCCAGGAGTAGCAAAATAACAGTCCTCTTTTACATAGTGTCCAGAGATACAGTAAATATATGTATATATTATATATATTCCCTATAGGGACCAGCTTCAGTTCCACGTAAATAAAACCGCAATTTCAAAGCAAAAGGATTGGTAGCAAGCAGTTCAGAAGCAACCAAAGTGGCAGAAACAGCCTGAGGGAGCGAGACCGGAGGGAGGGTGGTGCTGGGTGGAGTATGAAGAAGGGAGTAGGGCTTGGCAAGTGGGATGAAAACTGGCCTTGGCCAACTCTAGCATGTGAAACTACAGGCTGCACATCTATGAAATTCTGAGATGACTGGGACCCATGCTAGCATTTTGACAAAGATACATAATATTATTATTATTGTTTAAGAAATAAGACATGGAGCTGTTGGAGGGGGTCCAGAGGAGGGCCGGGGAGATAATGAGGTGCTGGAGCACCTCTCCTATGAAGATGGGCTGAGGGAGCTGGGCTTGTTCAGCTTGGAGAAGAGAAGGCTCCAGGGAGACCTCATGGTGGCTTTCCAGTAGCAAAAGGGGCCTATGAGAAAGATAGAGAGGGACTCTTCTCCTGTAGTGTAGTGATAGGATAAGAGCTTTAAAATAAAAGTGGATAAATTTAAATAGGTTTAAACCAAATATTAGGAAGAAATTCTTCACAATGAGTGCAGTGAGGCACTGGAACTGGCTGCCCAGAGAAGCTGTGGATGCCTGTTATGGTTTAACCCAAGAGTAGCTCATCACCATGCAGCCTTTTGCTTGCTACTCTCTTTCTGCCCCAACATGGTATGAGAGAGAGAACTGGAGACAAAATAGAATTTGAGTGTTGAGATAAAAACTATTTACTAAGACAGAAGAGGGATATGGAATAGAAATGCAATGATAAATATGTATATATATAAAAATATATACATACACGTATGTTGCATAGTTGCAACACAATTACTTGCCAACCAAAGCCTCGCTAGCAATGCAAGGTCTCACCCCCTGCCAACTGACACGTCTCAACCCCAAAGCAGCAGCCAGCCATGGTCAGCTACATACAGCTTCACGGCTTTCCATGTGGTGTCACACGGTATGGAATGGCGCCTGGTCTCATTCAAGCCACATGTACTAGATTCGCCCAGCCACCTGGGCCGCATAGTAAAGGTGGTGGCTCTTCCCCAGATGTGCTCCCAACAGTCATAGAATCGTAGAATCACCAAGGGTGGAAAAGACCTCCAAGATCATCCAGTCCAAAGGTCCACCTACCATCAGTATTTCCCCACTAAGCCAAGTCTGTCAGTACAACATCTAAATGTTTCTTGAACACCTCCAGGGACAGTGACTCCACCATCTCCCTGGTTAGTCCATTCCAGCACATGGCCACTCTTGGAGAATAAATTTTTCCTAATATCCAACCTGAATCTCCCTGACGCAACATTCTCTCTAGACCTACTGCGAGTTACATGGGAGAAGAGGGTGACCCCACCTTGTCACAACCTCCTTTCAAAGCACTGTAGAGAGTTACAAGGCCCTGAGCCTCCTCTTCTCCAAACTGAACAAGCCACTCCCCATAAGACCTGTGCTCCAGACCCTTCACAGCTTCATTACCCTTCTCTAGACACACTCCAGGGCTTCAATGTCTTTCTTGTAGTGCAAGGCTCAAAACTGAACTCAGCACTACAGTTGCAGCCCCACCAGAGACAAGTACCGGGGGATAATCACTTCCTTGCTCCTGCTGGCAGCACTATTTCTGATACAAGCCAGGAGGCCGTTGGCCTTGTCAGCTACCTGAGTACACTGCCAGCTCATGTTCAACCAAGTGTCAACCAGCACCCCCAGGTGCACTTCTTCCACACAGTCTTTCAGCCACTCTGCCCCAAGCCTGTAGCACTGCCTGGGGTTGTTGTGGCCAAAGTGTAGGACCTGGCACTTAACCTGACTGAACTTCATCCCATCCCTTGTTTGTCATCAGCAACAACCAAGACATTGATGTGCTATTAATGCTGTTTGGGCTGAAACCAAGATTATGCCCCAATACTGGAGGTGTTCAAGATGGATTGCATGGGGCCCCGGGCGGTCTGATCTAGTGAGTGGCAACCTGCCCACACCCATGGGATTGGAACTAGATGAGCTTTAAGGTCTCCTCCAACCTAAGCCATTCTGTGATTCTAAGAAGCACTGTAATAATTATTGCTAGTAAAGTGTAGAGAATTTGACTATCTGGTGTTCATTTTCAAGGTAACAGGAAAGATGCTGCTATGACCCAGTTGTTCAACTTGTCAATCACTCTGGACATCCCTGAAGTCAAGACCCGGTCTCCTTAAGTGAAATTCTGGGCAACATTTCTAAACTGCCTGAAATTTTATACAAAATATAGCAAGTTCTAATTTCACATTACTCTCTGAAACTTAAAATATGAACCTTTGAAAACAAAAGAAGTTTCCCTTGAAAAATCTGGCCAAGTGTGAGAACGTCAGAAGCTTTATATTAGATATGAGGGAACTGAAAGTTCTGTCATGTGTTTCATGTCATGTCTACTCTGTTTAGTCCATAGCCATGGACTAGCATACCAGGATGGGAAATGATTTAGTTTCCTCTTTCCTAGTAGACTGGAAATATAAGAAAATAGTTATATTCTCATATTAAAATAAGTTTTAAAAACACTTTGCAAGGCATAGAGGCCAAACTAGAAGGAATTAGTACAACTTGGTTGAAAAAACAGTCCCCCCTGATTACGCCTACTGCTTGTTTAAATGATTTGCAAGTCAGATCTCACTGAGGTGCTATTCATGAGCTACTTTCTCTGTCATTTATTTGTTTGGCTTTCCAAGAATGTCATTTGCATGTATTTCAGATATATTTCTTAATTTTATTAAATAGCAAGCAACAATAATCTTCTGGTGCTCCTGATGAAAATAGTTTGAAGAGTACCTGACTAGCTAACTTGTTAGACTTGAATCTCTAGCCCAATTAACAGGTAGTCACTGGGTTCAACAAATAACAAAACATATTTGGGTGCAGTAACTATGGAAACTCAATGGATGGAAATACTTTTGAAGAATTTGTGGATTATTTTGTATTTCCAGATTTAGATTTCACTTTTGATGAGTAATTTTAATTTGCATTTGAAATGTGCTGTAATAACATGGTACAATCTCAAATGGCACTCTTATTTACAGAAATACTATGTACCCATCAAATTTTCCACAGAGAAAAGTATGTTCAGTAAAACAGCTTCAATAATTACTTTGATGACACTAATAAAAATCACTTTATTTTAACAAATAATCAGAAAATACAAAGGCTCTGATGCCTGCAATTTGTCCTTATACACAGTATTTTATTAATAATTCTACCAGTAACTAAGTTATTGTGATGTTGTTTAAATAACAATGCTTTGTCGTTTCTCAGCTGAATGACCAAGGCAGTGAAGGTGGTAATACAGGTGTCTGACAGACTTCTGAAGGCAAGCAGCTGATGTGCTGTTGGCTGTTGGCCACTCCACAGCCAAGAACTCCACTCTTATGATGCATATTTCCATCTTAAAGCAGGGTTATATGATCTTTTAAATCAGTTCTCCAGGCATCCTTCTCTGTGTTCCAGCTTACTAAAGTAACCTACATTAAACCCAAGAAGATGATTAAGTAGATTTGATGTCTCTGTCTTAGAGACACCAACATCCTCAGGAGCTGCAGGGTAGGCGGCTAGCAATGGTGGAAGAAGGCTCTCAGCTTCCACTGCAGGTCTGCCAAAACCTTCACAGAATTTTCTTGCTTACTCCAGAGAAATGGACAAATGTGGAAAAATCTAATTTCCATGGACAGACGCAGTCAGTCGTTCACGTCTGCTTCTAGGCATACTGTCAAATTACTATTAATACAGATTAAAGTAAGAAGTAAATATACCAGAATGCTTTCCAAGAGGATCTCTTTCTCCATTGCACTTAGAGCACTTGCAAACAATACAGTGTGCTCTAAAAATGCCTGGCTTTGTGCAAGAGACCTGTCTTTTCCTGTGAATGTGATGGAGGGGACACAGTAGCTTCTGCAAAAGAAGAACCAGCGAACAAATGACAAGAATGATATTTTTTTAATCATCAATGACTGTAAAACATCAAAGTATATGTTTATATAAAACCAGTATCCAGTCCGACCTGCAGACATTTGAGGTATAACTGTTAAATTTTTACTAATAAATATTTTAAATGTGTGAGCTCTGGCGAATCCTTCTTTTGTCATAACAGCAGCGAAATATGGGGCATTCCTTTTTTTCTCATTTGATCTCAATAATTGTTATGCACAGGAAAGAGACAGAAAACCTTCTCTGTAAGAGCAGCGCCCAACTGTTCACTGCAAGACAATGCTTTTTTTGTTTGTAATTTTTTTCAAGAGCTATTTGTGTTGAGCTCTCCCACTGAGCTTGGCAGTCTTTGTATATTATTATCTGCAAAAATACAAAATCCAGTCCATTCTGAGCTTAAAACAGGTCACAAAGAATTTCCTGGCTTATTCTCAGTGATGAAGACTTTCCCAAAGAAAGTAAGAAACTTCTGCATTTCCCTTTATTATTTTAAGCCTTTGAACTGAACTGCGGGCCAAAATTTCAGTTTTACACAATTAAAAACCCATGATGAGGACCATTATTTCTTCATTTTATTATTTGTAAAGAATGCTGTCAGTTCAAATCGGTCAGTACATATTATTCCACACCGGTGCTTCCTACTGAGGGTAAATAGAGCAGAGTAAGAACGTAAAAGGATTCTCCTCCTTCCCGCACACACTAGTTTTTCCACATAGTCATCATGACAGTTACTCTTAGCCATTCTTATTACTGAAAAAAATATGATTTACATAAGCAGAACAACCAAACAAAGAAAGCAGCTTCCGTGTTCAAAAACCAAAGCCCTTCACCGTCAGTACCCCCATCCTCTCCCTATGCATCCTTAGGACAACAAAACAATACGCGATTTTCTGCTCCTTTCCGACCTTTCACAGTGCTTTTACCTCTCACCTTTTTCTCTGTTCTAACCCATAGGCTTCACATTCATCCACGTTTCCAAGATGATCTCGCTCCACCTTATCGGACAGTGACACATGCCCATTTGAGTTCGTAAAATGTGCTGTTCCACTATAACATAGAATTAAGTTAAATCTGCCCCTCCTTTTTGCCTTACCTTGATCTTAATGACAAATATTGCTTACACACAGAACTTCAGCATGCTTTTCTCTTGTAACGTTTTATTTTGTGAAGTATTCTACCTAAAAATCACAGAGCATTGTACAGCTGATACAGCTCAATTGCAAAGGTGGTGTTGAGAAAGCAGTTGGCGCTATTAAAAAGAAATGAAGGATAGAGCAATTACAAACTGTCACAATAAAGCCACAGCTTCCAAAGGTAGCTAATTAGACTCCATTGTTAATTACATTTTGAATAGTTAATTATTTTTAAAACAAAGGTGAATCCTGTCCTCATTAAAACAAGCAGTAAAATTTTTATTCTCTTAGCTCAAAATTCAGCCTCATGTACCTTATTTTGCTTGTCCAGTGCCAAATACATTTGTTTTTGTTATCCCAAAAGAATACCATCCCAACAGTTTATTCTTCAGGTGACACCCCCCATTACAGAGAAGAAAGGTTGTTTTGCCTCCCTCAGGCCATCCCCATTTCTTTCCAGAAACGTTCTTGCATTACAGCCCAAACCAGTCTGATATGATTTGCATCTCTGAACACAAGAATAAGGAATTAATTCTCTGTTTCTGTGTCTGTTCTTTAAATTATCAATTCATAATATTCATTTCATAAAGTATTCAAGATGGATCTTGCTCTCGGACTCACATATTAGCTTTGGAATTGCCAGCTTGAGTATGCTCATTAGGCAGAACTTCGGGAGACATTGGAAGTAAATACTGCATAAACATTCAGATATCCAGTACAGAGCTATGGAAATGAGAAGAATTTGTAATACAGGAAAGGGTATAGCAGAATTTCATATAGTTGTTCATCAACAAACATTAGATTTCCAAAATCATCAAGATAGCATTTTAAAATCCACCAAAGCATCAAGGTGATGCTACTCTTAGTAAAAATCCACTTTGTTTTGCATCAGAAATTGAAATATATTTTACTATTATTCTGACATATATAGTGAGGACAGAATGAGTATGTATTATCATAATATTGTGCAAATAGATTATCGGTATGTGAATGCGTTCTGACTGACAGCAGGCTAGTTGCCTGGTTAATGTTTAGAAGGTAACCCATCACAGACACCGCAACATGCTTCACAATCAGTATCCGTTTAGGGCAGCGAGTACATTTTGAACTTTGAGTTTAAGCAGATAAACAAAACTGTTTATTTTCCCCTAAATTAGAATGCAAAGAGTAGTTCATTGCAGAAGACTTAGGAACAAAATTGAAATGGTTTGGCAAAATGAGAAAAGCATTAGATCACCCGAAGATCTAGACTTCAAGTCTATGCTCTTTAAATAGTGGAGGTGGATGCAGGAGGATGAAATTTTGCTAGACAGAGATAGGAACAATATCTTTTAGCCAAAAATCAAAGCATGAGAAAAATTTCCAACAATATAAGAAGGTAATTTTAATTCGTTCCATTTAGAAGCTATCAAGTATTGAGTTTTTTCTAATGCTTGGAAGATGGCCAACAACACTTTAGCTTTTATACAGGGAAACACTTTACTAACACTGATGAGAATCTTCACTCATTTAAACAGGAAAGGAATCAGTGTTTCTATAAAGAGTTTTTTAACTTACAGCCATATGGTATCCTTCCATACAAAAGTGCCTCATAAGGAAAAAAAAATAACTTAAAAAAAAAACGTTTGAATATGTTGGATTTATGCCATGCTTGCTGCCTGGTGCTAGGAGAGGTATTAGCAGCCAAATAGAAAGGTCAAGGACAGGTTGGTGAAAGCATAAGCCTGGGGATATACATGGGAAGACAGGAGGAAAGGGAATCGAGATAATTTGTTGGATCTATCCCTAACGTGCACAGTGAATACCAGCACAAAACAGCCTCAATCTGCTTGGCTTTTGAATCAGGAAACTGAACACAGCTCCCCTTCCTCAGATGTGTAAGAACAGCTGTAGACAATCACTGTTATGTTTCTCCAGTGTGCCAATTTATAAAGGGAGATTTTTGCTCCTTCTTTGTTTTGCCAACTCTCACCCCATTTATTACAATTGCAGGAAGTATTTTATTCTCAAGGGAGTATCACATGATATTTCAGACAGGTTGATGTGTTCTGTACCCTAAAAACTGGGAGAGGGGGTGCCAACAGCATGGGTGATCTAAAATGATGTAACTTGTTCAAATAGGAAGGAAAGCAGCCCACCCAGACATTGTATGATTCATCTTGTTCCTGTGCTAGTCTCTGTTGGTTTTGTGGAATGTTCTGAGCAAGCAAAATCAAATATTTCAAGTAAGAGCATTCACACCTGATTTTCTGCTTCAGGACAAGAGCACTAAATTCTAGGTAGTGGTTGCACCTATCTCCCAATGCTTTTTTCAGTGTGGTAGTTTTGTGTCACCAGATCACAAGCAGATCACAGATTTGTCTCCCTGTCATGCTATTTCAACTTCTAAATGATCAGTATTTTTGAAAAAATAGGCCTTGAAAGCTTTTTTCATCTTATCTTGTTCGTAATGCTTTGACTAATATTACAGCCTGCAACAGTGGGAAACAAGCTGCTATAAGTCTTCTCTTCCCTCCTTAAGATGAATTTCTGGTCCATCTGCTGCCATTATATAAGATTGTAATAAATGTCTATGAAGCCTTTTCTATGAGGTCAATTGACTGCTATAGTATAAAGCTGTGATGTCTACGCTGTGATGGTAAGACTCCAGCCTTATCATCAAGAAGTTTAGGGACCTTCTTCAACTGGATCTTTGCCCTTCACACAATAGCCCCTAGTATTTGTGTGTAGTTTTGACTCTGTGTACACATGCATTCCAAAACACTGAATGTATATATGTTCCCACCTCCACTATCCGAAGAGAGTGATCACTGTTCCTACGTCCATCCCAGATGGTCTCTAGCTTTTGACATAATACATTTGAGACATCAATGTTTTATAAAGCCTTTACCATATCAGCCCTTCTCAATAACTGATGGTACATTCATTTCACTTCTCCTAGGTCAGCTTTTCACTTCAATATTGTTATTTATTCACACAGCCTGAAGAGGACCAGAGAAAATCTGAGCTGGCTTTGAAGATAATATACTACATTTAAATCATATCCAAGAGGTAAATCTAGTTTATGGCCGGGCACATTTACAGCTTATTAGTTCTGAGGCTGGCATTAATGGAGTCATTTATTAATATGTTATAAATAAATAACTTTTTGTAGGTAAAAAGATCCTTTAACTTTTATGAATTACTCAGTCATGTAGGCTTCTTTCCTGTTTTAAGGATAGGCAGCTGAATTTCCACGTGAAATCTGGGGTTGTATTTACTTCTCATCAGGTAATACAACTGAAGACACAAAGTTTGATACTGATTAAATCAGATATAAATGATATACAGTGGTATATACTACACATAATTGGAGAGGAGTCAGCAGGATTACACAGCTAAAATATAAAACCATCAGGAACTTCGGAACAAACTTTTTTTAATTACAACCAGTGATCCTCAGTTCTCAACTCAAGCTTTGTAAAATACAAAGAGGATTCATTTTGGCTAATACCAGTCATTCTCTACTAGTCCTTTGGACTGTCTTCGTTCTCTCAATGATCTTTAAGAAAAATATGCAACGCTTACTTTTCTGTGAAGAAGAAGAAAGGTCACAGCACTCCAGTCTCATTTCTATAATTAATTCTGATAATTAATTAATTCTACTCACTCCAGCTATGCTAGTCCTGTTATGTTGTGTTCTACCTGTCCCTCTGGAAATTACAAACTGGATGTAGTTCACATTTTGTGTGTTTTTTGACTGTAGAATTATCTGGTCAGAAAACGGTAATTCAGAATTGCCACTAAAAATTCCCTGAAGTATCAGAATAGTTTTCCACCCAAGTTTAAAGAAATTTTATTAACCTAAGCCACTACAGAAAAAATATCGACACAAATGCATTGCTTCATCTCATAGTAAGTTTTCATTGTTTAACATCAAAATAACAAGCTAGCATAAATAGTTTCAAGTGCCCCTAAAATGTAAGTTAGGAAAAAGGTAATTCCAAAATACAAGATGACAGCATTGATAACAAGTGGGTTTCTCCACCTGGGAGCCTGCTGGGTTCATTAACCCTACAGATACAGCAGTTCAGCTTCTTCCCTTCAGTCTTACTACTTCTTCACTTCCTTCTGTCTTCGGATACAAAAAGGAGGCTGAAAAGAATCTGCTGTCTATTTGTGTAATTCATTAACTGCTAAATTAATAGCCATTTCCTTCTATCTTTCCTTCTGGGTACCAGATGCAGGAATTGCTCAGACCACAGTCCAAGAAGATAGCACACCCCTGGGACACATTGTCCCAAGGGGCGTTCTTTTGACATGTGGCATGGTGAAGTCACTAGCAGAAGAGAAGTCACAGCTCAGAAAAGGCAGGACAAAGCTTGGCTGTGGCAGCACAAAGGCAAATGGACTGAACACAAGCAAAAGGCAAGAGCTAAAAAGGCCAACCCACACACACATTGCTGCACATAAACCAACTCTCTCCCTAATTTTTCAGCTTTTACATGTTGTCCGGAGTGTTGGAGACCATGTTGAGGTAGTATCCTATGTCAATCCCCTTCTTATCCTAAATATTGTAAAGCAGAAGATGCTACGTATATATGTGCAAGTGTTCCATACACTCAGATATAAGTGCGAGTTTTTGTTCTCATCAACATTTTGAATAAAATGATATTTTATGACAGATTTTAGCATCCTTTGCTATTCTGTGAAAGGGTTACCTACTTTATTAGCTGCAAGTTGGCTTGCCTGACGGAGACCAATGAAGCCAACAGCAGCTAACAGCTCTTAAGAAGACCAGTGACCTTCAGCTGACTAGCGTAAGTGGCATAAGTAGCCTCACAGATACTTTGAGTGGTCAAAAGTACATAAGGGCAGAAGTTTTGCGGACTTGCTGCATTCCAGCAGCTAATACATCAGCAGTGCCTCTGCATGTAGGAAAGATCTGTTGATTGCTGACGTTACACCCTGTTCAAGTGAAATTTTAGTAGAAATGAGGGCGTTGATGTAGCTTTAGTATTTCACTGCTCTAAAACAAAAGAAGAATGTTCTACAGCTGCTACTGAACTATTCTCTAGTAATTTTGATCTATTTTAGATTACAGTGATCGTAAAGACAGAAAACGTGGACAGACTATATGGGCTGTTTCGCCTTACTTCACTGGCGAATAGCTCCAGATATTAAATCTAAATGAGAGTCTTGTTAGTTTAGTTTATCTAGAAAGGGTTGCTGCTTGGCTGAGTTAAGTCAGACTTAGCCCTTTAAGCATTAAATATCCATCCTATAACTGCAATAAAGGCTAGACTTCACTAGTTTGAAAACGTCTAAAATACCACACCAGCATAATAAAGGATAATAATAATGGATAGAGTACAAAACAAATACCTCTGCTAAAGAAAATTATTTTGCACATATTAATTCAGCTCTGCTGTTTAGGTTTTCAAAGTCTTCTTTCAGAACTCTTCCAGTGACACAGGATAAATATGATTTTGCATTGTAAGACATTTTTGCCTATGTTATGCAAATATTATGTTCAGAGTAAGCTCCCATGAATTTCCTTGACATACCCACCTCACAGATGAAAACAAATGACAAATGGTCTACAGTTAGTCTGTAGACTAAAAAGTCAGCCAGTAAATAAAGCAGCAAATGGCCCATTTTTTGATCAATCAGGACCATTTATCATGAAAGCACCTTGCATGGCCATCTTAAGTGTGTAACAGAATTCCCCTGTAAGTTAAAGGTCACAGCTCTTGAGAAGTCCTGATCTTCTGTTCTTCATTTACGTCCTTTAGAACGTCATGTTGACCACACAAGCTTCACTGTTGTCATCACTACAATGCATAGCTCTTGTTGTGTACTTCAATAATTATCTGTCAGTTGATTTCTGCATGTTTCTTTTTTTTTAATTTGATGCAGTTCAGAAGCAAACACATGACTTCCCCTTTTTTTAGTTATGAACATAAATGTAAGCATTTTTCTGAAATACGTTCAGAAGCCAGTGTATTACTAGAGAACACCAACAAGGTTAAGAAAAGTACAGCAGTTCCAGTGCAATGAGCATCAGAATGGCACTAAAGGAAAACTGAAAACTTAACTAAACAGAACAGCCCGAATTTCTGAAGAATGGTAGCCATCTGTCTGACCACTGCCCACTTGGAGGAGATGCTTATAGACCTAATCTGTACAAATCACATCTTTCATTTTCCATCCAACAGGTACTGCTGTATCATGGCTAAGTCCAGAACAATTTTACCACTGCATTTTTCTGAACAGAAACTCTCATAAATTACTTATATTCCTAAAAATATTCTCTGGCATTTACAGTATACTATGTAAGCAGATGAACGACCTCCAGAGCACTTTGAGGAGAATCAATTAAAGATTTCTGAGCTGCAGCAGCCAGATGGCCAAGTCTGAGACCACATCTGGACAGCCAGAAATTTGAAGCAAACCACGTTATCTCAGTGTGCAAAAATATCACAAGAAAAATCCCAGATGATCCAATAAACTTGAAAAAATCCTCTCCGGTTCTAAAATAGGCTTGTCGGTGTAAAGGGATCGATGCCTGGGAGAGGCGCCAGAGATTTATGCAACCACTGCATTTGAAACTGATCGACAGTGAGGGTTAACAGCTTTGAGCATATTGGAGCTCGCATGCTTCTCTCAACCAAGAGATCAAGGGCAGGAGATTATCAGCAGATCAACCACAACTGGACAGAAGAAATATTTTAGGAACCACAGCAGTGGCTGGATGCCTTACAGGTAATTGAATTCATATTTCCAGTACTTTACCTGTGTATTTGGAGGTGAAATTACACTGCGGCCGTTAAAAATAAATGAATATATCAGATAAATATCAATTGCAAAAATTCTGTTGCTTTCTAGGACACTGGGAAGCTTCCTATGGTGATGAAAGTAGGATATTTCCACTATAGTCACAAAAACCTTCCTTAAATTCAACATGTAAGAATTCTGGTGACAGGGACCTATTTCAGTGGCCAATTCAATGCACTTCTTATGTAAGAGTTCTTCTGCCTCTCCATGCCAAAAAAAAAAAAAAGCAGCTGAAATTCTTACCTTCTGTATTATTAGTAGAAAGCACCACGGCCATAAGTTTCATAGAATTCAAATACGGCCACTGTTGCCTCTCTGTCCAAGGTCTGTTTGTGTAATTTAAAGGATGCTGAATGAACGCAAGCCCTGGCTTGGAGACCATGTTGCATGGTGCAGCTGAGCCTGCCCTCCAGCCTGCAGCAGGACCGGCAGGCAGAACAAACACTGTGCCAGGCTCTGAGCACCCATTCACATGGTGGGAAAGGTTTCTGGAAGACTCTTGCCAGCATCTCAGGGGAGCAGTTAGGTGGCCAGAACACAAGGAAGTGTGACAGAGAAATTCTGGTGCTGTAATCCATGAGAGCTAAACTACTGAGATCAGTAGAGGAGGACTGAATACCCTGAGGACAAGGACAGTAATAGACTTTTTGTCCTTGAACCAAAACAGCTTCGTGGCGTACAGGTGAGCGAGAAAAGCTGGCGGGACATAAGGGTTCTTCTTCAATATATGTTTTCTGAGCATCTCCCACAGAGTTGCATTTTAAACACACCTACAACAACTTCAACAAATGTAAATTCTGCAACTTGCTTACACACATGATCGTAGGCCTTAACTTCAGAATTACTGTGTCATCCAGTCCATTTTCCAGTACAGCATAGGCTGTAAAATTGTATGTCTTTGAGATCAAGCATGAATGCTATACAATACACACCTGTTGTAGATGTGAAGCTGTCAAGAGACAAAGAACTATCAGAGGGACAAAGTGTATCCTCCTGCAGCTCCTGGGAATTGGGCTGCATAGGCTCCAGGCTAATCTGTAGTGCAGCTGCCAAGCCTGTAAGAAGCACCTCAAAGAAAGTGATATTTGGATGACACTTCTGGTCTGGGTCACTGCCTAAGCCTCATAACAGCTCCCCCATGCATGACAGGTAGCCTAGTGATTGAAACCCTGACTTGTTGTCTTAACTTCAAGCTTTGTCTCAGAACTGACTCACCACTATGGACTTGTCCAGGGGTCTGGGCTGCTGGATGAACCTGGTGATGTACATCCCGACAGAACCACAGCTCTTATCAGTGAAGTGACCTCCCCTGTCCTGCTGTCCCTCCCTTTATGGCTACTGCTCCCAGACCAGCTCTTCCATTACTTTTCTTGGGAGCTTGCTTCAAAGGTTCATCACTATTGTTAAGGAAAATTCAAGAAATGCACTCCTTTCTAACTGGTAACTACTCACTCTTGATGTTTTTTTTCCCCACTGAACTGAAAAACATCAATACCCTCTACCTGTGAAGGAAGGGATTCTACGTTTTGATCGGATCACCCTCAGATTGCCTGCTGAGATGTTGTTCGCTATCAGACATTTTCTTTTATCTCAGATAATTTACAAGACACATCACTAGCTTTTCAGTATGTTTTTAAAAACATTGTGAGCAGAACTACACCTTCTATTTCAGTATGCTATATACAATGCTTCATGCACAGATGTTATTTTGTCTCCCAGTACCTATAAATCCTTTTTGTTTTGGTTTATCAAAATCACATATTTATATGCTTGTCCACTAAGGCACCTAATCCTATTCACAGCAAACTGCTTCTGAGGATATAGTTCCCCTTTCTCTTTTTACCCAGGTTCCATTCCCATTCTACAAGTGGTAGCTCACCATACTTGCTCTTTGGCTGAATTTCACAAAACCCAAATTAGCTGACAGTGCATGTTTCTCTGAATGATGAGAGCAGAGTATCCTTCCTTCTACAAGTTTCATTGTCTGCACTGTAGGAATAGTGCAGAACCCCACCAACAACGTATCTATACTCCACAGGGACACCTGAATTTGTGCATGTTAGTGACCTTGGTTATTTCATCTGGTATACACTTATGTAATGCTGTTCAAAAGTATCCTCTGGTCAAAACACAGCCAAACATCTTCACAAAGCTAAGTTTATTAAATATACAGAATTACTTTTAGCAAATTTGCCAACTCAGCAAAGACAAAGATCTGTTTTGCTTAACAAGGAAGCTTTCAAAATCTGCTAACATTGATCCCTTCCCTTTTAACACTTCTGTAATGTAATGCTTCAGCATTTTTTTCCCCTGTTATTTTGCCCAGAATCAATGTCAATCCAACAAATCTAACTACCCCCCAAAAAAGGACAGTGCAGTGTCCTACGGCTGGACAAACATTAACACCCCAACTTTCTTTAATTTTCACAAAATTCCAAATATATTAGCATAAGCAATGCAATCTCAAATATCTGCATAGCAAGTCATTTAGAGTGTCTGATTCCAAAGCAGCCACAGAAAGCTGATGGTGAAGGCCTAATTCCACATCCTTTGGCTCCTTACATGGAAGAACAGAGATTTTAATGATGCCATGAGGCCAGAGGTGTACTGGAGAGGGCTGACAATGTAGTGGTGCTGCCTAGAGCTGCTAGAGATTGAGCTGTCAGTCTCAAAGTGCTGGACAAGGGAAGCCTGTAAGACAGCGAGTCCAGACACTCCCTGAGCACCTCAGCTATGCCACTGATGTGGCTTATACCACCACGTGGCTTGAGCAGCCTTCAGCAGCTTTACATGGAAGTCTCCAAAAAATACCCTCTTTCTTGCATATGTTATGAACTTATTTCTTACACAAGGATCAACAGCTTATAAAAGTGTGGTGAAGAGATCCAAGGGTCGCTTATAAGAGCTTTTTATTCCACGTCAGAGAACATGGAAATGCAGCAGCTACAGCGGACCCTCATCCACAGAATAGCATGAAAGTCACCTAGCAGAGGTGACACAGAGACAAGACTAATGGATTTATCTGCATCTGTTTCCCAGTATGGCTTAGATTTGTACTCTTAATCACAGACAATGAAGAATGAGTTTGATTTTTCCTTTGTCATGTCAAAAGCTTAGCCTAATTCCCCCACCCATCATCTTTACAGAATCCTTTACACTTTCTCAAGATACCAATGCATCTATACTTAAGTCTGATTTATTTCTTAACATTTTCTTTCCACCTCTTTAAAAACGTTTCTGGACCAATGCAGTATAAGCTGTCTCTCTAAGGAAGTAAATGTAAGTCATATTCCATCTTGTCCTCCTGCTTCTTTTGTTCTCTTAGCTGCAGCTATTTTGCAGGAATACTTTGCAACCTTTTTTTTTCCTAGAAGGGGAAGGTGCCCCGTCCTGTTTTTAGAAGGGGCACAGCAGAGGGCAGCACATGGCATTTCTTCCCCCAGCTGTTCCCAGCTGCCTCCCATGCGCTGTCCGTGCTCTTTGACTGTACAGCTGCTGCTTTAATGCAACACATTTTCAGCAGCATCAGATATTCCTACTTCATCACACCAGAGATCAAGCCAAGAATTACAATTATTGATTTATACATGGGAGACAACACTTTGAGCAGGAAAAAAAAACGTTTCAGCGCCTCTATCAGCATGCGTTACTAAAACGGTGGGATGTATCAATTTTTACCTCTGTTATATCAGACTCTATCAGCTCCAGCGCATAAAAGAAGGAAGTTATTCTAGCAAAAAGTATTCCACTTCTGTTTGCAGTAGGAAGTTGAGGGGAAAAAAAAACTAGTTACACTTTTTCTCCCTTTTTACTTCTTGCTCCAGGGTTTCATTTCCAAGACCTCTACTCACACAGTAATTCCACAGCAACTGCATTTTGGGGGAAAAAGACTACATGTGAGGGAAAGGACTCCCAGCTGTGCTAGCAGAGATAATTCTCGAGCTTTATTTTTCCCAGGGATGCTGAGGAATCTAGGGCTGTTAGGGATCTGTGCTTTCTGGCTGCTCCATCCCCGCAGCAGAGGGGAGGGCCAGAGCTGGCTTACCCTTCTGATGCATTGCTGCTGGGGACTCACCTGCTGCCATTGGTTTTAGCTTCTGCTATAGATAGACATAGCCACCCAAAAGCATGTCCAGTTTCTTTAGCCACATCCACTGGCTTACTAAAAACAGGTCTGCAAATCTTCCTCCTCAACAAGCAAGTGCTCCAGACAATAATTCAGCTTGTACAATTAGTGGCAGCAAAGAATCCGTGAGCAACAGAAGCATGATTAATTATCATCTAATAACATCTGCCTGCCTTTAGCCTGCAGTCTCCTTCCTGCTGCTGATCCTGCAGGCTTCAGGGAAGGATTTGCAGGGAGCCTGGAGCAATGGGAATTCTAATCTGAAGTTTCGTTTCCTAAATGCTTTCTATCAGGCTTAAGGAATAGTAGGCAATACATGTATTTGCACACAGGTTCATGCCATAAGGAATCATACATCTTTTCTTCTGTCTTAGTGTCTGATGCATTAATATTTTGAAACTTAACTCTGTAACACCATAGGTCTTCTGTTAAGTTTTCTCTAAGGCAGCACTAGCTTCACAATAGTACTGTACATGATTAAATTCTCAGTACCGGGGATCTGTTTCCACAAATAGGCCCCCCTAACTTTAACTAAGTCTTCATTGAATTGAGACCAGAAAGGAAAATCTGGAGCCAAAGTGTATAATTCCAAACTTACTGAATGTGAGAAGTATTTACATAGCGTAAATCTCAGTAATTTTATGAAAGATTCTATAGTCCATTTGTTTTCAGCACAGACTACACCATGCATCTTTCTGAATGGCTCAGGGGACCGTGAGTCAGGCAACAGCAACACCAGATTTCACCCTTTCCTCCCTTTCTCCCAAAGTAAACATGCCAAAGGGCTTCCTTACAAACTTTGTGTGTTGTAAATGTCCTGTAAATGATGAAGCCTTGGGGCTGCTAGCAGAGCCATTCTGAATAACTTTGGACATTCAAGAAAGACAGAGAAGTTCTAGAGAGAGTCCAGCAGAGGGCCACAAAGATGATTAGGGGCCTGGAGCATCTTCCTCACAAGGAAAGGCTGAGATACCTGGAAATGTTCATCCTGAAGAAGACTGAGAGGGGATCTTACAAACACTTATATATTTAAATGGCAGGTGTCAAGTGTCTTGGGCTATTCCTTCCATGGGAGCTGTGGTCTCTCTCCTCCCATGAGGTTCAGCATCACCAAAGATCAGCCGCTGGGGAGGAGGCCAACAGGCAGCCCTTCTCCCTGCTGCCCACCAACATGATTTTTTAATAGGTATACAACATGCAATATTCCCTCATTTAAGCTTAGGCAAGTTAAAAATAATTCTGTCATGGGGATAATACTTCATACCCATACTACTATTCTCTACGTTTGTAGCCACACAGAAGAGGGCTAAAATGCATCAAGACCTGTAAGGCAGCCAAAATCTTTCAAATACGTTTCCCCACTACAATACACAGAGGCCCTGGAGTGTGCCCAAAGAAGTGCAAAGAAACTGTAAACGATCTGGATCACAAGTTTTTGAGGAGCGTCTGAGGGAACAGGTATTATTCAGTTTGGAGAAGAGAAGGCTCTGGGGAGACTTTATTGCTCTCAGCAGTGACCTGAAAGGAGGCTGTGGTGAGGTGACGGTTGGCTTCTTCTCCCAGGCAATGGTGACAGGACAAGGGGGAATGGGCTTATGTTGTGCCAAGGGAAGTTCAGGTTGGGCATTAGGAAAACTTCTTTTCCAAAAGAGTGGTGATGCAGTGGCACAGGCTGCCCAGGGAGGTGGTGAAGTCACTGTCCTGGGAGGTGTTCAAGAGCTGTGTGGATGTGGCACTGAGGGACATGGTTTAGTGGGCATGGTGGGGATGGGATGATGGTTGCACTAGATGATCTAAGAAGTCTTTTCCAAACTTAATGATTCTATGATTCTATGAGCCATAATTTATAAAAGCCTCTCTTGGTACTTATGTGTACTTGGTATACTTGGTGTACTGATGGACAGTCAGCTGAATATGAGCCAGCAGTGTGCCCAGGTGGCCAAGAAGGCCAATGGCATCCTGGCTTGTATCAGGAATGGGGTGGTGAGCAGGACTAGGGAAGTCATCCTGCCCCCATACTCAGCATTGGTGAGGCCTCAACTCGAGTACTGTGTTCATTTTTGTTCAGTATAGAAAGGACATTGAGGTGCTGGAGCAGGTCCAAAGTAGGGCAACAAGGCTTGTGAAGGGCTTGGATTATATGCCCTGTGAGGAGAGGCTGAAGGAACTGGGGCTGTTTAGTCTGGAAGGGAAAGGAGGCTGAGGGGAGACCATATTGCTCTCTTCAAATACCTGAAAGGTGTTTACAGCGAGAGCGGGGCAGGTCTCTTCTCACTGGTGACAGGTTACAGGTGACAGGACAAGGGGAAATGGCATCACGTTGCACCAGGGTAAGTTTAGGTTGGATATCAGGAAAAACTTCTTTACAGAAAGGGTAGTTAAGCACTGGAATAGGCTCCCCAGGGAGGTGGTTGAGTCACCATCCCTGAATGTGTTTAAGAATTGTTTGGATGTGGTGCTCAGGGACATGATTTAGCAGAGGGTTGTTTGTTAGGGTAGGATGGTTAGGTTGTGGTTGGACTCGATGATCTTTAAGGTCTTTTCCAACCTGAGCAATTCTATGATTCTATGAAATAACTTAAAGCTGTACGTATTCACACAGTGACTTGCAGCTGGTTGCTTACCTTAAACAGTAGATTTCCTGAAAATCATTTAAAGCTTTAGAAAAAGGCATTAGATTTAGCACTGGTCCTCTCTGCATTACTAACCATCCTCCCTTTCAAACTGATGTCCTGTTGCCTAAGAGCTTAGCACAGTGCTGCTCTCCAGTGTTAGTTTAGGATTTGGTAGTATGTCCTTCCATTTCACTGGTGAGAGAGCTCCACGTTGTGGGAGGAACATGCACCACGAGCAACAAGACAAAGGATGCTGAAAAGAGAAGTTATTGCATCCAATTTACTCTTGCTATTTCTCTAACTATTTTTCAGTGGTGAGTGCCTAACAAAACTCCAACCTCTCTCTTTCAAAGGGGATGGACTTATGACAAAAGCATTGCTTTGCTCTTGCCAGCATGTAGGGAAAGACACTGCACAGAAATGAGGGGAGAATGATTCAGAGATCTCAGCTCAGCCAAGAATTTAAATATATACCTAGCATTAGCTGGTGGTAAGGTTAGACCTTTTGAATGATAGGTAAGGTCAGCATCAAAAACAATCTGAAGCTAGGAAATGTTTTCATCTCACTGAAGTGATGTTTTATATAGAAAGTGCTGGCACTAGAATTTTCTATGCCATCGTTTTCATATGTTTAGTTCCTCTATCCATTTTAGACATCAAGATCTTAACTGGCATATTCTAAGGGACATGCTTACCACTGTTATTTTTAAGAAAAGGTAATAAACAAGACACTCTCCATTAGGTAACTGAAATACAGGCTATGAGAATCAGGGTGCCATAATCTTTAAAAATGAAGTTGCTTAGTATCATGACATTTGCTTGTCTGCAGTGATTGGGTGGCATTCTATTGCGCTGATTTTATACCCGACAAAAATAAAAAATAGAAATTAAAAACAAATAAAAAACCAAAAAACATCTAATTTCTTCCACCCTGTTAGTGGTGACCTTTGTTCCCTGTGACACCTTTTCTCTCAAGGACAAATTCTGCTAGCTATAGGTGGCACATACTATTTAGTCTCAGAACCATCCTTTCTCATCACCTTGTGCTGACCTATATATTTTCTCTTGGGTTCTGAGTTTCACTGCTTTGCAGTTGCCCATTTAGTGACCTCTTACTTGCTCACAATCCCTTCATTCTCTTAAAGCTGACAGGCCAGCCATCATCCTTTTCGCTGTCCTTTAACCTTCCGTGCTTGTTCCCTATTGAATCCCAGTGAACAATAAGCCTCTGCTTCCTTCCCACTCTGGCACTGCAGTTTGGATCCATCTCACTGTTTCTGGGAGTAAGAAGTGGATTAGGCTTTTGCAGAGGGTTAAGCACAGATATCATAGGAGTGGGTATAGTCAGCAACATATGCTTGTACCACAGGAATCAGATGTTTCATCTTCCAGTAGCCCCGTGTCCAGCGTCATGACACTGGTGAAAGGCCTGCACTCACAGTGGGCCTTATGGAATGTGGAGCTGCTGGCAGTTGTCCTGTTCTCATAGGTTGGGGCAGGTTGGGCCAGCATGATGCTGTACCAAGAATGGTCATTGGCAGTGGCTGGGCAAACTTCTGCAGTGAGTTCATAATTTGCTTGAGAATGAGGTGCTGAGGAAAAGGGTACAAGGGAGCATGCACAAGGGATGCATCCAAATTTGAGTTGTCCTTCCATGGTAAGACATCTGCGTTACGATTTCATTTTTTTTCAGGCACACATGGAAGGGAAGGGGCTGCTCTTCTGTTGGAGGATAGCCCCTATGACTTGATCTGAGCCATTTGCCTCCATAATTAAATTCTGGCTCAATTTTGAGTAGACCAGGATAGGAGCTACAGTGACTGCTAATATCAGCTCCTGACAAACTGCTTGTGCTTTGGGCATCTATGGAAAGTGAGATCTCCTCTGAGTGAGAACCATTATGGGAGCCACAGTCCAGGAAAAGCCTTTCATGAACCATCAAACACTGAAAGACATTCCACCCCACCATCACAATGGTTTCAATCTCCCTTGGAGTCCCTACAACAGCTGCAGGTGCTTGCCAGAAGCTGCAGAACCTTCACTCCATGTTTCTACTCTGTGGAAAGATTTATCTCTTGAATTTAGCACAGCTGTTGTTGCTGCTAGTGATTAAAGACCTCCCAGGAATGGTCTGTATGTGCCTCGAAAGGTGGAGAATATAAAAATGCAGTCTATGTATTCTACAACAAAGTTATCAAATAATACAAGATGTCTTTTACAAAATGCTGGAAGGTGGTTGGAGCATTATAGAGATCAAATGGCAACACAAGATGCTTTCAGTGGCTGTATGTGGTGCAGGGAGTGGTTCTTTCTACTTGTTCCCCTGCCAGATTTGGAGCAAACTATATGTCTCACTCAGCTCCAGCTTTGTGAACCAGCAAGATTCTTACATTCACACTGCTCCAGGATGAGAAGCAGAGGGTACCAGTTCTGCACAGTGATGTTGGGAAAGGAAGCAGAGGTCTGTGGCTACTGCAAGCCACAAGGCCAAAGCAATGCCCTCAGCAGGGACACCAGAACCCAAGATAACAGAAGAAGATGACTTTTTCCAACAGTTCTCAAAATCCATGGACAGTCTGCTTCAGAGAGTCATAGAATGCCTCGAGTTGGAAGGGACCCAAAAGGATCACTGAGTCCAACTCCTGGCTCCACACAGGATCGCCCAAAATTAAAACCAGGAAGCCTCAGCCCACTGTGGCCTCAGCCACACTTCTGGTGTTGTGTCTTCCCATTCAGAAGGACCCTTACAAGCACATCTTCCTCTCCTGGCTCCATTCCCAGGCCACTTTCTTCCACCTCTCCCTCCTCCCTCTCCTACTCATCTCTTAGCAGCTCCTGGGGACAAGCCACCTCCCTGGAGACAAGCCACCTCCCTACACCAGCAGATGCAGCAGGTCCCTAATGCAGCAACCACTGTCAGTCAGAGGATAGCTGTACTAAAATGCCATGTCCTCTCCAAAGGTCACAAACTATATCCTAAAGCACAGGGTCCAGTTAATTAATTAAGATATGTGACTTTATTGAAGAAAATTGTTTTTGAGCAGTGTGAGAGCTAGATTAGATTTAAAAAAAAAAAAGGTGCATACATGCAGGCACAAACAAAAAAAAAGAAGTGAAATTGTTGACTCATGCTAGTTATTAACTCAAGGCCTCGAGGGAAGAGCACTAATGTGAAAGTTATAAAGCTGAAAAAAATAATTTTAAAAAACAGAAGGCAGTTAGAAGACAGTAGCTCAGCAAGGCAGACAGAGGGTTAGCCTTCTCCCAGAAGCAACAAGGGCTGCTGGCTTTTCACGTGGCCAACAGCTGTATGACCAATGAGAACATGTCCTGCACCCCAATAATAGTGAGTCAGTGGGAAAGGACTGCAGCCTGGAAGTTCAAGTCACATCTAGGCATTTCATTTCCCGGTTAGTAGATCCACCTGCCTAACCACAAAAATTGAGAAAAGCATCAATACGTGCATCTCACAGTTCGGATGAGCAAGAGTTTGCATGTATTTAAGAACTAATGCAAAATAGTAGGCTGTTTTCTTTCTTGACAGAAGAAAAATAATTTCCATCCATTTTGTCTCAGAATCACAGCACGGCAGCCATTTTCTCACTCTATTGCATAGCTGTGGCCTGCCTTCTAGCAGCAAGGCAAGCCATGGCTTTGATTCTGCTACTTATTATTAGATCATTTGATAAGTTTGTGTTTTTACAACACAGATGCCCAGGCTCTGCAGAGAAGAGCATTTTTACATCCCACTATACTGTCAGCAATCACTCAGCCACACTCTCTTTACAAAGGCAGAAGGAAAAATGGGCTAATGCCTGGTCCCGCCCATCAGTTGTGCAGGGCACGTATGCACAGTGCTCCTCAGCTATTCGTACTGCAGGAAGAATTGGCACGGGTGTAGGAACCTGCAGAAAGAACAACCAGGCTGGCATGGCCTCTACCCTCCCCTTAAGACCTGTGCTCCAGACCCTTGTCAGCTTCATCGCCCTTTTCTAAATGCACTCCAGGACCTCCATGACTTTCTTACAGTGAGGGGCAAAAAACTGAACTCAGTATTCAAGGTGTGGCCTCACCAGCTCTGAGTACAGAGGGGTGATTTTTTCCTTCTCCGCACACAGGTGAACAATGTCCATCTCAAAATCAGTTGGCTTTTCAGTTGGGATTCCTGATGACTTTTGCGTGTTGGGAAAAAGGATCTCGGATCATGGTGGCTTAAAGCCTTTCCTGCACTAGCCCTAGCAAGTGTTGGACAGCTGTCATTGTCACTGAGGGAAGAGTGAAGCAGAAGTTGTTGAAAGGAAACAAATAGATAAAAGAATGATTTATTTAACCGACAAAGGAGGGAAGTCTCCCAAATATTAATTTTGGGGGTTGGCAATACTGAAGTCAGCCAAACAGAGTCCAAAAGAAACATTAAGGAAGAAGATTATTCTGTTTCAGCTACTTGCTAAATCAAAGAGGAAGAGACTTCAGACATTCTTGCTGTTCTATTGCTAGACATGCTGAAGTAGCAGTTATCCTATCTGCCTTGCACAGTGCTATTATGCAGTCAGCTTCATTTGAAGGAAAGATGTCCTGAGACAAAAGATTTAAAAATACTCACCTGTTCACAGGATCCTTTTTAAAAGCGTTGTTTCATTCTGTTTCTTTTTTAAAGTCACATATATTTGACAAGGGAACCTCACTGTTTCATTGAGTTTAAGATTAGATCATTAAACCGGGTGTGTTATTATTTGTTACAGTCAACCATGACTGAGCCACACAGTATCGTTTCAGCAGTGGCTATCACTAAATTCATAATTGAAATGAATTTTATCATTAAAACTAGAGATAGCATGATGTCTATTGAAGACAGTTGTGTCAGTCTACAGTCTATACACAGGAAAACTTGTCTTGAAGGTTGACATTACCTACAATATTTGCTGGGTATCCCATATAGCCAGAAAATATTTTTAGATACTTTCAAGTTAGTGACAGCCAAACACATGTATTCTCATTCTCAGTCCTCATTCTGGCAGTTCAGCAACAACAGTAGCTTTTGTGTGCAGATTAGCTGCTGTTATGGATCTTCATAGAGTATAAACTTTGTTCAGTATAAACGTAGCACTGCCAACAACAACTAGCCAACTAAGTAGTAGAACTGTAAAAAGGACTGAACTCTTTGGAGTAAGTATTTGAGGAGCAAACAATATCAGAGAAATCTGTAAGACAGCTGCATGTAAAATGCAAAAGTGGAATAACTGAAATAAATAAGAAGAAATTCATTGAGTGACTCTGATAATTGGGCTGTATCCCTGGTGCCTCATCTGCTAACAATACAAAACAAGACTTCCAATTTAATCTAAGTTAGCAAGCATTCCTGTCTGCTGCTTTGCGTGAACTCAGATTTAACCCAAGCATTTTAGTCATTACTAAAACTTGCTTTACGTTAAGAATCATAGCATACTAGAGTGCATTAACATTGATTTATCAAATAATAGACACCTTGACTACTAAGAAAACCAACTTTTCAGTGTAGACATTGCCAGGACTTGAATGAATTTCCTTAGAAAGTAATAATGACTTACTTTCTGACATTGCCTAAGATCTTAAAAGTTGTGCTTTGCACAAACATAGACGCACCTTATTAAGAGGTGTAAATCCACAGGTATGATAATTTTTTGGTAATGCTGAACAGCTGATGAACACATTGAGACTAACTGCATGCCAAATGGTTTCCTTCCAGCTTAGATAAATAACTACCACAGCCACCTTCCATTATAGCTCTCAAACCAGCTCTGTTACATTAAACTCAGTGTTAAATGTGAGAGTAGTTAGCTCTGTAACTACTCTTATTTAGAGCAGAGGAACTTCATAGAAAGCCCTCTAGAACCATGCACTTTTTGGTAGATTCTCTATAGAGCGAAATCTCATCAGTCCTTGACCTTTTCTCATGATAGGATCCTGCTTAAGCCCGACTGCTGGGCTTGAAGCTTCTCAGTGTGTTTCTCCCAGTGAAGACAGGCTACTTCACTGTGCCCTTGGGAAGTGTGCAGGACTCACCCTGGAGGCAACAGCAAGCGAAGTTGGAGATGTAGCTTTCCTGCTGAGAAGATAGGTATTTAGTAGGTAAAGAATATTACTAGAAAGGTGGCATATTGCAGACACTGAGAACTGAATATAAGATAGATACTGCAAGCTCAGTGGTTTACAGTTTGCAAAGGCATGGTTGGTTCAAAGTGAGGCTTCAAGTGGAAATTAATTTAGGATAATAAGCCATTCTCATCTTGAAATTGGTAGTCTATTGTTTAGTTGGATGACAGTTAGATACATGGCAGTGAGTATGCAGTTTTGCAACAATATTGCCTTGAAACTCCATTCAAAAATACCTATATAAAAATAAACATTACAGCGAAGTTCAGGTTTGGAGTGCAGTGTTATAACAAAGGATGCACTCTACCTTATAAAAATTGATCTTTGAGCAGGCAGCTGACTGCTGTATTCCCTGAGGTGTCTGCTAGAAAAGATGATTTCCTGAGCAGCAATGTAATAGAAAATCCAAGTACATATTGTTGGAACTACTCAGCAAATCTCATGACAGAGTTTATTTGATGAGTGAGAGGAGTGCCTCTGAGTTCTTCACTTGGGAGAATTTGAGTTGCCCAAGCCTCCAAGGTATATCCTGAAATATACTCAACTCAGCAGCTGACCAATTTAAAAGGCAAAGATCAGCCCAAAGGAGATTCAGTCACTATGACATGGTAGTTTGGTATGCATGTGTATACCAAAACAGTTCTACAAATCACCACGTCAAAGCTAACAATGTCATCTCTAAGTCTGAAACATGGTCCAGAACTCCCTTAAACTCAAGCAGAAGGTCAATGTGGTTACTTAACAACAAAGGCATGGGAAAGACAGGCAAATTCTTTGCACCCAGGGCTGTAATAGCTTTTTAAATTATCATACCTTCATTGGAAAACTTGTTCTAAAGGTTCGTGCTAAAATGCTAGTGCATATTAGGCTTTCATCATCCTTCCAAAATACAAAGACAAAGCTCTGGGCATACACATACTGTATGTATTATGTTACTTTGCAAATAATGTAGGTGGACTATACTATCTGCTGCAAAATTATCTGGAAAACTGGTGATTTTTCCCATCTTCCCTAGTTGTTGGGGGTCTAGAAGTGATTTCTGCTCAGCATGTGTGAATAGGCATGGTATTAATTAAACTGGGTTCTCTGCAGCATGTTAATGAACATACATTAATGAACATACATCAGAATTAGCTGCCTAGTTTTTGCCTGTTGCACAATGGACAGGTTCCTTCCAAGGACCTGAAGGAGAGCTGAAATGGCCTTATCTATCTGCAATGCACCTGCTGTGCTGCCTGTGCCAATAACCCAGCATCAGTCCTACACTGTCTGAGAAGGAAGCTGAAGTTCTCCAGCATTATAAGTGACCACTATCACTCTGTCCTAAACTCTGTCCTTCATTTACTCCAGTCTTTAAGAATGGCACACTTAAAGCAGCTCTACTGCATGAAGAGTGGCAAAGCAGCAAAGGAAACCTTCCCTGTCCTCACTTCTCTACTCAGTTTCAGACCACATTGGGTTGTGCTGATTTGCAGAATGCTTTTCTGCCCTGGAAGACAGCCAATGTTCCCAAGGGCTGCCTTTCTAGTGGTCACCCATGAGAAAGAGAGTCCACAGAAGCTTATGCCACCTCCCTTACCACAGATAAGATATAAGGCAGCATATTGTTGCAGATTCAGATGTCCAATTTTAGGCATCAAGACCGAGCCTGATTTTCTTAAGTGCCAGCTTCATAGGATGTTTCAGGAGTCCTTTTACCAGTGTCTACAATGCAGTAGAGCTCAGTGCTATGGCTTCGTTTGACAAAGACCATTACAGATTTAAAAGCTCAAACCTGGGCCCAAAGACTGTACACTGTATTCTCTGGTTCTTATTAATGCAGCAGGGAGGAGGGTCAAAGAGCCATCAGGATCCATGATGCAGCACTGCATATTTCAGGATACCAAGGCTTCCTTTCATTCTCCCATCTGCTCGCATGAATGCCCACAGCAAACCAAGATTCATGTCACTTCCTTTCCAAAGTAGGACCAACTCATATCAGTGATGGCCCACTTGTACCAAATCCATTTCCGTACTCCAGGCAACTCCTCCAGAGTCCTTAGGAAGGATTTTAACATAATCTTCAGGCCAAGTTTCAGTGGACCAATACACAACTATCTTCACATAAGCGTACTTACTGTGGACTTTGGCTCTCAAAGGCCAGAAAACAGAGAAAGGATTTCCACTGTTTTACTGTTTTCTCTACAGTCTCAGTTCTTACTGCTTCACTTTCTGGCAAAGTTGATCCCTTCAGTGCTTCTGCCAAGCAGAATTACTGCTCTTGCCTCAGGGTCTGATACAGCTGTTGGTTGGCTTCCACCCTGCTCTTCCAGCTACTTTATCAGGAGTTTCAGATCGCCTTCTGGGCATAGCCACTATGTTCTCAGTCTGTGCCAGATACAAAATGATCTGATTTTCCTCTAGCATAGAAAAAAAAACCCACTGCAGCTGCTTTAATTTATTTTTTAAATCATTTTTATTTCACGTACATAAAACAACCACAGTAGAGGAATCAAAGCCATTACAGAGGAAGCAATACATTCCTTTGGATCAGGTAGATCTAAAGCATTTTTCTTTCCCCTGCAGATCAGGGAAAAACCCATCCTGACCAGAAAATGTCCACTCTGCACCCTGCCCTCCCTCCATGGAAAAAAACATAAATTAAACTAAGCTAAAAACAGCTGAAACAAACAACAGTAGAAACTCTACCAGCTTTTTCATCCCCTTCTGAGAGACCTACCTCCATCATTTATCCCTCCCTAAGAGGAGGATCCCAAGATAAATCTATTAAATACAGATTGAACCTCTTGACTGATCCCAAATACCTGCATTGTTATTGAGTTTCAGAGTTGAGTTAGCTACCTCTACAAAGCAGTCTGTATGCTTTTTACACCAGTCCTCACGTGTTGCTTGAATTATGCAAAAAGTGGCTAACAAGTGGAACCAGGTACTATGAGCGCTTAAAATGAAGTTGGATGAAAGCAACAGAGAGGAACAGTTTGTCAGAGGAAATGCTACATACATCCTCGTGTTCCTACTGTGCACTTTGTGTGTTCATGAGACATCAGACCACAGTGGCATTCTGTACACTGTGGTACTACGATGTAAAAGCTAAGCTAAGCTAAGCTAATCCACAGCATGTTGCTTTGCAGTACTAGAAGCATGATGACAACTGCAGCAAGAGAAGTGATGTTATCGTAAAAGAAATCAGAAGATTGTGTTTACCATAGAAGTTTATATACTGGGTATATGTAATGGTTTAAGAAAGGTCATCTGATTTCCATTAACAATTAAGGGCTGGAGCACCTGCCCTGTGATGAAAGGCTGAGGGAGCTGGGCTTGTTCAGCTTGGAGAAGGCTCCAGGGAGATCTCATTGTGGCTTTTCAGTACTTGAAGGGAGCTTATAAACAGGAGGGAGATCAACTTTTTACAGTCTGATAGTGATAGGATAATGTTCTAAACTAAACGAGGGGAAATTCAAGTTAGATGTTAGGAAAAAATCTTTACTCAGAGGGGAGAGAGGCACAGGCTGCCCAAAGAAGCTGTAGGTGCCCCATTCCTGGAGGTGCACAAGATCAGGTTAGATGGGGTCCTGGGCAGCCTGAGCTGGCAGGTGGAACTAGATCTTTAAGGTCCCTTCCAACCAAAGCTGTTGTAGTAGGCGACAGCGAGGATTCGGGATGTGATGTGGTAGGACTCTCCCCTTGCTCGGTGTCGAAGGGTTAATGTATGCATAAGGGGCATAGACGAAGTGGGATAGGTATATAGGTAAATCGCACGATGCAATAAACGCCATTTTTCTGCTCGCCATATCGGTATTCACGTGCAGTTCTTTGGCCCGGGTAGATTTTACCCGATAGTCCAGCACAGGCACAGAGCTAAAAGAACATGGGTTGCCAGGTGCACGGCAACAAAAAGCCATTTTATGAATAACATGAGCTGTTATTTCTGAGGTACACTTATATCTTGGTTCAAAAGGTTTGTAAAATAGATAATGCAGATGTTTTGAATGAAATGATCTGGGAAGACATTGGTGGAGTCCGGCTCTGGTTTTCAAGATATTTGCAAAGTTATTATTTATCAGCGCTATTTTTCTTATTTTAGTCTGTGACTAGTCCCGGAGAACTTTTATATGGCAAGAGTAAGAGTAACCAGCTGAATGAAGCAGTAAGTGTATGTGGAATTTCCTATCCAAACATGTGCTTCAGAAAGACATAAGTAGGCATTACAACTTAGAGATTAAAATAACATGGATAGAGAGAAGTAAACCTTTTCTTACGATCTCTGATTCATGTTGGTTTTGGCGGTGGTATGTCGGGTTTTTTTACTCTTGGTTTGACCACACCACAGAGATTTTAACTGTAAAAATCACTTCTGTTTGAGCTTTGTTCAGAAAATTGCTTGGTAATTGTGGAAGCTGTTAAATATATTTCATCCTTCCACTGGGCAAAGCGCAAGGTATTTCCTGTAATAAATCTCATTGTATGTGTTAGTAGGCTGTATACAGATCAGAAGCTGGTATTTATAACTACCCTGCATTTGCCTTCACCTCTGCTCTTGTTTTGTGCTTTGCAAAATTCAAAGGGTTGCTATGGATAACTGTTCTTCCACCTGATGCGTTATTCTGCAGATCTTGTGAGTCTAACAAGGACAAACCCTCTCTCCCATAAAATTAAATATTTATACATTGACCTACTGCAAGGAACCCGCTTTAGCAGGAAGGTTGGACTCCAGAAGATTGGCCCCTTGCAACCCCAACGTTCCTGTGTGGTTCCGTGAGATGTGTGCCACACAAGTAGCTCCGTGGAGCAGGAAGGCTGCTCTCAGCTCAGCTCTGCCGGTGTCTGTGCTGTGTCCACACTGCCTTTCAAATATGTCATGGCCAAGAGTTACACTGCCTCTGAGGGTGCGATGCCCCCTGTGCTGCCCGAAGAACACCAAACCGGCAGCGGTAGGACCCGAGGGCAGGGCTCGGAGCTGCCTCACAGGAGGCTCAAGCTGGGACCCCCCTCACGCCCTCCCGCTGCCTGCACAGGGCCCGCGCCTCACACAGCGCCGTGATGTCAGAGTACGCGTGTATGTGGAGGTGGTGGGGGGGGGGGGGGGGGAACACGATGCCATGACGTCATCCTGCTGCCGTCCCCGCGGCGGGCCCAGCACGGAACCGCCCCCGGCGGGCGGGGCGCGCAGCGCGGGGCGGTCCCGGCGCAGAACCGCTGCCGGCAGCGCTGGGCCCGGGTAGCCGCCGTTCGTGAAGCTGTCGGTGGGGCGATGCGGATGGCGGTCGGTGCGGCAGCGGGGGACGGGGCGGCGCAGAGCCCCGGCCCCGCCGCCGTGTCGCTGGGCTTGAGCGTGGCCGTGGTGTCCAGCCTGGTGAACGGCTCCACCTTCGTCCTGCAGAAGAAAGGGATCGTGCGGGCCCGCGGACGAGGTAAGAGCCCCGCCGCCCCGGGAGCTGCAGTGCGGGGGGAGCGCCGCGGCGGGCTCCCGGCCTCCTGCGGCACGGCGGCATCGAGCGGAGCCCCGCCTGCCGCGGGCACGCCGGGTTGCCCCGGGCGCGGCCAGGGGAGCCCGGCGGTGGGCGGGACGGGCCGGGGGCACCTTGCAGGCGGTCGCGGGATGCGGTGCGGGGAAGGAGTGCGGTGGGCTCGTTGTCTCCGGTGAGGGACGGAGGGCGCGTTCAGCGCAGTCATCGGCACCGCTCCCCAGCCCGCGTGTCTGCTTGTCCCGCTGCCGCGCAGCGCTGGGAACCGCGCCTCTGCCGACACGCGTTGCTCTTTTACTTCCGTGCGGCACCGCCGTGCTGTGCCGCTGGCTCGGGCCGTTCTGGTTCGTTCTTCGGTGGGGCTCTTCTGAGCTACAGCAGCCGCGTGGTGGTTTCCTTCGGTGGAGGAAGGCGCGCCCACAGCGTGAAGTCACTGCTCCTCTTCACGTGTGGAAAATCCCATCCTTCGTTATTGTTTTCTGACGTAAACCTGCTCTCTGAGCAGCCTGGCCAGAACACGGCTGGGAGTTCACGAAGCGTGGAGGTATTCCGTGTTTTACGCTGCAAATGGAGCTCCTCAAAGCACGCAGCCTGCAAAGAGCAGTTCGCTGCTTGGAGTGTAGGGAACCTGCAGTGTGTGTGTGTGTGGATGCAGTGGAGCAGAACAAACTTCCAGCTCTGCTACCGCTAGCTGACAGCCTGAGCTAACAAGTCGTTAGGCTTCCTACAGTGACTTCACATTAAGGGTCTTGGGTAAGCCGCTGTTTCACAGGCATGCTTTCCCTTCAAGATGGCTGTAATCTATTTTTATTGTCTGTAGAGAAATTACACTGCATCATAACTACAAATCTTTTTGTAAGGGAAACAAAAGAGAAAGGGAAGACTTTCCAGCCCTGCTACAGGAACTTTCCATCTTGTGGCACAGTTTGGCCTCATTGCATCAGTAGTGTCCTGAGTTAGGTGGCTGATGGGAGTGCGTTTGCATGGGTGCTGTGTCACAGCTGTGAAACATCTGCTCTGGAGATATGACTGAATTTTACTTGTGTGTCTTTCCAAGTGTCTTCTGTCTCTGTGCATCGGAGGTTGGACTAGGAGACCTTTAAAGCTTCCTTCCAACTCAAATGATTCTATGAGAATCATCTATTCCAGCCGAATACCCTCAGTTTCTGTCTATGTAATGTTGTGAAGCCATGTGGCTCTTCTTTGAACCTAGCAGTCAGAATGAAGAGCCCAAGATGTTCGGTGTCAGATGATGTTTTTTTTTCCACTGGCTTCAGTAGATGCTGTATAATTAACAAGGAGACACTGCAAGTCTTTTCTGTGATCTCTCCTGAGTCAATAATATCATGTCATTGCAATTAGTAATCCTCAGAAACAGCAGCGGGTGGCAAATATTTTGCAAAGTTATCTTACTTGAGTCAATATTTTCTGTAATTTGTGCCCCCAAGTGTTTTAATTTTATATGCAATAACAAAAGTCTAAAAAATGATTACTCCCACTCTAAAGCTGGCCATTTTCATTAGTCATTTTCCATCTCACTTCAATTATGTAGTGTGATTTCCAAGTGCTTAATATTTCATAAGTTTCCGGAGTTGCATATTATTATATCTTTCTTTCATTTGGGATTTCAGAATGCTCACTGTAGAATTGTAGAACGGCTTAGATCCAACCTAAAAGATCATGCAGTTCCAACCCCAACCTTAAAGATCATGCAGTTCCAACCCCCGTGCCATGGGCAGGGCTGCCCCCCACCAGCTTAGGCTGCCCAGAGCGCCATCCAGCCTGGCCTTGAGCACCTCTAGGGATGGGGCACCACAGCTTCTCTGGGTGCTCACTGCCCTCTGAGTGAAGAATTTTCTCTTCATATCTAATCTAAACCTCCCCTCTTTTAGTTTAAAGCCATTCCCCTTATCCTGTCACTATTAGACTGTATAAAATTTGGTCTTCCTCCCACTTATAAGCTCCCTTTGGGTTCTGGAAGACCACAATAAGGTCTCCCCAGAGCCTTCTCCAGGCTAGATAAGCCCAACTCCCTCAACCTTTCTTCATAGGAGAGATGTGCTCGCTGCAATACTGCCTGTTGGTCCAGCAAATCTTGGAAGAGTGTTTTCTGAAGCAAAGGCAGAGTGGGATTGCTGGAAAAGCTGGCGTCATGTTATTCTTACATTCTGCTCAAGTCATGTTTGGTGGGGGCTTGCATTTAGTTTAGTAAGCTGGTGTCTACAAAAACAGAGCTGGTAAAGTGTGGTAGACAGGTTCCCTGGTGCTCTGCAGGTCAAACTTCAACCACCTAAACGTGAAAATAGTCATCCTTGAAGTGGGAAGGCCCAGGAAGGCCATCCTGAGTTTTTATGCCTTTTGGAAGTGTGCTGGTAAGTCAGTAATTCACAGGTTTCAATCACAGCATTTTCCAGATATTCATACTGCCAAATCTGCTTGCAAGACGGATGCTTGATACAACTTCATTGGAGCTATGTTAACAAACTAATTTATCTAAATAATTCTTTGTTTCCATATGTTTCCCATTCTCCTGGTAGTGGCTCGTGTGTACATATTAAACTTCCTTCAGAGTGGCATTTGCTGGCATTTTGGACACTTTTCAAAGTCATATAGCACTAGTGGTGCATAGGTATTCCAATCTGGAAATCAGAGCCTCTGGCTGTTATGTTTCCTTGAGAAGCTCTGACTTGGGCAGTTTCATTTGTGCTGCAGGCCAGGTCTGGGTACCTTCCATCTTCTCTCTTATTTTCCTCCCACTCGGCTGCCTTGAGGAAAAAGGTTAAGATCTTAATAAAAGGTTAAGTCCTTAATAGTTGAGAGTATTGAAGTTGTTCTGTTTTGTTGTTCTGATAATGCAGTTTCATATTTTTCTAATACATTTTCCTATACTTCCTCCCCCAGGTACTTCATACTTGACAGATATAGTATGGTGGTCTGGCACTATTGCAAGTAAGTATCTTAAATGGTTTGATTGCTTTTAATTTTTTTTTATTTTTTTATTTATTTTTTTTTGAAGGGGGAAGTTGTGGTTAGGTGGCGAAATGAGACATCAGAAAATCTGGTTTCTAATCTTGGATCTGGCACTCACTTGTAGTGAATTTGCTTTCCCTCAGAAATATCCCACTTTTACTAAACTGCCTCTCTGGCTGTTTTGTCTGATGGTGTTAGAAAAGGCAAAGAGCTGGGATGAACCCAGATCAGATGTTTTTTCCTGGATTTTCTGAACCATCTGATACTTGCAGCTCTTGGCACCCACGCACTGCTCTGTCTGGATTCCTGCATGTTTTCTGTCTCTGGATTGCACTGGTACACCCAGTTTTTAATAAAAGTCAAAGCTGAATAAGAAATTGTAGCTCTGCACAAAGGGGCTCATTGAGCACGTTATGTTTTAGATCAGAAAGCACTTAGCCTCAATTTAAAAAACAGTATCTTTTTTGATTTCTGGTTTGATAGCTCCGGTTTCAGTGTTGTTTTTAATTTTCAGGGTTAATATGAAGCCTTATGTGGTGCTGATTATGAGATCTGTGCAATTCTAGTTTTAGTGTCTTTGTTAGTTATCTTCACACTAAGTTCACTCTCCAGTTTCAATCCATGCAGAGTAACTAGCTTTCTCCCGTAGTTCGGTCCTAGTCTTACCCGCAGGAGTTTAAAGGCAAATCTGGTTTATAGACACTAGTCCAGCCTTCTGTGGATTATTTGGAAATGTTTTGATGCTGTTTCTGAGAAGCGTACAAGTCTAGTTGTGTCCGTTGCTTTGATGCAACAAAGTACTTTGTTGTCCTCAAGCCGTACAAGAGGAATGGAAACCGATAGATCCCTCAAAGGATGAGATTCACAGCAAGTGTAGGAGCCAACAGAGATTCTAAAGCAAGTCTTCAGCTAATTCAGGCTGAGTTTAATTAGTGCTCTGTGGGCTTCTGACTCCATGATCACTGCTGCCTAAGAAGCAGTAAATCCATGCTTTGGTCACTGTTGTTTGTTCTCTGTGAGGCTTCTGTATTGAAGCTCAGAACAAACGGTTTACATAGGAGAGTTTTTGGTACAGGAATCAGAGGAAAAGACTTCATTCTCAAAAAAGCTTCCTGAATTGGTTGAAGGTGCAACAGCTGGAGGGACTGGTTTAAATTGGCTTTTGTCTATCAGCTAGGTGCAGGTATTTCAAAACACGGCCTCAATTATTTTACAAAGAAACCAATTAAGGACTTTATAGGTTCATTATTGCAACACCGTTACAAACTGCAATAGCAAGGGCTGGGCAGGCAGGCAGCTGTGGCATCTAAGGAAAGGCATTAGTTGGGAATTAGTTGGGTGAAATTACATATTTTTTTCAGGTAAGGAATTTGGAGTTAGGACGACTAACAAAGCCAGCATCAACTCTATCAACTTGTTTTTCCAGTATTTGTTCAGACACTGCACAAGCATTTCTGTGTTGGCATGCTAACTCAGGATAACACTGCCTGGCTATTTTGTGGCCCTGGGATCCACTGGAAGACTTCAAAGGAAGGCTTACAGATTCTACTGAGGGACTTTTTTGACTTTTTAATTTTTTTTAACACTAGTCAAAAGAGTGATTGCAGATATCTCAGTTGGCTTTATGTCCAGTAGCTAATTGATTAGCTTCAGTGCCAGCTGAACTTTTTTGCGTTAAAACAAGGCTGGTAGATGTACATTCCTAATGTGTATCAGCTGTGAATAGATTCAGTCTGTGGGAAGAGGCTAAAGTTTGTTTGCAATAAAGCCCCTGAAGTGCATGGAGCAGACAGCTTTCACTGTTCAGATCTGCTTTTACCGGTCTCCTCACAGATGTAGACATGTCAGTGTGCATCAGGCCTTGTGTTGCAATAATTTCTGGGATATCGGTGCTTCTTTTGCAAGCTGGAAGCCTGATGTGCCTTCAGGAGCTGAAATAGTGACTTGATTTACAGCACTGATGTGTCTGGAGATGAATTTCTAAGCACTGAGGACCGCATAGATTGACAACAAAGGTCTTTAATAACAGACAGATGGCAACTATTACTGAGATTTGATTTGATATATATATATTTTTAATTGGTTTTAGTTAATCCTAGTCTGTCATTCACAGCAGTTACTATTCTATGGTAATGCTGAAAAGTTTGGTAAGTTAATTTGGCTTATTACACGTGCAGCATGACTGAAGCTTCGGAGACCTAATTTATGTGTCTTGAGTCGGTATGTTAGTGTTCTGTAATCAGATGAGTCACCTGACCTATGCAAAAAAAAAAAGTGCAAACTTTTGTTGGAATGACTTGGAAATGTGTGAAATCTGCAGATCCACAGCATTGCCCAGTGGGTCCTGCCTTCCATACAAGGTGTCCCTCAGACCCATTGGATGCCTTGAGGATAGTGGCACAGCTGCCTCGTGTCCCTACCAAAATATAGAACTGGGTCTGGTAGCTGAGTTACTCTGCTCCCAGGGGCTGAAAGCCTTCAAAAGATCAGTGCTGACTGAGGGACCAGCTTGTGCTCTAACAGTGCTGCTCATTAGCTTCTCTGGCTTGCTCTTGTATATAGGGAAAGCTTCAATGACTTCAATTAGTATAATCTTGCCATGTTTGCAGCTTTTTTCTAAGTTTGTGTATCTCCTTTGTGCTTCCTGTAGGTTACACAGGTCTTCATTTTTACTGGTAATGTGAGCAAATTTAGTAAATTGTTTGCACTGTGCTTTGCAGGTGTGAAGAGCAGTTTGATGATAAGAACATTTGATAGTTGAAGGCAGTGCCAGCCTGAGCAGAAAGACAGTGTGAATTCTTGAGAAGTTTTTGTATCTTTATAATGGCTTTTAAAATCAACTTGAAATTTGAGCTATATGTAATTTGTGTTTAGTCTCAGGGCTTTTGCCAGTTACCAAATTGTAACTGTGTAAGCATCATGGTGACCTATTATAAGCGTACTATAAACTTAAATGCCAACACTTGCAAAACCATCCAGCCTTTTTCTTTTTCTTCTTCTTCCTTTTTTTTTTTTTTAACTGAAAACTTGAACACATTAAGTGTTTATTGCAGCTGTGGTGTGCAATCATGTGGTAAACTTTAGAACTGGTTTTGTGGGGCAGAGAGGTGCAAATAAGATCGTGAGGCAGTTAATGTGACTGGGTATGGATGTGGTTTTTGTTTTTTTAGTGATCAGAAATTTCTTCTGATATTGTGTAATGCTGTGAGAAGTTGATGCATTCTATTCTATATTGAAGAGCTATTATGTATGTAGTTGATATTTCATTATTAGATTTATTTGCTGAGTATTGTCCTCATTTTTGCTCCCAAAGGTAACACTGCTGTTAGAAACTGTAAATCAGTGTGTTCGTGTTATGTGAATGCACATTCTGAACCTGAAAGTATAGATTTTGTGTACTTATAGCGCTCCCTATATGAAGATATTTGAGTGTAATTAACGAATCTTTCTAATTGGTGGTCTTATTTATAGTTCACCAAGAGAAGCTGCAGATAAAATTATTTACTCTTGGATCTTCTTCTATGGCAAATACAAATCCTGTATTGATGTATAAAAATTCCAGCCATTTGGGTTAAGTGCAAAATTAACAAAGCTGAGCACATCCGTAACATCTGTTTTCCAGTTGAATCAATCTTTCTCAAACAATATTGGGTAACTTTTCATTCCTTTTCTTTTTTTTTTCCTTTTTTTTTCTTTTTTTTTTTAAACAAAGAGGCTTAAAGACTTATTTCTGGTTCTCTTGACAGTGGCTCTTGGTCAAATAGGAAATTTCTTGGCCTACACTGCAGTCCCAACTGTGTTAGTGACTCCCTTGGGAGCTCTTGGCGTTCCATTTGGGTAAGAGTTTACTTTTCTTGTTTTTACTTGAGTGTTGTTACTCCTTAGTGTTAAACAGGCTGTGTGATCACTGGATGTCTGCTAAGGAGATGCCAGGTTTATGAGCGTAATGATGAGTTGTAACTTTGCCTGTTCTGCTTTGCCCAGTGAAGTATGTGTATAGATTGGTGGTAGTGGGACTGTGGTGAAGAAAGGGTTCTTGAATATCTTTTTTTTTTTTTTCTTTTTTTTAACTGTTCCAGACTGTAGGGATCATTAAACAACCGTTTTTTCCCCTTCATTTTGATTATTCTGGACTCTTCTGCTCATTCCCTTACTCACAGTTGCCTTACTATGTAGATCTTTCTCTTTGTTTCACATTTGTTCTCTGCCCTGCTATCCACAATCCACATGTGTTTATTGATGCTGATTTTAATTCAATTGGATTTGGCCCTGTTTCCTGAAGTGAGAGACTCCCCTGCGTATGGATGCTCACAGCTTCTTCAATGTTATGTTCACAGAAGGGAAAAGGCATAAAAAATAAGGCAGTGTTCCTGAATGGAGTTTAATATACAGCTAAATATTTCGTGAATAGGTAGATACTATCTATGAAACTACTGCAGAGAAAAGGTATGGTTATTTAGAAACAATGCTGTATGTTGCCCTGAGAATTTTTGCGTTTGCCTACTGTTGTCTGATGAATTATGTATTTGACCATAGTGGTTATCTACTTGAGAACATACGTTGTGTTGTGTGGGCCACATGCCTTTCTGAAGTTTTGTATGCTGTGGTGCCCGGTGGTGCTCTACTCACCACCTATTATTTTATTCTAGGCCACATCGCTTTTAATATTTTGGTCAGCTACATGTTTGAGCTGAGTCCTTCGATCTTGGTAATCAAAGATCACTTTTATCTCATGGTTGTGTAGCATATATAAGATGATATTTCCCCATATCATTAACAGGTAGTTATCTGCCAATGAGTTTTGTTTCTTGGTGTGTTTTTTTGGTTTGCTTTTCCTGAGGAGAAGCATCAAGGATTCAGTAAAGCTGAGACTGGATGAGTCTTCCTTTTGATAAGTAAGAAGTGTGTTGGAGGGCTATCTGAAGATTCACTAATGTTTGATAATATTTCTTTAAAAAGGAAATTCATATGGCACGTAACTGTTACTGCATTATTAACAGGATGTATTCAGACTTAATTTTCTTCTTTTTCTTTTTGGAAGGTCCATTTTAGCTTCTTATTTGCTGAAAGAAAAATTGAACATTCTTGGCAAGCTGGGATGTTTGCTGAGCTGCGCTGGGTCTGTTGTTCTCATCATTCATTCCCCAAAGTCTGAGAGTGTAACGACTCAGGCTGAGCTCGAAGAGAAACTTACAAATCCAGGTATACCTTGTTCCTTTTTCAACTTGGAATGATTTTGTGAGGCTGACTGAGAGAACACGTGAGGAGGAAGCTAGCCACTTATATGGCACAGGAGAACTGACTTCTGAAGAAAATGTGACATGACAGAGGCAAACTGGTACAGCTTTTGTGTAGGAAAACTGTGACGATGTACGTAGGATGCCTCAGATTTATTGATAACGTCTACGCAGAAAGGAAAACATAGATGCTTTTGAAAAAGTTCTCCTTCACAGGAAGCTTAGAACAGTGGCCATTTGAGCTTGTAATGTTCTAAAATTTTGGAAGAGTGTATTGCTTTCTTAGAGATGAAAGCTATAATTCTAGGATCTCGATTTACATTGTCTTATGCAGAACAAAGAATACTTATTGTCTTTCGTTCTTTAATTCTACTTTTTTTTTCTACTTTTTTTTTAATTTTAAGTTTATAGTAAATGTTAATTATGTTCCAAATTGATTCTTTTTTTTTTTTTTTTTTTTCACGATAAAGGTGTGTATAAATAGACTGCTGAGATGTATGCTGAAATGCCTATTCTTTTTCATAACACCCCAGAAGTTCCAGGATAACACATACTGGTGCTGACACGTGCCAGATCCACTTCTATTTTTCATTCATAAGACCTAAACTTCCAATTATAGTTATTTTCTTTAATTGCTTTAGGTGAGAGACACTCAAACCTAACAGCATCAGCTATCCAAAGTCATGGATGAAAGGAAAAATAAAAATAAAAAAACAAAAAAGTTGCAAACAAAGAAGACGTATACTCTGGTCTAAATGTAGTTTATCTGAACAAAGTGAATTGGAAATATATGACTTTAAAGTTTTAAAGCATGCAATATTTTTCACTAGTCCAATCGGTATACTAACACTATAATGTAAGTGATATGGCCTCCCAGTTCTTCCATCTGTCCTCTGTCATCTCACTCAGTTAATGGAGTCTATCTTTATGCTTATGCTTTTTGCTGGATCCACGCGCTGTGCTTTAGTGAATGAGCGATGAACGAGGTATTATCACTGCTTCTGTCATAAGGGACTTTAAGCCTGATGGAAGAGAGTTTTTTAAATAAAAACAAAAAAGAAAAGACATCTGAAGTTCTGTTCAAATGTGCAACTGTCTCTTTTACTGCTTGATGATTTGCTTTACAGAAAGAACATGAGGACATCATTAGTTTCAGGGGCCCACAACATCACTGAAAGCACAGCGTTTTGGCTCTGTTTTCAACAGCAAATCATAGCTGTGATGTATACTTTAGGTGCATTGACAGGACATGATTTGCCTGCTAAAAACTTTAGAATGCCAAGAGTTCTTACATTGCTATTATCTTGTTTTGTTTTCCAGTTTTCGTGGGTTACCTCTGCGTAGTACTGCTAATGCTTCTCCTGCTAATCTTCTGGATAGCTCCAGCTCATGGACCTACTAATATCATGGTTTACATCAGTATTTGCTCTCTCTTGGGCAGTTTCACTGTTCCCAGTACAAAGGGCATTGGGCTGGCTGCTCAAGATATCTTTCACAATAATCCGTCAAGTCAAAGGGCTTTGTACCTCTGTCTGGTACTTTTGGCAGTATTAGGATGTAGCATTATCATTCAGTTCAGGTACATCAATAAGGCACTGGAATGTTTTGACTCCTCTGTGTTTGGAGCCATCTACTATGTTGTGTTTACGACTCTAGTCCTGCTGGCTTCAGCCATCCTTTTCAGGGAATGGAGTAACGTAGGAGTGGTCGATTTCT
The DNA here is from genome assembly GCA_030625065.1 of Alectoris magna. Taxonomy (NCBI): domain Eukaryota; kingdom Metazoa; phylum Chordata; class Aves; order Galliformes; family Phasianidae; genus Alectoris; species Alectoris magna. Next base: position 66,354,728 of record CM060560.1, read on the forward strand.
TGGGAATGGCATGCGGATTCACTACGGTGTCTATTGGAATTGTTCTTATACAGGTCTTCAAGGAGTTCAACTTCAATATCGGAGATTTAAATAAACCTAACATGAAGACAGATTAATTTTTTTTTTCTTTTGAGGGGAAACTGGGTGGCTCAGGGAAAGATAAAGAGCCTTTCATTTCTAGGTCACTGATTCAAATGCGATTCAGGTTGGTAGTCAGCCTCGGATGATTTGGTGGCCTACGTGAAATGAATTGGAGGCCTCCATCCAGTTTCAAAGGAACAGTTGTCCATTGTACCCCAGTCAATACAATAAATGACCTTAATTGGAAACATGGATTGAGTTAGCATAGAGACTGATGTATTTCCTTACTTTAAAGGATAATCGATCAGAAGAGATGTGAGGATATTCTGACAGACTTGTGTGTGAATCCTTGTATTATGGCTGTCCCTGAGGTATTGTTTTTGTGGGTAGAAAGCATCAGTTTCTAATGCACTCAATCTGACTCCTTTCCATGAGTGATGTATACCTTAAAAATAAGAGGGAAAAAATGTGAGTTGAACAATTTGTTAATACTGCAATGTGTTCACTGTCAAGGCTGTGAATTCTGGGACTAATGTTGACTGAATTATGGATTGCAGATTTGTCCTTTTTAGTGACTGTCTTGGCAATTTGGTCTGCCATGCGTAGAAGACACTGGGGAGTTTTAAATTAATTAATTGAATTCTTTACACAGAGCAGTGAGCCTTTAAAATCCTTCACTATTTACTTATCAGCTGATGGTAGTGTTCAGGGTATGAATTTTCCTTTGTAACATGTGCATTAAGACATACCGCATTCACTTGAGAGTTTTTAATCGGGAGCAGACAAAGACTGTAAAAGACATGGAAATGATGCACAGACTCATTGCCTATATGGTGGCTTATTTGTAAGCAGCTCAGAACTATTTCAGTGCCTTTGTAATCCAAAAATACTGCATAAATGTGAATGTATTTGTTTCAGATGGCTTATATTGGTTTAATAATTCAGTCTCACTGTCAATAATATTGGACCTGTATTCAAATTCTGATCATGTAAAGCATCCAGGAGACATATTTTGGAAGAATATACTAGCCTGAACTGAAACTCTTAGATGCTTCGACAGCTTTGGCATGGTTGTAATGGGAAGAGGTAACGTATGAGAGGACTGTTCAAAGCCAGCCAACATACCTTGGTTCTAATTGACTAAACACAAGAAGCTATGTTGCAAAGTAGTTAATGAGCGGCAAAAACAGAATAGACATTTAAAAGACAGAAGAGCGTAAACTTTCTCATTGCTCAGAAAACAAAAAGATGGCCTTGTCCTCTTGTAACATGGGAAAAGGAGCCTTACAAAGCATAGGCATTCAGAGAGCTGAGTTTCAGGAAACCAACTGGAACATACATTCAGATCCACTAACTTACAGACCTTTATGAATAGTTCAGCAATAATATTTTGACAGGTAGTACTCAATAGCTTAAGCTGCGAGTGGAATGATTCTGAACTGTTTAGGTTAAACCTTATAGAGAACATCTGTATGTCAGAAATAGTTAATTTTCACGTGTTTATATCTGGTAGTTGAAAAATCACAAGTCAAAAAAATTGTGAGGAAAGCTTGAAAAGTCATAAATGTTTGTTTCCATTTTGAGTACAAAAACAGAAATTACAGTGGAACTCAATATCTCTGGGTCGGGATGGTTCTTGAAAAGAACAAAATCCCAGTATGGTTACAGAACGGAGTCTGAAAAAGTTTGTGACATTTTTTGAAGAATTCATGAATCTTTGTGACTGGCTGAGGGTAATACAAATGTTGGTTAATGGAAGTAGTAGTGTCCACTCTGAAGTGGGTTTGTTTTGGTGTTTTTGTTTTTTTTTTCTTTGGTGTGAATTAGTGTTGTCTTAAAACTCACCTATTGTTTGGAAGCCAGTTTGACAACTCTGAACTCTGGACTCATGGTCTGGACTGGCAGAAATGTGCGCTGTTATAGACCGGCACAGAAATTGGGTGTCTTGGCTTAATAAAATAGCACTAGCAGAAAAGGGGCCATCTTGGATTTGCAGATACTTCATATGATTTCTAGAAAGTTTCAGAATTGTAGATGGGGCAAATTGGACTGTGAAAGATAGTTACTAAACTCTGTCGATATTGTTTGAAGATGGTATACCGGTTATCAGCAGACAATTGTTTTGTCACGTTAGTTCCCTTTTTTTTTTTTTTTTTTAATGGAAACCTGAATTGTACGTAACTTATGAGACCTGTAGTGACCTACTTTTTAAAACAATGTTAATTGTTCTCTGAAGCAGTCGAATTGTCTCTTCAAAATCCTCATTCACAAGCTGCGTGTTGGTTTTGTACTAGCCTTTAATCTCCAAATGCTTCCATGAAGAATTTTCTTTAGGTTAAAGTGAAAAGGTTTGTGGTCTTATTTCAGACCTCCTTTGGCCATATTCGTGTGTTTTGTTTTAAAACATTTCTATTTATTTAGAAAGTGCCTATCCTAGTACGTTAGGTGCATATGCAAATGATTAGTTAATATTGTATCCACAATAACTTGACTGCCCTGTCTAATTCTTGCCATTTTCTGCAACACACAAACAAGTTTACTTGATGAGCACTCTCTACGCAGAGTAAGAATTAAGTAGCAACCATGTTCTGTGGTCCTTTGGCCATCCTTACAGCTGACAAATGTATGTATAGGCGTCTTCTCCCCAGCTGCTCTTCATCCATGATGAGCTTTCTAGAAATGTCTGGTTAACCTTGTTGTTTAAAACAGATGTCAAAAGCCAGCATATAAGATGAAAGAAATTCTCGTGGCCTTGCACATCATTTATATCTGCAGCCTTTTACATCAAGAATGCTAAATAACGGGAGCCTTTATTTTTGCTACTTTGTTCAGTATGTAACAATGTTCTTTTGAGTACTGCTGTACCTGGATCTGGTTCAATTCTAAGTTTAGATGTGTATTAGCATTTTGTTGTCACTGTTGGTATCATCCTTCCTCCCTCCATCCCGTGGCCTCCCTTTTTTAGTCTTTGCCAGTTGCTTTTCTGATTTAAAAGGAGGCACTGTTGAAGTTGAATTTTAGCTGTTCCCTGTTTTTTTTTTCCCACCTCTGTCAAGTAAGCACTTGAAAAAGACATCTGAGTTCCGTCATCTCAGGGAGCAAACGTGCATAGCTGTTTCCTGAGCTTTCCCTCATGGAGATGGAGCCTACACGTGTAAAATGGACCGATTACAGTGGTGGGATGCATTTGAGTTAAATTCAAGCCCATACAAAAGGGGTTTCACTCTTATGTCTGACTTCTGTTGTACTCATTAAACATACTTACTTGTTACTCACTTGACAATAGCGCTTTGATGATTATCCCTTCAGTGTATGGAGGATTTACATGTGTCACTCCCAATCTTTATTAGGTGTCAAACACAAAGATCCCTCAAATGTTCAGTAGGAAAATAGAAACGTTTTTGATACAACAACCAAAAAAAGATTTGTTACCTTAAGTACTTATGTAAAAATGGAATATACCTAAGGCTATCTGCTGTACTGACTTTCCAAGACATTATATATGTAAATAGAGCCTATTTAGTGAGCTGAAACTAACATTAATGAGAACCTGTCATATCACAGTTTGACAAGTGAGGTTTCCTATTAATCGTCTTGGTTTGTATTGAACATATGTATTTTTCTGAAGTAACTAGCACTGAAAACTGAAAACACTGGATTTTGTTTGTTGAAATACTAGAATCTGTGAGGTTTAGCTTTGCTTTTTATTTGAAATATAGAGAGTTTGTACTTGAAGAAAGGTCTGGGGTTAATAAGTACGGAGAGCTTAAAACTGGACTTGGCACATTTTACCCTTCGTGTTTCTTCATAAATATAAAGCATTCTACAGATGTTCCTCAGTTGTCTAGCTGAAGCTTCACGATTAAATCAATTATTAACAAATAGTTATCAATTACCTGGTATCTTTTCTTTACAGAGACCAATCTTTGAAATAATTTTTCGGTGCTACTGAATACAGGCTGAAGTGATGCAGAATGTTAGTGTACCATGTGAGGCACCAGTGATGTGGAAAGTTATTACTATTAGTGCCCAAGCATTTCAGACAACAATGTTGAAATGATTACAAAGTTAGAGATTAAGAAATCTTTCTTAAAAGCTGAAAATAAGTGTTTTTGGTGGGTTTTCTTGTGTTTGGTTGGGTTTTGCTTTCTTTTTTCTCTAAGCAGATACTCTGGAGGGTAGAAAACGTTACACAAATGGGGTATTTTTAACTTAATTCTTTTTTTTTTTTTTCAAATGTGGAATTTTTTTTTTTAACTTTTGTTTTCCTGGAATGTGAAAATAATAAAAAAAAAAAAACAGTTCTGATGAGATGTGGGGAAAAAGTGGACGGCAACAAATACACAATGTCAGGTTGCTTCAATGCTATTGCAATATAATCACTATGGATTACATAAAAAATGGTTTATTTTATTAGCTTTCAAATAATGTGTATATATATATATTTGTTAATGGCCTACCAGTCAAGCTTACTCTTTGCTTTTTAAAAAATAGTTATAGGCATGTTGTATTTGCCTTGTGTAAATTATAAGAGGCTATTTATTAAGTTTTCTGATAACTAATCTATTTATTAATCTGTAATGTTTTAAAATAAATGATTTTATTTCTAGCTCAATGCTTGTTTTGTGACTCCTCCTCTTTATCACACAGGGTACCAAAAAAAAAGTATTTTCCCACCCATCTAATTGCCGTGCAGTCTAATCCCAATTCATGAGCCCAAACTGTTTTTCTTACTTTTGTAGCCTTGCTTTTACTGGTGATGGGCGATTCTTTCATGTGTATGGATCAATTACCACCTGAAGGGCTTAGTTGTCATATGGTGGCATCTACCAAAAAACTGTAGCCTTGATGATTTAATTGCACTTTGAGGAATGCTCACATATAAAATAAACACTCCTGGCAGAAGTGTTTGGTGGAGCTTGAGTCAGTTCAAACTGGCTTAGAGGTCATCATGCTCTCCTATACATAGGCTAACGAAGCCTGTGTGACCAGTCTGATTTCTTGCCACAAAAGGTTTCCACAAAAGGAATCATTTTAGAAGATGATAGTGTCTGACCAGCTAATCCTTCATCTAAAGTTCGTAGCTGCTTGTATTAGATACTGACGCATAAACGTGACTTTCAGACATGTCATTTATCAAATGGTGGGATTAGATGAGGAACTGTTTCAGTCTTTAGGCCTGTGACTTAGGGAACAGACCAGTATTATTGCTGGTGAAAGTTAAAAGTTGTTTTGAAGTAAGCAAACTGTCTCCTCTTGAGTATAGAATTTGCTTGCGTTGGAAGAGATTGGCATGGATTCTTCACAAGGTATGTGGTTGAAATCTTGTTTTTGAAGGTGTTGCTGATATTAATGCAAAGTACCAAGATAGGAAGACCAGGAAACTGGAGGTTTCCTTTCCTGTATGCAGCATCTCTGATTTTCCTTTTTTTTTTTTTTTTTTTTTTAAATTTCCTTTTATTTTTAAAGTGATTATACCACTGTTACCGCTGAAGTCTGTGACATAACCGGTCATGAGTGTACGTATCTCATCTCCACGTCTCAGGAGGGTGTTAAAAAGACCAATATCTGATAGTGCCATTTTTCTCTTTATTCACCAAGAGGTGGTGGAGGGAAGGGGGGGAAAAAAAAAAGTGCTCTTGATTTTTCTGACGTGTTTTTTTTTGTTTTGTTTTGTTTTGTTTTTGTTCTTGTTTTTGAGATCTTAAGCAGAGCTTATTAAGTTGCATCTGGGAGTGCAACCCTTGTAGGAACAGACACGCAGATACGGATCCTTTGTTCTGCTCAGCTGTCTTGGTTAAATGCAGCAGGGACATGGCCACCAGAGGCCGTTACAGCTGCCTGATTTCCTCATCAGTTTTCTGCCATCTACAGACAGCACTGAATTTAGCACCCTGGTGAGATGCTTTAAAACTCTGCCAGCTGGTGATATTCTGCCAAAGGATACCGGACAGTGGCTGTGGGTAGATAGGTTTTTATCGCAACCCTTTCACTGTTTGTGTGGAGTTGGAAATTGTTGCACAAGAGTCAGTTAGCTCATATGCAGCACAAAACTGCTAACCTGTTAATGTTTCCCAGGGTTGTGTGGGTGGCAGCCTTGCTCTTTGTCCTTAAACCTTGAGGGATGTTTATATACAAAATAGATACCGAGCCCTGAAAGGTTCTGCTCATAGCTTTGCAGAATAATTTATACTAGCAGACCTTTGCTGTGAAATTCACTGAGTACAAAGAACATGGAGTGGTATTGTGAGAATGGATGAGGGTAGGTAGCTTACCATTTTTCTTCTTTTCAGAGTTGTTTCCAGATACTCTGAAAACATGTCTGGTGTATCATGCTGTTGTGAATTATCCTGAGATGCTTTGATTATTTTCTGTTAAGCACAACCCCTGGTAGTGAAATAAGGCTGCAATGAATTGTGATGAACTGAGAGCACCCAAAAATGTTGTGTTTTGTGTGAAGGAGTAACAGCATGTTGATCAGAACTAACAGCTGAAAAAAAAAAAAAAAAAAAAAAAAAGATCAAAATGTTGAACTTTTTCAAAGACTTTATGGCTCTGGTATCTTGTAAAACACAGAAAACCCAGATTCCTAATGTATAGTGCTCAGCAAATAGCTGCATATTGTCTATTATATATATCATCACAGAATCATAGAATGGCCTAGGTTGAAAAGGACCACAAGGATCATCCAGTTTCAACCCCCCTGCTATGTGCAGGGTCGCCAACCACCAGACCAGGCTGCCCAGAGACACATCCAGCCTGGCCTTGAAAGGGGTGGAGCATCCACAACCTTCTCTGGGCAACCCATTCCAGTGCCAAGTTAATGGCGCAACTAACAGTCTAGTTTCAAGCCTGGGGATAGAATGTTACCCTAGGACATAAAATAGGCCTAAAAATTATGGCTTTAAGCGTCCTGGAAATTGCAGGGGTTAAAGTAACAGAGTGAGGGTCCTTTTTGGTCCAGCTGATGAGGAAGTTGAGGGATCCTGTGAGCGTAAGCCAAGATAGCTGCTCTGGTTTTGTTTCCAAGTTTTACAGAAATGAGGCAGCGGCCTGAGCAGACTGTGGTAATGTTCTGAGAAATCGTGGCAAAGGAAGGTGTTGTCACTAAGAGATGTGACCATCAGGTCAGCCCTACTTGAAAGTCCCAGCTCTCAGGTGGAGCTATCACGGACATTTTGGGAATGGTGGCAGTCTAGGCTAATGCTTCACAGCAGCTTTGGAAGGCGTGTATCAGTAGTTTGGAAGGAACCAGAGGGCCCTCTGAGCCTGACACTTGTCACTTCGTATAGCTATGTTCCAGAGTCTGCACTACAAGCTGAGGATAAACAGGTCAACATCCAGCCAGGCGTATGAGATTCAAGTGGTTTTGGCTGGAAAACATGCATGAGTAGCGTGGGATCTGGATAAAATGGACTAATAAATAGTACAAATAACTCCAGTATTTGAAGTGGCCCATTTTTTTATTCCGCCTTACTGCTTATGGTTTGTAAGTTTTCCCGTAAGAGTGTAAAAAAAGGGGAACATAGATTTTTGGAAGGGATGTTTGGGGTAGGAAGTCGTAATGAATGACGTGTGGCTGTGAGGAAATGCGTTTCCTATGAAATATTCTATAATGCATTAAAAGGCTCTTTATTTAAAAAGTTGACCGTAGAAGGCAACAAAGCTGGGTCCGAAATAGTGTTTGTTAAGTCGAGTTTCGTCCCGACCCGGGCTGAGGAAGCTCTCCCATTTGCCCAGAGGTTGACGGCGCTACGCGACCCTCACTCACCGGTGGTGCTGACGTCACACCGCGCGCCCCCGGGGGAAGGCGAGGGGATGGCTTAAGGGAGGGGTCACGTGACCGGGGCGGGCGGGGCGCGGCCCGGCCCAGAGCGAGGCTGCCGCTCCCTTTCCGGCGGGCGCTGCCGGGACCAACGGGGCGGGGACAGCCGAGCGCGGGGAAGGCGCCTGCCTTCGGGTCTCGCTGCCGCTGCCCGCCTCGCCCCGCCGTCAGTTCTCACCCTCCAATCCTTCCCCTCATGGCGGTGCAGAGCGCGGGCGCCCGCCCCTCCTACCGCCCTCTCCGGCCTCCCCCACCTCTTCGTCCGGGCTCAGCAGCCGCGGGGCTCCTCCTGACGGGGGCGTGAGGGGCCGCGACCGCAGGTAACGGGGGGAGAAGGAGGGCGGGGGAGGCCTTGCGGCCCGCGGGGGGGCGGGCTGAACAGGGGGGAGGCGGCCGGGAGCTCGAGCTCCGAGGGGCGGGGCCTTTGGGCGCGAGGCGCGGCCCCGCCTCGGGGTCGAGCCCCGGGCCCCAGTGCCGACGTGCCGGGAGCCGTGTGGGTGAGGAGCCGGCAGGCCCGGGTGGGCCGTGTCTGACGATGGGTACGTACGTGCGTGAGCGAGCCTGGCGGGGTATTCGCGGTGCTGCGTTCGTTGTGGAATCGAACAGGTTCGTCCGTGGCTTGGTGCGGGGCTGAGTGCCAGGTGAGCTCCAGCAGAGCTTCCCAGCCCTAGCTGGGCTTCGGTCTGAGGTGGGAAGGAAGGTTTTGGCTGCGTTTTGTAAATCAGAGCGAGAATTCGGGTTTGTTTCCATTCTGTGAAGGTAGGGGTTGCGTCTGGCATCTGGCATCTCAGTCCTGGCTTGTCTTTAGGTTATCTGAAATGTGAGGCTGCCTATCTTAAAAGCTCAAAGTAGAACTTGAGTGAACTTTGCTCATCTGGCTGAGAATGAGGTAACGAAAAAGTTGCAGTGGGGATGGAGGAGGTTGTGTCATTGACTTCTCACGTTAGGTCCATTTTGATAGACTTCTGGGAAATGCAGGCAGGAGGGTAGCAGCTATGAAGCACGCTCTGTGGTCTTTTAGTTGATGAATAATGCTCTGTTTTAGTGAAGGTCCTGCAGTTGAAGATTGTTCTTTATATACAAGAGGATAAGTATAAATAACGTAGGAAGAACGGATTTTTTCATGTTTTCTCCCCCTGTATCTTAAAATTGAATGCTCTTTGTTTTTTCTTTATTAATATCACGTTAAAGCAGTACATTTCCTCACTGTTCAAAAAATCTTCTTAAACGGGCTTTTTGAAACTTACGTGTTAGCATGTTCCCTCCTAAGGAACAGCTTGGATTGCACGTTAATTTCTTCAATTAGTGAAGTGAAAATCAAAGGGATGAAAGAACTGTAAGGTTTCACATGAGATGTATGTAGAGAATGTTGAACTGAAAATTCACACTACTTTGTTACTCAGGCATTTTTAAAAGTGTGAGCTCCCCTTGTAAAGCATGGGTGAGACAGCGGATGCTTGTATGTGTCTTGCGTGAAAGTGAGATTAGCATTAAGCTATGGACATCGGGGTTTTGTAGCTGAATTCTTAATGTATCCATTAATATTCTTATTAATTTATATTTTAGAAACCTAACCTTGGGAATATTTAAGAAGCGAATGCCTCTGGATTTTGGAACAATTTGGTATGTACGTAACAAGCCTTCAAAGGGTACCTTACTGAACACTTGTGCTGTTAGGGGATATTTCTGGTTCCTGTGGATTTACGCCTCTGGAAGGGAAGAAGGGTACATATAACAGTCACTGTATACTTGTTATAAGCTTCAGTTGCTTGAACCCACTCTTCTTCCACATAAAGCTTTGTGGATGGGAAGTCATTAAGCAGGTGCCCTATTTGAAAGTTGGGAACACAGAAGTTCTCATGGAGCTCTTACGGATGAGCAGAATTTTAAATACAACAGAAGAGTTCAGAAAATTGTGAGCAGCTGTACCTGGGGTAACTGAGTAATGTTGTATCAAAAAACGCCTGTTGTTTTAAAATCCTCCCAGTGAGTCATGTAGTGTTGGTGATGTGGCCGAAACAAGAGTGGTAATTAATGGCACTGAGCAGGGAAGGGTTGCCAGTGTGTAAATGCTGATTAATATTTTCAGGAAACATTTCTGTAAAAGGAGATGCTTCTGTAGGAGTAAATGAAAGTTATTACACCCAGCCAGGTGGAACTGGCTAAACGAACGCAATTCAGAAAGCAGTAGTTCAGTAGAAAAGAGTTTGGAGGTTACGCTGTTGGAGCAGTTGAAGCTGACTGCACAGGAAGTGTGAAGAAAACCACTCATTTTGGGTTGAGTGCAAAGAGACTTCCACTGTATTGTACTAGTGATCTCAGCTGAAATGCAGTGCACAGCTTCGGGAGTCACACTTGAGAAAAAAGCATGGGCTGTTGAGAGAGGCCCCAGAAGGCAGCAGGCACCCAACTTGAAGAGACAGAGGGAGTTGTGCGTTGTTCCAAGGCCAGAGTGGCCATTTGTGCTGGGTTTTGTTAGTCAACGGGAAGATCTAAATGAAGATGATTAGATAATGAGAGAGTTCCTAACAAGCATCAGAACATCAAAGCATGCCTGTGGTGTTTATGAAGTTTCGTTCATAAATATCTTCCTTGGAGAAGAGTGTTTGAATTGCCTGTAGTGAGGGGCAGCATTAAGTGATGCTGCATTTGGGCAGATGGTTGAAGTAAACGGCCTGTTAAGGTCTGCCTTAGCTTAGTGATATCATCCCATTCACAGTTAAAAAGATGAGCTTTTGGAGAGAAAATCCAGAATTCTAGCATTCAAAGATTTTGGTGTATATTTAGGCTATTTCTCAGAGAAAAGACGGTCTACTTAGCTCTTGAGGGCTGGTGGCCAAGTAGGCAAAGTTAGAACAATCCACCATGTTAACTTTTACTGACTGTAATTATTGCTTTCATATATAGTGCAACTATTAGAGCTGATAATTAATTTTCTTTGGCTGGTAATTCTCTCATACTTGCTTAAGCTTATCTGCTTTTAAATGTAAAATATTATTTCATCTCACAAAATCACTTCTAATGTTTCTGCACATGTAACTAATTTGCTACAATAAATATTTAACATCTTTTAAGCTCTGTACCTTGTGCTCCTGTGGAGAGAGAAGGACTTCTGAGCAAAGAGGAAAAAGAAATATTTCCTTGTGTTAGGGTGGTAGAGCACTGGAATAGGTTGACCAAGGGGGTTGTGGGTGCCCCATCCCTGGAGGCATTCAAGGCCAGGCTGGATGTGGCTCTGAGCAGCCTGGTCTGGTGGTTGGCGACCCTGCATATAGCAGGGGGGTTGAAACTGGGTGATCGTTGTGGTCCTTTTCAACCCAGGCCATACTACGATTCTATGATTCATTCTAGCTTGTTAGCAGCTTTGCTTGTTATTTGTGATATTTCCCAGATATTCTCAGTGTTAAAATCAGTTGTGAATTCAATTAAAGAATCTTTGCAGAACTGTGCCAAGTCCAACTAAAACCACCGCCAGCATGACTTCCCTCCTGGTGAGCCAGATCTCTTCAGTGAGGAGCGGGGTTCGCCACAACCCTGCTGCAGAAATGGCCAGCGAAGGTAGACATCAGTGTGGACTGTGCATGAAAGTGAGCACTCCAATCCAAGCCAGAATTGGACTGGCCATATCTGTGAGGGCAACAAAGCATAGAGAAAACCAGCAATAATTTATGTGAAGAAGTAATTGAAATTAGAATTAAGATGAACAAAGCAGTTGACAGGGAACCAAAGCGCTGTTCATGTATTAAAGACTTGAGGGAAAGTGGGCCTACTGCCCCCTCCCCTGTCACGGACCCAGATTGATCTTGATAACCCCTTGACAAGTGGGGATACAAAGGATGCTACATTGCAAAGCTAGGGTGTTTTTAAGTCTAAATTCAGAAATGTACCTGCTAGCTAACAGGCTTTTCTCATTCTCTTGCAATCATATTCTTCCTCCAAAGAGAGGTGATTTTGTCAGTTTGAGTTCTGTTTTAATAAAAAACTACACCGATAAAATTACTCTCACTGGTAACATAACTGGAGTGGCTTCTGTTGGTCTTCTGAATTCAAAGCCAGGAAATGTTTGGAGCTGTTAGTGAGGTGACTTGTCGTGGTTTGGCTCTCTTACCCGTGAGTTTTGTTGGAGTTTTGTTTGGTGGGTGTCTTTGAATCATGCATGAATCCACTTACGGTTTTTTGTTGTGTTTCTTGGATTTTAAAGCAGATCTTCACAGTTCTTTCTATTTCGGTTTTTCCTACAAAAGAAGATACTAAAACTTCTGCAAGGATAATCAGAGAGGGCTGGAGATTTTTTGAACTGCCAATCTTGTAGCATTTTGGATAGTGCTGTGTTGAGTGTTTATGGATTAAGTTTGCTTTCCTTTGCTTCTTCACAGCCTGACAGGATGCAAACAAGAGGAGCTGCGTTCACTTTCCATGTTAACCTACCTGTGGTTTTCTGCTGGGTTTTCCTGGGAGTGTAGTGAATTAATGGCAGTTGGCAGCAAGAGCATAAAGGGAAAGGCAGTACTGGAAGAAAACAATGCATTTAAAGAAACAAGAGCAGAAGGCAGAGCTGTGAGCTTGCCCGGCAGACTGCAGTGTGCTTTTATCAAGTCCAAGGCTAGCTTTGCTGCACCCATCTCTGCCAAAGGCTGGGTGCTTGGTATTGCACTGCCTTGATGCTGGCAGCGTACTGCTGTGTGGGGAGGCTGCTGCTGTCTCTCAGTATTAGAATTTGAATTCCATGACTTTAAGTAGCACCTGAACGGAAACATTTTTTCCCCTCCTGTTCGTTGCCCCCTTTCCCTCTTAAGTCAAAAGCTTGTTAATACAGTGTGCAGCACGTGCAGTGCTTCCGATTATCTGGAAAATGATTGCTTGGGGAAATAAATGCAAATCTGTGATTGGTGTTCCCAGGAAATAGAACTACTTTTAGGTGTTTTCCTCCTTTCAGCCAGTTCTCTGAACGTTCGTAATAACCAGCAGCCTTAAAATAAAAGCCTAAATATAGTTTCCATTTCTCATCGTACTACGGGGATGTTAATCTTCTTGAAAGGACTTTGGGTTGGGTTTTGTTTTGGGCTTGGTTTTTTGGTTGTTTTTTTTTTCATTTTAAAAGGATTTATACAGATATCTTCAATTTAAATCTTACATATTAGATGAAATCCAGGAGATCCTCATTGCCGTATATAATAGGAGAAAGGATGTACTGAAATGAATGTTTGTATTTAGCTAGAGGATGAGCATGTAAAACCTTCATTTCTAGTCCAGCCTAGTTAGTACTTTTTGCTAAGCTGTTGTTGAAGGTCTTACATAACTAAGGCTTATGTTGGGTGGGTGCTTTTCAGCAGCGAGCTCATAGTTGCTGTAGCTGAGCAGAAAAATGCTTCATGCAGGTGTGGGAAGTTCTTTGTACAGTGCATCAACAAAGAGAGGCCTTTTCTTGTTCCTTGTTTATAGCTGCTAAGTGCATGCGCTTACATCCAGGCTCATTTGTGTCAGGCAAACTGCTGTACAATTTAACACCTGTTCTTCTCTTCTTTCACTTTTTCTAGTGAGTTTATGTGGAAGAGATGCTGTGGCTGTTCTCAAGCTCTCTGACAAACTAATTTCAATGTAAGTAATTATTTGTTTGATGTTGTCAGTTAAGTGGTGCGCAGGTCACAGGTCTGTGTACGCAAGGAAAAGGAAAATAAATCACATCACTGAAAAGTTTTCCTTTACTTTCTTTTCTGGGAAGCTTTTATGCTTTTGAGGTTTCAGTTTTTATATTCTGGGTCAGATGCCCTTGTGCAGACTCGTTAGTCGCTCATCCGTGAGTCAAGCTTAGATGTGCTTCTTCTTTTCCATAGGCCATTCTCAGGAAGAACCAGCCACACGAAGTGCTGGGGAATCCTCTGTATGTTACACATTTCTACCATTTTAATCATGTGTTTGTTTTGCTCAGGTTTCAGTATTGCATCACCTTGTGTTGAGTAACAGAAGCTGTACTGTTCGTTGATCAATGTGACAGTCCCCAGCAGTTTACGAGATGAGCCAAGCCCGTGGGAGATATGACTTCTGCATTGGGCTGGTGTTGGCTATGAGCTCCAGCATCTTCATTGGAGGGAGTTTCATCCTGAAAAAGAAAGGCCTTCTCCGATTAGCTAGGAAGGGCTCCATGAGAGCAGGTAAACGCATGTTGGAGAAACTTGATGACATTCCAGTTTCACTGCTTAATAGATTACTGAATTTATGATCTCCTTCTTACTTTTAGGCACATGGAACCTCAAACATTTATCCAGTGTGTTCTTGTTGTGTTTTTTCCCTCTGGTGTCAAATACACCTAACTCAGCATGTGACACATACTACTTGATTTGCATACAGTGCCCTGTAGGGACACTTATAATAAAACTATTCCTTCGTATATTATTAACTAATATACTTGAATTAATTTTGCAAAGTGAACTTGGAACCAGCACTCTCAACTACATTTACGCTCCTAAGAGGGTGAACTTAACTGCATTTGTCAGGAGATTGTTTTAGAAAACCCAGAGTCACGCTTAATGATATGCTGTAGTGGAGCTGCTCAAAGTGTTTGTCTCTCATTGTTGCCTCTTTAAAGCCAGGAACATTCTAAGCGACGCTCAGTTCTACTTACAGATTAATCTATTACCAATGCAGAAAGCCTTGTTAATGGACACTTGTATACATTTTCAGCTTTATTTGGTTGAACTGAATTTAAGAATATTAAATCACTTTCAGTGTAGCTGTTACCATTTTGGGAATTGATTTTTTCATCAGTCTGTCAATGTATTGGTTGGAACTATAAAATTCTGACTAGCACTGCCTAGATTCTTTCTTTTCCTTATGGCTGACTCTGTTTGGTAAACGAGGCTCATGTTTGCAGTATCTGGGAGCAACCAAGTCTGAGTTCGGCCTGTAGCAGGGAGGTGCCCGACTTAAGACCTTAAAGATTTTAAAGCCGCTTTCCCCCACCTCAATAGCTGAAAAGTAAATGAGGGATTGTTACCCTACATCAGAGATGTAATAGAACATTGGTTTGAGAGCAGCATGCAGATGATTGCAGAATCTTTAGACTGTTCAGAAAGTTGAATCTGAATTCAGTACCGGTCCTGTCTGCTTCTGAAAGATGGTTGATTTTGAGTGAGATACGCAATTCGTTCTGCCTGGTTTGGAATGGGGAAATGTGACTGCATTTCACGTTGGTGCATGTAGTTGACTGTCTAAGCCATGCCTGATTTCCACGTTGTTTCTCTGAGATGTGTAACTTGGCTTTTTGCGTTGTTATAGTGAGTTAAAATAACTGTTTTTCATGTCAAGCCAATATGGTCATCACTGCCATTTCTAATAAAAAGGAAACAAAATAATTAGTTTTCAGAGTGGGCTGTAGGAAGCATCTGCATGTCAGAGCTTGACAATGATTTCAATTCCTCTAGCTCAAGAGACCATGTCAAAATGATATCAAAGACTGCCTGTATTTTTAAGAGCCAACAAAAATGTTTTGGCAGTGTTGTTAGTGACAGGGCCAGCTGTTTGTTGATATGTGTGTTTTTAATGGAGTAACAAACACTCTTTCAGGTCAAGGTGGTCATGCGTACCTTAAGGAGTGGCTGTGGTGGGCTGGACTTCTTTCAAGTAAGTAAATTTGGGGATGGTGTCTGTCTTCTTTACTTCTTATTACTTAAACTCTGAACTTACTGTCTGTAATCACAGTAACTATAGCTTAGTGTATGCTGTAGCCTGTGTTTTGCCTTGTAGCCTGGCACTGTAGATACCTACACGCAAAAGTGCATGACTCCAGTTAGCAGGCTGGGGAGATAAAACGTGGACACCAAAGTAAAGCACCTCTTCTTATTTGGCAGAATTAATTGTAGTGCCTGTTGTAGTCCCCCAGCCTGTTTTGTGTTAAAAATAGTAATGGAGGTTTTGTGTTCTACTAGTACTGTTAGCCCAACACCACCATTAGATTTTTTTCCCTTGTTCCTTCACCGCATGTTCATGTGCACAAGAAGATTCACACGTTTGTTGCATTAAGACAGCCTAACTTCTTTTTATTATCGTTACTACTCTGCAGTGGGAGCGGGCGAAGTAGCTAACTTTGCTGCCTATGCTTTTGCACCAGCTACATTAGTGACTCCTCTAGGAGCTCTCAGTGTTCTTGTAAGGTAAGAAATACTAACAGAAAGCAATGTGATTGCATAGAGTGAAGCTAAATATTTATAAGTGCCTGAGATATGCTGTAATAAATGTGGTTTGTTCTTAACTATAAATGAAGAGCGGTTATAAATGTCAGAAGTAACTTTAAGTTTCTCCAAGTTTGTGCGACTGCGCTGAAATGAGTCTGGCAATCTGCACCTCAGTATGTGAAAAGCTGTTGCCTTCTCCATTTTAAAAACACATTGTATGCAACACAGGAGTATTTTTGCTCCTAATTCAAGACTTTTGTCTTTTTAAAATGATTTTTACAAGTGCCTCAATACAGAGTTCAGGGGAGGCAGCGTAAAAAGGAGCTGCAAAATCCTGCAAGTTAGTTCTGCCTGCAAGGAAGGATCTTGATAGAAAGTCGACTATGTTGCGATTTTAAATAAAAGCTTAATCGGTGGAATTGCCATAAGTGGTTTATGGCCAATAAAGGTGTCCCTGCTCACCAAAAAGCACACGTTATGTATGTAACTGGCATGTACAGTCAAATCAATCTGTAAGCAGATGAACAAATAAATATTACTAATTGCATGTTTTGTCCATTCTTTTTTCTTCTTAGTGCCATTCTGTCATCCTTCTTTTTAAATGAAAAACTTAATCTACATGGAAAAATAGGGTGTTTGCTAAGTATACTTGGATCGACCGTGATGGTAATTCATGCTCCACAAGAGGAAGAAGTAGAAACTTTAGATGAAATGTCCAACAAACTACGTGATCCAGGTAAGAAAAATGCTGGCTTGGTCTCTGAGTACTTAATGCAGAAAGATGTGTACTTACTCTTCTCTAAGCAGAGAGTTTTATTACCAACCTCAAATACCAGAGAGATGGCCTGTGTCTGCTTCATGTTGTCACAGCGGAGTAGAGATTTAGGTTCTGCCATGTGATTCCATGGGAGTCTTAACGCTGATACAGTGGCAAAGGTAGTGTGCCCAAGTTTTGTTATTTTAGCAAGGTCACACTAAAATTATTTTAACTTCAGTTTTGGTGGAGTAATGAAAAACTTGCTGATCTTTTCTGTTAAAGCTGAGCCAGTCGCCTTTTTAATATGTGCTTTCCCATTACCCCTAAGATGCTTGATAGAATACATAAATAACAAGATGTCTTTTCTCCCCAAACGCAGGTTTTGTGGTCTTCGCAACACTTGTTGTCATTGTGTCTTTAATTCTAATAGTTGTGGTGGGACCTCGCCACGGACAGACCAACATTCTTGTGTACATCACCATTTGCTCTGTGATCGGAGCATTATCAGTCTCCTGTGTGAAAGGTCTGGGCATTGCTATAAAGGAACTTTTTGCAGGAAAACCAGTGCTGAAAAGTCCGTTGTCTTGGATTCTGCTGCTAAGCCTTATTGTCTGCGTGAGCACGCAGATCAACTACTTGAACAGGGCTCTGGATATATTCAACACTTCAATAGTGACTCCGATCTACTATGTTATCTTTACGACATCTGTTTTAACTTGTTCTGCTATCCTGTTCAAGGAATGGCAACACATGGCGGCTGATGATATTATTGGCACCTTCAGTGGCTTCCTTACTATTATCGTGGGGATCTTTTTATTGCATGCCTTCAAAGATGTTAACTTCACCCTAGCAAATTTGCCCGTTTCCTTGCGGAAAGATGATAGATCAGCAAATGGGTCTTTGCTGAGCACTTATGACTGCTTTAATCACGATGAAGAAAGTTCTACCTGTGTAAGTGAAATACAATCCACGGAGAGTCTGTCAGCCAGGAGAAATGGAAGTCTGTCAGCCTTCTGAGAACATGTACTTGTTACATAAGAGAAGAACAATTCTGTAACTCTGGATTTATTTTTCTCTTCCTGCTGTGAAATGTCTGAGCTTGTCTGGAACCTCACGTACTTCTTAACAGTGTGGGTAGACAATCTTTAAGTTCTATTAGTTTGGATCACAAACACCGAAGGGGGGTTTAATTTGCCTTATTTTTACTTTACAAAAATACTAAAATGACCTCAGACCACAGCTGGTGTTGTTGCTTAAGTTATGTAAATACTTTCATTTCCCTCTTCTGTTTCAAGATGTATTGCACTAATGACAATTTTATCCAAAATAAATGGCTTTATTTCTGCATTGGTGGTAAACAGACTGCAGTGGGCCTGAATCCTTTGTGCTTGTGCCCCAATGACTGCTGAACGGCTGTAACGTATTACAATGGGAGCTGTCCCAGTGTGGGGCAGAGGAAAGCTACAACCAAGAAGCAGTAATCATTTGAAGGTCCTACTTACCTAAAGCTTTGTTAAACCTGGAGCATTTACATCAACAAACCAACCCTAATCACAGAACTGTAGTTCTGGTTGCGGTAATGCAGTACTTCAGGAAGTGGACCATAAGAAAACAAACCCAAAATGTCACTGCTTAGATAGATAGTGTTCTGCTGGCGATTTTTTGAAGCAAGTTCACAAATGCAGAAAATAAGTATTAGTGATACAGTTTTATAACAACGTTCTTACTGTAGATGTTGTAGGCTAAAGCCGACTATTTACTGCTCTCATTTTGTCAGTTTCAGTGCTTAATGTTAAGGAGTACAGTTTATTACCAGGACAGAAATCAAGCAACTCCCACCTGTGAAACTGACTCTGCTACCTTCCTTTTCATTTGTGGAGGAGACACCAAGATGTCAAACAAGAAAAAAGGTCCTTGAAATTCTGGGCGAAGAACAGGATTAGAATTTCTGTCTGGTTTTAAGGAGCATCACATCTCCACTGTTCAGGTACAGAGCGCAGCCCTCCAAAGACCTTAAAAACTGGGTGCATCAGGCTGTGCAGCAGTAGCACCAGACTGCTGGCTGCCACATCCAGTACCAAAACACCAGCCTGACTCACTGAGCGACAGGCTAAAATTTCATGTAACATTTTACTTTATATTGTAATAGATGATTTGGATTCCAGATCCACCGTGTTTGATAATTTAAAATAAGAAGAGAGTTAGTTATGCCTTTTGTGCACTTTATTGTTTCCCTTTAGGGCGAGCAATTATACTAAGTGAAGAAAGTGGTGGATTATTATTTTTTTTTTTTAAATCACTTGTATCTGGTTGAAGAAATAATAAGCTACCTTAGAAAATGGAAAGCTAACAGAGGAGTAATCTCTGAAATTCTCTTCAACATTTTCATTGAAGGGAAAATACCATCCTGAAATCTGTACTAATGCTAGTATTTCTAACGTGTTCACCTAATCAGTTCACTTAATGCTGCTAGTTAACCAGTGAGAATTAGAATTTACTTTAATCACACCACAATTAGTTAATTTTACAGAGTTCTTAAGCCAAAAACCAGGCTCTGTTACTTAACTAACTGTTTATGCAGCACAGGGCCAATGTGAAGCCTCAGGTATGTGAGACTGACTTAGCTCTAAACCAATAATGATCTCAGCAAATTAAGCATTTCTTCTATTCTTTAATTGAAGCCTGAAGCAGAGGTGAACGTTTGATTGACTAGAAGGCTTCCTGGCACTCCACTATGAAGAAATAAAGAGTTTTCTTTAAGAAACATTTATTTATATAGTAGAAGAAATGCTTGAATCAAGCTGGTGTAACAAAGCACAAGCATCTCCCGCACACCGTGGCAGCCATGTGTGCCTGCTTGCCAGAACAGTGGCTCTCAAGCACAGACAGTCTGGGACAGCCTACATCAGAGTAAATTTACTTGCAGACTGTCTGACAAATCTATCTTCTGTTTTGTGAGGAATTTTAGCTCTTTTTTTTTTTTTTTTTTCTCCTTTCTCAAGGAGAAACAAGAACTCCTTTTCACATGTGAACATGTATTTGGGTAGATGGGCTCGTGTCTCTAACCAAAATACAAGTAGGGGAGGAAGCTCTTACTCGGAAAACGTAGAGATCCCATTTTAATAAAGTTCCACCACTTACAAATACCAGGAATACTATTAGTCACCTCCATGGTTAAGTAAAGTAACCACGTTAAGTAAATTGTTAGAGCAGTCCCCTGAGTTAGCCTTCATTTCTGCAATTACTGATCACAGAGAGTAGTTTTGTGTAGTGAAAGAGCAGTCGACTAAAAAAATCAATTATTCACAAAGCAGCTGCAGAATTTGTTGGTTTGTTTTGTGGGTTTTTTTGTTTGTTTGTTTGTTTTAATGAAGGCTAATTAAGCAATTAATGCTTTAATACAATTAGGCATTGGTTTCTAAATCTTTCTACAGAACCCAGTTTCTTACCCTCCGCAGCTATTATTTTGATAGCTTGGGGGAACGTGTATTCTGATCCGGTCTAAAATGGCCACCTCAGAAAAGGAATGCAAAGAGATTGCAAGAACAAACCTTCTACAGCTGCAGGCTTTTAATCAAAGTATATAAAATTTTAGTCTAGAAAAATAAGTATGGATTGTATACAGTTCCTGTGCTTGGAGACTGAAGAAGACAGTGCACCACTCAAATGGCACAGGCAGACTGAAAAGGGGCAGACACAAGGATTTCTTCAACCTGTGGGTGTTTTGTCTTTCTCATACTTTCAGCCTAAGCAGGTGCAAAAAGTACCACTGGGGAGGAAATCTAGTTGCTGGCAAGGGACTGATGAATGGGCGGCTGGAAGCAGCGCACGTGTTCCACGGGTGTGCTCTCTCCGTCTCCAGACTTCAAATACTTGTCCAAAATAGCGATTATTTCATCATTCAGAATCTGGAACTTGCGAATTCTTTCAACCATTTTCTTCAAAGGCTGCAAAAATGAAAAACAAAAACCCTACAATTAGCTCTGGAAATGAAAAGCACCAAATGCTTTGACGTCACTTGGTTACAAATGTTTCCCCGTTACCACTAATGCAATGAAGAAATCCAGGGTGCGTTCCGGTTTCTGACACTGCAGCTTTTTGTACAAAAAGGGCAATTTACAACCGACTTCTTGTAATCATAATCTACGTGCAAGCGTAGGAGATGAGCAGCGTTCAGAAAATCCTATACAGCCAAGTAATTACAGCCTTCAGGCTCCAGTATTAGCATCTAATCCTTTGTACTTCGATTTTCAACGCTTCATTCCAACAAACGATCAGTACATCTGCACAGCACCTGAATACAAACAGCTCTGATTTTTTTGTTTGTTTGTTGTAGTGAATTAAGAAAGATGTTTTCAACATACCACGTTCTTTATAACCTCATCTTTGCCATCATGCTTTTGGACTTTCAGCAGGTGGTAGCAGAAATCCAACACGTCAAAGCGACGCTGCTGTCCCAAGAGCACAATGATCATGCAGCCAGCCCAGTGCAGGCCATCTCCAAAGCACTGCCTGAAACAGAAACCAGAACACAAAGAGCCTTCAAATACAGCTACAGGATATGTTTAGGAATCAGCTATTATACTAAAATACATGTTAAATAACTCCAGAATATGTCAAACGTGAATCTAAAAAAACACTGTAAAATCTAGTGGATCAATTTCGCTTTCCAGGTACCACAAGTGATGCAAATGAATGCTTAACACACAAAAAAAGGAGGCCTCACTTTCTGCTGTCCTACAATTTACTTACAGTTAGTTAGTTACTTCAAGGACATTTCCCTTCCCCTCCCCTCCCTTCCCCTCCCTTCCCCTCCCTTCCCACTTCGGCTCTAGCAGCATACATTTCATTTTCAAAGAAAACAGAAGGGAATTCAACACTGTTATCCTGCTTTTGGATGCAGACAGGAAAGGAAGCACATGTCATTTTTCCCATAGCTGGTCAGTGAAAGAGCACTCGACAGCAGCAGTTTTTCGAAATACGGGTATGTGCAAATTAGCAAACCCAAGTACCATATTAACGTGTTAACTTTCAAATGCTCATCCTTGCAGAGAGGAGTCAGATGATAAGAAAATACTAGCTAGGAATGCGCACACATGTCCAGCTATTTTATTTATTTATTTGCATTCAGCTCCTGTAATGGTAAGACTACCACTGAACAACGTGTGCTAGAGCCTGCTTGTCATGGGATCGCTCATTCTACGCTGTCAGTACTTAAAATAGAGGGTTATTTTCTTTAAAGATACAATTAATTATTTCTGTGTTCATGCGTTATGAGCCCCTCCCGGCGACCGCAGCGCTTCCCTTGGCTTTGCAGTAAGCAGACACACAAACAAACCCCTCTGTTTGGTGCCTCGCAGCCCCCCCAGTGCAGAAGGAACAAAGAAAGCACTGTTGGCGCAGGTGCACCACCGGCAGCTGCCCATACGTACTCCACAGTGAACTCGTGTGTTCCCACAGGGATGCAGTAGACGAACTGCATCGCGCTCCAGAGGCGGTGGAATTCTACGCACTCATCCACGTGCATCACCCCATTGCTGGGTAAGGGCCCACGCCAGATGGGATCGTCCAGGAAGGACCGGATCCTTGTCAAGATAACCTCAAACATGGACAGGCCGCAGCAGAGGCGTTCCTTGGTCAGCAAGTCGCCTTCCCTTGCGATTGCTATTTGCTGAGAACGGAGAGAAAGTGCAAAATCAGTTTACAAGCCTTCTTCCACAATGACTTCTAGAAAAGTATCATCCTGAGCTAACAACATAGCACTGTTCACATAAATGCTCCAGTTCCCATACTGTGCTCTGCTCTGGAGCACAGTGATTGGAAAACATGTGATAAGAGCTTAAAAAAAAAAAAAAAAAAAAAGCAACCATAATTCAGTTTCACTTGGTTTATTCTAGAAGTTTCTCCTGACCTAGAGGTGAAGTCAGAGTTCAGTTCAGTGAAAAAGCACTCAGACAAATCTAAGGGCCTTTTCAAATAAACGTGTACTCCACTGCCACAGTGAGCAACGCTAATGCAGTAATGCTAGTTCTGAACCTGTCCTAAGGAAGTTTTAAGAGGTTTTTGCCTGCACAGCTGGAGGCAGAAAGCAAGAAGAGTGTTCAGTGGCCTGCTGCTAGTATGGGCTGTAGCTGCTGCAGCTGCTAGAGATGAGAAAGCTTCAAAGACAGCAGAAATGGACTCAAATAAAACCAAAAAATGGCAATACCAAGTCAGTGCTTGTCCCACTCGTGCCACCACACTGACTGCTCTCTTCTGCGGCACAGCAGCACCCACCACTGTGCGTTACAATAAAAGCAGTCTGAAGGCTTTGCTTCAGAGCACTCTGCTGTACACAATTCACATCTCAGTGGCTTGTAAACCACCACGGTTCACAGAGTATTATTGTGCTTGCACAGTGACCGAAAAACAGTGCCGAAGCTACAAAGGCAGTGGAAAAAGAATGTCCTCCTTGGTCATCAGCCTGCCTGGAGAACTCAACTCAAACGACCACTCATTTTCAGTAGCTAATTTACTGGCTGAAAGAGGAAGAAATTGTTTTAAGAGAATTACGTACATTAAAATGGATCACACTGGGTGGAATTTGCATTAGCAGCTCACATCCTGGCCTGTACGCTGAGCACATATTATGTAGTAATGTACATGAATAATACAACGTTCCTCCAAACCTGCCACCTCCACCCATCTCAAGTATTTTAAACTTCTGGGCTATAACAGCTTTACCAAATCCATGGATCTAATACAATTCCTGTTATGTGAGCAAGCTGGGTGTGCAGGTTGAATTCCTGACACAGCTATCTGCACTGTGTCAAAGAACAGGCTTCTGAGTGCCCAGAAATGTCCTGAATTGCCTCAGACAGAAATGAGAGCAAGATTACTTGCGGTGTTCCCAGTCTTTCAATGAGAGGGACCAAGTGTAACGGAGCGTATTTTGATTCGAGTCTCTTCATTTTAGCATCAAGCCTTTCACCCTCTGAAAGAAAAATAAAAGGAGCGTTGATTCATCTGATTCATTTGACTGATATCCGACAATATATTCAGTGCAGTGATAGCTGAATACATTTTTATTTTTATTGGCTGTTTCAATTGTAAACAGTTGGTTAAATCTTCAATGTGCTTTTAGAAAAAAATACGTATTATTTTAAATTGTAGATTGGGACGTCCAAACAAAAAAAAACCCACCAGGTGTTTATAGTGGAACACATTTCATGCATTACTAGATTCAAGACAGAAAGTAAGGCTCTATTATGCTGCTGCAGCTAACGTATTTGACTCCCACTTATACTAACCAACAAAACTGCCTGACTGTAGAAAGTGGGTTATAGTGAGGATGGAATTTTGTGTATAGGAAGGCTTGAAAAAAGCACTTGGCACCCCCTCATTACTGACAAGCAGGAAATACTCTTTGGCAAGTGAGAAATACTGTTTACAATGGTCTAACAAATGGTTTGTTTTATGTACAGAGATGCAAGAGTCTGAAAATGTTCTCAAAGATTTTTAGCTGATGGGGTTTCTCTGAGCAGAACAGATCAGCTGCTCTGGCAGTGAGAAATAGAGGGGACGAGACAGAAGAGCAGCCTGGAAAGAAGCAGAAGAGCAAGGGGAAAAAAGCTCACTTCCTAACAGTGATGGATAAGAAAAGGGGATACTCAAGAAAGCAATCCTGAAAACACTCAGTGTGCATCAATGTAGTAGAAAAAAAAAATAATAGAAAAAAAAACATATGAAAAGTCTACAGAAACCGCTTGCATTTACTTTATCTGCACCCAGGCTTAGCATACCTCATTGTGATCAAGAGTCACATACACTAGACAGTAGCTTCTGAAAAGCCTCTCACCTTCCCCACACTGAGGCATCACTTCTGCCCCAAATACCCCACTCGTCTCTGACGGAGCATTCCTCAGCTCCCTCCTGTGGTCTGCAATGCAACTTGCCAAGAATATATTTTTCAGCCAGGCAACCAGGCTTGAATCAGTTACCTCTACCATAAATCTAACAGCAGTGTTGGTAAAGGACTGGAAGTGGTCACCAGTCGCGCAGCAGCATGTAAGGAAAGCAGAAAGCATTGCCTGAACAGGGTGTTTTCATTCCATACCTTTGACGTGAACTCTCGGCAGGATGTTTTGGAATGGTGCCGCATGCAGCAGGTCACACACTTCCTCTAGGGACTGGAACGAAATGGAAAGGAGGCAGTTGTTAGGAATAGAGAGTCCCCAGATCACACCAAATGCAAAAACTGGGCTTCCAAAAGCATGCTGATGCTGACGCAAGAACAGCAGAGGGCAGCCAGCCTCTGCTGTCAAAGCTGCACACATAACTGCTCTGGCGCTCTCTTCACAGAAGTACTTCCAAAGATGATATGATTTCACCAGGTTACCTTGGATTGACAAAGAAATCAGCAGCTCTCCTCCCACCCTGAGCTGGCAGTTCTTAAAGGACAGGATATTTATTAAAAAGACTAATTCAGGATGAGTAATTTCAGTGTGAAAGTGGCAGACGGATCCTGAGCAGACAAACA
Organism: Alectoris magna; assembly: GCA_030625065.1. Taxonomy (NCBI): domain Eukaryota; kingdom Metazoa; phylum Chordata; class Aves; order Galliformes; family Phasianidae; genus Alectoris; species Alectoris magna. The sequence goes on from CM060560.1 coordinate 66,380,080, forward strand.
GAACTGTGATGGATGACGCACAGCTCAGCTATTTTTACCAGCACTGTTCCCACAACACATTATCACGTTGGGCACGTCTCCCAGCCAGGCAGGCCGAGACACCTCCCAGGAGCTGCTTTACCTCTTCGGGGATGTGGGGAAGGAAGAGAGATGCCTCCTGCTTCTTGGTTGCTGTACATGCAGAGATGACCAGCAGATGACACACAGCTTTGCTGTGCATCTGCCTCCTTTCTGGAGCAGAGGCTCTGCCTATTTGCGGTCCTCAGTGCAAGTATTAGAAGATGTTCATCAGCTATAGCCCTGGCAAGGCCAAAGTACTATGGCTATGTGCCTTTCCTAGCTCTAATCGTTGATGTCAACAACATGAAAATGGGCATGGTATGCAGTGAAGATTAACGGGATCCAGCCACTAGCAGAGATGCACTAAAGACCATAAATCTTGCACTAGTTATGGCAGATGATCACAGTGGAAAAATACTGGAATAGTGATAGGACATCAGGGCACCGCTGAGGGCAAAACCAAGAGGAGGGGCAGCAAGCAGCGGTGCGTTACTAGAAAGTGCCTTCAAGGCCACGTCACACTGAATGTGATTCCAGCACCAGCATCACTTCAGTGCACCCTCAGCTAATTGTCCCAGGCAGCAGCAGGGCCTTCACCTGACTGCCCTCTCACCTCATGCCCTGTTAACCTGAAGCCCACTCTAGGAATCCAGTTTCTCTCCGCTGTGACAGTTATCCCATCAAAGGATATGGTTTCACCACTAGTCACCTGGCCCTCCCATCACTCTCTGTCCCTAGGGAGGAATGCTCTAACACTGAACAGGTCTCCTGAGGAACAGCATGCCTTCATTATCTCAGCTAACATTACCAGTTTTAAACACCTGAGAGGACTCTTACATGAGGATTTATGTTTGTGCACAGCAGGCCCCCAGCCAGCTTGCTGAGTGAGTTAATGTCGGGTTGGTTGGTAGTCAGCAAAGACCTCTCCTTGATGCACAGCCCAGCCTCAGTGCCTATATGCACAGGTGGGGGAGTCTCTACCCACCTAGAAGGGGCCACACAGGTAAAGAAAGGGAAAACACCACTCGTTGCTTTTCAGACTCATAAGCAGTGCCCACCTTTCCCTCTGTGAGCATCCAAAAGCATTAAGACCAAGAGATCAGCATAGGAAATTGTTCCCACCTATCTGTCTGTGCAACAGCAATCCTGCAGATTTCAACCTTGTTATTTGTGCCACTAGTAACACAAATTTGAGAGTACATTTGGAGACACAGCAGGGTTTTAAACCAGCACAGCAGGTACCTACCAGGCTCTGCTCAATAAGCAGGCAGAACAGGACAGCATTTCCCACTTCCCGCAAATTCTGGAAACAGACAGTCTTCAACTCTGCGTATTCAACGATGTCCTTCAGCTGATGATGGAAAAACTCCAAGATACCTGAAATCGAAAGAGAAGCAAACAAATAAAAGAAATTAAAAATCAAACTCAGAAGCCAGAAAGAAATCGAGCGATGATCACACCGGTACAGCTCTCCACGTATTAGCACATGAGATTATTTTTAATTTATGGACGTGCTTCGTAGAGGAAACTGAAAGGAGCAGTATTTGAACATATTAACAATCAGAGGTTAAGTGTTAAGCCAGTGGTGTGCTGATCATTTCAACTGGATAAGTCATGCAGAATGGAGTGCCTACGTTCTGCTGGATAAAGCCGCTAAAGTAGGAGGTAAGAGAAGGATTTGCAGAAGCTGGAAGACAGAACAGGGCTCCTGTCTGCTATTAGTTTTGTTCCAGCTTCTTATTCTTGATTCTGTTTCTGTCCCCCAGCCTGCTGCACCACCCAACACGCTCAGTTCGCAGCTCTTATTCCCACAGATGACAGAGCCAGCAAGAAGCAGAGCACTGAAGGGAGCACAGGTGATGTCAAGATAGAGCTGATAGCACCACAGACATCCAGATGTGGTCCGTAATCTCACAAAACAATTAAATACAAAAAAGCCCATGTCAAGCTCTACTGGCAAGGATGCGCTAGATCCTGGTTGGCAAGCACAGTCAGAACTGTGCTTCTGACAGATTTCCCCAAAACTGCTGAAAAACAGCTAAATTATTGTTTTCAAAGCCACACAACTCACAGAATCATCTCAAACCTCTCCCAAACAACAGTGAGGCTTAATGCACAGATGGATTCCCAGCTCCTTCCCCCACTCCAGAGAAAGGTTACGCCATCTCCTGGTTTACAGGCAAGCTCAGGAAGCCCCTGGGTTTAGGTGGCTCCTGCAGATCAGCAGCACTGAGGCTGAAGGGATGTGCAGGGTGGGTGAGGAAGAGCAGAAAACTGCAGTAGGACAGACAGCTTCCAGGCTTTTTATAACATATTTCCATCAGCATTTTTCCATCTGTTTGCATAAACCCGGCCTTTTCAACCAAAGCCCTCAAAAGTAGCGGTAGAAGAAAATACATAATGCAAAGCTTTTGGATTGCATGCGAGATAGAGCAGTTTCCATTACACTCAATGAGGAACACAGAGCCTCCAGCACCTTCCCACGTGCTGTTTGGATGCGACTGGAGAACACTTCTTATACAGAGGATGAGCCTTCTGTAGCAAGGCGACAGCCCAGGGGGAGCACATAACACAAAATATGTGCCAGAGCGTATCCATGCCAAGGAAATCCTTCAATTTCAGCAGAGCTTAAGATTTTACAGCGGAAGAAGGAACAGCACAACTAACCCACGTGCTTCTACAGAAAGCCTCACGCCATTAAATTTAGCAACTGAGAACATCGGTAAAGTGCACGGTAAGGGGAGCCAGAACTGCTTTTGCTACATCTCAAAGATCTGTTTGTCAACAGAAAATGTGCAGTAAAGGACTGCTCCTCCGTGCATTCACTGAAGAGAGGTCTCAGACCCAGCTTCACTAGCTTAGTGACTGAATAGGAAAACAGAACAGAAACCCTAACGGAGGTCACCGGTTGTCATGAATGCTTGCTGACTTTGATGGATTCAAAGAAGAAAGTGAAATACAGCTGAAGGGAATGTTACTAATGTTACATGGACAGCTCTGCAGTGAAATCCTGAGAATAACTGATGTCACCTACAGCATATATAATAAAGGAGGAGGATGGCACACAGGGAAACCAAGAACAGCACAGAGAACCGTGACCAGCAATAAAGGAAGCTGTTACCTAAACCCATACTGAATGTGCAATAGAAACCAAATCAAGGCTGTATGTCCCCTCAAAAGCAGCATGAGCCAGAGAAGCGGGAGATTCATATCATGAACACCAAATAGCTACAGGCCAGTCAGTCTCAGCTCTGTGCCTGGCAAGACCATGGAACAGATCCTCCTGAAGGCCCAACTAAGGCACATGGAAAATAAAGACGAGGCGACTGATGGTAACCAACACAGCTTCACTAAGGGCAAGTCATGCCTGAAAAACCTGGTGGCCTTTTACAATGGAGTTACAGCACCAGTGGATAAGGAAGAGCAACTGGCGTCATCTACCCGGACTTGTGCAAAGCATTTGACACTGTGGTCACCAACTGACATTGTGGTCACCAAGTTGGAGACGAATGGATTTGATGGATGGAGCATTCGCTGGATCAGGAACTGGTTGGATGGTTGCACTCAGAGAGTTGCAGTCAATGGCTCAGTGTCCAAGTGGAGACCAGTGATGAGTGGCATTCCTCAGGGATCAGTGCTGGGACTGGTGTTATTTAACACCTTTGTAGGTGACATAGACAGTGGGATCAAGTGCACCCTCAGCAAGTTTACAGACAACACCAAGCTGAGCGGTGCAGCTGACATGCTAGAGAGAAGGGATGCTATCCAGAGGGACCTGGACAGGCTTGAGGGGTGGGCCCATGCCAACCTCATGAAATTCAACAAGACCAAGTGCAGAGTCCCACACCTGGGTTGGGACAATCCCAAGCACAGATACAGGTTGGGCAGGGAATGGATTGATAGCAGCCCTCAGGAGAAGGATTTGGGGGTGTCAGCTAAGGAAAGACTCAGCATGAGCCAGCAGTGCACACCTGCAGCCCAGAAGTCCAACAGTATCCTGGCCTGCATCAAGAGAAGTGTGGCCAGCAGGTCGAGGGAGGTGATTCTGTCCCTCTACTCTGCTGTGAAACCTCATCTGGAATACTGCATACAGTTCTGGGGCCCCCAATACAAGAAGGACATTGAGCTGTTGGAGCTGGTCCACAGGAGGGCCATGAAGATGATCAGAGGGCTGAAGCATCTCCCCTACGAAGACAGGCTGAGAGAGCTAGAGCTATTAAGCCTGGAAAAGACATGTCTCCAAGGAGACCTTACAGTGGCTTTCCACTACCTGAAGAGGCCTACAGGAAAACTGGGGAGGGACTTTTCATAAGGGTATGTAGCAACAGGATGAGGCAAAATGGCTTTAAACTGGAAAAGGGTAGATTTACACTAGATATTAGGAAGGAATTCTTTACTGTGAGGGTGGTGAGATACTGGAACAGGTTGCCCAGCAAGGTTATGAATGCCCCTCCCTGGAAGCATTCAAGGCCAGGCTGGATGGGGCTTTAAGAAGCCTGGTCTAGAGGAGGTGTCCCTGCCTATAGCAGGGGGTTGGAACTAGATGATCTAAATGGTCCCTTCCAACCCAAATTTTCTATGATTCATTCTATGAAAACAACATATTGTCTTCTACAACCGCTCCAAGTTACCGGGTTCCTCTCAAAGTCCTTAACAAAGACTTTTCTTTCTTCTGTGAAAGCTCCCATGGCCATATGCAGATACATAAATGCACACACCCACACACAGGCACTCATGAGCAAATGGTGTCATTATTTTGAGAATCTGACACTCCGTATTTATTACGCAGTTGTTCCAAAAGCCGTATCAGCTACCTCCCTTAGATGCAGCGCTTGATTTAGGGGCCAAGCAGAGGAAAGTTTACAGAAGTACACAGGCAATTTTTGATGGAACAGAAATGACGCTGGAAGCACAATCTGCTCCCCAGTGGAGTCCTGGGGCAGCAGCAAGTTTCCATTAATATTTAAGCAATGGCGCTCCTGGTTACATCCACTTGTCCTGTACAGCACACAGTAGGGCGTTCCTATGAGACTCCATACACATAATGAAGCCCTGCAGAACGACCAACTGTCTTAGTTTCATTTAACTGCATGCAGCCTCCGTCCTTCTCCTAACTCTGTGGGTGCAGGGTGTAAGCTACCGAGTTAACACACATGTTGTATTTTGCAAGGAACATGAATCAGTTTGCTCCTCCCTTCCAAGAAAGCAACTTTAACTAAACCCCTCTATTCCTGCAGATGGGATGACGTTAGGTGCAATAATAATTGGTCATATAATCCCAGTTTCTGATTTACACAGATACCAGCAGCCTTGCTTCTGCTGAGATCAAACAGATCTAGTAAAGCACAGGAGATTAGTAAAGGATTAGGCTCCATCTCAACAGCGCTCAAACAGCAGATGCCAAGTTTCAGCTGTGCAACTTGTACACTAATTAATTTAGGAAGTCAGACCAAATCGACACATGGTCAGATTTCTTCACTTCAGCCTTCTCTCACTTTCTATAAAGTGATCTCAGTTCATACCTATAGACTCAAATCAAACATGTTCCAGAGCTTGTAACAAGTCTGGTACCTCAAAGATTAACTACTGGCTATTAATTATAGACCTAAGGTGCTGACAAAAACAAACCTGATCTTGAAAATAACTCTGGATCTGCCCATGTTATGGGTTATTTTCTGCACAGTGCTGACTTAACAACTGTGAGGTGAAGTCTGCTAATCTGCAGCAACAAAATTGTTCCCAAGAAACTGGGTGATGTAATGAACTTTAGTTTATGTTCGCTCCCCTACAGACCTTCAAGTGCTATCTATTATTATTTCTTTGGCTTCGCAGAGACATCATTAGCTTTGCATCTCAGCAGTCACACCATTCCTTTAACAGAAAAAGGAATTCTGATCAGGAAGCCCGTGCACTGCTGATTTTGTTAGAAATAAATATCCTATTGGTCTTCATACCTATTGTGTTACTGTCCTTTCAAAATCATATAGCGTTTTGTTTTATGAAAACATAATGTACACTTTTGCAGTGTTTTGCCAACAGCAAACCAGGATTACCACCGTTCTCATTAAGTGCAGGCACCTGCAGGGCATTTCCAACACCACTGCCTCTTAAAGTATTTCAGTGTCATTCCTCGGCTTCCTTTCTGCGTCCAAATCAGACAGAAGCAAATACAGTATGGAAAGCTTCTGAAAGTTTGTCTTTGCTGAGGTATCTGATATTGAAGCTCAGAAAATGGCCTCCCCTACGTTTTTCTGCAAGTCCTTCAACAGCACTCCTGTCTTTTCCTGCTTCGCATCTCCCTGTGTCCCCACATTCTTTTCCAATGGACAAGTTTCAGAAAAATCTATGAATTAAATTTCCTTCGTGTTCTCCCCTAAGAGAATTCAAGTCGACGGCCCCTCAGCAAAATTAACCTACCTTTCCACTGATCCAAGTTCAGTCAAAAACCTGAAATAACCGGAAGCATCCACAGCCCCTCTGCTACGCCCCAAGCTATGCTTCCCTCTCACCACTACTGCTCTCTTCCAGCCAAGGCTCCCTCCAGTTCTCATTAGATACTCCAGAAGAAGCACAGGTGGAGGCAGTTTCCTGCTGGGTTGCTGTGCTGAAGCGGAAAGGCACAGCCAGCAGCACAACTGGTCAAAGGAGAGATGGCAGCACAGCTGGCAGCCAACTGGAGCCACAGAGCTGGGGGGCTTCTCCCAGAAGGAGGGCAAACATGATCACAAGTGGTCACGGCCTCTTGCATGCTGTAATGCACATTCTGCCTCACACCAGGCCTCTAAGCCTCATCTCACAGCAGAGCTGAGGAACAATTTTCCTCACCACAACTAATGGCATTTCAGAGTGGCAGGACATGAAATACTTGTTTATGGAAAAAAGGAACGCTGTATTTAAATCCCAGGAAAATACCAAAAGAAAAATTTTACTTCCAAGATCAAAATTCAAGTTCAGACTTTTATAAGCCATTATTCCTTTCAAGAGCTTCAGAGACTCTAAAAGGTCCCTTTAAAAACCTTTACACTGTTTTTTTAGACAAACGTTTTTATGACTACAGGATGAGCAAGTTCCGCACTGCTCTAAGATTGTTTCTATGGAAACAAACCCATTGGTGAACAGGAGTCCTGAACAATTCTAATGCTACTGTCTGTACCGTGCTTCTTTTTAGCAAGAATAAATCTCTCTTCAGAAATCCACAGGTCCAGAGGGCTGATCAAGTAGAGCTCCCAGAGCTGCAATCAGTGGAGTTCAAACAAAGCTCTCAATCAAAGTTTGAAGCACATGAAATAGCTGGAGCCTTACTGAGCAATCTTAAATTGCTTTGCTTGCGGAGAATGGACTCAGGGAGTTAATTCTAAATTGAGGAACAAACGTTACATTGAGACAGACGAGAATTTGTGTATCGAATCCATAAATTGGAGTCATAGCTTTGGTCTTTATGTGTAGGCAGTGGCAGGTATAAAGAAGCGATTAAATGAGTTGTTAGGGATGAAAAGCAGCATACAAACACACTCTGTAAGATGCAAACTTATTACTACAACTACTGAACACTACTTCTGCAGCAGGCTGCCGGAGGCAGAGAAGGCAAGAGACAACAGCTGGCATGCACTTGCTTGCATTTTCAGTGTGAGCCAAGTGAATAAGGTGAACAAGTGGCAGAAACTGCACAGAGGAGATTTTAGCAGAGAAGAGAGGACAGTTTTTTTAATCAAATGGGGGTTGAGCCTTTTCCTTTCACACTATGACAGTTCCTCTCAGCGTGCCAGACCGGGGCTAAAATCTACAGCAGGTTGCCTTCACAGAGAACATATTCTGTTACCAATCAGACACGCTCCAAGGGCAGGCAGCTCATGATGGAAAGGCTCCAGAGGCAGCAGTGCAATTCTTCAGCGATGCTACAGTTGGATGAAAACCCCCTGAGCTTCCACACGCATTTGCTGTTTAGTAGCTTCAGAAAGAACACCGAAAAGCGGTGTGACTGTGCTACAAAGATTGCCTCTGCTGCTTCTTGGAAGAGGCTTTCTGGGAAGTTATCAAGTGTTCTTTGCTAGAAATATTTCAGCACAGAAAAATACCCCTGTTGAGACAAAATCAGCCTGTGCATCACCCCACTGATATGCTGAGGGGCACAGAATCAAGTGGGTTTTCTGAGATCCATTCCAATTCAAGTTGCTGTCTTCTACCATAACATGAAGTACTCTGACATCTCAGGACAGCAGGAATCTAATCACTGAGGATTTCTTTTCAAGTAGTAATTATGAGGTCAAAGTTATTACTGATCTCCAGAAAACGGGAATGTTAAGAAGGATTTTAAAAGGTTTGGGCCCTGCAGCAAGAGTAGATAATCTCTGCGAATAGTTGCACATGTAAAGTTTTGCCCTTCTTATAGGATAGACCACTTTCTTTTTATCTCAGGAGAAAGTTTCTGTTTAGGTCCCTAATACTTCTTGAAGCTGAGGATTTCTGGCAAGAGACCACAGGCTTCCTAACCTCACCTGGAGCACCTCAACCCCCAGTGATGCAGACTCTGTATCTGAGAATACATACTACTGTGGTCAGGACTTAATGAGTGGCTAAAAACCTCAGAAAGATTATTTTTAAGCTGCTAAGTACCATGACTCATCCATTTCTACGCTCCAGGGAGAAAAACAGGAAGGAAACACTTAGTGAGTCCTCGATTTCGTTTAACATTGGTAACGAGCGTCAAGCAAGCTGTGGGAAGCAGAAAAAACAACCTTACTCCATTTGGAGTGGCATTTAATAAACCTAAAGAACTCTGAAATAATAAAGATATGCTCAGGAGGTGGGTGGCACATGGAAAGATTAAAAGATTAATTTGTGTTAATTAGATATTGTGGAGGAGGAATATTTTGAAGGGGGGGAAGCAGTTTCAAAATTTCAGAGAACAATGTGATAAATACTAATTAGCCAATTATTTCCCCATAGTGGCATATAGCTTTCAAAGACGTTTCTTCTGCAACTTGTTACACTTCCTGTTAAGAGGCCAAGGTGCTCCCTCCACAACCTTCTGACACAACTGCTCTGGCAGGACCAGTCTGCCCTTCAGCAGTAACGCTCCTTTTACTTTACATTTCATAAGGGTAAAGCAAGAGGAAATAAAGGCTTTTCTGGAGAGTCAGGATTATCTAAATGAGACATTTAAACAGCACTGGTGCAAAGGGCTGACTTGCAGAAGAAAAGCTCAACGTGCTTGTGACAAAGACCAGAATGAAAAACTATTGTGGATATCCCAGCTCAAGGCAATCGCGTCATTAGGCTGCCTATAGACAGACTGCCATCCTTTCATTTTCCCTAAGGACTGAAGCTGTAAAACACCATCTAATCCTTTATTAAGTAGTTTCTGAAAGCTCAGCCCTTAACAACACTTGCTATGAAAAAAATGACTAAGTTCTGTTTAACGGGACAGAGAAGAGAGGAAGGGACAGAGGTACATATAATCCAGAAGATGGTAATTAGTATCATTTTATTAAGTTCATAGTAACACCAAATGTGAACTAACCTGGAGAACCATACTCATGTCTTGGCAACCTACAGATCTTAGGCATCACTTCCATCAGGGTCTTGACATACTGAAGAATTGTCCCTTGTAACTAAGAGAAAAGAGGCACTTGTTAACGTGTCAGTGTTACCGGAGAAACACAATAATTGTGTTCAAGTCACATCAAGCACTTTCCTTCACATTGTATTAGCTGCATTTTCTACAGGAAGAGTGGCTCAACAGCTAAAGCCAGGAAGGAAAACAAAGTACAAGAAATTATCATCTTTTCTTGCAGCCAGCCTCTATTGTCCAACCAACTTTTTGATTTTGGTAAACAAGTTCATTTGGTAAACATTTTCAAAACCAGCAAAAGAATGATACTTAGGATGAGGCATGTCTGTAACAGCTTAAACTGGCTATTCCAGGCACACCGGTTAAGACACAGCTCCAGTCCACAGTCGGTTTACCCTCCCGCCATTACACACCTATCTCCCAACATCTGAGCATTCAAAACAGGCATCAGGACCCCTCCCCCACCTCAAGGCTTTTCAGCCTCCTTAATTAATGCCCAATTGTTCCATGCTACCTTTAAGGAATTGAGGTGATCTGCAGAAAAGTAAAAATAATCCCCCTCAAAACAACAAATCAACACTCAGCTTCAAAGCATGAAAATTACGTCTCCATCTTTCCCTGAAGATTATACCATGGAATCATAGAATCATAGACAGCCTGGGTTAAAAAGCACCTCAAAGATCACCTACTCTCAACCCCCCTGCTATGTGCAGGGTTGCCAACCACCAGACCAGGCTGCCCAGAGCCACATCCAGCCTGGCCTTGAATGCCTCCAGGGATGGGGCATCCACAACCCCCTTGGGCAACCTGTTCCAGTGCGTCACCACCCTCTGTGTGAAAAACTTCCTCCTAATATCTAACCTAAACCTCCCCTGTCTCACTTTAAAACCATTCCCCCTTGCCCTATCACTATCAACCCTCATAAACAGCTGTTCCCCCTAACACTCCTTCAAACAGGCTCCATCCTTTCAGGCATTTCGAAAACATACTTAGAACATTGTTGGAATGACAACAAAGGATACGTCAACTGCCTGAAGTTAGATTATGAATAGTACAGCTGTGCACCTGTTACAGTTGGACCAAGTAGGCAGCATGCTCCTTACAGAAATAGGAGCTGTGGAGGGAAAAGCCATTCCTGTAGCTTAAATTTACCGGCAACACGTTATGACTGTATGCAAAGACATCCATAATACAGTGAACAAACAGCCCCTCAACCCCCTAGTTACCAAAAAGGCCATTTCCAGTACGGGGTACACAGGCTGTATGGATAACTTCTCCAACATCTGATGGTCTGAGCAGTCCTCTGAATAGGCCTGATGCTACCCACTGCCAGATCAAGCACGGAGATTAAGCCTTCCTTGTGATTAAGGGTCATCTGTCAGTGACATTATTAATCAAAGCCCTCAAGTCACAGAAGGCAGAAAGCACACTCCAGCTGCTTTGAAGCATTCTGAGAGAGTAAATCTATGGTACATTTTTTAGTTGCATCCAACTCCTTTGAAACATTTATACTTTTCCAGAGTTTACCCAGGACCCAGCAGCACAGATCTCCACAAATTAAATTAATCCCCAAAGCAGAATTCAAGATTTTCAAAACACTGCTCAGCTTCCCAAGGCATATCTTCTATAGCTTTCACGAGACACCAAGCAAATACAGCTTATACTGAACTTCAGTGGGTGTAACATTTTAATTTAAGCTGAGATCTTAGTTTCCTTAAAAATCCTACTTCCACTTCATCTTTCTTGAGATATTTCCTACCAGAAGCTGTTTGGAATAGCGAAGCTGACAGACAATGGCGTACCAGGCTCTTGACAACTTTCAGCAGCTCCTCCATCACCACAGCAATCCCCTGATAGCCAAGAAGCCTACAGATGACTTTAAAGTGAGGGGGGCCAACAAAATTCCTGTAGTTGCTGTAGATGCTGGAATATGCCAGATTCAATGCCTAAAATGAAGAAAAACAGATTGGATTAATGAAAATCACAGCTGACTGCATCTTATGAATAATCTCATTTAAACAGTACTTTGTAGAGTATTAAAAACAACATAAACCTTGTATCTTACTCTCTATCCAGAAAGTTAAAACATAAAGCTTCCTTTTTGTAAGGCAGGAACACCCTTGCTAAGCAAGAAAAACCCGAAGTATTTGTTCACCAAACATCTTTCACTTGACATTTACAGAGTCACAAGCATTGCCTCATGTATTTTTCTGTTTACACAAGTAGAAAAGGATGGTGGGTACATGAATTTGAAGCACAACTTCTATTCCCACACAGTCCATCTTACGTACAACACATCTTGAAAGAAGTGACTTCAATTTTCAGCTCACAATAGGTGTTGTAAAACCTCTGAGGACCCCATTACAGAAAACAGCTTTTTGCAGTTAGTGCTCTCTCTAGCTAATTAATAAGGATTTCTTTTCTGCAACCCCCCTAGCTGTACACAAGATTAAAGCAAATCCAACCTTACCGAAATTCTTTTGGAGTTTATAAAGAAACACAGAATCAAGTTGGAAGGGACCCTTAAAGGTCACCTAGTCCAACTTCCCTGCAATGAACAGGGACACCTACAGCTACATCGGGTCACTCAGCCCCAACCAGTCTGACCTTGATGTCTCCACAGACAGGGCATCCACCGCCTCTCTGGGCAATCTGTGCCAGTGTTTCACAACCCTTACTGTAAAAAAAAAACTTCCTTATATCCAACTTATACGTCTCCACTTTTGGTTTGAAACCATTTTCTCTTGTCCTTTCACAAAAGACCCTCCAAAAAAGCGTCCTCTTCTTTTTCATAGCCCCCCTCTAGCTACTGAAAGTCTGTGCTCAGGTCACCAGGCTGAACAGCCCCAACTCTCTCAGCCTGCCCTTGTAGGAGGTGTTCCATCCTTGGGTCATTTTTGTGGTCCTCTGGACATGCTCCAACAGGTCTCCTGTACTGAGGACTCCGCATCTGGATGCAGTACTCCAGGTGAGGCCTCACCAGTGCAGAGCAGAGGGGTAGGATCACATTCCTCACTCTACCGGTCACAATTCTTCTGATGCAGCCCAGGATACAGTTGGCTTTCCAGGCTGTGAGGGTACATTGCTGACTTACATCCAACTTCCTATCCACCAGTATCCCAGGTCTTTTTCAGCAAGGCTGTGCTCTATTCTTACATTCCACAATCTGTACTGGTAGAGAGGATCGGGGCCTAGGCTACATCAAAGAGTACGCAGAAATATACAAACTGATGCTGGGTAGGGATTTAGAAAATGTTTGCCAAAGCTGTGGATCAAAGGGGAGTTGGTCAACTTCACCTGCGGTCCAGCAAAGGGCCACAAAGATAATTAAGGGCTGGAGTATTTGCTCTACGAGGGAAGACAGAGCTAGGTTGGTCAGCTTGGAGAGAAAGCGGTTCAGGGGGACCCTGTTCATGTGTACGTGTACCTGGTGGGGGTAATAAGGGAGTTGGGCTCTGCTCAGAGGTGCCCAGTGACAGGACAAGAGGGCACAAATGGGAAACTCCAGTTAAGCATGTTATTAGTGTGAGAGTGGTCAAACAGGGAGGCTGTGCAGTCTCTGTCCTTGGAGATGTCCAAGGCTTCAGCCCTGAGCAACCCACTAGAGGCAGCCCTGCCCTGGCTGATGGCTGAGGTGTCTTCTGCCATCCTGTGATGGCAATGCTAATTCCAAACTCCCACCGACTGGACAGCACAAAGCTGCAGTCCCTCATGTACAACAAACCTACTGGTGCAGATTTCTGCTCACACTGAGAGGATCTGGGGCACTGAAGTGGATGAGAACTGGTAAAACATTACATGTGCAGACAAATGTTCCAGCATGTGAAACATTTTATAGAGTTATCCCAAAAAGGGAAGACTCCTCTTTCTCTTGATGCTCCCAGTCAGGTAGATCTACACATTAAACACGTCCAAAGTATTTCAACCACAACACAAAGAGAATTTTCCTTCACTGGCTTAAAGCATCCCACTGCCACAAGCTCTCCGTGCTGCTGGTTAGGAGAAGGGAGCTCTCTTCACACAGCAGAAATTTGTCACAGAAAGGCAAGCCCTAAAAACAAGGTTTCATTATAAATAACTCACCAATGCATACCTGTAAGTCTGCACAGTACACCTTTTTCCATGTAACCTTAGCAGAGAAGCACCTGACATGGTCTGCCTGTAAGCACTGGATCAGCAGTAAGTGAAGCAGGACCAGGGATTTAGAAAACCCCATCACACAGCACTGCTTCTTCCCCCCCACGGTGCACTAAACCATAAAACACTGAGGGAAAATGCCACTAACAGGAAGGGGGGGAAGGTAGAGAGAGGGAGCTTAGATTCGTTCAGCTACGCCTTGCTCCCTCCCCTCCTGAAAGTGAACAAAACAACAACAAAAAAAAAGAGTTGCTGGTTGCTGATGTCATCCAAGTGCTAACATAAATCACTCACAGCACCACTGGTACAGGCAGAGGAGCATATAACGGGGATGTGCAGGCAGCGTGCTGCCCAATGTGAAGCAAGCAAGGGAGGGGGGAAAGGACATCATTTTTCTCCTCTGTGTTCTTTGAAAACCAAGGCAACAGCACCTTTAGACAAGATGTGGCCCTGCCTGAACGTAAGTAGAAAAGACAAAGAAACCACGCAGCAGCAACGCCGTGGGGAAAAAGACAGGAGTGAGCAGTGAGAACTCAGTCCTGGGAATCTGAAGGGAAGAGAAAGCAAACTGGCAACAGAGAGCATGAAGCAGTAGCTCCTGAGGAAAGCGATGCAGAACGTTCGGTGCCTGTTCATTCATTTCCACGGCATCACCACCCGACAGTCCTGTTCTGACATTTCTGCCAGGAGGTGATGGTAAGTACCGACTTCACAAAACACCAGATGTGCTTTCCAAGCATTTACCTGCTCCTAATTACGCATCTTGTAGCAAATGATGTGTTATAATTACCAAAAAAACAGTATTATTGTTATTTAGGTAAGCACCAAATACTGTACTTAGGAAATGCTGTGATGAATAAATGTTTTTTGACAGTACTAGGAAGCATTCTATAAAAAAAATAATTGTATTTTTAAATAGTAGGATTCACCAGCTAGAAAGGAGACAACTGAACAAGGAAAAGCTCTGCTCCCACTGATGTTCAGAAGTCAGTTATTTGTCAAAATGTGCCTCTGTGTTAAGCTTTTCTGACAGCAAACTCAGCTCCTTTATCCGGTTGCCGTACCAAAAAGAGTGCACTTAACTTGATCAGGAAGGCAGCACCATACCGTCACAGAAACATTAAGGCTAAAAAAGACCTCTCAGATCACCCAGTCCAACCAGCAGCCCACCCCCACCATGCCCACTGCCCACGTCCCTCAGTGCCACATCCACACGGTTCTTGAACACCTCCGGGGACGGTGACTGCACCACCTCCCTGGGCAGCCTGTGCCACTGCAGCACCACTCCTTCTGGACCAGACTTTGCACAGGAAAGAATATTAGCAATTAAAAAAAAAAGCAGCAGTACAATGATGAAAGCTGTATTTCACCAACTAACCCCAGCTTGAGAAAGCTCTTCCAGAGGGTATCAGGGCACCGTGACTGATGCCAACAGTGTGCGGCCATCACAGCAGCTGCCTTAGCTGCGGGTAGAGAGGTGCCAACTCACTTGCAGGAAAGGAGAGCATCAGGGAACATGCAGTTAATGTAAAACACAATGGGAGACTAAAATACTGGCTGGTGATGGCTCCGCATGCTGTTTTGTTTTCAGTTAGCCGTGACTGGAAAAAAAATCAAAGACTTGTGGGTGGCCAGAGGAATTTATCACTCAATTGCCAGTTGTGCCATCCCTCATCTGCCAAGCAAGGAAATCAATTGCTCATGAATTGGATTACAGAAATCACCATATAAATAAAATAAAATGCTAGATAGAGAGAAAAACAAACGCTGCATTTCTTAAAACAGAGGAAAACAAAAAACAACAAATACAAAACCAACCCAAGCCCCACTTACCAACACACTCAACAGGCAAGAAGTAACTGCAACAGGTAAGGAGTTAACTAGTTGGGTGGTTCATCTGGCTGTCTTCAGTCTAATGCCAGTCCAGACAAGAGTTTCAGTTTGGTTTAGGGTTCAACGTCACTTTTTCACAACAGCGTCCCTTAACATAAGATTAGGCTACATACAAAGATTGATTTTCCAAACAGAAATGCTTGGTTTACTAACCAGAATACTCCAGCACTGTCCCAAAGAAGAGATGTATTAATGCATTTGTTTAAACTTCTGATCATTCACTTTTTCCCTGTTGGATGGCTGCACCTTGCACAACTGTAAAGGATGTTTCCAATCTTGAGGAGTTTCTGTTTCACCTGATGTCACCTGAATGCAAACTCCTCTGGCCAAAATACCCACGAGACTTTATTCTAGAGACTGTATCACACTTATGCACCTAAAAGAGAGGAGGCAAGTTCTGAATGGGATACTGAGGGTGAACCCCTCCTTGGCTCCATGTTATGAGGGCATGGTAGTATGAAAATCCCTTTGGAAGAAAGCGGCTCCCCAAAGCCAAACCCAGCAAAACACAACATCTCTCAGAGACGAGATGCAGCTGGTCACCCAGACAGGCAGCAGCTATGGCTGAACTAATACAGGCACACATTTATCATTCAACCTGGCAAAGAACCATAGTTCACTCATAGTTTATAGAACGTAGTTTAAAGCTAAGAACATTGTTTCCTAACAAATTCCTTCTTTGAATTACAGAGTGCTATGATCCACACAGCATCCCCTGTGCTGCAGCGTCTCAGCTGCCATCCTGGGAAGCAATAATTCCTTTGGGAAGGGGGATCACTGCTGGGAAAGCCAATACACCACAGCAGCACCGCAATGGGAATAACCATCCAGAACATCACAGGAAACACTGCAATGGTGATCTGGCCCAGAATGGCCAGCTGTGCTGACAGCTTTTACAGTGTCATGTACCACCCCAACTGGAACAGTGTGCTGTCCAGCTACTCCAGGAAGAGCTTCCAGAGGGAGGAGAGGGTGCCTGCCAGCCGCTCCTCATTCGTGGTGGAAAACCTCACCCCGCTGACCACATACCTCCTGTGTGTCACCTGCCAGTCTGCCAGCCCTTCCAGCGACCAGTGCCAGGTGTTCAACACACTGGAACAAGACCCAGCATCCACGAGCACCACCAAGAAGGAGCTGGCATTGGGCATCTGGCTGGCCAGCAGCCTCCTGCTGCTCATCATTGCCGCAATCCTCCTCTATGGCTGCCTGCACCTGCTGTGCCGCGCAAGGCGTGAGCGGCCACGGGGGCAAGCCAGGGCCTCCCTTCGGGAGGCACATGACTTGGAGGAGCCCAGCGGGCAGAGCCAAGTGCTGCAGGACAGCGAGGAGAGGCAGCCAGATGGCATCCAGCTGGCCACCATCATTGAGAATCCTGCAGTCTGCAGGGAGCCTGGCCAGCTGGTCTCCAGCAGCCGGGAACGAGCGCCAGCAGCAGGACAGTGCCCCGCTGTCAGGTGGGAACCTTAGGTCATGGCAGAGCCATACTCCCATCTGTGCCTGCCGCCTTCGTGGCCCTTTCCAATGCCCTTATGCAGTCATCAATGCCCTGGGAGAAGGCTGAGGTTCCCCAGAAGTTTACTGGTTAAAAAAAGAAGCATGGAGCAAGCCATGGGCCTGAATTCTGGGGGCGGATTTGGTTGCTTTCCTTTCATCTAAATGAGCAAAGAGGCATAAAAACGCATATAAACAGTGACCAAGTTTATTTTTAATTCCTTTTTTTCTTTTTTTTTTTCCTAACAAACACAAACAAGAATAGAAGTTTCCACATGAGAACTCGGTTTGCTATACTGAAGCACAGGCCCTGAGCAGGGCTGCTTGCTGGTACACGTCTCACTGCCCAATTCTGACCACTCTTCACCCGCTCTCAATAGTGCCCACTCTCAGCAATGGCTCAGTCACAGAACACCAGCTACGCTCATCGGGTTTTCATAGCATCCCTTCATCTCTTGGAAACCTCCACTCAGCTGAACACACACAACACAGCACCTCTGCAAGGACAACTCCACACAGCCTAAGAGATGCTTCAGGCTAACCTTACTGGCACTCTCTGGCTCCCACCAGAGGCTCCTTTCCGCACTGCAGGCAAGTGACTTCCCGCAGAGACAATGCAGTTCAGAGAAGCAGCTCCTGGTCCTTCCTCCTTTTCTGATGACAGAACTCATTCAGCAGCTGCCAGTTTCCATCCAACCATACTCTTAAGTTTTGTACAGCCAAGGGGTAAGGAAGTAAAAACACGTTGAAATGCATTTCCTATTCGTAACAACCAAATCTGTTCCTCATCTCATTCTGCCTTGGACTTCACAGCTAAGTATCAAGCAAAGTCCCCAGACAGAAACCTGTTCACCTTTGCAAAATGATGCACCTTGTCTCACTTATGTGTATAAGCCACCCTGTTTTAAATCTCTTTACATTCCCTAAAAATGTAGTAAATCTTTACACTGCTGTGTAACATGGTATTTCTAAAATAAGGATGCACTCGCTGTACCTGCAGGTATTTTAAGCTGCCACTGGCACAGGCATCCATGCTCAGCCTGCCCCACCGACACAGCTTGGTGGTGCCAGCAGAGGTAGAGGGCGGGCAGCCTCTGGGCCAACACGCATCCTAGCGGGCAGTGGGGCTCAGCAGCTGCTCTGTTTTGGCCACGTCTCCCACAGGGTGTGAAAGACCTTGACCCTCATCTTGCTGGAAATAGATGAGCACACCTAAGTGTGAGGCTGCTTTACTTTTTTTTCTCCCGGGACAGGTAACATATGCACAAAGGTGTGCCAAATAAAGGGAGAGTATTGCTTTTCAGAAAAAAAAAAGAACACCTCGGAAGGCATCTTTGTTGCATTAAGCTGGCAACGTGTTCTCCATCCCTGCACAGCACTTCCTATAGCTGACAAGCGTTTGTCTGACACCAATCTTAAATAAACTGTGAAGATGACAGCACTTCTCTGTTGTTTCACGTCAGGGTGAATCATGAAATGCACTGATAAACTCTTCAGAACGTAAGGGAAGCACCACAGGTCTGGTTCCAAAAAAAGGTAAGGGTGGTGGGCAAAGATTTTAATTAATAATTCAGCTGATAACAAGATGCGGCAAACTGGTGTCTATTTGCACACCAGTATAGATATAAACCATTATCTTTATACTGAGAAGTATTTTCCAAAGGGCTGAGTTTTCCTCACTAAATAAGTCAGCCCATACAAAATGCAGAAGACATACAAGCACGAAAAAGTTCAGCAAGTGTTGTTTAAGGCAGAAAGCTGACTATTAAATTCTGGTCTACAGAACCAGGCACTTTATAATCAGGTACTCTTGCCAACTATGCCCTGGGGGTGCTGCAAAGGCAGCACTGACAGCCAGGCAAGGGAAGCCACTGTCACACAGAAAGGACCTAAAACTGTCAAAGCGTGTTCAAAGGAAGACTACAAAGATAGTGAAGGATCTGTAGGGCAAGGTGTGCGAGGAGCAGCTGCGGCCTCTTGGTGCACCCAGCCCAGAGCAGAGGAGCTGAGGGGAGGCCTGATGGCGGCTGCAGCTCCTCACAGGGAGCGGAGGGGCAGCGCTGAGCTCTGCTCTGTGTGACAGCGACAGGGCCCGAGGGAACGGCATGGAGCTGTCAGGGGAGGGGCGGCTGGGGGTCAGGGAAAGGGGCTGCACCAGAGGGCGGTGGGCATGGAATGGGGCTGCCCAGGGCAGTGGGCATGGCCCCGAGTGCTGGAGTGTCTGGACAGCGCTCTCAGAGACACGTTTGATTTCTGGACTGGTCCTCTGTGGAGCCAGGAGCTGGACTTGATGATCCCTGTGGGTCCCTTCCACTTTGGGATATTCTGCAATGCTACAATTCATTCACTAGTAATGCTAGTTCCGAATGCCCAGAAGAGACTATTTCTTATACCTGCATTACTCTTTCATGCATCCAGCCAACACTGCCAAATTTCACTCTGCTGACATTCATTTTGCTAATCCTACACACATTTCAGTGGCATAAGGGGATTACAATGTCCACATTCAAGGAGCTTTCAAAATACTGCTCACTTACAAGGCCAATAGCTCCTCTCTGTCTCCAGCTCTTCTCCCAGCACAGCCAGAGTAAGTAATACCTATGGTCTTCTGTTTTGATAATGAAGATACCACTAAGAAAACTTTGGATGCAGTTGAAAATGTGGACACAACTGTCCATGCTGAACACGAATACACATTGACACAGACCAAACGATTTGACCCGTGTGGAAATGTATGAGAATGAGTGAAGCCCTTGAGATCAAAAGCAGAAATGTCTTCAGTGACATTTAATTCCCAAACAAGTACTATGCTTACGCAAAAATTCTGCACAGCAAGTGTGTAACCATTACAATCCCATACACGCATAAGTATTTGCATGCACAGGAAGCCACCACATCTCTGTCTTGACCTAAATAAACACCAACAATTGTTTAAAACCAACCAACCAACCAACCAACCAAAAAAATCCAATAACAAAAAAACAAAACAAAAAAAAACCATACATATTCCTTGGGTACCTAACCAATATGAAGTACTTACCTGAATATCCCGAGTAGTTCAAGAACTCAGAAAGGCAATAAAAATAAATACATAGCTGTTCCATATTCCTCTATTACCCACTCATGCAGCAAATGAACAGTTTAACAGTTAAAGGACTCAAAACTTGTCACAGAGTGCATCTACGGGCTGTACAGCACGCAGGATAACATCTCATATTAATATCACACTGGAATTTGTAACACCCATCATGTAAGAAATACTACCTGTTACTTGCTGCACACATAGAAATTTCCCTCTTACTATTCCATTCTGATATTCTCAATTCCAAAACGCATTGGATTCAAGAATTAAAAATACATACTTCTGTAAAAATTCAGAACTAGTAAGGAATCCTTGCTAACACAGGTGCATCTAGTTACAAAATTTGCTCCAGAAACACATAGAATCATGGAATGGCTTAGGTTGGAACTGATCTCAAGGATCATGAAGCTCCAACCCCCCTGCCACAGGCAGGGCTGCCAACCTCCATGTTGTGCAAGGCCCCATCCAACCTGGCCTCGAACACCTCCAGGGACAGGGTACCCACAATCTCTCTGGGCAGCCTTTGCCAGCACCTCACCACTCTCTTGGTAAGAACCAAACATCTAAGAACCCCTTTGATGGCTCCTCTTCATAGCAATATAGAAAAATATTCAGATATCTAAAAACATATGGCTCTCACAGTAAAGATTACTGAACTCATTTTAATAATGTAACCTTACTGATAAAATGTTCCCCGGTAAATCCTCCTCACTCGCCCCACTGTATCATCAATTTAGATAAATTACGTTAGCAATCTGTACTAAATTCAGTGAGCTTTTTGCTCTTTACACAGCATCTGGTGAATTCCTAAAATAGTAAAGAACACAATAACTCTAATGTAAGAAAATCCTGCACTCCTATAATTTACCATTGCCAGTTGGAGAACAATTACATAAAAACACTTTCCACAGGACCAGATGATCACTTGTTACCATTCCGTATTAAAAATAAAACAAAAAGGTGAAGCTTTCCAACTCTATTACCTGTTAAAGCATGAAAATTTTACAGGAGCAGCACATTCTTTATGACTAAGATGTGTAACTGCACAGAGTACACAACTACAAATCACACAGGCTTCTGCAGAAATCCTGCATGAACCTGCAGAGCGCCACGAGGCCGATACAAGGTGAGATGAGCTGATCAGAACACCAAGCTCATCACAGAGACTGCGACATCCTTGGGCTGAAGTTGCCAAACAAATGCTACATTTTCTCTGAAATAATTTAAGCAGTTTAGTATCTGACAGTTTAGGACAGTAAAAGCGTCTACATTCCTGCTATGTCAGACAATAACTGAAGCTGTTTTTCCCATCTGCTCCCATCTCCCCTGCTACACCTTCAGCAGCATTGCAAGGAAGTGGCTGCACTCAGGATGGGCTCTCATTCTCCCTTCCCCAGCTGTCTACTCTTTGAGTCTGCTCTGCCACTACAAGAAACTGCAGTGCAAGGTGGTTGAGAGGAAGAGCTGTTTTTAGCCGTCAGATAAGACTAAACCCTCAGACTAATCACTTGCACTTCAGCTAAAATATACCTCATGGCACAGTCTAAAAACAAAGCATACATCGAATTTAACACAACCACAGAATGTATTTGAGCCCATTTCTAGTAACTTTCATATTCATAAAATATATGAATATTTTTAGTAACATTCATGTGAAACAATACCCTTAAATACTGGCAAACCATAAATGTAAAGGGAATAAACTCCAACCTTCGATCCATAGAGATACTGGGGCTGAGCATTGGGCTGCTTATCTCTCTGGAACTCCTGAGAAAATGGTAGCACGGTCCGAACAAATCTACAATAATAAAACACAGACATAATTATTAACACTTGAGTTAATAGGTGTGTGTCTAATGCACCTTATCCTGTACACCACTGTTGTCTATGTATAACATCAAAGCCAGACCAGTAGCCTTTCAGACCTGAGGATGGGGAAGCACAGCACCTGCAACACCCAAACACCTGAGCACAATGTAAAACTCCGTGGCCAGATTAGTGGTTTGAATGTTTCATCATACTTGACTGATGTTCTAATATGTACGTAGCGATACAAACCACGCCTACCAAACAGCGTTACATCTGTACATTGAAGAAGGGGAAAAGAACTACAAGGATATGGAATGCTGCAAAATATGTGGACAAACAGTCCACTCTGAACCGAGGGCTCCAAGAGCCTGGGAATCCACAAGTCTGAATCCTCTCCTAAGCTATCAGCCCTCTGATAGTGCCATGTAACCACGTAAATCACATTTTACAGTTGTACGGTTTAGTGAAGGAAGAAGTTAGTCAACATCTCCTATAACTCTAATACTGCTTTAAATTTAAATGAAGCAAAATGAGGGACAGGGTGGGGATGCTTATGGGTTAGGCATTTCTCGGTAAATGGCACAAAGTTGCACAGGCCTAGGGAAGCTGAAAATGAGTCATTTAAGAATTGCACATCAAGTGTTTGCATCCAGTCAAGCTGTTCCAGCTGACAGTGTCTAAAACAAATTGCATTTAGGAAAAGGTTTCAGAAAGGGAAGTTTGCAGCATGTTCTAACGTTGAAAAATAATACTGTACCCGGATGTGTTTTTGTTTTAAATATGTCTGAATTGAATTAACACACAAAATAAATGATTCATTCATCATTTCCCCTTGTAAATATGTAGGTATTCTATTTATGACAATTTTGTAGCTGGAAACAGGAACAGCTACCTAAACAAAATCTGTTTCACCCAAACATGTACAAATTATACAATTCTGTTTAAAATTATTTCTACTACATTTCATTTCTGAGTAATCTGAATTATTCTTCTGAGAACGTATAACTTCAAATAAACCTAACTTGAATTAGATGTTAAGAGGAAATTCTTCACTCAGAGGGCAGTGAGGTGCTGGCACAGCTGCCCAGAGAAGCTGTGGTGCCCCATCCCTGGAGGCGCTCAAGGCCAGGCTGGATGGGGCCCTGGGCAGCCTGAGCTGGTGGGGGGCAGCCCTGCCCAAGGCAAGGGTTGGGGCTGAGTGGGCTTTAAGGTCCCTTCCAACCTAAGTGTGATTTCTTCCCACAACACTAAAAGATATATGTAGAAACCATTACAGTTCAGCATCACTTGCACTCTTCAATCTTTTTCAATGAGCATATCTGTTCTCTTTCTGACATCCTGCAGGTTGCCTTCCTCCTGCTCCTCTTCCAAGACACGGACGTACCACTTTCAAGGACTGAGGAATCAACTCTCTGAATACCAACAATAACGCGGGGCAGATTTTACTTTCCCTCCAGTGCTGCTGGCTGCAGGTTTTGGCACATTACAAGATAATCAGTTCTTTTCATTTTTAATCACTGTTGATGATCTCTGTAATTTACCCATTTTAATCAACACAGGTTGTAAGCAGCCAAAGTAGATTAAGTGGATGAAAAGCCTGCTGGCTTAACAGAGCTTTGCAGCAGTGATTGCTAAAGGATGACATGAGCCCCAAAGTAAGTATTTTCAGGATCAAATAATTTTATGTCAGTGTTTCTGTGATACCTCCCAGGAAGGAGTTCATGGTGAGTACTTTACAACCAACTGCCATCATCTATTTAAGAATATAAAGAGAAAACTGAAAAGGACCACTGTGGTTAATGATCCCACTTCCTTGCTGCCACAGGCACCAAATCAGGCAACTTCATTCATCAACTTCCTGTGCTTCACCTCACCGTAGTCCCTCCGTCCCTCCTCATGAAGTGTCCTTCAGGACTTCCCTGTCTAATGGATAGGGATCTTTTCAACCTCCAGCCTGCTCAACCTACCAGGTCAAAGCACAGTTCCTACACCTCTTCAGGATTGCTAGATCCAATGCACCCTTCCTGAACATGAATATCAAGCACTCCTGTTTTCACATTATAAGGCACAGTGCGTCTTAAAAGCATTTGTATGACATTGCTCACGAATCTTGATTCCTTCTCCAAGCTGCTGAGAAAAGCAAAGCATGCTACAGGAGCAGCACAGAGATGAAGTGATTGCTTTGACTTGATCAAAACTGCAGCTACTAAAATTCAGCTCTGCCACTGGGATGAACTCCTACTTAGGCTACGGTTTCTTACGGCTCTGAAGATCTAAGAGCACACTGCACAACCCAGTTAATTTGGGTTTTCTGCAGCTTGCCCATCACTGCAGTATCCAAGCGCACTGCAGTGTGCTGCTGCATGAAGTGCCAAGTACTATTCATAAACAAGACCAGACGATTGGGAAGATAAAAGCTACAGGAGTGCACAGGACATTTCTAAGTCATCCACACCCTCTGCTGTTTTACAACACAGGGTTTTTTTTTACAGCCGTATTTCCAGTTGCTTAGAAATTGTTTGTGTGGCAGGGTGGGGGGTTGTTATGAAGGACGATGAGAAGATGAACTGGTTGACGCTTAAGGATGGTGCTACTAGAGAAAAAGCAAACAAAATGGGGGGCATGTTTAGCTAGAAACCAAGGCTTTAGACCTTGGATCTATGTTTTAATCATACAATCAATATGTTTTATCATACAATCAATAATATGTTTTAATCAAACAGCAAATGCCTGAATATCACAAAGGACATATCAAAGTTCTTTCAAAATTCAGTGGTCCTGGGTTTGCTGTGATTAAAATAATAGTTGGACTTAGCCCAAAAAGAAATTGATAAAAGAATTTCCATTCCAAAATCAGGATCACATTAAAACCCTTCAGTAGCTCAAAAGGGTCATTACAGGCTTATGTGAGATTCCCCACAGAATTCAGGATTTGTATAATGTGTTGAGAGGAGATGGGACTCCAGGACTGATGGCCGTCTTGGGAAGCTTTTATCGGTGTTTCAAGGAAATACAGAAACCCTTAATCCCAATAAGCATCTAGATTGTCTTACGCTTGTCTCACTTACTTAACCCCAAACACAAAACACACTATCAGCTCAGAAACACGACAGAAAGCGTGGCAGAGAACACCAGCAGCAGTACTTGAAAAGGAACAAATAAGAAAAATCTTTAAGTTCCCCTTGAGCACTCTGAATCCTCTGGATGGCCCAGTCATCCCAGCTCCACAAATACAGAGGGATGAAAAAAGCGCAAGTATGGACATAAACTATGAAAACATCTCATGGTGCAGAAAGCCCTTTTGCTTGGCAAAGCAGGGGGCAACTGGGGGCAAATATGAAGAGAGCTCTCAAAAGAAGTCCCAAGCAACACAGAAAAGGTAAGCGAGAAATAGTTGCTCACGATCACTCTCAGTCTAAGAACCGGCCAGAACAGCTTCAGAACAAACTGAAGAGAGATGCCTTTTCCTACAGCATACAAGTTCCCTGCAAACCCCTCACTACAGCATCTCATGAATATGAAAGCTTCGCACAGCTTTAAAAAAGGACTGGACAAAGCAGTGGGGGAAAAACAGTCTGCAAAGGGTCAGAAACACACTAACATTCAGAAAAGCAGCAACTGCAATAATTAAATTCCTAGATCTTTTGATAGCAGCTTCACTGTTTCATCTCAGTACATTATATCATATAAAAACATTCCTAAATCCCAAATAAAGATGCCATGTTTCAATACTTTTGCACGAATGACAGCAGTCTCTGAATAAAACCCACAGGCTTTGTAAACATTTCAACTCTTACAAATGTTTGAAATCACCAAGTTCAAGCACTCTTGGGAAGAAAGCTTCAAAAAAAGGATGCTGGGCACAAATTAATCTGATCAACATAAAGGAACAACCCTCATGCCTCAGCTCCGCTCGAATTAACAGAAGGCGAGGTACAGGTACTTCACATTGTCTGGGACCTCTGCCTCTAATTCCACACCTCAAGCAATACCTCCATCTCTGCTATCCACCATACTCACTTCTCTCTCTTTTAACCTTTCATTGTTCCACTGCTTCCCTTGCTTACACATACTTTCATTACCTGCCAAGTGTTAAACTGACCGCTCGTGCAGAGCTTGTCACTGGGCACCCACGTACTTGTTGTACACAATTATTTGTGCTAAGTTAAACACACAGAAAACTCATCAATCTAAAGCTCACGCAAGGCAGTAACAGAGATAATGACCGTGACTGAGAACTACAGAAGGGCTGGAAATTACCTGTTCCTCCACCAGCAAAAATACCAACAGGCACAATATTGTGTGTCTGCCATTAATTCTCATCACACTCCCGTTTTCTCCTGAAACCAGAGCTACTTTGTGATGAAAACAGATCTGACCAAGATATGCGTCCCTTAAGTATCTCTTAAACTAATTATCCTGAATTAACTGCCCAACCAGCCTGAGGATTAGCCTAACTCAATTTGCGGGCAGTTTTTAAATAGGCAAGTAGCTGTCCTGTTGGTACTATGGTCTTTACAGCCAAAATGAACAGAGAATAACAAATTCTAGGAGCTACTGAACATCTTTTATTAAAGCCGCCATGTGAAATATCAGCCTTTCATCAAGATTTTCTTTTACTATTATGCTTATGTGATTCTTAACATATCACACCAAACATTCCAATACTGATCTCCAGACACATCAACATGCACTGTTCAACACCACTGTGCAAACAGATTCACGTAACAAAAGCTTCTTGGGTAAAACTTAAACACAACATTCACTTTTTTTTCCAGACAGAATCTTGGCTCTAAACCACAACAAAACCATCAAGAAAATGTCAGACAGAGAAAGCACTCCAAGGAGAGTGAAAGATAAGAACAGGCTTCTCCTCCTACCATAGCTCAATATACAGTATTGCTTTACTGACTCTTCACAATGCTTTAATTGGGTTTTGCTTAAAAGCCAAAAGTAACACAAATCCTTAAGAACAGCACAAAATCAGGAAGCCCAAGTGCTGTGCCTTCCACTCATTCAGACTTTGAATCCTATCATTTGCTTCCTGTTTCTGTTACTCACTCGCCCTCAAGGCTGCAACAGCAGGAAGGAAGGAAACTGTAACAAAGCTCTAACACTACAGACACACACTGTTCTTCTGCTACCATAAGCTGAGTGAAACAAGAAATGCTCACCAGCAGAGAAGATAAACTTCTAAAAGCAGTACTAACCACCTGAGAAAAAGAAGTAACAAGAAATACAATTTACAGCTTCTCTGAATGACCTAGGATGAGCTTCCTCTGCTCAAAAAGACACACACTTCAAGGTAAGATTTCCCTGGCTAACGAAGGCTCAGTAAGACACAACCATTGGACATGAAATAGCCACAAGTTCCAGAAACATGGAAGACGGCAGCAAGGCAGATAAAACCACATTCAGCGAGCACCGAACTCTTCCCTTTTCCTTCTTATCAATGTGGAAACAAGGAACATAATTTTACTTTCGTCATCGCACAGTTGAGGATCCTGTTTACCAAATGTCTTTCTGACATGCACGTAGCAGTATTTTTGGACCCACTTTATTTTCAGCGTATCATAGCTAAGTCATAAAATGTCATAAAATGTAACCCTAGCAACCAAATTCTATTTCTACTGTGGACTAATAACAGTCTTTAATACATTTGACAGTACTTAGTAAAATGACTAATTTCACCTCGTTTCAAGAAAAGCACTAGCAGCAAAAAATACGCTAAATGAATGGTGATGGAATTTGTTAGCATTTGCTCTGAGAGAAGTTGCAGGAGAGCAAGAGAACTGCTGCCAACAAAAGGCTACCATGCCAACCTGTTAGTGGATCCATTGTAGCAGTAGTTTGGAAGGAAATCGTAATTGAGTTCCCAAAATACATGAAGAGTGATTCGTCCGTAAGGGGCTGACACATTGTGATTGGCTTCCCTGAACATGGCATCGAAGCTGTCCAAGGTCATGTATCTGCTCAGAAGTTTGTGAGTCATTTTGTTTATTTCTATCAAGCCATCCAGCTCCTACAAAAAATAAATCAAGAGGAAAGAAAACAAGCAGTAAATTTAACAAAGTAGAGAACCTCAACAAAGTACATAAATAACCTGAATTGAATGGGAGACTATCAGTGAAAAAAGGAGAGCTGATTCCTCTCCAGTCTCTTACTTTAATGACAAAGTTGGAAGGAATCTGTGTTCCTAAGACTGCTCTGTCTATATCCCACCGAACCTGCTGAGCTGCCAAGGGTACCTGCCTGCACTGCTGGCAGGTGTTTCAAACACAGATAGGAGCCAACTAAGCTAAAGTTAGAATTCTAACACTTAAATGGAGTCAGAAACAGATCAAGTAACAGCTTCTCCATTACATTACAAGCAACCACCAAGTTATTTCTGCTGGGCAGAGCATCTGGTGACAGAAATTTCACAGTAGGACTGCTAGGGATAATACTAGATTTATCATAAATCCTTCTCATGGTTTAGTCAGGTAAAGAGCTTACTAAGAGGCAACACAAGATGAGACATTTACAAACAGAGTGAAAGTACCTACAAAATAACTAGCTGTGGACTATATGTGTGGGCACTGCCTTTCATAACGTTTCTTCTCAAGACATTTCCAAGTGTGGTTTCTGGCACTTTCTTTTCAATAAATTACAATAGAAACGATCCCTCTTTGACACCAGACACTGAAACACTAGCATTTATGGAGCAGAGCACTGAACACATTAATGACCAGACTTGGTCTAGCAATTGCAAGGCAAGTTACAGCACAGCCTCTAACCAGCATGTACCAAGGAAAAAAAAAAAAAAAAGAAATAAAAAATTTAAAAAAGAGAACAACCTCTCATTCCAAAAACCGCCACCACGCATTGCTTATAGTTGTACAATGACATATGAAGGAATATCCAGTGGAGACTGGGCTTCATTTGGCTGTGCAGACGTGTTCCCATACAGCGCTATTTGATTCAATCGCTCCACTTTTCAAAGGATTTTCAAACTTGTGAGTGACAGTTAAGAAGACAAAAAGGACCACTATGATGGCTACAACAGCACTGAGTCCAATCTGAGAGCAGAAATAGCTCAATCTTTTAATTGCCTTCATTTAATTTATTTAGCTTCAAAACAGCAGCAGTTATTTACAAGTTAAGCTATTATTGTACCAGTTTCTCATGGAGGTAACTAAGCAGTTTTCAGCAGAAATGATTCTATGTAAAACCAAATTAAAAAAAGAGAAGATGGCAATGGGGGGATGGATGGTAACTTAGCCCTGCCAACTGCTACCTCAAAGAAGAGTAAGAACCTATGACCTAGGAATCATCAATGGTTTCTGTCCACTTAAGCCAGTAAGAAAACTACATTTAAGTAATTCAAACATTATAACACTGAGCATGGGGAAACCATGAAAAACCTGACTCCTGCCCACCTCATGGCCTTAGAATTTTATTTATCCCCAGTAAAGGATGACATGAAATTGGGTGAGTTAACTGCATGCCAAAATCTCATAGGTGAAAAAACAAACATAATACAGCAAGACCGGCAGTAAACTTTCTTGCACAAGTTTTTATTGTTTTCATTCCAGCAGAACAGAATAGAGCTTACACCTGGCATTTCTGACTGAATATTAGCTTGTCAAATTCATGTTGTCTGGCAATAAAAATTGTTCATTAATATTTTCATCGGGAAACTAACGCAAAAAGACGCTTCAGTATTGTGCAGATGCTCTCCTTCCACATGCCAGATCTCATCCCTTCACAAAAAAAGTTTACCTTGATTTTGTCATGCTACAAAAAACAAGCTGGCTGGCTAAACAAACTCCTTGAGATTCTACCAGGCACAGCGCCGTTTTATTTTGGTCTGCAGTTTACATATAAGCACACACAGAAGATGGCATTCCCAACAACTTAAATCACAAGAATGCTTACTCTCCTTGCCTGCTGATAGCTCTTAGAATATGCCTTCTCTGCAGGTGCTCTTTACACTTAAAGCTCCTGAGGAGCTCAGCCTCTTCAGCCTCTTTCCCTCCCTCCAGAAGTGACTGTGCAGTTAATCACTGAGAGAACACCTAGAGTGCTCCCAGCCAAACTTGAGATTTTTTTTTTCTTTTTTTTCCTTCTACTGTTAAAAAAGTAACACATGAGTTAATGGGAAAAATTAAAATTAAAATTAAAAAGAAAGAAAGAAAGAAAGAAAAAAGGTGGAGCACTCACCACAATGGAAGTCAAATCCTCACTTTCAAATCGACCAATTGCCAGCTCCATTGATCTGTACATAGCTGCTGAAATTCGCTGAGTGATCAGTCGGTTCAGGTCTATTGACCTACCAAGCAGCTGAGGAAAAAATGCCATTAAGCTTTGAACTGAATGTCAAATCACATGACAAGCTGTACAAGGACTACAAGGACTATAACATTCCATATATTAACAGACATTTAAACACTGAATTTGCATTCCAAACACACAGAAATGAAGTATATGGGTAACATTTATATGTCCACGAATAAATGAGGTGCTACATTTTACATCTAAATTCTCATAAAAAGAAGTAATATCACATGCAGTATTTATTTCTGGATATATTTATCACCATTTAATGCCTCCACTACACTGTGCCAACGCATTAGAAAAAAAAGTGGTGAAAGATGCTATTAGGAAGACAACTAATACACACAACATTTCTCCTATTTGGCTTGCATTTGCTTAACTGCAACACATACCTGCAACTAAAATGGGATCTTTCAAGGTTTTAGTTAGTTTATTCCTTCTACAGACAAAAAAAGCTTATCTCAAATGTCACTTCTGTCACTTACAAAGCAGAACAGAAAGAAAGCACAAAAATAGTTTTGCATGTCTACAGAAATCAACACCGCTGGAAAATTGCCCAGCAATGCAAATACAAGAGCATAAGTTAACTCACTTGGACATGTCTTTGTTTCAGCAGCGTCTCATAGCGGTTGGACTGCAGCAACTGAATGGTTGCTCCCTGATTCTTACATTCTGAACGCAATCGTTTATCCAAAAGCAGGC
Source organism: Alectoris magna (assembly GCA_030625065.1). NCBI lineage: Eukaryota > Metazoa > Chordata > Aves > Galliformes > Phasianidae > Alectoris > Alectoris magna. The sequence continues at coordinate 66,411,141 of CM060560.1, forward strand.
TGTCAAGAAAAGAAGAAAGCGGTTGAACTACAGCAAACAGCAAACCCAAGCATAAATAAAAGTTCTTGCTACTGAAATATCTACCTGCCAGCCATTGCCTTGTAGTATGCAAATATTTGGTCTGCCAGCTTGTAGACAAATTGGTCAAAACACAGGTTTACCTTAGGAGAAAGGAAAAAAAGTGCATTTATGGCTACTCAGTATTAAAAACGAGGAACTTATCCAAAACTTTTCTCTACTTAGCAGGTATAACTAGAAAAATTAACGTTTCTAAAGTTCATTCCAGAAGATGACATTCAGCTTTTAGCATTAATGTGAAGGGTTTTGTAAAGATCTACACATTTCCTTGCAATGCATCAGCAAATCAGTCATTCATCTTCTGTCTTCTCAACTTGTTCCTCGTCTCCATCTGTTGAGAATCTCTTGCAATATTTACATCATTTAACTTAGTTTCCACATTAACGTACAGACTACTTTTCTCCTGTAGATAAGGTTGCTTTACCTCTGCCTCAATCTCATCATAGAGGAACTGCTTCTTAAATTTAGTGAGCGCATAATGAGCGCTGTCATTATAAAGGTCCAAAGAATACAGGACATACCTGAATGAAACAAACAAACAAACAAAAATGTTACATATCTGTAGAGATATGGCTCTTCAAAATGCTTAAGTCAACATACTTTAAGACTGTGAATATTGTGATCTACATGTGTGCCATGTAAGCAAGATTTTTTTGTTCTTGGAGTTTATACAAAGATATATACTTGCTTGTTTAAGAAAGTCTTTTGTTAGTTTAATAATTTTTACAGATAAGTTTGCGGTCTTAAACTTGCTTTCCAGATACAGTTTTTCATCAGGTGAAACCATGCTTGCTCTCAGAACCCTGGATTATATTGAGAAGGTAATCAATTATGTTGATTATGTTGAGTTATTAAGAAGGTCTACTGCAAAATAAGTCTAGAAGGAGAACTCATCAAGGGAACAACATATTTAGCTGCTGCAATACATTTACATTAAATACTTAATATTTTATTCACTTTGAAAAAAAAACTGTGAGTTGTGGAAATAAGCAAAGAGAAGAGGAAAACTGTATGACAGTTTAGAATACCTTCTCAGTGACTGCTTGTTAAAATCAATTAAAGCAGTAACATTACAATAAAGAGTGGCAATCATTAAGAATAATCATTCAGTGGAAGAGCACAAGTAGGTCTTACTCCATCATTGATGCCTCTTTGGTCTCCAAAATATGGTCTGTCAGAATCCAAGGCATTGACATCTCAATGGGAAACTGGATTCTTCTTCCCATGGTCAGCTCTAAGAAGAATTCCCTGAACCACAGCTGGGACAGATCACAGCATTGCTGCAGGGTTTCTTTTGGGATAAATAAGGCAGAATTACACTTCTTACAGAAGTACATCAAGAACAATACAACTGTGATTCTGATGATGCAAGGTGAAACAAATAAAAGCAGGCATTGAGTCATACACAAGCCCAATGTGTAAACTCAATTCAAAATGCAGAGCCCGTGACTCTTTGAAATAGTTCTGAACTCCATGTTGGCCCCCAAAGAGGTGCCTTCTTACAGAAAATACTGTGGGAGTGGGCCAGACTACCAGTTAAGTGGAAAAATTCTGCACAACATTATGGGGGGCTTCTAATTTAAATTTTCATTTAGGGTCTGCTCCTCAGCTGTGCACTGAACTTGGGAAGTAGCTGGTGAAGGAGACAACACAGTACTGGGACCGTTAGTACTACTCATCCCTCCAGAGGAATGAATCACTCCACACATCTCTGTTCAGCAGACGGGCAGGAAGTGATGTACGGACACATGAAGAAGGGATTAAAACAAAAAGCTTCTAAGGCCACTGTCAGAGACACAGACATACATTTTTCCACCTCTCCAGTAAACATTCAGCATAAGCCTTCATTTGTATAAGGCTTGAGTGCCAAAACAAAACATAATTTTTTTACATTAAAATCTTCCAAAACTGGATATGCTGCTCACCAGCAGCATTATAACAGAAATTAACAGGCTCCCCCTTCTTTGAGGGTAAAGGAGTCCAGTAACAAAACAAAAATGAAAGACAACACAGCATGGTGATGACAAAGACTAAATACATTCAATGTCAGTAGGTGAATTCTTTAGGACAGTATGTTTCCGATTACAATTAACTGAATAGTAAAAGTGGTGAAATGACATCAAATTTACCACAACAGAGAATCTGTTTCCTCTGTGCTTGAAAAACTAAACTAAAATAAAATAAAATAAAAAAGAAGAAAAAAATAAAAAAAAAATCCCAAAACACAAAAAAAACGACTTCCTTTTTAAAATTTCAATGCACAAAAAATTATCTGTCCCTTGTTTGCATGAATACATAAAGAAAAAAAAAATGAGGTAACAATGTGAAATTTGACCCATTATAAATGAATGCGTAACAAGTCAAAATAAACCTACCACAATAGTGAATATCACATCTCAGAAAATGTTTGGACAGACCAAGGTTTTCGATCAACAAAACAACAGTAAGTTGGCTTAGGCAATCGGAAACATTTCCCAGGTTGTGTTAGAGGTGTTAGGACATGCTAAGCTGGACACTGATCATCTCCATATCTTACCACTGAAATTTATCAAATGAGTGTAGAAGAAAGACTCGCGATGGAATTTTTCTATGTCCAATATGGTGGGTCCCTCAAGGCTACTTCTCAAGGTTTTCTTGGAACCACTTTTGTCAGCAATGAGGGACTCTAACATAGTTCTCACCATGTAAAGCTGTATCATTAAAGGAAACAATTGTGGTGGAAGGGGGGAAAAAAGGAAAATACACATGGCACATTAGTTGAGCAACACTGAGAATTACCATCAGTAAGCGACTGCTCCACTTCAAATTGAAAATTGGCACTGTGTGGACAAAAGCCTTCAGGCAAGAGGAACGGATGCAACGCTAGCCTACCCAGCAGCACAACGCCTACCCGTGCCAAGGGGCCTCCACCGACTCTGAGCAGCAGACCATTTGCAGTGGAACAGTTCACATCACCACAAGAGTAGAAGTAATAAGTAACGTCTTACCACCAAAGTTTAACAGAGGCGGATAGATGTAGGACTGCCTCAGAAACTTGTGTGTCATTTGCAATAGCTTTTCCAGTCCCAGAGCCTTGAGCTGCTTCAACAGCTCGGCAGAGTTTAAGGACTCTGTCATAGTGCGAATCATGTAGAGCTAAAAACCAACAGACAGGGGCAGGCAGGGGAGAGAGAATCCGTTAATAAAAACACACAGGTAAATAAGGAAGGGGAAACAGAAGCAGAGAAATTGTGTTAATTTGTTAAGAATGAAAAGCAGCATAGTAAGCATGCAAAGGAAAGTACTACACTTCTAAAACAGAAAGGTTTCTTCCTCCAGAATAATTGTTGCCGCCTGGCGTTCCCTGAGGCGAATGGAAAAATCACCATTCACCTCAGCATACGTGGAGTCAGGCCCACAGCCACTGGCTTCTCAAGAGTATTTCACAAAGATTTCCAAGCATGTCCAATTCGTAAATAGCCATTTTAGAACTGTAGGAGATTAAGAGAGAAGGACCTAGAGTGGATAGGTTTGACCTCCTCCCCTCAGCAGAGACAAACAAGAGTGCCACCCCAAGAGCAGAAATGACAACAGAACCGGGTGCTCTAACAAACCTGTAGCTGCCACTGAAACAAAGCTCTCAGACACACCAAGCATAGAGAAACACACTGATGGATATATACGTATATATTTTAAGCTGATTATATTTCCCTCGGAAAACTAGAAATCAAAACAAAATCTTCACTAGAATCATCTCAGTAAAACTTACGCAATCTTTAATTACCCAAGACTGTTATCCACATGGGTTCTCTTCCCCACTGATGTATATAAAAATATTTGATTTACAAACCACGGTGGCCTTCAGTTTTTCACCCAAAGTGCTCAGTACCTCATTTTCTCAGTTGGGCTATGAATACCCAAGGCCATACACTCTCCAAACAAATTTACAAATAAAACAAAACAGAAAATTACACAGAGAAAATAAAGCCAATGTCTAGGTATGGGATTTTGATGACTGCCACAGAAAATGCCCTTGAAACACCATTAATAGTAGCACAATATTATACAGATTTTAGGGAGCAGCTTCTTTACTCGTTACTGAACAAGATGAGAAATCTTGTCAAGATTCGAATGCCCTCCCATACTTGAATTTAAAACTGTAATTTAAAACAATGTAATTTAACTAAAAGAAAAAATCTACCAGCCACATCAGAGAGAATCTAAAATGGAAACAGTTAAGAAATAATCAAATCATTCCAAAATATTATATTAAAATATTAGGAGCTCAAGGAGAAAATATTTCTTTGAAGTGAGTCAAATTACAGAGATGGAACACTTGGAAAATCACACATCTGAATAGAAAGTGACAGCAACCCAGAGAGATGATTTGGTTAAGTATACATCATTTCATAAATATAAATCTGATCAAAGCAGGTTTTCAACATCCCAAAAGAAAACTGCACTTTAAAGTAGCTTAGCCAGAGTGAAAATATGACATGCAGTAATCACTGACAAGTGTCACAACCATTAGATGGGAAAATACCTGAGTACTGGAGGGTCCCACCGCACGCCTCGGGACTTTGATATCAAAGCCACTTTTGGGGTCTTTTTCTCCCCTTAGAGCTGGGTCATTGAATGGTTCATGACCTGCTTCCCAGTCACAGACCGTCTTTCTGATGGCCTGCAAAACACTGAACACAATTCATGCCGCTTCAGACTTCTACATGTCCAAGCGCGCAGAAACTCTGCAACAAACAGTGCTGTGGAGCTCAGGGTAACTCAGTGGAACCGCAAACAACTTTGCCAACATCTTCAAGGCCAGATCCGCGTGATAATTCTACACTGTTCCCTCAAAAAGGACAGTCCAGAGCTCTCCTCCTTTGTCAGAAGAAAGCTGACCTCTAAAACTGGTTCAAAACCCAACTGTCAAGAATTTGCCTTTGTGATCTTCAGTGAGTGCATCAAGCCATTTTGTACTCATGCACTGTGAAAGGCAGGCAAGTTAATCGAATAAAACCACACTAAAACAAGATAATTGGAGCTTGAATTGAAAAGGAAGAAAAAAATTCCTGCTTCCTGCAGAACTCCTGTATTCAGCTGGATTTTATACAGATGTTATACTTCAACTAAACTGGAAGCAAACAACTGATGGAGAAATTAAGCTTAAAATAAAGTAAAAAGTCATAGCAATCAGTGTGGGACAGGGCATTTGGAAGAGAAGTGGAAGGCTAATAACGTAGAAGCAGAAGTGAAGAAACAAGGCAAGATGCCAAGAGGGCAGAGAAAAGACTATGGGATGTAAATATCAGACACAAGAAAAGACGTGAATCGTAAGAAAGGGGGACAGCAACAATTTTCTTCAAAGTAAAAATACTAGTCTTTCTTTAAATATTACAGTATTTACCTTTTCTTAGGATAAAAATAAACTACAGGCAATCCTGTAAGAAGAAATCCTGAGGTAGTGCTAAGGAGCTCAAGACAACCTGGACTCCTACCTTAGCCATACTAGCAGCCATCCACTCTGACTCCCAACATACCATCAGCCAAGCTAACCCTGAATACCATACCGACTACAAAGGGAGCATGGATTCAAGAGGCAAAATTTAATAAGAGTTGGAGAAAAGAATACAGGGAGAGATGAAAAGAAGAACGTTACCTCTGAATGACGTTTTTCTTCTTTTTAATTGCTTGTCTTAACGGCTCTCTAAGCGTGACCTGGGCAAAGTCCTGAAGAGCAGCATAAATGGTATGGCGAATGGCATGATTGAAAACACTTTCCATTCTCCCCATCAGCACCTGAAGACCTTTGATCATGGCAATCACCTGGAAAAAAAACATAGGTTTTTAAAATTTTGTTTGTATATTTGTTCAAAAAGTCTTTTTTTTTCAATATAGAAAAGGGAAGAAGAGGAATTGACAAGTTCAAAAAGGTAAAGGAGAAAGTCACTCTGAAGAGGCTAGTTTTCCTGTACCCCTTCTGCGTTTTGAATGAAGGAAAACATGCACTTTCAGAGTCAACACAGGCATAGAAAATGCTTACAGAGAACGTTTCCTCTTTTGTATGGAATTAATCTTTGGAGAATCCCTGTCTAAAAAGAAAAAGGAAAAATTCTTACCTCAACCAAAGCAAACTTCTCTTCGCTAGTATAATTGTATCTTGTTGCTCTTTCATACTCTTCTGCATTGTCAGGACAATCTTTATTAGAGTATTTGTCAGTTGGGTGTACCAGCTTCCATGAATACTGCAGTTTACGAAGTGGTATAGTGAGAAGAAAGATGGAAATAAAAAAGGCCTGATAAACAAAACATAACTGAACTCAAATAATATGCTTATAAAATACTCTGATGTTTTCAAGAACACCTGAAAAATATTGGGTACTATTCTCAAAACCTGCATAAATTCTGAAACAGAACATGATGTATGTAACAAGGTTAATGGATACTGAGTGAATTCAGAAAACAGATCAATAAGTGAGATATTCCATGCCAGAAGAAAATCTCAGTGGGAGGGCAGAAGAACTTACATGACAAGCACTTAAGGGAATCGATACAAATCAGAAAGACAAAGAAAAGCATGGACCTTAAAATTGGCAGTAGTAAGAGGTAAAACAAACAAACAAAAACCCAATAAAACAACTGCTGTGGTTTGTTCTGGAACCAGGAGTATAAAGACAGAGGTAAAAATGAGAGATTTCCACAGAGGTCTAACAAAGCAGGATTAAATCTGTCTTCTCTCATACAATATATCACCTGTTTCAACCCCTTCTAGGTTGTGCTTTGCCGTAGGTAAGACACACAGCTTTTATCTAAGTAAGAGTCTGGAATATATGACACATTCCCACACTCTTCAGTTTCTGCATTAAGCACTTTCTGATTGAAAAAAAATATATAAATTGCTACTTTTCTAACTAGCATCTGTTTTTAAAGTAAGTTATTAAGATACAAACCACTCTGCAGGTTATTTCCTCTCCCTCATCTCTTCTCAAATTTTATATTACCTACATTTACCAACTAAAAGTCTTCCTTGCGCCTTCTCCCACAGGCTAATGGAAGACCTTCTATCTTTTCTGCGTCTACAGTTTACTTTTCAGATTACTAAGCGACAACATCTAATCATAGTCAACTGAATACGCTGACTTCCTATGTGACTGCATGTCGGTACGCATATTTTTAACAGTATTATTTTAAACTATACGTATGGAAAAATAAATGAAGTCTTAGTCTACGAAACATGTGCCAAGAGCAACATGAAAGCATGGCTCACAGGTGAACACCTATCCACATAATTTAAGAAGTTAAATGTAGTGCATGAGAAGGCACATGCTACTGAATATTCAAAGCAGTAACATTACTCCTAGACTTTGAGAGCTAAGGTGCCACTTTCCTCTGGGAACAGTCTGACGCAGAAGGAGAAAAGTAGTGCAGTAAAAGAGAAGAGAATTAAGGGAACAGTACATAACATGCTTTTTTTTTGTTGTTCTGTTAAAGCAAAGCCTGTCCAACCTCATTTTCATCTGTTTTCCTTCCTCAGAAAACATACCACTTCCATGACATGTGCACTCCACTGGGAGAGAAGCTGCAAGCCTTGGAGAGAAAGATCAAAGAGCTTCCGATACTCTGCATCTGTTTTTTGAGCTTCCTGTCGGCCAGAACCAGTCACCACCTACAATGTTTTTAAACAAACAAACAAACAAACAAAATTAAAACACCTTGTGTACAGTATTTACAGTCACATTTCTTAATGTTTTTTTAAGCATTAAACAGCATCACTTATCAAGACTTGGGTACAATAGAGCAATATCAGTTTTTTCTTCTAAAGAATTATCACATTACATTTCACAGACTTTGGTCAAGAGATAGAAACCACCAGGACTCTGTATCACCAAAATATCACTGCAGACAAACTCATGACACTGATTATGTATCACATACGCATGTGCACTTGATTTTAGTTTTCAACTCATCTCTTAAATTACAGCTTCACTCAAAGCGTTATGAGCACACATGTGGAGTAAAGGTTAGACAACCTATTCCCGAACAGACATGCAGGAAATTTCTGGGATATGTCAATAAACAGAATACGTCTGCAGTTTGTATGATGTATCAGAGCTTAAGACTTAAAATTCAAATAGCATTAATGTCATGCGCAGGATGGGTACTAGCCTTGCAGCCAGCTTTTCCTGAGTCAGGTCTTGGAGCTCTATCCTTTACCCAGTCTGAGATTTGCCTACTTTTTAGATGTTTTACAATAACTGCTAGCCACTGATGTAAAATCTGCTCAAATAGCTCTAATCCCCCACACCTCACTGTTGCTGTAGCGAGCCAGTTCTGATATGAAACGCATATGGTCTTCTCTGATTTGGATCATCTGCTCACATATATTGTACTGGGGACTGCTGCTGGAAGACGTGCACGTCCATCTGTTGCAGAAAACAAAAAATTCTTCAATCAGTTGATGCAATAAAGACTACAGCTGATACTAAAAAAGAAAGAACAAAAACGTGTGACTTTTTTTCCTTAAATCTTCCTTCTCGTCCATGAGGCCTTTCCTCTCTTCTTTCAATTTGCTGCTGCTGTGAAATACAAACTGCCATCTCTCTTCAAAAGCACACACTTAGGGACAGGACCAAAAAGGACTGAAAGCCAGGGCAGAGGGACAGGTATAGGCCATAAGATGCTTAGCTACTTTTAGCTTGTTTTTCTTCATTCATGTTCAACTAAGGAGAGCTTATAGTATGCTCCAAATATAAAACCATTATTAAATACTATTAACATGTTATCAAGAGAGACACAAAATACATGCTACCAAATCTTGTGTTAAACAGCCTCATACTTTTAGTAGCTCAGTAGGCTCGCTACTGTTGATTTTCTCTTAGCAATTACATGCAAGTTACATATCTTTTTCTGCAGGAATTAAAATGCAAAGCACTACATTCTAAATTCACATAACTGCATGGAGGGAAGGTCTCAGAGGTGCACAGGAACATTTACTAAAATAAAGCAATAACCATAAACCATGGAACAATTTATATAAAACAGCTGCATTTTCCAGCCATTTTGCTGTGCTGTACCCCTACCAAAACAAAAAGAAGAGGGACACAAGCTAAGTTTCTGCTCCATGTACAATATACACATGCACTACTGCTCACCTTGCTTAGTATAATCCTTCATTTCTTTTAAAGAAAGTTTCACATTTAAAGGAAAAGATAAAAATTACATTAGTGTAAGATAAACTTTACATCCTCCAACCCAGGTGAAAAGCAATGCCACCGATGCAAGAAATAGCTCAGCAGCACAGAAAGATTTTTAAATAACCTGTCCTTTCCATTGTATCTACTATGCGAAGTACGTTAATAGTGAAATACCCACACCAAAAAACGGACCAAGGTGAAAATCCTATTTAAAGTAATTACCACAGATTATCAGGTGATTATGAAATTATACCTTATGGGTCTGAACTTCCCCAGCCCATATACTCCCCTCTCTGTATCCTTGTCCTACCTACCTTGACTTGTTTTCCTCATAATGGGCACTTGTCTTGATGTATCTAGCAAGTTCAATCTGCATATCACCAAAGAGCGGGACAACCTGCAGCTGCTGTACACGGGGAATAGATCAGATTAGATAAATGATGAAATATGCATCTTAGTGAAAGGAAACTGCTATTTTACCCAACGATAGTCCAAAGTGATCTTTGTTTTATTTGATTATATTAATCTGGGTGTCTATTTAAAATGCAGGGGGAATTGCCTTCTACATTACATATTAGGAAATGCTTCTTTTAACCAACCTTAAAGAATTTGTCAATCTTGGCTAAATTTATCCTTTTTTTTGCATCCAGCTTGTAGATGTTACTGACACTTCCATCCATCAGGTACAATCCAAAGCCCATAACCTGGCAAAAGAAAAAAAAAACAAACCTCTCTGCAAAAGGACCTCAGGGGTAAAAACATGCTGAAAATACTTGTCATGAGACAAACATTCAGTATTTACTCCATACCTCTTCTTCTTTCTTCTTTCACTTCTTTCACTTATCAACTAACTTCACACATTGCCTGGCACTCTTTTATTAAATGTACTTACACCAGCTAAATTTTTCTGATTACTAACCCTAATTTTTAAGTTACTTATTTCCTCAAAGCTTTGATACACAGCGTCACCTCCATAAGCCTTTTACATAAATTTGCCACGTATCTAGAACTAAGATTCCCTAGTTCCTTTGTTATTATACTTCATAGAAACACCATTCCATAGAATTAGTTTCCTAACCAGGCTGCAGTTCAGTTAGACTAACTTCAATTTACGAAGAACAAAAATGGATTAGAAGTTTCCTTAACAAATTTAGTGTTTAAAATAAAAGGGAAAAAGAGAAAGACAAAGACACTGAAGAATAAAAAAGAAAGGGCAACATCTGAGTTACTTCGTTCATGCGGTTCTGGCAAAAGGAAACAAAAATCCAACAGGAATGCAAACATCTTTGTTCTGCTTCAACCTTTCTTTAAGTTTGTACTGAAAAGAAGCTTACTTTCAAAAGCATATGTTTCTCGCTGGGGGTTAGATACATTTTGTTTTCATAGTAGTCCACACACAAATTCACAATATCTGCAAGCAGTTCTTCATAGCCAACAATCACCTCCAACTGTTGCTGTAATGACTGAAAAAAAAAGAAAAGGACATTAGTCAAGAAGTTACAGTCCCATAGGATCAGCAGCTACTACCAAACTGAAAGGGTTTTCTTTTAAAGGTTTTATACAGCATTCATTATTTTGGAAAAAGACAATTAAAGCTTACCTGTGTTATCTTGTTGTGGTTAGCAAGGAACATGGAGAGATTCTGGGATTCCTGAATGGACTGAGGATCTGCCATTTTCCGTAGGAACTGAGCAGCTCTTTGCAAACAGAAGAAAACAACCATATTTCCCTTCAATGGCACTGCCTGTAAGCAAACTCATCCCCTCTCAGCAGAAATGCACTCATCTCTGCATCTACCAGGTAGTCAGTGGAACCTGTAACTGTCAGTACAATCAGTACAACGGCAACAGCATTTGTTACTTGTACAAGGTTGCTGACCTTAGCGTATCTCCCATCTCCTGAATCAAGCAGAAAGAGAATTTGACACATAAGGCCAAGTGCCTTCTTGCCACAGCTTCACAAAAACATGTTAGCCAAACCTACCCTTTTATTGACAACCTCTTAAGAGCAATGCTGAAATATTGTAAGAGCAACTTTGAGTTACAAGCATCAAAACTGGATGCCAAAAACTGGAGTAGAACAAAAACTCAGCTTTCCCTGAAACTTGAAAAGCAGCATTGAGCAGTGCATATCCAATACATTTAGTGAACACCAAGATAGAAGTACTTGCCAGTTTTGCCTTAAAAGACAGAAGAATCTTTAGTTGCTGGAAGAGCAGCATAAAGTAAGTCAATTTAGTCAACGGTTTAGCTGCAGCAGCAGAAAAAGCTGCCCAAAAAGGAGCTACTGCTGCCATCTTGTGGGAGCTCTGTCTCGCGACAGCATAAATCCTGATCCAGTCCTTAACAGCTTACCTCTTGTAGGCTGAATGGTCGTTCTTCACACTGCACTTCATATTCTTCAGCTCATCTAGTACTGCAAACATGTTGATAAATTTGCCCAGTGTGATCAGATACGCTTCAGAGACAAAGTCTTTTCTCCTCTCTGCATGGCACAAGCGTCTCACCTCCCCACAAAACCGTTCAATTGCATTTCTCTAACAAAACAAAAAAGAGTCAGAGAGTAAAAGCCACGATGTTTCCAAGAAAGATTTATCACACAACTAGAGGTCTGACACCTCGCTGTCCTCCCCTCTAAACAACAGTCCACTTTGGTGCACCTATAAGAGCTAATGAAAAGTACCACTGAAGCAGAAAAACATTTAAGGTATGTGAGGCCAACAACACACGATCACAGCCTTTCCAGCTTCACCTCCATGTACTACAAATGTCATAAGGGATTTCAGCCACAGAACCTGCCTGGCACAACTGGAAATACTATTTACAATCTGAAGTCAGAAAAATTTAAAATCCCTCTGAAACAAGTGATTTTATATCAGAATAGCGATTAACGTCAGCACACACCAATTTGCAAAACCATCCTTGCACATGGTTATTTGAGGGCTTATTTCCAAGTGTGCACCAGGGCCATCTGAGATTGTAAGTACAAATAGAAACTTCAGGTGTAAAGAGAAATCTGTTCTGAGTTTAGGGCAATAATCTTGAATGAAAGGAGATTTTTGTAGTCAGTAAGATCCATCAGTTTAGGAAGATGACAGAAAATGGTATGTTGCATTCATTCTCCTGTGTGCTCCATGGTTTACAAGCTCTAGTTGCTCTGACTTCCTCAGAAAAATGCCAGGAAACATCCTCCATCCACTGAATAAAGTGGCAAGCTGCTTGCACAGAAGGAAAGAGCTAGACAAATGGCTGTTCTCCAGTCCATATTTAGTTTGGGTGGCTGGCAGGTCAGAAAAACTGGGTTAGCTTGCCTCATGTATCACTTTCTGCAGCGGAGTTGCACTGGGTGCTGCGATGTTGAGGCTTGCAGAACCCTCAATCACCCAACAAATGGTCTCCGTGCCTTGATGGCCTTATGTATACACATGAAATCTGTTGTACTTCTATTTCCTTTCATTCCACGGTGTCAGGGACTATGTGCAATTACCTTCTATTTTATCCTCAAAGTCCTAATGGAGGAATCTCTTTTAGTGGCATGCAGCAGTAGAACAAGGGGCAATGGGCAGAAAGTGTAACACAGGAAATTCCATACAAACACAAGGAAGAACTTATTTACTGTGAGTGTGGGGGCCCAGAGAGTTTGTGGAGTCTCCTTCTCCGGAGATACTCAAGAACCACCTGGATGCCTCCCTCTGAGACCTACTGTAGGGAACTGCTTTAGCAGGGAGTAGGATTCAACGATCTCTAGAGGTCCCTTCCAACCCCTGCAATTCTCTGATTCTGTGAAACTCCTGAAGTTGTTAAGACAGGCATTAGAAATGCCGCCCTTCTGAGAGATCTTTTTTTTTCCCCCAAAGTATAATGATTAGGTCGAGTATCTGAGCATATAATATTAAGCATATAAGCTTGCTAACACATTTTTAATTTCTATTCCTTTTACCTGGAAATACATAAAATTCATCAGTTTTGTGACTTCTGGCTCCAGCACTTCCACAGTTTTTTCATAAATTTCTACTCTGTTAGGCTGCTCGTTGCACTTCACCTGAAGACAATTAGAAAGATCATTACACTTAACAGCTTTCCCTGCTAAAAAAAATTTCCCTCAGAAACTCAGATCCCAAATGACAAACTGCAAAACATATTATCATTGATCATATATCATATATTGACTGTACAAATTTAAGGCATCAATACCAGGCTTTAGTAAATCTATGCCATTCTTCTAAGATTCACTGAGTTTAAAAATATAAATTGAGATTTTTTTTCTCTATTATCTCTATTCTTTGTGCATAAAAATATTTGCAAGCTGTTGCCAATTCACGATTTTAATTTTGTTCAGTTTCCTGATGCATCTTTTGGATTTTATTTCTGTACACAGATCAAGAAAACACTGCGTAGCTCTGATGAGGAGAAAATGGCCATCTAAGAACCTAGAATGTTTAACCCAAATGCTAATTATTACATGCTGCATCACCTGTAAAACCTGCTCTGAATTTAAATATTTGGGGAAGAAAAAAAAAAAAAGAAGTCCAACTGGTTCCCAAGTGTTAAGACCCTATTCTATGGCATGCACAGCGTGCTAATTCGAGGATCAAAGCAAACTTAATTTCAGAACTCGTTACTAAATCTGTAACCAAAACAAGACAGAACTGCACATGCTGCATGATGGCTTATTTTTGACCCTTTACCTGGGGAATGGCTCTTGAGCAGCTCCTCCATGTATATAACATGACAGCATATTCCTGGCCCTCTTCTAACATTTCATTCTGCAAGAGAGACACCCGGTAACAATAAGGCAGTGTAAAACAAAGGAGTTAAATTCGCTTCTCTGCCATTGTTCCAAAAAAACCTTTTTCTTATCAGAAAGTATATGTGCAAATGTGTATTGAAAGCTAAATGATACGTCTTACTGCATGTACATAAAATAGTATTATTATAGTAGATAGGTGCAGCTGGCATACCGTGCTGTTTCTACCATTAAAGAAATGTAACAGTTGAATTGATCAGTTACAGATGCCCAGCTTGGGCAACAGCTAAAATATTCTATCTACTCACAGTCATGTTTTAACATTCAATCTAATTCTGAGAAAATTCTTAATACCTGGGGGCTGTAGGTAATCAAAACAAGTTCAGAACTTGCCAGATAATTTTAAAAGCAGATTGTAAGGTTGACTTAATTTTCAGTCGCATGTAACCTATGCATTCCACAGTTTGTGAAATGGCTTTTGGAACGACGAGACGTATTAATCCTCACTTTTCAAAAATGCACATAACAACTAAAAGTTCAGAATGGAACGGTGTTTGCAACCTGCAAGTTCCTTTGTATCCCAAAACAGCAATATCATCAGCAGAGATAGAGTTATGATTAAGTCTCATCTTCTATTGTATAACTATTAAATACCACAAAAGACCTTACACAAAAACATGTCAATAAACAACAAATGTATACATTCTACAGTGCGGAAGCCAAAAATAAACCCTCACTATCACTATACTGACAGAGAAGCATAGGAAATTTGGGAGGACAAAAGGTGATTTTTCATTCTTGTTACAGCAGAAAGCTGTCAACAAAACTAACCTATCTCCAAATACTGAAAAAAAATGCACAGTGAAAGCAATAAACTTTTAAACATTACTGGTTGATCCAGAAAAAGGACAATTTTAAAACGACCAGCAATTATGTGCAAGAAAAGAAATGCCACGCTCTTTTGCGTGTTACTGCCTCATAGAAACGTTACAGGCAACTTCTCTTCTGTAACAGCAATTCTTACAATGAAATGCAAAATGACACATTATTCTCCTTTTATTCCAGGTAGCAGAGAAGTATCTACCTGAACACCTTCTTACCATGCTAGAGTGGACTGTAGCTTGCTCAATGTATCTCGCAATGCCAGTGACAAATGCATTTCTGTCCTCAAAGTTAGTGTTGAAGTTTGGCTGCAGAGAAAGCAAAATATCGAATCAAACTATTGGTAAGGAAAATAATTTTTATATATCATAAATGTGAACACTTTTGTTATTGTTGTTTTGTTTGTTTGCTTTTTAAGGGTATATACTCTTGCAAAAGAACTGCAATCTTTTTTTTTCTAAAATGACAGCAGACCTGGTAAAGCAGAGATGATGGTGGGGGTTCAATACACGGTTGCTGATCTGGCAATGGTAATTCTTCCAAGAGATCCACATTGGATAAGGCATCCTCCAGTGTTACTTGAGCAGTCATTTTGCACCTGTGGTTAAAAAAATTCATACATATATATGTATATACACATATGTATACATAGATGTACCTGTAGTTGGTTTTTTATATATATACATCTAACTATATAAACAGAAAACAAATGAATACCACAAAGAGCAGGGAACCATTACTACTGTGGGAAACAGGTAGTTTCCCTTTGATGAGGACACTTCCTAGACACCATAATGGAAGGGGACGCAGTCAAACCAAAACCCAGATGGTTTCAGCATGCAAGCTTAAAATTAATGTTACGACTAACAACCTCCTCCTTACTTTATGACTTCAGAAATGCTTCTCTTCTTCCCTGCCACACCAAAAACAGAGGAAACACTGACATCAAATTCACAGGAAAAAAAGGACTGCCCTCAGATGTAACCACAAGGACAGTACCATCAATCTGAAGTTAAAAATAAATAAATGAAGAAACCACCAAAGACAACAAAGAGTAAAAGCAAAAACCAAAGCAAAGGGAAGGAAACACTCAAAACTGATAAGCCTGATAAACCTCTCTCTGCCCTCAGAGACCAACCAGCACGCTGAGCTGTTGCTGCAAAACCAACAAACCACATACAAAGAGAGCTCACCAACAATTTCTAGCAACCACTGCAGACCTTTTGCTTCTTGAAACCATGGCTCCAGCTTTGCTTTGAGCCCGAGCAGGTAAATTTTCATTAAAATAAATAAATAAGCAGTGCACATGTTGTGCAACTCGCAATCCCTGTTGAAAAATGACGAAGGGCAGGACTGACAGGAGTGCTTGCTGACAGAGCTGCCCACACTCAGCACAGCTCCTTCACAGCCAATACAGTTATTCTTGAATGACAGGCAGGCAAAAGCCATGGCATCTTCCCTTCAATAAATAAACAAATGCCAAAAGAATTCCATATCTGGGCACAAGTCCCACGAGGAAGTTGAACTGTCAACAGTTTTAGCCTGGAGGAAAGCAAGAGAGAGTTTCTAAGAAGTTAGAGCATCGTAAACATTATTTTAATATTTTTGTTCTGAGTATCTATAGCTCGAGCTTCGGCTAAAATAAAAACCAACACACTTTACCTGGGATAGTTTAACTAAGAGGCTTCTTCCAACTTGAAACTTCTCCCTGTAGGCTCATGACCAAAACAAACTCCCACTCACACAGCTCCACTGGGCTTCACATCCATGGGACAGGTGTACACACAGCTCCCCCACACTGCCACACTGGACAGGTAACTGGCCACAAAACACTGTTCGATCCGTGCTCCAAAACCCACAGTGGAAAAATGGTTGCCTATTAAATGCTGAAAACTTCCTCTGATCGCCAGGAGCACTCCTGTGCTGTGCAGGTTATGGAGCAGCAGCACAGGCTGCCCAGAGGCTGTGGGGTCTCCTCTTTGGGGATCTCCAGCAGTTGCCTGGACGCAGCCCTGGGCACCCTGCTCTGGGTGGCCCTGCTGGAGCTGGGGCTGGAGCAGCTCCTGAGGCCCTGAGGACTCTGCCAACCTCAGCCATACTGTGATCCTCCTCCTCCTCCTCAAACACAGCCCTGTTCCCCAGTGTGGAAGAACAGCCAAGGATACAGATACTAGAAAAGTAATTTAGAAATATTAACCAAAGGATAAGCAACACCCAAACTCCCTCTCACTTACACTGCTGTCCATTTAACAGCACCAGTCTGAGAAACTCCCCTCAGCAGAATGGATCCGCAGGGCCATGAAAGAAAGACTACCTGCTGCCCCTCAGACTGTGAGAAGAAACACAGGAGCGCACATTTTTTCCAAGCCCTTCAGCATGATTTCACAAAGATAGAACAGCATTTTGTGAATTGGGAGAACGTAAGCAAACGGGCACAGACTGTTACAAAAGCCCTCTTGTTCTAAGGTTGCTGACAGACTCCCTTGGTAATCGCCATCCACACAGTTGGTGTTCGGCTGGCCAAGCTACCATTTTGGCATGCTGGTCCTCCACTTTTTCTATCCTATTATCTATCAAGACACAAAAGAAGAAACTCCTTTCTGCCCAGCTTTGACACATTTGCATACGCTGAGAGCAGCAGAGGAAGGGCAGCTGGAGCTCTGCTTGTTCTCCGCACCAGCCCTGCAGCCTCAGTGGGAAAGATTTGATTCAAGCTTCCATTTCCTGCCCCCCCCCCCCTTAAGTATCATGAAAAATCATTTAAGGAAACTAAAATTCCCAAGACACAAAACTGAACAGTTTTGCCTCCTTGAGACTGATCACTATGAGTTCTTATAGGTGAAACCACTGGGCTGCAGCGCTAGTATTTCAACAGACTCCCTTTGGGCAGAGAACATAAGAAACTTCAAAGACGTCCTTTAAAAAAAAATCTAAACCATAGTCTGATTATGAGTTCACCTAAATGAGAAGAGATTAAAACATTGTAGTTACACTGATAATTATAGCTACACTGGTAAATTTACTCAAGCAGCAAGGTTTACTTTCTTACTACACTCCTGTGATGCTGTATTTTCAGCTGAGCATCCACCTGGGATTTTCCAGGACTGATTCACTCAAGCAGAAGACACGTGAATTACTTCAAAACAATCTTTTTTTTTCCTTTTTTCCTTTTTCTGCTGCCTTTGCATCACAGCCCATCATTACGGCACTGAAGTCAAAATGCATTCCAGGAACATGCTTTCCTGGACATACACAAGTTAATTAAAAGCCATTTGTTATCTTACATCCTCCCTCCAGGAGAATCACACACATTTGCATGCTGGTTAGCTAAATTTTAGTGTTTGATGAGCACACCCATCTTCCTAAGCAGGAGAAAGCAGTGTCTGTGCTGATTCCCAGACTCTTTGCAGACTGCAAAGCTAGCAGACAAGAAATCCCTGTCTCCTGCACAGACAAGCATTAGTCTTACCATGCAAATTCCCACTGCATCCAAGGGTCAGAGGTATCAATCATGGGGTGGGGTTTTTTTTTGCTTTTTTATAGGGCAACACCACTGACTAGCTTGAATTAAGATATTCTTCTTTCTCTTCATTTGTGGAGGAGACAAGCACCAGATGGGCCAGACCTGTTCATAACAGTTTGCAGTGCAGAGAAGCTTACTGTGCCATCTCCATGACATTTTGTCCAGGTGAAAAACAAAAGAAAGAAAGGAACCAGGCCCTGAAGTTCCTGTAGCATTATTTACATCTTGATCTAACTTCAGAGCTGGCTCAGTATTGAAACATATTCAAACAAAAGATCTGCCAATCTATTTTAAATGTTATAATTCTGTATCCTTGTTAACAGCTATGCAATATGCACACAACACCTCACTTAGCGTTGCTCTGGTATTTAGAGAAGGTGAGGGTCAATCCTAAGAGATAACCATTTCCACATCTCCATCTTTACAGAATAACGTCTTTGCTAAAGATTAATTCCAAGCATACCAGAAAATGCTCAGTGTGCATCTTTCAGCCTTGCTCTTGAAGGCCTCTTGATAGTTGGGCAGCCTGGCCTAGTGGTTGGCAACCCTGCCCACAGAAAGGGGGTTGAAACTAGATGATCTTTGAGGACCTTTTCAACCCAGGTCATTCTATGATTCTGTAATGATTCTATGATGGTAGTTCAGACTATTTGAAAAAACATACACAAACAGAAGCACATTATGGGAAAAAGCCTTTCAAACAAACAATCCACCTACAGGAGTGACCAGAAAAAAAAAAAAAAAATAGAAAGGACTGAGAAAGCAGAAGGTAGATGAAATAGTAACCAGAATCACTATGATCTGAGTGGTCTTTTCCAACCTTTATGTTTCTATGATTCTATTTCAGAATGGAAACGTATCCCCAAAATGCTCTTTCTTGGGTGGAAGAATGATGTTTCTAGGCTGGCTTCTCTACAGAAATAAAGGCTTCTTCCTCTCATCCTTGGCGCAAGGATGTAGCTCTCCTGGTAGGGAGACCTTGCTGGGAGTGAGCGTGGTGGATATGGCTGGAGTAGACAATCTTAGAGGTCTTTTCCAACCTGAACGATTTTATGAGTCTACGAAAAAGAGGACTGCCGTAATACTATTCCATTCTCAAGATCAACTTTTTTTTTTTTTTTTTTTTAAATCTCCAGCACCCAAGGGAATTAAGGAATATCTTTTTTTTTTTTAAATGAGGGAAAAAAAAGGAAAAAAACACTTCAGAGTTTTTAAGATATCTTCTAGTGACAGAGTTACGCAGGTTAAATTATTTATCAAAGAAGAAATCAGAAGACAACTCATGCACAGCCTATAATTACCTAAAACAGGAAAACGATGCTAGATGTTAGGAGATAGTTCTTAAGCATGTTCAAGAAACAGTACACAAAATCCTGCAGATGTAAGTGAATTTAGGTAAATACATGCTTCTTGAGACCTCCTTGTAAGTACAGAAGTCACCAAGCATTTCCTCTTTCACTTCTTCTTCCAGAACCAAGACTTCCACAGAAACAACCTCTAAAGGCCTCAAGGATCTATCCAGCTGAACTTGAAAAAAACTTCGATTCTCAGTGTAAGAAGTTCAACCTTGTAACTGGGCTTGCTAATCTATACTTACTTTATTTTCCATCATTAACTCAAAGTTCTGAAAATCCAGAAATCTTTACAGATTTATTTGCACAGAACCATCAGAGCAGTAACCCAGTAACCCTCTTGCTTGGAAGACGGGGAACAGCAGCAGAAAACAGCCTGGACACGGCGACAATTTCCAGGTGGTTTCTGCCAGCAACTCCTTAGAGCAAAGCTTTTGTTACTGCTACACACGGGTCAGAGCAGGTGATGCACTCAACTGCATCTACTGTAGCCTTATGCTCATAGCATGCTCTACAAGGAAAACCTCCCTGAAAAACAAAGAAAAGGTTTAGCTGATAGCACAGCACAAGAGAGATCTGACAAGCGAAGGGGCAATGCCGCAGAATGAGAATCTGTCCTGATCACCGGGGTTAGAGAAGCAGACACAGCAACCAAGCCCAGGCTTTCCTGGCAGGAAGGGCTGCAACAAGGAACTGTTGTAGACACAATAACCCCTCCGGACCCTTACTTCAAGATTATGCCAGTTTTGCCATGGTTGTACTCACTGTGCAAGTCAGACCACGGGGATTCATCTATCTCACCATTTTTTTACATCAGTATCTTAAATATCCATTCAAAAAAGAAATTCCCAATGTATTTTCATTAAACCATCATTCCCAAGCATACCTGAAATTTAAATGAGGACAAATCCACTAAAAACACAGAATTACACTTCTAACAGCCTGAAAGTTACAAAATCCACAAATGCATTTAAAAAAAAGAAGTGACACCAAGGAAATTTTGTGGAAAAGCATACCCTATGGCTGCTATAACTACAGTATGAGTCCCTGCAGCTCTACAGGGGAAGCTGCACCAGCAGCTCTGAAGGCAGCCCAGGCAGTCAGGGGATGCAGGCGATGTACAGCTGCATCCACAAATATGTAAGCTCTTAAAACCAGCATGAACCCAACCCACGTGCCAGGGACAGTGTGAGAATACTGCTGAGGAAAGCAAAGAGGTCTGGGGATGTTCATGGAATTGGTTTTGGTAAGGTCATGTTCTACTTAACCTGAGAAGATCGCAAGCATTGAAATTTGTGAAAGAAATATTTTTTTTACTTGAATTCTGAAATCCTTAAGGTTGGATATAAACAATATATCAAAAAACTGCTGGATTACAGAAGCTCTAGAATATTTTATGACTTCGTAGATGAAAACACCATTTAATCTGACTGAAACAGGTGCTGGGAAGAGATTCTCCCTGTCTTCTTGCAAACCACTGGAAGCATTTCTCATTTTGTGCTTAAATAGATGCACTGCATTTCCAAGTGCTTGTGCATGTTCCCAGGCTCAAAATAAGACAAAAAGGAAGTCTGTCTGCTCTTTAAACAGCACTTCCTCTGATACTGGCTCTCTTCCCTCCCAAGTTTGCAAAAGCATCTTTGAATTTCAAATTAAATGAAGAATCTTAAATTAAGCCTAGCATGGGTACTGAAAATTACAACTGCATTGCAACTCAGGAATTTAAACATGCATCTACACAAGGGGGTTTGTTTTGTTTTTAAATAAGCTTAAATAAGAAAATGAAAAATAAGCAAACCAAAGCTTACCCTACTTTTTAGGGCAGGATATAATTATGAAAATGAGTGAAATTCTTTAAGTATGGCATTTAAGGAAGGAAAAAATAAGTACATCCCTGACTTGTATCAGAAATACTGATGTCAGCAGGAGCAGGAAGTAACCATGCCCCTGTGCTCACCCTGACGGGGCTGTAACTCAAGTGCTGTGTTCAGTTTTGGGCCCCTCACTAGAAGAAAGGCCCTGAGGCCCGGATCGTGCCCAGAGAAGGGCAATGAAGCTGTGAAGGGTCTGGAGCACAAGTCTACAAAGAGCAGCTGAGGGAGCTGGGATTGCTCGGTCTGGAGGAGGCTCAGGGGAGACCTTATCGCTCTCTACAGCTGCCTGAAGGGAGATTGTGGTGAGCTGGGGGTAGACCTCTTCTCCCATGTAACCAGCAATAGGACTACAGGGAATGGCCTCAAGTTGCACCAGGTGGTGCAGGTGGACGTTAGAAAATACTTTTCCAAGAGCACGGTCAGGTACAGGAACAGGCTGCCCAGAGAGCTGGGGGAGTCACTGACCCTGGAGGTGCTCAAGAACCGTGTAGATCTTGTACTGAGGTACATGGTTTAGTGGGAAATAGTGGTGGTAAGTGAACAGTTGGACTGAATGATCTTGGAGGTCATTTACAACCCTGGTGATTCTGTGATTCTATGTTCTCCAAAGAAGAGAAGCAAAAGCATTCAGCAGACCAGTAGGGATAAACTTAAAAAGATGACTGAATGGTCAGTTAAACTGCAGCGTGCGTGTCCAACCTCAG
Source organism: Alectoris magna (assembly GCA_030625065.1). Classification (NCBI taxonomy): domain Eukaryota; kingdom Metazoa; phylum Chordata; class Aves; order Galliformes; family Phasianidae; genus Alectoris; species Alectoris magna. Next base: position 66,433,470 of record CM060560.1, read on the forward strand.
TGAACTCCATAGGAAACAATGACAACACTCCCACAGGAACAGGCATGGTCTACATAGCAGAAATTGTTTAGTTTTATCTCTGTAGCAATGCAACATTTTGTCATTTCTTCTGCTCCCTTGTGTCATTTTTCTATGTTACTGGCTTGCAGAAAATCAATTAAATCATTTTTATATGAAGATAAATTGTTTCAATACTCCTTGCAATGTTCCTACTCAGGATAATCATAGAATCATAAAATAGCCTGGGTTGAAGAGGACCGCAGTGATCATCTAGTTTCAACCCCTTGCTATGTGCAGGGTCGCCAACCACCAGACCAGGCTGCCCCGAGCCACATCCAGCCTGGCCTTGAATGCCTCCAGGGATGGGGCATCCACAACCTCCTTGGGCAACCTGTTCCAGTGCGTCACCACCCTCTGTGTGAAAAATCATGAGACTGATCACAAAAGGCCCCCGAAGGTTGGAGTTAACAAAAAGAATGGATTTTCCCTTCCAAAAGCAGTACAGCAATGACTGCGATGCTTCCCCCTCCCCCCAAATTTCCAGGATATCTCCCAAAATTTCACTTTTGTTTTATGTTAATTTATGGTCTGATTTTTGGGTGGTCCTGTGTGGAGCCAGGAGCTGGACTTATAGGCCCCCTCCAACTCAGGATGTTCTACAGTTCCATGAATTAAACCTCAAAGCAGCAGCTGATCAACTGTGTATTCTGAGTACGCAGAAACAATTTTATTAAATTGATAAGTAAACTGCTTCAGAGATAAGCAATACGCCAGATCTGCTCTGTGTGAATGCTCTTTTTCAGTGCTGGGTTGACAGAATCTGCCTTTTTGTGAAGGGGATTAATGCAGTGTGGTTGTTTTGGTTTGTGTTTTTTTTTTTGCAGGACTGGAGCTATTCTGTGTTCCTAAGCAACAGATTAGCATAAACTGAAGGAGCAAATAAAAATGCTTTTCTCATCATTTATTGACCCACCTTATTAAAGTAAGAGACCAAAGGAAGCAGGCAGCAGCTGACAACCCTTTATGCAACAGATCTGACATACAGCTCAGCTTTCAAAAAGCAGCTTGCATTTGGAATAAACAAGGCTCAGTAAACATAAAAGGGAAAACTAAAAATTCCAGTGCTGAATTATCCCACCCAGCAACACAGCAAATCCCAGATGGGTCAGATCAGGGAAACGGTTCACCTAGAGGCAGGCTCCTGAGTGCACACGACACTTGACTAACTCCCCTTCTCTTTCTCAGGGCAGTGGTCACAGCCCCAGGCTGCTGGAGTTTAAGGAGCATTTGGACACTGCTCTCATAGACATACTGTTTGAATTTTGGGTGGTGCTGTGTGGAACCAGGAACCAGACTTAATGGTCCTCCTGGGTCCCATCCACCTCAGAATATTCTATGATTCTGTTCTTTACCCTTCACCCAATTCACCTCTCCCCTGTTGTTTAATCTTTTCTCCTTGTCTTACTGTGCTGTCCCGCTGCTCCACCTGCTGCAGCTGTCCTCAATGCATTTTCTCCATGCCTCCATTTCAGACTCTTCCGCTGCTGCAGGAGCTCTGCAAACCAGTTCCTGCTGTGCCACATGGACGTGCTCGGAGGCAGCACTGCATGGCACTGCTTTGGGAATGGTTAAAAAAAGGTACACCTCGGTGCATGCACTGGAAACAGCAGTGGCTGGCAGGCAGAGAACCTGTCTGCCATGTTATAGGTGAGGGAGCCACAGGGACTGAAAGGGCAGCCTGGAGTCCTTATATGCAAATACAAACAACAACCAAGTTCTCAAACTGTACCTTCATTTCACCAGAGCTGGGGCAAGAAAACAAAACAAACAACATTGTTTTCTCCAGGGACTGCATTCTTTCTAAGCCATTTTCCTGATGGAAAGCTAATAGTCTTTACTAGTGTCTTAAGTTTTCATTTTCTTTTAAATAGGCTTATCACCTGATGAGTTTTATTCTTTCGTTTTCATACAGCAAATGAAAACATGCAGTCTCAGCAAAAATCCTTCATCAAAAGCTTTACTTCCGGCATCACCTGAAAAGTATCTACATGTCCATCTTGAGCAACGTGCCCTAACAGTTAGTTAACCTGAACTTCACATTCACGTAAAATTCAGCACACTCTCCTACTGATTTAGTAGATGTCAGTGAACCCACTTGAAATAATCGGGGCTGTACTGAGAGAAGAACAGAAGTCAAGCTCAGGTCTATAGCATTTTTATTTCCTGCCAATAAAGTGTCCATGTCCTTATCAAAACTGAAGTATGTTTAGGTATGGCGTAGCAACGCTACATTTTTATCAAGATCTTGGAGACAGATCTCTCGCACAACTGTAGTGCATTAAGGTCAGCATTTCTGGGAGCTCTATGGCCCATTCTACAGCTGGAATCCTACCCAGCATGTCACCTCTTGAAATACATGTGCTAACACAACGTGCTGATTTTGAAAGCTGGTTATTTTTTCCTAAAAACAACAGCACTGCTTTACTCTATATTGCATTCATGCATAAGAGCAATAAAGAGACTCAATTCTAGTAATTACCTGTGACTGTGAGAGACAGTCATCTAAAAAGTGTAAGTCTACCCTTTCTCTAAAGTATTAACATACCTTTGGGTGGAGGAAGGGAAGGAGAAAAGGTATTCTGTGCTCCAAATGAATAATTCTTGAGTTTACCAACTTGTTTGCTCATTCTATCACAGACCTACAGAAAGCCATCCTGTGAGAGGCTGCTGAAGGAGACACCAGTGAACTGGAAAAATCTAACTCCCAGTAGCTGCTCTGACTATGAAGTAATGGTACGGACCCACTTGGAACCACAGAACAGCTGCCTGGCCCAAAGACCATCACGTTCACCTTTGTTTCTCAGTGAGAAGGAATGCAATTTCTATGTTCCCATGACAGCTGCCCACACACACAAAAGCCAAATACAGGTGGGTTTGTTACACAGTCAAGTAACAACATAGCCAAATTTTGAGGTTGGACTGGATGATCTTAGAGGTGTTTCCCAATCTTGGTGATTCAATGACTCAAAACCCAACAACAAAAAAAAAAGAATGAGGTTATTTGGTCTATCAGAGGCTGCCTGTGACAAGTTTCATATTCTAAATATCAGGAGTTTCCAAATCTGTTGCATTTACTACCAGCTCTCAAATTCCAACAAAACTCAGAAGCACTTAAAGGAATCACAATCCTGTGTACACACATGGATTCATCTGAACCACCCCACTGGCCATTCACGCTTAGCCTATGTCAAGCTCCTGCAGTTTCCCTACAAAAGCAAGCACTGAATTTGGTTCAGGAGTAATTGCTTACTAAGTTGGGGCTTGCCATAGTAAGTACAGCTATTTAAGATCGTATAAACAACAACAGTTCAGAAACCCGCACTGTCACTGTTGAAAGAGAAGCCAAGTCAATCATGTGGCTGACTTGTGCTATGACATAACGTGCTGCCCAACACCGAAGTTTACTTTTACTTGTTGGTACAGCAAAGGAACCACAAGAAGAATTTGCCCCAAGAATGCAGAGCAATGACTGTAAAATGAAACTGTCTTGACTCACATGTAAAACAGATATGGTAATTATGCTAAAATTTGTTTTCTTTTGCATAACAGTGCAAGTGATCCTAGAAGCTTCCATGCCAGCAGATGAATAAAACTGAGCCAGAGGAGCTTTATGAGGGCTTTTTGTTCCACTTTCTGCAACTTCATAGCTCCCATGCAACTCCTCTGAAGCTTCCATGCTTTCAACAAACCTCAGACTGAGGTTATCTCAAATCTCTGAGAAGCAAAACAAGAAATAAACATCTGACGATCCTGAGAAACAGGTTATGGAAAGACTACGACAACCACTCTCAGGATCCAGTCACCTTCCAAGACAGCTCTCTCTTAGAGAGAATACACAAAGCATTAACCAAAACCAAGGAGCACATCAGACAAACTTTTAACATAAATCATGCAGCTGGAACTGATATCCATTAATTACATAATTACACTTTAAGGTCTATGTGAGTCAAGAGGGTTTGTAGGTTCAATCCCTGGAGCAGATTTCTACCTAAAGCAAACTTAAAAACCAAGAATTTTGTTAATGAATACTGTGTATTCATTAACTGTGATTGATACATGGTACTGTGATGGTACACATGGTACTGTGATACCATGTGTACGTTGTACACTAAAGAAATACAATTTTTTCTATGTAAAACAAGCACAGAGGAGTAAAAATAAATGAAAAATTCAGGCTGTCAAGCATCCCCATTCTATAACGCAGATTTTTTAAAAAAACAATTTTGTAACTCAGATTCGCTCAGTAGATAAATGATTCTGTGTGCTCTGAATATCACATAGAGTTGGAAGGGACTTTTAAAGGTCACGTAGTCCAGCTCCCCTACGATGAGCAGGGATCTCAGTCAGAAGCTTTAGGGTAACCCTGTTGAGCAGAACTCAAACACTGCTCCATTCTCCTCCTCGTGACCCTCAGCAGGACCTGCCCAAATGCAGCGTCCGTTCAGCACCCCACATTCTGCAGGCTGCTTCCGAGCACCCCCACCTCTTTCCTGGTCCTGGCAGCTACAGAAACACTGCTGCCTATGCCAGCCAGACCTCACAGACCACTCGTCTGGGAATACTTAGAAAGCCTTTTGTACTAGGCCAGGAGGAGCTCCGTGCTGAAAAGGCCAGGGTTTTTGAAAGGATGCAGGGAAAAGCGAGATAAGGACAAGAAACAGAAGAGCGCTGATATGAGGACCAGCACCAGTTTCAAACACGCAGCTTACAAACCCAGTCCGAACATAAAAAAAAAAACTCTTTGAATAAACGCAATTTTTAAGCACAACCCAGAAAACGGAAAGTTACCTTACAATGTTATCAGAACCTCCACTCTAAAAAACACACCAATGCACGGGGAAGTTTTCAGAATAAAAATTCTAACAAGTAAGCAGAACGCAACAAGGACCAGAGCTGCAATTAGAGCCTAGGTTTTGCACCCCCCACAATTACCGTAACGCTGTGTGACCCTCTAACTAAGGAGAAACCCCCTCAGACAGCTTTCCTTCCCTCCAACACACGCTGCCGCAGCCACAGGGCTCCCTGCTATACATAACGACGCACATGCCCAAACTCTGCTCAGACCCCCCGCCGAACGGTGCGGGAATACGGCTCCCACCGAGGCAGCGTGAACTTACGCCCTCCACCCCAGCAGCCCCAAAGCATCAGACAGCACACAAAACCTAGGGGCGGAACCGAGAGGAGCGGCGGGACGCGCCCCGGGCGCAGCGCTCCGGACCGGGCAGGGGGCGAGGCCGCACCCGAAGCGCCGCCGCGCTGGGCCCGGCCGGGCCAGGCCGCTCCACTTCCCGGGAAGCGCTGCCGCGGCGGCTGCTCACCCGCTCGGCGCCGCCGGTTCCCGAGAACGGCGCTGCCCGGCGGCGGGGACCCGTCCGGAGCTCTGCTCGGCTGAGAGCGGCGCTGGGCCGGCTGCTCGCTCCTGCGCCGCGCCCGGCTGGTAGTTTCCTGTGTGAGTCACCGGACTGGGAGCCGCGCAGGGAAACACCCTTCCTGCGACCCAGCCCCTCCTCCCGCCGCCCGTCCCAAGCCTGCCGCCCCTTCCCTTCCTTCCCACCCGGGCCGGCCCCTCCTCCCACCCGGCCTGCCGGCGTCTTGCTCCAACAACGTCAGCTTGTTTCGTTGGTATACAAAAGGCCGTGCTCCCGTCCGAGCTGTACTCCGAACGTCTGAGGGGACAGCGGTCCCGAGGCACCCTGGTGACATTCGTCTGTGTGGAAAACTAGAGTGGTTTCTTTCTTTCCCTTCACCTCTTCGGCCGGACGGTGAGCCCAGCAGTAAGGGTCGAGGATCTAACCTTAAGGAATCAAAGGGGACGCAACAGAAAACCGTCTGAAAATATTTCCTCTAGGTGGTGCTCATGTATGGCTTTTTTTCGTAGCTGAGGCGCTGCTGTTAATTGAAACCAAGCAAAACCGGGAGTGTTTCCCCAGCTTTGAGTTTTCTATAAAACACAACGAACATACAAATACTTCCTCTGTTTAAAACGCACGTACTTTTTTCACAGTGTTCTCCTATTTGCAGTTCTGCTTTTCTTCGGTTTCTTTGTCCTTCATCAGATGAACGCGGAGACATTATCACAACCTGAAACTGCTGCTGCTGCTGCTTCTTCCTTAAAGGCTGTCAGAACCGCTGAGTTAGGGTAGGCCAGGTAAACAAACACGCTATGTGTAGGGGTTGCTGCCAGTCTGCAACCTGGAAAGTTCCAGACCATCTTGGTATTTCCCCAAAGCCTGGTTGCTTGTAATTGGACTAAGTTATACCCAACATTTTTCACTATTGAAAGTCAGTTTGCAGTCATCAGCAAGCTAGGCAGTGTTGCTGTAGCAAACAACTTTCTGTCATACTTTCACCAGCTGATGGTTTGGGTTTGGAGCTTGTGTTTTGGTTTTGTTTTGGTTACTTTTTCTTTTTTTTTTTTTTTTTTTCCTGAGCACAGAACAATTATTCCTTCATTTGGTGTCTTTTTTTTTTTTCCCCTCAAGCGAGTTTCCATTGTACTGCGCTTCCTTAAATAGCGTTCTTGTAATAGCCTTCGGAAAGCAGGAATAAGTTGCAAAGCCCATCATTCTCAGAACTTCAACTACTGTCTTAGGGAATTATTCCACCCGTTCCACACCATCAAGAATTCCGACAGTTTGTGGAGAAATTCCGCATCATTTCAAAATGTTACCATTTCACCACGTTCCTGGCATGTCTTCAGTTATTTTTCCAGTACTGTACCCAGAACTGCAAACCAGTGCTGCTCTATTAAAGTTCATATTCTAGGATATGGCTACTTGTTCTTCTCTGATAGGATATTTCCATAATATATGTTGCATATATTATAGAATTGTTTGCATTGGAAGGGAGCCTTAAAGACCACCTAGTCCAACTCCCCTGCAATGAACAGGAACACCTACAGCTACATCAGGTTGCTCAGAGCCCCGTCCAGCCTGACCTTGAATGTCTCCATGGACGGGGCATCCACCACCTCTCTGTGCAACCTGTCTGTATCAATGGAATGAATTTCACCCATCGCAGCCCACGATCCCTAGCTTCTTAACTCAGCTCAGTGAAAACTGCAGAAGACAACCTGAGCCAGATGCTTCCGTTTCTAGCTGATACTGCTCAATGCAAGCTATCGTACACTTTGTCATAAACCATCCCTAGTGCAATGAGGTTGTTAAATGAAAAAAAAAAAAAAAAAAAAACACCTCACCTTCATAATGAAGAATTGGTTTCATTTCCTTGTCCCAAGTGAGCACAAAGCTGACAACAGCCCTGTCTTAGTGCAGCATTTGGCCTACATCAGCATTGAGACCAGTTCCCAAGCTACAAGTGAAACAAGGGGGACTTGAAACGTGCTGTGTCTGCAAACACTTGCCTCCAGCTGTGTGAAACTATTTAGACTTCCTGGGAGCACAGCTCCCACCTTTGCCAAAAGTCACCTAGCACCAGGAGCTGCTGCTTCACCTTTTCCTAAGGATTGGCTGATATCCCAGGGTCATCCCATGCTCCTTCTGAAGTGTTGGAGTGATTGAGGTATTCCCCACTAGTGGAGAAATCTGCTCTTCACTGACATCCCCATACTCAAATTTATACCAACCCATAAAGACAAATAAAAAATACTGATAACTGATTATATGCAGCTTTTTCATCTATCAAGATCTTTTCTACTTTTTTCTATACTGGAATTAGAGGATGATCCCATTTCACCATCTGGATGTCTACATTCTCATGTAACATGAGGCATGCTTATCAGTATTACATTCTGGAATGCCCCCATGACTCCTTGCTTTCCTGTTTTGTGCAATTTAAGTACTACAATGACTGTACTTGATTAAGGGTTTCAGTGCGTCTTTGTAACCAGCTTCTCCTTTTCCTGTATCATCCCTCTTATTCTTGCACCAGTGAATACAGGCCTTCTGGGCCTGGCCAAAGATATACATATCTACATATACTTGATCATTACCCTATTACCCGTGTCCTACCCACTAGAAGGCAGGTGTGGCTTTTATGACACCAATGACTAGAATCAGAATCTCAAACAGACCTTTCTTGTGTGGTATTTACTTAAACTCAGTATCTAACCTGTCATCATTACACACAGAATCACAGAATTGTAGGGGTTGGAAGGGACCTCCAGAGATCATCGAGTCCAACCCCCCTGCCAAAGCAGATTCCCTACACCAGGTCGCACAGGTAGGCGTCCAGGCGGGTCTTGAGTATCTCCAGAGAAGGAGACTCCACAACCCCCCTGGGCAGCCTGTTCCAGTGCTCCGTCACCCTCAGCGTAAAGAAGTTCTTGCGCACATTCGTGCGGAACTTCCTATGCCCTAGCTTCATCCCATTTCCCCTTGTCCTGTCCACACGCACTACTGAAAAGAGTCCAGCTTCACCACTATGGCCCCCACACCTCAGGTATTATAAACCTGGATCAAATCCCCTCTCAGCCTTCTTTTCTCAAGGCTAAACAGACCCAATTCACTTAGTCGTTCCTCATAGGGGAGATGCTCCAGGCCCTTCACCATCTTTGTGGCCCTCCGCTGGACTCTTTCCAAGAGATCCCTGTCTTTTTTTATACTGGGGAGCCCAGAACTGGACACAGTACTCCAGATGAGACCATTACCTTTACTAAGATCTATAACAACAATGTATTATGCTCCTGACAATTTCTGCACCTTCCATCTGCATCAGGTAAACACCAGGTAGTAAGACAGTACAAGCTTAACCCAATTCCCTGCAGATCGGATAAAGCCTTTCTTCAAAGCTCTAAGCTAGCCATTCTAGCCAGATACCCACAAGACTCGAATTCCAGCTGGTTTTGTTCTATTTTGAATTCTTTTCTCTGGGTTCTACAATATTTATCCAAAGTCTATGAATGAAAATCATCTGCAGGAGGCCAGAGGATTCCATTCCATGTCATTCTATGTGAAAGAAGAGGTTGGACAGAAGTCCTGAGGTCCTGCCTATGTATAAGATGCTTATGTACTCCAGTTTTACACCTTTCCACCCTGGTATTTTAGTGATCGAGCTTAATAGCATGCCTACCTATTTAATTTTTACCTTCTGAGTCCATACTGATCTTTTCATCCCCACAAAGGAGATAACACAACACAGGAACGTGCTGTGATCTGCCATGATCCAACACAAAAAGGTATTTATGAAGCCATCATGGGCAATGGCCACAAGGACACCCAGAACAGAACACCATGCAAAACTACACAGAAACAAAAGTGATAATTGTTTCTACATCAGTTAAAAAAAATAAACCCACACCTGCAGCAAAAAGTCAGCCAGCTGTCCACACTCTAAAAGACTGGGAAAAAAAATGTCTGACATAACGAGTCAGTACACACTTATTTTGCATCAGACATGACAAATGGCTTAAAGCAGAGCAAGACTATGGAGCTATTCCATACTCCCATACATAAAACAGGGGCTGTTGCTTCAGCTCTCAGGAGATAGGCAGAATACCTGGAGAGTGTTTGCTGTGTCCAAGTCCCATCTCTACCATGCAAGCAACAGCTCAAATATAATCCCTCACTTGGCCTCATCTAAGTCCCATCTAATGCTGGTCATTTTATTAGCTATCTAGATGCCATGACCAACAACCCCATACAGCTTTCCCAGCAATAAAAGCAGTGCAGCGACAAGCCACAGCATGATCCAATAACTACAAATTGCAGAGATGTGGGAATGTTTTTCTGTAAGTGAGCAAAAGAGTATAGGAGGAAAGCTGGCAACATGTAAATCTGTAGAGTTAATATGATTAAAGTGCAGCTGGGGGGTGGATTTTTTTATGGTATTTTATGAGCATGCAATTTAGAGATGGTATCGTTAATCCACGCTACCAAGGAAACAATGCAATCAGCAACTGCTTGCTAACTGTTTTTGCTGTCAGTAGCTTGACACTAGCAAAGGTCCTCAAGGACCTAGTTAACTAGGAGGTTATTAAACTAAACAACAAAGAAAGCATTAGAGGATTTCTGAAATCTGTTCTAAAATGGGGCCTAAATACGACAGAAGATCACAGGAAAGAAAAGGAAGAGAAGTACTGAGGCTGACAGATAAGGGCCCCTACGCTGTAACTTCTGACAGAGTACAACCAGAAGTTAGAGAGGAAAAAAGAAATTTGGAAATAAAGTGTAGATTTAACTGTGACAGCATCCAATAATGCAGTTTTTCTGTTTTTCCCAAAGATTCTCAGACATCAGATCTAACATCTTACCTTGAACATTATAATCTTTTCTAATACCATTTAGCCAGATCCTTACTTTTAAGTACCTAAACCCATGCTTGCTGTTTCACCCAGATTAGTTCTGCTTTATAAAATCATTCACACCTCCACGCTCAGAATCCCAAAAGCGCAAGTAAAGCGTATACAAACGCTGTATCTCCTTCTTGAAGAGAAGGATCCCAAATTTAAGATTCAAATCCGAGATAACCGATGGAAACTGGAATTTGCAAACAATCAGAAACATGCAGAACAAACGGGCATGGGGTGAAATCCAGCTAACAGCACAGCTCTCTAAAGAGATCACAAAATGCTAGACTTTTTTTTGTTTGTTTGTTTTGAGCAAATAGCTGAAATACCCAAAGCGTCACCGAAAACCTCTTTTCTGAATAGGTAGATCTTAGCCACTGCCAGAAGGCCAATGAAAGGTCTTGGCAACATCACAAGGCATACGCACCAAAACCAAAGGACTTATTCTTCCAGTTAAACAAAAAAGAATAAAAAAAAAAAGCCAGAACTTTGCAGGAACCTTTTGAGATCTCTCGTTTATACAAGACTCAAAATATTTATACGTATAAAGTAATGCAGCAAATTCACAGCTCCAAAAACAGCTTTATAACGTGAGCCGCTGTTTCACAGCTATTATTAATATACAGCACTTACATAGCAGAAACACCTCTCTAAGTTCAATAAGTTACCACTTAGATTCAAGCAGAAACTCACGCACGCAATGGTCAAATTCCAATTATTTCATCTTTTATTTATTCAAATAAAAAGGCAAATGGCTGCGATTTTCTCTTTTAAAATGTAGGTGTATTCGTGTCAGAATGACAAAAAAAAAAAAGAAGCCATGGGGATGTAGCAGGGCTGTAGAACAAGCCCTACATTCACTTCTCTAAAAATGCACCCTTTCTGTATTATGATCTTTACAAGAAATTTACTATTAGATGAATGGTTTGTTTGCAAAAAGCTTTGGAAGAATGATCAAGTTGTATCTGATAACCTCTGAAACGTCTCAGCAATCCAACAGGTAAAAGCAATGTATTTCACACTGTAATCTTCATCATGCTTAAACTGACAAGTTTACCACCAAAATTAGTATGCTTTCATCATTTAACATCAAAAATATCAGTATTTTATGGCCTGCAATAATTCAATTCAGCACTTCAATTAAGTTAATGCTGTTGTTGTTTTTTAATATCAGGTTATTGTAACAGTCATAACTGTTCCCAAAGAGTGCTTAAGAGCCATTAAGCAAACAAGATAAATGGCTCTTAGCTTCTTTTTCTTTTCCCCCAAAGGAAAAAAAAGGCCAAAATGAACTCAACCAACCTTTTGAATAATTATAAGAACTGAGTCACACCACTGCACAGTGCCCTGTGACCTAGCCACAGCTGCAAAATTAATGGAAACAATAAATCAGCAATTATTCACAATAACAATTTTTAAAAAACCCTTTATACAGCACAAAATACACTTCATATATTTCAAGCAAGATTGTTCACGCAGGATGCATTTCACAATGCACATTTTTTCCATGTTAAAGCGTAGGCATACAGAGAACACAGCCACAACCAATACACTTAAATACCTGTACATCATTTACATTTGAAAGTACTTTACACAACTCCAAACCATCAGCATAATTTAACGATATACGTTTTAAAATGGAGCATAAAATGTTTACAGTCAACAAAGGACATTCAACATAAGTGCTGCTTTCTGCTGTTCAGCAGCTCGGCGGACTCTGGCGCTAGCTCTGTTCCATGCCGGCCATCAGTGACAGAGCTAAAGATTCCACTGTGAATCAAACCATTTAAAAAGTGAGTATTTGCACTTACATCAGTCTGCAAACGTTCACTGTAATATTCAATTTCATAGTTCAAATGGAAAATACCAGTTTATTTTTTAAATGTTAACGCTTCAGGATTGAAGATGATAAGACATTTTAAATGTTATGAATTTCTGACATTTCTTACTGATGGTTAACTGGTAAGAACTGGCAAGAAATAAGCTCCTTTGTTTGAAATACTAATGGCAGCAAACAGAAAACTGAATAAAAGTTGGGAAATTATGTGCAGTTAGCCATTCTCACAGACAGTTCTTGCAGACAACCTCTTGCTGACTGAAAAGCAGCGATAAGGTATAACCTCTTTAGGAAGCCCGTCTCCCTTCCCTGTTGGAAAGGGCTGATCTCAGAGGAGAAACAGGTAAATGTGCATCTAAATCCCAGCTAATTCCATTCAGAAGTCACGCCCTAGCTCTAGCTGGCACTGACAACCCATTTAAGCTAGTATCAGGCTGCAAGTAGAAGCACAAATATCCTCTTCTGCTGTTTCTGGTGCTGAGTAAACTCCAGCAGGAAGTCAAGAGCACAAGGGCAGCTGCAGCTAAGGCATCAAAATATTCAAATGTTATTTGTTTAAGCTATTTCCCAGCCATCACCTAGCAACATCAAAAATGTTTGTATATGCTCTTCAGGTCTTCGTTTTAATTACTTATATAGAAGACCACCTTGGCTGTATCAGTCAAGGGATACAGGCTGAGGGAGCCGGGCTTGTTCAGCCTGGAGAAAAGAAGGCTGCAAGGAGACCTCAACTGCATGCTTCCAGTGTTTAAAAGGGGATTATAAACAGGAGGGAAATCAACTTTTTACAAGGGTAGAGAGTGATAAAACAAGGGGGAATGGTTTTAAGCTCAAGGAGAGATGGTTTAGATTGGATGTTAGGAGGAATTTCTTTACAGAGAGACTGATGAGGTGCTGGCACAGGCTGCCCAGAGAAGCTGTGGATTCAGCATCCCTGGAGGTGTTCAAGACCAGGCTGGATGGGGCCCTGGGCAGCCTGGTCTAGCGCCACATCTGGAGGTTGGTGGCCCTGCCTGTGGCAGGGGTTTTGGAACTTGATGACCCTTGGGTCCCTTACAAGCCAAGCCATTCAGTGATTCTATGATCCTTTCTTCAAGCAAACAGGTAAACTGAAGATAGTTGTCATGAAAAAGAAAATATGGTACATGTATTCTAAAATGAATGAATTCAACTTATTTGAATGTTTCTCTGAATACTTCATTTACTACTTTCACAAATAAGATTCTTTAATCTGTACTGACAGATTAAAACTTAAATACATTTTGCGTGATGAGTGCAGGTATATGAAAAGCATCATATACTTACAGTGAGGAAAAGAGCCTCGGCAGACAGCTTTGTTGAGGACAGTTACAAGAAACATGTGGCAGTTTTTGAAATCAGATTCCATTTTTTCTATGGATTCCATCCTACAAAGTATAAGGGAGGCACACTTACCAGTCAGTCGAGCAACTGTTACCTTTAAAATATAACGAAAACTTCACAGTGAACGACCAATGTTTTCTTTGCATTGCATTCTATATTGAACTTAAAATATTCCAGTTATATCCGAGTACACCACTCTAGAATCTAAACTGTAGCCAATTTAGACTGGAGTGCCTGAAGACTATCAGAGTGGCATTACTAAGGATAGTCATCCCCTTGTAAGTGTCTGCAGTTACTAGGAGGAACTTTGCGGTTTCAGCTGATGAGAACTACTATTCTGAGGTATTCACAGGAATTTCAAGACAGCCATTCCTGGTCCCAATTGCTTTGGACTCTCTGGGATAAACTTACACTGCCAAATAAAACAGGGACACATATCAGGTTAAACAGGGCCCTGATCACCCACACTGCTTTACTATTACAGAATCACAGAACAACACACAATTGTAGGGGCAGGAAAGGACCTCTGGAGATCGCCTAGTCTCTACACGAAAATCTCTGCCCCAAAGTCAACTTTCATAGATTTCAACATTTCCCCATTTTTTCCCTTGAAATTTTCACAAAGGTTTTATACTGTGGACGGTCTAAGTTAGAAAAAGAAGGTTATTTAGATATTAGATTTAGACTTGGATAAAAAAACTCTCTTTGTTGCTGCGCTCTGCAATCTTTTCAAATCCTTTAAAGATATGTATGAACCACACTTTTCATTAGAAAATACTGAATATACACTCACATAAGCATTTGAAACTTGTTATGTTTTATCTAAGATAAATTTCACTTTTGTTAAGAAACAGTGATTAGCTTCTGGCACCTACTGTTAAACATCTCAAAAGCACATTCTGAGCTGTGAAATCATGACTGTATATCATTTTAGGTATGTATACTTACTTCCAAGCCCCCAGACCTGCTTGCCAACGGTCTGCAAACATCAGCACTAAATTTAAAACTTTCATTATAGCTTCCTTCACAAAGCTCACCTAAAGTAACAAAAGGAATAACAATAAGAAAATAATTGTTAAGGAACCGCATAATCATTTTCATTATTAAGGACACAAAAGTATCCTATGCCATTTAATCTCATCCGTAAAAATGGTCTCCAAGGTATAACACAAGTTTGCCCAGTCAAGACGTGTTTTGTATTTGCCCTCATTCATTTCATGATTATTTCAATGAGGATTAGTACAGACAGTATATGAGACCGATGACTGCAACAACACACATTTCCAAAAACACTAGCATGTACTACATTTCTCACTACATTTCCAAGCCTGTTTGTTCAAATCCCAGCATCTCTAAAAAAACAAATGCAAATTAGATTATTTACATTGGAGTTTACATAATTTTCTCTCCTTCACAGAAATGAAGCTGAGACTTGCAAGGGCAACAATATCACTGCGATATGAACAAATTACCGTTTCCTCAAAAGGATCTATCTATTACAATGTATGTATGAGCTGCAAAATAGGTACAGCATCGTTAGTACTAAACTATTTTCATGTCCTACTGAACTCAATACATCAAATATTCCATTTTTACCCACCTTTTCTCTTAGTAAGCAGCGATCATGGATTGTAGATAGGTATCTATAGTGAATCTTTATTAATTGATCTAAATCTTTAGCTTCTTCTACCTGGTGCTGAAATTCCAAGCCGGTACTGTGAAGAATCTTAAAGAGAAAACCACAGCTATTTAAATCCTATGTTGCACACAAATCCTTGTGACTCATTTCCAAGACTTTCTTTTTGAGAACCAGTAACTGCCTGATACATTCACTTTTCCCCTTCCAGTCTCAACTGGGAGGCTCAGCCTGCCAGCTACTAAAAAGTAAAAAACTCTGAACTCTTCTCATAACTCAGTGATATTTTGTATACTTTGTACAAGTAGGAACATTATCACTGCACACAGGCAGATATATTAGCTCTGGAGGAATCTATTTGGACTACATTATTTCAATACAGGCCGAAAAAAAGCAAGTGAGTAGATACGAACCTTCTAGATGTTACCTTTGTTTTTGAGAAGTAATACTTTTGGATCTGCATAGTAGAGATTTTTTAGAAGAATCTAGTTACATAAAACATCTGCAGCAACACTTTTATGACCATAATAGCTCTTAAGAGATTAACAGTTTACAGAAACCTATTTTGACATGATTGTGCATTGTGCATACAGCACTGGTACAAACAGCCAAGAAGAAAAAAAAAGATAAGAAATAATAATATCCAAAGATCAGTCTGCACATAGAACTTGTGAAGCACTCTTAGAATTACTGATTTTAACTAACCAAGTGGAAGCTGAAACATTTTTAGCTTAAATTTTAGATTAAAATCACCTTGCAGAACAGACATTAGAAGAAGATTTTGCTTTATTAACTTATATCTCTTTGGTCTGGATAGTTTCAAATAAAAAATAATACTGCATCGACAGTTACAAGTGCTTAGCATAAATGAAATTACGATATAAGACAAACCCTAGTCATGATGTAGTTGTGCAGGCTGTTAACAAAATGCATAAGTTTCACTCTTAAGAGGAACATGCGATGTATTTGTTGTTTTATGCTCTCTGTTTGTGGTCCAAATCGAGGCAGTGTTCCATGCTCTAATAAAGTTCCCTCCTTAACCTGTGGGTTTTCCGCAGCACAGACTAGTTCTAAAAACAAAACATAAAAGTATTAAAACATTTATGAAGACAAACTGAAGCTAAAATGTTACTTAAAATTGATTTATTTCTCACTACTATGCACGATACACTGATATAAGATTTTTCTTGCAATTCAGGTGTTTTAATAAAATATAGCAGCAATATACTGTACTGTGAAAATATACATACAAAGTAATTTGATAAATACTAGAACAGGAAATGCTACTTAAGAGCTAATTATGCAAACAGATTTAAAAAAATATTAAGAAATGAATGTGTATACTATCTCCACAAAGGGGGAAATACTTAAAACACAAAGCCTTATCTGTAAAGTTTTAACAACAATAAAAAAACACATACTTTTAGGAATAGAATTATTTAACTGATGTACAAAACACAGACGAACCACCAACTTTCTAATTTGATTTTCCAGGACACGAATCACATATTGACTTCATATAGGAAACGCATAAACTGTGAAGATTAAGACCTCACCAGCAGACCTCTTTTTACAAACATCAAATCATTTAATTGCAGCTTAAATTATGCTTTCTTATTTAGTTTACTGTTTCAATCTCAATCACAGTATTTTTTTCATCTTGTTTTCTAAACTTGCTTGCAAGATATTACTCAAAAACTTGGGCTACGAATAAGGGGTGTGGTGGACAGATCTTCCTAAAACTGCAAGATAGGAAGAAAGAAGTATGTGCTTCTACATAAACCAACTAGACCTGAACCAAAGAGGCAAGAACAATGCATGAACAGCATTGTCTATGAGGCTGAGGAGATGTGAAAAACATGCCCTACTTAATATATCTGGTTTGCGAAGCTAAAAGAGATTGATATTTCACAGATTTAATCAAACTCCTCACTTCAGAAAGCAGCAGACCATTTATATCCTTAGACCACACAAAAAGTTTTTAGAGTATTTCTTACTGAAACAGTTTCTTACCGTCAAATCTGAGAACATCCAGACTATACTTGGCCCACTTTATTTGTAATAAGAGCAGAAAAACTTGATTGTAAATTTTTTGGCACTCTAGGCTTATAACTATGTCCACAGGCCAAGGAACCTAAGAACAGCGGAGGATAAGACAGAGACAGAAAAGGTAAGTCACATTAATACAACACTTCAAATCTATTCTAGAATAAAAAGCCGCGGCAATATTAAACTTACTATACCCTACCTTATAACTCAATGTCAAGCCATCTAAGGTGTGGACAGGCAGTTTCTTCTTCGCTGTATCAACACTTTCAAATGATATAGACAACCTTTACAAGGAAAGAAGTGAATTTATTGGTGGTGATTTAATTCTAAACTAGTGGCTACCCGCATTACAGATTTTTTTTCCACTTTCTTAAACATCACCTGTTTAATTTAATCTGAGAGAGCTGTGTTGAAAACGTGACAACAACTCGAAGCTTCACTGAAACAGATTCTTCCAATGAATATGCACTAATTAGTATTGAACTATGCAAGTGAAACGCATTAATATAGGCAGAAATGAAAGAAACTGTAACTACAGTCTGTTTTGCAGGATTTTGCATTTACCTTGAGCTGTCTTCTTGATAGCGCTGCCCTACCGCTTCTTGAAGCCGAACGTTTAAGAAGGCAACATTCTGCCAAGTTTCCTTTTCTCTAATTTTGTCAAAAATAGATGTATAGAAATCATACATAGTATCTCCAGCTTCAAGTAAGAAGAAGTTTCTCATAGCTTGCAAATATTCTACAAGCCTAAAGAAGGAAAAAAACATAGAACATTACCTAAGTCTTCAACATACAAGTGAAACCAAACCTTAAGAACTCTTCATTTTATGTACTGAACAGAAATGTAATGAAATCCTCTGCTCAAGAAAGCCTCCAAACATGTTCAAATAAAACAAAATAATCAACTCATTTTTTTCCCATCAACTTGAAAGGCAAGCTGTCTTCAACAAATGTGATCATGGCATTCAGCCTTCCTACAGGCCAGGCAACTCTCAAAAATCACAGAATCACAGAATCATAACGGGTTGGAAGGGACCTCCAGAGATCATCAAGTCCAACCCCCCTGCCAAAGCGGTTCCCTACACCAGGTTGCACTAGTAGGAGTCTAGGTGGGTCTTGAATATCTCCAGAGAAGGAAACTCCACAACCCCCCTGGGCAGCCTGTTCCAGTGCTCTGTCACCCTCACCATAAAGAAGTTCTTGTGCACATTCGTGAGGAACTTCCTATGCTCCAGTTTCTGGCCGTTTCCCCTTGTCCTGTCTCCACACGCTGCTGAAAAGACTCTGGCCTCGCCACTTTGCCCCCCACACCTTAGATACTTACAGACCTGGATCAGGTCCCCTCTCAGTCTTCTTTTCTCAAGGCTAAACAGACCCAGTTCACTGGATGCCCAGAACTGGACACAGTACTCCAGATGAGGCCTTACCAGGGCAGAGTAGAGGGGGAGGATCACCTCCCTTGACCTGCTGGACACTCTCTTCTTAATGCACCCCAGAATGCCATTGGTCTTTTTGGCCACAAGGGCACACTGCTGGCTCATGGCCAACCTGTCGTCCACAAGGACACCCAGGCCCCTCTCTGCAGAGCTCCTCTCCAGCAGGTCATCCCCCAGCCTGTACTGGTGCATGCAATTATTCCTCCCTAGGTGCAACTCTACACTTGCTTTTAAACCTCATCCAGTTTCTTACTGCCCAGCTCCCCAGCCTGTCCAGGTCTTGCTGAATGGCAGCACAGCCTTCAGATGTGTCAGCCAATCCTCCCAACTTCGTATAATCAACAAACTTGCTGAGGATGGCCACTATCCCCTTGTCAAGGTCACTGATGAAGATGTTGAACAAGACCAGACCCAGCACCAACCCCCAGGGAACACCGCTAATTACAGGTCTCCAACCGGACTCTGCACCACCAATGACAACCCTCTGTGCTCTGCCAGTCAACCAGTTCTCAACCCACCTCACTGTCCACTCATCTATCCCACACTTCCTCAGCTTTGTAATAAGGAGGTCATGGGAGACAGTATCAAACGCCTTGCTGAAATCAAGGTAGACTACATCCACCGCTCTCCCCCCATCCACCCAGCTGGTGACAACATCATAGAAGGCCACCAGGTTGGTCGAGCATGACCTCCCCTTGGTGAACCCATGCTGACTACTCCTGATAACCTCCTTTCCTTCCAAGTGTCTGGAGATGGCATCCAGCACAAGCTGTTCCATCACCTTTCCAGGGACAGAGGTGAGGCTGACTGGTCTGTAATTACCCGGATCTTCCTTCTTGCCCTTTTTGAAGACCGGAGTGACGTTGGCTATCCTCCAGTCTTCAGGCACCTCCCCCATTCTCCAAGACCTCTTAAAGATGATAGAGAGTGGTTCAGCAATCACCTATGCCAGTTCCCTCAGCACCCGTGGATGCACCCCATCAGGTCCCATGGATTTGTGAACACTGGTGTTGCCTAGGTGCTCATGGACTACCTCTTCCCTGACTAAATGAAAGTCTTCCATTCCCCAGACCCTCTCACTAACTTCCAGGGTCTGGGATTCCTGAGGGAGAGCTTTTTCACTGAAGACAGAAGCAAAGAAGGCATTCAGTATCTCCGCCTTCTCAGCATCCCCCGTTACCAGAACACCCCCCTCACTTAGTAGGGGACCCACATTCTCCCTAGTCTTCCTTTTACTGTTAACATACTTTAAAAAGCCTTTTTTATTATCCTTTATCATTTGCCAGATTCAATTCCAGGTGGCCTTTAGCCTTCCTTGTCGCATCCCTGCAGGCCCTGACAACATTTCTGTATTTTTCCCAAGTGGTCAGACCCTTTTTCCATATTTCATGGACCTTCTTCTTCCCTTTGAGTTTGTGCATGAGCTCCTTGCTCATCCACACAGGTCTCCTGACACCCTTTCCTGATTTCTTGCTCACAGGGACGCACTGATCCTGAGCTTGGAAGAAAAGCTGTTTAAATGCTGACCAGCTCTCACAGGCCCCCTTACCTTTTAACGCCCTAGCCCATGGGATAGCTCCAAGTAGGTCCTGGAAGAGATCAAAGTTGGCTCTCCTAAAGTCCAAGGTAGCAACCCTACTTTTTGCTTTGCTTCTTCCACTCAGGATCTTGAACTCCACCATCTCCTGGTCACTACAACCCAAGATGCCCCCGACCTTTACTTCCTTAAAATGTCCTTCCTTGTTAGTAAGAATAAGGTCCAGTAACACCCCTCCCCTCATTGGTTCCTCCACCACCTGCATCAGAAAGTTGTCTTCAACACACTGCAAGAACCAATGGCTAAGAAAAAAATGGCTTAGAGTTTGGCAATTCTGTCCTTCTTTCTAAACAGAACTTAAGAGAGTTCTGTGTAAGAAAGGACTTCAAAATTGAGCTCCAGAAAGTGATGACAGTGATTCTTCCTTTGCAATGCAGTAAGAAGAACAGTACCTCTACATCTCTTTCAAAACACAACTGCAAAAATGCATTAAGTACTTAAGGTAGCTTAAAAGCACGACCACTTCTGACCACCTAAAAGGAACAGGCTATTTTACATCATGTTGTATAAAAATATTGCCGTTGTTTCATGTAATATAAATTTTATATCACCATAACCAAATTACAGAATATATAAATACATTCTGGCCTCCTAAAATTCATCCTTCAGTTTCGAATGACAACACTATTAAAAATACTGTCCAAAACAATTTCCCTGTTTTTCTTCAGTGGGTGTTCAACAACATATTTGCTGTTGGTTTAAAGTAGATAGACCAAAGTTTCACTCGTGACCATCTTAGACTTCCCCTTTTTTGTTAAGCATTTTGTTGAAGATTCAGTTGGTGTAGAAAGGCCTTTAATCCACATTTTTTTAAAAGAAAATTCCTGCTTTTACTTATATGGCATCACATTGGTAATTAGAAATGCTAAACACATTACTTTCTTACCTATAATCCTTCTTTAAAGTTTGCATTAGATTACCACAGCACTCCAAGTATTGCTTGTCTATGTGAGGATAAAGGCAAGACCTCAGTGTCAGTTCAAAAGTCTGGCAGGTGACCGATTCTGAGGATCTGTCCACACAAACATCCCCACCAGTAAACTTCTCGTGAAAGTCGCTCTGCTCCAAATATAATCTTAAAAATTAAATAAAATACAAATACTTAAGGAAGAATACCTATAATTTGCACAGTATATAGAAGAAAAACGTCATACCTTAGAAAATTTTAATCAAAATTGGAACATCGGCTCAAAAAATAGGATTGCAGAATAAAAGGTGTTTGCAGCTATTGATTGTAACTGTTACATTAGAAGTTATACTATTACTAGCTAAGACAGAATTATGTAATATTACAGTTACAACCATTAGTATATTAGTTTCACAATATAGTGACCAGGCATAATAATATGAAAAAGGATGGCATACCGTAATCGCTGAACTGCTAAAGGAATAATTCTGAAAAACAACATCAAGTTCGAACACTATCCAGCTTAATAAACCCTTTCTCATTGGTACATTTAAAATTATGCTACCATTATGTACACACAGTAGCCAAATGAACTTCCCAGTAAGGAAAAATTAAAAAAAAAGAAAGAAAAAGAAAAAAAAGAACCAGCGTAAATGTGGGGAAAATAATAGAGTTTGTTTGAGGCACCTTGAGTATAAGATACCTATACATACATATTTGCAGGCAACCTACATTTGTTAAGTTTAATTACTATTGTATCAGAAGAATAGGTCAACTTCTTATAATAATGTTTGAAAAGCTGCTCAGTAGTTGCATCCAGTGCAAGAAGCCTGGTTCAGTGCAGATATTGCCTTGATAGACTGGATGAGTCAGACGCTGAATTAACTTGACATCTAACTTAAACAGTACCAACAAACGAGACAAGTGATAGTTTTATCTACTAATAATTATGATTTCTTTAAAGCAACCTTCTCCTAAGTCTGAACTGAAAACACAAAAATTGCCAACTAGTATTTAGGACAAACTCCAGTAGCTGCTTCTTATTTGAAATGACAAAAGAAAAATGTTCTTAGAGTGCACATTGCACACAAATTCCAAGCAAGCACATTCAAAATTTAGATTTTACAACAGCATTCACCACTCAAATACTTGTGTGCAAAAAAGGTCATGAGAAAGGCTGCACCTATTTTCTATACTAACCAATGTAAGCAGCCGATTCCTCACTGATTTGTTTTTCCTCTAAGCAAGCAGAAGGGTAGTATTTATTGAGATTCTGCCACTGATTACTGGTGTTCCTGTTTATTCTGTTTGCTTGTTTTTTGCAGCAGCAATAAAAATTTGCTTTACCAAATGTCACTAAGCAGAACACTGCTCTCAACAACACAGCAGGAACACCATTCATCTAGTGGGTATTTACTTACCTGGCAAAATTAATAGCCAGCAGTGGATCATGGACATCATCCAGTTCCAAGTGCCTTTCTGCTATAGACTGCATCTTTATCAGGCTCTGCTTGGTGGCCTGCTGCTCTGTAATAATATCTGGAACAGACTCTTCCCCATGCCTCAGGCGAGACTGCACGGATTCCAGGAACAGCGTATACAAACTCTTTCTTTCAGCATCTAAACTGGGCGAGATGTTCCATGGTAAGATCTCATTGTAAGGGAAAATATCACCTGAACTGCAAGAGCAACTGCAGAATCCAACATACACTTGACATATTTTAGACTAAATTTAAGCCAATTTTCAAGTACATACTTAGAACTAAATATCGCTAGATCAGTGGGGCTAGTCCAACACTTCAAGTCAGGCACTGCTAATCAGAGCCTGTAAGAGAACTTCTTCCTCCAAACGTAAAGGCAATTAATTCTCAACACCTAAAACAACCATGTTACAGAGGGAAACAAGCCTATGGAGATGCCAACATAATTCAGCTATCCCTATTAATCCCACAGAAATTGTGTGACCAAAAAATGCATTTCACCACCTCCAAAAAAAATTAACATTGATTACACTGCTACACTATGTTTTACAATCATTCAAAAAAGTAACCTGGCTATGGATACACATAAAAATGTCAGTGTAAGTTTCATCTAATTATTTAGTAAACTTTTTTTGTTGAAGAAGTTCTGTCTGCTACCTTGATTACTCAACCACTTAATAAGGAAAAACAACTATTTATTAGACCAAAACATGGTTTTACTGTCTACTATCTATGTTTGTCTAATAACAAATGAAATGTTTTGAAAGCAAGTAAAAACAAGTTTATGAAAATTTGAAGTGAGCACTTGATCACTGATCAGCGTTCGTTTTGTTCTTGTCACTTGATTGCATTGGAAGAGCAAGTTTTCAATCAGAACTGCAGTTACAAACCATGATACTGACATATAAGGAGGACAGTTAAATTGTTCTGTAACTACAGAAATACCATTATATAAAATATTCCCATGCTGTTAGGTACCCTATGGCATGACAGTCCACCAACTGACAGCTTACCCCTGGATGCGGCCTGCTGTGGAGAGCCATCTTTGCATTGAAGATTCTTCAACAGCTGCATGGATTTTCCAGCCATGATGATTTGCTTTAGCACAGGTTTCAGAAAAGAGACCATAGTGTGTTGCCTGCTTGAAGGGGCCTGATCACTGCCAGAACTGGCACTGGCATTATCACTCATCTTCTCTTCATTCTCTGTCTTTTCTGACACACTATACAACGTGTAGGTAGCATACCAAAAATCTCTGTGATTAACTGGAACGTTTTTGTTCCTGCAGAGAAGAGGGAAAAAAAAAACAACCAAAAAAGGTGTTGAATATTTTCCTTTTTAAAAGATGAAACTTCCTTAGCAGACAGTTTATCATCATCTTTGCTCTATACTTTGCCTTTCTTTCAGAACAGTCAAGAAGTACTTTCAAACTGAGTGCCCAGCATCAGTACCCCTACCTCTGAATGATGAATTCCTTTGCAGGATCAAACAAATTGCCGTGGACAATCCACTCATCCACTGTCTGTAAGTACGGCCTCACAGTCTCAACCCAGAGAGAGAACAGAAGGGACACCTGAATTTAAAGTTAGAAAAAAAATAATAGCTGAACATTTTTCCTGTAAGTATTACAAGCAACATGGCAAAGTCTAACCCGTTAACTGTATGATAATAAGTTTATAAGATATACTTAGCTAAACTTAAAGATTTTTAAAGATAAAATATTCAACTAAAAATTACAGGCCTAGCAGTATTAATGGAGATGTGCATTGTGCAAGTTTCCCCTTATTACTTTTGTCACTGCAATTAGACCCAAACAGCAACTTTCATTACTCTCACTCTGACATCCCTTCAATGATAACTGATAGTTGTAACACACCGTGGTTTCATAGTGCAGAAAATGGGAAAAAAAGGACACAGTGACATCTACTACATTTTCACTAGTGCTCATCTCCTCATGAATCTTGTATGTAGTCTGAGTGAACTCATCAGAAAACAGTAATTTATTATGGTTACCAGATTTGTTCTCAGTTGCTGAAGGACAGTGTACTCAGGCATCAGAATGAAATCTATGTTACCAAATATTCTAGAGTGTGATTTCATTAAGGAAGAATGATTTTGCCTACCGTTTGCTCAGATGCTTCTCCAACACTGTCATATTCAAGAATAGCTTTGTAAAGAGTATTAAGCAGATGAGATGCTCGTACAACATTTCTAGTGTCAGGTGGCACTTCTGCTACTCCTGTGCTAAAAACCTTGTGAAGTACTTTCAGCTGTGCCAGGCGGGGAGACAGCTTATCTATTACTATTGACAGTGTGACTGTTTTGTCTGAGGCAAAAAAAAAAGAGGGAAAAAAAAAATATATATATATATATATAAAGGCAACAAGCAACAGAAAATCAAATTTTGCTATTGCTATTCACAAGGTTTTAAAATGCAGCATGGCATCTTCCACAGTTTCAAAATGCATTCACATAATAATTCTGCGCGCTTCCTTCATAAAAATTTCCTTCTGTGCCTCCCTCTTGTAAAATATCCCATCAAATTTCCCTTGCACTGTACCTTTGTTGATGATGCATTTTTCAATTTCGGTAAGCTCTTCTTTGAAGCTAATGAAATATTTGTATAAGGCCCACATAAAAGCTTGGTATGTTCTGAATGGGGCTTCGGTGGTTTTCTTTGGAGTAGAAACATTTTCCGGGCTGTGTCCCATCACTTCATCAATAAACTTCTGCAGTCTAAACACGACTTGACCATATGCAGCTATCTGCTCCAACACAGACCTTAGGCAATTCTAGAATAAAGATATGTTTCCTATTTTATGAAAGCCTAACAATTAAATACACAAGATATTTATCTGAATTTACATGCAATGAAATTCTGCCATCTTTATTGCCTCATCACATTCTCACACATAGGAACAGCCCAACCCACTCTGACTAAACGAAGAACAATTATGGAAACGTTACTTTCCCACAAGCAGTGTAACTTCCTATTCCCAAAAATTACATCTTCCTACTGACAGATAAATTCAGCTGAGATTCGGAAACAACTTACATGGGTTAAGTGAGTTACAATAATATCATTCCGCACAACCACTTTTCCATCATTAAGCTGAAATATAAAGAGCTTTTTCACTCCTGAAAGTAGCCTTGAAAAGAAACAAAAATATTAATGTTCCTTCTCCACCTTGATGGACTCACAACATTAATAAATGAATCAGCTCTGCCTTACCTACGTTTCTTGCTTTCAAATGAAAGGGGATCAAAGATCACCTATAATGCTATTCATACCGTTAAGTTGTTGCTAGAACAAGAACAAAACACTGACACTAGGCAAACGCATCCTAAAGTTCCTCTCCAAATAAGACATTTTCCAGCTATGGGATGAGTCAAAACCTTCTTTGCAAAGTTGGACACTGTATTAAAGACTCTGGGGCAAGATCAGAACAAGTTGGTTCTTCTTAACAGTTAGACTTGAGGAATCAATACATACAAGCAGCAGCAAACTATTTTCTTCGTAAATCTCAATGGTTAAATATACACTAGTAGCATCTTTATTGTCAGCAACGCTGGAAGCTAAAAGCTCTGTAATCATTCTTTCTTCAGATACAACTTCAAAGATAAGTCTCTTATTTCCTTGAATGAGGATACAAAAACATAAAAACTTAAAATGCAAGCTTTATGATATTGCTCTTACCAAAGAGTTTCCCTTATAACCTGAGTTTCTGTGACTAGTGTTCTCTCTTCCGGCACATATAAAGGATCACTGGTGTACAGGTGGTGGTCCCTAGTGAAATGAAAACAATTTAAGGGCTGAAATCAAAGATCAATAATCTGAAAGGAAGGATGAAGCAGTACTCTTCAGGCTCAGTTGTGCTCTAATTGTATATGGATAGATATGTGTACGTTCACGTACACATTTTAAGTCAGAGTCTGTTTCCACACTGTTAAGTAGAATACTATGGAAAATACTCACTATCATCTAGTTGTACACAGCAAGAGAAGCAATTAGGTAGGAAATAAGTAACAAATCTGAGATTTGTTTTTTTGTTTTTAATTACTTTACATTCAATGGCATGAAAAGTTATGGAGTTAATCTTTCCATTCCAGAAACTAAGCTAAAAAGTAAAGTTTCAACTTCCTTAACTCATAGCAGCAAATTCATACTTCACCTCAAAAGTTTGCTTCTGAAATTGAAACTTCCACAGGCAACTATGAAATTTTCCCTGTAGTATCTCACAATTCTTTGTAAGCCTTCCATAGTATTTTTCATATTTTAGTACACAACAATTATTCATATTTGTAGTGTTTGACTCTTTATCAGAGGCAACAGTTACAGAAGCAACAACTACACTAGCTTTATACTTTAGCAGTAAAGATGCTTAATTAAGTCGTTATTTAGCTTTACATGCCAGCAAGGGAGATGTGAGTGACTCTGTTTTCTCACCAGACTGCAGCTAGGTTGGAATGCAAGTGCAAACTATGAGAAAAACGAGGAGCTCTTCCTGTCCAGTACTGAGGAACTACATGCTGCTCCAGCCAGCTGCGGGCATCAGGCTCACCAACTGTAAAAACACATGACTGTGGGTGAGGTATTTTTATTTGTTCAGGAAACGCTTATAAAAACACAGGGAAATGTTATTAATAAGCCTATCCGCTCAGCTGCAGAAGCGAAGACCTTTTCATATAAATGGCAGTTTTCAACCACTTAGATTTTACTTTGCTCATGTGACCTGTGCATCATGCACTAATTAACACACACAGAAATGTCTCACCTCCTGAAGTTGTAAAAGTCTTAAAAAACAGACTCAGAGATGTGCCCAGTTTTCAACTATTCCTCAGAAAATGCATTTCTATTTCAGGCTATTGTCATATGACATATACATGTCACGGTTTTACAATGTTTGCTTATCAGTATTCCACATCATAACATCATGCAGAGCACTGTGAGTTAAAGCGTTAATGCTCCAGGTCTGGGCACCTGAAGAACTAGAAGAAGAACTACATACCCCAGGGGACTGTGCACTGTTATCATTTCCACTCAGGGGGAAAAACCTTCGTAAGTCACCTGACGGATCGTCTGGCTCATCTCTGTTGCTCGTCTCATCTCAGCATTAAAGTAAGGCCTTCAGCTTTTGGACACTCTCTCTCATTATATCTGATTTATTAGCTTACATTCTAATTATATTGTATTCTATTGTACTACAGTGTGTTATCTTGCATTCCAATATCTTACTTAGTAAAATAGTTCATTTCTCCTCAGATCGATGCTGCTGTTTTGTTTTAGGGCCCATCTCTCTACCCTATTCCCTGTTTCCCTTTTCCAGGGCACGGATCCGTGGGTCCCTCTGCCCTGCTAGTCACGGAGCTGGGCCAAACCAGCCTGTAAACTGTTGACAATACAAAACAAAGCAGACTTCAAAAATAAACTGCCAAACGTCACCATCTTTGTCACGCTGTTCCTTTTTACTATGCATTCAGTACATTACACAAAAATGTTTTTTTCTTAAATGTGATTACCAAGAAAACTTTAACTAATCCCAGTAGATAACTACCACTTATACAAATTATGAATATTACAGACTTCTTATACAGGATATCACACATCCAACAATATTCTACATGAGAATCTACTGCTATAGTTAATGTCCTGTGAAACTATTCAAGAATAAGCCACCAGTGTTCTAATGACATAAAACTAATTTTTCAGAAGTGTTTTATACCTAGAACTGAGTCAATCAATTCTGTTGCCAATTAAATATTATTTTAGCATCCTGATAGTTAATAATAAACATTTACTTTATACCCATAAGGCTGCATGCTACAACTACTGTGTAAGTTTTCATTTCTATCTTGGAATATTTATGCCTATTTCCACACAAATAAACAGAAGCCTTCTCCATTAGCATCAACAGAAATTAAATCAAGCTTTCCATATTGACAAATTAAAACAAGTAAACACTAAAGTGAATCTTGGAATTACAATTATAGGTCTAAAATGCAGTATCTCACTAAAGAATAACAAAGCAGTATTTGTTTGTAAAATCTGAGTATGTATGATTCATTTAGAAGAATTAACACTTAAACTAACCTTTCCAGGAAACATTAGGTACTGTTTTCTTGTTTGGATCTTGGTCTTCTAAAGGTGTTCTGTCTACTTGAATACCTGAGTCCTCCCTGCTCAAAGGCTGAGTATCTTCCTCTTCCTCACTTTCTCCAGACCAATCCTAACAAGGGAAACAAAACCCCACATGTTCCAGTACAACAAAAAGGACAGATCTATACTCTGCTCCTATTGACTTGTTGAAGCTGAACAAAACAATTTTCTTTCCTTCACTACAAAGCTAATTCAGGACATTAAGACTAACACAACTGTCTCACAGAGACTGGTTTAAATTATATTAACATTAAAGCTGCAAGTTTTGGGTGGAAGAAGCATTTAGAATCATAGAACCACCAAGGTTGGAAAAGACTTACAAGATCAACCAGTCCAACCGTTCACCTACCACCAATAGCTCCCACTAAACCATGTCCCTCAACACAACATCCAATCGTTCCTTGAACACCCCCAGGGTCTGTGACTCCACCACCTCCCTGGGCATTTGTATTTATCTGCACAGAAACTGAGCACAATTGGTTTTAAGTGTAGAACAAAACACATGCTACTGATTTTTTGAGTTATATTCCACATGCCCACAATCACATGAGAAGGCTCTGATGATGATACTGTGCTTTTCAAAGTTACTGACAGAAAATCTGAGACTCAAAATGTAGCATGACCTGAACTTCCTCTGCTTCTTGCTTACTACCAAAACTTCTCACAATAATGGCAAGATTCCAACTTTTGGAAGCCCACGTCAGGATGATCTGGGAAATCCATGCACATTCCATTAATTTCAACTTGCTTGGAAATCCACTGTAGTCCTCACCTCCTCCTGCCATATATATCCTACTTTGATGCTAAAAATTCCACACTTTTATCACAGACAATATTTGGTTAAGGCTAGCAACCACCTATATTAAGTAGGAAAGAGGTCAGAAGTGTACACTGGCTGCCAAAGAAAAGCAATTTGTTTTCCCTGAAACCTTTCAGGGGAATCAGAATTTAGGAGTGGAAGCATTTAACTGCAGAGCTAAAGGAAGTTCTGATAAGTAGCAGGCAGACGAGGCCAGCTCAGTTGCAAGGCTAAGTCAGAACAGAATTAAGAACAAAAGCATTTCTATTACTACTACTCTGCTCAAGTCTGTGTGCATTTCATGGCGTTAAGAAGCAGCATGGCAGGGAATCCTTTAAGAATCAAGGTAAACAGAGCACACAAGCCAGGGCAATTTAACCAGGTCTCTAGCATGCTTCAGAACAGTTTATATGTTTTCCTTTGACTTTAAGAAATTACTTACTGGTGAATCTATGCCTGGGCCAAAGTAAAGTTCTTCTCCTTCCAACAAATATTTTCCCCAATCAAATTTTTCTTCCTTTTCTAGGAGAAGTACAAATAACATAAAATAGTAAGTATCGCTTCACTCTGACTTCCTTTGAAAACAAATTCCAAAGCTTAAATTACCTTTATACTCTAAATCTAAAACAAAGACACTGGCATCCACTTAAGGTTACACCACTGTTCATTTAACAAAGTTATACACTTTCAACACAACACACAAATTGTGATACCAACTCTGCATATTCTTTATTTATGAATTCTCAATTTTGCTGTTTACACACTCAAAATATGCAGCACCAAGTGCTGTCAACATATTTATCTCTATGTTACACTACCCTATGCTTCGGTCCTGGAAAAACATGCAAGAATGCAACATATCACTGACTGTGACTACTCCATTAGCTCAGTGGAGACATTCTAACCATGTAACTTACATATGCACAAGTATAGTGGACTACAAACAACAATAAAGCAAGAATCGTCTTACTCTCCTAAAGACACCACATATCCATGATGCGATGTGTCATATTTTAAAAGTAACAAATCACACTTAGAATATATTATATCTTAAACATGAAGCTTACTCAACTGTAATTAGAGCTGTTTGAGATAACCTCTTCATATTCACATTCCTGGAATGGGCTGAAAGTGCATTCAAAACACCGCCGAGGGAATGTGCAGAGATCATTCAAAAAGGAATCTTAAGATGCAAGATTTTCTTTAGGTTAGTCTGAAATATTCTTCTTTCAGTCTATGATACAACACTGTAAACAAATGGGGGATGGTATCCACTCAAACTTAAGCACAAGCCTCATTTTAGGCACCGAGTGAAACAGTCCTACTTCAGAATGCAGGCAACTGGGGTCTCCCTCTGGAAACCTTCAAAGGTATTTATCTTTCCTCGACTACATTGGGAACACAGGAATTTATATTACCAAAGCTGTTTCAATACATATCCTATTAAGGTGCAAGACAGAGACTGAGGATAGAAACCAGTTGTCTGTCTTTGAGCATGTAAGAGCCCCCAAGGTACTTTGCCAGCTGGAAAACTCAATTATGGAATGCAACATAAACGGGAGGCAGGAAAGGCTATTTGCAGACTATTTGAAAAGTATACTTCATAAAAAAGACAATCAATAATGCACCTTGATGTGATGGAGATCATAAAAATGGAGAGGAAAAACAGCCTTCTTAACAGCTTGTATTAACTGAGTACATCTTTTGTTAGCAACACAAACATCTTGTAAACTTACCTGCTTCTTTTTCCCTTGGTTTTTCCACATAGGTGGTGTTAGATGGAGAATCAGACAAGCATAACAGAAGAGACAGTATGGAATAGTGTGTATCTGTCTATAAAACACGTTAGAAAAAAATCCAATTAAAAAGAGATCAAAAAGATTTTGGTTAAAAACAAATTCAGCCTATTATCTTTAAGAATGATCCACATTAATTCCCTCACCTCAGTCCTGAACTAAAAAAACAAGATCTGCAACACAATACCCAATGTTATCTGCTCTTTGTCCACTAGCTGGCTGATCAATATGTAAATACTTAGAAAACACTCTCAGCTGCCTCTTACTGAGCAGCTAATCAGGTGATACGGAAAAGAGATAAGAGGAACCCAGAATTACTGTGAAAGTAAGAAGTCATCTGAGGCCAGGATAAGTGTACACAGATATTTTAACATGGACAAAAGAAACGGGCCTGCAGGTATCTTAAGTCTAATTTCCCACACGCATATGGTTTGATATTTCAAATAGAGGCTAAAGTGAAGTTAGCTAAAAACATTTCACCAAAACTGCTACATTTAGGTATCATCTTCCCTCATCTGAAAACCCACGCAAAGTGTTAAGGATGCATTTTTAACTCTGATGTTGTGCTAAAGCAGTTTTGAAACAGGCCTTCAACCAACTTAGAATATTAATAGCAACAGTGGTATTTGGCAGAGATTGGTGCCATGGTCCTAATTCCTAATCGTTGCTTAGAGGACAACCACTGTTGTCATTAGTGAGCTTTTTCTTTCTGAAGCAAGATTTTTCATTGGCCTGATTCTGACCTTCTAGGGTTCTTCAGCAGAAGACTTCACACCTAACCATGTGGATATTCTGCTATCTACATCCTGTATACATGGGCTTAAAAAGCTA
Organism: Alectoris magna; assembly: GCA_030625065.1. Taxonomy (NCBI): domain Eukaryota; kingdom Metazoa; phylum Chordata; class Aves; order Galliformes; family Phasianidae; genus Alectoris; species Alectoris magna. Next base: position 66,465,664 of record CM060560.1, read on the forward strand.
AAAGAAACAAACAAACAAAAAGAAATTAAAAGCTCTTTGGGAATGTGATCCAAGCACAGTTCTAATAAAAATTCTCTCTCTTTTTTTTTTTTTTTTTTGGTAGAGCAGCATCACCCTCAACTAGTGTACACGGAATATAACATGTTCCTGTTGAACATTACTGACCCTAAGAGTTAGTCAAAGAGCTTTAGTAGGTCATCAACAGAACCACAAATGAGAGCCGGTACTCCACTCAGCAGGCACAAAACTGTTAAATACCCAATCTTCCCAGCTATGTGACACCGCTGACAACTAAAAGCAGTTTAACTTCCAAGTATGAGACATATAATATCTCCAGCTGTCCTCCAGTCACAATTTAAAAAAAGAAAAAAAAGAATACTTGCAACATTCAAGTATAAAGTGCTTGCTTGGATTTTTGTTTCTATTCGTCTACCAGAACAAATACAAGTTAAAGGTTTGTAATAAACGAAAATCTATGGAGTATGGTACAGTAACTTGAGATGTGCAAGCTATTGAGAGTTCCAGAGTTCTTTACACAAAGTAGAGGAAAGCTAAAATAGTCCAAAGAGAGGTATGTGACAGCAGTTCAATGAGGAGGAGAATCAACTCCAACTATGAACAGAGCCTTGTATTAAAGAATGACATTATATGGAGCAACACCTCTCAAATCGCAAGCTCAAACCTCCTAACAGCAGGAACTTCTGGTTTTCAAAAGTGAAATTTATAATAAACTACCACAGTGGAAAACACCCAAGTGAGGCAATTTTTGCCATTTCCACTCAGGCTGCATCTCAAACTGCTTTGATACAAACTGTATCAAAGGCAAAATAAACAACCCACTCCAAAACCACAAATGCAGTCTCAGTAAGGAAGCTACAATCCAGGAGTGCTCCATTTGGGAATAATAAAATCATAAAGGTTCAGATTCATTACTTAAGGTAAAAATCTGGGCAAAGAGCAAGAATTTCTGCTCAGTTAGCCCGTTTTAAAATGTCTAGACAAGGGTTCGGCTATAGCATTTGTACAATGTTGCCCACAAAACATTTGCTCAGCAGTGAAAATACATTCTTTAAGTCATGAAAATGAGCACGCTGGAGCACTGAAAGGACAAAAAACTGCTTCTAAAACAAATAGGGAAACTACAGAACACAACCCTGAAAATCCATGCTGTGAACAGCGACCACAGACTCTACTGGTGAGCCATATGAAATTTCCAACATGATATTACAGTAGAAGCCCACTGCATCAAGAAGAGTGCACAAAGGAGAAGGAAACTGAAACATACATACTTTCGTTTCTTCTATGCTTGGAAGTGGTGAATTCAGAAATTTTTCTGTTAATCTTTTCCAGCTTGCTGCTTTTCCCAGGTCAGAATGAACTATCAATTTTTCATGTATTCTAATTAAAAAAAAAAAAAAAAAAGGTACAAGTAATGCTTCAAAAAAAGTTAACTAATCCATTATTCATCCATAAACTCATAACTCACCCTTCTATAGTCCTCTCTACTTTATGACTGTTCACATCAAGAAAACGGTGAAATCTGTATTAAGAAATCTGTATTAGAATACGCTTGATAAGGCAACTTACGTAAGAAAGAAAATAAAGTCAATTTACATTATGGCAATTCTTTAATCTTATTTTCTGTTTAACAAAGCCTGCTTAATTCAGCAACATCATTAAACATCAACAAAATTTAATCTCTGTGCCTCTTATCTCAAGAAGGATTAACGGCAATCAGCCTTAAAGACAGAAAAATGGAACGCAGCTTAAATTTAACCAGCAATTTCAGATGAATGGAAAATTACTGCAGCAACAGCAAAGTAAGTAATTAAAGTATGTCATCAGCTAAAGTCAAGCAGAGCAAGGAGATAAAAAAAAAAAAATTACTGTCAAAGTCATCTGTGTCAAACACACAAATTATCTGGGACCTGCACCACAAGCACAGGCAAAACAAACACCCCCATGGAAAGGTCTGTAAACCCAAATGAAACTCCTTCGTAAATGGTAAAGGACAGTGCCTAAAAGAAAAGAGAACCTCATCCAAACAAACAAAAGGATAAACCACCAAAAGTAGCACGAATAGGGATAAAAAAAACAAAAAACAACCAAACTTGTGAAAGGTACAACAGACTTTGCAAAATATGTCAGAACAGGAATAAGGTTCTTCAGTTAGGTATAGAGGGAGAACAAATCAGGAAATGGGATGTAACAGCACCGAGCACATGAGCAGGATTCAAGATACCAAGAACACAGGCTCGAAAGCAAGCCTAAACTCGTACGACTGCAGACAGAAATGAAAACTACTGCCTCTGAATCAGAGGCAAAGGCCAAGTTTATCCAACCAAATTTGAAAAAAACAATCTAACATCACCTCAGTGTCAAGGTAATGAGCTAGAAAATGAAACTGCAAGCCTAATAACAAGGCTTTTTAATTACATCATTGGAGGAAAAAGACGTGCCTGTATTCAAGAAATGAAAAAGAACCTTTTTGTTAACCACGGATCTACTAGCTTGATTTCAGCTACATCTAAGGCTTTGGAATAAACGCCAGATGGAACAACCGAACACGACAGTAAACAGTGGCAAGCAGAAGAATTGGAAGACTTAAGGGGGAAAAAAAAAAAGGCTGGAAAGAAAAACTTTAAAATCCCATCCAATGCAAAAATAAGTTGTTAGTGTGAAAGGAAGTTATTAATGAGAATGATCAGAGGTTTTGAGAAATCCTGGGGCCATGAGCAACATTCAGACTCAGCATGACCACTGTTACAAGCAATGTTTCCGATGTGACTACAAAAGAATTAAATGTAGTGCTGTGATACATAACGGAAAATATTTCAGATAAATTAAAAAATCACAATGGGACAGCAGTTACAACACCATATTACCGCATTCCCAGTGCACACAAGTGGCCGCCTTAATATATATCCAAGCTGAACTTGTCAAACCTCCACTCTGCTGTCCAACAGCTATTTATTGTTCTATATAAAATAGCCTTATTTGAGCCTATGAGGAGCTCAGATCTCCTGCCTCACTTGATGCAATGCAGTATTGCAACTGCTTACCTAAAGACTGGATCTAAATAGCATTAAAGTGTGGATTCAGTGCTCACTGCATAAAGTTCAGCAAGTGGCCCAGCAGTGGCAGCAGCCAACTGGTGGTGAGGGAAGCTGGAAATGGGTCATGTCAGGAGTGGCAGCAGACAGTGAAATGGTAGTTGTGATAACTGAAAAAGCAGAGCAGGGAATTTCAGTAGGAACGTTTTGCATGGCACTGTAATAAAATGGAAGGGATGCAGCCAACGCAGAATTACGGGACACAGGTTAAAATACACCACGTTTATGACAAGCTCAGATGGCATTCGGTATCAGCAGCGCTCCAGGCCGGCAGCTCGTTCCCCTGCTCACTACGCACAGCCATTACTCTTTATTTTCCTGCAACCAACAAAACGCTGCCCAGTGAGGCGAGGCCGCCGAGGGGCACCTTCCCACGCGAACACCGCAGCAGCGGCTCAGCCCTCCTCCGCTGCCGGCCCGGAGCGCAGCCCACATACGAGCCTCGGGGCCGCGCAGCGGCGCTCCTCAGACCGCGGGCGCTGACCTGAAGTTGGACCAGGCGAAATTCAGCGCCGTCTGGAACCGGCCGCCGCCCGGCTCCTCCTCCTGCTCCTCCTCCTCCTCGGGGAGGCCGGTGACGCTACGGATGAGGGCACGGACGGCCCGGTCCTGCTCCTGCTCGAAGCGGCTCCGGCGGCCCGGCGAGGCCAGCAACGGAGCCGCCATCACCGCGGCGCGGGAGGAGGACCTCCGGGAGGCGCCACAGAGCCTCCTGCCGCACCTCTCGCGAGATTTCGCGGCGACTCCTCACGAGAGCACAAAACCCCCATCTGTGCGGGGAGGTGGGAGTGTGGCGGGAAGGGAGTGTGCGCGTGCGCGGGGCGGGAAGGGAGGATAATAGTGGGCGTGCTGTGTGGTCGTGTCGTGGGAGAGTTGAGTGAATGTGGGTCGTCTTAAGGTGGTTGCAGCCAGAGCCACAGCTCCATGGTCGCCGTGTGTCCCTTGCTTGCAGAAGCACGGCACAGGGTGGGGTCGTTAACTGCTGAGTAGCAATCCTAATAAAGAGTCAGGGCAAGCCCCACGTCGCATAGTTAACTTCAGTAACCCAAAATAGCACAGAACCATAGGGTTTGGAGGGAACCTCTGGAGATCATCTGCTCCAACCTATCTTATATTGTGCCTGTCTTGGCAGTGAGGAAGGCCTGAAGTCAGGGTAGGGTGCTCCACCACTCGGAGATTTTCCCTGGGGTTTTGTGCGCAGTGTTACATCATCCACCCTGCTGTCATGAGCAGTAAATTGGATTTCAGCTTTTTCATAACCTCCCCCATCACCATCAGGTCCAGCTGTCAGTGAGCTGTCCTCAAGCAGCTGCATCTGCACTTCCCAAACCAAGCACTGCTTTGCATAGCTAGAGAAATCCACTGTGTGTATTCTGTAATAGTACATGGCTATGTGGGAGGAGTGGAGTGATAAACCAGCTTCAGTTTTGTCCTCGTTCTGTGTTAAATGTTCACAGTTATGGCACTGACAAGCCTGAAGAGCTTCTGTCCTTTACTGTAGCTTTGTAGCACAGCAACAGCATCCTGAGCATGAGCTTCCTCCCGGAAAGCAATTATCCGAATCAGAGGGAAATGATTACTGATCTTTTACTGCAAGTCCTTCCTTTACTGCAGTTTTCATACCCCATATCCTTTACTGTTAGGCTTTGTTGTGCCTGATTTCACCAACAAATACTGGGTGTAACCTTTCCTCCCTCTCTCTTTGCGATGAAGAGGAATGACCTTCTTCTTTACCATTACAACATTGATAACATTAACACAACCAAAGGACCAGCCAGTGGATCACAAATGAGCAGTAAAAAAGGGGCCTTGGAAAGAAGTGCCCTTTTTAAAATATACAAAATATATCAACACAGCAGTACGGCTTTTACATTTTGTTGATACACTTAATGTATTTTTTTTAAAGGACATTTCTTTCTGGGGTGTTTGTTTGTTTGTTTGTTTTCTTGTGAAAATACAGTGGTCAGTGTAATTTTATATTCCTAACAACAGGAAAATAATATTGAAATTCTTATAAGTTATATTAAGGAGCACTAGTGCATTTTTATGTAGATAGGCTAAATCTTAAGTTTCAGAGTACACTTGCGAGGAAGTGATGCTCTCTCAGTGCACCTGCAGGCAGGAAATTTGGCATGAGCCTGAGCTCAGAGGGATGCCGGGGCCTTTCCTGTAAAGCCTTAACAAAATACTCAGAGGAAAACTTTGTTGGTGTTCCTCTTTCTCCTCTGATATTACATTTCTTACTTTAGATTAGAAGCAGCGTTTTCACTTTTTAGCTTAACAGTATTAGCCAAGCAGTGTGCTGAGCCATCATTGTTTGTCCTGGGTCTGTGCAGTCAATAGACACTTCAGTGGTATATATCATAGCAATTAATGGCTGGAATGCTGTGAATGGCATTTAAAGAAAGTTATTAGACATTAAAGCTTCAGATGTTCTTTATACAACACTGCTGTGGTTTTTAGCCTATCGCCTATTCCTGTGTACTTAAGCATATCTGTGCCACTGCTTTAGTTATTGAGAGGGGAAGATTCAGGCTTTGCAGTGACTGTGGCATGCGTCTCCTGTACCCTTTGTGGTATGCTACGCTTGGCAGCCACCCATTTCGATGCACCATCAGAATAAAAGGGATTTTCACAGGGAGGGTTCCACATCTTGTTAGATGCCTCATGACAAGCCGAGTCCCACAAAACAGACTTTAATAACAACGTTGTCTGAAAGATTTCCTGCTTCCTAGCTGCCCTGTACAAGTCCTTTCCCCTCACACCACACCCTCAATCACTCTGTGTTTGGAGCTTCACAGTGAGCTGCATCAGGGGATTGGTCGCATTTTAAAAATAATCTTGTTTTTGTTTTGCAAGTTTTAACCCAGACCAAGTTGCCAGTCCCTTCCATTGGAGGCGTCAAGAAAAGAGGGAAGAACCACACACCATAAAGCCTCCAGGCAGTAAAACTAAACCCTCAGTAGCTGGTGAATCAGAAATCTGTAGCTGGCTTTCAAAACAGGATACAAGGGCTGGGACAAATGTATAACATCTGTGCTCCCTCAGTCATAAAAGGTTTTAATGCTACTTTTCTTTTTTTTTTTTTTCTTTTTTTTTTCTAATCATAAGCCTCATTTTCTCTTTTTGTTTTGACACTTTACAGTAGCAAGACTTGATGTCTGTTTTCAACTTGGGGAGGGAGCACTGGGCAGAGAGAGGGCATGAAAGATCTCTCTTAAAGAGGTTTAAACTTTTTTCTAGTAAGATTTAAAGCTAGGAAGCTTCAGAGCTATCTGTCCAGATCACACTGCTATTATGAATTAGATGCGTTTCTCTGAACACTTTCCTTGGTCATAGAACTATGTCATATCTCTGAGGCATGTTTCTCCATATAAAGTCATATAAACATCTGCGTCCAGTTATATGCTGGAGGAGGAATTACAAAGCAAGTTTTGTTAAGTATTTCTTTTAGTGAGATTGTTGTGAGCTCTTCCCTGCTTCTCAACAACAATTGACAAGCTAATTTATTAAGTAGGATTTAAAAGCAAAATTTATGATATGAACCATAACAGGTGAAATCCTGTCTCCAATGGATCATTCATCAGATCAGCTATGTGAGATCCTCAGTTCGTCTAGTTCCAATCCCCTGTTGTAGCCAGATCTGCCACCCAGGTTACCCAAAGCCCCATCCATCCTGGCCTTAAACAATTCCCAGGGTGGGGCAGCCACAGCTTCTCTGGGCAGCCTGTGCCAGTACCTCACCACCCTCTGAGTAACGAATTTCTTCCTAATGTGTAATCTAAACCTGCACTGGTTTAGTTCAAAACCACTGCCCCTTGTCCTCTCACTGTACTCCCTGATACTCCCACTCCAGCTTTCCTGTAAGCCACCTTTAGATACTGAAAGGCTGCTATATGGTCACCTTGCAGCCTTCTCCAGATTGAGCAATCCCAGCTATCTCAGCTTGTCTTCACAGGAGAGGTCTTCAGATCATCTTTTTGGCCCTCCGTGTCCTTCTTGTGCTGGGGGCCCTGGTCTCCTGCAGTACTCCCAGTGGTGTCTCATGAGGACAGAGTAGAGGTGGACAATTGCTTCCCTCACCCTGCTGGCTGCTACCAGAAAAGTATGCAATAAATTCCAAAGGACAGAGGGATCATACTGTGTTTAGAGAACTATTTAATACTTTAAGGTGCTTTTTTTCCCCACTGTCAGTGTATCTATAGAAGTAATTAATAATTAGTTGGAGGAAGTTAGAGGAAAATATATATTTATTATAAATAAGATGTGGCTATATTTTCCTTTAATAATAAAAATAGGTTGAATGAGGCTAATCTGAATGCTGAGCTATCATTATAGAATAAGGCCTACCTTTATGGTCTTGCAAAAATCAATCTGGATGACTGAATGCCAGGGGAGGCTCTAAGCTCTTGGAATCCAGCTAATGATTTGCATCAGAAACTGCACAAAAAGTACCTCAGAAGCGCAACAGGAAGATGGTGTACCTGATCTTTATCCTTAACAGGAAGGAGGTCATCTGATAACTTTCTACTACAATAGTTTTTTAAGCACGCCATAACATCTTACTCTGAATTCTTCCTCTGGTGGAGTTTCACAACTGAGTAAAATGTAAGACATTATTTAAACTGCTGGAACTGGCTTTAAGTCTGTGATTTACAATAGCCTGTGTTTCCTGTTAAAATAGACATTCCAGGACATAAGTTAAACTATCATTAACTACAGATCCAGCAGACTTTTATGCTAGACTGATGAAGATTTGGTATAAGTCCTAAAGGGAAAAAAAAATTGCTTTGTAATTTTTAGCGGTCATAAAAAGATGTGGGAGTGCAGATAAAGATATTGTAAGGGTGCCAAACTGGCTAACTGGAAAAAAAAGACAGTGGGATAACAGGGCTGATTTGATGAATTTTGCATCGTGTTAAAGTCTTGCTAATCTTAAGAATCAGTATTTCTTATGCAGGTTAAATTTCCACTCATCCGTTATTCAAGTTATTCATATTGAAACAGAATGCATACTGCAAGTCTTCTAATCACGCTATTACCACCAGCTTCAAAAAGGCCATTGTATAGTTCCGATGCACCTAATTTAACTACACAGTAGAATAATAGATAAAATTCTGACTTCGTGTCATTTTTTCTTACAGGTCTTGCAGGACAGTGTGGGCCAACAGTCTCCCTTCAGCTATGCATATTGTTGAAACCAAATCAGACTCATAAGCTTTTCCTCGTGAATTAACCAAAGTACACAAATGTATGAGACGCAGTGGGTTAAGAAAGAGCTGGAAGACTGATACTGTGACTTAAAACTGGAAACTTTAAAGGATGCACCCAGCACAGAGAAAAAAAAAAATCAAGAAAAGCTGAGCAGAAGACTTCCAAAAAGGGGAAGGAAAAAAAATAGAAGAAGAAAACAAGTAAGAGACATTAGATTGTGTAGAAGGTAACAGACTTTGTGATTCAGCTTAGGTTTATGTGCACAGCCAGCCCATCCATTTGATCAGGGCTGTAATGCCTTGCGCTGTGGAGTCACAGAAGACAGAAATCATGTTGTATCTCAGGTCACTATTGCACTAGCAACAGCAAATCCTTGCTGGAATACTGAAAAACCTCCAGTGTTCCTGAGTAGTTACACTTCGACAGTTACGTGGTAGCTTGGTGAAACTGGCTCCTTGGAAAGCCTCTTTGCTGAAATAACTTTTTAGTCTGAATTTTTGTTTGGGTATAATGCATTCTCCTTCAAAAATATAATTCCAGAAGGTCACTGGAGCTGCCAGTCCCCCCTTTTCTCACCTGTTTGTGAACTAGGTTGAGGAACCATTCTTTAATCCTCTATGGGAACAGAACTTGTCCTTCACAAATGTTAACAAGTACTCCAGTTTGTGAAGTTTGTCACCGTCATTTATATTTTGTTTCTGTTCTTCACTTTTCCCACCCATTAAATCTATCAAGCCTGCTTAGACAGTTTTACCATATGCTGCTTTCCTTCTTGCTAAAAAATATAGTTGCTTTCTCTTCTTTTTACCCTTTCCAACTAAAAATATTTTGCTCTTCTAGATCAGTTTTGGTTTTCTTGTAATGGTAAATGCACTGATATAAGTTTCCATCCTTGTCAGGTCCTTCTGGGAGCATGTTGTTATTCTGTTCCTGTGCTCAATGGCATTACAACTTAACTTAGTATACCAGTATAGTTGCTTAGTATTGTTTGCTTCAGTAATGTGAAGCCTGTTTAAGAAAACAAGGCGAGACTGGGATAACAGGTTCTTCCCTTGTACAGGAAAAATACAACACCTGAACTCTCAAGTTCATCTAAGTATTAATCCATAGATTTCACTTAAAAACACAGGTGTGAAGGGACATACAAGGAAAACAAGCCAAATGAAGAAAAAAGCAGCATACATTATCTTCTCTTCATAACACACAGTAGTTACTTTACATCTCCTGAAGATCTCTGAAATTTTCTAGACTTCCTTTCCATGGAAAGCACCTCCTTGTGCCTCCCTGGGAAAGCCTGCATAGGTTTCAGTTCTTTCCAGACATATCACTTAGATTAATCTCTTATTAGTCCTTGGACGTGCAAGTACTCAGCAAATCTGAAGTCACTGTATGCTGGAATGAGAAATGCCTGATCTAATCCAGAAATACTTCCAATTGCAAGCTGTGAAAACATCAGTATTGTCAAGGGTATTTCTTTTTATTCATCTGAGAAATGTAATCGCAGTATGTAGCTGGGGCTTCTGTGATGATGGCTTTGAAGCTGATTTCCAGGCATAGGATGGAAGATGCTGAAGAATTAAATTAAAGAATAAATGAAATGTGAGAAATGCTTGTCCTTGAGCTGAGAATTTCTAATGAACGCACAGCAAATGACGTAACTGCTACATAATAAGCTGAATTATGTCAACACTTTATTAGGGGATCACCAGTAATTGTGTATGATTTCAAGCTGGATTAAAGCAAGTTTATATAATTGGGAGCAACTTTAATTTTACATTTCAGAGCATTACAAGAAATCTACAAGTTCCTTTATGTGAGCTGGCAGCAGAGGTTAAGTCAGTGTTCACACCCAAAACACAGGTAATATCTTTGTCTAAAAGAAAGAAAAAATGACAGCACAGGAACTACCATAGACTTTTCTAAGATCTGCAAGGATAAGAGAGAGTTCAGATGATGAAAGAGGTAGGCAGACCTCAAAGCAGTCTAAACAAACACAGCAGCACGGTCCTTGGAAAGCACGTTTGTGGGGTATTTGGTGAAAAGGAGCTTGGTGATGAAAACTGACTTGATTTGACAGTTGTCCAAGAGAGCAGAACTCTGCACACTCTTGTTAGTATAGTGGAATGTACTGGAGGTGAAGATCCTTCATGATTTTTCTTTTTAGAATCAATCAATCCACATTAAATTCAACACATACATCACATAAACCTTTTTCATTAGTAGAAATGAAATTGATGTATGCATGCACGTCACTATAGAAGGAGTATTTGCATGAGTTCATGACTGCATTTTCACAGATAAATTTGCTTTATGCCTTACAATATGGTTAGCTTACATATTTTGCTGAGCATAGCAAACATCCCTTTTGACATGCTAAGCAATCATTTGGGAGCTATGTATTTGCATTCAGCTCATCTAAAACTGAGTTACAAAAAGTAAAAGTGTTAGTGGGCTGTATGCTGGGGAGAATGTCTATTCAGTTACTTATATGATTTTCCATATGGTTTTGCCCACAATGACTTCTCAGACTTCTCACAGCATTCCCAAAAGGCACAGTCAAAGAGGGATGATTTGGAAGAGTGGTTTTTTAGCCAATAATTTCAAGTGATAAATTCCAGATAACACCATAGGGATCCTCTAATATTTTCTTCCTCACCTAGTGCCTTAGAGGATTTCCCATTGCATTTATGCATTTCCCATAGCACAGAACAAGTCTTACTGCCGAATTACATACTGGGAGCCAAGCTGGCCTCCGCAAGAGATCAGTTTAATCTGAAGAATGTGATGGACTTCAGCCAAAACACAGAAGAAAGCCAGGCCCCAAAAAATCCTGTAGACCAAACCGGTAATAAAAATTGAACTTAAGAATGTGAGATTAATGAGGTAAAATGTCAGGTAAAATAGAAAGCTTTTAACATTCTTAAAAGTACTATGAGTAGGTGACCTAGTTCAAGGAAATTATATAGGAGGACAAAAATCACTGTTGTCCACTTCCAGAATCTGGCAGAACTATCTTGGTGCTGTTGGACGCAGTACAGGCACTGACTCAGGGAGAACCACTCGGTGAAAAAACTACTAAAGTTTATTGCTAAATCAGGGAAAAAAAATAATAAAGTAATCAAACAGTATTATGTGTATTAAAAAAAAAAAAAGTAAAAACAGAAGGGTGAAGATTTGTGTCATAACTTGCTACAAGAGGCTTTTAAAGGGATGTTATCTTGTGCTTAGGTAGTGATCTTAATGCAAAATAACAACGATCATTTGTTGTAAATCTTGGGCATGTTTGGACTGGTTTTGACTCCAACCAAAACGCTGAATGATTAAGTTGAATTTAGCTTTGTGAATGTACTGTTGATTCATGAATATCTACTTATAAATACACAAAATGCAACGAAGCCCTCCAGCACATGCTGCATTACTGGAAAATTTAACATTTCTAGGAAAATTTGCACGCTGTATAGGCTAGCAAACATGGTTGTGACACTAGCATTTACGTGGAAACTAATTTAAATGGAGAGGGTGAGTGGACAAGTCTCCAGTGGTCCATGAGTTAAAGACAAGCACTCAAAGAATGTTTCAGCTGTAACTGAGGAGCCAGTGCAACTGCAACAAGCCAGGCTCTTCAGAAAACATGAGAGAAACTCTCATGAAATGGGGAGCACATAAGAGCAGTAGTAAAACAGCTTAACAGGAAGCAGTAGAAGAAAGAAGAACACCAAAACAAACCTTATGAATACAAAGGCAGGTGACACAAAAAAATATCCTGAGCTCTGTACAGAGCTGCTAAATAGACGACGAGAAATGGCGGGAAGGTATAGAGTCACCAGCATCTGCCACTGACAGCCTTCCCAATGTTGAAGTGTGGATGTGCAGATTACCCTAACTGCAGTATTATTTCTGCAAGACTAGCAGTAAAGAAGGTAGCCATAGTGAGTGCTTGAATTTCTTTGGAGAACTTAATTACTTCGAGTGCCTTGATCTGTTAGAAATATGGAAATCATACCTGTTCTTCAGTAAAAAGTCAAACTGTATTGCTACATGCATTCAAAAATGCCTGAGTGTGTAGAGAAAGTATTACTGAAAGAAAATAATGTTTCTGCTCTGTATAGGCAATGAGCAATGAGTATCTAAACAAGAATTAACCTTCATAAATTAAGAATGTCCCAGAAATATATGTTTTTGATGGACACATCGTACTTTCTGGGTGTGGGGGCATAGAAAACTGATAGATTTATTCCAAAGTACATACAGGAAATCCTCAGAGAAGGATTTTCTTACAGCACCAAGAATTCTAACTAGGACAAGCACACATCAGCTTCAAGGATAGCAGGAATATGTTGACAGACACATTTAGGACACCATCAACATGACTTTCATAACAAGTGGTTATTTGGATGCCATCTGGAAATCACAGAGAGGGAGGTGGATAAGCTTCTGTCAAAGTTGCTGTCTATTTTTCCTGTTATTTTTTGTGCAAGTTCCTGACTGTGATTATTTTTATATAATAAAAATTCTTTTAGCCATATATGGTCTTATCACACTCATAGGTTGAGAAGTTCTGAAAGTGAAGGGCTTTGGGGAAGCGCATGTTTAATTCTGCAGGTCTTGAGGGAAGGACTTTGCCACCATTTGTTGTGATGGATCTTAACAATTCTGAACCACCTTTTTTGCTGCCCTGAGTGGTAGAAAAACTGTAGAAAGGTTGTGGGCTCCAGAGTATATTGTAGTTTGTTCTAATGGTCAAGTATACCTTATTAATCTGCTCTACTGTAGGTCCCACAAGCCATACAACTAATATACTGGTATTAAGGCAAGTCACTCCTGTCCTGCCTAGTCGTATATGTATGACATTCCTTCCGAGCCTGGAACACCTGCATATTTTCATTGCTGTCAGTGGTCTCACTTTTTCTTTATGACACTGAGATGAGAATCTAACCCTTTTAAAGAAGAGCATTCCGCTTATCCCCCCCCCCAGATTCTTGCAGTCCCCTTCAAATTTCTCATGTCAGTAAACATGGATCCTGAAAGCAGTTATCAGGATGATCCCCAAGTTACCATATTTAGTCTTTGTCTGAAGCTGTATTTCTTGATAGCACTGAAATGGCTGTCAAATAAGTAGCTGTTGAGGTCTGCACTACAGAAAATTTATATGCTTGGAGCCTCGTAAATCCAGCTCTTAATTACCCTATTTGTCAAAAGGGATAGATTTACACTAGGCGAGTGAACTGCCTATTGACAATTGGTCAATAACAGAACACAGGACACGTGGCCCTGTGCGACATCTCAGAAGTGCCACAGCAGATCGAAAGCTAATTCTGGCTGAGACCATGCTTCACAAACTGAGGAGCTATAAATTAATGCCCTATTTAAAGGAAGTGTCATGGTCAAAGCATACCGGATGTCTCCAGAAGTGCATTTATATTCAGCAGTTGGCAACACGTAGAGAAATTCATGAGAAGAGCTTTGCTGTAAACAAGTTTCCAGCACCAGGGGATAGCGCCAGGGCATACAGCTTGTCAAGGGAGCCAGCTCCGTGCTCCAGCAAGCTGCAGACGTGTCCCATCAGCTCCCAGCTGAACAAAACCCGGGGAGGACTTTGGGAACCAGACCAGAGACAGACAGCCAAAAAAGTTTGTTGTTGCTTGCTTGCTTTTTATTTGTTTTCCGAATCTACTTCCTAGTTTCTTAATTCATTTTACTTTTCATCTGGTCATCTGGCAAATATCATCTGGTCTGGAAAATACTTTCAGCGTTTGCTGGCAGTAGCTCAAGATAGCCTGTCTTCAGTGCTGAGGAACAGAACAAAAGTCTGCTAAAATTGCACCTTTGTATGAATTTGTATTAAGGCAAATTATGCTTAAATTGTCCTTCTCCTTTCTGGAAGTGGGAACTGTGAAAAGAGAGGAAGCTGCTTTCTAAACAAATCAAAGTAGGACAGAAGCCAGCCTCATCCTGGCTAAATAAAACGTGAAACAACCAAAAAAAGAGAGAGAAGAGGCAGAAAGTGAAAAACTGTAACAAAGAGCTAGAAAATCAATCAGCAATGCGATAAAGCTGTTGACGAAGCAAAAGGCAATGCATTGAGGCAGCTTCCAAGAACTGTGAAACCTAAATAAAGATGCCAAACTTCAAGAAATAAGATGATTTCACATTTGAAGGCAGAAGGAACTTCTTTCGTATTACTAGAAACCTGGAGAAGTTCTTATCACAAAAGGCTAACCTGATCACCTCAGGTTTTAACAAACTGTACTATGGTGTTCAACACAGTGATGCTAATTCTAGGATAACAGGAAAAAGAGTGGGGAGAGGCTGAGGAGTGATTCTCCTTCCTTAAGGTGAGTTTCCACATAAACCAGCAGGAGTTCAGCTCAATAGTAAGCAGGCTGAGATATCCACCTCTCATCTCACCCCTGCTCTTTGCGTACAGGGAAGTCAGAGAGAGTCTGTCTGGGGGCAAGAGGAGCGTCTTGCATCTCTCAGTCTATGGCCATCAATTCAGTGTGAGTCAAAAACACAGGTACTTCCTCATGTGCACAGGAGATATGCAGAAAGACATTTGGGAAAGAGAAAGCAGACTCTTAGAAAAAGCTCTTAGAAAATACTGAAGCGCACAAACTATGTCTAGGTGTATTTAGTAAAGCAGGTTTTTTTCAAGGAAATACAAGTAGAAGCAGATTTCTCTGAGTTGAAGGGTACTGAAGGGAGTAGAAGCACTGGACTCTGCTCCTTAGCACTTGGGGAAAAAAAATGACTTAGCTGGAAGAGGCAAGTGAATTATTGAAGGTTCACTGGAAAATAAGTAGGAAATGACATACTGGACAGGTGATAGGATCTTTCTTCCTTACCTACCAAGAGGTTTCTTGGTGTCAGCTGGACTTGTCTTCCCTGACTTGTATATGGGCAATACACAGTACCTGATCTAGTTGGCAACCCTGCTCATGTCAGGGGGTGGAACCAGGTGATCTTTAAGGTCCCTTCCAAGCCAAGCCATTCTGTAATTCTATGATTCTACAATTTGATGACCTTTTGATTTCTTTAAAGACTCCTTGTAAGTGAGCACCGGATCTGAAGATGCATGGAAAAGAGTCTGCCATCATCCCTCAGAAGAGATTTTATAATACTTAAGTGAACTAATTCCATTTGTATTATAAATTCATAATAAGGACTATTCAGATTCAACCTCATGGATGAAATTTTGAAGTTCCACAGCAAGTAGAAAGAACACATAGAGTGCATAGAGCCATGCCAGGAGTTTTTAAAAAACCAATGCAGTGAACAGACAGTGGGCTAAATGTGCTCAGATTAGATGTTTCCTGTGTGGACATCAGCTTCAGCGTTAGTCACCTTGGGTTCTCCTTGTAGCAAATGGAGAACAGCAGATGTTTCCAGGCATGAGTCGTCCTATTTGAAAGCTGATATTTGAACTGGATAAAACAAACAGCACCTTGATATTGACAGTTTCTCTCTTTTGACTGTAAAGGGTGGACAGGGTGATCAGCTCAGCTGTATGTTCTTCCAACATGGATGAAGTCAGAAGAAGTGAGGACTGATCCAGAGGGCTTCCAGAGGTCTCTTACAGCTTCCATCATCCTGAGACAAGCCCGGGCAATAGTGTCTGCATGTAAAACTGGAGCAGCCAGCCCCCAAGGCCTGTACCCACACCAGCTGCAAGTCCAGTCTTTTGCAGCATTTGAAATGATAACAGGACAATCACGAAGGGTTAGTGATACTTCTGCTCCATTTACTCGTCTAAGTAAAAAAAAATGCAAGTTTTGACAAAATTGTATGTGCATATTCTCCTTAACAGATTGTCAGGAAAGCAAAGGAAAACTTACTGAAGGAACTGATGTTGTTGAGATAAGGATCTCTGTGCTGTCTGCCAATTTGAAGAACAGATAGGCATGAAACTGCAGCCCTTTTGAACTGAAGAAAGATTTTACATGATGAGAGTTAGCCAGTTACTATCGTTTCACTATCCTTCTGTGGACAGAGCAATAGATGCTGAACTGTTGTCAGATCTGCTGGGGAATGCAAAGCACCTGGGGCTGAGCTACATAGGAAAAGGGAAGAATGGAGGCCTGCAACCAAAATGGCCAATTTCTGAGAAGACTGTGATGGCCAAAGAAGCAACTAGCATTGGAAATGCCACCTTATTTACCAGAAAATCTCATTGTCCCATTAACTACTGAAAATAGATTAGCTCAGTCGTCATCTCTGCGCTGTTTATGAGTCAGAGATTACAGTGGGCTGGGAGGGTGTGAAGTAGTATGGAGGCGTGGAGGAAAAGCGTTCCTCTGTGACTGCTGTCAAACACAGCCTATAGCTGCCACACAGATTGCTTGCATGACCGAAGGAAAGAAACTCCCTTTGTAATCATCACACAATGTGGTTTTCAATATTTTTTAGGTTTAGGAGTGCCTTGAGCTACGGTTGCCATAATTCCCACAAAAAAAAAAAAAAAAAAAGAGAGAGAAAAAAACCCCAATACCTTAGAATGTCATCCATGCCTTTCTGAAACAGCACTAAGTACAAGCAAGCAACCTCGGCAGAAGGACATCCACGGCAGCATTCATGGCTTAGCATCCATAGCATCCTTGGGCTAACGGCTGTGCAGATCCATTTACCCAAGTAATTGGTACCATGAGCATCACTTCTGAGTAATGGGAAGTGAGAGAGGACAGAAGCAAAGCTGGAGGCATACCATCAGAATAAAAGAATACTGCACCACAAGAAGGGACATGATCACAACTCCATAGCTCAAACCAATGTGACTGGGAGCTTTCCCTCTGAAGGGCACGCAGCTGAAGAAGGGTTTACACATAGCAGAGTGCAAGGATGAAAGAACAGTTCATAGAATCACATAGTCATAGAATGGCTTGGGTTGGAAGGCACCTTAAGGATCACCTAGTTCCAACACCTTGCCTTGGGTGGGGTTGCCTCCCTTTGCCTTTTCAGCACTTTCAGCTGAAAGAATTTCATCAGTAAACATGAGAAAAATGTTCAGGAGTAAAGAGAGAGTACAGAATGTTTCCCTAACTCCCTCACCCCATCAAACTTACATACCACACTCAAGAGCTGTATCCCTCTCTGGGCTGTGGGGTATGCATTCGTCTCCACAACACAGGTTTTATCTCTAATGTGGTTAGCATTCTTTTATAATCCATTCCCCAAAAAATAATATTTTACTACCTGAGCAAATTTTGTAATGAGGCCAGGAATGCTGAGAGGAAACTGAGGAGAGAAGCAGTCGAAGGGAAAAAAACATCAGAATTCCCGGCGATTATTGAAAGCACACATCTCCCTCAGGAATGGACAGAGAGAAATGAATACATTCAGTTGGCGATGGCAATTGTATATTTAACCTTCCTATTGCTTTTTGATGTGTTCAATCTGATTCTCCGGTACACTATGCATTTTTAGATCAGAAGTTCAGAGAAGGTGTATCTTCCATTGTGCTAAATGAAGCAAGACAGCTTCACGTGTCGAGGGAGTGAAAAATACAACAGTGCTGTTTGCTTGAATATTTAAGGTTAGGCATGTTTGATTTCTTAGTTCCTCACATAAGTATTTCCTCATGTTTCCAGGCAAAAGGAATAGAGCTGGTGATCACTTCCCTGCACGAGTGGGCAGCCTGCATGGCCAGTTAGCTCTTCCACATCCCAGGTGCGAGGTGAGCTGAGGGGCTGCAGCAGGTGGGACTTCATGGCCAACAGGCAGCACTAAAGCAGGAGGAAAATTTAGAAACACACAGTCCTGCACACAGCATCAGCAAGGATGCAGAGCAGACACCAATGACTGTGAAACACACTGTCGTGTGTGCTGCAATGTTTGTAGAATATCTGCCACTACCCTGCATAAGCACAGCTCGTTATGTAGCTGGTTTTCCATCCTGTCCAGAAAGACACCTCTATCCATGTTTGGTGATTTCTCTCCCACTGGTATTTGCTGTGCTGCTGTCAGCAGTTCCATGGTTTGCAGGTGCCAGACCACATTCACGCATTCTTGGCATTCCAACCCTTTTCAGCTGAATGTGAGGCCTGACCCCTTCTCCCCAGGAACCCCTATGCACTCCCCTCCAGTCCAGCAGAGCCACTGCCTCCCATCCTCTTGGCTGAGCTCAGATTTACCACTGCACCCCATTACTTCCAAGCATGGATTTATTATCATTATTATTATTATTATCTCTTTCTGTGCTGGGTGAAGCAGCTTTGGGCTACAGACCCCCATTGGTTATTAAAAAAAAAAAAAAAAGTGCTGTTAGGTGCCTGAATAGTGATCCCCTGCCTTCAACACCGCAGTGAGTTCTTGCAGAGGTTACCCTGCATGGCTGTTGCAGATCAGCAGCAATGGCAGGAGCTGTACAGACCAGCCCGGTTGCCCCGTGACCCATTTTAAACACACGATCACTGATTCATGGCAGCAATCTCATTGTGGACTTCTATTATTTTTTAAGAACTGCTGAGCAGCGGATAACAACGTATCTTCAAGTTAAATCCAGTTCAATAAATAGTGCAAAATTAAATCATTCAATGTCTGGTGTGCCTTGAGCTGTACTTAAACCCTGTGCATGATTAACAGATTAGAACGAGAAAAAAAGAAGCTTAATCTGTCTGCTGCAGGGACGCCTGTATTCCCCTGTGCTGCAGATTGCTGCGTCTCTGGATGCTGCGCCAGCCAAGATCTGCCCTTAGGTCTCAGCAGATGGCATGGCCAGAGGAGCGCAGCATTTCCAATTTAGCCTAAGACCCAAGTGTTGTGTTGTGTCTTTATAATGAAGCAGTGACATGTGTCTTTTTCAATTCTTCTGAAGAGGTACATCTGACTGTGCTGATTGTATTTATGACAACAGCACTCCCGGTGAAGATCAACATGAACGCTGAGAGGCTGACATGGAAAACAGCCTGACCCCTGGCCACGCAGTACTTCAGTACAAGAGGAATGGCATCCAAATTTCCTGAATCCTACTTGAATGCCTTCCCTGTAACAACACACTACCCACAGTGTGACTCTGTTATCCTTTGAGTTGGTGCTCTGTATTGGGGCACTTACAAAGCTGGTATTCCCTACATTTGTTTTCTTAAATCGAGCCTTTTGAAAAGG
Source organism: Alectoris magna (assembly GCA_030625065.1). NCBI lineage: Eukaryota > Metazoa > Chordata > Aves > Galliformes > Phasianidae > Alectoris > Alectoris magna. The sequence continues at coordinate 66,485,091 of CM060560.1, forward strand.
CTTCCTATCTGTATGAGTACACCACTGCACATAAAATATGAGTACCTTTATCAGGTTAACAGAAGGCCCAATCCAATTGTGCCTAATTTTCCTGGTGTGGTGGGAGCGTATTTCACTTCAGCAGAAGCAGAGAGGGGAGAGTGTTGGGCATTTTGCGTGCATTGATATAGCACTGATGGCTGAGAGTATCAGTCGCACATTGAGATCATAGTCAGGAATATCACCACATAATCTTCAGCACCTAAATAACCAGCACATCACTAGCTCCATTTGCATTTCCTGACAGTAGCTCACAGAAACACAGGGACATATCTGCCAAACAAAGAAACGTGCTGGCTTATTCACATGTATTTAAACACACAGAAAATGAAACACTGCTGTTCGAGGTGGTGTTTTGCAGTCTGCTCTGATACAGAGCCGGTGGGTAGGGAGCAGCTCCAGTTGTCTGTGACTATTGGCGCCTTCCAGCTGCCTGCAGAACCACGAGCTGTAGGTGGTGCGGAGCTCCAGTTATCGACATCTGCAGGCATTGTGCAGTCCCATGTAGGACTGGGACTGAGTACAGATAAGGTGGGCGGTGTGCAGTTCACCTTTCCACATCAGTGAGCACATGCCAAATGCTTGAAGAACCAAGACATGGTACAAGCTAGGACTGTATGTTTCTCTTTATTCTTTGATGACTGTCATTGTAGAAAATTGCAACACTCTTCAGCTGAGCGATGAGGAGGAAGAGGATGGGAGCATGCCATAAATGTGGCCGTCACATCACTATGGCTGGTGCCAGGAGCTGCATGGGGCTGAGCCCTTGGAAATCCGGGGAGAAGGATGTGGACCACAGAATGATAGAACCACTGAATGGTGTGGGTCGAAAGAGACCTAAAATACCATCGCATTCCAACCCTCTGCCACAGGTAGGGTTGCCAACCACTAAATCAGGCACTAGATAAGGTTGCCCAGGGCCTCATCCAACTTGACCTTAATCACTCTTTTGCCCATGGCTGTGGTACACTTCTAGGTCCCTACCAGATAAGGGTGGGGTACAGGCAGGCACATTTTTCCTGTAGAGTGCTGACAACTCCCTAGCTTGGTGGCCAGGGGAAAGAGGAACAGAGTGAAGGTATAAGTGCCTTGCCAGTAGTCTACCTGTAACAACCAGGAGAAGCAGCAAAAGAGGAGCATCCCCCCTCCATCGCTGTAGGCAGCCCCTTCCTCCCTGCCCTCAGGCCATGCTCATGTGGCTCTGGGTTATTTGGCCTGGGCTGGCCTTGAGGCACACAGCCACCGCCAGCATTCTGACTGTTGTAACACAGCCACAGTATCCCTGGGCCCAGTGCCCAGAAGTGGTGTTTCATCACTGTGACGTGGTCTTTCCGTCTTATAATGATAATTTATTTAAATTATCTAAATAGACAATAAAATAAAAATAAATAAAATGGAAATAACAATCAGCATCAATTGTTAGTTTTGGGGATAGAAATGGAGTAGCTGTAGGATCAAGTTAAGTTTAAAATTAAAGAAGAAGGTACTTCCCACTGCCCCGTTTTAAAGATGTGTGATACTTGCTGCTGGGTGGACTTGTGGATTTGAGGGCCACATTCTGAAAGAAAAATGGTTGTGAGTCGTCTGAAGGTGACATTTCACACCTTTGGCATTAAGGACATATCCAACAGCCAGTCTTGTGTCTCTGAGCAGCTGGCCATGCTGAGGGTGTCTCAGATGGAGCAGTAAGACTTACATCCATCTTTCCCTGAAATGAACCAAAGGCTTTGAGGGCTGTACTGTGTTGCACACAACAGGTGGACACTAACACGAAACAGAAATTAGCTACCACCTGCTTCACTCACTGCAAACTATTGCATATTCTTTAATTGACAGGACAGGAGGCCGTGGGCACAAACTGGCACACAGGAGCTCCCTCTGAACGCCAGGAGCATTCCTGTGCTGTGCAGGTGATGGAGCAGCAGCACAGGCTGCCCAGAGGCTGTGGGTTCTCCTCCCTGGGGATCTCCAGCAGCTGCCTGCACGTGGCACTGGGCACCCTGCTCTGGGTGGCCCTGCTGCAGGTGGGCCCTGAGGGCTCTGCCAGGCTTTGCCAGCCTGTGAGTCTGTGATTCAGACATTTTCTACTGAAGTGTCAGAACAAATTAGAAAGTTGCCAGCACAGTGGATTTTTTGAAGGAGCATCTGTATTTTAATTTAGAAAGTTTAATTTAATTCAGTGTCATGCCCCGAAACACCCATGTGGGCCTACGAGCTACATAGTCAAGTCAGACCATGTCCTTGGGTACAAAATCCCAGTGACAATTAGCACACGCCACCTATACAACCAGGGTGGGCTAATGAGCACTGCAACATGGTGATGGCCCATCACCTGCAGCTGCTGAGGCACTGAGCAGGCTGCAGCATGGGCCACCAGAAGCTCAGGGAGAGCAAAAGCCCAGAGAACATCAGCAGACAACATCTGGCCAAAGCTTCAGGGAGGCCCCAGCCATGTGATGTGGCTTTGTTGAGTTGAAAATTGTAGAACTGTGAAAAAAACAGAAGGGTGACACTAAGGCCACAAGTGAAGGTGAGAAAAATTCCCCCAGATTTAACATTATTGTAAGCCATTTCATAAAGGCAGCCTTATGCTATTTTGTACATCTAAAATCACCTAGAGATCTGAGGCTGTCAAGTGCTCTTGTTTAATTAAGGGCTGCTAAGATTGCACTGAAACGATTTTGCTGGTGTTTGTATTATAAAGGCACCGTGGCAGTAATATGAGAATAACATGAATATCCTGTCATCATAGCAAAAACCCCTCACAGCAAAAACTGAAGGGAGTTCTGTAATTGGGCCTGAGTTTCTGGTGCAAAAAAAAAAAAAAAAAGAACAGTTCTGCTTTTCTGTTCAGCTGCATCTCATATTTACTCACTAGAATTCTCCAGTCCTAGCCTAGGTTTCTTGATCAAACTCAAAGTCACGTTTAGAGTTTATATAAGGAATGGTAATCTTGGTATTAACTGGTTGGTTTTTGTACTGAATTTACTGTGCTGGGGATAGTATAAAAATAATAAAAGAAACAACATAAGACCTGATTTCAATTTCATTTGAATTTTAATTTCTTTTATTGCAACTTAGCTTTTATTATATGATGTAGCATTGCTTTGATGACATCTTTTCATAAATTAATTTTATTGTATTTCAGCCTCTCCATACAGTTTTCTACATCAGAAATACGTAATAATTCACATGTCTCTCAACAGGTGACATGTTACACGAGTACAGAAAGGCTGAAGGACAGAGAGAAAACAAAGCCATGTAGCTTGGTGTTGATGCCAGTTACTTTCATCATGAGACAGACGGAGGCATCACTAATTAGATCAGGAAAGATGTTACACGCTTTTTGCTTTAGCATACCGCAGAGCAGAAGGAACTGCAGTCAAGGCAGAAAGACTCGGTCCTGCAAAATGCAAGGTTGGCACTCAGGTCACAGGGAGCTCTTATTTGGGTCACGTAGGGGTGGAAAACAGGTTTCCTAAAACAAACACAGATAATTTTAATTAGTTGTTTTTTCAGCAGCTATTTAATGACACTTTTTTTTCGGGTCTCCCAGAGGATAAAGATAAATTAACCAAGTAAATAGACACAGGGCATCTTAGATACCAGGCAGAACATTTAAACAAACTGATCCATTTGTCTTCCTTGCAGAGTAAGTATCAGGCTCCCTAGCCATCGTATGGACCCGATGGAAGGCAGTAAACCCAAACTACCGAAAAGCATTGGTTTACAGTGTCCTACAACAGACCTTTCTGTCGGTGCTGTAAGGTGAGACACATCAAAATTCAAAGTACTCTTGGGTGGAGAGAATTGAGGCTGTAAATTAGGGAAATTAAAAAAACAAAAAAACAAAAACAGTCTTGAAAGAAAAGCGACAAACAAAATAGGTCAAGAAAGGCATGGAGACTAAAGTTTCCCAGAGCACCAGGCATGGCTCAGACTGATGCCTGTGCTGACTGTCAGTGAGAGCTGTTGGTACACCAAGGGTGCCAAGAGAAGATATACCCATGTGATGCTGATGTTATGCTTACTTTGGGAATGTGAGAATATACACATACACCAACTGTACACTAAGCCTGACAGTAATGAAACGGAGTATTTCTGTTCTTTCAGCAGTTATTAGTGAGCACAGGTGGGAGAGCCTGAGCTTTAGAGCAGTGAGTCAGCTCAGGTGTGAGTGGGTATCCAGCACATCCCTTGAAGTGCTTGGTGACAGAAACTAAAGCCAAGAGCACAGAAAACCATCATTTACCAAGTGCCATCCCCTGAGAGCACCCACACACCTCTCGCTTCCTGCCTGCGCTCCAGGGCTCCTACAACCTCCCCAGCGCCTCGCTTCAGCCTAGCCCAGGGCCATCTGTAGATAACATCCAGATCAAAGGTATCCTGCCTGAGCAGCATGTCAGAACGCAGATGGATGCTGCTGTGGCAATGATTTCAAATACTTGAAATATTTGACAATTTGGCTAAATCTTCAGGCTTGGCAGTGGTCTTAGTGTGTTTTCAGGAGGTATTTCTGAGTAGACTGAAGGGAAAATTTTTTAAAAAAAGAACAAAACGACATACAAACCAACAGTAAAACCACAAAGTATGGCAATTTGTCAAAACAAGATGTAAAACAGGGGCTTCCTTCCATTTCACCCTAGTATCAAAACAGATGTGGAAAGCCTGCTGTTGCTGTTTGCCTTGGCAGCCGCTTCAGCCTCAGGTGGAACAGGGCTCTTCCTTGGGGCTGGGGACTGCACCCTTCACCAGGAGGATAAGCAGACAATGCCTATAGGTGAGAGGACTAAAGAGAGTGAAGGAAGGACAAAGTTTCTCGAATCTAGAACAGAGGTATGGGAAACATTTTAGTATCTGCTTGGCTAATGATTGTCACAGACAGCAAACTGGAGCAGCTCAATTTGACCCATTCAATCCTACTGCCAGTAATGCCTACAAACTTTTCTCCATACAACCAAGCCCAGCAGCTAATGCATGATGCAGGAAGCCTGCCTGGGTAGAGAATAGTTCCAGGAGGTGCAGAGTTCAGGTTTTCCCAGAACATTTCTCTACACAACCCAAAAGCAGAATGGGCAGGAATTTATCCTGGGTGAAGAACATGAGGAGTATTGCAGAGATTACACTGAGACCAGCCTGAATTTAGGTGATTCCTATTTGAGCTGAACAGATCCCATTGACTTGCACAGGAGCTCTGCAACTATATGCAACTTTTCAGTCGTCGTTGTTCAGCTGGAACATTAGTTGTATCTCATCTGTCAACAAGCTACTATATCCTGTAATTATATAATGACCTTTTACTTTGTGGTTTTCTTCTGCTCACCCAGTTGTTCAATAAGTTGAGTTTGTGGGTTTGCTCTTCATTTTTCTGATAGGTATGGTATGAGTGAAGATAATGTGAAAACAAAAGGGCAGATGACATCTGTACTAAAGGTTTAGTAAAATCTGTAAGACAATTCTCAGTGTTGTGTCCAGCCTAAAATTGCATTAAACTGTTTAGAGAACTAAAGCAGCATAGAGCCTGACAATTAGAGTTTGCACACAGAGAACAGCCCTGGGCAAATTTAAGAAGTCCACCCTTCACAGCAAATTACTGTAAGCATGTTGTCCCTCTCAGTTGTTTTCTGCCAAGGTGCTGATATCTACTGCAACCTTTACTTCTTACTGCCACTTCAGTGCTGACTATGCAAAGTGCGGTTACCAAATGCCTGATATATATTATACTCTGTCCATGAAAGTGTTGAGTTACAAAGCACAGAAGACCTACACGTATTCTGTAGCAATAGCTGTCAGAGGAATTTTTGGGAAAAAAAAAAAAAAATCCCCCATTAAAAATAGTCTCGATTTTTCGCTTGACTGAACTGTAACAGATTTGGTTCTCTAATTATACAGACACAATGGTTTAACTCGAGTTGCGAAAGCTTGCTGTTATTCTTCATCAGCATCTCTAATTCAGCAATAGCATGTCTGCAACACTGAGAGAAAACAGAAGGAGATTTCTGGTTTCTGCCATTATCAATTATGGTATCAGATCCATTTTAGTGCTGAGGTGAGACCCCAAACACGTTCCTGTTACAATAACTCTTGTTCAGCAGATATTGCAGACTGTCAGGCATGGAGAGGCTTTCAGGAGGTGCTGGCTGTTCATGCAGCAGATGCCTGCTGCCAGGCTGCAAGGTTACTCTGTCACTGTTAATGGGATAATAGGGCATACTCTGCTATGAAGAACCTTAAATACCTCAAATTAGACTCATCCATGGAAATACTCAAGCTGTATTAGCATTGAGTTTGAGCACAGAATACATGCTCATTTTTTTTCATTGCTACTTAACTGTTTTTTCTGAATTTCCACTGTAAGAAAAAACAGATTTCTCCTTTGACCTTCCTGTTGAAGCTCCACCAATACACATCTTACTTTGCTTTGCCTTCCGCCTCCTGCATTTTCTTGTTGTATTTCCTAGTAGCATCTCCTATCACTTTCAATGAGGGCATTATCTTCCTTCCTTTCTTACAGGAAGTAAGAGGAGCTCACAAGATCATCGATGTCAGAAAAGGAACCATCATTTTTCTTTTTTTAAAAAAAAAGAAAACTGACTCTACTTTTCTGACTCTACTAGCTCTCAGCCAGTACTGTAGCCCTTTGCTACAGTCTCTTCACCTTTCTGCTATTCCTTTTCTCTCACTTTCCACTTTCAGTATCTCCTCTAGATCTCCACCTAGTCTCCCCGCTGCCCTGCAGTATTTCAGGCCTCCTGCAGGCTCTGCCTCTGTTCTGCTTCAGGGAAATTCTACTAGTGCAGCAAACCCCGTGCTGACCCACCTGGTTCTCATGCCACCAGGCATCCTGCTACTCTCAATGCACTCCTTCCTAACTGTGACCTATTAGGACCAGTCCTGTATGCAAAGCATGTACTGCCTCACATGTTGAAACCCCCTATGACAAAGAACCTTCAAAAAAGTGAAAAACGGTTACACAAAAAAAGTTGTCCTAGCTTGTTGGCTTCTTTAAGCTTTGAAAGCTGTCATTAACCACAGGCTTCCTCTTGGCTGAAGTCCGTGGTGACAATGTTTGCAAGCACGGTGCTCATTAGCAGCCAGGATGTGTGAGGCCAATGCTCCTCCTGCAAAGCACATTTAATTTTATCAGATAATCAAGCTATTTTTAATCACAAAGTGCTCTTTGAAAATGACAAGAGCATGCATGATCCAAAAAATGAACAGATACAGAGGCAACTAGTTCTATTTTAAAACCTCTGCTGAGAAGATAAAAATGATTCTGGGGCTGAAGCACTGTGTTCCAACATTTACAGGCTTTCTTGTCAGCTCAAGAGCTGTGGGAGACGGAAGAGCAAAAATCAAGTTAGAGAGATAATACACAGAAAGCCAATGCTATATCAGGTTAAAAACAGCCAGTGCTTTCAGTAACAAACTCGGAAACCAGAATGGAAATACTGCTGCACTAATCTATGCAGAACATGTCTATTTTGTCCCTCTTTTTCTTTATAAAACAGCATGAAACAAAGAATTTTCACCAAGAAATGGCAGAAGTCAGATGCCAGCCAGGCTGCTTCATGTATGAAAAAAAGGATGTCTGCCCTTCTCACACGCTGAGTTATCATGCTCTTGGAAGAAAATGAAGATTATCTATTTAAATAGTGTCTTTATGAATCATAGGGAAAAAAAAGGTCAATGGGGGCAGATCATCCCCTTATCGCTAGTATTAGTGTTGAAGACAGAACAAATTCAAATCAAACTGAAAGCCAAGACAAGCCAGGGCTGATCTCCTCCCAGTTCTCTGAGGTTCTCAAGCTCTTTTAGAATCCTAAGGTTCTTCTCCAGAGAGTGGTCAGGTACTGGAACAGGCTTTCTGGGGCAGTGGTCACTGCGCCAAGCAGGAGTTCAAGAAGCATCTGGACAGTGCTCTCAGACAGACAGTCTGATTTTTGGGTGGTCCTGTGTGGAGAAAGAAGTTGGACTCAATGATGCTTAAAGGTCCCTTCCAACATGGGAACCTCACTATAAAGGCATAGGTCAAAGCATTCATTGTGATTCTTTTTTTGGTTTGATAGTCTTTCAAGAACTTTTTATGGTTTTATATTAGTGAAAACATGGCCTCTGGTAAAGTGATCCGTGCCTTCTGTTTTCCTGAACAGTTGCCACAGAAGTTTGTAGCTCTGGAAATGTTCAGTGCAATGCATGTGTATTTTTATTTCTACAGTCTCCCATTGATCTGGCAGGCCATCTTACTCCTACATGTCTTACAAAGGGACAACCTCAGTAGCTCACATTTATCCATCCCTAGCTGAATCTTGGTAAGTTGGTAAATCCTCCAAAAATTATTATCATGCCACACTCATGTGCTAGGGCACCTTAAAATAATAGGTGAGCATGTTCTTTGCATAGTTCAAGGTTTTCCGGCAAGTCCATGGCTTTGTACTGACAAAAGTGCTTTTATTCTGTCATCCTCTTGTAGTTAAGAAGTTCTAAATGAAATTCTGGCTGTAACACAGCAGGAGCTGAAGCTCAGACTGATTTATCTTGCTGTTTAAAAAGCCCAAAGCCACAGTGAACCTAAATAGGGAAATATATATTGGGGCACAATTTCCCTTCAGATTTTTGTACATTATTCTGTTCTGGAACCCGGGAGTTTCATTGGCTCCATCTCCTCACTCAACACACCATAAACTGCAGGAAGCTGAGTCTTTAACACCTATTTAGCAGAGGTCAAGGAGAGTGTTAGCAGGCAGGCAGCTGGCTCCCCACCTGGGCAGGGCAGACACACGGTTTTTCTCCTGCATCACTTTGTATTGGGTAACATAAGAATGTTACCCAATAAATCTGAAATAAGGAGGGCCACTAAGATGATCAGATGGCGGGAGCACCTCTCCTATGAAGAAAGGTTGAGGGAAATGTGCTTGTTTAGCTTGGAGAAGAGAAGGCTCTGGGGAGACCTCATTGTGGCCTTCCAGTATTTGAAGGGAGTGTATAAACAGGAGGGGGAATGGCTGTTTACAAGGGTGGATAGTGATGGGACAAGGGGGAATGGTTTTAAACTGAGACAGGGGATATATAGGTTAGATATTAGGAGGAAGTTTTTCACACAGAGGGTGGTGATGCACTGGAACAGGTTGCCCAAGGAGGTTGTGGATGCCCCATCCCTGGAGGCATTCAAGGCCAGGCTGGATGTGGCTCTGGGCAGCCTGGTCTGGTGGTTGGCAACCCTGCACATAGCAGGGGGGTTGAAACTAGATGATCATTGTTGTCCTTTTCAACCCAGGCCATTCTATGATTCTATGATTCTATAGTAGATATCATACCTACTCATCTAGGCAGACAAATGCACAGCAGTTGTAAGCTCTGTACCTCTACACTTTCACTGTACAGACAGCATTTTTTCTTAGAACATCTATGGCTAATGTGTCATTTCCACACAGCTATGTTTGGCGTTGGTGATTAATGCTGTGCTCTGTGCCTCACCACAGGTGAACACACAGCGTACAGACTGCTCTGGAGGTGAAAGCATCGTGTATGTATGTGAGAGCTGTGTTTACTGTGGCTGAATTTCACTGTGTGCCGTGCTTAAATACTGTTCTCTTCCTGGGATACCATCCACCGCCACACAGTTGGCAGGATGGGGATGTCACTTTCCTGCTGTCACTTAACCAGGAACACGGGATTGGGATCCACCTGGGAGGACCTGCAGGTGTGCTGTGCATTTGGATGCCGTGTTGGAATTTAAGCACTTGAATCACAGAACTGCAGGGGTTGGAAGGGAGATCATCTCTGGAGATCATCTGCTCCAATCCCCAGCTGCAGCAGGTTCCCTGCAGTGGGTTATACACGAAGTCAACTTCTCACTGACTTCCATCTCGAATGAAGTACTACCTCTTAGAAACCTAAAAGTCGCGACACCCTAAGCCTGAGGAGGTAGTACTGTGTCCCCAGGTAGTTAACCAGAGATCGGTACGAGGAGCCACCAGAAGGGCCGGACGTCCTGCGGCAGTGCCCACTTCAGGCTGCGCACAGATACCCGCACCCAGCCGCCGCGAGCACCGAAACAAAAACGCGCCTGAGACTTCCGAAACCCACAGCAGACTGGAATAGCTGCCGCTTACCCAGTCCCGCCTCTTAAATAGGCATTCGCACCCTTCCCATCGCTGCGGCGCGTTCTCCCTCTGGACAGCTAACAGAGCCCGCGGGACCCAGCCCGCCCCTCAGCTCCGGCCGACACTCCCCCTGTGCTGAGGGGAGCGTCGCAGCGCTCCTCCCGCCGGGCAGACGTTGGGGCAGCGAGAAGGCAGCGAGGAGGCGCCCCGCGGCTCGGCAGAGCCCCGAGGTCGGGGCAACGTTCAGGCGGGCCGGCGGGGGCAGGTGCGGCGGTTCCGCGCGGCGCCGTGAGGCGGCGGCCGTGGCCGGCGTGCCCGTGGGCGTGCTCCCGGCGGGAGGGCCGCCCCGAGCCCACACCCCCGCCGCCGAGTATTCGCCTCTTTCCCCGAGAGCCGGTGCAGCGGCGGCCGCTCGCTCTCGGGCCGCTCCCCCCCGCCATGAAGGGCCGTCGGCGGTGGTGCTGGCGGGGGGAGCACCGCCGCTTGGCGCTGCTGCTGGCGCTCTACACGCTGCTGCTGCTGCTGCTGGTGCCCTACGTGCTGGACTACGGAGCCCGGCGGGCGCGGGCGGAAGAGGAGCCGCTGCTGCGGCGCTGCCCCAGCCTGGAGGAGGCGCTGAGCGAGTGGGGCTGGGAGCAGCGCCCGCCGCCGCCCGGCGACGACGACGACGACGACGACGAGGAGGCGGCGGCGGCGGGGAACGGCAGCGGGGCGGGCAAGCGGCACATCTACCTGCACGCCACCTGGCGCACGGGCTCGTCCTTCCTGGGGGAGCTGTTCAACCAGCACCCCGACGTTTTCTACCTCTACGAGCCCATGTGGCACCTGTGGCAGGCGCTGTACCCCGGCGACGCGCTCAGCCTGCAGGGCGCCCTGCGCGACATGCTGCGCGCCCTCTTCCGCTGCGACTTCTCCGTGCTGCGCCTCTACGCCGCCCCCGCCGCCCCCCGCGACCCGCTGGGCGCCGCGCCGCCCGCCGCCAACCTGACCACGGCCGGCATCTTCGGCTGGCGGACCAACAAGGTGATCTGCTCGGCGCCGCTCTGCCCCGCCGCGCCGCGGCCCCGCCGCGAGATCGGCCTGGTGGACGGCGCCGCCTGCGAGCAGCGCTGCCCGCCGCGGGCGCTGCGCGAGCTGGAGGCCGAGTGCCGCAAGTACCCGGTCGTGGTCATCAAGGACGTGCGGCTGCTGGAGCTGGGCGCGCTGCTGCCTCTGCTGCGGGAGCCCGGCCTCAACTTGCGCGTGGTGCAGCTCTTCCGCGACCCGCGCGCCGTCCACAACTCGCGCCTGAAGGCCAAGCAGGCGCTGCTCCGCGAGAGCATCCAGGTGCTGCGCAGCCGGCACCGCGCCGAGCCCCGCGGGCCGCCCCGCCCGCAGCAGCCCCCGCTCCCGCCCGGCCTGGGGCTGCTGGGCGCCGGGCGGGCCTCCGCGCAGCACCGCGCCGAGTTCTTCCTCGGCGGAGCGCTGGAGGTGATCTGCCAGGCGTGGCTCCGCGACCTGCTGCTGGCCCGCCGCAACCCCGCCGCGCTGCGCCGCCGCTACACGCAGCTGCGCTACGAGGACCTGGTGCGAGAGCCCCGCGCGCAGCTGCGCCGCCTGCTGCGCTTCGCCGGCCTGCCCGTACCGCCCGCCATGGAGGCCTTCGTGGTCAACATGACCCGCGGTGCCGCCTACTCCTCCGAGCGGCCCTTCCTCATCTCCGCCCGCGACGCGCGGGAGGCCGTGCACGCCTGGCGGGAGCGCCTCAGCCGCCAGCAGGTGCGGCAGGTGGAGGCGGCGTGCGGCGAGGCCATGAGCCTGCTCGCGTACCCGCTCAGCGCCGGGGAGCGGCGGTAGGGGATGGATGGGGACCGTCCGGCAGCCAGCGAGGGGCGAGGCGGCCGTGTGCTGCGTGGCGGCAAGGTCTGAGCGCCTGCTCCGAAGTGGCGTCGGGGACGGCCGCCAAGCGTTGAGGGGAGAGCAGGGACGCGCTTCTGCGAGTTCTGAGGTGTTCGATAGGAGAGGTCCTTGTGGGACGGCATCGAGCTCCAGGGCCTACTGGACATGAAACTGATGTACCAACAGTTTTAAGTTCTTAAAACTTCTATCAAATTGATAAAAACAGAGACTCCAAGCAAACGATCGGAGGACTCAGTGTGAGAGCTTCACCCTTTCCAGAGCATAAAACGCATCTGGTTCCGTTGTATCACTCTTACAACATGTGAAGAAGGCGTCTGTGGAACTCCCTGTGGGATCTGGCTGGCCATGCCTGGCAGGAGCCGCTGTGCCCATGGCCTGGTTGCCCTGCAGCCGTGGGACAAGCACTGCCCGCCCCTCCCTCAGCCCCCACCTGCAGCCCTGCCCTCGGAGCACTGGGAGGAACAGCGTGAGCATTTGTCCGCTTCTGTGTCTCGAGGACATCAGTTCCAGAAAGTCTGCACTTTTCTAAAGTAGACTGTAATCCTTTTTTAAAGCGAAGTGTTCTGACAGACTGATACGTGTGATATCAGTGGCGAATGTGTTTTGTTGTGGTTTTTTTTTTGTTTGTTTTGTTTTGTTTGTTTGTTGCAGATTCCTATAGAAGTGACATAATCTGGAAGGTGAATGTTTGACATCTCCATTTTGTTTTCTCAACTGGCTGAGGGAATGCCTTTCTGTCCCCGCTTCCTGTCTGAGACAATGAGCTGAACGGGGCTCCCGTGCTCACATCCCCTCCCAGTGACAACATCCTCTCAGCTGTAGCTCCTGCATGTGGGCAGAGCAAAGGCTGCCACACAAGGCTGGGCAAATCCATCCCGGCAAAAGAAGTCCCCAAGTGAAAATTTATATTGAAGGAAAAAAGACAAACAAACAAACTGTAACGCATCCTTAAGTTTCATTTTGGATTTTCAGGTGTTGTTTTCCCGTAGACGTCCTGGGGCTTGTATGAGGAGCGTGTACATGTGTGTGTATATGCACATATCTTTTTTCCATTGCTTACTTGGGGACAGGAGGTTGAATAGTGATATGTGGGCACTCACTGTAACTTTTTAGGAACTGCTCTTGGGTCCATTCCGATCTGACAGCAGCTAAATGGCACCTTGGGAGTACATGAGGCTATGGAGATGTTGCCATGCAATCCTCAAGCACAAAGTGAGAACATGAGCTTCAGATGGAGGATAATCCAGGCTCAGAACAAAGCTGTGTTTATATAAAGTGCTGGAAACTCAGGCAGCTCAGTTGCATTATCTTACAAGAAACATTTGTATTGTAGTTTTTTGTGCTTTGGGTACTGCGCTGTAAAACATGCCAGTGTGTTAGGGCCAACCTTAATTTATTGTAGCTCTTTTCCTTCTGTGGCCTTCCCAGCCAAGAGCAGTGCCATTAGCATTGACACCGTCGCTGGGAACAAATGCAGTCAGGAGCATGCTTCTTGTGCTGGTCTGTGTTCAGCAAGTTGCAGTCTAGGAACCGTACAGTGCAGCTGTTAAGCACTCCCTTCACCTTGGCAGAGAACCTCATTGTGCCAGCCCGGGATGCAATGGTGTGACACAAGGAGCTGTGAGGAACACACCCTTAGGTTCACTTTTACTGGTTCCTTATGAGAAGTGTTGTTGTCCAGCCTAAATTCATGCTTATTGCTGAAAAAAATCCACTAATTGTGAACTATTCTGTGTTCTCTGAAACAGTTCCCATGCTTGACAGATGCGTTTTCTGTGACAAGGTTTATTTTTTCTCCACAGAAGTTGTTTCCTGATGTGATTTCTCTTTGTTAGTGGTTCATTCAGTTTATTTCTCACCCCAAGCTGTTCTCTTAAGACCCGATCTAGTGCTTGTCTTTTGTGTGTGTGTGTGTGTACTGTGAGAAGGGCTCTGTTCTGCAGAGTGTATAAAAATACAGCAAGTGCAATTTCTGTTTTGTATTCAGGGCGTGAGAGTTTATTAGAAGGCCCCGTAAAACGATCAGCGGGGAACAAACAAAACTGAAGAATGAAGAAGTAGCAGTGAGAGTGCAGGATGTGCAAAAGCACCAGGGGTTAGACAGCAATTGCTCAATGGCAGATGTTGTGACTGCAGCACGTCAGCCCGGGCAGGACCTGCTGAAATGCTCCTATCCCAGGAGAATAGCTGAGGCTCACCACCTACTTTGCTCCTAAAGCACTGTGGCAGATGTTTACAGCACATCCTCGCTGGCCTGGTAGCCTGCACCTTGTAGGAAGAACATTGTAATGTCAAACAACAGCATCGGTCTGTGCCTGAAAGGACTGAAGAAATGTGTGGGATTGGGGTGGGTGCCGGAGCTTTGTTGGGAAGAGCTTTCTGGAAGGGCACACAGCCTGCTGGGTGCAGGACAGCCAGGGTTAAGCTGCATTTTGTCAGTGGCTGCTCTTCTGTGGCTTGGTTAACAAGCTCTGCTGCTGTGCTGGGCATCTTCTAGAACACTGGTAAGCATGCTGCAGCTGAATTCCGCAGGCTGGGAATCAGTCGGTGCTGGGCCACAGAGCTTTTGTGGGCTTAGGATGAGATCTGGGAGCAGTCTATGCTTGTGTCACGTTACATGTAATGACTTAACAGGTTTAATCTATTAAGTCGTAGTTGGAACTGGGAACAAAACCGACAAATGCTTACACCATTATTTCTGTCATCTGGTTTTACTTAACTTTTGATCATGGTGCATTTGCCTTAAGGGAGGTAGAAACTTGAGAGACCTCTAATCGTATGTAAAGTGCTGTGTTCTAAGTGCGGTATTTCCGTGCTGGAATTGCTAATTGCTCTGTTACCACCTTATATCTGTACTTAAACTGCTGGGTGACAACTGCAGTGACACGCTTGTGAGAAGCAGTGAAAGTGCAGAGTGAAGAAACACACAGCCCCTTGCGTTGCTTACACGTGCTGACACATCACTTGCAGATCCCCGTGCTGTGTACTCACATACTTTTGATACAATGGAAATGTTTTCATTGCACAGAGGTGTTTATTTCTTTGGTTTGTTTGCCAGCACAAAGCTCTCCCTGTCGCAGTATCCACTGAGGAATGCTGGAATGAATGGCCATGGAGAATGATAGCAAAGTCACTTACAGAACAGCTATGGTGTTGCATTGGTCAGCTCAGTGCTGTCCCCACTCACCAAGTATGGAGTAAAGTTCTGAGTTTCTACATGAAGTTCTCTTCAGGCATCAGCTTTCAGTAAGCCAGATTATGAAAACCGGTGCAGAACTCCTGGGATTATTACAGACATGCAATTAAACAACATTTTGGTGAAGAACAGAGCTCTGTAGACCCAAAGGCATTGAGGTGGTTTCCTGCAATTGTGGGACCTGATGTACTGCCTGCAGTCATGCTCTCTTGGTATTTGGCACCAGGCATGTCTGGCTTCCATCACCGAGCTGTTGTGCCCTGCTGATGACCTGCACACCATTTCTTGGTGTTACTGAACAGGAATCAGGGCTTTCCCTGGTGCCCCCAAGTTTTTCTCCCCATTTCTAACTGTCTAACTTGGACAAACCTTAACTGTATTTAGGTTGAATCTTTTCTTGTTGGGCTCAAGGTTTGATTCTCTTTGGGGAACTTAATTCAGTGGAGTGCATCTTCTTTGAAACCAGGGTTGGGATGTGGTAGTGTTACACCCACATCCAGCTGCTCTCAGAGATGGCTCTGTGAGGTCATTTTGTCACTGTGGTGCTTTGGGATGAGAACACCAGTTTGGGCAGGGGGAATGACTTCCATGTAAGGGATGCGCGCGTTTGGTTTTTACTGTTGCTGCTCTCAGTTGGCCAAATGTTTGCGAAAAAACTGTTAGCATGTGCTAGTAAAAGTGGTTTTTGTATGTTTATGTGTCTTTATTCTACACCAGAAAACGTCTGCATTGATCTTACCTTCAGTAAACGCTCTCAAACCTCTGTGTTCCCACGTAAAAGGCACACATATGATGGCAGTACCACGCTCTGTGTCTTAATTACCCACTCTCAGGGTGAATTAGTTCAGATTTTTAGTAGATACAGAGAAATATCAAGAAGAATATCAAATATCCTCCACCTTGGAGAAGTCAGAGCTGTTCATTCCATTTAGCCTGAAAGGAAAGGTGGAAGGAGGACAGCAGCACACAGCAGGATGAATAGCAGTGAGGGGAAGAAGTAATCATGCCACGGGCAACTTTGGCACAAGAACAGGAATTTGTACGTGAGCAGTGAATCACTTTAAGCTGGAAGCTGGAAGAACTATGTGGTTCTGGAGCAGGCTTCCAAATGGAGCAGTTTGTTCTGGAATACTCTGCAACAAGTTCACATCATTTAAAAATTCTGGTCATTTTGTCTTTGCCAGGATTTATGAGTACAATGTACCAGAGCTGTACCATAAATGAAGGTGAGAGCAAAAGCCACATCATTAACTCTGTAATTTTTGCCCTGTTTTCTCGGAAGACAGGAACTGCCCCCAGCAGTCAGGATGCCTGCTGATAAAAGTGCTCTCTGCCATCAGTTAGAATCGTTTCTTGCCATAAGCCTTTTTATTTCTCCCTGTGGGTGCAGAAAACAGCCTGTCACCACTTCCTTCTGGAAACTTTGTTACTTGGCTTTGCAGAAGCACAATATTATATGATTGTTTATTACACAACAGCAACAACAGCCACCAAAAAATTCCACATTAATCAGCTTTCAAGCTTATTAGTTTCCCGTTCAGGCATCAATTGTACCATTCTAGTTCTGGCAGAGCACTCTGGGGTTCATTCATCCTTTTGCATTAAGCAACTTCCATGCTCCATGTGAATCAAGCCACAGAACTCCTCCAAGTGCTGCCTTAATGCCACCATATCAGATAGCCAGATTAATGTTTGTTTGCACAACATCAAATTCTTGCATGAAAAGAGGTGTTTTCGCCTACCTGTCGTGCCTTGATTTGCTTCTTTCTGATCTAGAGACTGCAGTTATACTCCTGAGGAGCTTAGTATGAATTTCATTTTCCACCATAAAGTGTAAATTGGAGCCATAGTGATACTCAGTAGATCCTTACCAGAATATTTGTATAGGTTGGCTCTTCTGGAGAACTTACAATCAAAGCTGCTACATTCACACTGGAAGCATCAAGCTGATATTACTCAAACTTTGTTCCTGGGCTGAAAAGGAGTTATCCTTTATCTTCTGGCGAGATTTTATGTGTAGATGTCTTAATACTTCCATGGAGAATAAACATCTTGCTGCTCTTGGCTTCATGCTCTAGGTTAATGTGTTCCCTGTAGACTGGTCATGGTAACCTTGAAGGGAACTGCCAGAAAGCAGTTTTAAAACTGAAAAACCCAGCTCATTTTTAAGCTGACTTACAGGTGGCTTGCTTGTGGAAGTACAGCAGCTGGCTGGAACACTGTGCGGAGGAAAAGGATCTGGGAAGTGTTAGTTGACAGCCTTCTGAACATGAGCCAGCAGTGTGCCCAGGTAGCCTAGGGCATCCTGGCTTGTGTCAGGAGTAGTGCAACCAGCAGGAGCAGGGAGGTGATCATCCCCTTGTACTCGGCTTTGGTGATGCTGCACCTCAAGTGCTGTGTTCAGTTTTGGGCCCCTCACTGGAAGAAAGACATTGAGGCCCTGCAGCGTGTCCAGAGAAGGGCAACAAAACTGTGAGGGGTCTGGAGCACAGGCCTTATGGGGAGCAGCCGAGGGAACTGGGATTGTTCAGTCTGGAGAAGAGGAGGCTCAGGCGAGACCTTATTGCTCTCTACAGACTGAAGTCTCACCATCTCCAGAGGTGTTCAAGTGTGAGGATATGACATTGAGGGACATGGTTAGTGGGCATGGTGGTGGCGGTGGTTTGATGGTTGGACTAGATGATTTCAGAGGTCTTTTCCAACCTCAGTGATTCTATGATTCTATTACATGGTGATAGGTCAAGTAGGAGATACGTCTCCTGTGATGCTATGAACCTGACAGAATAATTGTGAGGTAAGCATTTGATTAATACAACTTCCTCTTCTAACGATGCTTTGATACGGTGAATGCCAAAGCAGTGAGAGGTCCCACAGAGTAATTCCTAAGACTGACTTTTGAATGTCTGCAGGCTTTTATCTACCTATGGAACGGTAATTCTGCATTTGATGGCTTTGAACCAGTGAGGGTGAAAAAAAAAACTTCTGGGGAAGTGGATAGTTTCTCTTTCGTGCAGCTGCAGCACTACAAGCATCTTTAGATCTGAGCACCAATTTGAACACTGCTTTGTAACATTGTGGCTGCAACTGGTAGGATGCCAGCTTATTATGCTTCCATTGCTCAGAGTAGATGTAATCATGGAGCATTTAAATACAGTTTCTTGTCCCATAAGAAGAGAGCAGGCTTGATTTTAACATTTGTAACAGACGTGGATTTGATAGGTTTATTTCATTAATCAGATGGTTCAGAACACCTTCAGAACACGGAAACAGTGTATTTAGAAAAAGCTACATGTTTAAGCATTGCACTGCACAAATCTGAATGTGAACTTCGTTTATGAAAAACAAACAAAGCTGAAGAACCCCTTTGCTCTCAGCTTCGAGAACACACACAGCTTCTGGTACTGTGAGTGTGTTGCAGAAGTCAGTGGGTCTTATGGCTGTGGCTTAATCTAGTAAGAATAATAGCTTTCACTTAGTGAACACTTGGTTAGGGAAAAACAGGAGGTCAATGGATGAGCAAAATTCAGTTTCCTTGCAAACACTGAACCTAGTCTAAACACCTATGATATCTTGCAACAGAAAAGCAAAATTAGGTTGGCAAACACAAACATCTTTATTGACTATATTAGGGAATACACAGAATGCCCAGGAGAAAGAAAGACACTGCTGAACTTCCACAGCTCATCAGGCACGGTTCAGTTCTTATCACCATCTCATCCCACTATCTCCACTCCTCCCCTGTTTGATCTAGTTCAAATATCGACCTGGTGTTTGCGCGCTGAGAAGTTATTGAGAACCCTTAAGAAGCCTAACTAGTCACAACCTGAGAAGGATATTCCCAGCTATCTGAGAAAAACATAATGCAAAAGAACAACAGATTATTTGGATTTAAAAACAAAACAAAAAACAAAACAAAAAACACCAGAAGATTTGAAAATAAGTAGCATTCAAAGTATCAGTTCCTCATTGTCCTGAACAAAAGGGCCCTGTGGCTGTACGCAGGAAATAGCTGTAATCTTCTTAGGGCTTTTCTTCCCAACACTTGGTAATGTTGAGGAAGAGTCCCTTTCTCCTTAAATACCAGATCTGAACTTCATCCCTTACCTGATTACATGCTTTTGCATGCTCACATTTCAAATGCCCAAAACTACTTAACTACAGAAAACTTTGACAGGCTTCTCACATTCAGATTTACTGCGTAGCTTCCTTCCCTTCCTGAGTGCTCGGTGAACTGGAGCAAGAAGGGCAGCTCGCCCTCACTCAGAGCAGGTAGAGGAACTGCTCTATCTTGTCCGGAAGTTCCTACTGTGCATATCCAATGCGATATTGGAAAAGTTACACTCCCAAGCATAGAGCAGGTGTAGGCTTCAGCCTAACTTCATGACTGGAAAGGATCAAGAATGACTGCTATCTAAAACATATTCCAGTAACAACCTAACCATACTACCCTAACTCTAACAGCCCTCCACTAAATCATGTCCCTGAGCACCACATCCAAACAGTTTTTAAACACATTCAGGGATGGTGACTCAACAACCTCCCTGGGGAGCCCATTCCAGTGCTTAACAACCCTTTCTGTAAAGAAGTTTTTCCTGATATCTAACCTAAACCTCCCCTGGTGCAACATGATGCCATTTCCCCTCGTCCTGTCACCTGTCACCACTGAGAAGAGACCAACCCCGCTCTCACTGTAAGCACCTTTCAGGTATTTGAAGAGAGCAATAAGGTCTCCCCTCAGCCTCCTTTTCCCCAGACTAAACAGCCCCAGTTCCTTCAGCCTCTCCTCATAGAGCATATTCTTCAAGCCCTTCACAAGCCTTGTTGCCCTTCTTTGGACCTGCTCCAGCTGCTGTCCCCTCTATCACACCCATATTGATGTACATCTACATTTTACTGCTGCTGATAATATTTACTGTCAGCTGCAGTTTGTGGCCACTTCTTAAAAAAACACGTTATCTGAGTAAGTGTTGGATACTTCTATCTGGGAATCATTAATCACATTTAAGGATGGGAACTCCAGTTCTGTGTTGTGAGGACATAGCTGAGCTGCTGGCCTTAACCTCAGGGAACAACCCTCCCTCCTAATATCTCAGCTGAAATACAGAACATACATGCATGTGCCAAGCTGCCACTGTTACCAGTCAAATCAGAGGTTTGATAGATGACCTGAATCCAGCTGTGAACACAGTGAGAAAAGTAAAGACAAAGCACTTGGCTGACCTACAACAGGTGTCTGTGTTCACACTGAACCTAAAACTTTTTAACAAAGCAGGAGCTCAATGCAACACAAAGAAAGACCTCTTATCTTTGGAAAGGAGCGCATGGATGAGGCCTTAACCTTGTGTTCAAACACAGCCAAAAGTGCCGGCTGTGGGATTCTCCTGAAAAGGCATGCAGAAGAAAGGGAAAGGCATAATTGGATGAGGGATGGAAAACAGGACTAGGTGAGGGTCTGGTAGCTGTTTTATGCCTAGTTGTCTTGTTTACCCTTTTGATACATAGCCTGCAGCAATTAAGTTGCTGGGAGAATCAATAAACCTGACTCTGCCCCTCCCGATCATAGCCTAGACTAATGTCAAGAGCCTGACCCAGCAATTCTGCCTTAATGTAATGCCACTCTGCTGTCGTGTTGTTTCATGTCAAGGTCATGCTGGACCAAGAAGAAACATGGGACAGCACTCACAGGTGCAGTTCCACGGCTCTAGGTTTAAGTAAACAACTCCTGTAGAACCCAGGGGAGGCTTTCCTTGCTTTTTTATGAAGCAGGCCACACATAGCTTATCTCTGTACAGTGAAAGTGTATAGATACAGAGCTTACAACTGCTGTGCATTTGTCTGCCTGGACGTGTAGGTATAATATATATTATAGAATCATAGAATGTCCTGGATTGAAAAGGACCACAATGATCATCTAGTTTCAACCCCCCTGCTATGTGCAGGGTCGCCAACCACCAGACCAGGCTGCCCAGAGCCACATCCAGCCTGGCCAGAATGCCTCCAGGGATGACGCATCCACAACCTCCTTGGGCAACCTGTTCCAGTGCGTCACCACCCTCTGTGTGAAAATCTTCCTCCTAATATCTAACCTAAACCTCCCCTGTCTCACTTTAAAACCATTCCCCCTTGTCCTATCGCTATCCACCCTTGTAAACAGCCGTTCCCCCTCCTGTTTATACACTCCCTTCAAGTACTGGAAGGCCACAATGAGGTCTCCCCAGAGCCTTCTCTTCTCCAAGCTAAACAAGCCCAGTTCCCTCAACCTTTCCTCACAGGAGAGGTGCTCCAGAGTAGGGACTGCTATCAAGTGGGATTCCCTTTTCAGCTGGACTGAGACCTCCACACCGTGGGCACTGATGTCTCTGCACTGACCACTGAACATCAGGTCGCATTACCCTCCCTAACAATATCTTGAAACCTCCCTTCTTGCCAGGGGATATTGGTTATGGCCCTCTCTCAAAGAATTCAGCCTAATACTGTGCCTTGGAGAAATCGGCGGACTCCATTACCTGGCAGCTTGTAGGGTGCATTGTGTACTTTCAGAGTTCCCACAAGTTACCTAACAGTTTTGTGGGGAGCCAGGGGTGCACATCTGTCATACGCTTTGCCAAGACCATTTGCTAACGTATATTTGGAATTGTGATCTGTTGAACATTTGCTAACTGGGACTGTAATTGCTTAAGGACATTACATTAAATAAATTTACAGTTAACCACCTGAGTAGTGGTCACTGAAGCATGTTAACTGAACTCTATTCCCCGTCTTCCACTACTACTATCCCTAGAACACAAATTTTACAATACATTTTTATTTTTTCTCTCTTCTCTATCATCTCCTCTGTTTGGTTAAACAATAACTCACCACTATTTAACATCATCAAAATACCATGACCCCTCATGCTGGGATCTGCTATTTCACCATGGTAATCACCCACTCCTGGCATTCTGCTTTCTGCCATTACTCTGTGCCAACACCAAGACATTCGGTCAGGCAGTCCGGGGCTAAAATTTGGAATCATAGGATGACAGCTTTCTTGATTAAACTACAACCCAGAAAAAAACTTCATGAATATGCTTTAACATGGAGCTGCACGGCCTACTTCTCCCTGCCCCAGCAATAGCAATGTCAGAGACGTTATTAGTTAAAAATACATTCAATCTATTTATTACAGGCTGAAATCAAATATTTTAACAGTGTAGCAAAACCCTTTCAAGTCAAGAACTCATTTTCTCTGAGGGAATGCATTTTTTTTTCTCCTCCAAATAACCACATCAAAGTGGGCTGCAAGTGTAGTATTTCCAATTACTGCTATCTAATTGACCAGATTCCCACAAGCAGCACAGCACAGCTCTGGCATTGTGCTCAGGCATAAAAATGAAGCCTGAATACTTCCACCACTTATTTTTTTTCACTTGCATATCGAATGTTCTTATATGGGATGCCTTCGAGTTCAGAAACATTTAAGATTTAAGAAAGGCAGGAGACCAAGGGAACCTGAAAATTAAACCAAAAGTATTATGTTATCAAACACTAACGCTAACCTGAATGTTTGTTTCTCTGGAAATATGACTGCTGTCCATTTATGTGCACCAATACACATCTTCTCCAGCTCTGCACTACAGAATATGGGCCTGTGAGGAGCACTGCCTTTACCCATACCACTGCTACAGGGTTCCCGCCCACTGACACCCATCATAGAATCACCAAGGTTGGAAAAAACCTCCGAGATCATGCAGTCCAACCATCCACCTGCCACCAATATTTCCCCAGTAACCCACATCCCTTAGTACAACATCTGAGTGTTTCTTTAACACCTCCAGGGACAGTGACTCCACCATATCCCTGGGCAGCCCGTTCCAGATCCTGACCACTCTTAGGGAGTAGAATTTTTTCCTGATACCCAACCTGAGTCTCCCATGGTGCAAATTTACTGAGGGTGCACTCAATACCCTCGTTCAGGTCATCAAAGATGAACAGGACAGCCCCCAATCCTGACCCTTGGCGAACACCACCTGTTCCCGGTCACCAGCTGGATTTAACTCCATTCACCACTACTTTCTGGGCCTGTTCATGCAGCCAGTTCTTTATTCAGCAAAGAGTGTACCTGTCCAAGCCACAGGATGCAAGCTTCTCCAGGAGAATACTGTAAGAGACATTGTCAAAGGCTTTGCTTAAGACTAGGCAGACTACATCAACAGCCTTTCCCCCATCCACCAGGCGAGTTACTTGGTCACAGAAGGAGATCAGATTGGTCAATCGGGACCTGCCTTGTGTAAACCAATGCTGGCTAGGCCTGATCCCCTGGTTGTCTCGCACATGCCATGTGATCTCTCTCAAGACAATCTGTGCTGAACCGAGCTCCCCAGCACAGCATGGGAAAAATACTGGAAAGTCCTTTACTCCAGTATACAGCATTATGAACTGCCTGTTAAGTTTTGGTCCCCAGATAAAGCTTCACACTCAATGGTAGTTTGAAAGTCTGCAAGCCCACCCAAGTAGGGTGGTGTTTAACAGACCATGATTAAGGAAGTAGCATAGGATAAAGGTGTATTGGATAGAGTGTCCAAAGCAGATAGGCCATTTATTAACCGAACATCTGAACCGATCCCAGTACTTAATCACTTTGCCTGTCACAAGTACCTAAGTTCCATAGCAAAAGTCTGTATAAATCACATAACAAATCAAGATAGGGAATTTCATCTGAGTCCGCAACACAGATTCAAATATGATTGGCCCACACTTACACCTTGTTTGTGTCTATGCATGATTAAGGCACTTTCGCATTCATCAGACTAACGTTACCTTAAGAACTACTTCCAAACTTACTGAAGACTTTTTAGATTCAAGAAAATAGAGTGAAATTATTAAAAATAAAAAATCATTAAAATTTGCTGTCCTTGCCCTAGATTAGAATTGAATCAGGCTTTCCTTGTAAGAGCCTTCAAACCTATGATGAATTAGGATGAGGGGCAGTTGAATTACTGTTGTGTTATCCCATCACCCTTATTTTAGGGTAAGTTATGCAGAAATCCGCCAAACTCAGCATTTGGGACTGCAAGATTAACAGCAACAATTGTTTACAATGCTGTTCCCACAGTAAAGCTGCCTGTTAAAGCCATTTCCTGGCTCTGAAATTCACTGTTTCCTCCCCTCTTTCCTTCTCTTTCACTTCGTAGGCACATTTTTCAGAAGGGCACTCCCAACATCACAAACCAAGAGGAATCTGTGGTTTCACACTGCACAGTGTGCAAATCTCCTCCCCAAACTTGGGACGTATGACTGTCCTAACTCTACAAGTTAGGTTTGTGTCAGCTGCTGCTTGCAAAGAACAGTTTTCATTGTAGGGACATCTGAAATTGTTACTCAATGTGTTTTTCTCTTAGGAACACGTTCATGATACTAAGCAGCTCCATCCTTCTTACTGCAATTCTAGTTATGACAGAGATTACACAGAAGCTGTGTAGGGTATGTACTGCCTTCTTTCCTGCATGATGTCCAGTCATCTCTTATCCTCCCTTGCTTATGAGTCCCAGTGGGTCACAAGTTCCATGTTTCAGAGAGGAATACTCCCTGCTGCTGACGTATCTGTGATAGTTTCTCCTCAAAAAGGTTCTCCCCTCACCCTCATTTAAAGAAAAGCATACCAAGTTGAAACTACCGCGTGCTCAAATTCCATTCCCACACTTGTGCAGAAGCAGAGACCATGTCTGCCAAGCCCGAGGTCAGGCATGTTATTCCTGTGAGCTACTTCAAACAGAGTTAAAAGAAACACTGCACCTCTCCTTAAAAGGCATGCAAAACATATTAGCATTTGGAGCTTTGTTGTTCAGAATTAAGTCTGGTCAATACTGTCAGAAAAGAGACTGCAAGCCACATTCAATAGAAGTTGCACCAGACATCATTTCCACACCAACCTACAAATGGACCTGCTGAATGATCAGAATCACAGGATGTGACCTCCTACTTATTATAAACTGCTCAGGCTGTTTATTAATGCTGCTGCACTTCCTACTATGAGGTCCTTCCACCTGCCAGGAGTAAAACATGGTGGCAATCATACTGGTGAACATCACTGGAACCTTTGCTACATACTCACCTCAGATCTGCTCACTGCGAGTTCAGCCAAGAACACTGTTGTGGTTTTGTTTCCTCCGCCTGCATTTTCTGCAGTCCTTTGCACAAAGGAAATTTCTTAACTGTGAAAAAACATTTTCTGTAGGCCAAGAAATTAATGTTCTTGGAATAGGATCAGATTTGGTCAATTTCTGAGTATTTAACACTTTACCCTTAGAATAATAGAATCATTAAGGTTAGAAAGACCAACAACATCATCTAGTCCAACCATCAACCCATGCTTGTGATTGCTCTAGACCAGGTCACTCAGCACCATGTGGATGCTTTTCTTAAAAACATCCAGGGATGGCAACTCCACCACCTCACTGGGCAGCGTGTTCCAGGACATTATTACTCTTCCAGAGATGAAATTTTCCCTAATATCCAATCTGAAACTCTTCTGGCACAATATGAGGCTGTTGCCACTCAACCTATTGCTGTTACTTGGGAGAAGAGGCCAACTCCAACCTCACTACAGCCTCCTTTCAGGTTATTGTAGACAGTGATAAGGACTCCCGTGAGCCTCCTCTTCTCCAGACTGAACAACCCCTGTTCCCTCAGCTGCTCCCCATCAGACTTGTGCTCCAGACCCTCCACAGATTCACTGCCCTTCTCTGGACAGGCTCCAGTCCCTTGATGCCTTTCTTGTAGTGAGGGGCCCAAAATTGAACATAGTACTCAAGGTATGGCCTCACCAGCAGTGAGCACGGGGACGATCACCTCCCTGCTCCTGCTGGCTGCACTATTTCCGAAACCCTTATTCAGTCTTTATTAATTTTCTTTTATTTACTTTCTTTAAATCAGAGAAGGTAGGTTACACTGCTCCTTTCCCCAACACAAGTCAGGTGTTGCACATCAGAACCAGAGCACACAGCAAGAACACACTTGCCCCAGTCTTCCTCCTTTCTGAGTGCTTGACTTGAAGTCAGTGTGTTGGAGCTAATGCTGAAGCCCACAGAAGCATTGAAACACCTCTCACAAAAAGCACCTTGTAAATTCACTGTTATGCCCACATTTGTAACAGGATTGCTCTTGTACTATTCCTTGTACTTACAGAACCCAGAAGCAGCTCCCCACCTCTAACTGATAAGCTACCTAGAATCCCACAGAAGGTACAAGAATTGGCTCTTTCGCACAAACCACCTGCAGGGTCACTGACTCAAAACACCTTTGTTTCTCACCCAACCAACAAGCGAGGCACAAAACTGCCAATTTTCTACCTATCTTAGTGTTCTTTTAATTTTGTAAATGAATCTCTAATTCTGCTCCCAAACGTTGTAGATGAATGTACAGAAAAGTTTAGATAACTTCTTAATCTGTTCAAACATGATGTTAGTGTTATGCTTGTGTATTGTTGTAGATTTGAATACAATTAAATCAAAGGCTTGTTGGCATAAGAAACAGAACTCCTGCAGACAAGTCTTGTTTTACTGTCAGGATTTGCTTCTACAAAGTGCTGAAAGAAGATCAGGGACTTCATTTTGCCCATCTGCAGGGACCACCACCATCTCACACGTCTTCTCTTTCCACGTGAAGCATATATTAGTATGTATTGATTCCTGTTTACTGCAATCATCAGCTTTGTTTTCTATTCAAAGCCTCTCACCAGAGTTGAAAGAAATTACACCTGCTGTATGGATTGGTCAAGCTCTTGCCAGCTTGGCATCTTCATAGAATCACAGAATGGCCAGGGTTGAAAAGGGCCACAATGATCATCTGGTTTCAACCCCCTACTATGCGCAGGGTCGCCAACCACCAGACCAGGCTGCCCAGAGCCACATCCAGCCTGGCCTTGAACGCCTCCAGGGATGGAGCATCCACAACCTCCTTGGGCAACCTGTTCCAGTGCGTCACCACCCTCTGACTGAAAAACTTCCTCCTATCTTAACGGTAAGGAATTAAATGATATTTTAGAAGACACTAGTTGGTGAAATATACTGTTTTTCCAGGACAAAGAGTTGTTCTTCAATCTGTGTTTTGCGATTCTTTCTTTTTCTGCCCCTACTGCCTTAGTAAAGGAAATGTGGGAGTTCTGAACAAGGACTAGTGAGGTAAGAAGCAGCTGGATGTTTTAACTTACCTTTGGCTGACAGCGAATTCCAATTCTGGAAGATTTAAAATGAAAAAAAAAATAACTCAAGGAATAAAATTAAGCTTCTGTATATAGGCCTCTCTTCACTATGCTGGAGAAGTGTTTCAAGCAATTTTGGAATAAAGAAGTTGTTAGACTTGGTTTTGGTTGCCCCTTCAGAGCTACATTTTGGGCTTACTGGCAAACTTCATTCAACCATATATCTTTGCACTGGAATTATGAACAGGGACAGAGAGGAATCTGTACCGGGATGGTTTACTACTGCTTTCAGAGGCTCAGTCTTCCCAAGAAACCAACAAAACAATTTTTACTTCCAGAATCTGTACGTGGTCTTTCTCCTAAAGAACAGATCTCTGCAGAAGGTGCTGCTTTTTCACTCAAAGTGATTTGAGACTCCTTAGCTTATCGTCATTTGAGTAGAAAGGGACTCTTAAAAGCCATCTAGTTCAACTCCCCTGCAACGAACAGGGACACCTACAGCTACACTGGTTGCACCTGCGGGTTGCTCAGAGCCCTGTCCAGCCTGATCTTGGGTGTCTCCGGGGATGGTGCACCTTCAAGATGCATGTAAAGTTTACCTCACTGTATTAACTCCATTTACTTTAGATAGATTGTTTTAGTAATTTTGTAACTGCTTTTTCTACTGCTAGCACTTAGAAAAAAAACAAAAACAAGACAAAATGCCATGAAAGCGAAGTTACAAAGAACATAAATAGAGCATGGATCATCGCCGTCTTTGTTTGTCTTGAAATTACAGAACTCAAAGATCTGTTCTGCTCAGATCTTTGCTCTTTATCAGGGTTTGTTACTCTTCACCCATTAAGAACAGAACTCAGTTTTCCCACCCCAAAAATAAAAAGTTTCTTGTTTTCTTGTTTCCTCTTTTTTTTTTTTTCTTTAATGTCAGGCAGTCATTAAAGACCAACGCCCTGTAAAAACATACGTTGGAGGGACACATACAGGAGGTAGATCACTCGTTAGCAAACAGCTGAAAGAAAGTAGACTTGACCATAGGACCGCAGCATTTCTCTGCAGCAGTATGTTATCATCATTAGCCCAGCATTAAGTTCAATAGTTAAGGAGAAACAGAGCGGGTATTTACTCGCACACAATTTTATGAGGAACAACTGAAATGGCAGCAAGAAAGAAACCACACTTTTGAGACAAACTGATATTACATCACATTAGTGGGCCACAGAGTCGTTTTAAAAAAATAAACCTTCTGAGACATGAGAACGACACGACATTTTAGCATGCTTTGAGTAGCTGAACTGCTCTTCAAGGTGCAACAGTTTTCAGCTATCAGCAAAGACTATGATATCGCCTCACCTGGAAAGTAAGAAGCATTTAGCAACACGTTAAAGCTAGCCTACGTGTGAGTGGGCTAAGTACTAGGCAAAGATTTTCCCTTTTCACACTGAAGATGATACGACAGTTTGTCACTTCTGTAGCTGATACGTTATTGTGCAATGCCCCACCGAAGTTTCACATCTACTCTGCAAAAGAGAATTGCGGTAAACACCTCTCTTTTAGGATAGACACAAATGGTAAAGCCGGTATATTTGTCTGTCCCTTTAATTAAATGTTTGCTGTTTATCACACACAAGAACTGTAAGCAGACTCCGTGGACTCTTCGGGCAAATACGATAACTCTGTGAAGGTTCAGTACTGCTTTTTTTCTTTTTTCGTTTTTTTTTTTCTTTTCCCCCTCTTTTTTCTCCACTCCTCTTAGCAGCTGTTTTCCCCAGCCCAAGACATAATTCCATCTATCTTCACCTGATTTTTAGAAATCTTAAGGGAGAGAAAATTTTACCTCCCGACTTCTACATGAGAGCCTGGCTCCAGGCTTGGGTCAGGTCAGCCACGTCTCAGACCACAAGAAGTTGGGTGTTATTCTTTTGAGGCAAGAGGAGTTCAGCTAATGGTAGCAGTGAAGGTGCCCAAAGCTAAAGGGACAAACAGCTCTCAGTGTCTTCCTATTTAAACACATGGCCCGTAACAAAATCTTATTTTCCCTTTTTTTTTTTTCCCTGAAATTCATTAAGTACAGACCGTAGTAACAGGCTTGCCAGTGTTGCATTCATGCATCTGTAGTCCTAAGGCATACTGTCCCATTTTACCTCTGGATTTCTCAACCTCTCTAGAGAAGTAAATGGATCTCTCCACATTCAAATACATACACATTCCTCTTGATTGCTGTGATCATCACATTTATATTTCTTCTTCCACATTCACAAGCTAAGCCAAGACAAGCTCAGTTCTACGACAATGTTGTCACACGCCTCTTCTCACAGAGAGCTGCTGCAGCTGAACAAGACAATTGCAGCATGCTAGTTACGCTTAGATTCAATGTGTGGTGTAAAAGAAGAGAATGACCAGTTCTTGTTTATCTGTTTTCAGACTTCTACAAAATTCCCACTGTCAGCATCTTGAGTAAAAAATAGGCAACGTCTTCAGACCGTAGTAAAACCACCTAAACACATTCACTTGCTTAAACAGACACCCCCACCTCAAGTGACAGTGAGCAGCAGTCTTCCTTGATCCATCTGCAGAGCGAGAGCTGTTTTTACTGAGTCAGTAATCACGCATTGTCTTCCAGAGGAAATACTAGCCGGGTACCCCTGCTTGCAACTTCATGCTCTGCTGCTCCTAAGTCGCGTTCCAGTGCTTCCTCTGAACTACTCTTTGTTCTCCTGCCATCAAGGCTGGTGGTGGCTGTATGGGGGCCAGAAGAACCGTTCGCGGTTATTGTTGTGTCGCCATATGTCACAGTGAGGTCACTGTCATTGAGAATAAAATCAGAATCCTCTTCTCTAAGTTGTTCTTGATTCTGCAAAAAAAGGAGGAAAGCCTTTATACAGTGCACAGCATTAGGTCTTTGCCAAAAAGGTAACCGAACAGATAAGTTTACCAACATGTCGATACGGCAGCAACAGAAGATAAAATTCCACTGTAAGAAGTGTTCAAAATAACCTTGAACCCAGTGTTTGCAAAACAGCTTCCTGTTCTCTGAATAACTACAGCTCTTGTGGGCAGACAAGGGGGAGCTGAACTCAAGAACTAGATCTTCAGGCAAGTCTCTAGTGATTTTGTAGCACTGGGAGAGTACAAGTAATACAGGAAAGAGAAGCTGTCTACCCCATTTTTTAGATGGCAATTTAGAAGGCCGTTCAGGAAAAAGAAAGCCTGAGTGCAATTAAGCATTTCAGCTACAAAGTCTGAGTTGCATCTTTCACTACCTCAGTAAGTTCAGAAGCAAAAGACTCATGCAAACCAGTAAGAATTCACTAAATCCAAATTCTTAACATTCAAGATGTCCTTGGCAGATTATTGTTTAGTTCATAAATTAAGCTAACTGCTTACTCTGTTTACCCAGTACTATATAGAGAATTAGTTAGCCTAGTTCTTAGGAACACTCTCAGTCCATGAAATTAAGAAGGACTTATATAAGAAAATGCCTCCTTCATAATTTTAACTAGTTCTGAAATGCTTTCTTTTCAAAATCATTCAAAATAATGGCTCATGAAACCCTATGAATTTATTTTGGTAGAGATGGAATCAAATAGATTGTTGAGGACCAGAAATTGGTGGAGTTGGTAGTGACAGGATGAGGGGAAAAGACTTTAAACTGGAAGAGGGCAGACTTAGACAAGATATCAGGACGAAATTCTTTACTGTGAGGGTGGTAAAACACTGGAACAGGCTGCCCAGTGAGGTTATGAATGCCCCCTCCCTGGAAGAACTCAAGGCCAGGCTGGATGGTGCTTTGAGCCACCTGCTCTACTGGGAAGCATCCCTGCCTATAGCAGGGGGTTGGAACTAGGTGATCTTATAGGTCCCTTCCAACCCAAACCATTCAATAATTCTATGAGTATAATAGAACACTTGAAGTCAGTTTTCCTACACAGCACAACACAACAGCAAAACATTAAATTGTACCATGTTTAGCATGGTCTTCATATGAGGCAAAATGCCCGAATTAGTCAAAACTGTGTTTTTCTCTTAGTGGAAGAAAACTCTAACAGCACTACAAAGCTTGCTTTTCTCACAACCAGAAGCAAGCATTTCCCCATGCAAATAGCTCCATACTGCTTAGCGGGACCTGAAATGTAAGCATGTGTATCACCGTTGTCCTCAGTAGGCTGAATGCTTTCCACACCACATTCTCAAAGTATATCATTTCTTTCTGCTATAGCAAAGGAAGGAGAGCAAAGTCCAACTGAGATAGGATGCCCATGGTCAGCCTGACCAGAAAACCCTACCTGGATTGCAGAGCAGTAGTTCAGAATAGTTGAGACTGACAGTTCTGATTGATGTTTGATGAAAAACTCTGTGCCTAGCTAAATAAAGCTTCCTGGAAAAAACTTCCTGCTTTTATTTCAGAATGAGAACCATCTGAAGTAAGGCAGCAGAACCCTCTAGGTGGTAGAGGATGTGAACTAATCAGGGCTAAAAGAGGTGTAATGAGCTTACAAAAAACACTGCAGTTCAGTGTCAGGTGCAAGACAAGCCCTACTTACACTGAATGTAATTTCTCAGAACCATCATGTCATCCACATTTATCCCTTATTACCAAAAGTTATCATGATAAAAAGTGCTGCACTCGAAGAGTAAATGCAGTTTAAGATTCCTCCTTTCTTTGACTGCAAAAAAAAAAAAAAAATCACTGAACTCTTGCCAGCATCTTCAAGAGAATGTCAAAATTGAAAGGTTCTGATACTGTGCACATAAACAGCTTTTACAAGCTTTATATTGAAAAAAAAAAGTCTGGGAAACAAGACTAAGACAATTCAGAAAGACACAAGAAAATGATCTATTTAAGAGCATCTGACATCCTTATATGCACACCATCTTTGAAGAAGAGACGTTCAAAATAAGACAAAAAGCAGAAATGCTGAGAAGAACAAAAAGCAGGCAGTTCTTAAAGCAGTCTTCAGGCACTAAACCAAAGATGCTGCAAAGCTGTTATCACACGTTGCCTATCATAGTGTTTGCCCCTGGAGAAGCACTAAGGAAGGACAAGCATACCAAAAGCTCCCAGAGCAACTCCCAGCTCCGCAATGCCATTTAACAGCAAGTTAATGGCAGCAAGGACATAGCAGATCCACACACACTATACTTTAGCTTTCCCAAAAGGCTGGGCAGCTTTTGGGAGCACAATACTGAGTGGAGAGGGGCCCCAAGCCTTATACTACATGGGAATTCCTGACTCAGACCTTTCTGATTTGTCCCAGGCTGTACTTACATGTTTATAAACAGGATCCGTTCCAAAGAAAACAGAGTGTTCTCACAGTATGGCGAACAAACATTGCCTTGTGCTAGTTGAGATGCTCTTACTTTTATTTCACTTCTGAACAACACTGCAAACAGCAAGCAATTCATTTCATACACTTTCCCACAGAACACACATGTAGTACATGGATTTGATGCTATGTTTGCAAGTGCACGTATAAACCTACTGTGCTTCGTACAGCATGAACAATTCTTTCAAGAAAGACAGGAAATGTATCCAAGTAGATCCCTAGAGACTTGAAACCCTTCCAAGAATAACCCTAAACTGGCCTCTGTAATCCCCTACAATTCTGCAGGAGTAGTTTGAATTCACTCAAGCATTATAGGTCTGAATTTCCCTATTTAAACTCACAAACTATCATGGCTAAGTACCTAACCCTAAAACCCTGCAAAAAACTGAAGTCTGTTTTGACTTAACACACCATTACTCACTCACCACGAGGAATTTCACAGCATTCTGTCCAATTCATTATAACATTTGGTAGAGATGTCACATACCCAACAACACGTACCAGAGATGCTCTAACTACAAAAGCTTACTACGAAGCCAGTCTTTATTGCTGATAGGCAGCATTTTGACCTCTCGTGCTGAATACTTTTAAGAAATTACTTTGGAGCCACAAGATAAGTAAAGACACCTCATTGTACGCATGCAAAATATATTACAACTTAAATCTGATGCTTAGTTTCTCTAGATCTCAGCTGAGTTCAAATCCATCAAGGAAGCTAAACAATTCTTGCTATAAAGCTAGATCCATTAAGAAAGGGAGGGGCAGAATAACTGAACAGTTTTCGCACTGATTTTGAGAATTACTCCTCCTAAGACTTAGGCATACTGCAAATGGAGTTTCTTTATTGGAGTTGTATGTTTAGAAAACTACATTCAATTCTCTGGTACTTTCATACCAAGCGTCCCACTGTGCATGATGCAAGAGCTAAACACTCTAGAAAGATGGGTGGGAGCACGTGTAGGACAAAGCACAGCCCTCAAGCCAAAATCCCCAGGAATGCTTCATCAAGGAAGAGCAAGCGATAGCGCAGATGCTTCATCCAAATGGAATAAGTGGTGGGTAGAAAAGGGAATTAGTGCTGATAACCCCAATCTTAAGGCAACAATGCACCAAAATACAAACAGTCAAAGAAGAACACAACACGGAAGTTCCACATTACGAGTGTTAAAAGTAGTAAGCAGCCTTGTAAGCATTTTTAACATAAATGGTGAGTTATGCAGTGATGAAATTAACTCTTCACCTCACGTGGTGAGGTATGACACAGAACTAATCCAATTAAGTTTCCAGACACAGAATCACAGAATTGTAGGGGTTGGAAGAGACTCCTGGGGATCATCAAGTCCAACCGAAAGCTAAAGCAGTTCCCTAAAGCAGGTCACACAGGTAGGTATCCAGTGGGTCTTGAATATCTCCATAGAAGGAGACTCCACAGCCTCTCTGGGCAGCCTGTTCCAGTGCACTGTCACCTTCACAGTAAAGACATTCCTCCTTGTGTTTATACAGAATGCCCCGTGTCCCAGTTTCTGCCCATTGGCCCTTGTTCTACTTTTGCTCACAATACCGTAAATGTTAGAAAAGTAAATTACAAATATGGCAGCAACTAAGAATGAGAAGTACTAGGAAAAAAAAAAAAAAAAGGCCAAACTATAAGATAAAATGAAAGCCAAAACCTACATGCTCATTCTAGTTACTTATCCAGTAACTGCGGATCTAATCTTGTAAGATCATACATAGATAGCCACGTGGGCAACACACAAGCAGACTAATTGCTCTGATGGATGCCATCCAGCCTAGATCTGTTCTAAGATCTCCAGTGGCATAGCGAAGATGGGAACAAAGCCAATTTCTTGCATTGCTAATAGCTCTCAGTAAGCATCGGAAGTTTGAAATTTCTTTGAAATTTTACTGTCAGATAAAAGAAAGACTTCAAAACAGAAAGAAATGAGGAGGAGTATTTCAAAGCTGCATGTGGGATTTGGAACTTTCTAGGAAAAAAATAATAGAATTCTGGCCCAAATAATAGAAATCTGGCTATGCTACTTGAACATAGCAAAGATGTTACTATTCTGGAGAATGTGCAAATCTGAGCAATCACCCAGTATTAATACTGTATTTACAAATCAGTTCATAAAACGTCGTAAAACTTTAGAAGCATTTCACAGATAGGAAGGGCATGCATTGGGATCTTGCAAGAGTAACAGGAGAAAGAAGCATTAATTATTGCAAGGCATGGCCACAGAGGTAGTATGCTGACCTGCTAGACTGAGATAAGTAACTGATAAACAGTTTCTGAAACGTCATCTTAAATTGCACTGTGGAAACAATGAAGGGATGTCCTACCAGATTTCCTTCTGGCATGGATAAATATGTCAATGTCTTTTCTCAAGGAGACCTCAATACAATCTTAGCAATAGCAGGAAAGGAATCTTTTTAAAAGTGTCAAGAAGGGACAAAACACGTTGAAGTTATTAGTGAACAACTAGTTTACTAATTAGCTCTACAATTTTTCAATATCCTTACATATCGTTAAATGGTATTTGAACAATAACAGCATCTCTGATTTCTACTAACGAAAGTTGCTGCCTCAGGTTGACCATCTTCACTCTTATCTGCCTAGGACACAGCAGCAGTTACTTACAATAAATATATATTACCACCTTTACCCTAGCAAATAAATAAGCTGCTGAAGTCAAATACATGAAGAAATCAAGCCACAGAGGTATTGAGTTATTTTACTTACGTCATAAACCTGGGGACTTGTCAGGCAGCGGGCTATGAGGCCACACCAGCTGGGCAGAGTTGTGGTCAGTGGAGGGCCACTGTGAGTGAGAATTGGCTTTAAATAACTTAGAATAGTTAAGGAAAACAGAACAGTGCTTGAAAACCACTACTGAAAACAAAAAGGCAGTTTCTACATAAATATGGTTCTGCTTTTGATCTACATGTTGCTCAATAATTGTATATAACATCCACTAAACAAACAAATAAAAAGCATCTCCCCTCCCCAACCCCGTGTACTCTTGATCCTCCTTGGTGGGTTCTTTACCCACATGCTTTCTGCAAAGAGAACTAACTAATTTGTGGAAGTTTCATATAGTTGCAACATTTCCAGCTTTTGGGCTTGAGTCAAATGGGGCAAGCAGGTACATGTGCCTTAACGTTAACATGTTGCTGTTCTACAGGTGGGAGCAGTTTCATGACTGCAAGCTAGAGGTAGCAAGGTGGTATACCTGCAAGAAGCAACACAGGCAAGTAACAAAATGCTATGCACCCAACATCCTCAAAACAATACAGTCACCTCATCTGTCCACTCTTGGCTGGGCAGTGAGCCACAGAGGTGTGACCATAAATTTCCGCAGTCTGGACAAAGCCGAAGGAGACCTAAAGGTAAAGGCTCTCAAAGAAATTATTACTTTCAAGCATGGTTTAGAATGGCTCTGTTCACACACGAAGAAATTCTTGGGCATCAGAACACCCAAAAGATTACAGCAGTTGCTCTGATTAGGCTCAAAAACATCACTGCTGTGCACACATACACCACAGGCCCTCAAAAAGGCAGAGGGAAAACTGTATGGCCATAATCACATTAACATAGCATGGAATGAAAGCATTTGCCCGGGCAGTGCTGACAATGGGCACGAGGAAGCCTCTACACACAGAGAAATCAAGTCCATTTGTGAATCAGTACCATTTCCCTGATTCTAAGTCAACAGAGGAGGGTGTTTAGGAAGAAAAAAAGAGGAGGAAAAGAAAGAAAGACTGTCTAAGCAGAGGTATCTCTCCTCTTCAGCAGAGCTTGGCACAGTGCAGTTACTGGAGAACATAATGGCATGATTATGCCACAGCAGAGTCAGGCTTCCTCCTCCCCTCCCCAGCAATAGTGTGGCTACACCCAGTCCTGGAAATAAAAACTCTCCCCCAGTCCTTATGCAACTTGCTGGCCTATGTGTTTCCCCATGACAGACAGGCCAGCAGTAAGTCTATCACAAAAAAGCAAACCCACTAAAAGACACCTGGTATTTCTTCAGAGTTGCTGTTTCTTTCACGTTTAACTGTTGTGGCTGAACCCAGAGCACAGCCCACAACACTGAATGAGCTCCACATTCCAGAGGAATGAAGATCTCAGTTATTCACCCACAGAGCTCTGCAGACAACAGCCAGCATTAGCACACTGCCAAATGCATCTTATTCGCATCTTTTTCAAGTTAAATTGCCCTGTAAAGAGCAAATCTTGAGACAATCTGCCTTTTTACTCATAAACTATGTGAACGCATCAGCAAAAAATATATATATATTTTGACATTTAGATGCAGGTAAAGGTAACAACTCTACAGAACATCCATCCCCTTATATGCAACTTAAATACAGTAGATGTTTATCGGAATGCTTCCTCGCAACAGAATTTTACTGAAGATACAACTCTGCCTCTGGATGTCAGTTTTGTCAGCCCAAACTTCACAGAAAGCTTCCCTAATGATTGCTGGTTGCCACCGAGAAAGCAAGTGTATTATCAGCATCCAAAAAGTTCGTATGAAACACCTAATTAAGCTGTAATTTTCACTTAGCTCTTCCCCCTTGCTGTGGCTGCTGAAGGAAGTCAGTATTGCCAACTACTCCTGTTATTCATAAGGCACATCCCTTCGTAAAGGAGAGGTGGGGGGTGGGGGGAGAAGGAGAGCTCTGCTTCCTTCAGGGCAGGGGGAATGGCAGTCAGCTACAGCCAGGTCCTTCCTGCTCTTAACACACAAATTGGGTTTTTTGTTTTGATTTAAATAAAAACACGGTATTAGAACAAAAACTGACCTAGATACCATTGAACATTAGTCACTACATTCAAAGGGATTGCTTGAAATAACTAATATTTATCAATATTTAAACTAGTACGCACACACACTTCTGAGCTTTGTCCCTTCAGCAGCACATGAAAGCACTGATGACAAATAGATTTTACTCTGAAGTACTATTAGGATTAAATGCTTGCAACACTATTCCTTGGCTGGGTGATATTGACGTATGAGGCATGGAAGGAAGCTACTGTGCTAAGGAGACCAACAATACCCAACTAACCCACGGACAAGACCCCAGGCCATACAGTCACTTCTCAGGTGCAAGCTGCAACAAGATCACAACCAGGCATTTAGGTATCTTTAACTGCCCCAGATTACTAGCAATAAAGTACTGAAACATCTAAGTTTTTAGGTAAAGTGACTTGGCAAGGCCAGAAGAAAAACTTCCCTGTTTTCTACTAAGCGAATGTAAGCAGTTGCAGAGGGACACCTGCATGATAAACTCATTAAGAACACACTAAGTAGTTAAAAAAAAAAAAAAAAAAGAAAACAAAACAAAACCAAAATACACAAGCATGAAGGAGAGGACAGCTGCATGAAAATTGCTGTGAAGTTTAAACAAGGCACAATGACAGCTTCAGAAAGGTAGTACACTACAATACAGACATAAAAGGACACTCTGCATTAACACTAATAGGAAGTTCTGGATATACTGAAGGAAATAAGCTGGATCACATGCATATTTTTAGTGCCAGAACTTCTCGTATCAGGGTTCACATAACGAAAGCAGGTGGCACTTCACCACAGTGAATTGTGTGTAAGATATGCACAATGTGCTAGGAACCTAGTTTGTGCACTGAACACCAGCAGATTAACAGATCAAATCAGAGGATCTGAAATACTTAATTGACTGTTTTACTGCTTATGTAGGACTTCAACTCACAGAACTGACTTTTTTTTTTGCCATCTGGCAAGCTTGGCATACCATGCACTAAACGGAAAGGTCTGTTTTCCAAGTCAGCAAGTTGAAGTTTCGGTCTTCTATCTTGAACCTGTCAAATACTTGATCTTTGTCATGCCTGACTCTCTGAAGTGCCTAAGGCTACATATGGGTACTTGGCAAGGAAAAAAAAACATCTGAATACTTAATGTCCTGAAGAAATGCTGTGTTTTCAGAAGGATACTTATGGTCAAAGCTATACCACAGCCTGAAGAGCCATGCACTTTCCTGCTTTGTTCTGTTTCTTCTTTCAGAATCTGGACCATCCTAGAGATAAGACAAAAGCATACTCATTATTTCAGGCAGAAAAGTAATTTTTTTGTTGATTCTACGATTCTATGATAAATCATACACTCCAGTCATTCACATTATAATGTCCTGTGCAACAACGCCAAAGGATTTCAATATGGTATGTAGACTGCTGAAGATTATTCTTTAGAGACTTGCTTATACCGAGGTTACTTTTCCTAGAAAAAACCTGATATGATTGTGCAGAGAACAAGCAGACCCTCTTCAATATTATCAAGTTACCTTAATAACATAACTTGGTGGCAAGGACCTTAAGCCTAAACGTTTATCACATAGTTAATGCAGTAATAGGGAAGAAAAAAAGTCTGAAACTGAGCAATAAGCCTGCCTGCTATCCTGTTCCCACTTGCCAAATAAATGAACAGACTGCACTGTCCTGGTTCACTACTCAGTTGGCCTCCTTAACTCAAGGAGCATGTCATGTTCTTTCCCTTAAGCCCACTGCTTCCTTGGAAGAGTAAGAGAATTTAGCATGCCCGATAAACTTCTGCAAAACCAATGAAATACATCCCACTTAATAGAATTATGCTTAACAGGGAATATATAATAAAATCGCCATTAAGGAAGGTTATAATGCAAACTTCCTAAGTGCTAGATCACACCAGCTCTCAGAAGTGCTAAGTATTAAAATACAGTCCCCTTCACTAGCTGAGCAGCAAGTCCTCACACCAGCTGGGCTGCAGCTGCATTTGTTTTTATTTTTGTTACATTTTTTTTGGCCAGAGGCCAAAGTCAAGCCCAGAGAAACAGATGATGTGAGAACGCCTTGCATGAATCATCTTCCAAACTGCTGGAAAAGAACAGGATAGAGTTGCCCTGCGTACTTCTCATCTGAAAAGAAAAAAAAAAAGGAAAAAAAAAAAACAACCCTACAACACCCTATGATTCATTCACCAAGAGTTAAACCTTCGTTGAAACTCATTGCCTCCCCACCCCAAACAATCTATTTTCTTCAGCTGTGACTTGCTGCCAATTCTGGTCTTGCAAAAGCCAAAGGAATCCAAAGGAACTGACTAATGGACACCATTAGGAATGCAATGCACAGCTAAAGAGGGAAACAAATGGGTAAGTGCTTTATGTTTACATGGGAAAAAAGCAAGCAAGTTATTTCCACACAGACATTGAATGAGAACAGAATACCCATGTTCCGGCTGTAGCTGTTTCCTGTTAAAGTAATTCCACTGATACTGACAAGCAGAGTCTAAAAGCCATCTTACCACAATACCACTTCCTAACCTTGGTTTTATGCCATAACTGTGGCCTTCATTGTAAATGGCATTTTGAGGCCCAGCCTTCCGGTCACTTCCAGGCATAAAATCTATAGAATATACATGCAATCTACAGGAATCTATCATGTGTTGGATGCAGTCTTCCACGAAGAACACAGAGATACCTAATTCAGTTTATATAATGAAAGAGATGCTTCCTGAGCAGGTAAATATCTGCATAATCTGTGACACAAAGGAAAAACAGATGCAAAACCCCACACAAACTTGGAGATTGCTAATAAGAAAGTTGATCCCAAATGCAGCAAGTATCTCACGCACGTATCATTGGCCAGTCTGAACACCAGCATGATATAACCTGGAGTTTACAAAGCAAAGTTCACAGGCTTGCACCCTATGCATCCTCTGGGTCCGGTCATCCACATTTCCTACCATTCAATTTCATTTTCCTCTTGCCAGCTCCTACATAAGCAACCAGTTGTGCTACAGAACAATTAGTGTCACTGTAGTTGTATACTGTTTGGGAGAGTGTAAACTAAGATCTGGACAGAAGGACATGTGATGGAGAGTTCCTTGTACAGAGGAAGCTCCCAGTTAAACCTCAGGAAATGTTTTCTTTTCAGATATTTCACTCCTGTGAACTCAGTCAATTTACAAACAAGGTAAACTGAACAACATCCTTCCAGTAGTCTTGTTTACACATGATGTATCGTAGGTGAAAAAAGCAACTCTTTGATTGTTACTGATGCATAGAATGCTGCACTAGAGATTCACTGAAAGTCTGCTGAAGATAAGTGACATCTCTTCAAGGCTCCTTTTGCCTTAAGGATGGTAGGCTGTAGAGGCAAGATCCAACTGGGTTCTGGTATATTACGCAGGAGTTGAAGTCTGATTAAGAATCTTTGATTCTAAGCAAAAGTCCAAGGGCTAAAATCTGTTATCTACTATAGGACAGAAGCAAGAGGATTATCTGTGTCAGTTTAAGGGAAGACTGTTTATGCTGCACAATGTTAAAAGCATGCATTTGGCTGGTGGAGGAGGGAAGCACTTTGTTATAAACAGAGTGTTTCAGTACATCTGGGGAGAGTTTTAAGGCCTTGTACATACAGACAAAAATTTGAAACGCAGGGAGACACCGCAGTGTTACACCTAACGACACAACTGTTTTGGTGGGCATTATTTGAATGTTATAAAGTAACATGCATCACTGATTTGACAGCTAGAAGAGAAAGGTTTCATCCATGCACGTAGCTTCTGTAGTTCTTTATCTCAGTTATACAATAAGGATCAGCCTAGTAGAGAAGTTATATTAATTACTTACTCCTTGTAAGACTTGAAAGTTGTCATTAGTAGGTGGAGGGTCCTGATCTGGGTCAACCCCAACCCTACAGAAACATTAGGAAAACAAAGCAAGTGGTGTTATTGAGGATTGAAAATGCTGTAAGTTTGGCAGAATGCATTTTAAAAGCACCTTAAGCATCCAGCAAAGCTGTATTCAGAGAGATTATGAGAATAGATTGAAGAAGAGCTGTCCATTATTCCCGTGCAGTTAAACAGCTATAAACAAGATGTTTCTTCACACAAGCTGCAACTACCTGTAGATAACAGCTTTAACTCTGCCTCAGCATCAGCTTTAACCGCTTACCTTTGTTGTCAGTTCTTGCAGGATACTTGCAAACACTACTTTTTGCCTCAAAAGATGAAAGGTGTGCAATATCTTCTCCAGAGAAGATCCCTCATGTCCAATAGCAGAAAATCACAGACCAAGGAAAAGTCCAGTCTAAATATTTGACACAGCAAGTAATTCGACTGCCCAATGGGCCTGAGAATGGCCCAAAAATACCATTAAGAAAACAAACGAAACACATAGACAGTCCCATTTCTTTTAAGGCACTGACAGCGTAAAGTGTCAAAAATAATTTAAGAAGATCCCTGATGTTTATTTGATGCAAGTTTCATTCACCTAACACAAAACAGTCAAAATGGATCGTCAAATGGTCTGCAAAGTCCAGCCTCTCACCCAAGGGAAGGGTCAGTATGATAAGACTGTGGATGACTATTGAATAGTATACCAATAAGAAACTACTACTTCTTGCACAGTTAGTGGGCATCTTACTACTGAACTATCCTTTCGCCTGGCCCTCTTATACAAGACAGGAATTTAATGTGATCCTTGAAATTATGTTCATTTTTTTCCAGTTTATTCTTAAGACTCGAGTTGTCCAGCCTCAAATCCTAACAATCTTTCAAACTCTGACAGTCTAAATTCCACAAGACAGTACAACCTTACAGGTAAGGTAGGACTGTCAGTGTCAAATGCTTTGTGTTTCAGTTCTATGACATAGCGTAAGGACCGGAGAAGGAAGCATGAAGTAACAAAAGCACTGTGTGAAACAGCTCGCATTAATTTCCCCAGTTTTAGAAGTAACAAATTATACTAAATCAGCTCAGTTTCCTAAGACTTCATGTACGCTTTTTCTAGCCACAGTGCCTATGAAATCTCTCTTCCAAAACAGTAACCAGAAACCAACAACATTGCAGGTGTGTCCAGGGGATGTATGCTCATGTAAGGCAATTGGTGATCCAGACATGCTTTACTTTCAGACATAGATTACACTGATTAAAGTAAAAAGGAATACCATTAAACAGTTTCAGGGCAGAACTCTATAAAAGAAAAGTAGACACTGAAGCA
Organism: Alectoris magna; assembly: GCA_030625065.1. Classification (NCBI taxonomy): domain Eukaryota; kingdom Metazoa; phylum Chordata; class Aves; order Galliformes; family Phasianidae; genus Alectoris; species Alectoris magna. The sequence continues at coordinate 66,527,850 of CM060560.1, forward strand.
AATGTTTAACTTATCCTTGAGGACTCAAGGCCAATCCAAGGCCTAACACAACAGCATAGTTCAGGGAAAATCCAGGAGGCTGCTCTAAGAAAACTGCAGCTACCTCACATTGAGCTTGTGCTGACTGGGTCCTCGGCTTGGATTTTTCCTCTCGTGTCTCCTCACCCCTTTGTTTTTCCTTTCATAGCAAGAAACAGAGCATCATGTACTGGACACACTGGGTACCAGATTGTAACACATGCCAGAATGAAATGCCACACAGAAGAGCTCTGAAAGGTTACAAGAGCTTATACATTACTGCTTAAGGCCATTGCTAAGCAGTGAAGACAGGATTAGAAGGGTTTTCTGCAAACAAAACTAGTTACCTCACCCAACATCAGGAAACAGGTTCACTATGGCAACATGTGAGACTGACCATTCCTTCATAAAAACATATAATAATATTAAAGATCTGTGGCTTTTCTAGTTCCAACTGCACATCAGGGAGTTCCAATGCACTACAAACAACCACCAAACTGGAGTTAGCCGTGCAGCTGGCACTGCGAACTGGAAGTCCACAAAACTTGTTCCAGAAGATGAACACAGCTTGCATTCCCAAAATAATTTTAACTTGCTATGCTACCCGTTCGCTTCATGTTATATAAAAGCATAAACAATTCACATCTCAGCTTCTATATGATTAATAAAGTCATGCCTTTGATTTTGTAGATTTTTAGCTTCCCTGAGGCAGTGAAAAAAGGCTGAGAAGATGACCAAAGCAAGACGACCATACTATTCAGGGAAAAGTACACCACAGGGCAGGTGTTTGGGTTCACTGGCTTCCTGAAGAAGATGTTCCCTGTTCTATATTAAAACGTTTCAGGTTTCAGAGAAGAAGAAAAAAAAAAAGGAAAAAAAAACCTACACGAGTTTCTTTCATAATTGAAATAACATGTGGGCAGATTCATCTTCTTAATGGTTTTCAAAATTATTCTAATGGGTAACTTATATTTTGAATTTTTCTAATGAATTCTTTTTATAGCCACTTTCCCCCCTCCCTTAACTTCATGTTTCAAAGCTCGTCCCTCAGTTCACAGATTAACACAAAATACAATACTACTTTGAATTCCCACAACTACTTTCGACTAGTGTACAGTATCTTTCACCAGAGTGAAATGTATAGAAAGCATTTATTATTCAGAGCAAGTCCACCTGATCAAGTTTCACATTATATACGTATAGCTCTCCTAACAAGCACTGTTTTTGTAGACACTGCACCCCCAATTTATAAGACAGTCTCATTTTTATTACCTGAAACAGAATAACACGGGAACAGTCAGGTATCCCCTCAAGCTCCTTTACAAGGAAGAGAGGCTCATAGAACATTGAGTTAGCTCACTCTATCTTAATTGCTTTCATAACTGAAAGTACACAGAAAGCTGGTGTATGCATGGATAGCTTTCATCATAATTCTTTTCTTATTGTTAAAATTAAAAAAAAAAAACAACTTCACATCCTGAAGCACATTTAAAATTAGAAAACATTTAGAATAATTGTTACTGGGTTGGCTTATGCAGATTCCCTCTCAGAGATCAGAGGCACAGGGCAGTGGTGGCTGAGTCCTGGAGGAGGTACAGCCTGTGGATACCCCGCAGAAAGGGGCCTGCATTGGGGCAGGAGGGCTGGGGGAGCTGCTGCCTGTGGGGACCCATGCGGGGCAGTGCCTAAAGGGTGGGCCCCGAGGTATGGAGCTGTGTTGGGGCAGTGCTGGGAATGCTGCAGCCCATGGGAAGTCCACGGGGATCAGTTCGGGATGGACAGCATTGTAGGATGGACCCATGTGGAACGGGGGCACAGTGATCATGGAGGGGCGGCAGAGATAGAGCGTTATGGGCTGGCAGCAGCCTTGGCAAGTATACTGGAACACTCAAACACTATGGCTATGTACAATTCAGCAATATAAGCAGCGTGCTAGAAGATAGTTGATACAAACATGGAAACCAAACATGTGGAAAGGAATAGTGGGAAAAAAAAAGCAGGTAAAACTACTTTGAGTTCTCCACAATGTCATTTTTCTAAATAGATGGAACAGTTTCTTTTGATATTTCAAAAACCTTTCCAAGGCCCTACAAGACCTGAATGAGAAGTTACCAAAATATAACTATTACATCCTAATATACGTAGTTGCAGTGACAGCCAGGAATGACCATAATAGATAGTACATCTCACATTCACTGTATGTGCCGCTTTAATGTTAACACAGTGCATTTCTGGTAAATTTAGCACTCGACAGAACTTTCACACATGACAGGCTATGTGAACAATTTACCACTGCTCCACGCCAAAAATTTTGTGTGTTGCACATAGTGGCACATACAGATGATAGAAATACACTCTACTTCAAGATATTTTCCTTTTTTTCTGACAGTTCTAGAAATAACCGGCTGATTCTCTGTCATCTCCACTTTTATCAGCACCTTGCTACAAAGCAGTCTGACAACCTTCACTTTTTAAAAATACATCTCAAGGATGCTGAGATAAATCATCTGCAGAAGTCCCCTCCACTTGAACAGCTGTATGTAGTAGCCCCAAAGAATGCCTAAGACCATTTATGTGATTAAGGATAACAAGATCACATCCATAGTTTTCTCAGCTTTCAAGACTTCCCAGGCCAAAGACATTAGTTTTGCTTCATTAATTATCCATAAATGATAGCTGAAGTTACTGGTAGGGTTTTTTAAATTGTTGTTGCTTTGTTGTTCATAAGGCTAAAAACTTGATGCATGATCCACACTCTCCCATGGCTCACAAGAAGAAACGTAATTCAGAAGTGAAGAAAATCTATGGCACTGCAACAGAGGAGAAGCAGCAGTAGCATGCCATAGTATAGAAGAGCACACAGTGTTACAAAGATAAAAGAAGGCAAGCACCAGGTTAATTTGGTATCAAGGAAAGCACAGTGTCACCTGAAATACAGCCAGCGGCTTTCACTCATCTCTTCCACCGATGGAACACGGTCACCAACTCTGGTACAGTACAAGAATGGAATGTGAGTAACAAAAAGCTCATGAGATGACAGCTTTACAGAACTGCCTAGCAAAATAAAACAAAAACCCTTGCCCAAACAAAACAGACAAAATACACACAAATAAGAATGACAGAACAATGGCATAGTGACAAAAATCATAGAAATTAACCATAACGGCTCTTTTTGATGGAGATGTCCAATGATGTTCTTCATTTCTTCAGATTCAGGCTAGGAAAAACACCTGCATTCATGACAGGCTACACATTCATAACTTCTACACTGTGGAAGTTATATTCAAGAGCTCTTAAGAGAAATGCTGCAGGGAGACAAGGTTGATCAAAGACAATTCCCAGCACTCTGAACCTGTGTATTTTCTAGAGGGGAGAAGGTAAGTAAAGAAAAAGTCACAACAGAAATCTATGTGTATACCAAAGAGGCTGCCACCACTGACTAGTTTTAGAGCAAATACTGGTAATACATACCTAAAATACTCAACTGTTTAACTAACAGTAAGCTAACAAAATCCAAGATAATAAATTTTCAGTCACAGTAGAGCACTCTTACCACTTACTTGCTCTGCCTTTTTCTACTGTACTTAAGAACATACAAACATAAACAAGTGAAAGCATGTTTTGTTTCTAGTACTTTTTAATATAAGTTCCTTAGCAATTCATGTGTTGTTCCACCCCAACCCTTTCCACTTCCACATGAAGGCATATAACACCAATTGTATACTGCCCATATGAAATAAAAGCCCAGGTTACCACCAATCCACAGAAGTCTTACTTTACAAAGAACAGGTATGCATCCAGACTGCAGGCACACATGTTTAAGAACCAAATATTTAAGGTCACAGCTTGTGCTACTACTAAAGGCATGCAGCAGTCTAACCCTTCAAAGCTAAGACAAATGGCAGACTTTGGGTAGATTTGGGTTTTGGATTTTTAGTTCAGTAGCTCACTCCCATGCCAACATACATTACAGGTCAGAGTACTCAGCTTTTTAAGTCCAGCACAGAGAAACGTTTGCATATGCAGCAAAAACTAAAATTAAAAACTGCCCAGTAACTTCAACTCTATGATTTCTCTTTGCTGTATCTGTGCCAAGTCAGTATTACACACATCTGGGAAAACATCAGTATGAGTGCAGCATTTTTGGAAAATTTTAGCTATTTTGGAAGAGATCAACTGTATCTTAAAAGGTGGCTGAGGAAGAAGGCAATTCCCATCCTGATATTTTAAATAATAAAAATAAAACTAAAGCTGATCACTCAAAAACTCCAGAACTGGGTAAACTGCTGCAGAAGTCAGATTTAGGGTACCTTTGGGTACTGCTTTACCTGACCTAACCAAGATAACGACTCCTGAAACTGCCCATGCAGGCTTGGCAGAGCTTGGTCAGTTAAACTCATATCATCCCATTTGCTCTAGATACACCAACCCAGATCCTACAGAGCCTGGGTGTTCCTCACCCTTTTTCTCTCTGGTGGGAATTGCCATGTTTCAGACCACAAGAACTGACATGCTTATATCCAGGCATCTAAAGGAGGAGGTAATCCTTCTCCCACCAGGGAAAAATCTCTCAGGGCAAATCCAGCAAGGCTGGAGAACTGACAGCTCCATTGCACACCCATTAAAAAAGATTCATGACTGATGACAAGAAATCGGAGAAATTGAATACAGAAAGAAGACTGGAGAAAATAGTACAGAAATACATGGCAAAAGGAAAGAGCTTACAACAGAGGGAAATGGACAATGTACATGCCCACCCTTCAGGGGCAGAAGAAAGCAGTTAGAAGGCAGGCTTAGAAAATGATAAACCAAATGACAGATCTGAAGTGTAGAAAAATGAAAATAGGCAGGAAAGCAGAAGGGTGAGACCTCTTATCGAACAATTCCCACCCCAGACACAGACACAATACAAGCCTGGATCCCAGCATCAACATTCACCTCTTGTCATTGCAACACACTGAAACACGGTGTTTAAGAAAGGCATTTTATCCAAAACCTAATAGCTGGACCACCCTGGTCCAGAATATCCAGACACTGTCATCAAGCTGTTAGTTTCACCTTCAACCCAGTTAGGTAGAGAGTTCATATAGCAACTACATGAGACTATTTTCAAGTTTTGTGGTTGTTTTTTTGTTGTTTGCTTATTTAAAGAGGGGGGGGGGGGGGGGAGGGGAAGGTATCACTAGATAAAGAGCTCCTTGAAAGATTATATTTGCAAAGTCATACAGAAGGCAGTAAATATCTAAGCTGACATTGTCCAGGCAGCCTAAGTATATTAAATGGAAAGTTATAATCCTCATGTTTAAGATCCAGAAAAAGATGGCTTAGTATAATTGAAATTACTTCTTTAAAATACACAAACGTTTGAAGCAGCTTATGAAGAAGCAGGCATTAATCTACACACTGCTCCACTCAGCAAGAACTAGGTCAAACCCTAATGAAAAAAAAAAAAAAAAAAAAGGGAAATATTTTTCTATACAAACACGACAAGTTCCCCTCTTCTTTTCCTGTAACAAATAAATGAAGCTATATGTCAGCTACTTTTCAGAAAAGAGGAACCCTGCCAGTGGTTTTGATTTACAGAGCTAACTTACTGGAAGTGTTAAAGCTTCAGACAGGAAATTGTTTCTTTGCGTTAATCTCAACAAAGTAAGAGACTTTCATTTTTAATATTCAAGTAAGTTGTTTTAATTTCTACCAAAAACCATCTACTAAAAAAAAAAAAGTAGTTTATGTTCACATACATGAATATGTTCCACAGCCAAGACAACGTACAAATTCAGATAGAAACGACATCATGGCTTGACACTGGATTCTGGTGTTAATTTTTAAAATCACCTAGAATCAAGAGGCAGAAACAAAAAGCACCTGAAGGTCCCATTATTTCTGCTTGGATTTTGCTGATACAACCTCACTTTTCCCAACCAGTTAAGCGGCAAACGCAAATTAAGCGTCCACTTCAAATAGTAGGTGCTTGACTCAGTTGGACATTTAAACTTGACCACTGGACACTGGTTATATACCTTATCTTTAAAATATACCTGCACTACTGATTACTAGAGATATTCAGAACAGAGCACAGCAAGGAACGTGGCATTTTGGCCTATTTTCATAGAATCATAAAACAGCTCAGTTTGGAGGGGACCTTGGGCAGGGCTGCCCCTCATCAGCTCAGGCTGCCCAGGACCCCATCCAACCTGGCCTTGAATAACTCCAAGGATGTGGCACCCACAGCTTCTCTGGGCAGCCTGTGCAAGAGACTCACTACCTCCTGAAGAAAGAACTTCTTCCTAACATCTAACCTAAATTTCCTCTCTTTTAATTTAAAGCCATTCCCTCCATGTCCTATCACTGTTAGGTCACGTAAAAAGTCAGACCCCCCTACTGCTTATGAGCTCCCTTTTGTGCTTTACCAAAACTCAGTTTTCATATTAGCCTCTCCCTCTGATCTACTTTTCTTTTAATATATTTCACATCAAGAGGGAGAAGGGATCACCAGAAGAAAAGAACAAAGCATGCAACCCAACTGCCATTCAGACAATAGGAACATGCCTTCACCTGAGCCACAGCAAGGCAACTCCAGATCCCTGCATAACCATTGCCTCACGCATGCACACAACTATCTCTGCATGAACACCATGGTACCAAGGCAGGCTGAAAGTCTTGGATGGAGCCAGCTCTCTGCTACTGTTCTATTTAAACTGTGCAGGCTAATATTAAAGATCTCATTTATGTCTTCTTTAACTCCCCAAAAACTGCTGTGAACGTGAGAGATGGACTTTTAGGAGTCAGCACAAATCCTGACATTTAAGTTCAACACACAGATGGCATTCGTTTCTTATTTCTCTCCACTTACTTACTCCTACAGTGAACCTTCTATCTTTTTATCTCTCTTCTGCTAAACAATCCTATACAGGAGCACTACTTATTTCCAGCCTCTGGCACTGTTATCATACAGTAAGTGCCAGAGCTGAGAAAGCATCCAAAGGAAGTGCTGTCTCAGCACCACACAATGCAGCTGTGTGAGGCACTGGGAAAGGAGAGCATCTTCATCTCCTCCTGCCTACCTCACCCACTGGGGGAAAGTGATGGAAAAGCAGCACATGTCTAAAACTCAGCTGGAAAGTAATCCGTCGCTTCCCTGCATATGAAAAGTCACGCAGGACTTCGTGCTTTCCCACAGAAAGGACTTCGTCCCAATAGACTACACTCGAAGGAAGTTTCTAAATCTTCATCAGCTGCACACGGCTGCCACCTCCCGGCACGAATCTGAGGTCATTAGTAAGAAGTGCAGCTTCAGTGATCCACACCGCAGGGTCTTCAGGGCAGCTGCAGGCAGACCCAAGCAGTTCTCTGCAACACTTCTTATATGGAGTTCCCCTGCTGACACAGGGGACATCCTTCTCTTCATAGGAAAACTAAACATTTATTTTTTGTCAACCATGTCAAACAATTGATGGTTAAAATAAGTGATGGTTAAAATTAACATTTTTAAAAGCTGAACACTCCAGCCTGTGGTTCAGCCAACCATCTGTTGGCAGCCGCTCCTCCAGGAAAGGAGGCTCCTTCAAGCCCAATTCAATCTTGGTAGACTGCAAAAATGTTTTTACCTACCTACTGCTTGCAAGAACTCATCTCCTACTCTTGTATCCGACGTCTCAGAAAGCTTCTGTACACTGCTGGTCATGCAGACACTGTCTGCCTGGCTTGCTGCCATTACTACGGTGTTTCCTTATATACCACTATTAGCCAGAAATCTGTTTCCATTTCCAGAGGTGCCTAATGGAAAGCTGCACGTGGTACCTACTCCAGGCATCTTGTCAGAGTCACTAAACAGCTTTCATATAGAAAGAGACACCAGTCAGGCTGAGCTTAGGAGTATCACTAATGGTCAAATGATACCATATCATAAGTGACTCAGGAGCAGTGGAATTGTTTTGCTGTTGATCTCAAGACCAGATATTGCATATGCTGTTGCTAGTGGCATGATCTTCGGTGACCCTGACTACATGGAAGTGATACCTCTTCCTGGAACGCTAGCTAAACATCTGGAAATTGCATTTAAAGGATTTAATGGATTTGTTTGGCACCAAAAAATAAAAGGAAACCAGGATTACCAATGTCTGCTGCTAGGCAGAGCTGAGATATTGTAAATAACTGTTGTAATTTATCAGGCTGGAAGCATCTGACATTGAATGCAGCTGGTGTCTTCCTGGCACAGAACAATTCAACTCTGCCAAATACACATTCTTAATGATAGGTTGTCAGACAGTCTGACATATCACAGTTTTTAGTAAGCTCATCCCATAACTTCAAAACTTGCTGTTGATATTACTGTATCAGATAGTTTGGCTTCAACTGCCTTCAATAACAGGTCTCACAAATATTCCTGTGAGTCCTATCCATTCTTTCCAATTTAGTAAGCACATGCTACCTATTACTACAAGTAGTTCACTGAAATTTTCCAAGAAGAGCAACAATCCTTGAAGATGGTTAGCACTTCGTAAGACAGAAACTGTTTTTTACCTAAGATTGTTTTTCCCTGTCCTGGCACAATACAACAGTAGACATTCTGGTTAGCATAACTAGGCTCCATCTTACTTCCCTTTCTTCCCCATGCTAACTATCAAAGCTTTCAGAATGCTAACAGAAGTTGTCCTTAAGGATTGATTCATGAATCTTTAGGGCTTCTGTTGATAAGCAGTCTCAAACACAACAGTGCCTGCAGCTCTAAAGCACTAAGTATTGACCAGGATTTACAGACACATGGCTATAATTGTGTTGCTTGTCATCTCTATAGATCACCTTAAAACAGAGGAAACACTCTTTACCATTAATCTCAGTTGTTTAGACAGTGTTAATTTTGTTCAGATAAATGTTTAAAGTGCATTCAGCATAGCACTAAAGTCTCCATCTAACCTGAAAAACAACACAACCATTACCCGTAGGCAGAAGGTGGGGAAACGTCTTACAGGATGACAAGTCAATATGGGACCAGATTGGCTAATTCTTTCTTTTCTGTATCTAACAATGCTATCCCCACATCCTGGGGACTGGGCTCACACAGATCTAGAAACTTACTCACAGAGCATCAGGAAGCTTTAGGACAAATCCCAGCAACATCTTGTACATTTTTTAGGGTTTTTTTTTGTTTGTTTGTTTTGTTTTTAAACCAGCCTGCACTACCAATAGAATGTTCTAAATACCTAGAGCACATCTAGAAAGGATCAAACAAGTTCCACAAGACTATCTCTGATAAGCACAGTTACCACCTGAAGAGAGAAGTTTCCCCAGCACACAGCTACATACTGACCTGATGTTCAGCCATGACAGCATAGGTGTTGTGCCTCCACCAACAATCCACACAGTGAAGAAGACAATTAGGAGAGTTGTTGAGAACATCATCTGATGAGCATAGGTAGCAGTATCTCGTATGGCCAGAGCAAAGGCCATGGCTCCCCTGAGACCTATGTGAAAAAAGGTGAAATAGAACTTCAGAAGCACAATCACGCCTTCATAATACAGCATCTACAGGCTGAAAGTGATAAGCAGAAAGCAAGGGGTTCAACGTACTCTCACAAGAGTTTTGGCTCCCTTGGTTTCCTTGGTAAATTACACCCTGGGATGACTTACAATGTAACTTGCTCTGGTAGTTTTCTGTAACCTACAGCATCCACAAGTGCTACAGATTAAGTGTTTCCATAAATTAATAGGAAAGAAATTCAGAAACAAACAAGTTGCAGACAACAGCAAAATAAGTTTTGGAAATCAAGCAGCACCCCAAATCTAAATGAAAAGGCACATTTCTCCAACACTTCAATTGAAAATACTTCGTTCCCAACATGAAGTGATCATAAGCTGCCAGCAGCTGTCATTTCAAGATGTCACTCTTCTCAGACATTACACTTTCTATGAAAGTTGAAAGATACATGAGTGCATGCTACAGCTGCCAAGTCTTCTGTAAAGGAAACCTACGTGTTTGTGCATTATAAATCAGGAGGCAGTTCTACATCTTATGATTTAAAAAGAATTACTGCTTTACCAAACACTTTTGCTGTTTTACCTGAAAACATCATCATGTGTTGAAAATTCCAGCTGATCTTATGCCTTCTGCCCAGATTCAGCAAGAAGGAGAGGGGGTAGATGTGTGCAGCTCTGCCCAAAAAGATCGCAATCTGTTCACAGCTGAGGGTTAAGGATTTCATCTTCCTGGGGTATTAATACACTCTTGGGCACCTGGCTCTAACATGAAACTTCTGTTTTAATGAAAAATTTATGCAACAATATCAAGTGTCATGCTATTCCTGTCTATATAGAACAGACTTTCACCAACTATGTGCAGAATGAACTCACTGCACAAAATGCAGACTATTATAACCATGTGTTTTTAATGCAGTTAAATTACATCTAGTATGAAGACTATCAGCTGTGCAAACAAAAACTTAAAATACCAAATTTTAAGTAACTACCACCTCCAACATGAGATTGCATTTTAGACCAACGGAAAGGCAGCCCTAGCATAGAAAGAAAGTCAATATAAAATACCAGCAAGTGTCCACTACCATCTCTCTTGCAGAGGCAACATGGCCTCTGGTCGGTGGGCATTTAAGAGTTCAGAGGAACTACAAAGATGAATTAAAAAATAATCATCATCACTAGAATGAGGTTCAAAAAGCTTTTAAAAAGTACTGCAGAAATTCCTAACCATAAGTGATAAGCTCCTACCCTCCTGCACTATGGTTCCAATGAATAACTAGAAAGCTGAATAAATGCTCCACCCATCTAAGGAACACTTTAGTGCAAATTAGACCAATAAGCTGGAATCCTATTACACACCAACACAACATTGTTCATTTACTGCTAGGATAACAACATTAGAAGAATGAAGCAGCTCTCTCATGGAAAAGAAAAGCACAAAAGAACTCAAGAGTTACCTGGGTTGTTGTTATACCTAAATACTGAAGTGCAACAATATAGTCCACCTCAGTGGAGCTAATATTTTGATCATTACTTTCATAAAAAGCTTCATGCAGTTATTCCAAGCAATTTCTACTGCAGTCCTTTTTGGCACTACAAAAGTCGCCATCATGACCAACACCTGTAGGAAGAATGAGTAGGATTTTGCTAGCAACACTGAGGCCTTAGCTCTGCCTTTGCAGTCCAACCTTTCTCTTTCAACAGTAATGATGTTTACATATTCCCCCATATTCCACTCCACAAGGGATTAACTCAATGGGGAAAGTGGCTGCTGAGGCAAAATGTGGCTGTAAGTACACCAGTGTTGTAGTACAAAGAAATGTGAAAAATGCAATAAAAGTAGGTGGCCAGGAAAAGAAGCAAACCAACATTCTGAAAAGAAACAAGACTGATAGCGTTGCCTGGACAGAGGACAGATGGGCATAGCAAGAACAAAAAAAATGACAACATTCAGCACACCAGACAACTATTTCATCCATGTCTTCAACCAACGGTCACAGGGCTCCAGAACATTTGTTAATTCGGAAAAAAACAGATGTGAAGACGTGGAACATTTTTTTCAGAGTTTCAGAAAAAAAGTAAATGATCAAAGATAAAGAGAAGTGCGATAAATCCCTAGAAGTAGTACAGATGTGAGAGAAACAATAATGTGGAGAAAAAATAAACATATTCTAGAATAGAAAGCAGCCTATTATAGTACATAGTTCTTCCACCTACGCTGTGAACATCTCTAGAGCAAAGACTGGGAAAGAGCAGAGGGATGAACACCTATAACACTTGTAACATATTGTAAAATAATTTGTGTTGTCAAGAATCAAAGAGATTTTGTATTAGAATCTATGATTCTATGATTTTAATACAAAATCTCTTTGATTCTATGATTCTATGATTCACAGCATAGGTGGAAGCACTATGCACTATAATAGGCTGCTTTCTATTCTAGAATATGTTTATTTTTTTAATTAATATATATTATTTCAATGTCAGTGGGAAGTAATATTCCAAATATCTTGATGCCAAGTTACATCGTCCAGATCCCTCTTAAGGCACTATTCCAAAGCTTTCCAGCCTTAAGCACTAGATATCAACTGTAGGAATGGGAAAAACTGACTACAATGTAGATTCCTCTCTTAAGTAATTCAGGAGCCCTGAAAGTCGAAGATGCATTTCAGCTTGTAGCCACAACACCGTGCATGCTTAATCTTCATGATGCAACATATACTTTCTTGAATCGTAAGGTCTGGAGAAGAATAAAAGTTTTGAGCCTTCCTTTCCCAAAAGACATTAATTCTTGACATAGGTACAGTGAATAACAGACCAATGCAGGCACACATCCCCTCTCCAAAAACTCTCCCTCATTCCCCCAGCTTCTCTTTTCCACTCTTCTCACTCCCTTAGATTCATCTAGTATAACTTCTCTAGGTGGGCAATGTATATATGTGAGATGAGAACAGGTAAAAATCAGAGTCCTAAACATCATCTGTAAATCCCTTACATCTTTCGAAAAACAAATGAGCAGAAGATATTAAAAACAAACAAAAACAACTCAAATAATTTGCATTGGTGAACTACTCTTCACCAAGAATTCCCTAGTATCCTCATCCATCACTTTACCTTTAGATTCAATGTTTCTCCATATCTATTTAGCAGCTGCTCACATTTCCCAAGTAAGTGACTCCCTTTGCCTATGCTGACAAATGTAGCAGCACACTGTTCCCCCCTTCTGCTGATACTGATGTTTCCAAGCTAGGAAGAAAATTTGCGAATCCAGTGTTGAAAATTTCTCTGTGCTTCAGCTACATGGAGGAAACCATATTCATTTACTTACATGTTGAATTTACATGACTTTTTGTACCTGCTCAGGTGCAGAGCCAACAACTTTGTGGCAGAGGCTTTAGGGCTTTGATATAAGGGTTAATTAAATATTTTCTTAGACTTCCTGTGCCTGCAAGACATGGGAGAACTCTGGTCAACCACCATTTCTTTGGTCAATGCCATTTATTTGATAAAGCTAACACACACCACCAGTCTTCAGGTACACATGAAAATAGAGAAGCCTCAAACAAACTGAAAAAGGATACAAAAGCTCCAATGATGAAAACTGGGCTGAACATGTGTTTCTGGAAAGTAAACAGTGCCAAACCCATATAAGAAAAGATGAAGTTCTCAGCCAGGAAGTGCAATACCTCAAATAGCTAAGGAAAGAAGAAAAAGAATAACATGTTAAAGGCCAAGCAATAAATATGCTTTTGAAAATAACAGTACACAGCACTATAGCAACACACTGCACAGAAGGTGAAAGGATCTTGCCTGCTTAGTGCGACTTCTTGATTCAACTGACAAGTTATTGTACGTGTAATGTGCCTGAGTAATTCCACAGAACAGGACAGCCACTACACCTGTGAACAGAATCACATGTAAAAATCAGTCTGTTTGCTACATGAGCACAAGACATTTTCCCTTCTCAAGTCCTATTAACTTACCCTTAACCTTGAGATTTTATGAACTTCATTTTCAAATCAAGGATGGGGCCAGGCATACTGGGACACAGATGCTTTTAAGCCAAATGAAAGCTGTTCTAAAGAGCTTTTGCTGCACAGTGAGTTCCACCCTCTACGGCATTGTACACAATATAGAGAAGATTTAAGTGCTAGCATCACGTTTCTCATAGAAAGGTTTTAATGAGAAAGTGGATACGCCGCTAAGATGGGCAGGAGTTCTGTCTTAGTGTGCTCAAAGCCACCGACTCACCAGTAAATCCACAGGCTTCTGCAAGCAAGAAAGTGCTCCAGGACATTAAGAAGAAGAGAGCCGTTTCCAGCAGAGGGAAGCAGTGTAACTTGGTAAACTTTGTCACGTTAAGTTATTTGTTAAGGGATCACAAATAAAAGAAATCCCATGGTCCTTTGGCTTCTCTCTACTTAACATCTGTGAAAAGCGCTTTTATGTGCTAATAACCAATGCTGGTCCAAAACCACATTTTTTATTTATTTTTTACATGAAAAACATCGATTCCACATCATGACATTAAGACAAACTTCAGAATTGAGGTCTCCTTTTCAAGTCATTAATTTTGGATATTTGTGCTGCACAGCTGCAGCACAACTCACCTCTTTCAACTAATAGCTTACCCTGTACCACATTTCCCTGCAAAGTGCCAGCACGGAAGGGATATATACTCAGTGTTCCTTTCAGATTGCGTTTTTTCCTCTCAATATATTTTATTTTTAGATAAAGATTTGCACACGCATACACACTGGTAACCTTTAGATAAATCATAAAATGCATTCGGAAGTGTTTCATTTACAGGGCTGATCTCAACTACAGAAACACTGGGATGAAGTACATTCATCAGAATTTTTCCGCTCAGACTTGTGGATAAGTCTTTTTCAGCAAGTTTGGATATTTCTGCATTTTTTAGGTAAAACAGATATCCTGCCTACAAGAAGATAGATTTCTTCTCCCTGTGTTGATACATCTTAGAGAAAACGCCAGCTCAACCACAGCAAGCTCAGCCTTTCCAAAGGGAAGAGAAAACAAATTTATCTTCCAAATGAGAGAACTTGAGTAATACCAAACACACAGAACTAACAGTTCATGTAGGTAGTGAAAAGTGATACAGGTTTCAGTTGCCTTAAATATAGCTCTCCACATACTTCAAAACTTTTGTTCCCATGTACGGAACCTTTTCCCCCCTCCACTCACTATTTTGACAGCAAGTAAACAGCACAGCTTACTATAGCTCAGGTGTCGATAGCTGTGCGCAGCTGTACAGGGAGTTACAGAGAGAAATCATGTGCTACAGGAGTGGTAGAGAAACCTCTGGTCCTTCTGAAGACTGATGGCTAGCAGTCTTTGAAATCCAAGCAGGGCAACATGAGGAGAACAGTATGGGCACCTGGAACAGCAAGATGTAGCACTCTCCCTGTCCACAGGAAGGCAACCAGCACCTTGACAGAGACACGAGGGCTGCACCAGCATCCACCACTCCTCTCTGTGTATAATACAGCTGCATCCAGGGCTCTCTGTGGCATTACACAATCAAAGCTAATGGCAACGCAGCTGCTTAGGGAGCCATGGTTCAGTACATTAAAAACAATGAGGAGCACCACTTTCACAGGAAATTCACAGGCCCTGGGAAGTCTGCAGCACACTGCACTCTTTGTGACTCTTGCAAGAAGCATTCAGTTGGCCCGCAAGACTCAGTGGAAGCAGTCTCCAATGGGCTTTATCACAGAATAGTGTTCACAGCAAGCCACAAGTGATTAACACCAGAGGCAAACAGCCGACAGCATTTCAGTGGTTAGCACAAAGCACTCCTGAGCCTGGCTACCTGCTCCCCACCCGCACTACTGCTTCCTGTTGGCATTCTGCAAGGCTTAGAGGAGGGAAGGGCTCTGAAGCGCATATTCCAGATACAACTTCAGACACAACCCTGTTTTGCCAGAAGGCTGAACTCAAAAGAAAAGCCCAAACTATGATCAAAAAGTCTCCATGACTGCTGGCATTAAACAAAGCATAAAACTCAGCATTTTCTAAACAGGTGTTATTCTCCGCAGGGTCCTTTTTTTTTTTTTTGACACAATCCATCTCCTTGCCATTTAAGACATATAGTTATACTACGTGGATCACTCCCACATCCCAACAGACTTATTGTGTAATATCATACTTCCAAAGCAGCAACAACCACTCAAGCAGTACTTACAACCCATCTTCCACAGAAGACTTAGATAATCCCACTACAGATTTATCCCAGTGCCTGACTCAAAAGGAATTCATGTATTTCTTTAGCAACTAGACAGTCACATCAGCTGCTCCATGGGAGAAAAAGAGGTTGAATGTTGTTCCCCTGAAGTTAGAAAAGGGCCCTCGTTAGAACTGATTCCTCATTTCCAGTCTTTTCTGGCAGCCTTGTGAATCAAACTCTTTATTTCTCTTGCCACTATAGTGTAAGCAACCATACCAAAGTAATTTACTAAATTCAAAATGAAGACTTGTGCTCGTCATTCTGAAGGAAGAGGAGGGTGAGAGAAAAGAAAAAAAAAACATTTATTTTAATTGACCAAATTGAAGTACTAATTCAAAATGAGTATTATTTGTTTTCTTAATTTGAACATTAAAGCAAAGAGTTTTCTTTCTTTATTCCTTAGACATAGCATTTTGGCTTCACTTCATTCCAGCCAGCCAGATTCTACAATTTAGAAAGAAAACACCAAATGGTGCAATACTTTAAATGATATTTTAAAAAGATAATAATAATAACCAAAGGATTTGAGGCCCAGTCAGTTTGCTGAAAGCCAGAACAAGCCTATGTATATTGTCTGCAATGTACTTGCAAAATAAGTATTCTGTCTGTTCTCAAAGGACAGTGCATGACTGCATGAACACCCTTTGCTGGTAGAGAGGTATGGTAACGGGTACTTCACAGCTGTAACAGAGCTATAGAACACTGCTTGGGAATAAGGTTCTACTGACTTCACTCAAGATTGAAGTTACAGATTCTAACTAGCAAAGATGTACAAATGTACATTTACAGTTAGTTTCTATGCTATTACATACTATTAAGTAATCTCCTGAAAAAAACTAGTTAAAATTGTATAATTAAGCAACAGTTTATGCATTTTTATGCATTTAGTTTTAAACCAGAGGCTGTCTTGTGAACAGCACCCTTCCTTCTTGTCTCATGGCACCCTCCTGAGCACAAGCATTAAAAACAGCAAGAACAAATTGCTGCTTTAAAACATGATTTTACAAAATGGATCTGAAAGCATTCCAGCTGCAATTATTAGATGCTCAGAAAGCCAAAACTACAGCACCTGCATTTGATCAGATAGACCTATAGGTGGCCAGTGGCTTAAAAGCCAGTTTAAGAATCATCATTCTGGGTCACATCAACTGCAGACCAGTGGAACTGGAATACAAAACACAGAAGCACCATAGCACATATTCATCTGTATATCTGAAAAGTTTCCATTATGCAGTATACAATCAGGCAAATCTGAGTGGTGTGTCTATAACAAAATACAGCTGAGAGACTTCTGCTTAAGATAATGAATCACAGGTCCATTATTATTATGCAAAATATCACATTTTACCCCTTCTAGGTCAGTTTTCAGAAGTCTGGGGAGATCAAAGCAAGCTGGAACAACACAGAAATGTCGTTATCTTTCCCAGTCTAAAAGCAAAAAAAAAGATGTTTCTTTTCCCCTTAAGAAGAACCACAAGCTTAAGGTTTACTGCCCAAGACTAAAGCAAAACCCATCCAGATTGCTCCCTGAGTGCTTCAGAGTTCTGATCAAACAAAATAAGTGTCAAGAGAGCAGGACAGGTCATGCAAAGCACACAATGCCATGATGTTAGCTCTGACAGAGGTACAGTCTTATCCAAGCTGCATGATGAGATTTTCAGCAAAAAGTTTGAATGCAAAGCGCTCAGAAAGACCTCGCTAGGGTCAAAAAAGGCTATCAAAGATTCTGCTGAATACAAAACAAAACACCAGTTATCTTTCAGTTACCTTACATAATAAAAACTATTTTTGATAATTCCTAAAAATGAAAGATAGGCCATCTATTTAGAGCCTCTTATTGACTTTAACCCTTTTAGCAGCACACTGCATGCAGTAACATCATTAAAACTTCTGGTGTGGCCACAGCTATACTGGAAAAAGTCATTTCTGTGGGTATCTTTCAATAGATAGAGGTAAATCTTCACACACACATTGAAACAAGCTAGAGTCACCATTGCTACAGCTGGAAATAGGTGAGCACTGTTAGCACCTGAATGTGGTTTCCAATTTGGAGGAGCTGAACATAAAAAAGGATATCAGAGCTGTCACTACTCCTGTCACTGCTCCCATCATGAAAGAACCACTGAATATTCCCAGGAAAACACCAACTGACTTGAAAAATGCTGCTGCATCAAAAGCATGGGTATTTTCACCTGTTGGCTGGTAGGCAACTATAGACCTAGGAAGAGAGTAACACAATGAGAAGTTAGAAGTGGCATCAGAATGGTTTTACTCCTTAACAGTAGAAAATGAACAAGAGAACAGACCAACCCATACTGAAGGCAAATTTTTCCTCTCTGGACTGTGTATGCCTGAAGAATCTTGGCAAAGGCTTGTGATATATATTGTCAAGTTCAAGGCAATAGTCTTAAATTTGAAACAGCATGTCTAAAATCGAAATTTTTTTTCCTCAGAAAAAGCATTTAAAACAGTTAAGTAATTTCAGAGTAGAAATTCAAGTAGTTACTTACGAAGATAATACAATGGCAACAGCATCATTCAGCACACTCTCCCCAAACAGAAGAGCATAGAGATCAACATCAGCATGCAGCTCATTAAATATTGCTAGCACAGTAACTGCAGGGGAAAAAAAAAAAAAAAAAAAACCACACTGGATGACTTCAGAAACGACCGTGAGCTGAGAAAGCAGACTTACCAGCTTGCCTTAAGCAACAAAACACAAGCATTGAAGTACAGGATCAAAATCAATCTGGGAAACAGACTAGTCATGTTTATCTACAGGTAAACAATTCCGCCATCAGCTTTAGGGTAGCCTCATTAGGCAGGAGCTCTGTGCCCTCCCACACGCACAGCGTTTATAGCAAAACCCCCATGATGGATGGGCACAGTGCAGAAAAAACACTTCTGCTATTTTTTGTAGAGTGCTCTGCTATTTTTTGTAGAATGTGTTCCATATAAGAACCAACAAAAACACTGTGTGGCTCTTGCTGTGTGGATTGTTGACGTAGCTTTATTATTTTGATCATAGCACTAATGGTACTAAATGTTCCCCAAAGCATACCTCCTGCCACAGGAGTGTGCATTTGCACAGGATTTGAAGTGGGCAAGACTGCTAAACATTTACAGCAGTCCTCTCAAAAAGGCTCCAGTCTGACATGAAGGAATGATTTCAGATGTTCCCATATATGAGCTTCAAAAATCCCATGGCAATTTTTTGCACAAAGGCCAAAACAGTGTGCAACCATAGTCTGCTCAGAGCTCAACTCAATTACAGGAGCTATTTCCCATTTTCCCAACAAACAACTCTGAGCACAAATAAACTGTTTTAAATGTCACAATTCACACTTCACTCCATCCCCTGGCCCTGCTCTTACACCAACACTCCAGACTGACTTAGCCAGCACAAACACCTTTGTGAACATGCTGGATTTAGAGGGATAACTCAATTTTCTGCCAAAAGCTCAAATTACTTCGCAGAAGAGCATTCTTCTCCTTGAATTTGTATAACACGAACTTCATTTGAAGGAGTAAAAAAATAAAAAGCCCTTAAATATAGCTCTGAAAATATCAGATGTCAGACCCAACAAAGACACAGGAGTCCTGATATCCAGTGTAATTTATTTTCAGCCCTAGACTTGAAACTTTGCTAAAAATAAAAAAAGTCTGTTGGGGAAAAATAATTAAAATACTGTATAATGAACAGGAAAGTTGAATTTGCCCCCAGACATACCGTCACATAATCACCAAACTGATGGAATAGCTTTCACAGCACCCAGAATCTGTGTGCATTTCAGAAGATCAGAGATGTTAGAATAACATAAATGAAAATAAAGTACCATTAATATATTCATGCTATACAGCCAACAGTCCAAGCAACAGGATCATTTTGGAAGGTCATTAAAAATTGCTCAGCAAGCTACCTGGATCAGTGGCAGATATTATCGCTCCAAAGAGGAGGCAATCTGTATAATAGAATTTATCAGAGAGCTGTCCCACCAACTTCATTAGTTTCACAACCCCATACATGAGATTCCTGAAGAGAGAGGATAAAACAGTCCAAGTCAAACAAGTTGGCACATTTCAAACAAGCAAAGGAAAACCACGAGCAACAATATTTCAGGTGGGCTTTGTTATGCTGGAGCTCTCTGGGACAGTGCTGCAGTTTAAGCTCTCAAAATAAAGTCTCCTCTCTTCTCTAGGAACTGAGTCAAGAGCGAGACATGATCCGGTGTATATAAAGTAAGCACAGCATGAATCCTGTTCATACAGCCAGCACAAACTCCACAGGCTGCTTCCTTTTTCCACCACAGGAAACATTTCCATGCTCAAAATTCCCCTTGGTATTGCTTCTCCCAACACAGTATATAGAGAAAAAGCTTTGAACTGAGAATAGCTTTTAAAGTATTTCTCTGCAGTGAAATTGAGAGATGCAAACCAAAGTCACCTATGCAAACTCAGGATTTCTGTATTTCAGAATATCCATGCACCAAGAACACAATAATATTAGCCGTGTGATTGTATGCAAGTAAACTAACGTGCCTATCTTAAACCAAAATGGAAGGGACACCTCCAGAAATTTGATAGCTAAGATTCTACTACAAGCAGTGCCTACAATTCAGAATAAAGTTAATTCTAACAGGAGTCTAAAAAGGTTTCACTTTGGACTATAACATAAGATCAAAAACTGAACACTGCTCTTTAGTACTCTGGACTTGTCGAAAGATTCAAATTCAACAATATTGTTTCGGGGTCAGTATTCCTTAGAAGTCAGATCTCAGCAAAAGTTACCCTTTAATTTTGAGTAGAAGAATCAGAAATAACTTTCAAACTGATCACAAAATTGAAACTATCTAAATGGCTCAATGAACTCAAGGGACGGATATCACAAATTTCACTTACCCAATGATAAAACAAGAGACTGCTGTTCCTAAAAAGGCATAGGCCAAAATTGACCCCAAATTCCTGAAAAAGTGTCTCTGTAAAGAAGAAAAAAAAGTTTAAATACGTAAAAAAAAGAAAAAAGAAGAGAAAAAAAAAAAGAAGTTAAAAACACTGTGCATCATTACACTTGCATTCATTGCTACATTCCAGAGAAACCCTTCAATTACTGCAATGCAAATTCTGGTATTATGTATATAGATAGGATATATAGATGTAAGAGTTAGCTTCGAAACTAAAAACATGTACCACATGAGTAATTTATGGCATCTTCTAGTGAAACAACAATCTGGGCCCTTCTGTTATCCAGAGTCTGGAAAACCCCCCACTGGAGTTCAGTTTGAGGTTTACTTCCCAGTATAATGCACTGCATTTTGGACATGTAACAATTCGTAGGAATATCTTTTAGCTCAAATGCAACCAATGTGGACCTCTGTCAGGGCACAAAGGAAAACAAATTAGCAAGATTAGATACAACTTAATGTATCAATAGTGGGCGTATACACACGTGTTTATATGCACATATATTTAAAGTATTTTCTCTTAAAACAGTAAGACCTAACCATCTATGGAGGAAATAAAGATTTTTCTTACTGATATACACACATGATTGAAATGGAGACTGCACTCCTGAACAGATCAGTCTCCCACTAAGAAATTTTCCTCAGAAGATGATTACACTTACCTTCTTCAGGCTATAACCAGCATGAAAAATAATAGGAGGCAACAGAATGTTGAAAAAAACTTCTGGGTCAAATGTAACCTAAAAAATAGGTAAATAAATAAAGTGTGAAACAGTCACACACATTTTAATGTCTTTTTCTTCTTTCATTTTTGACAGTTACTATTTTTAAGTGTTGAAATAACAATCAATTGGCCAAGTTGACCCTCCAAATTACTGCTCAGCCCTACAAAGACGCAGCAGCAAAAAGCTGCAGTTCTTCATAGGG
The DNA here is from genome assembly GCA_030625065.1 of Alectoris magna. Taxonomy (NCBI): domain Eukaryota; kingdom Metazoa; phylum Chordata; class Aves; order Galliformes; family Phasianidae; genus Alectoris; species Alectoris magna. Next base: position 66,549,480 of record CM060560.1, read on the forward strand.
AACAGCATCTAGAAAAACAACCTTTGCCTTCATCACTGATGACAGACTTGAAACAGTCCCAAACATAGTCCCTTTTTTGAAATAAAATTAATTCTAACGGAAATGATGGTGAAAAGGTGTCAAATTATACATGATATTCGTGTATTTGCAGATGAAATTATATTTAGACATTTATTTTTTCTGAGCCTAGTCAGTACACTGTTATTGCAAGCCAGTCAAGTCATGTACAAGTCTGGTTTTCAGGAAGTGGAATCACCATCACTTCCAAGTGTTTCAGTGGATGCTGCAGATATCCGTGAAAGACTATACTAGACAAAGGAACAAAACCAATCATTTATAATTCAAACAAGACCTGCATACATGTGAGACTAGACCTAGTGTCTGAACACAAGCTAGAAGACTAACACAAAAGTGTGTACTCCCAGAATGGGGCTCATGTCAGCTCACTTCAGATGTCTGTAGCAGACAGGTACATATAAGCAGCCACCTTCGTAGTCATTCAGAGTCATCCTCATCATAATTACTGAAAGTATTTTTAAGTCGCAATCCTGAAGCGTCAGTTCTGTACTTCAAAATCTAGCTTTGCTACCCACTAAAGAGGCTTAATTCCCGTCACTGAATAAAATAGGAAAGGGAATAGCAATTCTGAGCAACAGTTGATAGATGAGTTTCATTTCTAATACCAGACTGTTTAATTCAGTGGATTACAGGATGCAACCACCAACTATTTCCTGAAAGTAAACAGATTAAAAAAAAAACCAAGGAAATAACACCAGGAAACAATGACCACTCATTTCCTTCTGTACCTTATATTATAGAGGCAGCATCAGGCTTTTCTTGCTCTGCTGGTTTTCATGAATTCTACAGATACTAGAAGCGTACACTAAGTCTCCAGCAGCAATCAAAGGCTTTGGGAAAGTACTGCACAGTGGCAACAGAACAGTTTTGCCAGCAGCAACACAATACAAAAGGTGCTTTTCAATTAAGCATTGAGGTGCTGTTACCACCAAAAGCTCTGACATTTGATACTACTATTCAAGGGAACTGTAGATTTAAGAGCATCAAGAAGGCAAAGCATGCAGACAAACAGCACACATCCACTAGAAATGGCCTACCCTCACCTTTCGCAACATGTCATTTTGCTCCACGTTGTGGATCTTCCCAGGGCTTATTTCACCTTTAAGTGTATATTCGAAGAATTTCCCGCTGACGTTGACCAGCAGGGTTGTGAATGGCCTGTCCTCCTGCGAGCAGCTCAGGGGTTTATCACGGCCGCTGGAAGAGGGAGTGCCGTATCTCAAGATTACCCCAACAATCAGTCCTGGAAGAAGAGGATTAAAAATCCATGAAGCTGATTTGACACTCCTGTACCACGCTTCTGAGTTTGGAATATCAACTGAGGTGTAACACGAGAAGCTTACGTATGTTTTGCAGTGAATGGCTACTATCAGTTTCCTGCAAGGGAAAAGAAGCCCCAGGCAAGCACGCTGACACTATTGATGAATCTGTAAAATCCAGTATCTGCTCAAAAAGACAAACAAAATACTCACACTTTCATCTCTCTTCTTCCTCATTCACACCTCTAATGTGTAAGCTCTGAATTGTGCTGCAGGCTGAGAACTGGGATATAACAAACATTTCACCTTCTTCTGAGCAGAACTGAGTAAATATAACCAAATAACGACTGCTGAAAATACACAATACTGAATACTGAAAATATACTTCACTGAAACTATTTGTTATAAAATACCGTAATACAGCTGCAGCAATAATACAGCTTTCTGCCTGGCAATTCTAAGCAAGCCAACAATGGCAGTTGCACAATCTCCTGTGTACTTGCAAATTCTGCAACTAAAGTTCATATGGCGTGCACAAAGAAGTCAGCTGCACCTCTTTCACTAAACATAAATAAAACAAGGTAAAAAATGAGCAACCAGAAGAGGCATAAAATGTGCCATTCAGGAATATAAAAATAATTACTCAGGCAGTCTAACGAAAATCCAACCAGAAAACACTATCAGTAAGAGGAGCGTCATCAGCGTAAGCAAATAGATGAATAAATAAAGGTAACCAAATGGAAGAACCATGCCAGGAAGAAAAAAAAAAAAGCACTGAAGAAAAATAAGCTTTTAACTGAGCACTGTTCCTTTTACAACATACTGTGAAAAGCAATATTCCAGCCCTACAGGAGGAATGGGTAAGAACAGTCAGAGTAGTTTTGGTCTGAGAAGTACACAAATTGATATCTCCTTCAAGTCTTCCCTGTCATCTTTAGATAATCTGTGATTTAATCCTTGTTGCAGACAGCTGAAAGGTGATGATGGGTGACTGTCAATAAAGAAATGATCCTTCTGTTGGCAGGTCAGTAGTTAATGCTGGTTTTGCTCTGTGACCCCCACTCTGCATCCACAGATCTCTTTCCCCAGATGGTAGATAAAGTTGACAGGTATTAATAGGAGAATAAATGAGGTATAACAAGAAAGAAACCACACATCACCAAAAAATGTAACTTTATAGCATATACCACAGAGTAATAAACTGAACTGTAATAAAAAACAAAACAAAAAAAAGACCAACTCCCCATTCTCTTCAGGTTCAGAGTAGAAAAACAGTCTTGATGTAAAAGAAGATACAACGCAATAGCTGTGACACTCAAGTGGGTGGTTATCCTCTGGTCCCCAAGAGAACATAATGGCAACAGATCATTAAAAAGTAATGGGAAGATTAAGATGTATTTTATTTAGAAAACAGACTATTTATTTAGAAAAGTATGCACTGAAAGAGAACACGGGGAAGTAAACTCTTCAGCAAGACAAGACTACTTACCGACATTTCAAAACGCTGACAACTTAAATACAGAGCTTTAAAGAGCACGTTCCATATGACCCCAGAGTATTTTACAGCTACACTTAACTGATGTAATAAAAATGCAGCTATGCACAAAATGACAAGTTATAGCCAGTCAACTTCAAGCCATTCGCACTGCCAATTATGTCTACAGATGCTTTCCACAAACCCAGCAAGTCAGACCGACGAAACTTACTGTTGTTCTCACTCCCCTCCCCCCTACAGAGGGCTAGGCTCTCACAATGCATCAGGAAGATGTTCAGTCGTAAAAATTCAGCTAACCAGGATCAGCCCAAAGCCCTGCAGTAAATCAGAAGCAACAAAGAAAACTCCACAGATTAGCTCATATGCAGTAGTGGCACAAAACCAGCTCTATACTCATACTAAGCCGAGAATACTGAGGAGGATAGACTTAGCAGCCTCTTAGGCTTAGAGAGCATCATTCAGTGAATTCATTGCTAAAGCAGACAGGAAACCCTTGTTGCCATCGTATTAGGAGGATGCACTACAGGGCAGGATGTGATTATATTATAGAACTGGATATAAATCAGTCATACATTTTCTCCACTGTAATAAAATATTAGCGGTTATTTTAAGTCTGGATTTGAATACATAACAATTACATCCATAACTCATATTTAATGTTTGAGGTTAAACATACATTAACCATCAGTATTCCATGGCCTGGCTACAACACCTGCTGGGAAACATCCTGTCTTGTACCCTTCCTCCTGATAAAATACCAAACTGGACATCCTTCACATCAAGCACCACACAGTTTAGGAACATCCGATCCCTGCTGTCAGGCTACTATCTTGCAACTCCTCCCACAGCAACTGCAGGAAAAAACAACATCAGGATGCAGCTGAGACCAAAGTCTGCGGCTACTGCTTTCCTCGGGGTGGCCAACGAGAAGGTAGGAGGCCACCAGAAGCAGTGGCAGCTAGTCAAGGGATGGTGCTGGCAGGGCTCAGTCCTGCCTAGAACTGCACAGGGGTCAGTCCTGAAAGGAAATAGGTATGAAAACATGTGGGGCCCAAGCTGGTAACAGGAATCCTATGACAAGTGTCATCAGAGAAGAAACAACTAGGCAACTGCTCGCTCAGAAGATGAGTCACAAGAGTAGAACAGATCCCTAATCTCACAAAGGCACAAGCATGCTGCTATAGTTAACACACAATCCATAAAGAGCAGGCTCTGAGCATTCAAGTGAAGTGTGCCAGCTAGGCACATTTGACAGAAGCGAGCTGCAGAGAGCCTCAAGTCATTAACACTTTTCTAAACAAGCTCAAAGTCCTTATAGAAAACTGTAGGGAAGCATTTATGGTTCCAATGAACATCCGCTCTTCTACACACTAAAAAGTTCCTGGACTTGTTAGATCACTTTGACAGACTTTCTTCATCTGATGAAACAGCATTAAGAAAGCTTATATACTCAGTCATCACCCCAAGGTCCCAAACAACTGAAGACCTAAGAACTAGAGTGCTTTTTAAGCAGACCGAACAGCCTGATTTACAGCTTCAGAAAAGATGCCCTCCTAAGCTGCCTGTCATCATGTGTTATACAGAGGGCAAGTTCATCCTTTATAAATTCTCCCTAGATATTTGACTTCAAGCATTTCTGGAACATTAGAGTCACAGCTGCAGAAAAAGGACAGAAGAGAATAAGACTTGGAACTGCTCAGAGGGCAAAGCTAGTGAGGCACTCTACACTTACTTTAGCAGCTACTTCTAGGATAACACAAGCACAAATTCGGTACAGCACTACTGCTTATTTAGAGGTGTAAGGAGGGATGGAAGTTAGGAATATTTACAAAAGAATCAATACACCAGCCCCATGCTACCTTCATCTCACATTCTCTTCACTGATGAAGAGTCAATGAAGAATGGTGGATCAATAGAGCAAATATTTGAATGCTTGAGAACATTATAGCTCATCAAGAAGGTAACCTGAAGTGCCACTAAACCAGCACAGCCTTTTACTGCAGGATTGTCACAAGAGAAAACAAGCCACAGGTGAGCTATAAATACTGCAAAATTTTAGAAAAGCCATAAGTTACTTGTGGTAACTGTTGTAAGGGCAAGTTTGCACCACTGCCCATAAGGATTCTCTGGAAAGCTAATTTCAGAAATTAATAGTTAATGCCTTGCCTTCAATGCATGACTGGAATTCTCACTTTTAACAGCGAAAGCATTTATGCCACTACTTTGCCTGTATACCACTGATCATGCTGCTAGTACTTAAAGAACATCTTATTGGAAATTACATATTAAAAAGCTGGGACTGTCATTTCCCTTTTTAAAAAGAATCACAAGTGATAGCAAAACCATTAGATTTCAGGTATAGTCAACATCAATCCAAGAAAACATCATTTTAAGTAGTATATTTACCTTTCTTTTGAGCACAGAAGTCACTGATGTCAGTCTAGGAGTTAGAATCACAGAATCATTTGAGTCGGAAGAAGGCTTTAAAAGTCATCTAGTCCAACTCCCCTGCAACGAACAGGGACACCTACAGCTACACCAGGTTGCTCAGAGCCCTGTCCAGCCTGACCCTGAATGTCTCCAGGGATGGGGCATCCAGCACATCTCTGGACAACCTATGCCAGTGCCTTATCACTCTTACTGTAAAAGCTTCTTCCTTAAGTCCAGTCTAAATCTCCCTCTTTTAGTTTGAAACCACTTCCTCTTGTCCTATAACAGCAGACAAAGAATCTGCCCCCTTCTTTCTTACAGCCCTCGTTAGGCCACTATCAGGTCACCCCAGAGCCTTCTCTTCAGCAGTTCAGACAGGCACACATAACCCAGGCCAGAGTTGAGTGGCTCTCCAGACAAGTTCCCAGCTGAAGAATTAGCCCTGAGATTTCAGGAAGCTTCAACAGCTGGCAAATTTCAGAACTGGAGGCATCTGCACTCCATGATGCAAAACTCAATCAGTGAATTCAAACTGTGAATCAGTAAACTAGATCAATGGGTGAGCTAAAACCTGCTTAGATACTGCTTCTTTCATCCCAGAAAAGGCCTGGGCACTACTGGGGCTCCATCCACATCAAGTGCAAGTTGTTATAATTGCATTTCTGCCTGAAGGAGACTCAGTGGAGATCTAACTGCTGTTTACAGCTACCCACTGGGAAAACAGAGAAGAGAGAGACTTCAGAAAATGCATAGAGATTAGGACCAACAGCAACAAATGTATTGCAAACACACAGGAAGAAGAATAAGATTTATAAAACATAAAAACCAGCAAAGTCAATAAGCACCAGGATAGGCTGCCCACAAAGGCTGTATTCTCACTATTCTTGCACGTTGCAAAGCTCCCACAAGCATGGCCGTAAGCAACATGGTCTGCAGAGGCTATTTTGAGCAGAAGGTTGGATAAGACCACCACCAGAGGCCCCCCAACCTAGACTGTCCTGCAATGTGCACTCTTTCCTGCAGACACTTAGATCCCCCAGACAAGTACTTTATGCTGCAAAGAGAAAACACGTGCTAAGAGCAGCAGTTAAAAATAAAAAAATAAAAAAATAAAAAAATGCAATGCATTTTGCTATCAGCACTAAGTCAAGCCACCATCTAGCTGGGTAACACCACCAGTGGAAGACCCAGTTGCACTTTAGCACGCAGCCTGTCCTCCCCTTCAAAGCGCAGCCAGGCAGGGAGGTAGGGCAGAATATCACAGGCACTCCAGCACCACCCTTCTACTGGTCAGAGGTGACAGAAGAAATACTTGAGAATTAAGGCAAATATGTAAGAAGGATTTTTCCACACGTGAAAGTCCAAATTTGGGCCCCTCGCTACAAGAAAGACAGTGAGGCCCTGGAGTCTTGAGAAGGGAAACGAAGCTGTGAAGGGTCTGGAGCACTAGTCTTACACAGGGAGTGGCTGAGGGAACTGGGTTTGTTCAGTCTGGAGAAGAGAAGGCTCAGGGGAGACCTTATCGTGCTCTACAACGACCTTAAGGGAGGTTGTGGTGAGGTAGAGATTAGCCTTTTTTCCCAGGACAGGAGGTAATTGCTTGATGTTGTGCCAGGGGAGAGTCAGGTTGAATATTAGGATCAATTTCTTCTCAGAAAGACTGGTGAGGCATGGGAACAGGCTGCACAGGGAGGTGGTAGTCACCGTCCTGGGCGGTGTTTAAAAAAACATATCGATGTGGCACTGGAGGGACATGGTTAGTGGGCATGATGGTGATGGGACGATGGCTGGACTAGGTGATCTTAGTGGTCTTTTCCAGCCTTAATGATTCTACAATTCTTCCTCCATTCTCCCAAACTGAACTTTTTACCAGCTTACAGACAAAGATGGAGGAAAACTTGTCAAGAAAGATGGAAGAAAGCCCTGTTCAAATATCTTCAAAGCAGAAAACCAGGAATACACAGTATTTATCACACAATGTATTTTAATAGAAGATGGTAATTTGCGTGCATTGAGATGCCACAGATATTTCAAATAACTCAAAGTACCACTAGAGAAAGTACTTCTCCTCATACAGGGGTAGCCTCCAAACTTGACAAACCACACTTCAAATTTCACAGTGATTTATCAGGAAGTTTCAACACTTTTTACAAAGAAAATAATTCAAGCATTGTTTCTGAGTCCTCACTGAATTTCAGTAAAAGAGCGTTTTTCAACAGGGAATGGAGGCACATGACACCAGCTCTTGAAACCCAAATAAAACTTTGGGGGATATCCAGAATCCGGTAGGTTAAACAACAGACTCAAGGTCATGCTTTGTCATTGCTTTAGGATTGTTTTAGATAAGGACATAAAAAGGCAGTAAACAACATTAATGGATTAATGTCACTGTGCACTAATTCTTCCTTCTAGGACATCAAGTGGCACGCTATCAAGGGCATTTTCCTAATAAGCCAGAGCAGGCATAGCTCTGAATTTAAATAAATAAAAAGGATTATTCAGAAAAAGTTACTGAGACACTACACAGTACCCAAACATCAAATTAACTTGTTGACTTGATGCTGCCAGACACACGCAACATGCACATTGCTGCCTTCTTTAAAACCTTGCTTTCCAGAAAGGCCACAGAAGTGTCTGGTGGCCAAAACTATCATCTGACTAACAGTTATGTCTGGTTGTTCTGATTTTATTTTTATTATTATTATTTTTCTAGGGTTTTTGTTTGTTTGTTTTGCTTTTTCAGGTCATGTCATGTTGGTATGAGCTACAGACTCATGTAGCAACATGGTCAAAAGAACATGAACTAAGGAAGAAGGCAGATATTTTATTCAGCTGTGATAATTGGACTAAAGAAATTAAAATTTATTTAAATTATTTTATAATAATTTATTTTGTAATAATTATTATGATTGTGTAATATTTTTATAATAATAATTATTATTTTATAATGAAATAATATAAAAATAATATAAATATATTATATATAATAATATATAAATAAATGTTAATAAATTTAAATTAAATTATTAAATTTATTTAAGATAGCGAAAAAAGGTAATTAAAAATATAACTATCAGAAGACAGAAGACCATGCTGGAATTTCAGCACTCGATCTGAAATTTTACTGCATTTCACAGTTCAACATCTATACAATACGGTTATAACTGCAGAAAAATTAGTGTGTTCCAATTAACTGGGAGGGATGAGTAGGCACTATTAGCAAGATGGTAACCACAGAAATGTGATCCTAAGTACGCAGCAAATATGTGACTAGGAAGAATATGTGTTGCCTCTCCTTCCCCTCCCCCTCTGGAATCTAACATTCATAAATACAAACCGAGAAAAACCCATATATTCAACAGACTACACTGAAAGCTTGGTCATGGAAGAAACTGCAGTCTTGTGGTAAGATCATGCGGTCTTTGGTCCTGGCATGGGACTGAGTCAAGGCTCCTGACAGCTCCCAACTTTAGCAGTGACTCAGTGGAGTCACGGGATGAGCCACAGAGGACAATTTAAAGAGACACACTCAACAAAGAAATAAGATACTGCAGCTGTAAAGTATTTGTCCGTTACAGATGGCACAAATGCTTGTTAGAGATTATCAGTAAGATAAGAGTCTGCAATTAAGCTCTCCCTGTTTGTGTGCTTTCAAGTTCACTTACTGCACAACCATTGTTTCAGGTAGCATTTAATAAAGTATTTGCTGTCAGGTATTTTATATACAATATTTTAAAAGATTATTTGCACTTTCAGAAATGTAAGTATTCCTTCTTAGCTAGAAAGCACAAAGCAGTGAAAAATCATACACATACTAAAGCCACACGCATTCCTATAAGCACAAGCAGCAATGGGCTACCACAGAAACACTGACTTCAATCACCCTGCAATTGTCTTTCCTGACTCATAAAGAAGTAGATTCGTTACAGAGCACCAGTTACCAGTGAGCCCAATGCCCTCCTGCAGGAGCAGTGTTGAAGCATCTTTAAACCCAGGCTTCTAAATCAATGAGGAAAAACTCAAACACTGAGATTTTTTCCCCTAGGCATATTTGGAACCAGACTGGCAGGCACCCCGACAAAAACAAACAACACAAACAGCTCTATGGTATCTAACAGAAAACTGACTATTCAATCAAATTTTTTTACTGCTTTTTTCTCCATTTGTGTATATACACTAGAAATGCTTGGCATACCTCAAACAGGAGGCCACAAACTCCTCAGAGTCCAAAAAAAAAAAAAAAAAAAAAGAAAGTAAACTGTTTGTTACCTAAAACAAACAAAAAAACCTACACAATATCACCTATCTCAGGCACTAGCAAGAAATTACAAGAAATTAAGCTATCCTATAAAGAAAAAAAAAAAAAAAGCCCAGATACTTATATTCCCCACACACATCCCAACATATCACCATAAAGCTTCAGCAGCAAGACTTATTATTGCATCATTGCAAGGAGTTGGGCTTCCATCTGAAACCGTACAGAAACTCATTAAGTAGGAGCAATCTCCACATGACTCCACTGTCATTTGAGGGTTTGACACAGGGTGAAGGTAGAGAGGAAAGGGGCAGGAAATACAGAATCATAGAATTACCAAGGTTGGAAAAGACCTCCAAGATCATCCAAATTTTTCCTAATACCCAACCCGAACCTCCCCTGGCACAACTTAAGGCCATTCCCGTATTCATTTCTGCATGGCATTGGTTTCCAAAGATTCCTCAATAGCTACAAAGAGAGAGCTGCTAACTACAGTTAAACCTGTATTCTTGCTAAAAACAAAGAATACATCCCAGACAGAGGCCTTTGCTCATTTGAAAAATACTTAAAAGTTGAAAGAGATAAAAGCATATAGAAGCCTTCATCTTGAAAAACATTTCTGGAAGCTTATTAGAGCAGTGGACCAAGCAAAGTCTTAAGAAAAAAAAACTGGAAAGACGTATAACCAAGGTGAACAAACTAAAATCTGCATCAGAAAGGTATTCAGATGTTTCAAGGAGAGCTATCCAGCCCTTTTTTTTTTTTTTTAATTTTCCTCCCCAAAGCCTTTTTGCTCTAAGCCACATCCATTAATTAACGAAATAACCTCCCATCCACAGAACAGAAAGTCAGCAAACAGACTGAATTTTCAAGGAAATCCCATCTGCTGAGGCAAGCCCCTAGCTGTGAAGCCATGAGTAGAAGGTTGATGGATGCTTGTAAGACTGATGCTTGTGGCTTCCTGGGAAACACACTTAGCCAGCAGAATAGGTGGGAAGCAACAACCCCATGGCTTCCTGTGGACATAGTATCATTAAGGTCAGAAATGGTCTTTAAGATCATCTAGTTCAACAACCAACCCATTACCACCATGCCTACTAACCATGTCCCTCAGTCCCACATCACAGAAGTCTCATTATAACATCCCCTATCCACCTGCAGTCTCAACACAAGATCTATTCCATCTCGTGGAACAGCTTTCTCCATACAGAGGTCTCCCAGAGCAGAGCTGGAAGTTGTGTGTTCCCTCCATATCATCTTCCTGGGTGACTGCCCTGTGCACAATCACAGCATGGTTGGTCACGCCCTTCCCACAAACAAAGCACAGCTCTCAATACCATTTGACAGCTATTTAATCTGCTGATTCAGCTACTCTGACATCATCCTACTTCACATGCTAGGAATCCAAAGAAAAAAAAACCTCTTCTTAGTACTTATGAACAGCTGAACAGAGGATCAAAGAAATCAGCTATTTCTTAATTGCAATCAGCTTTCCTGCCTTCAGCAATAGCAGTCTTCCTCTAACCAAGCTCACCCTTACAGTTCCCACTCACCGCCTCCTCAACCTCCTCACTACAGACCTGAGGTCCAAGCAGTTTTTGCTTCATCTCTGCATCCCATCTCAACTCAAACCCTGGCACATCTCACTAGTGAGAAAAAGATGGTTGGGTACCTATCAGGTAACATCCCCTCCTAGTCCAGAAAGTGCCAGCTGAGATTTAGTAAGATCAGATTTATTTCGGCTGAATAGCAGCCAATCCCTGCTGTGTGTTGAAAAATCTGACCTACTGACATCCAGGGCATCTACCAACACTACAAGACCTGCTGCAAGACCCCTTGGCATTACAACAGGAAAAAAAAAAAAGAGAGAGGAATAAAACATTCTTCCAAAGGCTAAGCTCACTTAAATGAGCAGAACCACTGCACATCACAAGAGTCTGCATTTATCCTAACCATTTTATCTGTATACAGCCATTTATGCTGTCTTTTGGCCTTCCACTGTCATCAAAATATGTACCAAACTTCCTTATCTTTCTTCTCATTACACAATTTTCATCAATACAATCACAAGGGGTTAACTACTTACGACAAGCTTGATTATAAAATTGAGTGTGATTTTAAAAGTATTAACTGCACATTGTATGTATAAAAACCTGGCAACTTACGTTTGCCATCAGAAACCTGAATTCCCACCCTCTGCAAAAGTAAAGGACAAGGGACTAACTAGCAACCACATGTAAGGTAGTATGAAGGATAACCAGGCCAGGAAACTAAGCACTGCTGCTCACCACACAAACCTGTCCTTGACCATTTTTGCATACATGATTCTATTTTAATCAACCAGCCACGTTACTTTCGTTTTAAGATTTCCATTCAAGTGTAAAGAAAATACCAAATCAGCTAATTCTGCCTTCACATCACTTTCACTTCTCCAGATACACTCTTTTCTTAGATTAAAAACGCTTGGCAGAATAATACAACTGCCAGTCACAACAACAGGCAATACCATTTAATGCATTTTTTGTAGCCTATAGCTGTCTTCTCAAACCATGAAAACAGTACCTCATTTAATAGCAATGTAGACTCCGATATCAGATAAACAGTTTTTAGTAACAGGAAAAAAAAAAAAATTGGTTGAGGTAGATAACCAGATACACCACCTTGCTAATCTGTCATTATTGCTCATAAAGAGAGCTGCCCTCAGAGCACATGGAATTCTGCACAAAAGCTTCCTGATTTTAAAAATCACATACTAGTATTAGACTGTATGGTTAGGAGACATGATTATCTGAACACATAGAAAAACACACCCCTTGACAATTTACTTTAAAGAAGTACTTACACCAAGATTGTTTACCATATGAATTTGTACGTTAATGGCAGCGTGTATACTAATGGCAGTGTATACTAATTAATAGCAAGCCACACTGGTAACAAGATCGCAGATTTGCTTCACTGGAGGTAGTTTATCTATGGCAACTTACTGTAAGCTTTTATTTTGCCTCCACCAGACCTGGATTTGGTACAACCATCCTGAACATCCTGACACAGGGAGGCCATAAGGACAAATCATAGAATCACCAAGGTTGGAAAAGACCTCCACCAGTCCAACCATCCATCCATCACCAATATTTCCCCACTAAACCGCGTCCCTTAGCACAATATCTGAACAGTTCTTGAATGCCTCCAGGGATGCTAATTCAACCACCTCCCTGGGCAGCCCATTCCAGCACCTGACCACTCTTTCTGAGAAGGAAATGTTCTCAATATCCAGTCTCCAATCTAAATCTTCCCTGGTGCAACTTGAAGTCACTCCCTGTTGTCCTATTGCTAGTTATAAGGGAGAAGCTGACCCCACACCTCACCACAACCTCCTTCCAAGGTGCTGTAGAGCACAATAAGGTCTCCCCTGAGCCTCCTTTTCTCCAGACCTGAACAATCCCAGTTCCCTCAGCCACTCCCCATAAGACTTGTGCTCCAGCCCACTCACAGCTTTGCTGCCCTTCTCTGAACACACTCCAGGGCCTCCAATGTCCCTGTAGTGAGGAGCCCAAAACTGAACACATCACTTGAGGTGTGGCCTCACTATGGCTGAGTACAGAGATCATTTTCCTGCTCCTGCTGGCAGCACTAATTCTGATAAAGACTGGATGCCATTGGCCTTCTTGGCCACCTGGGCACACTGTTTGATCATGTTTAGCCATGACCAGCTAACACCTCCAGGTCCTTCCACACAATTTTCCAGCCACTCTGCCTCAAGCCAGAAGTGTTGCCTGGGGTTGTTAAGGCCACAGTGCATGACCCGGCACTTGGTCTTGCTGAACTTAATTCCACTGGCCTCAGCCCACCTAACCAGCCTGTCCAGATCCCTCTGTATGGCCTTACTACCCCCTGCCAGATTGACATTTCTTCCCAACTTGGTGTCAACTGCAAACTTACTGAGGGTGCACTCAATCCCCTCATCCAGGTAAAATGAATGGCTCTTGCCCAGAGCCAGTAGAAGAGAGTCTTCTCATCTCTTCCCAAGAGCTCAAGCTTACCAACTAATGAAAGAAAACAGTCAAACCCTCGACTTGACCGTTCCTCCCATTCCTACTCCAAACCCTAAATCAGAAAGTAAATTTCTGCCTTAACTGTGCTCTTGGAGCTTTCCAACCTACCAGTGATGGAGCATTTTCTGCCCAACAGGTTACTTCCTACCTCCTAGTAGTACATGCTGTGTTTTAACATGGCAGAGTAGAGTTATACTCTGTAGGCTGACACCGGATTCCCTTTGTACAATTCACATTTGAAAAAAGCTGTGACTACTACAAACCTAAGTTCATATTCTACAGACACTGAAGTCTCTGATGTACTGAAAAGACTTCTTATTTAATGATTTGCCTTTTAAAAGCCATTAACAGTTTCTAAGAGCTCCCACATACTCATCTTTCAGGTTGTTCATCAAGATGGGTGGGGAAAAATAGTAGTAATCAACTGCAAACAAAATAAATCACCACACTGAAATGTAAGCACTTAACACACTTGACTTAACTGTCAAACTGAAGTTCAAGGCCAAGTTAAATTCCAGGGATATATTACGAAAAAAATAAGATGATTTAATAAACCACTTGCAGCTTCCACACATAACTAAAACAAACAGAAAATGAAATAATCAAAGCTTAACTTAAACCTCCAAAAAAGCCTTTCACTATCATAAATATGTCCCAGCAGACAATCAGCAATTCTGAAAATTGTCTCCTGTGTATCCAAAGATAAAACAAGTACTAAAATCATTTCAAGTTTAGAAGTGAAAGTGCTCTCTGATTTTCACAAATGTTGCCTAAACCAGTTTATTCTAACCCCATCTTTCACTGGGATTCCCCACAGATCTGAGCAGGAAAAAAAGAAAAGTTAGTCTTCACAGAGTAGTCTCAGCTGCTCTTTTCCAAAGCATCAGTAGACCTGTATCTATACGACTGTTGTCAATTCAGTGATAGACGTTGCTTGCACCTCGTATGCATCTTCCGTACATTCAGGGACTAGATTACTATAAAAATCCAAGTCCCAGGAAGCCATTCAGCATCAAGTGGACAATTTCATCCCTGAAATTCTTGTGTATCAGGCTTACTAAATATTATGGCCTGACAAATTGCAGAGACACCAACAAGATTTAAGTCTTTGCAATCCAGTGCTGACAGCCTGAGTGATCTGGTCTCTAAGATATCCTTACCTTACGTTGTTGCAGATTTCGTGAAAGGCACATTTGTACAAAAGTGTAACACTAGATTTTTTGCAAACAAGGAGCAGAAAATATTTATGTTGGAAAAATGACAATCCACACTTCCAATTTCGAATTAATTATAAACATTTCATAAAGGCGAGGCAACTTCTGTCAAACGAAATTTGTATGAGTTATTTTGCTAGGCTTAGGTAATATCCCTGTTAATGCCTATGATTTAAGCTAAGTATCCTGTAAAAACTTTGTGTTGCAATTGTTAAGAGATCACTTATACTAAAAAAAACACTGAGCCAGCTTACCCTCCTCTCCAAAGAGGCCCATACCACAGTTCTGCCATTGGTTAAAAGTAGGAAGATTAACAACAGCTATGAACACCTACTTAGGCTGCCACATTCACCCTGATCAAAACTTCAGCACAGAAGCTCATGGGACACCTCATACCTATAGATCATGGAGCAGAGAGGGCACAATTACAGCTCAAAGAGGGAGAAAAAAGACTGGACTACAATGAGCTACCAGAGCTGAGACAAGAACAGTCACCAAAAGCAAAGTGCAAAGAAGCTGCAGCCAGAACTGCTTGGAGCAGCACTCCTTTACTTGTGCCTTCCCTCCTTGGTAACATTCATTATTTTATCTCAACTCCAACACCATGCTTTTCTGTAGGGCACTTAGAGTTTCCCACTCTTACTATGCAGTGCAGCAATCTTCACTTCAATTTGCTTTGGAAAACCTCCTCTGCTCCCAGAAAAGAACAGAAGAATTTGCACTGAGTCATACACCATAAAAATGATGTCCAGCCTCAATCTAACACGTCTGCTGGGATTTACTCTAAGATCAAACGAGTTATAACTCAGAGGCTGCTACACACTAAGCCCACGTTCCATTTGGTAAAATTTGGAAACAATATCACCAAAGGGAGTCTTTTCCAATAGTCTTACAGTAAAAAACATGCTGTCTGCAGAGCTGGATTCACAGCTTGTGTCTAAGAGCTCCTAAGGGTGGTGCAACCACAAGGGACTTTTCACAAAGGCCATGACTTTGCATTCTTGAACCAGTAAGTATTTACAGCTATGGTTTGCAAGAATACCAGGCTTTTCAAGCTTAAATGATGCCAAAAGCATATTTGGGATCACACTGAGAACAAAATCCCCATCACAAGCATTATAAGAGGACAACTGAAAAAGGCTCAGTGAATGTTTTTCATCTTGTTCTTAGCTCCAGTTTCTTACCTGCAAGATGGAGTAATAGCACTGCCCTGCAAACAAATGACAAGATTATTTAATAGAGTTCAGCAACTCACCAGTGACTGGGAATCAGATCTCCAAAGAACAGGAAAAGGAACGAGGAAAACTTCAGTAGGGATGTGTGACAGGAGACCTCTACATACCACTCACAAGTTCTTTTCTTGAAGCTAGGAAGAGACTACCGTATCAACAAGATGGACCTCAAGTCAACAAACCCAAGGAAAAACGCAATTTGACTAGCACAGTTAGCAGCTGACAAGTAGGCTAGGCATGCTAAAAGACAGATGATGTCCTTCAAATTGACACATGCAGAGCACAGGCTGGTCCAGTACATTTTTGGAATCTGACAGTCATTGCTTTTGCAGTTTCCAAAAAGCCTGATGAAAAAAAATCTCAGGAGTCCACCTGATCAGGATATAGGAATAGTGGGCATCATAGTTTGATTTTCAGTTCCAGAAGCAGCATGAAAGCTAGTTTGCATTAATGTACAATATAGGCAAGCTCTTTTGCTGTGATTTGTCAAACACAAGTTGGAGTTGATGATTCTTGTGCGTCCCTTCCATCTCAGGATATTCTATGATTCTATGACCTACTAAAATTATCAAAAAGGAACATAAAAGAAAAGTTATCTGATGTGAATACAGCAACGTAAATCAAGCCCAACAGATAAAAGCTTAGCAACTGATGTCTACAGAAGCACAAATATTCAATTAGCAACTTTTATCAGCAATAATGATAGATGGCCTGATGTCAGGAAAGGCAGTCACATAAACTCCTGCCAAATAAGGGAACATGCATGCATTCGCAGAGATCTGCAGAAAAGCACATCGCTATGCAAGGTGATTTCACTGAAAATCAAAATTATAGCAATATTAAAAATACTCACTTAGATGTATCATATTGCACTGTGTTCTCATCAAGGAAATAAAACCTTTTCCCTCTCTAACTTCCCCCATACAAGTATCTCAATTAGTTACTATTTACAAGCTCTTAATTTGCTGTTCAAAAAACTCTTTTTACAAGACTTGTAATTAGTAACAAACTGTCATTAGCAAAACACCATTAGCAAAAGGCTGTATGTCTAGGTCTAAGTACAGAAGTCTTCAAAAAACCCCACTAACATGTTCCACTTCAGTAGGTATGAGCATCCGAAGGCTCCAGGTTTGCCTGTTGACTCAACCAAAACATCTGAAGTGTCAGATGCCATAGTGAAAATTCAAAAAAACCAAAAATCAAATATTCTTCAGATCATTACATTAAGTTTGTGTGCAATAAATAATTGATATTAACACGACTGTTATGTCTTGTCTGTGCATTTCCTAAATCATCTAGCAATGATGGAATTGACAGCCCTAGTCATGAATACAAGTTTACTCTCATCTGCAGTCAGTGCCTGGCACAATAGTTAACAATACTTTACCAAATGCTTTGCAGAAAAACTCATTCTAATTCTTTACTTTAAGTGACATTGTACTAGACTCCTAATGTTTGAAGTATTGGTAGTACCTAAACCAGATTGCTATACAAACATGCAATTCTATTTAGTTGGTCCGGTACAGGAGCAACTGTGGAGTCACTGCATGCTACACAACAGTATAGCAGCTTCCCCATAACCAGTTACTCCTCATCACCACAGTACCTAGAAGAGAATAGTATCACCGGGGATAGGACCACTGAAGTGCTTTATCAGAACACCATTTACATGGTCAGCCACCATGACAGAATCAGCAAAGTGAATACCTAAAGCATGGAACTCTTGGTCACAGTACTAATTCTACCTGAGAACAGGGAGAACGTTTCAGGCTCCAGAATCAATTCAAGTGCTAATCAAGATGATAAGGTTTTCCTTTTCATCATGCACAAAAATGCAGCATCCCACTCAAAACTGCAAGTAGCTTTTCAGTAAGACTTGTCTGATAAGACAAGCACAGCTAGCAATGGAAAGTAGAACTAAAATCTGAAGTTACAAGCTTTTAGTGAGAAATAAACAAATCACACTTGAGTGAAGGATACACTAGTACATCAAATGCTGTCTTAGAATCTATTCCCTCTGAGTACTCTTTTATGCTTTTAATAAAACCAGTATGTTCCCCAAAGCTAATGTTTTTGCCAGCCCAAATACATCACAATATACCGCCAACTGAACAAGTGTCTGGGACAATCGAACCATTCATGGCTACCGGAGTTCATCATTCCACTTGTTCTTCATCCTTCACAGATGCAGTAAGCCTTATGAATGCAGGCTTTCTTTAGACTGGAAGGAACAGCAATGGAACTACAATATAAACCCAACCAAAGAAAATCCAGGCTTTTCAAAGCATCTATTGAAGATATGCTGATCTGCACAAAGGTACATGCTCTGAAAAAAAAAAACAGGGAAACAGACGAAATTAAGTAAAAAAGGATTTACAAAGCACTAGAACATCCAGACACCGTACTTTAAAAGCTGCAAAATGCTTCTGTATAAATATAGTTGTTTTGCATCCTTGTTCCCTATTACACAATAATGATGACCTTTCCTCACCCATTTTTACCTGGGGATCAATAACTCACAGAAAGAGGGAATGACAAAAATAGAACTAGGTTACTGGTATGCCAAAGTGCTCTTACAGGGCACTGTGGAACATTCTGCTGCTTCCACACAGACAGTAAGTTCATGTCAGGTCCTGACACTGATAAGTTCTGAAGCCATAACAATTAAAGCAGCTCTTAAGTTACTGCTGTGATGCTTATTCATGCCAAAGAATTCAACAGAACTTCCACATCAACGAGCCTTCCCTCAGTAGCAGGCAAACCAGCTGCTACAGTACTTCTGCTGTAACACGAAGTGAATAAAATACCATCTCCCAAATTCTAAAAATAGATTACACAATAAACCAGCGGATATACATTCACCGGAGTTTTTATTTTTGAAGCTTTTAATGAGGCTGTATCAGTTTAAGCATGAAAACCTGTGATGAAATATGAACTGGTTAAGCAACAATAAATGGAAGATCAAATTAGGGAGCTGCTCCTTACAGGAAGTTGTTATATAAGACCACAAGTGTGAAGGATCAGTTTTCAAATCAGAGCTATTTATCATGCCAAAGCAACTGGGCTATTTGGACTACCACTACATTATTTATGTCAGAAGAAAATATTTCAGAAGCAATAGCAAAACATTGAGGAAAGCTACCGTATTGCCATTGTTGGACTCTACAGGATTGTTGTAACAGCAAAATAGAAAAGGTGTGCCCAGTTATTCATACCAAATGCTGAGAGATGGAACTGCAAGATCACTGGAAAAGCATTCATCAGATCACAATCAGCCCAGTTCGACACCACCAATGTAGTAATTAAAAACATAAAAAACTAGCAGGTATTGTGTGTATAAAACCTACACATTCAGATACCAGCATAATGACTGGGCACTTCTGAAAGGCTTTTTCCAGCAGTCTAAGGGAAGAGCTACAGTGAAATTTGGCTAAAAGCTAACAGGGTGAACCATGTTTCTCCCATCACAATAGTTACTAAAATCTTGCACAGAATTAAAAAGAAATAAAAGACCAAGTAAATCTTATAAGATGAGTAATGGACTAATACAGATCCTCAGTCTAGGCTGATGAGCAGCAGTAGCCTAGCTATTCCCTTGTTCTCTGCTATTTTGCCATCCCTTCAGGTTTGCTAGGCATGCCAAGCGGGGTAGGTATATGAAGAAAAAAAAAGGAGCAATGTAAATAGATGACCAAAAATATTTTTTATGGGCTGAGCAATATAGTCATGTTAGTTGGGAGATGGTGCAACCGGTACCGTGCTCTAAGAAATTAAAACATAGAATGCCTAAGGTTGGAAATGACCTCTCAGATCATCTAGTTCAACTGTTAGCCCATCCCCACCATGCCCACTAACAATACCCCTCAGTGCCACATCCATACCTCCAAGGATGGTGACTTCACCACCTCCATGGGCAGCCTGTGCCACTACCTCACCACTCCTTCTGAGAAGAACATAAAGCTCCACAGCATAAACCCGGCCTCGGCCAGAAGCCTCTTCCCCGTTTAAGCTCCCGAGGAAAAGTGATGGCCATTTCCACCCCCCCCAGGATTTTCTATTTATAGTCACAAAGACTTGAGGTTATTGGAACGTGACCAAAAGACTATGTAGAAAAGTCTGCCAAATATCACAGGAACATAACAATGAAAAAATGAAAAGCTTAAACCAATGATTTTTTTTTCTTTCAAGAAAATATCTACTTTTTCAGCCATTGTTTTTCCACCCCCACGATAAAAATAAAAATTACCTCTCTCTCAAAATACTTTTGTCTTCTTAACATCAGTCCATTTCAATAAATCTCACTGAATTTATTGCCTCCTCCTTGGCTAAGTCTTCTCTTGCAGATAAAGCTCAGTCAGGCATTTCTCATTGCTGCTCTTTGTACAGCAAATTCTTCTGGACAGGGTGGGCAACCTCTTTGGTACCAGCTAATCACCTGTTCACTGAAGTTCACCATGAAAGGACTACACCCTCAAGCACATCAAACCCCAAATCATACCTAGATTTTTCTGGTCAACGCAGCCACTAATCCAGCAGAACACACCCTGCAAATACAACATCCCAGTAGTAATCCTAAATCCACAGAACTACAACAGTTTAAGTTGCAGTACAAAAGCAAACTTTTAGCATTTTAGAAACAAGAGTTTATTTTCAATTTAATTTCCTCAACTTTGAAGGCCTGCAATAAGGAACAGACCTGTGGTGGACAGCTGCTACCAAGAATCAGTAATGTCTTCCCAACCCTTCGCAGCAGTCCCCAAACGCATCTCCTGGGAGCATCACTGAACCTCTCTCTGCCCACTCAGGGATTCCCAAGAAATTCAGACTTGTCAACCAGATGCTCTTTCAAGTTTCTTAAGCAAATACCACGCAACAAGTAAAATGTCTATAGTAAGAATTGTGAATTTTAGGAGTATAAATAATGATTACTTAAGATGCATCATATTGAAATAAATATTTGATCAATGGCAATGTATGATTTATAGATCTCTTAAATTTTCTGTAACACATAGCCTCAGTTTATTATGTTGCAGAATGATAGGACGATGGCACTTAAGTTTCTTTAGTCAATGTTTTAGGGGAAAAAAAACGCATATATCTATCTGTCTAATTATCCATATATACTGTCTGCACGTTTAAAAGTGTATTTATCACACTAACTCAAGTACAAAGAAAATGCCGCCACCGATTTAGCAACACATCAGAAAACAGTTCCTGTGTTCAGACACACAGTGTTACCCAAGAACAGGCTAATCTGGAAAGAGAGTCATTCAGCTCTGCGGCATGCATGTAGTACGTGGGAGCACATGTGGGTCAGGAATGTGACCAGTTCAAGGATCTCAGCATCAGGACAACACAGTCACTGCAGGACTTGGATCCTGGCACTTTGCCATCGCTGCAAAAGCAGCCGGTTCTTTTTCTTAAGTACCGCCTTTTTTCTGCAATTAGGGATCCTGAAGATCTCAGTAGAACAGACCCTCTAAAACCCTACTTTTGCCAATTCCTTATAATCCAACATTACAAATTCAGTTGATTTTCTCACTTGCTGTTCCAGAAGAATTCAATAACATAACCTTGGTAAAGAGTAGTAAGTGGGTTGGTGGCCCTGCTTGTGGCGGTGGGGTTAGAGCTTCATGATCCTTGAGGTCCCTTCCAACACAAACCATTCTGTGATTCTATACAAGTTTTCTTCTCACAGCTGAAGAGTTTATACTTTGCCTACAAGCCAAACTTGAAGCCTTCCATGAGTTGAAGGACTAAAAAGCTGGTCTTGCTTTTGATATAGCCCTATTATCAGGTTACACTAAAAGATATCGAACAATTATCATAATTAAACATTCCCAGAGACCATGGTATCTTTCATTTCACAAAAGCATTGATTCTTAGAAGATAAATGAAAAAAAATCTATAACAATACCCACAGAACCAGGAGGACAGCTGAGAACAGAGGAACAAAACAAGAGAGGGTCTAGGAAAAAGAGTTACTTATGATTAACACTGCAGCAAAAGATAAGTCTGAACACAGTTCTCCCTCACCCAGATAACATTAAAAAAAAAAATAAAAAAATAGTGTTGCAATGAAAGCTTGAGCTGTTGCTGTTACATAGGAATAAATGCATATATATAGCTGCCAAGGAAGAACATACAAAGCTTAAATAGTTTGCAGGAGAAGACAAGTACAGATCACATCAGCAGCACTCAAGGAACTGGCATGTGTGACAGACAAGATGGTGGCAGAAGAGGGGTAGAGAAGGTTATTTCAAACATTTTGTTCTTGAGCCAACTGCATGGTCGCC
Organism: Alectoris magna; assembly: GCA_030625065.1. Lineage (NCBI taxonomy): Eukaryota > Metazoa > Chordata > Aves > Galliformes > Phasianidae > Alectoris > Alectoris magna. The sequence continues at coordinate 66,571,791 of CM060560.1, forward strand.
AAAAACAGGGAAAATGGCAAAAATTTTTTAGTTTTGACAGAAAAATTAGGCTTGGTATGCAAACAGGAACCAAAATTGTCAGCATTAAGATATGCTATTGGCTACATTTTGGGTTAAAAAAAAAAAAAAAAAAAAGCAGAGAACAGACAAGGAAAGAGTTGAAGGTGATTTCCACAAAAGTAAATAAATTACTGAAGTATAGTACTTCTTCCAGGGTATCTAAACAAGACCAGAAACGGACAGTCAAACCGAGAGGAGACATTGGAGGGCAAGATTTATATGTACCTATGTCAGCACCTCTTGTGTGAAAATAGAAGGGGTACAGTGGACTACCAAAATCCACTCAGATATCATCCTTCAGGCTTCCAAGACTCCCCAGTTTTTCCTCAGAGCTGTGGCAGAGTTAGAACCTAATGCTGAAAAACAGCTCTTCTGGTAGCAGAGAAACCGTGACACTGGCCAGTGATGGCAACAAACCAAACACTTTAGATGGTTAATTTCCTCTGTGGTTGTTACTGCTTGTTTAATAAAAAGAATACAGCTGTAAGTTTAAGCAGTAGTTAAAAAATTATGGCCCTGAACCAGAGCTTTAGCTTAATCAGGAAAGTGTTAATAAACAAAATACATTGTATTTGCACCTCCTGCCTTGACTTCACAGTCTTTGGCACAGGGCCCCTGCCATATATACCCTACAATATCTAATACAAAGTTTCCTCTAACCCTAATTAATGTTGACAAAACACAGGTGTCTGACATGGAAAGCACCTGACACAATGAGAACCTTAATTATTTGTCTGAAGTAGGGAGAAAAAGAACTGTTTATCTTTTAAATTTTGGAGGAGATCTCAAAACTCTTATAGTCTGAAATTGGAAATGTTGAAATAAATACACTCAAGTATTTGCCAGCAAGAGAAATAAACTCTTTTTTATGGTTCTCTGAAGATAATATATGGGGAAGGGAAAGGGGTATCACTGAGATGTGTGTTGTCAGTTCTCTGTTTCATGCAGGCAAATGAAAAAACTGAGTTAGCAGTAATTCTGTTTAGTTACCGGTGTTTAACAAGCAGATCTTCCACAGGAAACCACTCACTGGCTTACTTCAGTCACATTGTGCTGAAGAAAAGATCAATTTTACGTCCATAAAGCCCTGTAAAAGATGATCAGGAGGCTGGCCACCCATGGGATTTTTGGAAGCCCAAGAAACTTCTACGTGCTCTGAAGAGACTCCTTGTCAGACAGACAGATTTGGAAGCAACAAACTCCCTGACAACTTGATAAGCCAGAATTTCAAAGAAAAATTAAAGCTGGTACAAAACCAGAATCTTCCTATTCAAGCTCCCAAAGCCTGAAGAATGTGTCTGGGACGGAGAACAAACACATTGCTCTAACACATACAATGTGTTTATTACCTCTGGTTTAAGAGGTTTTAAGGTTAAAAGTTTCTAGAGATAAAAATCAACTTCCCAGTCTGTTTGCCAAGAGATGAAAACCAGTAAAGTTCAGGCTAAAATTGCACTGATATTCAGTTACTCACTTGAAAGTCTACTTTACTCTTTTTTACTCTAGGGTTCAGGATAATTCACTTCCACCATCACATGTCCAAAGCACTTACCTCCTTCCAAAAATCTACTCCCATTAAATAGTGCCCAGTGGGAATACACTCCCTGCAAGACACCAGGACTGCAGAGAGATATAACAAAAATGTTAATACTGTGCTACACTCATGACTGTAGCGGAGTATAAAGCTTGAAGGCAAGCTAAACAAGTGCAGCTGCCTGCTTCAGGTTTGAGCCAAGAAAGGCGTTACTGCTGACCTTGTCAGAAGTGCTTGTGGAAGGCCTCATACACTCACCATCCTCTGCTCTGAATACATGAATATCAGGCAATGCTGGAGGAAAAACAGGATACCACTTCCACCACACAGAACCATTTGTTCCAGTTTTCCTCCTCCTTGCTTATTTTTCTATTTCCCAGAACTGCAGAACTCCAGTGCAGCCAGGGATACCAACTTCAGGCATCATTTCATAGCTCCCACGAATGCTCCTGCCATCCCATGTGGCACTTCCCTCTGGACCAGTCAAGGAGCTCTCTACATTTAGCAGTTCAAAATCCATTAAGCCCAACTTCTGAAGACTGCTGAATACTAACTCTGGAAGTATTCAGCTCTACAGCAGAAGACATGTAGATTCAGTGAAGTTCAAGCAAACATGTTCTCCAGTCACAGAGTGAGGCAAATGCTGGGGCTCAACACCATTAGTTTGCTCACTGAGAGGACAAATTAAGGAATATAGTCACGTTATCTCATGGATAAATGTAAGGGAACTACTCCAAGAAGAAATAGTAGCACACAGTCAGTAAGCACATGACATGATATGGAGGGGACAACAAATAGGAGGAATCATGCAGCAGTGAAACAGTCAAGATGCACGTGATACTCTGAATGCAAGTTCCCCTTGCACTGATCAAGGACTTAATGACATGCTAAGAAGTGGGGGCAGGGGGTGGGGCAGGAAATAATTTATTTCTCCAAATTAGCATGGAAGAAGATAGTACCTATCCTAGTGGATTCAAAGAATTGAAACCAAGAGCTAGCCATGTCCTTGCAGAGCACCTGGCACTTGTGTCAAATCTCACACACACAGGACATCCAGATATGACGGATACCTCACTTCAGCAAGCTGCCACTGGAAAGAGCCACAATGTCACATACACACTGTCATCTTACACACAGACAAGTTAATTGCATTTTGGAATACATTATACAGTGTTCTTTTGTTGTCACGTGTATTTTTGGTTAAGAATAGCCCCAATTTTCATGATGAGAGAGCAGGAAAACAAGTAAAAAAATAATAATAATAGGCTACTACCAAGAATATGTTTCTTCCCTAAAATGGATGTTTTTTATTTAAGCAGAAGGAAGGCATGCAGACAACTGCAGACACCTGCAGACACTGGCAGGACCTTCCAGCTCTGACAAAGCCAGTAGCTGGGAGATACACCAGGTCAGGGTACAATCCTTTTCCATGCTTTTCTCACACCTGCAGAGGTTTCAAGAGGAATTCAGAGCTTAAGCTCAGCTTTTGAAACTAAATATGAAATGCTACAGCCAGGAAGAAAGCACAGACAGCACATGCCTCCCTCAGCTAAGAGCACAGTTCACCCTTCTCTGCTCTACTCTAATTGAGGGGGAGTCTTTGACCATCTCTACCCCGATAAAACCCAGCTCCTTCCTCACAGCTTTTAGGGGCCTTTTGGCAGTTCTAAGTGAAGTGAATTGTCTGATATCAGGGCACGAACAAAAAAGCAATTTCATATCATTTCTCTTTTATTCGTTCACACTCAGTTAATTGCAGGCTGAAGTGTTTTTTAATAGGGGGAAAAAAAAGCAGTACATTTGAACTAAATTACCCATCTTCAGCAGAGACAGAAGAGATCTGATCTGCTGAGAACAACGGTGCATTTTTACAGCACTGGTAAAAACTGTTCAAGATAAATACCCTTCTAAAAAATAATTGCTTGTATCACATTCCTTTCAACAGACACCACTTAGTTTAAAGCAGGAGAAAGGCTATATTCAGTTATAAATGGGGTTAGAGCATTAATCCTGAATCACAAATCAGGACTCACTGAAACACTTTATATATATATATATATCTCCAAGCCGCTATTTCTGTCTGTCAAAGTGGACATAACAGCTCTGAGAGAAATACCAAGGTTTTCTCTTGAACACACATAGAAACAGTTCAGTGCAGGACTCGCTGCAGTTAGCAAGGAAAGAATACCCATGGTATACGGCAAGCTGTAAAGGGCTAGATAGCAACTGCATGATCTGCAGGAAGTAGGAACTGTCCCTTAACACATAATAGCTCTGAGTCTCACCTATTTGTTATTTTGGTTGGCTGACTTGCAGCTCCAGATTTCTGTTTTCTAATGAGGGAGAGGAGATGGATACACTCAAACAAGAAAGTGGTTGTTAAGAGAGAGGGGGTGGGGAGTGGAAATATCTCCCTAACAGAGCAAGAGAAAGGCTTCACCCAACTCTAAGATGTTGTTACTACACAGAGTGGGTTTGGAAAGGGAGTAGCTTTGCCAAGAGCAGGGGCTGGGAGCACATTCTGATTCCAGCAGAACCCTGTAGTTTCTATCTATGACAGTGAGCCTAAGTCACACAGTCATGTAGAAAAGAGGTTCATGGGTTGCACTGCAGCACCTAAACACTGCCCCGGACTGGCTGTACAGATGAACCAGAGGCACTTCTGAAAGCACCCCGCTGTGCATCTAATTGCTGCATGTGAAGGTGACTTTGGTATTACGATGTTTTGGTCTTCCAGTTTTGGTGAGAAAGCAATATAAAAGACACTGCAATAGAGGCCACTGCTAAAAATCACTTCAGTCCAGCACATTCATTTTTTAAATTAAATATCAGAAAGAACCTTGTCCAGATTGTTTGTTCTGCTTTGCCTCAGGTTTATGTTAACATTGTATTGGCAAATCCAGCAATGAGATTATGCACCACTCACATTGTGGCAAAGAAAATGTTTCCTCTTACACTTCTATTGTTACCCATAAAGGAAAGTCCCAGCTCACCAAAGCAAAACAAGACAGCTGAAAACCCAGACCAGTTCAGTTGCATTCATCTTCTCCCAGAAGCATGGAGCTCAATTCCTAGGTAAAGCGGCACTGAGAGGAGGATACCATCAGCACCCAAGAAGCATCTTTGGGCAGCCTGTAGGACTTGACAGCTTTTATACACTCACTCATTTTCCCCTTTTCAGTCTCCTCATCTGTAACAAGGGCTGAGGCTACTGCTAGAGCTCCACATTTACAGATTAATTCAGACTTATTGTTCTTTTAGGGAGATTCCTCAGAGGATCTGTTTACAGTTCTATTTCTATTGCACCCACCTGAAGAGCAGAGCTGAAATAGAGGTATGTTCATAGCAGAGATGCAGTGTTTCTGCGATCTCTCAAAGATAAAATGTGAAATTTCACTTGGTCACAGACCACAAAGTAAGCTCAGAAACAAGATCTGCAGTACAAATTGACATCCTGAGCAGTCAAAAAATGGAGCAAGACTCACTTGGAATGTCTCTATCAACTAATTTAAAAGAACGCGCAGGTTGCCAAAGAAAGGATAGTGTTCTTGAAGTCAAGCGCTTGGAATTATGCTCCTGAATCTAATATTAGAATGCCTACGTAAAAGTGGCTTATTAAATGCCAGCAAAGCCATCATTTTGATGGTCACAGAGATGCATTAGGTCACCTCCAGCATGTCTGCAGCTTAGAACTGGAACAACAAGCGCTGCAGTGCAATGCGATAAGAACAGGCCTTTCTGTATTTGCTCTTTGGATAAGAGAATCTAGTTTAATACTGAGTATTTCAGAGTAAATCCAGTCTGGTTTTTTTCCCCCTGAACATCTCTAATTTCTCATTTGCAAAAGGCAGCTGACATTTCATGACCTTTCACATGTTGTTTTTCCTCAAACAAAAGTCCAGTTTTGCTTTCATTTTCAGATGTAGAGTACAGTTGTCATTAGAAGTGTAACAAGTGACCTTGCTACCTCAACTTGCCTGCATGCTACAAAGCCAGGCATTGATGGAGTTGTTCAGGCAGCATGTGACCTTCGAAAGTAGCAGGGCTGAGAAGGGAGAGGCACACAATAGAAGGAGCAGAAGTGAGAACCAGGGCAGGCAGCCAGCCCACAGCACTGTAAGGTGCAGCCCACATGCAGCTCAAGAGCAGTTCTACAGTCCAGCAGGATCAACACCTGTGCTATGCATGGGCTGCCAGTTGCCTAAGTTGTTACTTACAAAAAGCGACCAGGTAGTTGCCTGATGGCTGCGATACAGCCGGGACATATTCACATACCCAGAGAGCCATTGCCCTGAGAGCAGGATGCCAGAAGCCACCATCATTTGCCCTCACCAAGCTCTCCCCAGTGCTCTCAGGGCATACAGCCCACACCTCATAGTTCCCCAATACTCCTCACAGAGCAAGGCAAGCCCCCAACACAGCAGCCTCACACAGCTCAGGGAGGGCACAGGCCAGGACACCTTACCCTTGGGACTCGGAGCAGTGCGAAGTGAGCATCACGGCCACTGTCACAAGTTGGCATATGTGTGCCAGCAAAGCCCGAAGTCCTTAGTTGCTCCATAATGACTTGCATTAGTATTGCTGTTGGTCAGGCAGCCACAGAGGAGCAACATTCCTGTTAAAGCTTGAAGACCAGCATTCAATTGTATTTAGCACTTTATAAGCCAAATGCATCTTCTGGAATAACCTGTGCATAAGCACAGTGCAATGACATGGTGTGTAATCAATTAAAGTCTGCGTTGAACCTGAACCTGCAGTTTTGGTAAGATCCCTTTCTCTTCCATTTACAAAGCTGTGAGGTCTGGCACGTGCAGCCACGCTCTGGGACTTCCACACTGTCTGATCAAAAATAGGATGTTAAGTTGTACGTCACATAAAAAGGCAGCCCTGTAAGTCATTAAGCATTCATGTAAACTTCAGGTTGTTTTATATCTCAACAGGCATTTCCAGAGGAAGACATTTAGCACGTCAGCATAACATAACCAGACAAACAGTGTCTGTCTCTGCTGAAGAGGCAGTGACAGCACACAAAACAAGAAACACGGAAAGACTGTGTTATGATTTTCAGGGCCTTAAGAAGCAAAGCAACTTGCCTTACAAATCTGCATAACACATCAAACCTGGCCACAGCAGTAGCCTTGGTTGCATCGAGGACTGGGTCATGGACTACCACACTGAGACTATCAGTTACAGCAGATGCCTCCTGCTCCACTGACAACACAAAACATGCTGTTCCAAGTCTGGAAGAAACGTGAACTTTAGCAGCACCAGCAGTATCGGGGCCACGGCTCCTCTTAGCTGAGTAAAATGCATACTTTCTTTAACAGATGTGTGACCGAATCAAAGAAATATCAAAGTGGAACAGGATGTGCTCGTAGCGGGGTTCCCAGAAGAGATAAGTCAGAAACGTTGGTGAGAGGTCTGGCTGGAGGCAGCTGCTCCTCTCACCATCTCAACCCAGCACTGCGCCACCCAGCTCCCACTGAGCTCAGGGAAGGATCTCTGATAGCATGTTGCTATAAGGGAACAGAGCTAGACCAAAAATCCAGCAAGACAATTCTTCCAGGTCAGTGTTTTCATGATAAAAATTAACCAGCCCTTAAATGCCAGCCTGCATCTCCCGTACATGAAAGATATTTACACATTTTTACAAGTGCTGTTTTAGGGAAAACAGCATGCTCTCTGGTATACCAGAGGGGCTCACTGAGAAAGCGTCTGCATCAAGGGATGATCCATGAAAACAAAATGATTTAAACAAAGGCACATCAACAGTGTGCAGTAGTTTGAGCCAATCGTTCTGGCAGTGCTGCTTGTGGTGCAGAAAGAGCTATAGCACAGTGCCTTCCCGAGTACAGAATTTCAGCATTCATACATCAAACTGGGAATCCAGCATCAATTTCATGGATCAGGAAGTGGAGTTATAGCGAACTAATTTGGGCTTAATGAGAGGCAGGAATTTTTCACTTGAACAGTTCTTCCCTCGCAGCCCACCCAAATAACAGGGCAACCCAGGCAGCTGGGTACTACAGGCATCAGCTCTCCAGGCACACAGGATTTCTGCCATGAAGCACAACACCCAGATCACCGACATGGCCTTACAGCAGCTCCTGAAGGTGACAACACCATGGTGATACCTAAATAACACCTTCAATACAGCCTCACTGTCACTTCCAATCAGCATTTGCACAGTTAATCTACCACCTCCCGAGCACCATTTAGCTCCTAAGGATTATTATGCCGGTGCATTATTTACTCATATCTCCAATCTTTGTCAGTTTCCAGCAACAAGCATACGTGAAACGCACAGCAATGCAGCAAAGGTATCAGTGAGTAAGAGCAAATTGGGATGGCTTAAAGAGAGGTATCAGCAGAGGAAAATTCCACTGCTTTGCAAGCAATCACAGAGATCACAGCAGTACCCATCAGGGAGGAAAAGCAGCGGTACCTATCAAGGAGGAAACAGCTCCTTCCCCCTCCCCCGAGTGTGGGATCTCTCAGCTGTGGTTACCCCGAGAACGCTCACCCCAGCCAGCACTGGGGAGGTGTTTCGCACCGTTCGGCAGGAACGGATTTAGCTAATGAACGAGAAGAAGGGCCTCTGGCACCAAGGCAGTAACCAATCGCGGGCGGACAAATCATTTTTTAAACGGATGGCTGCTCCTCATCGGCGCCGCCGTGCTCTGTGCATCAAACTACGCATCAAATACAATTGCATAAGTTGGCAGCAGAATGCCACGCGCCGGCAGCACCTCGGTGTCATTGACAGGGGCAGCGCAGCGCCCGGCTGCTGTGGAGCGCCAGTTCCAGAGATCAGGGGAGCGCCTGTGTCCGCCTGCTCAGACACTTCCCCGCGGGCTGGGCGGGATGCAAGCACCCCAGCGCCGAGGGGACTCAGGATGACAGGAGGGCGCCTTCGAGGCTCTCCGGTTTCGCCGCAATCGATCAGCGGCCATCGATGACCCGCACGGCCCAGGGCTTCCAACTGCCACCAGTACGTCCCAGCGAGCGAGGCAGCTCCGCAAAGCGGAGTGGTGCAGAACGCCACGGCCTTCCAGCCGCGGGAGCGGAGGATGATGACAGGTCACGGTTCTACGTGTGGCGCTGGCCCTCCCGCCCCGGAGGAACCGAAGGCTGCGTCTCCCCTCGTCTCCGTGGCAAGAGGCACCGACACCCACCGGAGTGGCGGCACGGGGCGCCCCCAGCCCCGCGGTGCCCCCCGCTCCCCTCGGTCTCCCCGCGGGCGCGGCACCCGCCCGGGGCCCGGCCGCGGAGCCAGGCCCGCCGCTCACCGTAGATCATGGCGAGCCCCGTCTCGTGGAGGAAGCGGACGCGGCGGTGCTTGAAGAGCCAGATGGTGAGGATGGTGAGGGTGAGCAGCAGGATGAAGGTGAGGAGGCTCACGCTGTCCTGCCGGTGGCTCTCCTCCGCCTCCTGCTCGGTGGCGAGCTCCTCCATGGCGCTGCTGCTGGCGCTGCTGCTGCCGCCGCTGCTCCGCTCGGCCGCCCGCAGCCCGCCGGCTCCCAGCAGGAGGAGCAGCGGCAGCGCCATGGCCGCGGCTCCCGCCCGCGGGCGCTGCCCTCTGCCCAGCCGCCGGCGGAGAGTAGCGGGGGCGGCCCCGGCGAGCGGGAACCCGCCCACCGCCGCTCCGGTCCCTTAAAGGCGCCGGCCCGGGGAGCGCCGCCTCCTGGTTGCGGTCGCCCGTGGGGTGCCGCGCGTGGTCTCCGCCGCTCGAGGCGGCCGAACGCCGCGGTTCGGGCAGGGCGGGCACCGCATCGCCCCCGACTGGGACTGGGGTTTGGCGCTGCCCGGCGGAGCCGGCTGAGCTAGGCCGGAGCTGTCCTCTGTGGCACCTGCAAGGGGATAAAGGTCGCCGTCCCGATGCTACACCGTCCCCGCTTTCGAAAGTTCTGCTAGAAGAAGAGGGAACGTTCGGGTGCTCCTGGAGCACTCCAGTGTGTCCCCGCGTGGTAGTTCGGTGTGTTTGGTTTCAGAGAGAGAGGAAAAATGACTAAAATGCAGGATGCTCGCTTGGGATTTCCTGCCCAAAGGCATCCTACTGCAGGACTGCTCCTGGGAAGCGGGACAGTGGGAGGAAACCAGCCACTCCTTGGTGGTCTTCGTGTAGAATCGCTGCTGGAAAATGCGTGTGTGCCTCGGGTTCTGAAACCATCTGGCTTTGGGGCAGGGGAAGAACAGTCAGTTTTCACAACCAAGCCAAAATTTGAACTTTCTCCTTTAACTTCCTTTTAGTTAGGGCTGTCCTGTTCCCAAATGCTGCTGCATGGCCCTTTCTGTGTGTACTCACTGGGGTGCTCAGGGGTCTCCCCCCAAGCTGGCACTCCTCTTGCTTGCAGAACTGGCATCACCTCTTATTGCACATGCTTTCATTTAGACGGGCCTTTTTTTAGAACCCTTTCAAGGTGACAGCTATGCAAATCCACATTTTTATTTTAAATGTGTTATTTATACAAACTCTTCCGCCTTCAAAACCCAGTACAGTTGCATACAATTATCTGTAAAGGCTTGACTGCACAACAGTGAAAGTTTATATCACTGGTGCCCTCATTTGTAAGCCTCTTAGAGATGAAAAGCATTAATTTGCCCTGAAGACCCAGCTCTTAAACCTACACGAACTATTGAAGATTACTGCCTCCAGGCTGCCTTACGTTTAATTGCACATTTAAAATTAACATTGCTGCTACAATGGGAGCATTACACCTCTTAAGTCTTCAGGGTGTGACAGCCTACAGCCTCACAGCAGCCTACAGGTGTGTAGTACAGTGCTAAACACATGCCATGCTGATAAAGTTGTAAAATAAAAAGCTGAATGGCCATAACAGGCTCTCTTCTCCTTTGCTCTTTATCATGTGCTGCCTCGTGCTGAGCAATGTCTGTCCCTCAGTGTAAAGTGGGTCTTCTTAAGAAAAAATTTACATTGATGTCATAACTCCATCTACCTCTTAGCTGACCTGCTGTCAGCATCTTCAGTTGCATATTGCGAAGTCTTCCATCATTAGTTTGTTGTACCCTTCAACATCCATGTGGGTTGGATATACGATGCCTCTTGCTCTCCAGGCAGCAGCAGTAATACCAAGGCAATTCTTTTAATACTTTAACCCAGTAACTCAGTTTTACTCTTTTCTTTTTTTCAGCAGTGTTCACTGTGAGAGAAAACATTCGTCCATAGTTTGGCATGCCAGTGCTACATGAGCACAACATCGCCACACTTACAAGTGTTTGGACTGCTGCACTGTTCTTGTCGCCTCTGCCCAGGTGTCATCTAGATGAGAGGGGATGGCTTCAAGTTGTGCCAGGGAAGGTTCAGGTTGGATATTAGGAACAATTTCTTCTCAGAAAGTGCGGTGCTGCAGTGGCACAGGCTGTCCAGGGAGGTGGTGCAGTCACCATCTCTGGAGGCGTTCAAGAACTGTGTGGATGTGGCACTGAGGGACGTGGTCAGTGAGCATGGTGGGGGTAGGCTGCTGGTTGAACTGGATGATCTGTGAAGTCATTTTCAACCTATTCTATGACCTCATCCTAGGGACACCTCTACTGAAAGCAGTACATCACTGGGTACTGTCCCCAAATACTTTTACTGCATAAACAATTATGTTCACCACTGTTGTGCGTAAAATTGGGCATAACTCATCCCTACCCTGAACAATGTGGATGTGATTGAGTGTCAAAAAATTGGTGATAGTAACATTGATAGTAACATGGTTGTCCATTTAGGAGATCAATGTTTAATGGTGATGTAATAAAAGTCTCCTCAACTCTGTGCTTTCTCTAGCAAGTCACTGCCAGGGAATTTGATGTACACTTTCCAGCACAGTATATTTGGTTCCTACTGGCTCAGGTTTGCTGTCTTTACTCTCATTGATTGATACCGTGGTGCCTGAATAGTTTAACTGACTTGAACTAGATCATTTGGGGAGTAATAGTGTCGAATAGCAAAAAGTATTAGGCCAGGCTTCTCTGCACCCCCCTGTGAACCAGGACTTACAGCACATTTCTAAGAGAGTTGTGTGGCAGAGTCTGCAGCAGATTGGTGTGGTGGTTTTAGTCCGTTGGGAACAGCAGCAACATCACCACTAGGTGCACTTCATCCCCAAGGTAACTCTTTGGTACAGCTGTGCTCCAGACCTCTTGGCAGGTCTCTGCCTGCCTTCCCACGCTGTTCTGTGCTGAACCTTCCTCACGTGCCTACAGATGGCACTAGGATGTTACTTACCTCTGCTTAGAGGCCACCACATACACTGCAGTAGACAGACTGCCCATCTAGCCAAGTGGCCCTTTTGTTTTATTCCTGCTTTCCTCTCTCTTGTCCTATTTGTATCTGGTCCCAGTCAAAGGTCTCAGTTCTGCTTGATGCCTGAGAGTTCTCACTTGAGGCAGATACATGTATTTATGGAGATGTGAGGCAATGGTCAGGTGGGATCACTGCAGAGTTGTCATGGTTTTATGATTTTATTTATCGGTATTCCACATCATAACATCATGTTGAGCACTGGGAGTTAAAGAGTTAATGCTCCAGTTTCACGGATTGTCAATATTTCTAGGTACCTGGTTCTCAGAGAAAAGAACTACATATCCCAGAAGATTTTCACTGTTCCACTTCCTTTTGGGTTTTCTTTTTGTTGTTGTTGTTGTTGTTTGTTTGTTTTTGTTCAGAGGGAAAAATAAAACTGCTTGCAAGTCACAAGACGTCCCTTTCCTTCTTACTGCTTGTCTCTGCATCACGTGCTCCCTAGCCATCTTGCCTTCAGCATTCAAGTAAGGCCTTCAGTTTTGGAAGGCTCATTTACTTGGCTTATTAGCTTCAATCTGAATCAACTAGACATAACTCTAGAGATGACTCCATAACAAGTCTTGAAACTAAAGTTATGAAATGGTGCATAGAGATGGCAAGGGACAAAATCTAGTAATTCAGCTAAATTCAGCCATACCTGGAAGGACATGGGAGTATGTTGGTATAGAATACAAACAAATAGGTGCATTTGCAGAGAGTGACTGATAGGACTGATTCACAAGAATGTAACCAAAATGCCATGGCTATAGATATGGATCAGCCCTTGCCATTCCTTTTGCCAACCAGTTTTCTCTCATTGACAAGTTCAGACTTTGAGAAGCACGGTCATGTAGTCTGTTCAGCAGTTTTATCATTTCCTTTGTTATGTAATTCATTGTTACCACATAATAGGCCCTTTGTGTTTAATTCTTGATCCTATAGTTGTGTAATGTGATGTTAGGCAAATGCCAAGTGTTATTTTCACACCTTGCTCTGTCTCTGAGCTCCTAGTGGTAGCATCGTTCACTTCTCATCAATCGCACTAAAGAACTTCTGTCCCTATACAGACCTTTTCTGTATTATGCAACTGTTTAGGGTAGCACATGGTATTGCTGTAAACAGCATTTCGAGATTTCCACTAGTCTAACATGCCTTCATCAGGCTGATTCTGACAGAGAAATGCTCCCAGTTGCTCGCACTTAAGCCAAACCGGAAAATCAAACAAATTCCTATCTTGATATGCGATGTCTTTGTGCAACTTCCTTTGCATGCTCAAATTTTCTACCACATTAATCCAGAATGCAGTGTCAAGTTGATTAGCACGCAGAATAACCTTACAGCAGCCAACACAGTCCTTATCATGTTCCTTCCTTTCTCCCCCTTAAGTCAAAGCCTCCCATCACCTCGCTTTCAAAATGACAACCCATCATGAACCTCTTGCCAGCTTCTGGCAGTAGTTGGGTTGCCCTGTGGACTGCCCATCCGTGTCAGCATTCCCACATTCCCACACCATGATATTTCAGAAAATGCACTTTGTTGCAGACATCTTTTTTAAAGACAGCTAAGTGTTCTGCAATAAAACCCTGAAGAACATGTCATGTTTGGGCTCAAAAAGGAATTTGTTTGAATCTCCATTCTATTGGAATTGCCAGTATTTGTGACATGTTTCTCTATTAGCACCAGTTTTGCAGAGGTGTTGTACATCAAATAAAATGTCAAAACTGCCATTTTTTCATCACACGAACGCAGAAATCAACATTAGCCTTTCTAGAAAACAAAAGTGTACCTAGAGGAAGCTCTTCTGTGACATTTGTAGGGTGTGAGAGTTGTTCCTTGCTACAGAGTCATGTCTCACAACTTTCAAGGCATGATAAACTTAAAAAATGTCAGAGAGGGATATGAGTAGGAATGTTATCCACAGGAGTGGGCTTTGCTGTCTCTCTTGTGTCCAGTAAGTTGATTTTCTCTTATAGCTGTTCATGAGATCAGGCAATGTCCTTCTACCAGGAACGAAACAGGTTTCCCTTTATTTGTCAGCAGAAGGTAGCTCATTATTCTTTGCAAGGTGCACACCATGGTTATCACTTTCAATATTATAACTGCTTGAAGCATCTCAGTGATCACTGGTCTGTTCTCATCGCTCCCCTCTGCATCCCCATACATATTTAAATAAGTGAATATTCTATTTCTCAGGGCTTGCCTTGTGCCAGAATAATAATTTAATAAAAGCTCTGGAGTATAGCAAGTGAGCCTTGTTTGAGGCACGTGAGCCGTAATTGGACCTTTTCTCATGCAAAATTAATCTTGTCTACCTCTAGGAAGAGTTATTTGAACATCAAAGCTGCAAACATGCAAATGGATGCTCTCTGCTGTCAGTTGGACACTACTAGGAGCAATGCCTATGGAAGGTTTCTTCACTTCGAAAGTGCAAAGGATGAAAGACTGAGAAAGATATGAGCACAGTATTATGGCATTCAAGCTTGGTAAAAACTATCTGTATTCTACAAGTAGATTTGTACAGCTATACCAAATCTTTTGACAAAGCTCTCCTGGAAAAGCCTGCTGTTCTTTTCTTGATAGAGAATCAGAATGCTAAAATTATGTTTGATTCAATCTTGATTACACTCAGTATGCTATGCCCGTAGGCATTGCATAGGTTAGAAAGTGAATGTTTGCGTGTAAAGTTATGCCAAGTATCTCGGCTTCATCTGAATTAGGCACCCTAGATGTGTGGAATATGAGTTAGGCACAGTTAGACATACAGAAGAAAAAGGATATACCTGTCTTAGGAAGATATACATAAATGTATTTATTTTTACTCTTGTTCTGGAAGAAAGTCAGAAAACTTCTAGTTTTTTTCTACAGGAAAACAAGCTTTCCTAATAATATTTTAACCTCCACTGAGAAATGTGCTTGAGTGACAAATGGCGCCAACATGCTGCACTTTGTGCTTTGCAATTTTCGAGGAAGCCTCGCAGTTTGCTAAGTCTAACTTGCCTGTCATATTTCCCTAGGCTCTTCTGCTGAAAGTGCTGAATTATTAACAATATACAAATACAGCCAATTTGTGTAATCCAAACAATTCTCTACACAGACAATAAATTACTCACAGAGTGACAGAATGGTAGTTAACTGGATGGTTGAGGAGGGCAGGGCCATCCGGGTCTCTCAGGCCCAGCCCCAGCTCCAGCAGGGCCACCCAGAGCAGGTTGCCCAGGGCCCTGTCCAGACAGCTCTTGGAGATCCCGAAAGAGGAGACCCTACAGCCTCTGGGCAGCCTGTGCCACTGCTCTGTCACTTGCACAGCACAGGAGTGCTCCTGGCACTCAGACGGAGCTCCTGAGTCCCAGTTTGTGCCCAAGGTCTCCTGTCCTGGCACTGGGCACCCTGGCTCTGTCTTCCTTATACTGTCCCTTCAGATATTTATACTCCTTGATGAGATTATTAATGTATGAAGAAATGAGATGAGATTATTAGTGGTGAAATTATTAATGCAAAAAATATCAGTTTTAGTAGCAATGCTTATATCCAGAGTTTCCCAGACTGGCAAAATTTTAAGAGAGTGGCCCTTACCTCCAAGAGGTAAGAACAGTTTTGTTGTAGATTTTTATTACTGTGAAAACTGAACAACTGATTGACTGTTACTGATCTCATTTTACAGTGTTTGACAAATTGTGTAGGAAATTTGGAGATGTTTTTTGAAAGGCCATGTGGGCAGACACTTCCCCATAGCTTGGTGGAAACCTGAGTCCAAGACCACCTCTCTGAGAGAGGTTCAGACAGAAGTGCTGAATAAGATCAGCTAATGGCAATACTGATAGCTGGTTCTGCTTTCCCAAGAATAAGCAAACTTGAGCTGGTGTCACTGAGCAAGTTTTAATGCCCTGGTTAGTGACAGTGGGAAGCTCCATGGGAAAACATATTGGCTCCAGCAGTTGATCCCTCTCACAACAGCTCTGCGTCTGCCAGATTAATGATTACAGTGGGTCTGGGCCATGTTGTGACAGAATGTGGTCTGACAGCTCCCCAAAACCATGCCTATTCATGAAGGATATGGATGCTATTGAAAGGGGTGCTTATTTGGTTGATTGTTAGGCTGCTGGCCAAGGGCAAAGTGGACAAAGACTCCAAAAAGCTTGAAATCAAAACACAGAGAGCAGTTGTCAGCTGCTTCAAGATGCAGTCAATATTATCTCAAGTTGTATCACAAAAGGTAGGAAAAACCCAAGGCAGGTATGTTAGCAGAATCAGTATTCTAGTAGTCAGGTCGCTACTTTTGCTGCTGTTAACAGAGGATTTCATATGACACTGGATTGTATTTCTCTGTTTATTTCTTATTCTAATGGAGAGCATATTTCATTCTATAAAGACTGTTTTCCATGTGAATGTTATTTGCATATTCCTAGTTCCTTATCCTTCCCCAGTTTTGTGCTATTCACGATAAATGGGCAATAGGGAAAGTAGTGTGATTTATTGTGGCACAGTTGGTACGTGCATGCAAAGTGGGGGCATCCAGCAGGCCAAAGCAGCATCTGCAAATACACCTAGTAAATGTGGAGTATTAGAGCATTTTTTCAAAAGCAGCTTAGATAGTAAGTACATTGCATGACCTCTAGTGGCATTAAGCCCAAGGCACTATCAAAGTCATGAAACAATCTGATGCAAGTGAGGAAAAGCCATGCTTATGGAGGTGCTACCATATATACAGTAGTTTATTCTGTGTCCTGCCTTACCGTCAGGCCTATGCTGGCCCAAATGTCCCACTGCCAGGATAAGGCTGAGAAAAGTTTTTAATTTAGCAGGAATTCCAAATGCTCAGCCGAGCAAATGTCTTGCAGCAATACTTTTGTTGTAAACTAATTACACGTGGCCGTTGATCTTCCCATGCATTTTCATGTAGAGAAATAAGGAACCAGCCACGCCAGTGCAAGAAGAAATAGCAGTGAGTACTGGGAAGTAAAGCCTCCAGCATCTTCTTGCAGTGATTCCTGAAATTGAGGAATACTATTTTCTTAATGTTAGCAGAAGAATAATGTTCCATTTCCCTGTTTTTGTGGGTCTTATCCCCTTGAAGAACAGAAGCAGTCATTACTGACTTCCCTTTTCAGGGTTCAAAGTCCCTTGAGTGAAAGAAGCTAAGAGTGACTCAGTGCCTGAGTTATAGCAGTAGGGAGAAGTAGGACCATTGCTGCCAGAGGAAATTGGTGCAAAGATACGGTGGAAAGGGAAGCAAATGTGGCAGCAGAAAACTGAACTTGGCTATGTGATTACAGAACAACGCCTTCGCATAGGACAGCCTCCTTGGCTTAGTAGCTGGTGTGGCCTCAGCAGGACAGCGGGACACACTGGCACAGCCAAGTGATATTTTGTGGAGGTGCTGGGCTGGTTCCCATGGCTTCCCTCCTCATCCGTCACATTCTGCAGCCTGAGTCACACTAAGGCAGTCAGTAGTCTCCAGCAGCCCCTCAGCAGAAGGTATCCCAGTGCTCTGCCACACCAGGGAGAGTGCAACAACTTCAACAACTGCAGCTGCACCTTATGGAATACACATTTTGCTTTGTTTGTGTTTAAGTTTGGTTGCACTCACATTCCGGGGTGTGAAGCCTTTCTCTTGTGCACTTCTTTTTCATTCGTGAGAGCTGGCTGTTTTCTTGACACTTTCTAATTATTTGCTTGTTGTTTTCTATAATTTGTTGTTTAGTCCTTTGGTGTGTGAATAGCTGTGAAGTAGAGACAGGAACTTGAAAGTAAATTCCTTTAAAATGTAAAACTTTTCTTGAATAGGTGATGTACCAAATTGATCACAGAGCACTTTAATTAAACCAGAAAATTAACGTTGCGTTCACCTTATCTTACAAAACTGTTCAAACTCTTTTCTTATGCCTAAATTAGACTTCCAGTGGATTTGTTTCAAAGTATGAGACAGGCTTATTTACTCAGCATATTAATCTCTATAAATCCTTCATAATTAACAAGTGACTATAATTTAGCCAACTGTTTGAAGCTCTGCTGTTATACCAAGCACCTCTTTAGTGTGTGTGTGATTTGCTGTTTTTCAGATGCAAGCCCTTTCAGGCACAGACAGCTGTAGTTCAGTTTATGTATAGTGCCTGTAACATATAGGATGCTGCTAGAAACAATGGATGATAAACAGTTTTGCATAAAAAGCATGATTCACCTAAAACAATTTTAGAATATCAGCTTTAGACAGCTGAAGTTTCAATGTCTAGATCTGCATTCCTCACTCTAGGTTTGCTTTCATATTCAACAAAAAAACTTGAGCAGTTGAGATGTGTCAGACTAGCTACCCCCAAAAGAGTGCCTACCTGAGGATATGAACTGCCATTCCAAAGTTTTTCTCAATTGGCTTTATTATAAGGAGATTGCTTTGGGTGGCAAACTCAGAGAGACGTGCCTATCTAACTAGAAGACCCGGGGCTGAGGAAAGCTGCCCACAGCTCTAGTTTGTATGGTAGGGGAGGACACCCATGGGTGCTGCAATATTCAAAAGAAAGGTGCTTTTAAATAGTTCACCTGCGCTGAAAACATGCAACTTCTTAAAGATGGACAGCAGCAACAGATTTTTCCGCATCTGATTAAAAACGGAGACAATCAGTAGACCGTTTTGCTGGGAACATAGATCTCACTGAAATACATCTGTGATGGAGTAAAGTATGAGTCCCCAAGACAGCCATCCTTACTGGACTCTGGTTATTCTTTTCCTGATTTGGCCTTGTCCTGATGCCTGTCTTGCTTACAAATTTTTACAGAGGCTGCTGCAATCTGAATGACTTCTGAATGCGCAGAAAGAGAGAGGCATAAATTCGGTAAAACAGCCCATAGGTGAATGAGGAGAGTCTGTCATTTGCATTAACTCAGGCATCTTCCATTTTCCCTTGCTCATCAGCCAGCTGTGCACCATGACTGCACTTCTCTTCTTTTGACCTTTATGTCGAGATCTATCAGTCTAAACTGTATGTAGGCTACACAGAGTGTGCATTATCCCTGTGTAGACTCACAGAAATGGGGATTTCACCTTTGAATATTAAACTCTGTTTTTCTAAGTATCCAAACTGTTAGGAATGTCTCTCTATGCCAGATTAGTCTAATGTGTACCTGTTTCTGGTGACTGAGTCAATTTTCCACAAGAATATATATTTCATGTCACCCCAGATTTTCCCATTTTGCCTATTTTAATGTATTAGTTTCTGTGCTGGACTTTTTTGCTCCTTCGGTGTAAATTACATTATTTGAAAACCAGACTTAATGCAACAAGCCTTCCTAATATGCAACCAAGCTTTAGAATTTTAACTCGTCCAATTAATACTGATTTTTACATTTTTTCCACCTGCTGTCTCTGCAGAATCCCTTGCTACTTCGTGCTATCAATGGTATAACTAATTTATTCCTCTGAGCCTTACAGTGACGTCGAGCAGTATCTCCAAAAACAGCATCTGGAATGTTTATTATATATTTTGCTGACAGACAGAAAGGGAAGAAAAGGCAAAAAAAAAAAAAAAAAGATGTAATCCTTTATTTGTTGACTTTAACGGCAGGAAATTTTTTACAGTTAATACTTGAATATTAAAGCAATGCTGCTGAGTTCTATGAAATCTTGACCTGATTGCCTACAACATGTGGGGATTGTTCAGGGATACAGATCCTGTGTAATTCCCTAAAGTAAGTGTGGGCAGAGTCCAGCAGAGACATAGCCTTTGTGTATATTTTGCCAGGGTTTCACCATGGTTGCAAATAAGTGATGTCTTGTACATTTCTGTTGGAGACCTCACTTTTCACCTGGGAACATCAGCCAGCCACTGTTCTCACCCACAAAGACAATATGCATGGCAGGTTGGCACCATAGATAAAGCCACCCTGTAAAATTAACTGCTTGGACCTGGAAGAACATCAATAGGCTGTGCAACAATGTAAAATAATACTTCAGATAAACAAATTTTGATGAATTATGCAACAGCCAATTAACACATTGCTACCTCTGACCAATCTCTTTTGGTGGTCTGCCACACCACCAAATTATGAGTACAGTGTATACGTCAGGCTTCAGCCATCCCCGTGTCCTGCAATTAAAAAGTTTCTTAGGCACTAAAAAAGATAACTTCATAGAACTGTGGTACAACTCAGGTTGCAGTGGATCACAAAAGATCACGAGGCCCAAATTTTGTGGGAAAAGGAAATCTAGATGTGATTGTCAAGCACCCTGTCCAGTCACACCTTAAAAACCTACAGCCATGGGGACTCTGCCGCACCTGGAGGAAGTTTGATAGTTCTCACTGTAAAAAAAATAAATAAATCAATATCAATATTAGATTTAGGAGAAACCTCTCTCAGTGTAACTGGTACCCAATGCTCCTTGTCTTCTCCGTGTAGCTCCTTGGGAAGAGGGGGCCTCCATCCAACTTCTCTTCTAAGGTGAAAGACAAAAGGGTATCAAATTATTAGAGCAAGCAACCTTTACTCAGTGTATTTCTGGCCTTCCTCTTCCATTTTAGGACTGCAGTAGAGTGAAGCTTTCCAGAAGCCTACATGTGGAACAGCATTCTGCAGAGCACCCCTAACATTAGGTGTTAGAGACGAGGATAAAAGGTAAAGTAACTGGAGATGCATGTTGGCAAGTGTTGCTCTTGGTTTTAACTAGGATGCAAAGGGTACCGGAGTGCCTAGAGCAAAAAAAATGTCCTGTTAACTGCAGCTTAAGGAAGAAAGTAAGGGCTACTGAAGCTGTGCTTCAGTAGCTGTTAAAGCTCATCCTCAATTTAACCAGTTGGCATGTGCATACGTGCCTTGCTGAGTCAGCACTGTAACTTGTTATCTGAATTGCTGTCCAATTAAAACTAAGCCACAAACATACTGTCCATAAATTTTATTGCTGTTTCATTGCATTTGCATCAAACATCAAACTAGAGAGTCCTGCCTGTCCCAGCTCAGTGTTCAGGTGGAACACAAGCTTCTCTGGCAAAGTGTATGTTAGGCAACACTCAGGTTGTGGCAGCTCTCTTCCTATCACAAAAAAGGATCTAGGATCTAGGTTCTTATGTAAGATCTATGAAATGATAATTGCAAAATAAGGATGTGCTTTACAGCTGAAAACTTAATTTGCTCTGTTTGAGTAAGTGCAGTCAGAACACTAGCAGCTCTTAAATAAACTGCAACCCCTTTCAGCTGCAGACTTTCTGTCACAGAGACAGCTTGTGGCAAAATTCAGGATAATGTAGGTCTTGTGTCATATGTTATGCGGTCCTAATACCAGGATACATGCTTCAAATGTATTGGATAATTTAAATCATGGCCTACTTTCAAATATTTCTTTCATTCATTTGGCCATAAGTATTTAATTTATGCCTTTCTGAAATTTTTGGCTGTTTAGATCTTCAATAAAAAAAAACTTCAGAAAGGACTTATAGTTCTGTGAATCCTTTTCAGAGGGATGTTAGATAATTTACTCCCTGTCTGCACAGAACTCCACTCATCTTTGTTCCAAACACCAGCAAAAGAAAAAGGGTTGTGGATATGGTGTAATTCCTTACCAGGAAATTATTTGAGGTTGGGAACACCAAGAAGGTTTTTGGAACAAAAAAAAATTTGCAGATATGAACTGTTCAGTTTTCTTGTTTGTGCTTTTCCTTGTTGCAGTGGGTCAGATCACAGGAAGCTGTGACACAGCCACACTGGCCTGTTGCTCCTGATTCGCTAACCCCAGTGTTGGAGATGTATGTCATGGCTGCCAGACTCTTTGTTGAAGACAGCTATGGAAAGGACATACCCTTGTTGTCCAATGGCATCGTGATGGAATGAAGCTGCTAATGACCAGGGTTGAATCCTAAATGCAAGGAGATGCTGGAAAAAAAAAGCTTTTCAAGCATACTGCCTGAAAAAAAAAAAGGACAAGTCAGCCCAAATTCAGCAGTAACAGTGTGAAATAGACTCTAGTACATTTTATTGCAAAATTAGCCATATTATTTGTCCGTCTTGGTCTCAAGTCCAGACCAAATTCTATTGGCATTCCTTCTGGCAAAAGTGTCTGTCATTAGAAAATCTGCAAAAGGGACCAAAAAAAAGGCTAGCCTGACCTCAGAATGTGTGACAGTTGCCGTATGAGATTATTCAGTGTATTTATCATCTGCTTCTTTAAAAAAAAAAAGTCTGTTTAGACTCAAATGCACAGATGTCTGATTGAAATGATTGCTTTTCATGTTCAGCTCTTACCCACTGCAGTTTGCCACACGTCTGTACAAACACATGTATAGGCGGTTGGGGACTCAGATAAGCAGCTGGAGGCAAGGGACCTTTTCTGGGAATGCTTCTGTCATAAACATGTATCAAAGCTCAGCCTCAGAGAGTGAGCCCAAGCAGTAAAGCATCCTTCTCTTCCTTTATGCTGAATACAACATAAGGAATTGCTGCTGTCATGCGTTATTTGTCTCACTCATAACTCACAATTTCACATGAGTATGGGCAAATCTAATCTTAACTAGGAATCCTTTTCAAAACACAGTCTAGGCAAGGTTCCAGTATCTCAGGTGTGGAACTTGTAATGCTTCCTGGTAGGGAAAACATAAGCTGAGATTTTAGGGAGCAGTAGTACTGAAGTCTTTTTGTTTTCATAGTCTTTCTAATTTTCATTTCTCACAGGTGAAGTTTTCAACTTCTCTATAACCAGCAGGATTTTAAAACTGCTTTAAACAAGACATTCTGCAGGTTTTTCACCATGATATGATTCCAGGAGCTTTAAGACATGCACAATGAGATTGTGCATGTTTGGCTCTGCGCGTTGTGGTGAACTGCCAGCAGCACAGAGAGCCAGACCCTGCCCAGTGTTACGAGGAGTGCAGATGTGCATGCTGTGAGCTTTCCCTTCCTTCACTACCTGTTTAAGGCCTGGGCAAGCTTCCAGGTTCCAGTATTTGCTGAGAATAAGCTCCCTCCTTGCACCTTGAGGTGATGCATGGGAGTGTCAGAAAAAAAGACAGAGAGGAAGTTAGGATCTCTACACTGCAAAGCTGTGCAGGGATGGAAGCCAGCACAAAAGGCATTGATATGCCAAACTGTTGCACCAAATCTTTTATGACGTAACCTCTACAATGAAAATGTCTTATTTTTCGGTTACCTAGAAGTTGCTAGCTGGGGATCAGAAAGCTCCATATTACAGTGTAATTAGGTATGTTTCATAACATCCCCAGGAGGGAAGTCACTAATTACAGCAGTTTGTTGAAATTAAAGTAAGTATAATAACATTTGGTAGTGACTACGGTGTTACTGCAATCTTCTGTTACTACACTTCAGGCTATGATTGTATCAAATCTCACAGGCCAAGAGGGTTGAGTCTGCCTGGCATATGAATGGGGAACAAAAAACTAAGCCAGGCATTTGCAATTTCTGAAGAAGTCATGTCCTCATAAGTCATATTAAATTGGTTTGGAAGAAATATCCTGGTGCTTTGGTGTCAGGAAACAGCCTGGAGGTTTGGAGATAAAACCTAAGGCCTGTCCCGATCTGCTGTAGCCATATAAAACCCTGATTTCTTGTGGGACTGATGATTTTGCAAGACAAGGATATTGGTCATGATAGGGTGGAAAATCCCAGCTGTAACTTAAATTACAGCAAATGCAAGGCAAATGCAGGAGTTACTTTCCTGCATTTAAAAACCTTTCGAAATGGTAGTGACATCAGTGATATTTCCCTTGCAGAGCCGGCTGCTTCTCAGCACAGTGAGGTGGTCTCCTTACACACAGGGACTATGAAGTCCTCCGTTATGACAGAAAATCTATTGATGTGAGGCAGCAACCTTCTGGTAGCGTAGTTTTAGTTTTTATGTAGATTAATTAAATGGTGTTTCAGCTTTTCACAAAAAGGCATCAAATACTATTATTCCTTCTGTCTAAAAGCAATTACAGATTTTTAAGCAGATGTACAGAAGGGGAACCTGCTTACCAAAAGTCTGCTGAGACCGATGGTGCTGTCAGTATCGCTGGTGCACACAGATGGCTGTAGCACCCAAAGCTCAGGGCAGGCCTCAAGCCTGCTGAGCACAAGGTTTGGCAGCAGAGCCACCACCAAAAGGGCATCCGCCACCTCCTGCCTTAGCAGCCACTTCTGGCCTGTGGGTCTGCTTCCTGTTTTCTGCCTGAGCTCAGGCAAGAACATTTCCCTGCTGCTTTTACCTCTTATCTTCTGCTCCTACAGCAGGAGACACATCTTCTATTTTACGTAAAAGGGCTCTGAAGCTTTCCCTAAGTCAAGTTTACTTTGATCATGATGGCAATTGGTAAGATTTCTCCCTCTATTTGTCTCATGAACCTTCTCATCTCCGTGGTATGGAGCTGTCCAGGGAGGGACAGGCTGGGAGTTAGGAAAAGGCTCCTCACCAGACCAGAGGGCGGTGGGCACGGCACAAGCTGCCCAAGGCAGTGGGTACGGCAAAGTGCTGGAGTTCAAGGAACGTTTGGACATTGCTAGAAGATACAGGGTTTGAATTTTGGGTGGTCCTGTGTGGGGCCAGGGGTTGAAGTCGGTGATCCCTGTGGGTCCCTTCCACCTCGGGATATTCTGTTCCGTGAAACCCCGGAGCAAACGTCTCGGAATGACGGCACACCCTCCTCTAAAACACGACTTTCTCTGCAGAAATCACCCCGCCTCTCCGAGCCGCCAGCTGTCGCGGTCGCTACGGGAGACGGGGGCGGGCAGGGAAGCCGGAAGCGGGGCGGGGCGGCGAGGCGCTGCGCTGGCGCTTGGTCCCGCACGGCCTCTCCCCCTGGACCGGGCCGGGCCGGGCGGCGCCAGTGGGCGCGCGGCGTGGCGGTTGTAGCGCGCGGCGGTTTTCGGTTGCCGGGGTGGCGGCGGTGCCGCCATGGGCTGCTTCTTCTCCAAGCGCAGGAAGCCGGTGCAGGGCGGGCAGCAGCAAGGAACCAGCCAGGAGCCGGCGGCCGGCGAGGAGAAGGCGCCGCAGTACAGCTGGGACCAGCGAGCCAAGGTACGGGGCGGCGGGGAGGGCGAGCGGAATGCAGTTTCCTGTCAGGCTCTGTGCTGGCAGCCTTGGCTTCGTCCTCGCCGCGAGGCAGCCTGTCCCGTTAGTGGGAGCGGGGCGGCGTGAGGATACGCTCTCGGTCCGGTGTGAGCTTTGGTCACTGGGCCCCCAGACCTTTAGGCCGTGTTGTACAAGTGTCAAAAAGATGTGTGAACTCATGTGAATGTTTAGCTCGCTTGTGTTTCTAAACTTGGAGAGGTGTTCCGGGCTGGCTCCTAAGTCTTTCAAGTGGATTAAGAAAAGCTGTGCTGGAGATGAGCGAGGGACTGTGCGTGTAGCCTGGAGGGATTGGATCCTGAGGATAAAGAAGGTTGATCTGTGCTGGGCTCGTTGCTCTGGCTTGCTGTAGAGTTCTTGTGGAGACTTCTTATGGTGAGAGAGTGCCATACTGAGAACCTGTCCTAGAGTTAGTAGAGTGAGTGTGTGCCAAAGTACATTACTGAATGAGCATTCGAAACGACATGACCTAATCATAGAGCAAATTCATCAGCTAAAGGTTAACTTGTATGAGCCTTTCTATACATTGTTTTGCTTACATGGCGCTAACTTCTAAAACTGTGTAACAGGTGGAAAACTGGGACATAGACACACTTGACTGGAAGGACAACGAACCTTGTTGCTGTGGAGGTGGCTGTTAGCATGTAGGAAGCAGGCTAGAGCTAACATGAGGTTTTATAGTGTGAACAAGCTGTCTCGCTGGGGGGAAGCATGTACTGTATTGCATATAGAACTTCCTCTTTGTATGAAATACTCTGAAAAACTGGAAGAATCAGTGAGTTTGGGCTGTTCTACTGAACTGCAGAAGCTATCGAATTAGCTGCTTATTTTGGTACAACACAGCTCAAGAACATTTATTTCATGATCCAGCCCATTTCTCTTGCTCCCTGCAACCTTACTTTTCACCGGTCTTGTGACCAAGTACGTGTTTGGTACGTTAAACCAGGAGAGCAGAGCTGAGATACTTGCTTTTAGGCAAGGGAATGCTGAGCTCTTTCTGTACTGCATTTGTTGATCACAGTTTGCGTTAAACGTTCATGTGGTAGCTTTAGGTATTCTCTCAGACACATTATCCTGTTCTCTATTGCCGCTTCATTTTTATTTTATTTTTTTATGCAGCACACATAAGTATACTTATTCATTTCACAATTTGTATTTGTCTGCAAAGTTTGATTGGTGGCAGTTGGAAAACTTGCGGCACTGGGACTCCTTCATCATCAAATGCATCAAATTTGTGTTCTGAACTCTGAAAACATCGACTCAGTCAGAAGATGTGAACTTTAAAAGCCTTTAGCGTTTCCTGTTACTTTTAATATGAACGTGTCAGGTGTGAAGCGTGTTCTAATTTCAGGCTATTACACGCAGTGATGCTGTTCTGGTTATGTAGCGCGGTTCTGCAAGCAGAGTGCAAATGTCTACAGTTTGTGCAGGACATCCTCTGTATGTTCTTACAGGTGGATAAATCTTGATGCTCAGAGGCTTCAGTTGTCTTCCTGTTAATTCAAGCTATGCTGACGTAGGCAGCACAACCTAGGCACACTTGTGTGCATGATTGTCTGTACAGGGATGTGAAACGAGGTGACTGCTAGCTGACAGCTGTGCTGGCAGAAGCTCTGAACTTTGAGCACTTCTTCCAGCAAAGTTATTTCCTCTGCTTCTGAAGCACAGCATCATTAGCATAGGCTGTCTTAACTGTGTTCTTTGGGCGAAAGATTTCTGCTGGTATTGTGTAGCTGAAGAGTAGTATGACAAAGACTTTGTGACCATATAACTCCAGTGTAATAGCTCTGAAAACGGATGATGTTGTAGAAAACTAAATATGAAATGCTATGAGATGCTGTTAGATTACTTGAAAGTAAGGAAAGACATGAGTTTGAATGGCCTTTTCGGATTTGTATGTGCCCTTATTTAAAAGGGAACAGAAATCTATGTATTTCAGATGGTTAAAAATTAACCAAATTCAGATGGCATCATAAATCTGCTGGGATCTCTGTAATGTTTGCTGACCTCTGGATTTGAAGATTACTTGTGGTACAGAAGAAGAATCAAAGGATGAGCTTATCCTGAAAACAAAACGTGTTCTATTTCTTTCTTCTGTGGGATTTTTAGTCCAGATAAATAAGCAGAGCACAGCTAATTTCAAACTGTTATCACTACGTAACATCCTGGAGACTTGTCATATCCCTTTCTGACCAAATGCAAAAGAGGAACTTGGTGATGCCTGAATCTCCTTGGCCTTCAGCTATGATTTCATCTAGAACATAAGATTGCATTTCTGTTCTTGGTCTCCCTTTTCCTTTCCTGCCTTTCTATATTCTGAGTAACTAAACAGCACAGGCATACAGGACTAGAATAGTAACTACAGCAATAGCAAAACGTGGGTATGTATAGACAGGAACTGGGGTTTTGTGCTTTGAGATGGCTGATACAGCTATGTGCTGTGATATCCTGTGCAAAGAGGAGAAACACAAGCAACTGAATTTGTTTGTTTGGTGGTTTTTTTGCTGTTGTTTCTCATCCTCAAAGAAGTAAGATTAGATGAGTTATGATTTCAATGACATTCAAAGCTTAGATGGGCTTCCCTACCCAGAATTTTTTTTTTTTCTGTGCCAATTGACTTGCAGATAAAGTGCTGTATTTGTTAGGAAACATATAACAACAATTACTGACAGGCTCTGGTAGTTGAATTCAAACAGTTTAAAACAAAATCGGACACTCACACACAAAAGTAAAACCCAAAAAACCAACCAAACAAAAAACCAAACCACAACCAAAGAAGAAAACCTCACGAACAGGTCTTTAACTCGCCACATAAATCATAGTTTTCTGTTAGTTACTTCACATTTGTTGATTCTTCTGGAATGGTCTGAGGTGATAAGGTCTTCTTGCATTGTCTACGTATCTTTCACGTAACGTTTTTATATTTTATTTTTGAGCAAATATAAAATCACTTCCACCTTTTTGATTTGTCTGTAAGAAAGCAATTGGGAAGTGGTGTCCTGAGATCTGATAAATCTCTGTTAGCCTTTTCAGTGCACCAGAAAAACTACTGCCATGTTTCTCAAAATGTAATCTACCAATTGAAAATGTCAACAGGTTAATATTAAAAAATATTTTCAGTTAAGGCTGATGAAAGTGTGTTGTAGGTTGGTTTTTTTTTTTTCCTCTTTCTTTCTCCTATCTGCAGTATCTGGCAGCAGTTTGTCGTTCAGACAAGTCTGCCAGTGTCTGTTCTATGCTTTTATTGGTCCTCTGAAAGAAGGGAAGGATTCTGAAGAATAGAATGAAACATGTCTTTTGGCTGTTATATTGGTTGCATTTAAAGTCAAGGTGTACAGGAGATGCTTCAAGATGAAAAACTGTATGACAGTGGCTAGAATCTGCAGGTATTGTCCCTCCTTCTAGCTTTTGTTACTGCTGGGAACCTAAAAGTCAGGCAGAGGTGAGTAACTTCAACAAACACTTTCTCTGGAGGTTGTTGCAATTCAGTGCTGAAGGGCACCAATCCCAGTTAGATCTGAATGTGAAGAATTGCCTAGGCCTGGAATGCACTTCTTTTGCTTCTTTTCTGTTAATTCCCCTGCTGACAAAAGTAGCACATAAATCCTCTTAAGTCTGTGTGCCTGCCCTATAACTGCAGCTTTTGATGTCACTATGTCAGCAGCCAATTCTTACATACTCTTAATTGTGTATGAATTTGTAGTGGAACTATCATTTGTTATAATTTAGAAAGATAGGAAGTGATTTTTGGGAACAATATTTAAGAAAATATAGTAGTGTGGGTGGTTTAGACGGACTTCAAAGTCATTGCTTTGCAGGCTATGTACAATTAACTAGGGGAGAGCAACAATCCATTAAAAACTGCAGTGCCTCCTTGTTAGTAGTGGCCAATCATTGCTGACTAAGACTCCTTTCCTGATCAATCAGGCATGATAGTCTTCTTAGAACATGAACTCACACCAGAAAGAAGCTGTTAGGGACCTCGGTGATTCCAGATACAGCTAGCACTGAAAATTCTGAGGATCTGGTACTTCTCAGTCTTCTTCCTAGTGGAAGCTGCCAGGGCTGAAGAGAGATAATTCATCTGCAGCCTTCCTGCCTGGCCTTTGGCCTTCTTGCAAGGCAGTTGTTCACAGTAAGAAAAGCTGCATGCTACAGTGATACTTGCTGCTGCAGACCTTGCTAGAGTTCAGAATGTCCACGGCAAGCTTTTGCTTGCCGACACTTCTTTCTCTGTGCTTTGTAATCGCTGCTTCATATGTTCTCCAGTCCTTTGTAATAGACTTACCAGCAGTGTTGTTTCCAGTGACTACAGATGGGACTTCCGTTTTTCTGTTAAGGAGAAAAACTATTGTGTAAGAAGGGATTTTTTGTTTTGGTTTTTTTTGGTCATCATATCTAGTTATTTTAGGTTACTTTATGGAATTATTCCTGAACCTACACATAGCACTTCTAATTAAAGTTTTCAACTCTTGAGCTGTGCTTGTATCTACTAATGCAGAACTCTCTCAAACTCTCTAAATGCAGCTGAAAGCATTAAAACTTACACCTATAAATACTGTGGTTGTTTGGAATTACACCAATC
This sequence comes from Alectoris magna, assembly GCA_030625065.1. Classification (NCBI taxonomy): domain Eukaryota; kingdom Metazoa; phylum Chordata; class Aves; order Galliformes; family Phasianidae; genus Alectoris; species Alectoris magna. The sequence continues at coordinate 66,601,297 of CM060560.1, forward strand.
TGGGGGAAAGGGCTCTCAAAACTGTATATAAATTCTTCAATTCTTTGAGGTTTTATCCAGATGTGAATGATAAGGAGGTGAATTATCAAACTGTTGATTTTTCTATTGCTAGCTTGTCATGTGCATAAGATTCTACAGCAAAGTTGTACCAGATAAGTAGGGAGAGAATCTATGTATCTCTGGTTCTGACTGTGTGAGTCTTCAGATGTTACCTTCTGTTGCTTTTGTTTTTCCTGGCCTGCTTTTTAGCTACAAAGATTGAACTTAAGCAATTAGTACAGTCTGTCTCAGGGGAAGGAAGGTGAGTTAGTGGAGTATTAACCTCATGGTGATACCTGTAGACTTGAGGACTGTTAAGCATGAAGCTCAGTGATAAGCGTATAAACAGATGTTAGGATGCATACTTAAAATTATAATTCTACCCTGATGTTTTTCTAAGGTGTTTCTTCTACCCAAGGGAATTGAAATACTCAGATGTATTTCAGAGATGCACCTTGGGTTACTGACTGCCCTCAAGGGCAGTAACCCAGTGTGGCCGGGGAGTGCTGAGGTCTACTTCATTCAGTCCCTCCAGTTCCAATGGTTGTGCTAGTCAATAAATACTCCTGATCTTTGAAAAGAAAACTACCACTGAAATTAAAGGAAATTGGCCAGCTCCCTAGAGTGGGGAACAAACTTAGAGGTAAGAATTGCATCAGCACGCAACTCTTAATTCCTGTCAGGGAAACAAAATTGAGCTCTTGAATCTGGAAATCAGCTGACTTTGTTGCTCAGTCTAAATTAATACAGAGCATCATTGAACTCAACGTTACTCTTTCTCAAGTGCTCTCATCTGAGATTCTGTCACCTGCGGGTTAGCTGACAAACCAGTGTTATTCACTTAGGCCTAGTCAAAATAGTAAGGGAAAGCTGTTTCACAGGTCTTTGTAAGGACTTAATATAGAACAAACTAATAGGGTCTCTGAGGCATTTAGAAGGGTATGAGTAGGTGTGACATTTCTAAAAAAGCTGCCAGTTCTGGAAACTTTGAACTTCTCCTTCCTAAGGGAAGTAACCGTTCCTCTGTATTGTTTACCAGGCACTACCACTGTCTCCCAAGGCTATAAATAAATATTTATGTTTGTACGTATTATACACATGCGCATCCATCCATAAATGCTCTAGGAGATGCTGGGGAAGAGTGTGTCCAAAAGCAGTTCTGATACTGAAATTCTCTCAGTGCCTTGGGAATGCACAGTGGATCAGATAAGTAACGTTACACAAGAATTGTGTAAGATCTTAGGGAGCTTGAATCTTAATCATACAGTGTGGCTCAGTCTCTGTGCTGTGATGCCTTTCATTTGAGCTTTCCAGTTTCTGTTTGTAACTCTTCCACCTACCTGTCCCAAGTTTGTACTAGTGAATTTGGCTGAAACCAGCTTACTGGGAGTTCACATTCATGGGGAAGATTCATCAGCCGCAAAATTACTTTTGTGTCAGGAAGTCGGTTATGATGTACGTAAGAGCACGCTTTATTAGTTAGTGGACATATATAGTTTCCAGGAGCTATTTCAGGCAAAACCTATCTAGACTGAGCTGCTTTAGTGCATGAACATTCTTGCTTGTGGTTTTAGAAACTGGAGACCTTTTTCTGGCCTCTAATCTTGTGTGAATGTTCAAAATACTGTGGAGGAGGAATTTCTTACCAGTTGAGCTGTGCAAGACCTGGCATAGTGCTTTGTCACTGCCTGCAGCGCAGCAAGCCTTTAAGGCCTTTGGACTGAAATGGCAGGTTTGGGAAGTGATCTGGTGTTAGAATATTTCAGGTACTTGTATGCTTCTGAGTGCTATTTTAATAAGCTTTCACAAGAGGGCAGAGTAGAATTTGCTCTGGGAAGCATAGTTGCCTTGACTGTCATGTAACTAGGAGGAACCCAGCTCAGATTCCTTCGGTGTTCTGACTGCAGCTACTGTATTATTAATGCTGCCCAGCTGCATCAAGTGCCATCCTCAGCACTGCGTGGCTCCTTGGTCACTGCTCTGAGCATGGGGTGCTGGGGAGGGCCACAGCAGGCGGAAGAATTCTGGAGCGTGGAGGAGGAGAGGTCTGTAAACATGACCTGTGTGCTAGCACTGCCAGTCTTTGCTTGTTGCTTATAGCTAACACGTAGCTGCTGTTGTTAGCACAAGCTGGAGTTGTTAGCACAAGATAATGCTGTGGCATGGATAAGCAAGCTCTTTGTTGTCTGCAAACATAATGATGGAGATACTGCTTGAAAGCAGCAATGTTTTCTTGCAATGTGTTGAGGCGTGGTAACACAAGACCAAGAAAGCTACTTGAAAAGGAAGTACTGCGTCTTCCCAGCTTTATGAATCTGTAATGCTGTTGGCCAATTCATTTATTATTGTTATTACCATAATCCTCAGGACCATCTTTCCTGTAGAAACAATTTAGAACCCCTTCCCATTTCCTTTCTAAAGAACAAACTGAGTTGCAGTGGGGTTTGTTTGTTTGTTGTTGTTTGTTTTTTTTCCTAGAGTATCTAGAAGTTTTGTTTCAGCTCTCTGTTGTACCTTAATACTATGTGTTCCAGTAGCCTAGCTAAAAAGGATCTTTCATCGCTCTGATATCTGTTCTTTGAAGTTTTCTGGCAAGTTATCTTGTACAGTTTTGTAATATCTCAGATAAAATCAATTAACATTTGACATTATAATATTCTCCGTACATAAAGACTTTCATGTGTTTTGTTTGTGTTTTTTTTCCTTTCTCCTTCAGGTTGATCCAAAAGATTACACTTTTTCTGGACTGAAAGATGAAACTGTGGGTCGGCTCCCTGGAAAAGTGGCAGGACAACAATTTGTCATTCAGGACTGTGAGAACTGTAACATCTACATATTTGACCATTCTGCTACAATCACTATTGATGACTGTGTAAACTGCCGAATCTTTTTAGGACCGATAAAAGGCAGTGTGTTTTTCCGTGACTGCAAAGATTGCAAATGCATAGTAGCCTGCCAACAATTTCGCACTCGGGACTGCAGAAAGCTGGAGGTATTCTTGTGCTGTGCCACCCAACCCATTATTGAGTCCTCCACAGGTATGAAATTTGGATGTTTCCAGTACTATTATCCTGAGCTTGCTTTACAATTTAAAGATGCTGGACTGAGTATCTTCAATAACACATGGAGCAACATCCATGACTTTACTCCTGTGTCAGGAGAAAATAACTGGGGCCTTTTGCCTGAGAATGCCGTGGTTCAAGATTACGTTCCACTGCCCACTTCTGAAGAGCTGAAAGCTGTCAGAATTTCTACAGATGCTATGAAGAGCATAATACCAATAACTCGAGGGCAGAGACAGAAGAGCAGTGATGAATCGTGTTTGGCTGTGTTTTTTGCTGGTGACTACACAACTGCAAATGCCAGAAAGCTAATTGATGAGGTAAGTGACCTTTTTCTCTGTTCAACTTTATGAATTTCTAATTGAACTTTCTCTGGATAGCCTTGGTGCTTACTGAAGAGAGAATGCTGAGGTTCTGCCTGTCTGCTAACCGTATTAATCAACTGCACTGTTAAAACCTTGAAGCAAGGTAAGAGAATGGAGCTCATCCTGATCAAACAGTTATGATAGAATGGCCTGGGTTGAAAAGGACCACAATGATCATCCTGATTCAATCCCCTGCCATGTGCAGGGTCACCAACCACCAGACCAGACTGCCCAGAGCCACATCCAGCCTGGCCTTGAATGCCTCCAGGGATGGGGCATCCACAACCTCCTTGGGCAACCTGTTCCAGTGTGTCACCACTCTCTGTGTGAGTTATTTTACAACTGACATCCTGTGATCGGCACATTTGTTCTTTAATTATTCCAGTGTATTTTTCCAGTACAGCATACCAAACCTACACTGAGGAATATGTGTAGTTCATTAATGAACTTGGCCAAGTATAGAATAAATGGTTGTCAATGCTTGGGAAAGGGAGATAGCCAATAAACTTGTTGACTTATAGCCCCCAAAGTCTATCAATGCTATCTGCCCTGAAAGCTTTGCCAGCACTAACAGAGACTTTTCAAAATAACGTGTTAAATGTTATCTATCCCATAGCCTTGCCATCCAGCATTGGAATTTTTCTCTGGAAAATTTAATGTTTGTTACAACTGGTCAGCTGTCTTTGATTATTTAAATAGCTGGTGCTGGCTTCTTTTTTTTTTTTCTTCTTTTTTTTTTTTTTTTTTTTTTTCTGTAAGGCAGGAGCTTCTATGCTTGACTGAGTTTGGTCTTCACTGGGCTAAAATCTGGGAGTGGCTGGCTGCATTTAGCACTCTGGAGTGCCAGGGATGACAGAGCAGAGCCAATAACTGAATTACAGCTTACAGCTTGAGAGAGGTATCTGCAAAAGTTGCTGATCCTAGTGTTGTATGAGCAACCAAACAACTGATGGAGCCCCTTTCTTTCAATTTTTAACTACAAGGAAAAAAAAAAAGCTTAGAGTGTTTCCCCATTTAACCTGCCCCCATCCGTATCAGACTTGATGGAACTGAGTTACTAACAGCTCCTTCAGTGAGCACAGATAAGTAAGGGGTATTTTTTTCTGATGAATGATTAGCTACAGTAAAGAGGGTATTAGATCTATTCTCCCCTGTTAGTCCCTCTTTAAAAAGAAGAGTTAAGGAGACTCTAAAAGACTAGTTAGTGAAATGCTGCAGAAATCTTGCTACTCTGTAGGTTTAATTAATGTTTTGGAAGTACAAATATAGTTGTTTCTTTCGCATGCATGTTGTGGTTTTAACCCAGCGAGTAGCTAAGCACCCCACAGTTGTTTGTTCCCTGTGCCAGCCAAGTGGGGTGGGGGAGAGAATCGGGGCGGGGGGGGAAAGAAACAAACAACAATGTAGTGCTTATAGGTTGAGATAAAAGCTATTTACTAGGACAGAAAAGGAAGGGGAAAGTGGGGGGAGGAAGGTAATAGAAATGATATATGTCCTCCAGTTATCACGGATCCTCAAGGTATTTTTTACTCAATTTCCTGACAGTTTGACGAGTGCTTGTTTGCTCTGCTCTGCAGTCATATACTCACATGTTTCTAAAATACTTACTGTAGTTAAAGTCTGGTGAACTGTTTTTGCTTTTGCCTATATTGTTCCATTCACCCATCTCAACTGGGTACGATTGTGACAACTCCTGAATTATTTCACGTTCGGGAGCCAAGAATAAATATATGCAAACATAAAACAAGTGATGCACAAGCAGTTCCTTACCACCCACTCACCGATGCCCAGCTAGCCCCTGATTAGCAGCTGCCCTGCAGTCATCTCCCCTCAACTGAGCATTATAGCTCTTTTACGTGCTGTCATATGGTATGGAATATCCCTTTGGCCAGTTTAGGTCAGTTGTCGTGGTTGTTCCCTCTCCCAGCTCTTTGGGCCACCTCAGAGACCTCATTGACCACAGCAGTATGAGAAACAGAGAAACTAAGACATCCTTGGTTCTGTGCAGCACTGCTCAGCAGCAGCTGGAAACACTGATGTGTTATAAACGTTGTTTTTCTCCTAAAGCCAAAACATAGTATCTCACTGGATTTCTTCTATGAATAAAATAGCTGTCTCAGTCAAAACCAGGACAGTATACCTTCAGTATCTCTACTGGGTTTGGAGTAAAGAGCTGTGTGTGTTTGTGAGCTTGTAACTTTTTTTTTTTTTCCAAAATGGAAAACTTCAGCAGTGGATAGATAAGCATTTGAGCTAATGCTTGACTGAACTATTAAAGTCTAATGAGAACAAACTGCTCGACTCCAGATGCTGAATGCTTTTAACTCCTCTTAGTTTCAGCTTGTGAGAGACTGTGGAAAAAACTACAACCCTGGGCCATAACGTAAAACCAAAATTCGCACCTACCCCTGTAGGTGTGTGAGGGCAAAGGATAAAATCAGGATGAATGGAATGGAAATAAACAGAAATGTAGAAAAAGCAAATGGTCTTTGAAAAGAGTAAAAAGGGTCTTTTTACTCCATGAATTAATGTATATGGGAAATGAGTATCCAGTCTACACTGGAATAGACTAAAGTTGAGCTGCATGCCTTAGAAACATTTTTAGCTTGAATTCTTTTTCTGTTAATAGATGACTGGCAAAGGCTTTCAGCTGGTGCAGACCAAAGAAGTCTCAATGAAAGCTGAGGATGCTCAGAGAGTTTTCCGACAGTGTGCATCAGAATTCATTCCATTGCTTGAAAGAGGTGAGATTACATATACTTTTGTTTCTCAGTGTGGAAATCTAGCTGGCAGTGGAGCCTTCTGGAGAAGGTGAAAGAGGAGAAGATGGAAGAATGAAGAAGAAAACTGTAATGTAAAGGCAGCTGAGGTGAAGTCTGGAAGCTTCGTTTAGGCACTGAACCAGTCAAAACTGAAGGCATCCAAAATGAACTAATTGAACACTTAGGAGCTGTGACATAAGCATATCTGTCTGGGCTGGTCAACAGAGGCTTATCTTTCTAGAATAAGAATATATTAGCTTATCACAATTGCAGGTAAAGCACCTAGCTATTCAGTGTTTGTGTATGCATATTAAAGCAGATTGGTGTGGATGTGTATAAAACATGCAAGTGCTGAATTCCTGTTTATAAACGGTGTTCTGTCAGAGTACTTAAAAAGTGGGTTTTGCTGATTTGACTGTTATCGTTTTTTTATCTGTTCTTATTGAAGTAATGTCATCTTGCCATCTGTTGTAAGCTGAAGCTCAAAACTTAGCTCCCAAACATAGGAGCAATGTGTGATTTTTTTTTTTTAATTTTTTTATTTTTTCACAGTAATGTTAGAGGTCCATGATGCTTATTGCAGGAATAGGACAGAAGTTATACTTTTCAGATGAAAAATAGTTTAAGGGCTATTTTGCACCTATGTGGGAAGAAGTAATACGTTCAGAATGAAAGCGGAGAAAGGGGATCTGAAAATAGTGGGTGAGAACAAGTCTGAAAATCAGACTGTTTGCTGTCTTGGTACTGAGGTAAAAATGCCTGAATGACTCAGTCATGCTGCAGATGTCTGTGAAACGGCTCAGTATTTGAGCAGCAGAATCTGACTCACTTGCTCGATGCCCTTCACTCTTCAGCATTTCTGTGCCATTGCTGCCTTTCAAGAAATAAAACAGGAAACCTGGTAGAACCTCTGCAAAAATGAGCATGGAATTGCAGATATTTTCTGCACAGATAACACCATACTTCGAAGCTATGGTTAAGTGTTTCTATTTCTTTATTCTGTATTGTGGCTGCTCGAACGAAAAATTGAAATGATTCTTGTAAGCTTCACAATTCCCTATGGGATAAGAACTCTAATTTTTTAATGCCAGACTTAAAAGTAGTATTGATTCCAGATGAAATGATCTTCTAGGTCCAGTCGTTGCTTTGGAGTTCAGTGGAGATGGTGCTGTGGAAGGATGTCGCAACACTGTAAATGATGTTTTTAATGGAACCAAGGTAAGCTGGTGTCTTGCTTTATTAGCAGAAAATGTTAAAGGACATCTAAGATAATTCACAGTCAAGCTGTAGTTTTGATGTACTGAATTAGGAAAATTCAATTATCTTTAAGTTTTGGAATGGCATAATCTAGATATCCTAGTCATGTTTGTTTGTTTGTTTTGCTCAAAACTCAAGTTTGCTTGCAGGAGGGAATAAAAATTGCCCCTCTTAATGAAAGTACTAAATTCCCATATCTATTAAAAAAAAATAAAAGATTTTCACCTGAAGCTTTTTCCACATAGTGGTAAAAACAAATTGTATAAATTTAACAGAGTAAAGCTCTGCTCCAAGTCTTACAGAGCAGAACATCATAAAGGAGATTTCAGTATCACGTCTTTGTTGGGGTTTAATAGTATTTCAACTTTTCTCAAGATTTACTTTTGCTGTAAAGGATATTGCAGTGTGCCTTCCTTCAAAGGCATTTGCTTTTTTCTTCTGTCAACTTGTTTTACTGTACCTTCTTTATACCACGTCTCCTTTTTGCTTGCTGTCTGCTTCTTCTTTTTTTTTTTTTTTTTTTGAATGGCAATGGATTTGAGAAAGCGTCTGGAAACAATTGGAGCGCTGCAAGGGAGCGGTATTACTGATAATAGGAAAGAGGCAAACCCCTTGCCTTTAAACTGTGTCAAAAAAGACTGGAATGTCTTTGGGACTTAGTGTCCATACGGCTCCTTGATGTCTTTCAGTTCATCTCAAAAGGATTGCTCGGGGAATTAGACTGCCCAGATTCTGGAAAACAGCCCTGTAATGTCATCTGAAATGTAGCTGATGGTTGAGGGTTTTGTTGTGTTTGCTATTGTGTGAGCAAAGCCTGATGTGTAGCAGGTTTAAATTTGGGTTCTCTGAACCTGGAAAGTACTAGGACTGCAGCCTAGGCAGAGCTGTGATGTTGCTAGTTTTTTCTTGGGACCCAAAAGTCATCTCTGCAAATTTTACCATAAAAATCAGTTATTTAACTGGGAGCTCAGGTGCATATTTAGCTCATTCTATTAGATCTCGGTTTCTCTGTTCAAAGGCTAAAGATATATTAATTATTAGAACAAATAAAAATGTATACTTTCCTCGCTAAAATGGCTGGCGTCTGTTGTCATAACACAGTGAATGCCCTGATCTGGGATGCATCCAGAAACCTCAGAAACTATGCACTCCATACTTCGAAGTAATCTTTGTTCTTCAGGGTTCCAAATGTGAAATTACTTCCTGCCCCCAGATTTAAATCTCCTCTTTACAGGCTGGCTCCGTAGTAAAACTTACTTCAGTTTCTAAATGATTGTTGTGCTGAATCGAGAAGCAAGACTTTGGGCTTCCTGTCTTTTATTTAGATACAATTTAACCCCAAAATATCAGATAAATACTTTATTTGTGTATGGATCTCTAGCTACTTGAATATCATGAGTATACATTTTAGGAAATGTATCTTTCTTAGGCCCTAATTTAAAAATAATGTAGGGAGTGGCAGACTTTGGACTTACTACTACCAGCAGGTTCAGGAATGCTCCGTAAAATGATTTCACATCACTGTTGGCTGCCTTTATCGTTTGGACAGCCTGAGAGTTGTTACAGTGCTCAGAAAGAATTATAGGTATTCTTGATCACAAAGCATTGACAAAAGCTCTTGGGAAGGCATTTATCCTGTAAGGTTTTGCTAGGAAATCAGTCTGGTTTTAAGCAACTAGTTATGCTTGCATTTCAAAATTATTAATTTATTAATTTCATCCATTAATAACTTTAACCAAATTTTTGTTTCTGAAATAAACCTAATATAGCTGTTGAGATACTCCAGCATGGGTAGAAAAAGTCATCAGCGGTAGCACCAGCAGAGGTTTTAAAGCTGCTTAGTAGAAACAGTGTGTTGCAAAGAGATCTTTGTGCTATACACACATAACAGAACTTCTGATTTGTGTGGTCTTGGCATATATGTCCTTTTTTTTTCTTGCTTGCTTTCTTTTTTCTTTTTTTTTTTTTTTCCTTTGTGAGTGCTTTTCTTGTACAATCCATTGGCCTCATCGCGTTTAAAATCCTCTGCAAAATCTAAATTGCAATATTCTGGTAGAGAAGAATAATGAAAGAACATATTCGACTATTATGACCGTGGTACAAATTGCTGTTGCACCAACAAACTGCCAGATAAATAGTAGGTGTTGTCAAGTCCCTTCAGGCAGAAATCTACTGTGCTTGCAAGCAGTAGTCTGGGAAGCTACTTACTTTGTGATGAAATAGACAGCTTTGTTCTGAAATGAGAAGTTGATGGATAACAGAATATTCATCTTGAAACATGTTAAAATAAACCAATTCAAGGAACTGTCATAGTTTATGTTGACGTGGTACTCTGAGGTGGAGCAGAAAAGTAGTACTGTGTGAGCATGATCATCTGGAATAGCCCATTTTTATACTTTCAGTGCGCTTCAGAATAGCTGTTTGTTGCACTAACACATATGATATGGTAAGAGGGTGGGAATTTCCCATGGAGGAGTAGAAAATAATAAGAATTTGAGTGTTTTGATTGAAAGTATCATTTATTTGTTGAGACTGTTGAACATGAAGAAACTGGTGAACTGCCACAACCCTTCTGTTTGTTACTCTGATCTATTTGGGAGGTGCCTGGGGCATTTGTAGCTAATCTGCTGGAAGTTCTTGAAGTTGATTGTCCTAGACCTTGGAATTGCACGTGTTGATCAATTTTGCAAAATGCAAATCTAATTAATTCTAAAAAAAAAATAAAACACCTAAAATTATCTGAAGAAGCAGTTAAGATTTTGGGAATAGAGTGCAAGGGAGTGCTTACCAGCTTTGTTTCTGTTGTGTGAAAGCTTAGCGGTAGCCTAGGTCTGCTGAGAGCAGATCGCAATAACAAAGGGTACGTCTGAGCTCAGAGGATTCTGTTGTCAACCCTTAGTGGAAACCAAGAGATTTGGTCCTCTCATGAAATGCAAAAATAAAAAGAGTCATAATTAGCTCCAAACAAGCAAAAACTACTTGAACTCATTTATTAGTGATGCATAACTGTTTCCTTGTTTAATACAATAGGTTTTTGTGTCGGAGAGCAAGGCATCGGCATCTCAAGATGTAGACAACTTCTACAACTTTGCTGATATGCAGATGGGAATGTGAAGTCTAATGCAGAAGTGTTCATGTATGGTTTGTCTCGGCACTTGAATGTTACTTAGTTTGAATACTGCAGTAGTATCAGAGAATTTTTGTCATTTGGATTTATATTTCTCATATGTTTCTTTTATAAAGCTCTTGATGGTTTTAATACCACGTTACCTGAACTGGAGTAAACGGCATACCTCCTTGTGTGCATTGTGCTCAAGACTTACACTTCAGCTCCAGAAACCACAAAGGTTTTGTACTAACTTGTTTTTACAGTGATTTCTAAACGTTTATTGACGCTTGAATGTTTCTTGTCAACATTTAATGGAAGACGTGAAAAGTGCAATGCTGATATACATTTGATACATTAATTATTGTGAAGTTTAATTTAGACACTTTCTTAGCAAAGTATATTCCTGTGACACTCATTGTTCAAATCTTTCCTATATGTGTATTTGTCTTCATTGCACGTCAGGGAGGAAATTGTATTTGATGACTTCTTCTGTAAGCTCAGTCTGAAATGGATTTTTCTTGCAGCATTCTTCCAGAAGCAGAGCATGACTTAAAAAAAAAAAAAAGTGCATTTGCTTTATTCTGTTTCGGCATCCTTTTTGAATAAATTTGCTTGCAGGGGCATTTATGCAGAGTTGTCAGACAAGCAGACTGGTGAGTGAGCACTTGCTAGGCTCTTTGCTCTGAGGTGAACTCTGATCATGGGTACTCAGCTGAAAATGCAGAGCTCTAAGGTCCGTTCAGGGTCTCTGGAGATGCATCTGTCTCTGGTATTCCCATGCCACATGTGGGATATACCTGAGATTCACTTGAGCTCTGGGAGTAATGACACTGGCACGTTGTTACTTCCTATAAGGGACGTGCAGCAACCAGGAACCAGAGAAGAGGCTCTGATGGCATTAAGAAAGCTCTTCATTGCTAAGACTATAGAGCAGGGGTCTACTCTCAAAAGTAATCCTGAAAATTGGCTGTAGAATATTAACACTTCGCTGTAGGGCTTACAGATTGATTCAGAAAACAGACTGAAGAAGCGCTAATGTCGTTTTGGATTTATGTGAATAACTACCAGTAAGGATGCTTATTTCTATATAGTGCATATTAGGATGCGTGTCTTTACTAATATTAAGCATATGATTACTTAATTTCTTTTAGCATGCTAGTTCCCCACTGATTTTTCCACAGGAACTTAACACTTATGTCTGGGTTTACAAGCCCTCTGTAATTCTTGAACAGGCTGTGCATGCAAGTGCACAGAACAGAATTTATTAGTTAAAATAGTGGTTTGCCAGTATATGCAGCCTTTACAATCACTTGAACATGGTTGGGCTGTGTTGAGATGCTAAAGCAATAATGTCCTCATTAGCGCCGTCCCTCTGAAAGTAAAATCTTGAAACCTTTTTTCAGAGAAGATGCACAGTTCATCCGTTTCACAGCTTTAGAGTTCCACAAGTGGGAGGCTGAATACACACCTCTTCCTAGCTGTTTTTAGAAGTAGCACATGAATTTCAGGAGAACAGTTTCTTTGATAATTCTGTCATGCCCAAGAGATGTTCTGAGCTGTCACTTTGTTGCTACTATGCAAATACATGCCCTTAGTTTAAACTAGATATTGAGAATATGTCCTTAGGACCTCTCATTAAAGTTATGCATAGATTAAATAAGGAAGGATATCTCCCAAAGTCACTAAACCATTAGCATACTGAAGGTCAGAAAAATGTCACTTGTAAAATGTTATTATTCGACAGAGTGAAATAAAACGAAACTGCCACCTTAGTCTGGCTGGTAGAAGAAATTGCCACTTATTTGCTCTTAGCCAGCTAGGGTTTTTTTTTTTGTATGATATGTGAGGTGAGGCTGTGGAAAGTAGCTACAAATCTTAGGTCTGTGCACAAAGCACTAGCACAGCTCATGGGTGAATACTGCTGGAATTATTCTGGGTCCATACGGTCAATGCATTTTTCTGATAAGAATAAAGCTGTGTACTGTACTTCAAAACAGTCACTACGTAACTTCTCTGAGCAGTGCGTGTGTTGGATCATCTTCATCTCTAAACTTTCACATGTGATGTTTCTAATCTTATGTGCTGACACACGATTATGTGTATGTTACAGGTTATTTTTTATATTTTCAACCTGATCAGGAAGCAGAGTGTGGAATTGTTTTTTGTGACTATTTCTGATGAAGGAGAAGACGAGTGATTGAAAATGAATCTTGTCTTGAAGCAGTGAAAGCCTTTTTTACATGCTGGGAATGAAAAGAGTGTTGCTTCTTCTGCATTGTTAGCATGCTAAGCAACATAAAGGGTTTTTAATTTTTAAAAACCTAAATAATGAAGGAGTTTCTTAATCCAATTATTTATCTTTTGATTTCGGTTTCTTGCTAATGGGTGTTAAGACACTTCTAGCCTTACTAAGAGTATGTCAGACACTGCATGCATTACTGAATGGTACATGCTTCGTGTAGTCTTTTGTATGTTTCTTGTAAAGCTTTTTGTGTAATCTGCATTGCACTGTGAATGTATTTCGTAATAAACATTGCAAATGTAAACTCTGGATTCTGGAAGACTTTCTTAAATTGCAAATCATTGCAAATTATAATCAAATATTAAAACAGAATTCAGTGTCTAAACACAGAGTGTAAGTTGCCAGATATTTGGAGCTAATTGAAAGTAGGCATTACCTCTGCAGTCATCCATCCTCTGAAAAAGGTACATTTTTGACAGCAGTGCAGTCATCCATCCTCCAAAAAGGTAAATTTTTGACAACAGGGATTTTTCCCCAGGGTTACTGAGGATATGATTAACTTTACTTCTTGCATAATAAGATATGCCAGAAGATATTCTTATATCAAATTGTAGAGATACGTGGATGCAGACTGTTAAAGCACTTCTCCCTGCTGCATGTGTGCATGTGGTTGGTTGGGTGTTTGCTTGTTTGATTTGTTTCAGCTTGTAGGAGTCTTGTGTTTTCTAACTATGATTACCCCTTTGGGTTCTGGATGGAGGATAGCGATGTGCTCACGTCAAATACAGGTCATGATGTTTATAATAGAGTGGAAGCTTTAAACTGATCAGAAATGAGAATTTTCCAGCCGTAGATGGTCTAGAGTAACTTTCATGAAGTGTAAATGTTTGCTAAGAAGTACTGTATCAATATATTTTTCTATTGAAACAAGATCAGTTGGGAAGCTTTAAATAATAAAAGATTTTGTTCTGCTCTCAGCCGTTTCATGTTTTTACAGTTTAATTAAGATCTTACACCTCCCTTGGATCTGAGTTGCCACTAATCTTTTTTCTTTTTCAAATGTAGTATCCGAGTTGTGGTAAAGCTTAAGTATTTTCACCATGTTTACCAGTCAAGTCCCCAAATACTAACCAGCAGAAGCTCTGTATCTGTGTCCAATTGCTCGGAAGTCACCCGCTTTCTTTTGTCGTATCCAGATAGTCATGCATAAAATGCGTGGATTTAGAAGTAATCCACATACCAGGCTGCACTTATATAACTGGGACAAATATTTTCCATTCCAAAAAGGAGCTTGAAACTTTGTATTACAAAATATGTGCTTCAGTCCTTCTGACTAATAGGGGCAAAAATGGGTTTTACTGATTTATGTTTCCGAGGGAGCTCTGTATCTGATTATCTTCTTTTAAATGATGACTTCTAAGCATGCAGGCTTTATTCTTACAGCACTCAGCTTTCAGCATGTATTTAAATTACTGTTGCTGATAATGTCTTGTAGAATTTGCCAATTCCCTAGTCTTTTATTCCTGAAGATTAAATAAAGCTGGAGTGAACTGAATCCTTTAAGATAAACAGCCCAGGTGTCTACCTGAATCATTCCTGAACTGTAAGACTTCTCCGGTTCAGTTCCTTATTGACTCCTTTGTGCTGTTCCTTTTTTCATTTTTTTTTCCCCCTCCAAATGAATGAGTAAGCCTTCTGAATCCATAAGGGCGATTGCTGTAACTGTTTGGAGGTCTGCAGGAACAGCTCTTCCAAGGTGTGTTTAAACCTAGTCTGAACCATCTGAATTCTAGTCTGACAGTATTAAAAGCTATGCATAAATGCTGATTGTAGTTACTGTCTCCAGCAAGCCTGGATTTGAGAAGGATGGTACGAGTAGACTGCAGCACTTTGTTAAACTGCATGCTGTAATATGCTGTTTTTACATCTATTTATGTAGAAATGCAGTTCTGTGGTGGTCCATCCAGTTCCCTGCGTGCCTCAGAATTTGCATCGTGAGCTGTAGCAGTTTGCTGAGGATAACAGTTTCTGAAAAATAACATCTTGCTGCATCGCCAGTCTGGAGTTTTTTCTTAAACCTCTAGTAAGAGCTCTGTCCCTGTGGGGTGAACAGCACAGTCATCTATATATGAAAAACCTGAGAAGTGTCAAACCTGATAAAGCAAGCACACATGAGAGACTGGGAGTCTTGGTGTATTAACAGGCCGGACATGGTTATCTGTCTGTCCAGTCTTCTAGAAGAATGCTTTTCACTGCTTTCGTTTGATCAGAATGCCTGATTGCCAGAAGACTGTTGCTAGTAACGTCTGTGGTCATGCAGTCTTGCTGATGCATATGTGAACATTGCTGGTTCTGAGTAAGAGAGGAAAATAGAGGGGGAAGTGAGAAACTTCTAAAAAGCTCTGAAGTTTTCTGAGCACAAAAAAAGTGCAACTGTACATCGTTGTTGGTTGGTGTTGTTTTTTTAAAATGCATCCAGTGTTCATCTTTGGCTACGTATGCTTTGATGGCTGGAGTATCTGACTACTCTCCTGGAATGCATTAAGCAATGTGAGCAGGATCTGTCAAGTATGAGTATCCTTTTTTCCAATTGCACAAGCAATTAAAATGCCATAACTTTACAGGTGCTGTCAAAGGGCCTAATGAAATCTTCCAAATCCACGAGCATTTTTTTCTCCCACCATTCGTCCTTAAAAGCATCTGAGGAAGTTAATAGGTGAAGGAAGTGAGGTTAAGAGGCTCTTGAACTGTATTTAAACAAGTGTTTGTCTGATGTTCCCAAACTGCAAACACTGAAAGAAACGTGCTTTTACAAATTCTGCTAAAATGATGGGGTTAAACTTAGTGCTAACCACCTCCACAATGCTAGGACCTCAAAGGACTTGATGTCAGAAGGAGAGGTATGTATTTCTTTTTTCTTCCTACTTCATTCTCTTATAAGGACAAGGGGGAATGGTTTTAAACTGAGACAGGGGAGGTTTAGGCTAGATATTAGGAGGAAGTTTTTCACACAGAGGGTGGTGACGCACTGGAACAGGTTGCCCAAGGAGGCTGTGGATGCCCCATCCCTGGAGGCATTCAAGGCCAGGCTGGATGTGGCTCTGGGCAGCCTGGTCTGATGATTGGCAACCCTGCACATAGAGGATTGGAACTGGATGATCATTGTGGTCCTTTTCAACCCAGGCCATTCTATTATGATTTAAGAATTGTAATGATTGAATCCCAGTTCGTAAAGTCACGTGAGAATCTCTGCTTTTAATTTTTAGACAGCTTTGTTATTGTGGTGTTGAAGAAAACTCAAATAGGTGTATGCTTGTTGTTGTTGTTTTGCCATTAATTTGTGTGTCTCAAAAATAGAATGGAAACTGCCCTTTTCTTTTTTTTGGGGAGGAGGTGTGGAGAGACAGTTTACTTGAGATTTCTGAGCGCTTAAGGAGTGGCAGCTTTACTTGCTCTTATATAGGCAAATGCTAAATGCTTTAGGGAGGTTTCTCCCAAACAAGTCTATTTGACAGTATCAGGGCATCCAGTTTTCCAACTCTTAGGTAAGAGATGCAATGACTTTCCTCAATAATACAGCTATCAGATGTCATCTTTGATTCTTTTTTGGTAGGTGGATACTTGTATGTGTTTAGGATACAGACTCCCAATACCAATAGATACATTTTGAAAGCTGCTGGCAATTCTCTCTGTTCTGTGTTAGTATCTGAGAAGGAGAAAGATGAATAGATGTGTGCACAAATCTTTGAACTTGTCAAATCCTGGGAAGCTAAGCTGGCACACGTGTTCTGCTCTGAAGAGAGTAGGTGCTTCGTGGCGATGCTAGTACTTCAGTCGTCTGAATGTGCTGACCTTTTTAGGAGGAGAGACCCTTTTCCCCCCATTTCTGAAATCCCTTCTTAAAAAACACTTCAGGTGCTTTTTTAAAAAAGAAGAGTTCTGCAGATTAAATGGAAGGGCTGTGCTGTGACCCGAGGGCATCTTTTGAGAGCCGCCCCAACAGGTGCTAAAGGATCGGCTTCAGCCTTAGAAGAAACAATAATCTTTTGAAGCTCCGAGTGTTCTTTGCTTCTATTTCTAATACTTCGTATCAGAAAGAAACTCTTTAGTCACAAGAGGATTTTGAGACAGCTAATGATTCTCAGATGAGACTCTACTTTGCATTTTTTTTTTCCCCCAGCAGAAGAAAGTTACTCCACAGCAATAATTAGCTCTCTTGTTTGCAGGTGGGTGTTTGTGCTTTGCTATAACACTTCAGTAATTTTGTTTATTGTGAAAAGAAAATAAGCGAGGTAAGCGTCTCTGTCTCTTGCAAGTCTCTCTCTCTAGCTGTCAGTGCTTGCTCTCATTTCGAGGGCATGGTATCAAGGCTTCATCAACAGCATCTGATCTGCCAGTGAATCAAGTTTTAAGCAGTATCTGCAGGTTTTAAAGAAAGGAGTAATGATAAGCTTTCGTGTCAGCACGTTTCTTTTTGTATCAGGTATAACTACAGCTGCTCCCATGGAGGATTACGTGTTCAGGATGGGAATGCTGCAAAGACTTGGAGGTAAGGGGTACAAATGAAGGGATATGAACCTTTTTCTTACTTCCCCTCTCCCCTTCCCCCAGCTGCTCCTTCATGGTGTTCTGACCTGTTAGCCGTCTGCTTCACTGCTGTGGCATCTGATCAGAGATAGCAGGTTTCACAGAAAACAGTGTTTTTTTCCATTGAAATTCACTGCAGTACTTCTAGGTATTTCAATTATAGATACTTCTTTCATTTCTCGAGTCCATGTTAAACTCCGAGTGACCCAACTTCTCAGATGTTAAACATTACTTCAGTGTAACTTTCTTAATGCACAATATATACTGTGCACAGCCTTTGTGTAGCTGCGTAGCCATTCGGTTCAACTTGAGCATGGTATAGATGTATACATTATTTCATCCTGACCATACCTCTTATATTTCTAGCTTCCACAGCATTCCTCCCCAGGGAGGACTTTAAGTTTGTGTGCTATATTTTATCAACGTGTTAACATCTGGCTTTGTGAATTCCCGGTATTCTCTAGGTGCATAGGAGCATCTGTAGTTCATCCTTTCTCAGGAAAAAGTGGAAACTGTTGCATGTGTATTTGCAAAGAGCAACAGTGTACAGTCTGCTTCCCATTTATTCATCTTGCTACATTTTCCTATAGAACTGAGTAGCAAATGCAAATGTAATTCTGTAAAAATTTGTATCAAATGGCAAATGCTTGGGTAGAAGTTACCCATGCAGATATAGATTTACTGCAGAACCGAAGGTTGGGGTGGGATGTCTTTCTCTCCTGACCCGTGAGAGGCAGTGCAGGATGATGTGATCCCCAGCATGCCCAATGAAGGTGGCTGCCCAGCAGCACCTTTCTTGGCATGTGCTTCTGGTGAAGTCATTCGTATATCATCTGGCAGAAGACTTCTTGTGGGAATGTTTCTTCATAGAATCATAGAATGGCCTGGGTTGAAAAGGACCACAATGACCATATAGTTTCAACCCTCTGCTATGTGCAGGGTCACCAACCACCAGACCAGGCTGCCCAGAGCCACATCCAGCCTGGCCTTGAATGCATCCAGGGATGGGGCATCCACAGCCTCCTTGTGCTTCAGAATGACCAACACTTTAACCATTGTATGTTCTCCATAAGGGTTCATGGATGCAAAAACAAAAAAGAAAAAAAAAGTTTTAAAATCCAAATGAATATATTGGTACATGAAAATGTTTTTTCCAAGTCTGACTCAATCAGGTTTGAAATTCCCTTTATGACCAAGAAATGGTCTTCTCCTTTTATGCACATATAGATTTGATTTTATCATTCTGCGTTCTTTTCATTCTGGACTTCAGATCTCTTTATCTCATTGGTGTTGCCTGCCCTACTGCCAAGGCTGCTCAGGTTAATAGAAGCTACCACAAGTGTTTGGCTGGGGGGGGGGGGGGGGGGGGGTAGGTGTGCTTGGTGTTTTGCTTGATGTTGTGGTTTACCGAAGCTGCTCAGAGAAGGCTCGGAGTGTTTTCCTGGCAAGTATGTATCGATGAACAGAAGGCAAATGAGGTGATCGCTGGTGCATGAAGGAAGTCACATGTGTCGGCATCACCGGTTGCTGTCTAAGTGCATTTGTAGAAAGTTACATTTTGCATTACACGCAGGAATAACCAGCTATCAAAAGACAAGATGTATTTTTGCAGCAGGTACAATTTCCACAAAAGCCTCTGCCAGCAGCAGTGTTCTACAGTCAGAAATTGACATGGCCTTGGTGGTGGTAGCTGACTTAGAGAAGTACTGGAGAAGTGATCTGCTGAGAATTAGTCAGTAGGCATGCCGTGCTGTGCATGGGAAGTCCAAGCGAAAAGCAGAGTGGGCTTGCAGAGTGCCCAGGGCAGTGCTGTATGGCACTACCTGCCTGGGCCTGGGGAAGCTGTGAGCTGTGTCATAGCATGGCAAAACCGGGCAAGAGGTGTTGGGCTGGAGGGACCCTGTGGCTGGAACTGCTCTGCCTTCTTTGCCATGAGCTGTCTCATGTCACTGCTTGGCCACTGCTTCAGCACGGTGCAGAAGCTCAGTTATGTCAAGCCATCGCTGCCACGCTTGGTGCTCTCCTCCTTCCTTCTCCTTTGTACAACAGTTTTTGCTCGTACCTTTTCTCAGCACCTGGCCTAGCACAATAACAGCGGCTCAGGGCAGCATCCTAGATGCGGTTTCCCTCTGCTGAAACCCGTGCGTGGCTTCCTGTGCAGGCAGCAGCCTTCCCATGCCTCCAGCACCACGCCTGCGACGCGGGGCTGTGAGGGAGGCGGCGGACAGGCCTGCGGTAAGGGGGTGAGAGGCTGCACACTGTGCCTGACGCAAGGGATACGTGGAGCAGGAGCATGGGGGCTGCGCGGGGGCACGAAGCCGAGTAACGGAGGAGGTTTGCTGTAACTGGGCTGTTGCTTCCATCGTTCTGAATGCTGCTGCCCATTGTGCCCATTTCTGTTAAATGCCGTTCCAGCGGGGAGCTCCGTTGCGAGTCGGACGATGACCAGCCGGCTGAGCGCTGCCCTAAGGTAGGCTTTGGGATTCTGTAGGAGCCTTGTGTAACTCCGGCCAAACGCTCTAAATTTAGCGCTCCGTGCTGCGCCCTCAGAAGCGGCTGGAAAGCGGCCGGGCCCGGGGTCGGCCCTGCGGCGGGTGAGTCAGCGGCGGGGCGCGGGGGGGCCGAGCCGAGGGGCGACTGCAGCTCGCGGCAGCCAAGCGGCCGGACGGCCAAACCCAACCCCACGCCGTGCCGCCCGCGTGGCCGCGCTCCCCACGCCGCCCCGCCCCGGGGGGCCGCGCCGAGGCGGGGCGGGCGGGCCGCAGCCCGCGGCCGGCAGGAAGGGCCCGGCGCGGGCAGGGAGGGAAGGGGAAGAGGCGGAGCCTGCCGCCCGGCGGTGTCACCAGTACAATAGGGCTCTTGTGCGGCCGGAGGAGGGGTGGGGGCGGGCGCGGGCCTGGCCGCGGCGCGCCGAGCAGCCGGCACGCAGGGCGGGAGCCGCCGCCGGCCACGGGCCCGGGCGGGGGCGATGCGCGCCGGCGCGGGACGGCAGCAGCAGGAGCAGCCGCAGCGGGAGCGGCAGCAGCACCGGCGGCAGCCGCCGCGGCGGGAGCGTCGGCGCCAGCCCTGACGGCCGCGGCCGCCCACGCCGGCGAGCGGAGAGGCGGCGGCGCGCCGGGCCGGGCCGTGCCTCGCCGGCGGCGGGAGGTGAGCGCGGTCGGGCGGCCCGCGTGGAGGCGGGGCGGGGGTGGGCCGCCGGGGCCGCCGCGCCGGGCCTGTGCGCGGGGGAGGCGCCGCCGGGCCTGCGGCGGGCGGGAGGCGACGCTTGGCGCCAAGGCCGAAGAGGAGGAGGAGGAGGAAGAGAAGGGAGCGGGCAGCGCGTCCCGCGGCGGTGCGGGCCCGGTACGTGAGGTGGCGTGGGGCCGGCGAGCAGCGCCGTACCCGGCCCGCCGCCTCCTTCCCACGCGTGCCGCTGTGCGCTGCTGGTTCGGCCGCGTCCGGAGGGAAAAGTTGCGGCGGCGGCTCCCGCCGGGCGTCCGCTCCGCCTGCCGGCTACGCTCGGGCCGGGCGTGGCGGGGCGCGGGGGTCCGGGCTCGGCGCCCTTTTGTTCGGGGCGGGAGGCGCGCTGCGCTGCGCCGGGCGGCGGCGGGCGGGCGTCCTGCCGGTGCCGAGTGGCTCCTGTCGGCACGCCGCGGAACTTGCTAGAACTCAGTTTGACAATAAAGCACTGGCGCAACGCCTCCGCCGGGCGGCCCGAGCGCGACGCTCCAAGGTGAGCGGCGGGCACAGGGAGCGGGCTGCGGCGGGCGGGGCTCCGCGCCTCCGAGCGGACCTGGCCCGGCCTCCTCGCTCTGCAGCGTGCGCCCACAGGTAACGCGGGGCGGCGGGGGGTGCTGGGTGTGGGCTGTCCTGAAATACATCCCAGTGGGAGGAACTGATGCTTTCCTTTTTTTTTTTTTTTTTTTTCTTTTTTTTTTTCTCCCTTCCTTTTAAACTACTTTGTATTTATTTTGAAGAGTTGAGGTGTTGTTCACAAATGGCAAGCGGCTGCACGCTTTAATTAAAATACCACTACATTAGCGCTGTACCTGAAAGCTGTGGTTTTGCATATTTAAGAGGAGAGGATGCAGGAGGTAGCATCCAATCTTGGTTTGAAACCCTCCGATTAAAGTACACCGGGAACTTGAAAGCTGTCGTGCCTCTCTGTTGACATAAAAGAGCCTTTCGGCTAAAACTGATGGATGAAGGGAATGGCCTCATCTCGGTGCATGCGAACGCTTTGTTAGGTCCCACTGGTGTTTGTCGCAGGCCGCTCTGCAGAGCATCACCAGTATGTGCACCTGCTGGGCGGTGCGTGTCCCAGCCCTGGCTGGAGGCACCGGGGGGGTGGGCTTGGGAAGGGAGGCCACGGTGAGGCTGTTTGGGGCTGACTTTGCAGCTGCCACGGAGTTCCCTGGTGGGACAGCAGAAGAGCATTCGTTTACCGAAAGGAAAAAATGCAACTTTTTGGTCTCTGGCTAAGAAAGCGCCTTTCCCGTTAAAACCAAGCTGGTGCTTTTAGGATGTGAAGTGTTGGCTGTTTGTTTGTTTTTTTTTTTTCTTTACCTGAACTTCTGACCTCTTTTCAAACTAGACATGGCATGCTCTGCTCTAAATGCCAAAGAGGAGCAGAACAAAGCTCCTTTCCGAGAAGGCAGCCTTTGTATGTGGCAAAAGGCATCACGATAATTGCAGCTGCTTCTCTTTTACCTGTCCTTCATTTGATGTTTCCTTACCTTGTACAGGACTGGCTGCGCTCTCTTACCCCCAGCAGCAAAATTCCCCCTGGGCTAGCTCAGGCAGCCCAGCAGTTCTTGGCTTCATGTGTTTCATGTACATGTAGCAGGTACCTGCAGAGTTGCCAAGGAACTGGAACATGTGCAGTGGTCTTTGGCAAGGGTGCATCTTTATTTGGGATCTCCTTGAAATTGTGCAAATCCACTGTGATTCTAAAGATCTGGGCTAGAGGACCTCAGTGTAGTGCTGGGATAAACCCAGCTTTCCTCTCTTGCGGTTTAGTGGAAACTCTTCTCCCAGGTTTCATTGGGATACCTGAAGTTGCTGCAGGCTTTATTGATGCACACTTACTGCATAGATGTATATAGCTCATGTATGTGTGTGGTCACTGTAATAGCTGCTGCATGTGGAGTGCTGTGCAGCATTTACCTAAAGAGCCTGCTAGAGCTCATGTGGTTTGTGTCTGTCAGTGACCTGACCTTTGGTGTGAACATGAGTGTGCAAGGCTGTAGTGAGAGCTGCTGCATGTATAAGGCTTCCTGGTGAGGAGAGCATGGTTGAATCCTGTATGGGCTGCCTCAAGACAAAGTCAATATCCCAAGGACGCTCCCCACAGTCTGCTTAGGTGAGTGCTTCAGTCTTCAGAATCCATTTTGAAGGTCGTGCCCTGGAGGACTGGGAGTACGGTATGGCATCCGTACGTTTCTGTTAGCTCAGCAGGAGCTGGGGCGTACTGAGAGTAAGAACAGGTGCCCATTTGGGTAGTGCATCTTTCATGATGCATAGATGAAAATGTGCTACAAGCGTCTGTTTGTGCGGTGTGTCTTCTCAAATGCTCAGATGCTGGTATGTGGGCTTAGGGCTGTTAGTTGAAGAGGTTCAATGGGGTGGTGTTACATCCATTTTTCAGGCCAATTCACTAATTAAGAATACTGTATTAACTGAAATTTGAAGCTTAATACAATGTCTAGCACAGGTGTCATCTTTTCCTGTGGTTTGTAACCTAAGCCTTATCTTTTTGCCCAGAGGAGTGGTGGCACGCTGCTTTGGCTAGTTGCCCTGCATCCAGATCCAGCAAGGCTTACTTTACTCACCATACACCAAAACAAAACTAATCAGAGCTTGCTGCTCTGTTGTGCAGGTTTAAGCTTTCCTAGCTCCCCAGACCACCGCACACCCTTGGCTGTAGCTCCCCCAGACCTGTGGAATGTCTGGAGGGGGAAGCAGCTCCTGTTCCACTTTGTGGCATCTCTCTTTGTTTTGTGAAGATTTGAAGCTCTTGTAACACTCAAGGCTTCGTGTAATTGGAGACATAAGTGCAATTTTGAGATGCTTTACTTAAAATAGAAACTAACGAGTTAATAATGGCTGTTATCAGGGATATTTGCGTCATGAAAGCCAACAGATGCTGGTTGTGTCTTGAGAAGCTGCTGGGTGCATTAAATGTTGTGTTGGGGCTGGGTGCTGGTGGAAGACAGGTCAGGGCAGAGTGGCGGAATACTGAGGTCTGGAGGGCCTGGCGTGGTGTGGGATGGCCTCTTGCTCTGCCAGGGTAAATTTAGGATGGATATCAGGAAAAACTTCTTTACAGAAAGGGTTGTTAAGCACTGGAATGGGCTCCCCAGGGAGGTGGTTGAGTCACCATCCCTGGATGTGTTTAAAAACCGTTTGGATGTGGTGCTCAGGGACATGATTTAGCAGAGGGTTGTTAGTTAGTTAGGGTAGTATGGTTAGGTTGCGGTTGGACTCAATGATCTTTAAGGTCTTTTCCAACCTGAGCTGTTCTCTGGTTCTATGATTATGGATGGGGCACTGGAACCTTCACTCCTTGAACCACATTTAACACTCCGGAGCACTTGTGTTCCTTACGCTTGTTGCTGCCTTATGTTGCAGAGTGAAATGCCTTGCTTATTGAACTGCAAGCTGAACGTAACGTATCATGTTGTTAATGCCTCGGTGTGTTTTAATTAGAGCTGGAGGGAGATGTTAAAAAACAGGTTTATACACATGCCTGACTGGTTGCTGAAACAAATAGGCCTGTCACACCATCTGGAGGGAGTTGTGTGTTATTTAGCTATTCTACTGTCCAGGCCTCTTTCACTTGTTTCTTTTTCTTTCTTTTTTTTCTTTCCCTTTTCTTCTTGTTTGTCCCCTTTTCTTATTTCTGCAAACGCCGCCCAAGTATGCTGTGCAGAGCTGCCGCACCTGCTGGAAGCTGCTGCTAGGCTGAGGCTGCTGTTCCTGTCCCACCTGCAGCATGCCCAGGTCAATGGCAGGGGCAGTGTACTGCCCACCAACCCCCAGCATGTGACCGTGCCATAGGGTGGGAGTTCTGGTCGCAATTAGTCGGCATTATGCCACAGAGTGTGCACCGTGCTGTGCACGCGGCTGGTGGGCAGCTGCCATTTTGTGGTACGGGGCCTGCGGCTGGCACCAGGAGGCCTGTGTGGGGCCAGCCTGCGAGCCATGCTGCTTCCGTCCGTGCTTCAACATGTTGTGCTGCGTGAGCAAAGTGCTTCACCTAGGTGAAGTGCGTGATGCGTCTGCTAGGAGTCTGAGAGAAAAGGTTTGTGTTTGTTTGGTTTTTTTGTTAACGTGAAGACGTTGCTGTTAGATTGACACAGCTGTTAG
The DNA here is from genome assembly GCA_030625065.1 of Alectoris magna. Classification (NCBI taxonomy): domain Eukaryota; kingdom Metazoa; phylum Chordata; class Aves; order Galliformes; family Phasianidae; genus Alectoris; species Alectoris magna. The sequence continues at coordinate 66,626,067 of CM060560.1, forward strand.
GTTGACAGAGGGATGTGGGTGTTTGTGAGCACTTGAAAACTGTAACTATACACAGAGCTTTTCTTCCTGCTGCTTTGAAAGCGCGACTGTTTTGAGCAAGCCAGGCTCTTCTTAAATAATGCTTGCTTTAAGGAATATTAAAATATTGAAAAAATTATTATTTGCAGTAGATATTGAAATCTTCTCTTATATCGTATACAGCGTAATAAATGGGCAGTGTTTTCTTTCTACCGCTGCACAGAAAACCTGGGGTTTTGGGCTGCTGTGTACAAAATGTATAGAAGCGTGCGTTCTGACAAGGGAGGAAAGAAATATCCCTATTGGGATTACTTGTGGTTTTTAATTCTCTTCATTGTTCTGCTTTTAACTGCTTGCATTTCTTTAATACTCTTTGTGCGCTGATTTACAGGCTTTGGTATTGGAGCAGCTATAGTGGAGCCATCGCTGAAGTAGTGCCACATTCCAAGCAGGTTTGGGCTCTAGTGGAGAAAGGCTCATGCAGCTAAAACGTGCCATATGTGTATGGAAATGCAGGAGCAAGCGGTCAGTGCAGCGGTGGTGGGGTGAGAGGGACTTCTGCAGAAGGGTATGGGGTGTCCCTTGCTTCTGTTAGCAAGGCAGGAGCGTGCTGCAGAGGAAAGAGAGAGGCAGAATTGTGCTCCTGTCCCTCCCTTGATGCAAATAGGCTCTTTTTGCTGCAGCTAATGGACTGAAATGAAGTAGTGATAACAGGTGATGATTCACACTGGAAGGTAAACCTTGTTAAGCGTTGTTTGATAGGAAGGAGAAGAAATGCTTGTTTCCAGCACAGAAAATAGTTTTCTGTGTTTTCCAAGGCCGCTGACTGGTGGTGTGACAGGGGAAGGATGGCTGGTCATCAGCACTGCAGCGCTGCGATAGCCCTAACCTTGCCAGCAACTCTCCTGCATCGGCTTAATTCAGGAACGGTTGTGTTCCTTTGAAAGAATCAAATTGACTGTCATTTAAGCAACTGAAAGGCAGATACTTAAACCCGATAATGAAGTTGCAGTCTTCCTTATGTTAACAACATAATCAATTCCAGCGTAGCATGAAATGAGCAATCGTAAGAAGTAAGTGAAGCATTTTGCCAGGCGAATTTGGACTTGCAGTTCTGTAACAGAATGTGCTGAGAGCGAGGGAGGAACTGAAGGGCTGATGTTAACACAAGGTGCTTATTTATGAGCAACAGTGTTGTAATGGCCATTGGTTTAGATAGGAAGGAAAATTTGCTCCTGCTTGATGGTATTGATTCTTCGATGGAAATTATTTTTGCACAATGGTTTGTCCCTGTTGCAGAAATGAATTTTCTGTGCTTTATTATATAGAGTACACATAGTTTACTTGCAGCAGAAGCTGAAAAAGATGTAGGCAGTGGCTGGCAAGTTGCACCCATGTATGCTGTTGCAGTTTTGATGGAGACCTGGCTTGTGCTGATCAGACAGCTATATGGAGGTGAAATAACTGGAATAGCTGTTGTCAAAAGTGAAGCCTCTGGCCTGAGCCCAACAGAAGACAAATGTGTTGAAAACTAGTTTATGTACCAGTACATGTATGTATGTACCAGTGTATTCTGTCTTCTTTTGCTTAAAACTGACTACATATGATTCGTTACAAGATACAACATCATCTTTTCATTTTTATCCTCTACGAATGTCAGAAAATTTCACAAGGCGAGATGTAAGTTATCAGAAAGCTCCTGACGGTCGCCTTGATATCAGTCAAGAGTCTGTGACTCCCATTACAGGGATTAATTTGGCTTAAGTGTCATCTTGGATTCTTTGTCTGGTGTCTTCTCTTTGCTTGTTCTAGGTTTTCAGAAGCCTCTCTATGCACCGTGTGCTGAACTTCAGTATTTCATATTGTCCACTAGAGGTATGAATGGGTTAAGTGTTGAAAAAACCGCTAAAGTAAATTAAAAAGGGGGAGAGGAGGGGAGGGTAGGCCTCAAACGCACAGAGCAGCTCAGATGTGATTTATAGTTCCTGCTTATCTCTTCTAGCCATGTCTTTGATGCCTTTGTACTCCACTGTTGGCTGCCCCCTCTTGTCTTTTCCTTGACTTCTCTAACTTCTTTCTTGTTGTAGAACACAGGCGTTTCTCGTGAGTGTCTCGCAGTGTTCTCGGGACCCTATAAATCAGCTAGGTCACATTACATTTGTCTCCTGTACCAAATTCCAGACAGAATGGACTTCCAGATTATTTGTAGTCAGCCTGAAAATATTTTTGGCAAACCTTTGGGCATTTTTTTTTTTTTTTTTAATGGAAAGATCTGTGTAGATTTGATAGGTCTGGCAGAAGACGGTGTTTCCCATCGTCAGTTTTTATGTGAGGTAATATTCTGTGTAGCTGGCACATTTGTGAGAGTTCACATGTGCTTATATAAAGGTATCGCCCACTGACAAATTGAGTCTTAGCATTTGTAGAAAATAAGTAATTGACGTGATAATATTTTATTTTCTGGTTTTTGTTTTTTTTTTCAGTGGATGCTTGTGTTAATTAGCATTTTGTTTATGTATTTCACACAAACTTCTGTGCTTTTATGCCTGTTCATGTGTACGCTTTGCTTGGCTAAGCAAGTTGAATCTGTGTGTTCAATTGAAAATGTACATCGGCTCCATTTACTTTGTGCAGATATTAAGCATGCTTCAAAAGGGGGGGAAAAAAACATATATAGAAGAACTGCTGGAAAAACAAGATAGTGGCAAAGCATTGACTTAGTTGAGTAACTTCCAAAATGCTTCCAAAAGTGACTTCAGGTGCACTTGTTCTCAGAGCCTTTTCCAGCAATTTTCTGTGTTCTGTTTTTGTTCTTTTTTTGGTCAGAATGCTCTTCTGTTTCCTCCTTGAAATCATTTTAGGGAACTTACATTAAGTTAATTCCAGGAAAGTAACCAGCTTTTCTAACAATTTGAGGCACTGCTGTAATGCTTTATAATGATCAAACAGGTTGTGCACGTTTGATTATGAAGAAATCAGAATCATAATCAGAAAGTGTTAGTGGCAGCCCTTGCATGGGAAGCTGAGCCTGCTTTGCTCCCTGACCTGGCATCTCTGGATCTTTTAGAGGTTCTATGCCACATTAGGGTGCTCTGTAGCACCTCTTCTTAGTCTTATGGGCATCTGGAGATGTAGTTGGCCAAACTATAGTTGTGTGATGGTAATTCTCAGAGGAGAAGAGCTCAGCTCCTTCATTTACTTTCTCTGGAGCTCTGCAGGACTTGACAGGATTATAGCAGTAAAAACTGATCTTTGTGCTTCAGGTAAACAGGAATGAAAACTCAGTGCACAATCCTCTTATTGGGAGTTGCATTCTCTTTCTGCCTTCAGGTCATTGGTGCAGGGCCTTCTTGATTTGCAGGTTCCTGTGACCTGGAAGCATTGAGTGCTGTGGTTCTGGCAAAGCCTCTCACCAAACAGCATCAAAAGCCTCGCTTCCTCACAGGTGACAGCTTCACAAAACAGGAATCTTGCTTAAAATAAATAAATAAATAAAATCATTATAAAGGTCTCCGTTTTAGACAATTTTATTTAAGGTCACATTTTCCCTTTTGCTGTCCAGCTCTCTTGGCAGCAGGTGGTCTGAAGGAATAGTCTGCATTACACTTGATCTTGAACCCCCCAGTATACCTGGAGATTTTGAACAGAAACAAATGCAGGGTTCTCTGAGGAGTTCTGCTAACAAATTCATCAGATAAATGTCTTGCTGAATGCTGGCTTCGTTTTAGCGCTGACATTAATGTCTGCTGTCTCCACCAGGGCCACATTTTCTCTGCTTTTTTTCTCAGAACTTCTCATTTGTTTTGTCTGACTGAGCGGGAACGGCTTTGGAACAAGATTTGTGAGTTAACGCAGGTTTCTCTTTCATAGCAATTAAAAAATAAACAACCTCCCAACTCTTTCTGATGATTTAAGATCATCTTCAGGGAGGAATTCATTTCTGGTTGCTGCTGTGGAATTTGTAGCCACAAAGGATGAAGTTGATTAAGGCTCATTTGGCGTGCTTTCTGGTCTGCTGCTACAGTAATTGTGCCATGATTGTGCTCCAACCCTTGTCTGCACGATCCCGGTCCAAGGTGTGGGCACTTGATTTAATTTCATTGCAGGGGGAGGTGGTGGTCTAAGTGCTGGTGTGATGGCTAGAGAGAAGGAACAGGGAGCTTTCCTGCGGGGTCTCACAGATAACCGATGTCACAAGTTTGATGAGGGGTGTTGGTCTGGAGCCAGGGATTGACCTTGAGAGCTCTGAAGTCTACAGTTTGGTCTTAATGCAATCCTAAGTTTAGATCCCCCCCCTTGGTCACTTGTATTGCCTGTGTTTGGAGGATCCAAGAAGCAGCAGTGATTGTGCTTTCAGCATTTGTGGCTCTTGTGTTTGTTGCAGGGTCACAAGACTTTATGTGGAGTGTACGAGAACAACGTGGCTCTGCCATCAAAACATGACATCTGTTACCATGTTTTAGAAGTTCTCACACTTGGTGAACCATTTCATTTTCTTATTTTAAGATCTCCACTAAAGATGTCCTTAACTGTGCACAAATAATTTCCATTAAATAATGGAAACTAGCTACGGGAAAGGATGCTTGTAGGTCGTCTGGATGATTGCTTCTGCAATGTTTGCTAGAGTTTCCCTTCAGAACTTAAGACAGAATGGTGCTGCCATCACCCTGCTTTAGGAAACGCACAAAAAAAGCCCATGTATTTAGAACAGGATGTACAAGTTGAATGAGGTGAGTTGACAGTTAAACCCCAACTTACCAACAAGTGGCTCTGGCTGATGGGAAGATGTACTATTTTCTTTCCTTAAGAACTGGAGTTAGTTTTGTGGCTCCAGATCTTCACAAATTGCTTGTTTTTCACTTTATTTTTATTTTTTTTTTATTTTTCTTTCTTGGCTGACAGCTTCATTCTCTAGCTTTTTGGTAGCACCAAACCACATCTTTCACGTGTCTCTACCCCCTTCCAGGCATCCTGGGTTCAGGAAACATCCTGTCAGTTCCCAGTACTTTGATCCCAACTTACAGACTTTGACCTCGTGTATATGTGCACTTTCTGCGTAATTTTGTAATGCTGTGTGACCTGCCACTGGGAGAATGAGATTTTCTGAAGGAGAAGAGCATCCTTTACCAGGCTGAAGTGATGTATCTCCTTAGCATTTCATCTTGAAAAAGAGGGAGCGTGTGCCTGTGCTGCTGTGTGGTGACTGTCCTTGAGTGCAGCTGCATGCTGCAGCATCCCCCAGAGTATGCGGAGCCCTTTGTGTGGTGGAGGGAGGAGAGAGGTAGGGCTGGAATAAGCCACTTGAGATTACTTTGCTTTCACCAGAAGATTCTGGTGTGCTTATGTGCTTTGGAGGACTTGATGCACAGGGCTTGCTGTGGATCCACGGCAACATGTGTGTGCCATCCTTAGTACCAACAGGCCAAGCGAGCCTCTCCTTTTTGTGCTTGGGTGCCGTTTGTTGCTGCCTCACCCTCGGGCCATTTTGAGAAATGCAGAGCTGGGGATGTTCTTTTGGCAGCGTGAGCACCAGCGCTCTTGTCCAACGTCCAGTCTTTGTTTCAGTGTCAAGAGCTGCAGCCTCCATTTTTTCCCCTTGGGGATGCAGACCAATAGCTCTTACTGTCAGAAAGTTTCCTTAATGCTAAGCTGAAATTATTCTTTTTCTTTGGATTTTATCCCATTACCTCTGATCTCTCACAGACCCATTCCTTTGTTCCAACAGCGTTAACGTCCTGCCAGTATATCAAGAGTGTAAATGACTTTATGTGCACATTAAGGTGGATGTATTTGTTGAATCCTGTGTGTATTTTGATCTTGGTAGCCTTTTCCCTGTGGGGCAGCTGCTTCAGGTCCAGAATCTCTTTATTTTTGTCTGTGTATATGCTAATTACATTGTGAAACAAGTAATTTCAAGCAATAAGTAAGATGTGAGCATTTCGCAGAACGTCTGGCTCTGTACATGGGCCAAGTAACTGCTCCATTGGGTCACCATCCAAGTGCTCGGGGGGCCAAGGACTTCAGAGCAATTCATAAAAAAAAAGGGGGTTGATGGTACTGGTTAGTTGTCTTATGAAACCTGTCATTCTAGACATCCTGTTGTATTGTTCATCTGAAATGGGGTAAGCCGCTATGGGAAATGATTTTCCCAACAAATTCTAATTGGTTACTGAGAATTACAGAGTTGCTGGTTACTATTAACAGGCTGTGTGAAGGTACAGCAAAGTGTTTCTGTGAGGGTGAGAGGAATTGAAGGTGACACAGAGTAATGAAATGGACTATTTTAGGTTTCTACAATGAGTTTGTGGATTTGTTCCAGGATCTTCATGGCCAGTTTGGAACAGGGATAAAAATTGAGAAGCTTCTGAATAGTAAGTGTACACAGCGCTGTTTGAGGCTCGGAAAGGAGAAGCAACAGATCATAGTCTAAAACAATCAAAAATTCAGTCCAGCTTATTATGATTGCTTACTAAGGATTTCAAAATGCTTTTCTCAAAGTTTGATGACTTTGTCTACTTTGAGTCCCCTTAGGATGACTGCTGCCTGGAAGCATCTCCTCAGTTACACCAAACCATTGTATGTCTGGATACTTGTTAATGATTCTTCCCTTGTAGTTATAAGGGAAAGAGTGCCATTACCTCCTGCTTCATGTTATTATTTATCTGTAACCTTGAAATCTACTGGCTTTATTGCCTGTGCTGCATTGGTAGCATTGAAAGCTTGATCTGCCTTTTGTAAGGCATCTGTGTAATGTTACTGGTAGTCCATGGGGAGCTGACTTACATGTGTTAGATATCTGAAACAGACCGTGAAAAAATTGGAAATGATTTTCTAATACCCTTCCCAGCTAAGCAGTTGTTACATCCATGGGATTATTTATTGTGAATGAGACATGAAGCATCACAAAGACCAACTTTCTAATATGCACTTCTGCAAGTTGTGAGGTGGGAATTGCATGTTAGGTGATACAAGTTATCAGACAAGGCGTGCTATCGGAAGCAGCTGGGGAGACGTGGATTAGATGAAGTGCTCACAGGAATGTCTGCAGTTGCTTGGAAAACTGAGAGGATAGTTACTAATTAATTTTAAACAAGACACGTGGAGTTAGTGAAGTTTAACCTTGGTCTCTCTGAGGTTCAGTATTAACTAATAACTGATTAATGGTGTGGACCAAGGAATAAGGACTATGCTCATTAAATATCCAGCTAAAGCTGGGTGGAGCTCCACATCTGCTTGGAAGATGCCTTGTGCTTACAGCTATCCCGACAAACTGCAGAAGCAGCCTGAAGGAAGAAGCTGGATGGAGTGCAGTAGAGACTGAAGGGAGGGGTATGGTTGGTGAAGCTTCCCTGACTTTTTGGCAGCAGGACCACATTGTTGCAAGAAGCAAACACACTTGGGTTTGTACATGGGGCTACTGCCTGGAAGTTGCATAACGGGAAAGAACAATTTTCTGTGTAGGGAAGTGTACAGCCGAAATACTTTGCCTGGATTTAGGCGTCACAACCTCCTATTGTTTTTTGTGGACCAGCCCTAGACAGGGTAGTAGAGAGCAACTAGCAGGATCAGAAATGTAAGAAATATAGTCTGTGAGCAGAGGTGACTGAACCAGTTGTATTTGGCCTGGGGAAGGCAGTGGCGTAAAAGCAAGATGATGAGAGTAGTGTCCATGATGCTGATGGCATCAAGAAAGGAAGAGCTCTCTGTGTGTCTGATGCTAGTAGAGAACTGCTGAAGGGCTTGAGCCATATGGGAAAGGATGCCAGCTCTTGTCTAGGAAGCTTCTGCTGCTAATGGTGGCCTGCCAGAAGAGGTGTCAGGGTCCCCATGAAGCACAGCTGGGACATGCATTTTGGGCAATGTCATGAGCTCCTGGTCCTGTCTCACTGGCCTTCTCCAGCACCTTATGGATAATTTCTCTGTGACTCTCTTTTTTGAGAGTGGCCATCAGTATGTTTAAGGAAGGAAGCACAAAGCACTGCTTTCACCCAGTGGCAGTTCTTGGTTTAGGGGCTTGGCTATTGGTGAGCACTGGCAGGTAGCAATAACTGCAGTCATTGGTCTTGATTCCAATTGGCTTTCTGATGTTAAAAGTTATACTTTAAGAAATACGTCTTTCTGATGCTTTTACCCCTGGTGATGCATATTTTCACAGGCAGTATTAATGGAAAACTTCTTTGCATTTCCAAGTTTTGTTTTCTGTGACTATGCTGTCTTTAGTTTCTATAAAACCTTTTTATTTTTTCTTTTCTGCAGCACTGTTGAGGTTTCTGTTGCTGCCGTGTTGCTTTTTGTTTACCAGGCCCTGCTGGTACAGTGCATGCTTCTCCCTGTTTGTTACCCCTGGCCTCTGTTCCCCCCTGGGGGGGGGGGTGGGGAGCTGGCACCTGGCTCTACTGGGGTTCTAGCAGAGAACCCCTACTCCTTCATTTGAGATGAATTGCTTTGTGTTTCCGAGTCAGTGTATTAGGACTGATTTAAACCTCCCCCCCAAAAACAGAAAAAAACCCCATCAACTCAGAGCAAACAAACAAGCTAGCTGTATCTTCCTTGCTATTTTATATATACTGTGAAATTAATAAAACTGATGCTGCAGGTTGTAGCTGTACAGCGTAATGGTTAAAGAACAAGAGAAAGAATTTTAGTTGAACCTTTTGCTATTGCGGAGCTCATCTTGGCCTTTAACTGAGCAAACAAACGTGTTTTTAATGAATGATTCAAAAATATATTAGTTTTGTGGTTCAGCTGGGAGGCAAAGGCTGTGGTTTTGTTCACACTTAAAAGTTGTAAGCTCTGCTGCATTTTAATGATTCCATTTGAGCTGCCGTGACCAGGGCTTTGCTTTTGTTTCTATGGAAGATTTACATTACGAGCATTCAGCGGGGGACATTAAGGAAGGAAACTCAGTAATGAAACATTTTGTAAGAATAAAACTTGCTTAGTCAGGTTTGTAAAATCAACCTGGACGCTCTGTTCAGCTTCATCTCCCCCCAGCCCCATCACTGTGTGTGCAGTCCCCTCAGCTGGAAGGTAAGCCAGCACTGCCATGGTGCGGAGCCCTGGCAAGTTCTGAGGTGGCTCCCGCATTCCCCCTGTTTGCTCAGCACCATTTGTGGGCTGCAGGCTGGATTGCCCTCCTGAAGCCAGAGGCTGGGCTCCTGGTTCGCATCAGCCGTGCCAGTCCCTCAACAATGGCATGTGGCCTACCTGAGGTGCAGGCCAGCTTGTGTGCTGCGAAGCACCTCCAGGCACCCTACCTTGGCTACTGCTTCCTCTGCTGGTCATGGGTACATAGCCAGGGACTGGCAAGGAGATGGGGAAGGGGCCCTGAAATGGTTTGAAAGAAACCCAGCAACATGCAAACACAAAGCTCCAAAACCTTAAATCAAAGAAAATGGTAGTTAAAACTTTAAAATGCTGTTGGGTCACAATAGAGGAGCTATAATATATCGTGTGGGCCTTTCTTTTTACATTTTCTTTCCACCCCCTCCCCAGCTTATAAGGAGCTGCTCTCCTTTGATGGCACAGACGGAGTTGAGCAACGCCCGCTCTCAGTAATGGGCCGCCTGCTGCTCCTCTGGCTGCTGGGCTCAGGGACTCGGCCCTCTGCTGTGCGAGGGTGGTGAAGCAGCAACGTGGTGCTGACACATGGGCTGGGAACTGGCTTATTTCAGTGAGGGAGTGCCATTCCCCCCACCCTTGTTCTTTTTCTTCTGGCAGTATTTGTGCCTAGATATCGGATCTTCGCTTTTTACTTCGTTTCTGCTCTCTAATGCTGCATTTCCCAGCTCTTAGCGGCTGACACCCCCAGAAGCATTGTCACAAATCTACTGGGTGTAACAATTGTAATGCTTTTGTCATGTCCCTTACAATAGGACTCAAATGTACATGTGCATAACCCCTCAAGAGGGGATTGCGGGCAGAAAAATGCCTCTTCTTCCCATGCTTCGTATTGCTCGAAGCGAGTTAGTCAATTAAAAAGAGCAAGTAAGCAGAGCCCCTGCCAGGGAAGCTGAGCTGTCCATAATCATCACAGAGGAGCCTGAGGAATGTGGGGAGGAATTCAGGCTGGAGCTACACAACCCTTTCTCTCTAGAGCTATTTTTTAATTTGCCTTTGTGTGAATTTATAAGCATTCTCCCTTCATCTAAGACCCTCTAGAGTAAAGCAAGCATCTGTGTATTGGAGGAAATCAGCCCTTTAGACCTGCTGAATAAGCTGGCAGTTACCTAAACGTTTTGTTTCATATTCCTGAAACAGGGTATTCTAGGTTAAGTTTCATTTTATTGGCGTCGGTAAAGATGGTTCTTATTCATACAAATGGCAAAGTTGACTTTAAGATTATTCTTATGAATTTACTTATTGTTGTAGTAGTTTGTGTTTTTATATTGTAGTATGTGTTGTGCGTACAGTTGGTGCATTTTATTTTTCCATAAACTGGAAAAGAATGCATGAGAATTAGGGAACTTAAGTTTTACAAGTGTAATTTTCTTTGGGAAACGGCAATAAAAATATGACATACCCTTCACTTACTTGCCAAAAGTGAAATTGTAGCTCAAACATGAAATGCCTGGTGTCACTCCTCCCTAAATAGCACTCCTTTCATTTTTTTAGGAGCTTGTGATGTCATCAGATGAAGCGAAAACATCTACCTCATGACCTGGCATGTAAGTGAAGGAGGAATTCATATTTGTTTTAAAAAAAAATGTGTGTGTGTTGGTGTTTACAACGCGTAAATTGAACCTGTATGCCTTCAGCATTCAGATACCACCTTTTAAATGAAAACCTTGTGGATTTTAAAGGAATATGAAGTCTTTCAAAGGAGAGGAAGTCACAGAAGAAGCTGTTAACGATGAGATTCCAGCGTGCAGAAGTCCTTGTAATAATTTCAGTTAAAATCTTCAGTGATGTACCCTGTAAGAACTGGAAGTTGGTAGGCGTAGAGGGAATAGTGTCATATCATTACGTTATTTACATGTGCTGATTCTGCTGGTTTTTTTCTGCACATAAATTTTGATAGTTGTAATGAATGCATACTGTATGCTGTGATACTCTTCCTAAAATCAAGAAGTCTAGCTGTGCAGAGGTTTAGGTTCTTTTTTACATGTTTGGATACTCCACTGAAAAACTTACAAGAGTTTTGTGACGCTTCTATTTTTCCTCCCCTCGCGCTTAAGTAAGGAAAAACGTTCTATCCTCAGCATGGGCATTTACAGAGATTATTAATCTTTTATTTTGTTGGTTTTTTTTTCTTGTCTGCCACTCTCTGCTTTCCTTTAATGTGGTTGAAAGGATTAAAGTGCAGTCACTGCTCTGAGGGCTGCTGTTAACAGTGGGCTGGGTATTCCTAATTAGTGCCAACACCTGTACCTCATTATGAAGCCTTGTTCAAGCTGTCCACTGAACCGAGGTAGCTGGTCTCTGTTGTATGTCTCTAATGTGATTATAAGCCCCTCTCCTGATGCGAGTTTTAGTACTTATTCTACTTTTGGACTGATGTGGAAAGTGAAGCTAAGCTGAGCCACTTGGCTGGCTACCAAACATTATAGGGAGGGGCAAAGAGAGGGGCTGCAGTGATCTCAGTTTCAAGACTTTCAGTTCAAAGCTTGCTTTTGCTTTGGCATTTTTTAAAAATGGAAGAACAAAACAAAACAAACCCACAAAAAACCTTTTTCTAGTTTTGAGTGTCAGAATTTAGAGATCAAATCTGCAGGCTCCAGGTGGGCTCTGAAGGTCTGAGTGCAGCTGCTGCTGTGCGTAACCCACTGACTTTCTGTAAGTGGATTTTTAGCCTTGACTGTTCCCATACCATTCCCTTTGTTTTCAAGGAGTTAGGACCTAGCAGTTCTTTCACAAAGAACAGCCTTTTCCTTTCCTCCTACTTAATTCTGTACTGTGAGCAGGCCTAAAACGTAATACGTTTTGCCCTTGCAGCTGGAAAACACGATGTTGAACAGATTGAACTGGTGAAATTAATGGCTCAGATAAGATGGATCTCTGTTATCCTTGGGCTTCGCAAATGTTTAAACTTCATTGCCTTCTTCTAACTATGTTAAGTAGGTTTTTAGGAGGTTAACTACAGAATTCAAATATACAACAACATGAATTCTGGCTGTGGGCTTTGTTTCTCCTCTCTGTGTGAGGAGAGAAACAGAACAGCTTCAGATGTGTGCCTTGGAAAGATTTGAGATGATAAACCTGTAAGAATTCACAGGAAAACACTGCTAGTCATCCAGATTTGGAATAACTGAAGGAAATGGAAGTGCAATGGCTTCTTAAACTTCAGATGTAGGACTGTTAGAGAAGGGATCACATCTCAGCAGAGTAAAATGTTTGGCTGGAAAAAAAAAAAGAGAATTTGATAAACTTTTATGTGTCTTTCTGCAATTGTTTATTTGCTTACTAACTTGTCACTTACAGGAATGCCTTCTTAATCTGCTTCAGGAATGCTATAATTCAAGTAATTCCTGCTCTGCAGAAGTACTATCTATCATCCTGTTCTATCTTCTGAACTTGGAAACTTTAAAAGGTCTTGAGAAATTTTCACAGTCTGTTTTTGATTTGTTTGTTTTCGTGTTAATGTCCTTCAGCTAAAAGTTGATTGAGCCATTTTTAACTCCTTACAGAGCATTCTCTTTGTTTTTTTTCTTATCTTTGAACAAACGCCACTGCAACACCTGGAGAAGGGAGTAAAGACTTTTTTTGCAACAGTGTGTTTGGTAGATATTCCTATGAGATACTGACATGGTTGTAGGAGTTAGGAATAGATATAAATAGGTTCCTCCCTGCTACGTTGTGGTGGATACTAAAAATGACAAGAAATGCCAGAGTAACAGATTCCAAAGCAACTGTTTTCTTAGAATGGTTCTTCAATAGCTATGCAGAAGTCTTGGAGGTTTTACTCGTGAATTTTACAGTTCTTAATAGTGATTACAAAAGGGACACCTGCACCTCCAATGACAGTAACATAAGGCAGACAGCTTTCCTTTGCGTGCTTTTGGAATAGTTTATATAGTTTGTACATCTACACATGCAGATATATATATGTGCATATGCACACATATGTTTTGAATTGTTTCAGGATGCTGTTTGTTTCTCCTTCCATTCACAATCAGCAAGGTTGGAAAAAACCTCCAAGATCACGTAGTCCAACCATCCACCTGCCACCAGTATTTCCCCATTAACCCACATCCCTTAGTACAACATCTGAATGTTTCTTTAACACCTCCGGGGACAGTGGCTCAACCATCTCTCTGGGCAGCCTGTTCCAGCATCTGGCCACTCTTTGGGAGTAGAACTTTCTCCTGATATCTCACCTGAATCTCCCCTGACACAGCTTGAGGCCATTCCCTCTCATCCTGTTACTAGTTACAAGGGAGAAGAGGCTGACCCCCAGCTCACCACAACCTCCTTTCAGGTAGTTGTTGAGAGCGGTAAGGTCTCCCCTGTGCCTCTTCTGTTCCAGACTGAACGATCCCAGTTCCCTCAGCCACTTCTCGTAAGACCTGTGCTCCAGTCCCCTCACAGCTTCACTGCCCTTCTCTGGACATGCTCCAGGGCCTTGATGTCTTTCTGGTAGTGAGGGGCGGAGAACTGCATGCCACTCTCTAGGTGCGGCCTCACCAAAGCTGAGTACAGGGGGATGATCACCTCTCTGCTCCTGCTGGCAGCACTACTTCTGATACAAGCAAGGATGTCATTGGCCTTCTTGGCCACCCGGGCACACTGCTGGCTCATGTTCAGCTGAGTGCCAACCAACATCCTCAGGTCAATTTCTTCCACACAGTCTTCCATTTTTTATGATAAATATGCTAATTTCAGTATTTACCATGGTGTAGATCACACATCTGATCTGTAGTTCATGGAAATCAGGTTGGGAACTGATGCGTTTTAAAAAGAAAATCCATTGCATGGATGTGAACTTTTCAGTGTAATTCTGGTTTCATACAAACTCAATTAGTAAATTAGACCAGTCGCTGTGTATAATGGTCTGCAGTGGTCACCTGGGAAAAGAAGCCATTGTAGCACTAGTGTACACTCTGTTTCTTGTCGATTTTTGACTTTGGGATTGTGTGAACGGCAGATTGATGTCATCATACATTGTGTTTAATTGCCCTCATCCACTGTTTGCCAAATTCTCTTCAATCTATTTACTTTTCAACCCCTACAACATCCCATAGGACTGAGATTCTCTAAGCAATTTTGTGTGAAGGCATTTTGGATTGTTTGTCTGTTTGGTTTTTTTGCATTTAATGACTTCAATTTTGCCCCGTAACTTTGTGTGTCACTGGTCTTCTGGGCCATGAGAAGCAGCAAGTAGTCTGCTTTTCTTCACTGCTTGTGGCAGATTTTTCCTGTTCTGCATCCTCTTTTCTTAGCTAGTTAGTCTCACTCTGTTTCATCTCTTATCCTCAAGCCATGGCACGCTCCCTGTACAGCTGGATCTGGAGCGTCAAGTTCTGCAGATACGTTTTCTTCAGTGGTACCAGAGAGGGAGAAAATACTCACTGTTCTTAGCAAAAAATGAGTGATCTGTTAGTGTTGCTTATCAATAAATGTTTTTCCATATAGCTCAGTGGGCACTGTAGATGAAACCAGACAGGCTTGTATTGGTGTTCTTCACTGTTATGAGGTCTTGCAGGAAGGATGCATCACTGCAGTTCTGTAGGGTGTTCTCATAAAACATTTGGTGCTACAACTGACTTGGGAATGTACAAGGACCTCATTTTTAGAGGTGTACAATTAATGTGCTTGTTTTCATCTACCTAAGACCTTTTACTGGCTTCCTTTAAGTGCTGTGGCTCGGCTGTATATGTATTGACTTGGTGATTGAGCAGGCAGCTGCCTTCTGCCTTTCTTGCAGAGTACAGCCAAAGGACCAGCCTGGACCTATGCTGCTCCTGCAGCACAACTGCAGTGTGAGGAAAATCAGTGAGGGAAAATGTACTGATGTAAGATGAAGATAAGGCTATGGCAGTTGATGCCTTTTTTTGCCTCTGTCTGTATTAGTAATGTCAGTTGTTCTCCGGGTACCCAGCTTCCTGAGTTGGAAGATGATGATGGGGGGTGAGATGAAGCCCCTGTAATCCAATGGGAAACTCTGAGTGACCTTCTGCATCTTTAAAATGTCTGCAAGTCTGTGGTACCAGACTTGATTCACCCAAGGGCATTGAAGAAGCTGGAGGCAATGTTCATGAGCCATTTTTTAATGGCTTACTGGCAGTCCTGGCTAACTAAGGAGGTCCCAGTTGACAGAAGGTTAGCAAATGTGACTCCTATCTACTAGAAGGGTAGGAAGGAAGGTCCAGGGAATTGCAGGCCTGCCAGTCTGTCCTCAGTACCAGGGAAGGTCATGGAACAGATCATCTTGAATGCCATTGCATGGCCCTTAGAGATAGTCAAGTGATCGGAAGTAGTCAGTATGGGTTTTTGAAGGGCAGGTCCTGCCTGACTAACCTGATTTCCTTCTATGACAAGATGACCCACTTAAAAGATGAGGGAAAGGCTGTGGATTGTTTACTTGAATTTTATTAAAGCAAACTAAGTAAATGTTTTCGACAAAATGTTACGCAGTGTTCTCCTGAAGAAACTGGCAATTCTAGGCCTTCAATAGGTGTATGGTTTGCTGGGTGAAAAACTGGCTGGATTGCTGGGCTCAGAGAGTCACGGTGAATGGAGTTCAATACAGTTGGTGGCCAGTCACCAGTGGCGTTCCCCAGGGCTCAAGTACTGAGGCCAATTTTGTTTGATGTTTTTGTCTGCAACCTAGATGAGAGGACTGAGTGCACCCTCTCTGAATTTGCAGATGACAGCAAGTTGGGTGTGAGTATTGATCTCCTTGGAGGTATGAAGGATCTGCAGAGGGATCTGGATAGCCTAGATCTATGGGCCCAGTCTAGTCACATGGTGTTCAGCAACACTCAGTGATGTGCAGCAGTGTAGACTTGGGGAAGAGTGCCTTGAAAGCTGCATGACAAAAAAAGACCTGGGAGTACTTGTCCACAGCTGGCTGAACGCTGGTCAGCAGTGTGGCCAAGAAGGCCAATGGCGTCTGTGCTTGTATTAGAACTAGCGTGGCCAGAGGGAAGAGGGAAACAATTGTCCTCTGGATGGCACTGATGAGACCTCACCTTGAGTACTGTGTTCAGGTCTGGGCCCCTCACTGCGAGAAGGACACTGAGTTGCTGGAATGCATTCAGAGAAGCTGGAGAAAACAAGACCTATTTGGAGCAGCGGAGGGGATTAGAGAGGAACAACTGAGGAAATTGGGGTTGAGAGTCTGGAGAAAATGAGACTGAGGGGAGACCTTTGCTATCTACAACTGCCTGAAAGGAGGCTGCACTGAGATGGCATTGGTCTCTTTTCTCAGGTGACAGGTGATGGGACATGAAGAAACAGTCTCAATTTGCACCAGGACAGGTTTAGATTGGATATCAAGAAGAACTTCATAGAAGGGGTGATTAGATATTGGCACCCAGCTGCCTGGGGAAGTGGTGGAGTCCCCATCTGTGGGGCTATTTAAGAGATGTGTGGATGTGGACATGGTTTAGTGGTGGGTCTTGGCAGGTTGGGTTGGTAGTTGGACTTTAGTGATCCTGAAGTTTTTTCCAACCACTGTGATTTCATTCTGCTAAGGCCTGCGTGCAGGTTCAGTTGTGCCATCTTTCTGTTGCAGAGCTCTGGTACCTTCTGCAACTGCATCCTTTCCTCATCTTTCCAGCTGCACCAAGTAAGGGTTTGCAAAGGAGACTTCTGTACAGGTCTATTGAAGAACAGAACAAAACCCTCACCACCAAGCTGGAGTTGCGCTTTTAAAACATCAGCTGCAGATTTTGCAGTGGATTGTTGTGCCTTAAGAGCACCTGTGCTGTAGGGGGTGAATCTGCTATGGCAGATCTCAGTTCTAGTTTTGTTCATTCAGTTTTACAGCTGTGTTTTTAGCTGCAGCCTCTCATTTTTTTTCTCCCCATTTCTCAGCAGAGGTCTTATTCCTGATCTTGTCAGCAGCTGCAGCATGTTGAGCGTTCTTAACTGTGAATAAAGATGTGATGGAACACCTCCCTGCTTCCATGGCTTGTAGTCTTTTCTGCTCATCGCAGTACAAGAGTGCAGAGTGGATGGTGGGACTTCCTTTGGAGTCAGATTCAGCATCTCGCAACCCTGCAGCTTTGGCAGGTCAGCTGCAACAATTCTTTAATCCTCCTGGCATAGAAAGGACATTGACTCCTATTCAAGTGCTGCTGTCACGAAAATGTGCTTTTGGCTCAACTTGACCGTTGGATGATAAAACTGAACCGTATGTGATCGGTTTGACCCAAATCCTTATTGCTTGCTCCAACAAGTTGTGGCATTGTAGAAACCTTGAGCAGTTGCATTCATCCCTTTCATGGCAGTGTCAGCCCCAGCGGGCCCCTGTTGGTCACGGTAACTTTTTCAGGATGTCATTGTCCACCTGAGTTGGGTGAATTATAGAAGCCTAGGATGCTATTTATGTTCTTATAAACCTGCTTAGAACTGGCTAAAACATCTTGGGTCTTTTTCTGTCTTATAGATTGTAGCACATAACATTAAATTAGCTGTCTGGGCATTACAAGTAATCTGAGTTGAGCAGTTATTAAGACAAGTTTTGTAGCTTTTAAAACATTCTTAAAACCAAAACAGTGCTTTCACTCCTTTTAGTAGATTTTTGCTTATGTTTTCGTGTTTTGACACAGAGAACTAATAACTGCATGGAAATGTCGTAACAGTAAATAATAGAAAATATAGTAGGATTTCAGTATTCAACTGAAGATTTGGAATGTTCCAAATGTTTTGAGTTCTGGCTGTGATAGCATGTTTCCCTTTTATTGTTTGTATCCAGCAATCCCCCTTGATGCTGTTTTTTTTACTAGGAAGACTTAATCGTCCAGATTGTTCGTTTTAAACTTGTTAATGAAAACCATTTCTTGTCAGATGAGGAAAGAAATGGACAAATTAATGTTTCCTAATAGGAAAATATTTGTGTTCTTGCTTTCTCTTTCTCTCATTCTTTGAATAGAATATAAAGACACAACTTGATGCTTTTCTGCCTCTTTGCAAGCCATTAGGTTTTGCTAGTGATGCAAACTTTGCTGCAAAACAGTTAGCTTTTTTTAAAGCATTATAGCAAGAAATGAATGAGTCAGAACAAATAAAATATTTAATGCGGGTTACTGTTGTCAGTGCTTTTATCACTTGAGATTTAGAGGAAAAAAAGGGCTGTAAAACCTACTTTAGTTTTTTATTAGCAAGTATGAAAAAAGTGTGTTTATTATGGGAGCTATTGACTGTGCTGTTCATAGGGAAAAAAAAAAAGTTTAATCCCAAACAGTACATATATTTCTACACTATTCCCTCTTTGATAATGTCATAGAATCACAGAATATCCTGAGTTGGAAGGGACCCACAATGATAACCGAGTCCAACTCCTGGCTCCACGTGGCACCGCTCAGAATTCACATCCTGTGTCTGACAGCGTTATCCAAACGCTCCTTGAACTCCAGCACTTGGGGCCATGCCCACTGCCCTGTGCAGCGCATTCCATGCCCACTGCCCTCTGGTGCAGCCCCTTTCCCTGACCCCCAGCTGCCCCTCCCCTGACGGCTCCATGCCGTTCCCTCGGGCCCTGTCGCTGTCACACAGAGCAGAGCTCAGCGCTGCCCCTCCGCTCCCTCTGAGGGGCTGCAGCTGGTGTGAGGCCTCCCTGGTTAGGAATCTACGCAGTACCTAGTTTACTACCTGTTTTTCCTACCTGTGATCTCATGTCCTTACTGTCCCCCTTTGTGGAGGCTCCCACCTGCTGTGGGGCGGCTCTGCACTGCGGTGCTGAGGAATGGGGACTTAAGCTGAACATGAGCCTGTTGTAAGAGTAGGGACTGTAAAGACTGCACAACACCAGGAGCGGAGGTAACATGAATCATAGCAGTGCTTAAAATAGAAAGCCACAAGAAATACTCCTAGTTTCTTCTGCTTGGTGGTGTTGGTGAGGCGCGCTCGCTCAGCGTGACTGCAGACCTTCTGCGGATCCCTCAGTGCCTGCCTGGCTCCAGGTGCCAGCCCCGGTGCGGGGGCTGCTCCTTCAGACGTAGCAGCACACCCACAGCGGTCTTCTCCAAAGTTGATGCTGTCCTTGACAGTGCCTTTATTGAGTGAGTTCACGTGGGTTTGTGATATTTTTGGTCTGTTTTATTTTGTCTTTTCTCTTGCCTCTT
Source organism: Alectoris magna (assembly GCA_030625065.1). NCBI lineage: Eukaryota > Metazoa > Chordata > Aves > Galliformes > Phasianidae > Alectoris > Alectoris magna. The sequence goes on from CM060560.1 coordinate 66,645,314, forward strand.
GGTAGTTAGATGCCTTAGCACTGATGTCAAGTGCCACTTTGTCTTGAGGAGCTTGGTAAAGCAGACAACAAACCTCATCAGCAGCTGCACCTCTGCTGCAGGGCCTTCTTTGATGTGAACGTGTTCCTAGCACTGGGATGGCTGCTTCTCTGCAAAACCCACCGCTGTGGTTCTGTGCACATGTGCAGCTGGGGTCTGTGTTTGGGCTCACTCCCTGCTGCTGGCTGTCCTTAGGGAATCAATTAGTGCAGCCCTTGGCTATTGCCCTCCCCCACCCTCTCCTTTGCATACATCTCCTGCCCTGGGTGAGCTAGAGCTGCTGCTTGGCCGCTGGATGTGGGTGAGGAGCAGGCCTGGTAGGCTTCTCTGTTCTCTCTCTGCAGCCAGTGGGTCTGTGCCCTAATTTTTCAGCCTTGAATGTAGCTGAGAGCGGCACTGTAGGGAGGGTAAGGATCCTGCCTGGGGCCCTGAGCAGTCATGTGCGTGTTTGTTTATTGGCTTAATTTATGTCCATCCAATGATATTCTCTGAAATTGGTTCTGTTCAGATTCACATTGCCATCAGGATTGGTGCTGCAGGTGTAAGTATTTAATGGGCAGAAATACATCAGTACCTGCCTGGCCTGCACAGCTGTGTTGTGCTCAGGCAAAGCATGCAGCTTTCCTTAAGGAGAGAAACATAAGGGTGATGTGGGTGAAGCTGCCTGATGGAAGCATATCCCTCCTGCCTTCCCATGCAGCAGTGAAGAGCTGTGTGTTTGTTTTCCAGGTAGGGGAGGCAGTTGTGCCGGTTGTGCTTCACCTACACAACCTGTTGTAAGCATCAGGTGGCATCGTCAGCCCTCCTCCTATAACCACCAAGCAAAATGATGGGCAGTAAGTACTTCACGCTAATGCAACGTAGCAGCAAGAAGAGTTTTAGTGTGTGGTAGGCTCACTATGGTTTTTGAAGACTAAATAAAAATAAATTTCATTTGAAGGTGAAGGGAGGATGGGCTGTATGTGGTCGCTCTGCTGTGGGGTTCATGCATCTGGTAGGGACATATTAGGCATTTATTTAATTTTCAGGTTGGAGTGAAATAGAGAAACAATGTTACTTCTTTCCTGAGCTTTCCTGAGCTTTCTTTTCTATGAATTGTTTAACCTTTCAAACCTTTTCATTGCAGCAAATATTGCTAGCACAGGTTCCGAGTGGGTGTTTTTTCCCATTTATATAGCCTCTTTGTGAGGTTGGATAGGATATTAAAAAATAATAATAAAAAACTCAAACACAAGTGATCCCTCTACCTCTGGTTATTTGAAAGGTTGTATTAACTCTGTTCATATTTTGTAATTTCCCTGACAGTTGACTATGAAATTTGACCTATTTAAATGGTTTTACTGTAGTACATTTCCTGAAGACCTTTCAAGTTAATCTGCTTCCTAATCTAAATTTAACAGTTACATAAGCCACATCTTGGAGACTTGGAAATTTCTACCTACTGCCTCTGCCTTTTTTTCCTTTTCTTTTTCCCTTTTTCCTTTTTTTTTTTTGTTTTTTTGTTTGTTTGTTTGTTTTTTCCTTTCTGTAAACAAGGCATATTGTAAAATGCAAGTGCAGAATTTTTATCTGGGATTTGCATATAGCTTGTCATTTCATTTATATACATAGATGCTGTTTTGTTTTTTTAATAAGACAGGGAAAGCGGGCTATTGTTTGTCCCACTTGAAAGTTAATCAGTCTGTTTTTTGCATTTTTGTTGCAGTTTCCTGAATTTTTTGCTTCCACTTCCACCTGCAAAGGTCTTCCCAGGTATTCAGTCTCTCATGTACATGTTTAACCACTCTCTTCAGCAAACTGAAGCCAGGGAGAAAGGACTGTTTTACCCCAGGGATTCTGTTTTGTTCAGAAATCCTAATTGGATTTAAGGGTTCATTTTGTGCACTTATCTCTGGTGTCTTTCGCATTATGTACTGTGTGAATTCAGGCTCAGGTACCTCATCCTTTCTGCTGCCTCCTTTACTGTGGCATGGTAGAATCATAGTATCACCAGGGTTGGCAAAGACCTCCAAGGCCATCTGGTCCAACTGTCCATCTGTCATCAATAGGTGAATCCACTAAACCATGTCCCTCAGTGCAACATCTAAACATTTCTCGAGCACCTCCAGGGACGGTGACTCCACCACTTCCCTGGGCAGCCTGTTCTAGCACCTGACCGCTCTCGGAGAAGAATTATTTTCTAACATCCAGCCTGAATCTTCCCTGCTGCAACGTGAGGCCATTCCCTCCCATCGTATCACTAGTTACATGGGAGAAGAGGCTAACCCCCACCTCATCACAACCTCCCTTCAGGCAGTTGTAGAGAGCAATAGGGTCCTCCCTGAGCCTCCTCTTCTCTGGACTGAACAATCAAAGCTCTCTCTGCCGCTTCCCATAAGACTTGTGCTCCAGACCCCTCACCAGTTTCGTTGCCCTTCTCTGAACGTGCTCCAGGGCCTCGATGTCTTTCTTGTAGTGAGGGGCCCAAAACTGCTGAAAGATACACTAGGACAAGAGGATAGACCCTTAATGGTTTGTGTTACAAATTTAGCTGTTTACTCTGATGCAAACTGAAAAGGGAAAAATGTTTCTGCAGGTGTTATGGGCCTCTGAAATGTTGTGAACTGTCTACTGTTTACATGTAATGCTTGAATGATTTTTTTTTTTTTTAGTAATGCATGATAACTGGCTGTTCAGAGATGGAAAGAGCCTTCACTCAGTGCTGTGCTGGCTTTTCTGGGGGAGAGGAGAGAGTAGTGGCAGAACCAAGCAGCTGTTTCTTGTGGAAATACTGGAATTCATATAGTGCAGGTACTGGAGGGTAAGCCAAAACGTTTGGACGTTAGGAAACACTTCTTTACAGAAAGGGTGGTTAAACACTGGAATAGGCTCCCCAGGGAGGTTGTTGAGTCAACGTCTCTGGATGTGTTTAAGAGGCGTTTGGGTGTGGTGCTCAGAGATATGATTTAGCAGAGGGTTGTTAGAGTTAGGGTACTATGGTTAGGCTGCGGTTGGACTTGATGATCTTTGAGGTCCCTTCCAACCCGAGTAATTCTATGATTCTATGAAAAGGAGCAACCATAACTTAGAAATCACTAATCATAAAACATCTCCCCTAGGCTTTAGAAATACAGCTATTGTCTCTCTTTCTACATCCTTGTGTGTGCTGGCTGATACATTGATTCCTTGTAGCTTGGGATCACATCTAGTTCCAACCAGGTGAGTGCAGGTTGGCTTTTTCCTGGTTTTTCCAGGCAAAGGAGGATGAGCTGGGTGCAGCACACGTCCCAGCTTCATCCAGGCTGTGTTTGGGAAATCAGGTGGTTGCCGGCAGTGTCACTTCACTGCCTGTGTTTGAGGAGAACGTGGTTTTGGGTTTTATTTGTCGTTGAATGATGAAAGGATGTAGAGCATCCTGACCCTCCTTCTGCTGTTGAGGCCAGGAAGGAGGATTTCTCTGGCTTTGTGGATTTATTTTTTCTGGATCTGTGGTTCTTCCCCTTAGCTATTGGGTGAGATCAGGGACGTGCGCGCAGCCGGTGTGGAGCGTGGCTCAAGTCCAGGGACTGTTCTGGTATCTGGCATTGGAATCCATAGCAGAGGAATGTTCCACTGCAGTAGCTGCCTGGAGTGCCTCTTTGCTTGCGACGTGGTGATTTCTTAATGTCGCTCCTTTATTTTATATTTCATTTAAAAGATCTCTGAAGGTGAGCATCTTTCAAGCTTGTATTTGTTGTCATACGAGTGATCTGTCATCTGTTAGTCCTTCCGTTGATTAAAAAAAAAAAAAAATTATACCAAAAAATGTTACATTCCCATATTTCAGTGTTTGTTTCTAAGGTGATCTTTGTTAGACCAGAAGGCTTGAGTACATTTTGAGTCCACGGCCAAAGCACCCCTGCTTATCTTTCATGAGAGTGAGAATTATTACTTGGTGACTGGGAAATGAGATGTAAGGTTTATTTGAGCTTTTGGAAGCCACTTCCCTCTTTTGTTCTGTAGTGTGGAAGTTCTAGTCTGCGTGACACTCATCACTTTTCTTAGCTTCTGCATGGGAACTACTGGAAAGTTTGAAGTGCGAAAGTAAATTCTCAAATCCAGACCAAAAGTTCTACAGGCAAATTTGCAAAAAGCCTGAGTGAAGATAAAGGAATTGGAAAGAGGCTGTTTTTAGCTGCTCTCTGTGCGGTATTTCCATCATGTTCCTAATGACAGCTCATCTTTTCTCATCTCTTTTTCCTTTATAAGTAGCATCTACTTGAGGCAGTTTTCTGAATTTCTTTTTTGAACTATTCTGTGGAAAAAATATTATCCATTATGAAAAGAAAATAATTTTTCATTTTGTGTGTTAAGAAATAAATGAGTTCTGGTTTTGGGTTGTCTTGTCGTTCATTATAACTGGTATTCTGAGCCTAGAAAAGGGCATTGGTATTCTCATGAATTTATTTCTCACTTTCATATCTGATCTTTTCCTGGTGTCTCCCTTATTCTAGACTTTATCACTGTAGTTTTTGAGGGTGAAATTAGAAAAGGGGCAAAATTGAACCATGTGTGCATCTCCACCTTCCCAGATGGGCAGGGGATGGATGATGGCCGTTCCTCCAAGCCATCTTTCAGCCTGGGCTCTGCCATTCCCCACAGGATTGGCACTAGCACAGAAATGCTGCATCCCATGCCAGGTGGGCACCTATGGAGAGTGCATTGCATGCCGCTCACCCTAATGGCCTGTCTTCTGGGCACAGCGCTCTGTGATTTGTTGTAGCTCAGTGGGTTCTTATTCATGGTTGTTGCAGTTAATACTGCTGCAGAAATCAGGCTGCAATCCGGCATTATTACTGCACGGGGCTCTTACCCTGGGTAACTGCTGCTGTCTGCTGTGATGGAGGTGTAAATCTCCTGCCTGAGCTGCTATAAATCCGTGGCTGAAATGCAGCTTCTGTAAATGTGGTGATTTTCTCACTGTGGAGTGGTTAGCAGAGGTGTACAGAGGGTTGTTTTGTTGTTTTTTTTTAACATTTGCTGTTTCTGTTCACTGTCCCCTGAGTAGCCATCTCCTCTCTGCCCTGCCCAGTGCCTGGCTATCCCTGCCACGCTGTGCTCTGACCTTGCATTTAACCCTGCTAAGCGAGTGCTGTGCTCTTCAGCCGCTGTCTTGAATGTGGAGCAAAGAGGTTTTATTGCTGCATGTTTATGTAGGCTATAAAAGACGAGAGTCGCCAGCCATAAGCTTTCAGCACCTTTTAACAGCTGCTCAAAAATTCATCCCAACATAAAAACGGAGCAAACAGTGAGTGCTAAGGAATGGCAATGAGCAGTGCTGCTCCGCACACCTACATGTGGCTTCTGGGCATCTCCTAAGGCCCTGCAGCCTAAGGCCCATCTCCTAAGGCCCTGCACACCAAGGGTGTGGGCGCAGGTCTGCACGAAGCTGCAGCCACCAGTAAAGGAGGCACAGGGGCAGGCAGGGCCTGCTCCTTCCCAGCAGGGCTGTGTGCTCTGGGCTTGGGCTGTGGCACAGCCTGGCTCTGTGGGGGAGAAGCCCTCGCCCAAGCAGCGTCATTTTAGCTGCTCTTGGTTGAAGCCCATACCTTTAAACTGCGGGAGCTGGCAAGATGAGAGTAATCATCTTCTCCTTCCCTCACTACCTAATGCTTAGCTCCCCAAACGTGTACAAAAAAAGAGACCTTTTGGCCCGAGGCCTTTCTGCCTGGCAGACAGATTTTTCCCAGGAGATGTGAGGCTGCTGGGCATGTAGTGAGGTGGTCCCACATTGCTTGAGCCCTGAGCGAGGCTTATTATGTAAAATAAGTTATCTGGTGGGAGCTTATAGGTAAGCTATTAAGGGATACCTTGTCCTGCTAATCACTGTCCCCTTCAGGCTAAATACTCTGGCTTTCTGTGTATGCTGAGCTGAAAAATACATGCCTCCTTTCCCTTTTCAGCTTCCAGTGGTGTGGGCAGTGTCTTTCCATGAAAGATAGATCAAAGGAGAATTTGAAACTTTGATTACTGAATTACGCACTGATCAAACTCACACTTAAGTGTAAAGGCTGCTGAAAATTTCCACTAAATTAAGCAATTCGGCTGCTAACAGTTCACTTGCAATCCCTTCAAAGCCTTTGGATAGGCTTCTCTTATCCGGAAATCCTGTTTATCCCCTGGTCTTTGGATAATCTCAGGACCCATTGTACGGTAACTAACATGGAGGGTTTATCAAATGGGCTATTTAGCTGTGCTTTTTCTCTCTTTTCTCTTCTTCCCTCCTCTCTTTTCTTTTTTTTTTTTTTCCCCCTATTCTTTTTTCCTTAAAAAAAAAAAAAAAAAAAAAAAAGCGTGTGATTTTGTTTTATTAAAGAAATGGAGCTATTTGAGCTTCAGGTGCTGTCAGGCTGGCAGCTCTGGTACCACAGGTATTTCAGATTCATCTACCCAGAATTCCATCCTGAAGTCTGTAACTTGCTGATGCTTGTCTTGTGCTTTGGAAAAAAAAAACCAAAAAAACCAAAGCACTTTCTGTTGTTGTTGATTCTTTTATCTAATGGTTTGCATGTTCAAACCATTAAAAAAGATAAGGATGATTTTCATTTACCATTATTCATGTAAAGTGCTATTAATTTGTGTTTACTAAATGTAATGTGGAGTGTTATTGGATGGCAGGACTGATGGGAATGTAAACACAGTTGTGTTGGCACTTGTTCGGAATGCCTAGCTGGTCCCTACTGTGATCCTTCCTTTGTTAAGTAATTGTTCAGAATTCTCTCCATACATGTTGTATGCCTAAAAACTGACTCCAAAAAGCCTGATATCTTATTATTAATGGAGCTGGCATGGGGAGCCCTGTAAGAATTTCTTGCTTATATCTTTGATGGCTTCACAAACTTCAGAGCTACCCTTATGGGTGACCTAGGTTGTGACCAGAAGATTTCAGTGGCATCAGCCTCCATTTTCTGTAATTATTTAAAATATGCCTTTCATTTTACCTGGACCCTATTGGGCTTGGTTTTTCTTCCCTTAAAGGTGAACTGTGAATGTGTATTCCATGGAAAGATAACAAGTCTGGGGGCGATCGTTTCCACACACAGTGCCCAAAGGTTCTCCTTCAGGGGAATTTTTCCTTTTCTACTCTGGAATTGGCATGAGCTGGCAGGTCCATGCAGTGTGTCATCTTCTGATGGTCACCATCAACTCTTTTATTCTTTTCTTTCTTCCATAGGATGCGTCAGGATGAAACGCCACAGGCATCTGAGCACCAGTGACAGTTCAGACAATGAGAGTAAGTTGTCTTCGGTCTATCACCTCCTTGTGGTTTCCTTCTGTGGTCTGAGGGCAAAATGTTTTACCTCTTCTAATTAAAACAGTGTTTCTTCTTTGATTTCTTCTAATCCTCTGTGGTCTTCTGTGTTCTGGATCCTGTTTTGGGAGGAGACTAAACTTGGGGTGGAGTTAAATCTACTTAGATATAAATTTTTCAGAGTTGGGAAAAATAATTCTGTACTCTAAGGGAAACTTTTCTGTCCAGAGGAAGTTTTCGTATGGCTAGAGCTATCTGAAAGTCCTGCTGTCTCATATGCTGAGCTTCAGCCGTAAGACTGAGCTGCTAGAGCATTTACATGTTGCAGCGTCTGGTTCTTCATCATTTCTCTGTGGTCTGGTGGCCTGGTAGTCCGGTAGACAAGTAGTGAAATTCTTTAAAAATTCGTTGGCACATCTAGCTGAGGTTGCAGCTTCTTCTTGTACCTGCTAAGAAACTGTAAGGCAGAATCTTGCTTATTTCTTAAAAACCTGTGCCCATCTAATAACGCTGTATTTAACAGCTGATTTGCTAATATGTTTATTACAACTCAGCAACGTACTCAACTAACATGTTGCTCCGAGATGTCTAGACATTGCATTATACTTTGCAGCCTTTCTCATCAGTATCCTTTATTATCACTGCTTTTTTTTTTTTTTTCACTTTGCTTTTCTAGCACTTGCAAGCTCTGTCCTCAGTTTTGCTCCTCCTTCCACTTCTGATAGAAAAGTAATGAAGGACAGTGGTCTGCATGTTCTGTTTATTCACACTTGTATCGAGCAGAGCAGAATGTACCCATAAATTCAGAGTGCTGTGCTTTTACAAAGAACAAGTGGAAAGGAGGAACTGTATTCAAGCCTACAGGCTGCAGAAGAGCTTTTTGCCCGTATCTCATCAAGAATTAGATAAGTCAGGAGATTGGAGTACCTTGTGTTGTACTGAGCGATTATGAATTGAAATTAGTTATAATGGTTCGTTTTTTGTTTTTTTTAAATAGGTCCTTCCACTTCCTTTTCTTCTTGTGCTAAATACAGGAGCAAGTCAAAAACACCAGCAAATGAACAAAAGAAACCTGCTGAGGTAAGAACCAAGCTTAAAGACTGGTTACCAGAGTTTTTTGTCATGTCATTTTCAAGTTTCTATACCTTGAAATAGTGAGCTTTGAACTGGTGCCAGCTCATTCTTTTGTTACCTGTTGCCTCCATGACACTGTTTTTCCTCAGTGTGTGACTAATACAGGAGCTGTGGTGTCCCATCATGACTTAAGGCACTGCAGACAGTGACATGTGGTTCTTTCCTCCCCTGAAATTTAGGCGCATGTTGATATTGAAAAAGCTGGTCTGGTCTTGTGATTTGAAAGCATACTACAGAAGGAAGTGGCTTGCATATATGTATGTAGCGCAGAAGAAACAGTCTAGGTTTCTGGAGTGTATGGAAGATAATTTTCTGATGCAGCTGGTGAGAGAGCCTACAAGAGGAGCTGCCTCGCTAGACCTGCTGTTCACAAACAGAGAAGGTCTGGTGGGAGATGTGGAGATCGGGGGCTGTCTTGGACAGAGTGACTATGAAATGGTAGAGTTCTCGATTCTTGGGGGAGCCTGGAGGGGGAACAGCAAAACTGCTACCTTGCAGTTCTGGAGGGCGGACTTTGAATTGTTCAGAAGACTAGTAGGGGAGTCCCCTGGGGTTCAGTGTTAGAGAGTAAAGGGGTCCAAGACAGCTGGTCGCGCTTCAAGAAGGAAGTCTTAAAGGCACAGGAGCAGGCTGTCCCCCTGAGCCACAAAATGAGCCGGCGGGGAAGAAGACCGGTGTGGATAAATAGGGAGCTATTGTTGAGGCTCCGGGAGAAAAAGAGAATCTACCTCCTGTGGAAGAAGGGACAGGCAACTCAGAAAGAGTACAGAGAAGTTGTTAAGGTGTGTAGAGAGAAAATCAGAAAAGCAAAAGCCCAGCTTGAATTTAATCTGGCCGCTGGGGTAAGAAAGAACAAGAAACTCTTTTACAAATACATCAGCAGTAAGAGGAGGACTAAGGAGAGTCTCCACTCTTTACTGGATGAGGCAGGGAATGTGACCTATGAGGATAAAGAAAAGGCAGAGGTTCTGAATGCCTTTTTTATGTCTGTCTTTAAAGATCAGACCAGTTATCCTCAGGGTTCAACAAGACCAAATACTGGGTCCTGCGTTTTGGCCACAACAACCCCAGGCAGTGCTATAGGCTTGTGGCAGGGTGGCTGGAAGACTGCGTAGAGGAAATGGATCTAGGAGTATTGATTGATGCTCGGCTGAGCATGAGCCAGCAGTGTGCCCAGGTGGCCAAGAAGGCCAATGGCATCCTGGCTTGCATCAGAAACAGTGTTACGAGCAGGAACAGGAAAGCGATTTGTCCCCCTGTACTCAGCTCTGGTGAGGCCGCACCTCAAGTACTGTGTTGGGCCCCTCTGCAAGGAAGGCATTGAGGCCCTGGAGTGTGTTCAAAGAAGGGCAACAAAGCTGGTGAGGGGTCTGGAGCACAGGCCTTATGAGGAGTGGCTGAGGGAGCTGGTATTTTTCAGTCTGGAGAAAAGGAGGCTCAGGGGAGACCTTATAGCTCTCTATAACTACCTGAAGGGAGGTTGTAGTGAGCTGGGGGTCGGCCTCTTCTCTCGTGTAACTGGTGTTAGGACTAGAGGGAATGGCTTCAAGCTGCGGCAGGGGAGGTTCAGGCTGGACGTTAGGAAATACTGCTTCTCTGAAAGAGTGGTCAGGCAGTGGAATGCCCAGGGAGGTTGTGGAGTCACCGACGCTTGAGGTGTTCAAGGAACATTTGGACATTGTGTTGAAGGACATGGTTTAGTGAGAACTATTGGAGATTGGTGGATGGTTGGACTGGATGATTTTGTAGGTCTTTTCCAACCTTGGTGATTCTGTGATTCTGTGTGAGAAGGATGCCTTCTCTCTGCTTTAGGATAGAACAGTGGGACACCGCAGTGGGCAAGTTACATAGGACTTGCTTACTCTCCTGCCACTTTCTCACTCTTGACTTGTTCCCTTCAGTAAGTTTTATTTTGCCATCCCTGCCTATTACACCTATCACCACTCTCACTGGATCTGCATTTGCTAATTGAGTCCTTTTCCTTTCGTGTTTATGTACAATGCAGTGCTGAAATCCATCCTAGCAACCATTCCCATCTGTTGCCCTTCTTGGGGAGGATTTGTTGGCTGCCTTCTCCATATTTGATGCTTGCTTTCTTGAGGGCTGAAGTCAGATAACTGCAAATGGGAGAAATGTTTCTTGTAGTTAATTCCCTCCGCTTGCTGTCACATTCCCTCCAAATGAGTCCTTCAGCATGCTAGTATGACTGTTGATGCCTGAGGTTACTGAGAAAAAGACTGACAAAACATACTTTCCTTCTGTAGAATGTAAAACTGAGAGTTATGTCCCAGAAGTAATTCTTTGTACCATAACAGCAGCTTTTTAGCTGCTTAGATACTACTGTGGGAGGCTGCGTAAACATAAAGCTTGCATTCATATAGCAAAAGCTATTCAGCAAACATACTTCATGCTTTCGTTTTGAATGTTGCCCAGTAGATTAATTTGGTTTGGTAACAGTAGTGTAAACGCTTGAGAAGTGTCCTTTCTTTGGAAGCTTAATTTTCATCACAAGTTAATTGAAGAGGCTGCAAAGATTCATTTTATAAAAGGGAATCTTGTATGAATGTTTCAAGAAGAGCAAAATTGGCCAGAGCTAGCTACACAGTGCTTGTTTGCAGCCACCAAGAAGGTTAAGAAAAGTCTATTATGCTTTTTACCTTTAAGGTGTTGATGTTTGAGGATTATGGCTCTGTGAGAATGTCAATCTCAAAGCAGCTTGTGGCTGCTGAGTTCTTGTAATCGTTGCTCGTGTTTTTCTTAGCAGTAGCTTTCTTACTTGCCAAGCTGGGCAAATGGGAACAGAAAGAAATCCATTGCCAGACTTGTTGTTTCAAATACAGCTTAGCACCAGTCCTTTCACCCTGCCTTGTTTTTTCCTGCCTCTTCTTCCTAAAGATTGTCCTGTTACTGTTTACTTTCCCTTTTCTCCATGCTGTCTTTTTGTGTGTGGATGTATAAACAACAGTTAGGAAAATGTGGTCCATGAATACAGCTTACAAGTGTTCTTATTTACATAACTTCTAGGAGGAATTAAAATGCGCACTGTTTTTGGTTCCTCCCCATGTGATCTTCTTTGCTGTTTTCTACCTGCTTCAAGACAAAATTTCAAGCCCATTAAAACTTGAAAAATACAAAACTTTGAAGAACAAAGCCTAGAATATAGACTGAATTTAAAAGGTGTATTTCATAACATCATCATTCTTCTAATGCTGGCATCTTTCTGGTATCTTTTGTTTAAGAGCCCACCTCCCCAGTTTAAAAAATGATTGGAAAAATCAAATCTTAGAAGATGTCCTCTTTTGGAAGAGTGTCCCAAGTGTAATATTGCAATATTAAAAATTAAGAATTAAAAAAACAAGGAAAAAGTAAAGTCCTCTGAGAAGGGGACTGGTTGGGAGGGTGGCAGTAATGATATCTGCCTTTGGTGCATAAGACTCTTGGCTATCCTTCCTGTTTTTCCTTTCCTTCTGCTGGGAGAAAGCACTCCTTCCAAGCCCTAGAAAATCATATGCTGGAGACTGCATGCAATGGTGCATTGCGCGAAGCACTGTTGTCAGCAGAGCATTGAAATTTATTATTAACGTACCAACTAGTGACAAGAGCGTAAAGCAAGGACCGACCCTATCACACACCCTTCAAAAAATCATGTTACAGTAATTCCACCAGTTTTTTTTTTGTAATAGTATTGGATAGAAACTTGAAATTTTGGGTTGACAGCATCCCTTCAGCAAGGGATGTCTTGAGCAAGTTGGCAGTGCTCTGCTTTCATTCACCTCTGCTTGCCAGGCAGCAGACTGTTTCTTGAGTTAGTGATGCAGAAAATCTAAAAGGTCAAAGCTATAAATAGCTGTTTGGGAATTTTTTTGCTCATGGTCTTCATACATTAATTTTTCTTTCATGCCAATAAGCCAGGCTTTCTCAATTATATTGCATATGGATACGTAGGATCTTTTCCACTTTCTCAGCCGTCTCTAGATTTAAGTATTATCTACTACCTGGGTTCTTTTTCCACATAAAAGCTCATTTTCAGAATTGTGACTGACAATCGGGTTAGCATATTTGTCTGCAGCTTCACAGGACTTGTCTGTAGCTGCCTTGCTCCTCTGTGGTCTCCTATAAAGCACAGAAGGTGGCTGCAGCTGAGGGCTGCCTGCCTTGCCTCTGGTTTGATTCAGGAAGGAAGCAGGTGACAACAATGGTATCAGTGGAGTGAGGTTTGTAGAATAGCTTAGGTTGGAAGGGACCTCAAAGATTTTGCAGTCCCAGCCCCTGCCATGGTCAGGGCTGCCCCCCACCAGCTCAGGCTGCCCAGGGCTCCATCTAACCTGGCCTTGAGCCCCTCCAGGGATGGGGCACCACAGCTTCTATGGGCAGCTGTGCTAGCACCTCACTGCCCTCTGAGTGAAAAATTTCCACTTAATATCTAATGTAAATCTTCCCTCTTTTACTGTGGGACAGGACATAGTGTTGGTGCACAGATGTCCAAGCTCGTTCTCTGGGCGTGCCTACCAGATGTTTGCATTTGTGCTGAAGTGGGATCTGAGGTCCACTTGTCCCACCCTCCTGCTCAGAGAAGATGAGGAGAATCTAAGATGGTGCTGAGGAGCAAGGCTGCAGCACTTTCTGTTGTGCTCCTTTTGGGTTGTAATCTATTGCAAGCAACTGAAATGGTGTCTTGAAAACCACTATCCAATTAGCTTTAGCATTTACTTTGAATAACAAATGTTAAAGTATCAGGCAGGCCTGCAGTGTATGTCAGAACAGTTTTTCAGAGCTTCATGATGATGTTGGCTGTGTGCCAATTGCAGAGTTGCCCCTTATGGACCTGAGATGAGACAGGAGGGGCTCTGCTCTGAGCAGTAGGCTGTGTGGGAGTAGCAGGTTAGGAGCATTTGGATGTCTGGCTCAGCATGAAACCTGTGCTTTGCTGCTTCCTGTCTCCTTGGAAGCTGCAGCAGAAAACGATGGCAGAATAGTTGGAATCATTTTTGCAAGGAAAACCTATTAGCTGGGCCATCCTGAAAGGCTGACTGTTTCTTTTGCCTTGAGCTAGTGGGGGCACAAAAGAGCCAAAGAGATTTATGTGACACTCAAGCTTATGTATTTTTTTTTTTACTCCTCGCTCCCTCTTAGAACTGTAAAGGAGTTAAGTTAGAATCGTGGTGGTTTTCTGTGTGAAACCTACCCATATAACGTGGCAGTATTTTACCTCTCTTTGCAAACAGGGTTTTGAATCCCGTGGCAATAGTAGTTCTTGGTCCCTCAGTGCTGATAGTGACAGCTGTGTTATCATGTGAAATGTAGCTTGTCTTCCACAAGAAAATGGCCTGCTTTCATTACTTGCGTATGTGGAACTTTTTTTTAGTGGCATTTAACTGTCACATAAATTGTAGGTCTTGATCCTGAGGAGCACCCTGTAAGATTAGACTGCGAGCAGAGAATGGATTCTTTTGGCAGTTTGAAAGTGGTCATTTTTGTTCTGTGAATGAATGGACACAGTGATTAAATCATATTGCTTGGCGTGTGCCATGCATAATGGAGCAGGAGACTGTCACCTTTCTGTGTGTGCCTACCGTAGAAGATTCTGAATTAACTTTAACAACTGTCATCTTTGCAGCCTTCTCAAGACCGCTGGTCAATATGCCTTGTGCATTTTTATGAGCTCCATTTTAGCCCTTGTGGGTTAGTTGATTTTGAAAAAGAACATACAGTACTTTCATGTAAATCAGAGGTGCAACCTTGCTGGTAATTTTTTTTTTTTTATCTTTTTGCTTTTAGCAAAGGGTGACCAGAATGCATAAGGGCATGGAAGAGCCTGCTTGTGAAAAAAGCTGAGCTGTTTTACTTTTGGAACTGGCTGAGTAGGCAAGGGAGTTAAGTATAAATGGTCTGGAGAGAGCAGAGGTAGAGCTTCAGTCCTGCCTGTCCTTGTGGTGGAGGAACTGGGGAGAAAGGGCGAGACAATATGAATGAGGCCAGAAGTTGAGAAGTCTGTTGCAATTAATAGGATATCCTTTTCCATGCACCATTTAATTAGACTGTGAAGCTCATCTGCCACAGGAAGTTGTTGAGACTGAGAATTAAACACGATTATAAAAGGAATTGAACAGATGATAACGAGTACAGATTTTTCTAAATATCTGTTTAATTAATACCATTTTTTAAAAAAATTGATTGTTAGGGTTAATCCCTAAAGCTTATGTCTGAAGAAAACCTGACATGTTCTTACACAGTTCGTGCGCATTTTTCTGGTTCATGAGATAATACTGTCAGAGACTTGATGTTAGGCATGGTTGATTTACTATCTGATTTCATGACTTTTCCTATATATACTTGTGAAGGAGGCTCAGAAGACTTGTGGCTGCTCCACTGAAAGGTGCAATATTTCATTTTCTCGAGTCTTGGATGATACATAAAAATAGTTTTTGGGAGTGGGGGTTTGAAGATTAGGATTTATTGCAGGATGTGTTCAAATTATTGAGATGTTTGAGAAGCCCAAGTTTAATGCTGCACTTACTCCTGTCTGCCCTAGCATTAGTTTTTCAATCTAGTCAGTATATGTCCCTGGAACTGTGGTTTCATTTCCATTCTTAAATTATTTTGCTTTTGATTTGCTTTGCTACAAAATAAACCATCCAACTCATCCTGTCTGTAACAGGGTGTACTCCTTTTTAATGAAGTACCTCAATTCAGAAACTTACTGCTCAGATTGCAATGTACTAACACTAATAATTCAACCTCGGGAAGATGAGCCCACCAAATTCTGGAAAGCGGTGTGCACCTTGCAGCTTCGTTCTCAATAGATAAGCAGCCTTCGGCAGACGTTGTCAAACATCTTTATGAAGATTAGATGTATTAGATGAGACTATCTCTGCTCAGATACAACGTGGTTATGTTACACGTGTCATAGGTCTTAGTACCTTTTAGCTTCCTTGTTATTATTTATGTGGTGATTTTTGGGTATAATTTTCTGCTGGAGGTGTCGAACGGTAGAATAAGCTTTGGTGCTTATGGGTGACTTTGGAGTAAAAAACCATAAAAAATAAAACCATTCTTCTGAAGGTGAATTTAAAAAATGATCAAAAAGATGAAAAACTCATGTGTAGTTTACTGTACATTTTAGAGAAAATGCCTGCTGTTGTGTGAGTAGTTGGCAACTGGGATTTCATAGTTGGCCTTCAGAGTTGTGAAGGAGATGTAAAAATCAGAAAGATCCTAGCCATTTCAGCTTTCTCTTTTTAGAGAGGATATTGAGGGTATTTCTGAGGGTACTCTCCTGGCAGAATTTAGGCAGGGGGATAGCATTCTGCCTCTTAAAAACAGATATTTTATGTTTCTGTGTCAGAAGACTGCATGTCTGCTGTCTCTAGGTAGCAGGCATGTGGCAATGAAATGTATGCTGCTAACTCCTTAGGGGCTCTGCCAGGCACCAGGGAAAGCCTTAGCATGAAGCAATTAGATGCAATCCAGGAGAAATCCTGCTTTGATTGTAACAGCAACAGAGCGTTTAACATGTACTTCACCTAAACCTCTGATGTGTGCTTCCCACTGGTGGCCTTACCATCGTGGAATTTAGTATCACATTTAGTATTTAGTAATAGGTGGTCAAATGCTTAAAAGCTCAGTGTCACAAGGAGTACCGTCTTTATTGCTGTTTCAAAGAGATGATCCAGTCTGTTCTCCTGGGCCACATGCATTTGGGCAAGATATGGGGAGTGAGCAGTGAGATCAGTCAGTGTCAGTAGAAGCTTACAGGAGAATTGAAATAGGTCTTTGACTTTCGTTTTATTGTGTTTACTGCAGTTTATGGTAATTTTGTTGTTGTTCTCGCTTTTGTTTTCCTAAAATGTGGCTTTAGACTTCTATCAGTTGGTAACAAAATGTTCTTGAAGTTCTGTGTGGATCCAATATTTGCATTGCTTGGTGAAGATGGAGGCTGTAGAAGGCTGTTGTATGGTGAAGATTTGCCCTCTGTCTTGGGTGCTAATATTTCATTGAAGTTCTTTACAGCATTACTTGTACCCTCCATCACATCTATAGTGGATAAGGATACCACACGCCAAACGATGTTCTTTGTTAGACAGAATTGATTTTTCCATACAGTCAGTGCAGGAGGGAGGGTCGCGTGAGGGAGATTACATATAGAATTTTCATAGACTTTATGTTGAAGTCGTAGACAGCTTTGGTGATGCATTTACAAACTTTAGATTCTGTGAGCTTCATTTTCCTTGTACATGCTCTTCTAGCATAATTTCCAAATAGAACTTAGCTTGAAAAACAAACTTGACATGTGAACTATATCTTTCCATCCACAACTCCACAGTGTCACTGTGAGTGCTTGGCGGAGGAGCAGAGCATGTTTATTATGGAGGATTTTTGTACGATTTAGGCTTTAAAGGCCCAGAGACAGCAGTGCGTCTCTTAGAGGTGCCTGAGTTCTCGTTGCTTGAGCAAATCTTATCAGACTTTACTGCAGATTGAAGACTTGTCTTGACCAGAGAAGATTATTTCCTCTTCTAGATTTCAGTCTCAGCTTTAAAGTGTGAAAAACTTTTCAAAGTTTCTCCATAAAATGCTTAGTACTATTTCTGTAACACAAGCAAACACTGTTTTCATTCAGACTAATTGTTGCACCGTTTTCAGCTGAAACTTAAAAGTTCCTGGCAGCTAAATGTAATGAAGATCAGACCAAACAGTCAAGTGCTAAGCAGGGCTTTCAATTGCTAAAAATATGTAAAACCAACCCCCCTGTCACACAGTAACCTCTGCAGAAGCTTCCGGCGGGTGGGCAGTTTCCTGTTTTGTGCACACTGGCCATGACCAGCCGACTTCTAGTGCCGGAGCTCCCCTTGGTGAGGGCCTCTTTATGAAGTGCTGTGTGTCCTAGAGGGATGGGAGGGCATTGCTAACCTAGGCCAGGCATGCTCCTTACTCAGTTCTTCTCAATTTGTCTGCTGTTACAGATGATGCTAAAATAGAGTTGAAGGCTTGTGTATTGTGTACGCTGAGAAGTATAACTGCTTTTGGGTTGTGACCAGCAAGTGGCTGCTGCCCACCTGGGCTAACTGGGAAAGTGAAGGTGGCTGCTGCCAAGAGGAGGGGCTGTGCTATCGATAGGACTGGCCAGTGCCTCATGGATGCACAAAGAGACCAAAAAGACACAACCGTGAGGAAAAGCTGGCTATCTAAATCCTGACTGTGTGTCTGCTCCTCATTGAGTGGCACAGACCGTAGCCTAGAGGCTGGCTGCTGGAGTAAAAAGTTATTTGATTGATAAGAAAGCTTTCTTTGCGTCCCCTGGGTGTTTTGGTTTACTTCCAGAACACAGTATAGAGCGAGTGATAAAGACACATGTTTTGAAATACTGTCCTCTGAGAGTATTTTCCTGCTGGAAGACTGGCTGTGTGTGAGATGAGAAATGAGATGAGCTATAGGTTGGGATGCCCTTATGACAATTCCAGGTGTCTATAGGAAATACTCAGTTGTATTTAACCTAAGCATGAAAAGCAAGGAAAGTATTAGGAAATCTTAGCTGAGTTTGGCTTTCGTTAAGGTTTCAACAGTTATGTTTATATTGGTGAAATCTTTTACCTTCGGTGATAGCAATATTTATAAATTTTAGCAACCTGAAGCAGAGAACTTTGTGTTGCTTACATGGTACTAGAGTGGTCAGGCATAGGGAAGAAAAAAGTTCATGCTCCGTGGGTTTTGTGCTCTAAAAATAGAGATGATACAGTTCACATACATAATGGATGATCAGAAGATGAATTTGCTGCTAAGCAATGTAGTTCGATGTAGTTGGAATACTAATGCCTTTCACAGCGTTTTTCATGTAGTGTTTGAAAAACACTGAGTTTAGTGTGAGCCATTCCAGTGTTTCTTCATTGACTGAAAAGGTAGTTTGTAAAAGTGCTTTATGCTTTACCTTAGGTAAGGTTTGAGGAATATATTTTCTAATGATTAAACCACTCATAGCATTTCTCATTGGATTATTTCTTCCTCGTGGATTTCTATGGAACCGTGACACATTAGTGTTCCTCATAAACCTAGCTCTATTTGTAACAAAGAATATGAACATTTCTTTTAAACAGTGTAGAACACTTCACATTTTATTTTTGACCTGTAGACATGCTGCTTGGATAAAAATGGAAGCTTATCGTCTTTCCACTCTTGCTCTTGTTTTCTGTAAAACCTGAAGAGCGGCAGACAGAAGGTTGCAGTAAACAGTCTGATGTAAAGCAAAGCAGATACCTCTTAGTAGTAAATACAAAAGCCTCAGGAGATTGCTGGTTGCTCTTTATTTTTGAGTTCCCAGGTTGAGCTCCCAGCTGTCTATGAGTGATGCAGCTCTATTGTGTAATGAAGCAACCCCTGTGCTCCAAGCTACCAGCAGCCTCTTTTCAATACGTGTTTGTAGTTAAAAGCACTAGTTCCTCTTTTTTTTTTCTTTTTTTATAACAGTTAACTTCGTGATTTCCAAGAACAGCTGAGAATTTTTGCAGTAGACATTAAGTGGTTTGGTGCTGTCAAATTGAAAAGGGTGCATTAAGATATTTGGCTCTGAAGTATTTTATTACTTTTCTCGCTATAAAACCAAATTTAGTAAGAAGGAGTTCAACCTTCCACAGCTTATTGCAGGGGTATTTTCCTTTTCATTTTATGACCCTTTGAAGATTTGATTTCTCATTGTGACTGTACAGTTAATTAGTTGTGGTGTCCCACCAACGCCAAGCCACAGTCACTGCTCTGCTTTAATGAATGTTAAACTGGTGCAAGGTATCAGTGGGGAGAAAAAAGCCCAACAAAAACGAAACCCAGTCAAACAACAAAAGAGGGATTCGTATGCCCTTTATTTAAATTTCATACACCTCTATTTGACAGGTATTTACATTAAGTAAGCTTTATGACAACTGATAATGGTTCTGTACTCTTAAAAACGTAATCTTCTTAAGCCAGATGTTGATTGGTGCAGCTAGAGGCTTGTCATGGATAGGTTTGTGGTGATATGCAATTACGTTTCACCAGATAGGTTTGCTAAAGAGTTCTGAGCTGGGTTGTCGTGCAGCAGCAGCAGCATCGCTGTACAGAGCCATGCGGAGTTGGTGTTTTTTGATACAGGCAGCTGTTTGTCTTTTATCTTGAAGATCCTGACCGCTGAAATTTCAGATGGGCTTAGAGATGAACAAGCGCCTATACATCAGCCTTGCCAAGGCAGCTGTTCTTAGCCCATGAAGAATATTGCAATTTAAGACAGCTTAACTGGGAGAAAAAAAAATATATGTATCCTACCTTGTACCTAAGTTGGGACAAAGCATGCAGACTGGCAAGTAAAATGAGATGTTTGAAAATGGCATTACAAGTAGTAAACTAGGTACAGGCCTCCTTTTCCCCTCATCTTGGCTACCTGAAACAGCCTTCTTCTGATTAGACTTTGAGCAGTATCATGGTTCTGACAAGAAGTTTAAACTTCTTGTTTAATTACATTAATGTATTTGTGTGTTGACAGTCCTAAAAAAATTGTCAATAAATGTGCATTGTTTCAGTGCATACTAGGAAAATATCTACTGCTTCACCTACTACTTCCTCTGGGCAACCCTTTTCCCTCAAGCCTCTCTCTTTTCCCTGGGTCTTCTTTGCAGGTGTTCCGCAAGGATCTCATTAGTGCCATGAAACTACCGGATTCTCACCATGTTAACCCCGATGAATATTATGTCTTTGCGGACACGTGGAAACAGGAATGGGAGAAAGGAGTCCAAGTTCCAGCCAGTCCAGAAACAATTCCGCAGCCATCTCTCAGGTAATGGCAATTAGACATAGAGCGTGTGTGCAGAGCGTCAACTCGGTGAAGGCGGTCTGCCAAAAAGGAGTGGTCCAGGAGATAGACCTTTCATCCTCTCACATTGTATTTAGACCAGGAAAACATAACAGTGTAGTCCTGCAACTCTTCCTGGTAGAAAAAAGTGTGTGTTAAAACGTGGAAATATTACTGCCAGGATGGGCTTTGGGACAAAGATAAATGAACTGTCCAGTGAAAGTGCTGGTGCCAGCATAATCTAATTTCCACTGAGGCTATTATCAGTACCTAGGTGTTAAAATAAATATATTGCATCTCATACTAGCAATATTACATTAGAGGAAAAAATTGCTATAGATTTGGCTGGACCAGAGAACGGAAAATCTCACAAGGGAACAAGAAAAAAAAAAAGGGTGAGGTGAAGGCGTGGAGAAGAGTGACAGAAGAACACAGTGCTAACAATCACAACACACATTGTCCAGTTAGAATTATGTGGGATACTGCTTGACTTTTGCCTGCTCCCTCTTTCTTCCTCTTGCCTTGTTTCCCACAGCTTTTCTTTTCTCCCGATGCTGGGAAGGGCTAGCTCTGGAAGGCATGCAGAGCTTCTCATTCATGGCACTGTTCCATTTGGTATCTCTCTGGCTTCCTTTCACATGCAGGGCCTCTTGAACTAAATGCAGAGAAAGGTTGTCTTTATCTAGCTGCGGTCAGTCTCTCCATTTCCCATAGGCCAGTGTACAAGGCAAACACCAAGTTTTATCTTACAAAGTAATTGAAAGGTTGAAAACGCTAGTATTTTTTTCCCTTACTTCCTAGATGATTTTTAGCTGTTTTTCCACTGTACATTTTTTGTTTGGCAACAGAATCATTCTTACAGAACAAAAATAATACTTTTGTAGCATGGATGAAGTGTTGTTTGTAAAGTAGTGGTAGACTGTTTAACCCAAATGAAGAGCAAGCATCTTCCTCTCCCCCCCTCCCCACCCTGCCCGCCCCCTGCAGCAGAATAAATCAAGCTTTTCCTGAGAAAGCTGGTGGCTTGAAGATTATCAGTTGACAAGATCGTAGAGGGTTTCGTGCATAATACTTTCTGTGTGTTTCAAAAACATTTGTATCACCATTCTAGTAGCATTTCTTAAATTGAAAACATTATGCGCAAGCTTGCGTTTTAAAAATGATTCTGTATACATAGCAAACCTTAACATATTTTATATGAAGAAATGACATTTACAGAATCCTGCCTTCCCACTCTGGCTTCACTTACAGACTAGCTTAAAGCATGTGAAATGCTATTGATAACAAATATTTTATGTCTTTCAAGGCTGAGTCTTAAAAAGCTGTAGCTAACTTTCTGTTCCCTTTTTACCTTACGTACATAGGGTTGTCGCAGAAAAGGTGAAAGAAGTACTGTATACACGACCCAGGAAGTATATCCACTGCTCCAGCCAAGAGCCTACAGAACCAGGTTACATCAACATTTTGGAATTGGCAGAATCTGTGTGTCGCTATGACTTGGATGATATGGACATCTTTTGGCTCCACGAACTAAATGAAGAGCTTACTGAAATGGGTAATTCACAACATGTTCTAGTTTTTAAAGCAGCAGTTAATTTCTGTTGGTTGAATTGGATCTTTGAGCACTGAATGGAAATGCTAACAAAAATGAGATAATGGCAAAGCTATAGAATGTTTAAAATGAGTTGCTAGATCAGCTAGTGTTTTGTTTTACCTTTTATGCCTTAAAACTTCTTCACATCCAAAATCATGTGCAACTTCTGCAGACCGACACAGGAGGGAAAAAGCCAACACCAGGTGGAATTAGTTTTAGGACCTTTAAAGTGAAAAATATTGCATAGGAAAAACAGATGATTCCATTTTTAAAACTTGAGCATATTATTGCTACAAAATACAGAGGAGCTATAACATGCCTTTTTCTTAAAGGAAAAATTAGGTTTTGCACATGCTATCCTATTGAAATCCTGCTAAGTACTTTTTTTCCCATGTAAGTTGTGGGCATTGAAGGCTTTGAGAGAGAGTAAGCTGTGGAAAATAATCTTGGAGTTACTGCTGGATTAGCCAAGCTGTGATGGGATAGCCTGTTTGACTGACATTCTTCCATGGATGAGTGCAGGTTTTTGATGAAGGGTAGGTAGGAAAAAGAGTTATTTGACATCTCCTGAATCTGCTATTCATGAAGAAGGAAGAACTAGTTGGGATGAGTTAATTGGTGGTGGCACTGGATGTAGAAGCTATGAAATGGTGGAGACTGAGATCTCGAGGGGAGCAAGGAGAGAAAGTAGCCTTCTGGTCCTGGATTTAAGGGGAACAATCTTCTGCTTATTTGAGGAACTGCTGGGTGGGATTTTCAAGGCAGTTCTGAAGGCTGAAATTGCTGGAGAGAGCTAGCAGAACTTTAATGACAGTCTCCTCCGAGCCCAAGAACAATCATCCAGGCATTCAAGAAAACAAGTAGATGTGTCAGGAGACCAACGTGGTAAAGGAGGGCGCTCATGGCAGAGCTCCAGTGCCAAATGATGTATGTTAAAGGCAGGTATGCTTCTTTAGCATATTGGGTGTTCACAAAACCAAAGCTTTTCTGGGGCTGGAGTCTCCATCCACTGAGATTTTCAAGATCTGACTAAACATGTTTCTGAGCAACCTAATCTGGATTCAGTGTTGATCCTGCTTTGAGCAGTAAGCTGGACTGAATCCCTCCGAGGTCCATTCCTGCCTGAAAGATTCTGATTCTTTATATACGGGAGTGAAAAAATAATATCCTGGCATTAGAGAAAACAGTTTAATAACGTCAGGCACTTTGTATCAACAATCATTTTATCTTTTCCATCTCATTATTTATCAGTTGTGACAAGAAATCGATATTAGTACTTATTAGTAATTATGTATTCTTGTACATAATCCAGCAGTTACAGTGACGTTAGCCTCTACTATCAGTGCCGCATGGATGTCCCAACCTTTGCTAGCCTAAGTAAATTTTGTACAACAGGCGGTGGCAGCATTTGTGAAGGGATGTGACTTTTTGAGGGGGTGTGACTTTGAGATTTCTTGTAGCTGTGAACATTGTAGAGTTTCTAAGGGTGTCCCTAAAGCTGCAAGCTGAGGATCAATCTCAAAGCAAATCCTTTCAAGTAGATCTGCTTACGCTACATTTGATTAGTGGTAAGTGTGTATAGCAGGCATAGTGTTCAAGTAAATGGGTACCATGGATTGCTAACAGTGCGTTTATTTACTGTTTCATAAAAAGAAATGGTTAAGAGCTCCTTTTGTATCCATTGTGCTGGCCACTCGAGGAGTGATGGCAACTTTTGTATCTTCATAACATCTAAAGTGTACTTGGTGAGTTTTATTTGCTAAGGGATTCATCTTCAGAATAAAGAACATTGTGTATGATGTTGAAAGTCATCAGTGTTTCCTAGAATGATGGAGATGGAGGAAGACTTAAATGAGAGAAGCAAGAAGTTATAGAAGCTGCTGTCTTTTATGCTGTGGTGCTTTTTTCAACTTGTAGTCTTATGTACAACTTCTTACTCCAGTAGGAGTTCTATTTGTTTATGAGGTAAATGTAATATTAGCAAGTGAGTTCGAAAAAAGAGTTATTTATTTTTAATGTAAGTAATGTTTGTACTGCAGTAGTTGCTAGAAGTTGTCCTGTTTTTCTGCCTCTCAGACTTGGTCAGAGGTGTCTGACTATATTCTGTTTTCCTTTTCCCTATTCTGCATTGTAGGATGCGGGCCCCTGGATGAAAACACAATGGAAAAAACTATTGAAGTGCTGGAGCGACACTGTCATGAGAATATGAATCATGCTATTGAGACTGAAGAAGGTCTGGGTATAGAGTATGATGAAGATGTCATCTGTGATGTGTGCCGGTCTCCTGACAGTGAAGATGGAAACGATATGGTGTTTTGTGACAAGTGTAATATCTGCGTCCATCAGGTCAGTGCCTGCACAAGTATTGACTCTGTCCTGTCATCTTTGCTTATGTTGGCAAGTGTGGAATTTGAACCAGTATTAAATGTTAATTTGGAGACCTTTGGGTATGAAGGGTGATAGAATACCAATTTCAGGTTTTGTACTCTGAGAGTTACAGCAGATAAATGGCTGAGCATAGTCTGTGTAGTCTAGCTGTAATGTGAAGCATTGTCTGGACTTGCAAATGCTTCCTCCACAAGCGTAAACATTTCCCCTCCACATCCTTAGTAAACCTGCATGTGTAAATAAACAGGCCAGAGAATGCTGGCAGCCTATATGTTAACAAATTTAAAGATCATTTGTTTTGCAGCTGGGACTTTTCCCTCCTCAGCTGACTGGTTAATTGGCTAAACAAGAGGCTCTCCAAATTTAGCCACTTGAAACCATGTGTATAGTTGCTTTAACAGACTGATTTTTTTTTTTTAGAGGGCATAAGCACCTGCAAGAGCTGCACTCTTGGTCTAAATGCTGCTCATGTTTATGGTGTTTCAGGTAGAGCCAGGACCTCACACCGAATGAGCTCAGCCTCATCAGGCAGAGGTATCCTCATAACTAAAAAGTGGATTTGAGCCTTGAGGTTTCTAGCGCACCCTGTTTGAGAAGGAATTTTACAGCTGGGCTGCTGGCTCCAGAGGCAGCCCCTGCTTGTGCCCCTTGAAAATACGGAGGAATTTGCAGCACGGGGCTTGGGGTCTCCTGCAGCACTGGAGCTGGAGGCCTGCTGCCTTCTAACCCTGCCTCTTCCCCAGCCACAGGATCCAGACCCGCTCAGCAGAAGCTGGGCTGGAGCTAATCCTAACAAAGCATAGCAGCAAGCAACCAACCAAAAATATTTATCAGTTCAGGTTTTATTCCAGATGGGCTCTAGTTCACCAAACAGCCTCAGGTCTGTTTGTCAGCACACAGCTTGGAGATGCGGAGGAGTGTGAGAGGTTTCCTCCCTCACAGTGCCCTCTCATGCTGGCTCAGATTGCTAAATTACTGGTTTGCTGGCCCAGACCACCTCCACTTACTTAGCTGGATTGAATCAGGAAGTGGTGTATTTCCATTTGCAGCCTCCTAAAAGTGATCTCCTGGTGTAATGCCACTTGTACTCGATGATCTCTAGAAGTCCCTTCCAAACCTTGCAATTCTGTGATTCTGCATGGGTAATATAAAGGGTTGGCGAGAATGTACCATTTAACAGGAAATAAAAATCACTTGTAAAATTTAGATTACAGCTCCCCCTGTTGGGCCTTTACAACAGTCAAACATGAATATAGCGTTTAGGTTGGTCTGACTTGATGCTTTCATAATGCAGGATTTCACTCAGGGAAGTCACCCTCTCTCTAGGCATAGCATGATTGTGCAATATTGGACATAGCTTCACATTAAGTACCAAGACCCTATAACCAGAAGGCTGGGGAAGCAAGCATGGGGAATTTGTACTAGATTCGAATCTAAGAGATTGGGTTACAGCTAATAATCCTGTTCTGTCAAGGCTTTCAGTGTTACCGTTCCCTCATATGTGTTGGGAATGGTGTGATTTCCTTTTAAATCTGCTTTATTGATAAAGCTTTTATCAGGGGCAGCTGAGTGGAGTTGCACTTTGGTGGCAACCAATGGTTTCAAGTATGGTCAGCTTGAATACGTGTGTCTGCGCAGCAGGATGTGTCTACATGCAGGTATAGTTAGCCATTAAGAACTGCTATGAACCTGAACTAGAAAGCAAACTTAAGTTTCTTTTTTTACTTTTTTATCCTCAAACTTAGCAAAAGTTAATAAATCTCTCAGTTTCCAAGAGGCCTCAGGGAAACAGGCAAAGCAGAACCTCATGATTTCAGTATATACTGCTGTAATTTTTTAAGGCAATATTATATATAAATATTTGAAGTCATAAACGGTTCTCAGAACTGTAACCACAAAAGTAATTTAATGTCACAGGAAAGAATCTTCAGTCAAACAGTTCTTATCGCTTCGCATCTGAATAGAATAATGTTAGAGCATAAAGTTGTTAACGGTAGGAGAATGTGAGCTTATAGAGATGCCTGTTTTTTGCTTCAAAAATATAAAAAGACACTGAATGCAAAGGTGAAGGTTGTAACACCAGCGTTGTTCAGTTGCAATGGCTGTTTTATACAAGAACAAATAACACCAAGACATGTTTTAAAAAGAAACTCGCATGAAAAGGCTTTGTTTTAATAGGCTGTTAATCTCTTTGATCACCTGACTCCTTTTAAGGTAAAGAAGCTAGACGAAGATTAAGTAAAGGGCAAACTGTGCCTTTAGGATTTGAAAGCTTCATGCCATATGAGAATTAATATTTGGATGTAAAATGCTATCAGTGCAGTGATCTCAATCCCTGTTTTCTTCCAAGGCATGCTATGGAATCTTGAAAGTCCCCGAAGGGAGCTGGCTGTGCCGTACCTGTGTTCTGGGGATACATCCTCAGTGCCTCCTGTGTCCAAAACGAGGAGGTGCCATGAAAGCCACCAGGACAGGGACCAAGTGGGCACATGTGAGCTGTGCTCTCTGGATTCCAGAGGTAAAGTTGAATTTCTGCCTCGTTCTTTTGTATTCTAATCTTCTGCTCCACCTTCTCTGTGTTCCTTCCTCTGCCTTTTCACATTCTCATGATTTAAGGTATCTGCATGGGCGTTATTCTGGTGAGTCTGCAGAATCTGTTAAAGATTGGGAAAGAGTCCAGCTTATGTTGCATTAATTAATTAATCTCTTTGTCCTTCCCCATTTATTGAGCAGTCTCTTCATGGTGTCATTATGAGATCTGAGTGACCTGCTGGAAAGGTTTAGTGATGTAAGCCAGTACTCACTGCACAGCTGCAGCTTCCTTGCCTCCCTTAGTTCTTGGTCAGTTTGTGTGCTCTCAGTTAGATGTATAATTTGCATTGAATATATCCAGTTTTATTTATTGAGACAAAAAGACAGGCAAATTGCATGATATATGTTGGATGGATTTTAGGATGGGGAGATGTTTGTAGGAAAGTTCTTCGCACTAAAATCAGACATTTTTCTGAATGGTGGAGAGGTGAGGCTTTTTTCTTCTATGTTATTTTTTATAAGAAAGGACTGTTTAGATTCATGCTTGTGTTCATATATAGAGCTTAATAATGAAGCTTTACACTTCCTCTATTTAGAATCAGATTTAGCATCAAATAATAATTCTATATAATTCAAATAATGATTATAATAGTCAGTCAAGTATAGATAGAGGATGTGTGTGTTTAATTTTGTACTCAGAATGATATTTGTGCTTTCTTTCTGGTAAGATCCGCAGATCCCTTAGAGTGGGTGATGTAGTGTGAGGTTGCAGCCACGTCTGTTGGCACCATGACATTGAGGGGTGCCTTATTCCCAAACCTTCTGCTCTCAAGCAGCCAGGCTTTCCGTTTGCAAAACCTCACAAAGAAGATGTCAAGATTCTGGATGGCTTTTTAATATGGCAGCGTGATGCGGTGTGCAATTCCCAGCTCTGTGCAAGGCATATATCTGATTGTCAGTGGACTTATCTTTGCAGTTCTGCTTTCCCTTCAGGCCAGCTTGTAGTTCTGGTGTCTCATCCACCTTAAGGAAGAAGGGAGCAGAGGAAAAAAGAAACAAAAACCAAAAGATTAAAATAAGTAAATAAAATCCTCCTGCCTTCTCCTCCTGCACTTCTAAAGTGCCTTGGCTGGAAGCTGTCCTACCTCTGAGCAAACTGGTTTCCGTATGAGGTCCTTTCTGCATGCGGTTGCCTTGATGTTCTCCCCAGCAGGAGAGAAACTGGCAGGTTTGGAAAGCAGCTGACCACAGGACAGGGAGCACCTGCTGGCTTCTTACCTGCCCACCTCCCTCCGGCTGAGGGAGAGCAGCCAGCAGAGTGCCCAGGTGGGAGAGCTCGAATCCAGCTGCTCCCACAGCCCAGTTGACGGCTCCAGGCCTCAGGCACCTCCTCCCCTCTGTGCCCATGCCAAGTGTGTCAGGCATAGCAAGGAGGTGGCACCTGCCAGGAGAGGTGGGAAATGCCTCTTGGATCCCTTCAGCCTCTTCTTCTGCATCAGTGCTTTTAAAAACAAAACAAACTACAGTTCTGTCACCAGAGAAGCCTGGCTTTTTTTCTTTCTTTTTTTTTTTTTTTTTTTTGAATCTGCTAAAACAGTGGGTTCTTGTCTGGAGAGACACCGTGGCTTTATGTCCTCAGGGGGACTAGAAAGGGACAGAGTTTTGAAGACCTTGAAATACTCTATGGAAGAATGTTTACTCCCTTGGAACACCCCACAAAGAAACAAATAAATAATAAAGTCACTGCCACTTCCCCACCACTCCCCTAACAAAATGGAGCAAGGCAGAGTGCAGAGGAAAATGGGCCATACTCATGTTTGTGGTAAAAGATCCAAGACGGACTTGTTTGACTTTGTAAATATAGGCTAGCATTGTTGTAGGCAGTTGCACCAGGTATTTCCCATCACCAGTATGTTCAGCAACCTCTTAGTATGCTTTGTTTTGTTTCGTTTCTTCCCTCCCTCCCTCTCCTTGTGAGTTAATAGTGTGGGAAAGCTGTCTTGACCCTCCCTAGGCCGTTTGGGACAGTTGAAGGTTTTTACTTTACCAAGTGTACTCATTGTTGGTTTTCATCCTTCTGTTCTTCTGCCAGCATTGTCTGTTAGTGTAAATGTGTCTCCCATCATTTCTTAAAAGATATTCTTGGAAAAAAGGGAGAGACTTTGACATCAGAAAATTTACGTTGTTTTGAAACTCATTTCTCTGCCTTAGATGAGCGATGGCAGATATGTCCTCCCTCGGTCAGTGCATTGTTGGCTGAAGCAGAAAGTAATTTTTCCTTGCTACAGCTGCAGGACTATCAAATGACCGCCTTTCAGCCACTGCTGTGAATGGCTGTGCTCCTGCTGCTGGGGTTTCTCCCCAGCCACTGGTGCAGATCACTGCTTGCTAACACACGGCTGCTGGTGGCAGGCCATCAGCAGAGCAGCAGATAGCAGGGTGACAACAGAGATGTTGGCTCTGTGTGTAAATTGGAGAGAGCAGGCTTCAGCAGCCCCCTGTTCTCACTCTCTCCCACTCTTACTTCTTCAGAGTATGGCAGACAAAATGTAACCGGGCACAACACAGAGAAATAACGGAGAAGCTACATGTTAAGGCAGGCGGTCATTTCTATCTTGGGATGGGAGGTTTTGGGAAGTGAAAAGGTTGGCTTCTGCGCTCTCTGGACCCCTCGTGAGCAGTGAAGTTCAAACAGGCTTTGCTTTGACTCCTCTCTTTGAACGTTAGAAACACGCAGGTGGCAGGAGGCCAGTATAAATAAACTGCACCTGACTCTAGGCACCTCTTTGTGTTTTTACAAAGTGGAGTAACATAAACAGGCAGCATTACAAGCTGAATGGACAATATTTCTAACATAAATATTTCTGGAGAAGGAGCGGGGAGAGGATGAAAAGGGGGAGAGAGAGATAAGAAGATATGTGTCAGTTCCAACTCCTGCTGGTATGTACAGTGAAAAGCTGGTGCAACTGCCTGCAGAAAAAAAATCACTGAAATTTCACGTTCCTTTTTGAAAGGAGTATAAGGCAACATCACAAATTGATACAACCCCATAATTCCCAATGGAGATCTTGCTTACTGTTCAGGTAACTGAAACAAGAGTTGTGGTCAATGTTTGTACCATGTTATTTCAGAAATACCTGCACAACTTGTAACCAGCTCTGTTCTTAGCAGGGTCAAGTTGGACTGGCAAAAGGCTTCCTCAGTTTGGAAGCAGAAAAGCTACCTTTGCCATTTAAGAGTGCTGAACCTGATTTTGTGGAACCATTCAAGAGTTTCAAGGACAGCTTTGTCTCTTTCCCACTGCTTTATAGGAAGTCCACAACAAATGAAATTATTCTTCATCTCTACCTGATGAGGACGTTACATACTGCCTTCCCATTTGTTAGGTACAAAGTCCTGTTGTTTTGCCCCAAGATTTTTTCTGACTCTGGTTTTGTCCAAAGAGAAGGTTGAGAACAGCTGCTATGGGCCTCCTGGATGCTACAGGTTGGGGCCAGGTGCACACACTTTTCACTGGGCTAAATAGAAATGCCATACAATGTTGGCTGACCTTGGCATATTCCAGAAAAATATGGCTTGGTTTAAGTTATATAACAAATCTTATTGGAGTCCATTTTTGTCACTGGTTTACAAACTGCTGATCAACCTCTTCAAATGTGAAAACGGTGAATGGAGTAATCACTTGCAAAGCTTTCTTTCTCACCTACTTGTCTGTTGTTCAAAACAATGCAAAAGATAAGAAGGAGAGTGTGTCAAAAATACTCAGTTTGAAATAGCAACTTGGACTTTCAGACTTCATAAAGGTAACACTGCTGTCTTTAGATATGCCTGCCTCACAGAGGAGGTCTGCCGAAACAAAGTTTTTCTTCATCAGGGATTAAGCAGGTTTTACAATTAATATGTGCATCAGGTGATAGCTGAAGTAGCTTTGCAAAGAGGCCCCTATCCCACCACTGGCAAAATAGGTGAATTGTCTGCAAGAAGAATGGAAATCTTTCGAGATTGACTAAACACTATATTTCTGTTTCAGGCAGGTAGCCCTCCGTAGCATACAACCACTACGTTCAAACATTTTTGATCTTTTTGTAAGCATCCAAAATCCAAGCTTCTGGAAACTGGCATCCTTGGGGCAGAGCAGTTATTGCACCAAAGTCTTCTGCCACGTGCCATTTGGTTACTGACCCACTTCTGCCTGTTGATCACTCAGCTGACTAATTTTGTTCTGCCCTTGGATAAAGCCTGTTGCTCGAGAGCATCTTGGGGATAACTAAGGAGTTACTTTACATCTGTTTTTGTGTCCGAGTTATAGAGGACAGTCAGTTTCCCAGCATGGACATCAGGCAGCTGATAAATTACTATCACAGTGGATAGGTGGATGGAATTGAAAGGGAATAAACTTTGCTATCACTTGCTGCAGTCTCATAAATGGTTCGTAACAAGGCATGCTGTTGCTGCCTAAAATGTTCTAAAAAATTACGACTTCTAGCCACCAGATTAAACTAATTGCATTCCACAATATTGTTTTCTTCATGTGGAATCTCCTCAAGTCACTTGGTGCGAAGTATGAGCACACAGAGATCTCTGAATGAGATAAATGGTGTTCATACTTGCGGTCATACTTTTGGTATTAGCGGAAAGCTTGTTTTTATTGCCTCGGTAACTGCTTTCCATGCTGTTTTTTGTTTTCAGGTTAGTATTGCTTGCCCAGAAAGGATGGAGCCGATCACAAAGGTCTCTCACATTCCACCGAGTCGATGGGCTTTAGTGTGTAGTTTATGCAAACTGAAAACCGGTGCTTGCATTCAGGTATGTACTTGTCTTTCTGTGAGTCTTGAGTCTGTGGGATGGGGAATATAAGGTTTTGGAATTTTCTTCAGTGAAGACAACTGTTGGATAGCTCCCTATCCATATCATCGTGGCTGCTAACAAATCAGTTCCCTAAGCACTCCAGCATAGAGAGTGAGAAGTTTCTATCAATTGCCTTCCTTTGAATGAGGCTGAGATGCATTAAGTACTGCTAGTATGTGGATCAGAAATTGATCTTTTCACTGAATGCCGTTCACAGATGAAAAAATAACAAATCACACGATTCTGACTTAGAAATATCAGCTGATTTCTTCAGAGTACTTAAATTTGGTTTTGTAGGGATGAAGTTTCACATAATTATGTTTTTTTCCTAGTTTGTTACTACTCTTAGTGACTTTTTTGTTCTGTGTCTTTCATTTGTAGTGTTCGGTGAAAAGCTGCATCACTGCCTTTCATGTCACCTGTGCCTTTGAGCATAGCTTAGAGATGAAGACTATCCTGGATGATGGGGATGAGGTCAAATTCAAGTCATACTGTCTAAAGCACAGCAAGAACAAACAGAATTCGCTGCCTGATGTTGATGAACACCCCAAAAGCATATCAGATCAGAAGCAAACAGAGAGTGAGAAAACCAGTTTACGAGCCCAGAAACTCCGAGAGCTGGAAGAAGAGTTTTACTCACTGGTTAAAGTGGAGGATGTTGCAGCAGAACTGGGCCTCCCTAAACTTGCTGTAGACTTCATCTACAATTACTGGAAACTAAAGCGGAAAAGTAACTTTAACAAACCTTTGTTTCCTCCCAAGGAGGATGAAGAAAATGGCTTGGTGCAGCCAAAAGAAGATAGCATTCATACTCGCATGAGGATGTTCATGCATTTGAGGCAGGACCTAGAGAGGGTAAGAGTTTTAACTGGTAAAAATGATGTGCAACTGAGCAGCAGCTTAGTCCGGACAAAAGTGGGAATGGGAGAAGCACAGGGAGATGATTTATGAAATAATAATAATAAAAAGGTAAGGCCTTGAACTCCGTTCTGGTGGTACGCTGCATGTTGCAGAGACTTTCAGGAGCTGTCCCTTTTCAGTTCAGTGAGAGATCTACTGTGAACACTGTGCTTCCTGCCTTGCTTAGAGGTTTCTTCTTTATATAATGTAACACATCTGTTTCCGTGCACAATGGACGTACTTGAGCGCTGACCCTTTGATTTCAATGTACATTGAATTTGCCTAGGTAAAGCACCAAGTATTCTACAAGAACCTGAAACAGACCTTCTCAACCTCATAGTTAGAGGGCAATTAGGTGAAGTCCTGGGTTAACTACTACAGAGGCTTTTTGGTTCCACACATGAAAAAGGATGCTGGCTTATGCTCACCTGATTCAGACCCCTTACTCACCTCCCTTCTTTGACAGCGTGCTGTTGTCAGCTAGCCCTAGGTAAGGGAAGGCTGAATCATATCTCATGCTCTTAAGCTGGACACTTTCCCTGCACGTAGCTGCCCAGGGTGCTACAGTTGGTTAGCTGTTGGAAAACAGCCCACCAGCTCTAGCACTGCCTGTGGCTGTGCTGAGTAGAGTGAAAAGGAAATGGTCTTTTTACCAGTATCCAGTTTGGCTCTTTACCAGATTATCAGCTAGAAAAGATGGAGACATTTTTTGGGAAAAGATGGAGTCCTTGAGCAAAATCCAGAGCAGGAATTTGGTCCCTACCTAAATATGTTGTGGTTGTATACTTTATACATACATAACATGCTTTGAACGGAAGGTTTTCTTTTTTGTTTGCTTTCTCAAGAAAGCATTTCAAGCTTTTCCTTTTTGTTTGAGGAGTGGCTGGTTTACATCTGACTGCATTGAAATGGATGCGCTTACTTTGAGTGGAGCAGCTTCGTAGTTTGAAATATCTATCTCAAAGTTTCTGAATTTCCCACACCGTAAGATTTCCAACTGAGATATGTCTCGGGGTGAAAATTTATTTGGGAATCTTGGAATTTCCTTCCTGGGGAGAGAGGCTCCAGTTTCTGAACGGCTCAAGTTAAGTCCTGGGGGGAGGAAGTACACGTGGCAAATATCTTTCAGCCAGCCCCTGTGCTGCTTCTGTGTTCTGCAGGGTCTTTCAGCTCTGTATCACAACTTTCTTCGCCTCTTCCTGTTTTCGTTACGCTAGGTGGAAATATTGCTATAAACTCAGTGAAAGCAGAAATATGTGGAACTGCAATGGACTCTGAAAATAAACTGCTGAATGAGTCAACAAAATGTGTAAAACGCACAAGAAGCTGCAGTGTTCTTTTAGGGGTGATTTGCATTTTAATTCCAGTCCAAAGATGCCAGCTCTATGAAGTAGCTTTGCTAGAAGTATTACTTTCTAATGTAGCAATAATCCTGGGAGAAATGAACAAATTTAGCTGTTAAAAATCATTCTGTGAAACATTTTGCAAGGAAATTCTAGAAGAACTGAGTATTGACTGCAGTAAGATCCCCAGCACAGCTGTATGGTGGAAGTAGGCTATCAAACAAGCAATCTGTACAGATCACGTGCTTTTCCTTTGACTGGAATTTTGTGTTCCCTTTCTGTTCTTATAGATGAATATACATCCTGCTGTCTCACGAAACATGTCGAAGGCATTCAGTAAACTGGCAATAAGGAAAAAAAAAAAATGCAGGATTTGTTTTATATTCATAGTTACACATGTTCAGTAACATTTACGGAGTGTTTGCCAAGATTTTGCTCACAGTGTTTCTATAATTCTGTTGTTGATACAATATTTTTCCAAAGTCCGGATTTTTTGTTTTTTTTAATTTTATACTAAGTCTCCTGTTGTTTCTCTGTAGGTAAGGAATCTCTGCTACATGGTAAGCAGGAGAGAGAAACTGAAGCTGTCTCACAGTAAAGTACATGAACAGGTCTTCAATTTGCAAGTTCAGCTCATTAATCAGGAAATTGCTGCAGGTAACCATATGAATGTAAAATATTTATAAATTATAACAAACTAAAAAAAAAAAGTTCCCATTAGGTTTCTGCTTGCTGTTCTAACGTTTGACAGCTGCCTTTAAAAACTTTCTTAGGATATGCCATTAATTAATTTAGCCAATCTTTTAAAATCTTGAGATGGATCATTTCTTATTCCATAGATGCTCCTGCCATATGCCTATTAGTTTCCAATTACTGTGGCACCCAGGAAGCAGAAACAAACTGATGGAGATCTCTAGGTTTTTGCTTCTTTGGGACACTGTTTCACGGTACTGTTTGCCCACAGCAAGCTCTGCTCTCCGACTGAGAAGTTTTTTGCTTGCTGTAGTTAATTTCTTCAGGCAAAAGAGAAGAGTGACTGATAGGAATTGCTGTTCTCACATTGCCTTGAGTACTTGATGAGCATCACGGAGGGGTGTTTCTTAGCTTGTGATCTGCAGTTACTAAATTTCCTTCAAAAAGAGTTTAAGCACTGTTATTTCTAACAGTGAATAGTAACTGCTTTGTACCAAAACAAACCCTGCCCTTAATTTTTATTAAATCTGTGTCCTGAAGTGAGGAACACAGCATTGGGTGGTCCTATACAGAGCCAGGAGCTGGACCCAGCGATCCTTATAGGTCCCTTCCAACTTGGGATATTTCATGATTTGGAAAGAGGAAAAGTATGTATTACAGTGCAATTACTTTTTTTATTAATAGGAAGGTAATTGCTTCTGCAGCGTGAAATAGAAATGTTGATGTTCGTTCAAGATTCTTATTGTGTTTTCCGTAACCAACTTAGAGTGAAACCTTTGCGTTTTTTCTCCATTCCTGAACCATGGATAAGTTTTGTTAGTACTGACAGGTTTTTGTTTGTTTTTTTAACTGTATCAGATGAGATTAGGACACACCCTCACTCAGAGATGCGCTGGAACAGGTTGCCCAAGGAGGTTGTGGATGCTCCATCTCTGGAGGTATTCAAGGCCAGGCTGGATGTGGCTCTGGGCAGCCTGGTCTGGTGGTTGGCGACCCTGCATATAGCAGGGGGGTCGAAACCGGATGATCATTGTGGTCCTTTTCAACCCAGGCCATTCTATGATTCTACGATACTTGGTGTACACGGCAGTACTCTAAAGCCCTTTGGTTTTGTGTAATGAGATTTTATTAGAAATGTCTACTAAGACAAAGCCAAGTGCTTTTTAAAGCTTGTTAGAATGTTTTGATAGCTATTTTGCAATAGTGATGCAAGCGTATTATATCACAGTGACTAATGTATTGGAATGAAAAGAGTTTTAAAACAGAGAATTTTGTAAAACAAAGCAGAGAACTGAACTAAGTCCAAAGTGCAACTCAGTTTGAAGCATTGTTTTTTCTCTATCCAAAGCTGGATGTGAACTTTTTATAGTTCTGTTGGAACTACTTCAGTCATGTCTTGAAACTGCTTAAGTTCATTGGCTTAAAGCCCCATGAAAGGGAGCTTTTAATGTTTTTTAATCAAAATTCTAAAATGCGTACCTAAATTCTGAGCTGGTAAGTGATATGGAGCTGTTTCCAGTAGCCTGACTTCTCTTTAATGTCCTAACATAATTTCACAGTAATTGTTTGCAAATGCTTCTTGTTGAATGACCTTCTCATAGTCTGTAAAACCCTACAGGTAAAGAAGCGATTGCCTCTTTTTTAAAAGTCTTCTCATCTTCTGCTCCCTTGTCTTTTTCTCACACAGGCCATACCCTGACAAGTGCACTAGAGAACACACTGTTCTACCCACCTCCCAGGATCACCCTGAAGTTAAAAATGCCCAAATCAGCACTAGGAGATTGCAAAAATAACTCACTGAAGCCTGGCAACAGACCGCTCTCTCCTGACAACAACAGCACTGTTTACAGCAAAAGGAGCGTGCCGATGTCAAAGGAACCGTTTGAAATCAAAGCCAAATCTTACTCCAGATATCAGCACGACGCCAGAAGTAATGGGTTGCTTGTGACAGGAGGGATCGGCAAGCCTCGTGGCGAGGTCAAGGACTCCGGTCTTGTGCAGGTGCCGGAGTTCCACCGGGGCCAGCCATCAGGGAAGCCCCTGGCACTGCAGGCTGCTCTGCACGGACAGTCCTCCATTGGGAATGGGCGGCTGCAGCAGGATGGCTCGCGGTTGGTGGCCAAGTCCAATGGCCTGATGGGCAGGACTGGCGACGTGAGCCAGAGGGACAGCTCCAGCCAGACACCCTTTGAACAGGAGTCTGTGCTGACGGCTCATTTGGCCAGCCAGAGTGGTTTTAGAAAATCCACCATTGAACACTTTAGCCGCTCCTTTAAGGAGGCCACTAACAGTCTGGTGAGGACGACGGAAGATTTGCGGTGCTGTGAGAAGCCAACGAGAAGGCTTGCAGCAAAAGAACGCTTGTGGAGCAAGCAGACGCTCGAAGGGGCTCCGTACCAGGACAATGACGGGTACTGTCCCGACTTGGAGCTGAGTGACTCTGAAGCAGAAAGTGATGAAAATAAAGAGCAAATGAGGTTAAGACGAAGTAGCTCAGAGAGAGAGAGCCCAAGTAAGGACTTTGGAAGAGAGTGTCACAATAGAAACAAAAAGAATATGATTTCTCACGGCTCGGTACAAAGGTGATTAGAAGCCCCCACGGGGTGACTCAGCCTTTGTGTATTCCGGTGTACCAGTGCAAAGCTCAGCATCCACAGGTTCCAGAAAACAGCACAGCAGCTACGTTAGGAAGAACTGCAGCAGGAGATGGGAAGGGGAGTGAAATCAGAGTAGTTTTGTTCAACTGTGAATTGGCTTGCAGCCTTTGCGAGGTTAACCGAGCTATTGCAAAGTCACGAAGAAATTGACGGGTTCTATGAGAGTTGAACATCTGGGAAAGCATGAAGTGTTGATCCTTGCGTAAATTCAGGAAACTGCTTAGTCCTTGCCAGCACGTGTGTGAGGCCAGATGTCCACCTCATGTCAATCTTGTGGTGGACAGGCATTAGAGAAGTCCTTGCATTGCTCTGGCATGTTGCAGGGAACCGCGAATGGAGACACTGAAACCGCATTCTTACGGCACCTGCAGCGCGGCTCTGATCCAGCAAGGCACTTTAGGTACGTGTTAAGAGTTCCTCCTGTGCTGAGTCTCGCTGATTTCTCCCAGAACTCGGTGCTCGGCTCCCCAGGCATGTACTGGCGTGCTCTGCTGGATCAGGCCCAAGTGACTACTAAGTGACGGTCCCCTGCCGTGCTGCGGGAGGGCTCCAGCTGCAGGGGTGTCTGCAGGCTCCTTGTGGAGGTGGGAGCAGGTGCCGCTGGAGCTGCCAAACTTGCTGACCTCTGGGTGTGCCCTTGCTCCCTGCTCCTGCTGAGGGTTGTGTTTCTCTTCACAATAATTTGCTTATTTTGTAAATATACAACTTGTAGTACTTAAGTTTTTTTTATCTCTGTACATAGTTGCTTGTTGTGGGATGCACTTGTAAATATTTTACCCAGCTAACAAGTACAGATGGCTAATTTTGTGGATAGTGTTTACAAAAGTAGATGTACTACTTCAAAGAAAAATGCTATTTGACACTTACATTTAGGCAATCACCAGTGATGCCAGGTTCCTCTTGAAACTGAGATTTCACGTCCAGAGGTGTTCGTACCTGGTGTTTTTAAAATAAGCTGAATTGGAAATAATTTTGTCCGAACTTTTTACCTAGGCACAAATTTTCAACCCTAGCTGCCTAAACGTGGGCTTAAGAGCCCTGCTTCTGGCGTCTAGGACTGTAAAATTTTAGCCAGTCATCATCATCTGGAGTATGTTTTTAATTGCTGAAAATTTATTGGTTCCATTAAGCTGCTTTTCAACCTCTGGATCAGTTGCTGTTTCCCAAACTAAAGCTTTTTGCGCGTGCTTTAAAGCCAGTTGTTAACTGGTGTTTAAATTTCAACCAGTGTGGAGGAAGCGAGAAACGAGGGGAAACCCTTTCTGGTTTGTTTATGCGATCCGGCATTTTTTGTTTGAATAGAGACAAATGTCTTCTTTTCCAGGCAAAACTACTGCGCTGTTCTCAGCCGTGCTGCGCGTTCCAGCCATCCGCGGCACCCTCTGTCCCTAGAGGGCTCGTTTTGTCTAGGAAGGTTCACACCCCACATAAAGATGACTATGCAGAACCCAAACAACAGCTTGCTTTCCTTCGTCATCTTAATTTATTATTGCTTTTAGTTTAGGAAATTACAGCAACGTTTTTAGATTTGGTTTAACCTTTGAAATCTCTCTACTTTCAATAGGACTAAGCAGGTCAGGGCTGGAGGGCTTTTCTGTAGTGAAATAATAATAAAAGAAATACAACCCAGTCTAGTTGGCAATTCTAATCTATTTGCTTCACTCATCTTATTTTTTTCTTTCCCCTCCCCCCCAACCCCCCCCCACTTCTTGATTTTATGTATATTTGTGTAATTTGTCTTTCTAGAGCTGTATCTTCAAAATTATTTCTTTTGGTGTAAATATACAGTAGCATTTTAGGTTTCTACATATTTTATTTTAACGGGAAATGCTTTGTGTTCTAAGCCATGGGCCGTTCAGAATAAGGAAACAGATGTTTGTTCATTTGTGTTCCAGTTCTGATTCTCTTAAGTTCTCCTTCGATATTTATTAGCAATCCTCTTCCTGGTCACGAAATTCCACGGAGCTTGCACTGGGAGGTGAGCAAAGCGTTCATGTCATTTTGTGGCCAGGAGCGTGTGGAGGAGGGGAGGAAAATGGTGCTTCAGCAAAACTCAACGTTTCTGCTCTTCCGGGGGTTTATTCATTCCTGGGCAATGGTTTTGCTAATTTTTACATGATTTTTAATAGATATATGAAGGAGCCCTTGGTTGTGTAGTTCTCAAGTATTGTCCCCAAAGTGCATTTGCTAGTTTTTATCGTGTGTTCAGTGGCTAACTGTTTGAAGTATTACCTCTTAACCTTATTTGTTGGTTTGGTTTTTTTTTTTAATTTTTTTTTTTTTGTGCGTGTGTTTTTTGCATTTTGTTTTATATATATAAATATATATATATATTCAATTTTCCAAGATGGACTCGGTCTTTTTCAGATGTCCCCTTTTTACAAGTACTTTTTCATTAAATTATGAAACTGCTAACAGTATTTTCATTTGTTGTGATTTATTTAGGCCTTCACTCTCCGTGTCCGTAGGTTATTCAACTCGTCGGTCCAGCAGCAGCGCCGCGTCCATCAGGAGTGAATCATTTCCACTGAGCTAGCAACACTTTAACAAGCCGAAACGTGAAGGAAAACCTTTTCCCTTCAGCCTGCCCCCCAAAAAAGTCACTGAGTGCTGACTTGCTGTGTTTAGCAAATAGTCCATGCCTGGCTTTGGTTTCTGCCTAGCCCAGCAAATGCAACAGACCGTTTGCTGCACTGGTCTCACTTTTTTGTTTGTCTGCTCGTGTTTTAGTATGTCTGCTTCTCTTGGTCGGACAAATTTAAGTTATAGAGGGGGATCTGAGGGCTGCCTGCCTGCCTCGTCCCGCTGCTCGTACACTCTCACACATGCACAAATAACTGGCTGGCACTGTACAAGGAACAGATTGGCACGGGCCCATTCCCAGGCTGCTGCTGTGTGTGGGTTTTGCTTGATGTTCTGCTATAGTTCCCCCTCCTGCTCCCACAGGCTGGTGCTGTGCTGTACCATGCTGCTTGACCAAAGCTGCTGCTGCCCTGGGGTGGGGGAGATGGCAGGAAAGGAGGCAGCAGAAGCAAGGATGGAGAGTGAGGAACAGGTGGAGCTGTGCAACCCCAACAGCATCCTTCCTGCCCTGGGGGGACAGGGACTTGCTGTGTGTGTGCCTGAGGCCATGGTGAAGTGAGATGGAGCAGAGCAGTGAACATGCGTGTGGTTGGACGTACTAACAGGAGTGGAGCTGGAGCGGGACAGGTGGAACAGGGCAGCGAGTCCCATGGCCTGGAAGAAAACCCAAGGGAAGAAGAAAAAGGGGAGTGAAGGTGCATACAGGGGAGAGGAAAAGAACAGCAGTAGGAAGAAGCCATGAGTGATAGATGATTTTTAGGACCAGGATTTCTTCCCTGAAGGTGTGCTTGCTGGTTCCAGCAAGAGGCTGCCTTTTAGTGGCTTTTTGACTGGTGGCCTTGCATCTCTTTGGAAGTACAGTCTGGTTGCGCCTGGGATGTGAGAAAGGCGGACAAAGAAGTGCATCAATGTTGCTATTTGTTTCCTTTGGAAACAGCTGCTGCTGGTTTGCAGTCCTTAGAAATGAGAGTTCCGACAGCCATGGCAGTTTGGTTACTTGTTGATGGTATCTTGGGCCAAACTCTCCCAAACACAAGCAGAGCCTTCATGGTGATTCCCAGCACCACTGTCTCTGGATTTATGTCTTTGTCTAAAGAGAAGACACTTTTCAACTGTAACTGGTGCTTTGGCTCTGCCATTACATGCATCCTTTGTATAACATTCTCTTTGCATCATGAATCCCAAACCATACAAGGAGAAATGACGAATGCTTGACTATTAAAAACAACCTTTAAAGTTCACACTTGGTTTTGATGTCATATCTCACTGCTACCATGGGTGATGCCCAGGCATGCAGGCCGTATGGCAGAGATGGCAGAGCAAGAAGTGTGCGCAGTGACTGAATTACTAAACGTGCCTCTGTGAACTGAGATAACATGACAAGCCAGTCATCACGATTGGTGTGAACTCAGATGATCCTCGTACCTATGATGGGTTTAGCACTGCAGGGAATTGACACATCTATTGGGAAAACACTCATTTGATGTGAATTAATGAGTAAGAGGAAGCTCCTTGCACAATCTGGGAGCTAGGCATGCAAGGGAAAAGTACTGGCGAAGGGCAGAGACGAGAAATAATGGAGTGCCTTAGTACTTCTGCTTTATGGATAAGTGAAGGTTTGCAGGGTCCTGGGCTCTGGTTCTGCTTCTTAACCTTCCTTTATGCCAGCATTGTGGCACAGCAGGCCTTGGCACTTTCTGGGGTGCAATTCTGCAGCATTGCCCGCTTGTCTGGGCCATCCCCAACAGGCTGGACAGGGCTCTGAGCACCCTGATGTAGCTGTACGTGTCCCCGTTCACTACAGGGGAGTTTGACTTGATGACCTTTAAAGGTCCCTTCCAACTGAAATGATTTCTATGGTTCTATCCCGGGATAACTGCACCTGAGCTCCACTCCACTCTTGCAAGTGGACTCTTCTCCAGTGATGGGACAGAACTAGATTGCTGTGACAGAAAGCACAGTTTCTTGAAGCAAAACTATTTTTTTTCCTCTAAAAATTATATAGCAGCTGGGGAGTTATTTTCAAATAGCAGATGTGCATGCATGTGCTTCTAAAGATAATCCCTTCGCTTGTAGCTTGGGTAAATTTTTATTGCTGTGTAAGGAGCCTCAGGTATTTGCCCATTAGTTTCTCTGCCTCTATGAGTAAAGCTTCCAGATAATCTCTTTCTCCAGCAGGCTTCTCATGGCTGGGGCTGTGTCCTAGATCCACCTTGCCCTGCCTTTCTGCCTTTTGTTTGGGGCTGTTGTTCTCCCAGAGCCCTGAAGCTGGTATCTGTTTTGGCTGGGCTGCCTTATCTGGGGCATTGTTCTAAATCTGCTAGGCTTGCTAATGACACCTTTATGGCTTCTTTTTACCCTGCCATCCTCAAGACATTTTTCCAGTCTCTTGTTTTCCCGCAGGTGCTGCCCCACCTGCCCTCATCCTGGAGAGGAGCACTGGGCACTGCGACAGGCATTCCTTTACAGGGTGCCCTAATGGCTCCAGAGGCGTTTTGCCAGCCAGACTGGTGGGCCAGTGACCTGAGGAGGAATTCCAAACCTAATGCAACAGCAGTGCATAAAAGATGTCTTCAGGAAACTTCCTGGTTGTCCAAAAGCCTTTGAACTTGTGACCGACATCAAGACGCCACTCCTCATATTTGCTAAGGACTCAGTAACCACAGGGAGCCCGCTGGGGATGGCACTTAGGAAAAGAGAATGTGTTATGTGGCATTTGGGAAAGTGGTGTTGGCTCTAGAAATGCAGATCCTCGTGGGGGGAAGAGATAGCTGAGGGGAGAAATCATTCAGCCACCTGAACAGCTGGGTCTGGGTGCATTCCTCCATGGCTCCACCTCTCTTATCTCCTGAGGTGGTACTGCCTGGCATCACTGATATGTTGGGCTCCATTTTCATCTGGCCGGGTAG
Source organism: Alectoris magna (assembly GCA_030625065.1). NCBI lineage: Eukaryota > Metazoa > Chordata > Aves > Galliformes > Phasianidae > Alectoris > Alectoris magna. The sequence continues at coordinate 66,688,016 of CM060560.1, forward strand.
GGCTAGACCTCCGCTCCTCCAGCTGATGGCTCAGCATCGTTCTGCTATCTCTGAAAGGGCACAGGCTTACCTTCTGTCCCCTGGTCTCCCCTGGCCAAAATAAGACTAAAAGCAGAGAACTGGATAGGCCAGGTGATGTGGAATAACTGAGCAAGTCATCGTTTACATGGGTCACAGGCAGCTAATCCGGAAAACAGACTTCTCTCAAATTGTCTGATTGAATGCACTGAATTAAGCTCAGAGCAAACCTGAGTTAATTTGAGGTTTGCTTCTGATTTAGGCCTGAAGAAGGGCTTGTGTGCCTGAGAGCTGCGAACACTGAGGGCACTGTTACTGATACTGCCTCCATTGTGGCTGTAACTCTGCAGCTGCCACAGGACATATCAATGATCTTTCTTTTTCCCGAGGCAAGCAAAATGCAAATCCAGGCCACATGGGGTACAAAGAGCAGGAAAGCAAGGCATTAGGAAACATTTCTTGGCCATGCTCCACTGGAAGAATGCTCACCCTTTCTGAGGCGCCCTGTTCCCCGCTGGAGGAGCAGAGAGCTGGGGAGGCCCAGCTGGACACTCGAGCTTTGTGAGGTGGCCTGGGATGGCAGGATCTCATGCTAGCAGGTGCTGTGCTGACACAGGAGCTGGGAGGCACGTGTGGCAGTGTGAGGGGTGTTTGAGAAACCATCTGCAGCGGGAGGGGCCACACCATGTGTTTGATTTATAGCACTCCATTCTGAGGTGTGCGACGCTTTTTCTTGGGTCTGTGCCCATTACACAAGAAATGATGCTCAAAGAAGCCTGCCCAATAGATCTTAATAAGTAAAGGGTACCTTTGATAGCTCCGTGACAGAATCTGGTCTTTTAAAGCTAAATGCTTTGATACAACTTCACGGTAACTTGGTGCAGTCCTTTTTAGAAAAGATTCCCCCCATTTAGGACTCCTAATCCATTCTGCGTTCACTTCCTTGACAGCGTGCTAGCAACGTGTGTTAGACTTGAGGTACCATATAAAATAATCAACGGGCACAAGTTTGCTGCTTACCAGGCCTTGCGCTGCCTTCTCTTAAGGAGATGTTTGCGAAGCAGGTAAAATGCTGGGCTTTGGCAAGTATTCAAATCATGTGAGCGCTTACAGACATGGCTGTGATCACCCAGAGCAGTATATGGCTGCGACCTCTCAGCATGCTCACCTACCTGCTGCTTGGTGACGGATGATAGCTTGATCCAGGCAGGGAAGCTCATTCCATGAATGATGTTTGGCTGAAAACAAATGCATGGCAGTGTCCGCTTGTCATCTTGCTTTCCCCAGCTATATACTGAGAAAAGTAAGAAAATAAAGAAAAGACAGAGATGTCTCTAAAGATGAAGAAACAGCAGGGTTGGGCTCATGAAAAAGAAGGAAGAACTACAGCCTCTCAGGATTCCACATATGCAAGAACTGATTTCTTTTTACAAGCCATGAAGTTGTCTGCCACCCCCTTCTTGTTGGGTGGGGCTACGTTTCCCCTTGTGGCATCTCTCATGCCTTGTGCTACTAGTGGTTGCGATAACGCACCACTCCCATACAGCTGGAGCGCAGTGAGTGCAAGGAGCCCTACCAGGTGTGGGAACAGGTGGGCCCACCAAACACCTCTGAGCCACCGGCTCCCTTAGCACTCATCGTGCGGTTGCAGTGCACCAGTGGGAAGTGACCAGCTCCTTTGGCATCTATCTTCCCTCCCCTGGTAAACCTGAGGCCAAGTCACTCTTCATGAAGTCACTCATGAGTGAATGAACCCACAGATTCCTCTGTTTTGTCTTTCAGCAAGCCTGGGTTAGCCATTACAGAAAAGTCAAAGGAGGGGCACTGTGCCACACAACCAGAGGTCTAAGTTCAAAATATTCGACACTTTGGCAGAAGAGAGAGTTGGTGTTGTAACCTGGAGCGCACATCAGCTGTTAATTTTCTCCCAAGGTGTGTGTCAATACACAGCTTGTTTTGATGCTCCCTAACCACACTGGTAAAGGCCGAGGTCAGTGAGGAGCACAGAGGCTTGCTGGTGGAGGAGGGCTGTGAGCATCTCCTGCTGGCAAAGGCAGTGAGCTGTTGGCTGGCCATGCATCCGATGGCCTCACTATGTGCAAGGGCACCTGGAGAGCAGCACACATGGCTGAGCTTTGTGAAAAGCAACAGCTGAGTTTCAGCTTACCTCTACTTGGTACTGGTGAGGCTGCACCTTGAGTACTGCGTTCAGTTTTGGGTCCTTCACTACAAGAAAGACATTGAGACCCTGGAGCATGTCCAGAGAAGGGCAACAAAGCTTCAAGGAGTCTGAAGCACAAGTCTTATGGGCTGAGGGAACTGGGATTGTTCTGTTTGGAGAAGAGGAGGCTCAGGGGAGACTTTATCACTCTACAACTACCTGAAGGAAGGTTGTGGTGAGATGGGGGTTGGCCTCTTCAACCAGGTAACAGCAATAAGACTAGAGGGAATGATGGCCTCAGATTGTGCCAAGGGAGGTTCAGGTTGGATAATGAGAAAAGTTTCTTCACAGAAAGTGCGGTGATGCAGGGAGGTGGTGCAGTCACCGTCCCTGAAGGTGCTCGAGAACTGTGTGGATGTGGCACTGAGGGACGTGGTCAGTGGGCATGGGCTGGTGGTTGGACTAGGTGATCTCAGAGGTTTTTCCAACCTTTATGATTCTATGATTAAATTCTCAATGAATTTTTGTCTTTTTTTTTTTTTCTTTTAACTTTCCTTGTGAAATGTGTGAAACCCAGAGCTACTATGGCACTTTTTTTTTTTCTTTCTTTTTTTTCTTTTTTTTTCTTTTTTTCCTGGATGTTTGTTTTCTGTGCTGGCAGTCAGTAATAACTTGCCTCAGGTCCGATATGGAATCCCACTGTGCGTTGCACGGCAGCACACTGAGGGCAGAAAGAGAACGCTGGATGCTAAGCACAAGCTCCGGTAGTGCTATGCAAGCCTGTAAAATAAAAAAGACTAACTTCTTAGTGGCACCCAGCACTGAGGAACGAGGTGGGAGCACTGTGAGTGAAACTGCACTGTTCTGAGCCCAGACCCGGCTCAGGGCCACGAGGGCCCGGCTGCCCGCCGCGGGGCTCAGTAGCTCCGGAAGAAGCGCTGCAACTGCGTGACCCAGCGCTGTGCCACCGGCGGCCCTCTGCCCAGCCCGGCTCGGCCCCCCCCGCAGTGCCCTGGGGAGGGCCGCGGGCCAGGCCCGGCCCCACGCCGCTGCCCCTCGGCCCCGGGCTACGGTGGCCGCCTTCCCCGCCTCCCGCCGTATAAGAGCGGCGGCGTCGGGCCGGGCGCGGCGGTGCGGGCCGGCAGCAGGTAGGTGTGCTGTTACCGCCGGGATCGTCTCTTTCTTTCTTTCAGGTTCGACTCGCAACGCCCGGCGGGAGCGGCAGCGCCGAGGGAGGCGCATCGGAGCGGCCGGGGAGGGCCGGGCACGGGCATGGGCCGAGCGGTCCCCGTGCTGGCCGTGACGGCTTCGCGGCGAGGAACCGCGTGTGCCCGGCCGCGCTGCCCTCCCGCTGCCCGCAGCTGTGTATAGCAGCTGTGCTTTCCCCTCAGGCATGTCGTCCGTTAAGATCGAGTGCGTCGGGAGTGACCGCTACAGGCTCGGAGAGTCCCCGGTGTGGGACGAGAAGGAGAACTCGCTGCTGTGCGTGGACATCACGGGCAGGAAGGTGTGCCGCTGGGATGCGGCCAGCGGGCAGGTGCAGGCTGTGTCCGTGGGTAAGGAGCTGCTGTGGTGCTTGGTGATGCTCAATGGTTGGTTGTGCTCAATAGTTTAGGGCTTTATTCCAGAAAAGAAGAGGTGTGGTAGTGCTAATAAACAGTTGTACATTAACTTCTGGAAGTGATAATGTAAATTTCTATGGGTCTGTTTCAGAGTAGCTCCTGACATAGTTTAACTTGGGTTTCATGTTCAGTAACTCATGGTGAAAGTCACTTGATTTGCCAACCCATCACCTCACAGTGCACTGATCTGGACTTTCTTTCCCTAAAATCGGCGTAGCTACCAGTTTCAAGATAAGAGGAGGAGTGATGCTGATTTGGAAGCATTGTTTCCCAAACTCCCTTCCCCTGACCTGGCTGCAGCAGTGCTGCTGCCCACCCTCAGCATCCCTGTCTTGGGCCGCACAGGTGGTGTGATCATAGGATCATAGAGCCGTTGGTGTTGGAAGGGACCTGGTCTAAAGGTCACCTGGTCTAACCCCCCTCCAGTGAACAGGGACACCTACAGGTACAACAGATTGCTCAGAGCTCCATCCAGCCTGACCTTGAATGGATGGGCCATCCACCACTTCTCTGGACAGTCTGTTTCAGTGCCTCACCACCCTTATCATAAAAAACTTCTTCCTTATACCCAGTCCAAATCTCTTATAGTTTGAAACCGTTTCCCCTTGTCTCATCACAACAGACCCTTTAAAGAGTCTGTCCCCTTCTTATAGTCCCCATTTAGATACAGAAAGGCTGCTGTCAGGTCTCCTGATCAGCCTCTGCAAACATAGGAGAGATAGCAGCTAAAGTAGCTGCTCTTCAGGTTGGGTTTTTGGGTTTGGTTTGTTGTTTTTTTTTTACTTCCTTTCATTTTCTCTGTTTAGTAGTAAAATAGTCATAATGACTAGCTGTGCCTTTGAGAATACCACAATTTTTAGTCAGGAAAAAAAAGAACACTCAGAGAGTGCTATGTGGTTAAAATAATGGGTTGATGTCCGAAGTGGAAAACGGGAGAGAAATGATGCATTAATGAAGCTCACAGAGAATTACGGTAGCCCTGTGGTTAGCAACAGCTTTCAGATGCCCTTTCCTGTTCACCAGGCAGAGCGCCGCTATGACCTTACAGCCACCTTCCTGTACAGCTTAGAATGGTGTTGCAAAGAAGGGCAGTTCCAATGGGTGCTCCCCAGCAAAGCCCTTTAGGTGGCTGCGGCCAAGCCAGATGTGAGGGCTTGTATGATCTCTTGCACAGTGTTTATGTGGAGCAGTATGGTGGCTGCTTCCATCTTCCTGGCCTGCTGTACCCTTTGTCCTGTGGTGCTGTGTCAGGAAGAAGAAAGTGGCACCCACTTGCCAGCGTAGCTGAGCCGGGGCCACCTGCAGCTTCAGCAGTGTGCTCACACATCTGGGTGAGGCAGTTAGCCAAGCTGAACCTGGAATGAGTGCTGTTCCTCAGAGTTTTGGGGCAGGTGGCGCTGTGACCCTGCAGCTTAGGGAGACGAGGGTGCCATATTGATAGACTGCTGCCTGTGCTGCACGTGTACATCCTCAGCAGGGCCCAGCGGAGCTCCTGGCAGCCCTGGTTCAGTGCAGTGGGCCATGTGAAAAGATGGATGTGCTCTCTTTGCAAATAGAGACTGCTGCGCCATGGAGAAAGGAAGGGTCTGTGAAGCACTGGGGTGGCTGGAGCAGTCCGCACCCTAAAGCTGTGCCCTTGTATTGCTCTCTGTTCCCCATGCATCAGCACACATGCAGCTGGGCAGTGCCTGCACTGTGTTTCTTGTGTGGTGGTGTCTCCGGTATGGCTACAAACCAAAGGGTGCCACGAGCTGGTGGCCAGAAGGGGGTAGCACCTTTTAGTAGCACCGATGGCTTATGGTGGTTGTAAGCATTAGCGAAACTATATCTCTACAAAGCTATAAATACAGCAAATGTTTTAGTTAGTGAGTTGGTCATCAGTCCATGCATATTCCTAAGTCTTTTCTGTTAAATCCTGTCTCAGGTTTTATTGCTCTATTTAAAGTTGCTCTCCTTTATGTTGCATCTGATTGGAGGCTTTTACAGAGATCTTATCTTCACACTCCTTTCTTCTTCTTCTTTTTTGTTTATTTAACTACTGTATACTAATCTGCCATTACTGGCACATTCCTCCCTTCCTGTTTCTAGATGCTCCTGTGAGCTCTGTGGCTCTTCGGAAGTCAGGGGATTATGTCATCACACTGGGAACCAGGTTTGCTGCTTTGAAATGGAAAGAGAAGTTGGTAACCACCATTGCTCAGGTGGACAGAGATAAAGCAAACAACCGATTCAACGATGGGAAAGTAGATCCTGCAGGGAGGTATTTTGCAGGTATGCCGCATCTGGTTCCTTTGTGCTGCTGCTCAGTGCTTACCCTGCTCCTCCTCTGCGATTTTACTGTCAGCATGCAGCAGTCAGTTGGAGATGCAGTGTTGGTTTGTAGTCAATATACATGTATAAAAATACAAACTATATAGTTCACGTGTATTTTTGTATGTAGTTTATAGTAAGGGTATTTTTGTCTTCCGTTAGAGTTCAGTCCCATTTAGAAATGTATTTGGATCACCTGGCCACCACCTAATCAGGATTCTTTTTGTAAAAAGAAGGCTACTATTCAGGGTCTGCCTAGTTTAAGACACCTTGTCTTCACCCTGTTGGCATGCTCATTTTGAGTGCTGACGAAGTGCCAATGGAAATACTGGAGCACAGAGAGGAGAAGGCTCAGGGGTATCTTACCCATGGCTGTAAGAACCTGGTGGGGTGCTGGTAAAGGAGGTGGAGCTGGATTCTGCTCAGTGGTACTCAGGACAAGAGGCCGTAGACTGACATTATGGAAATTGTGTGTAAATGTAAGAGAACTCTGTTGCTGGTCATCTGTTAGGATGGTCAGGCAGTGGGACAGGTTTCCCACAGCAGCTGTGCGGTCTCCATCTGTGGAGATATTTAAGACCAGACCGGCCTTGGTCCTGAGCAACATGCTCTGAGCAGGGGTGAGACTAGATAACAGCCAGAGGTACCTTCATGCCTCAGCCATTCCCTGGTTCTCTCCTGGCTTTAAAAGCACTGCCCTGTGCACCTGCTGTGCAGTTAGGTCTTCAGGCTTACCTTAGTGTGCTTTTCCGCATCCTCTCAAGAACCGCTGTCAGCTGACAATGTAAAGATGAGATTCTTTTTGTAAGACAATTTCTGAGGGAGGCGGAAAGTATTTCCTATGCTTCTTCAACACAAAATGTTAAGGTATGTTGAAAATTAAGTGTTGCCAACGCCTTTCTTTTTGAAAGTAAAAGCATTTTGCAGAAGTCACGCTGCATGCCATTTCTGTCACAGTTCATCAGTCAAAACAAAGGCTCTGTTTTGTCATCTGCTAGATGCAAGCACTTCTGAAATCTGCCTTCCTCTTTCATTCTTCCCTGAATTTCTGAAGCCCCTCCGCTGCTCCCTTCTCCTACTGGCATTGTGGGCATCATCACAGCGAGGGGCTGCCACCAAACCCTGCTCGTTCCCTCTGAACCTGCTTTCTGCCCTGTGGCCCCACACAGGTACGATGGCTGAAGAGATTCGACCCGCAGTGCTGGAGAGACGCCAGGGCTCCCTGTACACGCTCTTCCCTGACCACTCTGTGGTGAAGCACTTTGATCAGGTGGACATTTCCAATGGGCTGGACTGGTCACTGGATCACAAAACCTTCTTTTACATTGACAGCTTATCCTACTCAGTGGATGCATTTGATTATGACCTCCAAACTGGAAAAATTGGTATGAACTGTGGTGTTTTAAAATAGTTATTTGTGGCTGAAGATCATGGTGTTAGTTTTCATTCTGGTTGTTACCAAGAGGATGAATTATGTTCTGAGCTTTACGTGCACTTCTTCAGAATCCTCCTTAGAACAAAGCAGCAGAAGCCATATTAAAACTCATCTGTTCCCCCATAGGTCTGTATCTCAAACAAACCAGAGGCAATTGCTAATATAAAATATTTCAATTGCATGATGGAGTTTGAGTAGTAGTCTGGACTCCTGTTACTAAACATGATGTGTATCCGATCTTCCTCCTTAAAAAGAGCAGTGTTCCTTGTATGCTTAGATTTCTGTGGCTGCACGAGGCTAGCTTTTCAAAACTGCTGCTAGGCTTCTCTAGGTTTTTTTTCACTCTATTTTGTTTTTTAAATCCCAAGCAGATGCATCTTAGCAACAGCTGGAAATCAGTAACTCAAAAATCTTCTTCCTTCACTTATTTAAAACAAAGCAAAACAAGCCCATAAGGGCTCCTGCATGCTTGGGCAAAACAAAAATTTTAGTGACTTGGACTAAGAAGTTGCTTTTGATTACACAGACTGCAGGATTTTGCCTTAAAAGAACCCCGTCAATTTGAAATGTTGTTAATTTTAAAACATTTGAAGTCATTCTAGGTGTAGCATCTTGTCCCGATGTCTTTACTATGTTTTTGGTTGATGATTTATTTTTTTCTTTAGGAAATGGTGTGGTTCTCCCTCCTTCCCCCCACTTATTTTTCTGTGGGCAATCTGATAATCCCTGGGAGCACAAAGGAAACTCATTAAAAGCATTGCAACATATGAGAAACATTGAAGTTGTCAGAGCATAAAATAAACAATGTTGGAAAGTTGGTTTTAATTTTCTCTAATAACAGCGGATAGAAGTTCAGATAGAACTATTTGTTTTTAAGTTGACAGCGTGCCTTTGAAGTTATTGCTTTTCCTAACTCTCTGTTTATATAAACTCTCAGTTTATGTAGCTGAAGGTCAGTTTTGTGTTGTAACACCGATAATTGGCACGTTTCAGCAGTCTGTTTGAAAATCTCCAGTTCTCTGACTGGAAGCAAACCGTACTTGAAAGAATTCAGTCTGCTTTTAGAATACATAGTTCGTGTTCTGAATATATATATATTCCTATATATCTCTCCATATATTTATATATAAATCATTAATTTATATTCTAAATCATTAGTTTCTATTCTAAATATGGAGCATGAGTGAAACACTAGAAGAGAGCATCTCTTAGTTGTACTTTTTCTTCTACCCTGCAGGCAACCGTAGGAGTATATACAAACTGGAAAAAGAGGAGAGCATTCCTGATGGGATGTGCATTGATACAGAAGGCAAACTCTGGGTAGCCTGCTACGATGGTGGGAGAGTGATTCGCCTCGATCCTGAGACAGGTGAGTCCTTGCAAAGTCTGCATTAAATAAATAAATAAATAAATAAAGAGAGTTTTTTTTTTTTTCTCCCCTCAACACAGAAATGGTACAACTGGTCTTTTTAAGCCTTTTTATTTATTTATTTATTTATTTAAAGCAAGTGGCTGGTATTGCTCCTAGAAGTTAGCTTTGTAAATAAGTCGCCGTTGTTCCCAGCCTCTGCTGCGTTGGAAAAGGTAAAGCTGCCGTGAGGAATTATTGTTGCACGTGTGAATTGATTGAGTTAAAATAGAACATTTGAATAGAACGTGAGAATAGATAGATGATGGTCTTCACAGGACCCTTCCAACTCAAGTCCAACTGCCTGATCGCTTCAGGGCTAACCAAAAGTTAAAGCATATTATTGAGGGCATTGTCCAAATGCGTCTCGAACGCTGACAGGTGTGGGACTCCAAGCACCTCTCTAGGAAGCCTGTTCCTATGTCTGACCACCTAAACGTCAAATACGTGTTTCCTAATGCCCAGTCTGAGCATCCCCTTATGCAGTTTTGTGCTTTTCTGTCCTGCCATCAGTTCCCAGCAGCAGAGCCCGTCATCTTCCTCTGCTTCCCCTACTCAGGGAGCTGCAGGGAGCAGTGAGATGCAGCACCTGGCATTTTTTGTTGAATTTCATGCCGTTGCTGATTGCCCAATGCTCTAGTCTATCTAGATTCCCCTGCAAGGCTGGTTCCACGCCTAGTGTAGCATGGCATTTACCTGTTCGTCTCATAGCTGGGTTACTTGTTCAGAAGGATGCAGTGAAGGATGATATTGAAGGCCTTACTAGAATCGAGAAAGATTACATCCACTTCATCCACCAAGCGGGTGACCTTACTGTATAAAGTTATCAAACCACTAAGACAGAACTTTCCCTTGATGAACTCATGTGGATTGTGCCTGATAATAGCTTTGTTCTTTAAACGCCTTTTTGTAGCACCCAGAACAATCTCTATAATTTTTCTGGGTACTGAGTTTAGGCTAACAGCTCTGTGGTTTTGTACATCTTCTTTTATACCCTTCTTGTAGCTGGGTGTAACATCAGCTGGCTTCCAATCAGTGGGGGTCTCACCAGGCTTCCGCAGTCTTTGGTGAGCTGTTGAGAGTTGTCCAGCTATAATGTGCTGTCTCCTTCAGCACTCTGAAGTCTGCTCCTGTCAGGCCCCACAGACTTCTAAACATTCAGCTGTTACTAGTGGTCCCTTACAATTTCAGTGGCCAGAAATGGAAAGTCAGTGCTCCCCAGTCATGGTCTTCCAACTCAGAGGATTGGGCAGCTCAAGATCTGTCATTAATATTAAAATATATATTAACATAAATATTAAATACAGGCAAAAAAGGCGCTGAATATGACTCTGACTTTTCCTCACCCTACTTGTTAGGTGGCCATCTGCACCAATCCAGTGTTTTCCTAGGCCTCTTCTCACTCTTGTCATATTTAGAACAGCCTGTTTTGTTGTCTGACACCACGCTGGCCAGTATGGCTTGTTGACATAATGAGATTGCCTGCTCTTGGGCTCTTGAAAGGTGGTTGTTAAAAATCAACCAGCTCTCCTGGACCCCTAAACCCCCCAGAGCTGATTCCCAGGGCGCCAACTCTGCTGGCCCTTTTTCTCCTTACGCCAGAAGTGTTGAATTCAGATAATTCATTATCACAGTGGCCAAGATGGCCACCTACCATCACTACCTACCATCAGCCTTCTCAGTTCTCAACAACAGGTTCAGTAGGGCACCTTTCCTAGTTGGCTCACTAAGTACTTGTAACAGGAAGTGATCTTCAGCTTTCTTTTGGAATTTTGCAGACTTGCTTGTCATGGCAGTATGGTATTTCCAGCTGATGTCTGGGAAGTTGAAATTTGCCATAAGGATGAGGGCAGTGGATCCAAAGATTTTCCTAGCTGCCTGAGGAGCAGCTCATCTGTGTTATTACCCTTGGTGGGTGGGTGCTAGCTAGGCGCCCACAGTTACATCCTCTTGTGTCCACCAAAGATTTACCATCCTCTTGCATCCTTTAAATTGAACATCAGTATTCAGCTTATTGATAATAAATGACATGGAAAATTATTGATAAGCCATGAAATGGTAATGGTGATTTAAGCCTTTTTTTTTTTTTTGTCCCGCTTTTTTTAACATGGTGCTTTGTTTTGGGCACCCTGCTGAAGTTAATACAAGTTTCACATGACACTGATGCCAGCAACATTTTTTTTTTTTGATTGTTGAACGTTATTTACATGATAAATTTTGCAACTGAAATCATAAAAAAAAATATTTAATGAATCCCACAGCATTTTATCATTCCCACAGTAATGTCTTGGGTGTGCCCATTGTCTGAGCCTGCCATGTGTTGCTACTCCCGTTTCATCTTTGGTGGTCTGCCAGGCATGATTTTGACTGGATATAAACTCTTGTAAAGCACTTGAGAAAGACCGAACCACACTGTCTGCAAGGGGCCAGCGAGTGAGAATGAGAACTTGTTTTTGACAAATCTCAGACAGCGCAGGTTTGCATAATGCAGTGCAGGATCTGCTGTGCTGGTCCTGCTCTAACAGAAGTCATGGGGTTTTATGGGGCTGCAGACTAAGGGATGCCAGCATCCCTTGATGTGGGCCTGTTCTGCAGCGTGCTAAAGACCCTGACATGTGTGCACCAAATAGGCTGCCACCTCTCTTCTGACTCCTCCAGGGTCTCTTAACTGAGGTTCAGGTGGACTTTTCCCTTCTTTATATTTATACCCATCTAAGGCTCTGCCAACCTGTGGGACTTCTTCCTGTCCTCCTGGAACACAACCCCAGGAGGACGAAGCTCCAGCTGGGAGATCCCAGCAGCTCTGGGCAAGAAAACTTGTTGGTTTGATGTCTTTTCCAAATGTAACTTCTGAGGTTCAGGGTGAAGCAGGTTTTCAGGTTGGGGCTTCTTTAGCCTTGGTAGCTTCTGCCCTTGGATTCAGGATGTGCTACAGGGAAAGGCTGTGCTGACTGGCTTTACAAAAGGCTCAAAAGGGATGTCTAACTTGCGTGTGTGCCAACTCTTGTCTTACCTCCCAGTCACTTAGTGACCTGGTTTTATGAAACTGTGCCTTTTAATGGGAAATAAGTTATTTTCCAATTCTTCCTCATCGATAATTTTTTATATCCCTTGATTGTACAGGGTCTCTGACAAATTTATTAAGGTTTTTTTCATCTACCGAAAACAAACGTAGAAAAATACTTTTTCAGGTGGATTTCAGAGCAGCCAGGTGCGGATTTTCTCACATCTCCAGGAAGACATTGTTCATCTCAGAGTTTTGTAAACAGTATCATCCAGGCCGTTCTCCAGTGGGACCACTTTGCAAATGCAGTGGGGACCTCTTCCCTTATCTCGTGGGCTCATGCCTCTTCACTTTTGATACACGTTTTCACCCTCTTAGTGCCCTTTCCTTTCTGCTCAGACTTTGTGTCAGACAGTTTTTTTAGGGTGGCCTCTGGAGTGTTTTACAAGATACCACATAACCCATATAGCCATGTAATCCCTCCACTTCCAGCTGACTGAGTAACCACTAAGTGCTGCTGGAGCTGGTTGGCAGGATCATTGCCTGGGAACTCATTTTGGTCCTCGTCACTCCCAGGCAGGGAGGACCAAACAGACGAGGACCAAACAGACAGGGCTTCTTCTCACCCAATTTTCTATATATTTAGATAAATTTACTTTTCTCAGGGAAAGAAAGGAGGTAAGCACATTTGTATAAAACCTAAGCACCATTACACTGGTTATGATTTTCTTTTTTTTTACTTTTATTTTGATTTCTACTGTGGGTCAGTGTCAAAGAAGTTTCTTATGCAACATCAGGAATCCCAGAGTCAAACTTCCCTATTTCATAGATCTTTCACCCCTGTTAGCTTGCTGTTTTCTTTCATTTATTTTGGAAATGAAAGCAAGGCAGTATAAAAGTATCCAGCTCTTGTGTTAGGGCATTTTGCAAAGCAAAAACAAACCCACACACCCCTCAGTCCCAAGTTTTGGAAATATGGATTACATTCATGCTAGCAAGCAAAATGGGTCCCTTAGTCCTGCACCATGTGCCATACTGTAACTTATACTGCCCAGCCAGTGTATCTTCTCATATCAAAAACAGAGCCCAAACAGACCCCAAATCCCTGGGGAGTAGCAACCCCAACGAGGTGGGCCTGCGCCAAAATTGTGGCCGAACTGTACCAATGGCTTAATAAAGGTAGAATCACAGAATCCTTTGAGTTGGAAGGGACCTTTAATGGTCATCTAGTCCAACTCTCTGGCAATGAACAGGGACACCTACAGCTACAGCTACATATTTCTTTTTCACTGTGTCTGTGCCCTGCTCAATATTGTGGAATGGGTGAAGCCATTTGGTGTGTGCTTCTGTCAGTTCTTTGCAGTGCTGATACTGCATTGCAGAAGACCAAAGCACAGCTTATTGGGTGAGGCAAAAGGTTTTAGAGGACACAATAAGTAAGACAAAAGTGCTTTGGTAAACACATCCTGGGAAACTTTACCTTACTCTTAAGCTGACAAAAACTTCTCGCAGGTGTTCAGCAGACCCAATTTTCCATTTTTTTCTTTCTTTTGTAGAGTTCCCAATATCGAGGTTGCTATTCTGCTGTTCCAACACATCACTGAACAGTGTGTTACTCTAAGGGGACCAAGCCTTGCGCACACGTAACTGAAGAGCCAGGGAAATCACATATTTTATGAGGGATTTATATGTATTTCTAGAAAGTGAAAGTCAATTGTAGGTAAACAAGATAGGCATGATGGCTACAAGCCATTATTATATTGCCCAGAATTTGGAGGAGTTGTGGAAAAATCTGCTTTGAAGTATCTCAGCAATCTTGTGGTTAACACCAGAGGCAATCTGTTTACTTCTGTCATTAGGATGGTAATTATTTCTTGGCATAATGAATGCATAATATTTATGGTGGATGTGAGTTTTTTTGTAAACTTCAGACATATCCCGTGATCTCTATTTTATGCAAGCTTTATTTGAAAGGTTATTAAAATTTCAGGAAAATCTTCTAGGAATTAATCTTCCTTAACTTCAGGCAGTGGCGGCGTACCGAGAGTTGCACGAGCTCTGCTCGCTCCGGGCTTCCTTTGTAGTTAAATCAGAGAAGTCAGCAGGTCTGGGGCGGGTTTCATGTGACCTGTTTTAGGGAGGAATTAAATCCCATTTCCATTGCCTATATGGCAGCCTAGATGATGAGCTCAGATGTGGATGTCTGTGCTATGGATGTTAGCATTTAATTAGAGGACACGCTCTAATTTGGGATTTGGGCCACGATGCATTTGTGATAACTGAGATTGAAACTTGTCAAATAACACCTGGTCAGCAGCAGTGTGGCTAACAGAAACCTACCTTCTGTGTCCCGGTGTCCATGAGTGTGCTGAAACACAGCATGGGACCTCCCAGGGCCTCCCCTGTTTGCTTCTGTGGAGTGCCTGGCTCCACAGGGCTTATTTGCAATAATTTGTTTAAATTTCTTGCTTTAAGTAGTCAAACAAGAAACAGCATGCATGCTTCTCTCCAGGAAAAAGAATCCAGACGGTGAAGCTTCCTGTTGACAAGACAACTTCCTGCTGCTTTGGAGGAAAGGATTATTCAGAAATGTATGTGACTTCTGCCAGCGATGGGATGGATAGGGAGTGGCTCTCACGGCAGCCGCAGGCTGGTGGGGTTTTCAAGGTGAATGAGTCTTTTTCCTTTCATTTTAGAAGGCCGTTTTTTTCCTCCTGTACTTAGACAACACAACAGTTGGAGTGGTGGGAAGCGGGAGGAGGATGGTTGTTAGAATGTCATTCATACATGTGAAGTTCGTATTTTAGGTTCCTGTTGAAGGAGGAGAAACTTAAATGCATTCAGAGATTTGAAAATGTTTTTTTATTTAAAATTTGTTACCGGTGACATCCGTACTAGCAAATAAAATGGGTCAGGAAATGTTCTGTAGGCCCTGTAATACATGGCATATTGTAGCTGACAGTGCAAATTTCCTATGCCCTCACGTCTTCTTATTGCTCCTCTCCCAGGAGAGAGTTTTCTGTTTATTACGGGAAGATGTTTTGTACCCTAAACAATGGCAGATAAAAACTTCTGCTTTTATTTACTCTCTAGATATAACTAAACACTCCCTTTAAAAAGATACGTCACCTGAGGATTGTGTTTTTAAGGCCCCGCACTTCTGTGTAGGTGCATATCAAAAGCTACATTGGGAATTACAGAACTAAGACTTGGCAGCATCTGAGAAAAGGCTTTTGGGGAATGGACGATGGACTGAGGAGTGGCCTCTGGCCTGTGACTGCTTAGTGTGTAAAGAGTGTGGGTTGAAATTCCAGCCTGTGGTAAGCTGCTGGATACACAACGCAGTAGTATGTCAGGTTGGACACCATCCTTTTCTAAATTAAAGCAAGTCTGATTGTGAAAGAGGAATGTTTGGTAGTGGTGACTTATTGCATTTATCTTTTTTTCCCCCCCTCTCTTTTCTTTTGGTAGATCACTGGGCTTGGGGTGAAAGGAATCCCGCCATATCCATTTGAAGGTTAGATGTGCACTCTTCGGAATGGATTCAAGAAAACTGACTTAAGCAAGACAAGTCAGAAGGTCTTATCTGGGTGTTCAGCATCTTTTGCCTTGAAACCGTAACACAATTACAGTATCTCATCAGGAAAGGATGAAAAAATAATGAAATACGTGGAATATTTTTAGACTGAAATATCTAATGGTATATTTTGTTGTAGTAAAAGATTCTCACCCTAATAAACTATTGGATATTGTAACTTTCTCCTCTAATGAAATAATTTGTTTCCAAGGGGACCTGGACAGGCTAGAGAAGTGGACCCGTGTGAACTTAATGAGGTTCAGTAAGGCCAAGTGCAGAGTGCTGTGCTTGTGCTGGGGCAATCCCAGGTATTTATAAAAACTGGGGGAAGATCTCCTTGAGAGCAGCCCTGTGGAGAAAGACTTGGGGCTCCTAGTAAAGGAGAAGCTGGACATGAGCCAGCGGTGTGCGCTTTCAGCCTGGAAGGCCAGCTGTGTTCTGGGCTGCATTAAAAGAGGGGTGGCCAGCAGGGAGAGGGAGGTGATTGTCCCCCTCTTCTCAGCAACTGTGAGGCCCCATCTGGAGTACTGCATCCAGGCCTGGGACCTCCCGCACAAGAAAGACGTGGAGCTCTTGGAATGGGTCCAGAGGAGGGCCACTAAGATGATCAGAGAGCTGGAGAACCTCTCCTATGAGGAAAGGTTGAGGGAACTGGGCTTGTTTAGCTTGGAGAAGAGAAGGCTGTGGGAAGACCTCATTGTGGCCTTCCAGTATTTGAAGGGAGGATATAAACAGGAGGGGGAACGGCTGTTTACAAGTGTGGATAGTGATAGGACAAGGGGGAATAGTTTTAAACTGAGACAGGGGAGATATAGGTTAGATATTAGGAGGAAGTTTTTCATACAGAGGGTGGTGACACACTGGAACAGGTTGCCCAAGGAGGTTGTGGATGCCACACTGGAGGCATTCAAGGCCAGGCTGGATGTGGCTCTGGGCAACCTGGTCTGGTGGTTGGCGACCCTGCACATAGCAGGGGGTTGAAACTGGATGATCTTTGAAGTCCTTTTCAACTCAGGCCATTCTGTGATTCATGACTATGATTCTTTGAACTTCTTTTCTTTTTATTGTTTATTCTCCTGTCTCATTTGCAATTTGCTTTATGTGTATGGGAGGGTGACAGCAGTGATTTGTTCGGGTGTGAGAGGTCCTCTTGGAGATGGGTTTGTCATTGCCAGCCAAGAGGCACCAGGAGATGCAGGGCCTGAACCCCCCCATCCTCTACTCCATGTGCGGGGGGTGCAGGCAGGCACGTTGGGTACACACCTCTGTGCCCACTGCTCTGGGAGGGTGGGCAGGCACAGGAAACTTAGCTAGAGATTCTAGGAAGAAATTCCGGCTCTCCCTTTCATAAGATACCTGCTGCACTTCTTCCCGCTGATTTCACAGGCACCGAGTGGTGAGGAAGAGCCCACTCTGCTGGCAGAGCTGAACTTACCACATTGCTAAAACCCAGCAGGACTGCACTGCGGCAGCCCTCGATGCCAAAGCCAGAGCTGCCTCCAGTGCCCTGGGAACTGGGTCATATTCTAACTGGAGCTTCCTGACTGAGCATGGGCCCGCAGATGGTCTGAGAGGTTGCCGCTGCCTGGCCTTTCCCTCCCACCTGCTGGCTCCCTCCATGGGGAAGGCTTCCTGGCTTTTGTTCAGTCCCTGCCTTATTAATGGCACTTACTTGATTTCGTGTAGGGTTGAGCAAGAGCCCAATGACAGGAGAAACTGCATCAGGAGGAGCAGCTGCTATGCCCTGAGGGATTTTTCATCCTCGTGACCAAAATCTATAGTCATAGGTGAAGCATATTTATTCCCAACCAAGCTGGGGAAATCTCAAATAATCCTTTGCAGGCAAAAGAGCTCTGCCGGAGTAAAAGCAGGTAGCGGTGTGTGCTGGGGAGCTGCAGCTCTTCTGAGCTGAAGGTCGGGGAGGGACCATCTGTGTCCTATAGCAGGGTGAACTGTCAAGGAGAGAAGGCCTCCCCTGGCTTTTGGACAGCGCCATTTGAGTGGACATCTGCTGGGGTGAGTGGCTTTCTGGAGTGTGTTAGTGACTGTGCTTTCACAAGCTCTAACCATGTTGCTTGTCCCCAGGACAACACTGCTGGCTGCAGGTGAGGACTGTCTGGCTGAAGAAAGACTTTAAGGGCTGGGGATGGCCAAATTATATGCAAAGCAAAGTTTCCAGAGGGAGTAAAATTGGACTGTACTGTAAGGAGAAGAAGCTATGCAAGGGTAATTCAGGGTCTGGTGGAAAAAAGGAGAGGAGCGACAGATTTGCTGAACACTTGCATAGTCGCAGTAACAAATCCAGTGCTATTGTCTGAGTGCATGCCTGTAGGTAACACAAGAGAAATAGCAGTATTTAAATACTGCATTAATATGCATGGTGCACTAGTGCCTTGCTACACTCCCCCCTGCTGCACTTTTGGGAAGAGCTGGGGCCTATAAGAAGCAGCACCAGAGCAGATCAGCAGGGCTGGAGCCCAGTGGGAAGCGCTGCAAGGGAGTGGGGAGCCCCAGACACAAGTACAGGTACAGGGGTGCATGGCCAACTTTGCTTTACATTCGTGCTTTGCAAACTGACAGAGGCAGATGAAAATGCATGGTGGGGGTTGCTGCAGGTTTGCATCACTTATGCCCAGAGACCACAAAGCCTCTGAGATGGCCTCTGAGAAGGCAGGCACTAGGGACATCAAAATGGTGCCCCGGGCTGGGAGATACGATGCTTGCTGTAGTGGTAGATGAGGAGTCGGGGGGGGGGTAGGAGGCAGAAAGGCAGAAAGAGATGGTGCAAAATGGACTGGGGGCAGAACTCTGTTGGGGTCCAGGTGCACCAGCGAGTACATTAGGTCTGGGGTGGTGTGAGGATGTCTTCAGTGCTGTGGGCCTGGGGGTGCCTGGGCAGGGGGACGGCAGGAGCCTCCAATTGCACCCAAGCTGCTTGCTGGCTGGGCAGTGTGCACAATTTGCTTGTTACAGTGGTGAGGCAAAGCTTTCCTCCCTTTGCGTGACTTGGCTTGTGTGTGTTGGGGAAGGTCAAATCACCAGAACAAAAGAGCTGAGCGGGAAATGTGGTTTTCTCCATTAAAATTCCTTTAGGAAAAATGCTAGTGGGAAATATATATATGTATATATAATTTTACATGAAATCTTCTTCAGAGGTATAATTTTAGGTGGGAAGAAAGAAAGTATGAGGCAAAATGAGAAGTGCCGTAAGGTAGATATTGGGAAAAATTCCTTCTCAGAAGGATTGGTGAGGCAGTGGCACAGGGTGCCCAGGGAGGTGGTGGAGTCACCGTCCCCAGGGCTGTGGATGTGGCACTGAGGGACATGGTTAGTAGGCATGGTGGGGGTGGGCTGGTACTTGGACTGGCTGATCACTGAACCCTTTTCCGACCTTAATTCTATGATTCTGTGGTAGAGGTGGAAGGTCCACGCTGTGCTGCAGCCTGGAGCTTGTCCTCAGCCCAGTCACAGCTGTGAGAGCGTGGCAGGAGCTGGGGCTGGGAGTGCTATTTGTGAGGTGAGGAATGTTAGAACTGGTCTCTGGCTTAGGGCTCTAAAGTTTTTATCTCTGGGTTTGAAACGATGATGGCTGTGGTCTAAGTCAGTTATTTGCTTATCTGAGTGAATAATTTGAACATCATAGAGTGTTTGTTACGTTCTTACATAGGTAAGGAAATGCATTGCTCCAGTGTGCCAGTTCAGGACAGGCTCCTGCCAGGGGCCAGGATGCTGTGTGTGGCCCTGGCTGTCCCCCTGCTGGGCTCTGTCCCTGCCATGTCCCTGTCTTCTCCTCACATTGTTATCACCTTTGAATCATAGAATATCCCGAGTTGGGAGGATCATCAAGTCTAACTCCTGACTCCGCACAGGACCACCCTCCCTCTGCAGGGCAGGGTTGGGTGGGAAAAGGCACTCAGCATCACCCACCTGCACTTCTGTAGGCCAAAAAATGGCCAATGCCAGACAAGGGGGAAAAAATAAAGTCTGGGAAGCCACCTCAACTCACCTTTTTGTCACCCGAAAAAACTCATTTGCTCCTAAACTGGGGAAGATTGGGCTAGACCCAGGACATGTGTGTGGTGCAGTGTATCTCTTCCTCTCCTGCTCTCATGACACAAGAAAACACTGAGCAAGGACTTTTCCCATCGTATGTTGTGCTGCTCGGCCCTGCGGCCTCGCCTGCTGACTGCATGGAAAGCACAGCCGGCTTCCTGCCCACTGCTGATAGCATCAGCTCTTACTCATTTTTAATCAGCTCTGAAAACAGCAGCCAGTTTCATGCTAGAAAAGAGGCATCAGCCCCAGTCCTGCAATCCTTTCCTCAGCAGGTGTGTTGTTTTGATTACCCGCGGAGTTTCACATTGGTGCCCTACAGCTTGATGGAAGCGATCAGCTGCTTGGCCCGGGGAAGATGGTGCTTACAGTTGTAAGCTCGCTGTACACAGCTGCTGTTGCTCTGTACCTGCATTAAAGCTTCAGCTGTCTGTCGTCTTGTGCAGAGCTCTGGCTTGAAATTAAAAATGAAATGATGTCTGCTGGCAGGGGAGGGAGTAAAACAGAAAAGGATCCTTGTAAGGCCAGTTGTTGACTTGTACTGGGTTTGCTTTTCATTTTCAAGTGGATGTTTTGACGTTAGTTCTTCATTCCTAAGAGGAAATAGCGCATACAGCCTCATTCTCATAAGGGGTTCAAGAGGCTGAAATGCTGATGACATTCTGCAGAGGGGACACAGCCAGAGTGATTGGGGTGTTTTTAGCCTCTTGTATTCCTTTCGGGGAGAATATAGCAGGATTTGGTGGTTTCTGCTTGGAAGTATTATTTTTTTCTTGCACGCTCATCGCTGACGTGTTAGCGCTGTGGGCAGCAGCTGTGAGGGGGTTTTAGGAGGTTCTTTTTCTCTGGCACCTCATAGTGTATTTGGATTTTTACTTTAGACATGATGTTGCCTGCATCTTTCTTCAATGGAGTCTGGTGTCAAAGCAGAGACCCAGAGATGCTGAGATGCTCTGTATATATTGCATATAAAAGGTATATGGACATGGCAATTGGGCAAAGAACCAATGAGGTCCAATAACTACCACCCCATACCTTAATGTGTACATACAAAATCGCTTCTTAGTGATTAATGTGTTGGCCCTGCACTTTCAGCATCTTCTTCAGACACTGTTTCTGGGGAGAGAAGGATATATTCTAGGGCAAAACCAATTGTCTTGAACTCACCTTGGGACCGAAGAGCAGGAATGGTCCCTGCCTCCCAAGTGGGGGCATTTTCACTCGGGGTGATTACTGACTCTTCCCACTTAACTTTGAAGCGTATTAGTGCTAATGAATTATCAGCAAATCTTATCCTCAGCTCACCTGCTGGGAAACAATGCCTGCAAACAATAGTAGGCTATAGGAAGAGTGTTGTGTCAGGGGCTGGCCGGCTCCCAGGGCACATCTCTCATCTCTGACGGGTGGGTGCAGCAGTGGCACCTCCGTCAGCGCTGATTGTGGGAGCCAAGGCCCCCTCTGTTTTGCAATAGCTGCGTGAAGGTGGTGATTGCTCAAACCAGAGCAGGCAGGATAAAACCTGAGACCATGGAAACGTCACAGGAGCCTGCTATGTTACTCCTCTGTTTGGGATTTGAGGGGCTTTGCCAATCACAAATTCTGCTTTTAAGCATTGTTGGTATGAAAAATGCACACATGGAGAGCGTTTCTTTAAATCAGTTCCTGACTCTCTTCCCTTCAGGCCATGTCCTCCTCCATCAGAATTGAATCTGTTGTGAAGGAGAAGAACCGGATGGGAGAATGCCCGGTCTGGGAAGAACGGGAGAACGCGCTCATCTACGTTGACATTAATGGCCAGAAAGTCTGCCGCTGGAATGCAGTCAGCCGCGAGGTGAAGTGCGTGTCTGTGGGTAAGGGCACCGCCATCAGGGGTATGAACTTGTCTCAGGAGTCTCCTCTGTGTCTGCAGAGGGAAAGATTTTGTCCCAAGGGCTGTGTGTGCCTAGGAGGTGGGGATATTTGGAGGACATGAAGGTGGCAAGATGTGGTCCTTGAGAGGACATGGAGATGGCAAGATGTGGTCCTTAAGAGGGGAGGATGTTGCAGAGGTGACTGGAGAAGTGTTGCCTTTGCTGTGCTTGCATCAGCTGGGCCTTTCTTGGGTCAGGGATGCCCTTGGAGAGGGGGGGGAGGTCAGGGCTCCTGGTGGGCCCGGAGGTGCCCATCGTTTTGTGCTTCCTGTCACCCACAGATGCTCGCGTCAGCTCCGTGGCCCTGCGGCAGCCTGGGGGCTATGTCATAACCCTGGGGACCAGGTTTGCCTTTCTGGACTGGGACACCCAGAAGGTCACCACCATCCTCGAGCTTGAGCAGGATAAACCCAACAACAGGTTCAATGACGGCAAAGTGGATCCAAAGGGGAGGTACTTTGCTGGTAAGTCCCTAGCAGAATTTTCCTCTTGAGCAAAGAGAATCCAATGACGACGTGTTTTGTGTAGTGCATTTTATTCCACATCAACTCCTTTGTTGAGTTCCCCACAAAAACCACTGTTGCCAGTGTGGGTGATCTTGTGAGTGCTGTGCTCAGCTACTGCTTCAGCCTCCGATCAACCAACGGAGGAGGACATGCAATCCTGAATCCTTTGATCTAGATGAGGGCAGGGGCTGCCCACAAGGACTGTCAGGCAGGAAGGCTCTGCTTCTACTTGACAGATGGCATTTCCCCAAAATCTGCAGCACGTGGTCAACCTGTGGGAAACAATGCTGGCAGAAAGCCTCGGGCTGCCACTGGTTGCAATGCAGCCAGGGTGCCCCTGTGCTTGTTTTCCTCCCAAGCACAGCCATCCACAGTGGGCGCAGAGAGTGACTGATGAGAGAGGAAATGGCCCCACACTTAATCTGTCAGCCAGCCGTGTCGTCTTCTTTCGTATTTGCTAAAATCAGCAAATACCTTTGGCTCCCAGTTATGCTTTAGGGATGATGTGTCACTGGACTTCAGAGTGAGAAAAGGGGAGAAGAAAATCTGCTTTGCACACCTGCCCCTAGCTGTGCAGAGTGGATCAGTGATTTTGACAGCAGGTATGGCCAAATGTTGTAAAAGTAACGTAGAAATCTTACAAGATATGAGACCGACAGAAACAGATTGTCACAGCTGAAAGAAAATGTAAATGCTTCTTATAGGATGCTTACCACCCTTCATTGCAGAGCTCTCTCTTTGGAAAAGGCTGATTCAGAATTAAATGATGAGTACAACACTGAAGAATAATTTGATTTAAAAAAAAAAATCTCAACTCTGTTATTCTTTACTGTTTTCTGAGGTAGCCATGTGATTTACAGCACCTGTATTTTGAGGTCACGGTACATTTGAATAATAAAAGTAGCCTACAAAAAAACAAGAGCATATGACACTTGCCTGCATCCTTTTTTTTTTGTTTTCCTTTGAGGACTGTAAGCAAAACTTCAGCCTTTGGTGTCTTGTGGCTTTCTTCTCAGTCTCACTGCCTAAGACTGAGCTCACTGAGATGCAGAAACTTGCCCTGCCATTGGCCAGTATCACCTCCCCAGGACAGCTCCTCTTCTCTGTCTCACCACTCTGACAGCATCCAGTTTGCCCCATTCTCACTGCCACAGGGGGAGGATTTTTCTCTTCTTCTACCACCCTGCTGTTTCCCACATGGCTTTTACAACCTTCCGGTGTATAGGAAATTCTCCAGGCCCATTTCTACAAACTCTCCATCCTCACAATGTTTCCACAGTTCAGCTGCTTTGTCACCGAGTGTTACCTTGGGTTGGAGATGTTCTCACTATTTGAGGCAGCCTATTGCGCTAGAGCATTCAATATCCAATGAATAATAGCTGAAGTCATGAAAGCTTAAAAGAGTGTGACAGCAATGCCTGTTGCTAGGACTCCTTGCTAAAAGTTAAAGGAAGCTTCTGACCAAGCGCGGTTCCTGTGGGAACAAGCTTTTCCATCCTAAGCAACACTTCTCCTGCTTTTCTTTCAGGCACGATGGCTGAGGAGACAGCACCAGGGGTCCGAGCAAGACGGCAAGGGGCTCTCTATACTCTTTTCCCTGACCTATCAGTAATAAAACAGTTAGACCAAGTGGACATCTCCAATGGTCTGGACTGGTCCCTGGACCACAGGACCTTCTTTCACATTGACAGCCTGGCGTACGCTGTGCATGCCTTCAACTATGATGTGCACACTGGAAAGATCGGTACACACGCTTTTTCTGAGTTCGCAAGGAGTGTTTTTGCTCTTTCTGCAGCAAGACCAGAGGATGTGATATGTTGTGGTTTATCTGACAGATCTCTTATCTTGTGTTTACAGCTTCTTAGCAGGCTGACCGTGATTTTTCTCATTTGGTTATACTGCAGGTGCATTTGGTGAACTGTCTTTTGACAGTCCTTTGACTTTGGCACTTTCAGCTGGATAGATGGCTTGTGTTTAGAGCTGTCCCCAAGGAGCTGCAGGGATGAAGCCATTTATCCCAGGAATTAGTTTATGCTAACAAGGGTGCTGTTTATTCTTGACTGCCATCTACTGGAATGCTCCAATTATATTCACTTCAGAAATGTGAATGCAGAATTAGCATGCAAGTATGTCACAGAAATGTATTTTAAAAAACAAATTACCATTGCTACCGAAGTTTCTCATTTCTGAAGGTAAAGGTATCTGAAGAAGTTGAATAAATTTCACATAAAGTCATTTTTTAGACAAATATTTTTTATGCAGAAAGGAAACTCAAATACAAGGTTGACTGATAGAACCTCAGTCAAAACTGTGAAGTGTTTTCAGACTGTATCAACTGTATCAAACTGTATCAACCTAATCCTTCCATGGGAGTTGGAACAGCTGAACTTCCATCCCTTGTGCTCCGGTCAGTGTGACCTTGGTGTAATCGTGGGTGAAAATCCTACAAAATAATTACAATTGCTCAGATTGCTGCTTTCTCTGCTGTCTAAATTTTAGGAGAAAGGATTTCTTAAACAGATTTTATGAAGATTTTCTCCCCAGAATATGAAATCCCAATGATCCTGTGCCACTGCCTACGTGTTTGGTGTGGGGCCTGTGCGTAGCCTATGTGCTACGCAGGCCTAATCAAAATGGGGGGCTTTGCCGGCCTTCAAAATAAATGCAATTCTTGATCTTTGCCTGAGAGAGAGAGAGAATTGCTGGTATTTAAATTCAGGGGTGCATTGCTCATAATGAGACACCCCTGGAGAGCTGTCTCATGCCTCTCCTGCAGCCTGCCCCAGACTGGTGTACCACTTGGAGGAGGAGGAGCGGATGCCCGATGGGATGTGCATTGATGTGGAGGGGAAGCTCTGGGTGGCCTGCATTGATGGCGGAAGAGTGATCCGCATCGATCCGGAGACAGGTGAGGCCTGCCCCGGCTGAGCCGTGCTTGTGGGACAGCCTGCCTGAGCAGCCAGGCTTCCAAGGGCACCTCTGGAGGAGACCACTGCCTGAGCTGGGCTCCACTGCAAGGGCAGGGCCTTCTGTGTAAACAACCACAGCTGTGCCACCTTCACTCATGGTAATTTCACATCTGTATCCTTCCTGTAAAAAGGGAATTGGAAACTGTCTCATATCTTTCCCAGGAAAAAGAATCCAAACTGTGAAGCTGCCGACTTCAAGGATCACCTCCTGCTGCTTTGGAGGAAAGGACTACGCAGAGATGTATGTGACGTCTGCCTACGATGGGCTGGACGAGGCCACCCTCGCCAAGGAGCCTCAGGCAGGAGAGATCTTCAAGGTGATGGGATTTGAGATCTTTCTGTAAATTAGGCCTCTCAGGCCTGCAGCTCCTATGTTTGCCTGTTTATGTAGCATGTTCTGTATGTTGTGTAAAGAAATAAGTCACCGGAGCAAAACTTTGCATCTCATTCCCCCAGATTGTGAGATTGTTTTTTGATGTTAAAAGTGGGCTCTACATTTTAAATAATTAACAATCCGTATTTTTTTGCCAGAGGTCTTGAATCCAAAGTTTTTTTTCTGTCTTCATTTTCCAGTCCATCTGCTCTACAGTTGTGGTTGCTGTGGTTCCTTGGAAGTTGACCGTAGTGTAAAAGGGAAGGGCTATTAGTGAGGGAAATGGAAAAAAATTAAACTGTATTATCAGTTTGGCAATAGACGAAGACATGTTCTAGGAGGAATTGGGGCTCTAATCTGAGATCTGAGTCCTTCTAATGGAAAGCAGTGCTTGGAAGAGATTTCCTATGGCTGAGAACTAGTATATCTCTCAAGTAGCAGAGTTTAGGAGGCCACAAGAGAATTAAATATCAAAAGGTCATTATGAACATTTTTGATCTCCTTTCCTCAGTCCTCCAGCTATAAAAGGGAATTGGTATTTTCCAAACTCACATTTGTTTTGCATCGGCAAAGCTGTTTAAAAATTGCTATGACTTGTTTAGGTAAAACAGTACCACGTGTAACCGTCACTAATAATGTGTAAATTGCCAAAATTAGTGACCAGTGCTTAATAATCTTAAAGATCATAATGATCTAAGATTCTAAGGAACTCCATGTAACGACTCTTTCTTGGCTCTTCTTGAAGTAAGAGACTCTTGATGTAGGGATAGGTTGCTATGATATTGTTTTACACAACACATGAATGTTTCCATTGTGCTCAGTCATAGATTTATCTTTTTCTTTTTATTTATTTATTTTTTTGTTTATTTATCTATCTATCTATCTATTTACAGATAACAGGCCTGGGTGTTAAAGGGATCCCACAGAATTTTTTTGCTGCTTAGAAGTCACCACTAAGTAACAAATGAGAAGTGCTTGGCTCTTGTAGTAATGCTGGGAAGGAGAAGTCCAATGAACTACAGAATCCATCCCTGTGAGGATTTCTAAACCCATGATTGAGAATGTGCTTGTTTGGAACTGAAGATATTCCTTCTTCTGTGGGTCCATAGCAGGATACAATAGGTTAGAGAGGTAAAGTCTTACAACTTGACATCTTTTGTGACTTTACATAAGCCTCTTTGAGCTTGAGCTTGGTTTTTTTGAGCTTTCTGATGACCAGCTCTGGATTTTCATGTCTCTGTGGTTCCCAAAGCAGATATGGCTCCTGGTCTGTCTCTTCATGAGACAATGATGCAAGAGAAACAATACGGCTGATTTTAACACACATTTTGAGAGTGATATCTGGAACAGCACTGCTCCTTTTCTGTGGGCTTTCATCTCTTATTTGGAGTATTCAGGCTCCAATTTTAGGTCCTAGGCTGTTTCCATTTGCTTTGTCACAATTTTTTTTTGTCTTGCCTTTAGGCCATCATTCATGCCTTGGAAATAAACTATACAACTACTTTTAAAAGGTGTTAATGGATTTTTTTTCCTGCATTCAGTTATTACCATGAAAAAGCTGAGAAACCACACATAGTTGGTTTGTAGACAGGTTTTGAGTTACCAGAATGATAGAATATAGCCTATGATACCAAAAAACGATGCTCTATAGACTTGTCCCACCAGAGGTCATATTTGCACATGGACGTCTGGACTTCTTTTTGCTTTCTATACCTTCTTATTGCATGTGTGGTTTCAGCTTCTTATTGCACACAAGGCTCCTCCCTTCCTCTCCTGTTTCAAGTCTTGCTTTTTCCCCCTTCTTTTTAGATTTTCTTCTCTTCCCTCTGAGTTTATCCCTCTATTTAGAGTAATGTCAATTTTGGTCAGCATTCTTTTGTCTCTTTGTGGTCCATATTACTCATTATCAGGTTCATATGAAATCCTTCTCTCTTCCTTCAATGCCGTGGTTTCTGGTTGCACTACCCTCACTTCCTCTTTCTTCTCTAGGAGGGCAAGTGTGTTTTATTGACATTTCTCCCTTTGCCTGAGACATGCAGAGTTTTCTTCCACACTAATGCCTACGCCAATGCTGAGACTGGCTCCTCAGGATTCATGCAGGAGACAGTCAACCTACCCTTACCTCTTACATGAAAGTAGGATTCTGCTTAAAAATGCAGAAAATTGCAACATTTGAAAGTTTTATGAGCTGAAGAAGGCTGTTAAATGCACTACACACAATTAACATGAGCGAAAAGGAAGTTATGCATTTTTGCATGTTTATTAGGCAGAGACAATGTTATGTATAGTTTTTGAATTGAACTAACTCTTTCTTCCAAAAATAATAACTAGAAAATTAAACACTCCAAGGACTTGATGTGGAGCTGTCCAAAGCCAAACTGGGCAAATTGGAATGAAAAATAATGTCCAGTTTCATGACAAAATGAGGAAAATATCAGTTTGCTGAAACCTAAAATTGGTTTCAGTGCTTGACTAGTTACTTCTGCCAACTTGGTAGGTTACTCGTTTGAAAGCATGTTTTCTCACTGAAGTGAGAAATATGCACTGTTTGGCTGTTATTTTCACTGAATTTATTTTAAAGACTGTAGTAGATCTTAACCACAACATCGTGATTTCAAGGAGGTATATTTTTAAGAAATGTGCATTCAAAAATTAAAACGGAATCTGCACAGTGGAAGATTTTGGAATATTTTTTGTATATTTATTGGTTTTGCTTGAGAATGAGAGTGAGGGAAAGGAGGCATCAGTAATTTGGGGATCATATTGTGAATTATTCCCAATTGTTCAATATTTGTCAGGTAAGATTGTTTTGTTTTTTGAAACTGCTCTTCATTCCAACTCCAACAGCATATGCCAAGGGTCGACTATTTTGGGACCTGTATTGACTTGGTTGAAGAAACTCCTGAATATGGGGTTTACCCAAAGGCATACCTGCAGGGAGCCAGGTCCTGTCCAAAACCTGCCCAGTCTGAGACAGTGAGTAATGGAAGTGAAGCTGCTCACCTCCTCTTACTGCTTCTACTACAAGAGCTACAGACAGGACAGAAGCAGTGCTTTACATGTCAGCAAGTGAAGTGTACTTTGCAAAAAGCTGTGTGTGTGAAAACAGAGTGTTGTGGAGAGGTAAAACGGGGCTCTCAGTGTTTCTTGGTCTCGTACAGACCTGGGCCCTGACAAAACTGTCATTTTCTCCAGAAACTCTATGGCCTGCAGTTCATTATCCTGTGAGCAGGAGCTGGTGATACCTCAGAGGTACAGAAAGCACAAATCAAGGTTCACCTTAGAGGTTATTTAACTGAGAACCTAACACTATGCTGGATTCATTGTAACCCATTTGATCCCAGCTGGGGAAGTAGGCTTTGTCCCATTGAAGGATACAGCTTTGTGGGAACCTGCTTGATTTTCAGGAAGAATTCCTATTTTTAGGAAAAGCATAGTATACATGCTACACCTTTTCACTGAATCAACACATTTTGATCTGTCTTTTGTTTGTGTATCTGTAATTACTTTTTAGGGAAAGATTTACTTTCATTGTGTTAGAATACTTAAAACCTATAGACAGGCACTGAGATACAGCTTTTGCATTGAATTCGGTATCTGCATACTGCCTGGAAAGATAGCACATAATACAGTTTCAGGTCCTTAATGCTGACACTTGGCAATGTTATAAAATGGTCAGTAATACTCATTGTTTACTGGACCAGATGTTCTGTGTCTTTTTGTCAAATGTTTGTCTCTTCCATCATTGTTACTCAAAGCCTTGAGTTAGCTCTCAGACACTGCAGTATGAGTAGGGAGAAAGTAGTTGATAACTTGGTAGGAGAGTCCCCCAAATAACCCATGCATGGAACAGCAGGGAAACAGTAGTTAGCTGTTTGGAAATGTCAGACAGTTTCCACAGAGTGGTATGCAGATCGCCCCTAAATTTGGCTGGCTTCTTCAGAACCAGCATCCCTCCTAGCACTTTTGAATGAACCAAGCTGGGTTGATTTCTTCCTTTCAGAACATGTTAAGTGCGCTGCTCCCTTATATGTCACACTGGGGGCTTGCTGACAAGCAGATCTGGTAAAAGGTGGGAGGTAGATCAAACTCCATGTCCCAGGACAATGTCCATCCATTCTGAAGGGGGATGTGACATGGGGGAGAGAAGTGGTATATTTGACCCCTTCGGATGAACTGGGCCAGTCATGAAATAAATTTGGGATCAGAGGAGCACAGAATCATTAGAATGGCTTAGGTTGGGAGAGATATTAGTCATCCAGTTCCAACCCCCTGCCATGGGCAGGGCTGCCCCCCACCAGCTCAGGCTGCCCAGGGCCCCATCCAACCTGGCCTTGAGTGCCTCCAGGGATGGGGCACCACAGCTTCTCTGGGCAGCTGTGCTAGCACCTCACTGCCCTCTGAGTAAAGAATTTCTTCCTATCATCTAACCTGCACTTCCCTCCTTTTAGTTTAAAGACATTCCCCCTTGTCACTATCTGCCTATGTAAGAAGTTGGTCTCCCTCCTGTTTATAAGCTCCCTTGAAGTACTAGAAGGCCACAGTGAGATCTCCTTGCAACCTTCTTTTCTGCAGGCTGAACAAGCCCATCTCCCTTGGTCTGACTTCATAGGAGAGGTGTACCAGCCCTCTGGTCATCTTTGCAGCCCTTCTTTTGGCCTACTCCAACAGCTCCAGGTCTTTCTTACCTCAGGCCTGGACACAATGCTGCAGATGGGGTCTCATGAGGGGGACAATCCCCAACCTCTTTCCTCTCCCTGCTGACCATCACTCTTTTGTTGCAGCCCAGGATACAGCTGCCCTTCTGGACTGCAAGCACGCACTACTGGCTCATGTCCAGCTTTACATTCACCAGGATGAAAGTCCTTCTCCACAGGGCTGCTCTCAGTGAGTGCTCCCAGTCTGTACTCATATCTGGGATGGTGCTGACCCAAATGCAATACCTTGCACTTGGCCTTGTTGAACCTCATTAGGTTCTCATGGGTCTGCTTTTCAAGTCTGTCCAGGTCTCTCTGGATGTCATCTCTTCCTCCTGGTGTATCAATTGTACCATACAGCTCGGTGCCACGAATGGAGCTTTGTCTGCTAAGATCTATTGACTATATTTGGCCATTGAGCAGGGTTTTCTGGAGTACATTATTTCAGTGTGGTTACTTGGAGTGTACTATAAAACCTGTGCTAGGTACTTTTTCAATGCTTGTTCTAGGTAATCAATCTGGGTCATCAGTAAGCGCTTTCTTGCTCTGCTATTTGACCTGATAATTAGTAACTCAGGATAAAGGCTCCTGGCCCATTGCTTTTCTGACTCTTACCTTGGTCTTTGAGGGAGGTGAGTCCCTGCACCTGCACAAAACCAGTGTGTTTGAGAAATAAAACCTGCAGCTCATTCTAATGTTTGCTGAACTAACTACTGTTCTTTTTTTCCCTATTTACAATTCCAGTAGTAATTAAGCAGCTGGGGATTCTTATCAACTAAGGTGTTAAATGCCTTCTGGCACCATACCTATGCTAAACTGGTATAAAGAACATTGCGAATTATGCAA
The DNA here is from genome assembly GCA_030625065.1 of Alectoris magna. Classification (NCBI taxonomy): domain Eukaryota; kingdom Metazoa; phylum Chordata; class Aves; order Galliformes; family Phasianidae; genus Alectoris; species Alectoris magna. The sequence goes on from CM060560.1 coordinate 66,718,905, forward strand.
GATTTCCTGTTTACCCACTCTGGAGAGGAATGTGAAGGCAGGATGTTTGGAGGATAGTCAAGTGTCTTAACTTTTAATTAAAAAGTAGGAAATGTGCGCAGATAATTCATTTAATAAAAGAAAAATCCATTATTTACAACATTGCCTATCCACTAAGCTCTGTCAGAAAAGGAAAGTGGATTGTTTTGAAACAATTTGCCCATGAGAAATCCTTACTGCTCTCACATTTTTCTTCTAGAGCTTCCCTGGGCATGCAGTCCAGGCTCACTGGTTTGTGAATCTCTAGTCACTCCTTCCCCTATCTCCAAGGGGAAATCTTGTGTGCGTCACTTAAACTCCATGGTTGAAGTGTACTGGGATCTCTCTTAGCTTAGCAAGGCTTCCCAAACTGAAGAAATGATGAAAGAGGCACGTCTTTCTGTTGCTCAGAGACCTTCCATTTCACTTTTTAGATTTCAGAAATTATTGTTTTATGATTTTGCTTCTTAAAAAAAAAGTGTTTACTGAAAATCAGGGTGGGGCTATGTTCCAGCCTTCTTAATTAAACTGAAGCTCTTTTCCTGGAGCACAAGGCATGAAGGAAGGAGGTATGGGACTAGGTTTGTTCCCTTTGTGCATTCTGGGAGCAATATGGTACCTGTAGCCCTTGGTGAGGATACTCTCTTAGATGTCTTCTGCGTGACCAAGTCGATGCACTGGTGGGGATCACCCACCGGGTGTGATGCACGGCAGAGGTCTGCTGCCTTTTCAGGTGTAACCTGCTAGTTGGGCCTCTCCCCTACATGTGTTGTAGGCAGAATATGAAGGGTCTTGTCAACAAGGTAGTGGCCACTAGTGGGATGCTTTCACCTGGGAATGTTTTTGTTCTTGTATTTTCTAGCTTCTGCAGGATAGTCTGACTAGCCTATTTTGCCCGCCTGAAAAGACACATCTTTGTGAAAACCTATTTCGTCTAAATTGAGGTTTCCAAATATTCAGGTAGGATGTGAATGAAGCTGGTTAAGCATCACAGCTGTACTGGCATTGCTGCTGTATCCACATACTTTCACAGGCTTGGAAATACTAGGGTATAGGTTTGCTACACTAGCTTTTACTGTTGTATTTAGGGCTCTGCACAATATGGAAGTATCCAGGTTCTTAAGTGCGTAAGAAAATATAATCATTTTTCTAACAAGCTTTGTTTATCTGTTTATTGTTCGGATTATGAACCTTGTTTCAAGGAGAAACTCTAAAGATGGTCTTTTTGTTAATGAGAGAGGAGATGGACACAAAGTAGTTGACTTCAAATAAATTCACTAAGTGCTACTTACTGAAAGGAAATAAGTCCTTGACAGAACAAAGAGGCAGTTGCCCTGGGGAAATAAATTGGCTTTGCACTGTGTGTTTATTTTACCTTGACCCTATCATACTCCATATTCACATAAGCATCAGACTTACAAGCATATCTTTGAATACAGATATTTGCTACCTCCTTGCTGTTATTGCTCTGTGTCAGTGTGGACTGAGATTGCTGTGGGTGATAATGCACAGCCTGCAAAGGAGAGACATGGAACTTTGGCCTGCCTTGCCTACTAACTCTTTCATCTACCTGAAGGGAGATGATGGTGGAGGAAAAATCAAAACCAATGCTTTTGCAAGGACATTTCCTCTTCCTTAAAACATCTCAGGTCCAAACAGTTAGGCTGGTCTACAATGGACCTGCCTGTATTTAATGTGGAAAGAGGTGTTGCAGTGTGTGGAATTCCACCTGTCATAACTGTTAAGGTGACATGATCACATTAGAAGTTTAGAGCGGTGATGGGTAGGCTACAGGAAAACCAATGAATGTGAGGTTGGTCTGGAACAGATAGGGGAAGCCTTGCTTGTCTTACAAGGTGCTGGACTGGTTTCCATTTTGGGATGCTGGGCATCTTGGGAAGTGTTCTCTGATCAGAGAGTATTAAGATTTTCTCTAAGGTAATGAGGGTGTACACAGACCCCAGAATCTTTCTGCATTACAGGTACTATCAGCTCCTGGTAGAAAGCCTGCTCCTTAGCCTTCCTCCTCCTGCTCTTCCCATTCTATAAAGGCCTATGGGTGGGTTTTGAGCTGTTTTTTGGCTACCTTGTTGGATGCTGTGTGGTGGCTGACTAACTTTGGCCAGTCTTGCCTTGAGTTATGCATCGTGTGTGCACCTGGATCCTTCTTCAGCCCTCTTCTACCCTCTGCTGCACCAGAACTTGCACACACTTCTTTGAAGCAGCTTGGGCCTGCTTATGTGTTGACACAAATATCAGAAATATGACATAAAATTTCTTTTCAATGTATTTGCAGAAAGGTTGAAGCAGATGCTTACTTTCTTCTAGGAAATACAAACCAATGATGAAAGCTGCAGATGATCTGGGATATTGCTATAGAGAAAACAAATAGAAATACATGGAGATTAACTTGAGATGATACTACGGGATTTTAGAGACAGAATTTTTTTTTGTTTGTATCTTTGTTTTTGGAGCTATTCAGCATAAATTCCCTCCCAAAAAAATAGAATGCTATGGACAAACTTGCCTGTACTATCTTGGCTTGAGGACGGCTGTATTTTTGCTGGCTTGGAGAAATTTGAGGTCTGGAATTGTGTCTTCCAGTGTGGCATTCCTTCACTATCTTGTAGGCCGTGCTCCTGGGATGATTACCCACAGCTGTGTGCTCTTGTCCTTTCTGCCAGACCCACAACTGGGCCATGGCTCCCTCCTCTTCTCCAGCCTGTTTGTTTGTGGTCTTTGATAAAAGGTTATTGCTTTGAATTCAACAAATTCCTCACTCTGATGAGGAGAGATACAGGCAGCTCCAGGGTCTAACTCAGCAGACTGAGTTTAGATATCTTGTTAAGACTAGAGGATTACACCTTTTAATTATTTACTGCCTTTGATTGCAAAAGGAGTCTTAGCTGGATAAGTGCAGACATCAGGAGGCATCAACGCTGCAGGTATTTATTTGTCAAGATGGATGAGGTGGATCCTACCTTAATGTTTTGGTGACCTGGACCGCTCTCTCAGAAGTAGGTGGCACTGGCCAACAGGTAAAAATGATAGCTGAGAGAACACTGAGTGATGGCCTTTCAGTAGGCAGTGAGGCTGAGTGGTGACTAAGTTCTATTCTACATCCTCAGTGCTTGAAGGTCTTTCCTAATCAAGAGATTTGTGTAGGTCAGCACAGGAGTCCTCTCTGTCAATGAATAGTGGAGGCTGCCATGGCTCAGTTTATTTTCCCTTATCTGGTATGAGCTTCTTTTCCAGTGATTATTGACCCTCCCTACAGCACATGATGTTCATTACGTTGCTTGGATTAGGCTGAGTGTAAAGCACTCCAAGGAAAGCTGATACCCTGCTTGCTACAGATGCACAGAAACCATCTGCCTAGAAGAGCTGAAGAGTGATCACTGCTGTAATCTCAGTTCTTGGGTAACTGAGGCACAAGCAGGATTGCTTAAGAAATCATGAGCAGATTTGGAGAGCCCCAGCAGAGCCTCATCTGTTGGTTCCTGGTCCAGCTTGGGTTTTGGCAACATGAGGACGGCAGTAGGTTTTGGGAATGGGGAACCCCTGGGAGTAACTGCTGAGAGAAAGGAATGCAAAGATTCCTGCCCAGGAAGGATCATAACAAGCCAGAGGAGGAAAGATGGAATCTTTCTTTGCCGCTGCAGTTGCTCCATCCTCCTCCCATGCACTCTGAATGCCAAGGAGCAATGTTTGCAGCCACTTGTACAAGGGTGAGTGGGAGTCACCTGAGCACATCTTCATCACATGTTCAGAGTCAGTGAGCTCTGCTCAGCTTGCAGGCATGAAGCTGCCAGAGGCTGTTTTGAGGTCAATACACCTGGAATTTGCTCTTGATTTTCATTAAGAGGCAGGCTGCTGAGAAAGGGCTGCTATTTTCTACATGTCCCTAGGGATTTCTCAACAGAGCAGAAAGGAAAATTTCTATTTACTTTAACGAACGGCTTTATACATTTCAAGTCTCTGCACGGTTCCTTGTTGATGCAACAACAGCGTCCTTAGGCGAACAGTAGTTCATAAGGTGCATTTCCTGCCACGTTGGTGACCTTTCTTGTAATTGAAACCACAAATGGCAATTTTATAATGTTCTCATTTGTTTTTAGCATTTGCTTTAAAATTATGTGTGTAGTGGAAAGGGTGGAGGAGGAATAAATGTCTAGAGGTGCTACATTCACTGAAATGCTTTCTTGTCCTCCTAAAATAGGGTGATCTTTTGTTTGTATTTCTATTATTGTTCTTACAAAGAGCTAGTAACTAGGATGGTTCCTCTTAAAAGATGTTACTTATAGGTATATTTTGAATCTCTTCCCCAGTTCAAAAAAGTCATGATCTACAAGGTGAACTATTTTTAGTAGCTAAAATTAAGAGAGGCCAATTTACAGTGATACACTGACCTCTGTAGGCGTTGTCCTTTCTTACTGAATCTCGCTTAAATGCTGAATTTGATATTTTCTAAAATTTTCTCTGCAACACCCTAAAGCAAATATGACTATTTACAACACAGGCTTCATTCCCCTGAAAACAGCCTGCTGGAGGAGCAGAGGCTGTAAGGATTAGAATCACAGAATCACTACAAAATGGCTTAGGTTGAAAGTGACCTTAAAGATCACTGAGCTCCAACCCCATGCCATGGGCAGGGCTGCCCCCCACCAGTTCAGGCTACCCAGGGCTCCATTCATCCTGACCTTGAGTGCCTCCAGGGATGGGGCACCGCAGCTTCTCTGGGCAGCTGTGCCAGCACCCCATCGTCCCTGAGTAAAGAATTTCCGCCTAACATATAATCTAAATCTCCCCTCTTTTAGTCTTCAGCCATTTCCCCTTGTCCTATCATTCTCTGCCTATGTAAAAAGTCTTTCTTCTTCTGTTTGTATGCTCCCTTGAAGTACTGGAATGCCACAAAGTGGTCTCCCTGGAACTTCCTCTTCACCAGGCTGAACAAGACCAACACCCTCAGCCTGTCTTCATAGGAGAGCCTGGTGGAGAGAAAGAGGCAGTTCTGTGCTGCAGGCTGTCTGGTGTTAGTTTGGGATGTCACAACTTGCTCTCTGGAGGTGCTACACAGCTCACTCGAGAGGGAATGTGAGATGAATTTTGCCATTTTGGAGCTGAGCCATGTGGCTGCAATCCAAGCTTGTTTTGGATAAATTTCCAGGTGACGCCAAGATCTGATAGGTGAAGTAGTTAATGTGCTGCTGAGGAGCATAATACACTCTGGAAAATGAAGAGTGGGTGTGCAGGGAGAATGACAGTGGGACATGACTATGTAAACTTGGTTGCTCTATGAGGTGCCTTCCTTTGCCATCTGCCCATGCAAGGACTAAGTACTTGGGGATTTTCTGCTTAGGAGCTATCTGAATTTCTCTCAATTCCCTGGGGGCACCTGTATGCACAACTTGGAGGGGCATTGTGTGTCTTTAAGAAACTCCTCCAGAGACTACCAGGGTTACTGAGTAACTGGGGGGGGGGGGGGGGGGGGGGAAATCCATTCTTTATTTGGAGTTCTGTCAGTTTGCATGCATTTCAAAGACAAGCCATGGCTGCTGCCCACGGGCTAGCCCTTGGAGATGTGTATTAAAGAAGAGTGCAGTAAGACACAAGCTATTCTCCAGATTTCTTACAAAGTGAGCAACATTGTTAGCTTTTGTTTGGAAGTAAACCTGCTGAACTGAGACTAGACAAGCAGCAGTATGCAGTGACATGCCCATTCCTGTGCTGCTAGAAGTGCAAGCTGAGGCTGCTGCTCTGTCAGAATTTCTGAGTCACGTTTTTATTTGTGTTGTTCTTAGCCTGAATTGAGAAAGCTCCTGTAAGAAATGTTATGGCCTTCTACATCACTCTACACTTCAGCAAGACAATAGCTTGACATTTTGCCCTAAGTGTTGGATTAAACGGTATCTGGAGATTGTGTCAACACTTCTACTTAGCCGTGATTATCATGCCAAGGCCTTACACAAGCTGGGGACTTCTGCTGTTGGGGTGGTTCCCCTAACGCATGCTGTCCAGATAGCAGCTTGCTCTGTCTGTCTGCACCACTGTTAGTTGGCTCTTCTTTGAAAGCCCTGGTAGAAAGCCTAGATGAGAAGATCCAAGAGAAGATCCATGCATCCTGACCTATCAGGGCAAAAGTAGGTGCTAAACAGAGTCTACAGACAGCATTTTATGAAAAGTAAGCTGCAAGTTTGCAGTTCTGTTGCATGCAAGCGTATTGACATAAGTGTATCACTTATATCACTCTCAGCTCTCTGAGGCATCATGTTTTGGTAAGCAGAGCAATGAAAAGGAACACAGACCACTGCACAAATGTGCTCATCCAGCTATACCCTACTTTTCTTGTGGAACTGCATGGTCCTAACCTTTCTCTGTAAGAACAAAAGGACTTGAAAGAGGCTGTGGGAGAAAAGGGAACTACACTTCTCAGTCTCGTGCTAAGAGCTGCAAGCCTGAATCATTTTGGGGATTTTATGTTCACATTAATTTTAAGCATGAGGACGTTCAGGACTGCAGAGTGAGTAAGCTTTGTGTATTTTTGATGGCTTATGGATATATTCTCAGAACAATCTTCATCCTTCTATGAACATTGTTTCCCCTTTTGTTCAGCCTTGCTGTAATGGCATAGCTGTAAGTAATGATCTCATTATGTACTTTCAAGTAAGTGGTAGGAACATGGCAGCAGCACGTTCCCTTCCCAGCGGCCTGCTAAATAGAAAATGGGGATGTGGAGTCAGCAGAGCCATGTTTCATTTTTAGCCATCCATTTTCTCTCCAACTGCTGAGTCTTATCTTTGTTTTACTACAGCGTGGTGGCATCTTCTTTGCCTGTCTATTTGACAGTGTCACAGTCAGTAACGTATTTAAAATTTATCAGGCTTTCCATCTTGTTTAAAAAGCTTTCAGTGCCTTCAGCTGCCCCTGTCCTGGATTATAGGTTCTTCTCTCCTGGTTGTCCAAGTTAAAGGACCTGCTCAATCTCCTCTTGCAGAATCAAGAAAGAAGCTGAGCTGATCTCAGCTATATGAATGGCATGCTAGGCATGCTCTTCACTCTCTGAAGATTTTTGAGGGAAGTTAGCTTGTATTCAGAACTTGCTGGGACAAAAGTGAAGATATGGTAGGAGGAGAGACAGTTGGATGGCAATGTGACCGCATATACCTCACATGCTAAAAGGATATCTAATCTAAACCTCCAGGTAGTCCATCAAGGTCTGTTTTGCACAAATAATTTTGGTTGAACTTATCTTCTGATTTAAAATGTACTGGGTGTAAAAACATAAGAAGAAAGAGAGATACAAGATAATGTGATTTCAAAAATCTCATTTCCTCAAAAGAAAAAAAAAATAATTCAAGAAAGTTGACTAGTTCTGTTTTCTGTCACCAGCTGTTTGGCTTTGTGTTAACTTCTCCTGGGCTGGTAACCAGGTTATGGAGATAATTTCTTTTGAACTTTGCGTGAGCAAGCAACTTCAGTACGGGAGAGAGACTGAAAATAAGGGTCTAACTCTGTAGCCTGACACCAAGTTTTGTCCACACCAGGGGTCCCTGGAAGAGGATCTGAGGACCATTTCGTGACTGGAACTGCTTCAAGTATACTTATAGCAATGTGAATTTGTAGCTGATGGTTATGATCTCACCCACAAATGGAATGAATTTCTCATCTCAATAGCATAGCTGTTCAGTCACAAAGAGTTAATAGGCTCAGCAGCATACAGTGAGTGCGCCATCATGTTCTTCATGTGTAACCAAGGAACAGGAAAAACTTGCATTTCAACTTGCCACAGATGTCCTTGTTCCCTGCAGCTTCTAACACGTGTACTGCAATAAATGCACTAATATACTCCTGTAAATGCGCTTTGTTACGGTCCTTTATTACTGTAAATTGCTTAGTTGCCATTGCCACAATCAGTGCAGGTGGCACAGTTATGGAGACACACAGCTGTAAGAAAAATTAACTTTGTTTACACAGAAAAACTTGGCAGAAAGATCATGATCCTTGGAAAAGCCAATTGCCAAGACTTGTGTAGGTCATGATTTGTTTATAACAGGCAGTGGATGTTTTTCCTCATGGAGAGATGTGCAAAGTCCTACCATGGGGTAGTTAGAAAAGTTTTAGTGCACCTTGAGTAAAACTGAAAAAAATGATTATCGGGTAGGCTTTGGTCTTGGCTAGAGCAGCTCTTCTGTACATCATTGTTTCTCCTTTGTTGAACACAAACAGCAGTGCTCAAGCACATGTTGAGCTCCCAGTGCACGGTGGTGGCTTTTTGCCACTGCCTTTAATAGGAGGTGGTTTGTTAATGTTGTATTTTGAGGCTTGGTAAATCTGTTTTTGCTGCCAGACAACACTGCATTCTGTACGCTGTGCAAGTAACATCCTCTAAGCAGGAAAGCCGTATAACAACTTGGAGGGTACTTCTTATTGTTAGAAAGTTTGGGAAAGGTGAGCCATTACTGAGTGTATTTCTGGATAGTGATGAATAAGCTCAGGCAAAATAAAGCATACCGCAGACGTGGCCTGTGGGTGGGAAGTGCTACCAAGAATGTTTGTACATACACTTCTAGCAGAGTTGTTATGCAGAGTATGCAAGAGTGGGATTTACCTGTAGCTGCAGCCCACGTGTATCTTGTGCAATTTTTCAGCTCTGCATTCCTGATACAAGCTTTCAGCAAGTACCTGTGGGAAGCAATCCACCAATAGATGGCTATTTTTAGGCCATGGTGACAGAAAAAGAAGACACAGTAATATCTATTCTGTAGTTTATCTGTACTATTAATTACTGCACTGTGGTAGCACAGGAGGTCGCTGTGGTGTTTTGTTACTCTGTAGTAAAGGAAGAGAATGTAATAAAGGACAAAGTATTTTGTTAGGTCACCTGGCCCCTTTTAGAATCACTTAATACATTATCTTTTCCTGTTGCAGATCTTAGCCTTTATAGTTAGCAGTGTTTGACCCAGTCTGACATCCTGAGCTCAGCTACCAGTAGCCCTGCACCTCCAGCTTCTGCCTCAGATGACTTGTACTGTTTGCAGAGCAATGTTCTGTTGGAGAATGAACCTCTACTGCAGGTCACTACAGATCATGCCTGCACTGCCCTAGATGTCCATCCTTGCATCTTTTGCCTGTATGGCTAGATACAAATGATATGCATGCTGAGACCAAACATGAACACCAAGTCTACCTACATAAATGCAACAGATATGACTTTGCAGGACATGGAGGAGGGCTGCTTTTGCACAAAGCACCCAGTTTGTCTGACCTTTATCATCCTGTTGGTAGGGAAGTCATGTCATGAGTGAAAGGTCTTACTCCAGGGCGGGCTGTGGTTACAATTACTGGCAATGCAAATCAGTAATGCGTGACAGAAAGGGGGTGGGAATGAGGAACAGGAACAAACTTTTAGACAATATTTTCAGTTATTCCCCAGTGATCCATTATGAGACCAAAGCCATCAAGTCTTAACCTGCATTAAATCCACAGCAGTTAAGGTCTGGTTGCCCTAAAGATCTAGACACCCTTAGCTTCAGCCTTTGCCCAGTATCAAAAGTACTGGAAATGTATCCCTTAGGATGCAGATGCCTAGTTTTCACAACTGATCACAGGAAGAAGGTGGGATGTTGATCAAGATTGTTGGAGGACATGAGACTTGCTCACTCAGTGTCTCCATAGTGATAGATTTAAGCTGGAGGAATCCTTCCTTCTTCTCCCCACTGTCTGACACCAGGTTAGGAGCTGCACACAGGACAGACATGGGGAGGGCACAGTAATGCCACAGCCCCCTTCCTGCTCAGGCTGCTGCACATCATGCCACTCTGATAGCTGCCTTCCTGAAGGAAAGATGTTGCTCTAAGTTGCTGATTCAGCTTCTGCATGGGGATCAGACTGTCATAGAAAAAGGTTGTTTCTGACCTTTCACAGCTACCCGCCCCCCCCGCCCCCCCCCCCCCCAAAAAAAAAGGGGGGGGGGGATTCATGTAGAAAGGGGAGTGTGGTGAGAAAATAGTTGCCACAGCCCAGGAGTTGGCTGTGTCCACATAATTTTGAAGGATAATCCAAGAAAAGGACTAGGAAACAAAGCTTAGAAAAGGGAGGAATGAAAGGAGCAGGTTCCCCTTTTTCATTCCCAGTAACTGGAATCCTTTTTAGCAGACAGGAATGCAATATTTTTAATGTCCCCCTACTTTCTAGGTAGATGGGTTCTCACCGTGTAGAAAATACATTTAGCAAAAATGCCTGGTTCTCTTCTTGCTCCTATCTTAGTCTCTGAGTCTGATGAGAGAGGTTTGCTTATCCCCTCCTCCAACCTCTCCATGAGGATATCATGAGCATCTTTACTGTGCCTTCAAATGCTAGTTGGTCTTCTGTGGTCTCCTGATCTAGTGGTCCAACAGACAAAGCTGATTACCTATTTGAAAGACAACAAGAACCAGGAGTTCCTCATGATTCCAGTGCCATTTTATCTTTCCCTGTCCCTGAGCTAACTTCAGCTGCAGGACTCTTGCCAACTTGGTGTCACAAAGTGACTGGTACAACTTTCATACAACCAGGAGTTAGAAGATGAGGCAACCTGAACTAACTTGGCAATCTCAATCCTTTTCCTGAAGATTTACCCTTGATTCTCTAGTTCTCTGAATTAGCTGAATTTCTTGACTATGACTATCACAGAATCATAGAATCATAGAATCACAAGGTTGGAAAGGACCTACAAGATCATCTAGTCCAACCGTCCTCCCATTAACATAGCTACTGATAAACCACTAAACCATATCTCTTAGCTCCTCATCCAGATGCCTCTTGAACACTGCCGGGGATGGCGACTCCACCACCTCCCTGGGCAGGCCATTCCAGTGCCTGACCATTCTCTGAGAGAAAAAGTTTTTCCTTATGTCTAATCTAAACCTCCTCTGGTACAACTTAGACATAAGGAAAAACTTTTTCTCTCTATGTGACTATGTGACACAGTACTGCAGGCTCAGAGTCAACACAGCAATAGAAACCCCAGAAACAAGAACAGAGAACCAGAAACCAACTCTGGGCAAGCCTGGCTTGAGTTTTTTGCCCTAGATCCCAGAGCTGTGGGGTGACTGTAGTGCTAAAGGCCTTCCCAGGCCTTTTGACTGCCCAGAGTGCTGTTGTTATAGGCTGCACTGTTGTTGCAAGCTTTGCTGTTGTTGTAGGCCCCGCTGTTGTAGGCCTTGCTGTTCTTGCAGGATACCTCCCCACTGTTTCCTCTGCTCTCAGGAGTCACTGCAACTGCTGCTATTAGATACACAGCCTTCTCTCTGAAATATTAATCTACCTGTTTGTTTCCAAGGACAGAAACTGGGTGAAGGATTAGAGGATTTATCAGTGAGTTAGAGCAGGAACAAACACACATTGCTGGGGTGTTGTGAATGTCCGCAGAACAAACAAACACCTCAAATGTTTGGAATTCGGCTAAAGCTGTTGAAATGCTTGGTGACATTTCTGTATGTTACAGTGTAGGGAAAAGGTGATGTGTAATGGCTGAAAATAATAATTTAAAAAAACAAAACAAAACAGGGAGGGAAGAAAAAAATCTCATGCGATATCCCAAATGTTGAAAACCGGAAAGTCATCTGAAACACTGACTGATTTCTCTCAGGCTGAGTGCAGTGTATTTTGGGCAGCCAGGTCTGATGAAATGTATAAAGTCCAGCTTAAGCTTCTCTGTCTGGTGTCACTCTGACTAACAAACCAGAAATGTTTCACTCTGATCCACAGCTACAAATCAGATCTTCATTTTTTGTCAGGGTACATTGCTGAAGCCTGTGTATCTGCCTGTTTTTGACGCTCTCAAATGCTACCAGCTTTAAACCTTTTCATTTCTGAATGCTTCAAAAGCTCCTTCTGGGTAAAAAGTTCTTTGCCCTGTATTTTTGAACTCCACTATCGGATTTTTAAATGCAGACGCTTATTTTGCAACTGTGGTGAGAAATCCTGGGCTTTCACCTCCCCCACGTTCTTCATCTTGAAATCTGCTTGTCCTTGCATCTGCAAATATTGCTGAAGGTTATCCTTGCCTTGACCCTTCCTTGGGAGATGTGCTTATTCAGGGCTTAATTGCTTGCTGATTAATTTCCTGTCATTCCTCCTTTTACTGTCTTCCTAAATCCCCCTAGCGAGTTTGTGGTCTAGGGGCTAAAACATGAGTCACTGAGCTGACATCTCCACTAATTCCACAGCAACTTAAGAAAAACTGAGACCCAAACTCAGACTTGAAAGGATATGGGTTAGAGGGGGCACTTTTCATTGAGGTGAGACCTGCTAGAGTTCTTTCCATGTGAATCAACAGATACTTCAGATCATTACAACTTGAAGTCTTGTTTTTATGCTTACAGAATAAAATATTTTGTGATTTCAGTTCCGTGGTTCTTTCTTTGTTTTCTGTTGTTTGCATCAAATCAACACAAAAATGGCTTTTAAATTTCCCTCTCCATAGCCATATTTTCCCAGGTAATCCTGACAACTTCACCCATGTTTGCTTCACAAGTGCTTTACATTTTTCCATCATGATAGTATCCAGAGGCCATCTGATTACTCCCATCACACCTTCACAGTTATAACTTTCTAAGTAAACTAAGGATTAAGGTTTGATTTTTTTTTCTCTTTTCCTATTTGAAACACATTCCCATTTATTCTTACTCACGAAGAGCATGACAGTAGTTGTCCTGTAACTGTTCTCAGACACTTTCTGTCGTAGTGGGACAAATCGTCCCAGCCATTAAACAGCATCTTTATTACCCTCTCTTTTGCTCTACTTTATCCCACTTGGTGTTTTTGTGCTTAGCTTTACAACATGTCACAGGTCTATTCTGTATCTGCAGAAATGACTTATCGATGGGCAGCAGTATGAGCCGTGACACCGCTGCGAAGCTTCAGCAGCCGTGATGCCCTGGGACTCGCCAAGGGTTTGGCTTGCTCATCTGAAACGTTAACCCAGTCTGGCTGCTGTTGCCACTGCAAGGTTTGCTCTGCCAAAATGAGATGGTGGAGAAGAAACACCTGGAAAAGATATCCTTGCATTAAGAGGCACAGCACAGCAGCAGCCTGAATTTTCTTTTGCCCTGGACATAATACAGTTCTAGAGCGAGGACCTACATCCCGGTTCTGCTGCTGGTGACCCATTAGGAAAGCTGTCCTACAGTAGAGAAAGAGATTGTTTTCTTTATTCCTTCTTTTGCCTGCTGGACAAAGCAGGCAGTTAACGTACTACTAATGCACGTTCGAGCTGTTTTGAAGCTGGTAGGTTTCCAGCGCAGCTGCAGGACGGCTGAAGGCTGTCCCCAGGCTCCTTCCCTTCTGCAGCAGTACGCCCTCAGCCCGCTGAGCGTCCCACCGGCGCTCGGGCTGGCTCCTCCCGCCTCGGCACCTTCCCAAACCGGCCGCCCGGAGCCGGGCGGGGCGGTGTCGGGACTCTTCCCCTTCGGCTCCAGCCCGGGTGTCCCGAGGAACTGGGATGGAGGCGAGGCAGCTGCTCAGGGTGGGTAAGGCGGGAACGGAGAGGGAGGGGGAGTTTGGATGCCCGCGGTGAGATGGCAGGGTGCAAGCAGAGGGTGCTGTAACTCCGTGCGGTGTTTTTTTGGTTTTGTTTTCCTCCTTTCCACCCGGGAATTCAGTCCTCGTCGTTGCGTTCGGTCAGTGTAATTCACATTAAAATCTCTCGTGTAATTAGGTGTTGGTTTGCTCCCGGACAGGCTGCAGCCAATACTTTAATTGTGTTATCCGACGTTGGCCAATTTCGTTCTCCTGGCGGCTTTTTGCAGCGTTTGACCGTCGGGCCCCTGACGTACCCAGCCCCTCTGCCGTGCTGGGGGCATTCCGGGGCGATGTCACCCGAAGCTCTTGGCGTCCCGGGGCTCGCGTTGGGGCTCTTGGCGTATTTCAGGCTTCCTGCTTGTTTGTTGTCTGCGTCCCGGCAGAATCCTCGCGTTGTAATTAAGCTGCGTAGCACGATCAGGTTAGAAAGCGGGCGGGAGCTCTTGGGGATTGAGAGTGGATCGTCGTGGCAGCAGCATGCAGAGGATGGCTTCGTTTTCAGGTTCTTGGGTGGGGAGGTGGGAATAAAGGCACTGCTCTCCTTTGCGGAGTTTGAGATTTACTTATGAAAAGCAGCAGCTAGCAGCTGCAGTTTCATTCTTCCAGGTGAGCCTGGAAGCCCTAAGGGATGTGCTGCATCCTAACCATGAGATGGAAGCTGAATTAGGAGGTAGTGGCGAGAGCATCTCATGCTTGTGTTCTGCAGGAGCACAGGCCAAAAACTGGTTTGATCTCTTTTGATCAGCTTGGTCTTGCTGTTTTTGCACCCCACTGGCTTCTCCATGCCCAAGAGGGTGCTTTTGTTGTCCCACCATGGTCAGGGTAGCGGCAGCAGCTTGTGCTAGCTGGAGGACACTGGTCAGCCTCCATAGGGAGCGAACGTGACAGAAAACCAACACTTTTCAGCAGAGATAAGTGCTGATTTCTAGGCTCTAGTAAGGTGGTTCGTTGAAAGGCTAGTGGAAAACCAAGGCTGGATGAGCTAGAGGGGAAAATCGCAGATTACATGTAGGACACTTGGGCAATGTCACTGGGCTTTTCTCTCAGTTGCTGTCATCTTGTCTGTATCTCATCTGGGCTGCAGGAACTCGGTTGGGCTGATCCAAGGCCACATTAACTGTGCAGCCAAGCTGGCTGGGTGAGCGATGCTACATGCATCATCAGATGTAAAAGCAGATCATATCTGTTATAGGTGATGTGTACATGGAACTTAGTAAAGCAATTGCTGACATTACCTTCCAGATGACCTCACATGGCTGCCAAAAAAATTTATTGCACAATGTTTAAGGAAACCACAGGTTCTTCGTATAAATAGCATCTCTCACTTGTAAATCCTGAAGAACCAACCACCTCCCCAGATAACCTGAAGAATATGCTGGGGAGAAGCAATCTCAGGAATGAAAATGCAGAGATGTGGCAAGAAGGAACAAAGACAAGTCAGGAAGGCTGGCGTGGCAAAAAGAGCTGCATGGTACTTATCTGACTGCTGCATCTGCAGCAGAAAAGAAGGAAATGTTCACAGTGCCAACTTTTTAAGAAAGAAGGAAAAAGGATGGTGGGATATTATCACAGGTAGTCACTGTGCCGTGATCTAAAAAGTGTTCCACTACTGAGCTGGATAAGAAAGAGCCTTGAAATCAGTGAAACAAAAGAAAGCTTTTATCTTCACAAACATCACCTGAACTTTAGGCAACATCCTACAAAGAAAAGAAAGAATGGCATAGGGAGCCTGTCTTCATGTTTTGCACTGTTCAGGAGAATACAAAGTGAAAAATAAGCAGAATAACTCTAGTACGCTCAAGTGAGGGGTTACTATGATTCCTCAGCTGGGGTTCATCTGCTGGCACTCCTGACCATTGCAGACTTTGCAGAAGTTCCTGGAGAGATCTGCCTTCAAGAAGAATAGTTCCAGAGTAGCTTTCTGGAAGGTCTGACCAGTAATCATGGGCTCCATAGGGATCATAAGAGCAGACGTCAAGAGATCTTCTCAAAGCAGGGAATAAGAAGATGGAAGTTTTCCCCTTTGACCCCAAAAGTCATCTTGATGTGAAAATCCGTTGTCCAATAGAAGAAATGAGGACTTGTCACAAAGGCATTGGTGTGGCAGCTGGTGTGGTGCTTTGTGATACCCAGGGCCCTGTGGGCAGCAGACTTAGTCCCTCACCTGTATCTGTCAAGGATTCAGGAAGTAGACATTTTTTTCCCACTGGAAATGGGCTTCCCCTCATGACATAGTAGCCTGCATAGATAATCATTTCTCCACACCAACAGAGCCTTGTTTGCTTTGGCTCTGTTCTTCTTTCAGTTGGTTGGTTTGCCAGCTTGAAGCCGGAATGTACCTTTGGCATCACATTGGAAGACAGTGTTGTCTAAAGTAGTGAGTTTTGTGACTGCAAAACTCATGACCTTTTGCTAGAGTAATTTTAGTAGTTGAGAGAAAGCTTGTCATTTTATAGCATGAATGAATACATTCTGCACAGGTCCAATGGTATTGTGAAATAACTTAATAAATCTTATTCTTTTTTTCTTTCTTTCTTTCTTTCTTTTTTTTCCCCTCCCAGGACAGCCTATGAAGTCTTAGGACAGTACTAATGGAAGGCCCTTTGCAAACCTCCATTCACGTGTGCCATGAAAATGCTCAGTGGATGTCAAAATTACCAGAAAAGCTCTGGGATACTCCCCTCTTTAACTTATCTCTTCCAGGTAAAGATTAACTTTTGTTCTCTACTGTTTTGTTAGCATGTATGTAAGCACTGGAACATCCTGCTTGTTTTATTTCAGGATGGCTGTGTTTTTTTACTTGGGCATGTGGTGGGCAGAAAGGCCAAGGGGAGGGAGAAGAAGATCTTAAAGGAAGAAAAAAGGACTTCTGTAACATCAAGATGTGCAAGATGGTTATGCATCATCATGTCAGATCAGTGTTAATAATCTGAGCATTTGTTTATCTTGGCTATGGTGCAATTTTCTAATGTGTTATTAACATTTTTTTCTTATTAAAATGACTCCAAAAGGAGACAACATCTCACTTTATTGTTTGTTTCTTTGCACTGTTTGAAAAAGGCTGGGAAGTTATGGGAGGAAAAAAACCAAACAAACAGAAGAAGGAAGGAGGATGGGGACTTGGAATTAATGTATTTGTTTTTATTAGTGTAGATAAGGACATTACTGCATAGCTACTGGTCCTCGTTTCTGAAAACTAGGTGTATCCAATTATGGGTAAATACAGTTGCATTACATATGGCGTCTTCACTGGTGATACAATCAGACTTGTTTATTATTAGCTTTTTAAAAAATTACTATTATTTTTTGGTCATTGCTCTCTGCTGCCTTGAACAGATATTTTTGTTTCCTCATTCTACCTGAAGAAATTTTGGTAGAACCTGCTTTAACTGGCTCGAGGGAAGACTGTTGGCTGGAGAACTGTTAGTTCTTGAGTGCTTTGCCTCCACTATGAAAATAGTACTAAAGGAAAATCTAGCCCACATTTTCTCTTGCACTTTTAGATGTGGCTGTTGGGGTGGAAAGCAGCACAGCATTTAGGTGGATGTTTTATATAGGCTGTGGAATCCGAGGTTAACTTCAGCAAAGGCATATTTAGAGAGAGAGGGAAAATCAAGTCTTGTCTACAAGTGAGTGGAGCCCTGGGAGAACCTGAGAGCAATGGTGTAATTTTTCAGACCCTCATATACTAATGGAGCATGATTAAAAGTGAAAAACAGAAATTTATTTTGTGGCTATTTCTTGGATGTGAAATATAAGTTGGTGTTAACATCAAAACAAGCACACCTCTCAGTTTTGGATAAAGCCTATATAAGAGAATCATTCAAAACAGAATCTCTATAGAATGGCTTGGGTTGGAAGGGACCCTAAAGATCATTGAGTTCTAACCCTGTGCTGTAGGCAGGGCTGCCTCCCACCAGCTCAGGCTGCCCAGGGCCCCATCCAACCTGGCCTTGAGCACCTCCAGGGATGGGGCACCACAGCTTCTCTGGGCAGCTGTGCCAGCGCCTCACCGCCCTCTGAGTGAAAAATTTCTTCCTAGTATCTAATAAAAATGTTCCCTCTTCTAGTTTAAAACCATTCCCCCTGGTCCTATCATTATCTGCCTATGTAAAAAGTCAGTCTCTCTCCTGTTTAGAAGCTCCCTTGGAGTGCTAGAAGGCTACAGTGAGGTCTCCTGGGAGCTTTCTCCTCTCCAGGCTGAACAAGACCTGCTGCCACAGCCTATCTTCATAGGAGAGGCGCACTATCCCTCTGACGATCTTTGTGGCCCTTCTCTTGACCCACTCCAACATCTCCATGTTTGTCTTGTGCTGGGAGCCCCAGGTGTGGACACAGAACTGCAGATGGGGCCTAAAAAGGACAGAGTAGATGAGGACAATCTCTTCCCTCTCCCTTCTGGCCATCACTCTTTTGATGCAGCCCAAAATACAGTTGCCCTTCTGAGCTACAAGCACACATTGCTGTCTCATGTCCTCAGGGACCCTTAAGTCCTTCTCCACAGGGCTGCTATCCAGTTCTTCTGTTCTTCTCCCAGTCTGTACTTGTACCTGGGATTGCACCAACCTAAGTGCAACGCTTGGCCTTGTTGAACCTCATTAGATTCTCATTGGCCTATATTTCAAGTCTGTCCAGGTCTCTCTGGATGGCATCTCTTTCTTCTGGTCTATTAACAGTACCACTCAAGTTGATGTCATCTGCAAACTTCCTGAGGGTGTGCTTGATCGTGCTGTCCTGGTCATTGATATAAATCCTGAAGAGCATTGGTCCCAATGCAGACCCCTGGGGGACATCACTTATTACCGACATCCACCTGGAGAGCGTCTTTGACCACAACCCTCTAACCAGGACCATTCAAATAATTCATTCTCTACTGAATTGTCTACCCTTCAAATTCTTAACATTTTTTATTTCTAAACTGGAAAGATATGTGAGACCCTATTGAAGGTCTTGGAGAAGTCAGGTAGATTATATCAGTTGCTCTTTCTTTGTGTGCTGAAGTTGTCGCTCCATGATAGGAGGCCACCAGGAGGTAGAGCAACAAGAGAAGAAAATAAGTATCTATCTTATGACAGAAGATATATAATTCTTTTTTTTTTTTTTTTAATATATTGTTCCTCTTGCAAAAATCATTAAAAAATCAGTGTTTCTTGATATAAAAGGAACCATGTTACTTCTAAAGTAACTACTTCTACTTTCACCGTGATGTTTCTTGCTAGAATGATGAGAACTTGTTGACGTGTGCTTTTGACTTCTTGACTCTTCTCCTAACAGTGATCTTGGTATTCTTGTGAATGTTTGCTGTTTTCACAGAGAGCAGGCAGGAAGAAAAGAATAGTTGAAGAATTACACAGAGCTGAGTCAGAGAGGATCAAGCTGGGTACTAGGAGAAGTTTCTTTACTGAGAGGGTAGTTGGGCATTGAAACAGGCTCTCCAGGGCAGTGGTCATGGCCCCAGGCTGCCAGAGTTCAAGAAGCATTTAGGCAACACTGTGAGACATAGGGTTTAAATTTTGGCTGGTCCTATGTGCAGCTAGGAGTTGCAGTTGCTGATCCCTGTGGGTTCCTTCCAACTCAGGATATTCTTTAATTCCAAGACAAGTCAATTTCAACAAACACTGGGTGATTTTACTGTGTACTGCAGGTCAAGTAGCTTGGAAGAAAGCTTCTCCAGCTGACCTACTAAACTGATCTAACCCAGATCAGAATAGAACAAAACAAGACCAACCAGGTCAAGACAGCTCTAGCAGGTTTTCAGAGGGAGTGATGTCTGAAGGAAACCCAATTCGGAAACAGAAGGTTACTCATCTCCCCACAGAAGCCAGCCTTGCCCTCCGGTCCTTAGGACATAGTAAATGTGTCATAACCTAAGGGTTATGAGATGACTGGGCTCACCTCAGATAGAGAAGATAACAAGGCATGCAAGAAACTTGAGGATGTGATTTCTGAACTCATGACAAGGAGACAGAGGCATCTCTTAGCAGTTGGCGCTGTGTTGCACCAGGTTTGGGGCAGGAGTTGTTTAGAGCTCTGAAGCTGCCTGGTTTTGTGCTAGCTCACTATCTTTGAATCAAACTTGCTGTATTGTGGATATACCCTTCTTCATTTTAACTTGGTGATGTCACAAGAAGACACCTAAATGAAAAGTTATTATCCATGATAATGACACCAGCAGATGCAATGCCCATTGATGGAATCATGTTCGCTTCTCTTAGACTTGGATTTGGTCCATGGGTGTTTAATGGTTTGACTCATACATCTTTTAAGACAAACTCCTTTGATTGAATGTCCTCATCGCCAACCTTCCATCTGTGATAACCTTGTTTGGGTCATTTAAAGCAAGAAAATATAGACAAAAACTAGATTTCAAAGGGTGAACAATAGTTTATTGTCTTATTCTATTATTGAGTGTTTCAAAGAATTTTCTTTATTTCAGATATTATCTTGTCCTTTTCCTTTGGCTACTAAAAGTATTGCCACAGGCACCAGTAAGACTGACCTTTTAAGAAGCTGGTTTCTAGCATCAGTGATTGCTTTGTTTGACAGAGGATTTAAAAAAAAAACAACAAAATGATTTGCAAATTCCTTGCAGATACCCTGTAAAGATCCCAGCAAATCAGGTCATCAAGTTTTTAGCTGTTCTTATTGATGCTTTATGAAATGAGAAGAAATAATAGAAAAAGCTAGCAAGATCGGTGACTGCCTGTCCTGAAGACGTTGTAAGTTGCATCATATGTAGGCGAACCTTTATGATGAGGTATTTCAGATTTAAGGCTTTGGAGTCAGGCTGGGCTTTAGGAGGCATTTATTTACTGTGAAGGTGGTCAAACACTGGAATAGGCTTCCTAGAGAGGTAATTGATGTCCCATGGCTGTCAGTGTTCAAGAGGCATGTTGATCAGGCAGCTGGACTTACGGTCTTGGTACATTCCTTCTGTCTATATTCTGTATTCTCTTCTATATTCTGTCAGCTGTTTACTTCCCCAAAAAAGAGAGTTTTCACATTAAGATATTTGTTTTGGTGGAAGACACTCATTGAAACAGTCTGTTTTAATGCAGCATGAGGCAAACACGAGCAGTGACATGTAGTTTAAATGGGAACTGCTTTAATGAAAATTACTGAAAAGTTCCAGTGCCTTCCCTTGATGAGGATCTCACACTAATAATGCCAGGTGAGTGAGCTCTGTAGGAGCCCACCTTTCTGCCGTAACTACTTAGGCTGCCAGGCAACATGCGTGTGCTTTGTAAATGAAGAGGCATGTCAGGTGTGTGTGTGAAATGTAATCGTGTGTTGTGGTGCTTGAGTAATTAAGAAATGACATGTATTTTATGTTTATTTTTGTATTCTACAGGGAGTCATGACACTATGACCTACTGCTTGGATAAGAACTCTGCTGTTAGTGGCAATGAATCCAAGCTGGTGAAGTTTTTAAATAAATGTATGCCCTGCATAGTACGCCCTATTATTATGAAGTGGTCCATAACACAGGTAAATGTCTGATGTTCTCAAGCCTGAACACCTTTGAATGTTGTGTTGAAATGCAAAGTATGGTCGTGTTCTCCCATAAGGCAATGAGAGAACAGACAGCAGCTGTCATGAAGACAGTGCTGTGCATACTGGATCTTCATTTGTAGGGAAAAGTCGTTCAGCTTGGACAGGGAGGATTCACATAGATGTTGCTTAAAACTGGCTACAAGAAACTCATCTTTCTTACAGTTTTATTATTGTTATTATTAACATTTAATATTACCCTAATCAAAATCAGTTAGTAGAAAGGTTTATCTTTTCTTGCACTTAATTCAGAAAGCAAGGTCCTTTATATTGTCACTGTTGTGTGAGGTGCCCGTTGTTTTGCACTGCTTTATTGTGTAAATATTTCAGTGACCTGCAAAGGGAAAAATATCATTTAAGGGAACTTTAAAGATTAAGAGAGTGAAGGTGTGACACCTCGCTTAAGGTTTAGTTCATTTTTATGAAACAACTGAATTTTAAGCTGGCAGTTATCTCCTGCTGTTCCTCACAAATGTATGTTAAAGATGAAATTGGGGATCATAGTTTAAGTTAGTGCTTTTGAAGATTTTTCTAAAGAACAGACTTTCATGTCATCAAAGAGGCACCAGAAATCTTTTCACTTTCGTTCTTTTTGAAGGAGTAGTTCATTAGTAGTGACTTAAAACTGAATAATTGAGAAGTGGCAATAATTATGCTTAGGCTTCTTCACTTATCACAGGGTCTTTTCTTGAACCATTTTTTAAACTATGGAGCTCATGCCAACGACGGGTTCAGATACCTCCTCACCTGCCGGTTTCTGGTGGACAAGGTGTTCTTGATGGAGATAAACAAGCTCCATGCATCATTACAGTCATTTTCTGTTTGGAGCCCAGCTTGCCGAGTGGGAAGTAACCTAGCAGATGGGGAAGACCTGGCTGCAGGCCTGTCCTCTTTAGTGCTACAATGCCTGGCTGTCTCTGCAGGAAGGTGACTCCGTCCATTGGTATCTGGAGCAGTGATCGAGGCATCCTGCTGCTGGCAGGACCCACGCATTCCTGGATGGCCCTATGCCAGGCACCAGCCCTGGCTGTCATGTGTGTCAGCCTGGAGGCCCGTATCTTTCCTATGCAGTGACTAACATCAGCTCTCAACCTGGATGTCAGGTGTGAGATAGCTGTGCTGAGTCGCATTGCTTCCAAAAACCTCCTCTTTTTGCACTTGGAGGCAGTAGTTGCACTGTCTGATTTAGTATCCAAATCCAGGTAACTAATTAAGGAGACTAATCTCTCTATTTTTCCCAGGCAGTTGGTAGAAAGAAAGAAATTTGTCCAAAGGGCAGTTCACAGCAACCAATTAGTCTGGTGCACTTTCTGGACACAAAGGTTACACATGACTTACAGCCACACATTTTCTGCACCCCATGTGGAAGCCGATCTTGGGTGTGGATCACTCCTTTGGCTTCTCCAGCCTGAAGGAGACCAAACAGGTGTGGAAGATGCTGTTGGCAGCTCCTGTGATCCTCAGCACCTGAGGGCATGTGCAGCTCAGATTGAACTCCCCTCCTAGGAGCAGAAAGGTGGATGGTTAGAGCTAGGCTGGGTGAACATCCTGCCAGATGTCTTAAGTTCTGTCCCGGCACTAACAAGTGTGGTTATCAGGCACAACAGTTTGCATTGGTTTAGCTTTAGTTTAATGCTATCTGACTTAAATTAGTACAGTCTTTTTTTTTTATTTTCTGAAACCTAATAGTGTTGTCCATACAAGCAGTTTGAATTTGAGACAAATTAGGATTTAAATGTGTTAAATTCAATTTATTATACTCTCTTAGTGAAAGAGAGCCTTGATAAATGTAGGAAATGTGTCATTTGGGATGTTTTGCCCCAGACTCAACTCTATCACTTGTCCCACGTAGCTCTCAAAGCCAGATGGAGAAGTTCTAGAGAAATCCAAGACAGAAGAGGGCCTGTGTTTTGTAGGATTTCTGCAAGTTAATTCAAACTTTTAAAGAGACTTTATCCTAAAAAGAGAACAATAGCCAGTACTTTTTTCTATTTTTGTTTTTCCTTCCATTGAGGATGAGTGAGGTCCATAGAGACAACCACGGTAAAGTCTTTGATCTAATAAAATAAATACAGAACTTCTGAGGTGCTGATCCTGCAACATTTGTTCATACGAATAGTCTGGTGAACAGAGATTCTGTATTTATGCGCAGGTTAATGGATCTTTTAACTTTGCGAAGACAACAAATGCAGAGGTCTGAAACTAATCTAGCCTATATCTGGAGTATACTCCACAGGGAAATCAGGATCCTCTTGTTAGACAGTAAAATAATTTAAAGTTATGACTTGGTGCCTTACAGTGCCGTTTTAGAGAAGAAAGACGTGTGGAAATTGTTGTAGGGCTAATTTGGTACACCTCTTCCAGTTATCTAATCTAAAGGAACAAACCCCTTTCAAACTCTCAGGACCTTTGTCTTCTGTTTAACTATCCAGGCGCTGACTGTGACGGAGCAACTTGAGGCTGGAGTTAGATATTTGGATTTTAGGATTGCCCACAAGGCTTGCGATCCATCTATGAATCTGTACTTTGTGCATATGGTATACACAACCGTTATTGTACAGGTATTGTTCTTGCCTTTGGAATGGCTATACACATGGTGCTGCTTATTTTATGTAAGGGCCATCCTAATCTGAAAACACTTCCCCAGGGTTTTCTGAATAGGTGATTTGTTTTCCTAATGGGAAGGCTTCAAACTAGAGAAAGTTGGCAGGGCAGGTTACAGAGCTAGTTTCAGCAGTGGCAATTAAGGTTTCAGCGCTGATCAGTTTCTTATCCTCAAACTGAACTGCTGTGCCTTGCTCTCTACCACCTACGCCTCACCAAGTGCCTTATGTTTCTGGGGTTTATCTTGTCTAGTCCAAGGTTGCTATCCAGGGCAGGGCAGTCACAGTTCCCCAGTACAGACAGAAGTTACTAAAAATGAAGGTACTAAGAGCCTACTAAATCACAGACACTTTTTTTTTTTTAACTTTTTTTAGGAATAAATGTTTCACTGAGAGACTCAAGCCCATGTCCCATTATTAAAGCACTGTCAGATCTGATGAAGCCAGTAATGTGAAGTCACTCTTTTGCCTGTACTATATCTCACCATGGACCAGTTTATGTTGTCTTTGCATTTGCTGAAATTTGTACAGCCAGGCACAGAGGAGTGCTCAGCCAGCTAAGGCAGTTTTTTTTTTGTAGACTGACTGGCTAAGCTTTGGTTTCGTATTCATCATTTGAACCTTTCATGTCATGGTGATTGGCACGTTCAAGGGCATAGTTAGATGTAGTGCCTGTCTACTCTGCTAATTATGTGTGATCTCCAAGAAGTTGTCGTTGTCTATAACAAATGGGGAAAACAGATCCTGTCATGTTTAAGCAAGCACAGAGTTTTCCTTATTTTCCAGTTTGCCACCAACGTTGTGTTTGTTGTTAAAGAAGGTTGGGAAGATGGGCTTACTGACAACCTGTAAGAAGTAGGAGATTGATGGGTATTACCAAAATATGTGTGGTAGGCCCACAGCCAGAGCAAATCAGCACAAACCTGCAGAAAGTAGGTTTTTCTGGGGTGCTTCTCTCTGAAACACTTTGTGGGCTGCTGGATGTCCATAGTCTGAAAACCTACATTCATTTTCATTACAGTGGTCGTACCCAGCCATTAATGGTTCCATTAATGGGAAGATTTTACTTACTTTTCTCTGCATAGCGTGATTTTCTAAGTTGCCTTGACTGTCTTTTATAGGATATTCTGTGGGAAGTGTTAAAGTGGTTGGAAACTCATCCTCAGGAAGTTGTTATCTTGGCCTGCAGGAATTTTGATGGATTAACCAAGAAACTTCACTGTCATCTTATTACCTGTATAAAACAGATTTTCCATTGTAAACTGTGTCCCAGAAATGTAAGTATGAGATCTTTCTCCATTTTTTTAAAGGATGATGTATTACAGTGTCTTGTGGTTTAACCCTGCAGGTGGCTGAGCACTCCGCAGTCATTTGCTCACTCCTCCCCACTTCCCAGTGGGAAAAAAACAAAAACAGAACTCATGGATTGAGATAAAGCTATTTCCTAAGATAGAGAAACGGGAAAGGACAACAGTTATGAATATCTGTATCTATCTATCTATATATGAATATATATAACAAGTGATGCAGAAACAGTTGCTCACCACCCCTCTGACCAACACCCAGCTGGCTCTCCAAGCAGCAAGAGAGAGATGCCCTCCCATCCCCTCCAAAACTCCTTCCACATGATGTCGTATGGAATATCTGGAGCACAGGCCTTATGAGGAGCGGTTGAGGGAGCTGGGATTGTTCAGCCTGGAGAAGAGGAGGCTCAGGGGAGACCTTATAGCTCTCTATAACTTCCTGAAAGGAGGTTGTGGTGAGCTGGGGGTCGGCCTCTTCTCTCATGTAATCAGTGATAGAACTAGAGGGAATGGTTTCAAGCTGCGCCAGGGGAGGTTCAGGCTGGACATTAGGAAGTATTACTACTCGGAAAGGGTAGTCAGGCATTGGAATGCACTGCCCAGGGAGGTGGTGGAGTCACCGACCATGGGAGTGTTCAAGAAACGTTTGGATGTTGCGTTGAGGGGTATGATTTAGCTGGGAAGTATTGGCAATGGTTGGACTAGATGATCTTCTAGGTCTTTTCCAACCTTGATAATTCTTTGAATTCTGTGATTCTGTGATCCTTTCAGCCAGCATAAGTCAGCTGTCCTAATTCTGTCTCCTCCCAGCTCCTTGGGCCCTTCTCTGAGAACGGCCTTGGCTCTGTACAACACTGCTTAGTGGCAACTATCAACATTGTTGTGTTATCAACATCGTTTTTCTCCTAGAATCAAAATACTACATCATCCCAGACACTCTGAAGAAAACAATTCCATCCCAGTTGAAACTAAGACACAGTGAAGTGCTTAGTTCAGAGTTTTATTTTCTGCTTTTCTTGTATTTTTATCCTGGGAAAAGTAGCATTTACTGCATCAGGGGTAGGTCTTTGCCTAATAAATTTGAGGAGATAAAGTGTAGTATGGAGGAGGGAGTTAAATTTGACTGTCACATGTAGATTTGTGGGACCATCGTAGGGATACAACTGCTATCCGCTACCCTACCAGATTTTTGTGAATAAGTGTTGCTATAAACAAAGTCCAGACTATGGCAAAGGCTTTCAGTCTTAGATGGAGATTACTACCTTCTTCTGTTGACAGAATTCAGGAGAATGCCTTTTCCTCCTTTTCACAGAATGATTATAAATTATTTGGTGGTATTTATAGCATCAGAACTAGGTTGGAAATGAACTCTGGAATTCAACCCCACCAGGCAGACCAGACCTACTTCGAAGCTGTGTTGAGCTGTATCCTGTCCATTCTTGGATAGCTCTGACGAAGGAGATTCCATAGCCTTTCTAGGCAGCTTGATCCAGTGTTTGACAACTTTGGCAGTAAACCTGTTTTCCATGTATCTAATCAGAATTTTTCCTGTGGCACCTTGTGTCTGTTGACTTTCATCCTTTTGGCATGCATTTCTGAGGAGCGGCTGGCTCTGTCTTTCTCTACATCAACCCTTCAAGTATTTGCAGACCGTAGTAAGATCTGTCCGTAGTCATCTTAAGGCTGAACAGACTCAGCTCTCAGCCTGTATTTGAGTTTCCAGCCCCTGCTCACCTTGGTTGCATGTAGCTGCACTCGCTTCAGCACGTCTGTGTCTTTTTTTGTACTGGGAAATCTCCAGCTGGACACAGTGGACTCGCACATGAGTCCCCGATCTGTCCTTGCGTGTGGGAGTACTCCATCCAGGCTCAGGACTCTACATTTGCCTTTATTGAGCTTCATGAGGTTTCTGCCAGAGGTGCCAGGTGAGGAGGGAGAAGGTAGATGAGTCTGAACCAGGAGCTCTCTGCTACAACTGCCAACAGGATACAAGTTGGTGCAGAGGTTTCTGTGCATTACCAGTCCACTTGGGAATGTGCTGACACCAGCAGCTGCTGTCAGACAGGGGTCACAATAATGGCCTTGGCTTTCCTTCCTCCACTTTAGCTGGAGCTGACCTTCCAGACAGCGTAATAAGCTTTCAGTCACCCAAACCTCTAGAAAAGCTTTAATTTTAATAATTGGAAATTATTTGACTGCTACATTTTAGAAGTTGAGATTTTTAGCTTCCTCTTTTGACAAGGTGTGGGAGCTTTTAGCTGTTAAACAATTAACATTTCAAAGATGCACAGACACAGAGGGTTTTCTCTGGAGATGTGAGGGTGCAGGATAATGATGACCCTGTTTGCGATTTGAATTAATCCTTTGAAGCTGGTGGATCAGTAAGGGCTGAGTATTACCATTTCAAAGCGTTTTGTACAGCAGAGTTAAAATAGAACAATTCTCAGCAAAATTAGGGGTTTCTGATAATTCGGGCCTCAACTGAATAACGGAGGATCTGAGTGAAAACGTTTTATTGTTTCCTCATAGATCTTGAGTGTGTAAGTCGTGGCTGAGCAGAGAAAGACTGGAGAGGATGACCAAGTTGGCTTTCAGACGCATGGCCGGTTCCAAAACAAAAAGAAGTGATTAATTGCAAGAGGGACAAGTTGTTGCTGGTAGTTTGTTGAAGGAAGGTGATGGTCTGAGGTCATGTGACTGAAGAAGAAAAGCAAATGGGAGAAAAAAAAAGAAAAAGAAAAAAAGCAACTAAAAGCAAGTGGTATCCTGGTCTCCATCAGAAGAGAGGTGACAGGGAGGTGACTGTTCCTCTCTACTCTGCCCTCATGAGGCCCCATCTGGAATACTGCATCCAGGTCTGGGACTCCCAGTACAAGAAAGACAGGGAGCTGTTAGAGAGGGTCCAGAGGAGGGCCACAAAGATGATCAGAGGGCTGGAGCACCTCCCCTATGAAGACAGGCTGAGGGAGCTGGGCTTGTTCAGCCTGGAGAAGAGAAGGCTGTGGGGTGACCTCATTGCAGCCTTTCAGTACCTAAAGGGAGCCTATAAACAGGAGGGGACTCAACTCTTTAAAAGGGTAGATAATAGCTGGACAAGGGGAAATGGTTTTAAGTTGAAGGAGGGAAGATTTAGGTTGGATGTCAGGGGGAAGTTCTTTTCTATGAGAGCGGTGAGGTGCTGGCACAGGCTGCCCAGAGAGGTTGCAGTTGCCCCGTCCCTGGAGGTATTCAAGGCC
Source organism: Alectoris magna (assembly GCA_030625065.1). Lineage (NCBI taxonomy): Eukaryota > Metazoa > Chordata > Aves > Galliformes > Phasianidae > Alectoris > Alectoris magna. The sequence goes on from CM060560.1 coordinate 66,747,180, forward strand.
AGGTTGGATGGGGCCCTGGTCAGCCTGGTCTAGTATTAAATGGGGAGGTTGGTGGCCCTGCCTGTGGCAGGGGGGCTTGGAGCTTTACGGTCCTTGAGGTCCCTTCCAACCCAAGCCATTCTGTGATTCTGTGATTCTATGAAAAAGAATGTTTCTGTGTTGCCTCCAGAGCGAGGGAGGATGGGCGGTGGAGATGGGTGAAGCCAAGTATTGCCCTCCTGCAGGAATGCTTTCCGTTTCCAGAGGGTCTGTGACCAGCACAGTGGATCTTGCCATTTCTGTAGGTGACATCTTTGCAGGTTAGGTGGCTGTGGACCTTTTCAGAATCACGAATTCAGATTTAACACCTCATAGCTTCATACTTGCTCACTTGTTTTAAAATCATCTCATGTCTACTGTCTGTCTTTCAAGACTGCAGCTCTGGTGTCAGATGAAAGTGTCAAAGCGTTTATGAAACTGTAAATAGAGATCTGTAGTACCGGCACAGGCCACAGTGTGACAACATTATATTGTGTTTAAAATTGTAATTGCCTTTGATCTGAATTACTTGAGTTTAAAGATCCTTTGTCAGATGTCTACAGTTTCATCTCTGCTTTGTTTGCAAAATAAGCACCTGTGCTCATATATTACATTTCTGGTGACGTGTCTTTTTTCTTTTGAGCTTTAGAAAGGCAGCTGCAGTAAAGCACAGGCCTCTGTCAGTCACAGATTTTGTGGCTCATTTTGTTGCTTATGTCTCAATTTTGAGGTATTTCTCTGATTTAATTGGGGCTCACACTCTCCTTCATGGATGAAACAAGAGGGCTCTCTTCAAAGATTTGCATTAAAATGTTTCCAGTTTGGTATTTTAAGCGAGAAGTTAATTGTAACATCATGAAGCCACCATCTCCACTTCACAAGCAACACAATAAAAACCCAAAGATGTTGATGTGCAGAAATCAAACTCCATAGCCAAAGTAGTTATAAAGCAGGTATGTTTAATGAGTGATGCGAATACACCCTGGTGCAAGAGGGATAGCTCCACCTCACTTGCACACCGTTAGGAGAAAGCGTGCTACAGATATAGGCTGAACTAATACATAATCAATAGTTGGCAGGAATTTGGATACATATTCATTACATTCCTGAGACCCATTAGCATGCAGTCCCTCCCCCCTTGCGTAGTGAGTTTTGGGGGTGGTCGTGGGATGAAGGCTCATTGTCTTCCTCGCGAAGGCTCGTAGTCTTCCTCGCTGTAAACTTTCGACCCAGTGGGAGGGGCACCCCCAAACTGGTTCCAGCTTGCCCTGTGGACATCTAATCACCCCAGTGTTCTCAGGCTGTTGCACCCTTATCTTTATGGCCTTCATCCCCCTTGTTATTCCAGACACGGTGTCTGCAATCCCCATTCTTCTAACAGCTTCTACATAAACTATCTTTTCACCACCCCTGTCCCAGTTTCTGTTAAGTTCCCTTCTCTCCTTTACTGCGGGGCCCTTCTTTCACCTTTCAGTGTCTGTTAAAATACTGGGTTTGCAAAATAAACAAACAAACAAATAAATAAATAAAATTGGTGCCTCAACTCTGTCCAGTGACAACTTTTGAGGACTGGAAAAATTAATTTAATCATTTCATTGTTTCATTATTTTCACTCATTTAAATTAAACAGAACTGTATCAGACAATCTGGTTTTCTTCTAAGAGATTTTTCCTTCTCTCAATTCAGAATGACTGAGGTATCCCAATCGTCGAAATTTTTCCCCTTACAGAAGTCAGATTAACATCTAAGATTTGTATTTACTTACTGAGTCTGAACAGTTGTGTTCTCATGAATGGCTTTGGTGACAGGCGTGGATCTGTGTGGCAGTGCTGCCCCAACCATTCCTGTTTCATTGTGTTTTTTTCCTGTAGATGGCTGTAGGCCTTTGTCCTCCTAGCTCCTCTCACATAATGGGTGATGCACTCAAAAAAAAAAATCAGCTTGTAGCCCATCCAACAACTTGTCTGGATGTACATTTAGCAGCATTATTTGAACCAAATCTGTGCCTCGCTATCAAGGCAACTTCGTACTTTGATATCTGAACTTCAGGGACGCTGATGTTGTTGGCTCGCAGCTCCCACTGACTTCAACCCGGACTTAACTTCCCTTAGGTGGTTCCGACTCTGCGGACCATGTGGCAGCGTGGCTACCAGGTTATAGTCTCATACGAAGAAGATCTGGAAGTGCTGAAGCACTGTGAGCTGTGGCCTGCAATCCCATACTGGTGGGGAAACAAAACTACCACTCACGCTCTCATCCAGTTTCTAGAACTCATGAAGCGGATGGGCCGTCCAGGTACCCGCACGGGGCCACTTGAAGGAAACAAGGGGCACGTACAGTAATGCAAACCAAATAGAAATGGTTGACTGGGAGTTCGTAGCATTGAGGGATAAAACGCTGTTGTGCATGTTGCATGCTCTGGACACTTACACCTTGCTGAGTGCTCTTGCCCACCCATGGGTGAGTGCAACATGCATGTTATATTACCTGGTTGTGTAAACACACACACAAGTGTACGTACATACACAAGCTATACCATTGCAGCAGCTCCTTCATCTATGGGATCCTGTGGAAAAGAACCCAAGCCCTTTCCCCTCATAGCAGAGCAGCCAGCTGGCAGTGTCTTTGTCACACAGAACAGACTGCTGTCTGAGCCCAGTGCTTGCTGGTTTTTACTGCTTTAGACAGCTCTGAGGGTGAGGAAAAAGCACTATGGCACACAGTAGCAACAAAGGAAGAATGCCCCTTGAAACAGTTCTAGGTCTATGAAACAATACGGAAAGACTCTTAAGTTAGCATGTTAGTGATTCCCAGTGAACTAGACCTTGAGTTAATGCAGTACTGAGCAGTCTCTGCTCTCCTCAGAGGAGTATTTAATGTGTCACCTTTCAATATTTTGTTTCAGAAACGTTCTTCGTTGCGGGGATTAACCTTACCGAAAATTTAAGATATATTCTTGTACACCCATTTGGATCACTGAAGACAATGACACTCCGGAGTCTTCCATGCTTGAAAATCTGGGTGAGGAAACAGTATCCAGGACCACAAAAAGAATGTATTAACATCATTGCTGGAGACTTCATAGGAAATGACGATTTTGTCAGAGATGTGATAGAACTTAACACAAAAATTAATCCTCGGTTAGACTGTCCCAGCAAAGGGTCTGGAACAAATTGCATTTCAACCTCAGCTTTTTAAAAAATCTTTGAAAAGCTGAAAAGACTTTGTGTGCGTTTAATGTTTCCCGGTTTAAGCATCCCGGTCTACATAAAGATCCGGTTAACTTAAACCAGGGATTTATAAAAGCTCACTGAGTGACATCTCAACATCATCAGGCTTTCAAAGTCTTTTCTTAAAAAAAGAGAGCAGGAAGATCTTGCCGGGGTCTTTACAGAACTGTGGGATAGGCATAATTTACTTGGGAGGTGCTTAGATCCTGCAGCAGCTGACAATATTGAAAGTCTCAAGAACTATTTCATCTATGAGCAAGAAGCAGAAAGATGTCAGTAGCTGCACAAATGATTTTGTGATTTTTCTTTCTGCACATACTTGCAACCCCAACTCTCAGTATTTTATCAGCGTGAAACCAACTTGCCTGTTTTCATAGTTTGTATTGAATATACAATGGGAGCGATTGAAAAATATTTTTGATCTATCAAAGATACTGGACTGACCTTCTTACTTGCCACAATCTTTGTATGTATGTACATCGATCTGGAGATGTAGTATCAGCTGTACTGTTGTGTGCTGAATATCATTTGTGAACCATTTCGCTACCAGGGTAGTCACACCATGCTTACTATTTTTAAGAGATGTGTAACAGAACACTTTGTTCTTGTTATCATCGGTGTCAGTTCTGCTGCAGCCAGGTCCCTGGACAGTTTAGTCTGCTGCAGTAAAATGTTTTTGTATTAGGAGCTGTAAAAATATCCCTTACATTAGAAATTAGTTTCGCACCTGTCTGCTTTCTGTCTGAACTCAGGCTGCTCCAAAAATACAGACCATTGGCTTGTCATGCTTATTTGAGGTTTCACAACTGATTTTCCTTTATTTACATATTTCTGTAGCACTATAGCTATTTTCCTCTTGATAAGTATTCTTTGCTTGCTTAAACACTGTTTTATGTAAATTAATTCTATTTTTCTAATTTTTAAATGAACTGTGCAATAAGAGATGATCATGACGGTAAGAGAAAGGGCAACGATCAGGGCTAAACCAAAACAGGCGTCGGATAAAGTTACTATGCAGCTTCATCAATATACCTCACTTTTTATATGCACTTTACACGTAGCAACTGAGTTCAAGTGTGTGGCAAGATGCTGTGTTTGCAGTAGGTAGCTGCTTAACTTCGAAATGCGTTGCTGCTTGATACCAGATCCAAGTTACCTTTGACTGCTAGGGGTAAGAGGCTAAGATGCTACCTTCTCATGCAGTTTCCCACCATTGCAGACTATGCAGGAGTGAAAACCAAACATTCCACTTACTCAGTCAGAAGACTTTCCAAATGCTTTTTTTTTACGGTGCTTTTTTATCCTTGATCTCACTTGTGTTTACTTCATATAGAGCAGTCATTCAGTTTGGTTTTTTACAGAGATGCCACCTGCATGAAGTGCTGTTCTAACTCGGAATGTTTTTCTGCCTTTTGTACCCTTCAAATGTCTCGTCACTTTACCTAATAAATCTTGACCTGTTTGTGTACTAAAGACTGAAATACAGTTTTGTTTCTCCTTTCTGTAATACTGATGTTTTCTCTTTAAGAATCGACACAGTAGTAGGTATTGTGGATAAATGTCTGTATGCGGGTACATGCGTAGAAGATGTTCACGGCTCACTTTATACATCAGTGTTGTTTCTGTTTCACTGCAGTAATAAATGGCAGTTATTTTAAGTACATATTCCAGCAGAACACATGGAAATATCTGTATTATTTATATACAGCCAACAACATTTTCTTCAGTAACTTTCGTTTTCCGATGACCAAGGGACACCTTGTCTGTAACAAATATTTTATTCTGAAAAACAGGATTAAAAAAGTCTTTATGTGATGCAGTATTTTCCTGAAGGTTCACTTAGATGCCATCCTGTGATTCCCACATTTGAGGTTCAGAGTCAAGGACTATTCCAACATAAAATTACCGCTATCCTTGCACTTGCTGCCAGAATGAAGCTCAAAACTGTTGTTTCCAAACAAAAGTTTTCTGTATTGTTGTCCATTTCTACAACGTGTCAGAAACATCAGCTAGTTAAGAAATAAACTCTCCAGCATCCAGGCTAGTGGGCCATTAGCTTTATTCCAGTCTTCTTAATGAGATCTGTTTCTTTTGCGAAAGGATTTCATGGTACAAAAAACTTACTGTTAGGAAAGAGGTTTCTGTATCTGCCAAAAGCAGAGTTGCTGATTATCACCTTCACCCTGGCTGTACCATCATCAGGCATGACGTCTACTTCCTGAACCGTTGATTCTTTATAGAGCCAGCTGTAAAAGTGAAAGGGTATCAGCATCTTAAAGGCATCCTGTAGTGCATAAAATATGATCTTTGTTTTTGGTCCACACGTTCCAATCTAAGTAATTCAACGCCATAAAAGATGAAGTTCCTCACTTAACTCTTCATTTGCTACTTGCTGTTTGGAAATAAAATATAGTGTTTACATAAATGTTTCAGATCTCTGGTTTGGACTTTTTCCCCCAGAAATCTGGCTCCAGGACCAGCGGAATGGTCTTTCAAAAAGTTTACCTTACTGAACAAACACGGTATCCACTGTGGCTATTTTCAAGAAGCTGTTCAACTTTGACAATTATCACAGCAGTTCTTAAAGAAAATTAAGATCAGTGTGGTATGCTTTGGCAAATTTAAGACTCACAAGATTACGAGTTTCGTATTTGTCCAAGTCCTTCTTACAACTCAAAATTGTTTACCTTAGCTGAGGTCCCTGTAAGTTGACTGTAATTGTCAGAATCTTCTTTCCTGTTGCTTTCAGAATTTTTCTCTCTATTTCTTCTTTCAGCTCTTCTAAGCCATGCCCATGTAGAGCAGAAACAGCTAAAGCATTTTTTTCAGTGGGTTGATAGCTGAAAAATAATAATTACCCACGTTTGTTTGTAAAGATTAGATTGTGAAAATATTCCAAGCACAGACAATTTAGCTGTGTTACGTCATACTCATACATCCCTACAGAGACTGCTTCTTGTCTGACACAAGTGACTTCTTTTGAAATTTAAGGATGATAAATTAAGTTTTAAGCTCATGTAAAGATTGAAACACATGTAAAGATTTAAAAACTGTTACATGTATTCAGAAGTGTGGAAGCTCTTCTAGAATTGAGGAGCATCCAGAACACAAGAAATGTTTAAGTACATGTGACTTCTCTTGCTTACCTTTCTAGCAAATCCACTTTGTTATGAACTTCTACCATTGATTCCAGTAATTGGCTTGGAATGTTAAGATTCTTCAGAACTGATAAAACGCTTGCTTTCTGGAGGATGGTTTCAGGATGAGTAATATCCCTCACATGAACTATCAGATCCTAGCAAACATCAATATACAGAGTTGCTTAACGGAACATTCCAGTTACTGGGTTGTAGAGATTTCATACTATTTGTGCATTTGTTTTACACAAGCTACTTTTCTATCCACTAGATAATATTCTGTCAGGTTAACAATATAAAATGATCAGAATGGTATTAAATCAATACCTTCCTTATCCATAGCTCTTGAGATGCTGTTACTGGTGATTCACTTAGAAAGCTTTCTACAAAAGTTACCAGTTTCAAGAACATATATGATTAGAGATGTCACAAATCTAAGGCAAACCATGATAAAAACCAAGAAAACGCAATATTTGCATTCAAAATATTTTGGCATCTTTGCTCCAGATACTGCTTCAAACTTTAGAAAACAATAATGAAAAGTAAATCTATTGCTTTTCACTTAACACATGAAAAAACAAACAACTATGATACCCGCAGTTAGCTTTTGAAATTCACAGTCCAATTACACAGTCCAATCCTCAGGAGTATTCAGGCATCCAGCTACCACTGAATTTCTTTGTCTTTGAGGATACAAGCTTTGTTTATATCTCTGTCCTTGGAGAACAGAATAGTTCCGTTGGAAGAGACGTACAAATATCATCTAGTCCAATGGCCCGACCACTTCAGGGCTAGCCAAAAGTAAAAGCATGTTATTAAGGGCATCGGATACAAAGAACAGCATGCCAGTTAAGTTCCCCCCTTCTGATGGGGCAAAGATTATTTAAAAGAAAACTGATTTAATGTTTAAAATTTGTAGTCAACTACTTACTGAGTAAGCAACTTCTTCTAATGTAGCTGAAAAGGACTCAACCAGATTATGCGGAAGGTCAGACAGAAACCCAATAGTGTCAACATATATAACTGCCATACGTGAGGGCAGATGGCCGGCATGAGCGGTAATATCAAGAGTAGCAAACAGCTGATCTCGGGGTTGAATTCCTGCTTCCCCCGTCAAGGCTTTGATCAATGTAGTTTTCCCTAATTAAGATAAAACCAAAAGGAAAAGAGAAAATTTTAATGACTTTAAGTAAAATTTCAATTTGGAAGATTCAAATGAGTTTTATGATGTAACATATCCTTTTGTATCTAGTTCGCTAGTATATGTCTGTGACTTGTTATCCACGTTACGTCACGAAATCCAAGATTATCTTAACTTTTTCAACTTGGAACTGGATTTAAGGCCACATCTGAGGGTTATGCTGTGAAATCATGAGATAATCGCCAACTGAACTGAGCTGCTCTGACCTACCTACACGTCTCACCTCTAAGACTATTTGAAGAATGCTGCCAGCGACAACACTTCAAAACTCCTCTGTACTTCTGCTCTGAAATTAAATAAAACAATGCAATATTTCCTTGTTAAATCCAACAATCACCAGAAGCACCAATAATGTGTGGTTTGTTAGTTTTATACTTTTATTGGGTGTTCTGTCATGAATAAAAGACTAGAAATGTATTTAACTTTTCATGAATATTTCACAGAATTTACAGCCATTATCTAGGATATATATGGAGCACCTGAGCTTAAAGTACTTCCATTATGTGTGCAAAGTTCTACCACAGATGTTTTGTTGAATCGTCATTTTTAAAAGTAGCTTTAAACTACCAGTGTAACAGATTATAAAATTTAGTGCAAGGTAAGTTTCTTTTTCATAAGGATGTTGAATAATAAAATGAAGTGGTTTTAAAACAACGTGAACTGAGAAAGCGTCTAGTCCAATGTCAATTTATGCCTTGTGTGTGAGTAGTAAGCTATTAGAAAAAAAAACAAAACAAAAAAAGACCAAAAAACACCACTGAAAAAAAGCTTTGGCTTTATTTAGATTATCTTAAAAGCATTTCTTTCAATGCTACACGTTAATCGATGAAAAGCTACAGTGTCTCTTAAATACATTTCTCAGATTAGCTGCCCGACTCTCCTGAATTTGCCTACTGATCTGTACCGTTCTCTATCACAGGACATAATAGAGTCATAGAATCAGAATCACCAAGGTTGGAAAAGACCTCTAAGACCATCCAGTCCGACTGGCCACCTACCACCAATATCTCCCACTAAACCATGTCCCTTAGTACAATATCTAAATGTTTCTTGAACACCTCCAGGGACAGTGATTCCACCACCTCCCTGGGCAGCCCATTCGAGCGCCCGATCACACTTTTGGAGAAGAAGCTTTTCCTAACATCCAACCTGAATCTCCCCTGGCTCAACTTGAGGGCATTCCTTCTACTCCTCTATTTAATAGAAGAGGGCAACCCCCACCACACCACAATCTATTTCCCTTCAGGTAGTTATAGAGAGCAATGAGGTCTCCCCTGAGCCTCCTCTTCTCCAGACTGAACAATCCCAGCTTCCTCAGCTGCTCCCCATAAGACTTGTGCTCCGGACCCCTAAAAGCTTTGTTGACCTTCTCTGAACATGCTCCAGGGCCTCAATGTCTTTCTTGTATTGAGGGGCCCAATAACAGGACACTAGCAGTCATCTTCAACACTACACGTAAAATCCTTTTCACAGAATAGGAATTAGGAATTTCTCCAGAACATGTCTGCAGGAACATCTTACTGTAACAAACATTATTTGCTTTCTTAACTATTACCTAATTGACATACACTCATTATCTAAAACATACTTAAAATACAAAGCCACTAAAATCAGATTCTGGCTAGACATTCTAATTAAAAATTAGACAAGATAAGCTTTTTTTGTGTTCTAATTTTGCTTTTGCTTACCACAATTAGTATAGCCCATTACTGAGATAATCGGAAACTCGCGTTTTCTGCGCTGAGTTCTGAGCAAAGATCTTTTTCTTCTAAGTTTCTCCAAGGCATTCCTAATTTTAAGTTCTTTTTCTCTCAAGAGACGATTCTGTGTCTCCATGAAAGTTTCACCTGAAAAATACTTAAGAGTAATTGGCAGAACAGTCTATAACAGAGCAGTAAATAACAGCTGTATATCTGGAAATTGAGTGAGTTACCACTAGAGGATATGACGTTATAAATAAGCAACTAAAACTATGAACTTTTGCCAAAGATAGAATTAGAGTGATAAATAAATATTAAAACATATACTAAGCACTTTAGAACAACCATGTATGCTTATGATATACTCCTGTGGTAACAAATACTCTGCCCATGGCCACTTTTTGAGCACTAAAACTTTATTATGGTCATAGCTGAAGTTACTTTCCAACAAATCTTTTGTATGTTCACTTAATTAAGATGCAGAACACAAACTGCCTTTCCTCCCAGCCTCCCCCAGTAAAGTAAGATGTAATTAAATATGTTAATTCTGGAGAAAAAAGAATCCTCTAATTCACAAGAATATTTAGACTTTACCTGAGCCCATGATGTATCTTGATCCACCTCTCTGCTGATCTAGATGAGACACCTCAGTTTTTAGATTTGACCTGGCAGTGCGGTAATAATTAATTAGAAGCGGACTATTTTAATCAAGCTATCTTAAAATGCCTAGTAAATATGTAGCACTATTGACATTCTAACAGTACAGATGAAAACACTAGAAGAAAGAGGTGTAAATAAAGACTGCCCGTGGGGAAAAACTGCCTGGTGAAAAAATCCATTATTTCTGGCTCCTGAACTGTGGTTTGAAAAACGATGCATCTCAGTAAATTATACTGGCTGTTCTGAAATTTCAGAAGACAAAGATGCCTCTGATATATCCATGCAACTCACACCAGCTACCAAGTACAGATGTTTCTATACTGTGTAATATAGCAATGTGGAAAATTCAGATAAAAATCAATGCCTTTAATATTTCTTGTTTATAGCTCTTCTTATTATACCTATTTATATTATATAGGAAATACACCCTTCCTAATTCCTACAGAATCTTGAGATCCATCTTCCACATTAGAAAGAACTAGGAACTTTTCAGTAGAAATATATTTTGTAACATTATTTACTCAACACTCTGGTTTTGCCTTTCAGTACGAGTATAAGTTAAAGGGAATTACATTAAAGCCAATATTTCAGTGTTCATGGAATCACTGAATCATAGAATGGCCTGGGTTGAAAAGGACCACAATGATCATCTGGTTTCAACCCCCCTGCTATGTGCAGGGTCACCAACCACCAGACCAGGCTGCCCAGAGCCACATCCAGCCTGGCCTTGAATGCCTCCAGGGATGGGGCATCCACAACCTCCTTGGGCAACCTCTTCCAGTGCATATATTTTAGGCCATGATTGAGAACAGGAAGCAACAACCAAAACAGTATCATTTTTCTTTACAGTACGGTATTATACTGTTAGTTAGTGTAAAAAAAACTGTCACCAAAATACGGAAATATCAGTATGTACTTTGGACAACTTGAGGTACCTGAGGAGTGGAATTTCAGCCAACGCAATCTGGAGTTTTGCTTCCTTAGTTCGAGCATTACAATGAAAAATATGAAGTACAACTGTGTATCTGTCAAAGACTTTCACGCCCCAGGCATCTTCCAGTTCTTTCTTTAGCCATGTAAAACAAAATAATCTAGATGTTTTCTGCCCAATAACAGAGTATCAGTAAATCAGTTAGTACACAAGATTACGGTTAGCTGGACTCAGAGGATTCTCTTTAAATGGATGGATAATGATTATGAGCACCCCAAAACAAAATTCTTTTGGGGCAGAGAGATGAAAGAGTTCAGAAGGTAGAACTTTACATGTATGCCCACTGAATTCAACAAGAATCCTTTTAATTGCCTTGAATAGATTCTGAAAACAGCTCTTACGGGACATCTCACAGCATTAAATAATGAAAAATCTCAGTGGTTAAGCCTTTACAAAAAATAATTACTAAATGCTCATATGGTAAAAGATATGGGTAATAAAGAAAAAGCGGAACAGTTACTGACATAAAAAAAAATATCACACAGAATCACATACAGAATCACAGAGAATGGCCTGGGTTTGAAGGGAACTCAAGGACCATGAATCTCCAACCCACCTGCCAGGCAGGGCCACAAACCTCCACATTTACTAGACCAGGTTGCCCAGGGCCCCATCCAACCTGGCCTTGAACACCTCCAGGGACGGGGCAACCACAGCCTCTCTGGACAGCCTGTGCCAGCACCTCACCGCTCTCATAGTAAAGAACTTCCCCCTGATATCCAACCTAAATCTTCCCTCCTTCAACTTAAAACCATTCCCCCTTGTCCTGCTGTTATCCACCCTTTCAAAGAGTTTACTCCCCTCCTGTTTATAGGCTCCCTTCAGTTACTGAAAGGCTGCAATGAGGTCACCCCACAGCCCTCTTTTCTCCAGGCTGAACAAGCCCAGCTCCCTCAGCCTATCTTCGTAGGGGAGGTGCTCCAGCCCTCTGACCATCTCCGTGGCTCTCCTCCGGACCCTCTCTGCATATATATATATATTTATATATTTATATATATATATATATATATATATATGTATATATATATTGTCCTAGCTTCCTCCCTGCCTATATATAGGCAGGGAGGAAGCTAGGACAATTATTGCACACCAGCCTTCCCTGGAATACTAAACCCCTCCCCACAATTCAAAACTGCCCAAATTCAGAAAAAGGGACTCAAAGTACTTAAAGTATGCAGCAGTTTCCCATCACCATCTCTAAAATCCAGAATCATCTGGGTTTGGTCCAGAATGACCTGAGTGCTTCTCATACACTTTCTTGAATCAATACCCTCTCAAATTACACTTAGATCTAGGTTTGAGAGAAGATTTTTAGTAAATCTAGTACTAAAAAGACTCACACTTGAAATTAGGGAATAAAAAGTAGAAGATGAAAACATTTATGAGGCATTTTCAATTTCCATTTCATCAGTAAATTGAAGTGCTCAAGATAACTGTCTCTTAGAGGTACCTATCTGTGTTCATTTTATAATCCAGGGATTGTATTCAAAATTATCTGCAAAGGATTCATGTTTGCTTACAGCGTTTGTATTGTTTTACACCCTGCATGACACTGTATACGCAAAAAAAGCTAGTATTTATTTTACTTTGCCTAAGCATTTTGAAGAGTGTTAGAGTTCATCTGCCAGTTATTTTACTACCATAGTATTAAAAAAAAAAGCAAAAAAAAGCTGAACGGCTAAGCATGCTTCTATCTATCCATTTACAATCTATCCATTTACAATACACTTTCTTTTTAAGGATCAGGAATTAAAGTTCAAATACATAAAAAATTGAAATACAGGCTTGCTTTGAATTTATACCTCAGATTCAAAATACAGTACAGCAACCACAGCACTACAGAAAAGAGATACAACATCCACAGAGGTACAGAAACTAGCGCATGCATCTAATCCAAAACCTTCACATTTCTTCACAACAAAAGCAGTGTTATCACCCCCATTTTGTATAAAATACTCAAGTAACTTTTCCAACATTTTAAGTGGAGCCTGTGGCAGAAGCAGGAGCAAAGTCTAAATGGCCATTAGGCCGCAAGAAACTTTCATGCGTGATAGCTGCATGAAATACCCTTAAATCAACTGGAGAAATATAACAGGAATTAAGCTTCCCTTTGAGAAAACTCAGTCCAGCTGGCTTCATTTATCATCATTTGCAAGTTCAGAGCCAGAACTGACCCCACTGATATCACCAACATCTTCCAAATAACACGGTGCAAAGAATATGATTTGATATTGTATTTAATTACCTTTGTTACTGCAGATATTCTTTCCACATTCAAGAAGACAGCTGTCACGTGGGGCAATTTTTTAATCTTTTCTAGAAGATGGATAGCCAGTACAAAATGCAGAGTTAAATGACAGTTCTCTTTTTTGAAATATACAGAATATAAAACCATTTTGCACTAAGCACAGAGCTCGTAAAATATCAAATGGCATCATACTCTTTGACCACAGAACAGTCGTACCTACGCTGACTTCACACTACATCAAAAACAGCTGCCCTTCTCACCCATGCCAATCACTTCAACACAGAGCTTAAGTTGCCAGACATACTTTCAAATAAGTATGAGTCACTTCTATTCAGTGTTGCTTTTGTTCCCTTTTAAAAACATCACTTTAGTTTGTTAGCAAAGCTATTGGACGAATTAAAAAAAATCCTCTACTCTTCCTCAATGTTTATACCCATCCTCAAATAGTTCAGCTATGGAAGGTTTCCTTTGACAAAGATGCAGTGCTGAAAAATCTCAGTTCTTACCTGTCAAAGCTTCAAAGTTTCCTTTGCCAAAAACGAACTTCTTGTCAGGATTTTTGGTAGGAATAATTATTTTATCTAAAATTGTCCAGTTCTGAAGGGTATCTACAAGAGCAACGGCTTCAGCAATCTGTAATTCAGCTTTAGAAACACACACACAGAAAGAGGGGAAAAAAAAGATTGTATCGGTTGCTTAAATTTCTAGTAACTACAAGACATGCACAGACAGGTCAAGATTGTACTCAACACTTATATTCTACTCGTCTATTTATTTCAAACAGCAGCATAAGGAGTTGTTTAAACTCATAGTAATTTTACTACACAAAAGCATTTGGCTACCACTGTAAATTATTTTTATGGTTGTTGATTTTGAAGAATTGTGAATTTTATCATCAAGAAAGCCTTTTGCCTAAACACTGCTTTAGTCTTAAAAACTGAGATGAGTAACGGTTTAAAATAACCATTACTTAGACAAGCACAAAAGCATGTGATTAATTCCTTGCTGTTTTGTAGCAATATGTAAAGAATTATTAATACTGCATATGTTGCTGTCAGTTTCAGCTGGGATGGAATTGTCTTCTTCAGAGGGTCTGGTATGAGCAGTTGTGTCCGTATGATGGTCCCACAAATCTACACATGGGACAGTCAAATTTAACTCCCTCCCCCATACTACGCTTTATCTCCTCAAATTTATTAGGTGAAGACCTATCCCTGATGCAGTAAATGCTACCTTTTCTAGGACAAAAATACAAGAAAAGCAGAAAACAAATCTCTGAACCAAGCACTTCACTGTGTCTTAGTTTTAGCTGAGATGGAATTGTTTTCTTCAGTGTCTGGTATGATGCAGTGTTTTGGTTCTAGGAGAAAAACCATGTTGATAACATGCTGATGTTTGTAGGTGCTGCTTAGTAAATAGTTTCATCTCAACCCATGAGTTCTACTACTTTTTTTTTTTTTTTTTCCAGATTCTCTTCCCCATCCCGCTAGGAAGGGGAGGAGTGAGTGAGGGGCTGTGTTGTGCTCAGCCACCTGCAGGGTTAAACCACAATAGCTGGTGTGTTAGCATCGTTTTTCTCCTAGAACTGCAACATAGTATCATAGCAGACTCTTGGAGGGTAACAACTAAGATACCTGCTGCTAACTAACTCCACTGGTACTTATTCATGTAAGGATCTACACTGATTTCTGATGTGCTAAGGACACAGATTTCAATCTTGTTCATTTTAAATATCCACAGTGCAAAGCCCTGTACGAAATAGCACGGGCTACAAGGGTCTATCACAGCAGTAGATTCAGCTTCAACTTGCCAAACTTGTTCTCAGAGGAGCTCCATCACGCTTCTCAAGACAGCAAAACACACTTGATATATTAAAGAGGTTACCTTGATCCAAAAGGTAATATACTTTTTAAAGATAACTGTGCCCCTATTTTTCCTCGTATCACTAGTATTCCTCATTAAATGCATACTTCTGTGGTCACTGTGGTATTCCAACAGTCATTCCAAAGCATGTGTTGAGATTCCAGGCTCTTCATCTAAGGGCCTAAATAAACAAAAAGGGGGCACTGCTATTCTTCTGTACAATTGGGCCAAAAGGCGCCTTTGTACAAAGACCACTCCAAAAGTAATGCTCCCTATTTAATTATGTTGGCCCACGATATCAGAAGCAGATGTTGATGGTATGGCAGTTGAAGCTGAACCTTTACACCAGTGTTCCATTACATGTTGTTGCCGTGTGACAGACGGCGGCAGAGGGGCAGTCTGACACAAGCGTCTTCAAGTGGAAGCACAGATGAAACAAATGCGTGTCACTGAATTTCTCCATGCAGAAAAAAATGGCACTGGCTGACAGTCATCGATGCTTGCTGAACATTTATGGAGAGCAAACAGTGGATGTGAGCACAGTGATGCAGCAGGTGGTGTATTACAGTAGTGGCATGAGAGATGTGAAAGATAAGCCATGCTCCAGATGGCCATACACATCTGACTCCTCCACTGGAGCAGATTTTTATGTGTGCAGCATGCAGGCTCTTGTTCAACACAGGCAAAAATGCTTAGCTAATGGTGATGGCTACACTGAAAATTAGTGTTTTGTGGCTGAGAAATTGCTCTATCAAATAATTTGCTCTTTGTATCTGTTGTAGTTTCCATGGAAATAAAGAGGAGGCTCTACTTTCCAAGTGATGTATAGGTTTTTTTTTTTTTTTTTCCTCCCAGTTCTGAAGTGGAAGCAGTTATGTAAATCCTCTAAAAATTACAAATTTTATTCTGTAAAAGGATAATTTGTTGTAATCTGTAGCAGTGATGAAACTGAATGGAACTCAGGCTCCTCCATGACAAACTTCAAGGCCCTGACAAGAGGTTTACTGGTGAATGTACCACAGAACCGTAGAATTGCTTGAGTTGGAAGGGACCCTTTAAAACCACCTAGTCCAACTCCCTTGCAAAAAAAGGAACACCTACATCTAGAACGAGGTGCTCAGAGCCCTGTCCAGCCTGACTTTGGGCTTCTCCAGGGACGGGGCATCCACCAGCTCTCCGAGCAACTCGTGTTCCTAAGCGCACAAAATCACTCGTTCACAACCCCGAGGGCTTGCTCAGGGCCGCCCCTTCCCTGCTCTCTCCCGCTGACAGAGAGCAGCTCCAAGGGCTACAAGCCCTTCCCGCCTGCCCCAGCCCCACAGGAGCACCGGGGGCTGCAGGTGCCGCCGCCCGCCCGCCGCTCCCATCCACCCACACACCCGTGGTGAGCAGCGGCTTCTTCGGACCCCACCTCACCGCCGGGTGTACCACAGCCACGCGGTGCGCGCCGAGCTGCGGCCCGAGCGGCGAGGGGCCGAGCAGCTCCTCCAGCTCCACGTCATCTTCTTCGTCCTCGTCCCCCTCCTCCTCCTCCTCTTCCTCATCGTCATCATTATCATCACCCCTACCAGCGCCCGCCGCTCCTTTCCACCGCCCCCTGCCGCCCGCCCGTCCGTCCGGCGGTCGCTGAGGAGCACACAGGCGGAGGACGGCGGCAGCGCCGAGCGAGCGGCTGTACGGCGGCCAAAGGGGCCAGCGGGCCGCGCCCAGCGCCCGGCAGCAATGCAGGAGCAGCGTCCGCGAGAGGCAGCCGGGCCCCATAGCGCGATCACAGCGAGAGGGCGGGCCGTTACGGAGGCCGCACGGTAGTAGCACTCTGGGAGTCTGCGCCGCCCGCCCCACGTGACCGCCATCCCCGCCACTGATTGGCTGAGGGGCGGCTGTGATTGATACCAGGCTGTGGGGCCGGGGTCCGGAGTGTTGTGGCTGAGGAGGAGGGACGGCGTGGGTGCACGCTCGGCCGTTGGGGTGACGTCCCCTCACAGCGGATAGGTGAGCAAGCCTGGTCTCCCCATACTCGTCCTCGTTCTCTTCCCGCTGCTGTCGGCTGGGCCGCGCCCGTAGTCTCGGCGTTCTCGTCAGGCTCCGTGTGGGCGCCCAGGCCCAGCGGGCCGGGGCCGGGGCCGTTGCCTTCATGAGAAGGGGCCTGCGTGAGGGCACGGGGGGCGGCTCCTGCGGGGCTCCTGCCGGCGCGGGGCTCCCACCTCCGGGCCTTCCTCTTTGAATGAATTTCTCCCCCGGAGCTGTGCTTCTTCCTGCCACTTGGCGGTGCGTGAGGAGTTAATGAATTAATATACAATTAACCTTTGTCGTTTTCTTTTCTCGACAGTTTCTGCCCCTCTTCCCGCAAGAGCCACGCCGGAAGAACGGTGCCGTTAACTTCTGAGCGTGGCCAGGTTCCCTTAGCAGTGGTGCTGGTCGGGTTAGCGTGCTGCCTGTGCTGCTGAAATAATGTAGTGGAAATGATAGCCGAGCCCAACGCAGCCAGTAACCTCCCCAGCCACAGGTAAGGTCCGACATGGGGTTTTTGGTAATTGAGGGCCCTGTTGCTTGGGTTTGTGTTGTGGGAGATGTGTCATTGGGGGTGTGAGGGTTAAAAGGGGTATTTATGATGTGCTAGGGCTTGTTACCAATGTCTGTGTTTTATTACCTTTGCTGTATTGTTTAGTATCTTCTAAATGTGGAGTTTTGTGCTGATTTTGATCTTATTTCTGTGCCTCATTCATTGGAGTGCAAATAAACCTAGACTGAATCAGATATTAAGAGGAAATTCTTCACTCAGAGGCAGTGAGATGCTGGCACAGCTGCCTAGAGAAGCTGTAGTGCCCCATCCCTATAGGCGCACGAGGCCAGGTTGGATGGGGCCCTGGGCAGCTGAGCTGGTGGGGAGCAGCCCTGCCCATGACATGGGTTGGGCTGGGTGGGCTGTGAGGTTCCTTCTGCCCCAACTGTTCTGTGATTCTGGGAGTAAAGATAGACAGATTTATAGTCTTGGCATGTATGCACACTTCAGTAACGTTTAGGATGCTGAAAGACTGCTAAGTTAATCTGTGGTCTGCCTGTTGGCACTGCATATTCCTTTCCATCATAGGGCATAGAGAGAAGATGTACTTCTCTGTAGCTGCTTTCACAGGGATGTGTCAAGTGTACCCCACCTTATGAAGTGTGTGTTTTTAGGCATCAAGTTGAGGTAATCTATAAATCAAATCTGTTCATATTACTTAAAGAATGATACAAGGGAGTAGAAAGAGCAGATACAGTAAAGCTGATAAATGTGGGCATATCTTGTGTAGTTTCAAAAAGTGAAACTTCTTAGGTATCCAGCATTGACCATTTTGTACTCACTGTAGCTTGTCCTATTCTGGTCACCTTCTGAGCAGGTGCGCTTCGGGTCTTTTGTTTCCGTAAGCTTTTGGAGGTGCTTTGCCCTTAGTCCATGATGCCAATCAATGTAGCTTGCTAAATGGCCTTTTCAGAATGTTTCATCTGTAGTCAACCTTGCAATGTCAAAAGCGGCAGGAAGTGGCAATTGTTTAGCTGAACTTCTGATGTTGTCTCAGAAAGGTGAAGCGGTTAATTGAAAAATTCTGCTGGTAGGATTTGTCCAGTAACGTAAAAGGAACAATTAGCCTACATAGGAACATAACCTTGGTGTTCAGGAGGTAGCTTTCTTTTTGAGTCTCTAAGTCTGCTTGAAACATTTATGAAGTTGGGAAAACTGAACTCAGAAATTCTCACAATAGCGTTGTTTGAGGACTGGAAGAAGGGCTTTGCTCCCTTCCTGCTTCAAGTGTTTTTATCTCATCACTAACACTTCTAGTGCTAGTGAAAGGACTGTGCTGTGGCAGGAAGGCATGGTAAAAGTGTGCCTGTGAGGCACATGTAGCAGGGTCTGAAAATCAGAATTATGATGAGATAGGAACGGCATTCTGCCTGTGCTTTCTTCCTGATCACTGACAGAAACAAAGTAAATGGTTGGGAAGTGTTCCTTGCTGGTGCACAAGGCGGTTAGCTTAGGTATGTCAAAAAGAAAACAACGCTTCGCTTCAGAATTTGTTTTACTTCCTGTTATGTTTATGTAGTTGAAAAGGTGTTATAAATAACGTTATGCATAAGGATCGCTGCGGTAATAGTTGTGACATCCTTAGGGCTGGATACAGTAATTCCTGTTTTGCTTGAGAAATTAAGAGGGCATCTTAATTCTTTTTTACAATTTCTTCTAAAGAATCATAGTTGTGCAGATTAAAAAAAAAAAAGTCAATGGAAATACTTAGTTTTGGAATGGCTTCAGTTTGTAGACTCTGGTCTAGTTGGGGCAGGAGTTTACCTTCCTTATGAATAGCGTTACTAGAAATAGCAATATTAAAAAGGAAAAAAAAAAGAGAGAAATATGAGTACTGATCATATATGACATTTGAAATATCTCTGCCAAAATTAAACATTTCCAGGTACGGGGATTTTTACAGCTAAATACATTAAATGCAATAAAACATACCAGTCCAATTCATAATGAAGTTTGAACCAAAGTGAAAATGCCCTTTTTTCCCCCCTTCCAAAGCAGGATCAAGCTGTGAAGGCTCTTAGTAATTTTTTTTTTTTCCCCATGCAGTTTTATTGTTTAGGGGCTTATGATGTGGAATCTTGTAAAGTAATTTTTAAGTGCTGTGGTGCACTGGTAGCCAAAATGATTCAGAAGCTAGATAGCTTTTTAGTACTTCTTTAGTGCTTAGTTGCATTCCCTGGTTGTTCTCAACTGTGCTTAGCACGCGTGTGAAAGTTAGTCTGACTGGTTTCATCACAGAGCTGTTGTTTTATTGGAGTTGTTAGCCCACATGAGGAAGTTGTAGGTCAACAGTCTTTTAGTTATCACTGAGCTTTGGTAAGCCTGCTGTTCCATATACCAGGCATTCACTTACTTTGTTAACCCTTTTGCTACTGGCAGATTTTGCCTGGCGTAAGCTGACAAAAGTAGCAGCACAGGATTGGTGGACTGTTATGTGAAAGTGTTTTCTCTGTGTGTGTAACATTTGCACACAGTCTCAGGACCTCCAGGATGCTCTTGGGGAAGAGCTGCATAAGTTAAAGCTTCAGTGAGGTGTAATCTAGATGGAGATGTTAAAAGCAGCATGTGTTCAGACAAGTGCTTGGCTGAAATGTCCTACAGCAGTTTGGTTGTTTTTTCTCTCATTACTTAAATATTTTAATTCAGCGTAGACTTGAGAGTATGTGCATATTGTATTGAGGTAAACTGCAAAAACAGGTAATGTAACAAAATGCCAGCTAGCATTGGGGCTGTAGTTCTAGCACAAGTATGAACGCGTTAGTTCAGCAGTGTAATGTTGTATATTGTTTAAAAAAATTAGGAATGGAAATATTTAATCACATAGGAGAGGCAGTTCCTTTACAAACATGTTCAAATCCTTTTTATTTGTGGTCTGTAAAATAATCCGAGAAGAGCATCAGGCATCAGAAAAGCAAAACATCTTGTTGCTTGTCCTTTTGAAGCAGGAAGTTTTTGGTAGTGCTTGATATACTTAATCTCTGTGGTTCGCAATTATGAATCAAAGGGAATGTTCTGAAAACTGCAAAGTGTTGTTTTTGCTGACTTGATTGTGAAGTAAGTTCTTTCCTTTTATTGCATGCAGAAATGTAGACAACTAAGGGTTGATCTAAGGGTTGGTTCGTCCTAATTTATTTTCCTGGCTTCCATCTGTCAACAGTATGGCACGTTCTAAATTTTTCTGTAAGGAAAAACAGTGGGGTGTAATTGGATTTTTCTTTGTAGGAGCCTTACACATTTACATTATTTTATTTAGAAATCTGATGTATTTTTGTGGAGTCTGGACAGCAGTATAGGAATCTTCAGAAGCCCAGTTCTGCATCACTTACAGGACAGTGTTCCAACAGATTCAGAAAGTAAACTGAGCCTTGTTTAAAGAGAAGTTTCTCACTACCGAATTAACATCAGGACCTACGTTCTGCAGCTGATGGTACGCAGCCTCGGGATTTACTTTGCAGAGTCATTATCTGACTGAAGCTGCCTTTGGAAGATGAATGGCGCTTATCTGGCATTGATAAACCTAGCAGGACTCAAGCTGGCTCTGCGTCCATAGCACACTTTATTCTCCATCTGGATATTGGAGAATTGACTGTATCTGACAGTGTAATACACTGCTGTGTTCTCTGTAAAGCGCTCGATTGTGTTAGTATGCTCTCTTGTTGCAGCAGTATCATGAAAATTTAAGTAACTGTACACTCTCATATTTACTTTCTTTTTGTGCCTTCTTATAGTACAAGTCAACTGGCTTCATGTCCTGGCCACTGTATTTTAAAAGGAGGCCATAGCAGCCAGCCACCAGTACTGGACCTGCTGCACAAGTGGGATCTAGCTCGTCTGCTCAAACATGACCTTTCGCAAAGCATTTTGTTAGCGTTGGGAATGCTGAAAAATGGCATGATTTCATTGCAGATAAATGTATGGCTTCAGATCCCCCAAAAGGTGCATCTTTGTTTATAAAATTATTCTTCCATCATATTAGCAATGACCTGCAAATGAAAATAAATTTTTTGTGTCTTTTTTTCCCTTCAGCATGTTTTACAGAGCAAGTGAAACTTCCTCTCGTGTTAAGCTGTAGATCCATCAGATGTTATTCTCTTGTGTAGAGGATCCAAAAGTGGATGTATACTTGTGTTATTGATTGATGGTGCAAAGCTCTTACAGGCTGCTTTAAGTCAACATCAGCTTTCTGTTTCATTTATTTGCTTTCTTTTTTGTTTACTTAATTTCTCCTTCCTTCATGTCTTTGATAGTTTCACTAGTTTTCTAATTACCTGTGTATCTTCTAGGAAAGGGAATAGTTTGAAAAAGACTACAAATTTCTATTGTAGTTTTTAAGTTAGTTTTTTTTTTTAGTAATAAAATAACACCATTTCCAAGCCATCCTATATTGGTAGGAGTATTAAAACACGTATGTATGCTCATGTTTTCTTCTGTGGTTTGTATTTATGTGTTTTGGTTCTTCTCACTGCTAACTGCCTTGATGTGCTTGTCGTGCTTTAGAGAGAACGCTGTCTGTGATGAGACTGTGCCTGAGCGTACTGTGCAGAACAGCAGCTCTGTGAGAAATGGCAACCTAAAAACATCTGTAAGTTTGTTGGTTTATCAATTTTGTTTATAGAATTTATTTTGTCACGTTTGATTGTTACAGAATTGAGTATTTCAAGAAACAATTGCAATGCAGGGTATCCAGAAGCCAGTCGGTGGCTCCAGCTTGACCCCCAAATTCTGATGGCATTGGAGCCTCAGTACTATCTTTTGAACAGTCGCTTCATTTCAGTGTGTGTTCTTACTTAGCTGTGCATTTTGTGCAACTGATGTTAATTTACAGGTGGCTTGTTTACTCTGAGTGAAGAGGTGCTGGGAAGTTTTTGTTCTTACCTTTGATTCTTCAGAAATTACAGTTACCATTGAAAAATGCCTTATGGGTATTACACAGTTGTTCAGAAGCTTCTTTCATTAGTTTATTTCCAGTTATGCCTTGCTACGTTTATGACTTGTTGAGGAAAAAATTTCAAACTTGGAAATACTTTCCTTGTAGTCATGTTTGATGACTCCACGTCAATCTCATTGAGGCTTAGAAGTTAACAGTCTGGGCAAACCATTACAATTAGGGTAAAGCAAACTTGTTATTAGGGAATAATTAGTTTGTCCGTGGTTGGCTGTTATTTCATTTTCTCATGTACTTTCTTTGCTTGACTCATTTCAGAGAGAAAAACGGAAGGTCCGAGAACAGTGTGAAAACATAAGGAGAAATTCTTCCGGTAGCAGAAGAGTGAGCCAGCTGCAGAATGGAGAAGTGGTTGAGGCAGTTACGTTGTTCGAAGTGGTTAGCATGGGGAAGCGGGCCATGCAGGTATTTCCAGCTCTGAATTCTGAGAGGAGTTGGTGGAGGGAAGGTGGGAAAACAGTGGTTGTTTCCATTATTTGCACTCTGGAGTGTTGAAATTTTGTTCTGCTTCTCACATGGGTGGGTAAGAAATGTGTGTTTGGAAAACTAGTGTGAGCATGGTTCTTGCAAAGGATGGATCTTGATTAAATTAGTGGAAGTGATAGGAGGAAGGACATATGAGGGCTTTTCCAAAAGTAGCGCATCCTATCTTATTATTTTGGCAGTATCCATTAGAGGAAGATGCTGGTGGTATGGCAGAAGGAGTCGAGTCTTCCTGCCGGTATTCTGTTACATTTTGTTGCTGTGCAACAGATGGCAGCAGAAGGACAGTCTGACAAAATGGTGTCTGACATGGAAGTGTGAATGAAGCAAAGGTGTGTCATTGAATTCCTCCATACGATAAAAAAATGGCCCCAACTGACATTTGTTGATGCTTGCTGAGAGACCAAAGAGTGGATGTGAGCACAGTGAGATGGTGGGTGGTGCATTTCAGCAGTGGTGATGTGGAAGACAAGCCACGCAGGTTTTTATGAGGTCAGCATGCAGGCTTTCATTCCTTACTGGTGAAAACACATAGCTAATTTTGGTGAATATACTGAAAACTAGCATTTTACAGCTGAGAATTTGCTTATCAAATAGTGTTATTGTGCTCTTTGTATCTATTGTAGATTCAATGGAAATAGGAGGCATTACTTTTGGAGCCACCTACATACGTGCTTAAAGCAGTCTTGCTAAAGCAGTGTCTGGATGTGAAAAGCCAGTAATCTTAAAAAATACAGAAAATACTAAGGGGAGGAAGCTTTGTTGTTCAGGATTCTGAAAGTCAGGCCGTTGTTTTTTTTGAGGAAGCCTTTCTTTTAGCTGTTTTCTTTTAACCCCGCTCCAGTGCAATTTGATGTCATGTTTCATAATCATCAGGTTTCTCGTGCTTCTGTTTAGTTAGCAGTTTTCTTCAGTGTGAGGAAGTCCACCTCCCTGTACTCCATATGAGTGTGTTCATATTTGTGTATTGTGTTTGTATGTGTGTATGGAAGACTAAAAACTGGAGCTTCGCTTGTTTTATACGTGGTCGTGCATATGTCTCCAGTATGTAGTGTCTCTAAATAAAGTGCATGTATGCATGTGTGAAAAGCGTGTTTCTGTTTTGGATGTGAGGCACTTGTTTTTCCACCATCTGCATCTGGATGGGCATTTTCTGTGCTGCAGCTGTGTTATCTTGAGCACTGCTCCCTGAAGAGCCCAGCTTCTACTATGTGAAACTTGGTGGGAAGGACTTGAAAAGGCAGCAGCTTGAGTGCAGGCTGCTGCTGCTGGAGGTCATTAGACCTGTGTGGCACTGCAGGTGGGCTGAAGGGTGGATGACTCGTCCCAGCGGGCCTTCTGTCACATATAGGCTGTGGACCGGACTTTGGAAGAAGTGAAATTTAGGGTTGGTTTCTAGGTTAAGTGGGCTATTCCAGCCTTCTGCACAGACCAGGAGAAGAGAACATGGGGGGACCGTTGCTGATACTAATCAGTAGTGATGCAGAAGTTATTTTTTTAAAAAGTGAATCTGTTACTTCACTGGTGGCAAGAAATCGGGAGAAGGATGTTTTGGTTTTTGTGTGTTAAGTTTATTAAAGCTGAGGTTGTTTTCCCTACTAACAGGGAGCGGAGAGTTTGTGAATGGTAACATTGGCTCAGGCAGAACATGGGAATGAAGAGTTCAAGGCTTTATTTTGCCTCAAAAAAGCCTATTGTATGTTCTGTTAGAAATGGGACAAAATGATGTGGAGTTTATTGTCATTTTCATAATTTAATGGAGACAGCAGAATGTTTGTGTCCATTATGGTGTCCTCAGTGAAGTGTAGCATGCTGTGTTCAGCTCTTGACTAATGAGTTCCTTTAATCTGTTCTAGTCTGTGGTAGATGACTGGGTTGAAGCTTACAAACAAGACAGGAATGTGGCACTTCTAGATCTGATCAACTTCTTCATTCAGTGCTCAGGCTGCCAAGGTAATTGACTCTCTTAAGAGCTTTTTTGATTGCCTGTGGGTGAGAATGGTCTGAAGTATGTTTGCTAGCTAAAAGCTTCAGAATGGCAAATAAAAGAGTTAAGAAGACTAGACTATTCTGTTTGCTTAAAACTTCTGATTGTATTTCAGCAGTTAGAATATACCTTTTATGCATCAAATTCTTTTTCTGTCTCTTTAACTAATATGCCTTCTGTGGAAAATATTTTGGTGTCTTTGATTAACAGTGGGCTAAGTTTTAGTAAGTCTTTGAAGTAAATGAGTGGACAGAGAAAATAATCATAGAATATCTCATGTTGGAAGGGACCCCAAGGATCGAGTCCAACTCCTGGATCCACATGGGACCACCCAAAATTGAAACCCTATGTCTGAAAGCATTGTCCAAACACTCCTTAACTCTGGCAGCTTGGGGCTGCCCTGGAGAGCTTGTTCCTGGGCCAGTGGAAAAGGCTCTTCACCAGAGCCTTTTCCTGATTCCCAACCTGACCCTCCCCGACGCAGCTCTTTGCCATTCCCTTGGGTCCTGTTGCTGTCACGGTTGAGAACAGATCAGTGCTGCCTCTCTGTTCTTCTCATGAGAAAGCTGGGCCACCGTGAGGCCTCCTTTCAGTGTGCTCTTTTCCGGGCTGAACAGAAAGGACCTGAGCCACTCGTCTTTTGTCTTGCCCTCTAGTATCCTTCACCATCTTTGTAGCCCTCCTTTGAATGCCTCTTAACAGCTTTATGCCCATGTTTTGTGGTGCCCAAACCTGCACACAGTGCTTGAGTTGAGGCTGCAGCAGTGCAGAGCAGCAGGGACGACAGGTAGGGCTGAACCTGATGCACCACAGCGTACAGTTGGCCATTTTGGTTGCCAGGGTGAGTAGCCAAATAGCCACACAAGAAGACATAGGATTGGTTTCTCTGATTTGTATTTTAGTTCCATTTCATTTGTGTTTTATGTCTCCCTGTGTATATATTGCTCATACCAGTGTAAACTCGTATCTTCTAGTATTTCTAAATTTGACATGAGGTTCTTACTGTGGTTACTGTTACGTGGTTCTCAGTATTCTTTTTAAAAATCACTTGTTTAGGTGTGGTAACAGCAGAGATGTTTCAAAATTCACACAAACGAGATGGAAACAAAATTCATTCAAACAGGATGGATGTCATGCAAAAAATGACAGAAACGTTTGATGAGGTAGGTATAGCTTTGACTTTGTGACTTCTTTTATATACATACATATGTGTATAAAATACATATATATAAACAGTAGGATTCTCTTTAATAAGAAACCTGGACAGAGTTCCTGCTCCTTATCAGGAGCTGTATCACACTTCCTTTCTTCAGGAAAGCAATCTTGTTTTCTCACAAGAGAAATTTGGTGTTTATTTTAGCATCAGGATGTTTTTTAAATGAGTGACTTTTACTTTCAGAGTTATTAGGGCTAACACACTTGGATATTCCTGAATCTGTCTTAAAGAGTTTTTTTGATAGCAACTTTTAGTGGACCAACATCAGATTTACAGAAGCGACTGTGAGAATGCTGCAGAACATTTTTTTCCTCTCTGAATTGATCTGTCAAGCTGTAGCCATCAACCTGGCTTTAACTGAGCATCTCTCAAAGACCAGCTGCTGTAGAAATTCCTGCAGAGGATGAATTTGCCAACGTGTCTTCCTTGTGTTAAAACTGTAGTAGGTTTTGGACTAACTTTTGACGGAAATGACCTGATAAATATCTGGCCATGTGAGTTAGTAATCTGGCACTTCTTTCCCAGCTAAATTAACCCCAAATAGCGTTCATGATAGGCTATGTACTCTGAAAGGTACACAGATGTGATTACTGTTATCATCACCCTGGGTGCGTTACTGCTCTGTAACTGTTTCTCCTGTCCTGATAGGTAAAAACAGGGATTCTACAGCTGTCTCAGAAGCTGTATTCTGCATGCTATGATAGCAGCATTTTTGAGATTTGACTTGACTTTGGTTTTGAGACGGTGATTCAGTGTGCTACTTTTGAGAAGCATTTTACTCATGAAAAATACTAGATGGTAATCCCTGTGTTAGGTACTCTAAATCTTTAAATTTGGTGAGTGCTGAAATTCTCTTGATCTGTTTTTAAATAGGAATTTATTTTACAGTCAGTCTAAAATAATTTGTATGGAATGGAATATTCCTGAGGATAATGTCTGACAGCTTGTTTCATTTACTTTTGATATATTATGAGTATCAAATCAGTATTGGAAAAAATGGTGTCTGAGGTGCAATCATTTTTATGTTAACCACGTATTAGGTGATTGAAAAAATGTATTGAGATTGAGCTCATTTTTTCTTTTTAAAGCAGAATATGATAAGAGTGAAGTAGAGTGTTGTTTTAAAATGAGTTGTTTCCTCTTTGTGTTTGCTTTTTTTTTCTCATGAAGTTATCTTTTTAACAAATAACTTGGTTATTAAATCATGTTTCCATTTTACTTGAAGTAGGGCTATGCACAGGACTATTTACGTTTAAAAAAAATACTTTTTGAGATAGTGGTAATGCTGTAAGTAGTAATGAGAGTGGAGAGTATTACCATTCTTCCTAGCAAAATTGTTGTTAATATTAGAGGAAAATTTTGGTGGAGTTGAATCTGGCAAGAGATCACAGAATCACAGAATTATCGAGGTTGGAAAAGATCTAGAAGATCATCCAGTCCAACCATTACCAATACTTCCCAGCTAAATCATACCCCTCAACGCAACATCCAAACGTTTCTTGAACACTCCCATGGTCGGTGATTCCACCACCTCCCTGGGCAGTGCATTCCAATGCCTGACTACCCTTTCCGAGTAGTAATACTTCCTAATGTCCAGCCTGAACCTCCCCTGGCGCAGCTTGAAACCATTCCCTCTAGTTCTATCACTGATTACACGAGAGAAGAGGCCGACCCCCAGCTCACCACAACCTCCCTTCAGGAAGTTATAGAGAGCTATAAGGTCTCCCCTGAGCCTCCTCTTCTCCAGGCTGAACAATCCCAGCTCCCTCAACCGCTCCTCATAAGGCCTGTGCTCCAGACCCCTCACCAGCTTCGTAGCCCTCCTCTGAACACGTTCCAGGGCCTCAATGTCTTTCTTGCAGTGAGGGGCCCAAAACTGAACACAGTGCTTGAGGTGCGGCCGCACCAATGCCGAGTACAGGGGGACAATTACCTCTCTGTTCCTGCTAGTAACACTGTTTTTGATGCAAGCCAGGATGCCGTTGACCTTCTTGGCCACCCGGGCACACTGTCGGCTCATGTTCAGCCGAGCATCAATCAGTACCCCCAGGTGTGAGGGACAGGAAGAGAAGACTCCACAAGTACATAAACATTGAAAAGAAAACTAAGGAAAACATGGCCACGCTGCTAAATGAAGCAGTAGTCCTGGTGACAAAGAACAGAAGGAGGATCAGATTAGGGGCGCTTAAGCAAACAGTACACCAGTAAGTCTATGGGCCCTGATGGGATGCACTTGCAAGTGTTGAGGGAGCTGTCTGCCTGTAACGTTTCTCCAGCTCTTAAGTGTTCTGTGATTCTATGAACAGGCTGAAGAATAGGGCAGAGAAGAACCTAATGAAGTTCTACCCCAGGAATTCCTGTGTACTTAGGGAGAAATAACTACATGCGCTGTTACTCACTGGTAGCCAGTAAGGCTACCCTGCAGCAAGGTAGCCCTATGTAGTAGGGTCTTTATGTCCTTGTGGGTGATGAGATGGACATGAGCCAGCAGTGTACCTTTGGAGCAAAGAAGACCTTCTCTAGGTAGAGCATCTGTTGCAGGTTGAGGGGGATGATCCTTTCTCTCTGCTTATACCACTGAGACACATCTGGAGTGCTGAGTACAGCTCCGGGTTCTCCAGTACAAGAAAGATACAGGTTTACCCAAAGGAGTCCAGTAAAGGGCCACAAAGATAATTAATGATTTTTCATTTAAGGAAAGTCTGAGAGAGGTGAGACTTTGTTCTGGAAAGAAGGCTCAGAGAAATCTTATCCGTATGTGAAAATACTTAATGGGGTGGAATGAGGAAAAGGGGTCTGGGCTCTTCTCACTGGTACTCAAGGAGGTAGCTTGTACAGGTCTTGGAAGCACATGGCTTTAGTATAGTGATTCAGAGGCATTTATTTCCTCTCTGTGGGCCACAGCATTCCTCACTGGAGAGACAAATTTATCTTTAGGACTGCTGCTTTTTTGTTTTTCTCTCTTTCTTAATCTATTCTGTTTCTTTTTGCTGCTTCCTGTATAAATTTTATTTCTTGCGGCAGTTGTTTATTCTGGAAGCAGTGAAGGCCAGGCTGGATGGGGCTTTGAGCAACCTGGTTTAGTGGGAGGCGTCCCTGCCTATAGCAGAGGGTTGGAACATAAGATCTTAAAGGTCCCGTCCAACCCAACCCTTCTATAGCCTTTTATAGGTTCCTCTCCCATTTCATTGCTGAAAAAATTAGTGAAAGTATCAGTAAGTTTATTGCATTAGTGTATAGCCAGGTGGTGATAGAAGTGCTTCATTGAGTCTAATAAAAACTGCAGATTTTGTGCCTTTTGTTTTGTAGTAATTGTAGATTTGAGGAAACATCTGATACTCACTCTGAAAACATTTCTCTATAATTTCAAAAGCTCAGAATGTGTATTTTATTTTGTTTGAGACTTTAGCAGTTTAACAGTACCTGGTTACTGGGTGTTAGAAAGGAATGTATAATGAGAGATGCTGGGAAGGTGTATATTGGAACTATGGGAATTATACTTTGTATATGTTTTCTTATAAATTTTAAAAGCAAATTGCCTCTTACTTGTAGCAAGAAATTTTTTTTTTAATTAAAAAAAGTATTTTTTTCTTTCCATCATTGCTTATAAATAAAGAATAATGAATTGAGAATGGATTAGATTTTTTTAAGGCATTGGATTGTGCGAGCTATATATGGTACAGTTTGTTCTAAGTTGTAATAGGTTTTTAGATATAATGCATGGTTTGTATTTTTTATTATTACTTAGTATCTTTGAGTTAACTGTGATGCTTCATTGAAAATCATTTCATTTTTTTTTCTCGTGCATTGCAGGAAACTGGATTGCAGTACAAGAAATTCATTGCCTATCCTTGGATCCTAACAGTTACTTGGCCAGTGGATGTGGTAAGGCTCTTGTAGTTCTCTTCAACTGTAGTGTAGCATTTTCTGTAGCTGTATCTCAGCTGCATGATTCTGTGACTGTCTCTAGTGTAGGGAAGTACATGAGAACTAGTGATATTAAAATGTGTGTTGGTGAACAGGGATAATTATTCACTTCTGAGATCTACTTCATCTGGTCTGTTTAAGACCTCTGGTTTGGGTTTAAAACTCTCGCATTTTGGAGTGCCTGTTTCTTGCTATTGATTTTAAAGGGAGGTGAAGAGAACTTGCTGAGCTGGCTAAGTTGAACTGCTCTGTACTGATTTTGGCTGAGGTAATTTTCTTCCTTGTAGATGTTGTGGTGCTGCGTTTTATGTTTATGATGAGGATAATGTTGATAAGACATTGATGTTTTAGTTGTTGCTTAGCAGTTCTCATGCTGTGTCAAGGACTTTCCTGCTTTTCATACTGCCCTGCCAGCGAGGAGGGTTAGAGGGGGCAGAAACAGGACAGCTGTCCCAAATTGTCTAGAAGGATGTACCGTAATCTGTGACATCATACTCAACAATAAAACTGGAGCAGTTTGGCTGGCAGGGCTGCTGTTTCTTGGGGACTGTCTGGGCCTTGGTCAGCTAGCAGTGAGCAATTGTACTGTGCATCATTAGCTTTAGTTTTTTGGTTTTAATTTTTTTTTTCTTTCTTTCTTATTCAGCTGTCCTTATCCCAACCCAAAAGTTCTTGTACTTTTTTGGTTATCTCCTCAATCCCACTGAGGGACAGAGTGAGCTAATGGTTGTATGATGCTTAGCTGTCTGTTGGATAAACCACACCACCTCCTGTAGTGTTTTAGAGAGACTGGTGCATTCCCCATCCCTTCCAGCAACCTTTACCTGTGCACATGGAGTTTTTGGCAGACAGTTTTGTTTAAAAACTTTCTTCATAAAAACATTCTCTTGCGAACACAGACATTTGATTGGAAGAATATTTTTTTTTAAAAAAAGAAACAGCTTTTCTGTAATAACTCTTCCCGTACATCACTTGCAGCATTCCTTTCCTTTCTTACTTGGCACTTGCTACTACTGTAAAGTCTGAAATAAGTCTCGTAACCTGATTGGGAACACATCTGAGATTCCGTATTTCCTAACATGCCTTGGTTTGCAGGCATTCCTGAGTCTGCCATCTGTCTGCTTTCTTCCTGGCATGGTCATAGAATTATAGAATCACCAAGGTTGGAAAAGACCTAAAGATATGTACTGTGAATGCATTTGTAGCTTTATTGTAACTTGCTCTTTGCATAACATCAGACAGATTGCCTACTTACTGTGTCTTTGGGGGGTTTAGAGACTTAGGTACCAGTGGCATAGGTGAGTGACTCAGTATTTGTCTTCAGGATGTAGTCTGATTAAACTCTTTGTGCTGGCAGCGCTGCAGTGGAAAACAGTCTCGTCCTGCCCTGTGCTGCAGTTGTTTGTTTCTACTTCCCTGCCGTCAGATCTCTTGTTTAAGACGCTTTTGTGTGGTTATGTGTTAAACCACTGTTTTAGTTTAACCCTGGTAGGCCGCTCAACCCTGCACAGCCACTTGGTCTGTCACCCTAAGTGGGATGGGGGAAAGGATGAAAATGTAGAAGTGAAAAATTCATGGCTTGAGATAAAGACAGTTTAATAGGTAAGACAAAAGCTGTGAAAGCAAAGCAGAAGAAGGAATTTATTCTCTACTTCCCATTGGCAGGCAGGTGTTCAGCTATTTTCAGGAAAGCAGGACTTCATTGCGTGTTGTGGTTTCTTGGGAAGACAAATTCCATCATGCCTAATGCCCCTTTTCCAACCCTGTCTCTTTTCCCCAGCTTTTGTTGCTGAGCATGACACTGCATGGTATGGGATATCCCTTTGGTCTGGTAGGATCAGCTGTCCTTGTTGTGTCCCCTCCCAGCTTCTTGTGTACCCCCAGCCTCCTCGATGGGTAGACAGCGTGAGAAGCAGAAAGGTTCACAACTTAATGTAAGCACTGCTCAGCAGCATCTGAACCATTGGTGTGTTATTACCGCTGTTCTCGTAAATTCAAAAGAAAGCACCATACCAGCTACTATGGAGAAAATTAACTCTGATCTCAGCCAAAACCAGTACAACCACCTCATCCAACCAAAAAACAATTCGGCCAGGTTACAGTTCTTTTTCAGTTGCATCAATTTCCTCTTGAGTTTTACCATACAGTTGCAGGAACAGGAAGGGCTGTGTGGCGGAAATACTACTGTAGTACCTGTATGGAAGTAGAGGCCAGGAGTGCTCGTGGTTTATGCAAATGAAAGTTATTCATGGTACTGTGTGTGGCTTCACATGTCCTCTCCCATGTGTTCACAGCTGCCTCCCATTTGCTGCTTTAAGTTGGGAGCTGTCATGACAGTGTAGCTCTACTTTCTGTGTGCTTGCCTATTATGTAGTTGCACCTCTTTACTATGTAGTAGTAACCATGAGAAAAGTTACAGAGGAGCTAGGATTTAGCTGACCGTCAGCAAAACTCTAGTGTTCAGTGGTAGAGATGTACATGTACGCTTTCTTTTCCATGTGCAGAGCAATGAAGACTATCCTGTGATCAGAACAGGACCCTACTGGAAGAAGTTCAAGGCCAATTTCTGTGAATTCATTGCAGTACTTGTTCAACAGTGCCAGTGCAGTGTCCTGTATGACAGCTACTTGATGGATACTATCATCTCACTGCTTACAGGCTTAGCAGACTCTGTGATCAGAGCATTTAGACACACAAGCACTTTGGCAGGTAAAACTCTGAGAGTTGCTGTAGCAGAACTTTCCAAAATCGAAGTCTCCACTGGAGCAGTTGTTCTCTTCTTATTAATTAACACTGCTTTCCTCCTAATGTATGTTACTGCAATATAATTAATTTATTCCCATTTGTAACTGAACAAAGCACATGTGTTTTAGATACGATTAATTTATACTGTTTTTTCTTTCTAAAGAAATTTTCTTTAATGCCAGATAAGACTAACTTTAGGATCCAGCCATGATCTCTTTGTAATCAGTTACTGCTTTTTCTGTGTTGATAGTTTTCCTCCCTCCGGTAATTAATGCAGTGAGGTTGAGGTTGCATTAAATGCATTATCCATGAAAGCTTTCTTTCGAGAGCTGCTGTTCTTGTGGTATCTGTGCTAAAAAGGACACTGCTTGTAGCACATTTTTATTTGGTACAGCATGATGCCTCTAAAGCCACTTTTTTTTTTTTTTTAAGCCAATAAATAACCTCTCTGCCAAAAAATACACTGATGTATAATTTGTTCTAAATACACTGCTTGCTTCAAAAGCTCAGAAGACCACTTGAAATGTATGCAAACCAACATGTCCTTAAAAGAACATGAAGTTTTGTTAATTCAAGTAAAGTATTAAGCTTGCCAGCCTTTTTGGGGGGCCAGCTTCCCTTTTTTTTAAAAAAAAAAAACAACAAAACTCAGACATACCTATTCCACAGCTCTAGATTCTTTTGCAGATGGAATTACTTAAACTAAGACAAGTCTTCCCCAGTAAATTACATCTTTCACGAGTCAGTGAACCGTTGCCAAAAGCTGTAAATCACCAGTAATATCACTACGTTTTCCTTTTTGATCATCATCTGTCTTTAAAACACTGCATTTTAAAACAAACTACTTTAATGTAGTGTTATTTCCATTGTGGATAATAAATTGGATTTGGCTAGCATTATGCTTTTTGTGGTAAAGTGGTAGATGTGTTTACGTTATGCACATCTAAGCTAAGATGAATATTTGGGTTTGTTTCTTTTACAGCAATGAAACTTCTGACAGCAGTTATAAGCGTGCATCTGAACCTTGATGTCAACAAGCACAATGCTCAGCGATTATATGAAGTGGAAAAGAACAGGATAAGTGGCAAGAGGACCAATTACAGACTTGACCAGCTAGAGAGAAAAAAGAAAGAGGTTAGGCAGGTGTTTTATATGGGAGATGAGAGAACGTGTAAAAGTGGGATTGCTGACTGCTTATTTCTGAGTTGCTACAGTTCTTTGAGGTTTATAACTTTATCTAATGCATGCTGTGGAGCATTTGTGCCTGCCTACATTAAGCTGTATAAAAGTTACTGAGGTGATAACTGACCTATATACTGTTAACTTGTAATGTCTGTCCTAAGTGCTTTGTTAGCCTTTGATCCCTGCACAAATACAGGTTTACACATATGTGTAATTCCTTTAGGAGCTCTGGTGTTGTGGGAGCGCAGTTTATATGTTTATACATATTAGAAGTCAAAGTTGCAGGTCTTTAACTGAATTTCAGTATATGAAATGAATGAAAAAGGACATGGGATAACTGTCATCTCTCTATATGTGAAACATTGTAAAAATGCATAATGTGACCTGTATCTATCTTGTGCTTAGTTTCTGTCATTTCTTCTCTGCTCAGTCAAACAGCTCCTTACCACCTCCAGAGGCAGGACTTTGACTAGAAGAAATAAGTCCACACTGAGGTAGCTCAGTGTATGACAGTCAAGCATTGCTCCTTCTCTCCTGACTTTAGAACTGTTTACCTGTGTTCTGTGCTTTGGATGTCCAACAATTCTTCTGGTATAGAAACAACCCCTTTTCCATAGGAAGAAGGGTTTGGTGAGACCAGAGGTTTTTAACATCTTGACATATAGGAAAAACAGACAAAGTGTCGTGCTAGGGTGAAATAGAACCAATTTTGTTACCCTTTTTGATGCTATCGATGAAAAAATGTTTACCTTAAGCAAACTATTTCCAGCATTTCAAAACTGGATGTTCTGGGCTTGGTTGAAATACATGCTTGTTGTGGTATTAGGTCTCTTCTGGAAATTCTTTGGCCTGCCTCTCTTCTGGCTCTGTTGAAGTGCATAGGAGAATTTGAACCTGTATGTGAAGATTGCATACTAGTTATGCTTTGTGTTGACACAAGAAGACTCACCATATCAAAAATATTTTGTGTTTTCTGTCAAGGTTTGTAGTTGATACCTGATAAATCTTTTACCAGTATGAAGCAGAAAAAGGCCAATTGTCAGTGTAGAAACACCTCTCATTTTGTGTTGGTATCATGTGTAAGTAACAGCGATGTGGACTACAGCGGTACTGTAAGCACACTGATGCAGATTTTTCATGTGATGTGAATTGAAACATTCAGTTCTCTTTCTGTTTCAGTATGATCAGAAGCTTGTGGAGATACAGAACATGATGCATGCTATTTTCAAAGGGACATTCTTAAGTCGCTACCGGTAAGAATAAAATAGAGTTGTGAGGTGTATCTGCATTCTCAAGAGGCTCTTGTTTAGATTGCCAGGCGTTAGAATCATGTTAAATGTCATAAAGGCACTGATGTTGTCCAGGAAAATATAGCAGGTACATTATTTTAAGCAATTTGTGTTTAGCACATGATCTCTCTAGAGTTTGCTTCTTAAGTTTTGCCTGCCAGCTACAGAGCAGTGCATTTGTGATTGAGATGGTATCTAGAACTTTATAGTGATGATTCTGTGAAATGCGTAGCTACAAGTGGCTTAGTTGTTGACTGAAGTTCTAACTTAGAACACTAATATAAAGATATTTTTAATCTGTTGGATTGCAATTCAATTCAGCAATTCCAGGAAAAAATATTACAAATAATATTTTAATGTGTATTAGGCATGTTAATATATTAATATTATGTTTTTATACTCTCACAGAGATGTGGTCCCTGAGATACGAGCTACTTGCATTGAAGAAATTGGCAACTGGATTAAAACATACCCAGATGTTTTTTTAAATGACGGCTACTTAAAATACATTGGATGGATGCTGTATGATAAGGTAAAGTTTTTAATTTTTCTTCTGCGTGGGGGCAGCAGATGGGAAGACTTTTGATTTGGAAGAATCCTAAAATTTAAGCTGTTTTCACGCTTCTAAAACACGTGACAGATTTGAGGAAGATATGCATATTTATCATGAATGGCTATTTACTGGAATTGTCACAGTGTACTTCTGCAGGCTACCTTTAAAGTGTGTATTGATTTGGTTTTGTGTTAGTTCTAGGTATGTGTTCTGTAGACAAAATTGTAGCTTACCACAAAGCCAGGAGGGGGAGCACAAAGCCTCTTATTTCCCTGCTTTCTGCTATTTCTGTAAAGGTAGATTTTCAGAATCAACAAATCTGTCAAGAACCCCTGTTTTCCTGCATTAATTTTATCTGATCAGAATATATATATATTTTTAGTGTATATTCAGTTAGGAGAACTATCAAACTGAGAATAAGAAGTAATTTTTGATGATTACACCCTTAATAATCATTCCCATTCCTCCTTGATGGTGGTGGGCAGCAAGAAACTGATATCTCCTGGAGCCAGTTTGCTTTTAGAATATTCCATAGGGACATTTGTCAAATAATTCAGGCTGCAGAGTTGAACCACCGCAGAAGTCTTCTAACTGTGGGGAAAAATCTGTCCAGGATCATCTGCAGTGTTGTGAACAGATATTAAGTTCAGTCATTTGGGAGTCTTTAAGGAGGAAAAAAATAGTATAAACTTAATGTTTTGTCTTCCAAGTGTTTAATTTGAATGTAATCATTCTTTCTTCCCCATGACATTCTGCTTTGCCATTATATCTCAATTTGAAACACTGTATTCCTACATGAAAGGCTATTGTCTGGGTGCAAAAGGGTTTTCCACATTGAGTGGTAATACATCCTTAACTTGTGTATCAACATCAATCTTTGGCTCAGTATCCGTTTTGGAACAACACTATAAAGATACATTTTGAAGTAGTTTATGTTCATCTACTAGAAATAATGTGACTTTATTTTTCTAAAGCTTGACGGTAAACTTGACTGCCATGTGCAATTGGACAGTGTTATATAACAGTTTTATAAGCCCAGTTGTTTACCAGTGCATTTGTGAAACCGAGTCACTTAACTTATTCTCAAAGGCACTAGTGTTCTTCCAAGGTGGTATGTAGCTACTGAGTCAGCAATCGGATTAAATGGAAGTGCTGTGTAAGAAGTTAGACACCAAAAAAATTGAGATGATGAAGAGTAAGGATGGGGAAAGTGGAAGGGAGAACCAGCAGAGAAGAAGGCAAAGGCAGTGAGAGTGGAGATGCTTGTGCACATGCACACACTCATACTTGAGACCTCCCAACATGCTAATCTAGCTTTGTCTTGAACTTCAGGGCAAGTTTCTGAGATTTTCCCCTTAGATTTTCAAACAGAAAAACAAAAAACCAAAACCTAGAGAAATCCCGTGGGAAGCAAACTTCTGTTGGAATGAACTTGTGTCTTGACCGTGTGATATTCCTGGCAAATCTCAAGAAATTGAGGTTTAATTTTGTCTCCCAAGCAACATGACTGTAAAACGGATCCCATTGTTCTAACAACTTCTGAAATCCTGTCTTCAAATGTTAATGTTAACATAGTGGTTTTTTTTCCAGAGATCATATTTTTGTATGGATACTAACTTTTTTTTTTTTGGGGGGGGGGGGGCGGGAGGCAAGTATTTTTTTTTCTTTAAACTGTGTTTTGTCTTGACAGGGTAGGTAAGCTGAATTTTCTTCACACTTTAGTATTTCAAAAGTAGACCTATTTTTCCTAATCTGTTATTTGGAGAGTGTTGAGGAGGAGCTGTTACTCAGCCTAACCTTGTAAAATCGTCCATGTCCCAGCCTGTACTTATAAGGCTTACTGAATAGCCCCATTTCTTGGGTAGGGGCAACGCTGAAATATTGTAACACTGAAATCTTGTAACTGAGTTTGTCTAAGCAGTGCTGGAGTCCATGTAAAGCTCTTTGATGTCAATAGAGCTGCTCACTGTCTTACTGATTTTTCCTGGCAGTCTTTGCAGGCCGGTGCAAAATGCACTATGATACAGCCAAAGGATGACATGTTCAGAGTATCCTGAATGAAGATGTGCATATATGATTTCCCTTCACTGCCACTAATTGTTAGCTTTCTCCAAGGAGTATGTGACCATCCAACAAATCATTACAAACTTAAAGAAGGGGGAAAAAAAAAAAAAAAAAAAGAGGAAAAAAAAAGAGAAAAAGAAGAGAAATCCTCTTCTTTTGAGGCACCTGTGAAGCAGCAGCAGTACTAATGACAGGGGACACCTTGCTGGGATAACTATTTACCAACAATGCCAAGCTCAAAGCAACGTTTTTTGTTTTGGGTTTTTTGTTTTTTTGTTTTTTTTTCATAGAATGCTCAAAATACAGTATGCCAGTGTAGAAAAGAAACAGGCAGAAGGCATAACATTTGTGTGTAGGTTGCTCTGAATGTAATTCCTCATATTTATTTCCATGGAAACTACTACAGATACAAGGAGCATAATAATGCTATTTGATAGAGCAAATTCTCAGCTATATAACGCTGTTTTTCAATATAGTCATCCCCATTGGCTGTGCATTATTTGCTAGTGATGAACAAGAAGAGCCTGCATGCTGTGCTCGTAAAAAATCTCCACCAGCTGAGGTGACCCACTGCTTCACAGCTGCTATGATAGCATCACTGCTAGGAAAATGTTACCCATGCGGTCTATCTTTCATTGGCCTGAACAGACAGAAGTCGGAAGATGCCAAATCTGGAGTACACACTGGGTTTGGTAGGACAGTCCAGGCAAGACTGGCAGTGTGCTTCATTGTCTTCAGACTGATATGGGACCTGGTGTTATTGTGCTGCAAGGGGGAGGTGGTCTCCTTCTCTGGCCTGGCTCTGGAAGTTTGAGCTTTCAGCTTTGGCAGCTATGTTCCAATGATCTGGGGCCTCCAGCATGAGAAGGACATGGAGCTGTTGGAGCATATCCAGAGGAGGACCGCAAAGATGATCAGAGGGCTGGAGCTTTTCTTCTGTGGGGAGAAACTGAGGGAGCTGAGCTTGTTGAGTCTTGAGAAGGGAAGGCTCCACGGAGACCTAACGGCAGCCATCCAGTATCTAAAGGGGGCCTACAGGAAAGGTGGGGAGGGGACTCTTTATCCGGGAATGCAGTGATAAGACAAATGGTAATGATTTTCAGGTAAAATACAATAGGTTGAAATTAGACAACAAGACATTTCAGAAGAAATTTTTTACTCAGAGTGTGATGAGACACTGGCACAGGCTGCCCAGAGAAGCAGTGAATGCCGCATCCCTGGAATTGTTCATGGCCGGGTTGGGTGGGGCCCTGGGCAGCCTGAGCTGGTGACTGGCAATCCTGCCTACAGCAGTGGGATTGGAACTGTATGATCTTTAAGGTCTCCTCTAGCCCAGTGCATTATGTGATCTGTGGTTCTATGAGAATCAATAATGATAAGCTGGTACATTTCTAAGATATATTTCTTCCTTGGGGAATTTTGCTGGGCTGGAATTTCTTGGAGACCTTGTAGAGGTGTAACTGTTGTCTGAGTCTGACACTGAAAGGAGGTGAACAAAGTTGATTGTATGGAAGAGTGCTGATGGTATTAAGTAGGTCATTTGTAATCTCGTCTTTGTGTATATTTAGATGGATGCATTTCTTTGTCTTTTGCATTCTGTTGCTTGTATTAACTGTAATGTTTTGGAGATTTTCTTTGAATTTTAGGGAGCCTAACAAGCGTTGATGTCATTTTCACGTTTGGCTTGCTGCAGGCTTTCTCGGAGAGAGGGAAAGAGGCACACAAAGAGTAGAATGTAATAAAGAGAATGAGGCAGCACTTAGTTAATATGCTGTAAGCACCCACATGGAGCTCTCATAGAGTATAGTATATATGCCAATAGTAAATAACATCAGAGATAATGTATTAGCAGATTTCTCTTTCTCTTGTAGCAAGCTGAAGTGCGGTTGAAGTGTCTTCTGGGACTGCAAGGAATTTACAGCAGAAAAGAGCTTGTTTCCAAGATGGATCTCTTTACTTGCAGATTCAAGGTAAATAGATTGCTGGTTTGTTTGTTATTTAAGTCTGGGTTGGGTATGTGCAAAGGCTGTGATGTTTTTGGTCAGAGTTCATCTCCCTGTTTTTTTGACTGACAGAAGCTTAGAATATTGCAGAAACAGCCTGCTTGACTGAGTGGCTGAAGGCGTTTTGCAGAGGTGCTTCCCTCTGCTTCTGTGGAATTTTCTGTTTCACTTCAGGTTATGTGTAGAATGGTGTAAATGTGCACTGTAGCTGGTTATCTCCATCATTTATCCAGAATGGCCCAGACTTTTTAAAAAAGAACTTTGGAAAGTGGGAAGGAATTTGATACTTCAGTAGTCCTTTTTTTATCTTTTTTTTTTTTTTTTTTTTTTGCTATTCTTGTTAATTAGTTAAGCTCTTAGATATGTAATTGATAATGCATTACACTGATATGGAAATAACTCTTTGATGATATACCATGTCAGTATGACTCTTGAAAAAGGATCCCTTATCTCCTAACTAAACAAGTCACATGACATTCTGAAATTTTGAGAGCTTGTTCTGTGCCTGCACTGACCGTGTAGACTTCATATGTACATGCCTTGATCATATTCCAACATATATGCATAAACCTTTATCATATTCCAACATCCTTACTCATTCAAGAAATAGGCCTTTTACTTTTTCGACCCTGCCCTCTGTAATGATTTTGTCAGCT
This sequence comes from Alectoris magna, assembly GCA_030625065.1. Classification (NCBI taxonomy): domain Eukaryota; kingdom Metazoa; phylum Chordata; class Aves; order Galliformes; family Phasianidae; genus Alectoris; species Alectoris magna. The sequence continues at coordinate 66,787,841 of CM060560.1, forward strand.
ATTCATATCCTAATGGGGCAGTATTTTTATGGTATGCAAATAAGAAATCTCAAGATGCTGTGAGAGGAGGAGTTGTTACCACAGTCCCTCTGAATCAGTCCATAATCAGTGCCTACATGTGGTGATAATTCATGTTCTTTTTGCAAAAGGTGCAGTGCTTACCCGGATGTCAGAACAGTTGTTTGTAGTAAGAAATACCTATAGACTTGTCAAATAAGAAGATACAGATTAATTTTGGTATTTTAAGAATAAATTGTTCAGACTGGAGCTTGGCTATATAAGACTAACTTTTTTTTTTTTAAAAAACAGCTTTTTGGTAGTGTTCTCTCTTTCCTTTTAAAGGAAGGTTGTTATAAGCTACTGCAAACTGTGTAAGCAACCTGGTATACAAAGACTGAAGGAAGAGCTCTAGTCTGTTTTTACTGAGATGCCTCTTTGTGTGGAGGATGGTAATATATAAATGGATTATTGGAAATTCCACCTCCCAAATGGAATATCAAAAAACAATAAATCCCAAAACACACTCAAAACCAAACAAACAAACAAAGAATCAAAACAAATCAAACCAAACTCCTCCTCCTCGTTGAAACAAAAGAAATCCAAGCAGCAGATGTAGACTGATTGGATATCTCCCAGAGTTGAAATCCCACTTCCTTGATGATGGGAAATGTAAATATATGATCATCAATCCATTTTCAATAAGCTGTATTTCACATGCTCCTTCTGTTACCCTTGAGCTTTCAGACTCAGGATTCATGGACTTCCACGCTTTACATCTGGGCTGTTAGAAAAAGGAAGATGCAAAGTAAAATGGATTTAGACATTTAGAAATGATATGTGTACTGAGGAAGCTATTAGTTGTGAAACAAGCAAGTTTGAAGGTTTAATGTGCCTTAAAGATATAGGCTGCACTGTGGAATGAGTCTTTGGGTACACAGGACAAGAAAACTCCTGTTTTCTGAGGTGTTTGTATGTGAACCAAGTTATAATAATGTGAACTTTAGAGGTCAGGAATATTGCTGCTGTTTCGTGAAGCACCTTTATGACTCAATTCCTAATTATCTTTCCAGCAAAGCACTGGCTTCTGTAATGTGTAGGTACACACGCTTTATTTTTGATGGGAGAGACTGATAATATAATGCTTGTAATTTGAGGCTTACCTCCATTTAACATATTGAAGTGTCAGTAGTAACATCTTGGAAACAAGTTGTCAGTCACTTTTAATTTGTAGACTGCAGTTGATTTCTTGTGAACGCATACATTACATCTGAAAAAGAAATACCGTATTACTGCATGATTAATTCAGTTAAAAAATTAACATGCTGTTAATTTTCAGGGGCTGGGGAACTACTTGGTAGTAATCAAGTTGCCTTGTGTCTCTTAGGAAATATCTGCTGAAATAAAAATAAATCTCTGCTCTACTAGTGTAGATGATCTAGCTGTAGCAAAAATATATGTTTATTGAGAACAAAACATGTTACATCTTTTTATTGTCATTTTACATCCATTAGGATCGAATTGTGTCCATGCCTCTGGACAAGGACCATGAAGTAGCAGTTCAAGCCATGAAACTCTTGATGCTTATGTCACAGTAAATAATTTCTTTTTTAATTTACTGTATTGTTTTAATGGCAACAAGATCCAGATAAAATTCTGATGAATCTTCCTGTAATCAGTTACATGCTGGGAAACGATTGGTCCCAGCAGGATATGAATTACAGTTAAAACTGCTCGAGACATGGCATTTTCTTTCTGTGGGAAGCACCAATGTTAAGAAAACCTTTGCAGTCTTCTTCAGTATAAGAACAACATTGCTTTTATCTTAATGCTTCCCCTGAAAGTAAATTCCAAAGCGTTTTGATGTTGGCTTTTCTCAAATAGAGCATCTGCCTGTTTCCAGGAAGTTCCCACCATATAACATTCTGTCCCAGGCTTGCCAGATCTTGACTAGGAGCTCAGGGAACTCTGCCGTCTTCCCCCATATGGGAAGCCTTGAACTTTGTTAGAATTTGGGCTACCAGATTCTTTGCTCCGTGGCAGAGAATCTGGGAGCTGTTAAGCCTGCAATAGAGTGACAGGGAGTGAGCAAGTATATGACATCTTGTTTTGGCTGAAGTGGAAAACTAACAGAAAAGTTGTTTTGTTGGAAAATTCCTGGTCAGCCAGGAAATTTATCAAATCAGTAGATTCGAAAGGGTAATGTCAGACTGGAAGGGGTGGGAAAAACTGGACTAACATAATAGAAATATGTGAGTCCTATTCCAATGTATCCTTGAGCAGTGTGTTTACTTCAGAAAGAACTGTTTTGGCAAAGTACCCGAAGAGTAAATTCTCTGTCCCTCTTTTTCAGTTGGGGGAGGGGGGGGGGGGGGGGAAGAAAAAAAAGAAAAAAAAAAAAAAGATCAAAAAAGCCCAGTGCCATTTCCTTGTTAATACAGTTGAGATTCTAGGGGACTCTGTAAGTGTCTCTTCTGTTTCAGGGTTTAAGATGGATTCTGCTGATGCAGTTGCTTGTCTCCATGTACAGCATGGTGCATTGTTCAATAGCAATTGCTTTTCCATTTAAGCCAGAAGTATTGGTCATTGCTAGAAGAGGATGCAGAACTTAATGGACCAAATAATATGGTGTTCTAGGTATTTGAAATTTAATGTATATATGTTTATACATTGAAGTGATGCTGTATAGCCTGGACTCGCTCCTATTTCACACTCCATTGATTTGAGTGGCATTTCTCTAGGTTATTCCAACATAGGCATCAGAACAGCATGTGACCACTATGAATGCATCATGCTCTTCTGATGGAAGTACCATTGTTTGGATCTCAGTACTCGTAGATAGGGTTGTATTGTTTCTGTGTTTACAGTATCCCTTTCTACATCAGTTGGTTCTCTGGTGTGTAGCTGTTGGAACAAAACACAGTGTAGTGTCTGTGTGTAACATGTGCCAGGAGGAGTAGCACACCATTGTTGAAGTACAAAGATATTGAACACCAGTTATGGCTGTCCCTGTTCTGTATCTGAACTAACAAGTGCTGTATTGGCTCTGCAGCTGTTTAGAGTCTCTGGCTTTATTATTTGTGATCATGTTCTCATTAATGCAAACTGCAAAAGTTTGACCGATGTTTCTTTTTTCATCAAGCAGTTTTTTTCCCAGATTTTTCTTTAATGCACTCTGATTTCCAGTGTGAGTTCCATCTAAAGTTTTCTCAATGACATTTTCCTATCATGAGATGTACTTTTCACTGTCAGAATGAATCTATTTTATTTTCAGTTGGTCTGTGTAGAGTCCTAGTAATACATACTTCCTTCTTTTTATTCATCTGCTGTGTATCCATCCTTCTTTCTGTCCTCCTCTCTCTCAGTTGCTTTGAGTGTTGCTGGTTTTGCTTAATTACTGTAAGAATGAAAATGGGAATTGGGAATTGGGGGCATAATGGGCAAATTCAGTGACAGATATTCTTTTTGATAAGATAGATAATGATCAGTCTATAAAACCTTTGTGAAGAGAATGTAGACAATACAGTCTCCACTACAGATTTCCTACTAAGAGCCTGTATTGAGTTGCTTTTCTTGAAGCAAGGGAAAAGACTTATGCTGCAGTACCTACAGATATCAGGAGGGACTTACTGCTGATGTTGTGGAAGCAAAAAATTTCAGACTGAAAGATAAGTGCTTATCATGGTTCAAAACTGGTACCTGGATGTTGAACAGTAAAGCTGCCTGATGCCTGCAATAAAGCATGAAATGAGGCCGTGGACAGTGTCTCCACTGCCTGTAAAGAATAACAGATGTAGCAGTGCCATTTACAGAAGCTATCTTGTATGTACTGCTGTAATCAATTTTTGTGCAGCTTTTAGTCGTGCTCTATTGGCTTCATTGGGGATGGCCCATCTACAGATTTGGCAACTGAATTCTGGTTGCCCAAATTACTGTTTTTAGTGAGGTGTGAAAGACCTTTCAGGTCAAGTTTCTATTTTTAAAGGTACCATTTCCATTTTTAAAGTAAGAACATCCATCAGTAAGAACTTTCTATATTTGATTTGGAATCATGGAATCAGCTAACAAGAAGTCTTTATTTAAAAAAAAAAAACCAGCATGAACTTAACTGGTCAGGTACTGACCTGTAGGACACGACTCTGATCTTGAAATAGGTCTTGTCATTTAATGGCATGTGTTAGGGAGAGGCAAAACCAGGAGTAACTTTGTTTCCCTCCAATTAGTTTGTTGAGTGCTCTTGTCACCTTCCTGGGCAAAAAATACCATATCAGCAACCTTCTTTTATTGTCTTTATGGGTAGATGTAGTAGCAAGACCTCTTGCTAATTAATTGTTTTTGTGATGTTTAGCAGTTGCAGTTGAAGTCTACTGTGCATATATGTTAGTAACAGCAATGACCATCTCCTAACCATCACTACATGTTGCTGCTATGGAATATACACTGTATATTGCATGTAATATAGACAATGACTACTCTGTGCACTACTGGCCCATGACACTTCTAATGTATATGCTGACCTTTATATTCTCTCTCTTTTCAGCCAGACAAACACTGAAAACACTGATCTTTTCAATTCCCTTAAATGTACAGCATTGCCAACTCAAAGCCCTCTTGCTGTGCATATACCTGCTTTTTTTTTTTTTTTTTTTTTTTTTTTAAATATCTATATTTGTGTTTTCATTTTGCCTGTCTCTAAGCAGAGCTAGCTTTTCTTCTTGTTTGTTGTATGTTGTCTCCATTGAATGCCGAGCTCTTTGGGCTGGTGGATTTCTATTTTTACAGATGTGATCCTGAAATTGAATGAGCCTGTGAGGTGTAACGTAACAGAAATTATTAATGCTACTGAATGATACATAATTATTAGCATTAATGTTGCAAAGAATTTGAGAGGGAGTAGAACTAGGAAGGAGGAAAAAATGGAGTCACAATGAGAAGCCAAGGAATCTTACTGCAAACGTTGTCCTTCAGTAGGTAAATTAGTTCAGTGGAGCTGTTGCCACCAGACAATTCAGTTCATTTTTTGCGTACTTAATTGGCTGAAGGAGTTGGGAGTTTGGAAAAGGCTGTAAAGGTAATTAAATAACTGCATTCACCCACTTCAGTTACAAGTAGTGCACGTGAGGGCACAAATTTACCAACAGCGTGAAATGTAAAGAGCAAAGGAGGAGAAAATTACCTTGTATCACATTAGTTAAATGTAAGTAGAAATTAAACTGAGTTTTAAACACAAACCTCTGAAGTTTGAAATCAGCGAAAGCTATGAGTATATTGCACTCATTGGGAACTCATTTAAACTACTTATTGAAGCTGATAAATACATTAATTCTCACTTGAGTACTTTGACAGTGGTAAGTAGGGTTTATCCAACTTAAAGGTCAGGAAACGGAGGTTTGTTAATTCTGGATGTCCTGCTTAGCACTTAAGGCCCAAGTCATAGGAATACATAGTCTCTGTACTCTTAAAAAAATAAAAATGAAAAATTAATCTCCCTTCTTTTTCTCAGCCAGACTAGGATGGATGTTTTAGGTTGGAGATGGAGGGCCTACACTCTAGGAGAATCTTGGAAACTGGAGTTGGCAAAACATACTGTAGCAAGTAATTCAGAGTCAGTGGAGAGTTGAACTTGGCGATTCTGTAGGCTTTGTTTCACAGCTAAGCTGTGGACTGAGGAAGAGAAAGAAACTTGATAGGCAAATGCATTGTAACTAGCAAGGTTATTCAGGAAGCTTTTATTCAGAGAAAAAGTCAAGTTATATTGAAGGCTCAAATGCTATTATAGAACATGTTTTCACGTGATTGTAGAAAGTAAGCTTAAGAGAGGAAGTTGCTTTGCATAGGGAAGTTAACCACCTTTGTCTTGCCCAGTGTTCTTCTGGAAAATTAACTGTTACTTAGATGTTGGTGAAGAAGTAGCAATATGAAGATCTCTCCTTAGTGAAGCAAATTACACACCACAGTTCTGATTTATTGTGCTAGTAACTTAATTGCAGCAGACTATGTACTAGCAGAAGGGAACAGCATGGAGCTCCTCACAGCTCCTCTGTGATTCATCCCGGCCCACACTCCTATGAAGGTGGAGTTAGGGCAGTGCTTTGTCATTTAGAAGAGTCAAGCCTCTTGCAAGCAAAGCAGAAGTGAAAGACCAAAATGAAAGTCCAAAATTCTCCTCTGCCTTCTCCTTTTTTTTTTTTTTTTTAAATTTTATTTCCATTTTTGGAGGCTTTTTACTTTTCTAGAAGTTAACCTTCAGCAACTTTTTGTCATCTAACACCTCTATTCAAGAACCTTTTTGTCTGTTCTGAAATCTTATCTTTCCTGTCTGAAGAACTAACAAAAAATAAGGAATGCCTGTCTCCTGCGTTTATGTTTCTTAGCCCAAAACAGAGTACCATACAGCACCTTTCTAATGTGCTTCTTCCTGTCCTCTGTCACAGCATAGCCATGGAATCGCAGTGTGTTGCAACATCTTAGTCCTATTTTTAAGTATTCTTGTTAGTCTGTAGTATGGCAACCATGTTGCTCTCTTGTTGAACACCAAAACACTGTTTTGAAACACATGCTATGACAGCAGGGTGGAAAGAAGGAAATAACGTTTTTAAGTATAAAAATCAGCTAATGTATTCTGTTTTCTCACACAAAATGCTGTCAAAAGGTGTTTTTTGGACGGTAGTGCTTAATGCATTAGTAACAGTTTTGCAATGTATTTGCAGATTTGAGTATTTAATTAGAATTTATTTTGAATGCAAAATAAACTAGTTTTTTTGAGGTGTTGTACTGTAGATTACCAGTGTCCCTATAACGTGCCAAATCTTTCTCTGCGTGATCTTTTCCTGTCATTAAAAGCAAAAAGAGTGAAGTGGTAAAGCTTTGAAAAGTGCATCAGGTGTATTTTTATTTTATTGTGATTTTGATTGTCATCCATGGTATAAGCAGTAGCAGACCACAACAGGTGGTTCCAGCAGTCGTGTATAGTCATGTCTCTTTCATGCAGTGAAAGGGAACAAAAGGAGAGTCAGGAAGTCTTTCAACTGGTGCCATAAGCAGAACAAAATGGACCTGTGATCTCTCTCTAGAAGATCCCAGCTTCTCTATGCTATGTTCACGCTGAAGCACAGAGAAAATGGTGTGTCATGACATTGGTATGTGGAAGGCCATGCCTGTTTATTTATAGGTACCTAAACACTGGCAGGCACTTCTGGTTTAACCTTTATCTGTTGCTTGGCATTCTGAGGGCTGTAAATTTGCAGCAGTATTATTGCTGTATTTTAAAGCATTCTTTGAATGTGTGCTTATTGGCTTAGGCATGTAAAAAGAAAGGCACAGATTTACTGTACTAGTATTGCTGGTAGTTGTAGCAGCATAGCCAAGTGTTACTACTTCCAGAGGCAAGTAAAACCCCCTAAGCTCTCACTTGAGTGGAAGTTTTGAGTGTAAACCTCACTCACGCAGAGAGTAGTGGTTGAGCGGTATGTGGACAGCAGTGATATTACATAGAGGCATTTCCTCTCATTCCATTGCTTCTGTGCTACTAGGGGCCGTTTAGTAAACGGTCAGAGCTGTTGCAACTGACCTGTTCTTGCTGTGAGGAGAGAGGAAATAAACTGCTGCAGACTAGTGTCAGTGAGGCAAAGTCCTAACCTCTTTGAAAACAAAGTTGAAACCAAGGAGGTTGGAATTTCATTTGTACTAGAAAGACAAAATCTGTAACTTCTACCCAAAGAGACTGTGGGCGTGCTGCTGAGCACTTTGCCTGAATTGTTTAGATAGCTCAAGGAATTTTTTTTTTAAATTAGAGACACACAGATCTCACTGTTTCTGTAAATGTGCAAAGGAGAGGGAAACACGGCCTGTGAAGATGAGTAAATTTGAATATCACTGGATCATTAAGGCTGGAAAAGACTTCTTTCATCTAGTCCAATCATCGGTCCGCCCTCACCATGCCCACTGACCGTGTCCCTCAGTGCCATGTCCACGGTGTTCTAGATCATATATCACAGTGTGTTTACACCAGAATTTCTTCCTTTTCAAGCTTCGTTCCCTAACATTCATGGTATCTCAGGATGCACCAGTGCTTGTTCAGAAATGCTAAAACACCATATTACCTCTTTCAGTATCTCCTTTTTTAACAACAATAAACATATTTTTACATTTTTTTTTTTTCCCCCCAGCTCTTTAGATGGCTGAGTGAGAATCACACGAACATTTTCCTTTATACTGATTACATGATATCTATGTATACTCAGAGCACTTTCTGTTTGTTCTATTACCACAACTATATACTCAAGGGAACTGCATGTTAAAAGAAGCTGCCAGAACCTGCTGGAATTTGTTTTTGATTGAGGGCAAACATTATCTTGCAGGATTGACCCATCAGTTTTGGAGGCAGACCATCGGCAGTTCCATTTAAATACCTTTTTACTGTGCCAGTGACCATTATAAACAAACTGAGAAAAACTGTGAAAGATTCAAGTGAAACATGAGTAAATACATAGTAAAGATAAAATTCATGAGGTTTCAACTTCTATAAATGAGAAGGTGTGGGCTTTGAGAAATGAGTGCTTCCCCCTGCCTATTTCTTTAACGTGTAGCGTGTGCTACAAAAAGTATTTTTAATCAACACCCCAGCTATGCTCTCGCCTAATGAGAGCTCGCTTCATTTCAGTCAGGTTTGAGGGATAATATTTTGGGGCCTTGTGACTCGTGAGGTTGCTAAAGGATGCACTCAGATTGGAGACAAACAGTCAAGCACAGGAAGGGGTGCTAATTTTCTAAAGGCGTCAGTCCCACCAAATGAAAAGCACAAATCTTCAGTTTTAGAAGTGGTGCTGGGTTGCAGCTGCAAGTGGTTTTGTACTGTCACTTGCTGAGAGCTGATCACAACAATAAATAAGAAGTCTTTCACCTGGTTGCAAAGAGTGGAAGGATCTCGTATGTTGCTGTTTCATGCTCTCATGTAGTTTAGTTGAGTGACATCGCAATTGCAATAGAAAGCAAGCAATTTGAAACTGTAACCCTTGTTTTGGTCTTCGCTTCTCTGGTATCTCCTCTTTGGATTATTCAACCTTGATGCTTCAATTTCATGTTTCGTAAACGGTTGATATTAACACCGTTGCTAACTCCCATAGAGTGCTGCATGTTTATTAGTTGGTGTGTGATGCTTTAAAAATCTGTAGCTGAACGGCTGTCAAAAAATAAAAATAAAAATGTGATTTTCAGTGTGTTTGGACAGAAAGGTTGCGCTCATAAGCATGCTATCAAGCATGTATTTTGATTTCTTTTTGTGTGACTCTGCGTAGGCCTAGCATAATGGAGTACAAGTTTTAAAATACTGTACTAATGCTTTTTGGAAGAGTATGTACTGCAAGATGAAGGCTGCTTGTTATTTAATCTTCTATGACAATAATCTAAGCATAGATGCATCATTTTCCTCTTTGGTCATTATTACTCTTTTTTTTTTTTTTTTATCATGGCCACTAATCAACCTTAATTATGCTTTAAGTTAACATTCTGTCCATACAGTGGACCTTATTACTCATAGCTTGTGCAGACCTCAATTTCTCTACAAAATGAGTAAAAAATGCTGCCATTTCCATTTTGTAACGCGTTTAGATTTGTCGTACAAAATGTTAGCTATGTAAATGAGTTGCAAGGCTATGGAGCATCAGGTCCAATAAAACTGGACATCTCATTCATTGTATTCTTTGCAGATAAACCCAAACTATAACTTCCGTTGTTATTTTTGCCTAGGAACTGCGAGGATGTGTTATCAGATGAAGACTGTGAAACCTTATACCAGTTTGTTTATACCACACACCGTCCACTTGCAGTAGCAGCTGGAGAATTCCTTTATAAAAGGTATCTCTGCCTGCCTGCCTACTTCTTGCATATTCTCATTTGTTTCGGAATGAAGGTGGATTTATTTAAGAGGGATATTAAGCATTCATTTTTTTCTGCTGGAAGTATATACCATGAGGATAGTAGATGTGCTTTCTTCTCCTGAATCAGAAGAGAAATGCTGTCTGGGGGTAATCATTTGTTTCCCTGCACAGCGCTCCCCAGAAGGTATGAGAAAAGTTGCAAGACTAACACAGAGAATATGAAACAACTGACTGATCCGCAGATACCATCCTATGTTGAGAGCATGCCTCCTTTCTTCTTTCTTTTCCTGTTGCTTCCTTCTTACAAGCTAATTCATCACCTGGCATCTGCTGCATTTCCATAGCATTGGTGATTAATCACAAAAATGGCCTCCTCTTTTCCCTTTGGAAGTTGCCTTGTACATTGTAAAGGCTTTGAACAATGAGAGATGCAGCAGATTAAAAAGCCCTCCCAATTTTCTGTCAGGTTAATGAAGTACAGGGTTTATCTTCCCCAGGAGTAACTCTTATAAATGGGCTTCTTATAACAATGGTTGCATGAAGTGAATGGAGTTGGCCTGCTAAAAAGAGAAGAAATAAATTTTCTGTCTCTGTGGCTGAGAGAAGTAATTTTATGTTACAAAGAGAAATGAAAATAAAACTATTTAGGCAAGACTTTTGCCTAAACTTGGGAATAATGATTTGTGTCTTTCACATATGCAGGATCTCCTCCTAGCTGCCTGTTCCTGTCTAGTTGAACTGCTGACATTCCAGAGTTTGCGTTGCCATGCCCAACAGAAAGACAAAAGAAGATAAATTTCTCTCTTGATGAATCTTCTATCTCATCTGCTAGCATTTTCTGCTTGACCCAATATTCTATCGTAAATCAGCTGTTTTTCCTCCCAGAACATGGCTGACTTTTGCCACTAAAGTGATTGCCTTGATAACTTGACCCTTTATTCTCAGCTTCCCAGTGCAGCATAGACACTCTGACCCTCTAAACCTCTTCCTTGTTCTTTGCCCTTGTTGTTCTCTCTGACTCTGGTACTAGTACAGAAATGGCTTTTGTGGTGTGATAGAGATGTTAGTGACAACCTCCTCTTCCTAGTTATACTGATAAAAATTTCAATATAAAGGATCTTTTTTTCTTCTTGGTGTATATATGAAATCTCAGTGTCTGCATTTTTAACGTCGATTAGTTACAGAGCTGGCATAAATTATACCAGCAGAAGCTTATGCTGACATTGAGTACTGTGATCCTGCTCTTAAATCCAAGCCATTTGAGTCTCTGAATCTATGGGGATGGCTTTCCTATATGTGTTTTGGGATTAGAACTTCTTATGAGCAGTGCATTCTCACTCATTAGGGTAAAGAGGAAAATGAAATATCGTATTGTGAGCAGTTTTTCCACTGTATTTGTGAAATTGAGTATGTGGTAACTTGCCTCTTGCAAATATGGGGTGCTATACTATTTTTAAGAAGATGTACAGTAGTAGTTGGGTAGCAATATTTTTACTGAGTTAACATTTAATTTCAGCCTAGAGCTTACCCCTTCTGCAGTATGAGAAAATGTCTGCCTCAGTATATATTCAACACTGTGGAATCTGCATCTGTTGTCCAGAAAGTTGGCAGAGTACCTGTTAAACTGCCAGAAATTATCTCTGCATCCATAGGGACAGCAGATCTCTCATAATGGAAAGCAATCTAATCTCTTTTCCTTTCATCTCCTAAGAAAGTCTAATATGATTTGGAGTAAGTATGTATTTAGAAAAAATACAGTTGGGGGGTTCTTGAAAGAATTTGTGTTGTATTGGCGAAAGAGCATAAGGGGAAATGTGGCAGAACTGAATTGGCTTCCTTTTTTGTTGGCAGGCTGCTTAGTCATGAGGAAGGTGAAGAAGTTGTGTCCAAAGGAGAAAAGGAGTTTGGAGCAAAGGCTGACCAGCTGAAAAGATTAATACGTTTTTTCCTGGAGAGTGAGGTGAGGAGAATAGCCCCTGCAGTGTAAACCTTTTCATTCCAGCGATGCGTATTAAATCAAGTATTGGCTTCCATTTGGAAGGTATTTCTAGTTGTGAGCTCTGCAGTATTGGTATTTGGGATGTTCTCACTCTCTAGGGTGAGTTGTTAATGAAGACAGAATTGAGCGTTTCTGTTCTGTTGTTTTAAGATTTATCGCTATGATAATGAAGAGAATCAAAGCTGAAGCAGCTTCTGAAAGCAACTTAAAGGACTAATCCCAGCATGTGAATGGTTTTTGGTACGTGTCTACATCTTAGTGCAGGCAGATGAGGGTTGCTGTACCACAGCTCTGTGCTGACTAAAAGTAGAGTAGTTTTTCTGAGATTTTATCAGATTAAGTGCTGTGCTTTGCTATTTGGCTTTTGCAGCGGTGCAGATGTATGTCCGGTCAAAGTGTCTCGGGCACAGCCATTTTGCATATACGTGTAAAGAATTTCAGACGTAATCTAAAATATCAACTTATTTGTTGTCCCAAGGTTGGATTTTTTTGTTACAAACAGTAGTATAAAAGCAATATGGAAACTATAACCTCTCTCTTTGGAGAGGTTATTTAAATTACAAAGGAAACATACTGTAATAAGAGAAAAAGAAAAGCTTTTTTCCTGCTTTTTCTGCTTTTTTTCCCCACTTACTTGCTTTGTAATAGGCTGAAGATGTTGTTTAAATGTTGATTAGCCTCAAACTGAATATGTTGGAATACTGTGTGGAAATGTATGTTTGGATGACAACTTTGTAATTGGGAAAAATGAGGAGAGGAACTTATGAACCTTTATTTCTTTTATTGATGCTTCTATAAGCTTGTATTTTTAATCCCTAGATACACAAACATGTTGCATACCTCATAGACAGCTTGTGGGACTGGGCAGGCAAATTCCTGAAGGACTGGGAATGCATGACCACTCTTCTGTTAAAAAATGGTGAAGGAGATGGAAAAGGTGGGTGAGCGAAGAGGTTATCTTTGTTTGAATTAGTCTCTTGATATTGTTTTTGAACGTAGCCTCAGCTACTTTAGTACCGTTCCATACTGTAGTGCTCTTTGATCCCAGATTGTGGCCCCCAAGAGGCACAAAACAGATGTGATTCAGTGGACTGCCAATGTGATGCTTGTATCAACATAATTGTTTTATTTAGTATTCTGTATTTATGTAACACTAGTTTAGAAACTTTGCAAGAATATTTGTATAAATAAGCTTAAGTAACATTCAATGCTTTCGTTTGTTTGCTCAAAAGATGAGAATCTAAAAATATTAATAGGTTGAAGCACAGTATTTTTGGGCTACCATTCACACCTGGAGAGAAAAAGGACAATGTGTTGAGTTTGACGTCTAACACATTAAAGGGTTAGATTTTTGTTAAAAATAATTTAAGGTGAACTTAAATAATAGTAGTTTTAGTGGAACAGGAGGCAGTTGTGTGACTGAAGTTAAAGTTTGCAGATCCAATGACTTAGAGCATTTTGGAGCTCAAAGAAGCAGGTTTATCCTAACTGAGACAGTAGTCAGTAGGGATAAGCCTTAGTGAAGCTGTGTGTGTTGTTGATATCCCAGATGCCTTAAGACGTTTTCTTAGGAGACAAATAATTGCTGCTGTGTTCACTAAAGGTAGAAAATAATTTTCTTCAAATTAAATCAATCACGCTTGAAGTGTTTATTTAGCAGCATCTTTCCATAGTGTCTTTCTGCACTTATCCAGATAAATGGGTAGGCTTTTCATTAGCTGTTGATGCATTTTTGTTTTTCTTTTGTGTGATGCTGAAAGGAGATTGATTTATTTACAGTGCTGAATGATGCTCAGGAAAGTGCTCTCATTGAAATTATCCTTGCAACAGTTAGAGAAGCAGCTGAAGGTCATCCTCCAGTGGGCAGAGGTGCAGCCAAAAAAGTCAGTGCTTCTTATTCTCATTCATTGTGCTTTGATCACATTTTGTTTTTTTGCCTTATGTGCTTTGCCAGATAGCATATTCCTATATCTCCAGGAATAAAATGGCTTATTTTTATGAAATGGCATGTTGTCTGTTGACCTGTATATCGTATTAGTGGTGGATGTTGAAGGGCATGAGCATTAGAGAAAAGCCATATGAAGTAAGTTATTGTCAAGTGGTGAACGTTTTATCCATGCAGTATAGCTGTCCAGTGATTTGCATCTAATTTAAGGTTAATAAGAAAATCAAAAAGCATCTGGTTGTCTCCATGGAATAATATCTTTATATGGGCTTCATTTGGTTTAGATAAAGGCATTAAGTTAACCTTGGATTACATGTAAAATTCCACTCAGATCTAAGAGAGGTTATAATTGAAACAAAATGCTTTGTCTGCAGATTCTGTCAGTAAAAGAGAAGAAAATACAATCAGAAGATTGTACCAAAATTACTGAACATTTTATTATGGTGCTTCCTCAGCTCTTGGCAAAGGTAACTAACAGCTGCTCTGTGAATGCATGTTAAATATTTCATTAAAATTCCTGCAGTGCACTCATATCCTGTTGTTTTTGTGTTTTTTGTTTTTTTTTTTCTCTGCAGTATTCAACAGATGCACAAAAAGTGGCAAATCTTCTGCAGATTCCTCAGTATTATGATCTAGATGTTTACAGTACAGGACATCTAGAGAAGGTGAATAGGAATTGGGATAGTCGGTGCATGTGCAATGTGCTAAATTTATATGACAGTATACAGGGCTTTGTGTGACTTGGAACAAATACAACCCTGTTGAAACATAAATAACTGGCCTCATACCTTGAGGAAAGCGGTCTTATTCAGGCTTTACTTTTCAGTTTGGGGCTCCCAAAGAAGAGCCTTGTGCTTGTCGATTGTCAGCATCATCAGATGTGCTGTGACTGGCCCCAGTGGGCGATAGTGTTTGGTTTCATGTGATAGGCCTGCCATGGGGTTTTTCATTGTTGGATAGAAAGAGGGTGGGTTGTGCTGTGTGGCTAAGCTGGCATCTCCCAGGAGTTTACTACAGAATAGGTTTCATGCTCCTTGAAGTTTGACTCACAGCTGCTAGGGGGTGATAGTAACTTGAAAGATAAGAATAGAGACAGTATAACTGCTGATGGGAAAGGGGTGGTCAGAAATAGATAGATGAAATCCTTGAAATGGTTTAAGGTATTCTTAAGCAAGGATGTTTGCAGGGAGGTAATATTAAGTTACTTTCAGCACAAAATGTTAGCTGGAAGAAGGAGTCAGTGGCGTAGTACAAGTTCCCTCTTCTCAGTAAGGGTGAAGATCTCTGCTTGATATGATCTGAAACAGCCTCCATCCTCTGCTATCAGAGGAGACAACTTATGTTGTTTGGAGACACCCCCTTCCTTTGGAAAGATGTTTTTATTCCCTATCACTGTCTTAATTATTATAGTAAACTTAAAACAGTTACTTCATTTTTAGGAAGATCTAGAAACAATAATAATGAAAAATAGCTATAAACCCATTGGTACCCGCTAGTCCTACGCCTCTGCTCCTCTGCGTTTATTTCATGTTGGTTGTATGACCTATATAGAGAGATTCACGGACCAAGTGAAATATATCTGAAGTGTAAGTGGTTTTACGTACATTTTATCTCTAATACCGTTTTTATCACTTGCAGCATTTGGATGCTTTGCTGAGTGAGATAAAAGACATTGTGGCCAAACACTCTGACTTGTCTGTCCTTGAGGCTTCCTCCAGGACTTACTATATTCTCTGCAGTGAAAAAATTGCCATCTACAGCAAGGTGGATTGTGCCCGAACTCAGCTGATAGATGAGTTGATGGGACAGCTTAACCAGCTACTAGATGGCTTCTGGCAGAAGGTGAGCGTGACTCATTGTGGAGATGAACAGACAGTTTCCGTGTGAAAACAGAAGGGGAAAAAATAAAGGGAGTTATTTTTTGCCTGCTGTTTTGAGTGGAGCAGAGCTTTCAAAGGTGGATTTGCTTTTCTAAGATGACTGGTGATTTACATTTTATTAAGTGACTGTAGTAGCAGGAGAGAGTGGTGAAAATAATACACAAGGTAGTCCACAGCATCAAGGGGGCATTTTATGTCTTCTGAGTATTCAGGAGGTGGGTTCCCCAACTGTAGAATTAAAATGCCAAAGATACATTGTATAAGATCAGCTAAGAAGTACTAGAGATCTGTAGGTGATGAGGCTGTTCTCCGAGTGTTATGTTTCTGTACTTCATATTTGACTGTATGCAAGATGCCCTTCATAGTGTGACTTTGGCTGTAGAAGAAAAAAAGATCAGTAATGCAGATTGCATAGCATTGGGGTCTCTGAAATGATGACTTTCCCCTTGAAGAAGGACTGCAGAGTCTCCCTCAAAGTTTTTCATTAGTTCTAAAAAGCAGAAACAGCTGGTGGTGATATGAATAGCTTGCTGGCTGAACTGAACAACAGAAGCCCGCAGCTGATCTGATCAACTGTGCCTTCACGAACAGGTGTCATGCCATAGAATAGGAGTTAACACTGGCAGGTTTTTATTGGACCCTGAAATATTGTAAAATGTGTCAAGCCAAAAAATTTTGTTGGTCTTAAATAGATACCTGTGTCAATGTGGGATAATGTGCACTTCTGAGAAATAACATAAGTGCTAGACCAGGGGATTCTTCAACTCCTTCATATGTAATCCGTATCTAAATAAAGAGATTTTTTTCTCCTGCAACCCCGCCCTTCTAATTCTTGGTTGCATATACCATCTTCCATAATCACGTAGCATCCTTGTGGAAATTGCAGCAATTGCATCTATGGGAAAGTATTTAATATATTTTTAGCTATCTTTGAATGTGATCTGGCAGCTGGAAGCAAGGAGAGTCAGCACCATGTGAACAGTTAGCTTTCCAGAGATACCTAGCAACCATGTGAAGTTTAGCACTTCTGTGTTAGCCTAATTGCTAGTTTTACACTGTTAGCAGTGCTGTAGTTTTAGGGAGGCTGCTGTGGATTCAGTAGTGATAGGAGCACTTAGAATGTTTCTATGTAGACCACACATTGCTTTCTTTTTACTACAGAGGAAGGTGTAAGTAGCATGGTTTAAGGTGTAAGGACTGGGGAGAGCTGGAGGAGTGTAATTCAGGCCTTTGGGTTGATTGGGAAGAGAGCATAGCAGTTACTTTGCCCCATGCTGGCTAATTCCTTTCTCTTTCCTAAACCTGCAAAATTTAGGAAGAAGGATTTTGTACGGATGCAGGAGAAATTTCCCGGATGCACTCTGCTTTGAGAAGAATAGCAGCTTTTCATAAGTGAGATTTTATTTACATAATGCTGTTTAATTTTCCCATATACTTGAGCGTTGCTTTAACAGATGACAAGTGAGAATTGTTCATGCTTGTTGGGGTTTAGTAAGATTTTCACAAGGGAAGGAAAATGATCCCTGTGAGAGATGTCACGGGATTTAGTTTCTTCTGAACAGAGCTGTAGTCCTGGCTTATTTATTTACTTATTTGTTTTGTTTTGTTACTGAGATTGAGGCATCAGCCCTAGTTGGGGCTAAGAAGTGTGTGTTGTAGAGTTGGGATGTCAGAGTGGACACAGAGGTTTTCTCAGCTGGGTCGTCGCGGTGGCTCCCCTCCTAACGGGATGCTGTTGCACTGCCTTATGGTCAGCACTGGTGGTCAGTCTGAAAAGGGTGCAGTGGGTGCTGTCTCCTTTCCCAGCAAATGTAGTCTGCTTTGTTTTAATTCATTTGATCTTCTTTTGTTAGAACATGGTTTTCTCAAAAGATTGTTTCTCTAGGGATTGTTCGCCAAGTAAATTATCATGCAAGATAGTACAGAGTTGGGGAAATGGCTTTCTGCTTCATGTGTCTTTCGCTTATCCATGCTAGTGCTACTCTGGTTATTCAAAGCAAAGCCTACATTGAGCTGCAAACACCTGAGAATATTAGAAACACTCTTAAAGTTTCTATGAAGGAATTTTTTTGCTCTGTCTTCGTGAGTACTTAGTGAATGGATTGTTCAGGAAACAAGTTTTTTTTTTTTTCTTCCTCTCCTCACATACACTGCAGTTTTGTGGCATGAATGCAAACTGTAAAGCTCTGGACTAAATGCTGCAGCAGTTAGCTGTGAGAAGCTTAATTTCCTTCCCCCCTGACACTTATTTAAAGTTACTACTCTACATCAGATGAAGGCAAAAGTAGGATTCATTAAACCTATTTGGTCAGATGAGATTTCATTTCTTGATTAGCATGTCATTATTGTTTTCTTTTATTCCACTTGCAGCGCCCATGATCTCACCAAGTGGAATTTGTATGACAAGACTTTAAAGTTACTGCAGTTTGAAATGGAACATGGGAATTTGTCTGTTCTGGTGAGTTGCTGATACTTAACATTAAAAGAACTTTGAGTTGCTGAAAGCAGGAAAATTAGAAAATATTTAATAATGCTGTGTATCCATACTATATGAGAAAGATGCTGTTTCCATCTCTCGGTCTGGGAAACTGAGGCTTTGATATAAAGTTATTGGAATCGGTGAATATAAAATATTATATGAAATAGTTGAGACTGGTTTGTGTGTAATCAGACACTGGAGTACCTTGTACCTGTTGATTGCAAATTGCTGCTCAGTGAGAAGAGTTTGTAATTACTTGTCTCAACTGTAGCCTTTTGTTCACCTGGTTGCCTCAATTCAAATGTTGGGTGTACAAAGATGGAGGTATATTGTGGAATTACAAGGTGAGGTACTCCTAGTGCTTGTAGATGTTGATCGGGCCCCATTTTCAAAAGAGAGTTTGGAATTATTTGGCAAGGAGTGAACAAGACTCTTCAGCGAGTGTGTGAGGGTAGACTCCTTTAGATGGAGCATCAGAGCACAAATGTTTGTCTTCAGCTCTGAATTGCCCTTTGGAGGAATCTGCCCTTCACCAAAGGCTGCAGAGAAATCTAAATCTAAAATCTAAAAAGCTCGGCCTCTGTTATGTGGTTACACTACTCCCTGTAGTACGTGGTTATATTCCACTGATTCCATAAGGGTGTCAGAGGTATTCAAAAGCAGCATTTTAGTAATTAAGTTTCTCAGTAGATAATGTTTACTTGTGTGTAAACCTATTGAGTTTGTGTTGAAGATCTAGATATTTATGGTACAGGAATGGTTATGCAAGCAGCAATCAGAATGCCATACTTTTTGCTGTCAAGCCTTTCTTGTAAATAAATACATATGTTTTTATTTGCAGTTGATCCTGCCAGCTCTCCAGTGCACATATTTTTCTCTCCTGTGGCAACTAACTGCAGCTGCAGAAAATTCTGCCAAGGTTGGCCTTTCCACATCATTTTGTGCTTCTAGAAATTGAAGATGCTTTTCTATTGTTGGATAGTCAGAAGGAGGCAAACTTTCTGAAGAACACAATTTATGCATTTTCTTGAGGAAACCAAACTGAGTTGGAGCATTCTCAATCTCTCTCCGCCACCTTCCTCTCCCTACCTTTCCTTTCTCTCCCCACCTCTTTTCCTCTCCTTCTTTTCCTATTGTTTTTCAAGTCCTTATGCCTTTTCAGCGTGCGAGAGAGTAAATGAACGACAGTACACCTCTATTTTTACTGCAAAACATGTGCAGTGAATTCCTGGTGTTTAATGGAGATAAGGAACTTGTTCCACTGCCAAACAGTTTGTTGTTCTCTTCTTTGAGGCAACAAAGAATATTCAGTGAAAACTCCAGGAAGCTCTGTTGCTTTGCTTTATTTTTATTTTCTTGTTTTACTTCTATATTATGTGACATATCGCTTTCTTCAAAATTTCAACCTAATTTCTTCATCAGTGAACTACTTACCTTCCTACTTGGTTTATCATCAAACACCAGATACTCCAGAAGACATTCTAGTTTAAGACACACAGAGAGGAAGACTCTTTTTTTTTTTGCTTAGAGTAATATATGACTGCATACCTGCACAGTTTTTCCTAACTACATTGAGCATTGCAGTTTCAGTTATTCTGTCCCCTTCCTTCTGGTGTTCGTGCGTGTACAGAACGGGGCAGTGACAGGAGCATTTGTTTTGAGTGCGAAATGCTAGCTGGGAGGTTACCCGTTTGGTGACTGATTCACTGTCTATTCCTGTCCCATTCCATTCCTGAGTGGATGTCTGCATCTCACTGCTCTAATATGTTCTGCCTTCCAGTCCAGACACTATTAGCTTGCCTGATAATGGGGCAGGACAGTTTTTAAGTTGGCCCTTTGTTATGGAAGTACACTTTGATTGGAAGCACAATGTTACGGCCCACTCTGCAGGTCCAAATCTGGTTATTGGCAGAGAGAGAAGTTCCAAGAGCAAAAAAGAATGTTTCCTGGGCAGCAGCCCTAGGACTGCTTCTTCCCTGCTCCTCCTCTAATGGTGTTAAGGCAGTGTTTTGCCTCCCCCTCTGTTTTTTCTGGGTAGGCTATAGGGTGGATCCCCCTTCTTATAAAGATACAGTTGCATAACCTGAGATCCAGGCCTGCTCTAAGGGAATCCTCTTCTATTGATTGCTCAGAGCTCGGTGCAGTGCAGCAGCTGGGTGAAGGATCAGAAAGTCTTTTGTAGCTGTGGGCAAATTAAGTGCACTGTCTTAAGTAATAGAGGTGTCTGTGAGTGCCAAAGTTAACAGCGTAGTTAAACTGAGTTCCCTCAGAAGTCAGTAGAAAGGGAGAGAAGAGCAATTCCAGAAAGCAACTCATACGCTGGGTGTTGAAAATTAGATGGGATGGATTAGAGTTTGAATGAGTCCACTCCCGTCTGTAAAGTGGAAATCACTGTCCCTGCTTCATAAGGATAAGCTGAAGTACGTTCTGCATACCTCGCAGTTGCTTGGAGGGCTGTGTAAGGGGATAAGTGCAATCAGAGCAAATTAATCAACAAGTGGAGAACCAAAGTTTGTGATTTCCTGAACACCTCAAGCTTCAGCAGGTGTGGCAGATGTACACGTACCACTATTTGTCACCTTTCTGTGCCAGAGTGGGAGGAAAAAGTATGCATTTTTATGGACTGACTTTTCTGTTCTAGTTATCATCCCTGCAAATGAAATGTAGTTTTACAATTCATGGCTGCTACTTCTATGAGATTTCGTCTTCTTTCATGTCATCAGCTGTTCTTTATTGAATGAATAGTATGAGTGGAAATAAAAGTGCAGTTGCTGTTTGTTCTAAAATTCTCTATTGAAACACAGTCTCTAAAATCTTTGCCTTATTGCTTTTCCTGCACACGTTTTTCGAAGACTCTTTTGGCGTTAAGAAGAGAGCTGAGGTGTTTCAGTGAGATTTGCATGTGCTTCCTCCACCATAAGGAAAAAGATGTAAGAGAAAAGGTCTGTGTTCTTAGATCACTTAACTGGCATTTGTGCTCGGTCCTTCCTTTAGATGCCTTTCTTTCTTTTCTTACCAGTATTGCCTTCTACCGATTTTTTTAAATTTTTTTTTGTCTCTTAGCAGGGGAAAAACTCTTTAAAATAAACAACCCTCAGTTATTTATTTGAGATGAAAATTAAAGTTACGTTAATTAAAATGCTACAAAAGTTAGTGCTTTAGTCAAATACAGCTATGTGTCTGCATGAATCTGCTGAATCAAGGCCTGATTCTGAATGACTCAGTTTGCCATTTAATGATCGTTTTTTTTTTCTGATTAGAATGATCACCGTACTGATTGCTGTCATTGCTTTTAATGCCTTGCTGTGAATGTCACTTTAAAAAGGAAACATTTGGAGAAATTACCCAATGATTCACATGTTAAAAAGAGATGTAGTGATGTAATAGAGCGCTTCTTCCTTTCCAGGGGAGTTTCAAGATCTTTAGGTGGTGGTGGTGTGTGCTACTTGTATATACTGTATCCTAATGTGTGAGTTGGGAAGGGCTCAGCTGTGCCATTTTATAACAGGCTGAGAAAAACAGATCTTTAGCTAACGAGGAGCAAGTAGGGTAGAAACCAGATTTTGACCTGTTGTGTTTGTTCAACATACAAATTGGAGTTGGCGTGAAAAGTAACTTGGTCTCTAAGTCTTTCCTTGGTTTTGTTTGCTTGATCCAGGCCTTCATGATTCTCTGTGACTGGCTGCTGATTTTGAGCCATCAAGATTCAAATAATAATGAAGAAGCAGTAGGACTTCTAGATTACCTTCCCAGCACTTCTCTTCAGGAAAAACTGCTATTCTTTATCCAGGAACACGTTTTTGCGGAGGAAGAAGAGGGAAGCAAAGGTTAGGTATCTTCATTGCTGATGAGACTCTACCATTTTTGCTGTTATTTGTTGTTTGCACTTAACATTCCTGGAAAGGGGGCTGACTTTTTCTGGCCCCTTTATAATATTGTTCAATGAATATAAATTAACTGCTTTGTATCTGAAGTGGATCGACCACAGGAAATTGCAGCCAATTCACTCCTAGCTGGGAAGGGCTGATGTAATGCAGGTATGGCTGGGAATGAATGTTCGACTTGTGGGAAGCCTTGCAGTGCGTTACAGCACAACTTTTTTGATGAATGGGCTCTTCCAAGCCATCAGAGTAAAGGACTGGTGGATTTTGATGTGGGCAGTGTGGAGTGAGTTTTGGAAATAGCTGTGTGTTTGTTGCTCTTTTTGCCTTCTTCAAACAGACTCAGATCCCAAGGTGAAGATGTTACAGTGAAGGCTGGTTTCTTTTGGGAGTGTTTTGAAAATTGATTGTTAATTTATGGTTATTTTGAGGCTGAGTTCACCTGTCAAGTGTTGGAAAACCAAGCATCATCCTAGGATACTGAGTCAAACTCTTTTCCTTCAGCTGTTCACTTGGAGTTCTGTATTCAGTTTAGGCGCCGCAGGACTCCAGGTCGCAGTGAATATGCAAGAAGCATTGGGCTAAAATTGCAGCAAGAGGGATGTTAGAAGAAAATCCTTAAGGTAGAGATAAAATAGAAAAAATGCTCAGGGAGTTTGTAATATCCTAATCAAGGGACTTCTTGAAGTCGGTTGTGCTTCAAGTTGCCAGTGTTATGTATCGGAAACTGATAGTTTGTCCTATTTTGGGTTAGATGGCTTTCTGAGATCTGTTTCAAACCTGTTTTGTGTGATGCTGTTAATTTCTCAGTCCTCCCCTCATCCCATTGCAGATTTCTTCTTGCACAATTGATTTTGTTGTGCTGTGGGTGTGTAGAGCTTGAATGTTTGCAGAACTGGCTGTTGGTCCGTTTTAGTTTTAACTCTAATTTCCATGTACTTCTGATCGGTCACTTATGTTTGTTTTCAGACCTGCAGTCATGCTGGGAGCAGAAATGGTATGCATCAGAATCATAGATCGAAGACTGCAGCCTTTTGGCACTTGGTAGATTATATTCCCAGCAGCAAGGAGTGTATTGCAGCTCTCCTGCTGCAGAAGCTCACCCAAAACACTTCCACAGTTGTGCTGGAAGACACTTCTATTAAGAGTATTAGCTTTCCAGCAAGGAATTAACCCATGTTGCAGAGGCTTAATTTATTCGCAGTGATGCAAGATTGCTTAAGTGTTGGTTTTCTAGCATTTGTGTTATTCTAAGGAAAATAAACAAAAGACATAGTTGCAATACACCTGGCCTCTTCCATTTTATTTTGCAGTATGTTTGGTTCTGTTCCCTAGCTGTGAGCAGTGTTGTACAAGGAGATTCTGACTTGTGGAAATGAGAATCCCTATGAAGATCAGAGCAGAATGTGGTGCAAATAACTCGCTTTCACTGTCATCAACTGCAAACTTTGAAGTGGAAATGAAAACCTGTGTTTTCTGACATACTCAGAAATGAGCGCTAGCATCTGTTGCTTAGCATGTTGGCTGAACAGCTGAGTCTGTGCTATTCAGATGAAAGTTGGTCATTAAAATTGAGCTACCTTGAATAAAGTAGTAGAACAAAGCTTCCGTGCTTTTGTTTCCCTAGGCCTGACAGAAGAGGAGGAGAGAAAGGACGAAAGCTGCAAACTTGACAACTTGCACAAAAAGCGGAGTCTTCTTGCGGCATATTGCAAGCTAATTGTGTATAATGTGGTGGAGATGGCTGCAGCTGCTGAGATCTATAAGCATTACGTGAAGGTAATGTTTTATATAAGGGTGCTTTCTCTATCAGTGCATTTTAGTGCTTGAAAGTGATTCTGCTGTTTGTGAAAGATGTGGGGTTAATAGTGCTATGGCTCAGGACCCTTGTGTAATCACAGAAGGGCTGTAAAATCAAACAAGATTGAAACAGACTCTCCTTTTTGCTCTGCAGAGGTCCATAACTGCAGACAAAGAACTGAAAGTTCAGTAGAGAGTGTATCTGTATGAACATCTGCTCCTTGGTTTCTCCAAAGGGGGCCATTGCAGAGAAGCAGATCGTGGCTAGGGAGTGTCTGATGCTGAAGCGATCAACATACTTCATACAGCTCACACAGTTCACATTCATATGGCCTGGATTTCTTGTGCTCAGGCAGCTGGTAGATCTTCGGCTGCTCTGAGATGTGTTTCGGGAGGGCTAAGAACAGCCCAGAGTGGGCAGCTGCCTTGAGTCAACTAACAGAACATTGAAAATACCTGAATATGGGTATTGATCTTCACTGAGCAAGCAAGTTAGTTAGATGTTTAAAACTCTCTATTACTCTCCTGAGGTGGTTTTGTTCTTTTGTAACAACAATTGCAGTTTTTTACGTTATCCCTGAAGGAACATTCCATTGTTTTATGTATGAAATAGTAGTAAAGTCCAGTTTTGTTACGTTTTGTTTTTTTAAAGCTTGGGTGTTCTGATATCGGGGGTGTTTAATAAGCTTCTTGTGTGACATGAGCACAGTTGTGTATTTTATGTATTCCCAGCACTGTGATAAGGAAATGATAATTCTCATTTGTTTTATTGCTGTTAATAGACCTACAGTGATTTTGGAGACATAATTAAAGAAACCCTAAGCAGGACAAGGCATAGTAACAGAATTCAGAGTGCCAAAACACTTATTCTCTGTCTGCAGCAGGTAAGTTCATGATTAAAGCAAGAGGATAGGGGTTTTTTACGACAGCTGTGTTCATACCAATGTCTTTTGCCTACCTTGCTGTAATTATTCAAATTAATCAGAAAGCCTAGTGGAAGAAATGGTTTCCTTGCCTTTGCTTTCTTTTCATGGGTGTTTTTGTATGTCTTAAACTCCTTTCAGATCATTGCGCCTGTTATAAAATGTGTATTTCTGTTTTGCCTTTAATCTTCAAAGGCATAGTGTGTTAAGATTGATGTAATCTTTGAGATTACGGAGTACTTCTTGGGACGTGGTAGACATCTCTTAGCCCTAACAGAGCTTAAGGATATTACTCTGTGTTTTACTGACTACCTTAATTCCTACTGAATTTGAAGAAGTACACATGTGTTTGTGGCTGGCCAGCTCTAAGCTCCAGTACTTTCACTGTTTTTTCATAGAAGAGAGTGGGGCACAGCTCTTTTGAAGGGATTTGCAGCTGCTGACTGATGAGACCAGTCAGCTATTTTAGCAGCTGCTTTTGCCAGCTCTGCCCATGACCAGAACTGCTGCTAGCTTGGGGTCGTGCAGTAAGCCACAGAGCAGGCTCCTCCCAGGGGGTGCTGATACTTGAGCTTTGCAATGTTCACACACATTGCCAGGGGTTTAGATCTATGAACCAGCCCCTGAAATCTGATTCCAGACAAAGCTAAGCAGCATTTGGCTACATATATTCTGCTGACACAGTCGGGACTTTGTGTTTACGTATCACATAGGCAACAGACCATTTCTGGCCTTTGCTTGACCTTGAAAGTTAACAGGTTGAATGGAACAAGCTACCTCCGTGTAGTACTTGGGGGGGGGGGGGGGAGGTGGAAACAAAACGTAGAAATTGGACTTGAGACTTGCTTTTGACCCAGTATCGCTCTTGGAAGTTGGTCTGTGCTGCCACCAAACTTGTGTGCTATATCTACATTCTGATACTCTGAAAACTCAGGCAAATAGTCCTCTTGGGCTTGATTCGGAAGACCCAACAATTTGAGATGGTGTCAGTGGGGCCATCACCTTCAGGAGTTGATTCTCTTTATATACATCTGTTTTTCTACCTGTTCTGTAAATTTGTGCTTATCTGTCAGGCAGAGCAGCACCTTTTGAATGAGTTCCTGCTTGTTGAAGTACACAACTTACCTTCTCTTTTGTAAGGCTTCTGTCTGTGTAAGCTCACTGTTGCTTGGCATGCATCTCTCTGTGTTCTCCTGAAGCTTTGGCTGTAGGATTACATGTGGTTGCTGATCTGGGATTTCTTTTGCAGCTGTTTCAGACACATGCAGAAAGCCAAGACAGCAGTACCGGTGTGGACTTGTCTTCTGCTTCCTTCACAAATATGAAAGAGCTTGCACGGCGATTTTCACTAACGTTTGGTTGGGACCAGCTGAAATCTAGAGAATCTGTTGCCATGATACACAAGTATGTGCCATGCAGCATGGCTTTATCCACGAACGTTGAGTTTGTTTGTTTTTTTTATATTATTACTCGATTCTCACTCAATTTTTGTTTTCTTTTAATAGGGAAGGGATTGAATTTGCCTTTCAAGGAGCTACTGGAACAGATGGGAAATGCTTGCCTCCCAACTTAAGCTTTCTGTTAATCATCAGTGAATTTTCCAATAAGTTGCTAAAGCCTGACAAAAGAGTAGTGTAAGTTAAGATCTTGTACGCTGTCACGCTCAGGTTGTGTTTTGTCTGTCTGTGTATGTGGGGTACTTGACCTTCAGCGATTCAGTGCTAGAGAAGTTGCTCAAGGGCTTTTCAGAGAACTTGTGAAATCAATTTGCCCTTGCAGCTGTTGGTTTTAGAGACACTCACAGAATTTTATAGTAGCTTTTGTAGTACTTACTTTTGAAAGTGTAGCATCCATTCATGAACTGGCATGGTTGTGGCTACACGTGGCGGTTCTTCTGAGGGAAAGACAGTGGCAGAGATTTGCTAGTGGAGGGGCAAGAAGGCTTTTCTGAGAAATGAAACAGAAAATATTGAGAATGAGGTAAAACCTGAATCGTTGCTTTGTAACAGTCAAATTCCACAGGCTCAGCACTGAATCATACGAGTTCCATGGAATGGAAGTAGATGTGATTCTATTAGTAATGGAGGTATTTAAACTCAAAAATCTACAAGGAACAAGAATCCAGAATTTACAAGTAGGCCCTGATCCAGGTGGCCTCCTGTGTTGTACATTGGTTTATAGATTTAAATGTAATGTTATAAGAATAGTATTATTATGTTGGTATCATGGGTCATAACGCATCTGAACAGAGAGGTGTTACTGCCTTTGGCTGACTTAACAGCAGTCATTTTTGGGAAGGAAGTAAATTCCTTGTTTTTGACCCTTGTCATTGCTTCTCTGGTCAGTGCTGCTTGTTTTGGATCTCTGCACTTCAATCCTCTATTTACAAGGCACTCTTAATACCTCTTTCCAAATACGTGATAGGCATTTCCATTTTTCTGAGAGCACGTTTGAAGATGTGGGTGAGTAAGCTGCAGCATTAAAGACACATCTGCCTTTTTGAGTGTCTTACTAAATTACTCCAGTGTTCATCTTGCTGAGTTCCGTGTAACTTGTTTGTTCCTGTGTCACTTGGTCTGAAATTGGAGGTTAACTTCCTTTGGAGTCTTCAACAAGGTTTTATGTAACAAGCGTCAGAAGGGGTAAACTGTTCAATTTTCTGTTATTTACGTGACAACTAAAATTAATTGCCAATCGCCAGCTACTCAGACAATGTATTTTTAAAAGGGATTAAAACATAAAATGCAGAAAGAGCAGAAAAATCTGTGGCATATACTGGTTCCGACCCTCTAAGTGGATACTCCATAGGTGGTGAGAACTACCTTTTTGTTCGTGCGGTTTTCTCAGGGAGTGTCTTTGAGATCAAAGACTAGAATTGGTTTTGGAGTTCCTCTCAGTCCATGCTGCCTGGATTTAAAAGATCTCTGATCGTCCGTGTGGTGATTCTTGTGCAATAAGTAGATTTCTGTTAACACATCTTTGAAAAACATTGTGATTTCATTTACCTCCAAGGAGTGCTATTTTCAATTAGACAAGGGGAAGACAATTCATCATTGATGTGGGCTATGTCCTTGTTGTGTTTTTTTTCCTCTGGCTATATTTAACTTGACCAGTGGATATACTCCAGAAGTCTATCCCTGATTGTATGCTATACACTCAGGTAGGTTTAGTTATTGATAACTTCTGTGGGACATACAAAACCAAGCAGGGAACGCTCCTTGAGTTTGAGTTTTTACTGCCTCAGACCCACCCACTGCTGCTGGGAACAAATGGGAAACAATAAAATCACAAAGGGGGAAATTGGAATCTTATCCACAAATACTTTCAGGCCTTTTTTTTTTCCCTGGAGTAACAGTTTCTATTCTGGGAGGCTTAAAATGCCTTGCAGGGGCTGGAGGTTATATTTCCACTTAGAAGTATTTAGGTTTAGCTGCATCATAAATTACTGGATGGAATGTTTTGGGTCAACATTAACTTTTAGAAATAAACATCTGGTTACTTTCATTTTTGTTATTAATCATAGGTTTGATGTCCAGGTTTGTATATTAACATATGGGAGCGTACCTTTAACAGATGGGATGCAGAATGTGGGCATTCGTTAGAAAGGAGAATATTTCAACACCAGCAAAGTAAATGGATTTTAGCCTCCTCCGCCTGTAATTGCCCAGGCTGTAGCCATGAAATACCAGACTTGTCGCTTGGTCTGTGCCACAAAACGCACATAAGAAGTGAGTTATTGAATAACAAGCAGCATGAAGAGCCTGATTCCTAAATCAGTAGAAGGCTTTCCATTGACACGGATAGGAGTTGGATTAGGCCCCTAAACGGTAGTTACAATACGTGCTTGTTTGAAACCGACAAATTCCATTACCAGGGTTTCTTGATTCCTGGGGCCCCCACAGCCCATGACTCTAATTGTTTTGGAGTCAGCGCTTACCCTGAACTCCTCGCAGCGCCAATTCTGTTTGTTTTTGCAAAGCAAATGAAATGTCTGATATTTTCCAGGCCACACTCTTAATCAGAGGAAGAATAATATACTGTACGGGCTGGTGTTAAAACTGTCACTGTTGGTATTTGGTAATGTGGGGTCTGTTGTAGCCACACTGGGCTTGATTTCCAAGTGATGAGCTGTAGCTGAAGTGTAGTGAATGTCCAGTTTCAGTCTGAGTCAGATTTTGGTTTTCTTTTCCTATTGTTATGATACAGAAATGGATCGTTGTAGAATCGTAGAACAGCCTGGGTTGAAAAGGACCACAGTGATGATGTAGTTTCAACCCTCTGCATTGTGCAGGGTCACCAACCACCACCAGACCAGGCTGCCCAGAGCCACATCCAGCCTGGCCTTGAGCCCCTCCAGGGATGGGGCATCCACAGCCTCCTTGGGTCAGAAAGTCAGAAAGACTTTGTCAGAAATGTCCTGACAGGGAATGTATTTTTTTTCAAAAAGGATGTTTGAGGGAGACCTCTTTGCTCCAGAAGAGGTGGTAGCTTGGTCATTATTCGCCCAGGAGGAGGGCCAGCATCAGGTCTGTGGATTGACTCAGGCAGAAGGAGGATTTGAAGCAGTGCTTTCTGCGGCCTGTTTGTTGTCGTGATTACAAAGGTGCCAACTGCTTTTTTCAGACACTTCAAATTGTATTGTGAACCAAAGAGAATTGGATGGAGTTTGATATGATATTACAGAGAAATGGTTTTATTTGTTGTTCATTTAAAAAAAAAAAAAAAAAAAATGACTGAAGAGTCTCTCCTGGCAAAAGTACCCCACTTCTTGACCTGCCATACTGTTGGATCGCACCTATCCTCTGAGATCTGCCGTGTGCTGCAATCCTTGGGGCAGAGAAGGGCATCCAGGAGCAGTGGTGTGCCCTCTCGGAGCCCTGCTCTGTGCGTACTGCTCCTGGCAGCAGCAATTGACATTCACGTCCTACATGGGAAGTTCTTTTTGAAGACTGATGGGATTCTGTTATTCCTGGGAATCAAGTGTTGTTTCTAATGCCGTGAAAGCATTTGCTTGTTAAATATTCACATATTTCAGAGGTGATTGTCTGTGATTGTCTGTCAGCAGTAAGGAAAGGGATGCTCTTTCTTCTTCTTCCTTGACAGTTTTTTTTGTCTGCACCTTTGGACAGTGAAAGGAAAATACCTTCCTAGCAATACCCTGCCTAGGTATTGCGTGGAAAAACAATGAGTTTTCATACACCTGTTTTTGTTTTTTTTTCTAGGTATGACTACTTACAGAGGTATGTAGCAGAGCCACTGCCTTGCAGCCAAGACAAATGGCAGCCATTGATATTGTACAGAAACTCCCTGTTGGCAAATGAAGATGAGGAGAGCTCTGTCCTTGGCAGCTCAGGAGAATGGCCTCCCATGGGCACATCGAAGGCATTGCCTTTTAAAAGGAAATTATCTAACGGTATGAAAACTGACTGTTCTGAATTTGCTGGGACAAAATAAACACAGCTAAAACGCATTTCACGCTTTGCGTTAGCAGTACCGCATTTTGTAGGACTTTGTTTATGGACTTTCCAGTTGGCCCTGTGGCTTTTGCCTTCAGCTTTATTGTTGCTGAAGGTCTCTTCGTCACTGAATGGGAGAAGGTCGGTTGGCCTGGAGACCTTGTGTGATTACTATGAATTCTCTGTACTGAGGTCTGTGGTTCATTGCTTTCAACAGTTAAGGGCCTTGTTACTTTGGGCCCTGCAGATGATTGCGAGAGGAGAGGTGTTTCCGGAATTTGATTCCCCAGATGATTTGGGCTGAATCTTCCTTTGTTGAATTTCTGGGGAGCCTCGCCTTCTGAACTAGGATTCTTGTTTCTATCCAAAAGAATTGTACTTAGCTGGGCTGCTCTCATCGACTTCCAGTCTATAAAGAGATCTTTCCTGCACGCTCATGTTAGGGATTGAATGTAGTAATGCCATAATGAAAACAATTGCCAGTAAAAATGCTGAGTGCTTTGGACGTGTGTAGTTGTGTGGGCAGGAATTTTCCGGACGATCTTTAGTTTCTCTCGTCCTTTCTCAGATTTTTTCAGTGGTCTGCCTTCAGAAAGCTTATTCCTTTGTGTCCCAGAGGTCCTTCTTTCTTGAGGGTGATGCAGACCCAGTGGTACTGATAGCACTTAAGATTGGGGGCCACGACGAGAAATCTAAATCGCAAAAATGATGAGTGGGCAAATGAGATCAATGAATGCTTTGGTCCCTATCTCCCCTTGAGCTTGGCCTCCATTGCTCCCCAGCAGTGGGAGACAGTGCTGTCAGGAATGTCCATTGTGTGTCCTCCAAGGGCGAGGCTGAAGAGTCGCTCACTCTCTTCCAGGGTCTTTGCCTGAAACCAGCCATACTGAAGCAGCAAGCCAAGAAGCGGCTTTAGAGCGTGCTTCCCAGCTTACCTCTGCAGCAGGGAGGAGCAGAAAGAGGCTTAAATCTCAAGAGAAGCACTTGAAGGAGCATTTGCCATTGCGTTGTCCAGGAGGGCTGCAGAGGAGACGCAGGTGAGAGTTTTATGTCTTAGAAGCTCCTTCCTTTGTCCTGGCATTGATAGCTGGAGTTTCTCTAACCGCCTCTCCTTACATTTTTGGTAATCCTTCTGTGGGCAAAGGGTGCAGACCGTGTGCCCTTCGGCCTGCCTGTTTTATTTCCTCAGACCAAATTCTACATTTGCTCCTTTGGCTCGATTGTCCCCTGGTGTCACAGGGCTGCCTTAATCAAATGTGTGCAATGTGACATCTCTTTTAAAGTGTTTCTTAAGATATAGCTTCTTTTTTTTTTTTTCTTCTTTTTTTTTCCCCACCCCAGCAAAGATGAGATTAAGACAGAAGATGTCTCCGTGGAGGGACGAGCAGAAGACGTGAGTGAAGATGTTGATGTTGATGTGGTTGGTGCAGACCAGGTAATTTTGGATTGTGTTTTCCAGAGCTGCACACAGCTGTACGTGGGGTGGGTGAAGATGAGTTCAGAACCTTGTGAGCGCCCACCCTGTGAGCTCTCGTGCTCGTCTTGTGGCCCCTTGCAGGCTGAGAAGAAGGTATCTGAGGTCTCCTTCTTCCGGACATCTATTTGTGTTTCTAAGGCAGTTGGTAATGCAACATGTGGACGCCCTTAGGTACTCTGAAGACCAGCTTGGAGGGATTATGAGGAAGACCCAGTTAACTTTTCCAGTACTGTGAAGCTCTTAATTTAGGAGCCCTTTGCTGCACTGCTTCATATTACTGACACCTTGCAGAGATGGTACTGCCATAGGCCTGTAAGGAATGATATGTTTCAGAAACTGTGTTTGCATTGTGCTTTTCAGATTAAAAAAAACTTGGAAGTTGTCTGATCACCAGTCAGCCCAGGGCTGTCCCTTTCTTCTTACCCTTTTCCATTTGGGCCTGTTAGGGAGGCTAAATTGTCCCCAAACCAGCTGGGGTTTTAAAGGGAAGCACTCAAGCATCGTGAGCTCAGAGTGGCAGCCGGTGTAGCCTGGAATTTATCTTGAGGGCACTTTGCCACTGGGACCAGGTTAGGAGAGTGTAGCCAAACTGCAGCTGCCTGTCTGGGTTTCAGCTCAGCTGAGGAATGAGTATTTGGGGCAGTGAAGAACATGGGATAGTGGAGTGCATGGACTCAAATAGGCTGTTGTATACCATGGGTCTTGCAGCAGTGACTGGAATGAAAGGGGGAAAAAGATTGAGGGAAAGAGGCTTCTTGGGCTGCAGCTGGTCACTGCCCTTCCTTCCTCTGAAGGTTTGCTGTGCCAGCTGTTGCAAGGGCTGAGCATTTCCATCAGGTTTTTTCTCTTGCATTTTCACTGACGGCCTTGGGTAGCGACTCAGGTAACCCCTTGACTTCTGGTGGCTACTGGGCGTCTAACAAATAGCTGCATTCAAAGACCTCGGCTGATTGTTTACTTTTTAAGGGAGGTGTTCTTGTTATATTACCAATTTCGTGTGATATCTGAGTAGTGGACTAACTGAATTCTACCTTTTCTTCCAGTTGTAGGCTTTGCTGAAATGTAAAATATTTACTTAGACACTGGGCCTGGAGTAACTCCCACTGAAGATAGATAATAAAAGAAATTAAATTATATCAGGGGACCAGATGCTTTCTGAGAGCCAGCTGTGGCCGCATCACTACATGTTTGGAAGCTTTGTCTTTATTCTCATTCTTTGTGTGCCCCTGTGTGATGTTTTCTTGATAGTGTGAGACTGACTTTTTTTTTCTTCCGATACAGGACAATTAACAAACCGAGAGGATGAAGAGAAGTAAAAGAACACGGTACCATTTCTGTCTTCAAACTGTAGATCTGAACAGTGTGGTTGCAATGGCATCAAGCAAGGCAGCAGGAGATGTGTGTCAGGTCGAGCTGCCCCCCCCCCCCCGTCAGCACCCACCCTGTGCCAGTTTCTAGCACTGTGGTTGAATTCTCCACACTGCTTGTTATGGGGATTCCTGGTGAGATGGGTGGTGTGCTTCAAGGGTGGGAGAGCTGTGAACATCATTACTCAACTTCGTCCTCGACTTCTGTGTGGTGTTGGAAGAAATTCCAATCCAAGTATTGGAATCAGGGTGCTAACATACTCTGACTCGAAGACTCTGCCCCAGTTCTGCTTTGAGCACGCTCATCTCACCTACTTTAGTGTTCTGCTGGCTGCACTCTTTACCTTCTGAGGTGCCCAGGATGGATGGATATGTGTGTATCATCTCCTTGTACACAGTCACAGCACAGGGAGAAAGGAGCCTGCTGGGTGATGCCAGGTGACTTGGATCCAATCATCTGAAAGTATCCCTGAATGCCAGTGCTCACAGAGATGGCGTTAGTTGACTGTGGGGATGAGGGTGTGTGCCCAAGAGACTTGAATCAAGACTTACAGCAACAAAGAAAACAACAGTGGACCAGCTGAGTATTTTCCTCGGAATAAATTCTCCATACACTGTAATCATGCGGTATTTACTTGGAAAACGAAAAGCGTGAAAGGACAATGTAAATAGGCTGTAAATACAACCATTCACCATCATGTTTCCGTTAAGGCTTTGGAAATGATCTTCACATGAGTTGTTCAGAGGGAGGAGGCTGGGG
Source organism: Alectoris magna (assembly GCA_030625065.1). Lineage (NCBI taxonomy): Eukaryota > Metazoa > Chordata > Aves > Galliformes > Phasianidae > Alectoris > Alectoris magna. The sequence continues at coordinate 66,821,683 of CM060560.1, forward strand.
ATTTTTTGCTGCTTTGCTGCTCCGTGGAACTGTATGCTGCATTAATCCATCAACTTTATTATTTTTTATAATATATATATATATATTCTCTCTATATATTTTGGATTGTAACTAACTGTGTAAAATAAACCACATTAACCATTGCTATTCATGGGTACTGCTGGTACAAGTGATGTTCCCATATTAGTTCTGGAGAAAGAACTGCCAGCTGAGAGTTACCAGCTCAGAGCTGAAACCAAGTGGAAGAACATAACATAACATAACAACATGCATGCATCTCTCGGAACCTCAAGGAAAACCCAGAGCTGCCTTGAGTGGTAGTACTGTTGCTGACCCCTCCATAACACCAATTCTTCCCCCAGCTCAACTTGTTTGCAGTTCCCCCGTGACTCGGTGCTCCCCCGTACCTGCCCTGCCTTCTTATAAAGTGATGGTGATGTTTCCCTCATGCATCTGGATTTGTAGCTCTAGGCCTAACCACTGTGCACAGCTGCAGTAGGAACATGGAGCTCATGCCTCATCAAGCAGGGAAATGCTCATAAAAAGCACTCGGGATGGAAATGAAATAAATATTCCTTCTGGAGGAAGGTACAGTAATCTTTCTAGTTCTGGGTATTGCAAGAAAAGGCATTTCTACTGTAACGCCATGATTTGTTCCATTAGACTGCTAGGAAAAGAGGGGACCGGATAGCAGAAGTGTAACTGAGAGCAGGGGTTGAGAGGCAATTCATTAACCATAAAGTAGCAATAATAGCTAACAGTGCTACAGCCTCTGCAGAGGAAAACAGTGCTGTTTAGTAGAGAAATGTGGTAAGAGAGGCCTCCGCTGCAGGTGCCTGTGGACAAGCATTTGTTTGTAAGAAACCGGCTTCCAGCTGAAGGATTTCAAGCAGAGCAAAGCAGAACACCACAACCCCATGAACAGCAAGTTTCTATGAAGATTGGAATAGTAGTCCACAGGTTTATCTTTTGAAACAACTCCTTGGAACGGTATTTAAAGGGATTGCACTGCCCTGGGTCAGGCTGACTGCAGGCAGGAGCAATGCTTTACTTTACAGACTGCTGCACAGGTCTGTAGGGCTCTGGTTGAGGGCGTGTGAGGAGCAGAGCAGATCTCTGTCCCACATCCAGCTGTTCAGCATCACCACCTTCTTTGGGATGAAAAAGGCTGCTGGAGCTTGATTGCTCTGAATATGCAGCTTGGTGTAATTATTTAACCAGACTGCATGCAGTTGTAACCCATAACACCTTATAAATGGTTCTTTAATAGGAAGTTAATTATACATAGTCCACAACATTAACGAGCACCTTTACATTACACGTATGAAAATCTTTATTTGCAAATACAAACATGATTTTAAAACATTTTAAAGAGATCTACACTGCAACCAAAAAATAACTTACATCTTTCTGTCCATTTTTTTTTTTTTTTTTAATTTCCCAACAAAGTCTGTTAAACAGTGAGGCAACAATTTCAAGCTGCTGTGACACTGAATGAATATCCATGGAATGTGTCAATAGCAAACAACCGAAGGGGGAGGACACACAAAAGCACTGAATGCCCACAACAAATTAGTGCACATCACTGATCGGGTAACATTTATACAAAGGAGTTTTAAAAAAATTGGTTCCTTCTACAAGAAGTCAACACACTCATTTTGGATCAAGTATGAACGCAGACTTCACTAATTACATCGTCTTTTTATAATGAACGTCAATGAAAACACTGAAGTTTAAAAGGCCAAGCAAAGTTAAAGCTGGGGCAAATAAGGACTACGCGGAGAAGAGAAGCAATTTGTTTCTGGCATTAGTTTTCCTTATGCACCAAAACGCTCAGCTCGTCCAGTGAAACTATCTGTAAGAAAGAGACGAATCCCGTGCTCACAGTAAAGCCTCTTCCTTGGCAAGGCGCAGAAGCCCTAGAACCTGTATGAGCACAGATGCATTGCCAGCCACGTATGCATCGCCTCCTCACCTCCCATAGCAGTACAGGAATCCCTATTTACATAAGGGAGGGAGATGGTCAGTGCACCACACGTCAACTTCGAATTACACAGCTCTTTTAAAAACAGTAGATTTAAGTCAAATAGTGTTATTCTTCCAAGAAGGAATTACGCAACATCTGTAAATAAATATTTTAATCTGTTTTTTACAAACTACAGACTATTGAATAAATACAAAAAGTTTCGTCATTCCATACAAATGCATTTCTTTTACGTAAAAGGTAGTCTGGTGATTATAATACTTGGAGCACAAAACTAAGCTGAGTTCCTGGAACCAAAACCCACTGAACATGTATAGGTGTGTAGCAGACCTGCTGCAGACTGTCCCTTTCTCTTCTGCAAGTGGTGACTGCAACCGCTACTCGAAGTCCTCTTCGTAGTCGTATTCATCCAAGTCGACATCAGCCAGATGGGAGGGCATTTCAAAAAACGGTCTTTTTTCCATTTGATACTTCAGGACGTTGGCCTTCTGATGGTCTACAGGATTCAGTTCAGCTTCATACCTACAAACAGGTGACAAAGTTCACATATGCTCGGAAGTGCCTAACGAAGCAGGCATGAGTACAAGGAAGTGAGAGCAAACAAGAAGTAGGAGAGCAAAAGCCGACTGTTTACTGAGAACCGTCTGCTGATCATGAAAATGATCTGGTGGATTAACAAAGCGTGTAACTTACATCAGTGAGTGCTGGCACTGGAAAAAGATCTGCTTTAGCACTGTTTAGGGATGTCTGATCAAAGAACGGAACATTTCCTGGGCTAGGCCAACTACCGTTCATGCACATCTCCCCAAGTGCTACTGAATCTCAGCTCAGCATGGGATTATTTCCACCTACTCAACAAAACTAGGCAACAAACAGGCTTTAGACACTGCGGTATCTGCCCAGCACGAAATCATTGTTTCCTGCCGCGTTCTTCAGATTGGTCTTACAATGGTATTACATGGTGATAAGGAGAAGCATTCTTTCAGAGAACGACACAGGGCAAAGAAGTGTTAAACACTAGAAATTCATCACGAACACCAACACAGAGTAGAATCATAGAATTGCTCAGGTTGGAAAAGACCTTAAAGATCAACGCGTCCAACCACAACCTAACCATACTACCCTAAAGAATTAGCAACAACATCACAGGTAGGAGGAGAGAAACATTTTCACCTGTGAACGTGATTCCATTGAATAGCTTCACAGACAAATCTATTAACCCATAGTAACATGTTCAGTAATATTCCAGGTAAATCTAACACTTTGGGATAACATCAGCTGAAGATTAGGCTGAGTAAAAAACAGTTTTCAAGTCACACCCTCCCTTAAAAAAATATATATCTATATATATACTATTTTGCCCTTCCCAAGATTGTTAAAAACCTTCAAAATAGGAAACGAAACTCACCTTAAGAGTTGCTGTACTGAATTACGCATTTGAAAAAAAGGGTTTGTTCTACCAAAATGTCCATGTTGACATGCAACCCTTTAACTTACAGTCTTCTCTTTAAGAACTAATTCTATCTTTCTGAGAAGGACTTTTTTCTTTAAATAAATGCTAACATCTCAAATGTACCTTTAAATTCGTCTATTGCGTAGCAATACAGAGAGATGACAACAGCTTTTCCAGTCATCCAAAATAAAGAACAGCACAGACACTATTTGTAGGCTCTGTCTGTCCTGCACTCAGAAGGTAGTTATTCAAATGCTATCAAACCAAATGCAAATTCTCATCTCTTTCTGAGCTCTTGTTTCTTCATGGAATACAACTTATACTCCTTTCCAAGATACCAAAAGAAACTTACAAACGCTCTCTCCTCACATATACAATCACAGAATGGCATGGGTTGGAGGGGACCTTAAAGATGACCTTGTTCCAACTCCCTGCTGCAGGCAGGGACACCTCCCACTGCTGCCCAGGGCCCCATCCAACCTGGCCTTGAATACTTTGACAGATGGGGCATCCACATATTCTCTGGGCAGCCTGTAGCAGTGTCAGAATTTCTTCCTAAAGTCTAATATAAACCTACCCTCTTCTAGTTTAAAACTGTCACCCCTTGCCCTATCACTACAATCCTTGTCAAAATGTCCCTCCCCAACTTTCTTGTGGGCTCCCCTTAAAGCAACCTCCCGGTGCCTTAAGGTTTCCCCATAGCCTACTTTTCCCCAGGCTCAACAAGCCCAGCTCCCTCAACCTTTCCTCATAGGAGAGGTGCCCCCTCTGATCATCTCTGTGGCCCTGCTCTGGACCTGCACCAACAGCTCCATGTCTTACTTGTGTTGGGACCCCCAGAGCTGAAAGCAGAATGGGTCTCATAAGGGCAGAGAGTAGGGAGGAAAAATCACCTCCCTCTCCCTGTGGGCCACACTTCTTTTGATGCAGCCCAAGATAGAGCTGGCTTTCTGGGCTGCGAGGGCACCACACTGCTGCCTCATGTCAAGTTTTCCTTCCACCAATACCACTAAGTCTTTTTCTGAAGAGATACTCTCATTCCACTCATCACCTAGCCTCCATCTGTGCTTGGGATTGCCACAGCCCTAGAGGAGGACCTTCCTTGCACCTGGCCTTGTTGAACTCGATAAGGTTCGCACAAGCCCACCTCTTAAGCATATCAGTCTCTCTGGATGGCGTCCCTTCCTTCCACCATGTTGACTATACCACAAAACTTGGCTTTGTCCACAAACTTGCTGAGGTTGCACTCAATCCCACTGTCTATGTCAACAGTGATGACATTAAACAGCACCAGTCTCAATACGGACTGTTCAGGGCCACCACTCATTATCAGAGCACTTAAATCACTACTTCTCATAGGATTAGATAGTTTATTCCTCCCAGCATAGAGTTGTTAATAAAAATATAACCACACAGCTACAACACTTCTAAAATGGCCATTCTAAAGCTTGTGTAGCTCACACATCTAGATTTCTGTATACCACTCTCAGACCTCAGATAAACTGCATTAATGCACTGAAAGCTTTATGTTGCCTAACCTGCAGCACAACAAAATGTCAATAATTTTCTGGCTTGTTAATTCTGTAATACTAGTCGATTCCTGGGAAGATTCCAGAAGGAGTAGGATCTCCGCCATGTTGAAGAGGATGGATGATAATTCCCTCCTTCTCCTCTTTCTTTTCTTGCATGTTTTATTTTTCAAGAAAGCAAGTCTTTTTAAGATACCACGTTCATGTTTCACAGCAGTACCCTAAATACTGAGCTAGCAATTCTCTAAATCCATGGAAAGAATCAGAGATGTTTAAAACAAAATGAATATTGTTGTCTGGCTCAAATAGATGTTCTTGCTCATCTGACGTAGGAAACGCAGCAAAACTTGTTTTCTCTAGACAGGTCCATCAACCTAAAGCCTAAACCAAGTTAAATTTGTACTTATTTTGCTTATCTTTTTATGTAATGAAAATGATAAAGTATAAATTCAGGATTTTGGAAGCTGAACTTCAGTTCTCCCCAAAAAGATGTGAAAACCTGACACCAAGTACAGTATGATTTGATTCCAAGAGGTTCTGGCAGTTGCATGGCAAGAGTCAAGATAATACTTGCTATATGTGAATCACTTATTATTTACCCTTACAGAAGAGGTAGGAAATACTTACAAGTTGATATAATCCTTGAGTTCAGGACTGAGACTTGTTTTCCCCCCTCAAAAGCTCTTAATGGTGCTGTTCGTTCACTTAACAAAAAGCTATAAAAATTAATCATTGTATTTTACGTGGTTGTGAAGCTGTTTCAAATCCTCCCTCCCAAAATTTGAAGCAGGACCTCGTCTTTGACAAACCTAACGTGATCACAAACTATCAGAGAGTATTTCAATCTAGATAAAAGAAAGGTCCTTCCTCCATCACTGAGCACATGGCTAAACGCAGGCAACAACGCTAGTCCAGAAAAATAGCATGAACGGTAGTAGTGACAGTGAGGCTCTACAGCAGTAGAAAGGCCATGTACCAGCTATTCTGCTACATTCTTACCCGTCATTCCACTGGTCGCTTGCTGCCTCTTCTGCTACCAAGATGTCATACTCTTCAGCAGCATACTTCTCCCAGTCAGAGACCTCTGGACTTTCACCTTCACTATCCTAAGCAACCACATTGCAAGTTACACAAAATTATAATGATAATTATATTATCACTATTACGTGATAATTATAATTATGTTAATGATTAAACATGCAGCTAAAAAGATTATTTATTGTTATTTATTTTACAGCTTCATACTCACCCGCAAAATAGAAAATTGATCCTTCTGTTCATGGTCGAGGTATTTTTCAATGTTGAAAAAGGTATCAAAAAACACATTTGTCAACTTACATCTCTTTAAATCATGCAGAGTAATTTTTCCTGTACACAAGAGATCAGATATTTAAAGCTGTGATTATCCTTTCTCCAAAAAGGAGAAATGTTACTCAGAAGTTATCATTACGCTTAAGAACATTTGCTACTGATGCTCAACACAATAGGAGGTCTGAACAGATGTAACTTCAGTATTTCACATATTTTCCCTTGCTTTAACTGGTAGCCTGCTTCTTTCAGTATACTGGAGTGATCAACATACTGGAGATGCAATCTACCACACCTAGATTTAAAAAAAACATTCAAGCTAATTGTCCAAGATTCCTCAAGAGAGAGATGCCTCCAATGAGGTACTCATTCCTTGCCAATAAGTGTTTGGGCAGCAGGTAGGGATCTCCTCTGGCAGCATCCCTCTCTCTTCCCTGTATGACAGTGCCTCCCCTTTCTTTTTGCCTATATTATTCTGCATTACACAAGTGAAAGTAACCCATCTCACTGAGCTCCTCCAGTTCTTACTTGGATAAGAATTTCTATCTGACCTGAACGATTCAAGTGTGTATTTTAGACCTGGGAGTGTGACTGTGCTTCATGCAAATGAGCTTTTTATAGAGAGTAGTTAGTCTTATTCATCCAGGTTGACCGGTATTTACTGCTTGAGCAACAGGCTAAAGATTCAGAGGTGTTTTGTTTTATGAAGTGATTCTTAAAAAAAACCCTCACAACAATGGATAGCAAAGCGTCAGAAATATCTGTCGAGTTGCATGAAAATGTTACCTTATTTCTAGGCTGACTATTGAGCTTCTGCAGAAAGACTGAAAAATATCAGATGTGCAAGTAAGGACATGTGGCTATTGTTGAAAGTTAGGAATTTATTAATATCCTTATCTATGGCTAGTCTTCCCCTGTCTGTCAAAGAGCAGCCAACTGCAGATGTTATGGAAGAGCTCAATAGAAGCCAGACTTACAACAGTATTTCCTCAGCTTAGTAACCCAGCTTAGCAGCCTTTAACAACGTATGGCTCAAGGGCACCGGAGGGAATCTTTGAATCTCAATGCCATTTGGAAATGGTTGCCACACATCTGCCACCATCTGAAGCACCCTAGTGTATTCTGTCTAGCTTACAGCTGATGCTCCAGAACATCACAAATCCCTCATGGCACCTGTGTCGTATCTGTCAGACCCACACAGATGTCTGGTATATCAGGTCATCTCAAGTGGCAGCATCTCTCCACAACCAAGCAACTGATTTTGAGTCCTAGTTATATAAGCTCCCAATTTAAGTTCGGCACCTATATTTGGGTCACTGATTTGCTCTCTAGTTTCCATTTACTGCAATGGGAGCTTAGATACCTAACACTCATGTAGACACCCACATTGTCTCTCAGAGAACAACAAGACCAGAATGAAATGCTAAATTTAGGTGTCTACAAACAAGAATTTGCTTTTTGGTACATAAGGCATCTTGTAGCAAACTGTATCATAGTATAGCTACATACTGTATGACATTACCTTTTGTTTCAAATCTACCAACCAAAACATCAATTGATGAGTCCAGTTTTGTGTTAGGAAAACAATAGAGGAGTTTTTTTCTTAATTCATCTTTTCCACGTCATTCAGTTTTTACAAAAACCCATCAACTCTTCACAATTCATTTTTACTTTCATTGTCCCATGCAACTCTTTCCCCTAGCTAAGACCTTTCACAGCCTCCTTATATCATCTACACCATACGTAAGAGACACATAAGTCTTGTTTATTTGAGACACTATCAAAAATGTCTGCCTTTCAGAAGCACTTGGAAGGGACACCTTAAGTCTGGGATACTACTGTAGGCAACCATTTAACACAAATATTTTCTTAAGAGTTTATTTCACTTAATCTTTAATTCTCCCCCACCTTGAATTACATGTGCTGATCTTGGACTTAATTCCGCTGATATCCTGAACTAAGCTTCCAGCTGAAACATACACATTACATCTTTTTCATTTACAATTTTATCACCTGCCTTTACAAATGTGTTTTCACCTAGCAAATTCATATTAACTTTATTTAAATGATAATGTGAAGCTTTTAGTTCTCTTAAACAAATTTTGAGTTATTTCAATTCTTTTAGAATGTAAACTTCATGCCCCCATAAAAGACAAGTGCCTTTCTCCCAGCAAAAGAAAGTTGCTGGTAATTTAAGTATGTTTAATACTGGAAAGGAGGTGGGCAACAAGCAGAACTATTAATTTATACTCTAACCATAACTTTGTAGATAGTAAACAGAATAAACCTCTTATGCACTACTGAAGTGACTCTTAGGCAGAAATCAGCGCTTCATCTACAAGAGTGCATAAATGCAAGACCTCAGCACAACATTATACTTGGTAAACAAAAGCACAGACGTTCAACCATTTCCTTCTACCATGAAAATAGCAGACATTAGTGTATGTGGTAGAGGTTACTACTCCTATCAAACACTTCAAGGACAAATATGCAAGTTCCACATTTACTGCGATCCAGAGCCTGTATAAGAATAGCAACCAGACTGTGTGCCAAATCCTTTTACACGCTGAAGTTCACATTAAAAAGCATAGCCATAAAAAGGATTATCAGTGCTAACTACAGACGTGTGTTCAGACATTAGACTTAGATACAAACCTCAGTTGTGTTGAGTTCAAGAAATCCTTGAAGACTTATTCGTCACAGCTACAATAGTCTTATCAAACTTACGAGATCAATACCAGAAACAGCACATGGGGTAGAAGCCACAAATGTGCAGGATGCTACTCTTGAAGAGTAACATGCAGTACAATGAAGTAACATGTTTACCAAGGCATGCAAAGTACTTTTAATATTTGTTATTCTATGCTGCTCAATATGAAGCGATCATCATGTCCTAAAAACGTAAACTCGAGTTTAATCAGCTAAAAGTTATATAAGCCAAATGCAAAAAGACAGAATGCAGGTCTACTGAAGGCTCAGAGGAACGTAGAGAAAGGCCAAAAACTAAGAATAGCTCAACTTTCTTACCTTTTTTTTTTTTTTTAAAGACTACTGCCATAAATTCCTTTTAGCCTAAAATGATTCTGATCTATAGAGACAAACACCATTTAGAAACTTCCATTTGAAGAAATCTCAGTTAACCGAGTACTGGAATAGGGAAGTAGTAAGTGAACAGAAGTCTCTGGAGATTTTCTTGACAGTATCACCCCAGTCAGATGGTGGAAAAGATGTCATCTGAGAATAAGCTATTATCCATTAAAAGACTTCAAGGAATTTTTAAGCAGCATATTCAATGTTAGTACAGAAATGAATGCTTGCCCATCCTTGGAAGATCACTCAATTAATAAACACCAATAGACTTTAGAGAGATGACCACCCAAAAGCTTATTTTCTTGGTATGACCATGCTCTTGGTGCTCTAGCTCTTTAAGCAGAAAAGCAGGAGTTACAAAATGGAAAAGGGTTTTATTACCTTCATACTGTGGCTTCACGAGATCCAGCATCTGGCACAAACAATCTTCAAATGGCAAGGGTTCTATGGCCATGTTATCTAATTTTTGGCACTGTTCTTCATAAAAATACTCCAATTCATACATAGACAAAGCACCATCTCCATCAAGATCCATGCAGCGAAACCAGTATTCAATGCTGAAATTCAGTAATTAACAGCAAGAAGCACTTTACACAAGCATGCAAGAATTTTAAGAATTTACAGTGCTTGTTTTAAAGGCTATTCTACATAGAGACGCAAAACTAGTTTTAAGACTACATTAAATAATGCCATAGGAAGTCATTAAACAAGAAAAACTATTATGATAACAGTTTCTGGTATTTGCCCTGCTATGTAATGTCATTTGCATTTGAAAATACACCTTTTTAGTTGTGAGGGGGTGAGGAAGGAGAAAACTTAAACATGTGGCTTTACATAAAAATCACAGAATCATAGAATGGCCTGGGTTGAAAAGGACCACAATAATCTGGTTTCAACCCCCCTGCTATGTGCAGGGTCACCAACCACCAGACCAGGCTGCCCAGAGACACATCCAGCCTGGCCTTGAATGCCTCCAGGGATGGGGCATCCACAACCCCCTTGGGCAACCTGTTCCAGTGCGTCACCACCCCGTGTGAAAAACTTCCTCCTAATGTCTAATTTAAATCTCCCCGTGTCAGTTTAAAACCATTTTCCCTTATTCTATCACTAACAACCCATGTAAACAGTCATTGACAGGAGCAATTGACATTTGTGTATCAAAACTCAAGTTCTTTTTCCATATTAAACAAGCTGGTAACACATCACACAGTGAGTTTCTAACAAACATTCTACAACTCATTCTAGCTGTACAGTTCCAAAGCCACTGGTATCATGAAACAATTGTAGTTCCCTTTATGTATGAGATTGTCTATAAGCAATCAACCTACAGCACATGAAGAAAAATAGTTATCTGCTTAGAAGACATTAATAAACACTTCTATGCAGGAACAATCAAAGACACTGAGAAACAGGAGTGATATAACCAACTGGGCCCGCATTCTACTCATGTTTTTTAATGATTTAGTTTCTTAAGTCCTAGCTGAGCATCAGTGGTCTCCGTATAAGTCAGTTTTTATTTCTGATAAAATAAATGCATTCTTACCTAGTTGGTGTCTTCTTGTCTTCTTCAGATATTAAAAACCAGACAAAATCAGCATAGCTAATTTTTCCATCTTTCTGCGCTTTTCTACCTCTTGACAATCAATGCAGAAAAAAAAAGGAGAGAATTTATGTTAAAACATCCGGGCTTTACTAAACAGAGGTTATTTTCCTTGGTGCTATTAACTGTTCATCTGTCAAAAGATGCAACATTTGAAGCTGACCTATCAGTGACTACAGTCATTAAGGAAAAGGACCTTATGAGTTCCGTTCTGTTGCTACTGCAATGGATATTTAAAGAGGGAGGTGGCAGAAGAGCAAAATGGCGTACTCCAACTGCAAGTGTCAGAATGCAGAAAATAAAAAAGGAAACGGAACATTCATGAAGTATATGTGACAAGAAAATTATTTCTTCTGCTCATACCACAGAGCTCAGCACCCAAATACATTCCGATGATGTGCAATCAACCTTTCTAGCAAAAAGTCAGGTAGGCAGTTCACAGCTTGTTATATTTCATTACTAATCCTTCCCTACTCACAGTTGCGTAAGCTGTAGACATATCTGTCCACTTCATATGTTCTTCACTTCAGCTTTTGTTATTTCTATTTATTGATCACATTCTAGACTTAGTTTTGCAACCCTGATGCAAGAACTTGTTGCAAATTTGATTGTACGAGTAGTATTAAAAATCCCAAATCCCTTTGAAAGCTTCTCAGGATTTAAGGATATGAGAACAACACCAGCATTTTCTTCCCTCTTTATTCCCATCCTTGCTATGCCATATAATATCAAGTGATGAGTGCATGTAGTAATAAAGAAAGACTAATGATCCTGGACTGAGCCAAAGCTTTCAAGAACACTCTGGAGATTGTTCAATATTAAATCCTGAAATTCAGTATTTCATTCCAAGGGGAAATCATTTAATTCTGAGAATAACGATACTCAATTTCTCAAGCAAATATATAAATATTAAACTGGATTTAGATCAGCATACAAAATAATTACCTTGTTACTGCTCCTGAGAAGATCCTCTCTATCATTCTACTTGATATTGCTGTGAAAGAAAGATTTAAAATTGTATCAGTGATGTACATGTTACTTTTACTATGTACTGTCTAGCTGAAAAGTTTATCACAAACCTCATATGTAAACATCTGTAAGAAAGATCACCTACAGTGCTCATTAATCCTTCTGAGCCCTCTTAGGATCACTTGACAGTCTCAAGAGCAAAGCTAGAACCAACCAACTCTGAATTCAGATGATGCAGAAACAGTAACATAGCAAAAGTAATAAAATTGGCTGATTAGCAAGATGGCATTTATTAGTCCTCTGACAAGTAAATCAAGTTTTCAAGTGCCATTATAATTTTACGTGCCCTTGCTTTTTGGCAAGTTTTGTGTGCGCATGCGTGTGTGTGTATATATATATACACACACACACACAAAAAAGTGTACCTACTAGAGCAACCTCACAAATGAAATAATCCTGCTTTAGTGTCCTAAAGTAAAGACTTCTACAGGCAAGCTTCCAAAAGCAATCAGAAGGATGCTTATTATTTTTAATCTGGGATAATATTCCATGGTCATTTAGTGTTTGAGTAAACTTTCCAGCCCTGAGAAGGACAATGATAACAAGGGACACAAACCATTCAAAAAAAACCAAAAAAAATAACAGCTCCATAAAAGGTACAAGAACATTTAAAATAGGTAATTGTGCAAGACTACAGAATCTTAGTTACTGTGTATTTTGAATGCAGAAAATAGAAAGCTACTAAATGATATTTAAAGAAAACATACTGCAGCTGAATAAACAAAACCTTAAAATAAGCAAAGTAACAACGTACTTTTGCCTTTTCTACTCCTTCCATACCTTGCCATAAATGTCATGCTACTTTAATAATAACATATTGTTTCCAAAACAATCCCCCACTGATAATATATCATGACTTAAGTTTCTAAGTGTGTAGGCTTGATCTGAAGGGGGGAAAAATGACTTATTTCCTCCTCTACTTGTTTGCTAAGATCAGAATTCAAATTCTGAGTTTTCTTCCAGTCTAGTATCGCTAGACACAAAGCAGCTTCAGAGATTACTTGTCCTGCTTTATTTCCCTGAGCCTGAACGCTGGCCTTGGCAGTTAACCACTTACTCAGTTGAAAGCTTGCAAGTAATTTAACACATGTAAAGAAAGATGCTTCGTTTGTCATACCATGATCATTATGTCGAGCTAAATCCTTCCGATCAATATAGAGGTCATGGTCTGTATCCAGCTCCCAAAATTTGCAATAGATAACATAGAAATGTTCATATGAGAAGTACTCTGTCAGCTGGTTAATATCAGCTTCCTCTTCCAATAATGCCACATTCTATTATCAGAAGGATAAACAGAACACATTAAAGAATTTTTAATACAGCTGCTGAATCAGATATCTGAGTTCTGATAACCAGACTAATATTACTATTACCTAACACTATTTCAGTGGAAGAATCATTACCTTCTGAGACAATGCACATCATACAGCATGACAGCAAAGACTTAACAGACAAGGTTGAAAGCTAAAGTATCCACAGAAGAATGAGATCAGCTAGACTTCTGCTAATCAGAGTTGCACATATACAGATCTAGATAAAACGACATTTAAACATATTCTACAGAAAGAGAATTAATACAATCTAGTCCCTAGTAGATTTTTCAAGAGAAGGAAATGCTTATCTTACTCCCTACAGCATTTAGCTAGTGCTTGTTTTAAACTTGTAGAGGCATCCTGCAAAAGATACTACGTACCTGCAAAAAATTGCTTTTCCTGAGCTCATTGCAAGTGATTTTCCCAGACCAGGACCTATTTACTGTATAAAATATTCTCTGTATAACCTGCAAGAAAATAAAAAGATGATCTCAGGTATGCCAACAAAGCAACCTCCTAAGCATTTGTGATCAAAAGTAAGTCTTAGATCAGCTGCATTACAGGACTCCATCTTCTCACCCAAATGAATAGCTTACAAGTCTGTCGTTCCCACTACTTATGAGAGAAGCATCGATGTGCTACGTCATTATCAAGCTATTTCCAGCTGTATCTAAACTAATCCAGGTAATGTACTTTGCTGCAGTACATACATCCTACACAGTAAGTGCGCAGAATACTTGCATGCTATGCTGAATATGTTTATTGACAATTTCACTGCCTTTCCATCTTCTAAAATTATAGGCAATAAAGCTATTAATATATTTCATGGCTTCAGATTTAAGGACCCATATTTGCTATGAAAGTATTTCATTAATGCAGAGATAGAAATAGAATGGGGTCTGTTCAAGGAAGACCAGAGTACTGGGGGATACCATAACTTCTGATACCATAACCACAAACACAAGGAACAAACATCTGACAAAAAGAATACTTCCTGCAGGTGGACACATAATACATTTTTTTCCATTTCATTCTATATAAAACTAGACAAAAACTGATAGCAGTTATAAAAAACAGCACAGAAATGATTTCTGAGCAACAAAACTAGTAAGAATGACTTTTCTATGACATCAGTGATATCAGAATCAAAATCATATTTATTCAACATCCATAAAATATATTTAAATCAGTTGCACGTGCGGGTCATTTTGATTAACTCACACAAACACAATTTGCTTGGTTTAATTTATAAACATTAGACATTAAGATACAGGAAAATGGTGTTTTAAATATTCATTTCAATTACTTTGATTTAAGCACATGAGCATCTCAAATAATTCATTCACCAGTAACCAGACAAAAAACCTGAGCATATTATGAGCTACAATTGCTTAACTGGAGATGAATTGTACCCTGCTGATTAGCTCAACACTGCATACGTACAGCATTTTACTTGAAACAGTAGTTACTAGCTAAAAGGCAATCTCTTAAGGAACTCCTTCCCTCCTCCAACAAATCCTTTTCCAAATGAAAGACCTTTTTATTTAAGTTTTTATTACTTCAGATTTAATTGCATTATATTAATAGTTTAAGGAAAGCAACCATTTTTAAGTGCAAGTAGAAGAGCAACTTTCTCATGAAGTTTTTAAAGTAAAGCTTAAGCTGCCCATAAGCAGTAAGCTACAGTAAGCTCTGCAGCTCACACTTTGAACAAGAACAGCTGGTTCAATAGATCTAGAAAAGGAGAATAGACTGGTCTGCTTTTGGAAGTTAATTAGCTCAATTCTAATTGTGATTTTAGGGAAGGCCCAGTTTTTGGCTTACACTACAAAGCAATTTTTTCTAAAAAGGTTTTGCTTTAGCTTTGCAACTTAATCCATCTGCATGTCATTATCTCATCTGTTATACATTTAACTGGTCTAAAAATAAAAACAAAATTGAATGTTTGCTGGAGACAACTGGGAATAGGCATAAAAAACAGTTTTCCAAAGTGAATCAAAGCACAGTACAAGCCAACTGCTTAAGAACTACCCTCCTTACTATGCTGCACAACAGTTTCTCATAAAGGAGAAGAAATTGTGGAATACAGAGATTACAGTTTCAAGAGTTCATAGGCATACACACAACGTACCTGCAGATTAAATGTGGTATCACATTTGTCAGGACGAGAGTTTTTAATGTATTTCAGCTTTATCTTGGACAGAGATACACCAAACCTTACTCCTAGACTGACCAACCAACAAGATGCTCTCTTCATTATAGAGCTATAGGTTACGTAATATTTTATATACATATATACTGTGTATTTATGTATATACATGTGTATATACACATTCTATGTGTATGCATATACACGTGTATATACATAAACACACAAAGAAACACAGCAGAAAAAACTGATCATTTAACTTGCAACTGGAAGTAATCAGGAGAAGACAAAATCTTCAACTGTAATGCTTACAACATTCTTCAGATAAAGCTTTGTGTAGCAAGATTAAAGCTACCTTGAATATAAGCATAAAACACCTGATTTTATCTCAGAGAAAAACCACCTACAGTTACATCACTAGCAGCTTCCAAGACAGAATTTTAGAAGAACATGCAGGTCAATTTACCAACAGCAGTTACGTGAAACAATGGCAGACAGTCCTCTTGCCATTTTTAACCTGCAGTTTGGCATTTCAAATATTCTTATTACATTCTTACCAATATTGGTATTTTTTCTGGAATTTTG
The DNA here is from genome assembly GCA_030625065.1 of Alectoris magna. Lineage (NCBI taxonomy): Eukaryota > Metazoa > Chordata > Aves > Galliformes > Phasianidae > Alectoris > Alectoris magna. Next base: position 66,837,723 of record CM060560.1, read on the forward strand.
ATTACGCATGGGTTTCTCTTGAAGACTGCACTAAATGCTGTTATAGTCAAGCACTTGCAGCACTAATTTATTCAATACTGCTAAGCTCAGACCTACTAAAATAAGCTATTCATCCAAGGAAAAGTAACTGGAAATGGCAAAGCCTTCTCCTTCCTATAGCAAGCTTTCACAATTTTTAGCAGAGCAGGCTCTGATACAAACCACAATCTGTTAATAAAGAAAACTACTCACTGTCAGAACATTTCCTTTACTCACATTTGACAAGAAAGTTCAGGGAGCTCACGTAATAATTAGGACAAGAAGCAAAATCTAAAGTACTGGGATCTACTTGATAGGCTTGTAGTCTCTTTATGAAGGATAGGAGGAACCAAAACCAAATACTTCAGAAAAAATAACAAGATCTTCCACAATTTTGGTCTGGGTCAAACTATATGCTGTATGTTGTTTTTTTGTTTTTGTTTTTTTTTTCCTGTTGGGAAAGATTTGTTAAACTAGTTTTCATATGCACAGAGAGTGAATGGAATGTCACTCTGTGGAATTTTAATCTTTTGAGACTTCACTGGAATGGGCTGCCTTGTTTACAACTGAGAAAATTTAATGTCACTGATTTTTCCCTTGTGTACATAAAGAATACTTCAGTAACATCACCACAGGAAGACAGAAATGGAGCTTTTCCTGCCTAAAAAGAAAAATCCCTGGAGATGGATGTGGTAAGCAGCTTCAGTATTATCATTATTTTACTTGATACCGAACATAATCATGTTAACATAGACCTTTCTTTCAAAATTTCATTTAATTAATCCCAGACTAAAGTCAAGATTCCAATAGTCTACAGTGACAATCAAGTCTTTAAGATAACAGTCTGTTCTTCATTTAAATGTTCATTAACTTATTTTACACTTCTACAATTTAGTGTTTCTCATCCTTGTGGTAAGTTCAACAGTTTCTACTATGATACCCAAGAAATTAATTTTCTTCACAGTATTTCTAGTTATGTCGACACGAAGACTGGCAGCATACTTAATTTTTTCCCCCCCAAAGGACAAAGATGCTTACACATTGTCTAATTTTAGTCATTTTCATACTTAGTTAACCAAAATAGCTTTTCCAAATAAAGAACACTTACTGTGGTAATGTACCGAGAATGAAACTCAGATGCTTCTTTTAAAAATGATAGGCCAGGATGGCTATTTACCACATCCTACACAAAGGAATAACAATATCATGAACAGCATCCATTAGTGTCTATATAGAACAATGAACACAGATTAGCAGATGTCCTCTTCCTTAACTAAAACAGTTCAAATTAACTGTTTATTATATATATATAGGAATATATATATATATATATATAGCAATTAATAATTTGATTTAATGCACACCTCATGCAAATAACACTGTTGACATTTAAAAGATAAAATTATCTTTTAAAAGCCATACAAACAGATGATTTCCGGTATTTCAGATGGACAGGAGATTTTGAATAAATTGATCAGATGAATAATACTGATGACTGTAATTCTGTGCCTGATGATGATTCACTCAAGTCAATTTAAGTTCTAGAAACGTATTTTGTGCTCTTTGAGAGAAATTGCATTAGGTCTTGAATACAGAAAACCAGTTTGCTCTCCAAAGGCTCTCCTTAAGCACAAAGGCTGCTCTGAAAGTAATGCCTCCAATTTATTTCCATTGTGTTGCTATAACAGCTACAAACAGCACAATAACACTACCTCATAGAGCAAATTCTCATCTACCGAACACTGTTTTCAGCAGAGTCAGCACCATTAACTGTGCAGTTTTGCCAGCAATGAACAAAAGCCTGCATACTGTGCTTCCAAAAAAAAAAAAAGAAAAATACATCTGCATGGCTGCCTGGAACACAGCTTGTCTTTCACATCACAGCTGTCACCGCCAAAACACACCACCCACTGCCTCACTGTGCTCACTATCTGGTCTCCATAAATGTTCAGTAAGTGTCAATGAATGTCAGTGAGTGGCATTTTTTTTCTGAAAAGAGGAATTCAGTGACACACATTTGCTTCACCTGCACTTCCATGTTTATTTTGTCAGGCTGCCCCTTCTGCTGCCATCAGTTGCACAGTAACAAAATGTAACAGGATATTGGTGGGAAGGTTCAACCTCTACCACCATCCCTCCAATATCCACCTCTGACATCATGGACTAACATACTATAATATGAGACATTGCTTTCAGAACAGCCCTTACAATTTCAACTACCTTTCAAAACCCTGAAGGTTGTCTGATACTCCTGCAAGCAATTTTAGATCCATACATCTTAGGTCTTAAAAGATCTCACTTGTCATAAAATGATTAACTCTAAAAGAAGTCACTCACTAGTGTCTCAGGGGACCACACAAAGCAAATTACACTAAAATACTATTAATAAGCAGTAATGAAGACCATGAAAATGTACTGTTAGCTCAAAAAAAGAAAATAAAAATAATGAATTCATAATTTAGATGTGCTTTCCAGAGCTAGTTCTTATTGCAATTTACTTGTAAAAAAGGAATGAAGTCTTCTTGCACTAAGTAGTTGCATCCAGGGTTCATTAGAAGATGAACAAACTTTGCAGCATCATCATAGCAGGTCTGAAGTATCCTGAAATGTAAATATGTGCATTTACTATTGTACACAGAAAATTGGCGATACTACATTGTATGGGCATCCTCTGAGCAAGGCCTATGAAACAGCAAGCACAACATTTACCTCAAAAGTTAATCACACATGGCAAATTACACTACAAGGGAAGTTATCCAGCAGGATCACCTTGTAGGTGGGTATTCCACGCAATTGCTTACACGAGAAGACATTTTCAAGTTAGAACTAGAATGTAAACTAGAAGGAAGTAATTTTGCTCAGAACCGACATGTGCAAGCTATGCCCATGGTTTTCACTTTTCCCATAAATCGCCAGCCACTTATCAAAAAATATTTCAAAATCTTTGATCACAACAAATAAAGATTGGTTTGCTTGTTTTAGAAGGGGTGATATACTTACATTTTCTCATGTACAAGTTTGCTGTCAACAGTTGATTACAGGAAATTCTTTTCTTTCCCTTCATACATTAGATCTCATTCAGAGCTTAGAATACGCATTTCAATTAAAGAAATAAAAGTACAGCATCTCTGAAAAAGCAATCTACTTACTTCCGCCACATTGCAACAAATTTATGAACTGACACATATCCTGTTCGTTCACCTCCAGCACAGTAAAACAAAGGACCTTTCCAGTAGAGTGGGCAATCACAAGCCTATAATTAGAGTATACATCAAGTCAACTCATTGATTGTTTATCTGAGGGTTACTCCCTCGTTTATAAATCTCTCTAATTAAGTTTTACAAGCATTAAGAAAAAAACATTAAGGCAACATCATGGGGGAAACCTTTCTGTAACACTGAACATATCTGTAGGGGATTAAAAGCATTTCTGAAACAATATAAACACAGTTTTTATTTTATTTTTTTTAACTGTTTCTGAAACCAGCTGCACCCTCCAAAATAAGTAATTTAAAACAACTGCCTTTAGGCCAAAGTTTAGTAGAAGAAAGTAAAATATAAGGCAATCTTGTAGCATTCCTAATATATGAAAGCAGTTACATGTTCATGCTCCAAGCAGCTGAATGCAGTCCATGCTAATAAGCTCTGCTCAAGGACTGGGTATCTTTAAGTTGTGTAGCTGTTTATGCTGTCTCAAGCTCAACTTCTGGATGACAGCTAGCATGCATTTGTCTGCCTCAGAAGATATCTCAACTCATCTGCATCCTTGCACATGCATGTAAATTTTTTATCCCATTTTCAGTAGCGGGTCAGCCTGCACTGAGCATCAGTTGTGCGCTTCACAACACTGGGTATGACCTCTACAACTTCAGCATTCTTATGTACCTACAGTGTTGCTTCTGTGTCTGCTCCAAGCTTCCTCTGTCCTAACAGCTAAGTGCCTTTTACCTAAAACTAACTATGAATCGGAGCGGTCAGATGTGCTAACATCTGAAATTCTCATTTGGATCTCAAATAAAACTCAATATTGCAAGATGTGTAAGGTCACTGGAGAAAAAAAAAAGAACAGTTACTTTTCACACAATACTTTAACTTACATGTAAAAATAAATACGTATTTTAAAAGCTATTTTGACAAAACTTCCTCTGTCTGAGAGGCTTTACCCTATCCTTCAGGAGGATGCCTTTCATTGTTGAATTGTAATTGACTGGACCCTTCCTGCTCTCTTGCTGAAGCATCATATCCACATGGAAAGGAACTGTGAAACCCTATATTTCAGCTTAGCAGTTAAACACTTTTGGTGAGGTAAACTGGGAGTTCCTCATCACTTAGTTCTGGTCTATAGAAAAGTTTGTTTCTATTTTTCTAAGCCCTGGACTTGAAATACATAGTGACAAGAACAGGAATGAGAACCAAAGGCTCATGACCAAGATCAATATTTCAAAAGCTAAAATTTAATGTTAAATCAATTAGTTTATTGTGCATTACATAACATATGAACAATCTTAGCTACTTTCTAATTCAGTATTTTGTCACTCTACAGTAACTATAAAATAACTCTTCAGTTACGGCTGAAGAGTTAAACTCTCAAGTTGCTAAACCATTCTGTACTTCGGCATCTTTAAAATGGATGCTCATGACACTGCTGAACGAGTAAACAGCCTCTGGAAGATTTTATACCAATGACAGTAACATTTTCATCACACAACTAATATCATGTAGGTCAGAAACCAAAAGGCATATCAATCTATGAACACATTTGGTTCTATGGTTCATTTCATTCTCTAAGCATATTGTAAGGGCATTTCAAGACGCAGTTAATACAAAGATTTCCATGCAACTATGCTATCATGCTATCGACGTTAATGATCATGTCATCTTACTGGCACTACTTAATAGGAGATGAATACACATAACGCAAGGAAAAGCGCACAGAATTCATGTATTCTTTCCATGGATGTACAGCATTGAAAGAAGTTAGCTAACAAATTCTCACCTTTGCAACTTTCCCCATGTCATCTAAAGTTGCCCTCTCATTTGGAAACTGTGAGAAAGTTCTCTCAATTTTGGCAATCACAGCATCTATATTTACTTTTTCCTTAGGACATCCTCGAGGAAAATAGAAAGTTGGAATGGTTTGACTAAGCGATGGTGGCAAAGTTTCTTCCTTCTTTGTCTGAACCTAAATAGATAAATACACATTTGACAGTCAGGTAAAATGAAATCATGCATGTAATAGGCATCCTCAGCTTGATTCTCCTGGTATTATCTGTTACAAGACACTTTCGAAGAGATTTTTGATGATGGGCTAAATAAGCTATTTAAGAATGAGAGCACACTGGAAAAAAAAAAATAATAAAAAAATCAGGTGTGTTTCCAAATCCTATCATTTAAAAAAATTTCTGGCACATGAAAAAGTTAGTAAAACAATTTCAATCTTCAACCTATCAAGTTTCAAGATTAATACACTAGACAGCTTCTCAAAAACATCTGAAATACTCAGGTAATCAGTTTCAGAAGAAAAACGTTGAGTTGTAGTTTAGCAGACAGGTCATGAAAGAATTTTCTTTTGAAATACTTCTAGTTTTACATCTCCAAACTCCAGAAATGAACATGTCAACTTTGTAACAAACTCTCATCCTGTCTAGTACAACTCCAGAGCAGATGCATTTTTTTTGACCCTAAAAATGGTTGATTTTCATAAGAGAAGTAAATAAGACTGGAGGCTTTACTTTTTTTGTGTACCGTACACAATTATGCCACATGAGCCTTGAAATGTTTTTCTCAGGAATTTGTAATATATCACACTACTAAAAAATAAATCATCAATCACAAGCAAAATTATTTAAACTAATTTAACTCCAGTAAAGGTGAGTTTACTTTGTACATAGTCGCAAAAAGGAAGTCCAATAACACAGAGAAGCAAAAATGGCAATCGCAATAACAACTCAATATTTGTGATTATACTACGCCCTTAATCTCAAGGCCACTTTCCAGTGTAAAAACAATGGTTAATGCTATATGATAGCTTATTCCAGTGTAAACATGCTGAAGATTCTGAATCACATTTCATTTCCAAACAGAGTTGAAGGGAAAAAGGAAAAAACAACAACTCCAAGAACCCTTGTTTTACTCCCCACCATGTTCGCAAAGGGCCTGTAAAGATGTTCATCCTTAAGGCAGTGATAGAAAGAAGTACTTACAGAGAACAGTTTTTAATTTTCAGGGTGCCAACCCTGAAGCTTTTAACGGAAAACAAAATGTGCTAAAATAGTCTGAATTAACCTTTATTTCTCCTCCTCTAAGCCAGTGTTACCTGTTCCTAGTTGCTGAAGTTCCTCAGTTGAGTTACAGGTTTTATTGCCTAGAGGAAAATCATACCTCAAAACTGTGAAAACTAGAGTCAGACAACATCTATCATTTTCTAAGAATCCAGCAAATTACAATTTCTGATACCTCATCATTAGTTTAGAGTCTTAGTTGATAAGGCTTCCATTTAGAACAAAAGCGAGGTATCAAAAATCCTTTCTAACTGTAGACTGCCAAATTTTGGGAAGGAATTAAGGCAGCAAAATTTTAACCTTCAAAGCACCGTTACCATCAGCACTACAAATAACATGTGTTTGGGTTAATACCTTGTTAAGGTCTAGGTATCCAGCACTACACATCAGCACTTTCAGTGTGGCTGTTGCAGCTACCCTATGCAAAGGCAGACTAAAGACCTTCTCCTCAGACTGGTACCATGCAGTCACATAGCTAACATGCTCTAGAGCAATTAAATCTTTTACTTAACAATTCCCAAGTCTTCTGTTTGTTCCAGAGAGCCAAGTTGTTTTATTTCCCTTTCTCCCCATTTGCCCGAGCTGCTCCCCCCAAAAAACTGCTCAAGTTGCCACAAAGGAACAAGTGTTAATGTGTCTGGTGAGTGAGACAGTCCCATCTGAGCAGAGGACAGGTGTCCATTACAGACTGCTAATGTGCCCTCCATGTTTCAGGTAACATGAGGTAAATGAGTATTTTGAGAAAACCTAGGACAGACAGGAAAGGCATTTCAAAATCCAAAGCTATGAAAGCTTAGAGCTTCAGATCAAAAGGAAAGTTTATTTTAGAAGGAAAAGTAGGGGCAGAGGGAAAACTAAACAGGAAAAGGTCCCAGGAGAAGGAGGAAGGTTATCAACAGAACTATTTGTCCATTTGAAATTTTGTATTTTTTTCAGAAATTAATCATTTACTTCAGGTATCTTGGACTACAACATAATTAATTATTTCCATTAGACCAGGTTAAAAGCTGCTCTTAAATGCATGTGGAAATCTCAGTGAACGATTTGCAATAGGAACTATTCTAGTACATGCAGCTCGCTTGGACATTGAGAGTTACACAGCAGAGATGAACATAAATAAAAACCTCTTTATCCATTGTGAATACGTACCAGATAGTGATTATGAGAAGGAAGCTAAGGAACACATTCAGAACTGAAGATAGATGCATGTGCAGAAATTTGCTTTTCCTAAAACTTAAGAGTTACGATTAGGTCTCACTTTGAATTCAGCACATGTAGTTAATATCTAATATTTAATCAGTAATTAATCTGTAAAATTGTATATATATGTTTTTTTCACTTGAAGTATATATGCACTGCCCTGACAAAGTAAAAACCCTCTCCATATTTTGAGGGATATTATCCATTACTACATGCTGGTTTCTCAAAGTAGGTAAAAGGAGAAATCAAAAATGCTTTATTTGCTTTAGAAAGTGTAAGATCTGCCTTTCTGGTACGTTAATTCGGTGTCTGCATAGAGGCACCTCATGAGAATACCATTTAGGGGACAATGCAAACTGACATAGAATATTCCCTGTGCCCTCCAGCAGCCAGCTCAGAGCACAGCTCTCTCACACAGTATCTGCCAATGTGGATGTTCTCAGCACACTAATGCTTCCTAAATGCCACTAGCAACTTGCAAATGGACAAGTGAACCATGCTGTTAACATCAGTCAACACAGGGATAAGAGCCTGCACCAAAGTAAGAAACAGGTCATCCAAAATGTGCAGCTCCAGCTAATGCACTACAAAGCTAGCATTACACCTCCTCCCTCTCCTCACCTTCCCAAGAAGGGCCAAGGATTCTTCTCTTCCCTCAGCCTGAGCTTTGCTGAGGACTGAAAGGCTTCCAGTACAGCTGAGACTGCTCTGCTGCGTGCACTTAATGAGGGAAAGCGTGAAGGGCTCAAAGTGCCACTGCTTTCTAGAATTTCAGCTAGATCCTTCTGTAGATGTGAAGGGAGACAACAGCCAAAAAGCTTAGTTGTGTGAGATTAAGCTCTTTGAAAATGAATTACAACTAGCTGGGGAATTTCCCCATTAGCAATAACTGCCAGAAATCTCCTAACGGAGAATCTTTGAACTGAAAATCTGCAGCAACAGTTACTCTTTTTAGGAAACTATTCCAATTCCGTGGTCAGCTTAATGCTCAAAAAACTGACCTACATTCTCTTACGGCTTTGAGTTAAAAGCTTCAATATTAGTACTGGTAAGCTAAACTGCCAAGAGACCAGTTTGGTAAGAGAAGAGTTTCACTGTAACCTGCCATGGCACATGAGCAGTAATACCCTGGGAGCTAAGAATTACGGCTGTATAAGCTTGCAAATAACTCATCCAAGCAGATGTGTGCTGAAGTTTCAGACTCAATGGCACACTTACATTTGCGGAAAGCGCACACGGAGGCCAGAATCTGTAATTGTATTATATAGTTGCCACTGCAGTTGAAGTTCTATGCTTGAAGATGAACAGTGAGGGTTCCCCCCTAACATTTTTATATGTTGCAAAATTTATGTAAGATTTGTCTATAAAGAGAATTCAAGAAAACCTTTAAAACACTACCAATTTTCATTCCTAACCTACACCAGCTCAAGAACTGTCCACTTATCCAACGCTTATTTGCCTTGACTTTTTACAAAGGAAGTAAAAAATTATAACCTAGTAACATCACCGTTCAGTGGGCAAACTTCTTATGTTAATTTGCAACTCTCCAGATCCTTTATCAGTTGTTATAAGTGCGAGGAAAAGAAAACACTGTAATTACAACAAAGTAATATGTTAACAACCAGACCAGGGAACATGGATAGCCTTCACTCCAACTCAGAGAAGTTCAGTCGCCTTGTTTATCCTTTTGCATCTACCAACAGATGAGAAGCACTCAGCAGTTAACTTGGTTCTAAGCAAACATGAAGACAGAAGGCTTTTAAAATGAGGTATCATTTTTCCTCTCTCCTTAACGAAAGAGACGGCACTACAATGGAGCCTTCAGTGACTGTACATACTTCCAAAACAAGGCAAGCTGAGTGAAACATTGCCTAAAGGGCTACTGGAAAAGGAAGTAAATACTGGTGATAAAGGATACTTTTACCTACCAACCAAGTAGAAGTTTGGCTCAAGACTTTAAGTATTTAACTGGGGAAGTTACCAAAAAAGAGCAGAATGTTGCAGCTAACTGTGCTGTGCATAAACAATTCTCTTCCATTGAATGAATCTTTTATTACTGCATATCATGTTGTATGCAAGTATTACCAGGGTATTACAGAGTGCATAATGAGGAAGGAAGATTTTCTGCAGAGGTGTACCATTTGGCTCTTTAAATTTTAACTTCTCCATAACCCGCACTGAGCAGAATTGTGAAGCGGCCAGCAAGAAAATCAAGACACTGCAAGAGGTTCCCTTATTCAATTGATACAACAGCAAACAGAAGTCAAGAGGCAGACCCAAAGGGCAACATGAACTTAAACTATAAAACAAACAAAAAAATTGGTAGCATAGGCTTTATGAAGAGTCACCTGCTTAAAAGCCACAGTTAATTAGTACAGAATACAGGTGTTCTGTGGTCTATCAAAGCTACAAGGTAACAGTGAATGTAAAAACTGTTACGTGTAAGAAAGCTGAAAAGGATTAAGCACCCGACTAGCCCATTCTTCCATAGCGGTCTAAGTCTGATGAATAAAGTTTCAGCAATATTTCTGCTTTAAGTTACCACCTATTTGATCGTACAGTGGAACTCTGCATTTCCTTCTAGACAAGCAAGTGACAAGATCAGTAAGTTTTATGCAATCTAAATTGTGGAAACACCAGGTTTAAAGTTCACGCTACTGTAAAAATGGTTCAGACTTATCTGCAAGGAAAACATTAATTTCAACAGCCTGTTCCAAACTCCCAAATATTTTGGCACAATAAAGTTCCTTCGAAGATCTCCTTCAGGACAGGTAAGTTAACTTACATCTAGAATTACTCTAAGGACAAGCCCAGGAAAATTTATTTTCTGTAACATCAGCTTGCTTGACCTTGTAGGAGACATTTGGATTTCCAATTATCTGTTTTAAACCAGTGATGTTTTTCCCCTGTTCTAGCCAAACCATACTGACAGATATATTATTCCAAAAACTCACTGGCTGTATCATTTCCCATTCAGCTTCATATGCTTAACAAGAGAATCCTTTGACAATTTAAAGCTTTCAAACTTCTTTTTTTCTCAGGCAGACTCTTTCTGTAAAATCTAGCTACTGCTCTGAAATATAGCTTGAAAACAGTAATTTAGTCTGAAAGCTTACTTATGAAGTTTCACAGCATGGCATAAGGCAAGCCAATGCACCTTCTGTACCTAGAGCTTACCAGCCTTTGTGTCGGTACCACTGGTAGCCCAGAGCAGAGGAGCCCTGAGGCACCAAGATATTGCTGAAAAGCAGCCTTACACTATTTGTTCTCATCCTGTTTCCCCACAGTTGGTTCCACTTAGAAGCAACATGATTCTAACTTCAGGAAGATGAGAGAAACACTACAGTGATTTTGTTTGAAGTAAGCCTATGTTACTCTTGAAACTGTGCAAAGACGGCATTTAAGCTTATTTTAACATAATCAGAAATCTAAAATGGGCATGAATGGCCAAGCTTAAAGACACATCTTCAGAGAATGAGTCTATGCCAAAAATGGGTGTCAGGCAATACGTGCAAAAGTCCTCTTGAAACAAATGCTTTAGTCCCAGTTGCTTCTTCCAAGCCTTCGGCTATTATCTGGCAGCTGTTTTTGGACATGCTATAAAAACTAATTTTATCATACATGCTCTTCTTTCCACAGTAAGAGATAAACATCTATTAATTTTAGCCCTGACAGAGTTTTAAATTGGCTTGCTTTTGCTGCTAGCCTTAACTCAGATCAGTCCCCTGATCCAGTTTGGCCTGTAGTCACTTGAAATTAGTGCTACAGTGAGTGAAAGGAAATAGAAAAAGGAATACACTTTTCCATATATCCATATGCTGTTAGGAAGAAGAAAAAGTACTTTAAGCTACACTGCTTCTGATTTTATACACATCAATCCCGTGAATCAATATAAGGGAACAACTGTTCAGTAACCCACCCAGCACAGTCTGTGTTGCAGTTCTTAGTTCACCTTGAAATTCTGCCCTGGCAAATACTTTGGGTGTCTCCTGATGGTGTGCCAGGTTTTGCACTCTCTCATTATTACAGATTGACTGCTATCGCTCTCATCTGATTTATGCATGTTCGTGGCAGTTGACCCTCAAGAACATTTCTATTAAAAAGGGTATGGTCTTTTGGTTTTGTCATTCAATGCAAATGAGAGTCCCTAATTTTAAAGCAATTTTACTCCAGCGACTGAGCCATATACCACACTGTCCCATTTTGGCAGAACTGAAGCAGTCTGGAGTTTCTGGAATTGACACCTTCTGGAACTTACACTTGTAAATATTAAGCCTAAGGAAGACTCTAGACTTACACTGCAACCTGCAGTATGGAATCAGAACTAGAGTACCACATCCTAAAAATATATATTCAATTTCTTGTAACAACCAGCTCTAATAAAGGATAACCTTTCACATAACTCTGTCAGCCTCATCGTGTTCAGAGGCTCATAGTGCAGATACTTAACATAAGCTCAAGATCAAGCAGTTGATGAACCTAATTGGTCTGGTCCCTCCTCCACTTGCTTAAGTCAGGCAAAACCCTTACTGTTTTGCAGCTGGTGGTCAAACTGCAAATAGAAAGCTCAGAAGAGTTGATTTGTATTATTTTACTTACTTTTAAACACTCAGCACCAAATTTTATTGTACTTCCAGTGCAGTAACAAGCTTCTCATGTGGTCCATGCCAACAGCAAGTATCAACTTCAACAGAAAAACATCAGTCCCAGAGTATGTCTACTAAGTTGCAGAGGTATGAATCTACATTAATTTTACAATTTAGCATTAGAAAATTCATCTTATTAACAAACTAGAATAATACTTATTTTCTCACTGAAATAATGTTGGTGCAGCAGTCTCTGATTTTGAGGAAAAAAAGATGTTAATTGCTTGCTAGATGAATCAAATTTCTCTCCTTTTTCAGTCTCAATAGCAGAGTAACAAGCACTTTAGCTATTTACTCTATCATATGAGAGCTATGGAAAGAAGTCTGAGTGAAATTGCTGTGGCAAGCACCATTGCTGCGTAGGCTTAGAAGTCTTACTAAAGCTCAAAATAATTGCTCCAAAACCTTCTGATAGTTGCAGAACTATGAGTAATTCTTTTCTCCTTTGATTTATCAAGCCACACTTCAACAGTCAACACAAGCCCCATGAGAAAGCCACTGAATAGAAAATCTATGTTAAAGTCTGAGTATTTTAGCAGAGCATGCAGTGTCTTGACCATCTACACAAGCTTATTTGGGATAGTGTGTTAATTCTCATGTAGGAGGAGATAGTAGGTAGTGGAATCCAGGAAAAGTTTCCACCTAGAGCAATGAAATACATTCCATACATAACACCTTGTGCAATAAAAATACATTCAGTGGGAAGCATGCCACCTCAGACAAGATGTATTACATGCACATACGCAGAAGCAGCGTGGAATAAACATGCAAGCACAGGGAAAGCTTTCAAATGACCAAAACATGATTTTAATTAGTCTCTCCATCAGAGGTACATTAACATCACTTTTCTGTATGATGCCTAACCATTAAGACACATGTTTGCCAGTCTGCTCACTTTCAGTATTGTATACGCTGCACTAACAGATTTCATGCCTGAGTTCTGCAACTATGATTTTGGAAACTGAAGGACAATCCTGATTTGGTAGGTTTGGTAGCAATTTGGTATAGCCGAAGCCAAGTAATGCAGTCCTGCCACTGCAAACACATTATTGCTGTAGAAACACATCCAAGCATGGCTGCCTTTATCTATTTTTTGCGTAGTTACACAGAACTTCAGCAATACAAAAGTTATTCAGCTAGGAGTGTCATGATTTATTCAGAAAGGCCTTGGGATGGGGCACAGGTGGAACAGCAGAAGAAACGGGTAGTTACCTTCTCCCCCAAAAGCCACAAGCATATGTACAGAACGCATCTCACGCATCTGTGAGTAACTTGCTTTATTCGCTGACAGAACTTTTACCAAAGCCTTTGGAGGTAGTAGGATCCTTTAAATGTTTGCTGTGACTGACCAATGAAAACACATTTTGCCTCCTCTGCCAATTCTGAAAATGAAAATGCTACCGATTATAGAATGGGGAGAAGGGAGAAAAAGAGTTTCAAAAAAATCCAGGTAAAGAAAGGCAACCTCTACCACATGCTGTACTGAGACAGAAGTAGTACAAGAATGTTAATGGCTGTGAATTGTTGTCAGGCACCCTCCATTTTACGAACTACGTCAAATGAAGTATCCAAGTCAATAAGATACCCAATTTTTCATATAGTTGCAGCTTTCTCAGAAAATACTTTGATCACAGGTTAAATCAGTATTCCTATTTTTTAACTGGCACATTCTGTCACCTCGACTGTTTTCAGGAGACTAGCTGGTAAGACCCTCCTAGTACATAATCATATTGATTGTACACAGCTAGCAGATCACACTGGGACTCACTACCTGCAAAGGAGTCATGACTGACTAAACATCATTTTAATGGGGAAAAACTGACAGTCAGTTACCTCAGGCAATTCTAACATTTGTCTATGGAAAACAGCCCTTGACAGGACAGGCCATCAGTTCAACATCAGAAGTAACAAATAGGGCTAAGACAGACATCCACTTAATTTGTAAACTCTGCAGCCTTCCATGTTTACAACAAAACAAATTTCAGTCACTCAATGCAACTGAACTTAGAAAAAAATCTACTCAAGAAAATTATCAAATAAGCTCAGCCTCATTACAGAGCTGCAGTCAGCAATTGCAGTAAGTGTCCTGTTAACTTCTGCCTGGCAATGCCCCAACCAATTCTGATTCAGATGACCGTGAAAGCAATCACATACCCCTCTGATCATGTACAAGTTGAAAGATATTTTATAGAAGCGTAACAAACTGTTTCAGGCTTTCTAAGAAACAAAGTAGTACCACTGACAGAGGACACACACTGTTACTAATGTTAGTGATAATAAAGGTAAGGGTATGTTAAAACAGAGAAAAGGCAGTGAAACTTTTATTCCAAGAGGGAAAAGTACATGAGAACTCCTCAATCTCTGAATTGTTGGGTCAGGATTTATCTGCAGAGGGTACAGACATCCACACTACTTCCTCACGCTGCAAGTCATATAAGCTGTAAGCACCATATTGGCTTTTCTACAGAAGCAGCACATATCTGCGTAAGTTTACTGCCAGCCAAAAGCAGGTAAAGAAGGCGCTGCCACAGTGCAGCCAGTACATTTGAAGCTCAGCTCATACCAGAAGTCCCTATTGCAAAAGTGGGAGAAACCATCCGTTTGCTTACAGCTTCCTCTAAACAGCTAAAGTGTAAGGCCTGGCAATCCATTAGTGATGCACCATTTATGGGAAATGTCTCATCTTAACAAGCCAGTCTCTGTGGGCAGCTTAGATGTTTTCATTCTGTCTTAAATGTTGGCATCTGCTGTAATAAATTGGCATTATACCAATAAACCAACATCACGCATAGCTATCAGCTAGAGTCAGACTTCCATTTCCCATCCCCCTCTGAACACTTTTTATTCTGCTCCTCCACCCACCCCCCAAAAGCTGCCAATGGGTTTCCAAACAAAGGTTACGGTAGAAAAACACTCTGTTAGGAAAGCTGGCTAGCTGGAGACCTCTATTACATAAATGACTTCTATGACTACAGATGTAAAATCAACTGCCTCAATGAAGCTTCTCGAAATTTATTTTCCCTCAGAAATTGGAATGTTATCTTAATCACTGGAAGAATCAGTGCGCCATGGCACAACCACACATCAGCACAGCACACCTCAACAGCTACAGGCTCTGTAATTGATGTCATCGTGAATGTGCCACAGGAGTTTAAAGAACACGTTGCTAACAGAGGAGTGCAAAAGCAATCAAGAGGCACTAACATCTAACTTCACTCAGGAGGAAAGCTAATCTTGTAGGCACAGTGGAGAAGCTGAAATATTTCACATACAGCTGACATAAATAGCACGCATAAGCAGCATTTGGTATCATTAACAGGTGGCCACAGAACTAAAGGCTTGCCATTTCCATGCTGAGGTGTGACGCATCCAGCTATGGGGATCACCAAGCAGTAACAGCAGATGAAGGTATGATGCAGTTAAAATATCAGAGAATAAGCCAGCACTTAGACCTGGAACTGAAATTTAAAGGATTCACTCAAGATTCAGGGCAATTTTTCAGTTTTTAAATCATCACATTTAGCACGAATTTATTTGGTTTTAAAAAGTCCAGCTTTCACATTAAAACTCACCTGATTTACAACACAGCAGTATGAGACTAAGTAAAAAAAAAAACAAACAAAAAACAAACACAACCACTCATTTTCCTAGTTTAATTAACACTAAGGTACATGTATGTAAGCATGCCACTGCACACAGATGCATTTTATTCTGCTAATATTTTGTTTTCAACTTCAGATGTATTTTCCTCAAATAGCCTGGGTAATGATCCTGCTTACATTCCAGCTGTGACAGGTAGGGATGTCACCAGCTCTCGGCTAAAACACCCAGCTCTGCTACCAGCAGGTAATAAGCCTTTCAGTTCACATCTTTAAGTTGCCAGTCCATTTGACATAGTGATAGTTTCCCTCCAAAGTTTCAGAGAAATTGATGAGCAAGATGGACACAGCGTCAAGTGCTTCATTTTCAGTTCACTATATTCTGGAGATATAAAATTGTCTGAAAATGGTCATTCTTACAACCAATGTGAGAAGCTGTATTCACATTCAATTTAGTTCTGTTCAAAATCAACTACTCAAAAACTCAGTTCCCCAAAACACAGAGCACTCCAACAGCTGTGTGTTGTTTTTACCTTGTCCTTGAGGAAATGATTTTCCCAGAAAGCCCTATTTTGCTCAGTTTTATCAATTTTCATCTCTAAATGCAACCCCTGAGAAGCAGCCTGTTGCATCACTTTCCAATGCTACCCATCTCACCACTGGTTGCCTATTTAAAGACGTACATACAGCTCAATCTGCTACACTCCTTTTCCAAAAGGCAGAGGATTATCTACAAATAGCCTATATGGCTCTATGCAAAAACTACTGCCTCAGGATTCCTGGAGTATGTGCAAGACCCACAGTCACTCCAAAACACCTCAGAGCAGATGTAGAACCACACATTCCATCTCGCCATCCACCACCATTACTCTTTAAGAGTTAACTCCTACAGCACTAAGCATCATAACAAGAATCTGACGTTTGTCTAACAGTTTACCAGAACTTCATTGATGTGAACATTACTGAAGTACAGTAAGAGCATGGAAAAATAGGTTGAGCTTCATTTCTGCTCTATTTTACATCAGATACATGAACTGTCTGTTCTGCCCGAAAGCCAATACTTCAGTAGCACAGGAAACTAAATTCTGATGGCAATGAAACTCAGCAACTGAGGAAAAAAAAAAAAATACCAAGTTGTCCTACAAGAAATCTGAGCAATTTTTCATTTCAACATGAAATTTCTTTAAAGATTATGCAGTAAAAGATGAACATCTACTCTTTGAAATGCACTTGACCCGTGAGGCACAACTTGAAATTAATATTAGTGTCAAATAAACAATCTTTCTACACCAACAGTTATCAACACTTTTTTATTTTAAGTTACTTCCAAAATTCTCCTTAATAGAATCAAAGCACCATTTAAAAAGGAACCTCGGATGAAATATATCAAATTGAGCAGAGAAAGATGCAAGATTAATTTTACACTGCTATTAAGCCTGTTCTACCCACACAATATTGTCCGCAATACAATTAAATGGCCAAAGGTATGTTATTCTACAACTTCCATTTGCCAAGAAAGTGCAAAACTAGTTAAAAATGGGAAATGATTGTTCACCGTTGCAGCATATAAAAAAACCTACAGATTAGACAAGCTGTTTTCTTAAAGATTTAGTTGCTTTTAGACATGCATTATCTTACTGTACTGAGATCCTTCCAAGTTCAACACAAAAAAGCCTCATACAAGCTCAAGCAATCCAACTATCGCTCAATGAAAGACAGATCAAGTTAAGGGGCACCACTCACAGTAATAACAGCGTTTGTTTACAGAAGGATGCCATGAGCAGACGAAGCTCACTTTGAACTCTGAGGTTCCTAAATATTAACTGCTACTTTTGGGTAATTAAGGATACAATTTTCATTTCTTTTGGTAGTTTCTAAACTTCATCATAAAAAGTTCAAGTAGCAAAATACTTTCATTTGCAAACTTATATTGAATGGGATAAAACAGAGGGGTTCAGCACTTGAACTCTGCTTTCAGCAAAGGAATAAACATTGCTTATAAAACTCAGCTGAAAGAAAATAGAAATAACAACGTAGCAGATACCAGCCTAACACCTTTTTACCATCACAGGGCGCCGTGGCCCTCTGCTGAAGGTCACCTGAAAGGGACACTAGTGCACTGAATACAAAATTAAGTAGCAGGCTATATTTAGAATGATTAGAAAAGCCACAAATCTGAAGACAACGTGATTTTTATTTGAATGCCAAACGCCCCTTATTTAAAAGGAGTATAAAACAAATGTCATACATGCTGTCACGGATGTACCTTTAGTACATGAATTAGAAGTGAAGGTGAGGTAAGGACAAAGTGAATGAATTCATATACCACCAAAACACAAGTTAGGCAGTGGCTGAGGAAATATCAGCTTCCCAATAAAACAGTTGTAAGCTTTAGCCTCTCTCCTAGAAAAAAAATCTCTTTGAAACGCTCACTCTGTAAGTAGTTTTCCTACTAAGTATGCATTGCAAACGCTTCTATTTTCAATTATGAGCTCACTTTAAAATGGTGGATTTAACTCACTGTTGCAAAAACAGCAGAGAGGCACATGTTGCCACATAGCTAGTACAACAGATCTCTCTCCCAAATTCAAATGAAATAAATAATATAAGGGATTTCAGGGTCATCATGTAAGTAAGAAAGCACCTTTCAACATATTCTGTTTGAGTTAGTACAGTTTTAGCCAATTTTATATGCCTAGTTTCAGTAAAAGGTAAATTAAAACCCCAGGAAAAAATGCATGCAGATTACGGAAAACAGTCTGTAGAAGTCTAATGGCATCATGCACACCAATGTCCAACTGCATGCACCTCTGTGCAAACATCACACTTTATCTATACTACACGACTCAGTAAGCTCTTCTGTCTTTTGTTTGTTTGCAGAGAACCACCTGCATAGTCTTGTAAAACACAGAGATCATCAGATATGAAACTTACTGAAACACTGCTAGTTGAGCAAGAACTTTCATATATTTCCTGAAATTTGTGTGGCTGAAGAAGCACAATTAACTACAATAACTTAATTGCATAAGATCTGAAAGACAAACCTGGACCTGCTGAAAAGCTTTCAGTCTCTTCTTGAATCTAGAAGGTAAAACAAAATCACATCCTCGAGCTAGCAGTGCCAACTCCTTCCTTAGATCAGGATCCTGCCGCAAAGAAATTTCCTTTATCCTCATACTTTCGGATTTCATATAATGTCTCTGTGTGCCAGTCCAGGCACTTGAGTCCCAGTAAATAGCAGAGCTGTTGTATTATCACACAGTGCCACTTAAAGCAGCAGCTGCGCCCGAGTTCCGTGATATTATAAGAGAGTCAGCTCAACTTTGCCTGCTCCATACATTAAAGGGAACTTGGCTGGAATCACGAAAACAGATTGGAAAGTCACTTTGGGGGCCTGCCCTTTCGTACATGCATTCCAAAGTCTAAACGGGATAGTATGGAAAAAACCAAACCTGTTTGGAGCAGCATCTATAAAAGCAGCTTCCAATTTTAAAAAAGCAAGCCCTGGAGGAATGCGAAGAGGCCAGCCGTGGTCATGTCGTAGCTTCCTCCTCCTCCTCCCATCCCCCTCAGCTTCTCCTTCTGTCACAAAACACTCACTGTCTAGCTTCAGTGAAGTACCTCATCGAAGGCTTACTAAACAGCAGTTCGACTCTTTCTAAGCTCTTCAGCCCTTTAGCAGGAATCCTATTACATCGAAAAAAAAGGAAAGCGACAACAGAAAAGGCTGCAAACCCGCACGGAGTGGCTCAACTAGCTTCACGAAACACATTTTCTGCATTTATCTAGATGTCAGTTATCGTATCATAAGATTCTGATCACCCAAATGCCATGGTAGAAAATACTAGCAGCGTTGAGGCAAATGTTTTACAGAAGAAGTACATTAGAAATATCAATGATGCAACAAAATCTGAGCAAAGCTGACAGAAGACACTTTTCTTGCTCAGATAGGAGTTTTTATAAACATCAATATCCACGTGTTATGTTGCATGTCTATCAAATTTCAGAAGCACTAAAGTTAGAGTTAGGTACCATTACACCCTCTTTTCAGTTTAATGAAACTCAAATGCATTTTATGAGGAATAATGCTCTGGTCTGAAAGGTTGCAATCTCCTTCCCAGAAGCAGAAACGCGATTAGTTTTTGCAGAAATTCAAGTGACATTGTATCCTATCCATCCTCTTCTACAGTCTGATGTATATTAGATGATAACTGGAAGTTTTCACATCATAAAAATCAAGTTGTAAATACTCATAGCCCCTTAAAATCTCTAAGAATATTGCCTGTTTGATACCTCTGACCAGTCATGCAAATATAAAGCTACTGAATGGCAAGATAGAGCTAGTCATTATGTTTTCATCCCTCATGCTTTAAATAACTTTCTTGATTAGATAAAGATGTACACATACCAAGAAACACTAGAACAACTGTTTCACTACAAAACTCAAGTTTTCTCTTACTTGACTACATTATTTTAGCTCTGCATTGTGTTTATGATCTTTAGCCTAATCCTTCCATTCATAGCCACTCTATCATGGATCAATTTAGTAAAACTCCACAACAGACTGCAAGATTCAGAAGAAAGAAACCGAGAAGGTATCAGTGAAACATGACTTGTCTAAATTGGTTCCTTCTTACTTTATCAGATACTACTAGGAAGTAAACGTTGACAAAAAGTCTGTTTTCTTGAGTTTAATTTAGTGGCCAGTGTTTCCCACCTGTTTCGTTATTGGAACTTGTTATGAAGATATTTATTTCTCTCGGAAGTAGGAGAACAAGAAAGGAATTGACTAGGCAGGAGTCAGACATGTTGTGTTTGGCATGACCAGACTGTCAAACTGCACAGAGCAAATCTGGCTGTCACTCACTGCCTTTTAGGAAGATCAGATCAACTAACCTATAACCCTTACTCACAAGGAAGCCAGCAGAGAGAGCAGTGAGTGTGGCACACAACAGCAGCATGCCTGGAACATGAGAAGGGGGACTGAGGTGTTAGAGTAGGAGAAGAATCCTACTCTGGCAGCAGATGCCAATTCCAGACTAAGATGTTTGGGGAAGGTCAGGAAGGTTGTGTTGCACACAGGCAAAGCAGATTGCATTTCAGGTTAGGGAGCAAAAGGCCTTCCTTTAGAGAACAAAAGTACATAAGGAAAGGTACCTGCTTACCTAAATTGAGATTTTCACCCCTTTTCACAAGGTGATATGCTCCAGTTCACTACTACAATCAGGCTCTTATTTGAGGTGGCTGTTTGTCATTAAGATGACTGACTGCCACACAGAGTTAAACTAAGGGACTGAAGCTCCTACTCACCGGAACCTCCCTGAAGGACCCCCAGTAAGACACTGGTGTTTTCAACCCCATTTGGAAGAGTTGTGGATTTTACTCCCTCTTTAAAAAGGAGCTCTGAGACTGTCACTACTTACTAGTATATTGTGTTCAATGTTTTGAATATTCTGTGTTTCCTTATTATGATACCACTTTGCTGCCAGAAGTGGCTGATAACATCAATTCCACAGTTACCTTAATGCTGTATTAGCCCTACTGCCACTGGCTTGGTTTCCAATCTAGTAGTTGCTTACGTACCTGTACGTATAGTTTTCAAAAGCATACAGGCTTTGCATACAACAAATCTACATCTAAGTGAACATTTAGTTGCAATACACTGTGAGGAGTAAGTACAGTGGCAGCTATTAATCACCCCCTCTTCACCATCTAAACAGAAAAGGTTTCTGTACTGCTACATTTAGGGAAGTAGGAGCACTTTTAAAGCAGTGTGGTTAAGAGCTCCTTAAGATCAGTTTTAACCTTTTCAGTCACGAATTAGTCACAAGGGAAAGGGAAAGTCAGCTTCCATCAGGATTGGATAAGGAACATCCACGTGTAGTGTTACATTCCCCCTGAATCTGAATTCTCTTCAGCAAAAGCTAAGGCAAAATATTTTCCTGAGTGAAGGGCTGGATGCCAGCCATGAAGCCGTTCAAGCATCCTGGCAGCTTGTTATAAGCTAGATAAACAGAAGGGAAGATACATGTTCAGAGCTTCATTCCAAAGCTAAAGATACACACTATGAATGGAAGCGACTCAAGGGACTGTGGTTAAGGAGTTTACCACTTTACCAGTGGCCTGAGCACGTGCAACAGCAGCACAGTATTCCTGACATCTTCCTGAATACTGGAAACAGATGAAATAACATGACAAACTTAACACAGAGGATATTTTTCAGATATCTAAAAGGGGAAAAAAATAAAAATAAAAATGCACCCTTGGTACAAGTAAATAGCTCATGAGGATATATGAGAAAAGGAGCCCAGCACCTAAAGATGCTGAGCAAAATATACCAACAATCTGGCAGGAAAGGCAAAGAAGAAACTATGTAAATAAACCACAAGACAGACACAAACAGATAAAAGCAATGATTCTCTGCTAGACAAAAACAAACAAACGAACAACCCCCAACAACAACCCCCCCCCCCCAAAAAAAAAAAAACAACAACCCACCACGGCCACCCAAAAACCCCAAATAACCCCTAAAACCCATTTCTTTTTCTTTTTGCCCCTGTCTTCTCAAAAGATTATGAGATTATGACTAGATTCCCCATTATTCAATATTATTAAGAGCCATTTCTAGACCAGATTAAGCCTACACCTGACTTTTCATACACTGAGAGGCACTAGAACCAAATAAGCTCCATTATTTGGGTAAATACCAGATATCTAACTGTTAATTATTTGGTTCCCTACACCTTACTGCCAAGTTCCACAGTCAGACCGAACAACCAACAAATCAAATGATTTTTGGCAAAAGTTACTGCACAACAGTAGGTGCAAATGACATTGCACTTCAGTAAATGTAATTCTAGTTGGGTAGATGCATTATTTACTGCAGATCTTTAACCCTGCAGAACAGTAAATAGGCCTGTGGACCGCTGCTGTATTAGCAGTTCTTAAGACAGAGTGAAAAATGAGGGTAAAGATTAAAAAATGATGTCCATTTCTGTCAGATTTGATTTTATGATGGACAGAGTGAGAAAACACAGCTTACACAGGCTCAGTAGCATCTGCTGTACCTTTCGTACCTTTCTGCTTAATAGTATTACATAGCAACTTCCAGCAAAAAGGAGTCTAAATAAATGACTGAAGAACACCTCTGCTTGGACAGAATTCTAGAACTTCCTCTTTGTCTTTGAAATTGCTTTTGTAAGGGAAAACTCTTTGTAGGAATGAGGGAATGTCTCAGTTGGTCACATGGGTTATTTTACACTATTATGAGGAAAGGAACTTAATGCCCCCTTCTTGGAAGCATTCAAGGCCAGGCTGGATGGGGCTGTGAGCAACCTGGTCTAATGGGAGGTGACCCTGCCTATAGCAGGGGATTGGAATTAGACAATCTTAAAGGTCCCTTGCAACCCAAACCATTCTGTGATTCTAGGAGCAATAAACAAAATATTCTCCTATCAGGGGAGTGAAGTCAGATTTACTGATTGTGAATTTTAGACAGATAGATACTGTAAAATATGTTTTTCCATTCTCTAGAAACGTCACAAGAACAAACAGAACACAGCACAGAGAATTCTGTTTTTCATCCATGTAACTGCATAAGCAACCAAGACTGTCTGTTAATAAGCTGATCCACTCAGGGTTGGGGAGAACCTACCGAGACTGATTTCTTCAATACTGAATTCATAAGTGTCAATTCTTATTCTCACTGACTAAAACCTACGGCTCTATTATGAAATAAGGATACATAAAGTTGAAACTTATTTATTCCCACCCTGATGGAAATGATGTTCTTCAGACCTTTATCTGAAGTTGCTTCTTGCTAGCACCCACCCATTTCAAACTGCTCTGTATGAGAAAAGAACAAGAGGACGATGTACTCCTGAGATGAACAGAATAACGAAGTATTATTACAAAGAAAGTCAGGGATGAGTAACGAGTGTCATTAAGACCCTGAGCCCAACCAGCTTACCCAGCAGTACTCTGACAAAAAACAAGGGAGACAAAGTCTACAGTGTCCAGACCATAGACGAAATCAAGTCATAATGCTCATAGTCAGCTATCAGCTACACTACCTAATTGCTCTGAAGTCATCAATTGCTTTCTGAGTACAGCATGCTACGGTGTTGAACTGCTAAATATTGTCACCGTGTACTTAAGAAATCTACCTTCACAGGGAGAAACTGATTCTTTGGCTGTGGTAGGAATTTTACTCATGTCAGCCTGGGTCTTGATTAAGTTTTTTTTTCTTGAAGGATGCAATGCCTCCATCACAGAACATGTAGACAATAAAAACAAAAACAAACAAAAAAGAACAAAATGACCAGGGACGACTTGCATGTGTATGCCTTCTGCAGTGATTATTCAAACTTTCCATTACCTCTGGGGTTGACAGAACAATGCTTGTTCTTTCCACAGTTGTGGGAGAATTACAAGTTTTTTTTAGGAGGTAGCACAGCGAACAACAAGACACCAATTAGACGGAAGATGTATGTTGCTAGACCAGGAAGGATGATCTGATCAGATTCTCTGCACATTACTAGAAGAATGCCATGTATGTACAGCACGCCACAGGCCGTTGTTAGATTAGAAGCAAGATAAGATACGTGTCACCTTGCTATGATTACATTGCCTGGACTCCAAAGACATAGCACAGAACATTTTAGACTGCTAACTGCATCTGGCAGACTCGCTTCAGCTAACGTCAACACTGGATAAAATCAAAATGAGGCCCAAAGGTTAATGGATAATATATATATTCTGTTAAGAATAATTTTCATGTTCTCTGCCATCTCTTACCATCTTTGGAAAACATTATCAGTTCTTATGTTATTTACTCATGCATAGCATAAACAGAAATTGAATGGAAACAGGTTGCTGGAACGGTGCTCTATAGGTGGAACCTACTTACTCTTCATGATCTTCAGATGATCCTATTCATCAGATCACAAAAAGAAGTGCACCCAAACTGATGCTGCTAAGGTAACTATCGAGCAGATGGGTATAAATAAAAAAAACTCTCCTACAGCTCACACAAATTAAAGTTACACCAGCTCTAATAGGACATTGTTTTTCAAATGAACCATGATGATGCTGACGGGGCTTATCCACAGAAGAAACTACAGTTCATGCATTTGTAACTTCACTAATGTATGCCTCAGAACTGAAGAATATACTGAAATGAAGGGTCAAGCTGATTAAGAATACCACTCAGATTTTCCTACAGTAGACAAACTTTTATAATGGAGTCTTACTTATGTATTATGCAGCTTCGAAAATCCATTCATTTCAAGATTGGTAACATTTACCAACTATTACCTTACTTTAGAAGTCGACAGAGTAACTTGATATAATAAAACAGTGTCATTTATGATCCTCAACTGCCAAGCAACTTACTAAACATAGCACTGACTTTCAGTACTTCATTTTACACAAACTGAATTTTAAATTAATCTTTCCCAAAATTAAAATGATTTGTCTATGAAAGCACAATCACTGTTCCAATGCAAGCAACATAAGCTAACGCCTCGTGTAACACAGTCCCTGAAATCACAAGACAGCAATTTTGAGTAAGTGACAGCTGCAGGAAAGATTCCTGCAAATGTTTTTGCTTTGGATTTCCCTCCCCAAAGGCCTTAAACAAAAATAACAAATCAAGAAACTTAAGATACGGACCCACTTGTTCTACAAGAAAGTCAGTGAGACAGCAAATTATAGCTTAACACTGGAACTTCCGACAGAACTCCTATAAAGACCTACTCTTGACATAATAACTACCATGCTGATACAGAAAATGAAAAGATGATATTAAATATTAAGTACCATTAAACTGTACTGGTTAACAAGGAGAAGAAGGTTTTTTTAAATAAGTAATACGGAACTAAATGAAAGGTCTCGCATTTCAAAACTTTTTGTTTCTAAAGTTGCAACTGAAGACTTTTAAAAAGGTATTTGCTGTAAAATAAGTACATTTATGAATACTAACGTTAGACTGATTATCAATACACATCTAACTTCCGTGGGAAGAAAATAGTTTAGAAATGTTTCTCCTGATTCTGCTGAATTCTAAAAATAGATCAAGTCAAACTGTTTCATAAGCTCTGCAAACCTCGTTTTGTCAAGGTGAAGTCAACAATGTCCAGATGAAGACCCTTCATGGTGGGCCTATTTACATTTTATTGACAGTTTTGCTGTTGTTCTTTCATCACCCACACATAAGTCTTCCCTGCATAATCACTGCCTTCTTATACCTGCACATGTTGTGAAAGGCTCCCTGCACACTTCCAATTGATCTTATTTGTTGCCTGAAATCAGCCGAAGTTTTTAGTTAAGATCTACATAGATCAAATATACAAGGCTAGTTTCATATGCAATGAAACCAAGCAGTAAGGACATAACCCAACAGCCTCAAGAACCCATTATCGCTGCAAGTACCTGTGGTCAAGAAACAGTACAAGGGCAGCTCTAGAATTTCTGGCTTTTTTTTTAATAAATAGAAGAGTGATTGCTAAGGGAATGAGGTACACCTAACGTGAAGTACCACCACACACCTGAAAACATCATTCGACTGTTGGTTAGCTTTATGTGGCATAAATTTAAGTTGTATCCATCGCTGATAGAACACAAATCTTAACCGCCAATGCTGTCAACTACCAACTATCATTAGCTTGCGGTTAACTGGAAGACAAGAACACAAATCAACTCAATACAATGGAATTACTTATGCATTATGTCACAAATAAAACATTAAGTTTAGCACTTGTTTGTAGACTGCAGGGAACACAGAGTGCTTAACAGGTATTTTCTCCAGTTAATGAAACTATTTAGGTTGCCTAACTTTCATTTCAATTTCTTAAGACAGCTACATGTGCAAATCCTTTAGCTGTGAGCAGTCATTGTGTAGGCCCATCTAGTCATAGGATGAACTGCATTAATTGTTTTGTACTGAATTAAGTTCATACATACTTTTGGCCTCAACCTCATTTCTTACTGACAAGAAGTAGAGGGTGTGTGGGAGGGTCCTCAAATCTAAAATGGGTTCTCAGACTGCCTATCTGCTAATACAAACTACTATTTCAGTGACTGATGTAAAGCTATAATTGCATTTAAATGTTTTGAAAGACCAGACATAGTTAAGTATCTGTAATGATCTCATGTAGCAATTTTTCGCTTGTTTGCTTTTAAGCAATAGCTATTCACACAGGAAGGAGTACCTTTTAGTCATCAATTTCATCAAAATATTAATTTGTCCTATGTCAGGAGTCACATGAATTTTAAGTTTAAAGAAAGTATAATTCTGAATTCAATTTTTTCATCACTAAAAGTACCCAAAAGTCTAAGACTGCAGGTAGCATATTTAATATTTTTGAATTTCCAGTAGGATAGAAATATCTTGTTCACATGCAATTGCCACTTTGAATGAGGACTACAAGAGATGCTTATTTCTTTTAACAAAGCATAACGTATACAGATAGTAAACGCTATTATTGCCCAGGGTTGAATATATAGTAATAAAAAGGAGAGTACCAAAAAAAAAGCTACAACAGTGAATAAATAACATTGTCATTTACACATAAAATGAATCATCAGTTCTCCAATCAGGATAACGATTCTTCTGTTCCAAGCTATTCAGTACAGTAAAGCTTAAGAACACCACCACCACAATATAAACAATATACCACTGGTACTGCTTATGTTGATCACTTATTTCACCACAGTTGAAACTAGTAACAATTTTCTAGGAATACCTATGGCTGCACTTTGCCAGACTTCAATATGAACTTCTGGCTATCCTTCCTTCGTAGGCACTATAGAAAGACTTTTACTGTGAACATTAGATCTGACATCTGTTATTGCACACTGTTATCATCCTAGAAGTACATCAGCTTGATACCAGGTTATTTACAGTCTGCTTTTAAGTCACAGGCTTGAGTTAGAAACCAAATCCACCACCTCACCACTACACTGATGGGAGATAGCACTGCTAACGCCAGATTTCCTTAATGCAGAATTAGGGAGCATACATATTAGACCATACGTAACCTAGCGTGTCGTGCAATCCTAATGCAAGTCATGCTTCCCAGGCTTTGTACTTAACATTGTTTCTAATATTAAGGTATATTAGGTAGCAATTCTGATGCAGACACCTAAAAGACTAGCCACTTGAAATGTCAAAACTAACATCAAAGTTCAATACCTACCAGAGTGAAAAGCTGCCTGGATTCAAAGACAGTCATTCCTCTTACTTTTCTGTTACTCCTTGTTAGCGGCGGTTTCCCCAAAACGTAAGGCACACACACCTGCAGAACATGGAGACAGCCCACCACTGACCTAAAGGGTGCAGATCTAAGACTCATGACATCCAAAGAGCTCATTTGTTCTAATAAGCAACTCTTAGCGCTGTTATACTCAAACCTTTGTCTTAATGTTAAACGGTTTCATTTTAGCTTCCCTTTAAGCTAAAATGGATTCTAGCAGCACCACTACATTCGAATCAAACTAATTGGAAACAGAAATTTGATAGGAATGGAAGTGATGAAAAAGCTATACACTACAATATATCGAAGTAATAAAAAGAAAAGTCACAAATGCAGGATAATGAGCTTTAATAACTGTCACAGGGATAACAAGCAGAACCAGTATGCTCATCAAGAAAAGGCTATACAAAAACCTGTTGAAAAAGTACTTTTATGTCAAAGGCTGCCCCTGCAGAGAAATGGAAAATAACTTTGAACTTCTTCAGATCATATGACATCTCTCCACACCCTCCCCCCCCCCCCTTCCAAAATGCCCATAGGAAATTCTGTGAATTGTTTCCCCAGATGCCTTGCACACCAGCTGGTTTGGATTAAACATCTTGCCTGCGGCATCTTTTAGACCTCGAGGTCTGGCATTTTTGACAATGTGATGAACAGCATACAATTGTGCATCCCCCATGTTTAAGATAATCTAGCGTGCCAGGAACACTGTTAAACCCATCTACAGTAGAGATACAGGTTGAAAGAAAACTACAGTAACAATTCCTCAAGCATAGAAGTTAAAGCTCTAGAATTTCCTCTATACAACGTCATACTCATAAAACATTCAAGATAATTGTTGAAGTCCCTCTCTGCCTCTGATTTCTTGTTATTTTACCACATTACAGATAAACAAATCACAATCACAGTTGCAGCACACTGAACACTGTCAACCCTTCACATTACCAGAACTTTGCAATTACTATGCTTGCACAATAGATGCAGCCAGAAACTGAACTCACTGTGAATGACACCAGGCAAACAAAGAGGAAAAAAATGAGAAAACGAACAAAAAAAATCCAACCCCTAAACAAACCATGTTTTGTTTTCACTTGCACCAAAACACACTAGGATGAATTTTCATCGCTGAGCTCTGTCTGGATTTCACAACATGTCTGAAGATCAAGCTCGCAGTCTATTCTGAACTAGTGTTCTTCCAGAACCTGCACTCTGTCCAGTTGAATACATTAATCCTTGTTTCAAGCGCCTCAATTTTTTGTCCACCTTAACCATACAGACCATGTAGGTTCTCTCATCACCAAAGAAACTTAGGACTTGCTAACCAGTAGAGGGCTTCATCTCGTTTCAAAGTAAGAACATTCTTCTCTGACACTGCATCAATACATCAGCAAAAACATATGGCAACTTTCTGAATAAAAATGAAATTTAAACTTCATATGCAAGCTAACCTCTGAAAGAGATAAAATCTCCTTTAATACAGTACTTGTCAACTACAGTACTTTTAATACTGTTTAGCAGTTACCATCAGAACACCAGCTTGGATTTTCATTCACTCATTTGCAGCTGACTACGTGTTAAAGCTAACTAGTTTTCAGACTCGTGTTCCAAGAATGCTTCCCATTCTGCAATATTTGTTTTTTGAAGTACAGAAACCTGTAGTATAAAAACAGTGCCTCCTAAGTATTCATAATTATTACCTAGTTATGCCCTGAGGATATCAGTTCTCCTGTTATCAGCTTCTCTGCCTTATGTCCTACAGAAGAGTTTCAACTTTCAAGAGATAGAAGGAGGTGTACAGCAACATCACCCATAATCAAACATAGTGATTCAACTCAATGACACTGAAAAGGTACGTAAAATGAACTTACTGCCTGTATGCTGCATTATCCAGAATTCCCGTACACAGTAAGAAAAGCTTCAGTAAGAAGATGCCTCAGTTGACTTATATGGTCCTAAAGGTAATAACTCTCCTGCTCTTCATGATGGGATGTAAAAACTGTTTTCTAATAACACCCTCAGGCACACAGAGTTAAGCACACTGGTGTTTAGAATTTTCTAGGACTTACTTAGAATATCAATCTGTATTACTAGAGCCAAAGAACAAGATTTCTCTTTTTTTTTTTTAAAAAAAAAAAAAAAGCTATTTGAAACACTGCCCTCCATTCACAGAAACACGACAAGAACCTCCAATTTACTTAATCTCAAATGAAATAGGTAAGGCTGTTGTGGCTAATTTGTGAACCATAATCAAATGTACAAAGCCAGATACGCCACTTTTGACACTGCAGTGGGTAATTCATAAGCACATAAGAAGGAAGAGGGGTACATTTTGCTTTCTATGAGAAAATCCACAGTCATGGCAGAATATGTAATTATGCAACTCCTGGCAATATGTTTAGAGCCAGTGCTTGCTGCAAATACAGTTTACAAGCCTTTAAGATGAGGAACATTTTGTATGAAAATTCAATTAAGCTGAATAATAAAGCCTGAAATAACTTCCTTATTGCTTGGAAACTTCTTTATGTCTAACTCCTGGAAAAGAAACAACCTACCCATTTAGGTTCCTTCTCAGCACTACACAAACGATTCCAATTAAGTAAGCCACACTTCATCTTTATGAATCTCTTCTAGTTCTTCTTTATGATATCTACTTAAAGCAATCAACCAACACGCATAAAGAGAAGTTACAGCAGGCAAAGAAGTGCTTGAGGTACATCAATTAACAGTGGCTTCTAACCCCCTTTGGTCACTTTCATCCAATACAAGAAGAGACTGAATATCTGCAAGCTCTCTTCATTTTTACTAAAACAAGAAATACGATGGTATGAGGAAATAAAAATTCCGTCAATAAATCATCAAGCTTTGCTGTCTGGCTAGATTATGCATCAAATACACATCCCTGTTTGATAAGGACAATGCAGGCAAGTTTTAGACGCTAAGTGTAATGTCTTGAATCTAAGAAGCATGAGATCCAGATTGTTGAACTAGTCTTGAAAATTAGTACTAAAAAAAACAAACAAACAATACAACAAGAAAACACCTCAGATTAAATGGTTTAGCACAAAACAGTAGCCACTTCAGTGTATAAAAATACAGGTATATGCACACACAATAAACACCAAGAACAGACTAGAATTAACTGATACTTAGTCATTCTCAGCTCTAACCATTCCACTCTTAGCTGAGATGGCTTCCCTAGGACATAAGGTTTGGCCAACGGATTGAGTTTAGCACCAAATTAAGGAGAGTAGTGAGGAGCAACAAACACTTATGAATTACCAGCATGCAGACTCATAATACTAGAGCAGAAACAGTATGCCTCTGTTAACAACTCTTTAGATATAAGGCAGACTGTATATGCAGTGTTTAATTTCGTCAGTTATCAGACCATTTTCTATCCAGTTTTGTTTTTACAATTTACTAAAAGGGCTAGAAATTAGACTGCATTGAAAAATATCAGGTTTGGGGGCAGGGATGTCTTTCACGCATAGAAGACATTGTCTGTTATAAATCAAGACCTTCTTAGAAAGGAAGCATTGAGCGTACCATGCAGTACCAAAACAATTACTATGTTAATATGCAGATTCAGTAGAGACAAATTGGAGTCTTGTACTAACAACAGTGCTTAGTATCATCAGACCAAGGAATAGCTGCAGTCAAGGGAGTATTTTATAAAAAAAAAAAAAAAAAAAAAAACAACAAACAAAACACTGCAAGCAAACACAGGGATTCTCATTTATTCACAATTGCATCTATATTAGAAGGGCTTATTAGTCTAAGTGTGGTAGTTGAAGCACTGATGCCTGTCTCAGGCTACTTCTTTCAAAAAAAAAAAAAAAGATAAACAAGAGATGATTCGTAAACTAAATAGCCTTTGTAAGCTACTGTGTCTGATAAAATGCTAAATATTTAAATAAAATATTAGACATATTTCCTGCATGATACCTGGTTAGTCATTGCCCTCCGACCTATGCCTTTCTGTCTAAGCTTTGGCTTTTTACTTCTTTCACTCTCCAACTCTTAAAAAGAAAACCCACCATCAACACCACCACCACACTCCCATACGCCAGACACTGTTCAACAGACATAAGGACATTACTGAAAGAACTTTTTTTCCTCCTTTTGTTTTACAGGGAAATTTCTAGCTTTTCCACCACTTCTCATTTGCTCATGCCTGTTAAGAAACAAAGGAATATTGATACCTGCCTTAACCTTCAGGTTAAGTTCACACAGGGTAAACCTTCAGAAGGAAATAATTGCTTATTCTGATCTTTCCTTACATATGCTTCATCCACCAAAGCAAACACTGAACACACAAGTTGGCTGCAAGACAGATTAATATTCCATGATATTTAAAATTGTAGCTCAAAAAACAGGGCAGGTATACCAAATTAATCAGCAGTACAGGATATGCCATTTTTAAGATGCTTTCCACTCTGCAAAAATTATTGGAAATAAAAACAATCCATTTTTCATTTTGTGTCAAGTGCACACATCTTATAAAAAGCAAAAGATGCGCAAGGAGCCAAGACAGTCTTTTGAAATGCTAAGCCGCTTAGCCATTAGTGCTAGTATTGATATTTCACATTCTGTGCTGCTGCTTTGCTCCACTCTCAACACCTCCTGTTGGGGAAACTCATTACTTGCATAACTCACCCAACCCACAAGCACAGATTCACTTCCATTTCAACAAATAGGTGAAATAAGTAAGAAACAAAACTTACTACTCTAGTTCCTGAAGATCTACGTGTTCCTTTAACATTAGACACATTCCTTAGGCTGGTTGAAGTTGCTAATGGAAGAGTAGTAGAAAGCTGAGGAGGAGTGAAAGGCATCAAAGGCAGCCTGATATCTCCTAACATGCT
The DNA here is from genome assembly GCA_030625065.1 of Alectoris magna. Taxonomy (NCBI): domain Eukaryota; kingdom Metazoa; phylum Chordata; class Aves; order Galliformes; family Phasianidae; genus Alectoris; species Alectoris magna. The sequence goes on from CM060560.1 coordinate 66,870,585, forward strand.
TTGCTTTGAATTGGAATTTTTAGTTGTGAACCTCTCATTTTCACTGTTTCCCACATCTCCATTGCCAATTTCAGTTTTCTTCTCATTCTTGATTCTTCTCAAGCAGTCCTTCAGCATCAGCTGAGTTGCAGGCTGACTCAGCCAGCACAGAAAGAGTTCATCCACCTTCATTTTCAGTACAGGTTGTAAAACTTTCCCAGGTGGCATTTTCTACAAATGCCCTTCTTGCAAAAGATTCAAAATAAAGGTTTGATAATTATCTGCTTATTCCACTTCACTTTCAGTGTCTCACAGCATCAAAAGTTCCTGTTAAGAAAAACAAAAACTCTTATTTAGTCGTAGCTTTAACAAAGTGCTAATATTTCTCTCTCCACAGGATACAGCAGGTGTGGGGAGCATGAGACTACAATGGCAAAGAATCGTTTTGTAAGCGTAAGTCATTAGTCATGCCCAATGTCATGGTGTTATCTCTACATCTATCTGCGTCTGTGATGGGACAGCAGGCCTACAGACCCACTGGCCCAAAAAAGGGAAAAGGGTGGGGGGAGAGGGGGTTGGTAAGACTGAAAACAGAAATGGAACACTGAAAGTCTTCTGATATATATAGTTGTTCTCCTTTGAGAACCAGGTACCCAGACATATTGACAGTCCATGGAACTGGAGCATTAATTCTTTAACGCTCAGTGCACTACATGATGTTATGACATGGAACACCAATAACCAAATAAAAAGAAAAGATCATAAAACCATGACACCCAGCAAATAGTTTAAGGCATACTGCATGAATGCAGAATCATAGAATCATTAGAGTCAGAAAAGACCTCTGAGATCACCCAGTCCAACCAGCAGCCCACCCCCACCATGCCCACTGACTACATCCCTCAGTGCCACATCCACACAGCTCTTGAATACCTCCAGGGACAGTGACTGCACCACCTCCCTGCGCAGCCCGTGCCACTGCAGCATCACTCCTTCTGAGAAGTTTTTTTTAATACCCAAACTGAACTTTCTCCGGGGCAACTTAAAGGCCATCACCTCTAGTCCTATTGCCTTTACGTGACCTGAGGATTGAGCTCAGTTGTTCACTTGAGAAAATACATACCCTTCAAGAAGCCAGAGCACTGGGGCTTAACACTGAAAAGTGAGCCCAGATTACCATCACCATCTCTACAGTCAAACTACCTACTGACTAGTTAGGTTAAACCCTGTGGTTACTCCATTTTTTTTTTTTTTAAACTACATTTAAGTCTGACACACTAGCCTTCACACTGGCAGATGCTTATACAAATGCTTAAGTTTTACGCCCTCATGTTTACACCCATTTTATCCATATACAGAAGGCTGCAAAGTCACTCCTAACACTTTACCAGAAAAGTCTTACAACGAATGAACACTTGAACATGAGAAGCAAGCACAACCCAGCACCTGAACACACCATTACCACCAAGGCTCAGCCCTTGCCCAGGGCTTTATAACTCTCTACCAGCCAAGTCATCAAACTGGCACTTTTAAAAGCTCAATTACCCATCACACTGAGCACACGTTTCCTTCTGAGATCCAGTACCGCACACAGCACCAGAACTGGTCGCCACGTTGCTCCACTAACTCCACAAACAAACCAACGTGGCTGCCGGGCCCGCCCCCACGCCCACAACAACTCGCGGCGGGGCCGGCCCTGCCCATGCGCCCTACGTGCCCCGGGACGGGCGGGACGCGGGGCAGCCACCCGCCGACGGCACACCTGCGGCCGTTGGCCCGCACGCCCGGCCCAATGTGAGGGCCACGCGCCCCCAGGAGCGCTCGGGGTGACATGGCACAGCACAAAAGCAGACAAGCAGCACCAAAGCGCCCAAAGAAGACACAACCTGCTCTCACCATCTCCACAAGGTGTAGCCCGCCGCTACCTTCAAATCTGCGTCACCTTCCGGCCCGCCCACCGAAAGCTCGCGAGAGCTTCTCCGTCCCGGCAGAGACGCGGCGACCGGTTGCTGTAGTAACGCGCAGGGGGCGGAGCTGCTTGCCCGACTGCGTCACGGGGCCCCCTCGCCGCCTTCCATCGAGCGGAAGCTGTAAGGGGGCTGCGCTCGGGCCTTCGTGCGGCTGTCAGCGTGCTGGTTTGCCGAGGGGAGCTCGCAGTCTCCGAACTCACCTCTGCTTGTGTTTTCTAGCTGCTAAATCCACTGAGAGGAGAATACAGAATACTACCCCTGCTGTGCTTTTGTGTAGTTGCTGTTGTCATTACTGCTAAGGAATTACAAATCATAGAATCATAGAATGGCCTGGTTTGAGAAGGACCACAATCATCATTTAGTTTCAACCCCCCTGCTGTGTGCAGTGTTGCCAACTAGCAGACCAGGATGCCCAGAGCCACAGCCAGCCTGGCCTTGAATGCCTCCAGGGATGGGGCATCCGCAACCTCCTTGGGCAACCTGTTTCAGTGCGTCACCACCCTCTATGTGAAAAACTTCCTCCCAATATCTAACCTAAACCTCCCTTGCCTGAGTTTAAAACCATTCACACTTGTCCTTTCGATTGAGAGGATGGAAAGGAAGGAAGAGGCAGTAGTGGGTGAAATTGCCTTGACTTTGCCAAGTCAAGTCATTTTGACTGTAATATTTTGATTATTAACAAAATATAATTGCATTGATTTGTACCAGATTTCTCTCGTGGCATCTAATCTTTTGCTTTCCCTTAATCCTTTATCTCTGCATCCTCTCTTTGAGCTCCCACAAAGCTTGCCCATTCCTTCTCTTATTCTATTTTAATCTTGCCTTCAAACCACTGAGACACGTAAATAGCGTTGTCTTTGGCACAGCCTCAGCTCCACGACATCAACATTTCACAGAGTTGTGGCATCAACCTGTCAAAAGTGCTCAGAGCACCTCTCACACTGAAGGAAGAGCACAGAGTGAGGCATACGCACATAAGGAAAATATGGTATTATGGAAGGGGGATCTGAGGTAAAAATACACACGCCACTCATGTAAAAAACACTGAGGGAAGAATGACCTTGGGCAATGCCACATCATGTAACTTTGCATTGACAAGCACACCTAGAGCCTCATTGATGTGTCATGAAGATGGGCAAGGTCTCCATGCTTGGTACCCAGCACAAAGAGGCTCTTCGAGAGACTGTGTGTTGTCTGAATGAAGGGATTTGCTCTTTTCACCCACTACTGCCTCTTCCTCCCTTTCCATCCTCTCAATCGAAAGGACAAGTGTGAATGGTTTTAAACTCAGGCAAGGGAGGTTTAGGTTAGATATTGGGAGGAAGTTTTTCACTCAGAGGGTGGTGACGCACTGGAACAGGTTGCCCAAGGAGGTTGTGGATGCCCCATCCCTGGAGGCACTCAAGGCCAGGCTGGCTGTGGCTCTGGGCATCCTGGTCTGGTGGCTGGCGACCCTGCATATAGCAGGGGGGTTGAAACTAGATGATGATTGTGGTCCTTTTCAACCCAGGCCATTCTATGATTCTGTGATTCTATGACCTGTTTCTGTAGACACAAAAATGCATTTACATAACTTTAAGGTGAGGTTCTACATTCAAGAAAACCTATGAAGTGTTGGAAATTTTTGAGGGATTCTCCACTTTTTGAAACAGTGCTTTGTTTCCTGCCAGTTGGCAAAATCTAGAAATTTGGACAAAATGGTATTGTTCTAAACTGGAGCAAAGCATTCAATATAAAGTAGAGGAAGCAGATGTCAAAGTATGAATAAATCCGTAAATATTGTGGAAGTAGCTTTAAAGCAGGGGAAAAAAAAAAAAAAAAAAAAGAGAGAGAACTGTGTTATGGATTGCAAGTGCAATTTCTGGCCCAGAACTGAAGGGCTGAATTAAGAAGACTGATAGCAGAGCCACAGACATGGAACAAAGAGGACTTTTAAAACATTTTGAATGCCTTTGAAGCATTCCTTAGTGATGGTGTAGCCATCTGGTGATTGACATATTGAAGACAGGTGGCAAGAAGTGGATCAGAGAGTGAGTTGACAGAGTTGTAGAGTTGGATATCATCTGCATAGAGATGCTGCCCTTTGTTGAAACTGGCAATGAGATCTCCCAGAGGAGAAGGAGAAATAAGACAAAAGAAATGGGAAAAAAAAAAAAAAAAAAAAAAAAAAAAAAGGGCAATGCACACAGTCACAGTATTCTCTTGTGCATGCTATTGTATATTCAAAGCAATTTAATTCTGACTTTATTAGAATTTGTCATGATTAACATTGGTATGAGAAAGGAATCAATTCCACATGTCTTCTGTTAAACAGAAAGTGCTTTGGGCGCCATCACCAAGTCATAAAAATACTTGCAATTGACAGGGATATTTTGAGCATGCCTCTGGATGGATCAGGTCTCTTCAACAGTATGTCTACCATTAGAGATGTGTGTTTGTAGAGATGCATGAGACCAAACTTGGTCAAAAGTGGAAAATGCCTAAAATGAACCACTTTGTTTAGATCTTCCACCAAAGCTGGAACTTGGAACTCATTTTTGACTACTATTTCCGTGTTTTTGCTGGAATGATAAGTACAGAAGCTGTGCCTTTTCTCTGTTGTTTTCAGTGTATGGAAATCAGAAATCTTTTTTACTGTGTTACAGTTTGTGTGAAATGTGTCTGTTTTAAGGGTGAGTTTATTTAAAAGTCTAATTGAGTAATTTTCCGCACGAATGTGCACAAGAACTTCTTTACGGTGAGGGTGACGGAGCACTGGAACAGGATGCCCAGGAGGGTTGTGGAGTCTCCTTCTCTGGAGATATTCAAGACCCTCCTGGATGCCTACCTGTGCGACCTGGTGGAGGGAACCTGCTTTGGCAGGGGGGTTGGACTCGATGATCTCTGGAGGTCCCTTCCAACCCCTACAATTCTGTGATTCTGTGAATAATTGCTGCCTGTGAAAGTACTGAGTATGCAATATCCAACTGATATGTGAAAGTTAAAGCGATGGTGTAGAACCTGAAGAGCCACATTAGCTTCCAATTCTTGTTGGCTTTGTTACATCTAGAGCGTTTCCGACCTTGTTTTCCAGGCCTGATGTTCGAAGGAATACTAGCAGTGCTGCTGAGGTGCATTAATGGCTAAATATTGAAGTCCTTCTTTGCCCTGGTTTGTCACTTGTAGTGACACAAGGTGATGCTGGTTATAGGGAGTATTCCAGCTCTCTGCCAGCATTTTATATTCAAGAAGGGCTGGGCTTTTTCCATAATAACCATGGATATATACAGCTTAGAAATCTGGGTAAGGAAGAGTTGTCTCCACTCCCTTTGTGCTTGGTGGAAGTGAAGAGGCTGTTCTAAGGCCTGATTAACTTTCTCCTGAGGTAGACAGCTAACCTAGGGCAGATGAATTATGACATGAATGCTCATTTTTCTCCACTGATTCAGAATCCAGATTGTTGTCCGAGGTGTACACAACCACATTTTTGAAGTCTGACGTTAGGTAGGGTCAATGTATTTGCAGTAGTAAGTTTACCTGGTTGCACAGGGCTGTGCTAGGTGTCTTCTGCTATCTCAAATATAGAGGTGTCATCATTCCACAGGATATGTAAGGTTGATGATAAAATACATGCTCTAGATGAAAGTGTGTTTCACCAGCCAGGATCTATCTGAGTTCTTATTCTAGAGCTTTTCAAACACATATTACATAGGGAAGATAACAGTGCTTCCTTAAGATATTGCTTTAAGAAGAATGTTGAAGACTTCCCATAGAGCTTTTGCTGACACATTTCACAGTTTTCAAATTTGGGCATCTGAAGTTGGGTTGTAACCTAAATATAAGAACAGAAATAACCGTGTCCTGATTCTCTAATGTGTTCACTTAGTTGGAAGCAGGCGTGCTGAATATTTCTGACAAGGCAGTCACTTTTTTTTTTTTTAAAGTTGCTGTATTTTAAAATTTTGGCCAGAAGTGCTCATTGAGGATGTGCTGCCAAGGTGACGTTCCCTGTAAACTTGCTTATGGCATGTAGTCAGAGAGACTTCGGGGAAGCGTGAATGTTGTGTTCCACTTACTGCAAGATGAAATCTAGCATTCTGTCACTCACACAAAAACTGCTAGTCCTGATACTATTTCTGGGGAGAATGGAGAAGACATTGGATGCTTTATGCAACCTCACTTAAACTGAAGGGAAAGGCTAAGAGAACGTTAATAACTGGGAATCCCTTAAACTACCCACCCATACCAGCTAACCACTCCACTTCGTCCTTTCTTACAGCTGCCTACCGAAAATAGCACTAGGATGGTAAACTGCAGATCGTATGGCCTCCAGAAGTAGCATCATATGCAGACAAAAAATGTCAGCAGTGCTGACTTGGTGCACATAGTTTGCAGCCAGCTATGCTCTGAGAAGAGCGTGACGGTGAGGCCTGAAGTTTGAATTTTGGCTCTCTCTGACCACTTTGAGGTGGAATACTGCAGTTACTTCAGATCTGGTCGATTGCTTGCAGATCTGCAGCTCCTTCAGTGCAAATCAGAGGCATAGTTACAAACTGATCTGGAGGTTGTCAGTTTGTGTTGTGAGTACAGGCATTTAAACATTCTGTGGTTGCAGACACTTCCATTTTAGCTCACTGTGTAGTCAGGCTAAGGCCTTATTGCTGGCTGTCTGCTTACTTGAGTGGATGGTTTCATGTGGGAGTATTTACATTTCTGCAGGAAAAAAGAAAAAAAGACAGTATAAAATGTAGATACTGTAAGAGCGCATGTACTATGAGCCAAAGAAGAAAATTGGTTCAGCAGTTGTTTGTGGTCGTGGCTTGAGATTAATTCTACTGCATGTCATTGCAGGGCTAGCAATGAACATTTTGTGTCCATTTTACTGAATTACCATCAGTGTGATTTTTTTGCTGATGTAAACCATGTTTACATCAGACCAGATGCAAAGGCTGGTTCCTCATTAAGCCACCCTGATCTTCTAATCTCGGGTTCACATATTTCTAGTGCTGTATTTCATCAGATGGTTTTATCTAGCATTGTATCCAGGTCACATGGAGTTTATGGAAAACTGCTTGAAATGCAGTCTCTAGGGTGGTATTTAACAAGGTGTGCATGAGGATGTTTATGGAGTGTGAGAATGGGAGTCTATTCATTCTCCATGTTGAGTGTTACTGAGCCCAGTTCTCTTCTAACCTTGTGCTGGTGCAACCATTAGAGGAGGAGGAGGCTCTCAGCTATTGCATTCAGCAGCCTGCAGGGTCTGCCAGCTTCTCTGCTACCATGCTGTGAACCCTGCCTGTCTGCTGGGCCTGTGCATCTCCACCACCTGGCAAGGACCCAGTCTAAAGAACTAAGAATTAAACTTGTTTTGGGAAGAATATGCATTAGTCTGTGTTTCATCAGAGTATTCTTCATCAGATAACGAAGGGAGCAATGTAAAGCAGGTGGTACCTTTACTCATATTTTCTATCATGACGGTTCTAAAGAAATGAAGGACAAGTATATTTTTATCACTTGGCAACCAGGTCTTTGAATATCTGTGCACATACATTTATCCATTAAATAAAAACTGCAGTAAAATGTAGGATTATGCTGGCCGCTAGTGCTGTAACTACCTCTGTAAGCTAAAAATAATTAACATAGTTAATTGCTGGATTACAACACAATAAGAAGCACACACCTAATAAATCACACTTTTTATTATTATCTGTTAAGTATCTGGCTGCCTGAGTAATATTTTACAACTTTGGTTAAATTTACCTGGTGTACTTCAAAGCCAGTAGCAAAACTTCCAGTTTTCGTAACGCTATGGGATCAGACACTTATGCTCAGGGGGTTTTAATTCACCACTGCATTACTCCAGTTCCAAGATCTGATCTGTGATTTGACCACTATTTTCATTCAGCAAAACTAAAAGATTAACTATTTCTGAATTTATGAGCTAATTAGTACACTAATACGAACCATATTTATCATTTCCCTGAGTTTGCTTAATCCTTCTTCATTACAAAAGTCAACTCAGATGTCCATAAAAGCTTAAAGGGGGAAAAAAAAGAAAAAAAAAAGTATTTGTTTTCATTTCCATTAGGGAAAAGTGAAAATTCCTAAAGATTCTGGGTAGACAGAGCCACATTCTTCTGCTCTCATTAAAGTCTTTTTAGTTACAGTTGTTAGAGGAGGGAAACGCTACAGCTCTGGGTGTATGTTTGCAGGGTTGCCAACACCAATAATTTTATCACGAGTTTAATAAGATTTAGTATTTTTCTTATAAAGCTTCAACTTCAGAGTCCCGTGGTTATGAAACAATATTATCTTCTATTGAATGTGTATGTTAAAAAGAACCTCTGTTGTGGTGAAGGAGGTCTTGGAAATGTAAAATTAATGGCTCAAAAATTCAAATAAAAAAAAAATATTTAGGAGCCCCAGAATAATTATTTTACAATCAAGATTTTAGAAGCCATCTCAGATTTTGGGAAGTGTTTATGAATCTAAATATTATGTCAGTAGAGTCACATTCCAGCAGTATTGCTTTTCAAGTGTTTCTGTGTAGGATCAGGTACTACATTCTCCCTATTCTTTTCCTACTCTAGAAACTTAGTTTAAGATATAAAGATCTACATGTTTTTGTGATTTAAATGCACCGCAGCACTGAGACTTAGGGTTAAGAGTTGGTTACATATTTCAGATATTGGAGCCAGACAGCAATTCAGTCTAATAACGAGCATGTCTACTATTTCCTGAAAATTTGCTGGTACATGACCCCTTATATGCATATATGTGACCCTACAACAAACTCTGTTATGTGGTGCCAAAAAAATGGCATTAGCTTCAGCTGCTTTATTAAATTGCTGCCCAAGCTGGCTTACATTCATAGCGAATGAGACACAGCATATCAGCAACTCCTCTATGGTGTGCCAGCTAATATAGGAGCCCCTGCTCCTGTCTGCATTTGCTGGAGTTAGCGTACAGAGGAAGAACAAAAGTCCTTTGAATGCTGGACCAGGGTATTTTGTACACTGTCACAAGTTTGCCCTCTGTCCGAAGAAGGCACGTGAGGCACACAACCAAATGGCTGCTGTGAGCCCAGGTAGTCCTTCTCAGGGCCCCCAATTTGCCCAGTTGTCCAGGATGCAGAGCTGTCAGCAGGTGAGTAGTCTGGCTTTTAAGCAGCACTCATCAAACAGACTGCGGCTGCGGCTGACTATGCTGTTCACCAATAGGTCTGGCGCAGAGACAAGGTTAGGGAAATATTCCCTGTAACTAATGTTTAGCTTTTAATATTATCGTCTGAAAAGAGAAGATAATGTCACAACTGACAGCAACTGCCAGAGTACAGATGTAGTATTTGAACCCGTAATAAATCAGGGTTGCTAGAAGAATACTACAATATTTTGGAAATAAGTGCAAACAAAAAGAATACCAGGCTTATATAATGACTCACATCATCTTGGGAAAAATAATTTAAAGAATATTATTTGAATGTCTGTAGAGCATTAGCGAGGACTAAATTGATCCGGGTGATGCAGACGACTCTGGGCTTGAGGTGACTTCCTGATCTGAACTGCCCCCCAGAGGAGCTGTTGTTATCCCTTAGCTGTGAGAGTTCCTGGCGTCCTCGGGCCAAAATGGCCTTTGGGAATAGCCCTCATGGTAACATAAAGCCAGACTGTTCATCTCAATGCTGGCATTCCCCAGCTGCTGGTGCCTCATCACTCAACCTTACTGTTCCCACTGCCTGTGGACCTTGTGCTCCTATGGGAAGAGTACTGAGAACTTTTCTGCCAGGATCAAGCTCCGAATGCAACTTTTCAACAAAAATAATCCTTTTTTTTTCTTCCCTATTTTCCTTTTGTATTGCGTTGCATACGTTTCTCTTGTGCGTGTCAGATTGGTTTTGTATTCATGTAGATAGAGGAGGTCACAGAAAGAGTTCCAAATAAATGTCAACAGAAGTAACCGCACGCAGCATAAGTCCTTACTGTTCTGGACCATGCAATGCAATTAACAAGTTAGTCAGAAGTGTGTGCTTATTTCCCATCCTGTTTAGGGCAGAGTGCAAGCATATCCTTGGATTACTTCAAAATCACATGCTTAAATTCTGTTGTATGACAAGGACACTTATCTAAGTTCTTTTTTTGTGATTCTCATTATATAAAGCAACCAGCACTTCCTTCTTTGTGTATGCCTTTGGTATCAATTCACATTCACTTATAAAATATTGCATTTTGGTGACTTCTATTCCTGTTATTCCTGAAGAGGTAAGGGCTCTTGGAGCAGTAATTGGACTCCGGTTTCTCATTCATCAGTGTAACTGTTCGTGGCTCTCACTGCAGAACCTCCCTTACACCAGTGCAGTGATGACATGTAATGTTTGGTTCATAAATTGCTCTTGTGGGGCTAAGCCAGAAAGATGAAATATATATTTTTTCTTTCTTTCTTTCTTTTTTTTTTTTTTCTTTCCTGGAACTTGTCTGAGACGAATGTATTTCTGTGTCTGTTTTTCTCCCTCTACTCCTTGCTGGTGGATCACAATTTACCATTCATAGCACTCACCATTTCCCACCAATGTTTCTTCATCTGAAAGAGTTAGTTCAACAGTATGAGCTTCTACTTTAAAATGTTTCTGTCATGTCCTTTATGTCTGATAATCTGAACTTTATTCTGGAGTGTGCTTATGTGTGTGAATTTTCCATCACCCCTCATAGAATCATAGAATCACAGGATGGCTTGGGTTGAAAAGGACTGCAGTAACCATCTAGTTTCAACCCCCTGCTATGTGCAGGGTCGCTAACCACCCGACCGGGATGCCCAAAGCCACATTCAGCCTGGGATCCATCTTTACCTTGTGTCTGTGAAGCCGCAAAAGCTGTTAGGCTAACTCACATGCAGGTTACCTAAAGGAAATAAATGGCCATTGACAATGCCTGGCATCATGTTGAGCTCTGTATGCCCACCTAGGAGGCCAGAGTTTAACCACTATTACTGTGAGCTGCTGGTGATGTGGAGAGAGATAGGATGTTCTTCCCAGGTTGTGGAGGGCACCTCACACTCTTGGGCTATGGCAGTTACCCATATGGAGGCTCATGTCCTCTGCCTTTCCCAAATAATGGCTGTGCTCCAGGGGCGTGTGTATATGGGGAGGGGATGAACACAGGGATGCTTCCTCTCCTGCTCGAGCTGTAGCAGAGTCAGCAAAGGCAGCCAACTGTTGCTTTGCAACTTCAGTTAAATGCTGGTGGTGCTGACAGTTAGGCATTCCTTGTTACCTAAATTCTCCAAATAAGCAGGAAATAAATAACTTCAATTCAGTATTTAAAAACAAAACAGCGTAATGCTATGTGCCACTGGAAGGAGTTGAGGTAGTTGGGGAATGTTTAACCAGAGCCATATCCACACAGCATCATTATTCTCTTGTTTTCTTGGAGTCACATTCTTCAGGTCCAAGTGTCCAAGCATGGTACGTGGGTAGAGTGGTACCAAACTGAACCTGTTCTCATCCATTGTTACTTTGGATTTATACGTCACACCCAGCGGAGCAGTTTTCCAAAATGAAACCAACAGACCTTTTGAAACCACCAGCTACCTGATGCTGTTGCTTGACAGAACGTTTGGGAACTGAAACGAAGCATAACAAACTGTTTAGGAGATCAGAAAATGGAAATGATTCAAAAGCCTGTGTTGCTTTCTTGAAAAGCATTTTAAAATGTATGTAAGGGTTTCAGTAAGCCAGCACTGAGCATTGCAGGTACATACGGGGAACAGATCTGGTTTTCCCCCCATTCTGCAGTTGTTCATTTGAGGACTCTCAGGAAGATGCCTGCTTTTTCCCTCAGCAGTGTCTGCTTCTCACATGCTCTAACCTACATAAATTCTTAATGTTTTACTCTACTTTTTGCAATGGAGATGTTATTGGTTAGGTAATAATAAAAAAAAAGCCCCAGTTTTACCGTGTAATGTGCATTTTCTTGCACCTTATGAGAATATTGAATAGACTTCATTATTTTTTTCAATACAAGTCTGAATTCCACCATTTGATTACCTGAACCAAAAGCATTTCAATATGCCATCCATCACCCTGACCAGTGTAAAATGCTGAATATTCAGATTAAATTGGGACTTTTTTTTTCTATGAATAAGGAATTTGATTCAATCCTATAATATACAGTGTCTCTGGGGAGAGGAAATTGAGCTGAAGGTCGCTGAAGGCAAGTGAGAAAATTGTATTATCCAAATACAAAATTCTTTTTCTTATCATCAAAACCTGAAATACAGCCATGGGGAATAAGGGGGTCAAGAGAGAATTCAATTAGAGATGAAAATGGAATAGGTGCATTTTTCAACTTACCTTTCATTTTTCCAAACAAGTGGCAGCAGTGAGCTGTATGAGGACAATGAAATATTTGTCAAGCAGTTTAAACTTTTTTTTTTTTTTTTTTTTTTTTTAATATAAATCAGAAAACATTCTCAGTCAGTTGTAAAAAGGCACTGAAAGTCCATATGAACATGTTATGTCCAGGTCTTTATAACTTTAACTAGTTCGGTTTTAAGCTGTTCATCAGTGGTGTGGGAGAGAGAATAAATATCTAATTGTAACTGTCTGTGTGCAAAGAATTGTCATGTGAAGGAATACTGATTCTCAAATGTTTAGTTTCCCCTCTAAGACAATTTGCAATACTGCAGTTTTCTGCAGTTTTCCCTCTCTGACCCACTAATGCTAATTGATTAGTATTCAGAACAATTGTAGAAGGATGGTATTCTCGCGCCATAAAAATGCTTGCTTTTCTCTTTCTTTCTTTAGTTTTATAAAAAAAGACAGACCCTTTCAAACGTGGCCAACTTTGCAATGCTAGCAGTTGTAAGCACAGGCCACGATTTAGCAAAGTGCTGCTCTGCTTGTTCCCTTCTAATCTGCACGAGCAGTGTCACTGTGTGGCATGCTGTGCTGGCTGGACAGCTCTCCTGTTGTTAAGGGCATTTTAGCTAACCGTGAGGCTAATTTTAGAGGAAAGAAGATTTCTAGTGAGATCCTAGGCTGCTAATATAGCAGCAACCTCTTAAACTTGCCGCCTGAATTATGGTGCTTTGCACTTGCAGCTTTACATAGCTCTGCTGTACTTTATGTTTCTGTTTTGCGTGTAGTTGTTTCTTGACCATTTCTTCTTTCCAGGACAAAATAACTGTGGCTATCGCTCATCTGTGAAGAAACCATTCTGTGTTTGGTGAGTGTTCATTTTTAAGAGTTATATCATGTCATAATTGCTGATAGTCTCACTGGTTAGGAAAGAGCACCATATGTAACCAAGCTTTCAAATACATTATAACTCAAAGGAGTATGGGTTTCACTCTGCATGTACCCATTCTGAGTTAGGAGGTAGTGAAACTTTTCTCATGTTCTGTGAAATGTAAATTGAATATGTTGTTTCCCTTGAAACCCAATCAGTCACATTTGTGATATCACCTGGAAAGGAAATCTTCAAATTTACCACAGTGTAATAATCTGAATCTGAATATTATCTTTTTGCTGTACTTGTAACTTGTACTGGGTAATTAGTAAACATGATATATTGACTCTGCAGTTATTTTTTCCTGCAAAAAAAGTTATTTTCTTCTCAAAAACTGGAAATGAGCAAACACACCTGCATTTTCTCGTGAGAGAAGCCCTGGTGCAAGTGCAGGGTGTGAGGGTGTGAAATCAGGCACCTGCGCTTGATATTGTCAGGGAGCAAGAGCAACATGCTGCTGGTCAGCAAGTTACTGAGCACCCAGAGGGCAGGAAGATGAGTCCTGTTCCCAAAAACTCTGCAGTCCCTTAGCCTGTATAGCCTGAGCCTTTCCTAAGCAGCATTTTCTTGTGCCATAGGGCAGAAATCCCAACTCTTTGGAATGCTTCCTAAAAAAAAGATTATGTTTCAGTTTTGTTGGCTTGGTTCGTTTAAAGGGAAGTGTGTTGTGTTACAGACACTTGATAGAGCTGCAAAGTATTTTGATAGGAATTCCCTTCCTCTACATTTTTTGAAGATTTTACTACTCACTTGTCTGCGTTTTGAAGTGCCAAATACCTTTGTAAGCCTCATGCCTAGTGGATTCACTGGCTTTCAGTGGAAGCGAAAGGGCTTTTCTGTACAGATTGGATTGCAAGATTGGGGTCTTCGTAAAATAAAATTCCTGCTAGGTGGATCAGGAGTGTCAGTGTGTTACTTACATAGAAATCTGAATAATTTTTTTTTTCATTTTTTGAAAAGTGACAAGGAGTTTTGTATTTCAGATCTAATGAAATAAGACTTACTTAAATTTTCTTTTCAGCCTATCACAGGAACAAGAATTTCATCCACAGTTGCTGAATTTTTCAAAGTGAAGGAAAAAGGACATTAGATAGGTAGGATTATTCAGTCTGGTTTTATTTGAATCTACTGAACTTCCTTCTATTTGACAAAATGTAAAATTAATGTTTTTGGAAGCCGGGGACTTCAATAACCTAAGAAAATTAAAAAATAAAGGGAGTTTTACTGAATTGAAATGAAATAGGTTGTTAGAAGAAAATCAGCCTCTGGTACAGGGAAGGGAAGAAAAATGATAAAGAGAAATCACATTGACAGTTACCTCAAACATTATGGAAACAAGTAGGTCAAAAGAGTTGTTCAAAACAATATACCTTTGGAGTATATATTATCAAAAGCACCATTAATTCTTTAGGCAGTAAGACACCTGAGATCAAACAGATGCAAATTTATAGCGAACCATTAAACAACTGCTTGGGTGATGGGAACAAAAGGCTATAAATATAGAGCAGAAAATAAAACCAGGTTATTATTAGAATTAGAAGGAATCACAGCAAACTAATACAAGAATAAATGTCAAATAAAATAAATGAATGTAATGTTCCAAAGCAAACTAAGCCTCAGTGTTTGGAAATGAAGTTCTATGTGGCAGACCTTTTGCAGAGATTTTATGATTAAATCCTAAATATTGGAAAGGGAATTAAAAATAATGTAAACCACCTGGATTGCAGAGAAGAATTTGATTTTTTTTTTTTAACAAACTTTGTGTGAAGGAGTGGACTGCCGCATAATGCAGTAACGTTATGCAGTAGAACAATAGTTGGGGAGAGACAAGTGTTGAGCAGAATTACAGACGTTGCATATGTACCGAGATAAAACAGAACACAGTCTCCACTTCAGAGGCTTCACTGTAAGAACAGAGGAGCCAGAAGATGTAGGCAACCAAGAAGAAAAAGTGTCATACCTAAGGATGATTTGTGCCGTGTATATCTTGTAAGATGCTGGAGATCCTCGGCTCAGTTGATGCCGGGTACCAGCTTGGACTTGCAAGGCTGAACCGGTGGTGCAGAAGGACAGAGATAAACAATGTAGGGTACATATGAAATTGTTAGTTAAATGCAAGAGAATCACTGTAATGGTGAAACACTGAAAGTGCAGCTTGATGACTGCTCTTGTAGTGTAGTAAAGGAAATGAGTTATCTAGGTATGAGACTGACCTACTTAATTAAATACTTTTGGGAAGGCTTTTTAAATATCAAAACCCTTTTCCACACAGTGCTAAGAGAATGAGATCAATCACTGAAGAGTCAGGATTTCCCTGTGGGTAAAGTAGTAAGTTCAGCCCTATTGTATTTCACTGTTGAGAAAATACTACACAAGTGGAGCAGCAGACAAGGTACTTTGTTAGAGCAACATCGCCATATGCAATTGCATGTCCTTGAGGTCCTGGGCTGGCATCATTAGAGCCAAATTGCAACAAGGCTTGTATATTAGCGATTGGAGAGTGCACTTTTTACTATGCACTGTGGACAGCAGCCCAGGGGTTGAACCAGGCTCCTTGGAACTGTTTCAACTTCTACCTTCTCCCTCTGTTCCACTCCAGGAGAAGTGGGGAAATGTTGGGGGGATTCAGGATTTCTGAAGCGTCTGACACATGGAGCTGCATCAGGGGAGAGTCGAGTGGGTGTTAGGAAGAGGTTCTGCACCAGAGGGTAGTGGGCATGGAACAGGCTGCCCAGGGCAGTGATCATGGCCCCAAGCTGCCAAAGTTCAAGGAGCATTTGGACAACACTTTCAGACATGGGGTTTGAATTTTGCATGGTCGTTTGTGGAGCCAGGAGTTGGACTCAGTGTTCCTTGTGGGTCCCTTCCAACTCAGGTTATTCTGTAATTCTAAGTGTCAGAAAAAGTAGAGCTAGCAAGAAAAACTAAGAAGTCTAAACTAAGATTAAATCCATACTTGTGGTTCCATAGTCAAGTACGAAGGCTTACTGTGGACAAGTTGCAACTAGATATAGAAAGGAGAAGTCTATTAAGCTTTGAGAAACTTTTTTGTGTTCTCTGGTGGCTGTGCTGCTGTCTACTGAAGAAAGAAGATGAAATTTATATTGCTAGAGAACCTGTGCGGGGATTCCTCAGTGGTAGCTCTGCAGTTCACCAACTAATGCCTCCCTTCCTGCACTCCCCAGAGACTGAAACGAAGGTACCTGAATGAGCTTTTATATGAACAGGGCATAAAACACCCATAGGCTGGTATGCTACTGATATAATTTATGTGTTTTGCTTAAAAATACATAACTGTGAATATTGAACTCCTTAGACAACTCCTCCGGGGATGAATAAGGAAGCCTCAAATTCATCTGTTCTAAATAACTCAGATGAAAAGTATCTGTGCATATTACCGTGCTGCCCGCTGCTCCTCTTTGCACTGCAGAAACAAGATGAGGTTCTTCTAGTTGCAGGAAGGGAGTGAAGTGCTAGTCCTTGCCCAGTCTGAAGGCCTCCAAAGATGTATTGTATTTCAAAAAACAGAACGAACAACAGCAGGAACAAAACAAAACAAAACAACAACAAAAAAACCTCCAGCTATTTTCCATTTCCCATGAATCTTTGCTTCTCAAGACAGTTGGAAACTTATATTAAACCCCCTTACAGCCTTGACTTCAGTTGCAAGACAGCTCTTCCAAAATGCTTCCAAAAAAGGAAAGAAAAAAATGGAGAATTTCATTGCTGCCACTACAGCTAGAAGATTCTTTCTTTTTCCCTATGTCTCAGGCACTGGTATAACTGGTAGTCACTAGGCCTACCTTTCAGGATATGGTAACAAGGGAATCTGCAAAAAGTGAAGTAAGGGAAAAGGATTTCTGTGTTTCTGCTTATTGGCATCTGCAGATGTTAGAGGCAGTGCACATACTGCATATTCAGTACTGCCTCTGCAGTGACTGCAAGTCATGTTTGAAGTGACGAGTTATGTTATTGGCACTGCAAAATACCTAAATATTTACTGTGAATGTTAGACTCTTTATAAGCAATGAAGCTTATAAATTGCATCATGAGCAATCAGGAGAAGACATAAGGCTATATTTAGTTGAAGTGTTAATTAAGCTAAATATGTGCAAATCCATGTTATTTATTGAATGCAGGAAGAATTGCCTACCTCCTTTTGCTGTCATAAGCAATGCATCAGATGATACCTCTATTTATCAAATGATAATGATATAATTCTGTTTTGTCAAATAAGACAATGTTTTTCTTTATCTCTTTGTAATGCTTTGGTACTTTCTTCATTCAATCAGAATGTGTAGTAATTTCCAAATCTTGAGAAACTATTTGAATTCCATAGGATGGGCTAGGCAGGGATAAAGTTGTGCTATTTCTTCTCCTAATGGAAACACCAGCCTTTTATCTGCTTGTGAGGCAGTAACATACGTGCAGCTATTACAGCTGACTGACCATGCCTCTGTTTTTTGCTGCTCTTTTTGAGGTAGCTGAAGAGGCAATGCATTTATGGTAAGTCTGGTAAACGGCATGTCGGAGACACATAAAGCTGTCTTATAGAAGCATTCATAAAAGGCTTTTCTCCAGGTAAAAAATGGCATCTATTTCTCTTACAGTGGAATATACCTTATTCTGAATGTATAACTAAAAACCACAACTATGCAGAGAAATGGTTTTTGATTGCTGCAAGCACACAAAATGTCTGTACTGTTTTTTCCCCCTGAAGTGCAATGCTGATTGAGTGGTCTACTGAAACATTTTTTTTTCCTTTAATTCTGCACAATTTCATAATATAACTATACAAGGGAGTGTGACAATATTCTTGCATCCGAAATGCTTCCCGTAACGTAATGCACATGAAGTGTTGTCTATAAAACTACCGTGAAACAGGAAGTTAGAGTTCAGCAAAAATAAGATCAGTATTTATGTGGAAGGATTATTGTCATTCTGTGCCATTTATTGTTGCTGATGGCAGCCTAGAAGTTTATTGCATTCATTCTCACTGTTCTGTGATACTGACAGTTTGGTCTTATCCTGTATGTTAAGTAAGTGCAGATTTAGAAAATGTGCTTGTACTGTGGCCAAGTAAAGGTTACCTGAACTGAGAAAAGGAGAACTGGAGTTTTATTTAGCACATCCTTAGAATGACATTTTTGTTGTCTGTGTGAAAGTGTCTATGAAACAATGATCCTGACGTTGTTAATTAGTTTCATGTAAGCAGCCTAGATAAAGAGAAATAAATGTTGTATATAGGTCAATAAACAGTGTATGGAATTGGCTGTTGTTAGGAGTAGTGGGTGTTCTTGGTCACTGATTCTTGGCATGAGCTGGTTTTGTTTAGGCTGACATTTATGGTAGGAACAGAAGCAGAGATGTCCATTATTGCTTCTCAGCACTGTGCAATCTTAGCACGAGGCCCCAAAAAGTGGGTAAGAGAACAAGGGGAATAGAACTAGACAAAGATATGTGGTAAATTAATAAACCACATGTCTGTGTCTCCACAAGTTATTGCAAGGCTAACACCCCCACCTATGTAATATCATTACTGTGTATTGATTCCTGTGACAGTGAAAATGACAGAGGAATAGTTCACAGAAAATGAGGACAGCCAGAAAATAACATGTTTAAAAGCAGCATTGTGCTGATACAGGGAGGAGGAAAATCCATATGCCAAAGTCTGTATCCTTAAATGTAGCATACATTTACACTCTTTCCTTTTTCATACATGCATTTCATAGAGCAAATACATTATCAAGTCTGCTTTTATCACTCATGTGAACCCCACAGGAAGGGTCACACTAGTGGGCTAAATGCTTTGCTAAAGGTAAGAGGCAGAGAAGCCAAAGAACTGGCACTCAATGCAAGAAAGCAGCTCTATCAATATTTTGGCTTTCTGCTGGTTGCATATGCTGAAAAAGGAGTTGAAATACATGTGTATGGGGTTTTAAATGCCAACGTGGTACAGCATTGTGTTCAATTTTTGTGATGCCTGTCTGGATCAGAGGGCTCTGGAAGGTTTGGTTGTCTCTGCTGTCTGGGCGCTTGCTGCCCTCAGTGTGACTCTGGGCTTGGTGAGCACTGGAGCAACCCAGGAGTTGTTCTGGCCAAAGGTATCATTTTCTATGAGCAGTGCCCTAGTATTTCATGTCCAAGGGGGAGTGAGGTGTTTCTGGTTTCGTTGTTTTCATGTGTGTATTTGTATGATCTAAAGGAGCAAGCATCAAACAGGACTTGCAGGCTGGCAGAACTCCAGTGGCTGATGAGTTGGGAGGTGTGGAGTGACCCCCAGCTTAGAGCAGTCCTGTGCAGCAGTAGTGTAAGGAAGGGGACAACACCGAACAAATTAAAGTGACGTGTTTATAACTGCATCACTGTGTGCATGAAAGCAGCTGACTGACAGTAAGGGGTTGTCTGCCTTACCCATATGCCACTGTTTCTGTTGCTTATTGCCAGTGGTGCATTTTCAGCAATATTGCCAGCGTGCAGAGGGAGGACTGATCCAGAGCTGGTGCGCATTGGCTCAGCAGTAGATGTCCCCAGCTGGTCCCAAAATGCAGCATTCCTAGATTTTGAACTTAACTGCCTGTGTGTGGAAATAAGCTGATTTGTCTACCCTTGACATCTCTTATTGTCCTCATTTGCCTTTGCTTATTATCACTCGGCTTATTTCTACGGTGTGAGTTCATCGTCCTGTAATTTGTTGAGCTTCTACATTTTCTGTCCTATTTACCTGCTGCTTCTGATAGGAGCAGTTATCTGTTTGCTTTGGGTCTCCAAGGGCTGTGGCTAATGGTGCTTGTGCGTCATCGAGTCAGTTGTCCTCATTTGCTGGAAACGCTCATTCTCATGCTTCTGTTTCTCCTCATAGAAATGTGCATATATTTCATAGATAGTTGAGTACAATTAACCCTGGGTCATACACAGGGCTTCATTTTCTTGGTTCCCTTTTTTTAGATGTGTCTTCAACAGGGATTATTTGATGCTTCCATTTTTATGTATTTTTCCTCCTAATCTTGTACACTTATGCTCCTCTTTCAAACTCATTTAAACTCTTTAAAAATGGAATATCATGACTAGATAACATACATTCCTATAGTACATCTGTGCATACCTGGTAGTCTTTGTATTCAATTCCAGTAAATAGATTTTCTGATGGAAACTGCAGCCAGGGGATACTTGAGTGAAAGGAATTCTCTTGCAACAGCTGCAAACCAAGAAAAAAAAATCTAATAATAAATAATTGGGGTGACCTTGAGAAGCATTCTCATACATTAGTTAAATATTTATCTCTTTTTTTTCTCCCCACTTTGACTGTCATGTGGCAGAGGAATGAAAACTCAGATTATAAAACATTTCACGGAGGACAAAATGAACGAGAAGCGCAGTTGTATTTTCTTCCAGCCCTTCTTTCTGCTACACTTCTGTGAGTGTGGTTTGCTCTTGTTTTCCACGCAGAGAAAGAGTGATTTCACCAACTTCTGGGCCTGATTCTGCCTCAAGCAAACTTGTGCATTTCTCTGGATCTTGTATGGTCTGAATCAGGCATGACAGAGATACAGATTAGGAAGAAGCAGCCTTCTCTTCCTTTTTGTGACGAAAAGATGAATGAGTATGGTACAAGATGAAAGGCAGTGGTGAGTCTAATGTAATTACTTTACATGGGTACGTTCATCCAAACTTATTTTATTTGCCTTCCAGCTACAAAAGAATTTCATTTGTCTTGGGCTTCCCAACATGTTTAAATGAGTCAAAGCATTAGGATCACAAAGGTGGTTATTTTGCACTGACAAGTGGTTTTAGTGGCACACTGGTTTAAATCAGTGGATATCAAACAGATTTTGTATTGAAGTTTGGGATGGAGTTGAACCCGATTGTTACAAGAGTTGTAGTGTGTGAACAGATTTATACGGCTGATCAGTAGCTGGAAGCAAAGCCATTAATGTTTGAGCATCTAAGGATGTTATCTGGGAAACTGGAAAAGCAATTATCTGCTCAGAGAGATATTTAGAGGAAGAAAATAAAATCAAGTACAAAATAAAGGCTTTGGGTAGTCAGTAGTGTGAGGGAAGAAGACTGGAGAGATACTTGAAGAGGAAGCTGCAGTAAACAGTAGAACACTGGTCAGACAATAGGAGAATCAAGCTGAATAAAGTTGAAATCAATCAGAGAACCCTGAGCCCTTCATCTTTTAAGCAGTTTCTTTATCTAGGTCACAGGGTGCAAATGCTTGGCCTTTTTAAAAATCTGTATTACCAAGAAATGCATTTGTTTAAATTTGACCAAACAGAAAATGTGCTAATGAAATGGAAGCCTTGAGCCAGCTTAGCACCGCAAGTCTTGGCCTTGCATCTCTTTTTCAGATGAAAACCTAATGTTCCCTTGCACAGGCCACCTGCCAGAAAGGTAATACTTTTCAGGGAACACATTAGTACATTTAAACAGGTTGTCTGTGAAAATGATAGTATCATTTATAAGGATAAGGAGTGAAGTTGGATATATTTTTGGTGTTTGCACATCAAAATGCAAAATGCAGACTGGACATTGGTGTCACATAAAGATTCTAGCAAGTATCAATTAACAGCAAGGTTAAAGGGAAAAGCCAGACTAACAGTTGAGTTGGATACACCTGTTCATAAATGATATTTGTGTAAGGGTTAGTGGTAAGAAATTCATACATCTTGCTTATTCACGCTTGAACATATGTGCAACTGCAGTCTTATCTCATACAATAGTACGGTTGAAAGATGTGATGTTTTCATGCTTTCTGTAAGGTGCAAATGCTAAGAGCTTCAAGGGCAATTTAAAATACTCTTTCCTTGACACTATGTATAGGTCAAAGTACCTGCTCCAAAGTAATACCTCCTATTTATTTCCGTGGAAATCACAACAGATACAAAGAGCACAATAACACTCTTTGATAAAGCAAATTCTCAGCTACATGACACTATTTTTCAACAGTCACCATTGTTAGCTGTGCTTTTTCACCAGCGATGAACAAGAGTCTGCATGACGTGCTTGTAAAAATCTGCACGAGTGGAGGTGACCCACTGTCACTGTCACAACTGCTGAAATACACCATCCACTGCCTCACTGCGCTCATATCCACTGTTTGCTCTCCAGAAATGTTCAGCAAATGTTGATAAATGTCAACAGGTACAATTCCTTCTGTATGGGGGAATTCAGTGAAGCACTTCTGCTTTATGTGCACTTCCATGTCAGACACCATTTGGTCAGGCTGCCCCTCTGCTGCCATCTGTCACATGGCAACAAAATGTAATGGAATATTAGTGGAAAGCTTCAGCCTCTGCTGCCATACCACCAACAGCCGCCTATGATGTCAGAGGCCAACATCATAAAATTGGAGGCATTACTTTTGGAGCAGCTCTCATCATTATCTGGATTTCAGATTCATCTCTTTTTAAAAAGTGTATATTCTCAGTACTTTAACAACCTACACTGTAAAATTTGTATTTACATCATACAATTGTTCTGTGAAAGTCTTGAACACCTTACTCATTTTTGTCACTTTGAAAGCATTTGAGGAGTTCTATTAGAACATAAATACGACTGATGAACTAATTGTAGCAACTTTACTTAGTCTTCATGAGATAAACACTTTTACACTTAGGCTTTTTTTTTTTTTTTTTTTTTTTTCCAACTGGGATGTTATGATATATTTCATTCAGCTATCTAGGTCAAATCATATTAGTTATTTATATTTAATAGGTTTATAAAGACTTTGAGTGTTTGGTACACACATTTATCCCCAGGTAATGAGCACAGTGGCTATGCAGAGACCTGATGGATCTGGTAGTTGTCATGGCACTTGGTGTCAAAGAATGGAGCAATTCTAGCCCCATGCTGGGGGAATTAAAAATGGAAATGAGAAAGATTAGGTCACATAATGTTGATTTTTCTTACGACTTCTGCTTCCTCTGAGAAAAACAAATGCAATATTTTTAATGAGAAAAAAATCCCTCGGATACACTAGGCATTTAGAGATGTCAGCATTTTGTGTGACAGCTTATTTCTAGGTTGACCATGTTTCTGTTTATAAGCCATCATTAGAGGTTTATAATGGGAGGAGACGATGTTCCAGGTGGTACGTGCGTACTGCCTATAGCAATATTCCTTAGAAACTAGCCAAATTTAACTCGGGTATGCAAATAAAATTACTTCAATGCACTACAGCATTCAGTAAGGTTGATATGCAACGTCCTTAACAGTTTTGTAAAGGTAACCACTCATATGTCACCTCATTCTTCCTCTCTGTCTGCCTAGCCCTGCTCTGTGGATCCCATCACTCCAGCTGGCACACACAGCATATGAGGGACTCTGGCCCACCTTGGCCTGCCTGCAGCCTGCACAAGGGCATGGCTGAGAGCAAACATGCTCTGTACGCTGCATTATCCCGCCCCCATGTATAAAGTGCAACTTAAAAAACCTTGCCAGTTGTCACTAATTATTAATGATTTCCCTGGAGGTACTCAGGGAAGGAGAGTGGTGGTCTCATATCAACACTGGGCTGAGGTGGGGCAATGTGGAGGTCTGGCTGTCAACAGGTCACAGTACCCTGTAGAAACTGTTGTTACCATAAAGACTTATTTTTTTTTTTCTTCTTTGGACCAGTTGGTAAAGAATAAGTCTTTCTCCTAACCACAGGTCACACTGGAAGACCAGAAGCCTCCCAGCTGGCAGGTGTGTCTCTCCAGAAGGACCTCCATCTTCCGTAGGTTCTCCATTGTATCTGCCAGCCCTGGGCACATATCTTGGATACGCTGTTGTCCAAAACAGCACTATTCACATACGTGATGGATCTCAATTGTTTTGATGTTGGATCATGGTACAAATTGAGAGGAAATGGTCTAGTCCTGCAGAGCTTGAAGCTTTCAACATTTTTGTACGGTTGAGAAAAGGCACAGGTGCCTTTTCACCTCTTTCCCAGAGGATGTACCTGTTGGTACTTCTGTTGTGACTCCCAGCTACAATACAGGTCATGAGGAGGATCTGGGGAACTACAAGCCTATCAGTGTGACCTTGGTGCTAGGAAAGGTTATGGAACAGATCATCTTGAGTGAGATCACACGTGCGGGAGAACCGGGAGATTGGGCCCAGCCTGCATGGGTTCAGAAAAAGCAGGTCCTGCCTGACCAACCTCATCTCCTTCTGTGATGAATGACCCGCCTGGTGGATGATGGGAAGGCTGTTGACACAGTCTGCCTAGAATTTAGCAAAGCTTTTGGCACTTTTTTCCCTGGTATTCTCCTGGAGAAACTGGCATCCCATGACTTAGACAGGTACCCTCTTACACTGGGTAAAGAACTGGCTGGATGGCTGGGCCCAGAGAGTGGTGGTGAATGGAGTTCAATCCACCTGGTGACCAGATGCAAGTGGTTTTCCCCAGGGGTTGATACTGGGGCCTGTCTTGTTTCATATCTTTACTTATGACCTGGACAAGGGGATTGAGTACATCCTCAGTAAGTTTCAGATGGTATCAAGTTGGCAGGAAGTGTCGATTTGCCTGGGGGTAGGAAAGCCCTACAGACGATCAAGGCAGGCTGGATTTCTTAGCTGAGTCCAGTGAGTCAAAGTTGAACATATCTAAGTGCCAGGCCCTGTATTTTTGCCACAACAACCCCAAGCAATGCCATGGGCTTGGGACAGAGTGGCTGGAAGACTGTGTGGAAGAAATGGACCTGGGGGTGTTGGTTGATGCTTGTCTGAACATGAGCCAGCAGTGTGCCCAGATGACCAAGAAGGCCAATTGCATCCTGGCTTGTATCAGAAATAGTGCAGCCAGCAGGAGCAGGGAAGTGATCATCTCTCTTTACTCAGCTCAGGTGAGGCTGAATCTTGAGTACTGTGTTCAGTTTTGGGCTCCTTGCTACAAGAAAGACATTGAGGCCCTGGAGCCTGTCCAGAGAAGGGCAATGAAGCTGGTGGGGGGTCTGGAGCACAAGTCTTATAAGAAACAGCTGAGGGAACTGGCATTGTTCAGTGTGGAGAAGAGGAGGCTCGGGGGAGACCTTATTGCTCTCTACAATGACCTGAAAGGAGGTTGTGGCAAAGTGAGGGCCAGCTTCTTCTCACACATAACTAACAGTAAGACAAGAGGGAATGGCCTCAAGATGTGCCAGGGAAGGTTCAGGTTGGGTATTAGGAACAATTTTTTTCTCCAAAAGAGTGGTAAAGCATTGGCACAAGCTGCCTAGGGAGATGGTTGAATCACCAGGGTGCCAGAGGTGTTCAAGAAATATTTGGATGTTGTATTAAGGGACATGGTTTAGTGGGGAAGTATTGGTGGTAGGTGGATGGTTGGATGATCTTGGAGGTGTTTTCCAACCTTGGTGATTCTATGGATCAGTGATTCTATAATGAAAATCTCCCAGTACACCCGACTGCTGTCTACACACCTACCTCTTAGGACAACCCAAACTATACCTCTTTTTCTTGTCTGTCACTGCAGATACCTCCTTCATCTCATTTCTCAGGCACTCGAAATTTTCTGCTTTTTCCCCTTGACCTCTGCACATCTCTGTGCTACAGAATCTGCATCCTATTAGACTGCCAGCACTTCCACTTTCCAACCCACTGATACCATAGTTAATGATTTCTTGCAGATTTGCCATGTCTTTCCACCTCTCTTCCTTTGGGAACTTCATGCAGAGGTTTGGGTCTTACCCAAATACACTGTGCTGGTACCCAGTTCTTGCAGTTCCATATTGGGAAAAAGATGGCTATGCTAAGCAGGAAATGTAAAACTCCCACTGAGTTCTGAGAGAAAATGAATGTTCCATGGCTTTCCAGAAAGGACAGCTATTTTAAGTACTAATTCTTGTGTTCTTCCCCGTGGAGCAAGAAGGTTCAGAAATAGATTGTACTGTAGATATTCAGATAGATGGTGGAGTAGGTGAGAATGTCTTGCATTCCTGCATCTTAGTCAGTAGACTCTGTATATTTAGTAATTCGTGGACAGTGAATTAGGGACAAAGAGTCTGGGAAGTGGAATAGCAGTAGTTTGACTGCAGTACTCAAGCCTCAAGCTTCTCTGTAGTGCAAAAGCCTAAAAATGTTAAGTGGAAACAAATGTTCCATGTTAATTTGACTCATCTCCAAATTACCAGCAGTGTGATCCTACAGGATTTCCCTTTTCCCAAAGTGTGTTTGCAAATGTATATTTACATTTACTGGATAGAATTCAGTGACAGGAATGATCTGAAATGAAATTATGAAATGCGCTGCTTGGAACAGTCACTTGCAGAATGAAAACAGATTAGGCAGAGAAAAATCTATCCAGGATGCTGCCAGGCCATGCTGAAGAAAAATGACAATCTATATTCAGTAAAGATATTAAATATATATATTTTAAAATGTAAAATATATTTCAATTCAGGAAATAGGAACTTTATTATTGATTAAGCATTTGAGAAGAGATTTTTCTCAATAAAGGAAAATAAAGGAAACCATATTTTCTACTCACTCTTTCTCTCTTCTGTTTTCATTAAGCAACTTAATCTGTCTGAATCTTACTTTATGTTATATTTCCTCGTTATTACTTTATACTACATCTCTGTGTCCATAGATTGAATGATATAATACCTAGCTAGGAAGGAGATATGCCTTCTTTTCGAACAAGTATAATTATTTCAGATCAACTTTACTCTTCTTACTCTTTTTATTGGGGAAAAAAAGTTATTAAAAAACCTGTAAGATGTGTTTCTTTTCTTTTTAATCAAAGACTTTGGTACTCAGATTTTCCTTCTTCATATTCAGTAGAAAATACTAAGATGTCCTGTCTATTTTGTAAAGTCCCTGTGTTGCACTATTAAAGTAAATGGGAAATTTGCCTCTAACTTTGATGAGAATACCATCAGACCCTACATCTATATCAAAGAGCAGTATTCATCTTGGTGTAATAGAAAAGGTGCAAAGGAGTTTCAAATACCTGCCAGTCATTCTTGCTTGGTTTAGCTAACCAGACGAAGCATATGTAGCAGTGTTTTCTTAAAGCTTGTAAGAAAGTGAACACGTCAGTGCTGAGGAGCACAGAATTTCGAAAGAAAATAAATTTTCAAGCATCCTTCTTTTTCCACCTTCTTTTCTTGCAGAAATAATGCTCTAATAATGACCATTTTTAAAAAAAGACCAATGAGAAAACAATGAGAAAATGTTCTTAAAGTCAGCATGAGGCAAATAAACATGTAACAAAAAATTCCCCTTGCTTAAGAATCTTCTCTGTTGGGCTGCATAGTGTATAGTAGTGACAGCCTGGGTGTCAATCCATCTTGCTTCCGACATTCTGCAGAAGAAATTGTATGTGTGCTTCCTTAGACGTACCCAGCAGTTCAGTCATCCACACCACTGAGTGTGAAGGAAACCTTAGAGTCAATGAAGATGAGTTTCCACTGATTTCTTTGGGATTTGGCCTGGCATAGACCGTAATCAATGATGGAAGATTTGATTTTGGGAGATGTCCCTTTGTTAGAGATCAAGTATCTGAAGATCAGGTCTACTTCATATAGAAAATTAACAAGCTTGGTTTGTTCCTACTTCTTTGTAAGTACAATACAAAACACTGTCTTTTGATCAAAATACTTTCCTCTAATCTAGCTAAAATCAAGGACCTTTAATGTTAAAAAACCACCTGTGTATCATAATAACTGGCAGAACCCAGCAAGCACTTGTGCAGATCTGGTAGCATATAGTAGTAACAAAATAGAAAGCTGCAAATAGCCAGGTGCTGCTACAGGGGCACAAAAAGAGCTGTGGCATGTAAACTAATTCTCAGTCTTCTGTGGTATCTTCAGAAAAATAATGGGGGGTTATAAACACAGTTGAAGTATTTGAAGAAAAGGTTGGCCATGCTGGCATGCAATGAAAGGTTCTGAACGTTTAGTAGAAAATTCTACCACAATTTTGCCGTAGATTTCAAAATAAACAAAATCCATAGCTTTAAAAATAAACTTATGTGACTGCTGTCCAGGATATAGCCTGAGAAAATAAAACCCTTATTAAAAAAATAATAGTAATAATAATGAAAGTCCTTGATAAACAAATGTATTACTAGTTTGGAAACCTTGACATATTCCCTCTTGCAGAAACAGGTTCCTGCATTTAACTGCTAGTCAAACTTAGGGCTTTTCATGCTAAGCATGTTTTACAGAATTAAGCATGTTTTACAGAATTAAGCATGTATGGAGTTATTTTGTAAGCAGATGGGTTGATGGAAGGTATTCTCTGAATTTTCAACTTGGAGTAGAAAAATCTGGAGCTAGTTTTAAGAGGAAAATTAATATAATAGAAATACATATTAGGACTGAAAAGGAAATTCATGCTTCTTCTAACCTCTTCTCCGTGAAGAATACAAGATGTGAAGCACTTGCTTATTTTTCTGGGTGCAATGAAACCCATTCCTGTTTGACAAAACATCTATACCTATACTGGAGTCCCACCAAAGTTAAGTTTGTGAGGTGTTATTGCTGGATTTGAGTAAAAAAATGAGGCTACATATAACATTTACCCTCAGCCACACCTATTGTTTACTTTGAATTATTTAACAAACAACATCCTCCAAAATGTATATGTACTTATGTTAGGAATAGTTTTTTCTATTTGTTGATCCCTGTCACAAACTGGCAAACTATGAAACAGCTTATCCTTGAGCTGCAAAATGAGCTCTTCAGTCCCTGTCTCTGGCAGCCCTAATGCTTTCCACAGACAGAAGGCAGATTTCCCAAATGACCCCAGTTTTCTTCTGGATTCTCCAATGAGTCTGTGTGCTGGCGTATACAGTTGTAGAATCATAAAGGTTGGGAAAGACCTCTAAGGTCAGCTAGTCCAACCAGCAGCCCACCCCCACCATGCCCACTGACGATGTCCCTCAATGCCACATCCACATGGCTCTTGAACACCTCCAGGGATGGTGACTGCACCACCTCCCTGGGCAGCCTGTGCCGCTGCATCACCACTCCTTCTGAGAAGGAATTTTTTCCTAATATCCAACCTGAATATCTCCTGGCATAACCTGAGGACATTCCCTCTTTTTGCATCACCATTACCTGGGAGAAGAGGCAAACATCTGTCTTGCTACAACCCCCTTTCAGATCATAGTAGAGAGCAATAAGGTCTCCCCTGAGCCTTCTCTTCTCCACACTGAACACTCCCCGTTCTCTCAGCCATTCCCCATAAGACTTGTGTTCCAGGCCTTTCATAGCTTTGTTGCCCTTCATTGCAAGCGGTCATATTCTTTCCTGGTATTTATTACTACAGCTTAATCAAATTTACACCAGGTGAAGATTTACCCCCTCATGCTTTCAATGTGTTATGATGATCACTTGGACTCTAAGAAAGGCTGTAGCTGAGCCTTTTCTTTAATTTCATAAACTATTTTGTGATAGAAGTGCTCAGGTGGTAAGGATTTGCTTTGCTCTCTCATAGGTGATCGCTGCAACCTTGGGGACAGCATTTATTCCTTCTAGTGCCAGCATCCTATCCTCAAGACAATGCTCTTGAATCTCCCTTTTCTTCCAAGAGAAACTTCTTTATGTTTCCAAGCTGCTCTGGCAGTGAGTGGTATGCAGCCTCGAGTCTCAGTGCTTATAGCTGCAGCCTCAGCAAACCATTGGGTTAATTTTCATTTTATTTACAAAGTGAAACCTGTGGGTCCTGGTAAATGTGGGTCCTGGTAAATGTCCATCGTCTTCTCTCCTGACTTGGTTGATGCTCGAGAAGTTGCGCTGCCCCCTCGTATGCCACATCCCCTTAACACCGCTCGCAGCAGTCGATGCCACCTAGCGGGTAAGAAAAAGAAAGGAGCTGTGGGAACTTGCCGCCTTCCTGAGGACTTTGACCCAGTAATCGATACCGCAAAACTTCTAAGAGGTCCCCAGGCACAAATTAGGCACTCATACCTGCTTCTGTGCACTTTGCTTTGCATTGCTGATAGTGACCCGTGCCAGCAAGCTGGCGTGTAACTGGTGGTTGAAAGCATGGTTGTGGAAACTCATTTCATTTCCTTGTATGGAAAGCAAAAAGTGTGAACATGCAGTGGGTTACACAAGAAACCTTCCTCCCTCAGAAAAGAAATCATGTGCTGCACCGCGACTACAAAAACGTTTATGTTTATTGTTTTCTTCAATTCAGTATAATTGTTTTTGAAGGAAATGCTACGGAGAAGCAATTGTGAGCTGGTACGGGTTAGAAATGCAGACAAAAACACTGGAAAAAAATCACTTGATTATTTAAAGGAATGGAAAAAACCACACCAACCAAACTCCTGTAATCCATAGCGGGATAAAAATACACCTAAAACTCTCATTTCCCAGTTAATAAGATGACAGTAGCATTACAGGACAGTCTTGTCACAGATAAACTGATAAGTAAATTACAATCCATACTAGTGAATGAATATTCTTGACACAAGATGATTTTGATACAATTCTGGTAAAACCCAAGTAGATGGATCAGGAAACTGAAGTGCAGAGAGTTGAGTGATGTACTTGAGGTCATTGAGGAAGCGTTGTCAAACTGGCAGTCAAATTTGGGATGACAAGTCCTTCCTAATCATATCAACCTACTAAGACATCTCCACACAGCTAAGGGTTACCTCACAGAGCATTTGAAGATTTTGATTAAAAAAAAAAATATCAGTGCCAATACCAGCCTGTTTGAGGTAATTCAGTATTTAATTATTGGGTTGTTTAACCCTTTCTAATGCTTCCTATCTAAAGCTCACTTCTACTTGTAAGCAAAAGGTGTCTTTCCGGGTGTTCTATTTGAAAGGTGAAGATAAAAGATTCTGTTGTTTCTGAAATGAAACATTTCACTAAAAGTATGTAGGAAAATGTCTTGACACTTTTGACATTTCTTCTTCATTTTCTATGCAAGAATTCATTAACAAAAGTAAAATGAATTGGTAAGTCTCAGGGTGGTAGGAACAACTTACAATGTAATGTAAGTACAATTGAATCTATAGGCTCCAAAAACCAAAAAGCGAACATTCCGTGTCATGGCTGTTTGAAGATCTGACCATTGTTTGGTTGTAAAAGAGTTTCTGGAAGTGTATGGATAAGTTTGGTGAAGCTGGGGTTCAACTGGTTACAAGTGAATGGCTGAACTGGACTTTGTGAAACTGGAGTTTGCTTTGCTGAGCTGAACTTCAACTAAGGCATGAATTTAGGCAATGCAGCACTTATCAAAGAAAATGCACATTCTCATAGTTTTCTATGGGCTTCATGTTAGGACCTATGAGAGAATTTCTGCATAAGTACCAACTGTCCAAATTCTTTGCCCTGTAGGAGTACAACCCCAAAAGCCCATCACACCATAGGTGTTCAGACCTGTGAGCAATTGCCACAAGAGGCAGTGAGTTGATAGAGACTATAACTGAGGCATGAAATGGTTACTGACACCTATGAATATATTCGTATGTTCTGTATGGTCTCTATCACGTCTTCTAGAAATCATTTTCTTGGGTGCTTTACTAACATATGCTGTGCAATATGGCTTTCCAAGAAAGGTTAGAAATATAAACCAACACACAAGCACACTTGTGCACACACACTCTTGTGTTCTTATGTACATATGTGATTATTATTGCTGTTGTTATGTTAGGGTGATTTCTTCTATATTCTCCGAGACATGCTAGTTTATTAATTTGATTTCTGTAGTCCTATGCTTTTAATTTTATGATCTTTGGCTCTAATTCAAAAAGGTACTTAAGGAAAATGTTAAGTAAAGTTTCTGCAGAGAGGTACTAGATTAGTGTGACTTTAAAGTAAAAGGAAAACAAGTAAGAGAAAAAGAACTCTTAGTCAACATTCTATGTCACTGTGGCTTAAAATCAGTTGTGGATACAAATAATCCCTTTAAAAACAAACAAACAACAACATGGCAGCTTGGCTGGAGCTGCCTGGCTACTGAAAAGTAGGGACTCGGCAAAAATTTGGCTGTACTCATCATGCATTTGACTCCATCTGTGTGCCTTTTTTAATGCTGTTTGTGGCTTGTCAGTGATGCTGGATTTATTAATGCGTGGGTTTAGGGGTAAGTAATGTGTGCAATGAAATATTAATGTGAACAGTCATTCTTTAGTTATCTATTTGTACTTTTTTTTTTTCTCTCATTAAGTTTTGTCATCTAATCAAGGAGAAGAAATGTCTGCATATTGATCTAAGGTAAGGATTACCCAGTGTAAATTGCAAATGTCAAATATGTAAAATAACCGATCCAAGAAAACCACCTCCTATTTGCTCAAGTTATTTGCAGCAGCTTCTGAAGAGCAGAGATGTCAGCAGAAATAAGAGTTGGTTCATGATAAAGGAAATATATGTAATACCTTAGATGCTTTACTTGTAATGAAAATCTCAGCCATCTTTTCTGCAGGAAACAATATAAGTTTTGTGATGTTTAGAAGATACGTAGCTGTGGAACTTATTGTCTGACTAGATGAACCTGGCTCAAAATGCACACACACCTTCCTCAGAAAACAAACTGCAAGCTCTGAAGTATGGGCAAGTCCCTGTAAAAATTCTGAACAGCAAATTCAGCCCCAGGAAAGCTTTTATCACAAGCAGTGTCCACTGTTAGTAACAAACTGCTGAGATCCATTCTTTATATATGCACAGTTAAAGTCTGGAAATTTAGTCTTTATGAAATGCATTCAGTCTCTATGGTGGATCTGCCCATTTCAGAAGAGAAACAGTGAAAAACTGAGCACTGACCATGAGGATCTAGGTGTGCTCTATGCACACATTTGGAGGATATATGACAAAGTAGTGTGACAGAAAAGTTCTTGTAATCTAAGTAGGGAAAAAATGAAGCAGTATTGTGAGTTTCATGGCTACGTACCTGTTTGTGACTCTTAAATGTGATAAGTTTCACTGGGTAGAAAGTGCTTTCCGTGTTTCTTTCCATTGGAAGAGAGATTGGACTGCTGTTTCCCTGATGCTCATGTGGGCAGTGCCCAGCACAGCTGCTGGTGCTCTTTGCTGGGAAATGAGATGTTGAAGGTTAGGTAATAATTTTTGTCCTATCTTCCTGGACTGATGTCCCTTCTCCTGTCATATTGCCCAATTGCTCCTCCTCTTGTCCCATAACACATGAAAGCGGTGGTGAAGTGCATGGGCTATGAATCCTCATCTGACATTGATGTTTCCCTGGGGCCTTAGAGACCTTAGCCTGAGAAGTCAGGGTTTTTATTAAACACCCTCCCTCCCACCTTTTCCTATCAGTTAGTTTCAGTAACACTGCAAGCCAGATGGCCGCTGAGAATCCCATTTGAAGTGGCCGGCTCTCTTCCATGCATTTCATGGCGAATATTAGGTATGAACTGCAGATTTTGTCTCATAAACCATGTACCTGTGCAAAAAAATAAGAACAGCTGTATTGGGTCATATTGTGGATGCACATAGCTCCATAGCCAGGTTCAAAACAAAGAGAAAGAAGTTGCCTGTCATGCAGTAGCTAGTAGATCTAGTGGGGATAAAAAATTTTTTACAAGGGATTCAAGAGGAAGTGGATAAGTTTTCAGAAGAGAAACCCCTTGGAGGTACTAGGCTGACAAACCTAATCAACCAGAAGTTCCCTGAAATGAAGACGGTTTGAGGTTAGCAGAGTTGTAGGGAAGCATCGCATGCACTTGACCTGCTCTTACTGATTCTCTGAGGATCTGCTTATGGCCATGGCTGAGAAAAAGTTGCTCAGACAATCCCTTGCTCTGATCCAGAGTGACTGATGCCGGCAGTTGTTCTCGTGGTGGCTAAAGGCAGGTCCTTGGGGAGAAATGTGAGAGGAACATCTCTGCCAGAGAGGTTTGTTCTCCAGCCTGCAGCTATGTGCACCACAGAGGGCTCCTTGACCAGGGCTGGCTGTGGGATGTGTGGCCCTGAATCATGACTGCTCTTCATGGATGCAGCTGTATCAGCTAAGTGTAATTGATGTGAGCACAGACTCAAGTTAAAAGAGCAGAAGACAAGCTGCAAGCAACAATTTAATGCATGAGATGAAACAGCCTTTGTTTCTGCCTTTTCTGAAAGTAATGGAGCTAGAAAAGATTCTGTCACATCTCACTATCACCAGTGCAGTCATTGCATTCATGTAAATGAAGGAAATAAATTCTAAATATATAGGGCTAGTATTCTCTTTAATGTTGTTATGGTTCTGCTTCACCTGTACCACCAGTGATTTTCCCAGA
This sequence comes from Alectoris magna, assembly GCA_030625065.1. Classification (NCBI taxonomy): domain Eukaryota; kingdom Metazoa; phylum Chordata; class Aves; order Galliformes; family Phasianidae; genus Alectoris; species Alectoris magna. The sequence continues at coordinate 66,904,982 of CM060560.1, forward strand.
ACTAAGATATTTCTGTTTAAGATCATTCATTCTTGTAAGAGAGGTTGTTTAAATGAAGACAAGTCCTGATATACAGCACAAAGTTGTGGGCACATCAGTGTTGAGCTGACTTGTGTCAGGCTCGACCAGCTGAGAGTTATTTGGTCTCATGTGGCTGGCAGTAGGCTACCAGCCATACCTACTCAAGCAAAGTCTCTACAGTGGGAAAGTCAACAAGTTAGACCACAGAAGTCTGTGCTGGACGCAGGACTGCATTGCTTGTCCTCCTATTTCATGCTTTAGACTATGTCAGGTTTACTTGCACTTGTCAATTTTAATAACCTCTGTAAGTGAGGTGGTTTATAAAGTAAATTGACACAATTAAAAGACAAAGAGACTTATAGGTGAGGGAATAAATGAGTTCAGGAATGTAAATTGAATGTTGAGCTCTAACATGGGCTTTCAATGTAATATGAGGCTCCAGTTTAATGTCTGTAAAGCTGGAATGCTTTTGTCCCATCCATTTTATTTGTAAATTCTTTGAGACAATGTTTACCATTGCACTATAGACTTCAGCCAGCATCGGACACATTTCTAGTTTTCCTCTGAAACTATGGCAGTGCAAATACATAAATCGGAGTCTTCATGAATGTCCCAAACCTACTGAGATTAAAAAGATTTTTGGCAGAAAATGAAAAGAGTTCATGAACCTGGGCAGCCTGGTCTGGTGGTTGGTGACTCTGCCCATGGCAGGGGGGTTGAAACTATATGATCTTTGAGGTTGTTTTCAACCCAGGCCATTCTGTGATTCTATGAATTAGATGCTTGTGTTTCAGCAAGGGAGGAAGAAGACTCCAGCTCTAAAATCTTGAAGACTCACTGTCCCTGTGACCCATTTCTGCAGCTCTTCTCAGCCAGTACTGAAAGCAGGCAGTGTGTTTCTGGGGATGGCCCTGGAGGACTAGGCTCTGTATGGACAATAATGTCTTTTTAGCATGTGTGATTTTCAGTGCAGTTTTTTAACTTTAACAAATTCTGAGAGATTAAAGCACATCTTGACTTTGTAGAAGTGCACCAAAAATGAGTGTGGAGTCTGACTGGAATTTGTTTCAGCCCAGCCATCAGTAATGAAGGTTTGAAGAAAGTGCAGCACACACGTGGAGTCCGGTTGCTGCTTTCTATTAGTTCCCACCTCCAGAGATCTGCACTCTGCTAGAAAGCTATGGCCTGCAAAGCATTAGGTACCAGTCTTGTGATCTTCTGATCTTCACCTTCACTAATTACAATTTGAGCGCCTCTTTGTGCATGAGAGACTGGATGTCCATCACCAAGACAAGTCATATTTCAGTGTTTTCCCCCCAGGTTTCTACAATCTCAGCCTATACAAGGCAGAGGCTGCCATTTGTAGTTAAAAGGACAGCAGCTGGGCCTACTGCAGGTGTGACCATGGACAGTAGACTTTTGATTAACTGCATGAAGATTATTTAAGTTTTGGATTAATCACTTCCCCTGACACCTCATTTTCATTATGTTTTCTACCTCATTCTTCGTATCAGCTTTGTTTTTCAAAGTTTAATATATTTACTCTGTTCTTATGACATAATTTACATCTGTTTCATATTACCTATGCTCTTGCTTTATTTGGGTTATTCTCTTTCCAACTACCCCCACTTCCCTGAATAACGGAGAGCTCATTACATGAAGAATAATGAAAAAGTGCAAGATCAACACAAGATTATAAGATTGAGCATTAGGTTGTTTTGTAGAAATACAGTGCTTCTGCTCACCTATTTACATCACCATGGAGGGTTTTAGGTCCTTGATGAGGGACCACAGCACCTCCTGCCTGTTTGCCATGTACTCATTGCCAGCACTCTACCTCTGCCCACCTATGGATGTACCTTGGGAAAAAACATCTCTTGGGTATTGCCAGCAAAAGAGCTACTTCCTCAGGACTGAGGCACTGCTGGCAGTAAGCACTGCTATCAGTAATCATGTGATATCACAGGTTCAGAAGCAACAAGATAAAACAATAGCTTTTTTTTTGTCCTCACCTTTCTCTTAGTTAAACCTGAGCCATAACCGCAGGTGGATGAATTATCATCTCATGGTTGACCTAAAAAACCTGTCACGAGCTACCGTGGCAGACCTGAAAAATAAGGCATTTTTTTGGCTAAGTGGAAGTGCTGTGAATCTTTGGAGCATGTGCCGTTTCTGAGTACTGTAGTCCCTTGCTTGTAATTCCCTGTGTCTCAGATCTCAATTAACCATCTTTCAGAGCTAACATTCTTAATTTACACTGAGATATTGCTTCTCTTATTTCTTCAATGATTAGCTAATGTCGCTTAATTTCAGTGAGGGGCATGCATATTAAATGACCTGCTGCAGTCAAAATGCTTTTTAGTTTTGAAGTTTCTTTAATGCTGTTACAAATGCATTCTTTGTGATAACATGTATTTATACAGCTGAGAATCTCTTCCTGTAGATCATTTCATTTGTGCAAATTACAAAAATGTAAGTACAAATAAATTAGGGAACACTGTCCTTCCTCATGAATAGTGAAAGCCAGAAAATTTACTTGTTACAACCATAAAAAAGATAATTCACTGGAGAACGGATGGCTTGGGAAAGGGATAATGGATAATAGAGTATGCAGGATTTCACAACCAGGACATCTGCACAAGTGCAACCCAAATGTCTAGTCCAGCAAATGTTAGTGTTTTTCCCATAGTAATCCACGAAAGTGAGCAAAACAGCAGGATGTGCAAGAAATGGAATATAAAATAGCTTGGAAAAAATGTAACTATCAGCATTTAAAAAAAAATAACAGCAACATTTCTGAAAGGCTGCCTTCTAGGTGCAGACTGAAAAGAGTTTTTTCATAGCTACTTTCTCTTACACAGATGCTTTTTATGGTTACACCATCTGCCCACTGTAGGCAGGAGATGACTATGAGAGTCATGACCCTTTTCTGGTCCAAAGGGGAGATTAAATCTGTGGTGCTGTAGTCACAGGAACAGCTGCTTCTTGGTGCAAATTTGGACATACCAGACCATACCTTCTTTCCTGGGCAGAGATGTAGCTGTGGCATGAGGATGCAGGGGATCTCTGCTTCAGGACAAAGTCACAGCCACACAGCCCTAGATCTTACCCACCTCAATCTCTGGACACTGAAATCAGATAAGGACTACAACACAGTATCTGTGCCATACTCCTCTCTTAGTCAGCATCTGGTCCAGGAGGTCTTGTCTGTTTTTTCCCTGGGTCCACCCTTTAGTCTTTGCTCAGGTTTAAACTGCTGGGTTTTTTTTGTTGTTTTCCTTCTTGCACTTCTTTTCCGTCTCTTTCATATTTGTGACAACCTTCAGAAAAGGAAGAGATAGAAGAATTCTACAGCTTCTATGCTTTGGTTGGCATCTGGAGGTATTTGAATACCACTGTTTTTTTTTTACCTACTTTACAATAATTTATTAGTTTCCTACAGTTTTCTTAAATCTGTTCCAGAATATATATATACAAATATATTTTCACATACATTTTGGGGGGGATTGGGGGGGGGGGGGTAGGGGGGGAGGGAAAGTCATGCCTTGGTGTTTAAATATGGTGTTTCTATGAGCAGGCTGGTCAGTACTTTAGACTAATAAACTGTTCCATGCCACTGCGCTCTTTCTGGCAGGCTCTGCCAATAATGGATTGACTAACAATCCCTTAATCAAATATTTTATGGGCAGTTTTATGTTAGAATGGGGTGAACACTTAAACTTGTGGCTCTTAAATTGACCTGTGGGTTCTTAATCACTCTTAAACCACTTCTCATATTCATCCAGTGATGAATTTGTCCTTTTCCTACCATTTATGTTCTCCAAACATCTGGAAGCCCCTTTGACTTTATTGCTAAATCTATTTCCAGTGTAATATTTGGCTTTATGCATTCTTATGTCAGTGACATCCCGGTGAAATGCACACCTATAAAAAGGAATAAAATATCACCAGCTAGTCCCTAATGTGATGTGTTTCCCTTGTGTGTTTTTCTTTGCATCATAATAGGGAGCTCTGGCTTTTCTCTAACTTTCAGCTCGTGGTTTTTACCTTCCATTATTCAGGAAGTAGAATAAGTTTAGGTGGGTTATGCATCTTCTGAGATAGTTGTTTCAGGGATCTTTGTTTTCAAAGCATGCAGGGGGATAAAGTCCACAATACATGCCTGTGTCTTCCATTAGTATGGTGATATTCCTTGAAAGGGCCCTTCCCCGTTCTGCTGCTCTGGAAATCTGGTCAAGAGAAAATTTCCGAGGAAATATCTGTAGAGTGGCCTTGAGTATTTTGGGATGCAAGTTGAGTAGCTGCCACTAGATGACAGTGTAATCTACTGATACAATACCAAAATCAGCATTTCAATAGATTACAATACTGAATTTACTCTTTGCACCAGCAGTTATGACTTGTTTCATTGGATCCGGCCAGAGCCCTCTAGACTCAGGCAAAAGTAAAACGGTCTATTTTATTTTTTTTTACACCCTAAAAATTACTGCTTGGGAGGTCAAAAGTATTGCCTGCAAGTCCTGTGTATGTGTTAGAGAAACAACTGGTAATAAATAGATTCCTCATGATTAAGATGTAACTCATCTCTAAATCTCTTGGGTAGTTGTTTGCACGGTATGTTGCCCTTCTGACCTGGTGGGACTTTTCTCAGGTATCAAAGTATGCACAAGAGGTGGAAGTGTTGAACCATGTCCCTGTTTACTAACTACATTACACATAAGCATCGTGGCAAGGAAACACAGGCAAACTGGTCTAATGGGACGCCATACATACCCTGTTATTTTTATCCTGATCTGAGTCAAGAATTTGTTCTCTTTTGTGCTTTTTTCATTACTTATTTCTGAAAGAGTTAAAAATAAAAAAGTTAGTGTAAACTTTGGTCTTCTTGGATAAACAGGAGCAACGTTATTCTCTGTATTCACCTTCCTTCTTCCTTTGCCTTTTACTTTGCAAAAACAATGAATTACTGCAATTGAAAAAAAAAAGGGAGGGTAATTACAGAATTTTTTTTGCACCTTTTTTTATATCTCTGTTCACCTTCTTCAGTTTCAGCTTGAAAATTACCTTCTTTTGTCCAGAACATGTTGAAAAGAGACTTGATGCAATAGAGTAGAATGATATTCGAACGACAAATGCAGCCTTGTTGTTCCAGCAGTGGCTGGGACAGTTACCTGTGGGTTAGTTTGCATTTTGATATGCAGATTTTGTCGAAAACATTTTTTGTAAGTGGCTTTTAGGACTTAGTTAATGACTACACCTTTGTTTGTAGCTGACATTTATTTCTAGGCTGCTCAGCGCTGTGAAAGAAACAGGTACTCTGCCACTGGAGTCACTCACCACACAAGTTTTCACAGCATCGTAAAAGGCAACAAAGAATCTAAACCCCCAAATACTATAAAGTAAGCCATTTTTCCCCCGACTTGTTAATTTCAGGCTTGCATGTCAGTTTTTGGTTGAAGAGTGGTAAATATCTGAGAAGTGCCAGATTAAAATCCTCTGGGAGCCATGAGAATTAGCAGTGCAATTAGCCAGGTGAGGCAGCCTCCACTGAAAACTGAAGAGCTTCAGCCTCCTAACGTGGCCCCTTGCAGGTCTACCAATGCAGTGCATTGAAATTTGCCACATCATGTGGTTAACAAAGGCAGTCTCCTGTAAGACAAATTTCTGTTCAAAATCCTAGCACAGCAATGACACTGAGCCCTGACACGGATAACCACTGCAAATCAAATTTTTGTGTATTTCTATTCCCTTGTACTACTGTCCTGCCAGAAGACACAACTTAGAAAATATTTGTGCTACAAATGTATGTAATTAGAAGTATGGAAAACAATCAATATACGGCCATAAATCTGAATGGGGATGGAAAAGTAAACATGTGGGCAAGACTAAGCTGTGAGAGGAGTGGACCCTCTGACTTGCTGTTGTTAGAGGCATATCCTCGGGGGACGTGTATCTGGCTGAACTCAGAGATCCACTGAATAAATTACTGGAAATAAAATTGATCAGAATGGGTGCATAATGGTGCTTCCAAATCTGTGTCAGAGAAGACACAACAGTGATTTTTTTTTTTTTTTTTTAACCGGTTATCCATCAGCAAAAGCCTTCCTGCTAATTCTGTCTTCAACCAGAAGCTGCTAGCACAGACAGCGACTGCGGTGGCTGTTTGAGTATCGATTGGAACCCAGATTCAGCAGGAGGATGTGCAAATGTCTTGTGGCAGGTCTGTGCAGGCAGGTCTGGGGGAAGCAGAGTGCTGTGCATCCACAAACGTGACATCAAGCTGCTGCTGAAAGGACTTTGAGAGAGATGGAGGGGAAGGGAATTGCAAGTCTTTGCTGAAAGGCCCGTGTTTCTTCTTCTCTTTAGGGTGGTTCTCCGACTTTCTCACTGTCTACTGCTGAGGTGTCAGCAGCAGCCGTGTGCCGAGTGGCTGTGGCAGGACCTCAATCATTTCCATAGCTTTTTGCACACAAAATCTGCCTCACGCTGTGAGGTAAGACAATGCTTGCAGGAAAGTTTTTCCTTCCTTCCATTTCTGGCTTAAAACAAGCATCAACTATGGCAAAAGGAAAGCATTTTTAGGCCTGGAGGCCACACACAGCAGTGGTAGGGAGGGGAGGGCCCAGGTCTCTGAAGGCCTATGTGTTGCGGCGCTGGGGCTGCCGGACTTTCCTTCTTGTGAGCCCACAGGAAAGCCCCATTGCTCCAGATGGAAAAGAAAGACACCAACTGCCCGAGAACAGGGGTCTGAGCCTGGCTTGTGCCTCCTGGAATGCCACAGTTCCAGAGGCTTTTTTAACCATTGAAAAGGACCAGTATTCAGCGGGTCTCAGAGAACCGAGACAAGAACTAGTGAGGGGTCTGACACATCTCACAATGTGTCCCCTTGTGCATTCATGGGGAGAGCGGAAGTGCTGCCATTATTTATTTTCATGAACAGTGATTTGCTTGATAACCCTCCTATAGGTATTTCACATACTTGTCCCCACAACTTGCCCGCTATTCCTGTGGGAGAACGCGGCAAGCATAGCAACATGACAAAAAAGATGTGTGAGAGTGGGATGGGAATTAGGCCAACTGAATGTTTTCTATGTATGTGCGTTCAAATATGTTTGTTTGCATGCATGCCACCTAGCATATAAAAGCTGTCTGCCCAGTTCTGGTGTATGTATGTGCCTATAAAACAATTTCCTCAGCTTCAGCTTAAACCTACATGCTAACATCTAAGGGGAAAAAACCAAGCTCTTGCTCCCAAGAGCTGTTTGTTTGAGTTGAGAAGGCAGATGCATGGCCTTGACAAGCCAAGGGTGCAGGTGGGTCAGAAATGATTGAACATCCCATACTGCTGGATGTCATGTCCCATTTTCATGGTGAATGCAGAATGAAACTTACGGATCTCAGAGGTGCACATACACACCATTCTGTCTTACACTGACAGGCACATTAACTTCATTTGAAGAAAGCACCTGAAGAAAAGGTTTGTTTTAATGACAAACTGTCCTGCACGAGGGTGCCTGTAATTATGCAATCGCAGAATTAGAAATCCAGCAGCAATCCACAATTTTCACTGACTTCAGATTGAACTGAAAATGCACAAATAATTCTTAAAACAAACAGTTCAAGTCAGGCAAAGGAAGTAATCACCCTAAGTTTAAAATCCAGACACACACACACAAAAGAGCACCTTCCTCAAATAATCAAACCTTCCTGTTGATAGAGCTTCCCTTGAAATTCTCCCTTTGTAGATAGCACATAGACCCTGGAAGCATGTCTCTTCTGTGCTTTGTATATGACTTATGATTCACACAGGGGGACATACCATGGACTTTTCTGATCTGGAAACATTTTCTATCTCTGCTTTTCCTTCATTTGTGTACGTGTAAATTCCTACAATGACAGAGAGGTAAGGAGACAGCCCACTATTTTCTTGCAGTCGTCAGATATCCATCTTTTTACCCTAAAATTATCCTCCTAGCTAGTTGAATCAAAATATATGTTGTCCATCACTGGCATCCAGAAGAAAACATGGCACCCTCCAAAGCCTATTACTCAAGTAGGTATAGAAGTGCTATCTTTTTAATTTTAAATGTGTGAGCAATGGTTTACCAGATCATAGCTGCAAACACCTGAAAAAACTTTTATGCATTCCTCATCTTGGAGTGTCAGAGCAGAGCTGCTGGACAGCACTCATTTTTACCCTCTTCTCTAAGGCTTCTGAACTTAGGATCCAAGCCCTTCTGAACCAACCAAATGCATACAGGCTGTAAACCTTGGAACAAAAAGTCACACACTGGCTTATGGGAGAGGCACAAGTCCCCATGTTTCTGACATCTGACGAGAAGAAAGGTAAAAGTTACAACACTGCGGAATGAATGAAAAGCCACAGGGTGTTATTACTGGTCAGTGTAATAGGAGTAATTGAGGATAGTGGAGCCTGCTGTAGGAAGTGAGAATTTCCCCAGTTTCAGATTATTAAAAAAAACCCATAAAATGGCATTATGGCATTGCCGTTTCAGTAATGCTGCACTGCATTAATGTCTTCCTATTTATAGCCTCAGTTTACTCTTAACAAAGTCCCTACTTTCTGCCCGCGAAGTATTCCCTAGAGAATTGTCCAATCTAGCTTTAAATAACTTGAGCAACTGTGCTTCCATCATTTACCTTTGGGTATGATTACTTGGCCGAGAGAATTCTGGAGGATTTGGTTTATGATGATGTTTGCTGACTGAATTCTGTAATTCTGTATATAGGAGTTTGACCGTAAATTACAGCATTCTGTTTTTTCCTGAGATTTGAATGAACCAATTCAGATGCCTTGCAGCACATTTTGAATGGGAGGTTAGTGCCTAAATAGCCTTAATAACTTGTCTCTAAGTGAATATTCACTGCTAACTACTAGCAAGCCCTTCCTCTGCTACCCTGCCCTGGTACAGTATTGTGTGGAATTGCCCTCCTTGCCCAATGGCTTACTCTCAGCCTGTTTTTTTACAGAGAACTGGTGGAAGCACGGCTCACGCTTAGTAGAGCAAGAGTTAGAGCAAGTGTGCATAAGGAGAGAATCTTTTTTATAGCTCTTTCCTTGAGGCTGAATGAGAAGGAATTAGACTCACACCCACTATTGCTCAGTAGTACTTCAGGTAAATGTCTGTATGCAGACTTTTCATTGAAAACACCGACTCTCTGATACAATCCCATCAGTTGGCCAAATGTCAGATACCAGATCTTGCTCACTTCTCAGTCTGCAGCTGATGAACAACATGTCTGTGTTACAGACAGATTTCTTTATGGTTTAAAACCAAAAGAGTTTAGGATGTCTTCTTTACTGAAGTCAAAATTCACTCTTAATAAGTAGGGTTTTCTGCAATACCCATGAGTGAGATTTGGGACTGTCAGAAAGATAAGGCTTAATGATAGATTTTAGAAAAAAGGATTAGTTAGGTAGCAAAGATAGCACAATTTAAGCATTACCCTGGCAGGATGGTTCCCCCTTATTGGAACTTGCAGTTCTTTAGAAGTTTCATGGCAGAGTTCATGAAAAAGTAGAGACTTTTGAATTGAGCCCAAACTGAGAAAGAAATGGAGTTCTGGCCAAGGGCCAGTGTTTTCAGAATTGTTGATCAAAGATAAGCTTTATCACAGTTGGTCTTTAGAAAAATACTGACATATCAGAGAAAAAATGAACTAAAACAGATGGAATTTGAGCCCTTACAGTTTGAGCTGAGCTGGCTTTTTCTTTCTTCTTTTCTTTCTCCCTCTCTCGCCTCTTTTTTTGTTTTGATTTTGTTTTTGTCCTGTAATCACACGCAGATAGGGAAAAAAAAAAAAAAAAAAAAAAAAAGGGTGGTGATACAGGTGTAAAATTTGTTGTAAATTACAAACACTTGAGGGTCTTTAGAGAGCAAAACAGATATAAAGCCTATGTTCAGCCTTAACTGTTACTCATTCCTGTGGTGGTTGGGAATGATTAAGTCATTCTTAATGTAGTGGAAGCTGAGATCAGGCTCCACTTCTCCTATAGCTCTTTAAAGGTGAAGCCGCTATAATTACTATAATAAATGTAATGAACTATTGATAAGTGCAGTCCACAGTAGAGTTACTATATACATGTCGGTAAATCAGAACCACCAGATTTATTCCTGGATGTGCTTTCTGAGTTTAACCATCACTGTGAGTGTGGCAACTATTAGGAGAGCAGAGAGAATATGTGGGAAAATACAGACATTGTTAACTACATCACATTCTTGGCCCACTTGATTTCTGGCAATTCTTTTCTAGCACTCTCAAGGCTGTAGAGCCACAGGTTGGAATTGTGGGCAGATTTAGGGCAGAAGGGACCTCTGGAGGATGTTCAGTCCAAACCTTTGCTTAAAGCACGTGTACTTGTAACTGAGTGCTCAGGACCCTTTCGGTTGTGTTTTGAATGTCTACAAGTACAGATACATTGTGCAGCCTCTCTGTGCAGCCTGCTTTGGTCCATAACCACTCTCACTGTGAAATATTTCCTCTCGGATGCAATCAGAATTTTTGTAATCCTATTTATTACTTTCTACTTAAAGCCCTTCTTTGTTTTTAGAAGAGTTCAAACAGCTTCTGACTTCTTCAGCTGACATTCTCTTTATAAAAAGGGATGTCATCTGATGAGGAGAGCACAAGTATGCCAAGTGACATATATAACCAATCACAAAATCTGGGCTTTTAATTCTAAAGGGCCAAAGCCCTGTGAAACACTCATTATGAATATTGGTGGAAAATCCGTAAACCCAAATATATTCCTAAAAGCAGTCAGTCAAACAATTACAAAGAGCAGACAAGCTCAGAAAAAGATCTTGCTCCATGTGTGGAGAATTTGCAAAGGAGAGAAGAAAAGGCCTCAACAGAGGATCCCATTGTCTGCAGCCTGTTCTTATTAGGGGTGAGCACACTGGAGTCAATGGGAACCACATACAGGTTCTAGAAGGGGTAGATTTGGCTCTGAAAAATAAGACGATGCATTGAAGCCCTTTGCATTTCTGCTCTTTGCTTGGTACTCCTTTTCTGTGATTAAAATTTAACTCGTTGAAGAAACGACTGTTTTTTTACTCAGATATTTCTGCATTAGCCATGCTAACCTCCATTCCTTTTTGCTGTGACACCTTCAGAAATGTATTTCTTGCACCAGCACAAGAAAAGGAATGAGGCTCTTGCACATCGGTTGAAAATGAAGAAATGGCATCTTACAAGAGGAATTGTACAAGGGGAACCTGATCTTACAGACAGATGGCTGCAGAATAAATGCTACATATATGTGAGATACACTACATAATTCTGAAGAAGCCAATGGATTTACTGTCAAAGCAAAAAGAGAAAGGGTGTGAAATTTCATCCATTTCTGTTTCATCTGGTAATAAAAAACTCCTCTCACAATACAGGAATTTTGAACCATGATGAGTAAAATGAATTTGAAAACTATGTTAAAATACAGAGGCAGGCCTGACTAGCATCACAATTTAAACCACCTCTTTATTTCCACTGAAACTAAACTGAAATTCTGACGTGCTTTTTTTTGAAATTCATTATGTCAACATAAGTAGGTGCAGCTTATCATCACTTAGATGGTTGTTATTTTTTAGCTGTTTAATTCATTGACTCACATCCGGCAATAATTCATGCAAAATGGGCTCTGAACTCCTTTGCAATATGCAGATTTGTGTGCAAATGAGCGTTACCTATGGTGTTCACACTGAAGCGTTTTTCTTTGATGTACATTTCTGACATTCTGAGATTGTAAAGAAGAAAATAACTTTAAAAATTTTAAGAAACCTTAATTGAAGTTAACATAAAAGAAGATACATGGTGTTAATTGGTCTGTTTCAGGAATAATTTGGGCCTTTGAGACCATGTCCCTTACCCCCCGCCAAAGTGTCAAGACTCACATCTTTAATTCAACAATCTTTGTATTAATTACCTCTGGATAAGGTAAGCTTTGATTGGGAGTCTTTTATTGTAAAATTACAGTACATTGCCTGCTTTAAGATAAATAAATTAGGGTTGAACTTGAAAAAAATTCTCCATCCAGCTGTGAATGGGAAAGTGAATTTGAGTATCAAATGCTAGATGAAAGAACAGTTTTCATGAGACTTTCTTAATGGGGGAAAAGTGCTTTCTTTTGGTTTCTCTTTTTCCATTGTTTTTTTGCACGTTGAAAAATAATATCTTCATCAAGAGATGGAAACCATTGGGTTCCAGGGTTGCCAATATTTTTGTACCAAGAGGCCACTTTTTTCCCCATGGGAACTCAACTTTCTCTTCTAAGAGTGATTTCCCAGCATCCAGTGAATCTGTCACAGAGTGATCTGATCAGTCAGATAGGTATGACCCTAGTTTCCCTGTTCCTAATTATGTCTAGCTGGCTGTCCATTAAAACCAGAACTTCATTTTCTTTTCAGAGATGGGAGGATTGAAACTGAAGAGTACTTGAACAAGACTGGCTGCAAGGCTTGGAAAGCTGCAGGCAGTGTGGGAAGCATAAACACAACTTGTGTTCCTGACTCGTCCCAGAAGAGGACTAGCCATCCCTCACCTTGTTGTAACGGAGATGCTCAGTTGTGTTTGGAAGCTGGGACCTGTGTGCTCAAGAGATGGTGTACTTTGTGTGGGGGTAACAGGGCTGACTCCAGCATGCTGCCTGCACATATATCTCCATTGCAATGAAGTGCTTTGAAACATTGCATTGGTGAATGTTAATAGGGCTTTTCAGCCTGTAGGCTTAGTTCTCACCTCAGAGTTGCTAGTGTGACTTCTCCAGATCAGTGAGATGTGCCATGAGCCTTGTGTCCCTTTGGGAGCTAACACACATACATATCATCTGAGAGAAGCAAAAGTGTTAGGTAAAATATTAGCTATGATGTTTGAAAGCTTGACCTATGAAGATGGTGATGTCCAAAGAGTTGGCATACTACAATTTCAGAGCTGACAATTTCATAGTGGTTTCACTGGACTTCGGCAGAAAGACACACCTGATGGCTCTTCAAAAGATTTTCTGCATGTACAAAAGACCTAATGATATCGGCCCATTTTTTTGTTCCTACCTGACAGTGTCTTTCACCTTGTCTTCCCTTCTTGGACCTTTTGCTTGGTGCAGAGCGGTCCCATTTGCCCAGTCAGCTCAGAAGGTGTGTCAGTGGTAACGGGATGCTGGAAGCTTCAGGTTTGCCATCGGAGCTATTAACTGTGTCAGTAGATCAGATTAAAGCCTGTGTTTTTGAAAATGGTGTGTGTGTATAGTCACCACTGCTTGGCCCCTTAATTTACATAGAAATCAGCTGAATTGAAAGATAACCAGGAGAAAAGAGCCAGTCCTTTTATTTTATCAGAAAGTCTAGAAACGTTGACGCAGCAAGGCAGAGCACCTATTCAATCCACCCCCACTCTGGATGGTGAAAGGTACCAACAACACCTTGAACCCACTGTGGGAGCTTGACCCAAGAGCTGCTTGCATACTGCTGTGGCTCATTGTGCTAGGCCACAGAGATTTTCATCCTACTACGTTTTCTCATCCCCTAGAGGCAGACTTGTCAAGAAGCCTTTTGTCTGGCACAGTGTTTTCAAATCCAAACTCTGATAATTATCTGTGGTTCTGCTGCTGACTTGAAAGGCAATTGCTAGGCATTGAATCCCCACTCCCTTCAGTACAAAAATTAAGAGTAAGGAGAAGAAGCATTTCTGTGCCTGCTTCTCTCTCCAACACTTGACACCAAATGCACATGTGAGGCTGACCGTCAAAGATAAATGAGTTCAATAGAAAAGAGCAGGCGCACACTTGGATCTCCATGTAATACAGTACAAATCAGTAGAAAGTGCAACACAAAGGCTTTGCATGGCAGACTCTGCTAATCAGAAGAGGTGAGTGTTTTAGCATATTTAAACGAGGTGAGGGCATCCACTAATCAAACAACAGAATCCAGAGGTACTGAAAGAGCAAGGGAAAGGCTGTTGCTTAAAACTTTTCCACACGGATGGCGTATTTTTGAAATATCATTAAATGTGATGATCTAGGTTTATAGGAAGATAATGAGCTAAGTAACAAATATGTCAAAACTAAACTATTAAACACTGTAATTATGCTGGATACAGATTAGTTGCTGAAAAAGTTTCCCATTATTGCACTCTAACTGTCAGGAAAGTGCAGTAAAATAATGGGTTTTCTTTTCACTTGATTGATTTAGCATAAGGTACCATGTGGTAACTTTTTAACAGCCTTCATGGGATGCAATAAAAATTGCATCGGAAGCCTACATCTTCTCCAATATAAATTGGTGCAAAGTATACATATGTGATAAAAAACTCATTTTTCATACACAAGACTTTAAAAGCTTTCACACTGTCTAAGTACACTGTTTAAAAACTATTCCATTTATAGTTTCTCTTATAGTCTTCTACCTTTCTCTACTGTTTTTCAAATCAAGGCCAGGTTGCCGTCACATTCATTGCAGTAGCAATACTTTTTGTTAATCGGTCAGGAAAGAGAATTAGTTTTACATCAACATTTTAAAGAGATATTTTCTTAAAACCTCCCAGGGAAACAATTACCTCTTACTGAGAATTATAGAATGTGTACAAGCTTCCTAGGCCAATAGATCATTGCCGTATGAGTATAACAAAGGTTAGTTAGCAGTCATGGGTTTTCTTTGGGAATATTGCCTTCACAGAAGCAGATCTCAAAGGAGATGAGCTTATTTTAAGCAGATATTCATTAGGAAGCTGCTGAACCACTAGAGACATTCTGGATACAAAATAGGATATCTGGTTTGTGTTTTCTTTTGTAGGTAATAAGAGACAATACCTAGGATCATGATCAGAACCTCTGATTCATTGCTATGATAGGTTATATTATGTCAGGTGACATTTTTAACTTTTTGTCTATTTCTTAAAAGAATGGTTTTATTGAATTTTAAGCACATGAGAGCGTCAGACTCTTAGCTTGAAAACTGGTGTCTTTCTCCACTTATGAAAGTGATGCCACCTTCTGGATATGCCCTGGATTTGCCATAGCTGCTTTTCATGTGGCTGAATTATCTGCTTTGGAACAGAATTTATATTTTTGTTGTCTTCAGTAGAATCTGGATGGAGGTTGCATACCTCACGAGAGCAAGAGGGGAACAAAAGTCCTATCTTTTGAAGGTAGGAGGGGGTAAGTGTTCAGCGTGTTATTGGATCTTTTGATGAAATATGTACCTTTCTCAATGTACAAACAGCTGAAGAAAAGTACTGGACAGAAGAAAGAGATGATTGCATGTTTTAAACAGTAAGATTTTTTATGCCAAATACTATCTAGGAATGGTAATCTAATTGGATTGAATACTTGAGTTCAGAAAAGAAACAGAATCAGGAAGATCTTTCTTAAGAGTGAAAAAAGTTATTGAAAAATTGAGAAATGGTTGTTTCTATCAAAAACCTAGAATAAAGAGTTCTTGTATTTACACAGTAATCTCATCTATGATGAAAATTGTACAATCAAATTTGAAAGGAGGCTTGGGAAATTAATCTTTTCAGCTGTACAAAAGAAAGCTTTTGACTTATCACTTTTGACAATATGTATACAATGGGGAAGGAGCAGAATGATGTCTGTGGGAACAATGCTGTACAGTCAGGGACTGGCTAAAGGGCAAATTCTGCTCTTTCTCCATTATGTTTTGGGAGGCAGGATTCCACTGTCTGCACACTGAATCCACAGTAGTTTCAGGCACACATAAAGGCTAGTGGCAAAACAAATAGAAGTATTACATGGAAGTTCAGTGCCCATGCTTGAAGATTTCTGTTGTATGCACAGAATGACAGCACTTCTGGACTGGGGCAGAAGAATTCTGAAGAAGAAAAAAAAGAAGGAAACACAAACTGAACAGCTGAAAGACCAGAGAGGGAACATACGAGTCCTCAATGGCTCTGAAACATAGATTTCTTTGAAGGCTTTTCCTCCCTTCCCTTCCCTTCCCTTCCCTTCCCTTCCCTTCCCTTCCCTTCCCTTCCCTTCCCTTCCCTTCCCTTCCCTTCCCTTCCCTTCCCTTCCCTTCCCTTCCCTTCCCTTCCCTTCCCTTCCCTTCCCTTCCCTTCCCTTCCCTTCCCTTCCCTTCCCTTCCCTTCCCTTCCCTTCCCTTCCCTTCCCTTCCCTTCCCTTCCCTCCCTTTCCCCTTCCTTTCCCCTCCCCTTCCCCTCCCCTTCCCCTCCCCTTCCCTCCCCTCCTTCCCTCCTTCCTACTGACCAAGCATTCTTTGGGACTTGAGCAATGCTGGTCAATACATAGAACACAGGGCTTAAATTTGGGATCTGCAGCTCATTTCTCACCCCAGTCTTGCCACAGGGTCTCTCTGAATGTCTCACAAGATATTTCTTCCTCTCATTTCCTCATTTTGCTACTTTTAGAAATGTTTGTATCTTCATACCACACCAGCATTCCCCATCAAGAGAGATCCAAATGTCTCTTTACTAGATGGAGTTAATGATTTTTTCCAGGAGCTGTTTTTCCAGGGAAGGGGAAAAATACTGTCAAGTTTTTCTCTGCCTTTATATTTTAAATCAGGCACTAAACAGGTATCTTTCATTGCCTTTACATCAGCAATCTCTTTCTGTGATACAATCATTCACCAATCTACCAACAGAAATGGAAGAGCTGAAAGCAAAAATCTTTGATATTTTGGAACTTTTTGATTTATTACACCGTATGGATTGTTCAGAAAAGTGGTTTATAACTGGTTGAGTTGACTATGAAAGATGGAGAAACTGAAGAATCTCAAATAGGTTCTGTCATGGTACGTAACCACCAGAAACTGCTACATTTACAATATAATCATTCACGTACATATTCATACACGTCAGTTTTCTTGTTATGTGTCCACCTCAACTCTGTCTTAAGCCTGTACATCCATAAATATCAAACCATATGGGTGTATAAGCGAGGTTACACATTCTCTGCTAATGTTAAATATGCGTGTCCTTGTTGGGATGAAGGTGGCTAACTGTTTTTAACAATGAACATTTATGCCTTCAGTGCAGAAACATGGACATACTCGGACATTGTTGCTGTGTTTCCTCTTGTGAAATGTGCTATCTGTCAAAGGGAGAACAAACTGGGGTATAAGCAGGGTTGTGGGCAAGTATCCCTGTCCAGAAATCCCACAGCTTCCTGGTCTGACACTAACATACCAGCAAGATTTCCTCTCACAGAACTGGAATATGGTGTTTCCTGACGGAGCTTCCTCCCATATTACTGACAGATGTCCAGTTACTCTCCTGCGATTCAACTACTGAGAAATGTTTCCACCAATGCAAGATAAAAGTTTTAAGGAAATTAGTATAAATAATTCTGCCCAGGAAGTTACAACATGTATTATGACCAAGTGAATCAAAGTGAGATCTGTCTGAAGGAGATTTACAGTGAAATGAGTTGAAGGATAAAAGAAGATGAAGAAATTACTGCAGAATTAGATTATTTTTCTGTAAGTTTGGCAAAGAAACAATGTATGAATTTGGAGACAGTTTCTGAAGGTGATAATTTGAAAATATTTTTTTAAATGCTGTCATAACATATTGTGCCAAAAGCAGAAAAAAACAATGAAAAAACTGTGATTGAGTAAAGAAGCATAGGAACACAGAGACTGAGAGAACACATTTTTAAAGATTCGCTCAAAAACTCACTTATCTGTCTGTAATTAAATTAGTCTCGAGCCCTGTAGGACTTGATTTAAGGTGCAGTCAAGTCAGCGGAAAAACTCAGGTAACATCTTCATACTGAAATGTCCTTTAAACAGTGTCTAAGATAAGCAGCCGTTCCCACCATTCATTAAATCTGTGGGATTCATGGGAGATTTTCAGTATCTTTTATCAAGTCCAGATCCTTTTCATTGCCATTTACAATGCAGTCTAAAAGACGAGTGATTCATTTTCATGATAGATTTCTTTTGGCCCACCTCCAGCCCAGTGATTTCAAGATGTTATTCAAGCACCTGATTTCTGAACCCCGAATGATGCAGTACGAGGATACCATCAAGCCACAGCTTAAAACACCATTTGTTCCCCTTCAAAGTGGTATTCACATTTCTTTATGGAATATTTAAGGGGTGCATATTGTTCTGACAGCATACTGAAGCAACACCTTTTCTGGTGATGTAATGACTGTTAACAGCTTAACAATTGCATAGCCAGCTAATAATGGGAAGGGTATGTTGGATTCTACTAATTTTGAAGTGATGTCAGCCAAAGGTTTGTAGGATCATAGTTTTAGATTTTTTAAATAACTACATCTGGTATACTTTATGTTGATTCTACTCTGCTTTGGATTGCAGTTGTGCAGTGCTTTGTGATGCACCTTGCAAAATCTGTATATTTTCACCTTGTCTTGACCTTTGTCTTGATATAGCCTAGCCTTTGGACTAGGCTATAAGGATTCAAGTCTCATGCAGAAGAGTTGTTGTTGTCTCTCATTAAAATCCAGATTGCTCCCATGCTTCATGACTAATGCTGTGTAAAATCCCACTTGTTGAGCATCTGATTTGCCTCCGTTGCCAGGACATGGAAAGTTCTTATACTTACCACATATTTTAAAGGTTGTAAGTGATGTACTGAGCTAACTTGTAGCCTAGTTCTGTAAAGTTTTAATGACTGAGTCCCAGTCTGCAGGTGATGTATTTTATGATTAAGATTATGGGACTCTTTAATCTGCCATGAATTCTACCATATTTTAAATGTACGCAATGATATCTAGCCTCATAGAGAAGTTGAAGCTTTGTTGAAATCTGTGTATCTCTTTGAAGAACACGACATGGGAAGCAGACTCAGGAGTGGGTAATGCTTCGAATTGCCAATGTCCTTGGTTTGGTTTAGGCTTTGAAGTCTGAAACTAAATTTGCTGAGGCTAAAAATGTATTGTATTTTGAAACACTGAAATATGTTAGGTGCTTAGCAGATTGCTTGCATACTGATGAACAAGATGATTGATTATTAACATTCAGAAGAGCTTTTTGCTAGGAATGAATCAGCAGCTATTCTAAGCTCCCTGGAAGCGCGGATTCCTTTTCAAATACATGTAATATTTTACCACATGCAAAAAGGAAGACCTCAGAAATGGCAGATGAGCTTTTGAAAGGGGCTACCTTTCAAGAGTCCCTCAAATTTACAAGTTGCTCTTCACAGAAGAGGTTGGAAAACAGGTGGGTCTTTTCCTTCTAGGGCAAAAAGATGCTACCAGTGGGAAAGAAATCTTTCTTCTCATATGTGGATCTTGCACTGTTCATATCAAAGTATTCACGAGACTGGACTTCCACGTCTTTCCAGTCCTGCAAAGTACATTTTTTAAGGAACCAGTACCAAAGTTGCCATATGATCCTGTTCATAAGGAATGCTAAAGCAGTACATATAATTCCAAAACACCTTTTGAAAGAAAAAGTAAAGAACAGTGGAAATAGTGAATACACGTTTCAGGAACATTGTCAATATTAAAAGCATGTTGTGAAATAAGTAGTCGATATGTTGCTTTACCTGTGCAGGTATAAGGTTATAAGTCATTTAGATAATATCTTAGACTGGACAAGCTGATATAATAGGACAATTTCTCAGAGGCATTTATAGCTGCTAAGTGAGTGGGAAAGCTAGTTGTTGCAGCATTGTGTGATTAGGAGTACATTTAAGCTCCAGTGAATTTGACTGTTTGAGATCTCCTTTTCTGTCCTCTAGTAAATTTTCACCCAAGTTGACAACAAAGTTGAATTAAATTGTACTCAAAGTTGCCTTTTACTGCAACACACTGCCCCCCTCTACTAGAAGTAATGGACAGCTGACAAGATTTAGGACCAATGTTACCCAGGATTTCGTATATCAACAGATTCAAACCCAGCTCCTTACAGTCCACCAGGACATGAAGCAACTCTAAGTATAAATTATCAAGCTCTGGGACCATATGTCTAGCAAATGAATAACCTTGGTGGCAGGAGGAGCAGCCCCACAGCCAAAGCAGATAAACACTGCATTTATTTCCTTCAACTTGTAGTAACTGATTAAAGATACTGTCTATCTTTACCAGAAATAGTCCAGTCAGATTCAGGCCCCGGTAATGAAGGCAATTTCTTACTTTTTTTGGAGAATATAAAATGATAGGAAAAAAAATTAAATTCTTCTTTGAAAAAAAAAGAAAAAAGAAAAAGAAAAAGGAAATGAGCATCCCATTCTGCAAGCTCTAGGGAATATCAGGAGGTACCTAAGGGAGCACAAGCTATGCCAGAATGGTAGGCAGAGAAGTGCTTGTCAAAAGACAAGGAAAGTATAGGACCCCTTGTAGAAATGAGATTAACTCCACTAACAGCCTAGAGGTCAAGAAATATGGATTTTCATGTGTTGTCTGGATGCTAGCAGAACAACTCGATTCTCACTGTTTCAGACTGAAGGTCAAGTGCATTGAGGGCTTTCAGCTGCCAGCTGCATGTTTTTCCTAAATAGTTACAGCTGACAAATACACCTCTTGTTCTGCCGACCATTATGGGTACATCGTGACGTCCTGTTTAGTTCAATTTCAGTTAGCAAGATATGAACGCAGCAGGGACGAGAAAAGGGAGGAGGCTGGAGAGGAGATGGAAAAGTACAGAAGTAAGAACCAGGTGTCAAACAGATTGCCCACAGGATGACTCTCTATTGTTTGATGCATTCCTACAGATGAAGTGGTAGGTTCAGGTTCTGTAGGATTTAGGCTTTTATTTCAAGGGAAAAACTGAAATATTTGTATTCTGGACACAAGGCTGGAAACTTTTAATGCAAGTCAATGCAGCCAGCACTCTTTCTGGACAAGTTCACACATTAAACCAACCCCCTGGAACATACAAATCTCTCTGTCCCTAGGTCAGAAAATTCTAAGTGCTACAGCCAGGAGAAATGTGAGATGCTGGAACACCTCTGCGTATAGCAGGGACAGATGGTGTGGGAGAGAGGTGGGGATGGTTGATCAGAAGCAGCAGTAGCCACAACTTGCTGCAGTTCTTGATACCAATGGCCCTACTAGTAGCAGTGTGGCTGCATTAGTCATTTTCTCTACTCATTTCAGGTAATAATGCTAAGTTATCATCTCTTGCTAGGTAAAAGTCAAACGCTCACAAAACTTAAATGTATGGGTAGGAGCATGCAGTCAAGTTACCAAAGGTGAAGTAAAGAGATAAGACATGCTATGTGTCTTTGTTTTCTCTTTTCTTTCTGCCCCCATGGAAATCTGTGGAGATTTCCCCCCCCCTCCCCCCCCCTCCCCCCCCCCCCCCCAGAAACTCCTTCCTTTATTTAGGGACATGAGGGCCAGCACAGAAGCTGTTACCACTAACCCACAGTCAGAGTGAGGTATGACCAGCAAGAACCCGGTGACAGAGATTCCATGTGGGAAAAGAAGGGCCAGTCACTGTGTATTAAGCTCGAAGATGAATTCAAATTATTTGGCATGCAGCAGTGTCAGCACAATCTCTGTGCAGCCTGCATGCAGTTCTGAGTTTTGCAATTCAACATCTATACCAAAGAGGAGGTTGACTTAAATAACATAGTTAGAACAAGTCAATAAATAAGTACTTTTTGCTAACGCTCTGTTTTTGGAGCCATTATTGTTCATGTGGGTCATATCTACAAGCATTTACCCATCCCCAGGACTGTTAGAAAATCGCTTACTTAGTAAAATGGAAGCTAAGGTTCTAATTCATGATTCCAGGAGATGAAGCTTCCATAGAAACACGGCTACTGACGGTGTTTGTAGGAATCAAGTATCTGTAAGTGCAGGGAGGAAGAGATAACCATTCTGGTTCCATGATGTCCTACACCAACATCTTCAGATGCTTGATGCAGTGCTATGCCTGAATATTTTTTTAATGTCAGTATCTTGTGCTAGCCCAAAATTTGTTTCATAAATGCCTTAGTTAAATGCTTGATTTTTTTACATTTCTTCTTATAAATATTAATTATTGCTACAATTAAATCTCAGAAATTACTATAACGTCAAGGTCTCATCAGGAGAAACTTACTTTCACTGATATCAGGGTATCCACACAGGCAGTTAGGATCACTAGTAGATGCTGCAGAAGAGAAAAGTCTAACTGCCCACCACCATGTTTGAAAATATCTTGTGCATTACTTCTGGAGGGTAGATTTCCTTTAAATATGTCAGGGAAGGCATGGATATCGTACTCTGGTCTGTTTCTTTTGAGCAGACCAGATCTGTCCTTTCACAGCCAGTTAATGCTATCTGCACAACTGTTGCAGACTGAGACCCACCCTACTAAAACCCCCTTCCACTCCACATGCAAAGTTTTGCCTACCTTCAAGGCAAACCAAGGGCAGAAAGGCAAACCCAGATGGCAAGTGGATGGAAAAGGTCTTCTGTTCTGCTGAAGGAAGCAGAATGGGCTGGACGTGAGCTAACCTGCATAGGGCAGGAGCTGGATGTCAGGCTTAAGGGGTAAGGGAGGAAATGGATGCAAACAGGGCTGTGTGTGACATATGGTTCTCTTTGCTCTTATTCTAGTGGAAGTTTCTTAGTAGATATGAAGTCCTGTGCCTGGTTGTGTAAAGCCCATTAGCATATGTCTCTGCAGTGGGTTTCCGTGGCAGAGTTCCAGTAATTACTGTTCATTAGTATTCATTAGTACCAGGTCTTGCCTGATCTTAAGTTCATGTTGAATCAGCTCTGCTGTAAAATTTTTGATATGGGCTGGATGTAGAGGTCAGCATGGAGGCATTAATTAGGCCTGGTAGTCAGAAGTTATTTTCATGGCTCTTCAGATAGGGTGTGCTTCAGATGCACCATAGCTTTTCCTTCTGAAGTGGAAAGCATATATATGTAAAGTGGAGCTGTGGTGAGCCTGACACTCATCGGCTTGAGAATACAAAAACATGAATTTAAAGAAAGCCATAAACTTGCTCTCTGGAGTGACCCCTTAAAAATATGCAGGGGTTTCAGGGACTTTACTGTTGCTGCCACTTAGGAATGTTGACACTGGAAAGAATTTGAAGGTACAAAATATGGATGTTGGAGGATAATGCGATTTGTATTTGTTACTGTTCATTGCTCTCTCCATCAGGTATTACTGGTAATAACGTAACCCTTAGCTTTTAGGGTATGCCCTCAACCTTCCAAAAAAAAAAAAAAAGAAAAAAGAAAAAAAAAAAAAAAAAAAGGGGAACACACCAGGTAACAAATGTACTCGTGTCTTATTAAAAAGAAAGGAAAAAAAAGTCATGTCAGACTAGTTGTTATTACATTGAGCCAAAGAGTTCAAGGCACTTTTGGAACCCAGAGACACCTCTGAGTGGATAGAAGAACATTTCTGTGAGCAAAGGCTGAGTAAAATCTGAAGTTGCTTTTTCCTTTATTTTTTTTTTTTCCTTGAACAGAGTGAAAGAAACTGAAATTATTACAGTTCAAAGACAAAAGTGTGTTTGCTATGCACATCTCGAACCATACTTTTATGAAAAAGTAAAGCTTTATTTCCTTTTGTCTGTACTTTAACCATCTTGAAAATAATGATTTTCAGTATGAAAATCCATACTTAATTTTAAACAGAAGCTTTTTCACCTGAGAAAAGTATACAAAGATTTATACACTCAAGCATCCATCCACGATACCCCGAGATATTTTCTTTCAGGTAGCCAATGTCTCCTCTAAGAGAATTAAAGCCTGCAGTGTGAAGATACAATTGGTGATATCATATTCTTTCACACTTCGGTATATCTGAAGATCACTCCAAAGAAATTTGGCTGGTAAATGGGGAGTATGAAAGCTTTTTTCAGACTTACTCATTTTCAGCAATGACTAAAATGCTTAAGAAGGAGCAAGAAAAGTTCTCCTAGTAAAGGAGATGCACAAACTGCAACCATTCTGCTCATTAAACCATGTCTTTCTACACAACACAACAAGTAGAGCCGTATATCTAGACACACTTCAAAGTACGAAGCATGAAGTCCTTTACTGCTTGGAGTAATCAAAAATTCCAGATGATGGCAATGAGAGAAGACAAGACAAGACAGCCTCTAACCCCTTTCTGGCTTCCTTTAAAGCAGGTGTATTTTAGCATTCGTCTTTTTCCATTTTAGAGATCTTGGGTAAACTTGAAATAATGCATAGTTACCCTGTGAAACTCCTGCTGTGGATGCTCAAATTTAAATAGTGACACAATGAGTGGACACATTCACGGAAGGAAAGTCCACAGATGTCTAAAACATATAAAGAAATAATTCATTTGTTGAATGACAAATTGTTAAGGTTTGTGAGCAGTTTGGTGGATACCATTACTTGACTATTTTCTACACTCTTTGGCTGAGAAAGGAGGAGATAGATAAGCTACTGGGCAAAAAGATCTCTGATATGACCCAGAATGGCCCAGCAGGGTCAACCTTATGTTCTTATGTTGTGGCTCCTGAAAGTCCTGTTGCGATTTTGAAGGTGAAGGATTTCCTTCTCAAATTTAGAGGATGAAACAGATGCTATTATGCACAAAGAATTTTGTTTCAAATGAAAGCAACAAGAACACAAACGATACTGATTAGGAAAACATAACACCTCATAAAACAAAGATGTCTCTGTTAGTTGTATGGACTACAGAGAAAGTCACTGCCCATACATGAAGCCTTTTGAAGGGATCCAGGAGCCACCATGAATGTGGGCAGACCGTAGGTGTGTTGGGTGAAGGAGCTGCAGGGATTTGCAGCCAGCAGTAGGAGAGGGACTGAAAAAACTAATATCACATCCTGTTTGGACTTGTTCCTCAGCCCCAGAAATCTGGCACCCTCTGGGTTGACCTTTGGCACCAGCTGGTTTATAGCTCAGGCTCACACATCTGTCTCCAGAGCAGAACACCTTTTGTGCCTCACCTTACCCTCCACCAAACAGTGCACGCTCTCTGGATCCCAGCTGAACTGGATACTTTTCAATTCCAAATGATTTAAAAGGAGACACAATCCTTTTGTAGGGTTTCTTTGCATGAGATTTCTTTAAAGTTATGCTGGTGCTCTTTGCAGTTTAATGATGTAAACTTGTCAAGCTCGTTCGGGATACAGTATGGAATACATAGCTCAGTGACCTTCTGACACAGTATGATTCACAGATACCTTTAATTAAGTATTGTATGCAAACTGTCCTCAAAGTAGACAGGTTTTCAGCCAGAACATTTAAGGTCTAGAATGTCTGAATTGCAGCATCACTTACATTTTACTAGGAGCTATTTGATCACAAGGCAGCCTAGATGTTGTAAATGCAATCCCTTCTTCCCTCAAGAAAAATAAAATGCAGTCTCCACTAAATAAGAAATAGAAAACCCTTTCTGCCAATAAAAAATTAAAATTCTCTTTATCCGAGGATAAGAAAAAATTAAGTTCAGTGTCGGTACCTTCCACATACAGCATATAGTGCTCCTTTACTTTCTCGTCATGCTTGGCATCTTGTTTTAGGATTCCTCTTTGATGTTGTACTCCTGCTTCAGGAGATTTTTTTCTAGTTCAGGGAAAGAATGATGCGTATTTAATAAACAAACCTGGGAACTAATACAAATCTGTGTTGACAAATGCTTGTCAAGAAGAAAACCAAAGAAACAAAATCAATACATGGTCTTGCATTAAATCACATTGTTTACAGATGGATATCTTACAACTTCTTTTTTTTATTTTTTTTATTTACTAAATAGCTGTCCCTGATTAATTTAAGATAAACCGGAATTTGGCTTTATAGAAACAAAAGTTTAAAAAAAAGTTTACAGCCATCCTCTTCAAATATTCTGTCGTTTTTAAGGAAAAAAACATTCCTCCCAGCCTTCCTTATTCTGACACCATTTTACTTTAGAAGATCTCAAAGTACAAGTGAATACATGACACTCGCAGTGTCTCCAGTGTACACATTTTACGTTTGATTTATGACATTACTATATAGGTGCACTTGACAGCTTTCAGATTGAAGCAGAGACAAGAGAGCTTTAAAGTGAGATGGGTTATCTGGGTAAATCTATCAAGGGTTCGTCCTGGGAGAACAAGGAGAGAGGCTTTGTAGAGCCCTGCTGTGTAGCAAGCCTCCATGCTGAGCACATCCCAAGCTCCCTGACAGTTGTGCTCAGCCTTCACTGTAATAACGAATAAAAGGGAGCTCCCTGTAGATTACAGATCTTCCGTGTTTTGACATTGACCTTAATACATAATTTAACCACAAAGCCTGAGAAGTGTGGAACAAGATAAGAAAAGACCACAGAACTGGCAAATAAAGTGATGTTCAATCAGAAATCATATTTGTTCCTGATAGTGGAGATGTGGGCATTAAAAAGGGAGACAGAAAGAGATTGAGAGAGAGAGAGAGAGAGAGAGGAAAGTACAGTCTGGGTTATTTGAAGTTGTATGGATCTCTTTTAAAGGACATATGGTTGTCAAATAAAAGTTTGTCCCGGATCCACAATAGGAAAAAATAACAATAAAAACAAAAGTCAATGGCTATTAAATTTTCATAAGCACTGGATTGCTTCTTTTCTTAAAATACTGTAATGGCACTTACCATGTTTGCCTCATGTTTATGTTTTCGCTTTTAACTCAATGGGCTGTGGAGAAGGCGGTACATAGATGTACCATAATGCTGTCCGTAAGCACATATTTTGACTAATCGTGGTTAATATTTGCCTATTCCAGACCTTAGCTTGTGTTTCTACATGAAAAGAAACAATTGTTTGGATGCTAGGAGTTTGTAGGTTTTTCTTCTTATTTACAGAGAACACTCAATGCACAAGTGAAATGCACAGTGGGATGGGATGGTTGCATGGCAATTGCATATTTTTACGTCAGCTGAAGAGAGGCTCATGCAAAAGAACAGGATTTCTAGCATGAAGAGTGTGACTTGTAGATACTTATAAAATTAAGCACAATTCTTACATTATCAGGGACAAAACAATGTACAAAATTAAAAAAAAAATTATAAATATCACAAAGGAGGCAAGGAGTTGAATAAAAGCGACTTTCATCATTTTTTTCATCAATTTCATTATTTCATCCATACTAGATGTAGGTAGGATGTAGGACTGTAGGACCAGTTAATCTAACATTTTTGCTTCTAAGCCTTTTTTATGTGATTCATGACTTGCTTGTTCTTGTCACACTACAACGTCTGGATGGCAATGGCTACAACAAGAGAATGTTCTCACTTAGTAATGGCATGTTAAATTCAAAATCATTGAAAATATTTACACTGAATAAAATTTAAACTTAAATTAGACTTTGAGTCCAGTTACAAAATTAAAAATTGATGCTCACTTATGGATGGGGTTTCCAGCCTCCTCCCTCACTAGCAAATCTTTCATATGCTGGAAATTCAGGCATGGATCTCTGTCACTCATGCAGTTATAAGTGATGTACCCAGTGGTTCTTTAGTCTTAGAATATAGCTATGTGATCTGGCTGGTTTGAAAATAATACCTTTCCTTGGGTGAAAATGTTTTGACTCTTAAAATAAGACCAAATCCAACTAAACATGACACGTGAAAGGCGTGTTTGTACTTTTTGATGAAAAAAGCTGGATTTTCATTTATTTTACTTTCAAAAATAAACAAGTGAGCAAACAATGTTAAGGGAATAAGAGTACATCAGCAACATTGTTTGTGGTCTTTGTTGCATGCTGACATTATAACAGTATGTAATTTAAAAATATGTGTATATATATTTAAACTATGATATCAGAATTATGTTTTCTTCTGGCAATCTGAACAGTAGAAAAAGCTCAAACTGGAAATAAGGTTTTAACTGAAGGCAGTGCAATGGTCGTGACATTCACTCCCTATCACCACAGCACTCCACCCGCCCCGTAACCCCTCTGACACACTCACTTTCATTTCAGCAATACAACCTACCCCGCTGCATACTTCAAAGGACTGAATATAATACTTCAGCCCTCGACCGCCTGCTACATTATTGAAGAATATTATGACAGTTAAAATCCCAAAGCAACGCTGCAAAGCCTTTGCTGGGATAAACTGGCCTAGCTCAGTACTGAGGATCAGACCCTAAATGAACTTCACGGTGCTTACACCTGACTTGTTAAGAACACAACATTTACTACTTACACAACAATTCTACCATTTGGGGGAAAAAAAAAAAAAAAAAAAGAAGGAAAAAAAAAAAAGGAAGAGAAAAATGAAATCCCACAAACATCTCAGTAATTTCTAGTCCACATTTGCAGCCTATGAGCATTCTGCTAAACAATAAAAAATATGAAACAAAGCTCAATACGAAGAGCTGGGTGAACCAGTTGAGACTTTGAAACAAGTCCAAAGCCAGAAATTGAGATGACTCATGGAAAGTATGGCCAGTGAGGTTTTTACTTACATTGGAGAGAAGACAAAGCAATTTTGTTCTGGTTAAAAACGGTCCTGCATAAAGGCTGGCAGGAAGGTTGGCAAGACAGTTTCAGAGAAGGGGAGACATACTGCACAGGTTGGCTGAGCCAGTTGCAGTATCTGAAGCACTTGCCCATCCATTTGGATCCAAATGTACCCACTTGGCTTTCTAATCTCCTATCTCACTGCTTCATTTCTCATGGTAATTTTTGTTTGATTTATAAAAAGATGCCATAGATTTCCCTAAAAATACATTACTAAAAGTACAGCGTTGCGGCAGATGCTTGTTGTATAACACTGCTGTATCAGCTGCAGATCCAAATTTAGGAGTTTGCCTTCCTGGTACACCAGTCTGAGGGCCTACTGGAACAATGCAGTGAAAACCAGGGTGTTAAGAGTCCTAGCAAGGGGATGAATTGCAAGAGGAAGTGGGAGAGTGGGAAGTGAAACAGAGTGTTTTGGATTTGGTGAAAAGTCCAGGAAGTGTAATCCAGTGTGACATTTTCCTTTCCTCATTAGGACCAACTTTCACAAATTGATGGAGAGCTGGCAGGTTGGCAAATCTTCTGTGATTGCCTGTAGAGTCATAAGGGCTGGACATGCAGTGATCGCTTGCAGGATGGCTGATGGGGCACTTGCTGATTTATGGATGGAAGGTATTGCTTTCATCACAAACAGACATAGAGTGGCTCCCTGATTTGATCAGCAGGCCACCAAGAGGATCTATTTCAGGCACTAGGAAAGAAACAACAAACCAAACCAAAACAAGATTCAACTGGGGCTGTTCCTTGAGTAGAAAAATAGAAGCGTGTTTTTCTTCTTGCTAAAGAGCCAGTGCCTGGAATAGATAAAAAAGTCTGCAACATTTTAACATTATGCTGAATGCTAAAAAGATAAAAATCAGAGAGCTATTTAGAGGCTATCTGAAAGATGTGAGGGTAAATAAAACAGAAAAGGGACAAAATTTTTAACTGAAATTGGTGCACAGAAGTACCAACTTTTCCAAGAGTGAAGTGAAAGAATGGTCATTTGATCATCAAAGTTCCCCCAGGGGAAAAAAAAAGCCTCTGGAGGAGGTGTTATCAAGAATATAAATGGAACAATAGACTAATTTATCACAGACTCAAGACTAGCAGGCAAGTTCTTCTGAATCTGGGGCACTGAAATGTGCCCCTGTTCAAAACCCCACACTTCAAGGTGTATTAGCTGAAAGCCCTCAGAATAGTCTGACTAAATATTTGAGCCCGTGAATATGAATACCAGTTAAATTGGTCTGTAGCAGAAATACAGGTATTTCTTTCTTTTTTTCTTTTTTCTTTTTTTTTTTTTTTTTAAAGCCAAAAATAGCTTTGGCAGCTGATGTGAATAAATATAAAAAGGTCCAGTGTGTGTGCCAATATCAGGAAAAGAAAAGAATCCATGCGTTTGCAAAAACACTCGGACTAGAACAGGTAATGAAATGAATGAATAGATTGCAGGGGCGAGCTGTGCATTTGCTCAACAAAGAAAGATGCTGCAAAATCAAAAGAATGGCTAATAAAACAAAGCACAAATGGCCTCCATGTGACGCACAAATTAGGCCCAGGAGCACAAATGAAAGAAGTGAGAGAAACTGAAACACACTTGTTCAAAAGAAAGTATAAAGTTGGAGAAGTCAAAGGTGAGACTGAAATCTGAAAGCAGGGGACAAATTCCAGGCCTGGCCAAGTGTGAAGTGTCACTGATGTTCAAAGGCACAAAGAGTAAAACAAGGCTTTGTGGTAATGCACTAAGGAAAGAAAGTAGTCCGTGAGCATAAACTTGGTCTCATCATTGGAATGTGTGCAAAAGCCCAGTAGATTCATAGCCTCAGGAACAAACCTGAACCAGACGTGAATGTGCCAATGCGTGAAGTGAAGCGTGCTCACAGAAAAAAGGGGTCACCTGGTGACATTCAAGGTACAGTTAATGGAAGATGCAGAATCTCTTACATGTGGCACTAATAAAAGTGCGGCAAAACATGACAACAGATGGCTTCATTCACAGGATCAGCCAGGGCAATAAAACAGGCATGTTCTTTGTAGCTGTGGAGAAAAATAGCAGGAAGGATTGGTCTTAGATTTTGCAGTGACCGCAAGATGCTGAACAAGATCATTTAGAAAGGGAAACATTTCCATTTGCTCTTCAGGAATGAAATGTTTGCTGAGATGGCAGAAGCCAAGTTCTTCAGAAGATGAGATACAGAGGGAGGGTTTTGGCAGATTCTCCTGGACACTGAATGCTTCAAAATTTGTACTTTCAAATTTTGCAGATGCTGCTTCTTGAGACTGCCTTTTGGAATCCATTTAGAACCAGAAACATATTGCAGCACAGTGTCCTAAACACTAGGAGGTCTCCAAGGAATGAAAATGCATGAGAATGACATAATAGAATGGGGCAGCACTGCTACTGAACATCAGAAATGATTGCAGAGAGTACTGGAACCTGCAAGAAGAAACAACCTTAGGTTGAACAGCATCAAATTGTCAATCTCAAACTAATGAGAGAAGTAGACCGTAAAATGAGCAATGCCTTACTTGTCTGCAGCAGATGCTTGAAGGGCTACGGCAAAGACACAAGACAGGTGCATGTATGTATCAGGCGTATTCATATTCTAAGTAAAACATGCAAACAGCCACGGAAAGTTTTGTGATTTTGTCTGGAATCAAAAGACATGAAGTCAAGAATAGGTTGGGTTTTTTTTTTTGCAAAACTCAAGAAAGGCCTGGGTGAAAAATTTCCAGAGTTTATGACCAATGCAAGTGCTTGAAGCTTTAAGTAAAACCTGCATGATGGGTGAGTGATTCAAGTGGTCATACAAATTAAAAGCAGAGAATGATAAACAGCAATACTTCTCATGCTCATGGTCTTCTGGAAATCAGTCAGAAAAAGTCCAAGAATAGCTGCTATCACAGTAAGACAAAAGAAAATGTAGGGAAAAGGTTCATCAACATGAACACCTTGAAATGAGGAGTTATAAAACATTGTAGTGGAGCTGTACTTTAGTCACAGATGAAGAGGGATGTAATAAATGGTGAACATAAATAAAATCTGGTTTAACTGCATCAAGCAGATTTCTATGTTGGACTACGATGTCTGTATTAGTTATATGTTCCAGGTTCCAAACTCAGAAGTGAAACATGATCTTAGTGGATAAGTATAGCATCTCTCAAGACATATAACTAGTTGAAAATATTTAGGATGATCAAGTATGTTTCAACTGATGCAAAACTATTAAGAAAGGGAACAGATATTACCATGTTAATTCTGAACATCCAAATACCTCTGTGGCTCATGTATTAAAACACCTGTATATAGGCTACCCGTTCCACTATAGATGCACAGGCATACCCAGAACATACACAGGGAACCAGCAAATACGATGCAGGACTTAGAGGAAATGGCATTCTTACTAGAGTGGCAGCTGGAGGCCATGGTGGAGACTGTAGGCATTTCAAATCTAGTAGGTACTAATATGTGAGCATCTCAGCTGAGCCTTCAACCATACATATCCAGAAGCAAACCAGAGCACATGCTTTGCATGAGGAAGAATTTGCTTGGAAAACACTCGAGACAAGAGAACCCTGGAAACAAAATGGAAAATCATCCATGGATGTCCGCGTAGATATTTGAGACCCAGAGACGAACTTTAATCAGAGGACGACATACAACTGTGATTTTTGGCAAACAGCCTAGAGAAGCCAAAATGGATGCAGAACTGTAACAGTCACCAGGTGTTTGCCACAGCGAGAAATGCAGACTTCGGCAAGATTACTGCTGTCAGAAAAGGGGAGTGAAGATACATCACCTGGTTTACATTCTGGGATTGGAGCCAGTGAATGGACTTCACAGACAAACTTATCATCTTGATATTCTGCTTATAGGAAAACTTATTTGGACTTTGGTATTTGGCTCGTATCCCTGTTCTTTTTACATTAGAGCTACAAGGTCACCTCATAAAAGAGTTGGAGAATTCCCCTATTAGCTAACCCAGCACAAGTCTAGTGCAGTGTGTGGTGTGTCAGGAGTTCCGTATTTAGTGAGGAGTCAGTTATCCCCATTGCTGGGGGAATGTGAACACAATCACGATCTTCTGGTCTTCAAGATGAGGCACTAGGTTTCTCCTAGAACAACATAATCACCAGTACTCAGCCACCAACACTGAGCACAAAGTCACCTTTATGCTTCCATCAGCCCTTGTACTCAGGTTATGTTGGGGAAGATTTGAATTGAACCGAAGAGCTATCTCCCACAGTCATTTCTCTGAGCTCGCCTTTCACTTCTGCTGTGGCCAGCTGAAAAATAAAGACCACCTCTAGCTGCCCCTGATAAGATCACCCTGAACTCCTCCTTCCACAGACTTCCTCTTCATGTTTAGTTTCCAAGTTGATCTCTGGTCATTCAAAACATGTCTTGGTAGATCTGATAGGTGGCAAATGAGCTATGCTGAGCACTGCAGGTCCCACTGGAATGGAAGTGCAGTCCCAGGGAGGCAGAACCTTCCTGCCTGGGAGGGCAGACCCCACTGTGACACGGTGACCGCTCTTGTGGAGCAGGACAACAAACATGCTCACAGCACTTTGCAGGCATGGATGAATCTCTGTTCTCAGAGTTGTCATTTCAAAGCTTTTTTAGAATTATGGTTATAAATAAAAAGCAATCCATCCCACAGAATTGCTATACTTGCATTTTTTCTCTTTTTACTTGCACACAACTGAACCAAATTATTTTATGTCCACTAAAAGGAGAAAAAAACATCTCCCAAAAACGTGTTGTTTCCTTTCGTATCAAAATTTTCCGTATGCTTTATGAACTTTTGAAAATGCAGAGTGAATAATTGCACTGTTGATAAAAATATAAGTAGCAGATACTGAAAAAGGAAAGAAACTTTTTTTTTTTTTTTTTTTTTTTTTTAAGACAAAAAGCCTGGGGCAAATCAGAGTCCCCTTGGAAACTTCACTGATAGTTTTGCTTGACCGCAGATTATGGACTCAAGAGCTCTGTGAGTGGACAGGCTTGTCTATATAATCTTTATGACATGTGGATATTATTTAATAAGATGGTTACAAACAAAATTCCCAGGCTGGAAAATCATCATCTTGAATGAATCTGAGGTCCCAGCTTAGGTCAAAATCCATCCTTTGCTGCTTTGGGAGATGTTCAAAAGCTTTGGAGGAAGTTTCCCTCTCTCTGCTGTGTATGTGTACAAGGAGAAAATGACATTAACAGGTGTCTCTCGACCTCTCAGTTACTGCTATCTTGGAACTGGGGTTCAGGATGAACAACATTATGCCTCACGTCTACAGTCTCTTAAGATGAAACTTAGAGAGCTCTGACAGGTGACTTTTTTCATGCAGAAGAAGAGGAATGTGTGGATTCAGAAAACTGGCAAGAGGGATGGTAGGCTTCCTAATGTCTTTCAATATATTTTTCATAAGTTACTAATTCCCTTCTACTAAAAAAAATAGTTGAACCAATTTAATAACATGTTCAAATGAAAAAAAGATTGTTAAGAGGAGGAAACCTTTTGGGTCCCAATTACTGTTAATTTGTAATCCAGTGAGGTCAAGTACCTGATTAAATATTTATATAGGAGAAAGGTCATAGTCTTTTGTGATCATCTTTGCCCTGTGTTAATTTTCCGTCAGATGCAATGAGTTCATTTTGGAGAACACTTTATCAGAGAAAGGAACCCTTGCTTTTGGTCTCAGAAAAGGCAACTGTTGGGTTTTGATGTCAAACAACTGAAATCAATCTCATGTGGTTAGGTACATTTTCGGCTTGAGATCTTCAAAAGCTGTTTAGTAATTTTAAGATTCTTAGCAGTGGAATTCTCACCTTGAGAAACGAACTAAACCTAAAGGAAATGAACATTATTTGATCCCTGAAAGTTTGGCCTTCCAAAATCACTAGTCACTCTTGCACTCAAAGGACATAAGAATGCACTGACTTTTATATCTATTGTAATTTTTTAAATGTAATTTTTAATCCCCCAAGCTGGCATTCAGATGTCATGTAACATTCAAATAAAACCTGTAAGTGTGCAACATTTACAGGGTTTTCTACTTACGAGGCAGCTTTTTAGCTGAAAAAAAATCTGTATGGACAATTTCATATGAAAGCCACTGGAGCTGTAATGCTCCTGTCATAACATGTGGTCAGGGGCATTGCCCCTGTAACCATCCTGTGCTTTTCCATTGAGATAGGAGCAGGACACTGAGTAGAAACCCCCAGCCTCCTGCAGCCCTGGCCCTCTGAACCTCAAAAACAACTTAAAGGCATTGCATTGGATATCATTTACTTTTCTCTTCATTGTGTTTTGAAACAATATTTAGAGATGTTTTCCTATTGTGCGCATTTTCCTCACTCCCAGCCATTGGTTTAGCTCAATTGAATAAAACATTGTCTTTCAGCCAGAAAATGTCATATGGCAGTACAAGGAAGTAAAAGAAAAATTACATTTTGTATTTAATTTTATAATCTTCATTCAGAAGTCTTTAGGGATAACCCATAACTTACAAAGTATCCATTTTTTTTTCCCATAAAATGTCATTCATTTTAAATGAAAAAAGGAAAGCAATCAGATATATCATTATGTTTCTTTTGTTAAATGAATGATGGCACAGAAGACCCCAGGTTCTTCTCTCAGATACAGGAGTGCCAATCTAATGAAACATTTTTGGGAATTCAGTGAGGTTTTTCTGGATGAATACTATTGCAGTGCCCAGGTTGGGTAAAATTTGGACTGGGAACTGTGCTGTTTTCCTGCCAGTTTTAACTTAACCTGTGATTGCTTATTGGCTGAATTCTATGTCTTTGACCACTGTACACTAAGTGGTGTCAGGAGAAAGGCGTAACTGTCCAACCATTAGCTGTAACTTTCCCCCCTTTGTTGGTATGTGAACACAGTTCTACTACTAGTACTCTGGAGATGGAAGATGGCTGAGACAAAGCAGGTGACATTTTCCTTTGGAGTGTGTTACCAGTGCTTTCCATCCTCTTGATTGTGTGGAAAGGAAAGGAGTGCTTGTTGTTTTCTCCATCAGCCAATGACATGGATACAGGAAGAAGTAAGAAACACGGGGAAGAAAGGGCTCCGTGCCATCTGATTTCAATTTACAAAGTCAATGATCATCTCTGAAGTTTTTGGATTCTTTACTGGCATGTTGTCTCTCAGTGCAAACTAAGGGAGGTGAAATTCTCATGCCTTACATCCTGGTTTGTTTTCCCAGCGTTCATCAGGGTGGGGAAACATGGATGTGGTATTCCATCCAGATAGATAATATTAACTTCATCAAGTGCGGTACCCGAGTCAGGCAGAGAACAGTCATAGACACATGGAAAAGCTCTCTGCATGCTGTTGATGTAGAGGAAAGATAATTCCTATTGAGCAGTTCTGTACCACTTTCCTCACTAACTAGGTTTCCAGTCTGCCTACAACTAGTGTGCAAGGCTGCCACAAGTTCCCAGCCCAGCATGGCATGCCTAGGGATTTCAGACAATGCCTCTGTCCCATGGTAACCAGAGTTAAGGGATGTCTGCCAAAGGGATTTTATTTACATAACAAAATTTTTTGAGAACTCTAGAGATGTATAATCTGCATATTATACATATGCTGGATATTTGCCTTCACGTTTTCTCTTCCTCAAAACATCATAAGTTCTACATGGCTTTTTCTTATCTTAGCCTCATCTTCCTGATTTCTCTCACATTTCTCTCTTCCATGTCTTTTCATCTGTTACTTTTGTCCTCTTTTTTTTCTTCATGTTACTTTGCCCTTTCATGAAGAATAATTGTAGAATTAACAGAACATTTGCTGTCATAATGATATACTTTTCCTTTGTTTGTCAGACTAGAAATGTGGGCTCTTAGGGGTAATGGCTATGTGTTATTCTCTGTTTATGTAACATTGAGTAGGGTGGGATAGTGATCTTGTCTGACCATTAAAAGACAAAATTGTCCAATCTGATATTACACACTCAAACATTAATTAGTTAACCTACGCTCCCATTTTATTCACTGAGCACAAAGAGGTTTTTAACAATGATTTTATTTTAAAGTAGAACATCTTAGTGAAGAGTGAAAATCTTTGTTGTAAGAAATCATACCTGTTCTCCCAGAACATATAGAGCTGAATGCCAGAAAGTGATCATTTATTCAAGCCTTCTGTATTATGACAGACCATTATGAATTTTAAATTACATATATAGGACCTAAATAACTCATACTTCTGTTAAATATCTTCAGAAAGATGTTCAGTCTTACATGGAAAAGGCCAAGAAATTAAAATAAACTACTGCAGAGTTCCCAATTTTATTTGCCTTCCTGCAGCATTAAAAACTCATACCTTTCTTCTGCTCTGAATTGTCTGGTTTCAGCTCCTCAGCATCTCAGTTCTCGTTATACTCTCTCTTCTAGATATTTTTTACTATATTTTCTACCTAAGAAGGTGTTTACAGACTGAAATCGTGTAGCTTCTTAGTCTTGCTTCGGTAAAATAAATACCTTGAACTCACTGTGTGTTTAATTTCAGCACTTTTTTTCCATTTCCTTCATAAAGTATGGACAACATGTCTGCTCACCAATGTCATAAACTACTTTCCTCTCTTCTTCCCATCTCCCCTGTTTAGACATACAAGGGCTATGCTTTTTTTGCCACTGAAAGACACTTCGAGTACTTGTTGAGATGTCGTCACACTGGAGTTTGTTTATTTTAATTTATCTGCAGATATTTCTGTGTAATATTCTGTAATTGCATGTTAAGTTATTACCATAAAGCTTCAGGGTAATTGCCTGCTAGAGTATTCTATGTAACACTAAAGGTCCAGCAGTTTTCACAATGCTCCCAGCAGAAAGAGCTTGAACACCGGGTATACAATGACATTTTTCCAAAATCTATCAAATCTGGGTATTAACACAGTGACAGACTTCTGCAGAGTGACACTAGCCAAATAATTTGACTCACCATGTTGCATTAGATTTTTGTGCATGTCAACAGTCTGTGTTGTGATGAGCCAAAACACTAAGGGAAACAGTGCTCTTCCAAAAATGACAATTTAAGCCCATTTTAATTTTGTTACTTCACTAAGCTTAAGGGTTGGCAGCTGAGAATCCAGCTCACCCCCTCAAAAGTCTGTTGCCTTCAGCCAAGGAATTTGCAGTATGTTTTAATGGAATAAATTAATTACATAGTAAAGGACTTGGTGGCTTTGGAAACCAAGCTTCAGACTTCCTAGAAGACAGCACACTGTCGAAAATAGGATATTACAGAGAACACTTGTGTTCTTAAGTACAAAAAATGCCAGCTTAGATTCAGCACTATGAGCTGGCAATCTGCATTTTCCTACTTGTATTCTAGACCAAAAAGGATTTTCTACTGTCTTACTGTCATTTTCAAATTTCTCCTTAGCTTTTTTAAAATTTAATTTTATTATTATTATTTTTTAATTTTATTTTAAAGTGGTGCACTTTGGAATGGAGAAGCAGCATGCCTGCCAACTGTCTCATAACATCTGTGTTACTGGTACTGGATTAGGAGATTCAGGAAGGCCTTGATCCAAGAGAACGCTTGGGTGTATGCTACACTTGGAGAAAGTTTAGATTGTAAGCTGCTAGGAACAGAGTTGTTTTGTTGCTGTTCATCCAGTGCCTTTCACAGTGGCATTCTTGCCCATGACAAAAAGCTTCCAGGTGCTCAAGTAATAAAACTGAAAAATATGCAAATAGTCTCATTGAAGATCCAGTGCTTTGACGGATCAGGGCCACGACTCAGCGGATGAATGATGTTGGCTCACAGCAGCTGAACAAGCCCTATTGTTTTAGGAAGCTGTCATCTTGTGCTCCAAATTCTAATCCTTCATTAAAAATAGCCTCTAGCATATAATTGCAAAAATAGCCTTCCCCACTTGGACTGACAGCAAATTGATGCCGTGTTGCCTCTAGCTTCTGTAATAACTGGAGACAGCAGCTCAGAATGGCCTATATTCACTCCTTTCACTTTAATATCTTGTTGACTCTGAAGCCTAATGATGGCTGTCTCAGAGTCCATGCTATTATTTAACTTATGATCAAATATGCAAGAAACATGAAGAAAAATGATCAGCAGGGGTCAGTACCTTCAGCGCGTCAAAACTTAAAATGTGTGATAATTGTTTTCCATGTGATCCTTTTCCTCAGATACTATCCTCTGTTTCTTGCCAGGGAAAGGCCACCATCTTCCTCTCCATGGTGAATTCTGTATTTCATAAAAAACATATTTGTTCCTATGGAGGGAATTGGAACTTGTTCTTAAACAGCCATTCTTTTAAGGTTCTTCTGTTTTGTTTTACACACATAAGAATGTAACGTTAGGTAATTTCTAGATATCATGTTTACAACAAAGAGTTGCATGTTTGTTCATAATGGCTTGAGTTTAAGCTCTCTAGCTCTTTTTCTGACTGTAAATGTACACAATATGTTCATGTGAATGATCCTTTCCCCCCCACCCCTACCCCCCACCATTCAGTTTGCAGATGAAAGAAACATGGAATGAACTAAGTAAAATAAATAAATAAATAAATAAATAAATATCCAAGACAAGGCCAACTGTACTGCAGCCAATTGAGAACATTTTTTTTTTTCCCCAACATCTGGTGAAAAGCATCTGTGGCAATGGACTAAGAGCAGGTGCAGGATTCAGGAACAATGATATTTGAGATACAGATGGACAATGTGTGTAAAAAAAAAACAAAAAAACCAAAACTTTTGAGAATTTGGCAGTTAAAATAACATATTCTAAGATAGCCCAGGGAATTAAAAGATGATCTTTTCCTGAGGCTCAGCCTTAGATATTTGGTGTTGAGTATGTGTGAATGAAAGGGGGGTTTTGAAATCTGGATAAATCCTAGCTTGGTCTAAGAAAAGTATTTTGATCTGGAACACTACTACTAAAGCCAATTACAGTTCCGATACAAATCTTTAATCTGTTTAAAATCTTTTAGAGAAGGAATCAGCCCCTGCGGAAATGTGGTTTTATTAAAAAATGTATATATATATAAAGCTGTCATACTGTAAGGCAACGTGTTCTTTCTCTGTCATAGTTTGAAATCAAATGTGCTTAAAAGAAAACTGAAATAATGTTAGACTTTTGCGAGAATGTGAGAAAAAAACCCAACAAATTAGTATGAAAATCTTAGTTTATCTCCTTCTTGTGAAATCGTCTTGGTGTTTGTTAGTTAATTTTCTAAAGACATTCCAGAATGCAATCTTCTGTGACGCAGCCAGTATCAGGGGCTGCCTAGTTCCTGCAGTGTCTCGGAAAGACACAATTCATGATGTCTTCTGTAAATTGAAAAAAAAAGCCAGTTAATTTCAAAGGCAAGATGGAGAAGAAGTTTTTTTTCTCAAGATACATGGGTGTCTTTTTTTGCTGAGGAATTCCTACCATGTAGAAAGATTGGTCACCTGAAGTAACCAGAACATAGTCTGGGGAATAATTCAGTTTTTCCATAATTTCTGCAGGCCTCTGTAATAGCAGAATTGTTCTCGGTTGTGATGAAGACTGTTAAATTGAAGCATTACAGAATATCCAAAATGCTTCCCGTTTGCTGAAGTGGAAATGCAAGGAAAAATACCAAAGGAAAGGAGATTAAAATACCTGTTACCAAATAATCTGTTTTCATGTGGTACATAGCTTATTTTGCCAGTGCACTTTTGTAACATACTGATATTCTTCCTTTCAGGTGGATTTTAAGCTGCCCTATTTATAACAACGCATGATTATTTTACTTGTGGATTTCTGTTCACCAGGATGATAATAAACATACGCTCTGCTTTCCTGCCTCTACAGAGCTGGAGGCGGGTTTTCACCTTGTCCTAGTTAGACCAGTCATTGATACAATGTAGAGGCAAATCATTAAATAGAGCTATATAGCTTGCCTTACTCTCTCCTTCAAAATATATCTGAGACACCTTATAGTTTTAGCAATATCAGACACTTTCCTAGCAAGTAAAGGAACGCCAGAGGAGATTGCCTATAGACATAATTGTACCTTCACGCACAAGGCTGCTCCTCTAAACATCTCTGACAAACTAGGTAAGTGTTAATTACCTAATTTAATGTAGCGTGGTCGATCTGTTTATCAGACAGAAATTTTGTATATCTCGCTTGTCTTTTATTATTGTTGCATGTCAGACTGAGATGGGATTTGCCTCAATTTTTGAAGACTTGTTTCAACAGAGCATCACTAAAGTTTGCAAGAACTATTTTTGTTATGTTTCCCCACAAGGCCGGCTTGTCATCCTTATCAAGGCGCTTTATGCTCTCTCTTATAATGTAATATTTAACAACTTTGTTTTCTGCATTTGGTTTCCTTGGTATCATTAGGGTAAGGAAAAAAAAAAAAAAAAAAAAGGCAGATACATAAGTATAAATGTTGCTTTGGCAGTTAATCTGCCAAACTACACACAGTCAGCTGGATGACTAGAGAGTAGGGCCCTATTCTGGAAGCAACCATCAGAGCACTTTTCTACTTCTCTTCCTTCCTCTGGATAATTCCACTGTTTCCTTCCAGAGCAAGAATCATTTCCTGCCTCGTTGTGTGGGGAATCTCTGCATAGCACAATTGAGATTTATTGTAGCAATTTGCTTTCTTGTTTTTACCTCTCTAACGAATTTGAAGGGATAGGGCTCAAATACGAAGTATGTATGTCTGAAATAGTTAACCGTACAACTCTAAATGCTCGGGGTCCTTGTTTTGGGCTTCTTGTAATGTTCACAACCTCCTCAAGAAACTTCAGAAATGTCACTTAATTTTTTTGACTTCTTGGAGGTGTTGAATTCAACTGCTAATCTGAACTTTTTGATTGCTACATATAGTGCAAACTGCAGGAGGACTTACCAGAAGCTCTGTCACCAGAAGCTAAGGGAACATAATTCACATTCTAGAAATATGATGTTGGAGTCTAGGAAGGGTATGTCCTGATTATTTCCAGTTTTAGTGAGATGCTCTTATCCTGAAATTATAGTTGATTAATTCAGATTTCCAATTCTGGTAACACTAAAACACAGGCCTCTCCTCCCCAGACTCAGTTCCATTGGCAGTTTGCTGGAGCTTCACTGAGTCTCAGCTGCATCCTGCATAAACTGGGGAATGTGCTTCCCTCGATCCTTTGTTAACTGCTTCAATTGTCCTTCTCCAGAGTCTTCTGAATCTAGTCCAGTAATGTCACTCCAAAAAGGCAATCCATTCCCGTTTTATTTGTTTCCTCCTCAGCCCCTCTTTCCTTCTCTTATTTTTTTTCCCTCTTTTCGTTTTTTTACTTCACTTTAATACTTTAGTCACTTCTGGCCACTGTGGTCATGTCTACCGGAAGCAGCATCTCCTATGCTGAAAAAAAGATACAGGCTTCATAAATAAGAGAGCCTTGCAGAGTCAGTCCTTGTTAAGAAGAAATGGGAGATGACAGCCATTTCCAGGCACAATCATTGAAAGGAAGCCAGGCATTCTGTGTTGATTTCAAAGTCCTTTGTTACCAGAGAGCATTTTTTACATTCCCAAATGCCAGTCCTTTTAGTGGCATTCTGTATCAAATCCAAACAGTATTTTGAAATGTCCTTCATTTTTGATAAATTAGCATAGACATGCTAATGTGACTGTAAATCTCTGTACAGTGCCCAAGTCTTCATTAGTTTAACTGCTGCCATCTTTTACGAGTCCAGTTGAGCTTCTTTATCACATGTCCTACAGAACTAATCTCATCCAGCCAAAGCTGGCACAAGCTGCAGTTGGATTTGGAGTTATTTACTCTGGCTTCCCTTTGTGGATGCGTGGATCGTTTTCATCCCCAAGAAACAGATAAGCAACCTGTAC
Organism: Alectoris magna; assembly: GCA_030625065.1. NCBI lineage: Eukaryota > Metazoa > Chordata > Aves > Galliformes > Phasianidae > Alectoris > Alectoris magna. Next base: position 66,947,216 of record CM060560.1, read on the forward strand.
AGCTACCTGACTGAATTTGTCATGAATGTGAGATGTGACACTTTCACACATGCTGAGTACCACAGCAAACTCAAAAGGCAGCAGCAATCCATTGATACTTTAGGGCAGAAAACATCTGAAAAACAAGCCCTTTACTTTCAACAACTGTGAAAGGAAAAAGCGCTGAGCATCTGCCTGAATTGCACAAGGACTACTTGTGTTTTTCTCCTCTCACAGAAATATTTCTGGATTTTATTATTTTTATTGTTTGAAATAGAACTACTGAGGCTGTGTATTCTTGCCCCAGTAAGCTCTGGCATTTTTCACATTACATACACTCATGAGCCATGTTCTCAGAGGTGCTAAGCACCTGAGGACTGCAAGGTTCAGGGTGCAAGCTGCTAACCAGCCCTGAAAAACGAGTTGCAAGTGGTAGACAATTTTCTTTCTCAGCAGCTCTTGTTTCACTAAGCAGCGTTTCTGGCCATATATGCTCTGCACGGAGAAACTTTTGTAGTGTTTGCTATAGTGTTTCAGAAATGGTTTTATGATTTGTGGCTTCCAGAAAAACATATTCCAATAAAACAGCTTTGACACTTCCTTCACCTGGTTACTCAAAATATTAACATCTCTGTTGAGTGAAGGTATGGCAAGTGCATCGAGGACATAGTAATCTTGGGCACTTCCTCTTTCATCACCGACAACTGACACAGAAATTGTTCCAGCTAATTTCTTTTTTCCCCCGGCAACATGGTAATCAAAGACTTTAGGGAGATACTCAGTACGCAACCATTGAGATGTTGGCATGACCCCAGGAGATTTTAGGTTTGCTTCAAGGTAGTAATACAGACTTGGGATATCGAGATCACTGAGTGCCATATTAACACATGTAAATGCTCCCACCACACACAAAAAAAGGACTTGCTGTTTTGTTTTGGTCCTAAACAGTTACCTGTTCTACTATGGGGCAACATACCAGGCTTTTCAGATGCGATGCGCCCAGCAACTCTGGGACAGCCAATGGTGGGCCATGTTCATGTGCAAAATGTCACCGCCAGAGTCATTAAATGGCATTTTGTAGTGAAAAAGCTGAAACCAGATGGAAATATTTCTTAATACAGTGCCTGGTTTTGTCCGTCTCAGCCTGGCTGTACTGCTGTGGCCTGTCCTTTTCTTGGCAAAAAGGGTGGCTGTGCCTGCCTGCCCTGAGAGTGACTGGGGTGGGAAAATGAAGAAAAGAACCCCAGATTTCTGCAATTTCCCTTCTCTTTCTACTTGACTTGGGAGTACTTCAGAGGTGTGTGGTGGTAATGATGTTGTATACTGCATTTTTACAGATCTGCGGGAGGGTCTCCCAACCCTGAACTCTGAGGCCCTGTCCTGTTATCCACACACCCACCCCACAAGAGGATGCTCCCTCAGGCAGTAGCAACATGGAGGTCCCTTCCCTGACAGAGGAGGGAGTTCCAGTGCAGGTTTGCATTCTCTCCCACCTATTTCTTTCCAAGAGTATAAGCACTCCTCCTTTATTTGCTCCCTGGGGATTTTCCTCTCTGCTCCCCAGGGCTGGGGAGCCCAAAGGCAGGCCAGGTCTGGAGCTGGTGGCTTCTGGCACCTTTCCAAGAAGCTCACTCTTGGGGATCAGAACACATGCTCGCAAAAGCGGCTTGTAATGGAGAAAACACCTAGTGTGGTGCTGACGTGGGGTGGCACTTAGAAGCAGATGTGGACTGGGGACCCTCTGCATGCTTTTAGGAAGCACCACAGCCTGCAGTGGGCAGCCCTGCCTGGTGGAGGGGCCCTGCGAGCGGCCCATCCGGATCAATGAGAGTGAGCCAACACTTACAGATTTCCTTAGGATTTAAAGGTTAGTTAAATACGCCCCTCTGAAAAGAAAAAAAAAAAAAAAAAAGAAAAAAAAAAGAAAAAGAAAAAGAAAGGAAAACTTTTCTCACTTTTTTGATACAGTACTTCTGTTATCATGATATTAATAATTTCGAGGACACTGTGGAAGACTGTACTAAGCTGTTGCCGTGTCAATTACACAGAGCTATATTTTTGTGCTCATTATTATTCTTGGATGTCTCTAATTTACATCTAAATGTACTGACTAATTTTGATTCAATCATGTCAAAAATGATAGGTCATGTGTGGGAGGAGATGACAGTCCTACCATCAGGAATTGCCAGAATGTGAATTCCTCGGGGCAATGATTTAATGCCCAAGTCAAGCAGTGCTGTCAGAATTGGAGGCCAAATTATGACACATTATGCTGTACTATGGACTTGCACATACAATACATATGAAAAAAGTGACTGAGATTGGAGTTATTAAACTATGCTTTAACCACTGCTACATTTCCTTCTCCCTCTCCCTCTCCCCCCAGTGCCCCTTTTTTCGCCGCTCACTGCATTTGTTCAGAGGTACTAATAATGGTACAGAAACCTCTTCTGTAACAACCAACATCCCAAGCCATTCTGAACAGCAGAGTGTGATTAAAGTGGGGGATAAAATAATAGCACTTGATGTACATTTCTGCTTAGCCTTTCTTTAAATCATTTACATTTTTTTAGCAAGCGACATGTCAGGTAGATGTTCTGTGAAAGGGCAGGTTCTCTTCATTCCTTCGTTGTGGCTTCTTTCCCAGGATTTTTTTTTTATTTATTTAAGGAATCCACTGTCTCTGGATAAACCCGCCGAACAATCTTCAGCAACTCCAGAGCAACCTGGAGGAACTGATTTGCATATTGGATAACACCTCCTAATTATTACATCTTATTTCTCTTTTCTTAGCCTGGGGGAATTTACCTGTCAGAACCAAGATTTAAAAAAACAAATGTTTATTTTTCTAGTTGGCCTTTTATCATTAGGGGAGCAGCCACAGAGCTGTTTACCATGAATGCTGTATGTGCAATTCATTGCGTATTCCTATGCTATCAGGGCTGTGATTAGTGTCTTAATATACTTGGTTAAAGTCACAGTGTAGCTGATGAATTTGATGATCTTATGCTTTGTTATTGCTATTATACGTTCATCTATTGTAGTCCCCAAATGATACAATAAGATGCTTACTATGATATGTAATTGATAGCTGAGTCAGAATAATTGTGGGGTTTTTCTGTTGGTTTTTTTTTTTTTTTTCAGCTATGACTCCTAAAAAAATCTTAAAAATGTGAGGTTTCCAACCAGCTGCGTGCAAAGTTGTATTAATTTAATTTATTGGCACAGGAATGAATGATTTTTACAGTGACCGTCTTAGTACTGGAATGTTTAAATGAAATCCTTAGCCATTTTTGAGGTACTGAAAGTGACTGAAATGGGAGCTTTTGTGTATTGAAACAAATACAACATTTTGGGCATTGCTTGAGAACCAGGCTACAGGAAAAAAAGTCTGACATTTAAACCTATAAGCTGAGATAAAGTGCCTTTGCTGAATTTGGAGAAGATTTGTTTGATTTTCACCAAACTTGGTTCCTTTGGATTTATGATCTGGATGAAATGCATCGACATTTTCAGAGAGCATTTAGAATCGTTGTTAACCTTGAGGCTTAATGTTCACAAAGCTCCAGACTCTCACAAGTCTCACTCCAAGCAGACATGCACTGCTGCAGACATATGACTTGTGCCATTCTTACCTTAGTCTCTGGGATCATTAAAATTCAGACTGTCTTAACTTTCTCCATTGAACTGCGGCTTAATGCCAACATGGGATCTGTCTCCACATCCCGTGTGACTGTGGCTACTCATTGCTCCAAGAACCTGACCATGTGCTGGAAGTTTAAGAGGCTTCCAAATGGCTTTTGCTCTCTGTGTGCTGATCTGACAACTGTTCCTGATCTCCTCTGAGGCCACAGGAAAAAAGACAGCAGGATGGATGGACTGGATGGGCCAGATCTGCCAGTTGGGTCGGTCAGTATAATTTCTACCACTGCAATGCAAATTACGAGTTCTGTACTAGGTAATGAATACTTTGCACTTGCTCATACAGGGGTAAGATAGCTGTCCAATGAGTAAAACAGCAGAGAAAGGTCCCTGTGTTTCCTGGGAGGATTCTTAGGCAGTTGGGATGGTTCCTAAAGTGTCAGGATTTTTGATGGGGTTGTTGATGTCTGTGCCAAAGCTGCAATGCTGAATGCTCCAAAGGATAGTACAGACAGCAGTAGAAAGGAAAAATCCAGTCCAATCAAGTTCATCTTTCCCTGGGGCCACTCTGGGGAAAGAGGAGGAGAATTTGTCAGGACTTGGAAGGAAATTAGCAGGAGGTTGCAGGGATTGGATCGGATGTTGGGATTGTAAGAGGCAACAAGAAGAATCTACAGATCTGATTTCACTTCTCCATGCACGCAATCGAAATTCCTCCATGCGCTAATGGAGTAGAAATGATCTGCAGCCAACTGGATTTCATAATTCAGTCTGCATTTCCCTGAATGTGGAGAGTTCCTATACTTGATAATTAAACTTCAAAAGCTAACACCCTATTAAATGAATAAAGCTATTATTTCAGTCTGTTTGGCCACAGACTCAGTTGGTTGACATAGTGAATGTATTAAAGAGGGCTATAAACTTCATTGTTTTTCAAATTAAAGTGATATATTAAAAAACATGGTAAAGTCACCAGGAATACCTTAATCTTATGATGTTTGCAAGTTTTAATGTGTGCCTGAATGTCTGTTTTCAGAGCAGTTTTTCCGTATTTGTGCTAGTCATGGACTTGCTGAAAAGAAAGAACTAGTATCTTTTCCTGGATTGGCAGAGAGAAAGAGAAAATGAATAGCTGAAAGGGACCATATCTGGAAAGACAGCTTTTCCTTGTAGCTTTGTCACGGACTTTCAAAGCTGGGAAGAATAGAGGCCTGCTGGGTAAAACCGAAAGACATAGCTCAATAAGCCACTGTGCCATTTTGATAGTACTTTAAAGAAATGTGTTTTCATTTCAGACCAACGTAAACTTGCACATTTTTGTGCAAAATTATGTTTTGGACTTTTCTCTGTGGTCCTACATGAAAAGCCAATTACTTTTAGATTTCTGAGCTCTGAAAACCACTGATACTTTGCATATAGAACTGTGTCAAGTGTTTGTCATTTCCCTTTTGCCAATCAGCTTAGCTGCATTTGTTCTTGATTTTCCTGGAAATTTTGTGCTTTTTTTCCAAACAAAAGCTGCTCTATCTGAACAAAGTGAAACTTAATCAAGCCAGCCACTGACTTAAGTAACACTCTTTCTTCTTCAAGGTAAGGGTAGATGAGGAACCAAGATACTCCCAAAGACGTTTGAATAGTCTGCAGCTTTTTTAAACACATTTGGGAACTATCTGGCAATCTCTTGTACAAAACAGATCATTCCTTCTTCTATAATCTGCTCCACCTGTTGGAGGGCTGCCATCAGGACAGCTGGCCAGTATGACCACTCTGTCTCGTTTTCTGGTCTTACTTTCTATGTGGCCAAGGCAGCACTGAAGAAATGAGCAGACACCAACCTCATCCTGCAGCTTCTCTGGTATCCTCTGACAACCCATCCCCCTTTGCAGGTTTCTATTTGCCAGAACAGAACAGATCTGTGATCTCACTGCCCAGTGCTGAACTCTTTGCAGGTTCTAAATTATTCAACATGTTTTTCCACACTCTTTTCTGGGTTCCTGAATTGCTGTAGTTCCTGAGCTGACTCTCCTCAACCTGTCCTGTTTGTGATCTCAACCAAATCCCTGGCCAAACGGATACGAGTGGAAGAAATTTTCCCTGAACTGTATGAATGTGGCTTTTATCAAACATGTCTTTCCTAAATATTCTTTAAAATGCACTGTTAAGCTAGTACCAACACAAACATGTTTCCTTTGCACATCTACACATCTGTGAGTTAATTTTGTGGAGGACCAGAAGATGGCTGGATTATCTGCTTCAACTACAATGGGGAGCATCATATTTTTTTATTCCTTCTTTTCTGCCTTTTTGGGTTGAACTGGAGGGGCTGGCATGAAATAGTGTTTCTGCTGTAGATCAACAAAAAAGGGTTTTGATTTATTTATGGTCTCTGTCATGAACATAGCTGATTTCATCTACTTCAACCATTTAAAAGTCCAGGTGGTTTATACTAGACATTGAGCTTCTCTCAACAGTCAGTTGAGAGGAAACCTTCCACACAGCACATCACACAGTCTTAGTGATGAATTTGCCTGCCATGAATTACATTTTGACACTGATGTATCGATGATGAAAATGGCTAGATAAAGGTATAATAATACTGAATCACTCTCTGGAGTACTTGTGACAGAACTATAAAACTTCCTATCTTAAAAACTATATTTCTTAGTGGATTTTTCCATTGTGCCAGCTGGACCGGCCTAGCACTTCCTACTTAAGTATCTCTACAAGAGTAAATACATTAGAAATAGCTGTGAAAAATTAACTCTGATAGGTGCTTTGGTAGCCATCCCTTGGTGAGTAAGAAGAAAAGGGCACTTCAGATATACTTGGCCCTTTCCTTTCTTGGAACTCCTGTGCACTACAATAGCAATAATTCTTGGTGGTGGAATAACTTTTCAGCTATGGATATATAAAACTTCCAGGATATAAACTATTATGACCTTGAAAGCTGTTTTACGGATCATCCATACAAGCCAAATGAAGCCTGAACTTGCAAAAGTTTTGTAACCTGGACAGTAGGTGCAGCTTCAGTTATTTTATCCATGGGATGCATCCTGACAGACAGCAAAGACTTCCATTTAGTGTTCCCAGTCATGGTTTCCCTCCTCCTCCCAATACAGCTATCAGCCATAGGTATCAGACAGTTTTTTTTCCATGCTGGCAACTCACCCAGAATGCCCTTTGCTGATAGACAGAGGAAGAAGGAGAGTCAGAGCTGTTTTTGAGTTCTTTTTATAGCATGGAAAGTCCCTAAGGAGGGAGGTGGACCTCATGAAAAGGAAGTCTGACCCTCAAAAAATGAGGAATATGTAGAAGGAAGAATACCAGCCAACAGAAAACCTACACTTGGATGTGTGTGTGTGGGAGGACAGTGGAGACGCCAGGCACTGCTGGAAAAGGATGTTTGTAAAATGGCTTGCTCTGAAAGAACAGCTGTTAGTAAAAGACATGGAGGATGTGGGTTGCTTACAGATGGGGAGAGGAGGTAGGAAGGATGGCACATCTAAGTTACTGGCAGAGGAGAAGTTCAATTTGCATTTGGTATTTTTACTTATTTCCCTACCCATGTGGTACGGAAAATCTTTTTAAACCAATGTTATAAAGGCATTCCAAATTAAACCTTGTTATGAGTAAATGAGGAAAAATGCATTTGAAGGTACACATGCTAATTAGGTGGAATGGCTCAGCTACACCCTGACACTGGTGTTTCTGAAGATTGGCATAAAAAAAGCATTTTTTAAAAGTACTTTATTTCTATGCAGAAAACTTTCCTGATTGGTATAATAGTAAGATGAGTTTGTTATTCTGACTTCAAGAAATGCTGTTTTCCAGATGTGACTTCACTACTTACTCCAAGCTATTAAACTCTCCGTGCCCTCAGACTTGACGCATACTTGACATATAAACACCATTACACAAATAAAGTAGAAATTCCTCAGAATGCTGAGATAATGACATTGGAGTGATAAACCTTTAATGTTAGTTGAGGATAATGTGAATTACCAACGATAAATAACAGACTTGGAAACCATGTTAGCAGGACAATGCCTGTGATGTAAAGAAACACAAATAGGCAAAGCAAACAAAATGTTATGACTGGAATTTGATTTGGAGAGCTGCTGCACTGTGTAGCTGTGTATAAGACTGTACATGTGTGTGTTGTTACGTGGGCAATGATCGTGTCATGTTGCTTTGAATAACCACTAATTAAATAAAGACCTTCAAAACAGAGAATATGATTTATTGGCTTAGACTTCGTTGGCTTCTTCATAAGCACAAGTTGAGATTTGTGAAAGCTCCTTCTTACGACTCACTCAGGGAGAAAGTGGAAGCAATTTAGAACTTTCTGCTTACACCTCTATAGAACACGAATAATGCTTTTGTTTCTTCTGCCTGACTTTGTGGAATGATTTACGTTCAGGTAAAATGGGCCCCTATGGAAATAACAGTTAGTAATTTCTAGTACCAAGGCTAAAATAGCCTTAGTTCCATCATGATAAAGAATAGTGTGGTTAGAATCACTGTAGTATAGCATTCATTGTGACTTTTTAAAATGTTAATTTGGTCTCTTAATTTGACCTCCTGTTAGGCACTTTATGAAATGAAGATAAAAATGGAAAGAATAATACATAAATGCTTCATTCTCTTAATGAAATAGGATTTCCTTTGTGATTCCATATAAATTAGTGTATAACTGCTACTATTTTACCTGACATAATAACAGAGATGAAATTAATTCTCAGCTGTAAATCCTTGCAGTTAATTTTGAAATGGTCACTTTATCCCTGCAGATTATTGCATTTTACTGTTGTCCAGGAGACTCAGATTGTATTTTTACTTTGTGCTGTTTTCAACTTACTGCAGTTGTTTTTCTCCTGCGCCTGATACCCTACAGATGTGAAGAATACTGTGGAATAATATATGCTGAGAGGAAGATTAGTAACAGTACATCCCTCAAACAGGACTGTTTTGAGGTGAGTTGCACAGATCACTATGTTATGTTACTTCTTTCTTTTCCTAACCTGTGGCAAGTGATTAAGAGATGGAGGGAGAAGAGAGACTTTGGGTTCTGCAGTTCTTTTTCTTTTGGTCCCACAGGGAAGAAATAATTTGCACTGAACACCTTCAAAGCTTACTAAAAGATATCCAAGTTTGAAGGCTATGCCTTCCCTGTTGGTATTAGCCATTGCCCCCTGAGGTGAGTCTTTCCATGGTGCATATATGGTTATTGGCATCTTAGCTGGGGACTGAATCAATGATGTCAAAAGCGTGAATAGCAACAGCTTGAGCTAAACCTCTCTCACTCTGGGTGGTCACTGATTCTATGTGTTTGCGAGGAGGAAGGACCAGTAGCATGCACTACTGAGCTTTTGCATTCAAGGACTTCTAGAGCACTAACTAGTAGCAAACAGTTAGCAAACTGATATTGGGGCAGATGGACTGCTAACAGGACTGGGATGCCAATTAAAAACAATGAAGTGTAGATGACCTGCAGTATCATGCATGTTTTGCTGATGAGTTTTTGAGGCTGGGGAGTTAGCTGCACCATAGGCTGGTAAGATTTCTCCATATCTGTTTTGCACACTTGCAACCCCTGCAGAATCACTGGAATTACTCATCATTTATGGGCATGTGGGATCAGAAGCAACTCATGCTGCCATCACTGACTACAGGCAGCTGCTTTTAATGTGAATATGCTTTCTCCTTCTGCCAGTGCATTTTACTTGTACCAACTCTGTACGTGGTTTTGGTTGAGTAATAAATTCATAGTTATTTAGTGCAGTGTTCTGCCTCTTTGTTTACATCAGCAGGACTTTTCCGTTAATGTACTACCTTGTATTCATTGGGGACCAAGTAATATTCCATGTGTACTGATTTTAGTTCATTAAAATATTACACATTTTATATTTTTAAAAGGAACGACAGGAAATTCAATTCTTTCTTTCTTTGAGTTTCATTATTCCTATATAAAAAACCATATGTGGGCTTCTACTCTGTTGTTTGTTGTAACATGTGGCTGAAAAGTAATATAAAATTGGGACTTAATTTGACTAAACGCTTGGCAACGAAACTACATTTGGTTTAAAGAAAACCCAAACATCATCCTTTCTGAGGACTGTGAGGCCTTGAGAGTGATAAAAGGAGAAGGCTTTAAAATAATTGTCAAACAGGTTAGGTAAGAGAGCCTATCAGCCTGGGTTCTGAGGCCAGATTCTGATACTACTTGCCTTGGTAAAAAACAAACAAACAACAAAACACTTCAGTGGCTCCATTAGAATCAGTGGAATTGAAGTAGCATGAAAGTCATGAACGTGAGATCAGGCTCAGGTCAATTATCTGGAATTCAGAGGTCTATAGACCAAAATCTGCAGTCCATGCTTTTTGAAGTGTAATAGCACAGTGGACCAGGCCCCAACAACTTTACACTCTCTGTTGGGAAAATTTGCTTCTGGCCTTTTAATGATCAGAAAAAGAAAATGGAAAGTAGTTAGTTTCATCTTGTGAGCTGGTGAAAGGTAGGGGAGCTCGCACCAGGCAGATACATCTTGCTGCTTATGACACAGTAGTGGACATTTGGAGGAGGCAAGGGTTCGGGCACCTACCTTGGCCCTACTTCATGTCATTCCCTGGATTTTCCTGGGGTCATGGAGCACTTGTATTTGCATTGATGAGGAGGGGGCCAAATTCCTGCAAATGGCAGGCACCATCATCTGAGGAAAGAGTATAGGCTTGCAGCAGGGAAATGAGACAGTCAAATTGGGGCATACCTCTGATGTATTAATGTACTGGATTAATGTAAAAAAAAAAACAGGAAATGAGTACTTGGTAAAACGTATCTTTCTATTGCTGGAAGTGTTCCTTAAATAAAATGTGAACTTTCATTACCTGGAAGTTCAGCTGGCATTATCAAATATCGAACAAACTGGAATCATTACAGGGAATGGCAAATTTAAGTGCTCTCCTTCTCTGTATATCATGAACTTTCTTTTAACACTATGTGTATCATTTCAGTTGTGTATGCAGAGAGCATAAATCCAGAAGAGTTAGTGGGGCAAGAGCTAGATGGACTGTTTCACTTCAGGAACATTTACTACTTGCTTTCAGCAATGGCAGAGCATTTCCAGGCCTTTCTCAACATTTCTCTGTGCTGCCATTCAGGGGAAATATCCTGAAGCTGTATAAAAAAGAATAAGTAAAAATAGTTAGCACTTGTGTATGGTAATTCTCATCTGCAGGAACGCGAGACATGCTTTTGTGAGAGAGAAGATGAGACATGGAAAAATGAAGTAGTTTGCATACGGTGAAATAGTAAGTTGGTAGCAAAACATGGAAAATGGAAATTGGATCTTCAGTTTACCAAACCATTTTCTCCACAGCATGATCTCTCATTATGGACATTAATACCAACATTTGTATTTCCATGTCATTTTTTTTCCCCCAATGAATATTTATCTGCACATAGTTGGAAGAGTGTAAGTGTAACCTTCATCTTCCCCAGGGTACTGCCTTTAACCATTCATGGGTACATTACAGAGGAAGATGGAAGATTTGTGTGTCAGCAAGTTAATGGATTTCTTTATCACCCACTTGGGTTTCAACGTATCCCACTCAAAACCGATCATAAGCAACAAATATGTCAGCTCTGAAGGCAGCAAATTCTGAATGTTAATTCAGTGAGTGGTGGTCCAAAAGAAAAACATGGAATTAAAGGGTAAAATATCTAACAGAGGAGAGAACACAAAACCTGACTATAGCTGGGTTCAGGTCTAAATGAAATATAGATTTTTGCCTGCTTTGTGACACCAAGGATAGAAAGTGCTTATAAATCCATTTCTCGTGAGTGCCATAAGGTACTCAGATTGTGTCAATTTTGGAAGAAAAACAAACAATCTTTTCTTTCAGCAGATGAGAGAAACAAAGAGAATCTTGACATGTATAGAAAAACTTTCCCTAGGATTAAGACCCACTGAATCTGAATCTGAATATGAATGAGTCTTGTTAACTTCAGCAGATTCAGGAAGCAGAAGATTTTTTTGTTTGTTTGTTTGTTTTGTTTGGAATTTACAGTAGCTAACCAGGTTTTGTTTACAGTCAATGCTACATATCAGCACTTTATTGAGATTTTCAGTGTCAAAACTGAAGAAAGTCTGGATCACTGTGTTTGGAAAGTGGCTTTCTTTTATTAAACAGTGAAATGGCATAAGATGAGACAGAGATTCTATCTCTAAAGCACCTTACAAGAATGACAAAAGGAAGAAATTCCCAAGCTAGCAAGATTTTTTTTCTTCTTTTACCCCTTGGAAAAGTAATATGCTGAAAGTCTGTAGACCATCTCATGAAGTTGCTGCTTGGGAAGGAGCACTTGACTTTATTGACTTTTCAGCTTGAAGATTGTTATCTCTTCACAATACCTGGTGGAAATAAAATTTATGTTGCACTAGCCAGGAAATGCGATCAATAATGACATGGTGAAGACAAGTTTTTTCAGTCTAAGTTTGCCTTTATAGACAGAGGAAGTATGCAATGAAAAAAAAAGTCAGGGGTTTTCTTGAAGGACAGGTGTTTAAAGGTTTCTAGAGCTCAGCCTAAATTCTTAGGAAGTTTTTAGGGAAGCCCAGTTGCTTACAAAAGCAGGAGATTTTTGTTGAGCATACAGAGGGTGGCCAACTCCTGAAATAGTGGCTTTGCTTGGGAATGGTGCATTGAAATGATCCTTCTTGGTTTTGAAGCTGAAAGTTGTAATGAACATTAATTGCAAGCACTCTTGCATGCTTTGGCTCCAATTTAGCCTCCATCTAAATTAGCTAAAAATCTATGGTCTTGATTTATTGCATTTGCAACAGTCGCACTAAAGGAAGGTAATTCCTTCTGAAAATGCCACATGCAGGCAGGAACAGGAAACCAATTAGGAATCAGTGGATGATAAATGGGCATTTTTACCAGCAGTTTACTTAATATCCCCATTAAATAAGCCTCTTTGCATTTATCATTTCATTCTCCCTCAGTCTATAAGGTCCTTTAATTGCTGCCTAAATGAGCCCTGTGTTTCAGTCCAAATTTAATCTTGGATCGCGAGAGAGATATCCTTTCCAATGCTTGCCTGCCCAGCTGCCAAGAACTGTCAGAAATGATCACATAGCTTTGCACATTTCTCACAGTCTCATTGGAAAAATGTAAGATTGACAGAAAAAAAAAAAAAGGCCATATTTTTGCTTTAAATTGTAAACTGTAGCGCGAGCAGCTCTTTTCCTCAATTGCATTTCCTGTATTTTTTTTTTAAAGTTACACTAAAAATAGATGGAAGTTGTAATGTTGCCCTGTGCTTTTTCGTTTGGGAAGTTGCCTTCAGTGGAAGGAGATGTGTGGCAGAACTAATGAAGTGTTACAGAGTTTGTGCAGCAAACAATTACTGGCTGGCTGTGGCTGAGTGCATTGGTTGCTGAACATGTGATTTGTGGGTGGAACATGGCATCTTCAGGCTAAATGGCAGTAGAAAATGATAAAGAATCCCTGAGCAGTTGCCTTAACCTTCCTTTTAATTCTTTTACCTGTAAGGCTCCGATTTGGAGGTCTGGGGCTTGGGTTCTTGGAAGCAACAAATTGGTTGTGGTGTTTACTTGGTTGATTGTATTATTTTAGAGGTCTTCTTCTGAGCAGAGAGCATAAGAAGATGTTTGCAGCATATGTAGAATTCACAGATCAGCCCCAAACACCATTTTGAAGAAGACATTCCCAGGCATTTAGAAGGAGCTGATTCCTGAACTGCAGCGCACTTTCACCTGGGTGGTCCAGATGTCAGACCTTGTGCCAAAAGTACAAAGCTTAATCACCGCTGCTCTAAACCTCACATATTTCTGAAAAATTGGCAGCAAGAAACAGGACTGAAAGAGGAATATTACCCAAATATTCACTGTTGATTAATCTTACAGTCAAAAGAATACATCTGCCTTGCTACCAAGAGCAAATCAATGCAAATACTGTTAACTTGCTCTTCATCCAGACTCTTCAGCTGCTAATTTAAAATATCAGTCAATGTAGAGCCAGGTGTTACTGCTGGAGAGACTTTTAGTTTACGACGGTGGGAAAGTCTAAGACCCAGCCTCACAAATCTAGTGTTAAATAATGACAAGTATTTTAATAGTCTCCCAAAATAAAAAATGATCAAATGACTTGTTTAACTAGTCATTTGTACACTATAAAATGACACATCTGAGAAAAAAAAATGAAAGAAATGCATCTTCCGTGGAGCTTTGAAGATAAGCATAGGGTTATAAACTGTTTTATGTATGTGCTTGCCTGCTATTTTTCTTTTTTAAAAATAAAATACAATTCAGAAGATACAGATAATAAGAGCCTGGGAAACATAAGATGCATCTCCAAAATATTTTTCTCTTAATTCATTGAAAGGTGCTTGGGTATGGACACTGTCATATGGATTCAAAACTGTAGGAAGAATCATAAACAAAGGTAATCGTATTCTGTTGAGAAAGGGAAATGATTGATGGGCTCCAGGGCGTACTAATATAAAATTTGTCTTATTTTACCATCTCCATTAATGTTTTGAAGGTGAGAGTAAGAAGGAAGTTATTTACATTCAGACATGATACAAAGCTTTCATCGTATGCCATCCAAAATCAGCCACTTTTGAGCATTTTTGTCTTAATGATTTCTTTAAATCATTCGTCATCACAGGGAGTCTGGGGAAAACCCGACCTGAAACCTAATATTTCAGATAATGAAGATGAGATTACTGCATAAGAATGGCTGTACCAAGCTAGACCAAAGGCCTATTTATCCCAGCTTCTGCCTCAGAAGAGCCCTGTATAACAACAGGGCAAGCATATAAGGAGGCTATCCCTGGATAAGGAAGCTGAGGTGTGAAAATATGAGGCATCCGTCCAAATTAATATGTTCTGCACCTGAGAGGCCAGACAGGACTACATGTTAATTATCTTCAGCTTCTGAGAACTAGAAGGTACTGTTTTCATTTCTCAAAAAGCCACTGAGAAAAACAAGTCAACAAAATCCAGTCATTCTAGAGAAGGGGAAAGGGGTAAAATTTTGTCACTGACTGTGGCTAGCTTTGAGGCCCAAAATTAACTGGAATAAATGATCGGTATTCAGCATGATATGGTGATTTTACTGTGCATGATCCCAAGCCTTTAACTAATCCATTTATAAACTGTAAGAAGCTGCAGAGGGAAATGATGAGGTTGCACAATCTGCAAAATTATTTAGGTTAGTCCAGATGAAGTAAGAGTGTGAGGAACTCTGGTGGGACTTCACAAAGCTCAGCGACTGGGGAACATGATGTCGGATGAAATTCAGTGCTGACAAATACATGTTAATACATATTGGAAGGAAGATTTTGATCTACTTTGTTCACATTGCTGGGTTCTAAATAAACTGCAGCTGCTGCAGAAAAATGTTGGGCTGTCACTGTGGGCAAATCAATAAGCAACAGTGGCTAAAAGCAAGAGAAATATGAAAACCAGGAGACTAATGAACAATGAAAATACTGGAATGTCATCATGTAATTATAACTGAAAATACAGAGCAAGAGTAGGGGGGGCAATGAAATTTATTGAAGGCGTTGCAAATGTTCTGTATCTGGGGGAAATGAAATGGTTACAGTCTTAAGAGGACAGTTAGGTGGAAGCATAACAAAAGTATAGAAAATGATGAAGGAAATAATACTGATATATTCCCTCTTGAAGCTCAAAGAGAGCTCATACCAAAATCTATATGCTAACAAGGTGCAGTCGCTGAGAGCCTTTACTGAACAATTTTTTTGCTTGTCTCCTCCCCTTTTACATCAAGGAAAACTGTATCAAGGAAAAAGACAGCTAACTCCTAGCGTAGTAGATACCATCTCTTTGTGTATATCACACCTCAGCCTTTGGTAACAATATATTTATCAGGCTACCTACTTGTCAGCTTTAACATCTGATAGGCAGATATCTCTCTCCTACGCTATCATCTGCCTTTTCCACATCTACTGAATCTGCTCAAGGCTTGGGGCTGGGTATTGGTGCAGTGCTAGAGCTATGGAGTGCTGGCGAGAGCCTGACCAGCATGAATTCGGCAGTAAAATCGGGGACTGAGGATTGTACTTGATGGCTGTATGCACAAAGAGATCAGAATCGTATTTTTAGTTGGCTTTTTTTTTTTTTTTAACTTAGCATATTCTTGAGATATACTGATAGTTCAGGATCTGACCCTGATTGAGCATGGTTAAGTGGTGCGCCTGTGGGCACACTATTGTGTAATATAGCTGTGTCTGCTGTTTTCCATTCTTCATGTCTGATTCTTTACCATGCTCTTCTCTTGTGGAAGTGGGTCTGGGACAAAGGCAGTTGGCTATACATTCAGTTTGTAGCTGGCTATACATACAGCCACATGGAGAGGTGTTCTGCAGCCAGCCACTGTGCAGGAGCACTGCGATGTACAGGGGAAGTTCAAGTCCCAGAAACAGAAACTATCAGGCTCTGGTCTTTCCATCATTCAGGAAGGATGAGAAGAGGACATGTTAGTCACAGACTCTAGGCTAGAGCTGTGCAGGAGAAATTCTTGTCTTGGTCTGTGGTGTTCCTTCTTATACCCCAATTTATTCAAGCTCTGAGAATAAATAACATATTTCCTCAGAAAATTAGCCATTATGCTGCATTAGTGTTGTCAGCTATAGATTTGAGAATACTATTTATTATTTTTTTTTGTTTAACAGATGAGATTACTAAGGCACACAAAGCCAAATTGAGTACCCAGCATTGCTGACAGGCTACTGGTAGAGCCCCCCTCCCCTCCCCCTGCCTCCCCCCCAAAAAAAAGCTTGATCTGTGGCACATCTCACCTTCACAGCTTTGGAAAAGCTGGATTGCAAGGGGTAATGCTTGTGTCTTCCTATTTGTCCTGAAAAATATGGCTTATCTGCTAAAAAAATGGAAAGAAAATGGCCTGTCAGAATAGGGTACATTTTTGTGCAAAGACGCTGCCTGTTATTGCTTGGGTTTTTCTTTTTTTTTTTTCCTCTTTTTTTTTTTTTCTTTTTTTTTTCTTTCTTTTTTTTTTTTTTGTCAGCAAAACCAGTGAACTATGAAAAATATAGAATAGTAAAAAGAGAAAAACTGCACAACTATTTTGTGCATATCCTACATATCCTCTGTGTTTTAATAGTTAGTTTGTGCTGTCATGAAAATCTGCACACTGCTCGGAGTACTGAATGTCTTTGAAAACAGAGGCTGTACCAGCAAAAACATAATTAAGAGAAAAATACTAATAGCATTTACATCCAGGGTGACATTAGGGGTTAAGAGTGCATATGTGTTTGTGCTTGGATTTCAGGCCGAAACTTAGGGCTTAATCCAAATAATGTAGTCTCACAGAAGAGGTAGAAAAACATAAGACATCCCTTTCTGGTAAAGTATCTTTGCCTTTGAGAAAGCAACTTTCATTAATTTATAACAGCTCATACTAGTACTTTTAAATTTGTATGTTCCATAATAATAATACCTCTAAAGAATTACAATGAGGAAACTATTTCTTGCACACATTTCTTGAAACCAGTGCCTGTAACCTGACCAAACTATTCAGCAGTGAATGTCTTGACTTCATTCATGGTGCAAAGAGCTCCAGTTTTCATAGGTTTGGGTGTATTTTTATAACCTGATCACCTTTTAATTGTGCACCAGTTGCATTTTAAAAAAATATTGATCGATTTTCAATTGTTCATGCAAATGTGTATTTGTCATTTGGAACGTACAGCCACTGCATTTCTCCCTTGTACAAGCAAAGCTCATTTAGACTTGCTGCAAGGTTCTCTGGTATTGTAAAGGATAAGAGTTGAACACCCAGAGATATGCCCTGAGATTCTATTGTGGGGAAGCACTGGGATGGAAGCAGAAGCATTGAAACAATGGCAATCAATCAGATATGGTGTCCCAAAGAGACATTTGCTGTTCTTGGTCATGACACAGAATAATAGCTGTAGAGCAATTCAGGGAATCTCTGAGGTTTAGTGTGACAGTGCCCATTCATGGAGAGTTCATAGAGCATGATTAGTGTGGTCTATGGTGGACCACTGTGCAGATAATAATAGGTTTAAAATCATATATATATAAATTACCTTTCGTGTTATATGAAAATAAATATTGATATTTTCCAATTCATTTGATTCAGTCAGAAGGAGATTAATAACCTATCATCACTCACACAGCACATACTTCAGCTGGACTTTTGTTTTGTTTTGCGTTTCAAATGATAGAGGCGCTTTTAGTTTCATTCCTTTGTGTTTGATGCATATTGGGTTGATATGGCACAGAACTCAATCACTTTCGATATGCAATCAGCAGGGCAGTCAGCAAGAATTTCATGCCAGATGTTATATTTCATCATCTTCTTTTCCATTCCTATGCCTGAAAGTCTTATTACACTTGTAATCCTTTAATTATAGATCAAGCTGCAGTAATTATAAATCTGTTGTGTTAACCATTGTACTTTCATTCACTGACATAGAACGATTGGCAGTAAAGCACAAGAGAATAAACTGAGATTGACCACATACCATTTCCAGGCATTGCAGGAATAGCAAGAACAGACTTTTTATCACCATTCCTCATTATAACCTTCTGTATTTTGCCTATGAAATTGGTGCAGCAAATTCATGGTGACTCAGGAATGTCATGGTTGTCACTACGCTCTGCACCGTGGCCAGTCTGAGCTGGGTGGCAATAGCAGAAATGGGATTCAGTCTTTCTATGCCTATATTCCAGATTCCTCCGACTTGAGAAACCAGTAATCATATGGGGCTCACAGAATGGATAGAGGTGTAAAGTT
Organism: Alectoris magna; assembly: GCA_030625065.1. Taxonomy (NCBI): domain Eukaryota; kingdom Metazoa; phylum Chordata; class Aves; order Galliformes; family Phasianidae; genus Alectoris; species Alectoris magna. The sequence continues at coordinate 66,965,669 of CM060560.1, forward strand.
TGTCTTGTGGAGAATGATACACACTGGAATAATGAAAACAGTAAGTACTGATGTACTACATCAGTGAATTATGGCAATATTGTAGTGAGTCTCCACAGCTTTAGATGTCCTCAACAAGTTGGGAAATCTGATTGATAGATGAAGACATGGAATAAATGTCTGTATTTTTCTCCAGTTTAAACAAGTGGTTTTTCCTACTGCCTTCCTGGACCAGGAAAAATGCAGTTGATCACTACCCGTTGTAATAATGTCATTATAATTCAGTACTGAAACTGGCAACTTGATCAATGAGCTGAGACTTTTTTTTTATATCCGCCTTCAGAAACTCGTGACTCTTATCATGCTGCTTCTTCCTAGACTTAGAGGCTTTTGAGAAAGGCAGCACTCTATCCAGTGTAGATAGGACAAGGAGTAATAGCTTTACACTAAAAAAGGGCAGGTTTAGATCAGATGATAGGAAGAAATTCTTTACTTAGGGGATGGTGAGGCACTGGCGCAGACTGCATAGAGAAGCTGTGGATGCCCCATCCCGGGAGGTGTTCAAAGCCAGGCTGGATGGGACTTTGAATAATACGACCTAGGGGAAGGTGTCCACAGCAGGGGACTGGAACTAGGTCATCTTTAAGATCCCTTCCAAACCAAACTGTTCTGTAATAATGTGATTTTATATTAGGGAAAGAGGACCTAGAACAAGGACAAGAAGAGAGGCAGACAGAAGGCTTGAAGAAACCTTATATCTATATGGAGCTAGAAGATTACTGCTGGTCAATCCCTCAAGAAAAGCTGAGATCAGAAATATGTACCAGACAAGAAAATGAGAGTTCATCTTTACGTGATGTAAGTAGATTGTGATGATGTCAAACATGCTGAAGAGAAAAGCTGTACAAAAGTCTGTTGGGGTTGATTCTCATAAACCCTAAAATGGACTATATTGTGTTAGCTCTTTTTATAAGTTTGGTCTCTTTTTTGTGTTTTTTATTTTTTTCTAATAAACACAATAATTTGAAAATTTGGAAAGTGGTATTATCCTGTCTGATACTTTCATTTTCCTGGTTGAGTTTGGAATACCAGCAACTGTCTGGAAGCTGGCATTCTGAGGGAACTAGTGAGTAATGAACAACATAGCCTTGTATCTCTCAGCTGTTGATTTGTAAACATGGGAAAGATACAGGTAAGAAAAAGTGTCATTTACTCTTAGTGTTAATTTTCATGCTGCATTATATGGTGTGACATAGTGCTCCTCTATTTTCCTCTAGAGTGGTCTGCAGTGTAGGAGCTCACAAGTAGCGTAATTGCTGGCAATCTTAACAGGAGCCTGAAAGCTTAAATATCCCTAGAAGTGATCCAGTTGGTGTTACTGTCATGGGCAACCTGAGGAACTAGTTAGTGCCCATCATACAGAGAGCGCTGCCTCCAGAGACGGCAGCTAAATCGATACTTTTCAAGTGTACTAGTGATATTAAAAATACAAGCTCTTAGATTATTGCTGAACACTAGGCTTCTCTCCCTCTGATTCCTGCTTCTATTTCATTTTTATTGTCTTTGTGGAAAAAATTCGAAGAGTTAGAGGTTAGAGGAAACATTTTTTCTAAAGTTGCCTTGTGATCCATAGAGCTACCCTCCAGAGGACAGTAGATAAGACTGAAAAATGCTTCAAATAGTTGCATATTCACTGCTTGAATGGTGCTGTTTAGACTGTACACAAACACATGCATAGATAGATGCATACATACATGTATATGAATGTGTGCTTATGCAGTTTCTTCTGAAGTATTTTGGTAAAATGTTCTTATAACACAATCCTTGCCTAAATCCAGAGCTGAGAAATAATGGCATTTGACTCCTACCTCAAGTTTTTTCCCTGGATTTCCTGCTTTCACTCTCCCTGAGAATCAGATCCTCAGCAGTCAGGGATTAAAGTCTAACGCTGTAACATTCATCCTTCTTGCTGAATGAATAACATGATTAAGGTATATGGGGAAGTGCAGTGACAGTAGCAAGTTCCATAGGTACAAACCCCCTCAGGGGTTGTGCTGCAATATACAATGATTTATTTGGCAGATATTTGCATGCAACAAATGCCTGCAAACATTTCTTTGGAACTCTGGACAATTTCCATGGTGGAGGAAAGAGAAGAAGGCTTATTTGGGAAAAGAGCAGCATTTCTTTCTGCTACAGAACAGACAGCTCAAAGCAGGAACAGTGTAGGATAAGGGACATACATGTTCTACATATAGTTTGTGCTGCATACATGAAATAACATATCTGGTCATATACTCCATGGTGTGATAGAAACAGTCAAATACAGAAAAGGTATTTGTGATGTGAAACTGGTGATCATCTAGTACAGACTGATGTGTTCAGCCAGTGCAGTCATGGGCTAGGTGCACAGCTGCACTGCTCCAGAGGGAAAATATGTTTTCTGAGAGCCTGTGGGTGGTTGAACCTCTACTTTGCAAAAGCTACTTGTGAGCTGTAAATTCTGTTTCAAATGCTTGCATTTTTCCTTTAAGGTTCATTGCATCACAGGCTTTTTTTAATGTACATTTTTTCTTTTTTTTTCTCTTAGAGACAAAGCTTTTTATCCTTATTTTGCAGAATGGGAATGAATGCACTGATAGAGCAACATCCATGAAAAGACAAATGTTTTCAAGTGGGGCTTTGCTATTTTAGTCCAAACCCTACATTCTCAAAACTTCATCTCAGCTACTACTTAAACTCTGCTGCTACAAGAGTGTTTAGTTTTCCAGGAACCTACATTTTGCTTCTAGGCATTCTCAGAGGCACCTCAGTCTTGACAGCCTTAGCAGCTCAGAGCCTGTTTCATGTTTCAGTTTTGTTTGGGTCTGTGACTGAGATGTTCCCTCTGTTTTCTTGCCCAAGCAGATCAACCTGATAGGATGTTGTCCAAGCATACCAACCACTGGTTTCTGCACAAAACGTACTGCTGTGCATGTCTCCATCTCCTTGTTCCTCTTCCCTCTGCTAGATAGCTATGCTTCTGTCCTCTATACCTAAATAGATCCTCTATACCTAAAGCCATTTAGAGCCACATCTTCGATGGAGAAACATCTTCCAAAATTGACTGAAACAGTATTCTCCAGATAGAATATCCTAGAAAGGGAAAAATAATCTGTGAAATAAAGCATATGAATGCCACCACGTAGAAGGAAATAAGACCAGTTCTTCCAACTGTTGGTGACTCATGCTATCAAAACTCTAATGAAGTTATAAAAGCAATCAGTGACCTCCTCACTGAATCTGAACCAAAAGGTTTGCAGAGTTTCCCTTCAGTGAGCATCTGGGGCTCTGAATGTCCTGGTGTTTCCATTTGTAGATATCAGCATAGGCACCTAATGCCTTCAGAGCTGCATCAGCATGATAGTATGATGGAGTTCTTCTGGTCCACAGTCCTGTGAGCAATATGTGCTAAAGTGGCAGCACTGTGAACAGGGATGGTGGCTTGAGAACAGGTTCAATGCTGTGCCGAGAATCTTTGGCTAGGGAAATGGTAGGCAATGAAAGTCTGGCCCAAGGGAAATCCCAGGACTTCTTTTTTTCTTCCAGAGATGTGAGGTCAAAGTTACATTTTGACTACAATTCTATCCATTAGAAAGAAGAGATAAAATGAGATAAAGCTAAACTATTATGTATAAATTGCCACAAGTAACTTAATGAGACAGACTTCTCTTTTCTTCTATTTTCTTCTTCTATTTTCTGATGGGCTATCTGGCTCCACTGGCTTTGACCAAAGCTTTCCACTGTTATGGACTCAGTTGGCTTCTTGTGATTCTTCTCTCTTCTGCAAGCAAGAGACAAGATAGACAGGAATATACATGTTCTGATTTAAAGGCTGAAAAATTGAAAACCTGAAAAGCTTCACACACAGCTAAAATAATGTGTATTTAATCAACTGCCCATTGGGGCATGGAAGGAAACCTTTTTTTTTTTTTTTTTCATTGCCTAAATATGTAATTGCCTGGGAAAACATTAAGATGAGTTTTGGTCTCTTGTGCAAATATTTTTTTTTTTTTAAATCTGTCTAAATGTTTTGGAGGCGGAAACGTGGTCTGATCTCTCGGGTAAATACAATGCGTTTTAGAACTAAACATGAAAGATATACTAAAAAATATTTTAAAGGAAAAGTCTGAATGTACTAACAAGAGATGGCAAGAATTGGGAAGGCCTGTGTGGCACTATCTTCTGTAGTGATCAAAATACTCTAACTGTGGTTGAACTTTCTTTGCTCAGAGCCATCATTTCACTTGCCTTAAAAGAACTGCAAGCGCTTGAATAAGAGATGAGAACATTTGTTTTAGCAGTTGTCTCAAAATGCCTTGCAATGTTATAGTGGAAAGTTGCTTGTGATTTCTTTTGCTGAGTCCACGCCAGTGAATCACAATGCTCTTCAATAACTGGATGGTGTGTTAGTGCATTGGGCTGAGAAAAGTTGTGATCTTGGTCATGGGGGAGGCAACAAACAAGCATGGTTGTACTGCTTCCTGTATATAGAGGTCTAGGAGAACTGTTACTTACTGTTACTTACAATGCATTTGCTTTGCCTGTATTTTTTCACTGTTACAAGCTGAATGAAGGTAGCTGAACATATACATCTTCTGCTTCCCTTTAAAGCAAGTGTGCTCTCTTAGAAAATTCAGTATGCCTTTATTATGGTTCAACATGTAAAGCTTTGATCCAACAACCAATTTTCTATTTTTTGCCATCCTTTTAGAAAGCAAATATGAGGAATTGTATCAATGTGAAAATTTGGAAGAGACTGTATAATTTAAGGATTCTTCTTGATAACAGGGGATTTCCATCTCCATCTGCATTAAGATGTATATTCCACTGCAACTATGGGGCTTCACTGCATTTTCTGTAGACTTTGACTTCCAGAAGAAAGCCTTGCAGAGGTCGTTTAACTTTTAAGATAATCTGGTTAAATTGATTGCCTTTCAAGAATGAGAAGGGTCTTGTCCATGTCAAAGCTTGTTTTCTCATGTGAATCCAGTGGGGATGGTGCCTAAGTGACAGGTTTGTAGGTAGGAGAAGGGAGGGAAACAACCTGACTGGCTGATGAAGATGATAAGTAGTTCAAGTGACAAAGCAGAACCAGAGAAGACAGTTAGCAAAGAAGTAAGGAAAACTTGTGTAAACCACTGGAAAAAAGGGTCAAGTTTTCATGATGGCAAGTCCTTTTTTAATGTGGATTTTTCCAAGAGGATATAAAGTAAATACACAGAACAGAGGCAATGAAAATATATTATTTTTAGTAGAAATCACATGAGATTTTAAACTTTAGTCAGATTTTAACAGGTATCCCCAAAATATTTGAGGGAGTGTGAAGAAATATGAGCAAAGAAGTGGTGTTCATAAATTTTTTCAAAAGTTATAGTTTCCTTGTTCTGCTTTGTAAATCTAACAAAACTAAGATAGAGTGCCTAACTTTGTCTATTGGTCACTTTATATATGTATATGCTATGGAGAGTGGAGTGGGAAAAATAAACATCAGGGAAGGAGAGGAACCACAGAACAATGTTAAGACCAGAATAAATGAGCAGAAACTTGTCATGGATGCTTTGTGGCTGGAAAATAGCATAGAGTTTCTACCTATTACATCAGTGAGATTACAGAGCAATCTTTCACAGGAGTGGTAAACCCAAAATGAAACATACACATATGCATACATATATATGTATGCATATATGCTTTTTTTTCCTCAAGTGAGGATCTGGTCAGGTTCTTAATGAAAGACTTTATATGGATACTCCTTGTAAGAACAAGGCCTACCAACTTGAAGCCATTCTTACTTTCCTAAAAACTGATTGTTTTTGGAAACCTGCAACATCTCTAGGTTTGTTGGATTCAATTAATACGTATCTCCAAGGAGGGAAGAGGTTTGGAAATACGAGAAAGGTTGTATTTCAGATGCTGAAATGCATCTGGGGCTGACATAGGTCTGGGTCTGAAGCAGACAGGCTCTTATGACAAGTATTAAAAGAGAGGTGATGGGTGGGAACCAGTCTTTGAGTAATTTACTCAAAAGATATTGAGGTAAGAGTGAGCACTGGAGGCCTTTAGACCCCTGGAAACTTAGAAATACACAGTCCAGGGCTTAAGTTAGTGCCAGATTGACAACATTTAAAAGGAGATTTATGAAATGAGGTAAAATTTTACTTATTCAGTTTGTTTCAAATCTCCTACATTAAAATCAAGGCAAAGAGAACTAATGGTCCTTTGGGTACTGGCTGCTCCCACAAGCTGCCATGATTCTCCACTTGCACACGGAAGATCATAAACAGTGCTGTAGAACTTCACCATAAGCTTAAACCTGACGTTGCCAAATTGTTTTCCCATTTAAGCTGATGGGCTCTGTAGCTATCATGCTGTTTCGTAGAAGGAAGGTAAACTACAACATCCATAATTCTGACCTAGTGAAATCATAGGATGTATCTAAGGAGGTAGATACCGTGTAGGGGGATGCTGTCTGTCTGGATTTAGGGCTTTCAGGAGCTGTAAGCAAAAGCCTGCTATGACTATTGCTGTCCTTATAGCATCCAAACTTTGAAGTCATCTTTCTTGATAGAGAGTATCTGTAGGAAATATGTAGTGATAACTGATATTAGCCATAAAATTGCCCTTCTTTCTTCAAGTGAATTGTCACGACGTGGAGGATCATCATTCAATTCTGGCAGACTTCTTATTGCAGGTTATCAAATCTGCAATTCTGGGAGTTTCGTAAAATCATAGAATCATAGAATGGCTTAGGTTGGAAGGGTCTATAAAAACCATCTAGTTCCAACACCCTTCCATGTGCAGAGATGCCCCCCACCAACTCAGTCTGCCCAGGACCCATCCAACCCGGCCTTGAGCGCCTCCAGGGATGGGGCACCACAGCTTCTTTGGGCAGCTGTGCCAGTGCCTCACCACCCTCTGAGTACAGAATTTCCACTTAACATCTAATCTAAATTTCCCCTCTCTTAGTTTAAAACTATTCCTCCTTATCCCATCCATCTGCCCATGTAAAAAGTCAGTACATGCAGACCTCTATAAATTTCAGAATTGAAAGAAAACATACTCCAAAAGAGTAGCTCTGTATTTACAGAGGAAGGTGAATGATCCTGTCTTTACATTTCTTCCTCCTTTTGGTGTGGTAGAGCTTTTATTAAAAATCTCACTTTTTTTTTTTTCTGTCAGAGGAACCAATCCATCTTTACGTTTCCTTTGAAAGTAAACCAGATCTTATGAATAAAATGTATACTTTGAAAATCTGAGGATAAAATGCAGAAGGAGAGCACATGGAAAAAGGGATTCCAAGCTAAAATGCATTAATAGAAAGGGAGATATGTCAGGATAATTCACCGACTGTCTAAACAACATTATGCCAAAAATTGCAAGAGACCTTGTTGACTGACGGTGAGGCACTGTTATGAAAGAAGGGAAGAGCCAGCAAGAAAGCGATCGGGGTGGAAATTATGTGGGGTCCCACTACAAAGAAAAAGGAACGCTGATGTGCCAGCATTAGTTATCAGAGATTTTTATATTTAAGATGTTCTGGGCTTCTTGAAGCAGGCAGAACTATTTGAAAAATCACTGGGGCAAAAGGTAGCAGAGAATATGGGTCAGAAAATGCCTGCAGAGAACTACCTTTCAAGTAAGTGCTATCAATTCCCCTCTCCACTAAGAAACAATCCATCAGCAGGATGGGTTATTAAGTTTGTACCTTCTAATTTGCCTATCTGCATTGCTCAGTTTCTGAATTACAAACATTTCTGGCCAAAATTTCTGACACATTAGAAGTATGGAAGACAGCAGAAGGGTTCTTCTCTATAGGGTTGCTCTGAGTGTTGAAATTTTGGCACTAGATGACTTAAGGAGGGAATGTGTCTGCTGCTATGTGGATTTGCTACTGTGGGCTGTGCGTGTAGGGGATCTGTATGGTTCTTGTGTAGCTGCAGACCATGTGTCAGAGTGTCATAATTGAATTAACCTCACCAAGCATAACTGAGAATATCTGTTTTCTTCAAGTGATATTTTTTCTTAACATATGTCATAGCTATTCTCATTATTTACAGAGTAGTTTTAGACCTCACATTTAATCACAGCATAAAAGGTGCAAAAATCTCTTTTCCACAAGAAAAAAATTAAAAATATTTTTCATTATCTTGTTTTTTTAAATAATTGTATCATGTTTTTGACAGCTAAATAAATGGATTTTATTAAACAGGATTATGGGCTGAGATTATTTAGTATTCCTTTTTTATTATCTGGTGTAGCCTCTGCTGGGAGCTGTGAGTTTCTTTTCTTCATTTCCAACATTGATTCTTGCATTAGATGGTTACATTGAATAATTAATATACTTCCCGTGATTGATGATTTGCATGGCCTGAATATTAGGTTATCAATCATGACCCACTTGTTCTAATGTAATCATATCGAAAACGTGTCAAAAGCTGTTTAGCCAACAATGACAACAGGAGCTGTGATATTGAAGGTGCCTGATGCACTACAGCAAGAAATATCCTGGTTGAACATTCATAATGCAGAGATTATGAGCTCCTCAAATTGATGTAACAAAAGCCTGGAGCCCTTGGTGAAAGTTATCAGCTCCAATAAGAAAAGCCCTTTTTTCAGCAGGAAAATCGTACTGATTTCTTTGCCTTTTATCAGCTGCTTAGTGACTTCTTGAGCCTACAGTGTAAAGTAATTATGTTCTGTGCTGCATAGCATAAAGAAACTGAGGAGAAAAAAAAAAAAGGAAAGTGATTTTTGAAAAAAGAAACTGCTCTCCCTGTATCCATTGTTACTGGAAGGAGAGAGCATCGTTAAGGTATTTCACTGGATTACTGCAAATACTGGAAAACTGGCTTTTGCTTCTGTGGGAATCATTAACACAGAGCACCATGCTTTAACACTCTGGGTATAGTGCACATTTCACTTGCAATATTTCTTAGCTCTTAGATGTTTCTGCAGACCATACTGGTTCTATATCAGTATCCTGCTATTTTACCGAGGGTGTCAGATTTTAGTTATGTATATTTGTTTGACCTTCTCTTTCCTTTTTTTCTTTTTCTTTTCTTTTTTCTTCCTGTGACAACACATTAAGGTGAGTGTTATATTGAGATCCAGCACCACAAGCTCATACTAATGGAAATGCTCCTTATGACCACAGCAAAATCACTCGCTTAAACCAAAGCTTTTTGAAGTGTCGGAGTTTGTGGCACTGGACTTTTTAACTCCACAAAGCAAAGCAGTGCTGCTTCTTTTGACCCCTACCTGGCTTCCACACAAAACAGAGCAGCACATGTGCTTTCCAGACTTCCTTGTTCACAGAAGGTCACAAAGTGATACTTGGCATTTGGCAGTGCCTTATTCTTCACATCGTCCTTTGGCTGTAAAGAGTCCTCAAAAGCATAGCTGCTTTCAGCTCCCCTTTGCTCCTAAAGTTAGGCAACTGAACCGAATTGGTACACTGCAATCAGATTATTCACTGAGATTAAGAGTAGCATGGTTTTGATCAAATGTAAATATCCTGATATAGTCCTGGCTAGCCTTCAAGTTACGTATTTATAGAGCCCATGCAGGAATGGTCTCTGAATAGCTGGAAGGGTTGACTGTCGTAAGAATAAAGACAACCAAAAAATGTAAATGTTCACGGAAAAAAACCCAACAAAACACCTTACAGTTTGACTCGTCTTTTTCTCTCTTTAGCTAGTATTTTACTGTATCCCTCCCAAAGAGGAAAAGTAAATGGGAACGGTGCAGTCTTAGTGATGTAACCCAGTGGGAGGGGTAATCTCCTGGGATATCACCATGGTTGAAAGGCAAGTGTTTCAATTACTTAATATATGGCAATATTATCTTTGTTGTGTCTCATGCTGATTAAAACAGAGAACAAGTATGCCCATTGTTTTAGGAAAAAAGGATTCCTGAAATAATTTGTAAAAACAAAACCACAGAAACCTGGAACCGGAGAAAGTGTAGATGGAAAAGATCTAGTCACCTCATTTCTCTGCCAGTGCAGGATTTTAGTGTGCATGTTTAGCATATTCCTAGTGTAATAGAGTTACTTAGAAAACTAAGTAACTAAGTCCCAACCTGTTGGATTTGAACATAATAATGATGATTCATGGATTTTATGATTTCTTGGCTTGAGTCTCTGTCTCAATTCAAAGCACCTCAAAAACTGATGCTTATAAAACCATGGGAAAATAAACAAATGAATTTTATTGTAAGAAAAGCTAAGTTTTTTCTTATCTTCAACAAGCTGTGCCTTCTTCTATTACATTTTGTCGTACCTAACTATTCCAGAATTGCCAGCTTGAGTCAGTGAGAAAAACCATGCTACGTTTTCTCTTAGATTACAAAACTGTGTTCAAAATGATGGAATGATTAAAGTTATGTTCATAACCTTCTTGTTCATCCTGTGTTTTAAAGCTTTTGCTACACGTTACACACTTTTTTTTTTTTTTTTTACATATATTACACAATTTATTACATTATCTTTTGTCCAAAACCAATGCCGTTTGCACACTTTTATTGTTTTTAAGGTAGAAGCAAGACTGGCCATTGATTAAAATAAGTACCAGAAAGGCTTCTCCAGAAAGAGTCCCCAGTATCTGAGACTGACAACTGATTAGTTAGTAAAGATAGCAGTGTAAATTCTATCTCTTGCTGATGACTCTTCTTTCAAATATTTATGTATCTGCTGTGCTACCGTGTATTTTCTTGATTGTATCATGGTATGTTTTTGAGTGCCGTGTGTTTTGTGTGATGCAGTTCAGATGAAAAACCCTCTACATAAAAGAGAAGCATAAAAACCATCCGTCTTGTAAAGCACCAACTGCTTTATAAAGCTTTCCTACGGGAAAAGCTGTTCTGTTTTCTGTATCAGCATTTTTACATTTTTTTAATTAACATATTTTTGGTTATTGCCCCAAGACTAAAAGCCCACTAGTTTTCAGTTGTTTAGCTTCTCAGCCAGTAGTCAGAATTTTCCTTGGAAAGAAGCAGAATTTTATGGAAACCTTCAGTAAACTGTTTTTCTATGGAAAATATTTGAGTAGCCCTTCTCTGTGTACATAGCTATAAAAATATTACGGCAATATGTGCTAAGTGGGCAGCACAATTGGTTCAGCACACAGCACCCATCCTTGCATATTGCTGCCAAAAGCAAATTACTCCAGCAAGCTGCATTTTGCTTTTCATAATAAGACATAGCAGGTGTTAGGCCACATCTTCACATGAACAAAACCAGGCAACAACTAATTTACTGGAAGGAGCCTTGTAACCAAAATGTTCTCCTTCCGACTTACAACACGTTCCACAGAAAAGCTGGCTTGCCATCCTTAAGAACAGAGCTTGCATGTGCAGGATACAAAACTTTCTAAGCAAGCAGAGACGTATCTGATACTGTGCTTGGAAAAGATCAAAATAGTCATGAACTTCTGAGGCAAGATGTGAAACACATCTCTTTGACTGAACATTCTTCAATGTACCGCAATTATAAATAAGTACAAACAAAGTCCATTCCCTGCTGACTCTGAATGGAAAAGAGCTGGAGAGAAGAAGAAAAAATATGTCTGTATATGTTTTCTTTATAATTTTGGAATGCATTCAGACTTCACACCAGGCAGCAGAGAGAGAAACAGAGTATATCATTCTCATATACACTGGGAAAGAGCGTGAATTTTCTCATCAACGTTGTCCAAAATGGCATTTCAGCCTCGAAAGGTGGAAATTTTCAGATCTCCCTTCATGAACGGTACAGGCTTCTTCTGCAGGTGGAGGGATGAGGAACAGTTCAGCAGGGTGAGAAGCACTTTGGCCCAGCACATGTTGCATGAGTAGTGGGGCAGGGCGTGGAGGTGGGATGTGGGGGCTCTCTGAAGGCCTTCTGAGGAAACAGGCAGTGAGGCGCTGGCGCAGCTGCCCAGAGAAGCTGTGGTGCCCCATTCCTGGAGACCAGCTTGGCCCTGGGCAGCGTGAGCTGGTGGGTTGCAGCCCTGCCCATGGGAGGGAGTTAAAGCTCAAGGATCTTTGAGGTCCCTTCAAACCCAAGCTGTCCTCTGATTCTATGGTTTTGTGAAACACCAGTCCTGCATTTCCTTGGATTGCTACAGAGCCAGCTGCCCCACCTGTCCCATCACTGACCATGCATTATGTGTCTGATGCATGTGACAGCCACGTCATGCTTGATGGCTTGGATGCCAAGGTAACATCACTCTCTCATTCTCAGCATTGTCACAAATCCTGTTGTTTTCATTTTGTGCTTCACATAGGAAGTGCCATGGTCACTGCAGAAAGGGTGACAGGATATTCCTCTGTAGCTTTGTTAGCTTATCCTGTGACTAGCAGGAAATAAAGCTGGGCATCGTAGAATTTCTTTGCTGGAGATATTTTTAATACCCTTTTCCCCCTTTTTACCCCTTTCCCCCTGCCAAGTGGCAATATTAGGGTGAACATATGTGTCAGGTTCAAACTGTGACTTTTTATTTTCTCTTTCAGTAAAACTGTCCCAAGACATACCCAGAAGCTAAGAATATTAAAAACAAAACCAACCAACCAACCAAACAAACAAACAAACACAGAGGGCTCTGCACCAGGCTGCTCTTGCCTGTAACATGAACACCCACAGACATGAGGCGAAGGAAGCTCATTAGGTGCCTCTGGCTTCTGCTGCCTTGGCTATTCCGGGGCCAGCTGCTACGTGCATGGGGTGATCAGCCCAGTCACAATGTTCACTGCAGTGTCTCAATGCATACTGAGGGCACTTTTCCTCTCCCACATCCATCAATGAGAGAAGAATGGGGTCCAGCAGGGTCTGAGACAGGCAGAGGTGTTCAAAGCCATGCCCACAGGTGCACCACCAGCTGTCCCCTCCATCCCTGCCCCATCCCCACAGCTCAGGTCGCAGGGGAGTGGAGCCCTCCCAGGATTAATTACTGGGCATCCCCAGAATGCGCTGTCATTACAGCCATAGTGCTAGGGCTTTTCTTCATTTTGCAAAACATCAAAAGCATTGGATAGTGTGTGGGGGAGTAGCGGGGAAGGCAGACCTGTGGTTTCAAAGAAACAAGGTGGGCCAGGAGATTGAAGCTGACCCTGCCCAAGGTTGTCACAGGACTTTAATAGAGAATTCATTTCGGCTGGGTCTCCCCTGCACAGCGCTGCTGACTGGGGGAATGAGCCCTGCGCTGGAGGGTCACAAGGGTCCCTCTGGGAGTGAGACGCCAACCGATGATAAAGAGCTCGTGCCGACATCCTCCGCCACGATTTTTATTTGTTTGTAGCTGCTCGTCCTTTGTTAGCGCACATAGCCGGCGAGGCACGTGTGTTTTGTTTCTCTCATGTGATTTTCCCCGCCAGTCAGCATGGCTTATGCTCAATTAATTCCATCAATGTGGGGTCCCCCCCAAGCCTCATCTGCACTTGTGTGGTGTGACAGGCAGCTGTGAATGTACCACTGGCTGCGTGCAGACAAAGGCGTGAGGAGGCTCCGCCAGGGGTCCATTAGCTGCACAGACAGGCCGCGGCCTTGGCTGGGCGCAGCCCCTTGGCGGGAGGCTCTTGGTGGTTGGGGAAGCACTTAGCACAGCCTCTTCCACCCTCCTGGTGAATTAGCACTGCTCAGGTGAAGTGAGCCCAGGCCCTTCTGACAGTGCCTTACAAACACCAATACGTTGCCTGATCCCAGGGAGCAGGCAGAGTGCTTTGAGAGGAGGGTGCTCTGAACACCTTTGTCCAATACGCCCTGCAAGCAGGGGGGGTCTTACTTTGAAAGAGTACTCAAGTGCACCTCCATCATTTCATCCCTTCTTCACATAACAGCAACAAGTCCACCTGTACCATAGGGCCAGTGAGTCCCCAGCAGAAAGGTGAGGTGGGGGGGGGGGGGGATGGTGGAACTTGGCGTGCTGAGGAAGAGAGAGCAAAGCAAAAACGGCAGTTTCCATCAGAACAAAATTATCTTTCTCAGCTCTGGCTATTTCAGAGGCACGAGGCTGTGCTAATTGGGGTACAGCCTAATGACTAATCCCATTAGAGGTGTTGTTTACAGATTATCCCCTTGTTTGAAAGACTAGAAAGCAACATTGGAGGGAAAAAAATATCAAAATGGAGTGAGAATATTTTTTAGAACTGCCGTGCCACGAGAATGGGAGAGATGTTAGTTATATTGAAACACTCTTTCAGCCGACAAGGTCACTTGTGGCAATAATCCGCTCATTAGAGGTGTAATCCATCACTCAAGTAATATCAATTTAGTGCCAGGGTTTTAATGCAGGTTGTACTAATCATTAGCGGCAGTTTGTCAACTGCATAATTCACAGGGGATTGTGGGTATGCATGATTTAGCAGGCGACCCCTGACCTCTGCTGAGTAAGAAGCCTGCCTTAGAGGCAAAATCAAGAGGGACAAAAAGCAGTGCTCACTCATGAACAATTATTATGCTTAACAGCATGACTGTCATTTTAGAGGAAAAGGGAAAAAACAGTATGTCCTGAATAATGAAGGATTAAAATTCACCTGAGACTCAGCTCCGGCTGGGGCTGGGGCTCACCGCCATCGCTCAGCTGGGCAGGTGGGCGGCCCTTGGTCATTGCTTTCCCTGCAAGCGCCCCGAGAGCGGAGCCACCATAAGGGGCCATGGCAGCAGCAGCACTATTTGTTCTCCCACGCTGAAAATATGGGCCAACTCCATCCCAGATGCCAAGCACTAGGATTGACCTGTGACTGTCATAGGTGAAAAGTATTAGTTAGGAAAGTCTGCATTAGTGTCAGACAGGTAGAGGATTTCCCCTCAGGCTGTTAATTCATTTGGAGGGAAGAGGAGAATAACCAGAAGTGAATTTCTGTGCCCACCTGAAATCTACTCAGAGAGTTAAATGCGTAGTTTGATTTACCAATCATTATAAATGTAGTATAGCATCATATTCTCTATTTCAACTGTTGGAAAAATCCATTTTTTTTTTTCACATCCCATTCGGGAAGTTAGTGGTGTCTTGCCTCGCCATACTGCTGCCCTGTTATAATAATCCTCTTGAAATCTGGCAGCTTGGACCGGCGAAGTGCCCTAAGCTTTACTGCAATTAAGGTGCTTTTTTGCTTGCGACAGTTAGGAATTGGCTTTGACTTAAAAACTGAAATTTAACAAGTGATTTAGTCTCTAATATGCTCTAATTGCTTTGGGTATTTGGAAAATGGGGGGTTGGGTGGGAGAAAGAAGAAAGAGGTCAAACAACTAAGTAATTTAACAGAAAAAGTGCCAAGTGAACTTGCACATCAGGCACTTTTCTGCAGGAGTTTTAATATGCATGCCAGCCTCCCACTCACAGATCTTGTTGTTAGTGTGTCTACACATTATCTTTAAAAACTCCAGATGAGAAAAGAGGTTGAACGAAAGGGCTTGCTCGATGTTGAGTATTTTCTATATATGAAAACCATTGGGTGTGGTTTAGGGGCTGGGAGTGGGATCAGGCTGGACTAATGGTATCCACTGGGGCAAACTCCCTGAGTACTGGGGCTGCAGAGCCAGATGTATAGGGTGGGCAGGATGTGGGGCTCCTCACAGTGCCGCCTCCTGGTTCTTTCCATGGCCTCCCTAGTGTCACAGGGTAAGGAGGAGGCTGATGGAGAGAAGTGGAGTCAGGCTTGCTTCATCTCCTCCTTGCAACAGCTATGGCTGAAGTGAAGCCCAGAGCTAGACAGATGGGCTTTGGTCTGGGAGCATAGCCCGTTCTGTTTCAGGGGTGTTCGAGCAGCCTTCTGCTTCCTTCTGCAGTTGCCTGGCATTCAGTCAGCTAAGTAAAACTTTTGCAGGGCTGATTTTTATGTTCATTAACGAGGGAAGTCAGTGAACAATAAATACTTAAGGTAGAAGCAGTGGAGTCAGGAACTCTACTGCATTTCCTGTAGGTCAGTGACAGCACTGGCAGTACTGACAGGATAGAAATGAGAAAGCTGTCCTTCAGGTGGTATTGTCACCATCTAATTTGAGGGATCTGGCTTATCTGCCTCTCTGTAAACGCAGCGCGCAGAGCTGGGGTCCTCCAGCAGGTGATTCAGCCCACTTAAATGAGGTTCCTGCTTTGAATTACCTCCCTCAGGTATGCTCCGCAGACTTTGGTAGGTGCACCAGAGGGTGGCTATGGCTTCCAGGCAGTGTAACTCTGTGGTGTGCTTATTCTAGATGGTGTGTATATTTCCCTGGCTTGGGAATTATCCAGTGGATCTCCCATTGGTGCTGGTAGTGCAGCCTGCTGTACTGCTCAGCTGAGCGAAAAACGATGCCTGCTTTAATGGGAGCTAAACTGCTAAACTTGGGTGTTTGAGCTGAATCACATCCAAAGTGAGTTGTTCAAACACCGGGAGAAACAGGAAATTGAACTTCAGCACTGAGCCAGGGCCCTAATTGTAGTTCAGCCATCATTCAGTTATTCCTCCTGTCTCAAATATTTAGATTGTATGGGTTCTGAGGCAAGAACTGTCTCCTACCGCAAAGTATACCTCACTTCCATAATAAAAATAATTAAAATTCACAAGGATATCAAGTACTCAGCGGTTCACATGTGAATAAAATGAGCTTCTGGGAAATGAGCAAATTTCATCTAGTTAAATATAGGATGCCAAATTCCTTCTTCAGGTACATAAATACAAAGAAGGCAATGAATCCAGCCAACATTTGCCTAACGAGTATTCTCCTCTATTAGAAGTCAAAACCCTCCACAGCTTCAGGCAATATTCTTGCCCATGGACCTGGGAACAGTAAATCTCATGTCTCCTGTGGACTGGCCAAAAAAGGAGGCAGATATCAGTCGAGCTTCTATTTGCTTAACTGTATTTTGATCACATTCTTCATATAACTGTAACTTCTGTAGGTAAGATTTCTTTTTCTTCCCCCCTTTTGGTCTTTTTAACTTCAAAAGCTGCTGTTAGTAGGAAATTGGGGGAAAAACAAACTAAATGAAGCATTATACAATCATTAACATTTTGATATTTGAGTATATCAGAGGATAACACAGTGCCCATCTGGACTGCCTTAACAACATGCTTAATTGCATTATATATGGAGAAGGGATTCAAAAGAACAAAGAATTCTAGCTATTCTATTTAAGTAGCCCATTGCTGTGGTATCTAAGCGTAAGAGTAGATCAGAGCATACAAAAGCAGATTGCTAAAAGCTATACATCCTGAATCTCATGCACAGTTCTATGTCACGATTAATGAACTACGCAGAGCTGCAAGCTGGAATATTAGTAGCAACAGATTTACTCCCTCTGAGTGTTCATAAGGACACCAGCTTAAACGATTTCCAAAGTGAGTTCTGCCCACGGTGGATGGACCCCAGAACATTTGCTGATGTTTCATGCACAGCTGTTACTCACATGGGAGAGGGCTTTAAAGGTATCTCCTAGCCTCAGGAGGCAGCTCTAGTGGGAATTTCTAAAGCATCTAGGCACTTCACTCACACAGAAGTCTCATGCTGGCCATTCCGCAAGCTGCCTATCTTTATTGTTAGGTATTCCAGCACTCAGAAAAAACCTGGGGATTGCATCTGGCCTTTGAGGGTTTCTCCACTGCCTCAGAGGAGATAGAGACCATGCTGGGGGTTGCTCTGCGCTGCCTGCTGGCTGTGGGACTGGAGGTGCAGGTGCTGGCTGCTGGCTTCAAGGGAAGTGCCTAGGGGACTCGTGGGGTCCAGTTCTGATGCAATCTGATAACTATGGGTCTGCTGTTCCTCTTTATTTCCAAGAGCATCATGGCATGGAGGATCATTAACTTCCTCTCAAAATACTATCCCACCAGCACTGCTGTCTTTGGCAGACGGCCTCCAATTAGTGATGATCTGCATTGCTGAAACTTGATGAGAAGTGGGTTTGCAAGACACTGGAGCTATTGTTTCCCAGTGGTCGTGTACAGATCTGTGTGAATTCACCAGGCAGCTAAGAGCACAGCAGGTAGCCCAGACTCTGACTCAACTCCCAGCATCAATATTTGAACTAGTGTCTCCCTGGGAGAATTAGAACCACGTGGAAAGCATGAGTGCAAGAACTGCAACCGGTGAATCCTACCTCTCTTGCCTGCTAGCACACAGGGTGTTACAGGAGGTCATGGACAGGTTGATGGGTTCTTATGCCAGCAAGTGATGCATTAGGGCTGTAGCTTCCTGGCACCATCTAGAGCCAAAGAGCTGACCTGTTTCCAGAGCTGTTTTACATTGCATCTTTACTGGAGCTGGGAAATGGCAACCAAAGGCGTGGTGTTTGTTCTACCAGATCTGCATCCATAGTCTCATTCAGTGTCAACAGCATCCCTCTGCTAGCATCCATTTTGAACTTCTTGATATGATGGAAGTCTTCATTGGTTTGACTTCTCAGGCTTTATTGTCCTGGTTTTACTTTTGTTCCCGCTCAACTGGGTTTGTTTTTGTTTTTTTTTTGGATACTCATTTATTTTCTAATGTCTTGTTTCTAACCACATTTCCTTTATTTGTCTTTTTTTTTTAATTTTATTTTTATTTTTTATGGTGTTTTCTCAGGGATTGCCTTTCAAGTAACCAACATCACTGCCTCCATATACACTCCAATAACAGCAGGTATGGATGAGTGTGGGTGTCTCACATTATACCATTTTCTAGCAAAACTGGGCAAGTAAAATGACATATTTGTACACTGTACTGGAACACTGTAAGTGGCTCCGTGCATTTGAAGCCCAGTTCTTGGACTCATTACAGCTGACATATGCAAACATTTCAACTACAAAATTTCAGTAATTGATCTCTCTAAAATCCCAGGCTGCAGATGAGTCTGCTAAGGAAGAAATGCTGGTCTTTTTTTTTCCCTACTGCTTTTAGTATTTGCTCAGTATCATTAATATAAATACGCAATCACTGAAATCAACACAACTGAAGTTAACAGAGCAACTCCAGATTTACATCAGTGTAAATGAGAGCAAAACTTGATCCCTCACATGTAATTTATCTTTAATTCTGGTTTAAGTCTCTCTCATCTTGCTGAATAAAAACTGATGTTCTTCTCACACACAATCTGTATACCATTCATTAGTGTCTTTTCTGTTTGGAAGAAAGATTGGAGCCTGTGGTAATGAAAGCTCAAATCCTGGGGAGCAGTACACATGGTATTTTATTTTAACTAAATGCTGCATTGGTATTCTCATGAGTGGCTTTGCATTACTTGAACATTTATGAGTAGCTTGAACTAATAAATCTCTAATTAGCACTAATTACTAATTAGATTATTGATTCCTCTGACTGTGGATTCCTCCCTGGTTTTATTCATAAGCAGAATGTAATTTTAAAAACACTCACAGAAACATGCCCAAGCAGAGCTCACCCTTGCCATACTGAGGAGTAGAGCTGAAGGCTGTGGGTAGCCTGACTGCCAGAATAACACCCGACCTATTGAGACCAGGGTGCTGCCTGGAGGGCAGGGGCACCTTGCTCCTGTGTGGGTTGGCACGATGCTGCTTGCTTGCCTGATGCCCTGGGGAACCCCAGCATTTTCCTGCTTTCCAGTGAGTACCTTCCAGTTGCACCCTGTGGCAGACCTGAGCTGCCCACGGGGGGCCCTGCTGCAAAAGGAGTCTGAGGCCACCTCAGTGCAGAAAGCATTTTGGGGAGCCTTGCTCTGTTTGGTCTTGTGGCAAGTTCTAAGAGAGAGCTATCTACTGGAGAAAGCTGGGGTTCTGTGCTTTGCATCACACTGCCTGGGTCTCCGGCAGAATAAGCTCACACAACTGCTACCAGCACTGCCAGGCCACCTCACCAGCTGTCTCCCAGCACCCCACCCCTACTAGCTCATCCACAGAGGAGGTTTGGATTCCTTCACATGAAGGCATAGCACACAAGACACGAAGAGATTCTGGCTTACTTCAGCAACAGGAGTGATCTGGTGGCAGCAAATTGTCTCACTTGGTGGGATTGGCAGGAGAGGCCACGTGTGCTGCTGCCTTATCCGAGAGTGTCAGGCAGTTTCCCTTGCAGAGGTTTTGCATGCGGTACGTCTTCAATCTGCGAGCCCAGGCAAGTGCAAAATGTGGCTTACTTCTTGTTGGCATGAAGTGTGGGGAACATGGAAAACCTCCTCGCTGGCGGCTGCCCTCTCTCTCTGTTTATTTCTACACGCTACTCAATGTGTTTGTTTTGATCCTCGCAGCCCTATGTGGGCTATGTGATGAACCACTGTGGCACTGAAGATCGATGGTGCTACATTCGCACGGATGTTTTCACTAGCAGGCTCCAGCCCCCCCGAACATTGCTGTTGCATGCGAGTTGGCTCCCTAGGACAACTGCGGGAGATGTCTGCGTGTGGCAGCGAGGAGATAGGGCTCCCTGGATAGCAACATCTGGGGACCAGAGATGGAGCACACTTGGCTGCGGGCCCTCAGCTCTGTAACCCGAGCTCCCCACCCCTCTGGTCCATCTCCTCCCTGTGCAAAGGAATAAAGAGGGAACGGAGCATCTCTGGATGGGAGTCCAGTCAGTTCATTAATATCAATGAGGTGTGTGTTATTTTTAGTTATTGCAGATGTGCTCGTACCTCATTAGCTTAAACACTGAAGAGCAAATAAATAGCTGCTTCTGTCATGCTTAGAGGAAACATTTTATAAATAGGTTATTGATTTGGACTTCAGAGGAACCCAGTGGGAAATCTGTCAGGCTTCTTCCAGAGGTAGGGGAGGAGGGGAAGGCACCACCAAAGTTAACTTCATGTGTGCTGTTTTGTACCGCTTGTCAGGAGAAGGGCCCTTCTGCCTGCACGTGGGCTCAAGAGCTCGGAGAGGGCCACACCTGCAGACACTTTGCTGCTGGAGTGTCCCTGGGATGGCTGCTATGGGGACTGGGCCAGAGGAATGCTTTGTTCCGTGGCTGCAGGAAGGGACTGCAGAGGAATATTTGTTTGGCCCAGCTTACCTGGGTTTTCCTTTCCATATTTAGCAGGTCCCCCAGATGTGTGTTGCAGGAAATAAGTAACTTGCCAGTGGTTTTGAGGTTTCTCGGCAAAACGAAGATTACGTCGTTTTGCGCTGAAGTACTGAAGAGAGTGTTTTATATTTTGAATGCTAATGAGCAGTTTTTTTTCAGACGGGAGCCATAAAACTGTCATTATGTCAGTGGTATGTCTTTGTTCTTAGCTTTGCTCGTGCTAATCAAAGACAACAGTGGTATATTTTGAGTTAATACTGTAACAAGAGGAATGGCATTAGTGGTCATCATCATGAGTGACTCCTGGACATGTGGTAATAATTTCTTAAGTGTTTCTGAATAGTGAATGAGTGAGAGAGAGGGAGTTCAGCTCCAGCTTTGTGCGGAATGGAATGTACCATTCAGCTGAAATGATAAATTCACGGCCTGTACTCGAGGGGCTGTATGAGCAAAATCTGCTTCTTAATGTAATTAACATGGCTTCTTCCACAGTGCCTCCTTCTCTCCCAGCATCCCATTACACCTCTCTATTTGGGATAAAACAGCAGCTTTCAGCATAAACAGCCAAATGAGCCCAATCAGCTTTATGTTCTTAAGGAAATTAATCCACTTTGGAAAGGAAGCTCCCATCCTTTGAGTATTTGAGCTCAGTGTAGCTGGAC
Source organism: Alectoris magna (assembly GCA_030625065.1). Lineage (NCBI taxonomy): Eukaryota > Metazoa > Chordata > Aves > Galliformes > Phasianidae > Alectoris > Alectoris magna. The sequence continues at coordinate 66,987,275 of CM060560.1, forward strand.
GTAAATTTGAGAGCCTGCAGTGGAAAAAGCGTTTTCCCCCCTGCTAACAGATGCCCCCAGATTTGGTAAATACCTGGAAAGAGAATTGGTAACATTATATATTTAAGCACTAGTTTTCAGATGAAAAAAAAAAACAAAACCCCAAAATGAATACCACCCAAACCTTTTTATTATCAGGCAGGCAGTTTTCATTTATTTGGTGAGGCAGTCTGTTTGCATTGGCTGGCGGGCTCCTGAATGGCTCCTGCATAACGAATCGTGCATTTTAAAAATTCTTTCCAAGGCTTTTATAAAAATACCAAAAAAAAAAAAAAAAAAAAAAAAAAAAAAAGTTAAATAACTCCAACACAGTTATGTGATCAGCCTGATTGAGTTAAGGGCATTTACTCCTGGTAAGCCCGGCAGGGTTTCAGCAGGGCCGCGCGTTCCAGTGTGGGGAACAATTGCTGTATTTTCATTGTCTGATGGCGTTTCTCAGAGAACGCTGAACAATATTAAACATTCAGAGGCTGAATTTTCCCTTTGTTTTGACAAATGCTAATAAGTAGCTAACTGCATGAGAGGGGGAAAAAAATCCTAATTCGAACCAGTTGCTTGATGGTAGAGCTCAGCAAATTCCCTGACCAGCAAGATGTAATCTGGAAAGAAAAGAGAAGAGTGGTAGCCCTCGCGAGCCTTTGAAATCACTAATAAAGTCATTAGACAGTGTTTAGCTGAAGAGGGACGGCTAAAGCTAGGGGAAGACTTTTCCGAGGAGCTCTCAGAAAGAACATTAGCAGGCTTTGGTTTCTAATTAAGTGGTATTATTGGGAGCTTCGATAAAAGCCCTCGCGTGGGTGACATCTTGTATTTCCCTCTGTACCAGGAGCCAGAGAGAAACAAAAAATGGGAGACTTTTTAATGATAATACCTGAAAAGTGTTTTTCGGCAGACCCATACATCATTGTCAAGTGAAAAGATTAAACTTTATTGTTTCTTTTTGAACCAAGAACTCAAGGTGAGTGGAAATGTCTTGAAATGCAAAGTAGTTTGGCAGATAAAGTAAAATGGAGATGAAAACAGACAATAAAAAGACATTGGCTGTAATAGAGGAAAGAGCAGGGAAGTTCACTCTTTAATGTTGCCGGGAGAACTTTCTTTTCGCTATTAATGATAGTATTTAAATGTTACAATTACAAGCTTTTATTGAAATGAAACATTTCATTTCAAGAATGGCACCAAAATCATTTTTGCGTGTAATACGAAACATTAGTTATGTGATGCTGCTGCCAAAATAAACCCCGCCATTCATTTGAAATATCAGGAAACTCCATTTGAGAGGGTAGTTATACATCCATTGAGGATACTCTGTATATTATTTTTCCTTGCTATTAATAAAGTCTATTAACAACATAACTGCAGTTGATTCATAATGTCACATTTGTTTGCAAGTAATGGATGTAAGGTTAAAATGGTTTAACTATTACAATGTTTGAAAATGATTTCTGCTCCCTAAAGCCTCCTTTATTTTTATTACCTTTTTTTCCCTTTCCTTCAGCAACCAGTTGTTTTGCAGTTGTTAAACTGCTTTCAGCTGTAGATACTCCGCATTATCAAGACAGATGGGGCTTGCTGGGGGATTTCCACGAAGGTTGGTTGCTGAAAAAGTAACTTCAGCAGCATGCCTTGCAGAGATTTATTTACCTTGTCCCTTCACAGGCCAGGCCACACTGCTTTTTGCTAAAGAAAATGCATATTCTTTAAAGAAATTGAGTTTCTCAAGTTTCTTCACCAGGAATCCTTTCAATATCTTAGGTTATTAGCTGTGAAATAATTAAAAAGAACTCAGATTTGGTTCTTTCTCACGGTATGCCACACATTTGTGATTTCATTTCTTTCTAATTGGACGATGAAAATATTACAGGTTGGTGAACTTCATTTTGTTTCTGGTCACCACCAGTTAATTTCACTTCCTGGTCTGTGGTCACTGACAGAGGGCTGCAATTACTATAGATTTTGTGTGGATGGCACTTGGAGAGCCTCGTGATGGCTGGCAGCTTAAAACACTCGGACAGATGGATTCTTGGACTGTGAATACAGCAGGGGAATGCTTTGTTGGAACAGAACTATTTTAATAGGTATTTTCAAGCAAGCATGAATGCTTAGCTATATATATTATTTATATGTATTTATAGTTCCGTAAAAGCTCAAATTCTAATTTTCTGCTCCTTTGAAGAACAGGCTGAATTTTCACCAGCATAACTACACGGAAGGGTTACTTCTGGCGTAGCTGCTCCAGAGCAGAAGAATTGCACTCATTAACTGCATCAGTTTTCAAATGGCCAATGCATATGCAGACTCAAGCAATGCAGTGCATCCATGGATCCAGCTGATCAGCCTTTTTGCAACAGATCTCATAATGCTTTCTGAAGGGAAGACCACATAAAATAGTACCCCCATCCTCTTCACGAGAGCAGCAGCCCAGGTGTATGTGGCACTGGACAGCAGCACGTGGTGCAGCATGGCTGTGATGCAGCAGCTGATGTGCGGCACAATTTTTTGTTGCCTGACGATGCTAGATAGCAGCGGCAAGCGGTGGCTCCCAGATTTGTTATCTGAAGTCTTCAATGACATGATTGTGTTAAACCCGGTGCTCCTGTCTGGGAACAGCAGAGAGCAGGAGCTGAAATGTGTGATAGTGTCATTGTTCCCAGAGGTGCAGTGATGGCTTCACTTTACAGTGCCATACCACACTGGGAAGCAGTGCCCCCAGGAGTGCTACAAACTCTTTGTTAATGCGGATAATAGACTTCAGGACCACTTAAACCTCTTAAGACAATAAGGCCCGGGCAGCTGAGAGTATTAACTGTGTAACTTCAAACATGTTCAGAAAAGGTTTTCCTTTCATTTTTCAGATGGCCTGCTAATATTTACGTTAAGCTTTCGGCATCTGTGATCAACTATTATTTTGAGCAAAATGAATCCTTAGAAAGCTACAACCTGAGCGGCTAAACTACAATCAGATCAGTGGCTCAGGCAATTTGTTAATGTTGGATATGATGTGTCACGCTGAGAGAAATGCCGTGGCTTCAAGTCTGCTGTCTCCTGAACTGCAAAATTGGCAGGTGATCCTGAGTCTTTAGGAAGCCCTGCTAAAATCTTCGCTCTCCCAGGAAAGCATTTCAGTTGTGCCTGTTGTTTCTTACTAACTTCCCGTTTCCCTCAGTGAAACAGCGATGCTGAGTGGCAGCTGCTCAGATAGCACAAGTAGTATGTCTATTATTTTGCAGAAAATGAGGGATGATTACCCTTTTTGCTGACTTTCAGCAGAAAGAAGTACATGAATTTCTTTATGAACTGGTTGTATTTAGTCACAGGGGAAGTACAAAACTCCATCTGCTTTGGAGATTTAAAATCTCCTCCTTACATGAAGGATATCTGACTTTCCTGACTGTTTAGGCTATCTGAGGCATACAAATCCAGTCTGCAGCAGTCACCTCTACTCTCAGTGTCCACTCCAGGACCACTCATCCTGTCCTAAAAATGCCATCTACTGACTATGATTTCCTTTGCTGACTCCAGTGGGTGTCCACACAGCTGATTTAGCTGAGCATTTCAATATATAAAATTAAGCTGCATGAATTCCACCCAACTAACTATAGGATGTCATGATTAAGATACAAACTTCATTTGTGCAAATGTATCTGCTCTGTCACATCTTCTCAGTGAAAGAAGAACTTAATGCCTCAGACCGACAGCTCAATAATGCTGTCATACCTGGCTCTACATATTGTGTATCACAAATTCAGTGACAGCCAATGACAGCCGTTCTGTCAGATGGCCTGATTCTGTTTGACAAGTAATGCCCTTTACCCCACTTTGGCAGTGGAACGAAGCCACACAGAAGATGTAAATAATACTTAAACAGACCTTAGGGCATCTAAGCATTGCCTGAGTGGCATAACGCCGGTCCTGTATAAGAGAGAGCAAGCCCAGAGAATTTTGTCCTTGAATTCAAAGGATGCAGAATGGATCACAGACATTGTTGCAGAGAGGTTAGACCTACCGAATAATAGCAGCTTTTATTATTCGTCACATGATATTTAGTTAGGACCAATAGATTTAGTGTGACCCATGAATTCACACTTTAGGTTGCATTTTGTTTCTTCAATGCACATGGCTTTAAAAAAAAATCCATATGCATTTGAGTGAGAATATATTCTGCCATCCCAATGGTCTCAATAATGATTTAATTGCTCCTCACTTCACATGGCAGCAATGTTTCTGCATGCGTTTAAATTGCACAGTCTTCCACATTACCATTACTCAGGCGCGGGAGGAGCATAACTCATCTAAGCAGCTCTTTTTGCCTTTTTTTTTTTGTGACTATGTACATGACTGTGTACAAGAGATGTGTTACAAGGATAAATGACTGTGGGATTACACCCCCAGGAGGAACAATATTCTTACGTGTGTGGAAGGAACCCAGCCAAGACCAAAATGAAAGCATCTTTTATTTTTCAACTTCATCGATCAAAAGCTTCTGTGTGAAACACTCTAAATGACATCTGACATATCTGAAATGCTGGGATAAAGCACCACTAGCAAAAAGCCCCACCAATAACAGACAAGGTTTTACTGCTAGTAAAGCAGATCCACTGCTGAGGAGAAACGTTAAAACTGTGTGAATTACACCCAAGCAACTGACAACTTTACTTAGCTATTCCATACATTAGAGGATAAATCTCCATTCTAGGAAGTTTCAATGCCATTTTAGTTATCCATTTAATCCACCTATTCATTTAGCAGGAATGGTAATTACGGGAAAATTGCTGCCAAACTATGATGTGCAATTAAAATTCAGGCTATTTTGTGTGATGCAAAATCTCCCTTTTTTACTATCATCTTACAAATCCTCTGATAGAAAGTTTGTGCCTTTTTGAAACAGAGCTTGTAATAATAAGCCATCTGGCTTACTTAAACATGAAAGATTAAAATGATATACAGTACGAAGGCTTCCTATTCAATTGCTAATGTCCAAGAACTCAACTCCAGTGGTGAAAGCTGTCATTTGGGGGGAAGAGGTAATTAAAAGATTTCCTTGTAGAGATGGGTCCTGGAGCAAGGGACTGGCACGTCCAACAAGCACAACTAATTTTCCAAAAGAAAGCAGTGCTGGCCAAATGTCTTGCAAGATAATCTTCTCTACCATTTAGTTCACCCACAACTGCTAGAGTGGGGCTGAAAGGTAGGTTTGATGACTGGAGGAACAAAAGCCACAAAACCTCGCTTTGTTTACCGTAATAAGTCAGTAGTGCTTCGTAACATGGACTTGACTGAGACATAAAACAATGAGGAGAAATGCATTGCGGTTAAATGGTGATCTACTCTTTTTAAAGAATAAGAGAAAGCTTGCAAATGTTTTAGGGAAACTGCCGCGTAGAAATGGGAAATCCAGATTCTGTAACGTTGAAAGACAGAAAGGGACTCTTCCAAGCCGGACTTCTGAAACAAGTGCATTTAGTAACACTTACCCTCTACAATTGGCAAGAAGTTAACTTAGGGCAGAGCACTTGGCCTTGTGCAGCACACAAACAATCCGAATCAACAGACTTATTGTTGACTGCCTGCAGAGGAAAACAAGGGACAGCTCCACTGTTGCAGTGGCATGTCCTGTTGACTTCAGGCACAGCCCCCTACTTCTGCCTGCAGAATTCCCCAACTGGAAGCAACTGGCAATCTTGCTGATCAGACGAAGCTTCTACCCTAGGGTCTGAGCCCTAAGTGGAAGCAGAACTGGGTATGAATCGTTCCCAGACAGTGCTCCATATGGTCTAGAGCACTGGTAGGGAGTGTGGTATCTCTGACTTACAAGGCAAGGCCTAAATGTTATTACATGAATACTGTAACCCTCCCAGATGCAGAGATCATGTCTCATTCCCTATGACAAGAAGAATTTAATAGAAAAGGTAAACTCACTGAATAAATTTGATCTCAGTGTATCATTCATAGCAGGGATCTACTTCTCAGTTGAGTTTAACAGAACTGCTTTAAAAAGTCTGTAGAAACATAAACTTCACATACTTTATTGTTTACTGTTCCTAAAAAAAATCTACTTAATTATGACTGGACTATATTCTCTCTGTTTTTATCAGACTTTGTCAAAAGGGAGATGTGTTGAAGTGCTGTGTGCAGGTACAGTACTCCATAAACAAAGAAAGAGTGATAAATCGAGACCCATCCCATGGAAGACACAATCCTCTCCTTTCCAGAAGAGCTCTTTTAATGAAGATCCTATTGCTATTAATTCTACTTTCAGGCTCCATTTAGGCTGAGAGGAGGAAATAATGAATCATGACATAATGGAAGTCCCTGTAAAGCACTCAGCTTACCACACAGGAAATCAGACTTGCATGTGTGTTTGTTTTTGTTTTTAGGGCTGGGTCTAACAAAAGCAGCCAATGGGAGCCTATTAACTTCATTGTGTCTTAACTTTCTCTTAGGGCCTTGGCTATCTTCCAGCTTAATTCCTCTGAGTCAGCAACGCATTCAAACCAGGTTAAATGAACCCTTGGATAAGAACCTTGACTAAAGGAATAATTGATCTTTCCACCCCAGCTCATCACCCCTTTAAAGAAAAGAAACCAAACAGACAAAAAAAAACCAAAAAAAACAAAAAAACCCAACAAAAGAAGGAAGAACAAAATGAAATAACAATCACAAAAGAAAAACCAACCCCTCCAAAATGCAGTAAACAAACACACACAAAATCCCAATGTAAATGCAACAGTTGAGTGTGCAGACCAATTCAGAGGTATCAGAATGGATGAAAGTGGGGAGCATGGGAGTGAGTTGGAGAAGCAATCACGTTAGGTTTGTGAAGCAGCTGATGTGAAAAGCAATGCATACTTGCGCAAAAGTGAGAATAAAGGGAACTGAGAGTGAGGAAGGTGTATGGACTGTATTTGCTTACAATAAGGAACTCCCTTTTGCCTTCAGCAGTTTCTCATCATCTGCTTTTATGACACCCTTGCCTTTTTGGTCTCTGTCTTGTAAAGAAATGGAGACTGACATCTCCCCTTCATGTCAGAGGAGATTGGATTTCCCTGTCAGGAACACAAACAGCTGCAGGAAGAGAGGGTGAACACTCCTTCCTTGACCTAGAACTTCTCCCAGGATAAGGGGATTGAGGAGGGGAGCAACTCCCTGGCTGGGCTCTTGCTGACCTTTCTCTAAGAGAAGAGAAGAGAATACACAGACAGACAGAACATAAGGACAGAACACTGAAAATATGCAGAAAGTGGTCAAGAGAATTTACTTTGGATTTAGCCAAACATAGTGTGGACTGCAAGCCCCATTTCTGTATTTTTGTCGTGATGAATGGATGGATGGAAACATTGCAAAAAGTGGTTAAAGAGCTATTTGCCTTCTAATGATAGAACATTTAAATGTCCTTTGGCTTCTCCACTGACTGGCCCTTATGTTTGCAGTGCGCTTATGCTCCAGGTTGGTAGTTTTGTTGTTTAAGTAAAAATAGAGCTGTTCACTGCCAATGAATTAAACCCAGCTTTCTTGAGAGTTTCTCCACAATATCCATGAGAAATTTAAAGCTACCACAGATTTTACGTTTCTCTCCAAAATTCAGGCAGACCCGAGAAGAAGAATAAACCATCTGCAGCGTGAATATATCCATCAGCAGTGGATTACAGTCCTGTAGAAAGCACTTATGTTATGCAGTGATGAGGAGGACATCAATGAACTGGGAGAAGAAACGAGATCTACACAAACTTTACCGCAGTCTCCACCTTGTTTCATCACACCACACCAGAGGCTCTTTGGGAAAGGGACCAGTGCTTTCTTCTGTCTTTCAACAAAGCTGACATGATAAGGTTGCATTATTGGCTGACATTTCAAGGCACTACCAAGGATGTAATCCTCACTCCAGAAAATTCCTGTTCTTTGTTCAGAACTTGCATACACAGAATAATATTTTTTTCCCTAAAGCTTTTGTGAGAGGCTGTTTTCCTGTTGAAAGGCTCATTGGGGGGAATGAATAAATGATCAGCTTTATCAGTCTCCAGGAATAATGCAAAGTTGTGGCTATTTTCTCAATAAATGCAGAAAAAAAAGGATTCTGACATGTGCCTTAAATACTTTGTATGTCTGAGATTTCTAGACTTTTCCATACTAGCTAAGAATAGCTCTGCAAAGTGACAGACCAGACCTTAGACTTCACACTGTTTGATATCACAGAATTACAGGATGGCCTGGGTTGAAAAGGACCTCAAAGTTCAGCCAGTAGGCCAGGCTACCCAGAGCCACATCCAGCCTGACCTTGAATGCATCCAGGGACCAGGCATCCACAACCTCTCTGGGCAACATATATCTATTCCTCTCTTCAGTCATTAGAAGAATGAGCAATTAGAGAACTGCTTAAGATATACTACACGAGGAAAAAACAAAACAAGGTTTTTGAGAGGATGATTGTCCCCATTGTAAAATATGTGTAAAAACTGAAAGAACTGCACTCTGAAGTGTATCCATCTCCCACACTTCTCAATTGTGTAGCAACTGAGCCATTTCTTCTCTGATACTCCTTATCCAGCCACATCTTGCAAATGATAACTCATTAGGAATGAGATGATAAAGCTGATAAAGATGATAAAGCTTCGGCTCCGATGTCATTAGAGAGCCTTGCATTTCATCCAAGAGAACTACAATGTACCCATGGTTAAGAAGAGGGTGAAGAATTTTGTTCCTCTCTATTTTTGGTACCAAGCCATTTGGCCTAGAATGGCTGGAGGCTGAGTGAAGAAGGCATGAGTGGAAGTGCCACAGCTCAGCATCCTCAGTGTGAACCAGTGCATAAGCATTGTAGGTCTTTCAGCAATGGCACTTGCAATTGTGGTTCACCTGGAGAGATCTGACACTCCAGAGATGTTCCTATAGCAGCTGACTTGATTGATCGGGTGATACATGCCATGATGAATCTGTTAGATTATCTGAAGGACACAGAATGATTAAGATAGCAAGGAGAGGATGGAAGGAAGACTTTCTGAGGTGAAAAATGGTGGAGCTGAGAACGTATTCTACTTTTAGAGAGACCTAAGAAGAAAAAAGGCACATAAAGTAGAATAGTAGAATTGCTGCTGCTTAATCTGTGAATTTCAGGTAAAGGAATAGCTCATAATTTCAGAGTGGTTCAACAGATGGGCAAGACACTTTTAAAGAAAGCTTTTCTTAAGATACATGAAATTCAATATCCGGTTCAAATGAGGAATTTGTCATTATTTGATTGTATATCTTGATAATGAGAGAAGAAACAATACTTGAAGGCTACTACTCATTGACAACTTTACTGTCAAAAGCAAATCAAATATGCTACTTTGCTGCTCACATTTCCCTCTCCTCTTTCAGCAGTGCCCATTTTAATCATTTATTTTATCTTGTTCTGGATTGTTTGCATGCTGCCATATGTGATCATAGTAAAAACACCTAACTAATCACTGTTCTTCTTCAAACACTTCTTTAAAATTCCCTTCCTTCAAAGCACAGGGCCGTGACCAGATTGTCCTGATAGTGGTCTTGATGCTGGGCCTTAACTTATCTGAGGAACTACTTTGTCTCCTACTTTTGTTTCCTCTTGTCTCCTAGGCCTCCTCACTTATTGCATTTCTATCTATCTTTTACTGCATCCAGCAGCTGCAAACTTTGTAGGGCAATGACTATCCCTAATTCTGGGAGTTACTGCAATTCAGAAAGCTTATCAAAATCCACCAACAGTTAATTCAGTAAAGCACCACTGCATAAAGTAAAGGAGTAAGTCCAAACTGTGCTACTAAAACTAAGTAATTCCAATGAAGTCAACATCTGCTGCATATCATCATTAAATGTCCAGAAGACACTATGAAATGCTGCAGGCACAAATAAGGACAGTATGCTGGTGATGCATGTAGCTCTCATTTGAAGCAGACACTGACTCCAGTTATCAGGGAAACAAGAAAGATCTGAATGAAGAGAAGCTGGCTTAAATGCAGCCCAGAGAAAACAACATCTGTGCCCTCCAGCACAGAGGAACATTTCAAAGCCAGTTCCTGGCTCCTGGAGAGCCTTGGAATCACTGGCTACAATTCTCCTAATAGGTTTGGTGGAGTGTCAGTGCCTTCAGTTGGTTAAATTGGTAGAACCCCTTAATGAAAAAAATACTTGTCTCTCACCTTGAGCAAAAGATACGTATTCCTGTCCTTGAAGACAAAGACCGAGTGCAACCATGCCCACCTTCTGAGACTAGATTATAGCAAAGTGTCGTACCTCAGTCTGGAAGTGGAATTCCTGAAGAAGCTGCAGCTGACTTAAATCACAGGAACGTGCTGCTTTGCATGTGTAGCTGACTTTGGCTTCAGAGTCTGCAGAAACCCTCTCCACTGGAGGTTCTCTGTCCTCCTTTGGGGTTGACAAGGCGGCGGTGCATGTAGGCAGTAACACTGCTGTAGGAGGTCACACACAGCTCTAGAGCTTGTGTGGTTAGTGATTTTGTTCTCAACTCCCCCATGATGGCATTCCAGAAAATGTTATAATGTGCCCAGAAAAAAGCTCAGTGGGACTGAGACTGGGAGCCTGGTCACTGTTCTGCCTGTTTTCACTGTTCTGCAAATCTGAGACAAAATCTACACTTTTTTATCTCTTCAGAGCTGAGCTTGGGATGTGTCTCTTGGTTTTACAAGGCCAAAGGCATCAAGCTTTTCACAGTTTTAAAATAGTTATTGTAATGGCTGGCAGCAGCAAAAGAGTCAAAATAGCAGGTCTTTGTATTAAGCGTCTCTTGGATAGGTCTCTTTTACCTCTGTAGCCATCCTATTTACATGGTGCCTTTTGGATACATCAGTCTTTTCTCGTAAGTTGTATTATCCCCAGAATGATTGCCATGTGAGGTGTTTGTTTTCCACAGATAGGCTGTGCTGAGCCCAGGGGCTTTCTTTAGAATGGGACCATTTTAGTGGTGTGAGAAGTTCAAACTTGGGGGGTTCTTTTCACCCTATTGGTAAATGTGTGCATGATGCGATGCCACTTCATGCAGAAAAGTATAACCCACTGTCCTTGTGTTTTATGTCATCACTTGCTTCTGCTTTGTATTTATTTTGTTATTAATGCTGGCTGCTTTCCAATGGCTTCTGGCCACAATGACTGCTGCAATCTTTTGTCAGCTAAATCAGATACAATCTGCAGACAGAAACAGATTATCGTGTACATCATTTTCAAATAAAGCTATGCACATACAACACACTGTTGTTTTATATGGAGGTGTACTGAATTAAATCAAGGATGCTGTTGAACCCATCTAAAAGAATAGCTGTAGAAAGTCATAATACGATGATACATCATCTGAGTTTCAAATAGAATAAATACAGGAAAAGAATAAGTCAAGAGTAGAGTCAGGTCTAGGGTGGTAGACACTTTTCAGTGGTGATCAACAGTAGAACAAGGGGGAATGAACAGAAACTGGAACACAGGAAGTTCCATATTAATGCAAGGAAGAAATTCTTCACCGTCAGAGTGGTGTAGCACTGGAACAGGCTACCCAGAGAGGATGTCGAGACTCCTTCTCTGAAGATATTCAAGACCTGTTTGGATGCCTATCTGTGTGACCTGCTGTAGGGTACCTGCTTTAGTAGGGGGGTTGGACTTGATGATCTCCAGAGATTCCTTCCAACCCCTACGATTCTGTGATTCTGTGATAAGGCTTTAAAGTGATAATTTCTAAAACAAGTAAAACAATTAAAAGTGACAATCAGTTCCTCTCTCCAAAAGAAGAATTTAAGGGAAATGTAAGATTAGTAGGTTAAAATAATAGGAAAGTTTCTATATTTTACCATGTTGAAGAGTAGACTATGTGAACCAACAAAACTCGTACCCTGAGAGAAACCTTCATGACTTAGGGGCTAATGATGTTTTTGTGAAGTCAGTGAGTATTTTTATTTTGACTTTCAGGGGAATAAGATTATGTCTCAACTGCTTCAACTTTTTTTTTTTTTTTTTTTTTTTTTTTTAATGACGTTGATGAAAGCAATGTTGCTGTCCTTACATCCATTTGAGAAACTGCTGCAGCAGTGACCATTTCCCTAGTCCATTGCTTTGACTTCCTGCCCACTCTGGATTTTCTCTGGTCTTTTTCTTCAAACATAAGCCACTTGTCCTCTGACTTCTGCCTCCTGCCTGATAAACTCGGTCAAGTAAGGTAGGGTAAGCAGCAAACTCCAACCTCAAAGCAAATTCCAAGGGTTTGCTTCCAAGAAATAAGCTTTCTGAAGACCATTGGATAGCATTCCTTGAGTTTAGAACAGCACTGAGGAAGTTTATTCAACACGCTCCTGCCCCTTGCAGCAGGTATCTCTGAGAGTTACTTGTTGTAGGAACTTTGCTGTCCCTGCAAGCAGTTCACAAAGTATGCTCACCGTGCTAATCACCCATGGCAGTCATCCCATCCTCAGCACCACTTACCTGGCATCCTGCCCCTCCTGCTCTAAAGGCAGTGTGCTCCCCGGTGCTGAGCCTCTTGATTTCCCTCTCATCCTCCCAGACCACTGAGGAGAGGGCTTACTTCATTCTGGGGTGACACTGCTTCCCTTTCTCTCAGGAGCACATAATGGAGCAGGAGCTGGCACTCATGCAGAGTCCAAAGAGATGGACAAACCAGGCTGAGCATACGAGCTCAAAAATCAGCACGTCTGTGATAGCATTAGTATGAACTAAACTAACTTATGCTGACGGATGAAAGTGAAGCAAAGCCAAAATCAATTTTCTCAGAGCACAGAAAGACAGGAGGGAGACTGGGTACCCATGGGTATGTGGGGCACCAGCCTCAGCCACTCCCCTGCACTGCAGCAGCTTCAACATGGTGGCTATGTGCTTTCAGTACTTCTTGCTTAAAATGTGTGTTCAGTGCTCCCAGCCTGTAAGAGGAAACTGTGTATAGAGGAGGACTCTGTCCCTTAAAGTGCAGCAAAACCACACGAGCTCTCTTTGAGTACAGCAGCTTAAGGGAAGGTGGCAATACACAACCTCTTTCAAGGGCCAGTGGCCTGCACCCTATCTTTCCCAGTCTGAAATAGCCCAGATTTGTAGGGAAGTTCCACAACTTGTGATCTGTTGAGAGTGTGAACAGTGGGAAAAGGCAGAGGAGATTTCAGGTGTTACAGGATGCTGTCTGGATTTGCTGGCTGGTGGTGGGATAGCAGATCAGTGTGGTGAGCTGAGTGGCAGTGTCCGAAGTCCTGGTTTAACATAATACCTATGTTTGTAGACAATCATCTGCTACTCCTTCCTGTTCTCTGCTCAACTTCTAGTAATTCAGATGGAAGAGGAATGGCAAAGCAGCATCATTACTGTCATATAGGTTGATGGTTGGACTTAATGATCTTGGAGGTCTTTTTCTAACCTTTGTGATTCTGTAATCCTATGATATCCCTTTTAGATGGTGCATAAGGACCATCCCTCTCTCATGCACCTCAACACGGGAAACAAGGCATGACATGTTCTGACATGAAGTTTATGACTTTATATTGATTTTGCCTCCAATTTACTGGGAGTGTTACTTGGCTTTGTGAAAAATAAAACACCACTGAATTCTACTCTAAAAGAAGCAGCGGTGAAAGCCAACAGGACTCATGCTTTGGGCCACTGTGTATAACTTTTTCTTGATGCAACACTGCAGCCTCCTGCTACAGTGGAGATGTGGTGCATGTTGTGCTCCTTGCTGCTGGATCAGCTGCAGCAGCTCTTCTCACATCTCTGGCTTCATCCTGGCCAGACGGCTGCTGAGGGTGACCAGAAATGTGCCTGTTACCTGCCACCACTGTTGGTACAGTGGGCTGGAAACTGGGTCAGAAAGAAAGCAATAAGGCTTGTGGATAGGAAAAGGTTGTCTTAGTCAACCAAGGGATGGGTGTTTACATCACCGGGATTCAATTTAAGCACCTCTAGTGAGGCTTTGTTTGATGGGGAGCATCTTCAAGCCAGTAGAAAGTCTTCAACATCTTTTGACAGGGGATATATCAGGATCATTATTGAGTTCCCAGCCTGTTTTCAGTCCTGGAGCTGAAGCACATTTATGCTGTGAGTAGGGAGGCCCACACTATGCTACCCAGATTCTCCTGGGCCCACAACTGAAGCTCCCATTGGCAGTGCAGCATTTGTCTCAAGCCCTATATCCAATTTAAACTTCCCCAACAAAATCCCATTCCTTTCTAGACAAACTTCCTTCCTCTCAGTCAGGTTATGATAGTTCTTAGCTGGTTTTTTTTTGTTTGTTTGTTTTTGTTTTTGTTTTTTTTTTTTTTTTTTTAAGACTATTCACTTCAGCTCTCCTACTTTCAGTCCAGAATTCACAAAGTTATCCTTTAATTTATTCCCTCTAAAATGAGCTAAATCAAGAGTGACCGGTCTCTGGGGGCTGCACCATTCTGTAGCGAGCCTTATGTAAAAGACACAGGGTATATTTTCAGCACTGCATGTTGTTATTAACAAAGGCTGTGACCACAACTCTTTGTCCATCACAATGAAAATTTGCACTAATGTACCTCATATATTTCAGACGTAGATTTTACTTGTGATATTTTTGGATATTCTTTGATTATTATTTTTTTTTCATATTAGGCGAACATAGTGATAAGTTTCTGCTCAAACGAATATACAACCAGACCTCATCTGATTCTAAAATTTGCTAGTTTCTTCTTTTTGGGCTTAAAAAATTTGCCTTTCAGAGCTATTCAATAAGATAAATGTTAATGAGAAAAATTTTAACAAGGCAAGCCCTGGCGGTGACCCTCTCGGATCTAAGCACGGCGACAAACTCAGGGCAAGGCTGATGCATGAGGAACATCTTGCAGAATATCGCCAGCCTTCTGTTCTATCAGCGCTATAGCTCTAGAAACAAGGCTCTTAATGAGGAAAGATCAATCCCAACAGGAAAACCTGTGATATCTGACATCAGTAGACAAGCATCCATGCTGTACAAACCGACCCCCCCCCCCATGCCGGTCCCTGCTAACGAAAAATAAAATAAAATAAAATAAAGTAAAATGGTGTCATTTTCTCTCAAAGTTTAAAGACTCAGGATCACTTCGTGTACCATTTAACTACCATTTCAGTCGGGCTTTTGAAGCTGTTTAAGTTCTTTTGTACCCGAGTTGTTTAATGTTGCTCAGACAAGGTAAATCAAAGTCTAATACAGTGGAAAAACAGTAAAGGCAGAAAATAGGTAAAAGATAAATCACACAGGAAGTTTTGCTTTTTTTTTTTTTTTTTTTTTTGTTATTATATTCATTGAGATCAAAGTCCTTGTTTCAGCTCTAATTAACAAAAGCTAATGCAGATTGGAGACCTTCTGGCACTGAGCAGAGCCTTGGAGGATACAGTTGAAATCTTCTGAAGATTTAAATAATTAATATGACACCTTGTGCTTCGGATGGGAAAATAAAAAATAAAAAAAAGAAGAGGGGGGAAAAAGGAGCCCCATGTTCAAGTTTAAGAACAATGCCATTGCCAAGTTTGATACCATTTGTTCTGATGAAAATGAGCTGAGTAGACTGCACCGACTTCATTGTCTGGTACATTGGCAGTTCAGTGGATTGTTTCACCTTTTGTCATGCTAAGGGAGCCTTTTGTGCAGTACTTTGTTACCCCCAAGTCTGCCCCAGTTGAAGGAGGATAGAAAAAGGCAAATCTGCTTTAGGGACTTGGAGGATGGTCATTTAATGGTTTTTAATCCTCTTAATCCACGTAAGAATGGAGATCTCTGAGTGAAAATCCCATCCCAGAAGTCCTTATGATTCAAATGCCTGGCTCAGGAGACTGTCTTTTGAAAAAACATACAGCAAAATATTCTCCACTACTGTGGCATTGTGGTTTATTTCTCTCTGGTTTTCCAAAGCTGTCTGATGCAATATTAGCAAAATGAAATGGAAACCCACTTCAAATCCTGTGAAGTGTGAGAACAGAGAGTGCCCAGTGCCACCCTGTGTATTTGGGGTACTCCGGAGGTTTGATTTGATTTCATAAAAATGATAAGGACCCTTTTTTTCTAATCGTCTCAACTGTATGCAAATCTACCCTAGATTTTGGGCGTGCACTAATGCCCTCACCAAGCTGTTTTCCACTTGGTTATTTTCTAGGTAAATGAAATCCTCTATTGGCTTTGGATATAGATTGCTTCTAAACTGTTGACATAATCATAGCTAAGCCTTTCTGCTGAGCTCATTATTACTCCATAAAAGCATGATTTCTTTTCCCCTCCACTAAAAATACACAAAAATCAATACATCTAATTTGATAAATCAGTAAAGAACTGCTAAGAGGCAATTTTCATAAGTAAAATTAAACAGGATATGGAGATGGTACAGGCTTTTCTTGCTGTCAGTCTATAGACCTGCCGTTTGCCACCACAAGTTGGCTTTAAAATCATTATTCAATTACATGCACATTGTGGCTTTTCATTTTTGTAGTTCATCACTTCACATTCTAGGACTGGTTAAAAAAAGGGAAAAATGCAGTTTCCAATTTATAATTGATTATGCAATAGATAGAGAAAAGAGGATGCTAAAAATTACAAGATTTCTTTAAAAAAATAAATAAAAACAATAAAGTTCCCACTGCAATAATGTTCATCTAGGTAGACGGCAAAAACTTTCAGCAAAATAGCATGACAATGCTATAACAAGGTGTATCTTAAAAAATTACAGCTCATTAATAAAATGTTTTCTGTTCCAGTCAGTTCACTGACAGCCATTTTTCAGCATCTATTTCTACAGGCCCCCCCCATCCCAGATCCCACCCAGACAACAACAGAAGAAAAGAAAAACCCACAACTGGTTCATAGGATTTTAATACAGTTTTTCTGACAATTCAACCACAATAAAAAGCAAGGTTTCCAAAATCATTCTAGCTACATGTTAATATTAATGTACTCAATGTCTGCTGCAAGAAAAGCTGGGCATTATTCTTCTTTCTTCCCCACAGTTAACAGATAAAGGTAGTTAGCAATGCTGTTTGTTGCATCCCATAAAGACTTTTCTCCTTGCTGAGGTTTCTATTTATCAGTCTGAATCATGTTATATCTAGTCAGGGGGATACTATCTGTTACTGAGGCAGTCGTTGGTGCTGCACACTTTCCTGTCTCTACACCATCTATTCGTACAGCATCTGCTTATACTTCACCTTTATTGAGCTCCAAATGGGACATGTGTTTTTTGGGGGATCTTCAGGATGGTGCAGCCTGGGGACAAGGGCTGCACAAAATGGCAACCTGGCACATGTTTCTTGGCTCATCTTATCCCTGTGATCATGACATCCTTGATGATGCTTTGCATTTTCATTTTGGTCTCTTCACAACAATTAACAGTACTATGGGAACTCTGGGTTAGTTTTTATGGCAGGATCATAGGACTTAGAAGGGACCTCTAAAGACCACGTAATCCACTCCCCCTGCTAAAGCAGGTTCCTTACAGTAGATCTCACAGTAAAACATCCAGGAGGGTTTTGAATGTCTCCAGAGAAGGAGACTCCACAGCGTGTCTGTTCAAGGGTTCTGGAGCCATCATAGTAAAGAATTTTCTTCTTATGTTCTCATGTTTTCATATTCCTATGTTCCAGTTTGTGACTGTTGCTCCTTTTTCTGTCACTGGGCCCATTGAAAAGAGCTTGGCCCCACTCTCTTGACGCCTGCCTTTTAGATATTTGTAAGCATTGATAAAATCCTCTGTCTTCTCCAGTCTGAGCAGGCCCAGGTCTTTCAGCTTTTTCTCATAAGGAAGATGCTTGAGGCCCCTAATAATCTTTGCAGTCCTCTGTTGGATTCTCTCTGGTAGACTCCTATTTTTTTTTTTTTTAACAGGTGAGCTAAGAACTGAACACGGTATTCCAGCTGTGGCCTCACCAGGGCAGAGTAGAGGGGGAGGATCACCTCCCTTGACCTGCTGGCCATGCTCTTATTAATGTACCCCAGGATACCACTGGTCTTCTTAGCCATACTGCTGGCTTATGGTCCTCCTGTTGCTCACCAGCACATCCTGGTCTTTCTCTGCAGAGCTCCTTTCCAGCAGCTCAGCCCCTAACCCATACTGGTGCATGTGGATATTCATCTCCAGGTGTAGGACTTGCCCTTGTTGACATTCTTAAGATTCCTCTCTGCCCACCTCTCCAACCTGTCCAGGCCTTACTGAATGACAGCACAACCTTCTGGTGCATCAGCCTCTCGTCCCAGCTTTGTTTCATCAGCAAACTTACTGAGGGTGCACTCTGTCCTTTCACTTGTCGAAGATGTTAAACAA
The DNA here is from genome assembly GCA_030625065.1 of Alectoris magna. NCBI lineage: Eukaryota > Metazoa > Chordata > Aves > Galliformes > Phasianidae > Alectoris > Alectoris magna. The sequence continues at coordinate 67,005,577 of CM060560.1, forward strand.
GACTGGACCAACACCTGCTGAACACTGCTAGTTAGAGGCCTCCAACTAGACTCTGTGCCATTGACCACAGCCCTCTGAGCTCTGCCAGTCAGCCAGTTCTCAATCCACCTCACTGTCCACTCATCTATCCTGCACTCCCCAAGCATACCTACAAGGATGTTATGGGAGAGTGTAGAAAGCCTTGCTGAAGTGAGGATACACAACATCCACTGTTCACCCATCATTTACCCAGAAGTCATGACATCATAAAAGGCTACCAGATTGGTCAAGCATGACTTACCCTTGGTGAATCCATGTTGACTACTCCTGATAATCTTCTCTTCCATTTGCTTGGAGATGACATCCTTCTGTCTCCTTACCAGAGACAGAGGTGAAGCTGACCAGCCATGGGTTCCTGGCTCCTCTTTCTCACCCTTTTTGAAGATTGGAGTGACATTGGCTTTCATCCAGCCATCAGATATCTCTCCCATTCTCCGTGACCTATCATAGATGATAGTGAAAACTGGCCATTCTGAGTGGGACCTTCATATGTTATTCATCTCCTCCACCCAAAAGATAAACAAGATGGTTTACTGTGCTGGTTCATCTGTTTTTTAACCTCTCTTTCTTTGACTTCACCTTCACCTGTAGCAATTAACCTCCTAGATCTACCATCATACCTGCAAAAGTGTAATGCCAGCTGAGGAAGGTGTCCATTTGCAGAAAGGTGAGGACTGAGCCCAGCAGTGGAGCCATGTCAGTAATGTGACAGGGAGCTGTGACGGTCAGGAAACCCTCAATGAAACTTCCTAGTTGGAGCATGGTTGCAAGTTGCAGGAGCAAGACAGGCTCTGTTTGGATAAAACAGTTAAAATATCAGTGTTTCTTTGATTCCTCTCTAAAAGAGGAGACACTCCTCTCTAAAATACAGTGATATCCACTCTAATATTGCAGTCTGTGATTCCCTGGAAGTAGTGTAGTGTAAGACATATCCAAACAACAGCAATTAAGGTCTGAGCACAGGTTAAAAAATGGTTCTGTTCTCTTTGGAAAACAGGATGTGCAGATATTAAATGGGAGAGGGTTTTATCGTTATGAAAAGGAAACGTAAGTAGGTAGACAAATATTTTCAATAGGAAACTGAGAACATAATAGAGACATGAGGGAACTCCAGCACTGCTATTCTATGCTGGGAATAATAAACATATGGAATAAATTACCAGGTAAGGCTAATGAGAGAAAGAGTACAAATAATGAGTGTCAAAATTACATACCTATTCTAGAGAAGGAATTGTGGAGTAAGAAGGAAATGCCAAGGGAGGCACTGGATGAACTGCGAGGAGCCGAATGTTCTGTGCCGAGGTAGACCTGCCTTAATTGTAAACCACATTGTGTTTGCAGGAACTCCTGAGCAGCAAAAGGCAATGCCAGCCTACACACCCTGAGGTACCTTTGTGCTGAGCTTACCTTTGAGCCAAGAGTTGCTCTGACCATGAGCTTCTGGCCAAGCACTGTGGCAGAAAATGGCAACAGGAATGGGTTACTTACACATTTAGCAGGCTTCCCATGAGCCTGGTTATGTAGCCTTATACCGCCCAGCTCTCTACCAGGGGACTTGCTTTTGTCTCTTCTCTGTCCCCATGACCAACAGCTCTTGAATAGGCCAAGGTTAGTCCTTAAGTAAATGGTTCTTGGAATCCCTTTTGAATCGCAGTCCTTTTGGAAAAGGACCACTTTTTCTTTGTTTTCTCTATGGAAGCCTTCATTTTGCTAAGGTAACATATACTACTAATAACCCTTCTTGCCCCCCAGAATGAGAACACTTTTTTTTTCTGGTTTGTTTTTCAAACTGCTCCTATTATTGATTGTGGCTTTCCAAAGTTTTTTCAGCAATTCCCACTCCCTACATACCACACACTTCCTAGACATGCACATAGTGTTCTTCAGACTGTGCTATATACCTTAAGCCGTGAATTTATACATGACTTTGCTCTTGTGAATAGTTCGTGTTTTTGACTAATCATTTTGTATTTTTTCATATCCTTACATGGCAGATTTCTTTAAAAAATGTACAAAACACAGCATCAGCAGAAATACTGTGACAGAGGGGCACATAGGAGGAGACATAGACAATAAACAGACATCACAGACCCCACATTGTGATGCAACGAATCAGTTTAAAGAATGGACAGTAGCCCCTTTCTACCAAACTACAAAAGTAGCTATAACTCCCTTCCCAGAGGTACTACTGTGATCAAGGAAAAGACCCCTAGTCGTATTTTTATAGCCTTTGCTTGAAATGTTTTTGAAGGAAAACTCTGACTTCTAAGGAGTTCTGAAACTGTGTGGTGTCTCAAGACAGATCTTAATGAAATTTGCTGCTATCAAAACCAGACTGCCTAGAATATGGCAGAGCCTATTAGGACCGCAATAACAACATTGATTTTAGGGATTTTCCCCTCCCTCCAAATACACTGCACACTTTTTTTGATGTGTGAAGAGACTGAAGCTTCTTAAAAGATATTTTCAATGGGGTAGTTCTGAAGACTTCAGATAAAATATTTCAACACAGTACCTGCAGGGACAGGAGAAATTGCTTCAGTTCATTTTGCCTTAGTTAGAGTCGTGTTAAATCAAGTGCTCTTGGCGTTTGCAGGACTTTGTAGACATTCTTTCAAAAGTGTTTGAAAAGCTTCAAACAGATGAAGGTCTTCAAAAGGCAACTAGCACATGGGACTGACATCAGTAATGCTCCAAAGACTGTCCAAAAGGACCAATACATGATATAAATGGAGCTTTATTACCTTTTTTTTCATCTTAGATACTAGGCATGTTCTGTCTTTGTTACATGATCCCTTTGCTGCCAAGAGGATACCTGATATGTAGCCTGATTAGTGGGAGATAGGAGGGCCTGATTCTTCACAGCCTTGAAGGGGATATTACTGTTTGCACGTGGCTTTAGTGTGCTGCCAGTTTAACTGGTTATTTGTGAAGTTTCTGTATCAGGAACAGTGGGGACACAAAGTGCAGTGTAAATCTGACATGGTGACATCTGCTCTCCTGCCTTTCTTTTTGGTGGTGTGTAACACTGCGCAGCCTGATATGAGTGAAAAGATGAGTGCTTCAATCTGAGCAACTGAGGAAGGTAAGTGACGTTCTTCAAGATGTGGAGAGATGGGGACCGCTCCAGTCCTGTTAACACAGGCTAGCTTCTTCCCTACCTGCCTATCTAAAATATTTTATGACAATGCTTTTATTCACTTGAGAGTTATGCGTGATACAGTCATATCTCCATCTGACCTACACACCGAATTTACCTCCAACATCATGGATTTTTTTAAAGTGCTGTGTTTATAAATCTGGGTTGACAAATTCATCCTCCACTAAGAGATCTCTTAGTGGATCTCTTAGAGATTTCTTAGTGGATCTGTTCATTTAGATAAAGATTTAAAGACTCAAATACACGAAGAGCAAGACTTAAAATGATGTTCACTGGAAACACCTGCAACAGTACATATTCCTGGAGTATGCAAAAAAGGACCTGTTTGCATGTGTGTAGTTTAACTGCACATTGCAATGGAAGGAAGCAGCATCCAGCTGTACTACTGTCTTTCTAAAGTGGGGAAAGTGTATGATACTTTCTCTCCCGCCAGACATCCTTGATGGTCCAGTACAGGTCTCTGAGAGTACTGGCTGTCTGCAAAATGAAAGGCTTTTTTTTTTTTTCATGTGGAAAATGCCATTGTTTGCATAGGGAAGGCAGTGACTAGATTTTACTCTAGGATATCAGGAGCTCCTTTAAGGCAGAGAGAGCCTGCTCCAGTCTCTGAGAAGAGGAAAGTAAGAGGAATGTAAGAGGAACGATATGACCATGGGCATGTATCTAACCAAGATGGTGCACAACAGTGCTGTGGATGTTCCCAGTGGCTCAGGGTGACATACCCAGATTTATCATGTCATTTTATTCTTGTTATGGAGTGGGAGAAATGTGCAAAACTGAAATAGGCCAGTGTGTACGCACATGTAATAAGGTTGCTCAGTTGTCTGCACAGTCTGTTACTTGTGATAAATAATCCTCAAAGTGGCATACTCTCATAAATATGCAGCTCTCGCTGTGCAACTTTAAAGAAAATCTTTTTGTCTCTTTGGTCATAGACCGAGAGATGTACTTACTCTTGTTAGTGTGAGCCAGAAGATTTATAGCAGAAATGAGTATGACTCATAGAGTTTTCCAACAGCCCAATAAAGAGCTTACATATAATAATACTACCAGAAATGGCCTTTAAAATGAGTTATAAAAGTAAGTTAAGATAAAAGATTCACCCAAGATTATACACTTTCTTGTTAATGCTAATCATATTTACAGAGTGTTGCTATAGCTACCAGAGAACCCATATATTTCCTTTCTCTAGGAAAGCAATGACTTCCTCACATATTACTGTCAAATCTTTCCTTTTGCAGTTTGGGGCTTTGAAGCAGCTTTCATGGGGGTGTTTTCAAAGGGAATGAAAGCAGAAGGCATTTGTTGCGTGGCAAAGGCACTTGTTTGCAACCCCTAACCTAGGCAACTGGGAAAGTTTACAGTGAAGGGGAAGAGACGGCAGGTATTATTTATTTCTATTCACTTGGTGCTCCTTTTAGTATGTTCAGTTCAAATTGAAATTTGCATTTCCAGAATGAGAAGTCAGGAGAAAAGCTCTTAATTTTAAAATAACCTTTACTGAAACATGTTCAAATTACTCAAAATCAAACTTTGGGATGAATCACTGATGGAAATCCTTCAACTTATGAAGAATCATTCAGATTAGACCTCAGAGGCCTCTGCTCCAAAGTCCTGCTCAAAGCCCTGAGGCCAAACCAAGCTGCTCAGGGCTGTGTCTCATTGGGTCTTGAAAATCCCCAGTGGCAGTGGTGGCAGAGCCTTTCAGAGCAACTTGCTTTGATGCCCTGGCTGTCTTCACTGGGAGAAAGCTTTTCCTTACAGTCTGGTTGAACCTCTTCTGTTGCCGCTTTGCTGTTTATTTTCTCCTCTCACCATGTACCACTGTGAGGGGCTCAGGCCCATCTCCTTGGTGGCTCCTTCTAGGACATCAGATACTATCAGGTGATGCCGAAGCTGTCCCTTCTCCAGGCTGACCCAGCCCCGCTCCCTCACTGCTCCTCACAGGACGGGTGCTCCAGACCCCAACACCTTGGGGCCATCTGCCGAGCTCCTCCAAGCCTGTCCTTGGCTGTCCTGTGCTGGGGCCCCCAAAACAGGATATAGTATCTAAACATGCTCAAATGAGTGCTGCATAGAGGGGAGTAATCCCTTCTCAGTCTGTGGGCCATGCTTCCTGTTCAAGCCTGCTGAGAAACATTGCAGGCACAGACTGAATTTGCCATCCACCCTGGCCCTCCAGTCCTTTCCAGCAAAGCTGCTCCTTGCCTGCTATTCCTGATGTGTGAATAATCCCCTGCTTCTGCTTTTTCCACTTCCTACCTTATGTTGAGCTCTTTTTTTTTTTTTTTTCCCTCATTACATCTTCCAGTGTCTGTAAATAACCTTTTTCAAACCCTAGGCCCATTGCCCATGTTAATTGTCCTTTCTTCTTTCTCTTGAAAGTGAGCTATGTATTTTTGTGCTAATTTAAGATACAATGGCTCAAAGCACAAGCTCTCTTTTGAAGCTTTGGCATCTCTGCTAGCTTCTTCCTTACCTGCCTGTCTAAAATATTTTATGACAACACTTTTATTCACTCGAGAGTTATGTGTGATACAGTCATATCTCCATCTGACCTATGCACTGAATTTACCTCCAACACCATGGATTTTTTTAAAGTGCTGTGTTTATAAATCTGGCTTGACATATTCATCCTCCACATGCATGTCAGTGACCAAATGTCACTGTGATCTTCTTACAGGTTGATTGGCCAGATAGGTAGAGTTACGCTCCCCTGAGAAAGGAGAGAGACTGTGAGAGTGCAGCAAAGTACTCTGTTAGAAACAGCCACTCTGTCTGCCCCTTTCTTCACTGCTTGAAGCATGGCATGAAAGGTAGGAAAGAAAAAAGGTTTCTGTTCTTACACCATTCTTCTCAAGCTCACATTCCTATTATAACTGTCTCAAAATGCAGAGCAATGAGACACACTGCCTTGGTTTGCCATCAAAGTAGTTCCTGGAGCCCACAGCCTCTTGTACAAACCTGATAGAAGACTGATTTGGTGGGGACTGTGTCTTGGCTGGATTATCTAAAAGGATGCCGTACAAGCACTTGTCATTGGTTGCACATCTTGCATAATGTGTCAGTTGCAGTTGGTATATCTAAACTGCGGGCTGGTCTGGCTAAAAAGCCTCTGCATTCTCAAGATGAGTGCCCCATAGGCAACTGTAAACCAAGTTTATTCTTATTTGTTTTAATCATCTAAATGTTAGAGGAAAAAATGTTTAACAGTAAATATTATCATGTATGTTAGTCACTTGGAAAAAATATGGTTTCTTTTAACTGAAGGTAATTTCTACCATGCTTATGGCAAGTCTATTTTTTTTAGAGGTTTTTAAACTGATGCATTTGCATTCCTAGCAGCCAGAAACCTTCTCTTAGCTTCTCCCTTGAACATGGCTGCTTCCCAAGTAAATGAACTATGAACTGAGGAGAGGAACAGTTGTGTCATCTGTCTTCGTCTTGGGTAAAAGCTCCTTCTCTTTGCTCTCTTCTCAGGAGTCTCCTTGGCTTGCAAAAGGCCATCAGGATTATAAACACAAGGTGACTTACAGCTCGTTTGTGCATCAAATCCTTTGTAGCTTCTGATAACCATTGCTGAAAAGTGTCTGGGATAAGAGCTGAGAGGAAAAAGTAGCTGGCTTAGTGATACAGTCTTCAATAAAAGCAGTGAGAGGTGAAATAATAATAAAATCTTTGCAATGTTTTACAAAAGAGCAAGCCTTTCTCCTGTACTCATGAATGTCAGTTGAAATGACCTTTTAAAAGCGGCAACATGTCATGGTTCAGGGAAAAACAGAAAGAAAATGTATTCTTTTGGATTATGAATGTCATCAAAATGCTGGTTGGAATCTTTGGATTTGATGAAATTTGTTTGTTTGTTTGCCTTTTTTTTTTTTTTCAAATGATGAAGATGGGAAAGGGCTGCATTACACGAGGCTCTGTGGTTTGAAACAGAATGAAAAAATGTCATTGTCTGATTGATCACTTTTTCTCTGTAGCACACATTAATGACTGTAGTATTCCCATAATTCTTCCTCTGACCTTTCTGTCAAAGTATGTATGACGAAATGACAAGAGCATTTCTTACAGCTTTTGGAGCAGTAACAGGTTGTGTATTACCCCTTGAAGCTAGTCTGGCTTAGTTTTCCCCAAATGTTTTTCTTCTGTGTGGTAGCCTAAATCTCTTGTTTCCCAGCCCTTCAGGATACATATTTAATATTTGTCCAATGGGTGTTTTTGGTAAATATTTATATTGCATGTAAATCTTCAGGCATTTCCTTTTTTGATTATGCCATGCCATGAATTGATGATTTTTTTCTAAATTAATTCTAAGCCTTGTGAAGAAATTCTTTTGGTAGGTGGAGAAAAGGTCCATATTAGGGTGGAAAAAAAGAAGATATCAAAGTAGCTGTTCCTATATTTTATAATAAAAAGCAACTTGAAGTAAATTTTAGTTATTTTCTTCCAAAGAAAAGATGACTGTGAGCTCACAGCTTCCACAAATTGTGGTATGCTTGATGGAAATGAGGTGATGCTAAGAAATTATGGCACTATTGCAGTTGTAAACCATAGTTTGGAAACATCAATTCTCCTCCAGATGGAACGTTTTACTGAACTGTTTTTCACACTTGCTGGATGAGATTTCAGAGTAATCTGTGGATGAACCTATGGATTTCAGACTGAAAAAAAAAGAGTTGTGTGACTACTTCCCCAAGGCATCTCCGAAGCTCGATTGTTTTGTCTATATGCATTCCCAAAGGGTAACTGTGATGATAAGAACGTAAGCAATATGAAATTTTTGGGCCAAACTAATCTAATACTTGTCATTGTAGTTTAGAAAGAAAAGGATTCACTTAACCAGTCTAACATTGATTGATACCGAGTGAGACATCCTGACAAAGAAATAATTAACCACATTCAATGTAACATGAGGATGACTGGCTATACTCTACACAGTGTCACAACCTCCCACACCACAGGAAGAAAGCACAAATTGATATTCAAAGCCTAAACTTTGTCCTCTCTCACTTGGCTGAAGGAAGGGAGGAGAAAACTGCTATACAAGAGCCAAGTGTCCATCTCAGCGTGACTGGGGAGTGGAGGAGTGACCATCCATAATGTAGCAGTCAGTGAGGAGTCACTGCTGGCTTGTAACAAGGTGGCCGTGACCATATTGGCATGTCCACATTCACATGCTGTCTGATGCGCCTTAAGGCATTCATACAGCAAATACACTGGCACAGGATGACCTGGAGCTTGGGAGGGCAGGGACTAAGCACATCAAGGGCAGAAGATGGGGTGCTGTTCACCAGCCAGGGTGGGAGCTGGCTGCTCAACCCAACAGGTCTGTTTGTGGGATGTCTTGCTGTATTCGATATGTGGCTCACTGATCTCCAGATTATTTTCTTCTGCGGGGAAAAATGAACAACAAAGGCTGGAAAGTCTACTGTGAGTCTTTGATTTACTGATAATTAAAAAGCAGCTAATTTAGATTGTTAAGATACAAAGAAACACTGGCCACATTAAAAGTTTACAGATGGTGACTCATCACATGTGGCAACAGGATGACTTTTGGTATTGTTTGGTATGTTCCTTTGGTGTTTCAAACAGAGCTGTGCAGAGTGGCATAGGTAATGATGTACAGAGCGGTCTTCTTATGAGGAACTTCAAATAAAAGAGGGACAGATCTTCAGATGGATCTGTAGTGAGATTTGGCAATAGTGATGTTAGTTTACATGAGCTGAGAGCTACACTGATTTTTGTTGAGGAAAACATCAGTGCTGGGAGCATTAAATATTAAACTTAGAAAAGCCTGTAGGAAAGTGGTGTGTTGCCAGCTCAATCATCTAACAGATCTGTCAAAGAGACTCTGGACCAGAAGGGGTAACTGAGATTTTTCAAGTCTTGGTAACAATACTTTTCTTTGACTTTGATCACTTAACTCTAAAAGCAATGAAGATAATGATATTTTCAAATATAAACTTTAGCAATTCAGTAAGGACAAAATAATGTACACCAATGGTGGAGATTTCCTGTTGGGATAAAAATGAAATCACAGAGTTTTCAAATGGAAATTAAACATAAAATTGTAGAGTTTTCTGAAGTCACATTTGTTTTGGTTTGTTTAATAGATCATTTCGAGAAGCCCAAAAGAGGCAAAAAATGTAGGTAGGAAGTCACAAGGGTTTTTCTTATCCAGGAAGCTCAGCTCTGTCCAGGATGTGGTCCATATAATAAAAAGTAGAGAAAACCATTTGTTGTTGTCTAAACTAGTGCTAGTAAGTCTTGAAACCTCTAAGCAGCCTGAAACCTGTTTTGGATTTACATTCTACTTTCAGATATGCATGGTAAATTGTGCACAAGATTGAGGATGGAAGGTGAATACAAATTCAAATTATGCAGCCTAGTTTTAAGGAGCATGAATTCAAATTTTATTGCTGATGTAGATGTCTGAATATGTTGGCATTCTAAGCACATCCATATTTGCAGTGCTGGGCAGCAGTCTAATAATTTAAACCTGTAAAAGTGAATAATGCAGAAGGACAATATTTGAAAAGGGAAATTTTGTTTTGCTAAGTGATAAACTGACACCTGGAAGCTAAATGTCTCTCTGTTTGACTTCTGGTTTCTTCTAAATAAAGACTTGTTTCCTGTATAGTATTACCATTGGTTTAACCAAGAAATAAACATTATTTTCTTTTCATTGAATTGCATTTTTGAACAGAGAATGACATTTTTTTTCCTAGAACAAAATCTAACAACTCACTGATATCCTGGGCACTCACAAGGTGGATAAGGCTCTAAAAGTACTTTTCTGCAGCACATGCAGTGGGAATGAATTGGGAAAGTGAAGAGACGTTCCAGAAGGGAAAAGTGAGTACTTGCTATCTCACTAATTAATGTACTGGATCATTTCTTCTGTCTATTGAACTTTCATGCAACATGTTGCTGCATAGAAGATGATGAAGACTCGGTATTAGAGACAAGGAACATTTTTTAAAAAGAGAGAAGTTTCAGTTTATGTTACTGACTCCAGGAATTGTAAAAGAAGTGAGATTGTTATGGAACAAAACATGGTGGGGAAAACTTCTGGTTTTGGTTACTAAATGCTGAAGGACATTGATAGAATTTCTACGTGTAAAAATAGATGAGTGTGTTATTCATAGAATCCCCTTGAACAGAAGACAGAACATCTAGCAAGATTACGACCAACAGCTCCCAGCACAAATGTCCTTCCAGATGTCCCTTACAAAGACCCTAAAATCAAGGGATTGACTTAATAACAATGTGATTGTAAAGAGTAATCATTTGTGGACATTTTTTATTTGCCTTATGATATCTAAGTCTCTTTTATTTTTCATTCAAGCTTTTCCCTGCAGTATTGCGGGTGAGAAGCTTCCTTTCTTGAAATTAAAGTTGGAATTTCCATGTAAGTAACTGATTTCTGGAACTGAAGCTTTAAGAAGAGCACTGTCTGGAGATTTGGAGTAAGCTCTCAAGAACTGATAACACTGGAATTTATATAAGCAAATGTCATTCATTTCTTGGGAATTCACTTAGTGATGCAAGTTTAGGAACATGAGAAGATGGTCCTTAGAAGTCAAATTCAGTCAAAAGTTCAAGTGGAAGAGAGTAATAATAATGATAATGGCATAAATATAAAGTCAAAGTGATGCAGGATATAATTATTTCACAGTATGAATTAATTTGCTGTTTTGCTATGTCAGTAATTACTTGCAGCAACCTCTGAACTATATTTTCTTGACTGAGAGCTCCATAATTTGATCTCATAGCATGGTGGGTCCACTGCAGAAGTGAATCTTGTAAGTTTTAGGGGGGAATTAAAGATGAGGTGTCAGACAAAATCTTTTCTATCATTGCTGTTTTTATTAAATTCTCTTTAGAATGCATATTTTTTTTGTGTATTTCAGTTAAAGAAGAAAAACTTTCAAGTTTTCCTTGAAATTAAACCCTGACAATTCTTGTATCTTACAGACAGTAGGCATATTTAACATCTTTGGTAAACTAATTTTCATTTTTTTCCCCAACTAAAGTATAAATAATAAATAATAATGATATTTTTTCCCCTAAAATATTGAGAAATAAAACCACAGGTTACTTTTCAGCCCAAACTCAGTATTAGAAAATTTTCTATGTCTCCTCAAATATGGTGTATTAAAGATTAGTCCAACTCAGTTTTCTATCCCGTGCTCTGGCCTTACTTCAAATACTGTAATGCCACGGGCTGCATTGTTTTCTCATTATGTATTAAACCCAGAGGATTTTCTCGTGTGATATCTGATCAAAATCACCCCACAGATCACACCAAGATTTGTTCCTTTGGGTGGCGTCTCTAGGAGAACTCTGAGTGCTGATTCTGGTAGTAGAAGTTGCACAGGTCTCTCACACACTTGAGCCAAGGAGAGCCAGGTCTGGGCTGCAGAGGTCTATGAAGGCAGAATTTATTGTGGCAGACAATGGTGCTGTAAGCCAAAAAGTCCCCTTTTGGAAATGAGTGTGTTATCTGGGATGAGCTTGTCAGAGAAACTGGGGGAGAAGCACACCCTACCCTGGATAAGTGCCTATAAACAGCAAAGGAAATGGGAGGGCTCAGGGATTGGGTGAAAACTGTGTCAGGAAATCAGTGTGACTTCAGTCAGGCCATGGCATTCAAAGTATCTAATCATTACATCGTATTGTGGCAAATGAAACATTTCTCCCTTAAGAGGAAAAAAGTGACCTTCGCCAGCAAGTTCTGCTTTTCAGACTTGTGAACTGTGTCTTTTTTTTTTTTTTTTTTTTTTTTTTTGTGGCAATCCCTAGCCTTTAAACTTTTGAAAACAATAGTTCACACTCTTCCACATTCTTCAACTGGAAAACAAGGTTTCTAGGTTTTTGGCGGATCTCCATTTCCCACTACTGCATGAGCCAGTTATTTGGTATTGATGCTGAAGTAAGCTGAAATGAAGAAACTCTCCTCTTGGCACCTGCAGAACAGATCAGCCCTGCCAAGAGCTGGTTTACCGCTTCAACAACAGCTGTGTTTGGTGCTCAAACGACAACTTTCTTAATGTCACCCATTTGACTTGAAAACAGCAGTAAGTGTGCACTTGCTTAAGGACTATTTTAATTAAGTTTGATTGTTTGCATGTATTACATTTAGGGGCATATACAGTTTATTTTAATTTTAAATTAAACTGAAAACAAATTGATTGAGAAGAATGAAATTTTAAGTCGTTTAAATGTAACTGAAACAAAACCAAATACTTTTTTTTTTTTTTTTCCCCATACATTTTTAAGTCTATCTTGCTACTGGTCAGGAGATAAGTAGTGTTGACAAGATGTGATCATTTTACAGTGGAACTCTTCATCCCTGAAGGCATTCAGTGCCAGGCTGGATGGGGCCCTGGGCAGACTGATCTGGTGAGTGGCAACCCTGCCCATGGCAGGAAGGTGGACCTAGATGATCTTCAGGGTCCCTTCCAACCCAAGCCATTCTCTGATTCTTTGATTCCATGATACCATGATTCTATAACTAGGCAGAAAAAGGAGCTCTCAGCCAAGAACTTGGCCTGAAGAACTGGATTGATTTCATTCTCTCTTGAGAACAGAGTAAGCAAAGTCTGTATTTGTGGATCTGGGAGGAAATGTCCAGCAAGCTGACCAAAGAAAAGGCTGAAGGCATCAGTCCTGGCTTTTAGGGGAGATGAATGATACCTGGTAACAACAGGATAGCCATGGAAGTAAAACCAAGGCCAAGTGAAGGATGGTGGAGGAAGGAAGAATGGAGGCAGCACTCCAGAAATGTCAGGGTGCTGCTGATATGGGTGAGGGTGCCATGGGTGAGTGCCCATGTCCAGCACCAAAGGCAGGCACAGCACCAAGTCCCAGGGCAAGCTCTCTACCCTCCAAAGAGGAATTTGGCAAAATGGCAGCAACAAACTTCCCACTGTTGGAGCACTTTTAGAAGAGCCAGTAACAGGGTAAAGGGCTCCGCATTTTGGACATGCTATGTTGGTATCTGTTACCACATTTAGGACACCTTGCTTTTGAAAGATTAAAAGCAGACCTGTGGCAGTCCTACAGAGTGTACAAATCCTCACAGTTCTGCCAGGACCACCATGCTGGGCATCATGGACACACCTCAGGATAAGCGGTGCACTAAGCAGCTCTGGCTGTGACAAGTTGGTAGGTGCTGGCGCATAGATCAAGCCATTAAAAGTTGCTGGAAGAAACTATTTAGTAATTTGCATGGATGCAGGCCAGGTCTGCAGGGAGGAAGTATTTGGAGGAGGTGTGGTAAAACCAGCTTGTAGGTACCTGGGCATGGTGCTAGCTGCAGCTGAAGTGCTGTATTTGTTTTCTTACCAGGAAACCAGCCCAGATTTACAAGCCCAGAGCCCTTTCCATGATTTCCCTGGTGTGCAGTATAGGATGCAGCAATTGCCTTGGTTCTTTCCTCATGCAAGTTGCTGCAAACCCATTACGTTTCTCCTGTGCTTTTTGAGGTAGTGCCAGTAATCTAATATCTAATAATAATAAAAATAATCTAATAATAGCAGGCCTCCCCTCTATTATGATGCAATTAAGAGGTTTCCTTCATGCTTATTACTTCTAGTCCAGTTTTGGGGAGCACCCAGGCTTGACATGAGGTGAAAGCTTTAAGTAGTGCTAGAGCCATTTGGCTGATTTTAAAAGATTTGTAAAGCTTTAATCCTCCAGCTAGAGACTTAAGGCATACTTCTGTCATGCTTGATAGACTGTGAGCTGAGGGAGCTTTACTGGCTGGGGAGGGAGCAGACAGCTGCAGCTCCCATTGCTCTGATCCAGCTGCAGAACACCCCACAAGCCTGGGCTGGTGCTGCTGCCTGCATGCTGCTTGCCCCATTGGGTTACTGGGGCTTCAGGAACAGAAAACCCTCTGCAACCCCTTTGTTTACCCCATGGGCATCATCGAATTTACTTGTGTGCATTATGCTGCTAGTGTTCACTGTGTAGTATTTCTTGAAAGAAACATGCCACCCCACCAAATGTGGGGTGAATTTCAAACCAGCCAGTCAAACATATTTTATTCCAAGCTTACCTATTTCACAGGATCATCAAATTATCAAATGCCTTGGGTTGGAAAGGACCTCAAAGATCATATAGTCCCAACTCCCTGCCATAGGCAAGGCTACCATCCACCAGATCAGGCTGCCCAGGACCCTATTCAGCCTCGAATTGAACACCTCTAGGGTTCTACTGTTTACACAACAGTTCAGGCCTCCTTCTCCTATGTATTTCTGCTTGCTGTTCATAGCCTGTTTTCTTTCCCCTATAGCTCTGCGACTACTGTGTCTTTAAAAGCTTCTTTTGCTGAATCTAGAGGATGGAAGCCTACTGCCTACAGAGCCATAAAGATGAGACAAACGATTGCTAAATGAAGAAAGCAGGGTGGAAAAATGGGGAGAAAAAGATCTTTCTCTTTTTATCATTCATTGTTAATTATAGCAATCTTTTATGACAGGCATATTAATACTAGGCACCACATATGAACTTGATGGGCTTTCTTTAAGTACAAAGGATCAGCTCGTAGATATCTAAGGGAATCTCTATGGCCTTTTGATTTTTCCTGGTCCAGCCAGGAAAAAGCTGTGAGGATCAGTAACAACAGAAAACTCGGCAATCTACAGGGAACCTGAGTTTTAAGGGACAGAAACTTAGGAGGGCGTTGGAGACAAAAACAGTGGATACAGGAAGTGAAGGAAGAAGGTACAGAAATTTATCAAAGTGAAGGAGGCTATTTCATGCGTAAGAGATTACACTGAGAAAACATTGACGAGAGTGAAAAGAGTGAAAGAAACAGGCAATAAAGTTGATGTATTTGGCAAAGTAGGAAAGGTAAGGCAAATAATCATGTGGGCAAATGAGTCCATGTAAGTTCTACTCTGATGCAGTAAAAAGAGATGTCTCAGTTTTCTCTACAGAACAGCACCTGGCTCCTTCATGGTGCTCCTGGGTTAAGGAAAAATTGTTTAAACTCAGTGTGTTTGAAGAATGTTGCAAAACCAGGCCTTAAAAAAGGGAAGAAATTATGATGAAATATGAGAATGAGGCTTTCTTACTGAATTTTTTAGTGAAACAAAATGTGTTTGGTGTCTCCTTCAGGTGCTCAATACGGTTTGACTCTTGCTTTATCTAGATGTAATCAACAGAAAGGGGGAAAAACAAATGAAATAGGAAGATGAAAAAGGGAAAGAGAGGAAATATAACATTATGAATGATCTTGTCAACCTTGAGTACCGTCCAATGAAAAAAAATATGACAAGCATGTTTCTTCTAGGGATATTTTATATTTTTTTTCATAGTTTTTCAGGTTTCTGTCATGGAAAAATTATTAGCTTTGATTCAATATTGATTATCTTTCTGAGGAACTACATTTTGTTCTCATTGCCTTCACACAAACAGTACAAACAATTAAATAACATGTGAAAGTCTGTCTAAATATTTATGCTATTGGAATCACTGCTATCCCAACCTAACAGTGCCTTTGCAATGGGAAATGTGCTCTGCCTGCCCTCAGATCTTATGGTTAAGTGTGGCTTATCCACTACATTATCAGAACTTTAAAGCAAAGAATTAGCTTCACAGAATCAAAAAACAAGTAACAAGTTTATCAACCCACAAAAAGACCCCAGGTCTGTTTCTGCCAAACAGATAGATTGTTTGGGGATCATGAAGACTGTATCTGTACTACTGGGAAAAAGTGGGCCTAGCAGTGACCATGAACATGGGGTATGCTAGCTCCTGCTTGCCTTGCTTTCCACCCAAGTAACATCATTACAGCTGTAGAGATAAGTTTGTGTGTGATTTCAGGCCTGAGTAGCGTGACGGATCTCTGCAGAACTCCCCATACTCTAAAAAACATCCTCCAGGCATGCATTTTTCTTAACCATCTGTCTGTTCACCCTTCAAAGGAGGCTTCACAAGTGGCCTCTGGGCTGCTAGTGTGAATGGACCCAAACTGGGCTTAGGTTTGAGTGGGATGATATAGACAACAGACACAGAGTGATGGGCTAGCCCATGTATGAATCCGTGCTCTTCAGTGGCTGAGTGGGGACTTACACAAAGAAGTCTTGCTCTGTGAAGCAGAGTACTGCATGGACTGCAGGTTCAATAATGCCTAAATGTCATCTTTTCCTCTTGTTTCCTGAGAATGAAGCACAGATGTGACAGAATGACTTATCTATTGTGATCTATTGTGTTGTAGTTTTTCATCTTCAGTCCTTGGTGTCAGTAGGTTTCCCGTATTAACCTGCAGCTGTATTAGAACTATAAATGTTCTTTCCCAGTTCTCTGTTAGTTTCACCCAACTTCAGTGAAACCGTTTCTCACTATAAAGGTTTCATGACTGACATGACAACTTTCTCTCTCTCTCTTTTTTTTTTCTTTCCCTTTAGGTTGCTTCCTAAGTTGTAAGAGTTTGTCTTTTAACATCTTTAGAGGATCAGGCCTATGACTGTCACCTGCCCATCAGGATTTAACTGTAGAATTTGTCTGGATCATGTGGGATTGGATATGACTGCACTCCCCGCATTAGTCCTTTAGATCCCAGTGATTCTATTAATAAATAGAGTTACAATTCCTTGGTTTCCATCTTAATGTCTGCTTGCAGTACAGGTAGTTTAGAGAAGGATCAAATTGTATTTTTTTTCCAAGGAAGGAGCACATATATTTCCCAGGTATATTTTTGGAAAGATTGAAAATATATTAAACATGCAGCACATATTTTTATATTTTTTCATCCATCAATTTTATTCTTATCCAGTGTGAAAACTGTCAGGCTGATACTTAGATTAATCTTCCAGGCTGCACACATCACCCGTAAATCACTCTGCTTCAATAGGGAAACCATTGGCTTGTGGAGCACTGGTGAGTATTTTTTATGGGCCGCCTTTTCCCTAGATGCAATAATCTGCCTGTCTCATCAGAGATACTTTGGCATAGCTGACATACACTGAAGTAGCTGATCAAGAAAGACCTGCAGTGAGGCAGGTGAAGATGGGAGTGCACACTGTCTCTTTCAGCTGACGCAGGATGAGGAGGTCTCACTTCCTGTTGCAATGTCTAATTGTGTATAAAAGATCAAGCAAAGAGAAATTAGAATTTACAGATTGAATGAAATGGCGGAGAGTCACAAGTTGGTGATGAGCATAGCAATATTTGCAACCTTTGCTTTCAAAGGAAGAGGAATTAATTATCTTTGTGTTTTGAACAAATACAGCGCAACTCATGCAACTTTGGCCTCAAAAACTTGTGTGCTGCGCACAGAAATATCATCAACCTTTTTAATTCATCCTCTGCTAAAGAAAAAGAGTTGTTCCCATGCCTTTACCCGATGTATTTTTCTTCGCGAATTCTTTTTATATCAATTCCACAGGCCCTGCTTTCAAATGATACTCACTTTAAGTGCTTGTTTCTATCTTACTAGAAAATACAGCTCACTCAAGTTTTCCACATAGTTTTTTAATTTTCATTGTTTACAGTGCTGGAGGTTTGTATGCCTTTTATTTTCATACTTTCCAGTAAAATTCTCCATTTTCCATGTCTGGCTCTGTCCTTCTTCCCCAAGGCTGTTGATTTCCATGGAGTCTAAGAACTCTTTTTGTAGGGGAAAGTACTTCCTTTAGTCACCTCTTGTATTTGTTGATAGTGTACTTGTGTCTCAGACTTTATATGTATTAAATACCATCACTAACATGGAATAGCTAAAGTTTACATCCTTGTATTTCCTAGTGGAGGTCTGTGGAGAGACTGTCCCTAAAATACAAGCTCAATTTTTGTTCTAGATGTCACAGTGACATGGCAAAGTCAGGAGCACAGTACAAAAGGGAATAATCTTCATGTTGGCCATATCCTAGAGTGAGAAGTTCAGAGATATATTTGAGTTGGCTGGCTTTGTTCTATAGATTTTGGGTGAGGGGGTTGTGCAGAATCAATGAAATACCTAAAAATTTTAGGTTCTGTTAACTTAGGAATATTTAGACCACACATAACTAGGCAAAATAATAAACAGCAAGGATTGTGGAGAAACAAAGAGACGATGAATGAGCATGGGAACAAATGTGGATATTTGTTTCTACATGGGGAATTAGATCTCATGAAAAAACCTTTATAGGATGTCACCCAAGGTGGGTTTTCCTGCCACTGCCCAGTCATGTGATACTTGCCCAGATGGAGTACCACACTAAAGGACTACATCTGATTTTCTGCTTCCTCAGATCCATGAGGTGCTGTGAGTTCCCATCTGGTATTTCCACATGTGAATTGGGTCCCCAGTAATGGCAGAATTGTTCTGCAGCCACGTCTCTGGTTTTGGAAGGTTTTATTTCTTCCCATACAAAGAAATATAAGAAAACATCTCTGCTAGTATTTTCTCTTAGCTACTTACCTCGGATCAAACGTTGTTAAAAACAGTTAAACAATCACAGATTTTTCTTTCTGCCTGTGATGTGAAGGCAACAGATTCTTAAGGTTAAAAGCAGTGAAAAGGTCAGAGAAGAAATTAAGTGAGATAATGCTAGGTTTTTTTTGCTGGTTAGATAGAGCCTACATCAAAGAGGTCCTTAAATTAGAATTAGCGTTCATTTGCATATCTTCCTGATGGGGAAAAGAATGGGTAAGAGGTGAAAGGAGAGGGAGAAGGGCTTCAGTGACAGGAAAGGGTCAGGAAGCAGAGGATGAGTGTGAATTCAGAATCAGAAAAGGGGAGTAGAAAGGGAAGAGGAAAACAGAGTCCTTCTGCCACTGTACAGCCTTTCTTGTAAAATAGGAGGGAGAATTTTGCAGGGAAGATTCATATTCATGGACTGATGCAAGGTTTTATTGGAAAGGGATGGGTAGATGCAGATGTCTCTGGATGAACAATGGTCCCTATCCAAAAAGAAAACATTTTTTTCCGCAGGTCTATTTGCAGACTGGGATCATCTGTGATGCATGTATCCATACAATGTAGGAAGACTTTAGAGTTTAGGGAAGCAAGTGGTTGGGATGAGGATGGATGGGATTTCCATGACGTTGTAGAAAAAACATTCAATGTGGATTGAAAGAAATACACAACAGAAGCAAGAATTGATCCTCTTGACTTCATAGAATCATAGAATCATTAAGGCCAGAATACACCTCTCAGATCCTCTATCTGAGGATAGTGGGACAGACCATCAGTCTGTCCCCACCATGCCCACTAACCACATCCCTCAGAGTCACATCCATACTGTCCCTGAACACCTCTAGGGACGGTGACTCCACCACATCCCTGGGCAGCCTGTGCCATTGCATCACCACTTCTTCTGAGAATAAATGGTTCCTAATATCCAACCTGAGCCTTCCATGGTGCAACTTAAGGCTACTATCTCTCATCCTACTACTTGTTCATTGCCTTTGAGAAGGGAAATGAGATTTATCATGAGACAAATTCAGCACAGAAAGAACATGTTATGGCTACTTCCGAGCTTAGCAAGAAGGATTTTCACTTGATCAGATTACACTAGATGGTCATCATGAGCTGGAAGTTTCACAACTGAGTTTATTGCAGAGCTCTGAGGGACAAGAACTGAGACTAGACTGGAAGGATGAAGTCTGATCTGGTCAGGTCTGCAAAGCTTGGATTTGTACATCTGCACACAAACACACACATACACTCAACAATGAAACTCAGAGCAGTACAAGAACATGCAGAGGCTCCTGGGTGGGGGTGAAGTTCAGCTGGGCTGGATTTGCTAGGGCAGGGTGTGTGTTCACAGCATACATGCTGCCATCATGAATATGTATTGCATCAACCCCCTCATACCTAGGCGTGCTGCCAATCATCCTCTAGATCCACGAATTATGCCCTCCTGCCACTAACTGCACATGAGCTGAGACCCCATTTGGCAAATTTCTTTTGAAATTTTGATTTATATGCTCCTAAAAAATCTTTATTACACTCTTCCTTCCAGACAATTTACTTTGTTTAATATGTTAGGTTGTTGTTGATGTGGGGTTTTTTTGTTTTTTTTTTTTAAGTTTAATTCCCACTTTCCATTTTTTCAGTATTTATTATGCCACATTCCCATGGGGCTGTGACTGGCAGGTGGGTCACAATATACATAACTGATAGGCCCATCTGTCTTCCTTTCACTGCATGCTCCCCCTTCTTTCTCTTTCTTTCTCTCTCTCCCTCTCTCTCTCTCTTTCTTTGCATGTGTCATAAACTGTCAGCTATTGGCACAGTCCTGTGTGAGGACTTACAGACAGGTAGTAGCCTGAGAGAAGGCTATCAGTGTATAAGGGGGATTTAGTGGCTTCATGGTAGGTTATGAAAGTAAATGGTTTCATGATGCTTTGCATTATTTCTCTTCAATATTTACATTATTTTTTTTTTAATCTTCAGTAACACATGAAATCAAATAGAATTGTGTTTATGAGAAAAACGTGAGAAACCTCTTTATTTTCTGTACCTTTTTGGTTTTCTGTCATGGCTCCCTACCCAGCAGCATGAGAGATCCCCCATTACTTTGGCTCCCCAATACCCAAGGATTCCAGCGCTGGGGAAAAAAAAAATAAAAAAATAGATGCTAATCCACTCTGAAAAAGCAATCAGCCCCTGGAAAACAGTCTGCCTGGCTTCTGTTCTCAGTAATGCTTCCCACCTGAGATTTTGGAAGCTCTCAGCTTGGTTATGTGCCTGGTTTTTAATTTTATTAAAGGAAAAGTGAAAGTTCAAAGTGCTGCAGCAGCTGTTCATGGTAGGTTGCAAGTGAGGGATTGCAGGGACCAGGGGCCAGGCAGCTCCTGATCCTGCAGCCTGACATGCGCACACCAAACCCTTCGCCCAGCAGTGTGGCCAAGCATCAGGCTCTGGCTGGCTAGGTGCTGTGGCTGTGTGCCTTCAATGAGCACTACCCAAAGGCTCAAAAGGATGAGGCTCAGAGCCTGCCAGCATCATCAGTGCTGGGGCAATGCTTCCCAGCATGGCAGGGTGGGGTTGGCCATTTGACACACTTTCCTTTTTTCTGGGGAAAAAAAAAAAAAAGTGTATCTTGCTTTGTGTCCTGCTTTCTGGCTTTTACCTCTCTGTTGTTTTTAACTGGCATCATTTATTGCTGTTTTAATCAGGAGCCCCCAAAAACTGAAAATTGAAAGTCATCCCACATTTTTTCAGCTTGTGCTAAAAAAAATCCAACAAAAAAATCCATCGGCCTGTCTTTAACCTTTGGTAACCCTGACATTCTTTGCACTAAAGTGTCTGATATTAAAGCAGATTGCTTTCATGCCTACATAAGTAATATCATATGCTTCACATCAGCCTATGCTCAGGCTAGCTGAATTCCCACTGTATTATTGCCTGTGAATGTACACTCTGTGCATACTAATAATGGCCTATCTGAACCAGCTTGCCTTTTGACTTTTTGAAAAGGAGTTTTATTGGTTTGCTGGATGGCTGTGGCATAGGAATATAGTTTAATGAATGATAGTAATGCTAGTGTCTACTAGTGCTTGATGAGTCGTGCCAGAGAGGTACTGCTGAGGAGAGGAACAACCATAAAACTTGATGGAATTACTGAAGAAAAGGCGTCCTCTTTCTCCTCTATGACTGCCCACTAATATCATATCTAATATTGGTGTACTTAAAGAAGACTTCTAGATTTTATAGTGTAAACAATGCATTTGGAACTTTTTGTTTCTCTTTAGGCAATAGGTATTATGGAGAGATCAGAAAGGAGAACTTTAATATGGACATGATTTATTGTGATTGCCAGGTGGTCCGTTTTTGTCTGAGATAATTCTTTTCAGTCCTGCTAGAGTTTCCTCTCAGCTCTTCATCCTGCCCCAAATGTTTTCCCATGAGATCTTTCCCTGTTCTTATCTTACTCTGATGTGCATTGGGAACGTAGCCCAGGTTTCTGCCCTGTGAAGAACAGTCACATACATAAATCTAGAATTGGACTTTATTATGCTGTTATTATCAGAATTCTCTGTTGTTGTTGTTATTGTTTTTTTCCCTCCCTTCTAAAAGCCTGTGCATGCTGATTGTGGTAACACAGCACATCATTTGGGGAGTTTCAAAATGGTTTTGCTGTCTTTCCAGTAACCAAAACCAAGTAATTCTCACATCAGAGGTGCACTGCAAAGTTCAATGAGGACCTGTCTCCCACCCAAAACATCTGGCACCCATACCCAAAATGAGATGTGAAGATGCCTCTCATTTAACCCACTTAGGTGTGTGTTGACTTCCACGGCTTGGTAGTAATTTGGCAGGCTTTTTCTAGGAGGTTTGTGTATGATATATCTAAGGTAGATATACATTCTGGCAAAAATTTTCCTGCTGTGGATACAAGCTTCCTTTTTAGAACTAGAGAGATAAAACAAGTTGGACAAAAGGTCCACCTAGTTCCACATCCTCTCCTAGAAACTAGCTAGTAACATGTTTTTTGGAAAAAGCTGGGGAAATAAGGAATCATAAAATAATCTTTTTTTTTTCATGACATTTTTACCCAGGTTCCAGAAATCTGTGGTTTGGAGACTTCTCGGATTTCATGGAAAAAGATACATTTTTTTTTCTTTATGTACTGGTGAACCTGTCCTCCATAAATTGTTTGATTCCTTTTTTTAACCCATTCAGTTAAGTTTAGTGTCCAGCCAATTTCATTATCACAAGCATTGAATAGAGAGATAAACAGCCACTGAAGAATTAAACATGAACCTAGCATCCTGTAGCATAGCCTCTGGTCATCTGAGCATGTGGACATACTGCCCAAAAGGGAACATAAGCTGTCTTGATCCAGGGTGCAAAACCACAGGTAAAATGCTAGTATTATGAATTCGAGTAAGAGTCTAAATGTGGGTTGTTTTTTGTTTTTTGTTTTTTTGTCTTCTCTTTCCTAAAATGTCAAAGAAGCAGTGCTAGAGCAAGAATATTAGCTTTGCTCGACAACTTTCAGGTCCAATATTGTTTGTTGCAATGGCTTTTAAAGAACTGATAGGCTATGGCAAGAGAGGGGGAAGAGGTGGTAGATGAATGAGCCATGAGATTGCTTTTTGATGTTGAAAAAGGAGCTAGAGCAATTTTTTTTTTTTTTTTTTGTTTCCTCTACACGAGCCAAATGCTAACTGCTCTTTATGCTGAAGTTTCTATTGTGTAAGTAATCATATGGGCATATTTAAGTACTGGGCTTTTTTGAGTTAAACCCCATTCAAATTGTTATGACTGTGTTTAATCTTTGAAAGACGGGTGAGGAGGGGGGAATCTGTTCTTCAGGAAAGAATCCTTTTTATATAGGAAACTATAGGGTTCTTATCTTTGATCTAAGTAAGCACAACTGTACCATGTCAGCAGCATATTAGTGCCAACGCATGTGTGTTGTACTTTTTAAATGCTGTTTCAACATGTGTCATTGGATCTGTGTTCCTACAGGCTCACAACAACCTGCACCCTGGTAACTACATGTTGATTGAAGCACCCTTATGAAAAAAAGATATAAATGTTTGTGGTTAAGGTGATAACCCTTTTGTTTTCTCTGTAATCCATCACAGGGCTTGTCAGCCCTGACAGCTCGAGTGGATTTTTTTGAACACCTCTTTATCTGACAGCTTCATGCATCATAAAGCAGCAAATAGAATTAGATCAAAGTCTAAGAGTCACTGTAGGCTTGGTAAGGTATGCAATCCTGTTTGTATCTTTATCCAGGCTCTGACAGTTCATTTTAACTGGCAACAGGGGGAAGGAGGTAGAAGGAGGAAAGTTTCTTTTTCTTTTAAGCAGGTACAGTAGCGCTGCATTTTTAAACGTACACTGCTTTCACATATCATTTCCCCTTGACATCTGTGATTCCCTATGTACTGAAGCACACTATATATATTTTCAGAATGCTCAACAACAGCAGTCACACTCTCAAAGCAAGGGCTTAACCAGTGTATGAGGCCATGTACCCATATGCTTTAATAATCCTGACTTTTGTTTAATATCAATGGCAAAGATTGACAGAGCTCACTTTAAACAATGGAATATTGTCCATCTGGTACATGCCAGATTCTATGAATTACTGTGATGGATAACAGGTTTACCAACAGTCCACCCTAAACTCACGGGATACAGCCAGCATTTACTTAATAAAGAAACAACATAAGGAGAAGAGAAAAAAAGAAAAGAAAAAAGGAAGAGAAGAGAAGAGAAGAGAAGAGAAGAGAAGAGAAGAGAAGAGAAGAGAAGAGAAGAGAAGAGAAGAGAAGAGAAGAGAAGAGAAGAGAAGAGAAGAGAAAGGAGAAGTTTAATTCTTAAGAAAACAAACAACAACATGATTTTTAAAATTGGACATCTGCAGTTAGCTGCCTTGGTCTTTGTTGGTGTGTCCTGTATTTCAAGACTGTCAAATAAATGCTGAGTCTCGAAGGAAAACACAAGAATTTATGCTAAACCTTTCAGAGGTGCCATACTGTTGGCAGTCTGTAGTGGAAGAAAGTGAAGAACATTCAGGTCTTTTTACTCTCAAACACATAGTGGAAAATTTGAAATTAGGTAGCTTCCTTTGCTTCCATCTGAAATCTGAAACATAGTCTGAATGCTATTTTTTCTTTCAGGGAATTGTAGAATCATAGAATTGTTTGAGTTGGAAGGGACCTCTAGTCCAGCTCCCCTGCAATGAGCAGGATGTGTACAGCTGGATCAGGTTGCTCAGAGCCCTGCCCAGGCTGATCTTGATTGTCTCCATGGCCGGGCATTCACCATCTCTCTGGGCAACCTGTGACAGTGCCTAACCACTCTCATTGTCAAAATTTTTCTTCTAATATCTAAATCACCTCCGTTCTAGTTTCAAGCCATTTACCCTTGTCCTATCACTACAGATCCTGCTAAAGAGTCTGTTCCCTTCTTTCTTGTAGCCCCCTTTAGATACTGAAAGGTTGCTCTCAGGTCTCCCCAGAGCCTTCTCTTCTCCAGGCTGAACAGCCCCAACTCTTTCAGCCTGTCCTCCGAGGGGAGGTGTTCCATACATTGGATCATTTCTATGGCTCTCCTCTGGAAGCACAGGTCCTCATCTCTCCTGTACTGAGAGCTTCACATTTGGTCACAGTATTCCAGATGAAGTCTCACCAGCACAGAACAGAGGGGCAGGATCACCTCCCTTGCCCTGCTTTCCCAAACTTGTGGCCACAACCTGTCCATACTAAGCCAAATCTCACGTAGTTGCCCTACTTCAACACCCAGGAGCATGTAGTGTGAAAACTCTTCTCACTGGCTTGTTGTGTCCTCCCTGCCTTGACACAACTGAGATACACCCAAAGATCAAGAGATGAGGCGGCCAACTGACTTGCCTCTGGTTTCACAGAGGCTATTGGGAAAAGTTATGGCTGGACTGTTTCTGGCTTTAACGGCAACAATCATAGACAATAATCCCTAATTAACTTTGTCAGTGACATCTGATTTTTCCGAGTGTGCATTATTCCTTGCATTTACACTGAAAATTGTAAAAATTATTAGAGACTGGGAGGCTTGCAGCTCTTCACATTTTACTTCTAAAGGCCCTTAGGAACCTGAGAGATGCTTGTGGGATTTATTAACTGTTTCTGTCTCTTTAGTAATATTAACTCAAACTAATTAATAGATTTGCTTTGCCTTAGACAAAATTGAGTTTTGATTCATAGAGAAGACACCAAGGAAATGAGAAGTATGCCCTCAGTCTTAAAAAGGCATGACCAACAACACCTGCGCACCGTGTATGTGAAAGGCATTCAGATATCATTATTTCTAGTCTTATGGAATACTTAGACTTTCATCTTAGTAAGTAGGCCCCAGTGGAAATATTTGGGAATAGTGGGAAAAAAAATGAAAATAAATTCTCTTTCTATGCAGTTTTAAAAATTAGTTTTCTTCCACCCTATGTGTGGTAAAATATAAGCCTTGCCATGGCTCTTCTACCTCCTGCAAAAGCTCTTTTAACTTTTATTTGTTATTTAAAAAGCCACAGGGTATATTCTCTTCTTAATACATAGGGATTTACGTGTGAAACTCCCTGTGCATCGAGGTGATAATATACCCCTTAATTGGAAGCTGTTTAATGCTCTCGATTTAACATTTTAATAGAAAAGTTACAAGCAGTCTGGCTGTGAGCGCAGCACTATTAAAATTCCCAGCCAGGACAGTAGTGTTTTTTTCTTTAAGTGGCTATTTATTTGCTAAAATTTGGTGCAGCTTTCATTACAAGTTGGGGCCACTTTTAAGTTTTGCTCTACATTATGAAAAAGAAAATGGAGAACAGTAAAGCAATCCTAAGCCTCAAATAAAAGGAGAACTTAAAAGAGTCTTTGCCATGTGTGTCCCTCTATAGGTCATGCTGGCTCAGGTCGCTCGGCACTGAGGCAGCTTTATTGAGTGTCTTATTGTGCAAACACAGTAGGAGGAACACTACCCTCTGTGCTTACCAGAATCACTCGTGTGGCTGGAGTTCATTTACTTGCAGGCTTTCAGGCCCTTATAACCACTCGAGAATGGAGCCAAAATGGGACCTTTATGACTTGGGCCTTGCAGACGCTGCCCTGAGCAAAGAAACTCATGCAGAAGTGGAGTCCAAGGCTTGGCTCTCTGACTAGCATGTTCCTCGCAGCCTTTCAGATTTTGTTTTTAAAACACCGCTGGGAGGCAGGAAAGTGCCTTCTCTGCCATGTGAAAGGTGTGGAAGGACATAGGGCCATATTCACAAAAGGATAAAACATCAAGTATGACTGGAAGCATCTGTCCCAAAATACAGAACGTCATTCTTAGCTCTTCTCTCTCTTCCAAGCTCTAGAAATACCCAGTGACGTATTTGCATTTTTGCAGCATACTTCTGGAGGTGCTAAATCTTTCTTCTGCCAATGCCCTCAGTTTTCTGCAAGCGGAGTAGCTCTGCACAAGGCTCCTGTCCAGGTCCAATTTGCTTAGTTATGAAGATGTGTCTGTAGCTGTGAATCTTATGATATGTTCTCTGGAAACCCCACGGGTATTCTGGCATCAAAACATCACTCTACCCTAGCTGGTTAGTGATACAGACAAGCAGGAGTAAATTTTCAGTGGCTAAATAAAGGCAGAGCTTATTCCCTATGGGTAAATGGTGTCTGAGTTTGTTGCTTTATCTGTTTTAATTTGATGTACGGGAAACTTTCAGCAAACAAGTCTGTGTGTATGCATGAAAATATAGTTTGAATTCCTGCATTCCTGAGTCAGACTTCTGCTTCATGTTTCCTCCCTCCTCCCATGTTTTGCACAACAGAGGGATGTATGGGTAAAACAGCATTTACTCAGCAGAACAGGCACCCTGCTAAGGAAGAATGCTGCTTATTTTTCCATCAGTGCACTGAGCATTAGCTGTTGCATGGAAGCACAGACTGATGCTTGGACTAGATGATCTTAGTGGTCTCTTGCAAATTCAATGATCCTAAACTGGGGTCCCGCTGCAGATGTCTACTGGGTCGATCACCAACCCTGAGTGCCATGACTTCCTCTCCAGTCTCTGTGTACATCTCTGCAGGGCTGTGGATGTGTCACTGTGTCCTCCCTGCCAGAATGTGGCACTGCTCCCGTGTGGGTCTGCTTTCCAACTGGGTAGATGGGATCACTACCTGATAGCAGCCTAGCTTTTCATTCTCCTGTGTGCTGGGAACAGCTTTGAGCCGGGCTTTCCGAAGCTGTATTTTGAGGGATTTACACCTGTTAACCTGTCAGAGAGGGAGTGCAAGAGATAGACTGCTTACATCAATATATTCATGCAATTTAACCTACCAACACATGAGAAAGTCTTTGGGAAGACTTCAGCTTGGCGCACAAACCTCCAGGAGTGTTGATAGCCTCCCTGAAAGGATAACTGATCCCCATGGCGGCTCATTCCTTGTCTTCTCACTGAGAAAGCAGCAAGAGGGAAGCTGAAGACAGACGTACTTGTTAGTGTATTTTTGTGATGTGGCCGCTGGGAACGGTACTTAGGCAGCTACTCACTTTACAAAGGATTTAATAGCCTTTAGATGGTAGCAACTTTTAGTTGTTCTTCATCTGGGCTGGAACTGAACCAGCATCCTGTTGGCTGAAAGGCTTCTTATCCCCCATTAAAAAATATTTTACTGGCCTTCTCTACTTAAAATACATCAAACAGTCTCCACTTCTATTTGCTTTTCTGCTGAAATATGAAAGCAAAAAGAGGTCCTGGTAGAGCATAGCTTATACTGAGAAATACTGAGAGACAAAGCTATGGGTTGTTGGAGGCCTCTGGGAGGTGGGATGGAGAAAGCAAGTCACAGCAAGAGCTCAAAGCCTGGAAAACAGAAACACCTCGAGTGGCTTAAGTTCCTCCACTCTACAGCACAGTTGAAAAGTCTCATTAACGTTTGTGCAGAAAGAAAAACTTTCTCTTTTCTTCCCTCCCTTCACTCCACATTTATAGCAAAAGGCCCAGAGCTATTATCTAAATGAGGGGATCACAGAAATGTGCATATTTTGGTAAGAGTTTAGCTCTGAGTATGGCATTCTTGAAAAGGTCACTGCAGACCATTTAGTCAGGAGATTTGTACAATCTAAAGCTCTGCAAAAATTAGGTTTTAGTATAAATTAACTCCGTGCTATTTCTCACAATTTTTATTTTAAAGAAACCTATGGTGTTAGAGCAAATAGATTTTCCTCCAACATAGAGTATATATTGTCTTTCAGTACGGCTTCCAAATAAAATTTATCTCTCGCTAAATGTAAACTAAATGAATCGTGTAGAACTAATACATTTTGTGCCAAGAAAATAAATGGGCACAGTGCTAGACGCTTAGGAGTGTCACTAATTATTCACGTGATTTGTGGTATCCATTCTCAGCAAAGGTATGGAGGCGATAACTGGGAAACTCCTTCACATTCCTCTCCTGGAAAACACAGAGCAAGGAACTCAGCAGACTCACAAACATACTCAAACCTCTTAATTTCAATATACCCAGAATGCTATTCCCGCTCCCAGAAATACTGGAGCACATCTAGTGTCTGTGTGCCGAGGACAAACCAGAAGGCTTGGGCGTTCCCATGTATGTGAAACAAGTTTTTTCTTTTCCTCTCTCTCGCTCTTTCACTCTCTCTTTTTCTCTCTTTTTCTCCCTTTCTCTCTTTCTCTCTCTCTTTCTTTCTCTCTTTCTCTCTTTCTTTCTCTCTTTTTTCAGTGCATTTTGCAACTCAGAATTGAGAAAGCCTGCTCCCACATTTAGCTTCCATACCTTGAATGCAAGGGCGTACCCAGCGCATTTTTTTTTTTTAGCGAGCAGTGAATACTTTCCAACCGCACGGCTCCCAATTCGGCACAAGTCTGTGGTGTCCGAGCAGCACAGACTGGTGTTTGGGGTCCTCCATAGCTTGTCAAAGAGATCAGACCTTTTTCGTGCTTTTTTCCTCCTTCCCCTTTCTTTTTGTCTATCAGTGGCCAGCCATGTAAATGAACTAAGATGAAGAAGCAAGAAGAGGTGGAAATGTCGGGTGAAAAGTGTCATGTTGACTAGGGATGTTTTTTTAGCCTTCAGATTTTGTTGACAAGCATAGGGTTACCGCAGGAAGTACATTGAGATAAAAGTAGAAAACGTTCTGCCTACGTGGCTTCTTTTAAAGGAGAGGCAGATTGTCATACACCCAGACACAGGCACACCGAACGGCTGAGCCGTTGGTGATGGCTGCAGAGACAAAAATCAATATAAAATGTTGTAAATAAAAAATCACCTTCTTCAGCCCTTGGGTGGCGTTTTTGTTTTCAGGGCAAGTTGCAATTTTAATTCAGCTGTGTGACGTTCTTTGGTGAACATACCAAGTTTTGTCATTGCCTGTAGCTCCATTTTTTTTTTTTTTTTTTCAAAAAGGAAAGGATTGTTCTGGATAGCCTATATTTTAGATCTGGTTTTCTCTTGAGATGGTTGTTTTATTTTTGTGATAGTCTGTAGATTTCCTCCTCATACTGTTACCAGCATGGTCGCCAAAATTAAAGTCTGGGTGGCCAAAACTGCCTCAGTGATAGCCACTTCAGATAGATTTGCCCTTTCTCATAGACATGTCCGGGTATTGTAAATTCATATTTGTGAGGAAGGGGGAATGTTGTGTCCTTTTTCTGTGTTTCCACTGTTAGGCAAGAAGTTAGTAGCTTTTGTCAAAAGAAGCCTGAATTAGCAGGAATACAGTTGTTATGCTTTTGTCTTTTATTAGACAAGAAAAAGATTGACACTAGGATAATCAGATGGAGCATGCTCATTTCTGCAAAGCATTTAAAATGTATTACTAGAAAAATACTGATGTGTGTGGCAATACAACACATGCTCAGATGTTTGAGTGAAAACACTCTGAAAGAGGGGATGAAATCCCATCTTTGGGAGTCAGTCTGCCTGGAAAAGTCCGTAGCAAGGAGATTCCCCTACCAGGGTAGCAGCTCTGGCAGTGAGGGGCTGCGCAGTTGTGTTCCCAGAGGAGTCTGGGCACAGAAAGAACAAGAGGTTGAATGCTGTTGTACTGAAAGGCCCTGGAAGTGATTCACATTTTGTGGGCTCTTGTTGGGGAAAAGTCCGAGTTCAATTGAGAATGCTTAAATGAGCGGCATTAAGATTAATTTAGACTCCAAGTTGCCAATTAGAAAACCTCTCTCTTGTAAACACCAACCTCTTAATTAGACAGTCTTGCCTTTTTGTTTTCTAACATCAACAAAATGGATACATTAGTGCCATACGAAGCTGCCTTAGGAGGATTAGCTAAAGGAAACTACATATTGAACTTCACCTTTTAATTAACTTTTAATGAATTGCTCTCACAGCAGAAAGCATTCACAGAGGGACTCCAAGATTCAGGAGTTACCTAAGATCTGCAGTGTGTTTTAAGGGAAAAATAATATATACTGATTTCATCATTCTACATCTATTTCTGCTTCACTCAGAGCCTGGGCTGCAAAGTCGTGGTGGGGTATTTGGAAGGAAGAAAAGCTGAAAAAAGTTAGATGTGTAATTAATTACACAAGCATGCCATCTTTGTTTTTGTCAGTCTGGGTTACTGGGAAACATATTTTCCTTATTTAGTATTGCCTTTGTGCAGTTATATTAAGCCAAAAAAACAAAAAAACCACCAACCCAGAGAGCGAGTGATGGAGCGCATACATACACAGGGCAGTGCGGGTGCCGGCGCTGCCTCTGGCTGCTGCAGTACTGCCGTGGCGAGGTGCGATCTGAGCCAGGCGGGTAATCACACTTGGCACCCGCTGTCAGGGAGACAACTTTGGTGCCGAGCCTGGAGATCATTAGGAGTGAAACATCAAATGCTGGAAAACAAATGGAGGCTTAATCTTCAATGAAAGAGAACATCAGCAAAGCGTGGCTCGTGTGGGCTCTGTACCCAATGTGCTGGGAATGGGCAGGTTCACCTATGCCCTGCTCCACGCCTCTCATGCTTTGTGTGATGTGGAACTGCTGCAAAAAGTGAAAAATCTCTTCTGCCACATCAGGAGCAAAACGTGCATCAGAGGCAGGGCTTTGAACTGCTCCTTTTAATGCAAGGGGCTGTGGGGTGCACGATGGGAATGTGGGGAGATGCCCTCCGTCCCATAAGCTGTATGCTGGCACTGCCACCATGAGACACGTCTGACTGTGTGCCTGCTGCAACCATCACTTTGCATCTCTGCAACAAGCACAGGGTCACCACACCTCAGTGGTAACAGTCAGTCTAAAGGAGCAAGCTAACCTGTGGGAAATGATGCTCCTGAAACCCTGCCACAACCAGGACACCCTTCCCTTTGCTGTTTTGCTCCCTCCCCTGTTTGTTTTGTGTAAACATTTGTTCACATGCGTTTTTGTCAGCACAATAGCCTTTCTTACTGTGAACTTCCATGAGAGCAGCCAAGACAAAGGCATCTGCGAGCAAACTGCAATGCTCATTGTTACTCTTCGCTCTGCCGAGTGTTCATCTTCCAACATTTGTCTCTGTGACACTTTGGGGATGTCCAGAGCTGTGGGATGTCCTCCTGCAGCCTGCCCCAGGCTGGGCAATGCCCACAGCTGAGATGTCCTTCCTGAGACTGGTGGGGGGCCCAGCCGCTGCTTTAGTGGCAGACCCCCAAGCTGCCCACTTTTTGGGTTCCCCCTGGATCCCCTGGCAAGCCCACATTCATGGCTTTAGGCTGACTGCTGCCAGAACCATCACCAGTGGGTGCTGCATTCCAGTGGGGACTGTGAGGGACAGGCACATGCCAGCTTCCATGTGCCCTCCACTTTCCACCTTCCATGTGCCTCTCAGTTCGGAACCTCCATGTCCTCCTCCCTACTTTCATCCTGTTCTTATTTGCAGGTTGACATCTTCAGTTCACTTATCTGGAGCCCCAGGTATTTATGGGCTATCGCAATGTGATCAGTGTGTTCATGAAGTTTCTGAATGCCCAGATTAGCCCCAGCAGAAACTTGGCATCCGTGGTGCTGCCAGGCTATCTCCTCTCTGAATCGGCTCTCTGCGAAAGGTCCCTGTCCCATCTCACTTGTTCATTTCATCACTCTGATCCCCAGGTGGGACTCCTCATTCAGTCACTGGAGATTTCATGAGCTATTAATTATACATTAGTTCTGTTCAGCTCATGATCCCTGTCAAATGATTAGCTTTCTATGGAGACCACACATGACACACTGAGAACACAGATGACAAGCTTGGCATGCAGCAGCCTAAGTCAGCGAGAGCTGTCCCTCCACCTTTGCAATGTTCAGTCCCCCTGAATCCTTGGGATTCTCTTCCAGTCTACCAGTGACCAGAAGCAAGCCTCCATGACTGGCACATCCATGTCTCCCAGGTGATCACATGCAAACAGAGCAGGAGTAATCTGAACAAGAAGTTTGCAGTCTTTGGTTGAATACCCTTCATTATTAAAAAAAAAACCAACAAAACAAAACAAAACAAAACCAGGAAACAAACAAAACCCCCCCCACACACAAAAAAACCAACCCAAACAACTATCAAAAACAAATGGACCCCAAAAATGCCCGCATATAAGCAGGAAAATAGTCAGGGAAGACAAGATTGCTCATAAACAAGTAAACAAGTCACAAGCAGAGAAGAAGCCTGTATTTGTCAGATAATTTATCCTCACTGAATAATTCAACCAAGTCTAATAATGATTATTTATTAGTTATAATGTACATACTGACTTAGGTGTATACAGTGCTTCAATAAAAATAATTAAAATGATTTTGCATTAACTTATCAGATTAATGGAATAGGCATAAAATGTACTTTTCAAGCCCAGTCTGTTACAGAAATGACCTCTGCAAAACATAATGCACTATGAAGTGTTTATCCAAAATTTTGGATGTGTTCTCTGCAGTTCTCAGTGTTGCAGTGCACTTCTCACTTATTTAAAAAATGCATCCCTTGACACATCTTAGACATCAGCTCCGATATTTGTATCCTTTAATTGAGTTCAGACAGAATCGTTCAAACGGATGGTTCATCTTTCTGTAGGTTATGTATTTTAATCACAGGGATGAGGCAGTTAACAATAAAGGCATGTATTAGACCTGGTTTTGCAAATTCTTGCCTTCAGGATCCAGTATTCATTTTGCTTAAAGCAGAGGACCAACAGTACAGTCTTAAAATGGAGGCTCAATAGGAATGCAGATGTGGAGATTTTGATTTAGGAAATCCAATCTGAAAACAAGAAGCTTGGAACCTGCAGTGCACAACTGTTTAAAAATGATGCAATGATCAGCCTGAACGAGGCTCACCCCAATCTTTGATCAAGTGAATTTTTCCTCTCTGTAAAAAACACTTGGATTTTTTCTTTAATCCCTGAAACCATCTGAACATAACACAGGATTTGCAAAGATGCAAAACAAGTGGTGAACTGCAAAGCTCCTTGGAATTCTCTTCCGGATCGCAGCCGAAGCCAGGCTACAAGTGATGCTCTGGCAGTTTCAGGGAAAGCCTATTAGCTGTTTTCAGGGCTCAACGTGTTTCACCTAAAAATGTGCTGGCAATATGCTGTCAGGCAGATCAGCTCCATATTGCATCTCCTACCATTTGTGTGGCCGCAGCGTTTTCGAAGAATGGTTATTGTAAAAAGCACGGTTCATTCGTAGACTCTGCACAGTGACCTCTGCAGAACATACACTCTATAGCAGCATGCAGAGGAGGAGCACTGCAAACTGGGGCTCTCGCTCTGCAGAGCTCTGGAGCCTGCGCTCCCCTTCAGAATGAGGACAGTCGCCTTACAGCCGGTGAGATAACTCATGTGCTTAACATTTAATGCATGCTCACGCTGCAGGGAATCAGACTTGGCATTAAAATTTGCCCACAGCAACTGTTAAAGAATTCCTTAACCAAACTTCCAAAAGAACACTTTTTTTTTTTTTTTTTTTTGTATTGCATATTGTCTTCTTTTGCTTTTAAATTTTGTAAGAAATACTCCCTTTTAATTTGTAAATGCTAATAATTCTTTTCTTGGCTCCGGCAATTGACAAAGTGTCACCAAACCCACAAATATTCAGCTCTTATTAATTACAAGGAGGGAAAACGTAATTTCCTGCCTGCGTTCCCCAAGCACACGGGAGCCCCAGGGGCAGGCGGCAGCTGGGCAGCGGCAGTGGGGCTGCTGCTGGAGGAACACAGGACACCGTCCCTTCTCTGCTGCTGAGGGAGCTGTGTTGGGCACTGACAGGGAAAAGGCAAATTTAATAGCAAAAATCTTAAGGGTGCAGATCAAAGGGATTTATTTAACTGGTTGCTCAAGAAGTTAGGATGGAGTAAATTTCCAGGAATCGAGGAAGGGCCAGTTGGGAAACTTGCAGCTCTGTCAAGGAAGGTAACCCTCTGGCCCCAGAAGCTTCAGCTGTGTTTGAGTGGCTCCCCAATTCTCTGCTTATGCTCTCTGTGCTCACAAGGAACACAGCCGCCATGACCTGCTGCAAAGGGTGGGAGGGGATGGCAAACGCTGCGCAGATTTTCTTCCTTCTTTTGTTACAAAGGCAATTTGTGTACTTTTCAAACAGTGGGCTTCAAGACTGAAAAATAAATAAAAAATAGTTTATTATCTATATTCCTGTTTAATCTCTTTTTCTTTCTCAGTAACATGTGGTGTACAGTGTGAAGACTGCCTCTGAGATTAATGGTAGCCAGTATGTAACTCGCTTGTGCTCGCCTTGCTTCTTGCAAATGCTTACACTCACCTACATTACAAAAGCTGCAGCACTGTAATCCATCTGGTAGTAGCAGTGCAAATCCCTCACATAGGCATGTGTATACTGGCTTAAACATTTCTTAAACTACTTTATCTTGATTTGGTATGTACCATTTTAAATAAATCCATAGAAACCCTATTTTGAGGCCTTAAGTCCTTTGGCATCTCTTCACCCACCACAACTGGGCTTTCAGTTCTGTGTTGTGAACTCAACAAATTCCCCATGTGAAATTACTATCCTTTATATTTCATCCCTTTATTACTCAAATGGTCTGTTGTACTTGGCTTCCCCAAGGGGCAGGTTTTAGAATGAATCCATGTCCCTGCAATGCTGACAATGAATCCCTGAAGAGAATTTTAAATGCTACATTACAAAATGTATGTAGATGTAAAAACTTATAAAAGTTTCTTAAGGGTTTGGTGTAGGACTTAAGCTTGGTAATGTTGTATGGAAGGAAGGAAGGAAGGAAGGAAGGAAGGAAGGAAGGAAGGAAGGAAGGAAGGAAGGAAGGAAGGAAGGAAGGGAGGGAGGGAGGGAGGGAGGGAAGGAAGGAGGAAGGGAGGGAGGGGGGAAGGGAGGGAGGAAAGGAGGGAAGTCAATCTGCCTGTTATAAAATACCAGTGAATTAAAAAACCTATCCAAGAGAACATTGAAAAACATATTGTTCTTTTTTTTTTGGTTGGTTGGTTTTTGTTTGTTTTGTTTTTGGAAATGTCACTCAGAATCACAATTGTTTTTCAACTGGGATTTCTTCTAAATGTGATCTATTTCTTACATCATTGTAACTATCCCTTTCCACATATTTTACAGTGTTTGTTTCAGTTTGCAAAGCACTGACTATCATGCTTCTTCACTTAAAAAGTTGTTCATATCAAGGAAATGAAAATTATCTCCAAATTTTTACTGGAAATAGACATGTCTTGGGAGTGATATTCACACAAATTATGTATGGTTGAATGAAACTACAGCACATAAAGGAAATTAACTGGCTCATTTAAAAGGAAAAATCTCCTTGTTCACTGCAGAATCCACTTCATCCTATGATCTAAGAGGAAGAAATCCTTTAAAAATTATTCCAAGAAGTGGGAATACATGAAGTTAAAAGGATGCATATCTTTTCCAGACAAGCAATAAACTAGTCCATGGAAACAATCTGAGTCCTCCAAAACTGCTGAAGTTAATATAGACTAGAATGATCAGATTGATACGCTAGCTTTTTTCTTTTTAAATTTTAGATGAGTAACATTCTCCAGTAAAAACACAAATTCCTTTAGAATTCAGACTCTTTTGGAGCATGGATATGGAGATCCCTCAGAAATAACCTCCCCAAAAGTACGTAGTCCAAGCTGGGGGTTTGTCATGCTACTGATATCTTCTCAATTTCCTGCCAAAATTCTCCCTTGCCATGGCTCACAGCACGCCATCCCTGTTGTGGGAATTTTGTAGAGGAGCTTTAATGCAAGTTGGTGAGAGCAAGAGCAAATTATTGGAGTTGTGTTTACCTCTTCTGAGCTGCCACATCAGCTTGTCCACCAGGTGTGGGCTGAGGAGGAACTGTGGCGTGACCACCACTCATGGAAAACCCAAGATGATTGGGAAGCTGGCACTGAAAGCATGCTTTTTCTCTCAGTGGCCTTTGGTTCAGGCTCTTCTGGCACATGAGAGCCCTGCAAGCCTTTGGGCAGTAGGAAATCTGTGCACCTGCTTCTGATCTGCACCTCTGCTCATCTTGCACTGTGTATCACCTGCTTCAGAAAGGAGCAGGACTTCTGCCTCACTTGTCTTGGATGTGTTGGAAGGAGATGCTTAACAGCAGGTGGGGAAGCCCAGGATTCCTATGTAGAAATATGTTGACAAGAAATCAAGGGCTCAGAACCCCGCCACATTTAAATTGGTGCCAGTCTGTCCTGGAACAACTTGCTGCATTCAGCCTCTGCATGTGTGGTGGCAATAGGGGTTGTTCAGATGAAAGTATATTTCCACACCTGCCAGATCCATGTCTGACTGTGGCGTTGGAGGACCAGGCCGTCCATGTATCCTGCAGGAGGTGGGAGCTAGAAATGACATCCCCTTGCCTCCTTTCCCCTTGGCCACAGATGGGCCCATGGAGATGGTCCAAAATGGCTACAAGGCTTTAGCTGGGTGGACAGGCCCTGGGGCAGAGTGAGGCCAGGCCAGATGAGGGCACAAGAAAGGGGCACACATTCTCCAGCAGGGCAGCCCCATCAGCCAGGATTCACAAGAGCCAGCCTATGCTTGGCTTTTTTTCCCATGGAGTTGCTGAAGTCCCTTTGGAATATTAAGAGCCACATCATGGTGCTATACATATTAATGTGCAAGGTTTTTTTTTTTTTCTATTGTCTGTACCTTTCAGTCTAAGTCTGAATGACAGCCTTATCTATGATATCGAAACCTTAGGATGGTCTGATTTTAGATAGTCCACTCTTCTTCATTATTATTATTGTTGTTATTGTTGTTATTATTATTATTTTAATGCATTACAAAATATCCAGTTTTAGTGAGCTTCATGTTAGACCATGTATAGCTGATGAATTGTACCTGATATATTGGCTGTTTATATTTCATAGGTGAAAAGTCAGAATGTATTTGGTTGGTGCAAAAGACAGAAATGATATTTCAGATACGTTGATTTGTCACAACAGAAAAGATCTAAGGCTTTTGAGTTTTTACTCTCTCTCATTTTAACCTGAAGTCAATAAGCTAGTTAATATTTTTTAGTGTAAAATATTATGCTACTGAACTGTATAAAAACAGTCTTTTTTGTGCATATTTTGTTTTTGTTTTCATATAACCTCACTGTGCAAATCATTCATCTATAGAGAGTCTATTGCCAAAGTAGTTTTCTTACTTGATAGTCAAATCAAATAAATAAGACCAAACCCATATGTAAGAGAAAAAAAAATTCCTGCCAATTTTTTCCTCTTCCCTAGTAGCCATGTTTGTAGCCATATTTACTTTAAGTAGCCTTGGGCAAAAAGTTATGTGCCTCATTAATCTAAATCAACCTTGCAGGATTTTGTGGCAACTGTTGTTGCTGTTGCCACATTATGTATGCTTTTTCCTTTTGTTCTTCAATATAGTGCTTATGAAGCTAAGGAACAATTGTCACTTCCTATTATGTGAACTAAATGTACAAGAATTGATGGGGCTTTCTACCTAATGTTGTTAGCCTGAACCTGGTTTGTTTATTTAATGAACAAAATGTCACAGTGTATCTGCATCCTCCTGACATCTGAAACAGTGGCAGCTGCTGGTGGCAGATTTCCTGAAACTGGGGTGCAGAATTAACCAATTCAATTTGCATGTTATCCAAAAAAGGAGGGAGGAGGGAAAAAAGAGGGAGCGGGAGAGACGAGACTCCCTTTTGAAAACATTCTTTAAAAAGCTCGTATTTTGTGCACAGATGTCTCGAGTACCATTGTGTTGCAGGGGGCAGGGAGGAGCCAGCCTAATCCTGACACATAACCTACTCCAGCACCAGTAGATTTAGAGGAGTTCATTGAGATTCAGGGTTTAAGCATGATTCCATTACCAGATAGGTGCTGGGGTGGTAAATAAAAACGAGTGGCTTCCAGAGCATTTTAAAAACTGGGAGTCGGTCTCACCTCCCTCCTTACAAAGGGCTCTTTTGAAGAAGAAATAACGATTCTGTGATTCTGTGACTCCCTGATTTTGCAGCCGTGCCACCTAAAGAAGAGATGCACTCTCTCCCTTCTCTAAGTTAGACTTTATAGGCATAAATAAATGGTGCTAATGAACTCTTTTAGAAGGCAACAAAATCAGTAGGACTTACTGAAGACATTCACACTCCACGATTGCTAATCCGAATAATAATTGCTAGATCACAGCGCCCAGAAGCTGCAGTTGCATTTGTAGTTATGGAGGGTTGGCTGCGGGTAATGTTTACCGGGCACAGGGCATCCTTGAACAAAGGTGAACCCTTCCTGAGATCCGTCAAGCTTTAGTGCTCAGCGGGAACACGATGCTGAGGCTCTGTGGGCTGTGGCTGAATGACAAGCACAG
The DNA here is from genome assembly GCA_030625065.1 of Alectoris magna. Taxonomy (NCBI): domain Eukaryota; kingdom Metazoa; phylum Chordata; class Aves; order Galliformes; family Phasianidae; genus Alectoris; species Alectoris magna. Next base: position 67,044,998 of record CM060560.1, read on the forward strand.
GCTGGCGCTGGGTCCTGATACAGGGTGCTGCATGCAGTCCCCGGTGCGGCCAATGCTGCAACCACGCTTCATATGCAAAGAGAGGAAAACACAATCTTTGTGTATATTACATGACAGTGCAGGGATCTGAACTACGCGGTAAAAGGCCCGGTTATGAGTATGTCTGGCAATTAAAAATAATTGGGAAGCAGGTTTGCCACTAACTCTTCCAAGAATGCCAGTTATGATATAATGATGTTTCATTAGACATGCTGAAAGCTGTGAGCTCCGTATGGCAATGGCAATTAGGAAGGATCATAAAGAAAAAAAAAAGAAGAAGAAGAAGAAACATTAAAAATATCCCAGCTAAGATTAGCATAGCATTTAATGGCCACTTCATTAGCTAATTGATTTCTTATTAGTTACAGGGAAAAGCCCAGTTAGGGGCTCTGCACAGCTAATTAACAGCATTTACACAATTAGTTGGTTGCTCATTTTGTAACCAAACGTTCTTGGAATCAACTGAGGCTGTGATGCTCTGGGCCATTTGATTAATTTTATTTTATTTTTTGCTAATATTGGCTTAACCTTCAAATAAAAAATTCGCTCCCCAGGGCCCCACCATATTTAATCACAACATTATACAAACAGAAAAAGGCTACGTCACACCATCTCAGGACATGAATCGGTTCCTCTTTCTTTTATTTGCGAGTTGTTTTATTGGCCCCATGAAGTCAATAGCATTCAATAAGCAGAATCGTCTGTCTTCTCCCCTGACAGCTGAGTTTTTGCCCATCAAACATTATTATTATTTTGCAATTGGCAAATGGAACAATGTAGGTTTGACCACAACATATTTTTTTGCTTATGTATTGGGAGAAGTATGCAGGAGGTCTGGCTGAGATATTTCTTTCTAATGCAGTTGCTTCCTACTGCAAAAGAAATGCCGTCAGTAGAAAACTTGCCATTTAACAAAACGCGTGTTTTCGCATTGGTTTGTATCTGGAATCAAGGGTGAGTGGGGAAAACTGCATGATGTTATAAAGGTCAGGAAGGGACAGACTGGATTTATGTGGCACTTTGTTAGCAACTCCGAGAAAATTGATGATCAAGAACGTAATAAATAACAATAACAGCATTTAATAAAACAAACAAAAAGAAACTTGTCTGTTCATTTCCAGTTGATGGCGGCACTCCATAATCGCATAGCACCCAATTATTATTCTGGCAAGAAACAATGTCCCTTTTGCTCCCCAGACTCTCGTACACCAAAAAGAGCCAAACTCTGATCTCACTGCGGGCAGTAATGATTTCCCCCCGATGCAGCGGCTCTCATGTCAGACGGGAGCCGCTTAGCATTGATGCAGATAGGCTGTTAGCGCTGAGAGGCAGCGCTGCATATGTGAGCAGAAGGTCAACGTTTTCACTTGCTAGTTTTCATTGGCACACTGGGATTCTGTATTAAATTATCATAAGCTAATTAAATAAAACCACAATCTCGTGATGATCGATCAGGTCAGAGATTATGCCAAGTCATCAATATATTAATTATTGCACTTTGTTTTTCTTTCATTTCGCTCCTCCTATTTTTTTTCCCCCCTCTTTAATGTTTCCTCGCAATAAATGCAAAATGGGAAATGATTTTAATTTACCATTGCTGTTTTAATTGTGGCTAATGGAAAAATGCTGCCTCAGACAAACATAATGGCAATTATTCCACTTCAACCTCCTTTTTTTTTTTTTTTTTTTTTTTTTTTTTTAATTGAGAATTTGTTCCATAAGTGTATTTGCAAACAATGAACCATAATGCATGGTCATTTCAGTGCTGTATTCTTTTTTTATTGTATTCATAGACTATATGTTTTCCTTCCTCCTACACTTTTTTCTTCTGTTGATAATGCATGTCTGGCTTAGTTGATTCAAAGGATTATGAGTATCAAGAAAACCTCCAAATTACCTCAGTTTAAAGTGACATATTGGCAATTTGGGACTTTATTTTATTTCTTCTGTCAAGAAAACCTAACATATCTGGAAGCACTTTCTAAATTCTGAGCAACAACTACAATGTTCACACTGGGCTTCTTTCTGCCTCTATTAAGAGCAGCAGAAAAACAAAGCAAAACAAAACACTGCACTCAGATTTATGAGGTTTCACCAGATTGCAGATTACTGAATCAGAGGAAAAGAGGCACTTAGGTGTCTGTGAGGGTTTGATCCCAAACTGTACACAGTCAGTGTGTTGAGGGGAAAGGAAGAACAGGGCACTGGCTGCCCAGACTCCAGATCTTATTCTCCATCCTCTGCTGGAGATGGGTTTCCACTGGGTTCATTTGGTTGCTGCAGAGTGCCTGTTTCCCCAGCTGACATCTACTTTTTCTTTCTTTTCCTTTGCAGGCATAAACACAACCCACTTCACTCATCCTTTCTATTTCAGTCTGTAAATGGTCCAAGGTATCGTCTCAATGTGTACCAGTTAGAAAGACAAAACAAAACCAATTTCTGACATCCTTCTCCGCCACCAGGATATACATGCTACAGAAAGCTTCCTGCTCTCTTCCAGCTGGAGTGCAACACCTGAATGATGAGACTATTTTGTAAATACGTGGGAAATTAATTGCTCCTCTTCTAGACTTTTCCTGAAAGTGATGAATATATTTTCTCTGCATGTGATAGTTTACAAACCAGTCTCTCCCGTGATGTCTGCCAGGCTTTGTTCTTCCAGCCACCAGCCCTCCCCTGGCACTGTCAGTGCAGTGGAATCAGCTTTTCAGAATTTTAGTCTCATGCAGGAAATTTTGAGCTATGCCACCCAACTGTTTTTTGGTTTGTTGGTTTTCTAGCTTTGAAATTCTCAGCCCCATGGAAATAAACATATTTTTTCAGCCAATTAAAAAAAAATAAAAAAAAAAATCTGTAAAATCCTTGTATCTCCACCTAATTTCCCCCCACCTTTTATTATCCAAATGTTTTCCTCATTTTCCAGGTGCATTTCAATTAGCTGGACTGATTCTTTCATATTGAGGGGCCATGACTATGGGAAAACACAGAAACGGACAATGAACAGAAGTCTCTTGACAGATGCTCCTCAAGTAACATGTGCAGCTCAGCCCCATTGCTCACGTGTGGAGCTGGCAGTGGGCTTTGGTATCTGAATAGTACAAACAGTAAGGAATGTGGCAATCTTAGGGCACAATAGAGAATCTGGAAAATTGAAATTATATTTTGGCTCTGTTCTATAAAGTTTAATAAATCTTGTGCCTTCACACAGCCTCAGTTTCTCCATCTTAGAATGGTTATGTTAAAACCCTGAGCAGATCACCTTGAAAAAAGAGACAGGTGTTAGAGCACCACTGCTGGTTTCCATGTGAGGGACTTTGAGCCCTGTTAGCCATAGGTGCTCTGGCTTTAATGCTGGGGTCTTGGGGTTGGCTCTGTGACTGTGCTGAGTAAGGGTGGCACAGAGAATGGTCCTGTTGGGAGAAAGAACGAGCCACTCTGCAGACCCCACTGTGACTGTCAGACCAGGGGAACTGGTACCCATTCAAAGAATTAATGAAAGGACAGCACTAATAAAGAACATGAAAGACCAATGTCCCAATTGCAGGATAAAACAGTAGATGGACAAGATATGCAGAAACTATTTCTGGACCACATAAAATATACAGATTCAACAAATGATGCATTAAAGCTGACAGCACAAATATATGCTGACTTCCCTTCCAATGCCTCTCTTACCAAACTGTCTCTCCCTGTAATACTTTCCTTCACTCTACTGATATAATCAATGTATAAAAAAATAACAAAACAGAAAAGGAAAAAAGAATAGGGGATTCAACTCTTAGCAGAAAAGTCAGTGGTGACCAGCAATGCCAAGCAATTCTCAGAGCAATGCGAAATTGGTGGTATGGGAGGATGCTGAGCAGATAAATAGCAGTAAGAAAACAAATAAAACAGGAAGAATGATCTTAAGGTATGGACCGACTGTTGAGTAGGTGAACAGACAGGCGGGGAAACTTACTATACGGTAAGGAAGGTCTTGGACTAGCTCTGCTCCATACATATCTACCCAAAAAAGCCTGCAAAAGTGGTGGAATTTCAAAAATTTCTCTTTAGCATGGTGGATCACAAAGCTTACGGGACGCACACAAATCCTCCTGCACATTTTAGGGGAGCTTGATCTAGAGGGCAACCTGGTAGGTTTGGCAGCACCTGGTTTGGGAGAGCATTCCTGCACACTGTGCTACCAGGGATCCCTGCTGGGGAGCCAGGGACCTTGCAAGTGAACAAACTCATAAAGATCATGCTTTGGAAGGGAAAAGCCTGTATATTTGTATAGTACAAACATTAGAGAATGCTTTCCTGCTCTTTGGGGTCTACAATAAGAAGACCTGTGTCCAGAGGTCCTAGCTGAGCCCTGATTGACCTCCACACTTTCATCTTAATGGCATCACTTCTCAGTGGTTAGGACATTCAGTCCTGGCCTTATGCTCTTATGAAAATGGAGGTCGCAAAGCCTCACATTTTTCAAAAAAGAGCCAGATTTCAAGAAAGGCCCAAACTGGGTTGGTCGGATGTCACAGGGGGAGAGTTTGCAGCTCTCACCTTTTAGCCCTACTGCCTGTGCCATGACTGCCACTATTGATCCAGGGCTCTGTGGTGTCCCACCAGCTGGCAACAGCTCCATAGGTCATAAGTGGATGAAAGATGCGCCCAAGGCTAGCTGCTGGGAAGGCAAACAGAACTGCTAGAACTTCAAGGGAATATTTGTCTCTCTTGTGGTAAGGAGAGGAAAGGCAGGCTAGCCAGCCTCAGAAGTAATTGCAGTACATGGAAACTAGTTTTCTGATGTACAGGCTGCTTAAAGTACTCTGAGAGGTATTAAACTAAACAACAATAAGTGAACTTACTGGTGAAGGAGAGAGAAAGAAGAAAAATCAAGATACTGAGAACAAAATTAATCAAGGTGCCAGGGACCTGAAGAAAAATCTGTAATTGTCTTCAAGGACTGCAAGGATCCCAGTAATAAGCAAAAAGAAATGGATTTGCTCAGTGATGAGCATGCACACACTTCCACTGGGTATTATAAGACACTGGATGGAAAATTGGCTGAACTGAACTCAGGACTAGATGTCAGAGATTGTTTTGACTCAGATCAACTGCACTGGTTCATAGAAAGCACATAAAGTCACAACGGTACTATATTTACTCAAAGTTTCTAGGAGTCCAATTTTACTGTGCTGGAATAATGAAGACATATTCAGCTTAGAAGAGCTAAAGCGTCAAAATATGAAAGACTGAATTATTTTATAATATTTATAAGTTATCCAAGAGTGACAAACTTTAAGTCAAGAAAGAAAGCTTAAAAACAACTAGTTTTTGTTTTTGTTTTTATGAAAAGAGAAATACGCAGTGTTACAATATAACAATTAAAATATAGCATAGAATACATGGAAAAAAGAAATGTGGATAATAGTGTGGATAAATTATGAAATGTAGAAAACTGCTGAGGATAGAAAAAGGATATAAAGGGAAATATATAGCCAGGGGAATTTAAGACAGTTGGAGGAAAAGGAATCCCAGTAAAAGTGTTACTTCTGTAATTAGATGTGTTAGAACTGCCATTAAGAATCTTTCTACACCATGGCTGGAAGAAACGAGGAGAAAGCTTATAGGATATTAAAGTTATGTAATACCAATAAAATACAAGGACTGCTCCAAAAGTAATGCCTTCTATTTTATGATGTTTGCCCACGACATCTAAGGCAGACTTTGGTGATATGGCTCTTGAAGTCAAACATTCCCACCAGCATTCCATTACATGCTATTGCTTTGTGACAGATTGCAGCAGAGGAGAAATCTGACAATATGGTGTCTGACGAGGAAGTGTAGATGAAGCAAAGATGTGTCATCACATTCCTCCATGCGGAAAAAGTGGCACCCACTGACATTCATCCACGCTTGCTGAATGATTATGGAGATCAAGCAGTGGATATGAACGCAGTGAAGAAGTGGGTTATGTTTCAGCAGTGGTGACAGTGATGTGAAAAACAAGCTGCATTCTGGACAGCCATGAAGATTTTTACAAGCATGGTATGTAATGCCTTGTTTATCACAGGTGGAAATACATAGCTAATGGTGGTCACTATGTTGAAAACTAGTGTTTTATCACTGAGAATTTCTTCTATCCAATAGTGCTGTTGTGCTCTTCGTATCTGTTGTAATTTCCATGGAAATTGATAGGAAACATTGCTTTTGTAGCAACCTACATATATCCCCATTCCACAGTAACTAAAGACTGTCTTAAATTACAGATACTGAAACTGGGCCTTTTCAGATTATCCTGTCTGAGAGTTTCAACTTCTGAACTGAAAAGCTTTTTGGTTCATTAATGTAGTTTCAGTAGATCCTGGGAAACAAAAAGACTTCCTCAAAAAGCAGATGCACCCATATTTAGAAAAAGTTGAAGAGATGCCTAAGTCAGCAGATAGCATTCTCTGAACAACAGCAGAAGAGCAGAGATAGGAACAGATTAATAGCAATTTAAAGGAAGGAAATATCACTAATAATTATTTGTATGAGATAATCTTGTTGGACTAGCTCAATATAAATTTTAACGTGATTACAGCTTTAGTTGATGGAAGTAGGAGTATTTGCAATGTAATAAACACCAATATTACTGTATATGGGACCACACATCTTGAATAACAAAGCAGAATGTTATAAAATCAATGTCACACATTAAAAAGACTGAGATTGTGTTCAACAGTCTGTTCAAATCTAGTTATAGATAGGGAGTCTCCATCAAGAAGGCCAAAAAACGACTTTTTCTCCTGTTTGTATTGTAGTAATAAGTTAAGAGGCCAGGATGGATTTCCTCACAGCTGAGGAGATTTGGAGATAGTTACTGATACAGAGAGAAAACACTGGACTTTGTCAAACAAGGTTATAGTGTGGCTGAATGCAAAATGCCCAGTCTGTAGGTCAGACCTCCAGGGTGGTTCTGTTTGTGGAAGGAGAAAATTTGGGGAACAAGTCTTGTCAACAGGATGAAAAACTGACAGCAACCTGAGCATGAGAACAGCCAGAGTTCAGTCACTGTCTGTATTTAAAATAAAATAAAACAAAATAAAATAAAATAAAATAAAATAAAATAAAATAAAATAAAATAAAATAAAACAAATAGAGGGAGATGGAATCTTTCCATGGTGGTTGGTACTGGTGCCTCGGTCTCATGGGTCCCATGCTGAGATCTGGTGCCAAAACTTCAGGAAGGTTATAAAGAAAAAATAGCGTGAGTTCAGAGAGGAGCTCTGAGAATAATTAAAGGATAACTAATAGGAAAAGATTTAAGTAACTTCTAAGAGAGAAGGTTAACAGTGAACTGATTATAGCCCGTAAGTACCTCCACAAGGAAAAGATTTAGGTAATTCAGGGTTTTTCAGTCTGTTAGACAAAGGTGCAGTGACTAATAAGACCAATGGCTGGAAAAGGCACTGAGGCAAAGTCAGAAATAAAAAGAAGGTGCGTGTTCTTAACAGCAAGGATAATTAATCATTTGGAATGATTTACATGGAATTGGGCTGGATTCTCCATTACTGGAAATTTTTAAATCAAAATGAAATTCTTTTTTTAAAAAAGCCATTCTGCTGCAAGCACGGCTTTTAATCTTAAGGCATGAATTAATATAAGGCATTTGTAGGGGTTCAGTTGTACAGAAAGTTGCGATAAAATTGCAACAATCCTTTCTGGCTCTAAAATTGGCCAGTTCAGGAATCTACATCAATAAGGGGTTTATATGTTTCTTTGTTTAACACTTTGAGGGTTTCATTCTGTTTTTGTGATGAAATCTGGCTTCTTACATATTCATGGGATTCCAGGTGTCAGGACTTTAAGAGCCACAGTGCAACAAAGGCAAATAGATGTATTTTCAAAAGCAGAAAAAGTCAAGATCAGTCACTGGATGAAATTCAGTTTTAAAGATGCAGCTATCCAGAGACGAAGCACTTGTTACAGCCTTTCATTTTACAATTTTATTAGTTCAAGCCCCTTAGGAATGAATATTCCTCATTGGCCTAATAAAAATTCATAGCAACAAAGTTAATAAAATGTCTCATCACCTGACAAATCTGGTGAGGAGTATTTTAAAAAATCTATTTTACAAAATAATTCCCCAAGGCCTTGCAGCATAGCCAAAGAGTTAATTTTAAATACTCAGAGGTGGTGACCTGTCTCTTGGTCACCGTGTGTGCCAAAGAAGACCCATCAGCCTTCAAAAGGAAGTCAGGAAAAAGCTGGGAAAATGATTGTTGATAAATGAAATGACATGAGGAACAGTGCTCTGTGATTCAGATTCTCTGACTCCATGAACTTTCATTTCCTAAACATCCTTTGGCTTTCAACAGCATTTATTAGTCAAAGTATTTTCTAAAGCTGTTATCAAGGCTAGATGCAACCATCAGACCTGGAATTTGCCTTACCTTAAGGCTGTCCTCTCCTTTTGCACCCAAGTGCAATTACCACCAGTGGGATGCAACACTGTGTTCCTGCGTAGTCATTGCTCCCTGTGTTCTCCAGGGGGCATTTACAGACCCCTGTGACTGAGACCTTGTGGAAGATCCTCAGTCATGATACAACCAAAAAGCTAGAGTTTAGGGCATTACAACACGCTGCCCAGGGAGGTGGTGGAGTCACTGTCCCTGGAGGTTTTCAAGAAACATGTGGATGTAGCACTGAGGGACATGGTCAGTGGGCATGGTGGGGATGAGTTGATGGGTTGATGGTTAAACTAGATGATCTTAGAGGTCTTTTCCAACCTTAATGATTCTATGTCTATGTCTGATTGCCTTTCAACTGGCACTGGTTTCTTTTTGGGTGTTTTCGAAAAAGTTGCCTAAAGTATTTCAGCTAATGTTTTGAAGCTAGAAATAATTTTTAATGCAGCCCACTTTTGAAAAATGGAGCAACATCCACACTTTTTGAACATTACCATGTGCCTTCATACCTATATTTATGCATGCAGATCCTACAGATTTGCAGGCACATTGGGTCATTTAACGTATTTCCAGGCTGAATGAGCAACTCCAGGGGTGGGTTATATGTGTGTCAAGGATAACCAAATGAGTGTGCTGCCGAATACGAGTGGTCACTCACATCCCATCTTGCACGTGGGACAGTGAGGCATAGTGGACAGAAGGTTTATGACACACAGGTCTGCAAAGGACTTTCCCCTACATGTGCTTGCATTTGCTCCACCCTTTGCTGGCAGGCATACTTTACTGCTACAGCTGTCCTTATTTTGTGCTCGCATACAGAGAATGATCCCAGCAAATCTCAGCCTGAACTGAAAATTTCTGCCTTGCAAAAAATAGGGTCTGGCTGAAGAATATTGAAGAATTTCAGCTATGGGATTATGAAGAATTCTCCTTTTTCTGAGGATCTAGAGGATAATTTTCCTTCATTCTATGCTGCACTGTAGTGACTCACGTATCCAGTATTCTTCATTCATTTTTTTTCATACAAAAATGATTGTGTAATTAACTTTACAACATCTGGGAGTAAAGAAAAAGAAAAGAAAGCCTATATCAAGAAAAAAGATCACAAATGGGAAATAATAATGAACATGAGATCATCTTTATTACACTGCAGACATTTATTAATGTTTGACTCAAAGAGATCATTTTCTCTAGACTTCTTGCTATCCTGTTCCTGATTTTCAATGACAGTCTGTCAATATATTAAGCATTTTCATGCACTTAATTCTAAAATAAGCTATTTTTCTCCTCAATCTGTGACTCTTAACGTAAAAGAACAGACTTATTCAGTTTACCTCTGTACAGAGCATCTCAGATGTAACCCCTGGATGTACTAACTGGCTTGACATAATCCTCTGGTGATACAGAACAAGGGCTGCTGTCTCCCCTCCCCGTCCCCCCCGTCCCCCCGTCCCCCTCCCGTCCGTCCCCCCTCCCCCTCCTGTCCCCCCCCCCCCCCCTCGTCCCCCTTCCCCCCCCTTTTCTTGGGTGGAAAGGAGGAGTATAGGAAGAGGCATTCTGGGACAGGGTGGGACACACCTGTTCTTGGCTAGCCCTCAGCTGACACGTGGGTTCTTATAGTCTGAAACCATCTGGTATAAATTAAAACTGTCCCTCCTTGGGTACAGGGGGGGGAATCTATGTCAAAAGGTCCAGTATTTGTGTTATTTTAAATTATATGATCTGATGGTTTACAAAGACCATCACAAGAAGAGGGAGGAGTGTAGCATGTCCCAGAGTAGCATAAAATTTTGATTTGCATCAGTCTTGGATAGCTACTTAACTCCTGAGTGGTGAAATCATGTTAAAGTTATGAAGCTCGTCTCACCAAGAGTTTATACCATATGAGGACAAGTTTTGCCCATGCCACAATCTCAGAAATGGCAATACTTTATTTTTCCAAGGAGGTGTTGAAACTTTCTCCTTGTATATCTGTATCTCTGCAGATAGAACCCTGCAGTACTCATCAGCATGGCTTTTTCAACGTATTAAAATCTACTTTGCCACAGAATCAAATACATTTGTCTGCCATGAGGAGTCCAGATCTCTGCTGACTCAGGAGTCTGATGAGTTTTGTATCATTCGGACCCTCAGTGAGAAGTCAATGGCATTTTTGGCTACCTCTGGAAGTTCCTGGACCTCTCTGGTGCTGCACACTCTGCTGCCATCCTTTCTCCCCTTGGGAGGCGTAAGGCCATGAGGAGCCATCAGGGAGCTGCAAGGGGAATGGAAGAAAAATCTGTTGCTGTCTTTGCTCTGTGATATCTATGTTTTTGTCTGCTGGCAGATGTTTGTAAGAAAAGCTATGGTTGCTCTTCTATCCTCTTGGAGTAACCAAAGGATGTTTTGATTTTTCTTCCTGACTCCATTATAGTAGAGGCAGTCCTAAAAATGAAATAGACCCTGAGATACTGCAAAAAGACTGAAAACAAGATTTCTTTTTTTGCTTAACTTCAATGTTGTTGGAGTAACTGAGATTTGGGGGAGCAGCTTGCACTCCTGGAGTAGCTGTACTGGCTCTTCAGGAGAAAACAAGTAGAGAAGATGAGGAGGCAAGACATGTTGCATGTGAAAAAAAAGAAACTTGGGTATAAGAAGCTCCTCAGTGGAGCAGATGATGGGCTGGAGGAGAGCTTGTGGGTCAGGGAAAAGGACTGTGAAGGGTACATCATGGTGGATGTGTGTTAGAGGCATCCCATCACAGTAAGAAAGTTGAAGAAACCTTTTTTAGAGCAAAGAAGGAAGCTTCTGAGTCATTAACCTTGGTTCTTATAAAAGAATTTAACCTTCCTTGACATCGTTTGGAAGATCAGCATGGTGAGACATGAGCAGTCCATGGGGTTTCTAGAGACTGCCATGAATAAATTCATGAAATGGGTACTGGGTTGGCCAACTGGGGGTGATCTGTTTGAGAGCTGCATCTGATCTTCATTGACATGGAAGAACAGGTTGAGGATATGGAAATGAGCAGCACCCTTGGCTGTAGTGAAATAGCAAAGTGTGAGATTTTGAACACAGTGAGGAAGGAGAGCAGCAGAGGACAGACCCCGGTCTTGAGGAAATCGGGGGGTCAAAAACAGGTAGGTGGGATCCCAGGGGAGGCAGCTCTGAAGGACAAAGTTGCTCAGAAAGCTGACAGGTCTTTCAGGACCACATGACCCAAGCACAAGAAAGGCCCATTCTAGTACTTGTGAAGATAAATAAGACACTCAAGGGAGTGCTTTGATTCAGCAGATAGCTCACAGAGGAGCTCCAATGGAGCATCCAAGAAGACATCATACAGTGTGGAAACGGACGTGCTACAAAAAAGGCATTTAGAGATGCTGCCCACGTGTGTAAGGATGGTGTCAGGGAAGTGAAATGTTCTAGACCTACCACTTCCAAGTGACATCGAGGATTATATTGCACTCTTCTGTGGCTCCATTAGTAGTAAAACACTGAACAAGGAAAGTGTGGGTCACTGATGAAAGAAAGGGGTGGACTAGTGACAGTGGACACAAATAAGGTTGATGTAAGTGCCTTCTTTGCCTCTTGCTGAATGTCACCCTTGTGCTACCATCTGTATGCTATAAAAACAAATTGTTATGTAGTAATCTGTCAGATTCATAAATTGTGTTACTGTAAAAATGTTTGTTTACCATTTTAAAAGACCTTGCCTGTTCACAACTGTGACATCTGGAAGCAGGAGAAGAAGAGGAAAAAAAGATTACTAGTCTTATTTTACTATAATTCTCACTCTCTTGACGCAGTTAAGAGTGGACTCAAGTTCAAGCTGCATTTTGATATTGGCAAGAAAAAAGCACAAGCATACAGGGTCTTCCCAGAGATGGCTGTGAAACTCTCCTGCTTGTGGAGATCTATTATGCACTGAAATATTTTATTGAGGGCAGAACCCTTTACACAACAACACCTCATTGTTTCTCTACTGAGATCCAACCCTGCAACCATAAGCAACTGCAAACCCACTGAATTCCTTCCACAGAATTCTACAGGCTTTGGAGTAGACCCTAGAGCTTTAAGTAATTAAAGTTGGCTTTCCTGAAAGGTTAGATGCTCTCCTTCCCCTCTCTGAGCCTCCCACATCTCCTACACAGATGCTGGAGGATCCTGGTTCAAGCACTCTGGTCTGGTCCTGAGGGTAGGCGTGCTCCCAGATAATGCGTGATACTCCTGCTCTGGCTGCAGTGAGTCATCTGCTCAGCATCCACATCTATGCACATCTCTTGGGCTTTGTAGAGTGACTGCAGAACATTTGTGCTGGCTGCCCTTGTGTCCCCCATGCACAGGAGCTTTGCGGAGGGAGAACGGGAATCCTTCAGATTCAAGAATTCAGGAGGAAATCAATTAGGGGGTTGAGGAGGATTTTGCAATAGAGCAGGGAAAGTGTTTGTCAGATAGGAAAAGGCAAAAGCATTCTCAGTGCAGGGGATGGGATTAGATGCAAAAATAAACAGGAAAGTAAAAAGAGTGAGAAAGCAGCAGCCTTGCAAGCTGTACACACTGATGTCTCAGGGATGTGTTTTGCTTTTAGATCTTCCTAACGTTTCCTGAGATGTGAGGAGTGAGATCACTTTCTTAGAAAATTTCTTAGGACTACAGCCCAGCACATGAAAGTCCTATTAAAATATACAAGCTTGCTGCACTAAGCCCATAATTTTAACAGGTTGGTTGGTTTAACAAGACCTATTTTGGACTGCAGGCCTACGTTCTGAGATATGTTTTGGATTAGTGTGATGGAAATGCGTTGGTTTTATAGGTCAATTTTCCACTGTAAATTGCTTCTCACTTTTAATGGATTTTTATCCTCTAGCAGGTTTGGTCTTTTAACAGGAATTCATTGGACAAACACACAAGTGGTTCAGTCTCAAAAGCTGATTCATGACATTAGCAGTAGTAGTGGACATTATACTAAGGACTGGATTCTCCACATCAGTGGAGTAGTTATTTATGCTCTATGGCTACCCTGCCGCCAATCAAGAGTCCAGCCACTGTCTGGTAAAACCTTGTGGTAGTTCTGTATTACGGTTATCAGAAGCCCTTGGAGGAAGAGCTCTGCAACAGGAAATGGCAAGACTGCCTTTGTCTGTGGCCCTTTCATGCCTATATAACAGTAATAAGATCTCCCATATCCCTTGGTGGGTATGCACACATCCCTGTGCCAAGAGCTCTCCATCTCACTGATCACAGCAGCTCTGGGCTGCAGGAAATGGGTGAGCAAGCTTGAGGGAACTTCACCATCCATCCTTAGACATGGATCAGCACATGCCTTGCTAACATTTTCAAGGCTGCAGGAGAATGGGAATCACATCACTTACTCATATAGCCTGCACATGAGATGGGTGGTCTGATTACAGTGGTCAGGATCCTGCTGCATGGTGGCAGGAGCAGGGATCACAGAAAGTGATCCTCCCCACTCGCCTTAAGCTCCTGTCACAGCAAATGCAATCCTCCCCACCCACCTTAAGCTCCTGTCTTGCAGTATGGGATGGCTTGTTCTCTGGAGCGTCTTTTTACTTCACCATTGGCTACAAAAACATAGCTTGATGTGGACCTCCAATCATAAGTAGCCTAATTTTAGACCTTGGCTCTTGGCCTCTCACTTCGCTTTTCTGCCAAGGGTGGTAGCATCTGTCATACAAGGGGTGGGTTTTTGTGACTGTGGTGGAATTGCAACTGAGGGACAATATTGTACTGACAAATGTTTCACAGACTAGTCCTTTTCCTCTTAAAAACTGTAGCAATGTGTACGATTTGTTATGGGTGCATTTTATGCAGATACCTTTTAATTATGTCTTTATCCCTTTATGTTGTTCTTACTCCATGACATTAATGTTTTCCTCTAAGTACAGATACTCAATGCAAGTGGAATGTTTTCCTGGGCTAGTGAAATTGTTCCAAAAGCCCAGATGCAGGGGATCAAAACTATTTACTACATTAAGACATAGCAAAAAAAAAAAAAAAAAAGACAAAGTGGTAGCTAGTTTCTACTGCTTTGGAAGCAAAACATTTCAGTTTCACTTTAGGAAATGACATCTTGAATGCTGGCTAGTATTTATGAAGTATGAAAGAAAATAAACTTTAGAAGCAGGAAAAAAATAGTTGTTATAGGTTAAATAGGGAGTTCTACATTGATACAAAATGAGCTTTCTCTTCTGGCTAGAAGATATTTTCTTCTTTCTTTCCTTTTGTTTTTCAGATTTGGCCACTGAACCAAAAAAAATCTGTCATGCCCTGAGCTCAAGTTTATATGTTGTGAATGTTAATGGCCACAGAAAGAATAGCTCAATGTAAATAAGTTACGTTTTCAAAATTAATGAGGTCTGCTAATTGAGTTTATCCAGGTAATAAAATCCATCTAATAAAATGAATCCATCAAATATAATTCTTCCAGTTCTATAAAAAATATATGTTTCTCTGCCTGTATATCATCTGTGTGGAGATAATGAATACCTTGTGACATTGGGGTCATAGGTCAAATCCCAGACCTTATTACAAATCTAGGGAAAATTACCTTTTCACTGACCTATAGTACGACCTAATAGTCTAGGAGGAGTTAAAGGCCAATTGTTCATTCAGCATCACCAAATAATATATATATAAGTGTATATATATATATTTAATAACACTGATGCAATGAAAACTTACTGCTGTAGATGTGGATTTATAGCACATCCACAGGGATTTCTCATGCAGATCTCAAGATGTCAAAAAACAACATAACAGCAACACTCTGAAGTGCATGTTTGAAATGAATGATGACAGACCTTGGCGTGTCGGTTACGGTTTTATTGTTCCTCCAGTGATTTGCGATAGACCCGAGCAGTGCATCTTTAACAACTCAAGACGACAAGCTTCTCTCACACATTTAAGGAT
The DNA here is from genome assembly GCA_030625065.1 of Alectoris magna. Classification (NCBI taxonomy): domain Eukaryota; kingdom Metazoa; phylum Chordata; class Aves; order Galliformes; family Phasianidae; genus Alectoris; species Alectoris magna. Next base: position 67,060,381 of record CM060560.1, read on the forward strand.
GTGGGTTAATTGCAGCTACTCTTGCTGGCTGCAAGGAGATGAGGTGTTCAGGGTGCAGCTCCACACAGCAGTGCCAAAAGCCCTTCCAGGAGATCCCAGCACTCCTTTGCTGTGGCTTCCAGGTGGGGCTGGGGCAGGGCTAGGCTGCCACACAGAGCTAAGGAGATGGCCCAGGTTCTTCAAAAGCCCTTGGAAAGGGGGATCTGGAGCTGTGACAGGGTTCCTTGCTCTGTTTTACAGCACAGCCCCTCCAAAAACTGTGTCAGTGGAGGCAGGAGCTTGATGACCTGCAAGGGGTGCAGGACCAAGCTACACCCCAGAGGTTGCTCAGCTTTCTGGCTGAAGAGAGTGGCTTTACTGTGAAAAGGAAAGAGTTGCCTTTTCTGCAGCTGAAAACACTGCCCAGTACCAGCTATTATGAAACCTTTTATAAGAGCCTCACACAGTCGGAACAAGGGAAGCCTTAAATAGTCACAGCTGTTCTCCACATTCATTTGTTCTCTTCTTTAAAGGCTCAGTCCCATTCCCAGCATGCAGGTCATTCATGTCTTTCCCAGTGAGCCTTTCTCCCAGTTCCTCCACAGCTAGCTGCACAAACACGTCTCCCATGCTTTCCTCCACAACCATGTCGAACAGCATCCCGCAATCTCAAGCCGGCCTTGATTTGCAGGTCTGCTGCCCTGTAATGACTGACAAACAGGCCACAGATTACTTCCATTTTATGACTGGAGTTTAGGGAAATTGAGCATCCTAATTAAGCACAGATGTGAGGTTAAAGTGTAGAACAATCTGGACTGGTTTTCATTTAAGTCCCTTTCTGATTCATTTGGTTCTATAAGAGAGTCACAATTAGAAAAAAATATTTTGTCAATGTTGAAAGACATGTGATGTAGAACTGATTGGATTAAATCTGAGTTCATGTGAATTTTGGCAAATTCAATTAGGAGAGGCCCTTGCAAGTACTCTGTGGAAAACCTCCAATGGCTTTGCAGACTGTATTTGGATTTTCCAGTCCATAACGCTGCATGTGTTGACAGCGTGCCATTGCAGTGTAATGTGTGAGCATTACAAACAAGTTTCTTTGCTTTGCAGGAACCGTAAGGTCAGATATGCAACGAGACTGCAAGCCCAGCTGCATGCGAGGCTTCCCAGACCATGCAGAACCCCAAGTAGGTGTGCTCTGGGAGCAAGGCAAGGACAGACCATGGTGGGCTGCACTGAATGAGACCCTAATTTCTGGCTGCAATCCCTAAGTGCCACCACTTTGAGCAAGTATTTGTACTAGGTACTAAAATGTCTTATGAAATGGGTTTCTGGTTCTGAAGGTTGTGGGTTTGATCCTGCTGCTTTTTGGCAGTTGTCTGATTGCTCCTTACTTTGTTTCATAGCTTTTGCATGGGGAAAATACGTGCAGGAGGTGCTGTGTCGAGTGGAACCTACTCAGGGTATAGGGAGGTGGGAATTGGCTGAGTTTTGTCCAAACCAAACCTCACCACTCCCAGCCCTTCCTCCCCACACAGACACAAATGCCTCCCTGCTAGAGGTAACGAGCCTGAAACTGTTTTCTTTTCTGACTTTGTTCAAGATAAAATTCAGCTCCTGGCTTCCCCTGCACTAGGTAGGAATGTGCATCAATTTTAGTACTGGTAACATATGTTGTAGGCTTATATTATTTTTAATAATCCTTTGTTCTGTCTCTGCTGGCAAAGCACAATCACCAGGGCTCCTTTGGCTTGATAACAGCCCTGCACAAACCAACAGGCACACAGGCACAGCCTTGTTTGAGAAAAGCACTTATTTTCCTTTCCTCAGAAATGCAATGTTTTTCTATTGATGCAGAATGGATTTGCTTCTCTCTACTCTCTCTTTTCTCCAGTCATGCTCTGGATATCATGGCAGAAGAAAAAAAAAAGCAAAGCTAAACAATAACAGCACATTAAAATGGACCCCTGCAATACAGTCAAAACATTAAGTGGGAAAAAGGACTGGTGATAGAACCACGACATTCTCTGGCCATGTCCCATCGCTTCTCATAGAGGGGGGTTTGCCCCATGTGTCTCATCAGGGTTAAGTCCCCTGATAAGTTGAGCCCCTGTTCGGGCCAGCTTTGCCAAAGAGCTTGAACCAATTTCAGAAGCTTTAGAAATGCTTGCTGCTTTTTAATTCAGTTTACAGTACCCCTTCTTCTTTCTTTTTCTTTCATAAAATATGGATATGGAGAGAACAAAAGTCACTTCATGTGTTTCCCCAAAAATAAAAAGGAGCAAAGCTGTCTTGGAATGAAATTCCCCCCAAAACAGCAACCAGGGATGCAGTGGCCATGTGATCTGGAGCAATGGTGGCTGCAGATCTGGCTGCTCTGCGATACAGACAACATTCAGACATGCCTCAACCCACTTCTATTTCCTTCTTTTGTCAAATTTTTGTATTTGGTGATTCTGCCAGCAGCAAGAGTTGTTTACACTGACCCTTTCCACTGCGGGTCTCTTCTTCTGTGCATTTACCAGTATTGACTCATGGCACTGCAGAAAGCGTGGCAGTTCAGTGTGCTGATGCATCTCAGGCTCCTGCTCTTTAATAACAAGTTTTCCTCTCAGAAAAATTTTCCTCTTGGTGGAAATTCTGGGCTCCACTGAGTCAGTGGGAATTTTGCCCTTCCTTTCATCCCGCCAAGATTTCCTCTGTCGTCTTCAGAATGCGTTGTGAATTTTCTCCCTATTTTATCGTCTCTGGAACTCACTTCCTGCACTCCTCGAGTGCCAGTGTCGACCTGTTCCAGCACCCTTCCCCTTAAACGCTGCTCTGTGGTCAAAAGTCCTTGTAGGAAAGCCCAGGAAAATTTTCTCTGGAGAACCTTAAAATAAGACGAGCAATCTTCTGCAATCTGGTATACCACAAGGCAGAAGAGGAAATTATGCTCAGATCTTTTGTACCATTCGAATTGACATAAGGATTAATCCTTCAGATTTAGGTGGAATCTGAGCCGGCTCTTCCACCTCTCTAAGTTTTGGATGCATAATTATGTCTCTGTGGGGAGACCAGGGATAGATTCTGTATGACACAATTATTCTTCCCCTTGTCCAGCCATCACAAACAATGAGGCCAACTTTTTTGATACTTCCTTGGAAGTACGCACGCAAATCCCATTAACAAATTAAATGTTATGAAGAAAATCGTCTTGAAGCCTTGCTGTAGTTGTGAAGGATCCAAGTTGGGTCATATTGCAAACTTGAAAAGAAAATGACTAAGCTAGTGATCTCTGTTTTGGAAAGAAACTTTTCCTTGGAGGTGCTTTGGAGGCATGTGGGAGTGTTTATTTGTCTGGTATATGTGAATTACTCAGTTACATCTTACTGAACTGCAGATCATTATTTTTTACTGAGGTGCTTCTCCAAATCCACCGTAGCTAAATCAGCTCAGGTCAGTATGGTTTTAATACATTACTGTTAAAATTATGCTGTGAGCGTTACCCTTTCTTTTCTTTTTCTGTAGTGTGATGGTTGGATTCTGTAGGATTAGGAGCTGTGCAGGCACCACTTGCCTCTCCACTTGCCCAAAATGGCAGAAGTGCTATAGCTTCCACCAGAATCAGTTTTTTACCCAGTCGCCTGGGCTTTATAAGCTCAGTTGTTATTGAGTAAGCAGGCTGTAGGACATCACTTCTGAAGCATACTCAGGTGTACTGACAATCCACTTCTCAGCACTAACTTCAGTATGTACCTTTAATGCTCAGAATCACCTGGGGACCACAGGTGGGCAGGCACAGATCCGCAGCACAGTGCTGTTAAGCAACATGTGGGATCATACTCAGGTTAACAACCTCCCTCCCATGCTCCCACCTCCCTCCCTCCTTCTGTCCCTGTAAGCTGCTATATATTGTGGTTTAAAAATCTTCTCTCTGGCTCTGGCTTCCTTCACTGTACAGAATGGGGCTTCTGGAAAATGCCTTTCTAAGGCACTGGATATTATTGGTTTTGTATGGGTATGAGGTCCATGAGCAAAATTTGTCAAGAAGGACATAATCCTAATTCTGTTTGGAACTGATAAAGGAAACATAACAACCACTGTTATTATCAGAAACATGCGCATGCCAGCAGACTTCAACACATTCAATGTTAGATCCTTGTATATTGGGCTTGTTCACTTATTGATGCGCCCAAAATGGAGCTCCTAGCTGTGCATCTTGCAGCCTGTCGTGTGACTTGGTGCAATTCTGCTACACTAACTCCAAACTCATGAAGAAAAATAAATAAATCCATGTGTCAAATTACTGCGTGTTGCATACGTACATGGTAACAGCTAATGAAGTCCGTGCTTATGCCAGGCAGGAAGGGGAAATCTGCAGCCTTGTTAACACTTCTGAAATGAGAAGCAGAAAAAAAATCTCATCTGAAATTGTGGATCTACCTTCTTACCAATGCAAGATGGGTCCTGCCCCATGCAGCTGTGCAAAGAAACAGGGCAAAACGCTCTCCTAGGAATAACTTGAATTGAATAGTTCGGAGATGCCACAACCTTGTCGTTTCCAGGGAACTGATCAGAAATTTTCCATCTAAATTTGAACTGATCTGAAGTGGAATGAAAATGGTGCCAAGCTGTGAGCAAATTCTTTGTGCCCATCCTCCGTTTTCCTGTGGCTCTCCTTGGGCCTGACTCACCTCCTTCTGGGATCACTGTACATCCCACTCCTGAATTTTTTGGAAGCTTGTCTGATCCTCTACCCTTAAAGCACAGTTTCTGAGAGATTTATGTGCAATGTTGTGAATTTATATAAAAGTAAACATTTATTATACAGAGAATAAATACGGAAAAGCAATTTTATTTTATGGAAAAATCATTCTGTCAGAGACGCTATGCACATGATCTAATAAAACTCTTAGGAACACAAGAGGGAAATGCAGGGTTCTTTCACATTGGGGTGAATTTCACATGTAAGACCTCAGCTACACTGAGATCATGCTGTGAAGCAACCTATTGTATACATTTTGCATTGAAAACAAAAGGTAGAACTTCATTGAAATAATCATAAAACTATTTTTCCTATACTAACTACAGCTGTGGGGCATGTTTCTATGGAAACAGTTTTCCTTATGTGCTTCTCTATAGCTAAAGGTCTCAAATGGACCTTCTGTCTACTCATTGCCTGTATAAACTGCAGATTCTGTACAATAATCTCTAACACAGATCAGCTGAATCTCCTGATATGTGTCAGAAAACATTATCAGGAGGCAAACACCAGTTATTGCAGGTTCCCATAAATTTATAGATAATCAGGTCCTTAGTGGCAAGTTGGCATCTTCAGTGTAAGGACTGTATTGAGGAGTTCTGATTAGAGGTCATTGTCCTACCCAAAGCTGTAACACACAGCCAGGAATTCTGTGGCTTCACCTTTGCTGAACGAAGATTTATGTTGCTTTGATTTGAATAATTTATGCTGCATAGTGCCTTTCAGATACCAGAAGCTATAAACAATTTGTTCTTTGTTGACATAAGTAAAACACTTGCAAAATCGCTGATTAAATGAACTGTACACCTTTAATACTTTTCTTATGGCAAGCCATCGTTGTAGGAATAGAAGGCACATGTAAACCTGATATTCTTTCAGTGATACCTGACAGCACAAGTTGTTGGTAGATAAAGTCATGTAGACTATGAGACAGCTGCTATTTAAAAATACAGAATAAACCTTTTTAGGTATGCTCAAGCTATAAGGTAATAGTACATAATGTGTAAGCTCTTTTTGTATTCTTTTTACATTCAGAGACACTGAAATGTAAAGATACACAAATGCAGCCATTTTTTTATGCCTATGTACAAATAGTATTCTGTGCACAGATAATTCAGATGCAGATGAAGTATAGAGACTGCGATACCTATGTGACTGGATATTATTCAGTCTAGTAAAAGGCAATAGGTACATCTATGGGGGCAGCTCTGAAAGTAACACCTCCTATTTTATGATGTTGGCCCACAGCATCAGATGCAGATGGTGGTGGAATGGCAGTAGAGGTTAAACCTTCCCACCAACATCCCGTTATATTTTGTTGCTGGGCAGCAAAAATACAGCCTGTCAAAATGGTGCCTGGCATGGAAGCGCAGGTGAAGCGAAGGTGTGTCATTTAATTCCTCCATGTGGAAAAAATGGCAGCAACTGACATTTTTGAATGCTTGCAGAACATTTTTGGACACCAACCAGTGGGCGTGAGCGCAGTGAAGTGGTGGGTGGTGCATTTCATTGGTAGCAATAGAGACAGTGGGTCATTTCCACTGGTGCAAATTTTTGCAAGTGTGGTATTCAACTCTTATTCTGGTGAAAATGCGTAGACAGTGGTGGTGACTGCTGAAAACTAGTGTTTCTTAGCTAAGAATTCGCTCTGTCAAATACTTTTATTGTGCTCTTTGTTGCTGTTGTAGTTTCCATGGAAATAAATAGGAGGCATTACTTTCAGAGTGACCTATGTGCATTTATCATAATAACCAGAAAGATTTGTTTCCAAACTGTGAAATATTATCAAAGAACAACACGGTCCACAGCCATGCATACTGTTGCTGGAATGAAATTGTGTTATAAGAACTCCTAGTAAATGATGAAGTTTACAGGCAGTAACTTGGGGCCCCAATACAAGTAAGACTTTGGAATGGGTCTGGTCCAGAGGAAGGCCATGGAGATCATCAGAGGGCTGGAGCACCTCTCCTGTGAAGACAGGCTGAGGTAGTTTGGCTTGTTTAGCATGGAGAAAAGAAGTGCCTGGGGAGATCACATTGTAGCTTTCCAGTACCGAAGGGAGATCATGCGCACGAGTGAGATCAACATTTTACATGCACAGATAGATAGTGACAGGACAAAGGGGAATGGCTTTGAACTAAAAGAGGAGACATTTAGGTTAGATGTTAGGAAGAAATCCTAACAGGCTGCCCAGATAATCTGTGGGTATCCTATCTCTGGAGGTGCTCAAGGCTGGGTTGGCTGAAGCCCTGGGAAGCCTGAGCTGGTGAGGGACAGCCCCACCCACAGCAGGTGGCTGTACTCACTGATCTTTGGTGTCCCTTCTAACCTAAGCCATTCTGTGGTTCTATGAACCTGTGAGTTCTTGTTATTGTGCAGGTGAGTAAGATTCATCCTACCCATCTTTGGAGTTCAGCATGACTCCAGCAGAGCTGGACAGTCAGAAATGTCTGATATTTTATGTAAGAATTTCCTCTTTCTGGTTTTATTCTGTGGTACTGTGTTTTTGGACACCAATAGAAGACTTTTCTATGTACGCCATGTTTTCCATATACTGCAAGGTGGCTGAACCTGTGTCCTATGTAATGTGCTAAGTAAATGTGCTTGGGCTAACCTTTCTAGCTGGGCATGCTGCATTTGGGTGAAAGGCAGCAGGAGGGAATGAACAAGGAGGAAAGCATGATGAAATCCATTCTGGCTCTTGCTGTTTTCTGGGAACATCTAGGAGTTGAAGACAATGTCTTTGTTTATTACCGCCTCTGCAGCCCCGCCATGCAGTCCATATTGTCATCACCGTGAATTATCAGCCATGGATTGGGAAGAAAATTTCTCACTTTAGAAAAGGATGCGGATTTCCTGAACTCACCATTATGATTGTTTATACCGGAGCAGAGTGTGCTCAGAATAACCAGAGGTTGCTGTAAGCATGTGGGGATAATCTGTGACCTCCTAGAGGACCTTCTTCCTTCTTCTTTTTTTTTTCCACTGCTCTTACATGAATTTGATTCCATTGCTTTACTGTTGTTTGGATACCTAGGGCTTTCATTTCCTGCAGATGAACGTTTTGAAATGTGTGGAGTCTTGAAAGCATATTCAGCACAGGGAAACCTGCGGAGTGGTTCAAGGGTGGTGGATCTCACTGGATCTAACAAAGAGAAAGCTGTGGAAGAAGGACATCCTGCTGAAAAGAAATATGGTCAGAAAGGCAGAAAAATAAATAAATAAATAGACAATTTAAAAAAAAAAAAACAAAAAACAAAAAACCTTTTTTTTCTTCTCAGTTTACACATTTAGGTTCACTCCAGGCATTCTTCTACCAGTCAACATCAGCCACCCATGAGTACCTCTGTTTGTTGAAATACCTGAGGTCGCATTACAGGTGTACTGAAATGTTAAATATCTGTTTGTTCTTTTGTTTTGTTTTGTTTAAATTATTAACTACTGACTGGTGAGATACAAGTACTTATGGATTATGGGCAATCATTTCAAATATATAAACTTATTTCATAGTTAGGTCTCACTTCACAGTCACATCCAGGAACCTAATACTCTTAGCTCCAGATTTCTGCAAGAGCTACATTAAGGAGATCCAATCTGACACTATAACGTTTGCTATTCTGCTTTTTTCTTATTATTTTTTTTCTTTCTTTCTTTTTTTTCTTTCAGTTAGTTTCTTTTTTGTTGTTGTTATTGTTAACATATCCAAGCTGCATCTAAGCCCCATGCACCATCTTGGGCTTACCTCCCTTCTCCCAGTTGTCAAAGTAAATCTCTGTTGGGGTTAAATGCAAAGAAAATGAATAAGCAAGGAAAACTGCATTAAAAAGAAGGCAATCTGGAGCCAGAAACATCTCTACTCTGTAGCTTTCTTTGCCCCTGGCAGAAGCCAGTGTTGCAGGGCAGCTTACAAATGTGAGCACCAGCATCTGGGGTCACCTAGCACTGTGTGCAAACTCTCTTTCCCCCAACCCATATCAACAGTGTGAAGCCTGCTCAGACCTTGAGCTGCAGCTACTCTGATTCCCATTGCATTTAACACCGATGTTTTACCAGCTAGCTGTGGTTCTGTGTTTTCAGCTCTGAAGAGCTCCTTTGCTGAAATAATGTTTCCATCATTTATAAAAACTCCACCATCGCTTTAGCACCAGGCATGTCAGCATACATTTAAGGTATCGACACCTGCATCTCGACTCACCCTTTGAATTATGGAAGAGCAGTAAGAGCTGCCCATTGGAATGGCAACTTCATTAATCAGCCTTTTAATTTCACAGTATATTGCTGTTAGGGATGAAGAGATGCCTGACTTGGGTTTGGCTAAACCTATGCTAACTGCAATGTTTACAAAGGAAAGCACCACACACACACACACAAAAAAAATTAATATTGGACAAAATATAATCATATTTGCTGTTAAAGACCGTGTTTTTCATTCTAAGCACATCCATCCCTTTCTCTTTGTTTTGTGACATGCAGTTTTTAGGTTGTTGCTTTCACTGTTTGCATTTTGTGGGATGGAGAAACCTGAATAAACTTCCCTTCAAAACCTCTGTCCCAAATCTTGGTTTTTGTTCCCTTCTCCATAAATTAACATGGCCTGGTGTTGCCGCCTTGTAGCAACAATGCAGCAGATCTTAGGGTGAGACCCTACAGGATGGAGAGGTAATTCTATGTTGGTGTAGGATGGGTCTGGCTTGGTCACGCTCCCTAGCTGCATGCTCCCATGTCCCAAGTCACGTACCCCCCTGTACAAGACAGAAATCCCAAATCCCTGTGGTGACAACCAAGAATAGAAGGTCCAGTATTTCAGAAGCAGCAATACATCTAGGTCTATTTCCCAAGAAGTGTTGTGCATCTCCATCATGAGCAAATGTCTTGGGACATCTGTTCTGGAGATGGTGGTTACCCTAGTGGCATTGATACTTAGCATCAGGAATTTATGGTCTGTGTCCATCAGAAGCACAGTAAGCAGTGATTTTTAGGCTGGCAGTGTAATTCAGGTAGGAAAGGACCCAGTGGGTCACCCAGTCCAACTTTAAGTATGATCCCATAGGCAACTGAGCCATGTGCACTTATAGCTGGGTATGTCTCATAAGACTTGCTTCAGTTTTTTGAAGAACATGACTATGAAGACTATATAAGTATTCTCCTAGTGAATATTGACTTGGATTAAGGAGTCCATATAATTTATTATTTGTCAAATATAATTCTAACGAAAAGAAGAAAGCATTATTGATGTTCTGCAAATAGTTTTGCTTGGCCAAATAAATTTCAGATTTTTTGATGATTGGTTTGCAAAATTCTTTGTCGTTCTTTACACTGAAGATGGCTTCCAGCAGCAGACCTAAGCCTGACATCTTCCTTTCAGCTTGGCAAATAAGAGAAGCACATGAGGTCACCTGGCTTGCAGCTCATGTCTAACTTGGAGGTAGGAAAAATTGGTGACTGCTGAGTCTTGTTACTGATCGGCTGTCTAATAAAATATAAAAATGAAGCAATGCTAAGAAATGTCTGTTTAACCACCCCTGCCAAAAATCTTTCTTAACGTACAATTCAGGATTAGCAAAGGTACTAATGCAATTTCTCTCCCACTGGACCTGTTTTATTTTAAAATCACTTTAGAAGTAATAGAAACTCTAAGCGTCCACAGTTTACATTTGACATTTCATCCAATTTATCTGTTATGTAAGGATGATATATCTGAATATGGAGGATCTTGAGGCACGGGAAGGTTGCCTGGTAATGCACAAATAGACCACAAAGGAAGTTTTCTTCTCCCTCGCTCACATTATGATTCTCTGAAGGACGGTATCATTTTCACATCTCCTCCCTCAAGCAGCATGAAGTCTGTGTCCACAGAGCCTGGATATTTGCCATGGGAAAACAAAACAACAAACAGGGATGAAAATGAAACAAAACAACTCTTTTTTTGTTTGTTTGTTTACGAAAAATCTTAGAAAGAAAGGGACAAAAATTCAGCCATGTTCAGTTACTGTTACTAGTAAGTTATTTTTAAAATTAATTGCATCTGCCTGCTTCTGGAAAAATAATCACATGAGCTATGACGTAAAAATTTAAACAAGAAAAATCATTCAGAAAACTCCAGTGCATTTCTCTCACGTATTTGTAAAAAATGGGGATTAGTCAGTTCCAGGCATTTAAGTGAACATGCAATTGCCCGAACTGTGACTGCAGCAATCCTCAGTGCTGCTCATGTGTGCACGTGAGGCAGCCAAGGGGAGCACCCACTGCTTCTCTGTCATGGGGAGAAAGAGGTTGCCTCTGGCAGAGGCATGGCAAAAACAGCTGTGATGGAGACTCCTTAAACTGTTCCAGCTAGGTCTGCCAGGTTTAATCTGATCATACCCCTCTTTTACTGTTATACAAAAAAACCCAACAGTGTGTAATTACTTAAACCTTCCTTCTCGAATGCACTCTCTAATTTGAGGTGCCTCACCTTTGGTGATTTGTGAGGTATGTGGGACATGATTTTGGAGAGAATGGCACTTCACTTACAAATGTTGAAGACAACAGGACTTGACAACATACACCACAGCTTTACATCCAGACATGTCTCAAATTAGAGAAGCAATGCTGGGCTCCGCTCTCCCCTGCCATTCCAGCACAGGATCCGCGCATCCACATGGTGCAGGTGTGGGGTCTATGTACTGCATGGCTCCTCTCCTTCCACACAACATCACCCTGAGAACTGCAGGTTTGGTGATGGGCAGGGAACATGTGGAGATGTTGTGAGATATTGCCCCGCATTTGGCTTCCAGGAAGGAAATGTGATAAGTGCTGAGGCAAAAGAAATAAAAGGGAGAGGACCCATTCAACTTATTATCTATGGTATGGAAAATGCCTAAGGGTCCCAGGGAACACGACACCGTCAAGCAGTAGACACAACAAAAATAGAAGCAAAGCCCTGAAGTGCAAATAACGCAAGCAAATGAAGGCAAGATGCTCTGTTACAACCCATTTTGTACTTGGGAAACCGAGGCAGGGAAAGATTAAATAGTGATTTGCTCAACAGCACATGGGAAATGCATGGCAAAGGCAGAGACCTCCTCCAGTTCTCAAAACCCAGGTGTTCCCAAACTACAGCCGGGCAACCTCCCAGCCCCCTTTTGTACCCTATTCTTTTACTCCTGCCTCTCACTGATTTCTTTTATCTACATCAAGACTTTCATATTACAATAGCACTGGCCTCCTGATTTTTTTTTATTTCCTTATTAAACCCTGTATATAACATGATATATTGAGCTCCATGCCACACCTTAGATCAAAGCATGTCTTCTTTCAAAGAGAAGCAGTGGCACTCGGGGTAGGGGGAGCTGACCCCCTCCTGCCCTGATGTCCCTATCCAGACTCCCCATTGAGTCACAGCAAGGACAGTCATAGCTTGGAGATAGGCCACCGTGAACTCTGATAATGCTGACAAGCCACTCCTCATGAACACAATGAGGATACATTAGCACAGAGAGGAACCAAAAATATATAGGATGAAGAAAATTAGGCAAATCAGAGATGCATTCAATTTTGCCTCTTCTCCCAAAGGTCTCTGGAGGAGCACAGGCAGTTTAACCACTTTAACAAGCTGCAGAGTCCAGAGGCGATGTACTTAACTCTCTTCCTCCTTACACTCTGAGCACCCAGCTCCTTGTTTTCTGCTTGTTGCCAGCAGGGCTAATGCAAGATTTTTTATCTTTAGCCCAACACCAGCTTATAGCACATTTCTCCAAGATCTGTTACCCCATTCTCTCGTTTATTTGCGTCAGTGGAGCTGCAGCAGGCTGTCATTTGCCTTCTCCCTGACTGGAAAGACACTCAGGGCTCCAAAACCTTCCCTATTTCTCCACACACTTTTTGTCATCCCACTGTGGCAATTGCTTGGCACTCCTGATGTGTACCTAGAAACTTCCCTGCCGCAGCCCGGCTAACCACGGAGAGCTGATAATCTACTAATTAATAACATGGAGTTAGTGAGTAACTCATGCTTTACAAATAAGTCAGCACACAGAGGTCTCAAGACCCCGGTGCATCCAAAGGAAGCCCGAGAGAAACTAATTGACATCTGTGGGGGCTACAAGGTCTGTTGGCTAGCCTTGCAGCTCTCCACAGCTGCTCATGCATACCCAGAGGAGCTAGGAGGAGGCTGCAGGCAGCCAATTTTTAAACAAAGCCAGAAATCTCCTCATCGTTGTGGATGGGTGAAAGCTTGCGTGCGTGGATGTGTGGCGAGGAGCTTAAACAGAAGTGAATATGCAAGGAACGTGTGGTGTGGTGTGGATGCACCAAAGCCTAAGTGTTTCTTGCTTAGCAATGTTGAGGACATGATTTCCTTCTTTAAGAAAAAATAAATGAATAAGTACTCATTTCCCCGACAGCGAATCCCACCCCCTGCCCCAAAAGGAGTAGCATGACTCTGCCTGTGAAGCAGTGAGGCCTGCATGCCAGCCCTGGGCCTCCATTTCTTTGGGGCTGTTAGAGGGGACCCAGTTCTTTCTGAAAGCCTCATCCTTGTCGCCCTGGGCAAACCACTGCTGGGGCAGCTTTTGCTGCAGAAGCAAAAAGGAAACTACTAGGACAACAAGAGCCAGAGCCCTCAGTGTGGGGCAAGGAGGGCAAAAATTCCACTTTGATGCTTCTGGTGCCACAAGCATCACTTGTCCCACTGGAGCAGCAGCTCCGCCAGGCTTGAAGGGCTTCTGAAAGCTGACCATAGGTGTGGCAGGCAGAGGGAACCTTTGAAATGGCCATGAAGCACACGGCAGGGTTTCAGTTTTCCCTGCTGTGTATGCTGGGTGCTGAGGGGCCACATCCTGTTGGTCACTTGTATTTCCTGGCAGCAAGGGAAGCCCTGGCTGAAATATGGGCACAATGCGGGGGAAAACCACAAGGACAGGATGTTCCCCTATTAAGGAAACTCTAGGAAAATTAGAAGTGTGCTGCGTGTATCAGAAAGAGATTTGGATGTGCCATTCAATGGCTGAGTATACTAAATGAAGGTTGTCATATGTCTTGTCCCACTGGCTTTTCCCTGCCAGTGCATGCCTTTCTGGCTGCTTCTACTCTTCCTTTTCTGTGCTGGACACAGGGCTGTGCTGCAGGGAAGGACTGCCCAGCTCAGGCAAAGCCAAGAGTCCCATCTGGGTAAATGCTCCTCTCAATAGTGGCTTTTGCTACATGGAGAATCAGGGACGCTTACAAGGGATCAGCAGCCACAGTGGGACTAGGAGCCAGGGAGAACTGCCTCCTGGGGACCATTCCACCACAGGGCTGGGAGTCAGCCTGTAGCAGGGAACGAGGAGCCTTTCCATGCTAACTCTCACAAGGCAGAAAGCCAGTAACCCCTTCTTCCCCCAAAGCCCCAAGGAGCAGAAGGAGAAGACGAGCCCATGTCATTCTCCCCACCAACCCCTCAGAGCCTCGTTGATGGAGGGGGGCTTGGAAGCCCAGTAGGCTGCTGCTGGATAACCTGGTTGCAGCGCTCATTCTCTTCTACCTAGAGCTACTGTTCTTGGGCTTCCCACCTCCCCAGCTCTCACCTACAGTAATCCCGATCATAAGCACCTCTGCTCAGCCCTGCCTGCAACGTGGAGCCCTGCCTGCCGCCGCCACGAGAATGTCTCCATTGTGGCCCGGCTCAGGCACTGTATATAATCTTTCTCTGCCAATATATGTCTTCATGAGCTGCTCCCCTCCCCCTGCCGAAAATAAAACGGCTATTCTTTTCTGTTTTAAGTAGATTTCATGCAATAAAAAACGTTTTATTGCTTCCAGTAATTGGTATTTAATTTGCAGGCCTTTACAACTTGCAAAGAACAGACTGCTTGAGCCGGAGCACTGGTATGTGTGAGCACTTTGTGGATTTTATTCCACTGGCACTCGCTTAGTTGACCGGTGTAAAATGATACAATTATGGTTTTGCAATCAGAAAGGTTGCAGATAAAGACCCAGAGAGACGTTACAGGGTCCTGGGTCCAATTTGAAGCAGCAGGCAGGGCCATATAATTTTAGAGGGCGCTGCCAGCCTCAGACATCAAAACTTGACTCCTGTTAAGTGTTTTCTATTTTACTGTCAAAATATCAAAGGCTGTTATTTAAACCCTGACTCTCTTAAAGTTGATTTTCTTTCTCTCTCCTTCCCCCCCCCCTCCCCCCCACATCGTTTTTTTTTTTCTTTTTTTTCTTTTTTTTTTTTCCTTTTTTTTTCTTTTAACTGCCCCGATAAGCACGAGCCGAGGCGACCTGTGAATCATTCATTGAGCAGAGGCACTGCAGCTCTTTAGGGCTTCAGCACCCGAAGGGCTCGGACCCCATCCCCACGGATGGGGAGGCAATGAGATAGTCCCGGCCCTCGGGGCGTCCATCTCTTCACCCACCCGCAGCCCGCGGGCGTGGGGCCGAGAGACGGCCATACATCTGCCCCCCCAGCGCACCGCTGCCCCATCCCGCCCCACGGGCACCTCAGAGCGAGAACCACCGCGGGAGGACCGACCGCGGAGCCCCGCGTCTCCCCCACGCCGAGTGCCGCCCGCCGGAGGGGCCGGAACGCTCCGGCGGCAGTCGTGGGCTGCGTCCTCCGCGTGTAGCGTGGTGTGGAAGCGGAGGTAAATCCACGGGCTTCTGCCCGTAATGACCCCGCAAATGAATTATTCCTTCCCCCGAGGATCGAGCAGTTTCTCATTCAAGTTTGCTCGAACGTTTCGAGAAATTTCGTTCTCGGGGAGAAGAGACAGCCGTGCCCCTGACAGAATAAATAAATAAACACCGAAAGGGTCTTCTGTAGGAAGGGAGGTAATGTGCTCAATTATTTTCTGAAAAAAGATCATAACATCTGGAAATTGATATCAAATGGTGTACAGCCCCTGAGAGACGATAAACTTCCACTGGATAATATTTCCACTAGAAATCTTAATAATCCCATAAATCTTCCCTGCGAATTGGGAAAATGTAACAGTTCATTGAAATGCTCATTGGGAAATAATTGAAAAAATGTAATAGTTCGCTGAAATATTCGAGTTTTTTCCTGCCTTTGGTGCTGTTGCTAACTCCGTGCATGTGTGTAAATATCCCTACTTCGTTTTAAAGCCGTACGCAGAATATTCCCTGGAGCGCTGCATACCGTAAAAGCAAAATATGCCCTTTTGACTTATTAATCATTATTACAGAGCTCAGAGCTGCAGCGTCCCTCGCACAGGGCTGGGGGAGGCGAACGGCCCTCTGCGCGCATTTTGCGTCCCTACGATCGGCGCAAACTTTGCGGCTCAGAACTTTTTCTCTCTCTCTCCTTTTTTTTCTTCCCCCTTCCCCCCCCCCCCCCCCCCGCAATTATTATTGTTATTATTATTGTTGTTATTGTTATTATTCTTTTCCTGACAGACTCTTCCAGTTCCTCTCGAGTTATCCCGAGCTACCGAAATCAAGGGGACCTCTCGCGTGTGCGTTTTCGCGCTGAGTTGATGTACCCCTTCGATTACATTTCTACGAGTCGGACTAACGGGAACGAAGCTCTCCGCGTTTCTGCCGCACTCCATTCGCTTCTGCAGCCCCCCGCGGCCGGAGCGCTCCGTAAGGACCCACCGGTCGGGCCCCGACGGCAGCGCATTGTGGGCAGCCCCGGCCGCAGCCCCTCCGCCGTTCGTTCTCCGTCCGAGGTCGTTTCTCTCTGTCTCTTTTGCAAACGTTTTCCTAAAAATAAAACTTCCACAGTAATGTTTTAAGATGAGGTTCGCGAGGAAACGGTTTAATTTTCACCATATGTCACCACAGATTAAAGAAGAAAAAAAAAAAAATTTCCTCTGAAGCTACCAAAACGAAAATACTCTATTTAAAAAGACTTAATATAAGAATGCGTTTTCCTTAATGCGTCCTCCCCCCCCCTACCCTGTAGGCCATTTTACGACCCCCAAATAAATCTTTCAGGTGGCGGCGAGGCGAAGAAGCGGCGCACCGATGACGGAAGAGCAGCCCCTGCCCCTCGTTAATGCCACCGACGGGTGGGTCCGTGGCAGCCACCCAGCGCCGGGACGGAAGGACCCATCTGAATGAAAATCTATTAGCCCTCCTCGCAGAGACTGGCGTCGCGGAAATCAATAAACAGCAGAAAAAGGGAACGAGGCGCAGGTTCCTAAATTAAAAAAAAAAAAAAAGAAAAGAAAAGAAAAAAAAAAGAAAAAGAAAAAAGAAAAAAAGAAAAGAATCCCATCTATGAAATGTGCGAGGACGGCTGTAAAATCCTGACCCCCTCGATCGATACTGATAAATATTTAATGCTTTCTTTCTTTCTTTCTTTCTTTCTTTTTTTTTTTCTTTTTTTTTTTTTTTCCCCCTAAACACAAATTGAAACCCATTAACGCCGCATCCATTCTTATTATTAAAACAAATTGTCCTCGCAATGATGCGCCCTGGAAATGGAGCCCGATTGAAAGGGCAGCCTCGGAAAGATGTTTACTCGCTTTCATGTAAACCAATAAAAACCTGCGGGAGTCCGTAGAGCGGGCGGGAGGGTTTGATGTGCGATGTCCATGATTACAGCCCCGGAATTAATCACGGGAGGGAGGAGGGGGACAGAGGGCTGCGGTGGAGGAGAGGGCTGCGCCCGGTGTTCCGAGCGGCGCTACCCGCTCGGCGCTCCTTGCCGCGCGGATCCGAGCGGGGGTTTCGCTGTTGGCTTATTTGCCCCATTCCGACCGACATCAGCTGAAGGGTGGGGGTGGAGGGGGGGGGGGAGGGGGGTAGGGAGGAGAGGGAGGGAATCGGCTCCGTTCTACGTCACGCCTTGAGTCAATGTACAAACGTAAATTCCTCTTAGAAATATGAAATCCAACGCTTTGCTTTGGAAATGCTTAAAGCTGAGGCAACGCTGACACTCATTCAGAATGATTCCTCTCGTTTCTCTCGGAGAAAGCCCCTCATAGTCCCTCTGCAGGGGGAACAAAACCCACCAATTTATGGATATTAGGCTAAATAAACGCTCTTCTGTAGCAAGGGGTGCGGGGCCGCTCCCCGCCGGGCGATGAGTGCACAGTGCCGCTTTATGCTGCCCCGGGCGCTGCAGGCTCCGGGTTGAGAGCACCCTGGGCGGGGATCGGGGTGCGGGGTGCTTTCGGGGACGGGGCGGCGGGGGAAGGGGGGGTGCTTTGCGGGTAGTTCAGTCCCGCGGAGCCAGAGGAAGGAGGATGGGGAAAGGGGGAAGAAAGTGGGGTGGAAGTTGGGGAGGGAATCGATCGACGCTGAGCTCCTGGAAGGGATTGGAAGGGGGTGGAGTGGGGGGGTTGGTGGCGCGGATCTCCTTGAGGCCGTGCTGGGAAGGATGGGGTCCGGGTGCTCAATAGAGTGCCGGGATGTCTTCCCCGCGGGGTAGAAGTAGTTTTGCGACAGTGTCCCAGGAGCTCCGTGCCTGCAGGGAACGGGTTTTGGACGGCAGCTTCCTCCCTCCCTCTGCTTCCTTGCTCCCTCCTCCCCCAGCCCACCTCTCCTCCCCAGTCCGTTATCAGAGCGGCACCGAGCGCCATTCCCCCCCGTATCCTCAGCCAAAGTTTGTGGCGGGCTCCAAAGTACCCTCACCTTCATCCGCGCTCTTCGTGCCCTCGCTGCCCGCACGCTGCCGGGGGGGCCGCTCCCCACCTGTGACTGGACGGGCCCGTCAACCCCCGCGCCCCTGCGTGGGCCGTCGGCCGGGTCCCCAGGGGGGAGGAGCTGAGATCTGTACCGCTTCTTTTTATGCTTATTTTTTTTTCCCCCCACTATTTTCCTCCTTTCCCTTTCCGATGCTTTGTTTCGCTTTTTGCACTGAGAGAGACCTGAGGCGGGTGCCCTCACGCCCGTGCTCCCCAACAGTCCGCCTCCTCGCAGCCTTCGGTGCCGTCGGGCCGCTCATTTTCCGCGCTACCGGAGCCGGGGAGGGGTGGGGGGGGGGGGGGGGATGAGACCGCTGTCCAGGGGGCAGCGAGAAACGGGAGTGCCACGGGGCTTCACTCCCTCTGGCAGCTGTTTTGGGTTGTTGTTTTTTTTTTTTCTGTTTTTGGTGGTTTTTTTTTTTTTTTGGGGGGGGGGGGAGAGGGAGGAGAGGGGGTGATGGTTTTGTCCTGGTTCTCGAGGACGGATGCCCCAGGAGTAGCAGAGGGACGCGAGGCTGGGAGTGGGCACTCCGACGCAGGCACACGGCTGAGTGCGGCTCCGGAATCTGCTTTTTTCTTTTCTTTTTTTTTTTTTCTTCCTTTTTTTTTTTTTTTTTTTTTTTTTTCTTTAAGACATTGCTCCCACGTCTCCCGTTTCCCATTATTATTCCGTATTATTAATGCGGAGCCGTGAGATGCGTACGGAGCGCTCGGGCTGACGGCTCCGCGTATCACGGTGCGCGGCGTCCACGGCCCCTCCGCCAGCTCCGGGGGAAGGACGTGGCCGAGACACAGAGGCACAACGACTCGCTCTGCCGACACCCAACGATCCATCCCTGTCCCCTCCATCATCATTTCCAATTCGCGCAGGGGGAAATTGATTTTTTAAAGCCCTTTATTAATTGCTTCCTCGATTATTTCCCCCCCTCCTCCAGCGGAGGTGTTAACTCTGCTGCCGCGGGTTCCTTTGGATTCATTACGCCTATCAGTGGGGCTTTTAACTCTGCGCTCATTCCCAGAGCTCTCCCCGAAAAGGGACTACTGCTCCGCGCTCGGGCCGGGACCTCCGCACCGGGCAGCGCGGGGCTGTGCCGTGGGGCTGCCCCAGGGCCGGGGGACGTCGGCACCGAATGGAGCTGGGGCGGAATCCCGAAAGAGAGCCGGCTCCGTGCTGAAAGCCGGCGGGGTGGGTGCCGTTAAAAATAAATAAATAAATAAGAATGAAACAAACAAAAAAAAAAAAAAAAGGGGGGGGGGGGGGGAAAAGAAAGAAAAAAGGAGAGAGGCAGACGATGTCGCGCTCCATTTGCCGTGTACGAACTCCCGTGCTAACACACCGCCCCGCACGCACGCAGCAGGACAGCTCCGCAGCCACACACACGCGTTTCCCGCAGCGGCACCTCCGCGCATCGCGCTGACATTGACACCACACGACGGAACGCGCCGTGTCCGCTCCCCCCCCCCCCCCCCATCCACTCCCGGTCCCGCTCCCCCCGACCCCACGCACCTCGCGGGGCCAGCGCACCCCCAGCGCACTGCAGCGTTGTGCCCCTCCGGTTGCGGTGTTGACCATTGAATTACGCTGAATCCGGCTGCATTCCCAACGAGCGCGACAAAAGCACCTCGGCAGCTTTTTTATTCGTTACCTTTTTTTTATTGAACAATGTTTTTCTGTTCCTCTCGCTCCCGTGGCCGCGGGAGCGCAGCCGCCGCCGGGCTCGGTCCGGTTCCGCTCGGAGACGGGCGATCGCCTTCCCCTTTCCGCAGACGGATGGGGGGTTTGGGGTTTCTCTCCGTCCCCCCCTCCCTCCCGCTCCTCTCTCCCTCTTTTTCCCTTTCGCCTCCCTAAATCAAGGTGCGGAGATGCCAAGCGGTGATGAAACGAGAAGAAAGCCAATTGCTGGCCTGAGGTGGGGGAGATCGCTGCTGGGAGTCCGCCCGCGACCACGGAGCGGGCGGTAATTGCTGCAGACGGGGAGCGGGGGGCTGGGCGGAGGTGGCCATGTATAAATAGTGTGATCTCAAATTGAAAGGCATAAATAACAGCGGGAGTGAGCTCACCCCGCACAGCCCATCTTCCGCCGCACGCTGCGTGCGGGGAGCGCGGCCGAGGCCGGGGGATCCGTGTGGATAGCAGCGCGGGCAGCCATGGAAGAACTCACGGCTTTTGTATCCAAATCTTTCGACCAGAAAAGCAAAGAGAGCGGCGGCGGCGGCGGCGGCGGCAACAAGAAGGAGACCATCACGTACCGGGAAGTTTTGGAGAGTGGGTTGGCTCGCTCCAGGGAGCTTGGGAACTCCGATTCGGCGCTGCCGGACATGACCGAGGGCAGCAATCATTGCCCCGTGCACCTTTTCAAGGACCACGTAGAAAGCGACAAGGACAAGCTGAAGGAGTTTGCCGCGGGCAGGACGACGGAAGGTAAGAGCGGGGCCCCCCGCCCGGCCCTGGCCCTCGGAGCCCCGGCTCGGTGGGCCCGACCCCCCCTCCCCTAGCTCCGCAGCGGACTTCCGCGCACCGCGCACGGCGCCGTGCGGAGAGAGCCGCAACTTCGGGCCTCCCCCGGCCCCTCGCGAGGGGCATTTCGCCCATCGGCGTGGTTCGGTGCTGGCAAAGCACGCCCGCTGGGTTCGGTGCTTCCGGGCCGTCGGTGCGCGGCGGTGCGGGGAGAGCCCCGCATCCCGAGTACCCCCTGCTCATCACCTGGGCCGGGCCGGGCCGGGCCGGGGGGGACGCGGCGGCCCCGCTCCTCGGGAAGGGATTGACATTAAAGGCGGTTTCCGAGCTGAAATCGTGGCCAAGCTCGTATGGAAAGGAGAGAATTAAACAGGGAGTGGGGGGTGATAGAAAGTTGAGAAAGTGTCTCCGGGTGGTGGGACAGGTGGGCCCGCCCGGGAGCTGCTGGCAGAAAGGCAATAAAAGCGGTTAATAGGTGGGGAACAGCGAGAGGCCTCTCAGCCGCTTCCTTCTGTTTGATCTCGTTTAGTAGAACAAGGGGTGAAAGGCAGTTTAATTTGCAGGCCCACCGTTGGTTTCGTACCCTTCCCTTTTCCACCTTGGAAGCGACGGGCTCAGCCTCATGTCCCCCATTCCGGCCGCAGCCGTCCCCGCAAGGCACTGCCGGGATGGGGCGAGGGGCTGCGAGGCACTGGGAGCGCTCAGCGGAATTACAGAGGGGGAGAGGGCTGGGAAAGGAGACCGGGGTACGGCCGGGGGGAAAAAAAATGTTAATAAACAAACAAACAAGTAAATAAATAAACAAACAAACAAAAAAGAGGGAGAGAGAAAGAGAAAAAACTAAAAGGGAGAAAAAAATAAAAAGAAGAGGGGAAAAAGAAAAAAAGGAAGGAAGGAAGAAAGAAAGAAAAGAGAACGAGGGAAAAAAGGAATCTCCTTGCTACTGCCCCTTTTCCTCGTGTATCGAAATCCTGGCTGTGTGTTTAGCTAATCTCATCTATGGCGAGGGGCTGGGGGTGGGGATGGAAGGGAGGAGTTGGAGCGCACGGAGGTGCCTGCGACAGCTTAAATTCACGCCAGGTTGCAGTCGGATTACAACTCATTCCTGCGTGTGATTTCAGTGTTGTTAATATTTTATACCCAGTGCGGATGTGCTGTAGACCCGTACCTCCGAAAGGAGACACAGCTCTTGGGAGCGGCCCGTTCTCGCTGTCGGCATTTGCTGGGTCCGTATCGCGGCTCCTAACAGGGGTTCAAATACACCATGAGCAGCCGACACCTCCGGGCCGGACCCTTCCCCAGCTTGTGCGGGGAGCCCGAGGGGTTCGCTAACGGGCAGAAGTGGAGGCAGAGCTCTCAGCCAGGTGCCCGCTCTGCTTCAGCGCAGGCACAGCTCGGGACGGTCTGTGAAGGTCAATGAAGTGACACTGTGCAGTCGGTCTTCCGAATTTCGCTGTGTTCTAATCGTGTGGGCTTGTAGATATGTATACATGTATGTATGTGAGTTTATATGTCTGTGTGTACATATGTATGTGTGTATTTATCTGTGTGTGTGTAGAAAACGTAAGCACTTGGCGAGAAAAAATGGCCCCGACCTGGAACAACCCGCGGGGCAGGGGGTCCCGGGCAATGCTTCTCAATCCCCCCTCCCCCGACCCTCTCCCCCCCAGCTCCGCTTGCCTTCCCCTTAGTCCCGTTTATAAGGGCTTTAAGCCTCCCGGCACTGAGAAGAAGAAGGAGGAAAGAGGGAAACAAACCCTCTGTGCGGATAAGGAGGGAGTGTTTGGAGAATTTGGAGATACTTCCAGCCCGCTGCTTAAGCCGTGCCTGGTGGGGGGGAGAGGGGGGGAAGGGGGGGGTAAAGGGCAGACGGTCCCGGTGTCAGCCCACGGAAAGTTTCGTTACGAGGGGAACATTTCCACTGTGGCTTCACCGTGACAGCGGTGGGGAGCTGCTTACACAGCCCAGTTTACTTCGGGAGGAAAGAGGAAAGCAGAAATCCCATTTCACCGCCGCGAGATAGCAGGGCCGCAAGAAAGCAAAGGGAATTTAAGTATATGTACAGAAGCGAATATCTCGATTTTCTGCCGGGAATCGGCCGAGTTCAGCCCTCCAGCGGCCCCTGGCCTGGCCCGGACGGCGCGGCCCGGCCCGGCCCAGCGCTGCTCGGCAGCCTGCGCCAGTCGGGGTCCCCGCAGGTGGGACCGAGTGCCAGGATCGGGGAGGGAGGGGGGAGTGCGGAGAGGTGCTGAGGGGCTCAGCGTTGTTATCTCCTCCCGCAGGGATCTATGAGTGCAAGGAGAAGCGGGAGGACGTGAAGTCGGAGGACGAGGACGGCCAGACCAAGCTGAAACAAAGGAGAAGCAGAACCAATTTCACACTAGAGCAGCTGAACGAGCTGGAAAGACTTTTTGATGAGACTCACTACCCGGATGCCTTCATGCGGGAGGAACTAAGCCAGAGGCTGGGACTGTCTGAAGCTAGGGTGCAGGTAAGAGAAAGGCTCTATATCTGGAAGCGTCACTGCTCGTTGCCGGCATATCCCAGCGCGGTGCCCGCTCCGTCCCGAGCGGGAGGCGGAGACGAGTGCTGTACCGTCCTGACACCCTGTCCTGTCCGAGGGCAGCTACTCGCTCCTTGCATTGCCTAGGAACGTGATTTAATGATTTTTTTTTTAAATTATTATTATTAATATTGACTGGGGTAGTGGTGGTGACGATGTGTCTCTAGTAACTGTGCGATTATTATTATTTAATTTATCCTCCTACTTTCCCTTGCAAAAGCGTCCTTAATTCTCTCTTAATCCTCATTTCTTCCCCGCTTCCTTTAATGGGGCCGTTAGGATAAGGAAAAAACAACAAAAAAAAGCCCCGACCACAATCGCCGTACGCGGGGCCGGGTGCTCGGGGACGGGATTAGCGGGGCGGGGGGAAGGTGCCCCTCCGCCTCACGCAGCGTATGAATGCATGGCACCCATCTGCCGAGCACCCCCTCGGACTCAGCTAAACACCAATTAGCCCCCTAAGCTCTGCCAACAGGTCCGGGTGCTGCGCCTTCTGGGGCCGTCGGGGCCGCCCGCCTCGGGGGCTCCGTCCTCAGCAGCGATTGTTTTCAGCTCGGTTCGCTGTTGGGTACGAGGGAAATATACCCCCTCCCCAAAGCTGACGGCAAGGAGGGAGTGCATCTCCACAACAGAGGTCTCGTAATCAAACCCAGCACCCCAGGAATAACTAATAGCACCAACCTGTGGCTCTGTGAGGGACATCGCCTCTCTAAGCGAGAACTCGGTGCTGAGACCCAACCTCAAACCCAGAAAGTTCCCACCCGGGCCCTCCGAGCGAACGAACCACCCCGGGAGCAAGGGATGAGCGTTTATAAGGACAGCACGCAGGGTCCCTGAGGTGCCGTAAGCGCCCGTCGCTGCCCGAGCCCTGCGGGGAGCGGGCCTTTGCTTCCCCCGTCCCGAAGGCCCCGCCGGGAGCCCGTGGGCAGGGGCCGCTCCTCCCGCGCCCCCCTCTGTGCGACAAGCGGCCGCCTCGCTTTAACAGCCGCCTCCTGGAGGCATGTCCCGAATTCAATAGCGGAGCCGGGCGGTTTGCGTTCATCCTTCGGCTTTTGGAGGCTCTACGTCCCCCCTCCCCCCCTCAGCCCCTGTTCCCCCCGGTGTGAGCGGCTGCTGAACATGCGGGGGATCGCGGGGTGCGGAGCGCTGCCGACCGGCGCCCTCCCGGAAGATTGATCTCAGCGCACCATATAAATTAATGAAAAGATTAAACTTTTGCTGAAGGGGACATCAACTCTTATGTCATCTTCCCAGATCTTCTTACTTGGGCTCTGTAATATCTTTCCGAGGCCTTGATGTACTGTTTCTATAAAAATAAATTACTTGTAATTGAATTCTGCACTCTTTCTTTCAAGTACTTTATTACTGAGCAGCACCTTAACAGGATGTGCAGAGTTGCAGGGAAATTGGTGCTTCGAGTGCTCGCAGAGCTTCAAACAGCACCAAAAGAAAAAAAAAGAGAGAGAGAGAGAGAGGGAGGAAAAAAAAAAAGGTTCAAGCTATGAGAAAAACAACACACACACACATATATATATATTAAAAGGATGTTCTCATGAATGAAAATAAAGCTAGAAAGGAAAGAGATATCAAGAGGGAAAAGAGGAGAGATGGATAATGAGTTAAGAAATAAACAGAGCGTGGTATCCACCAGGAGATGGAAGTGGTGAAAAAGTGGGGGGAAAGGGAAAGATTTTTGTAATATTTTCAGAACTGTTCTCTAATTCCTCTCCGAAGCGCCTGTCCCTTGCTGTTAAAGGATATAGTTTCAATTTAGTGTGGAAATTTGCTGTAAATAAATTGGAGCTCCTATGGTAGCTAGTCCTTATTAACCTTTTATTTTTAGTGTTGTACTGGAAACTCATATCAGCCAGCTGTCAGGGTTATAATTGAAAGTTATGAGACCGTAGTGAGGAGCAGGCAGTAATTCAATTACAACAAATATCTTTGGGTTTATGGTGCAGGGCTAAATTAAATGTCATTATTCACTGTCTCTAATGGAAATCAAAAGGAAATCAGATTAGAGCATTTGTGAAAGAAATCACTGAGTGATCCTTAATGAAGAAATAACTGTCTAAAACAGTGTACTGCGCTTTACTTAGCATATTCATGACTAATTGGAATTGATCGCGAATCACACCGAGCCTGATTTATTATCGCTTAACGCGGCGGCTAATTCATCACTTTTATACCTCATAACCTTATTTTTTCATAGCTAAAGGGAAAGGGCACTTCGTTTTCCAGATTTAAATACAATTTCTGGTTGAAAGATGTTCCGATTTGCAGAAGTTGTTGTTTAAACGCTGCTTAAATTCCTCCTGACAATTTATACTTCTTTGGCGAGGCAGCGAGAGCGGAGGGGGGGGGGGGGGGACGACGACTAGGAGCGGGGGGGGGGTGAAGGGGTGGGAAACACACTCAAGGAGATTTTCTGCAAGGATTTACAACTGTAAAAAAAAAAACAAAACGCATTATTGTCACGACCGTGCGGTGATACTTTGCCTTCTTGTATGTAAACCTCGGTAAAAAAATGGAGCAGCGCTGCGCGTCGCTGAGATTTGCGCTTCTGCGGGGCGAGCGCAAACCCGTGCCCTGAGCCGAGCCGGGAGCGCTGCGCGGCGGCTGCACCAGGAATGGAAATGAGAACGGAAAAGGGAATGGGAAGGGGAGCAGGCAGAGCCCTTCCGCCCGCCCACCCCTCTCTAGGTAGGAGAAATGGTGCTGGAAAGGAGAGAGGGCCGATTCCTGCTTAAGAAAATCACTGAGGTACCAGAGGTAATTAATGCCTTTGGAAGCCTTTCTTTGCACTAATTACTCCGTTGTAAATGACCATCATTAAGGCAATTGAAGAAAGCTTGGAGGCAAAATTTGATGTAGGAAGTGCAGTTAGTATTAATTAACCGTATGATCTCTTGGCAAGTGCGAGAACATCAAAGGTTGGAGGTGTTTACTTAGCGACAAGATTTTATCAGCGGTGAAAGTCAATGTTTGTCCACAATCGGCAGATTTTGCGTGAGGGTGGGGCTCTGCGGTGCTTTCTGCTCTGTGCCTCTGACGGTGCCAATGGGGAGAGCCGCCACCCCGAACCCCTCAGAGGGGCACGGTAATGGGCAAAGGGATAGGTATCAGGTGTGCCCTCGAAAGGAGGTTGGTTGTAGGCAGGGAGGACTGCTTACTTCCGGATGTCTCTCGGTCAGGGCACAGCACTGCTGTGTACCCTGTGTGGGAGACGTCGCTGTGTCTGCTCAGAAGTCCACAGAAGCGCGTTTTGTTTCCTCCCCACGTTTGGGAGTGACTCGGCCCTTTGTTTACGCTATCTCGCTTGTCCTCGGAGGTCCCTAGCCTTCCCAGCCCGGGGGCAACGGTCGGTCCCGTCTCTCAAGTGGGCTTTGGCTGTTCCGGCCTGCTGAGGTGTGATGGGGAAGGCAGCCAGGCCGCGGGGGGACCCGGCGAGTGCGTGCCATCGCGGGGCTCCGCTGCAGCCGGGTGGCACGAGTACAGTAACGGGGCATTCGCTGCAGAAGGCGGCTGCCGGCCCCCCACGCTGTGAGGGGGCTTCCGGGCTCAGCTCCTGCTGGGAGACCCCCCCCCCCAAAAAAAAAAGCGAGGTACCCCCCGGGCCCTCCACAGCGCGCCGAGAGTCTCGGGGCCGGGCTCTGCCCCCAGGGACGGAGCTGAGCTGAGCTACTCTGAGCCTCTCCCTCCGGCCTCAGCCCCGCAGTTAATCCGCCTTCTTAGCAGCTGCCTCGTCTACCTCCAATTTCTTTTTGTTTTGTTTTGTTTGCATTTTCTTTTCGCAGGTCTGGTTCCAGAACAGGAGAGCCAAGTGCCGAAAGCAGGAGAACCAGATGCACAAAGGTGGGCAGGGGCCAGCCGGGGGTCGCTGGGGGGCGTGCAGGGTCCCTTCGACGCTCACCGGCCCCGTTTGTGCCCGCAGGTGTGATCTTGGGCACCGCCAGCCACTTAGACGCCTGCAGAGTGGCCCCGTACGTCAATATGGGAGCCTTGAGGATGCCTTTCCAACAGGTAGCAGCCCAGCTCTCACTGCCTGTCCCCCAACCCCTCACCGCGCTCCCAAGCCCCGTGTATGGGGGGAGGGCACGTCTAACACACGCAGCTCAGCGCACAACCCCCAACCCCCCAGGTGCCGAGCGCTTCCCCTATTTCGCTCAATGGATGGCGAATCGATTCTTCGGGCCCGGAGGGACCCACGGCCACCTCCTGCTTCTCGCAGGCACGTGGAGGCTGACAGATTAATTGTATTGATTTTGAAAAGCCATATTTGGAGCCATATAATTAAATACATAAATAAACTACTTCTCACCCCACGCACACTCCTACACCCTTCCGCGGAGCTGAAATCTCTGTGCCAACGCCGCGTGTTCGCGCACGTCGGAAGGGCTCCGAAGCAATCACCTTCCTACGGTGCGTGGGGCGCGAGGCACAAAGGGGCGTCCCTAAGAAAAAGGAGATAAAAGGTTCAACTCCGCTTTCAGCACTGGGGTTAACTCGGGGAGGGAATTGGGGGGGGGCGGAGGGGGGGGCTGGGGACACACACACGCGGTGCTGACGCGGTGTCTTCGTGCCGCCCAGGTCCAGGCTCAGCTGCAGCTGGAGGGCGTGGCCCACGCGCACCCGCACCTGCACCCGCACCTGGCGGCCCACGCGCCCTACCTGATGTTCCCACCGCCGCCCTTCGGGCTGCCCATCGCCTCCCTGGCGGAGTCCGCCTCCGCCGCCGCCGTGGTGGCCGCAGCCGCCAAGAGCAACAGCAAGAACTCCAGCATCGCAGACCTGCGGCTGAAGGCCCGCAAGCACGCTGAGGCCCTGGGGCTCTGACACGCTCCGGCCGCTTGGCCTCACGCCGTTCCTTACGGCTGCACCGCGGTCCGGAGCGCCGCGCCTCAGCCCCGCTCCCGTCAGCAGCGCCTCGGCCGCGGGGAGAGCTGCGCTGCGGGCCGCCCTGCCGCCCGCTCTCCGGTTTTCTTTCTTTCTTTCTTTCTTTCTTTCTTTCTTTCTTTCTTTCTTTCTTTCCTTTCTTCTTCTTTCTTTCTTTCTTTCTTTTTTTTTTTCTTTCTATCTTCTTCTTCTTCTTTTTCCTTTCCTTCGTTTTTACTTTCGATGTCTTTCCCCCCTTTCCCCACCCCACTCTCCAGCTCTTCCCGACAGCCCCGTCCCGCCGCTTTCCCAGAGAGGACTTTCGCGGCCCCGCGTCCCGCTCCGGCCACGCACCGCCCCCGGCACCCCACGCAACCCAGAGACTCCGCGGAGGAGAAAGTAGGTGGGAGGAGAGGCAGACAGACAGACAGAGAGGGGGACAGAGGAAAATGGGAGAGGAAACCGTCTCTGAGTCACGTTAAGCCGTGAACGTGGGGGACGCTTCGGATTTGTTGAGCCTGGCAAAAGTCGATCGCTCCGTCAGCATCCCGTCACCTGCTGCTGTCCCGTCAGTTTTGCTACCTTGTGCATGTGTCTAACTAAACACGTTTGGAAGATCAGAAGTATATTAGAACGAAACGAAACAAATAATAATAATAATAAATAATAAATCCTTGGGGCTGGTCTCCATTAAAGATGACATTTCTTTGTTGCCAACAGTATTATTTCACTGCCATGAATCTCTTCCATCACCGAGGAGCTGCTGCTGCAGAACTGGTTTGAATTTAGATGTGGAATTTCGGATTTGAGGCAAGGCAGTTTTTTTTTTCTTTTTCTTTTTTTTCTTCCCCCCCCCCCCCTTTTTTTTCCCTATTTAAAAAAAAAAAAAAAAAAAGCAGCAATAAAAAAAAATGTGCGTCTCAAATGGCTTTGTCCTTTGAAAGGAAAACAAACAAACAAACAAAAAACCACAACGAAAAAAAAACCCAAACAAAAAAGCAGAGAGAGACTAGAATTTACCAATCCTTAATGATAACCTGGAAGATGGGAACAATAGGAAATGCACCTGTTTTGCCAGAGTTACCTGAACTCGAAGAGATGTGTTGTGCCATAGAAACAGGTCATTTTTTTTCCCCTGACTTTATTTTTTTTTAATTATTATTATTATTAATTTTTTTTTTAATTTCTGAAGGTCTGGATCGTTTAATTGAATTGTTGCTGTTTTACAGGATGTAGAAAGAATGACTTACGCGATAAAGATGGACATGCGGTTTTAAGGCATAATACTGATGCAGCATTAATTTTAGTGAAATGCAATTAAGTGCAGTAAAGTGCAATACTGTAAATATTATAGATTAAAAAAAAAAAATAGCCGTACTTATTCTGTTAATAACCGATTCTGCAAGAACCATAACTTAAGTCCTTTATGCTCAGACTGGTGCATTGCAGCTCCTTGCCAAAATGACGGTCTGAGTCTCCTATGAATGGATAAAGTTATATGTATCGCATTTGGGAGAAGGTAGATGCCATGATTTCTAGTTGAGTTAACGTGCCATATTTCTGGGAAGTAAGCTGAAAAGTCTGTATGATGTTTTTGCAATCATTCTTAAGTAAAGAAAAAAAGCAAACCCACAGAAGTGTTTTGTAGAGGTGGACAAGTTCAATATTTGGCCGTTAAAAAAATTTGCCTGTGATTTAGATACCGAACCTTAAGCTAACACTTAAACAAACTAACTAATATAAATCCAGAAATGATGGAGAGTATGAAAATCCTTTAAATTATGTTACCAAAGCATCTGGGTTTACTGGCCTCCTCTCTCCCTTTCTTCCACATTTCTACTTTTTACGCTATTTGCTTCTGGTCAGTTTATTACATCTTCTCTTTTTCTCTTTTTCTTTTCTTTTTTTTTTTTTTAAATTGAATTTTTTATTTTATTTTATTTTATTTTATTTTAATGGGGAGGAGAGAGGAAGGTACAAATACTGGTCTTGTCTACATCTAACAAGATAGCCATTTGTTGCTTTTGTTATCAAGGCCTGCATTGATGAGTGGTTATCCTCTCAACAGTACTGTTACTAAGCCTGCTTTTTAGATCTCGTCTAGCGATCCATTACTAGTTTGGGCTTTTGCTGATATTTATCACATCCAAATATTACTGTAGGATGAAAAAAACCCGTGCTGTAGATAAATTTTAGACACTTGTCTTTTTTTTCTCCTTCAAGTTTTGATATTTTCTAGCAAGCGAAATTTCTGAAGTGTCAAGTTTGTGCCATTTCCCTTCAATTTATTATGTGAGAAGTAGTCATACTTTGGATTAGCTGGAGCTGAGAAATGTTACCTGCCTCTTCTACCTCTGTGAAAGCCCAGTACCTTTTTGAAACAAGACCAATATATTAAGATAGCGTTACTCGTTGCTGAGAAATACGGACAAAAATCTCAGGCAATTAACGTTTTCTTATTGAAAGAAAACATTTCCTTGAAAGAAAAACATTATTCATGATGATATATGAGTTTCTGGCTAAAAAGGGAAATATTCAGAATGCTTCCAGCATTTCTAACACGTGCATATTTAAAATAAAGCTTACTATAGAGATGTTATAGGCTACAACAGGCAACTTGTTATACTGAATACCCACAGCCACAGAAGGAGAATTTGATGCAAAGTGCCGAAGACCAAAAAACTTTCAATTTGTTGAACTACTTGTTATCTCTACCTGCGATTTCCCTTTCAAGTCCTCTACTGAGAGTTTATGTGATTTTCTTTTTCTTTTTCTTTTTTTTTTTTTTTTTTAAAGACCTGTTCTGGACTTTCACAAAGGAGTAATTTTTCACCCTTGAGCAGTTCTACATAATAAACTCATTTGAAACGATAGGATTGAGGTATGAATTTTCTTGGACATTTTCTAAGTGAAGCTGTCCAATGCTACCAATCTCACAGTGGTACAGGATGCATGTGCTGTATGCATTCCTCACACATTGGCAGGAATGACTGTTCCACTTTTGCTATGTTTTACTGTAAGTACCTACACAGCAGAAATTTGCGTAGTCTTCTCAGAAATTTTATTGCATAGATTCCTTCTTGTATTCAAAAACGTTGGTACTGTGTGCATGCAGTTCCCCGCTAACAAAAAATAAGGGGGGGGTAACGACTTGTCAGACACCTTAACGGAATGAAAAATTCTTGGTTTCTCTGAGTAGCTAAGACTTGTTAACGAATGTCTCAAGGACAGCCTTGGTTTCCATTGCAGATGGGAGAAAGGTGGCAAGAGTACCTCCTTGTTTTGAGGGACGTACCATAGATCCACTCAGGTTGAGAGGCAGGACGTTGTTGAGAAGCTACCAACTGGTACTTCGGCACTTTGTGTCACTCTTGCATTGCATTTAATGTGAAATGAAGTGAAAAGGGTGCACTGTAGCCAAAACCCATTTCTTCTTTCCTTATTTCTAGAAGGGGTCAGTTGCATCAGTGGTGGTATAAAAACTTTGATGTGGATGACCTCTTCTAGTTATCTGTATGTCACTGGGAAGAAACAAGAAGTCCTACCTGCGCTACCATGTACAGGGCTGTACTTTTCATTAAATGTAAATCTCTGTGGCTCCGTTTAACATGTGGAGCTCCAGTGATCAACAGAAGATTAGAATCTGAAGTGTCTACTCCACCTCTGTTAACACATGGTCTTCTCTTTGCGTTTCTTTAACTATTTTTTCTTTAGGAGGTTGAAGAAAAGATTGCCAAGGTCCTGAGGTGCTTATTAAAACTATTGTAACTGTATTAGATTCTCAGGCATTCCAAGTTTCATTTATGGTCTGTCATCATCCAGAGTGATCTTTGTGTTATCCTTCACTGAGAAGTGTAAGATTTCCAAGATCATCAGAACAGCAGGCACTGGGCAGAATTCTCGTGGAGACCTTCATTTAGTGTGTGTGGATTGCTAAAGAATCTTCCTCAAAAGTTTGGTCTGGTGTTTTGAGAAATAACTTGAATGGCTGCCAAATGAATGATGTTGTTTATAAACAAGTCTATAAAAAAGACTTTTTGCATTACGTGGGCCTCTTTATAATGAAAAAAAGCCTCTGATCTTTTGGAACTATTGAATAGGCTGAAGTACTTCATCCATTTGTATTGAAATAGCAAACTGACTCCATGGTTCATTTTTATTGACTTGAAAATATGTGAAAAAATTTATACTGGATTTTTTATTTTATTTTATTTTATTTTTTTGCTTAGTAGGGTCATATAGATGTAGTGACATTTTGGTTAATATCATGATACTTAGCATTTATATAATGTTTATTTGCGAAGCACTGTATAAATGTTTATTATTTAATCCTCTCCCATTATGAAGTAGGTAAGAGTTATTATCCCCATTGTTGTAGAAATTAAGGCATATAAACTAAGATTCAGGTTTCATCCCCCAATAGACAGCACTGCGTATTTTTGTTTTTGTAGCGTTGCAGCATCTGGATCATACTCTGACAATAAACTTGTGGTGTTAGACACCTTTCAGATCAGTAACTAGCAGAGGCCCAGCTCCAAGAAATTTGAACTCCGTACCTGACTTTGTCAGAAGTCTTAAAGGGAACATCAAACCTGATTCAGAGTGGCAGCATGCACTTGCGTGCTGTCTCCACAGAACATGAAGATGCTGCCTGATCCTCTGACCTTGTATGTCAATGGGATTTTTGTTTATGACTCAGTGGGGTCAAGTTGTGGTGGTGCTAAGGCTAGAACTGAAAATCTGAGTTCCCAACAGCATGCATAGATTACTAGAAAGCCCCACATTTCCAGCTTCTCCCACAATATATTTTTCACACAGACCAAGTGTGCTGATGTCAATTCTTTGCATGCTTTATCAGTTATGTCTTTTAATCTGATGTTTGCTATAAAATAATGATAAAACGGATTTTGGATTGGCATAACTCTGACACATTGAGATTGTTGACTCAAATAAAATAGACATGTAGTCCTAAGGAAATCCAGATCCTTGAAGGAAACACAGGTTCCATTTTTAAAAATTTTTTAATTTTTTTTGTGCATGACAAAAAAATATGCATGTTTTCTCTTCTTTTAAATGTGCTAGGCAAAACACATTATTTCTTTTCTTGCTTTTTTCCCCCTTCTTCCTCTCTTCCCCTCTCTTCCCCTCTCTTCCCCTCTCTTCCCCTCTCTTCCCCTCTCTTCCCCTCTCTTCCCCTCTCTTCCCCTCTCTTCCCCTCTCTTCCCCTCTCTTCCCCTCTCTTCCCCTCTCTTCCCCTCTCTTCCCCTCTCTTCCCCTCTCTTCCCCTTTTTTTCCTTTTCAGGTAATTTTACTTTTTTGTACTCTTACTTTGGAGACGGTAGGCTTTTCTTTCCCCCTTCATTTTGAGGAAAATTTTCAAAGTATGGAAAAAGATTACATGTCTTTCTTAGAAATGTGTTTATTTTTGTAGTATCTAAAATCTAACAATCCAGGTGCGTCCTTCCACTTACTAATGGTACTCTATATAAAGCGCACACAGCTGATGTGGTCGGATTTTTCTCGTTGTTCCTGTTTAAGAAGGTTTATTGAAGTGTCCATCTGCTCATCTGTAAACAGCCTACCAACCCCATTGTGGCTTTTTCTCCCCGCCCCATCATGTGTCAGAATTCCTATGGTTAGCAAGTTTCAAAACAACCATGGTTACCACGGCAAGTGCTTCTCATTCAGTCACTTGAAAACCTGTACTGGTTGTGGTACGATGCCGTAGACCTGGAGAAGGCCTGGTATTAGAAACAATGAAAAGAAACGCAGTGTGCTACAGAGTGTGATTTCTTCTCCTTAGGAGAAGAGTAGAGCCTTTCACTTTTTGTAAGATAACATCTCTAAGACATCTCTTTAAAAGGTGCACCATGGGTCCTATCAATGTAATCCAGTGGCTATTACTACATTGGTTGTTTTTGTTCATTGGCCTTTCTAGTTTGATCAGTGAAAGTCCATAGGCTCGGGTGTTTGAGGTATTCTTCAAAAAGGGTATGTGACCAGATATCCCTCAAATTTTATTTGTCTGTTAGATTTGTTGCTAACAGTTGGTGCCTAATTTTAGTAAATTAGCCTAGAAACTTTCTGATTTCTGATAAGCAATTGAAACTTGATGCAGTTCATACTCCTTATGTCAAAAATTGATATTTAACTAAAATCAGTTGAGGAATGTAGAAAATATCAGATTTTGAAGCTGAAGATATTTATTGAAAGGCAATACTTTCATGAATCTAGGCTTATGGTATGTATTAATTACATTAAAGACAGGCAAATATCTCTGTTTCTTTGTATTAATGTATGTGGATGTTTTATTTATTGTTTTGTTTAAAAATGTCTAAATGTGTATTATTTTAATTATGTTGAGTGTAAATTTGACAATGCTTTGCCTTTATTTTTATATTTTTAAAACTTGTTGCTTTTGCAGAACTACGAGCAGCCAGTACTATTTGCAGTACCATTGCATTGTTTTGGTAGTGTACACATAGTGTGTCTGAGTTTACAGACATTTCAGGGATTGCTAAAGTGAAAAAAAAAATCTCCGAAACTGACTTGTCTTACAGATTTGTACCCCTCTGCTATTGTGGAAGAGAAAAAAAAAAAAAAAAAAGAACAAACACACAAGTTTTTTAAAAAACTTTATTTCTTTTTAGGTTTTGGTTATGCCAGCATGCTCCTCCATGAATTCACCAAACATGTTGAGTTCCAGTTTTAAAGTGTATTATGTTGAATCACATGATATGAATGTACATCTTGTAAAAGTGAGATATGAATAAACTTATAAATATTTGTAATCATGTGTTAAAGAATACCCAAAACAACTACTACCAAAGGGACTATAAATAATAAGGTATTTTCCCTTGTTAAAACAAAGTTTTTCCTTCTGTATTTAACACTTTTTTTTTTTTTTTAAAAAAAAAAACATCTCACTCATTTTTCCTACATTGCAAGAATGAATGCAATGTGTCTTACTCTGTAGTTGCTCTATTTACAGATCTCTCACTGGCTTCTATGTTAGTTTTAGAATGCAAGACGTAGCTTAGAGATGACTAATCAGAAGTTACTCTTGCACTCCATCTATGAGTATTTTTTTTTTTTTTAGATTGCTGTTTTTTTCTTAGCAGCAAGAGAAATAAAGGACTCTGCATACTGGACCACTCTATGGGTTGTGTTTGATGGTTCTGGTCTGTTGACTGTTCAAATCAAGAGGCGAGGTAGTAGTTCGGGCACTTATATGTCAAGCAATTAAGGAAATTTTCCACATCCCTGCTTGACATTTTGCAAGATGTAATTTTATCCTATAGTTTTCCTCTTTCCAATAGCAAACCAGCATTTTGATGTTGAAAGGGATTCCTGAATCTTCTTGTTTCCATGTACATCTTGTTTCATTCATGCCAAAGGAAACTGGGTCAGTAGGGATCCTTCTGTGAAGCAGGTTCTAAATTTCAAAACTAGCCACAAGAGTTAGTGTCAACTTGCCTTGTTTGATACATGTTGTATTTAAAATTCATCAGTCTTGCATGTTGGGCAGCTCCATGTCACAGCCCTCCCCCCCAGATCCTTCTGGCATATCTTGACTGGAGCTGACTGTGTAAACAACATGTACCTAGCTTTTCTATCCTTGTATTTGCTGCAAGTATTTGCATCCATTGGAGGATCTGACTTGGAACATAGCTTGAAAGCAACTGGTGCAGTACTCCCACATCATGATTATTGTTTCTCTCTAAGCCAACACCACAAACTGACATCCTGTTTTTCCTGTCATTAGCTATGTAACAGACAGGCTACTGTAAGAAAATTAATCCTTCCTTTCTCTCTCTTAAATATACATGGGCAGTAAGAGCTTGTCTGTAGCATGTACTGTAAGAGCAATCAGAAAGAAAACAGAAAGTGGTAACAGCGTGTGCTGAAAGATTAGCTTCATCAGAAGCAACCTACAAATAAATGTCTTAGCTTTCTTTTATTTTATTTTTTTGTTTACTCATGGTCAGTTCAGATGTTAAAAAAGAGAGAGCTTCTTTTTGCAAAAGCATGCTTTCCAGTGGCTGCTTGTTCAACTGCTTTCTGATTTCATTGACAGTTTTGAGTGAGGTTTCCCCTGTCTTTTCTTTGGACATAAGAATTTATTTTTAATTAAAAAACAACAACAACAACAAAAACTCACAACAAAAGCAAACCAAACCAACATAAAAAAAAATCCCACATCTTTGACCGTCTTGGCATCAGCATTTTTGGCTACTGTACCTTGTTCTCTCTGTAGGATCAGAATTGACTTGGATGAGAATAAAAAAAGTAAGAAAATAAAGGCCTTTGTCAGTAAAATTGTCAGTAAAATTTTCCTGTTTCTTGAGTAGCTTCTATTTTAGACTGTTGTTTTTTGAGCTGCAAACATCTGAAAAGAAAATTGTGAGGAGCTGCACGGGAAACAGAACTGAGTATCTGCTGGCACAAATACCTGTGAACTGTGGAAATTTTACCAGTAAGTGTGGTTCAGTCCTATACTGCTTGAATATCCAAAAGTCCAGTTTAAGAGAGACCTACATACTCAAGTCTGCAGAGGAAGCCACAGAAAGATAGATCTAAATTCATAGACCACATATAAATGAATAATGATTGCACTACAAAACAGAAGGAAATTTATTTAATTTCCTTTCCCCAGATACTTAGACTTTGTTAACAGTGTGACTAAGAGTAGTGATCCTAGTCTTGCCTTTAATTGCTGGTTTATAATTGCTACCAAGAGGTTCAAAAAAGGGTCCTACTGCCTCACTCTGAAATTAGATTTCAGTGGAATTTAAATGCTTAGTTCCAAAAACTTAACACGGGATTCTTGGCTACTTCTCAAACTGTGTTGAAGCCTGTGGGCTGCAGGTAGTCTAGTTTAACACTTGAAATTTCTCCATGAGACTGATGTTCTGCTTTTGTGTGTGCCTGGCACCCGACAAATTTCAGTGGCTGGGAGGCTTGCTCCTCCTTTAGCCTGACTGAATTACAAAAACTGGGCATTCTGCTATGATTTTGGTTCTAAATGGTTTCCTTACTGTACTTTTCTTTCTGATATGACAATCAACCAAAGCACAAAATGTTTCTCTACACATACTTAGGAAAAAAGAACCATCTTATAGTTTTCTGTAGGTGTAGCTCAATATGAGAAGATTTGAAGATTTCCTAAATTTATTAGTCCTCTACAGAAAAGTTCCTAGATTTTATTAAGTTTTCAATTTTCCTATTTTTCTGATTGTAAAAAGACCTCTTTAGGGGAGTGACATAGATGTACACATACATATAAATACTAAAAAACAAATTCATCAAAACTTGACTGAATTTATTACCACACATACAGTCTTAGGGTCTTTAGTGAAGCAATCTCATGTGGTTCCATCTGATGTTATCTATTTTTTTTTTTTTTTCATTCTTACTGAAATACACGTATCTTAGTTGGTCCATGAGGTAAACCGTGTTTAGGACAATGAGGAGAATGAAATCATTTCCTAGGTGTGTTCCTCACCTGCTTGAGGTATCAGTAGGTGACTGTATGTAGACAAGGAGGTAAAACTGCAAAAAGAGCAAGTTTGTCATTAGCACAGTTACAGACTTCTGAGCTAATACTAGACATGTTGAAGGCAGTAAAGCATTTCCAGAATATCATTAAATATGTGCTTTTTGTATTTTGGGAATTAAAGTCACAAGATAGGGAGGCTCGTGTACTGAAATACACAGCTCTGACTGTCACAACTTTAATAAGCAGAAGCTATGTAGATTTGAGACTTTCAGGAAGTGAGCAACATTATGCAATGGTGTAGATTTGTGCAGTCAATATACCATTGACTTATTGCCTTACATTAGACAGGTCATCGTGTCTTTCTGCTCCAGTCTATAAAATGAGTTTAATGACACTCTCCTAGTGTGTACATAGGAATCACACTCTCCTAGTGTGTACACAGAGAGATTGTGGCCATAAATTCATTAATCTTTAGAGTGTACTGATATACTAGATTTGCAAGCATCAGCACAAAACCCATGAGGCAACAAGTAACTCTGTATTCAATGCAGTGTTCAGAAGATATGCAGTAAATAAAGCATGAGGATAAAGAGAAATATTGAGCAGCTGGTGTATTCACTGAACACTGTGCACTGAATAAAGCTAGGGTCTCGTGGACTAAAAAAAAAGAAAAAAAAATGAAAAGACTTATCCTATAATTAAAGTATGTATCATAATATGTATACACATGGGAGTAGGATTCAATTGCAGAATAAATGCCAGTAATGGCACTTCCTGACTTTTGGGTGTTTAATGAATTAATGAACGCTTAGTTTTTCAGCCTTAAGAATCTTTTCCTTCAACATTCACATATATAATTGCCTACTTATTCTTTTACAAATAAAAAAAGCCATATTGCACGCACTGTAGAACCATTAGGTCTGAGGCACCGGACTCTGCTGTAGTCTAGAGATGCATGTTAATAGGAAAAGAAGGATGGTTATGATGTCATAAACTTTCACAAGGCTTGGGCAAATGAAAGCTATTGAATCTATTGGCAAAAAAAAAAAAAAAAAAAAAAAAAGTACAGGAGATTCAATTTTATGATATGAAGGATGGTCAAGGAAAAAGAGTTTGGGGCCTCATGTGATGAGAGATCAGAAAGAGTAAGGTTCTTATCTAACATAAGCTTTCAGTGCAGTGTGAGACTTTGCTTAACAGTAAAGGATGTGAATGACTCTTAGAAATTAACTGTGGTGAACAAATTGTGCGTTCACTGCAGGACAAATGATATTTAAACTTGGGAAAAAGAGTCTCAGTTCACTTTTTTTTTTTTTCATTCCATCCAGATGGATTCTGGTGCATCCTATGTGAAGCGTTCTCCTTTGTCACTTATGATGTGGTGCTGGTGCTGCTGGATACATAATTGTTCGGAATGAAAAAGCTGTAGCATGTAAACTGAAGTTAAGCTAGCTCAAAGGAAGGGGAACAGCTGGGAAATGCAGTATCTGATCAAGTCTGAAGTGATTTCATTAGGAGATACACAGGCTTTAACCTGGCATAGAGGGCGAGATGAATGAATACGTTATCACTGGTTGACAAATGAGGTCTTTCTTCAAGGGCTAATTTAATTTAGTGTATACCATGATTGCCATGGACTATGAACACATATATGGATATTTGTGGTTGTACCGACTTTTCTGTGTATCTGAGCCTCAGGACTCATGACAAAATGTTTGCAAGAGGTGCCAGTCATTCTTAATGCAGAAGGTTTGCTACTGCTCCTCCTGTAGCTACTAACTTTGTTATAACTTTGTTATAAAGTGAAAGCTGTACTATGCGTAAAATGTTGAACCTTTTTTTTTTTTTTTTTTGTGCAGTACAATTAGTATTTCTGGATCTCATGTAGTTTTTTTTAGTGTTTGAGACTTGCACAGTTGTAGAGGCACATAGACTTTTTTGGTCAGTGATGGGAAGAGAGACATTCACTATAGATTGCAGCGGCTTTAGAAAGTCCAGCCTGGGATTGACATGGAGTGGGAGGCAGGGTTTGAACTAGGGTGATATGCTCAAGGGAGCCCTTTAGCTTAACAGAGAGACACATAATTAATTTATCAGCATCCTAGAATTGTTTCTCACTTCATCCTCATTGCTAAATAATTGGGTAGTCTAGTTTGGAAATGGAGCATACCTAGTTCTTAAATAGCATCTAATATATTTTATTTGAGGAGGGTTTGGTTTCTTATTCACAGACACACACAAAAAAGCATAAATAAGAGATTTTTTCACAATGAATACTTTCTGAGCCAGTGATACAATAGACGATACCATTAGGTCTGAATTTGCTTTGGTGAACAGGAAGAGAATAAGGAGTAATAAAGGAAGACAAAGAGATGGCAAGTTCAAATCACTGGTCACTTTTGGTCCTTATCTGCTAAATCCCATCAAAACTGTATGTATGTAAGAAACTGAGAAAATCATGTTCTCAGACCTGTTACTGCAAATATTTCTATCTCGGCCTCATTCACTTTATGTTGCTCCCTATGACTGTTGCTGTTACAGGAAGGCATAGCTTTTATTGATGAGTGACAGTTTCTCCCGGATTTTAAAAATTATTTTAATTTATTTGCCTTAGTTTCTCAGTATTCCTTTCCTTTTATCTGAATGTTTTCTCCATCCAGTCTTCGCCTTTAACTGAAGTCTATGGTGGTCTTTCTACAAACAGGCAAAAATCAGATTGCACAAGTTTTCACAGAATTTTTGGAAAAACGGTGATAGAGGTCCCTTCCTGCCAGACCAATGCTGAATTTTGAAAGAGCAGTTGCAGCCACAGTGTTATCATGCAGCATAGTACAGCCATACCACCAGCTAGACTAGTCTCAACTGTGAAGTTTGTAGGGCCTAGAAAATTTTATCCTCTTGATCTAAGTGACTTTATGCAGCTTGAAGGAAGAGTACTTCTAGTAAGGACCTGTAAACTATTGTAGAATATCATAATGTATTACAAGTAGAATTGCATCTTATTTTGACTCAAATGTTATCTGTTTTGGAGTTGCCCTCTGAGGCAAGCGGTAGCTGATCGATTGTGTTCTGATGTTATTGAATATGTTGCTTCATGTATTTAAAGCCATGAGTGTCTCAGTACTTACCGTCCTGAAAGACTATGTCTGGAGTGGTCCAAAATAGTTCTAATCCTTTGTCCCTTCGGATACGCTCTAGGGCATATCTGTTTGCTTGTGCTCTTGGGAGTTGATATGGCCTACTTTTCTCTGTGTTGATTATGCTTTGAGGAAGGGTTATTTAAAAAAAAAGAAAAAGAAAAAAGCAAGTATTTAGAATATACAACATTATGAGGGCTGATAACTGCTTTCACACTTCAGTGTGGTTCTGCTGAGGGTACAGGACAAATGCTGTTTTATATCCTACACACTCCTGGCCCTTGCTTTGGGTCTGAGCTATAGGAATCTGTGTCTTTGTCTGTATCTCTAATCTTAGTTGGCAGTGGGCCCAGATGAAACTTGTGTGATGCTTTTTCTGTCTTCTCATTTGTTCGTGCATTTGTGATTTCTTTTCTGGGATGTCATTTTATTGTAGTCTTTAATTACAAGCTTTGCATGCATTAGAGGTGACAGAAAAACAATATCTCTGAATATTTAGTTTACTGACAGAAATTTGGTATGTTTTCCTTGCAATGGCGTGTATCCTTCAGGTCTGCTGGATGAGGCTACCTTGGCATGAACAGGAAAAGATTAAGCCTCATGAACAGTCTCCCAAGCCCCTCCAACTGAGTGTTATTTTTGGAAACTGTAAATGAGACATCTGAAGAGTACACAAACTCTTTGTGCTGTGGGAGCACAAGGTTAAAAAGGATTGTCCTTTCATCAAATGAAATTACCTGACTCCACTCATCCATGCAACAGAGGTTTCTCTTCCAAGACTCAGGAAAGCACAAGGCTAGAATCCAAGGGATACAACAAGCATGCACTGGGGAACTTGCTTTTTATTTAAAACCTTCCCTCTCCTCCCACATCTTGTTAAACTCCTCCCATTCATGTTCTAGATATTGACAAGAATCTCAGAAAAGTTACTCTTTCTTTAAAGTCTGTACATGTACATGCCACCTTGTGTTTATAAACTTTGAGAATTACCATCTTTCATACCACTTATATGCTTATGTTTTGACATAATGAATTTTTTCAACTTTAATAAAATTATTATTGAAATAGATTGCCTTACCTACATTGCATGTGGCTGAAAAAGATGACAGAGTTCAGCTTTTTGTATATGGACATAGGAATGAGAAAGAAGTAATGTTTATTTCAGAAACTGACTGTAGCTATAGCAACAGTTACATGCTGTATTTCATCTGGGAAACACAAGCAGCCATGTTAGAAAAGAAGAGGTTATTTCAATAATGGCTTTTCAATAATTCATTGCACGAATTTTTACAAGCCAAGTTACGAAATACTCTCATGGTCTGACTAATGAACATTAAGTTAATTTTGATGCTCAACAGTGATTATTGCTGCAAATAAACACTCTTCTCGGGTTATGGTTAAAAAACTGCCCAAGAAATATTTCCCAGAGAGCCACTACCAACAACAAGAAAAGAAAGTGTAACATTTCTCAAGTGTAAGTAGGATGCAAAATTTTTATAGCTATCCTTGTTACCATTTGATATCCGTGGTATCTAAATCAGAAAAACAAAGATTTCTAACTACATGTCCACAGGCAGAACGGGTTATAACTGAATATTTATTTAATTGGTACTTAAATGCTTACCTAATTCGTAAACATTTGTGTTAGGGTATGTGGTTCCTAAAGGCGCATTAGCAGACTTACTAATTTAGGTTGGTTCTTTTTAATAATTCAAACTAATGCTGTCTTTCCAAAGCCTTAGGTGTTGTCCCTGGCTGCTGCTTTGCTTGTACTTTATCCATCTGAAGCTGTAAGTCTTTTACCCTCCTGAATATTGCTGTCTCTGAAAATGCAATGAGGAAACATGAGAAAACACTTTATGTCTTTGTTTACAGCAGTTACAGAGAGTCAACGCTGTGTGCTAATGATCTCTATAGTGACTAATGAGTATAGGAGTGTTCCAGCAAGAAGATGTTGAAAGGGACAAAACAGCAGAAGCAAGAGAGAAAGAGTCTTTGAACACTAAATCAGACTGCCAGCATTACAAACTGACAACAGCAACCTCAAATTTCCAGGTGAAGTTCACACATACCCAATTATCAGTATAGGACATGCAAAGCGATCTACACTTTGAAACATTATTTTAATAGCTGCTAATTTTCTAATTAACAATTAGAGAAAATTAATCAGGAATTAAATGGAGGTATAAGTTCTGTACCATTTATCTACGAAAGGGTTAATTTTATCATTTAAAGAAGCATGCAAAGAAAAGCATGTGTAAAGTGAATGCAGATCTGGCTCACATACACACTTTGGCAGCAATTCCAAGACTAAATCCTCGTCTGGCTACTTTCTTTCCACATGCACATTTTGTGACATTTGACCCAAAATTTACATGCAAAATTGGTCCGCGCGGAAGGGAAGACTGCACTCATGTTCCTGAGTGGCTATTTTAGATTAGGGATCCTTATTCTTTGTTGACCCCTCCAGAAAATGGAAATCCATGATATATGTTGGAGTTGCTTCATGGAGAGTTAGGTGAAATAAGGCTTTTCTTCTTTACGTAAGTGCCCAAGCAGCCTGTAAAAACCTGAAGTCACTAAAAATGTAATTTCTTACCTTATGAAGGACTACACAAAACTGATCCTTCAAGTACCTTGTCCCCAGTGAGTGTGTTATAATAAAGAGTGTTTTCATTTTGAAGAGATTCACCATTGTAGGTGAAGGATTTAATGTATTCATTTTTATTTTATTTTTTTTCCTGAAGACATATTTGTACCTCCTCTTTCCCGCCAAATACCCAGACTTAAATATTTGCTTACATTTGCAAGCATGGTACTTTTTTTTTTTTGTGATGCTTGTAGGCCAGATTTAGATTTTGTTTAAATGTTTTGTTGTGAGAGAAAATTACATTTATGTTTAAAATTTACTCTTTCAAAAATAAACACGACAGACAAAATTTTCCATTCTGACCTACACAGCAGCTCTCAACTCCAATAGTCTGTTCTTCATACATGAGGGGAACTCCCATTGATGTGCGGATCTGAGAGGAGAATCTTGCCCTAAGGGCTCAATTTTGCTCTGAGATTGACATATGCATATCATCAAAAATAGAATAATCTATGCATTTGAGGAGCTATCAGCAGTTCCTTTGCAGTGCTGCTGCTGTTGGAGATTTCTGATGTCCCACTAAGATGTGTGGTGGGCTGAGAAGCATCTTAGGTCTAATGTTTGTGCTAATCCCCTCTCCTCCCCCCCAAAATAGATGAGGTTTAAACAAAATGGTGATCTTTCTTTGTTAGTGTAATTGGTCATGTTATGCTATCTATCTCAGAAAATTTTCATAGAATCATAGAATGGCTTAGGTTGGAAGGGACCTTAAAGATCATCAAGATCCAACTCCCTTGCCAGAGGCAGGATTGTCACGTACCAGATCAGGCTCTGGGCGACTGACAACCTGACCTTGAATGCCTCCAGGAATGGGGCATCCACAGCTTCTCTGGATAACCTGTGCCAATGCCTCACCATCCTCTGAGTAAAGAATTTCTTC
This sequence comes from Alectoris magna, assembly GCA_030625065.1. NCBI lineage: Eukaryota > Metazoa > Chordata > Aves > Galliformes > Phasianidae > Alectoris > Alectoris magna. The sequence goes on from CM060560.1 coordinate 67,104,791, forward strand.
CTAACATCTAACACAAATCTCCTCTCTTTTAGTTTAAAGCCATTCTCCCTTGCCCTATCATTATCTACCCATGTAAAAAGTCAGCTGCCCTCTTTCCTATAAACTCCCCTTCAAGTACTGGAAGGCCTCAATGAGGTCTCCTCAGAGCCTCCTCTTCTCCAAGCTAAACAAGCCCAGCTTCCGCAACCTTTCTTCATAAGAGAGGTGCTCCAGCCCTTTGATTAACTTTGTGGCCCACTTCCAGATCTGCTCCAACAGCTCTGCATCCTTCTCGTGCTCAGTGCCCCAGAACTGAATGCATTACTCCAGACGGCGCCTCATGAAGGCAGAGCAGAGGGGGGCAATCCCCTCTTTCCCCCTGCTGGACACCTCTCTTTTGATACAGGAGGCTGCAAGCACATTTCCAGCTTTTCATCCACCAGCAAACCTACCTCCTCCTTCTGTGGAGAAGGATTTTTTGTCTTACATCACTTTCTCGAGTAGCTTTCATTTTAGGGCCTCCTCAGACATGTTTTCAGTCAGGAACTGTGTTGCTGCATGCAGTTTTTCATGTCCTTTGGCATTCTCTGAAAGCCATCTGCAAAATAAGGGATTTGTCACCCTTAGAGGAAAGAGTGGCCTGTGCTGCTTGAAAGAACTATAGTTTCTTTGGGGGCAGAAGAGTACTCAGTGCCTTTTTGCTTCTTGGTGTTTGTAAATCCAGAAAAAAAATTAATATCTGAGGAGCAGAAATAATCTCTTTTTGCACAGCAAACCTCTGCTCTCTCTCTCTCTCTCTCTGGGTTTTCCTGAAGGCCTGAAAAATATCACCACTTACTTCTACTGAGCATATATTTGGATAGAATTCATTAGGAATTCTGACCCATTTCTCCCACCACTTTCTTTCCCGTTTGTGTCAGTGGTGAAGATTGTTTCTGCTACAGTCTGTTTCTGGTGGCTTCTTACATCTAACAAGCAAATTCTCAGCCCAATCAGTGACGCAGGGCTAGCATGGCAACAACTCTTGAATTGCTTGATAGCTGTTGGATGCTCAAGACTCAAAGACTTACCATCCATTAGCTAAGACAGGTCTTCACTACAGGAAAAAAATTTAGAGATTATCCAAAAGAATGCAAAATTAAGTCTGTCTATTGTACTAATAAACATCTGTGTCAGCAGATAGGAGACAGTATCATATCAAAATAGGCTTTCATTGTGGTTTGTAACTCTTCTTATGCTATGACCTGGCCCCCTTTTGGAGGCTGCAGCAGGAAGGGGATTCCTCTTCTTGCCATGGAATAGGAAGAATGGCAGTGGTGCCTCTCCTTTTCTTGCTCCCCTTTTCTGTCATATTGGAAAAAAACACCACATGAAAATGGCAGAAATAGCAAAAGTCCTCCTCTGCAAACTTGTTCTTCTAGAGGGAGACACTGAGGAGCAATTTTCAACACTGCTTACTGGGCCCCCTGCACTCTTGCTACCTGACACAGTTCTAAGGGTGTCAAAATGGTTCTTTGGAGAAATTGGTTAAAGCACCCTTAATATAAAAGGGATGGTTTGTAACTATCAGGAACAGTGCTCATACAATTATTCTACTAGCTCTTAAACAAAGGTCAGACAACAAAACTTTGGGAAAATATAGCTTAGGTGAACAATAATATGCTTCAGCCTTAGGAAATGCTTACGTTTTGGAGTGGGATACAGCTTGACTTCCATACAGATGTTGACTGTGCAGGTTTCTGTTAGCTCTGAGCCCAAGACTCCCAGTGAAGTGGATGGATGTCTAGTTAATTCAATCAATGGAGTTTAGAGCAGATACTTAGGGGCTGTTCTTACTCTGCCTCTGGTAAGAGGCAGCTAGCACTTCACAGGATACACAAGAGCATTCAAAAAGGCAGCTGGCTAAACCATAGGTCTCCTCCTTGAGTAGATGGACACTTCTTCGTTCTTCTGTAGCCATCTATGTTATCAATGCCTAATCTGAATCTTGAACAATTCCCCACTCCACAGTCACTGTGCCATGAACAATTTCTAGAATTTAGTCATGATGACTGTAATACATGATGTAGGATTAATTAAAAAAAAAATAAAAATCAGCTGTATTGTTTCTGATTTTGTAATTAATGCTTATCAAAGGCATGTAGAGCTTAACAAATGCAGCAAAAAATTACCTTGTAAATAGGGATAATAATTTATACTTGTTTGGAATTTTATAATACTCTGTGTTTTAGGAAATTTTCTCTTTTAAATGTATAAATACTTGCATACAATGCACTAAAGGGATTCCAAATGTCATGAAAATATATTTCCAACTGTGAGATGTATCTGTGCTCAGGGACCTGCTCTCTAACTACATCACCTCACCCTCCTTATAGCTACTTTAAGTGCTTCTCAGTTGCTGCTTGGAGCTGCAAGATACCTTCTACAGGCTCTCACTGTAAACTTTAGCCAGGAACTACTGCTCCAAACCTTTCAACTTCAGAATGCTTCTCAAACGTTTAAAACTAATCACAACAATGCTCTTTAGTAGGAAATATAACACATTTTACAGGTAGGGAAACTGAGACAAAGAGATAAAATGGCATCCCAGGAGAATGTAAGAAATCCTTAATCTGCTTCAGGCCAGTAAGCTTGCTGCCAGGCAATATGGAAATGCAGAATAGCAACAAAGAAATGTGTGGGGCTCTCATAATCTGCGACTACTGGAGTTACCTCTTATGGTATGCCCACTGTAGATACGATCAGTGACCTAGTTAAGAAAACCTCCCACACTGTACAGGTGGACAGGTGTGATTGTAGGGCACTGATAAACACTGGCTGATTGTCACGCTCTTCACATCAGCTTGCTGCAATGAAAAGCGTGCATCTGAAGGTCATACACAAACGATTAATTCTTAGAAAAAAAATGTCTCAAGATAACAGATCAGCATAAGTGTGGCTGAAATATGATTTGATTCCTGGAAATGGCACAAAAGGCAGTCTACGCTTGTTTCTGTAGCAGAGGATGTCTTAAATCTTTCACACAAGTAGATGTAACCCTCTGAAGATGGAAACTCTACCTCCTCAAGCTGGTGAGGCCAACAATGAAACATCAATTGTACTCCTGATAGATACAAGAAAACATTGGTATTAAAAATAAAAGTCTATTAAAAAAAAGACTTCTCTGCATTCATAGCAATTAACTTCATACACAAGAAAGAAAAAAACATTGAGACATGCGTTCAGAATCTCTCTGAAGCAGCAAAAACCTGCACTGAGAAAATCCAGCAGGCTGAGAAAAAGCCCTAAAGCAAAATAAAGCACAAAAATCCAGAGTCTCTCCTTACAATTTATGCGATGCAGCTGAGTGCATCTGTAGCGGCACTCCAGAAATCACTTTTCATTAAATCATACTTTTCCTGTGTTTAGTTTTTTCCATATGTCATAAAATAGTATTGCCTTACTGTGCTGGTCAAATGGGCCAAACAGCTTCTCCTAGTGGCAGAGGAGACTGCAGGCTGCATCCAATCCCTATCATACAGGATCCACTGTACAGGAGCACTGGTGATGGCATGGGTTGGCACTACTGGATTTAACACATAGGAATAATAGGCCAATGTTTCCCAGAATTGTTAGATTGGTTGAGCCTGTTCTGGACCCCATATAGGCCGCAAGGGAACATCTATATGCTTTAGAAGGACTCAGGAAAGAAGGCGAGTGAGGGCAGTGTACCACAGTCAGAAAAATACCTGTTGCTTATAAGCCTCCTCGTGCTAGAAGGAATTAGGGACAAACAAGGCTGCACATTTTGTCTATCAAGGCTATTGAACTGGGTGTTCCATAAACCCAGGGCTCAGCTGGGGTTTTCTGAAGTGCTTGTGGCGGAGGGAGACACAGCTACTGAAACTTTTTTTTCTTTCAGATCAGGTTGCCAGCTGCAGACCAGCAAGATGTTTGCTAAAGAAAACCTGTTGTCTTGAATGCTGCTTTAGGGTTGGATTGTGGCTCTTTACTGACTGTGGTATGAATGTGACATGAAGAGACATTTTGGTCAGTGGAAGTAAAATTCCGTCTATGGGCCTCAGGACTTCCACATGCTTCTCTCTCTTGCTACCGCATGCTGTGAAGGGGTGGCCTATGGCCCCAGCCTCATTAGAGCTGACTTGACTTCCCTTTCTGGTGATAACACATCTGATCATGATATTCAGAAAAAATACCTTGAGGGCAGAATGGAGACCTAAGACTAATTTTTCAGGCATTGTTTTGGTACTGGAAGGCTGATTATCTTTCCTTATTATGTCATATATTTTGAATTTTAGCATATCTTGATCTGAGGGCAAGAGAGACAACTTTACTCTTCTGATAGAAAATCTGCTTTCTAAACCTTAAAGATAAGAAAACTTGCAATACTGATATCCATTTATCTTATTTGCCCACATTAGTGTAATTCTATTTCTTCTTTCAGAGCTCTTTTCAGTAAGCTTTTTTCCCACCCTTCCTTCTCTTTCTCTCAGTTTCCCTCTCTCTTGGGGCTCAACCTTGTCAACGTTCTAGTTCATTCACATTTTACATGGCTTGTCAAAGTAATGTGCTTAGGGTTATGAAATGTTGATGGATGGCCAAACTAAACTGTAATACCTCCTAATCTATTGTATTTAATTAGAAATTTCCCAGGATCCCTCAATCCTTTAAATTCTTTATTGAGTGAAAGCTATAGGGAAGCACAGTATCCTATTTTCTGTAAGAATGCTGGCAAGTATAGGGACAGTGCTCGGTGTTGGTCATGACCACCCCATTAATTTGGGCTCTTCTGAGGAAGGAGTTTTCAATGAGCGAAGGCTTGTGCTGCATGGGCAGTTATCTCTATATGTGAATGTGCTCACAGTACTTTTGGCTAGTAAGTGTTTTCTATTTACTACAACTGCCAACTTTCACAATCAGTAATAATTTTTAGCTTGTACGTATTTTTAGAAGAATGGCCCCAGAATCAGATACCCCAGAATGGTATCATTCAGGGTACTTCACTGTGGAATGAGAAGGTTCAAGTGATACCGTATCATTATTTCCAAAATTGCTGAAGCGTTATTCTCCTGGAAAGCTAGTAATAAGAATGGTGATAGTATGACTGATGAGATCCCCTCTTCCCTCTCCACAGCAGACTGTAACAAGGCTTTCCATACTATGTACTTCAATATCTAGTCTTTAAAAAAAAATCTCTTAAAGCCAAACTCTGAGAAATCTTTCAGAGTGAAAACAACTGACAAATCTGCAAACTTCCTTTGTGGTGTCCCTAGCCTTTAGCTCCAAACTTGTCAAAAGCTTTCCTGGTAACCAAGGTGTGAATGCAAATTATTCTTTCATTTATTACACAGTAGATTAAAAAACCTCTGTAATAATCCAATTTTCACTCAGTCGGATTTTATTTCATTTGATCAATTGGCAGTAAGAATGATCATGTGCCATCCCAGTTTAATGACAAATCTGTTTTGAAAAACTGATATTTGGAAATTATTTTCAGTCATTTTTACAATTGCGCACACAACCAGCCAATACAGTTTTCAAATTAAAACAACAATAACTGTAGGCAAGTTTTTATTACTTCAAAAGGTACTAAGTATATGGTTATATCTTCAGCTGATGTAACCACAGCGCACTTTCAGTGATGTCAGCAAAACCACTCTCTTGTTTTTTTTTTCAGGACACAATTACCTATGAAGGTCCAACTTGAAACAATCATCTTTCTCATTGCCTTGGGAGAATCTTGCCAAATTCAAAAGGGAAAAAACTATTAATATTTTAAGTCATGAGGGTTTAAAGTGATGGATTTGTTCAGGGTTAGGATGAAAAATTTAATCCGACTTCTTGTTCTGGATTAAGAGAAGTGCTTTCAGAGCCCTGAATCTGAGTAAAGATTGGCCTTTTGTTGGTCTGTAATAGTACCGCTCCACTTGGAATCTGAAGATCTGCAGGGATTATGATGAGAACGCGGAATTTGGAGGGGGATAGTTTAACTATGTCAAGTAGTTTATTCCCCGGCAAAAGTTCAATATTCCATAAACGGATGATAGACCAGCCCTGATGTGAAAATCCTACTGAATTTACGCAGTGGGAAGACCAAAGCTGTAGTAGCATTTATTTTAAAAAACATGTCAAGTGTGAGTGAACACAGAAGATGAAAACTTTTTTATAAATTCTTACACCATTTTATAGTATTTTGCTGGTGGATTGCAGGGATTTCAGTCAAAACCAGTTGTGTTGAGAATGTGGAAAAAATGATTAGATTACAATGTTATTAATTCATTGGGCCTTTCCATAAAGGTGAAATTATCATGGTCTAATTTCAGATTCAGCTTTAGCTTGTTAAGTGCCTTATATTCCTACGTGACTTAATAAAATCTGAGAGTACATCCTGCCTCTTGGCAGTAGCTCGTGGGCTGGTGATACATCTTTCTCAGTTACCTTGATATTGTTAATATATACAGACAGATTTGTTTATGTAGGTGGGAGATAAATAGATCATAATTTGCATCATTACTTACTGGATCAGCTCTTGCAGCAGCCTCAGACCTTTTATGAATTTGCAGATATGCCTGTGTATGATGTTTATACTGAAGATATTTCAATATCACCTGCCGTATCACTGTGGCGTAAAACACATTCAAACTCCCTATCTGATCAGAAAAAATACAATTTTAAATAATTTTCTCTCTATATATTTTTTTCTGCCTCTGCTACGTTGTGCTGAGTTTTTTTCCAGATGATGCCCTTCTGTCTGGACCCATCTGGATGACTACCTGTGCAACTGACTGTATGGAACCTGCTTTAGCAGGGGGTTGGACTCAATAATCTCTAGAGGTTCCTTCCAACCCTCACAATTCTGTGATTCTGTGTGATTGTGTCTTTTGGCAATTTTAACCACCTGGAATCTGGAAGACTGTCCTTATTTATAATGGATTTCCAGATAGGTGATGACCTGCTTGGGCCTAGTGGGTATTTTGAGACTTGCTCATCACAACCGGAGACCTATAATACTGAGAATGGGTAAGCTAGAGCATGAAGCAGCAAGCCTGGTGTTGCCATGAAGTTTCTGATAAAGATGAAGTCAAGGATGAACAGAGGGAAATTATGTTTTCTAGCTTCAATTTATCTGTTGTGACATTTGCCTGCTTCTCTTATATACAAAAGGTGTGAGTTTATTTGCTTTTTAAAATTTATTACTGTACCACTGATCCTGGAACAGATGTGCTAAGTCCTGGGCATCTTGAGAGCAGCACAGTTACTGGCTGTGTGCAGACCATCTGCAGCCTGCATGTGTAACAAATCCAGTCTTTCCAAGAACTGCTGGATTTGCTGAACATGTGCTACATGACTTTCACACCTAGGAAATGATGAGAGGAATTGCTTCGGTCCTGGAGCAGTTGGTAAGATTGGTAAGAAGAGGAGAAACATCTTCCATTGTAGGGAAGCTAACTTTAGGGAAGAAAGAGTGCTTCCCCATTTGGGAAACTTACTCTGTGAGCTTTGGACAGAAGACAAATTCAGTGTCTGTGAGAAACCTTAGTGTATGAGAGAGAAATCTGTTCAACATTTAATATGGCTTCAGGCTCTGTAATCCCCTGAGGCAGCAAAGCAACCTCAGTGCCTTAGAAACTCCTTCAAGATGTCATCCTTGTCAGTGTGGCACTTGTGAACCACTGTGCTTGGAAGCCACAGGGCAGGGATTATATCTCTGGTCTGTAAAGGTGAGGGGTTCCAGATGGTTGATCTAGTTGAAGACTGTGGAGTTGGTATAGCTATGCACGGTGATGGAAAATGGGCAGGATACAAGGTCAACTTCCTGTGTACAAATTAAGCACCAAGAGGTAGCTGATGATACTAGGAATAAAAATGAATGCAGAAAGCGTGCCGAGTAGAAAAATGAAGCTATTGAAAATTTCACAGCAGAGAAAAATCTGGATGTGTAGAGAATCACATAAGAAGACCTGAATGACCCCATAATCTTTATCTGCTTATAAAAGGGCAGATAGAAGATAATAGCTGTGTCTCACAATAGGTGTTACTTAAGTCCCAGTGAGTTTCTTTTGTTTCCAGCTACTTTGTCAGTCAGAAGTAATATTTTATAAGGAGAAGGATTAGAAAAGAAGGTGAAACCTGTAACAGTCATATTCTCTCTGACTGAAAGGAAAAATTTGCAGTGTAATGGGGCAAAGTCTTGGTCACAGAGGAACTGTGTCTGGGATCTGGAACAACCTGCTGTTGGAACACTATTGTGGTGTAACCCAGCAGGTGGCTGAGCACCACTCAGTCGTTCGCTCACTCCCTCCCTTCCCACTGGGGTGGGGGAGCAAATCAGGAAAAAAAAGTAGAATTCGTGGGTTCAGATAGAACTATTTACTAAGTTAGATGAAAGTATAATAGTTATTTCTTTCTCCCTCTCTCCCTCTCTCTCTCTCTCTCTCTCTCTCTTTGAATGTATATAAAAAGCAATACACAATCAATAGCTCACCACCTGCCATGTGATGCCTAGCTAGCCCACTGAACAGCGGAACAGAGATGAACTCTGCCCACCTTCAAAACTCCTTCCACACAATGTCACATGGTATGGAATATCCCTTTGGCCGGTTCAAGTCAGCTGTCCTAATTCTTTTTCCCCCCAGCCCCTTAGGCCCTTTGCTGAGAGTGGCCTTTGCTGTATACAACACTGCTTAGCAGCACCTACAAACATCAGTGTGTTATCAACATTGTTTTTCTCCTAGAACCAAAACATTGCATCATACCAGACAATCTAAACAACACAATTCCATCCCAGCTGAAACTAAGACCAGGAATTAACAGTTGACAAAAGAGATAAATTTTGTCAAACTAACAGGTTTCTTAGTTTAGAATAAAGGGGAGGATATAGTGGCGAATGTAAAATACTGCAAATGAAGATGCTTGAGGAAGACATGATTGGAGTTCTATGAGAGCAGCCTGCAGATGGTATGGGAAAAACAGTAGAAACCGTAAACTGGAAAAAAGATATGTGCTGGATTACATCACTGCAAAATAGTTTGTAAGAAGAAGCATAGAGGAGATCAATGACAGCACCATTTGCTCTGGGGGATTCCTCATAAGAGCAATTCATCAGAAGATGAATGGACTATCATCCTGAAAGCAAGTAAGACATTTATTCATTTTAAATTGGATACTGGTGCACATGATGGTGTGTTGATTGAAATAATGTTATCCTCCTGACAAGAAGCAGATAATAGAGAGTAAGGGAGGCTTATAGGGGTAAGCTAATAGCAACTAAAGTTAACACAATGGTTAATAAAATGGACAGATATAGTCTGTATTAACCTTCTAAAGAAGAGTACCCATTATGTAACAGAGAATGTATTAAGCTATTGTTCTCATTGAGAGGATGTGTTCACTGGGGAGGACAGGACAATAGACCTGAGAAAGTGTTAGAGGGCATCAGCCAGGGAAAAAGCAGAATGCACATCAGAATGGAGAGTCAACCTCCCACCTGTTCCTATTCCTATTCAAATTCCATTCCTCTTAAGGAAGAGTCTAAAAAAAGGAGCAGGGTGAGTTTATTACCCGAAGAATCACAAATTGCATAGGAGAATGAACCGTGGGTACATTCTCTGTTCATCTGTAGAGAAGAGAAGGAGGATAGTATGTTTTGCATCTGGATAGACCAGAAGAACTGAATAAACAAAAAAATGATTATAATAAAAAAGATCACAGTAATTGTTAAGAGATCACTTTCAGGGAAGTTGTCTAATACCAGACATTTTTATTTGCTGGATGTATCAGCAGTTTCAAGGGAATGGCTCCACAAAATCCCAACATGTGTTTTGTGTATTTTCAATGTCCTACTGAGAAAATCTTTTCTCTTCATACTTCCATTTAGGTTGTGTTCAGCACTTCATTTATTTCATCAGGAAATACAACAAAGTTTTGATGGTGCAGAATGAATTGATACTCCATAGATGATATGTTAATCTGAGAAAGATGGTAAAAGAAACTGGAATATTAGAAGAGAAGGACTGGAATGGCTGATCATCCTGGAACAGAAACAGAGTTGTTGGGTTAGTGTGATGTCAACAAAATGTAAATTTTCTGAAACATAATGAACATACCTGAGAGAAAGGGTTGTTTGGCAAGGCATACAGGTAGCAGTGAAACCATGGCAGTTGACAAATAAATAGTAGATTTGGTAGAAAGATGGATTACATTAGGACAACTGAACCTTAAGCTGCTGAATAAGTCAGTAGAGAATGCTCCGAAATGGTGGCACTGCCTGACCTTAATAAAAAATACAAGGTGTAAAAGGAACTAATTTAAGAGGATGGACACAAAACTACGTTGTCCATTTCTACCTCTATGAAAGATTTTGGTATAATCTTCTTGCAGTAGAGTTGTCACAGCTAAAGAACATTAGTTTATGCATAGTAGATGCTAACAGGAAATGAGAGTTAATAAGCTCAGATAGAGAAGGAGGCTTTGGCATGGTTGTAAAAGACTTCATGTCTTAGTTGTGGGAGGCCTTAGTTATTACTATTTTATTAGCTGAAATCGACTGCAAACCACTTATTGCTGTTACTGAAAATGGCCTTGCAAACACTCCAGAGAATTCACAGCCCACTTTTTATTTTTTATTTTTTTTCCAACTACAAATGGATGATTTGTAAATTGAATCTGAACCTGGAAGAAATTTGGTGATGTAGACACACTCTTTAAAGTGTTTGACAAAGGTGGTGAAGAAATTCAACATTAGCATGTTAGTTATGCTAATAAAAATAAACTTTTGTGTTCTGCAGCAAACTAAGGACTGTGAGTTTCAGGCAAGGATTACATAGGATGAAACAGTACAAAGAGTAATTAAAATTAAAATTAAAATAACGTTGACAAGAACAGCACATTCCTCACCACTGTTAATTTAAGGGGAGCTACTATCATGATATCCTGTTTCAAGAATCATGACTCCTAAGTAGTTATTAAAACATACGTGGAAAATAGTCATGTAAGTCAGTATGAATTCTTAGAGGAAAAAAATACTAAAGGAATGAAGAGATTTATTTTGACCTTAAACAAACAGTAGTATTGAAGGGTTTCTTAAGTTTTGCTACATATGCTTTAAATAAAGATCAAGGTGTAGGAAAGAGTTGTATTGATAATACAACCTGGTACAAATTTCATGATGAGCTGATTGAGACACTCTTCATTCTGTAGTGTGACATCTGTGCATGGCCATCTGGAATATGGCTTGTCTTTCATGTCACTATTTCCCTTCTGAAATGCACCACCCACTGCCTCATTGTGCTCACATCCATTGTTTGGTCTCCATAAACGTTCAGCAAGCATTAATGAATGTCAATGCATGCCGTTTTTTTTTCTGCATGGAAGATTTCAGTGACACCCCTTTGCTTCATACACACTTCTATGTCAGATGCCATTTTGTCAGACTGCTGCCATCTGTCTCATGGTGACAAAATGTAATGGAATATTGGTGGTAAGGTTCAGCCTCTACTGACATACCACCAACATCAGCCTCTGACATCATAGGCCAACATAATAAAACAGGAAATATTACTTTTGTATTGATTAGGAAGAAAAAGCCCAGGACAGAAGTGTAAGAGCTTTTTACTATTATTCTGATTCTAGTGAGATGATTTTGTTGGGTGATGCAGCTAAACAACTGATGTTAGACATAAAAGATGTATTCTGCCTAACATGACAGCAGTGGGTCAGAAATAGATATGTATGAATGTAAGTGGTTTGCAGCAAAATATTGGTTTAATCAGCTGTACGCTAGTCCTAGTGAGCTTTCTTCCAGTAGACTGGTGAAAAACAGGGTGTGACATAGGATACAAAGGCAGCACACTTAGGCTGTAGGTCTTCAGCTTGCAAATGTGCCATAACGAGTAGCTGTCCCATCTTCTGGTGGGAGCCAGAAGTCTGCTGTGCCAGAGGAAGCAAGGCAAAACTCCAGACTCCATTGGACCCTTTAGTTATTATTGTGATTTCATGTATTTACATTAATAATGGCTTTAATTATAGCTGTCGTTACATTCTAACTTGGTATGGAACGTGTGGTATTTGGGACTGCGCCTTCAAAGACCGAGCAGCTTGGCAGGGCACTGTGAGACTCTTGTTGCAGTGCACAGACAGTTGGAAGCAGAGCAGAGATTATTCCCAGCACCTCCGCTGCTGAGTAGGACTGAAGACCACAGAGGAAAGAGCCATTGAGGGCCGCAAGACAGCCTGGAGGCAAATTGCCCGTGACCTATGATTGATCAGTAAAGACCCTGTGGGAGATAGGCCATTTGCTCCCGCTGGAAGAGGAGATGCCAACCCACCCAGAGGGAGGGATTCTGAGAAGTCTCTGAAAGGGGAACCTCAAGGAATGTCCCTCCTCCCCGCAGCAGTCATTCCTGTGGGAAATACTGCCTGCCTCCTGAGGAGGTGGTGAGTCCAGCAACTTTGATACGGGGCAGGAAAGATCATTTTACCCACTTTCAGGGCTGGGTAAGGCCTTCAGGATTTGGTCCACAGATAGCAGAAATTGTAGTGCTTATGTTAATATGAAATAGGCTGACAGGTACTGCAGGTGAGACATTTTTCTGGTGTGTACAACTTAACTCTGGCAGGTTGAGATGGTGTGACTTGGTTCCAAGCCTAATAAACCAACATAACTTGTGTTTCTATGAATGGGCTCATTCATTTTCATGGGAATGTGTGTACATATGTGTTTGTGTGTGTGTGTAGAGAGAAGAGAATCACTCTTCTCCCTTCTCCTCATGGCCTGTATCATACAGCATGCCTATATATCCAGGGTATCAACTCTTTTATAAGGAATCTGAAATAAAGAGTCTGAGAAAAGTTTACCAGCATCGTAGTTTATAATTCCCTTTTGGCCACATTTTGTTTGTCAAGGAGAGCACAAGAATGAGGCCACACATAATTTAACACCTTCCCCTATTTAGAGTTTGTTAGTTTAACTTTTTCTGAGATTGTTTTTTTAAAAAATGTTTGTCTGAATTTAGTGGTTGTGAAGGAAGGTGACAGCTCTAAAGACTGTAGTTTTCCTTGCAGAACGGGCACCAGAGGAGCTCCAGCACAGCCAGTTTCCCCATATTGCCACCCTGATTTGACCTTGAATGACCTTTTGTAGGGCCCAGCAGATTCAGTCTTCAACCTTTTCAGTTCCTGGCCTTTTTACTAAAACAGACAGCTGGGTTGTGCCAAACGTGGTGGTGCTTCTGGGAGGCTGATATACATCCGGATCGGAGCCTGACTTCTTTCCCATAGGTTGAGCTTTGTGACAACTTTTTCAATAATAAGGAGGCTGGCGAGCAGCACTAATGAGGCTGAGATCTCAGGGTGAGTATTTCAACACCTGCAGCTATGAAAGTGATACCTTTCCCAAGGGCTTTATTATTACAGCTCCAGTACTTACTAGGCCTTGTACAAACCCGGAGCAAGGCAGAAAAGAGTTTGGGAGAAGAAATCCTGAAAGCAACAACCTGTTGTCCTTCTCTTCAATAAAGTGAGCATAGGCACAGGGAAATTAAATAGCATGGTTATATGGACAAAAGTATTGGCTATCCCAGCGTCTGGCTAGCAGAGCACATTGATTCTGCTGCATCCTGAAGGCAGGCGATGAGAACCTCCAGCAAGCAGGTATTGGCTAGGGCAGCAAAGCATTACTCTGTCTTGTCCAAAGATTTTGGTATGCCTTTTGGGCACTGCTATAAAGCTGGCATACTTCACTCACCCCACCTACTCCTCTAGGTATATGTATGTGCTACATAATCCAGCAGCCAGGTAGTCTCACTGGGTCGGTAATGTCCTCCATCTCATACGGTAAGTCGTGCTAAATGTATTGTGCCATGACAAAACCACTAGGATCCCAGCTGAAGCCAGCTCATGTAGTATCAGCATGTTGGTTGCTTGCTGGGAATAGCACATGGCATTTCTTCTGTGCAAGTTGCAAAGGAAAATGAAACAGATCATTGTATGTTCCACAGAAGGGCCTCATTTTTTTGATATATGATGAACAAAATCTTGTGGGAAGGCATTCATTTCCTTTATTTCTGCACAACTCTGAATTATGAATATTAACAGTGCTTAGAAGAACCATTGGCTTAATATGGCATTAATTAAGATGAGATCAAATTTGAATCTAAATTTTGCTTTCAGTGTCTGGAATCATGTTAAAGATAGAGATATTTATGAACTCCCTGCAAAATTCTGTCTGCTTAGATCCATCAGGTTTGGTGGACCCATCTCCACAGAAAACTGTTCTCTCACATTTAATCTTTTTCATAGGTATAAAAATTATAAATAGCAAAAATTAGAAAAAAAATATTATTATTCATTAATTTTGGTCTCTCAGAGGAATCATATGTGCAAAGCAGAGGGAAAATAATCCTGTTGGCTTTTAATACTGAATCACTTATCACTTATGCCACATCTTCCCTTTTCCTTCCCTCTTCCCTCTTCCCTCTTTCTTCCTTCTTCCCTCTTCCCTTCCCTTCCCTTCCCTTCCCTTCCCTTCCCTTCCCTTCCCTTCCCTTCCCTTCCCTTCCCTTCCCTTCCCTTCCCTTCCCTTCCCTTCCCTTCCCTTCTTTTCCTTTTCCTTTTCCTTTTCCTTTTCCTTTTCCTTTTCCTTTTCCCTTCCTGTTCTTTTTCAGAAGAAGAAATAAAAAAAAAAAATTCCCTGAAACCTATACATCATGAAAGTTGAATTCCACTAGTTGCTTCACAGTCTTCAAAAATAAAAGTGTCAATACACCAGGCCACTGTGATATCAGCCAGCCAGCACTTGTTTTAAAGGATATCTATAAAAAATTCATGGTTAAACTCCTGCATCTCAGGAGCGTGTGACTATTAACATGTTCCAGCTGCTTCATGGAGTTTCACCAGCCATTTGTGGAACTTAATTTTTTAAAAAAAATTATTGCTGGTTTTTCTTCTTCTTTTTTTTTTTTTTCTTTTTCCTGGAAGTATATTAAAGATTTATTTTATTATTGTTTCTTTTTAAAAAATTCACTCTAAATACTCCCTTTGTGTCCACACCATGGAAGTCTTTAATTACATTAGCAAAAAAGGAGAGAAAGAAGGATTAATTCTGATTTTGCTCTTTTGATCTTTACGATCGTACTGCCTCCTCTAGTCTTGCTTTCTGTATTTATGCTTTCAGCACACTGCCCATTTTAACACTGCAGCAGATGATCTAGAAGCACATGAGATGTGTGTTATTATAGACAAGTCCCACCATACGGCCAGCTGGCTCTCCTGCACCGGGGTCTGAGGAGCACAGATCCAGTCAGTCATCTCTTTCTGCCATTGTGGGATCTGCCTGGAATGCTGGCAGGGCAGCACCTGAGCTGGAGGAGGCCTGACTGTGCCACCCTGCCCAAAGTGCTCCTGGTGCCAGAGCCAGCCCTGCGGCCCAGTGCCACCTGGGACTTACTGCCTCCTCGGCGCCATGCAGCTGCTGGCACTGGGACTAGGTGCTGGCTGGTCTGTTCGGCCTCTCTTTATGTTATTTCAGAGTGGGGAAGTGCTGAGTAAGGATAACAAACATAAAGACGCTGTTTTTCCCCTCTGAATTTAGGGGTCTAAAATTTTGGCACAAAAATTTTTGTTTGGAAATTTGGGCCTAGATCATGAAGAGAGCAAACACAGTGACTTACTGTAATATCTGTCTTTGAATATAAATGAGGGTAGGTGAAGGGATTTCTTCATTTAAAGTTGCAGTATTCAGAAATCGAGCTCTGTTCAAAGACTCATACCATGAAGAAACCTCAGGAACGTCTCTTTGCCAACTGATTATTAACAACAAGAGTATACATCTTTTTTTCCTCACAAATGTGGTGTTTGCCACATTTTTGTTTATTCCCCATGCATAGATATACACCTCCTGAAGGTAAGCATGTATATCTGTATCACACATATGTGTGTTCAAATGTATACATGTATGTATTTGCAGATTATTCCAGATTTTCTGTAGATGGAGGTCATCACCCTAGGAAGAAAATAACAGAAGAAAATAAATGTTAGGTGGTATTTACTCAGGATTGTGTAGGAAATCTGGAGCATTGCCATGACAATTTCAAAAATGGGAAGTGAATACCTTTTGTATTATTGTAAACACCTACTCATCTGCTACAGTAGCACTCAATATTTATTAAGACTGCTTGCTCAGGCCACATATACACAGAAAACTTTTAAAGATCCTCCTTCTGTATCCTTTTTCTTTCTCTTAATATAAACGTAAGTTGATGCAAATAAGTAAGTTCTAATGAAACTCTACATGTCTACAAAGTTTGGCATGAATTAAGAGATGCACCTGGAACTTTGTAGCTCTTATGTAAAATTAATAATAAATGCTTTCTTGCCAACATCAATATGTTTATATTATGGTCATGGGACTCTCTGTAATGCCTAAATTATTTAACACATTAATTTTTTATCTCCACTCAAGCATGCTATATAAAGTTGCTAAGTTTGGTATCAAAGGTGGTGGTTCAAATCCAGTTGATATCGCATTTTAATTAAAATAGTGTTAGGATACATCTCACAGTTTTTATTCAGGCAAAATATCCCGAAGTAGTCAAAACTTGCTCTTTTTTCTGCTTTCTGCCTTTCAGGTGCTGGCCAGGCTGGAAGCAGGCAGGCAGCACATGCAAATATTGCCTCACTCCCAGCTTCATGATTTGTTTGCAACTTTTAGGTTGTGCCACTTAAGGCTGTTGCACAGGAAAAGATCAGCATGTGTCAAAGGCCAGATTCCTTGTGCCACTCTCACTGTACTGTGAATGTAATCCAAGCAGGGCTGCCATGCTTGAATAAGTTTCTGGTTGGTGAAATTTTGGTGTGGACCATGGATACAAAGAAGGCTTGGATTGGATGTACTAATAAAATCCATTTGCTCTTCCCTGAAGCAAAACTCTTCAGCACACCGGATCTGTAGCTGTTTTTGATTTCCTAAGTTCTCTGACAGGGTTGCTTTTAGTTCTCTCCTCTAGCTGCGTGCTACTTCTGTGCCTTGTCATTCACGTCTGGAAGAACACTATAGGCAAACAGATGACTAAGTTACTGATAGATCTTCTGCTTCTCCTTGTATTAGCGAATAGGCTGACCTTCCCTCATCTTTTAGGAGAAGAAGATTTGTTCAAAAACTGAAAACAGCCAAGTGACCTGTCACTACAGATTACATTCCTTGCGGTAAGACCAGCTGGTATTTGTCAAGTTCCCAGTTAAACAGTCATTTTGTGAAATAGTGAGACCAAAGCACAATTTTTTTCCCAGGGTATCCCTGGTCATGATAAATGATTTGCACAGGATTCTTAAGAACATGATCTTATTACACTTTTGAGCCATACAGACTTAAGGAATCTTCTTTAGACACCTGTGTTTGGGTGATGCTGGCTCTCAATATAACACAGTGGTTGTGCTTTTCCCACTCTGCTGGGCTGTGTGACTGTAGGAGGACCAATTGACCTGATCAGCACCTCCCATCACAGCTCTGAGGAAAGAAAGGTCTTGGATATGTGATTGCCTGAGATGCCACTGTTCTGGAATCAGGGTTAATAAGCAATAACTGACCACTGATAAATTAATAGCTTAAGGGTCTCCAGTATCGCCATGTGTCCCTTCTGTTATCATCTCATGCTTGTGTTCCTCTACACTATGTCATTATCTTGGGTTTGCAGGTACAAGGAATTACTACTCATTACTATATCTACTTTAAAATATCAAACTATGAAAATCTAAACAGAAGTTTAGCACACTGTTGCCGTGCACCTGGCAACCCATTTTCTTTTAGCTCTGCGCCTGTGCTGGACTATCGGGTAAAACCTTCCCGGGCCAAAGAACTGCACGTGAATACCAATATGGTGAGCAGGAAAATGGCATTTATTGCATCGTGCAATTTACCTATATACCTATCCTACTTTGTCTACGCCCCTTATGCATACATTAACCTTTCGACACCGAGCAAGGGGAGAGTCCTACCACATCACATCCCGAATCCTCGCTGTCACCTACTACAACAGCAAACAGAATAACACATTGGGCAATAGCCACATGGTCAGCAGTAAACCTCTGTTACAGTTGAACAAACTAAAAAAGCTTCGGGAAGGTGGAAAAAAATCCACATGAAACCTGAAGAGTCTTGAGACCTTACTGAGTTAGTGTGAAGCCTGTGTCCTGTCATAAACTGTTTGCTGAGCTGGTGCATGGCTTTATAACTCAATCCATTTTCAGCTCTTCTCTGTAATGACTCTGTAAAGATCAGACTCCTTCCTTGGGATGCTGAACTGGTGTGTAGATAGAAAGTTTCCATGCCCTGTCTTATCAGAAACAAATTCCTCTCTGATGAAAATTTCTATGATCTCCTTGCTTCTTAAAAGAGGAGAAGGTCTTCTACAAGGAGCAGCACCTCTCCTCTCCTCAGCAGCACACTGCTAGAGATCATCCTTTTCTTAACGAGTTCTTGTACTAAGTAGGATGCTTCCAAATTACTTCTCTTATCAGTCTCCCGTGAGTAACTTTGTAGGGGCACAACCTTAATCCAGCCTTATGTTTACCTTGAAATAATTCTGCTCTTGGTCCATTTCTTTGTACTTTGCTCTTTCTGTTGGGTCAGCTCTCTTTGATGTAAGAGTATTCAAATATTGCCTCTCATATGGCATAAGACGGAACTGGCAGGTGATACTTAGGCTGAAGTCTCACTTAAGGATGCTGTCAACATGTTCCCTCAATTTTATTTTTCCAAGTTTTTGAGTCCAGACCTTTTTACCCTGCTTTATATTGTTTCTGAACTAGCTCCCTGATGAGACTTTGGGGCTCCAGGCAGCGGTCCTCCATGTTGGAGAAAGATGCATCTGCCATGACTAGTGACAGATCTAGATGAAAATGTTATGCTTCAAAAATGACCTTTGTACGTTCCTCCACCTACTATTACAGCCTTCCTCATATTCTCTATTTCCCTTATTGGCCTGCTTTCCTGTACCTGCAAGATCTTTCTTTTAGCAACACTCTTTTATAGACACATTTCCAGATGGATGTAACTCCTTGCTGAACATTCTTGATTTTACCTGGGACTCATAAAACATATGGATTTAGTACACACTGGTGTCTGACTGCCATGCAGCTGGTGGTATCTACTGTGTCTGTCAGGATTTGATCAGATGAATCTTACTCCATGAAAAACAAGAGGAACCTCAGATATAGCCCATGGCCTGCCATCCTAAGACTTTCCTCACGGTTGTATGCCTAACTCATTTCATAGAACTCCACTTAAAAATCCCTGTAACATCTTGCATTTTTTTTTGCCATTAGAGCAGATACTAATATGTAGCTTAAACTTCTCTTGCTGCAGTTAAAAACTGCTGGGTTCAGCCCATTTGTCATGTACATGAAGAGCAACACCATCTCCATCTTCCTTGCCCTACTCTTTTCCAAGGAAGGCCATTCCAGTTGGGCTGTCTTTGTGGAGAGCACTCAGGAATTTAGGAGCTGAACTGGAAACTCTTGTAACAACTCACATAGTTACCATTCCAGGGTGCACCCTGTCCACCTTTTGCAAGTCAGTGTGCTCTGTGATTCTGTATATCTAAATGCAGGTCTTTGCCCCGATGACTAGATCTCTGCTTTTGTATGAGAAGTGTATCAGAAAAAGGGCTTTCTTTAGCTGCAGAGATTTCCCCCCTCTCCTATAGCAGCAGTGACACGGATCTTTTCTTTTTTCTTTTTTCTTTTTTTCTGTTTTCTTCTTTTCTTTTCTTTTCTTTTCTTTTCTTTTCTTTTCTTTTCTTTTCTTTTCTTTTCTTTTCTTTTCTTTTCTTTTCTTTTCTTTTCTTTTCTTTTCTTTTCTTTTCTTTTCTTTTCTTTTCATTTCTTTTTTTCTTTCCAAAATATCCAACCCATGATTTCTGGCATGCTGGGTTTGTGCTCATAAGAAGGTATGAATAGTAAAGTATGATCTGGTCCTTCTTAAAATAGCTAGGTGTAAAATATTTTGTAATCCTTTGCAATTAGGGCACTGAGCTGAACTTGAGTTGCTTCTCAGTGAAATCACAAGCACAAATATTTCTTACATTACATTGTTCAGCGTGTTCAGCTCTTGCTAATTCCTTGTCTCTGTGGAATGGACATGTGTTTTGGCTCTATAATTTAGAAGTTCAAGACTAGCATTTTTCTGTTTCTTGTTGTTCTGCATCTTGTAAGTTGAGTATTTAAGTTTTAAGAGCAGCATGTTTATTTATATACGTTGCTGTTAATCCAAACTGTCTGCTAAACTAATCCCTTGTTAAAATGAAATCAAGTCAGCTATTTTAGATTACAAAGCTAAAACAATAGTTCAGTCAGACACTTCACACATCTGTTTTACTTTTCCTGTATAGGTATGCAGTTTTTCTTACATTCTTTCTCTGCAAAAGTGCCACCAATTAGTTATACTTTCCTTTCCTTTCATTTTTCTCTTGTGACTTAAGTCTTTTGTTTTCTCGGTTCTATTGCTGATTACTTTTGAAATGCTAGCTTTTTTATGTGTTTGTTTTCTTTCCCAGTAATACATTTTAAAATGGATAAAAATTTCATGCTTATTACTTGTTAATATGTTATCATACTCTATTACCCAAATTTGGACCAGAGGTAATTCCAATGTGGGAAATGCCAAAATAATACATTCTTGGAGATGAGATCTTAGACAGATATGGAAACCCAAAGTAGGCTTTGATTTACTTACAGTCTGCAGGAAATGAAGCATTACCGTCAATGTGGTACATAGAGATTTTAACTGAAGATAACTTTATTTCCAGCTTTACCTGCTGCTTTGATTTAAAGTGTTTTTCACATCATCTAATTTTTCATAAGCTTTCACGTGTTTAAAGTTTGGCTTTTTTAAAAGAGTTTGTATAAGTTTTCATTTTGTGCAGAAACCCCACTCTTATTTAGTGTATTTGCAGAGCACTTTAAAATGACATCAGGTGAGGGTTCCTCCAGCCTTCTAGTGCCAAAAATGTGGAACGACTCCCCTTGCTTCTGCATATGGGGTTTACTCACCACTTTTTAATAAACTGTTTTTGGCCTGGTACTCTGAGAGGATGGCTCAGATTCAACCAAGCTAACCTTCAGGCACAGACTCTGATTTTCTTGATCCACTTGCTTCATCAGCCCTCTTTGAATGATAGGGCAGGTTTCTGAGGCAGCCTGACTCCACTTTGGTCCTATGTTTAACTCTATGTCTGCTGCTTGCATGTTATTGGCAGAAAGAAAGATGAAAAATCATTAATTCTTCCCTACCAAAGAGGAGGTAAGGCATAGAGAAATCATCTGAGGTAAATTCAGATGGCTCTATAACACAGGGAAGCTGTAACGTGGTCAGGAAATGAAGCTGGTTGAGCTTGCCTTCCTGAGCTTGTGGGAGCCAGGTCTGCATGCAATTGTCCTCTCAGAATCCCTCCTGAGGGTAAATGCCTCCTGTTGTGCATGGCTCTGATCTCTGTTTTTCTGTGCGTACTCACGGGTGCGCAGTCTTGAGTTCCTAGCTGGTCTTTTTAGTACTTATACCCCATGCTGCCTTGAATGGTGACGTAGCCTTTCCTACTCTGTAACATATACCTACAGGGTTTAAATTCTGTAGGGTTACAGTGCTGGTCCTCACAAGAGCATGCAGTTGCAGTCTTGGGCCAGGCATTAAAGTCTGAGCGCTTCACACAGGCTCCTACAGAAGGTGTAATAACATGGGTTACCTCTTCACAAGTGGGCTAGCAGAGCAGGCCCAGCTCTCAGCCTGGGTGGCTCCTGTTTCTCAGGATCTAACAGGAATGGAGCCAGGAATTGGACTCAATCCTTGTGGATCCCTTCTAATTTGGAATATTTGGTGATTCAACGAGTGATTGCCTACTGACAATTGCAGACACGTGGTAAGATTTTTCCGCCTCCTGGATTTCAGATCTCCTGGCTGAAGGAGTGACTTCAGCAAGTCAGTGGTAGTGCAGAGATCTCCAAATACTATCCCTTCCCTGCAGACATGCAGGCGCAACATTGGTTGCAGTTCCTGGAGGCAGAAGGGCTAATTAGTGCCACCTTGGGATGCCACCAAGGTCACGAAGCAAATACTATTACAGAGGCAAACGAGGTCAGAGCAGTTTGTATGTTAAAGTTGAGCTTGGCATTGAGGACACATGGAAGTTAGTGGGAGTTGGTCTGTGTTGTTTTTATAAATTTACTGGTACGCAGGGAGTGTGGATCAAACTCCTCTGTCACAACTCAACCAACACACTCCAGCCTCTTTCAGGACGCGTGCCTCCCAGCACTATGCATTCTTCCCTCACTGAGTCTCATAACTCTGCTTTGGGATGGGAATCAGTGCCTCAGCCTTTTCTCCTGTGGACAGTTACATCTGTGCTAGTCACTCAATGCTTGCTCTGTAGGTGATGGAAACAAATATGTACTTTTGGGAAGTGATTCATATAGTTTATGCTATTGGAGGAAATGAGTTGGGTCTTGGAAGTGCTCATTTTCTTTTCATCAGCCTTAACAGGAATTCAGAATAACTAACTCTGACACAGATATCTTACTACAGAAGAAAACCAATGCTGTTAAAATGCCTTGAATGTTTGAAAAACATCATACAACTACCATGTAATTATATTTTTATGAAGAATCATAAAAGCATGTGGCAAGGTGAAGAATGTAGTTTTCTGTTTATCTAACACACTTTCTGGATGGAGTTTTAGACACTTGTATCTCTGTAGTGTCTAGACATGTTTGGTCCTTGGTTGGATGTGCAAAACTGGATCCTAGTATTAATCTTTTGTCAAGTGTCTCACAACATGTAGAGGGATATTTCAGCAACTCTACCATGCCCTGTTCTATCAGTATTCTTTTATCACCAGCAAACACAGCAAATAAGAAATAGCAGGGATTTATTTCCTAAATTCATTCTCACTCTGTTGCAGGAGAGAAACATACTTACCTAGTTTAATAAACAAGTCTATAATGTTAGTGATAAGAAGGAATTGTTTTTGAAAAGGACTGTAACATTTGGAGGAAGTTACGCTCCATCCTCTGTTCTCACTAGTTCCTTCTGTGCTTAATACAGCTAGGAGTCCAGATACCACTGGAAACGACAGCAGAGGGTTGCTGCCAGTATCCCCTGACTCCACAGATACACTTGCTCATTATGTACTTCCTGCATACAATCATCACACAACCAGTAAAAGGCTAGTTTGTGGGTGTCCAACATTTTGGCTTGCTTGGGCTTCATTGAATGAAGAGGAATTGTCTTGGATCACATATATGTAGGGCACTCCAAAAATAATGCTTCCTATTTACATCCATGGAAATGACAACAACAAATACAGTGGACACAGCAACAATGTTTGGTAGAGCAGATTCTCACCCACAAAACACTATTTTTCAGCACAGTCACCACCATTAGCTATATGTTTTCACAAGCAATGAACGAGAACTGGCATGCTGTGCTGGTAAACATCTGCATCAGCAGTGGTGACCCACTGTTACTGTCACCACTGCTGAAATGTACCACCCACCACCTCACTGGGCTCACATCCACTGTTCAGTCTACATAAACATTCAGCAAGTGTCAGTTAATGTCAGTGGATGCCATTTTTTCTGTGTGGAGGAATTCAGTGACACACCTTTGCTTCATCCGCACTTCCATGTCAGACGTCACTCTGTCAGACTGCCTCTCTGCTGCCATCTGTCACGCAGCAACAAAAAGTAATGGAATATTGGTGGGAAGCATGAAGTTCTACTGCCACACAACTATCATCATAAAATAAGAGGCATTACTTTTGCAGCCCTCATGAAATATATATTTAACTTATAAATAATATTTTTATTTTTTTATTAAAACATAAAACATATAGCAACAAAAACATAAAATTAGTGGGATACGTGACATTGTTTTTGTGAAATTAACTCATCAGTCTTGTTTGATGACAGAGGTTGCAATTCCTAGTGAGCTTTCAAGGAGTTCATCAGAGATTTTTGATGACATTTTATTTTTCCTATGCATCATCTTTGAAAACAGTTGTTCACAAATGTCAAAAAGTGATAACATGAATAAAGTTTGATTGTGAAGCAAGAGATATTTCTCTTGTTTTTAAAGTCTAGTGAAGAGCTTTTAAAGTCTAGTAAAGAGACATGATCAAATTTTTTAGTTGAATATCTGATTGCAACTGTATCAATTCCACTTGAAAATTTGCAGGACATGTTTACTGAAAATGGAGTTACAAATATACAGAAAATGGATAACTTTTTTGCAATCTTGAAACCTATTCTTAAACTCCTTCATCAAAACAGAAAGCATGGCTGCATACCTTTTGCTGTTCACAGGACTGTGTTTAGCCAATGTATTAAAATGCATAAAATTATTTGCCATGACTTGAGTTAGCACTGCACTGTGCCCTCTCTGTGCCCTAGTTTCAGTTCAGAGAGGGTTAATAGTGCACTGGTGTTTGGTTGGTGCTGAGTGATGACTGTGCACCTAGGGCTGTGCTGGGCAGGAAGAGCTGCTGCCATGATGGCCTGGCAGCAGGGGGAGGGCCTCAGTGAGAGTTTTGCTGAGCCCCTTGCAGCCCATGGGCCACGAATTGGACGTGCCTGTGATGTCCCAACTGTGCTTTGGTTTGACATCCAAGAAAAGATACAAGTGACTGAGTCCTAGATGATATGTCCAAGGAAATGTTGGCTTATGTTAAAACAAGATGGTGGAGTTCTAGCATTGATGAAAGCAGTCTCTAGCGTGCCATTTTTGATAAAAATGACCCCGATTATTAACACATTATATTTTTAACATTTTATATTCCCTTTTTAGCCATTTCCACGATTCTTTTAATATCATTTTCCATTATCACAGAATCACAGGCTTATTATAGCCATTGAATTGAAAGAGAGTGGACAAGAGAAATTCATTGATTTCTATATTCTATTTTTCAAATTTGTGATCTCTTTCACTTTCCATTGCATCTCTTTTTCAAGTCTCTTGGTACTTCGATAATTCATTAGTGCTGCAGCATCTGCTGTTTCTTTAACATTTTCCCCCAGGTACTGCCATATGATAGAATGGTGTGATTATGGCTGCAATGTTAAAAACATAATCACAAAGTTATTTTAAAATCCAGTTTCCATTAAAAAGTTAGGAATCTGAGATAAGATAGCTTACCCAAGAGTCACAAGAAGGTCTGTGACAAAGTAAGCAACCGAACAGGCAAAATAGGCAAACCTCCATATACTAAATTAGAGGATTTCCCACTGACCACCTGTTTCTCCAGGAAATACTGAAGCTATAACTGAGAGAAAATGAGAAGGGAAAACCAACGTTATTCCAGACTTCTCAGAGCTGTACTAAACAAATTGAGCTTCATGAGGGCTGCCATCATTGAATAAGCTACAATACACAATTGGGATCAAGTCAGTCACTGTACTCTGGCAATGGTTTGCAACAGTGACATGGAGAGGTGGAGATGATTCTGCCTGCAAATTTTTATTTCATGTTTTTAACACAATGAAGTGTGAGGAGGTCTCTGAGGCACCTATGACATACTCCAGTGTCTTTACTGAACTGAGAAGTACTGTGTGCATTGATGATTCTCAGAAGCTGCACAGGATACGTATTGCAGTGAAAAGCTTGGTGGAAGTATCTTTTATGTTGCCCAGAACTATAAAGTTAAATTCTTATATATTCATTCCTCATGAGTACTGATTTGTTAGTCCTTTATTTTATTTTATTTTATTTTATTTTATTTTATTTTATTTTATTTATTTATTTATTTATTTATTTTTTTAACACCAGGGAATGATTTTCCCAGAAGTTTTACTGATTGAAATGCTGAAATTCAGCTGGTGTTTTTGCTTGGTCCCCATCCTCTAAACAAAAAACAAGCAAGAGTCAGTCTTTGTGAGGAGGACACTACATGGGATGGGGGAAGGGGAAAGGAGGGAGAAGGAGAAGGAGAAGGAGAAGGAGAAGGAGAAGGAGAAGAAGGAAAAGGAGAAGGAGGAGGAGGAGGAGGAGGAGGAGGAGAAGGAGAGAGTTGTGCAGATTTCCTGCCCACACTTCAAAAGAGGCTCTCTTCTCCTGTATTATTTCCTTTCCCATTAGCTTCACTTTGTTGGCTTATGGTTCCAAAATGCACCAGGAGTCAACTCCAGTGCAAACCTGATATTAAAAACTAACAGGCTAATGCCAGGGAAAACACACTCTCCTCCTGGTTTCAAAGACAGATTTTTTTTTTTTCATAACTGCAGCCATGCTTTTCTAATAAAAATTCATTAAACAATGGTTATGAAGGATGAAGGGTGGGGGAGGGGGAAGGGATACAATCAAGTGAGTCCTTTGAACTCACTTGAAAAAATACAAAAGCAAACAACTGAGCTGTTAGTGTCACACGTTTCCCTTATGAACAGAGGAGCCTATCAAGGTTTGCTCACAGCTGAGAGAGTAAAGATGAGTTAGGCACCTTCTCTAAACTTCTCCCTCCAAAAATTGCAGGATTTCTATTCTGTAAACATGGATGTAGAAGCTCTTTTATGTTGCTTCAGTTTACATTATTGTGGGTCTAAACGAGTCTAGTAGAGGCTGCTTAATTCGTTTATGTAAAGTAAAAACAAATGTAGAAGCCCTCGCTATTTTTTATTGTTAACATCCCATTGGGAGGCAGGAGAGTAAATATTTTAGAAGTTTAAAGCAATCTACTTAAGCTTAATAATAATGCTGGGTTTCAAGTAACAGAGAAAAGTACAAGTCACTGGAAGATCAAAGATTACACTGAGTTTTATAGCAAATCTGGGCAAAGATCTCCTGGGAGGGGTAAATCTTCAGAACTCTCCTTTCCCAGTCTTTCATGGTGATCATTTGACATCTATGGAACAAGAAAGTGAGGAAGCAAAAATTCCAGCAGTTTTCCTGTGCCCACAGAAACAAAAGGCCAGAAAACTGAATGAATACTGACTTCTTGGCTAGCCTGTAGTTAAAAAATGATACATTGAAGAAAAAAAAAAAAAAAAAAGAGAGAAAAGAAAGAAAAATAACACCAGATATACTCTTTCTAGATTAGTTTGTAATCTTGTGCTAATTGAATTTTTATTGGGTTATCTCTAAATGTGGTTTCTGACAGTTTCCTTGGGTATTTGTTAAGTGTTTGTGCTTGCGAACAAATTTTCTGAATTGTTTACCTATTGAGAGATGCTAGGCACTTTTTACATTCTTCGCAGCAACACTGTCCCTTTCATCAAGAAGAAGAGGAGAATGCTCTATTTTGGGCCATGGGCATGACTGCATATTTACTAAAAAAAAGGAAGTTGAAAAAAAGGAACGTCCAAGAGAGGAGCTGATAATAAGTGGTGCCACACAATGATATTATAATATCAGGTATGAGTGAGTGGATGTGTTCAGGGGATTAATATTAGCGTGCATAGTCAAGAATCTCTAACATAGGAACAGAAACTGGGCCACATTGTTTTCCCATGGCTGAGAAAGTTTCCACTGGCCTGGCTTCCAATTATAAAAACACTGGAGTCCTCAGCCATTACACCAAAGCTTGTAAATTTCCTAATGAATATTTAAAATAACCCTATGGAGTTTTTTAATGTTAATGTATTTCAGCCTTTGACTAACACGAGTCTCCTACAGGGCTACCATCGTGTTTAGCTACATGGTTAATTCCATTCTTCTCTTTTAATGCTAAAATATAATGCCAGAGAAAAAAAAAAAAAAGTAAATCTTTGCTACTTCTGGTGTGCATTTTATGTGCTTTTTTTTTTTTTTTTTTTTTTTTGGCACAGTGAAGTTCCAGATGCAGATCATACCCACACTGCCAGTTTCTTTGTAGGCTCTTGTACAAAACAAAAGCAATGCACGCATTTCCGTCCTCACCAATCCCTCCCCCCCCCCCCCCCCGAAAAAAAAAGCAATTATTGAAAATCAATACCATAATAAAGGTGAGCAGAGCTGTGTTTTTTCCTCGATAGCCAATTATGACCAATTTACTAAAGTTGTCAACTCTTGGCAAAACAAATAGTGTTAATAGTGTAGATTTCATAAAGACCTATCTGTCTTGTTACTGCTGCAGCCTGAGCAGAGTTCCAGGTTCAGGCCAGTAATGGAGCAATAACTCACATGGCAATGGAGAGCACCAGCACCAGCACCTGTTGTGCTATGAGCAGGAGGACTGAGCACTGGCACCATGCAGTATGCCCAAACATATTTCCCTCCCCGTAAATAATCAGTAGATTTTTACAGGAAAGGTGGGTATCTGTAATGCTGAGCAATTTTCTTGCATGCTTTTGGGGTGTTTCTGGACAGTGCAATAACATACTGCAGTATTTTCGGAGTAATTTTGAAACTGGAAAGTTAGTGCTATATTTTTGATTGCTGACTTTAGGTCTGAAGGCAGGCAATGAATATTTGCCATGTGTTTGCATAGCATCTAGTACAACAGGAATTTCGTGGCTTCTCAGTGCTACTGGCGTGCCAAATTAAAAGACGGAGGAGCATAAAAGTGATGTTAGTATAGCAGATGAAAGGTTTGGTATCTAATCAAACAGATTTCTTTGAGTTGATGACAGTGTTACTAGGCAGAGTCTTGCCAAATTGCTTTAACTGTGGGAAGCTATGTCTTACACACTGCAGCAAATACGAAAGTCTTCGCCTTTGTGACTGAAACACAGTGCTTTTCTTGGCATTGTACCCTTGCAAATTAGTTTTCATAAAGCAGGATAATGTTCCACTTTCCGGCAACAAGAGGTGGCAGTGGGGAGAAGGTAAAGAACAAGCTCCGTGGATTGGAGGTGTTTCCACTACGGCAGAGGGACAGAGGGGGCAGGTTGCTTTCCCACAGGCCTTGGGAACTTCTCAGAGGTGCGGGATGCTCATCTGGGGTCAGACATGTTCTGTGTGTCTGCACTGTGGAGCTCAACCATGAGTGGAGTACTTCTTTAGAACCTCGGAATTGTACAAAGATGCGTTTTGGTGTGATCCTGCAGCATGGTGAGTGGAAAAGGCCCTTCATGGTGGACCTGTCCACATGGCCTATGCTCCTGCTGAAAGCTTGGGAGGGATGGGTAGGGACAGGCCAAGCATGCAGGTCTTCATTCAACTCTTTCTCTAAGTCCAGACAGTCCAGGACTTTGAGTCTGAGATGTGGTCAGGCTTCAGCTCTCTGAGAAGCCACTGCTTTTCAGTGATATACAGTCCTGGGCTCTGCCTTGTCAATGCTGCAAAGGAGAGGTGTGGGAACACAGATCAGGGGCACAGGTGTTCATCTCTGGATTTATGAAGGACTGCTGTGGTGCAAAAAGCCTTGTTCATCCTCTGGCCTTCCAGAAACACATAAACTCACAACAGCAAGGTATTACTCCAGGTAACAGAAGGAGAGGAGACACAAGGCTTCTTGAAAGCTTCTGTCTTACCTCTCCTTCAAAAGATGTGTGTCTGTATGTATTTGGCATTTAAGTGGAGTTTCCTCTTTTTATCCCTTCCCAGCTAAGAACTGGAGCAGCAACATTGGCCTTCCACTTGCAAGGAGCTGCCAACAGCTGTGTCTGGCGTGATGTCTGCCACACACATGTGGCGCTCCCTAATGACAGTCTGGCAAGGGTCTGAAGACAGTAAAAGTGCTTGTTGGCAATTTGGAGAATCTGTTCTGCTTCCCCTTTGTGCATCCCAGGCTTTGGTGTAAGTGCATTTTCCACTCTCCCTTCATAGGCACAGCTGTCAGTGGAAAAGGGGTATCTACACTGGGAACTTACTCCAAATGCTTCCTTAAGCTGCCATGTCTGTTTTAATCTGCAGGTCTCTTTCCCACATACTACAACAGCTGCCTCAGCTGCAAACTCCAGCTGGTGCTCACAGGGTGAGCACCAGCGTGCCTTAAACGCCTTAAAGTGTTTCTCTGCTGGAGACTACAAACATCTTCTATGCCATGACCCCAACTGTGTATGGCAGGGGTGGGAGTTGGCATCCCATCTTTCCTGGGCAGCTTTAGCAAAAAAGTCATTCTGGAAAATAAAGGGTTGATTTTTCTCCTTTGTGCCTAATGTGTTTCTAGCTAAGCTGAGCCTGGTGAGCAAATTTTAGGTGCCTCTTTAAGCATTTGCAGATTCAGCTAGCGAAAAAGAGGAAACTGGTTTGAGGAAAATAAAAACCAGGCTGCACATGAAGAAGAAATTTGAAGCAATTTCCATGTCAGGTTTAAGGTCTGTTTTAAAGTCTGGGTTTGAAGTTGAGGTCCAGAATCATGTTTGGGAGTTCTGAAACAGCACAAATCTTTTGTGAGATTTCTTAACCAAAAGACATAAATTCAAAAAGCAAACTCGTCTTAAAGATGTTGTACCATCTTGGGTTGTGTAGGAAAGAGATGGAATTCTTGGAGCTTTATCATACTGCATTTGTCCTGAAACTTAAATCGAGTATCTTACTACTTAAGAGTAAATGGATAGATGTAGAGATTTATTTAGCAGTTTGGAGGAACCTCTAATGCCATTTCAAGATGGAAAGTGGGGAAGAACAACACTTTCCAGCAATTCTGCAAGGAGTGCTTTGTGAGACAACGTCAGTGAAATTTGGCCAAGATGCTGTCATGACAGTTCTTCTTGGGCAAGAAAACATGACTTAATTGACCACAAGTTGTCGGGGGCAAAAAAAATAGTTTTGCCGACAACATGCACATAAACTGGAGGAGTAAGTACCACTATTGAACTCTGTATAATTACTCACTCAATGTTGCTAGTCATAGTCAGAACAGTAAAGCAAGTCTGAGTGATGAGGAACACAACACAGAGGGTGAGAACTAGTCCACTAGGTCTTTCTTTCCACAGAAGTCACATCATGGCAAGCCTGTGTTAGCAGCGTAGAGCAAGCATCAGATGGAAAATGGAAAGCCAAAGGGTATGGGCTAGGAAGGAAATGTCTCCATCTCAATCATATGAACATCTGACTGTTTGGAGAATGGGGCAGTTCCCAGTCACTAGATCTCTAGCTATGAGTTGATGAGGGATTTTGCTTCTGTTTTTATGTATTTATGTGCCTCTGCTACTTGGCTGTACCTTGACAGTAACTTTCCAGAACCACCAAGTCTGTGAAGTGATCCTTCTTAGAAGAGGGCTCAGAGGTTTTTTGTTGAGATTACTTGCCTGAAAGCCAGATAGTGCCATGCTGATCCTTGCAGACTGGTTCTGTGTGCTCCCATGTGTGTATGGGAGTTGTCCATCTTGGCCACTATTCAGAATTTTCTGCAGGATGCTATAATAATTATTCACAGTATATCACTTCCTACTCCCAGTCTGTCTAAATGAGGAGCTTAGACTCATGTTTCTCTATAGAGAAAATAGATTGCAATCCAGACTAGATGTTGTGAATAGTCCTCTAAAGTGGTGTCTCTTTGTTGTCTACAGATAGGTTCTAGGAGAAGCCACTGCCTAATTTAGGTGTTGAATTTTGGTACGTCATTTTTACAGATCAGTATGAGTGAGCGTCTTCTGTATGCCGTGCCCTGCTGAACACATTGCGGCAGTGACCTGGTCTGTGGAAAAGGTGCTAGTGGTAAAGCATTGTTTGGAGTAAAACTGAGTACTACAATTCTTTGTCTTGAATAATTCATTTCATACACTGCTTCTCTTACGGCGTGTAAATTGTCTGTTAATAGCTTGCAGTTTTCTCACATTTGTTGGTTATTTGAAACTATTGTCTGAATAATTTCTATGAATAATTCTTGATCTTTAGGTCTTTCATACTCATTTCACTGGGATTATTTGAAAACTTAAATTCATCTTTCAAGCTGAGTTACTTTTTATTGGTCTCATAGATCATAAAGTGTATTTCTTTTCATAGAATTGACTGCTGAAAAATAGCATGTATTGTCCTACGAACAAATACATTTGGGTTCCTGATGAGCAAATCTCATCTGTTTGTAGGTTATATTTGGTTTGTTTGAACAATCTTTTATAGAAACAACAATAGTATTAAACAAACTCACAAGGTCATCTAGCTCAATCCCCTGCAATTCCAGGTAGTATTGATTCAAATACTTAAAGATTTGTAGCCTAGAAATTATCTAGGGAGTGGCTTTATTTATTCTTTCAATCATGTAGCAAGTCCTGCAAACATTAACCCTTTTCTTCTGGACATTTTATTTCTCTTACATCTGGTTAATGTCACACGTGGAAAAGTTAGAGAGAAAAGGAACCACGGAATATAAGAAAGGTAAGATGTAGGACTGGAAGGAATCTCAGGTCTCTGCCATCACCAAGGCTAGACAATATTTTAAAGAGGAAAAGTTAAAAATTTATAAGCCCTAGAGAACAGTTTATTTTGGACTAGTTTGCACATGAAAGTTTGGGTTGGTTTCTTTTTATCTCAGAGGGTTCTGTTATGCCTGTTAGTCACTTCTCTGCTGGAGTACCTTAAGAAACTTCCTATTGTGTAAGTAAACTGTGAACATTCACATCAGCTGGCTGCTTCTTGTCCAAAAGTGAGACCATGTGTGAAAGTCCATTTTAATATTTAAATGACTTGTTTTCTTAGCAGCTACCATGCTATAAAGTGTATTCTCCTCATTCATACTGGGAAAATTATTTTGTTTTTCTGTGCATCCCACAGTGTAAAAACAGACAGAGAAAAACTAGGGAATTCGTTCTTGAGACACCCTGTTGTTAAATTGTCTTCTCAGTATCAGCCAAAAATAGCAGTAACAAGTGAGCAGAAGGAATGGTAATGCTAGTGAATAAAAGCATGACAGAAGTTCATTTTTACCAGCCCCCCAAATCCATACTTTCTATTAACAAGTAATTAGCAATTCAATATCATTTACACCTCAGTTGATTTAAACCCCATAAATATATTTTTTTAAAATTAATCTCTAATTAATTAGCCAATCATGGCTCTTATTTCTGTGTCAAAAATAGCCAGGTCTTAACGGTCCAGCGTTTGTCTTTCAAATCTTCTTAAAATCCCACCAAACTAATATGAATGATTCTCCTGCCTTTCATGAATATGGCTCATTAACCATCTAGACTGGGTCCTTTGAACACCATTTTCCATACATGTAACAGAGAAGAACAACAGGGGGGCTTTAGGATGTAAATTCTGGTTGCCTTTGCCTTTCCATACCTGCAGCAGATCAGCACGCTCTGAAAGAGGAGATAATGGCTGTGCCATTTCGGGAATGTATTTGGGCAGAAGCATGGCATGCACCAGCTCACAGGTTTACTTAGTAATACCACCTAGTGTGAGATGCTAGGAGATCACAGAGCTGGAGGGGATCTTGGGAAGCTGTCTGGTCCAGCCTTGGGTGGGTCCCTGGGTTCTGTCTCATTATGGCAGGTGTCATGTATGCCTTAGCGATAAAAACACCTTGGTCTTGCCAGGCAATCTGTGCCAGTGCTCCGTGATCCTCAGTTAGAAAGCCTCTGGATCTAGCCTGAACTATCCCGCCTGTTATTTTAAACAACAGTTTCTTGATTTATCAAACATAGGTGTAAAGAAGAGACTGTTCTCTTTGTACAGGAGGACATTTACATACTTGAAGACTACCACTGTGCTTCTTCTCAATTTTATTTCTTGAACATATTCAGTTCTTTTAGTCTTTCCTTTATTCCAGGTTGTGTCCTGTGGACCTTTACTCATTTTTGTTCACCTCTAAATGACACCTTCTGACAGCACCTAACCTGAATACAGGACTCCCATGGTGACCTGCCTACCTATGGGAAAACAGCCAGCTAACTTCACACGTCTTGCAAGTAATGTTCCTTTTTATAAGCAGCTCAGCACTCTGCTTGTTTTTTTCACAATAGTGTGACACTGTTCCTTTGATCTTAGTTCAAAGCTCATGATTCCTGATAATACTGATATACTCCTGAATTAAAGCATCTTTTAGTTTATATATGAGCATACGTGTGCAGCGTAGCTGATCTGCTGCCGTTTCACTCTGTCAGTCTATACTTATCTTCCATAATGTGTTGCTGTATGACTTTGCAATTTCTTTCACTGTGTGTGAGCACAGGTGGGTAGAATGTCCAGTGTAATACTACTGCCTTGAACACTACTTAAGCAAGAGAAACATACATTTATTACTTGATTAGAGACTAAAATAAATAGCTTTATTCTGTCCACCAGTGAGGGAAAGATGTTTTTCAGTTCCTCAGTTGTGAACTTCCTTTCAGCATTACTTTCTGGGAAGCTCTGCCCTGCTCATGGTTATACGCTCATGAGTAGATCCCACCTGTGAGTAACAGAGTTACGGTATTTCAGGATAAGTGAGCCCAAGTTCATCCAAAAATTTCAATACACATTGTAATAAGCCCTTTGAAAACCCAGCCAGATGCTGCCTGTCTGGGGCTGGAACCACCACTTGTAACGGGTCGCCAGCTGGACTTAACTCTATTAACCACTACCTGTTGGGCACGGCCCTCTAGCCAGTTCCTTACCCAAAGGAGGGTATACCTGTCCAGGCCACAGGCAGCCAGTTTCCCCAGAAGAATACTGTGAGAGACAGTGTCAAAGGCTTTGCTAAAGTCTAGGTAGACTACACCAACAGCCTTTCCCTCATCTACCAGTCTGGTCACCCAGTCATAGAAGGAAATGGGGTTGGTCAAGCATGACCCGCCTTTCTTGAAGCCATGCTGGCTGGGCCTGATCCCCTGGACACCACACACATGCTGTGTGATCTCACCCAAGATGATTTGTTCCATAACTTTCCCCGGTACTGAGATCAGGCTGACGGGCCTGTAGTTCCCTGGATCCTCCTTACAGCCCTTCCTGTAGATGGGAGTCACATTGGCAAGCCTCCAATCCTCCGGAACCTCTCCAATTAACCAGGAGTGCTGGTAGATGGTGGAGAGCGCCTCAGCAATCACCCCTGCCAGCACTTGAGGGTGGAGCCCATCCAGTCCCATGGACTCGTGGCAGTCCAGGTGGAGGAGGAGCTCTTTAACTGTCTCCACCTGAATCACTGGGGGTGTATTTTGCGTTCCATCCCAGACTTTCATATCAGGGCATAAAGTGCCCTGAGGATAACTGGTCTGCCCATTAAAGGCAGATGTAAAGAAGGCATTGAGGACCTCAGCCTTCTCCTTATCCTCAGTGGTCACATTCCCTACTGCATCAAGTAAGGGGTGGACATTTTCCTTGGTTCTCCTCTTACCATTGATATATTTGTAAAAGGATTTTTTATTCTCTTTTACTGTAGTGGCCAATCTAAATTTGAGTCAGGGTTTTGCCATCCTAACTTCCTCCCTGCATACCTTAGCAACTTCCTTGTAATATCCCCAAGTAGCCTGTCTCTGCTTCCAGAGGACAAAGACTCTCTTTTTTCTTCCAGAGTCTCAACAATAGTTCCCGGTTCATTCACACTGGCCTTCTTCCCCAGTAAAAGAAGGCTTGTCTTATGGCATTCAGGGACAGCCTGTTCTTGTGCTTTTAAGATTTCCATCTTGAGCGTCCAGGCTTCCTTCTCTTCATCCTGATTAGGTGGTCTATAACAGACCCCCACCAAGATGTCGCCCCTGCAGGCCTTCCCCCTGGTCCTTACCCACAGACACTCAACTTTATCATTCCCAACCCCAAGCTCTTCAACATCAAAACAGTCTTTAATATAAAGGGCTACAACACCACCCTTCCTTCCTTGTCTATCCCTTCTGAAGAGCTTGTAACTATCCATCACAGCACTCCAGTCATGGGAGCAGTCCCACCATGTTTCAGTAATAGCAACTAGATCATGGTTTACCTGACACGCAGTAGCTTCCAGCTTCTCCTGATTGTTGCCCATGCTGCGTGCACTGGTGTAGATGCACTTCAGCCAAGTCATCTGCTTGACCCGCAGCTCAAGCACTGTTCCCCTAGGCTCATCTCTTGCAAGCCCTGTTTCGTCCCCTTCCCCCATTGTAGCTAGTTTAAAGCTCTTTCGATAAACCCCGCTAGCTCCTGCGCTAGGATTCATTGCCCCCTTTGAGATAGGCGGGTTCCATGGACAGACAGCAGGCCCTGGGCTGAGTAAACTGCCCTATGGTCAAAGAACCCAAAGTTTCTGGTTTGACACCAGCCTCTGAGCCATTTATTCATTGCTTGTACTTTCCAAGCCTGCTCCCTGTCCTTCGCTTCCCCTGAAGGTATAAAACAAAAAATCACTTGAGCTTCCACTCCTTCAACTAAACGATCGAAGCCCCTGAAATCTCTTTTCATATTTCTCAGGCTTCTCTGAGCAATTTCATCACTGCCCAACTGAACTATGAGTAGTGGAAAATAATCAGTGGGCCTAACCAGCTTTGAGAGTTTCCTGGTTATGTCCCTGACCTGGGCCCCAGGAAGGCAGCACACTTCCTGATGGCACAGGTCCAGTCTGCATATGGGGCCCTCAGTTCCTCTGAGAAGAGAGTTGCCCACCATGGCCACCCTTCTTTCCTTCCTGGCAGAGGGTCTCAAGGTGTGGGAGTGGCCACCTTGCCTTAGGCTCCCTCTTAGGCAGTTCCTCCATCATCTCACCACTCACCTCCACTTCGATTTCCAGCACCTGAAACCTGTTGCTTAGAGAGAGTGGTGGACATGAGGTAGGCAGGCAGGGGGAGCACCCATGACACCGAATCGGGACTCTCTTCCAACCCTCCTTGTCAGTCAGGTCTGTCCTCCTGTGACTGGGCAGGGGGTTCATCACTTTTTTGAGATTATCCCCCTGGTCCCCTTCCCTCCCGGACACCGGAGAGTCACTCTACCATTCAATCTCCCTCTCACGCTCCCTGATAGTCCTTAGCCTCTGCACCTCCTCCTTGAGCTCCACCACCAGGCTGAGCAGCCTAAGGGATTCTTCAGTAGCAGGGAGTTTATTGACCAGGTGAAGTGCTAGTTCCATCATCTTCATGCTTCAGCCTTATCCTGCTCTACATTCACTCATTCTGTCCTCTCTTATTCAGAGTAGGGTGACTAGGTGGCCATCGGTTTGGGTTTTGTCAGCAAGAAGTGAGACTCTCATTTTTCTCAACTTTCATCACCACGTCTATTGATGAATGGTTAGAAGCATCAAATCATGACTACTCTTTTTAATATTATACCAGCCATCTTCATGGCAGAGTCAGCAGTCAGATGTGATAAACCTGCCATTCAGCTATTTCAAACAGTCATTGGGCTCACCTTTGTGATAGATTAAGTAAAAGACAATGGAGGAAAAAAAATAATACGCAACTGTCAGTCAGAATTAGAGAGGAGAGCTTTTTGTTGCAGTTTTCTAACTTGCCAATTACTGACTAACAGGCATGTCATTGTTTTCAGCGATGTTTCTTGCTTTCTAATTAAGCAACCTTGTGCTCACAGACTTAAGCATGCATGTGAGCACCAAGATTTTCATATCGTACAAGGTAGAAAACTACAAAAGTAGACTTATGTCTCTGGAAGGCACTTGCATTTAGCTACAGGTAATTACACAAACCAGATAGGGGAACACTTTCCATGCTCAGGTAATAAACATCACACAGGAGTTCCCAACAGTGGATATTCCAAGTTTGTTCTAGCTTGAGAAATGTGAAAATGACTGACGCTTACTTCTTCAAAACCCACTCAAAATTAAATGCAGCTGCCTCCGGTGAGATGATCAGCACAAAATGGGAGACAGTGGTCACATGCACGCAGCGTTGGCAAGTGGAGGCTGTGAGCTGGAGGAACATGCAGTGTTGCTTCGCAGTTTGTGGCCACACCCTGTTGACACTGGAGCCAGACACTGTGGTGGGGTGTGCAACTCATCTATCTATGCTACTGCAAATGTTTGAACACCTGCAGGGAAAAGAGGGAGTTTCCCCTGTCAAAAATCTCTGTTCACTTCCCATTTAAAGCTTTTCTAGGAATTACATTTACTACAGACTAATAAAATGCAAGCAGGACTAGAAGTTTCAGGAAGACTCAGTGGCATGGATAAGCTTTGGGAGTGAGTAGATATCAAAAGTCCTTTGGCCTTTCCTTGCCTCTGCAACTGTCCAGTCTCATAACCTGGGGGGTATGAGACTGTGAGTACACTGCTGCTTCAAGCTTTTGGCACGTGTACTGTAAGAGCTGGGACTCTCTTTTGCTCTGTGTTTGAACAGTGCTTAATGAAGACCTGTACAGTAATCAATGGACACTAATAAACCTCCCTCAGATACCTACTGGAGTGTTGTTCTGCAAACAAATAGGAAATGGGATGATATAAGGTGCAATACACAGTAACCCCAATAATAATTCTGAAAGGAAGATGTATTGATCATGAACACGTGACCAAACGATGTTATACATCAGCAAAAGAAAGCGAAGACAGAGAAATGGAGAAAATTGCTGCTAGAAAATCTCCGTGAATGTAAACCAGTCTTTAACTATATGCCCCAGAGCTGCCTAGAAGTGACCTGGCAAACAAGTGGATACTTTTGAAGTTATGCCTTTCAACAAGAATGAGATACAGCTGCTCATGCCAGTGGTTGCTGCTGGGACTGCTTTTGCTCTATTAATTGCCTCTTGGTTAATTTTGTGAAACTGTGGGCTCAGCTAGTCACCAAAACCAGGGAATGATTTTAATTTCTGTTTTCAGAAGAGAGGTGCTTACCAGCTCCTTCCAGATACCAGATTTTGTTAATCAGTGCCCACCTGCTTTGCCACAGGACATATGTTCCAACTTTCGGTGGTTTCAGTAGGTCTGAAGTGTTTGATCATCTGTGCAGGTGTACAAACAACTGTGGAAGAATGAAGAAATGGAAATTTCTCCAGGCAGTGGACAAGAAAGATATTTTTGTCATTTTACTTTACTGTGACCCAAAGTGTGGTAGAGCTTAGGTGGTCAACTGTGGGCTCAGGAAGGATATTTCTGAGGTTACGGGAAACTCTGTGAGATTATTTTACTTGAAATGAGATCAGATACAAAGCTCTGACTCATGCCTGAGTTCTCCTGAGGTCTGCGTAGCTCAAGGCTTGCATTTCCTTACAGTACCTCAACAGCATATAGTCCCATATCTGCCTCTACAGACGCACATCAGTCCACAGACCTGTCTGCATCTCCTACAGACAGATCCATGCTGGCATTTATCTGTTCAGCTCACATACCAATATCTGCAAAGCCAGAGTAGTTGGTACTTTAGGGCTGCCTGTAACAACAGTCACAAGTAATGGTACATCAGTGTTTCTCATGCCCTGCTACTTGCTGCAGAAGACTTGGAGTTAGGCTGTTGTGGCACAGAAGGTTTTATTGCTTATTTTGTGCTGCTGAGGGCAAACAGGTTAAATATTGTGTTCTGTGACAGTGGATTTCTTTGACTCCCCATCCCTTTCTCTGCTCCTCTTCAGGCAGACAGGCCTGAAGCACTGGTTATCTCCTAGGTGGGAGGCAGGTGCTAAGTGATCCTACAGATGTAGTGAAAACAAAAACAAAGCACTCGATAAAACAGATACTAGGAAAAAAAGTAAATACAAATCAGTAATTCTGCCACCAGGTGCCTGCTGGCATTGTCAGCAAAATTTAGTAAGAGAGGTATCATGAGCTATAGGGTTTGCAAATTCTTTTCTTCGAAGCCTGCTACAGCTCTCTCTGCATGTTTATTTATTACTGTCTTCACAGCACTTCATTCAAGTTTTCTAAATGATTCTGAAAGGCATAAGGTTTAACATCCATGGGTTTGATGTCACACTTTAACCTCCATGAATGGGACCAGCAAGGGCAGCAGCAGGTGACATTTCCCACACTGCCCCCAGCAGCACATCTCTGACCCCCCTGTAAAACAGGCTGCTGAGGTGAGAGGAGGATATCAACCACACAGTCACACCATCAGCTCTTGGCCTTTAGGTTGACAATATCCTCAAGGTGTTTTTTTCTGACAGCAACAGAGACTTATGGCAAGGGTGATCAAGGTTGAATTCACCAAGTTAGTTCATTTCAGCCACTGAGAAGCTCTCTGAAAGTTAATGCCTTTTGGCTGCTTGAACAACTGCTCGTTTTGAACTAGTGGCCTTTTGGTGACAAGCTCTGGTATCCTATTACCAATTCACAAGCCATTCTTCTGCTCATCTGAGTACATGCGCACTAACAAACAACTAGATACAAATGTAAATTACTGTGAATCGCCAAATGACAGAGACAAGACCTTCACCTGTGCCGTGCATATTGTGGGATACAGCAGGAGCTGAAGGCAAGCTGATACCCACAGCCTCATCATCCTGCTGGTTTCAGAAACAGAGCGTAGCCCCAGACCCTTGCTGCCCTTTGCTTCCCTTCACCTGCACCCTCCTCCTGGAGAATAAAGGCGAGGCGTAATACATCACCTCTGTGATGGCTCTATTTTCAGTCGAAATGGGAGATCAGCATCTTGCAACGACTCGTGAGATTTACATTCATCTGCCATACAGGGTTGTTAGGAGGCTGTAGTTTGGGTCACTTCAAAGTACTTTTATTTTGAAAAATTGTCCGGGACTTCAGCTGGTGTACATCAACACAGATCTGTTGCTTCGGCAGAGCTGATTTACTCCAGCTGAGGATATGGCCTGGTATCATATGGCTGGTTTTTTAACTTAAAAGTATATAATGTTGCCAAGTACAAGACAGGCAGATTGAGAGTTCAGCATGGGAGTGAAAGAGAACTCCTTGTGAGAAGGTCCTCTATAAAGACATTTATTAAGAATTCCTTAATTAACAATTAAGAAATTATGTGTGCCTACATTTTCTAAGCGTGCCATGTTTGGATATAATTGTGTTGCTCTGAATATTATTACTTGCATTTACAAAGTGAAATTCCAGCTCTGCTCTTTGAAAATTTGTCCCTTCGTACTTAGTAAATCATAATTATACTGTCACAGCGGTTTCCAGTGGACCCCGAGGGTCAGTGGACTACTTCTAAGGGAATCAGAAAAGGTAACTAAGAAAATCAAACCTACTGTTAATAGTCTTGAATTCATTATGCAAGGATGTGCAGCACTACTGAAAAAAATGTTTTGGGGATTGTAATTTGTAAAAGGCTGGAAAGCGCTTTCAAAGAGGTTATTTTTCTTTCCATTTTTTCTCATTATTTTTCCCCATGTTCTGTTCTCATTTCATTTTCAGTCTCTTCTTGATGATGTGTATATGTTTTCTTTCCTGTCACAAGCCAGGCTCTTGTCAGTGATGAGAGTATGGACTTCAAAACAAATCTAACCTGCATGAAGGCATCAGTGAATATTAAAATGTGGTCCCCGTCCTCAGTGCTTTAGAACTGGCCTTCAGTGGTGGCTGAAGAAGGGCTTTAGGACAAAGCCATCTCCTGCCTGACCCACAGCATTTGTGATATTCCTGATGAATCAACTGTTTTGTGAGTAAAATGTGCTGTGCTTCGGCTTCCTAGAGCTTTGGATTTCTTTGGTTCCTGACGTATAAGAGTGTATTTCTGAGTCTCTCAGTGGAATATGTGCCGTATGTAAGAGTGGTGATCCTGGTGAAATCCCTGTTAGGAACCCACAGCAAAGTGCAGAACAGATATTTATAGCAAAAAGCGAATTTCTTCCTCAAAGAACGTAATCTAGACAAAGTGCCTTTAACAGCTCCCTGAAACACCGTGGACCTGTGTAAGTGGAAACATACTGTCCCTGTGCCCCTTCTTTGTGTTGTGTCCAAATCCTAATGTCAGCAGTGTATGCAGCTCTTTGGAGGAGCCTTCTCGCTTGCTTTTTTGGCCTTTACTCCTCTCTGGATGCAGATAGCTTAGCTGGGACAGAGGGAATGCATTTCCTTCAATCACCTCATCAAACACGAACTTCAAAAAAAGTTCACTTCTCACTGGCTATTTTGAAATTGGAGTCCGTTTAGAATTTCCAGGACAGATTCTCACATCGGCTGACATACACACTGCTGAATCCAAAATCCATGTAATGAACACCAGGATGGGTAGGAATGAGGACTGAATGCACATATCGTTAACAGAATTGTAGCCTATCCTCATGCTGATTGGAAGGGAGAGACTTAGCTGTGAGGAACTCTTCAGTCTGGAACAATAATTTGTGTGAGGCTCCAGTAGAAGTCAAAGACAAGAAAATAGATCTAAGATTTTTGTCTGCAGCTTTTGTGAGTGAAATGCGTTTATTACTGGGGGAATCACTCTCGGGGGTAGAAGAGTATCCCACAAATAAGGTGTTAGGAACAGCTGACCAAATGGCATGTTTTTTTAAATCGCTGGTTACTGAGACATAATAGCTGAAAAATGCACACTTACTTAGAAAAATGGCAACATATTCACGATAAAAAATGTCCTACATGGACTCCTTTTTTTTTTTTTTTTTCTTCTCACAGAAAATAACGCTTTGTCTTTTCCATTCTGTCTCCCTCACTGACAAAACAAAATAAAGGACCCAAAGGAAGAAAAGGGAAAGAATGCAAAAACGAAAGAAAACACATGGAAAAGCAAAAACATTGATATCTAAAAATAATCGTTCCTGTTTTCACTGCAGGACTAAAAAAGTTTGAAAGAAATAAAATTTGAAAATTTGAAATAAATAAAAATATTCTTAATTTTCTATCCAGAAGTGTTTTTCATAGAAAACTGTACTCTGTAGTAGTCCCATTTGTGTCATTTATCGATAAAGGGTTGAACAGCATCGCATAATTAAAAACCCTTTGGGAAAGGTGTGAACTTACTGTTTAGCTGGGAAAGAAATAGCAATGGGAACAGCATCTATGAACACACTTAACTATCACCTAGAATGCTATTTAATGTTGCAAGAGAACAAGTTCTTACAAGCCCCCGGAAGCCCAACTCCTTTCAAACAAGCGTTCTTATCTACATTTGGGACTGCCCAGAGCAGTCATACAGTTGCATAGTTAGCTGGATCAAGGAACTTCTCTGACTGAAAAGTAAACAAGAAAAGTAGAAAGAGGTTTTCTGTTTTACCAACAAGCTATGGCTGTCAGTGGGAGTCCAGGCACGAAGGGTAGCCAGATATTCCAACTGGGAATGACTTTGTGGGTAGGCCTTGTCTTGTATTTAATGCAAGGTTTTGGGGGCACTCATATGTCCTGAGGACATGTTTTTTTTTTCTATACTGTATATTATGTGACCTTACACAAAGATGATAGAGGACAATTTCATATGAAACAGGTATTGTCGCTTGTTAAACCTGAGCTCTGCTTCTGCTTTGGCTGTTTGAATGAACATGGTAGCAGGCATGAAGGTATTCAGGTTGGATCTTTGTAGCATTTTAACAAAAGGAAACTGGAAGAAAAGTACACCAACCTTCAAATTCCCTTACTTCTGAATATTTGCTTGCAGGCATCTAAACATATCACAAGGACTTCTATATTAACAGCACAACACCTTACTTTTGGGCACTTATCATCACTTTCCTCTGTGTAGGCAGGAAACTGAAGCACTGAAAAATTAAACCTCAAACCACACAGTAGATTTGTGTCACAGCTTGGACTAGATCTCAGACATCCTTCAGGAATATATAACAACATAAGCTATGCAAATATATGTGTCTTCCAGCTGGTGCAGCAGCATCCACATGAAGACTGGGTAGACAGTAATGTTCCAAATATATCCCTTTTAAACTGTCA
Source organism: Alectoris magna (assembly GCA_030625065.1). Taxonomy (NCBI): domain Eukaryota; kingdom Metazoa; phylum Chordata; class Aves; order Galliformes; family Phasianidae; genus Alectoris; species Alectoris magna. Next base: position 67,148,299 of record CM060560.1, read on the forward strand.
ATGGGAAAGCAAGACAGGCGTTGCAAAGTACGTGACCCTAGGTCTGATTTTTACCCACAGTAATGTACTCCTCTCTCACTGTTCCACGCTATTTGCCCAGGCTGAGGTGAACTCCCAGCCTGAACCACTTGCACCCAGTGCATACAGAAGAGTTTTCTGAGTGCCTGAATTTGCTTTCAGATAATTTTTCACCATGTCCTCCTGGACCTTTTCTTTTTAATGTATTCCTTCAGCAACATTAGTGAAGCAGTGCAATGCCATTTTTCTAAGGTCCTGAATGTTTACTTCTCCAGGTAGGGTGATTATCGGCATGATGGAATGATGTCTTCAGTCAAGTGTAGATCTTATCTTCCCATGTAACAAGATAGCCTAATGAAATGAGTTTTATTCAAAGACCTTGTCTCATAACGCTTCAGGAAAACATGATAAATTGAATGATTTTTTTAGCAAATGCATCACACAAAGCACAGGCATATTGCTTATGAAGTTTAATTTTGTAATAGTTCATGGGGTATAATATACCTGTAGCTATTTCTGTGGAATGAATCTCACAGGCTCATTACAAAAGCAGAACTGTTGTCCCAAAATATTGCCTTTCCTGTTGAACTGTAGCTTGGATTCAGTGCAATTTGCATGTATAATCTCCAAGGAATCTCTGTATCTCATGCTAAAATTATTTCTTTTATTGTGCTATTATTATGAACTATGGCGAAACACTTTAATTTAAGTAGTGAGAACTAACTGTTATCAGCAGTGTTTCTCTTGACCAAATGTGGCAGAAAAAAGTCTAAATCCCAAAATAAATTAGATTTTGTTTTTAAACTAAGAAAGGTTTGGTTGTTTACCAGCAGCAAGAATGTAATACTATTTCAAAAGTAAAAGTATTATAATTTGGACATTCTTTTGTTCTCTTGGAACTCAGATGTGGTGTTTTTAATATCATTACTGTAGCATGGTGCACAATGTGGTGACATCTGAGGTAAACCTGTGCTTTTATTGTCTGTTTGGGCTCTCCCCCTGGTCTTGACTCCAGCTATGGTGAGCTAAGAGAAGAGCACTTGTCACCTCCTTGTCTGCAAGCTTTTCAATCCAACCAGGATTTGCAAGTGCATTCTCAGAAGCAATGGAATGAGCAAGGACTTGTACACCATGTCCTCCTTGCTAGATGTATGCTCAGCAGAACTGCCACATTGGAGATGTTTGGCTGCTGTTGAAAATGTAAAGCTTGACAGTATAGTTTGTTTTAGTAGGAATGGGCATGTGGGTGACCGCATAGGTATAATTAAATGGCTTACTTTTTGGTAAAGTGTGTGCTCAGTGTCTCTTGGTCCCTAAAGACTGGTACCACAACCATTCCATCAAGTATCTTTTCTTAAATAGGGTAAAATGGTTTTAAGTAGATTGAGTTGCCATGTACACAGTGGCAATTGCTAAACTGACCTTCCAACAAGAGACCAGTGTGAGAGCACGAGTTGATACAGATCCAGGTCTTGTGTCTGTACTGGGTTTAGATGCAAGAGATACAGGCTTCTAGACCATGGATCTGGTCCAGAATAAATTTTTATATATATATATATATATATATATCTATTTAAAGTAGAATACCACAGGCTTTTTCATACTCTGATTCTGTGTTGTTTGTGTTACAGTAATCTGTAGAGGAACCCAATGAAACTGGAACCTCATTTTATTAGCCATTACTTATGCAGTATTGTCTAGATCTATGGATTCATTGGATTCATTGGAATTGCACAAATGGATAGTGGAGAGATTCTGCACCAATCTGTTCTGCAAACATCTAGCATAGCAGAAATACTCATTACAGCTAACATGATTTCTATGACAGTTCCCCTGAATGATTTGCCGGCAGGCTGTGTAACACAGCAGACTGTGACAAGATTGGATCACATGAGACCCAGACTCAGACTCTTAGTTCTTTTCTTTCTGTCTGTCTGTCTGAGGAAATACTCAGTCTGAACAACATGTTACTCAGAGATCCTGCTCAAACAGCAGTTCCCATTTTTTCAAGAGTGTGTAGTGCACTTTGAGAAGAAGTCCACTGGCATGTAACCTAGAAAGAACGGGTGTAAAATTTTGTTAGTCTGAACCCATGCTTAAAATGCTTCTGGTTCTGAGGGATAGAATGTTGGAAAGCAGTGTGCTGTAATATTACTTCAGATTCTACTATATGGTCTAGCTACATACACTGTTTACTGATTATTGTAAGTTTCTTTTTGACTGTCGAGTGAATAAAGAAACTTAATATGAATAACAAAACTTCAATAATCTGAATTTGAACAATGCAAATTGTCAAACATAATGTATTTAAATTATTGCGTTTATTTAAATCTACAAACTAAAACCAGTTTGAAAACTTAGATTCTCAAGATTGTTGAATCTCATTGTCCATTTAAACTCATTTCAAATCACTGAAAAATTCTTCAGGAGCTGCCTTCCGTACAGTCTGGAGTCTATTTTTCCAAACCTTTCCGAAGATTATTGGTTAGGATATCCTTGTCATTTAGCTTGAAACTCTGTTAATGAAACTTTTAGTAGCACTGTGCATGGTGGAATTCATCATGGGATAAAGGAGCTGAAAATCTCTATGGAATTGAGTTTGAAATTTATATAATGCATGCACTGTATCGCACATACATAGCGCAGTCAGTATCTTTAATCACATTTGGTGTTTCTGTCTGTCTGCATATACTTCGCAATTTTTTCTTCTGTAGCTTCAATTAGTGTTTAATGAACTTAGAGAGAGTTAATTATTAAAAAGTGACTTCAGGGGTCAAGCCTGTTTTACTTAGATCCACAAAGACACAGCATGAATGTGGTTTTGCCACTATGAAAGTTGTAGTGAAAAGCTCATTATTATTTTTTTAATCAAGGAATAAAAAACTGACCAGTATAAGTATGCTTTCCACTACACATTCTCCAGAACTATTACTATACATATTTATAAAGCAGCAATATTTCCTGTATTCAGGTATACCACTCTTACAAATCGAACAGCAAGCATCCATTTAAGCCTGACAGCATCATTCAGTTCTTTTTATGTTCCTCCTCCTTGCTGATTTAAAAATGTTCTGAAATTGAAGTAGACTGTAATAAGTACAGTGACAGTATGTTATTTTCCCATTAAGCACTATGGGATGCGATCTTATGTGCCCTGCTTCAACTTTTGTGATAATTAAACATTAGAGAGGGGTGCTGAATTTTTTTAATGACATCAGAGTCACAATGCTAGTGCAAAGTCAACATGCCTACAACATTTTGAATACAAATCCATTATATTTTACAGTCAACATTTTTGCTTTGATGAATATTTTGTATTGTCCTTTTAATGCTGAGCTAAAGCTCAGGCTGGTATGGGATGCACCTACGTGACAGAAATAGAAAACTGTTGGGGGACAAGACTGGAGACCTCCAAGCCCAGTCCAACCCCAGGAAGTTGCCCTGCCCATTCATCTCTGAGGAAAATCTTTCTGGATGTGTGCATAGACGCAATTTGGTCAGACAACTAGTAGCCCCCTGTCTACTTGCTGTGAGATTTAAACCTGTTAGGGCTTAGGTATTGACTCGACCATCCATTTGAGGAGGCTCAGGGGAAACCTTGTCTCTTACAGACTTACAGCAGTCTGAAAGGAGGTTGCATTGAGGTGAGGGTTGGCCTCTTCTCCTGGGTAACAGTTACAGGATGAGAGCGAATGGCCTCTAGTTGCTCCAGGGGAGGTTGAGGGAACTATACTAGGGACAAGTTATACTCAGAAGGAGTGGTGGGAGAATGGGTGGATACAGCTTAGGTATGTCAGCAGTGTGCCTCATGTTATTCTCCAGCTTTCACTAACTAATATTCTTGAGCTGATTAGTATTGCCTGGTTAGCAATAATGATGAAGATATACAGATTTAGATTTCTGATGACTAATACTCTTCTCTAAATAATAACGAATGTGTGCTGTATGTTTATATTGACTAGTGAGCCCCATGGCAGCGAACTCCTTGTCCCTGGCATACAGAGAGATTGAGCTGTCATTAATCTTGCACTGTATTCAAAGATCGCTGTTGATCTCTGTTTGGAAGACTGAGGACTGTCACTGCAGTGGATGATGAGGACGGAGCCTGACACCCTTTTCACACAGGCATTTGGTGGTGCTCACAACCAAGACTTGAGCATCTGACTTCTCTTTTTTCTACCTACTCTGCCTTGATAGCCATGCATGATGCATTTCACCTGAAGTGCCATGGTAGTTTGGACAAAAATAATGTGCATGGTAGGTATATTGCTGTGTTGTTTTTCTGAGCCTGCACAGCTAATCTGCAGAGGGATGGTGCATATTTTGTAACGATTGAGCCTTGGTAATTTGAAATGAATTATTAAGTGCTGACAATAAATGAGCATCAATATGCAAACAAATAAGCAATGACAAGGAAAGGCAGGAGAGAGGGGAAAGAAAAACGGCAAGGTTTTCCTGAGGATTGGACAAAGATGTTTCTCTGGGATTATTTTGACTGGTGTCAACTCTTCCTTTTATTTAGGAGCAATTTCTTTCAAAGCAATAAATATTTGAAAACTTCATATTTATTAACTGTTAATTTTACCCCTAGGCCTTTTGAGCTAAAAGTTCAAAACACAACACTGGAAGTACACACAGGCTCCATCTGTTCATCTCCCTCTGAATGCTTTGAAAAATGTCACCCAGAGCCTCTGTTTATTAATTTATTTATTTTGAGGTGTTATTTTTTCCAGGTTTTGGATCTGTTCTTTAACCTTCATGAGTATCTGTACCTAGACCTCTCTCTGTAAGTGACCTCTTCAGCAAGCTGCACAACTATGCCCGGTCACTCACTGCAGCTCAGGGAATCAGGCCTATTTCCATTTTTAACGATGGCCTGTGGGCAAGGATCTATATTCAGGGCTTTAGACTGCTTCAACCCATGGAGGATTTCCCTCTGGTATCACTGGCAAATTGTACACAGATGATAGTGCACAGTTGATAGCAAACAGCTTTTTTACAGAACCAAATAAATAGACATTCGCATGATTTAGGTGCCCTGTTTTGTCATTTAGTATGCACTAACAACTTAAGTTCCTGGAGCACTGCTTCTACTCTGTGTTTCCCTTCTTTTGCTTGGTTCATTCCCTTCTGACCCCTTTGGTCTACCTCCAACACTTAGCATTTCCCTTTCTTCAGCAGCTCCCAAAACTTTCCCTGTTCTATAGGCTGAAATGATCAGAATTTGAATAATTGGTGTTGACACTTTTTGAGTGCCATCATTAGGGGTTAGGCTTAATCCCTTGGGAGGAACAGAGAGCCCTGGGAGCTCTCAACTTGCAGAATATTGTTTTTAGTTGTCTGTTTGCTCAGCTCCGTAGGGCTTACAATTTGCTTGGTTTTTGAAGGTTTTTATTATTATTATTATTATTATAATTATAATTTTGTGGCTAATGTAAAAAGAATGACAGTTCAGGTTCTGCAGAACATTTATCATGAAAACACCAAGCCAGTCAAATCCCATGAATAGGATAAGTAGGATCTGCTTTGAAACAGTTTTCATTTTTCTTTTTCCCCCCTGGGAATTAGGTTCCTGATTGTAGTAAATGGAAGCACTGTACATTTGGTATTTTCATGCTTCTGTAAACTAGACTGTTTATTTATGTGAAATATGGGTTTAGATGCAACACTTAAAGCTCCAAGACTCATGTGTCTTTTTTTTTTTTTTTGGAGTGATACCTCTTTCCTTACTTTAAAGAAGGCATCACTGACATTTAATTTCTCTGTTATCTTAAACATCCTAAACCTTATCAAAATGACTCAAGGAACCCTACTCCACTGAGAGATCCAACCTGTTAGCGCTGTACTCTGTGATAAATAAAGGAGGTGATTGTCTTAGTGAACAAAGAGACATATTAGCACTCAGTGCAAAGTCAGGATATGAATTAAATGATGTATTAAGGTAAAACATCAGGGAGAATATCGTCTTTCTTAGGTAGACATAAAAGGAGGCTGCTTTTGTGAAAAGTGTTGAAGAATCAAAGTTTCGTCTTAGGAGATGAGACTGGTTTCATTAGCAACCAGGGAAAAAAAGGTACTTCCCTTTTCGAAGAAAGCTGATAATTTCTCATTTTCTAGCTACATTGCACAGTGTTAGTAAATGCTGCTTTGTATATTTATTATCGTGAAGAGTTATAATTTGCTAATACTGGGCTTTGCCTGGAAAGTTCTCGTGAGCTCCAGTCCTAAGACTCTTGAGTACTGACCTCTGCAGCCAGACCACTTTGAACTGGCTATTTCCCCCAGTGCAGATTTATCTGCTTTGCAGTCCCAGCTCTCCTTGGGAGAGCTGAACTGAACCAGGAAGACCACCTCTGTAGCACAGAGGTCTTTAGCCTTTCTTACTGGGAGTGTGTTGCCTTGGAATGCTTGCCCTGACTCACGAGTTTTCTTGCTCACCTTGCTGGGACAGTGTTCATTCAGGTCATCTACAGGGTGCCTGGCTGTCTCCTGGAAACTCAGACATTCACTGAAGAACAGAGTGAAGCCAGTGATCCTTCTCTTGTGATGTCTTTCATGGGATGACAGAAAGGTGTAACATGGGGCAAAGTGGGAGAGAGTCTTGCCAGATTCTCTGTCATAAGGCTACCAAAGATCATAGGTTGTCAAAGAGACTACCCTTTTTTTTTTTTTTCCTTCCCCCCCCCCCCCCCCAATTTCCTGATGGCTACAGCCCTCTGTCCCAACAATCTGTCATGTTTTTGCCCTAGGTGCTCTGCTCCTGGGCTACAAGAGCCTGAGAAGGTTACCTCTGTAATCGCTGAAGAGCGAGTTGCCTCTCAGAGACACCCTTCTCCTCCTTTTAAAAGGGAATGGATATATTATAACAGTTGCGGCTGACTATTTATAATGGATTTGCACTTGGAAATCTAAGTTTCTTTAGCAGCTTTTTAAAATTCCAGGCATAGGGGTCTGGGTGGAAAAGGTTGGGAGAAGAACAAGAAGTCTTTTAATTAAGTGTGTACATTCCCCTCTACACCCTGAATTGGTCATAAACCTGGCAACAGGACCTAAATGTTCAGATTCTAAGTCCAATTATTCAACTGTACAGAGTGTTCTTTTTACCATTATAAATATTAATAATAATAATTTATCATAATTTCACCTTCAAAGGGAACAGTGAGAAAAGACAGGTGAAAACAGGTTAATACCAGGGAAAAGGACTGACTCTCAATTTCACTTAAACGTTAGTGAAAGCAATTTTTTTGTTGTTCTTTTGTGTAGGAAAATGTATTATTTCAACAACATAATTTTAATGGTGTACACTTTTTATACGCTTTAGCCTTTCCTTTTTCTCATCTGCTCTTAATAAATGATCAGCCTGCTCTCAGCACATAGCACCCGATGCTTGGGCGTCTTGCATCCAAGAGCAAGTCCTGTTTCCTTACTTTCAACTTATCCTGCTGTGGGATGTAGTAACATATTGGGCTATCCGTCAAACTATTAGGCTGGCTGTAGCTATTTTTAATAAAATACCACAAAATTATAGGAAAAAATATTTGAAAAATGGGGATTTGACCACTTTACATGTGTTATAGATTCTGGACATGATGTTCAAATGGTAAATTCTGAAAAGTTATCTTCCATATAATGTCATTTTTTGCAGAACTCTCTTGCCTCAGGGTTGTGAATTATTGTGCTGTGAACATTATAGGAGAGATTATTTACAATAAATCGTGTAAAACCCCAAATGTTCTGTAATCAGAATATGTCAAACACTGAGGAATGAGGAACCCACTTTGGTTTATAACTTCCTTCAAGCAAGAGCCAAAAACTGTACAGTACTGTACCTAATGGAAAATCATCCAGACTAATCTCTATAAATACTTACCACAGTCCCATAAACTAGCCTATTAGAAGCACTTGACATTTTCATTTATATCTGGAAAGCTGGTAAAAAAAAGTTACATAGGTTGAACTCCTAAGCTCTTTAATGCTCTCTCAACATTTATCTCATGCAAAATAGCTTGTAATATACACTAAAGGATTGTTCTTTTTCTTTTTTTTGTCTGACTGTCTGTTATCTAAAATATGAATAACATGAGTTATTTTTCTACCAGTTCCCAGTTTATGGTGTTGGAAGCATTATTGTTTATTTCTCCAGTGCAGTAGGTGTGCTGTAAAATCTACTGGAATATTCCTAGGTTATAATGTAATGCTAGTCTTCATGATAGTTGTAAAATTAATATAGGATCTCACATTTGTGAAATGTTAATTATTTATTATTATTTTTTTTAACAAAGGCTCAGGAAACTAATTCTGCAACGTTGCCCATCTGCAAGATTTTATATGCATTTAAGACCACTGTTTATGCTGTGTATCAGCGTATGAATTTTAAAAGAGAAACAGAATACACTGCTGGAAAAGATGTGGGCAAGTAGGTCAACCCACAGATTCTCTTGGACTCCTGGGTTCAAGTGTTTTTGTTGCAGATAGATACAGAAATCTTAAGAAATTTTTAGGATAGTTTTGAAGAAGTGTTAAGAGCTTTCCCAAATCTACTGAACAGAAAAACGTAATGGCATGACAGAATATGAACATTATCCACAGGAGTTAGAAGACACATTTTGGAACTGCACAGCTATGAATGCAAATAAAAGATTTATGAGATGTGGGACAGATCACAAGACAGATGACTTCACATCTAAAATCATCTAGACCAATGTTGGACCTGAACCCTGTCAGTGAGTAAGAAGCACAAATGATGTACAGAATCTCACACTAAGTCTATGATAGTTTCACATGTTGCTAGTACCACATCCATCAGTTGTACTGACTGGTGTCTCTTCTAATTGTAGATGATTTAAAAACTGTTTCACTGCATGTGAGTTTGTAGATGCCTAAGGCATAACCAGCGGGGTAATAAGTGGGACGCTTGCTGCACCTAACATCTTTTTGCCCACCGCTTCAAAGTAGTCTTTTTGGAAGGAAGGAAAGAATGCAAGGTACAGAGGAAATCTAGTTTATCAATTGCCTGTATCTGTCAGTCATGGAGATGTTTCTTTCAGTAGAAAGAACAAAATCTTGCAAACTATTATTGATTAGAATGCTATATACCCACATTCCTACTTCATGCCTGGGCAGTTTACAGCCTGGGAGTCACAGGCTGCCTCACTGTAAGTGCTTGCAGGAAAGCTCAAGAAGATGCACATTTGATGAACACTCTCCCCTTCTGTTCCCACTGCATACTAAAGACACTAATATAAACAGTATGTACTACAGTGTCCAAATGTCATTTTGTTTTTAAAATGGACAGTGAACTTATGGATAGGCTTTTAGGATTAAGCAGCCATGCCTTTCTATGTAGTCTAGAAGCTCAAACTTTATGCAAGTTTGCTTACATTCTACCAAGGCAATTTAGGAAATGTCTTAGAAGAATGCTATACGTTTTGTTACGGCACACTGAAGAGAGAGTACTTTTAGATGTATGGAAAATAATTTTCAAGTGTTATTAGGATACCACATGCCTAATCTTACATTTGGTAGTTGAGATTAGCTGTTCAGTATCCCAACTTCTAAGTTTTTAGGTGAAATATCAGTATGTAGAGGTAAGGCCTGTGATATCCATGTTGGGAGATGGGTGTTAAGGTTTCATTTTTATTAGTTTTGCAGGAGTTTTGATGAAATGTAACAAGTAATATTAGCAGTAATATTGCAGTTTATCTGAATAGAGCAAAAGCACATTTTTGGTCAGCCTGTAAAATACTTTGATGCTTACTATTGACTCGTTTTTGTGCTATTTGGTAACTTTTATGCTAAACTTTTTGTCAAAACTGTTGGAATGCATTGGTCAGAGAGTAAGTAGTTTTTACTTCACCAAAAAATAGTAATCAATGGCAAGAAAATTAGCAGTTATGTATAATTCTCTATGGTATTTCAAGCAGAAAACGTGTCTAGAAGAAATGTAAAGATTCTTCTAAAAGAAGAGGGGAATAAACTTTTTACTTGGGTAGACTGTGACAGGACAAGAGGGAATGGTTTTAAGCTCAAGGAGGGAAGGTTTTGATTAGATATCAGGGGAAGGTTCTTCACAGAGAGGGTGGTGAGGTGCTGGAACAGGTTTCCCAGAGAGGTTGTGGATGCCCCATCCCTGGAGGTGTTCAAGGCCAGGTTGGATGGAGCCCTGGGCAGCCTGGTCTTGTGGCAGATCTGGAGGTTGGTGGCCCTGCCTGTGGCGGGGGTTGGGTGGGGATGTGGGGGGTGGGACTTGATGACCCTTGGGGTCCCTTCCAACCCAAGCTGTTCTGTGATTCTATGAAGTGCACAGGAAACCAGCATGAAGTATTACAGGATGCCAGGAACACAGCAGCGCTACATAAAGTGCATAGCACTTTATGTTCAGACAGCTGAGTAGAGGACATATCCTATCTTCTGTAACTGTCATCCAGTTACATAGGTAAGTCTAGGTCCTTTTTTCACTCCCAGTATTACTCTGTGAAATGTTTTTGGTCCTTAAATCTTTTCTGCTCAGTTAAGAAAAGGCAGAGTTGTGGTGTCAGACACCCTCCCCCCATATTCTGTTCTCTTATTAAAGGAAACAAAATGGTTGGGAAATTTATTCCAGACACAAGATTTTTTCCTTAATGTATATTTCTGATGCAGCCACATGCTGGGTTCTTTACATTAAACACATTTGGTGATTCAAGTTTACTTTTAGAAACAGCTTGCTTTGTTTACTGTTCTTAGTTGTTTTCTTTTTTAAAACCATGAGTTTACTTTTTGTACATCTTGTCCTTTTAAGGAATGCAGGCCTCTTCTTCCATCTCCCGTTGTTTATTTAGTGCTTCATGGAAATGCACTGATCTTTGTAGCCTGCAGCCCATTGTCAGCCTCTTCGGGTTTCCTCTGGCATCACAACTTCCAAAATTATGCTTTCCATCCGTTCAGAGGTGACTTAACTGTTGTTTGAATTCATCTCATTCAGCTTTAACTGAAGTATCTATGCCAAGTTAGCTGTATGGTCTCCTTCTGAATTTAATGGGGAAAAAGGGATCTCCAGGATTTACTTTACTTACCTCAGCAATGTCACCTCTCATGACTCTCCATCAACAGCATCTGGACAATGATCTTATGCTCTGAGTGGACTTTCCCTCTTAATATGTATTTCAAATTTACAGGATGACCCTCACAAGGATTGAGCAGTGTATTCGGTAATAGTGACCTGTACAGAGGAATGCTTTGGCCTAAGGTCTGTTTTAGTTTAAATTATATCTCTTCCTAGCTGCCATTCCCTAAACTTACATTTTAATGCACCTTTGAACCTGTTTAATTAACAGAATAATAGAAAATGCACTGAGTTAAACTCCTTCAACTCCAAATACAAACAGCTCTGATCACTCCTCTGATTCCTCTTTATGCATCTGATTTTTCTGTAAAAGGCTGTTTGTGGTCATAGGTTTTGTATTGGCCAAAGGCTAAACACTTCTAATGCAGTTTTTCCTTTTCAAGACCACAAATATCATATATTTCTTTTACAGTTTCCCTTTTCCACATTCCCTTTCTATTATTATAGATTCCCTCTCGGGATCAGCAAAATAATATGTGAAGAATGTTAGTGATACGGAAGCTTGCTTCAGGGTTATCTTTAGATATCTGAGTTGAACTCTGCAAGTGAGTTACTAAATCTGCCTTGAGATTATCAATACAAGAACAAGTGAAAACGTAGGCTTTAAAAATAGCTTGTACTCCTTTTCTTCTAGGACAGCAGAAGTAACTGAACCAGGCTCTGCAGACATTGTTGCAGCACAGCTGGCTTCATTGAATGTGCACTGTTGTAACTGAGAGGTACGTGTATGTTGTTTAAAACAGTCAGCCGTCACAAGGCAAAGTGAAAATACAGCATGGGTAATACACTACAGGAGGTGCAAATGACTGTCTGTTTTGCACACAGTCATCCTGGGCAATGATGGTAATATTCGTACTGTAAGATTCTTTGAGAGGGGTGTATGTAATAAAGATCTTCCATCAGCTTAGAGAAATGAAAATACTGTAACACTGTATATGCAAGACTTAAAAGAATCAAAGCTACGATATTTGTTATGAATTTTATATCTTCTACGTAGCTGAGTTTTCATCAGTGGGCTAATAAAACTTCAGTTTTATAATTACCCGTTACTGCTGAAGTCCACAATGAGCCCAGTTACTTTCAGGGAGTGAAGCCAGCTCTTCCTGTTGCCTGACTGCAAGAAATCAGGTATTGCCCTACTCTTAAGGCTGAGTAAATGAGACTAAAAATTTTACAAGAGCTGGCTGAAATTTATACCAATAAAAATCTGTTTTCCTTTCTCTCATTTTTAACAGTAAAAATCCATAAGTAAAACAAAGCTTAACCTTTAAAAGTGTAAAGCTTATGTTACTGGGCCATCTGTACTATTTTTTTTTCCCAAAGTTCAGGTATTACATGCTTTTCAAGTAAATTTTATCCCTTACGTTAACAGAATTTGAAGATGTGTAATCCTCCAATACATCTTTTTGTCTTCTAAACAGTTCTACCACAAAAGTGTCTAAAATTTCATTCTCTGTTTTCAAAATAAAAATGCAAATAACGATTTGGTATAATATGTATATAAAGGAATGTCCTGTTTTTTTCATATTTGTTCCTTCAATTAGCTAGTCTTGCCCGATAAATTTTACTGTTTTGTTACTAATAACTAATGAAGAACAGGTAACAAAAGCCACAACAGCATCTTGTGTTCATTAAGAATTGGATCAAGCCAGCTTGCACATCGCCGTCACATATAGAAAGCAAGAAGTGTCTGGGGCAGCATGCATTATTAATTAGAGCTGAAGCCGGACTTCTGTTGTGGCAATCATGGCTTTCATGTTCTATTACTTCCATGTTCTAAAAATACTATTCCTGATGAATTTTTATGATTTCTTTGTGTGAGCGGGTGGACATTAGGCACATTTCAAGGGGGACTGCAGAAATCTCAGCCTCAGAAAAGAAGTTCAGCAAGTGCATGGTAGTGGTGCAAAGATCTTTCACTTGAGAGTGAGCACCCATGGAAGGCAGAGCTTAGTTCCTGACACCATGAATTCAGTAGGATGAAGCTGGAACTTCTTTTGTCTTTCGCAATGTCTGACAATCTCAGAGCATTTTGTACTCCTTTTTTTGTTTCATGTTCCTAGAACATCTAAGCCTCTGGCAAGGAGGTGCAATATTCCTATTCCTCATATGTGCACTTGGCCTTGTATGGCAACCTCTTAAGATTTCAACCTTTTAAGGTTTCCTGCCAGTTCCTGGAGTTTACTACAGGAATAATCTTCAACCATTTCCTGCTTGCGCTGTTTGAACAGTCTGAGTGCAGAAATGAAAATTGACCTGGTTTTTGGAACTAATTAACTGTGTCTTGTAGATGTAATGAATTTGAGTATGATCAAGCTGATCTTGTTCTTCCGGGTATTGATAGATAGCTAAGCTATGAAGCTGTCAGCATGACACTTTCCAATGATTGTATCCTCCTTTCTGAAAGTGATTAATAAAAGGCAAATGTATGAGTTTGCTATTTATTTCCTCTGTTAGCACGAACAGATGCATGAGCCTGGGAGTGCACAGTAGGAAGAAAGGGTTAGAAGGTGGCTTTCTGACAAGAGCTCTATCAGAGATCAATAGATTACTAGGGCACAATCAAATGTCTTCTCTGAGCCATGTTTGAACAGCTAAAATATTGATGTGGGTCCTTCATCTGAGTACTTGTATTTTGTGTTGAAGCAGAAGGTGGGGGGGAGCCTAGCTAAACATCATGTTACAGATGGGGGCCAGTTAACTGTGGCTGAAGGGCAATAACTTCCTAAACCATCTGACATACTCCTCATAGTTCTGATTCTGTCTTGAGGCAGCCTCAGGTAAGAGTCGTCACAAGAAAAACTCACTGGGCAGACTGCTTGCTTCACTTCTAGTGTCACAGAACTGACATTGTAGAATTAATCTCTTGTTTTGATATTAAGTCATACTACTGGCCTAAAGAAATGGAAGATCTTTATTCTTATAATTGTAACAATAGTTTTGAGGAGTTAGATCCTCTTGATCAGATATTTCACCGTGTAGCTGGTTCTCTACTTAAGTGGGTGTGGGCTCCTCTGTCCTGATGCAGTAGGGTCATCTGCAAGTCAGTTGCTCTGCAAGTTCATCAAGAGAGACATGATTCAATGATATCATCTCCATTTCATTAGAGGATGCTTTAGTATCTCACAGAAAGGTACTGCTTGTTTTAAGCTTGACATTTTTTTTTTGTTGTTGTTTTTGTATTTCTGAAATCACACAACTTAAAGATCAGACCAATTAACTATGACTTCTAAGATCTACTCCCTCAAATAAAACTGTATGTGTTGTGAATGTGCCTCCTGCCACCACACGACTTTGATGAAAATGCTTTGTGATTGGGAACACAAAAAATACATTTATAGGCTTATAATGTCTATATTTCCGTAAAGTCTTTTAAAATATTTTTTCTTGGTTGCTTCAAGGGATCTGTTTTCATTCCTTGAAGATGTTTGCTCAGCCACTTTCTGAAGTTACCAACATTTTCCTGAGCCTTAACCTACTTTGACTAAAGAAAGTCTGAGGATGGCTGATGTTCCAAGGAACATGTGTTTTGAATTGAAGAACAATGATACAATTTTGTTTGCACTCATAAATAATGAATCTTCTGACCACAAGTAAAGATTGTCTAAATTAGTCGCCTGATTCAGTGATTGATCTGAAGCACATACTGTGTCAGAGCTATCAATATACTGATGACTGCGTGCATCTAAGAGAATGACAACAATGTTTATGAAGGACATAAAAAATATAAGAGGGTTAGAAATGAGCTTTGTGGATTATCTTCAGTTAATGGCACAGCAAATGTCATTTTAAGGACCTAATTTACTGAACATTAATAATGCTGCAGTTGAGGTAAATCATTCTAATGCCAAGATTTATATGAATAACACCAGCATTAATTTACCAAAGGAATTTACAAAATCCATTTAGCTCTTCTAAAGAGGCGCTAAGTGGATGTTATGGGTTGGTTTTACACTGACAGTGTCATGGGAGAAGGGCAGTCCTGCTCTTTCTTTCCCCCTTGTGCTTGTTTTTACAAGTGAAAGCCAGAAGAGGAGTTCAGCAATAGCATTTTGGTGAGTCAGAGAATAGTGCTGAGTGATCAACCCACTTTTTCTATGCCTTCAGCCAACAGCAGCCGACTCAAGTCATGCCAAAGCAATATTAGGAAAGGGATCCTGGGAAGAGGCGTGTGGGGACTGCACAACCTGCACAATGTCCTCCTTGCATTAAATACATTTACCTTCGGATAGA
Organism: Alectoris magna; assembly: GCA_030625065.1. Classification (NCBI taxonomy): domain Eukaryota; kingdom Metazoa; phylum Chordata; class Aves; order Galliformes; family Phasianidae; genus Alectoris; species Alectoris magna. Next base: position 67,163,654 of record CM060560.1, read on the forward strand.
TAAGCTGACATGAAGGCTTTGGATCCCTTACAGTTGCTGAATGCTATCAGGGGAATGAGATGCTAGAGGTGAAGGAATCTTAATGCCCGTGTTGTGTGAGATTATTACTGGCTATATTAGATGCAGAGTAAGCTATGGTATTGCTATCGGTTGGTTTGCTTAGCAATAGGGATTAGTGCATTTAATATAGGAAGGTTTCCTTAGCAATGGGGATTAGCACATGAATTATATTAGTACGTTAGTATGTTAGTTTAAGCAAAAGAAATCTATAAGTGATAGTTCTGAAACTTTCCATTTCAGCTTTAGTAGATGAACAGTCTTGTTTTTCCTCAATAATTTTGCACTGGAGACATAATGGAATACGTTGGTTTTTTTTTCTCCTCAGTGATTCTGCCTCATGAGACGTAATGGAGTCACACTAGAATACTTTTATCTTTTGCCTTAAAATGTGCAAGGACATTTTCCTTGGGTTCCACTAACATTGTTTTTAGAAGGTGGCTCACTACGGCCTAATAAGCAATGGAAACCTTCCAAACTGGCGAAAAGAGAATGAAAGTGAGTCAAATGGTTCAGTGATGAAGCTGATGGTGAAAAAAGGAGAAGAAGTTGGTGGGCATTGGACCACCCTGGATACCACTGAGCATGCCCAAAGGGACATTAGCAGAAATCAATGAGACCTTGGAAAAAAGTGAATATGTATGCCAAAGTACTGCATATGTATGTCTTAACTGTATAAATGTAGAACCTGAACTCTGAGTGTGCATACTTGCTTGTCAAGTCGCCTGATGCACATCATGAGGAATAAAGGAATGCTACTTTCTAACACCACATTGGACGGTTTTCTTACCAGATTTTGGATGACAATTTTGGCGACCCAGATAGGACTCTGCAACTCAATGCAGTGAAGATGTCCAGGATGACTGGAGGGTATTTCTCTTTCCAATCACTGACTAAATCTCCTTAGGCAGGAATTTTCATGGAAGATATGGTCCACTGTGTTGACAAAATTTAGTTAACAGTGGAAACTTGCAGGCAGTGATAGCCTTCTGAAGAAATGGAGCAGAAGCACTGCAAGACCCTCTGATCTCATTGAGAGGGTACTGGTGATTATTGTCTTTTCAGGAAAAAAATGTAGAAATGAAGCTATTTTAGCCTTAGCTTTCAAATTCCGTAGGCACTTGCTATAAAGAAACTGTTAATTCACAAGGCAGTACAAAAGTGTGATATAAATAACTGACCGATCTATAAATTAACAAAAGGTGGAAAAGAAGGAAGAATGGAAGGAAGAAAAAAAAAAAGAAAGCAAGAAAGAAAGTTGGAAAGAAGGAAAGAAAAGAGAAAAAAAAACAACAATAAAAGAATGAAGGAAAGAAAACAAAATGAAAGGGAAGGAAAGGAGAGGAGAGGAGAGGAAAGGAAAGGAAAGGAAAGGAAAGGAAAGGAAAGGAAAGGAAAGGAAAGGAAAGGAAAGGAAAGGAAAGGAAAGGAAAGATAATGCTATTTCTGTTTCCTCAATATATTAAAAATATGCTCAGACACAGTAATAATAGGGAATTGTATATGCAGAGGATAGATAGATGGCCCCAGAAGAAAAAATAGGTAAACATTATAGTGTTTCTTAATCAGGAGTTCATTATGAGCATACAAGCTGATCAAATGGTGCATAATTATCAGTTTAAAAATTACTACATGAAGCATTTGCTTATTCAAGGAAAGCTATAGGCTAAGCTGAGTGTGAGATTTTATGCATGTCTGTTGGAGCTGTTTTTTTATGATGTGACATTCTTTAATGGTAAAATGACAAACAGCACAGTTCTGTGTCAGGATACAGGAGGGTCGTAGGGGGAATGCATATTTATGAAGCAAAATAAATATGAAGATGGAACTTCCCTCTCCCTTTACCAGCTCCCCCCTCTTCTGTTCCTTTTACTATTCAAAGTCCATGACATGCAATTTACACAGGTTCATATACACTAAGGAACAGCTCATGTCTTTGCGTTTAACTCTGATTATGGTATGGTGTTGCAGGTACCTGCTTTGAAAAGTGGGTGCTGCTGGGGACTTAATATGCCTTTTATTGCATTTAGAAGATTCATGTGCTCTTGAAATGATGCAATAAGCCAGTTTTGCAGGGCTGTGGCTCTATATTATCCGCCTACTTAAGGAAATATGGATGCATCTTCAATTCGGACCTTTTACTATAGGATTTCTATGTATTCCATATTGTGATCAGTAATGTCCTTGTGCTCAGTGAAGGGTTTTAGTTCACGCTTTACTATAGTGAGGACCCAAGAAAGAGAAAACCAAAGGTTTCAGAACCAGGCCGAAGTGGTTTCCAAGAGAAATGGCTTGCATCATTTGTCTGCACATTTATTAACAACATGATTGTCATCTGTATGTTCTCTGATATTCACTTGATAATGATTCTCATCCTCTTGCCAACATAGACATTACTGGGCACATACCATCTGCTCTTTCTTTGGTTTGTCAGGCTGTGATTTGGGAAGATTCTGTGCCCCAGGTTCTTCATCTTTAACTTCAGGTACGTAGCTGAAGTGCTTAAGGTAGCTTGGCCCCCTGAGATCTACTGCACAGAAAACAGAGAAAAAGGTGTCTCTGGAAAATGACTCAGCCCTCCTAAGTTCTGATTTACCTGTAGAAATTACTTTCTTTTGATAGACAGAAGTGCAAGGTCTCGCTTTCATTAGGTGACTAAAGTTGGATGGGATGCATGTAAGCTTATTGTCTTGATAGTGAGACAGAACCTTGATATCCTGCAGAGTCTGATGGAATCATGATGCATTCTAGCAGAAATTAACAAAGAGAAATGCTTAAGAAGTGTGGGTAAATTGAATGCAGGGAGGCTGCTAGCACTTATCTTTACTCATTCCTTGAACAATTTTGCCAGAAACACCTATTTCTCCCCAAAAGTCTGTTTTTCAGTCCTGGGCACAGGCAGTTGCCAACTGTATCAAATAATGAGGTGTTTTTAGTAGTGTGCACAAATGAAGATGAGAAAAGCGCATTCCTTATAAATGTGTTTTCACAGGGAAAAGGAAACTAGAGTTTTGGATGAGACATGACACATGAAAGCATTCAGTCTGACTCATATTACCGCTAACTCATCATCACCTTTCCCAATAAAACCAAGCTGCTTAAAAATTGTGTTGAATATTTTTTCCCAGGGAGGAACAATATTTCAGGTGACAGAGAGAGAACACAGTAGACAGCAAAGAATTCAATATGGATAAAATACTATGGTTTTGCTCTAGTTTTTTTTCTTCACTTCAATTTGGTTCTGTCTGAATTCTTTATGGGCCATGTTCTAGAGGGGACAATTGCCGAAAACAAAACAAGCCCTAAGAAGCAAAGTGATTTTCAAAGACAATCTGAAATGAAGAGTGAACATTCAAAAACCAGGAGGAAGCATGTCCCTCCTTTGAACTCAGAGTTCAGAATAAACTGGCAATACTTTCTTTCAGACTGTTCCTCACAATTAAGTACAGCCCTAGTGAAAACTCAAAGAGGAGATCAATGATTTGTCCTGGAAAGAGCTTGAACCCATAAAGGACCAATCAAGAGCAAATGATTGAAGATTTGTCAGAGATCAAAAGAATTGCTTCAATGGCTGTTTATTCACCAGTGAAGGTACTTGTATTTATTACGCTACTGAGAACAAAGAACTAAGGCTGGTACCTGATTAATTTCCATAATTTCACTATCACCAACAGTAGCTGAGATGAGTTCTGCAGCAGAAACAAAAACAGGCCAGACTGAAATATGCCTGCACCTAACTCAGTTGAGGCAATAGCATTACAGTGATCTTTTCTCTCCTTGTCTGCAGTTCTCTCCCGCAGAATGGGAGAGCCTGCCTGCTGTGGAGCTTTTCTGCTCTGCCCATTACAGGGGTTGTCAACTCCCAGGCAACAGCTTCTTCTCTACCTTCCTCAGAATGGGTCCCATTAATCCTGCTCTGAGATGTTTCTGGACAGGACCTCAGTTCGTATGATCTCAGTGGGGTAAATTATATCTGAGAGCCATTGAAAGGCAAGGAAGTTCAGTTGGATTGCACAGCCAGTTTCATTGACAGGAGTTAGGATGCTTATAGAAAATCTTGTAACGTTTCATATATTCTGCATTATTTCACTTCTTGAGATGAGCAGTTTCTTTGCGCAGTTTACAGAATATTGTTAATTTCCTGACCTAAAACTGAGAGGACCCAAATGACCATCTAATTCTGTGCTTGAAAGCTTGTGACTATTGGGCTCAAGTAGCAAGGACACTGGGACATGCTTGTGGTAGAGGTTACATTTTGTTTATTGGGCCATTTCCTCTTCAAGCACCTCTTGCCTCAGAGGATTCTGATGATTCTTGGACATCCCTGTGGTTGTGAGTTTCCACCAGGGCAATTAGCTCCGTTGTTTCAGAGGCTTGTGATGTTCCCTTTGACATTGCTGAGCAGCTCTGTTAGCCAGTCCATGATAGCAGGTTCTTGGGGACCTCCATGACAACCTGCCCTTGCTTGAGAAATGACCACAAGTGTATTTATTTGCTCTTTAAGAGGGTACAGTGAGACCAAATACCCAGATCTCTAGTGATACTATTGTGACCAAAGATGGAAAAACCCTGCCAAGTCAACTAGTGCAGGCTGCAGAGCTATGCCACCAGCTGGGGTAGGCTGACATCAGTCAGGTGAAAGACCTCTTTCTCAAAATGTTGTGGTTTTGCCATTTAAAGTAAACACACTTTCAAAAGGTAGTACAGCTCAATATCCACCTTTACCCATGTGTGCTCACTCATCTGGGCTCAGATCCCTGCCTAGGGGCTTCAGTGTCCCCCCAGCCCTGACTGGGCAGCCAGGGTTTCTGGACTGGCCTTAGTCATCAGTCACCATTCCCATCCCATTCCAGTCCCTCTTTGGGTGCTAAGAGACACACCCTTGTTGTGGAGGTCTCTCTCCTTCCCATGTAGCAGCCACCCCTTTCAGCACCCAAGCAGTGACTGTTACAGGTTTTGCTGCCCTAGTTGTTTTATTTACAGTTTGAATTCTGTCATGGGTAGGAACTTAACTAACAAATGTTGAAGATCTGTGTGTTCAACCTTCCTTCCTTCCTTCCTTCCTTCCTTCCTTCCTTCCTTCCTTCCTTCCTTCCTTCCTTCCTTCCTTCCTTCCTTCCTTCCTTCCTTCCTTCCTTCCTTCCTTCCTTCCTTCCTTCCTTCCTTCCTTCCTTCCTTCCTTCCGTTTATTAGATATTATTCTGTGCAGGGTAAATGGTCGTGGATGTTATGTGCTACATAGGCCTCACAAAGCCAAAGCATGCTAAAGGGCCAACTGGGCTGGCCCAAAGGTGGCTTGCCCCATATTAAAGCTAAGTTCAGGATTATATTTGTCTTTTTATTTTTCACCTGTGTGTGCTGGAAATGCTGTATTTCCATCTCAGGGAGGGGAATGACTGTCATGCTACTTCTGAATGTTAAACAGCATTTTTTTCCTCCAGAACAAGCTGGGCTGTCCTGGTTCCTTCTTAGATCAAGAGTCACCATGTGGTAAAGCCCATTGTTACAGAGGAGAGAGGAAATCCAGAACCACAGTGTCTTTCATTTCAAAACATTTATGCCTTTCTTGGGGACAGCTTTTAACCTCTTGTACCTGTTCTAAAAAGCATTTGCAATGTATTTACCTCCCCAGATAAATTTTTCCTTCTCCCAAAGACTTTCAGGTACATCTGAGTTCATGGTTCACAGGGTGTGTGGGAGGAGGAGCAGGATTCTGCATCATTGCTTTGGTCTATAAAGGCTCGTAACAGTTCTGAAACATTTCTTTGCATGCGTATGTGAGAATGAATGACTGAGGAGAGGTGTGGCTCTGAATGGAACACGAATGGAACCTGTGGCCAATTCTCTTCTTCCAGTAGAGTAAATTTCACTTAATTTTTAGTATGTGCTTAGACACCACATAATCATTCTTTTAGCAAAGATGTCAAGTAGTAGTGGACACAAACAGTAACATTTCTTCCTAGAACAAGTGAGAGGGACTTACTGAATCAAATAAGTTGTGTATAGGTGCAGGTGATGGGTAATTCTGTCCATAAAAACATAGTTTTTTTTTTTTTTTTTTTACTTAGACCTTTTTTATTTATTCAGATGTTTTCTGTTATACTGCCCATAATCTTCGGGAGTCCATGTGAGGAGAATCATCCAGCAAGGAAATTGCAGAGCAAATGGGAAAGGATTCTTTCCTAAGTGCTTCTAATATCCAAGAACATCTCTAATAAATAATGTGGAAGTTATTATTTTGGATATTTGCAGAGAGAGAACATTTGTAGTGTATCATACACACCTTTGCTCTCCGAGGAAACTAATAATGTGAAGAATAAGAGCACATGACACAATCACAGCTCCAGCCCTGTTCTGTTTCCATATTTTTTTGTGTCTCCCTGGGATACTTATGTTGCAGTCTTGAATACATTAAGTGTTACGCATGAAGCCAGATGATTTGAACTCTGGGAGAGGCGAAGATTAATTGATTTCTAATGGAAAAATGCATGCTTGATACTATTTTCCTTGCAACGTTTCCTTTCCAGGGTAGTGCGTAGCAATCTTTATCTATCTGAAAGTTAAATCTAGTGCATTTCTTACCCTCACTGTACAATCAGCACAAATACGAAACTGTCTTTTCACCTCAATCATAGAGTAATATTTCCATTTCCCTTCACTTCACTTGTGCAGGATCCCTTCTGAGCACAACTTCTTTGAATGAATCAGTGTGATGAATTAGAATAGTGTGTGCTTTTGTTTCAGGTGTTGGCAGTGAGTGTGCAACGTAGTCAGCCCTCAGCTTACCCCACTGAAGCTGTGCATCTCCTTCCTCCCTTGCTGCCACTCAGGGGCTGAGTCCACTTCCGGGCTTTTCTCAGTCCTTCCACAGTACGTTTAAAATGTGTATGCCTGATCTATTTCTATTCCTACTGCTAATGTAGAACTGGTCAGACTGAACTGACTGCAGTGAGATAATTTCATGCAACATGACAGTGTTTCATTGAAAAACCTTTGTCATTTAGGTTTAGCAAATGGAAATCCAGAGTTTGACCTGCTAGATCACTTCTCACAACTGTAACAAACTGTATAACAGAAAGTTCTGTCTTCCCTTTGCTCTTCTGTTTCATTTTGGTCTTTTACTTCTTGTCTGTTTGACAGTCAGCTCTTGAGGGCAGGAGCCTGGTATTCTTAAACATTGGTAGAGTACAGTTCCCGGCAGTGCTATATATAAGGACTACTCCCAGAGTGATGCCTCCTATTTTATTATGTTTGCTCACAATATCAGGGGCAGATGTTGATGGTATTGCAGCAGGGGTTGGACCTTCCCACCAACATTCCTTGACATGCTGTTGCTGTTCAACTCACGGAAGCAGAGGGGCAGTCTGACAGAATGGCACCAGACATGGAAGTGTGGATAGGGCAAAGAGGTATCATTGAAATCCTCCATGTGGAAAAAATGGCACCCATTGACATCCATCAATGCTTGCTTAATATTGATGGAGACCAAACAGTGGATGTGAGCACAATGACGTGGTGGGTGGTGCTTTTCACCAGTGGTGACAGCGACAGTGGGTCACCTCCATTGGTGCAGATTTTTTACAGGTGTGGCATGCAGGCTCGTTCATTGCTGGTGAAAAAGCTTAGCTAATGATAGTGACTATATTGAAAAATACTGTTTTGCAGCTGATAATTTGCTCTATCAAATAGAGTGCTATTGTGATCTTTGTATTTCTTGCATTTTCCATGGAAATAAATAGGAAGCATTATTTTTGGAGAAATCAAAGTACATCACAGTACATCAAAATAGTACTTTTCAGTGCGTTACTTCTGATTGTACCCATAGTTCCTGCCTTATTCTAGGGATATATACGGTGTATCTGAGTCACTTGCAGTGACACTTCATGAAGGTTAGGTCAGGTCATTCTGATCTGCACTTGGACAAAATATTGCTTCCCTTTTGGTCAGTACAGTAAGCAGCGACAGGAAGAATTAGTGGTTTTGGCCTTCCTATTTCTGTTATCATGATTCAGACCTCCCATCTGTTGGCAAATAATCATCTCCATCTTTGTGAGTAAAAAACCCTCCCCTTTCAAAGCACTCTTGTGATTCTAGATAAATTGAGACTACACCTTATGTCCATGAAAATAGTGACTCTATTTCCTCAAAATATGTGGCCATGACATATAGCTGTAGAGCGAGAGAATTATTCTGAGGAAGAAATTCGTTTTCCAAAAATGCCTGCCACACAAGTTGGAAAGAAAGTATCATTCCTGAAAGTACATTCCTTCCAACCTTGATCAGTTTTGTCTTTTCCTATGTGTAAGAATGCAAACCCTAAATCATTGTATGCTTCCTCTCCAGCTTTCTTTTATACTGGTACCATCCCAATCATAAACCTCTCCTTTGTCTTGTGAAAGATGATCCAACTTTTTTTAATAGCTAGACTTCAAAAGATGCCTCTGCCCCTCTGACTTACCAGTAATTGCCCTACCCCATTTGCAGAGATGTCAAGCGCAGTCCTGAGGCAGATTCTAAAGAAGTATTCTGCCATCATCATTCCCAGTAAATTCATAGATGTGATTTAAGCTATCTTTAGAGCACACATTTTGTTTCCCAATAAAGTATTCTTTTTGTGACCTCCTAATTAATAAGATTAAGGGAATTTAGCCTGGGAATCTGACAAAAGGCAGCATTCTAGGACCCTCACTGAATATTAATATCCATCTTGTAGCAAAAGCAGAACACTTGTTTGTGTATATTGGAGCCCCACTGGTTTAGGTCTTTACTAGGAAAACAACAAAGAAGAGGAAAAAAAAATAACAAATTACAGCTGAAACAAATCATCAGCATCGCTGTTTTCAAATTACTATATTTCTGGGGAATTTCAGTCAGTTACATGAAAAAGAAGACACCAGTTTCAATGGAGCTTTGATAGTCAGGTTATGTTAATAATGGGGACTCATGTAAAATGCATAAGGTATACCTTACAGATGAAGAAGATTGCTAATAATTATTCTGTATGCTAAGAGTGTAGCTCTTTCTGAACTGATACATAAAGACTCCTTTACATCCCAGTCTAATTACTTATAGACAGTTGAGCACAAAATTACTTTCATCTGTTTGAACATGTGGAAGGAAAGAGATTAGAGATGTACCTTTCAAAACAGCTGGTTGGCATGTTAAAGAAGAAAACCTACTGGTTCTTCGATTCTGATTGAAAAGTGCATTTCTTTATAATTAGACCTATTAAAGTAAATGTCGTGCAGGGGGATTCTCAGAGGGGGTGACAGGGGTGCACAGCATGAAAGTCAGTTGCTCTCTTACGGCTGCTCTGAAAACTGGAAGAGTTTTCGGAGCTGAGGAAAGGTAGAACTAGGTGTTTTGACACCTTGTCTTTTTCCCTAGCCAATCTGGGTTTTCTTTTTGTGTGCTGACTTCCAGTGAATAGAAGTGGAAACTCCTGGGGTTAGCAAATGGTCGTGAGTGACCCTCCTTGACATCTCTGTCTTGCTGTCCTTCAGGAAGAAGTCAATGTAAGTTGTGTGGGAGGCACTGACTTAATACAGGAAGAATGAAAAAACTTCCAAAGAGGTGGCTGGAAGACGAGTGATCAACATCTTAAACTTCTATTTGTCTGCTTCAGCTGATTTCAGGGGAAATGTAGAAAAGGAACGTGTATACGAGGGTTCTAATCCTCTACTGACTTTACAGTATTAAAATGAAAAATTGTGCATTTGTAGTAACACCTGCAAGGAAAATCTTTCTCCTCCTCCAGTTTTCTAAATGGATCCAAAGTCTTTTGTTGTGTCCTGAGATAATAGCATTAGTAGCATATTCTTAGGAGTGTTCTTAGACTTCTCTCAGCATTTCATGAAGCAGAGATGTATTACTGTGCCCATTATGGCATGAGAGGAGTATAAGTTGATATGTATATATAAGTTGAAGATGTTGCCTTGGAGTTGCATGCAACAACTGCAGGCTGACTATGAACAAGCTAGGCACCTCTCCAAGTTTTTTAAGAATACAGCAAAGTAGTCTCTGAGGCTCCATGGGGGACATGGTGAGAGACAGCTACATAGTGTTCTCCAGATCGCCAGAAAGACAACTGTGTGTCTGGGGCAACTTTTTTGTGTCTGAGTCATTAGATATCTTGCTGTGTCTCTGTTTGGCATCCACTCTTGCAGACTAGCTGGAATTGTGTCAGGATGCATACATTGATCTGAAAACTAAGAATCCCAGCTTTGAAACACACTGGATATTGTTCCTCTTCACTCAGCACTCATTAGACCACATCCACATAGTGGGACAGAGCAATGCTAAACACAAGCACAGACTAGGAGACAAGTTGCTGGAGAGCAGCTGAGCAGGAAGGGACCTGGGGGTGCTGGTGACAGCATCTGAGCATGAGCCAGCAGCATGCTCTGGCAGCCAAGAGGGCAAAACACATTGTAGGGTGCATTAAACACAACATGGCCAGCTGGTCAAAAGAGGTGGTTCTCCCACCATATTTAGCAGTGACTCAATCTCTTCTTAAATACTATGTACAGTTCTGAGCTCCACAGCATAAAGAAGACATTAAAATACTTGAAAACACCCAGAACAGATCATCAAGCCTGGGAGCAGGGCTGTAGGCATGTAGTGTGAGGAGAGGCTGAGGGAACTGAGCTATGCAGTATGGAGAGCAGGAGAAGAGGTGACCACATTGCTCCCTGCAGTGTCCTGAGAAGGGGAAGCAGAGGAAGGTGCCAATCTCTTCCTCCTGAGAACCAAGAGTAGGGTGCTTGGGAAAGGCACAAACCTTCCAGGGGAGAATCAGGCTGGGCATTAGGAAATATTTCTTTACCATGAGGGTGGTCAAACACTGTAACAGGCTTTGCAGAGAGATGGTTGATGCCTCATGCCTGTCGGGGTTCAAGAAACATTTGGATAATGTCCTCAATAATGCTCTAACTTTTGGTTAGCCTTGAAGTAATCAGACAGTTGAACTTGATGGTCTTTGGAGATCCCTTTGGAGATCTCCTCTCCTCTCCTCTCCTCTCCTCTCCTCTCCTCTCCTCTCCTCTCCTCTCCTCTCCTCTCCTCTCCTCTCCTCTCCTCTCCTCTCCTCTCCTCTCCTCTCCTCTCCTCTCCTCTCCTCTCCTCTCCTCTCCTCTCCTCTCCTCTCCTCTCCTCTCCTCTCCTCTCCTCTCCTCTCCTCTCCTCTCCTCTCCTCTCCTCTCCTCTCCTCTCCTCTCCTCTCCTCTCCTCTCCTCTCCTCTCCTCTCCTCTCCTCTCCTCTCCTCCCCTCCCCTCCCCTCCCCTCCCCTCCCCTCCCCTCCCCTCCCCTCCCCTCCCCTCCCCTCCCCTCCCCTCCCCTCCCCTCCCCTCCCCTCCCCTCCCCTCCCCTCCCCTCCCCTCCCCTCCCCTTCCCTTCCCTCCCCTTCCCTTCCCTCCCCTTCCCTTCCCTTCCCTTCCCTTCCCTTCCCTTCCCTTCCCTTCCCTTCCCTTCCCTTCCCTTCCCTTCCCTTCCCTTCCCTTCCCTTCCCTTCCCTTCCCTTCCCTTCCCTTCCATCAGTTTTTGCATGCATAAAGACAGGAAGTTGAGAAAAAAAGACTATGAAAGATCACATCAAATAAACAGGATGTCCGTGAACTTAATATGTACTATTGCCTTTTTTTTTTTTTTTTTCAGTCATTTGACCAGATCCTGTGCATGTCAGGTAAAAAGCCCAACTCTTGTGTCCACTTGGGTTACTGGTAATCAGATACTGTGCACCTCTTGGCTGGCAGTACATGTGCTAGCCTTGCACATGAAGCTGCTCCATACAACAGCACAAAGATCTTGCTGAATTCACCCTGTTCCCCTTATGATGGCATTTGGGAGCTGTTTTGCTGCAGTGTGAGGAAGGGTCTCTTGGCTTCTCCTTAGCTCATACTAAGGGGCTTAACCTCTTCTTTGAGAAAGCAAAAAGCAGCACAGCTCATCACTTTGAAAGATGCCTCACTCCTGTGTTACATCAATAGTAAAATTAGTGGAGAGAACTCTACTGTACACCAATCTTGCTGGATGCTTCCCGCTTTCCTCTTGGGAATAATAAAAGAATGATCGCCCACTGTGCAATGAATCCATTTGGGCTCCTGCCCCGCACCCCATCTGCTAATTGCTTTTCTGGAATGGACAGAAATAAAATGGTAACAATGCCACTCATGCCAACTTGTGAAAGCACTGGCCTTTGTCTTTATTTCCAGCCCAGCTTGGACTTGCATGAACTTTGAATTCTTTATGGATAGAAGATACTTCTGATTAAAAGATACATCTTGATTTAAAGAACAGCTAGTATGTAGTAGACATAATACATGGCTACCAGGAGCACTACTGATTGCTGATAATTTAATTCCTATAACAGACTAGAGAAAGCTTATTACCTGTCAGCCAGTATTCAATCACTATTTTCTGAGATAAATAGTCTATCAGGCAGCTAAGAATAAAAAATCTAACATGATGTCCTTAATTTTGTGTATTTTAAAATGTAATATACTATGGTAACACAGACATCTTAAAAGCTGTCTTGCTAATTCTTCTCAATGGCATTTTCCTGTATCTGAGGCATTGCTTATTTAAGTAAATGATACTGTTACATTAATTTTAAAATTTATGTATGGGCTAAATAAAATAGCATAATAAAGGGTGAAATGTTGTAAATTACTGTCTTCTATGTTGTACTTATGAGGTGCATTGTTCTTTTTAGTATACTACAGAAAAGGATGCATTTTTAAATAAGCAAATATGACTGACTGTGTATTTCCTTTCATTGCATTGTTCTTGGAAGCATAGAAACAATCAGAGGAATCATGACTGTAGAATAACTCAGGCATGTGGGCTACAGAGAACTAAGTACTGTAAAATAAAATAATTTTCCCCTCCTCCCAGCCAACCCCAAACCTTGTTTGCTTTTGGTGCTGCAGTATGGCAAAATGTAATAAATGAGTAAGGAATGAGATAGATAATGGTGGGATAATGGACAGTAAGGTGGGAGAATCTCATTCATCTTAATTAATTCATAAACCAAATGATAGTGAATTGACACAAAAGACAACAGTCTATTTAGTTATCTGTTTTATACTGATGTAGAACAAGGTCTGCTATGACATTGGTTATAGATCAAATATAGATCTTGCTGTGAATTTCCAGTATGATTTCTTTTGAATGAATATACATATACTTAATGATCAAAATATAATTTACAAAAATACCTGGGATTGTTCTGTATGCTTTAAGTAAAAAATGACATGAAACATGTAATCGGGTCCCAAATCAAAGCATTTTGTTTGCTTAAGAAATGCAAGGCATTATTTTTCACATTAGCTGTACATAAACCTGTGTTTATCTAAGATACTTGGTGGAACCAAAGAAGCTGCTTTTTGGGGTAGCTGACACTCTTACACTCTTCTAGTTGGTCTTTTTTTCCTGGATGAGTTTTCTGCAACATAAAGATGTTTGCTGTCACTGAATAAGCAGTATATTTGGTTAAAACACAGGGTGAGTTAGTCCATAGTTCAGCCTAGAACTTCCTATTTTTGATTTAGAGGAAGTATACTTTCCAGTGGAAAACAGAATGAACTTCAATTTCAAACGTCCTAAATTCAATCCCAGATGTTTTGTCTTTGTTAATGTATAATGTATAGTATACATTTATCCCATTGCAATATATATACAATGGAATATGAAAATGTGTCTCTGTTAAAATTATTGAAGATGAACACCAGGAAAGAAATCTGCTTCTAGCATATTTACGTCCTGTTTAAAATGGCAATGAGAGAGAAGAAAAGAAATAGTGAAAATTGTCTGAGAGAAGGGAACATACCATTGGATAAAACTCAAGTGCGGATTAAATGCAGGCAACATAGTGGGATATTTTCTTATAGATAAATTAGGTTTGTGGAGATTAAGGAATCTGTCTCCTTTTATCTCCACTTCCCTTTGCAAATCCTATTTTGGCTACATCCTAAATGTACTAACAAACACTAAGGGCGATTGAGAAGAAATCAGGTCATCGCTTCTGCTTCATTTTGAGTATCCATCTGAAATGTTCAGTTGCAGAAAAGTATATACATAAATATATATATATAACACTTTTGGAAGAAATGGCACAGATGCTGCCAGCTATGCCCTCTGGCACTCTGAGAGGCAGAAGCTTCTCTTGGGTTTTGCAGTATGCTCTGAAGTGAAGTTGTGTTTTAATTGCTCCATCCATCCCTATTAATGGACAGGCAGAAAGGGAGAAAATTCTAATGAGAAAAAAGATATTGTGTATACTTTGCACTAACTACCTGGGGTTAAAAGAATATTAAGGTTGCTAAGTGGAGCACAGAAAATCCAGGAAATATTGTATTTGTGGCTCCTGGTGTAACCTTAATTCAGCTTCTGCAGCCAACAGCATTATGATACAGTTCCAGAGAGTCCTACTTCACCTAATGAACAACTGACAGATCCTTCATGACCACTCTACTCTTCACACTCATTATGGAGACCCAAGCCTTATTTATCATACAAAATAGAAGCACTGTTCTAAGTACAGAGTTATTAATTTTCTCACAATTTTTCATTTGCTCCTTCCCACCTCCCCCCACTGCATTCTGTTAATGGCACTCATGGTAATCTTCATTTTAATATTCAGTGTCTTCACGAACATTCTAAAATGCATTTCTGCAAAATCCTGGGAGGTGGTAGGTGTTGACATGGGCGTTATTTGTTGTACAAATCTAATTAACCTGGAAAAAAAAAAAAAAAAGACTTGTCAGAAAGTCTCATAAAAGAAATAGCATGATAAAAATCTTTATATATACACTTTCTATCCTTTTTCTTGGTGTTCAAAATTTCTCTGCTGACCCAAGTCCAAGTTGGTGCCAAATCTGAATCCAATATCCCACTGCTTAGTGACCAGGTAATTAGTCAAGGAAGGTGTGTACTTAAAATATAGGTAGCCCCAAATTTGGCGACAGCTCTTTTGTCTGTGTGTTGGCCCAGTAATGAAGTCCATTAAATACAGAGAAAAAAGGCAGTATGTACACACTAAGTTTTATGAATATCTAGTACCCAGCTGGTAATAGAAATTTTAAGGGCATTTATCATTTGAAAAACAGAATTTGACTGACTGTATTGCACACATCCAGCATCCCTGTGCTAGAAACTTCACTGTCTAAGCAGACAGAGTGGACAGAGAATGGGAGGGAAAGTGGACTAGCATGCACATGTTGAGACAGAAGAAGGAGGGTTGACCCATAGTGTCATTCTCACAGTTATGACCTGATACTGTAGTTCACTCTGCTCTGTCTTTCAGAATGAATAACGCAGCTTTTCTGCTCATAGTCGTTCTACATGATAAACATTTTACATACACCTGAAACAGCCCAGTAGGTCAGGTGTCACTTTATTAGTATCCCACCAATTATTGTTTATTGATTAGCTGGATGTAACTATAAGGATTTATGGCCTATATTAATATTTGAAGATTAACTCATGACCAAAAATGAGCCTATCGTGCTGTAAACTGTGGAGATCATCTTGTTTGGATGAATTGCCAGTCATATGTTTTTCAGATGAGTTTCTATTTTAAAGCAGGCATTGCGAGAAGTTATTTGACGTGGTGTCAAAGACTTCCAGTGCTCCCTGCTAATTTCCACAAAGTGTCACTAACAGAGAAGACAGTTTGGACTTAGAGGCTTTATTGCTGCACCATGTCTTTGTCTACTAGACATCTCCACAGCCATGAGGCTGCTCTGCTCTCTGCTTTTGTTCACCCATTTCACTGTCATTACCCAGTTCAACTGCCCACCATAAACATCATGTAGCTTCAGATTCCTGTAGCAGCCCACTTATCCCTCTCTTACATTTGCATTAGGCAAAGCAGAAATACTTTTAAAAACTCTTTTGACTATCAAATTAGGGCTTGAATCTCATGAGAACTCCAATTCCAAGATTACACATGTTAAATATAAGGTCCCTCTTGTAGGATTAAGCTCTCTGGAAAGCAGAAGTCAAACAGCACCATGTGAGAGACTTCCTTTACACAAGACATATGGGCCAAATGTCAGGGCCATGATCTATTTGTGTAGGGAATACTTTTATTTATACTCTTTTCTCCTGTAGAAGCAGTCAGGTATGGCTAGTCACAACTATGTCTATGTACACTAACTGCTGCCTAAATAGCAACAGGAACATTCCAGTATTCATACACAGTATATCTGGCATCTTTCAATCTCTTCTGTATTTCTGTTAGGAATTGTTATTGGGTGCATATGAGGGCTGCTCTGAAAGTAATGCCTTCTATTTTATTATGCTGGCCCATGCTATCAGAGGTAGATGTTGGTGATATGACAGTAGAGGCTGAATCTTCCCACCAACCCACCAAAATCCCATTACATTTTGTTGCCTTGTGACAGATGGCAGCAGAGGGGCAGACTAACAAAATGATGTCTGATGTGAAAGTGTGTATGAAGCAAGGCTGTGTAATTGAACTCCTCCATGTGGAAAACATTGCACCCACTGACATTCATCCACACTTGCTGAAAACTTACAGAGACTGAACAGTGGATGTGAGCACAGTGAGGCAGTGGGTGAATTTCAGCAGCGGCAACAACAATGTGAAATATGAATGACATTATGGACAGCCATACAGATTTTGGCAGGTGCAGCACGCAGACTCTTGATCATCATGGGTGAAAATGCACAGCTAATGATGGTGACTATGCTGAAAAATACTGTTCTGTAGCTAAGAATTTTCTCTATCAAATACTGTTATTGTGCAGTTTGTTTCTGTATTAATTTCCATGAAAATAAATAGGAGGCATTACTTTCAGGGACCTACATAGATATAAGACATTGACAACTTTCTTTGTGATCACTGAGATTTTACAAACTGCACTAAATGCAAACTACAGATCTGCTGAAATTTTTGGAACTTACCGAGCTACTCATAAACATATAGACTTTATCCCGTTTCCTATGACATTTCACCAAAATGTTTCTGTCTGATGGCAGAGCGAGATGAGTGTTTTAACTAATATGAAGTGTACACTTTGCACTTTAATTTCTAATTAATTACAGTATTAGTACAGTAGGTATTTTATGTTGGGTTATATTAGCCAGTTAATTATTAAGTGTTCAGTTAGAGAAGGCAGAATTAGAAAAAGAATCTGATCTATCTAGACTCCTAGAAATAAGATGCCACCTATTTTGGACAAATCTATACTGTTTGCCATTAACCTTAACTAATTCATCAATCAGCTTCTTGCTGATTCATGCCCTGAGATCCTTCACTGCTTTTGCATAACTGCACTAGGCACAAAATGTTTTTGCTAGTATGTTGCTTTATTTTTGAAAGACATCTCTTCCCTTGATGTTGGCAGCGTGAACGGACAGTGGTAGCATTCATAAACATCTTCCTTTAGAACTTGCACATCTGGCTAAATCCAATAGTTACTCCTCAAGTTCTTAAAGAAGTGTTTCCAAGGCTGAAACACTTTCATGGCATTTCCAGTTTTCTGTTTCCTAGAAAAAACACGATGGAAATCTTGCATATGACTGAAGTAGTTCATATTTTACTTCTCATTCACCAGTATTTATTGTTTATTGTTGTTTTCAGAAAAGTAGGTCAGCATGTTGTCATATTTGGACACAACTTTCAAGTAGCACTAAGTGTTAAAAAGAAGGATATTATAAAACAAACTACACCTGAAACTATACTTCTGGGTTTAAAAAAGAAAAGAAAAAAGAAAGTAAAAAATAAAGGTAGTCTGAATAGCTTTGGAAATAGGTTGAAGATTCTGGATTATTAGGTACTCAAGGTAAAACAGACGTTTTTATATTAAGCTTATGCTTTTTCTCAAAATAATCAAGCTGTATCTTATGTTTAAATTTGCCATAATTTGTATTTAAAAAAAAAAAAAAAATGAAATTACATGTAAGTAAAGAGACATACACAGAAGACAGATTCAGAGATATATATATATATATATATATATATATATATATATAACTTTTCTCATGTTGATAAGTAGACTGATTTTGTCTGGGATTGTGACATGGGCACATACACAAAAGTGTCCAGGGATATGTCTTACTGAACTGGAAGTCCCAGTGTGCGTTGTCCTGACTCCACACCAATATCAAACCAGGTGCTCACCAATTCTTTCCCATATATCTCTAGCAGTCCCTTTTTGAAAGAAGAAAAAATGAGCCATTCAACCAATAGAATGCTCATTTAGAAAGCTGAAATATAGATAATGATAGAATCATAGAATCATCACTGTTGGAAAAGACCTCCAAGATCGTCCAGTCCAACTGTCCACCTATCACCAATATTTCCCACTAAACCATGTCCCTCAGCACAATATCCAAACGTTTCTTGAGCACCTCAAGGGTTAATGACTCTACCATCTCTCTAGGCAGCCCATTCCAGCACCTGACCGTTCCTTTTGAGAAGTTTTTCCTAATGATCAACCTGAATCTCCCCTGGTGTAGCTTGATGCCATTCCCTCATCCTGTCACTATCTACATGGGAGAAGAGACCAATCTCAAGACCAATCCCCACTTCACCACATCCTCCCTTGACGTTGTTGTTGAGAGTGACAAATTATCCCCTAGGCCTCCTCTTCTCCAGACTGAGCAATCCCAGTTCCTTCAGTCGCTCTCCATAAGTCTTGTGTTCCAGACCCCTCACCAGATTCATTGCCCTTATCTGAACACACTCCAGAGCCTCAATGTCTTTCTTGCACTGAGAAGCCCAAAACTGAACACAGCACTCAAGGGACGGCCTCAACAATGCTGAGTACAGGGGGACAATCACTTCCCTGCTCCTGCTGGCAGCACTATTTCTGATACAAGCCAGGATGTCAATTGGCCTTCTTGGCCTCCTGGACACGCTCTTGGCTCATGCTCAGTCAAGCATCGACCAACACCCCCAGGTCTGTTTCTCCTACACAATCTTCCAGCCACTTTAGCCCAAGACTGTAACACTGCCTGGGGTTGTTGTGGCCAAAGTGCAGGATGCGGCACTTGGTCTTGCTGAACTTCACCCCACTGGCCTCAGCTCAACTATTCAGCCTGCGCAGATCCCTCTATAGGGCCCTTTGACTCCCAGGAAGAAGATCAGCACTTCCTGCAAACTTGATGTCATCTGCAGACTTGTTGTCTCAGTCCCCTTATCCAGGTAATCAGTAAAGATAGTGAATAGGACAGACCCCAGTACCCATCCTTGGGAAACACCATTCATGGCTGGTTGCCAGGTGGATTTAACTTCATTCACCACTACTCTCTGGGCCTGTTCATGCAACCAGTTCTTTACCCAAAAAAGAGTGTACCTGTCCAAGCCATGGGATGCAAGCTTCTCCAGGAGAATACTCCCCAGAAGAATAAGAGATAATGTCAAAAGCTTTGCTGAAGTCTACATAAACTATGTCAATAGCCTTTTCCTCATCCACCAGACAAGTCTCAATCATAGAAGGAGATCAGATTTGACAAGCAGGATCTGCCTTTCATGAACCCATTCTGGCTGGGCCTGATCCCCAGTTGTTCAGCACATGTGTGATTTCCCTCAAGACGATCTGCTCCACCTTTCCTGGCACTGAGTTCAGGCTGATGGGCCTATAGTTCCCTGAATTCTTCTTATGACCCTTGTAGATGGGAGTCACACTGGTAAGCCTCCAATTCTCTGGAACCTTTCCAGTTGACCAGGAACACTGACAGATGATGGAAAGTGGCTTAGCAATCACCTCTGCCAGCTCCCTCAACAACCTCAGGTGGATCCCATCTTTTCCCATGGGCTTGTGGCAGTCTAGGTAGACTAGTAGGTTTCTTAACAGTTTCTACCTGAATCATGTGGGGGTTATTCTGCTCCCCGTCTGAGAGTTCCAGGTCAGGGGTAGAGTACCCTGAGAATAACAGGTTTGACTATTAATGACAGATGTAAAAAAGGCATTGAGAACTGCAGCCTTTTCCTTATCCTCAGTGGTCATGTTCCCTGTCACATGCAGCAAAGGATGGAGATTCTCCTTAGCTCTCCACTTACTGTTAATATAATGGGAGTTGTAACGTCAGTCTGGTGTAACGTCTGCATAGCAAGACTCAGAATTTACTAACATTTAATCATTCAGTAACAGCCAGTTTATTCCCAGCAGAGTGACGCAAGTGTAGTATCGTAGAGTCTATGGGACATAGATATGTTTTAGCCCTGAGCAAGAAACAGAACTCAAGGGCTCTCAAGTTTTCCTTGGTTGTTATCACTGCTTTTTGTTCAGAGGGTATGGAAATCTGAGCTGTGCTATCTTTCAGCATCCACATACAGTACAGCTGTACTTTGTACATTTGTTTAAAGGATTCTGTTTGAATCACAGTGAACCTCAAAAGTTGTCACAGATAATGGACTGATCATCCCCTAGGCACTCTGGAAATATCATTAGGGAACTGTCCAGCAAAAATTTCTCCCTTGAAGAGCGTGTTTCAGTATTGCACTCTTTTCAGTGTTGTTACCTGCTGCAGAGAGTAAGATGTGAACATGTAATAGGTGTGCTCTGGGGGACAATGTAACTCCCTGTTCTGGTTTATGCACTCTCCTCTCTTCCCAATTCTTCCAGAAACATTATTGTTCTTTAGGACAAGCAATAGGAATAGATCGGGTTCTTAAAAATTACAAAGGTTGTAGTAGATACACGGGGAGAAAGAAACCTCTCTTCCATTTACCTGACTATTGCTACTCACTGTCTAGTATAGATACATGAGAGACTGGAAGTGGGGAAGACAGGAAGGCCATAAGCTTGGCACTCGGCTCAAATTTTCTAACTTCCTTTCTCCAAGCTTTCTTCACGATCAGAGATTTCTCTCTTCTAATTTAAAATTCTTTCGTAAGTTGCTCGTGAGTGTTTTTGTAGTATAAAAGGCTTATCCATCTGCCTACTTAACCAGAGAATCATAGAATCATAGAATGGTTAGGGTTGGAAGGATCCTTTAGGATCATCTTGTTCCAACCTCACTGCTATAGGTAGGGACAACTCCCACTGGGCCAGGTTGCTCAAATCCCCATCCAGCCTGGCCTTAAATGCCTCCAGGGTGGGGGCATCCACAACCCCTCTGGGCAATCCATTCCAGTAATTCACCACCCTCAAAGTAAAGAATTTGTTCCTCATTTCTTCCTAAACATGAGAAGTTTGAAGAGAGACTTTCAGTATTATTTAGTCTAATGTGTGGAGGTTTGTGCAAGCAGTTGGACACTTTGCTGCAAAATACATTTATTTTGCTTTCTTAGAGATCAGGGATATGTATGTAGTGGAAATTATATTTTTATTCAAGTCTTCCTCTTGTACCACTTTGATTCTTCTATTCTTTTGCCATTTTGTTTCTGCCATAGTGGCCTTGCTGAGTAAGGCGCTAACTAATTCTGTCTACTTCATCACCTGAAATGAGACTCTTCAGTAACATACTTTTAGACACCTGTCCTGTTTTCATCTGGAACAGAGTTTATTTTCTTCATAGTGCTTGGTATGATGCTATGCTTTTTTATTTAGGAGAGAAACAAGATTGATAACATATCTGTGTTTTAGTTATTGCTGAGCAGTGCTGCACAGAACCAAGGATGTTTCAGTTTCTCTGCTTCTCATACTGACGTGGCTGGTGAGGTGGACTGAGGGGGCGCAAGGAGCTGGGAAGGGGCAGAACCAGGACAACTGACATAAACTGGCCAAAGGGATATTCCATACCACATTACAGCATGCAAGAAAACTTTTAAAACTGTGAGGATTAGGCTGGTGGGAAGTCATTGTTTGGGAACTGGTTGGGCATTTGTTGGTGGATGGTGAGCAGTTATGTTGTACATTACTTGCTTTGTGTATTTATATACATATTATGATCATTACTATTATTTTTTCCTTTTCTCTTCCTTTTTTCTATCTTAGTAATTAGTTTTTATCTCAACCCACAAGTTCTACTTTGTTTTTTGTTTTTTTTTTTTCTGATGCTCTCCCCCATCCCACTGGGAGGGAGGAGTGAGTGAACAACTGTATGGTGCTAAGCTGCTGCCAGGTTAAATCACAACAGTACCATGCATGGATGCCTAGAGATGAGCAACAGAGATGGCTGAAGGAGTACACACGCCATTTTTCACTCTGCTTATGTAATTGTCTGGATCTTGATTTAAGATTTGCCTACTGCCAGAAATGAATCATACCACAGCATTAGTGTTCTTCCCATTTGAACTCTGGAATGCCATTAGTGATGATTTGTGCAAGATATCATTAAAATTATGCATGAAAAATATAAACAATCTGCAAGGCAATTACAGACTTACAGTCCCAGGCCTTTATTTTGGCCATCTTAAGATTTCCCTCTTTGAATGAGAGCTTAATGTTCAGAAAAAAAAAAAAAAAAAGCAAAAAAAAAAAAAAAAAAAAAAAGCAAAAAAAGCTGTTGTATGACCTGAAAGCTGCTTTTGGGATTTTATTTTGTTTTCTTTCTTTTCTTTTTTTTTTCTTTTTTTTTTTTTTTTTAATGGTCAAGAGATTTTGGCACTCATGTCTTATACAGAAACAAAGTAACTTGTGTCCCAGCACCTTAGCAAAACTGGGCCTGAAAGAACCTGAAAATTCCTCCCAGAAGCTGAGTGAGTGCACTTGGAATATGGCTCTTACTGGAAGAGGGAATAGACAGCACTTCAGAGCACTGTGAGCCTGAATGGCTCATTGGCATGCTTCATTTCCGTGATGTATTTAATTCGCTAGAAATATGACTGCTAGCTATGATTTGAACCAGGTACAGCGTGGGCAGATATTCTACAAATTTCCCTACACAAGATTTGCTAATGCATCTCAGTTTGAATTTGTAGTTCTGCCAAATTTCACTCATTTGGAGAGAGGCTTCCTCATTTGGGATTAATTTTAAGACTCTTTAAAAAAGTGCCTCTGCTTGTGATGAAACATTTTGCTGTGTGTGAATGAGATGTATAAAATCTCATTCTAAAGGCCAAATTCGTCTCTGGTGTAACTTCTGGGGAATTCCCACGATGCTCTGAAATCTTCCTCATTCAGATGATCACAGCTCAAGGAGCCTGAACACTCCTTCAGTTTGATCCCTGTGCATTTTGTACTGAGTGCCAGTCAGACATTGGTTTTCTGATGTGTTCATATGCAGTGAGAGATGAGGTAGTCACAGATAATTTTCATTTAAACCTTATCCAGATAGAAAACTCTTGTGATGAAGTGAATGTGTCATGTAGCTTAACTATACATACGTAAGAATAATATACACTTTATAATGTATATAAATATACATAGGATAGTCATGCTTCCTTTTTTTTTTTTTTCCCTCTCCAAAATAAACATATTAAGAAATTATCTGGTGAAAGAAGCTGTCCCTAGTGTAAAGCTGTTGTATTTATGATAACTAGATAAGCTGCCTTTTAAAACACAACAAACAACCAGCAATAAAGCAAAACAGAAAACAAAAATCCAAAACCAAGCCCTGAACTGCTCTTGTGAGCTGATAATATCATTCAGGACTAAAGGTTCCTTTTGTCTTCTGTATGATACTAAAAAACTCTCAGACTGATAAAATCAGCAAGGACAGGGCAATTGTCATTGCTCATTTTATGACCTCGGGCATTGCTGCAGTGCCTCAGTCTGCCTTGGCACCATTAGTCCCCAGACTGCTTCTGCTGATCTTAAAGAGGCTTTTGTTGGTAATCAGTACAGACTCTGGAATCCCAGGACACCACTGCTAGTTATGCTGAGCTAAAATCATAAGGAGTGCAAGCAATAACAAGCACCAAGGCCTACATTGACCCTTAGCAGCTGTTTATATGCAATCATAAGTGAGCAAATGACTTTCCAAATGAAAAGGTATGTTTTTGGAACTGATAATAAATCAATCTTTAAAGAATGAGAAATACTTATTAGTTTTATTCTCTGATAGGTTGTAAAAAAACCAAATAAGAACCCCTGCCTTAGAGCCAGACAGCTTTCATATATATGGGGAGATTTAAAGGGTTTGCACATCAAAAGGGGACATTTTAATAGTGTTTGCATGACAGAAGAATACTACTTCATTTCTGAAAGTGATATGCTCCAGCTTAATGAAAGGTAACTTTCAGAAAATCAGCTAAATTCCCATCAAATCTCTAGCAATTAGTAAAAATATAATCTGTATGTACTTAGCGGGGTAAAGGAATAATAACACAATTCTGATAGTGTGAACTTCAGTGTCAGGGATAATGTGGTGAGGCAGCTCTTACTTCAAAAAGTTTAAGGAAATTAATAACAAAGTGAGCTTTTACAGAGGCGGGCGAGAGAAGGCAGCAGCACCCTGCATGAGTGGGGGGATGTGATGCCCCAGTGCTGTGAGCCACTTGCAGCTCCACTCTGTGCCCTTAGGGAAGACTTGGTGGGAAATCAGTGCCCATGGCTGGTCCTGGTAGCATGGGCAGGACCATGGCCTCCTTCCCCAGACAGTGTGCTTTTAGTGGGTGAGGAGTGGGAGTCATTCACCTGCACCATCCTGATGTGGTCACCTATTCCTGTTGAGACCCTCTATCTCCCTTTGCAAATGTGGAGAAGTAACTTTCTTCTTTCTCTCTCCCTGTACTGGTTTTGTAGTCTAAGAAACAGAATCACAGATTTGTTAAGGTTGGAAAAGACCTTTATGATCATCTAGTCAACCCATCCCCATCATGCCCATTGACCACGTTCCTCAGTGCCACATCTACAGAGTACTTGAATACCTCCAGGGACAGTGATTCCATGACCTCCCTGGGCAGCCTGTGCCACTGCCTCACCGCTCTTTTGGAGAAGAAACTGTTCCTAGCATTTAACCTGAACTTCCTCTGGCACAACTAGAAGCCATTCTGTCCCATCCTATTGCTGTTAAATGGGAAAACAGGATCACTCTCACCTTGCTACAACTTCCTTTCAGGTTGTTGTAGAGCGCAATAAGGTCTCCCCTGAGCCTCCTCTTCTTCAGACTGAACAATCCCAGTTCCCTCAGCCACTCCCCATAAGACTTGTGCTCCAGACCCCTCACGGCTTTGTTGGTCTTCTCTGGACAAGCTCCAGGGCCTCAATGCCTCTCTTGTAGTTAGGTACCCAAAACTGAGCACAATACTTCAGGTGTGGCCTCACCTAGCCACACTGAGTTTCTGAAGAACATGAATAGCTGAGTTTCTGAAGAACAGACAAAAGACAGGATCCATCTGAATGAATAAGGGGTCTGCATCTGAGCTGGTCAGATTTTCTAAAAACAGTTTGTCTCATTTTTGAGAAGATCTGTGAAATAGTTCAAATGAACTACACCACACCAGTACCTTGAAGGAAGCTGACAAATACTGTTCCAGTATAAATGTCTCTATGGCAGACATTCCCATTCTCATGTTTTCCTTTTGTTGACCATGAATCCTGGGTCAAGAAAAGGTTGGGAAATGAGAGCAGGGTGAGCAATAGGCAATATCATGTTTGTATCTATGATCTTTTCAGCTTTTGCAGAGAGCTACCACACCCTTCTGATGATTTCTTTATAACATACTGACTGCTGCAAGATTGGCACAATGTAATATTAATAGATGAAATCTGGGTTGAATTCTTTAAAGTCAACATCCTTGTAAATCTAATAAATACTTGGATGTTGACTTGCTAGAAACCATCTGCAGTATTTTAAAATCTGAAGCTTATTTTACTCTTATATTAATAAACAGAAGTTCTCAGACTTAAAAATGTCAAAGACATCATTAGCCTTCACTATATCTTTATGATGCTATCTCTAAAAGTATTAATATATATATAAAAGTATATTAATATTAATATACTAATATTAATAATAATATACTTTTAGAGTGCTTTGAGATGGTCCTTATCCCTCACTACAATGCCGTAAGTAAGAGGAAAGTTTCTTTATTACCATTCTGTGCGGAAATGGAAGAAATTACTGAGATGGATAGGCCAAACCCCGAAGCTTGGTTGTGTGCTAAGAAACATTCTATTGTTGATGGCTAATGAATCTACAGACTGATATGTGTAGAATGGCTTGGGGTGGATGGGATCTCAAAGACCATTCAGTTCCAAATCCCTGCCATGGGCAGAGTTGCCATCCACTGGATCAGGCTGCCCTGGGCCCCATCCAACCTAACCTCCAAACACTTCCAGGGATGGAGCATCCGCAACTTCTCATTTGTCAGCCTAATATCTGGTTTTGTCAGTCTCTAGATTGTCAGCCCTACCTCAATGACATGCACGTGCAACCTGTGATGCAGCTGAAGTCAGACCAAGTATGCACAGGCTTCTCTAGGGATGGGTCAGTGATTATTTTCAGAGGGTCATCTAGGAAAGCAGCCATGAAATGCATGCTTGCCTGAATTGACTGACAAGAGGAAGAGATAAGGATGAGGCAGGGAGCATCACTGCACAGCCCAGTGGAGTCATCCAGACCACTGGACGCATTTGTTCTCTTCCTGGAACAATTTGCTGGGGGTGCTGGTGCCCAGTACTATCAGTATATGCTAACTGCTGAATGGAGTATGCTAATGATCACATGAAGCAGCTGCTAATAAGACTGGCAGGGGTAAAGCTACCTTGGCAGCTGAATAGCAAAATAATGTTTTGAGCAAAAAACATTAAGAAGGTGAGGGTATGGGGAGGTGCCAATCTGACTCTTCTGAAGGGCTCTGCTCACAAAAGATTGTAATTTAGGGGTGCATGTGTGGGATATGCTTGTGCTGCTCTCTATAGTAACCTGAATCTGATCTGGACTCTGCCTGCAGAATACACACTTTGTCTCTAATGGAGAGGTAGTGCCGTCATCGAAACAGTTGTGACCAGCTAGGAAAAGTCAGACGTGTGGTAGCTGTAGAAGTATTTGGTATTACCACAAAACCATTCAGGAAACAAAATGCCATGCACCTTATTCCAGCCTTTCATGTTAGCATATGTGTGTGATGGAGGCATCAGCAAAGACTAAGCTCTCCCAGTATAAAAAAAAAAGGAATGTTCTGCGCTATGTTTATACATTTTGTAAATTAAAGATTTACTGTAGCACCTATGAAATGAGAACATTTTTTAGTATTATTGAGGATGTAGGAAGCTGACACCGAGGTTCATGTTCTAAATCTCTCCCACCCCTTATGAAGGCATCTCCATTTTGCACTTTACTGAATTTCCATTCATAGTTTCTGATTTCACCTTCAGAAATGTATAAGGTTTTAGCAAAACACACAGAGCTTGATTAGACCATTCAGGCAGAACATAAGGATTTTTCAGAACACATGCACATAATTCTGCCTAGTTTCGGTACCATTTGCAAACTTGCATGTTTGACTGGAGCAGTCCCCAGAGCCCAGAATTGTGTCTCCCTGTGTGTTCAGACCTTTCGTGCCCTTGTCAGGTTTATCATTTAATATCATGTTTCCATTTCACCCTGGTCAGCAGGCAGAAACTGGCATTCCCCACTTTCCCCAGTTCTGTGTAGCACTGACCTATCTGTTAGCTGTCTTTTAGCTACCTTGGAGCTAGATGACACAAGTCAGTAGGAGCTCCAGGTTTATTTCCAAAACCACCAGGAAGAGGAAATGGTAGTGAGTTGATTTTGAAATGGTGTTTAAGTGAGAACCAACAACACCAGATTAACCTTGTCCTCTGTCTCTGGGAGCGTCCACTTCCCAGAAAAATATCCCCATCACCAAACTATGTAGCTGAGGAAAGCAATCACCATGCATGGCCTGAGCAAACTTGTGAGAGGGAATATGTTTGTACTGAAGTATTAGAGAGCTTCTCTGGTGATTAAAAACACCAGTGTGTGCTACAATATCCATGTGTGACCTTTACAGCAGACTGCCTATAGGACCTGTAGGTGCGCTCGTGTTCTACATCTCATCCCTGGAGCTGGGGCCTAAAAATTAAATACTGTGATGACAAAAAAAAAAAAAAAAAAAGAAAAAAAAGAAAAAGAAAAAGAAAAAAAGCCCTAAGTGTTTTTGATCTCATATACTTTAATAGCAAAGTATCTGTTGCAAGTGGATAGGATTTTTACTCTGAAATTTCCTCAGCTGTTTTTAAATACCACCTTGTGGGGTGGAGTAGCATTTATATTTCTTGCATGTTTCCCTTCAGGTTTTAAGCTATTCCTGGTGAGGACTATGAATTGATAAATGTTTGTGAAGTGCTTAGGGTGTTGATTACCCAAGGATCGGCACTATTGGGTACTGAATCTTGAAGGACTAGCTGATGAATTGCAGCCTCCTTCTAGATGAGGAGTTAGGGACTCTTGCAAGATATGTAGGATTGCTTATGGTCCAGGGGGTTGTGACAACTTTAGTGGCATAAACAGTGAGTTTTCAGGGTTTGCATCTTCTTATTTGTATTTTTCAAGGTGATCTTTTTCAAGTACTATCCTTTTTTCCCGTTTTCCCTCTATTTTGCTTGTAGAAATCAAGCAGCTTTGAAACTGCTGTATGGGTGCTGCCAAAGTATAACAGACAGTGAGGATCTAACTTACGTAAATATAAAGGTTCAGTAGCTTAGTGCTAATGCAAATATAAGCAATTAAAATATGCATCCCTACCATTAGGACCCTGCCCTTGGATGGTGTGTTTCTTTTTGGGAAACTGCATAAGGCTGGTCAGTTGTGGTGGTCAGTGGTGATGGATAGTGGATTGCCTGTGAATTCTAATAATGCATTTAACTGGCACATATTCAGCACAGTCTCACCATCCACTTCTGAGAGTTATAGTGGGGTGACTTTGGAGGGAAACAGAAGAAGTTGAGCACTCCACTGTAACACTCTTATCCTGCGACCTAGGCCAGGCTGCTCACACAGACAATATTTGGAACTTGATAGTTTTCTAGGTCTCTTCCAACCCAAGACATTCTATGACAATACTGTCTTTGACAAATCTGGCACCAGAAACGGTGCATCTTTTCTTCCTCAGATATTCAACTCCTTTGTCACCTTGGCCAGTTGAACATAAACATGGACACTGAAGTAAACCAAGAAGAGGGTAGAAAACTTTCAGGACGTCAAGAACAAAGTGAAAAAGAACATAAACTATATAGGTCATTTAAAAATTATGTTAGGCTTCTTTATTCCCATTCTTCATTTTATGTAGGTGGTGATCACTGCTCTCTACTGCATTCAGCTATGATCTTTTCCTCATAAAGAAATGAACTAAGTGAATGAGCTGGAAAACAAATTTTAAAATATTAAAAGCTGTCCTTCACCTCAAATCTAACTCTTGTGTTAGTTGATTGCATACATAATTTAATAACTTGTGTTTTTTTATGTAATATTCTGACAGTTGTAAATGAAACTGGATTCAGGAAAAATATGCTGGTACATGGAATCTGAAAACACACATTTGCATTGGTAAGGCACTAGTGTATATTTTGGAGGGTTTATATTACCCCTCATTGTGGTTAGTGGTTAGTATGACTATCATGATTTTGCAGTATTACGTATCTGAGAAAATGTAATTTTTTCTATTCCTTTTAAAATCAAATTACAATGTGACATTCAATAAAATATCTTTTGTGCAGCTAATAAAAATGAGATCCCATCTCACTGCTTTGACAAATAAACCACACAAGTCAAAATACTGCCTCTGATACAGTTTATAGCTTAAGCTTTCATGTCAGCCTTTCCTATAAAAAAGCCCCATTATTTATTAATAGCCTTCTATGTCTTAAAAGTTTCTTTTTCTTGTGTGGAGAAAAAATCATTTGCCTTTTAATGGGGTGTCAGATTTGTTTTCCAAACCTTCTAAAAGGTTATCGTTGTTACATATGGACAAGTGCTTTTTTCAGAATCAATGTAAACTCTGTTACCAGGGTAATTTACTGCAGTCCCATGGTAGCTGTACGGAAAACTTAATTTCACCATTTCGCAAAGTGGAGGGGTGGGACTCTTTCCTTGTGGTTAACTATTTTCACATGGAGTGAAAAGAAAATGCATGCTTCTAACACATACTAAATAACTGATGGGCTCTTACCCTCTGTTTGAGTTCAGGGCACACTGGCAGTCTGGTAGGGTTCACGGCATAGAAGGATGACTGAGCCAATTAGATAAACCATAAAACCTTTTGGCAATTAACTCCCAACCAACAAAAGATTCAGGCTAATGCTAACAGTGGTTAATAAAAGCTTGTTATATTTCCATCCATTACATTGCCTACCCACATGCGCCGCAGCCCCTCTGTGTATGAGCCACGTTTTTGATGACAGAGAAGCCTGTACTGCGGGAAGAATACTATATGAAAGATCCGGAGGTGTCAGGTTGGAGTCTGTCTTACAGTTTGAAATGACATGAGACACCAGCAAATATCAAATTCAGACTTGTGCACTTAATTAGAGTTTGCATTAGCAGCTGCAGCACTTTATTTTGAAAAAGACAATAACTGTTTTTCTGCTAACAAACATTGCTTGGAAACAAAACTAAACAAAACAGAAACAACTAGGAAATAATAATGACCTGAACAACATTTTAATATTAATTTATTTCTTTTAGTACAAAGAATTTCTAATACCTTGTTTAATTAATACCTAATATATTTGGAGGTACCGGCTGCATCTATGTTGTTCAGTGAAGAGGCTTTGCAATAGGCATTGTATCTTCAGGCACAGTGATTCATGGTCTTCATGTCCACGTGGAAACTGCTTACCTGACTGAGGACTGTTTGCCATGTCTGTGCTGTACTTAAAGTAAGCTGATGATGGTGCATGGAGGACTCCAGGCTTTCTGAATTCTGTAGCTTGTACTTACTTTGCAGTGGACAGAGATATGAAGCATAGGGCTATTTCTGCATCTCAGTAAGAAAAGTCTGAAACCAAATGATGTAATAAAAGATGTTTTCTTAAGATAGATAGAATAATTTATAAAAAGGGATTATAGATAGTGAGTGACTCTTATGTCTCTTCAGATGCTGGAAATCCTATGTTCATGCAGCATCAGTGGATCCTGGGCAGATTATCCCATGGCAAGCTGTGTAGATCCTATTCATGGAGAGATTTCTCCTTCCTCCCATACTGTGGTGTTTGTGTAACAAATTAAACCCTATGTCTTCCCCTGAGAGTTAGAAATGCTATATGTCATAACACCTACCGGCATACAACACAGAACCAGCGCAGAGTGCTGCAGCAGATTCCTTTATAGTGGGTGCTGCCGCTGGTGGATGGGCTTCGCAAACCCTAGGTACAAGGCTCACTAAAGCAGACAGAGCTTGCACAAGATCACTAGCTCATCAAATACAATGTCTTCAACAAGGCTCCCAATACAGCACTAAATTACTCAAACTGTTCATTGTATCTGTCTCCAGAAATCACTGCATCGTAGACTGAATCACTTTCTTAACATTAGCTTGTATAAAACTCAAACTGTAAATTCACTGACTCAAGCAAAAAGATCATTTGTCATTTAATAAACCAAAATTCTAGTCCTCAATGTAGAAGTCAAATCTATGAGACAAGAATCTCAATTCTATTATTTTGAAAGACCAGTATTTTTAAACCATTCGTCATGTCGAAAACCCAGCTCATTATTTTTGAAAACTTGGGACTGACAATATTCTTTCAGTGTTTCTATTCATAAATGTGAATAAAGATCTACAAAGCGGTCTTCTGAAAAATTTGGAATAGCATATCTTCAGAGTCTTTACACAAGAAAGTACAAACAGGTCTTTGGAAAGCCAAGCCCCTTTCAGATAAAAGATTGTCAGACTCTCCTAGATGAAGGTTTAGTTGTCATTGTCTCTGAAATGAAGGAGTCTCTGACATAGTGCTTTTCCTTGTTTAGAACATGACTCCTTCATCAAAATTATAGACCAATAGCCTTCACCTTCCCCATCTGAACTTACTTATCAGTAAAATATTTACTATCCTGGCAGAGACATGGTGAGAAATTGTAATATAGATCTGTGAAGATTTTCCTAATGAAAGTTTCTCTGAAACAAGCATGATAACTCAAATAATCTAACAAGATAAATAGAGGAAAAGAATCCAAATGGAATCATCTTGATTAATTGCACCATGGATGCAAATGTATAGATCATATTATGTAGTTGCCTGTGATAACGAGGGGCTGAATTCAATGACCTACTATGGCATGCCTTATATGAAGAGCTCTCTCCCACAAGAAGCTTTCAGTAAGTTGTCATTTTCAAATTAAAGGTTTTGTCAGAGCGCCTTGGACTGTCTCCAGATCGGAGTTTATATTGGGAGTGGGATCTAACATCCCCACTACCTGTCTAGCTGTGCTCTCTGAATTACCACCCATTTACATGCAGAGAGTTTTTTAAAAACTTGGTCATGTTCACTTCTTTGCAAGCCCAGTCTACAACTCTTCTTCCTCAGAAAATCCTGAATGTTAAGTGAAAGTCTGTGTTTAGTGACATCAGAACTTTGATTTCCCACTTTCAGGGCTTTACAGGATCTTATTTCATAAGTTTTTTCGCTGCCATCTGCATACCCATATATTTGGGAGACCTGACTACAGGTTATTTCATAGTGCCGCTGTCTGGAGAAGGAAATGATGTGCTACATTTCATTCATTCAGCTCATCTCTAGTAGTTTGTATTGTGGGGACTGTATTTCTCCTGACATGTAACAATTACATGACATTATGTAGAGCAGAAGTGTTCATTGGAGTTAAAACTAATCTAGATAGCCTAACTGAAACAGTGTAGACACAGTAGAGCATGTGCTACCTGCATTCATAGAAAGAATTCTACTTGGGCTAGCTCATGTAGAGACCACTTGGACGTTTCCAACTATGTTTGTATACTGAAGACCATTTAGATTTTTTCACCCAGCATTGTATACTGAGCATGCTGTGTGCTGCCATACAAATCTGTGACTGTGCAGACAGAGCATGAGGCCTCAGAGGATGAAGATGTATTGCAATCAAAAAGCAGAATTTTGGCCTGTGGAGGTTATCTTACTTGGCTTTGATGTATGCTGGAGTAGCACGGTGGTGGTGCAGTAGTATGAACAAAGCAAACACAGTCAGTACATATATAGTCAATATGTATCTTGAGTCTTCCCCTTGCTAGATAGTCAAGGAATGTAATTCATTCATATAAAATAAAAAGAGATCAAATACTGTTTCCACATTCTGTTGTTGCATCATTCAGATAAAATCTGGACATGCTTATCGTTTCATCCCTAGAATAACTTTATGCTTTAATAACTTCACGTGAGATCTCTCTGTTTTTGCACACTGCATGCAAGAATTTGTCACTGGGGTCTGGACTTACCTCTCCTCCTTGCTGTAATATGAGCTAACATTGAACTAGAAAATGGAAAGTACTTGAACTTTCACCAATTTCTCCCTCTCCTCATGGCTCAGGTGCCACTGAAATAATATAAATTAAAAAAACCCAACAACACCATTGGACAAAGACACTGAAGTGTTAAGTCTTTGCTCCGAAGCATGGAGGCTCTCCTGTCACACGGGAACTGTGAGCAAATGAAGCATGCTTAGTCCTACTGTGAGTCCTGCATATTGGCTCCGACTGTTCAGACTACTGAGACAATATGATATTCTATATGATGAGGAAATATTTTCAGTTACCTTAACCTCTACATCAAAATGAATTTCGAGTGAACATTAGCAATTAGCAATTTATTTTTTTTTAATTTTATAAAAATGAAATATTTGACTAAACAAAAGTAGATTTTAAGGGAGTGGGAAAAGACAGGTTTCCAGATTAGTTGGCGTATTGTTCTTTCAGAGCAGAGGGTTTGTCTTTAAGATTGTTGTAAGAGTTATTTTAACACCGTCATTTTTCTTTAGGGACTATTCATCTTTGGAAACTATTCCTGAAATTTTAAATATTACTACTATTTCTTTTGTCACACTGTGGCAGTCACACAATGTGAAATCTTTTTGCTCAGATTATTAGGACTTGGCAGAGTTACAAGATCTGAAAATGAGATTTTATGATGGGAAACATTAAATAACTGTAATTCAACCATGTCTATCTAAATAATCTGAAAACGTAGTTGTAAAGGCAGGAAAACTTTCCTCAAATACAGCATCAGTTTTCTGTGTGATTCTACTTTTTATCAGATGTTATGCTGGGGTAATGAAGTCTTAGGAAGGTTGAGTGACCCTCCAAGGTCAAGGAGTGGCAGTCAGTGACCGAGTCACTATCATAGCCCATGGAAGTTCC
The DNA here is from genome assembly GCA_030625065.1 of Alectoris magna. Lineage (NCBI taxonomy): Eukaryota > Metazoa > Chordata > Aves > Galliformes > Phasianidae > Alectoris > Alectoris magna. Next base: position 67,197,859 of record CM060560.1, read on the forward strand.
CGGCTTTGAGAGAAGTACAAGGTAAGTGACACTAAGGTACATCTTCTCTCAGTTTCCATTATGTTTGTAATCTCTCTTCACTACAGTAATGAATGATAATGAGTTGCAATCTTTTCTCTAGGTTGCTCTTGCGGCTACATCGGTGACACTCACTGTTACAATAATAAGTAGAGGAAAGAAAATCTGCTAAGTGATATTAAGAATAAGTAAACCTAAACAACTTACAAAAAGAACAGTGGTAACTTGTAAGAACGGACAGAATTACTCAGTATGACTGTATCAGGCAGGGCACTCTCTCCCTCATCTGAAATTGAAAAGAACTTGGTAAAAAAATGTACATGATTTAGAAATGGGTACTTAAGTTAGCAAGTGCAAGGATGGGCAAGGATAGATGCATAATTGACCTGATGATATTTACTGTGCAAAAAACCAACAACTCAGTACTTACTTTATGGACTTGCACTTTGGGACTGGTGAACATTAAGCACTTCTGATTCATAAAAAAAAAGATTTTCAGAAATCCTTAGTGGCAATCCAGGTCAGAGTTTTCAAAAGAGCTTAGTACTCAACAAAACACCTTCAGAATCCAACAGATTTTCAACCATGCTCAGTACTCACTAGTTTTCACCAGGAAACTCTGCTTTGTGGAATCCATTGGGTGATGCCTCCATTGCCACTCTCAGATTATTAGCACTTGGCAGAGTTACAAGATCTGAAAATGAGATTTCATGATGGGAATGATAATAAGGAATTTCCTTGTTTAGATCAGTCTGTTTCCTACCAAGTGCACGCTGCCTGAAGAGGAAGTAGGAAAGAGCCTATACAGCTGCCTCTCTTCTTTTTCATCTCCATTCATTCCCTCGGTCCCTGTCCCTTCCTCCCCTGATAAAACACCTGCATCTCTGGCATAGCTTCATCTTGAAATAAGTAGCAACTCTGAACTGAGAGAGGAAAATATCAGAAGAGTACGGGATAGAGATAGCTTTGAGCAGAGGTGGATAAAGATTCTTCCTGTAGTCAGCAGTGTCAGTCCCCCTTGATGCTGGTCTTGGAGCAAGTCCCATCCGTGTGTGCTCATAACAGTATTAGCAAAGTTGGCAGCTGGCGAAAATTCAATAGCAGTGGAATCCTTTGTCCTTTGTGTATTTTAGCATGAGAATATTCCATATGTTTGATGTTATTCCCTTAATCATCTTATGCAACATGCAGGATTTTGCTTTTCCTCGATCCATTCAAATACAGAAATACTGTGTTTTTGTTGTTCTTGTTGCTATCTGTAAATATGTGCGCAAGCACTCGTGTGTGTGGTTTCCCATAATCAGTTTATACTATATTCAGTTATTCTTTTTTTTTTTTTCCTGTCTTCAATTCATGGTTCCCACCATCATTATTCCTCTAATATCTTATTTTGGAAATTCAACCACCAGTCTTTTTTTCTATTTAAAATTTCTTTTTGATTCCTAAAAAGACAGAAACGAAAGTCCACTCATAATCACTCCTGAAGGGAATGAAGGTTCTGAGTCCCTAGAAGTGGTTTTAAAGAAAAGGAGTAGCCAAGAATTCAGCTGCAGAGGAGCCTCTGTTCTCTGTGACCCTTGGATCCTCCACTTCTGCATGGTAATGGACAACTTGAGTTTTTTGTTCAGTCCTCTCATTTGTGCTGTGGCTAAATCCTTCCTCATCCTAAAACACAAAATTTATTGTTTTTTTGCAGCTCTAGCAAACATTTTGCAATGACTCAGATTCAACAGTTGTGCTGATTCTTTATGTGAATTGCCATTTCTGCTGGAGATGGGAGGGAGAGAAATTATTCAAAAATGATGGTTTTTTATATTTAGATATTCTGGTTTACCAGGTCTCATCAGACATCAGTCAGAAAGCTTATTATCTGTTCAAAAGAACCACAATTATTTTTCTCTTTCCTTTTGGATCAAGAGAAAGACTTATAACGATTGTGAGATATTTAAACTCTAGGTTGATAAAGTCTGGGTTATGAAACAAGATATTGCCCACTGAGGTACATAAAGTAAGCACATCTAGTTTAAAGCATGCTGAAAGCTTTGAAACACGCATGCTCTCACTTTATCCATTAATGTGTTATAAAGCTTCAGTGATCAAATATTTGTGCTACCAGGCTACTGGCTCTTATGAAATCCATTATAAATGCTTGGATGATGGTTTTGGTGGCAATATTATATTAAGGATAGCCCACCACCAAAGAAGCAAAGATGAAGAATTGTGATCACTATAAAGAAAACCACAGAGAATGAAATTACTGCTCTCCCATAGTTGAAATGCTTATATCTCTACTACTGTATGATACTATACTGTGTTTCAAATGAACTAGGAAAGAGAACATGACAGCTTTCTTTCATGAAAGACATTTGCTCCTCCTACCATAGTAAGCAACAATCACAGCTTACTAAATAGTCCATTCACTGATCTTACATTGTTTTTATGGATAACCTGTAAGCAGCTTTTGATTTTTGATTTTTTTGATTGAGAGAGGCAAAAGCCCAGCTTGAATCTAAGCTGGCCGCTGGGGTAAAAACAAACAAGAAACTCTTTTATAAATACATCAACTGTAAGAGGAGGGCAAAGGGGAATCTCCAGTCTTTACTGGACGAGGCTGGGAATGTGATCACAGACGATAAGGAAAAGGCAGAGGTTCTGAATGCCTTCTTTACGTCTGCCTTTAAAAGTCATCTCAGTTATTCCCGGGGCTCCCCACGCTCTGGCTTGGTAGTCTCGGCTGGGGAGCAGACTGAACCCCCTGTGATTCTTGAAGAAGCGGTCAGGGAATTACTACTCCAACTGGACTGCCACAAGTCCATGGGTCCGGATGAGATTCACCCGAGAGTGCTGAAGGAACTGGCGGAGGTGATCGCTGAGCCGCTTTCCGTTATCTTTCAGCGCTCCTTGTTAACGGGTGAGGTCCCAGAAGACTGGAGGCTTGCCAACGTGACTCCCATTTACAAGAAAGGTTGTAAGGAGGATCCGGGGAACTACAGGCCTGTTAGCCTGACCTCGGTGCCAGGGAAGGTAATGGAACGGATTGTCTTGAGGGAGATCACGCGGCAGGTGTGGGATGACCAGGAGATCGGACCTAGCCAGCATGGGTTCGTGAAGGGCAGGTCCTGCTTGACCAATCTGATCTCCTTCTATGATCCTGTGACCCGTCTTATGGATGAAGGAAAGGCGGTCGATGTGGTCTACTTAGACTTCAGTAAAGCCTTTGACACTGTCTCCCATGCTATTCTCCTTCAAAAGCTGGCAGCCCGTGGCTTGGATGGGTACACTCTCGGCTGGGTAAGGAGCTGGCTGGAAGGCCGGGCCCAGAGAGTGGTGGTAAATGGAGTCAAATCCAGTTGGAGACCAGTCAAGAGTGGTGTTCCCCAGGGGTCGGTGCTGGGGCCTGTCCTCTTCAACATCTTTATTGATGACTTGGATGAGGGCATTGAGTGCACCCTCAGTAAGTTCGCGGATGACACCAAATTGGCAGGGAGTGTCGATCTGCCTGAGGGTAGCGAGGCCCTGCAGAGGGATCTGGATAGACTGGTGAGCTGGGTTGAAGCCAATGGGATGAAGTTCAACAGGACCAAATGCCGGGTCCTGCACTTTGGCCACAACAACCCCAGGCAGCGCTATAGGCTTGGGGCGGAGTGGCTGGAGGACTGTGTTGAGGAAACAGACCTGGGGGTACTGATTGATGCTCGGCTGAACATGAGCCGACAGTGTGCCCGGGTGGCCAAGAAGGCCAACGGCATTCTGGCTTGCATCAAAAACAGTGTTACTAGCAGGAACAGGAAGGTAATTGTCCCCCTGTACTCGGCATTGGTGCGGCCGCACCTCGAGTACTGTGTTCAGTTTTGGGCCCCTCACTGCAAGAAAGACATTGAGGCCCTGGAACGTGTTCAGAGGAGGGCTACGAAGCTGGTGAGGGGTCTGGAGCACAGGCCTTATGAGGAACGGTTGAGGGAGCTGGGATTGTTCAGCCTGGAGAAGAGGAGGCTCAGGGGAGACCTTATAGCTCTCTATAACTTCCTGAAGGGAGGTTGTGGTGAGCTGGGGGTCGGCCTCTTCTCTCGTGTAATCAGTGATAGAACTAGAGGGAATGGTTTCAAGCTGCGCCAGGGGAGGTTCAGGCTGGACATTAGGAAGTATTACTACTCGGAAAGGGTAGTCAGGCATTGGAATGCACTGCCCAGGGAGGTGGTGGAATCACCGACCATGGGAGTGTTCAAGAAACGTTTGGATGTTGCGTTGAGGGGTATGATTTAGCTGGGAAGTATTGGTAATGGTTGGACTGGATGATCTTCTAGGTCTTTTCCAACCTCGATAATTCTGTGATTCTGTGATTCTGTGATTTTCTTGAAGATATTTGTTATTCTAAGTAGTCTAATGCTACTCCAAATTCTTCTGGTTCTACAGATTTGTTTTGAGTATTTGATGCATGAAACTGGACCTATGCTGGTTAATTTATCAGCTACATCATACAATATTGTCTCTATTTCTATCTGAGATGAGCATAATTCTTCAAATGGTATATCTGCTGGGAATAGTGTTTCTGAATTTACAATTTGTATTCTATGAGTATACTGTAGTATTCACTTAACATTCATTTTCCATGAATGTTTCATGTACCCTGTTCTGGTTAATAAAATGAAGAGACTTAGGTTTCCAAAACTCTTCTTGTGGTGTATTATAGGAAGTTACAAAGAAGTTTTGACCACAGCCCACTGGTAGTATGCAAACAGTTTTTCAGGTCTTGAAATTCTTCTCTCTTGAAAACTTCTTCTGCTTCTGTCACATTGCTTCTCTCAAAATTTGTAATTAAGCTGGATTGTCTTCTGTAGATGAATGTAGAAAAAACAAACAAACAAAAAAAAAACCTCAGCAAACAAAATCACCCCCAAACAACAGAGCAATGTTTTTTCTGAGCCAAGATTCGCTTCTACTTTGGGAGGTACTGGTCCAGCTAGAATCAGTAGCAACTATGAGATTACCTGTTAATTCCAGAGAAATCTTATAGGAAAAATAAGCCATCCATTTTTATCAGAATCCTACTTCTAGGTCCCTTCCAGACAGTTGAAGCACTCCTACTGCTTTTATTCCAGAATACTGAGCATGTTTCCCTTGTTTTTATCTGCAAACATAGGAGCTTAAAGTGATCTTTCTCTCTGTCCATGTGTTTGAATTTAAGATTCATTCCATCATTTTTCCCTTTCTTCCCTTCTATTCCTACTGGTACCCATGGCTCCAGAAAAGCAGTTTCCCTCCCTATTTAAACTGAAGCAGCAACAATTACTGGATGTCAGGCTGGAATGCTGGAGGTGGTCTCCCCTTGCCCTCCCTCTCCATCAGCCCTTTTTAGCTGACACCCATAGGAAGGGGCAGCTTGGACAACCACCCTACACATGCCCCAGGGCTCCCAACACTGGTTTTCAATCATACTCTGGGACAGAGATGGCAGGAAGGGACATTAAGAACTGTGGCTTTCCAGAAAGATGGCTTTGATTGTGTTGTCACCAGCCCTTTGAAACAGACCTTCTGTGAATGTCATCAGCTTGGCAGCTGAGCAGTTGCTGAAGCACCTGAGAAAGTACAGTGTGAGGAGCTGGGTAATCGTAATGCTCATGATGCTTCCACATTTGAATCATGACATACCTGCTTGTAAAGGGAATTCTATAGTGCTGCACATTACTCATTTTTAGGGAAGTCTGGCTGATGCAAAAATCTTAAATCACAGTGGTTTTTTTTTCTTGCTTGACACTAATTTGGGCTGGTTCCAGCCAACCAAGTTCTTTTTCCTTTGTGTCATTTAATTACACATTTACCCACACTTCTCAGCTAGTAAGAGCCTTAATATACGGCCTCTTAATCTAATACTGATCTATTAAAAACTACACTCAGTGTTTTAAAGTGTTAGACAACAGATGGAATTGACAGTTTTAATAGGTAGCAACCAACATCATCTCCCAATCTACACCTCTGTATTGGATTTCAGGCAACTGATATCGCCGTGGACATGTGCAGATATGGGGCTTGCATTTAAAGTCAGAAATTCAATCAATAGCTTGTCTCTCAACAGAGCTTACTAGATTATATCAGTTAGAAGTGACCATCTGGCCTAATCTTGGGAGTTCTGAGATATCATGTAGATCTTTTTCACTAATGTCATTTTTATTTGGTTAACATTAATAAACTGTAGCAAACATTGCAAATCTTGCACTCTGAAGCTGTAACTCAATTTTTGCCTTTTACATGAGACAAGTCAAACATCTGTTTCTCTAGAGGGAACGTGTACGGGAGTAAGCAACAGAAAGCTGCAGTTGCTCTGAAGATTTTACTGTCTATCTAGGTGCTGTGAAATGATGGAAAGTGGCAGTCTTTTTTATTTTCTAAAAAGAAAAGCATGTTACTAAAAGGTATCCGACAACTAATGTGATTATTTCTGTGAATGTAAAATACAGGTAGAAATATGTAGATAGTATTCTGAGGGTTAATGTTTCAGAGCATTCTACGACTGCAATAAAAGAAGAATGTATATTACATATTAATCTACCAGATTTATGCTACAAATAAAATCTAACTTTTAATCTGGTGCAGTCAATATATATCACAAATCTGTGATCAGAAACCTAACCCTGTCATAGCCAGAGTGTATAAACACTGAAAGACCTTTTTTAATTCCACCAGAGCCTACTTTCTGCTTGTGCTTTTTCACCCTTTAAAATTTCATTTCAGATTTTGTTTTGTGTTTGGCTGAACACAAGTACTATCAGAAGTTCAGAATGCTCTGCTCACAAAATGGAAAATTAAGGTCATCGTCCCAGGTAACTTTATACAAAGAAGTAATTCAATTATACAAATGATTTTCATTTGATTTTGAACTTGCAAAATAAAAAACGGGAGTAAAGTAGGAAATGATATGAAGTAATTGGAACTCCTGAAATTCCAGAGATAATGCTTTCTGGATTTTGCCAATTTCGTCGATTGAAATTTTTAAAATTTTGAGCAGCTAAGGAGTCCATCATGAAAAGCCACAGGTTTGGGAGAGAGAGAAGTGGGAGAGGTGGTATTTCTAAACAGGAAAAAACTAAAAAACATGAATATTTGGGAACCTCATTAAGGTGGTACCTGTCATGGAGGTTCTGTTGCAAGAAGAAGGGGATAGGGACTAAACAAGAAATGTGTGTCATTCACTTGACCTTGGAACCCAGAGCTGTGAGAAACTGGGTGAGACATTTCAGCTCCATTGGCCCTCATTTCTGCAACCAAAAAGTGGTGAGACTGACAGTTATCTGCCTTTGTTTCATGGCATTAGGTTCTAGCATTAAGTAAAGAGCCAAGCTGTGCTACAGCTTCCAAGTGTTCCACTTACAAAATGAAACTAGATAAATTTGACATACATCAAAAAACTCCACCGTCTCCCACTGAACAAAATATGGAATACAGAAAAGCCCCTTATAGCCTCAAAACAATAAGAAAGGATTGAATTTTAGTGGTGCTATTGTAATAAAATAAAAATATAAAAAATCAAAGCTGGAAGGCATACAGAACCTGGAAAAACTGCAAAATCAGGAAATAGTAATCCTGATAAGTTAAATATTATTTTGTAAGGAAGATTTTTTTTTTTATTATTATTATTATTTTTTTTTAAAGACTGGCCTTGAAATATATTGGATATGACAATTTTTTTTTTTTTTTTTTCCAGATACTATTTTATTTTCAAAGTTTATTTTTCTATTTTATGGTGAAAGCTGAAATAATAGATTTCAGTTCCTAATTTCTCTTTTTTGTCAGTGCTCCCCCATGGAATTCTTATTCAAAGTATGTAAAAAAGATTATTTCTTTTAAAATACATCACAGGCAATGCTACCATTTTTTCAGCCAGACCTAGCAAGGGAATGGTATTTTGCATAGCAAAGATAGTCTGCAAACTTGTCTTCATTTTATTTCTTTTTGTTCTACCTGTAAATTCAGCAGAATCCTGAAATTGTCCCTGGCCAGCTCTGCTTTTGCACAAAGATGAACATATTGCCAAATTTTTTTGCAAGAGAAAACCAAATGCCTTCGCTGAAAGAATTATCCTGCCTTTACCCATTGCTGGCAGTTTATTGACTGGTGGCAGAACACAGCTAATGGTTTCTTCCATGCTAGCCCATTATGCACATACAGTACATTTTAAAACTTTCTGTTTCTCACTGTAGTTAATAAATCAGAATGCAGATGAGAGATTCATAGTTAATTTTCAGTAGCTAGCACAGCATGTCTCAGCCCATAAAGTCCTGGAAGTCTTGGGCTGTGAATTCCTTGATACTGACAAGCCAAACAGCTTAGAAATTATAATTATAAGTTACAAGTGTCTTAAGGGTTGTTCTTCTGACATAAAACTAATTTCATGTTTTTATTCATAATGTGAAAGAGATGAGAGGATAGGGCCTTATTTAGATTGAGCTCCCAGAGTTATCACAGGCTCTGTGTTCTGATTATAATGGGAAGAGATCACTTACTTCATTCCTTGTAGATAGTTGATTCTTTATGTGAGCTTTTATTTTATTTTATTTTTTGACAATCAGGCTAACAAAAAGTCAGATTTATTCTACTTTACTTCCTTCATAGGCAGACATCCACTGGAGCCTGTTATTTTTACCCCTAATCTGAGTGTGCCAGGGTCCTTATGAACTGCTTCCAATTTGAAGCCTCCTTTTTGCACAAGCCAGGCCTGTATATACACAGTGAATGTGTTCTCACCGTTACCTTTTTTTTTTTTGAGAACACAGTCCTCTGAAGGAGCCAGGGAGAATGTAATTTTAGAGGGTGAGGACAGTCCCCATCACTCTATCTTTCCCAGAAAGGAAAAATGTAATTCTGTGACTATCCAAAACTCCCCCCGTGCTTCAAAGCCTGGGGATTTTGAAGGTCTGTTGGCACTCTGAAGCCCGTAAGAGCTCTGCTGATGATGCAAACAACATCTACATCCTAGTGAACTTGCTGGGCCTGAAGTAGTTAGGGGTACCAGTGTGAACAGCATCATGAATATGTGGCCATTGATTCATACATGTTGCCTTTCTTATTCTGTGAGAGATTGGTGGAAAATTTCAATTTTCAATTTTCATAGTCAGTTATTACTTTTATACAGCCCTAATTTGCCTTTCCTTGTATCTCCACCAACTTGGAAGAAGTAGTTGAATCTCTGCATTCATCCAAGATTAATCTAAGTGGACTTCTGGGCATGGATTTCTCTGACATAAGGCCTACATTCCAGAGTATCAGAGAAATGTGTAAAATTATTTTCAATATTTACTGCTTGTGGTACTGAAATAAAGCAAGGAAGAAGTGGATTCCCAGTTTCTGTCCCTGCTATCCTGTGCAGGCTAGGGCTATTTGTAGCCTCTTTGGCTACAACCAGCTGTGGATTAAAACACAGGGCTCCATCCTAAACTTACCTTGCATCTTGTGTTTGACTGCAGACTCTTGTAAAGGTCCATGCTGGAGCTCATCCCTAATTCATTCAATGGTTGTAGTAATGAAGATGAAACCTAAGCTTGACTACCTTGGACATTGGTTGGGATACTGAATGGTCTGAGCTCTGCTAGTCTACCTTCTGCAAGAACCCTACAGATGGCAATGGGCAGGCACATAGCTGGGCCAGGGGTCAGGATTTAGGTTTCCATTATACCAGGCAGTACAAATGTGAATTTTCTCCTTCTGCTACTATGTCTACATTCATCTATTTGGACAATAAGTCTTTGAGGAGCAGGTGTCATTTCTTATTATCCCATTTTAGATCATCAAATACATAATACTAATAATTGTATATTATATATTGTATGATTACAATTATATATAGTAACTATAACAACAACAACAATAATAATTTAAACAATTTGTTTTGTTACACCATTCAGAGTTGCTCATTGTCTTAGGTTGTTTTTTTCTGTGTTGCCTTTCACTTTCTAGTTTTCTGTTTTATTTTGGCTCTGCTGTACTTGTGAATGTTGCTTGAATTAGACTGTGATACACATCTTGCTGGGCTGCAGTAGATTGTGAATGATAAATATTAAAGAAAAACAACTTGCAGCTGCTGGAAAATGCCTTACAATCTTTGGCTTGTAAAGAGAAAACCCTAGAAGTTTATGTGATGAAAATTATTTAGGGATATTCATAGGATAGGTTTGTGTAAGGGAAATGCAATTCAAGTGTGGGATAGGTTTGGAAGGTGAGATTTGGTTAGTTCATTACATAGAGAGACCACTTGGAGGGTAGTTCTTCTAAGTTCAGAATAAATATTGCTAGAAGAATCTTGCTTTGATATTCTTAACTGTTGGTCCTTTCTTGACTTATTTTCATTAATACATCTGGAACTTCTTCTTAACAATAACAGGTGAAAAATCTCTGGGAATATTATGCTGATCCCCATCTCATTGAAGAATATCTTTTCTAAATATGAAATATTTATCCTTATTATTTGCATTCTGAGAGAGAAAAATGTTAAATTTGTTCCAAAGAAAGTGTGCCAAATTGATGGACAGTATTAATTCCATTTAATTATATTCATGGTTTACATGACAGTAGTAGCAAAGGTTTGAAAAAAAATGGAGGCGGAAAAGAAAGGAGAATACAAGTAACTGCACAGTGTGGAAAGGGGCAGCTGGAAAGGAAGCATTTTCCACAGGAGAAAATGGGAACAGAAAATCAGAGGAAAGGACTGGAGGGAGGTGCAAGAAGATGAGGAAGGGAGGAAAACAGAGAACAGCAAGGGATGTTCTTGATGACAAACTGTGGTTCTGAAAAACCAAAAATGAAGAAATTCACAGACGACTCAGGCACTACATTGAAAGACCTTTCTTCACCTTTGGTGAAGAAAGAACACTCTTCTGTGCCTCTAGAATATCTCCTGGCAAATCCAGAGGTGTGCTTAGTCCTTAGGTTACATCCATTCTCATCTAACCATAACTAAAGTGGAATTTAATATTTTCTACATTAACATGCCTAACAGCCCAACTTGATATATTTGAAGGAAACAATATCACTGTCTCTGATATTAATAAATGTTCAAATTGTAGGATTTTTGGTGGGGGCTGAGAAGAAATATTCACTGTATAGCATTAATTGCATGTCTCTCAAGCACAGAATGCTGATATATTATGACTTTAAAAAAAATATATGACAATAATATATTGCATATGTTGCGGAGGAAAATTATGTCTTTGCCTTGAAAATCTAGTTTCTCTGACATGCTGATGTAATTATTTTAGTGAAGGAAGAGGGCTGCAGAGAGGAAACCTGCAAAGATTGGAAGGTTAGAAATGTTGAACAAAAGGCTGAGGGTTTTTTTGCATGCAAATAAGTAATTCATCACAAATCCATAAACAAATTGGTAATGAACTAATGATATTGTTTAACAACTGTATTTTTGATTAACATATAAATAATTTAAGTAAGTATTTCTTTAGTCATGCCAGTTTCTGCTATTATTTACTAGTCTTGTCAGGGCTGCTCTTAGATCACATGCCCCTTATAAAACATTTCTCAATCCATTGCAAGGACCAGTTTGTTTTAATGCGCTCAGTTAACACTGCTAGAGCTATTAACAAGCTGATTAGCATAATCCATTGTGATATATCATTGTATAAAAGTTCAGCTGCACAACTGAATGGGACTGGGAAATAGCTTTGAAGATTTTATGATACAATAACTATCCATTTGATAAGCAATTAAAAATATATTCCGAGACACCAAGAGTGAAGACAATGGCAACACGAGAAAAAAAAGAGGAGGGGTTTGGGAGCAGAAGCTGCTTTCTGGTGTAGGATTTGTGCCAGTGAGTTGAGTTGCCTCTGCTCCTTCATCACAAATTGCACACAAATGCAGCAGTCTGAGGTGCCGGTAACAAGTTGGGTCTGACTTTGTCTTTTGAAGGAAGGAATAAAAAACAGGTTAAGGCTCAATACCCACTGCTAGCTCACCTGTGATCAATTTCTTGACCTCTTGAAAGAACATTTTAATAGACAGCTGAACCTCTGATTTTATGCTGGCTTTTTACTTTTCTTAAATTTCAAATTCATTTTCTTAGCTGTATGTGTTATCCTTAGTGAACTTCTGTAGGAAGAAACAGAATAAAGGTTACTGGACACATCATCACACGTTGTTCAAAACTATCCCTGTGTAATGTGGTTGTACCGTGCTTTTAAAAATGAACCTGCAAAGAAAAGGGTAGCATATTTTCTGTGAAAAAAGTAGCTTTTCAAGGTGTTGCTTTTTATAATATGAAATAGCTCTGATATGCTAATACTTCTGTTCAGCTCTGATTCTCCAGAGATTGTCTGACCAAAATGTTTCTTGTCCATATCATAGAAAATATTCATGTTACCATGAACTCACTCAGAATATTTCTACTGGTGTGCTCTAATGTGTTACAGACATCAATTAATTCTTCCTCCTGATGACGAATTAATGGAAGACTGATTTCCAGAGGCAGCATGATCTGAAGGTAAAGATTTTGTTTCTGCTTTTACTATCACGTGTAATATGATAGAATTCCATGTCTCGGAATGTGTAGTTATGAAAATTCACCACTTACTCCAGACTCAGTTTCCCTTTTTAAAATACGGATATAAAAATATTGAGTTTTTCAATCATTTGACATTATTGTATAAAAATAATTTACGATTTTAAGAAAGGAATTATAGCCAATGCGCTAAGGCAAATAATTAAATAATTAAATGACTAATCTTAATAATTTTAACTGTTTCAACTTTCATACCTTGTTGAACTGTCACAAGAGTTGTAAGGCAAGTGAAAGCATACACATATTGAAAGATTTCCTGATATATAATCCTTTCTGCAAGCAAATTTTCTGGAGGTAGACGCATTAAAAGAAGTCCAGCAACACTGGAGTATCCAAGAGATACTTTTGTCCACTGCAGGGGCATGTGCATGTGTCATTATCATGACCAATCACAATTATAAACTATCTCAGAATAAAAAGGACTGGAATTTTTATTATTTTATTATTATTATTATTTCTTTTTTGGGGGGGGTGGGGGTTGGGAAGTGGAGGGGCATTTGGTTTGCAGTTGCCTTTCTAGGAGATGCTTTTAAAGCCACTTGTGTGGTCAAAGATCTGGATTTATGTGAGTGAGAAAGTAGATTAGAAATTAGCTTTTTTTTTTTTTTTTAACTAAAAATTTTGTCTATAGGTTAGTTGTATGAGGAACAAGATTGTAATAGTGTTCTTGTTGTCTGTCTGCATTCATCAAACGTATCTTTTCCTAAGGCCAAAACTAATAACAGAATCACAGAATCACAGAATATCGGAGATTGGAAGGGACCTTGAAAGGTCATCTAGTCCAATCGCCCTGCCTTAGCAGGAACACCTAGATCAGATCACACAGGAACGTGTCCAAGCAGGTTTTGAATGTCTCCAGAGGAGGAGACTCCATAAACTCTCTGGCAGCCTGTTCCAATATTCTGCCACTCTCAATGTGAAGAATCATGGTGGATGGAATGGTATTTTGCATTTATTATACATGGAGAACACAGAAGAGAAAAAAATCCAACACATAATGTAACAGATTTTAGTAACCTAAGGAGTCAGCCACTGAAATGTATTACATTGGAGCACTAAGCCTTATACATAATAGTAATGCCGAGATCATGCTGTACTAGCATGAGGTGTGAGGTAGTGCTTTGTGAAAAAATACTAATCTGAGCAGAAGTCGTGGGCCAGAGCCAGCATGATCACTCTGATCTGTGGAAACATCCATCTGGGACTTCCCCAGGCATGAGAAGAAATTTGGGGTTGCTTTGACCTGGTGGTTCCATGGCCCTTCCTTTTCTGATGGGAGTGGTCAGAGTTGATGAAGGAAAGGGGAATTAGCTGAAACTTCTGCAAGCTCTGGTTATTGACAGCTGCTAGGAGAGCTCCTTAGAATTGCTCAGAGGTTGATGAGGAAGAGCTGGCCTTACACTGCCCCATTTGCATCACCAGTTCTGCACCACCTGAGAATGAGGAAACCATAACAGTGGAATGAAGCCACTTTTGTCTCCTTGTTTGAAGCCCTGCATCCTCTGAGTCTGGGTGACACCTGAGGACCCAGGCTTTACATATCTATTTCTTTGCTGAGAGTTTGGGTGATCTATAGGGTGTCATCATTTTAAAGTGGGTTCAAACTCAAAGATGTGGGCTTCATTTAAGTGCAATGTGAAGCACCATATACCTCCAGCTAAGGAACTGCATCTCATTTAACAGATAAATTGAGATGACAAAAATGGCACAATTTAAATATTAGCGATCGACAGGAACAGGGGGATGGAGAGAGAGAGAGAGAGAAGGAACCTGGCTTCTTTTATTACAGCCACCTTAGCACTTCAACAACAGGTAGCACTATTACATATTCCCTTTCCACTTTAAAGCTCTTGTAATTTCCTTCCTCATGTTGGGGCGATTTTATTCATTGTTTCCTTGCAGCAGTGATTGATGTTCTGAGCTGCTAATCTCTCTGAGTGATAACTATTTTCATGTAAGTCCATGAGTCTATGACACAGACTGCTCGGCCAGGGCTACTGCTGACTACTTATTTTGTGCCTCATTTACATTTCAATCTTGGCCTCATGAATGTAAAACCTAGGCTGCAAATTAATAACAGGAAGAATATTAGACCGCTCAAGAGTGGGGGAACAATGCAAATCCACCAGAGCACAAGGCTTTACCATTGTGTTCCGGGAGGGACTCATTTATTGGCCGACGGTGAATGACATTACAGAGAATGGCATATCCAGAGTGACACAAATTTATTTCTGTCCCCAGCGCTCCAGTATATTTTCATAGAATCAGGGGGCTATTTGTCTAGGGACAATTTAGTTTCCATGAAAAATTTAAATGGTTTCTGTGGAGATAGTGGAGTGAAATTTAATTTGTTTCTCATTTACTACAGCAGGTATGAAAAGGAGAAAAATTGGATGTCTGATGGGCTGAAATTGGTGCTGTCCCTCCCCACTATCCCCAAAAGGCCTGTGGGCCTATATCATAGAGATTGAGCAAGACTACCTCATCCCTCCCCTTAGAGAATGGTAACCTTAAACCAACTTACAGAAAACCTTTGGGGAGGCTGCCAATCACCCTGAAAACAACATTTCCATCGATCCCCTGTCTGTGTGATTTATGGCTTCATTTTACGGTAATTGAGAATTAGTGAGAAGATTAGCAAGGCTCAACACTTCACCTTGATATGCACACTAAGCACCGTAATTTGTCACTAAGGGATGTTGGACACTTTTTTAGTTACACGGGGTTCCCATCTAATTGAATTTGGGGATAACATGGAAATTAATTTGACACAGGAAAATTTTGAATACAGCCGTTTCCTTTATTGTAATGCACAATACTGGGCTGCATTCAGGGGCAGCTATATTGATCCTGATCACTTTCAATTGTGGCCAGCTGAAGGATGGAATACACTAAATCTTATTTAAGCTCATATGAAAGCAGTTCATCTGCAGCAATCTGTGGCAGATAAAGAATATTACCTTTCATTTTGTCTGACTGCATCAAGATGAAGTTTTGAAAATTTACTTCTTGCAGCAAATATACCAAATGTCTAAAGTCAACAGTTACAATTCAATTACAGACCAGATCTCGTGGGCTGTTTACAGGGTAATTTGCTACTTAGGCAGCAAATGAAAATACTAACTATACTCTCCATGCATAGAGAAGCTACAGCTCATGGAGAAGCCCCAAGGAAAGATGAAGAAAAAGATTCCAAACTTCTCAGTGATTTCAAGCACTGCTCATTGGATTAGTCCCATTATGGCTTGAGTGGTTTCATACACAGTCATTTTTTGTTTGTTGTTGAGCCATCTTGTGGGAAGTTTATTTTATCTCAGTTGCTTAGCATCGAAATCACAAATATGGGACACTTTGTACAGATCTTTACATGTCCAAGAGACACTCTACCACAGGACTTACCTGCATTTCCATTTTTACCTTATTCCAGCTTTATTCCTTATAAACTCCTTTTATGCTATATTTTACCCACCAAGTAAGAACTCTTATATCATCAAACTGTTTAGAGAGATTATTTCTTGAGAAAGGTCCTCTCTGCCATCAAGCAGGAGAAACAGATCTCGATGCCGTATGCCAGAGGCTGCGTGGCTGAGATATTTATGGACATCCTTTACCGGACCATCTGGCTTTCTTTGTTCATATCAGTTTTAGTGATAATTGCTCTGAGATGAGCTGTAATCAAGATATATTATTCATTACCTATTATTATTACATGATGGATTTTAGTCCGATTGTAATTATATTGCTATTTGGAAAGACTTTCCAAAGGTTTAATGGTAATAAAGTTATTTTTGCATCCCTGTTTAGTAGGCACAGGTACATATGACAGTAATGACATTCCCCAGTACACAGACATCAGGAGGTTGCACTTAATGGTCAGAGAGATACAGGTGTGATCTACATGCAATCTAACCTGGAGCTCTCAAGATGTGATCAAACAACTTGGAAGAAATGCTATGCTGAAGGCTGTCTTCATCTGAACACTACATTCCCTGTAATTACTGATGGCAAATGACAATTGTTGTCAGCACGTTTACATCCCAGAGTACTTCAGATTCCTATAGGCATACTATTTGGTCTCAGGAGTTTACCTGTAAATTTTCTTCTGCAGAGGATATGTGGCAATACTGCAAGAGGTCATGCTGTTAGAAATGACATGGTGGCATTTATTCATTAAATAGCTGGAAAAGTTTTCCTCCATAGTAGTAATCTCATGACTCTTATTAATG
The DNA here is from genome assembly GCA_030625065.1 of Alectoris magna. Classification (NCBI taxonomy): domain Eukaryota; kingdom Metazoa; phylum Chordata; class Aves; order Galliformes; family Phasianidae; genus Alectoris; species Alectoris magna. The sequence continues at coordinate 67,214,662 of CM060560.1, forward strand.
TGCATACCACCTATGCAATTCTCTTATCTCATTTTCTTGGGTTGTTTTCACCAATGTGATTCAAAGGGGTGCTAACATGACAGGAATGTCACTAATATAATAAGCTTAAAGGAATTTGAATCATGTTAGTCAGGGTTTGCTTACACATTAGGATACCCTCTGGACCGTATTAGAGAAATAGAGCTCTCCAATACAATGAGAAACATATTAACATAATAAAAAACTTAGTAATACTACAAGATACTCTTATATGATTTATAGGCCAAGTTATGGTGTCTAGGAAAAGAATTGAAGTTTTCTTCCTGTCTGAATGGTGAGCAATAAATCCTGGTGTTATAGTCTTCTATGCCTTCGTGTCTTAGGAAAAAAAATAAAGAATTGCTTTTACTCCAGAGAATAAATGGTTTCTTTTAATATCCTACAAGTATTCTCGAAGATCTGTCCATTCCAAGGCAAATTAGAGGATTTGTTTTACTACATTTGTTTTACAGTCCTATGCTGGGCTGGAAAGCTTTAGCCACTATCTTCTACTCAACAAAGGGAGTTTTGAGGGTAAGGAAAAGGAGAGGGAAGGAGAAGGAGAAGAAAGGAAGAAAAAAGGAAAAAAAAAAACGCATAGAAGGTCAAGAAGAAAGCAATAAAGAGCTAGAATGTGAAAGAAAAGAAGAAAAAGAAAGACAGAAGGAAAGAAAGAAGGAAAGAAGGAAGGAAAGAAAGAAAGGAAAGAAAGAGAGAGAGAAAGATAGAAAGAAAGAAAAAAGAAAGAGAAAGAAAGAAAGAAAGAAAGAAAGAAAGAAAGAAAGAAAGAAAGAAAGAAAGAAAGAAAAAGAAGAGAAGAAAGAAAGAAAGAATAAGAAAGAAGAAAAGAAAGAAAGGAAAGAAAGAAAAAGGAAAGAAAGAAAGAGCAAAAAAGAAAGAAAAAAAGAAAAATGTAATATCATGAGGACGACTAATTTTCTTGGAAGTGTACTCAGTGTTTGAAGTCGTATTGCCTTAAACTCTGATCTTGTTAGTTTTTAGAAACAGAGGTTTAAGTACAAATAGATTCAAACCAATTTTAGGTACCCACTTTTAAACCGTTCTCAAAATCTTCACTCTATTGCTGTCCTGGGAATGTAAATGCCTCTGCAGAAGACATGCTGTCTTGCACCATGTATTTACATGGGTGTTGAACTTCTGTGGCTTGATCTCAACATCAGTGAATATTTTGGTGTCCGAGCCCAACCAAAACAGAAAGCAAGCGGTGTTCTCTCTCATTTAAATCCCTTGAGGTATATGTTACAAGATTCAGCTCTTAAATACATTGATATTTCTTTCACAGTTTCTTTTGAAATACAGCTTTTTAAAGCAATTACTTTGTGGTCAGACCCTTCCCTGGAAGTGAGATTTCCAGTTTGATTTCTGCCTCTCCCTGAAGAAATTTAATCCCAAATGCTCACCTTTCCAGAAGAATACTGTCTGTTCTCTGCCTCTGGAGTTCCTAGCCACCCTGAATGCATTTTCCAGCCAAGAGAGTGCAAACTGGAATATTTCTAGCTAGAGTGGATATGGGCAAGTGGGTAATGAGAAGGGGGTTTCAGTGCATGATAAGTATTTCTGTTTTCTGTATTAGTTCCATTAGTTTGATCTTCAATTTTCACAACAGTAAAATGCCAGTTAATGTGTTTGTCCAGCACTTCTAAATAGCTTCTTACATTGTAGTGTAACATATATCAGTGCAAGAGACATTTATTTTATTTTAGCATCTACTTTGCTGCTTCTATTTATAACTTATAAATTTATTATTAGTAGTATTTATATTTTATTTGCATATTCAGAGGAATCATAGAATCATAGACTTAAACATTGGTTTGGGTTGGAAAGGGACCTTAAGTATCACATACTTCCACACCACCAGCCATGGACAGGGACACCTTCAATTAGATTTGGGCAGATTCAGGCTGCCCTAAGCTCCATCCAACCTAGCCTTGAATAGTTACAGGGATGGGGCATCCACAGTTTATCCGTTTCAGTGCCTCACCACACTCATGGTGAAAAAGGAAGTTGCAACTATGCTGTTTGCAGTGTTACAAGGATGGCTGTGAAGGATATGAAGTCTGGGAAGGAGTTTGAAATCCTGGGAAAGTATGGAAACGTCAGACCAGGATGGATATGGAGGAAACAATCATGGTCTCCAAGAAAACCTTCTCTGAAGGCTCAAATCTGTGTAATCATGAAAGATGAAAATGTAATTTCAATAACCATATTAGTCTTCTGACTAAAAGTTCAAATGAGAATAATAGAACCGTTGTATTCACTTGTCCTTTTCCATGACACAAAGATGTGCATTCCCGAGAACAGCTTCAGATTCCTGGCTACACTTCTGCACGCTGACAGTCTGTCCAGTGAGGACACTGTACTTCACATCTTGGCATGCCCCTGTTCACTCTTTGGTATTTTGCATAATCCAAGAGAAACCAGGAGAGCAGGACAACCTAGGCTGGTGCCAATGCAAATTGTTGAGAATGCATGGACTGCAAATGAATCATAGAATATCCTGAGCTGAAAGAGATCCCTGAGGATAATTTAATTTAACTTCTGACTCAGCACAAGGAAACCTAAGAGTTACACAGTGTATCTGATGGCACTGTCCAAATGCTTGTTGAACACTGACAGACTTGGGGCTATTACAGATTCCCAAGGGTGCCTGTTCCAGTGCCTAACCACTTCCTCAATGAAGAATTTTTTTCCTCATAGCCAATCTGAACTTCTCCTGATGCAACTGTAAGGCATTTTCTCACACCCTGTCACTGATCGCCAGAGAGAATGGATTAGCATCTCCATCTTGCCTAAATGAGGAAGTTGGAGACAGCAACGAGGTCACCCCCAGTGTCCCCTCCTCTGGAAGTTGAAAAAACCTCAGGTGTTCTACATAAGCCGCACCCTCCAGCCTTTTCACCATCTTTGTTACCATCATCTGGTTGCGCTCCTCCTTCGCTTGTGAAGAAATCAGCTGTCACTGAAAACAACACTAGCCCAAATAAATTATCTAGAGACAATCTGTGAGTCAGAATGAAAGAATAAAAGGTTCAGCAGCAGCAGGAAGTAATGATAATTAGAAGCAAGAACAAAACTAACTAAAGATGCCTCAAAGCCACACTGGAGTTAATGGAAAAAAAAAATAAATAAATAATCAGAACACCCTCTGAAATCTCCCCCCAAAAAACAAAACACAACAAACCCATACAAATCAAATGGTTTAAACAGAAGAAATTTGCATAAGATGCTCCTTAAATGTAATTATGGAATGGGCTGCAATTTATCATCATGACTAGGAGTTAGTCTGTCTGTGCTTAAATGTGGGAAGGACTGTACTTCTGTGATTACTGCTGCACCTGCCTGAGAACAAACACTCTTAGGAGGAACACTGGTTTGAAAATAGAAACAATTTATGGTACTTGAAATAATTTGGTCCCTATCCATTTCTCTTCATTTCTCTAGAGCAGGCTTCCGTGCCTCTCTTGTACTCCTGCATAGCAGCACTGCAAAGAGTTGTCAGACCTGGCTTCCCATGCACTTCTTTTTCCTCAGGGGCATGAATGAGAAAGCTGAGGCTGAGGGCAGCTTGCAAGCTGCAACGCTTTGAGAGACCTACTCTGAAGTGGTTGCTGCCCTTCCCTTCCATGGCTGTAAAGCCAGTTGTTGCAGAAGCTGGAGGATGCTTTGTTCTGAAGGAGTGGGAGCAGTAAAAAGGCAAAGTCCTGGATAGTCTCTGTCCTCTTTTTCTTCTATCAGGAACATAGAACAGATATCTCTTCACCTTACTTAGGAGCAAAAGCTAAAAAGACACATTGTTCCTTTTCAAAGGCTTTCTCACATGAGTAAGATACTTCAAACAAGAACTCAAGTAAAAAGTGCATCCAATAATTTGGGTAAAGATAGGAATTAGTTTGAACACCTATTATTAAAGGTTAGTTTGCTATAGGTGTCTGGATAAAGACTCAAGTCTGTAAATCCCCAAGCATTTGCACTTCTGGAGGTGACTTCCTGTGCTCCTCAGGCTCACGGCAGATGTTTCTCTGCTTTGTTTCTCTGCGCTCTGCACCCTGAGGTCACTGGGGACTGCACAGCCACTGTGTGCTCAATGGGAACAGGCAAAGGGGGATGGGGCTGAGCAGCAGGGAAAGCGTAACTGAGAGACTGATAGAGACATCCTGACAGCTGCAATGGGTCATCAATAGATCCATCATGCCAGTAATTTGCAACAAATTTAACATACATCACTTTAGTCAGGCCACGCTGTATCTGTCTTGTCATGGCATCAGAGTGAATAACACTTAAATCGGGTGTCACTGCTGACCTTTCTGACCCTCGAATTGACACTGCTGTTTGAGCTTGGCCTAGCTGGCAGCAGATGTAGGAAGATTAGTACAAAGGGGGGTGTGGACTAAAGGAGGACACAGCATAACAATGCAGCTTAACCAGGCAAACAAATTGGATCTCTGGATTTTCTCCCAGTCCTGCTTTGCTTTCTGGAAAGTGCTGGCATTTATTTAGATTTACTTCTGGCATTTTTTTTGGTCACAATTTTAATTACGAATGCATTTTATATTCAGATTGATTTTGCATGTATATATACATGCATGTTCATATTTAATTAAATTACTAGACTACCAGGTGACTGAAATGGGGACTACATCCCTTTGTATCCATTGAATACGTAGAAAACAAATATAAACCAAACTAAAAAAAAAAAACCTAAAAAGAAACATCTTCAGTTTCTGAAACATTAGACCCAGTCTGAAGCATGAACGGCTGCTTTGGGTTTGAGGCCACTCTCAGCACATCAGTGTAAAACTAGCTTATGGGAAAAGACTAAGACTCATAAAATGGTGTACCTCAGGAAGAGAGGAAAGACACCCAAGGGATGGGATACTATCCAGAGAGACTTAGATAGGCTTGAGCAGTGGGCCCAGGTGAACTTCATGAGGTTCAACAAAGCCAAGTGCAAAGTCTTGCACCTAGGTCATGGTAGCCCCCACTACCAATACAAGCTGGTGGGTGTAAGGATAGAGCAGAGCCCTACCGAAAAGGACTCGGGGATACTGGTGGATGACAAGCTAAACATGAGCCAGCAATGTGCCCTTGTATCCCAGAAAGCCAACTGTATCCTGGACTACATCAAAAACAACATGGGTAGAAGGTCGAGGAAGGTGATCCTGCCCCTATGCTCTGTGCTGGTGAGACCTCACCTGGAGTCTGTGTCCATGGAGTCTTCAGTACAGGGCTTATTTTACAATAATGGTGGTGAGGCACTGAAACATATTGCCCAGAGAGGTGGTGGTTTCCCTGTCCTTGGAGACATTCAAGGCCAGGCTGGACAGGGCTCTGAGCTACCCAACTGAGCTGCACGCGTCTCTGTTCATTGCAGGGGAGTTGGACTAGATGGCCTTTCAAGGTCCCTTCCAAATGGAACAATTCAATTATTCTATGATCTAGAGTCTGTGATAACTTAGGGCACAGTGACAAGCTACCCTAGCTGATCCTAGGAAGAAGGAAAAGCCTCCCAGCAAGCATAGCTTTTGTGAAGTTTGGGGAAATCTTCCTGTGAACTCAAGTCAAAGACTGATATAACTGAGGGCCTGTGAGCAGGACTCACTGACCATCATATTTTTTGAAATATTTTTGTTCAGCTAAGGGAAACTGTTCTCCCGTTGCCAATCTCAGTGAATACCTCCTATAGACTTCTGCAGTTGTTTCTTCTGACTAATATGGAAACGACTACAAATCTGTTATGTCTCCATGATGCTGGAAACGAGACACCCTCCCCAGCCACGCAGAGCCAACTCAGTTTGCTCAGCACTTATTTTTGAATCAGCACATGATAGTATTACATGATTTGTTTGCTTACCTGAAAGGTGTTTTAGGATCATTCACTGTATGTGTGCGACTGGATGCTGGGTGGGCTTTTCCTCTTCAGTCATTCATTCTTTTAAACAAGTATGTGGTTATGGCCTGAATTTGGATTTTTTTTTTTTTTTCTTGAGGTATTTCTGTTAAATGTGTGATTTTTAATTGAATTTTTTTTTTTTTTAATAGGCTTTGCAAGGTAATAAAGGAAGAATCCATCTTTGAGTAAGTAATTGCAAGTTAGAAAATTAATATGTGTGAATTGTAAAGTAGCATGCTTTTTGTTTCTGACAGTCTGCTTGATGCACTAAATATCCCTCAGTAGGAAGAGTAAGGTGCCCTTTGGTTATTCTGCATGCCCCATAGTGTTCCTGTTTAATGAGTATTTGAGAGATTTGAGAGTGGAAAATATTACAGGTGATAGAAATATCAGAATAATTAGGAAAGTTTAGCGTGATTACTGGCTTTTTTTTTTTTTTTTTTTTTTTGCATTGGTGCTGCTTTTTATGAAAGGCTGGTAGGAAAACTGAAAGTATCTTTTAGCTAGTCATCAGGATACTATGCTCATCAAATTCTACTTGTCTTCCTGGATTTTTGAGTGTGGAGCTGGCATCCCAGACACCTGAATAAACTTCCATTTATGCCATTGTCAGCAGTTCCCCCTGCCCTTCCTGCAAGCAGGAATGGGTTTCACAGGATCTCAATTAGATGATGTTATTCACAGCAAGTTTATAAGACATGCAGCATCTTTAGAAGGAATAATGTGCTTTTGTGTTGTTTATGTTTGTATCCATTTTTATAATCAAAAACTGAATTGGTGTACATTCTGTGTGAATTTCTGCATTGTTCAGACAGAGAGAGGCAAAACACTGGAGACAAATCACCACCCAGCAGTCTGTATTGCAGTTGATTCCCAGGATGGAATCATAGAATCATAGAATGGTTTGGATTGGAAGGAACCTTTAAGATCATCTAGTTCCAACCCCCTGCTATAGGTAGGGACACCTCCCTTTAGACCAGGTTGCTCACAGCCCCATCCAGTGCAGTCAGAGGACAAGCACCCCATCCCCCATCCTTTGGCTCTTTTGCATATGTGCTGACCACGTTTTGGAAGCATCCTCCCTCCTTCACTCTCTGTTGGCACCAGGACATGGCTTAGTGATGGCAGATCAATTATATCAGGAAGGTGGAGACTTCTGCTCTGTTGCTTAACTGACCTGTGGTATGCTGCAGAGAATACCTGTGGTATTCTCTATGTCTCAGAGAATCTGGACATCATGAAAAGGTGGGCTATGGAGCAGAATGGAGTGCCTCCACAATCAGCTCATGACCGTGTATGAACTGTGGTTAGCCTTGATAGAGAGTCCTGGCTCTTGGGATAAAGTAGCTCAATCCATTTTGCGTATGTAGGTTCTCTGTTCTGTCAACTTGCCCTTTAATAAAAGTTTGTTTTCTAGTAGTCTCTTCGCCTTCTGCTCAGAACAGTTTCTTACCTCATTAACTTTCATGTGAAAGGAGAAATGAAAAGAATGTGTGTGACAAAGGACCTTTGATGTGTATCTGTAGTATTTCTGGGGACTGCTGGCAGATCCAGCAAGGAGTGATGCTATGGATCTGGAGGCAAGTCCGAGACTTTCTCTCGTCTCTTGGCATAAGCTGTCCTAGGGAGTACACAGCAGCTGTTCAGGATAGGAGGTCAGAGATAGCCAGAACGCTTGATAACCAGTTGATTCCCTTGGGTGCTATTAGCTGCAGAAACTGGCCTAACTGGGATGCGTGAGCACAGCAGCTCTTTGATGGATACTTTCTGTCTGTGTCACCACCATTTTTCTGCTTCAGAGAGAAAGTATTCATTAAGTTAGCTGCAAATACCCCTAGTTTGGATTATATCAACATCTGGATTTTTTTATCCAAGGAAAACCAAACCTGTGTCAGAAAATTTGAAATTCTGCTATGGGAATACTAGCAGCGTATCTCACAAATATTGTGATTTTCTTGTATGGTGGCCCAATTTATTTGCTTGGCCCAGTTCCATCACTGAAGAAAATCACCTGTAACAGATCATGAATCCCTTCATGATCTTCAGAATAGGGCTTTATGGCCATCATGCACTAGGGCATGCAGTTAGTCAGGGAGCGTGTCCCAGAGGGAAATGATGGTGGTATGGAGCATTTTTAATCCCTGCAGTGCACTCAGAGGTACGAACTCAGAGCAGCTATTCAGTTTCAGGGGTAGGGTGTGCATGACAATATTTTTGTTTTTAATATGTGTTAATAAATAAAAAGTAACTAACTAAATGAGCTACTTCTTGTGGTAGCTGTAGTCTCCTGGTGCTAAGGTAGGTAGGATAGCATGCATTGCATATCTTCCTGTTTTTTCTGGTAGGTGTTAATATCCACACCCATTGCTGTTTTCACAGGAAATTGAGCTGAAAATTTACAGAGAGGAATGATGTAGACTGAAACTTTACACGGGGAACCATCTGACTGTGGTCAAAATACTTTACAGATCATTTTTTTGGCTCGAAATTCACTCCCACAAGGTAATTGCTTCTTTAATTTCACACTTTACAAATAAAGGAGTCTGGGACTATTTTCCATCCTCGTCCTCTCCCTTCTCCCATACAAAAACAGAGTCTGTACAGCCACAGCCCTCATCTGCTTAGAAATCTGAGAAGCTTGGGAGAGGTGATTAACAGATCAGGAGAGCAACTTTGCTGTCAATGAGTGCAATTTGTGGTAATGTTGTTGTGCATAACTGTGAGGGAGACAGACCATGTGGGCAAGAAATTTCTGGCACCCCAGCATCCTTCTTCCTTCCAGGAAGGAAAAACAAGGTGGTCCTGATGGTGACCTGCTGCCTTGGGACTCCCTTGAGCCTCATGATATTGTCAGAACATGAGGAGCTCATGCCTTTCATCCATGCCTCCACCAACTGCATGGGATGACTCTGGAGGTACAGCAGAGCTGGTCTCCTGGGGAGCTGAGTAGGGGTGCTGCCATCCCCATGGGTTAACACAGTGTGGGTGTCCAGGCGCTGGTGCTGGTGATAGCTCCAATCCAGGACACCAAGGACAATGGCACACTCTTCCGAGTCTTTGGGAGGGGAGGACCACCATGCAGCCTCTTAAGAGCTCACTGGCACTATCTCTGGCTTAAACTTGCTTAAATATAATTCTCCTGCCATTCTCATATCTCCCCTTCATCTATTGCCTTTCAATTTTTTGTTCTTTAAAGTTTTAGCTATATACTGTTTAAAAGCAAAGGTGTGGAAAGAATTCCCAAGTGTATCACTCATGGCAGGCTGCTCTCAACATCCTCTATTTGGTGCCCTGGAGACAAATAAGGGGAAGAGGACGAAATTAGTTGGTCCTGCTTCATGTGGTTGTTTAAGCTGAAATTAAAAACACATAGATAACTTTTTGATGTCAAGGTAGTTAAAATATAGTGTTTTGGTTTTCTAGCATTTTAGATTTGCAGGTGTTAAATTTCCCTGACCCGTATTGAATGTATCCTCAATAAAAGTAATAAAAGTGTTCTAAGGCACTTCCCCAATGGTAAGTTTTATTAGGTACATCAGGTGTTACTGTTGCATAGATATACAGTAGTGTAGGTACATTGCAAACAGCATCTTATAGTATCAGACAAAGAGAACCTTTTACAAACCCCATGTCTCTAATTTCATTTTAGAAAATTAGATACTCAGAATTTTGCATAAGATAACTGTATTACTGGGATGCAATTTGGCCCAGGTTTCTAGCTTTAGTGCATGTGGCTCCTTAATAAAAAGTGTCAGTTAAAATGAAAATACAGCTTGGGTAATTAAATTTAATTGGATCTTGTCACTTTAAATCCTCTTCGTTTTTGAGTGTTTCTACAGAATTGCAGCTTCTGGTTTGCTAATTTCTTTATTGCAAGCTGTGCGCTGAACCTGACTGTCCTGTAATAAAGTGGGACCTTGTTTTTGTAGAGGGCTTTGAACCATGACTGTAATAACAAAAAAAGGGGAGGGTGGGAGCTAATTTATTGCCAAAAGAAAACCTTTCCTTTATTACCTACATGTTCAGTTAGGGAAAAATAATGGGTCTGAATTTATTAACTCTTTAATTTTCTTGCCAGTTGAGAACCATTTTGTACGAGCTCTCATGAATGCTATAGTGTGGTACGCCCATGACAGTTTGCAGGGCCATTATCATACTTTTTTATACCTGAGTTGTTTGGATCCTGTTGGGATCAGGTGAAGTGCAGCATTCATACGTAGGTCAAGCAGGGTGCAGGCAGCCACAATGCAAATGATATGTTCTGCTTGCCGAGAGCCACTGTGCTGATTCGTGAGGATCACCTTCTCTGGGGGTGAGTGGTAATTCAGTTTCTTTATTACACGTTGCACATGCACAGCATCTAAAGGCAAGGAAGATTTAAGTGCAGGTGATGAAGAGAGGAAATATTGGCCGTACCAACAGACACATCATAAAAACGATCAGTCTGTCACAAATTGTACAGCTGCTAATGCTCATATTTCAAATTAAAGCCAGTTGAATGAATTTGTACACTCAGGTTTTATGTGTGAAATGCAATATCGTTGCATCCTTGATTAGAAGACAGGTCACTTAGTGCCGATATCACAGAATGATTAAAGATGTGAGACTGCCCTTCATAGCACAGTTAGTGGTCCCCTTACCCTGTGCAAAAGCAGATGGAGATGATGTAATTACATTTTGCAAAGTGCTGGCAATAGAAATATCTCGAACAGGAGAGTTATGCCAGTGTAGTCACAATGTTTATAACCTCTTCGGCTCCAGAAATGTGCCAAAGCTGTTGAATATACCTGCTGGTATATATATATATATATACACATATCATATATCGCAGACTGGTGGAGCTGGTGTCCTTAGGCTGAGATTCAGTGGATGAATGAATATATGACCTCACACACTGGTATCTACATGCCAGCTGGGACGCCCTTGCTTACTCCACTTGACCTCTACCTTCTGGTCTGGAATGGCATACCTAACATATGTACCAGTCTTAAATCTGTTATTATATTTCCCACAGGGAGGTATCTCTTACCAGCTCATTATGGCTTTCTAAGGAGGAAATGCTCTCCCTATCCCCATGTAGGTCTGCATCAGGATTTGAGATCTGAGGGAGGCATCTGAAGGTGCAGGTACAACACATCCTTTCTGAAATAGGTGGCACACACTATCTCTGGAAGATATGACTTTTCCATTCACTGTATCTGGAAGATGGAAGTGTAGTTTGCAGCATTCATCTAAACTTTAGGTGTCTAATTTGGATCTAATGTGAGATCAGTCCTGTACCATCCGTGTTTGTTTATCTATCTATCTATCTATTTTTTTATTTATTTAAATATAATTAATATAGCCACAACATTTCTATCAGATTGAAGTAGCCCAGTTAGATGAAGGTAGAAATATACCTCCCCATTCCATAAGCTAATTCCAGGAATGAAACTTGGTATAAGAAAATGTCCTGGCTTGCTGTCAATGAAAATAGTGACCAAACATCCCATTAATTGCAAAGGACTCAGAACAAATTGTTGCTCTATGGATGTTTATAATGTTTAATAATTCTACTAGGGAAATCCATAAGCAAATACACTATTATTTTCACATTTATCTTTTTTTTTTTTTTTTTAAGATTTATTTTTAGAGCCTCTGGAAAGTAATGAAATACAAAGATCTATTTTAAGACACTACATGATTTATATACAGAGCAAATGAATAGATGGTATCTTACAATATCAGACAGTAGACAGGTCTGCTAATAAATCTGGCTATTCCTTTTTTTTTTAAAAAAAAAAAGATTTGGACCTTTGGATCTAGACTGAGATTCTAATTCATTTTGCAGATGAACTATCAATTCTTAATTTGTAAGAAAGATGGAAATGATGGTTCTTCTGTTTGGTGTAGGACATGAGACTCATAGAATCACCTCTCGGTCTTCTTTTCCCCAGTATTCTTTTCCTTTTAAGCTTGTGGCTTAACAGGCACTCTGCATCAAATACAACACTACCAAACTGGCTGCTAACAAAGGAAAAAACACTGTGCCCTGTAACCAGAAACATGGCTATTAAACTGCATTAGCAGCAGTACTGGAATTAATGCTGTCTGACTAATTTGCCTGTTTTAGTAAGCAATGTCTTTATTTTTCTCTCTAACGATATATGTCTCTTTAAAGACATATGATTACAAATTTACAGATTGTTTTTTTGTGGTCTTATGTTTAGCTCTGGTCTTTGAGGGTTTATAGCAATCTGGTGCTAAATTTTTATATCCTAGTGAGAGTAATTTGTTTCAATTTATGGACGGTTTCCAATTTGATCACTTCTGTCCTAAATTAGAAACCATCTGAATGACAGCAAAAAAAATCACAATAACCAATCTTGACCTCTTCATCATCATCATTCAGTACAGACTCTTAAATGAATATTTTTAGTATCTTTTTTTTCAGCACTTACACACATTATCATGAAGCACACAGTTTCAGGAATGGCCTGCTGTTGGGAGTAGGTGGAGCTCAATGCATTTATGCAAGAAATAGTACAATGCACGGCCTGAAGTCTCAAGGGATAATCTTGGTGACCCAGGTGTTTTCATCTGGCCTTATGCTTCCGTTAGGCCAAGCATCCTCTTTTGGGTCCATCAATGCTGCATGTTACTATCTGTCAGCCCTTTTAACTACTTTTCTGTGGAACAACTCCTGACTTTTACCAACGAGCATGTGAACATATGAACATCCCCATTTTGCTGCAGGCTGAGCTCACTTGAACAGGTAATTATACTATCTGAGCTAGTCAATCTAACCTTGTCTACAGTGAATGAGAGAAAGAAGGCAGGCCGCTGTAAGGGCTAGCCATCTTCAGGATGGGCAAAAATGAATCACCACAAAGCACAATTCAGTCACGAAGAGGACATCTGAATTAATTGGTGAGCTCTCATTCATGCAGGTACTGCCACAGTTCCATGTGGCATGTTCCTGGTAGTCTCGATGACAGTACAACCATGTTGCTGGATGTGTAAAATCATCAAGGGTGAGAACTGCACTTGAATCACTCATGAGCTGCGTGCTATTCAAGTTCCATAGGTTGTCCCCCTCTTGTGTAAGCCAACAGGAAACTAAAGCGTAGACCTGTTTTGCTCAGGTCACGTAAGTGCAAAAGCCATTGTATCTCATCAGCAATTCCCCTAGCTAAGTTGTCTGTTATTCTTTGTGTAGCGTGAACTCAGTGACAGCTGCCAAATGTGACTGGCAGCATGTGCTGGCTGCATTGGCAAAAGAACTAAGTACCCTGCAATGTTGTATCACTGTTGCTGGTGGAGACGTGGATCCCAGCTGGTTCTTTGCTGCATATGAGTATGTCTGAAAAGGACAATTTTGCATGACAAATGTATTCCTTGAACATTATCCTGTATCCACTGGGATAGGAAACCATCTATCCATTCTATGCCATGATTATTATGTTTGTTTTCCTTCACACAGAAGCTTGAATTACCATGTTTGTGCCTCTCTTTCTTTCTAAGTTGTCCCTCTGATAGCTTTGGAATGCCCCAGACAATTTCAGATGTGCCTGGCGGGATGGAAAAGATCTCAGAGGTATTAATATTTCCTATATGTTTAATTAAAATAGCCATATGCAGAAGAGCACTCTTCCTACTGAGTTCACTGAAGGAAAACCTCAATTCTTGCCGAACCCTGCAGACTCTGTGCAAGAGATAACTATTGTGAACATACCAGCTGTAGGAAACCTTCACTTAGCTTTTGTCTTTTACAGTTGTGTACAGATAGATCAGTTGTGTTGCACGCTCACAGACTCACAGGAACCCGGACTTGGTTAGCTATTCTGTTCACCAAAGTATGACTTTCTGCATCACCCTTCACCACCACAGAAGAAACTTATGTGGCATGGCATTTACAGATGATGGAAGTACGTATTTTTGTGAGTGGCTACCCACTTTCTTTAAAAAAATATCGGTTTTAATTAAATTTCATTTCATTTCTTTTATTTTTACCACATAAAAGACTTTGGTTGTCTTAATAACCTGGTGATCAGATACTTGGAGTCATTTCACAAGTCTTCTGTGATGCTTCCTTAGCCTAACAGTTCATGTAGTATTAACAAATGATGAGCGTATGGAGAGAGGGGTCTGTGTAACTCTCACATGACCTGATGAGCCATACAATAAAGAGTAATATACATCCCTTCACTAAGGAGTGTCTGAGATGTAAGGAGGAAATCCTTAAAGAAAAAGAGAGTTTAGTGCTACACAGAAATGCCAGTACTTTCAAAACGAGGGTGCTGAATGTGGTAGACAACAGGATCTATCTGAGTGGACCTGCAAAACTCAGTACAGTACCTATGTAGCAGCTGACATAAACTCCAAGGCAGACTTGCAGTTCTTTAGTTGTGGGCCTGACTAAAGAGCCAAGCAGTGTCCTGGCCCTAGTAGGTAAACTCCAGAGAGACAGTTCACTGGACTGTCCCACAAGGGCAGCTGCTGTGCAGTTTCCTTCTGCTCTGGCTGAGGCCACTTGCGACTCCTCTGGAGTCCCTGCTGAGGTCTGCTAGTATGGGGTTGTTCTCATATGGCTTTACCAAATGGATGGCTTTTTTTTCAGGGAGAGATTCATCAGCCTGCCTTAAAACAAAGCCAAAATGCAGCAAGACTAAAAGTTCTGTCTTCTATGTGACATGCACCCCCTGATAAGATAATGTACTGGAAATGTATGTCACTGTGGTATTTCAGAATGGATAAATAATGTATGACTCTGGCAAATGAAAGTTTTGAATTCAAGAGCAATCACTGGCATTTTTTAAATAATTTAGAAAGTGTTCATAAAAGATAAAATTGAGGAATAGGTATTAATAAATGTCACTCATTCGGCATCATAACCTCTTTAGAATGACTGTTTTTTTTTTTATTGCCTTCTCCTGGATTTCAATGTATTTAAAAGCTGAAATATGTACTTTTTTTTTTTTTTTTTTGCAAAACTTTAGATAAATTATTACAAGCGAAAAAATTCTTACTGAAGTTTAGTTTTGATTATTAAACCATAGCAGTATTTTTGATCTCTATCTTATCATCTACAAAATGAGATAATAGCTCTCCAGGCTGCCTGATTCACATTAGCCTACATCATTTTTACTTGACTGGAAATTCTTTCGTTTTCCTGCAAATTTCTGAGTAAATAGTATGAGGGCTGCTCCGAAAGTGATGCCTCTTATTTTATGATGTTGATCCATGACATCAGAGGCAGATGGTAGTATGGCAGTTGAAGTTGAATCTTTCCCCCAATATCCTGTTACATTTTGTTGCTATGCGGCAGATGGCAGCAGAGGGGCAGTCTGACAAAGTGGTGTCTAACATGGAAGTGCAAATGAAGCAAAGGGGTGCAACTGAATTCCTCCAAGCAGAAAAAAATGGTGGCAACTGGCATTCATTGATGCTTGCTGAAAGTCTGTAGAGAGCAAACAGTGAATGCGAGCACAGTGAGGCAGTGGGTGGTGCGTTTCAGCAGTGGCAACAGTGACAATGGGTCACCTCCACTGGTGCAGATCATTATGAGCATGGCATGCAGGCCCTTGTTCATTGCTCGTGAAGATGCATAGTGGATAGTGGTGACTCTGTTGAGTGCTTTGTAGCTGAGAATTTACTCTATAAAAGAGTGCTATTGTTCCATCTATATCTGATGTAGTTTACATGGAAATAAATGGGAGGCATTACTTTTGGAGCTAGAAACCTATGTAGCTAGAAATCAGTGCACTTGTTTCACGAATCTTCAGTAAATGCAGGATGGGAAAAAGAGGTTGCATAAACAAAAATTTTAATCTTTTCATGCTTGATGAGATATTAGAAATATTAGAGGTCTAGAAGAGTCTTCCCTGGACACCTTTAGAGTAAGGACCATGGATTTTGTGAATTATGTAGAGGATTTAATTTTGTTGCTAATGACACTTAGCTGGTGCTTCTCTTTTTTTCAAGAAATCATTTCCTGATGCTGTGTTATTTTCCTACAGTCCTTTTGTGGTTAAAATGTGGTTTTGATGTGATTCTATACTCTTTTTGAACGTGGTCAGGAAAGGTTACTAACCTAGTTACAGTTTGGGAATTAAGGTGGTGTTACTTAAAAATATTCTACTGATAGCTGCCTGAGGGGTCAGTGATCATGACAGATTAGTGACTTATCTGAGATCTCCTGGGATTGTGTTTGAGTCATCTCAGATGAAGGTACTGAGGAGTATTCCCCAGAAACATTGTAGACTCACATTAAATCTTGTCTTCTTGTTTAGTGCATGTGTGAACTGAGGTTCCAGGTGGATGCCTTGGTTTACAGTATGCTAAAGACGTCTCTCTGCAAATCAATGATTGAATTGACTATGCCAGTTCTACCAAATGTTTTAAGCAGAGCCTGGATGAGACTGGAGAGTGGGACAAGAGTTACTTGGCATAATTTTCTAATAACATATCACTTGTCTCAGGAAACCCACAAAATATTATGAATGTAATTAATGGTTTGACATTTTTATTGATGCTTTTTGTAATGTAAATTTAGATATATTGATTAAAGAATTCAGCTTTGATCCAACATCTTTTGAATTCAATAGAAATATTCCCAGCGGCTCAAAAGACTTCTCACAGGTTTAAATAACTACCAAATCCTGTTTAAAATCTTATCCTATTGATTTCAGTCACTGTTGCGTAGTATTTTCTATGCTGTTCAAAACTATGTTTGATTGAAGAGGTCCGTTATTAGAAATTTTTCAGAATGGCAATGTAATAATTTACTGACATGCTCAAGAAAGGAAGATTTTTGAATATTCTGCCAACACACAAGTAATCACTGAAGGAAGGGAAATTATTTTCATGCTTTACAGGCCCAGTTAACAAAAACTAGATCTAGATGTTGGAAAGAAATTGCAAACACATTATAGACATGTAAATATTTAGGCATGCAAGTAGGTGTGTATATATACCTGTATATATATGTGCACACAAATTAAAATTTTAACAATACCCATCATTTAAGTTAATTTCTTCATAAAACAAACTTAAATGATTTTAGTCCATGTAATCACAATTTCCCTTTTACTTAATGTCGTTCCTATTGGTGTAAACTCTGTTGAAGCCAACAACATTGTTTGAAACCCATAATGTCAGAATACGACCCACTCACTTGAATTTAAGTTTGTTTCCTTTAACATAACCTATCCAACGCTAAATATTCCTTATCTTCCACTTTACAAAATAGAAAAGTTGCTTTCAAAAGTACTGCATAGACACTTTGACTTTAAAATCTCATTAAATACCCCAGAGCCAAATAATAGAAAAAATGATGTTACTACTCTAATCAAAATCCATAAATCATCTGTGCAAAAATTATTTCTCATGAAACATATTTATCTTACTTTTTTGCTCTTTTTTTTTTTTTTTTTTTTTTTTTTTTTTAAGCCTACATACATATACACACATCTATTACTGATGCAGGTAAGCTACAACTCTTTTTGAATGTGAAATTGAACTAGCAGCCTTTGATCTGAACTACAGGCTGATCTGAATTCAAGAAAAGCCTGCTGCTAAGCCACATTCCCATTCAATCCATTAAACCATTCACTTCCATGCTCCTCATCACACTGACTCCTAATTTGACAATGACAAAGAGCTCCACGGTGATTTTAAATTTCATAATTTTAATCTGTCAAGTCTGACATTTAATTAGTGCCCTTCTAACCTGTGCCCGCTCACTTGAAGGTTACTGTTGGTTTTCCTTTAGAAATTTTTCCTCTGGAAGAGTGGATTAATAAATATGTACATAACTGGCAGGGATAAAGACAATACACACACAATGGTCTATTAGTTCCAAATCTAGACAGATGAGGTTAATAATATTTTAAAGTGCTGCTTTATTGTATTAAGAGTGATTAAGCCCTTGGCTCAACCCTGTATGAGTTGTTCATTGAAAACATAAAATATAAGATCTATTAAGCAAAGTCTAGAGAGGATGGTTACCCAAACTCCAGTAATGCTGTGTTCATAAGGCATACTACAGGAGTGTGTAATTTCTGGGATATAATTTCTTGACTTAGTAAATAATACAATAGAACATGCTAGCCTCACTAAACAGAGTAATCAGATTTTGATCACTGGTCAGTCTATGAGCACCTGTCTTACAGTGCGATTGTTTAACACTCTAGTATTTAATTTTTTTGAGGACTGAATTGAAATGCAATTTAGGTTACTTGCTAAAAATGAGTTTACTGGTCTCAGACCAGCTCCACAAGGTTATAAATCCAAATCATAAAAACATCCCACAATTTGTTAATACTAGGAGAGTGTCCAGTAAAAGTCCTCAAGGAATGAGCCCTAGCCAATCTTTCTAGCTGCATATATATGGCTATGCTCACTACAATGTATGATGTTCTTTCAATTATCCCTAAATACTGAGCATTTAAAAGTGAAAAGGAGAATAAAAAAAATGCACCCCTTTAAAAAAAAACAGGTAGAGTAAGAAGAACACCAATGAGAATATAGGCATATTAATAATAGAGGGATATGCAACTTACTGTAGGGAATCTGCTTTAGCATAGGGATTGGACTAGATGATCTCCAGAGGTCCCTTCCAATCCCACAATTCTGTGATTCTGTATAATTCTGTGATATTAGAACAAGCCTCTTGTTCTCAGCTGGGCATGTCCCTTCTTTTCACTCTGTGCCACACTGCATACCTCTAAGAAAATAAGGATTTTACATTAATAAAGATATTTTCTTTACATTAAAATGATATACCATGATATAGTAGCATACCTGGCAATTCAGACTCAGAATCGCGGAATCACAAAGTTGTAGGGGGTGGAAGGAACCTCTAGAGATCACTGAGTTCAACCCCTCTGCTAAAGCAAGTCTCCTGCAGGAAAGCATCCAGGCAGGTATTGAATACCTCCAGAGAAAGAGACTCCATAGTCTCTCTGGGCAGCCTGTTCCAGTGCTCTGTAACCACAAAGTAAAGAAGTTTTTCCTTATATTTGTATGGAACTTCCTATGTTCCTTTTTGTGCCAATTGCTCCTTGCTCTGTCACTGGGCACTGTTGAAAAAAGCCTGGTGCTATCCATGTGTCACCCACACATTTGATAGGATCGCCTCTCAGTCTTCTTTTCCCCAGGCTGGACAGTCCCAGGTCTTTCAGCATTTCCACATATAGGAGTTGCTCCAGGTCCCCAGCCATCTCTGTAGCCCTCCTCTAGACTCTCTCTGAAAGTTCCCTGTCTTTCTTGAACAGAAAAGTTCAACAGTCCATTGCACTCCTCCTAGTGTAATTTAACGTTATTGAGTCTCCTTCAATTTTTTTTTCTTTTTTTTTCTTTTTTTTTTTCTTTCTGGAAGATCCATAAGAAGAAATAAATAATCGATAAATAATCGAGTAGTTATCTTTAAACACTGTAAGTCTCAGAACTAATTTGGATGCAGGTTTATATCCTATCATTTTCAGTCAAATTCTTTTTCCTGAGTAGCTTTGCTATGCTTAATTGTTGCTGAAGATAAGAGTTGCTAAATATGGCTCTCAGTAATCTTTTAAAAATTGAAATGACAAGAAAAAATATTTACCTTTGATTTTATTTACTGTATTGTCCTTGATATAGAGAATGATGTTCACCAGTAACTCAGGATTAACCTCTCCCTCTGGATAGCATTCTTCCACTGTTGCAATTATGGGAAACAGAACATTTCTGTAAAGTTTCTATACATTTCCTGAATTTATCATTATTTAGTTAAATAGAAACAGGAATGTATAATAAAAACCAGTATATTTCGTCTAAACACTTTCCGAGAAAATCTGGGGGAGATCATCTTTGGACTTGAAATAGAAGGATAACTGGTGTGCACCGTGACACAAATATATATGACAAAAGTCTGGAATTTGCTGTGATTCATTTCTCATTTTCTTCATCTTGGTTCACCAATTCCTTTGAGAATATTCTTGGCCTCTTTTAGGTACTAGAATGTATACTGTTTCACTCCAAGGCAAATCTGCAATTTTCTCTGAGTCTATGAATGATCCTGTAAAATAGAAGGGTATTTCTTCTTGTTTCCCCCCCCCCTTTTCTCTTTCTACTACTATCCCACTGCCCTACGATCTAAACACTGGAAGAAAGTTAAAAAAAATATTTGGGACCATGGACCATACATGGTTCCTTTATTTGATTAGTATTAGAAACCTTTTTCCCGTCTTTGTGGGATACTCCTGAAGAATGAGATGACAGTGGCGTATAATGTAGTGCCCTTCTCTGCTAATGCTGCCATCTTCATCAAGGTAAAGCACTGAGACCCTGACATGATTTTTGCATCTCAGCAATAACCATTACTTTTCTGCTTTGCTCATGGACTCAGGCTCAGCAAAGTCATCTCAACATACTCTGAATTTTAAGTGAAGCCATTTTTGTAAGGAAGTGCTGAACTGTACAGTCAATTTTTTTTGAATGGATGTATTCCTATTTCAGTTGAACTTTTGTCAGGAAATGTTTTTCAGCTTCAGAAACTCTATAGACATGCAGGTGCTTTCTCACAATAGATTTTAAGAGACTTTATCTGCCATGGGGGTAAGAAGCAAGTTTAAAATACTCTGAATCGGCATCTTTCTTCTTTTATTGAAAATTCTCCATTTCATTTCTTTATTTGTTTGCTTATAGGTTTTAAAATTCTTCTGCTTTCAGTCCCATTATGGAAAATGACCATTTCTGAAATCTTTTAAATCTTCACTGGATAGGTAAGCTATTTCACATCTTTCTCAAAATTTTCCAAGCTTCAGATTTTCTAAATTAGGGCAGTTCATTGTTGCTTTCCATTCCCAGATATGACAGCTTATAAGAACAAATCTGTGCTTCTGGTGTCCAACTCAGGAGTTATCCATTTTGTCTGCAATCAAAATATGTCTTAAGTCAGGTAAGACTCCTTTCTATCTCAATTTCTGCTCTAACAACTGTAGTAACTTATTATGTGAGCTGGTATGACCAATTATATAACAGTATTAATGGAACACTGTTTAATATAATATGACATAAGGATGGATTTGCTCCCAAAAATTGTGGCACATAGGTTATTACAAAGATCTTAATGTGTCCTTTACTGTTAGGGCTGAGAGAACACATACGTATCTGCTAAATTATTTGTGACAAATGACTGTCATAAAATGGTGATACCAATGACTAAAAATGGAGTCCAGTACACTCAAATAAATTCACATATATAAATTCATATATATGTGTGTATATATATATATATATATTATAGACAGCACACTGAAGACTACAGCTATTTTCACAGCATTGGCCCAACACCAGTCTAACTAAATGCATGTGAATAATAGAACAGCAGCAGCTATTTGCTTGAATTACTTTCATGTAAACAAAGATATTCCTACTCACCACACAAGTCCTGATTACTTCTCCCTTTCATTTAGTATTTCTTTAAATGCAGGGTTGCCTGTCTTGGGTCTCTCCAGATTTTCTTGGGGAGACAGTCCTCAGCAGACTCAAGTTTTAAAAGTACCAGAGACTTTTAGGTGTGAATTCAGTGTGGTTTAGACTATGAGAGTGGACAGGCCTGTACAGACCAAGCCAAGCTTGGAGACTGTGAAAATCTTGTTAAACACATGGAAGCACAGTCCACAGCTCAGTCTTTCCACCTGTCTTATGCCACATGATTTTGCTTACTACCCGTTTCCAAGAGTAGATAAACTTGAGGGGGGTAACCCAGAGTCTCACCTAGGGAAATTTTTAGAAGCAGAGACAAGAATGAATAAAATACGTGAATGCATGAAGCTGCTTAACTGAGAAGGCAATTAAAGCTGAGCCTCCCACAAACTGACTAGCTTACTTCAGAAAAGATTAAAAAAAAAAAAAAGATCTTTTCTGATCTTTTCTCTCTGTTGTTAAAGAATAATGGCAGATGCTTCTACTTGCATAAGGATTCTGGGGTTGGGATTTTAGTGGAGAAAGCTTTTGTTTCACTCTTGCTTCACAGCAGAAGCTCTGAAGAGAACTGGAACAAGCTGCTCAGGGAGGCTGACCTACTGTAGGTAACCTGCTCTAACAGGGGCTTGGACTAGATCATGGCTGTCCAAACTTTTGTCTTGCGTGATGCCAAAAGTAAAGAGGAATTGTATTGAGCTACATGCAAAATACATACTATAATAAATGTATCTAAGTAACAAAACTTATTTCATTTATATATATGTATTCACCATCACTTGAGTTAGCACTGCACTGCTCCCTCCCTGTGCCCTGGTTGCAGCCCAGACAGTGCCAGTCACACACTGATGTGTGGCTGTTGCTGAGTGATGGGTGTGGGGTGTGTGCGCCCAGGGCTGTGCTGGGCTTCTCGTTGGGGCAGGGGAAGGTCACAAGATGTGATGGGCTGTGTCACATGTGGCCCATGGTCCATGGGTTGGATGTGTCAAGACTAGCTGATTTACAGATGTTCCTTCTAACCCCTATAATTCTGTGATTCTGTGGAGTGGAAATTAAGTTACATCTCCCCCATGTTTGTTATCAACCCCACCATGCTTAGTGTTTTCTATTGACTGGCTCTAGCTCACTCCTTGTTTCAGTGCTTGGAGTTTCCTAATTATCAATGTCCTCTGCTTAGAGCTAAACTTTGGGTATCCTTTTCTTACACTAGCAGATGTAGGTGGATGGGTAGTAATAACAGGCAACATCCCAGACCATTTCATTTATACAGTATACCTTGATTTACTGGCAAGTTAAATGAAATGGAGTAGAAAAACAGTACACATTGGAAAAGTGACCTCTT
This sequence comes from Alectoris magna, assembly GCA_030625065.1. Taxonomy (NCBI): domain Eukaryota; kingdom Metazoa; phylum Chordata; class Aves; order Galliformes; family Phasianidae; genus Alectoris; species Alectoris magna. Next base: position 67,237,377 of record CM060560.1, read on the forward strand.
AGTCATGACCTCTCTTTCTCAGCTTCTAGCTGCAAGAGAAGGAGGATTTCTGTGACTTGTTCAGAGGTTCCTACCACCTTGCTTCTACTCAGCTTCTCATTCTGCTCAGTTTTGGTTTCCTAAATACGCAATCTTAATATCCAGTTGACTATATATGTCTTTGTCCTGGAAAATCTACTTTCTGTTTGTTTTTTTTTTTTTTCCTTGAGAAGATTTGAATCTCTCATCCTTCATCATCATTCATCTATCAAAGCATCACCTAAACTTTAGCTTTATCTTTTCTGACATCTGTTTGTTTTTCCATGTCCGACCCAAAATAATTAGGGATCTGAATGAATTTACATCTCTTTATATCTACACAGGAGTAAGAAAGAGAGGAAGGACAAAGAAAAACAAACAAACAAAAAATATCTGCTCATTCACATGAAGTAAATGCTACATATTAAAAACAGTATTTCTCTGGAGTGGAATATAATAACCATCATCATACGGCAGTCTGTGAGTAACTCTGTAGAGAGCCTTCACTTCATCAGAGATATCTGAATCAACTATAGCTAGGCAAAATAATGCAGCTGATGACCAGTTACAGTCTCTTCAGAATAGCATGGGTAACTCAATGGTCCTTACATAATTTTATTTTATTCCTCCCTTTCCCCCCTTCAGACTGCAGTTTTATGTAGAGATAAACTTCATATAAGCTCACTTGGGAATCTGGCCATTGTTTAGTTTGATGTTTCTAAATCCATGGCTCATGGACTATATCTGTGCATAGTCAGTGCATAGTACACAAAATATTTCAGAATAGTCATTCTAAAAGCATGGATGTAATCCAGGCTGCAAACAAAAGGAAAGCTTATTAAAGTAATAGAAAGACATTCAAAATTCAGCATAATTTTTATTTATCTACAGAAGAGGCACACTTCTGGTAACATTGCATAAGACAGCTGGTGGATATATTCCAACATGATGCTGTAGGCCTTTGCTCTACTAAGTGCTGAGAAATCCATGCATTTTTATCCTGAGGTTGACATTCAGATGTGTAGAAGAATCTAACATCAAAGTGAAATTCCACCATGTCCCTGTTGCCAAGCCTTAGTCTATACTGTGTCCTAATGAACACATTATATAAACAATCTGGTACTAAACAAGTACTGTAAGAATTTTAAATTTTATTATTGCTGTTCTCCACTAAAAGATGCCAAAGAAAAATAAATGCATTAGATTTCTTACCAAAATTCATGACTTCATTTTCTTCATGTAAGCTTTTCAGTGCTATCATTTCACTGCAGAAGCATCTCTGAAATAGACAGTTGATGATTCTCCTGTTCATCACTTTGCTTCTAAGATGTCTAACAGTTGCTTACCTGAAGAATAAGTAGATGAAACTGTTCAGAATCCAAAGACTCAGTTTAGGACAGGATCAGAAAGCATTGCTTGCTCAGTTAGGAGATTTTCCTACAGTCAGACTATATGATTTCATAGAAAGAGGAATGCATACTTCCCTCAGACTTGTCTGGATTTGATAGGGATACTTTCTCTCATACTTTTTCTGGCTCACCACTTTCCTGGGTTTGTCTCAAATATTCTGAACATGCAGAATGTCTAATGCATACACAGTATACTCCAACTGTCTTTTTCATGTAGATGGTAAACCTCAGAAATATTTTCAAGGCTAGCTTTAGCCATGTTATCATAATCTCTTCTTCATCTCATGCATCATATACAGCAGGACAAGAGCTTACCTTTCAGGATTCTGCAAAGATGTAGCCTAATTTGCAAAAAATTTGCCAGTACAAGTTTTTAGGATTATAGTACAAATATTGATATCAACAATCACATTTTCATTTCAAAGTTTCTTTGTCTGCAAAAATATTAACTGTTTCAAAGAATTTTCGAATCATAAACTGGGGCAAAAATATTAAGAACTTGAATAACTTCCCAGGTATTCATTTGATTTAAATCACTTTTTTTTTTTTTTAAACTTTTTTTAAACTATGAAGTAGTTCATATTTTGCTTTTCAAATTTTCACTAAATGTTTAATTTTCCATTTAAGAAAAATTCTAAAATGTATTTTCTCAATATTTAAAACTTCTATGTTATTTTCTTTAAAACAAGATATTAAGTATTTTCTGAATGAGTATAGTGCTTCTGATGGAATAAAGAAAGAATGCACACCACATATTCTTCTTCACTGGCCACATTTCAGCAATTTAAATCATGTGACTCTATCCTTAGGAAGGCTGTACATGTACAGTCAAACAGGCTGATACTTGCCATTAGATTAATGGATTCGTAATTAGACTATGAAGAAAAAAAACCAAACAACTTAGTAGTTGAAAATTATAGAATCATAGAATTGTTTGAGTCAAAAGGGACCTTTAAAGGTTATCTGGTCTAAATCCCCTCAGCTTGCTCAGAGCCCCAACCAATCTGACCTTGAACATCTCCAGGGATGGGGCATCCACCACCTCTCTGAGCAACCTGTTCCAGTGCTTCATTACCCTTATCTTTAAAAAACTTTTTCCTTATATCCAGTGTAAATTTATCCTCATTTAGTTTCCCCTTGCCCTATCCCAACAGACCGTGCTAAAGATTCTGTCCCCTTCTTTCTTATAGCCCCCCATTAGATACTGAAAGACTGCTCTCAGGTCTCCCCAGAGCCTTCTCTTCTTCAGGTTTGAAAATAAACTAAATGGTTACTATATCTTTCGTGAAACAGAAATATTTTACAGTTTTTATATACCTTTTTCTTTTGAGATTGTAGAAAAATATGTAATTACTATGGGCATATATATATTTTTTAATTATTACTTTTTCTCTATGAGAATTGTGAGACTGTGATTTGCTGTGGCACTGCCTCTGCCTGTTCATGTGAACACCAAAACAGGACTTGAGAATAAAGAATTCTCTAAATAAGAATTTGCAGAAAACTATTTGCAAAAAGGAGGCTGGAATTTGTTTGCACAAGTGTGCTTAACACTCTGAATTGCAAACATTCATAAGATCTTACTACTTTTGGACAATTTTTAAACAACTAAGAAAGAGTTGCTCTGAGAGCAAAAATGTCTAGTTATGAAATGTTTGTGCTTTTTTATTTTTGGTATGTTTGGTCTTACTCACAGAAATATATGTGTCTGTTGAGATTTGTTCTCAGAGTTTGTCCTGGTTTTAATTCTCTGGAGAACAGAAGCAATTTAAGAACATTAAGAATATTAGACATTGAGATAGAGTACTGACATCTAACAGGACTGTAGATGCATCTGAAACAGACTGTTTTGAGCTGCTCAATTCTTCTTCGCCTTAATTAGTGAGGAACATAAGACCCAACAAGATGTCCCAAATCACCAAATGAAGCTCCCTGTTGTTTCACATACAGAGTAGCGCCTTCTCCCAAACAAAGAGGACACATTTTTCTGGCCCATTAGGGCAGCTCCAGTTTATGCTTTCTCTTTCCTTCTGGGATTGCAAATCCTGACAAATGCACAGCACAAAACCCAAAATGTATTTTGTGTAACATTAGTGATCCAAAACTTAAGGGACTAGGACAGTGTTCAGTTTGTGTATAAGTAACAGGAAAGGAGAGCTGCATCCAGAGAATAATTCATTGCACTCTAGAATACATGTCTGAGATAGATAGTGTGAACTGGTGTCTGAGATTACATAAGGAAGGAGAATCGTTTTTTTCCTATGCTTGTTAGCAGGTGTTCTTATGAGAGATCTATTTTTGTGAACTGCGGGCTCAGGACTTAGCCCCTATTGGTATGGATAATTCTGCTTATTCTTGCTTTAAGAAATCTTGTTTAAATCATAACTATTTAAATACAAAAACTGAAGCACGGGTAAGAACTAAGAGAAGAGCTACAAGATGACATTTTGTCAATTCCCCTTGCAAAAATATGAAATGCTCAAATGAAGCCAGATCCAGTTCCTCGAGGAACGTTATCTACAGATGATGAACTTCCACACTTGTTTTAAAGCTCACTTAATGATACCTTGAAATCATGGCTTGTTTGAGGGATGAGTTAACAGAACACTTTTTTTTTTGTAGGATTTTGCTAACAGTTGGCAAATATGTTAAAAATGTAACAGATGAATTACCCAAAGTTTGCAGAAAAGGCCACATCAAATGAAGTCAGAAACTCCTGAAAAACAGACAGATATTTTGTCCCCTTTTTGCCAAATGCAATATTCTGCATAATGTGTCTTTTCGTATAAGAATTTTTGCTGTACATCTAACAACAGATGCAGGAGGAATACAGATATCACTGAAATACTAATAATTGTGTGAAACAGGAAAACATTTTGTGTTCCTGTGACAGAGTTTATATTAGTGGCAGCTTATGTGGTTGACCTCTAATCAGTACTTTTTATATTATTTAATCAACATAATGCATTTTGCATCTTCAGCATGATCATATTTTGTTGAAATCCATGGCTAAACTAATCTGCAGTGGAAATATACTGCTGGATTACAGCCCAGCTCTTCAGCAGATTCATTATGATTTTGAAGCAACAGGACATAGCATCCTTAGGACTTGTGTATGGGCTTGCCTATAGTGTATTGTGTATGGGTTGGTGCCTATAATCCTCCTCATTTCACATTTGATGAATGCACACTGTTATATGTGCATACATGAGACACTTAGGCTCCTGCGCTTATTGTTTTGGGCTTCTCTGGTACATCAGAATTGGGCATGGTGGCACTGTAGGAAGCACGGCCAATGATAAGATCTCTTCTTCCATGCCCACTGTGCATTCTGTGATTGGACAGACCCTTCCAAAGCCATATTTCCCAAAACAAAACCAAGAACAGGTGCAGATGGAGCAGAACAAGGCTATTCCAGCTCTGCCTTTGACAGGAGAGGGATTGTAAATAAACCTGATATCCATTTCTCTTCCAATATATCCCAGGCATGTGAGTATAATCTTCTCATATAGTAGCAATATAAAACCTTTTCCTGTTGTAGTTCAAAGGGAGCCAAGTGTTTGGATTCCCCAGCATTCTGCAGTTTCACCAAATATTTGATTTTTACAGCAAAACCAAGACTCTGAGCATTTTTATTGGACTGTTTCAAGAGAAGAAAAGAGCATTTCTGTGTGGAGTGTGGATATTAGTCTCCAGAAGCAAGAGCTTTTAGGGAGCACCCTCTTGCACAGGGATACAGTGCTACATTTTCATAATGATTGACATCATTGTCTCATATTACTACCTTTATCTGTCACGCTTTGCAGTACTCTTCTTCGTTCCTTGTGGAGAGTGAAATGCACACAGGTTCCAAAGCTTCTCCCTTTGTTAACTAACAGCAACAAAAACAGGAGAAAATAGCTTCTCAGCCGACATCGAATTTGAATCTTCTGATTCTCACGAGTGGATTCTTGCACAGCTACCTATGATTTCCTCAGACAGTTAATTGCTTATCGTGGTACACATGGGTGTGCGTATATGCATCTGTATCTTTAAGCACCTTCTCTACAGGGCACCTTCGCTCCCTCCTGTAAAGAAGCATATTCCTCAACAGGTACATTTGAAAAAAACAACAACAACCCAACACAGTAGTGGAAAGTAGCTTCAAATCTTTAATCACACTTTGTTAAGTAAGTTCTTCAAGCCTATTGTGGTAGGTTGACCCTGGCCAGCAATTTAACCCCCCTTCAGTTACTTACTCTCTTCCCTGCAGTGGGACAGAGGAGAGAAATAGGAAAGCAAAAATGAGAAAAATTATTGTTAGAGATAAAGACAGTTTAATACATGAAGCAAAACTGCATGTGCAGCAGAGCAAAATAAGGAATTTATTCACTACTACCAATTGGCAAGCAGCTGTCTAGCCACTTTCTGGAAAGCAGGGCTTCATCACATATTCACAGTTACATGAGTAGACAAATGCCACAACCACAAACATTCCCAACTCCTCCTCATTTTCCTGAGATTTTATAGCTGAACTTGATGTCATATGTTATGAAATATCCCTTTGGTCAGTTGGGGTTGGCTGTCCTGGCTATGTCACCTCTCAACCTCTTGCATATACTCAGTCTACTTTTTGAGAAAAAGAGAAACCTCCAACACACACTCTGAGAAATAGTACAGTATTAACATTATTTTAGTCACAAATCCAGAACATAGCATGGGTGTTTGATCTTAAGTTGTTGTCAGCTTTGATCCCCTGGTGAAATATCTTCAATTTGGAATTGAAAGATATGAGGCTCTGGCAATTCTCTTATACTTTGACAGCAATTACTATGATACGTAGCCATTTGCTACGATACAGCAGCCATGAAATTTCAGTGACAATATTTATTATCTGTACTAAGCAGGGAGTGATTTGTTGATAAGCAATAGGTTCAAGAGAGCAGGTATCCTCATCCTGCATCTCTACAGCCTTCCTTCAAATGCTTTTCAAAGAAACCTGAAAATGAGGTGATTGCCTGATAGAATGTCAGCATAAAACCTAAGAAAGGGCATAATGCCATTCCCTCCTCCTTCTTCCCGCAAAGAGTCTGGCATCTTTGCCCTCCCTTAGGGAGGCACTGGCAATCAGCTCCAATAACAAAGGAAGCATTGGCAATCAGTTCCAATAAGGGCTTCATTATTAATGGGTATGTTTTCTTCTTACAATATGTTTCTTCCTTGATTCTGTCTGTACGAGTCTTATTCTCCTTACCCCTTTGGCTAGCATTAATTTGTTCAGCTTTGCTTTTTTTTTTTTTTTTTTCCCTCTCTCTCTTTCTTTTTTTTTTTTTTTTTTTTTTTTGATGCCCTTTCTCTTCCCTGCAAACCTTAATTAATTCTGTATATTCTTGTTTAATAACACTTACCTACCTCAGAGGGACATTTTGAAGCTTAATTAATTATTGTACAGGTATTTTTTTCAGTTGCATCTTTGAGCAATCGCTACACTGGCAACTTCTCATTCTTTCCATTCTCCTTTTGTAAACTCTTTCATATCAGTGAAGATATTTTTTCTCTGTTCTTTCTCCACCCTCAGAGATCTTTCCTTGTATTAAATTCTGCTCACTTTGGGTTGAACTGGACAAGAACCTAGGGCCCAGAAAATCATCCAGCTATTTTCCTGTGGATGTGACAGCCAAGGGTTGTACTGCACTACAGGACGTGCCTGCATAGGCAGGTGTCACAGCGATCCCCGTGTGCATTGAGACCTGCCCTACTCTTGGCCCCCATAGGGTAGTCTGCACTGCCAGTATGAGGGGCCTGACCATTGGATGCCCACAGCCATCTCCTCAGCATTGGAAGCTTCACAGCCTTCTCTGCCAGAAACTGCTTTGGAAGACCTCCCAGTGGGTCCCAGTGTTTTCCCAGATTTGTTTTCATCATCACCTATGCGTTCATGTGCCATTTTCTCTTTCACTGAGATTATTTCGTCACACAGCATAATGCATCCTGCCCTCAAGATGGAGCTGTAAATAACTTTTAGCTAAATAAAGTTTCATTTATCACTGTAGGGAGAGGATGGAAGGAAAATTTCTTAATGCTCCCAAACTGCCTTCTCCAATTCTTCAGTTACCTTAGCAGGAGCTTAATGACAACACTGTTGGAACCTCCTGATAATTAGGGATGGGGGGACTATGACAGAGAGGAAGAAAGACCACTAATCTATCACTCTTTATGAAACTCTAAATGAAACAACTTCTTACAATTATTAAAAATTTCTACTGACATTTATTTTTTAAAATACTAGCTAATTCTACACCTCCATTTTCCTTTGATCTGAGACATCAAACTACCACAGAACCACCCCCAGCAGAAGGGGACATAACTAGTCTAGCTGATTATATTCAAGGAAGAGAAAAAGAACAAGGAAATCTTGCCTAAAAACTCTGAGTGACTTCACTAAAAGCAGGTCTGAATATTCGCTGCATGAATCAGTTTTTTCCAGATTGAATTGCATTTTGAAACCCAACACTCTCTGCTTGTTCACCACTAGAACAACTATGCTGCCTTGTGTTTAATTCTTGATAAGCTGTGATGTCAGATGGTCAAAGGACAGAGATTTAGACAATACCTGGAAGCAAACTGCATTATAACTTAATAAAAATCCCAGTACCGGCATTAGCCCAACGACAATGACAAATTTAGAATGCATAGGACAAGCTACATTTCTGAAATCATGACAGACTGAATGTTAATAAAAGCAATACATTCTAACTTATGTTTTAAGTCAAAAACTTAAAATTTTCTTTGGCCTGTAGCGTGTTCTGAATATTCTACATAGTTTCCATAGGCAGTATTCCCATTGAAATCAATAAGAGAACTACAATGTGAATCAGAAGGTTGAATTTTGCCCGTAGTGCTTTTGATACAAAAATAGCAAGTTTTTGCAAAGACAGCATGTGTCTCAGATTGGCAAGAGAGTCTTTATAACCCAGAGGTGAGACACCTTGAAGCCTGTTTGGTTTCCTGTGGGTACCCACTCTCCTTTCCCAGGCCCAAAGGCTGGGGGGAAAAGGAAAGTGCAAAAGCACATTTATGTTGTCACTGAAATCAATGGCTGAATACACTCTGATTTGAGACCAGATGATAGTATATTCTCTGAACCAGATCACATGTCATGAAGTGACTAGATGTTCATAGCTACAGATTGAATTAGTAAGAAGGAACAGACGAATATATTAATGCATGGTAAAATTATTCATTTCCCTTTTCCTGTTCCTTCTGGTGCTGTGAGAAGTACCTGCTTTGTCAGTTCTACTGCTACTTGTAAGACTAATAAAATAACAAAACCAGCTGAAATGCTTAAAACTGCCCAAGTTGTTAAAGAGTGCTCCCAACCCTGAAGGGGCCATTAACAAAATTTTTTATTGTGATCATCATCCATGCATCATGAGTTTCAAAAGAGCGTTTTGTTTCTTCAGTGCTGTTCTGAAACATTCCAAATATCTTCTTCAACTCTTGCCCAGAACTGAATTAAACCTCTGCTATCAATCCAGCACTCACCACTATGACTCAATAAACACAGTACTTGGAATAGCTCAGGAAAAAAAAGCAGGAACAGATATTGAATAAAAAAAGATTTTACCATTTACAGACAGTGTATTTCAATTGCACATGTACTGCTAGTCGGCTTTCTTCCTTCTCTTCTGTTGGACACTTGTACCACTTTTTTTTTTTCTTTTTTTTTTTTCCCCCCAGATGTTTTGCTTGAGTTTTCAATGTCCTCTGATTTTTTTTTTTAAGAAAAAAAAGGTCAGCAGCCTTACCTACAATACTTGCACTACCTACAATATTTTCACTGTTACCATTCAGTTTCCCCCGTAAAACAAGTTTAAAAATTGCTGAAAGTAGTGACTTTTCCCTGCTTCATTTACAAGGTAGCAAAATTACATTAAAACATGAAATCATGTGGATGACTTATTAAACTCCCCCACATTTGTCTAATTTAGACGTTACAAAATGTAGGAAGAAGCACATCTCATATATACATATTTCAACAATAAACATTAATAACGTGTTAATATCTTTATTTCTATGTTCTTCCTTTAATCTACCAAAGGAAGCTGGAAGCAAAGTTCATATCACAGTTATTTTCATTAAAGCTACCCTATTTTAAGAGAGGCATAAGCCTTCCTCAGTGGGTTATGAATATTTTACCTTTCAGCATACACATAAATATACTAATATATGTATTTCACCTACCTGGTACTTAACAAATGTTCTCCATCTGGACAAGAAGATATTTCCAGGACATTCGAGCTCATTATGATAAATGAAGCCATTACCAGATGATCAGGTACAGGGTCATGGAAAACAATGGACTAAGTTGTTAGGAGACTGATTTGAATTCTGCAGAGATGGATATAGTACTGCTTTCTCAGTTACAGTCGTATTTATTGCTTATATATTATATATTTCTACAGTTATTACAGTTATAGTCTATATTTTATACCATAAAACCACGCTGCTACTTCTGATAATAGAATTTGATGTTTATATTGCAATGAAGCCTAAAGACTATTCCACTTTTTCCTTGCAAAAAGAACTGGGCAATTACAAAAATATCTACCAACTGGAATTTAAAGGTAAGTGGGATATAGCTAGCTGTAGTCCTTTTGTATATGGGTACAAAGACATTATGAAAGCTTTGCCTGAAGACTCCTAGGTCAGTCAGTGTGTGGGTGGGGAAAACAGCTTGTGAAAGTTGCTGGTACACTAGGACATGGACTGAGGCAACTTACTTCCCCCATTTCCATCACTGAATATTTTTCAGAACATCCTTGAAAAATACCCATTAATAGTGTTTTATATATATATATATATATATATATATATATTTATAAATATATATAATTTTATATATATATATATAAATAACATTGGTCTTTTGGAGCAATGAAACAGACTATATTCTTCTATTCTGTTACCCTTTCTTTTGACAGTATATTTAAAGTTTGTGGCATAACCCTTAGGCCAAACTGTGCAAACATGGCAAGATCATACTGAACAAGTATGACAGAAAACCCACAGTACATGAGACGTGAGGTACAATGGTTATTCCAGGGCTCATAGACCAGTATTGAGTAGCCGTTTTGATTCTTGTCTGGGCAACAGATTGCAGCTCTGTTTAATTAACCATTTGGTCTCTCTCCAGTGACTTTGGTGAAGTTACACCTTTACTTTAGGAAGGCAGGAAGTGATACCAAGGGACAGTGAGAGTGTGTGCACAGACTGGTTGTCAGGTACCTGTACCAGCACCCTGGGCTGACAGAGGATACAAAGAGCTCCTGATGCTACCCTCAGCAGACACCCCAGGCCACAGATGACTAAATGCAACAAAGAAAGAATGAACATTAACATCTCACAGAGATTACTGTGCACATTCCAGCCTAAAGTTCAGCCAGCTCATTGGCAGCCATAAGTTGCCAGGAGTTGTGGAGCACTGAATATTGAAAAGAGCCCTGTTGTTTGCCCGTAGAGTTGTTGAATCTGCCTGAGTATGTCAATCTGATCGGTTCTCGTACTCTCTTGGACGTGTATCTAGGATGCACCTACCACTGGAAACAGTAGTAACAAGCAAATAATGACATGACAAGCATTTTAAAATCAGTGTCCATGCTGTCAGACAACCTGCTTGCTTAGGGAACAGATCATAACAGCTGGAAGACAGCAGCAGTTGTTCCTCTCATTGTAGAGTCAGAAGAAAATACTATATAAACAATAAGTATTTGAAAGAAATAATAAAAATTAATTTGGGTGATTGAAAGTATTCTGCATCTACACAGAAAGAATTTATAAATATTTAGATACCTTAAAGAATGAACAAGTGAGCATGAGAGTATGAAGACCAGAGAGAAGCTACAGCAATAATAGCAGTCAAGGGCAGAATCATTATAGATACCAGCACCTGACTGAAACCACATCTAATTGCAATAGTGTGATTTTTCTTAGCAATTTTATCATGAGAAAATAATCAAGCTAGGTATCAAACACCAACACTCAGATGATTGCAATAGAACAACTATCAGTCATAACAAACATTCCTACAAGTCAAAGACTGGAAATTAAGGAGAAAGTTGTTTGCAAACTGAAGATCACATTCAAACTCTCTAAGGAAAAAAAATAAGACCTGGAGCCAAACACTCATTAAATACCTAGAGCAGAAAAAATCATGAAGGTGAGAACCTGGGGTGTAAACATATGTTTTAGGATTCATGGAAGCCCATTCATAGGTCTTGACATAAGGACATCCCTGTGAAGCAGGTTCTGAGAAGCTTTCTAATGAGACAGTCCTCTTGGCCTCCCAAGGACCTTCAGCTGTGCTGCTAATCATGACATATACAAAGGCAGAGAAAAACATTGTTTGGATATGCTAATAGTACATTTTTTGGCAAAAGTGAAGAAGACTTTTCAAAGTTGGAACCTCATTTCAGTGAAATTTTGAACTATCTAAGAATTTGCAAGTCAAAACCTCTTCATAGTCTTGGATCAAACTGAACTTAACCATAGATTTTGCAAAAACAGCATTCAAATCTTTATGAAAATCTCAGAGTATTCCACACCAAATTCTAAAACTGTTCTAAGACTTGAAGGTAACTCCATTACTGGCCTGTGGCCCTTAACATACACTTTATTTAGCTCAGACTATGCTTTTCATTTCTTTTCCTGGAAGACTGAAGGTGTAGACATTAAGAGTATGTTGGGAACTGTGGGATTGAGATTAGAAAAAATGATTGATTTTTCATCTGAATTAACATCAGAGAGGGTGAGAAAGATCAAATATTTTACCTACTTTATTCTCAATTTTTATTAAATATCTCCTTGCATAATTATCATGAGTACTTAGAGCTGTAGCTCCGAGCTTCTTCTGCATATGGAAAAAGGGGGATGATTATTTGTAAATTTGTAGCTCTGAAGCACCTGTTTCTAATTAATTCATAAAATGCAATGGAAGCTTGAGATTTCAGAGACTAATCTTTGAAAGGCAAAATGTACTGCAGATCAGTGGTCCAAAATGCTGAAGATGCATATTTAGTCTATAGCTTCTAATACTAAATACTGGTATTATCCAAGCAACACAGATATTTATCCTAACAGATACAGCAACCCCACTGTTACCCTGCCGTTACACCTTTAAGAATGGTGTAGTGGATGAAGAGCAGCTGTCAGGCAGAACATGGCCAGGCTACACTGAGGCAACTCAGAAAATGCTTGGGATTATGTCTACAACTTCCATTAATGTGTCAGCACCATCCAAAAGCTCTAAATTCTGCTGGGTGCCTGTTATATTTTGATAACTGAGATTTTCCAGGAACACCTCTTCCCATCTGCTTATGCGGACTTCATCGTTTCAGACAGTATTTCGGTGGCATGTGTGATTTGTCACCTCCTCGCCGTATGATCATGTTTTACTGAATTGAATGCAAAATCAAAGCAAAAGGCTACAGCTTATGCAACAGGTCTCATTTCTTCAGATCCCACTACTCTGCTGAGCCCATGCTCAAGCACTTCCAACATACAATCAACTTTTAGTGCCAGCTTTTGGTTCCAAACTCAGTTTTAATTTTCACAAGAATTTGGAACAAGCTGGAGCTGAAGTGGGTTAGATCACAAAACAAGGGTGGAGCAGCTGAAGAAAAGGTAAAACATATTCCCCATTTTCATGATCTTGTAAGAGAAGGGTCAAGGTGGAGCCCACCTGCATTAGGAAATGTTATGAAGCCTCCCCGCTTAAGATAGACATTTCCATAAAAGGCACTTAGAGAGTTCTGGTATTCCTTCTGACTCCCCACCAGCGTTACTGTTTCAGTCAACAAACACTCTTCTGTTCAAGCTGGATTTTATTTCAAGGAGAAAAGTCCATGAGGAAGGAGCCTCGAGGCTACTGTGCTTGATTTTATTTTAAACACACAGATACTCCAGGCATAAGTGACAAGGTAAATCATAAGATAATGAGATTAGACAAAAAAAAAATCTGCCATTTGAAATAACATTTGAATGTTATTTGTTTGGAATGCATCATGGAAAGTGAGTCATATGCCAAAGTAGTTGAAATTTAGGATACTGTTATGTATGAAGACCCCCTTTGTATTTCCACGAGGCAGTCTCATAATGTTTGAAGGTCTGGAGAAAGCTAGAAAATTTTCTGCTAGACTGGAAAGCAGTTTAATCTTACCCACCCCTCAGGTCCAAAGCCCTCATGTTATGTAAGCTAACATTGATAGCATAAACATTACTAGGGCATTAGAATCAAAGCTGCAGGAAATTCAGGCCTGCATAGTTGATGTTGAATTTTAATATATGGATTCCATATTTACCCAGTGTTAACAACCGCAACTCACATGTTTCCAATGCTTTCCATCTATGCATGGGTCAGTATGAGTAAGATAGGAACCATGTGGCAAACCATATACTAGCAATCTGTCCTATAGTATGCAAAGGAAAACAAATGCCATACACCTCTGATTACTTCTATGATTACATATAAAAAACTTCCACATAAGACAACCATCAAATATACAACAAACAGAGTAGATATATTGTTAGCCATGACCAAGTTCTTTAGAGATATATTGTTTTTTACACAAGTAATTTCCTCAGATTTCTATTGCATAAAAGTAGTGGAATATTATAATTTTAAATAAAAACACCTCGTGCACTACAGTTGCAAGCAGACAGATATGTCTGTGCTACATGTGTATATGTACAGGCATGCATAAATATGTACACCCCTCTGCATATATGTGTATAGATATTTATATCTACACAGAGATAAAAGAGAGAAGAAGCTAATACAAATACAGAAAACAAATGCTTATATTTTTGGATATACTGACTTTCCCTTTGCTGGTTGCTGTTACGGACTACGCATACTGACTTTTTACTCTGCAACTTTGCCCCATCTTCTTCATTGAACTTTTACAGGAGAAATGCTTAGATTTTCTACATCCCACTTACATTTCTTCTTGTCCTGGATTTTACATATCAGGTGCTTTCCTCCTTACATCAACATAATAATGTAATCAATGTAACAATGTATTAATTGGTAGTGATACAAAAACTGTCAAACTATCAGACTATATTACATCTATTGATTTTAAGAGAAACTAGATTTTTAGAGTTGTCCTGTATGACCATTGTAAGGCAATATTTTTCAGGTAATGATAGGACTAAGTAGTTAATAATGACTAAGTAGTTAATATCCTGAATGTCAGAGATGTAGGCAGACAAGAAATAATACCTTATACATACACTTCCATTAATACAATATGAAGTGTATGCATAGGTAAAACTTTATTAAAAAAGAAGACTTCAAGCTACCTGAGAACTGTTTTGGCACCAAAGAACACTGGATAATTTTCATAGCTCTCATGTAATTATGATTTGATGAAATGTACTTCAAATATTAGAGAAATGTGATTTCTAACATTGTTAGAAGGCGAACACTTGGCCTGTACTCTCTTAAACCTTGGCCATAGTCTTCCACCACAGTTTGCAATATAGAGTGAGCATTATGGGCTGGACAGTGAGTGTAGTAAAAACACACTTTCCCATGGTACTTCACCCATTTGACCACAGGAGGTTTTCCCATATCCTAGAACCATATTTGTATAGACAGAAGTAGTTGAACTGTGGAAATAATGATTCCCAGGTGTGTGAGAATTTGTTTCAGGGACTGGGAAGACACATAAAATTTTCATTTTGTAAACTGTAGCATCATTTTCCAGAATGGTATGAGTTAAACTTCTGAGTAGCTAGAGGTTTTTTTCCTAGTTATACACTACCATAATCTGCTTTTTTTTTTTTCACTTTCTCTATTCTTGGTTAGTACACAAAGACTTGTTACTAACCATAACTTCCTCCCTATTATAATAGCACCTACAAGTTAGGCTTTTCATTTCTTTCCCCACCGTGGTCCATTCTTCATGCCCTGTCCTTTCTTGTTTCTTTACTTCCATTCTGCATACTGTGTTGGTTTAGTTTTGTTTGTTTTGTTTTGTTTTGTTTTGTTTGTCTGCAAAATTCTAACCTCCCTGGTAGAGAAAGTCTCTAGGAGGCTCTTTCACTCAGTGTCTAGCTTCTGCTTTGTTTTCTTATTAATCACATTCTTCCTTTATTCATGGGTCTCTCTGGACTGACCACGGCCACCATAATTTATATAGTGCCTTCTGGGAAATAACAGGAGAACTTCATGGCTCTAAAACTAAATTGGCACTTTGCTATTTAGAGGGGCAATGTGAGTGCAGTTACTATTTCTTCTAGGTGCTTCCTGCTCCCTGTACCAATATTTTTCCTCCTGGAAAATACCAACTGACGCGTGTGTGCGTTATTGCATCCCAATGCAAATATCACAAATAGGTCATGTGACTGGCAAACTTTATGCAGCTCTTTCTCTCTGCTGACTGGAAAGAGGGTTAGGCAATTAGATCATATGAAGATGCCTACCCTGTCTAGAATGAGGTGAGATAAATCCCATCAGTGTGACTTATGATGAGACTTACGATCAGATGTGACTTATTCCTTCCCTGTTGCCACTAAATAACATTTAAAGATATTTAAAAGGATCTTAATAAAAGGTGTTGGGAAGCAAAGCACATCTACTCTTAACATGTTGTAATTGCACACTTCAGCGTGTCTGGCAGATAAGGCATCTATTGTTCCTTTAATGCACGTGAGACAAATAGCACGTTTAATTACCTTGTGTGTCAAAATTAATACAGATCCCAAAGCAGGCAGTGTCAATACATTTAGTTATATAGCAATTACAGAACAGCCAGAGCCACTTAATGTATGGGATTGAAAACAGAAACTAAACAAACATGAAAAAAGGGGAAAAAAAAGCATGGATCAGTGCTTCAAAGAATAACCTTATAACCTTAGAAAAGCAAGAGTTGTTCATTAGTACTATGCTGCAAGTCCAAATAAATATGTAACCACTCGAAAGTGTTCAGACCAACCCTGGAGCCTGTTAGGCCTTGTTGTTTTAGAGACCTCAGAAAGGTGAAGGTGAGCTCTTGACACAACACTTTTCATTTGAATTCACTTCCTGCTCTCTCGTTTACTGGAGGTAACTTCCCTTGGTACCTCAGCTGGCTTTCTTCACACAGAATGACTCTCTATTTGCATTTTGTTTCTAATACTGAATTCGCCTAACATGATTCAATCTTATTTTCCCAGTGGTACCATTAATATTTTAATTTAATCAGAATTTCAGGAACTTGTTTGCCATCCAGAGCAACTTGGTTACCTGTCAGCCTCCATCAGCTTGTCATATTAGAGGTGATTGTTCCTTGAATCTAATCTACTTTAAATGATTTCATTGGGTAGAGGTCTATAAATCATTTCAGAATGGGTCTGACAGATGAAGGCTTAGGTAAGTAAACAAATCAGGCTTGCTTTACTTTAGGCAGCAATGAACTTGGCTTTATCAACTTCTCATTGATTTCTGCACTCCAAAAGGTCAAAAAAATCTCTTTAACATAAGAACATTATTAATATAAGTACAGTATTACAACCAACCATAATTAAGATAAGTCCCAACATTCAGTGATGAGGCTGACTTAAGAACATTGCAGACTGCATTTCAATAAAGCCTGATATGCAGTTTGAATTGATGAATTCATTTCCAAAAGGTTTACTTTCGTCTTTCCAATCAAAACAGAAATTAACTGAATATTAAGCAGTTCGGAGTCCCTCTGGATTCCGAGCCAAGTTTATAAAGGATAATATGATGAGGCTGCAGCTGCAAGTCTAATGTACAGTATATCATTTGAACCTTACAGTATGTTCCCATTTAGTTACCTAAATTGTAGTTAAAAGCAAAAATCTGGTCCCTTTGAAATGTTGCTGAGGAATCAGACATCACATTGTGATTCACTTCAGACGTGCTGGGGCTGAGTTAATCAGCAATTGTCAGTATGGAGCTGGCAATAACAAGGTGATACAGAGAACAAGGCATGTTGCATAAGAGCACATTTTCTTGTAGCCTGGATTTCAAACAATAATGGCACATGTGGCATGGAAGAACAATATCTCCTTCAATTTGGGAAAAGGGAAAGCTCTGCTTTCCTACAGATAATCTGTGGTAGGTAAGGGCAAGGAAAAAAAAGATAAAAAAAAAAAAAAAAAGATATGTAATTTATTATTTATATATAGAGTTGACGTAACTAATAACAGGAAAAAGGTGAGGAGCGATCTTGCAGTATTTCTAGATGCCCTTCAAACAAAAAGTAAATCAACATCTAGAAAGGAGCAAATGTATAACCCACTTCTCCCCCAGATCTGCTCTGCATAGAAAGAATGAACTCCCACTTCTGTTTCCAATCCATGTACTAATCTGAAACTAGATAAAATGTATGCATAGTAATAAATGTAAGGAATATTTTGTTGGAAAAGTGGATTTTTCTGCACTGACAGCTCATGTCACAGCACTAATCAATGGCAATTAGACGGTTATTCAGGCAAATATGCCTGTGGCAGCACGTAACTACAAAGTTTGAAATCTCCAAAAAGGGCCCAACTCTCCTAAAAGCTACGTGTATGGAATAGATATGTGGGAGGTGAAACATTCAGTAACAATTAATATAACTCCAGATGTATGGAAGTAAAATCTCTTCAAGCTGATGTCTAAACTGCAGAAAATTTCGCCTCGTATTGGTATGACCTCTTCTTTTTTTTTGGTAGATTAATATCCACATTCAAAGCTGTTTGAAGTTTGTTGTTAAGATTACAAAGTCTGTGTGCCATGCCATCCTCATCCAGGTGTATGAGATTCAAGATTGCTGGTGTCTTAAATCCAACTGATAAGGCTGGTGTCACACTCATTTGCTTTGGCATCTCAACACAAATAAAGAAGCTGTTTCCAGCTGAGATGACGGGGCAACTTTTCAGGAATTCATAGCATGTCTTAAACATACAGTTCTAGTTTGTAGCATGCATCTTAAACTCTCTTCTTGAGTGCTCTCAAACCACTTAAATGTTAGGATTCAGGCAGAACTGCATTGTATTAAAATTCCTAGTTCCATGATCATATATTGCTACAGGTCACCATTCTGCCCAGTAACAAGCTATTGCAGAGTAAATTGGGTTGCAACTTGAGACACTTTCTCCTGCATTGGAGGGTGCTGCTTCGTAAGGCTGACAAATGTAGAAGGAGAACATGTATATTTACCTGAAAGAACATAATCAGTCTACCCAGCTATCTAATAATCCGGAGTCGGGTGTAAAAGGCACCTCTAGATGTTGGTTTGTCTCACTTCTCACTGATGGTTACCTTGAGACATTTGTCTTCATATGGATGTACCCTATAAATACCTACCTCCCTCTACCAGACATAGGCAGACCACATTTAGTCACACAAAACTTAATCTGGATGATGAAAATTGTTGAAAAAACTTCATCCTGGAGCCATTAACTATCTCAAGTTCACAAATTCATTTCTCTACTTAGCATAAGGGAACATGTTATACGTTGGTAGATAATCATTGTAGCTAGGGTCTGAACAAAGCCCATGTTCTGCCCTCCATGTTGTTTTATGTTCATACATGAACTGATGCCATGAGATTTTTATTTTTTATCTTTTTGCTAATATTTGTCAGCACCAAATGATTTCCTCTGCAGAACTGGAAGACTAATGAAATTTCTTGAGTGTCTCTGGGGCTAAACTCTCCTGCCTTGGATTGCTTTCCAGTAGTACAAGAAAAAAGAAGAAAAAAGTCTTGCATATGGAGAATGTTACAATATTCAGTCTATATTGCACATACATAAAAGAGTGGTTTTATTTCGGAGCAGCTTTTCAATTGTCCCCAAACGTTCTTCAGGACCAACTCTGGCAGCTTCCAGCATGGATTTATTTATTTATAGCTTTGATTATATTCATACTTAGCATGCTCATATCTCACTCACTTAAGTGCTTCCTTCCCAATTAGGTCTGCCTTATGTTTTCAGTTATAATTTTAAGAGCTATTACTTGTAAAACACTACTTAATTTAAAGTCACAGCTGCATCAACATCAGAAATAGTAATTTATTTAAATGAGATGTATGCATGGTATGGAGTTCTAATGCTTCTACCCAGGTTTAATTCTTTTAGCTTATTTAAAAATGGTCTTGGCTTGAGAATGTTCAATACTTTTACATAATAATCTTAAGCACTGAGTAATATGTCCCTGGGAAGGAAGAAAATGCAAATCTCTAAGATGTACAGATGCACATTTGCACTGTTTTCTGTTGATACACTGGTTCTGTTGGGTCTGAAGAAAGCATGGACTATATCTGTGATCAAGAACCAACTGGAAGTGATCGTTATGTTATAATTATATTTTCTAATGCAAACCTCACTGATTAAAGTTCAGGCAATGAGAGAAACCCTTTTCTGTCAGACCCCCCAGTTCTCACTGATTGCTGGATAACATGTGGTAGTAGGTAACACGTGAATGAAGAAGGTAGCCTGAGCGAAAAATGAAAACTTCAAAGTCTCTGAGCCAAAACTTGTTGACTTTAATGCAGTGTATCATAAGAAAATCTGATCTATCTGGTTCTGAAGCATTGACAATTTGACTAATTTTAATTTATTTACTTCATTATCACATTGGCCTGTTGAAGCTTTTCAGTTCTTCTCTCATGCTCCCTGGAATAGATTTAATAGGAGAGAGTGACACTTTTGTACTTTATTTGCTCCCTTGTGTCTCACCATGACAAGCATGCTCTCTGGCTGCCAGCAAGCTGATGGTGCCTGAAAGCAACCCCTTATCCTTTCAGAACTCTTCCTTCCATGATAATATCGGAAACAGTTGTCATATTAGCATCATCTGGAATGTTTGATAGGCTGTGCTATTTTGCTCCTAACTTGCCAAATGCATGAGGGACAGGCATCTTATCACAGCTATGCATGAACTGAAATCAGCTTCTGTTGGCAGGGTATATGATTTCATGAGCCATGCAAAGGTTATGCATGGAAACACCACTGGTGAAGTCTCAGAAAAAAGAAGTACTGATTTTTCTCAGGCATGAATGTCACATCTTACCAACAGCACCTACATGCCCAACGCAAGTACCTTACACAAGAAATTACTGATCTTTGCTGTTTAGCAAAGACATGAACTACTGACTGAAAATGGACTTGAAACTTTGTGATGGACATACCAGAATATATATTGTGTGGGTACATGATTACCGTAGTCCTAGAAAAGACTGAAAATACTATTGTCAGAGAAGTTTGTTATGTGGAGTACATCTGCATTTTCTGTCTTCTGGTGAGTAATCTACAGAATAAATTTTCTTGCAAGCCTTTATGCACTGCAGAGATAATGTTTAATTGGTAACCCTTAAGATGTTGTGCAAAAAAGTGCAGCATTTTACCACAGCCAACTTTCAGGTAGTACTACTAACTTATTTTCTCTCTCCTACAGTGGCAGATTCTGCCAACAGAAGATACGATACGATACGATACAAGTTTTCTCCTTCAGTTTTATGAAACGTGCTTCTAGAGAGAAAAGTCTTGGAAACACTAAAGGTACTACTAGACTTATGCAGCTCTGCACATGGACTGTACCTGCCTATGGAGTGTCTGCACATATTTCACTGTTTGCCAACAGCTTCCATTCTTCTTTGTCAGATTTTGATAAGAATAGAGCCCCTTCTAACACCTACTGCTGCCTTCTGAAGGCTAGGTTATACTGCAGGGACTGTCTCTTCTTGTCCCAGGTGCTGCAATAAGAATACAGTGGTAAGGAAGAAGACCCCATTCATAAAGGAGGCCACGACTTGACACAAGATGGAAAGGTTAGGAACAAAGACTGTATGTGACTGAATGTCCAGCCAAAGATGTTGATGGGTGCAGGACACCTGTACACAGAGGCCTGGAAGAACACACAACTGTTTCATGAAGTTCTGTCAATTACGTTTTTAAGATTCAGGCAGTAAGATGCCACTACAGGGGTGTACTGTCCTAAACTCTAACAAGAACTGCGGCTTGGGCATCTGTAACTCCAACAGCATGGACTTGAGATGACTTAATAGACTGAATACTGAATATGATGCAGACCTCAGTGGACCAGACTGTTAATCTGGAGTGGGGTGCACTCATTCGAGAAGACTAAGCCCCAGGGACTGAGCTATCATCCACACCAAAAATCCCTGTTAAGGAGCTAAAGCATTCCATAGGTTAATCAAACAAAAAAATAATACTACCAGTGCAATAAGATTTTAAGCAACATTGTCATTACTATAATACCTGCTGAGAGGACATAAAAATAATTTAATTTAATCCTTGGGGTTTTCAGGGAGTAGTGTAAATACAGATGTATCTTCAGATGTGTATAATGAGCGACAAGGCATTAAATGCACTTTGATAGAATTTTGTCTAATTTCAAAAGTCACAGTCATGTTTTATGTTTTCTTCACAGTATTTAGTTATGAGAGCCAACACACTTGAAAACTCTGTGAAATTATCAGGATGAAAACTTCTTTATATCTCATCCTAGACAGCATTTTAGATGTTCTGATTTTAGAATAAGGAACGGTGACTGCTTATGCAGCTTGTAATGCTTCAAATTCCTTGGCAAAGGTTTCAATTTACCTGATTGAAAATATCTGTATTTTTATAGAAATGTTTCAAAGTTGAAATGATAACCATAATTTTCAGTGAAATGGTCAAAATATTTGTTATTCTAGATTCTTAAAATATAATTATTTATGTACGGTGTGTTATCAGAAACCCTATCAGCACCAAACCATCATTAATATGAACAATGCAATTTTGTACTCCAGCAGGAGTGTTAAAAATACTCTGAGACTCCCATTTACCAAACTTCATGACGGAGTTTTTCTAGTTTATATGAGCAGGATTACATTCTTTCCGCCTATACTTTTGTGTGTGTGTGTGTTGGTGTGTGTGTGTGTGTCTAGGAAAGGCATTTACTAGCATTAGTTCCAGTTTTAGCAATACATTTTCTTGGTAGCAACTTTAGCATTTCCTAATCAGATGCTTCTCATCTGAAAACAGAAAACATTCTGATTTGCTTCATTTTGTTAGTTACGGTCATTCAGAAACATTTGGTGGGGAAAGAAGCCTATGTGAATTGAAGCTCCAACATCTGGCTGTCTTAAGCAAAAGTTAAACTGA
Source organism: Alectoris magna (assembly GCA_030625065.1). NCBI lineage: Eukaryota > Metazoa > Chordata > Aves > Galliformes > Phasianidae > Alectoris > Alectoris magna. The sequence goes on from CM060560.1 coordinate 67,259,948, forward strand.
AGGTGTAAATCTGTATTTTGTTGTTTTGTAATCTTTTTGGTATGAGATCAGTGAAGGGAGTCTATTAAGGGACATTTACTACTGTTTTCTATTACAGCTTGCCTGGAAACTTCAGGAAAGTATTATCAGTGAATGCTTATGCATATACTGAATAAATGGATGCATGCTTTATATTATAGTATTACTTTGGCTTTCATACATTTCCAATATCTTAATCAAAGATATGCCTTGGAATTATATTAAACATATCTTACACATGTACAATCTATGCCTTACATTCTTTCCTGGGCTTAAAATACTGTAAATTGCTCAGGTCTGGATCCTCTTCAACGTCCTTACTGCAGTGGGAAATTTTTCTATTAAATTCACAGGGCTTTGGATTCAATTCCTTATGGCCTATGTAGCTTTTGCCAGCCAGGAATGAAATTCTCATTCTACAGTAAGCAAAAATGTTGTTGTGGGTGAGAGTTGCTCGCCTCTTGCTGGTCTGGAAGCTGCATGATTATTTTCACTGTGAGGAAAGGTCGAAGTCATTTTCAGATTTCATACTGATGTGTCATTACAGTGTGAGAACCAGTCTAGGTAGTTCCAGAGTTTACCAGGAGGGAAATTTGTAGTTGATGATTTTTTTTTTCCCCCAGTTGAAGTGTATGTATGCATGGAATATACAGTAATAATGGTACAATTAACTACGGATAGAATGTTTTTGTACAATCTAGATGTTTCCTAACCAAAATTATATGAGAAAATCAACAATTGTAGCTATACAAGTACTTTCTTTTATTTCTGGCATTCTCATTTATGTCACTGTAAATTTTTATTGCATCACAAAAGACCTATGTACTTTTTATCTTGTGATGCAAAACACTTTGAGGAGGCTAAGCCACAATTATTATTCTCTGGAGGTGCAAAGAAACTGGGCTATTATCTCTTAAAAACTTGAGACAGGCATTAAGATCAATATGCTACACAGAAAACAAAAATAATCAATTTTTTAAATGTAAAGATGCTGTTCTTTATTAAAGAAGAAATTATATTTCATAATTGAAATATCTGTGGAAATAAATTGTTTTCAGCATTCCCAGGCCCCATTTGAATAACGAAGAGGAAATACTAGTGTACTTGATTTGATGCAATTTTGTTCTCTGAATTTGCCATGGATGGAGAAGGGGAAGAAGTAATTCAGCAAGGCTATACTCTTGATACTACTTTCCTGATGGCACAGATATGAATTAAACTGAACCAATGGAAACATTAGAATATTTTAATCCTTATGTTCTTTAAGCCCAATGTTATTATTTTATTATATGAAAGTTTAATGCTTCTTGCATCTTGGTGCCAAATACAGGACTCCACTTTGCTGACTGACATCATTGTAAATTCACTGAGATCAGCTTTTGTATTGGAAATGGATAGTGAAAGGATGGAAAATTCAATTGATACACAGCTCCTGCAGACCTTTTTTAGGTCAGCTGGTTGATGTTCTCTTAGTTTAATCTCAGAAGATTTTCCTGTTTGTTAATTTTGATGACGTTTAATAAGAAAACAAAAACACTGTGTCCTATTCTGCCAGAATTGTGGAGAGAGAACACCTAGAGGCTGTCTGCAGTACCTTTCCAAGAAGAGATGATAGTTACAGGACTGGAAGGATAAACTGGATGAAAAGGGAAATCATAGTCATGGAAAAGGGCAGATTTCACTGCATGATATAAGATATTTAATTTAAACCTTCCCTACTCCTGAATGGTGGGAAAGTGTATATGAGACGTCAGAAAAATGTGTTCATTGCAATATAGTTGACGATGATAAGACCAGAGTGTGAATACATTTCAGTTCTTGTTTACTAATAACATTCTGGTATTTATAGTAGAAAACGCTGTGGAATTATTATTAATTATTATTATTTATTATTAAAATAATAAATATGGCAATAATAAGAATAGAAAGTTTGCCAACAAGTGTATTTCCATACTTGCATTTATTGGGGATTACTGATGTTGGTAAATTCTTTCTTACTAGATTTTGAATGCTCATTTAACTGCTAAGACGAATTAAATAAGTGGCAATCAGAGCAGGGCTTCCTTACTGTTTTATGTACTCAGTATTTATATTAAAAAAAAAAAAAAAAAAAAAAGACTTGGAACACATGATACAGTACTTGGGAACAAATAGATGAGCCTATAGCTTTTGTGTGGTAGATTAGTCCCGGACATTTCAAATACTCTCAAATAACACATTCTTCTTTTCCGGTGACTATATCAAGAACATGATTGCTACAACATACATGCATGGGTAGGTGGTCAGCACAGCAGGAAAATGCTAGGACTATAAGACAAATGATAGTTATAAATTATTTGCAAGCTCAAGTAACAGCAATTTGACTTTTTATGAGCCTGTAACAATGCCCCCAGAGACGAAAGTGTGAATTTCTGTAGATCATTGCATTTTCATGGCCTTGGCATTAAGTAAAGGTTGCAGCTCTAGGTTTTGAATTTCCCTACTCATAAATAAGAGCCATTTTGTTTTTTTATGTCTGATTTTTGCATGAAATATGTATATTCTAATCCTTGCTGAGAAGTCTTCAAGGAATAATAGTGGAGGTTTTTTTGGTATAAAATTTCATCTCACATGCTTGCAGAAACCATACATCTTTGGTGCTGAAGTTGCAGCACCTATATCAAGGGTTTGTGTATCAAAGGCATGCTCCTCTATATTCTAATGTTTAACAATTTGCTGATCATGACTGACAGGTATACAGAGCTAACATGTTCTGGAGTTGTGAGTGATTTATTCCAGAATAACTCAGGGAATTCAGAGAATTTAGCTGCCACAGTCTTCTTTCTCATCACAGAAAAATGCTGATTAGGATTGATTGCATTCCCTTTAAGATTCTTCACTAGAGAAGACTAGACTTCAGCCTGCAGTGTCCTCAAGAAACATCAATGTGGGCATCCAAATTCTCATCAAAGAAACACAGAGAAAGGTCTGTTTGTTAATTTTTATTGGCCTTTACAGCTGTAGCTTACTGTCATTTGCATTGGTTCCACTTTATTTGTTTATTTATTTATTTTACCTCTCTAGAAATGACAGTTCACTGCTAATGTTTCCATAAACAGAACAAAGTCTGTATGCAGAGCTCATGAGACAAATAAGTGCTTGCCATAATGAAAGTGGAAACAAACTTTACAAGAAGATATGGTATTTTATTTGGATGCTACAACCCAAGAAAGGTGAGATCACAGCAAATAGTGAAATACAGACCTGAAGTGGACCTACATCTTATTGATTTCCATGTTTTCCTTTCTACTGGCACTGAGTCTGGCCTCCATTTCTTCCATCATAGAATATTGTGATGTATTTTTTAAACAGCAACAATATCCAGAAGAGATAGCTACACACTGCTGAAGTCTCATAACTTGACCACATTCTTGTTTAGATTCTTCTGTGGAATTTAAATTCTCTCTTGATATTTGCATTACTGCCAGTCAAGATGCTCTAGCAAATCCTAAACTCCGAAGTGCTAGATCCTATACATGATATAATAGCAGGCCAACAGCTGGAGATATGGAGACAGGTTGGTAAAAATATGAGGCACAGATGTGGCACAGAAAAGAATATCAGTCCTAAACCCAGAAATTTGCAGGCATTGACTATTTAATTTGATAGAATAAACCAGTCTCACTCAGAAGCCTCCAGCTGGCAGATCTGGATATGTATAGACTTTATTCACAATTTTGTTTAGCCTGCTCAGGCACAAATGCATTGCTATAAAATTGTCCCATGAATGATTCGCCTGATCTAAAGCTCACATACAAGAAAGGGTAGAAATCTACAGCTTTATCATATGAACTGATTATTCCATCCCTCAGTAGAGCCAGGTGTCAGAAATTGAATACAAGGAGCCATGGGATTTTAAAGCAGTTCTTTCTCCTGGAAATCACACCAAAATGTAAGGATGCTACTGACACAACTATTACCTACTGGTTCTTTTACAAATGCATTCTTGTCATTTACACCACAAAGAAAGAAGCAACATGGATCTGTAACATGGGAACTTCAACAAACATTCCCTTTTATTTAGAGTTAAAAAAGAAAAAAACTAAAAATCAGCAACCAAGCTTCTCACACAAGTGTATACTTTTTGTCAGCAGGGATTATCTCAGTGAATGGTTTCAGTTCTAGGCTTACTGAAAAAAATTATTATTTTCTTCCCTCAGGTTCAAAGGCACATTTGCTTTAAGGAAATGTGAACTAAATTTGAAACACTCTTAGCTTAACAAAGCCACCAGACTTAAGAATGCTGTGTCTGTAAGGCCAATATGAATAGGATAGGAAACCTTCTACCAAATATGGATGTTAACAATGTACATTTATGCCTGGGCTAGCTCTACCAGTCTCTTTTTGTAGTAAGAGGAAAACACTCATTTCTCAGCCATGCATCTCTTCACTCATGTTGAACTATGGAAAAGGTCAGAAGAATCACATCATAAAAGCATCAGTTTATCTCCATTAAGTTTAAAGGAATCCTGGAGTAACTAGTTTGGATGTGGTAAACAACACTGTTGACATCCCAATTTGACCGAGATGAATATGGTGAAAGTCAGTAAATAAAGTCTTCTAGAAATCAGGCTTATGTACAGTTAGTAAGGGAAAGTTTTAAAAATTTGTTTCAGCCAAAGAAGGAGTAAGAAACTAATCAAATTTGGCAAAAGCAAAACTGAGAGGAAATAAATACGATAGTTGTTCTAAAGTACATCCAACAGTAAAGACAAGAGAGTTAGTCGTGCCAAAGGAAAAAGTAGGAAATAAGTAGAAAATCTATCCACAGAGAAATTAGAGAAATATTTCTAAGTACTGCAAGAATTAAACTGTAGAAGAATCTCTGGAAATGAAAACCTATCATGTTTAAAGGTTAGACCTGAAAGATTTATTAGAAAACTTACACAATGTGGTTTTGTCTTTTGTACTAAAGGATTGAAGCTGATCCAGTCTTATGCCTTGTTTTAAGTTGTTGTAAGGGTTGTGGGCTTTTTTTTTTTTTTTTAGGAGATTTCTTGCTGAAGGATGTTCTAAGAATATTACAGCTATCAAATTCTTCAAAAACTCCATTATTTTTACAGCACTGATGCAGTTTTGTTTAGTTTTTGAGAGTAGGCTACCCAAGAGAAGGAAGTTTGTCCCTTGACTCTTCCACTTATCACTGCGCAGTATTAGGCCAACTATAAAACAAAACTTTTATGATCACTTTGACCACAATGGTTGAAGAGCTTTTTGATAGGAAGTTCCATATGAACATGAGAGAAAAACTCTTCTTTGAGGCTTACAGAGCACTGGAACGTGCTGTCCAGTGAGGCTGTGGAGTTTTCTTCTCTGGAGATATTCAAAACTCACCTGGATGATTTCTTGTGTGACCTGCTGTAAGGTACCTCCTTTAGCAAGGGGTTGGACAAGGTGATCTCCAGAGGTCCCTTCCAGCCCCTATGTTTCTGTGACTCTGTGTTCTGCTACCTACCCTCTTCTTCAGAGGGAAATCTTAGAATTTGTTGGTTAAAAAAGAAAGGTTTTGGTTACATATATTTCTTAGAAAATCCACCATAAGTAGGATTTGGATTTGCAAAAATACTGAGCATTTCTAGTTGAGTTTTTAAGGTTGTGCACAATAACTGATTCACAGTTAAAAGGCAATATAACAACTTACAAGTAGGGAGTATAGTAATACAACATATTTATTCTACTCTCAACATTTGTGGTTTGGGATCTAATTCTAATCTTTAAGACTGCAAGTAGGTCTTTGATTTCTCCGCTGATTTCTCTTTAGGAATATATGAGACTTTATCGAATTTTGAAATGAGTCTCTGCCCAGTTTAGACAAGCATTCAGGCAGGAAGGGGTCAAATGTTTGAGCATGTTGTCACCTTGTTCTCGTAATTTATTGTCAATTCCACTGGCAGGGCATGTTCCACAGTTTTCTCAGGACTTGCACTTTGAGGGCAATTCAGATCTCTTTTCATAGGATCATAGAATGGCTTGGATTGAAATGGACATTAAAGATCACCTTGTTCCAGTCCCGTGCCATGGGCAGGACTGCCCTCCACCAGCTTGAGCTGCCCAGGGTCCCATCCAACCTGGCTTTGAGCCCCTCCAGGGATGGGACACCACAGCTTCTCTGGGCAGCTGTGCCAGTGCCTCACTGCCCTCTGTGTGAAAAATTTCGCCCTAACATCTAACCTTAATCTACTTTTTTTAGTTTAAAACTATTTTCCATTGTCCTGTCACTGTTAGACTATGTAAAAAGTCTTCCTCCTGACTGTAAGCTCCTTTTAAGTACTGGAAGGCTGTAATAACGTCTCCCCAAGGCCTTTTCTCCAGGCTGAACAAGCCCAACTCCCTCAATCTTTCTTCATAGGAGAGGTACTCCAGTCCTCTCATCATCTTCATATCCCTTTTCTGGACCTGCTCCAACAGCTCCACATCCTTCTTGTGCTGAGGGCCCCAGGCCTGGATGCAGTATTCCAAATGGGTCCTCATGAGAGCATAGAAGAAGGGGACAGTCCCCTCTTTCTCCCTGCTGGCCACACCTCTTCTGATGCAGCCCAGGATACTGTTGGCCTTTTGGGCTGCAAGCACATACTGCTGGCTGATCTCTGCCTGAGCAAAATATTTCTTGATTCAAGTAAAAGCTGTCTTTATATATATATGTGTGTGTGTGTGTGTGTGTGTGTATATATAAAGCTGTCTTGAAATATATTGATGAAGATTATTTTATTTATTGCTTATTTGTTTTTCATAAGCATCTTGAATTTTCAAAAAATTTCAACAAGATTTCACTTATAGTATCTGTTCAAGCCACCTGTATCGGCAGGGCAGCTTTGCTTTAGGCAGGTGTGAGGGCAATCATGCAGACAGTGGTGTTTCACAACTCCTACTTGTCACAGAGTCTTAGGACCCTTTTGTTCTCTGGTGGCACCTCAGGGTGACTGAAAGAAAGGAAAGCATTTTTTTCTTGTTTTGATTAGTGGCTTCTGTCTTGGCATTCTTAACAAATGTCAGTGAAGAATTAATAATCTTGCCCACCCTAGAAAAAATAGTGTGGGCTCAACATTCCTTTCTGGTATCCCCTCAGCCTTTTAAAATGTCTTCATCATTCCTCTGATGGGGGAAGAGAAGGATGCCTCCTGGGGAAAGGGGGACAAGTATTCAGTGCCAGGTTACTGCAGTTGAAAAGATCCCTGTTCTTGTGAAATGCCTTCTTCCCCCTGGAGGGAGGTGAAATGTCATTTCAGCTACAGATTTCACAGTGAGTTTTGTTGAGGATCAGGAGATCACCCTGGATTTTAAATCAGCACCATGAATTTTCAAAGCTGCTAAGGGTGTTAGGACTAACAGATCTGCCAGCTCTTCCTCAGGCACCTCCATCTGAGTCTTTGGTCCTAATCCAGCAAACTGTATAAGCATACGGTTATATGCAAGTAGAAGAGTAGCATTTCTGGAACGATGTACAGATTTAACACTGAGAAATTTAAGTTATTTTCTGAACTGGAAGTTTCTGATGAAGCCCCTCCATAGTTTGTTCACATTATCATCACAGCCTGATTTAGGGGGATAGAGCAGCTGTACTGTGTATGTCTGTGAGGCACAGACTTTAGACTCAGAGCACAGAGATTATGTAGCACAGCTGGAGGGAAGCAGTGATTCTTGTTTTTTTTCCTCATATTGTTGGAAAAAGAATATGTCAGAAAGGAATGAGATAATGTTCTTTTTTTTCTTTTTTCTTTTTCTTTTTCATACGGTGTGTTTAAAGTAGCCAGTTTTAAGCTGTTGGTAAATAATGACAGTGAACATCTGCAAACTCATGTAGCAAGTAAACCTGTAACTTCTTAAATTCATCAAAGGGAAAATAATTCTTTTCCTTTAATTTGCTGCTATGGAGCTACAGCGTTTACAGACACATCATTACTCTGCTATCTACCTTGTACTTGTATTTAACATTCTGCGCAGTTTCCTTCTTGTTGTTATTAGCTGAAGCATAAAAGGTTAATATCTCTAATTGTCCATCACATTTATATATATATATACATATATTTATATCTATATATGCCATGTTTCAGCTTTGCTGCTGGTGCCAAGGAAAATGTTGGATTCTATTCAGTTTTCTTCATATTCATTTTCCTGCCCACTTAACAAAATTACATTCAATGAGCTGTGGGAGAAATTCACATCAACGGGCCATGTAATGCAATTTCTGGTATATATGCAGGAAGAAAAAATCCTACATTTTCTTTCATTTCTGTCAAAATCAATCAAATTGTACTGAACTGAACATAATCTCTTAAAAAAAAAAAAAATCACCCAGGCATTTCCAGTGAAATAAGCTTCTCTTACATGGTAACATGCACATATTTAAGAGGTCTCTGTTTTATTTTTTTTTAATCATGCCTAATTAGTTTTTTTTTAATCACCCACACAACTAAGGCTCTTTCCTGCATAATTTATGACATAGAGGGGCCGGTGTCAGAAATCAAATGTTGTAAATTAAAAATAACAAGTTTGAGACTAGTGATTCAATTAAAACCCTAGAAAACATTGGATTATGCATAATTGAGAGCTTGTATGCAGAGATGCATGTCATGCTTGTCAGCTTGGATGGGAGGATTGGATTGGAGCTGTCAAGAGCATTTAAATCAACTCAGTAAAAAAATTAGAAAACAAAGATGATATTTATTATTAACTTCCAGTGTTCAAAAATAAACTGAGAGGTATTTAATTTGAATGCTTAGATGACAAGGCTTTATTTATAGCAGAAGTTATAAAACTCAGTAATAACCCGAGCTGGCACAGATGTAAAGATACTACTGTGCAGCTGAGCTGAAGCCCACAGTGTGAGGATTCAGCAGTTGGCCCTGACTCAGGTTCAGCTAATAGAAAGCTGTGTTGGAAGAGAAGAAATCCAGATTCTTGAAGGGAGCCATGAATGACCAAATCCTGATTTTTTTTTATTTTTTTTTCCCTTTTCTTGCCTTTCTTTTATTCTCCTTAGAAACTAAAGATGATACATGAAATGCTTTGCAACCTCTGAAAATGGATAAGGCTATCTAGAGGATAGGCTGACTTACCATGGTAGCCCAGCTTTGCAGGACCAGTCCGTACCACTATTTGGTGGGAATAGCTAAGGTCTAAAGATTGACAGTATCTTCCCACTTCAGCCACGCAAGCCAGAGTCAGTTTTAAACTTTATTTGAAATTGCTGCATCAACAATAAATTGTGTTGTTGAGACTGAATGTAAAAACTAGCTGGGATACTTTCTATGTTTGAAATTAAAAAATGCATTTTCATTTTTAGGTTGAGAAGAGACATTCCAATAAAGTAAGGCTTTGAATCTCAGGACCAGAATGTATGTATCTTGAAACACCTCTGAAACAATCTGCAGGACTCCCCCTAGCCATCAGAAATACACTGAAGAACAAAATGCATACGAAGATCACCCAATTCGAAGCATATCTAGCATTCGCTTAAATAAGCTTTTATTTTTATAAACCAAACTATTCCCTACTGATATGTCCCTTTGTATTACTTGAGAACTTCTTGCAAGGTACCCAAAAATGCTGGATAATTGTAACTTTTTCCCCCTAGTTTTCTTTTAGCAAGTCCCAGACCATGAAATCTCATCTTTTTTTTCCCCTGAGGCTTCTATAAATCTACTTTTGCCAGTGCAGCCTGTGTCCTATTGGGTTGCCTCATACCAAACACCACAGGAACGCAAAGGGATTGCCATCAGCCTTAGAAAGTTTGAAAGCAGACGGCTCAGGGAGGAGACACCCAGGAGAGGTGATGCCAGCTTTTTTTAATATTTTAAGATGCTTAAACCTAAAGATAATGTTAGGGAAAAATTCTTAGCTCAGGAAAAAGCAGACAGAACATTCAGAGTGTGGAGAAAACTATGTGAAGAGTTAAATTCTTCTCCTTTGGTACACCGCTAACGGCTGACGTCAACAGGATTTGTGAATGCACATCTGAGAGAGGAATTTGGCCATAAGTGAGGTGGAAAAATGATTGATGACCACCTAATGGCAGAGTTGGATCAGCGCAATCACGCAGAGGAGCTGAAAGTTGCTCAGTTTATCCTCAGCAGATTTCTATCAATTTCCCCTCTGAGCACACAGGCAGGTGGAGGACAGACAGCTCTTGGTACCCAGAGACACTGGCAGAAAATGAGCCCTACACATGGCCACAAGAGAAGGGCTTTAGGGAGCCCAGCAATGGAGGAACATGCCACAGATGAGATCCTGGGCCACCTTTCACTGAGCATAAACAGGAGATGTACAGCAGCCCTAAATTTAGGCTGTGAGACAGAGATGTATGTAGGCAACCTTCAAGGATTCTAAAGGGAAATACACAGTTAAATCTCTATAGTGAATCTAGCAGTAAAATTTTAGCAAATCATTTTTTTTTTTTTTTAAAAAAAACCTCAATTGGTAATTCCAAATCTTTGCTATACTAAATTCCTCTTACAACCTATGAACACTTGGTAGCATTTACATATACTATCTTTGTATCTCTTTCATCATCTTTCTTTGATGTTTTATTAGTTACAAGGTTTAGCCTAGAAAAGCCTGTGCATTCCTCTTCACTTAAAAAAAATAAAATAAAAAAAATGTGTGAAAGGTTTTAATTTAAGCCATTTTGAGAATTCTCCAAATTATAAGATGACTATAAATATGAGTAGGAGACTTATGTAAGCTCAAGAGATGAAGAAATGCTGTATGATTTTTGCTATATTGGAAATTGGAGCCTTACTCCTCAAAGTTTAAAATATCAAAGGCATTTTCCATTTCTATAGGTAAAATCAACTAAATGAGAAAGTTGTATAGGGGATCTCCAAGTGCCTTCAACACTGGTCTAGCTTTGCTCTTGTTAACTTCTCTAACAGTTTTCTTATGAGCTTCAGTGGGAACAGAGTTCAGCCAGAGTCCTTCCATTTATTAACTCCAGTGTCTGGGAAAAGGATCAAATTTTGCTGTATTTTGGAGGAACTGCTGGTGTCAGTAAGTTAATGTGTAATACTAAAAAAAGTTAAATTCCATTTTTCTTAGAGCACAACCAGTTATCAGAGTTCACCACTACAATATAAGCAAGCAGTTTTCTCCTATCCTAAGATGAAAAGATAAGAATTTCATTTGAATAGCATTTCTAGACTGAAAAGATTGGAAATTAGGGACAAATTATTGCAGGAAAAACCATTAATCATTAATGTTGAACACTATTATGTGACTTTTCCCTTTGCTGTGTTCTACACTTCCATTTCCCACAGAAGTTTCTGTGTTCCCTTTTTTGGATTATGTCATACGGAGGAAAACTGTAAAAAAAAAAAAAAAAAAAGGAAGTTTATTGGAGTTCATCTTGCAAAAGTACCTGACTAGTAAAACTGAGCACAGATTTCTAGAAAAAGACAATAAGCAAATGTGTTGAAGGCTGGATGTGAATGAGTAAGGTCCATGAGAATAGGAATGAAATTCTGGGTCTCCAGATGCAATTTTCTACACTGCAATTTTCGCTGAGATTAACACTTCACCCTTTGCCCTTGATCTCTACATGCTATGACCTGCAGTGTTAAAGGTCTGGGGCTGAGCGGCTGGAAAGCTGCATGGAGAAAAAGGATCTGGGGGTGTTGGTCAGTGTTTGGCTGAACATGAATCATCCGTGTGTCCAAGAAGTGATCCAGGCAGTGGCCAAGTAGGCCAGTGGCATCCTGGTTTGTATCAGAAATAGTGCATCCAGTAGGACCAGGGAGGTGGTTATCCTGTATTCAGCACTGGTGAGGCTGCACCTTGAATACTGTGCTGCCTACACTGTGAGCAGAAAGAGGGCTCATGAAAGTTTTCTCTGAAATCCAGCAAAGGCAGATCCATAAGATAACCATTTAGAGAAACTGTGCAAGCACTTACCTAAGCTTTCAACCCTCTCCTTGATCTACATTGGCTCTTAAGCAGAAATTCCTTTTGAAGAAGACTCTATGAAGCCACTGACCCACTGAGAACAAGAGGGGATGAATATGTGCCCACTTTTGAGAGACATATTTGAATTTTCCTTTCTGACCACAGCCTAAACTACTGTAAAATAGAGAGGGTGTGTGAGCTCCATCTTCTTGTAGGTATATTTATCATTAGAACTGAAACTGTACTGGGACAGACCACTATGTAGAGTTGCATCTTTCCAACACACTAGCAGTGCCTTTGGACTGGACTTCATATGTTATACCTACATGTACCACTGCGGCTTCAAACCAGAAATACGCCTTGACTACAGTCCTGTCTCCTACCAGAGTGATGACCTATGGCATAAATCTGAGGGCTTACACTGCATACCCTAGTCAGTGTCATGAACAGGATGTAACATGCTTAAGGCTGCAAATCATGCAGCGACAGTGCTAGGGGAGATAGTGCTTTGTTTTTTGTGGATTGGAACTAGACAAATCTGATACAACTTTGTCAATAATGCTGTTTGCTGACTCTGGAAATGGGTGCAGACTTGGCCTGCCAGAGATGTACCAGGAGTGGTCCAGAGTCAGGCAGCAAGCTATCAATAAAGCAGCAAGGGCCATGTACAGTCTTCCTTTATCCTCTCAGCCAGCAGTGCAGACATACATCAGAAGATTAAACCCGTGAAAACCAAGTTTCTAGATGCCAGTTAGGCATAAGCAGGAGTGAATTCTCAGTTGAAAATTTAAGTATATCACAGCCCTTGCAGAGAGAGAAGTTGCGTGTTTTCTGATGAAACTTTCAGGGAAGGAATGCTGTGTGGTTGTGATTAGTGTCTGTCAGGTCAGGTGACAACTTAATGAAGATTTCCAGGGTTACAGTTTGGCATATAGACAAAAACATAATTTCCTAATTCCTGCTAGAGACTTTCCTAATTCCTTTGTTTCTTTTTGCATGTGGTTTTACATATCTAGAGAACATTATTAGCAGAAATGTAGGTGCCATGGGAAGAAAACTATCTTCCTCTGGGGTAAAGCACCAGCCCAGCTGGGGTTTTGAAGATCTACATTTTGGACTTAGATGTTTACAGTGGCTGTTAGACCCCTAATTCTTTCAGTGGATTTAGGCCACAGCACACAGGCAAAGCCTGGTAGAGTCAGCTAAATTTTTTCTTAGAAGTTTTGAGTTTCTTTGAAGCTGAAACTCACAATGGAACTAATTATAACTTAGCTGTAGTTGTCTGCCTAATGCCTTATGTGAGAGATACTGTACAATTATTTCTATACTTTTTAAAATGCTGTACCATGTTCTATAAATAAATTAAGAGTGTTTGTGATGAACATGAATTCTAAATGTTGAATGATAGGTGTAGAATTTTATAATAAAAATATTTTTCTAATGAAAAGCTTAATTTTGTGCTGACAAATAAAGAAATAAAGCAACAAACCCAACAAGTGATCCAGTTTTTCCATGTTGGTCATAATGGATTTGTGAAACATGTTACTTAGTGAGTGTAGTGACACAAAGGTCTATATAGCAACTATATTATCTTAAGAATCTGCTGAAGTCAAAACTTTCTGATCTAAGCATTCAAAAACTAGGATTGAATTTTAAGATTTATACATTTTCAGATTGGTAAGAACTGATAAAATCATATGATTTAACCTAGGGAACTCAAATACCCATCTGGCAGACGCTGAGGGAGAGATTCCCGCTCTGTGACTGTACTTGCTATGTACCTGCTACAAAAAAATGCGCATTCAATAGATTGTAGGAGAAAGTCTTCATCAGAGAAATGATCTTAAATGTTAGCAGACCTCTAGGTTGCCCCGATGATTATCCTAAAATCCTTATATTGCATTTAATGGAGAGCTTAATAACAAGCTACAAGAAAAGACTAATGTGATATAGGCAACAAAGTATTAACCTCTTTGCTAATCCATTTTTTCAAGACAATGAAAAAGTCTGGTATAATGTTAAGGAAATAATTGGGGCTGCCCCATTTCATAAGACTTGACTAAAAATGAAAGAGAATGGTGTGATGAGAACCAAAGTTTGAAGAGACCTCAGTAATAGGAAAATGAAACAAGGGCTTGAAAACACAGGTTCCAAAATCCCAAATCATCCAAAAAATTAGTAAGTGAAATCCCCAAAATACAGGATCAAAAAAACATCAAAGCAACCGCGTATACACTGCTAACAATTAGAACAGTATTAATTAGCAACAATGTTCTTTAATCTATAAATAATAAAGTGATCAAACAGTCCCACAGAGAGGTGTATAACAATACATATAATTTTACAGTCATAGGTCAAAAAGTCTGTGTTAAATCCCTGTGGCTAATTCATACATTCAGATTTTAAGTTCTGTTTATTGTTTAGTTGAGAGATCACTCCAAGGTGGAAGAGATATGTAAAAATTAGACTCGGAGCCTCAGACAAGCTACAAAACATACAATGAAGGAATTGCATTTAATCTCTGCTTCTTTCTAATGAGGAAAAATACGCACTAAGTAGGAAAATACAATAGGAATTAGAAATAGGAATAGAAAAATACAATAGGAACGAACCTACATTTTAAAAGAAACTGTAAACAGGCACTAAGTTAAGGAATTTCCACTGAATATCAGCAATGAGCTGTGCCCTCAAACTGAGTTACCACAAGGGACCACAGAGCAATAGCTACAGTTTACACATATACATACCACACTCTACAGTAGGGCAAAATACTTAGTAAGCTTCATGATTGAGTTGTGTCAGAAGATTTCTGTGATTAGACCATAGGTTTGTTCTAAAGAGCCAGGTTAATGCTATCCCCATTTCACTACAAGTGAACTGAAGCAGACAGGTTAAATTAATAAGGAAAAGTTAGTTTTGTCTCACTGCATCTGAGAGACCATTTTAGAACTTGATTATATAAGCAGTTAGGAGTCTTCTTAAGACTCATCCAAATTTATTAAGGTTTCTTACATCTGAAACATCACATGATCTTTAACCTCCATCCTTAGTTTTATGTCACTTTTGACCAGTTCAGGTTAATTCCTGGCAATGTTATTATTATCTACCTGAATGAGTAGCATAAAAAGCACCAGGAGTGCAGGCTGAATAGTGGTAACTTTCCCATAATGTCAGACATACAATCCCATTAGACAGGGAGCACTGTGGGGTCCAAGTAGCTTGCCTAAAGGTCTCTTCAGCCTATTCTGGAAAGAGATATCCGCGAGATCCTTGAGGAAACTGGTAAACATGGTGCACTGTACACAAAGGGAAATCCTCCCAGGCCAACACTCAGCACTTCCACAGAGGAGTCAGTGAGCACATGGATAAAAGGGAGCCAGGACAAGCAACATATTTTATCTTCAAAAAGATATCAACAGGATTCCACATCAAGATCATTAAAGGAGCTAAGTTACCTTTGGACTACAAGAAAAGTCATTTCATAGGCTAAAATACCATCAGTACCTGGAACTTAATGGATATTCTTCAGGACTTAGAAATAACACTGATAAGCTTCCTTAGGGATCAGTGCTGGTGCTGGTTTTATTCCTCAGGGATCAAGAAGACTTCACAAAGTTGCATGTGGTGTTATAGATGGCAGAAAATATTTTGTATAGAACGTATATTGAAGTAGTGAATTTGGGAACACAATTTACTCTTTGCCTGCATGTCCTGAACTCCGAGCTGCCAGTCACAGCCCATAAAAGAGACCTTGGAGTCACAGCTGGTTGGTTTCCAAACCTGTTACCTCTGTACGGTGACAGACAAAAAGTAGTAGCACTGGGTGTCATAAGAAAGGGCTCCAAAGGAGGGTTGAGGACATCATTTTGACATGGTATTAAGCTGGGATGTGCTACAGTTCACTGCTGTGTGTGCAGTCCTGAATGTGTGTTGCAGAAGGGACTTAGTGGAGTTGGAGGTAACAGGGGAAACTAAACATGAAGAGGATCCAGAAGATTGAATGGCTGCCTTCAAAAAGGAAGACAATGAAGACTGGGACTCTGTTTTGGAGAAGGGACACACTGAAGGGGAGAAGTAATCATGATGGAATCATCTGGATGAGCAGAATGCAGTGCTGTTACTGACCACAATCTGCACTTCTCTAACCAGGAAGCACCTGTCTTTCTCTGTGAACTGGCAAATTGCTTACACCATGGTGCTCCTGAAGTTTCACATTACACAATGGTCTGGAGGCAAAGGGGAAACAAATGGACAGGAAAACATCTTACAGCAGTCTGATTAACATACTTGGGTCTCCCTCCATCCCTCTTATTTGAAAATAATTTGGCCTTAGCAGAAATTCTTACTATTAGTCCCCAAGTACATGACCTTACACCACTTGTTTTATACACTTCATTATGAATTTAAAATACTTTGACAGAAAACATATATTCCATACACAACACAAAGTAATTATATGCACAAATACATATTTGGTATGTTATACACGTTTATATATATAAATATCAAGTTACTGTCATTCCCAGGTGAACTTGAAGACAGAATTGACCTGTCTTGATGACGGAATACAAATTTTCTCGTGAGCTAACAAATTGGTCTTGAACATTTTAAGTTTTCATTTACATATGCTGCATACGTTACTTCTCTCAATTCAATTATGTAATGTTCATTATTTAATCTTCAGAATGTTTTGCAGATTAGTTAGAAGTGAAACTTTTTTCAGAGTCCTGTGTGACCACCAACTTTCATCTTAGTGATTAGTTCACCTTTAACCACTGTAATGCAGTTTAACATTGAATGACTTCATACTTAAGCAATGTTTGTAACAGTGCTTCATCATCAATATCTTCTGGAAACTTTACCATTGCTTTACTACTGCTTACAAGAATCCTTCAGCATCTGCCTGTGAAACTCAAAAGCCCTGTAACAGTACATTTTTTTCTCTTCACATATTGCACAGTGATTCATTCTATATTCTGCTTTTATTGGTAACCAGGAAGCCCACAGAGCCTTCCACTCCTGTTCTTTCTTAGGACAGTGATCCCATACACATCCTAAAGATTGTACTTCTCTGTTGGGAATAACTCAGAGTAAAGGGAAATTGTTTCTAAGACAGACCTCTCCATTCGCACCACTGTTATTTGCAGTGCATTTCTCCTCAGCAAAGAGAACATCAGACTCCTCTGGCTTGTGGACGAAGTGAACAACTGAAGACTTTATTTTCTTTGCCCTTTATTTTTATTTTTATTTATTTATTTTTTTTAAGTATTCCTCTTTTTGTGTGATGTGTAGCACTGGAATATTGCACTTGTCATCCTAGCTTCTTTCATTTTTTCAGTTGAGCACCCAACAAAAGAAGTGGATGATTTGATTTTTTGGATGATTTAAGCTATGAGAAGCCTTTGAGCTGTCTTTAACCAGAAAAAAAAAGGTCTCTCTTCTTATCCAGTTCATAAAAGCTCATTCATCACTGCAGTAGGTTGCAACAAGTAAATTTCCTTGTACATAGAGATTAGCTTAGCTGTTAGCTGCAAGCTCTAGGTCTTGCTGCTTAGTGCTGCTCACTCCTATACTCAAAACTGCTAGATACTGTGTCTGAACAGGGATTTCAGAATCAAACAGACATTCAAGAAGAAAGAATTTAGCTAAAAATGCTTTAAGCTACAAATATTTTTAGATTTCCAATAACTGCACTGAGAAGAGTACTAAACAGCATTTAGCTATGGCCTTTTCTTTTTACATTGCCTACAGCTGATTCCTGAAGATGAGGATCACAGAAGCACAGAATCACAGAATTGTAGGGCTTGGAAGGGACCTCTACAGACCATCAAGTCCTACCCCCAATCACTTTTTCTTACTACATCTTAGGCTTTTCCAGGCTAACAGTATCTTGTGAAGGTACTTATATATTTTCCTCTAGAAAAGCAGGATTTGCAGACAAATACATCTGGGCTGTATGATACACGTTCTTGCTTACCAATAGCATTTTTTTTTTCTGTAGAAGTGTAGGTGGTTCAGTTCTCGCAAAGAACGCAATCATATGTGCTGATAGCTCTAAGTCCACAGGGTCTGCTAGCTTTTCGTGAAACTGCAGGAGTTCTCTGGCACTGTTTAGTCTTTAGATTTTAGCTTATGCAACTGATAGTTTCTGCATTTCTGAATTTTTCACCTGGGGGACTAACTAATGATTATTTGGATCTATTCCTTCTCTACTTGTCTCACTGTCTGCCCCTTCCCTGAACTGTATAATTCTCTGTAGCAAATATAACATGATTCATGGTACATAAATGAGCCAGAGAGAAAAACTAACTGTCCTCTTTAAGGGAGCAAAAAGTAGGTTGTGCATTGTTACAGATAACATCAGAGAGATAATCAACACAAAAACATACTTTCTTTTTCTCATCATGTCTAATAATTTGAGAACATTTTTATGTTTCATTTCAGTAAAATTTTTCAGGACAATGTCTTATTTGCACTAGGGACGTCTCATAGTTAATTCCAGTTTCAGAAAAACTCATTGGCACATTCCTCCATATTGATGTCAATAATTTATAATTCTTTAAAAATTTAAAATTAAATACACTTTAGAGGTCTCTGCACTATGAAAAACTTGGACCCCCATTTTCAGATTCCTACTCAGAAACTTAGGTTTGGGATATTTATTTGAACGTCATAGAATGTCTATGTAAGAAAATGACTCATCTTAGAATTTTATAAGTAACTAGGGCCAATATCTTAAAGTTACATATGAAATTGTAAAAGAACAAAATTGAATTATAATTCAATTGCCACATCTAAGAGTAAATCTTGTCTATGATACAAAAAAATGGAGATGAAAATAAAACAGCTTTCTGATTGCTTTTCCTCTCTGTGGTGAAATTTGTAACTGGATCAAGACAATATTTGCTGTTCATCCTCTGACATATATAGACTAGACACACTCTGCTTTTGAAAGGCTTTATTTTGCAACCCATAGTTCAGCTCTGTAATAATAAAAAAGAGTGCAGCCTTCTAAGCTGGAGAGACTTCAGTAAGTCCACGCCTCTTTGTAGTTGCTTGTGGTGGTTATTTAGCAAATATATAGAGAGAGAGGCACACGTAAAGACTACAAAATATTTACAGAAGAACAATTGCAAGTATTTGCTTAAGTAAGATGATTCTCAGCTAACCAGGACACAAGAATGTATATCATGCAACCCTGATTTCACAACTTAGAAATATATGAACACTGCACCTTCTACATGCTGATAAAGAACTTGAAGAATAATAAATGTTTTTTTTTTTTTAATAATAAATACATTTGACAAAGTCAGTTTGCTCAGAAACAATCTGTGAACAGATAGATAAGTTCAGTGAATGTGATTTTTGTCATAAATTATTAACCTATGACTAGTAATTAGCTCCCAAACATGGAATTCTAACGTGAGCCTTCTGCAAGGAGCTCTGAGTGAATATCCTCATGCTGCCAAGTATTGGAATTGTCCATTAGCAAAGCAGTCATTGCATGTTCAGGACTGGAGTTAGCATAGGGAAGTAATAATTTAATTGTGCGTGGAGCTTGGGGAAATATTTTACATAAAGTACTTTTTACTCAGGCTACTTTCCTTTCACCCACTGTGAAATCAAGAATAACAGAGGAAGTTGGACAAGCTGATGATCAAAGTTTAAATGTCGCTCGCAGCATCTCACAGACCTCAATTTGAATTCTACCCAGTGTGATCCATGACATTCCTATTGTCTTAAGGAAGCTTTGAAAGAAAAGGGAAAAAGAAAGCTCAAAAAAAAAAAAACCCCAAAAAACAAAAAACCTAAAAAACCCAGAAAAAAAAAAAAAAAAGACTGAATTAAAATGTAAATTAAAAAGAAAAAAGAAAAAAAGGAAACAAAAGATTTTCTTCTACTCTGCTGCTGATTGCAGTGGGGTTTCCTGAAGATAAGCACTCATGTAATTATCATCCTGAATTTAGGGTTTTCATGCAGTTTCCCTTACTGCAGTACCTAAGCTGTCACCATCTTTCTCAAAGGTATCCAGACACTCTGAGGTGGCAAAATACTATTTTTTACATACTAGGCATGAAGAAAAAAAACAGTGACTGAGGGAGAATTGTCAGTGCTCACTAAGGTCCGAATTTATTTCACTTATTTTAGGTTTCACCTATTTAAGTACTAAAGCTAATACTGTAACAGCCCTTCTGTAGAGCTTTGGGTAGCTGCTCCCCTGATGTCCCTATGTACTTTAAGCAGGACGTATGGTTAGGCAAAGACACACAGAAACACTGTGATGGAGCAAGGACTTTCTGAACACTTCTCCAGCTCTCATTTCTGAGCCTCGTTCCTCACTGGTCAAGTCTTTGCTTATTATTACTGGAAAAAGGGGACTATGTTGTGGTGAGAAGTGATTGTGTGAGTGCACGCAGATTGATATTTAGTTGGACTGTGAAGTTACAACTAAAATAGCTATAACATTTCCTGTTACTGCAGGCAGCTGTGACTGAAAGGCTGTCAACCAAAGGGACAGGAAATAAATTTATTCCTCTACAGCTACTGTGCCGCACTTGTGGGTGATGTGGTGAAATGTGCATTGCTGCATCTGTGTCACACCACCTCTGTGGACAGTGGGAGTGCCCCCAGCACTCCCAATGGCAGACATCTCAGTGCATATTTTTCTGGAGTGCTCAGATAGCTCAAACATTCCTGAAGGCACACAGTTTACACAGGAGCTGTTTTGCCTAGTTTCTTCCCTTTGATAATCTGTAAGATTTCATGTCTGAGGAACAAACCTTTCTCCCTGGGCTGAAGTGAATTGGTTTGCTAACTTCAAGAAAAATTCTGCAAGCAAAATTTGGCCCTTCCTGCTACCAGTGATAAAATATCACAAATTTAAGTTTGCAGACTTATAGTGATGATACATAGTGATACGTAGCTGCAATCAACCTTGAAAGACTTTGATCCTAGCCCTTGGAGCACAATGTGTTGTTTTCCATTAAAAAAAAAAAAAAAAGAAAAAAAAAAAGCTCAATCTCTCATGCTGTAAATATTGAATTATCATTAATATATTAGCACAGAGAACTTAAGCCCTAAGACCTTCAGTGTCTTTGCTGAAGTCAGCAGCTTCATCCAGAGCCTATCATGGGTGTCTCTTGTGTAAATCCTTTGAAGTTAGTGCTGCTCTGAAGTGAGGAGGGAAACCAGGAATTTTAAGGGGAAATAAGTATGTATTCAGCGGGCAGATGCGTGTTGTTCTGGGAAGAGGTGGGAGCAGTCTAGAAACCTATATGGCAGATAGCACAGGACAACAGACTACTTTTGAGGGCTGATCACTGGCGTGTGTGTGTGGCTCCATGGGTGCTGGTGGGGATACACAGCTTTGCATTAACTGGGAGGCTGTACCTTTCTATCTCCAGTCTCACTTAAAGCACTCTCACTTCACCTTCACCAAGCATGCCCCAGCAATTTAGAGCTAGATATCTTACTCCTCCTATATGGGACAGAGGTTGGGAGCCTGCTGGGGGTCCCAGCTAAAGAGAGCCGTGTTTGAAAGAGGGCAGGAGAGGGGATGCATGTGAGGAGTGGTTATGTATAGCCCAGGTGCCAAAACTCCACTGCAGCTTCCGAAACCAACCACAAAAATTCTTCTGTGCTGCCAAGCTGAGATAATGTCTTGAGCTGAATGCATTACCTGTGTTGTTCATCTTCATAAAATTCTTAAAGTTTTCCAAAGTAACACTGACCCAGACTGAAAAAAAAAGAAAAAGGAACAAAAGCAGCAACAAAACAAACCAAAACAACAAATAAAAATAATAAAAGAAAAACACCACAACAAAACAACCAGGAAAAAAAAAAAAAGAGTGGTCGGGTAAGCATACAATGAGAAGCCTTCCCACGGAAAGATAAACAGCTCTTCACTCTGGTGGGGGCATCTAAACAGTGATCTTCTCCCTGCAGTTGAAATACGGTGGTGTTTCTAGTGCTTGAAGCAGATTTACATGGGGTCCAGGTAACAAGCTTTCTTTGGTGGACAGATTTTATTCTTAATCCTTTGAGGTTACACCACACAGAACGAATCTGGCATTTTAACTGAAATATTGTTCAATACATTATATAAACAAACAGGATACAGTGACTTTTTAAAGACCCTGGACAATTTGGTGGAAAAATCCCTACTTCTAACATCTTTTTCTATTGCTATAAAAACACAGAAGTTTCAACTTCTTCTTCTTAAAATTTAGAGCAATTGAAATAAATGTTTTCTTTCCTGGTCATCAAATTATTAGTGTCATTGTTCTGCCATTGGGCAAGGGCAAATTAGGCAAATAGAGCTATCTATTTTCCTTTAAGATCCTTAGGTTGTTGCGCAGCTTGAGGAAGCTGTTCTGTTCCATGATCACTAACCAACAGACTTCCTTACCTATGGTTACTGCAATTTTCTACAGCTGATTGTTTTATCTAAATCTCCCAAGACCAGAAGGCAGTTCACTAATGAGAGAGTTTATGGATGAAAATGAAAATGTCTGTGCTTATTTAATCCTTCTGTTTTTCAAATGTGATGGCTGTAGGAGTTGGCACTATAGCAGTAGTCACATGTTCCTGCAGGCTTTACTTAGGTAGAACTGTAAACTGAGTAACACTCATTTGGATCACATGAGAAAACATGGATGAAAGTTGCAGCTAGAGGTTCTCTTGAACCAAATGGAAGAAAAAAGTAAAGAGTATAGCAGACCAGACACAACTTTTAGATACAGTTTCAGAAAGTATTATTATCGGCCAGGGATTCATTTTCATTGCTAGTTAAATTCCTTAAGACTTGTCTAAACTATGGAAACCTACCCTTGTAAGAAGTGATTGGCCCTCATAACATGGTTGTAAAATAACTCATGTCCATGCCTACAGGACTTTTTGATTTGTGAAAGTGTGTAAAAAAACAAAAAATTCCCACTGGTGGGAGTAACAGGGTAGACAAGATGTCTATGAATGTATCTATTTTTACCACCATCTTGCTTTGCTTTGCTTTTCCAATAGATTTAATGAAAACTGTGGTTGTGGTTCCCACTAGTTTTAACACATTCAGCAGTACTGGAGTCAAGGCTGTGGAGTTTAAACTGATTGTAAATTTCCTCAGTACTAGCCAGAAATTCCTCAGTCATTTCTTTCTTTCTTTTCTATTTTTTCACTCCCTCTCTTTCTCTCTTTCTCTCTTTCTCTCTTTCTCTCTTTCTCTCTTTCTCATTCTTCCTTCCTTCCTTCCTTCCTTCCTTCCTTCCTTCCTTCCTTCCTTCCTTCCTTCCTTCCTCCCTCCCTCCCTCCCTCCCTTCCTCCTTTCCTTCCAACTGCCCTTTAACAGGCACTGCATGAAATCCATCTGCAAGATGTGTGGCTGCTCTGGCTTCTTTCTTATGAAAATGCCCAATGCCTGTACAGACCTAAGGGGTCAGCAAAACAGCTCTGGAAAGTGGAGGTGGAGGATCTGGGAGGTATATAGCAGATGGTTAGAGACCTCAGCAACTGGGCAAAAGCAGAGGGTAAGATAGTTAGAGAGGAGGAATGACTCCAAGATGTGAACAGTCCATGCACCCACATGTGTGGCTCTGCTTTGTCACTCAGTATGCTAGCAATAGCCCAATTTTCTACTGTTGATATTTAGCCAGGGTGTTGAAAAGCTTTGTGTGGGTACCAGAGAATCAGATTCTGGTGTAGGTCTGCACTTTCATCACATTACACAAATATGAGACACAGTACCAAGGAGGATGCATTATTTAACCTTAACACTTCAGTGATGGATAATCAGATGGATAGCTACACTTTCTTTTAAGGATGTTCATTTACTTTTGGGGCTCTCAAATGACATGTTAGTGTTTGACCCACTTCAACAGTCTTTCAATGAATATGCATAATTGTAGCTTAGTTCCAAAAACAATTCTAAAGCTGAAAATAAATGTTTTCTTTTCTCTTGGAGGGAGAGAGAAGTCCATATGTCTAACAACCACAGGCAGTAGCTGTCTCTTTAAGTTTTCAAATCTTCATAACCAATTTACAAATGAGTACATTTCTATAACCTCCATGAATAGCACACACACACACATATATATTTAACACAAGAGTATGTTTTATTTGGACTATCCCTCTTTCTTTTTCCCCCAAGGAAGTGCACCACATGAAGAAGAATGCGTGGGTGTTGTAAGAGCGAATGATTTTCAAGCTGTAAGGACATTATGGCCTCATGTACCCTAGGAAATGTACTTGCTGCTGATGATTGGTGTCAGCAATGACTGCAGCTGAACAGTGCTGAAAACATTTTAAGTCCTTCTGTCCCCCAGCTCACACAGTATTCAGCAACATTTCAGGTAGTTTGATTAAAATCAGAAGAGGCACTGATTCCACAAGCCTGGTATTAACAGCAGAGTGAGCCCTAGTGCAGACAGCTGCCTGGCTCCAAAAGCCATCCGCAGTGCTCCGTGTGCTTGACGTGTCCTGAAAATGGCTTCTGAGCCAGAAAGCTGTCTGCACTAAACTGCTCACTATTTATGATACCCCTTTTCTTGTGTCAGGTTCAGAACTGGGCAAAAATTAAGGAAGTGCAGTTGAAAAATATAAATATTCTTTTTTTTTTTTTTTTTTCTTTTTTTTTCAGATTTGCTCACTAGAGACGCTCATAATTTTTGGCAAAAAATTTTTTTGTTTGGTGAATTACATTTTTCCTCATATTCTTTTCATGGAGGAAAGGAAGTGTGACTGAAAAGATGACAAAACCAATATTTTACTTTTTAAAGATTTTTAATTAAGAAATGTTTTTCAATTAAAAACTTTCCTTGACAGAACTCTTTGTAATGAAAGGATAAGGTGCAGTGTACTTCAACATTATTTCCACAGGAAACAGCATGAATAATCCTCTACTACCCAGTACATTCTTCCAAATGAAGCTGAAATGCAAAGCTAATAGCGTTGGCCTCCAATAAAAGTGTAGTGATAGATATCAGCACCTTGTTAACAGAAAGACTTTTTAACAGTGTCCTGCCCTCCTAAGTAAAAAGTCCCATTCTAGGAAACACTCACTTCCTTTTGAATAAAAGAATCGTGAAATAATTTTGAAATAATTTTGAACAAATCTTGGAAAAAAAAAAAAAAAAAAGGAATTAGAATATTTGGCCTGTTGAGTGGATTCAAATGCTTTGCAAGAAGAATCTAATTAATTTGTTTTTACAGAATTGAACATATTTAATTATATTCACTGAAGAACTGGTACAGAAAGATAGACGGAAACATCTTAACTCCTAATTCGGATGACATTAATTTATATCATTTTTCAGAACACTTGCAAGGGTGAGAGCACTGTATTTTATGAATGGAATAAGGAGAAACGTACTCACAGGGTCTCTTTGCTCTTGGGGAAGCGTTTATGCCACAAGGTGTCATACCAAGTCCAAATGGACTCCAGTGACAAATCATACCTGTTCAGAGCAGTAGGCTTAAGGTACCTAATCAAAGATCCAATTTCTGATTCCTAACTATATGAGAGATGGGGGAGATCAGACATTTAACTTCAGTCACCTAAGTGGGAGTGAATTATTGCAAATTTGTTTGTACAACTTTGCACCTCTGCAGGAAGTTAAAAAAATAAAATCACAAAATCATGCCTACTCAGTTTAAAGTAAATGATGCAACTGTTCCTTTCAGCGTTTTTTGCATTTATATTCTGTCATCAGATAGTATTGCACGTCCTAGCAGTAGCCCTGCACTGGTAAAACTCTCTCTAAAAGAGCATCATTTCAGATATAGAATATCAAGCTGGATTCTTTGTGCAAAACTTGTTATTTGTTTGGAAGCAAGTGGAGGTTACTGCACAGAGAATAGACTCCATACAGCATATTAAGTGATACACCTCTCTGCCTGGCTGAAATCGTGTGTGAACCAGGTGCATTTGAAAGGTATGTGTGTTGTATTCTAAAATGATGCTTACCTCATCCTGTTGGTTCAGTGATAATCCCCCCTTACACACATGAATATACTTGGCACCCAACACTTCTCCTTTCACGTGCAATAAACTGAAAGGTCATTAGTGCTGTCAGTCAGCAGTACATCTTGTTCTCTAGCTCTGTGAAACACATTGGGCTTGCTGTCTGCTTCCCAGGCTTGGGAGATTCAGGAAGGTTTTGGAATACAATGGAAATTTTCCTTGCATTAGCTACTGGAAAAAAGAGACACCCTGAAGGCCTTGTCTTTTTTCATTAAATTCATAAAAAGCTGTATAATTACAAAGCTTGTGCAATGCTAATTTTCTACATAACTTTCACACTTTATCAGCCCTAAAATATATCTGAAGTGGCAGCACTGATGCACAGATCAGGTGCCAGCCAGCATATCCTGCCACAGCTGATGTGACCCACAGAAGCACAACCTGGTCTGTAAAGAATTAAGAAGGAATACCTCTACTAAAGAAGAGATGCTCTGGCTGGATTACTCAGTGAGCACTGACAGAGTGTAAGCATTGCAAATTTGCCCTTGCTGGGCAGAAATGTACCTTAATTAATGAAAAATAGAACCCCCCAAAATCACACACAACTATTTTGCAAAGTTACATTTCATTAATAACCATAAACAAACCTGTAAATGGTGCCCATTGGAAGGATAATGTTTTTCCCTCTCTCTGAGAACATGTGTTTGTAAACCATGTAACTGGGCCCCGAGTAATTTTGGAGTGAGTAATTTCCGAATGTGCAATTACAAATGGCTAAAGTGCAATAGCTCCCCGAAGCATCATCACAATTTCTGCAGTGAGTGTTTAATTGTAGCCAGACTTTGTAACCTTACCATGGCCTGTGTCCTTGCCATAACCCTAGGCCTAGGCTCCACTCTTCAACATATGGGAAAATTTTTCAAGCTGATTGCTCCAATCTGATTAGGGGAAGTTATGTAGCTGCCATTTATTCAGATTCTTGTTACCACACTCTAACAGCTGCTTTGTAAAAGATTCCCATTAAGTCCATTTTCTGCCTACTCCAATTCCAGCATGCTTGTCAAAGTAATTGTGATTGTACTGATCGCTCTGATGGTGCCAGCAATGAAAAAAAATTAAGAATCTCTTTGGTACCAGGTTGGCAGGACAAGAATAAATTGGATATGAGAAAGACCTGCTTTAGCCAGATTTCCTACTCTGAACCCCATGGTGCGTTATGGTGAATTCCTCCATGCATAGAGGCACAGGTGTCTCTGGGACCATTTGAGAGGAGGAACTTGCTCTGTATCGGGTGACTGCTAAAAAACTACTACAATTCCTTCTTAATTGCAAATGTATTTTTCCTTTAGTTGCCACTACGGCAACCTAAAAAGCCTTGCTGGGTTTCCATTCCCAGTTGTGATCATGTTGAGATTGAAGAGCTGCGCACACCTGAAATGTCATGCCAATACTACAGAGCAAGCAGAGAATAGAAGGCCTTACATCAGAGTGATATTTTCCAAATTAAAAAAAAAGAAAAGAAAAAGAAAAAGGAAATGTCATATGTTCTTAAGTAAGGATTTCTAAATGATGAGAAAGTACCCCAGAATTGCTACCAGTGATTTCAGCCTGTCTAGAAAGCCATCATCCACACTGGATAAAGCACCCTTTTTTTCACTTTTTATTCAGATACTTTTCTAGGTTGAGAAGTTCCAATTAAGCACACAGTTAGAGGGGCATTGTATCAGTTTCTGATATGAATATAAAAGTGATTTTGTGATTAAGGCTTAAAAAAAGTCCAGGCTTTACATTTGAAACAGAACCTGTGTGTTCGTGTGTTTGTTGAACACCTTAGAGTTGCTTACACTTATTCCAAAACAAATGCCTTCGTCTCTTTACATTTCAAAAGTGTTTTTGCACTTACTGAAGCCAGTAAAGATTTTATCATAGCTTGGTACACAGATATGCAAGATTAACAAATTTTTTACATTCTTTCTTCTAGCTAAATGGAAATCACTGTTAACATGATTAATATCTGTCATATGTTTCAGTACTTGCTATCCCATGCAGAAACAATAAGGTTCAAAAGCAAATGAAATAAATAAAAAAAAAAAAAAATTAGAATTATACCGACCTTAAGAAGCTTTTGGTTGATAATGAGCAATTATAAAAATTACTTTCTATTACGTATAATCCTTGGATTATGGATTTTGGAATTTCGACTTATATACCACCACCAGCCTTAGACGTTTGGCTGAGATGGTTTTAATGCGTTTCTCCTAAAGTGTTTTGGTCTTACTGTTTTTTGGACCAAAATTAACTGAACGTAACGTATGAAAATTCTCCAGTCTGAATTTTAGCAGCAGCACAGCGTGCTTTTGTTTGAAACAGGCTTAATGAGTACCTCTACCCAGACTGTGTGAAACATTCATGTCTCAAACCCGTAAACCCAGTATCAGTTTAAGTGTAGTCTAAGCAAGTTAACTTCCCAATCTACATTATTTTACATTTAAGGTCTTCAGATCTTGAAATAGTTAAAAATGACCTCAAATAACAATATTTATCCTTTACTTTCTGTGGTGAAAAAGAAAGATTTGACTACTGAGTTATTTCAGGTTTTGAAAACTTTTTAGAAGTTGACAAGCGGAAAAGTTCCACACTAAGTTATGAAATCAGTGAAGTTAGATTATTTTTATCTATTTAAGTGATGATTCCAAGTTCTGGGTGTAGATCAAATAAAAGCTAAAAGGTAAGATATCTGAATGTTTCATGCTGTGTTTCATCAAACCTAAACCAAATAACTAAGAAAGCCCCTAAGTAAATTTGTTAAGTCTTAGAACTTAGTCTTAGTAGAAGGCATCCTTGGAAATGAGACTTTTGTTCTTTGGTTAGTTATGGAAATTATCTTCAGTACCCATGAGAAGGGATCCCATATGTTCTCTATTACCTCTGGCTTTCCAGAGGTCAGCAGCACAGAAGTTTATTTGGTGAGTTGTCCACGTTCCATGTTCCATGACAACCTGTCTGAAGGGGTCATGTTCTTGGACAGAGAATATTACACTTTCAGAATATATTTGATTTGTTCCTGGTGGCTAATAACACTTCTCAGATGTGGCTGAACCTCACTGTAAAATAAAATGGTTAGTAATTCCAGCATTGGATGCTGGCAAGCTGAACATAGAACTTTTCTGCCATCACTGCAAATGAATCATGCTCTCCAGAATCCCACGTGTCTCATCAGCCTATCACAGAAGGTCTCTCACAGGTTTGCCTCTAGCTTCTTTTTGATGATGTATATTATAGGAAAGGACAATTTGGCATTACAGAGGCAAGAGGAGAAGACAGGCAAAGAATTTAATGTCATTAATATTACCTCATGATCTCTTGGCAGAAAATACTTTTATGAAGTAATTTTTGGAGTCAAAGCAGAGTCTAAACATTTTTAGCTTGAAAATGGTAGTGAATAGAGTTTTATTTCCATCCACAGACAGAAATGGTTCATCATTTATGCCCACCAGTAACCTAAGGGACCAGTCCAAAGAACATCTGGCTAAGCATATTCAAACATCACCCTTGAGAAATGTAAAGTCAAGAATCAAACTACTAAGCTCTAGATCATTATGAAGCCTTTCTTTCTAAAGACACTGATATACACCACAATTGCAACCTGTTTGAATTTTATACGAACGTGTCTCCCTCAGTTTCTATCAAAATGTTAATTTTATGATGGCTTCTTGTAGGTCCTAGTGTTTATTTTAAGTCCACGTGAGTTAACTGTTGGTTAGACTTCCCAGGGCACCTCTATTTTTCCTAGGATTCGGTTGATGGGATTTTTTTAAATACTTGCTTTTTCTAGGACAAGAGACTGGGTGGCCAGACTTCTCAATGGTGGTGAAGTAGTGGTGTAACACCTTCTGAGAGAGTGGCAAAATTGTTCAAATCCCCACTGCTTTATAGGGATTAATTTAATGGGAGCTGTCAGTGAACATCGGAGGTGTGAGAGAAGACTAGGGTGTTGCAAGTGCTCTTGAAACCATGCTCTGGCTGCATACCTGCCAACATTTCAAATGTTCAAAGTAGTAGACTTGGCAAATAGGTCGTCTGGTTTCTATGGCTGCCTGCTTCTGCAAAGCCTCCTGCCCCCTTTCTCCTTGCCTCTCAACAGGACCAGAAGGTTGGCTGGGCCTCTCAACAGGCTGGTTTTTCTCCCTCCCTCCTCCTTCAGATCCAGACTGGTAGTCAGCCACTCTGCACTGAGATCCTCCTGCTGCTGTTGTTCAAAGAGGCAAGGTATCACCGATTTCTGATTCAGGTGCCTTTCTTCAATGACTGTATACCTGTCATCTTAGCAACAGTAGAAATTCTGCAGTTATCAAGGAGCATGTTGGCAACATAGATCCAAAGGTCTGGAGCTGGCAGGCACATTTTGCAGGTACCATGATGTACACTTTAGAGAAACACCAGCCAAACCACTGGGAAGATGGTTTATAAGAGGAATTATTATCTGCTATTAAGTTATTTAGCAAAGGGGAGTGGCAAATGTGCTTGCCTTTGCAAGAAAAACTTTTCTAGGTATGAAACTAGGTAGGACAAAGGTGGAATTGATTTCAGATCTCAGCTCTCAGGTGGAGGAAGGTCACATAAAAATGTCCTGCTTTGTTTTAAGTAGAAAGTTTTTTCTCTAATGACTATTCTTGTGAGTCTGTAGATTTTGTATGAAACACAAAACTAGCAGGCTTGTTCGCTATGTCCAACTATCTATTCAGCATTTATATGTGATTTTATACATAAAGAATCCAAGCACATCCAGCATGTACCTGATTTCCCATTTTTACATATTAAATGTATCTCTGCATGCTCAATAAACTCAGTGCACCCAGCATGAATGTGAGATGTTAAGCAAATTTCCACAGGCACACAAATTTTCTGAGATTTGCAAGAACCCAGAAACTCAGTAGAATCAGCAAACCTGAGCAAATGGCCAAATTCCTTCTTCCTGCCACGAAGTCAACAGTAACATGGTAAAACAGAGGGGTGGTATGTGACTCACAGAAGTGAAAATCTATGGCCTGAAGTGTCAAAGTTGGCAAGCATGCATTCTACTCGGGGGGGAGGGAAAAGAAAAAAAAAAAAGAAAGAAAGAAAAAAAAAAGAAAAAAAGAAAAAGAGAAAGGATTAATGGAGGCTGTTGTCTATTGTGGCTGTGTCAGGAGAAAGGAAATAGGAAAACAGAGCTCTCAAAGTCCTAACCTCCAAGTATGTGAATCTCCCTCTGCATTACTCTTATTTTGATCTCAAAAAATGAATCTAATGACCAATCACACATAGAAAAGTGCGATAGCAGACCAGTTAGCTAATAGTCTCAGCAGTGGCAGTAACATTGAGGATTGTGTCTCTGGTTACCAAAAGCTGAGCTCATCTTCTTTCTGGCAGGTTGTGTTTTTTATTCACTGCCTCGTTGATCTTGCTAGCCTTTGGTGCTCTTTATATCTTGCCCATATGCACTGCATTTACTTGTGAGGAGAGAGCATAGGATCCTTCTGAGAACGAAGAATTATCCAACTTTCTTTTCTGAGTGACTAGAGCTGTAAACAGCAGAAAGAAAGAGAGGAGATCTGCCACTGAAGCATGAGAACAGAATTTTAAAAAATTCTCATGTTGGGATTGAAAATTATGGCTGTTATCCTCTGATGGAAGATACCTTCAGGAGAATCCAGAGGAGTCTCCAACTGCAAGAGCAGGGGTAATTGCATGTACACAGAAGCATGCCTGAAGAGGGCATCGTGGGGAGGACAGGGAAAATTATGTGGATCTTAGAAGATCAAGAGTCAGAAAATGATAAAGTTATAGTGACTCTCTCCAAATCAGCCCTCAATGAGGTGAGTAGAGCACATTTTGCTGTTCAGATGAATTTGAATGCCGTTGTTTGAGATTTCAGCATGGCTCACCCATTTCCTCATGAGTGCTCTAATATGAATAATATGAAAGGAACCTAAAATATCATATTTTAAAGAAAGGAGAGAGGACATTTTCAAAAGAGGAAGCCTAGACATCAATCTCTCTGAGGAATTTCTGGGCTCAGGGTTTTAAATTCAGACCTGGATCTCCAGCACTGAGAAGTGATAGCAGTTAGCCTATCCAAATTTCTTCCCTGCTGGCTAATTCTTGTTCCAGCATGACAAATGGAACTGAGTTTTGGTGTCTCCATGACTTACAGTGTCTTGGACTCCATTCTGTAACAAACTCTCTCCTCTTCCATGTAAAAGAAGGCTATAACCCCAGTGAGGAAATTGCCCTCTGCTCTGACATACACACGCCTACGTATGTGCTAGGTGTTTCTACTGTTAATTATTGTGGCTATATGTCTCATGGTGTCTTTGGTGTTTAGTGCTGGAAACGCCACACAAACATCAAGGTAAGCACTACCTGGAAGGGCATCCTGCTTATCCTGTCTGCTTTGTGTCCTGATGTTTTCTCTAACGCTGGGGAAAGATGAGAAGGAAGGGAAGGGAATGGGAGGAGCATGCCTTGCTCCTATCCTCATCCCGATTCAGGGTGTTGCAGAGGCATGCACTTGGGACCAAGAACTGTCTCTCAGCACAGGCACAGCCTTTGTGCCGGGCAGGGCTGTGGTGAGCTAGTCGACTCCTGCAGCCAACCACACTTCTTCCTTAATGGCATGCATTCAGCTTTGAAGCTCTAGTCTCCCCCGATCAGCTTACTCCATAAATTAATGTGTTAATTGTACGCACAGTGCTGTCTATTAGGGAGGTGTGTGTTTGACAGCCTCCAGCTGCGTGTTTGCAGGGATCCTGTTGTAGAAATCATTACAACGAGCAGTTTTCACAACCTTTTTAATGCACTCTTAAAAGTAACAATTACAGGGGCTTTAACATTTGCAGCTGAAATGTGTTTGGAGAATGGCTCATTCAGCTGCCTTAGTGTTAACTTGATGTTAGATCAGATTGCATGATGCCAAATTAGCCATACACCATGTCTCATCCCGCTAACATTGTAAGAGCTTTTCTTTTCCTTAAAGACAAATCAAAAAGCACCACAATTTTTAAAGCTTCTACTTTAGAAATTCTTTCGTAACAGTTTCCATCTGTTCTTAATTTCTTGCCTGAACAGGCAGGCTAGAAAGAAAATCCTTTACTCAAGGCTCACAAAAGTGTGCAGGCAGTCTGGGCCTGAGACAGAGGCAAGTGCATGGTATATATTTGCAACAGATCCCCTTGACCTCTTATGCCAGTGGGCATTACTGTTACTGTATTGAACCTGGTGTATCTCACAAGCAGTCTTGTCCACTTTTCTCTTTGTCCTTTGATTTATATACCTGTAAATGCAAATAAAAATAATGTTGTTTCTTTTTGTCTAGTTGATGTTAGGTATAGAGGTCAGCCAGGAATGACCATTTCACAGTGATCATAATTCTCATTTCAAATGACCGATCCATCAAGTTGATGGTGTTCTCCATAGAGCCCAAACATCAGCAGGTCTAAGAGTCGCCCGAAGGGCATTCACAGCTACCCCAAAGCGTGCAACCCAAAAAACAACCAATGATGTGCAAGGAGAACAAACAGCTCATTACACTGGTAAAAAACACCTGCGCCTTCAGCTGGACTTGTACTGTTGTGGTTGTGGCTGGAAGTTTAGCAGGAAAGCAAAAATGATACTTTTTTTATTTTTCCCCCCCTGCATTTTACACTAATTTGTGGTCTCCAAACCTGGAAGTGCTGGGGTGAGAGGTGAGAGCAAGGAAGAAGCAAAGCATTGAAAGGTGAGAAAAAGATGCAGTGGAAGTTAAAGCAGCTTGACCCAAGGAGACACTGATCTGTGTAATGTAAATGGGAAAACTTGAAGAGAGAAATGGTTTGCAGATGAATAATTGGAGAAGGTTGACCCTGGCACTGAAAGGGGAGGGGAGGGAGAGAGAGAGAAAGAGGAAGAGAAGAATGAAGATCTGTGTAATGTAAATTAAAAAGACTTCAGTATAAGCATTTACAGACCAGTTGTAGCCCGGAGAACATAAGCCTGTCCTCTAGCCACAGAATGTTTCAATATGCAATTTTCTATAACAATCAACTGTGCTGCTCGTTTCAAGGAAAAAAAAAAAACAACAACAACAAAAAAAAACCACACAAAAATTGCGCACTTTACAAGGCTCTGAAATTTGCTATTCAAATTGCATTGAGGAGTTTCATTCAGTAGGTCACAGATATGCTACCCTACTTCACCAGTCCTTTCTAACAGGCAGCATGCTAAGTGCATGCTGCTACCTATCAGTTTGCTGAATTTACTGAAGACCTTCATTGATGTAATAATACGGTAGATTCTAAAATGCTTGAAAAATAAAATGAAGATTAAGATTAAAGAAAACATTTTTCTTGGTGATAAATTTAAGCAAATTGAATGTAATTGCTCAATTTTATCAAAAGCAAGAGTATGTGCTGACCTTAGGCTCAAGTATTCTTCCTGACTTTTGCAAGCCTGAATACATGACATCATTTGGACAATTTGCACATATTTATACAATTTGTCATCATTCTGTCTTTACAGTCTGGAGAGTTACAGGATTTGCCTCTAGGCTTACTTTTCCCCTGCACAAGATGCTTTATGAGAATCATATGCTTGCAATACTATTTTTAAAAACTGAAAAAATTTAAGTAAACATTGGGAACCTACTTTATATTTCAGGCTGATATGAAGAAAATAACTTGTGAACAGAGAAACAGAGGCTGGAAAATTCTAAACTCAAGCACGAATTGGAGGCACAAGTGTTTTTTCCTTAGGCTACCTTTGACACGGGTGTGATCAACATGAGCCAGGATAGTATTTCAGTCACGGGGGAGGCATTAAATGATTTTTTTTTTGTGCTTCCACCAAATATAATTTACCCCTGTACCTCATTATCATATCAGTCAGTTGTATGCATTATCAAAAAGATTAGGAAAGCTATTTGGCATGCACTCCAAATTTAGATTCTTTTAAGATGAAGGAAGGGGAAAAGATTGGCACAGTAGAGAGGAGGAGTAAGAGTTTACAAACTGAATGTTTAAAGTTCTTATTAGTAGCAGCACGTGAAAAAGGTTGTCTGATTTTTTCAAATGGATTAACAAACCCATCCTACAAATTAAATTTGTCATTCGTTTTGTTTCTGACTTTAAATGCTTATATATTGGGAGTGTTCTCAGGTCTGTTTTTTACAACTCTTATGCTTCACCTAAATCAAGGGCAATGATGAAGTTTGGTTTAGGTGTATGGCTGTGTTTGGCTTCTTATCAGGGCAAGACCTAACACCATTATTCACTCCTACTGTCTCATTTCCTCATAAAGTACAGATCAGAGCTGATACATACAGCAGATTAGCTCAACAAATATTTGAAGATGGTAATAAATATGAGGTAGAGGGGACACTGTCTTCGATGTTCTGCAGTTTCCTTAGTCCTACTAAAACAACCTGGGATATATATGTATATAAACTAGGAAAGGGAAAAGAATCCTAAAAGTTGTACTTTTTTTTTCTCCAATTTGATTTATTGTTTTCTTCTGAATTTAACTTCACGGTTATATAATGATTATAATAATCTGAAAGCTAAGCAAGAATCTTCATGTCAGCTTGAATTAAGAGTTTTGTTCAAATACCATTTTTTCAGCATTATGGCTTAATCATGAAATGAAGAACTGCAGTGTGTGCAGCTAATATGACCTTTCCCCCGCAGACAGAAACAAGCTTGGTCATTGATTTCAGCTAGCATAAAACAAAGTCCAAATCGATTCACACCAACTGATTTTAACTTTCAGAGTGGGCTTACATTTAAACGATAGACTGAAAGTGAGTGATCCATAAGCCTAGTAAATAACACTTTATTGCTCTTGTAACTCAGTAGATGTGCATTGAGCTTTATAGACAAAAGCAAATCTTCTCTCTAAGTTATTATGGACAAATAGAGAGGAGACAAACAGCAGACATAGAAAGGTGAGGATGGATGAAGATAGTAACCATCAGTTGAAGTGTATTCCTGGTGAATAATTGGAAGCAGGGGTCAGATATTCTGGTTTCTTGAAACAATCACTTTTTTAGGAGAGTTAGGGGAGAAAGATGGAGGATCTTAGTGAAAGCAGGAATGGATGAAAGCAGAAAGATAAACAGAGAACCTAGCTTTCTGGGCATACGTTTTGACTCGGTGACAGATGTATGTGTATAAAAAAAGAAAGGCAATGTAGATAAGGCTGAGGAGCTCTATTCAGACCCTGAAAGAGACAACAAGTCTAAAGAGAGACTTTTTAAAGTCTCGTGGCTGAAGTCACACCATAATTTTTATGGGAAGGTTTTAGGTTAGATACTGGGAAGAAATTCTCTACTCAGAGAGTGGTGAGGCACTGGCACAGACTGCCCAGAGAAGTTGTGGATTCCCCATCGCTGGAGGTGTTCAAGGGCAGACTTGATAGACTTCTGGGCAGTATGATCCTGTGGTTGGCAATCCTGCCCACGGCAGGGGGTTGGAACTAGATGATGATCTTTATGATCCCTTCCAACTCAAGCCATTTTATGACCTATGATAATGATCTTTGATGAAAGGTTCGGTTGAAATCTGCAAAAGAAAATAGCACTATTAGCTTATTAAATAGCACTGAAGGCTGACAGGCTCCTAATGCAGCATGTGCAGACCCTGTGCTAGTTGCCATTTGTCACAGCAGATCAGCAGATAGTGCAGGCAGCAATGATGCAACCTTTCTCCCTGAGCTTACCTTTTTGCACCACTGCTAAATCTGTGCACAGTCAGGGCCTAAACGTCTGTCAATATGTCCTGACCACACAGGGACATTGACTTACAGCCTGACTTCTCTTCAGTATGCATACAGGTTATCGATGCACGTATTTGATACTCTTCATTAGTTTAGTGTGCTATCTTTAGAGGAAAGTCAATGGCCTGCCCATCTCAATGGATACCCTAGAATAAATTTGTGAACTAACTACAAAAGAGTACATAAAACCAGATGAGGCATGACAGAATTAAAGTCTTTGAGTCAGAGGCTCAGCTGTGGCAAGCAGCCAGCTGTGCCACTGCCAGTTAGGCCATGCATATTACCATTACAATTATATCGAAGGGAAATGACTTCATGTGCAGGGTATGGCTTGAATATTAAAAATTCCTTGAGCGAAATGAAAGGCACATTACAGTACGATAGAAAAAGAGTGCAAACATGTTTCATTTTATTTCAACACTATGCTCCAGCAGATGCACTGGTAAGCAAAGGAAATTGCTAGGTCTCAGTTTCATGTTCCAGGGCTTTACTGATTGGAGGACAGATTTACAGCACATGTAAGAAACAATTAGAATAGGGACTCCACCAACAACAAAGCGAGGGAATAAATTCCGATAATGAGACGGGAAAAGTACAAGGTAGAAATGATCTATGTGCTTGGATTCGGGGTATAAAATGTCAAAAAGCCCTGTGTCAGCATGAATTGCACTAGGCAACAGATGGTGTACAGATTACGCTCTCTCTCCTTCTCTCTCTCTCTGTCTCTTTCCTTTATAGGTTTATTTCCAAAAAAACTACAGATTTCCCCCAAACACTTTGCTATTTATTGGCTGTCAACTGAATAAATAGAAATGTTTGGTTAGGAGATTGTCAGGGAAAGAAAGAAGGGAGGCAACAGACAGGAGAAACTTCAGAGTTTTCACAGGCATGTTGCACATACAAGAGGTCTACCCTTTGCATTCTGAATTGTTGCTTAAATTTTCTAAGGTGAAGGTTTTGATTATTTTTCTAGCATGGAGACAGTATCTACATGCTACATGGAAAAGAAAAAGCAAAGGGTGCCTGTGGATTAAGGACTTTTTAATGCTGAATTCATGTCTTATGTCACAGCGCAGAAATACAGCTCAAAGAAACTTGTTGCTCCTTTTTACATTATATAGTATGCCTGAGTCATGCAAAGATCTCATTTTGGGAGAAAAATTCATGAGTCATGGATTTATGTGGTATCTGTGACATGCTTTTGCCTGGGTGACAAATGTTACACAGTCTCCCTGTAGAAGAACCAGCACTGCATAAGCCATGCAGGTAGGAGCTATTATATCTGTCCCTCCACAGCCACTTTGCATGTCAAACTTTTACATAATCGTATAGGAAAAGAGGTGAAGAAAGAATTTGGTTCTAAAAAAGAAAATTGATATTTGAAACATAAACAAGGGAATCACTAAATGGGAATTCACTTGTGAAACTGAATTTATGCCATCCCAAGGAAACCCAGAACATATGAATGCCATTTATATTAGATATTTTGTAGTCAGAAGAAAAAGAAACTTGAGATTTTACCTCAGATGTTGTGTTTCTGGATTGGTACCACATCTTCTGTTGTTTATAACCATACTGTTTTATTTTCACAGGAGTAAAATGTTCTGGAAGAATAAGATAAAAACGTCTGGGTGACATTTATCTGATTTTCAGCTTCTAAACCTCAAAAGACTTAGATGGCATTTGTTTAGAATGCAACATATCAAATGGTTATTTTTTTTAAAGATTCTGTCAGTGCATTTTCTGGGCAGAAAACTGACAGACCTTGAACAGTCTAGATGGACAAAAACATTTTAAAGTTCAGTACTCAGCTGTAGGATCATGATGCTGTGCCTTGCTTGCACTTTCCACCCAGACTGGTAAAATCTGTTCAGTCAATCTATTTTCTACCATGCTTGATCACAAAAATGCTAGAAGTACAGAGTTATCAAAGCAGCAAGGGAGGGTTTTAACCAGAAGTTACAGCCCCTTCATAGGCCATTAACACCTGGTGAGGTGGCACACACTCCTACGCTTTGTGGCACGGCTGTAGCTATTTGCTAGCCTTTCCCATCACACCTTAAGGGGAACACATGCAAGTGATGTCTTCACAAAAGCAGGAGTGTGCCTTCTGCCTGCCGTGTGTCTCACAGAGGGATCAGAGAAGGAAGCTGACAGAATCACAGCTTCATAGTCTTCTTATTTCAAGTGGTTTGAAGGAAATATTTTAATCTTTTTTCATCTAGATATGAGTGTCCCAGGATGCATATGCATCCCCTGAATGTATATTTAGGTCAATTGTGACTGCACTTGGAATAGAACAGTGTTTGTGAAAGCATCAGTAGAAACCATGGAAATACTAGCCATAAAAGTGTCTGGGATGTCAGCAATAAAACAGTAAGGTCTACTAAGTTGGAAAGGATGATGAGCAATTAGAATAATATGTATGAAGGCTGCTCTGAAAGTAATGCCTCCTATTTTATTATCTTGGGCCATGATGTCAGGGGTAGATGGTGGTGGTATGACGATAAAGATTGAACTTTCATGACAATATTCCTTTATGTTTTGTTATTATGTTGTTATGATGGCAGCAGAGGGGCAGTCTGACACAATGGCATCTATGTGGAAGTGTGGATAAAGCAAAGGTGTGTCACTGAATTCCTCCATGGAGAAAAAATGGCAGCAATTGACTTTCACTGATGCTTGCTGAACGTTCATGGAAACCAGACAGTGGATGTGAGCACAGTGAAGTGGTGGGTGGTGTGTTTCAGCAGTGGTGGCAGTGACACGAAAGTTAAGCCATGTTCCAGATGACCATGCAGATATTTATAAGGGTGGCATGCAGGCTCTTGTTAATCATTGGCAAAAACGTATAGCTAGTGGTGGTGGCTATGATGAAAAACAGTGTTTTG
Organism: Alectoris magna; assembly: GCA_030625065.1. Lineage (NCBI taxonomy): Eukaryota > Metazoa > Chordata > Aves > Galliformes > Phasianidae > Alectoris > Alectoris magna. The sequence goes on from CM060560.1 coordinate 67,299,512, forward strand.
TAGCTGAGAATTTGCTCTGTCAAGTAGTGTTATTGTGCTCCTTGTAGCTGTTGTAGTTTCCACGGAAATAAATAGGAAGTATTACTTTTGGAGCAACCCAGGACAGACAGAAAGAATCCTTGTAAAGAACAGCATTAAAGACTGAAAATGGAGGTTAGAGGACATCAGGTTGTAGAACATGAGCAAAGAGACATTAAAATACACAAGAAATTTTCCACATTTCAGGATGTAAAAAGAGACACATGCTGCTCCAGTTTGTGTAGTTAAGAGTCAAAAGTTCTAGATTTTATAATGGTAAAAGTGGCCACAACTTCACTGTCTACAGTGAGAGCCTCCAGCACACAGGAGAATGTTATTTCTTTTCATTTCTCCCATCTCAGAATCACAAACTAATTTCTAGAACTTAATTAAAACTTCAGAACACCTCTGTAGTATAGATATTCTAATCACCTTCCCCATTATACAGATTGTGAACAGAAAGAGAATGAGATTTTTTAAAATACTTAGCATTAGGCTAATTGATTCCTTTGAAGTCAGTGGGAATATTACAAGGAGCATGAAAGCCAGCAAAGTTAAGCTAGCTTTAAGTGCCAGATTTTCAGAGATCTTACTAGAACTGATTAAAAAAAGATCTTTCTTTGCTTAGGAAACTCTGGAGTTTTTCACACCAAACTGGGAAATAGATGTAAAATTTCCCCTCAAACTGAAATATCAGTTTGAAAATAACAGGAAAATAAATTTTCTCTTAGTTTTCTTAGTATTATAATGTAAATGTGCTTTTCCATCTATCTTTTTATGTTATAGAGTATGTAAAAAAAAATAAAATCAAAATAAAACATAAGAAAACAGCAAGGCTATACTTTTTACTTTATTTTACTGAAATGTTGGCTACTGTAATGAGATAAGAACATCAAGCCAATTTGTTTGGCTTTTAATTGGCATATCGACTTGAAATGCTTTGAATCAGACAAAAAAAAAAAAAAGCCTTTTTAGATGGTAAACTGTTCTACCTGAAGTATCTAACTCTATCACATAGGTCCTGAAGGAGGATTTTGATAAGTAGCTGGGCTGGCATGGTTTGTGTGCTTTGTTGAATTCGATGTCTCTTTACATCTTTAGGTTTCTAAATAACTTTATAAAATACGGCTCTAATATGCTTGAAAATCCCGCTGAGGCTGTTTGGCTACCTTGTTCCAGGTCACTGAGGAAGTTGGTGTTGGATCCAAAGAAATATAATTCAAAAGCCTACAGTCTTGACAATAATAATAATAATAAAAAGTATTGTTGTTCTTAATTTTACAGTAATAAAAAAGGAAATAATATGATATTTGTGTAAGAGAGATACAAACAGGACTGAAATGAAAGTCGTACATATTACTTCCATTCCAATTCTGCATTTCAGTTGGCAGTAGTCAGTATATCGTTCTGATAAAGTCAGCAATCTGTATAGGTAGCAGCACATCTCTTATGGCTTCTGTGTTAAAGAAACACAGTTTCATTTATTTGCACTGACCTAGATACTGTGGTTATCATGCCAGGAACTCTTGAACTAAAATTTGTGCTTGAGCTCTGCTTTCATTTCTTTTTTTCTGGGTTAAATCTTGTGAACTTTTCTCCTGCTGCTGCCCCCCTTTCTCTATTAATAAAGTACACGCCCTGTAGAGAAGAAGTGAATACAAATTAATGAATGCCAATTAACACACAGTGCAGAGGAGATCCTTATTAATTAGTATTTTATTGCTCAGTTTTACTTTTTGGACCTCTCTCAATTTTCAATCCCAGTTTATTTTTGATTCTTTATGAGAATTGCTTGTTTTCTAAGTTCCCACCAGATTTATACATATGCACATTCAGTGTCAATTACTATGACATTGTATGTTTGCAAACCTGTAATATATTTAAATTTTCTTTAGAGAAAAATAGAATGTTGTGCTTTTGACATTTTGTTTCATGCTGAATCCATAGAAGTGAAATTCCAAAGGAGAGGAAGTTACGTATGAAAAACACTTGTATTGGTATATGTAATGTATAGGTGCATGTGTAAGTGTATGCATTTCTTACGAAAGATTATATTTCAATTGCTGTTTAAATACATATAATCATAAGCTCAAAGTGAAACTTACAGCACTGAGGTTAATATGAATGCTCCAAGACAGAGACATCTTAGAATGCTTTGTACTATTAAGAATGCGATGATCCTCAGTTTGCAGGATTGATCAGAATCCAATTATTACCTGACATATATCAGAAAAAGAGCTCAACAGAAAAAGTCTAAGAAATAGGCAAATTTTAAGCAAGTTTTCAGATCAAATTTTAAAAAAAAAAGTTAAATTTCTCAAGCTATGAAGATGTAAATGTCAAAACTGTCATCTGCATCATTAGATTCGGCAAGGATTTTTTTTACGGTTTCTACATTTAAAAGCTGCTCAAATTTAAATGCAGCAGGAGCTTGGGAGTTAAAGCTGCAAATGTTGCAAATGTTGCAGTTTTGATTTTTGCATGTACTTTTCACGTTCAATTTCCTATCTGGCTACCAAAATTTGTAAGCATGAAAAATTTTCAAAAGAGATTTTTCACTGGTTCCATCAAGACAAATTATATTTTTTACGTAGACCTAATATCTTGGGAAGGGGAATCTTCTTCCACAAGTTTCATACTTCTATTCGCAGCATCCATGCTTTAATCAGCTAATTACAATTTTAGCAAAGCAATATTAATTCCGGAATTCAGAAGAAAAAAATGCTGCTGAAGGCTTTCTATTCTATAACTAGTTCTTAAAGTTTTTTTTCCTTTATAAATGAATTTATCCAACAGTGCTAGTAAGGCATACTGGGACCCAGTCTTTAACTTACTGTAGCTTTTTTCCTTCCCTGATATACGGATCAAACACATAGTGCTATTTATTTTTCCTGAAGTAGTAAATAATACCTCTATTATTTATGGTGCACAACAGCTGATGTATGATGTTCAGGATGCAGTCCATCTTGCAGAATCAACGGTAGTGCTGATAGCATTGCAGCCTCTCCGTCCACTTAAAAAGTGTATCTTTTCAAAATGTTTTACTAACAGCACAGATGTAGGGTCTAGCTGTCCTAGCTGCATGAGGCATGAGGTAAGCCTGTATTTAAATCATTAACAATCCACCTTTTTTAGCTGTGGGTGTTATCTAATTTTGATGTCAAAAAAACAACTTCTGATTTTCTGTCTTGAAATTCACTCAACCTGATGCAGCCAAGTATGTGAAACCTGTGTGATCGCCTGCCAGAACTGTCACTGGCACCTCTGCATCTGAACTCACTGCGCATGGAGTCAACATAAGCTAAAAGCAGAGCACACAAGGAGGTGAAATAGGTGAAATCCCAACCATTGATCAGAAGATGAGGATGCAGCACAGGATGCTTGCTCCCCTCTGCTGCCTCCCCACCTCTATTCCTCTGGGCTGGAAGAGTTATTAAAAATTCTCTGTAATGCTCCATGGGTAACAGTATAATATCTATATAAATATGAATGTGTACACACTTTTCTCTTTTGGCATCACCCTTCACCTGCTCCTACTAAGAGTTATGTTCCTGAGTATGTTAAGTCAACTAGAGACCTTGCAGCTGGTGGCTGCAGTGCCATTATTTCCACAAAGGGATAATTCAGAGGTAAACTTCCTTGGCACAGTTGTATAATAATGATTATATGGAGTCCTGAACATACTCAGCATAGTTGGCTGTTTTGTGATTCAGTGAGAGGTTCCACAAAAATGTGGAAGTTTCTTTTAAGGATGCCTTGCTTTTTAAGTGACCAAGTCCTTTAAAATAGAAGAAAATGTATTCCAGAAGTAAAGAGAAAAACTGAGATACGCAATCTAATTTGACTCTGCAGATACTAATGCTATTGGCAGATTCACATTCTGACAAAGTTTTGCTCTGAGTTTGTTCAAAGAAGTAGATAATAAAAGACATTAGAAGGCAAGTAAGTTTCTACTAAGGGGAACATTTCTGGGAGAAAGAACTACTCAAACATACATACAGATGGGGTATAGCATTATGCCATATGGAAGGTAACCTAAAATATTAAAATACATTAATTCTCTTGCCCTGAAGGCCTGCTGGCTGATTACAGACAATCACTGGGGGTTTATGCTCCAGTAAATTCACTTAGTTTCATAATGTAGGTATTTGCCAATGCTGTAATACACTGTAGGGCAATGAGCCTATTGATCCACTGTTATTAGATGTGTTAAGGCTCTGAACCATATTTAAGAAATAAAATAACTGAATTCTGAAAATTTGCAGAAAGTTAAATACTAGAAAGCTACAAGTAAGCAGCAGAAAGTTTGGTACAGTGTTGTTTCAGTTCTCTAGCAATTTATTCTGAATTTCCTACTGGTTCATCCTGTGTTTTCTGTTGCACCCATATGCTGTGTACAGCATCTTTACAGAATCATTACAGCATCATGACAGCAAAAGGTGATGTGAGGCCTTTCCCAAGCAGCTTCCAATCCTTCTAGCTGCCTCCTACCTGCAGCACTAACTTATATTTTTTTGAACTGGTACTTAAAAGTGGTCAGAAAAAACTGTAAATCCTGCCATGATGATGCTCCTTTATTTATTGCTGGTCTGATGGAGTTACGTGAGTTTCAGTTCCCTGAGGGTGCAAAAGGTGTTCCACCTTCAAAAGGGGATGAGATAGCACTGCAAGGAGAGACCACTCACAAAAGACAACTAATCAGCAAATTAGAATTTTTAGTAAGAAATTATTAAACAAATGATAAACATAATGTTAACATGGACAGAAACAAGTACTCAGTTGGAGGAAGCTACCAATGTTTGAATGCTCAGCTATAGCTGTTTCTAAATATAAACGTTCTAGAGAATGAAATATCAGCTGTCATGTGTAAGTAGATAAAGCAGGCAGCAGAGGGACTGCAGTCACATAAAGCAACTGCCCTACAGGTACTGTGGGTCAGCTCTTTGTAACTTGGTTTAATTTGTCTAACTCTCCTATAATGTTCTTCTTGTTCTTGCTTAGAAGGAACCCTATCCCTGTGAAGTCTCATTTTACGCCTTTTTTAAGATAAAATATCTTAAATTTATTTCTAAATAGTGAGGGAGTCTGTTCTTCATGCACCATCTTTAAAAGGAAAGTCAAACAACCTTCTCTTGCTGCTAGTCTCTGGTTCCCTAGTGAACAGTCATGATAAGTTGATTTTTTCTGCACACTGCCTCTCAACTGCTTTGGCCTGATGCAACTTATGATGAAGTCAGTTGGAGCTGTGATAGCTCACTTTACCACTTTTGGGAAAAAATACACTGTTTTGAATGTCTCTATGTTAGGGACTCTTCCCTTGACTGGTGGTGGAGCACCAGGTGGGCTGAGCACCCTGTGGTTTCTGTGTTGGGTTTTGTCCCATTTGGTGGCAGTGGCAGCTGCCCTGACGCTTCACAGCGGGTAGGACAGCATCTCTATCCCTTTTCAGTGACACTGCTGCAATGAATTATGGAGTAAATGTTGTATCCTTGGAAAAACAAAGATATAACCATCCTCAGAGAAGGGCCATCAAGGCCTGACAAAAATTCAGCAGAGGATACCAAGAAGACAGAGGACATCAAAAGGACTACTTACTTGCTCTTTGATGTTGCCCCAGCACATGAAGCACTGCTCTTAACATGCTGTTAAGCATGCTGTAATGCGCATCCCCAGTGCACTTATTTAGATCATGTGATTCTTTCAATTTGACCTTTTTTTTTCTTTTTTCCCCAGAACAATGACTGTTAGCTAGTTGTTGGGTAATCCAAAGACCACAGCCAAGAAATGCCATGGTGTCTGTCACCCCTGCTTTTTTTTCGAGTCACTTTTTCCTGACTCTCAGTTTCTTCATTTACAAGAGTAGAAATACTTTATCCCTGCTTATTTCTTAAATAACAAAAATCTGATATATTTCCCAACAAGCCATCTATCATCATTACCTGTTACTTTATTATTTTATACATTTACCACGTTACCTTGACTTGGTGACCATCAAATCTCTAATAACCAAGCTTCCTTTGTACATCTGCTCCTACTAAAATATGCCATTAGTTGATTATAGTGCTAACTGCTACAGCATTCTAACACAAAGGCAACTCAAATAATATGCAAGTTCATATTATGCAAGTTTGAACTCCACTGACAAAACATAAGGCTCTACTGCTGTGTTTTAAAGCACAGGGTTTCTTAAAGAGAGACTACAGACCATCCACAAACTGTCAAGAAATTACACATTTTTTAGAGGACAGTATGCAGTCAGATAGCATTTAATTAAAACAGTGTATCAAAAATTTCCCAAACCTATACAACAACCTAATAACTAAGGATAGATGATTTTCAGTGTCTGGAGGTAAAAACTTTTCTAGCCTTTGATGTTTGGCATTTTGGATTTCATCACAAACCCTTTCCTGAACACAGTGTTGTTTACACAGTAGTTCTAGATCCACAGAAATGAATACTTAGGCTAAAGTGGTGACCTGTTTTTCCTACAGTTGACTTGGCACAGTGAGATTTCCATAGGCTGTAAAAAAATACCTTTTTTTTTTTTTTTTTTTTCCATTTTAGCCTCAAAAGAGCTGATTTTCCCCGAACTTCCAAATTTCTCCTGTAAACAAAATACCCCAATTTTTCTTTTTTTCCCCCAAGAAAAAAATCTAAAATATCAGTAGAAGTTCAAGTTTTTTGATAAAAAGAAAAAAATAAAATAAAACTTAAAAAAAGAGAAAGACCTGTCCACTCTTCACTAAAATATATAGGAAGGTACTTTCTTGTTTTCCATTTCAGAACCTCAAGTCCATATCAGTTCACAGTAGAGTTCTGCTGCATAGCTTAAATTGTGTTTCAGAAAAATTGTACGAAGATCAATGTACTTTTTCCTTAAAATTTTAAAAATCCATTAAACAAAAAAGAAGACAGACAACTGCAGAGTTCCTGGTCTGAGTTCTGGCAGCCCTTCTGACACTGCATAATACTTTTTACTGAATGTCATCCCACAGTCCCTTCTTGGGATAGGTATATGTTGGAGAGAAGCATCCTAAATGATGAATACTGATGTTGAGGTAAAAAGAAAATTCATTTAAAGTTTCCCTCAGTTTTCATATTACATTTTAACCCTGGGACAGGATATGGCTATTGCATCTTGCAGTTCTTTGACATCCTACTCCCTTCTTTGTCTCACATTTCTAGACCTTTTCAAACCACGGTTAGAAGCTATTATTTAGCTTTCTCCTAGTGAGAAGGACCAGGCAAAAATCCTTTGAAATTCTGCTACCTCTTCCTTTAATCACGTGAGGTGTGATTGGTAAGTGATATAAGGCATTCCTTCCCCCAAGGGACTGTCCTGATTGCTTGAGGAACAAGAGAGCCAGAGGGGATCTTAAATCAAACCATCTCATTCATGGATGCACAGACTGCTGCAATGTCTTGCTTTCATTTCTAATGTTTTCTTCAATGAAAATGCAGGACCAAATTTCATATGAAAGGCTATGTACAAATCCAGGTAGATGACATGAGTTTCCCTTCCTTTATCTGCTGATGCCACTACTCCATCATAGAAAGCCACCAGATTGGTGAGGCACAATCTGTCCTTGGTGAAGCCTTACTGGCTATCTTGGGTCATCTTCAAATCTTGTATGTGCCTTAACATCTTTTCCAGGAGCTTCTGCTCCACGATCTTCCCAGACACAGATGTGAGTCTTACCAGCCTGTATTTTCCCTGGTTTTCCTTTCTCCCTTTCTTGAATATGAGAGTGGTGGTTCTCTTTTTCCAGTCACTGGGGACAGTTTTTCAAATATGATGAAAAGTGTCTTGGCAACCACATCAGCCAGCCTTCAGAACCCTGGGATTCATGAAACATCCCATGCCTTAATATTCTTGTATTAAGGCTCATATGAGATGAGAAGGTGATCCTAGACAGTCAACATGGTCTTGGAAGGGCAACTGATGTTGTCTATCTGTCATGGTTTTGTAATTTTTGTTATTGGTATTCCACATCATAACATCATGTGGAGCACAGAGAAGAAGAACTACACGTCCCAGGGGACCTCGCACCAGAGAGGGAAAATACGTCACGGAAGCGATGCTTGCTCGCTCTCTCTCTCACTGCCTGGCAGTGGGTGTGGGTGTGCTTCCAAGCTGCAGCACCTTCAACTTCAAAGTAGGCTTCTCGGTCTTCGGAAACCTCTCTCTCTCATTATATTTGATTTGTTAGCTTCAATACTAATTATATTGTATTATAGTGTGTTATCTTGCATTCCTATATCATAGTTAGTAAATAAGTTTTACTCCTCAGATCGTTGCCGCTGCTCCGTTTGTTCCCTTGAACTCCCATCTCCCTACCCCTTTCCCTTTTTCCCTTTTTTTCCGAGGGGGTCGGGGGGCTACGGGCCTACTGCCCCCTCCCCTGTCACAGACACAGATCGATCTAGATAACCCCGTGACACTATCTGGACTTGTGCAAGGCCTTTGACATGGTCCCACACCACATCCTTATCTCTACATTGGAAAGACATGGATTTCAAGGCTGGACTATTAGATGGATAAAGAATTAGTTGGATGGTCAAAGCCAGAGTGTAGTTGTCAACAGCTCTATCTCCAAAGTGGGGGCTTGTGAAGAGTGGTGTCACCCAGAGGTCCATCTTCAACATCTTTATCAATGACATATACAATAGGATTGAGTGTACCCTCAGCAAGTTTCATAGAAGGGAGGGATGCCATCCAGACGGACTTGGATATACCCCAAAAGTGGGCACATGAGAATCTAATGATCTTTACAAGATCAAGCTAAAGGTGTTGCACTTGGGTTGGGGCAGTCCCAGATACGAGAACAGACTGGGAGAAGAACTTTTTGAGATAAGCCCTGTGGAGAAGGACTTGGGATTTCTGGTGGACAAAAAACTGGACATGAGCCAGTAGTGTGTTATTTTGCAGCCCAGAAAGCCAACAGGGATGTATAAAAAGAGGGGATGATGAACATAGTGAGGGAGGTGTTTGCCCCCTCTACTCTGCCCTTGTGAGGCCCCATCTGGAGTATTGTGTCCAAGCCTGGGGCCCTCAGTGCAGGAAGGATGTGAAGCTGTTGGATTGCACACAGAGAAGGACCACAAAAATGATCAGAGAGCTGGAGCGCCACTCCTGTGAAGAAAGGTTAAGGGACTTGGGATTGTTTAGACTGGAGAAGAGAAGGCTCCAGGGAGATGTGAGGGCAGTCTTCCAGTACTTGAAGGGAGATTATAAGCAGGAGGGGGACTGACTTTTTACATGGTCTGATACTGACAGGACAATGGGGAACGTCTTAAAACTAAAAGAGGGGAAAATTAGGTTAGATGTAAGGAGGATTTTTTTTTTTTTACTTGGAGGATGGTGAGGTTCTGTAAAAGGCGGCCCAGAGGGGTTGAGGATGCCACATCCCTGGGGACATTTAAGGCCAGATTTGATTGGATCCTTGGCAGCCTGATCTAGTGGGTGTCAACACTGTGCATGGCAATCTTTAACATCCCGTCCAACCTAACAATTCTGTGATACTATAATTCTATGATTCTATGAATGAATGGAATAGTCACCAAGCATTCTACTTTTCAGAGCTTTTAATTTGTTCTTTCATAGTGGCAGAATTTGTAATGCCATCTTAGAGTCTGTGTCATCTTCTTGGGCAATATATTGTTTACTTCTATGCTAGTATACATAACCATAAAACACAAGGCTATAACAGCTTATAATAATTTATGAAAGAACATTAGGTTCACATGTATAATTTATCAAATGGGTGTTATGGACACAAACTATTCCTGAAAGACAGAGGTTACCTCTGTACAAGCGTTTAGCATAATCACATAGGAAAGAATTCAATAGCCAGCATTTTCTGAATCATAACAAAGATTTTACTCTACAATCTCATCATCCCAAGAAGTGAAACTGAAGAGTATGGAGACAGTTTCTGACATTTAATATTTAGACTCCAAGTTTGTACTCTTCACAAGCATCAGATACAGGTTTTAACACACTGAAAAACTGTGGGAATTTTTTAAAGTGGAAAGTGGTTTTTAAAGCCAGGCTTTGGGTTGGATTTAGCAAAAATATGCTAGATATTCAAACTTTATTCAAATTAAAAGCAAGTAAAGAAAATGTGCTAACATCTTCCCTCATCCCAGGAAGGCACTTAATAGATCAGTGAACATCTTTCTGAAGCCATTGCTATTTCTGTTCTTATAAACTTTAAGAGAATAAAACAGATATTTCAATAGATTAATATTGCCTTTTAGTAACCCTAAGGACTTAAAAAGCACAATAACTCTCACCTGCATAGCATAAAATTGATTTTTTCCTATTAGTAGGACATTTCATGTACCCTTTAATTCTCTTTTACCTGTTGAACCTTTGAGAGAAGAATCATAGAATCATAGAATGGCCTGGGTTGAAAAGGACCTCAATGATCATCTAGTTTCAGACCTCCTGCTATGTGCAGGGTCACCAACCACCAGACCAGGCTTCCCAGAGCCATATCCAGCCTGGCCTTGAATGCCTCCAGGGATGGGGCATCCACAACCTCCTTGGGCAACCTGTTCCAGTCTGTCACCACCCTCTGAGTGAAAAACTTCTTCCTAATATCTAACCTAAACCTCCCCTGTCTCAGTTTAAAACCATTCCCCCTTGTCCTATCACTATCTACCCTCATAAACAGCCATTTCCCCTCCTGTTATAGCTTAAAGTTCTTTGTTTCCTGCTTTCAGGTTTCTCCCCTAAAATCTCTAATTTTATCAAAGATGATACTTGTCATATCTAATGGCAACCAGACTAAAACTAATACATGCATTTCTAGTTGGTTTTTGAGCAGCATAGTAAAAAATTTGCTCACTGCTATTCTGAACTAAATTTGATCATTAATTCAAGAGTGAAAACACTCTAATATCCTCAGGAATCTGAATTTCTTGCACTAATATTATTTTCATGACATCAAAATGATTTGTTTCCACTGGGAATGTGGATGACTCGGTGGGAGGTCTCTGGTCTGGGAGTTGGGGCATTTGAGTTTTCTTCCTTTCGGAACCATTAGAGAAATACTTCTAATGAGTGACAATTCTCAGAATACAATTTTGTTTCCTTTAAAGTCCTTTTTTTTTTTTTTTTTTCATCCCATGAAAAAATATCATTTCAATCTTAGCAAAAGGAAAAAAAAAAAAAGTTTCCTCTTTGAAAGCTGGCATTTCACTTACCAGTTTCCACATACTACTTTCAGAGGAATCATCTTCCCCAATCTGTTACTCTTGTTCTCCAGATTTTGAATAATGTCATATTATTATTTCTGTTGAAGAATTTCCACCACATATTCTTCTATTTACATAGCGATGCATAGACATGCCATTATCTGCACCTCTCATGGTAGCATCATTTCTATCTTCCGAATCTCTCTGAGGCAAGCAAGCTCTCTTGTCTTTATTTTCTTGGAGGAAAGATGAGACACAGTAGTCTAGGATCTCAAACTCAGACACTGTAACTCATGGGAAGAATGACTGAATAATGTACATATTTAATGCCAGATTTTAAAGTGTACTTAGGCATACGGAAGGGAGAGAAAACCCTGAAACATTGGTTCTATTTTTCTTTATTTCTTGCCTGTTATTTTGGAGGGATTTTGTGCCCATCTTGATGAAAAGCAAAATGGTCTGGCAACATAAGTATCTCTCCAGAACTGAAATTCAACTTCTTGCAAATTTATATCAATGACACATCTGTTATAATATATACCACAGCAAGTCTAGCCTCAGATGAATACAAATAATTAATATGAATAATATGTGGAATTTTTCCTCTTTTTATAGTGCTAGCTGTGCTGTGTGGTCTCCAAATACAGAAAATGAACTTGACCATATTCCAACTGGTTTGGACGGCAACACCAATAGTCATGAGTTCAAACACGTAATGTTGATCCCCAGGAATAGTGGTATAGTTCTGAAAGAAGTTCTTGTTGGAACACTTTAAGAGGTGAGTCTTTGAAAATAATATGAATCAGTAAACTGAAGATGAATATCCAGGCATGAGAATATATACAGGGTATACATGTGATACACTTTCATGTTAAATGCGAGATGTATCTAAGACGTTATGAATTACATGCAAATACCAACTGATATTTTTTACAACTTAGGAGAAAAAAAATCTAGGCCTGAATGATGTTGTCTAGAAGTATGTGTATTTCCTCGTTTTCCACTAAGTTGGTTGAGGGCTTGCAGGCAACAGCAGGGTAATGGAATATGCATGAAGCAAATGCTCTTCACTTAGTGGAGGACAAGGGAAAGCAGACTACAAACCCCCTCACACTTCCTCTGCAAGAAGCTTGAACTATAGAATAACAAATCCTATGTCTGCCCCCGTGCAGCACAGTCCAAGCCTGATACTGCTTGCCTCTTTCACCTCTCTTCTCTTTTGACTCCTTCTCCTATTTTTAAGCATGGATTCCCATTGCTGCCACACACTATCCCTTTGGTAACAGACCATTTTGGAAGCCGTCCTGTTTTCTTTCCCCAGGCACAGCCTGGGAGGGTGAGAAGCACCAAGTTTCTGGTGCTTCTGTGAGCTGTTCTCACCCGCCCACACCTGAGCATGCCAAGTGGTGAGTGCCCATCGCCATCAAACAGATGCAACTAATGTGTGGAACAACAGCAAGATAACTGTACTTCCATTGTCATGGGAGACTGACAGACTGCAGGGCTAAGCACAGTGAAGTGCCATCAACTTTCATCCTATCACCTTGAGTGCCAGAAAAAACCCAGCTGTTCCAGGATCCCAGTGCCTGCAGGAGGAGCTATGTCTCCCACAGCTAGGGCAGCAGCAATGCCCAGCCTTCTAGTCATATCAATGGGCAGAAAGGCCTCAGCTGCCTGCGGTCACAGGCCTTTCTCCCCTGGGGTGCCACCAAGGGAGCAGGCCCAGGCGCAAAGGCAGCCGGTACGGAGCAGCAGGTGGCCCCCGTGGAGGCAATCAGGATCGCGTTCGGCCAGGGAACCAGCTCAATTTTCAGCCTCGTGTCTGCCAAGGGGCCTGGAGCTGTCTTGTTAATGCTGCAGGGAACACGTGGGATGCATTGACTGCATTAATTGTCCCCGCTCATTCAGAGGTGGATGAATTATAATGTTACCACTCCAGGGTAAAGCAAACACCTATCATAACAATCATGTCATTAGTGTGCAGATGCCGGCTGCTCTGCTTAACCTTTTGTATCCTTTTTTTTTTTTTTTTAAATAGCATGCAATAAGATTTTTTAAATTGTTTGTCTTATAATTGATTTTTAGGTTGCAAGTGTTGGCTAAACCCTTGAAAAAAAAATGCACCCACATTACTCAGTGGCTAGGAATAAGCACGTGGAGCAGCAAAACACAGATTAAAGTTCCTTTGGAGAGAAACAGCAAGACTTTAAAGAGTATACATTTATGGTTGGTTTACCTTAGCAGTGTGATTGACATGTTTGTTACTCACATAGCATGAGTTGTAAAAAGACTTGTGGTCCTTAGAAATATAACAGTCTTAAGAATACTTTGAATTTACCTGCAGCTACCAGTGACCAAAAATTATACATGCATACCGAGACAAATGTTTGAAAGTCTTTTTTCTTCGCTTTGTACGTGTACATGCACATGGGGAGACACACACAATTTCCCTTTTTTAAAAGTAAATACACATACAGATGTGCATATATATGCATGTGTGTATGTGGCCTTTTCATCTTTGAAATTTAACATTAAAATTATTAGTAGTAGTATATTAATAATCTACATGTAAAAATACATCAGTTTCCATTTGTATTTACTTACACATGAACCATAAGGCTTCTCTGAGCATTTCAACATCATCATCCATCAATTAATGATGCTGAGTTAGTGCTCTGTTCTCATTTCTTTTTAACTGATCTCTGTTTTGTGTTCCATGGGTATTCACGAATGGCACTGGTAGCGTGCTTGGAACTTTCAACTGTGTGTTCCTCCCACGTTTAAGTAAGTGCTCTTGAATATGTTAGCCGTAATCCTGTTCCCTACAAGTTTTGAAAGCAGAGATCCTGTTCTCATCAGCCCTTCTGCATGTGATTAACACTGGCTCATCTACACATTCTGGATAGCAAAACTGGTAGAGTGTGAAAGAATTGATGTGGTTTGGCATTAGGCCATGAGTTTTTACTGGTGTCTGTTAAAGAACACAAACATCGTGTTTGCATGTTTGCAAGACCCGTATGCCTATGCAGACCGCTGCTGCATCCAGTGGACTTCTGCCACTTTTGGTTAAGCTATGGTGTTGCAACAGTGTCTAGAAGGTAAACTGTTCATGAGCTTTCCCAGGCGAGCTCTAGCATGCACTCATTGTGAAGGTGATAAGGAGATACTGTCCCTTCTCCACTCTGCCCCAATTCCCCCATGCTTCATGCTCCCTTTATTGGGAAATGAAGTCTCAGTCTTTCAGCTGCATCATCCCTAATATTACCTGCACCAAGTAGGTTCAATGGAAACAGCCATATCAAGTAAAGTCAAGCTTTGAGTGATTTGCACCTGGAACCATGGTGCAAGGAATGGGAGATGATGTATTTCAGGAATATTGGTGCGTAGTTTGTATATGCACAGATGTGGAGCAATGATGTTCACTGTTTGACACTGTTATTGTGAATGGGATTTAGAATTGGATCTAATACTACGCTACTACTATATAGTAAAGTAAGATCAGAACGATGGAGTACTATCAGTACAACTATTTATACTAAACATATGTAAATCTCTAGCAAGAGTAAGTGCCTGGTAGGATGAGGTTAAGAATGAAATGAAAGTTTTATGGTTATTGTTTCAGTGCTTTTAAGAGCATTAGATACCTTAACTGACTAATTTTGTGTAGGTTCTTGCGGTTTGTGAAATGGAGAAGGCATTTAAAATGGTTTAGTCAAATTTTAGCCTTTAAACAAGTATTTAATTTTTACATATGCATGTAAAACCATGTTGTTTATTGGTATTTCCACTGAAAAATTACTGTGATTCAGCTCTTTTGGATGCATTTCAAAACTGTAACATGAATTTATGTTTCATAATTGGTAGAAGGTGTACTTCCCTGAAATAAAAAAAAAGTCATTTTTTATTATGATGGTGGATTCATCTGAAAATACAATATCATTTTCTGATATATTTCTATAAAACCAGAGTACAATCTTGCATAGCCCTTATAATGCTATATACAAATATGTTAAACAGTATAATCTTTTTCCCTTACTTCCTCCTTAGATTGTCTTTGAATGGGAGAATTCATCTTTCAGACTTTCATTTGCTTTATAAGCACAAGTACACGCTGTCAAACTAAAAAAACTCTGCAGTTTCTGAAAAGTGTTTTTATGAACAAAATAAAAACCTTCAATTGTATTCTGCTTGATCATTTTTTTCTCCAAATAACATTTATGGTATGTTTTTTTAAACACACATATTTGGTTGATCAAAACCAAACAATGCTCTTCAGGGGCAGTTGGTGTCCGTGTATGCGTTTTTCCCCGCAAGTAACCTGGGCTGAAATCAACTTTATCCAGACGTTTTTCTCTTAGTCTCCAAAAAAAAAAAAAAAAATTACTGTAAAAATGAACCCATATGAAAATGAGCTCTTGTATGTAGAATATTTTCCCACACATTGCTGCAGCTGAATGTTTTTACTTAGCTTGGTGAAAATGGTATGTCTGCACAAATAAGGAATACGTGCTGCCATCACATCCATTCTCACATTTTCCTACTTGAAAAAATATGTATGGAGTACAGGCATATTGTAGATTGGGAAATGTCCTCCCTTTTTGATTACAAAATATTTTACTGTAAATTAGTAAAATGTTTCCTGATAATTTGATAAAATGCAGTATACTGGAATTTGTGAAGCAATTTTTAAACCTGTAAAAATATGTTATTTGTTAGCTGATATGCAAGTATTTCTAAGTGTTAAAAAAGCTTCTTATCTGGATTTTATATACATATATAATAAAACTTAATAATATTTTAATGTTTTATCATTTATCATATATTTTTGCTAATCTTTGGGTGATAAAAAATTAAAAATCGATGATTTCTGTGACGGTTTCTTCTAACTGTTTCTACAAAAGTATTATTCAGACATGAAAACTGCTTATGTTTCTTTTTTTTCCCGAGAAGTTATGCACTGTTTTATAACAAACAACTGGATAATTAAAACATCTTATAGTTTCCCATATAATAACCATATATTAATAACACTGCTGTAATGGCTCAAAAACCATAAAATTAAATTCAGGGCTGTTTTCTTAAACCCTTCATAAATATTTTAGAAGCTAATTAGGGGACTACAGGTATGAATAGACGAAGATTTATTCATAATTAAAAATCAGATATCACGTGTCACCTCTTCTGATAGAGAAAAACCTTTAATTGCCTGTAATTAGGCAATTGCCCCTGTAGTTTGCTAAAACAGATGGAATTGGAATGAACTTGATGGAAAGACATGCTTGTAATAAACTATGTTTCCTGTTTTTTATTTGTTTGTTTGGGTTTTCGGACGTGTTGGTACAGAATATAGTAGAAATAGTAAAATATGCATATCTTACTTAGAGATACACTAAATCACAGGAAATACCTTTCTGTATAAATTAATATAATTTGGCATTTGACCTTTATCTAATGCCTCATAACCTTTCATGCCAATTATTTTGTCTTCCTTTACCAAAACAAGAAGAAAAATCTGAACTCATGAATGACAATGTATTCATTCAGTGGACATAAGATATATTTTTCCAAAGTTGTAATTAGCAGTCCACTTTTTGCAATGTAGAAATGAAGCAATGAAAAGTAGATTTTCCAGAGCCCAAATTCTGGGGGGAAATTATGGATCAAAATAAACACCAGAGACATTGTTGCTCAGGTATCTGATCCTGAAGTATGATGTAGTATATGCTTATATGGCCTTGATCAATTTCCAGACAATATGATATTGGCTAAAAACTTGAAATCCGACTTTTGTCAGATATTTGCGTGTAAGCATTTAAATATTAATGACTTAATTTCCTTCAGTATGAAAAACATGGTTATTACTGCTTGATTTTTAAGATTTTTAAGACAGCGTTAGCTGGATATATAAGTCCTGTACATTTTTTCACACTTGTTTTACCTGACATATTGACTGTGATGTCAAAATCACAGGAACTTCTAGCAGAGTACAAAATCAAGTCAGCAGAAGTTGTTGTGTTCAAGCCAAGAGGTGGACTCTAGAACATTCTTGCCCGTATGCTTACAAAGTGTCTTTGAAAACAATGTGATGATATTTCATTTTGGTTTGAAATTTCCTGCTATGAACCTAATTGGACTCTACTCGCTCTATATCATTAGGCATCTATCTCTCAGCTTGTAGCTCTGCTGAGCCAGACCCTCCTTGAATATGGCCATGGTTTGCTAAATCACAGCACAATATATCTGTGTGTCCTCAAAATTAAAAGATAAAGCAAAGTATTAATTAATCATCTCAAAAACACTTCAAGGTACTTCAGATCCTTCAATTAAGCAGATTTTTCTGTTCTGGTTCAAGTCAGACATGCATCATGTATATATTTACACACATATATGCTCACTGTTGCCTACACAGCTTCTGGATAATCTTTTCTTTTATCATTCCTGACTACTCTTCAGATGTTTGATAGTATCTGGCTTCCAGCATTTATCATTGAGGGTATCTGTAATGCCCTTGATTTGTCTTCTGTAATTATTTCCCTTTGCCCTCTCTAACTCTCATGGTTTGGGGTCTATTGACGAATACTTTGAAGTTAGGTCAAACTGAATGCCTAGTGAATGTAGTTCCTAGCAAAGTTAAAGGACCATACTAAATACAATTAATCATTTCTAGTCCTGCATTTTTAAGTCTCTGTTTTCTTAATTCTAGAGATAGGATTCCTGAAACCTGCAGCTCACCTGTCTGCATTAGCAGTGTGTGCCACAATGTCCTTGCCTTTATTTGTCATGTTTCTTTCCAGCTGGCATTTCAGCCTTTGGCAGTATAGAAATATTACAATTTTGTTAAGGAGTAGTTGCAAAATGGCAACAATGACTCCCATCTATGTCTTTCTTAAGTTGTTCCGAAAATGAGTTATTATAACTCAATATTTTAATTATTTATTTTCTCTGTACCTGTTATGGTTATCTCAGAGAGACTGAGAAACACATTAACAGGTTCATTTTCAATGTATTTCCAACCACATTCCCTATTCCTACTGCCCAGTCTTTGGGTTCCTTAAAACCAGTCTCAATGGAACCAGAGACGCTTCAGGAGAGATTTCAGGATAGTGTACAGTAACAGTAAAGACACATGCTGTGCTATTAATGAATTATTTTGTTTTGATAATAAGATAGGTGGGGCATATCTCAGCATAATTTCAGCTTTCTAACAGAGTGGCATCCAAATTCAAGTGGTTATGTAGGCTCCATTTGTAGTCACTGCAGAGAGGGAGACATGCATAGATTTTAAAGAATTCATTTCTCCTATTTCAGATGCTTATTATTAGGATCAGTTGCCCTCTACAGGTTTGTTGCTCTTTGCAGTGACATTAGATGCAGCCTGGTTGGTCAGCTGTGAGTGAATGCTCAATTATTACATGCTTAAATGCAAATAAAATTCATCCAACTTTCGCTTTGGTGCATTTATAGAAGGGAAAGAATTCTATTGATAGCTTAGTATATAGTGCTCTGAACAAAATTGCAGGGTCAGATTCTGCATTTCCCATTGCAGTTAAGTAACTGTAGGCAAAATTTGACCTGTAGGTCCAAAGTTAAAACTTAGATCTTAAATTAGTCTTTCTAATTTTGTGGCAAGTTACCACTCCTAGATAAGAGAGACAGATGTCATACAAAACTAACAAATGAAATTTGAGATATGATCCAAGGTGTATATTATACATATACATAAGAACATATTGTCTTACAACACACAGATAGAAACTCACTCATACACACAAACTCACACACAGAGCAATGGTTCAATTCCACAGACAGTCTTGTAGGTTAAGTATGTGGCATCAGTAAAAGCAAATGTCTGGACAGCATAGTGAAAAGAAATAAGTGCCATAAAGACATTAAACTATACAGATATAATAACAATTTGCATTAAATCAAAGAAATGCTACAATTAGGCTTAGAAATCATTTTGAGGGACTTAGAAGCTGAAATCATTTAGTTGGGTGACTGCAACCCACTGAGCATGTCTGTTCCTGTGTGCTCAGACAAGTCCTAATGCACTATTAAAGTGCGCTTTGTCTCTTAAAGATGTCCAGAGAAGATTCTGCTCACAGGCTAGATAGACAGCCTCATGGGTTGTATGTGTCAACCTTCTGTATAATGCGACAGTCAATACTGGTGGCTGCAACAGGAAAGCCAGTGTACCAGAGGTGAGCAGTGAAAAGAAGAGGTCTTGTGAGGTTTTCTGGGAACATGACTTTGTCCATCAGCTCCTCTCTGCACAAACTGGCCTAGAAGAGTTGTTTCTTGAATATAATTCATATCATCTTTTGTTCACAAGTGTAAATGCGAAGTCCATGCCCACAGAAACCAGTTTATGAAAAGGAGCTGCTGAGGCTGCATACACACACGTCTTCTTCACAAACTGTACCTCTGCAATGTTAAACTGTTTGAAGTTTAGCGTTGTTACTGCTAATGATGCTGCTGAAACTCCAGAGAAGGCAGATACGTTTTTAGCACTTGCTTTAGCCTTTGCTTTATGGAAGCCTGACCCGTACAATTTGGATCCTATTTCCAGAGGTATTTCAACACTTAATCTAAAGTAGAATGCTCCAATTTCAGTTTTATTATATTATGTATATAAACATCTAAATATATATTTCCATATATTTACTGTATATCATCGATACACACATTATTGCTTATGTGCACAGTATTGATAGATCCAACTGGAGTGGGAATTCTCACATAAAGAGGAAGGTGTTGTGTTTTGGGGTACCATTATTCGAATTCTTTGACTTATGTTCTGAATTTAATAGGATTTGAATAGATTTCAGTGCAAAAGAAATAATGAATTTTTCTGTGCCCATCTGATACGTTGTGTTTCTTTATATGAGCTGTATTCTTCTTAATGAGAAGATTTCTAAGCTAAGATCACTCATAATATCGTTTTCATTAATACTATCTTCATAGTAACACATTGGATACTGGTACAATATTTGTTTTTCCATCCCTCCCCCAAAACAGTAAGTTTGTACAATGTTTTTAAATAAGGACAAAAACATGGTGCAAGTCTGTAAGTCATGATTCTGCTTTTTATCAGAAGACAAAGCATAAAATGGTAAATCAACTTTCAAGCAGTCTCTGAAATTAGTAAGACAGTATAAAAAGGGCAGTGATAGTAATCAGCCTTTTAAAGCAATTCCTTATATCCCTAAGCACATTATGGAAATCACACATCAGATGTCTGTGAGTGTGAAAATTGGGGGGGGGGGGGGGGGGATATGTGTATACACGTATATATGGGTATGTGAGAGAGCGAAAGGGAGATTTTCAGCCATCTTTGTATGTCTGCATTTGTAAGTGAGCCGAAATGATGAAGCAATTTGTAGTGGTGTCAGCAGCTCCTCAGGGGATGCTCATTGAATGCATGTCATTAGGTGCCACACAACTTGTTTGGCTTTTTGTTCACTCTTTGATAACAGTTTCCAATATATTCTTAAAAATTATAACATATTTCTCTTTAATTTTAGAGGTATTAATTTTTGGTTAATCTCAATTAATACAAAATATTACACCACTCCTATCGTCTTACACGTCAGTCAGATATCCCCTTTAGCTGCTTGCCAGATTGTTCTTACTGGTCTATTGACATGATTATGTTAAGTGGTAAAAAATACCACAGGGGAATAAGGTGGTGGGTAAGGTTCATTGCCTGCTTAAGTACTTATAACATTTTACCACATGAAAAAGTAAAAATAGTTCAAAGAGACCAAGGGATTGACTTCCTATTTGAACTACAGCATATCCACAGAAAAGGATTTTGGGGGTCCTGGTGTATAAGAGGAACATAAGCCACCAATGTGCCCAGGTAGCAACGAAGAGCACAGGCACCCTTGTCTGTGCTAGCTAGATTCTTACCTAGCTAGCAGGTAAAAGGGACGATCCCTCCCCTCTATCCAGCACTTGTAAGACCATGTCTGAAATACTGTGCCCGAATCAGGGGCACCTGTACTCAGGGGAGTATCATGAGTGGCCACTAAGCTGGTTAGTGGCAAAGGACACACTAGCTGAAGAGAGGCTGATAGAGCTGGGCCTGTTCACCCTGAAGAAGAGAAGGATTAGTGGGATCTAATTGCTGTCTACAGCTACATAACAGGGATGTTAAGAGGACAGAGAGAGAATCTTCTCCGTGGTGTGCAGGGATAGGATAAAAAGCTGCAGACAGTGGCTGATAAACAGGTAAATCCAGCTTGATATGAGGGCAAGACAGAGAGGTGAGGGGATTTCCATCCTTGGAGGTATTCAAAACTAAACTGAACAAAGCCTTGTATAACCTGATCTGAATAGAACTACTTTGAGCAGAATGTGGGTTCAGAGATCTCTTGACGTTATGGTTGCGTGATGGCCTGATGCAGTAACAGAATCCCATTTTACCCATGTACATCATGGCCTCGTGTCACTGGATGGAGATGTAGTTCCATACAACATCCTTCATTTGAGAAAATGAGACTAGCATATGGCAGAAGTAGTTTTGGATTAAGAGTTAGGCTATACATTAAATTCTCACAGGCAGTATGTAATGAAAGTCTCCTGTGTCCTATATGGCACTTTAACTACTGGTCTCTTGGATAAAAGAAGGGAAAGATCTCCCTCCTTCTGGGACCTGGCTCTTTGCTTCATTTGCTTTTATATGCAGGGCCTCTAAATGAAGTGTTCTGTTCTCAATTGGCCCAAACACTTTTTTTTCTTTTATTTATTTCATTTCTTCAAGAAGAAACAAAACCTGTTTAATTTACTTCAGACTTAGCCAACTTTTCTTTAAAAAAATGCTTTGGTTTGGCAGCTACATATGAACAATTCTCTCTGCCCTAAGAAGGAATACAAAGTTCATGGCTTCCTTCCCAATTTGTGGGCCAAGACAGTGGCCAGGAAGGATTGTTTTACAGCTACAGACTCTGGCCCAAGGGCTGAATTTCATTCTAGTTTATCCTCTGCTTCATACTCACATTATGCTCAATCTTTACAGTCTTTTTTATAGAGACAAATACATTCAGAAATTTTTAAAAAAGATTAGAGTACAAATCACTACTGGCAGCCTAATTAGCACTTAAAGTGATCTCCCTACTTTGTTTTACACACTAAAAAAAACCAAACAAGTAGTAAATAAGACAAAGTTTCTAAGTGAATTCCAGTGTCCTAGTTGTTGTTCAGAGGTTTTCAAGAACAGTCTAGAAAATTCTAGGTGGGTTTTTTTTTTTTTTTCTGTGTAAAATTATAGAAATGTCAGTTGCAACATGAATACACACTAGTACTCAAAGAGCAGCAGTGAATACTATTCTTTTCTCCAAGTTGCTTCCATACTTAATAGAGCTTTTTGTTATAAGTTATGTACATAAGAAGGAACTCCAATATGGCCCATTTTAGTAATAATAAGCAAGAGTAATAGTAACATATATATATTAATCAGAGCATGAATTAAAGCAGTAGAAACACTGTATTTGTTTCCTGTGACCTCCATTGTCACAGAAGGAAGCCAAGCAACTCCATACTCAAGTTCTGGTATTTCAGGACCATTAACTTTACTTTAAAGAAAGATGCAGTAAGGATGAGTAGACCTCTTTTTGGGGAAGGTACCATATAGAAGTATATGACAGTATGTGGTTTCCCTCCCTTCATATGAGAACTAGGCCTGAAGTGCACCTTCACTGCTTCCAAATTGATTGTTGGGCCTGATTTCGTGGGACCTAAACTAGGAGTAATGGGGATAATAACGGTTCCAAGTCCGACACTATAAAAGTCTGATTTGATGTAGAGCAAACTGTGTGGTGTTTGAGGAAGGAGTGGATAGTAGGGAGAGTGGCTCACTTATGAGGACAACATTTTGTATTGATACAGCAATGTGTATCAAGGTATCTTGAGGTACTGGCATACGAACTTGACCAGCTCAAACATAAGTGAATCAGAGGGAGCCGGATTCAGTAACATAGACTGAAGCAAATTTCTGTTGAAGGTGCTTTCAGTAGCAATGAAAGTGCATTCTCCATGTGCTGAAGGAAGAGTGTTTTCAATCACTTGCGTTCCTACCCTATATCTATCTGTTGGTATCTCCTTGGACAGGTAAGCTACTTCTCACAAGGTTCAACAACTCTGAAAGACAAATAATGATTCTTATCTTTTTTTGCATGAGTTTTTGAGGTTTGCACATGAAAAAAAACTTCTTAAGTGTGGCCATTTCGTTCCATAGTACTGGCTATAGAAGGGCATTTGAATACCCTGATAGATTTGGGTATTATGTTTATATAATATGCTTGATAAACTGGAGCTAGTATTGTAAATTAATAAATGGAAAAAAATAATTTAAAAATGCACTTGCTTCTATTTATTCATTCTACGTTAAGAATTTATATTATTATTAAAAATTATCCCCACTTTTTTTTTTTTTTTTTTTTTTTTTTTCCAGAAGAAACCCACCTGAATCTTTTGACTTCATGGAGCCAGAACCATTGTGACCAGATCATTTTTAGTAGATTTTTTCCCAGTAATGTCATAGGCTTTCATTTATTCTACTTCTTCTGTAGACCTTTACAGACCTTCCATGGAAAAACTGCTGGGTTCTTTCCCCTTCCTGGGAGTATAAAGCAAAAGGCATTTTTGTCACTTTGCATCAGTAAAAACCATCACAAGCAAGCCATCAGAGATAAGAAACTTTACTTACATGAAATATTGCATTTGTAATAATAAATATTAAAAATGTTTTTCCTAAATTTTAAATTTATGGTGGTTAATGAAGTCCACATATTTGTGTAAAATGGGTTTAACTTTAAAAAGCATTAAGCACTGTGCTAAGAATATAATCAGAGCCTGAAAAATGAGGACTGTCTAGCTGGAGAGTACTTTCATATGTACCTAACTTTAAGTATGTAAATCTTGACTTCTTTGCTTGACCGTACTGCAGTGCCAGCGCTCAGCACCTTGCTAGATCAGGGCTTTACACAGAAGAGATTACCACATAATCCCTTCCTACTTGAGGATACCACGTCCCAGCCAGGGCTATACAGCACACTCTGCCTGGCCAAACCTGGCTGTGAAGATACTTGGCTGAACAACAGAAAGCTCACACATGCTTTTTCTTATGGCTATAATGTGCTTTTGCACTGCCACTCTGGCGCCAGGGCTTCCTGCAGCCTATCTATCTGCCTTTGCATTTTCTCACTTTGGGAAAGGTGTGAACCAGACTCTGCAGGAGCAGCGGCAGGCTGCAAGCCCTGGTGCAGCCCAGGCTGGGCTGGAGGAGGCTAGGCTGCCAATCAGCCCTTTCTTTAAGCTGTGCTACCCTTGTTCAATCGAGGTAATGGGTCCAGTGGGTAAGTAATAGGTCCAGTGGGTCTATTATACATTTTTATTGCAAAGCAAAATAAATAGCCCCGTAAAACTCACACGCTGCCCCAGGGCTACAATAATTTATGCACCTTCTTACACCTTCTTTTTCTTTTCCTTTCTTTGCCTTTTCAGAGTTGCTCAAGTGAAGTTTTCCAGCATGGCAAGTAAGAACTTTTGTGAATGTATCACTAATTGTTTGAGTAATGTAGTATTGGAAATACTACAACTGCACGTTGATATGTGGAGAACTGTGGCAGGCCTTTACTGCTTGATTATACTCAAGTGTAGTACCAAAGGAGATCACATTTTACTCAGCCAAACTTGTTCAATAGAAAGAGCATAAAAATCAAAGTATGTATGATATCAGATTTGCTTCCCAGAGAGAATGTGTTTTTCCACAAAACAAAGGAAAGAGTAATTTACCACTTAAACAAGCTGGAAAAGAGGAGAACATTCTTTCCTAAACAGCGACGGTTATGCATTTGGCAGGCAGTAGGAAAAGAAATTATGCTTCCCTTCTGAACCTATAGCAAATCTGTACATGTGACTGATTAGAGAACAACTGCAGAGGTGCTGCTTTTCTTTTCAAAGTCTATACCAGTGAGTTATTGTTATGTTGTTATTGTGAACATGTTTTACCAATAGAGATTAGACTGTTCCATCTAGTTAGTGGTTGGCTCCAACTCATTCTTCATTTGTACAAAAATGCAGCTTTCTTTTGAGTGGAGAAGATACGAAAGCTCAGTGTTGTTGGAAAATCAGAATGATGAATCAAAGGAAATCTTTCTGTGAATCCCTTGAGATCTGCAGGAAATCACAGTTCATTTGTTTGTTTTACTATTTTTCTTGTTTTGTTTTGTTGTTGTGGAGTTTTATTTTTTGTTGTTTTTGTTAGTTTTTTTAATCATTTCATTTAGTTTATCATAGAAATGGTATTTTGTGTTCTGTTTTCTATTTTTTCAGTGAGTTTATGCAGGAAACTACAGCCCAGTCAGCCTCCATCCCAGGGAAGGCCATGGAACAACTTATTCTGGATGTCATCTTTAGGCAATTGAACAAAAAAGAGGTTATCAGGAGTAGTCAATGTAGATTCACCAAGGAGAAATCCTGCTTGACCAATCTGGCAGCCATGTATTATGTCATCACTGGCTGGTAGGTGAGGGGAGAGGAGTGGATGTTGTGTACCTTGACTTCAGCAAAGCTTTTGGCACTGTCTCCTATAAATTCCTTTATTGAAGCTTAGACAATGTGGTCAACTGATGAGACAGTGAGGAGGATGAGAATTGGCTTGCTTGCAGAGCTCAGAGGATTGTGATCAGCAGCACAGTGTGATTGGAGTTCTGTAACCAGTGGTCTTCTCCAGAGGTCAGTCCAGTCTTGTTTGATGTATTTATCAGTGACTTGGATGATGGGATAAAGAGCACCCTCAACAAATTTGCTGATGATACTAAGCTGGGAGGAGTGACTGTCTCACCAGAAGGCTGTACTTCCATTCAGTGAGACCTGGACAGGCTGGTGGGTTGGGCAGAGAGGAACATTATGAGATTCAAAAAGCGCCCATGTAGTCCTACACTTGGGGAGGAACAACCGCAATCATCAATATGGGTTAGGGACTGTCTGGCTGGAGAGGAGCTCTCCAGGGAGGGAAGAGGTTGTCCTGGTGGACAACATGTTGCCCATGAGCCAGCAGTGCACCCTAGTGTCCAAGAAGGCCAATAGTATCCTGGGGTGCATTAAAGAGTGTTGACAGCAGGTTGAGGGAGGTGATCTTCCCCCTCTATTCTGTCCTAGTGAGGCCACATCTGGTGTACTGTGTCCAGTTCTGAGCTCCTCAGTTCAAGAAAGACAGAGAACTTCTAGAGAGAGTCCCCTGGAAGGCCACAAAGGCATTAGGGGCCTGAAGCATCTCCTGTATGAGGAAAGACTGAGAGACCTGGGGCTGTTCAGTGTGGAAAAGAGAAGGCTGAGGGGCAGGTTTAAGGTGGATGGGGCCAGGCTCTTTTTGGTGGTGCTCAGTGACAGAACAAGGGGAAATGGGCACCAACTGGAATATAAGAAGTTCCATCTGAACATGAGAAAAATCTTTGAGGTCCTTTTCAACTCAGGCCATTCTGTGGTTCTATGAAGAAATATCTTCACCCAGAGGGTGACAGAGCACTGAAATAGGCTGCCCAGAGGGGTTGTGGAGTCTCCTTCTCTGAAGATATTCAAAACCTACAAGGACACTTTCCTGTGCAATGTACTGTAAAGAACCTACTTGAGCAAGGTGTTGGACTAGATGATCTGTAGAGGTGCCTTCCAATTCCTGTTATTCTGTGATAATATTCTGTGATTCTGTGATCCAAACAGAGCAGCAGGGTAAGAAAATTATTCTTATTATCCATTTTTAAATACTGAAGCTTGCTTTGGACAAAATCTTAGTGAGGTAAGAGTAGCTTTACCACACCAGATCAAGTGTCTCAGTGTTTTGCTGCTCAGTCTTGGGAATCTGTTGCTTCACAAGAAATATGACTGCATTAAGAACCTTTGAAATAATCTTCCATTGGTGCTAATGAAAAAAATCTTAACATCTAATATTTTAAGGGTGCTAAATACCCAAGAACAAGACAACTGATACAACTGATGTGTTTTCTAAATCTCTTAATGGCTTTTTACCTTTCTCATTAACAATTTGACTAATCTCATTACCAGCTGTTGGGGATCATTTTATCTAAAGCTGATGTTCTTTCTTTCTTTCTTTATTTATTAGTGTGTGTGTGCGTGTGTGTGTGTTAATTTGTGATACCAAAACAAGAAGAAAAATATTAATTTAAAATAAGTAAAAATCCTTCCTAAATTCAAAAGAATGGGCAGAGCACTTGAGACAGATGTTGTGAGGAAAACACGATCTCTTTATGACTCCTATCCCTTCCTCCTATATCTCATTAACGCCTAAAAACTGGGAGACAATAACAATTATTTCAGACAGTGAAATGGTGAATAAAGGTTTATGGAAAAGGTCCTGGTAAGATTAGTGCTCAGCTGGAAGCTGGGACTGCCACGTGGAGAACGCCAGGACATAATAACAAAGAATAAGGCACCAGTGGGGAAACTAAACAGGTATCCTCAGTGCAGGAAATAACGGGAGAGTCCTGGGACTGCATCATTTTGGTGTCTTGTTTGCTGTACTTGACTACTGCTCATGCAGAAATGGTTTGAAAGAGACAGCTAACACTGGGGAGAATAATAATAGCCTATTAAAACAGTCAGTGTTGAAAGCTGATTACTTGAGGTTAAGCCAGAAGAGAAAGATTAATAAAGCTTGGATGAAATATTTCTTTAGTGTGTTATTTTTCTAAATTGTTTCTCCTTCATATGTAATATTGTGCCAGTGAAACTGTCAAGCCAAGGCTCCTGAAACTCAAAGTGCCTTTATCTGCAGAGCAATGAAGTGGGAACTTAGAGTGAGCTGACACCGCTACAGGGCTCAGCCCAAAAGAATGTCTGTTAGGGATGAGAAAGGGTGCATGTTTGTTATTTTTAGCAGTCCTAAGTTCTGTCCCAGTCCTTTTTCCTAATATTTCCACTAAACAACTACACCTTGTTTGGAGCCTTTCTCTGTTTAAATGACCTGGTTCCTCAGAGGCACCTTGTTTCCTCCACTGGCAGAAAACACTGTGGACCTTGGTGGAATCCAGGTGCGATTAACTCAACTCTGTGTCTTTACACTCATTCCACCAATGGAGTCTTGGTAGAGACAAAAGTGCAATATCGGCATTTGCTAGGACCTCCCCTTGAACTGTCAGTCCATTAATGCATGGCCACAGAGTAAGCAACCTAATTACCTGTTACAATTCTTTATAAGTTAGATTACCTTCTGTCTAGAATAATGACTGTACCACAATTTGAGGAACAGTAGTGAAATTTAAGCAACAGCATTGCTGTAGGTAGGTAGAGGGAAGCTTCCAAAAACAAAGGAATTACAGATAGACTAAAAATTTTCAGGTCTAATGTCTGGATTTTATGTAATTTTTATGCTGTTGTTAGAGACAGTATGGAGATTCTCTAAAGAATAAGCAAAGATATTGTCCTTTTTGCACTCCCAAGAGTGTAATCTTAAAAAAAAAAAAAAAAAATCGTCACTGTTTTTCCAGTGGCTACAGCCTCCCATCACATTGTGTTACCCTGTATAGTGAAGACATTTGGGGGGGTTTCAACCCTCTGGCTCCAAGTGAAATTGGTACTGGTTGTCTCTCACCTTCCGGTCTTAAAAACACTTGACAATTTGACATTCTCACTGCTAACAGGAACTGACAGAGGCTCATCAACAATAGGACATTGTTATCTGTCCTGGCAGAAATCATACCAACAGCCTTATGTGAAGTGATGACTTGCATTTACTTCCAGCAGGATGAATGCAATTGGGTGTAGAGTGTTCCCAGTGTATGACTGGGGAACAGTGAGGAAGTTACTTAAATAACTTGTGTTCTTCCTGATTCCATCTCAGTCATCTTGGAAGTAGCTTGCAAATTGTTTAAACCTTAAAGTACCACGGAATAAGTGTCTTGTTATTACACTGTAGTTTGATATGACTTGGGGAAAAAAAATAAAATAAATAATGTGTTCCAATGATTGTTTTCAGATGTTGATCTTTGGCCACAGATGCTGGGCAACAGATGAAGGCAAATTGTTAGTATGATTGTGCTTGCCAATTATTCTTTCATTTCTTTCTTCCTCTCTTCCTCTATTTCTCTTTTTCCCTCCCTCCCTTTTTTCCTTCCTTCCTCCCTTTTTTCCTTCCTTCCTCCCTTTTTTCCTTCCTTCCTCCCTTTTTTCCTTCCTTCCTTCCTTCCTCCCTCCCTCCCTCCCTCCCTTCCTTCCTTCCTTCCTTCCTTTCCTTCCACTTTCTCCTCCTCTCTCTTTTTGTCTCTTTATCTTTCTATCTCTCTTGTTTACAAGGGAGGATATTGACAGGACAAGGGGGAATGGCTTTAAACTGAGACGGGGGAGGTTTAGGTTAGATATTAGGAGGAAGTTTTTCACTCAGAGGGTGGTGATGCACTGGAACAGGATGCCCAAGGAGGTTTTGGATGCTCCATCCCTGGAGGCATTCAGGGCTAGGCTGGATGTGGTTCTGGGCAGCCTGGTCTGGTGGTTGGTGACTCTGCACATAGCAGGGGATCATTGCAGTCCTTTTCAACCCAGGCCATTCTATGATTCCATAATTCTATGATTATATGATTTTCTTCCTCTATTCCTCTCTTTCTTCCTCTTTCCTTCCTCTCTTTCTTTCTTTCTCTATTCCTTTCTTTCTCTTTCTCTCTTTCTCTCACTCTTTCTCTCTTTCCTTCTCTCTTTCTCTCTTTCCAGCCTTTGCTAGAGTGATGGAAAGCAACTTGGATTGGAAAGTTATAAAATGCAGAACAGAAATGAATTTTGAAGAGTTGTAGCTGAAGTCTTCTTGCACAAAAACAGCTATTCCTTTCCCTCTACCCCCGCTGCCCTTCTCTTTTTTTAATGGTCCAGAATTGCCAGTTTAATATCTAAAAGCTCCAGAGCTGAGACTGTTGGAAATGGAAAGGTTTTACTGAGGCCAGCTGAAGGCACTCTCATCAGGTGAACAGAGGTGTGTTGCCAACCTGTGAGTGTGTGAGTGACATTCAAGGCCAACAATGACCTCGGAAAAAATGTATGAAGAAATTATGGAAGAATTTCAAAAGGGTTAGTTTTCCATTCCTGTCATCTTATTTCATGATACTCTCTTAATAAATAAGATTTACCTCTTTCTCTTTCCTAGCAGGAGGTTTTGTTGTTGCTGGTTTTATCTCCTTGTTTATGACTCATTTCTTAAGTAAGAGTAGATTAGAAGACATTTCAATAAATGGAAAATAAGACACAAAAAGACTCTCCTGAGGAAGAAGCCATTCCTGCCTCATTTTTGTTTTTATTTATTTACCTTTTTTTCTAAACATACACTCAGCAGCAAGAAGGGATGAGGCCTCCATGTTGTTTTCCTTCGGTCTTTGCTATGTGTTCCACTGGAGCCTACTGGGCTTCAGATCTGCTCTGGTTGACTGCCCAAGCCCATCAAGCGTAGAAATACTGCACCAGTAGGTTCTTCATCATTTCCTCAGCTTCTACCAGGAGAAACTTGAGCTATGTAAACCCAAATGAACAACCAAGGGAGCACCTAACTGTTAATGATATTATCCTTTATTTTCCCTCTTATTTATATATATATATTTTTTTCACTGCGTTGTGCCATAGGAAACACCTGCACAGGGCTCTGTTCTCTTTCTACCCAGCTGACTTTTTTCAGCCATGCACTGGCTTGGGGTCAGCCTTTGCAAGCAGGTGTTTTCCCTCAGAATAGCTTTCTTGTCTAAATCTGAGTGGATCACAAGGGCCGAACTTCACTGTAGGAGGTCACAGGTCAAACACAGCAGCACGAAGTCCCCTGGGTACTGTGCTTACCAGGTGTTTAATATTATCAGAGGTTATTTGCTGAAACCGTGATAGAGTGCTCTCAGCTATTCAAAATAAATTTAACGAGAACAGTTTTAAAAGCCCCCACATTAGAGGATGTCTGTTCAATGGACAGAGAGGTTAAAGTTAATTTGATCAGGCATGTGTACTTTCTCCAAAAAGGAACATATGCACTCAACGGCTTGGCCCCATTTGTTGCAATTTTGGGTCTCATTTCCATTTGCAAGAAAGATAACTACTTTCATATGGAAGCAATAAATAAGAGAAGTCATTAAAACTTCTCTAATTTAGGAAAAAAAAAGTCTTAACGAAGTAATATCTTTGCCAGGGCAGACAGAAATGTAAATTAGAGATTGGAAGGAAACCTATTAAAGGAATTGCTATGTTACTAGTCTTTTTTAATCTAATGAATTTATGAATTGCCACTTGTTAGGTCACAGACTTTGTTAATTTCCTATGTGTTTAGTTAAACAGAGAAACTGTGGGCAAGAGGAGTGAAAGGAACATGCTTGTGAACAATGAACCTGAGAAAATATTTTTGCACAATGTGTTAAGGCTATTAGGTTCAAAATTTTTGAATTAAACCAGTTATATTTAGAAAAATTGAGAAAGACTGTGCACTTACTAGGGAGGTTAATATGCATTTCTTAAACTTTTTTCTGTATTTCTCTTTCTCAATTTCATGATCTTATACAATTTTAAAGGTGCAAAGAATTAAAAGTTCATTTACATTTACTGAATAATTTTATTGAAAACAAGAAGAAAAAAAAGAAAGCAATACCAACTTACAGTGCCAATTTACTGGTCATGAGTTCACAGACAATACTGTCAAAAGTTATAGCTAATCTCTTGGGCTTTCTTTGGTCTAAAGCCTAAATAATTTGCATTCCCTTTTTATGTGAACTACAGAAATTATGCTACATCTTGATTCCCCTTTTATTGATGGTTAGAATCTGTGCTGAAATGGACCAGGAAATGTTCATCTGTGATCTCACTTTGACAAATGACAAAGTGGCATTCTCAAGTGTCTCAGTACCCAAAATTGGGATTTCATCCTATTGTTGTCTGTAAAGCCATCCATTACTACTCAGGATGTACCAGAGGAAAACAAATGCCAAAAAATAAAAGAACAAGTAAAGTAAAAGAAAACTCTCCTATTTTTCATGCAAACATTCAATTAACATAGGTCACTTAATGCTCTGGACAATACAGGACATTTTTCAAGATACCAGACACAGTGGAAAGGTAACTGATCAGTCCTACTTCTACCATCTAGTGCAGACCAACCCACAATATGCTGTCCTGACACCCAAACAGGAAAAAATGATACCAATTCACTGTGTATTTAAAAGATATGACTTAGAGGTAGCCATGATAAGAACTACATCAGCATTTGTTCATTGTCGTTCCCTCCCAGTCATGCATATGGGTGAGTGAACCTTACTGAACTCACCCTAGATAACTTTATATGTAGATGCAAACAGATTTTGAATGTAATTTCTACGTGGGTTGAATTCTTGGTGGTCAATGAAAAATATTCAAAGAGCAATCCACTGGGGCAACAAGTGGTGAATGTCTCACCTATTTTATAAGGAGACAAGTTAACTGCAACAGTATCCCCTCTGAAGGGGCCAGTGAGGGTAGACTGAAAAGTAAGTTATGTCCATATGTGGGCACACACATACGTAAACAAGCACACACAGATTCAAACCAAACCTTTATGAGTTTTGATTAGACCTCTATTACACTTTGCGTCAGTGTAAATCTGTGCAACTGTGTCATGCTTCTGGCTTCACTTAGAGCTCTCAAAACCAAACCAAAACAAAAACAACAACAAAAACCCTCAAACCAAAACAAGGCTGTTTTTGTTGCATTTCTGGCATAGAAGGGAACAGAAAGAAATGGAAATCTAACTAAAAAGTCAGTTCTCAGGAGGCCTATGTCTGCATTCTTGAGGGTTCAGATCGTTTGGATAAGCTCTGTGTAAGTATCTGAACTTTTTGGTAGGTCTCCAAATTGAACCTCTGAACATTCTGAGGCTCACAGATGGCTAGCCACTTTTGTGCTGCTGTGGGACTGGACTCTGTTTGCTTGCTCATGCCCTTGATACTGAAAATATTTACCAGCTAGTTAGTAGAATCCAGTTAGAGAAGTCATAAGCATGTTTTTTGGGTCTCACTGGCCAATATAAGGGAAAAACGTTGCCAATTAATAAGTCATTGAAGGGTGAATAGAAGGTTTTTGTGGTTTAAGTGCATGTCTGGGCCTTAAAAGGTCTAGGCCGTTCCAAATCCTGCTACTGACTTCCTATGCGATTTAAACAAGATCCTATGAACCTCACTTCTGTGGTTGCTAAAGGGAGATGTCTACTTTGAGAGAATATATTTGTTATTTATCAGATAGCATGGAAATGAGCACATCAGAAAGCTTAAAAGTATACTAGAAGGATGAGTAGCCTAGTGTGGTTTTAGTTGGCTAGTCCCAGGTAAAATCCAAGAACGAAATTCTCAGGAAGCCTAATAGACTTCAGTTACTAATTTGTTTGGTGCTCAGTAATATTTAAAACAGCTTGGATTTTAAACCACATGAAAAATATGCCA
This sequence comes from Alectoris magna, assembly GCA_030625065.1. Taxonomy (NCBI): domain Eukaryota; kingdom Metazoa; phylum Chordata; class Aves; order Galliformes; family Phasianidae; genus Alectoris; species Alectoris magna. The sequence goes on from CM060560.1 coordinate 67,333,171, forward strand.
CCCTGCTGTTCCCACAGGCGTGAGCCAACAACTCAAGAAACTACATCTACCTCCTGTGCCAGTAATACATTTATTATTTATGTTTTCAATTACATTTCCATACCAACCTCCATGTGTAAAACTGAAAAAATTTAAGCATACACCCCCAAAGAGTTATCCATGTTTTTCTTACAGCAGGCACTGAATCATTGAAAAGGACATCATTCCCCTCACCCAAGTGGCATAAATCTCACAGAAGTTTGTGTGAATCAGAGTTAGATCTAGGGGTTCTTTTCCCCTCCTCAGAATAAGCATGCTGAAGAAAATGTTTCTGAGAATGTATGAAGTCAGATGCCCAGCTGGTGCTGCACTGGTTATTAAGCAGTTTTGAGCAGATGACTATTAACACTAGAACCGGAACCAAGGTGGTATCCTGGAAATTAACTAAATCTGACTGTGTTTAAATAAGAAAGGAAGTGGGCCTTAGATTAGGGGCATTAATGAAAAATGTCCTGGGCTTTGATAAATAGCTCTGACAGATTGCAATGACTAAATACTGAAAACATGGTGTCCAATACATTCATGCAGCTTATGAGATACCTCCACAAACGTATAAACAAAAAACCTCTTCATTATCCTACATGACTGTACATCAAATTCTTTCTAAGAGAGGTGGGCCAGAGACACAACTGAAAAACCTTTATGCTCTTTTATATGATGTCCTAAAACTATTTGTGGATTATTATGATAATTATCAGAATCCTTTTTTTTTTTTTTTCTTTTTTTTTTTTTCTTTTTCTTTTCGTGTCTTTTTTGTAATAAAGGGCAAGTTGCTCTCCAATATTTTATTTTTAAAGGTCAGATCTACCTATTGTAAGTCAGCAGTATTTTGATATATTTGTTGTATTTCGGGCACTGAACCCAGCAAAACCCTCTGTTCATCGCCTACTCTCCTACTCTGAAAGTAACATATTTCCCTATATTTAATATAAGAAAACATCTGCTGCACATATGCTAAAGTGCATGTGATATTATGCAGATGCATTTAAAATATTGTAAGATTACTTTGCTTTTCTGTTATGCTTTAAAGTATTTCATGGCACAGTGCAAATTATAAAACACAAAAATGTATCACAATCCTTAGTGTCATGATGCATGTTTAAATAATAGGAACACTGATGACTTTTGTTGGAAGTTATACGTGTATTCTAATTGATCATGTATTTTCCATTTTTTGCCTCTCCAGTGCCCAACAAAATATATGTCTGATATATGTATATTTTTTCCCATATTAATGAATCTAATAAGAATTTTCTATGATGTGATGCATTAACACTGAAAAACAATATCAGTAGAGGAAGAAAAAAAAAAAAAAGCACAGCAGTGCTGATAGTAAGAAAACATAGGGGAAAGAAGAAATTCCTTCTCATGCTTTTGTGGAATAGAAATAAAAGATAATTTCTTTAGAGAATTGGATGAATCTATGCTGCTTACAGAGCTCTAGGCACCTGCTATCTGATTTCTTACAAATAGGGGCTTCTTACAATCACAAGATTCCAAGAACCAGTTAAGATAATTAAAAAAGCTGCTAAAGTAATTTAAAACTCCCTACTTGCTGATATGTATTACTGCGTCTTGCCAAATGCCTTTCGTGAAAAAGCATTAGCACTTACTGCAGATTTGAGAAAGACACTTTCAGCTGTTGATAGCTACTGTGAATGAAATTTGTGCTGTCTTCTTTTGAGTCATCATTTTGAAATGACTTTTTCTAAAACAGTATTCAACAGAAGATTCAAACCACACCTAATGATAATTTGAAGTGAACTGAGCTGCCCAGCTGTGGACGAACGTGAGGCATTTAGTCACTGGTCCAAATGCAGTGCTCCAAGAAAGAAATTTTCCAGCTGCTTAAGGCTCCATGCAATGTGCCTTTTGTCTCGTTGGTTCAGTTGATTAAATATAAGTGTTCAGTGTTATTTTTCATATTCAAGTGCCAAAAATCCACACGGTCAGCAGATATATCACAGGAGCTTTGGGAGACCTGTGCACCATGAATCTGCAAATGGAGGCCAGGTGTAGTAAGATAGGGCATTTCAAGGGACAGTAGAAAGAAATCTGTATTTTAACAACTGAAACTAACCTAGTTTGAAAGGGTGGAAGTCTTCCAAAAACTCCGTGTCACATCTGTAAATTCCAAGCAGATATCTTGGATATTCTAGTGTGTCTCATAAGGTGGCCAGCAAAAACATTTGAGCATCCAAGTCTTGTCCTCTGGAAATGCTCCAAGGATTAGTGGTGTTAAATTTATTAAAAATAAAAATAAAGTTTGGCCTTCCGGAAGGGAATTTCTTTTGAAACTTTCTTGTGCAGTACTAGGATCCACCTCAAAGCAGACTTCTATTTTTCATCAGCTGAGAAGCCCTCTAGATTTCTTTGCACCTAAGCTTAGATGTCTTGTGCCACCTAAGATGCCCTGTAGTGTTCAAAACATCTACATAAGACAGGTGGCACAGGATCACTAGGAGACCCAGGTACTACTGAAGTGGCAACTAGTGTGTATATCAGATGGGATGCCCTCAATACATGGAAAACAACCATGTCAGAGGGGGTTGACAACCATGCGAGAACAGACACCAACCTTCCTTCATGAAGCCTGCATTAATTATGTATTGTTTCAAATAGAATTTTGCCCTCATTCCCCTCTATCAGTGGGCTCTTTCTAGTTAAAGCAATTTGCTGGTATTCATATTGCACAAGTTTTGTCATGAGGTTCAGACCAGAAAAATACTGGCACTCTGGCCATGATCACAAAGATAATTCAATTATGGACTTACTTAGCTTTAAGTGTCTGAAATTGCTAGGATTTTTCATCACTTTGGTTGAATTAGACTGTAAATGTTTTTTTGATTTCTTTCATTTGCAAAGTGCTATGTTTATTTGTGGTATCACATGGAAGAAATAGAAGAAAATCTTTTGTGCATCAGCTGAGATGGCCCAGTGATTAAGACGAGCTGGGTCTTGATTTCAGAAATCTTATTTTCCAACTTCAGCAGCTGAGATGATAGTTTGCTAAATTGCATCCATCACAGTCAGAAGCATAATTCAGTTGTTCATCTCTTTATACATGCAACTTCCAGTCTTATTTCATGCTGCGACGGTATGTAACAATATTAACAGCTTCCTCTGCGGTGATTTTTTCCCTGGTCATTTGTCAGTGACTGTCCTCCATATATATTTTTCTGTAGTGTTTATGTATTTTTCCCTGTACCCATTTGCTGTCAACTGATTTCACATTCAGACTATACATAATGACTTATTTATTAGCTCTAAAGTATTCTTTTTTTGTATGGGCTACTTGTATCAATATCATTAGCCTTGAACAACCCCAGTAGTCCTGTTGATGGCCATGAGCTTTTAAGTTATAAGATCAGTTCTTACCAATGTTCAACTGTCAAGTTTTCAGTCAATTCTAATTAGAGTCTCAGGTTAAAAAAAAGAAAAAAAAAAGAAAAAGACGTAACAATGAAAAAAACCCCTCAAAACTGACACATTCTTAGTGGCCACAGTTTCTTCTTTGTCACACAGTCAGACAAACATTTTGGTGTCATTGGTAGTTGAGCATTTTACAATGCCTGAAATGCTTCTAAATATGAATTACATATCTGAAAATTATTAATGACATTCTTGGCATTCCATTAATGTTATTTATTATTTATCATGTGTGAGACGGAACTGCCTAGAGGCCTTTGCAAAGGATCAAGGGCCCATAGAGCTAATCTTTTGCTAGGCATATCAATCCAGATGGATGAGCAAATGCAAAAGCACATGGCAAACAGCAAAACCTGTTTGTCAGCTCAGAATTCCAGTCTACAAAACAGAGCCCTAGCACAGTATCAGTGGCATAGTTAATACTAACATGCACCTTGGGCAGCTGTCACGGCTGAACTGACACAAACTGAACAAAATCAGACTAGTTTTAGTCTTGTTTATTCTGAACTGTTTCATCTGTTCTTCTGCTTGAATGATCATGTTTTCAAAAGCAGGATCCAAAGGTAGGAGGGAGTATTTTGTTCGTATCTGAACCCATGATATGGGATCAGTGTTGCTGAGGAGTGCTGTGGAACAGTAAAGTAATCTTTTGTACCATATTATTAAACATCATTACTTTAACTGTGGTAAATGAGGAAACTAATCCTAGTGCTGTTTTTTTCATTCAGTTATGATAACGATAATAATAGTGTTGCAAGTAGCCCACCATCGAGGGCATGGATGTCCAACATTTTGGCTTGCTTGGACTGTATAAAGAGGAATTGTTTGGGGACAATTTTTTGTTTTTTCTGGGTGATGGATGAGATGCCTCCATGATGGTGTGATGGCAGGGAGCTCGTCTTCAGAAAGGGCAAGGAGGAGGACACAGATAACTATAGGCCAGCCAGCCTCACCTCCATCCCTGGAAAGGTGATGGAACAACTTATACTTGGCATTGCCTTTGGGAAATCAAGGATAAGAGGATCATTAGGGGCAGTCAACATGGCTCCACCAAAGGGAAGTCATGCTTGACCAACCTGATAGCCTTTTATGATGACATAACCAAGTGGATACGTAATGGTAAAGCAGTAGAAGTGATCTATCTTGATTTTAGGAAAGCATATGGCACTGTCTTCCACAGCATCCTTGCAGCTAAACTGAGAATTACGGTCTGGACAATCAGGTAGTGAGGTGGATTGTGAACTTGCTGAAGGAAAGAAGCCAGAGAGTTGTGGTCAATAGGAGAGAGTCTAGTTGGAAGCGTGTATCTAGTGGAGTCTCTCGTGGGTCAGTACTGGGAGCAGTACTATTCAATATATCCATCAATGACTTAAATGAGGGAATAGAGTGCATTGTCAGCAAGCTTGCTGATGATGCAAAACTGGAAGGAGTGGCTGCCATGCCAGAAGGCTCTGCTGCCATCCAGAAAGATCTAGTCAGGCTGGAGAGTTGGGTGGGGTGAAATTTAATGAAATATAACAAGGGCAAGTGTAGAGTCTTGCATCTGGGCAAGTACAACCTCAGGTACCAGTATAGGTAGGGGACTGACATGTTGGAGAGCAGTGTAGGGGAAAGGGACCTGGGGGTCCTGGTGGACGGGAGGATGACCATGAGCCAGCACTGTGCCTTGTGGCCAAGAAGGCCTATGGCATCCTGGGGTGTATTAGAAGGGGCATGATTAGTAGGTTGAGAGAGGTTCTCCTCCCCCTCCACTCTGCCCTGCTGAGACTGCATCTGGAATACTGTGTCCAGTGCTGGACCCCTCAGTTCAGGAAGGACAGGGAACTGCTGGAGAGAAATGCTGCAGAGTCACAAAGATGATTAAAAGAGTGGAGCATCACCCTTAGAGAAGAAAGGCTGAGGGAGCTGGGTATATTTAGCTTGGAGGAGACTGAGGGGTGACCTCATTAATGTTCATAAATATGTAAAGGATGAGTGTCAGAAGGATGGAGCCAGGCTCTTCTCAGTGACATTCAATGATAGGATAAGGGACAGTGGGTGCAAGCTGGAAGATTGGGGGTTCCACATAAATATGAGAAAAAACTTCACAGTGAGGGTGACAGAACACTGGAATAGACTGCCCAGAGAGGTTGTGGAGTCCCCTTCTCTAGAGACATTCAAAATGTGCCTGGATATGTTCCTGTGTGACCTAATCTAGGTATTCCTGCTCCAACAGGGGCATTGGACTAGGTGATCTTTTGAGGTTCCTTCCAATCCCTGACATTCTGAGATTCTGTGAATTATTAGATAATCATGCCTAATTTCTCTGGGCTGAGGTTGGATGTGCCTAAGCAAGGGGAAGAATTCTGTCCAAGAATCTTCAGTTAATGTTTTTAATGACCTATACATTTGCTCTTTAATATGTCTATTATTTGCAAAAGATCATGCAGCCCCTCAAAATCCAGTGTATTTTGAATCAGTGAATGTTAATTCAATTTTTTAAGTTTCAGAGTGACCAAAAAACAAAGAAGTCATGTTTTGAAAAGACAAACATCCTAGGGACAGTACACCTCTACATATGCATAGAATGTGTGTTGTAAAAAGGCATGGAACTTATGGTGGAAAAGTTTGTCTGGTGCCCTTTGCTCTTCTTCTTCACCTTAGTGGTGGTTCTGTGGAGCACCATCACTTCTTTCTCCCCAAGACACATCAGTCTACACCTCATTTGTAAGAGTCTCATGTCTCTCTAGCATTTCACACTAGGAGACTGTCATCAAATTTGAGACAAGCTCTTACTTCTTAACAGGAGTTAATGTGTTAAACTTTCTATGAAATAGGTGGCCTTAAAATAACTCTTCAGGTTTTTACCATAACAAATTTATTCCACCTGCCATCTGTAATGTATTTACCAGTATTTCTACTTCCTAACTCTCTTTCTCTATACCACAGTTTCTACACTATCTCAAGGAAAAGAACCAAATCGTTAGTGCCTACCCAGTGACGTGGAAGAGCTGGGATTGATGATTTGTTCAGTGGTAGGTTTCCACTGTAAACCTGGGTCATTTAGATGGACTTTCTCAGCACTTTTTGCCTATGCATTTAATCGAGGATGATGTGACTGTTCTGTGGAGCCATGAGATCTCAACTTTCTCATCTTCTGGTTTTCCATAATCAGTTTGTTTTACATTTGCTCTGTAATGTTGGGAGGAAGAAGGGTGAGGAGGATGGTGATGAAAGACTCCAGGAGCAAGCAGGGCTACTGCATGAAGTTCATGCTAACCACTGCTGTGTTTGATTAATCATAACACTTTCTCCCTTTATATTTCTCATGCTCAAAGGCCTCTGAATGCAGACCAGAAAATACAACCAAAATCAGGAAATTTCCAAATATCAACAGGGATAATAGCCAAATAAAATAAATGAGCTGGCCTAGGAAATCCTTGTAACTTGCTACTCAACAACAATAAACCAACTATACAACACATTAATTAGAAAGGAAACAACAGAAGCTTTTTAATTATTTACAGTGGGCTTATTGTGGTGAAGTAAACATATTGGCCGACAACTGACAACTTTAGCCTCAGTGAAGAGAGCTTATGCAATAGTATATTGCCTACACTTTTCACACACAGCTTTCTTAACAGTTCCAGCCTAGATATAACAATTCTCACAGTAGTAGGGCTGTTAATGCGAGAGATGGTTTTCCACTTACCAGTTTCAGAGACTGCAGTCATTTGATAGTTAGTGAGACTTATTACCAGCTGTTGTCTTAATGTGGGTAGGCTTTACGGGCAGGAAATACTGTGCTGGCAGAAGAAAACCTTCTGAGGAGGGAACAAGGTAGTCTGCCTATATAACTAAGGTTAGGGGAAACCTCTGGGTGTCCTTGGTCTATGACCTGAGATGTCTACTCATCTCTACTGGATGCACTTTTGGGTCTCCACCTCTACTCAGAAATGCCTTGTAGCATGTACTATCCCAGGGATCACTGTAATGGCCATGTCATGCTATATGAAGATGAGCAATGCAGATCATGTAGGCTGGGCAGAAGGGAGGTGGGGTAAGTATGTGGCCCTGGGGTTATGAGTACAGGACCAGCCATCCAAGCTACTTCTGTCTTACTGGATGAGACAGCAAGCCTATATTGATCCAGCAGTTATGCCCACACCCCATATCTAGCTCACCTCAGTGTCATTTACATCTTCACTCCCTTCCACCTCCATTTCCCACTTCCTTGCACCTGTCTCCATTGCCCCTAGCTTTCCCCTGCTCCAGTACAACCAATTGGGGATTAAGCCAGGCCAACCAGAAGAATGACAAATGTTTCTTAAGTGCCTGTGTCTTTAAAGTGGCTTTAGTACTGACATGAGCCAGTAATGGAGGACACTAAAATGGCAGAGTTACTGAATGACTTCTTTGCTTCAATTTTTAATCACTGCCCTTGTGAATCTCAGAACCTGGAGATAAATGAGAGTTTGAGGAAGGGAAGACTTCCACTTGGTGGAGGAAGATCTCATCAGAAACAGTCTAGGCAAAATCAACACACAGAAATCCATGGGCCATGATGGGATGCACCAATGAGTTCTAAAGGAGCTAGAAGAAGCAATTGCCGAATGGTTCTTTATCATCTATGAAGGACCAATGAGAGAGGGGCCTGAAGGCTGAAAGAAAGCCAGTGTTACTCCTATCAACAAAAAGGGCAAGATGGAGGAGCTGGGTAACTACATGCCTCATGTAGTCATGTAGTCATGCCTCACCACAGTCCCTGGAAAGATGATGGTGCAGCTTATTATTTTGGGTGTCATCTGCAAGCAAGGGGAAGAAAAAATAGGTTATCAGAAGTAGTCAGTATATATTCACCAAGGGGAAATTATCCTTGACCAATCTGGTAGCCTTCTATGATGTCATCACTGGCTGTGTAGGTGAGAGGAGAGCAGTGGATGATGTGTACCTTTATTTCAACAAGGCTTTTGGAACTGTCTCCCATAAAACTCTCATAGATAGGGTTAGGAAGTGTGGAATAGACAAGTGGACAGTGAAGTAGATTGAGAACTGGCTGACTAGCAGAGTTCTGACAGAAGATTGAGATCAGCAGCACAGAGTCTAGTTGGACATCTGTAGGGATCTATACTGGTCTCGGTTGTGTTCAGCATATTTATCAGTGACCTGGATGAAGGGGTAGAGTGCACTCTCAGCAAGTTTGCTGACAAAACGATGCAGGGTGGAGTGTCTGGCACACCAAAAGGTAGTGAAAGACCTGAGCAGGCTGGAGAGTTTGGTGGAGAGCAATACGATGAGGCTCATCAATGGCAAATGTAGTCCTACACATACAGGGGAGGAATAATTGCAAATATCAGTACAGGTCAGGAGCTGACTGGCTGGAGAGGAACTCTGGAGAGAAGGAACTGGGTATCCTGGTGGATGACTGGTTGATCATGAGCCAGCAGTGTGCCTTTGTGTCCAAGAAGGCCAATGGTATCCTGGGGTGCATTAAAAAGAATGTCATCTGCAGGTTGAGGGAGGTGATCTTCCCCCTCTATTCTGTCCTGGTGAGGCCACATCTGGTGTACTGTGTCCAGTTCTGAGCTCCTCAATTCAAGAAAGACAGGGAACTTCTAGAGAGAGTCCAGTGAAGGGCATAAAAAATGATAAGGAGCCTGGAACATCTGAGTTGTGAGGAAAGGCTGAGACACCTGGGACTGTTTAGCCTGGAGAAAAGAAGAATGAAGGGGGATCTTATCAATGCTTACAAATATGTAAAGGGCAGAAGTCAAATGGATGGGTCCAAACTCTTTTCATTTGGTCCAAGTGACAGAACAAAAGGCGACAAGCACAAACTGAGGCATAAGAAGGACCATATGAACATGAGGAAAAAAACTTCTGCACTGTAAGGGTGACAGAACACTGGAACAGGCTGCCCAGAAAGGTTGTGTTGTTTTTTTTTTTTTTTTTTTACTGGAGATATTAAAAACCTGCCTGGATGCTTTCCGGTGCAATCTATTGTAGGGAATCTATGATGTTAGCATGGGATTGGACTAGATAATATCTAGAGGTCTTTTCCAAATCCTACAATTCTGTGATTCTGTGATCTGTAGTGGTACAAGACTTCATCTCTTTCTCCTTTACTCATTCTCCAATTCTCATGAGATTTTGCCAGCTTTGAGATCTCCATTGCATACTGAATTCGTCTGAATTTGACAAAAAAATGTAAGAGGCATTAAAAGGAGACCAGCCAACAGCAACACACAAACTTATAGGAAATCAGGTTGCAACTAAAAGGAAGCTCACAAACTTATGAACTCTACAATGTGACAAATTCTAGTCAAGTAAAATATATCTGATCCATCCCAGGAATCTTTTAATGGACTATACCTTCTTTTGCTTCAAAATCTTAAACCTTAGCTTTAAGCCTCATTTTGTATTTCCTGTCCTTAGATATTCGCTACTCACACATGTCATCTTATGCTTTTTCAGATCTCCTACTGGTTACATCTTTCTGTGTCTCTAAATAACTACAGGCCTGCCCCAATGACCCTGAGTGGGATGTATAAACAAATGTTTACTCAGTGTTCGATTCAGCTATCCTTCTCTTGAAGAATATGAGTTTCTGCAGACCTATTCCTGATTTTCTGTCTCCTAGGTTTAAAGTAATGGTCTTCAATATAACAGGGTGACAACAGCAGCATGTGTTTCCTCCCTCCCGAATCTAACATTTAAAAAAAACACGAAAAATGCAAGCAGAACGAAGAAGTGTTGCTCTACCTTGTGCTTCTTGTGGCATTCATAGGCATCATCTGGCCTGTTAAGCGGACAGAGTTATCATAGGAGACAGGGCATAATGCATTGCAAATCAGGAACTCAGCATTATGTAACAGTCTAAAAAATAGGCAGGTATGGTTTGAATGAAATACAACTGCTGGGCTACCAAGCAGATAGGCAGCCAGGAAAGTAATTGCAAATACAGATAGAAAGGAGAGAAGAGACGCAAGGGAAATGTCTGACAGTATTTTCTGGTAATCAGTCAGTAGTTTGCTGTCCTTAACATGGGTCAGAAAAAAATAATAATCCTACAGGTTAAATTCTGTTGGGCTTTATGTTATTTTTTAATAAAAAGAATAATTTATACAAAATCCCACAGGAAAAATGTCAACAGTGCAGCTACCTTTCAACATATTTAAATGAGAATTGTTATTTGGAGCATAAGATATAACAGATGGCATCACTTCAGTAGTTTATCTGTTTTTCAGTAATAGTCTATATAAGATGTTGTTCATAGAGAGTTTTCTGAACACCCAGCACAGAGTTTATCATAAACACTTTTAGCTTTCTTAATAACCCTTCTCTTAACTAAACTGTCATTTTCACTGGGCTTATTTAGCACTGCTATTACTTTGGCAAGAAGGAGAGAAACAGCATTTTAAAAAATCACCTACAGAGAAGATGTTCAAGTAAATCTTTAAAACCATTGGTTTCATTATAAGGAAATCTAATGTAGAAATGTATTTTTGATCAAACAGATCTCATCCTTGCCCATGCTTTGACAGACTGAGTGAGCTCCAGACAAGGTCCAAGATTATTTCACGGAGAAAATGACCAAAGTGATTTCATTTTATTTAAGATTCTATTTTAATTCCTAATTTCTAATCTAATTCCTATTAATTAAATAATAATAAAATAATAATAATAAATAAATAATAAATACATTTCTAATTTAATTCTTCCTAATTCACAGGAGAGGTACTCCAGCCCTTTGACAATTTCTCTGGCCCTCTGGACCTAATCAAACAGCTCCATGTCCTTCTCATGCTGTAGGCCCCAGGCCAGGATGCAGTACACCAGATGGGACCTCTAAAGGGCAGAGCAGAGGGGGACAATCACCTTCCTCGCCCTGCTGGCCACCCTTTTTCTGATGCAGCCCGGGATACTGTTGTCTTTCCAGGCTGCAAGTGCACACTACTGGCTCATATCCAGCTTTTTGTCCATCAGGACCCCCAAGTTCTCTGCAGAACTGCTCACAGTGAGTTCTTCTCCCAGTCTGTACACATATCTGTGGTTACCTTGATCCAATTGCAACACCTTGCACTTGGCTTTGTTGAACCTCATTCAGTTCATGTAGGCCTACTTTCCAAGCCTCTCTAGGTCCCTCCAGATGGCATCCCCTCCTTACGTTGTATCAACTGCATCACTCGGCATCATCAGCAAACTTGCTGAGGGTTCACTTGATCCATTGTCTATGTCACTGATAAAGATGTTGAAGAGTAGTGACCCCAAGAGAGACCTCTAGGGAATATCACCTGTGACTGGCCTTCACCTGGACATAGAGCCATTGACCACAATTCTTCTGGCTGTGACCACTGAACCAATTCCTTATCAGTTGGATAGTCCAGCCTTCAAATCCATCTCTCTCCAATATAGAGATAAGGATATGGTGTGGGATTATGCCAAATGTTTTGCACAAGTCTAGGTAGAATAATTTCAGTTGCCCTTCCTTTGTCCACTGATTCTGTCATTCCATCATAGAAGGCCATCAGATTGATCATGCACAATCTGCCTTTGGTGAAGCTGTACTGGCTGCCTCAGATTACCTCCTAATTTTACTTGTGCCTTAACGTCTCTTCCAGGAGGATTTGCTTCATGATCTTCCCAGGCACAGAGGTGAGGTTCACTGGCCTATAGTTGAACAAGTCTTCCTTTCTCCCTTTCTTAACAATGAGAGTGATTCCCTTCCTGTAGTCAGCAGGAACTTTGACAGCCACAACTTTTCAGATATGATGGAGAAAAGGTCTTGTATGTTGCAGGATATAGTTATATAAAGATAATTGAATAAAATAATAAATATTGGAATATTAAAAGGAAAATGACTAAGTATCTGACACAAAATTTAGACAATGTATGTATCTGCATACAGGAATTTTATCTACAGACATCCCACCTAACTTCACTTTACACTTGAAAATTCCTGCAGTTCAGTCACATTGTGCTTGAGTGCTTGTCCTGGTTTCAGTTGAGACAGCATTAATAGCACACCAATGTTTTGGTTGTTGCTAAGTGATGTGAATGCTCCTGGAGTCAGTCCAGGCTGCTCATCCAGGAAAGAGCCGCTGCCATAATGATGATGCAGTGGCAGGGGGGGAGCCAGGACAACCAGTATGAATTAAGCCCAGCATTGTTGTATACCATGTGACATCATGTGGAAGGCTTTAAAAGTGTTGTGTATATATAGTTATAATTGCATTGTTTTGTTTTCTTTTCCTCCCTTTTCTGCCTTAGTAAATAGTTGTAATCTGAACCCATGGCTTCTATTTTGTTTCTGATTCTCTCTCTCCTCCTAGCGATGGGGGGAAGTGAGCGAGCAGTGCCTAGTTGAATCTTTAATGGATTATGTTATGGCTTAAGGGCTTCAAATTTATAAGCTACATTTGGGTTTCAGTGTATGACAGTAGTGGGATTTAGTTACTCCAAATATGGGAGTCTAGTGTCATTCTCTGATCTGATGGTCTCACCTGAACTTTGGCTCCTATGTTGGGTATCCATTAGCACTATAAACACTGATTTCCATCCTGCTCCAGACAGAAGTTGGGAATTCAGATCTTCATTTCACAGTAACACCAGTTTCAACGAATAGGGGTAAAATTTAAAGTTGAAGTGACTCCTCTCTCCTTAACATTTTTTAGTCATTGAATAAATTACTTCATCTCATTCCTGATACCTTTGAATCCCACCCAGAACTTTTGAGTCTTATCTAGACAATCTAGGTGGCAGGAGAATAACTGGCTCTTATGAATTCTTGTCTCAGAGAAACACATTAAAATGTCAGAATTTAAAATGGCATCTTAATGCTCCATATTAACAATATAAATGTTTGTAACTCATCCTATTGATACATTTTCTTTCTCCAGCCTTCTTTGTAGTGGGCATATACCTGAGGCATATGACAATGGACCCTCTTTTTCTCTAGTGATTTAAGGACAATGTCAGATCACTAGCGTGTTTTTAGTTCCTCCACTCTCTTTCATAATTTTGTCAAATGAGAATTTAAAAAACTGAAAGTATTAGCACCAAAAATATGTGAAAAGGGGAAGAGAATGAGAGACAGAAAGAGAAAGAATGGAATGCAAGGTAGAGAAGAGAAGGAGAAGAAGAGGAGAAGAGGAGAAGAACAACATTTCACACTGGTCTGTTGTTTTAACTAAGCACATACTTTGTAAATAGTAATTTATCCGAAATAGCCACACAGGAGTTCTTATACCCTCTCATAGTTGTTTTCATTCCTGCACGCCTTTCATCTTGTTCCATCATTTTAGAAGAACTAACACAGGCTGAAGTATACAGTGAGTTTGTAAAGACTTCCAACTGGCTCCAAGTGCATTTCCTGACTGGTGTTATTTTTCTATAGCTTCTGGATCTCAAGCAAACTTTTAAATTTGGCTTTAAGTTCATGCCAGGAAAAGTATTGGCTCAGATATCAAGCTTAAAGACACATCACTTTCCCTCTTCCTCTCTTCTCTTTCTAATACCAAAACAATAAACTCCTAATAAAATGGGGTGTTATTTTAGTTCTTCAGAACTAATATTTTTCTTGGAGGAAAAATAGTTTGCAGCTAGGCATTAAATTTGGCTGTAAGGGAGAACTCTCACTCCTAAAGCTGCTACCAGTATCTGGCTGTCTGAAGAAAGAGCAGATAACACAGTGAAAACAATGGCAACAAAGCCCCATGTTCCCTTGTAATATAACAGTTATTTCTTCTCTTGGCTGAATCTTTACAGTTTGGTGAGATTTTTGGAGACCAATTTTACTGTAAATATTACAGTAGCTGGAAATCACCTTCTTCCTGAGCATTCAGTGCTGTGAAATCCTGCCTTTCTTAACTCAAACACACTTCCACCGAATTCGATCATTGATTTCTGGGACTTCAGTTTTTTAACAGTGTTTAGTTTTCTGCATTTTTTGTTACGCAATGGTACCATTCTAAAGCTGTGAGAAAAAGATATCTTTCTGAGTTAATGTAACAAACATCAAAGCTCTGAACTGAGATCAGTACAGAAGAGAAGGTCAGCCCATGGTATTTTTTCTTTCATACTGAGATGGTGGTATATGAGAGTTTCACCTAGAAATTGTGTTTGGCCAGCTTCTAAACTTGAGTAGTTCTTAGGTTTTTGTAGTCAGGAATAATTTTATTTTTAGATTTTTTTAATGTGTGACACGTTGAATATCAAACAGTGAAATATACTTTCCTTCTTTGGAAACCTCTGGGTGTTCTGGCCTTGCTTGTTTTGTAAGAACTTTCTCTCTTTTTAGACAAATTTTTGAATCCTTCTCCACCTCTTGCCTACAAACATCATCATCTAAAGGAAAGTGAAAGATGCAAAAGTAGTGTCTTTGTAACAGGATTTCCGTCTGGTCCTTGTTTTGTTCTGGCTTGTCAAAATGGGATTTTCATTTTAGATTAGCACTTCTGTTTCACTCATTGGCTGCAGGCTCTGACTGAAAGAAAAAAGAAGCACAATTAGGATATTCATTTTGTTAAAGAAGGAATAAAAAAATATAAAGTTTGGAATAATCTCTTTAATGAAGTTTATCTACATAAGTTCCCACTTTTGAACTCTCTTGAAACAGAAGTGCCATCAGCAACATAGCCAGCAGTGTTTCTATAGTATGAGCTGTATTTTCCTCTGAGTATGTTGGACCTAATTCCATTCACAATGATAACTACAATCTGCGTGTTCTAATACAGTTTTCTTCATGTCTGCATTCATGACTGGCAGTAAAATCAGGTAGCTGGAACTTAGAGTTCTTTCAAGGAGGTATTCTTGCTTTATTTATTTATTTATTTGCCCTACTTTCTTGTTATCCTATGAAATATGTGAATCTAGTGTTGCTTTGCCAATGATTCTGGGTGTTCATGCATTAAAATCTCGAACAGCCACTTTACAGATATCTAGAAGGATCGTAACACTGTTTTGTAATTGGTTATGGCAGAGATTTCAAGCTCAGTTCCAGATGTCCTGTGAGCAGCTTTGGGAATGAGATTAAATAATTATTGTATACAGCTACTGCCACAAATCCTTTTTTTTTTTCTTTTTTTTTTTTTCTTTTTTTTCTTTCTTTCTTTTCATTTTCTTGCATCTTTTGTCAACTTGAAAAATTACTCCTGAAATTACAGAAGAAGGAAGGTCCAACCTAAGTTCAGCTTACTTCCTAGATTATGGGGACATTTGCAAGGTCATCTGTGGAGAAGAGAAAAGCATTCTGTTGATCATATGTAAAACAAAGAAATGTGATATGAAAGATGATGAGACGTGAGGAACTTGTGAACTGCCCAGTGTTCAAAAGTGATAAGTTCAGCTTGAGCAGAGTCAGTTAAGATGGTCAGAGATGAAGAACTTGATTAGGAGTGGAAAAACTATAATTTCCAGAGCTTGTCAGAGAGGAGAGATAAAGAATGTTTTATTACTCCAGATAATACAAATGAATGAGTATGTATGTGGAAACATACAGTAGAGAGAGAGAAGTATTCAAGCTAATGAATAACATAGAGTAAAAGGAAGTCCAGATACAAAAGTGACATTCTGGATACCTTTGAAACGTTATTCCACTAGAAAAGACAGAAAAAAACCCCATAATTAGATAGCTTTTTGAAAGCATTATGTCTAAAACAGATGCAGTTTAAAACCTTTTTTGGGGGCCATTTTACGTAGTAGTCACCTTGTCGTGCCAGGATAAGGAAATAGCTTAAGGCATGATATTTGACCTTTGTTTCATTCCTGTGTAGTAAAATCATGTTTTTGTACAGAGTAATAACATTATCTTCAACATATCAAATGTGAACTAAATCATTCCAAGGGGAAAATCTGTTTTGTTCCATCTATTTATTTTATTTTTTTTTAATAGAAATCGGTGTCTGACAAGACACATAATGCTTGAGTTTCTTTCAAAAAGTTATACATACTTGAATTGTTTGCTCAGGCACGGGTGTTCACAGCTCCTTGAAATATCCTCCTAATGAGCAGGAGGTAATTTCCATCAAGAAGTTTAAGTTATGCTGGTAACGTCGTGCTGTTTTAAAACAGTGAACCAAGAGACCGCACAGCTAAATCTATGGTAATCATGTGGTAATCATGACAGCCTCGTGTTGACAAGTTCTACCTATTCTTCCAGTCCTTTAATTAGGCAAACTAACATTGTTCCTTGCTGTTTTAAAGAGAAGGATAGAATGTTTTTGGTATATTTTTCTGATTATGTCTAGAATTCTGAGTCTTTACCTGTGATTAAGTACAGGCTAGAATTTTCTTATTCATTTTATACACTTAGATGCCAAGATTTCTTAGGGCAAAAAGTAGTACATTGTATGGACGTCACTAACTACAGAAAAATCCTCAGAGTTCATTTAAGGCTTATAATTACGTAAATTTTAGTTCTGAGATGTATTTCAGAACATTCACATTATTATGCATTATAAATGCAAAGATGATATTTTTTTCTTAAATCTTCTGTACAAAAGTAAGCACCATATTCTCAAACTTTATCTGCAGCTTTATGTCATCAGTATAGATAAATTTAAATGATAAACTCAATATTTATTTTATTACCAGTTGATGGGTTCATGGGCTGAAGTGCCATTCACAGCACAGGGGTTCTTCATAATAGACTGATTTGCATAAGTAATAAATAATTTACATATATAAATTATATATCAAAATGCTCCCTAGAATCGATTCAATTCAATGATATTGTTGTTTTGTAGCCCTTAATACTGTTGAGTCTTTAATATTTAAATCCAAAACCACTTCCACAGCAAACCCACAGGAATTCCTTAAATTTTTTTCAGAACTGTACTGACTTGCTTATTAAGATAACAATTTGAACTTGATTTTGCTGTGCTGAGAGATACAAATTGCTGCATTCAAAGTTTGGGCTCAACAAAAAGTTTCACGGGAAGACAATTTAAATATTCAAAAAAACCCAAATCATTAACTGTTTAGAGTTTTGTAGTTGTGATTAGGTGTGTAGGGTGATTAGGTGAGGTACTACCTCATTGATTTTAAGATTTTTTTTTCCTACTTAATGAGCTATGAAAGTCATACATTCAAGGCAAGCAAGAAAAGCAGGAAGTCAGAATAATAGCCTATATCTATGTTTATAAACCCTATAAAATACTGGCAGAAAATGAAGCACAGTTGAGTGTACTATAGCAGATCTTTCAAACGCTTTTCCAGTGCCTTTTCCTGTTAAGGATTAGTGGGTCTTCACAGTACACAGTATGAACTTTCCTTTTACTAACATAATCTACCAAATAAGAGCAATGCTTATCAGGAGATAAACTGTAAATTAATGATGCATTGAACTTGTAAAATAAATCCTGTTTTCAAAAGAATATTTATTTTTTTTCCATAAATAAGAACACAACCATTTCTAGTCTTCACAGTTAAAATGCTAATAAACATGTAGCCAGATCTGTGACAAAATTGTTAGCAACTCTATTTCTTAGTAATTCAAGATTATACTAAAAGTTTTCTAGATCTGCAATTTTTTTTAATAAATACAAAAATTATGTTTTTTTTTTTTTTTTTTTTTTAAACCATGAACAGCTTGCACTCTGAGTGTCTCTATCTTCATTAGTCACTTTAAACTTCTCTTGTAGCAAAGCGTGCACTGTAATGTAATGATTTGAGGAACGACTAAGTGAACTGGGTCTGTTTAGCCTTGAGAAAAGAAGGCTGAGAGGGGATTTGATCCAGGTTTATAAATACCTGAGGTGTGGGGGCCATAGTGGTGAGGCCGGACTATTTTCAGTAGTGAGTGGGGACAGCACAAGGGGGAATGGGATGAAGCTAGGGCATAGGAAGTTCCGCACGAATGTGCGCAAGAACTTCTTTACGGTGAGGGTGACGGAGCACTGGAACAGGCTGCCCAGGGGGGTTGTGGAGTCTCCTTCTCTGGAGATATTCAAGACCCGCCTGGACGCCTACCTGTGCGACCTGGTGCAGGGAACCTGCTTTGGTGGGGGGGTTGGACTCGATGATCTCTGGAGGTCCCTTCCAACCCCTACGATTCTGTGATTCTGTGATTCTGTGTGATTTACCTTTACTGTAATGTACACATCTTGTACATCTGATTAATTGAATCCTGAAAATCCTTACTTTTGACCACTGGTTACAAAGAAAGTCCGGAGTGACTACCGCATGTTTAATAATTTTTTCACTGAACATGACGTCTAATGACTTTTAAGCTGACCAAAAGTATTCAAGATGACCTCCAAACATGGACTAGTCTGAAAGTTTTGTATTATGTCTTCCAGCCCTTGTGGATGTCTGAGTAACCATAAGACAGATGAAATATTACTGACTTCCTGTGAGTGAATCCAGCCTTAGGGATCTACTTTAGGATGAGCGCATCATTCTCTAGATTCAATACTCCACAGTCTAGGCATGTTACAGTTGTTTTAACACAAGTATCTTCTGCCATCAGGTATGTCTTGAAGTTCATAAGATGCACTCATGGACCATCAGATGTAACATGGGTCTGCAGAATGTGAATTCTTTGGCAGGAGGTAGAATATGCTGCTTCATACTGAGTGATCCCATTCACTACTCTCATAATTTTCACGTATTTCTCAGATTTGGACCTTTTTACTACATTTGATTCTCAAATATCTTCTGTATAGTGCTGAATACTTTTCCCAAAGTACAAATTAATTCCACTTCTGGTAAATATATATAATAATATTTTTCACCAGCTTTTGGTTTTACAGGTGATAGTCTGCCATAGGGTTAGGAAGCTGAGCTACCTGTTTGATTTATATTTAGCATACAGAGTTGTATAATATTTAATATTCTGCATAGCTCCCAGCACAGACAAAACACAAAACAATGTTAGGAACACCAAAACAAAACAAAAAGAAAAACAAATAAACAAACTGAAACAGAAATAAGTCCACAAAACAAAGAAAAAAATCCCCTTTGCTTTATAAATGTATCTTAATAAATGCTCTACCAAATTCAAACCTGAAGAAAAATGCTTTAAAATTGCAAACACAGCAGAGAAGAAATCAAGAGGATCTGTGCAATACATATTATTTTGGCTATTGTTGTAGACAATGGGAGGGATTCAGTAGCTTGAGCATAAGTGTCTAGTGCTGTTTGATATGCCCCAGGACACCCCAGGGATCTGCATGGGGCTGACAGGTATGTCACAGGACTTACAAGAGACCCATGTCCACCTAGACAAGCAGCTGGAGACCAGGTGGGATAGTCTGAGATTTCTCAAGTGGCAACAGATGCCAATGTTTAAGCAATTGAATCCCATTCTTTGTGTACAGCAGAGGCTGGACCACCGAATGTGTTGCCTTGTCAGACACAATGCAGCTAGCATGAAAGCTTTCTCTCTGACAGGAATCACCATCAATGATTTGTCTTTTAAACCATGCTTAATAAATTATTAAGAAATAAAACCACATGCATTAAAGAAGCTTAGGGCTGGGTTCTGAGCTAATATAAATTATTGCAGCTGCACAGACTTCAGTGAAATGTCTCCTTTCTTTTAATCAGCTGAGGAACCAACTCTTAATAGGGCTTATGCATGTCTTTTACATTTCTGATCCACAGAAACAGGATTTCCTAGAGTCAAGAACACGTGCTGCTTGGTGCTGTGCAGCAGGATACATTTGCTTTCATTTGGTCAGCTTCAAATACTGTCCATTCCTCAGGCAACATTACTGTGATTTACAGTTGCCCTCTCTTGTCATGGAGAACAATATAAAAAATCAATCAATCAATCAATAATAACTTTTATATTAAAACACACACGCACACACACAAAAGCAAGAACAAACAAACAAAACAAACAACAGCACCACACTTTCTTTAACTGTAAAGAAAGTTACATGTGAGAACATATGTGTTGAACCGCTGTATCATATTTGGTATCAAGTGGGTCAGATTTCCATAGAAATGGATTTTTCAGGAGGAAGCAAATAGTGGCTGTACTCATTCCTGCAAATGACTCCGCTATACCCAAGGACAAAGGTGGCCAGCACTGATCCAGGAAGCATCCCACGACAACTTCCCTTTGAAAACGTACCCTCCCAGGACATATGTGACCCATTTTCTATCCTGCCCATTTTCCAGTGAAAGACTGAAAAATCTGGGCTAAACATCAGCACCTAATACATAAATACTGGCTGCCCCATTCCTAAATGCAAGCCGAGTGGGATATTTAGATTAAAGGAAAATTTCCCAACTGGTTGTTTTTTTAATCTTTTCTTTCTTTTATTATTTTTTTTTAATTATTACTTATTAAAAAAATCATGGCATTATAAATCCTTATAATTTCTGAAACATGACCTAGACTGCTTCCAAGATCAGAGAAGGGAGAGTGTGCTAATGTGATAATACAATGAAGCACCTAGTGATGAAATCCAGTCCATCTTATTTAGGCTGATAGCATAGCCTCTAGAGACATCCGGCTCTTTCCACTGCAGATCTAGAGGCCTTGAGCATGAGGGCTGTTCATTTTGAAGAACAATGTAGATATATTGTAGGTATTAAAATTAGCTGTAATGGATTACAGTCTAACTGTTCAAAACATTGAAGTATCTGCGTTTGATATCACTGTGAATCACTCTGCATTTAGAGTGATTAATTCATTTTTTTTTTCCTGTAAAAAATTAGAACTTCTCGTAAAAAAAAATCAAACACCCACATTTTGTAATAAGCACTGTTTTGTTTCTTTTATATTTTCATTGGTCATGAAGATGTTAGTGTTTTAAATTAGTTTTCCCTTATTCCTTTTTAAAATATGGGTGATATTTCTTCAAGGGTATGTTTTGCTTGTTATAAATGGAAAAGGGAATGTATACACTGCAAGTGTAAAACATTATTGTTACCTGTAGGGGAAAAAAATAATAATCATGTTTACTGAAATAACTGTCAGGCAATGGCAGCTGTCAGACCAAGCATGACAGTAAAGGAGAGATATCACATGGATTTGCCAAAAGCCCATTCACATCAGCATTTAGAATTACAATTCTTTTCTGCATCATTTTCCTGTTTATAATTATATTAGACTGAATAGCAGTTTCCAACTAGACCTATTACACATGTACATTCTTCTCCACTCTTTTCAAAGGGGGAATTGGGTTGGTGTAATATTTAGTTCCTTTTTAAGAAGAGAGCTTTTGCCTGTGTAATTGGTTCTTAATGGGTGAGCGCTCAGACATGAGCTCCCTGAAATTTTTGTGTGAGCTACAACTCAAGATGAGTTAAATGCCACTTGTCTATGCATGATGCGAGGAAGATTTGGGTCTGCTGCTGTCATCAGGTTGCTAAAGCAAGCTGTAGTGACATTTCTTGATGGAGGAGAACACGCACTCTGTAGCAGGTGCCACAGGTGAGGTGGTGCCTGCTACACTGCTTTGAGGCTTCTTGAACTATTTGGTGTGCCTCACATGTCACATGTCAGCAAGGGGAAACAGTGGGTGTGTTGGCCAGGTAACTACAATCTGCAAATTTAGAGAAGATGATACAAATGTGTCTGCATGCTCAGTCTAGACTCACACCAAAATCTCTGAATGCACTGTTTATTTCTATATGTCGTAGACTGGGGCCATTAGGTATTCAGGAGCGATTTTACAGGTAGGAAATGCTTTTTGCGCTGCAAAGCATATGTGTATTATCAGACCACAATGTAAAAAAGGAAACAGATTCAGTCTAGCCAGTATTTCCATTGCTGTGCCACAACAGTTGTCAATACAGCTGAGGAGAGCCAGGGAAAGAAATTGTGCCAGGAAACTTGATTAACTTTCCCCTGAAGAGAAGCGAGAAAGCAGTAACTGAACCATGACTCTGAGCTGTATTTTCTGGTAGTAAAACAGTGAAAAGGCCACAGACGAAGTACAGCATTCTGAGTTAATATATATAAAAATATATCTAATGCAATCTTTTTTTTTTCTTTTTTTTTTTTTTTTCCCCTGATTAGGGGGAAAGGAAATTATAGGGAATAAGTCCTGTTAATGTATTGGTACAGTAGGACACTTTCTGTGCAAGAAAAATAGTGCTTCATCCTAGATATACCTCTAAATGTGCAATAATTTTTGAGAGAGCAAGCACTATTGCTAGTTTTCTTACCACACAAAAGGATGTTTGGACTTGATTCATCAAAAACTTTACTCAAGGTTTATGGAGTGAATTACTTATTTTTGTTGGCGTTGCACTGCCGTGAAAAACTGTGGTCATGTTAGGGTGAAGCCAGATGAGGTTCCCCTGCAATATTTGCCTGATTTTAACAACTTGCACTTTCTCGTTTCACTTCTCACATTGAATTACTTGCTGTCAAAAAGGAAGACTGTGCTCTTTTTGAATATGATTATATTATGAATTACTCAGATAAGCATGATTCTACATTGACTAAGATTTTCCTGATTACATCACAAACTTCTCAGTATGATGCATACATTTCTTTTTCTTGCATGTCAAATATTCTTCATTTCATAGTGAAGAACATGTAATAAACAATAAGATTGCTAAGTAGTAAGTGAAAACTAAAACTTTTTGTGAGATGTTTTTACATGAGTCAGAGCAATTATTTTAACTTGTTTACCTTTCTTTCTTCGATACATACTCTAGATTTCATTTGTTTTTTTTCTACTTAAGAAGTTCTGTTCCTCATTTGAAGAACAATGGTTTATGTATACATAAGTTTAATCTGGGTAAGAGAAACAGCTTCTCTAAATTGAACTGCAAACTGTGTTTAAGTATCTATCTTTCATATCAACTGAAAATTGAAAAAATATGAACTGAAAAGAGATTAAAAATACACTGGAGACTTTTTCAATGAAAAGCTGAAAAATACGTAAGAACTGCAAAGAACGTGAGCCAAATGTCCAAAGATATGATACTAATCTGATTTAAAATTTATCTGATGAATTCTGGAAAAATGAGAAGTTCAAGCTTAATTTATTGTTTACATTCCTAGTTTTATTTTCTAGATTCCTTGCAAGAGTAGGGCAATAATGAAACCTAGAAACACATGTACTTTAATATTAGAATTATTGGCTAAGAAAACATAAAATACAGTATATACACTCAACTATGACATTTTTAAAATGTGTTTGAAGTTATATATACACAACAATAATGCTAGGAAATCATTATTTTAGAAGTTGAGTATATTTTTATCTTTTGCAAGACAAGCATTTCCTTTAAGTGTGCAATCTGTCTGAGAAGCTGGGAGTCAATAATCTACATTAGGCCATTTTATAAAATATATCTAATTTTGTTGGCTTGTGGTAGAGTTAGACTTCTTATGTTAGGCCTGAACTTGGCCTTTTAACACTCAGCTGTGATAACTGATCTTCTCCTACTTTTATAACTCCAATAATTCTTTTAGCATGTTAGGGAAATTGTGAAGAATGTATCCACACTAACATTTGGAACCTATTCTGAAAAAAAAGGAATTTTAATTTCTTTCTTTCCAATTTGTGTAGATCCATGACTGCGCAGGTCTCCTTCAATGTAGTATGTATAGCTTAGTTAATTCTTTTCCTCTGTTATGTAATGACATATCCATGTTCTTTTTTAATATAGTGCTAAAATATAGAGGGAGCATGCTTGGAAATGAATGTGTATTATTGTTCAAAATCATTTCTCTTGAACAGAAGTTAAGTAAATGAAATTCATCCCCTTTGGTTTCAACAGAGTTGCATGAAGTATTAATTTATGATCAGATACTTAAGTGGAGTTGTTAGTAGGCACTTAATTTTTGTTTACCCATTTCAAAGTAAATAAACACTCCAGTCAAAATTCACGCTGTGTGTAATTTAACTGAAAGTTATTGGGAATTGCTAAGCACGAACATCGTTTCCTACTGTCAAAACTGTTCTCTGACTTCCTTTGTGAACTGAAGTCATTGATCAAAACTTCACACAGAAGTTCACGGGCTAAAACAAGTGATGAAATAAAGGGCTATATAAGCAGCTCATTTAACTCGCAAAAGCAACAAATTAATATACATGGCTTGTATTTACACAAATTGTGCATATAATTGACATGAAAGAATTGCACCATAAAAAGATAAAGAAGTTGTTCAGGAAGAAAGGATTAGTGTGAAATGAATGAGGTCTACACTTTCTCAACATTACATCCTCTCCTACTGCAACATTTCCACTGATCTGTTTGGTTCCCTAGTGGAATTTTGCATAAGGATATCTTTTCTGGACAGAGCCAACAGTAGCTGCCATACTCTTATCAAAGGGGTTCAATCAGACCACCCATACAGTTATCTCTCCCTGACAGATTTTTTAAAATTATTTTTTAAGAGGGGTAAACAACAGTTAAGATACTTCCTGTGAAAGAGATCACACCATCTTCATGATGTTGATAGTCACCAATGAATATAACCTCCAAGCACCTGTGTAACTTTTGGGCCTGGGTATGTCTGATCTCTGTAGTGTCCTGTGGCAATTCCTTGCCTGACAGTCATATTCCTTCTGAAGGCAAACTATGGGCTTCAAAACACTTGAAATCTGTTATGTGATCATTACATGACCCTCTTATTTGTCCACTGTGATTGAAAATGCTACATGCTATTATTTGTAAAGATAGATCGTAGTCTCAGGACAGTACTTGTAGACACTTTCTCCAAAACAGACTGTTGCATTACATCTCAGCTTCTTTTTTAGTAAAATGTTACTGAATAGTGTTTACTCACCGTGCAAAAACATTCTAAGGCATAATGAGTAGTAAGGAAGGTGGCTATTACTATAATAGAATGTTGTATAATAGCATTATATTATTACCTGAAGGATGAAGGGACCTTGGTGTACTGATGGACAGTCGGCTGAATATGAGCCAGCAGTATGCCCTGGCAGCCAAGAAGGCCAATGGCATCCTGGAATGGTGTGGTGAGCAGGAAAAGGGAAGTCATCCTGCCCCTGTACTCGGCATTGGTGAGGCCTCACCTCGAGTACTGTGTTCAGTTTTGGGCACCTTGGTACAGAAAGGAATTGGAGGTACTGGAGCAGGTCCAGAGAAGGGCAACAAGGCTAGTGAAGGGCTTGGAAAATCAGCCCTATGAGGAGAGGCTGAGGGAGCTGCAGCTGTTTAGTCTGGGGAAGAGGCGGCTGAGGGGAGACCTTATTACTTTCTTCCAGTACCTGAAAGGAGCTTACAGAGAGAGCGGGGCTGGTCACTTCTCAGTGGTGACAGGTGACAAGTGGAAATGGCCTCAAGTTGCGCCAAGGTAGGTTTAGGTTGGACATTAGGAAACACTTCTTTACAGAAATGGTGGTTAAGCACTGGAATAGGCTCCCCAGGGAGGTGGTTGAGTCACCGC
The DNA here is from genome assembly GCA_030625065.1 of Alectoris magna. Lineage (NCBI taxonomy): Eukaryota > Metazoa > Chordata > Aves > Galliformes > Phasianidae > Alectoris > Alectoris magna. The sequence goes on from CM060560.1 coordinate 67,358,948, forward strand.
CCCTGGATGTGTTTAAGAGTCATTTGGATGTGGTGCTTGGAGATATGATTTAGCAGAGGGTTGTTAGAGTTAGGGTACTATGGTTAGGCTGTGGTTGGACTTGATGATCTTTGAGGTCCCTTCCAACCTGAATGATTCTATGATTCTATGGTTCTATGAAAGTGTGTGAAACTCAGAGATCCCTGCAGAAGTGAAATATGGTACAGTATATGAGAGCTATTTTATTATGTTGGCCCATGATGTCAGAGACTGGTGGTGGTGGTATGGCAATAGAGTCAATAGAGGATGAACCTTCCCATCATTATACCGTTACATTTTGTTTCTGTGAGATAGATGGCAGCAGAGGGGCAGTCTGACAAAATGTTATCTGAAGTGGAAGTGTGTATGAAGCAAAGGTGTGTCACCGAACTCTTCCGCATGGAAAAAATGGCACCCATTGATATTCACTAATGCTTGCTGCATGTTTATGGAGACCAAACAGTGGATGTGAGCATGTCCTCACTTGCCTGGTCTTCATAAACATGGAGGTGGTGTGTGGTGTGTTTCAGCAGTGGTGACAGTGAAGTAAGAGATAAGTTATCTTCTGGATGATTATGCAGATTTTTACGAGCGCAACGTGCAGACTCTTCACTGCAGATGAAAATGCATAGTGTATGGTGGTGGCTAAGTTAAAAAATACCTTTTTGTAGCTGAGAATTTGCTCTCACTCATGTTATTGTGCTTTTACTTCAGTGCAAACTACATACATAATAATTTGCACTTGGTATTCTAAGGATTGTACAGAGCCTTGTAAATGAACTTGAGGAAGTCTCATCAGGAAAAAATAATTTAAAAACTGTGAATCCTGCCTGTATTGAGATAGTAAAATGTTGAAAAGCTTTTGTTTGTCATAATTTTTCGAGGCACAGTGCTTATAAGCATAATTAGTTGGCTAAAAGACTGGTTGTTGAGCTCAATCTAGACATAGATTGAATATGCAATATGTTGATGAGAGCTCATAAGTGAATTTCATTTACTAAACTGACACACAGACTTCAGAGTTTGGAGACTTCTCTAAAATCCTGGGCAAGATGGATGACTTGCTTTCAGATTCACTTAAGCAAAGATGTTGGGCCATGTTTAATTTGCTAAAGTAATTTCCAGATGAGTAGTTTCCTCCAATTGTCCATTAACATTAAGTGAGATTAAGGGAGCTATTAAATACTGATTCTTGTACTCAGGAGATCTCTATGCCTAGAGAGCTTTCCTGCTGATATTTATGATAACTCTTCTGGTTTACTTATACCTCATATGCTAAATATTTTAAAGTCCTCCAAAGAGACAAAGCAGGTGGCTTTGTACTCATTACAAGGAAATCTCATTTTGCTGTCCAAATTAGCTGTGGAACGAAAACAACACAAAATGTATGCCCATCTCCCTGATAAATGTTGACAGAACTCTCTTGCCAAAAATACTTCCATTTAAATCTGAAGTATTATAACTAGTTGTGTTCATACAGCTTTTATTTACTACAGGGAATTCTTTGCAATGATCTCTGACAAGCTATCAGACTATGATTAGTGATGGGTGAACTTTGAAAATATGGTTTAGTAAAGCATCTAAAACACTGCTTGTTTATCCAGACTTCACTAAACCTTTTTTAGTCAAAACATCTGATAAAATCTGGCATTCTCCTGAGATAGTAAGTGCTTGCAAATTCTGAGATGTATATTAAAGAGGTTTCTCTAGTGGAGGTGAGATAGGTTTGGGTGAAGGAAATTTGGGCTGTTGTGCAATTTATGAGGACATGATCTTCCACACTTGTTTTCTGTGTGATATGGTTAGACCACAGGAAAACAAATAAACAATGGTAATGATTTGTTTGAACAGAAAATGTTAAGGATCCGAAGGAAATTATTAAAAACATTTTGAAGCCTGTAGGCATTTTGGAACATGTCTTCAAATGGATTCTGATTAATTACCGTGCAGTATTTACTTCTGCCTGCAATTCAGTATGTTCTTACAGCTATGTGACTACAACCTTATTTCCCTTCTCTTATCTGTTTCTCTACCTGCTGTTACAGTCAGTGTGCCTGCTGTGCAAAGCACTTGATTTTTCAGCCCAGCCAGGAAGATGCAATCTGCCTTTCATGAGGTGTCCAGAGCAGACAGTGTTTTTGGAGCGCCATGGAAGAGACAGAAAACACAGGGACATTCCTGCTTCTGCCCCAGTGGTGGTGGATATCTAGAAGGTGTGAAAAATGAGTCTGTGCTTGCTGTTATGCTGTGCCATGAACTGGGGTGTAAGGAAGGGAGCTCCACTCTGAGGAGATGTTGGTTTGTTGGATGCTGCTGCTCAGGAGCTTGGCTGTGCGCAGAGACTGCTTCAAAATCTCTCCTGACACACAGCTTCCTGACAGTCCAGAAGAGTCTTCTTTTGCATGTGGTTTATCTAAGTGATTAGCAGCTGTTCCTCTCTGAAAGACTGCTGCACTACCTGCCTGCAGCCATCTGCCTGGCAGAAGTACCAGACCAAGTGGGCAGAGGTGGTTTGCTGGGAGCCCCATTCTTCCCAGCTTTGCTGGAAAACATTGGATGGTATATGTGTCTGGAGGAGCTCTTTAACCTTCAGTTTTAAGAAATAGGTTCTGCTACGTGACTGGATACTGCGGCCCTTTCCTGAGGCCAGACAGTGAATGCAGTTTTCCACAGAGGAAAAATGTAGCTAAGATGGACAAAGGAAAGCTGTCAATTCACAATTGCTACAGTGGGTAGGTGACTCTGATATGAAATCAGAGGAATGGTGCTTGCAGAAACTGTTGAACCAGATTACTACACAGTAGTCAAGGCCAAACAGGTACAGAGCAGCCAGCCCACACTACAGCAATACAATATGCTACGCAGAAGGACTGCCTTGTGTGGATGGGATGAAACTGAATCTGTGTGAACTTTAAAATTAACAAACTTGTTTAACCCTGGTTTATTCCGTATGGAAGAAGACTGATGTCTGCAGCCTGAAAGGACAGCAGTTGTGAATGAGGATTTAAGGTATTAGAGGTGGAAAAAACAAACTAATTGGATATAAAACTTACATCCATGATGAGTCCATCCTTGGATGACAACCTGTTTGCAGACAATTACAAATTATGTTCAGCACTGCAGTAGCTTTTAAATGTTGATGCTTCAGGATTATTCTGTACACAACAAATTTCAAACCCAGTAGATGAAAATCAGGAGCTGCTTGGAGCAGCATTTATGAAGTTACTTCCAACCTAAGACACTACCTGACACTACCACCATCCTGTGTTGAAATTTTATGTGAATTGCAGACTTTTCCTCTTTATCAGTGTATCAAGTCTAAGTGCTTGGGTTCATTTTAATTGAGAGAGGATTTCCCATATAACCATATCAGTTTGTGATGCACACACTGGTGAAGGTTTCAAACTTTTAGCCAGCAGTCCTTCTGCACATCGGTTCTAGCGTTGTCTGTATTTAGGTTTGTAAGTATGTTTACTTTCACTTTGATATTTCAGACTCATTTGGATGAATCTCAGAATGAAAGAAAATTTTACTAATTAGTTTTCTACTTTTTACTCCAGCAAAGTGAGCTTTTCTTTCACGGTTGATGCTGCTCCGTAATTTATCAAGTATTCAATTTATCTTACCCTACTTTCTTCTATCAACTATAAATCTGCAAGTAAAAATTAAAAGTAAATGCAGCTATTCATAAAACCAAAGAGGAAATGATTTTCTCCTCAAATAAAAATTCCAAGACTTTAAGACAAATCCTGTTTCCATTACAAAAAATCCTTAAAAAAAAAAAAAATATATATATATATATATCTCTCTAAATGAAAAAAGAGAACAATTCAGGTAATTTAGAGGGAGACCTGTATGAGCTCCTGCTCCCAATTAGCAAGAGTTATTCTTTGTGTTTTATCTGTTGTATAAAGAAATGTCTAAAACTGGCTTACAATCTAACTCATCTGTGTACACCTTGCATGAGTTCTCTATTTTGTACTTATCTTTCTCCACAGTTCTATCGATAGTTTATTATTTGAGAGAGTGAAACATCTTCAAGACCTAAATAGTTCTTACTGTTCTTACATGTAGTTTTCAAACCACATGTTTGAAATGTAATGCCACTACACTGTATAAAGAAAAATTTGCTAAACAGCAAGTATGTTTTTTGTATTGTATGTTTAATTGTATGTTTAATTAGATGTATAGCAGGTACCAGGAAATGTCAGAGACCAAAGCGCAGGCAGCTTGGGCCTGATTCTCTTCTCTTTCTTGCCTGTGCAAATGTATTAACTCCACAGCAATAAACATGCATATATGTCATATATGTTTCAGGGTCTTTGTCTTTAGCTCCACCTCCCCTACAATACAGAATATACTTTATAAACTCAGCTGAATATTCACAAATTATTTCAAAGTTGTGAGTTATTAGCTATCTTGTTCTTCACACAAATGGTTATTTTTCTAAAGGAGAAAGAGAAGTGGAAAGAAAGATATCCTACAGGATGGTCTGTTTGAAAAGAAAAAGCATAGTGTCAGATGCTAGGAGAATATTTGTTTGGTAATAGTCATTAAAGATTTTGAATCAGAGTCATAGGAAAGTTTCGGTTGGAAGGCACAGCTTCCACTGGATCAGGTATGAATGGCAGTGTCTAAGGAAGGTTAGCTTACTTTTATTCATATAAATGGATCAAAATATGATCCATTTCTCAAAAATTGAGCTCTAAGGAATGCAATATGAACAGTGAAACTCTCAGAGAGATGGTTTTTTTTTTATGCCACATAGAAATATGGAAAGGAGTAATCACTGTGAGGTCATTGTTTATCTGACCTATTTTAGAAATTGTTTGGAAAAGAATGAAGTGCCCACATCTTTCTATTGGCTATGACAGGAGCCTGGAGTAAGTAGATGAGATTTAGACATCTACATTGTTTTTCCTTATACAGATAAACCTAAAGTGTTTTAGCTAAGTGTTTATTATTCACGTAAAAAGTGTTCTCTTACACTTCAGAGGTGTTAGAAAATACGGGGGGACAGAGTAATTCGTTTAAAACACTGATTTCTGTAATGTGATGCTCTGATCACTACGAAATTTTCCTTAGATGTTTTTTTCATGCTCAACTTGAATCCATTAAGATTACTTCTGTGTTTGTTATTGTTTTGCAAGAAGGGAGCGTGGAAAGATTTGATCTTAAAAAAACAGCTCTTCTTCAGAGGTATATTAACCAACTTCTTTTGGCTTTTGGAATGCTACAAGAACTGACATTCCATTTCTGTCAGTTCAGCCAACAAATTTGTATCCTGAATTACTATGGAAATTAACTTACAAAATTTAGTATTGCTAGTCATTTATTTTCTGGGGAAAAATAATGGTTAAAATTAAATAATTGACCTATTACAGTAATTTAAAAAAAAAAAAAAAAAAAAGGAGAGAGAGAGAGAGAGAGAGAGAAATTTAAGATCCTGCTATTTACTATTTCATGAGATTAATTACTTTCCTATGCAAAAGAATGGAACCAGTATTAAGGGAATGAACTCTCAGAGTATCCAAACTCAATCCTGTGAACACTTACGCACATCAGACTTGATTGTTCTTGCTGACAGAATTATATAATGAGTAGATGAAAGGAATGCAACAGAGGTCATATGTTTGGAATTCAGCACAGCATATGTTCTTGTGCCTCATGACATATTACAACAAGAAGTTATTTACAGTTTGACTATAAAAGAAACTGTATTATATTTGAATTAAATGCCATTCCTTTAAATAGTCTTTACTCTGTCTCATGGGATTCCCTCTTTTCTATTGTTTGCATTTATATATTTGCACAAATTACTAAGCATGGTTTCTGGAGTAAAGATGTCATACTTTGATATAGCTCTAATATTATGTTGGGTAGAGAGTGAGAGAGAAAAACTAATGTTGTCCTATTGTCTAAGAAGATTTATGAGACTCATAAGAGACGCCCAAAGATCCAGTCACTTTACAGATTGAAAGTGCCAATATTGCCAGCTGTCATGCAAATGCTATAATTGTGTGGGAAAAAGGGTATTTCAGCTCCTGCTGATCTATCAGTGCTTCTTTCACTCTTGAAAGTGGCAAGTTCTTCAAAATTTAGAGTATCTTTTCAAAATCTACAATGGGAAAAGAAAACTATTTTTCTATGCCTTTGGAAATGAAATAAATCTACAAATATGTTAGTGCTTCCAACTGCATTATTTCCTTAATTTCTTATCTTTCATTTATTTGGATCTCTCTGAAAATTCCATTGAAAAATCAAAGAATTTAAAATGAAACTTGTGAAGATTGGCAAGTGTGAAAAGAAAAAAAATACCGAAATACTTTGGGATAAAACTTTTCAATCAATTTAAAGTGGCATTTCATTTTTCTTCGTTTTCAGCCTATGGGAACATTGTCGAGTTGTCTGCAGTTGAACATGCAAAAAGAAGACAGAATAGTGCAGAAAGAACTGCTGGATCAGGTCAAAGTCCACTGAGCCTACAGTTCTTATCAACTCAAAGCCTGTAATAAATATAGTTATATCATTATAGTTTTTCAAAATATGTTCTCATCCTTCCTTAGTGATTTATGGCTCTGGGACTTCCCTAGCCAGAGGGGGTGTCTTCATATCTGAAAAAATATCTCCAACTTTCATTACAGTGTTAACACAGAAATCTATGGAGATGAATAATTATATAGTGAAAGCTAAAAAGAATCAGGACATTATTTTTCAATGCTTCCTGTATTTCATACAGATAATAATATCTTAAAAAAAATATTTATTTATTTATTTATTTATTTATTTTTAAGAGGGAGCACATTTTTTCATTTAGGTAATTTCTATTCTATGCATATATAGCTATCTCCACTTAATGAACAATATTCTACTGAGGAGAGAATGAATACAGAAGCCCTCTTTATAATAAGATATTACTACTTTTAGATGCATGTCAGCTTGGTGTTTGATTTGGCTATTTCTCACAGTTCTTTTTTGTTTTCAGTTATCCCATGGATAACTTACTTACTTTAGATTTGTAAGACTTTGCCATACATTTGAATTCCAAAGCACAACAAATACTAGGAAAAAAATTCTCTCAGGCCAAAAATCAAGCAAACAAATGTAGAATTTGATTAAAACCCCTGTAAGTGTCAAGTAAAATGTAAAGGCCTTTCCGATTTTTCTTAGGTACTGGACTCTTTTGTCAGCTGGTATAAATCAGTCAACTTCAATTTATGTTAATATAACTAGGCTGACTTGCACCAGTTGAAGAACTGGCTCTTTCAGCTCTAGCATATGAAAGTATATATGTTAAGTCAATAAAAAAATTTTCTATGACAAATGATGAAGGCATGATAGGAACTAGATGTCAGGGAGTTGTGTTATATCAAATCTTTTAAAATTCAAGGTCAAAGGTGTGTATCCTGTTCAAATCATGGTGATGATAGAATTTTGAATATCCAGACATTTCCATGGAAAAAAAAGATAAAAAAAATAGAAAAAAAACAGGATTTATTTATTTGTTTGTTTGTTTGTTTGTTTGTTTGTTTGTTTGTTTATCTATTTATTTTTGGTAAAAAAATAAAATAATCTGAAACTGACTGGCCTTCTGTACACTGTTTGATTGCCTACCTGAACTGTCACAAGGAAGTGATAGCTTAATACATTTAAAATGAAAATGCTGTCACATAAAATTGTCACTGCAATGTCTAGTCCTGTCATCACTCCCTGTAAAGAGACCTAGGTCTTAATAGATCACAGAAGCTAAACCGTTCATATGTAGAGCCTATTCTTCCAAATCAGAGTTAAAATGAATTTGTTTGGCTAATAAACTATTTTTCATGGGATTCATCCCACCCGAGTGCAGTCTTCTATCTCTTAGGTTTTTGTCCTGTGCATTCAGTGGAGTGAACAGGCAAGCTTTTTTCGGCTGTTTATCACATCTGCCCGAGATGTGATCAGTTTTTAGGACGGGATGAATCTCCCTCTAGTGGATTTTGTCTTTTTCCTTGAGTACAGAAGAAGTACAGTGCCATAGCCTGCTCAGCCACTTTTTATGGAATAGGTGGTTAAAGTCTGCTTTTAGCAGATGGGTTTTCTAAGCAAGTCCCACCACTGTAAAGGATAGAACACACCTCCTTGCCACAAGAGTGCTATAAGCACACAGTCATCCTGTGAGAGGCCAATCACTGACAGCCTTGTGAAGAATGGCCACTGTTCAGGTATGGCCACTGCTCGCTCAGGTATACAAATCAGTGAGCAAAGGGCACAGCTGTGCTACAAAGAGTAATCGTGCCATGTCAAGGGCCACAGTAAAGTTCAATTTTGGCTTGGGAGCACATTGTGTACTAGATCGTGAGGAACAGATTCTTGGGGCAAAAAAACCCCCACCCCACACTGTCCTTGTCTCAGGTATAAATAGTATCATGCTGGGACGTTCCTGTTTGTATGGGATGTGGAGCTAGATCCTCTGTAGGGCTGAAATCATTCTGTAACTTTGGCGCCATTACTTTCTGCAGTTAAGGGAACTGACATATTTCTACTTTGCTGCCATAAAAAATTTTAAAAAACATTTTAAAAGATATTCTTGAAAATAGATATATCTAGTTTGAAATAAAGATATAATCCTTTAACTGTAGAGGAGCATTCATTAGAACCAGTTGTTATCATGTGAAAAATTTTTAATGTTCTTTTCTTCTCCTGGGCAAAAGGATCTACTAGCACCTCCCACGACCTCCCCCCTTCTCTGTTAGCGGCATTCCAAATGGGTTTAATGTTTATATGGATGGTAATAGTTTATTGCTAGATTCTAAATACGTTACATAAAACATGTGTTCTGATTTTCAGTTGATCATGCTGTACCAGAGGGGAGGAAATGCAATTAAAATAAAAACGACACACTAACTGATATTTCTGAAGGCAGTTTTTAGAATTTAAATTGTGACCTCAGTGTAGACCATAAATATAAAATTCATATGTGCTCTGCTTCCTGCATATAATTACCTATCACAAGGTTCATAGTTTAAATGAAATTCTTTATGAAGCAAGAAATAGTATAATAGTGTTTTCTGGCTTAGTGCCCTACAGGATACATCAACTGAAGATACTTTTTCTAATTTTAAAGAGAAATAAAAACATGTGGAACATATGCACTTTTGATGCTGTAATCCTATCAGAATATGTTTGTTTTTATTAAATTTTCCTCATTGAATGCTTCCTTTTCTAAGTGCATTCAGGGGGTGACACTATGTTCCACATGAATTTAATAGTTATGTGAGCAGTCTGAAGGATCTTTTAGATTCTTTTCTTTCTCTCTGTTTATAAATACATGAAATCTGCAGTCTACCTATTGTTAATACTTCCTCTCATCTTGGCACAAAGCCCAAACAAACAGGATTTGGGTAGATGAATTGTGTAGGGGGTGAAAGTGGATATAGAAAAAGGACAAATCCTGCTAGCGTGTAGCTGGGCAATATAACTTCTAATAATGCAGCCTTTGGGTTTGCATAATTGCCCTGTCCCACTGTACACAAAGTTCAAACCATGGCATGTACACAAATGTGAATTTCTGTCACCATCCCAGGAATCACCATCTTTTTCTGCGCAGCTACATCTTCACATTTTTGAATGCCGTCATTAGGGACACTCTGTTGCTTTACCCTTATAAATCCCAAATCCTTTGTAATCCCAAAGAGGGAGGCTCATCTTCACTTTAAAACTTCTCACAAGACATAAAATCACTAAGAGGCATGTGAGAAAAATGTCCTTGTTGATCTCAGTCAGTAGGGAAACTCATCTTTTTTTATTATGTAATTTGCTCTTGGTAGATTGGTACTTGCTTTCAAGATTCCCAAGTCCAAGCTTTCAAGTTCCCTCACTTGAGCACTTGAGATAGGTACTTTGTCAGCTCCTACAATCTTCATTTGGGGAACTTCAAGCAGGGAACTTGGTTTTAAAACATTTATAAGACTTAAGGGTTTTATTTCAAATACTTTTTGCATTCTTTCAGAGCTCACTGTTTAAACTGTGTTCTTGCTATGTATATGAACATACTGGAAATAATAAATGTTGAGATAACATTTTCCCTACATCTTTGTCATGGAAGATGGTCATTAAAAATCTTCAAGAGGGTCTGATGAAAACTGCAGCGATGTTTTTATAAGAATACTGATATGACTAGATGCACATGACTTCATTAAAGGCATTCAAGAATGAGCAAAGCAATAGCGTGTGGTAAGAGTAAAAATCCTAGATATATTAAATACACTTTGAGGTTTCATAATGATTATGAAGTTCCACACATGTATTTTTCTTAACAATCCCTCTGGCTAGAATAGGATCTTGTTAAATGTAATCTTATTCACAGGCATTCTAAAGCTCTGATGATTTTTTCTGTGGTACATACTCAAGGATGTGTGTGGCTATCATGTGTGCATGACCATACAAGAAAACGAGGCAAGTAAAAAAAGAATATATATATTAAAAAAAAAAAAAAAAAAGAAAAGAAAAAAGAAAAGAAAGGAAAAAAAGAAAAAAAAAGTAGGGATGACAACCTAGAAATGGCATTGACAGATGTTCTTTTTGAATTAATTTGATCATGGAAGAATGACAGCAGTAAAGTAACAGGAAGAAAAATGTTAAGGGAGCACAGAAATGCTTGCAGTTTCAAAGAAATGAATAAAATTTAAGATAGGTTTCAGTTCAGTTGCCTAAATGTATCTGTCTAATGCCACTGCAGACCACTTCTATTATAGCCTATGAAGATATTGAGATATTGTCAATAAAGCCAAACAATTAAGATGCACTCAGCTCAGTCTAAAGGAGACGCCAGTGAAGGTCAGCTGCATAACTCTCCAGATCACAGAAAAGATAGATTAGGCCTTCACTGACTGCCAAAGAAGCTTAGAAACCACCCCTGTGTATACAGTTATCTACTCCTGGATACAAATCTTGAACTATTCATTCTGAAGTTGTGGGGCTTTTCTTCTTGGTTTGTTCAATTTTTTAAAAGAGTGTCTTGAAGTTGGACTTCCTAGTATCTAACAATGTACAGACTCTTCATCAAACTACAAAATCTTCTTTCTTGGTTTATAATATAACATTATATATATATATATAATATAATATAATATATATAATACATTATATATCAATATATATTAATATATATTAATATATATAATATATAATATATTAATTATAATATATATATATATAATATATATATAATATAATATATATATAATATATATAACATTATAATAGCTTAATATCTTTCTGCCTTAAGTTCTTTGAATCGTAATTTTTCTCTGAAGGATGATAATGTATCTGTGTTACTTGAACACTGACTGAAACTGGCCAATAGATTTATGAATCACCAGGAGACCTCATGGCTAGGTCAGGCAGAAAAGGAGAACAGTAAAAACAACAACAGCAGCAACAACAACAACAAAAACAGCACACACACACAAACACCAACCAAACCACCACCACCACCTCCCTCTAATTTTTGTTTCTCAGCATGAGAACTATGAAGCCATTAATATTTAGACATAAAAGGAGTTTTGTGAAATTAGCCTGCCTTTCCTTTCCCCATGAAGTTTTTGGAAGCACTGTGCACACACAGAGGAAGGATATCTTCTCATGGATAGAGCTTCCTTATTATACTGTTCCATGTTTTGCAGTTCTAGAAGAATAACTTTTCTAATACTTGTACCTTTCAGACGCTGATGATGTTGATAAGAGCTGCATAATGGTTTTATTTATTCAGTTCTTGCCCTCAACAGTGTTAGCACATATGTGGCCATCTGTAGATCTGTAGAATTACCTAAATTTTGTCACTAATATGTGTACTCTGTTATCATTATTCAAATAGGGCACCTGCTGAATAAGGCAGTTACATTAATATATGCATGTGTCCAATTGTGGATGTTGTGTTGTTACACACCATCAAAGAGATGATGTTTGCTTCTCATTTTCCAGGAGCAGTTGGCATTTGAAACAAGCACCATCTTTTCCTTCTACGCCAATACTACACATGACAATGATCATCACTCATGGTTAGAACACTGTGAATAGATAGCTACCACAGATCAGAGAATACTGGCAGAGAAAAGCAGCAGACCACATACTCCTTACTTTTGATGTTTTTATTGGTAGTCTCTATATGTGAACAAAAATGGCTGTGTTAATCTCCTCCAATGCTAAACAAAATCATGTTGCTTACTACTTATTGAAGAAGTAAATCTCTCTTACCTTTGTCCCTCTCCTTGATGTATTGTTTTGAGATGTACAGCTGATCTTTTCACTATAAGTGTCTTCTCTGAGTCTCAATGTATTGTTTTGTATATTAGATATGTGTTCATTTCAAATGCAAGAACTAAAGGAAGGTGCTGCTTCAGTTATTCTTCTGCTCTAGGCTCCTTATAAAGTTTTTATTTGGATTAGGCACATTTGAGATTAATCAGTCCACAGAAGACACCAGGCACCCATCATGTCAGACTGTTGCCATTAGTTTTCATTTCAGCTATGCAGATACCTATACAAACCACTCCTGCAAGAATCAAAATCAACTATATAACACTGGTTTTTTTTCTGTCTGGCACACATTTTTTTCTTGAATATTTGCTGCATTTTCAAGTGTAGTTCTTTACATTTGGGTAACTTCTGTCCAGAGGGGACATTAATAAAGACAAACATTCTTCATTCAGTGAATGTAATAATGTCTGGAAGTCTCCACGTGTTGTGGAGTGATCCCAGGCTTCCCAGCCATGGAGGTATCAGTTGAAAAAGCCCTTATCTTCCCCAGGGAGGAAACCTGGGATCCATTTATGTGTTCTTTGTAGTTGATAAAAAGATTACAAATGGCCAGTTAATATTTCAAGATTATTCTAAATTGCTGATTAACATGGTAAATTTCAAAACATTAAAACAAATGAAGACATGCTTTTAAAATATATTTCCTTTAATACTTAGAGCTTCCAGGGCATTTAGTTATAAAAGGCCAAAGGTCAATCGATTGGTTCCAGTCTGGAAATTTAGAGAAGGGATGTTCTTTAGGGCTCCTGCTTTGGATCAGGAAGAATTCAAAAGAGCAACAAGCTTTCTTTCTTTTTTACCTTGGAAATGGATTAATTTCTTGCTTGAAGAAGTGGCAATAATTATGCAGGAGGTCCTCACTCTGTGCCATGAAGTAATTCGCATCTGTAATGTTTTCATTTGTCTCTTTCCATTTCTCAGTAAAGATATAGTAGTTTGGTGTCATACTGAGATTAAGAATCATTAAGACTTCATTAAAAATATACTAAAGTGCATTTACTAGTATGTGATGTAATTTTATCATAAATAATGAAAAATTTAATGACAGCTGCCAAAAATATTTTTTATTATAGTCACATTATTTTTTTAATTATAACTCTAAAACCTCCAATTACTACAAAGGGATTTCTGTGTAATTCTATACCATAGGTATGAAATAAATAAGTTAACACTTATTGAAATAAATTATTATCACCGGTGTTCCATAATATGGAGATTCTTCTGGTACTGAACATTCATATCCCAAGTTAATTTATGAAGAACCTGCATTCATATATGGAATTGAAATTTATTGCACAACCTGTTATGATTATTTTTTTTTTGCAAAGCAGTTTAACGTCTGTTTAGTTCATTATAATGAGCACTTTTGATGTGAAATGAGATCAAGAAAAAGACCTTGATCATTTGACTTAAATATTCATTTAATAGAGAATTAGCCTATCTTCTCCACAGCAATTGTTGACCCCTCCACCCCCTTCACTCTCTGTTGCCTCTCTGGCCTTCCAGGACAGTATTATGGCTAACAGGGAAATAACACATCTCATTGCTGAAGATCCCATTTAATCTCTACATGTTGACTCTGTTGACAAGAAATATCATTTGTCTACACCCTAATTCTAAATTGTTGCTCCCCTTATATTTCCTCTTAATCTCACCAGCTTTCTAGCATGGCTCAATTTGAATGTATTAATTTCAGCTGTAGCATAGAGGGCATGCCACAGGCACTAACTTACTTAACCCCCAGCACCAAGAACGCTTAACATCGTATGGAGACAGGGTCTCCCTCCTCTATCCTCTGCCCCTCCAAACTCCAACAACTGAAATGCAGTAATACATTTTCTTTGTCCCGATTCTTTACCAATCCCTTGCATGACTTTCAAAGGAGTTTATTATTATTACAGTGCTTGTTGTCAGAGCCCCTTCTTCTGTCTCTTGAAGTGCCTCCCACGGTCAATGCTGACTCCAGGGCCCCTTCTTGTCAGTTTTTACATTAATGACATTCCCAGTGTACCTGAAATCTGAAATATTTATGTTTGCAGATGACAATGTTCCTCTGTTTGCTGCTAATGTCTCCTACTTTCCTTTGAAAAGACATATGTGATCAAGTAGCTTAATAATATGCAGTACTTTTTCTGCCCCTCTCTCTTGACAGAGATGTGGTTGTACTCTTTTCCTGCTCACAAATTAGTTACCCTTTAAAGCTGCACAAACTTTACAGTTCTAGAAAAGTAGCTTATCTGCTTTCTTAATAAGATACAAATGTTTTGTTTCTGCAGAGGAGATCTCTGCAGGTCAGGTCTGAGGCAGTAGGAGACCTGCACTACTTTAATTCCCTGGACCATTTGGCTTTACAGAATGGCTATCTATGTGTGCACATAAATGCAAATACAAATCTATTAGTGCACCTACATGTATGTACAGATGTTTTACTTCTTCCTAGACCACACTGGAGAACCCAGCCCTTTCCAAAAGCATTACATTCATTTGTGGATGGGAGTGGGGGGAGAAGAGGAAGCTTCTTGTCAAATATTATGACTAGTTCAAAGGAATAGAGTTCTAATCCATTTAAAATAAGAAGTACACTTGGATAACCCATGCAAATTAACATTAACTTGGGGAATACTATGCATAGGCAGATAAAAGGGGTGGAGATTGTTGAGGAAAATGAATTAATAGGAGAAGGAAATCAGGAAAAAAAAAAAAGCTAGCAAGAAAGGAGGACTTTAAGTTCTAAGTGTATTTTTTCCTGTGAAAATAAAAAGAAGACTAGTAAAATTAGAGGGAAAAATTGCATCAGTTAAAAATGAAAATGTATAGAACAGCTCAGGGGGATGATAAATTATCTCTAAGACACCGTTTCAAAAGCTATCCAGCAAGTAAGAACAAGGCATCCTTCCCAGCAGTCACTGGTCTGTTGAACAGAGATTTGAATGTCAGTGACAACAGTGCTAGGATTTCCAAAGTTCATTTTCTATCATCTGCTTCTGGGTAGCTGTAGTGGTGCTTACACAATTGTCATAACGTAAACAGGAAATGCTTCTGTAATGCTCAGAAAAGGTATGGTGCTGGTGTGAAAATGAAATAACCTTTAGGACCATGAAATGCTCAGGAATGGGAGGTCTCATGACACATTCTAATCTGTCATTTCCCAACTCATGAACTTTCTGGTGAAGTGGGAGAAACCACAGAGAAGCATTAACTCTATGATGTGCATGCTGGGTACTTATATTTTGTGGCATTGTTTCTGTGAAATGCGTCAAGACTCTTCATAAAAGCAGTTTGGCAGTGCAGGCTGGCCAGAGCTCATCAAGCATAACGGAAGGCCTGCTTGGCAGAGTGTAGTGCTGTGCACAAATACACAAGTTATCCCGAACACCAGCAGCTATCTCACCACATGAGTGCAGCAGGCTCTCAGTGAATGAATCCTTACCCTGATGGACCACTCTGCTAATGAGAAGATTACTCTCATTTCTTGGCAGATCTGCTCAAAGTCAGAACTGAGGATGCAATAGTAACTCCAGCCTCAGAATTTCAGTCCCTGGTCTGACAAGAAATGAAACATTACTGGAACAAGGGAGATGGGGGTGGTGTGACCATAGAGCAGGTTGAAAAACAGAGCTGGTGTGGCAAATCCTTATGCTTGTAGTGAATGGCTTTTCCTAGAAAGGTATATGTGCTGTTCCAAGAGAGTCTTTTCTTGTTGCCAGTCACCAGATTTGTATGTTCCAATTCAGAAAATCAGCAGGCTCAAATAGAAACCCTGAGAAAGAACTGAAGTTCTTCTGAGATTGATTTGTGAGTTTACTGAATCAACTATTCCTGCGCATTCTAGGTCCTCTTGCCCATTCCAGGAAATCACTTAGCAAGTATTTAGAAAACAGGGGTATAAGAGCCCAGGGTAGACAGTTAAAGCGCATTTTCTTTATGGAGGCCATTCCTTCAGAAAGATAGACCACATTCAGGAATACATCTACTTTATAGTATCTCAGGTCATGAGCAACTCAAACTTATACAAGATCTTTTCTTTTCTTTTCTTTTCTTTTTAGTGCTTCCAGGAAAAATTTCATCTCCGAACAAGTAGTCAGGTGCTGGAATTGGCTGCTCAGGGAGGTGGTTGAGTCACTGACCCTGCAGGTGTTCAAGAAACATTTAGATGTTGTACTAAGGGACATGGTTTAGTGGGGAAATTTTGGTGGTAGGTGGACAGTTGAACTAGATGATATTACAGGTGTTTTACAACCTTGGTGATTCTATGATTCTAGTATATGATTATGTGACATTTTTTATTAATATTATAGGTTTTATATATTTTTGGTGTTGCACTGTGAGGTGTGGCTGAATGCAAGTAAAATGCATCCTAAAATAGTGTGAATGAACAAATCTGGATGGGGGAATCAAACAACTGTAATTTAACCAATATTTATTTTGGGGAACTGTTGCTAATGGGAATTATCTCTCCAGTCATCCACAGCTTTTGATTGGAGAAGCTCATGTTACTCTTTACCTGTCAGAGAGTGACCTAGCAAATAAGTGATGTGAAAGGTGAGTAACAGACTGATCTCTGAGAGTATTTTGATCCTTGACTCTTTTTTACTCAGCAGGATCAAAGTGCCTGAAGTAATTTTAATCTTTCACCCACAATTGACTAAATTATAGACATTCTGATGGATATGGAAGATTACAAGCATAAGATTTCCATCAAGCTGAAAGAATTCCCATATCCACCTGTGTATTAGAGGGATTGTTCGTGTCTAAGTATAGAAGGAGCTTAATGCAACTGTGAACACATGCTATTTTGATGTTTGTAAGGCAGATTTTCCAAGCATGACAATACATTTGCAAATGTCATGATTTGAGATTGGTATAATGTTTAAAGAGGAGGAAATAATTAAGGAAGAAAGAATAGAGAGAAATCATTCCCAGACTTTTGAAATACTTCTAATCAAAATATATGGAAATTGCACTTAAGCAACAAAAATAAAAAATGTTGGCTGAAAAACAAAAGCTTATCTAAAACCAGTCCAATCTTACATATCATGTGTGCTGTAAGACCTCATCTCTATATATAGCCTTTGAAATTATTCTATACAGCAGTATTCAAAAATATCATCCTTTATTCAGTTAATCACAACCCTGTATTAGACTTGGTCACTTTTGTGTAAATAACACATAAAGAGGACTTGCTTGATCTAACTAGACATAAGTCTGATGAATGGCATTCCAGAAGTGTGCATTTCCATGGAGACTCTAAAGGATCTACAAATGGATAGCTCAAATGTAAACACATAAACTACCATGTAAGGTTAGATGAGATGTATTACAACTCCATGCTTGTAATTCATCTACATTTCCATGGAAGAGACATTGATATGCTAGACAAAGTTGGAGGTAATATGTGAAAACTATACACTATCCATTTGTGAGTATGAAAAATTCCAGCATAGTTTAAATCATATAATCTTGAACTTCGTTTGTCTATTGGCATCTTAACCAAAGCCATTGGTTTTTGTCAGTTTCTGAAATGCCAGCTAGAAATGTTATAACTCTCTCTCTTTTCTTACTTTCTTTTCCCTAACCTATTGAAAAGTATTATTTTCAGCAGTTAAGAAGTGATTGAATATCAGAAAACACTTTAGTGGTGGGTGTAGGATATAGAGCTTTTTAATCACTTCAGGACAGAAAATATTACTGTGCATCCTCTGTGGAAGAAATTATTAAATAATTGCTAGGCTACCTGCTGTACCTTATCATAATTGTAATTTTTTTTTCTTAAATGTTTGCTTGAAACTAGTTTCAGCCTTTGCTACATAGAAGGTTTTTAATCTTGGTTCTCACCCATACATATTTACCCGAGGCTGTCAAAGAGTAAGCACGTTGGTTTATTAGCTGCTCTGCTAACCCAATCAGGTTGATAAATGTAGTTTTCAAACAGTAACAATAAATCAGAAAGCATTTTGGATAAGATATGACTTTGTCCTGTTCGATCAGGTATATTTGAAATCATTATATTTGAATATATGCACTGTTGCTGTTACAAGAAGCAATGTTTAAAATGACAGTCAGTGAAGCTTTCAGAGAGCTGACAGGCAATGGAAGATGAGACATTGGACAGTTCCACTTAGGGCAGATATTGCTGGGTACAATATGCTATAATAAATCGAAAGGGAATTTCCCCAGGGAAGAAGGAGCAAGAGAAAGTACGGCCATCAAATGTTCTGCACTGGAAGTCCAGAAAGAAAGAAACCTTGAAAACTGAACTGGTGAGAATCTGCTTAAAAGGCAAAGTGTTCTGATTTGATCATCATAGCTTAAATTCATGCTGCAAAACATAGTGGCACAAAGGCATGTGTAACACATGTACATCTGTAGAATAGGCTTTTGTTGTGAATGAGAAATATCATGAGAAATACCATGAAGACACACTCTAGAAATGGTAGTGAATTAGACCGTATTACATTCCTAGAATGCTAAAATTTCAACCCAGCTTAAGTGTTGCCTTTGTTCAGTTTCTAAAATAAAGACCACAACTCTCAATTTGACTCCCAACTATAGAATTTATCCACAGAAAATCTGGATCTATTATATTTTCTACATTAGATTCTCAATAAAACTATCTATCTTGTTAATTCAGTTTATTCAACTAGAAACACTACATTGAGCTTGAGCAACATTCAGGGATTTGGGGTTTCCCTAGTGAGCTCAGAGCGGAAGCGCATATAAAAATCTAATCTGCTGTTACTGTTTTCATACTATGAAGTAATAGGAAAAATGGCACTGAAATTAAAAAAAATAATATGGACCAATATGGGAGAAGAATGCAAAAGATGCTTGGAGAATGTCACCATACCCAGCTCAAATAGCTGACTGAAGACTGTAATGAGTTCAGATATTCTCTGAACCTTTGAGCTGGAAAAAAAAGAAGGGGGTGGAGGGGATACAGTGGATCCCTTTTAGTAAAAAAAAAAAAAAAAAAAAAAAAAGGTATTCAATTTAATCCCATAGACCTGGAAGCATTTAAGACAACAGAACGTAGGATTTTTTTTAATTGTTTTCGTTTCAACTTTGTAAGATGTAATTCTGATAGGCTGGAACACAGTGTGCGTTTATTATTTTCCCCATTACTTTCCCACAGAGCAATTTCATATGCAGCTCCAATTACAAACTGCAGTCAGATTTTTCAGAGGTGAGATTTTAGTCAGCTTGTCTTTACAGTTTGAGGCAGTGTTGGCGTAATGTAAAGCATGCTGTTTTCAAGATTAAAAACTTAGAGACTTCACCATTAGAAAATGAAGATCATGTTGGCATCTGATTAGCTTAGCAAAAAAAAGAAAGCACCCATTCCTATGGCAAGAGCCAAACAATGACTAAATAAATGAACGCATGATGATACTGCTGTCTAGCCTAACATGGGTTAATACTTGTACCTTTATGATTTTGCAAAACACATTTAGAGATCTTCTCTTGTGTTGTTTCAAATTATTTCCTCATTGTTTCTTCGTGAGAAATGCACACACAAAAATTGTTTATGAAAGCTCATCTTCGACACCATTTATCCACTTTTCTTGAGATATCTGATTTGCCAAAACTGAAACCTTCTTTTATGGTATATGAGACTCTTCCTGACAAAATCCCCATTTAAGGGCTAGAGACGGGGTCTCTCCTGGGGACTAGTAATGAGATACAGAGCAGAGTTCTGCAAAAGTTCGAAACAAAAGTATAAGCCATGTGAATCATGCCTTGCTGGAAAGAAACATTTCATGTTTTTGTGCAGAAATCAGACACAGATCATCATGTGGTCTGGTTTGAATATGAAATCAGATGAAATCTTGGGTTTCAGAAACATTTGCCTTCCAGAACTTGATTGTGCAAAACTCAGGCTGTTGCAGAAGAGCTATCCTATTGATGTGTAAGGAGTGGCTGGGTGGCTGCAGAACAGGACAAAGTATAAGTGTGTAAGCAGTTCTAATGCTACTTACGGCATTTCTCAGGTGCAAACAGTAATCTTGTGCGCTGTTTGGAGCAGTGGGTGGAGCAGTTTCACACGGCCTGGTGCAAAGATTGTGCACTACCCTTGCTAAAACACATTTCAGCATTAGGTGACTCATGAACTCTGAATGGAGTAGAGGAGAAGCTGTGGAATGGCTGAACATATCATTTGGGAACCTGTTAGTGTGCACATGATGTGGGCTTCAGGGTGGAGAGTGCAGTCCTTCTGTCCTACCACATTTCCTATTCCAGGCATTTGCCGTGTTTTTGGATTCAGACTTGTGGCTCATATCTGGCCCAGACATACCAGTATAGACTGCTGGAAGTACATGTGAAGTCTTGTTCACAGTCCTGTTCCACTTACAAATATCATTGTTTGGGTTGATTTTGGCAGACCTGTTGGGCATTCACACCATAAATGGCTCAGATGCTCGTCTTGTACATCTCAAAGTCCCTGAAAAACGTGTTCTTTCCTATGAAAGACATTCATGAATGCTCTCCAAATTTACTGTTTCGTGACATCTTTTCAATATTATATGGGGCACATAATATTCTTTTCTGTGGCCTCCTATGATGAGATATTCTAACAGAAGTCAAATTTTCTTTTTATAGTTTTATGTCTCACATTTAGGAGATCCTTATATCCATTTCACCCCAAATCACCTTTTTTTCTCCATCCTAGTTACAGAACTATTTAATTCACTTTCAAAAGTAAAGAAATAGAAATAATTGAGGGTGGTTGTTTTTTTTTTTTTTGGGGGGGGGGGGGGGGGGAAGGGGAGGGAAGAATCAGACAGTTAAATTGAAAATACAGAACTTGAACAGAAGTAACCTAAAAATAATATCACGTCTGCTTCCAAGAGGGACCTAGATGATGTAACATAGCTAGACATGACTAGAAATAACAGTCCTCACTTTTGGCTTGCAGTCAGACACCTACTCTGAAATCTATGACTCAATGGATCATAGTTCATGAAGGCACTCAAACTACTTTCTAATTATTGTTAAATTCTATTCAAAAACTTTGCCATCACCCAAGAAAAAGGGTCATCCTCCAAAAATGTCCTTAAATTCTGTTGAGAGTAGGAGGAACTTGGGGTAAAAAACAAGCTATGTTTTTGTATTGACTGTAAAATCCCCAAATGTTTGTACTAATTTTGACTTTCATTCTGAATTTGTAGTTCAGTGGGGAAGTGGGGAATGCTATCTGTGACCAGAGGGGAAAAAACAACAACAAATCTCTTGATTTCTCTTGATTGTTTTTCATGTGTTCTTCAAGTATTTTAAAGTAATTGAGAGGAATCTTGGTAACCGTGACAAATAGGCCAGGTTATTTTTTTTTTTTCCCCCTTGGAACTGATATACATCCTATAGTCATCTTCATCTCCTGTGTTTTTTTGGTGTGAGATTTTAGAAAACAATTGCTTAAGAATTCTCTTCCATCTTTTTCTGGTGGGACAGACCCATTAAATTCCATGCAAACTCTAAAATGTAAACAAAAAGTCTGCAGAGAGAAAAGGTCTTATATCAGAAGAGACACCAGCACTTGAAATGTCAGAGAGATCTCAAGCCTTACCCTAAGGCAATTTTCTTCACTTTTGGTTAGATTTTTCTCTAGAGAGATCAAAATCCTGAATGAATGACCACCTACTTTTTAGGCTCCTAGCTTCTCTAGTTTGGACATCTTACCCAGAAGTACTTTGACTTGGGAAGTACAAATCTCACTGTCTTGAGGGTCCGTCACCAGTCAAAACTATGTAGAAATCTGAAACTTTGCCCAAGTCTCTGGAGTGATCTGATACGTCAGGTGTATACTGAACACCCCTAAACAGTACTGCCAGTACTGAGATCACTACTAAGAATAGCAGAAGGGATTTTTTATTTTAAAAACACAACAAAAGGAGGGGCTGCTTGTCTTTTATGTATTGACCCAACATTTTAAATACTCAACAAGGACTTGGGAGACATAGGCTTGTCTCCTCCAGCTGAAACTAAACAATTATCTGGAGAAAGGAAAGAATCACAAAACCAAGAACTGAGTAAGAGCAAGGCTGACTCTCTCATAGGTAGAATATATGAATGCACTGGGCAAAACTGGCTCCTACTCCATGGAATAGTTATGGATTTAACCTCGCCTTACCCATTTTGCCCTCAGATGTAATGAAAGCTGTGGGGAACACTCACTTCTCAGAAAGTGTCTCAACCACAACCACTAAGAGTAAAGCCATTTTTCTTTGATCTGCTCTCGATCACGTGTGCAATGCACTGGTGAGCTTTAAACAGGAAGGAAAAAAAGCAGACTAGATTCTCTATAACTCTACAATTAAGGCACTGAGGAAGAGGGAAATTGGAGGAACCCCAAACCTGAGGTAGAAAAATAATTCAGATTTCTTGACTTCCACACTAGAACTATGAAAGTCAGATTAATTTTCGGAAGTGTGTGGTGTGTCCATATTGATTTCTGAATGTGACTGTTGTCCTCTTAGGAGAAAAGATAACATCATCAAGTTTATTGTAATTCATAGTACTTATTTTCTTTGATTAAACTAGAGAGGTATCAAAAAATCAGATATAGTATCATAATAAAATATCTTTCTATAAGGTCATACAAAACCTTTAAAAATGATTTGACAATGAACAGTGAATATCTTAGTTATCTTCTACTGACAAAGTAAATCTATGCTCAAGTAGCTAAAAACTCATTGAACTAGTCTGTGAGTCCTCTAGAACTGCTAATCTTCAGACTGAGGAAATTTCCCTTCAACTTTTAATTCTGAATAACAGAGATTGTGTACCTTTCTTTGGTTGTCCACTTGTGTCAGCATGCTTCAACTTGACGTAGTATTAGACTTCCATGTAACTCAGAATCTGAAGATGACTGTTAAAATACTTGCAGGACAAATAAGAATATTAATCAGAAAGTTATTTTTATTTTTAACTACTACTAGATCTAAAACAAGGTTAGAATAGAGATATTCATCATTATTTGAAAATAAATTATTTTGGTCTTCTTTACATAGTAGACATTTTCAAAACAATTTTGTTTTTAAAAGAATACTGAACTAAGACTAGACTGATATTTTTACTGAAAAGGAGAGAGAGATAAAATATTTAGGAGTGTACATAGGAGGAAAAGTAAAGAAGGACAACTTCAGTAGATTTATAGCCATGAATACAAAATGCAGGATGGTGCCTAGCCCCATGATGGAAGTATGACTTTGCTTAGAATCTGCTCCCCTTTCATTTCATGGCAGCTTTCAGGACACTGGTAGAATAACTTTCTTACATTCCCTGTCAGAGAAAATATCATTATTATTAAACTCCAATCTGGATTTTCTTGGTATGAGAAGGGAAAATTTTTGCAATTACCTTCATCCAGCATCAAAATGTCTGAAGGAGCTGAGCTTCACTTTATATAGTATTGGTCTTTGTCCTGAATCTTTGTCCTGCAAAGGCATTTTTTTTTTTTTGTTTGGATGGTTGGTTGGTTTTTTGTTTTTTGTTTGTTTATTTGTTTGCTCAGAGAGCAAAACCCTGGCCTATCTGATTTTATGTAGTAATTTCAGATTTGTCAGAACATTTGGAGGGATTGGAAGAGAAGAACATACAAGTGACTTTACCAAGGATGACGTGATTTCTGGACTGTGGTTTACTTTGAGGTGAGAGAAATGGAAATGATTAAAGTCATAGTTTACTAAATTAAGTAGAGGGATGATATGAGAATATAGTATTCTGATGATTAACTGAAAATTGATAACGTCATGTATAAAAAATGACTGAAATAATAATTAAGAAAAAATCCACAAGATCTGCTTTACAATATATCTAGAAAGAGAAAAAAAGTCTTAACGTCAAAAATCATTAAGTACTACGTATTAGCATCTTGTACTTGCACTTTTTGCAAAAGAAGGTTCTTCCACCAGGACTGGAGATGTTGTAGGCTCTGGAAAAGGGCAGTAAAAAAAAAAACAAAAAAAAAAACCAACCAACATTTTCTGAGTGAATAGTCAAAATAGCCTAGTAGGCACAAGTTTTCTGGTAAGGCTGTTGCCGTGCACCTGGCAACCCATGTTCTTTTAGCTCTGCGCCTGTGCTGGACTATTGGGTAAAACCTACCCGGGCCAAAGAACTGCACTTGAATACCAATACGGTGAGCAGAAAAATGGCATTTATTGCATCGTGCGATCTACCTATATACCCATCCTACTTCATCTACGCCCCTTATGCATACATTAGCCTTTCGACACCGAGCAAGGGGAGAGTCCTACCATGTCACATCCTGAATCCTTGCTATCACCTACTACAACATAAGGCACTATACGATGTTACAAACCTGCCCCAACTTTTGATGCAGCATACAAATATTCATCCCTACAACATCATGGTTCCAACATTTTTCATGTCCCATCTCCTAGTGTTGCAGGGTTCATAAGTGCTGGTTCATAAGTGAGGAGGAATAAACAAAGGCTCACAGGGGAACAAAAATAAAATTTGTGTAGGATAAGCTGTGGAAATTAAAACAGAAACAAAAAACCAACATCTTTGCCCTTAGAAATACAGATCAATTTATAAATAAAGCCAGAATTGTATACAACTTCTGTGACCTGCAGAAAAAGTGGTCACTGAAATGATTTTAAGTTTGACAAGCTTCACCTGATCTTTACAGAACTGTTAGTGACTGGAAAAAACAATTCACTACAGCTTCATCTTCATGTCACAGTGGTAAACTTTTGGGAATACAAATTCAAAATGTGTGAGGATACACAGCTCTGTGAAGCATATTTACCTTGTAGGGCAAGTAGATGTCACAAAAAGCATTTACGTCATTATAAAAGTTTTGCACCAGCATTTACTATCTTGTCCTGTCTTTCATGTTATTTTGCACAAAATCTGCCATTTTGTGTGTGTGTGTGTGTGTTGTGGGAGCCACAGTACCATTGGTACTGTGTGGGGAATACAAATATCAAACCTCTTCAGTCTCATCCTTTCTGAGAAGAAAGGAGAAGTTCTGCCTCTTCTGCCTCTTGCTGAAGAAGGATAGAAGTAAGGTAGGATAACAGAGAAACAGAGAGAAATATTTAATCAGAAATATTTCATATAAAGGAAAGGAAGTGGAAATTTTGCATTGGCTATGGGCAAGTGTAGGCCTTCCATATTAGAAAATTTTCGATCAAGGAAAATATTATGGTATGTCTGTGCATTAAGTATTACCATAATTACATTACATTATATTACAGTATTATTTATAATACAAGAAATTGATTTGAGGAGAAGTACGAGTCAAATTCACTGTACCGCTGCAAAATGAATTTCAGGGGTATATTGAAAAGGTCTTTATGATAAGCACCTGAAGATTATATCAGCATTTGCTACTGAGA
This sequence comes from Alectoris magna, assembly GCA_030625065.1. Taxonomy (NCBI): domain Eukaryota; kingdom Metazoa; phylum Chordata; class Aves; order Galliformes; family Phasianidae; genus Alectoris; species Alectoris magna. The sequence continues at coordinate 67,384,630 of CM060560.1, forward strand.
AGACTATTTGCCATTTTTAATTCAGATTTACAACTAAAGGATTGTGTTAGACCAGTCACCAATTCTTACTATTGAGTTATAGCAATGAATAGGAGCCTTTTGCCATCTTTGCTTGGTAAAGAAGATGCAAATATTCCACCTGGGTATAGAACCCGAAAATCTTTCTTTCTATTTATTTATTTATTTGCTATCATTTTGTGGGTTTGACAGTTATACTACTCACATGAAAACATAGGCCTTGAGATCACAGGGAATGGAATGAAGTACATTCCTTCTGAGTTCTCACAAAGTACTCAGTTTTCATTGTCACTTCTCAGGCATACATGAAAACCTACAAGAAGAACTTCTTGGACTGTATGTGCAAAACAAAATTTTAAGTCGCATATCCCTTCTGTGGTAGTGTGCAGATAAATTTTATTCTCTAAACTGTTTAGAATACATTTTGGCAAGGTTTATGTCAATCAGAAACAGTGCAAATACTCAAGCTAGAATATGCTGTAGCTCACAGAACAGCAGCCAAATCAATTAATTTTCCTTCCTCCTTATACTAGGATGTATTTGCTAATCACGTGGGCACACAGAAACGTTTCTTTCTGGTTTTATAAGTGGTCTGGGAAATGGATAATAGACACATGGGTTAGCTGAAAAATCTAATCTTTATGCTTTTCGATGAGTGTTAGTTGATTTCTACTTGATTAATTATTATTTTTTTTTACATGTGTTGGATGTGAAAATTTTTCATTTATTCTAAAGATGTCCGGAGCCATGGATAGATGTTTGCTGTTGCTATAAATCAAAGATATAAAATATATAATTATGTTTATGAGTTGTAAGAGAAGCCACAATAAAAAGGGAATTTGTTCAAATAAATTGGATCTTGAGGACAGTGCCTGTCATGAGATCAATAAACAGCATTTGTTAAGCAACAGCATTGTAGAAGAGACTGTCACAGAATTTCAGCTTCATCAAGCTCTTAGTAGAAGAGTAGGTAATTGGGTGAGGTAGAAAAAAGGTAAATGTTAAATCATTAATACAGCTACTAGAAAAAAAATAACGCTAATAACATGTGTCTACTTGACTTATATTTTAATCAAGATGTTATTTGTACTCAGTTACATGAAGATACCTATAAAAATATGCTATGTCCAGTGCAAGTTTATTACTTTTTAGCCTGTGCACAATTGGCAGTCACATCCAGTTAGAGGATAAAAAAAAAAAAAAAAAAAAAAAGCAAGATGGAAAGTCTTATTGGGAATATTAAGGTGAGTAGATCTGCACTTTTACATTTTTTACCATCCAAATCGCAGTGGAATGCAAGTCTTTGATGCCTCTTAGATCCACTTTTTATGAGACAGAATTTTTAATATTAGAAGTTGGATAGTTCTACAGCAACTTCTGAATCTCAGTTGATTGAAAAAAAACAAACACAAAAAAGGAATTTAGTAAGGGAAATAATTGGTGTGTAGATCAAGTTTTCATGATTGGCAGAGCTATGTGGACTCATTTTGGAATGTTTATATGCCTTTGAAAAATTTACTGCCTATATGAAAATGTTATCTAATCAATTTAATTTCTATAAGAAACAATTAGCTGTAATTGATTGGTGCATGATCAGTGAGAGAACTCTGGGACATCTCAGGACTAGGGTAGTGATTGTCCCCTTCTACGTGGCACTGGTGAGACTGCACCTCAAATAAAATGTGATCATTTTGGGCCCCTCAATGTGAGGACATAGACTTTCTTGAGAATGTATAGAGAGGAACAATGAAGCTGATGAAGGGACTAGAAAATGAGACATATAAAGAGTGAACGAGGAAACTGAGGCGACTTAGTCTGGAGAGGAGGAGGCTGAGGGGAGACCCCATTGCTATCTTCAGCTGCCTGAAAGGAGGTTTCAGCAAGGACGGTCTGGGTCTCTTTTCTCTGGTGACAAGAGATAAGACACAAGGAAATGATCTCAAGTAGAACTAGAAGTTCAGTCTGGATATCAGGCAGAATGTATTGATAGAGGGGGTGGTTAAATATTGGACTGGGCTACCCAGGGAAGTAGTGGAGTCTCATGCCCTGGAAGTATATAAAAGATAATTGGGTGTGGTACTTACAGAGGTAATATGTGAGAATGATGATTGGACTTGGTTATCCTGAAGATCTTTTCCAACCTAGACAGCTTTATGGTAAATATAATTCTATGATTTTATGATTTCCATGTTTATTTTGGAGCTGGATTCCATTCCAAATTTGCCAAAAAAAACCCAAAACCAACCAAACAAAAAAACCTCAAATTCTTCATAGAACTATGATGCCCATGGAATACTACTGGAATCCTATTTTGAGGATGCAGATTCAAAAATATGTTTTTTTTTTTTTTTGTTTGTTTGTTTGTTTTGTGCGTGTGCGTGTGTTTACAGTATAGTAATCCAAGTTGTTTACTTGTGAGTGAAATCCAAAATAGCCACAAAATGGCTTGTTTAATATGTCCACTTTCTCTAACTAATAAGATTTGAGAGTTCAACTGATTGGGCTTTTTGCCTGTAACACAGCACAACATTAACTGCAGCTATTTAGTTTCTATCTGGAATTAATTTGCATCCTTGTAGCCTAGAGTCTAGGCAGAGAAATCTTGCATTTGCCAGTAAAAGGTATGTGTATGCATGGAAGCACTGTGTCTGCAGTTCTCCCCTTTGTAATTATATCATTAGAGGTGAATAGAACAACTGAACAACCTTCTGATAAAGTATTGTTTACTTAGCGTGATAGCAATGAAACTGCAAAAGAGAGGGAACTGGAAAATAATATGTATTCCACTTCTTTATCTCAAGGTTTGTTATCTCCTCAAGAAAGGCAAAAAAGGTTTTCATTGGTCAAACATCTGCATTTACCTGCCCAAGGAGTTTCTGAATAAATTCTGATTATTAGAGAAAATTATTAGTAATAGCACTATTAAAATTGCTGCTCCTGCTAGTTAAAAATGGTACTGACTTTTTGAGTTCCATTTTTCTACACCAAATCAAGTAAAAAGATTAATCACAAAAAAAAAAGAAAAAAAGAAAAACAACCCAAAAACATGGAATTGCCAGATGTCATAGATTAAACTTTATTTATTTATTTATTTAAATGAACATACTGTTTGAAACGTGCTGTCTTTCTAAGGAAGTTATATCTTTCCCCTTTAAAAACACTTGAACTGAAATTTATCATCTAGAGTAATGTATATTTTCAATAAAAAGGGAGCTCAGGAAGGACGGCTACTGTAGAAAAAAGTGATTTCTGTTTTAATTTTTTTAGTCACTAAGTAAGGTTCTGCATTATATTGGTGAAGATGTGTACTTCCACAGGTGATGATGAACAATATACCTCAGCACTCTGGAACTTATTGTAGCTGTGTGCTGACTTGTAATTACTGAGGTGAATGCTGAAATATCTAAATGAACTCACACTGAACAAAATGACTGTAAGAGGCAGACTTGCATATAAATGTTTATCTTCATTAATGCTGAGGTGAAATCAGGCAATGTGCCAGCTTAGTACACAGATATTAAGGTCAGATCATAATGCTTTCCAATAGTAGCTACAGGTACTGTAATTAATTATAAAATTACAGTAGAATTCCTATGATGGTGCATATCACATTCTCATGAATACCATATTCATTCTTGTTGGTTTATCAAAATAATAGCTGCATTAATAAGGATCGGTTATTTGTTTCAAAGTGATCCTTTCAGCTAACACATGGAAAATCCTCATTCATTCCTCCCCTCTTCATTGTATTAACATTATTCATGCCAAACCCTGCTGGCATGCGTATGACAGAGTATGGAATTTGAGAATACTTTGGCATTGAGCAGCACCCAATTATTGGAAATTATTAACATTAACAGAAACGGCTCTAATCCTGGCTTTTTCAGCAAAGAATATGTTGCTTCTGCTTTAGCCACATGATCGCTCTCTTAGTGTCCCCATTCTCTTTGTTGATTAAAACCAAAGCATAAGTAGGGGAAATTTTCTCTCCCCCCAGTATCCTGATAGCTGACTAAATTAACACTGCCCTCTGATCACCAAATGAATGGTCTTTGTGGGACCAAAATGTGGGTGATCAAACAGAGCGTCCGCCTGGTTTGACAGGTGTGGAGCTGAGTTGCACATGTGCCTCTCCTGTGCCTGACATCAGCAGCAGGAGGGGTGGAGCAGTCTGGGGAGTTAGTGCATTTACAGTTGTTACCAGGGAAACAAGAAAAATTGCAGACATTCTCTGTTATATATAATATGATCAGAACCCAGCAGTATCACAGCAACATTTGGCTAATATAGCAACGTACTGTGTAATAGAGCAAGTAGCAAAAAATTTCAATATTTTTATGGATGGTAGCAGGAACCCCTCTTAAGTAAAACATTAGTCATTAGAATTTAGATTAGGCTTAAAAGAGAAGAGAAATGGAAAAATCATGTTCGGCTACCTCCCTAGTAGAAAATGGCCCCATAGTCAGTTTCCATTGCAACTTCATTTATCCTTCTAGCTTTGGATGACCAGTAGCAATACAGATGTCATGTGAAAGTTCCCCATCAGTGAGTGTCCCACCTTCCCCTCATTCCATGAGTGCAGCCTAAATTTCTACTTGATATTAGACCTTCTCACCAATTTCTTAACAACTTTGTCTTTCTTTTCCCTTTGACAAAGCACAGAAGTGCAAACAACTTACAAGAAAGTAGGCTGAAAGTATACACTTATTCTGAAGAGAAGTTTGGAATTAATTTAAGATGTGACAAGTCCTGTCTTGTGTGGGGTCACAATCCTACATGGAATCACTCAGCCAACAGGTAGTAAAGATGAAAAGCAGCAGATTCATGAAGAAAAGACATTGGTGCTAAAGGACTGAGGTCAACGTTGCACAAAGTTTGGAGATTTAACTTGAACAAAGTCTGATAATTGAGTAAATTAGCAGTATAAATTGAATGGTCAGACCGCATTAGAGATCTTCCTGGACTACATCCTTAGTTTAGCTTCATGTGATGCTGTTCGTGCACTCTGAGGCACCCCATGATGCAAACCAAAGCATAGGAAGTGGGGCAACCTGGGAGATTTTTGTTGAAAGGCAGATTCCTGATCTGAGCTTATATAATGTAACCCTCAATCTTACAAAATCAGCGGCAAAGCCCAACAAGACATGCTCTTACGTCTTGCATTCATCCATCCTTTTTGCTGTCCCTTTTTCTCAGTAACAGTGACATGGATGATGGTATATTTGAACAGTGTATCTTGTGCTCACAACAACTAAAGCAATGTATTTCTTCTCTCTCCTAACTCCAAAGTGTCTCTTCATTTTTAAGCTTTGTTTCATCTTCCCTGTTTCTGTAATGTTTTCTTATTATTATTACTATTATTTTTTCCATCAAAACTGTTCTAGGTTGCAGGACAAAATAGTTTCCCAGCTGTCTGATTCAGAGATCTTTTTAGATCCATCACACATACCTCTGTAATTTAAGCTAAAGCAATAACTGGTGAAAACAGAAAGCTGCTTCTATCTCTGAGTTATAACTTTTTTCTCAGCACCTTACACTAAGCCTTTGTTACTTGTCAAAGGAACATTAAAAACCATGAATCTCAGCTTTATTTGTGTGGCCTCTTTGCTGTAGAGAACAGTCAAGTACGGACACTTATTTGATACATTCATCCTGAGCAGAAGATGCAGGGCTGCATTACACCCAACGGAAAAGAGATCCTTGGCAACAACACAGCTGCCTTATTTTATACAGTAAGCACAGGATGCTAATGGGCCCTGTGCCTTAGAGGTGTGAAATGATGATCCATGTACAATTTTCCCCGATTGGTAAGAAAGTAAGGACCAAAGAAACTCTTTGTTCCCGTTGCGCTCTTTGTGAAGCAATGAAATCACCACTCCCAACACAACTTGTGAATCCTTTTTCTTAGGTGGCTGCCGTGTCAAGTGAAGTCTCAGACAGAAGGACTTGGGGTTGGAGCCTGTTCAATGCAGTTTTAGCGGTTTAGAGGTATGGTTTAGAGATAAGAAATCTCCAGCAAGCCCTATCGTGAGTAAACAGCTGCAGTACATAAAAGCGATATATCTCAGCTTCAAAAGTCCATAATCTAATCAAATCCATCTAATTTTCAAGGGGACAACAGAAGTAAATATTTTCTGCAATATTTCTGCTACCTTTCATCTTCTTTCATCAGTGCTCCCTAGAAAAAAAAGAAAGGGAAAATGAATTGAACATGGGAAAAATTATTGGTAATTGTCTACTTTGTTCTTATAAATGGTTTGTGATTGTTTCTCATGTTCCAGGGTAATTAAACCTTCAGAACATGAAATCATGAAAACCTGCAAAACTTGAAGAATTATTAGCAAGTCTAAGGGTGGCTTACAAATGCTGAGGTGTTAAACTTCAGCGGTGTCACACCAGAGATGGTGACAAGGACAGTGTGGTGTCTGGCAAGCAGTCGGACATGAGCACGGACCACCGGTGCTGGAGTTTATCAGGAGAGCTCAGATGGAGCTCACTGCTCCAGGCTGCCATTTCCTCTCTGCCAGCCTCCCGTCTGCCTCGATTGCAGGCTCGCCCCTGCTCACAAAGTGCATTAAACATAAACACCATTCAAATCATCCCCAGTCCCTCTGAATGACAGCAGCACTTTGTCAGCCTCAGCAGCTCCCTGCGCTCACTTCACAGGGGGTGTGATAAAGAGGATGTATGGAAGCGGATTTTAATTGCAGGTATTTTTACTCAAGGAGGGAAGTAAACAGATGAAAAATGTAGAAGTGTGACAGATCTACATAATTAATTGAGGCCTGAACTAGGAAGCTACTGGATTGCTGACAGCCCCTGTGCTCGGTAGCAATCTGAGGATGAGGAAAGGGAAAAGGAATAGGCATTTGGAGCCTCAGATTATATGTTTTAATTGAGAGCATATTAAAAGCATCTCCATCACACTTGGTCATCTCACCAAGCCGCTCATTCATTTAAAAACATAAATAAAAAATTAAAACTGTTTAATTATTTTCTTTCGGTATGAAAGTAATAAAGAACTCCTCTGAAAGATTTTTTAATCAGCTTCCAAAAAGCCTTAGAAAAGCTAGCTCCCCCCACCCCCCCTCCCCTTTTTAAATGGAATTTGTAATCTAATGAGGAAATTATTTATGAAGTATTTGCTCCGCACCTGAAAATACCTCCAGTGAAATTATGTTTGGCAACCTGAAGTACTTTGAAGTCGATGGAGTGGCAATAAAAATTAGGCCTTCATTAAAGAGCAATGTCTTTTCTCCACCTAACTGGCACGGCCTCAAGAGGTCAAACTCTGGGAAGGCCCCAGACCTCTGCCCAAGACTTGCCTGCACACCACACATGGAAGCAATTTTGCCCATATTCTCCACTGCTTTTTATGAATTTCTCCTTCTCCTTCCCCCTTCCCACCCATTTTTTCAGGCTTCCTTCTACAGCTTTCATGTTGCATTTAGGAAATTAAGAGTAACTGTCAAATTACTCTGCAAATAGGAGAATATAAGTTTGGAAGGAGTAGAACTTGCCTTTTGCCTTAGGGCCAAGTCAGTGGAAGAGCAACAAAGGGATCCTTGAGAAGTGTTTGGACAGACTGTTTTATCAAACCAAGCTCTTTATTTTATCAAGTACGCATGATTTTTCCATTGGCGATTTCCACCCACTCCTCCTTCCTGCACGTTATTCTTTCCCCTTGTGCACCCCACTTGTTGCCTGGACTGGGAGAGGTACTGGGAATGATTATGGCCCCTGAGCACTGGTAGGGTGGGTACTGACCCCTGGAGAGAGGTGGAAGGGGATGGGAACTCTGGATTCCTTATGGGACTGCATACAAAAGGTGGAGTTCAATTTGAAAAAAAAACCACCGCTTCTCACACGTTTACAAAGCGTACGTAAAGGAGGGAGTAGTTACTTTAATTAAATGCTGAAATCTTTTGGAAAAAAGTGAGAGAGGAAAGCTCAGAGGAATTGTAATCTATGGAGATGTAAGCTAATTACTTAATCACTTGCATTTGTAAATCTTATTATTGGAAAAGAAATTACTGTAGTGATTAAATTACAGATATTTATCTGCTAATAGCCCTGATTAACTGGTGATGCTAATCTGTCATTCTGAAAGCCAATATTAACGGCATCAATCTCTCAGAACAATAAACAGTTTATATGAATGAAAACTTTGTCCCCGTAAAGTCCAGATGTGCAAAGGGAATGCGGGATATGTGAGATCCTGGAACCAGTTTGCTGGACCAAAACAGCTGACGCTCTCAAAATGAGTTGTTTTGGCCTATTAACCCGTTGTCAGGCACAAAGTGCTACTTAGTTATGAACAAGCTCTGTCTTATACTGCAAAAGCAATTTAGTTAGCAGCACTTCTAGAGTAAATAAATAAATCCTAGGCTTAATTTATTACCAGAAAGTTATTAGGGCTGGATAGAGCAGGTAGGCCAGAGAGAGTTGTTACTAAGTCTTGTCTGCAAAGAAAAGATAGCTGATAGAAGCCAAAGAGAGGTATAATTTATTTATTTTTAACAGATACCTGACTGATGCTATTGATTTTCACTTTACCTAAATAAACTTTTTCTTTTTAATCAGTGTTCCTTACCACAAGGGAAAGTGATGAAGAGGAAAAGTGGAAGGACCAGTACCTTAATTTCCTCTCCATGTTGCAGGGCAGGTTTTACAGGGAAATGAAACTCCAGCAAATAAACCCAAGTTAGAGCTTCAGAGGAAATTTGCTGTGAAGCAGACAATGGCAAAGTACCCAGAGAAGATCAAGTTTCCTATTTAAGCTGTTCAAGAAGGACTGCAGGAAGAAAAAAAAAGAAAAAAAAGAAATGAAACAATCGCTCTAAGTGCTTGCCTTACAGAACTCCTATCTATCTCAAATATAACTGGAATCTACCAGTGTAATCTTTATGATGACCAGATGTTACTATTTCTGGGAATGCCCTGAGTTTTCAAGGGCTACTCCAGTTTCCCAGTTAACTATATTGAAACCAGTGTTTGCCTCAGTTACAATAAAATCTGCCAGCTGGCTCATCGCATCCTATCAGGGCCTCCCACTGCCATCTCTTCTATCCCGATGATTTGAAGCAACCTTTCTTTGAGCAGAAATCACTCTGGTAATGTTTAAAATAAGAATCACGACCTTTTGATTAACTTAAATTGAAGATTATCAGTGAAGGAAAAGAGAGCAGGGAATGTACAAGATGACTATAGCATGGTGTTTCTCAGGCTAAATGCAAATGTGAAGACATAGCCGTAACATCTGACCAGAAATAGTATGAAAAGACATTCACCTCAGCACAATTTCCACCGTGTCATCTTCTTTTTTTCCCCCTCAAGAATGACAGAATTTCTGTTAGAACAGTCAAATTAGATGCGATTGAGCATCTGCAATAGGTCTGAGAGGCTGCCACATGTCCACAAGTCGCAGGTGAGTCTATGCCACACGTGGAACAGAGTTCTAGATACAGTAGAATAGAGAAGACTCTCAGGTCTCCTTGTCAGCTTTCTCCTTTAGAAAGCTGGGGAGTGCAGAAAACTCCATGAGTAAGGAATGATATTGAGTGGCTGTTGAGAAACGTTTTCTTGTGGGTTGGGAAGCTGGAGAGTTATTTTCCCAGCAAACAGGTTGAAGATTACTGCTACAAGGGAAAGGATCCTAAATCCAGAATTGGCTGCAATCAGATGCACTGGCAAATAATTTTATCCCTAGCATTGGATCCATTATATAAAAATATTCAAAATTAAGGGACCTTCAATTTATCTAATCTTTCTTGAATTTATATGTTTATATATATATTTCACTGGGACAGAACCGTGGCAAGCAAATTCAAAAGAATGGAGAAAAATGAAAGCACTGGAAGCTAATGAGAGAATGAGATCTCAGCAAGGCATTTTCTTTTCCATTTAGATAAGATATAGTTGACGATAAAATGAATAAATAAAAACAAATGAAAGAAACAACAATGAAAACAAACAAACAAACAAAAAACCAAACATCTGTAGTGAGCAATTTAAAATATTATTAGAATGTTTCCTAATTTCTTTCAATGAGTTATATGATAAATCAAGCTGGAAGCTTTCAATCAGTGTCTAGAAGTAGTCACATAAAGAAGAAAAAGATGTAACTCATGTTATGTTTCTGAAGACTGAAGTTTCATTCTGAAAGAGAAACAAAATGTGTTTTCAAAAAAAGTGCATCTATTAAGCAGCCAGATTAGAGACCTGTATTTGCTGCTAGGCTTTTATTAACTAGAGCCAGTTATCAGGGAATAAATTGCTACACTCCTAACATGAGTTCTGGTGTGAAAGCACAGGGAGCTCTAATAGCTAATTTTCCACCCACTTAAACCAATTTAGGCATTTTGAGCCAAGATCTTTCTAAGTTTCTATCACTGAGTTATTGTTGCTTTGCATTCTGATTTTATTAATAAGTCGGAATAGAAAGACAAATTCTCTACTTGCTGTAATCCTTTAAACAAATATTTATTTTTCTGTAAAGTACTAATGGTAAAGTGTTGAAATGAAAACACATAATTTACTGTAGGCCTACGTTTGTCTTTCCAAGTATTTTTTCTGCATGTTTTCTTTCCTGTGGTAATAATGATTATGGTATATTTACATATATTTACTTAGTATTATCCTTCTGTGACTAAAATGGCAATTATGACAAAGCAAAAAAGCTTTGTCTTACTTTCAGTCTGCCTGTCTCTTTTGACTGGGAGCTCTGCAAGGAACTTTTGTGTTCTGTGTTTACCAAACAGGGACACAACACAATCCTGCTGTCAGTGGGAGCTGCAGGAATTCTGTAATTACTTCTAATGTTCCCATTTTCTTTGTAAGGGAGCAAGAGCAATCCTGTAAGATCAGGCACGAATCTTGAGTCTCTTCTGGACACAAGGAGGCTGTGAATGCTTAATCCTTCTGCAGTCCTATTTAAACAAATGCATGTGTTTTAAAAAATAAATACACTTTATGGTTTTTGGGGGCAATAATGCTGCATCGCCAGTAGAGACAATAGACAAGTATTGAAGGAAGGTATGAAAGTTTGGTCTTCTAATTGCTATGGTACATGCAGCAGGAATTCCTATTAGAGTTGAAATATTTGTGGATAAAAGAGGCACATCAGCTTTTGTCTGTCCCTAATAGCAGACCCCCAGTTTTGTTTATTTTGGGGGGGGGGGGAGGAGGAAAAAAAAAAAGTACATAATTCCATTAATAGGGTGCAAATTCCAAGGAGCTTTATAGAATATTGCCAGTATCTCTGTTGATGCCAAAATGCAAGCATGCAGTCAATCTATATGAACAGTCTGTTAACAACTTTCTTTCTGAATAAATATGTCCAATAGCATCCCATTAAATAAGTAATTTTCCAGATCCTAACAATCCGAAGTATCCAGGCAGCAAAATGAACAACACTGACTGCACAAATAGTATATTGTGAACTGTAAATTATTTACTGTAGTAAATCTATTTGTGAGAATAAAATCATCACTATGCCAAATACCAAAGGAGAAAAAAATACTGCCAGCACAGTCCCTGAATCTGTGCTGTGATCGTCCTATGAACTTGCAGAAATTAGAATTTTGATTTTGCAACCAGGCCTTTGTGCTTTCAGCCAGTACACAAGTGATGTACAAAAATGTTTACAGGATTGTAGACTAATTCGAGGGAAATAAAATCTTTCTACATCTTCTGGATTTGGGTCAAGAGCAACAGCGGGTATAAAGGGGAAGCATGAGACAAGGCTGGAGTCATAGCCGTCGTTGTTGCCTGAAAGTTTGTGCTCAAGATCGTTCTTCTTTCTTATTCTGCAAAGTGTAGAGCTGGTTCATAAAAAAGACATTCATTATCCTCACGTCTTTGTGCTGTCATCCAGTTATAGGACTGCCATTGGCACTATCTAGTGAATTTTAACAGTTTGACTTGCACCAACCAGTTGCTCATTCTGTCCCTGGAGAGAAATCTTTCCACAAACCACACTGGGGCATTGCTTCCCATTGAGGGCAGCATAACAAAGCATGGCAGAATGTGAATGGCAGGCTGGGCAGTATATTCTGCTGTCAAAGGTTTGTGAGAGGAGGCTTCTGTTGGAAACATACTTGAGAAAATATTTGGTAGAAAGGCAACCTGTAAAATTAGTTCTGGGATTTGAATGAGAGATGATATTTCATCAAGTTAGAGAGAAGAATCTCAGCTCCCAGAAGTGTCATGAAGGGTATTTTCCCTAGATCATAGAATTATAGAATCATAGAATTACTCAGGTTGGAAAAGACCTCAAAGATCATCAAGTCCAACCACAGCCTAACCATAGTGCCCTAACTCTAACAACCCTCTTAAATCAAATCTCCGAGCACCACATCCAAACAGCTCTTAAACACATCCAGGGACGGTGACTCAACCACCTCCCTGGGGAGCCTATTCCAGTGTTTAACCACCCTTTCTGTAAAGAAGTGTTTCCTAACGTCCAACTTAAACCTACCTTGGCGCAACTTGAGGCCATTTCCCCTCGTCCTGTCACCTGTCACCACTGAGAAGAGGCTTGCCCCGCTCTCGCTGTAAGCTCCTTTCAGGTACTGGAAGAGAGCAATAAGGTCTCAGCCTCCTTTTCCCCAGACTGAACAGCCCCAGCTCCCTCAGCCTCTCCTCATAGGGCTGATTTTCCAAGCCCCTCACAAGCCTCGTTGCCCTTCTCTGGACCTGCTCCAGTACCTCCATATCCTTTTTGTACTGAGGTGCCCAAAACTGAACACAGTACTCGAGGTGAGGCCTCACCAATGCCGAATACAGGGGCAGGATGACTTCCCTAGTCCTGCTCACCCCCCCATTCCTGATACAAGCCAGGATGCCATTGGCCTTCTTGGCCAACTTGGCACACAGATGTGATTATAGCTAGAGGCTTGCAATCAGGATCACAGATAGTTGTGCAAACAACTTCTTCTATGATTGTTGACAGTCAGTCATGATATTTCCTGTATCCTTTTGGGGCTGGGACTGTGTTGGAGAGTTGTCAGGTGACTTGGGGATATAAGGTAAATACAAATCATTCACAAACAAATATCTGTCAGTGCTTAATAACATTACTGTTCAGTGTCCCTGGGCACAAACACACATTATGCAGAAGCATATATTCATTTAACCTCACTTTTAACATCTTAGACATTTCCATCTCTAGAAATGATAGCGCAAGTACCCAAGTAGTCCCATAGCCTTCAGAGGCTTTTCTATGAACTGGGGAGGTAAGTTGTGTGGACTTTCCTTTGGACTCGGTTGGTAAAATGAATCTGCTGTGAGATGTGGTAGAACACATATGGCTATTGACTTGAGATGTGGGGTGTTCCTTTTCCAAATTTTGAGCTGTCTAGAGCACTTACCCCATTGTTCTCCTTTCATGCCTTCAGCAGCAGTAGTTTGTGAAGCATGTAGCGCATAGTATTTTGCTTCTGCTGCTGTTCAACAGGTAATTATACCCTTTCATCAGCATCAGAAAGTTTTTTTTGTGGATGGAGAAACAAAAAAAATTAATACAGTCACAGATGCCTGAACTCTTCCACTTTGGTAAAGTCTTTTGCTTATGCTCTCTTCAACTACAACAGAGTGAGAAAGGAAAAATGTAACACTGTCAGGAAAAAATAGAGAATAAATGTATAAGGCATGAATTAAATGTAAGTAGTTTCAGTATAAGCAGTAATTTTGTTCTCGTTGGGTAATCCAAAAATGACAAAAAGTATGTTCTGTGTTTAAAAGAACAATTACTTTTCTGTGGTCAATAGGATGAAGTTCGACAAAACCTTGGTCCTGCACTACAGACAATGCTACAGGCTTGGGGCAGAGTGGCTGGAAGACTGTGTAGAGGAAATGGACAGGGGGTATTGGTTGACGCTCAGCTGAACATGAACCATCAGTGTGCCCAGGTGGCCAAGAAGGCCAATGGCATCCTGGCTTGTATCAGAAATATTGTTGTCAGCAGGAGTAGGGAAGTGATCGTCCCTCTGTACTCAGCACAGGTGAGGCCACACCTTGAGTACTGTGTTTGGGCCCCTCAATACAAGAAAGACATCAAAGCCCTGGAGAGTGTCCAGAGAAGGGACAAGTCCTGTTGTGAAGGTATCTCACAAGGTATTAATGTTCATTTAGGCAGTGTTCTGTTGTGCCAGAAAAATTAGTCGCATTTTATTTGCATAAAATATCATTTACAGCTATCCAGAAAAAAAATCTTTATAAAATTGAGTAAACTTTTTAACCAAAACCAACCAACCAACCAAAAACAAACAAAACAAAAAACCAAAACCAAAACAAACAAACAAACAAAAATAAATAAATAAGAATGGACACTCCCTGTGCCTGAGAGTAGTTTTAACCGCATAAAGATGCCCTAAACAAATAATATGATATTTCTCTTCTTATCATGAAACATTTTCATTCACCTAAAGTGTTGTTTCGGATGTAAATATCTTTGTCCCACTTAGGAAGAAGTGTGGATTGCACAGTTTTAACCACATAAAAGTACATCTTTTTTGAGCAATGTAAGAACTTACCAACCATCTTGCTTCCCTTCCTCTAGCTGTTATGTTCAGAATTGCTGAAATGAATTGGGAAGGAAAAAGTAGTGTTAAATCTGGAAAAAAAACAACCCTGTAAGTAAAATTTTAACTACAAATGGTCTGCTTTCCTCTGTTTACTTACATTTTACTGTTTTTTAAAAAAAAACATTTTTAATAATAGAAGGATGTCAAAATAGATTTTTTCTTTTTCTCCCACATTCTAACTGCTTTAAAAATAATAGGAATGTATATTTTTTTTTCTACTTTTGGCTGCTCAAAAGAGAATGCTGGAGCTAAAAAAACACACAAACCAAAACAAAACAAAAGAAAAAACTTTAAAATAATTTACAAACAAAACCGTATTTTCCCATAATAGATTTTTTTAAAAAGGAAAATATTATTTGTTGTGAAATAATTTCTCAATGAAACAACATCTAAAAAAAATCCAACAATCAAACAATAGAGTACAGAAACGTTAATGGTTTAGAATACAGATGAAGCTCTTAACTGAAACACATAAAAGGAAAGGAGTCTTAATAAATAAGAAAGCATTCATACAAAAGGCAGAAGTGCTTTGATATTTGGCTCAGCTCATTTTACACTGTTCATGTTGAAGAATTTAAACAAATGTAAAAGTATGTATTCTTACTATACTTTTTTTCTAAGGACATCAGCAAAAACAAAGTGATTTTTCATGAAAGCTACATATCCATTCATGTAGCTATAGTACTCCATCAGCGTTATATTGCAACTGAGGTAGCTGCCAGCCCCACATAGAGGCAAGTCTCTGAGAATGTAAATATATACAGATACATATATAGCAAATTGGAAAAGCAATATACAGTTGCATAGCTAAAGAGGGCACAGTCTTCCCATGATATTATTCAATGTTATTATGATTTTAGCTGAGTCGGAGGTCTGTTTATGTGATGGTTAATCTGCCTGTCAAAGGGGTGTTTGGCACTTGCTCCTCCTATGCACTTTGAAGTCCACTTCCTATAGTAACATTTTCCAGTCATAACACCTCCTTCTTCACAGCTAAAAGTCAAGGCTTCTGGCCATCCCCTTGTGCTTTAAAATGTAGAAACTGTAATTCACCCCTAAGGAAATGAACCAATTACAAGAAACTTGATTTGACTTCCTGATGTGGTAGAAAAATGGAGATCTACTATGAAAGTAAGCCCACAAGCTTAAGATATATTTGTGAGTATTTAGCAATTACAGTCATCTGGAACATTCAAAGAAACAAACTCAATCCTTTTCTGTAAGGACCAGCCACTGCACATAACATCAAAGAATAACGAAACCATTATGGCTGCCACACTCTAAACAGAGAAACGTGTGTGAAAGTTCCTGTTCTGGATGTAGATTTCAGTATTTTCATGGTAGTGGGATAAAGGTCTAGTCTGTAAACTGCTAAAAATGTGGGTCAAAAAAGGTTTGCCCACAGTGAAACAGAAATGCCACACAGAGGTTCATGCACATAGATGGTATGGAGATATTCACAATCAAAGGTTTAGTTTGCAGTAGAAGTTTAAGACACCTTGAATTGTTGCTCATTCTTTGACACCTGAGAAGTTAATACTTGCACTGAAACGTTGTAGTTGTAGTACATTCTATCAGATAATAAAATTCAAAGTTTAATACTTTCATTATTTCATATTCTACTTAATGTGCTGTTATAGCAGTAGCAGTCCAAAGGTAGACAAAAATGATATTTTGTCTAAGATGTCTTCTCACTTAGTAGCTTGGATTGCATTGAGTATTTCATCATTCAGGTAGTCATAATTTTTTGAAATACTCAAGATTTTTTCTTTGACATTCTACATCTTTATCCCAAGAAAAATCAGGGATACTCCATGCATTTGTGACAATTTAAAAGGTATGAACACAATGTTAAAGGTCTTACAAATCAGTTTAAAAATATTTGGGAAAATATTGTAATCAGGTTTATAGGTACTAATACAAACATTTAATATATTTAGCAAATATTTACTAAACAGTTAATAATATTAGCTAGACTGCTAATGCAATGTTGTTGTGGGGGAAAAAAAGAGGGGGGGGGGGGGTGAGGGGGCTTAGGCAGAGCAAACTAGCAGGCCATAAATAAGTTTGGAAAAAAGTTAGTCGACTTCTTCTTATTTCAAATTTGCTTTCTGAGATGTCACTAATCTAGTGTACAATATAATGCAGCCAATAATGCAAGCAGTACATTAAAAAATACAGTATAACATTCTGGAAAGAACATGTTATGTTTTTATAACTCCTGTTTCTTAGGATTGATTTTCATTCTAAAGCACAATAAGATTAAACGATGAAATGCCAGAATAAGGTGAAATGGAATTTCTAAGTTCTGCAAATGAGGCAGAAAGCTTGTAGACACCAAGCCAAATATCTCCAATGAGGGATGTCTGTTTGATTGTGGATTTTTTATTTATTTATTTATTTATTTAACCAAACAGACAACAAGCATTCTTCAATCAGGATTTTTGTAACTCCTTTAAATTGAAACTCTGCCACATATAGAGATTGCACAATCCTTAGTCGGCTCTCACAAGTTAAATGGGGTCAGGATCAGGATGGGTTGCAAAGGAAGAAAACAAAGAAAGCTAAAACAAAGAAAGCTAAGGATGTGGCAGGAAGTTGTCATGGTCCCAGGGCAATAGGGCAGCTTTTAATTTTGCCTGACCCAGATATGAAACAGAACCTAGTCTGTTACATTAGCCTGTAGGCAGACATGCAGGCTTGTTCTGGAGTGAAAGCCAGTGTCCTCCCCCTCAATGACTGTATCCTGTTGCATACCTGGCAAGCATAAACATAATAGCACTACTGTACTTGCCAAAGACTCATTTGGAACTGCAGTTATGCTGATGAAATTAATTATCTGTCTTGACTAATTTAGACAATTAGTTTAGCCATTTTGCTTTTAGGGGTGCATGGGGGTATATTTATTCATTTGTTTGTTTATAGCAGAGACGGCAGAAAAAAATTTAAACAGAAATATATTTTTAATAAAGAAAATAAATCATGCCAAAATTGAATTTCTAGTCTGCTAAGCTGTAAATATAGGGGCTGTGTTGTTTATCCATCTCACTTGTCAGTGTTCCTAAATAATTTCTCAGGATTGTGGTCAATTTTTATTAAGTTTGGAGGGAAAAAAAAAAGAAAAAGAAAAAGAAACAAGAAAAGACTAGATGTCTCAAAGTTAATTACATCCTATAACTTTCAGGCATAGCAGTGTCCTGTCAGAAGAGATACATCCAGAGCAGTATCTTCACTGCCAGATATGACTTAAAGGCTTTCAGTTTTATTCAAGATGCAGGTAGGCAGCTGGCACATAAGGACTGTTCAGGGTTATCCCCAAACTAGCCATCTCACATTTTCCTCTGAGAGAGTACGCAGAAGGGAATGGGAGCTATTTTAATTGGGTGGATGGCCAATGGACATAAATCCATGGAAAACAAAGAAGGCTTCTACTGATCTACTGATTCTACTGATCACAGAATGACTTTACTTTTTATATGGAAGGAAAATATATCAAAATCTGTCTTTGTTTCAGAAAATTTTGCTAACACATATAAGAAGTTCAAAATCAAATTTATACATTGATTTTTATTCAAGTTTATATTGTCTTTGTTGTTCATATGTTATTTCATAATCTGCTGTGCCTGTCCTCATCATAACAGGTGTCAAAATGGCAAATACGTTCTACTCACTGGGAATGTTGACTTTAAATTTGGCTTCATTTCAGTATCTGTTTTGCAGAGAAAAGTAAGTCTGGGCAGGGAATTTTTTGTTTATTGCTAAATTCATCTTATTTTATCATCATAATTTCAATATATGTGTGCTCCTGAAATATGCTTTTGCAAGATCCATACCCTCAAAATTCATCCTTTGCACAAAGATCCTTGCCCATCTATCTGTGCAATCTTACAGTAAGCCACCAAAGACCTTGACCTCTGCTTTCCATCAACTTTGTGATCATGGGAAGCTGACTCTAGTACCCCATTGGGAGAAATGCTCAGGACAGCATCTATGGATACCCAGTCCCCCACAAAGCTGGCCTCCTTCTTGCAGACAGAAGTTTGCCTTGCACTGCCATCCTCCTGAGATCCCCATGAGACAACTTGGAATTTTTCCCCTTGGAAGTGCTCTTTTGATGGAGAGTATATCCATGACAATGAAATGACAATGGCAGTGTGGAAGGAAAAGCTGTTCAAAGTGGCAAGTTGGCACCTCAAATTTAGTCTGATGTGTCAGAGGCCCTAGAGCTTTTTCGTTTACTGTACTGGGAAACCTGTTGCATCCCCCCACCGCTTGCAACTCCATGTTCTCCTCAGAGTTAAGGATTTGGTAATCCAGGAAGTCAGACTTTGGTAGCAAGAATATAGTAATCCACCTCTCAGCTTCACCAAATGTCCTATGATAACGTAGCTCAAACTGAGAAAGCAACTTTCATCCTATAGAGGAAGAAAGGTTTTCTGAGGAAATTTCCACAATGTTGCAAGGAGTTCACAGTAATAGTGCAGCAACTATTTGCTGGGAGTATATCTGAATAAATCCAGCTGATGATTGCAGTCTGTAGAAACTTTCCTCACTCAGATGTCTCTATCAGCACAGTACCTCCTGGGCTCTGAAATATTTTTAAAGTGAATTGTTGTTTTTTTAATTTTCAGTTTTCTTCCATCCAAACTTTGCATGTCCCTGTGCTCCCATTAAGTACAATACATCTGACCAGTAATGCTATATATGTGGTGAAAAAAAAATAAAAATAAAGAAAAGAAGAGGTCAGGGAAAGGTTGGTTGAATAGGCAATTAGTGGGAAGTTTCATAAACAATAAGGGAAATGTGCTAGAAACCAGCCTATTTTTTCCTACATAAGTTTCTGTTTCATCTCCAGGAATATTCTTTTCATGCATATTTAGTTTAAGAAAAAAAAAAACCACCATACATCTTTCAGGATATATATATATTTTATTCTTCATTTATGGTACTGTAAATGTTTAGGTAATAATGCTTGTATTGGAGACCAGCCAAATGAGCACAATTCAAATGAGTGGGCAAGCTAGTGCATAGTCTTTCATTTACAGTCTGCTTGATCATACCACATTAAAATCAGCAAGACTTAAGCCTACTCTGTTTACAGCCCACAGGTTGTTATCTAGTTTCAAACCTTTCTGTTCAGAATCGTTAAGATACTGCTGTACTGCATGCAGCTCACCATTAATTGGGAGCTTGGATTCTAATGGCTGTTTTTTGGGGCGGGACCTGCAAATCCTGAAACCCACAGTGTTCACCAAAATGTATTCATTTAATTTAAAACCTTTGCATAAAATTACCAGTTATTTGAAAGTTAAACACTTAGTCACAGTGTTCTGTATCAGATGCTAAGAATGCATTCACATCCAGATTTTAAATTACCTCCTTTTGGTTTAAGAAGCCAATTTCACTAGGTTACCCGAAGCATGATTTACATAGAGTTATTACATCAGGAAAAAAATAAAATCCTCTCTTGTGTTCAATGCCTTGTTTCTCTAATCCCTGCAGACAGCGAGGAAGAAAGGCTTGCTTTATACTGTCAATTTATTTCACTGGACCCATTGGCACTTGTCAATATTCCTTACCACACAAAATGTGCAAATATTGTACGACATGTAACAGCTTCAGAAGTTTGTCGCTGCTTGTATGTGGATGTACTGTAAAGGTCTACAGATTAATTAATGGAAAAACAGGAGAGTTTTATGTTGCTATATCCAAACATTGAGCTCTGCTAGCTGAGCTAATGAATCACTTTTATGAAATGTTCTTACTACTAAGTCACTATCATGTTAAAAAAAAAAAGAAAAAAAGAAAAAAAAAAAGTATAGATATATATAGGCAGCAGAGCACCTTCTTGTACTATTTAAGGGGGAAATGTCACTGTATAACTAATGGAATTTTGTAAACATGCACAGTTCCTTAGGGCTTTTCTGGGAGATGGAATAAGATATGTTTCCATTGTACAATCTCCGGTTATTTTTAAACACAGGTTCAAAATGAAACATACACAAGATCTGGGGCCATTTGACACTGGGTCTGTAATTTTTCCCATAGGTCAATGTCCTGATTACTTTTATACATGTTCTGCAGGCTTTTGGTAATGGTATTCATTCTTATGCAGTTGTGCAAACATATTCTCTTTCAGTCAGACAGGATTCAGTCACACCTACTTGCAGTCATTCTCTTGTCACACTGAGTTAGAGTGACCACTAACAAATAAGAAACAATTGAGAATCATGCCAGTATTTTCTTTCTTACTTGACAATTTCTCCTGAGGAGCCCTAGGTGTTAGCCTTGGCCAGCAGTAATTTGAGTAACTGAGCTCTGCCTAGCCAGGTGATGCAGTGATGATTCAGTGATGCACACTTCTTCACTCCTTGCTCTAGACTCTGAGCTGGACTTGTTTTGTGTATCATTTCTCAAAATGAGCGAGACAGTTGAATTCTATTCTGGGAGGTCATTGAAATGACTCTTTCCACCAGCCTGCTCAAGCTTTTAATCTTGGCACCAGTCTTTCCTGAAGCAAGGTCCAGAAGACCTATGCTGTGAGGCATCTTGAAAACTTAGTCAGTCAGATGTCTCAGCTGTGTACTAAGCTGGAGCAGATCAGGCCTCTCACCTAACTTATGCATGTGTTCATCCACCTTTCAAGAAAAAACAAATAAACAAAAAAGCATGACAAATTGAAAAATCAACAACAAAAAACAGCAACAAGAACAAAAAAAAAAAAAAAAACCACACACAAAAAACCAAACCCAAACAAAACAAACCCTAAAGCAGGAATAATCAAGGCTGAAAAGAAAAGGATAACCTCTCTCTCTAGTCCCAGGATTAAACTGAGATGTGTTAGGTGTCTGCACTATGGATGTGTGTCCCGCTCCAATTTATAGGAGGGAGAGGAGGTTCTTTGATATATGTATACCCGTCATGAGATTAAGAAACAACGGTTCAAATGTTGGTCTGACCAGTTTATTACAAATCTTAATCAAGGAGATGGGGAAGGGGAGGATGGACACTATTATGATGTAGAGTGATGGGGAAGGGAAGGCAGGCGATAGTAAAGATAGGAAACAGGAGCAAAGGAGTCTTTATAGGAAGCAAGAGGGAGATAGTCACCACCATGGATCCGGCGTGGTTTCTAGTTCAGTCATTGATCTTCAGTAGTGGTGGGTCGTCAGGCATTGTTGTTCCGTTGATGATGACAGTGACCACGGCGACCACGGCGACCACGGCGACAACGACGACAATGTCCAATGGTAGTACAATCTTATTTATAAGTCCAAAGTGGTCGAGTCAGCTTTCTTTGGAGTGACAGCTTGAATCCAAAGTAGTTGAGTCAGCTCTCCTTGGAGTGGCAGCTTCTGGCTTTGAGATCTCAGCAGAAATTCCGTTGTTCCCATTTTCCGGGCCTTGCCAGCAGATAAGAGGGAGCAGGGATGCCCACCTGCATCCTGTTTTTCACAGGACACGATGGTATCATTCCCCAGTTTTCCCATACCAAGCTGGAGCTATTTAGTCACAGGCCAGATCTTCCGCCAGTAAACACTCCTGAGCACTCTCTTCCGGAGACAAGCAGCTCTGAAGGAAGGTGCTTTCAAATGTCCACAAAGTGATATTGATTGTCACAGGGTAGCACCCATCACTTGCCTCCTCCATAAATCAGTGAGAGTCTTATCACAAGAAATACCTCAGGAAGCAAGCTTTGAGCCAGAAAACAAGGGTTCTCACAATGTGTTACATAAGGAATACTTTCCCCACTAAACCACATCCCTTAGAACACCATCTAAACGCTTCTTGAACAGCTCCAGGGATGGTGAAATATATTTGAATTGAAGAAATGCTAAGTTATTTCTCATTTATTTAAGCAGACAGGCTACTGAGATTTTCAACTTTCACTGACTCAACATTTTGAGAAAAGTAAAAAAATGTATATGACAGGAAAAAAAAAGTTTTTATTTATTTTTCCCATTTTTTTTTTTTTTTTTAAATTTAATGCAAGTTTGTTGTGTTAAATATGCGATATTTTTACCCCGGAAATGTAATTCAATGAAATAAGAGAAGTTAGTGGCTCAAAGACTATCTACTTTCTCCTAGGCTTGAGCACTCACTGACAGGAAATGATTAAGTACAAGAGATACAAGAAATGACATTAATCCCCCCCCATCTTTAGACATCTACATCTGATTGTAGAGTTCTACATATGACCTAATAATCCTCAACTACCTCTACAGTAATGAGAGAAACATATTTTCAAGGGGTGACAGATTTCACTATACGTAGATGTTTACTTTGAGAAGAAATGAATCATATTCTAGAAATGTCTGTTTCTTTACATTAACTATCAATAGATCCATAATCACTAATAGAGATGTAGAAATCTATGCTATAGATTTTGACACACAGACAGTGAAATCCCATCCTAACACTCATAAAATGATTGCAAATAAAATAAATGTAGTACACAGGTAATTGGCATAAACATTACGACTCCTTGTCCCATTGATCCCAAATCTTTTTGCTGAAATATAAAGGAACACTGTCCTTCAGCTCTGATATGTTTTATGTGATGGATAAATTTATGTATGTTTAAACATACTCTTCCTCCATGGTCTTGTAAATAGAGAGAAGAAAGAATCAACACAGCTGAAAAAAAACTTCCAGGATTTTAAAAACTAATGGCTGGTACATTTTATACACATATAATAATGCAATCCAGTTAATTTTTCTTATGCAGACTTTAAGTAATTACCTCTCTGTAATTACAGAACTAATGCTATATTTGCCATAATTCTCATACGTACACATAAGATTTTGTTCTATACAAACAGAATTTTGTTCCCCACATTTACATCTATGACATATGGAAGTCTACCTTACAAAATAAAAAGGGTGCTGTATGCATTAAGTGTGAGTGAGAATC
Organism: Alectoris magna; assembly: GCA_030625065.1. Classification (NCBI taxonomy): domain Eukaryota; kingdom Metazoa; phylum Chordata; class Aves; order Galliformes; family Phasianidae; genus Alectoris; species Alectoris magna. The sequence continues at coordinate 67,408,147 of CM060560.1, forward strand.
CTGAGAGAAACTATGTTTGGTATGTTTGCTAACATTTTATAATGATCTTTACAAAAAATCCAGCCAAACTAAGGATAACACTTTTGCTCTTTACAGTATATAAAGCTGTCACAAAATATACATATGCTGTATGGATTTTAACTGCAATTACAGAGTCATTTGGAAGTTCCCCGAGTGCCTGGAATTTATTTCCATAAGCATTTATGCTCACTCTGATGAACTACTGTTTTGTCTATGGAAGTTTCAGTCTGCTGTCCTGAATTGTTACCTAACTGTAATAAAAGAAATTCCATAAAAAAATTCTGTATTCTGATAGATATGCAAAAATTGATATCATGGAATTTGAAATCACATCCATTCATTTTCTCTGCCAAAATCCAGATTTTTAGTCAGTGATGGAATAATCTGCTATATAATAATGGTCTGGAAAGCTTTCTTGTAATTTCATCTGCAATGAATAGAGGATATTCCCTTTCAAAAATGTGTTTAATCATAAAATCATAGAATGGCCTGGGTTGAAAAGGTCTTCAAAGATATAGTCTAGTTTCAATGCCCCTGCTATGTGCAGGGTCACCAACCACCAGACCAGGCTGCCCAGAGCCACATCCAGCCTGGCCTTGAATGCCTCCAGGGGTGGGGCATCCACAAACTCCTTGGGCAACCTGTTCTAGTGCATCATCACCCTCTGTGTGAAAAACTTCCTCCTAATATCTAACCTAAACCTCCCTTGTTTTAGTTTTAAACCATTTCCCCTTGTCCTATCACTATCAACCCACGTAAACAGTCATTCCCCTTCCTGTTTATATGCTCCCTTCAAGCACTGGAAGGGCACAATGAGGTCTCCCTGGAGCCTTCTCTTCTCTAAGCTAAACAAGCCCAGTTCCCTTAAGCTCTCTTTTCCACAGTCTGCTATAATAATCTTGCCCATTCTGTTTCACTTCACATATTCATACTAATGTAAGACTTTCCATTTTGCCTACTTTCTTTGGAAACTTGTTTTTCTTCATAGTGCTGCTGTCCGATGGTAGAAGGCATTAGAGTGATATACTAGTTTTTCTATACGGAATTAGATAAGAATCTGTATGCTATTGCACACAGCACAGGGGAAACACGAATTAAATATCTGTGCACAGTTGTAGTGCTGTTATCTTGCTGGGATCATGGAGAAGTGGTGAGATATGGAGAGGTACAGGGTCTTTAGGAAGAACGGGCCAGGAAGGTGAAAAGTGGAATTGTCCTTTCTGTGTGAACAGCTGTAATGCATCGAGCTCTACCTGAGGATGAATGAGGAACCAAATGATATTTTGTGGGCCAGGATTAAACAGAAGATGGGTAGAGATGACTGTGCATGTCTACTATAGGTTTTTGAATGGTAGTGGCAATTGGAGGAGGCTTCTGAAGACTGCAGAAAAACAAATGTTACTCCAGTCTTCTAAAAGGGCAAGAAGGAGAACACAAAGGACTACAGGCTGTCCAGTGTCACCTCAGCATCTGAAAAGGTGACGGAAAAGCTAGACCTGGAAAATATTTCAAGCCATAAGGATGACATGAAGTTTATTAGGAGAAATCAACAAAGATTCACAGATGAGAATTCATGCTTAACTAACCTGATAACCTTCTCAGAAGAAATAGACGGCTTGATGTAAGAGGAGAAAGCAGTCAATATTGTCTGCCTTTATTTCCGTAAGACTTTCTACACTGCCTTCCATAATTTCTTCAAAGAGATGAATTATGGACTGGGATGAACAGATAATGATGAAAATGTGCAGTATTCAACATGGATTTGCCAAGAGGAAATCATGCTTGACCAGCATGGTAGCTTTCTATGTTGTCATCACTGTCTGGGTAGGTGGGAGGAGAGCAGTGGATGTTACGTACCTTGCCTTCAGCAAGGCTTTTGGCACAGTTTCCCATAACGTCCTTGTGATCCTTGTGCGTATACTTAGGAGATGTGTGGTTAATGAGTGGATGGTAAGGTGGATTGAGAACTGACTGACAGGTAGAGCTCAGAGGATTTTGATCAGCAGTGCAGAGTCTAGTTGGAAGTCTGTATCTAGTGGTGTTCTCCAAGAGTTGATACTGGGTCTGGTTTTGTATAACCCTTCATAGAGGGCACCCTCAACAAGTCTGTTGGTGATACAAAGCTCAGAGAAGTGACTGACACACCAGAATGGTGTGCTGTGATCCAGTGAGACCTATACAGGTTGGAGAGTTGGGTGGAGAGGAACATTACGAGGTTCAATGAGGGCAAATGTAGTCTTACACATGGTGAGGAATAACATCATGCATCAGTACAGGTTAGGGGCTGACCTGCTGGAAAGAAGCTCCAAAGAGAAGGAACTGAGTGTTTTGGTGGACAACAGGTTGGCCATGAGACAGCAGCGTGCCTTTGTGGGCAAGAAGTTCAGTGGCATCCTGGGGTGCATTAAAATAAGTGTGGCCAGTAGATCAAGGGAGGTGATCTTCCCCCTCTACTCTGCCCTGGTGAGATCACATCTGGAGTACTGTGTCCAGTTCTGGGCTCCTCAGTTCAAGAAAAACAGGGAGCTTCTAGAGCCCAATGGAGTGCCACAAAGATGTTAGGGGTCTGAATCATCTCCTTCATGAGAAAAGACTGAGGGACATGGGACTGTTCAGTCTGGAGAAGAGAAAGCCGAGAAGAGATCTTATCAATGATTATACATTTCTGAAGTGCAGGTTTCAAGTGGATGGGCCAGGCTCTTTTCAGTGGTGCCCAGCAGCAGTGCAAAGGAAATGGGCACAGGTTGGGACAGAAGAATGCAAACATGAGAAAAAGCTTCCTTCCTTTGAGGGTGACAGAGCACTGAACGGGTTGCTCAGAGAGTTTGTGAAGGCTCCTTCTTTGGGGGTATTCAGAACCCACCTGGGTGCTTTTCTGTGTAATCCTCTGCAGGGAACAGAAGCATAAAGTTGGACTAGGTGATCTCCAGAAGTCCCTTCCAATCACTAAGATTCTTACTAAGGACTAATTTTGTCATATTCATTTTATCTAAGAGTAGATGCTATGAGTGTCTAATTGTCTTACGCAGCCAAAATGGAAAATGCGAACTTCAGAGTGTTTTCATTTTACTTGCTTTAAACATCTATGTTAGAAGAATTATTGTAATTTCTAAAAAGTGAAGAAATATTCCAAAATAGTGGAAGCTGCCATCCACAAAGCCCAGGCAAATCCAACAAGTAATATTGTATATACAAACTTGGTCAGAGTGAGTCAATACAGAATGAACTTGACCAAACATAGAACCTAAAACAAACAAAGTAGTACTAAAAGAAGAAATCGGAAAAACTACAATAGAACAGCCTTTCTCTTTTACTGAAGCCAAAATGAAACAGTTGCTCCCATTCTTCTAATCCTTTTGCAATGTAATGGTTTTGAGAGTCTCTGCTAATTTGCTTTCCCCTCCTCTTCTCTACTTCTGACTGTGCACTCAAAACGTGCATTATTTTTCTAACCTGAACTTTATTCTTAAGGATCAGGCTTTCTTGACCTCTTAGAAATAATTAGAATTTTCTCACAGGAGAATACAATGAATATTACATTTACCTTTCCCATCTCTATTTTTCTATTTTAGCTCTAAAATATTAGTCAAATTTAATGCCATGTCAGTCTTACTGAAACACTAGCTTTTGCTTAACAGGACCATGAATGTGCTTGTTCAGTTTTAGAATCTATCAGCAGTTGCAGTGAATGTTATCTGAGCAATTCATGAATTGACTCACCAAATTAATACCAATATTTTTTTTCTCCTGCGAGTTGATTTTTGTTTTCAAATCAGTTTCCATTTACTAACAAAATATTGGTCTTCTACCTTAAAACAAGAAACCAAAGCAAACTTATTGTGTTGTATCCAGTTACTCACATAGTGTTTCAACTAACAATTGAAAATATCACATTAGGGAAATTGTCTCATCTGTGAAATTTATCCTGAAATTAAAAAATGATTTGGTGCTGCCTGAATTAAATAGCAAAACCTAAATGTGTGATACAGAAGAAATAGATTGAAGGAACTCATCTATAAAGCTGAGGAAAGAACTTTAAGTTATCTCCTAAGTGAATTTGGTCTTTTTAATTTTGTAAGGGCAGCTGTTGTAGTAGACGACAGCGAGGATTCGGGATGTGACATGGTAGGCCTCTCCCCTTGCTCAGTGTCGGAAGGTTAATGTATGTATAAGGGGCGTAGATGAAGTAGGATAGGTATATAGGTAAATTGCACGACGCAATAGACGCCATTTTTCTGCTCACCATATTGGTATTCACATGCAGTTCTTTGGCCTGGGTAGGTTTTACCTGATAGTCCAGCACAGGCGCAGAGCTAAAAGAACATGGGTTGCCAGGTGGACGGCAACAGGCAGCCTAGTGTCGTCATAATTCCCCTAGATCTACTCTTCACAATAGATTATTTTGATATGCATATTATTAAATTGTCTGGGAATAAGAAAAAAGCAAATAGATTTCTGAGATGATATAAAACCTGTTTAGATTGCTAGAAAGGCTTGAGAGCCACTGAATTTTGCCTGCACAGACTAAAATGGGATTTGCAGGGATTTTTTTTTTTTTTTAATCTTGTCTTTCTCATAGCGCAGTCTGAAGTGTGACATTTTCTCCCCTTGCAACATGAACAAGATCCAGAAGAACAGCACAATTCATCTTGAAGATCAACTATGGAAAGGAAATGTGGTGAAAGTAGAATGCTGTTGAAGAGAAATTAGCTTGTAAGATTAATCACAAATAAGATAATAGTGACGAATGAATGGAGGGAGATAAGATTTTCCTTCAGATAGGTTACCTGTTGTTTTTAAATCATTTAAATGTGTCTGTGATTATAGACTGTTTCCTCTCCTCTCCTCTCCTCTCCTCTCCTCTCCTCTCCTCTCCTCTCCTCTCCTCTCCTCTCCTCTCCTCTCCTCTCCTCTCCTCTCCTCTCCTCTCCTCTCCTCTCCTCTCCTCTCTTCTCCTCTCCTCTCCTCTCCTCTCCTCTCCTCTCCTCCATACTTCTACATTGTGTTTAGCTCATGTAGCTAAATATCTAATCACTCTAATCAGGTGTCTAATGTTCATGTTTGGCTTAAGTTCAAAATTCTAAAATTCCGTCTCAATTACTAAAAACAACATTTGCCACAAATATTTCTCCTGGATAACTGCTGGGGAAATACCTGAGATGAAACTGTCACGGAAAATGTATCAGCGAAATTTCAAGACTAAAAAAAGTTCTAGATGATACCACATTCTTTCAAAATGTTAATACTCTCTATATTCTCATTGATTTTTCTTTTAAATAACCAGAAATAGAAAAAGAGATGTTGAACATCTTTTTTTTTATTATTTTTTAGTTATTATTTTTTTATAAATAACAAGAAAGAAAAAAAAAACAACGAAACACTTCCCTTATATTATTTTTAGCAGTTATTTTACCTTGTTATAACACATATATCATCAGTTAAATGTTGCTAAGCTGACTAGACAAGCCATAAAACATCTCTTCTTTTTATTACGTTGCATTGAAATCATCATAACACTAATAGTATTTGTACTACATTTACTTTAAGAAAAATATTATCAGACAATATTATTGATGCAATAATAGAGAAAAGACATTACAAGTATTGGATTGGATTTCTCTTGAGAATAATAATTTCCTAACATATAATTCTTTTTTTCTTCAATGCTTTCTACGTTAAAAACAGAGCTGATAGAGGTCATTGATCTATCCAGGCTTTGGTTAGTGTCTGTGCATGTCATCTGGCTTTGTAATATTCACACAATTCTTACATTTGCTTTGGGGTAAAATTCCTGTCTAACTACTCCATGATGTACAACTTCATGACTGAAATCTTATAGTAATCTATTACCATACTGGAAAAAAAGTGGCTTTCTATGTTGCTTATATGTTAAGGTATATATGTGCTTTTTCTTAAATGATGGTGTTATACAGTTCCATATGACTTGAAAATGTATTGTGTAGATCAAAGCAGACTTTGGAGTAACACATGAAAGAAATAGAGAAAATAAGATGTACAGGGGATTTTATTTAATTTTATTTTAATAGATGCTCCTACGCTACATTCTTTCATATACTTTATGTTGAAGCATCTTTCATGTAACTATCATTCTAAAGTAGCTGTGATTCCAAGGAGGAGATGTTGGGACCATATTTCAGCAAAACATTTAACCATCTTAGAATCACTTGTGAACAGCCTCCATAATGGCCTAAATATCAAAGACCTGTAGACATTAAATCAACAGTGATAGGCAGGAAACCACCCAAGGTTAGAGGAGATTTTGAAGTAGCAGTACAGAATTAAAACAGTATGAAAGTATACAGGTTAAACTTTTTTTTTTTTTTTTTCAAATAACGACTTTTCAGATTTTTATTCACTCAATAAAAAATAGACAAAGAATTGTCTGGTTAGCTATGTCCTGTGAACATGAAGACAGGAATAAGACATCTAGAAACACAGATTAGGAATAAATCTATTGGTGTACATAGATAAAGAAGTTTGAAGTAGTGACATAGAAGAGGTGGAAGTGGTCACAATGTACTTTGTGTCTATGCTTGGAATGAAAGTATTTGGAAAAAATTATCTGTCATAGGAAGCATCTGAGGCAACACTTTGAACTAAAATTAAATCTTTTTAACTTAACCCATCTAGAAAACATATTACTTTGAACCTTCGGGAACTAGATAAGAAGCTCTCTAAATCAAGGAAGGGCTCAAACTGGCAATTTGGTGAAGGTCTGAATGGCATTCCTTGATCTCTCACACATTTAGAACTGAAGCATGAGCTGAAAGTGACACTTCTATAAACAACAGTTCATGATAAGAAGACTCTTAAATATTTTGTGAAGTCATTCCTAAGAAGAGTGCATTATGTAGGTAATATATATTCCAAGTTATGCACAAGGCTTAATGTGCCCTTAAAACCAGCAAAATCCATGGGTTGAGGAATAAGTGGTAGTATTGATGGATTGAAACTGGAACTAAGGAACAAAGGTAAAAGGACAAGGATTTCTGTGACTACTGGTTTCATGTTTTCAACATCATACATTACCAAATATTTACAAAGATGTTCTTTACCAACCATTGCACCTAGTTTATAAACAACAGCCTATAAAAAAAGTATTTTAATTTTTGATTAGGATTTTAAGATATTTCTAAGTAAATGTAAGAGACAATTAGCTAGTTTTGCAGTAACTAGTAATGCTAGTAATTTAAGAGTTGTCTCTGCATCCAAGTACATGCAATTTTAGTAGTCCCAAGTTCTATTGCAGTTGCCCACATTGAATTATAACATTTAACATACTTGGCTCTTTAACCAGAAGTAGACGTACACAACTAGTATTAACTGCTTCATAATGTGCCCAATAAGAATCCTGAATTATATATCCCACAAAAATATAATACTGCTATTATAATGGCAGTTTGGTGAATCTGGGACATCAAGAAAACTAATTCAGCTCCACATTCATGCACTGGTATTAGATTTATTACACAATAAACACAGAAAGTTATTCAGTTAATCAAAGTAACATGCCTATCTTAGCCAGAGTGAATCAAACCTTCAGACTCCGCAGACAGTCTTGATATCCATCAGTGATAATTGGAGATTAGCCATCTAGCTCACACTTAGATGTGTCTCGGTATCTGAACCTTAAACTGCTACCATCTGGGCAGCATACCATCCCTGTCAGGTTGCCACAATTTATGTTCACTGCATCTAACTTTCAATATAACCTCAAAGAAATAATTTCATCTATTCTATTCTATTCTGAATGGACGAGAGGTCCTGAGCAACTTTATTTAAGTTGGTGATGCTTTGAGCTGGAGGCTGGACCAGATGATCACCCCAGAGACCCTTTCCTACCTGCAGGATTCTGTAATTCTGTCTACATCTGAACAGACTACTCTGGCCTGCTCAAGGAGCTAGAAAATGGGCATTTGTAGGTGAGTAGAGAACATTAAAAATATAGCCATCACCTCCAAGGTGAGGTGAATTGTAACTGCACATGCCTACTCCTTGCCACTGATTTTACAGAAACAAATTCATATACAAACACCTGAATTGAAAACTTTGACATGTGATCCAAACCGCTCTCACAACTGAGAGATCACTATCTTTTCCTCAACTGTATTCACCTTTGTCAAGAATAAAAAATATAATAATACATAATATTTTGATCGTTTGAGTAATTTTCTGAAGTATTTAGAAAGTAATATTCTAAGTATCTTTTCATGCATTATTATTATATCTGTACTATTTTAATTACAGAGTTTATAATTTCATTATTATAGTTAGCATTCAGGTTGGCAGTATGGTCACTTCAATTCATATTCCCCAACTATCAAGCTTAATAATATAGTATAGTAGCAAAGCCTAGGAGAATAGTGACAGAAATCATATTTAATGGTTAGTGAGACAGACTTTTTTTCCTATTTTTATCTCCACTTGCTGTATGACCAAAGACAAGGCATTGTGCCTTAGTTTATTCAAATTTAAAATGGTTTTAATTAATATTCAGCATAATTAATGATTAAATGCCTTGAGAACATGTGATGAAACAATTTCTAGAAGAGCAGAGCATTTCTGCTTCAACCTCTTTAAAACTGTATCCCCTTGCCACATATTTTCAAAAAGTCTACAACCCCTTACTAGAGCTAAATGACTAATTCAAATGAATAATTTATCTAAAGAATTTTGCTTTGTTTTCTCATTGCAAATTGTTCTCAAATAGACTTCAGAATTATTGGCCTTATTAGTTATTGCTAAATTATGCACGTTTCAGTGACTAATTCTGTGTCTGAAGACCACTGATTTTTTTTTTTTTTCTGAAAATGTTAGTAATTTGCTGTTTGCACTGTGCTGGTAGTCTTTTCCTATTACTGAAAAGCATATGTAATCAATCAATGAAGTCAGATCTATATATAATTATATTTTATAAATAAATACATATATATGAAAAATTCCTGATTCATGGATTTTAAAGGTCAGAAAGCACAAGGAGACCACCTACAGGGAACATCTGTAGAGTCCCTTTCCTCGGAGCTGAGTCTAATAATTTGTGCTTGGCTCAAAGTGACAGACTCCTTTTAAGAGAATCTGCAAAAGATTATTAAGAAAAGGAAGCATACTTTCAATATACATTAAATTCACTACACGAGGATTGATTCTTTCTTCTTGCACTGGAAAACACAGAAGCTTATGAATCAAAGATGACCAAAATCTATTGGATTAAATGATATCTTTCTCCTATTCACTCTTGATTGGATGACTTCAAGAGGCAGAGGACAAGGACTGCTATTACTATGTTATTCCAATAATTACCATCTGTGTTAGAAATATTTACTTGTAATATGAATTTGTCAAGCTTTAATTCCCCATTATCTGCTCGTATTAATAACCTCCTATGCTAGCACTCCCTGTGAAAGCACTTATACATCACAATCAAGTCTCCTCTTGATCTTTTTGATGAGCTAAACAGAATGAGTTTCTTGAGTTGTTTACTGTAAGCTTGTTTTTAAGCCCTCAAATTATAGTTTTTTTCTGAGCTCTGTCCTGAATTTGTTGACATGCTTTAATATTCTACTGCCAGTCTCAGAAGTGCCGTTTATACAGATACATATCATGGCATATTGGTTAAGAACATCAATTTCCTGCTCAGAGATCTGGAGGAATATAATCGTGACTGTTACCAGACAAATGATGAATCTTAGAAAAAGTTTTAGTTACACACATATAAAAACATAAAAATTCTTTTTTGGCCAATGAAAGTGTTACAGTTGACTGAAAGTGTCATTTTTTATTCTATTTATGTCTACTTGATCTATTTAAAAATCCATATTTTAAAATGTTATATTTTAAATCAAATATGCTAATTTGAAAGATAAATGAGTTTTTATCTGGCTCTTAATGTGACTTTTGCTGCAAACTGCATAGATTATTAGAATTGTATTGTTAGAATTCAGCATACAGTAAGATACATACATTCAGCATGGAAAAATATTTGGAATTAAAATTATTTATTTATTTATTCATTTACAGGAAATCAAGAGGGTGTCCCACGTTAAACTGAATGAAAATTTGCTTAAAATCAGGAAATACAAATCAAACCTGAAATATATTTAGTCATCATATAAACAACAGGAAAACAAGTTACAGCAAAGCCCTGCACTGTGGCCTCCTTGATAAGCTCATATAGAATTCAGTAGAGTTTGGATCAGACTCCGAGCACAAGAGATTTTGGCATCACACAGCAGGTTATATGAATGGACACTTTCCTTTACTTTGCGCCTTCACCATCTGTTCTGCCCTCTAATTACAAATGCAAAATGAACATAATTAAATATTGGCTTCACACAAAAATAAGCTAGAAGTTATTTCAATGCATATGCATGTTCTTTATTAAATGCAACAAGCATCTGTTTTGTTTTTTTTATGTTTTGAGACAGAGATAGAGGAAAATTGCTTTTTCCTGCCAGAAAGGATATTTTTATTGGTAAATTGGAATTTAATACAGGAGATAAGACTTTGCAATCATTGATAAAATCTAGTTTCTGTGAAGAGAAATTCAGGCCTGAATTCCTCTCTGAGAAAGTACAAGAGGAACAGCAGAAATAAGGAAGGGAAGTCATTACTGAACATTGTTTTGACCACTGGAGTCCAGTTTCAGTGAGCGAGTGGCTCTGCAGTATTTATATAACTGTTGGGGTTAAACCACAACTTGCATGTGCCACTGGAGCTGTGCAGTTCATTAAAAGCAACAACACTTGAGTAGGCATCAAATGCTTTTACTACCTGCCCCTTACTTTCAGGCTAACATCAGCTAGTACTGGCCCAAGCAAGTGTCTGCCTTCTTAAATGGCGTAGACTCTTTATAGTTAGAATCATAGAATATCCTGAGTTAGAAGGGACCAACGAGGATCATCAAGTCCAACTCCTGGCTCATAAAACAATTACCCAAAAATCAAACTGTATTTCTGAAAGCACCGTCTAAATGCTTCATTAACTCCAGCAGGCTTGGTATGAGCATTTCCTTGGTGAGCCTGCTCCAGTGCCTGACTGAATACTTATAAAGCTACTTATTAAATAACTTGGAACTTTACAATATCTGCATGGGATCTAATGAGGTATTGCCATTTGTATTTTTCAGATTAAGTGGGGCAGCTCACAGAAGTTATGATCTGTGCAGACTGTACATTCCAAAAAGAGCAAAAAGATTTAACCAGACCAGTAAAGAAAGAAGGGCCTGAGGCCATGTAGCTTACAATGGTTTGTGTCCAGGCTTCTCAGGATCATTCTTCTGTAGAGCTGCACTTGTATTACATAGTACTTTGTTCTGTGTTTCCTCAGAGTTTCAGTGTCCTGTAAGTCCCAAGATATAATTACTATATTTTGTGTGATTATCAGTTTACAGTGTCTGAACTAATAAGAAGTGACAATGTTGTGGCTTGACAGAATTATGATTTTGCAGGTTGGGACTGAGGGCAAGCGTTTCGTGTCCTAGGTGCAACCAAAAGGCATGTGGTTGATGGGAGAACTCAGATTCCCCTGAAACAGTACTGAAGAAGGGTTTTGTCTGGAAGAGGGAGAACAAGCTGCCAGCCTGTTTATCTTGCTGTCTTACGGAGTGAGCTGCCCTCCAAGCATTGCCTGGTTTTTGCATCAGAGAACTATGGGGACTGGCCCAAACAATCAAGGAGGAGATGGTTTGCCCCTGGAACTTAGTGGTTTTCACACAGGAAAATAATTGTACCCTGGGAGACTACACGCATAAAACACATCAGGTGCTATAGCACTTGCACTGCAGTGATAGTCAGGCCTTTTGTTCCCCGAGTAATTCAGAGTCCTAGGTTAGGCATATGGAGTCTCTACGGAGACAGGCATCCCTGAATGGGATCTGTGTAATACAGCCTGCTAAGAGCTACCCAAGCTACTAAGTAGGATAGTTGAGTTGAGAAGTATATTTTAAAAGAAACCTCTCTCTGGCAGTTAAAGGCCAAAGTCTAGGATTAATTTTGAATTCACGGACACGAACTCTTCCCAAAAGATGCTAAAACTGTTCCTACTTAACATATTACATTGTAAGCATTTAGTATTTGGTTGTCTAGAAGTAAAAGTGTCCCCGTTCCAGTTTCTAGGCTGTGCTACACCACACAGACAAAAATCTCTATTTTTTTCCATCTGTCTAACTTCTATGCAAACTGGATGAAAGAAACCATTTGATGTAATAGCAGAATCCATGAGTGTGAGATGCTCTTCTCTTGGGAGGCAAGGCTTTCATTTACCTTCAAGTAGACAAACATTCCTACAGTTTGGTTCAATGCTCCAAAAGCAAAGTAGTCGGGTAAAGCTGCTTTGGCCTATGTTTGCTGCAGCACTTAACACTTCATTTTGGCAATACGTACTCTGGACTGGCATGAATAACCTAGGAAAAGAGCCTGCAGTTTATGTCCTCATGGGACTCAGACATAAGCTAAAAAAGGTTGTGAGTATCATAATTTCTCTTTTGAAGGCGGTGGGAGGTGGGAGTGGGAAGTGTAACTATTTTGATTTGTTTTAATTCACTGTTTTACTATATACACTAACAATGTGTTTCTGCCACTGAAATGAATAGATTCTCAGTGAATATGGGCATGGGATACATCATGACTGATAGATGACATACATTTCAGGACTACTGTGCAAACTGCCATCAGCAAGTATGAGATAAGACCTGAAATGTGAGTGAGCTCTCCACAGACTGACCTTATCTGAGGATGGCGATAAGCAGCTCATCACTGTTAGGATTTTATCAATTTGAGGCTTGTCCATAAGCAGGTGATTAGGTAGTGTGAATTGGATTCTTGCTGCCCAAACTTTACCTTTCTAAAAATTGATTGTGTAGTCCAATTTTGTCATTTGGGCTCCCTCTAGAGCCAACGGAGGCAGACGTTCTACCATATAATTTCTTCAGTCACAAGATATATGTCCAAGACAAATAAGGTGAAACATCCACAAAGCATGGAGAGAATCCTGGTTATTGACTCAGTCTAGATACTTAAAACTAAAAAGAAATAGAAACCACCCATATTGCTTTCCCTAGTGAAAACTGAGGAAGTTTTCAAGCTGGTTTGGGTATTTAAGTGTGCATCTGGAAAACAACACAGTATCTACAGCTATTAAGACATTTTATTTGAATTCAGACACTCCTAGACCTTTCTGTGAATTTTCTACTGCTATAAATGCAGTGGTAGATTGAGTGTATAAACCAATGCACCTGGGCAATTGTACATGATTCTTCCCTTCTTTGCTTGCCTGTTGACAACTGATAGAAATAATTATGCCACTGCAAATCTCTTCAAATCTCTTTCAGGTTGATCATATAACATAAATGTGTGATTTATTAGTTCTATAAAACAAACAAATAAACAAACAGCAACAACAAGAAAACATCCCCCAAAATGAAGGTTGAATATTTGTCTATAAATGAAAAGATACAAAGATATAAATGAAAGATACAGCAGTGGACAGGTATAAATTGCTCATATTTCCCAGACATATTTTACCAAGGAAATCCATTCCACATCTGCTGACCAGAACCAATAGAAGCCGTATAGCTAGACTAAGCAATATCTACTTTAGAAGGTTCATATGGTTGATGCATCCTTCTCATAGAAGGAGACAGAGATGTGACATATATTTTAGAGGAAGGCGTGAAGCAAAATTCATATCTAAGACAAAACAGACTTTAGTGATTCTGAGAATCACTGTCATCATTTCAAGCACTCCAAATATTTTTCTGTATTGTTTCAGTGGTTTTTTTTTTCAAACATAGTGGTTGTCTTGGGGAGGATAGCATCAGATTGGCATGGTACCTCACACAGTGTGTGGAGGAAATAGTTTGTTTTTCCTAGAGTCCTGTTGAAGTGTTAATTTAAAGAAGTAATAATGTAAATCTATTTCAAACATTCTTCCCCCCTGGCAGACTTCTATATTAAGAAATTTGGGTAATTGACCGATGTTGCTATAGCTCAGCAGGCATTATTTTCTTTTGGTAAAAGGATACTACAGTAAATTTCAATGAGAAGGAGTGGGGGGGAGGACCTAAACAAGACTTGAATATGAAAGGAAAATATAAACCAGATGGTAATGATGGAGACACATTTTCATATCATTTTCTTTTAAGATTGTTTTAAAAGTTTCCCTTTGCTTCATTGGCTTTCTGCCTCTGAGTAACATGATGCAGAAGCAGTTGGGAAATATCCATTGGTATTGCTGGCCAGCTAAATCAGGGCTAGATCCAGCATCCAATGAAATTAACGTGAAAGTTTCCACTACCTTATGCGGGCAGTGGAGCAGGTGCTGAAGGGAGGCCTGGTCCCGCTGAAGTCAACGGCAAAGCTCCCATAGCCTTCAGTGAGTAGGTTCTGGGGCCTGAACACATGCCTGGGAACTCCACTGCCAGACCTTTAGGGGAGGAGAAGAGAAGCCTTCCTGATGCTTCTGTACTGTCATATGCGTCTCTAACCATTACTAAGTTTGGAAGCTGCAAAATGCAGGGCTGGTTGTGCTGGTGCTGGACAATTAATTTCTCTTGCACCGTAACAGCAGAAGGAATTTTTGTCTCCCTTTCTGCTCCTCCTAATTAAGCCGCAGTGGCCACTGCAGCTCTGGGGCTCTTTCTTCCAGTCACTGCTTCTCAGTATGGTTTTACTGACACATGAAAAAAAGCACAGGGGCAGGAGTCGCATGGTGCTTTCTAGTGAAGCTTCAGCTTTAAAGCTAGGACTCAGACTGCTTCACTCTACTGCTGACAATTTAGCAAATGGTCCATGTTATGCTGCTTTGATCTCGTGAAAGTTTTCAAAAATTTCATCCTTGAAGAAAGCTACAGGCCCAACAGATCCCCCAGTTCATTAGCAATCCTTTAGCAGTTCCCAACAATTAGAGCTGTCAGCCAGCCGAACTCCATTCGGAGGCCGCACATTCAAAATCCCTGACTAATGACTTGGTAAAAAGACTTGACAGTGTGTTGCAATTTGTTATAATTGAATCTAAGCTGCATCAGCTGTTTGAGGGGCTGAAATGTTTTCAAACATTACACTGATTTAAATTAATGCCACAAAAATATTCAGAAATCGTGTCTGTCAGATTCAGTGCTAATAATCATGTACTCTTCAGATATGAAGAAGACATTTCATCACCATTTGAAAGCATTGTCAAGAAGGCAGCTTAAATTCCCCCTCCTCCTCCCCCCCTCAAGTGAAAAATAAGTTGGTAATCATTACATTCACCAGAGGACAGTGCTTGGTAACTGGAATGGGATGGGGTGGGAGGGGGAGGCCTCCTGAACTGGGAGGCTCTAGGGAAGTAAAATTTGAAAAGCCCATTACAAATAATAATTTTTCACTGAGTGCTTTTTAATATAAGACTTCCAAAAAATTAAAGCAACTGTTGGAGGAAGTTCAAAAAGAAGAATCATATTTTCTAACTCAATCTCTGCCTTCATTTTCACTGTGAACACATAAATGGGACAGTGGGACATTTGGCAAGCAGACTTCCAGTGCAAGCTCTCCCTGTGAAACTTGCATCTGCTTTCAGAATATCTTTTGCTCAAAAGGAGTGGGATAACATGAAATATCGAGGTAGCCTTACTTTCCAAATTAATTATTTGCTCTGTTTTTTTAATCTACTGCTAGTATTGGAAAGCTTTCCATTTAAATTGAGATGGGTTCATACTGTAAGTACTGAACTGAATTTTCCTACTTTGAATGCTCTAGAGTCTAAGAAAGGAATTTAGAGTTCTTCCATGTATATAAAAGCTACTTAATAGTGAGCTCCAGACAGAATTTTGGACTTTGCCCATTCTGAAATCAAAACTGGTTGGACTCAATGTTTTTTTTCCCTCTTGAGGTACAGAATATCATGAGCCAAAAAATATGATGAGTTAAGTTTTAATCAGTACAGAATTTTCAGTACCATAAAGGTCACTGAAGGAATGCATTTCTCACTGACGTATCAGTGTCATTTAGGTTGAGCCGGGATGCTATGGGTTTTAGTTAATACCATACTACTTTGCTAAATAAATATAAAAGCAATTTAAAAAACCAAGCACAGAAAGAACTAATGAACTTCTCTGACTTAGGAACTCATTGTAATCTACTTTAAGACTAGTTTTATTCCTCAAGGGTTCTGAAAATCATGAAAATCACCTGATCAAATGTGGATTTTTACTGTGTACGTACCCAGATCTGAGCTGATCGAGAAAGAGACCTGGTGGGAGCAACTCATCCCTTCATGAGCATGATGCATTCTCACCACTGTAATACTGGCTCTTGAACTATAGAAAGCTGAGATAATCATTCCCTAATCAGGAACTGGATATTCTTAGAAAGTTAGCTATTTGATGATTACAAAACCAGGCAAGAACACAAACAGACCCCGCTCTGAATCTCTGCACATTGATAAAATCTTCTGAACTCGTTTCCCTTTTTCCAGGTTCACATTTCTTTTGTTACTCTTTCTGTGATGACTAGTACTGAGTATTAGTACGTATGTTTGTTATCCGTATTAGCTAACTATAATATGTTTACTACTAGCACTATGAATTGAATTTTTAACAGATAGCAAGGAAGGAACATCTTGGGGAAAGAAATTTCCTGCTTCGGGAAAGTAATAAATAAACAAAATTAAAATATTTTTTAAAGTACAACCTTAATAATTAAAAATAATTTTTAAAATAATGTAACAGTATACTTTGCCTTCCTAAAGATATCTGCCATGACTATCAGGTAGAAGGACTGAGGTCTCTGAGGGTCTTTACTGTAAATGCAAAGATGCCCTGATACAACTATGTGTGTCTGCTTTACTTTTTATTTTTCAGAAACATAGACCTCTCTATTATCACATAGCACACGGGGAACCAACAACATACTAGTTATTCAAGTCTTGCAAAATTCACGAATTAGTGACTCATAAAACTCCTTCTTAAAAAAAAAAAAAAAAGCCCCTATGCAATGCCTGAATAATAACAAAGGTCAACAGTCAGCTTTGAGGTCTTATAATTCAGCACTCCCAGGTTTTACAAAGATGTGTGTTACAGGGATCATGGTTATCATTAAATAAATCTCAAAAGAGTATTCCACTATCACATCTTATATTTATTTCAAATATCCATTTTCTTTAAGAACTATGGATCTGATTCTATTAGGCAGGTGTAATTGCAGGAATGCTGATGCATGGCCATTATTGAGCACATAATGTGTGATTTATTTCAATAACCTGATAGAAGCTAGTCCTCTAGTCTCCCTTTGTAGTCACAGAAGCGTGAGAAGCACCTCCAGACAACAATTTGCTTCACTACCTTTCTCAGCCAGCCATCTCCAGATGCTGCTGCTGCCACATGAATGTTGTTCATTCAGATGTCTTGCAAGGTCAGAGAACACAGCAGCTTTTCAGATGCTGATACAGAGAAAATTCCACAGTGAAAAGCTATGAAACTTTTTTTCCATTAAATTGAATTTCTGTATTTCTGTACCACAAGCTTGACAGGAGTTGCCCTCTAATTCTACCAAAAGCTCATGACAACATCTGTTTTTGTTTACATAACTATTTTCAGTTCATATGAAGTCACAGTACTGAGCCCTCCAAAGACAGTACTACAATGTAAAGAAATCAAGTTTCTGAAAATTTAAGACCTATGCAGGACTCTTAAGCCCACATTTCAGCATTTTAGTTCTTATCTGATTTTTATATACTTTGAGTGCCTTCTGAAGTCAGAGGAAATTACTTCATACTCATATGTTTACAGGTAACATTTGAAATTAGGTATTAGTATGCAGATTTGGAAGCTTGATGTTAGCTATTTAATAAATATATAAAACGTAAGATTTCTCCTTTTATATTAGAATTATGTCTTATCTATTGCCTGCTGTACCAGTTTCCTGCTGCAGTCCCTCTAGGATTCTTGAATCCAACATCAATGTGCAAAGTTACATTTAATTATTTGTATTGCATTTTCCTGTTTCTCATTTTGCTTTGTTTGGTGAAAAGCTTATCTGCTCAAAAATTTAGAGTTTTACTTCTTTTTCCACTGCAAGTCAAGACATGAAATCTATAGTAAAAACTGATTTAGAAAGGTGGGAAGAGGAAATGCTAATTATCCAAAGGTGTGATATCTACAAAAAGAGCCAAGTCACAAAAGATTTATCCGTTTAACTAAAATAGCCAAGATAAACAAAATACAATTGGGGTTAATTTAGCTTTCCAGGTTTTCATAAACTCATACTTGGGAGGTCGAAGGAGGGAAGTCAATTAGCCCCAATTCTGTCTTGTTTAACTTGGCTGAGTGAATTGCTAACCCTTTTTTAAGTTGGCTCTTTTTCAAGCTATCACACCTTTTGTATGACTGATGAGGCTTTTTGTTGTTGTTGTTGTTGTTTGCTTTTTGTTTTTTGTTCTTTGTTTTTTAATTGATAACAAATATTTTTATCATCAAATACCCCGGTTTCAAGTGTGGAATTGATAACAACGTAATTAAATAACAAGAATGCATTCACTTGCATCAGTGCTCACAGGAAAAAAAATAAACATGCAATAGAACTTTGAATGAAATCACTTACTCGACAGGCTTTATATTCACAAATTCTTGAAATAAAGCCAAGCATTTAATCCACAGGACTGTACATAGCAGTCAGTAAAAACTGACTGGAATGTCCATGTGTTAAATTAGACACCAAAAGAAGCACCAACAGTGCCATGGATGCATCAGAACTATCACAGGAAAAAAAAGAAGAAAAGAAAAGAAAAAAAAGTAACATCATAAAAAAGCCACTTACTTGGAAAAACATGTTCCTTTAGGACTCTTGATGGAATATCTTCTTGGAGCAGTGAACCAAACATTGGTAGTGCCAACTGTTAGATTATTTTTTGCATTTAAATGACTGCTGAAATCACTTTTAGTAACTGCTTTCACCAATATCAATAAAATATTTCTATCGATCAGGAAGTGAGTTATGACCTTTGTATGCAAGATGCAAACAAGTAGAAACTAAAATAGTTAGTAGAAACTAATGATGTCACTCCACTATCAAAAAATAATCCTTTCTTTCTGATGAGACAATGATGAGAACATGATAGAAACACACAAACATCATGTCTGTAGTGAGATCACATCAACAGACACCTCAACTAGGTTCTTCTGTGGTCAAATACTTGATTATGTAGGCCCGGTTTGTTAATACCTTTGGCAGCTTAATTTGACTCTTCTGTTGTTACAGACCATATGTATTCCAGGAACTGTTAACTGTACTGGCATTCAACCATCATCTATCACACACATGAAGACTTTCTGTTTCCTATATATGTCATACACATGCAAGCTAACAACATCACTCCAGCATGTAATTGTGCCCCACTAGGTTGCTGTAGATATTTCATTGACAAATGAAAAATCATTTAGAAATGTAGGGTCTGAATCTTGTATGAGTAATCAACAGATTTGTTAGATAAAAGTGTGATACCTGTTATAAGATGTCTTTTCGTTAGTATTGTGAAACTACCTGGATATGGAGTTTAGCAAAAGCATTTCCTAAATATTTTGGAGCAAGTTTTATGATTGCCCTTCTTGCAGTATAACACTGCTTGTCTTTCTGTGTATGTGTGTGTGTGTTATTCTAAGTATTTTGCATGGTAGGCCTGGAAATTACCGAGACACTGGAATTATCCATTCTCTCCTACTATGCAGAAGCGCTGTAATCTGAAAGATTTCTGGCCGTTTAAAGAGGTAATAGATGGATTGAGCTACTGCTTGGAATTAGTATGACTAAAGCAAAAACAGTTCCTGGATAGCATGGTTAACTCAGTGCCAGCTCTGACTGGTACTTAGCATGTTATATGATAGGTCTATCCAATGGAAACAGAAAGTATTTAATTAATTAAAAACATAAAGGACCTAGATAAATTCAAAAGGCTTTCCTGCTGACAAAATGTGTTTGAAAACAGTTGCTGACAGACGTGATTATTAGGTGTATACATAGTTACACACAACGCTCACACTCCATGTGAGCTCATAACCTTACAATGTACAACACAGTACATAAGTTTTGCTCATGTTATACAGGTCAATTTGAAAGGTTTTAATTTCCTCACTTTCAAAATAACTTCCTATCACTATGCAATCACTCCTTTCTAAACCTTTAATGCAAAGTAATAGATTTCAGTGATACTGAATGTAATTTTTATATGATCACTTATATCAAGCATTTTGCTGATATCACAGAATGATGTAGCTGTTCTTGAAGATGCTCATTTAAACTGTTAAGATTTTTTTCCTCAAGCTTCTTCTGTTGTGATCCAGGATCTCTGTGGGCAGTGGGTCATTACTGTCATCCATTCTTATTATTTCAGTAGATATTTTTTTCTCTTTGATCTTGTTCAGAATTTTGTACTGATCTGGAGGCCGGTAGCATAAGACCACTAGTATATTTATACAACTTAGTGAGACTCAGAGTACTTAATACTAGTGCCAAAATGGCATTTGATCTTGTCACTACCACCCTCAGAAAAGCAGCCACAACAGAGTCAGAGAGGCTTTTTCTCATTATTGCACTCCAGAGGATCTCTGTCTGCCAATAAGATGAAAGGTGACTATGAGTTCATGCACCTACCTTGGCTGCAGTCTTAACTATTTAGCAAACTCCAAAAGTCTTAGCTAGTTTAAAGTCCCTTTCTTTCTTTACTGTCAGGTCTACATAACTGCTGTAGAATGTAATTTGACTGACAAATATGATATAGCTTTCCTCTAGAATAAATTCTCTTATTATACTATATGAACAGAGGGGTACAATGCCCTGCAGGGTATGTGTGTGTTGAAGGGAAAGGGAAGGGAAGGGAAGGGAAGGGAAGGGAAGGGAAGGGAAGGGAAGGGAAGGGAAGGGAAGGGAAGGGAAGGGAAGGGAAGGGAAGGGAAGGGAAGGGAAGGGAAGGGAAGGGAAGGGAAGGGAAGGGAAGGGAAGGGAAGGGAAGGGAAGGGAAGGGAAGGGAAGGGAAGGGAGGGGAAGGGAAGGGAATTAATAGAGGCTTACATAAGTTTTGAATTCAAAAAAGTGTTCCCAACTAGTGAGTAATTTACAGGCTGATGCTTATGCTGAGAGTAGACTCAACTGTTGCCATCATAAAATCACTGAGATAAATCACTCTGAAAATGAGATACTATCTCCTAGGTATCTTAATTATTTCCCCAAATCATTTTCCATGACAAAAAATATAAAATGCATGACAGAAGGCAAGATCTCTCTATATTTCCAGTGGTTTTTTAACCTTTAGAACATGTCTCCTAACACTCTGAAAACCTCTTCCATCTGCCTGCACTCTTTCTGAGTGTGCTCATATGACAACTTCTGAAGTTTCTTACTGCTTTGCAGACCTTTAGACTGTATTACAGAAAAAGCTTCTAATAAAAGAATGGCTGATCTGGGAAGGATTTCCATTTGCTGGAGAATCTTTGAGAACTCTTCAAAATGAATAAAATCCAACCTGATCTCTCCAAAATCATTCTAATTTAGGAAGCCTGAGGGCACTGAAACAGTGTGGATGGGATGAATAAGGAGAAGGTGCAGGTCAGTGTGGACAGAGGAGACCCTGCAATAAACTAAACAAGGCACAAATAAAGAAGTATCAAAAGGCCAGTATGTTGGGGAAAACTGCAAATTTTCCTGGGAAATCAGCACAGCTGAGTACCTCTCTGAAGTGCTGTACATGAATGTCAGTAGCATGGGGAACAAACAGATAGATAGAATTAGATGCCTACAAACTACTGCAAGTTTACTGAGTAACTGGGACCATGTAACTATAGTGAAGTAGTTCACACAGCTGGGTGCTGCAATGGATGTATACAAGAAAGACAGGAACATACTAGAGGGAATGAAGTGAAGGGTCATGAAGAAGACTATAGGGCTAGACTATCTGTCATATGGGAAGAGACAATGACAGATGGTACTATTCGGATTGGAGAAGTTTCAGGTGGAACCTTATCCATGTGTATGAATACCAGATTGGAAGGGGGAAGCAAAGACACAAATTCCTCTCCATGGTGAAGGGACACACCTTCAGTGAGAGGCCAAGAGGCAATGTGTGCAAACTGAAATACAGGAAATTATGCTTAAACATAGAGAAAAACTCTGTTACAGTGGAAGGTGGTCAAACGAAGAGGCTGGCCAAAGATATTGTGGAGATATTCCAGTGTCCTGGACAAACTGTTCCTGTTGACCCTGCTCTGTGCAGGTGGTTGCACTACGCAGTCTCCAGAGGTGACTTCTAGCCTCAACAGTTACATGAATATTGAGATTGGTGTGACCACTGTAAAAAAATAAAATAAAATAAAATAAAATAAAATAAAATAAAATAAAACAAAGGCAAAGCAAGTTGCTGCTACTTCAAAAGAAAATAATCCATGGAAAGTATCAGATTTTGAGTTAGAAAGGAATTGCTCAGGATATGTATATCACTGGACAGTCTGGTCTAGTGGTCGGCAAATCTGCACATAGCAGGGGGCTTGAAACTAGATGACCATTATGGTCCTTTTCAATCCAGGCCATTCTATGATTCTATGATTCCATGATCACTGTGACAGGAGAGAGATTGTCAATTCAGTGGAGTAGACGAAAGTATTATTTTCTTTCTACAGATCTTTCCACATATGAATCATGTAGGAACTTAACATGAAATTGAGAGAATTGACTTTCTTTCAATAGACGGGCATGTAGATGTGAAGTGATGCAGAAGGAAAGCACCAGAAAGTCTAGGTCAGCTCTACTATGTTTCTAACTAAGCAACCATTACTTCCTGCTACAATTAAATCTACTACCTTGTAGTCTCTTTGAGTCTTCTACCTGATCTAATTTTTAACCAGCCTTCTTGTTTTTCAAACCTATCAGCAATGCAGGAGCTAACACAACCATCTATACCACAGTGCGGAAAGGCAGCTACGCTCTTTGGGCAGTACTGCTGTTGATAGGTGCAGAAATTTATGGAAAGTGGCTGGTGGGATGGTGAAGTTTCCACTGAAGAGTAGATTAACTCTGTGTGGGGCGCATTTCAGGGTATCCTTTCCCTTTTAATCAGTGATTCCTATTAGAGTGGAAGGCAGTGAATAAGAAAAAAGAGAGTTAATGGAATTCCTTGTCCATATGCATCCCATTTCTGGTGAGCATGTGCCAGAGACATGAATGCCTTAGCCACAGGGGTTTAATAGGTTTCACCTGCTGCACCCCCAAGTCCAATTTCAAAGATGAAAAGGGAATAAAGCATACAACCTCTTTTTTGTTATTGCAAGTTTTGTACCTGGCAAAGTCCACATTGCCACGTCGCTTTGCAGTAGCTCTCTGCAGCCACTCGGAAAAATATAAAAAATCTTAATAAAGATAGAAGTTGCTTCTGTGTTCTGAGACCCTCTTCAGCAATAGGACTTCCCTGACAAACTTTGCAGATCCTACGCAGAAGCTCAAGTGCTGATCTGCAAATGTACACGTGTATCAGATTCCTAGCACAGACCCTGACAGAGTTCTGACGTATTTCAAATAGCCCTTTCCTGCTTATCTGCAATTCTGTGGGGAATAATTGTGGACACAGAAGGACAATGTAAGCTAAAGATTATTCTCAGTAGACAGTATGTATGAAATAACCCCATTCCGGAGGAAGATAATTTAGTAATGTGTAGGTAAGAAAACCTACACAGCTATGATACAATAGATAAATCTTTATGGCTATAAGCTTAAGAATTAAGACAGTTCCTCTCTTTTCTTAATATGCTTTTATGCTTGCTGTGGAGTGAATAAGGGAACAAGATGTGCATATACACCACTGCTGAAGAAGGGAAACATATTTCTGCAAATTAGAAAAAAACCTGTAACAGGAATTTGCCCAGGCAGCTTTCAGTATTAGACTGGTGGGTGCTATGGAAAGCAATAAGATATAGAGATAGAATTAGTGACCTATTAATTATTAAATAGGATTACTTTTTGAAAAGCGTCCCCAGACATAAATCTTTTGTGTCATCTTCATAGCTGGTTACAGAAGTACAAATCACTAAGTAGAAGTGCCAATTCTCATATTTATGTTTGTGACCATAAAGAAAGCAATGTAGGTAATTTGTATCATAACTGCAATTAGTTGTCAAGATTTTTTATAAGTGTTCTTGAGCCTACTTCTTTATGTTCCAGTGCAGATTTTTTTTAAATTGTTTTTAGTTTTTATTTGTTTATTTTTCTTTTGTGTACGTGTGTTGGTGGTTGCTTCTGTAATAGACTTAAATATTTCCTGGAGTTATCTCTTTTTCTCACCTACAACTGCAATCTGTCATGCTCTGCCCTTGCTCTCTATATCTATGCAGTGAATACAGATGTCTTTCAAGCAAGACTATCAAGACGACACATTTGCATTCTAGTGAGCTCACCCAGAGCTGAATGATTTTTGGCCTATGGAGTATCACCTCCTCTCAGCCAATCTGTGTGATTCAAAAGGCACAGCTGTTGCGTAGGGGAAAAAAAAATAAAAATCTCTCTGCTGGGTGTTCAGGCATTCATCAAAAAATATCAGATACCAAAATGTAATAATCAGATGTTATAGGTACACCTCAGAAAGGGCATTTCCTCTTCCATCAGCTGCGCTATCTCACTGTGGCAGTATGAAGAATGGGCAAGTCTTTTTGATATATGAAGTCTTAATCTTTTATTCAGAAAGTATATCCTGATCAGTGTTTAAATGTGCTAGGTTAGAAAATGAAGCATCTTACTGTTTAAATTGAAGCCTTCAAGGCACAATGAGCCTGTTAATCTCCCTGTGTAGTTACTCTATGGCAGCTATCACGATGGCATTTCTTCTTATCACAGTAATAGTAGGATCCAAGAAAAAGCTGTTAAAAAGTTATTTCCACCCTGTTTTTTATTTCCTTTTATACTTCTAAAGTATTCTGGAACATGAGGTGTTCTACTGGCCTTACTCATCCACTTTGTAGTCACCTGGCAACATTTGTATTACATGATCCTAATTGACCTTGAAATTTTTGTTAGGCTGGAAAAGCTATTCAGGGATTTTCTTCTAGATAGTTGAGTTAAAAACTAAAAGTAATTCACAGACATGGTTAACAACACTTTCCAGAACTAAATATTAAGAATGCAGTACCTTCTGTAATCAGCACTCAGTGCTGACCTGCAAATTCTTTTTCTTCCTGTAGAAGGTATTACAGTAATCTGCACTACTAAACTTTCTAGCAGAATTATTCAAGTATATGTTTCTTCTCACAATTCAAGAATACTGTGCAGCAAAATAAACTTCTGTTCTATTTGAATGAAAGCATGTTGTCATACAGAGGTGTCCTGGCATACATTACAGTTACAGCTAAAGACCAAGCAACAGATTAGTAATAATCATACTAAATATTTAACTATCTCTTCAACATAATATAAATTGTCCCAAGTGATGTCCAAGAGATATCCAAACCTTAGCAGCTATATTTACTTGAGGGATATGGAACAGACAAAGAGTAAAATCAGGACGCTAAATTTGAGGAAATATAACTTCCATCTCTTCAGGTAGTTAGCTAACAAAAAACACTGTGACACTGTCCTCAGGGACAAGAGAACAGACCAGAGCTGGCAGATCTTTAAGCAAGCTTTCCTCAGTGTGCAAGAGCTTTCCATCTTCAGGTGCGGGACATCAGGAAAGGAAGGCAAAAGACTGGCATGGCTGAACACAGACCTGCTGGCCAAACTGGAGAGCAAGAAGAAAATGCATAAGCACTGGAAACAGTGACAGTTACCCTGGAAGGAGTATAGGGATGCTGCTAGGCTGTACAGTCAGGAAGGCCAAGGCCGAACTGGTTCTGGACTTGACAAGGGGCACAAAGAAGAATGACTTCTACAGGTAAATCAACCAGAAAAGTTAAGTCTAAGAAGGCATACAACTCCTTAGTGGGCAATAGAAGCAGGCTGGTATCAATGGACAAGGAGAATGCTGCAGTACACAATTTTTTGCCTCAGTCATCACTGGCAACTGCTCATCACACATCCCTTGAGCAAAGGGGTTGGAAGGTGAGAACTGGGGGAGCAATCTATCTCACTGTAAGTGAAGATAAGATCTGAGAGTACTTGAGGAATCTGAACATCCATATGTCTGTGGGTCCCAGTGAGATGCATCCCTGAGTCATGAAGGAAGTGGCTAAATTTGTTGCCAAGATAGTCTTGATATTTGAAAAGTCTTGGCTGTCAGGATTAGACTGTGGTGCCTGGAAAAAAGGCAAGATCACACATATTTCTAAGAAGAGTAGAAAAGATGACCCAAGGAATTACCTTCCAGCTCCACCTTTGTGCCTGGACCAAAAAGGTCTTTCAAATTGGAAAGGTAATTTTCTATGTATTATTAGTCACTGAACACCAAGGTGTGGGATTGATATCAGCAAACTGGTCTGAAAGTTAAATCTGTATTCACCCAAAGTTTCATCTATATATGAGTTGCTCTGAAAGTGGTGCCATTTACTTCCATGAAAACTATAGCAGATCCAAAGAGCACAATAACACTATTTGATAGAGCAAATTCTCAACTTAGACACATTGTTTTTCAGCACAGACACCACCATTAGGTATACATTTTCACCAGCCATGAATAAGGTCCTGTACACTATGCTCATCCACAACATGGCTTGTCTTTCATATCACTGTTGCCACTGTTGAAACACACTACTCACCACCTCACTGTGCTCACATCCACACTCTGTTGCCATCTGTTACACAACAAAATGTGATGGAATATTGTCAGGAAGGTTGAAACCCTACTGTCACACCACCAACATTCATTTCTGATATCATAAGCCAATGTAATAGAATAGGAGGCATTACTTTTGGAGCACTCCTAATAGACTTAAGATTTTACAACTCTGTTAAATAAGATTGCAAAACATTACAGCTGAATTAATTTTTGTTTTAAAAGTTAGATATAATTGATCAAGAATTTGTCAATTGTTGAGTATTTGGCTGAGAAATTTAATGACATTTGTACACTCGAGTGAACATAATGGTATTCAAAAAGATTGTTGGTGGTGTTGGTGCTATTCAGAATTTTCTTAAGGAGCTGAGAAAAAATGGAGCCCATACTATTAAGACTGTCAGGATGGGAAATAAAAACAGTAGCACAAATTGTAAGAGTAGCCTGAATCATTTCATAAGTTACAATCATTCAAGCAAAACATATCAGCACAATCATACATACGTATGGTAAGTAGTACATCATCTCTTTTCATTGTTATGCAAAGATGCTTACTTTTCACTAGAAACACATTGACTGGAAAATATATAGGGATCTTAGTGAAAAAGCAAGTTGCCGGATTCTCTGGTAAATGAGCAAAGGATATCATCAGAGCAGTGAGTAGGAATAGGGCAACTGATTTCATGTCTGTCATAAAGCATGGATTAAAATAACCACATAAAATAACAGTACTGAACTGTGATATCCAGACCTCTTGTGTATAAATGGGAATTGATAATTTGCAAATGAAAAACTGAGGAGAGGGAAAAACAAGACACAAAAATATATTAGAATCTCAGTAAATATTTTGAAATCACTGTCAATGTTTCTAGATTATTGTAACAAGCAGTATAAGTTGCTTCTAGGTGCTAGAGCCATTTGCTTTCCTCTTGGATGCAGTGTGCTCATGTGCACTGTTTGTTTGGAAAAAAAATGACTTATTTCTACCATTTATAGGAAGAAATCATTAGGAATTATAATTCTAGATTTTTTCTTGAAGATCATTTTTCAGAAAGTTTAAAAAGAATGCACCTATGAAATGAAGAGAGTAGAACTGCCCAATCTAATGGTAGCAGAAAGAGAAGAGGATGATAAGACAGCTTATTTCCAGTTCTACATATTCAGTGAGCTCATGGGTAACACAGAAAGTCTGGATTAAGTGCCTAATTGATTTATGCAACAAAGACAGATTTCAGGTTTTAGCTACAGACAAAATAAAGCTCTATCTTGCTGTTATTATCATGAATTATCTTTGTCTATACTTATTCTTGAGTTAAAGCAAAGCATGTGCTTATCAAAAGTAGTTAAGTGCCAAACTAACATAAGACATTGGTATTGCTGAGCTTAAAATTTATTTATTAGGAATATAATAAAACATCTGTTATGATGGGAAGGTATTAATTATGAGAGGAAAATGTGAAAGGTATAGAATAATGAAGGAAATGCAGAAAGAAAAAAAAAGACTGTGATTACTTCTGCTGAAAGAAAGAGTTACTGGTTTCTGTTAAGGTTCCTACTAAGAGTCATGAAGGTCTAATCATGGTAATTGTTTTGTTTAGAATTTACTATTTAACATTCAGCATTTAACATTTAGTCGTTAGTATTTTCTTTAACAAAAAACTCTGAAGCCAGGATGTTGTCATTCTCATCATGGAGAAGCACTGGAATAATATGCAGGAAGAATGGGATGATCAGGAGACCAAAACAATTAGATGGAGGCAGAGATGGATTAATACTAAGGTCAAGGAAAGTGATGGCTCGTAACAAAAGCTTTCATTAGCGCATGTAGACTATATGAGCCAGATCAAATACATTAAGACAAACTTAGGATGAATGTGAGCTGAGAAAATATATATTAATGTGAAAATGGAGATTGCAGTTCTCCCATGTATGTGTATGACAAGATATTTTCAGTAAAGAAGAGCAAAACTGAGTGAAGCACTAATGAGAGCTATTCAAGAATCTTAACATATGTCTGTTGTAGAACTAAGTTTCATTGTCTCCAGAGTTGCTTGCTGCTCTACAACATCAGCTGGGCTGCTCCAAAAGTAATGCCTCCCATTCCATTACGTTGGTCTATGATGTCAGAGATGAATGTTGGTGGTATGACAATAGGTTTTCAACCTTCATGACAGTATTCCATTATGTTTTGTTGCTGTGTAACAGATGGCAGCAGAGAGGCAGTCGGACAAAACGGCATCTGACACGGAAGGGTGTGTGAAGCAAAGGTATGTAATTGAATTACTCCTTGTGGTGGAAACAGTTTCACCCACTGACAGTCATCAACACTTGCAGAACATTTATGGAGACCAGTCAGTGGATGTGAGCACAGTGAGGTGGTGAGTAGTGCGTTTCAACAGTGGCAACAGTGATGTGAAAGACAAACCGTGTTGTGAATGACCGTGATTTTTGTGAGTGTAGTATACGGGTTAGTATACAAGTTGTATATATGTATATATATAATCCTATCATCCAAACTTGCAAAAAATATTGAGGATTTTTTAGTAACATTGAGCACAAGAATATATTGACAGTTCATATAATCGTATATTTTAATTCTTTAAAAATTTCAATGAATGAAAGATTTTCCTCTTTTTCAGAGAGTGATGCTGGTCTAAAAACCTTCACATTTATCACTATCATCTTGTTTTTCAAATATTGACAGAAAATCTGCCATCTTAATTTTCATATCATCTGCTTTCTAACTCTGATATGATACAAGATGACTTCATCATCTTTCTGTACTACATGTATTACTCGTCTTGTGGTTAAATCATGAGAGTAGATACAAGGAAATTTGGACTCAGTTAAAGCTGAGCTATGGTATCTCTCTTAGCAAAAACAGTCATAAATGCAGACGTCTAAATGAAAGTGAATCACCCTAAAGGTCCCTTTACAGTTGATGGAGAGAAAAACGAATACTCTTAGAACATGATCCCTTTCCTTATATATAAATGTATAAAATTGATTAAGTGAGTCACATTCTCATTTCTCACTCTGAATATGAAAGAGAGCTGCAATAACTCACTCATATTCAGAAATGTAAAGCAACATGGAATAAATTGTGCCCTTAATGTTTGCCCCCATCTGTGACATGACCAACAACATAGACACAATAACAGTATATTTCTGAGTCTTTTTTTCATTAATATTTATAAAGTACTTTGAGATCCTGGGATCAAAGCAGTAAAAAGAGGCAATCAGCAATACATGGCCAATCCACTCAAATGTCAAATTCCCATTTTATAGAGCACTGTCTGCCTAGGTAGCCCTCCCTCCAAGTGTTTGTGAATTAACTGAGAAAACAGTCTTACTGCAGAGACTAGGTCGTCTTGTTCTAATGATATCTTCCTCCACTTGAGCTTGCAAGAATATAAGAAATAATACCTTCCACACATCCTGCAGGTGCTGCAAGTTGCCACAAAGCAGACCAGCCTCACGAGGGTGATCATAGCATGTCCTCTCCTATCTTCATGCACATCTGTGCTCTGTTGCAAGACAGTGTGTCCCCAGTACCAGTGATGTCATGGCAGCCAGTTCAGCAGAAAAGGCTTACTCCTTTTAGCTGCTTGCTGATGTATTGAGGAGCTGCTGAAACTGAACACTCAGCCCTTCTTACAAACAAACAAACAAACAAACCAACAAACCCACAAACAACAGACAGCCTACAGCCATCATTCCCAAAGAACACTCCTAACAGGTTCTTTATCAGTCATACACTTCCTAGCATTAATTTTTTTTATCACTAAATACACTTGGAGAGCTAAATGGGGCTCATGGGTTCATGGTTATGGATAACCCTATCTGTATTTAAGATGCCCCTACCACAACATAATGGCTATACAGTGTTTTTTATTTATTTTTCTGAAAGAATTGTACACCTGGCACTTGTGTTCTTCTGATCAGACTATACAGGAGGTAAAAGGACTCTACAAATCCACATATCCATCCAACATGTGCAGATGCATTTGTTTTTTTTTTTTAGTTTTGCTTTTTAATCTGAGTTACTTTTAAACATACACACACACACATATATATTTCCTAGCACATTTTTTATAATTTAGGTTATTTTTGTGTTATGTGCTCTTTCTGGTGTTCCCATGGATTCGTTAGGATGAATAATTTCTGTCAATAATGAACGCAGGAACCCAGAACATGAATACTTGACGAGATGAATATATGCATAGGTTCTACATATCAATTTGTGGTGAATGCATGAAACAAATGCACAAGAAACTGATTTAACTAGCATGAAATACAGATTAAATAGATGGCATATAAATGTAATTATATTACTTTCAGGAAAATGAGATGATGTGGATAGGGAGGTGATGTGTATGTGAATTTTGTAATGAACATCAGTAAAGGACCCTTTCCAAAGACAGTGTATCATTTTATGTCTTTAAAAAAACCTGAGTCACACAAAAAGCCAATAAGTACACACTGTTAATAAGTAGAGAAATAAATGTATTCAGTGGGTGAAGAAGTTAGCATACAAACAAAAATGAATGCTTATGCATGGAAAGAAAGGTGATGGGAAGTGTAAGAGATGACTAAGAACCTATTGAATTAGGAAGATGTGTTATGCCTTTCAACACATTTTGAATCTGCTCCTCACTGATCAACCGACATGTGGTATCTGCATGCTAGTGGCATTACTTGTTTGTATTTCTGATCAAAATAGGAACAGTTACTTAAAATCCTGGATATCATCTCCAAGCACCACTGCTGAAAAAGAGGTTGGCTATGAGCCAGCAGTGTACTCTCATAGCAGAGGTCATTGGTATCCTGGGGTGCATTAAAACGAGCATGGCCAGCAGAGTTGGGGAGATGATCCTCCCCCTCTGCTCTGCCCTGGCGAGGCCACATCTGGAGTACTGTTCAGTTTTGGGCTCCTTGGTTCAAAAAAAAGACAGGAAACTTCTAGAGAGAATCCGCAGAGGGCTATAAAGTTGGTGAGGGGCCTGGAGCATCTCCCTTATGAGGAAGGGCTGAGAGAGCTGGGGCTGTTCAGCCTGGAGGAGAGAAGGCTGAGAGGGATTTTGTGAATACTTCTAAGTACCTGAAGAGCAAGGATGGGGCCAGACCCTTTTCAGTGATGCCCAGAATCAGAACAAGGGGCAGTGGACACAAAATGGAACACAGGACTTTCCATCTGAACATGAGTGAAAATTTCCTCACTGTGAGAATGACAGAGCACTGAAACAGGTGCCTAGAGAAGTTGTGGAGTCGTCTTCTCTGGAGATACTCAAAATCTGCCTGGATGCTTTCTTGTGCAACCTATTGTAGGGAAACTGCTTTAGCAGGAGGTTGGACTTGATGATCTCCAGACATTCCTTCCAACTCCCAAGACTGTGATTTTATGAAAATCATCATACTTTGAAAATTTCAAAAATTAATGAAAATATCTTTTTAATTACTTGAATATATATATTTAAAGATTCTTAAAAATTATATTTTTTGATGCTCAGCCCCTGTTGATACTAGGTAACAACAGCATATGATAATATTCACAGAGCTGGAATACCTCTAGAGACCTGATCACCAGAACTGTGTGTGCAGAGATACTAGTTCTCCAAGTCAGTAATTTTAATGTCTCCATAAAATATTTTCAGCTCCTGATAAAACAATGTGTAACTCCTTCTCTTCTCTAAAATGTATCATCTTTCATCCCATCAACTCTGTGCTCACAAGTCTTACCAGGCACAGTCCTAAGGCTACTTTTCACAGGCATCTTTTCTTTGATATCTGTTCAGCCTCGCACGTTATTTAGGGTTTCCTAGAGAGTTCCCTTAAAGAATTCCAAGAACAAATGGTAAATAATGTTTACTAATTTTGTGACTTTGCCCCACGTGCTTACTTCAATGAGCCCTGTACCTTCCAGTCCTGGATGCCAGCGCATAAACCAACTGGTTTCATTTGGACCTTCCAGCAGCATAAAAGTAAGCACTCTGAGTAGTCAAGAGTTAAAATTTACCTTGGCTGTTTCAATAAAATGCAATTTAATACAGCAAGGAACACATTTCATATCTAATGCTGACATTGAAGGATCTTGTATTGCTTTTTTACCAATAGAAATGACAGTGATTCATCAGCTTTTATTCCATTTTATATTGCTCTGTTGCTCAACCAGCCAGTGAAATGTTCTAATTTTTGGCAAACTTTATCCACAGACTTCTTTTCCTTGCTGCCTTTCAAATCAAAAATATTTCTTGTAAAAGGCACTCACATTTTTGTTATATTTCTGGTCTTCCCACTTTATAGCTTCTCTGTGCCCCTGGAATTCACAGCTCAGTATTTCCTAATACTTCTCTTTCAGAAGGAGCATAGAGAAACATGTGAGTTCTTCCAGATTTCATGACTTTTTTCATGTCTTTACACCCTGTTTTCCAGGGAGTATTCATGAGTATTTTGAACAGCATGAAATGTAAGAGGAATACCAAGAGTAAAGAGCCTGTCTTCACACCTGATACAATCTAAATGGTCAGCACTGACAATTTAGTAAAAACAACTGCTTCTCAAGCACAAGAGTAAAAATAGCTAAGAAGGCATATATACAACAATAACATGGAATCTTACTTTTCTAAGGAGTGTTAATTTTCTCAGAAGATGTAGCAGTGTTTCTGCAAGCGGTGAGCCAGCTGTACAGGACAGATAGAAAGATTTAAGTTACCTAGAGGAAACCATTTCTTAGCATCAAACTTTCTTCTTGTACTCTTTCCCTGAACATTTCTTCTTCTCACTACCCCATCCTTAAGGACAAAAAATAGAAAAGCACCCCCTCTGGGAAGACACTCAATCTGGAATTCCTCCACTTCATAATTTTTCTAGTAGAAAAGATGTAAAACATATAAAAAGTAGCATATAATTTCCTGAATAAACTTTGCTGTGGGAAAAAAAGAAGTGAGGAAAGACAGAAAGAAAAAGGGCAAAGTACAATCTATTGCTATGAGCCAGAAGAGGTACTATTAAAAATGCCACAGCACAGAATTTAAAGGCAGAGTTAATGGATGGAGGCTAAGAAATAATTTAGGATTAAGCTGGAAAGCAGCATGTGCATGAAAATCTCAGAAAGGCAGTCAATATGAGACAAAAAGGGGAAAAAAAATCTAGACTCCCTTTTTATGTCTGAGACACCATAGAAGAAGTCATAAGCTTACTGTGGATTTTTTATGTTTTGCCAAAGGTTTGGCTGGAAATAATTCTGCTGTCATAAAATCCATTTATGATGGTATTAAAGTAAGTATATCACTCTAAAAGTGCTGTCTATTCTACCCTGAACAAAGGCAGCAGGGAAATCTGAAGCTCAGCTTAAAACTTTGGTGGAGCAGACACCTTAGCAAAAACATGGTGGCAATCATGTCACTGTATCACAAACCTCAGAAACATGGACTAGTGCTTTCAAGAGTAAGAGGACAGTTAGCTGCCTTTAGGAAACCAGCCTCAGGAACTGGCTGGGAATGTATGAAATGAATTTGCTGACAATTTCTGAGCTGCATGTGTTTTGGGGCAGGAATAGTTGTGGTCAGTCTGTCTGTTGCTGTGCTGTAGCATCTGCAGCTATCGGTGTTGGTAGTAAATGAGAATCCGGTGGATTTTGCACAAACCATTTTCCCTTCAATGTTCATGTGTTTTATGGGTTGGAAAACTGAGGAGGAAGTAGAAATGCTTGTAGGGGGAAGTACTTTTAATATATCATGGTAATTTTTTACTTGTGACTTTTGTGTTAACATAATTTGTAGCTCTTTCATGTTCTCCTTTCATTCTCTCTCCCCCGTTTCTTGCTGCGCAAACACTGAGATTTCCTGATAGAGACTTTAAACAGACCACTAAGATCGACTGCATTCATGCTTCCAGATT
Organism: Alectoris magna; assembly: GCA_030625065.1. NCBI lineage: Eukaryota > Metazoa > Chordata > Aves > Galliformes > Phasianidae > Alectoris > Alectoris magna. Next base: position 67,442,800 of record CM060560.1, read on the forward strand.
TTCTTGGGCAGTTATGCTCAAGAGACTGGCATGCGAGCACAGATCAAGTAACTTACTGACATGCACGCAGACAGACGCTGGGGAAGGTGAGGACACAAGCCAGCTGCCCTGACATGAAAGGGCAGTACGGCTTTATACCACAGGGCCATCACCCCACTTGAACTGTGTGACGGCACTCTCTGAAACCAAGCTGGGCAAGCCAGCTCCTCGGTGCCAAGGGGCTGTGCTGCCTCGCATTCCTAGGCTGGCTTAGAAATAAAACCCAGAAATACCACACAAGCCTCTTTCAGGAGCAGCCATTTTACCAGTAAAGGACAAAACCACTACCAGTCAACCCTCTGGTGTCTCTGCTAGTTGACTATGCCCATATATATCAGGATGTATATAATACATACATACTTCATGAAAGCAACAGTATTGCAGAGTGAAAGTGGGAGAAGCTGGAGGAATGCTGAGAAAAGCAAGGGGGGAACTCAAGTCTGCGGCTGCCTTTTGCAAGGATGAAGGAGAGAAGAAGAAATTGGCAACTTCAAGTGATTCTCACACTTCATCTGGGAAGATATAAAAGCTGTGGTCTCAGCTACCCTGTTCTGCCAGGTCTCTGTGTTGCCCCTGAGTGCAGTACACAGAAGTAAAAAGGATCACAAAACGAAAAAGGTTAGATGTGGTCAATGAGAAAATGGAAGAAAGCTGAGCAAATAATCACAGATCCTAGCAAATGCCAGTAAAGGGATGAGGGCTGGAACAGCAGCTAACTAGGAATAGCTATAAAAATAACACTGAAAAACTCTGCTTTCTAAATGGAGACAGCTCTGAAGTTGCAAAATTCCACCGCAAGTTGACCTCAAATCCAAGGGCTTGAGCTCACCCTCCAGGTATTTTTGGCTACTGAGCACATTTCTGCCAGTCTAAGGTTTTTGTTTGCTCATCTGCTTTTTTTCCACTCCACTGAAACTACTTTTCTGTTAATTGATAGAAGAAATATAATCAGTTTTCCATCTAGAAACTGACTGTATTTATCATGTAATTTCTTGCTGGCACCAGCTGGTCCTTCAGCAAGGATAGTTATAATCAATGGACCTATAACCATTTTTTCAACAAGCTCAGCACAAATGGAATTTGAGGCAAGGTACAGCCAGCCAGCCAGCAAGTTTCCTTGATTCATTGCAGAATTCCTTATTTTCCCCTTTGTGACTCCAACATTGAACTAGAAAGTAAGAAGACGAGATGCCAGACTGGACAGGACTGCTGGTCCATCCAGACCAGTACTGAAGCTATGGCAATCAAAAATGAAACACGCAATCCCACACACTTTAGGGCAGTCAATTACCTTCACACTGCCATAGCTTCTGCAGTTGTTTGATTAAGGATGTCAGAAGGTATTTTTTTCTATAGGCCTTTTGTGATCTTCTGATAGGCTGGTCATCAGTGGATTTGTCTCCTCCCTTTCTCAGCCTGCTGGTCCTGCCTGCCTGCACACTGTCTGTGGGAGCAAGGCACAAGAGTTCACAATGCACTCAGTAAAGGAACATTCTGTGATAAGCTTTTAAATCAGTCTGCCTTTTGTTTCATCAAGTTCAAGGATGTGGTCAATAAGAGCTCCGCATTCATCTTACCTACCCTTACTCTTTTTCTGCTTCAAGATTTTCCATCTCTGCCAGGAAGGGTCTCAACCTTTGTTGTCTCATATTGAAAGGTCACTGCTTCATCCTCCAAATCCTTTTCATTTCTCTGCTACCATATCACTTCCAGTTCCACTTAGTCTTTTCTGAGAGGCACAACCAGGACTGCACACACAGCACTTGAAGCATAGTACATCCTGGCTTTATAACGTTGCAAAATATTTCAGTCTTGTTCTCAGTGGTGATACCTTGCTGATGTTTTGTCCTTATGATACTCAAGACTGTCCCTTTTATATCTGCCACTGCATCTTGAGACAATGTATTTGAAAACCCAGTGATGACTCTAAGGTCTCTTCTGGCACCTGCACCTCCATTATAGCTGGAATTTACAGGTCAGGTTTCAGCATCATGCAAATATGTTTAGATTACTGTTCTCTACATGTGCTGCCTCTCATTTACTGATACTGAGGCTCATGTGCACCATTTTTGGAGATTTCTCTGTGCACTGCCTTTCACAGCTGGTTACTGAAGGTGATGAACACGGCCAGCACTGGCATGGGTGCTTGATGTACTGAACGGGAGGCAAATCACAGTTCTGTGGTTCTGAGACCCTCCAGAGCCCTTTCACACATGCAAATCACCCTGGCCTGTGTGCCCCCTCCACACTTCATTGACCACACAGCCCTAATTCCCTCGCCTGCTTCATGCCTTAGTGGCCTTTGGAGAACTTGTCATACTCATTCTTCACATTCCTTTTAGCCTTTCTCATTATTATTTTTTATTTACTTTCAAGGTGTTATGTGTATGGGCTTTCCTGTTATTCCTTTTTGGGGTAAGTATCCATTTAAAAATTCTTTTCCCATGTTATAGCCTGCATAACTTTTCAAATAAGCCTTAAAGGGATTTTACAGACTGCTTTGTTTTCTTTTTGAATTGTGGCACACATTTTACCTGGCTCCTAGCACTTTATTTTTCAACAGCCTCCAGGCTGCTCCTAGGCTTCTTTGATTTTGGACAGCTGCTTTTAAAGGTTATACTGTTTGTTTATCAATGTTTGACCATTTACCTCATTTTTTTACACTGTTCTCTGTCAAATGGAATGGAATGGAATGGAATGGAATGGAATGGAATGGAATGGAATGGAAAAGAACGGAATGGAATGGAACAGGGGAGGAGAGGAGAGGAGAGGAGAGGAGAGGAGAGGAGAGGAGAGGAGAGGAGAGGAGAGGAGAGGAGAGGAGAGGAGAGGAGAGGAGAGGAGAGGAGAGGAGAGGAGAGGAGAGGAGAGGAGAGGAGAGGAGAGGAGAGGAGAGGAGAGGAGAGGGAAAGGGAAAGGAATTGAGTTCTATGGTCACTACCAGAGAGATACTAGTTGGAGTGGCTTCTGTGCATTGCTCCAGGCTTTATCCAACATTACCTCTTTTCTTGTGGTTTCTGAGGCTGTTTGTTCCAGGAAATGCCAGCGATTGTCTCCAGGAAATTTATCAACGATCTTATATTTTAGTACTGAAGCGTAAAAGCAATTGTTGTTCTGTTGCTTAATATTGCCTAGGCAAGTCAGATGGCTTTGTAAGTGGTCTAACTTGCCTTCCTATTATTGAAGTTCTGATTTTATTTCCTTATTGGCTTTTTCAGAGATGAATTGGACAATAGCCACATCAGATTGTATACTGCGTAAGTCCAGGTACTCTTTGTTTCCAGCAGACAAAGTACTGTGCAACCACAAGAAGTTATCTGTGTGCTTAATAGTTGAATCTCTATTTTCACTACCCACTTCTTCCTCACCCGTCTGCACTAGGAGCAGTTCAAGACAACCAGGTAGAGTGATAGGTCTCATCTGTGACAACAGATTCCTCCCTGTTCCAACCCTGGCTGGCAGCCTAGCAGACTCCCACTTGCTCCCAGTGCAAGGCCACCTACAAATGAAAGCAGGCTGAACTTTTAACTAACTGACCTCTCTGGCCTTCCGGCAGCCAAATTCTATTCTTTTTTTTTTTTTTTTTTTTTTTCTTAGAATCACAGGATGTCTTGAGTTGGAAGAGACATTAAATTCTACCCAGTCTCAACTCCCTGCCATGGGCAGGACTGCCCCCCACCAGCTCAGGCTACCCAGGGCCCCATCCAACCTGGCCTTGAGCGCCTCCAGGGATGGGGCACCCACAGCTTCTCTGGGGCAGCTGTGCCAGCACCTCACTGCCCTCTGAGTGAAAAATTTCTCCCTGACATCTAATCTAAATCACTCCTCTTTCAGTTTAAAACCATTCTTCCTCCTTCCACTGTTCCTCATGCTTTCCTTTATTTCCATGGCAGCAAGGTGACCTTTATTTAAGAGCCCCTGGCACCTGCAGAATGTATATAGCACTGCCACCTGCTGAGTTCAGTCTGGAAAATATTGCCCTCACTCAATCTTTGCAGATACGGGCCCAAACACAGACTCATTGAGTATGATCACCAAAATTTTGATTAAAGTACAAAAAGATGGAATAGTGGTTTTTTTTGCACTCAGCTTTCCCGAGTTTAAACAGCAAGTTAATCTAAGTGCTAGTAACAGACATTACTGGCTTGTAAGGACTGTTTGAGCTCACTGCTGGGTTTTCTGACTATTTTTATCTGCAAAATTTAAGCACAGAAAAGCTCAGGATTTACATTCACTTTTTACTTAGAACCATATCTTAAGGAATCTTAAGGGTGGAAAAGACCTCTGAGATTACCCAGTCCAACCATCAGTCCACCCCCACCATGCCCACTGACCACATCCCTCAGTGCCACATCCACACAGTTCTTGAACACCTCCAGGGATGGTGACTCCACCACCTCCTTGGGCAGCCTGTGCCACTGCCTCACCGCTTGTTCCGAGAATAATTTTTTCCTTATATCCAACCTGGAGTGCCTTTGGATTGCATTAAACCACTATCAGCTCTGAGTGGCATGAAATAGGCCCATCATCTAAGAGGCTCTCATGTTCATTTGTACTTTTCTGCTCTTTGTTGTACCTTCCGAATATAAAGTACTAACGCAGTAGTGGTTGAAAATAGGTACCATAATTCCAGCAATTTTTTATCTATCACTTAAAGAATCCTCATGTATTATATACAAGGGATATCCGTGTTCTCTGCAACCACATGATGAATGAGAAATGAAAACATGAGGTTTTCCAAGCAGCATTAACTACAATTCCTGCAAGTCCACATGTCATTACTAGACATATTGTCTGTGACTGTTTCTGAAATGTGCATTTATCAGAAAAGCTTACTCTGTATGGAAGAAAAAAACACACATTTTTTTCTAGAAAAAAAAAAAAAAATCCCCACTGTAAACATTAGGAAATGACAAATACTCTTAGGACATATTTATGTATCCAAAACAATATAAATTATTAAAAGGAAAGGAATAAAAAACAACAAAATTTATCTAAAAATAACACAAAGTGCTTAATAGATTTGTTTAAGAGTCATAAACAAATAACCCATGAATACTTCAAAAGAGTTAGTGTTGCAGGAAGCAGACACCCAGAAGATTTTATTAAAGATTCAAGCATTTATGAACTGTGTGCTCCGTATGTTAGAGCAGGGGACGGGCAGTCAGGAGAGTTGCTGTGTTTCGCAGCTCTACCTCATGCCTTCCCTCAAGTCAGTTGACAAGCAGGTGCATGGCTGGACTTTTTTAAGGCAGGTACCAACCAGGTAACCTCTTGTTTGAAATCCACATGATATAAGATTTTACCTATTTACATACATTCTTCCCTCAAACACTTCATTCTTTTCCTCCCTACAAATGATCCCACTGACAATATAGCCCTCATGAAAAGCTTAGTCTTAGGATCATGAGCTGCACTGAATGGGAGCCCAAGACCAGGCATACAGAATAAAAGCAGGAAAAGGAAGAGGAAACCATTCTTGGCTCCAAGGCTTCAGAGTAGCTGGCTGGTACCTGCGGTAAAGGGAAAATCCTCCAAGAAAGCTGTGTCAGAATGTTTACATCTTCTTTCCTGCTTCTTGGGGCATCTGCATGTTTCTGCAGTTCCTCTTCAAATCTAAATATGTACTTCAGTTAACCTTAAAACAGACAAGGGAAAGATTTTCATACCATTTTAAGACTATATTGATGTGTCATAATATGAGGGCTACTCCAAAAGTAATGCTTCATACTTTATGAAGTTGACCCGCAACATCAGAGGCTGACGTTGGAGGTATGGCAGTAGAGACTGAATCTTCTTGTCAGTATTCCATTACATTTTGCTTCTGTGTGATAGATGGCAGCAGAGGGGCAGTCTGACCCCAGCAGGACACTATCTGAACAGAAGGGCATTCACTGATTGGAAAGAGCTGTGAATCCTGGTCATATGGAAATTCCAGCTATATCTTAATGTCTAATGTGAAAGACTGATTTCTCTTGTGGTGACATTTCAGAGCCACAGTACCCCAACACTACCTTCTCTTCAACAGTTTATAGTTCATGTATAAGACCAGCAGCAATGAGTGAAAATGAGAAGAAAGCTTCAGGATGGAAAATTGGCCCTACCATGTAGCAATGGCACAACAGCAAAAACACCAGTTAGCAATAGTCAGAGCATGCTTACAGCTCAGCCACTACCTCCACATGTTATGTGGATGTGTCTATGAAAAGCAATTGCCTTCGTAGTTAGGCAGGGACTCAGGGGTGTAAGACTGTTTCATCCGCTCCATACAAACCACATGGCTGTGTAAGGAGGGTGCTCATTAGGTCTCTTATGAGTTGCACAATCATTCATAATTAAAGGTTAAAAAAAAATAATCTTTCCACAACATGGCCTCTCTTCCCCTGCTCCACAATTTTTTAACTCTGCACCTAGAAAGGACATTTTGGTTGTTTTCTTTTGTTTCCTTAGAAAACATCTTAAGGGAACGTAAGAGGCACACATCTTTACTTTCAAAAAAAGCCCCAAAACTCCAACAAACCAAAAGTGGTAAAAGAGAATACAAATACCCCTGTTTTCTTGTAATCCAGATTCTAAGTGGATTTAATGGCCCTGTTAGTGCTGGGCAAAATTAAGTCCTTATGAAACATATTACAAAGTACCTTTGTAGATCTCATTTTTCAATAAAAAAAAAAAGGGTTTAGGTCATGTTGAACAATCTGCTATTCATTAGCACTTTGCCTTCAATAGGTCACCTTTCATAGTATAATACTCTGTTTTCATTAAGCACCGAATCCAAAAAGGTTATATTTTTAGAACTCAAACAAAAATATAATGTATATTGTAAGTAGAAAGATGGAGAAACACAAAACATTAAGCTACAAAACTCCTATCTTATACAAATCCATCTGATTCAGAGTTTTGTTTTGCCTTTCTCTGAATGCTGTGATCATTATGAGAACAGCTCATATTTTTTAAATATGAAATGTTAGGTGCAACATTTGTTGTTCAGCCAGGAAAGGGGAAAAAAGAGAAGGAGAGAGAAGGAAAAGAAAGAGCAATAAACAAAAGTAAGCAGAACTTGCAGACTTTGACATGTTCAATGTGACCTATATTTCAGAGAATAATAGGAGGCAATGTGTAACTTGGTCTACCTATATTTTAATAGATAAATGTATGCCAGTTACCAATTATATCAGGTTTTTGGATTTTTTTGTTTGTTTTGTTTATTTGTTTTATTTCTTTGTGTTTCAGGTTTGCCTAAGGAATACTTTTAAGATTAAAAATTCTCCCCTCATTGTTCATGTATATAAATAACAGTTACTTTGAGGCACAAAACTCTCAGACTATCTCACATTTCTTAAGGCTATTCCAGCACATGGATATGCTATTTTTCACTGATCATTTGCATCTGAGTGCCTTAATCGTCCAGACACATTACATAGGTAAGAAAGAATGGGTAAATAACCTCCTCCCCTTACATCTTTTGCAAAATTGTGATAAAACTTCCATCTTTCTACCTTAGGTAGTTCATTCTATTGTCTAGAAGCACTGCATTATTTGCAGTGACCAAACAGTCCTCCCAACTGGTGAGTCATGGTGCAGGTGGCTGAATTTGCACATGATGCATTAATACAGACTTGTTCACTGTTGACTAAAAGAAGCAACAGTAGATAGTATGATCAATAGTACCTGCCAGAAATCTGTAATTCTCTGCAGCACACACAAATGGAGCCCGGAAGCAGAAATCAGTGTTATTAACTTCAGTCCTCTCTGCCATATACAAAGTAAAGGAAATTCAGTTTTTTCCTTACATTACAAATAGGAATTTTATTTTTTCTTCTTTTCTCTTCACACTGGAATAAAGCCTTGGAAGCAGACTCTTTCCTGTCAGAGCCCTAACCGTAAGATAAAAGATCCCCTCACCCCTTTATTTTCTTTCAGCCCCAAGTTATCTCCAACACTTCTGAATAGGGTGCATGGAGAGCTCTGTCATTCAAAATGTCAAGATGTATGTCTCAGCCACAGAAGCCCCTCAGCTGTACCTGAATTTGACTTGTGGTCTTGGAGACCAGCAGCTCCTCTTTCTATGAGAGCAAATGTAGGGAGACCAAAAGTAGTCAACTTAAAGGTTGGTAGATCACTCTGAAGTCAGTCTTAGTAAATTGTGCATTTCACTTTTCTTCTCCCCTCTCCATTCTCTGAACGACAGCTTTCTATTGCTTGCTTTGTTTTTTTTATAACTATTTGTATACTCTATTTGAATCAAAACTGTTTCCAAGGAGTATTTATACTGAAAAATTGGTAATGTTTACACATAAATAGCATAGAGAACAGACAAGTTTGAGTGCTGTATTAATGTTTGAGTGACAAACAGGGATCTGATTTATGTGAGGTAGATCTTTGCAGAGAAGAAACACTTTAATTCTCTGTTTCCATTCTCTGCAGATTGGAAATAATTTCTTACCACACCGTGAATTTTAACATATATACACCCTTGCAAACGATAATCATACACATTTGTGAAATTACTCCCATAAATGTTATTATTCCATTCCAGAATCCTATGTTTTAAGTATCATGTTCAGTATATATTGGAAAGAAGCTTGTGGTAAATCTATGGAAACATCATTTGTATTTAATCACACAGTTGGGAGTAGTTACAGTAACTAAGTAGATGCAGGCAGTTTAAAATGCACAGATTGTTACTGCAACCTAGCTTGCCACGGGCACTTTTTCCCTTTGATAGCGCAAGTGCTGAATAAATAAAGTACAATCAATGCTCAGAACTGGTTGAAAAAGCTGTGCCATGTAGGTTATGCTGTCCGTCCTGTGAAGGCCACATAGCTAAGCTGCTCCAGTATGAAAGCACAGGGCATACGGGCAGCCTTCATAGTGTCTTTTGTACATCTTATCTGATTCTAAAAGGTACAGCAGCAACTTCACCAGGCTTAAGTCAGCTCCTCTTTATGCTCTTTGGGTACTTTTTCCTGCAGAAGGAAGCAGGTCTAAGACACCTTACCTCCTTCAGGAAAGCAAGCATCTGTTTGGTGCCAGCTGCACACACAGCATCAGAGCTGTGCCACAGTGGCTCCTCAGCAGGCAATTCCTGTTCAGCATCTTTCTGTTCCAGCAGCTTTTAAGACTGTGTTTGACAAATACTGGAAAATACAGATTGATTTAAGTTTGAAGAACAATTTTTAATTAATCTAGAACCTGGATTATTTTCATAAATGTAAAAAATTTTACAGGTATGGATACAACAGTGGTCAAAATGTGAATATCTATTTGTATCAGTTTGTTTACCTCAAAATTGCTGGCTTAAGTATGGCAGGGAATAAAATCTTAATACTCCTTCTCATTAAAATTATGAAAATAAATGCAGTCGTATGTATATACTCTGTGCATGTTCCAGTAAGATGAGCATACAAGGATGCCCAAAGAGGAGGAAGCAAATGATTCTGTGTGTTTGTCTAAATATAATCTAATAGATGGTAAGGCAATTATATACTGTGGAAATGGCCCTTACAGAAAAGCTGAAGGTAGGCAAGCAAAGCTATATCTGTACAGTAGCATGCTTAGTTTTTTAAGTTTTACTTAATCAAGTTTTCTGTGAAACAATAAAATAGACCCTTGTCCATCTATTATGGAAGAGTCATTGATACAACTTTTGCTGCCTCCTGCATTAGTGCTATACATGATGTTTATTTTCCCTTCCCTCTTTTTCCAAGGAATAAATGAACTGCTTATGTGGAGTTCAGTAACATAACTGCACAAAATTAGTTACAAAGAGAAATGTCAGAGTTGATATTCCTGACACAGCCTTTTTAACTCTTGTTATGTCTTAGGCTTGCATATCTGCGATGGAATAATGCAGCAGTCCAAGCTCCCAGGAGGCACCTGCTACCACTGTCTTTTAGGTTTCTAGCCTGTGGCCTTGATTGAAAGGGGAGCTTCAAATGGGAGTACTCATTCTTTATTATTAAAAAATGGGCATTCTGGCATGTCTTTGTGAGGAAAAAAAAAAAAAAGAAAAAGAAAAAGAAAAAAAAGATTTAAAATATTTGCTCTCTGTTCCCATGTAAAAACTTCTTAGATAGTGTTGGGCAATTGATGTTGAAGCGGAGTTAGACAGCCTTTGAAACACTTACCTAGTTCACTAGCATTATGGAAGATCCAGTTCACTGCAGTTTAGATTCATAGACAGCATTTTGCTTTCCTGTGATCAAAATGCCTGTGCATTTTGAAGGGCTTATCATCAGAGTTGAATCTACACAAAGCCTAACCTCAGAACAGCAGTGAAAAGCATACATTTGAAGGGCTTTGATGCTCTATCACATAGCCATTCCGTCGCTATAATGGAAGAGGAGTACATGACAGACTCTGCTCGTGCCTGTCATTCATAGATCTCTGTTACATATATCAAGAGTTCCTGATTTCACAGTGAAATTGTGTTGGTAACTCACTAGGCTGCAGAATCAATGCTCACTGCATTCATCACTGCATTCATATTACTTTCCTTTCCTCACACTGCTGAGAAGTATGTATGCTGAAATTATTTTATTTTCAAAAAGATCTCTTTAGTACATTTACATATTTTAGCTGGTGTTATAACCTACCAGATCACAGGAAAGAGGTTTACTGAAGTCCTTCATACCTCTTGTTAAAGAATAAATAAGTGCAGGCAGTTAAAGGTGAGATGTAAGCAGAAAATGAGAGATTTAAAATATTAATATTACACTCAGGACATTTTTTCCTTACGTGCTCAGTCAGTGCAATATTCTTTATAAAGCAGTTTGGCAAAAGATTACGTAATATATGTCTGTTTGAGAGATATGTTCCTTGAGAATGGAAGCATTCATCTTCATTGAAGAAGTTCCATGACCTGCTGTTAGTATCAGAAATCTTTGTGTGTCCAATCATGTGCACTGCCAACCTCTGGAAAACACCACAGGTGAGTGGGCCTCCAAAGTGTTAAGAGAACAGGTGTCAGAAGCAGGTGCATCCTTCCCTCGTGCTCTCCCTTCCCTCCCTCCATGACCTCACTGAGTGCCAGCATCTGACTGTAGCCCTCCTTCCCAGCACTTCTCTGCAATGCAAAGGTATATTGTAGGGTAGCACAAGTAGAAGTGGTCATAGCAGTAGAAGTCTCACTATACTCTGTGCTTCTACTTTGATACAACATTGTGACCTGTGACACTGTGGAAAAGGATACATATGTAATAAGAACAATAAGCAGCATCGTAGTAACCTGTTGCTAGACTCTGGACTTTAACCCAGTTCTTGGAGAATAATTTCCCTTGAAGCATTCTTCTTTTTCTCTTAGCCTAGAGTCCCAGTCAGCCAGCCCAACGATGGCTGCCTCCTGTTCCCTCCAGGACCATGCCCTGACTGTGGAGCTGAGCCTAGTGCAAGTGTTTGCAGGGCAGAGTGGGGAAGGTGTCTAGGTGAGGCAACAGACTCCAAAAGGAGCCTGGTGAGCTCTCATATATTTATGTCTCCCATATTTATGTCTGGGGCTTATGGACCTCTTCATCAACACAGATCCATGGCTGAACTTTGGTCTTCCATTCACATCAGCTAGAAACTTTCAGCCTAGTTGATGTACTCATCTAGACCACATCCATCCATCTGCGTATCCTTTATACACTGCAAGTGCAGTGGGGAAATAAACTTGCTATGTCCCTAGTTTTACTGAGATATGAGCAGTGCTAATTGGCTACTCATTGCTAGACTGAGCAATATGTTTTCCAGATTCCCTAAAAAGAGTGACTTATTGGCTCAAACCTTCTCATCTTCCTTCACCACTCCCATTATTTATTATCTTCTAATTCTCCAGTAATTCCTTAGGTCTAAATCAGGCTAGTGACTCAGTAATTGGCAGTGTTCTCTGTAACACTGCCACTGAAATAGTATGGGTGTCAGATTTCTCGATCACTTTTATATGATCCACACTTTTCTGTGATACATGTCAGGCAAGGTATTTTTTCTCTTCCTGACTGAACTCCAGTTTCCAGTTTCTACTGAAGCCTGGTAAGAGTTTTCTCCCTGACCTCAGCGGCTGCTCTAGATCCAAGATTGCCACATGGAATTTTTCAGTTCTCTTTTCAGACTTTTCAGTTCTCCAGCACCACAGAGGAGTTCACAAGTTTCCACTGTCGATCCACAGGAAAACCATTGCTGAATTTGTCCTGTTCACATTCAAAGTCGTGACTGAAGATGAGAAAATCTAAGTATTGTGATACAATAAAGCCTCTCATGAGTTTAGCAGGGAAGCTTAAAAAAGTCAAGAGAGTTTCAGTGATAGATCATGTCTGTTTTGTAGTGCCTGCAAGTAAAACAAGAGGGAAGGAGGTCCTTTCACCTGAAGGGACTTAACAGGATAAAGAAGCAGTGAAAATACAAATGCTGATTAATTATGAAGGAATAAAAAGAAAAAGGAAACATAATGGATCAATTCTCTAATTCTGGATCATCAGCGGATCATTTTTAAAACTCTTTGTGAAAGATCATTTGTGAAAACTCTTCAGCTTATGGTTCAATTTAAGCATGTAGGCAAATCCAATTGATAGCTTTCTGTTCATTTTTTTCTGTTTACTTAGGTGCAAAAATTCAGCCTGATGCAAAGAAAAACTTCTATGAAAATTATTAAACAAAATATTAAATGCAGGTTTAAAAAAAAAAAAATCACCACTACAAAAAAGACAAATGGAATTCTGGAATGTGTATATACAAAGGTCACTCCAAAAGTAATGCCTCCTATTAATTGCCATGGAAACTTCAATAGATACAAAGAGCACAATAACACTATTTGATGGAAGAAATTCTCAGCTACAATTTTTCAGCATTCACCAGTGATGAACAAGAACCTGCTTGCTGCACTCATAAAAATCTCCGCCAGCTGAGGTCACCCACTGCATCACAGGTGCTATGATGGCATCGTTGCCATGAATACATTGAGCATGCAGTTAATCTTTCATTGGCCTGAACAGATGGAAGCCAGAAGGTACCAATTCTGGACTATATGATGAGGGCTGAAGGACAATCCAGCCAAGATTGTTAATGTCCTCCACAGTCTTCAAACTAGTATGCGGGGTCTGGTGTTATTGTTTTGCAAGAGAAAGATTGACTTCTTCTTTGGCCTGACTCTGGAAGTTCAAGCCTTCAGCCTAGACAGCATCACAGTATAGCTGTCAAAGTTGATACTCTGTCTGGGTTCCAGGAAATCCATAAGCATAACCCCTTTCCTTTCCCCAAAAAACAGTGACCATCACTTGCTGAGGGCTCCATCCTGAACTTTTTCTTTGATGGAGAATCCTCCACTGTCGTCACTGCACAGACTGCCATTTTCATTCTGGCTCATAGTAAGTGACGCCGTGTCTTGTCATTGGTAATGATGTGACCCAGAAATTGTCACCTTCAGCCTTGTATTGATTCAGTAGGTCTTGGCAAACTTACATACAGTGTTTTTTCAACTCTTGTGTGAGTATTTGTGGGATTCACCTGGTGAAAATTTTCGAAAATGCAGTGCTGCCATCATTGTTTCCAATGTACTGAAGCTGATATTCAACTCTGTACACAGCTTGGTTGCAATCCACCAATTTTCATGAATGAACTGATTGAGATGCACTTCATTTTGTGGTGCAACTGCTGTGCATGGCCATTCAAATGTGGCTTTTCTTTCATGCTGCCATCTCATGTGGCATGCTATTACTACTGAAACACAACACCCACTACCTCATTGTGCTCACATCCACTGATTGGTCTCCATAAATGTTCAGCAAGTGTTGATAACAGTCAACAGGCGCCATTTTTTTTCACATGGAGGAATTCAATGACACACCTTTTCTTCATACACCTTTCCAGGTCAGATGCCATTTTGTCAGATGGCTCCTCTGCTGTCATCTGTTGCATAACAACAGAATGTAAGAATATTTGTGGGAAGGTTCAACCTCTAGTGCCGTGCCACAAATATCTGCCTCTGCTGTTGTGAGCCAAGATCATTAAGAGGAGGCACTACTTTTGATGCAGTTGTTTCTTAGGTTTTTTTTTTTTTAAATTTTGCTTAAGGCTGCATAACTGTAATATGAAATTTACTACAAGTCTGCTCGCCTTCTACAAAAATCAGTAATTCTCACTGCCTGTGAAGATGGTAGCATTATTTTTCCAAAGAAAAATATTCCAGTGGTTGTCTGTGTGCAGTAGATAATGTCAGCAAATAGTGCTGCTTTATCAGACAGTTGCTCAGTTCCTCTGGAAATCTTACAGAGGACTTTCTGGATTTTAAATCAATATCAATAAGTCTGGGGCAATTTGCTTGGAACATCTAATTACTTTTCCCCTCCCACTAGATTTTCAGGCCAGCTGGTTACCTCGGGGCTTCAAATACCACAGGATCCATCTTTCTCTCAGAACTGTTTTCAACTTTGCATGCCTGCTTTACGTTCTTGGAGCTGGAAGTCCTAGGTGGCATAATCTTCTATTAATTTATGGGCAGAGCCAATCCAATAATACAGTACATGCCTTTTCTATGTATTGAATTTGTTCATACCCTGTAAATCTTGCTTTTAAGATGCTGTGGGAAGGAGCTCAGAAATGTAAATTGCAATTTTCTGTGGTGGGGAAAAGATAAAAATCAAAGAAAAATATTCACAACTAAGAAACCCAGCTTAAGAACACAAAAGCTAAAAATAATAAAGGAAATAATCTAAATATCTACATAGAAATCCTGCAAATACTATATATCAAGTATATTTGCTTTATCACAATGGAAGTGCAGCAAGCAGCTGGTAGAGCTTATTGTTTTTTTTTCTAATGATATTTATTTCTTGTAATCCAAGCTAAACGATAGTAAGAAGTTATCAACAGGAAGGCAGCAATACATCTAGCTGATCCATCTGTAGGTGTCCCTGTTCACTGCAGGACAATTGGACTAGCTGACCTTTAAAGGTTCCTTACAACTCAGATGATTCTTTGACTCTATGTTCTGCATTCCTGTTCTATCATGGCAACTACTTGGGATGAGTTCTGCCAGAATAATCTCCTATGGGATTTGTGACGAAGCCTCCCCAACTATGAAAAGCATCTTTGCACCAGATAGAAGACTAGAGAATACATGGGAATATGCTCTAGAACTGGAAAAGACACAAGCATAATAGAGATCTGAAGATATCTGAAAGGAAAGTTAGTTTGGAGAATTTGTTCACTGCCTTCTCTAGTACATAAGGTAAGAAGCACCACCTTCTGAAATGTCCCAAAGAAATGAAAGGGTAATTTGCACAAAGAGTAGAGGGTTTTGTTTGTTTGTTTGTTTGTTTTGCCACAGAAAACAAGGATGGTGAAAACTATCCAGATAACTGCAGAACAGCAGCTAATAACAATAATAGTAATAAAAATTACAGGGTTTTGTAAATAAAAAATACCGCTTCTTGTCCAGGAAAATCTCAATCTTCAGTCAGCTGTTTTCTAGAAGTCTGTACTGGGGAAGAATCATCATATTTGTTGCGATTTTCATTATCTTCCCTAGATAGTTGATATCACTCACTGCCAGAGACAGGATATATAACTGGATGATCAGACCTAGTCCAGACATTTTTATATGTTTTATGTGAGATATTGTAACTGACTGTGAACTGAAATATGTTCCCTGAAATGCGCTCTCTTTTCCTTTTAAGCTCAGAGGTTGAATGAGTCTCATCACTGTAGGCAAGGAATTTTTTTTGTCTGCAGGTCTCCAGGATGCTCAGTTAGGTTTATGTGAGCCTACGGGGAGCCTAGTGAATGATTCCGCAAGGGTTTCCTCTCATGCTTGGGGGACAGCAGGCAGGAGAAAGGAGGAACAGACAGAGTTTGAGGCCAGAAAGTGTCAGCCAAGAACTTAAGACTCCATCACAAATAATCATGAATTAAATACTGTAAAAGATAAACTATTCATTTTTAGTTGGATTGTTCCAGTGGATAGTCACACTTCATGTTAAAAATAAATAAATAAATAAATAAATAATAATAATTTTAAAAATGTGCCATAATATTTTTGCCCTCCAATTCCACTCAGTGGCTGCTGTAAGGCATCTGTTATGTTTGTAAGACTGTTTGGTGTGATAGGAGATGCTATATGCACAACCTGAAATAGTTGCATATTACAATCAAATTATATCTCAGTTTTGATAAACTCTCCTACCTGCTCTTTATTTCTCATTGTTAAATGTTTGTGTAGCCTTGGTGAACTTCTGTGGCTCTCACATGAGGGTTTTTCAATTCTTTCTTAAATGTGGGCTGCATCTTCACCCTAATTGTAAAGCAACCTCTGCAGAATGGGATGGGAATACTCTTTGGTGTTATAGTACTGAATAGAGAGACTTTTGTGTTTCATTGTTCACTCATTCTGATCTCTAGGTCATAAAGCTGATTTTGGTTCATTTTACAACAACAGATTGTACAACTACAGCTATATAATACAAACAGAAATTTGATAATCTGAAATTTAGAGGGTACTGATACTTTGTTGTTGCTATGTCAAAGCAATCTCTCTAGATCAGCTGAGACTGTTTATTAACATACCAGTATTTTATAAATGCTACCTCAAAAATAAGGAAATCTTCAAAAGCAGAATCCATTGTGATCTCAATGTGTGTAAGAGCTAGCCATGGTAAAATTACTATAGAAACTTAGATGCCTATATGACTAATTTAGACCCCCAGTTCACACATTCGTTTTAGGACACTAGTCAGTACTTCTGCCTGAGAGAAGGGCATAAATTTAATGGGAAATAGTACATGGTTTCAAATATTTTTTTGAGGATAAACATGCTAAAGTGTATATGTTAGCTGAACTGTGATCCTTCTTTGCTAACTTCTTCAAATACCTATGTCTCTCCACTGACTTGATGGAAAACCTTAGTAGGACTTTTTCTAAAACTTACAGTAGATGTGCTAATTTGGTATCTCATAACCCTACCTGATGTTGCAGATGACTCACCTATCAACCTATACACAACAAGACAACTCTTTAATGTCTGAGGGCAGACTCATTTACCCTAACTAACTCATAAGTACTCTAACACTATTTAATTTTTCAACAAGTGAATAGTGCAGTAAGGAACAACTAGACAGATATATGTTGTCTGTGTGGAAGGACCTTTACACTGAGCATAATTTCAAATCAGGTTCATTGGATCCTGAGGAGAACTGAGAATATCCCTGCCCATCTCAGGGGCGGGGGAAAGGAGCACTGTGCTTGTATGTTAACAGTGAAGCAAGAGTGGTCTTACAATCTGTTGTTCAACATTTATTAAAGCAGCATGAGTGAAGGAGACAAGAACTGAACTCCAAGGCTCCTAGCTAGATTTGCACATCTCTTATTATTATTGGTAGGTATTGACAGCGAGTCAAGTAGCAAACTCAAAGCCTTGGTGGTACCTGTACCTGTGGATTTCTTAGGAAATAAATTGTTGCTGAAGCCCTGTGGGAAATATGGACAACTCACATTCAGTCTTGTTTATTTTAATTCAACCAAGAATATTTCTTTAAAAAGAAATTAAAAAAAAAAATAAAAAAATCCACTACAGGAGCCTGGGAAATTTCTAGCGTTTTAACTGTCACATTTTGAGGATTACATTGAATGCTACAAGAAAGCTAAGTAGTGAAAAAGCTAGCTGTCTTTTCCTACAGGAGGAGGAAAAGATGATCCTGGCAAATGGGGCATGCTGGGAATATGGAAGTTGTCAAGAAATTCTTGTTTTGAGGTTACCAACGCTTCTACCCACAGCTCCAGTTCTTGCCAGCTGTACCTCGCTTTCAACATAGCGGTCAATTCCTAATTGCATATTGGGATACAACGTGCACTTTTGACTCTAGAGTCTAATTTAATGAAAAGGTTTGCTGTCTTTTTTGGCTAGAGAATGTCAGAGGTGCTCTTTGCATAAGACACCGTTTTGCAACTGGTTTACTAACATCATTTTGCTATTCATACCTAGGGGATTTAGGAAAAACACAGTTCCTGACACAGTTACCATGAAGGCCTAATGTTCATAAATGCCAGGTTGTCAGTCTCATCAGGTCTAAGCAACCGAAATAGAAGGTGCTTTTTAATGCTACCCCAGAGTCAATTAAAATACAGTAATGCTGACATCTGCAGAATACAGAATGATCAAAGTAAAGAATGCCCATACAGCTTCTGACATAAAAACAGTGTGTTTGGCGGCAGAGTGACACAGTGTAACAGGTCAGGTAATTATGAGAAAATCTATGATGTATCTGTTGCAATTGCTTAGCTTCTTTCCATTATCAGAGCCATCAAACAGAACAGCGCTCTCACTTCTCCTGATGGATCGTAAAGCTAGTGACACTCTCGCTCTCCTGATACAGATGGCATCTCAGGAGCAGCTGAATTAATTTGACAGTAAATAGGTGATAGCAATCGCTGTCTTCTCCCTTTTTTTATTATTTTTATTATTTTTTTAATTGCACCAGGACAGCTTTTAGCACTTCTGGGAATAGCTCAAAAAGCCTATGCCATGATTAGCAGTGTACCCCCCTCTCCTGTAACCCCCTTCCAAAGCTTTTACTGCTGTTTTATTTACATAATTGCTCAATGGAAACAAAATTTTATTCTCCCCCATCTCCCCACCCTAACTCTCGGTCTGAATTATGTGCATTAATTATCATGATTAAGGAATTCTCTCATTTTTTGCCTTGATGTGTTTATTAAATTAATGAAGGAATCTGACACATGGGCTTGTATGCTTAGGGTACAGTTATGCTAAAGTCATGGGTATATTTTAGATGGCTGCAAATTTTCTGCCTCAGTAACATTATAATTGGCTTAATGGATTTTCAGTTATGTGCATTGGATTTCTCCCCTCTCCAAAGCAGACTAATTACAGCTTTTTACATTAAATTCTAATAGATTTCAATTTATCTCCTCTAAATTATCACAATAATTACAGTAATAAATTAGGCATGTAGCTGTCATTAATCTAAACAATCTGAATTGGGTATCATAGCAGCACCACACAGACTATGTTTCCTAAATGTGTATTCAAATATATTCCTAACTGTATAACTATTGTGTGGGAGGGTCTCCTTTCCCAACAAGCTACAAAACCCAGAAGGCAGAATGGAAAGAGGCAGAGGGGAGAGAATGGAAAAGGAGATGAGGGGATGGAGTAAAAGTCAAAACAGACCAAATTTGAGCAAGTATTGTGTGCAATTAGACTAAGAATTACCTTGGACAAGAATGTACCTGACGTATCCTGGCAGACCTCAGACTTCATCACTAATTTCTGATGGTTGTTTTCCCTCTTATATAAAAATATGTTGCAAATGTTTCTTTGCTCAAGAATATGTACTTGAAATTGCAGCTGGCTGAATCATGAAATTTTACCTTTCATAGGAAATTTTGGCAAGGACAACTTTGGTTGTTTTGTTGTTACTGTTGTTTTGTTTTGTTTTTGTTTTTTTTCCTCTCATTTAGAACAATGCCTAACTGTCTGGAGCATATCACAAGTGGAAATTCTGAACAATTTCATGAAGGAAACTCATGTGAGTATTGTTTTCAAATTAAGTGTGTTCATCACTTTTACCTTTCCATGCACTTGACTTGATTCTAGTCAGCTTCATAAATGTTCTTCAGCAGAAGGCTGTAAGACACTGACAAGCTCATATCACTTTCCTTGGCAGCTGCCAAGGACTTAAGATTGTAGAATTTAGGACTGGGACAATTTCCTTCATATCCCTCTGCTTCCCCAGGCATCTGGACTTCCAAAATGTCTGGCTGCCTACGTGCCTGAATCCCAGGGCAGATGATCCCTTCACACCGAGTAGTCATCACTCCCAGGTCTGCCTCAATAGTTGTTCAGGAAGGATTTCAGAAAACAAAGCCCAACAAACACATCAGTCCTCCCTGTGATATCTGTTTACTTCTAGACTATCACAGACATATCAGTGCTGTTCCCTATTGTAGAAGTTAAAGCAGTAGTGTCACTGTGCATACACCTACTCATGGTGTAGTCAATTCTGCGTCGCAGCTGTGTTATGAAGCACGGTCATTGTGCAGCCACATGGTATGGCTATGGTGTACAGGCACTTCTGGGGAGATGACCAGCCTGGCTTTTGGAAATTGCAAAACTCCTATCAAGAGAGTCAGCAGGTCCCTTCACAACGACCAATCCATGTGGGTGGGTGGCACACAGAAGTCTGTGCCTTGGTGAATATGCCACAAAGCTGTGGATGCCTTGCACTGTTACCAAAAGGGCCTCTTCCTCAAATACAAAGCGCTGCTTGCTCAGGCATGTGTCATTTTCTTACTAGACTTGGACTGCTTGGTTAGTTTTCAATCAATCAGCTCCACAAATAACATATTTTAGTAAGAAAGACTATTGGGACACTTTATCCTACAAAAGGGTGAAAGTTTTTGATCTGTATCACAGCCAGCATGGCTGTATCATCCCAACATTTAACCCAGGGGGAAGGAATTTATGTAGCACATGGACAACGCAAATTTGTATGCATGATATATTTCTATGCTTCCGATTCTCAAAATATTATGATATAAATATCTGTGAAAGACAAAACTGTTTTTTTTTTTTTTTGTCTCAAAGCTTGCTTCGTGAGGCCTTTCTGGTGATAAGACTCTGACAACTGCTAATTATCTAGGGGGTGAATGGTAGTTGTCACCATGCCACAGTATTTCTGCTTATGATTGTAAAGATAAGCAGGAGTGGGACAAGCAGTCTTTTTCAGGGGTGTGGCTTGAAGGAGCTGACCACTGCAAAAGGCAATAATGCTTGTGCATGGCAATGAAGGCACCGCTCCCTGCTGGCTTATCTGCTGGCCCAGGTGTGTCATACTAACAGAGAAAAGAAGAAGAAGAAAAAAAACCCACAGAAATGGGGGATAAAAGGTCCTCACTAAACTACGGACTTTGGAGACAAGCTCCCAAAGACACCATTGACAGAGAATTCCCTGAGGGACCCTCTCCACCCCACCCGAGGCCTGCTTGCTGAGGAGCTTCCTGGCTTTCTCCCATCCCCCGTGGTGATCAGACAAGTTCCTGAGATCAACAAACCTACTATGTACCTCGTTGGACCCACGGTGGTGACTATCTCTTTTGGTCTCTACAGAGACTCCTTGCTTATATTTCCTATCTTTCCTATCGCCCATCTTCCCTTCCCCATCTCCCTAAATGGCTAGGACTTGTAATAAACTGGTTGGACCAACATTTGAACCATTGTTTCTTAATCTCACGCCGGGTATACATATATCAAAGAACCTCCCCTCCCTCCTATAAATTGGAGCAAGACAATATCCTTCTGTGGTATGTACGTGTGAAGCTTTTGGCTGTTTCCATTATGAAAACAGAATTGAATTGATGGGTGTAAACATTAAAAGGATTAAAACGGTGAACTTTGTAAAAAATAGTCCAAACTTTCAAATTCTTGCATTGGAGTTAAAACAGTAGCCTCAAAATGCTGATACCGTATATACAATTGCACAATGTTTAAAGCTTTCCTGAGCATCACAAGAAGACATCTAACACACAGTTTCAATTGATTTCCCATATATACAGTTACTGCATTTCTGCTATAACTCCTCTAGATGAAAAGTCACTAGCATTTTTCCTAGTGACTAAAATATTTTGCAAATTCAGGCTGCTCTGTGAATTTGCAGAGGTTTAAATTGATAACACTTAAAACACATAGCACATTGATTTGGGCTACTTTGCACTGGAATTCCTCTGGAAGGATGTCTGACCTCTCCATTAATATGAAATGAACTCCTTGTGATACCTTAATGAATATGCAGTGTCCCCTTAGTGACATGAGTAACATTTGAAACCTTTATGCATTTTCAATGGGCATTCACCTCAGCTAATCATCAGAGCAGGTTCATTCATAGTCCTATTTCCTGTTATCTGCTTACAAAGTTAAGGTGTTCTTACTGTTTGAAATTTGTCACTTGCTCCAGAAGAAGGAAGAAAAGAAAAAGCAAGTGATGGTTTTAATGGGCAATGTGCCAAGATAAATGGTCCCTGCTGTGCATGTTAGATTTGATGCAAGTGTTCTTTGTGTAGATACTACTTCCTGTACAGAATATTGCAGCCTTATGGCAACCTTTGTCCTTTGTCCTGATGATTGTATGAAATATTAATCTCTGAAACAGTAATGCTAAAAAGAAGCATTCTGCAGTATATCTGGTGGCTACAGCTGCAGACAGGGATTCAGATGTCGGATCCTATTCCTGTCTGCACGATAGTCTCAGTGGGTACTTTTTTCTGTATTTTAGCTCCCTCACTTGTCAAAGAGGAAACATTATCGTTAACTAAGTCCTAGGGGGTTTTCTGCACCTTACATAGATAAGTTGGTAAAACACACTGATGTCCCATATGGGACTGCATGGTAAAGCTTTCTGATTATACTAACCAGAATTAATACTAGACAGTGTGTCATGTTATTTTGTTGGCTGACAGTAGTAGTTAGCCTTGAACATCCTGACCTAAGAGGTACTTTCTGGTATTATTGGCAATTCTTGAAAAGTTATTGCAGTTATTGCTCAGGATCCTTCAGTGCATTTTGCTTTGATGATGCATCCTTAAGGATGTATTTGTGAGGCTTTGTGGGGCTGATGTCTCACAGGTCATTTCCATCTTCTGGGCACCATGGGCAGCAACAAAGATCAGGCAGTGGGTACACCTTTTCTTTAGGTCCGTTGATAGTCAAATTCAGAATGGATTTTTTAGAGATGGTAAAAGACATCCAACAGGTGGTTTTGTTCTTCACACCAGACACAGGGGGAATGAAAAGCTTTTGTGTGCTGTTATCCTCTGCATTTCTACATTCTTAGAAAGGAACACACCAAACAGACATGCCTTATACCTGCACATTCTACATGGAGGAGTCTGGGTTGTTTTTTTTTGGTTTTTTTTTGTAACCCCTTTTCCACCCTAAATAACTTGGTGAATAAATCAGTTGGAGGGAATAACAAAGCCATTTGTTCCTGTTTTTTTTTTTCTTTTTCTTTTTTTGTTTTTTAAATACCTACCAGGTGGTCTCTGCTTCCTCAGAGGCCTACCTACAGCTAGAGTTCCTTCATTTTCCTTTTTTCTTTTTCTTTTTTTAATCATATGTATTGCTCAAGAGATTGGTAGGATTTATTACCCTCCACAAAGCCTATGAAAGCCCACTATAGAAATTAGAAAAATGACAACAAAAACAATAACAAAAAGGGGAGAAATTAAAAATAGAGATACAGTGTGGTAGTTCTGCTTTGTTTCTCTCTCTTCCCATCATTCCAAAGCTTACAAAATTCATCCCTGCTTATGTGGCTGTATTTCTATATTGTTTATAGCCAATGGACACAGGGATGAAAGGCATAAGTAAAGGGAGAGGAAAAAATTGCATAATTAACTTTCTAAATTAATTCATGACCCAGTTAAAAGGACAAGGAGGGGGTTATTAATTAATTAAGGTGGGAAACCCTGTGGGCATGTGAGATTTAGAGAGTTTTAACTTACCAGCCAGGTTAAAAGGCTTTCTACGGGCACTCAGCACTCACTGAATCTGGAATACAGTCAATGTGAAAAAGAAAAAAAAGGTGAAAATATATTGTAAAAGGTTTTCAGGGAAATAAAAAGTCTAAAAAGACTGGAAATTAATTAGGAGGAATCATTACAAATGTTTCATCAGAATTTGAGGAACAGCTTAGCCTGATTCTCAGCTTTTACAAGCTTACTTAGCCCTACTGAACACAGGCAATGGTTGATGACATAAGGGTAAGATTTTGTCTTGAAATATATTTTTAAAATCTTCTTAAGTCCTAAGAATTTTAGCAGAACTCATGGATTAATAGTTACAGAAACTGTAGCAACAGCTACTGATATTAATTTGAGTGAACTCTTTTGACTTTCTGGAGACACTATAGCCTCTTCATGCAGATGTGGCACCTCTCAGTCAGAATACATTTTAAATCAGCCATCCTGGGTTCCCTCTTTTCTGTATCTGTATCTGTAACTGCAAATGCAGTTTACATTACTACATTTAAGATGCAGCTTTCTATATCTTCATAAAGGCTCATACCACCTCTGCTGCTTCCAGCACATGTCCAGGTACCACAGGATAAAACTTAGAACCCAAGTGAGTTTAAGAAGCCAGTACATCTTGTGTTTTCTTCCTATTATCATTCTTTATATATCTTTGTACAGATTTTTATACATCTTAGGGCTTTGCAGTCATTAAAGTTAGGGATAATCCTTCCATGAACTTCTGGCACAACCAGCAATAAACATGCTAGTTCAGGAATCAGTTTATGAATTCACGAAAAAGGATGTTGCTTCTCATTGACAGTGTCTGAAGCAGATCACATGGATTACTGATGGTTTATTTAGTCGGTCTTACATTTCAATTGTCTAATGATAAATTTAAAGACTAATCATTTTCAGCTGTCTATAAACGCCGCTTTCTTTTGTTGGCTAATACTGACTATGTGTCTTTGTCTTAGCAGCATTTGGCAAAATCTCAATCAGAGTTCAAATATTGTTTCCAAAGCTAATTGTGCAGAAAATCTTTGCTGTTTCCCAGTTTCCCACCTTGGAATATCAAATATTAAAAAAACAATAAGTAATAAATGTAAAATGTTGGGCAAAATGACGTGAAAGTGTTACCACAAACAATTTTGAAATTTAGAAGGAAAAAAAAATTGTCATCAGTAGAGACAGGCCACTGCTAATGGAATTTAGGTCTTTTTATGCATGAAAAATGTCATACTATCTGCACCATGTTACTGTTCCCTAGGCAAGTAACAATCTTCATTGCTTTATGATTCTCTTTTTCTTTCTCATACTGCAGCATTTTGGTGTGAGAATTTTAAAATTAAATCTCCTTATTGTGCAGGCAGGATGTCCAGTTTTATTCTATCAAATGCCACAGAAACAAAGGGAACAATCCATTTTTCCTGATAGAAGCCAACAGTTCGTAAGAGGTTTGAGATGAGTGTAAGGATACAATTTGCCTAGAGAGTGCCTGAGGATCAAGACAACCTGACTTTCCACGGAATGAGTCTGTCAGCTGGCATCTTGCAGTAATTGCTTCCCATGGCAGGACCTTACCAGCCGAGGGAGGACTGCTCTCGTCAACCCAAGAATCAATTTCTACAGTAGCTGAATGATAATTGTTTGCTAAGGCTCGGGGAACTTGTTGCCAAGCCTGAAAAAGGGGCTGAAGCTATGATTGGCATTCATTAACCCGGGATTTGGATTTGATCATTTACCTTAGTAGAAGAACGCGTGGGGGTAAAAGAAGGAGAGGACTGCAAAATGTTCTTTTGTTTGGAAGAAACAAACGAAATCAATCGCAGAATAGGTATCTGAATGTCAAGCCTGAAACCATGTCAGTCTTCACTCAAACAGACCAAATAACATGCACTATCTGGTGATTTGAATGCTTTCCTTCAAGTAGAAACATCTCTTTGGAATTTTTTCCCTGATAGATACCAACGTTTGCGTATTTTGTTCACTATGTTAAATATATCCTTAGTGACTGGTGTCCTGAACTTACATTGCTGGGTTATGTTGTAAAGAAAGGGGTAGAAAACATGTGAGAGGTCCGGAAGACTAAATTCTGAATTCTACAGTGAAAAGCATGCTTTTGCAGGAGGTGTTCACCACTGTTTTGGGTACAGCCTTCACAGTTTTGTTTCCTAGTGTCTGCTGATTATTTATGTGACCTTTTAAAACCTACTGACAAATACATAAACACTATATTTTTTTCTATATTACAACAAATGCATGCATATCACACTGCCAGTGCTGGTTCCGGGAGAAGCACAGGGCAATGACTAAGTCAATACTATGGTATTTAGGTGACTGCTTTAGGGAGATCCTGTATGATCTTCAGCACCTGTCTATGTTTCTGGAAATGGCTGACCCAAATTTTCACCTCACCCCTGAGTTCACTCTACATGCATACAAAGAGAGATAGCGTATGGATCCTGAAGAGACATTCTTTCTATCTTCTCTTGCATAACTTTGTAGCTCTGGAAATAATGAAGCAAATCTAACTCTTCTGCTCAGGCTTTGTTTGCATCTCTTCACTTGCCTGGTTTGCATGCACAGTAAATTTTGCTTGCCCATGTGCAATTTTAGGGAATGAATCAAACAATCCTTAGATCTGGGGGACTGGGACTGGTTCATCATTTGGAAAAATCTGTACTCAGCCATGGTGCTATTTCCCACCTGCAAACCACAAGGAATGCATTCAAATCTTTTTCTGTCCATAGAGAGTTTGGAGTTTAGAGTTTTGTGGGTTTTTTTCACTCCCCCAACCCCCCACCTCCCCTCCACCATCCCCCAGGGAATTTCAACTCTGAACTTGATTAGGTTGAATACCTGAATACACCCTGAATACAAACCTGGGTTGTCAACTTACTCTTCATGGTGTCACACTCTTTGTTGCTCCTCTAGTGGATCAGTCATGACCTTAGCAGCAGCAGTATCACAGTATATGGATGTGAATTATGTAGAGTAAGTAATAACTAGAGATGCGAGCTTGGAGATAAATATTTTACATTAAACTGACCTGTAGAAACCTCAATCTTAAAAAAAAAATCCCCTATGTCATTCTGGTTTGGGCAGGTTCACATCAAATGCTGAATGACTTGAAAGGAACTGCTTAGGAGATACAGGATCCCTCACATACTGCAGACTCCTTTAGTTCACGTGAACATTACATCTCAATTAGATCAGAGGGGAATACGTTTCCCTTTTTTACCGAGATTTTGGACATTACATCCTGTATCTTCAGTGCACTAAATCAATGTGAATAGATGTCAAGTTATAGAATCCCAGTCTGGTGATGGGTTTTCATTCATATTCAACTTGGGGAAAGCAGCTTTGTAAAAATGATGACTTTTCTGAGATTCATAACCAAGAAAGTTATATTAAACGAATTTTGCACGTGCAAAAAGCCATAGTCTCTTATTAAACCAGTCCCAACTGATGTCCTTCAACTAGATGGACATATTACTTAAGAAACATGATTTTCAATCTAAGTTTAGATACGTATATATGTATTATATGCACAACCGATGAAAATGAGGATTTTATGTCAGACAGTACGTACATGTGTATTTTCCAACTTTTATGAACTGCTCCTTCTTAGTGAGCAGATCTGGTGCTTCACAAGGGATTTGGAATATGAACAACTGCCATTCTTTATACTGCAAGAAACAGTACACAGCAGAGTTCTTCTGATCATGCATCCAGTGGTTTGTATAAAACAACTAGGGTGACTTGCCTCTTTGATGTGTCAGACCGATTTAATCTGTGGGCCAGATATTTTCACAGAATAAGGCCCTTAAATGAGTATCTTCAAAGGAACTCTGTGCCTCCAGCTCTTCTGGAGGGGTGCTGCCTAGCCAAAGATGCAAAAGGCTAAAAGGAGTGACACCAGTTTGAAGTCCAGGTAATTTGTCTTAAACTGTAGGTTTAAGACACATGAAGAAAAAAAGAAAAAAGAAAAAAAAAAAAAAAAGAAAAGAAGAAAGCATGCTCCCTGAAGTTAAATCAGAGTGTTGCCATGGAAGTATTTTGTGACTGTACTCCATTTTGATAGCTGGTTTGGAAAAACCAATGGCACTTATGATTTTGTTGGGGCTACTTCTGTTCTCCCACCAAGTAGCCATAAATATAAAGAAGCTGTACTATACATATAAAAGAATAAGCCCACTTTTGTCCTTCCCACCCTCCTTCCCTCTAGTCTGCTAATGGAAAGCAATGTGGCACTGCTTATCTCTGATATACCTTTTTCAGTCAGTGAACATTTACATTCCATACCTTTATCTTCTACATTCCTGTGGAGTTACAGGAGCAATAAGCATTGGATTTGTATGTCTATGTTAAGATAACTTACAGGAAGCTTGAATCATGTGAATCACTGTGATGAGGACAAAACCCCACACACCACCTTGAAAATACAAGTTTTAAAGCAAACGAAGTATTGAAGTATTGCACAGCCAAAGGTCTTTGAAGGTTAAACTGTTGAAATATGATGAAATTAACAAAGTGAAAACTTTTATCTGAAGATGTTTTTTTTTTTTTTTCTTCTTGAATAGAACATCTTCCATCAAGATCTCTATCTGAATGCCCTTACACCATATTGAAATAATACTGCTAGGGAAAAATGATAATAATAAAGGAAAAGAAAAAAACAAACAACCAACCAAACAACCAACCAACCAACAAACAAAAAACAGTAAAAGCTCCATAGGTTTGAT
Organism: Alectoris magna; assembly: GCA_030625065.1. Taxonomy (NCBI): domain Eukaryota; kingdom Metazoa; phylum Chordata; class Aves; order Galliformes; family Phasianidae; genus Alectoris; species Alectoris magna. Next base: position 67,471,083 of record CM060560.1, read on the forward strand.
ATTTTGTGGTTACAGGTTTTGCTGTGTTTCATTTCAGAAAACATAGTTCAAGAAATGTTTCCTAGTTTATGTTCTCCTTGGAAGAAATCCTAATCCTAAACTGGTATTAATCTTCTTCCAGTGTCTGAATTACCATGTAAACAGAGGCTTTCCTGAATGTAATGGAAAATCATAGCAATTACAGTGTATCTCTCTCTCTCTTCATCCTCCTGCTGGACTCATAATCCACAGCATCTTGTATGTGCATTTGTCACTACTATCTCCTGGTATGAGGCTTACTGGAGTATGTGTGAGAACCTTAAATTGTAAGAACTTCCTGAAAAGAAGATATAAATTCAGCCTGGACTTGACTGACAGCTAATGGGATATTTTCCATTACTTCAGGTTTTGCAGGTATCTTTTGGAGAAGAACCTCTGATGACCATGGCAAAGCATGGAAAAGATCTATTCTGCTGTAAATCAATGTAGTTTCATGAGAGAAATATAATTCCGTGGTGCAGTCCCAGAAAGCAATCACTGATGATGCCTGGTTCTAGGTGTGAGCACTGCTGACATTTTTACCTTTTTCCTGAATGACTAGCCCAGTTAAATTTACCTCAACAATAACAGCATTTCCTCAGCAATTCCATTCTCTGCAGGAAAATAATAAGGATTTGAACAACATTGATGTAGAATATAGATTGACAGCCCATGAGGGCTTTTGTTACTATGAGAACCTACGAAGCTTTCCAACTTTTGTGTGGGCACATCTGTTAGTCTCCCCTCCATGTGGTAGATTCTGAGTCAGCACAACTCAAGCCATCCCCTGCCAAAAGCCACATAACTGCATGAATGCAGTGCTGAGCTTGACCTTACAGGCCCAGCTGGCTTGTGGGTTCCTTGGAGGATATTTTTATCCTAACACTGATATTTGTTTTCTTTCAGTATATAAATCTCTCCATGTACAGTCCTTACTTACACTGATGGCCATTATATTATCGTAATGTATAGTGCTATTAGCTTGGCCTCTTCACTGTTGTGCAGTATTACAACTTTGAATTGAAGATGGCTCCTCTCCCACTGGCTTGGAGCACAAGAATATGTATGCACATCTCTCCACAGACAGCTGTCTGGGCATGAGCTGAACCTAAGGACAAAGAGGCCAGTGGAATTACCAATTTAAGCTTGTTTCTATTTTGATCACATTCTTCTTTGATATCTTCTGTGACTGTGAGCTATCATGTAGAAATCCAACTCACACGGATTTTTTATGATGCCATCATGAACATCCAATGCATGTTTACTTCTCAGTAGTGAAGAATTATATGATTTTAAAAAACAAAACCACTGCTCTCAAATCATTTACTGTGAGTAAAAAAACATTTTTCTTTATTATATGATCTTATTTATTACCCCTTCTACATTCTATTACCTTCTATTACCTTCTACAACTGAACTGCATGAGTTCTTCTCTGCACCAGTGCTTTGGTAGCACATCACTACAAATGAACCCAACACCTGGCACCTATCCTGCTCTCTATGACTTATGGAAGGAAAAATAAATATTTCACCTATTTTATTTAATTATTTAATTATTTATTTGGTAAGAAACGTTGATGAGGCAAAGTTTTTGTATATTGAAGATGTGAAGAGGATTTTAATGTTTGGGAAAGGGTGTATTCCAATGTATATCACTGGAAGGCTGCCAGGAGCAGCCTGGAGCCAGTGAGGAGACAAGTGTTTATTGTGGTCAGTGTGGTAATATAGAGGACAGCGGGGACAGACCAGAAGGAGACTGAAACCATAGCAGCTGAATGTGGAAAGTACATAATCTAATGATGAGGCTCTGACAAGTTAGGTGTGAAGAGGAGACGACTGATCACTGGAAGGGCTCCTGTAGCTAATTTCAGACACTTGATGGGACAGAGCAGTTGCTGTGGCCTGGGTAGAGATTTGTTCCTGACCTTCCCACTAACATCAGAGGTAGGGGAAAAGGGACCTATCCTGACACCTCCATAGTTGCTTAAAAACTCTGACCTCAGTGTCTTCTCAGCTCTGACTGAAGCTGTAGCTGACAGCAGGCAGAGCTGCTCTTCTGTACTACCCCTGCAAAAGGGTTTTACAGTTATTTTTCTGCTTCCTTGTAGTTTCCTTTTTTTTTTTTTTTTTTCCTTCTTCTTTTTTTCCTGTCTTATTTTCCCCTTCGTAATGGAAGGAAAAAAGGTTAGATTAGAAAACTTCAATTAAGCCTTTAAAAAGACCATCTGCTGAATGCTGACTGGGGTTTCATGTAAACAAAATGCCTGTGCTGGTTACAAACAAATGATCTTATCTATTGTATTGTGTTACAAATTAAAATTAGATTAAGCCACCTACATGGTACCGCCGCTGAATCTTAAATTTCTTATGGAAACTGAATGTTTGCTGCAAGTATTCATTCGGCCTGATGAGAGCCTCATTATTTTTGTACCAGCAGTACACACTGGGTATAGCATAATCAAAGCCTGGGGGTACGTATTAATTATCCTTTTGAATAGTGATGAAATTTTAAAAAGATCTCCTTTAGGCTCACATCATCAGCAGATGAAACAAAGCTTTGCACAGCTTGTGAGCAGTGGCTCACATGTGTTTTTACATCTGTTCAGGATATTTCAATTTGAAGCGCAACAAGCCAAGTCTGGGATTAAAGACCCAGAGAAAGAGGGGGGAAAAATCTGCAACAATAACCAGACCCCACCCCTTCCTGTCTGCAGCGGAGAGGGAGAGTGTCTCCTCAGTAAAAAACAAAACAAAACAAAACAAAAACCTAACTCCATCTTGCTTTTCATTTTGGATGTAGCCATGCTATTCAGAAGATGAGTGCAACGCTGTGAGCTGGCCACACTGCCAGTAGGTACCAGGACTGATTGCCTGGTTACCTGTCCTTGCTACCCATAACAGCGTCTAGAGAGGTGCCAGCTTATGCTGTTAGTGCTGGAGGTTCTCACGGGAGTTCACTGCTGTTTCCCTCTCTAGGGTGGTAAAAGAGAGGAGATGGTTGTACTTACCTGGAGCCCTGCGGATTCATGTTTGCCAGCTTGTGAAAAATTGGAGGAATGGGTATGCTCTTTGTCAAGAGGGCTACACTGTCCTTTTTGAATACTGTCAGGCTTGCACCATGATAGTTTTCCCGGAATGTATAAGAATCAGTTAGAAATATATTTTTTATGCTATATTGAAGCCAAGAGGCAGAAATTGCACGGGTTAATTCCTGCTACTGTGAAGAGTAAAACCAACAGTGGTCAGTCAGAGTGGAGATGTATTAACTTTCAGAAGGAAAGGACTGCTGTAGCTCGGAGCTCCGTCAAAAGGCTGGATTTGTAGGCAGCCATAAAGCTAGAAGCCCTCTGAAGTCCGTGTGAGCTCTGACTTGACAGACACTCAAAGATCAAGCTGATCAAGTTTACAAGTCTGTACACTTATTGCTATTTGGTGGGCCTTTGTTTCATTTATTTATTTATTTTTTTCACGGCATGTCTTGAGAGAGAGTCAATAGCCATTCAGCCAAATTAAAATAAGAAAGGCAAGGGCAGAACATGAGTAGAATCTGTGCTGTTGAATAGATGTAAACTTAGGTGTTAGGTGTTGGTTAGGTTAGGCGCCGTTTTTTTCTTAAAAAAAAAGGTTAAATCATTTTTATATAACACAAGGCAAATTCTGCAAACACGTGCTACTTTCTAAAGATGAACGATGGTTGTAGCCTAGAATGCCACACAGAGCTTAATCTTACGACGGAACTTGAGTGCAAGTGGTATTAATCTCGTTGCAAATAATCTCTTTTACAGATTAGAGCACATACTTTCATTCTTTATCATAAATAAATTCTAGGTAATTGCTTAAAAATATACAAAGGCACCATTAAAGGTGAACTATATAAGCTATTTAGAATTCTTACATCCTTGGTCATCTACAGTGTTTCTGAAGCATAATAATCTTATAAGAGGATGTAACTTACAATTCACATAGTGAATTGAGACTGGAAGAGTCATCTCCCTCTAAAGTCTGTTTTGAAATATCATTAGTATCTCTCTGTTGGCATGCACTGTACCGCAAACAGATCTCAAGGAGGCATCCAGACCCACTGAAACCTCTTTATCCTCTGGGCTGCTGCATAAGTCAGGGGAAGCAGCACAAACTGTGAGAGACCACAGTTTTCTTCACAAGTTAGAAGTGAAGGATGCGAGCCCTTTCCCATTGACAGGACAACACTGACTTAACTCTGTCTAAGACAAGCTCTTTCTAAATAAGAACTGGAGATAGAAGGACCTGTGGTCTGCTTTTCAGGCAACAAATGAATGTTGTCATTATTAAAAATTAATTATGCTAATGTGTTGAAGACTACACTCCAAGTTGTGTGCTTGTTGTAAACTAACAGCTGTTGCAGTTCTTTCTCTTTGCTCGAGCCTGCATGGCCTGTCATTTACTATTCCTTACAGAGTCCGGAGTATGGATCATAACAATATAAATATGGATATATGCTTAAAAACATGATTAAAAATAGTTACTGCTCATGGACAGTAGCCAATTTGCCAACATGAATAAAAGCAACTCTAGTTTTAAAAATGCATCATGACACATAATGGACAAGCCTGTAAAATTCAAATCATGATATATATATATATATTTTCAGAGGTAGAAATGAGTGAGTGTTAAAATCTTCTTTCCAACAAAATAAAAAGTGACCAAAATGGTTTTTTTTTTTTTTTTTTTTTTTTTTTTTTTTTTTTTGTAATATTTATAAAAAAGTGCTTGCAGGCTGAGACTTTGCTTGCCAAGTTTCAGCCTAAAGCGAAATTTAACAGCTGAGTTATAAACCCCTAAAAATAGGGTATTGTAATGGAAGTGCTGACACAACTTTAACTATCACAATGAGAATGGCACAGCTATAATCAAAAGTACATAGTGTACTTTGTCTTTGACTAACATAAATAGTTGTCAGGATGGACTCCAATAGAGCTCCCCATGTTATTTTGACTCCAGCACAATGGAAGAAATTCCTTATTATGGCGAATAGAGACAAATTATCTAAAATTATAGTCACTGGATTTCTCTACAAATAGCAACCAAACACCCTCACATGTTGCTGTCAAGTGGCACCAAGAGCTCCAGCTGTTGTAAGAGATCATATCTTGACTCTGTCCCATGGAACTAAATTGCTTCTTTTCCTGCTTCACTTCATTAGGTGGGTGATCAGTGGGTTTCCACTGCAGTATGAAGATAATATCCTCCAACTAGACCAAACCTTTGATGCTGAGGTACCTTTAAATTGCTAGATACTGCTGTGGCTTCTTGTTTTTGTGGTGACTTTTATATTTAATAATATGTTATTGAATAGGTGCTATGTAATTAAACTTTTCCGACAAGGCTTCTTGTTTCTTTTTCCAACCCTTCTGTTACATTTCTAGGAAAAAAGAGGCATATTTATATATTTCATGACACTCTTAGCTTTTGTCTGTTAAGTCGCCTTGTTGGTTGGTTTTCTCTCCCACCTCTTTTTCCTGTGTCTATCTTCTCCCAGTGCATGTTACTGCTCCTTTGTCTCTCTTTACCCTCACCTCACACTGTAGGACTCCTTTTCCCATCTGTCTCTTTCCCCTCATACTTTGCATATGTGTCTGGCTTTTTCTAGTGGCGCTTAATTCTGAGGTTCCTGCACAAACAGCTCAATGAAGTCACTATTCTGAGTCAGTAAGTGACTCCTCAATTTTGTCTCTCCTTCCCTCAGGCCCTTAAGGACTTTATAGCTAATGGATGAAATAAATAAATAAAGTCAAGCACCTTATTTTGCAAACAGTTCCACATGTATAGCTCCGCGTGAGTTGTGGCTGTTAAAGCTTGAGTTGGAGAGGCTGAGGCTGAGGCACAGCTTTGTGAAATACCACTCGACTGCTCTGCAGCACCAAGAATTCCTTTGTCCTGGTATAACAGTTGAGATATGCCACCATCTCCAAAGGCTACAAAGGTGGGCTTTAAACATGAATTCTGTCGAAAAAGAAGATTCCTTCCACTGAATGTGCTTGCAGTGCAGGGAGTCTCTGCACCTCTCCTAATGCAAGTAGGAATGACTCCTTTTGTTTCTCTTCCAGGATATTTAACTGATTTTACTGTTGCTGTAGAAATTGAACCAGGAGGAATGTTCCAGAGACAAACGTGGGATACACATTGCTTGTGGTCAGGTGACAAAAGACAGAAAACAGACAGTAAGAAAAATAATAATATATCTGACAGAAGAAACATGAAACAACTTCCTTTTACTAAGTAAAGTGCTCTGTAGCTAGGATGAAAGCTTTATTTTTAAAGGCCATACCTTTTCTTCAGCTAAAATAGAAATACAGGAAAGAAAAAAAAAAAAAGCCAAATTGTATTTAGGTGAACTTGAAACTGAAATGTAAGCAACTTTAATTCCATTTTCAGTGAGTTTAGTTTAGAAATTTAGATAGAAATTGTAAAATATTTCCAAAATATAAATGTAAATATTTGTGAGAATAGTGAAAATAGGATATTAGAAGATTGTTCATTCTAAATTGATTTATATATATATGTACTATATATATATATATATATGTGTGTGTGTGTGTATTTAAAACTTTTAAGCCTGTAGGGGGAAAATTTAAATGAAGATTAAACATAAGATGTATTGCTTCTTGTGTAATAAAATGGCAGATATTTTTAACTTTCTGCGTTTCTGCCTTAATTCTTTCTTTTTGTCCAGGTCCACAGAATAATGCTAAAAAACGCTGTGTCCTGGGACAGTTCCCATCTTCAGGTGGCTCTGGATCTTGGTTTTCGGCCTTGTGCCTAACACAACTCACCCGAGGCATGGTGATATCCCAGCATAACACAAACCTTGTCATGTCTTATTGCTTAAATAACACAATAAGGAAATTAAACGGCTTGCTGGTTATGATTTTCATTGTCAGGGCTTAGGAAGTCTTGAAGAATTTCAGGAAATTGATTACCCCGGGAGGGGTGGTGGGGATGGTTGGTACCTATGGCTGGGGAAGAAAAAAAAAATAAATGAAAAAAAAAAGAAAGAAAAAAAAAAAGAAAAGAAAGAAAATCACACATATAAAAATAAACGTTCTGAGTAAACTCCTTTGAAATTCATACAAAATACGTAGACTCGTCCATCTCCACAGATCACACTCGGACCGTAAGTGCCGCCGCCGGGTGCCGGAGCGGGGCCTGACGGATCGGCGTGGGCTGAATGCCCTCTACCGGGGGAACCCGGGGGTTACCCACGGCCGCACCGTCGGTGAGCAGCGCGGCCTGGGGGTGCGTCACCTGCGTTGTCTTTGCATCAAAACACAGTGAGGGGTAAGGGGGGAAAAACAAACTCTAAAGAATGCCGAAGTTCTTTCAGGAGGGGGCAGTGGGAAGGAAATCAACAGTGCTCTTCTCAGCTCTGATGCTTCTGAGAGGGAAGGCGGGAAAGCATGCCAGGATCTTCTTCATCCTCTATGGCCCTGACAGTGCTCCCAGCACTGCTCCTGGTGTTGCCCCTGGACACTCTGCCATGTTTTGCAGTTTTGTCCCAGACACACGTAGCCAGCACCAGGTCGCAGAGAGGTGTGTGAGTGAGCTCTGTGCTGGGATCTCTGAGTTTAATAACACCCCTGAATTTGACCCTCAGGAAGGGAAGGGGGAAGGGGGAAAAGGAAAGGGGGAAGGAAAGTGGGAGGGAGGGGAGGGGAGGGGAGGTGAGAGGGACGGGACGGTTGATTTGTTCTTGAACAGGCTATAAAGGGTGACAAAAATAGTGACAGGAGAGCAGTGTGGAGCTGCCCACTGTGTCCGTGCTGGGCCTGCCCTGCCCTGGCCAGCTGCTCAGGGCCACGGAACTTGCTATTCCATCACCACATCCCAGATGGCTGTGCAGGGAAGGCAGAGCTGCTGGATCCTGAAGGTGTAGCGGCTCAAACCAAGCCCAGAGTAGGAGGCTGTTCTCAAGGTACACTCAGAGAGCACCTCCTGAAGGATCAGAGTGGCCTGAGGCCTGCTGCAGGGCAGGATGGGCGGTGTGCTGGTGGAATGAGAAATATGAGAAATAGGGAAATAAAGAGTGTTTTCACTCAGCACTGCTTGATGAGGATGTTTCCATCATCCCAGCTTCCCCTCTTTCCCTAAGAGACCACCTTGGCTATGGCTGCCCCACTCTGCATGTAGCAGTGCCCCTACTTCCCCTGCTACTGGGTTTCTCCAGCTGTGTGAGAGGTCTCCTTTTGAGCCACATCATAGGCAAAAAAATGTTGGTCTTCTTGAAGAAAAGCTCTTCCAAAGTCAGCCGCCGGTACAGTGAGTACTGCCAGCACACAACTGGGTGGGATGAGGCTGCTCCAGCTTTACCCCAGGATCCGATCACTTACAAAGACTTCAATTAGATCCATCATGTTATCTGAATGGTTATTTTGTGATTTAATTCCCCCTGCTTTTTCACAGTGGTAATTAAACGAGCAAGGAAAAAGAGACAGATTAATTGATTGAACTGGTTCCAGGAGAAACCATTAGTCCTGTTCCTCTTCTGCTCTATATGGTGTTTAAACAACTCTGAAATGGAGCCCAGTGAATCCTGCCAACATATTTCTGTAAGCGTTGCTTTGATTTTCAAATGAATTGTCTTCATCTGCTTTTATCCCCCTGTTGCCTTAGCTTTATAGGAAAATTTGTGCAATCTTCTTGCTTATGAAAAAGAAGGAAGGAAAAGCTAATATGTTTCAATATGATAGAAGATGAATTTTGTTTCTGTGGGCTCAAGAGTTATGTGGCAACAGGACCAAAATAATGTCATGCGACAGACCAATAATCACTAATGACATTGTTCAAATATGCCACAGTGCAAATGAATAATACTGTGTTGTGGATCAAATATAGGAAAATTATGTAACTTACATCACAAACAACAGAAACTCTGTTTTTAGGAAAAAAAAACCAACACCAAAAAAGAGAAAGATGTACCAAATACTGCAGTTTCTGCCAGTTATTTTATTGAAAGGATTAAGAATATTTTTCTTTTAAATTGTGTTCAGTTAATGTGCATTTATAAATGTGATGTCAGTAAGAATAGAGTGTATTAGTCAAATCTGTGTTTGGGGAATATGAATAGTATTTATTAACCATAAAAGTCCCATGATTTTAATAGCTGTACTAGCTTATTTTTTTTAAGTATTTTGAAAAGAAGGAAGGAAGAAAAAAAATTATGAAGGAGTGACTTCTAAGTGAATTTTACAAAAAAAAAAAAAAATCATCAACATTAAAGATATGCAATTTTTCATCTGGATCTAATCTAAAGTTTCATAAAATCTTTCTGTTGAACAATTATTCGGAGAGAGGTTGAATAAATATAGTGGTAAAAGCCACAATGAAGTTTTCCCGATGATTTGAAAAATAGGCAGAAAAGTCACTTCTATCTCCATCTATAAGAAAGATTACTAATTTAGTTTGTATTAGTATTCAGCTTTTCGTGTTAATTTCCTGTGTGGAACATATCAGATTATTTAAGACTGCAGAAGGGCTGAAATTTTCGAAGTTACCTTTTGAATTTATTCTTTTTTAATGAGCACATCTGAAGTTTAGAACAATTCATTTTCCTAAATCACAAGTCCTTGGTTTGATAATGAGTATGGGGATTCCCGTTTCAGCCTGGATAGCTATTCACCTTAGGAATGTGCTATAGATCCAGGAAGACCTACATGTTTGGAGAAAGCACTGTGATTTGAAATCTATGAGGAAGAACACAAAAGGCAGATGAGGATGGTAAAGAAATAGTAGAGGGAAGAAGAAGGGTTTCTTGCCATTCTTTCACCCAAGATGCAACTGTGTATACACATAATATATACTGCAAACTCAGTTTTAATAAATATGTGGCTTCCTTTACTAATGACGTAGAAAACGAGATTTACCATACCAGTATTTTACAGCATGTGAATGTCTCATATAGTTGTCTATAAAATGTGACCAGAGAGTTACACAAACTCAGTATGGGTCTGAGCTGAAGGGAAAAAGACGCGGTTTAATTCTGTGATGTGCTAATGTGAATAAAAGTCACAAGAGGTGTTATTTTACTATATAAGAAAGGATTTTTTTCTTTTTTTTGCAGTGTCATCTCATACACACCTGTTTGAGAATGACATAGCCAAAGAGAAGAAAGCCAAAGAGGAGAGTTCTGTGATCAGTCCATAATCATCCGTCTCCATCACCAATCCATGTCCACTTTCAGCCCCCACTCTACATGGGTCCTTCCCACAGCACCATCTTTCCTGACCCCTGTGTGCTTCCCACAGTCTACAGCCCTCCCAGCACCACCCCAACATGGCTCCATGCCGTGGGGCACTGCTGGACTCTGCTCACCAGAGGATTCCCCTGCAGCTCTTCTATTACCAGAACTTCATGTAAGATCAATACAGCATGGCACCCACCTGGGCCTGGCCATGGCATTGGAGCTATGTGATGAAGCCATCAGCTCTCCAAGGTGCTTATTCAGTAGCAAACCCATGAGGTCTCTGGTGACACCCAACAGTCAGGTTTCTTTAATTAAACATTTTGAAGGCTTCTGATTTGTAGCAAATACGTGTTTGATAATATTTTTTGTATTTATCTCCACAAGAAGATTGAAGTGTTCTGCTGGTTTTTCTTTTTTCTTCTCTAAAGAAAAATAAACATTGAAGGTGTGTCTGTCTCCCTCTCCCCAAATAAATCATCCAGCCCCACTGATTGGCCTCAAGTGGGAAGGCATCACGGTAGCTGGCACTGTGTGGGAGGTGAGCAGAGAAGATGTGGGTGCCCATCCCTGGAGGCATTCAAGCCCAGGTTGGATGGACTGCCCTAGGCAGCCTGAGGTGGTGGAGGACAAACATGCCCATGGCAGGGGGTTGGAACTGGATGGGCTTTGGTATCCCTCCCAGCTCTAGCCATTCTATGATTCTATGGTTCTATGAATTAAAAAGTGCAGTTTGGAAGTAGCTGGTAGCTTTATGACTATCTGTGTACATGAGAGCTAATAAAGTTATTGTCACTCAGCAGCACTTGATTGCAACCTAATGGCGAGAACAGTTTCTCAGCCAAGAAGCAGGGAAAAATGCTTCCTGGCAGAGCACAACTACATACATGGAGAAAATAGTTGTTATTTCAGGTGCTCAGGTTCCCAGTAGAAAATAAGTTTAATTAATTTATTTATTTTTCTAATTTGTGAAAATATGCCTACAGTGACCTCTAGGAACACGTGCAAAAGCCATAAAAACCAGATTCATTCATTAACCATCTGACACAATGTCAATTGTAGATAGTCAAATAAACAAATAACATGCGAGGAAAACTCAAACTTTTCCCTTACAGCTCTCCATAGGAAAAAGCCTTGGAGAGTGAACACACTTGGCAGCACGCCTTGGGCTCCTCACTCAGTGCCTTTTTTGGGTGACAGAGAGAATGGAGTCTGAACTGTAGTGATGAGCACTCTCATTTCTTATTTAATATTCATGCCTTTCAATTAAAATCCATAAATGTTTATACTTTTTTTCCATTTTTTTTTTTTTTTCTTTTTAATATGTTACATTGGAAATAGGAATGAGTTACAAAAATGAACACCTAAAGTGCTTTCATCTCTGGGATAGGCAGAGAGCTGGAAATTAGGGTTTCTGGCTGCTCCTCCAACCTCTGCCACTCCTCTGCTCTCTGATCCTGGGGCAGCTGCTCATCCAGAGTGGTTGGATGTGCAAAATTCATTACACTGGGCTTGTCAGCTCCTTGTGATTCAGCATACTGCTCTTTTGCTAATCTTTGAAATTCTCTTGTTGCTGTAGGATGCTTTCAGCAGTGAAGCTATTTGAGGAAAAAGCAGGTGCACTTCAATAATGCAATGGCAAAAGTAATGGAAGGAGCCCAGCCTCGCCTTGAAGCAGCAGGGAGTGTCAGCATTCCATGGCCAAGTGACAGCAGCACTGAGATCTTGGTGCTTTATGCCTTCTCCAACACTCCCATGTGATTGAAGTGACCTTGTCCTCGCTGGTGCCTTCAGTCCCTGAAGAAGTACCTATCAAGACCTAAAATGCTGTCTTTGCTGCGATGCCACCAGCAGCTACCGTTTTCCTCCTGCAAAATCCTTGTTATGCATTATGAAATAATGTTATGTTTTGCTTTATAAATAATCAGTTTTTGTAAACTTATATAAACTTAAACTTATATCAGCTGTTTGACAAGCACATTATTCCACGATAATGAATACAAGTTTGTGTCCATACATCACATACAAACATGAAAAAAAAATAAATCCTTTGGGGCTACAACTTCATGTTCAATAGATGAGGTCCTGTTCCACCTGGAGCTCTGTGACTGTGATGAACACAGAACAGCAGAGGAGGAAATCCCTCTACTTTGCCCCCCTCAACAATGTTTTCAAGAAAAGATCAGACAGTGTTTTAATGCCTGGGGAAAAACAACGTGACCCACAGTATATTTAGGCAGTTCCATTTCTGCTTGCTATTTTTAAAAGCATACACATTATTTAAACATAGCTAGCTCAAGTCCATTTATTTGCGATGTACATATTGCACATGTCTAGACAGAACGAGAAACAATGTAATCACAGCCTGACTACACTAAAGGCCTTAGTATAAGAGCCATTGAGAGAGTGAAAGCCAAAGAGATTTTACCTATCGTATGTATTTCCCTCATTTAAATGTATGAAAACAAAACAAACTTTTGATGCTCAGAGTTTTACCCAGTGCACATAATAGTTATTTCAGTCTTTATTACAAAAATTATTAATATTCTACATGTTCATGTGCAGTGAAACATTTGAGACAGAAATCTGGATGACTTCTTTTTCTGCAACTTCAAATTTCATCTGTTGCTTGTGAAAAGAAAATGTATCTTCAGATAAGCGCACACGTTTTTCCCTGAATGTCTCTGCGTGGCAAGTAAGGCTGTATGGGGCAAAAGTGGGTTTTACTCTGCAAATGTGAGCATGTGTATCTGCAGTCTTCTGTCCCTTTAAAATTTAATTACACAGTATAATAAGGCTGCTATATATGTATAATATTATCATATTTAGTGAATCATAGGGCTGGATGTAAAGAAGAATCTCTATTGAGTCAAAATCTCCCAGAGGCGTTACTAGAGATTGGACTGGCACATGGCTAATGCTTTTCTATTTCTTTTGATTCAACACCAAGGCTAACTATACTTGCAAAGAAAAAGATCCAGTTGAATAAAATCCATATGAAGCCTGCTGTAATTACATAATTTGAGTAAATTTATGCCTTAGGACTTTCTTAAGAGTAGAAATTCTCTGAACAGAAACAGTGTATTTCTAGGGAGTGCCAGTAAGGAGCTTCAAAGTACTCCTTATCTTAGTGATCTTGAAGGAGTTGGGTTAGATTTTCCCCACTATAGAGCACACTTCTTCACTTTGCAGCACACTGTAAACACAGTTTTCATGGCAATGTCTTGTTTTGTTTAGTTTCATAGAATATGCATTAGTAATTTGTGCATCACATGCTGGCAAGCAGCATCACAGTGTGCACTTGCTAATGTGAGACAGAAACCTCAGTGTATTCTAGCCCTCTTCTCATATCTTGTTAGCATCTGTTATTGGTAGGCTGAGGTGATGAGGTGCTAATATGATACAGCAAAGGAAGTGTAATCCATGAACATTTTTGTGTCACATTTGTGTAATATATTACACTAATCTGACCAGACTTTCATGTGCTCTTACCCAAGGAATGCCATTCCACCCTCCTCCCTTCCCCCATCAATACCTTTGAAGGTTTGTGAACGATTTCCTGTACACAGCCCATGTAAGAATGTGCGCACATTCTTTCCACTGTTGAGGAAGGAGTGCTTTTTATTCCTGCTTGCTCTCAGTGTAACAATGTTCATGAACAAATTGCACTAAAGAGCGAAGCATGTTCAATTATATTCTTTCACAGCTCAGAGGTAAATGAAGTAGAAGGTGCATTCTTTCCAATAAACTTCAGATCCATTCAGCATGCTTCGTGCAGTGTCTGGGGGCAATTTTTTAGCATAACTTTTATGAGGCAACAGCGTGCAGGTTGTAGAGCAAAACACGTGGGATATGTGAACTGGCAGCCATTGTGTTTTTTTTTCTGAGAGATGCAGTCAACCTGTGGCATCTTGTGGACCTTATTACCTATTCTTAGACAATTTGCCAGGTCTGTTTTTCAGATCCATGATTAGTTTTGCCCTAGACTATCCATTCTTCAGCAATAGCTGTCTCTTCTTATGTGTCTACACAGCTTTAACACATTGGTCTTCTACTCCCAACTGAAACTTCTTGTCAGTACTGCAATCGAAATAAATGCAGCAATAAAATAAACTCATGAAAACCAAAATTGCACTATAACTACAATATAAAATGGGTTTCTTCCTGTTGATCTGATTTGAGAAGGGAAAGTTCATCAAAGGCCTGATTGAAAGATATGAAATAAGAAAATTGTTTTGGCAAGTTGTTGAATATTTCTTTTCTTTGTGAATCCTCAGTTTAAGATAAAATTTATGAAAAATAGTGAAAAGAAGTTACCTAATACTGACATTTGACTGCATGGGGGAACCCAAATATCTAGATCCTTCTTCTGGGTGTTCATCTGAGATGAGAAAGTCCTTAAATCCATCAAATATTGTAACCGGTCATCCTATAGCCTTCCAAGAGCTGCACATGACACAGGACCTTAGTTTGACTGTCTGTGTGGTAGGCAGTGCAACAGATGCTCATTCCGTTATATTAGGATCAGTTTTACTGTCTGGTATTTGCAGTTTTTGCTTGTTAGAGGGGTTAGGACTTCAGGAAACATTGGCTCAACAGTCCTGGCACTGGTCGGAAGACTATTCCTGTGCAGAAAACACGATGGAAAGAAGACTCCATATGTTCTAATCAACTAATGCTTGTAACTTATCATAATACCATACACAATCTTGTATACTGCCAAGCCATTGGAGTGATTTCTCTAATGCTAAAGAACAATCCCCAAACAACAACCACAAAATCCTGTTGGCAGACCTACCCAGTCCAAGAAGGTTAGCAGACTTCTGCTTTGGATTAGGAGTAGTTTTCAGAACTTCTCTCCTGATATTCATATTTAGTTTTCTTTCTATTTTTAGGTTCTAGTGATTGTGGATGACATTAGTTTATTGCCAAGTGGAAGTTCATTTAGGGATGTTACACCATTAGCATCTCACAGTGTCATTCAGTGTCAATAATAAGTCAGAAGAATCCTCAAAGGCTATGCCTAAACTGCATAGGCCTAAGATTACCACTTTCTCCGCTGCTTCTCCTTAAAACACTCTGACCTGACATTTCAGTTTAGAATGACTCCCAGATACACATAATCTTTTACTGAACATTTTGACTTGCTTTGGTTTTGTTGTGGTTTTGTTTTGATTTGTTGGGTATTTTATTTGTTTGTGGAGGTGAGAAAGAGGCATGATGTTTCATATGAATCAGACAGTGACCAGACTAGGTATTGTGCCATGCAGGACTTCCATTCTACCCTTCAGTGCAGCTCACAGGATCTGGAACAGGCATATCATTCAAAGGGAAGCTGTGATGCTCTCTTTCCTAAATGAGCAAGCCGTACAGTGTAGTATTTTGGCATAATGAAACATAACATTGGTGAATTAGTCTCAACAGGAGAAGGACTGAGACCCCAAGTAAAGTGTTTGTGGATTATGCTGATTTCTAAAAAGAAGTCAGTATGTATTAACTGGTTTCTGAAATAAGGAAAAATAATGTATTTGTATTTCATGTACTGACTTCCTATGGGTATGTTAAGGTTTTGAGCACAGCTAGTTTACTGAACGTCTTGCTAAAGCAAAGATGAATTAAAGATAAAGAATGTATAAATTGAAAAGCAGGAAATAAAAGGACTAGAAGCTTTTAAATTTCACTGAGTATGTTTTTAAAATGATTTCCTTTCTCAGAGTTACTCTTTTCTTTATGTCTCTCTCTGACAACTTCTGCTTTTTATCTCATCTTAATAAAGAAATAGCATTTGAGAGTGCCTCAGAATGCCTCTGCATTTGTTGTTTAAATTACAGAACAACAACAAAAACACAAACACACAATTTCACAACAAAAACAATTTAAAAAACCCAGCTAAGCCTTTCAAGAGAATTTCTCCAGTCCATTTGGGCCTCCTATTTAGCATTCAGAACTTCTTTAACTGCCATTTAGGCAGTAAGATCAGAAAACTTGATCATCTCCTCCAACAGATAGACACTGAAACAGAAAATGATCAGATTCTATCTATTGTGAAGAGGAAGCTCAACAATGACAGGAAAAGAAGCTACCCCAAGACTTTCTCTGAGCTAACTGGTGCCTCTTTTCACTCATCTTGCAGAAGATTTGAAAGAAATAAGGTTCTTGGTAGGTCAGGACTTGTGTTAGTAAGAATATAAGGACTTCGTGGTTTCACAGAGAGCACTTCCAAGGCTGTGTACCATGTGTGAGGTAGAGGTATGAGGGTAAGAAGGCTTTTTTCAGGGTACAGAGATGCTGGAAGGGTTGCAGACGGTCAGTGGAAAATGCTTGCAAGGATTGGGCTGTTCTCCCTTATGTACCAAAGAGATGTTATGATGGCTGCCCAACTGAGTATTGCAGCAGGGCTGGACAGCTTGCAGGAGGTTAATTCAGTATTTGGAAATGCTTTGAAAGGAACGGAATGCTTATTTTGCTGCTGAACATAAAGAAGAATTTCTACTGAACAGGGAGAAAATTGCTATATGATCTGGAGCACCAGAAATAACTATCTTTAGATTCTGCCCAGTTAATTATTTAAGGGGGGGAAGCTATTAAAAAACACTAATTTCCGTGTTGCTTTCGGGCAAAATTTGTTTGCAAACTCTGTTACTTTGAATCTTGTGTTAGTAATATGTACCTACAAAAGGGAATGTTTTAATCCCAATGTCTCCCTTCTTAATATTTGATCCTAATTGCTACACCTGATGTAGTAAGAAGTAGAAAATGCTTTTGCTAAATCTCAGGAAAAATTCAGACATTTAAAAATTTTAAAATACATGTTTTTACAGTGATAAAAATGCAGATGCATGCAGAACAGATTATGCTGCTATATGAGAGCACGGTCATACCATTTAACATGTGTCATACTAAGAATGTATTACACTATTTCAATGACTTTATTACTGGTCAACGTAGTTATTAGCTGAGTATGTCGTACATCCAGAATTTGGATAGCTGTGTACTACATTTCTGTATTAAGACCTGGGTTTCTTAAGGATATCTCTGTTCCATGGCACATAGCAAGAAATAGTAGAATTGTTGTATCACATCCACAAAGTCTTTCCTGTAATGGAAAACCTGTTAAGTCCTCTTTTAAAGATTAGGCAAATGTAGTACAGTTGTGGTTCAAAGCATACAGTCAGTTCTGTCTGTGAGGAGAAGAGAGCTTTGGATATACTTCCTTGTTATTTATAATATTTAAACATACTTTAGGAAAGGAATTTCTGAAAGATGTTTATTAGTCTTACTTACTGTCAACATAGAGTAAGTGATTTGCTTAACCAATCAAACACTAAGGTAATTGGTATTAGAGTATAACAAGTAGGAAGTTTTCAATTTCGGTTCTATAAATATGTGAAAGACATGGGAAATTGGTCTTTTGGGCCTCCTTCTAAAATAGAGCAGTCCAGTTAATTGAGTTTATGCAGTAAATGAAATACAGTATATAGGGTTTGGTCTGCAACATATGCAGTCTTCATTGCTGTAGATTGGTGTCTGCATAAATAACTATTGATAGTCCAGCATGATGTATAAGAAATCTTGTGAGACAGGCTTAAGGATTTCAAATAAGACATCATTAGACTTCTTATGATATTGAGAATAGGTGCAGGATAAAAAAACCAAACAAACAGTAGGAAGTGAAGATAAGCACATTTTCATACCTAGGCTAAAAAAGGTCTTACCGAGAACCACTTTCCCGCCAGACAATGTAAGATGAAAACTATTTTGAAATAAAATTCAAAACCCACCAGAATGTCAAAAATTAACACTAAACTAAATATGTCCTCATATAGAATTAGATCAAACTCAATATTATTAACAGAAGACATTGTATCTCATTTTTTTCAGAAATCTTAAAACCAGAAAAAATGTCTAATTCCATGCACAAGCAGTAAACGTGTTATTTATTTTTTTTAAGAATAGAAACAATGCTCAATTTTTACAGATGAAATGAGCTTAGAAACAGCTGTACCCATAAAATACTATAAATTTTTGTTTTATATTGTTCACAGTGGTTCCCTTGTGCAACTGAAGAAATGTACTGGAGAAAACTGTTGACTAAGTAGCCAATATAGGGAGTGTACAACACTGTCATAAAAGTGAAACAGCTTCTCAGTCAGCTGAACTAATGCACTGTCTTTCATATGAAGAATGTTGGCTGAATTATGAAGTGAGTCCAGGCCAGATGAACTATTTATTTTGCATTATTTTCTACTGGGGTCCTCATTTTATATCCCCAACAAAACAGTCTTCTAAAATAATGACAAAATAAATTTCAGCTTATAGCATCAGAGACAGAAATGAAGATCAAATTGAAAACTATAGTTTACTTGCTGAAACTAATATGGTTTACATTAATTCACATATAAATTGTAATGTGTCTTAGCCAGTGAAAAAATTGGCCAAAGCTATTTGGCTTCAGTGGAAACAGAATCCTCACAAAGGGCCTGTGACCAAGTTTCTATAAGAGAGAACTATAATTTATTTGTTATGGTTTTAATAAGGATCTTCCTTGTGATCTTTCCTCACTTCTACATTTGGTATTGTTGGAATTGAGCAGCAGAGTTCTTGGGGAAAAGGTACCAGATTAAAATTTAAACCATTCCCCCTTGTCCTATCACGATCAACACATGTAAACAGTCATTCCCCCTCCTGTTTATACGCTCCCTTTAAGTACTGGAAGGGTTCTTCTTAGAGTGTTTCCTTCCTCATATTTCTGTTCCAAAAGTTTTGTTCATTATTTAATTCACAGAAGCAATCTAATAACTGTTAGCATCACTTAGCAATTCTGAGTTTAGTTCCCCAGTTTGCCACCCGTATGTAAAATAGTTTTCTCCAGTTTCAGTATATCCTAGATTATTTATTTTAATTAAAATCTGTTTTGGAATTTATTCTGTTCTCTGGAGTGGAGAAAGATTGATATATATTAAATATCATATGCAATTAAACATTGTCTACATAGGACGTTACATATATAATTTTAAATAAAACAGTATATTTGCATATTTATGAGGTTCGTAGACACCTGCAAGTGAAATGACACACACACATATTTATGTAAACATATGCACGTGTCCAGGTGCTTAAAAATTACCTTGGTACTTGTGAATGGTTTTTGATATCCCATTTCAAGTAATATCATCTTTACTTCCTTCTTTGGTATTGATTTTTCTCTTTTAAATTCTTTTATTTTTCTCTGAGTAAACACCATAAGTGAGGATGTGTCTTGATTAACTTCCAAATTAAAACCAAACTTCATCCTCAGCTCACTTGGTTAAAAGAACCAATGGCTTTAACTTGGCAATTCAGCCCCAGATGTGAGTATGAATGTACAACCTACACAATATTTTTATACAGACAACCTGATCTCTTTTGTGGACATTATTTTTAAATCGTCTCCAATTAGTTGGACGTTGTGCTATTCTTTCTTTTCTCTGACCATATCTAAACATATTTATTTACACATTTTCATAACAATTCCATTCACAGGCAATTTCAAAAGCTTTGTACCAGTCTTCTTGTTGTATAGGATTCAAGAGGATCCGTCATCTCAGCTAGCTTCCCTGCCATGAGTCATTTATCACAACAAAAGGCACTGTGTTAACGACATGGCTCATCAGCAGTCAGTCCCGGTGCAAAAGATGTCAGATCTGCTGATGGAGAACAAGGATAATTTGGACTTAGCTTTTTGAAACGGAAAGATGGCAGGGGCTGTGAAAAAAGTCACCTGTTAATTCAATGACAATTTTCTACTTCTTTTTATATAAACAGATATTTTGGACTTCTTAATTTTTTTCCCCTTTCTTTTTCTTTTTCTTTTTCTTTTTCTTTTTCTTTTTCTTTTTCTTTTTCTTTTTCTTTTTCTTTTTCTTTTTCTTTTTTTCTCTTCCTCTTCTCTTCTCTTCCTCTTCTCTTCTCTTCCTCTTCTCTTCTCTTCTCTTCTCTTCTCTTCTCTTCTCTTCTCTTCTCTTCTCTTCTCTTCTCTTCTCTTCTCTTCTCTTCTCTTCTCTTCTCTTCTCTTCTCTTCTCTTCTCTTCTCTTCTCTTCTCTTCTCTTCTCTTCTCTCCTCTCCTCTCCTCTCCTCTCCTCTCCTCTCCTCTCCTCTCCTCTCCTCTCCTCTCCTCTCCTCTCCTCTCCTCTCCTCTCCTCTCCTCTCCTCTCCTCTCCTCTCCTCTCCTCTCCTCTCCTCTCCTCTCCTCTCCTCTCCTCTCGCTCTCTTTTTTTATTATTATTTTGCCTTTGTAAGACAGTCTAATTTTATCAGCCTCAACACTTCTGCTTACTCTGACATCTTAAATATGAAGGATTGAGAGATCAGTACTACAGAAATTGAAAATGTTTGTAGAAGTCTCTAGAAAACAATAAGTTGGCCAGCCAGACATATATCTTTTAGTGTGTTGGTCTCCCTTTTGATAAGTTTAACAGTAGTGTTGGCAAATATGCTGCCGTATGTTCTGATAACACCAGTTTTTCAAGTAACTGAACTCAAAATAATTGTATAGGACTTTCAATTTTTTTTTTTAATTTTTTTTTTTTTTCCCCTGCAGTGTTTTCTTTCCAGGATTTTCAAAATATTTGATTACTGGTTAGTTTATCGCTATCTCTTTTAATGATGCATTGGTTTTGGTCTATTTTTTCCCTTGAATGTACTTCTAAATAAAATTAAGACCTGCCTATCACTGAGGATTTTAGTACAATATATGGCTGTTTGAATTGAACTTTTGAGGAATACTATTTCTGAAGATAAAGAACTGAAGCCCAATAAGACCCTAGATTTAAGGTAACCATTTTTGAGCCAGGTATTTAAGCTAGCAGCCTGCAAGCACATGCGTAACTCATTTAACTGCAAGTAGTGTTTACTTGTGCTTACTTTAAACACATGCTAAAAATTAAACACGATCATTAGTGCTGGAAGAATCAGGGCCTCTACAGATAAAAAGAAAAGTGAAACATGTAAGTTATTTGCATTCAGCTAAAGCATTCAAGATGGAGTCTCATGAAAGTTGGAGTAAAATATTAATTCAGTTTGGTTTGAATCTACATGCTCTTCTGTGGTTTGCCAAGTGTTCAAAGGAGCTTAGTAAACAGTTAAGTAGCAAGTATCAAACTAGGTTAAGGTGTCTAGTGAGGTACCACAGGGATCTCTATTAGGTTTTATTTATTTAAGTGTCATTAAGAACTAGGAGAGGGATTCTGTTAGTGAGGCATATAAATTGAATGTTAATGACCACAGTTTAATTAAATTCACGGTTGACATTAAATTGGAAAGAAATTGCAAGCATTAGAAAAATAATAAAGATGGAGATAATCATATAGACAGGAGAAAATAAGCTGAGGATCAGTTTGAGAAAACTGATACAAGTGGAGAAAAATATTGTAGTGTGGAAGATAGATGTTACATAGATGACACCAAGTTGGGAGGTAGTGTGGATCTGCCTGAGGGTAGGGAGGCCCTTCAGAGGGATGTAGATAAGCTGGACTGCTGGGCTGAGGTGAATGGGATGAGGTTCAACAAGACCAAGTGCCGGGTCCAGAACTTTGGCCACAATAACCCCATGCAGCGCTATAGGCTTGGGGCTGAGTGTCTGGATGACTGTGAAGAGGAAAGGGACCTGGAGGTGTTGGTTGATGCTCAGATGAACACGAGCTGACAGTGTGCCCAGGTGGCCAAGAGGGCCAGTGCCATCTTGTCCTGCATTGGAAATAGTGTGGCCAGCAGGAGCAGGGAGGTAATCATCCCCTGTACTCTGCACTGTTGAGGCTGTACCTTGAGTATTGTGTTCAGTTATGGGCACCTCACTACAAGAAAGACCTTGAGGCCCTGGAATGTGTCCAGAGAAGGGCAACAAAACTGGTGAGGGTTCTGGAGCACAAGTCTTATGAGGAGCGGCTGAGGGAGCTGAGATGATTGTTTAGTCTGGAGAGGAGGAGGCTCAGGGGAGAACTCATTGCACTCTACAGCTTCCTGAAGGGAGGTTGTGATGAGGAGGGGTTTGGCCTCTTCTCCCAGACAACAAACAGGACCCAAGGAAATGGCCACAAGTTGCACCAGGGGAGGTTTAGATTAGACATAAGGAAAAACTTTTTCTCTCAGAGAGTGGTCAAGCACTGGAATGGCCTGCCCAGGGAGGTGGTGGAGTCGCTGTCCCTGGCAGTGTTCAAGAGGTGTCTGGATGAGTTGCTATGAGATATGTTTTAGTAGCTTGAGGTAGCAGTAGTGATGGGAGGATGGTTGGACTAGATGATCTTGTAGATCATTTCCAACCTTGTGATTCTATGATTCTATGTTTCCATGGGATGAAGAAGCAATGCAGAGAAACCTAGGAGTGACAGTGAACAGTCAAATCTTCCACATAACTTTTTCATCTGAGTCTGTATTCAGAAGGTATTGTGTCATGGAGCAGCTTTCCCTACTACTTCTGAGAACTTCTTAATGACTTCTTTTTCGTTTGCTGACATATTTTTATAGTGAAGATGTTTATTGATTTGCTTAATGGACTACAAAGTAGAAGAGTACTGTTTGAGATTCTTGAAAGAAACAAGAACAGAAGGGCAAGTAGTTACCTGAGACTACAAATACCTGAAGACATAATTGATTTTATATTTTAAATAGCAAAGAGCATCTTCTCTACTGGTAAAAGACTGGAAGTGTAACAAAATCATCCGATGTATGTTTCTTTTTACAGTAGGAATATGGGTGCCAGGGTGCGGAAGGGGGCTATGAGGCTCTTCTTGGACATTTGAAAAATATAATCTTTAGAACTGACAGTGATTCTACCTGACTGAGAGACATTACCCTATTTAAAAAAAAATAGTTCTAGCAGTCCTTGACAGAAGATAACTCCGCAAGTAAGCCTTTTCTGATTCTGATTCTTAAGTTTCTATGACAAAAATCATTCCTACCAGTAACATGCCGCTGAGGAATCTGTTGTGTCTACTTTATGTGCCTCTATACTCTGTCAGGAGACAAGTATTCCAAACATTTAATTAGTTTGGCTTTGTTAGTCAATTATGTGTTCTCCAGCACTTTTAGCTGCCTCACTCATTTGGGATATGTAAAGGTGCACCTCACAAACTTTGAAAACTCTGGCAGAGACGTGATTGTTTTCCTTATTCTGCAGCTTTCAACATAAAAGAATTCATTTGTTATTTTCTGCATCTTACCGATATCCATTCCTTCCATAGGCCCCTCTGATTTATCATCCTAACGCTACAGAATGGCTGTAGTTGATGTTCTGTCAAAGCTGCAAAGGGAATAGCTAACAGCTGTGTGTGGATTGTATTGAAAAAAAAAACACATCCTATGATTTTACTTGTTCCTTTCTAGTTGCAGTTGGAAATGGCACTAACAGATGCAGTTTAGTAGTCTGTACAGCTTAAGAGTTTTTTGCTTCAACCATAATTTGTCCAAAAGAATATTTCAACCTGATGGTTAATACAAGATAGTTAAGCCTAAATTTAGGACCTGAAATGTATGTAATGTTATTTAATTAACTCTGTATTTACTAGACAGTCTATTTCTATTTTATTTCTCAATTTGCTTCTTGAAGTCATGACTCTTGTATGTGTGGATATATCTCAACATGCTTTCCTTCCTTCTTCTGTGGAAGGGTAGAAGATCCAGCTTCCAAAATGAAATGTTAACCAATTAAAGTTAATTTAAAAATGATTGAAAATGTTAATTCAGCCACTCCAGCTCTGAAAATAGTTCAGCTTCTTCTCATTGAAAGCTCCCAGAAAACACGCTTCTCTGTATAACAGGAAGCACCTTGGTCTTGACAGCCCAGCTTAGCTCCATCTCTCACCAAAGTCTGAGCAGGATTCAGGGGGTGGTCTGCTTTTGCTGAAGGCACCTGCAGCAGGCAAGTAAGCACGTGAACTCTGAGCACAATGAAATCACCCAGAAAAAACTCATCACAGATCACAGAGTGGCCATAACAGGAGATGGTTTGTATTCTTCATATAGCAAGGGTTACAGAAAAGCATTTTACTATTACGTGGAAGACACAGATTCAATTTTGGTTTACTTCTCTATATTGACTGCATGAAAAGGTTGTCCTCTTTATGCGTGTTATCTAACAACAGTTTCAGGTAAAGCATACAAGTAGTCCTTTGTATCAAACAACCACTGATCAAAATATGAAGAAGTAGTTTTAGGTGCTCAGACTGGAGTCCAAGATTTCCTCTCTCTCTTTTCCTTTCTTGTTACTGATACAAAAGGTTGGATGGAGTTTCCTGTAGGTGCAATTCTGTTCTAACTTCTTGAAAGATTCCTTATGAAAAGTAAAGATGCAGTGCCTGCTATTTTATATTTTATGTGGTTTTATGTAGTTTGGGGCTCTGGGCAACCTCATCTAGTGCCTGATTTAGTGGCTGGCAACCCTGCCCATGGCAGGGGGCTGGAGATAGACGACCTTTAAGATCCTTTCCAGCCTAAGCCATTCTATGATTCTATGACTCCAGGATAAAGATGGGGTCACTCATATATTTACTGATTCCATTGCTGATGTAGTGAAAGTGCTTAAAAAATATGTTCTTCCTTATGAAATTTCAAGAGCCATATTGACTGAACCCTCTGCCAAGCTGAGGACTTAAGAACACTCTGGAGAGCCTAATAGAGAGTATGCTGAACTCCCTTCTGTCACAGTTAGACAGCTACTGGTAATGGAATAATCTGGTTTGAAGTTAGTTCAGAGTTACTGCTTTGGATCCTCGTATTCACACATTTGGATTACAGATTTAGAGAAGGGACTTTCTGCAGGCAGTAGGCTGTCAGTGGATGTTGGGAAGATGTTGCTAGCTTTGGGGCTGTGGAGTAATTCTTGTACCCTGATGTTCTTTAACAAGAACACACTCATGTCTCTTCCCAGAAAAATATGTGCTACGATGAGCCATTTTCCAGGTTTACCTTGAGGGATTTTCCATAAACTCTTCTTGGAGGAGCAAAAAAGTAAATTTAATAGCATTTAACAGAAGTGAGGAGGTGGTAGAGAAAGTTGCCTACTATGCCCACAAGGCATTGCTGTAGACAGCCATTGAGGTGGATTCCCTTTACTTTGACATTTCCTTTTGTTCTCTGATTACACAGACAAACATCCTTCCTCCTAACCATCCAATACAGAGAACTTCACATCTGTGAAGTCCCTGGGGCTGCACACAGCAGTGATGCATGGACTTGTCACACACCTACTGAATTTTAAATGAAGCATGTCTCTAAAAATGACCGAAGACTTCATAAAAAAACAACAAATGTACAAACAGCAGTAGGTAAAAAAACCCGATTCAGTCCTTTAGATTTTACTTGAACTTCCATATGAAAAAGTACAATGGAGTACAAGGGAACATTTCACACCTCAATTTAAACCATTGTTTTTCAAAGGAAATATAACTTACCATGTATTTCTTTACTAAGTGGAAAAAAGTGTTATGCAAACAGAGTCATATGTGAAAGTAATTCTTATCTTGCTTCCTGGACTACTTGGAGAATAAAATAAAATAAATCCAAATCAGGTCCAAATAGTCAACAGAACTTGAACCTCTGTTGAAAATGCTGTAAATCAAAGGAAGTCAGTTGACTGCAATAGGAAACATTCTCTCCTTGTGCACACTTGTAGATCAGGACTAACAACTGCACTATTTAAAGCAATATTCTTACTTCATTTTTAAGGACTGTTTGCAGATCAAAGCGCTCTCATTATGAATGTGGATGTCATGTTTAGTCTCTGCTTTACTACCGTATAAAGTACTCTCAAAATATTTCCTTTTTTACTGTGAAGTAAAACATTCTTGGCACCGCCAGTCCTCTCCTGCTGTAAGTATTGCTCCTAGTAGCAAATGGTAGTTATACAAAAATGCATATATAAAATGTTTTCACTGTAGCTAATGTCATCTCAGGTGATCATCAGAAAAAGTCCTAGTTATGTCATCTGGTTGTTCTGGTGTTTAGGATAGCTTCTGAACCTATTATAATACTTGGGCAATATTGTGAACTATAGATGGTTTCCTGAATTTAGCAAGAGTTTATACAAGGGCAGCGGCATTAATAAGAAAACTAATATGAGTCTGCAGTACTTCACAGGTGGATCTTCCTTTGCCTGAAGTCAGTGTCTCCATTTAATTGAAATCAGGAAATGCAGATACCATCTCCTCCTGCTCCTATGCCCTCTAATATGTCTTCAGCCAAACTTTTTCCTAAGCGCCTTCCCCCTCCATCCAGTATGAGCTGTATGGCTGTACAGGTTGTAAGCTATCACATGCAAAGGAGCTCTTGAACCATAAATCAATAAAGACTGGGAATTTATTACCCAATGTACTGTTATCCATTTTTTTCTTTTTTTCATTTTATGATCTTTTAGAAGATACTAGACTGATTGGACATTTGATCTAACATACTCAGACATTCTTAGTTTGTGGTGGTTTTCTTTGTTCAGACCTCACTGGTGTACAGCTCACCTTACCAAGCCCAACAGTTTTGTGACATGCTCTGTCACACAGTGTTTTGCTTCTAAATAACCTAGTGCTGAGGTACAAACAACAGTAGTAATAGTAAAGTTATTTGCTATTGAAAATTTATTATTGAAATGTAATAACAAAGCTGTGTAGTCTCTCTTCTCCAGAAAATGTGCTTCAGAATCAATAGACTTAGCAGTGCGTTTCAAAGGTGGATGCACTCAGGTCTGTGTGAACTAAGGCAGGAAACAGATCACTCAATTGGGCCATTTGGTGAAATCCATCTTTTGTCACTTGACACTTTGGCATGAGGTTGTAGCTCAACTATCAGTTTGGAAGAGGTAAGCAGTTGGGACTTCCTGGGTTTTCCGCAATTTAGAAATAAGTAATATTTAAATGGTTGTTGGACCGTTAAATCATTCTATTTCAAGAGAATATTTGATAGAAATGCTTTCCTGACATTTGAAGGCTCAAATCTTCTATTTTTCAGAGTTGGTTGTATCAGAGCTATCTTTAGTCTATGGTGTTTCAGATTTGTATAATAGATGTCATTCCATGCATTTCAGAGTATCTGTACTACGGTTTACCTTCCAAAAACACCAGAGGCAATTATATTAACTGAGATCAAGAACTTGGAAAGTTTAATCATTTTAACTCCAGTTATTCTCTACTATAAATTTAGATCAGGAAAAATGAGACTGAAGTCAATATAACGATGCATGTTTAAAAACTACATGACATGAACAAGCATGAGGCTGACCTACAAGGTACTTCCACCAGTGTAAATTATGATACATTCTCTCATCCCTAATTTGAGTTTTTCTTTTATTTTGTTCCTTGTGATTGTCTTAGTTACACAATGGTGATATAAGCACAAGTATATTTCTCTTGTCACTTGTAAGATGCACAGTGGTGAATATGTTTTTTAAAAACTGAAATCACAAAAGCAGCCAAGTTAGTCAAACTTAGCAAGCAAATATTTAGGTATAGATAATGCTGTATTTATAAATAGATAATACTAACAGTCAGCTGAGGTCATGGCTAGTTCAGAAATGTAAACAGAAATGCTTTCATGCCATAATAATAATGCAAGGGAAATCAGCATCCTTTGGACCTACAAAACATCTTGAAAAAAAGACGCACCGGAAAAACTGGCCATCCTTCTTACTGAGAGGCAAAGTTCCCATCAGTTTTGAGTTGACAATATCTCACAGAGTCTGTCCTTTACACCTGCTTGTGGTTTCTTTCATCCTCCAAAGCATGGATGGCGAACTTTCATATCCTAAAACCTATTTTTATTCCCAGCCAGATGTTATGGGGCCAAACAGATATAGACATATTGTTACAGTGCTGCTCCAACTGAACAGATCAAATCTAGATCTGCACCATCTCCATCTTACAACATGATATAGGAACAGGCCAATTGCTGATGGGCCAATGTTCTCCTGAAGCCAAAAAAAATGTCCTTACAGGCTGAGTCCTGGCCCTGAGCCATCTCTTGACTAGTTTGGCACAAGGATATTCCAAATTTCTTCCCTTTATTCTTCCTGCTTCATGGATCTAAGTGATTAGACTCCAATCTCCTTTCCAAACCAATGTTTTTACAATGCTGGCACTGTTTCCACTAGTGACATCCCCTTCCTAAAAAATCATCTTCTTCCTGTAAATTATTTGAAAAGCGTTTGTAATATTATTCTGGCATAGCCCCACTAAACAACATTACTCTTTGAAACCTTTGCAAAAAATCATTCATCTCATCATTTTCCTCTTTTTTTTTTTTTTTTCCATGCCAATGGTTGGGCTTTATGTATTTTCCTTCATTTCAACTCAGATGATGTTAGAAAATGTCTTTCTGAACTATCTCTCTCTCTATCCTAGGAAAAAAGGCAAACCAATTTTTATAGTAATAGCTACGAAGTACATTCTTTATGATTATGCAAGAGTAAATAAAAATAACCATTATAAAAATTAACACTGCAATTAAACTGAATTAAAAGATTGAGAATCATAGAATCACCAAGGTTGGAAAAGACCTCCAAGATCATCTAGTCCAACTGTCCACCTACCACCAGTATTTCCCCACTAAACCGTGTCCCTTAGTACCACAAAGCAGAAGTGTCTGCTTCTAGTTACAGGAGTGGAGGGCTGTGCAGCATAACTTCACCAGCTGTACTAATGATGCTCTCAGAGATACCAACTGGATGTCAGAGGAGACTGAGGGGAAGCAGGGATTCCTCAGTATGACAAGCTGGAAGTCCTTTGAGGAAAAGACAGCGATTCACTTGCTGATGTCACTTGTCACTGCAAATTATGATTTATTTCTCTAACATTCTTCAGCCAAATATATTAATATCTCTAAAACTTTCTGAATATCAGCCAAGAGGGAACTTGGGGATATCCTGGTGGGGGTTCTGTAGGAGGAAAATAGGAACAGAGGAAACTCTGGAGTGCACTGTGTACTGTAACGGGCAACGTCTCATTGGATGGAGTGGCAAGATTTTCCTTTCCCTCCCTTTTCTTCTAGATCTTGTGCTCTGCTTAATTTCCAGTGTTTATTACCTGTTCTTGTGAGTCTGTAGCTGTTGTCATTCCTGTATCTGTTAGAAAGATCCTGGAAGAACTGGAAATAAGATATGTCTTCTAATTGTGCTGGTAAACCATCAGGACTACTTCATTACATCACGCAGAATATTTAAGTCAACTTTGATTACTTCTCTAAAACATTTATTCTATTTTAACCACCCACACCACTGAACTTGATGCATTGGAAGAGTGTGGCTTGTGTTGTCATGCAGCTCAGAGCCAATGCTCGTGTCGCTCCTCTTTGGGTGTAAGGATCTGTGAATCAAAACCAATGCTTTGGTTTACTTCCAAAGAAACTAAATAAAACAATCAGAGACAGTCCACAAACAAACAAAATTGGCTGCCTTTACCAGTGGAAGTAAATTCACTTAAAATGTGTTTTGACACCTTAGCTGAACACTGAAAAAGAAAGCTTCCCTTTCATTGGTAAGCTCCACCTCATCTGCTTAAAAACGTTGCCACAGATGAAGTTTCCCTTTTTAACAATAAACTATTTAGTACATGTTGAGCTTCAGCTTTTCACTTTTACAACCAAATCATTAATTATGACCTTTTTAGTGTTGTTATTAAGCAGTTCCCTTCTTTCCCTTCAAATTCTTTTCTAACAGTGAACCTTCTTTGTCAGTGGCTCATGGGCTGCAGCAGTCGTAACATGTAAGTAGCATCAAAAGGGGAGAAAAGAGGTTTTCTGGAAAGAGGAAACACAGCCAGGACAGGAGGAGTGCATGAACAGGCAAAGCAATGACTCCTCTTTCTCTGTTGTTGTTAGCCACAGTGGCTTGAGGGTGGCTCTGCAAGAAGGGCATGGGTGTTCATTGTAATGTAGAAGTTGAAACATGCAAGACTTCTTCTCCTTAGGAGGGAGGAGAAAGCTACAGGCACCTCTCCAGCAGACAGGCACCCACAGCAAGATGATGGGCTGTCAGAGGCACTGTCTCTGCTTTGACCTGGGCACAGCTATATGGCTCTATGGGCTGGAAAGCATGGGTAGGCATGGGGGATTCGGCTCTGGAAAGGGGTGTACTGCTGACACATCTATCTCACAAATGCACAGAGGTGTATGTGTGAGCTTCACAGGCTGCCACTTGGCCTGATGGGGATGTGCTCCCATCTCTGCTGAATCCTCAGGGCACCTTGTGACAGAGCTGCCTTTTCATTAGTGCACTATGATCAGCAGAGCTCAATGGTCCTCTCCTAGTTACCTGTGGCATTAGAATAGAGGTAGGCTTTTTCCTCAGAAAGTTAAAGTTTCTTACTTCCCTATTTCCATTCCTCTTTCTCTCTTCTTCATTTGCCACAGAAGATTATATCTCCTCGGGAGAAATGAGGCAGAGATCTGCTGCCACCTTCTGCTCACATGGAAATCCTTCCCTGTCCTCAGTGCAGAAACAGCACTGCACCAGGGAAGGGGCTGCACCTCATGGAAAGGTAAAATATTGCACTGTGATCTCCAGCTGCACATGGCATTGGTTGGAATAAAAAATGCAGGGAGAGCTTCAGAGTGAATCCGATGTTGAGTGAAATATAGAAAAGAGGTCCCACTTCTGTACGTACAGCATCTACAAAAGCATCACATGCTAAACTGCAGTGAAGACACACACAGTTACCAGTGAGCTCAGAGTCAGAAGTCTAACAAGTTTTGTGTATTTTGCCCTGGACTGGAAACTGCCATAGAAACCAGCTTTTTTTTTTTTTTCTCTGAAGAATCACGAAAACTTTAAGCCTCTCACTACCTTCATTTGTTAAGAACCTGTCAATTGTCTAGTTCCTAATTAGCATGGCAGGAACAGCAAAGGACGTTAGTGAATGGCAAAGTTCTGTGGATGAAGCTTTTAAGACATCTGGTAGGCTAACCCGACTTCTCTGTTGTCGTTGATTCAAACCTTGAATTACTCTGGTATGTAAATACAGATAAGAGCTAAATAAAACAGAAAGTAGCCACATACACATGTATAACACAGTCATCTGCTAGAATGTTTTTCTGGATCTTCAACACCAAAAACCTGACCTTTGCCACTTGAAATAAAGGCTCTTTTGTCTCCAAGAAAAGTTGAAGGCTGAACAGTAGTTCTAGCCAGCCACAATAACGATGGTATTAAGAATTCACTTCTCAGAGGCATCAATATTGCTAATGATTTCACTCCCTGTCTCATGCCTCCTGAAACCATTAGACGTGCCTTACAATCAGCCGAGCTTAAGACAACAGTAAAGATGTATTCTTTTTCTTTTTTCTTTTTTGGTATTTTCATCTGCTTTTTGAATCTATACAAATCCGTGCTTTGTGCTTTTGACAGTCACCTTAGCAGAAGGTTTTCAGCAGAAACTCAGGTTTTCCTATGATTACCTGGTTACATGATCTGGGTTTGGAGGGGAAGGAGGGAAGAATAAATAACCCCACAAAACTGTGAGTATTGCATTCCTGTGAAATCAAAGAGTCAGAAGTGTAAGCTGTTTGCAGTCCACACAAATTAAAAAATTATAGAGCCTCTAAGATGTCATTTAGCAGTGTTCTATTATGAGAATGACAGCAGCCCTAGCTCACACTGACAGTTCAGTTCAGGCTCACTTGTCATCCTGTACTGTTTATCTGAGAAGCAAGACACCACATGCAATGTCCCGAAGTCCATTTCATCCCCCTGCTAAGCATCAAGCCTTCACTCCCCTGCTGTGAGAGGGGCTCCCCACTCTTCTGTGACCCTGGGTACTCTCCTGGTGTACTCTTGTCTGAATGGCACTACTGTCTGGAAGGGAGTGGGGTACTGTGGAGGGCACTGCACACACATTAACAGTACTGGGGGAAAAGAAGAAGGGAGACAAGTCCTCTTTTTCTTGAGAGCAATGCCAAGGTTCTCAAGAAGGAAGACACAGGCTACCCCAAGGCACGATCAAGGGGTCTCTGGATTTTTGCTGCAAATTATAACAGATCTTGACATTCAGAAAAAGCAGAGCAAATCAGGACTGTGATGATTCCTAAAAGCGGAGCTCTGACAGGATAAGTCTCTTCTGAAAAAAAAAAAAAATGTATATATATATATACATTTCAGCAGAAGTTTTTAATCAGGGTCAGCCTTGTAACGAATAGACAAGTAATGATTTCCTATAGTCTGTAAAATACTGATGAGGGTAAAGTAAACATTGCTATTACAGGGTTACAGAGTCAATTTCCTATCACTTTTCACTAGAACTATTGTAGGGAAACATTTGGGTAACCACATGTTGTGCTAGGAAAAAAAAAAACAAAAAACCCTGAGCACTAGCAACATTTCCTTTTTAGGAAGAGAGACTTGTGAATGATTTAAAGCCTGATTCTGTAAATTGGGCCCTCCTTTGCTCTGAAAAGGAACGAGGAAGAAGGGGGGAGGGTGCCAAAACTATATTGCACATTACCAGATTTCCAGGATTCTGCATTTTCTTACTCATTAAACTTCACATTGAATATGCATCACTTCTCCATGCTCAGTTCCAGCCCTAGGGATTGCACAGTCCAAATGTATTTTAATTACATTATTTATTATTTAAATTAATTTAATTACAAAAAATAACAGACTCTGCACATGTTCGAAAATGCCATGCTGTACAACTAAATCTTGAGTAATTGTTAAATTTCTTGCAGGCCTCCTGCTAGGAAGTACTGTTTTTCTTTAAAAGTGAGAACACTATTATATCCGTCAGTGGAAAGTTTACACATTGTATTTCTTCTTTCATATGCCGTTAAACATGAGGCTCTCTCATTTCCCCCTTTCTTCAGAAGGCAGGAGACCCATCTGGTAATATTCTGCAGATCAGCATTTCTTATGGAGAGTTTGATTTAAGTGGTGGTTTTGTTGAAGGCAACGAAAAAGAAACTTATGAACCTGGGTTACAGCACTACGTCTTGCGTTGTTATTAAAGTTTCTCTATGCTTGTTCCATGCCAAAGATAGAGCTGTCTTTACGCTGCAGAGAATAAGTTAGAGGTATTCTCTTAGTTTCATTCCACTGTGCTTTGGACTTATAGCAAAGAAAAAATAATCAGTGCTTTGATAGCTCTTACTTGACAGCTAATTTTGTTCTGAGATTTGAAATCTGATGTGGATAAAATACAAGCACTGAAAATATTTGATCAAGTTTAAAAAATAAAAGAAAGGAAAGGAAAGGAAAGGAAAGGAAAGGAAAGGAAAGGAAAGGAAAGGAAAGGAAAGGAAAGGAAAGGAAAGGAAAGGAAAGGAAAGGAAAGGAAAGGAAAGGAAAGGAAAGGAAAGGAAAGGAAAGGAAAGGAAAGAGGAAAGGAAAGGAAAGAGGAAAGGAAAAAGGAGAGGAAAGGAAAGAGGAAAGGAAAGAGGAAAGGAAAGAGGAAAGGAAAAAGGAAAGGAAAAAGGAAAGGAAAGGAAAGGAAAAAGGAAAGGAAAAAGGAAAGGAAAGGAAAAAGGAAAGGAAAAAGGAAAGGAAAAAGGAAAGGAAAAAGGAAAGGAAAAAGGAAAGGAAAGGAAAGGAAAGGAAAGGAAAGGAAAGGAAAGGAAAGGAAAGGAAAGGAAAGGAAAGGAAAGGGTTTTGCCATCCTTCTTCCCCAAACCAGATTTGGGAAATAAGTCCCCTCACCTTCTTGTCTCGAAGTAGAGAATTCAGACCAAAGTGCATGAAAGCTGGGGAAAAAGCTTTCCTGGCTGAGAAGATGCAGCTAAGGGGATTTGCTATAGAGTAATGTTCCAAAAAAAGATCAGGAAACTTCTCAAAAAACAAAAAACAAAAACAAAAAAACAAAACACACAAAAAAACCCCAAAAAACCATCCCTCAATTGACCCCAAGTCAGGTTATTAAAGCATTCTCAAACCCTAACTGCCCACAATTATTCCATACTTCTGCCTCCTCTTCAGCTGGACTTTGCTTCTGCGAAACAGAGCAATGCGTGAAATGCACTGAAGAATTTTCTGCTGCTGTTGCAGGTGTTTTGTGTGGATTTTAGTCAATAGTGATAGAAAAAAATTGAAAGCTCACTTACAGACATCAGGCACTGAGAGTGCTGTACAGGCAATGCCAAGTCTGATTTGCAATCTACATAGTTCATGTTTTGATTCCAAGAAGGCTGGAGACAGAAAACTTCAGTCCTGATCACTTAAGCAGTTCTATCATCTGCAAATATTACCATTTCAGTGCATGGCATCTGACATAAATGACTAGCATGTATGTGTTAAATGGTTTTACCCAAACACTTTGAGGTAGCAAAATGCTAAGGTATACAGTGATGAAAAATGGACTTTTAATTTAAGCCTGGATTCAGGCAGCCTACTTTTAGGAAATTAGCTAAGGCCCCAAAAATGTAAGTATACTTTAGGTTGTCTTTGTAATTACTGTAGAGATAAAAAACACTTCTAGAAAGAGAATACTTCCAACTAAGAGTCCCATTCTATAAATAGTCTGAGTTGGAACAGTCTAACCTTTCTCTCTCTGCAAAACTATTCTCTTGGCAGTATGCACAGGCAATTTAGGATTTTTTTTTATTATCAGTCCACATCATAAGGTAGCTTATTTGAGGGATAGGTTTCCATCAGAGACTTAGACAAAGATCTTCTGAAAGCCCAAAAAAAAGAGAGTTTATTTTTTTACATCTTTTCTCTCCCCTTGGTATATGGAGGAATAGCAGTGGATGTTATCTCCTTCAGCTTAGGCTTTTGGCACTGTCTCCCCATAATATCATCATATAGAAGCTGATGAAATATGGGCTGGATGACCATCCAGTCATGTTAGTTGGAAACTCTAGAGCATAGGAAGTTCCGCACGAATGTGCGCAAGAACTTCTTTACGGTGAGGGTGACGGAGCACTGGAACAGGCTGCCCAGGGGGGTTGTGGAGTCTCCTTCTCTGGAGATATTCAAGACCCACCTGGACGCCTACCTGTGCAACCTGCTGTAGGAAACCTGCTTTGGCAGGGGGGGTTGGACTCGATGATCTCTGAAGGTCCCTTCCAACCCCTACAATTCTGTGATTCTGTGATTCTGTGAAACTGGCTAAACTGCCAGGTCCAGAGAGTGGTGATTAGTAGCAAGTTTCAGTTAGAGGCCAGTAATGAACAGAGTATGCCAGGAGTGAGTACTGAGACCAGTCCTGTTTATCATCGTCATTAATGTTGAGGGTGGTGAAGCAGGGTGTCTTCTCAGTATGTTTGTTGAGGACACAAAGCTGGGAGGAGTGCCTGAGTCACTTGAAGGACAAGCTGCCATTCAGAGGAACCTCCACAGGTTGGAGAAATCAGCCAATAGGATCCTCATGAAGTCCAAAACCCTACATCTCAGGAGGAGCAAACCCCAGGCACCAAGACATGTTTGGAGGCTACTCAGCTGGGAAGCAGCTCAGCAGAATAGG
Source organism: Alectoris magna (assembly GCA_030625065.1). Taxonomy (NCBI): domain Eukaryota; kingdom Metazoa; phylum Chordata; class Aves; order Galliformes; family Phasianidae; genus Alectoris; species Alectoris magna. The sequence goes on from CM060560.1 coordinate 67,506,721, forward strand.
ACCTGAAGGTCCTGGTGGACACCAAGCTAAATGTCAGCCTACAGTGTTCCTTTGCTGTAACGTAGGTTAACAATGTCATGGATTGCATTAGGAAAAGTGTTGCCAGCAGATAGAGGGAGTTGATCCTTCCCCTCTGCTTAGCAATGATGCAGACACACCAGGAGAACCATGTTCAATTCTGAGTCACCAAGCACAAGAGAGAGACATGGGGCTACTGGGAAGAGTCTAGCAAACTGTCGCAAAGACTATGAAGGGACTGGAGTGTCTCTTCCATGAGAAAAAAAAAAAGAAGAAAATAAAAAAAGGAGAAACCTAGGGAATGTTTAGTCTAGTCTAGGGAAGAGAAGACATAGGGGAATTTCATCCATATGTAATAGATAGATAGATATACCTGAAGGGAAGGTGTAAAGATGATGAGCCCACCCAAACTAGCCCAATGCTATTGACAGATTGAGAAGCTACTTCATGTTTATACTGCTGATGGGCCCCAAACACATTATTTGCTATCTGTGAAGGACTTGAACTTTCAGTTTCACAACCTTTTCTTTGGTCCCTCTTTTCTGTGATCTTTAAAACTGCATATCTGTCCTTCTTTGGCTTCTTGCTATGTATAATCCTAGCTCAGTCATTCTTTTGTATTCACTTTCAATATTTGTTATTTGAAGAGAGACTGACAGTATAAGACTGACATTCGCTTTCATCCAGTATGAAATGGCTTCATATATGCCCCATGCTTTTCAGGCATTGGTCAACATTTGTCTGTTTCTGAAAATTTCAACTTCACTCAGAAAAAAAAAATGACCACAGTGTACATAGCAGAGATCATGATTAGTAGACATGAAAAGTGAACTTTCAGACAGTTTGGTTAGAAGCTTGAAGACAAGGACCTGAAAATGTCACCTCTCTCATGAAAACACTTTGTGGTTTAGTGAGACTTTCCACCCCTGAACACAAATGACATGTAAAAAATTCATCCCTCACCACTAATTAAATATTCTCTCCACCACAGATTAAATATTCTCTCACATTTCCTATCCTTTCTATCTTTCAAAGCTGGAAGCATCATGAAAATGGGGATGAAACACTTCACAATCTGGATGTATATTTTGGGTACTTCCGAGATGAATGTAAGATCCCAGCTGTGGTCCTTCATGCATCTCATGCACCCCTGTTACAACCCGTACTATATCCTGTATATATGTGGAGCTGTTGGAAATGGTCCAGAGGAGGGCCACAGAGATGATCATAGGGCTGGAGCACCTCCCCTACAAAGACAGGCTGAGGGAGCTGGGCTTGTTCAGCCTGCAGAAGAGAAGGCTGCAAGGAGACATCATTGCAGCCTTCCAGTATTTAAAAGAGGATTGTAAAAAGGAAGGGAATCAACTTATTACTTGGGTAGATAGTGACAGGACAAGGGGGAATGGTTTTAAGCTCAAAGAGGGAAGTTTTAGATAGATAGGATATCAGGAGGAAGTTCTTCACAGAGAGAGTGGTGAGGTGCTGGCACAGGCTGCCCAGAGAGGCTGTGGATGCTCCATGCCTGGAGATGTTCAAGACCAGGTTGGATGGGGCCCTGGGCAATCTGGTCTAGTACCAGATTTGGAGGTTGGTGGCCCTGCCTGTTGCAGGGGGATTGGAACTTGATGATCCTTGGGGTCCCTTCCAACCCAAGACATTCTATGATTCTGTGATTTTCTAGAGATAGGATACATGCAGATGTGATACTTGATACCTTTGGCTTCTAAGTACAGTGGCACTGCAGGAGTTACAATGCATAATAATGGAGTCATCCTTTAAAAAGAGAGAAATATGTTTGACCATTCTCAAAGAGAAAGAAAAGGCTGGGGAAAGGGGAAGGGAGGATGAATAGGGGGAAAAAGTGATGACTCCACAAAAAAATGACTGGGCTTTGCTGAAAATGAGGTGAGCCTTGGGGCAAAGCAATAATAGAATAGTAACTTAAATTGATAAAATACCTTTCAGCATAGTCTCAAAGCACTGCACAATTATTAAAACCTAATGCCAAATTTAGCACTACAATAAAAAGACAAAACAAAAGCAGTTCCACAGTATAGCAGAATACATATGAAGTACCAAAAATAGAGTAACTCTAAACCCTGAACAATCTTATTTTCCCCCTAAGTTTGAAAATATGAAGTGATTTTCAGGGCATTGAGTACTGGGCTATGTTGTTTTACAAAGAGGGCCATAAAGTAAGCAGGCAGCACATTTTTGAGTGAGGAGAAAACTGTGGGCAGAAAGAAAACCTACTAATTCTGTCTTAGAAACAGGAATAAATACTTACTATTGTGTATACACTTTTAATTTAAGGTGGACTAAAAGTTTTATCCCAGAGAGAGAGGTAAGCAGGGAAAAATGGCCTCAGTCCAGCAGGGTGAGGGGACCTAAGAGATGGGGAGGAATGGAAACAGTTCTCTGTTTGGCATCACGGGAAAACCCCCCTCCCTTCCTAGTTCACCTTCCCAGGTGCCCTTACACAATAGATTTGAGGCTCTGCAAACTTGAGGGACAGGTAAGTGAGTATGGAGTACGAAGTCCACCCAGGAGGTTGTCTAGGGCAATGTGGTCAACTGCACCTCAAGACTGCCTCCACCAAGATGGAAAGAAGGATAATTGTTGTAGAGGACTCCATCCCGAGGGGACTGGAGGGCCCGATGTCTGCCAGATTGTACCTATAGGGAAATCTGCTGCCTCCCTGCAGTCCGGGTCAGGGATATTACTAAGAGACTCCCTAGTTTGGTTCACCCTTCTGATTACTATCCCTTAATGATAGTTCAGGCTGGTGGTGAGGCCAATGGTTCAGCTGAAGTGCATCTTTGACAGTGCACGCAGCATGGACAATTAGCAGAAGGAACTGAAAGCCACTGTGTGAGAGGCAAGCTATGACTTAGTTGCCATTACTGAAACATGGTGGGATCACTGACACAACTGGACTGCTGCAAAGGGTGACTACAAACTCTTCACAAGGGATGGGCTAGGAAGGAAACCTTCTTGCATTCATCTAGAGATATCTGTACTCTGCTTCCCTAAATTGCTGGTGTACCAATGCTCACAGGGTGGAAAATAAACTGGAAGAACTAGAGCTCTATGGGCCAGTCATGGGGCCATGATCTCACTGAGATCATGGAAACATGGTCGGACAGCTTGCATGACTGGAATGCTGTCATGGATGGCTCTTTAAGAAAGGCAGTTCGGTGAGGTGAGATGGTAGAGTTGGTCTTCATCTAAGACAGCATCTAGAATGTATGGATCTCCACCTGGGGTTGAAAGATGAACAAGTGGAGAACTTATGGGTGAAAAGTAAGGGCAAGCTAATATGAATGACACCACTGTGGGTATGTACTAAAGGCCATCTGATCAGGAGCAGGACCCTCTAAAAACAGCTGGAAGTAGCCTCACAATCCTGGGCACTGGTTCTTAAGGGGTACTCAACCCCTCCACTCCCCTTCCCTCCCCTCCCCTCCCCTCCTCTCTCCTCCTCTCCTCTCCTCTCCATCAAAGCAGGAAACAAAATTGTGGGGAATGAATTGAAGAACACAGTCTATTCTAAAACAAACTTTCCTTACTGATATACTCAGAATGAAAAATGCTGTCAGTTATATAAAAACGAGTTTTGACTTTGTACTACTTAAGCAAATATACTGTGACTCCTAAAGCTGAAGAAAAATGCAGAACCTGAAATCCCTTAAAATGGATATACTAGAAATAAAGCACACTACCTCTTCCTCTGTGGCTTAACCTCAGTAATCTGACACCCAAACTGTCAGAGAAATCATAGGTTTAAAATCAAGTTAGAAGGAGCTGGGAGTAGGATCAGTGACCTACAGATACTGATTAAAACCCACAAATCTATAATTAAGAATGGATTTGGAAAATAAAATCAAGTGCATTTAAAAGACAAAGGAAGAAATGGTCTAAAAATTAGCTTTTTTTTCCAAGAGATACAGACTGGGGAGAGATTCGTTTATCCACTTTAAGTAATCATACACTATCTTATGCATCTGAAAACAAAAGCAACAGTTAACCTTATGTTCATAGACATCTTCAAACTGCCTTCATCCAGAGACCTTTTCAAACACTCCCAGGACCATAACAGTAAGATTGTTCAAAATATCAAACTCTGAAAAGGCCTGGAAAGTCTCAGAGTCTGGAAGGGCATGAGGAACAAGTGTATCATGACCCTAGCCCACAGTCTTACTGTTTTAAAATAAATGGAATTTAAAAATCTAAAACAAAAAAAAAGGCATCACAGAATAAAGAAAGGAAAAAAGGAAAATAAATACCATAGATTATTTAAAAATATTATACATAAATTATTATCTAATATTAAAATTAATTAACTATTAAATTGTTATATAAATAAATTATTATGTATAAGTATTATTATTACAAAAATATAAAAGTCAAACTGTGGTTTATAAGGGAACCTAGGTATGACTGCACAAAAGCTAAAGCACAACTGATCATAGAATCATAGAATCATCAAGATTGAAAAAGACATCTAAGATCACCTAGTCAAGCCATCAACCTACCTCCAATATTGCCAACTAGCTATGTCCCTCAGCGCCACAACTATGTGTTTCTTGAACACCTTCAGAGCATTGACTGCTCTTTGGAGATTTACAGTCTTGTATTTGGATAACTCCATATTTAAGCACATGAGTATGGAAGCACCTTCCCTTCCCTTCCCTTCCCTTCCCTTCCCTTCCCTTCCCTTCCCTTCCCTTCCCTTCCCTTCCCTTCCCTTCCCTTCCCTTCCCTTCCCTTCCCTTCCCTTCCCTTCCCTTCCCTTCCCTTCCCTTCCCTTCCCTTCCCTTCCCTTCCCTTCCCTTCCCTCCCCTTCCCTCCCCTCCCCTCCCCTCTCCTCCCCTCTCCTCCCCTCTCCTCTCTCTTCTTCCCTTTCCTTTTCTTTTCTTCCCTTTCCTTTTCTTTTCTTCCCTACTCTTTTTTAACCCATCTTCAATGCAACAAGGCAGTTCTTGGGGTGAATTTAGGGCATCTCATAGCAGTTTTTCTACATGGTTCAGAAACTTAAAGTTACCACTTGTTTTTATTTTTCAGAAGCAGTTTAACTCACCGTGTTTGAAAGCACAGCAAAATCCCATGCATCTTCTCACTCTTTCCCAATCAGCTCATGGTTCTGATGCCTTCTGTATCCATGAGGACTTCCAAGTAAATTTCCCTCACTGTAAAATAATAGGACCCATTTTAATCTCTCTTCCCTCTTGCATTAACAGTTGTTTTTAGTGAGATCAGAGACACCATTCCAAGCCTAATAAACATTGGTAGTACTGGAGCCTAATCTTTCCTGAACAGTCCCCTTATTTAGTTAGATTCTTTTGTCACATCATTCATCACAACTATTGGTTTTAGCCTGTTTCCATGATTTGATTACATTTTATTCGGAAGTTTAGCTAATTAAATGGTCTTGTACACAGCAAAAGTTTTGTCTTGCTAGCTGTTTGCCGCATTCAAATTTTATGACTAAGCACCAATGACCATCACTATACAGCCTCCTGACAAGAAGGAAAATAGTCGCTTACACCATTTCGCATTAGAAATGGAGATCATTCAAGAGATATGCCATAGAATCACTGAATGATCTTTTTTATAGTGTGAAACTTCATATACAGCAGAAGTACCTATTTTAAAAATATAAAACAGTGACAAAAAGTAAGCTAAAATAAAAAAAAATACAAAGTTTCCCTCCTGTATACTACTTGGAATCTTGCTTTGGCACTAATTTACTTAATCAGGAAGGTCAATAAAGATATGTTCATTTTATGCTGGAAAAGTGTGTCTGTCATTCCACGTTGAAACCTTTCCACATTTCAGCCAGCACTGGTCTTTGTCAGGCTCATATAGTATTGCATTTATTTTGACAAATTCTAATGTTGTCCAAACCAGCAGGGGCAGTTAGCTTGGCTACTAATACCCAAAGTAATAAAGGCTGTTCTTCAGCATGGAGAATATGATCTTTATTAAACTCGATGACTAACCAATGCGCTACTTGGTGAAATGAAACTCTGTATACATAATGCATATTCACATACATATATTCAAACATACATTCATGCACACATTTGTTTGTAGACAACAGTATATTCATTTCCTCCAAAGGAAAAGTAGGGCTCATGACAAGTTATTTTTCTAGAAATGGCTAAATTCACTTAGCAGAGAAATTGGTTGCACTTTCAGCAGTGCTATAGACTACGAACTACTCCAAGCGTAAGCAACTCCAGAACAATGTGCTTACAAGGAATATTTTATCAACTCAATTTCTCAATTGTTTAGGGTACTGGAGGGAGTGAGGTGACAGAGGACTTTCAGAAACGTTGAAGTAGCTTCACCCTCTAAAGAGTTTTTGTTACCCCCAGGAGGTGAGTACATTACCTGTAGATACATACTTGTGACTAGAAATTTGTTTCCACCACATTTTGGAGCTAATATAATGCAGATTTACAGTGGGGGGAGAACCTCAGAAATTACAAAACAAACAAGTGACAGTAATGATTTGCCCACAGCATCTAGTGCTGAAATTCTACCATCTACTCATACAAAGACCCTCTTGTGCTTTCTCATCTACCTGAATTTTTTTATTCATACAAGAAATAGAATGATAACTCTGGCAATGTAATCTAGCCCTTATTCAGAGGAAGATAAAATGACTTTTTGAACTTAGTCCTGTCTCTTCCAACTAGTAAATGTCCAGATGCCACCCAGACATTGATGCTGGAGAAAGGGCTGACAGGCTCCCTCAGACCCTGTGGTGGAGTGGATCAGAGCCAACTGATGATATCTTCAGTGAAGCCAATGGCAATTTCTTTTTAGTGATTATAATGAGCTTTGAACTAACTTTAAGGCAGATTTTGAAATACAGTTAGCGTAGTAGAGATGTAATCATAAGGAAATTTGGCAAAGCAATCAGCTACTGAGACATAGGCAGAATAGCCACATGTACTTGGAAGGCCTTGGATCTGCCTCATAGATGGTATACAGTGTACCTCAAGGCTTTTGTGCTGTTTTACAACAGTCCATGTCTCAGGTGGAGCTGTCAGTAACACAATTGCAGGCTTCTACCACCTTATCTGGAAGCTTATATTTTCAGTGACTTTGAGGCCTGCTAGCCTTTTTCTTGATGTGTGTTGCTCAGGTTTTCACACCTCTTCAGTCAGAATTTTGGGCAAGTCTGATGAAGAGAATCACTGTAAAATTAACTGCTTTATTCAAATGATTGAAATGAAAATAAGAATATCTTTACTGCCTCTAGTCTATGAAAATGGCTTGAAATTCTAAAGAGACTACTTTTATACAAACAGCTTCAAAGAACTCTCTACCTTCGTATTCCATAAAGTATGCTCAAGGCTCACAGAAGCTCTGTTCATCTTGCTTAGCTTCTGAGAAATAAAAAGATTTCTTGGATTCTACGGATCCATGCAATTCACGTGGCTGACCTGTGCTTCATTTCGTTCACAAAGCAGTCAATACCAGTACAAGGAAAGGCTTAATGTTCATGAAAGGTCATAGCATTTTCAAAGTTGTCCAAATAGGCATCTTTTTGGTTCTCTCACAAACTTAACAGATTATACTGGATAAAAGAATAAGGGAGTTCCATCATTTCTGAAGCTGGGACCTAGTAATCTCCCACCCATAACATTCAGCAATTTATTTCATATGCAAAGTGTACATTTAGCACCTGAAAAGATACTTAGCAAAAAAAAAAAAAAAAAAAAAAAAAGTTAGGATTAGAAATTCACAATACAATGGGATACAGAAGAGAATTTCAGGGGTCTTTGTGCATATATTATGATGCTGTCTTTAATTATACACCCAAGTCCACCCCCAGGACCACTGACACATTCAGCACACAAGACAGACTGTGCTCACAAAATGAGCAGTCATACAGTATTTCATTTTCTTCCCACCATTTAATATATGGCTCCATGCCTAATTTTCTGCACACCATCCAAACCTTGCACTGAATACATAATTATTCATTTTCTAATGGGCTTTTCCCTGGTGTTTTTTTTTTTTTTTTTCATAGTATCCTAGTTATTAACTGAAATTAATGAATTTATCTTCATAATGTCCCTGTAGTATCATTCTCCCCATTTTACAGATAGAGAATTGTCAAAAGTGCCAGCTAATTTGGGGTAGTAATTTGAGATGCCCGAGGTCTGATTTCTCAGAATATGTGGCAGTATGTGTGCTGAGAGTAGTGTTCTTGCTTATCTTAGTGGCTGCAGTGAAAGCTCAGCCATTCTTCAATAAAGATTGCAGGATCTCAAATTATATATCCAAAACATGGGAAAACAGAATTTGTATGATTTTCCTAGAAAAACTCTGACAATGGAAGATGGATGCTGGTTTTCCAGATACAACTACTTTTATGATAATCCTTTTTGTTAGTTTTCCTCATGCAATGCACACTGCCAAAGGATCTAGTTATCTTCAGGCTTGACACAAAACTTATTCACTTCTATTCTGTTAGTCCTGTACTTTTAATGAAGTGAGAGTCTTGTGATCTTTCAGACATAACCCTCAGACATAACACATTTTCATATATTGATTAATTCAATTTAGTTGTATTTGAACATTTTCTAACTTGAACAGAGCCCATAGGTTTGCCCACACAAACAAACTCACTGAAGCAGAACTGAGGTTGGGGGTTGTGAAGAGCAGTTGGTTGTTTTTTTTTTGTTTGTTTGTTTGCTTGTTTGTTTGTTTTTAAATTTGAAGTACAGTGGAAAGTGGAACGAGGAAATCCTATGTGAACCTCCACTAGAGGGGGATGGAGGTACACATTTGACCAGTAACTACGAAGCCACATAACAGAGAGGATGTTGAGATTCAAAAATTGATTTATACAGGTGAAATAATAAGGAGGTGTGGATGTATTGGAAAAACATCAGGAAAGCTGATGTTTTATTTAACAACACTCTTATTTTCCCCCTTATTAATAACACTCTTATTTTCCCCCTTATCTGTGAGACGAAGTACATATACCTGATCAAAATGCAGCTGTACAGTAGCCTCATCTTTCCTTCATTGTATTTAACTGTACTCAGCTTTTCTCTACCCATGGTCGTAAGGGAAATGTGTCATAAAGGCTACAATCTATTCTGTATTGCTGCTAATCCCTAGCTCCAAGTCTTTCTTTGTTTTTTCCTCCTCTCCCCAACTCTTGCTAATTATCACCTGCTTTTAAAGTTCCTCTTTAACACTTTCACAATCTCTTCAGCATTCAGGTCTGGACACAGGCACAAACTGGGAGAGGAGTGGCTGGTAGAGCAGCTCAGCAGGAAGGGACCCAGGTGTGCTGGTAACAGCAGTTCAGCAGTGTGTAAGAGAGCAAACTGCATTGTCAAGTGCATTAAACACAGCATGGCCAGCTGGTCAAAAGAGGTGATTCTCCATCTGTATTTAATACTGGTGTGGCCTCACCTCAAATATTGCCTGCAGTTCTGGGCTCTGCCATATAAAAAAGGACGTTAAGCACCCAGAGGAGGGCATCAAAGCTGGTAACAGGGCTGAAGGCGTGTCCTGTGAGGAGAGGCTGAGAGCGCTGAGTTGCCCAGTCTGGAGAGGAGGAGAACAAGAAGGGAGCCCACTGCTCCCTGCAGAGCCCTGAGGAGGGGAAGCAGAGGGAGGTGCCAGGCTCTGCTCCTGGGAACCAATGGTGGGAGAACGGCACAAAGCTGTGCCAGGGGAGAATCAGGCTGGGCATTAGGAGACATTTATCTACCATGAGGGTGGTCAAACACTGAAATAGACTTCCTGGAGATTCATGTTCTGTGGCTGCCAGTATTCAAGAGGCATTTAGATAATGCCATTAGTAATATGCTTTAACAGACTGTTAACCCTAAAGAGGTCAGGCAGTAGGACTCGATGGTCTTAGTACATCCAGTCCAACTGATCTAACTATTCTAACTCCTGTCACCTTCTTTTTCACCACATCTTTCAAACACTCCTTCATCCCACCTTCCCACCCCTCTCCTCATCTCCTACTCCACCTCCAAGTGCCACTCTCTACCAGCATGCTGGAGGGACAACAAAGAGTGGGCTCAGAGTGGGTGCTGACAAAACCCATGGCAATTGCAGGCAGAGCATGAAATTCTGGGCTTGTGATGGATGCTCAAGGAGTGGCAGTTGTGGGCAGAAAGGATCTTATTTAATCATGAGACTTACAAAACCTTACAGAGCATATATGAGGTTTTAGAGAGGGATGAGTTAGACTTTTTTTTTTAAAAAAAAAACATTTATAACTTTGTACTTGGACTGTGTAGTGATCTGAATTTTAGCTGACATCAAAATTTTTGTAAACCTACTGCACTACAAGCCCTCTCTAAGCATTAGCAGAGCTCCAGTAGAAACTAGATGATAAAATTTGATCATACTTTGTGTAGTTAAAGCAAGACATGAAGTAACATTACTGACACTTGTTTCCTTATATAAGTACTCAGTGAGTTGTCTAATGATGACATGCTCTTAATTCTTATGTTTAAAGTTAGGTTTGGCAAAATGCTTTATGCACTTACGCCTCCTTCACACTCTGAAATACTTGTAACCTCCGCAAAAAAATAATAAACTATGTTTGTTGCTTCATGTGACACAGTAATATGATAAAATACGTTAATTAACACAATCAACATGTGAATGTGGCACTTACTTACAACCAGGATATGCTTCTTGTAAGAACAAGGCCTAGCACTCAAATTACCCTGAGTGCTTTATGCGCTCATGACTCTTATTTTTGACCAGAAACTTGTTTTGATATTTGAAAATTATTCCAGCTCTAAAATCATGGATCTAGTTTCAGATTGCCAAAAATGGATGCATACTCATAAAAGTATATGTTGAGATTTTAAAATTTCTGAATGGTTATAAAAGCTTTGAAAGATAAAAAATGTGGTTTTTTTTTGAAGTAAACTAGAACAGCCCTGCCTCAAAAGAATAAAAGTAGAAATAATATGGAATGTCTCAACCCACATTAAAAATATTTGTATTTGGTATGCTTTCATTTACTATTTTTTGTTTTCTTCTTTCAGAAAATTGTATTAAATTATATTAGTGTCTTACTTCCTGAGATCAAAATAATCTGCATTTAATATTTAACAGGGACAATTGTCCGTGTGGTCTTACGTTATCTTCTTGGAACATCAAATCTTGTTTTGGATTTCTGCTAGTATGCTTCTTGGTAGATCTTCCATGTTCACATGGAAAATACTGGTTGAGATTCAGGGATGACTTTCATGTGGGGGGAGGAGAAAAAGACTCATACCTATAAATGAACCACCAGGAGAAGCTTTGAAGATAGGATAGAGGAAAAACATGCAGTATGTATAAATGATAACTTAAGAACTTCTTCCAAGTAGCTGACGGGAAACTGTTTCTAATGAACAAACCTGATGATAGACCTAGCCTGGCTGATAGAAAGTCAACAGAGTCTGGAGAGCTGTTCAACTCACACTGAAGTAAACATCTAAATTGAGTCCCCTAAGTGCTCTAAATTGCTTCCTCAGATATCCACTGGCTGTAGAAAGAACTTGGACACTTAATTCACATTCGAAATATAAGGTCAGATGTGCTTCAGCTGCATGCCATTTGAGATGCCTTCTGGTATCACAGATATCCATAAATGGTATTCAGATATGATCCAGGATATGCGGGAGAACAGTGAAGTCTGGCCTTACAGCTAGAGATCAGGCACTACACTGTGGGCATCTCTAGTGATGCCAAAAACCATGTGAACAATTGAAGCATTGAACAATTGAAGCACCAGTCACTACATTCAATAATTACATTTAGATACCTACAGTTTGAGGCTGAACCTGACCTGTACCACCACCTGGCATTAGGAATAAATGCCCTTTGTCCATCTTTTAATATTATAGATTATAGAAGTGTATAGATCTTTTCAAAGACCTAAGTGTCTCTGAGACGGAATTCAACATAAAAAGGGGGCTTCAGGTAGCACCAATCTTGTCTAAGTTTACAGCATTCATGCTCACCATGCTCACTGCTTAATTAATTGTCCTGAGTCTATATTAACATCATTTGAGAAAGGAAGATCTCTGGGGTACAATTCACCAGGCCTACTTTTGTTGTTTTCTTTAGAATGAAATGAATGGTTCCCTAAAAGTGCTCGTTTCTCTGTACTGACTCTAAACGAGGGTAGAAAAGTGACTGAGTGACTAAATATAGGGTAATATCTGCACTGTAGATGGCCACAACTGAAAGCATGAACGACACGTGCTCTGACCAGCACCCACATTGCAGCGCTCTGCAAAGGGTTCCTGAAACTGAGCCTACTTTACAGTGGCATCACTAGTCATGAACGTGGAGAAAGAAAGTTACCACAGCTGCATTCTTGCTGTAGCTAAAAGTTACTTTATCAGCTCAGTAAAAAAAGCAGAGATTACTGTATTTGTCCAGTTCGAGGGGGTGGGGGGGTGGAGGCAACTTCTTCAGGGATTAAATGTTAGGGTCGAATTCATGCACAGATTTACTTACATCAAACTTTGCAATTTGAAGTGTCAGTTCTGCTCAGTATGAATACTATCTTTTGTCCTCAGCTGTCTAATACTTTTACATCCCTCCACGGTATGACACGTATGCTCCTATCCTCTAATCTATATGACCCTTTAAGGATTCTTACACTTATAAAATTAATCTACTGACATAATCAACTGAAATTATATGTGAAAGAACATAGGATGTTGTAATAATGATATTTTTCCAAAATACCCAAAGGCAGTTGATTCTACTGTCAACTTCAATGACAGAAACACATCTGATACTACTAAGATGCCTTCTGTGCTCTTGTGTGGCCCGATAGCTTATCTGCATCTTAGAGGACATATTTCTATTAGATTTTCTAAATCATTTTGCCCTTCAGGCTGACTTTGTTTATAAAGTTTCTTCTTTGTCTTCAAAGATGGAATTGTAAACTCCTCTGCAAATGCTAACAGAGTGAAAAGCATCAGTCTATTTGTATTCCATCCTCAACTCTTGCTTCTCTTAGAACCCTGAGTGCAAAATCAAATTGAGACATCAGAAAGTATTTTTTTCTACTATTTGAGAGTTAGGTTTACTATAGCTTGTGTGCTATCACCTTCTCACCTCACCTACTTCCTTTCTTCCGTTTTAGTTCAGAATTTTGACTTCTGTAAAACATAATGCCTATAATTTTGTGCACTCTTCATGGTCTTGAGCACAACAATGTCCCGCACTCTTCTGTCTGTTAAATACTGTCTTGATAAACATGATAAAAAATAATTTATTATGCTCTTTTTATAACAATAGGTGTTTATCAGCTGCCACACTTCACAGCGTACCATTTCTTGCATGAGTACAGGTCAAAAGAATGGATGAAACATACATCTTGCATTTACACAGAAGTGATGTCTGTGCAAAAATAATTTGTTTATACAATAAATATACAAGACTTTGACAAGCTGAAGAAATGAAGCAGCAGAAACTCAAGTTCAGCAAAGGGAACTGCGAAGTCCTGAGCGTGGGGTGGAACAATCCCAGGAGCTAGCCTGCAGCCGTCTGTCTAGAAAACAGCTTTGCAGGGAAGGCAGAGGTACTGGGCAAGATATGAAGCATGATCTAGCAATTCAGTCTTGCTGCAAAGAAGACCAGTGGTCCATTGGCCTGCATTGGGGAAAGGTTTGCCAGCAGTTCAAGAGAGGTGATTCCTCCTCTCTGTTCAGCCCTGGTGATAAACGTCTGTGGTGCTGAGATCAGTGCCACTGCAAGACAGGCATGAACATACTGGAGACAGTGAAAGGTCATGAAGATGATCAAGGGACTGGAGAACCTTTCATACAGAAATAGACTGAGAGAGCTGGGACTGTTCAGCCTGAAGAGAAGAGTCGGGGGAATCTTGTCCTTGTGTATAAATACCTGAAAGGAAGGAGTAAAGAAGATGGAATTATGCTGTACTCAATGTAGCCCACTGACAGGAAAAAAGGCAATGACTATATACCGAAACACAGGATATTCCATTTAAAACAATTCCATTGGAAACATATCTATCATGGCAGGTGATCAAACACAGGGACATGTTGCCCAGAGAAGCTGTGGAGTATCCTTGTAGGTGCTCAAAATCAGACAGGATCTGGTCCTGGGCAACCTGCTGTTGATGACCCTGTCCTGGGTAGGACTAGATGACTTTCAGAGGTGCTTTCCCAGCTCAGCCACTCTATGACTCTGTGTGGAACTGTGATTGTTCCTGTAGTTAAACAAGGACTTAAGTCTGAAAACAAAACATCCTTTGCCTATTTGCTGAAGGAGAAAGAAAGGAACTTAATCTCTGACTTTTTTTTCAGGTTTTGTTGTTCTCTAGCAGTGATTGCCTACATGTCCTGTCTAAACAGCACCTGGAAGTCTAGAATAAACTGAAAATTGTCTCAGGTAATGGAAGATACCAGTACCGTACTGATTATAGATTTTCTCACTGTGGTACAGTGGTACAGTACTTGCAGTTAAAAAAATCACAGAAGTTCATATAGGCAAGATTTTTGGTCATCATTTCTAAAAATCTCTTTTCAATCAGATTGTTCTTTCTTTTCTTAAAAGAGTCATTTCAATTATTTCTAAGGAATTCCCTGTAACTATATAAGCAGCATTGGAACAAAAGGTCATGTAAGTTCTCCACCTTTCAACTCCTTTGGTTTCACAGTTTCAAAGAGTCACAACAAAACATCTTGCAACACAACAAATAACTGGATATTCTTTCAGCATTCAACAGATATCACATTCTGCCCATTGCCCAGATGAGTATGTGAAAATACTTCCAAGTTCTCAGTTTTTCTTTGACATTCAAGAGACCCCAGTACTGAGGGAGTTTTATGGTTACAATACTTCTTTGCTTGCTTTTGCATGAAACCACACAGTTCTGTAAGAGGTTGGTACGTAGTATTTGAGGTAAAGTCTTATTGTTTGAAACATATCACTCTGTTCTCTGAGCTTTATTTATTCAAGATATAGTGCTTTAATATGCCTGTTTTCTCCACATTCCCTTGAATTCATTGCTGATGACTGTCTTCCCAATACTTCCCTACTTCCCAGTAGTACCATACTAGCAAAGGCAGCATCACTGTCAGGATGTAAGCTTTGAAAACAACTCTGATTTGACTAGTTTCAACACAAGAGATGGTGTGACCACACAGTTACGAGTTTAATCAAAATTAAGAGGAAGTGCAGACTCTCTTTTGTCTGCCTCTATTACCTCTTGTTTTCAATCTATACCATATTAATGGTGCTACCTGTTTTAGTCCAGAAGGGTGTAGCTCTTTGATACTTCTCTGATGTGGAGATCTTCTCTAGTACCTGGGTGTTCGATTCATTTATGCTGTTGATTGTGATCTAACATATTCTGCAAAACAGCAAAATAGTATGCCAGTGACATGAGACATTTGCACGCACCACGATACCATGAGCGATAACTTTGCTCTCTATCATCTTATAGGCCCTTTGTTTACTGATGTTCTTTGTACTGAAGTTCAAATATTTTGGAATGAAAATTAATGGGGAAAAAAATTGCACAAGAAGGCCCCCATCTCAGCCTTAGTCCTTTTATGAACAACATCTGTGGAACATAATACGAAACAAAAACATCTGTTTCCAGTGGCTTTGCCATTTTGAGCCTAGAAGAGATTCATAAAAACCTGAAGTCTCTTTAGGAAGTTCTTTCCTTTTTTATTATATAGAAAGTCCTGGGCTAACTTAATAAGCAGAGGTAAGATACAACAAAGTGGAACAAGTATAGGTAGACTGAACTATAGAAAACTTCTTTTATCTTCACTGCTCCTGGATGAAGAATTTTTGGGATGAAATTAAGATTGTGGTCTTAGATACCTAATGAGGCAGAAATCACAAAACATTTCAATTTTCCAGTGGCAACACAAATTTTCACGCCAAAATTTGCTGCAAACTCAGGGCAAACTTTTGAGTGTACCTTTTAGTTTCATCTAGTTTATGGCAATGTAATACACTGGAGATACGATTATTTACCTAGCAGACCTGTATGCCAGATTCTTCTGGCCTACTTTCTGTTTCCCCCTAGAAAGCCATCCAATGCTGGGAAACAGTTCTGTGCTACGGTAAATAGCTGTGGTGTTCCAATGCCCCTACGAATGCATTAAAAAAAAAAAAAAAAAAAAAGTTAAAATTTGTCCTTTAAGAATTTCAGATAAAAAAACATTGTATTCTGTTACTGTTGACCAAACACTTCTTTAGTATTTAGGCCTTTTGCGCAGACAAAATTTCTCAGTGACTTCAGTGCATGAGCAACATCTGAATTCATGATCAGGCAACAACAGTAACACCATAATGGAGAGACTTTTGCATACTGGCGGTATGCTTCCCTGACCACTTTTTGCAGAGTTCTCAAGGCCTAAAGAATGCCAGGTGAGAGAAAGGGGAGCTGATGTTTTCCCATCATCTGAAACCGGGGATGTAGGAATTGATTCTCCTCTACATCACAGTTCAGCAGCCAGAGGACTCAGATGGCTGCATAGAAGTCAGTTTCTTATTACTGTGTTTTGGTGAGAAGGAACTCTTATATTCATTAAGAAACACTGTGTTTTCATGTGTGCTGTCTTTACCCTTCTTTTGAAATTCAACCCTTTCACAAAAATAAAGCTCTTTCAGACTGGCTGACTCAGAGGAGGAGAAGGTTATAAGGCTCTGCAGCCCACAGACGGCCTACCAAAATGAGAAATGATCCTTTTTTCAGGTACTGCATCACACTAAAGAGTTACTGGATAATACATCTGTCTATGCCAAGATAAAATAATGTAGATAATACATACCCCTGTCCATCTTACTACTGTCGAGTTTAAGCTCTTCTTGAGCTTTTTAAAGGTGTCATATGGGAGTCTAATGTTCTTTCTAAAGGAGTCATATGACTTATATGTATAACCAAGCTTACGTAATTGGCAGATATTAGGGATTCCTCACTTTATATGGGGATTGTGCTGAAATGCTTCCTTTGGAAACTTCTGTAATTGACTAGTAGTACAGACATGTAATGCTTGGATCAGTATCTCCCTCTCTTTCTCCTTACAAGGCCTGTTGCTCACAATTTATCAACACATGTTGATTCCTTATTAACTCTGAGCATGACTATAGTCTTCCCTTTAATAACCATCCAAGTGCACAGTCATAGAGGCTAATTTTTAACAGTCATCTTTCACAGAGCAGTATCAATCAAGAAACCATTTACCAAAAAGGTTGAAATCTTTGAGCATATTGACATAAGGAACACTGGAGAACAAGAAAGCAGGATATAACCACAAGAGAAAAGTTGTATCCCTCCTATTTTTAGAATTACTATACAATTCAGAAAGATAAATAAATATATTCCTGTAGTCTCTCTTCAGAAAACATTTTCAGGCTGCTTAGGTATATACAGAGAGATTTGTTTAATATGCATGTTATTTCTTTCTCTTGTTCACACTTCTTTAAGACTAGAAAACCAGAAGTTCCAATCAAGGGAAAGGCAGAAATAAACCCTATCATTAATTCAAGGGATTTCAGTTTAAGAAATTACATTACTGCACTAGGAAGCAGATGCAGGCTCCTCAGCTGCAGCCCGTGATGGAGAAATGAGAGCACACTAGCAGGTTTTGGGGAGAGGAGTGTGTGGGTATGCTGGCTCTGCTGCTGCCTCCCACTGCTCCTACTCCATGACTGCTGTGGTATCTGAGCACTGAGAACTAGACTAGTTAGTGATGGATCTCTACTTAGTGGTTTAGTGATAAAATTTCAGGGCCACATTTTCTTTCCCTACATGAAAAATGACTATTTTTTTCAGTATTTGGACAAATATAGACCTGTATGGTTTTTCCATAGAAAATTATTGCATCTAGCCCTGTCTTTCAGGAGCTCACTGTGGCCCTCCCATCATCATCCTGTTGTTTTCAGGACAAGGGTTAAAATATAGACTGTGTTTTCATGGCTAAGTTTGGTTGTTGTAAAAGGATAAGCCATTAATAAAAAGCAAAGATGGTTTTGAAATATTTTATGACAGTACTGTAAGAAACTTTTACATTGGTTAAACATTGGAATAGGCTCCCCAGGGAGGTGGTTGAATCACTGTCCCTGGATGTGTTTAAGAGTTGCTTGGATGTGGTGCTCAGAGATACGATTTAGCAGAGGGTCGTTAGGGTACTATGGTTAGGCTGCGGTTGGATTTGATGATCTTTGAGGTCCCTTCCAACCTGAGTGATTCTGTGATTCTATGATTTCTTGCAAAGGAAGCAACCATTTTCTGCTCATAGTTGCACAAAGTGTATTTCCCAAAAGACTAATTAACACTAATATGATAAAAAATAAACAACAGCAACAACAACAACAAGGGAAATCATCAGAATTTGCAAGACTGGGTTTCTGTTATTTGTTTTCAAAAAAAACAATGCGATTTCCTCTTAGTCTTCCCCTAACTGAAAATCACACATCAAAAGATAAACAGTATAAATGTTCGCTCTATCAATGCAACTTGGCTCAGCGCTGATATAGCATGTACATAAATTACACGAGGTATAAATATACATCCTTTTTATTTTGCTTTTGAAAAAATGCAGTTCAGTTAGTCTGGACTACCATATGATACGCTGTTTGTGCCTTTCTGTGGGATGTAATTAGGAACAAGCTGTAGCACTGAGGAACTTGTTCCTTTGAAGAACATAACAACTCTGAATAAACAAAAAGGGAAGAAGTTAAAGGTGCCATTTACCCTTCTTCTCACTGTGGGGAGTTGAACAGGCCTTTTCGTAGCTGTCTGTTTAAGTTACTCTTTTGTAGCTTGGTTTGCATGAGTCACTGCAAACCTGCTTTGAGACAGGGTACGTGGCTGTGTAACCATTAGAGAACTGACAATCAGGATGAGGAGAGGAGAAGTTTATTATTTCAGTCATTCTCTACATTGCATTTTATATATGTGTATATATATATATATATATACACATAATATTTTTAAAATAAATATTTAGATATTTGCAAGTTTTATATTTTTAATTTCTTATCTGTTACACACTATGTAAATATGGGTGTGTACTTATGCAAAAATAAAGTTTATAACTGTAAAATATAATACAAGCTATGGTTCATACTAAAAACTTAAATGACTGTAGATTTTCATTTCAGGAACACTACTGAAACAACACATTTCCACATGTCTTTCTTCTTTTTCTTCCAAAGTAAAATTTCACAACAATGTGAAACATTTCTAATTCAGATAGGAAAATATTTGTTAACAGAAAATGGTTAAATTGAGGCATCTAGCTAGCTTGTTAGACAATCATATGTATGTATAGTTCAAACAGGAAGGAGCTAAGGAATGCATTTCGAGCTTTACTTCCCACTTTATTGCTTTGGTCATTACTGGAACATGTTCATATCAAGTGTAATTTGATGTACATTCTTTGATTCTCATGCAACAACACCAGTTCATATCGTCTAAGAACACCTGAGCTAAGGTACACTCTGCTGATCAAATTATATAAAGCTTGTATTTGTTTAAAATTCATTGCATTCTTACTATAGTATTTAAATACTGCAAAATTATTTTTATGTAAAAAATCAATTTGAAAAGACGTACAAAAAGTGCATAAAAGACCCCGTAAAGCTTGCATCATTCTGATTTAGATAAGAACAGGCAGAAAAATTGTCAAGATTTCAGGAAATCCTCTGTTAGCTTGGTTTTCTTGCTATGGTGCAACTAAGTCTAAGGTAATGTCAAAAAAAAATAGAGAAATGTGTCTTCCCAGTTAAGTTTTGCAGTAATTGGCGTAAAGTTTCTGGATTTGTCCTTGACAAACTGTGTCATCAGAAACCAATTCTGGAAGCTAATATATCTACATTACTGTATACAATTCCCAAAGACATCTGGCATTAAAGTTTTTTAAGTGCTGAGATAAAAATACTTTATTAATTTCTGTAATTTTCTGATATGTGTCATCTGCAAGTTACAGTATGAATTAGTTCATAAAAGTATGCAGTAGGCAAAATTTATTCAACCTATACAATCATTCAGTGACTGATTGACGTTCATGTAGATATCTGGAACTATTTCAACATATAATTACGATGTATCTACTACACCTTACATATACCATAGATATTTTAGCACTTAATATTTTTACAAAATTTGTTTTCAAGTCAAATGTAGCTTAGGTGTCACACAGTAATTTAAAGAATAGTTAAGATTTTGTTTATGAGACCTTACTATAGTGTGTGGCATTTTGAGTAAAAAAATTAAACATTCAGAAGATAGTAAATTTTAGAAAACATTAGAACAGATTTGGAGAATAAAGTTTTATTTACAGTTTAAAATCCTACTTTGTTGCATTAAAAATAGTTTGAAATAAAAGAAACTTAGTTAAATATAAATGTTGTACAAAACAAACCTGATCTCTACCAGAAGATGCGTAGTCACATCGAGACACTGTAAGAAAGCAAGGACCTTACCTCAATCCATAAAGCTTTGCTATTCTGGAGGAAACTGCCTACACAGCACTACTTACATGATAAATTGTAACTCAACACTGTATACCCTCCCTTTTCTGTTCATAGATACATGACCTATTCTTTCTCTTTTAAAAATCTTTGATGCATGCCATGAAGAACAACATTTCTCAAGTGGAGAAGCAGACTACAAAAGCAAGCACTCCTAACGTAAGGAGATACAGTAAAGCAGTATATTATCCCTATGAAAATGAACACTATGCAGTCTGGGTTTTGTGAAACAAAGATCATTAGGAGACAAATATCTTGATTTTCTCTCTTCATTTGAGAAGAGTAATGATGTAGTTTGTACTACATAAGAGGAAGGACTGAGTCCCAGCTGTTGAAATTGTACCATGGAACAGCTCTTGTTCTCTCCTTATCATGACATGAAAATGGGGCCTAGTTAAATCCTACATACAAAAAACAACTAGAATCCCTAGTCTTAACTCTATAAAGCATTAGACATTTATGTCAAATATTGAGCCTGCTCATAAGATCGTAAGTTCTTGGAAAGAACCTATTTTGAACCAGAGAACACAGACTTGTATCTTTCTTTTTGTGTGTCTTCTTATGATATTTTCTATTCAGCCTCTCCACTAAACTCATCAGGGTCTTACATATCATTTCCTCATACCTTCTGAATTATGCAGGTTTTATAACATCACATATGTGTCATCATTCACTACATTCTGGAGGCCAGGAAAGGAAACCATATTATTGGATGTTGGCATCAGGCAGGCATTCTGAGCTGCTTTGGGACTGTTATTTCCAGTTGCTTCTGAAAAGCTGAAGATTTTTTCCCTAGGTTCCTGATTGTCACTTTTCTTCTTGTCTATTTGCTGATTTTCCTCCTCGATGATGCATTCTGGCTCTTCAAATTCTAATTTGGTTTGCACCACCGCATGATCAGTTTTATCTATCCATTCCTAGGAGAATGAAAAGGTTGGTAGTGGCAGGTTCTAAGTAAGTGGTCAATCAAAAGAAATCTGTCTGTACAGACCTGGATTTTCCTTAAAGCAGTGGCACCTTTCTAGGGACAGCCACAGTGGAGAAGATGAAAAGGGAGTAACGTACAGAAGCCGAAAATATAGCACAAGGAACCGAGACAGACAAGAAGGAAGACGGGTTTCCACAAGTGCATACAAGATCCAGTGACTTACAGAGAACACATTAAATCATAAAACCATAGAGTCATAGAATATCCTGAGTTAGAAGGGATCCACAAAGATCACAGAATTATACAACATAGAATTGCTTGAGATGGAAGGGATGTTTAAAAGTCATCTAGTCCAACTCCCCTGCAATGAACAGGGACACCCAAAGTTAGATCAGGTTACTCAGAGCCTCATCCCACCTGATTTTGAATGTCTCCAGGAGTGGGTTATCTGCCACTTCTCTGGGCAGCCTGTGCCAGTGCCTCATCACTCTTACTGTAAAAAGCTTCTTCTATCCATTGTAGTGCTGGCTCATGTTCACCTTGCCATCCACTGGTACCTCCAAGCCCTCTTCAGCAGGCTGTGCTCCACCCTTACATCCCCCAGCTTGTACTGATAATGGGAGTCATCCACTATCACTGATTCCAACTCCTGGCTCCACAGAGGACTACCCAAAATTAAAACCATGTTTCTGTGAGAATACTGTGCAAACATGTATTGAATTCCAGTTGCTTGGGGCAGTTCATTGGATATCGTGTTCCATGCTCACCACCCTCCAGTGAAGAACCATTTCTTAACCCACAGCTGGACCCTCCCCTGATGCAGATTCATGCCATTTCCTCAGGTCCTGTTGCTGTCACCAGAGAACAGAGCTCAGTGCCCTTGGAAAATATGTATAAAATATCCTATGTTCTTTCCTTGGTGGACTCACGCAATCTTTGATCCAAATCTTCACCTAATCTAAATTCAGACTAAGTTTATATGGAGAGTTGCACAATATAGCACTGTGGATTAAAGCTTCAGTGTGGATTGAATCTGTCATTAGAAGGAATGGATGCAAGTGCCACTCTGGCATCTTTCCAGATATTGTGCCTCTTGACATCCTTAAATTTTCTCTTGAAATTTTTCTGTCACTTTCTACATCTCCTCTTACACAGTAACAAAGCAGTATTATAGTGCTGATCTGTTGATGCTGAATAGGAGAAGGGCTTTTCTCTTGGGTCAGAGGACATCTGCAGCACCATCAACCCAGAACAAGTGTTGGTAGCTGCTTTCAGATTACTCACGTTTGCTAGGAAGGGAATGTTTACCTGGAAGTTTCCATTATGATCGTTGAAGAGATCAGTGAATACGTATTTTGGATCTGGTATAGTAGGCATGACAGATTTTTGAAGTCTGCAAAGAGAAAGGAAAAATGCAAGAATGTGTTCTGTAGTGGTGTTGTCATTCATATGAACATCTACTTCAACACACTGCTGAAGCCACAAATAAGATTCGCATGTCAATACCCTCGGCTTGGTTTCTTTTAAATATGCGTTAAAGTAAAAAAGTAGCGTTGCTACACTACTGCAATGAAACAATCATCTGATGAGATTTATGCAATATAACAGTATGATAAGCCTAGTAAAATCTGGAATACACGCAAACTTGAAGCGGGGCAGCAAGCGGTATTCTGCTCTATGTGATAGTCAAAGCTTTATATTCTCTTGCCTACATTCTCCAGGATGGAGGAGGTGTTGAATCAACCAGATGTGTTTACTGAATTAGTGAATACACATGTAAACACAGAAACATGGAGAAAAAGAAAAAAAAAAAAAAAAAAAAAAGGAATTTATAATCTGAAAATTCTACAGTAGTGGTAAGCAATGAAATGATAGTTACCTCTGCCATTTACACAGAAGAATCAAGAAGATAAATACCATTAGAAGTAATGCCATCAAGCAACTTAAAAGAATTACTGTGTTTGACTGGGTTTTTATTTCATGGTCACATGAGTCTAGGAATAATCAGAATAAAGCAAGTGAAAAATTTATTCTTTGTTCTAACGGCAAATATTCCTAACCATGATAGAACACTGATTTCTCTTATTAATAAAAAAATAAAATAAAATAAAATAAAAATTTAGGAACATTAAAAAAAATCAGTTGTTCTCTTGAAAGAGAAAAGAAAAGCTATCTTTCCTCAAACCCTGCAACAAAATAAAATCATGTTTTATTTATTTAAATTGACCTTTGTCTTATTACAGGACAAAGGAATGTGCACTTGTGCAAAGAGTAGAAGCATTCAGTATGATGATTCTCATGTTCTCCCACTGCACTCAGGGTGATGCAGCAGTTCTCTGCTAAGGTCTGTCTTACATACACCTACCTACAGACACCAGATCTGCAACTAATTTTACGTGTAAACTAAATGTCTAATTTGCTAAGATGAGAAGCTGTAAGTGGACTTTTACACATAGCCTAAATGTCTAATTTCCCAAAATAAAACAAACAAAGAATGTCCCCCACCCTGTATACCAAAAAAGCCCACAAAATGCAAGTGCTAACAACCAGAAAGTAATTAGTGACAGGATTCAACAAGTATGTATCTGAATCAATGAATTTTTGTAGCTTTTGGCATTCTCAGTGTTTTTCCTGCAGCTTTGGTAAAGGCACCACAAAACTGTACTTCCTTGTACTGAACTTCCGTTCTTCAGATAAATACTATGGAAACTTAAGTTAATTATTCATGAAGGACCAGTAGTTCTATAAATAGCACTCCATAGTCACTCCTTTCCCCATGGCAGCCCGTTCCACGTGCTCGCTTTGTTTAGCCTGCCAGAAAGCCACAAGAAAAGTTGTGAATATCCAGTGAGGCACTCAGAGGCTTTGAAATTTATTGAGAACAGCTTTTGTCATGTCTGCCTGTGATATGGAGGCAACAACTCTTTTAAGTCCTGAAATGAAATGCTCGCTCCATTGAAGGGTCTGTGCCAAGGTCACTTATGATAGAGGGACACTCAAAACTACTGAACTATTAGTCTGTCTCTTCTGCATTTTCCATCTACATACATTCCTGCTGATAGCCTCTGGTCTAATGGTGTGGGTAGGGCTGCCATGTTCTCACTTCTCAAAGGTACACATGTCTTTTGTGTTTCTGAAAGACATTGTCCTCCACAGCAGAGGACAGCAGGTTCACAATCTGCATGGTGCAGTAGATTTCTCTGGAGGTCAGCACTGTTCCTACCACTAGTGCACAAGTAGCACATTCTTATGCTCCAGGTTTTCAGCCTAGCTGTATGTATACTGATTTTCTTTGGGTGAGTTAGTTGTATTACAGAAAATTCAGATCTGGGTAGAATGGACATTTGGGTGTCTCATAATTCAAAAAAAGCCTAGTGGGTGGCATTCTGCGGTTAGCTGATATGAATCATAGAATTATTAAGATTGTAAAAGACCTCTGAGATACTCCAGTCCAGCATCATCCCCATCATGTCCAGAAACCATGTCCTCAAGTGCCACATCTGCACATTTCTTGAACACCTCTGGGAATGAGGACTCCACCACCTCCTTGGGCAGCCTGTATTGCCTTGGGATAGCGTACATTCTGTTCTACAAGAAATCTGTCTTTTTGTTTTGATAACCAATAGAAATAGTTTACATCAAAGGTCTAATTGAAAGCAATTATATACAGTTAAATAGGTCTTCCTGGTGGGAAAGCAGCGTTGAGAATGACTTAGCTTTCATTTCATGTTTCCCCCATTTTCAGCAAATATGAGCACCAAACAGTTAAGACCTCTGGTCCTGTAGCTTTACTAGATGTATTTTAAAGCAATCTGTCTAAAAGATTTGAACATAAAAGTTTTTCATTAGAGTTCAGGTTTGATGTTAACGTATTGTCTATCACCAGAGTGCCTGCGTATGTTTATGTTTTACATAAATATGTAAATCCGCATATGTTTATGTATATGCATATATAAATGTATATACACAAAAGAAATACACAACATGCATCACATCACTGTCACTGGGGGATCTTAGACACTACTGTTACACAAATAATAAGGACACTTTCAACTTTATAGATAAATGCATAAATTTGTAGTGTTATGAGTCATCAGGAACAAAGTTTCTTTGATAACTGAAGATGGAACATAGTGCAACAAAAAACTGATTGCACATTCTCAACTTCTTTCCCAGTCACCTCTTACCAGTTTGCACTTAGACAATATATGAATATAGCACAGCTGTTACCTAATAATGTGCTATTCATCCAAAATGTTTCTGCTTCCCAGTCACTGCTGTAATCAACTACGTTGCAAGAGGGTACTATCCTCTTCAGTCTGACCCGAAAAGAATAGCATTTCCTTGGATCAAAGCCTTGCTCTCCAACTCTGCAACACTTAGAAGTTCTGGACTGAGAAGGAAGGTGTATAATTGTTAATTCCAGTTTTCAAGACAGAGCTTCAGAATGCTACACTCCATTATGATCATGACTAGGACAAGGAATAGACCAAGCCTAAACCTCAGAAATAAAATTTTGTTTCTCTGAATTCTGAGGAGTTCTGCTTCTTGACCTATTCTTTCCCATTCATCCTCATTGTTCATTATTTGATGATGAGCTAAAGGGCCTAACAGTCATCATACAAAGTACTATGTTACAGTTGCTGCTTACAGTATACAAAAAGTAGACTTTAATGCACAAAATATTTACAAGTTTTACATGTGCCTGGAAAGATTTAAGTCTATGAAATAATATTTAAATAAAAGCTAGCCAGAATAAATAAAAATCCTGTGTCATCTTTTTTCTTGCATTTTTTCTTATGCTGTTTCTCTCTTAATTCTATTCAGCTTTCTGCTTTTATCTTCCAAGGCTGTTGAAATCACTAAATGACTTCTTGTATGGTAGGGTTCTATGATCAGAAAAAAATCCAACAGGGTTCTTCTACAAACTATTTTGAATGTAAAGGAGAGGAGAGCAATTAGATAACAACCCTAGTTTTTATTCTATGGAAATGATATTTCCAGGTCCTTCCAACATTGATTGAACATGTCATCTTCAACTCACTTGCCATCCTTTGTCATATTTGCTTTTGTATTGAAGCTCAAGTCTCAAGCACTTCACACCTCTTTCTGGTTTATTACATGTAACAGTAACAGTGTCATCCTTCCAGAAGAAGGTCACATTTTCTGGTCGATTGGGCTTTACTAAGGAAAAGAGAAAGAAAACATGCAATAGCCTCTAAAAAATAAGTATTTTAAAATTAATTAATTCCTTCCTTCTCTCTGTGTTTCCCTGAGTAGCAAGGTGGATATTCCTCTTACATGATGCACTTTTGCAGCTAACCTCCTTACTAAATATCAAAATGTACCACTATGACACTACTTGCCATTGGAGGTGCCATGTTTAAGGGTAGATGTCATCCCAATTCAGGAAAATACTGAAACTACTTAAAGAAGGACTGATTGTGATCTTCTTTCAGTTCCTTTGGTCTAGAGAAAGGAAGATTCTTCTGTATTGGAAAGGGACTGACAAATTCAGAACCACTAAACTTACAAGACATACGT
Source organism: Alectoris magna (assembly GCA_030625065.1). Classification (NCBI taxonomy): domain Eukaryota; kingdom Metazoa; phylum Chordata; class Aves; order Galliformes; family Phasianidae; genus Alectoris; species Alectoris magna. The sequence continues at coordinate 67,533,743 of CM060560.1, forward strand.
TCATCTTCTGGAGGCAGCGTGGGATATGCTGAGATATTGAAGTTGCATTTGTTTTCAGACATGACTACTGAGTATGCCTACAATATGCCAAGTATATCCATATATTTAATTTTAATTCCAATCTTGAAACTATATTTTGGGACAAATCTTACCATCCAAAGTAATCCCACCTAGTTACAGCTGCACATGATCCTATGTAACTATCGATGACAGAAAGGGATAAAAATCAGCATCAGTAATTCCAAATACTATTAGTTTGCTTATTGTATACACTAACAGCATTTCATACAGACGGACAAATGATTTCTTCTCAGACGAAGCACGAATAGGGACTGAATGGGGACACCAGGACTGCCAAAATATATAGTTTTGATTTTACATACTTACTATAGAAATCAGATTTCAGTCTTTTAGAAAAAAGCTCTTCGCTTCCATTGCTGTTCATGATAGAAAAAGCAAGGGTATATCCTTCTGTCTTAAAAAGACATCCTGAATTATAACCTTGTGTCAATAGATATGTGGGACATGTTTTCCAGTATTTCTGCTTGCCTTCTTCAAATCTAGAAATTAAAAAATATCAATGAATAGAAATACTCATATCAGGACATAAAAGCTGATTCCTATTTCCAACTATATTTTTGTTTGGTTTGCTTTCAGTGGTCCTACAAAGACAAATCCACATACGGAACTTGAAGAAGGAAATTTCATTATGGTTTGAGTCAATTCAATGGCATGACCTCATTGATCTTCCAGTTCTTGGATTTGGTGCAGTCTGAAACTACCAAGTTTTCTTTGTGTTAGTTTGTTTTGTTTTTCTCTAAAAAGAAAATAGCTTATTCAAACAGATGTTTTCATAAGCCTTCTTTCAAGATTATGCTGTTAGTTCTTTCATGTATATCAATCAGAAAGGAAAGGAGATATGAAGCTTTATGGCTACCTTCAACCAAAGCATTGTGTTTCTGTTACGTAAGCAACATCATTTTTATATATAAATATATATATACTTAATAACTTAATATGCATAATATACATACTAAAATATATGCAGAAAAACACTTTCAACAGTGTAATTAGCATCAACATTTAGGAAAAAAAAAAAAAAAAAGAGAGAGATATGAAGGTTTCATATCTATTATCTATCACAGTCTGATAGGACAGAGGGGAATGGCTCCAAACTAAAAGAGGGGAAGTTTACGTTAGATGTTAGGAAGAAATTATTTACTCAGAGGGTGATAAGACAGTGACATAGGCTGCCCAGAGAAGCTGTGGATGTCCCATCCCTGGAGGTGTTCAAGGCCAGGTTGGATGGGGCCCTGGGCAGCCTAAGCTGGCAGTGGGCAGCCCTGCCTATGGCAGGGAGTTGAAGCTCAATGACCCCTCCAACCCAAGCCGTTATATGATTCTGTGATCTATTACAAGTGATTATTCAGCAGGTTTACATGTTTATACAACTTTGTAGCAGGATATGAGTATAAACAAGTTTCATCTTGAATGATTGCAAAAATTTTAAGAAAGTTTAATATATAGTTCAGAGATGACTGAAATAACTTTGATATTTTAGCTTCCCAAAGTGAATTCTTTAGGAAGAGAAGCATAGGTATTATCAATACTCACTTATAATAAAACGACACGTTCTTGCTAGGGAATAGTTTGCTTGTTGTCCACGTGATCTGCATTTTCTCATTATTGAAATTGATTATTGTGGTGTTGATGGCATCTTTCTGACCTGTCCAGTACATTTACAGAGAGTATGAATTCAGCACTGAGTGTGAAATATTCCATATTTGTAGGCAATTGGTATTTAAAAAATGTTTATGCTGTAGGCTCAGATAATCATTATATATATATATGACCATATGTAGTATAAATATTTATGTAAAACTTATATATATTATATATGTGATATGAACATGCCTAAAAAACAAGGAGACAGAACGTAATACCCAAGAGAAGCTGAAACTAGAATTTCAAAAGAGCAAAATGAAAGCATGTGCAGCAACATCAGAAAGAACCCAATGGTTCCAGGGCCAAAAGGTGTGGGCTGGTTCACAGGTGTGCTGTGCATGGCACCTAAATAATGAAGCCTGCTTTACTCCGTGGTACCTGACAAGATTTTCCTGCTGAAGAGAACTATTTGGGAACCAATGCAACATGGATTCACTGTATAAACTCTGATCTTTACTACAAGAAACAAGGGCTAACACCATAGATTGACAGCAGATGGATAAGGTAGACACACACAGTATCCTAGGGTAGATCACCAAAAATAGGTGAACTATGCATTTAGTCTGAGTGTTCTTAGCCAATTCCAGGTTATAGGCTTTCTCAAAGCAAAATCATTTGATGTCCTCTGGCTGCACATGGATATTTTTTCTTCTCCTGACCTCCTCCTTGTTATAACTCTTGCTGGGGACACAGGTGTTTTAATTTTGTGTCCATCAGGATCCCACAGTTAAACACTGAAGATAACTCTGACCTTGAAAAATGAGAAGCCAGAAAGAGTAGAAAACCACAATAGAAATATTTCAAGAAGACAAATTATTTATTTTCAGATCTATAACATATGAAATTATATTTCATTAAATGGAAAAAAACCAAACAAACCAAAAAACAGAGAAAATATCAGTATCTAAGGAGAGACTGTAAGAAGGGAGGGGATAGACTTTTTAGCAGTTGTGATAGGGAAGGAGAAATGATTTCAAACTAAAAGTGGTGAGACTTACATTGGACATAAAGAAGTTTTTTACAATAAGTGTAGTGAGGCACTGGCACAGACTGTCCAGTGAGGTGTTAGATGCCTAGTCTCCAGAGACATACAATGTCAGGCTGGACAGAGCTCTGAGCAACGTGACGTAGCTGTAGGTGTCCCTTTTCATTGCAGGGGAGTTGAACTACATGACCTTTAAGGGGCCCTTCAAACTCAAATGATTCTATGATTCTATGAAGATATATCATGAATATTGCATATAACCTTCTGAGGCTAAAATTTGCAGACTTGTCTCCAGATACGAAATGTCTGCCACTAAAAACTTCTACAGGAACATTCCTGCCTAGAGGAGAACAGAGGATTCTGACTCTGATTTCTATTTACATTTTATGCTTTTGATGTTTTTTAAAGTAGAAAAATGTTTAAACATTTCTGATGACTTGTTTATTACAGTTAGTGATCCCGAATACTCATGGTAATCAGGCCTACATGTTTTCCAGTTTGCTATACTTTTGCTCAGTAATCAATGCTAAGAATGTGTAAAAGGCATGTGGAAACACTTGGGTTCAAACAATTGTGTTGTCTAACTGTTTCAAGGCTACATCTCTGCTTAAGAATTCTGCAATTAGAGCTTATCAAGATATTTTTGCATAGGTGTCATTGTGTTCTAACATCATTCTTTCAAAATCTCTCCTGAAACAGGTGTGACAGAAATCCAAGAGCAAATGTACAGATGTAGCTGCAGATCCCTACTACACTGTTCACAGAGCTCTAAGAAAAAGAGATGGTACTCTCATGCAAGAGAAAGTCTTGAACATAAGTCCTCTGTTTCCTAACTAGTGGCTGCAGACTTGTTCTACATTGCTTTCTGAAACTAAAACTTCCATGTTTTTCTGAAGAATGGAGAAGTCAATGCACTGAAACAAAACAGAACTTCAAAACTTCGAATGCATGTGTGTGCTATGTAGTATATAATGTTATGATTAGTGTAGCAGAAATCCATGACTAGTATGCAGGTTTTCTATAAAAATAGTGAGATGCATATTTAGCATATTTGAACATACATATAATTATTTACATAATTACATAATAATTACATATTCTCCATTAGACAAAATGAGTTCTATAAAAAAATAGAAATGTTAGTGTATGGAACAAATTTTTATATGGAACAGTAACTCTTGGGTTTTACAATGCATGTTTTTGGATGACAGAGAAGAATATCGGTATGACTCCAGTCTGGAAGTGATTTCTGAACAAACTCTGCACTTTCTGAGTAGTCCACTTGACTTTCACAGTATTACTCAGAGCACACCAACTTAACATTCTATATAAATCAGATCCTTTTTCAGTTCAAAACAAATACAAAACCAAACCAAACAAAAAAAGTTGCATATTATGATTTGGAACTCTGAGAATTTAACATTTAAATATAAACTCCAGTAACTAAAATGGAAGATATAAATATAATTATGTAGTAGAAATGGAACTCAGGATGTAATGTACACTTGGTGATATACATATATTTTTCTTATGTTCTATCTTTAAATGACTTCAACAGAAGTAAGTCTTAACATAATTTATAACTTTGAGATGCACTCAGCTATATAATGTAGAAAAGTTTTTGAAAAAAAATGTTATTATTGAAAGTTGTGCTTCCACATCTCTTGTTAGTAGAATTTTTCTACTATGCTTTCTAATTTAATGGGATCTGTAGTCATATTATTGGCACAAGCACAAGCTGCCTTTTGTGTCAGTGAGCAATAAAAATTTATGTGCATCTTTTCAAAACACAGCATATAAGTTTTGCATTATTTATGTTTCCTTGCTATTTCAACTTGATAAGATGCAAATCCTGATTAAGGTTTTTAATTTTTGGTTTAAGTTGATATCAAACACTGAGGATATGGGTAGGTTATATGAAATAATGTTTCTCACTGATGATCTCTCCTTTGCCTTCAAAAGGAAAGGTTTTTAGTTTCTTTCTTTATTTCATTTTATTATCTTTATTATTTTATGTTATTTTTAATCACCTACACCTAAGGAGGCAGAATCATTCCTGTCTTTTGTCAGTGGTAAGAGATACAGAGAAAGAGCAGAGAGGACTATTCATCTCTTTTCCTTTATGAATCCACCTATAATAACCTGGATTGGATTGGCCAATGTGCCAGATCTTTCACAGTAATTGTAATATTTTAAAGCATGATCCTAGTGAGTACAGTGTCACATATAATTATTTTTTGTTTTATGGTAATTGTTAGATAACAGGTCAAAAATACAATGAAAGGATTATCCCAGTTTAAGGAGGGATGGCAGAAACTTTCTGTCCAAGGATGAACTTTCAGTCTGTTTAGGAGACTAGATGACAGTATGTTGCAGAAGTATAGAATGCATACCAGAACTCATGAGCATCACAGTCAGAAGGAATAATCAAAGTCTGAATCTTCAGAAAAATCAGAGAGGAAATGGTAAGGCTCTACACTAGATTTAACCTCACATATGCTATTGGACACTTAGCTCTTCTTGAGACAGAGAAGAATGGAAGATACTGCTAGACGAAAATAAAGGGAAATTACCTAGAGCAATACATTATACAGACATGACCATGACCAAGAACATGAGCAATTATATTCCACCTCCAAACCACTTTTCAAACTTCACTGCTAAGAAAATTTACTATTGAAGGGGAACTTTGTAAAAAGCCCAAATGTCATGGAACAGGTCAAAAAGGAAAAAAAGAAATAGAATGTCAGTCTGCAAAGATAACAGTGGAATGTACATGTACAGGAACAGTTGCAATATCATTGAAGGCAAACAAAAAAGAAAAATCACTTTTGATTTCCTCACACTGATGAAACCTGATAAGTAACCACATGTTGAACTTACACATATTGCAATAGTACTGCGTATAGAAACAAATGGAGAGAAATACCCAAAACTGAGCCTACACCCTAGTTACTCATATGTGAGAACAGTTTCATTTCATTAACTGGAACACATGTAAGTGAAAGTGCAACTCCTTAAACACAAGGTTGCTGAAATGTGTGCTCAAGACTGACTGAGAAGAAAACTTATTTTCAGTAGAATTAATAGGATAGCAACAGAACGTTTTTATAGACCTTTTGAAGCAAAGCATACTCCTTATAATTCTTGTAATTCATCAAATTGATTGGTGCAGGGATTTTTTGTTTGTTTGGGGTTTTAAGTTGTTATTGGGTTGGTTTTGTGGTTTGGATTTTTGGCTTTGTTTATTTGTATGTTTGTTTTTAGTAGAAGCTTGACAAACTATAGACATCACCATATTTTGCATTAAATAAGAATCAGAATGGTAATTTTCAGCTTTTGTCTCACAAAGTCGTAATATCTCAGGGCAGAATCAAGTCCCCTCACAAAAAAAAGCCAACGACTCAGAGGAGAAATTAACTCTGAAGAATTAAGTAGTGTTGCATTTCTGAAAAAAAGTACTTATCATACATACAGCAGAACACAGGATGGATTTATAGGTTGATAAGAGGAAGGGATCAGATATGTTTTGGGATTTTTTAATGATTTCTTCAAGATTCTGTTTATCTTTAGTGAACTATGAATAATGGCACTGCAGTCAAACACATGAAACAGAGATGTTCTTGCAGGTAGGCAGACAACAAGACTTTAAAGCTTTTGTTAATTTTGCTTTTTAAAATTATTTTTAACTTGTTGCTTTTACAGGCACAAAATATGGCTGAATATTTCCCAACCTTTCATTCTTCCAGAATAGTAAGTGACGAAGTCTTACCTGGAGTCCATTTTATCCAAGTTTTTTCAGTGAGAAAACTGAAGTCTGTTTCAGATTCAGTCTACTCTATCAGAATCTTGGATGGAAAGTATTCCTGCTTTAAGATTTGATTATTTCTCTATTTAACAGTAGACATAAGCTTACAGAGTTCTTTCTTTATTTTTATTTAGAAAATTGAGTAGATTTCTCTTACTCTCATCGTCACTGTTGTTGTTTTTTGTTTTTTCTAAGAATCCACATTTACCTCTTTATTTACCTCTTTTGGATCTCAATTTCTGTTTTGTTGATTCTTTTCGGGAAAAAAAAAAAAAAAAAAAGTAAAGAATACTGTAATACATAAAGTAGGTTACCCACAGAAATATTATTAATATATCAATTTCTTAAACATAAATGGATTTGAACTTACCAAACGACTGTGATGGAGCACCTACCAGGTTCACCAGTGTGAAGATCATTGAACATTCTTGAAAGACGAGTCTCATGGTTTGAATGACGCAACAGACTGTAAAGAGATGAATAATTACAATCCTTGGTCTTTACTATTTGATCACTTTTTACAGAGCCAGGAGGGAACTGGAGGAAATGACAACAGGAAATTAAAAAATGACTATCTCTAGCAACAAACAAATCAGAAGTGTAGGACTTCAGAATGCATACTTTCTTTGCACTATGTAATAATAATAATAGAATAAATTCACAGAATAAAACTGTCAATCTTATCAATACTTGCTTTATCTTGTCACAATACCACAGGTGATGACAACCAGGATCCAAACAAGGATTATGTAGTTGCGAGTAGCAGTGACTATACCATACACCTGAACACACTGATCTCAGCACACCCACGGACCATAGGGTAGCTGAGGGCCAAGCAGCCTGCCTCCACCCCACTTACTAATAAGATTTGCTCCTGTCACTCCACATGCTTGGTGCACCTCACATGGCATTAGCCATCTTTGTCCACAGATCAGAGGCAGAAGAAGTGGGTCTTCTGTGGCAGGGAAAGGTGGGATGCCAGGGGTGGGGAGGCTACACAAGAGGTATCACTAGAATGTATTTCCTTCTGTATTACCTGGACATCAATATGCTGCTATAGACTCTTATCAGTTTTGTCACATCAGCAAAGTCCCCAGTTAGATGATGTGGTACCAGTTTTGATCTGTCTGTTCCCTTTCCTTGGGTTGGCTTCTGTCACTAATTTTTCCATTACACAAGCCAGGAAGATCTATTCAAATTTCAGCAAGTCTTGGAAACTTCAGTCTGACACACATGCATTACTCTTTTGCCTGTCTAGTCCCTGCTTTGACCAAGTTCCTCAAGGAGGCATTAATTCCTGGAATGAAAATAACAATGAACAGATAATTGAAATACTGAACTTGGTTCAGTTATTTTTGCAGCTGATGACAAATAGCAGATTTGGAACTCGATGGCCAAATCTAGCAAGGCCTGTGCACCTCAGAACTTACTCTCATGCCAGGAGCCCAACCACTTGCCCAAACAGATTCTGCTTTCTTGAATAAACCACTGGTGATTACCTGGTGTAACTTTTTTCCAAATATGGATAATCCCAATCCATGAACTGAAAAGTTGTCTGTGAGCCAAGGAATCTGTTCTCCCTGAGTTTGTGTCTCTAAATGTGTAATTGATTAACTTGCCCACATCCTCAGGGTCACTGCTCCTGTGAGGACAAGGCCAGAGTGTACAAAACTGTGCACTCTCCTCATGGCTCTTACACAATGCAGCATTGGCATGTTTGGCCTGAAAAAAATACTAACATTGCAACTTCACTCAGCGACAGTGAAAGAAAAGAGTGAGAGTGAGCTGACAATTTGCAGTCAGTGTTTGTGATTTTGACTTCCAGTAGAGACAACTGCAAAGAAGACACTCTGAGGAGGGTGGTGCTTTTTTCTTTATGACCTGACCTAGAACTTCTGCAAGTCAAAAAAAAAAAAAGAAGTGCTTTTGTCTTCATTTTGGACTTTATATTAAGCTGCACAAGTAGCCCTTGGCCCTCTGCTGAGTTCTCTACCCATGATAGCTGCTCTCAGATGTGCTTCCTTCCTTTTTATACCTTTTGGATTTTCAGTTCTTTTGTCATCAGCAGTGTGAAACAGGTCTTTGATCTTTGAACTTTGATAGTTCACCAAAGCAAATTGTCTCAGGTTTATTTCTTCCTGCACCTAGAACCTAAACAAACAATATCCTGTGAGCAACTTTCATTCAATATTTACTCTTGGCCTTGATCCACAAGATGACACACTAAAAATACATAGATGATAGATAATCTAATTTTTACAATGATGATCGCTTTTGATTTTTAACATCAGGAGGAGATAATGCCAGTGCACTTAGAGTATGTGGAATAAAGAACAGAGAATCTTATCACACCATGGCAAATCAGCTCAGTTCACAAGAGTCAGATCAGCCTTTTATTCTCATAGCAGAATCTGGTTCCCTTTGGTAATCTGCTGCAAACTGAAGTGCATGTAGAGATCTCCACAGTGCATTTTGGGGCCCATCTTCCACGTATGGAAAGCTTAGGGAATTAAAAGTCGGAGGTCTCCGGCCTTCTAAAAATTCATGCTCTCATGCAGTCACTTCAGAACATAGCAATGTTGCCATCATAGCAGCTGTGAAATGGTGGGTCACCTCTGCTGGTGAAGCTTTGTATAAGTGCAGCATGCCAGCTCTTGTTCATCGCTGATGAAAATGCATAGTTAATTGTGGTGACTATGTCAACACATAGTGTTTTGCAGCTGAGAATTATTCTATGAAACAGTGTTATTGTGCTCTTCATATCTGTTGTAGTTTCTGTGGAAGTAAATAGGAGGCATTACTTTCAAATATACTTGCTTTATCTTCAAACATAAAGATTTGGGAAAATACAGACAGTAAAGATGATAGGGCCGCTAATGCTGCAAACCATTTCCAAATATGTGAAATCATGTCCAACAATCTTTATGACATTCTACTGCAAGGTGAATAAGGGGAAAGAAGTGGGTACTTACTTTAGTAAGGGCTTTGACACTATCCCTCATAACATCATCATCAAAAAATTGACAGTACACAGGTTAGGTGTATAGACAGTGAACTTGAGGGTACTGATAGACAAGAAGATGAAAATGAGCCAGTAATGCAAAGATCAACAATCTCCTATACTATACTAAGCAGAGTATTTCCAGCAGGCTGTGGAAGGTGATCTTTCTTCTTGTCTCAGATCTGGTGAGATACATCTGGAGTGATGGGTCCAGTTCTAAGCTCACCAATACAAGAAAGATGTAAACTTAATGGATCAAGTTCAGTGCAAGCACACAAATATTATCAAGGGATAGGAATATCTTTCATACAAGAAAAGGCTTAGATATGGGACTATTTATTATAGAGAGAGCTCAAGGAGGTCATAGCCATGTGGGTAAACTAGTTGATGGAGGGAGTAAAGAAGATGGAGTCTAACTTCTCAGTGGTGACCAGTGACAGAACAAGAGGCAGTGGATACAAACTGGAAAAAAACAAACAAACAAACAAAAAAAAAATAAATTCAATCTGAAGAAAAGATTTTGTACTGTGAAAGTGGTCATAAAACAGGAATAAATTGCCTGAAAAGGTTGTAGAGACTCCATCTGCAGAGATGCTGAAAATTCAATTGGACACAGTCCTGGACAACTGATCGATCCCACTTGTGCAGAGGGTTAGGCTAAATGTTTTCAAGGGATTCATCTCCAACCTCAGTCATTCCATGTTGTTGTAAACAAACAAATAAACAAACACCCCCCCCAAAAAAAAAACAAAACAAAACAAACAAACAAACAAACAAAAAAAAAAAAAAAAAACAGGCAATGTCACATCTCTGGATTTGCATATCTGAAATTCTAGAGCAATTCCCAAGGGTGTTGTACAGCAAGAGAAGAGAGAGAAGAGCTACAAAGTAAAGCAGAGGTAGGGAGCAACATTTGTGGGAGGTAAAACCGAAGAGGCTGACACTTTGCAACTTAAAGAAAAAGCCATTGGGTGGAGAATCGATAAAGGTCAAGAAGTTCATAAATAATGAAAAGAGAGTGACTGTTCGCCTTTTCTCACTACTTGTAGTTTCCTAAAAAATACAGTTAAGAGGCACCAAGAAGTATCAGGTAATACTATTTCTGAAAATATACCTTTAAGCAATGGACTGGGCTCCACAGGGAGCAAGTTGCAGTTTTCCAAATGATATTATATTTTTGGCAGATCTAGGAATGTTGATACAGCTAACAAAAGTAAGCAGGAAACAAGAGTAGGTAGATGGTGAATGCAAAAGGAGAGAAAAATACCTTTTCAGTTCATTAGAAATAAGACCTGATATGATCGAAAGAGAAATGATCAGGAACCTGAAGTTTTTATCATTATGGATAGGAAAGAAAAATGAACTGCACAAAATGTGACCTAGAGATGGAATATCAGATTATGATCAAGTAATCTGATTTTTCACGTGTGAAAATACCAGTAAATTTTATCTCATAAATCCCATGCTGACAATGTGGGCATATTCAATCACAAAAACCGAACTAACTTTTCCTTAGTTCTTTCTCTGGGCAGATATGCAATAGCTACATCCAGGAACTTGGCATAGGGAGTCAAACCCGTTTCTCTTAGACTGTCAGGTTGATCTCTCTGTTGCAGGAATTCACTCTGAAGAAGTGAGGTTGTTCTAGATGAAGCAAAGATTAAGGTGTGTGTGAGAGAGAAATCTGTCTTTCTAACCTTAAATGCAAGCAAGCATTATTATAGATTCTACACATGATTGCTCTACAGAGATGCATCTCTGATGAGCACTGAAGGTTTCCTGCTACTTTGCACTCATTTAAATGATATCATTATAATCTGCTGAACAGCACTTACCTTCTGAACTTATTGGAAACTTTATGCTTTCATTCATTCTCATGCACTGCCGGTTGAGCTAGTAGTGGCAATAGTAAGCATGTTTCAAATTTGAACTTGCCAAAAACACTTCAGAGACCCACACATAAAAACAGTCATTTTTACCAGAGCCATTCTCATTCAGAACTATCCTATGCATGTCACATACTTAATTTCTTCTGGTGACAATGCCTATACCGAGAGAAGTGTAACACTGAAAAAGCACATAGGTACTGCAGCAGTAGATAAAGTCATACCATAAAAATTATTTCAGGTCACTGTTAGTTTTTGAAAAGTGAAGTATCCTGAAGTATTTTGTAAGCATCCAAATGAAGAGTGATGCAGAAGTTGAACCCTTTATTCATCTCCTTTTCTGTGCATCTGCTAAAGAAATTGATCACAGAATACGAGTCCAAAAGGCAGGAAAAAGCTGCTTTTGGAATGAATCACTCCTGGATCCATGTATAAGGCCTCATTTTATCTGCTAAAGAACACAGAAGGTGTCCACAGAATGAGTTTGAGTGGTATAGAATTAAGGAAGAGAGTGCCTTGGTACATGCTATATTTGGAAGTTCATAAATTGAATAAGGCTCTTAACTGACTTAAATGGCCGCCAGGGCTGAAGGTAAGCAGCTTTAAGAATAAATCAGACACAAACAATCACTTGACATAAAAGAAAAAATAAGAGTGACCCATCCAAGTTACAAAGTGGTGAAGTGGTAGAACAGTGTAAGCAAAATAAAATACGAAGTGTTGAACAACTAGCATCTTGGAGAGGGTTACCAGTTTAATTAAAAAAAAAAAAAAAAAGAAAAAGAAAAATTATTTTCATGAGTCAACTCAGTCATGTATTCTAAACTTTTTACCATATCATTTTGTTATATTTCATGTTTGCCATGTGTATTCTTAAAAACATGTGTAATAAGTAATAAGTACCATTTGTTGTTTTTTGTTGTTGTTGTTTTATTTATTAATATGCTTCTATTTTCCAGGAAAGGATAGAATTACAAATTCAGAAGTTCCTTTTTGGGGATATCTTAGATTTTTGAAGTATTTTGCATCAAATGCACATTTGACCATCAGTCACGTTTTTATTTTCTTTCTTTTCTCTTATCTACTTATGTTAATATAGAATTACTCAGGTTGGAAAAGACCTCAAAGATCATCAAGTCCAACCGCAGCCTAACCATAGTACCCTAACAACTCTAACAACCCTCTGCTAAATCATATGTCTGAGCACCACATCCAAACAGCTCTTAAACACATCCAGGGACAGTGTCTCTACCACCTCCCTGGGGAGCCTATTCCAGTGTTTAACCACCCTTTCTGTAAAGAAGTGTTTCCTAATGTCCAACCTAAACCTACCTTGGCACAACTTGAGGCCATTTCCCCTCGTCCTGTCACCCGTCACCAGTGAGAAGAGACCAGCCCTGCTCTCACTGTAAGCTCCTTTCAGATACTGGAAGAGAGCAATAAGGTCTCCCCTCAGCCTCCTTTTCCCCAGACTAAGCAGCCCCAGCTTCCTCAGCCTCTCCTCATAGGGCTGATTTTCCAAGCCCTTCACAAGCCTCGTTGCCCTTCTCTGGACCTGCTCCAGTACCTCCATATCCTTTTTGTACTGAGGTGCCCAAAACTGAACACAGTACTTGAGGTGAGGCCTCACCAATGCTGAGTACAGGGGCAGGATGACTTCCTTAGTCCTGCTCACCACCCCATTCCTGATACAAGCCAGGATGCCACGGCCTTCTTGGCCACGTGGGCACACTGCTGGCTCATATTCGGCTAACTGTCCATCAGTACACCAAGGTCCCTTTCCATCAGGCAGATTTCCAGCCACTCCTCCCTGAGCCTGTAGGATTGCCTGGGGTTGTTGTGGCCAAAATGCAGGACCCGACACTTGGCGCTATTGAAATCGATCCAGTCTATCCAGGTCCCTCTGCAGTGCCTTTCTCCCCTCTGGCAGATCAACACTCCCTCCCAACTTGGTGTCGTCTGCAAATTTACTGAGGGTGCACTCAATCCCCTCATCAAGATCATCAGTGAAGATGTTAAACAGAAGTGGTCCCAGCACTGAGCCCTGGGGGACACCACTCGTGACCGGCCGCCAACTGGATTCAACTCCATTGACCACAACTCTTTTGGTCCTGCCATCCAGCCAGTGCTTCACCCAGCAGAGCATACGCCCATCCAGACCTTGGGCAGCCAGCTTCTCCACGAGAATGTTATGGGGGACAGTGTCAAAGGCTTTACTGAAGTCCAGGTAGACAACATCGACCTCCTTACCCTCGTCCACAAAGCGGGTCACCTTGTCATAGAATGAAATCAGGTTTGTGAGACAGGATCCACCGTTCATAAACCCATGCTGACTAGTCCTGATCCCCTCATTGACCTTTAATTGGTCCGTGATTGTTCCTGAGATCATTCGTTCCATAACACATGCGGGATCCTTCAAGTACTTGCTAAAATACTGTCCTAGTTCCACATCCAGAGTATAAGGATGACAATGTGAGTTGTATCATGTGGTCAATTAAAAATCTGTAGAATATGGCAGAGTAATTGTGTACCTTTATTTAATTCATAATTTATTTATTTAATTATGTATGATAATAAGCAGTCTAAAGCTAGCCACCAGTGTTTCCAGTGCAAAAAGAAGATCTAATACAAAACCAGTCATCTTTGCCCACTGAAAAGGTATTTCATCCCATGTATCTGCATAGAGCAATCAGGAGACCACACTGTGATGGGTTAGAGCATTGCTTTATCTTTTAAGGGCTGAACTATGCTGAGATACATCCAACAATACTTGAAAGGCACAGTGGTGAAACACCAGTTTGAAATCAGGATGAAACTTTCTAAATAGCTGTTTCCAGATAAGTGAAGTCTTGCTAGTTCATAAGCTCTCCTGTAAGTCACTCAGTGGCTGGGGCTGCAATACCAAAAACCTGACTTGCCTTTTAAGTTGTGGTAGAAATAACATTGGTTCTGAGTATAAAATGTTCTGTCCCATGTATGTGGCAACTGTGCAGCAGTGCACTTGAGGCAGAGATTCATAACTGTCACTGTCACAGTTTCACCTTCTGTGAGGCCATAGCTGGAGTACTATGTTCAGTTTTGGGCCCCTCACTACGAGAGAGACATTGAGGCCTGGAGTGTGTTCAGAGAAGGGCAATGGAGCTGTGAGGGGTCTGGAAAACAAGTTTTATGGGGAACGGCTGAGGGAACTGGGATTGTTCAGTGTGCCGAAGAGGAGGCTCAGGGGAGACCTCATTGTTCTCTACAACTACCTGAAAGAAGGTTTTAGTGAGATGGGGGTCAGCCTCTTCTACCAGGTAACACTAATAGTGTGAGTTCTGGTTGTGCTAGGGAGGTTCAGATTGGATATTAGAAACAATTTCTTTTCTGAAAGAGTGGCGAGGCCCTGGAACAGGCTGCCCAGGGAGATGATTGAGTCACCATCCCCGAAAGTGTTCAAGAAACATTTAGATGTGGTACTTAGGGACATAGTTATTGGGCAATATTAATGATAGGTGGACAGATGGACTAGATGAACTTAGAGGTCTTTTCCAACCTCAATGATTCTATGATAATGATTTTCAATTCTTATTTAGCTATGTGAGAAGGAACTTTAATGAGTTTTTAACAAGGATAAGGGAGAGAAAGAAAAAGGCTTGTTCTTGATTTGCTTCTGCATCCACAGAGGTGATGAGTAAGGGATGAACCTGTGAGAAAGCTGGGTTGGCAGTCAGGAACATTTTGCCTGCTAAATGCAGATTGCTGGTAGGGAGAAAGAAAACAGGCTTTGGGCAGGAACTGGTTTCATGCTGGTACTCTCATAAGGTACTGCAGTCTTCTGTGCGTTCTGGTACATCCACTAGGTCTGAGAAAATACAAGAAATGCATCCTGGAATTTTTAGCAGGCTTCTCTACCCCCCACTCCACTGCTACAGACACTGATGGAGACAAGATAAGGACACAGTTTAAGAGCTCTTCCGGAGAAGCATCTGCATATGCAGTTGTACAGGAGATACTGAAACAAAGATAAGAACTTTAAGAATGATTTTTTTCCACGCTGCTTTCAACTTCTTGAGACTGCTGTTTCTTTCATATGTTATTACAAGATTTAGTTATTGGATTTTTCTACTGCTGAATGCCAAGGCTAACATTCTGAGTCAAATTATGTTAATGAAATCGATCTGTTTTGTTATTTACAGTCTTCTGACCTTTTCTTTAAAAAAGACCAAGTGACAGATGGTTTTTACTGCTTCTTATATGACTGCAATGGTGCAAGCTGAAGCAATAGCAAAATCAGTGCTTATATCTTTCCAGCTGGGAATTAACTTCATGAAATGGGGCTCCTTCTGCAACCTGCACTGAATTTCCATGGAGGAAAACAAACAAACAATCAGTCAAATAAACAAATAAATAAAAGGTGGTTTCACCTTCGAAATGATGTTGGTGTTTCGGCAGCTTCCCAGTGGATGAGGTGTTGAAACAGGATGTCTGCTTTCCACGCTTACAGTTTGTGCAAAACTGCCAAGAGCAAATTCAATCACAGAAAGATCTGCAGCACCAGTACCTGAAATTCAGCTTGGTGAACTTGTTCTCTGAACTGCTCATTGAAGTTATCATAACTGTTTAAATCTCTCATTAACTAACTGAACTTGCTGTTTCTGAAAACTCCCACATATCGTCATTACTTCTGACACTTTCCTAAAAGTATTCCATAATGCAACTGTTGTTTTCATGTACTTCAGTTCTCTCAAGTTCAAATTTTGCGGAAAATCTGATAACACCAAAGATATTTTGAACAGCTTTTCTGTGGCCTTAAAGCCAAGTATTGTGTTCATTTAAAAGAAGTTTTAAATAAACAACAAATTTAGGTCAGCTCCAGTACAGCAAGTGAGATTGGGACGCTGTGAAAGGGAAACATACAAGGAGCAGAATCTCCTTGTGGTGATGCTGCTACCAGGAAAAAAGAACATCTGAGTCTCAGAGGTTGATTTGTACCTTTCACAGTGCCAAGGAAATATAAACAGATTCTTTAGTGTAGGTAGCACCTGCATTACACATAGATCCCTGATCTCACAGACCAAGAAGGTGCGTGCAGCATGTCACCTGAAAAGAGAGAACCAGACTTCAAGTTTTATGCTTGCTCCAGAAAGTTAATATTGTTTATTTTCTTTACTTCTTCTAGTTAACAAGTTCTCCAGTACCTGAACAGGGCCTACAGGAAAGCTGTGGAGAGATTTTTTACAAGGGCATGTAGTGATAGGACGAAGGTTAAGGGCTGTAAACTGGACAAGAGTTGATTTATACTAGATATAAGGAACGAATTCTTTATTGTAAGGGTGGTGAGACACTGAAACAGGTTGCCCAGTGAGGTTGGATGTACCCTCCCTGGGGACCTAGGCCCAGCTGAACAGGACTTTGAGCAACCTGGTCTAGTGAGATGTGTCCCTGCCTATAGTGGAGGGTTGGAACTAGATGATCTTAAAGAGCCTTCCAACTCAAACCACTTTATGATTCTATGGTTCTATGATTTTTCTCCCTGCCTAGCAAGTGTCCAGCTCTCTGAGGCACTATTTAAGGTTGTTCATGGAGGAGAACAGTGCTCTTCTAGGAGAGCAAGCTGGTATGAGAGCTGACATTGCAGGGATCAAGAGAAATCCTCTCTTCCTGATAACCAATAAACAAGGAGAGCTTCCAGCATTTGTCATGCTAAATTGAAGCACTGTTTGAGTTCTGAAGGATCTCAAAGGTTTTTTAAGAAATGAGATCTCCTGAAAGCTTAGTTCACAAGCCAACCAGCTATGAGCTCAAATAACTAAGAGAGTATTTAATTTTCACAAAATAAACATGTGAAATGATGTATTTTTATAACACATCCCCAGAATTTGTGTCCTCCACATGTTAAAAATCAGAATGTTTTAAGATTTCCCAAACTGCACACACAAAATTTGATAACGTGTTGGGGACAAGGCAGTTTTTCAATTGCTGATAAAAAGAATATTGGTGTTTGTGTCCTGTGGTGGTATAGCCTAATCTAGCAAGAAGTGATGGCATTTTTTTACTTTGGTTGATGTCACTGCCCAGCTTGCTTTTTAGTTTTAAGATTTGCTCTTCTAGCAAGTCTGTTATCTTGCAGTAGTTCATATAAGCAAAGATGGGCATTGGGTGACCGTATTCTCTAGATAAGGATTATAAAATGTAGAACTCTGTTTTCTCAGAAGCACCTGTAATCTAAGAGCAAGAATAAAGTCATTTGGCAGCAAAAAAGCTTGAGTTTCCCAGACACTGAAGTTATCAAAGCCTCAAAATTTATGCTTAAAATGATTTTGCTCAGAAAAGTAATTGATGCAGTTAGTTAAAATCATTCAAAATAAGTTATAGCAGCAAGAAGAACAAGGCAGCTTAATTGCTAGTTTTGCCACTGTTCTTCCTTTAAGTCCTATCTTTTTATGTTATTTGTATTAGCAAAGTATCCCTGCAGTACAACTTATATTATTCTTTCCATTTTTTTCATTTAGGAGTATAAGCATGCAGGTGCTGCTGACTTCTCCAGTCCTGCATAACACCGAGAAGCGTTCACTGAAGAAGAAACTCCTGTGTTGGTAAATACATTTTCTCCTGTTAATTATTACCTCTATTTGAGGTGGTAGGAGATCTTATTCTAAGGTTTTAGCCAGTTTCCTACACCCTATGGCTGGAATTTGCTGTCATGATTGAGTGGAAGACACTACAGTTCACTCTGCAGGTATTTTCATCCACTCTATTGCAATAGAAAGGTCCTTTTTTTGTGAGTGATAGCCTGCTTGGTACTGACCACCTTCAGCACAGAGCAGTGTGAAATCAGTTTTTAAAAATGAATCATTGTGGGAAACACGCCAAAACTGCTACCCAGTAGCTGTCAGCTTCCATACCAAACTCTGCAACTTGATCACAGGCAAAAAGGAGGAAAATGTTTTATGAATCTCTCCTTGGGCTTCCTCCAGCTCCAGGTCTGTACTCAGGCTTTGACCAGCAGTTTTTTTCTGCAGGAAAACTCAGCAATTTCAATGCATTTTTTCAGGCATGAAACGAGGATCAACTGTATGGAGGTGAAGTCCTGCAAATATTTCTTAAAAACTTAGCATCGACTGAAGTAAATACTACATTGTCAGTAGTAAAGGTTTTAGGCTGGTGACCAGTAGCTTCTTGGATCTAAAGTGGAGATGTTCTGTCGAATATAGGGAAGTAAAATGGTTTAGAAGATCTGAATAACTGAAAACTTGAAAACTAGCTAAATTTTAAAACTTTATAACAAAGCATTTAAGTTCAACTCCCATGCACAGCTGAGCTGAGACTGTGATACAGTCAGTCAAAGGCACAGGAACAGCTAATCAGCTCCAGCTGTCCCATCTTAGAGACATAGGCAAGGCCATGGCTATCTGTACGTTTCAACTTGTTAAATTACTCAATTTCTTCTCCCCTGCTTTGTGTTTCACACTGAAAAATGGAGCATAACGTCCTTCAAGGTGTTCCATCAACTAAGGATTATCTCTTATTTCTTCTTTACCATTTCAATGTTTTCATTCCATTTGCACAAGAAATGCATCTGAAAACATCGTTTAAACTTAGATCCACTTAAATTGTTAAAGTACTTAAATCACCAATTGTAAAACTTTCAAATGTGAAGACTGCAATTTCCCCAAATTTCCAGTTTCTTTAAGTAAAAAAAAAAAAAAAAAAAAAAATTAAAAAAAAATCAAAATTGCAATAATATTTTAAAATGCTTTGGGATTCAAAGATAGCAATGACAGTAATGTTGTTAATGGGGAGGGGCAAATGGAAACTCATTAATAATATCAAGTCTGTTTAGAGAAAACTTTCCTTTTCAGAAGGTAACCATGCCTGAATGAAAATTGTACAGACTTTGCTTACTGAAAATTTGAGGCCTCTTTGAGCATCCACGAAAGACTTTAAGCACTACTTAAGCAGACACAAGTGGACGCTTAAGCTGACAGAGATGACCTTCTCATGGGATTATTTGTTCACAGTGTTCTACAGACCTGGTTAGAGGACAGTGAGCTAAGGAAAGAATAAATAAATAAGCTGAAATAAAACCACAAAAATGAACATAGTGGTGAAAGTAAAATATTTTTAGAGGGAGAGGAAAAAAGTAAATAAGAAGATTATGTTGGGTCTATGTTTTTCATTTGGGCTTCAGATATTTTAAAAATAAACATGATTTCATGCATAATAAGTATGACATGAAATTACAGCGACTGCTGATGCAAATTAGGTAATTGTGCATGCCAATTATTTGTTACACGCCTGTTGTATTGTTTGAAAAAGCAATTATTGAACTCATGGAGACAAGCATGTTAACTAGGAGTGTATATTAGGCACATAATTACCACCACTTAATTCAGAAAAATCAAGCAATATAGAAGTTAGCTGGGGGAATGATTATGAATCTTGGCATTTTTCCGAGGCATAAAATTCTTGTTTCATTATATGAATTTCTTGCTTATGCCCCAAAGTGATGTAGAAAATAATGTAAGCTCAGTAAATCAAGACACGTGCCAGCTAAACATATGAATGGTCATTTGGATTTCTTTGTCACTTTTCAAGATCTGTGTGCAAATCCTGCAGAAACAGAGTTATCTGTGGACATTTCTTCATTTTCAACTGAAATTTGTTTGCCCCGCTGTCAGGGTATGCAGTCCTAAATGCTGCACAGCAGAGGAAGCAGTGAATAATGCCATACTTGGATAAACTTCAGAAGGAAGTTGGTTAGAGTTAACACACTGAAACTTAAATTTTAGTCAGCATGATGGCTGATGCCTTTTAATTTCAGATGTTCAACATCCTTGGATTTCTAGACTGCATTTTTAAGTCTGGTCTGAGAAATGATGTCAGCTGGAGCCACAAAACCAGTGTTAATGTAGCGATAACTCCTAGATCATTCAGAGTCTTTCAGAGTGCTCTGAATACTGACTGCTCTGGGGGACTTTATCAGTGATTTCTGAGTCTCAGAATGGCATGGACGTGTAAGATCTAAATTTGTTTATAGCGACTGTTGTAATTGAATTAATACACTTTGGTCAACTTTAAAAGCAAAAGTTTGTAGCTAATTCTACATGATAGCAGCTTTATCTGAAATCCCAATGCTAATTAGGTATCAGCAATTCTTACATAGTTGTCAATATTAATAGGAGATCTAGACAAATTCACTTTGTGACTATTTTATTTGATAAAAATGAGAATTCAATACTGTCTAAAGAACTCTCAAATTAAGGCCACAGAACTGGCAACTCAACTCTTCTAGGCTTGAAATTCCCAATTTTTTTCCCACTCCATGGACATTAATTTCAATGGATACTGCTTGCACGTGTAAGGCAATATGAGCAAGATAAATCACATCTTTAGGAAATCTGAAGGTCCCCATTACAATTTAAGAATTATTAGAAGTCTGTATTTTTTGTGTTGGTAAAAACAAGAGTACATATTGGTAAGAACTAACACACACGCACTCACATCCCATGGACAGAAGAGAACCGAAGTGCATCTTCTAGCTGTCTTCCATTTTGCCCCAGGTATGGACAGCCTATGCTTCATCATGTCTTCACTTGAGAAATGAAAGTTGAAGTATTGTTTTCAAATTGTTTCACTGTATTTGTAACACTGGTGGGCTCCCAAAGATGTGGTAACATTCTAGTTCTCTGTTTAAAGGCAAAACAAAACAGTTGCCCCTTCAGAATATAACTTAGTTTTCCCTCTTTTTTCTTCTTCACTTCCCACTCCCCCAAGAAAAATATGCTGGGTCTCATTATCTCAAATCCTGATTTCATCCATATGCAAATTAAAGGAAACAATGAGTCACCCTGCCTTGCAGAACAGAACAGTTACACATTTTGAGTTCCTTCAATGGTCAATCTGTTTCATCTGTTGAAGCACACGTTTGACATCAGTTCTCTTTATGACAAGGCTAAAGATCTTATCACTTCCTCCTGAGACACTTCTATTTTGTGTATGGACCACTTCTCACTGTAAATTTCTGGTGAACATACTTCTTTAAAACCATAGCAATTATTCACAAGCTCTGCACAACTGTAGGATTGCTGTGTCCACTTCGGACTCACAAAAGATTTGTGCGCTTAAAAGTTTCTCTGTTTTTTGTTTTTTGTTTTTTTGTTTTCTGTTTTTTGTTTTTTTTTTTCTGATGTGTGAGTTGGTTTCATAAAACACATTTCCTGACAAACTTTTTTGCCACTTTACTAAGCACTTCTTACACTAAAATGTTCCTGTTAAACATAGGATTATGGTAGAATTTCTTCATGGGTAACTGCCATTTTGCTTGCTTTTCCTGTAGAAGAATAATGAAAAATGAAAACGAAATAAATAGGTTGTTTTCTTATTTTTTTAAAATAACGGACAGTGTATTTTTCAACAACAACAAAAAGAAAGATTTTTTTTTTAAATATGAAAGTTCTAATTACAGATAATTTTTATCAACACTTGTAAAGTTCTACCTCGCTTCATCAATACATAATTTTTTGGATTGGTCATTTGAAATCTTTTCCAGATTGTTTTTTTTTGGGGGGGGTGGGGGGAGAAGTTTAACCAACTGTGCTACTGTCATAATAATTTGCAAGGGCTACTCATAAACAGCAATCTGTCATGTGCTGAAGAGTTTTGGTTACTGTTTCTATTTTACAGGCACATATTTTATTTAGCTCTAAATTTTTTTAAAGTACTATTTGAAATGATTAACAAAAGTTTTTCAGTGTCCTGAAGTTTTGCAAATCCCAGACATCTCTTCTACGTACTACCCGATGATAACAAATCTTTGTTGACTTATGTTGGTCTAGTGATCTTTTACTTCTTTCATCTGTTCTCAAGTGTGCATATATATGCAAAAAATAATAAAATTAAAATTGCATGCAGAAAATTAATTTTACTCACTCAGTCTTCTGATTCAAATTTTGAACAACAACAAAAGAGACTAATATTATCTTAACAATTTGCTTGTTTGTTTAGTGTGTGATAGCAAAGTTGAGATTTTTATCAGAAAAATGTGATAAAAATTCACCACCAAAATAATTTTCTTATACATGCTTTTTTCCTTCCATTATATAACAAAGGTGATAGGCATTTTTTTTAAAGTCTATACTGGATCTAAATATTTGCATTTTATGCATGACATTTTAATCATTTCAAAACATTTTTCAAATACTTAGTTATAAAGATTTGATTTCTTTATCTAATTTTCTAGAATAGTGGAAAATCCGCAGTTTGACTAACAATTCCTTACTAAGAACTTCCACGCCATGTTTAACCATCCAATATTTTGGGGTCTCGGTATGAGCAGTTCTGTCTCAACCCTCAATAGACAATGCTGGACACAGGTTCAGTTCTATTTGGGCAAGTTAGCTCTCTGTATTTGATTTCTACTTGCTCAGAGAATGTCTCTGTATTCTTCCTAGGTTAGCTGTCATTGCTTCCATCACTTCCAGGCTTCTGTTTCTGTGTTTACGCTTGACTAGGAGCTCCTAATTCATTCATACAGGCATGATGGTGTTTTTGCTTCCTTTTTTCTTTCTTGAGATGCATCGTACTTGAGCTTGAGGGTAGTGATCCTTGAATATTAGCCAGCATATACCCATGGCACTCTTATCAAGCAAACCCTTGAAAAGCCCAAAGTCTTTTGTCTTGAAGTCCAAGGCAGTGAGCTTGCTGTGTGCCCTCTTTGCTGCCCTAAGGATCTTGAACTCCACCATTACATGGTCACTACATCCAAAGACATCTTTGATGTTCATGTTTCCAACAAGCCTCTCCTTGCTATCTCCTCTATTACTTTGAAATGGAATTTATCAACACATTCAAGGGACCTCCTGAATTACTTATGCCCTGCTGTTTTGTCCCTATGGCAGAAGTTGGAGTAGTTTAAGTTACCTGTAAGGACCAGAGCCTGTGAACTTGAAGCTGCTCCTAACTGTGTGTAGAGGACCTCATCTGTTTTGTTTCCTTGATCAAGTGACCTGTAGCAGGCTCCCACTTAATGTCACCTAGACCTGTCTTCCATTTAATCCTACACCATAAGATCTCAGTCAGTTCCTTATCCATCCCCAGGGACTGTTCCACACACTCCAGCCAAAAATCATCATAGAGTGTCACTGCCTCATTATCCACCTAGCTTGTCCTTCCCAAACAGCCTATATTTCCTTCCATTGCAACAGTCCAGCCACAGGAGGCATCCTACCACAGCTCTGTGATGATGTCAATGAGATCACAGCCCTGCAGAAGTATACATATCTCTAACACATCTGATTTATTACCCATACAACATATGTAGGTGTACAAATATTTAAAGGGGAGGGTTTTCTGTTTCTAGAGTTTGGGGGATTTCTCTGTACTGCTGTCTTGTAATCATTGCTTTGCTAATCTGCAAGTGTTGGAAGTGGACCCTCCCTACTACATCACTCCACATCCCTTTCTCAGGAGCCCAATGTGTCACTCCTTCACAGAGCTGCTGGTTATCATTTTCCTTCCTCTCCTTCCTAGAATAAAGCTCTGCTTATAAGGCCTACCAACCTACTGGCAAAAATGTCTTTGCCCAACTTAACGATGTTCATTCCATCTCCAAAGCTGATCTTCCGACAAGGTCTCAAGGTGTTAGAATCCAGAACCCAGCTGCCAACTCCAGTTTTATTGCCAATTGATCTGCAGTTAATACTTGTTTGGGGGGAAACTTCATTCAGGGTGCCTTCTTCCTTACAATCTATCTGCAGCCATTACTGACTGCTGAGATGATCTTTCAGTAGAAGGCTAACTGGAAATGAGTTATGCACAGACAATGTATTTAAAAAGGAAAAAAGTCTGTTTAAAGTGTTTAAAGGACAAAGGGAAGAAAGCCAGTCAATGAGACTGTCTCTTGCCCCAACAGGAGTTTGATCTTTTTCTTGATAGTCCCCATTTTCTTTTCTCCTGTGCATTGTTTGTAAAAGGAAACAGGGGCCCTTCTGAGAATGGTAACAAACATAATTGAATTTCAAATGTTGCTTTCAAACAAACAAACCATAGAAAAGTTGAGGATGGTGAAATAGAAGCATGTTTTCTGAAATGCCATTGTACAGGCAAACACATGTTTTCAGTTAAGCTAAGCTCATTTCTTAGTAACAGTATTAAATTTGTGATGGCCATGACCAGCAGGTATTTGGGGAATTAAGGGTAGTAGCGCTTATCAAGTTAGATCTAAAGGGGAAGAACGTGTATTTACTTTTTTTTCATAGTGTTCTCCATAAAAGAGTCTGGAAAGGGCAAGTAAAGGCTGGGAGGGCTCATGAAAAGATGGTAATGCTTTTGAGTTGAAAAGGAGGACTCTGCTTTTGTTAAACAAACATCTCTTCAAGATGTCCTTTTCTCCTTATTTCAATTTTAAATATGTTACTGATACGGAAAGTCATGCTGAAAAATTGTATCTGGTTTTCCTGAAAATATTCTTCTTTAACTAAATGTGTGGGTATGACAGAGTCCCAGTGCGTATGAATGTAAGCAAAATAGCTTTTATGCCACGTTGATATTTCAAAACTATTTACGTTCTGTGCTTTTTTTTTTCCTCTTCCCCCCTGCCCACAAAATTCATTTAGCTACATGGAACTTCAGAAGTTGATGGATTAATACAGCAAAATAATGTCTGAGCCAAAGACTTGTTCAACCTCAGTTACATCGTTACACTATAGAGTGCTTCCGTGACATGGAGAAGTCACAAAAGCTAGTCTTGGAGAATCTGAGTAAAAAGTGCTTCCTGAGATCACACGCAACAGGTTGGTCTGTGATGTCTATCAGTTTGTACTGCTTGGCTTCTACAGGGAGAAAATTCTATTTATTTTTAAATGATTAAGGAATAATAACCACAAGAATCCCACCTTCACTGCTCCTTCTTTGTACTGGCCCACTACCATTCAAACTCATCAATGTAATTTTAACTCCATAACTCCTAGGGCAGAAGACTCCTTAGTTCACTTATTTGACAAGAGAACCAAACCAGGACAGCATTACTCTCAGCTAAGAGAGGGTCAGCCTGAGTGCTGAGTGCCATGTAATGTATTAATTCACAGCTCTTCTGCTTGAATGTACAACAGCACTATAAGAATGACCTGACTTTATCTCATTATTCACTGCTGCAAATTGGTGTCTTGAGTGCATGCCTGCAATGTAAAAGTTTTCAGACTTTTTCCCCACCTATCCGTTATCAACCATGAGTTTGTGAAATGAGGGATTTCCCTCTCACCTTTGCTTAGGGACAAACCCACCTCTTGCTAGAAGAAGAGCTGCAGGCCCACAGCCGTGCCAGCAGAACCAGCTCAGGCTGCAGCCCACTCATGTCATCTCTCTTGTCACAGGAAGCAAATTAGGCATTAGTCAAACTTGCACTCTTTCCCAGCTCTGCACTGAAATGCAAACTTATATTAGGAAAGAATACATTCTGATTAGTGAGGGTGACAAACTGAACAAATGACAAATGAAACTAGAAACATCTTCACATTAAGCAGGAGAAAAAAATATAGTGGCACCTTACACAGAGTACTAACAAGGAAAAAAAGAAAAGATCAAGATAGGCCACTTTTTCCTTTTTCTGTTATCTCCAATTTCATTATCTTCTTCATCAAACAACAAAGCAGAGATAGTAGAGCAAGTTAAACTGTGAAAGTTTAATTTTTTTCTTTGAACAAAATGGATCATCTCTGCCTCATGTCCATGTTCAGGCAGCACATTTGAGTAAATATATTTCTTTGCAGTAGCAGGGGGATGGGGAGGCAGGGGGAGGAGGACGGAAGGAGGTGGAGAAATGAGCCAAAATATGAAATACACCCACCAGTTATAGATGAGACACATTTGCATGGCATGTGTCTTCATGTGGAATTGTAAGCTTCTGTAACTTGAGTGTGATTACACCTACAACCCACACTAATAGCACAGCCCCAGCAGTCATAAGCTCCTGACCAAAATCTTAGGGCTCTTATTCAATAGCTTATTGTTACTGTGTCTGCTTATATATTGTGAGCTTGTTCACTATTTTTAGAAAATTTCTATAGGCCTTCAGTAAACAGATTCCAGGAAAAAAGATAAGGACTATATCTGCTCATGTCCTTATCAACGGTGATCAGCTAATCTATACTTCAAAGACTTATTTATTTTCTTCCCACTGCCAAAAGGTGCACAAGGTATAAGATAAGCTCAAAATCTACTCTGTATTCCCTCCAGGGGAGGGAGGGAGGGCATGGCACGTTCTTCCTAAAGCCTGCTCTCCATGCAGAGACACAGCCCCTCAGTAGTCAGGAATCCAGCCTGGAAGACTCCATGCCAAGGATGACATCCCAGGGCAGGTGAGGAGGGCACACTGCACCATCAACACCTCCAGTGAGACCAAGGGAGGGATGTAAGAAGAGGGCAAACACAGAAGGCAACCTTCCCTCATCTGACTGTCTGTAGCTCAGGGTCTTCCTGAGTTAGAGAAGTGTGCTCAGTAGTTCTTGATGAACCCATGAACGTTGTGTGAGGTTTTTAAATCACCTTTTGCAGTCACATTGACTTCAGCATCTATAGCACGCTTTGGCAAAGATTTTGCATTTCAGCAGTTTAGTTGGAAGAGGTCTATCATCTGATTTGTTATGTTTATAACCTACTATCATCATTCCTCTTAGCTATTTCAGTTCCAGTCTGAAGGATCCTAGTCCACCTCATTCCTTCTCAGATGCAAGCCCTCATGACTTCTATTGTTGTTGGCTTTCTCTTTCTAGATTTATTATGTTCTTTTTTGATGGTACAACTAGAATTTCATGTACAACCACTGAAACAAGCTGAATTTTTACAGTGCCCTTCCTATTTATTCCAAACATTCTTAAAATCAATCAAGAAATAGATAAAAACACCCACACAATACACAGGAAAAAAAAAAAAAAAAGATAAACGATCAGTCTGTCTCGACAGGATGTTTGTGATGTGATTCAACATATCAAGCTGCTGCTTTATATCAAGTGTCATCTAGCTTTGACAAAAATATGGAACAAAACTAAAACAAAGCAAAACCCCAACCAACCAACTAAACAGATAAACAAAAAATATATTTTGTTTTAAGCTTGACTCCTATGTGATTTTTACAATATTGAAATTGTATTTGATTCAGGATCCCCAAATTTGTTATGTAATATGTATTGCATGCACTTTTCTACTGGTTCTTTAAGCCAAGGAAAATATATCTTCATCTTGAGTTGACGCTCTAGTGTTGTTTACCTCTCCCTACAGATGATGCTGAACTGTGAAATCAGACTCTGCCTTGCTGTATTGAGAAGTCAGACTTCGTGCAGTAATTTCACATATTTCCCCCCGTTTCAACAGAATTAAAAATCCAGGTTTTCAGAATTTTGGTATTAATTTCAATGGGAGCAAGATTACTATGCCCACATGAAGTTTACATGATAATTTGACTTGCATTCACCACAAGTGCAAAAATTATTTTTCAGTGAACACTTCTTTAGCACGTGTAGCTACACACACACACACACACACACACACACACAAAAGGGTTGTATGCTTTTGAAATCAGATATTTAATAAACCCATATTATTTCCAAAGAGACCGGTGTTTATCTCACTTGGTTTCATTGGCAAACAGCTTCATCATGTAGCACTGCAGAACAACTGTGTTTTTCAAACAACCCTTTTACTTAGTTTCACTTAAGAAAAGATCTTATTTTGAAGAGAACTTCAGTATTTTGAGTCCACGAGTTCTTGTATTTTGTAGTCTGATAATTTAATTGTTCAGAATACTAGTGTGCCTTTAAGAACTTGAGCCTGATTTACTAGGTAAACAAGGTTTGGCTGATCATGCTGTGCATGTATATGGAGCTATGATGTCTGTTGGTCACCTGCCTTTTCACAGAATCACAGAGTCACAGAATCGTAGGGGTTGGAAGGGACCTTCAGAGATCATTGAGTCCAACCCCCCTGCCAAAGCAGGTTCCCTACACCAGGTCGCACAGGTAGGCGTCCAGGCGGGTCTTGAATATCTCCAGAGAAGGAGACTCCACAACCCCCCTGGGCAGCCTGTTCCAGTGCTCCGTCACCCTCACCATAAAGAAGTTCTTGTGCACATTCGTGTGGAACTTCCTATGCTCCGGTTAATTTCCTTTTAATTCTGTTAGCCAGCTTCAGAGTTTGACCAAAGGTAAAAGGACTTATAATTATTCCATTTTCACAGCCCTTAAGGAAGTTGTCATCAAGAGAGAGAGCAGTTTGTCAGATCTGCTCATACGAATTTTAGAGCCATCAAAGGACTCTTGTAGATGAAGAACATGGAGTTCTTTTGTTACTTGCTCATTTGTTTTACTTTAGCATTAAAACACCAAATTCAACCTCATACAGTTACTTTACAAAAAAAGACCCATGCATTAATTGGGAATGATAGTCTTTCTTATGGCTATATATCACAGATCAAATCAACTTCGAATCACATGCTTCATTTTCTGACCTCAGTTTCTGAGTAAGGCAAAGACAACTGTTATGACACCAGGTAAATCTTAGGTTTCTGGCAGATTCATCCAAATCCACCCCACTTTTCTGAGATGGCTGTAGATGGAGCTAGAAATGGATATTTCATGCAGTTTGGAGGACATTTTCAATAATGGCTGAATCTTGAAACAGTCTTGCATCTTCTTGAATGAAGAATTATGAAAATGACAGAAGTTTAAAAATACTAGATATATATGTCCAAGATGTGCTATCTTCTGATGACAGGTCTGAGGAAACATTGCATTTGAGAGCCATTTTTTCATTCACCACTACACTACTTTCCTCCTTATAACTACATTTTACATCTCTGATATCATTAATGTCTTTTCCTTATTTCACTTTACGTACTGAGCTAGAGCTCAGCAGTAAAAGGATCCCTCTACAACCAAAGGAAAAAGGTAGAAGGAAACAGACATCCTTAGGTAGAATGAGCCATATGAGTCTGGGGAATGGGAGACTTCCCTTTAGTCAGAGAAGAGTTGGTCCATGAGTGCCTAGGAAACACTAAGGTCCATAAATCCATGGGACCTGATGGGGTGCATCCACGTGCGCTGAGAGAGCTGGCGGAGGTCATTGCTGAGCCGCTCTCTGTAATCTTTCAGAGGTCTTGGAGAACTGGGGAGGTGCCTGATGACTGGGGGACAGCCAATGTCACTCCGGTCTTCAAAAAGGGCAAGAAGGAGGACCCAGGTAATTATAGGCCGGTCAGCCTCACCTCTGTCCCAGGGAAGGTGATGGAACAGCTTGTGCTGGATGCCATCTCCAGACAATTGGGAGAAAAGGAGGTTATCAGGGGTACCCAGCATGGGTTCACCAAGGGGAGGTCGTGCTTGACCAACCTGGTGGCCTTCTATGAAGTTGTCACTGGCTGGGTGGATAGGGGGAGAGCGGTAGACGTAGTCTACCTTGATTTCAGTAAGGCTTTTGATACTGTCCCCCATGACCTTCTTATAACAAAGCTGAGGAAGTACGGGATAGATGAGTGGACAGTGAGGTGGGTTGAGAACTGGCTGACTGGCAGAGCACAGGGGGTCATCGTTGGTGGTGCAGTGTCCGGCTGGAGGCCTGTAACTAGTGGCATCCCTCAGGGCTCTGTGCTGGGTCCGGTCTTGTTCAACATCTTCATCAATGACCTTGATGAGGGGATAGTGGCCACCCTCAGCAAGTTTGCTGATGATACAAAGTTGGGTGGATTGGCTGACACACCTGAAGGCTGTGCTGCCATTCAGCAAGACCTGGACAGGCTGGAGAGCTGGGCAGTAAGAAACAGGATGATGTTTAACAAAAGCAAGCATAGTCTTGCACCTAGGGAGGAATAATTGCAACCACCAGTACAGGCTGGGGGATGACCTGCTGGAGAGGAGCTCTGCAGAGAGGGACCTGGGCGTCCTGGTGAGCCAGCAGTGTGCCCTCGTGGCCAAAAGGGCCAATGGCATACTGGGGTGTATAAAAAAGAGTGTTGCCAGCAGGTCAAGGGAGGTGATCCTCCCCCTCTACTCTGCCCTGGTAAGGCCTCATCTGGAGTACTGTGTCCAGTTCTGGGCTCCCCAGTATAAAAAAGACAGGGATCTCTTGGAAAGAGTCCAGCGGAGGGCCACAATGATGGTAAAGGGCCTGGAGCATCTCCCCTATGAGGAACGACTAAGTGAACTGGGTCTGTTTAGCCTTGAGAAAAGAAGGCTGAGAGGGGATTTGATCCAGGTTTATAAATACCTGAGGTGTGGGGGCCATAGTGGTGAGGCCGGACTCTTTTCAGTAGTGCGTGGGGACAGGACAAGGGGAAATGGGATGAAGCTAGGGCATAGGAAGTTCCGCACGAATGTGCGCAAGAACTTCTTTACGGTGAGGGTGACGGAGCACTGGAACAGGCTGCCCAGGGAAGTTGTGGAGTCTCCTTCTCTGGAGATATTCAAGACCCGCCTGGATGCCTACTTGTGCGACCTGGTGTAGGGAACCTGCTTTGGCAGGGGGGTTGGACTTGATGATCTCTGGAGGTCCCTTCCAACCCCTACAATTCTGTGATTCTGTGATTTTGTGATCTGTACAAGATATCTGCCATTCTACATGGGCTGCAGAAGGGTTCTGGATTTTTCAGCAGAGACGCCTGCTAAACTGAATTCAGATACAGTTATTGTTCTGGGTATTTCAGGTATTGTCCCACACAGTGCAGCCTTTGTCCCAGTAAATATACTTGCCATACAAATATGTCTTGCTTATATTTGTTCACGATGCTGTCATGGCCTTAATGATGATGTGCAGGTGTAAAACTATCCTGAAGTAAAGGGAACAAGAGAGGATGGACAAGTGATCACAGCAGAGATACAGGTACAAAGATGAGGAACTAATTCACTGCAGTTTCTTCCCATCACCAGGGAAAAAAAAATACTAAAGTTTTGATGTGAGATCAAACAAACTAAATAATATTAAAGAGACCCAAATGCAATGATCATCTCAAGATCAAAAGGACTGACTCTCCAGTCCCCTCACCTTCTGCAGTGACCTATGCTCAGGCAAGATGAGTGCAGAGTGGGTGGAAATAAATACAATTGTTCTCACAGAGAACGCCTGCGCACGCATGTATTCTGTCTCATAAAGTACAGAGCAGTGAAAAATCCAACTCTGTTATTTAGCTTGAAAGCTGTTACCTGGCTCCTCTGATGAAATGCCCTAGGAGGTCCTTCCTCCGATGGTCTGACATGTGGAGACAGCTGAATTAACCCAACCTGTGGTACTTCAGGATCACATAGTTAAAAGTATCATAACCCTGGGATTCTGCAACCTCATAGATAGGCTGAAAAAACTGCCCGCTTTGCAGTCAGTATGTGACATTTCTCCTCTGTCCCACAACTTGAATGCTGTAATTTGAAATATATATATAAAAGTGTAGAGACCAGAACTGTAGAATATGGGTTTTTTTTTGTGCACCCTGGAGTAGGTTTCCATTTAATATTCACAGTGGCATTGTCTTAAAAATAGTTGAGTGTTCAAAATCATACATATATATTATTCCATGACAGAAAGGCAGTCTGAATGTGTTTCAAGAATGCAAGACAGATTTTTGGAGGCCTACTGAGATTACTGAATTAAAAGGTAGATAAAGAGAAAAACAAAACACTCCATAAAGCCAAGCTTAAGACACTGGTTAGATACCTCAGAGGATGCATGTGTCCTGACATCTACTGGAATGGTGAGTATTTGAATCAGGTCCATGACACGGTCTGAAAGGAAAGGTAGGTGCCTGAGACACCTAGCAGAGAGACAACACGATCCCATCACACAAATTCCTTCTGAGAGATCAGTGAGGACATCATAGCAATTTGGGTCGTGTGGTGGTATATCTCTAGTCATACTGTAGTGCTTAAGCCAGCAGGTTCTCTTTTTTACCATTATTCCATGGGGACAGATTGAGTTTCTTTGTATCTCTTGTGGCACTAAGAGCCACAGCCACAAAGCTGAAGACCCTCAGCACTGAGCTATCCGGAAGATGTGACTCACAAAGTCCAGTGACACATTGCAGTGCTTCACCACCTGCTAAATGCACTGCTTCTCCATTGGAGATCTGGCAAAAGATCTCTATTGTCAATGCAAGCGTTTTGCTTAAGCAGTCCTCAGTTAACAAAGCCATAACTGATGTAGCTTGACTGTAGACATAAGTCTCTGTATGCTAGTGCAGATCTGTTGGCAAGTGACCTCCAAATGTCAGAATAAGAGGGGCCCATAACTTCTTGATATACAGTTGTGTGACTCCTTGCCAGTGTCCTAACTTAGCTAGCAGGAAATGTAGAAGAGAAGAATGCTTCTTGGTTCTCCAACCCAGCTGATAAGTGCCCTTTCTTTTGAACCTTACATTTTGCAAATGTAGAAGCTGAAGTAGAATGGGTGGTTTACTCTGGTAATTTGTTAGTCATCTGTAGTTTTAGACAAAAGATTAATGAAAATTTCACGAGGACAGTGTGAGCACTCACTGCTGTGCCCGCAAACAGAATTTCATTATACTCCCTGTCTCTGGGATCTCAGTGTTTGCGGCTGCTAAACAGCCTTGTGGGATAATTGCTGTGACTGTGTGGCAATTCTGCAGTTATTACTGGATGTCTAATTATAGTTAATACTCCCTATAAATGTTTTTGCTGCCAGAGATAAACATGTTATGGCTTGAGAATTTGCTTTTGTGAGGTGACTGACTGACATCTAGTGTTTAAACATATTCACATGAAAGAAAAATGAGTGTATACAAAAACAATCAAACAAACAAAGAAGGTATTTTTAGTGAGATGAAAGAGCTCTTAGTAATTTCAGAATATCACCCCAGCGCTGAGATGCCCTACAAAAGCTGAATTTAAATAGATAAACTGTATTACCAAAAAATAAGGCTTGATACTCACCATGCTTTTCCTAACTTCATCCTCTGAAGTAAGTGAACTGCTTCTACCTCAGACCTTCCTGCGCCATTAAGACTAAACTGTGGCTCTAGAGCTGAGAAGGAATTGATACACCACTCTTAGTGTGGTGTCTCTGGCACTTCCACGCCCAGGAGATCCCCAGGTTCCACGTGGGGCACAGTGCCCCAGTTCCCAATGTCAGGAAAGTGATTCTTCACCACATTTAGTATGAGTATGCATGCTAGGTATTCAGCAGGAGATGAACAACGTAATACCCCCAAGTAGGTTAATTTCAAATTAAGAGAAGTGTCTTAATAATTAATTCTTAATTATTAAGATCAACTGCCCACCAAGAATAGAAGCACCTTTCCCTTTAACATACAGTTTACTGTCTATAGGAATCCAGAATATATATTCTACATATGGAACAGGTGTTATGTTATTTTATTCTTTATTGGTTTTCATAAAGAAATAAATTGAAAAATGTAAGGATAATTTACAGTCTTTATATAGCTCTGAATACCTCATACTTCACAGACTCTTCAGTCAAGTAGGACAGCTTTAGAGTGCATCAAGGCTGACTTCATTCACAATATAGTGAATATATGTTATTGTAAATTCTCCTCAGCCTGTTGAAAGTGAGCAAAACCTTGCTTGTGTCCACCTCTTTCTATTGTTCCCAGATGTTGGAACAATCCATGGTATATGCATCACTATTTCTTTTTATTACATGTCCAGAATGGATTAGGGATAAAGCTTTCCCATGCAGTATATTTTAAATGAAATATTTTGTTCCATAAAGAACATCCTCTGGTTCAAGAAGCCACTGAAATTATGTATGTGGATAAATCCCTGTTCGTACTATCACTGGAAGTCCAGGTTTGATAAAATTTCCCCACATTAACACAGTGAAGATGAACTGGGTGAGTTCATGAAATGTTTTCAAAGTTCCCTTTCATTATCTGAATATTATGGGGTTTAGATGTTAGCTGAATAGCACAAATTCCTGTTTTTCTGAACACAGGGTTCATACAGTTGGTTTCAACATCAATAGTGATAACATTACTTGGTAAATAAATACCTCAGCAGTTTCTCCAGCTGCTCTGTAAGTAATGGTTGTAACAAATCAGTCCAAAGGCTAATGTAGTCCAGTGGCCTACTGTGGCTCTAATAGTGGCAGTAACAGGTGATCAGCAAAGTCAGATTTTCGCTGTGCCTTGCAACTTACGATTAGAGGACCACATTATACAGAATCATAGAATCAGCAAGGTTGGAAAAGACCTCCAAGATCATCTAATCTAAGAAGTGCCCACCTACTACCAATACCCCACTAAACCATATCCCTCAGTACAACATATAAACTTTTCTTGAGCACGTCTAAGGATGGTGACTCCACCATCTCCCTGGGTAACTTGTTCAAATGCCTCACCACTGTTTCAGAGAATAAATTTTCCATAATGTGCAATCTGAACCTCCCCTGGCTCAACTTGAGGCTATTCCCTCTCATCCTATCACTAGTTAGGTGGGAGGAGATGCTGATCCCCACCTCACCACTATCTCCTTTCAGGTCATTGTTGTGAGTGATAAGGTCTCCCCTGAGCTTCCTCTTCTCCAGACTGAACAATCCCAGTTCCCTCAGCTGCTTCTTATAAGACTTGTGCTCCAGGCCCCTCACCAGTTTTGTTGCCCTTCTGTGTACAAGCTCCAGAGCCTCAATGTCTTTCTTGTAGAGACAGGCCCAAAACTGAGTTGTCTTTGTATCTAATTGGCCTTTGGTAGATATTTTTTTCATTGACTGGTCCGGGTTCTTTTTGAACCCATGAACAATTTCAGTATCCTGTGACAAGCAGTCATACATCTTAAAATGTAGAAAAAGATTTCCCCACATAGTGGACTCTTGAACAAAATCAAGGATAAAAGAACTATCAGCTGGCTAGCATGGTCTAGAATATTTACAGAATAGAATGGAATAGAATTAGAATTGGAATATAATAGAATATTTACATAATCACTGTATTTCTCATTTTCCCTACTGTTAAAAAAACAAACAAACAAAAAAAAAACAACACAAAAAAAGACAAACAGAAGTCAAAATAAGCTTTAAAATGCAATTATTTTCCATCTATATGAATGTAAAGTGGCAGCTTGCTAGATCCAAACTACTCTGTGAGCTACTGAAAACAAAAAGTATTGTTGTATGGCATAGAATACGAACTCTTTCCTTCTTTCTCTCTACTTCTATATCTCTTCTTTCCTACTTTGTTAAAGTTTGGATTTGCTTATGTATTATATACATGTTTTTTTAGCTAGGTCTTTTGAATTTACAGTATCTAGATACGTATCACTGTGTTTTTTAGAAGCTTTTTGAAACCTTGAGGTTGGTAGTGAGAATAAAGTCATGGTAGACTCACAGATGTTCACTGATTCTCTATGTCTATAAACTCTAATTAATCTCCTGAACTAAATATCAAAAACATATTATCTAATTATTTGTCCAATGGCTGGAGTTTGTTAGTGATCACCTGCCAGCTGTCAGGAGAACCAGAAGCATGGATATAGGTTTTATAAGCAATTTGCACTCAAAACTGAAATTTTGACCTGGGTTATTCTGAGGAGATTAACAAGAAGATGTTGGCAGGACTAAATTCTGATAAGATGCAGTGGTATCGCTCTTAGTACCACCCAGTGCTGCATCAGGCACCAAAGAATTTTAATCTTCTCAACGTCATCTTTATCTTTAGTGTTACTTATCTTGAAGATGTCATCAGGTTCCTTCTGATATATCCAATTGTATCAGTTAGTTAGAACTGGCCATTCAAATGCCAGCAAGATAATGTATACAGTAGGAACTGAGAAATAGAGGCAGCATGCTAAGAATACAATATACACCATACTTTTGATCCAGATGAAATTGATGCCTTTTTTTGAAACGGAGAGAATTTCCCTTGCTGCATTTCTTGCATAAGTATACATATACACACAATACATGCTCTTCTCAGGAGGAGTGGTCAGGTGCTGGAATGGGCTGCCAAGGGCAGTGGTTGAGTCACCATCCCTGGAGGTGCTCAAGAAAAGCTTAGACGTTGTACTGAGGGACATGGTTTGGTGGTGGTAGGTGGGCAGTTGGACTGAGTGATCTTGGAGGTCATTTCCAACCTTGGTGATTCTATGATTCTATACACTCTCTATCTAATCAATACACTGCACTTTGGTGAAACCCATAATGGGCTACAGTTATTTGTAAGTTAGATATTTGTGTCCTCAAAGTTTTCCACTAGAAAGAGAGAAGAACAAAACGTGAACTTTTTAATTTGGCCCAGATTTAGCAACCCAGTGTTGCCTTTCATACTGATCAAAGCCGTTTCTGCTCAAAATTACTGCTGATGTCATAATACGATGTCCCAAAACATGCTTATATACAAATTGTGACTTCCTTAATTGTGCTGGAAAACCTTCCAAAGGTAAATCTGTGCCTTGCAAGACAAGCTTTGGCCAAAGCCTCTCCTTTCATATGGATAGAGAAAATAAAGTAAAATAGAATAAAATAGAATAGAATAAAATAAAATAAAATAATTTCATGTTTTCTGACATAGGCATCTAATCTGAATCTGATCATTTGGGTTCTAGTGAGAAAGAAACAGGCATTTCCAAAGCAATTATTCATTCTACTCTTATAGTATCCCAGGTCCCTAGACCTAATGTTTCATTAGATGCTTTTAGATGACTAAATTTGAGGAAGCTAAAATTAGGGGAGATGGATTCTGTCTCTAATGAAAATGAAGTCTTCAGGGTACAGAGAGAGGATGACTTTATTGATATCAGCGCAATTAAATCAGCAGACCTGCCCTGAGTTAAACTGGTTTGAAAACTAGGAATATTTCTCATTAGAAGTTGGTTATGTGCACTGTAGATGGCAGCAGTGGACAACATGACCAGAGTCCTTGTGCAAAGTCTCTGATCTGAAGGTTGCTTTGTTTATTCGTTTACTCACCTTTCCCTCTTGCAATTATCTTTCTTTCAAAGCAAAGAGAAGAGCTTCCAGAAGCTAAAAAAAAAACACAAAAAAACCATCTACAACATCGCTGATTTTCAAAAAGAAACATAAATGCAGGATAATATGTTTAGCTCTTAATCTCTGTGTGCTATATTCTCTTGGCTGGAGTGGAAAACATAAAAATAGCCACTCATGATATATCACAGGGCTTTATAAGTCAAAATAGATAAACATATATATATATGTATATGTGTGGGGTTTTTTTTTCCTCCAGATCCTTCTACATATGTAGAATGGAGAGAAAGTGGAAAGACTCTGTGTGCAATGCACTTTCTGGTGTCTCATCACGCTACTTAAGTACAGAATGTGCAATCTTATGAAGGTAACCAATTCATTCACAGAAGCAGTTCAGCTGAGTGAGCTTCTGTATATACTTTAGTATTCATCACCAGATTGTGCAAATTTGCTTTGCCACATGTATGTGAGTGAACTATGTGTTTTGACCAAAACTGAGGCCTCTTGAAAGCACAGCAGTTTTGATTTTAAAGGATTAATCTATTTTCAGGTAAAATGACTTTAACCTAGAGGTTCTCTATCTTAATTTAAATCCTGGCACTGCGTGCTGGCTTCAAGCATCACAAATTAAAACTATATAAAATATTTGTATATAAAATATATTTTAAGGAACATAATATTCACTATGTCCTGATTTCACTATAGGAAGTCTGGATTCCAGATGTGTTTGGTAAATATGTGGTAGTTCTCCACCCCACCCAATGAACATATGTTCTGATTCTTTCCTTGTACCAGTTCTATATCCTCATCAATAAAGGAATCTGTAAGTTCATGACAGTTGTTTTCTGAACGACTCCTGAAATAACTTTTAGCTGAAGTAGTAAAACTTCCCACCTTTTTTTCTGAAATCAGGTCTAGACCACAACTAGACCTGATTTCAGAGAAAGAAATATGCCAGTTGTCCAGGAGAGAAAGAAATATGCTAGTTGCCGATTTTCTCTTTGCACTCCCGGAAGAGAAGGAGTTATCATTATAGGAGTAGTCATTTCTGAAATCTGGTTCAGTACCTCAAGTCTACCACTTATCTTCTTCCTTCTGATTTCCATAGTTATCTGTCTACTATGTACAGGGAGAAAAGCATAGGTAAGGTGACTTTCCCTTCTCTTAAAAAAAATCAAAATAAAAACAACAAACAAACAAACAAAAAAAACAACCCACACACAAAAACCCTACTCAGACAGGTAAAGTAACGCTACCAAATAAAGTTGATTGTTTCAATCCTGTAGTTATGAACCTGGTCTTACAGCAAACACTGTCCATAACAGTTCTTTCATTAGGCAATTCCATCTTGGGCTCTTGAGATCATGAAAATACAGAATGGTTTGAATTGAAAGGGATCTTTAAGATCATCTAGTTCCAACCTTCCTTCTATAGGCAGGGACACCCTCCTTTCGGCAAGGCTGCTCAAAGCCCTGGATCCTACCATTCTTAATAAGAAAGGAGAAAGAGTGCAGTATCCTTCCTTGAAAAGAGAGACATCTTGACAAAAAAAAAGAAATATTCCAACAAACCAAAACTTATTTACTGAATGTTTAAAAAAAAAATTGCAAACAAAATTTCTATTTATGTTGTTCCCAGCAATAAAACGAAAGTTGATATTTCAGGTGGAATTAAATATTTTATTCAACCACAATTATTTTGAACTTGAAGAAATTTTACCAGAAAGGAAACTATGTGAGACTGGTACAGAACACATTTTCTCAAATCAACATGACAACCAGTAACACTCTGTGAACAGTTTTGCATTCAAAAGCATTCCTTTGGACAGAGCCAGAAGATATTTGCTTTTATATGGGAAGTTCCAAGGATGTTTACTGGCTGAAGATTTGGCCTGGGAGGAAATATTTTCAGCTTGATACAAGAAGTATGATACCAGTGTATCCTGTGAAGGCAAGATACAAGCTGGCATCTTCTTGCTTTCTCTTATCTCTGCTGATTTAAATTTGCAAGGCCTGGAAGACAGGAACAAAAGAGTTCCTGCGGAGAGCCTGGAAGCCAGAAGCTGTCACTCCAAAGAGCCCTCTCGACAGCTCTGGACTATAAGTAAGAGAGCACGTGTGTTTATCGTTGTCATCAACTGACCATCACACCTTGGATAACCTACCACTACTAAAGATCAACATCAACAACACTAAGACATTGCTGAACTGAGGAGTGGTGAACCATTTTTGCCTTGCTGTGTTTGTGTATCTGTATGTCTGTCCATTTGTCTCTCTTTCCCCATTTTCTATCTTTTCTCCTTATGTTCTTTTATTTTTCACTCTTTGTAGCAGCTGTTTTCTGATATTGTCTTAGAATTTTTAGCGTAGAGATAAGTTCTCCACCAAAGTACTCTTACTTATCATGCTTATAAATTGTTATTAGCAAATTAGCCAATTTTACCTCCAAGTAGAGTATTAGTTGTTATTAGAAAGCTCTCAATAAATTTATTTGTATTATTTCTCTGAGTCTTGGATGACTCCGTCATAGTAGTGACCTCTGCTGATTAGGGAAGATGTGACTCAGGAGGCAGAAAAAGATTCACTTCCCTTGAAACACACTGAGTGGGATGAACAGAAACCAAGGATTTTTAAGGTTTCTCCCTAGCCCTCCAATAGAATTAAATCAATCTTCAACTTGTATTGCTCTCCTACAGAAGAAATCTACTGAAATATATCTTCCTTTCAAAATCAAGGCCTTATATTTCATCTTTTGTCTCAGCTAGCAGTTCAAATAGTCTACCCTGGCTGCATACCTCAAAATAGAATCCTAGAATGATTTGAGTTGGAAGAGACACTTAAAGGTCATCTAGTCCAACTCCCCTGCAATGAACAGGGATATCTACAGGTAGACCAGGTTGTGCAAAGATCTGTCAAGCCTGATCTTGAACATCTCCAAGGACAGAGCATCCACTTCTCTGGGCAGCATGTTCCAGTGCCTCACTACCTTTGTCATAAAAAATTTCTTCTGTAGGAAGAATCCAATCTAAATCTCCCCTTGTTTAGTTTGAAGCCATTTCTTCTTGTCTTATCACAACAGACCTTGCTAAAGGGTCTGTCCCCTTCTTTATCATAGCTCCCCTAAAGGGAGCTGAAAAGTCTCTGAAGAGCCTTCTCTTCTTCAGGCTGAACAGCCACAGCTCTCTCAGCCTGTCCTTGTAGTGGGGGTGTTCCATCCCTTGGATCATTTGTGGCCCTCCTCTGGACATGCTCGACCAGGTCCACATCTCTCCTGTGCAGAGGACTCCATATATGAACACTGTACTCCAGGTGAGGCCTCACCAGAGAGCAGAGTGCCAGGGTCACCTTCCTTGATCTGCTGGCCACACTTCTTTTGACACAGCCCAGATGGCACATTGCTGGTTTGTGTCCAGCTTGCCATCCACCAACAGTCCCATGTTCTTCTCAGCAGGGTTGTGCTCCAGCTTTACATCTCCCAGCTTGTACTGAGAACAGGGGTTGCCACAGTGCAGGTGCAAGACTTTGCACTTGAGTTTACTAAACTAATGAAATGCACCTGGGCCCACTGCTCAAACCTGTCTAGGTTTCTGGCTGGCATTCCATCCCCGAGGCATGTACACTTCACACAGCTTCTTGTCATCTGTAAACTTGCTGTGGATGCACTTGATCCCAATATCAGCGTTGTTGATAAAGGTATTGGTCCCAGTACTGACCCCTGAGGGATCAGTCAGGGACCCCTGAGGGATCACTTGTCACCTATCTCCATCCATACATTGAGCCATTGACCATCACTCTCTGAGTACAGTCTTGCAACCAGTTTCTTGTCCATCAAACAGTCCACCCATCAAATCCATATCTTTCCAGTTTGGAGAGAAGGATGTTATGGCGGACCATGTCCAAGGCCTTACTGAAGTCCAGATAGATGACATCAGTGGCTTTTTCCTTGTCCACCAATGCAGACACACCGATATAGAAGGTAATTAGTTCATTCAGGCAGGACTTGCCCTTGGTGAAGCCATGCTGGTTGTCCCCATATCACATCCCTGTCTTCCCTGTGCCTTAGCATAGGTTTCAAGAAGATCTGTTCCATAATCTTCCCTGGCACATGGATGAGGCTAACAGGACAATAGTTCCCTGGGTCATCTTTTCTACCCTATGAATGAACTTTTATGTATGAACTTGCATGGATTGCTACTTCATGGACATAGAGAGGAATATTTCTTCACAAAGATAGGAAAAATTAAGTAACAGTAGTTGTTCAGTTCAAGGCTATACCTTCTCTGAGTTATACTTACTTATTTAAACAATTACAATAAATTGAATACATTGTCTTTTCTACCTTGTTTAAGGTTTTCTCCCTTTGCTATATGCAAAAGCATAGGTCTAGCATATTAAATGACTTTGTTTTCACATGTAACTTGTTGTAGTTAATATCTGCTTACACAATGTATGATATTTGTAGAAGGTCTAGAGAACAACTGAGAGTTTCTGCTTCAGTTTCCAGAAATGTTTGTTTCTTCCATTGCTTATTTCTTTAATCAGATACTGAATAGGTACTGTGGCATTTGTATAAAGAGCCAGTCGTAAAGTTATTGATCTATTGGACGTTATTTGGAAGCTAATGCAGCACTAACTCTAGCTCCATCTTGACCCAAGTGGATTCAATTATTCAGTCATATTGTCTGACCTGCTGTGCTTTTACTGGGCTAATCTTAGTAGTTAGAGAAAGACTGTAGTATCCTATACCTCTTTGATCCAAAGCACATTTTAAGAGTTGCACAATGTCAGAACTCAAAACATTTCAAAGACTTGGATCGGACAAACTCCAGTATCAGCCTTTCTTGGATCAGTGAGAATCCACTTAACAGAAAGTTAGCTCTTACATGAAAATAAAAAAATAAAGAAAAGACATAACACTCCTACAGGTCTTCAGATTCTTTCAAACATGTATGTTGTTGAATGTCCACATCTCCATTATCTTCTGATATTCTCAGTATGATCTCTGACTCCATCTCCATTTGCACTGAATTTTGTTTCTGTTAAAAAAAATAAAATAAAAAATTGCACTCTGTGCATCTACATTCTATGTTATTACAAATTCTGTCTGAATTTTATTAAAAGTATGCTATCTGTTTGATGTATCTGGGATTAGTACTGATTACTTCCTCCATAATGATAACTGCAGTACAGAGATCACATTAGTTACTCTCTCCCTCTAAAAGGTGCTCATTAGCATATTTACTTCATTGTTATGAACCCTGTCTTTTTTTGCTTGTTGCCTTGCAGGATATTGACCTAAAGTTTATGTCAAAGTAATAATCTAGCTTTCAAATGTTATATTTATGTGCTGGATAAAACAGCTTATTGCAGCACCATTCTTCCCAATCTTCTTAACGCTTGTGGAATGTCCAAAGCCAAAATCTCTGCTATTTCAGGTGTCAGCAATATTAGAGATACTAATCAATTCCATATGTTTCATTCAATTTCTCTTTCCTAGAAGTGCCATCAACAGTCATCTTAGTCACTTATAGTAATCATCTACACAATAATTACAGTTATGCTGAGGTTTTCCTGTCAAAGGTATGTGTGGTGTTTTGTAATAGGGAACAGAACTGTCTTCTTCCTCTGTTAGTGAGATTTAAATATATTTTTTGTGGTCATTGATTGCTGCAATTTTTGATTTATATAGTGAATAGAAATGGACACCTGAATAGCAATGAATTCAGTTCTAGGTTGCCAGGAGATACAGAGTATATGTTTAATGATAATTTTGTTTTTATATTCCAGTAGTCTGTATTCAAAAGCCACAGGAGTAAATATCAGTTACTTACTGGTGAAAAGGGTACCAAAGGATTTTTGCATAGAAGAGGCAGCAAATATGGCACCTTTAGGTCAAATTCAGTCAGATATTTTTGGACAGAAGTGTCATAGAAATGATCAAATCTTAAGAATAGAAGACAACTTCAGTACAATTCTGGGGCACTCTTGGGTTTTTCTTTTCTGAGAAGATAACAATAAAGTAAGAGGAGCACAGAACACTCCTGGGAGCCAGCCCAAGGCTTGTAGAATGAACTCCAGGTGAAAGTTCAAAACATATGCCATCATTCTCGACATTTTGTGATATTATTGTGTAGCATATACACACCAGTTTCTCCATAAATTTGTATGTAAGAAGGTAAAAGCAAACAAAACAAAAAAACTCACTCCCTTTACCTAAAAATTCTAGTTGCGATTCATGAATTTTGATGGCCCGTGGTTGCTGATGGCCCAGAGCTACGTACATGCATTTAGAAAAAACAATAAAACAACATTGAAAGGCACACTCTTTTTTCCCCTGGGAGGGGAGGTGTAGCTCTCATTGGCAACTGTCAGTCAGAACAGTGAATGTACTTGCAGAAGTTTAGATATTGTAGTGTAAGTACAGCAATAGAGTTGAGTAAGGTAAAGAAAAGTGAATGAAACAAAGGCTCTCCAACAAATGTTTTAAATACATAGGATAAAGAAAATCCTCATGACAGTTTTCTTTTTCAATTACATCTCTCAGAAAAACACTGTTTGGGGACACCTTCGTCTTTTCATCATGTGCTGTAGGAGAACCAGGTAAGAGAAAATCTTGCTGTGTCTTCTGGAAAGCAGCTCATTGTGTAGCTTCACTGTATTTATAAGAATCTAGACTACTGCCTTATCAGAACATTTTTTCCTCCAGCTCACACAGTCACATGCAGCAAGAAGAAGCACAGAATATGTTAGCCATGGAGCTCTATTAAGTAAATCACACAAATATTGGAAATACGTATTTTCTGTTTTGTCCAGTCGATTGAAGATTTGTAACTCGCTAGGAGATAAGTCAGAATCTGAATTTCCTGCCACATATCATATTTTCCAAAATAAAATTTCTGTAAATGATTTTATCTTGCAGCAGGGGCACTGTTGTGGTAGCTTGCATTTCATGTATTGCTGAGCTTCCTCTTATTTACTCTAAATGTGTGCACTTACTACATCATAGCCAATGACTTGCACTTCTCCACAAAGAACTTCCCTTTCATAACTTTCCCACATTTTTATACCTGTAAGACCGTAGAACTGATTATTCCAGAAGAAGTCATGATTGCTCCTTAAAAGAGTGGTCCATTGAGTGTGAAAATGCTGAAACACTTTCTCTCTGAGACACACTTAAGGCAGTAATCTCCTGAGGACTGTCTCTATCCTTTCTAAGAAAATCGTTGTCCCGTATTCTCCACAAACACTCTGTTCTCTTTTGGCTTCAGTACAAACACTTTGCGTACCTTTTCCCCTGTTCTTAAAACTGATCCACTGCTTCAAATACAATGTTATGCTACTCTGATTGCAGGTAATATTACGCATATCATTGTAGCGAGAGAAAAAAAAAGACACTCTACCTGGTGGTGAGACTCATCTGCAGCTAACCAAGCTGTAACTTTATCTGTAGGACCTGGAAAGGGCATGGTTATAACTTCCAGGAATCTATACCTAC
The DNA here is from genome assembly GCA_030625065.1 of Alectoris magna. Taxonomy (NCBI): domain Eukaryota; kingdom Metazoa; phylum Chordata; class Aves; order Galliformes; family Phasianidae; genus Alectoris; species Alectoris magna. The sequence goes on from CM060560.1 coordinate 67,578,553, forward strand.
AAGAGAGTGACAGAGACACACAGCTCTAGAATATCTGCAGGAACAAATTATTTTGCAATATTTTTTGCAATATTGCAATACTTTGCAATAGATTCATCTGAAACAGATGCCAGGTAGCAATTTAAATGAGTAAGAAACATAAGCATAGAGAGGAAATATCCACTTAAATGGAGCACAGTCTGTGGTCTAAGTGAAAGATTTGGTGTGAATGTAACAAACGTCTAAATTTAGGTGGTCAGGAGCTGCCTATTAGCCTCCACTTCAGTGAAGATTGTAGGGGCCAAAAAAATAACAAGTTAGATGTTTGCGTTAGGCAGACAAGTTTCATTTCTAAAGCTATTCTACTCCTTTTTGTTTCTTCACAGACATTTTGCTTAGCATTTTTCCTAGCTCTTCTTTGACCTCACCAGTTTTGACTTGCTAGAGTTTTAAAAGGATCATATGGATATGCACCTGTATTCGAATTCCAACGAAAACAAGAGCCTGTGGCATGCAACCATGCTTATAGCTGGAAAAATGCTCCTGTCTTCATGAGTAAAAATGCTACGTATAAAATATGATAATCAGAGGAAGAAACACAGAGAGCAGGGACAGGAGTAGTGCCAGAAACGTCCTTTGATTCCTTTACTGAAATCTAGCACAATTCAAGTTGAGCAAAAGTGAGGTCTGCACAGAACCATGAAAACATTTTGCACTACAACAAAGGGTTATATGTTGGCTTTCAGTACTATGTAAATTTACCACAGAATAAATCTACCCGATGAATTGATCTCTTGAGACCAGAGGCACTCTTTATTATTTGACCAGAATATTGTTTTATGTTTAGATGCAGGTGGTTCTAATTGCTTTCCTTGTGCCAGTAGAAACATTTTATTTATATTTACTTATTATAACTGTATTTTAACAGTTTCATATCCAGAGTTCCTTGTGTTCTTGTTTTCTGAGATAAAGTGTATAATAACTTCTTTTATCCTAACCAGGAACTTTATTTGGCTTTCAATTAATTAATTAATTTACTTTTAACACTGCTTCCATTTTATATCACACCTTCCAAATAGTAAGGCATCTTGAGTTATCAGCTTATCCTGATTTATTCTTTTTCCAGTTCAAGAAAGCCTTCTCTGCTATATCAATAGGAAATGTGAGTAGCTGAGCAGAAAAGCAATGGTGTGGAGTCTTTTGGCTACATTAATTTATGGCGGGTGTAGGGACACTAATGGTACAGCAAAGCAAATTACTTCTGTCAGCTTGACTTTCATTTTTTTACTTATTTCTTGTAAGCTGTCTGAGTTAGACGAAAGGAATGCTCTAGGCAATACCCATGAATTATGAAATGAAGTTGGGCAACATGGGAAATGCAATTCATCTTTGGTGTGATTAGTGTTGGTAGCTCAGAATGTAGAATCCATAAAACCATGGGGTAAAATCATACTGAGAGGAGCAGTCAGGCTAGTGGCAGAGCTGAGAGCATCTTATGAGACTGGAACTCCAGGGACAGTGATGGAATCTGTGAGGTGCTCAGTAACAGTGTATTACTGCATACCTCTCATAAAGCAATAGCTGTTACTGCATAATTAACTGTTTCTATAAGTACTAATTCATTTGAAAAGATCTCTCTTCCAAAAATAAATATATATATTATTGCTATTTTTTGACAGTATTATCTGTCAGAGACTTGTGTTACCTTCTACACGCACATATCAGCAAACTTCCAAGGAAAATCAGAAGGCCAGACAATGTGAGGCTTAGCAGCATGCTGTCCACGGTTTTTTCTTAAAAAGAAGAAATGATAATGTTAATAATATGGGAAAGGGTAGTTCATAAATTGATAAATTATATATTAATGACTCATAAATATTTCACCATTCCTGAGCTGCTACAGATTTAAAGAATCTTTTCACCAAGCTTTTTAGAGGAAACTGGAGCTTCTAACTTCAGCATTGTTCTTTCCTTCTCCTTTTAGCCCTCAGCCTTGCTGCTACCTTGATCCCACACCCTCCCCATCTTCCCCTGCATCAGTGGATTCCATTAGCAACTTTCCCTGGATTTCTGCTCTCCTATGCTGGGCATAGCCAGCCCTTGCACTGCATGCTTCCATCCAGCCTGGATATCAGTCTCTTCTGTCTGTCTATCTATCTGTTGCTGACAATCCTGCTGCTGCCCAAGCTGCTTCTGGATACCTGCTGTTACCACATCTCATCTCCACACACCACCAGCCCTCTGCTGCTGCCTGCTCACCCCTTCACAGCTGTAACTGGTTTAAGGCAAAATGAAAACAAAATCTTTTTGTTAAAAAAAAAAAAAAGAAGTTGTCTTTGAATCAAGAAGCAACATATTATTTTCACTTACCTAAAGAAATGCAAGCAAACATTCTGAAATATATATCTATTTTATTCAGTAAATATTACTGTTTTGTACTTCGTATTCCTTCCTCTACAACAACCCAATCAAAAATGTATTTTTTTCAAATTGTCTTTTTGTTTAATACCTGGCTTTAGAACCATGACTTTGAAATAAGTACTTTGAAGAAAAATAGGAAGGAACCACTCTTAAAATGTTAGTAGTCCAAGGTCAGAATGGCTTTATGGCCAATCTAAATAAAATTCAAAGAATAAAATAGTTTGAACCCATTCATGGTTTAAACAAAAACATGAAATTGCACAAAATTAATGTGACAACAAAAAAAGCTGTCAAACCTTTTAGCAGAAAAACCTTTATGTTCTAATAAAATACAAAGATAGTCTCCATTGATTTTAAGCCGAAAAGGAAATTTTTCCTTTGTCTTTCAGGTTGAGTGTTCAGAAAATATGTCCTAAACAATTTCTGGACCATGCAGTATTAATACTTCATTTTGGAGGTGATTGTTCTGCATCCTGCTGCTGGTAATCCTGTATCACGTACGCACTCAAGACAAGAGGAAGCAGTGGTCTCTATGTCAGCCAAACCAGAAAGAGGTTTGATCCTCTTGCTTGCTTGCTTTGTTTCAGAAAGATGGAAGACAAAAGGCACGTGTTCTTTTAGTTATTTTATGCTTTGGGGTTTTGTTTGGTTTTGAGTGGGTTTTTTTCTTTGTTTGTTTGTTTTTCAGATGCAAATGCTTAAACTCAGTCACATACAACAGTAAATTGAACCAAAACAATTGGCTTCATCTGCAGAATTCAGAACACCTCTGAATTGCTATTAACTTCAAAGTGATCTATGAATGCTCTGAAGCTCCAAAAATTAGACCAATTATTTCAAGTTTCTATGTATGAATAAAGCTGATCAAACATTTCTCTTTTAGCAGAAAGTTTCTATACCAAACAGTTCAGTTTAAACTGTCTTATTTTTCAAGGGCATATGCTAATTCTGGTGGAAAATGAATATGTTTCCCATGAGAAAATTAACAAATTCTTTTCATGTCAAAGGAACATTTCAGAACAAATATTTTAGTTATGTTTTGAATTATGTTATTTCATTTTGATGTATCAGCTTTTTTAAATGGAGAATGAAATGTCTCTGAAAAATGCATTCTTAAAGAAATGTATTTTTTAGATGAAACACTGGAGTGTAACATGAAATAAAAAATAATAATAAAAGGAAAAGCAGGTCAGCTCACTTTGCATCAAGACTTTCAGCAGAAAAAACGGACACATTCTGAAATAAAAATACCCAATGGAAGTTGTTTTTTGTTGTTTTGTTGGCGATGGTGGTGGTTTTGGGGTTCTTTTTTTGTTTGTTTGTTTTTTCCCCCCTTTCAGTTTTTACCCCACAGAATGTCTCAATCTTTTAAAATCACTGTGCCTAAAAAATTAGGTATGGGGCTTCCATGAAATTACCATGAATTATACTACTAATGACAGTCTTTAAAAAAAGTCTAGGCAGTATTAAAATACACTTCATAACACCCATTTATATTTTCCCAGTTAAAAACAGCCAAAATCATTTCAACTGAATACAAAATAAAACAGACAGAAAACCCTCTCTAAGCATCAAAGGAGTTGTTTAAAAAGGTTGCTGAGTCTGTGATCCCTCAATGTAATACACTCCGTAGATTCATATTACAAACGCCACTGATCCTCTCCAAATACAGGAAGGAAGAAGGGAAATTGCTGTATTACATGAACTTGTGCAGAGTTGCATGCTCCAGATGCAAATCAACTTGCTGCATCAAGCACATGGAGATATGACATATTATAAGCAATGGCAGTCCTGTCTACCATGATCTTTTCTGCAGTACAGAAAACAAGCTGTGATTGTTAACCCCGACAACAGCTGTTGAGGAAGTTGGGAAAGCAGTGGTGTTGAAAACAGTTAAAGGACAGTTGCAGCTGCTGAGAGCAAGGTTTTGTAGGCTGGAATTAGGATGAGTGACTGCCCAGGTCCATTTCCTTCTTCCGATGAGGGGCTTGCAAGCAGTGGGTAAATTTACATCTCCCCACAAGGAAAAGCCCTTCAAATTTCCCCCCCTCCACTGTCTGTACTCCAGCTCAAATGTGCCCAGCCTGACATAAGGCACCAGACCAACCTCTCTGCTGGCCATGCTACTGACCAAGGCTCATTTTCTCTTTAGTGAGAAAAAATAAGAATTTCTGATGGACAGTTCAAATCTCTGATGGGTGGAAGTGCATCCTCTCCTTCATCACAGCGAGCAGATGGACCTCCTCTCTCCAATCATTTCAGAAGTGAAGTGCTTCTGAAATGAAGAGAGTGAATCCAGTCCAACAGAGATGGTAGCTGAGAGGTACCAACAGAACAGCAGTATGTGGTGAGGCATCTGACAGAGTAGGCAGGCAATATTCTGTAAAATCTACAACTGAATTTACATTCAATCCATTGCAAAAATAGCAATGTCTGCCCTTGTATTTCCTGTCTCTTCAGATAAACATGTACCTGAATATTAACGGATCAGAAAGGCATATTGCAAAACACATAGTCTGTTGCATTAAATATTGATATTGTATTGTTTTATTAACAGTAGTATTGAACATTTTTACATGCCATCATTCAGGGACAAGTCTGTGCACCACTTTCTCTACCTAAACATTGAGTGTTATACATCCCACTCTACTACTTCCCTTTTACCCAACTTGACATCATGAAGCTACAGTATCTGGAGGCATTTTTTTAACCATGGAAAGTACCAGCTTCCCTTGTTAGCATACAAATGTTAAAATCTAGACATAGGAGGTGAAGGAAAACACATGGCTTTTGTTTAATTTGTATTAACACAAACAGTGGGAGTCAGACCACATGTACTTGAATTAGAGCTTGACCACTTTTTATCTCTGTCAGATGAGAAATTATTCACAGAATCACAGAATGTCGGTGATTGGAAGGAACCTGGAAAGCTCATCTAGTCCAATCCCCCTGCCGAAGCAGGAATACTTAGATTAGGTACAGGAATGCATCCAGGTGGGTTTTGAATGTCTCCAGAGAAGGAGATCCCACAACCTCTCTGGGCAGCCCATTCCAGTATTCTGTTACCCTCACCGTGAAGAAGTTTTGTCTTATATTTATATGGAACCTCCTGTGTTCCAGCTTGCACCTACTGCCCCTTGTCCTATCATTGGATGTCATTGAGAAGAGCCAGGCTCCATCCTCCTGACACTCACCCTTTACATATTTTTATAAACATTAATAAGGTTACCCCTCAGTCTCCTCCAACCTAAAGATACCTAGCTCCCTCGGCCTTTCTTCGCAAGGGAGATGCTCTGCTCCCTTCATCACCTTTGTGGCTCTGCACTGGACTCTCTCAAGCAGTTCCCTGTTCTTCTTGAACTGAGGGTTCAGAACTAGACACAATATTCCAGATTATATTCATTTGATACAGTAATAGAAACATTAGATTTAGTTCCTAAGGACTGTGATTTAATGAATATTATAACACACAAGCTTCTTGGCTTACAAACTCCAGCTAAAATCATTTATAAATATGTCCATTGTGGAAAAGGCAGGGAAGTGTTGTGTGCCATTTTTTGCCTTCTAGAGGATGTCACGAGTCACCTTAAGAGAAAAGCCCTGTGCTAAACTAAGGACCAAGAAAATACAACCCATTAATTCAAGGAGTCTGTTTCCCCACAGCATGTAGAGCTGTGAGACCTGGTGCATGGCATGGATCTCTTTATACTGCTACAGTACAGTGATGCAGCAAAGAGGAGAACAGAAATTAAATATTCTGAGTGATACTAACAAATACAGTGACAAGAGTTACAGACGGTAAATATCACAGACTCACAGAATCACAGAATTGAATGTGATAACTTACCATCATAAATAATCACCGGTTCACTCCAATCACTCCAAATCTTGTTTGTTATGCATACCTCTTTCTTGGCCCTCACTTGTGCGGTACATGTTTTTGCTGGCTTAAAAAGTGGATACTCGTATTTCTCTTCAGTGACATCTACAATCTATGAAGATAGTTTTTGGGGGTTATTTTTTGTGATTTCATTTTGCAGTCAAAACAGATACAAATCTATAGATGTCAAATACTATTATTTATATCTCAAATCTAGTAGAAAAAAGATTTTCAGAAAAATTGTTTATATTCAGGCACAATCTGTCTTTTTGATAGCATGTATTAAAACTTGGAAAATCAAGAAGAGGATGGAACTGATAAGATATAAGAGTGTATCAACTTTGGTCAAATGGTAAGTATCTGAAAGCACTGATTCCCCTTTATTTTTTTTTTCTCACACCAAGTGTAGGGTGAATACAATAACAGTGAAACCATAAGTTCTAAGGTTTTTGTGGGGGTAGTGTGTTGCCTTTGGTTTTCAGGTAGAAAAAAAAAACAGTTTTCAGCTGCCTAATGCTGAGGATTGTCTATTACTTTAGTGACTATTTTGAAACATATTTAATTGTGCCTACAAATCAAAGTGCATTTTTTATCTTTTGAAGTGGCATACAAGACGTGTTCATAACAGACAGTTCAGACCATCTACAAAAACTGGAGCCAAACTTAGTATCTAGAAGAGTGAATTAGTCACAACCTACATCATACACATGACATGCCTTTCATACACTTTAACAGCTTTTGACCTTTATGCAATGACATGGAATTACTGACTCAGCTTGTGGCTCACTGTAATCCACAGACCTTTTTTCTTCTGCATTTCTGCCTATGCATTAATTCCTCATTTGGATTTTGCATATTTGACCCATACTTCCTAGCAGTAGTATTTTCCTTATTGCTCAATATTGACTTGCTGATTTCAGATTTCATCATTTCAAATTCAAATCCTATTTTCTGTACTACTTGCTAACCCTTCCTAGCTTTCAAACATCTGTAGACTTTACTCCCTACTTTTAAGCTCTTTGCATTACAGTATTATTATCTGTGCATATAAATAAGTATTCATGAAGTCACCTCCTTTGGTATTCATAATAAATAAATATAGACTTGCATATTTTGGTCATTATCCTCATCTGCCAACAAATATCCATAACCCTGCTCGTGGACACCCTAATAAAAACTAACACAGAACCTCAATTGCACTCTATTCTCCTCCCTCCCATTCCTCTTGTAACATCACTGTGTTTTTTTCCTTACCTTTGTCTCCTCATTTTGTACTCTTTGGCTACATAACTACTCTTTCAATTGTTACTAGCTTCTACGCTGATTCTCCTCAAACTTACTTTAAGTCCCTCCACTTAGCAAATGCCCTCACACGTCTGTTTTCAATTGTTAGTTGACTCTTCCCCATCTCTCTCCCCATCCAATCTGTGAAAAATCATTTCTATGCCCCAAAGATTTTCCTTTCCTGCATTTATATCCTGCAGCTGTGTACAAAACAAAGGAGCAGCTGTGTAAGAGAAGAAAAACAGATGAGGTTTATTCCATGTCAGTAAAGATGCTGGACAGTTTAAGCCTTGGATGTATCCAGCACAGGTTTTGAAGTGTTAGACTTGTGGTTAGTTAAGAAGACACCTATTTGCAGAGGTGGCCTAGAAGGGAAACTACCTGTCTTGCTTCTGGGAAAAAATGAAAATAAAAAATGGAGGACTGAGGAGCCTTGACACACCCACACAGAGACCCAAGCTCTTTTTCCATGTGCTACAGTGGGGGGATACGAGATGTGCCCATGTAACTTTGTCAGTTGTCTATCAGCATTATTACTGCATCTAAACTGATAAAATCAATTGTAATTTTTGGAGATATTACGTGACCAGTAATGTGTCTACCTTAATGCATAGCTTTTTATTGTTAGAGCACTGAGCATTCAGGTATGTTAGCAAAGACATAGGTTCTTCAAGGAAAACACGGCTTAGAAGAAAGCTTGAACAAAAACACCAAAGTCTCAGAAAATTCACATTCAAATACAAATCTGAACTCAGTATCATATGTTCAGTTAAGTGTGTGGCTTTCTACTCTTTGGGAGTATTAATAAGAAGCTGTGTGAAAACATTTCAACTCTTACTACTCTATAATTTTAAACTGCCAGCTGGTACTGCCACCATATTCCACCATGCTTCATAACCTAAGCTACAACCCTGTTCTATTTTTTTCTGTTAAGAGAAGCTGGTGATACACTATGAAAGATTATTAAATATATATAATATATGCAAATAACAGGAATGATTATTTTAGTTCTGAATGTAGAAATAACAATATTGACATGTAAATTGTAAGCACAATCCTGCAAGGATTCACATGCATTTCACATGAATTATTCACTGAATAAGACATGAATTAAGTATGAGAGGAAATCTTTGCAAGGCAAAAGCCTGATTACAAATTTCAGGAACAAATTAATATTGCAAACTAAATTAGCAAATATATTTTAGTTTTGAGGAGTACATTGAGAGCTGACAGTGTTATATTTCTATGGCAGAAAATCATATGCTTTAATCAATACTGTCTTTCTACAATTAATTAATTTCCTGCTAAAATGCAGGGTTATGCAGCTACATTTCAAATCAAGCTTTTTTTAAGTTTCTGTCTAGAAAAGAGAATGCTTTAATATATCTACAAGCATTTTTCTAACGAGATGTTTTTACATGTTATCTGGACAGGCTGGAGAGCTGGGCTGAAGTCAATGGGATGAGGTTCAACAAGACCAAATGCCAGGTCCTGCACTTTGGCTACAACAACCCCAGGTGATGCTACAGGCTTGGGGCAGAGTGGCTGGAAGACTGTGTAGAGGAGATGGACCTGGGGGTATTGATTGATGCTCGGCTGAACATGAGCCGACAGTGTGCCCAGGTGGCCAAGAAGGAGCTGGGAATGTTCAGCCTGGAGAAGAGAGGCTCAGGGGTGACCTTATTGCTCTCTATAACTTCCTGAAGGGAGGTTGTAGTGAGCTGGGTGTCAGCCTCTTCTCTTGTGTCATTAGTGATAGGACTAGAGGGAATGGTTTCAAGCTGTGGCAGGGGAGATTCAGGCTGGATATTAGGAAATACTACTTCTCTGAAAGAGTGGTCAGGCACTGGAATGGACTGCCCAGGGAGGTGGTGGAGTCACCGACCCTGGGGGTGTTCAAAGAACAATTGGATGTTCTGTTGAGAGACATAGTTTAGTGGGAGCTATTGGTGATAGGTGAATGGTTGGACTGGATGATCTTTTAGGTCTTTTCCAACCTTGGTGATTCTATGATTCTATAATTCTATGATTCTATCTATCTCAACATTCATGTGGGACATCAAAAAGGAAGAGACGTTATCCAGGCAAAAACAGATTCAAAATGCTCTGTGCATGATAGAATTATATTTACATTCAGCTTTAAACAAACAAACAAACAAAAAAGTGTAATTTCAAAGAGTCATAGGATGGCTGAGGTGGGCAGAGTCCTCTGGGTCTCTCAGGCCCAGCCGCTGCTCCAGCAGGGCCACCCAGAGCAGGGTGCCCAGGGCCATGTCCAGACAGCTGTTGGAGATCCCCAAGGAGGAGACCCCACAGCCTCTGGGCAGCCTGTGCCACTGCTCTGTCACAGGAGTGCTCCTGGTGTTCAGAGGGAGCTCCTGTGTGCTAGTTTGTGCCCAGGGCCTCTTGTCCTGGCACTGGGCACCACAGAGAAGAATCTGGATGTGTCCTCTTTGTACACTCCCTTCAGGTATTTATACACACTGACAAGATCTCCCTCAGCCTCCTCATCTCCAGGAGGAAAAGTTCCAGCTCTCTGAGATGTACCTCATAAATAAGGTGCTCCAATCCATCCCTATCACCATCTTTAATTCATGTAAATGTTCTTCTCTTTTAACTTCTTATGTCTTCTGGTTTGAATCAGTATATACTTTAGATTTAAAAATTTTTACCTGTTTCACTAGAATCATCTCAGCAAACACTTACTTAACAAAAGAAATATATCCTTTAATTGGAATAACTCTCTTCATCAAACAAATACTACAGGTATAATAACATTTTAACATCTTTAACTTCTTTCAGAACAACTCTGAAAATAGCTGAGCATATTTATACAAGTAGAAGGGTAAATAAATCTGTATATTATTTCTGTAGAGAAGAAGATAACTTCAATTCCAGAACAAACATGGTAAGCTGGAATCTTATCTTTCTGAAAAAAAAACACATACTATCATCACAGTGCAACAGTAATGATCCAGTTTTTCTATAAGGGAAAAATAAATAAACAAATTAAAAAAATTAAATGTTAAAGTCCTGCCTTTGGACAGAAAAGATACAGAAAGAATGAACTTGAATGCTTTTTAATAACATATTCTCCTGGTTGAACATTACCTCTCTAAAAAAAAAGATTTCTACCATTAATTTTGTTTCTCAGTATTCACAAGTTAGCATCTTTTATCAATAATAAAAGGTCAGAAATCTAAGTGATGTTAACGTTACAGTCAAATTGATGAAAAACAAAACAAACAAAAAAAAAAGCCCACTTGAATGCAAGCATAAATCTGAAAAAGTTGTAAAATATGTTGTTTTTCTCTTTTTGCTGAGAAAGACAAAAAAATTTGGATTATTTATGAAAGACCTTCGGATTTCTTCAAAGTTTGTTTGAATTTTAATTCCTTTAAACACAAGGGATGTCTATTTTTTATATAAAATATTCTATGCGAAGTAAGAGTATTACAAAAAATATGATTACCTTACTGTCTGTTATTTTCACTTGATACTTAAAGCACTTTTTTTCTCCTGAACCAATGGTAGGCGGGGGTTTCCAGTGAATTTTAATACTTCTGTTTTCAAGGGAAACAGAGACGTTGATCGGTGGGTTCAGTTTCTCTGAAAATGAGTACAGAGAGGTTTGTGCACTTTGTGTTGTTTCTCATATTTGTGTGCATCAGCTCTTGAAACAGACAAATGACTATTATGGAGTTACCACTTGTAAAGAAAACACTCAGTGAGTGAGACGCCTTCTTTAAAAGTGTCACTCACTGAACGGCATTTATTTCTGCCTAAAAATAAATGAAAAGATTTTTTCTTCTCGGTATTTCCACTGTGTCTCATGGGGTACCCCAAGTCTATCTATGAGCCCAGTGATATAATTTTGAAAATAATGGAGTTAGAGCTCTCACCGATGGGATGCTGAAGGGATGGCAACTAGTGGCAGGTCTTATTCACATTGCCAGGTTTGTTACACATGCCTATAACATCTATTTCTTCTTGCAAGAAAACTTGCTATAGAGGAATGTTTTTCTTTTGGAACAGTGCAAGCTTAGGAGATGAAAAATGGACATGGACCTCTTAGAACGTGTCCAGAAGAGGACCACAAAAATGATCTAAGGGATGGAACACTTCCTTTATGAGGACAGGCTGAGAGAGCTGGGGCTGTTCAGCCTGGAGAAAAGAAGGATCCAGGGAGACCTGAGAGTGGCCTTTCAGTATCTAAAGGGGGGCTATAAGAAACTAGGGGACAGACTCTTTAGCAGGCTGTGTTGTGACAGGACAAGGAGAAATGGTTTCAAACTAAAAGAGGAAAAAATGGTACTAAATATAAGGAAGACATTTTTACAATAAGTGCAGTGAGGCACTGGCATAGGTTGCCAAGAGAGATGGTGGATGTCCCCATTCCTGGGGACATTCAAGATTAGGCTGGACAGGGCTCTGAGCACCCTGATGTAGCTGTAGATTTCCCTGTTCATTGCAGGAGGGTTAGACTAGGCAACATTTAAGGGTCCCTTCCAACTCAAGCCATTCCACCACCACCACCACTGTGCTCCCATCACGAAATGAAAGCTGTGCAGTGGCCATGTGTTTTTTTCAGAGAGGGGAGGTGAACTGGTTTGGAAGCAAGGGACATTTTTATTCAAAAGGTTTTAGCATTTGGTGTAGATATGCAAGTCCATAGCCACTTTCTAGCATGGAGTCTGCTGAGGCACTTCTCTGAGTACAGGTGTGAGCAGGGTGTTCAGGCAGCAGGAGCCCTTCCCATCTGATGTTCCACTGCCACAAAGGGACGAACCACAGTTGCAGTTCTCTAATCAGCCCTGCCAGCAGAAACGTGTTCACCACAAAGCTGTGGGACTGGGCTGATTGCATGGCTGCAGTGTGGTGCTGAGTGCTTTCCTGCAGCTGTGGCTACATGGCCCTGTCTTGCTCTACAGGAAAGTCATGCTGAGGTTCCCTTTTTGGCTTTTATTTTGCGTTTCCCATCTAGAGGAGTCTCATCTTGGAGCAATGAGAGGGCTCCACAAAGTCAACAAAAGCATCTATACCAACCTCAGCCTTGTAAAGTTGCTCTGTTCTGCCTGCTCCCAAATCTGACCCTACTGGCAGTGACTAGACCTCACCTTATGGGTCAAGGTGCACCACAAGCCATGAAAGGTGAGGAAGGTAAGCAACATCTTCTTTGTGTTCAGCCTCCAAAGTGATAAAGACATATTTTTCACCTCTGAGACATTTTTCCCAGAAGATATAATCCTGTTGTGAGTTCACTGAGGCTTGGGCAGGATGATCTTAGAGGTCTTTTCCGACCTTAAAGACTATGATTCAGCCATTTAGACAGCTAGGACAGAGTTGACCTCAGCTGCCCTGTAAGCTGAGGTAAGTTTGCTGCATGCCATGAAACTTCTGCAATGCATTTTAGGAGTAAGATGGGTTCCTGCTAGGCACTGGGGCAGTAGGGGAAGCTTCTGGCTTAACCAGCAGTGAGCTCCTCCAGGTTGGCAATGGAACACCTACCACAGTGTTTCTGCAGATTAGTTCTTCCCTCCTCAATTTTTTTTTATTTTTTTTCTGAAAAAAGGATTTTCTTGAAGATACTTTATTTCGCTAAAACAGAACATACTGCTTTAACTGCTTCTGACTGCAGTGTAAATACTAAGGTAAAGCCAATAATTCTAATTTATGAAAACGCAGTAAATCAAATCTAGCTCAGAAGAGATTTTGATTAATTTGACTGAGTTTTTGCTTTCACCTCAGTTATCCTGATTCCTGTGTTACAAGTCTGGAATATGATCAATACATTCATAATTTGAAACGTATTTGAGTCTGCAATCTGTGCTAAAGCTCAGGAGAATTTCTTACTAATGAGATTAATTCAAGCATCACAGAGAAGTTAGGAAAAATAAATGCATCTGATCATTTGACTGTCAGTAGTTAAAAATCACTATCAGAATATTTTTAACTAAAAATGGCTTCATAAATAAATAGAGATGTTTTTAATGTTTCATAACATTCATATTCTCAAATACAGTTATTAATGATGGATGTGTGTTTATACTCCACGTTATCTTGTTTTCCTCAGGACAGTAAGAGAAAGAAATGCCAGCAAAGAGAAAAACTGGAGGAAAGAACAGTATAATGTTTTTCAAATTACATGGAATTAAATCTTTAAAACATTTTCTTACAATATCCTATTATTTTCTAAAGGGCAATTATAGATAAACAATGATATTACTTCAAAGAATAAAACTAATGGCCTTTGAGTCACAATCCCTTTTTTTTATCTTTGTATAAAATTCCCAGTGTTATAAATGTATAGAAAGTTGGAAATAATATTCTGGCTTTGTCACATTTCTCTCTTTTGTTTCCTTGATTCCAGATCAGTAAAATAACCAATAAATGAGTTTTTCATAATAGGCAGTAATAGACAATACTTACCTATTTTCTGAGGTGTAAAACCTTTATAATAAGACAGTCTTCTTGAATTATTTCTCAGATCTACTACAGATATGTTTAAAATGATTTTCCTTAGTGGTTTGAAAGATATATCTTTCATGTGGCATCCAATATTTTTATTCCTTGCATTTTTTATATATTGCTGGCATTCAAAATCTTTTTCTGTGTGTCTGTGGGAAGGAAATATGAGTCTTTCAGATCAAGATATAATAGATCTTGGACAAGGTATGACAGATTTAGTATTTTAAAACAAACAAACAATTGTTTCATACTAATTTACTAATTTTGCATAAGATCCTTACCTGTATGAAAAAAAATACTGGACATCTGCAGGATCTTCTGCTTTAATATGCCAGGTGCAATTGAAAAAAGAAATATTATATATGATGCATGAAAGATTCTGAATATATACTGCAACAAAGAAAGGAGAAAAAAAATGGAAGTGTGATGTTTATGTTACATAGATTTTCTAGGAACATGATGGATGCCTTTAAAACCTGTCTTGTACCCTTATTTCTAGAGGGGCGGATAAGTACTCTGTGAGAACAAATGGACTTTTGGGGCAACAATAACTGAGAAGCACTTCTGACACTACAACCAAAAACCTTAATAATGCAGTTAAAGAGAAAAAAAAATGTCTGGAACACTAGCAGAAGAACTCTACTGTTCTAAGATTTCCTGAAACCAGATAATATGAAAGGCAATCTTCAACAGTTAGGAGTTAGGGAAGATGGAGAGATGGAATAATGTTCTGACATCTCACTCAGCTAAGCTGAATCTGAACATGTCTTAAATAATTACCAATATTCCAAGATGCTATATGTCATTCTCTTAAATGAATATTTTTAAAAAATGGCATAAGATAATAATTAGCTTTTAGAAACGATATGTCTCCAAGTAAGACAGAACATTACAAGGAATATAATTCTGTGATTCTGTGAATGCTTATATGTCTTAATGACATGCAGGAAATAGCTGACCTGGAGGAGACCTATATGTGCATTCTGTCCAGCTGCTCTCCTTAATTAGGTCTTCAGTTTCTTTCATAAAAACTTGTGTTTTAACTTTAGCTTTAAAACCAGTATGTAGCTCAAGACGTATTCTCTTTTTCTTTTCCCGTAGTCTTTCCTAAAATGAGGAAGAAGGAATTAAGACAGACAGTAGTAATGACTGAAAGGCAAATAATGCAAATTCATCTACCAAATGAAGTCATGTATGATTTCACTTTAAACTACATGTAACCATTGAACAACTTACTTTCCTTTCCTGAGATGTATCAAAGAATGTGTAACTCAGAATATACTTCACACTGTACTTCTCTGTCTCTTCTTTTGTCAGGTTGTTGTTCCAGTACAGAATGACGTGTGACTCTTTCTTGGTAACCTGCAGATCATTCTGTAGCCGTAGTTCATCTGCAATTAGAATGACATTACAGAGAGGAAAAGTGATCCCCCCCTATAAACACAAAGGATTTGTCTCCCAGTAAGGCCTGCATACTCATCAGCTCCCCCTGGGAGTTCTGTTCTCACCTAGAATAGGTGGTCACGTTCAATAATATGAGTGACTTTAATAGTGAGATTCACGTTTACCCACCTACATTTCCTGAAATGTCAGGTAAATCACTTTTATCTGCCTTGGGCATCTTCCTATTGATTGATGAAAGAGACTTGACAAGAAGATCTGATCAGACAACTGGGATGGCTAGCATGGGATGAAACATTAGTTTCATACTTAGTTTAATACTTAGTTTTTTACTTACCCACTGCATCTGGTTGCCTTCTTGCCAAACCAGTGGAAAATAGTGTCTTATGTTGGAAAAAGCTTAGCATCAGCACAACAGGAACATATGACACATGTGTCATATTAAATGCTTAGTGTCACAGATTTGTAGAAACTGAGAATTTAGTTCCAAGTTTGGCTCACTTAGAACATGATGTTTTCATTTTTCATCTGTGAAATAATATGAAACAGTCACTTAACCACTGAAGTGATGTCAGAATCTAGGAAGTAAACATGAAATGGCACATGGTTAATGTGTCTTGTTGTTCAGTGCCTTCTGTTACCAGGATGTTTGTATTTAAACCTGTACTTGGGCTGTGTATCATAGTCAAAGAGGATATTTATCATATTGATCTGGTTTTCAGTTATGATGTTGCACTGACTGTATGGTAAGATCATATAAATTACAATATTGATAGTGCCTGATAGACAGTTTGAGTGGGAGTCAACTGACATAACCTTGGATAGATACAAAACCAGCAGCTCTATTTGTGTGAGTGACCTAGTCTCCAATAGCAGCAGGCCAACTGTCACTTCTGGGTTGTAATTCTTATTACCTGTTCCAAGTAACTGCAACTATCCAAGGAGAGGAGAGATTAATCATGACATTTGTGAGTATTGGGAAGATTGTACCACCTTTGCTAACTTTGGGATACAGCAAGCAAACAGACTGCGCACTGGTTAAAGTTCGTTTTAGAAAGATATATAAATTGCTCAGACAACTAAATATTTATTCAAAGGCAGATCTCTTGATGTAAGATGACTTCTCAGACAGTTCTCCACAGAATTAACAAGTCTCTGTGTTCTGGGTCTTTCATTCACCAACTAACTCAGTTGTTTTGACTTTTATGTTTTTCAATACTAAAATCACACACTCTCATACTCCATATATTTCATCTGGGAAACAGCAGAAGGACTCCTGGAGCCACTGTCTATCACAACGTTCTTGATAAATTGACTAACAAGAGGCATAGGCTGTGTAGAGGAAAATGTTTGAATGTTTAGCACACTCCAAAAAAATGTTTACATGTTTACACAATGAAGTTACCTGGAAATGTATACATATACACATACAGGTACATTTATAATGCTATTTTGGTACAATGCAGTAAACAAGAAGTAATTTAATGAATTGTATTGTTCTCAGGTTCTCACTTTTGCTTACATCCAATCCCACAATAAAGAAATCAAAAGTATTCCTAGGAACATTTATGTACTTTACTTAAGTCAATAGAAAGAGGAAAATGGGGCCAGAAACAGCAAAAAGTGAAATATGAAATATTTGTAGCTGCTAGTACCATGCCATTCGTGGAAAATGTAAGTGAAAAGACTTAAAATAGGAAAAGGAACAAAATAAATCTTAAAGAAGGAAACGTTGTCAGTGTTAGGAACAAAAATAGAAATAATCTGTGAGGCAATGTAACTGACTGAATTCAGAGGGAGAGAGGAAACAGTGGTAGAAAAGGAAGGTTTCTAAGCCTGCATAATTTTTTAAAAGGCAACCACCAGTTTGAGTCAAAAAAGGGCATTTCAGGAAAAAGCACTGCTGTTTCCCAGAGGCAACTTGCTCCTAGGAGTACCTTTTGTATAACACTGAAGGCCCTGAAGGCAATCCTCCACTCAGAGCACAATGAACTCTGGCAATCTACTACCATGGACAGTGTCATGGAAGACAATATCAGCAGACTGAGAACAGGGCAAAGTAAACTTGTGAACTGCAGGTATGCAGAAAGGGACTGAAAAATTTGATAGGAAGACACGCTCTAACATCTCTAATTCAGCCGCTGTGGGTACAGGAGTTGGCCAAAGTTGTGGATTATATCCAAGTGGTACCTCCTATTGCCATTGCTGCAGACCTATAGCAGATGTACTGCTGAGATGACCCCACAGGTCATGTCTTATTTTAATACACAATCAATGTATCATAGAATGGCTTAGGTTTGAGGGGACCTTAAAGATCATCAAGCTCCAACCCCCTGCCACTGACAGGGTTTCCAACCAGCAGATCAAGCTGCCCAGGATCTCAACCAATTTGGCCTTGAATACCTCCAGAGATGAGGTATCCACAACCTCTCTGGGCAACCTGTTCCAGTGCCTCACCACACTCTGAGCAAAAAATTTCTTCCTGACATCCAACCTAAATTTCCCTCTCTCAGTTTAAAACCATTCTTCCTTGTTCCGTCACTATCAGACTGTGTAAGAAGTTGGTCCCCCTGGTTTATAAGCTATCTCCATGTACTGGAAGGCCACAATGAGGTCTCATGGGAGCCTTCTCTGTGCTAAATAAGCCCAGTTCCCTCAACCTTTCTTCACAGAAGAGGTGCTCCAGCCCTTTGATTGTCTCTTCATGGCCCTCCTCTGGACCTCCTTCAACAGCTCCACATCCTTTCTGTACTTGTGGCTCCCAGGTTTGGACACAGTACCCCAGATGAGGCCTCACAAGGATAGAATAGAGGGGGAAAATCCCTTCCCTCTCCCTGCTGGCTGTGCTTCGATACTGCCCAGGATACTGTTGGCATTTTGGGCTGCAAGCACACACTACTGGCACATGTCCAACTTTTTATCCACCAAGATTCCCAAGTCCTTCTCCACAGGGCTGCTTTCAATGAGTTCTTGCCCCAGTCTGTATTCATATCTGGGTCTTCCTCAACCCAAGTGCAACACCTTGCATTTGGCCTTGTTAAACCTCCTTGTGTTCTTTTGTGCCCACTTTATGAGCATGTCCAGATCCCTCTGGACAGCATTCCTCCCTTCTATTATGTCAACTGCACCACTCAGTTTTCTGTAATCAGCAAACTTGCTGAGGCTGTACTCAATCCCACTATCTATGTTGTTGATAAAGATGCTGAAGAGCACTTGTCCCAGGACAAATCCCTGGGGGACACCACTCGTGACCAGCCCCCACTTTGACATAGTGCCATTGACCACAATCTCATAGCTGTGACCATCCAATCAATTCTTTGTCTACCTAATAGTCCAGCCTTCAAATTCATATGTCTCCAATTTAGAGATAAGGATGAGGTACAGGATCATGTCAAAGACTGTGCACAAGTCCAAGTAGATGATGTCCTTTGTCCACCTATACCATCACTCCATCATTGAAGGCCATCAGATTGATCTGGCACATTGATCTACCCTTGGTAAAGCCAAGCTGTCTCAGATCACCTCCAAATCTCACATGTGCCTTAACATCTCTTCCAGGAGAATCAGCTCCATGATCTTTCCCAGGTACACAGGTGAGGCTCAGAGGCCTGAGTTCCTCAGGTCTTCCATTCTCCCTTCTTTGAATACGAGATTAATATTTCCTTTTTTCCACTCACTGGGATCTTTGCCTGACAGCCACAGTTTTTCAAATATGATGGAGAGCAGCTTGGCAACCAGGTCAGCCAGTTCCTTCATGACCCTGGGAAGCATGTTGTATGGCTCCATAGACTTGTATGAATTCATTCAATGAATCAGTCCCCAGAATCCAGCAAAGGGAAAACACTACAGGTGATCAAAAGGGAATGAAAAGACATCCATACGTAAAAGGCTTTTAGATCCACTACTTGTCAAAGCAAGCATACTTCCATTAATGCCCATTCAGATGAGCAGGGTCACAGAACATTTTTTCCTCAAACATGAGCAGAGAGAACAGTGTCCTTCTAGTGTTGTTTTAATTACAAACAGCTTCATGTTGGCGTATGGTGCCAAAATTCTGTCCAGGAGATGCAAAATAAAATTCACAGCCTGACTTTTTGTGTTTTAAAGGCCCACTCTGGAGAAATAGATTCCAGTCAAATATAATAGCAGACAGTTCAGTTTTTATCCTATTAAAACAGCTATCTGAACAATGTAAATTATATAAAAATAACAAAAAAAAAAATCAACAGTCAGATTGTTTTCCAAACAGTTATCTGTCAAAAAATCCCACAACAAACCTCTTTTATTATCACAGAAAAATAGAATTGTAGAATCACAAGGTTGGAAAGAACCTACAAGAACATCTAGTCCAACCATCCTCCCATCACCATTGCTACTTCAAGCTACTAAACCACATCTCGTATCTCCTCATCCAGACGCCTCTTGAACACTGCCAGGGACAGTGACTCCACCACCTCCCCAGGCAGGCCATCCCAGTGCTTGACCACTCTCTGAGAGAAAAAGTTTTTCCTTATGACTAATCTAAACCTCCTCTGGTGCAACTTGTGGCCATTTCCTCGAGTCCTGTTTGTTGGCTGGGAGATTTAAGTATTATTAATAATAAGAAAAGTACTATTCTTATAGTTAGCACCTTTTGTTCTTATTGTCTTCTGCTTAACTCCTTGCTTTTACTGTTGGATTCCAGGTATAACCAATGCCAGATGGTTGCTGCCCAGCAATGTCTTTGTTCTGCAATAATGGGTTGCCAGAGTTATGTGCAGGGGAAGTAGCGCATGGCAATCTGCCTGCCACGCACCAGAACAGCTGTGAGACTGTGGGGAGTATGCAAAACACACCTGGTGAATCTGGGAAGTAGACAGTTAGGACAAGAAAATGAAAGTAGCAAAACCCATCTGAGCAAAACTTAAACCAGCTAATATGGATGTGTGGAAAAATAATTGTTTAGTTTTAAAAGTTCAAGAGAATGGAGATTTTCCTGAAGCATAGAGGTTTGTACTGGCTATATATATGAAGAAAGAAATTTTTGAAACACTTGTGTGTCTGATTATTTGACTACTTCTAAATACTAAAGATCTAAGTAAGAACAATTTTTAATATTTTCTTTGAAAAAAATTATTCAATTCATCCAAAAAGGCAGTCTTCGGTGTCCCTGAAAAATACACTATGCATAATTTAGAGGACAAATTCAATCATTAAGCAATAAAATTTTCATTCTTAAGCTGAAATGCAAATTTAAAAGCATCACGAGAACTGGTTGAAACTTAAAGAAATATCTAAAACTTACACATAATTTAAGGCTACAGATTCGTATTTTCTGAAGCCCCCATATGTGATAGTACATTGGTATTGACTAAGGAATAACGAAATAAAAAACATAGGTCAAATAAATACATTTTAAGGGTATATAGTTAAAATAGCAGACTATTCACCTTTGTTTCTTCATACCTTACCTTCTTTTTAATCCATGTTAATTGCATGCAGCATCATTTGGGCTGAGAAGCTGTAGATAACCATGGGACAATGTCTCAAAGACTACAGCAAGAAATGATTCAGGAGACTTCCCTTTTTCTCAATATACCATCTCAGGAAAGCCCACTGCTGCTGTCACTTCCTCCTATGGGAAGAAAACACACCATGAACATCAACTGGAACATTAGTCAAATGCTTCATAACACCTTGAAAAGTGACACACCTTAATGAGTAACCCAATGGACACCGTGTTACTCTTTTTTCTCTTTTCATACAGAAAAGAAAGATTTCCAAACATTTTACATAGTGAAGTGAGCTTTTATCTTTCAAGAAAAAGTCATATTTCCAAATAAATTAAACTATGTAGTACAAGTGATAGATATGAAATTAAAATCCAAGAAAGACCATACCCTCCTTGCAGTTTTCTCATGATTAATATACATGCTTAAAGGTGCAACAAAACGAAGTAAATTAATTACTTAGTAACAACTACAATGACAGACTACTAAATGGAGAAATCTCATAGAGGTAAAAGAACAAACAACTCCTATCCTTTGAACAGGCATTGTTATCTGTTTTACTCCCAGAAGCTTTGCCCAACTTGACATCTAATTCATGGATTTATTATTAACGTATCATTTTATTCATACAAGCTGGTGTTCTGTATTCTAGTTTTCCCCTTAAGCTGAATTTGACGGGAGAATTCTGGATAATTCACTCCTGTCTTTCTAGGAATATGGTTTGGAACTGACACGCCTCTTTGTTTCAGTTAAAAGTAATTTGTTGAGCATTTGAAACTTTCCAGGTTTTGGTGCAAAGACTTGAAATATATCTAATGTGTCAAGAATATATTATTAACTGCCTTTTTAAAAATCTCTGAATTGGACAAGCCTCATTTTACATACAATGCCGCAAACAGCTGAATAAATCAAATAGTCTTTTTCCTGTTGTATGCTATGTATACACTGCTATGCTCCACTCCAGAGCATAGAAACTGGCTCTTCTACTTCAGTTTTCCCCATCTTTAGCTACCAGACACAGCAGACAGATGCTAACAGAGGAAGGATTCCATTCCCCCCTTGCTTTAATTTTTTTGCTTGCAAAATATCTTCAATTTAGTCCCATGCAGAGGTTGTAAAAGTAAACTATGGTAGTGGTTTTTTTGTTCTTTATCATCCATATTAAAAATACAGAAGTTAAAATAAAATTAATACAAGCAAACATACAAAAAGAAATGTCATACAAAAGCTCAATGAAGTGTTCCAAATTCTTACTACTGAAGCCTCCAAAACTGCTGCTTTGTACCTTGGTTATGTACAATATATCTCATTCTTTTCATAATATGGGTGTTATTTCTGCTGTGATTAATGTGACTACTTTATGCCCATATTTCTCTGATTCATAGATTCAATAATTTAATCTTGGGTTTAGATTAGAAAATAATGCATTTAGGCTCACATGTAATTTTATTTTTAACACCAGATAATGTAGTTATACAACAGAAGGCCAAAAGAACATTTTTACGTCTTACTGCTCCCTTGTTTTGGTGTTTATCAGACCTAAGCTTAAGGGTGAGTGTACATAAGAAGTCTTACCTCTCCAGCAATGGCTTAGACAAAGGGAGGTGATTCTTAACAGCTTCAACTAAGTTTATAGGTATGTTCCACTTAAGGGAGAAGAATGTATCCAGTGGTAGTAAGTAGCAAACCTGGCCACAGGCTCAGTACTTTATTTTTAATGTATAAAAAAAAAAAAAACGAACTTATTTTCATATGCCTTCTGCTTACTAGCAAACTATTTTATCTGGTTTAAATATTTTTTCTAGACTGAATTGATGAATGCATGTTAGCAATTGCAGCCCATTTCTTCCTGCATTAATAAAATACTACCATTGCTGACTTCAGCAATGTAGTAATCCACTCATTACCTAGTAGTATGTTATCTGGAGTTTTCTTATAATTTAAAGTAATTAAAGATGAAACTGAAGAAAACTACATTGTGAGGATTTTCCTTTTTTAATACTCACACACATTTTTAACCTTATTCAGAAAAGTACGAATGACAGGAGTTCAACACTTCTATCATTAGTAGAGTCTTACACCAAGCTAAGCAGAGGTTCTTCATTGGAACTGCATATAGATTTGCGTTTATGAAAACAGCATGTTTTATACTTAAAAATATCCATTAAAGCAAAGCACTTAACACTACTTCACCCAGAGTTTAGCTGCCTGTGAAAAGGAAATGCTGATAAATTTCCAGAAAGCCGATGATCTATGCAAAATTCAGTAATAAGCAATCATTAGTTTTGTGGTCATCTAAGCACTGTGCTAAAATATAGTTCCAGTGAAGACTCGTGTGTGTGACTATGTTACATGGATTTTCCCTTCTCTCATTCCACTGAATTGTTTTGTGTTAAGTTAGAGCAACTTGTGCTCATAACCATGTGCTGGTGACATTTGAGTTGCTCTTTAATTCCACCTCTGTTTACATCAACAGAGGAAGAAGAGGAAATCTCATTTTTTGCTTGTCTGTGAAGTAAAAATGGTATTTCAAAGATATGGGCCATCCTTACTACAGAGGAATAGCAAGGCAAAATGAAAGGACATCAGTAAGGTAAAGGGAATGATCTGAAATCACATGTTCTTGTCAGCAGAAAGGAATTCTGGCATCACAGTTTTCTACTGCAGTGACTGATCTACCACCATTTGAGTCTTAATTCTGTTTTGAAGCTGAACTCAACATTTCTGTTTCACATAATAGGTATGTTAACTGTCCACATGGCCTTCTACTCTGAATCTACAGTCTCAAAATGTAATATTTATTTTGTTATGGATAACTTTGCTAGTGCTTTTCAAAGTGGATAGATGCACATGTATGAATAGCAAAACAAGGTTAGCCAGAAAAAGTCATTTCTTGGAGAGATGCTTTTTGTTGTTCTTTTCTCTCCAAAACTACAGCAAATAGCCATCAGTTGACTATACAAGTTAACTTCGGAATGCTTTTGTTTCTGTATTTCTAAATCTGTAAAAGTGAATATAAATCACAGTCAAAACCTACATGTGAAGGTTTATCAGAGACCAATGTGCAAGTTTGGGGAATAATCTAGGATAAAGTGACTGCACTGAGGTGGAAATGAGCCCTTTAAAGCAGTGCAATATTGTACAGACATGCCTGTTCTTAGCAAACTACAAAGAATCAATAGAAGATTTGAATTAGAAGACAATGCTGATAGCACTGACAGCATCGTCATTATAGATGCATTAAATTGGACCCACTTTGTACCTACAATAGAATATTCACAACCTAGCATGGGGACAGATAAGGGAGAGAAAGATGGGAAAAAAAACAAAAAAGCTCCAATCTTTTCTGAGTGAGGATTGAGGCTTTTTTCCCTTTCAGGTTTGGCTGCAAAAAAGACACTAATACTCCTGTCTTCAAATCACCTGCGCACACACACTGTCTTTGTTAGCTGGCCAAGGAGAGACACAGGGAAGCACCAGATTACTCCTTATTGAAAACTGATTTCTGAGTTGAAGCAATTAGTTGAAGGACACAGGAGTCTTCACTTCGCAAAATCTTCAGGAATTCAAATAAGAAGCAGTTTTTGATGACAATTTGCATATCAAGTGAAGCTTTGCAAGAGACCATCTGAAGTATTAAAACTTAAAGTCTAAAGATATTATAAGAATGAAGATTGTTTCTGAGCATCTGAAGCATTTTCTGCATGCTGACTGGGAAGGAAAATAGAATGAACCATTGCAAAGAACATTTATAAACTCATTGTGTAAAGAAGCATGGAAAAATATTAAGAGTGCTCATTAAAGGAATGAAATAAAATGTTCTTTATCTAGAATCTTCTTTTTTAAAAAAAAGAAATCTGCCAGTTTTTAAAAGGTTTATCTCTACAGGGGGAGGAGGGATCGCATGTGTAGTAACTGTAAGAGTTTGAAATTCAACCATAACGAGCAGTGATCTGGTCAAAGTACGACTCACCTGATAGACTGCATGAATTTACCTTAAGGTGAGATAAGTGTATAGTTGTTATTATACAAGGTTGTAACAGATGATTGTAACAGATGAATATCCAGAGGTGATAGGGCAAAACTCACCCACTCTGAGGCTCATGGCTAGGATGGATGTTCACCACAAGGAACTCTACACAGGAGCAATCTCCAAAAGAGATGCTGCCTTAGTGGTGGTCAGCACTTAAATGGGATCTAGGAGAGGTGGAGTCAAGCTCCACCCCTTCTGGGAGCACAGCTGAATTACCTTCACCTGTGCTCCCACAGCTGACCCGTCACTTGCCTCAGGTGGTTAATCAGAGGTTCAGGCTGTGATTAACAGTTTCCCATACAGATGAGTCTCTATCTTATTTGATTCCACATGTTGATAGCTGTTAAAGTATATATAGTATATGTTAATATATACATGTATAGTGTATAAATAGTACAATTTCTGTTGTCAGTGCTTGAATATCTGTTCAGGAATTGTTATAGAAATTAGTAGCCACTTGACTATATAAGGAATGTGTAACATACTCTCAAGAATCTAGGAATTTTCTCCAGTTTCCTTGAAAGCTGAGTAACAGTAACGAAAAATAGCTTATCTCAGCAGTCTTTCTTCCTAGAAATTTTCAATGTGTATATCTACTGTTTTCACACTGAAAGATATTTGTTTCAAGCCTTAGTCCCACATGCTGCTAATCACCACAATTACTGTGATTCATCACTGGCCTGATCATCATCCCACAGAGAAACTGTATGGGCAATCAGACATCAGATTCTGATCAGTATTTTGAAATTTTCTATGCAGTCCAGAACATTTAAGTGGGAATCATCATTTTTGGAAGGACTTTCTCATCCCCATGGCACTCCTTCCCGACCAAACCCTACCTGCCCAAGATCAAAATAGTAGCTACAGAAGAGTAGCTTTTATCACTCACTTGAAAAAAAACTGATTTGTTGCCAAAAAAACTGATGAAACGAAATTCACCAACCCAGCAATCGCAAGCAGATAAATTGTTTGTTGGTGAAACAGATTTGCTAATCGCATTTCCAAAATAGTCAACTTCTTTGCAACTGTGCAGACTGATAAAATCACTGGCATTGACTTCTCCTAGGCAGATTTTAAAAAACTAATTCTGTATTATAGAAAGATACATTCCTAGATCACCTGTTCATAATCTTACATACCGTTCAATATTGATATTCTTCAATCTCTTATCTCTTTATTAATCACCTGGAGCTCATCAACAAAAGAAATATTCCTCTAAATTCTTGTGGACTTTCAGTCTCGTTTGAGTGAGAATATAAGAAGCAGAGAAATCACACTGAAAGTCAGCAAGCTGCATTCATCAGTCACAACACTTCAGATGCTTTGAAGCAACCAAGAATAGATTTGGATTAACCATTCCATGTGCTCTTTGAATCAATTCTATTCTCAAAAGAACGACCTATGGGCACTGATATTTGCTGCAAGTTTATATATATATATACATAAACTTAATATGTTAGACATTCAACAAAGCAGATTTATTCTAAAATTTTTAAGAATCTAGAAGAAGAGCCCTCTAAAATCTACACATTTGCTTTGAAAACAATCATGATTTGTTTAGATGATTATTTTGCTGTTTTATTTTTTGTTTTGAGTCAGGGGAAGAAAAGTCTGCAGTTTCCCATTAGATAATACTTGTATACTTTATTTCCCAGATTAAACATTAAAGCTTTTTACTCAGGTCTCACTGGATACAAAATAAATAAATAAGGTTGCAAGGAAAAGTTAGGTTAAAATCTGTTGGAGGAAGGCTGCTCTAGCACATTTTGACTTCCCCAACAGAGGAGGAGAAGAAAGCTTTGGCTTCCAGGAAGCATTTGAAAGAGAGGAATGATCTTTGTCTGAAGTTTTGAAAAGTAATGTTAGCCCTCACCTTTGGCAGATCTTCACTGCTGTTGCAGTCCGCACACAATTCACTCCTTCAGTCTTACAATCAGGACACACATGCTTCTGATTGAGAAGACAAAATGTATGGCGTTCTACAGTGCTATTTACAAGCTTTGGTAATTCCCCATTTAGCATGTTGGAGATTCCCAACGAGACATGATTATCCGTCCGCTTCTACATATTTGGTAAAGCTGTAGTTTCCACTATCACAGAATCATAGAATCACCGCATCACAGAATTACAGGATCATAGAATGGGTTGGGCTGGAAGGGACTACCACTGCCTGTACATGTCTCTGTTTTCCCTCAGTTAGACCAGCAGGTCCTTGCTCAGTCAGTTTCCCACCTCTGCAGCTTGATTTCTTCTGCTGGGAGATGGGAGTTCTTGTGCTCTCAGAAAGGTGTCCTTAAGAACTGACAGCTCTGCTCCATTCCTACGTCTCTAAGGACATTTTCCCAGGGAGAGCTCATTCAGTATTTCCTTACTTCTAAACCCTTTCCTGCACTCAGTGCAGTGTTACTTTCCCTCTCGCTATAGGTCCATTTGTTCACTTCTCTTTGTGTGACCGGATAAGCTAACTCTTAAAAAAGAATCAGATCCCTGTTCAGAACCGGACACTACTTCCTTTTACAGCTCTTTCTATTGCGCTTGATCATGCAAACAGTACCAACTCTCTTGACTCAAGAAAACCCAGATGAGTCAGGGATGTCTTCACTCTTAAACAACTTCCTGCTTTCAGCTGTGTCATATTCATTAGCCATTTCCATTTTGCTTTATCTGACACAAGTACGTGGCTAAGCATTTTTTTTTCCTTTTAAGCAGCTGTTCATTATTTTGACAGAAGTTTACTTCTGAGGAATCGCAGTAGGTGTTCTAATACCTGGAAAAAAAATAACAAAAAAAATTAGGAGATGTAGTAAATACTGTGCAAACAAGATTGAGTTAGATAATACTTGTAGCAGGTAATCTTACCACTGAAACCACCAGTTCTGGTGTCAGATGAGGAGACATTTGTGGCACTGGATGAGAATCTACCATTAATCTACCATTAATTAGGTGTCTATCTAAGATTCTAAAGTCTGAGCTTGTAAATAGGGAGAGGAAAGATGCTGTTCTAATATTTACCTTTTGTTTCCCACAACCCACAAGTATTTCAATTGTCTATAAGTTAATTTTCCCAAAGTTGAGTCTCTTTTGTCCAAAATAGTAACTAGAAACTTTCATCTCCGTTGTTCTGTTGCTCTGTATTATATTCAGATACAACTCCTGTAGTGACCCTTTCCAATAGAGGTCATGATGGCTAGACTTGACAAAGACAATCTAGGCTTTTTCAGTTGGTCTCTGAATGTGATTTGGGCTAAATAAGTTTTATCACCTCAATACATCTGTATGGTAAGAGTACTGTCAGAGCTGGAAGCACAGAAGAGTCACAAGCAAATACCTCACAAGCAATAGAGGTTCCCAGGCACTACCAGTTGTAGCATCATCAACATGTATAATCTTAGAGATGATTATATATTACGCTACAAAAAGAAGTCTCAACAGCTCCCCAAGCGGAAGTTCCATAGAAACAAACAAAATCTCCTTCAAGTACTCATTATCTGCATTGTCCCCATTTCTGCCTTGTTGAAATAGCATCTCACTGCTGATACAGTAAAGTGAAGATAAGAGGGGCTGTGGCACTCTCACATCTCACGGGTTCAACAGATCAGTGTGTGGTTGTCAGTGGTTTATGGGCTGGTTCGGCCTGGTTCTGTGACTAGTGGGACAGGGGGACCCACGGATCCATGCCCTGGGAAAGGGAAAATGGAAAAAGGGGAAAGGCTAGGGAGATGGGCCTAAAAACAAAACAGCAGCAACAATTTGAGGAGAAATAAACTAATTTACTAAAAAAGATATTGGAATGCAAGATGACACGCTATCATACATTATAATACAATATAATTAGAATTGAAGATAATAAAACAAATAAAATGAGAGAGAGTGTCCGAAAACCAAAGGGCTTACTCTAATGTGGAGGCAAGCGAGACGTCTAGCCAGGCTGAGCAGAAGATTAAAGAATGGGGAACATCTCGTGATAGGAGAACAATTTTATCTTTCCCTCTGAGCAGAAATGGTAACAGAACAGCACACAGTCCTCTGGGGGATGTAGTATGTTGTTCTTCTTCTCTTCTGGGACAGGTACCCGGAACTGGAGCATTAACTCTTTAACTCCCAGTGCACTACATGATGTTATGATGTGGAATACCAATAACAAAAGATCAAAATACCATGACAGTGGTGCTTTGCAAGTAAGAACAGAGCTCCTGAGAAACTACCTCTGTATAGGTGGAAAGGGTCCTAATGAATATGGGATATTTAGGGATTAAAAAGTGCTGTATCTTTTCTGGATATTTCTGGCAAAAAAAACTACACCATGTTGAAAACAAGAGAGTAAGTAGTGGTGAAAAAGTCTTGACAAAAGAAAGAAAAGCAGGATGGCTTGCATAGTAGATGTCATGAGCTTTAGCAAAAGAACAACAAATGAATGAATGAACAATTCTGCAGTAATGAGAACCTCAGTAGAAAGTAATGATCAGAGCAAGATAAGCCCAAGTTTCTAAGAAACTCAGAAAGGCAGAGAAATAAAGTTGTCAGTTTACTTCTTCGATATTTTAAGTATTCAGAGAATCCTAGACTGGAGATGATCAAGAAACCTGACCACAGCTGGCAGTACATAGGAAAAACATGAAAATCTTTACACTACTGCTGTGTTACCACAGTATCAAACTGGTGCTTGTAGCCCCACAGGTAACATTTGTGATTGTCATTGCAACATCAAACACAAATTAATTTTTAAATGAAGAATTTTTTTTCAGTGGAGATACATATATCTTCGCAAATCATGTCCAGTTATTGTTACTGCCAATGAAAAAACTACACTCTAGCAAGAAGGCTTTCCCCTCACCTGGTTCGTTTTCATCCTGACATTATCCCATGGTGTAACTAAGATGTAGATGGCAACAATATGAATCTTTAATCTACAATTCAGAAATTAATCCCTTTTCCGTTGTCCTTTTTAATTTTCACCGTACGGTTGAAGTGCAAAATGACTGTAAGCAAAAGCATGGTTTTCTCTTGTCAGTCAGCCTACCTGCAAATGCAGCTTTAGTCTGCTCATCAGCAGTATATAAAATCTGCTAGTAGAACTTTTATTTTGATATATTTTTGTTTAAAACCTCTAATTTTGCTTAAAATAAAATTATATAAAATATAAAGTAAATAATGTAAAATAAATAACATCTGATAACAAGAGTCAACAATGTCTGTAGCTAATAATATTTGTTTAAAATATATCCAATTTTCCACTTTTTAAGCAATTTGGTGTATATGGGTAAAAAGAGATAAGGCAAATCAACCTCATTTAACATTTTATTTGGGTTATTTCTTGATCAAGATATTTAGCAAAGGGTCCTGGACAGTTCTGCAATAAATATATTGAGAATATATATATTTTTAAATATTAATTGCACCGTAACATAAAGAAGCATTAGTGCAGTAAAAGAGTTTTTATTTGACACAAATTTCTGGTCCAAAATATAGGCTTGCACTGCACCAGAAGATCTCTGATTCTCTGATAACAGCAGCAAAGCAGCACCATTAGGTGTTTCTGTATTGCTTTGCTTTGATTATAGTCTGAAATAATAGGTCAGATGCCTGAACTTTGGAGCATTTGGGCTAGATTTCAAACCTATGGACACATTCACAGAGGGATGAAGCTCTGAGCATGGTGTGCATGAGCAGAAATACTCAACACAAATAAACCTAATGTTTCAGAGCATAATGGCCAGAGTGGCCTATAGCTGCTGTTTACAGGAAAAAATGCACCTTTTCCTTCTGAAATGAAGGCATGACCTGTTAGTGTTTGGTGAGGGGAGAATTAGAGCAGAACAAAACATACATGAACCAATAGGCAGAGTGGCTAAGAAATAATTGATTGTAATTAAGAAGCAAAATTAAGCCCTCTGAAAGCCACCTGCAGACTCGATCTTGCACACAGGCAGTGCCTTGATGTTTTTCAGGCTGAGTAACCAGCCTTCGTTTCTGTTACTCGGGGAGATTCTCAAAGTGGCCACATGATGGTAGCCTAGCATCAGAGACAAGCAAGCATCAACAATTGCTTTCACATTAGGAAAGAGGGTGAAGAATTTCTTCCAGTAAACAGAAATCAAAGGAAACTTCAGAAATTGTCACTGCCATATGGGGAGAATCTAAGCTCTAGTTTGGCTTCCAAGAAGTGTAATTTCCACGGCAGGCCTCTAATGTACCTAAGTGGATAGCCTTACATCTAGATAAGTGTGCCATTGCAGACAAATTCTGTAATGGAAAAATTCAATACCCAGTCCTTACACTTCCCTTACACATGAGGTCAGCATAGCATCAGCTGCAGCTGACTGCAGTTTCCTCTTTTAAAGTACAAAACAGGAGTAAAAAGTTTATACAAGCCTGTTGCTGTGCTCTCATTATCTTGCTCATTGGAGGAATAGCTTTGGTGGTATGTATGAAATAAAAGGGAAATGAAGGCTTTTTCTGGACAGAATCCCCTTTGCAGGCTGGGGAGACCTAGCAGCATCTCCATACTTGAACTGAATTCAGATCATAATTTAACATTTTGTAAAAGGTATGAACTTCTAAGCTTTTAAGATTTCAAGCTTAGATAGTTTGTGTAAAAAGATGAAGCCAGACTGCGCACTGGGCAATTCTTCTGCACAGACATATATATTTGTTTATGAAACTGAGCAATAATAATAATTAAAAAGTAGAGGGAAAAAAAATTAAGCTCAAGTTCTAAACCATTCCCAAAGGTGTTACACTTGGGCTGGGGCAATCCCGGGTATTTATACAGACAGGGGGAAGACCACCTTGAGAGCAGGTCTGTGGAGAAGGGCTTGGGGCTCCTGGTGGACAAGAAGCTGGACATGAGCCAGCAGGGTGCACTTGCAGCCTGAAAGGCCAACTGTGTTCTGTGCTGCATTTAAAGAGGGCTGGCCAGCAGGGAGAGGGAGATGATTGTCCCCCTCAG
This sequence comes from Alectoris magna, assembly GCA_030625065.1. Lineage (NCBI taxonomy): Eukaryota > Metazoa > Chordata > Aves > Galliformes > Phasianidae > Alectoris > Alectoris magna. Next base: position 67,610,457 of record CM060560.1, read on the forward strand.
CAACTGTGAGGCCCCATCTGGAGTACTGCGTGCAGGCCTGGGGCCCCCAGCACAAGAAAGCTCTTGGAATGGGTCCAGAGGAGGGCCACTAAGATGATCAGAGGGCTGGAGCACCTCTCCTATGAGGAAAGGTTGGGGGAACTGGGCTTGCTTAGCTTGGAGAAGAGAAGGCTCCAGGAAGACCTCACTATGGCCTTCCAATACTTGATGGGAGCATATCAATAGGAGGGGGAACAGCTGTTCACAAGGGCGTATAGTGATAGGACAAGGGGGAATGGTTTTAAACTGACACAGGGGAGATTTAAATTAGATATTAGGAGAAAGTTTTTCACACAGAGGGTGGTGACACCCTGAAACAGGTTGCCCAAGGAGGTTGTGGATGCCCCATCCCTGGAGGCATTCAAGGCCGGGCTGGATGTGGCTCTGGGCAGCCTGGTCTGATGATTGGCGACCCTGCATATAGCAGGGGGTTGAGACTAGATCTTTGAGGTGCTTTTCAACCCAGGCCATTCTATGATTCTATGATTCTATCATTTTCTTTCCGTTTCTTGGACCTCTTATTAAAGGTGGAAAATTTAAAATACATTCAGGGGAAGAAAAAAAAAAAAAAGAGAGAGAGAAAGCATACCAGAAAGATTGTCTTTTGATTATCAACTTCTGGACAATAGCAGCAATGCTCTTTCTCATACATGCAATTCTTTAAATTAAGTTGTTATGCTTTAAATTAAAGGTCAAAGATAGTCATGTGAAGCCATTGCAATGGTTCTGATTTTGAAAATATTGACATACTGACCCAGGGAGTCTATGGTATAACCAGCCAGACTAGTAAGGAATGCTTATACGCTACTCTGGCATGCAGCTCCCCTCCCTTCCATAAACAGATCAAATCATTCTCCAGGCTGACACAGTAGCTAAGGGGAAATCCATTTTCAAGTTAACTGATTGAGTGAAAACATCCATGTCTAGCTCAAGCACTGACAATGAGGCTACCAATGACAAAACTGGATTTCAAACATTCTGCAGAGTTGACTTTGTGCATTTTGTGTCTTTCTGTCGTTATACTTTCCTAATATCAGTTTTAAATACCTACACTGACATTGATAGAGCATTGCTTACTCTATATATTAATGAGGTTTTAAACTTTCCTAATCTACAATCACTTTTTTTCACAATTAAAGATGTTGACACGGCAATAAATTAAGGCTTTTGTACCAGCCCAGTATCTTGTATCCTAATTTGCTGTAACTATTACATCACAACCCAACTTCCCCAGTGCAGGAACTTGTACTTCTGAGAGCAACCCTGACATTCTGCAGCACCCAGTTTCAAGAATTACAGAAGCTGAGTAGACACAAGAGTCACAGGACAGTCTTTATCCTATAGTAGGAGTCTTTCGGTTCCTCTACAGAGCAGCAATCAGAACAACTCAGTTCTGAACAGATCAGTTACAGTTAGTTTTTTTGCTCTCTCATTTCCTTTTTCGTAAGAGCAGTAGTACTGAATAAATGTGCTAGCCCATAATTCACAAGAACTCCCAACCTTTCAAATTTCCATAGCGAAACTTTTCAAAACAATCTTTTGGTATAATTGCAGCCTTATACACAGCATATGTCTGTGGACATGCCTGATGCAAATATTCATGTGAGAACTGTAAGCATCTGCATGAGGTAGCCCCTCTCAGTTCAGCACCACTCACTGTTCCCCATGCTCTGGCATGTGTGTGCTTCTGTTCCTCACTTCTTCAGGAATATGTTTCCCTTGCTGAGAAGACTTCAGCAGTAAGTATCATCACGTTGGGAAGAATAAGCAAATTCTGTATGTTCCTGCTGGCTATTCTTGGTTTCCTTATCACGACCTGTCTAGTTTGCTCACTCCAGGTTCAAAGAGTCTTTTGATTTTTCTGTGAAACCACATTATCCTTACATGTGTTTATCTGTGTGAAATGTTTCATGCAATCACCAGAGAAGGAGAATCGAAGCCTAAACCATAAAATTCCCACCTCCTCATACCAACCTCACCACTGGTAATGTAACACTTGTTTTCAGGGGAAACCTGAAATCAGTCAGAACTGACATTCTGCAGTTCTTCACACCTCTGAAAGCATGGTGGAGTGTTTGTTTCCTTTGTTTTGAGATTCTTTTTGTTTCTTTTTTTTTTTTTTTTTTTTTCCCCACAGTAGTTCTTACTGTGGGGGAAGAAGGAAGAAGGAATAAGGAAAAGTACTATAAGTCAATTATTTAATTCCTCTGTGACTGCATTACAACAGCCACTGATTATACAACTTACTCCGTATCCTTATATCCCTCTTTCTATTCTAAACTTTGTGATCTGATTAGTCAACCAAGTAGCTTCTATACAGTGCAACTTTATAATGAATGTTCATCTTTATACTATTCATTCTTGCAGAGAAAGTACTCCAGCAAGGGCAAATTTATGATCAACAGATAACAGAAAAGTATATTTTAAAATATTTTCACACCTTGGAAGTGTGCCAAGGAAAGAATTTCACTATTGCATACGGAAATAATTGCAAACCTAGATGGAGCTTGAAAACTGGCTCCTTTCTGAGGTAAGCAAATAGCCTTACAGAATCACAGAATGTGAGGGATTGGAAGGGACTTCAATCCCCCTGCCAGCGCAGGAAAACCTACATCAGGTCACAAAGGAACATGTCCAGGCAGGCTTTGAATGTCTCCAGAGAAGGAGATCGTACAACCTCTCTGGGCATCCCGTTCCAGTTTTCTGTTACTCTCTCTGTGAAGAAGCTTTGTCTTATATTTATATGGAACCTCCTGTGTTCCAGCTTGCACCCATTGCCCCTTGTCCTATCATTGGATGTCACTGAGAAGAGCCTGGCTTCATCCTCCTGACACTCACCCTTCACATATTTTTATAAACATTAATGAGGTCACCCCTCAGTCTCCTCTTCTCCAAGCTAAAGATACCCAGCTCCCTCAGCCTTTGTTTGTAACAGTGATGCTCCGCTCCTTTGATCATCTTTGTGGCTCTGCGCTGGCCTTTCTTTGCCGCGGACGTTTCTTAAGCAGTTCCCTGTCCTTCTTGAACCGAGGGGCCCAGAACTGGACACAATATTCCAGTTTCAGTCTCACCAGCACAGAGTAGAGGGGGAGGAGAACCCCTCTTGACCTACTGACCACACTCCTAATTCACCCCAGGATGTCATTGGCCTTCTTGGCCACAAGGCACAGTGCTGGCTCATGGTCATCCTGCTGTCCACCAGGACCCGCAGGTCCCTTTCCCTTATGCTGCTCTCCAACAGGTCAGTCCCCTACCTATACTGGTATGTGGGGTTGCTATTGCCCAGATGCAAGACTCTGCACTTCCCCTTGTTATATTTCATTGAATTTCTCCCCACCCAACTCTTCAGCCTGTCTAGGTCTCTCTGGATGTCAGCACAGCCTTCTGGTGTGTCAGCCACTCCCAGTTTTGTGTCATCAGCAACTTGCTGACAGTGCACTCTATTCCCTCATCTAAGTCACTGATCAGTAGTACTGGTCCCAGTGCCAACCCACTAGATACAGGCCTCCAACTGGACTGTTGCATTGAGCACAACTCTCTGGTTTCTTTCCTTCAGCCAGTTCACAGGCCTCCTCACTACCCAATGGTCCAAACCACACTTCCTCAGTTTATCTGCGAGGATGCTGTGGGAGACAATGTCAAATGCTTTTCTAAAGTGAAGTTAGACCACACTCACTGCTTTGCCATCATCTATCCACTTGGTCATGTCTTCATAAAAGGCTATCAAGTTGATTAAGCATGACTTCCCCTTGGTGAAGCCATGTTGACTGCCCCTAATGACCCTCTTATCCTTGATATGCCTAAAGACAGCACCAAGGATAAGTTGTTCCATCACCTTTCCAGGGATGGAGGTGAGGCTGACCAGTCTATAGTTACCCGGGTCCTCCTTCTTCCCCTTTTTAAAGACTGGAGTGACATTTGCTTTCCTCCAGCCCTCAGGCACCTCTCCCATTCCACGCAACTTACCAAAGATAATGAAGAGTGGCATAGCAAATACTTCTGCCAGCTCCTTCAGCACCTGCTGGTGCATCCCATCAGGACCCGTGGATTTATGGATGTGCAAATTTCTTAATTGGTCCTTAACCCAGTCCTCGTGAACTGAGGCAAACTCCTTCTTTATCCTGGCTTCCTCTGGGGCCTCAGGAGTATGGGGCCAGGCTGAATGGGGCTGTGAGCAACCTGGTCTAGAGTGAGGCATCCCTGTCTGTAACGGGGGGTTGGAACTATATGATCTTAAAGGTCCATTCCAACCCAAACCATTCTATGAGTCTAAAAATTGAGATATACTTGAAATCCTATCTGATGTAATCTCAGTCAGAAGAAATAATAAAATGAAAAAAAAAAAAAAAAGGAAAATCCATTTCTGGGCTGAATTTATGTAGTTCTTAATCAACTATACAACTTCTGAAATTGAAAACTTTCAGGCACATAATTTGTTCAGCATAAAATATTGTTTTGGACCAATCATACTAAATGAATTCATCAATTCTAGTCAAATCTGAAAAGTTTTATTCGTAGATTCAAGTTTGCGAAATTGAGAAATTAAAAATAAAAATATTTTATCATTTTGCATATGTCACACATGGTTTTATTGACCATTATATTTTAATTTCAGTTTTCCACAGTAAATAATATTCATAGAGGATCAGAAAAAAAATTGAAGGTCTTGAAAAGGACAACTTTCATCCAGTTCTGAGCACTCTTCAGTACTAATGGAGGAGTAGTTAGCCTCTGACAGCCTATGACTAGGCTGGTATGTGCAGACTGGCTGGTGCTGAATGACACCATGAAATCACCCTGCTAGGCAAACTTTAACTCTTGCACAGTGTGTTCCGGTCTGCTTTCTTGTACAGGCATTGCGTAGTAAAGGTTTGATTTTAATGCTTAACACTCAAAATACTCTCTGGACAGGAAAGACTAGACCTTTGAAATAAATGCAAAACAAATATTTTTAAAAATGCTGTTGAGCTTTGATAACTTGTTATTAGACTAAATCTTACAAGTTTGTGGAGCTCCTGTTGTATTATCACTTCTTGTTTACTCCTGTCATTGACTGTGCATTACAATTAGAGACACACAAACTAGGACTTCATGAAAGGCACATTTTCCTATGCCTGACAAGCTACTCAAATGATCAAGTACTTGAGGTGGACTAAGGAGCTAGCGTTTGCCTATTCCTTTATTTTGCTTTTGTGTGAAATCCGTAAATCCTGGAAAAAAACAGCTCTCACATTCAAAAAGATTTGCACTCATAGTATGAGCAGCTTTAGGTGTCTGAGACTAGTGTAGTTTCATCAGATCTTGCTGCCCATAAGTCCCAAATCCTTGACATTTTCATAGGATCCCAAATGTCAGAAGTCATTTGGTCAGATGTCCAGCTGTGAGTCTTACCTCTACCTGAAAATACACCTGAATCACTGCAAGATTAATCATGAGTAAACTCCTTACACTTATGCCAATAAATTAGTCAGCATTGTCTTAAAAAGAAAATCTAGGTGGTTCAGTGCCATCCCAAATGATTATACGATGTGGAAGCACCATGTACATGAGCAAGCATGTCCATATCTCAAAAGTTAAACAGATCTTCCCTTTAGAAAGTCACACATACGGTTATGAACTAAAGAATTGCAGTAGTTTCCCATATCACAAAATAAACTGCCCATTAACCATGTGATAGCATAGAAGAACTGTAAATATTTTAGAAAACACAATTTAAATAAAAGACATGCAAGTATAGGAAGATTATGCATCCTCATTTACGTTTGTTTATATAACCCTATTTCTTTTAGAATGTGTACCTATTTGTTGTGATACAGTTTTTAATTAGGATTAATTACATCCTTTAATTAATTACATTTAAAAGGATTAATTATATCCTTTCAACAGAAGACCTGTTTAGTGCTGCAAAATTTGCAGATGAATATGAAAGTCAATTGTTTAGTTTCCAACCTTCCCAGCACTATTATCACATATCTGGACAGGTTATACATACCCTATTGAAAATGAGATTTCAGGCTTGCTGATAAAAATTGATCCTGAAACCACACACACTCAAGTTTTAAAATGTGTGTACAACAGAAAGCGAGAAAGAGAACAGAAGGTCTTACTTCTGCAGCTCCTGAAATGAAGTGCCATAGCAGGCAACAGCCTACTGTCTGCTCTCTGATCTATGAATAAAATTGGGGAACTGAAACCTCAGGAAGACGAAACATTTTCTCAAGCAACTCCCAATTCCTCCTCTGATCAGGAGAAAAAAAGAGGGAAAAATAAAAACAACAAAGAAGGCTGATAGGAGAGAAGCTGCTCAGTATACAAGAAAACGGAATCAGGACAAATATGAAATTATTTGCAACTCCTTCAGTGAAATGTAACAGGTCTGTGTAGCAAGACTGGTACACTCACTGAACATTGTCTGCCATGAGTGCTGTTTAATAACTTCATGTTCAAGTAGTTGAACGATGAGAAAGGTAGAGAGATCTATAAACACAGAGTCACAGAATCATGAAATAATAGAATGTTTTGGGTTGGAAGGGACCTTAAAGCCCATGCAATTTCGAGCTCCCCACCAGCTCAGGCTACCCAGGGCCCCATCCAACCTGTCCTTGAGTGCCTCCAGGAATGGGGCACCACAGCTTCTCTGGGCAGCCTGTTTCTGTGCAGCACCACCTCAAAGTAAATAATCTCTTTCTAGTATATAATCTAAATCTACCCTAATTTAGCTTAAAGATAGTACCCTTTGTCCCATATCACACCTTGGTAAAGAATCTCTCTCTATCTTTCCTTTAAGCTCACTTTTTTACTGGAAAGCTGCTATAAGATCTCCTCAGAAACTTCTCTTTTCTAGACTAAACTACCCCAACACTTGGCCCCTCTTGATAGGTGCTCCAGCCCAACGTATTTACTTTGTGGCCCTCCTCTGGACCTGCTCTAACAAATCCTTTTCTTTCTTGTGGTGGGGACCTCAGAGCCAAATGCATTTTTCCAGGTGGGATCTCAAAACAGTGGAGTAGGGACGAAAATTGCCTCCCTCATCCTGCTGTCCATTGTACTGAACTTTTCATGCAGCTCAGGACACAACTGGCTTTCAGGACTGCACGTGCACATTGTCATCTCATATTCAGTTTTTCATCCAATACATACATACCACTAAGTCCATCTCTACACGGATGTTCTCGATCCACTCATCACCCAGTCTGTATTCATGTTTGGTATTGCCACAGCCAAGGTGCAGGACCTTACACCTGGCCTCGTTGAAATGCGTGTTGAACCTCTAAAACGTTGAACCTCTAAAACCTGACAAAGTCCCTCTAGCACATGTCAGTCACACCACTTAGCTTGATGTAGTCCACAGACTTACTGAGGTTGCACTCATTTCCACTGTCCATATAATTGACAAAGATGTTAAACAGCATCAGCCCCAGTAGAGACTTCTGAAGGACACAATCCATTGCTAGTATCCACCTGGATACTGAGCAATTTACTGCAACGCTTTCAGTGCATCCATCCTGCCAACTCCTTATCCACCATTAGTGGCCCATCTATCAAATCCAGATCTCTCCATTTTTGAGACGAAGATGCTGAGTGGGACAGCATCAAATGCTCTACATGAGTCCTGTATGCCAGTTGTTCTTCCCCTATCCATGAACACAGTAACCCCATGGCAGAATTCTAACAAATTTGTCAGGCACAATTTGCCTTTAGAGAATCCATGATTGTTGTCACCCACCACCTCTCAGTTTTCCACATGTCCTACCATAGTTTCCAGAAGAATCTGTTCAGTGATCTTGCCGGGCACAGATGGAAGACTGACTGGCCTGTAGTTCTCCAGACCTCTTTTTTTCTCTTTTTAATGTAGGTCTTTCTTCTTTAAAAACAGAGGTTGTGTTTCCCCTTTTCCAGACACAGGCAACTTTACGAGGCTGACAGACATCCATATATGATGGATCTCAAGTGGGTCCCATGGACTTGTGCACATTCAGATTCCTCAGTCTCAAATGTGATCTTCTCTGGCACTGGGAAGTTCTTCATTTTCACAGTCCTTTGGATTCTGTGAATTGGACAGTGTGACTAGATTATATTCCATTATTTCACTCATCAGGGACAATACCACTTCTTTTATCTTCCTTTGTTGTTCTATTTGTTTTAATAAGTCCTTCTTGTCATTTTTTTTCATCTCTAGCAAAGCTTAGGCCCAGCTTTGCCTTGAATTTCATGATCCCCTGGACCACATCCCTCTAATCTTCTCAGAATTTGTATCCCTGCCTTCACTGCCTATGCATTCTGGTTTTGTGCCTTAGTTTGGCTAAGAGGTCTTGACTTAGCCAACCTTGCTCCTTGGTTCATTTGCCTGGCCTTTTGCATGTCAGGGTTGAGAGCTCTTATGCCCAAATAAAAAAAGTCTTTAAATATATCCCAGCTCTCATTTGTTCTTGTACCTCTGGGGGTATTTTCCCAAGGAACCCAAAGCACTAATGCCTTAAGCAGTCAAAAATGTGCCTTTCGGGTACTATGCAGTACATGGAAAGGCAGATGCTACGTTTCTCAGTTCACAAAAAGCTGCTTTGCTGGGTAAATGTCTTCCAGGACCCAGGAACATTCTTTGGTCTCAAAATCAGTCAAGATAGTAGAAGGCCTTATGCTACTCACTTCAGAGCCTATTAATCTGGGCAGTTCCTTATCTCCACTCATGGGCACTGTGTGGTAGCTCAGGTCTGTACTCACATTACTGTATGCATTTAGAATGAGGACATTGAAGTTCGTGCAAGTGGTGCTGCACAACTCCGACGACCAGTGCACTAACACAGACAGGTGCCTGTACCCTCAGGGCTTTTACATGCCAAAATAAACTTTAACTTGACTGTCCATTGAATGTACCCAGAAAAAAAGTGTGTACACAAGAAGAACATTACCCTTGTCAAGTGGAAGACTGACAAAGGAGAAGTTATGGGAGCTGGAAACACTGGTTTGCTACACTTCCATAGGAACTGCATTTGAAGTTGAATAGAGCAGAGCTGGAAACTGCTGTTACAAAGTCCACAGCATCAGGCATAATGCAGAGGTGATCCTCAGCAACAAGCAGAAAATAGTGGCATAGTTTAAAACAATGGTGCCGACCAATACCTAACCCAGAAATTTATCTCACATCTGCATCTGCCACTGAGGCTGTGCTCTATACAGAAGGCCATATGAAGCTCATGCAACAGGAAAAAGAAGAAAGTTATGTGAATGAAGTGGTGAAGAAGCTGTCACACCATTTTTATTTTTGCCTCCCTATAGCAATACAGTGGCTGTGTTTGCCCGTTGCCTTACGGAAGTGGGATGTAAGGGAAATGAGTAAGACATAGATGTAGGCGGGATTTTTACACCCTCTTACATTAGGTTTAGAAGAACTTAATGAAATGACACTGTCAAAGCACACAAAAATATGCCACTGAGTTGTATTCACGGCTTCTGTTTTTTCTGTGCCCCATTGCTATAACCGCCACAGGGAAACAGGTTTGCAAGGAGAAGGTATGTTTGCTTTTGATTTTATCTGTTGTACAGTTTTACCACAAAGAAGGTAGGCAAAGAAATACTGCATTTTTGTCATTTGTGTTAATTTTGATGTTCTTAAAATAACACTTTGAGGGATGGATAGGTACTAACTGCAAAATGCATGCTTTTGTCTCCAAAGACAGATGTAGCCAAAATTTTGATGGCATATTAGCATATTTTTTCTACAGTTTATTTATTATATATAAATATTTTAAAATGAAGTGTGACCATATTTCCAGTACTACTGGGCTCATCTAAGTATGCTCTTGAAGAAAGTCCAGTCTGACTGGAAATGTTCGGATTTTCACATTCAAAGAGCAAAACTGCTGCAACAGTGAGTTCCTTTTCAGAGTACTGCATTTAAGCATCAGTTAAATGGAACTGTTTAAGTGTCTTTTCTCTTATTCCAATGTTAATACTGAAGTAGAATATTCCATATATGCAGAGTTGTCTGAAAATGACAAAAGAACAGAGGCATAAATTGAATAAGTCTAAAAGGCATAGTAAGGCAGAGTTTAAAATAAAATAATTAAAAAAAAAAAAAAAGACAAAAGAAAAATCTTTCACTTTTTTTTTAATTTCAATAAAAAATCTTCCTTTCCTTTGCTTAGAAAAGTCATTGTGGTATCCAACATGATATAAGATCTGATAAGCTACAATAAGTTACGTGGTCAGATGTTACTTATAACCAGCATGTTATTAGGCAGTTCTTTCTCATCTAATGAGCAGTAATCAGTCTGGAGAATAGATAATGTAGCAGGATTTCAACCTAGCCTATACTTCCAAATTTCTAAAATGAACATCTCCTGTGGACATGTGTCAGGGCTGAGCATTTTCAGAGAAGAAACAGAAGATGGGTTGTTCTGCAACATGAAGCCTAGCTGTAGCCCATTTTCACAGAAAGTTTCTAAACAACAGTTCACAATGGGTGCAGAATGGAAACAGCTCTGCATGGAAATACTTTATGTTTCCTTATGATTTTGGCCAATAATCTTCACATTTTTCTCACATTCTTCTCACAGCAATTGTGTGAGATGTAAAAGTGCTTCCCACCTCTGAGGAGAAGAAGTATTGTTCTTCTACTGTAACTGTTTTTCTAAAGAGAAGAAACATGTAAGACCACAGGTGTAAGAAAAAGGATGAAAAGATAATTTCAAAAATAAGTCTTCAGATTTCACAGAAAAAGAACATAGGAAGCATTTTTGTTCATTAATTACATGTGGGTTCCAGATGATGTAAGAGGCAGAATGAATTAAATCTCCCTTATTCAGTGCAGAAAATGTTATTATATAGAGATACCTCTGGGCTGATCACTCTGACTTACCTCAGGAAGGAAACACCGTAAAGACTTCATTTATCTCATCCTAGACTAGGTTGAATAAACTGTGTCTTAAGTTCTGTTTCTTTCCAGCCACTGTAAAGGCAGCACAGAATTACTGCCTCCCTTGAGGGCATATCTATACAGCACCTGTGTGCTGTTAAGACAAACCGCACCCCATGGTCTGATGCCACCTTCAGAGTTATGTTAAAAGTTGAAAGTAATTTGTTTTTATTCATTTCCAAAAACAAATCACGTTCTTTTAGTTCTAAAATATGCTATTTGCAACCCTCTACTAATTATCTGATCTTCTGTGTCCAAGAGCTGAAAGTAGTTTATAAATTTTCTATTCAAGAACTACTGAATTAAATGTCAAATTGGTCTTGGCCCAGTGGTTAGATCCAGTCCTTCCTTGTTAGTAATCCCAATTACCACAAAGAATGCAGAACAAAATTTTATTATTTATTATTATTATTATTATTATTATTATTATTTATTTTATTATCTCTGATATTTTTTGCAGAAAAAACTTTTTTTTTTCTTTTTTTTTTTTCAGTACAGCTCACAGGATAGAATCGTGGCATCATGGTTCTACCTATTTTTAATGAAATAATGATAAAGAAATGATGAATAAAGGGTTTTTAAAAGAGGAATTGTAGAGCGAGAAACCACTAAGAAAATCTGGCAAGCTCACAAGTATAAACTGGAGGGAGAAAAATTTAAATATCTCATTGAAATAATGGAAGATAGTGGGAGAAGTATCTCAGGAACTTAGCTGTTATTAAAATGAAGGCTAAATTGTAACACTATAGTGAATAGGATAGACTCAAAAATAAACAGCTCCCTAAAGGAAAGGTAGTCAAAACTGTACATACTGTGGAAAGGTAAATAAAGGAGAAATTAAAAATAAGTTCCCAGAGTTTGGAATGAAATTACTATCCATAAAGAGAATAAAGTGACTCACAAATAATTCTGCGGCTGATCATTGCTGTTTGTAGGCATAATAACATCATGGCTGCAGAACACAAGCTTGTGAGTTTAAAGAATATTTGGGTGTTTTTATATGCTTCTTTTAGTTATAAAAAGCTGAAGTTACAATGGAAGAGGGCAAGGAACTGGTTTCATTTGCCTTTTCTTTGACCACAATGCCACAGTGCCATCTTAGGAGTTCCCTTTACCCTATTACATCGTCAGTCAACCTGTTTGTTGGGCCATACCTGAACCAGGTTGTTTTTGAATTTGACACCAGAATAACCCTTTTCCCTTTAGATTTAGAGCATCACCAAACGCTTTACAAAGCCTAAACCTCTAAGATCCTGGCACAGTGCCTACGACCATACTTGAGACTGTTGCACATTTTTGACAGAAAGAACACTTCCCTATTTGCAATCCAGAAGTATTTCCCATTTGTAAATGGGGAAATGAAGTGCATAGATTTGACTGACCCTGGGTCATCAGGTGAATCTGTGAAATAACAGAGAAATGAGTGATGCTCTTGGTCATCTTAGTACCATGATATACTCACTGGACTCTAAAGAGTGTATTGTAATACATTTCTATAAACACATATCTAAGACAGATATAAACAACTCTACATTGAATGCTTACATGTCTCTATCAACAGGAGTATTTTGGCAATTTTTTTTTGTCTCGTGAATTACTCCTCTTTATTTTCAGATGTTTAAGAAATCAGATAGTTGCTTGAGTCTCCACTGAAATATGTTGTCCCTGATAACAATTCCCCTAGTGCAACCTGATTACCAGTGTGCTGAGTGTGAAGAGGATGTTTCCCCTGAGGTGTTCTGAGTGATTGTATTCATTTATATGTATTTGTAACTAAGGTATAGAACGTTGTATTAGTTCTCCTAGATATAAGCCTTTGCCTCTGGAAATTTTGAGTCAGGCCACACGTATTAAGTTCTTACATTTCTAATATATTCAAATAAAATAAACTTTCTGTAAGGAAGTTCCAAATGCCTTCATATAGCAGAGCAACTGTCTGGATCCATCAAATATATATATATATATATATTAGTATATATAGTATACTATATAGTATATATAGTGTGTATATATATATATATATATTAGGTACAAGAATGCATTTAAGTTCCGTTTATTCTGGAGAATTATTTTTTTGTACATCACTGTTGAAGAGAGAAATGGGTTCAGAAGGAAGATACACCCTTCTGCATTAATAACATGGATATTATCAAAGTTATGTGCAAACAATTGAATCCAAACTGTATCAGTCTTGAATAGGTTAGCAACGGCTCTAAATTAAAGATCCAAAATATGCTATTCTCTCCTCAAAATCATGATAATTCTGTAGAACCTACCTTCAGAAAACAGACTTAGGGTTAGGTTGTAATCACCTGGTTTTAACACAGAAAATAAAGTAGTGGACAGCTTGTCTTAAATTCTTAGTCCTTTGTAAGATCACCCTCATAAGCTTAGAGCACTTAACACAAAAACGGGAGAGAAAAATTCCCTGGCTCGTAGTTGCAGAATTTATATTCCACTGTAGACTGGACCTTTGATAAACTGAGGATGTAAGGAAAGGACACATCACAGAATCACAGCATCAAGGAATCACGGGGGTTGGAAGGGCCCTCAAGAGATCAAGTCTAACCCCTCTGCTAAAGCAGGCACCCCACAATAGGTTGCACAGGTAGGTGTCCAGACGCTTGTTGAGTATCTCCATAGAAGGAGGCTCTGCAACCTCTCTGGGCAGCCTGCTCCAGCGCTCCGTCTCCCTTACCGTAAAGATGTTCTTCCACATGTTATGACAGAACTTCTTCTGTTTAAGTTTTAGGCTATTACTCCCTGTTGTATCGCTACAAACCACCAAGAAGAGCCTGGCCTCATCCATCTGACTCCCACTTCCCTTTAGATATTTATAAATATTAATCAGATCCAATGTTTATAGATATCTAAAGGGAGGTGGGAGTCAGACCAGAGTCTAACTTTGTTAGTAGTTTCCACTATGTCATTGTGCCTGAACAGATTAAATCATAGCCATATCTTCAGCGCCTGTAACAGTGGCAGACAATCTTCAGACTCAACACAGTTAAAATCATTGCTGTATTGATGCAAATGTGCAATTGAAAGACCCAAACAGTATGCAATCATGTTTGTTAATCAGGTGCCTAAAAATCACCAAATGTGCATGCAGAGTTCTACATGATTTAAGAAGTTATACAGTCTTTTCACAGAGGGGACATGAGATATTCTTCCTATGTTTGCAGGCATGAATGTCACAGCCATTGAAAATTTTGTCTGTGTGATTTATAATATTTCCTTCATGAACTGCACTTGGCACGTGGACAAGAATGCTTCAGGAGATGCTCAGTATTTCTTGTACTGGAAGACCTCAAGGTGAGTAGGTCTTCTTGCCTTGGAAAATTTGAATTCTTGTCTGACAAACAACATTATCAATATTAAACTGAAGAAATTTGTCATATAAAGGAATGAAGATTTCGTCAGATGCCAGAATTACATCGAAGATAATTGTGGAAGACACACAGGATGTAGATTCCAAAATGTGACAATAAAAGGGAATCGGAAAGCTTACTTCCTGGTGAATGAATCTAGAAATGGACAAAACATTTTGCCCTACAAAGCGACAATTTATCTGTATGAAATTGGTAAGGACTACTATTTTTTAGTTTTTATTTTTTTTTAAAGCATAGATTTTTGAAATATTGTTCCTCAGACTTCTTATTCTTTTTTTCCCCAGCATTTGTGACTGAAAAGTCAAAAGTATAAAAGTGAAAAAAAAAGGAATGCAGAGACAACCTGAAATTATAGATTGGAGAATTCTGAACATTGCCGTCACATATGTATTCTATGAAAGAACAAAGTCACCTTTTGGGAAAAAGTAGCTATGGATGCCTGAGTGGGAATATCTAGATGTTGGGTTTATGTCTTTATCTCATGATTCTGAATTCTGTTGAAACACAGAAAAAGAAAGATCCTCAAAAAACCAAATGCCTTAAAACAATGAAAAAAAACTTTAACAAAACAAAACAAATGCACAGATTATATTTCACAATTCAGTAAAATATAGCAATGAGTTTGTTCTGTTTTGTTTTAGTTTAACCTACAGTGACGTCTGATACTCCAGACTCCTCAACTGAAGTACTAAATCAGGAAGTCCTGTTTCTGAATACAGGGTGAATCTGGTAATTCTCATGAAGATGCAGGTTTTTTAATAAGCCAGAGCAAAGAGACTAGATTTTTAATCAACCGTATATTCCTATAATAATTGTATTTCTAATTACATTATTTCAGAGAAGCTCACCCCTCCATTAAATGTAACTGTGAACTGTACAGGAGTTTCTCACAGTTGTGAAATTCAGTGGCAACGACCTCATACAAGTCATGTGGACAGAGACATTTGTTTCAAATATGAAATTGTCATAGAAAGCAAGGTAAGGAGAACGGATTATAATGCTTAACATTATCTCACATGCCTGCATTTCAACCTGCACTATCATACGACAAATACATTGTTCTCTTTCTCTTCTTGAGTTACCTCTCTGTTTTTCTATGTAGTACCTTTGCATGTGAGCGGAGAACAGCTGCCACTTACAGGTAGATACAGCAATTTGCAGGAATATTTTCAGTCCAATTCATGGCTGATCGTTAAAGGAACTGGTCAAGGATCCTCCATACCAAGTGAACAGTTATTCTAGCACGAACACAGAACACAGCTTTCCCACTCACCACTGTCCACCCTTCCAAAAGACACAGTAGTTCAGCCTTCTTGAGTTTGCTACATATGGAATTTGACTGACTGAATAACAGTGAAAGTATTTCTGTTAAAGAATAAATGTGGGCAATAACATGAGTTAGATAGTGAATTCATTGTGCAACAGTAATTCTTGGATTGCTGTGACTGCTCAAAATTGACAAAAGGTTGAATTTCAATGTAGCTAGCTGGTTTAAGGACTGTAAATATATGAAGTTAAACTCATTTGCAGAGCACCAGAAGAAGTGAGTGATGCTAAGAAAAGTAGATGGTAACTCGGACAGCATCAATTAGCACACTCATAGTACTGTCTGTGCAAAGCACTCCCTAGTTTTTTTTGTTGTTTGTTTCTTTGTTCCGTGTTCTAGTTTTGCTGTTAACTGGAGCTGTGTATTTCTTTTGGATGCAATTTTTGTATAAACAAACATCTCTGCCAGATTGCACTAACCACTTGATTGATTGTATTGTTGGCTTTTTTAAATGTGTGTGGTTTTGTCTTTGTTTTCTTTAAGGTCACTGTCATTTCTTTTTAATTTCAAGAGGAAATAGCCAACTATCTTTTTGAATAAAAAGAAATATTCTATCATATCACTGAAACAGAATATCCAGGTTTTCCAGATCTTAACATGAACTGATTGTTACTTCACATTTCATTAACTGCAACTATTTTGAAGATTTGGATGAATAAGGACAGTAGTATAATATCCATCAAGAATACTGCTTGAAATATTTGTGGAAGTAGTCATGAGTTCTTTGTTCCAACAGTGAATAAATAAATAAATAAGTAAACAGGGAGACATAACGTAGCTGAATTAAATGATTAAGAATGCAGAAGTTACACATACACAGTTTTGAGGGGGGAAAAAATTGTCACCATTTGCTCATATTTTTCAAGATTTTTTTCATTACAAGTAGGACACACACCTTTCACGCATAGGGCGTGTGAAAAAAGCTTATTTTGTTGTTGTTTTTCAATTCTTTGATTCTCAGCTCTGCAATCACGTTTAAAGGGTTCATTATTTCAAAGCACAGGTGATGAGGAAAAACGTTTCAGTGGAAGAACAGCTTAACTTCACAGTGTATAAAGAAAATCGTTCAAAATATGAAACATACTCTTTTTCTTCCTAAAAATCAACCATTTATAAAGTAGAACATCTTATTATATAGTAACAAAAGGAACAATCATAAAATTGAAGTTCTTTTTCGTTGCTAGGCTGATCCTGAGGAAAGAATCAATGACACATCTAAACCGGTAAGTCTTTGTTACTACATTAATCTAAAGTTTATGCTGGGTTGAAAAGCCAACTGTATAAGAACATCCTGCAATCAAATTGCTTTCACTTCAGCATACCAGTGTATAATATAGTATGTATGCTTATTATTGACAAATTTCCTCAGTACAGTTTTAAATTTTTGTTTATAAGACATGGTACAAACAATACCTGCAGACATGGAACTTATGTCTACGCAAGTCACACATCCTCCATTTTACAGCTCATTGTACTTCCTAGCAAATTAATGTGTATGTATAAATATGTACCATAATTTCACATTACGATTGGAGACACAAAATTTGGATAGCTGAGAAGAATTTTACTTCATAAATGGTCTCAGGATGGGGTTGAGATGAAGGAAACAGGAAAATACCACCTGAAAGAGTAAGTCAGTATAAAAGAGGAAGAAAAATATCATTCATAAGTGCACAGAATTATGTAAAAATTGTTCTTCTGTAATTGTTTACATTATTAAATGAAGCAGATACATATATTAACATCTGTACATCTAGTGAAGGCAAAGCTCTCAGTCTAGTTGTTTTATATTTAGGAAAGAATCATCACAGGAAATTCCTATGTATTTGACAGCTTCAATGCAAAGAAAAGGTACAGCGTCAAAATCAGAGCTACTAACAATCACTGCTTAGTGAGCGAAAACTGGGGGGAGTGGAGTACACCTGTAGAGTTTGGTAAGAATGAAAATAATTTTCTTGACATAATTTTCTCTCAACTATTATTTGTCTGCCTCACTTATTACTTCCCAGGTAGAAACACTTTAAAATTTGCACATCTCTTCAATTTGCTAGGATGAAAAAGAGCAAAGAACTGGCGTACCTCTCAATATGAGGAAGGCATCCAACTGTTCTGCTGTGACAGTCAGGGCTTCCTGCAAGAAGACAGCGAATAAAACACATCTTTTCCAAGTCTCTGTTGCCATCTGTTTTACTTCTGTTTTTACAGACTTATCATTTCCCCTGTTGTTCTCTGTCACCTTCGATTTTGAAATAAAATGTAGACCTCTGATCCTCACAAAATGATTGGTAAAGTGTCAAGTTGCTGAAGAAATTCTCTCTGCCATCCCATTCCCTCACATATTACAAGGCAATGAGAAGCTAGGCCACGGAAGAAGAGATGACATGATGCTGTTAAACACCATCATGCATCAGAGAAGATGCTTTACATAGTTATGCTATGTTGTTCCTATTTTGTGATACTAAACACTTTGATGATTATTGTCTTTCAGGAAGAGAACAACTGACATCTATTTCGTCATACACATTACTTCTGATATCAGCGATAGCAACAAGTCTCGTACTTTTATTCTGCATCATGTAAGTCTTATTTCTTGTGCAAAACTTGTATTCTATATTCTAATGTGAAATAACTGTTTGTCCCCCAGCAGAAACATTCTGATATCTCTTAAGTAGAGGAGAAGGTATCACGACCTCCTAGCAATAGAGCCTCAAGTATTTCTGATTCCAAGTGTTTTTTGACTACTTGATCAATATAGCACAACTCCTTGCAACACAGGTATAAGGTCTTAGATCAGTTCTTCTTTAGTTCCTGCCTTTAGGCACTGCAGCGTAGAGGGTGGCAAGTAAGATAATTTCCTTGGCTTAAGGACATTTTTGTTTTAGAGAATAAAGAATGGCAACTCCCTATAACTCTTTAACAAGTCATAAAATAAACTGCAAAAATCCAAATTCTGAACAATGAACTGATGCCATTGGCTTTGACCCATGTAATTTTTAGATACTTTTTCATTATTTTTGTCTCAGAGAAAGAAAATACGGCCTCAGTGTTATAATAATAGAATGCATTTTTACAAGTTTGTATGTTGAGTCTTTTCTTCTCCACCTTTTTTTGACCTCGTAGAACCATTTATTTGAAAACAGTACCTGCTATTGTACTACAGCCAAAAGACCTATTCCATGATATCTCTCCAGTGAATTTCCAGGTGTGTTTTCTTTCCATCTCTCTGAAATTTTCTGTAAAGAAGGATCCATTCAGTCTCAACTGTATGAACTAAGTGTCAGAGAAATGTAGATAAGCACAAAATATATTTCTTTCTTTTTCTTCTGTTGGGGTATCGAAAGATGAGCTCTGTATGCAACTCCTGGTTCTCCTTTTCCATTCAGAGATATTTGATATTGGCTAAATAAATGATTTACGCAGCTCTCTATAGCCTAAGCTTTTCAGCACAACAATAATGTAGATTCAGACCTCTGGTAGCTATGCGGAGAGAGAGACACAGAAATTTACTTCTGGTTAAAAACACTTCTCTCATAGCAGATATTGAGACCATGTTAGTATTTGGCAATGCTGCTGAAGGAGGAGAATTTTCTAGGGTATGGCAAGCAAAATAAAGTACAGCACAAAGCTGAGAGGTTCTGATCTATGCAGAGCGCTTGTGAGACTCATGAGAACAAGAAAAATATCACAAGTAAAAATGGGAGAACTACCAGTCTGGAGAGCATTGTGCAAAAGTTGCTACAATTCAGAGAGTATTTTAGCTGGCAATGAGCAGTTCTGGAAGCAAAAACACGCCTACAAGGACATACTGGAAGATTCTATAAATCCTTCTTTCATTTCTTTAGTCACATGAGCTTTCCCATGTTAGATCCAGAGTTGCCTTTGAGTGGAAAAGTCCTTTGATCCTTTCTTGGGTGCTCATCAGGAAGGGAAGATATATACTCATCTACTGCAGTCCTCTCAGTGTCAGAGTCCCACTACATCTTCTATATAATACGTAAATAATAACAATTTGAATAATATAAGTTTCAAAATTATAAACTAGTGATCAATCTCATGCATTAAATGCTAATGAAATATTTTATTTTTCTTTTAATAGACAGAGAATCAATTCATAAAGCATGAAACTGAAGAAATAATAACAATTATTGAAGAAGTAGCATAATGGCATGCAAGAGAAGAGAGTTTTCTTTTTTCATTCAAATGATTATATATATACTTGCTGGCATTAATTTACAGGTTTTTTATATCCTCCATCTTGTAAGCAGAGATAACAGCATTGCCTGATCAAGTCAGTCTTCTGTAGTCTGCCATTAAAAAAAAAAAAACAACTTTGTATAATTTGCTTGGAAATAATATATAATTTCTGTAAGTATTTTGAGTTATATACTCCAACTAGTGGAATATTCTAACTAGTAAGGAGATGTCAAACAGAATCATTAATATGGAATTTAATCAAACACTGCACTTCAGTAGATGAATCATTTAGGTTGGGAAAACCATGAGTTAGATGTCATGTATTACCATGGGTTGCCAGTGCAATCCTGTGTCCCATCTCTTATCTCCTCCATGTCTGTATGCCTCATTGCCATATCCTGTGTCTCCCCTTCCGAAGACTTTGACAGTCATCCAAGCTTATACTGTAACGGTACCTTGATGGTAGCACACAAGGGTAAATGTAAATCAGAAAAGCTACAGACGCTTGTTCAGTGATCTGTTACCAGTAATGCAAACACCATACTACTGAGTTACAGGGTTACAAGAGCTGAGCTACTTGCACTTCTGTTGTAAATGATCTATTTTTCCTCATGTCAGCATTACTTGAAGTCTCCCACCAGAATAAATACTGAAGATCTTCTATGCCTACTAAGCAATTCTGTCCAATTCTGTTCCTGACTGGCTTTTCCAATGCCTTATCTGAAATTGCTAAAACAACTACTTTTGAAATGAATTTGATACTTTTTTTTTCTGTGTTTCTACCAGGAACAAAAAAAAAAAAAAGAAAAAGAAAAAAAAAAGAAAGCATGCATACAAACAAAAACACAACCATAAAACAAACCCTGGCACACCAATGTATCTCAAATGATTTGCATGTTCAAATTGCATCCTTGTAAAACAGGAGAGGTGCTGACAAGGTTAAGAAAAAAATACGCAATTTTTTTTTTAAGATTTAAGAAAGATTAAAAAAATGCTCAGTATGGATACCTTTAACTGAAGAAGCGTGAGTTTCTTTTCACTGAACTGGAGCTTCCAACGGGAATTTCACTTCTGCCCAGTGTATAGCCCTGACTGGAGGGAAACATGCCTTGAGTCATGCCATAATGTAAACCAGGTCCATCAGACAGGCACCAAGACAGCTTCTGCAGCATAGGAAATCCCCAGAGTCAGAAGGAAGCAAGTGGTAGCACAGATCACAGAGATCTGAGTCCATGAGTTATGAGAGGATGGCTCTGGCATGGAAGAATTTGTGTAGGGCAAAGGTTGCAGATGTCAAGAACTGTTAGAGAGGTTACTTGGGACTCAAAGGGAGGAGCTGTAGTCTGTGTCGTGATATCCAAAACACATTAAGAAGAGGAAGGATATATGGAAGATAAATCTAGGCTGCTGGCAGGCAAGCAAAACACTACTTTAATGACATCCCACATATATATTACGGTATTTGCCTTCCTCTTTTCTCTCAGGATCTTAAAGTCTACCACATGACAATTCTTGCAGTCAGGATTACAACTGACTGTCACATCCTTGACCAACTCTTCTTTGATGAGTTACCAATCCAATTGAGTACCTTCTGTATTTGGTCTGTCCAGCATCTTTATGAAAATATGATTCCCGATGATCTCTCTAATTCTCCATACCCTGTCATGTTGCCCTTCCAGCAGATTTCAGGATGGTTAAAGTCATTTCAGGCAGCTGAAATCCCATCCTAGAAGACAAAATTCAGTAATGATGATAAACATCTACTAGCCCACGTGATCAAGAGGTTTCCTTTGAAGACAGATTTTTCTGATTCCTTGTTCCTAAATAAGTTTTTATCAACAGTTTCTTTTGGATAACTTTAAAATAGAAGTTGAGAAGGAACATACTCTTTAAGTTATAACTTACTAACAGTAAGAATTTCTGCATCACAAATGTCCAACTAAAACCAAAACTTACTACGGAAATCAAAACACGTAACTTCTACTGGATCCTCTCTATTCTATTTCACAGTCATGACCATTAGTGAACTATTTACAACCCCTTTGCTTTCACTAGGGAATATGGTGAGGCTGCAAAGCCCCTTCAGAAACCTGGAATTCACTTCTAATGTCCTGATGAGAACAACAGAAGTCCTATTCATGAGACAGTGGAGGTGGGAGTAGGTGGGATTAGAGCGTCCCTTTCCTGTTCTTGGGCAAAGACCCAAAGTAATGATCACTGGAAAAGGGTGATCAGGCTATGTAACCTAACTGTGTGATTCAGATATTCACACAGACAGAAGTCTTGTATTCTGGTCTCCTGTTGCTATATATCATTTTCTGAAAAAAAAAGGAAGTAGTGCAAGTACCAAGAGTCAACTTCTATTTCTAAAGTTGCAATCTATACAAATGTGGTAATATATTGCCATAAAAAATGTTTAGACAGTTCTTGTGAGCACTCCTATTGCTGTTGGATGAATGAAATATTCTTCAAGCTTTAGGATTTTCTAGGAAGGTTGTGTTGATTCTGATCTGGCAGTGGAAGGATACTCATAAAACTCAAAAGAACTGAAAAGCTGAATACACTCATTATCTCTGCCCTCCATTACTTCTGGAAAGAGCCTATTCTTCTTCATCTACTGGGTTACAGTGAGGCCACTCCACACAGGTTTCTTGGACTTCAAGGCTTTGATAATATCACCAACTGCAACAGTTTTGCTGAGTGATTATTATTATTATTTTTTTTTAATTTGTTTACATTTTTTAAATCTCAAGAAGGATTTGCCCTAAATATAGATAAGCAAAGAAATCCCCTGGGTAACAGAGTTCCTTTGTGGTGGTAACAGCACTGTTCTTGTGGGCTGTTTGGCTTGTTCTCCTACAGTATATTCTAGTTAAAAAAAAAAAAAAAAAAGTATTTGCACCCTGAAACCTCAAAACCCCTACTTCCTCAATGTGTTGCTTAGATGCATAATCTCAGAAAGTACCAGAGAGTGTTGCTCCTCTACTATTTGCTATAGGCTTGGGAGCTCTCTAGAGTGGGAGCAGAAGGCTCCAGTAACCACTTAGTGGAGATGCACTGGAGAAAAAGAACCCAGCGCTTCATGGATGTGTTTCTCTTTGTTCACTCATTCTAAGCCATGTAACTGGGAGGACTCGAAATCTGACAGCACTTCCCAGAACCAAATTTAGACACACAGAAAATGCAACTGTCTAGCATCCCACCACGTCTGCACCCGTATGATGAACAGCTGACTCACATACAGGCACTGCATAGCCATCCAGCCGCAGCCATATATGGACTTGTGCTCCCACTGCTTCTCCCAGGAAATGTCTGTAGGCGTGTGGAGATACAGCCCCCTCAGAGCACCAGCTGACCTTAAACACCATCCTTAAAGTGGTGCAGGATCAACAAATGCAACTTTGGTGGAATTGATTCCAGCCTTCTTCCTTTGCAGCCTAATCTCTGGGCTCACCTCAACACCTTTCCTTCTCTTCTCCTGCAGTGTGAGGTGCCAGAAGGGGAGCAGAGCTCCTGCTTTGGAGGTACATGCTGCAGGAATGGGGTGGGAGACTGCTTAACAATCTGAGAACTATGCTATTGGAAGAGGGAGACAAAGGATCTCTCTCAAGGAGAAGGGGGAGAGAGAGGCAGATGCACAGAAACTGTCTTCCCTCAGTTTTCAAAACCCCATTAGATTCTCCCTGGCATTTGCTATGGCTCTAATTTTATTGCCCCAGGCACTTTCCTCTCTCCACTCTCCTTAAAATATCACCTAAGGGCCACCAGCCCCTGCCACAGTGAGACTGCAGAATAGCCAAGTTCCAGCTCACTACAGCCCTGCCTGGCCCTGACACGGCCTCTGCCCAGCTGGGCCCACCATTATGTCTCTTGTCCAGGCAAATGGGAGTGCCCCCACATCCCCAGCTGCCTGCTCCTTGTAGTGCTGTTGGATGGGACCTGGCCTCGAGAGCCTGTCCTTGAGCACCAGGTGCGGCATGCTTGGCCCATGGAAGGATATGCTTTTTATTGAGTTATGCTTTGTACTACTAAGAATTATTTACAGCCAGAGAGAAATATCTGTAAGAGGAAATGTTTTTACATATTCATTGGATTCTGAAGTATTAGCGGATTCTATACAACACGAAAGAAAATTTAACCAGCTAACTACTTGCTCATGTTGCATGAAATGTGGGTTTCAAAATTGTCAAGATTCTTGATTTTGTAACAATCAGGAGGGAAGTGATGAGCATCACATCTTGCAACACTTCCGATGATAAGAGTGTTCCCTAAAACATAAGAGACAAGGAGGCAGCCCTATTTGTAGCTGTATAAGCGTTGCAATTGCAAGACTTTTCATCTTCTCTGAGCCTCAAGACTATGATACAAAGGTAAATGAAACAAAGAAGTTTTCACATACAAGGTAGGTCTATTTTTGTCTTTCTGATCTGTTTATGGGGGTATTCGGTAATGCTCTAAGATAGATACAGGAAGCCAGGGCTGGAGGGACGATGACCCAGGCATAATCTCAAAAGCTGGCAGAGAAATACATGGAGCTGAGTTGAATAAAGATTTTTACAAGTGAGATATCTACTGCCTGCTAAGAAAGTTCCTTAGCCACATTTTTTAATTTTCTTTCTGGTTTTAGCACTGAATTTGTAAAAAACTTAGATGTTGCTCCTAGATCCACTTTTATGTATGTATACTAAAAAATACACTTGGAAGTACACTAACCGAGCTAACACTTTCACCAAACTTAACATACTGATCACTGAGTATCTAGAGCAAATTGATTTTGCTGTGACAAATTCTGATATTTTCTGTTTGCAGCTGTTTGTCCACATGCTTGAGGTCTACTCATCCTGATAGATAATCTTTAGACTTTAAGACAGCAGTCATCAGGTGAATGTACATAGAATTTCTAGAGCGGTTCCCAAGTCAACAGCTTTATAAATCATCACACAAATTATTTTGCTGCAGTGAAAAACAACTTTGTTGATCTTGTTACTATCCATTTTAAAGATACTCTGGCTGCTTGAAATGTCTATGCAATCTTTTCTTGCAAAAAAATTAGAATCATAGAATAGAATCATAAAATCACTCAGGTTGGAAAGGACCTTAAGATCATCGCGTCCAACCACAACTTAACTACACTACCCTAACTAACAACCCTCTGCTAAATCATGTCCCTGAGCACCACATCCAAACGGTTTTTAAACACATGCAGGGATGGTGACTCAACCACCTCCCTGGGGAGCCTATTCCAGTGCTTAACAACCCTTTCTGTAAAGAAGTTTTTGCTGATATCCAACCTAAACTTACCCTGGTGCAACTTGAGGCCATTTCCCCTCGTCCTGTCACCTGTCACCTGTGAGAAGAGACTGCTTTTGCTGTAAGCACCTTTCAGATACTGGAAGAGAGCAATAAGGTCTCCCCTCAGCCTCCTTTTCCCCAGACTAAACAGCCCCAGTTCCATCAGTCTCTCATCATAGGACATATTCTCCAAGCCCTTCACAAGACTTGTTGCCCTTCTTTGGACCTGCTCCAGCACCTCAATGCCCTTTCTGTACTGAGGTGCCCAAAACTGAACACAGTGCTCGAGTTGAGGCCTCACCAATGCTGAGTACAGGGGCAGGATGACTTCTCTAGTCCTGCTCACCACACCATTCCTGATACAAGCCAGGATGCCACTGGCCTTCTTGGCCACCTGGGCACACTGCTGGCTCATATTCAGCCAACTGTCCATCAGCACACCAAGGTCCCTTTCCA
The DNA here is from genome assembly GCA_030625065.1 of Alectoris magna. Taxonomy (NCBI): domain Eukaryota; kingdom Metazoa; phylum Chordata; class Aves; order Galliformes; family Phasianidae; genus Alectoris; species Alectoris magna. The sequence goes on from CM060560.1 coordinate 67,636,072, forward strand.
TCAGCCAGCTTTCCAGCCACTCCTCCCTGAGCCTGTAGGGTCGCCTGGGGTTGTTGTGACCAAAATGCAGGACCCGACATTTGGCCCTATTGAAACTCATACAGTTAACCTTGGCCCATCGATCCAGTCTATCCAGGTCCCTCTGTAGTGCCTTTCTCCCCTCAGGCAGATCAACACTCCCTCACAGCTTGGTGTCGTCTGCAAACTTACTGAGGGTGCACTCATTCCCATTATCAAGATCATTAATAAAGATGTTAAATAGAAGTGGCCCCAGTACCGAGCTCTGAGGGACATCACTCGTGACTGGCCACCAACTGGATTTAACTCCATTGTCCACAACTCTTTGGGTCCAGCCATCCAGCCAGTGTTTCACCCAGAAGAGCATACACCCATCCAAACCACAGGCAACCAGCTTCTCCGTGAGGATGTTGTGGGGGACATTGTCAAAGGCCTTACTGAAATCCAGGTAGACCACATCAACGGCCTTACCCTCATCCACTAAGCGGGTCACTTTGTCATAGAATGAAATCAGGTTTGTCAGACAGGACCTACCATTCATAAGCCCATGCTGACTGGGTCTGATCTCTTCATTGACCTTTAACTGGTCCATGATGGCTCCTGAGATTATCTGTTCCATAACCTTCCCGGTCACAAAGGTGAGATGATAGGTCTGTAGCTACCAAGATCATCTTTCCGGCCCTTTTTGAAGATGGGCATAACATGTGCCAATCTCCAGACCACCGGGACATCCCCGGTTAGCCAGGATTCCAAAAAATGATGAAGAGTGGTTTGGCAACCACATCCGCCAACTCCCTCAGCACTCTAGGGTTCAATCCATCCAGCCCCATGGACTTGTGAGCATCCAGCTTCCAGAGCAGGTCCAAAACCATCTCATCATGAGTCTTCTCATCGCAGGGCTTATTCTGTTCCCCATCCCCATCTACCAGAGCAGGGGGCTGTGTTCACAGGGAGTAACAAGTCTTACTATTAAAGACTGAGGCAAAGAAGGCATTAAGTACCTCAGCCTTATCCTGATCCTTGGTCACCAAGTTGCCCTCGGCATCCAACATGGGATGGAGATTCTCCCCAGCCATCCTCGTGCTGCTGATGTATTTATAAACATATTTATTTATCCTGTATCTTAGTGGCCAAGTTCTGTTCTAGCTGGACTTTGGCTTTTCTAATTTTCTCCCTGCACAGCTTCACTACATACCTGCAATCATTATAAGTAGCTTGCCCACTCTTCCAGAGACCATAAACTTTCCTTTTGTTCTTGAGTTCCAGCCAAAGGTCTCTGTTCAGCCAGCCTCTTTGCCCGTCAGCTCATCGTCCGTAAGTTGGGGATGGTCAGCTCCTGCACCTTTAAAATTACTTCCTTAAAGGATTCCCAGCCTTCCTGGGCTCCCACGCTCTCCAAAACTACCTCCCAAGGGACCCTGTCAACCATGGTCCTAAAGAGGTTAAAGTCTGCCCTCCGGAAGTCCAAGGTGGCAGTTCTGCTGACTCCCCTCATGGTCACTGTGCCCCAGATGGCCTCCAACCTTTATATCTCCCACAAGACCTTCTCTGTTAACAAACAGCAGATCCAGGGTTCTGCTTCCCCTCACTGGCTCCCTCACCAGCTGTGACAGGAAGTTATCTCCCACACACTCTAGGAACCTCCAGGACTGTTCCCTAACTACTGTATTATAAATCCAGCAGATGTCTGGGAAGTTGAAGTCCCCCACAAGAACAAGGGGGAGTGACCTTGAGACCTCACCCAACTGTCTATAACGTGTCTTGTCCACCTCTTCATCCTGGTTGGGTGGCCTGTAGCAGACTCCCACAGTAATATCAGTCTTATTAGCCTTTGCTTTTATTCTGACCCATAAGCTCTCTACCCTATTATCACCATCATTAATTTCCATACATTCACATTCTTTCTTAACATAGAGGGTTACACCACTGCCTTTCTTGTCTTGCCTATCTCTCTTGAAAAGTCACCACTTTTCAACCATCCATCACAGCACTCCAGCTGTGCGAGTCATTCCACTATATTTCTGTGATGGCAACTATATCATAGCTTTCCAACGGCACAATGGCCACCAGCTCCTCCTTTTTATTACCCATGCTGCATATGTTAGTGTAAAGGCACCTGAGCTGGGCCTCCTTTTGAGTAGTAGTACACCTAATACCCTCATGACCATACTCAGGTGTTTCCACAGCCACCAACCTCACACCAACCCTGGTGTTCTTCGTACAAAAGGGTGAGTCGTTCTCCTCCTTCACCAAGACACAAGACTGGGATCTTACTAGCACATCCCTCTCCTACAAGCACTGGGACATTACATACAGGCTCTGTTCTAGTGACCCGAGTTACACCTCCACCCCTCTTCGTACCTAGTTTTTTTTTGAGACAGGCAGATAGCTTGGAAACAGGTAAAATGAGCAGATCGGGAGAGCAGTTCACTCTGACATCTGTCACACTCGACAATTTTTGCTGCTTTCTGTCTCCAAGGAAGAAAAGATGCTTGCTTGTCTTGGACTCATCTTCATGACACAGTGGATGCTGCTGGTTGCTCAGATGTATAATGATTGGCAGTGCACAAACTGTGAGTAGAACACTTCCTGCAGATATCCTCTTAGGTGAAGTGTAAGATGCTTCTCCTTAGAGATATTTGACCTCCAGTTGCCTTTCGTCTTAGATCTGGTAAGTAATAACCTCTGTACCCCAAAAATCTGAACTTAACTGATCCTATTATGTGATGATTTCAGGGGATATGTCAGATTCACCCATCCAAAATTTGATGCTGAATTGGTGGAAAACAGAACTGAGTTGGATCAGCACCATGAATTTCACTAAGTACAAATGTTCTATGACAGTAGACAATAATGTGGTCAAAATACAGGTAAATTTTCTATGTAAAGTATCAACAGAGATAAATCAATACACTTTATTCTTTTTCCTTCATATTCTTAAATAACTGGGGAAAAAAAAAAAAATAGTCCTGGTAAGAATAAGATAGATAGTCTGTGTTTTAGCCATTCTTTTCAGTTTTTATTGAGGCCCATCTTGATGCTGATATGTGTCTGTCCTCTGGCAATTCTTGTGAAATTCTTGCCCTATGAGGACTATTGTGGGACCAGGATCTTGATGAGACTGAAGCACAAGACTGCTTCTTTTCCTGGTTTCAAAGGAACTTCAGTGAGAGGCATCTTATGCTGTATAGATGAGAATTTTCACATACAGAGGAGAAATTGAGTTAGATACGCGTGCTCTGACTGACTTACTTCAATAAGGGTTCAGTGGCACTGAAGCTGCAGTGTAGCTCAGAACTGGGACTCGTGACATAGAAGTTTGTGAAGGAACAGTGTTTCTGGAGTGGCTCCTGGGATCCAAGAAGGTTATCTGTGTGTATTTCAAACATAGTAGGCATGTTTGAACAGACAAACTGAACCAAGACCTGAAAAAAAATAAAAAAATGAGCCTGAGCAGCCAGCAGCTCTGTAGCTAGACATTCCTGGAAGGCATTCACTTTAGATCACTCTGCAGGACAGCATGTTCCAGATGTCCAAGAGAATAGGAAACCTGTATGCATAGCTAAAAAAGAGAAATATACATTTAATATGGCTCCAATACTTTGATAGCTGACAGGAGACATGGAACTCAGAATGGATTACTTGGACAGTGTTCTGGCTTTATGGAAAGGTAACTTCTTTGTCTAGTTTAGTCTGTTTTCAGCTCTTATACAGAGAAGATGGCATGCTAAACCTTTTCCTGTTTTGTAATTACTACATGTATTAACCAGAATAGGTTTTCTTTTGAAAACAAACCGGTTCTTCAAAGCAAGTCATGAAGTTGCTCTCTTGGGATTATTTTTTTTTCTGAATACATACATTACTCCAGTATTCACCAAATTCTCATCCTCTAGGCTCCAAAGCTGCAGTAATGTCACAGTCTATTTGGTCAATATCTCTTGTGCATCAGAGTAGGTTATCTCTAAAGTAGAGTTCAGGAACAGGAACTGTATCAGAAAATATTGGTTTTGACACCTGTTTTTGCACAAACAAAGAATAAGCATTTTATGCTATGCTGCTGTGTCAATATGTAAAATATATACCACATTTACTGTTTCTGTAAGCAGTTTCCAAAAGTCTGTCCTTTGGGGAATCCTTTAATGCTCCATGTAGTTCTAGCATCTGCATCAGTGATCACAGATTAGAATAGAATCATGTCACCTCATTTCAACTATCTAAACATGGAAACCTTAGTCTTCAAAACTCTGATAGAAGCCAATAGAGAGGTACAGCTCCTGCCTAGAGAAAATGTATCCCATGCATCTTAGATGCAAACGTCTGTGTCCTTTACCACTAAATAGACAAGGCACTTACATTATTTGTTCAAATTGGCTGCTAACATTAAGAAATCTAATAATACTGGAGATTAGCTCAAGCCATCTATCTCCTTACTCAAGCAGTCATTTGTGGGCCATCTCCTTTTGTCTTTGAAAGGAGAATAAAGTACATTAAAGCCAACTGTTGATTTTTATGAAAGAACACATGCTCCATTTTTAGGAGGTTCAGAAGATTTTGTATGCTACGGATGGAAAGAGGGGAGGAGGTCCTATTCTTCACACTACTCTGTCATGAGATTTTCTGAAGGGAAGCATCAGAGTCCTCACCTTATGCTGATAAAAGTTCATTATCCAAAATTTCTAGGAAGGCAACTCTTTGCCTCAGGGAGATAGATAGCAGTACTTCACTCTAGTAGTGGACCCACTGATAGAAAGAAAGCATAGGCTTTCTACAGGGAGTGTTACATAAACTATTAGTTGAAAAAGTGAAAATAAACCACCTGAATGTAATTTTTCAGGAAGAGAACACAAATTGCATCTTTGGAAGAAACCTAGCATTTCCTCTGCACAACGGGGCAAACTTTTCGGTTACAGCAGAGAGCACCAACAGTACATACTCAGTCACATGCAAGTATATTCCTCAAGGTAATGCACTAGACTTTGGGAAAGGATTTGCACATTTCTAGTGGGCCTAAGTGTAAAAAAAAAACAAAACACCATGAAATGCTCCCTTCCTTAGTTCTTCTATTTCCTGGAAATGGATAGCTTCTTGTTCACATCCTTATGACTATGTTTGTTGGACAAATAAAGTATTCTCCTATGACTTGTAGGAAACTCAGTAAATGTCTTGCCCTTGGTTAATGTCTTGCTTGGTGACATTTTCTTAATTGCAAATTCTCTTCTGAATGTTTTATTAGCTTAATTTTCCTGTATTATTCAAAATCAAGTTGAAACAGGTTTGTGGCTGTAATTTCTAAATTCTTCAAGAAGTGTGTGGCACCTTGTATTCTGTAACAGCATAACTCATGGTGTCACTTTGTAGTGTCCAATCTGCGATAACAAAATGTCTGACAGAATTTGCCCTTTTTTTATACGAGAGGGATAACAGATATGAGAGTGTTAAGATAATGAGGTACAGTATTTGCTCATTTAAGTAACATGGACTGCGAATATACAAAATGACACTACTTCCTGTCTCATCAAGCTCAAAGAAATTGCTGTTTCCTTATAAAAGGAGATCTAAGTCATCCTTTCTTTTAAAAAGACACATTCATTCTCCTTATTAGCCTTTTTTGGGGCTAGGAGTTAAAGAGTTATTTGTAGTGTTTCTGATCTGGTGACGTGTTGTTAATCTCAGAAATCAGAATAATTTGAGGAACAGAGGTAGCCACTTAAGGTGTCAGCCTGCATCATGGCAGCCTAGTCTTCGTGGAGCCTAATCCTATCATATACAACAAATCATATCTTTGGAGGACATAACTACATCAGATTCTTCACAACATCTGTCAGTCTAAATATCTTCCAGTGCAGCTACGTAAAATGAAGTTTATCATTCCTAATTAAAACAATAGCTGTCTGGAGTTGCAAGTATCTGTTGTATCTATCTAAGCATGTGCCAAGATCCTCCAGCCTGGAGCAGTCCACACATTTTTTCCTTGTAATGAACATTGCTATGTTTGCAGGCATTAATGGGTCAGCCATTGAGAACTTCTCCTGCGTGATTTATGACATTTCCCTCATGAACTGCACTTGGCAGGCAGGCAAGAATGCTCCAGAAGATACCCAATATTTTCTCTACTGGCAGAACTCGAGGTGAGTAGGTCTTGAGTCTTGAATTCTCACTTTACACATCACAGTGCCCATATTTAACTAAAACTCCTTGAGATATGTATATATATATGTTATGTTATCTATAGAGATGGTGACGTAATGGAATGTGAGCTTTACATTAAAGATGAAAATGGCAGACATGTGGGATGTAGATTCAAAAATGTGAAGATAGAGCGATCTTACTTTTTGGTGAATGGGTCTAGCAAAAACTCCCTGATCCAGTTCTACGACACGGATGTTGAACTATATACGATTGGTGAGTAAATAATGTATCTTTGTTTTATTTCTATTTTTGCATAAGGGTAATAGAGCATTTATCCCTGAGACAGAGCCTGCGCTCAGACAGAACTGTCCCCCACATGACAGTTTTTCCTGTTTTCTGAAAAGATTTGGTCTTATCCTCAAGGCTGGCAAAAATATAGTTCGAAAATGGACCACAAGAGGAAGTAGTAACATTCTGAAATAATTGTTAAGAGAAGTCTGACCATCCTAACAATTCTTACCTCGAGAGTGAGGATTTTCCGGCATGAGTGTCATTTACCTAAAAACCATGCAGGCATTCAAATCCATTGGATGTTGGTACCAGAGTTCCAAAATTCTCACTGAAATCTCTAGTCTGTCTTCACTTGTGCAGCTAAGGTGAAATGTGTTGCCCAGTCTGTCACTAATCATTTAGCTGATTATTACCCTAAAGATGGTGAACACTGACTTTGTAAATGCTTTCTCTAAAAAACTCCACACTATTTTCTGTTATATTTATAGCTGTTAAAAATTATCTTATTTCTGCGTTCAGTGTCTGGCTGCAGAATTTAACTTCAGTTTACTTCCCTCATAGAATCTGTAACCATTTTCATTGTATGCTCTTTCTACATTTCAGTTCAGAATACATTTACTCATTTACTAGCATTGTTGCAGATACATAATATTTTTTTTCTTAAGAGTGGTATCCATACAGGCAAGACGTGAAGTCTCTTTTCACTCATTATCCTTGAGATGACAAAAGGGGCAGCGTGTGCCCTCCTTTTCTAATCGCTCTGAATCATTTATCCTGGCTGGTGTGTCCAACTCCCTTGTCCTTTGAAAAATATTATATCATAACTATTACTTATTTAGTATTTTTTTCAGTGACTTTCAGACTTCTTCCTTGTTTAACTCCTCAAAACATTATTTTTGGACCAAGGTTTTCTTTGTAGCCGCTGCTTTTCCATCCTTTCTTATATGGAATAACTCCATTACTTGACATGTATCGTACAACATAAACATTGCGCTGGGACAAATACATGGTGTGCATCAGCAGCTCTTCCATTCAAGGTTGCTTCACAGCTGTAGCCCTTCTCAGGTTTTTTTAGCAATCTACTTGGATTACATATACATCAATGGAATTATGGAGATGATGGCATTTCACTATCTTTTTTAGTGATGGCCAAAGACATTTCAACTAAAGAGATCTTTTGGGATAAGCCTATTTGAGCAATTATTCCTCCACTTTGCCAGTGGAGATACCATATGTGAAAAACATACCCTTAACTAAAGAAATGAATATGTGTACAAAACACCCCAAGTTTTCACATGTGCTTTCACATATGATGAAATTATTTTTACTATTGGTAAAGCTCCACTGCTTTGATATTGCCACCAAAGACAAACAAAGCTTCATTCTATAAAGAAAAGGGAGTAAGCTGTACTATTACTCAGAGAGATGAAATAAGACTGCTTCTTGATCAAATGGCACATCACAAACAAACCAGTCCTGTCTGTGAAGACTGATGAAAGATAGTCTAACTGAAACTATTCCCTCTATTATCATTTTATCATTCTTTTAGTCACCTGTGCCTGCTTGTCTTTTGCTTTTACGATAGATATTAAAGTCCTTGGGTATGATCAAAATACAAAAGTATCCATATTTTTGCCCTCATTTGTGAAAGTAGGGGAGATGTCTGAAGTTCTGGATTCTTAAAACTGAAGCGCCATTCTTAAACCTGTATGGTTATTTATGGAGGAGAAATAAGCTGCTTGGTTCATAACACCAAGCAAGCCATACAGTCATGTCACAGAAGAGTCAGGTAGGAAAGTTTAAAGAATGAACTAACCCTCAGAATTCTTACATTAGGATCAACATCAGATTGTTCTCCCTCAACCACATTCCCTGGCTTTGTCCCTGCTTCTTTTCCTGGAGACAGAATATAGAGAACTCTTAACAGAAATGTTACGTGCAATTTCTCTTTTTTTTTTTTTTTTTTTTTTTTAATCAAATTAAAAACTATTAAGTGATTTTTAAATATTTGAATTCTTGAATTTATCATTTCAGAAAAGCTTGTGCCTCCATCAAATGTCACTGTCAGTTGTGACGAAATTTCAGATTCTTGCACTATTCAATGGAAACAACCTCAAATAAATCACTCTAACAAAGACAGATGTTTTAAATATGAAGTCGAAATAACATCCAAGGTAAGAGAAATTTCCATACATGCATTAAACATCAATGCACATTCTAAAATTTTCTAATACACGTGGGTAAAAAGAAAATCTTTCATATTGTGTAGACTTCCTCATATGCAGCATTATTTTTCATTATCATGCCTTTCTTACACCTTGTGAAGCTGTTACTGCCCCATTTTATCCCTCTTCTTCTGGGTTACCTTTTGCTGAAGATACACCCAGTGTCTATGAGTATGTGGGACTAAGAGGAGAAGGATGGTTAATCACAGCTTGAACATATTACAGATTTGGCTGTGACAAAACTCAGAAAAAGTTCTTTCTTTTGCTGAGGCTTACTTCTTTCCAGTGGTGACTGCATCTGTGTGATAGGACAGAGCTGGGCTGCAAACACAGGGTGAAGAAATGGTGATTTGGTTAAGCACTATGAATGGACGGAAGAGGCTGAAATTTCTGTACATTCAAAATGTAACTAGATTTGGGCTGCCCTGGAGGTGGTGGAGTCACCAACCCTGGAGGAGTTCAAGGAATGTTTGGACGTTGTGTTGAGGGACATGGTTTAGTGAGAACTATTGGTGATGGGTGGATGGTTGGACTGGGTGATCTTGTGGGTCTTTTCCAACCTTGGTGATTCTATGATTCTATAGCAGCTGATATAATATATCAGTATATTGTTATAATATATCAGTATAATGTTAAGTAAAAGAAAACAAATGACGAAGAAAGCAGAAAGACTTGACAAGTTTTTGGGAGCAAAAAGGAGTGAGGATGGAGTGAGAGACTAAGGATTCCTGCTGGAAGGAGAGTAGGTGCACTGTATCTGTGGCAGAACTTCGGCTGGCAACCAAGAGGTGGCTGATGGCGACTGGGAAGGACCAGCCTACCTGTACTGCAGCCAGGCGGCCACTGGGCGGCTTGCGCTGCCCTTCTCTGGAGTTACTGTTCGGAGCTGGATCTGGAGGCGGTTTGCTAATTCACAAATGATCCCAGATGATTGCTGCTATAAAACTTTATGGCTTCTTCGAATCCCTTTGCCTTTGTAGCAAAGAAATCTTTACACTGAGCTCTGTGTGACTTTGACATAAAGAAAATTCACAGTACAGCAATACAGAATTCTTTATTTTTTAACACGTTTAATATCAGGTTACAAAGAATATTCAATTTATATGCTGTTTGAATTGCCTAGTATTTCCATAAGTAATTATCAGCAGTTTTCACGTTGCCAATTCAGCAATTACTGCATTGCAAAATGTGTTGCTTTCCAATTGTGAGGTATAAAGTGAGAGCAAGATTTTGCCTGTATTTTTTATAGAGAAATATTACTTGTATTGTAATATAATGCAATCAACACATATTTGTGTTACAGTCAACTTTCAAACTTTATTTTTACAACTGGAAATTACTTTCACTGAGAGAAAACAAAAAGGAGAACACAAAGACCATGAGCAGGCTGCCCAGAAGGTGTTGTGAAATCTCCTTCTCTGAAGATATTCAAAACCCACCTGGATGCCTACCTGTGTGACCTGATGTAGGGAACCTGCTTAGCAGAGAAGTTGGACTGGATGGCCTCCAAAGGTCCCTTCCAATCCCTATAATTCTTTAAGTCTGTGATTGTCTCTTTCCCATACATGACATCAGTAAAAGAACTAAAGGGAGATTACGAGATTCCATTTTCCTCCTCTGCTCAAGCTAGCTGCTTTAGAGATTCAAGGACCTGCTCTCTTGTACAGCAGCATGCTTTGCAACACTGGCTCAGGTACCACATGTGCATGTGAACAGCATGTCTACAATTATTTTCCGAAGAAATATTTGATTTAATTTCATTTTGTTTTACCGTGGGGGAAAAAAAAAGAAAACATGACTCAAAGTAATCAAAAACAAAAACAAACAAACAAAAACCCCCAAACCCACAGGCTAGTGGAGATGCTGATATAGCCTGCCAATCATTAGTTGTGTGTGGTCATTATGCTATATAGTAATCATTACACCTACGCAGAAGAGATACGGATTTTTTTTTTGTTTCTATCAGAAATGTATATGGAGGGAGCCCAGAAATATTTGTGAATCCAAGTCACTTCTGAATGATTTCATCTGAGGGAAAAAGAACAGCATTTGCTTAGCATTTACAATTAAGCACAGTGTTTTGCGTTTTTATAAGACAAAAACAGTAGATTTTAAAAGAAAAGCTTATCTCATGAAGTTCAACAAGGTGAAGTGCAAGGTCCTGCCCCTAAGTTGTGGTAATCCCAAACACAGATACAGGTTGAGCAAAGAATGGCTTGAGAGCAGCCCTGAGGAGAAGAATTTGGCAGTGTCAGTTGATGAAAGATTCAATATGAAACTGCAGTGTGCACTTGCAGCCCAGAAGGCCAACTGGATCCTGGGTTGCATCAAGAGAAGTGTGACCAGCAGGTCAGGGAGGTCATTCTGCCCCTCTACTCTGCTCTTGTGAGACCCAACCTGGAGTATTGAATCCAGTTCTGGGGCCCCCAACACAAGGAGGACCTGGAGCTGTTGGAGCAGGTCCTGAGAAGGGCCACAAAGGTAACCAGAAGGCAGGAGTCCTTATGGGGATGGGCTGAGCGAGCTGGGGCTTTTCAGCATGGAGGAGGCTCCAAGGAGACCTTATAGCAGCCTTCCAGTACCAGAAAGGGACAGGCAGAAAAGCTGGGGAGGCATTTTTATTAAGGGCATGTAGCGATAGGGGAAATGGCTTTAAACTGGAAGAGGGTAGATTTAGATTTAGTATTAGGAAGGAATTCTTTCCTGTGAAAGTGGTGAGATGCTGGAACAGGTTGCCCAGTGAGGTTGTGGGTGCCCCCTCCCTGGAAACATTCGAGGCCAGGCTGGATGGGCTTTGAGCAACCTGGTCTAGAGGGAGGTGTCCCTGCCTATAGCAGGGGTTAAAACTAGATGATCTTAAAGGTCCCTTCCAACTCAAACCATTCTATGACTCTGTGATATTAAAGGCTTTTACTGGTGTGTAATAAAATTACTGTTTACATTCAGACCAGGGTTTTTTTGGTTGTGTTTCAGTTCAATCACCAATCCAAAATAAAATTTATTTCTCAGCTCAAGTGGTAAGGAATACAAATACATTTTTATAGACGAATTAGTTACTATATAAACTTGGCATTACAGTTGAATCGCATATCAGAAATTAAGTATTAGGTAAATTACTAGTTCTTCAAAACAAACTGTCAGGTAGATAAGACAGTAATGCAGAGAAAGGTGATAGATGGTTGATTAAAATGACTATCTTAACAATAAAAAAAGTAATCATAAAAATAAAAGCTTTCTCTTGATTTACAGGGTAACTCTGCAGAGTGGACCAATCAAAGTTATACAAAAGTAAGTTTGCTTTTTCTATTTATCAGTAGTGTAAGCTAGTTTCACAGTTAGTTGTGAAAAGTAAATAGCACATAATTGCATTTATCATTAGTTCTATGCTTTACGATACTCTTATTTATGAGTTTCTTAAATGTGTCTAACTGCTAAATAATTGTGATATTTGTGTCACTGATTACACATTCAAAGAAATGTGCGGTATTCCATTCAAAGTTATTGTTCTGCAACTATTTTGTAAAACCTTCTATTTTATATTACACTATTCCTTCTTCCTCTTAAATGCTTGGGTCAGAATTTGAAGATACACATTAGTGACAGAAGGGAAAGGAGGCACCAAGGAAACTCCTCCTAGGAATTTAATTTGACTTACATAAACACAAAGACCAAAAAAAGCCCTATGGAATGGGGCCTGTTCTGCAGGTATGCTGCACCTTCTTCTACTCAGTGCAGCCTGCACATCGCACCCCTATTCTGAAAGTATCCAAGAAAAGAGTATGTTTTGGGAAGTTCTGGTACAACTAAGTACTGCAGTCTTCTTATTTTACAAGGTTGTACTGAAACTTCTGTTTGTCCTAAGGAGTCCTATTACAAAGATAGGAACATGAGTTACATGCAGATGGTTTATTCTTTGCACTATAGAATTTTAGCAGTGTTAATACAGTACAATTCAAGATATTTTTCTGCTTCTGTAAATGTAGCAAGGGAAATAGTAAAGAAGTCAGACTTACTTATTATGTAATTTCATAAGAAATTACAGGTTAACATGTAAATTTGAAAAGTTGAAAGTTTTAGGCAGCAAAATTAATGGAGTAATAGGCTGTATACACATAGATACACACATACTACATACTTAAAAAGCAAGCATACATTTTTTGCTCCAAAGCAGCAGTCTGATCTAACAAGCAATTCTCCCATACCTTGAAAACTCTCACTGGTAAACGCAGCTTGCACATTGTCAACATCTAGACATTCAGCAACGAAAAACTCAGTCTAATTGTGCTTTTGTCTGTTTGCTTAGGAAATTGTTACAAGCCACATAGTTCAAAATCCCAACATGAGAAAGAAGAACCTGGTGAAAATAAGGGCAGCTGGCCGTATGTGTAAAGTGAACAAAGACTGGGGGGAGTGGAGTGCAGCTGTGGAGTTTGGTAAGAATAGTCTTTACCCTGACTTATCCTTCCCCCAGCTATGACCTATCTACCTCGCACATGGCTGTGCACTTACAGACAAAGAAAAATATAAAGAATATGTAAGCATTTTGTTTCATTCCACATTACTGAGAAGGAGAGAGAGAATTAGTTCATCTCTTAACGTTCTCACTTTGGAAATCAGTAAAAAAAGTTGTATATTTGAAACTGTAGTGCATCATACCTGCTTAGCACTAAGGACTAACAAACAGGTTTGGCGCTAATCTCTCCCGGAAAAATGTACAGCTAAAATGCTAAAAGAAAAAAGAGTTGCATTTTGTTCCAGGAGAAACCTTTTGGACTGACATTCACGAGTCACAGTATGTGTTTGACATACTGACATAGCTGTGCATCTATTGCCTTTTGTTAACAGTAATGACTCATGACTGTTGCTCTTTCAGGAAACGAAGAAATTTCTTCTTCAGTATGGATTTTACCTGTACTGGCAGTTGCAACACTCTCAATAGCTATCTTTACAATTTTCTTCTGCAAAAGGTATATAGAATTTATACTTTTATTTTATTTTGTGAATGTGTGAAGCATCTGCAGTTCTTAAATAAATTATGCAGAGGTGCCTCTGAACACATTTTCACTCACAATCTAATAGAAGTCAAACCAAAAAGGTGTTCTCAAGGCAGACATTATAATTGTGATATCTAAAGTCTCTCTTTGGATGACTCACATACATTTTTCAAGAGCCTCTACTGTTAACATGGCAAGAAGGTTAATTATGTTCCATCGCTTACCACAGAGTCGTAGAATCATTAAGGTTGAGAAAAGATCTCTAAGATCATCTAGTCCAGCTGTCTATCTACCACCAATATTTCTCCACTAAACCAAGTCCCTTAGTACCACATCTATGTATTTCTTGAACATCCCCGTGGACTGTGACTCAACCACCTCCCTGGGCAGCCTGTTCCAGCACCTCGGCACTCTTTTGGAAAAGAAACCTAAATCCAAAATCAACATCCCCTCGCTCAGCTTGAGGCCATTCCCTCTCGTCCTATTGCTGGCTACATGGGAGAAGAGGCTGACCCCCACCTCACCACAACCTCTCTTCAGGAAGTTGTACAGAACTATTAGGTCTCCCCTGAGCTTTCTCTTCTCCAGACTAAACAATTCCAGTTCCCTCAGCTGCTCCTCCCAAGACTTGATCTCCAGACCCCTCAATAGCATTGTTGCTCTTCTCTGTACACGCTCCAGGGTTTCAATGTCTTTCCTGTAGTGAGAGGCCCAAAACTGAACACAACATTCAAGGTGCAGCCTCACTATGGCTGAGTACAGAAGGAAGACCGCTTCCCAGCTCCTGCTGGCAACACTATTTCTGATACAAGCCAAGATGCCATTGGCCTTCTTGGCCACCTGGGCACACTGCTGGCTCATGTTCAGCTCAGTGTCAACCAATACCCCCAGGTATTTTTCACTCACACAGTCTTACAGCCACTCTGCCCCAAACCTGTAGCATTGCCCAGGGTTGTTGTGGCTGAAGTGCAGGACCCAGCACTTGGTCTTGTTGAACTTCATCCCTTGGCCTCAGCCCAGCAATCCAGCCTGTCCAGATCCCTCTGAAGGGTAGATTGACACTTCCTGCCAACTTGGTGTCATCTGCAAACTTACTGAGGGTACACTTAATCTCCTCATCCAAGTCATCAATAAAGATATTAAACATGACAGGTCCTAATGCCAACACCCAGGGAATATCACTCATGACCAGCTGCCAGATGGATTTAACTCCATCCAGCATCACTCTCTGGGCCCAGCCCTCCAGTCAGTTCTTTATCCAGTGAAGTGTGTACCTGTCCAAGCCAGTGTCAGAAGCTTTGCTGAAGTCTAGGTAGACTATGTCAATAGCCTTTCCCTCGTCCACCAGGCCAGTCACTCAGTGATAGAAGGAGATCAGCTTGGTCAAGCAGGTACTGCCTTTCATGAACCCATGCTGGCTGGGCCTGATCTCCTGGTTCTCTTGCACATGTCCTGTGATCTCACTCAAGATGGTCTGTTCCATAACAATTGGTTCTCAGGAGCAGAGTGTGGCACCTCCTTCTGCTTCCTCTCTTCAGGGTGCTGTGTGAAACAGTGCAGTCACCTCTTAGCCTTCCCTGCAAATTAGACAACCTAAGTTTCTACGGCCTCTTCTGATACCAGCTTTTTAAAGCCATGCTTACCAACATGTAGACTGTCAAAAGATTTGATTTCTTGAAATGCATGATTTCTTGAAATTGCAGACACACAGGCTGATTGTGCTTACAAGTATAGATCTTGTAACATTCATTAGAATTATCCTAGAAAGCTAAATTAATCTGAGAATGCATAAGAAATTTGCATTTCTTCCTTAAATAAACTGTGCAAGAGAAATAGAAAGAAAAAGGATAGTCTACCTTATCGTGCACTTTGTATAGGAATATAGTGTAATTGAGAAAAGACTGTTCTTCCTACTTGTTTACATGTTTATGTTCACTTTATACTGGTTGCAGTGACTTAAATATGATCACAGTAGTGAGTCCCTTCTTTCAAAGAAGAAAATAAATATTTTGAATCTAATCAAAAAGAAAATTATTGCCATCTAAATTGTTAGTGTTTTCCTCATTTGTATTCATTCTGTGCCATGATGATGTACAACTTTCATTTCTCTTCTACCCTGGAGGAGGAAGATAAGAGCTTGTTCAAGGGTGCAGTGGTTTTGACACATGCTGGATACTTTATTTTTCTGTTTTACTCTGTCCCATTTGAATTCCAGGACTGGTTATTGGAAAGCAGCATTTCCACAAGTCCCAAAGCCAAAAAATCCATTTCATGGACAGCCTGATATAAATCCACAGGTAGGCTTTCTTTCCATCATATATTAAATGTATGAAATGCGAACTAAGATTCTACTGCAGGTTTAAAGGTAATGTTTAAATGTTAAGGAACTTAAAAGAAAGAATAACTCTTTGCTGTATACTTAGGAACTACAAAAGAAAATCAGCAGGGAATTTGTTAAGGGAAGTCAAACACAGTACCCTTCTACCTCCAGGGGGCTTCTCCTCTTCCAGTCTAATGGGCACAGGGGTTAATGCTTCTGTTGGTAGGTCCACTACAAGGCACACACATGTACCAGCATGAAGAGAGGAGACTGAGACAGCCAGTCACACAGAGCAGCATGGATGCCTTTACCAACATCACACTGTCACCAACATCGGTCCCATATGCAGAGCCACAGACAGCCCAGTCTGGCTGCTTCTCTCCATCTAGGCAGGATGAACTTTGCCAAGTAGGACATGCACACATCTGCACTCAAGGCCTGTTCAGTTAGCTAAGCTTCAGGCCAAAGTGTACTCACCTAGATACACACATACCTTAATAAAGTTAATCCTTTTGTTCTAATTCTTTTGAAATTATCTGTGAACAGTATGCTGGAGAAAATCACACTTTCCCCCTACTCGCTTTCAAGCCAGGCTGAAAATCGTGTGTCAGCATTACAGAGGTGTTGAAATTTCAATATTTTGTCTTTCTAAGGAAAGCTTATCTGATAAGGGGGAAAAAAAAAAAAAAAAAAAAAAAAAGTGAAATATTTCCTTGAAATTTGCAAAAAAAATTTGAAATATTCTCAGAATTACACATACATAAGTTAACTTAGCCATGTGTATAAAACTAACGGAAGTTTTAATTTTCCTTTCAGATAATGGAGTGCAAAATGCAGTCAGTAACATCTGAAACTGAACAAATTATAGTAGTTGCTGAAGTAGTAAAATAGGAAAAACAAATGAGGAACCTAAAAGTGTACTTTTTAGTACTTTCCAGGTAATTTAGCTCTGCAGAAACTCAGGGATTAAATTGCATGAGCAGTGCAGCCAAGAAATAAGATTATTTATGTGTAAGTTTTTGAAATGCCTTTGTATTTTCTTTTAATTTCATCTTACTTTAGCTGTTTGGGCAACTGTCCTTATTGGGTATCTTCCGTTCTGTGAATATGATTTAAATATTTCAGTCAAGAAGTTTCAGTTGCATTTCAATTTGTTTAAGGAAAAACAATATTTTTATTTTTTTTTAATTACATTAAAAATACTAAGAGTGAGTATACTGAGAGGGCAGGCCAGCTATTCAGGGGGACCTTGACATGCTGAAGAAATGGGTTGATGGAAACCTCCTGAAGTTCAACAAAGGCAACTGCAAAGACCTGTACCTGGAACAAAGTAAATCCATGTATCCTAGTGAGTGGCTGACAGACAGGTTTGCAAACAAGGTTCTTTGGTCAGGGTAGACAAAAATCACCAGTGCATGCTTATGTATAGTCAGGTGACAGGAAAAGACAGACAAAGATTCCCCCTTCACTTAAAGCCTAGTTCCATACAAAGCTGATTCTGGAGCTGGATATATCAGAATAGTCTTGTCATCTGACTCCCCAATTTGGATGGTTGGAAAGTAAGCCATCCAACCGTTCCCACCTGGGGATGTTATGCTAGAAGCTCACCATGACTTCTAAGGTGATGTTAATATTCAAACAGAAAATGGTCAGGCATTTCGCCCCTTAATGGAATTAATCTTTGAGTACTTTCATTCACAATAAAAAGAACTTTATCCTCTGAGGTAGTCTTGTTGATTTTGACAGCTCACATATCTTGCTGCTTCTTTTGGCCTTGGAGGTTCAGGTTTTGAGGATGTCACAATGTTTTTCATAAATAAGTGAGAAACCATGGTTAGATCAAGTTTATGCTTTAGTGTACAACTGCTTTTTATTTTGTGACAAAAGCTTGGACCACAATTTCAGGCATCCAAATATAGTTATTTCACTGTTAGACTATTTTTTTTTTTACAGTGCTATATGTTTGATTATCAGATTAAACATTCCCAGGACAGTTTTCTTGCACCAAGACCAACTTCCATGTAATTTCGCTAGATGTGTTTCCTTAAACCTTAAATTTAGGTGAGCACATGAAAACTGCCGTTACATACTAGCCCCAGTCTGAGAATAGCCATAGTAACACTTAGGGAAACATGAAGACTTATCAGGAGACCAGCTTCTCAAATCAAAAGGGTGCAAGAAGGAAAGGAACAAATAACACTGGGTGTCCAAAGAAGGGATTAAATGTGGAAACTCAAATCTATACAATTCTCACAATAACCCAACTTAAGGGTTATAAGACCTGGCCAATCCATTCTGTAGCATCTTCAAAAGGTTGTGGAGACCAAGGAGGTCTTTACTGACTGGAGAATGTCAAGTACTGTTCCCATCTTTTGAAAAAGTTCTAAAGATTATCCCAGGGAACTCCAGGCCCGACAGCTTGGAATGTCATGATGGGAGTCCTATTGGAGCATGTCTCTAGGCACGATAAGGAGGTTACTGGGAGTAGTCAGTATGGTTTTTAAAAGAGTAAATACCCATGACAATTGGGGTACCAGAGGGTTCTATCCTTACATCTATCCTGTTTGACATCTTTGTCAGTGAGCTAGAGGAGGTCTTGTTTGTAGATAACACCGTGTGACCAATTCATTTGCTCAAAACAGAGGCCTGACAGGCTGAAGAAAAGGTGAAAAACCAAACAAAACCTGAATTCATCAATTAATCACTTTTAATTTAAGTTGCCCAAAAAAGGAAAGTTAGTGTTTTGTTGGTTTTTTGGGGGTTGTAAAAGTGATATTATCTTTTTCAAAGTAAGTGTTGTGAAAAAATTTCCTGTGCTTTTCTGAAAACTCTATGAATTATACTACTCACTGTCAGTCTGTTACAAAAGAGTTTCATGAAGTATTGGACAGCTTGTTGAATTCTATGGAAATCATTGTTCTATGTGTGATCTAATCCTTTTTTAATGAAAGGCTGGTGACATTGCTGAAACTTTTATCAGCCTAGTAGGCTTTTTCTCAGCAAATGCTAATGCTAAACCAAGATGTTATTATAATGGATGTTTCAGACCATCTAGAGTGAATTTCTCTCTTTTATTTATGGCAAACTACTCATGAATCGGCTACTAACATCTACACCAACACTGTGGAACACCACCTGCAAGAGTCCAGAAGACCACCTGTGGACCAAGAGTTCTGGCTCTGAAAGGAGCCAGAAGGCTTGGGGGAACTGGAGAGGTCTTTTCCCCAGCCTCATTGCTCCTGCGTGTCAGCTGCTCACATTGACAAAGCACAGAATAGCAGCACATCATTACACAATACCAAAACCATTTCTGGTTTATCATAAACACCAAGATAAGCAGTGTGTCAGTTCAGAAACTGTTGATCTGATGGTTCCCAGGAGAAGGTGGGGCAAGATGAAGGGAGACATGAAAGAGATCAGATGTCCTTGAAGGAAACCAGTCACCAATGGAATCAGTCATGGTCTTGTCTGCAAGAGAAAGCAGAGCACTGTGAGGGCCATTTACCCTTATGGGAAGGACCCAGAACCTAAGGACAGCCATGGAGCCATCAGGCCATGATCTCTCTGGCCAGAACTATCCCAGAGCAGCCATTGAGCAAGCACAGACAGCCTCATCCCAAGGAGAGGGAAGAGTGATGCACACAGAGCCCCAGTGAATTCATTCTAGAGCTTTGAAACACATTAGTCAAGACTCTGTGAATAGTCTGAAAGTACTAATCAGATGAGACTGTTAGACAATCCTCAGGTTATTCACAACCTGACCAAACAGGCCACCACTACAGGATGCAAATCCTTTTAACAAAATTAATTACCTTTCCAGGAAAGCACACAGGTGTAAAAGTGTTCAGAATTGTCTCTGAATTCTTAATTGGTCCTTTATCTATTTCCTTCGCCTGGAATTACTTGTCTTGTTACTCTCTTAGGTACTGTCCTTCAGACCTTCCTCAACCCTTTCTAGTGCTTGTTCCTCCTCTCCTGTTCCTAGGTGAAAGCCTAGGTGAGAGCAGGCTCAGGCCCAAATCCTCCCCAGTATCTCTCACAAGGCTCGTTCTCAACCAGCAGAAAACAGTAAGCAGTACTTGTCCTGAACATGTCTTGGAAAGAAAGAAATGGAAAAAAAAATTGAGCTATTTTAGCTCCCACTGTTAGAATAAAGCCAGAACAGACAGAATGAGAAGCCACTCCAGAGGATGGCAAAATTATTATAACATATTGCTCCTGGCTGAAGCAGCACAAACTAGATATTCAGGCTGTTCCCAGTTTATGTTTGTTAAGAGAAGGAAATGAACATGTAAGTCAGGTATTACCTTTGACTGAGCTGAGAAAGTACCTGTCATCCTATATCATCTCATTATCAAATAAGAAAAGAACATTTAAGATTTTTTTGTTTGTTCAAAATGCTAATATATCAGGCTATTTTCAAAGTGATAAGGAAGCTTAGCACCCTCTTTAGTTAGTTTTGACAGAGCATAACTGCGGTATGCACAATCTCACCTGGAACCACATAGATATCCAAGTGAATAACTATATTAGAATCGTATCATAGAATGGCCTGCGCTGAAAGTGACCACAGTGATCATCTAGTTTCAACCCCCCTGCTGTGTGCAGGGTTGCCAACCAACCACCAGATCAGGCTGCTCAGAGACACATCCAGCCTGGCCTTGAATGCCTACTGGGATGGGGCATCCACAGCCTCCTTGGGCAACCTGTTCCAGTGTGTCACCACCCTCTGTGTGAAAAACTTCCTCCTAATATCCAACCTAAACTTCCCCTGTCTCAGTTTAAAACCATTCCCCTTTGTCCTATCACTATCTACCCTCATGAATAGCCATTCTCCCTCCTGTTTATATGCTTCCTTCAAGTATCGGAAGGCCACAATGAGGTCTCCCCAGAGCCTTCTCTTCTCCAATCTAAACAAGCCCAGTTCCCTCAACCTTTCCCCATAGGAGAGGTGCTCCAGCCCTCTGATCATCTTAGTGGCCCTCCTCTGGACCCACTCCAAGAGCTCCACATCCTTCCTGTACTGGGGGCCCCAGGCCTGGACACAGTACTCCAGATGGGGCCTCACAAGAGCTGAGTAGAGGGGGATCCACCGGTCTCTTTCAGCTTGCTAGTGGAAATAATTACATTGGAGATACACAGTATGAAGATAGAAAATATTCTGTCAAAGCTTATTTTTACAACAGAAAAGTGATATATCCTTTCACAGTGGAGGTCTAAAAAAATACCAATAGCACGTGACAACTTTTCTCTCTTTTTCTTCCACTGCACTCTATTTTCACATTCATTTTAAACTTCATGAATATGGTCCTTTCTCAGTCTAGTGGTACTTTAGTGTTTTGATGGATTCGTTTAGAGGAATTTTGCTGAAGGCAGATCTTCTCTTGTCATCTTTGCAAACTTTCTTACCCAGCGACAATCTCCAGTTGTGGTGAGCCCTACAGTGGCTGCCATATCCTTATTTCCTGCTGTTGAAAAGAGGTAAGGGTCTTAACTAAGCTAAATGAAAAGTTCAGAAATGTGTAAAAAGGCTTTGTGTGAGCACTGCTATCTTCTCATCGGCTTTTCTCTTTCCCCCAGTTCCTCCTATCAGGTAGGAATACTGACATCCAATTTCTATCACAAATACCTGTGCCAAGGGTATTTGAATTGACAGAATCACCACATCACAAGCTGTAAAGCACCTCTGGAGGTCACCTGGTCTAAACCCAAGCTCAAACAGTTGGCTGATAGTACTCAATTATGACATATTTGACAAATAGACAATTCCAGACTACACTGACATATGCACAAGCAACATACTTCTTAGACTACATTAAAAAAAAAAAAAAAGAAAAGAATTGTTTACTGAGCAGAAGACTTGGAGCATGCCAACCCTCTTCCAACGTGCTGAAAAGCTGGCAAGGATTGAGTCAACACTAGGAATGTTGCTCGAGAGACCAGATTATTTGGCTGAAGCACTGCCTTACATACACTCTTCTCTCAGTATTACTCACTTTATCTTTACATAGTTTTCTTTCAATCATAAAATCAAGATTTTAAAGTGGGAAGTATAAGTACCACACCCTTTTGATAAGTATCCTTAGCTGATGTCGGGCAGGACAGAGCAGTATGGATTGAAAAACCAAGACATTTAGAATCTGAAATATCTGTGAAGTAATTCTCTATTGGAGGATCTCATCACACACACAAGAAAATAGTAATAATAAAGTGAGACTTTGGTTCAAGGAAAGAAGGGTTAGAAATATTTCTTCCTCAAGCAGACTAACTGCTAAGGACCCTATCCCACTCCCAAGAAGCTCAGGGAATTCTCTGTTGTCATGCCTGTATTAAGGGTGAAAGGTAAAGAGTAATTCAAACCATTCTGTCTGTGAGTACTTGAAAACAAGAAATACAAAGTCTTGCCTGAAGAACAGCTAGCTACTTCTACGTATATCACATATCATGTAAAACAAACTAGGAAGTGGCTAATACTCAGCGTGACCCAAAGCCACAGCTAAAGTTGCTGACAGCTAAAGCAAACGTTATGGTTTAGCTTTACATATTTTTATGACTGCAAAGCCTTTTACAAACTCAACATTCTATACAGCCAGTTGGGTCTTGATAAAATTAAATGTCCATGTTAAGAATTTCAAGCATTGACTAGTTGTATAAAATTGAAATCAGTGTAACATAACTGCAATTATTTATTTCCAAAACATATTATTTATGAAAATGTCTTTATTTGTAAGAGGGGTATTTCTATGAATATGTTGACGATCACTGTGTGCTTATGCATTATTTTATAATGATTTTGCACACTGTGACTGTTTATATAGCACAGCAGGAAGGAAGAGTTAGTTGCATGATCAGTTCGTGTGAAATCATTTGCATCTGCAAATTAGGAAATTTAAGGAAGTTCAAAAGCTGTAGGGGAAATGATAATCTGAGTAACTTTCTGGTTTGCAGAATTTGCTATTAAGTAGTGGTGCACTATAAGAAAACCTGGCAGATCTAAACACTTGCAAGCGTAAGTGCATTAACAGCTCTGATCCAAAATCAAACAAAATAGAGGAGGAGGTTTTTTCCGCAAGGAGGTATGTGTCTTTGTGTCATCTATTGCTTTATTCTTTTGCCACAAAATAAAAATGCGCAGAATACAAACATTTGCTAAGGATTCAGCTAGATCCACTTATACTAGAACATCTATGAAATCTGGATTAGCTTCCTGCTGTAGAAAGCCCAGGCAAAATACTGGTACTTTATACAGGATTCAAAGTCTATGAAATGCCTAAGATGTCTGTTGCTGTGGTTGACGTTTGTTATCTGACATTTATTTTGCAATAACTGAAAAAAAATATTATTTTCTGCATCCTTGGGGGTATTTGGATTTCTATGTCTTGTAAAAAAAGTTAATCGTAAAGTCATGGCATAGACAAGGCTGGAAGGCACCTATGGAGGCTGGTGAATCCCACTCCCTGTCCAGAACTGTCAGCTACAACAAGCTGCCCAGGGCTGTGTCCTGTCAAGTTGGACTATCTCCAAGACTGAAGACTCCACAACCTCTTTTAGTAGTTGTGACAGTATGTATCTACCTTCAAAGAAAAAATTGTTTTCTTATCTTTTAACAGAATGTCCTCTCTTTCAGTTTGTGCCCATTGCCTTTTGTCTGGTCACCGGGCACCACTGAGAAAAGTCTGTCTCCATCTTCTTTATTCCCCCGAGTTGTGTTATGCACATGGATAAGGTTCCCTTGAGACTTCCTCTCTCCAAGCTGAACAGTTCCAACTCTCTCCACCTCTCCTTTTTATGAAGGCTGTTCTACTCTCTTAACTGTATTTGTGATCCTTTGCTTGACTGACTTTATAGTATCTGTGTCTCTCTTGTACTGGAAAGCCCACAGCTGGACACAGGACTCCAGGAATGGCCTCACCAGTGCTGAGAGAGGGGAACAATCATCTTTCTCAGTGTGCTGACAATACTTTGCCTAATGCATCTCAGTTTACAATTAACCTACTTTGTGGCAAGGGCACATCACTGACTCATGTTCATCTTGATGTCTACCAGGACTCCAAGGACCCTCTCTGCATGGCTTCTTTCCAGCAGGTCATCTTTAGACTGTTGTGCTTGGGATTATTCCTCCCCATGAACAAGAACCCCAGGTGCACGTTTCCCGTTTGACTTCATGAGATCCTTGTCAGCCCATTTCTCAAGCCCATCCAGGTCACTCTGAAGCAAAACAGTATAATGCTATAACAACCATTTCTCCAAGTTTTATATCATCTACGAAAATGAAAAACAATCTAGAGGTTGATTCTTGGAGGAAAACATTTAGGCATCAATATGAGCTAAATACTTACTTGCCTGTTAGACATTGCCAGATTTTTCCTATGCTTATTTCTATGCCTCCTAGTATGCTTAATGGTGATCTCCATTTGCCCATGATGTATAAGCATTGGTTTGACTGCAGTGTAGAAAAATGAGTTTATGTTCACACCACCCTATGAGTGAAATTCATATTTCATTTACTGAAGGGTGTTGTGTGCAGGAGTAACTTTCCCAGAGCCACTCAAGAAAAGAAAACCACTGACAAAGCTAGGACTTCAAATTAAGAAATCTTGTTCTCAGGTGGCTTTTACTGGTAATATCCTACACTCACAGCTTGAGAGAAAAGAATGTGCCAACAAAGAGGATAAGAAAATAAAGTGTTTAGATCAGTATTTAATTGACGCCTCTGTAAAAACTGCTGCAGATATGCCATAACTTCTAAATGTGACCATATTTTCCTCCTGGAACAGAGATACAAAAGTCACTCCCGAGCATACTGAGTTTGCCCATGTCTTGCTACAGAACATCAAACATACTCACATACACTGTCATACAGTGAAAGTTTCTGTCTTCCAGGGATATGATCACTGTTGCTGAGTAAGATGCATCGTACATCTGGTAACGTTAGATAATAAGCTTAGCAGTAATTTAGATGTTTTCCTTGATAAGATTTTCCTAGTGAAAAATTAAACATAGATTCCATGTGCACACCACTAAATAAAAGAAAGCTAGGACTCTTCATGGTTCCAAGGTCAAGTAGCACTGGCCAGTTCATGTCCACTTAGCTTGGGTGGATAGATTGGCTTAAGAGCAAACCTGCCTTGGAGAGAGCTAAATTAAAAATTGAGGAGTGTAGACATCGTGTTCTTGAGTTCCAGAAACTGGAGCATAGGAAGTTTCACATGAATGTGCGCAAGAACTTCTTTACGGTCAGGGTGACAGAGCACTGGAACAGGCTGCCCAGGGGGGTTGTGGAGTCTCCTTCTTTGGAGATATTCAAGCCCCGCCTGGATGCCTGCCTGCTTTGGCAGGGGGGGTGGACTTGATCTCTGGAGGTCCCTTCCAACCCCTACGATTCTGTGACTCTGTGTGATTCTGTGATTCCCTCTGTGTCCTCCCCCATGCAGCAGCATAACTACATGCTGAGAGGCCAAGACACTTGTGAAGCTGGCCAGGAAAGGAAGAAAAAAAAGAAAAGAAAAGGGAAAAATGTGAGGAAACTCTACTTACATAAGCGTATTTTTGTTTCTGTTTGTGTGATCCTCCAGGTAACTCTCCAAATTGTTTTGGTATAACTACGCCTTCTTTCTGACACCTTCAATGGTGAGGTCTGTTTGGAACAGAGAGAGTTTAACCACATCCGTCTGCAAAAGATCTGTCTGGGAAAGGGTAATGGTCCTAGAGGCACAAAGCTCCTTGAGACGTGGTGCTGGAGCCATTTGTTTGGCTTCCAGGCAGAAAGAATGAAAGAATAAAGCAAAAGGATTAGGTCCTTCTGCAGCTCCTCTATCCGTTGCCCTGAATGCAGCCCAGAGAAAATTCAGGAGACCTGGCTATTTGTTGGTGCATTCAGTTAGGGGAATGGGAAAAAAAAACACCAAAACAAAGTAGTAATTACCCAACATTGATTTCTCGTGTAATTTCTTTAAAAGTCAGTCAACTGTGAAACATAAATGCATTGGGAAGCAAAGTCCTTCAGTGAAATGTCGCTGAAGTCAATGAAAAAGATCATTTCTTCTGAAGAACACCTGTAGCACCTGCTATTCCTGTTGCAAGCCCAATGACATGCCCAGAGCCTGGACAAAACAGTGCCAGCAAGCTTTCCTCTAAGCAGGCAGGGCTGCAGATGACTCATTTGGCAGTGCTCCAGATGAGCATTTCCACAAGAAAACAGAGAATTAGCAGTATGGACCCTACAGAAAGCAGGGTAGTCATGAGAGCAAACAGATGAAGGTGACAAGAATGAAGCAAAGACAATAAAGGAAAGGTGAGCAGATATTTTAGAGAGAATAAAAAAACAAACACCTAAAAGCCAGGGTAGAATGAGGAAATAAGCAACCAAGAAAAGACTAAGTGACTGAACAAAAAATATAAAATGCAGAAAAATATGGTTATGGGAAAAGAGGTAGAGAATAACAGGAGGTCTTGACATTCCTGTGTACATTCCTGTGGAGATCACTGAGAGCACGGGTAAGTGAAATAACTGTTGAGACCAATATCTCATAGAACATTTCAGTACCAGTCCTCTGTACTGCTTGTACTTGAGATTCTTCAGTATCACTTCCCAGCAGCTGTGGCCACATCCTCACTGTTGCAGAACAACTTAGAAAGAAAAGTCTGATGCTAAACAGATAAGCAGGAAAGTGCCAGTCTACCATGAAGACTCTATCTGCTGATGCACCAGTGCCGTGTCCTGTCCTGTCTCTATTTCTGGAGATTCTAACAGATGGGTGTCATGTTGAGACATTTCCATGAAGTGTTAGGAGCCCTTCAAACACATTCAAAACTCCAGCTTACTTGAATCAGACTGGATTTTTGCTTAAACCACAAATGGGGTCAGTCTTGATCTGTTCTCCTGAAATGTCCATAACAGTTAATATAGAAAAACAGACAATCAACAGACTATTTGCAAGTTTCTTTTTTTCCTGTGTTCCTGTATTTACCAAATAGTCCTAGAATTAGCCCTAAAAATGTCTGCAGTCAAGAAAATGCCTACAAGAAAATGCACAAGAAAATTCTGACCCTGCAACAAGTGTAAAACTTAAAGTAGACAGTTCTGGGATGAGGGATATCAACATCTAAGAACAGGATGTGGGGGTTAGTCTAGTTTGAAAAGTACAGAGCCGTTTATGATAGACAACAGGTAAAGATCCAAAAAAAAAAAAAAAAAGAAAGTAATATTTTGTTGTTTCTGTTGTTATTTTTGTTGTTGGGTTTTTTTTTTTTTTTTTTAGGAAAAAATATTCCAAATCAAGGGAACTAAGCAAAGGAAAACAGAAAATGGGACATACAAAAAGAAATAGGAAAATACAAACGAGCTTAAAAAGATTTCTATCAGCTGTAACTAAAGGCTTTAAAACAGGCACTGAGAAATGATTTAAGTGTACCAGGAGCAGTGAATAGAATTCAACCAGAAAACCATGGACTGTAATGTGAACTTAAACAATTAATGTATACATAACGACCTACTTGTAGGTGACTTAATATCAGAGTAAACCCCCCACAGGATGCCTACAGGAATGTTAGTTGGTCTGTTTCATTATCAAAACATAATTCCCACGTCAAGAGGGGAAGGATATCTCATGTCTTCTGAGGAATTCCTCTTCAAATAGGATCATTAAGATAATACTGTCTCTTCAGGGAAAATTAGTCTGAACACTACACAAAGACAGAATAAGGTTCTGGAAGATGTTCACAGCTTATGGAAAGAAATTTATAGGTTCAGAGGACCAGAAAGGCTAGGAATTAAGCTGTATACTGTTTACTAATATATAGTTATTCAATCAACTAAATTGTACTTTAAGACATAGAGTCATATTGTCAAAAATAGCCATAAGGGGGGGATAAGCAAAGGGGTAATAAGCAGCTGGGTTCAACACAGAAACACGGCATGAAATTATTACAAAAATTAGAATGTAATTACATTGATAAGCAAATCTGATTGAAAATAAACACATTCTCAAATCAGGAGTCACCTTTCTCTGTCATCTATGAGAAATTTGTAAGTATATCCATAAAAGATAGGAAAAAAAGTTGGGAAAATCACTTAAAACATATGACTTACAAAAACCTTGATGTAATAGTCATATCCCAAAAGCGTGAGTCTTCAACTCAGACAAACATCTGTCTGCTAATTTTGGATTAGGTATCAGTGAAGCAGATTTAGCACTTTCCCTGACTTCTTAAGTGTATTTTATAGTCAAAGTTCAATTGTGGATCAGTTTATTTGTTAGTTTAAAATTGTTGTGGACACGGTCCTGTAAGGCAGCATCAAATTTTGATTATGAAGAATACATTCTCACACTTTACATCCACAGTAATATTCAACAAGTTCTGGATCCAAAAGAAATAAGGAACAAAGAAAGCATAGGAAAAATGGATCATGTTTTATAGTGGGATGCAGGAAACTACAGCTAAGAAATGGGATTATTTAGTACACTCAGTTCTCCATGAAAAGGGGTGAAAAGTGAGGAACCACATTAAAAAAAATAAAAAAATAAAAATGTATTTAATTCAGGTTAGTCAGGAACTGATAGAAATGTGAAGTTTATGATGAATGCTTCTATTTGGGGTACTCAATACAATAGGAAAGCAGCTGAATCTAAGGTTATCCATAGTCAAATGGCCTGTGGTAAGGCTCATCAAAGTTCCAGCATCTGGGGCACTTTTCTGAATGGAAAGCTTTACTAAGCTGGTATGTGATCAGAAAAGAAAAGAAGAAAAGGTGATAGTAAATAATGCTGGAACTGACAGAGTCATAGAATCATAAAATCATTAAGGTTGGAAAAGATCCAAGACCATCCAGTCCAACTGTTCACCCACCAACAATATTTTCACACTAAACCATGTCCCTTAGTACAGCATGTAAACATTTCTTGAACACTTTGAGGGATGGTAACAACCACTTTGCCTGTAATTTAGGGAATTGCTTTTAAGCCATGGTTGTCCAATCTTTTGGTTTGCCTTTGTCCACATACAAAATGTATAATATAGTTAATATACATGAGTAACAAAACTTTTTCATATATATATATAATTAAAACATAAAAAGGAGGGCAACAAAAAATACAATTAGTGCAATAATTTACCTTGATTTTGTGAATCACAAATCAAATACATATCACAAAACTCATTAAAAGTCTATCTAAAATTATATTATATTTTTGTGAGCTTTTTGAGAAGTTACGTATTTCTTCCTCAGTGAATGAGTGATGTTATGAAGTAACAGAAGTCCAAGTTTAATAAGAAATTAGAAAATTTACATGTGTGCTTAATAACAAAACAAAAACACCATACGTCTCCACAGATATACATACATGTAAGTAGATTGAAATATTATTGGCAATCATTGCATTTTACTCACCAAGCAACACAAACACATGAACAGTGTAATGCACAGAGACATCAGTTCAGCTTAATGTGTGTGGTGGGCACAAGAGGTGTAACTAGCACTGCACTGCACATCTCTCCACAGCATTCCTTTGTTGCCTACACAGTTGGCACTTGAGCTATGCTCAATGAATTAATGAAAAATGTTGTTAAAAATCACGTAATAACAATAAAGTTTTTAATTTTGTGGGACCACACTACTAGCTGCCCAGGGCTGCATGTGGCCTGTGGGCTGTGGGGTGGACAACTCTGTTTCAAACACTACTAATGTTTTGCTGCATGAATATTTGAAATCAGCCTCAAATTCTTTTCAAGCAAAACTGTAAATTTGCCAGAGCTAAGAAAAGTAGGTCAGTATTTAATTCCTGCTAAGACCTGTCAGATATTGAGATTTTTCTCCTCCTGCTTTGCATGGACAAGTTAGAGCTCATGGTGTTTTCCATGCACAACTTAGGTGCTAACAGGAGGAGGAAAAAGCTTTTAACTTGCCTTGGTGCTGATGCTGGGTTTAACAGGGCACTCCTGGAGAAGTGAGTCAGCCACAGCCTGACACAGCCAAAAACCAAATTGCCCACTTCCCAAAAGATGCCTTCACCAAAGAGTTGAAAGACAATCTAGGTGGTCATTCTGCAGCAGAAGCTGGAGCACTGCATGATGTGACAGTGGCACAGGCTGCCCAGGGAGGTGGTGCAGTCACCGTCCCTGGAGGTGTTCAAGAACCATGCAGATGTGGCACTGAGGGACGTGGTCAGTAGGCATGGTGGGGGTGGGTTGGGGTTGGACTGGATGATCTGAGAAGTCTTTCCAACCTTAATCATTCATTCTTAATCATCCTGGACATGTTCAGGAAACATATGGATGTGGCACTGAGGGGTGTGGTTAGTAAGCATGGTGGGAATGGGTCAATCTTTGGTCAAGATGATCTTAGAGGTCTTTTTTAATCTTAATGATTCTGTGACTATGATTCTATGGTAAAATTGGCAGGGCTGTTCACAGGATTGGAAAACAAGAATGCTTAGCTTTTTGATGGTTAGGGCAAATATTTCAGAGAACAGTAATCCTAAGTCATGGTCCCTGCACTGTCAATGAGTGGATGTGTAGTAACAAGAGTTAGTGGCCTCTTCATCTGAAACTGCTGTCTTGCAGTTGAT
Organism: Alectoris magna; assembly: GCA_030625065.1. NCBI lineage: Eukaryota > Metazoa > Chordata > Aves > Galliformes > Phasianidae > Alectoris > Alectoris magna. The sequence continues at coordinate 67,666,616 of CM060560.1, forward strand.
AATAATAGTATAGTAATGAGTTTACTCAGATCTTTTAAAGAATAAGTACCTACCAGAAATCCTGAAGCACAGACTTTGCTCAGCTTTTCTGAAGAATATGTTCTAGGGGTGAATTAAATAGCTTTCTTTTGCTCTTGTCATGAAGAAAATGAAGATTTGGAGCAAAAAAAAAATATATATGCATTTTGATATAATTTTCTTTTGTTTAAATTTTTATTTTCTTTTTGCCCCTGAAGGTTTATTTGCGTCTTTACAGAGAAGAAAAGATGTGTGATGCTCTTGGACTCACATGCATGATTTGTTGTTGTATGATGCTATTTTGTCCTTTACATGCTGACCTCCAGTGTTTGGGGTGTAAGTATATTTTTAGGAAGTCTGAGGAACAGTGTTTAATTCCTTGTTTATTAGAGTTATTTGAAATTAAGCTGGCAACAGTGAATTTAGGCCTGAAATATACTATACTCTCTATTTAACAATAACAGCACCGTATCCTAACTTGAACTTATCCTGTAACCATTTCAGCGGGGACACAAGAATTTCCTATCTCAAACTTGACACTGAATTGGAGAAGAATGGAGCTGTCCTGGCAAAGCAGCAAGAACTTCTCCAGTTACAAATGTACCATGGCTGCAAATTTCGAACGCAGAGAAATGAAGGTAAACATGCCGTTCATTGAGATAATTTATTGCACTTTTTTTGTTGAGCTCTTACAGATTTAATTTACCTTGAAAAAAAAAAAAAAATTGCATCAGTTGGCTTTAAAATCTGTAAGTGACTGTTTGCAGTCGACATCTTGATCTATGGAAAGCCATTGCTGATGCCAGGGTGTAATTGATGTGAAAGAAGCTTCCCAAAAGAAGCACAGAAATGAGGTTCGGTCACCCAAGAGAAAAGGAGGGGATAGCCTGAACTGCAGCTGTGGTGAAGCATGAATGGGAATGTAGCTGCAGAAAAAAAAGTGATGTGAGACTAAGAGAGATACCTGGAGAATCTAGAGGGACACAGATCCTTCAGCTGAAAAGTGAATATTCCAAATGATGTAATGGATTTTCAGTGTCTCAAGTTCTTCGCCTATTTCTCAGTAAACTGGAACGAGCCTCTAGGACACATTTTGTTATAAGCTCATGCTACCCTAACAGAAAAGTTGAGGAGACTCTGGGGGAGAGGAGGAGACAGAAAGAGAGACAGCTTATTTAGAACAGCAAAGCAGAAGTTTAATTGGAAATATGTACTACAATAACACACCATACTGTCACTGATGATTTTAAATCTAACGCCATAGATATCTTTCTTAACCCCTGTGGAGATCAGACGAAGATTTTTGTTTAATTGGGATCCTCTGATTTAATTTCATTTTGGTTGTCCTGTTGATTCAGCATCTTCTCTTATGTTGTTGGGTTAATATTAATATTAGCCTTCCTTAATAGTCATATGCTGGTATAGAAATATTTTTTGCGTAGTTGTGCTTTCAATTACTCAGTTTCATTCTAGATTATCCTCAATTTGTAAAGAAGAAAGTTAGTCCTTGAGCATAAAACATCCACAGGCATTTGAGGCAGTGGCACAGGCTGCCCAGGGAGGTGGTGGAGTCACCATCCCTGGAGGTGTTGAAGAACAGCATGGATGTGGCACTGAGCGACATGGTTAGTGGACACAGTGGGGGTGGGTTGGGGTTGGACTTGATGATCTGAGAAGTCTTTCCAACCTTAATCATTCTATGATAGCACACATACACACTAAATTTTGGCCTTAGGAGTTATTGCTGACTGGCCCTTTCAGATCCAGCACTGTCTGACATAGCAGAGGAAAATCAGAGAAGCAAAATATGTACATGTTATTTTTCAGGTGAAGAACAAATTGTGCAGGTTTGAAGTAGAAGATAGTGTGCCTCTGTACAGAGGAGCAGTCTTTACCGTGACAGTACCTAAGGAAAACATCTCAAAAATTTGCCCATTTATCCCTGAAGGTAATGCTCATGGTCTGGGTAAGGTTTTCTCCTTTTACAATCCTTCAAAGGTAAACAATGCCACAGGAAGCTTCTTTAAACAGTAGTTAAATATTATTTTCTATTTAAAATGCTTTTCTTTCTGCAAATCTGTTTAAGCCATTTGTTCTCTACTGACCGTTCTGCAGTTCTGCAACAGAGGTGTTACAAAAACGTATCAATAATTGTGTTATTCCTTTTCTTGCTAAGGCTCCAAGATGCTGCTAAACTACAGTGGTTTCAGGGTGATTCAAGTATCCGTTCTGGCTGTTTCACCACTAAAGTCACTAGTGCTTCTGCAGCTGCATGTACCTGGGTTATTTCGGACTTGGAAAAAGTGATAAGATTAAGTAGTTTGCAATCTTTTCTTGGGGATTCCACAAGGGAAATGTTTTCACAGAGCCCTGAAAAATACAACCCACGACACTGCCTTTTAAATGTTCTTCCCCACCTGGAACTCAGGTCAAGGCATGAAGGTCTCACAAGGGGCCTCCCATGTTTCTCAGGTGCCTTCAACATGGGGCGCTTAGGAGTTATGCAGAAATGTAGAAACCAGTTGGGTGGCTGAAGTTGAGGCACACCACAGAAACAAACAGAGAAATGGCTGAAGGAGAAGGAAGAATGAGGCTGAGCACATCTGCACAGCCCAAAACGGAGCTGACAAAGAAATGAAGCTCGCACCTGAACCTGCTCCAGGAAAGGAATGAAGTTGCGCTCACTCTTGTCAGGGTGGAAAACTCTAGCCAGTGGGCAATTTGATCCTCTTCTGATCCTTCAGGAGAGGATTCTTGATCATTAGTCACAAAAGAACTACTGCCCTCTGTAGCACCAAGGATGGTGTTAAAAGCCTGCGTGCCTTTGTTTACCTATGTGAATGCTCTGCTCACTCCCCAAGTTCAGACATAGGCAAAATACAGTGGGAGTCCGGTTTTATCTGAGCTATCATTCCTAGTGCAAGCAAAAATTGGCTGGAGTTGCAGGTGTAAGTATGTGCCAAGAGAATGAAACCAACAGGGCAGGACAGAAAGGGGAGGGGAGGGGAGGGGAGGGGAGGGGAGGGAAAGAGATTTGTTGGAAGGGACCCACAAAAGTCAAATTCCACTGCCTGACTAATTTTACAGCTAATTCTCAGCCTCTCCTCATAGGACATGCCTTCAGTCTTCTTAACAGCTTTGGTGCCCTCCTCTGGGGACTTCAAGTTTCTGAAAGTCCATGTTATGTTGTGGAGCCCAGAACCACATGCAAAATGTGAGATGGGACCACACTGGTGCTAAATACAGAGGGATAATCACCTCTTGTGACCAGCTGGCCATGCTGTGTTTAACGCAGCTCACAATGTGGTTTGCCCTCTTGACTGCCACAGCATGCTGCTGGCTCATGCTGAGATGCTGTCACCAGCATCCACAGGCCCTTCCTGCTGAGCTGCTCTTCAGCCACTCCTCTCCCAGTCTGTGCCTGTGTCCAGCATTGCTCTGTATCAGATGCAGCACACAGTATTTACCTTTGCTGAACTTCATGCCACTGATGATTGGCCAACACCCCAACGTATCTAGATCCCTCTGCATGGCCTCTTGTCCTCCAGGGTGTCAGCAGCACCTCCCATTTCAGTATTGTGAGCAAATCTGCTGGGAAGACTTTCCACTCCAGCTTCCAGAACACTGATAAAAGTTTTGAACAGAATCGTCCCTAGAATTGAGGGACAACTGCCAATGAATGGCTGTCAGCCAGATGTAGCCCCATTCACTACAACCATTTGAACTCTGCTGTTGAGCCAGTACACCTTCCAGTGTAGTATGAACTTGTTTACCTCATGGTTGGACAGCTAGTCCAGAATGATGTCTTGAGGGACAGTACCAAAAGCCTTACTGAAATCCAGAAAGATTACGTCTGCTGCCATGATTCTCCAGCCTGGAGCAGTCCATACATTTTTTTCTCATAATGGAAATTGCTATGTTTGCAGGTATTAATGGGTCAGCCATTGAGAACTTCTCCTGCGTGATTTATGACATTTCCTTCATGAACTGCACTTGGCAGGCAGGCAGGAATGCTCCAGGAGATACCCAATATTTTCTCTACTGGCAGAACTCGAGGTAAGTAGGTCTTCTTGAGTTTTGGGTAGTACAAATTCTCAACATATCACTCTGCCTATATTTAACTAAAACTCCTTGTTATATATACGTTCTGTTATCTACAGAGATGATGACCAGACAGAATGTGAACTTTACACTAAAGATGAAAATGACAGAAACATGGGATGTAAATTCCAAAATGTGACAATCAAAGATAAAACTACTTATTTCCTGGTGAATGGATCCCACAAATCCTTCCTGATCCAGTTCTATGATAATTATACAAAACTATACACAATTGGTAAGTAGGCACTTTTATTATTGCTGTAGCAAAAGGAAAAAGAAAAAAGAAAAGAAAAAAAAAAAAAAAAAAAGGAAAGCTGGGAATTTTTCTCTGAAGGAAAAAAAGAAAGAGAATAAAACATCTGTGTGCAGCTGTTATAGGACTCTATACAGTAATATAAACTTGATTCCCTATAGCTGAAAAGATAGAATTCCTGAAATTAACTTAAAATGAACAAAGGCAGAGTGCCTGAAATAGCAGTTTGGGGAACAGTGTGAACAATTCCTTGGGACTCAAGTGGTGAGAAATCAACGGTGAAAAGATTTTTAGGGCAGCTTTCCTGTGGGCTCATTTCTCCACCTCAGTAATTCCATGTCTATGAGAGCTGCAAGGGCACTGTGCCCTAAAACCAGAGGGAGGATTCAACTGGCAGATTAAGACTGTATTAACTAAATAAGTGGGTACCCGTAAGTGATCTATATGTTTAAGTTCTGATAGAGATTTGGGGCAGGATTCAGTTGCTGAAAACCATGCCCCTGGTGCCATTTGAGACACCTTCCAGCATCCAGAAGGTTTGTAGATGTAGGTCAGAAGTTCAATAGCTGTAGCATCATAGTCTCTGATTTTCATACTGTATTTTACCTGTGTTTAGCAGATAACATTTCCTTCTACCATCAGCACACAGCTGAATTAGTTGCCTCAGCTTCACATACATTTGGCTAGTAACATGTGAGTTGTAGTTGATTACTGATCATATCTACATGAATTTCATTTCATTCCAGAAAGACTCCCTCCTCCATTGAGTGTCACTGCCAACTGTACTAGCAATCCAGGAGGTTGCATAATTACATGGCAACAACCTATTCTAAGTCATGTGGAAAATGCAGACTGTTTTGAGTATGAAATTAACATACAAAATAAGGTAAAAACAATGTACTGGTTTGCATTTGGCACTGTACCTAGCTACATGTATCTAAATAACATGCAAACTTCTGTTCTGAGTTCATTGACTTCTGATAAGCTGTGGCATGTTCTCCCGCTCCAGTCCTGCTGTTCTAGCTTACATTGCTTCTGACTTTTTTTCAAACTAATATATCATAGAATAAGAATCACAGATTCATAGAATGGTTTGGGTTGGATAGGACCTCTAAAACAACCCAGTGCCAACCTCCCTTCTGTGGGGAGGGCTTCCACTCACTAAATCAGGCACTGAGTGAGTGGAGGTACCAGGGATACTCACATGGTGATGACAGATAAGACTCACACATACTGGAGGGGCCATCTGAGGCCAGGCAAAATACTACGCAGCAGCTGTAAGGGGCACTGCATGGCTAAGTGAAGGCAGCTCACTAACACCCACCTTGTCCACAGCAGACCAATGACTTCCATCCATGTCCTAGGTTCAGAAAGCTCATCTAACAATGTGTAATGGTGAAATATTAATCTTTATGATGCATCATACACAACAGGTTTATTTTTCTTACTTTTCCATAATGACAGCTGTCTTGCTGACATTACATGTAAATGTTTCCTGGATCCCATCTTTTCAATACTCTCTGGAATCCTTACCACAACCACTACCGGTGATACTGCTTGCTAATTTCTACACCTATGCTGTTCATCTTAAATATTTCAAAAGGTTCTTCAGTCCACGTTAATGCTTTTGTTCTTGTTAATTAAATGTTGATTGCACTGAATCTGTAAGTAAATATTCACAGTGATTTTGAATATGAATCACTCCGATGTCAAGGTGGGGGTTCGACCTTCATTTCATTCCAGAAAGACTGGAAAGGCTTCTCCCAGGTGGCTAGGAATCAGACAAGAGGGTATGGCCTAAAGTTGTGCCAGGAGAGGTTCCATTTGGATATTTGGAAATATTTCTTCTCCAAAAGAGTGGTCAAGTGCTGGAATAGGCTACCCAGGGAGGTGGCTGTGTCATCATCCCTGGAGGTATTCAAGGAATGTTTAGATGAAAGAATCATCAAGTCACAAAATGGCTTGAGTTGGAAGGGACCCCAAAGATCATGAAGCTCCAGCCCCCCTGCCACAGGCAGGGCCACCAACCTCCAGATCCGGTACTAGACCCGGTTGCCCAGGGCCCCGTCCAATGTGGTCTTGAACACCTCCAGAGACGGAGCATCCACAACCTCTCAGGGCAGCCTGTGCCAGCTCCTCACCACTCTCTCTGTAAAGGACTTCCCGCTGACATCCAGTCTAAACCTTCCATCCTTGAGCTTAAAACCATCCCCCCTTGTCCTGTTACTGTCTGCCCTAGTAAAAAGTTGATTCCTCTCCTTTTTACAATCCCATTTTAAATACTGGAAGGCTGCAATGAAGTCTCACAGCAGCCTTCTCTTGTCCAGGTTGAACAAGCCCAGCTTCCGCAGCCTGTCTTCATGGGGGAGGTGCTCCAGCCCTCTGATCATCTTTGTGGCCCTCCTCTGGACCCGTTAAAAGAGTTCTGTGTCTTTCTTGTACTGGAGGCCCCAGACCTGGACGCGGTACTGCAGATGGAGCCTCACAAGAGCCGAGTAGAGGGAGACAATCACCTCCCTCTCCCTGCTGGCCACTCCTCTTTTAATGTAGCCTAGAACATATTTGCCTTCCAGGCTGCAAGCGCACACTGCTGGCTCATGTGCAGCTCCTTGTCTACCAGGACCCCCAGGTCCTTCTCCACAGGGCTGCTCTCAAGGAGTTCTTCTCCCAATCTGTATATGTACCTGGGATTACTCCGACCTAAGTGCAAAACCTTGCACTTTGCTATGCTGAACTTCATTAGTTCCACATGGGCCCACCTTTTGAGTTTGTCAAGGTCACTCTGGATGGTATCCCTTCCTTCTAACATGTCAACTGCACCACTCAGCTTGGTGTCATCTGCAAACTTGCTGAGGGTGCTCTTGAGTCCGTCATCAATGTCTTGATGAAGATGTTGAAGAGCACTGGTTCCATGACAGACCCCTGGGGGACATCACTCGTCACAGTCCTCCACCTGGTCACAATGCCATTCACCACAACCCTCTGGCTGTGACCATCCAACCAATTTCTTATCCACTGAATAGTCCACCCCTCAAATCCATATTGCTCCCATTTGGAGATAAGGAAGTGATGGATGACCATGCCAAAGGCCTTGCACAATTCCAGGTGGATAACATTGATCACCTTCCCTTTGTCCACCGATGCAATCACTCCATCACAGAAGGCCACCAGATTGGTCAGGCATGACCTTCCCTTGGTAAAGCCATGCTGGCTGTCTTGAATCACCTGCTCATCCCTCATGTGCCTTAGATGTTGTAGTAAGGGACATGGTTTAGTGGGGAAATACTGGTGGTAGGTGGATTGTTGGATCGGATGATCCCAGAGGTCTTTCCTACCTTAATGATTCTATGTCCATCAGAGTTCAACTGGAAGAAAATTTCCTGTTCATATCAGTTTCGTGCCCTGTGTTATCAACCTACTGTTAAGTTACTGCCTCCGGAACTGCTACTTTAGAGAATGTTTTTTTTCACTCGGATAATTCAGATATACTCCTGCTGGATGTGAGTGTGCATTGTATAGAGGCAAATACAGCTCCCAGCTGCTCACATAATTTGTTTTCTTCCTTTTCTAAAATGAAACAGAGGAAGACAAGACTCTGAACAAAGTGCTATATTCTGGGATGTTACTGGGGCAGAATCTCCATTTGGATTTCACTTTAAAATTATCAGTGAAAAACAGAGAACAATAGAGGGGGAAATACACTATTATTTGACAAGAAAACCAAAACAATTTGGATTTGTCTTTATTTTGCAGAACAAGACCCCAGAAGAGAAAAAGGATCCTCCTGTAATCGTAAGTATTCTTATCCCAACAAACTTGCACTTTTGCCCTGTTTATCATGTAAATCACTGTGATATAGGATATAGCTGTCCCTGGAACTGTGGCTTTTCCATCAACATAGGAGCTCAGGAATATATTTTCCTGTGGCAGCATCATGTGTAAGCTTCTTAATATTTCCCTTTTGGATGGGAATAGGGAGAACTTCCCCTGCACTTCACAAAAGGTCACACTTTCCATTTATTTCACAAACAGATTTTAAGAGAGCTGTTGCTTTTTTTTTTTTTTCCTCTTTAATAAAAATTGGAAATATTTTTTTTCTTGTGTCTTTTTGTGGGTGAATATCACTGTAGTTCAGGACAGAGAGATGGAAGGAACATCGAGATCTTCGAAATAAGTGAAACTGTGACACAACCTATATCAGTCTTGCCCTTGCGAATGGGCAATTCTCGGCCTTGCAAGCATCCTCGACAGCCTCCGGGCTTTGCATAAAGCACCACAAAGCCTGACGATCCATACCTGGTGTTGGATTGTCTCAAAGGCATCAATTCTATTTGACGAAAACAGACACCGTCCAGGGAAGTCTTTGCATGGTTTGCAGCCTTGGAGGCTGCTTCTCCAGCTTCAGCTTTCTGTCCTGTTTTATATTTTTTAGGATATATATGTGACGAAGAAAACAAGATATCCTTAACAGAATAAATTTAAGCACCAACGAATTCCAAAAAACATATTTAAATTCCAAAAAATGTCAGTGGTAGGATGAACGAATGGGTACCAGGGTTTAAAATTTGGGGGAAAGATCATCTAACCCTATACCTGCAAAGTCATAAAAATAAGTTTCTTTTACAGAATTTGTATCGGGAAATTAAAACTCAAATTTTATTAATAGTTGCCGATGGAGTGAAATACAGCTTCTGCCTCTGATTGTAGGTAGCTGAAAACAAATATGAATTCAAAAGTCACAACGCAGGAAAAAAAAGCATTCTGAAAATCAGAGCACGTGGAAAAAGAAGATGTTCTGTAAACAGAAAGTGGGGGGAATGGAGTGACCCTGTAGAGTTTGGTAAGACTGTGAAATATTCTTGTAATCTAGGCTGGGTTAGGGGATTTTTTCAGTATTAATGTGTTTGCAAACTTTTCTCTCTCACACTCACAGGTAGGAATAAAATCTTAATTCTCACTCAGTGACATGGAAAGAGCAGGGTAGAAATTATTAATGTAGATGAAGTGCTCAAATCCTGTGGCAACGGATGCTGGTGGCCCATGAGTAACTGTGTTTGTGATGGCATCTGTGACGCAGACAGCAGGATCACAGGAAGCGGCTGAGGTGTACCCAAACTGTCTTCTGTCAGAAGTTCTGAAAGTCCCCTTAAATTTTCAAATTCATAAAATCACAGAATGGCCTGGGTTGAAAAGGACCACAATGACCATCCAGTTTCAACCCCTCTGCTATGTGCAGGGTGACCAACCACCAGACCAGGCTGCCCAGAGCCACATCCAGCCTGGCCTTGAATGCCTCCAGGGATGGGGCATCCATAACCTCCTTGGGCAACCTGTTCCAGTGCGTCACCACCCTCAAATTCATCCTTCTGAATCTTCCTGTTCCCTGTTTCCTGAACTTTCCTGTAACAGTCCCACCTCTATCCCCACTTTTCATTCTGAGACTTGTTCTCCTCATTGCCTGGATTTTTTATTTTTCTCTGCAGTTTAAACATTCAGAATGCTCCAAAGCGCATTAAATGCACCCGAACTTTTGAACAAAGTTCTGTATGATACCAAGTAGTTCAGGTGCAATCAGAGTTAACGCTTTCTGGCAGACCACTGACATTTCTCTCTTGGATGTTTCAGGTGGAGAGAAAGATTACTTTATTTTTGTGATTTTACTTCTGATAGCGCTTGGAACAATCCTGGTAACGCTGCTCCATTATTGCCTTTGCAAGAGGTAAACAAACCTTCTTAATGTAGGAATTTTGATGAAGCATCCCCCCTACCTGCGCAACCTTGAGGAATCTGATCATCAGTGTCTTTCAGGATTACCAGCAGTATGGTTTTGGACAGCACTGTGGCACACTACAGGGGGACAGATTGTTAGACTTAGTGAATCGTTCCACCAGATCCTAAAGAAAAACATTTTTTGTCTTTATTTCAAAGCATTTCACATTCTTTTAAAATCACTGACTTCACGCAGTACCGGACAGCGGGTTATTGAGACAGATGAATGCGTCCTTACTTTGATGAAACTTCTTGCTTAGTGGTGGAAGTTATTTGTGTCAAGTGGGTTATTTTAAGTCTTGCTTAATAAATCATTCATTGTAACCTCAGTCACAAAGTAAGCTGAGTTACCCAATGGAGCAGTGTCAAAATAATTACCCCTCAGTCAACCTTCAACACGTTTTCCTTCCTCACTTAGCGATTTATAAGGCAATAAATAACACTTAAGGTTCAACACAAAATATACTGCGTTGCTTCACTAGTATTTTATTTACAACCCCATTTTCTCTCCAAAGGTACTGCAGTTCAAAAAGAATATTTCCTCCGATCCCACAACCAAGAGGCAAATTCAATATGCCAGCTGAGGAAGACATCCAGGTACGCTCATCCGTTCAATCAGATTGGCTAACTGTATCCTACCATAAGCTGCAGGCATGAAGAATTGCTGCATAAATAAGAGAGCCATACTAGGCCCATTAAAAACTGATTTGTCCCTGTGCAAAGTTCGTTGTGCCCTACATGACTGCTGAGTATATATAGCAATTATCTTCTGTGCATTCACAGCCATATTTTACAGAGTTAAAATTAACCACGACTGGCAATTTTTGTACATGCTGATTTTGGAAGGTTGCTGTCTACAGTTCAAAACAAAAAAAAAAACAAAACAACTAAGCTAGAAAGTACTTGTCACCAAATCATTCATCACTTATGTTGGCATAAAGTAACTATTAATTGCTGGTAAAGCAGCAAGCAGCCCTTAACAAAAATGCAGACCTTTTAGACTTCATGTTTTTGCTGAATATGGGGTTTCTGAACATGTACGACCAGAGCTATGCAGAGCTTCTTTGGAGAAGAGAAGGCTCCAGGGAGACCCCCGCTGTGGCCTTCCAATACTTGAAGGGAGCAGAGCATATAAACAGGAGGGAGAATGGCTGTTTACAGGGGTGTACAGCGATAGGACAAGGCAGAATGGTTTTAAACTGAGACAGGGTATGTTTAGGTTAGATATTAGGAGGAAGTTTTTCACACAGAGGGTGGTGACGCACTGGAACAGGTTGCCCAAGGAGGTTGTGGATGCCCCCATCCCTGCAGGCATTCAAGGCCAGGCTGGATGTGGCTCTGGGCAGCCTGTTAGGGTGGTTGTTTCATAAACACCAAGGCTGCAATGATCATTTTCAGGCATCTTACTGTCTGAACACATCCTAGACTCTCCTTAGCCTAATTTAGTTTTAAAAATGAATTTTATTTCCTTTCCCAGACACTAGGTATACTTGAATGCTGTAACTCTTCAAAACGAACCAAGTTAAAACGTGTTATCCTAGGAGTTTCCCCACCACTGAATAACAGGACTATCACTTCCTTGTACTTAAATTTATGAACAGTAATTCATGAACTATTTTGAAATACACACATTCCCCTTGCTGATTCTGCTTCCTGCAGCTTGCATTTCATCACCTGGCCTCCACTTGCCCTCATGACCTTTCACATTTACTGTTTGTCCTATTTCTCAAGACTCATCCCTGATCGCAGTAAAATCTCATGATCTGTAACCCTAAATGCACTGCACTGAGTTTTCACTTCCTTCTTTAAAGCTTATGTTAAAGTACTGTCAGCTTTCCCTTTCAGAATTGGGTCAGATCCCACCAACCAACTCAATTCAATAGACAACTTGTATTCCTACAACCATCCACTTTATATCAGCGTTCTTCCTTCAATTTTTGGTTATCCTGCCCATCCCTTGCTTTGCAAGTATTTCTTATGCAATAAAATAGCAAGACCAGGGTGCCTTTGGAACCACAATATTTCTGTTTTCTGTGAACACCAACAGTTAACTTGTAATTTATTGTATGTTAAAAGCTATTTTTTCCCCTCTCCTTAGACAGAGGATGTTCTTCTACCTCAAAAAAGTTGTACTGAGGAAGTAACTATAATTGAAGAGGCGACCTAATCATCCAGAAAGGAAACAGATTTGGATTCAACACAAAAATCGCATATCCTCCTAATAATTCCATATTATTTACGGTGTTCTTCACAGTATGGACTAGAAATGAGCATCACCTATGAAACCATTTCACCCCTTCCATTAAAAGAGAAAACAAAACACAAAGAAAAACGTTTCTTCTCTCCACTATGTTCAGAAGCAGCGCCTGGCAACCAAGCTCCTCCAGAAACACACGCTGTGAAGATTTGCTTGGAAGTTGCGGAGATTCTCTAAGACAAGGCCTTTCGTCAACAACATAGCAGAAATGCAGTACAATTTCTTCTGTTCATTGCTGGAGAAATTATTTCCTGAATTAAGAGCAGTGCTACAGGAAATCATCAGAACACGGGCCCAACTTCACACTTTTATATACTTTAAAGAATTTTCTGGAGCAGAAAGCATCCAGAAAATTGCCCTTTCACCTTGCAAATCCATTGCTAAGCTTTATTCAGTGAACGTTATGCAAAACAAAGGAAAAATCTTGCTAAAGATAACTAAGAGGGGGCTGCCAGTCAGTCATGTAATGAGCTCAGCATCTCCAACAGCAATGTGAATCTCTGCAATACCAGTAAGAACTTCAGTGGCATTGCTAAAGTCTTCAATAAATCCTGTGTAACAATTACAAGATTTGGATTCAAATCCATAACGAGCTTTACTAACTCGGTTTTAAACAGTTCATCACACCAGTCCATTTCCTTCCAAGTGTGCAGGTCCTGTTTCCAAAGCTATTAAAAATATAATCTTTTTTGTTCCAAATCTTTTCCTGCTGAAAGTATTTTCCACAAGAACCACATTTCACCAACTAAGTGCTTCAATAAGGCAGAAAACAAATGCTTTTTTTAAAAGTCTCATTTATTGTTTGCCTCTTATGTTCCCACACTGCATAATCACATTGAAAAATGCTGCTGGATGACTAAGGGAAGCAACATACTAGAAAAATAAACACCGAGCAGTACATGCTGAAATGCACAGCAGAGGTAAGTTGCATTTCCATTTAAATAACAACCCACACTTGCATTGATTTATTTTCTTACTTCTCCCGATTAACACCTAATTTTGTTGGAGGGGGGCGGTGAAAAAAAAAAAATCTCATCCCCTTTTCAAGGGCTGCTTGAGTTAATTGTCATGTTTGCTTGCTTCTTCCTCACAAAGTTCGGTCACCATGCACTCACAGTACAGTTATATGAGGGGCTCTATCATTATATATATATATATATATATATATATCTACCTTTCAAGCCACTGATGTAGAAAATAAACCTATGAAATATATTTATATAGACTCTTCCTCTGTCCCTCCACATCAACAGAATTACAACTGAAACAGCAGCTTGACTGGAAAGGTCAGCATCAAGTGACCTGCCCACACCACAAGAGAGCTACCATTACTAAACAAGATTAAAAAAAAAACAAACACTTGCAGTAGGTACATAAAATTTGCCATTAGCCTGTGTACAAAGTAGCTATGTGATGTACTTACATTCATAGAAAGATGCTGAAAGCAGCGCTTGTGCTGTGGAACATCACATTGGTGCAAAATCACCAGCCAAAGCCATGTTATAAATTTAAATATCTTGAGTAGCAACCTCAGAAGGCACACAAAAAAAACCTCAGATAGCTCAGTCAGCCTCCAATGATTCATTACAATGACATTTTCACAAATGCAGGGCGAGTTTTAAGAACGTACTGAAAGATGAACGCCTTGTTTTCATCTACCGGTCCCCCATCGCATCTTTGCAGATTACAAAGTACAGAAGTAAGATTATATAAAGAGCATAGATTTAGTTTCTCATACTGCTTTTTGAGATGTTTTTAGTCTTCAAGCAATCCTTAAAATTAGACATTATTCAGTCAATATTGAAGGCTGACCTACTTTTACCTTTACTTTACAGCTACACAGGACCATGCATATTCCCTGTTACATACCCATAGCAACTTCACCTTTTAGAATGAACTTCAGATAAAATTCTTTTCCCAGAGCTACTGGCCACTTCTAGATATAAAAGCTCAAGTGGCATAATCAACACTTCCAAATAGCAGCAACAATACTCAACGGTTAAAAGCATTTAACCAGGTTCCTGGTTTTTTGCATGAACATCACGTGTAGCTTCCTATATTGATTTAAAAAAATATATTCCATTTTAAGACTTTTCCAAAGAGCAAAAAGCATTCACTACTTTTTTTGATTGCCCTTGGAACTTCGGGTGATTGTAGGACTACAACAGAAAAACCCTCGTTTTACATCATACGAAAAGCTGCAAATCAACTTGTAAGAATCATGCAAAAAGCCACTTGCAGCAGCCCATCATACACTATTAGGCGCAAAGAAGGGGAGTGGTTCCTATGAGTACAACCCATGCTTTTTTCCTCCAAGTTCTCACATTCAATTTTCCTAAAATAAAATCAAACATCCTGTTACAGTACAGCGTAAGCGTATCAGAGGAACCATTATCTGAAACAAGTTTTCAAAGAAATGACGTTTTCCCAAAGCTTTGATGTAATAACTTCAACACAGACAGAATAAGTATGTTTATTGTTTTACAGCAGAATGCCCCAATTTAAGAACATAATTGCTAGATGTTCAGCTGTGCAAAATGGTACATAGTGCTTCAGTACAAGTGGAAAAGAACATGATTTGTTAGCAGGTATTTTCAAATACAATTTTATGGTCCTAAAAGATAGGACTTGAAACTGAGGACTGATCCATGGGCATACTTTTTTTCCCTGCCTAAATTGGACCCAGTCACTTTGGACCCAGAACCACTGTCACTGATTTTTCACCGCTGAAAAAAATCATCACACTGAACTGCCAGATTCAGTGTCTTCATGCAGGTTACCGTGAAATGGATCAGTCCTCTGTGTCAGTTTCCAGCCCCATCTACAAGTATCAGCTGGCTCCGATAAATAAAACTCACAGGAATTTCTTGAAGGTCAATGGTCCATAATGGTAGTTACTCTACATGATCTGCTCAACTTGATTTCCAATTTTAGTTAGGCTGTTTAAATGACTTTCTTGAATTCATCGTACAGCACGAGCACGAAAGCACCCCCCATGCCTCGGAGAACATTAGACCATGCACCCTTGAAGAACGCCTTTCCTCCCTCATCCCTTGCAATCTTCCGCCAGCAGTCAATCGTTCCAGAGTACATGATATCAGCTGTAGAGAAAGAGCAAAGAGGGATTTTTAACTTCTGTCTTTCAGGTGACTCTAAAGGCAGCTGTTCCACTTCTCCAGCTACTTTATGCCCCATATCTCTCTTTAACACACTACCAGTTCAGGTGACAGAAAAAAAATCTCCCTGCCTGCCTGCCTAGCTACTAAGTTACGTCATAAAATAAGAGTGTTAATTGCTCTTAGGACAATTACAGCGTCACCTCCTTGCTTTCACTTAGTTTGTCACTGCCAACAGCCAGTCCATTTACCCAATCTATAAAAAAAGACCTCACCATAACTCCTCACAAGCCTTTTACTACCTGAATTGCCTCACACTACTTGAACATAATAACAATAGAATCAGATTTTACACAATGAAAAACGGTAAGCACTGAGGGATCACCGTTAGCACCACTTACATAATGACATGGTAACAGCCTACCTCCTTTGCGTCCTGACTGCATCATCATCCTACGCCGCACTGTGTCAAAAGGATAGGAAACCACCCCAGCCACAGCAGTCACTGTCTGCGCAATCATCCAGCTGATAACAATGTGAGTATTTCTGGGATCTGGCAGCATGCCTGCAAAAAAGAAGCTAATTAGATTTTTGGCTTGCAAATCCTCCTCCAGTTCACAGCACAACAGCTAGCTTACCACAAAAAGCTACAATGAAGCACTGTAAAGCAATGCTTTAAGCTGGAACAAGACACTTAAAACACATTAAGCATGCTGAAGCAATAGAGAAATAAATAAGGAAACACAGACCATTTCCTTGTCAGTGACCAAAACACGTAATGTTTAGGTACCGAGATCCTTTCAGACAGGCATGGGAAGTGTTCTAATTATTATCTACTTGTTTATAGAAGTAAACATCATTAAAATAAATCAGTCCCTATAAAATTTATGAAGCTATATGGATCAATTAACTCTACACCCAGAAGCTAAGCTTAACAAAAAAAAAAGGGCTTTACAGAAGAACAGCTCAAATTCTGCTAAATACACTTGAACTGTTCTAACAGAACTACAAATACTCAGTAAGAAATTACAAACTTTGAGTATTTGTACATTGTTACCAAAACACATTACTTCCATTAGGAAAAAGTGCTGCATTCTCAAGGCAAGCGTAATGGGAACATTCTAAAGCAGCCCACACCATCAATGCATACTGAAGCTTTGCCCTTGAAGCGTTACTCTCAGTGCAGTGCCACTCCTGTTGGCACAGACACCCCTCTTCCACCACACTTACATAACTATAAAAGTCACAAACAGAAAACACCACAGAAGAACAGGCAGAAGCAGGCAATACAATTCTACAAACAGTTTACCAATACCCTCCTGAAACTTTACCTTTTGCTGTATCATAGATTCCAAAGTAGGCAGCTCTATAGATGATGATGCCCTGGACAGAGACATTGAACCCTTGATACAAGCCACGCAGGCCATCAGACTTGGTAATTTTGACTAGACAGTCCCCGAGACCAGAGAATTCTCTGTCTGCACCAGCTTTGCCGACATCAGCTGCCAAACGGGTTCTTGCAAAATCCAAGGGGTAGACAAAGCAGAGGGAAGTGGCTCCAGCTGCACCACCAGAAGCCAGGTTGCCAGCAAAATACCTCCAAAACTGAGTGTGCTTGTCTACTCCTCCTAGGAACACCTGCTTATACTTATCCTTGAAGGCAAAGTTGAGAGCTTGAGTTGGGAAGTATCTGATGACATTTGCCAAATTTCCTCGCCAGAAGGACAACACTCCTTGTTCCTTTGGAATGCGCACTACACAATCGATGATACCCTTGTACTGCTTATCGGCAGCAATTTGCTTACTTGCATGCTGCACCTGTGAATAAAAACACGCATTTCATAGAATCACAGAATTGCTCGGTTTGGAAATGATCTTAAGATCCTCTGGTTCTAACCCCTCAGCAATGGGCAGCACTGCTCTCCAGTAAGTTTTTGGCTCTACACCTCAGCCGGTCCTCACTGCAGCTGGGCCTGAGTCTGCTCACAGCATAACACAGACAGCTGCTCAGCCTGAAGGCCTACGGAGATAAGTCTGTCACAGCAGTAAGCCTGTCGTAAAAGACAGTTTCCTAGAAAACTCAATGCCCTGCATCAGTCGCAGCCTTAAGACTACGAATTGTTGTCTGTTTATAGTTTGGTGAAGACAAAGTGCTGAACAAATTTAGAAATTAAAACCCTATCTTACACACAGACAGCCGGGGTTGCATACAAAACCTCCAGCTAAAAGAGAACTGGAAACAACCCTAGTTTGTTTCCAGCCCGAAAATCCCTTCCCACTTCTCCCGCAGCTCAGGACCAGGCCCCCTACGAAGGTCACCTTGGGGCGCGGGGTCAGCCCGGGCCGCTCTCGCACGCCCCGCCCTGCCACCGGCTCCACGTGAAGGTCACCAAGATGGCGGCGCGCAGGCGCGCTCCCGCCCCGCGCGAGGAAGTGACACCAGGAACCGCCCCCTCCCGCCGCGCCCCGCCCCCGCCGCGCCCCGCATAGCGGAACCGGCTTCCCCGCCGCGCCGCGCGCCCCCCGCCCACGTGACCTTACCAACCGCCCCCTCACGCGCGGCCTTTGTTCCGCGCGGGCGGCTGCCGCCCGCTGTCCCCCCACTCGTACCCTCCGCGTCTCCTCAGGCTCTCAGGGCAGGCGCCGCCGGGGAAGGTCACGGCCGCCCTCGCTCCCGGCAGGCCCGGCCGCGCCACTCACCTGCAGCAGGAGCTTGACCCGCTCGATGGGCGCTACCGCCGTCTTGCTGATGGCGGCGGCGACGCCACCCGCCAGGAAGTCCTTCAGGAAGGAGATGGCCTGGTCCGCCATGTTCACGTCGCAGCCGCCGGGGAAGACACACCGCCACTGCTCGGGCAGAAAGGGCGGACCCGCCGCCGCGCAACAGCTAAATGCCGGGCTCCGTCGGCCCCGCCCTCCAGCTTCTCATTGGCCGCGCCGCCGGGGGGCGGGGCATCGGCGTCCAGTGGGCGGGGTCGGGTCCCGTCGGTATGGTGGTTACGGCAGTTGCCGCGCTCCCGCCCCCGGCCGTGCCCCCTTCCGCGCCTGTGCCGCAGCGTCGCGTCGCAGCAGTCGCGTCGCGCGGCAGCGTCGGCCGGAAGGCACCGCCGGAGGCTTTGTGAAGGGCGGGAGGCCGCGCCTCCTCTCGGCCCGGGGAGAGGCACGGTGCCGTCTCTCGGGAGGGGCAGCGCAGGATGCCATCGGCGTCAAAGAGTTTCAGCTATGGCTTCCGGCAGAGAGAATGGGAACGTGCAGTCCTCGGCTCAGTGCTCTACCTCCGGTGGTGTACGAAGCCCTTCTGCAGGCTGTCAGCGCAGCTTCGGCCCACCGTCCGTCGGCAATTTCTGCCAATGTTACTGTGTGCTGAAAGTGAAATTGTACATCTCATAGCTGAACTTGTGTCTGAAATTGTGCTAGCTGCCGGGCATGAGTTCCCGTGCGCCTCTTGTAATTGCTTTCGCTTTTAATGGATGCTTCCTGCAAACGTAAATAAAGCCAAGCTTTCTTCTAAACAGATGACTACTCAGGCTGGTAAACCACAGAGTGCAGCAGTGGAAGTGTCCAAAACCAACTCTCACACACACGCACACGTTGTGCAGGAGGTCAGAAAGAGCAAGTCAGGCCGGGTGTTGTGAGAACAGGGCGTGCTTGGCGTACTGCCACTTCACAGACTGTCACATGTCATTGCGCCTTTTATTGCGCATGGAAAGATATGAAGTAATTGTATGTTGCTTTATATTCTGATCCAGGATAGGGAGGTAGTGAAGTGACTCCCATGCTGACTGACAGAAGGTCACACACATGCTGTGTGACAGGACTATAGTTTGGGTATATGTAAATGAAAGGCCATGGTGTGTGTTCTCAGAGACACGTGTGGCTTAAAAAGCTATTTTTCCTTGAGGAAAAAAAGCCTCATAAGTAAATGTTAATTCTCTCATAGCACAATACCTTGTGTGTAATTCTCTAGGCTGGCACTTTTTTCTCTCTGAAGCTTTCTATTGATTAAAAAAGAACTTCGTGCTTTGGGTGGCACTGGTTTGCAAAATGAAAGTAAAATGCATTTGATAAGTAACCATTCAGTCAATAGTTGTTCTATGCTGTCCTGTTCACCGTGGGACCTCAGATGCATCTGACTGGGGCGGATCTCATTTTTCCCTTTGCACCATTCATTCTCCCTGCTTTGTTGTTGTTGTTTTTTGTTTGTTTGTTTTCTGTTCTTTATCTAATATCATATCCTATCTACTTTTTTAGAAACTCAGAAATTAAGTAGGGATAAAATGAAGAAGGAGGATGTTCTTAAACTAAACAAAATACCCTCATACCTCACCTCCAATTATAGATTAGATAAACTTCCCCTCCCCTCTCTCTTCCCCCAGAAAAGAAAAACAAACCAAGAGGTGAAACTTGTGCTTTTATGTAAAACCCATTTCAAGAAACCCCACAGAATGTAGAGGAGTCATTTCTGATGCTCTTGAGAAGCTTCTGCTTTAATTCTTCCAAGCTTGACTTCACCATCATAATAGTGCTGTCTCTTGACTTTGTTAAATAGTTAACGCTTACATACTAACAAGTTGCATGCCTAGTGAGTTCTATAAAATAGCAGTGAGACAAGCAGCAGTCATATGCATTCCAGGTAACCTCAGACACCTTTTCTTATCTGTGACATATAGCGTTACATGAATCATCTGGTGCAGAAGCTTTTGACTATTTGACTGGTTATGTAACAACGGACAGGACTAGAGCAAGATCCCATCTCCTAGCGCAAATGTCTTGAGATAATTCCAAATATCCTTGTTAATTATGCCTACAAATTATCTGTACATAACCCATGGTCCCCAGAAGCAAAAAGACAAGGGAAGTTACTGAAAGCAAGAGGGCTTCTTTGTCTTCTTCAGCAGAGATACCTAAGCAAGTGAAAACAGAGGCAGACAAAATAACTGGTTTCTGCTTTAGTGCAACATTCTTGTTTGGGAATGGGAAGAGAGGGTAACCCAGTGGTGATAAATTCAGTTTCACCAAAGTGATTCTAAGTTTTATCACTGATTTCCACATACAGTGAATGATGAGACATTTGTATATTAATGAATACTTGGTGTCGTGTCCCTTCCAACCCATCTTTGTAAATGGATGTAGCCAGAACTGCATGCTTCCTTAAGCAGATTGTTTCCATAGACTCCAACTTTCTGAGGTTTACAAATGATGCGAGTAGGTCAACTGAGAAAACATGAACCTGTAGCTAGCAACTACAGCAATGTGACCATCTTGACTGAGTTATTAAGAAGACAGGCCCAACAGTCAAGGAGCACTGCAGTCAAGGACAAGAGAAGGTAGTCTGGGAAATAGTTCTGGATGTGTAAAAGGGCAGAAGAGTTATAGTAGGCAGAGGGATGGCACCTCTAGCATCTCAAGCTAAACCTTGCCTGTATAGAGGCAATAAGCACAGCTGTTTGAAATCCTGCGGTGTCCAGATAGTTTCTAACTGCGTAAATAGCAGAGACAGCTGTGGCACAATGAGGAAAAGAGGGGAGCAAAAAATGAGGAACTACTGCAAACTGCATTTGAAACATTTCCTTTCAGTCAAACAGTAGGCTGTGAAAGAAGAGACACTGAATAGAAGAGAATATATAGTGAAGAAGAAAAAAATGCAAAGTATATAAAAATATAAAAGGAAAGCAAAACACAAAGCTATAGGCAACTAGTAAAGAGAAAAAGGTAAGAGAAAAAGGTAATTTTTTTTTTTTTTACAGTACAAAGTGTAAAATAAAAATAGTATTAAAATGGCTGTGGTTGGAGTATTGCAATTATACCTGCATTAACCTTATGAAGCAGAGACAAAGTGATGAGTGCTCATCTAAAAGCTGGACTATTCATATTGCATCCACTATGGAAAATCTGTGACTTCTCAGCAATGTCAATGTGTGGGGCTGCTGACAGCATGTTTCTGACTGTATTACAGGTATTGTGCAACTACAATATCAGTGCCATCAAATGATGCCAGAAGAAGCGTTATTTTGAACCTTGAAAGCTTCTCAAGTTCAAAATAAATGCAATCGATTGCTTCCCCTCTTTAAATGTAACTTCAAAAAACAAAGCATTTATTGTTTACATTATTGGGAAACAGAATGTATTTGTATAATTACAAAACATCAAATATAATCCAGATTTTACTACTAAATCTTTTTCTCCTAAATCTTAATGCAGAGAACAGCATCTAACAAATTTCCTGTCAGTTTGGTTTTGACTTTAGAAAATCCATGTCGTTCCAGTAAGCCTCGATATTCAGAGCCACTTCTTTCCTTTCCCTCTGTCTGCACAAGCATGTTCAAAGACTGAAGCAAAGCTGTGCTCCTGTTCTTCTTCTCGTCATCCAATAGCATTTCAGCCAGCAAAATCCCACAGCCTAATTTAAAAACAAACACATACAACAGTACTAATCCATTATCAACAAGACAATTTCTGCTAAATTGTGCCAAGGGGGACAAAGCAGTGGATGGCAAACATTACAGAAGCCACAAAGCTTTTTTTTTTTTTAAAAAAAAAAAAAAAACAACACCATTACTTCTGTAGGAACTGAGGTGTTTCTGGTGGGAATGATCAAGGGTTAAGGGTAGAACCTGAATTGTTCATTCGCATACAGCCTCTTCCTCCATGTTCAGACTCATGAAAGGGACAGGGAAGACATGAATGAGGGGGCTGCTGACAAAACAAGAGCTGTTTTGCATACTGCCTTTGAGACTGACATTTTATGTGGTAGTAGCTTCTCTCTGCACAGTACAAGTAAGGACCACCAACTCAGATCAAAATGATCTTACTATTAAGCGCTACACAACATTAGCATCTTTGTTCTGACACCGAAGACAATCCCCTCTGTCATTCCAACCAGTACACCTCAGACATTTAGCGAAAATGAAGAATAAAATTAAGCGTAACCACACCTCAACGTACGCAGTTTTGAGCATCACAATACAAGGACATAAAACTATCAGAAAGCATCCAAAGGAGGGCTACAAAGACAATGACGGGTGTAAAGGGCAAGACATATAAGGGAAAGCTGAGGCCCAAAGCGGAGGAGCTGAGGGGAGGCCTGATGGCGGCTGCAGCTCCTCACAGGGAGCGGAGGGGCAGCACTGAGCTCTGCTCTCTGTGACAGCGACAGGGCCCGAGGGAACAGCATGGAGCTGTCAGGGGAGGGGGAACTGGGGGTCAGGGACAGGGTCTGCACCAGAGGGCGGTGGGCATGGAATGGGCTGCACAGGGCAGTGGGCACGGCCTGGAGTGCTGGAGTTCAGGGAGAATTTGGAAACCACTCTCAAACACAGGGTTTGAATATTGGGTGGTCCTGTGTGTAGCCAGAAGTTGGACTTGAAGAGCCTCATAGATCACTTCCAACTCAGAATGTTCAGTGATTCCATAATAAGACTGCAGCTCAGAGAAAAGATTAAGACTTGAGGATAATATTGCTAGCTGAGAACTGTGTTACTATCAGGTATCATAAAAGTCCTTCTGAAAGCTTATTACTAAATACCCTGCTTCATCACCATATCATTAGTAACCTCAGTAAATGCAGGCTCGAGCCATGTATCCTGTGGTGAACAGGTGATTCACAAAGAAAAAGGATTAGCTAGGTATGTCTAAGGTGAACCTAAACCTACATTCTCTCTCCCTTAAGATCTTCCTCATTTCTGAATGCTTGAATAAGGACAGATGTATTTCAGTTAGCTCTCAAACTATATCCATTATTAAAATGCATAATGAACTTCTGTAAAAAAACAAACCCCAACAACCAAAAACAAAAGGGAAAAAAAAAAAAAAAAAAAAAAAAAAGGAAGTTTTCTTTCAAAGATTTCCAGCCAACATCAGGATAACCTGAAAAAAAACATACCTGGAAAGTACAACCAATCTGGGAAGAACACCTTCAAAAGGTAGACACAGCAAATTAAGTTATCACAAGGAAAAAATGTCTCTACAATTAATGGAAATTTACTAATTGAAATTTCTTCGTGATGGATTGAAACAGTGGTGACTTTCAGCCATTTCAGGAAATACGCTTTGATGAAGGAAATTTGGCATGATTTTCTAGATAAAAACTGGTGGTCAGAATAGGCTCTTCTAAATTAGAACATCATTTAACCCACATTATAAGTGTCCAGCAAGAACATAACTTCCAGCCAAAAGACAGCAGAAAAATTGCCAGTCCCCCAATTTTTTAAAAATTATTTTTGAAACACACAAAATAATTCTACTACCCAGTAGTCAGCTAACAGATTCGAAATTTAACTGAGCACCCACACAAAGGGGTTCAGCCATTCAATACCTCTTCCTAAGATTTTATGCTGGCTGGCTTAGTTACAATTCTGTCCCATCCATTTTCCAGCCACAGATACTGGTTAATAGCTGTAATATGGTCAATATTTTAATATAACAGCGACTGAACTATGACAGTCAATCAAGTTTTGTCTCTTTTCCTTTTACAAACCTACACCTTCTATCCTCCTCAAGGATTTCTTGCTCACCTCACTGCTCAGTGAGCAAATTCTGAATTCCTTCTCATCCATCTATTATTCTTTAAATCCCTGTGATTCTCCACTTAAAAAAAAAAAAAAAAGTCTACCATACATCAGATTTCATCTAAACTATTTGTTAACACAGAATGTGGGTAAGACAGCATCCTCAAAAAGGCATAGCTGAATGTCACTTCCCAAAGAGAAGAAAAAAAAACCTACAGGGTTTATTGGCAGAAAATCACTTGCATTCTAAAACTCATCCCTACATTCTTCATGTCTTCATTCTTAGGCCCAAACTCTCCTATTATCCCCACTGCTCAGGAAATCTTTTCCGTGTAACACTGTTAAATCTACCCCCTCTGCTCAGAAACAATACCAGCCTTTTCCAGAAAGAAAAATGTTTGAACATTTTCTCACGTGAATGGAGTCTATCAAACACAGAACAGCTTGAGTTGAAGTGGATGACAGGCAAACTCTGCTCCACCCTCCTACTTGAAGTGGAACAGCTCTTCAGTCACATCAGCTTGCTCAGAGCTTTATCCTCAGATCTTAAAACCCCCAAGGACAGAGATCCCACAACCTCTCTGAACAACCTGCTCCAATACTTAATGAATGATTTTTTTCCCCAGCTTGTTATCCAGTCATGGTTTCCCAACTGTGTCCATCATCCCTCCACCGAAGCACATTTCTATAAAAGCTGCAAGCCACATACTGTGGCACCTGGGCCATCCTGCTGGCTTCCACTGGACTTGCTCAAGTTTATTAAAGTTTCACAGGCATCTCCTCCTAAATACTTTTAGAACTGCTACTCCTGAATTCCCTCTCTCTCTGTTCTCTCTACGGATTCATGATTTTGGTCAATCTTCTCTCCACAATCTCACAACTTCAGTCAGACTTGAGGGTTTGAATAACACAAGCCTCTTGGGAAGGTAAAAATGCAGCTTGCATTTTTTCCCTCTCACTATAAAAGCGGTTTCTAAAACAGAGCAGTCTATTCTGTTTGGGATCATCCAGGACCATAGACTGGAGGCACCCACTGCTCAGCAAAGCAGATTCCTGTAGAGCCTGTATTAGCCTCCTTCATAAGGTGGACAACTGTAGCTAGCAAAATAATCCTGAACCCTCTAACCACATCAGACTGCAGTAATTTATTATGAATTGTTTCTTATTTTGTTTTGTTTTTAAATAAATGGCTATTTCATATTCATATCTTAAAACCAACTTCACAAAAAAGAAACAACAAAGAACACAGCGCTGTGTTAGAATATTACCACAGTCACCATGCTCAAGGAACTAAGTCTCATTTTGTATAAAGTGCTGCACTTTAACAGAGTACACTGAGGTGATGTGTTAACCACACGTGCTAGTCATAGCCGTTAAGTACACAGTACTTAGAGGTACAAATTTAAGTCTGACAGTAATAAATGTGCCAACTTTAAGAGTGTGACGTTCTGACTCAGTTTCTAACAGCCTGAAGCATAGCATAAACTTGATGAATAGCTGAAAAGGAAAAACTCATTGCTGGAATAAGTCTTTTAAAATATAAACCCTTTAAGCAGAATGGAAAACTTTGTAACAATGCAGAAAATAAACTCGTTTCAAATACATTCAGTAGTTCGACGTTTCATCTCTCCAAACATCCGTACAGATGAAATCATTGAAATTTCATGCATAAAAAGCTTCTGCTAAGACTTACGTACCCCTGTCTGGGAGAAATCTGACATTTCCCTAGTTTTCTACAGATAAAATACTCTGTACTATGTGTCACTTATATGAACTGAATGAATCACTGTAGTACGTTTACTTTACTCAGTGTTCAAAGAGCAAAGTAACTTCCAATTAAATAACAAGACAGAGTCTAGCAGGCAGATGCAACTCCTGACCTTGCTCAAACTATTTGCTGAGGTTGGCTCATTAGAATTATTGCTCCAGAAATGCGGCAAGCAAGAAAGTAATAACTGATAGAAGAGAAAGCCAGTTTGAAAGTACAACTTTAATCTCTAGGAATGCTTCTACTACAATGGGCATTTAAAATAGAAATGGTAAATATTAATATAGTATCAGAAAGAAAACGATTAAAAGTGGTGACATTAGTGACAAAGTACTTGAGGAGGGGAGACAGAGTATGTATTTCTTTAATTAAAAGCTGGAACATAAAGAGATTTCTATTCACAGACCTTTGAGAAGCTGTATAAAACCTAAAATTCATCTCAAATGAGGCAAAGTATAAATAGCCATTTAACAATACTCAGAAAAAATGTTCAGAAAAAGAACAAATCTGATAAGAACCAATGGAAACAACTCAAGTGGAGTCTGTGTGGGTATATACTGTGCCTGGAAATTAGAAGTTACTGAAGTTCCTATGACATTACAACTACTCCAGGAACTTGATCACAGTTTGGTTGTCCTACTTTGGATCAATTTTTATTATTATTTTTTTAAAGCGTAAAATGGCATCCTTGAGGTGCTTCTCAGTAAAGCCCCATGGAAAAGTGAAGACGACGACTACCAGCCCAAAGACAACAGCTTGTACAGGATTGAGTTAAACTTTTTATTCAAAGCTTATAACATGTATGTTTCATATACAGGGTCAAAACGGTCCTAAACTGACAGTGTTTGGTGATGATAGGTATATTGCACATGTTAAAACAATGCAGCATCTCATGCTATTTCTGTGCATGCCAAGATGATTAACTCTTCTTGAAGCACAAAACAGCATCTAGTAAGTTGCCTGTGATCTTAATTTGTGTATTTGTGAATCCATATTTCTCCAGCAGCTGCTTATATTCTAAGCCACTTCTCTGCTTGCCTTCAGTCATACTCAGAGACTGCAGTACAGCTCTAGGAGGGTGTGTCTTCTGCTGGTCAAGCACAGTTTCTGCCACTAGCAAGGCACCTCCTGCATTTCCAGAACAACCAGAAGCACTTTACTAAAGTATTTCTAGCTTCACATTTTTAGTGTTTTGTTCAGACATATAAGTCCTCCATCAGAACGGTGTTTTAACAGGCTTTAGTGGTAATCAGTAGCTAAATTTTACTTTCAATCATCTCTTCCTGGAACAAACGGTTAGTTGTTAGGGGGAGGGGGGAGCTTTGAGCACAGTTTCTACTTTAGTGAAGTTTAGACCGCTTCCTGAACATGATTTTTAAACTCAGTCTTGTTACCACTTGAACCAAGCAACTCCTTCCTGTCATATCCCAGTCCTCAAATAAGGAAAGACAGCCATCCAGTTTTCCTTTGTAGATTATAAACAAGATGCCCAGAAAGGTTCTGGAGTCTCTTTCTCTAGAGATATTCAAAATCCATCTTGAAACCTTTCTGCGTGAGCTACGTGTAAGGAACCTTCATCAGTAGGGGGACTAGACTCGATGATCTCCAGAAGTCCCTTCCAACTCATACAATTCTAAGGAACAGGGTTATGCTCTGCAACCTAGATCTTATTTTGAATGCTCTCCTGTGAAACAAACTTCATAGCTACTATTAATCCTCTTGGATTAAGCAATCAGTTGAGTAAAGCAGGAAGGCTTTTCTCTTGCTTTTTGTTCAAAGGGCTTCCCCTTTGATCTTTTATACTATCAAAATGTAGTTGAAAGTACAACACTACATGTTTTTCAAGAAATCTCACCATAAAGTAGTGCTGAACTTCACTACTCTAGGTGCTACTGGCATAGCAAGAACTGCTTCTCCTTGATTAACTTGCAGCAAATTTAATTGGCTTGCTTGTATATACAGGTAGAAGCACATGCTTCAGTATTTGATGATACAGATCTTTGCAAGAAAGGTTGAACATAGAGATAGAGAAGATGTAGTTGCCTGTAAAATCTGCAGCTACAGTAAGGACTTATTTCATATCATTTTGTTAGTAGATTTGTTTTTTCTTGGAGGCATTACTATAATGCAAGCATAAGCACATAAGCAAAGGCTCCTATGATTAGACAAAAATATGTATTTTTTAATATATGAACTAATGATTATGATTCTATGATTGTGCATTAACATGCACCTGTAATCATTAGAGATTAAAAACCTACCTGGTCTGCAAACAGATGATATTTTCTTTAACAGTACATGAATCTTTTCATCAGGCCAGTCATGAAGAACACGGGAAAGTATGTAAAGATCTGCTTCTGGAAGGTCATCCGTGAAAAAGTCACCTGTTGAAAGGCAGAGTTAGTATGTTTCATTTTAGTTAGTATAGCTCCACAGAAGGAAATAAAAACATTGAGATGGAACTAAGAGTTTCAGCAGAGGTGAAGTAAGAAGCCTGAAGAAAGAGGAGTAGTGATACACTGATTTGTAGTTAAGGAAAGCATAGTGTAAAAGCAGAGCAGATCACAGGTAAGAATTCTGTTATATGTAGAAATGGAGAGAAAGCCTAAAGCAAGAAAGAAGAGATTGAAGTCTTTTGTAATAACTATACTGACCTCGCCTAGATAGGAATAGCCAAAGACAAGGACACACTCTACTTCCATTCACATTTTATTTACCACCACTCTCCAACCACTGCTTAATTCTGTCCCTACACGCTTCAAAGAACAATGCCCGTTTACCACGGGTGAGCCAATGCTGCATTGTACCAAGTCAGATTTGGGGTTGGAGCCGGGCAGCACACCATTTTCTGCAGCAAGAGAGACTGTCCTGTGCTTGAGGATAATAGATATAAGATAAACGGTAATGTTACATTTACCTGATACAAATGTCACTGGAGATGTGCATTGTTCTGATGGTTGAAAGCAAGAGGCATTCGCAATGACTTCTGGAAGGTCAAACACTGTGACCTTCATATTTGGGTATATTTGTATTAATTCATGAGCCAGAGCTCCGGTACAACCTGTTGGAAGTTTAAAGAAACTCAAGTAAAATCTTCTCTCCCACTATTTGCATAAACTTTTAAGGACAAGTCTGTATGTAACATTAAGAGAGAAACATCAATTCAGAAGTAGAGGTAGCCAATAGTTAATACTTCAGTATTAATATCAACAGTTAATATGATCAAGAGCACTTTCCAGTGGATAGAACAATGCCTCAAAGTTTGGGCAGCATAGTTATTATTCCCTACTCTATTACAGGCTCATTAGTACGGCCTTTGATAGCACCACTTCAGGGTTTTTTATTTGCTTTCTTTTTTTTATTTTTTGGAACATTAATGGACTTGTATTTTGTGTTCTTCATCCACAAATGATTTACTATACACACAGCATCAATACCAGAAATCTGACAGATAGTCTCCAGGACAGAGAAGAATACAGATGATAAGCTCTTGAAGTCTCTGCTCAAGTGGCAAAGGTTGCCATCAGTATTTTATGAATTACTCTGACACGCTATCCACCTCCTCAGACCTTAAGTGATGCTTTCTTCTCGCACAGGATATTTTCCCTAAATATTTCATTTTTGCCACTCTGTGTACAGAGTAAAAAAACAAAACAAAAAAAAACCTACTAACAATGAGAGTTCCTTCACATCTACCATTGGTCTTCAACACTTTGGTGGTCATCTTAGATATTATTTGGGAAAAACACAAAAAGCACCATAACCACAGGAATCTTCAGCCCATTCTAAAAGAATCCAAAACTTTTTCTTGTAGCAGCAGTTTCAAGGCTGACGTACCAGCACTGAAAGATTCAACCAGCTAAGTCACAAACTTTGTTTTCTGCATTGAGCCCGTGTGTCACTGCGTAACTCACTGTGACATTCACTTACTTCAAATTATTCAAGTACCATCAATTCACTCTACTACCACTTAAATAACTCTGCTTTCAGTTAACTGCACTCGGTCCTTTTATTTTGACATTACAATACCAGAAAAGTAACAGTAGTCAATTTTACCCAAATCAAGTGGAAAATTGTGCATGTTCTAAGTAAAAAAATATGGATCTGAAAACAAGCTTTTACCCTTTAATTTACACACAGGCTCAACTACAGACCATACCTCCTAAATCACAAGCAGTCTTAAACTCTGAAAGATCAAACGCCATAGCCACGTCTCTTGCTGTAAGGTGGGCAATGCTGTGCATGGCAGACATAAAACGCTGCTTCACCTCCTGGCTCTGATAATAGTCCTAAAAAGGAAGAATAAATTTAAAAAACGAGTAATATAAAACAAATTTCAATTACTATAACTAAAGCTATGTTCAATCAAGGCAGCTGGTGCACAAGTATAATAATATGAGAATTCTGAAATTAAAAATAGACCAAAGTATCATTGCCTGGTTGCTCATCCAAGCTCCTTGCTGGTTACAACTTCAGTGTAGTGATAAGCACATTTTTTGCACCCTCTAACTGTTATCCAGACATCTTTTCTAGTATGTCTCAAAGAACACATACTTAACTAGCTTGGTCACAGTCTTGGTTAGCCCAAGGGCTATTAAATTCAACACCTGCATCTGTCTATGTGAGCCGAGGAAGCATAGCAGGAGGAAGAGGTAATCTGAAGTGTTTTAGCACAATTCTATGCCTCAGATATACATTTAAGGAATTTGCTCCACAGCAGAATGTCTTCCAGCTTTAAAATGCTTGAACAAACAGACTGAATTTTCATCTATGATCCTTCCTCCTGATATACTCACAAACTGATTTCATGCAATTCTGGCATTTATTTTCATGTGATGGGGAAATAATTAGATTACTGGGCTATAATTTTAAAACAGCAATATTAAAGATCGTACTGTTTGTTTTAGATTAGTTAAGAAAGTATGAAGAACTAGAACCTTGTGCCTCAAGCTTCTAAGTGATGCATAAAGCACGTCTCACTTCCATACTAACCACACTGGATATACATTGCTTTAAAGCTACCATTAAGTGGAATATCTACAGGCTATGGTACACACAGTACCACAGGCAGCCCATCTATCCTGCTTGGACACATACAGCACTGCAGAGATAAAAAAATTGCAGATCTCAACTAGTAGTGACTCCTGCCATGCATCATCCAGTAAAACTCAAATTGATAATCCAGATTAACTCAAAATAGCTCATCTACACTAAAGTAGGAAAATCACACAGACTTAAGCATCTATAGCAGCAGTCACCCTAAAGAATCTAAGCTCCCTTTAAAACAGTCTCTAAAGGATTCATATAGGAGCTCCTGTTCATCAGTAATTTAGACAATGTTAGGCTAAAAAGACTTCCTAAAATCTCTGAAGGCTGTTACTTCATTTATTAAATGCACTGGAAGAGTACAGACATTTTCTTTAGAAAACTAGTTTAATAAACTTTTAGAAGTTCAATACAAATCAAGAACCTCAAGATGTAGCCTGAAGTACTGCAGTCAAAGATGAAACCCTTATATAAACTCTGCCACACTCTCCTTAAACAGGAAGAAATATGTATGCCCCCAGTCTGTTTCACTAGGTGTAGAACTGCTGAGTTACCTTAAGTGATACCCTAGTCTGAAGAGATCCACCTGGGCTAGCATTAGGAAAGGAATGGAGACGGAAACAGATTAAGGAAAGGATTACAATTCTTAATGGCAACATATGCCAGCTTAAAGTATATACAAAACTACAAACTTAGATAAAACAAAGGCTGCACCAAAAGTAACACCCCTTATTTTATTTGGTTGGCCTACAACATCAGAGGTGGATGTTGGTAGTATGGTAGCAGAGGTTGAACTTTTCTGCTAATATTCTTTTAAACATTGTTGCCATGTAACAGATGTCAGCAGATGGGCAGTCTGACAAAATGGTGTTGACACCAATGACATTATCAACACCTGCTGAATGTTCATAGAGACCAAACTGTGGATATGAGCACAGTGAGGCAGCGGGTGGTGCATTTCAGCAGTGGTGAAAGTGATGTGAAAGACAAGCAGCGTTCTAGATGGCCACACAGACTTACAGGCTAAGCATACAGGCTTATGTTCATCACTGACAAAAATGCATAGCTAGAGGAGGTGACCGTTTAAAAATAGTGTGTTGTAGCAGAGATTTTGCTCTATCAAAGAGTGTTAATCATGCCCTTTGAATCTGTTGTGGTTGCCACAGAGATAAGTAGGAGGCATTACTTTCAGAGTGACCTATGTAGACAGGATCATTCCTCCCCTGCATTAACAGAAACTTTAAGACACTTTAAAAACAACTTTGAATGTACAGCCACAACAGACTGCACTGGATGCACATCAGTAACAAGCAATCAGCACCCAGAATTGAAAGAATACATATAAAATGTATGCCTGGTATAATAAAAAGGCCACACAGTAGTCAATTAAACACACTGAGAGGTTGTTGTAGGGTACGTTAACTGGATGGGCAGAACTTCCATCTGAATTTCATCAGCACTGAATTCTTCTAGTATATTCTGTGATTGCTCCAGAACTTCTAGAGCCTTAAGATTACACTGTTAAAGTTGAAGGGAACAGAAATCTATGACTAGCAAGTTATGCCATATTTCTATCATTTGAGATTCATGAACTCTCTTCAACAGATCAGTTTCTAATTCCCTCTAGATAAGTTCTGGACTCACAAGTTTTGAAACAAACAAGAATTTACATTACGTTAAATAAATCCTCCGTTTTCTTTCCAAAGGCTCGATGGTTCTGCCTGCTTCCCTCTTTAACAGCAGACTCCAAGTGTGTAAAGAGAGGCCAAAGATGGTCATTAGAGTGGATAATGTAGCCATGAAGTGAGTATTCACCATCGGATGCCAGGTAAGTATTTGCTGAATCCGTATTACTATAACCTTAAGGGAAAAGCACAATTGTAACCAGTTTTGTTCCTGCACTTTATAGATGTCAGCTAACATTTCAAGGCATATTACCTTGTATTGCCATTAAAAAGCCACCAAATCCTGATCTTGGCATCACAAGGTGTTTTACTATACAAAGATTTCTATGAAATACTTCTAAAGGTCTCCTCATTCTTCAAGAATGAAAATCACTTTGGGACTTCCTTTTTAAAATGAATGTAAAGTGCTGAAGGATGTAGAGAACCTTTTCATTGTTTATTTATAATCCAGAGAATTTCATCTGACATTCAAGGAAGACCAAGAGAAGTTCCTCACTCTTGACTGCATTTTTCTGTTTTAGATGATGCCTTTTCTTCCCCTTAAATTCACACATTCCCCAGTACATTCTGCCTTTAGGGCTTTCTCCTTCATGTTGTCCTTTAACAGAGTTGAAAACATCCTTTCTTTCTTTTTCTTGGCATTTAAGCTTCTCAAATATTACAAAGTAAATGATACATATGGAAATTTATAATTATATAGTGCAGATTGAAAAATCTGACTGTCACCTACATATTGCTGACTGTCACCTACACATACCTCCAAGTACTGTGCAAGTTAGGTGCACTAACATTTAAGCTGATGCCTATGAAGGAAACATTCCAGAGCCCTCCACATAAAATCTGTAGTTTTCCACTCAAGTTTGTGACTGAACAGCTGCAGAGGAGAACGGACTTGGTCCTTATTTAGATGGCACACCTGAGCTTTTATGCTACTCCCTGGGACTTGCCCATGAAAGTTATTAGAATTTGGAGATGATTGCTTTTGCTCTCTGAACACAACATCAATCTAGGGTTTCGTCAAAGGATACCTGGTGTGTTCAATAAATAATACCTGCTTCCAAAGAGAACAATTCCAGCTATTAACGATAAAGCAACGATCTCCCCATCTCAAATCCAAGTTACTGACAATACAGAAAGGATGGGAAAAGTCACCTTGTGGTGTTTTCTCCAGCAACCCAAGAGCAGCACAGGCATCAAGGAGCCTTTCAGTTCCACACACAGAAGTTCCAACCTCATTTGCAATATCCACAGCCTTTTGAGGACTTTTCTTTTTCAAATGATCAAACATCTTCAGCTTAGAGGCTACAAACAGAGCCTACATGTAGGAAAACAACAAACAAAACCAGTTGCATTTGAAAGACTGCAATCAAGAAACAAAGGACCTACACCTTTTGCCACAGACATTCCAGAAGTATTAGTCTACATAATTACTGTTATTTAAGTGCTACACAGTAACAACTCCTAAGAACTGTTATAACAGGTTTCTTTTCCTCTAAGTGTTTTAATAGCTTTGCTAAGTAACATTAATTGGGACACAGGTATATGAGAGAGAAGGGAACTCAAAATACATTGGCATGCAGCCTACAGAGTTTGTATTAAGAGCACCTCTTTATTCAGACATTCAGCATATACCTAGCTATATGCATGTACCATTAAGCCAAATGTATTTAAACACCTGAACTAATGCCTAAGAAAATGTATAAGAGATCAATTTAAATTTGATTTACCTAAAATGTTAGGAACTGTAAAGTTCCACTAAGGCAACGTAGCAGCTTCAGTTACAAAAAGACTGGTCTCCGTGTAGTAAAAACTATGGCTAGAAAAAGGAATAAGACTTCAAAGCACAACTCTACTACGTGCACACCTTGCTAAGACACTTACATATGGAACAAAGAAAATAAAACACTGCAGTTTCAGTGCTCAGAAGCATGTTAAAATTCCTAAAACAATGGCATTCACATAGAGCACAGTAGAAGCACACACAGTTATCACTGAGACACTTCACTGCAACTGCAAGCAACTACGATGTACGTGAAAAATCAGTCAAGAAGAAAGGATACGCATTCTTTTAAATTAAAAAAAAATAACTTTGAGAGAAAGGTATGCTACTGTGCAAACATTTTATTATCTTCATCCTTTCTATCATTTCCTCTGTTGTTTTAATAAGAATATACAGTTGGGATTTATTAGAATCCAGGCTTTCACAGTACTGATCCAACTGCATCTATACTACAGTCATTTGACATCCAAGATCTGCCCAAGCTTTGAACTAATTAATGTGACGTGGAAATTACAAGAGAAAAAAAATGAAGAGATTAAAAAAAAACAACAACTAACAGTATAAATCAATCCACAATTCTGTAATGCCCCGTTCACAAACAAATATCCTAACGGCAAGTAAAGATCAGAACATGCAATTTCAGAACATGCTGGAGAATTGGAGAACGTATCACTTAAACCTGATCTCCTGTTCTGCAACAGCAGCTGTTCATAAAAAAAGTAGGTGGCAATGCCTCCTCCCTCTGCAGGAGATTTCGGCCTGCTTTATGAAGCAACAACACTCAAACAAAATGAAACAGATCTTGAGAGCTTTTATGAAGCTAAATGCTTTTGTGCTCCTATCCATATTCTAGAAGTACAAAGAGAGGAGACAAGATTTGTCAATCTACACAAATAATCCACAGCCAGTAATGAACTGTACAAATATCTTCAGGCCTCAGGAAAAGAAATCCCCACTAGCTCAACATGAAACTCAGCATTCCATGCTGATTTTACACTGCTTATTAGGAAAGGAAAGATCCTGCTTCTATTTACAGGTGCCATCAACTTTCATTGCACAGAACTGAATTTGCCATCAGATCACAGCAACCAGCATACATAATGGGCAATTACAGAATGCTGTTAATTCTCCATATTTTGCACCTGAAGATGTGCTAAGCATTATCTCATCCATTCAGGTACTTCAAACTTGCTCTCTGTGGATACACCTTACTCGACAAGCCTACCATTAGCCCTTGCTATGCTGTTGAAACAACCTACTGCTACTGCCCAGCTATATAAGAACATCTGATTTTATTATCATTTCATAACTTAACTGCATTATGCCCAGGTCTACAACAAGGGTAGCCACCAATTTACAGGCTTAACTGTGACTTTCCACTGTTTCAACAGAACCACTGTTCACTGCTTTGTGTATTTTCCTCTGCTATTTTTAATTATATTTAGGTTTGTCATTTCACTGCCACTTAAGTTTAAGTTAAAGCAGTTTTTTCCATCTCTTCCTGAAACATCACCAATTTGATATCAGTAATCTATTCAGAATGACTGGTGTTCAATTTCTCCTTCATCTTCTTCACTACAGTGGAGCTCTGAGCACACAACTTGGTAGCAGTTAAAACACCCAGTTACTCAATCCCCATCACACTTGGCTGCTTCACAGAGCATGTGACCTTCAGTTTGTAGCCTGTGTTACGTGTATGTCTCTCCAGCTGATAATCTCCAGGCAATATCTGATAAACAACTGGAACATGAAACAGGGTATAAAAAGAGTTACTTCCTTAACAGGAAATAAAAAAAGTTAACATCTCCCCCAGAATTCTAAAACTAAGCATTACAAGTTCAAAAGAGAAAAAAAAAAAAAAAAAACCCAAAAAACTATGACAAGCACTGCATGTATTTTAAATAAGTTTGGTAATTAAAGCGCATAAAAAGCCTTCTTAGCAGTGTAGATAAAAGGTTATTTTCCATTTGATTGCACTTAGAACAAAAAACCTCAGTGATACATTTATATTTAAAAGCATTCTGAAGTTTCCCAACAACATTCCACTTTCACTGTGGAATGCATTTTTGCATGATCTGCATAATACATTTCTGAAATTACTGTTATTTTGGAGTCTCCTAATTACAACATGCCCCAGAGTCAGAATTGCTGATGCAGCTAATGAAAGATAAGTCAAACTTCCATAAGTTGCATTTAATTAGACAACATGACAAAAGGAACACATGGGAAGAAAGCAGATAGGTACTGTTTCCAGACACCCTAGAAGCACAGTTTAACCATTTATGCTCAAGACCCAACATGCAAGGGGCAAAACAAAAAAGAAAAAAAAAATAGTCCTGTGGACATCTTCACTTTCAAATTAAAAAGAAGACTTTTAACCACCTCTGCAGTTAAAGTTTCATAGAGTAGATAGAATTCATACAAAAAAAAAAATACATCTGTGTTGTGTCAGAAGTTTCAGCTACCTTTGATACTCTGGTAGTGCACAGTGGTTCTTTTATACTATTATTCTTATCCCATCTCATGCATTTCAAATTACCTCCAACAAAGCAGTTGTATCAATCAAAGTAAACAGTTTTACTCCCCCCCTTCCCCTTACCTTTGAAGCTCTAAAACCATCCATCAGGTCTAGAATTTTAGATGGAACTTTTGCTGTACTGTCTGACACTCCATTCTGATTTTCCAAAGGTACCACAGAACCAGTCCTGACACCAGAGCTGTTTTCAGAGTTGCAAATAACTCCTGAGGGACTGTCCAACTTACTAGCACCTTTATATTCCTTGAAACTTGAGGATTCGCTTTCTCCATCACTTAGGCTCTCAAAAGTATCCACAGAAGGGATAGAGTCATGCTTTATGTGCTGTATGGTATGTTTAAGGGGTGGATAGTACAACTCTGCTAGCTTTTTGCAGAAGTGATTCAGAGGAAATCCCACCACATTCAAGAAGTCTCCATGGACATACTCAACTAACATTCCACCAAGGGCTTGGATTCCATATCCACCAGCCTTGTCCCTGGGGGAGAGAAAATGAAAGCTGAAACCTATCTAATTAAGGTTGAGAGTGTGTTTGACAGTAAAGGTTGCACAGAACATGTAATCACTAGTACTGCAGACACTGGAATAAAGACTAGTCTACTCCAGTTGAAGATGGATTCTAGTTAAGCTCAAAACCACAATTTATAAGTCATAACTAAATATAAGGATTAATATTTCTACTAAGGGTGAACAGCCTAAGGTCCTTAAGTTTCTGCCAGTCCAAGTGACATAGTCACCTAGATGGAGGCATACCATCTGACTGCAGTCAAAGCGCGCTGCCATAGGTCACCCAGCTTCCTCCATGTCCTGTCTGGCAAGGATAGTAACAGCAAGTGTTCCTGAGACCAATGATGCCACTCAGTCACCCAGTTACATTTCGACCCCAGCCCTATTCCACTAAAGGCTGAAGGGTCCTTAGGCATACATTAGCTTGAAAAGGAACTCAAACTTAAGAGA
Organism: Alectoris magna; assembly: GCA_030625065.1. NCBI lineage: Eukaryota > Metazoa > Chordata > Aves > Galliformes > Phasianidae > Alectoris > Alectoris magna. The sequence continues at coordinate 67,704,409 of CM060560.1, forward strand.
CATCTTAGAACTCAAACAATTGTAGTATGTGTCTTGTAGCTCTCAGCCAGACGAACATCTAAAATGAAGATCAGGAAAAGAAGTTGCCCTTTTTCAAAGTCCTATTCAAATACAAAATCCGGTGCTATCTCGCTCAGACTTATCTAATTTCTACGTAATTTTTTGGAAATGTAAGTAAAGCTGTATGCAGCAAGGTGTTCTAGCATCATGCTAATACTAGTACACACACGTATTTCACAGAAAGTAACCTTGGGAATTTAATCTGTCTTTAAGTTAATTATGTAAATTTCACTGTGTAATGTTATGTACACAGTCAGATAAAGTGCAGTAAACCAACATTTTCACTGCTCACGCCTACGGAACGAGGTAGTTAGAAGTACACTGACTAACATCCAAACCTGAAAGCCTAAGTAAGCAACCTTTGAAACCAAAGGTCAGTCAGTCTCAGATCTATTAACTCCAGACTGTACAGAATCACAAACTGCTTTCGAAAGAACACTGCTACAAGATAGTTGGTTTAAGCTTAGATTTGATGAGAACAAGTTCTGAATTTCTGGAGCATACAGAATGAAACGTTTGTTCAGAGAGGCTAACAAAAACCAAATCAACTCATTAGAGAATCACAAGGTAGCTAGAATTACTATAGACCAGCCTTATTTCTACAGAGAGAAGTAGTAGGAAGAGGGCTTCCAGTCGGAAAACAGAAATTCTTGGTTGAAGAAAGGAGTGGGAAAACAAAACAGGAAGTGAATAGCCATAATTCTGCAGCCACAAGAAAGATGTTGGGCTCACAGTCCACTTCGAGATAGCGCTCTCGCCTCACTCCTTGTTCATATTTTAACTTGCAATATACTTTAAGAATTAGCCTGTGTCACCAATGACCATACGTTAAAATACTACATGCCGCTTATATTCTTGATAAGAAGGGTGACTCAATCCAATCCGCAACAGCAAAAAAAAAAAAAAAAAAAAGTCAATTTCTTAATTTTTCATGCAATTATTTAATTTTAAGAAATTACACAAGACTAAGTCTTCATTAAAGAAAGACCAACAGTTACTTGAATTGTAATGGTGTTTAAAAAAATCTGTACAGGTGACTGTGGTGGAACAACAGAAAACAAATACCAAAAGACTTCTTACTATACTACAGAATTTCCAGGGCAAAATATTTTATTCTGCAGGCTAGTAACATAACCCAAGATCTATTCTGAAGTACTATTAAATAGCTTTAGGGTCTTACTTACATGGGCTCTCCACTATGAATGTACTCCCACAAGAGCTCTTCTGAAAGGTCTGAAAATTTTACTTTAGTCTCTTCATAAAAATCAGTGATTTCTGTCTCTAGCTGATTATCTACAGAGAGAAATTCTCATTAGAAACAGAAATTGTAACATCAAAATGAGTTTAGAGAGTAACATCAGTTTAATTACAGCGCATATAAAATGATTTTTACTTAGAAAAAATGATATAAATCATGACGTAGCTAATAAAAGTCTCGAGGGACAGTGAACTCTTCTGTTTATTTCCCCCTGCACATACTCATCACTTTCAGTAAGCTTCCACAGCTTTCAGCTTTTACATTTTCTACCACTATGTTCCCATCTTCAAGCTAACAGCTTGCTCTCCCTGTGTACAATATGCTCTAGTTAGCGTAATTAATTAATTGCCAGCATATACGTCCAGTAACAAATACAAAGAAGGCTGTAAACATCCTTCTAACTTAGGAGTGTTGACAACCCATAACACGACATAGTTAAAACTATAGCTGCTATATATGCCTGAGTGTGCAGCTGCATCTGTACTGCAGACATCCAGCAGTGCCATCTGCAGTGTGATTTTTTTTTATCTCTCTCAATAAATAAGAAGAATTATTTCAGCCTTCTTTACCTAGAAGCGGCTGTAAGAATGCCAAAGATTCTCTAAAGCGTGCTATGAAGCACTGCATATCTGGGTGTGGGCTCCAACAGCATAATGCATGGGTACACACTGAACCCAGTAAGATTACAGAGCAAGGCTGCACCAAAATATACTCTAAAGAAAGCAGCCTTCTAAGGATGAGCATGCACAAGCACATTACATGTTATTTGTTGACTCTTTCCTACAAGATCCACAGAATCACAGAATCACAGAATGACCCGGGTTGGAAGGGACCTCAAGGATCATGTAGTTCCCCCCTGCCTAGCAGGGCCACCAACATACACGTTTACTAGATCAGGTTGCCCAGGGCCCCATCCAACCTGGCCTTGAACACCTCCAAGGATGGGGCATCCACAACCTCCCTGGGCAGCCTGTTCCAGGGCCTAACCACTCTCCTAGTAAAGAACTTCCCCCTAACATCCAACCTAAATCTTCCCTCCTTCAACTTGGATCCATTTCCCCTAGTCTTGCTATTGTCAGCCCTTTCAAAGAGTTTATTCCCCTCCTGGGTGTAGGTTCCCTTCAGGTATTGAAAGGCTGCAATGAGGTCACCCCGCAGCCTTCTCTTCTTCAGGCTGAACAAGCCTAACTCCCTCAGCCTGTCCTCATAGGGGAGGTGCTCCAGCCCCCTGATCGTCTTCGTGGCCCTCCTCTAGACCCTTTCCAAAATCTCCATGTCCTTCTTGTACTGAGGGCTCCACACCTGGACACAGTACTCCAGATGGGGTCTCACAAGAGCCGAGTAGAGAGGGACAATCACCTCCCTATCCCTGCTGACCACCCCTCTCCTGATGGAGCCCAGGATCCCATTTGCTTTCCGAAGCAAAGTCCAACATCCAAGTCCACATCTCCTGCTACTGCTATGCAAATTATTAGTCTGTATTCTGGTAGCAGCTGAAATTCTCCAGGAGGTAAAAGGAAGATCTGCAGTACACTAACTGCAAGTGGTGTTAGCATTGAAAGAACACAACGATTCAGGTGAAATTAGAAACTGTTAGTAGCCAATCTTCCTATTCTATGTGTTGATGAAAATTCTGCCTGGAACATATGCAAAACTTAGCAACATATTATAATGATCAACTAAAACAAAAATGAACTCTAAAAAAAAAACCTCTTCACTTGGTGAATTTGCTGACTTTATTTTTATTTTTATTCATCTGAATATACCACGGCTTTAACTTCTAAACTCCAGATGAGACAAGCTGTCATCAGCATTGCTACTGACAGCGTATGCAACTTTATTTTTCTCTTAAACAAGAAAAGGCATTATTACTCTTCCTAGATTGCTCACAGACCACTTGACAATATTTTCTTTCTTTTCCAGCGATTACTCTTTCTACTGTACAAACATCAGCAACAGTACTGGATCATTGACCTCATTTCTATTACAAGATTTAAGAACAACCATTCCAATAAAAACGTAAAGCTGTAAAGAATTTGTCTACATAAAACCATACTCATTGAAATTTCAGAGGAGGGATTTTGATACAAGTTCCTCTAATGAAATATTGACATAACTATCAGAGGAAATCCTTTAAACACTCAAATTTTGACATTAGAGTGCTCAAAAAACAACTGTTTGCTGAAAAAGTTATCTGATAAATACAGATGTATTGCTCCCTACAGTTGCCATAAATTGTCTGAATTTCACTTGGAGTTTTTCCTCCAGCTTATACTGATCTTTTAGTTAGTCCCATAGCTCTCAGGAGGAGCATTTTTACAGGCTTGTATTTTGTCATAAAGGAAGAACAGTGACAACAGAACGCAGTAAGAAGGGTAGCTTTTGTGATGAGTTTTTAGTTTAAAGGTTAGGTAATTCCCATGTTGAGTTCGAAGCCAATTCAGATGATATAAGAGAAAATTCAACCCTATTGATTTGTCTGTAGAAGGCAAAGTCTATGTGCAAATAATTGCTCATGAAAACATGGAGCAAAAAAAAATGTACCTTTACTGCTGCAGTGTATAATAACCACTCCTGTGAAAACACTGTGCTCCTTCCCATTCAACCTGTCAGGGAAAATCATGTATTAAGCAATGGTTTTATGAAGTCTGTCACAAGCAAAAGTATTCTTCATAATCATATTGCCACACCCCGAAACAGATCATACAAAAACATCAACATGATATAAATATGTCATAAACAAATACATTCTTAGTTCAATATAAGTGAAAAGATATGAACAAAACCCAACAAAAAAAGTTAAGAAGACTTATGTTAAGTCTCTAAAATCACACTAACACCAACGTCCACAATTTGAGAAAGCAATTAGCGGTGTCAGACTATTCACCATACAGAAGAAGCAACTACTTCAGATGCCTAAGAAAAAGCCAGTCAACATTTATACTACCATTGCAGGTATCTTCACTGAAAACTGCCAATAAGCAGTTAGGTCATAATTTATCACAAACAAGTGCCAGGTAACTGCAGATTATGTATGTATTTCATCAAAACAACTGAACTCCAGGGATCCCGCAGCAAGCCACAGTAACAGAAGCAGTGTGTACAGGAAGACAGTTTCACTCTTCCTCAAACACATGCACAGAACTCCCAGGTGAAGCAGGCTTCTGGCACCGAAAGCCTGAAGTGGTAGCCACTCTTCTGGTGGCTCCAGAGTGCCACGCTGTGGCTGAATAATTGGAAAGGCACTACATTTGTGTAATATAGAAGCAATTGAACTATACTAAGTATCATGAGAGTTAGATTTTTGAAGAGATTAAGGCTACCATGTGATGTGACCAGAAGCATCTCACCCTTAACACCTCACACCGGATTCAGTGTGATTAATTACAGAATGAAACCCCGAGTGAAAGATTTTTAATCTGATACTTTGGATATAAGGATGTATCTTGTCTAAATATTTTCCAGTTCATTCAGAACACAATTAACATCAGTACATAATAGGACTTCTTTTTTTTTTTTTAAGCCAAACTTGGTATCATTGTAAGCAAAAACAGTAGTAAGAAATCTCTTGCCAGACTTTTCTAGGAATCTCCTACTAGCAACATACGCCACTGTTACACAATAAAGAACCAAAACAAAAAACCCTACTACTATTAAATTAGCAACATGCCCCAAAAGACTAAAAATTCAGCTTAACTCACCACTGCAAAAATAAATATATATAAAACAGACTTTACAAAAAAACCACAACAGACTCAAGTTTAGACCTTCAGCTGAACTGCAAACCCAGCCAAGCCCCCTGTATTCTCTGTCTAGCAGACTCCTGGGTTGGAATATAAATTGTTGAATCAAGTACTGCACCCTCTGTGTCCCTTCCCATACAACACAAGACTGACTGACAAGCAGACTCATCGCATCTCATCCTATAACAACGAGATTATTAGTTTTATTTTATTCAGTTAGTGTTTCTTTAAAAATAATGACCCAAAAAACCACATCAAATTTGAAAGGAAAGGTATCCTTCAGGAGAAAACAAAACAAAACAAAAAGCAGAAGCCTAAAGCCTGACAGCCTATCCACTGAGAGCAACAATGGAAGTAAAAAAAAAAATTCCTCAATTAAACTATAAAGCCATAAAGCAGAATCTGGGTTGGAGCAAAACTGCAAGTGTAGCCTCAGTTCGAGACACTAATACATTTTCTTATAATTTCACCATGCAACCCTACTTGAGCAGATGGGGGGGAGAAGATGACCTACCAGGGGTTCCTTCCAGCTTCAATCATTCAACCAGTCAATTTCACTATTGACTGTATTACATCTTACTTACTGCAGAGTAAATTAGAAAAATGTTTATCCAATAGTAAATTTAATCTGAAGACACTGGACATTTATCTTAAAGGGAAACAAGGCAGAAGCAGTTCAATGCAGGTGTCAATGAGCAAGCATCACTCTCTCATACATGCAATTATCTTCATTAAAATTCAAGCCTCAAACTACTTCTGTTCTTTTCCCCATCATAATTCTCTCCCTGTCTTCCCCTCCAGTATTAACTGAATCATACAAGTAAGTCCTGCAATAACTCATTCCAGAAATTAAAATGAAAACAGAATGGTTTGTTAAGTCTCCCATCTCCCTGCAGTGAAAAGGCAAGTACAAGCAGCTCTGGCTAAGAGAAAGCACATCAATTTTCAGAGACAAAACTGGCTTATGATATTTAAAAACTCAGGAAAAAAAATGTGGCCACAGATTTCTCAATATACATATATACAGCTCCCATTAAAACAACTTAAATATACACATTTTGAATCTTATGTAGAATTACAAACCTTGATAACATCCTATATGCATCTTGCTTATCAACTGGTTTCTCCAAGATCTGCTCATCCACAGTCTAAAACAGAAAGATAGAGATATTGTGCTGCATTCTTAGTTTTCCTGAAACTGAGGATTTCAAATAAGGATTTAAAGTAAGTTTTCAGCCACATCTTCAAAATAAGACTACTGAGCAGAGCAAAGAACACAGATAGAGACACTATCGCCTCTGGAAGAATAGTACTAAAGCTTTGAGCACTCAAGACAGCAAAAATAGCCTTGTTAGGAAGAAAAGACTCATAAACACATGTACAAAAGCTCAAAACACATCTCATCTCAGGTGCAACTTGGCAGTGGAAAAAAAATCATTTTCCAACCCCAACTTTAAGCCTAAATATGCTTGTATTTTCTACGCTTGTCATGGTTTAAAACAATGCTGAAGCTCAAAAGACCTCTTACCACAATAGTGTCTGCTCCTATAACAATATCAGGTGTTCTCAGGTGCTTCTGAAAAGGCATAAAGAAAGAATGAATGTTTCAAAAAAGAAAAATAGTAGAAAGAATAAAATGCTTTAGAAAAAAAGGAAAAAAAGAGGCAAGAAAACCTTAGTTCACCAGCTAGGTTTACAGATAGGTCTCTACAGGAAAAACATGACACTTTTTCCTCTTTTTGCACTGTTTAGACAAGAGTAATAATTTATAACACCACAGAAGTGAATAAAACAGGAGACTTAAGCAGACTATTCTCAGGTTACAACTTCACCCAAATACCTTACTGATGAACAAATGCCATCCAGGAGAGAACTGCCTGCACTCCCAGAGGTCAATTTGATCTTGAAAGGGCAGTTACATTTCCTTTACAGGAAGCACCCTATGCAGTGGGGACAGGAGTACAGATCTGAAGCCCTCTGGAACCACCTTTCATAGTCAAGTACACTGAATGATTTCTCTTTAGCTACAATTCTCTCAAGGGAGCACATACAGTACAGTTTGGGAAACTGAGTAGTAGAGGCACACAAAGAATCCTTATAGCCCTTTCTTGGCTTTAAGCTGTGTGTAACCTGTACTTACAGATAAAATTTTATTTACTTCCATGTTAATGAGGTACACAGCTACTATATAACACAAGAGAGGAAGTTTGTCTCCATTTCCAACCCTTAAACAAAAAAGCCTGTAGGGAGGAGATTCATCTCCAGAAGACGTTCCTGAAGTAATTTAAATAGCTGGAGTAAGTTCTATCAACATTAAAAAAAACCTCCTTTTTCAAGATGCATCTAGAAATCCACTGAATTAGCATTATCACTGCTTTGCAATGGAAGGCCAGTCTAAGGCAGTTTGCAAATCTGGGTTTGAAATACACTCTCTTAATGTCACACCAACCTCTAAAAGAAGTGGACAGAAACCTGGATAACAATTTACATTGAAGATCACGTGGTAACATCTAGCAACACTGTTGGTTTACAGTGCTTAAGATTCCCTTTCTGACATCAGTATAGGCTGTACAAGTATACTACTCTTTCAGAGTTGTAATAAGACATCATTACAATATACTTCACAGGATCTCATCAGCCAGACTCCTGAAAAGGTTCTGGTAAAGAACAGCCTCATGTGCTCAAACACAGCAGTTGCAGACAAGGGCAACTGACACTGTATATTTGATAACAGATTTTATAATATTTAAGAATCACAGACATGAAACTGCTAGATTCTCACTCTTTTTAGAGTGTATCAGCCTCCTTCTCCAGTGTTTTACAGCAGATTGTCTCCTTTTTCTGCTTTCCCAGCATCTTCATTCTTATGAATTCTGAATTCTCTTGACACAACTGTTCAACTGAATTACTTTTCAGTAAGAGCTACAGCAAAGCTCTGGATTCACAGTCAACAAATTCTTGGAGTGAGCAACTGTCAGGATAAAAGCTAGTCGCAAACCTGATGCTGCAAGGAACTACCAATTATTCATCCCAAGCCAGAACAGGTGCACTGCTGACAAAAGATGCAAGACTTGTCTAGCTGACAAAAGCTTTATTTGAAGGAATTAGGCCTTCTTTTGCTCAGGTGAGTAAATTTCAGGATGCTATCTATCACAAATGACAAGACATCCATTTCCTTTTAATGGGGAAGATGCACTCACAGACTGCCTAAGAAGCATATACAAGTTAAGTTACCATAACACACACAATTTGAAGATAAAAATCTCATTGCTGAAATAGCAGGCAACTTAGAATCATAGAATCATTTGAGTAGGAAGGGACCCTCAAAGGTCATCCAGTCCACCTCTTCCACAATGAACAGGAACACCTACACTACATCAGGTTGCTCAGAGCCTGGTCCATCCTGACCTTGAACCTCTCCAGAGATGAGGCGTCCACCACCTCTGTAGGCAGCTTGTTCCAGTGTTTCACCACCTTTATCATAAACAAGTTCTTACTTAGATCCAATCCAAATCTCCCCTCTTTTAGTTTTAAACCATTTCCCCTTGTTCTACCCCAACAGGCCCTACTAAAGAGTCTGTCCTTTCTCACAGCCCCCCTTTACCACACGCATTCCACACTTACCACATGCATTCTATTTGCTACTTCAAGAGCTTTCTGTTTTGCTGTTTCAACGGCATATTCATAAGGGGCTGCAAAAGATGACTTCTCAAGTGTCTCTTTAAACCAGGATGGAACCACCTCAAACCGTAGACCCTGTAACAAAGAAAGGAAAGCAATACAGCAAGTGTAATCACCTTAGAAGTTGCTCCAAGACACATCACGTAAGGGACAAATTCAGCTTCTGCTCTACCCACTTTAAGACATCCTACCCTTACACTAATAAGGGCGAAAAAATATGCTTCTGTTATCACAGGGTTCTTTTCAGCATCAAATTTAGGTACCCTGGGACTAGACTATTCCCATAAGTAGAGATTTTACTGAATCCATCCACAGCACTTGTGCAGCAGTGCTGCATGTTCTTACATGAGCTTCACCATCTGTAGTTATGCGCTATTAAAAATTTAGTAAGTAGAAAATAAGTAGATGGCTTTATAAAAGTTGTACTTCCCATCTCCAGATGACACACACAGAAACACACTATACCCAGCAGACATTACACTTCTAATAACTCAGCATGTGTGAACCTCTATACTTTTCTTAATCTCCACATACCTTCTTTACATTTAACTTCTGACTTTTCCTGTGAAGAACCCTGTGTACTTATATTAAGACATTTTGTAATCATAGAATCATAAAGGTTAGAAAAGGTCTCTAAAATCACCTAGTCCAACCATCAACCCATCACCACCATGCCCACTAACCATGGGCCTCAGTGCCACATCCACACATTTCTTGGACACCTCCACAAATGGTGACTCAACCACCTCCCTGAGCAGTCCATTCCAGCACCTCACCATTCTTTTGGAGAAGGAATTTTCCTAATAGCCAACTTGAATCTCCCCTGGTGCAGCTTGAGGGCATTCCCTCTTGTCTTATCACTAGTTACGTGGAGGAAGAGGCTGAACCCCACCTCGCCACAATCTCCTTTCAGGTCATTGTAGGGAGTGATCAGTTCTTCTGATCACTGAGCCTCTCTCTCTGAGCCTCCTCTTCTCCAGGCTGAACAATCCCAGTTCCCTCAGCTGTTTCCCATAAGACTTGTGCTCCAGACCAGACAAGCTGCCCTTCTCTGGACATGCTCCAGGATCTCAATGTCTTCCTTGTGGCAAGGGGCCCCAAACCAAACACAATAATTGAGGTGCAGCCTCTTTAGTAAGGTATAACATTCATTCAAATGCTTCCTACTGCCAGTCGGCTGTCCCAGCCTGCACATGCCTCCATAGTGACCAAATACTCTGGAAGGATTAAAGCTTCCTTTATACTTCAGAAATGCTTTGCAAGAGAAGGGTAACTACCTTACCCCCCACAACTATAATAACCCATCTCATGATGTTAGGGCAACAGACTGACCCTTTTAATTACTTCAGTCAGTGTTGAGGTCTTCTGAGCTTTTCTTTAACAAACCAGAAGCAATGGTGCTGCCTTTTAGCAGAGTACTTTAATCTACTCATCACCGGAGAACACTTAAATACGCTGGACTAGAGAAAACCTAAGATGGAACAGAACCGGAATCCAGAAGGTTATGTAAATTCATGTACGGACGTGTAACGAGCTGAGAACTCTTAGAGCAGAAGCACGCCGAGCAGGCCGACTCAGCTGCTGCGCACTCGCCGGGCCGCTCAGCTAAGCAGGCGGCCACCCGCCGCGCTCATCCCAGGAACAGAACACGGGCAGCAACCGCAGGAGCTCCGGCCTCCTCCCGCCCCGCGTTACCGACTCCCGGGCCGCACCTCCTCCCGCACCTGCCCCGCCGAGAGGAGAGAAGGAGAGAGGCTCGGCAGCACTCACCACATTGGTGAGGATCTCCTGGCGGCGCGGCGAGGCGCTGGCCAGCACCACCCGCTTGCTGACCAGCTTCCCCAGCACAGGGCTCAGCACCATGGCCGCGTTAACAACACCCGGGCCTCCCGCTCAGCGCAGCCTTGAGGGGGGGGGAGGGGGTGGCGGGGCGGCCTTATAACGGCGGCGGGGCGGGGCCGGGCCGGAGCCAGGAAGGGCCAGGAGGCCGCGGCGGGGCCCGGCTGGCCGGCTGTACGGGGTGGGGGGGTCGCGGCTCACTCCCGGAAGGGATGGGGCCCTGGGCAGCCTGAGGTGGTGGCGGGCAGCACTGTCCACGGGCTGGGGCTGGGTGGGCGTTGAGGTCGCTTCTAATCCCAGCGATTCTGTGATCTCTGCTACTTGTGGAGACCCAGGAACTTAAGACCGCCACGGCTTGCCTCTTCTGGCTGAATGCTACTTACAGAGTGCTTCTCTGACGTGTGCAAAGAAATCTTCAAAAGCTCAAATAAATGAATAAACAGGAAACATGAGAAATTTCTATTGAGTCCTTTCCAAGAAAGTTCAGATAATGTCCGAAAATGCAGACGGCTAACAGAATTATTTTTTTTTAAACATGAAATTAGACGTTACTTCTGGATTGTTGTTTTAAGGAGTGGTTATTATTACATTTGTTATCCTGGCGAGTTTACATGACAAAGAGTGAATTAGTTTATTTAAATGACAAAAACGTGGAGCTGTTAAAATATTTGCGTTCATTTCCATGTGTGTTTCTTATGCAGTAAAGTTAAAAAGAACCCCTTTTTGAGCATCCTAAACATCATCAAGTAAGCTATCGCAGTTTAGAGAGATTTTGTAAGTAATTATTTCTAATTTGTCTGTTGTGGCCTTGCAAGAGCTGGGCAAAGCAAGCGTGAGGCTGCAGTGAGGTGACCGAGGTGAAAGTCGGTAACACCAACAGTTACCAGAAAAGTTTCTGCCTTGGCTGACTGTGCTAGTCAAACATTAGCTTGTCCAAGGTTGGTTATGAAACTGTTGACTTTGTTTCAAGTACCTGGTGCATTTTGAACAAAAGCAAAGTAACAGAGCTCTGAACTGTAAAGACCCTTCCTTGATAATGTTCTTATGAACTTCTCCGCTTCTTTGCCTATGCGTTTATACAATAGCCATCACAGTAATAACTTGCTGCACGTATGGAACTAAAGAACGCTTTGCTAAACAAAATCTCGCACCAACATTTCTATATATCCCAGTAAGAGTTTGTATTTCAACCTGAATGTATTTTTTAGCTGAGTCATCTATACCAGCACAAGATTGACTTTTCTGGGGAACAATACATTTCCATTGCAAAGAAGGTAGAGAATCTCACAAATGTTGCTATGAAGGGGATGAAACATTTCATCTTTCACAAGACAGTTTTACTTTCCTAAGACAACTTCATTCATTCAGAGAGTACGGGTGTACGTTTTTCAGAAGCTTCTTTATGGCACTGAAATTCTTGTTGTAGTCCAATGTGTCTACACAATTCATGAAGCGGTATCTGTTCATTGTAACTGTGGGGAGAACATCTGTGATTTAAAGATGGATTCCATTTCACCAAGCAGTGATCAGCTCCAGGGACTCTCCTCTGCTTAAAATTGGCATAATTGTATCGTTCAATACTATCTGCATTATTTTTTATCTTTTTACATACAAATGTATTTATCTAGCCATTTATTCTGAACTGTAGAGTTGCAGTGATTTTCCCACCTCGTCTAATACTGTATGTTCTCAATCTGTTATGGCTGGTTTACATGTTCAGCTAGGCTTGTAGATTTTGAAGGGATACTCTCGATTTTTAACAAATTCAGACTTTTGCAGGGTACATAAAAGTACATGCTGGTTCTCAAATTATTTTGTCATTGCTTCTTGTGAAGTAGAGCTGAAGTTCTTTTGGAAAATCCTAAGAATTTCAAGAGCCGTTTTTCCAGACTGAGGGAGTGCTTTCAGAGTGGGTACCCTAGATCTCTTTCACAAAATTGCTAGCTCTGTGTTTTCATAGCTCAATTTTAAGAACCTATATCAATTAAGTTTTCTTCACTCAAGTCTAAAGACTTTGTTCTCTTCTTTAAAACTTTGAAGGCCTGCAATAGCTCAGTGTGCCTCCAAGGTCACTTCACGTAATTCCCTTCTTAAGCAGTCTTACAAGCACATAGGGAGATTTTGGGGAAACCACAAGAAGTCATTTAGGATTATTTTCAGTTAAATACAGTCTGTGTACTATATAATGTCCCTATACATTTTTTTACATATACTTCATTGGATGATGTTTATCCCACGTAGTTACCAAATAATATTATATCTTGCCAATGAAGAAACTTCGCATCTGCAGGAGTGCAACGTATCTCGTACCAAAGACATATCAGCTCTTTGCCCATCTCATGCAACAAGTAGAATTAACCAAATCAAACACGGATGTAGCAGTGCCAACAGGGACCGTGTAGTCACTCACAAGGCACCTTTTAACACAGAAATTGTCAGCCAAGCCTTTGTGAAGCACCAGCATACTTAAACAGTGTAAGGAAGTTCCTTCCAAGAATTAAAAAAAAGGATGCCAGTGCTTCAAACTAACTTCTGTGCCTCTGCCACAGAAGAGGTGTTGCACGGTGGAAAAATCTAGAGCCTTGAAAAAATCCCACTGGGAACACAGCTACACCCCAGTGAATGACAAGTTGTGTTCCTTTGCTGTCCAAGAGGATGAGCTTCCAGGTCCACAGCAGTAGCACAGGATGGAAATATGAAAGGAGTGTTTCCCTTCAGCTCATTTCCACCTGACAACAACATGTGCCAGTTTACAGGATGCAGAAGCAGTGCTGTTTCCCAGCTGTTGACACAGCCCTGCATCTGCCACCGAGAGCATCTTATCTGAACTGCAGCTTACTTTCTCTCGAGGCCAACAAATGGCCTCAGGGGAGAAGACGGGGCAGTGCTGAATAACCCTACAGACACTGAGACAGAGGGGTAAGAGTTTGCTTACAAGACAGCACTCCTGCTTTGTGTGTTTGTAGGGCAGTGGGCTATTTCCAGTTCCTGGGTCTCTCTTAAAGCATATGGCCTGCTTGTGCTGCAATTGTGGTTCCACATCTCAGTGCTGCCCCCATCTCATTCCTATTAATGCTTACATAAGCTCCAGAGAAAAATATAAATACTCTATCAGACCGTGAAGCCCACTTTGTCTCAATTGTTTATATTCAAAAGGACAAACAAACAAGATAATAAAATACCTTCTGAAAATGTATTTGTACATTAAGTCTGTACTATACACAAAAAGTGCACCCTAGATTTGGCTGTGTGTTTATGTAAAACAAATATATATGTTACATCACATACAAATCTACATTTGTCTAAGTATGAAAAACAAATAGGTTATTTCTGTTAGGTCTTCCTTCACTTCTGCTTATATAATGTATTGATTACTGGAAAGACAATGCTGCAAAGGCAGGAAAAAAAATGAAGACAAAATGCAGGGAATATTTTCTTTGTTTCAGCTGGAATTCCAGCTCTTCCAGAAAGTGATTTCCTAATTGAGTCTCACGTTTAAGAACGTTTTGTGTTCTTACTATATTTACTATGCCAGTCTCCACATGAGGGCAGTAGATTCCATCACTTTTCTATGGCTTTGCTGTATTCACATAGCTTTGCACAGCTGTAACTGGTAAGGACATAAACCCAACACCACAAACACTCGAAGTTCCATTTGGTAGACTTAGCTAAGGATTACCTAATGCAACTCTGTGTGTGTGCTCATACAGGGATACTCAGAACTAAAGTTAATGTCAGATAGTCTTGAAAGTTAATGTATAAATGAGATGAGAACTATAAGGGGACATCATAAAGATACCCTGTAACAGCATTTGATGCTTCACCAACAATTTTGCGTGACTGTATGAACAGCAATAACTGGGACTCAAATACCTTTACTGAATATGAAAATTCAAGTGTAAAACCTAGAGTAAATACTGTTAGCTTACTGAGTTTATTTTTGTCTTGTACCTTTGTGATCTGATCAGATTCATCAACTAAAGAAAAGTTATGTGCTCTACTGTACCTTATTTTTTACCACATTAAAGGCTTGGTTTTAGCAGCAATATGTGGAAATAGTTGTCTTGCTACAAATATGTTGACATTTTAGGTAGAATCATACTGAGTGTTTTGCATTATTCATCATAATGTGGTGAGACACTGGTGCATTCTGCACAGACTACGGAAAGCAGCGTGCTATAGGGAAAGGAAAAACGTCAGCCTGTGGTCAGTAAGCAGGAGCTGGGAAAGTAGTGCCATCAATATGGCATTGCTGAATCCTTTTGAAGAAGAAAAATTCTTTGCACATCCCTGGAGAGTTTCAAATTGAGAAGTTTGTGTGGAGTCTTTATAGAAGTAAACAGTGAGATGAGAGCTACAGTCATTTAACATGATGTGTTTGTCTCAAATTTTGTGGAGTCAAAGGTTTGAGGAAGTGAAAGAGACTTGCAGTCTATTTGTGCATTTGCTGTGGTCCCCAGGAATATTTTTTTTCCCAGTTTATAAGTCTACAGGGATTTCCATCAGATGAGCAAGCTCCCGTTGGAAGCATGAAGATGGCAGAATTAGAAGAAGGCTGTCAAGAAGCAGAAAGTAACAGGACCAGCATACTAACATTGCTTTTGTGGCATGGCTTCATGGTAATACGAAAGTTTTCAACATCTGGATGTCTGAACACAACCAACAGCAAACACAGCTATCATGTAGATTCCAAAAACAGAGCAGGCAATCAAGATCAACATTGCCATGCACTAAGACACTTAGAGCAACACTTAATATCTAGTTTTTGATCAGATGAACTGTGCCTTTTGTGCTTGGCAAGCCCACATTTCTAGATATCTGAGTTCCTCTGCGAGGTGTTTGCTCTGTATCTAGGTAGTGGTTTATTTATCTGTTAATCACATTCCTTTCCTTGCAGCAAGAATCTGGAGAGTTGCTGCTGCTTCCAGCTTTCATACTGAAAGGGCTCTATGTTTCTAAAATGAAATTGGCCGTTTATGAAGAAAATTTACAGACATTCTCCAACAGTAGATAGTTTCTGTTGGAGACAAACTTGCTGCATCTTTTTCTAAACTCCTACTTATGGTATTACTTCCCTCAGCTTCCATAGAGATTACTTCTTCAGCCCCTCACCCATCTCTTACTTGATTCTGTTTATACTTCCCCAAAGCCTTTTCTCCTTTGACAAGGCCTTTAAGATATACAACAGGAGTCAAACCTTTGAGTTCCTTTGACTTTGAAGCACTCAGTGAAACACTTCCCTATTTTCCTAGTACCTCACCCTGTATTCCAGCAACAACAGTTGAGGATATGCAAGATATTGGGAAAAGCTTCAAGGGACAATAAGCTGTGGTAGCTCCCTTGAAGAAGAATGATGTGCACATTTTCCTGAACCATTCTGATATGACAGAGACAGGTCGTGTAGATGCTGATGCAGGACCCGAGGAAAGAGAACTACCACAGTCTCATAGCTGAAAATTCTACATAAGAAAAAGCTGCTTGAAAAAGAAAGACTGCCTGCTGGACATTGTAATGAGCCAAGATAATCAAGCAGGTGGCATTTTATTTGTGCTAAAATCTAGAAGGGTATCCTGGTTGATATCTTCAACCTCTTGAAGAGTCCTAAGTATTTAGACTTCAAGGAAAATATAAAAAAAAAAAAATCATAAGCCTTACAAGCAAATCTTGAAAGACTGAGAGTTCTGTGAAAGTCCAGACTTCAGACAGATTTTTTTTTTGTCAAATGACATCAGAAGGCTTTTAAAAAGATATTTCTGCTTAGTGTTGTCCTCTACTCTATTATGTTCTCCATAATTATACTTTATGAGTCTGACGAGATAACACTTATGCACGAAGACGTAATCTAAAATGATTGTAATCCAGAAGAATATATCATGCATGAGTAGCATGATTGAAATCCTGCTCTCAGCAGCTCCTTTTAAGACTATGAACTTCATCATACTTGAGGAAAGATAGTACAAGATTTATTTCAATCATGAATTTTTCAGGGTTTTTTTTTTTTCCTCCCAGGATGGTCATAACTACTAGAGTACAATAATGAAAGCTTATATCCTGATTACTCTTGTGAGATTCGTTGTTTGGTACAAAGTCACCCTTGCTAAGCACATCACTTTGTATGCAAAGCTGTGATTGGGTTTACCCGTACGCATTACTTCGTGCTCACCAACACTGAATTTCACCCTCATGCATTCATGCTTTCACACATACATTTGGGCATGTAGCACATACCTTGAATATAACCCTATAGAATCACCTATTTGCTGGTCAGCACTGTAGGCCTCATCT
The DNA here is from genome assembly GCA_030625065.1 of Alectoris magna. NCBI lineage: Eukaryota > Metazoa > Chordata > Aves > Galliformes > Phasianidae > Alectoris > Alectoris magna. The sequence goes on from CM060560.1 coordinate 67,721,275, forward strand.
TATTTCATATATCTCAAACTGAGAAAGCAGACAAAATAAATAAATAAATTACTAATAGAGTTTAGGACAACCCCTGTCCCTCTTTCACTTAAAAGCATAGACACAATCAAACAGACATTGAACTCCAAATGGAGCACAGTCCAGGGAAGTTCGTAACAAGGTGCCATGTCTTCAGCACCCCCACAACTCCAGTCATCTCAGCCTGACCCACCCTGCCCAGAAGCAGGGCCCAATATCAGCCTCTGGGCTCCCTCACCAAGGCCCAAAGGTGCAAATCAGAACCAGAGCCATCAGCCCATGCCCCAGTAACACCACAGCAGAGCCAGGCTCCAGCTCCCACACTTCTGTCCAGCCATAGCCACAACTCCTGCTTTGTGTGTTTGTAGGGCAGTGGGCTATTTCCAGTTCCTGGGTCTCTCTTAAAGCATATGGCCTGCTTGTGCTGCAATTGTGGTTCCACATCTCAGTGCTGCCCCCATCTCATTCCTATTAATGCTTACATAAGCTCCAGAGAAAAATATAAATACTCTATCAGACCGTGAAGCCCACTTTGTCTCAATTGTTTATATTCAAAAGGACATACAAACAAGATAATAAAATATCTTCTAAAAATGTATTTGTACATTAAGTCTGTACTATGCACAAAAAGTGCACCCTAGATTTGGCTGCATATATGTTACATCACATACAAATCTACATTTGTCTAAGTATGAAAAACAAATAGGTTACTTCTGTTAGGTCTTCCTTCACTTCTGTTTACATAAGGTATTGATTACTGGAAAGACAATGCTGCAAAGGCAGGGAAAAAAAAAAAAATGAAGATAGAATGCAGGGAATATTTTTCTTTGTTTCAGCTGGAATTCTATGGCCACAATTCAGCCAGACCTGGCTGTAGCCAACATTCTGGCCCAGCTTCATCCTGTTCCCAGCCCAGCAAAAGAACTGGGGCTGCAACAGATCCTCTCAGCTGCCTACTCCATGGTTGGGGTGGTGTGACAAGACCTGCCCTGCCGGCCCCCTTTATAAAAGCCTTGAAATTAGGATACGTATTTTTTTAGTGCAATTATTGGGTAAGAGAAATAATTCCAAGGTGGCCAACTTTCCCAGTATTCTAGTATTGTTGCTTTTCAGATTTAACCGTGGGAAGTGGGCATCCCATTGCCAGCCTCTAATACTTATACATAAGCTTTATTATAGAAGAATAAATGAACTGGTATACAGAGAAAAGAAAAAAAAGTCAGTCTTCAGAGTGCTAGGAAAAGTAAGAAGCTTAAAAAGTTGCAGAGATATAGAAAAAAGGATCAACAGCAATGGAAAACAAATTCATTTTATTAAATAACTTCATCTCCATGCCTTGTACTAAGCAGAGAAGTAACTTGCACATGATTTTAAATCATGTCCTTTTCATGGTTTATTTATTCATTTATTTTTATAAAAAAAGTTCAAGCACATTCAGACATTAAACTGTTAAGCAATAAAAAAAACAAACCCAACAATAAGAAACAGAACATGAGCTTATATATCCATAGCTTCTCAGTAAAACCACTGCCACAGAGGCAATCTAGTAAGCATGTCATCCAGAACTCACACTAGAATCATAAAATTGTTGAACCATAGAATCACCAATATTGGAAAAGACCTCCAAGATCATCCAGTTCAACTATCCATCTATCACCAGCATTTCCCAACTAAGCCACATCCCTGGGACTCAATGATCTCTAGAGGTCCCTTCCAACCCCTACAATTCTGTGATCTGCACGTTTCTTGAACACCACCAGGGACAGCAACTCAACCACCTCCCTGGGCAGCCTGTTGGAGCACCTGACCACCCTTCCAGAGAAGAAATGTTTCCCAGTATCCAACCTGAATCTCCCCAGTGCAACTTGAGGCCATTTCCTCTTCTCCTGCCATTAGTTATACAGGACAAGAGGCCTATCCCCACCGTTCCACAGGCTCCTTTCATGCTGTAGAGAGCAATGAGGTCTCCCCTGAGCCTCCTCTTCTTCAGACTGAATAATCCCAGTTCCCTCCGCTGTTCCTCATTAGACTTATGCTTCAGACCCCTCAACAGCTTTATTGCCCATTGTATAATTGTAATTATACAAGGCATAGTAGGTAGACAGACAGAAGTTTTATAGGAATAACTCACCAATGCTGAGGCTCACAGTCAAGATGGATGCTCACCAATGTTGAGGCTCACCACAAAAAAACTCCACACAGGAGCAAACTCCAGAAAGAGATGCTGCCTTAGTGGTGGTCAGTCCTTAAATGGGATCTAGGAGAGGGGGAGTCAAGCTCCACCCCTTCCGGGAGCACAGCTGAATTACCTTCACTCGTGCTCCCGCAGCTGACCCGTCACTTGCCTCAGATGGTTAATCAGAGGTTCAGGCTGTGATTAACAGATTCCCATACACTGTTCCATGGACACACTCCAGGTCCTTGATGTCTTTCTTGTAGTGAGGGGCCCCAAGCTGAACACAGTACTTGAGATGTGGCCTCACCATGGCTGAGTACAGAAGGATGATTACTTCCCTGCTCCTGCTGGCAACACTATTTCTGATATGTCAGGATGCCATTGGCCTTCTTCGTCACCTGGGTGCACTGCTGGCTCATGTTCAGCCCAGTGTTGACCAGTATCCCCAGGTCCTTTTCATCCACACAGTCTTCCAGCCACTCTGCCCTGAGCCTGTAGCATTGCCTGGCACTGTTGTGGCCAAAGTGAAGGATCCTGTACTTGGTCTTGTTGTAACTCACCCCATTGGCCTCAGCGCAGAGATCCAGCCTGTCCAGATCCTTCTGTAGGGCCTTCGTACCCCTCAGGCAGATTGACACTACCTCCCAATATGGTGTCATCTGCAGACTTACTGAGGATGCTCTCAATGCTCTCATCCAGGTCATGTTATATTGTACAGAACAGGCCACAGTGACAACCCCTGTAGATCACTACCCATGACTAGCCACAAGGTGGATTTAAGTCCATTCATCACCACTCTCTGGGCCTGTTCATGCAGCCAGTTCTTTACCCAGCAAAGAGTGTACGTGTCCTAGCCACAGGCTGCAGGGTTCTTTAGGAGAATGCTGTGGGAAACAGTGTTTCCCTAAACTGAAGGCAGTATAGATATGAACTTCTCAGTAACCTCTCAAATGGCAACAAATGTTTATATGTATGTACATATACACATATAAATACATTTAAACTCACATACACTGAACAAGGAGGGTAGCAGTCTTACACTTTCTGGTGTCCCATGAGGACACATTTCCGGTGTTGAAGAGCAATTTGTTGAGCTATTTTTGAAGTAAATTCTTATTCTCTTCCCTTAAAACACTCCCCAAAGCTTCATAGTATGCAGTCAGATTCAAAACATTGTTCACTTCCACTTTCCTTTTCTGAGAAACCATCCCACTAACAAAAATAATTTTGCCTAACCTGAGCTAACTTGAGGCCAGCTGATACGAAGAAGTACCTTCATGGGAAGTCGTTCCTATTGCTTGTGATGCACGGCTGAGAAAAGGATTAAGTGTTACGGTGAGTTGAATGAAGCTGGAGAGAAGAACATTTTCAGTCAGTTGTGAGCAGCTTTTCTGTGTTGCAAAAGGAGCAATTCAGTATTTTTCAAAATGCAACAGTTGATGTCCAGTGTGCAAAGCATCTGCCTTTTCTGCTCTGCTTGATGTCAGTTATATTAGAGACGTTTCAGCACGTTTCAGGGTGCAATAAGTGCTTGAAGATTAAATTGGAAATCAAACAGAATGAAAATCCACATTAGAGCTGGGAAAAAATAACAAAGAAAGCAATTTGCATGTTAGGAAAGAAAAAAAAGAAAAAAAGAGGGAGAAAGAAGGGGACTTTAGGATAACTGACAAAACAGTTTCTGCCGAAGTGTTGAAAACAGTTTTGGTAGAGAGAAAGCTGTAATGCTTTAAGTGGATGGAAGAGGGACTTGAAGAGCAAGTTAAATGCTAAATTATCAAGTGGGACTGCAAAACATGAATAACTGGATTTCTACCTTGTGATTATGGGACTTCTTAGGAAAAACCCAGCCTGTGTGTCTTTTCAGACAGTGTAGGTAAATAGAGGCATATGTCCAAACTACTGAAAGCACTGTGCTATGTCTTGTATACCTTTTCATTACTATTATTATTGTTTCTTTCATTAGAGGGGTAGAGCAGGCAACTGTGTAGGGCATGCTTGAAAAAAACAATGCTGAATGATCTGTACTTGAACACTACAGTCGCAAGCAAGTAAGCAGTGGTTTTTTTTGTGTGTATTTTTTTTCTTCTTTTGTTTTGTTTGTACTTTAAACGCAGTAAGTTGTCTTCGCTTCTTTTAACTCCTTCTCCATCCTGAGAAATTAATAATTACAGGAAATGAAAAATGTAATCCATGCAGCAGTTGAAGTTGTCTCAAATACTCTTTTGTTTTAGCTTTTCTTTCATTGCAGGATATATTTTGCTAGATACAATTGAAGTAAATAATATGAGTCAGTCTACCCTTTTCAAAGGTTAGTGTGGTTTGATTCCGATAAACAGTTGGGGGAGTGTTGTGGTGAATTCACAGTGACTATGTATTAAGCATTAATGGTAAAATGACAAGCTACGTTTTCTCATTCTTTTATAGAAATACAAGAGAGAAAGCAATACATTAACAAAAACCCAAAGCGCATTGCTTAGAAAAATAACTCCCCTCCCCCAAATCCCTCTTCAACATAAGCTTTAACTCATATACAGCAGTATTTCACATTCATCTAGGATGTCAAGCTTTGGGTAATGCTTGAAATCATACATCTTAAACATAGTTCTTGTTCTAAACTTATCCTTTGTACTAATTCCAGGCAAACCTTTAAAAAACTATGTTGGGTTTTCTTCAGTGGTTTTTAAAATAAACTCATTCCCTTTTGCGCTTCCACTTCTTATCAGCAAACAGTTGTTTACTAAAGTAGCATGCACAGTATGAGTGTGGTTTGATGTCTGTCACTGGAGAGAGTTATTTTCGGAGTAGCTATTCAAAAAGAAATGTTTTCTGCCTCTGCATATGGGACTCAGAGGTGCTTTCCTGCCTGGGGCTAGAACACACTTTCTTGCCTTTGCAAAGAGATCTTCACTCCCTCTAGGCCATCCATAGGTCCACTTGACATTGACCTGACTGACATGGTCCTGCCAGAAAATAAGCTTTCCCTTCTGGTTTCCAGGCTGTCACTGAGTGGTACCTTAGGGCGAAAAAGTTGCATGAATTTCTGGTAAAATTCTTTAGATGCAAAATAATAAATGAAGGGATCTATGCAGTTGTTGAGGCAACTTAAGCATAAGCTGAGCTTGTAGGCAGGGTACAAACTCCCTTTGTAAAACAGACGGACAATCATATGTGCAAGTAGGATAAAATTATTGGGGGCGAAGCAAGTGATGAATACCAAAAGAACTATAATTGCCAGGTATATGGCTCTAGTCTTCTGCCTGTTACCATATCTGCTTGATGTCTGAACAAGCTTCCGAATGGTGCCCACGTAGCATCCAACTGTTACAATGAAAGGAATGAGGAAGAGCACAAAAAATAGGGTGAGAAGAAAGGTTACCCAGGCTGCGAAGCCGGGCAGCATTTCCCATTTGAGGACATCAAAACAGGTTATAATCCCCAGTTCTTTCACTTCATAGGTCAGATCTGTGCTTTCCAATGGGTAGAAAGCCAGTAGCAAGAAAATCCACATTATCACGCAGGCACCCAGGGCGTATCTTTTTCTCCTCCATTTGATCAACTTCATGGGATATACCACGCCCATGTACCTCTCTATGCTGATACAGGTCATAGTCAGTATGGAAGAATACATGTTGGAGTAGAACATCACAGTCACAAGGCTGCAAAGAGTCTTGCCAGAGTTCCAGTGATTGCCATGAATGTGGTAAGAAATCTGGAAGGGAAAGCAGCAGGCCAGCATGAGATCCGTGATGCTCAGGTTGATCATGAAGATAACAGAAGGTGTTTTGGGTTTGATGTGCAAGCAGAGCACCCAAAGGGAGAAAAAGTTGCCAGGGATACTGATAATAGCCACCACTGTATACACCACTGGGAGAGTGATGGAGATAGCTTTATTTTGAAGCATTGCAAGCGTCTCAGCATCCAGCTGTGTTTCGTTTTTAACCATTATTCAAAAGAGCGTTCTTGTTCTCTGTAAGCCAGCTTGATCATATCATGAACACTTGGCTTGAAAATCTAGAGAGAAAATGTCAAGAAAGAGAAGCAATATGACAAAGCAGAAATTACAAACATGCTTCATGTACTAATTAAATATTAATTTTAAAAAGCCCAATGTCATTTGATATTACTCCTGAACGAACTGAATCAATTAAAATTACCTTTTGAAAACTGCCCTCTCCCTTCTACTTATTGCATTGTTTTGTCTGTCTCATTTATTTCTAGCTTTGAACAGCTACTTTTTCCCTGCTGAATGGCTTTCTGATAGCTTTACAGTCTATACATTACCATTTGCACACGTCATTGTCATGTGATTGTGACTCAAAGAAAATCACAAACTGAAATTAAATCGATGTCTGCGTTAGAACACTGTGCCATAAGTTCCTCAAGAGCTAAATCCATTCTGTATACTCTGGATATCAAGACCCTGCTGTCTTATAATACTGAATATTTTTTGAGATTTTTTTTTTTGTCCAATGAAACAGCGATCCATTCCAAGTAAATGTGTGTGTGTTTTACAGGCTAGAGGGAACAGCAAAAGAAGTCACACACCTTCTTCTAACTAAAAGAACAGATACTACATTTTGGTTTTTGAAAGATGTCTTATTGGTGTCACCTGTAATTCCGCAAAAGGAGTTTCAGTTTTGCAGTCCACAAAAAAGGGCCATGCTTTCACTGTCTGGCCTTTATAAACCTTTATTGGCAGACACAAGTAGCTGATGGTTTGGCTTGTTTATTAGCAGCTGCAAACAGGAACTGATATCTCAAAGTACTAGATGCATGCATGTAGTACAGGGATGTAATTTAACAAAAGCCAAGGGTCAAAAAAGTGGAGAAATGGCAATGAATGGTGTGAAAGGCAGATGGTCAATGAACAGCATGTTCTGGGAAGAATGGGACTGTGGACCTTTCAAGGATTCCAGGCCAAGCCATCTGCTAACTTTGGATACATCTGTGGTGTTTTTATGAATAAGGAAGAACAGAGAGTGAGTACAAGCATATCCCTTTACATGTGGATTCTGATCATCTCCACTGCTGTTTAACGCAAATATCTCTTTCCAAGACACACCTGCCACAAGAGAGGCTAGTAGTTGGTGTCACTTAATCTCAGACCTAGTCAAATAAGACCTTTAATGTAATTGCGTAGTTTTAACCTTGGAGCAGTGTGCCTGTCCCTCAGAGTAATGGTCAGCCCACAGTGCTGAGTATCTCGTGTTGGCAAAAGCCATTCTGCCAAAAAATGGTGATTAACCTCCTAGCCCTTTCACAACATAACTGTTGATGGTTCTTGAGACCTGGCAAAAAAAAAAAAAAAAAAAAAAGTTTCTACTAAAGGCTGTAGTGTGAAAAAGAAATAATCAGTTCTAAAAATAAACAGAGTGCAATCCAGAAAGATTTTTAAAAGCGCAGACACAGCAGTAAGAAGTTCAGCGTTGGGCCTATTTCTGTCGTTTCTTAATCTGATCAGTAAGACGCAGTGCTTCAAAAGTCAGCTAAATATATTTGGAAATAGTGAGAGTCAGTGTCAAACAGGTAATAACAAGAAAATAGGAATCGCAAAGAAGTCAGAGATGTGTTCCGAATATATCACGCACATGAAATGGAACACATAATCACAAGTGCAAAAAGACTTTGAGCTAAAGTCATTGCAGATGAAATTCTGTTCTTGTCAGTGGAGTTATATCAAGAATTAAACCAACTCTTCAATTTTCAGGGGAACTAAAAATGGCATTTAACTGACACACAGCTCTTAAAAATAAATAAATAAATAAATAAATAAATAAGACTGCAATGTCATCCATTTCAGCTCTTCTATCCATGACTTTCCATAGTAAATACGAGCCCATTATTGCCTTAAAAATCTTTGTCAAGTGACAGCCATTTATGCCTAGCAACCCTACATTTCCCAAAGCAAACAGAAAGGTTTCTTCTATACCTTAAGTACCTACGGAATTTTAATATTAAGCCTGTGAAAGACCTTTGCACTCACAGACTGAGATCTCACCTCCAGATGCTATTCCTATACGAAGCATATGTATTTGTGAGGTTGAAGTACAGGTGAAAATTTCCATTCAAACTTTCACACCAGGCTCAAAGCTGTTGAATATCTGTTACACTGAGTTTTATGTAAGGAATAATCATAAACATATTTTTTTCTGAAAGCAGCTGATAAATCACAGAATCACAGAATTGTAGAGGTTGGAAGGGACCTCTAGAGACCTCTAGAGTCCAACCCCCCAGCAGGCTCCCTACAACAGGCTGCACAGGTAGGCATAGACTCATCAATAGAGAAGGAGATAACTCAGAGATAGGAGAAAACTCCACAACCTCCCTGGGCAGCCTGTTCCAGTGTTTCTTCACCCTCACTGTGACATTCTTTTGTATATTAGCGCAGAACATTCTATGCTCCGGTTTATGTCCGTTTCCCCTTGTCCTGTCCCCACAGACTGCTGAAAAGAGGTTGGCCATGTCCCTTTGACTCCCAAACTTAAGATATTTATAAACATTAATAAGATCCCCTCTCAGTCTTTTTTTCTCAAGGCTGAACAGACCCAGGTCACCCAGCCTTTCCTCATAGGGGAGATGCTGCAGGACCTTTATCATCTTTGTGACCCTCTGGCTGGACTCGTTCCAGGAGATCCCTGCCTTTTTTTGCACTGGAGAGCCCAGAACTGGATACAAACTTGCTTTTTCAGAAAGTATGTAATGATAAGAAAGAGGGGAAAAATGCACCCAGATGCTGAACCATGTAGAACAGTCGGGATTCAGAGCCATTAAAAGTTAAAGGCAGATTTTATACACTTATGGGACAGAACTGTCAGTAAAACCTAATTGCTTCCCAGATTTAGGCACCCCTTGAACTGTGGTTGTAAGGCTCTGGACTTTGCTGTTGTGCCTACAGGAGCTCTTAAAAAATGGTGGGTCCCCGTGGCATGGTTTTCTGTAAGGAAAGTGTCCATCACAAGGAGCTACAGAAGATGTCCATCACAAGCAGTGAAAGTTCCCTAGTGCCTTCTGCAGAGGAGGAGGGAGCCCACAGAGTATGAAAGACTTGTAAGTTTTCTTATGGAAATGTGGAGTACAGAAAATCACCACTCCTTCTTTGCCTTTCCTATTGCCAAATCTTTCTGGATCTCTAATCCTGAATTTCTTGCTCATGAAACATGGGCCAGCAGCAGTTCCTGCTCTGAGTCACCATTATTTTTGATGTTTTGCCTTTTACATCAATGGACAGATTAAGCTGCTGGTTTCACAACATAGCATTTCAACATGCTTTCTCATTATTGCATCTATTAGTACTACAACTATATTTCCATCTTGTTCAGGGTAATATGAAGTCCTTCCCCCACGGCAACCACAATCTGTGTTTGTCGCTTGTGGTTTTAGTTGAAAATGTCAGAAATAAAGAAAGAAAGTTTTTTTGTTTGCTTGCTTGTTTGTTTAGCATTGTAAGAACATTCTCCTTCCATTTATGAGCTGCTTCCCTGCGATTCCAGGCTTCCAGCACAATTTAATTCAATGGAGTTTACATGAATCACTGCAAGAGAAAATATCCTGCAGAATAGATTTAGAACATAAAGCCTCACTTCCGGTTTCAAAACTGTAAACATACATTCTGATACATAAATATCCTGTAAGAGAGAAGTTTTATTTTAGCAACAGCTGTGTCTGAACTATGACAAGTGAACATGTCGGTAGACAGAAAGAAATACTCGATTTGGATTCTTCAAATGAGAAAGTACAGTCATATTGCCATTTACAGTAGTCCTAGAGATTTGGGCGTAGAGAGAGAAATGTTATGAAGTACCTAATTTCTGGAACATTTAGTAGACAGGTGTATCTCAGTTCAATACTAGGTACTAATCCCTCGCTACATTAGGGGAGGACTTTTTTGCTCCTTTTCACACTTTCTCACTTGGGACTCACTACACAAATGGCTCACTTGTAATTTCAATAGCACCAGATTTTCTTGTGAGCTGTAATCATAACTGAGGGTGAAAGCTGCTTAGTGCTTCTTTTGGCGGGGATGGTGATTTCTTTCCCTTCAGCGGACAAGAGATGCCAAATAAAACAGTAATAGGTATATGCAGAAACAGAGACTAAAAAAGCAGAAGAGAAGACAACTCTCTTATTTCTTAGTCATGGAAGAGTAACAACAGAAATGTCTACTTTCTTTTTAGGAGACTGCTAAATAAAACTGATGCATTTCCCTTCTCACATCTATTCTTTTCCTGTCGTGTCAAGTGCACCTGCAAGAAAGACTGAAAAGCCTGTGAGCTGACTGAAAACAGATTTACCATAGCTGACTGAAAACAGATTTACCATTTTGTAAAAAGTGATCTGAGTTGGAAAAATAAATCTCAAAGCGTGCCATTAAGCAGAAAGCCTTCTATTGCTTATTCTGATGCATTAATTCTGTTCACTACCTGTTAAAGCACTCCTGAGTAGAATATAAACGCCTTGTTTCCAGAATCCTTTGAAACCTTTGCAATTTTAGAAAGACGCTACTCTAGCTGAGGAATGACGGACAGCATGATTCAGGCTCCAGGAAAATAAACCAACCAATCAACCAACACGGAATGCTGAACGTAGTTGCAAACACATTCAGAATGAAAATAAATCATATATTTTGTTGTAAACGCTCAAGGAAGTCGTATCAAAAGTTTTTAATCAAAGCAAATGTGACTAAAATTTTTGGTTTGTATTTTGTTGGTTTTTTTTGTTTTTTTTGTTTTTTTTTGTTATCAAGAGACTGCATTTTTAGCAAAAAGTAACACTGAAATTCTTTTACTTGCTCTGCTTATCACTTGCAAAGCAGTAATGAGAGCTAAAGGATTAGGATAGTTTATTTCTTGCTACATTTAGCTAAAAGTGGTGAAAAAGTAGGAACCTTCTGGGAACCTCTGCTGGACTGTCTGAATTGCTGACGAGTTAACAGAATATTAGACCAGTGTAGAAAACAGATTGTTAATTTCCTTTTTAGATTGGGTATGAAAAGAAGAAAGAGCAAGGAAGGCCAAGGGATAACATCTTGAGTTGTGAGAAAAGTGACAAACACTTTGATGTTTAGACAGACAAAAGGGTTTTAATATGTGGAACAATAAGAAGTATCCTTTTATAACACAACTCAGCTCTTGTTCCCCAAGCATCTGGCTTTGCTGAAAGAGGCTACAGTTTTTCCCTGATGTTCTTTTTCACACTTGCAATAAACTTTTGTGGAAATATTAACATATAATGTTACATCTCTACAAGTCAAAGGCTTTGTTTGCTCAGTCAAGAACCTAAGTCCTCTGAACCTAAGTCTTCTAAGAAACTTCTTTGTATTAGGCCTTTGTTGTTCTTCTTGCTGAGGTTTCTTGTTTCTGTTTTGTTCTGAGTATCATACTTGCAAAGATTGCCAAATGCTGCTGAGGATGTAGCCACTTTATCACAAAGGCACTATTTCACACAGTATTAAAGTCTTTAACTTATTTTCTTAAAAAAAGCATATATATATTTTCAGGAAATGTGTATGCTTGTGCACTTATCATAGAATCAACAAGGTTGGAAAAGGCCTCCAATACTGCCCAGTCCAACCATCTACCAACTACCAGGATTTCCCACTAAACCATGTCCTTCAGTACAACATCTAAATGTTTCTTGAACCACCCCCCTGGGCAGCCTGTTCCAGAGCCTGACCACTCTCTTAGAACATCCAGCCTGAATCTCCCATGGCACAGCTTGAGGCCATTCCCTCTAGTCCTGCTCCTAGTTACATGGGAGAAGAGGCCTACCCCCACACTGCCACAACCTCCCTTCAGGTCGTTACAGAGAGCGATAAGGTCTCCCCTGAACCTCCTCTTCTCTAGACTGAACAATCCCAGCTCCCTCAGCCACTGCCCATAAGGCCTGTGCTCCAGACCCTTCACAGCTTTGTTGCCCTTCTCTGGACACATTCTAGGGCCTCAATGTCTTTCTTGTAGTGAGGGACCCATAACTGAATACAGTACTTGAGGCGCAGCCTCACCTGAATACAGAGGAATGATCACTTCCCTGCTCCTGCTGGTAACACTATTTCTGATACAAAGCAGGATGCCACTGGCCTTTGTGTGTGCAAGTACTGATATGTATTTCCAAGCAAGCCAAACTGAAAACAAACAACTAGCTGCAAAATTCTGGACCTTCTACATCATTTAGCTTAGAATAAATAAAACTTTGCATTTTTTCACAGAAGATTATTCGAATAAAATACATAAGAAAAGTAAATGCATGCCTCCACTACAAAAGGTGAAATATTTTTACATCTAAAGAGTGACTTTAGAAATGCCATACTGATCAGAAACTCTTGAAGAGACATATTTCAGTCTTTTTTTAGGTACACCAAGTCAAAGTAAATCTTATGGTGGTTATGGGTCTGACCTCAAATAGTTAGGCCCAGGCAAAACACAAGTGTCTTCTCTCCACAAGTGTTTCACACCAAAAGGCGAGAAAGCCTCTATTTTTAAAGTGAAAAAATGTGGAAACATTACCAGCCTTAGTGTAGTGGAGGAGTACATGCCTGTTGAGCTTGTATCAATCTAGATGAAAGCAGCTTTATTCAAAACTGAAGAAAAGTAATCTTAACACTTCTTCCTATTAGGCAATACTTCTCCAGCCGGAGGGAATGCACGCAGGCAGTTCCCATGGTTAGACAAAAAAGTTGCGCTGAGTGTAAAATCTAAATATACAGTTTAGAGATGGGTAAACATCACACGGAAGTACTGTTCCGATTCCTCAGAACTAGCTAAGTAGCAAATTTAACTGTACATAGCTACTTTCACATTTCCCCATGTCTTTCCTGCACCATACATTTTTACCGATAGTTGAATATTACTGCACTTGAACTTTTGCCTTTGCTAACTATTAATTAAAAAATTAGGATTCTGGGCTGCTTACTAACACTGCAGTTAACAACGTTCATCCTATGATTGATATTGATAACAGTTTGCAAATATACAGCCTTGTATTTTCCATGTTAATAACCCTGTCCAGAGCGAACCTAGTCAATGCCATCTTTTAAAAGTACATTTCTGGAGAAGTCAGGTTTATGGAAATATTAGTATTTCCATAAACATTAGGTTGTGGGACAGTCCTGTTCTATGACACTCAGCATATGAAGCCTAAGTCTATGACTCTATGTGCTGCCAAAAATCTGGTTACTTCATAAAACAAAGTGGACTGCAGTTTCTAGGCAGCTTTCAATAATGCTATGAGCAGTCTTAGGTCAATCTCTATAACTGCCCTGATCAGTTTTCTAGGCTGATCTAAATTTCAGACAGGGTAAGTAAGCATCCTGAAGTGGATTTAAATTATTCTGTTTATTGCACTAATTGCTAGAATATATCTTGTATATATTAGTCTTTCCTATACACACAGACTTTGTAAGCCTGATTTTTTTTTTAAGCCTGATATTTTAAGAAGTGTTAGCAAAGGTCACTGTCCAAGTGCATGCTCTTATTTCTCAACAGCACAAGGTAACTTGTTTCTTGTTGAAATAATGCTGTCTTGCACTTAAGCATGGAGCAAGAGCATGCACGCAAGCAGTTACTGAAAAACTGCTGATTCCTGGCAGGGAACATTGACTTCATGCAGCCACAGTTTTTGTCAGATGGCTACACAGAGTATATGGCAGTGGACAACCAGTTTGCAAAATACTCCAGCTCAACAGATGTCCTGGGCTGCGTGGAACGATCCTGTGCCAGAGGGCCTTACTGCAGGTAGCTTGCCCCTAAACATTTAACAGTATTGACTTATAGCAAAACACTGATATTTTCATAAACATCAACCTCAAAAAGTCTAAATTTAATAATATATGAACTGGTTTTCTGTATTACTTTGCATCTTTGCATACTGTCTACGTCCAGGATTGACAAATGGCTTTCAGTCTGCAGTTACCTCCTACTACGAGTAAATACCTCACACAGTCATTGCGAAAGTCAAATACATAGTTGAGACCCTTTCCCTTCTGAATTCAACTGTCAGGAAGAGAATCAATACTTTGTTGGCAGAAGCCATTTGTGATAGACAATACGACAGATTTCCAATAGAAGAATCTCCCTGAATCCATTCATCTTCAGAAAAGTTCATAGGCTTATACTGAATGTGTGATATGATGGACATTTTACAGCAAATATATGTAGGTTGCTCTAAAAGCAATGCTTTCTATTTATTTTTCACACAGAGGATGGTGTCACACAGGTTGCACAAGGAGGTTGTGGATGCCCCATCCCTGGAGGCATTCAAGGCCAGGCTGGATGTGGCTCTGGGCAGCCTGGTCTGGTGGTTGGTGACCCTGCACATAGCAGGAGAGTTGAAACTACATGATCATTGCGTTCCTTTTCAACCCAGGACGTTCTATGATTCTATGATTTCCGTGGAAACTACAACAGATACAAAGAACACAATAGCACTATTTGATAGAGCAAATTATCATCTACAAAACACTAGTTTTCAACACAATCACCACCATTAGCTATGCATTTTCTGCCAGTGATGAACAAGCACATACATGCCTAACTCATAAAAATCTGCACCAGTGGAGCTGACAGCTGTGCATGGCCATTTGGAACATGGCTTATCTTTCACATCTCTGATGATACTGCAGAAATGCAGCATGCACCGCCTCACTGTGCTCACATCCACTGCTTGTATTCCATCATCGTTTTGTGAGCATAAACAAATGCCAATGGGTGCCATTTTTTCCACATGGAGGAATTCAGTGACACATCTTTGGTCCATACACACTTCCACGTCAGATGCCATTTTGTCAGACTGCCCCTTCTCTCCCATCTGTCACACAGCAACAAAATGTAATAGAATATTGGTGGGAAGCTTCAACCTCTACTGCCCTAACACCAACATCTGCGTCTAACATTATGGGCCAATGTTATGAAATAGGAGGCATTACTTTCAGAGCAGCTCATGTATTTCTTGATCATTCTGCCTGAACTATATCTTTTCTATCTTTTCATTTCTCTCTTCTGTGAAATTCTTTTTGAACGTTTCCTCTCCTTCTCAGTCCAAAGGAATTGAGGTAGAGCTGTATGTGTGTTTTTGAAGATTATCTTTAGAGATTAAAAAGAAAGCACATGGTAAAAGAAAGAAAGAAAGAAGGAAAGAAAAAAAAAAAAAAAGAAAAACCCACAGCTTTCTCCTCCAGTTGCATTAAGGATATGAGAATCTTTAGTTGTTGATCAATTTAATATATGCTGCAGTCCATAAACAACTCACTCCATCATATTATACAGGTGTAGCTGAAAGGATAATTTGAAGTGATTTTTGGGACATACTGTTTAGAATACAATATAGTGTAATTCTAGCATGAATGTAAGACATTTTGTGCAGAAATTGGAAACAAAACTGTTAGTGAAATCTCAGAAATAACTACATGAGCAGTTAGCATGCATGACCTAGTTTTAAGAGCAGCATTACATGCGTACACAGAAGAACAGACAAGATGCAAAATAAGAGATCTTTTTTTTCCTTTTTTTTTTTTTTCCTCCTAACTTACCACTTTTTTCCTGACTTCTCAATTTGATACCAGTCAGAAGTATGACTGGTACCACACAATAAATGTTTTGTTTGTTTGTTTGCTTTCCTATTTCATAATCTCCAGTTCAGCAGGCTGGAACCGGATGATCCTCAAGGTCCCTTCCAACCCAAGCCGCTCAATGATTCCACAATTCTACGATTCTACAATTCTGTGACTTCTAACAAAAGCTCCTCTGCTTATTCGGTTTCTTCCTAACTACTTGTGCTGCCACACTAATACACAGAGATGCAACAAGAATAGCACTCTGAAACCGCATCTGCTACCATTTCATTCTTCTGAAAGCCATCGAATGCAGGTGACACAGTGGGTCAAAGTTGAAATCTTATCAGTTGAACTAAGCTGCAAGTGTTGTTCTAGTTAGATTTTTGTCTCTCTTGCAAATCTTCACAGCACTTAGGTAACTTAAATACGGTAAAAAGTTGATCGTACGCCTGTCTAACATACCCTTCCTTCATTAGAAGTATAAAGTAGCCTAATTTTAATCAAGAAGTGTGCTGGTATACAATTTAATGAAAATTTGGGGGTGGGGAAGGGGTGTCTAGTGTGTGTTCTCATCTATAGGCAACACATTGCAATAACCTGTTGGCTTTACTTGAACTTAAGCTCCCCGTTACCACTAGTGAAATGCCCTGAGATATCTGGATCATTGCAGCATGAGGCATTAAGAGAGTTTTGTAATATTAAAAAAGAAAAAAAAAGAAAAAGATTATTTCCTGTTTTGGAGGCTATTATTTATTGACGTGTGTACACAAAAATAGTGTCTTCACAGCAATTTTTATGATCTTGATATTTAGCTGACTTGATAGAGCTAATTTCAGATATTCACAGAATCACGCAGAATCACAGAATTGTAGGGGTTGGAAGGGACCTCTAGAGATCATCGAGTCCAACCCCCCTGCCAAAGCAGGTTCCCTACAGCAGGTCGCAGGAAAGCAATCCTGCAGTATAGGAACTCCAAGTCCCACTGAAAAAACTTTGTCAGATAAAATTTGAAGCTTGAGTTTCGCTAGGACCAAAACACTGTAGAAAAAAACAAATGGGGTCCAGGGATCAGCCAGTCTTAAAGTGTATTTCTGTGTAAGATGAGACTTTAATGTGAAAAGGTATACCTTGAGAAATGCAGTGACTAGGACAAATATAGAGAACAGAGAGGAACTTGAAAACGGCATAATTAACACTCTTCACCCAAACAGATGAAAATGAAGGGGAAAATAAACTCCTGCCCTGCTGAAACCTACTGATACAATAAAATGAAGGTAATAATCTGGCCGAAAAATAGACATGCTGAAGAAAAGCACAAGCACGCCATAAAGTAGTAGTCCCATGACAGACATGAAAGTCCCTGACTTTCTGAGGAGAACAGGCATTTACAGGAAAAAGGAACAGCAAACTGGAGAAAAAGTTCCTGCTGATGGGAGCTCCCTCAGTAGCACAGGTTAAAACATCACCCAGTAAAAAAGAGAGAAATTATATCTGGAAATTATATCATGGACTGATGTACTTTATAGATATTTATTTCAGTTTGTGTGAAAACTGTGTGTTGAAGATTAAGATACTGAAATTCATGGGATATCTAAAAACAAACTCTGAAGCGTTTCAAAAACTAGCATGATTATGATCCAGTTAGTCAATAATAGCAATAGAGCAGTAGGAGATAGCTCTCTGGAAGCAAAATGTGAGTTATCAGTACCCCTACAGACCTCCAAGTGACATTCTTAAAAAGATTACTGAATTCGTGGAGAGCCAATGTATGACTGGAAATCGATGCATGCAAAATTGATACAAATATACTAAGAATAAAGGAAAAGTTTGGCACAGTTGGAGCCTATACAGGAAAAACAGTTCAACCTAAACCAAAACAATTAAGGTTTCCATTGTTAAAAGTTAAGGTTACAGTTTTTAAACTGAAGACTAAAGAAAGCCATTTGGCAGAGAACAGCATATGGTTCAGGATGACACACACATTGGGGGTGGGAATGTTATTAAATCCTCTATATTCTTAAAGGACAGGAAAAGATATTAATAACATCCAGGAAGGAACTGGACAAACAGCTTCTGTAGTGTTTGAAGTAGATCACGTATAACAGTCAGAATAAACCCAAGATATTTACCATAGAATCATAAGATAACCAAGGTTGGAAAAGATCTCCAAGATCATCCAGTCCAACCATCCACCTACCACCAATATTTCTCCACTAAACCATGTCCCTTAGTACACCATTTAAATGTTTCTTGAAGGCCTCCAGGGATGGTGAATCAACCATCTCCATGAGCAGCACATTCCAGAGCCTCCCCACTCTTTCAGAGAAGAAATTTTTCCTAGTATTCAACACAAATCTCCCTTGGCTCAATTTCAGGCCATTCCTTCTTGTCCTGTCACTCTTTGCTGGGAGAACAGGCTGACTCCCACCCCACCAAAACCTCCTTTCAGGTCATTGTAGACAGTGATATAGTCTCCCCTGAGCCTTCTCTTCTCCAGACTCAGCAATCCCAGTTCCCCCAGCTGTTCCCCGTAAGACTTGTGTTCCAGACACCTCACCAGATTCATTGCCCTTCTCTGGACACACTCCAAGGCTTCAATATCTTTCTTGTAGTGAGGGTCCCAAAACTGAACACAGCACTCGAGGTACGGCCTCACCATGCCTGAGTACAGAGAGATGATCACTTCCCTGCTCCTGCTGGTTGCACTATTTCTGATACAAGCCAGGATGCCATTGGTCTTCTTTGCCACCTGGGCACACTGCTGGCTAATGTTCAGCTGAGAGTCAGACAACCTCCAGGTCCTTCTCATCCGCACAGTCTTCCAGCCACTCTGCCCCAAACCTGTAGCGTTGCCTGGGGTTGCTGTGGCCAAAGCGCAGGACCTGGCATTTGGTCTTGTTGAACCTCACCCCATTGGCCTCAGTGCAGTGATCCAGCCTGTCCAGATCCCTCTGTAGGGTCTTCTAACCCATAGGAGATGTTTCTACAGATATGCAAAGAGTGTAAAAATGATGGGAGTGAGTGCTCTGTTTTATGGCTGAGAATCTGACATCATTTAGCTATCAAATGACGTAACATCTAAAAACTGTATGGCCAGGACAAACACTGACACGGCACTGCCAGAATAGGCTGGTCTGCTAAAGGATTAGTATGATTGTATTGCAGGAAGCTGTGTCACATCCAATAAACAATTCAGCTGCATCAACATGTGATGCAGACTTTTGAAGAGTTAAATACCTAAATAAGAAGAATATAATATCAGTACTGTACCATCAGTCACATCATGAGAACGGTGAATATGACAACAATATGCCTACAATAAAAAGATGGCTGAGAGAACAAAAACTACAGAAATGACAAAACCTTTCAGTTTTCACTGAATTGGCTGGACAAATGTGCTGAGATGTAATCCTTGTATGCAGACATCTGTAGAAGTGAAACTCCAAAATGGAGGAGCAGCATCTGGTGACCCAGGCATCTCCCATTGTCCTGGACCTGCTCAGCAGCAGGAGCCCTGACCTGGGATCAGGTTCCTCCCCTGAATGCCAGGGCCATCCTCTGCTGTGGAGGTCACCTTGCCAGTGCCAGCCTGTGCCACGCTGACAGGCTTTCTCCATGGTGTGATGGCATGCAGCCTAGTCACAACATTCCAGGCCTGAGCCAGCCACTGCACCACACCAGTGAACCACTGGGTAGGAGGGACCTAACACAACCCAAACCTGCACCAGGCAGCACTTCTGTCAGCTACTGGTGCAAAGAGTTCCAGTGACCAAAATCTCTCACTGGAGCTGACTGATTTATCAGTATTGCTACAGTGCAAAAGTACAGCTTGCTGTCCCCACAGAAATGCCAAATACTTGGAAATAACTGATGAGAAATGAGACTTGTTGGAAGAAAACTTTAAGCTTGAAACCTGAACTCTCGTGAGGGCTTCCCTATCAAAAGGTTTTGGTTCCCTTTTTCTGTTGTGCCTCTGCTGTAGAGGCATAGATCTCAAAGGAGAATTGCCCTTGGGAGATCCCTTGTTGGGGCTTTGACAGAGGCTGAAACCTTCCCCCAACCCTCTCAGCAGTCTTCTATTCTGAAACTTTGAGGATTCATTCTGCTTTGTGGAAGCAAAGACAGGATTGTGCTCTTACAATACAGCCTGCCCACCTGCCCACTGCAGTTGCATTCGAGAATACAACCTCCAACAACTTTTCTGCTTCTCCTGAAAAAAGTGGAGGTTGTTTAATTTTTCTTACAACTTTGTTCCCATCCCTGTTTTGGGATCCATGGTCAGAGAAGCAGTAGCCCAGCCCCACTGATATTATTCAGGAACAGGACAGGGTTTATTCACATGGCACCAGGCATGTGGTGGAGAGACCTGGTGGGGTGTATGACATGAAGACGTTGATGCCTGTGGTAGTCACTAAGCATCACCACCCGCACAGCTTTAACTGCCGTTTGGCAGCCAAATGATGGAAAAAGCCACTGTTCTGAAAGTCATTCATGGACTAAAGGAAACACATCCAGCTCCCTTTTATTTTAAATGTCTCAGTAAGGTTCTCATCTCAAAAACATAAAGGCAATATAGATTTCAGGAACAATGTTTTAGTCTCCTTATTTTTTTCCTGTGTATGTTTCAGTCCCTTGCTCTGCCTGACAGTCATAAATACACAAACAGAGAGGAAGAAATGTAAAGCAGAGTTTTCAGCTTTAAAATAAATTGATTTCCTTCTTTAGCACAGTTTGTGACTCCTAAAAGAGTCTACAAAGGGAAAGTAAATTCTTGCAGCCCCTTCTTGCATCAGACATGGAGGTGAGAAAAGCCGTAGTGCTTAAACATCTCAGATAGCAATGATAAGAGAGCAGTGATAAAATATTTTTCATCACATGATGTGTGGAAAATTTTTTACAAGTTAGGACGTGCCGCTCAGTGCAGGTTCCTCTTTCAATTCTCTGAATCTCTTTAAAAATAAATAAATAAATTCAAAAAGTAGCAAACACAAAAACTGAATTTAAGAAGCGGTTTCCTCAGTTCAAAACTACTCACCACTCCCACAACATCTCTTTAGATGTTACCTCCTAAGGCATTCTATAAGGTACACATTAAAGTCGTTTGCATACAGACTGATAGGCTTTAGAGCTTTCTGTTATAAAGTGCTACAAACTACACTATGCAAAAAGCATGGTTTGTGATCTAGTTTTATTTGTCTGATGATTTAACTAACACAGAAGAAAACCGTGTTGTCGGTTTGGTTTGTTTTTTTTTTTTTGCCAAGTCTAAGAGAAAGAGAAGACACCTAGAAATTCTTCAGATAAAAGCCATCCTTTCTTTTTAAAGGTTATTCAATCACAACAGGAAATATTTTGAAATGGTCACACTAATCACAAGACTGACTACTTTTTAGGCTGAACATGTGTTCATACTCGGCTCCTATTTTTAGGTCATATCATGTGCCAACTCCGTGCCACTGCTGTTTGCATTCTAGCTGTAAATGAAATGATAACTTTTACAGATCTTTCTTTCTCTTCCTTTCTTCCTTTCCTCCTTTCTTGCTTCCTTTTTTCCTTCCTTCCTTTCTTTTTCTTTCTTCCTTTCTTCCTCTCTTTCCTTCCTTCCTTCCTTCTTTCTTTCTTTCTTTCCTTCTTTCCTTCCTTCATTAAATTAAAAGAGTTGCTTTTCACTCTGCTCTATCGTATTATGTATTCAAATCTCCATGGCCCAAGCTGAGGTCCCACACATAGTCAGCTCACAATCAAACATTTTAAAATGAGACTCTGAACAGCAAGGAAATTAGATGAGAGGAAACATCCGGAGCAAGATGTTTGCAACATTCTTATTTCAGAAAAAAAGTTTCAAAGATCAAAAACAGAAAATACGGTACTGCACACATTCCTCAAATAGGGAATTCCTCATACTCTCTCAATTGGGATGTGTGAAATATGAATATATTTTCCTCTTCAGAGAGGTAACATTTGGATCTATATCACCCATGAAACAGTAAGATTTTCTTAGTCACTTCATATAAAACATATAAACTGGGACATCTCTATTTAAGCACTAAGTGAAATACTATGCTTTTTCATTCTTAACTATTTTCATTATAACTCAGTTGCACCATGCAAATGGGAACAAATTCAGCTTCAGAAGTAAAGATATGTTGTAGAAAAATAACTATAGTATGGTGGCTAATCTATGCAAACATGTTTGGTTCCAATCAGGTTAGGTAAACTTTTTTAGTTTGTAGAGAGTACTCTCAGCATCAACAGGATTAAAAGGTATCTGGAATCACCACCTTTCTACTAACTGCAGGATTTACTCTGGTAAGTCCTCAGCAAGTGCTTAGAATATTTATAGCATATTGGGTTCTCAGAATGATACAGCTTGAGAAGTAATCTTCCCCCTCCACAGCTGTGGATCACTTCAGACCTTCCTTCTAAGCTAAGCAAGATCTCAGTCTTGAGTTTTAGCACTTGCAGTGAAAACAACAGATGATTTAAGCTTCTACAGCCTTTCTTTTTTCAGTGTTAGTATTAAGACTACATCTTGGTAATTCAGCTTGTGAGGGAATGTTTTTTATTGTGAGGCTGAAGCAAATGACATCACAGGCCATTCTATGATTCTATGATTGTTGAGGCATATGAATTAGCAAAGGCGCAACTACTGCGCTTGCAACATGAGCCACAAATGCCCATCTCTACCTTCTGAGATTGTGCTCCCTCTGCAGCAGTACCTCCTTGGCTTGTGCAGCTAGTTTACCTACCAATGATCATGATATTGCAAACCAGTCCCACACTGGATGGATTGTCAGCACTGTCCATTGAAAGCTTCAGCAGCATTCAATTAAATGTACTTGCCTTTCCTACTTTTGAAGAAGTCCGAATGTCTTTTCTCTAGATCAAAGTTCACGACAAGTATTCCATACTGTAATCCCACTCAGTCCACTAATGAATCCTCCAAGATCTTAGTAGGTCCTCAGAAGTTAACTGTTCTGTTGTGAAACCCCTTGAGAATCACAGAATGGATAAAATTGTAGCAGACCTCTGGGTCCATCTGGTACAACATCACTGATAAAGAGAGCAGGACCATGTCTAGGCAGCCACTGACTAACTCCAAGGAGGGAGATCCCACAACCTCTCTGGGCAACTTTTTCTGTTGCTCTGTGGCATACATGCTGTCCAAATATCCCATCCTAGCATGGTCACCAGAAAGTGAGAAAGGCTTTCAACAGTGAAATCAGTTGCCTGGCTCAATTCTGCATTTTTGTAGCGTTCTCCCAGACAGAAGAGACAGAAGAGACAGTACTCCCTTTGAAAAATGAGAAAGGAGAACTGGCTTAAAAAGACATAGTAAAGGTTGAGGTACTCAATGAGTTCTTTGCCTCTGTCTTCACTAGCAGTCTGATTCCCACAGCTCTCACATCCCTGAACCTCTAGGCAGGATGAGGGGAGAAAAATCCTTCCCACTGTAATAGCAGAGCAAGTCAGAGGCCAGCTCATGAGGCATGTACAAGTCTACAAGGCTGGACAACATGGACCCCAGGGTCCTGAAGGAACTGGCTGATGTGGTTGCCATTCTCCACCATATTTGAAAATTCATGCTATCAGGTGAAGTCTCCAATGACTGGATTTTTCCAGTTTATTCCATCAGGGAAACATCACTCCCCTTTTTAAGAAAAGGGAGAAAAGAGAACCCTGGGAACTACAGACCAGTAAGCCTAACCTCTGTGCCTGGGAAGATCATGGAATAAGATCACAGAATACATTCTGCTGGAAGCTATTTTAAGGCACATATGAGCCAAGAAGGTGATCTGAGACAGCCAGCATGTTTTACCAAGGGCAGATTGTGCCTGACCAATTCGGTGGCTTTCAACGATAAGAGTGATGGCATCAGTGGACCAAGAAAGGGCAACTGATATCATCTACAATTTAGGCTCATAAAGAGACATTGCATGCAGTTATAAAGAAGAGTTTAGCTTAACTGAAGGGCTTAATCTTGGTCCAGTTTAACACAATGTCACACTCACACTAGCAGCCAACTTGTCTTAACTGCAGTTGTGAAAAACCTGCAAACTTTTTTACTGACGACGTATTTCAAATGACCACAACAGCACTTATCATTGCACTGATTATTTAAATACTGAATTATTGAAATCATCAGCTCTGCAGCGACCTGAAATTGAGGAGAGGGGAAGTTAGCTCTTATGAACATGTCTTTTCCTCTGTTGTCAGTAAATGTTCATATAGCTCAGGCAGGTTACTACTCTAACAGATGGATGGATAACCTACTGAAGAATCTGGGAGCCTGAATCTTGTCAGCAGGTTCCCCTGATTGCTTTGTAGTGTAATAATCTAAGCAGGGAAAAGCTGGAAAACAACAGTCTGAAAAGGGGGGCAATCAGCTCAGGTGCCAAGAAACTTAACAATTAAGCTGGATGCAAAATGGACAAGTTTAAACCTGCCTGTTTCCATTAGATTTGTATTGGAACGAGTGCCCTCCCAGAAATATTCCAAAAGCAAAGTAAACCACCAGAAAGCTTCAGGCTGTTCTCCCTGTTCAATGATTGACAAGTAGGCCCTATGGTAAGTGCGCTGTTCAGCCTCTTGTTCTGAATGCCAAATAAGTAATTTATTTGTGAGTATTTCTACAGCCTGCAATGTTGATGCAAAGTGCTTCAAAAAGAACTGCAAAGTTTTTTTCTTCAGCCTTTCTCTATTACGAAAATTATTTGACCCCGTATTGCAAACAGAAAAGTAAGCAACGGAGAACCTGAGTTGCCTAAGTCCTCAATTCTCTGAGCATCTGACAGTACATTTCTGTACACTGTAGCTGGATCTATGAGTGTTCAGTACTTCTTCAAGTCAGACGCAGGTGTCTTTGAATACACATTAGAAAATGAGGAACTCTGAATTGGTGGCTTTTTCTGAAAGCTTAACTCCTTGAAGGCAGATATGAAAAAAAGAAAGATTTCATGCACTATGAGATGAGAATCACAAAGATTAAAGTACCGGTGAAAATTTGACATGAGAAAAAACTTCTTCGTAGTAACAGAACACTGGAATAGGCTGCCCAGAGAGGTTGTGGGGTCTTCTTCTCTGGAGACATTTGAGACCCACTTCACACGTTCCTGTGTGACCTTATCTAGGCGTTCCTGCTAAGGCAGGGGGATTGGACTAGATGATCTTTCGAGGTCCCTTCCAATCCCTGACATTATATGATTCTTTGATTCTGTGACTTACTTGTCTCAGAATGGGATCTGAAATAGTAAGATGACAAAGAACAATATGAACTCAGCACTCAGACTGATGTAGTTCACATAGAACAGACTACATGAAAACTTGGAAAAAAATCTTAGTGAGTTTCTCAGAACAGTCTCTCTTCCTTAGGAAAATTACTTGAACACCTAAGCCTTCAACCTATTTGTGAATGCTTTTTTAAAAAGATTCTCTGTTTCCTTTTATTTCTGGGAAATGAATATTATTTGTTATAGTCTTTTAAGACGACTGACAGAAAAGAAACACTTCCTTCACTTTCTAAATGACACACTAGTGGTTATGGTCAGGAAACAGAGCCCCAGGTTGCCTACCACATCTCACCATGGAAATTGTTATCTGAGCAAGAGATTGCTTTAACCATGAAATGGCTGTGTACTGCCTATATTTCATGTAAAAGATGCACAATAAAAGAATATTGACATGACTGCATAGGGAAAGATGAAAGCACCGTGAAGAAGGGTATGGGATTCTTTAGTCTAAACACAGGGTAAGTTATTCATGAGGGATTGGCCATAGTTTGATCTCTACTCTTTAGACTGGGATTATCCAATGACTACTGAATGCAAAACAGTATCTTTGAAAACAAAATTAGAGATCAGCTATTTTGTCTTCCATCTGAACTGTATTTCAGGCATCTGCTCCTCTTTTGTCCAACGACTACTGCTTCCTCTTTCATCAAGGTTGCAATTTCAACTGGTCAAGTGCAAATCAGCCCTAAGTGTGCTAGTTAGTATACTTTCAAGGAAGGAAATGGTCAAGGTTTTCAATATTTTCCAAAGAGGGCACTGAATGTGTACAGTCCTTATCCTAGGAAAGTGCCCTAGAAGAGGAATTACATGTACTTGAAAAGAAAGCACTTGTATTTGTAAGAAAACACAATCTTCATTATGTACGTTAAGCATGCTCCTTCCTGGCACTAGGCCAGCTCTCAGCCCTGTTAAAACCCAATTGCCCTGTAACTGCAAATGTTGTACTTGCCCTTAAGTATCCCAAGTACTGCTATTTTATGTTATAAGAAGTGACTATTATGGACTGCAGTTAGTGACCATGTGAGAACTGTCCCCACTTAGGCTGAAGGTATAAAGTTTCATCACAGCTTAATTTCAGGTATTTTTATGCATCCATTTACTCTCAGTGTTAGCCAAGACTTTCAAGCAGAATCAGCGACAGAATCTCATTTCCCAGGACATCACTCAAGCGTCAAAATCACAAGGTTACTCCCACTTTTTCCTGCAGTCCTACCTCTAGTCAGCATGTGTCCTTCAGCAGCAAGCACGTAAGGGCTTTTACATGCTATAATCTCCCTCTAAATGAGTGACTGATTAATTTTTTTTGTGTGATGAAGTGTTCTTCTGTTCTATCTGTACTTACATGATTGAGGGCTGTACCATCTTCCATATACACAAAGAAGTTGTTACTACACTGAATCTAAGTCAATATTAGTAAATTAAACTGTCAAAACTTGGGCTCAGGCCATGAAATTCACTTCCTTGTGTGGTTACAAACTGATAGATTAAAGGGCTGAGCCATCACCAATCTCTTGAACTTTAACAAGAGCAAGTGCCAGATTCTGCACCTGGGACCGGGTAACCCTGGCTATATGTACAGACTGCAGGTTGAGTGGCTGGAAGGGGTTGGGGGGTTCTGGCTGATGGCAAACTGACAGCAGCAGTGTGCCCTTGCAGCCCAAAGGGCCAATCATGCTGTGGGCTGCATCAGGCCCAGCACTGACACCAGGCAAGGGATGGGGATGTCCTGCTCCCACTGGGCTGAGCACTGGGTTCAGGTCTGGGGACATAAAACTATTAGAGAGCGTCAAAGGGAGGGCTATGAAGATGGTGAAGGGTCTGGACAGCAAGATATACGAGGAGAGGCTGAGGCCCCTCGGTGTGCTCAGCCCAGAACAGAGCCGAGGGGAGGCCTGATGGCGGCTACAGCTCCTCACAGGGAGTGGAGGGGCAGCGCTGAGCTCTGCTCTGTGTGACAGCGACAGGGCCCGAGGGAACGGCATGGAGCTGTCAGGGGAGGGGCGGCTGGGGGTCAGGGAAAGGGGCTGCACCAGAGGGCGGTGGGCATGGATCGGGCTGCACAGGGCAGTGGGCACGGCCCCGAGTGCTGGAGTTCAAGGAGTGTCTGGACAGCGCTCTCAGACACAGGATTTGGTTTTTAGGTGGTCCTGCGTGCAGCCAGGAGTTGGACTCAGTGATTCCTGCGGACATCTTCTACCTCGGGATATTTTATGCTTCTACGATTGTAATTTTGTCACAATTTTGATTCAGACAAATTAATACTCTCTCAACTTCAGGAGTTACCATAGACGAAAGATCATACCAGAAAAAGGAGTTTTAGATGCAGCCATCCTGTTTCAGAGGCTGGGAACAGTTGTTGTTACAGCTGTGTCAGATTGGCTGAGGAACAAAGTCTGACTGCTTCCAGCAAATGGTACTATTACTGAAGATGTCGAGTGAGGATGTCATTTCTAGACCACTAGAGGGTGCAGGCAAACCTACTTTGCCTTGGAGATTTATTTTTAGATTTCTGAGCCATGGATTTTTCTTTTTTCTTTTTTTTTCTTTTCCTCCAGAGTATTTGAAGAGGTGAGCTGAGAGGATCACATCTTGCTGTCCTCTACAGCCTACTTGCATGTAACATGTAACCCAGAGTGATTATTTCCTTCTCCCCATTAGCTGCTGTCCAGACACATCTGTCCTTATCTCCCTCAATTCTGGATTGCTAGCTTTCCTCCTGTTGTTTTTTTTTTTTTTTTTTTTTTGCCTTTCCCTCAGCATTTCTATTCCTGTTTGTCCATGATCTCCTATCCTACCTCTTGCCCCATACTCCAGGAGGATTTCCCTTTGCTCCCCACACAGCCAACTGTCACAAGGAGAAGTACTAAAAGCACAAACAACTCCCTTTCCCAGCCTTCACCTGCTAAATCACTGTAGCACAGAAGTGGGGTCTACTTAGTGTACCCAAGATTCTGGGATAATGGGATTTCACTTGTGCACAGCTCAGAGAATCTCAGCAACTAATCATATATTTGAGAACATTTGGTTAAAAAAACAAAAACAAAAAACACCAACAAAACAAACTTTACAAGGTAATTCCTTTCTTTGTGCTTACTCACCTGTTCCTGGCAGAAAGTTGTGTTCCTGAATATTCCCTTATTGCCTCAGAAATTGCCTTACATAGCTAAACTCTGCATGTAATATCCTGTCAAAGAATATGCAATGCTTTTCATCTTAAGTGTTGGTCAGACTTACAGGCAGCTCCCTAAGGAATTTCCCTCGCCATGGTCACTGCTGATGTTTCCGTGCTATAGTAGATCAAATTTCCTCTCTGAGTAAGAGCTGTAGAAAGGACCAAAGAAAAACCTTTTAAAAATCAGCTGCCACTAAAAAATGTTTAAAGATGCCAATTAGTGGCATGCAGTAATGACACTGCCTCTCGTAAAACAATTCATTAGCTGTCTAGGTACCAGTGCTTGATTGCTAAAGATACACAATATGCACATCTGAAGAAGGGAAGATAAAAGGGCACATATTTTTTGGTAACTTTATATTTTCTTTTATTACTGAGTGAGGTGTGATGTGAATCAGGTGCACCTAGCTGCTTCATCATGACCGTATTGGTGCATAACATCTCTTGTTATTTCAAGACCTAACATGGAACTACAAGAGCAAGGACCTGATGGTAAAATTACTTCAATTCACCAGCTGTTAAGCATTAATTCTTCATGCAGTGGTGTAAAAATATGACAAAAACATACCATTCCTTATGAAAAAAGCTTAGAGATGTTTGCACCAGCCTGGAGAACTCTTGGTTCCTCATCAGTCTCATTCTGAGAAAATCTCTCCTTTACGTTCTCTACTAGCTACTACATAAAGTGTATACAAGCTCTCTCTCTCACTCTCTGTGTTCTTAGCCTTAGTTAGACACTCAACATACTTATTTTTCAGTGCAACACTGAGAAATAAGAATAGGAATGGAAAATTTAAGTCAGAACTGAAGGCCTCTTATGAAAAATGTATGAAGAGCGACCAGATCAAATTGACACTATGAAATTCCACGTGTTAGGTCTGTGATATATTTCTCAATGATTAGCAACTAAAAGTAGACAAAAAATGGATTATACTACCCTGGGCAGCCTGGTCTAGTATTAAATGTGGAGGTTGGTGGCCCTGCCTGCAGCAGGGGGGCTGGAGCTTCATGATCTTTGGGGTCCCTTCCAACCCAGGCCATTCTATGATTCTATGATTCTATGACTACCTGTTCTAAACTTATCTAACAATCATGACCCCAACAGTTCATTTAAAAGTCCCTGTCAGGTTTTTTGTATGTAAATAGTAATCCCAAGCAGAACACCAACTTTTCTTTCCAATTTCAATCAGAATATAAAGATCTGTCTGTAAGAGAAAATGAGCCCAAAGCGTAGTCTCAACAATATTTACTTATAAAATGAACTAATAATATCTGGAAAATTTTGAGGTATAAATCATGTGCGTTCTATTTCTATGAAATATATATATATTTTTTTCAGAGAAATGATCAATTTTGAAGATTATTATGTACTCTGAAAAAGTAAGAACGGTGTCAGAAAATATGTCTGATATCAAAAATGTCAGTTGTCCATTTGGAGGCTTTGCAAACATTAGTTGTCAATGGTAAAGCACCTTGGACTTCTTCAAAGCCAGTTTTAACATGAAAAATATGTAATTATGAAGTGGAATTGTAAGGCTACAGCAGATGTGCAAAGCACCACTGCATTACTTAAACGCCTTGAGAAATGGTCCTGGTGTCTCTTCACTTTGAAGCAGGACAGAAAGTCCACCAAAACAGTAACCTCCTGAGGCTAGGTTGTGGCATGCTCGGTTTCTCTCCTCTGGTCACCCAATGAGAAGCCAGCAGATAATGAGGTGACCACATTTACGATACATAGGTAAACTTACGCTGTTTATCTTCCATCCTGTTATGGCACTACATCCAATGTATGCCTGCTTCTGACAGACAGCTGAGGAGTACATTGCATTCCCTTGCAAAAGATGCTGAAGCTCAAAGAGGTTGTTGAGAGCAAAAATTTAAAAACATCTAAGCTGACCCCTTATTTTCTGCAATTACACAGACATTAGCGAGAGCAAAATTATCTGCACAGGCAAATGCATCAGAGCGGAACTCAAACCCACAGTGCAAAAGGGGAATAAAACATTTTCAGTAAATGTACCTGAAGAGATGCTAAAATCTGGAGGCAGAAGCAGCAGGTAAGCTGCTGTCTGGTGACAGGCAAATCCTATGTTCAGTTTGCTGTCCTCCCACAAAGCTGCTGTGTATTTTCATTCAAGCTATGCCTACACAGGAACTGTGAAATGCGGTAGGCATGTAGCAATGTGCAGTATTAGTAGTGATGTGTTTCAGTATAGATCATAGATTACAAGTATTTACCAGCTAAGGTCATGCACAACTGTAAGGAATCTCAAACTGCTTAGCAGTGATACTCAGATACAACTAAGCTGGTGAAAATACTTCTCCCCATGCTGTAGCCTCTTCCCTGTCAGCATGATGACCTGTCTGTGTCTAAACTAACCTACAGCTGTTTGCAATGGAAGGACTGGGATTCCTGAGCAGATTGTATGTGCTGGGAAAACCAGGATACAAGTCTGATGTCACCTGGGGCTGGGTTCAATTAAGTTCAGTGACAAAATATCTCTGTTTCACAGAATATGTTAAGGGTAAATTTCATTACAGAGGTTCAAGGGTGCTGATGATTTAGGAACGAAGTCCAAAACTTGATGGAACTTATGGTTCTCAAGCAAACAAATACTTTCAGAAGCTATAGTGGTTGGATTCTCCCAGCCATTATGCATAAAATCCAAAAATTGTTTATACCAGACACTGAGTACAGTCCAGGAGCTGATATCCAAACACTGAAACTGATTACAAGCAAAAAGAATTATTTTAAAAAAGTAAATGCCAAAGAGCTGAATCTCCAATATATTACTTAACTCAGTGATCCTCTCAGCATGTCACCTTCTGCAGTGACCCAGTGACAGCACTCATTTACAATCATTGCCTTACACAGGCTGTTTTATGTTTGTGTCCAAACTATTAAAAAAACCCTTTACACAAATAGTCTCTTCCCATCTATTAAGAGACATCAAATGCAGTATGCAAGAGTGTACTCTGTTACGAGACTTCCTTCTGGTGCCACTCTGTCTGAGCATAGTTGTTGTGCATCAGAAGACTCTGATAAAGCTACATCTTCTTATGATATGCTTCCACTGTCACTTCGGTGTGTATGTTCAGTTGCTGCAAACCTCAGAAACAGTCTCAGGATGGCTATAATATGTGACTCTGCAATAGCTAAAGGTAGTTATCAGATAAAGTTTTACAAATCAAACTAGTTCAAACTGATTTTTGCTTTTTCTAACAGCATGCAGCAGCTCACTCTTCCTCGTTTTAAAAAAG
The DNA here is from genome assembly GCA_030625065.1 of Alectoris magna. Lineage (NCBI taxonomy): Eukaryota > Metazoa > Chordata > Aves > Galliformes > Phasianidae > Alectoris > Alectoris magna. The sequence continues at coordinate 67,752,741 of CM060560.1, forward strand.
CACTGAAGAAACGTTAAGATTTTTACTGCCTTCTGTACTAAAGCAAACTATGCACCTGATAACCCCTTATTTTGATCACATTTGCAGAGAGAACTCCTGAAAACTGGCGGTAAGAGTCTTCTTTCTTGTTTACTGTAGTATTTGCTGTAATCATTCTGACTTCTGACAAATAGTAGCCTAACTTCTTCACTGCTGTTGCTCTCTTATCAACCTACGCAGTATTTACTTTATTACTAATGCTCACAGTCATCTGGGACAAAGACACACATGCACTTCTTAGATGCAAGGAACTTTGTTCTCCCTTTGGATGTAAATAATAGGAGGGTGTGAAAATCAGCCTTGGCTGAGTTTAACTCCACTAAAAATCAGTTTTGGGGAAAAAAAAATAATAAATCAAGAAATGAAAATCTGTAGTCCTTACCTGATCTGAGATGTACAGTGCACATTGAAAGCCTCTTAAATGTCAGAGAAGAATTAGAAATAGTTGAAAGTTTGCATTCATCCAACCAGAGGGCTCAGGAAATGACCTCCGTATTTTGTAACTCTTAACTCCTTCCTCACTGTCTTCACTTTTTCAAGTAAAGCAAAAAATCCACCCTACCCTCCACTGCAATTTGGTAACTAATGCTATGGTCTGCACCTGATTTCTGTTTCACACTGAGAATATGCAGGTGGCTAGAGAAGATGTCTCTGATCACATCTGTGGAAGAGAGAATTCACAGCATCTTCTGCATAACTACAACAAAGTACGTTTTACTGTTGTGTGAAGCTTATGTGATGAGGTGTAGAAATGACTAAGTAATGGCTTAAGCAGCAAACTCTCCGTTTTAGAAAAAGCTTAGAGCAATACTCTCAGCATGACTTGTGCTGTGCCACCCAGCAGAGCAAGACAAAAACCAAAAAACAAAAAACAGAAAATGCTGTTATTTAGAGAGCACAGCCAATTGCAGTCTGGACATGCATTTGGTGCATATATGGTCTGAGATACTTTTATGCACACAGGGTCTTCAGGTGAAAGTTGGGCATACTGGAATATCAGAAGTTAGGTCTTCTGTACATAAAAGCCTCCTGCTCCTTGAGCCCTATTCCCTTGGCTGGATGCACCTGTTCAGGTAAAAGGCATTTCTGAGTAAGCATTACATGAAACCATTGGCCTGGAAGCAAGTAAGGGTCAGTCCCTCCAGGAACACTCACCGTCACTGGGGCACTCCCACGCTGAAGATGAGGTGGCACTTGGGATCTCTGCTTGCTGGTCTGGGTGGCAATCAGGACCCTAAAATGTATTCCCCTCACCTGAAAGCTGCAGCCCAAGGAAGAAGACACTTCCAACAATATGGATGGTAACACACAAGACAGACCTGAACCCTTCTCCTTTTCTTATGATTTAGAAAGCAAGTCCTGGACACACATGCATGTATGCCCTTTCCTCAGCTCTGAAGTCTCCTCACCTAGGCATGTGTAGGTTTTGTTTAAAAACACTGGGGAGTATGAGGGAGAGAAGTGTCATTCCCTGCATTCGGGGTGTTGGTAGAGGAAGAGAGCATAGAAATGTCTTCAGCATGCACTTTTGCATGACAGTTTCATAGCTAAAGCACTCAGACAGATTGGTTAAGGTTTTTTTTTTGTTTTTTTTTTCTCTTTGGGAAATGCTAAATCTGTGTTTTGTACACCTCACAGGGCAATGCTTGAGCCTGCAAATTGCAGCATTTCCTGTAGTGGGAAGGATAAGGCTCTCTCCCTCTCTTGCATCAGATGCTCACACCTTCTTGTTTGAAGAAGGGGGAGGGGCTAATGAGAGGGTTGCTGCAGATGAAACAGATTTGAACGCTGCTCCAAGGATAAATAATATCCTGCACAAAACATGTCTAAAGCTCACAGAAATAACAAGGATGGATCTAGTCCATTCTTCTCACTAAAGTTGAACAGACTTGAAGTATCAGCAAGACAGCTCCAGAGATTTTTCATGGGAGATGCACTGTATGAATGACATCAATCACTTCAGCAACAAGGATCAGAGCTGTTCCTTGTCCAGCTCTTGATGGATGGTGGGTTTCAAGAAATGGGGTTCTTCTGTGTGTTTTGGACAGGACTGAGCTTCCTCCAGGCAGGCAGACACTGTGGGGCTTCCTTCCCCAGAGAACAGTTATCCAAGGCAGGGGTGGGATTGTCTCACCAGGCCCTGGGCATCTACATCAGAGCTAGCCATCTGAGGCATCTTGGATATAGGAATTCAGGAATGAATGGAAAATGTATGGGAAAACAGGAATGTATGGGATTCTTTATCTGAGAGTTTTAACAGTGAGTAAGAGTTCCTTTTGATATATATATATATATATGCATAATTTATATTGAAAATGTTTTCTAAAATAAACAAATAAAATCCTTCACAGGCATTATCTCCAGTAGTAACAACTCATGATGCATGCTCCCATGAGGCACCAAGGAGTGTGATCTGCCCTCCATGTTAATTCTTCCACACCTGACCCCAAAGATGATGGGATAGTCATGGTTTTCATTGTAAGCAGGTGATTCCTCAAGCTAGGGCTATTTATTATATTGTTTCATATGCAGAAGCATCTGAGGTTTTTATATTAAATATGGTTGCAGAACAGACTCAAGTTCCTCTTGCCTTGTCTCCTCCACTTTCACATACAAAAACTGAATTAACTGTTTGTCCATGTCAGCTGCCAGACTCACTTCTCACCGTGGGCCTGCCGGTAAACAGGAAGGAGTTTCAGTCTCACAACCTCAAAGTATGCAAAAATATTGAATCAGACATCCTAAAAATTAATTAAATCTGGTTTGTTTCCTCAGTTATTTTTTTTAAAAAATCTCCTTTCATTTTAAACATAGCGGGTTAGAAATAGAGCTCCATTTCTACTTTTTGATCCCTAAGGCTGCAAAACATTTTGAATTTTACAACTCTTAATCACTGCAGTTTTTAAAATATCTTTCCCCTCTACAAATGCTGAAAGGTACTTTCAGAAAAAAAAAAACAAACAGCATATACTTTTAGTAAAAAAAAAGAAAAAAGAAATACAGTGGTCGTATAGGATTATATGTTATAATGAGTGTTACTACTATCTTTGCTATACTTGCTATTATTATTGTTTCAAGATAGGCTATTTGAGAGAACCCATTTGTCCATGTTCAGATTTCCTGAGCAAGCAATTAGTAGCTCTGAAACCATTACTCAGAAAATTGATCACATCTTTCAAAATGACTATGAGTGATGCTGTAGATTTTTATAGGTCAGTTTTCTTTGGGTGAATTTGTAGCCCCCTGCAAGCCCATAGTCACCTTACTGAGCTAAGTAAGGTCAAGAGTTCATCTTGCAAGCTTGCCCTGGAGCCATCTCGGTTCATGAATATTTGCGTTACTTCCACTGTTGGTATGAATGTACACTTTGACTGTATTCTCCTGAGAGACAGGGGTGTATTTTTTGTTCCTGGAAGACATTTAAGATGACTCTGTTAATTACTACTATTATTCTTAATGATGTTAGAAAACTTCTAAGTATACTGACATTGCAGTAAGCTTCCTCTAGCGCGAATCTACACCAGCCTTGATGGTGACCTGAGTGTGCCTCTGGCTCTGGTGCCCAGAGGAAGAATACATGAAAGTGGATTTGATTCACTGAGGGCTCCCCAGCCTCAAGGTGTAACAAAATCTTAAACAAAAATAGAGGAAAAAGAAATCTTAGGGAGCTGCACAAAGGCTAAACATGTTTATTTATTCCCAGAGCAACAAATGTGCGGTAAGTATTTTGCATCCCCCTGACAGACCCAGCCTGGCAGTCAACAAGAACAGAGGGAGAGCTGGCACCTGAAGCATGTAGGAGGATGCTAGCTGTGATATCAACAAATATGAGAAAGGCAAACTGACACTGCACTCTTCCTGAAGGCCTAGCTCCAGAAACCTGTGGCATAGTTCCCATCACTAAAACCTAGTGGGACGATTCCCATGGCTGGAGCATGGCTATTGACAGCTACAAGCTGTTCAAGGAGCTAGACAACAAAACTCCCTGGGAAACTGCCCTCAAGGACAAAGGAGGGAGCAGAGTTGGCAGATGTTTAAGTGAACTTTCCTTAGGGAACAAGAGCTCTACATTCCCAGGTGTAGGAAGTCAGGAAAGGAAGGCAAGGGGCCGGCATGACTGCACTGCAACCCGCTGGTCAAGAAAATGCACAGGCAGTGGAAACAGGGACAAGTAACCTGAGAGGAGTATAATGATGATCCTGGCCTGAAATTGGACTTGGCAAAGGGTGCAAAGAATAACAAGAAGGGCTTCTACAAGTATATAAACCAGAAAAGGAAAATCCAGGAGGGCATACCCTGCCTCAAGGTAATCTGGTAACAATGGACAAGGAGAAGGGGTCTGTACTGGAACAAAAGATGTTTAATATCTTCATAAGTGACATTGGTAGTGGAATTGAGTGCACCCTCAGCAAGTCTGCAAATGACTCCAAGCTGCATGGTGTGGTCAACACGCCTGAGGGACAGGATGCCATCCAGAGGGACCTAGTCCTGTTCCATTTGTGCCTTGGCTTTCCTGACCCCATCCCTACACAGCATAGCAACTGTCCCCTATGTGAAGCTGTTCAGCCTGGAGAAGAGAAGGCTCCGTGGACACCTGAGAGTGGCCTTTCAGTATCTAAGGGGGGCTATGAGGAAGAAGGGGACAGACTCTTTAGCAGGGTCTGTTATGATAGGACAAGTGGAAATGGTTCCAAATTGAAAGAGGGGAGATTTAGTCTGCATATAAGAAAGAAGCTTTTTACAATAAGGGTGGTGAGTCAGTAGAACAGGTTGTTCAGAGAGGTTGTGGATGGCCCATTCCTGAAGACATTTAAGGTCAGGCTGGACAAGGCTCTGAGCAGGCTGATCTAGTTGTGGATGTCCCTGTTCACTGCAGGGGAGTTGCATTAGATGACCTTTTAGGGTCCCTTCCAACTCAATTCTAGAATTTTATGATTCTATGATTCTACATGTATTAGGAGGCAAAGAGAGGGTTCAGGTGGGATGTGCATGTGTGGGGGCAGGTCTGTAAGGACAGCAATATGGGAGTGTGAACAGGGTGGTAGAGGATGAGCTACCTGGAGGAGGAAGTCCTGTGCACTGGGAGTGAGACAATGGGAAGCTAAATCTGTACAGAAAGAAGGAGCTGGGAGGGACAGAGAAGTGACAGAAGGCAGCAAGAATGAGTGAGGCTGACAGAAGTCCCAGAAATGTGTGAGAACAACAAACAGAACAGAAAGGATGAAAGAGGATCTGCGATGTCTTTCTGTACCACAGCAGAGGGGAAGGAAAGGAAGGAGAACAATGTTTTTGATAAACTTTTACTTCTTTGTCATCCACCACCAGGAGGTCTGGGTAAGCTGCCAGAACTGGGACACTTTGTCTGTACTAATTAGGCAGGATTGCCATAGCGTGAAGTGTTCTGTTGCAAGGTAAGTTCTTCAAGGAGGTGGAGGGGTGGCAGATGACCCCACTCAAGAGAAAGGAGGCATCTTCTCCATCATCATGTCTCCACGCTCCCTAGCACCCACCCACCTCCAGAGCTCATAACTGAGACATGATGGCCTGCAATGAGAAAGGCAGAACACATTATTTCATCCCTAATCTTCCAAGTGACTTTTTTTTGCCCATGCTATTGAACTGGCTGTGCTATCGTGCCCTTACACATTCAATGGAACTCCAGATCTCAGCTGTGACTGGCCACCATTTTACTGCTATTGTGCCACTGTATATAGAGCTCTTCAGGAAGAAGAAACTCTCTTTAACTCTCCAGGAGATAAGTGGACAGTCTTGGCCAATTATTTCTAAAGCTGGATTCAGCATCCAGATGTACTAGGTACATGATGGGATGGAATGATGGGAGACAGAACCTGTCTAACACTTTGTCTTGGGAGAGGCCATATGAACTGCTTCCATGTCCAACTGTAAGGCTTTCACAGGGTCAAAACGTTTCAACTTCTTGTTATTCATTCTCCAAGCTGAAGGTTCATGTAATTCTGCCCAAGAGAAAATAAAGGGTGAAAAACCCTCAAAGATAAAATGACTCATTTCAGTCCTTTCAAACTGATTTTTTTTTTTTTTTTCATCAGAAGAAATTTCTGTCATAGGAAATGAGTACTGCCCAATTCAGTAGCAAGAGTAATAGTGTATAACATAAGTCTTTGCTTGAAAAGTGTTGCATTTCTTCATGGTGCTTTTTAGCCACTGTATTGCAATGTCGTTTAGGGCCAGGATCTCTCCAATGACGTCTGTTCCACCACATTTAGTGATATTTCTTGCTTCTTGCATTGAGATGAGTGTTCTGGCTACATCCCAGAACTGACCTTTGAGACCCACAGCCTTTACTCCAGGCACACTAATGCATGTCCCTTGGTTTCAATGCAAAGACGGAGACATTCTCTAAATGAGACTCCTGCTATACATTTTTTCTTGCAGCTTGAGCAGGATTTTCCTGTTCTTTGTGGAAGGAAAATGGAGAGAAGTGAGTGAGAAGTGACTATTGCAAGCAAGAGATGTAAAAAAGACTGCAATAGAGTGTGAGTGATAATAGATGCCAAAGGGGAGTTAACAGTCTATAATGTGCGAGCGAGAGGACAAAGCAGATGAACAGGGAAAAGAGGAAAGAGCTGTTGGTTAGGAATAGACAGGAGGCACAGCTCGTAAATCAGGAATGACAGAAAACCAGAGGTGAGGATCAAGGCTCATCAGAAGAACTGCTGAATGCATGAAAGCACAAGTGCATCACATTGCAGTGTTGGAGACAGCACAGTCCCCGCTGTGAGAATATAAGATGAAATAATAGAGAAATTTATCCTGGTGAAAGGTTTTCCTTGCAACAGTATGATCAGCAGAGTTGCACAGGAATGCCTCCGTTGCAGACAGCTATGAAGTGTAACAGTACATGACCTGGCTGTGAAGAAAACCACCTGCACAGTACAAATTACAGCCTTAGCTTTAATTTACTCATCTTCAGGAAAACTAGTAAGTGCTTTTGAAATCATTTAGAAAACTGCTGACTAATTGCTGGCCTGACTAACCCCCCACTAGGCAGATTTCAGTTTGATAATCCTGAGAGTAACACTAAAAGCAACTTCCTCTTCCTATCTTTGCTGTTTCAGGGTACGGTTCCCATATGTCGCTCCCTTACTTTTCCCTGGCAGAGTAAAGGAGCCACTGAGCATGCTAAATGAGGTGGGAAGGGAACAGGAAAAGCAGGGATAAGAATTCCTTCTTTTTTATTTAATGACTGGAAGTATTTTCCCATCAGCCATATAAAATCATATCATTTTTTTGTCATTTTTCTTTACTGAAGATATATTTAAATTCCACCCTAAGGACTGGACTTCAAAGGTTATTTCTATAGGAAGAGAGCTGGGAAGAGGTGGAATGCAGACCTCAATTCATTGGGTTGCTTTATTCTGTAGAGGTAGCTCTTTCCCAGACAGGGGCAAGCAGAATCTTTAGTAGCTCAGCTGCTTTGGGTTGGAAGATAATGTACTCACTTGTTGCCATTTTCCAGGCACCAGTTCGAACCAGACCTCCAAGTTTAGATAGACAGGATGCTCTCTGATTAAGCAGTCACCTATGTATTTCTCTGAATCCCTCCCAAAGAGTGTGTCAGCTTGAGAGACAGGTTTTTGTGGTACTGCAGAAGGCAGTGGTCTGGTGGTCCTTCTACACTCTTACAGCTGAGACCATTGAGTGTTGCCCCAAAACTGGGCTTTGCCTTGGTCTTCTACTCCACGGTTTCCAGGCAAAGCCACTAAGATCACTCCAGCTGAGGTTTTCCCAGTTGGGTATATTCCCGGGTCTCAATTTCTGGGAGCACTGCTGGAGATCCCTAAGGACAAACCAACTGAGTTCAGTAAGAGCAAGGCTGTATGAAAAAGCTATATTATTAGGCACACACGGTTTCTAGAAAAGCTTCTGCTGGTGGTCATCAAGGGAGCTTGGCTGCCCTAACCACAAACAAGGCTTGTTTCTTACCTCAGCTTAACCAACCCAGGCTGCTGACTGAGAGGTTGACAGACTGGAAGGAAAACAATGATTCCTGGCAGCCTGCTTGTTGATTAAGGTGCTAGATATGTGAAGGAAGAACAAGTGGGAAGGACTTTCCTCAGGCTGCCCATCTTCTTAATTCCTTGTAGCCATAAACTCTTGGACATAACAGATAGGAAATGAGAAGGTTCCCACATGCATCTTACAGAAGCTACATATTTTATTGTGGTTAAAACTAATGGGGTTTTAATGCTGTGAAATAGTTAGTTAGTTTTGTTTTTAACAACTGACATGTTTCAATTGTGTTTTGTACATGTTTGGAGGTCTTTTTTCTTGGTCCTTGTTGCCCAGATGTAGGATGTGACAAATTGGAATACGCTGAGTAGATAATTTGGAGCACCCAGCATCTCCAGTGCAGAGTGTTCTAACAAGAGGCTGTGGCTGGCTTATACAGAGTAGTAGAATACCTTTTGGTTTTTTTGTTTCTGTCTGCTTTTTGCACCACATAGTTGCTGGGAAAATAGATTCTGCTGTGTCTATGTGAGCAGATGCTTTCAAGCCTTTACTGCCATCAAAACACTTCCAAAGAAATGTTGACTTATAGTCTCAACACTGGATGTGATTGGTGTGCAAGAAGCCTGCCTTCTGAGCAAGAGGGAAAATCCCACGTGCTGAAGCAGGGAGGCAGTCACACAGGTATTTAAAAGGTCTCAGGATCTGGCCCAGAGCTAAACCTTGGAGGTAGGAGAACCTCTGTTTTTTTAGTGCAGAAAGTTTGTTTTTCAGACGTTAAGTAAGATGTCCTACTTGTTTCTCACTTCTCACTGATTGCAAACGGATAACAGGAAGGAAGCACTCCACCCAGTTTCTTAATTTATCATGCACCGTTACTTAAAGGTGTTATCGCTCTCAACAGAAGACCGTTATTTTTTTCTTTTTAAGAAAAAAAAGAAAAGGTGAAAAAATAGAACAAATGATCTTATGCCTTATTAAATTTTAATTGTATGGCAATTGCAGCCAGAAAAGCTTTTGCATTTTCCAGCCGCACATTTGCTAAGAAATCCTTTTAGCAAGATACAGAAACATTCAGAGTGAGAGAGCAAGCAAGGTTAGGTGGTGTGTGTTTCCAAAGGACTCAATATTGCAGCCCAAATCAGAAATCTGGATCCCAGTTCTACAACACAAGCATCAGTCAATACTTGTAATCTTGTAATCATTCCTACAGACCACTGTATAAAAAAGTGAGGGTCAAATGCTGCTCCTAGTTTTGCCAAGGTAGGAGTAATGTTGTCACAGCTGCTAAGGTTCTTCCATATGGACTGCCCTTTCCATGAGGCTACTACTTTGCTCATTAAGTTCACATTGGTTTTGCTTGCAGGGTTGAGCTTAGAAAACTCTCCTGCTCAGTGCTGGGAAGGTTCTTGGAGGGGGGTTGAGGAAGAGCTCAGATAGATTGTGCATTGGATCTCTTCAAGACGGTCATGGCTGGGGAGAGGAGGGGACAGAGATCATGGAGCAGTGCCTGGTTCTAGAGGGCAGGCCGTGCCATGCAAGCTGTGGAGCCACCTCTCCACAGGCCAGAGCCACTGTTGGATACCTGTGCAGGAGGCTTGGGATTGCAGCAAGTTCTGTGGGGAGGGGAAAGAAGAGAGGAAGGAAGCAGGACCGCCAGGAAGCCATTACATTAGTGACGGGCAGCTGGGGGAGGAGAACTATGCCGGCCGCTTGCCAGGCCAGGTGTCCTCTCAGCTGCAGCCCTCCAGAGGAGCAGCAGCCTTAAGTGAAAGCCTGCTGTCTCACATGCTCCAACTGTGGCAACTCTCAGGTCCCAAGGAGCGCAGCTGCTGTCACAGCCAGCTTGCCTCTGCAGCAGGGAGAGGCAAGGGCCAAGCTGTGGGCAGATAGTGGGGTTGCTGTGCCAGTGTTAGAGGGAGAGGAGCACCAAGACACCCTGCCAGGCTGTTTTTTGGCTGTGCTGAGCTCTGCTGCGTGTTTCAGACATTAGGAGCCATGTTACGTGATGGGCTGTGCCCATAAATGGACAACAAAAGCCACAACACTATTAGAAAATGTACATGTAATGTGTCAACACTACGTGTACTAACAATGCAAAAACCAAACGCAAAGAGGAAACTGAACTTACGTAGACAGATTAAAGCTAATCTATGAGTCTTCTTGGCATTCATTTAACTGCAGACACGGTCAATTCATCAGCACTTTACCCTTGACCCAAGCAACACTGAACACCGATCTCAGTCCAGATATTCCTTTGCCATATGACTGAATGTTTATTGTATTGTCTTCTGCCATTTCCTTTAATGGTGCAAACAGGAAAGAAGCTTTAGAAGAATTTCTTTAAGTTCAAAAGATGTGGTCCAGTAGGGTGCAGGGCCCCTGCAGTAATGTGCAACAACTCGCATTTTTAACTCGGGCCCGTTCCTATGCAACAACATTCTGATTCCCTGTCTGATCAGCCCCTTTCTTGCTTTTCACACTAAGCTATGTCTGGTGCCAAAAAGTGTCTCTCATATAAGTTGGAATCATGTTATGGCTGACAACAGCATGTGCTTTTTTGCGTTGCTTGAGTCTGAACTCTAACAGAGCAGTGTTTTCAGGTCCCAAATAAAACTGCAATATGTGTCTATTACAGATTAAATGCATTTTCAATTCTGAAATTCTCAGGAAGCTCCTGGCATATCTTCCTTTGCATTGCATATCTCAGGAGTGTATCTGCAAGTCTTCATTTATGCCTTTTGTTGAAACTCTTTGCAACACAATAATAACAACAGGATCAAAGCCAAAGCAGAGAGCATTTGATATCAGCAAAAGCTTATATAACCACAAACAAACACTTCAATTTGGCAATGTAGGCCAGGTGGATTACTGTTAGCACTATCTGGAGAATACAACACTTCATAAAAATCTTACACAAAATTGATTTGAAAGCTCTATTGCACTGCTTGGTTTCACCAATGAGAAAGGGTAGTAGGAAGTTTTTAGTAATAAGTGTTTGAATAATTGTGATGCCATTGACAGTGAGGAAGGAGTACAAAGAAGGCCTGTGAGCTGCAGCAATGTCACTCTACAATGTTGTCATCCTACAACTGTCAGCCTACAGTTCTGTAACCCCACAGCTCTGTCTCTAAGGCAAGCAGTATTTCTCACGAAAACACAAATAGGGCAACACATCAAAGCCAGGTGTTGCTGGACATGCTTTCACCAAAAACTGACGTTCATCCTTGTAAGTGGAAGCCAACATTTGAAGATGTGCCTCAGCAGAGTCATGCTGTGCATCTCATAGGATTGCCACAAACAGCAGTGAGCACGTTTGAGGCTGCTGCTGGCAGCCTGAAATGGAGCACTGCCAGTTTCCATAGAAGACAGCAGCCACAGGGTGACAGAGAGTGGGGCCAAGAAAGAAGCTATTTCCTGGACTCAGACAACAAAGTGAAAAGGGAGGCTTGAGCTGTGCGGGTTATTTTCTGCACTGTTTAGCATGTCTCCCAGTTGTAATAGCAAATAGGTATTTCTACATAATGCAACAGCAAAAGGTGCTCTTTTAGTTTTTCAGCATAGCTGTTGCAATGAATGAATGTTTCCATTTGTGTATATTTTTACCTCCACTCAATTATTATTCCTCTTTCTTACCCCAGGCACATCTTCTCTTGTCACCCCTGTATTAAGTCCGGTTCTTGCTAACAAGATTCTGTTTACAGGGTGCTTCTGCATATTTAGATTGCATCTTTGTTTTTAGGCCACCCAGCCTAATACCCGGCTCTTGTTTCTGGAGAGTGGCTCTGCCTTGCCACCTTACGTGTCCAGCCTTAAGGTATGGATGACTACTGGCTGCTCAGTACAGCAAGCATAATGGAAGGGTGAGAGAAGCTGAGAGGAGGAAATGAATCTTCCCCAAGAAAAAGTGGTGAGTGACCTGCCCTTCCTCCCTGGGCTTCCTCCTTGTGAGTAATGTGGTATTTCCCCTTTTTCTTCCTCATCCTCTGCCTAAAGTACCCACTCAGCACCTCAGAAGGCCTGGTTTCATACCTGCTACATCTCCTGCTATTGCCGAACCAGCAAGGTGTGAAGCATGATGAGTGCTATTGGAGGGCTTGGGAGGGTGGAGGCAACAGGGTGTCCTGCTGACTTCTGCAGTAACGTTAAGCACCTGAAGTGAAAAACACAGATGTTCTCAAGCAGTTGATGGTCACTGAAACTCCCACGGTCTGTGTGCTGTTAGATACAAATATTATAGAACCCAAGGGAACAGCCAGATGCTAAGGGCTGCTCTGAAAGTAATGCCTTCTGTTTTATTATGTCAACCCATGATGTCAGAGGCAGAAGTTGGTGGTATGGCAGCAAAAGTTGAACTTTCCCACCAACAGTTTGTTATGTTATATTGCCATGCAACAGATGGTAACAGGACAGTAATATACAGCCAGGTGTGAGCATATGAATCTGAAGACCTGGAGGATATCTCAGTATATTTGTGCGGCACTGCTAGAGATGCTGAGAACTCAAATAGCACTTCCAGTTGAATGAGACAGCCTGCTGGATCTCTCTGAGCTGCTATTTCTCTTGCATGCCTCGGCACACCTTTAAAGAGCCTGAATCCAGTGGCAGAGATACACCATGCCTATCTGGCTGACAGGGAGTAAAAACTCAGTCCAAAAACATCAGCAGCAGCATTTTCCTTGGTCCTTAAGGATCAGTATAGCACTCTGGGAACTCCTAAAAATCAGATAGCAGCCAGATGAGAAAAGACAAATTAAGAAAGCAAGCAAGCAAACAAAAGAACAAAAGAAACCTAACCCCACGCATAGATTTGCAGTTCTTTTTCCTATTTAGTCCAGTCCTATGACTTTGTGGAAAGAAAAGGCCCCCACTAGGACTTGAAGCAAACTTTACTCTGTTTTTCTCCCTGAGCTGATTTTGAAGTACATTTAATCTTAAGGTCTTGGTGGGAAATTTAAGGACTTTAACGTTTGAATTTATGGTAGCAGCAAGATGGCAGGTGGATTTTGAAGTGTTTGAGCACATGCCAGCCTCCAGAATATCAAAATATTTTGTGCTTCCCTGGTTCCCACAGCTTGACCTGATTTACACCAGACTTCCTATCCTGCAGATTGTTCCTGCTTCACCTCAGATACAGGGAATGTTATTTACCTTCCTTTTTTGACTCCCACATACATAGATGAGGAGCAGCCTCATGTGCAGTGACTTGTTTGTAATTTCTGATCGTGGAAATATAGCTGCAAATGTGAGATGCTGAGTCTTTAATGAGTCTGTGGCTGGAAATGATAAGAGATTCTTCCTGTAGGTTTCAGCTGCATGCATTGTGTTTTGTAACAATAGGGAAAAATGAAATGTGTTTTCTAAATCAGCAGTTTTATGACACAGTTAGTTTGCATTCCCTGGCGAGGAGCTATTAGGGAATACCAAAACATATAAATGAGAAAGAATTCAAGAAACAGGATAAAAATTGACAGCAGTGTATCAGAAATTGTAGCTCATTGGGCTCATTGAATGCACTTGAATTTAATTCTGTAGTAGGCTGATATTCTTAGTCACACATTTAGAAGCCTTGATTTACAACACCTTCCTCTCACATATAAAGGCATCACTTTCATGAGCCTGAAACCTTAAAACCTTATTCCCACATGCAAGCGGGATTCTCCTTACCTGCAAATGTCCCCAGATCCCTCAGTTTTGTGATGATCTGTGATGTTCCTTCCCAAAAACTAAAGCTTGTATCAAAAACATTCTCCTTCTCCTGCTAAAACCAGACAGTTGGTGTCCCACAAAGGGAAGAGAAGCAGCAGGAGGGCCAGGCTGACCTGGCACTTGTTCCAAGAGCCAGTAGACCTTCTCTGTTGTTGAAACTTGTGGCAGGTTTGGATACTTCTGCAAAATGGTCAGATTAGCAGCAACTTGTCTTAGTTGTAGCTGCAGACTGTGGCTACATCCATCTATTGTTAGCTAAAATATCTTTTCATCTTCCTTTACCCTGTCAGGCCAGATAAGGCTGAGTTTAAAGCTGAAGTGATAATCAACTGCCACTACAACAACAGCTTTGTGGATGAGAATCTCATTATCTATGTAGAAGTTGCTGAACCTTGTTGGCTAGATTTGTGTTGCTGAGGAGAGTCACAGCCATCCCACCTCCCTGTTATAGGGTACAATGGAATCTCTTTCTGGAAGTGTTAATTTATCTCTGGTTTACAAGATTAATCCTGACATCTGCATTTAGATGGCTCAGTGTATGTGAGCTGAATCCCATCCTCTGTGACTTACTTCGGAAAGACAAAGTCTCACTTACTGGTACTTTAACGCATTAAATTTATTACTGTAATTGCTGAGCACGTATTCTGCATGCAACTTCCCACAGCTGTCTTTGGTGTACTCACAATATAAAAAGAAATCATTTCAGAGTGAAGCTGAGATGAAACCTGATAACACCAAGAGGAAAAAGCTTTTTCCATTTCTCATAGAGAGAAACAACTCTTTCATTTCCATAGGTGTACGAATTAGATAAGCTGAAAACTTGAGTGCAAGATAGTAGCACTTGGAGCTGTAACAGCTGATTGCTCTAGCAAATAAAGTGTGGGATACTGCTATGGATCTTTCAAAGTGAATGTGGTGGACATACAATATCAGTAGGATAACATGGCAGCAAAAAAAAGTAATACTGTAGTTTTATTCTTTAAACTTTTAGCTGAACTTACTACCGCCAGTCACAAGTGCCTAGAAATCCTAAATGGAACAAATACTGAAAGACTGTTTGAAAGATAAATTGCTTAAGTATATATTTTCTGCTTATCCTTCACAAGGACTTAAATCTTCGATTTATTTATTTATTTATTTATTTTTCTGGAGTTTTGGGGAGAAGAAACTTTCTCTTAAGAGAAAAATAGGCAAGGGCAAGAAAGTTGAAAATGTAATTAAAGGGAACTAATTAGTTCAACTTAAATAAGGATCTTGAGTGGACTTAAACCAGTTCTATTTATCCACACACAAAACTCATCTAGAGAAAAGACTAATTCAGCATCATCAGCCATTCATAATTTGCCCAGGTGCAGGAATCCCAGTCAGCTCCATGGGTATAAGAGGAGTTATGCTTCTGATCCAAACGTAGGTGAATCCTTATCTGAAAGATGTTGCAGCTGCAGCATGGAGTTGTAGGCCACTAGCTAGATGTTTCCAGATCAGCAAGAAAAGCCAAGGGGAAAGTGAACTTTCATGAAACATTAAATGACAATTTAAGAAGTGATTCTGAATATCAAACTTGTGGATACTTGCACTAAAATGTCTCTCACTGCATAAAAACTATGAGAAAGTTTGCTCTTTGACTACCTAAACATATTCTCTCAAAAAGACGGTTATCTTCATTCCTCAGCCCTTTCCATCTTCAGCCTAAGAACTCTCTAAGGAGGTCATTTTACTCATCTGTATTGAGCATTTGTTCCTTTTCCATTTGACTAATTCCTGCCAAGATACCTAGTGTGTCTGACTCATCTCCTTCTGGATAGAGGTCAGCCATAGGGCTGAGAAGCGATAAGCAGACAGAAAATCTGTCACTTTTGGAGGCAGGAGATACATAGCATAGTATAGGGAAAAAAGCAAGAAAGGTGTCTTTGTATATGCCACTTTTGAGGTTTGGGGGCTGTATGGTGTTTTTTCTTGATGTAAATGAGAGAGCTAGGAAATAACTGTTGAGTCTTGATAGCGTTGCCCAGATAGCCTTGCATTACAATTCAAAAGACTTCAAAGCTTAAATGTAAAATATTAAAGCCCAATCAATCAATGATCCACATTATAAATATCAAAATTTATTATTGTCCAGTGAAAAACTTCCAAGTTTACAAGCACTGCAAGGAACTGGTCTTTGTGCAAGGCAGTGGGATAATATGAATATAGCTATTTTGAAGTAGGATCCTAAAATGACAAGTTAAGAAAGTTATTAAAGATCTGAAGTATGAAAATCCTGCAAGAAATTTCCAGGGAATTATCAAGAATTTTCCTGTGATAAGAGGAACCTGAGAGAGACAGGTAGACTGTTTTTGGGGTTTTTTTTGTTTTTTTGGGGGGGGAGGGTAAGAGGTGAGTCTTTTCATATTAGAAGCAAAACATCTGAAACTCTCTCAAAGCTCCTGGGATGAGCTCTCAGACCTGGAGCTCAGTGCAGACAACTTGGCTTTATGATAGACAAGACAGATCCTTTGACAGAGATGCCTGAGTCTTGAGGACAAAAGGAGAGCTGCCTCAGGTTGAGTGAGATCACAGCAAGAGAGGTGATGCTGAGTCAATTTTGGATTCTTGAAGCTGAGGAAATGACACCTGTTGAAAGCCTCAGTTGTTCATTTTCAGGGAACTGGAACTCATTCCAATATTACTCTCCTTGTGGCAGTATTAAAACACCTGAAACACCTCTGAAGAAGGGGACATTTTTTGCTCTAACTCAGACCAAGTGTCACAAATCTTTTCACTTTGATAGCATGTCTTTATGCTGATTTTACACTGAACTTTTACTTGATAAATACAATGCAAGACAAACAGTAGAGTTTCTATTTTCTTTTGCTAGGTGTTCCTCACTAGTAAGGACCATGAATGGTTTCTCAGCTGTTTCACAAACAGATTTTGTAAAATAGGCTTTGTATCACCTGCACAAGTAGGCAGAAAAAAAATGGAAGCACTGAATTACAAATTATTCATTGCAGGCATGTGCTTTCCTTTTCAACATTTTGTGCTTCAACAATGGATTTCTTGACCTCTAGCTCACACGACTTGCCTATAAATTACAGCCACGACCTTAATTTACTACCAAATTGATGTAACATCCACCAGATTAAAATTTCAAGCCATCTCATTTCTCAAGAGCTTCACTGGCACAGAACCTGTTCCAATCTAATTCAAGTAAGTACACATAACAGTTTGAAAAGTTCAGTGCTCAACCGGCTTATTTAAGGCAGAACTTCCTATCATAGTGAGCTGTATAGACAGAAGAGCAGTTTCTACTGCACATAGATACAGAAGAACAGAAGCCAAGCCTACTGGCTTCCATTTTATGGCAAGACCTTGTTACATCCTTAATCCAGAAATTAAACTTCACCTATACTGCCAGCAAAGCTATGTTTTCTCCCAACAGCATCTCACCAGAAACAAGACATTCTTAATTTTCACTTTGTTATCTCCATCTGAAGCTAAGCTCATCTCCCTTCGTGGCACAAACGAAAGTCATAGCCATTTAAATGGATCATTCACTTACCTGTGAATGATCAAGTAGTGATAAATTAAAAAACAACAACAACAACAAAAAAAAACACACTGACAGCAGTTCTTCAAACAGTTCCTATGATGCATATGAAAAGTGAAAAAGCTTTACATTGTCCACATTGCATCTTTTACCTGTATTTAACATCAGATATACCATTCCCTGGAAATACACTCTAATGTCTAAAACAAATGACATGAAGCTCATTTGCATGCTCATGTCAGTACTATCCCTAGCAGTATTTTTATTGCACTCAAGTAGCAAGTAGCTCATTGAAGCTTCATATTGAAATACAAATATTCCCACTGTTATCAACTACATTTCTGTTATGGTGCAATCGCTGCTTTCAGAGAAACACAATTAAAAATTGGTGCCCATGTTCCCCCTTGAGAGCTGGATGTCCATACAGCTACAAAAATAATTATCTTTGTGGAGCTACGAAGTAAACTGAAGCAAGGATGATATTCTAAACATTCTCAATTTTGACCTATTCTACATCATTTCAACCACAGAGCCCTCTCTCTTCTCTACTACTGAAGTTTTTCTTTATCAGCCACAATCACAAGTAAACAATGTGCTTCCTAAAAAGTCTGAAGTCAGTTCTTTTTTTCTAAGAAATAAAAGAGTGACAGACAGTCTTCTTCCAGAGCTGATTAGAAAGAAGTCTGAGATTTCTGGGAACTTCAGGCACTTTTGTGTTTTGGTTTTGGTCTGATTCAGAACAAAACTATACACCCAGACACACATTTATTTATTTATTTATTTATTTATATTAATCTCATACAAGCCAAAGATTTCAAGAAATCAGGATGTTTCCTCAGATGAGGCAGGGCTTGGATACTGTCCCCGCTCCTAGATGTTGATGTTCCTAACAGTTTGATGTTTATTTGCTGCAGCAAACCCTCAGGGACTGTACTGACCATTCATACCCATTGCCTGCTTCACAGACCCATTGTGCCAAATACCTGAAGCCTCCAGTCCCTGGCATTGGTTCCTCAGGTCATCGACACTCTGGCTCCTGCCAGACCTTAACGCTTTTCATATTGAGGGCCCTGTGCTCCGGGGCCCTGAGAGCCATAGATGGGATCCATTCAGTCCTGCTCCCTCACTGGGTGCTGAAGGATGGACCTTGGCTGGGAATGGCATGGCCCTGCAGGCCTCATGGGCACCCTCAGCTCCCAGCTCCCTCCCTGTGGGCAGGCCTACAGTGCCGAGCCCTGGCATATCCTTACAGGAGAGTGAAAGCAAAATGAGTGCTCCCCTGCTCACTTCCCAGTTCATTTAATTCCCTTCCCTTTAATTAACTTCCCTGCTCATTTAATTTGTGTGCATGCTTGGTTTTATAGGTTCAATAATATCCTAAATAAAGGCTACAGCACAAAACAGATAAAAAATCAGATCACAGCTACTATGCATGCGTGTGTGAATACACAAGCATACAATCAAAAGAGAACAACTGAAGAGTATTTTGGTATTCAGTATTTTGGACATTTTCCACTAGGTGTTATCTTTTCAGTAGAGAGGTACGGCTATCAGATTGATGTTGATCTCTGTGGCTATGGCATCACACCCAACAAGTGGAGAGGAAAAGCTATAAGATTTCAGCCCCGCTTTAATTCTCTGATGGGACTTTCTACAGAAGTTGTGAATTCTGTTACATAACATGCCATCCTTCCTGAAACAGTCCTACAGAAAGAAAGCACTAGAAAACACTGTACTTTTCCAGTGGCTCCCTGTGGTTTACTCTAAGCTGTCAAGTAATTGCCTTGTGAGGAAAACAGTGAAGGGAAGACAGAAACCAGACTGTTTCATACTAACTCTTCTACAGAAAATCAAAACAAAACAAAATGAAAGAAATACCCTCAAGCACTTCTCTAAAAGCCTTTTTCTGTGGAGAAAGAGCAGAAGAATCCTTTGCCTGATTATAACGGATGGGCTTTACCTGAAATATTTGAAGAGTTCCCTATATAGCCAACTTGAACGTTCACATGCTTTAAATACAGAAAACCACAAAAGGCAGAGTATTTTTTTAATAACATCTTCACCAGCTTTGCATAAATGTATAGTAGCCTCCTCACAGTATCTAAAGCCACAGAGGTCTGTTAAGGACAGGCAAAACCTTCTGCAGGGGAGTCCATTTTCTACCCATGCTTCAAAGTTGTCCATGGAGCATCGGCAGCAGCACAGGTGACCTTCTTCTGCCCCACTGTCCCACCAGCATCCCTCAGCCCTCACCGCTCTGGTTTCACTTCCCCTTTCAGTGGCTCACTGAACACATATGCACGCAGATGAAGAACAGTCTCCCTCCAGCAGCAAACCCATGAAGCAGAAGTAAAATGCACTAAGCAACAATCCACCTTTTGGTTTTATCCATTACCCTGTCTCCATCCTATTCATTTCTGCTGTTGCAACTTGTCTGAATTATAAACTACCATGCCTTTGGAAGGTGATGCTAAATAAAATGTTTGTTTCTGACTAAATGACTACAGAAGAACAACTTTGACTTGGGATTTTAAACGACTTAAGCAGTTCTGCAAATGTTACCCTTTCCCTGTTATGGATATATGTATTAAAGTATTTGACATTATAAAATACAAAGAGTGGGAATAAATAACTAAGCAAGAGCTAAATATATAGTTGACCAAATAAAAATACTGAAGGTTTGTTTTCAAAGCTGTGCTATTTCCTTAAACAGTGAAGTTTCACAAACCTTTATTTAAGTATGGTCAGATGGAAATTCCTTAGAGACACTTTCAATAAAATGTCTTGATACAGTACTTAGTTCAACATAGTTTTACCTACAATTAGTACAGAAAAAGAATAGAAGCACCCAACTTTCATTCCATAGGTCTTTGGGGAATCTATAAATCAAATAAGCATCATACGGGTTTCAATATTCAGGATTTGGAGAAGAATTTGTCTCACTGACAGACAAAGCAAAAGTAGACCAAATGCTGGATTTAGGTTTATATAACATAAAATGCACTATAAGAAATAAAAATCACAGTTTCACAAAGCAAATAGGATGCGAGGGGATCTCATTTGTTCATATCCTTCCCCAATGGAAGAATCAGCTAAATTTCAGACATAAAATGTTTATCTAATATCTGCTTGGAAAGAATGATGGGAAGTGTAATTTCCTCAGGTAATTTGTTTAAGTGCCACCTTGAAATTAGAAAAAAATCATCTTCTGTGAATCTTCAGCCTGGAGCCCAGGACTCCTTGTCTTACCCATGCAGGACAAAGAGAATGACCACCTTCCTTCCTTATCATCACTGAATAAGCCCTCTTTGCACTTTTTCTTCTCAAGCCTGGACAAACCCAATCTCTTCAGGCTACAAAGACTAAACAAATGCAATCACAAATTATACGCTCCTGTCACTCAAGTGAACTCAAAAGACAGCTGCTTCTGCTCTCAATGACTTTATACATTCTTAACAAATAAATTAGTTTCTTACCTGATTTTTTAGCACACATTAAATTTCTTCTGTCTCTCCCAGTTGAATGCAATTCTGCTGTGTGCTGACAGAAAATACTTATGCTATCCTGTAAAGCCTACTTCCCTTTTTCTTATCTTTTAATAACCGACAAAGCTATTTTAGAATATTTGCTAAAAGAATACATACTTTTTTCCCCAGTTTGAAATCCTTTTTGGAAAATACATTCATTACTCATGGAACACTGTATGGCTGTTTCACTCACCTTTCATCACAAATACTGCAGTCATCAGAGATTTTTTTTTTTCAGGAACATACACTTAGCTTTGCATTACTGACATTCTAACATATGTTCACTTCCTATTTAAAAATTGGAAATTTATTAAGAACTTCTTAAAATATTAAGTGCAATCCACGTAGAAGATGAACACAAATATAAGGGAAGCAATATGCTTGTTTCCAAATTATCAACCTGACATGTCTCTGCCTTTGTCCCATGAGTTTCATTTTACATCGTGGAAAATACAGGCAATCTGTTTCAATAGCGCTACTTACTTGAGACTCCCAAATGAGAATGTTCTGCTGGGACTCATGCTCTGCAGTTGTCCAGATGGACATTCTGGGCAAGACGGCTCCAATGTAACATACAGCAGCGGTCTCTAAACATTTTTGATCATGCACATTTATCAGAAAAAGAAAGAAAGAAAGAAAGAAAGAAAGAAAGAAAGAAAGAAAGAAAGAAAGAAAGAAAGAAAGAAAGAAAGAAAGAAAGAAAGAAAGAAAGAAAGAAAGAAAGAAAGAAAGAAAGAAAGAAAGAAGGAAAGAAAGAAAGAAAGAAAGAAAGAAAGAAAGAAAGAAAGAAAGAAAGAAAGTAAGAAAGAAAGAAAGAAAGAAAGAAAGAAAGAAGGAGCAAACCCCCCAATATCTGTACATTTATAAATAAATGTATATATATACTACTGTATTAACATAATATTTATATTCTAAAACAAACACAAACCAAAAAAGGAACATAAAAAGGATGAGAAAAAGATGAAATAAACACTATTTTAAAATATATTTCTTAGGTTACTGGTAGTACAAAAATATTTTCTTCCTCTAACACAAAAAATTGTCTTTCACACCCCCTAAGATGGGGGTTTTTGAGACAATTGACATACACTTCACAGTAGGAGGTTGCAATAAGAAGGGTGCCAGACTCTCTTCTCTGCTGTCAAGTGCTAGCATGTCATGAAATAGTCCCATGTTGTGCGAGGAGAAGTTTAGATAAGTCATTAGGAAGAATTTCTTCATGGAGCAGGTGGTCAAGCATTGAAACAGGCTGCATAAGGAAGTGGTGGAGTCTTCATCCCTAGAGGTATTTAAGAGATGTGTGGATGTGATGAGACACTAAAAGACGTGTAGTGGTGGGACTTGGTAGGTTGGGTTGATGGCTGGACTTAATGATCTTGAAGGTCTTTTCCAACCTAGATGATTCTCTGATCTCTGATTAGGTAAAGCTAACAGTGGAAAAGATAGATATTGTATTTGTTTTCCAGTAAACCAGAGACAATTTTTTCATCAGCTATAGCGCTCCATGATAATCATATCATGAACGAATCTCTCCTAACTGGTACACACTTCTGAGACTGGAAACAGGATGGCCTCTTCAAGGTCTAGCTGGGATGTTGAACGAAATTATTACTTAAGCTATTCCTTCACTCCCTAGCAGTCCTATCATTTACTGTGAGCTCCTTGAAAAGCAGTTTGTATATTAAGCCATGTAAGTTAGCAGCAAAATAAACTGGGATAGTAAGATACACAGCAGCTTATGTGATATTAGTACTAATGAAAAACTTGACATACATCTAGCTTGGCTTTGGCCATGCTAATAGGAAATACAACAACCTGAAAGCGTCAGAGTTCAGAAGATTCAGAAGCAAGAAGGAAGCTGGGGCTTTCCAAGAAATAGAAGTCAGAGAGCACGCTGACTGAAAACACTAAATATTCAATAATTCTTTATATAGAATACTTACCTCAGTATTAGTTTTAGGTGTATTGATTCTGATAACCATTTACAAGGTAAAAACAGTGATGTGAAGAATAATTTGCTCTAATACAAACTTGATTTACCTAAAAGTATGAAATATACAAGTAGTAAAAAACATAAAAGAGGTGCTTTACTCAAAGGTACTCATCTTTTGTTCGGTCACTGTTTATGCTAGTGTCAATGCACAGCACTTCTCAAGACCCCTTTTGAAATGTATTTTCTTGCTTTCAAGTGATACTAGATTTTTTCTCTATCACTCTGTTCTCCTCTTAGGATCTTAGGATTCAAAACTTCAGTTTTGAATATTAGAATCATAGAATCACAGAATATCCTGAGTTAGAAGGGACTCGCGAGGATCATCGAGTCCAGCTTCTGGTTGCACACAGGACCACTCAAAATTCAGACCCTATGTCTGAGTGCGATGTTCGAATTCTTGAGCTCCAGCAGTTCAGGGCTGTCACCATTGCCCTGGGGAGCCAGTTCCAGGGCCCAAACACCTTCTTTGTGAAGACCTTTTTCCAAACATTGATTTGTTCCTTGATCAATATCCATAAGCATAAATTTCATAATATTGACATTTATGAATTCTTTATGTATTGTATGGATTCAATTAGTCTTCAATTTCTTGTTGTATTATAAGTCAAAGTTCTCTTCACCTGTTGCTGTGAGAGCCTAATTTTCTTTGCTTTAGTTCTGGATGCCTCCATTCTGGAGGCATTCAAGGCCAGGCTGGATGGGGCTTCATTGACTGAAATTACTGTTCTGAGCCTGGCTGGGGAAGTAGTTACCACAGCCAGCCAACATCTATGGGAAGGAGAAGGCATGGGAGAACATGGTCTGTCTAGCACAGATAAAATCAATGGGTTTAGAGTTGGCATTCTGCATGGGGGAGCATTCATCAGGGTGCCTGTACTTGATCTAAAATGAAGTACCTGAATAAGAGATGAAGGTGATGTGGAAATAATTGAAATAAATATATTATTTATGCAACTGAAGATTTGCCTAAGTACTTCTTACAGATAGCATTACAACAGATTTGACCTCAGCATCACTTGGGCTGTAGAATATCGTAGTTTTGTGCCTGGAGGTCAGTAAATCTGGCCTAGATGCAGTACTCCAGGTGGGGCCTTATGTGGGCAGAATAAAGAGGGACAATCACCTCTCTGTCCCGGCTGGTCACCCCTCTTTTGGCGGAGCCCAGGTTACCATTGGCCTTCCAAGCTGCAGGTGCACACTGCTGGCTCATGTGCAGTTTTTCATCCACCAGGACTCCCAGGTCCTTCCCCACAGGGCTGCTCTCAAGGAGTTCTTCTCCCAGTCTGTATAGATACCTGGGATCACTCTGACCCAACTGCAAAACCTTGCACTTTGCTATGTTGAACCTCCTTAGGTTCATATGGGCCCACCTTTGAGTTTGTCAAGGTCACTCTGGATGGTATCCTTTCCTTCTAACATGTCAACTGCACCACTCAGCTTGGTGTCATCTTCAAACTTGCTGAGGGTGCCCTTGAGCCTGTCATCAATGTCATTGATGAAGATGCTGAAGAGCACGGGTTCCAAGACAGACCCCTGGGGGACACCACTCTTCACAGGCCTCCACTTGGACATAATGCCATTCACCACAATCCTCTGTCTGTGGCCTTCCAACCAATTCCTTATCCACTGAATAGTCCACCCCTCAAATCCATATCTCTCCCATTTAGAGATAATGAGGTAGTGTGGGACCACCAGGCCTTGCATAAGTCCAGGTAGATGACATTGGTCACCTTCCCTTTGTCCACCAATGCCATCACTCCATCACAGAAGGCCACGAGGCTGGTCAGGCATGACCTTCCCTTGGTAAAGCCATGCTGGCTCTCTAGATTACCCGCTCATCCCTCATGTGCCTTAACATGTCTTCTAGGAGGATCTGTTCCATGATCTTCTCAACCACAGAGGTGAGGCTCACTGGCCTGTAGTTCCCGCCTGTAGTTCCCTGAGTCCTACTTTCTCCCTTCCTTGTAAATGGGATCAATGTTTCCTTTTTTCCAGTCCCTGGGGGCTTCACTCAACAGCTATGACTTTTCAAATATGATGGAGAGTGGCTTGGCAACCACATCAGCCAGCTCCTTTAGAACCCTGGGATGCATGTCCCCAGATCCAGCCCCAGAGACTTGTATACATTCAGTCTCAAGGCAGTCTTGGACTTGCTCTGCCCTTACAGTGGGGAGGATTTACTCCTCCGCTTCCCACCTAGCGGCTCAAGGATGTGAGCTTCAGGGATGTGAGAAATACAAGAATCCTGGCTGCCTGTGAAGACAGAGGCAAAAAACTCATTTAGTACCTCACCCTTCCCCATATCTGTCGTAGTCAATTCTCCTTTCTTGTTTCCCAAAGAAGGTGTGCTCTTCTTGGCCTGCCTCTTCTGGCCGATAGTATCCCTTCTTGTTGTTTTTAACATCCCTCACCAAGTTCAGTTCCAGATGGCTCTTCACACTCAAAATTTAAGTATCACTGTGCTCACTTCCTTTAGCCAGAATGGCTTTATATTGTGGATTGATTTCTACATAGCTCTACTTTTAAGATCAATTTATGATTTATTAGCACGATAATTCACAAGGTTAGATTGTATGATTCTTACTAGCACTTATCAGTACTTAATCAGTAGTCAATTTAACACAATGCCATAATCCATAATATACAGTGAGCGACCTTGTATATATAAAGGTTTTAAATACATAACCAGAAGGAAACACGAGAAAATCCAGCCCTTAGCTCAGTATGCAAAGGCTTTCTAAAAGGGTAGCAAGCATGCTGGAATGCTAAGCAAGCTTGTGAACCAGAGAGATATCACCGCAATATAGTGGAGATACTTATTTATAATACCACCCATATTTATCAGTACAGGCTGAAACAGCCAATTGAATCTACAGACACAAATTTCTTAGGTTTTGCAGCTTTGCCCAGACAGTACTTTTTCCTGCAAAGTCTTTTGAACAAAACAATCTGTCTGCCATTGTGACTTCCCCTTTTGTAGTTCAAAGATTCTTGCAGTAGTGACATTTTCCCTTTCTAAACCATGTCCTATGACTCATAACTAGGTCGTCTTGCAACTCATAATCAGGTCCTCTTGCACTAACCTAAATAACTTTTTTCTTCAAAGGCGGCTTTATGGATGACTTCATAGCAAATTAGAAGAGAGAAACTAATCAGGCTGTAGCCTATGTAGATAAAAAAATACACGGTTAAGTTAGATTTCTTTGCTTTCAAGTAAGATTACTTGATAAGAATTATTTTATTCTCCTCTCCCCTTCCAGAAAAAAATGTCTTTTTATATTTCTAACGGTGTTTTCATTATATCAGAGATTAATTCTGCCCACAGATGTGAAATATAAGGCAACCTATAACTTTCTTTCCCTTCTATCCCTCTTTCCATCACACCTAGAGTATTCCTGCAAACAGAATGGGAAAGTATAGGTTAAATAGAAAAATAATGAAAAGAAAAAAAACGTATTCAATTCAGAATGGAATAAACTGCTTCAGAAACGCCAGATAGGAATAACATCTCACCTGCAGTGATGTTGTGAGTCCTGCAGACAGAATACTGAAAACTCCAAAGACTGATGTGAATATCTACACACTGACAGGGTATGAAAATCCTGCATGGGTATGATGTGCCAGATTTTCCTATGGTGCAGGTCCACACAAACTATGCTATATCTGAAGCTGATGTCAATAGAACAAAGTCTTATTTCCACTCACTTTCTAACAACATCATTTCTTATTCAGGTAATTTTTTCCAGCACTAGTATCTTTCTTCAGAGGTCAGTTAGCAATGAGAATGACAGTTATGATTGAACAGAGAATGAGCTGTTAATGATTGATAGGCTTCAATCCATTACTGCTGCCGGATTTGTTGGCTTCACGCACTCTATCATAAGAACCTTGCAGAAATGGCTTCATTTACTTGCCATGGGGATCATTAAAAAAGTTATCCATTGTATTTTTCATCTACCATAGCAAAATTTATTTTTATTCCACACTTCAAAATGAAATGCAAACATAAAATCTCTGCTTAACATCTGTCAGCGCTACACTGGATGATAAGGCCAGCAAGAACCGATGCTCAGATAGGGGCATTTTTGCCCCAAGTCACGAGATAATCTGTTGCAAAACAAGGAACAGAATCAAAGCTACCACTTTAAGCATAGAAATGAGCACTTTAGGTGAACCCAGAGTGAAATTTCTATGTTTTTTGGGGCTGGTTACTGAAAGTTATAAGTGAAACTGAAGACATTTGAATATACAACAGTAGAAAAAGAAGAAATTGAACAGAAGATCCTTTTAATTCTTTTAAGATCTTGTTATGCTGGCACTGAAGAAAACTGCTAAATCCTCTTTTAACTTATCACTTATTGACCACCTACATGTGGGCAATATATCAAATGCCTAATCACTACAGCTGAAGAGGAAGTAGTCTGTGAATTTGTTATCAAAAACAAGTGTTTAGCAGGCACTTCTTCATGCTCTTCTCAACACAGATTCAACACATCTTCAGCTCACTACTTCCATCCAAATCTGTAGAAATTAGATAGAAGTTGGCCAGCAGTTGCTTGGGAACAGCGAGATCAGGGCTGCTCCACGAGCCAAAAGGAGGCAGCACAGGTAGGATTGCATCCTCACCAGTCAGGGCACTGTCCTGCAGCACAAAGGCAGGGACAGGTGGTGAGAGGGACAGGCTCCTCTGAGCGCCTGGTGACAACAGACAGGGCAAGGCACCAAGTCTGAGGTCAGTGCAGGAAGCCACTCAGCAAGCCAGGACAGAAGAAAATAGGACTGCCTACAACATGTCTGATACTTGGCCTGAACTTCTGGACCCTTGGGCAAAAGAATCACTGGAGATGTTGCTCCCACTGGGACTCTCCAGGCTGTGACACAGACATTAAAACAACCTTTTTGATGGCCATAGCTGCATGATATTTCTTTAAAGCCCTCACAGCAGCTTTTCATGTAGACAGCACTGCTGATGGCTTCTATGAGAAAATGTGATTGCACAGGCCAAAAATGTGCAAAATCATAGAATTATAGAATTACCAAAGTTGGAAAAGACTTCCAAGATTATCCAGTCCAACTATCCACCTGTCACCAGTAGTTCTTACTAAACCATGTCCCTCAGTGCATCCATGTAAACATTCCTTGAACACCTCCAGGGTTGGTGACTCCACCACCTTCCTGGGCAGCCCAGGGAGGCTGCTTTTCCCGAAATTAAATCTTTTCCTTCTCCTACAGTCTTTGATTTAGCTTATCTTAATCCCTGCAAATTCCCTGCTTCCAGTCTCTGTCTGGAAGTTAGTTGCTGTTAATATCATCCTTATGTGGGTGCATACCTAACTTCATAGCTTATATCTGACTAGCAGGGTTTTTGTTGTTCAAATCAAAGCTTCAAAAGTGTCTCTCTGTCTACGGATTTATCAGGAGACAGAAGGGAAGAGTGACTTCCCCCACAAATCAGTCACCTTAGGGCAGCTCATCATTTTCTAGCACAGTCAAGAAAAGAACAGAGGGTGACCAAACCACTGTGGACTTTTCCTACACAAACTTGTGTATCTCTACTGGCTGCAAGTGGAGCTTAAAGTAATCAGTATGTGTAATATAGTTTGCAAACATGTACCCTTGTTCTCATGTATAAACTTCTATGTCTGTATATTATGGGCCAGAAACAAACTTCAATAAAACTTTGCCAGTGGTCTGGGACACATGATGATTATTTCATACTATGAAGCTGTCTTAATCTGAGTCTTTGTATAAAACCAGTATTTGGTCAAGAAAAATTACTACAAGGCACTTTATGAGAGGTACCAAGTCCTTGAAGTTCACTCTGAGATATCCTGACAGTTTATCAGTGTGAAAAAAAAACAAAACAGTGTTATGAGCAAACCAAATGTGATACAGCTTGGTCATCCTCCCTTTTTTTAGAACTTCTTATTTCAAAGTCAGATCCTGGAAAATGAAGAAGGGTCACCAGGAGCAAAAAGCGGCAGCGACAATAATGCAGCCCAGCATTCTGCCATTGATTCATCTGACTTTCCTCGACATGTGCACTGGGAAGCAAGGCTGGGGTATAGGCACTGCTGCTGAAAGAGAATTAATGCTGTAGCCATCTGGACTCATGCAGCATCAATCAAGATGTCTTTGGCCTTTCTGTATTAGGTGATAAACAAGCATGGAGGGCAGGCTGAATGTATTGAAAGAATGTTGTCTGCTTAAGGACACTTTAGAAATTCACAGTTCAACAATTACAGTAACACCATTTCACCTAAAAAAAAAAAAAAATAGATATATTTGGGCTCCATTAGTACTGAATGTTATGGCACTTTTCCCTTTGTCTAAAGAAAATATACTGCCGAGGAAGGTGACTAATATTAACTGTTTGTCATCATAGGAAATAAAACAACACATCCCATATGCTTTCCTCTGTTACGTGCTTTAGGGCTTAATTTTGCTTTGTGGATAGAGGCTATTTAGAGCCTGAAAAGAACAATGTAATGACACTTCAACAGTTATGCAATCTGTTAATCCAAGTCTTCTGTGTTGCTGCCTCCACCTTCAAATACCCGTCATAAACTGATTGCTCAATGAATGTCGCTGTTTCCCTTCGGTGTGAGAGTAAACAAACAGATTTACTGTGTTCAATGACAACAGAAAACAGAAAGCACACTGAACATAACTGAGAGTGTCACGTATTCTATCTGACTGTAAAAAGATAGATACTAGAAACATTTCAGGACATTAAAGTTTAGGGAGATTTAGATCAGCATAGGAGATATATTATTTTCCATCCAATACTGCTAAATTTTAAACTAAAAAGAGTTTTTCATATCCTTTGGTGGTCTTTCTTTTTTTTTTTTTTTTTTAGAGGAAGGAAGATGGAAGGAAAGGAAACGGAATTATACTGTTCTGTTGTTTCATCTTATGTAAACACGTAGCACATTGCATGCATCACCACAGGTGACCATCAAGGTCAAGAAAACGATGCACTTCAGGAAGAGGAGAATTACACAGATAAGACCATGCACAGCTAACAGAATTATACTCTCTTTCAAGAGAGGAAGAATGACTGTATTAAGGCAGGGATACAAAACCCACTATTTGCTGTGGATAACCTTTTTCTTTCTTTCTTTCTTTCTTTCTTTTTTTTCTTTTTTTCTTTTTTTTTTTTTTTGTGGGTCCACATATTACAGATCTGCAAATAACAAGGGCTCCCTCTAGTGAACTTTTATGGGATTCAAAGTGTTGTAACTACTACAGGTGGGTAAGAAAAAAAAAAGGTTATAGGCAGAAAGACAGTGAGAACGTCCACTGTATAGAACAGAAAAAAAAGGCTTTTAGTTACACTGGATGTTTTTTAGGATATGTAGCACAATGTATGTCTGTGGTGGTTTCACGTGGGTAGGTAGCTCAGCTCCACCATGCTGCTCCCTCTCTCTCCCTCCTCAAAACAACAGGGGAGAGAATATGAAAAAAGGATGATGAATTGAGATATGGACAAGTTCACTGATCAGTTACTGTGGCACTGATGCTTGATTGCAGCTTTCAGAAATAGTGCATATTATGGCTACTTCTTCCTGGATGCCTGTTTTTCATTTCAAGGCCAGGCTGGATGTGGCTCTGGGCAGCCTGGTCTGGTGGTTGGCGACCCTGCACATAGCAGGGGGTTGAAACTGGATGATCCTTGTGGTCCTTTGCAACCCAGGACATTCTATGATTCTATGATTCTGAAATGTAAATCCTTATAACATTTCTTTCAGCTTTCTGTGTATGAGAAAAAAATGTCTTTGAAAGCTATTATGGTTATGGCTGATGTTGCAGCAGGAATAACATCAGTGCTGGCCTTTTGTAACTTTTCAGAGCATTGATTTACACTTTTTCTTTAAAAACAGAGATTTATTTCTGGCATAGTCTCAAGGGGTAGAGATGTAGTTAAGCACAAGATTAAAAATCTTTGCCATATTCAGAGTCTGACTATGCTGCTATTGAAAGTCACGGGAATGTTACTGGATCTGCTTTGTCCACTCTCAAATGAAAGTCTGAGGTAGAAAGTGTGATGGGCTGTGCTGGTGCTCTCAAACTATGATAAGTGAACTATTCCAAAGTGCTAGATACTAGCAGTAGTTCCTGATTCTGTCTTTGTACTGGTACTTGACTAAACCATGGATTTAATACTTCCATGCAAGATATAGAGCAGGACCAGCAGCTACCAGCATCTGGGATAAGAAATTGCAGCTCTGCACAACAGCTTTGGTCTTGCTGAAATTGTTTGACTGCTGGTTGAGTGATTTCATCTGTGCTTCAAAGTCATTATTTCCATGCAGTGGTTAACACCAGTCTGCTGCTGGGAGTGACTGCAGTCTCAGCTTCTCACCAGATGGGAGTTTTATCCAAGGTGTTTGTTTCAAAATGCTGGAACAGGAGCAGGGAGATACTGTAGTGGTTGAGCCACTGGGAAGCATCAGGGGCTGGCAGCAGGAGCAGCTTGTGGGCTGGGGATCTGCAGCAGGGAACTGAGAGCAGGACTTGAGGACAAGCAGTTATGGACCCAGTGCTCAAACTGAAGTTCTCTGAGAACATGTGGTCCTCAGTCTGGGGGATGGTGACACAGGGAGCGGAAGCAGGCTTTCTCCTGTGCATGTGGTGCTTTGTACACAGCTGGAAGCTTCTGCATCCTTTGCTTGCACTGAACATGAGTATGAGGAATCCATCACTGGCCTATCAAATATTTTTCTGCATTTGTACATTGAGTAAAACAGAAGCAAAAAGCAAACAAACATGAAATGAACAACCGTCTCCTGTGTTTGTTACTGCAGCACTTTTTTTCTCAGTACAGAGCACCAGTGCAGAATGAAAGCACATTCAAGAGATAGAGTATGTTGGTATTTCTTAAATATATGGCATAATTACTGGTGGATATATATGGCAAATTAACTGGTGGATGGTAAGCTGTACATGAGCCAGGAATGTGCCTTCAAAGCCCAGAAAGTCAACTGTATTCTGGGCTGCAGCAAAAGAAGTATGGTCAGCATGATGAGGGAGGTGATCCTGCCCCTCAACTACGTGCTACTAAGGCCTCACCTGGAGCACTGCATCCAGATGTGGAGTCCTCAGTACAGGAGAGGCATATACCTGTTGGAGTGCATCCAGAGGAGGGCCATGAAAACGGTCCAAGGGATGGAACATCTCCCCTACAAGGACAGGGTGAGAGAGCTGGGGCTGTTCAGCATGGAGAAGAGAAGGCTCCAGGGAGATCTGATAGTGGCCTTTCAGTATCTCAGGGGGGGCTATAAGAAAGTAGGGCACAGACTCTTTAGCAAATTCTGTCATGACAGACTAAGAGGAAACTGTTTCAAACTAAAAGAGGAGAGATTTAGACTGGGTATAAGGAAAAACTTTTTTACAATATCGGTGGTGAAGCACCTGATGTAGCTATAGGTGTCCCTGTTCATTGCAGGGGAGCTGGACTAGATGACCTTTAAAGATCTCTTCCAACTCAAACAATGATATGATTCTATTATATATATTAGTGAATTTATTTTTGAATACACCTCAGTAATTTCCATATTTCCCTTCCTTTTTCCATTAACATATCTGCTGATAAAACAACTCCTGGATATTGACAGCACCAAGAATGGAATCCAGTTAAAGACTAAGACCTGTGAATTCAAGTCACTGCATGCAGATAGCTGCTTGTTAACCAGAAGCAGGATTCATCTTGGCATGGGGAACTGGAGCACACTGAGGTACCCGTGTATCTGTCAGCTGAGCTGCAGTAGGTTCAGCCCAGGACTTGAGAAGCCTCAGGCCCTCCTGAAATATCAGTAGAAAGCCAAGCAGGACCTTGAGCAGCACTTAATTCAGCTGTCCACCTCCTGTGCTTTCTGCTGTTCGGAATACTGCAGGTCACCCAGCACAGCCTCCAGCCGACAGCATGCGGGCCCTATGGAGACTGTCCAGCCCCATGTATGTGGCCTGGATATCTCACAGCATCCTAAATAACACTAGACGTTTATGCAGCCAAGTTCTGTCCTGTTGGTTTGTGACGTTTTTTTCATAAACATGACTTTGAGTTGATTCTCAGGAAAACCACAATCTGTCAGAAAGGTCAGAAAGTAGCAAGTGAGAGGCTGTCTTCCTTTGTAGGTGCTCCCCATGCCTGGAGACATTCAAGGTCAAGCACGAACCCCTTAGTCAGAGCACTGTGATCAATGGACCAGTGCTGGGTCCAAGCTTGTACAACAATTGTCAGCAATCTGGATAAATGGATAGTCTACCCTCAGAAAGTATGATAACGATACAGAGCTGGGAGGAGTGGATGACACACTAGAAGGCTGTGCTGTCATTCAACAAGACCTGGACAGGCTGCAGAGTTGGGCAGAGAGGAACCTGATGAGGTTCAACATGAACAAGTGAATAATCTTGCACCTGGGGAGAAATAACTGCATGCACCAGTACAGGACAGGAGATGATCTTCTGGAAAGGAGCTCTGCAAAGAAGGACCTGGGTGTCCTGGTGGACAATGTGCTGGCCACAAGCAGGCAGTGTGCCCTTGTGGCCAAGAAGGCCAATGGCATCCTGGAGTGCATTACAAAGAGCTCAACTAGCAGGTCGAGGGAGGTGATCCTCTCCCTTTACTCTGCCCTGGTGAGGCCACATCTGGAGTGCTGTGTTCAGTCACGGGTTCCTCAGTTCAAGAAAGACAGGGAGCTATTAGAGAGAGTCTAGTGGAGGGTGACAAAGTTGACTGGGGCGTGGAGCATCTCCCTTATGAGAAAAGGCTGAGAGACCTGGGGCATTTCACTCTGGAGAAGGTTCTGAGGGTATCTCATCAGTGTTCACCTGAAGTGCAGAAGTCAAGCCAGTGTAGGTGGAGTCTTTTTGGTGGCGTGCAACAATAGAACATAGGGGCAAGGGGCAGAAACTGGAACAGAGGTAGTTCCATACAATCACGCTTTACTGTGAGGGTGACGGAGCACTGGAACAGGCTGCTCAGGGAAATTGTGGATTCTCCTTCTCTGGAGATATTCAAGACCTGTCCAGATGCCTTCCTAGCTGGGTGCTGGACCTGATGATCTCCAGAGGTCCTTTAAAACCCCTACAATTCTGTGACTCTGTGACTGGACAGGGCTCTAAGCACCCCGGTGTCCCTGTGCATTGCAGGATGGTTGGACGAGATGATCTTTAAGGGTCCCTTCCAACTCAAACGATTCTATGGCTATAGTCAGAGAGAGAACGCAGACATAGCGAACAAAGCCCTGCACGGCACGCAGGGCCATCACCCCCCCGCTTCCACTGCCACCGCCCGCTACGCATGCGCCACCGCCCGCTCTGTCCCACTCCGCCGCCGCGGAGGCCGCCATCGTGCATTGCCAGGAAGCGGAAGCTGCGGCGGCTGCGCGCGGCGACGCACGCGGGGCTGGCGGCCGTTTCCTGCGGGGCCCACCCGGCACCCGGCCTGGCCCGGCGTCTACGGGTGAGGCGGGGAGGGTGCGGGGAGCCGTGCCCCCGCCGGCGTCTGTCGGGGTGCCGCTGTTGTCGACATTGGGGACGCCTTCGTTGTTTGTAGGGGTGAGGCTGCCGAGGGCCGGTTGCGGGGCTGCGGGCCTTTATATAAAGGGGTGTTTTTCTGTCGTTGCAGGCGGCTGGCGAGGAGTCTTCCTGCTGGCGAACGAGGCACTCGCTGCAGCGCTCCAGCTGGGGTGCGTTTGTTGTTCGGAGCGGGCTGACGTCGCTCCCGTTCCTTCCTCCCCGGAACAGGGGTAGCCGCTTTCCGAGCCGCCGCCGCCGCTCGCCGGCTTCGTGTGTGCCCGAGATTGCCGTCAGCTCCTTTTCTTCTGAGACCTTGCTGAGTTTTAATTATTTGTAGGTTCTGGTGGTTGTAAAGTAATTTAAGATGTTTGTACTGCTCGGTTTTAACTCGGTAATTGACTCTTGTGTTAAGAGACGTTGGTTGGGAATGGTTAGATGTCCAAAGAATGTTTACGGATAAGGGCTGTTTTATTTGACTACTGTGAGCCTACAACTTTAAACTTGCATCTTTATTTTATTTATTTTTTCTTATCCTGTGCTTTTTCTGTGTTATGGCTGCTGCAACGATAGTTCATGATACATCAGAAGCTGTAGAGCTCTGTGCTCCCTGTGGGTTATACCTTAAACCCATTACAAAAATGACCATCAGTGTGGCACTTCCTCAGCTGAAACAACCCGGAAAGTCCATTTCGAACTGGGAAGTGATGGAAAGACTGAAAGGGATGGTACAAACCCATCAGTTTTCCACTCTGCGGATTTCCAAGAGCACGATGGATTTCATCCGGTTCGAAGGAGAGGTTGAAAACAAAAGTTTAGTCAAGTCTTTTCTTGCATGCCTTGATGGAAAAACGATCAAGCTGAGTGGCTTCTCTGACATTTTAAAAGTCCGTGCCGCAGAATACAAGATTGACTTTCCTACCAGGCATGACTGGGACTCGTTTTTCCGTGATGCAAAAGATATGAATGAAACTTTGCCAGGGGAAAGGCCGGATACCATTCATCTAGAAGGCTTACCTTGTAAATGGTTTGCAGCAAAGGACTCTGGCTCGGAAAAGCCAAGTGAAGAAGTCCTTACAAAAGTTTTCCAGAAATTTGGAGAAATACGTAATGTGGACATACCCATGTTGGACCCTTACAGAGAAGAAATGACTGGCAGAAATTTTCACACTTTCAGCTTCGGAGGCCATTTAAATTTTGAAGCTTATGTTCAGTATCGGGAGTATGCAGGTTTCATTAAAGCCATGAATGCCCTGCGAGGAATGAAGCTGATGTTTAAAGGCGATGATGGCAAGGCTGTGGCTTGCAATATAAAGGTGAGAAGCTGTTGTCACAGGTAAATGTTAATTCCGTAGTCCCTAAAGCTTACAGTTGTTTACTCTAATGGTGAGAACAGCTGACATTACTGTATGGTATGGGGAACCAGTTGTAATGCAGTTTTAAAAGGGAAGTGATAGAATAAACATGCTGTTAGACTGTAAACAAAGGTGGGTGAGGCTTTTCTCTCTTTTTTTCTTTTTTTTTTTTCTCTAAACAAAGCATTTACTGATACAAAAACAGCTAAGGAACTACTAAATATTGTGAACATTACTTGTTAAGTGTCTTTTAGAAAGTAATATATATTTTTATGTCTTGTGATTTAATTTAAAAAATAATTCGTAGTAAGTTCAGACTTGCTGAGGCTGAATTCAAAGTGCGTTTTCTCTTGTGTACGCTAACAATTAGAAATTCTGGGGAGAGTGACAGCCGTTATATTTGATACCCGTGTTGATAAGGAGGTCTATCTGTCAAGTGTCAGAACTGTGAAGTACTGCTATGTGGCCTGGATGGCCTGTGGAATACAGAGTTAATTGTGATTAGTGTACTTCATGAACAGAAAGGCCATTCCAACATTGAAACAATGTGTTAGCCTATTCCACAAAATTTCCGTGAATCCAGTTTGTTGTATTCATAATGTTTACATACTGAGTTCTCCAAATCTTTTTCTCCGTTACTTCATTGTTTTAGGAAGTAAAATTATTGATGGGAGATGATCTGGAACAAGTCAGTCTCTCCAGATATTATATCTGTGCAAGTATGGCTTAAGGGAAGCTTGTTGTGATATATTTGGGGACTTGTCTATGTATTTACATATTGGTTGAGTTGCTTTTTTTATTTCAGTATGTTTAACTTTCATTCATCAAATCAGCAAGGGGATTTCAGGAAAAAGCTTGAGTATTCATTTATGTAATTTGGGAGCATTCAAATATTAGTTTATTAAGTTTTAATTTAGACAGTTATTATCTTGTTATTAAAGTTGGTCAGCTGAAGCACGGACGTTGCTGTACCTATACCCTCCTATTCTTGAGGGGATGTGAAATTCAAACTGTCACTTGCATGCAGTGGATTGAGGTTCCCAAATTTAGTTTCTCTGTGCAAGAGAATTCATGCCTTCCTGGCAGCTGCCCTGGGATTGATAGCAGAGAGAGAAGGCTGTGTCTGTGCTGTCAAGACAAATCACTTTCATACAAAGTCACAAGACTGTCCAACTCTGTTTCTGCAGGGTTTTTATTGAAGCATTGCTTTTATGTTGTCTGAGCAAATTAAACTGCACAGTATGTATGCCTTGTTCTGTGCTGCATGATTTGTATCTTCCACAGTACAGTGGCCTGTGTTACAGGTCCCTGATTGCACGTGGGTGGTATCACAGAGTTATAAAATCACACAGTGGTTTGGGTTGGAAGCGACCTTGAGGATCATCTGTTTCCAAATGCTCTGCTGCGGGCAGAAGTGCTGCCCACTGGACCAGGTTGTGATATTTCACGTGGGACTAGAGGACACCAGGAGTGCGATGTGTGTTCTTGGGTGCAGCTGGACACGGCCAAGCTGTGTCCATGCATCCTGGAAGATGAGCGTTTCTCCAGGTCTCACTGTTCAGGTGTATGCAGCATCATTCTGTTGTATTTCCTGTGTTAAATCTGTAGCTTTAAACAACAGCCTAGTGTATCTCGATTTGGGAATCTTGGGGCTAGGATAGGTGAGCAGGCACTTGCTTAAACCGAACACTAAATGTTTTAGGACTGTTTATTTTCTCCTGAAGAACTTAAGGATTGCAGTGCTGCTTGGAAAGGGAAGCCTCTATTAAGGCCCATTTCTACCCAGAGCTGTGGCATACATGTGTTGAAATTGGAATTTTCTTTTCTGGAAAACATTGGACAGCCAGGGCCTAAACCTCATGCAGTTTACAGCTGGCTGCCAAAACGCAGAAAAGTGTAAACAAAATCTTATGGTTCTCATCTGATTTGAAAAACACTTTGTTTCCAACTGTACTTACACTGTCTTTTGCGTACATTTGTTCTGAGTCAGAATTTGTTGGTGGTTTTTTTTTTTTATTTGTTTGTTTTCTTCTCTGTTTACTTACATCTGTTTTAAATTGTGTTCTGTATAGGTTTCTTTTGACTCAACAAAACACCTCAGTGATGCATCAATTAAGAAGCGTCAGCTTGAAAGGCAGAAGCTTCAGGAGCTTGAAAAGCAGAGAGAAGAACAAAAACGCCGGGAGAAGGAAGCTGAGGAAAGGCAAAGAGAGGAAGAAAGGTAGTTATTGCTTATGGCTCTTAGTTATATCCTTAGCAGTAAAGCATGGCTAAACTGTGATTACTCGTTCC
The DNA here is from genome assembly GCA_030625065.1 of Alectoris magna. Taxonomy (NCBI): domain Eukaryota; kingdom Metazoa; phylum Chordata; class Aves; order Galliformes; family Phasianidae; genus Alectoris; species Alectoris magna. The sequence continues at coordinate 67,790,694 of CM060560.1, forward strand.
TGTTTGCATCAGTAGAAAACAACTGTATACTTACAGAGTTTACTTACCCCTGCAGCTGAAGCAAAGCACTTAAAACTCAATGAGAATATTGTAGTCCTTTCAAGGTAGTAAGGTTCAGGGATCATGGGACCTGGAGATGAAGAAGCATAGTTTGAACTTCTTTTTTTTTCTGTAAGTATGTAATTCTAAGGTCTTGACACTTGCACGTTTCTTCCACTAGTAAGTAACAGATATTGCAAAGTTGGTTTACTCTTAGCATTGGTATTTTTCTATGAAAGAATGAGATAAAAGCATATTTTAAGAAAATGGATGTAAATCCAGACATCACATGGCAGCTATTCAGAATATAAATGTTAATGCAGCATTTTTTTCCAGATTCCATGATGTTCATTTGTTTTGATAGGTATCATTCCTCACTGCTTAATTTTTCGATATTTAACAGTTTCTAGAAGTGTGGTGCAAAGCATCTTATTGAAGCAGAACCATTAATTTACTCAGTAAGGTTATTTAGATTGTCATAGACTTACGTTCGGTTTGACATATTAAAACTGCAAAATAGTCAGTTTCTTTAAAATAATGCTGTTATAGGTCTGACCTCAGAAGCCTTTAGCATTAGCTACTGTTTTTCCTTAATGCCTGCAGTAAAAAGCACCAACCCACGCACACATTAATTGGTTTGGTAATTTTCATCTCACTGTGATGATTGATGCCCAGCTGCCCAATAATGTATCATTATTGTCTCTGATAGAATTGTTTTGTTTTGTTTTTTAAATCTCTTGTAACCATATTTTATGTTGGAATACCAGCATATTTTTAACTTTTGAAGGGCTAAAAAATGCACTGTTCTTTATTTCAGTTTTTCAGTAATCAACAAACTTGTATTAAGAAACAAATGAATTCAGAGTACAAAAGATATTTTTATATACAGCCAGAGTCTAAAATTGCATCTGCCCTAGGCAAGGTAAAAATCTAATCTCGTTTTAGGAAGCAGAGGGAACTTGAAGAATATGAGAGAGAGAGAAAGAGAGAAGAAAAATTGCGCAAGAGAGAACAGAAGCAGAAAGATCGTGAAGTTCGACGAAACAAAAAGCAGCTTGAGAAACTTCAAGCTGAAGAACAGAAGAAACTTCAAGAGAAGATAAAGTTAGAAGAAAGAAAGCTCCTGTTGGCTCAGAGAAATCTTCAGTCCATTAGGCTAATTGCAGAACTGCTAAGCAGGGCAAAGGTAACTATTATTTATTACAGAAGCTGATGAGAAACCCAGCAGAACAACTGACATAAGTGGGAATGGGGACTGCTGCTCCTTAAGGAGTGGTACTAAATCTGTTGTTTAGTTCAAAAATGCAAAAAATTGCAGTGAACCATGTTTCCCCCTTGGTAAAATATGCACATATAGTAAATGAAAATGCTAACTTCCAAGTCCTTCCAAGACTAATTGGCAGTCCTGCTCTCAAGGCCAGGAAAAGAATGTAAGCATGATAAAGTTAATTAAACAGAGGCTAAGATACAAGACTCCTTATTTCTAATTTGAGTTTTGGTCCTCTTTTCATTCTAGCCTTCCACAGGTCTACTATTTCCAGTTTCAGAGAAAGGGGCTTCATTATTTGATGTTTAAAAAGTATGTAGAATGATTTATCTTTAGAAAAAGTACTGTAGATTAAAGTTTTGAATGTTAGATTCTGTCTCTAACAGTGATGGTTTCATTTTTTTTCCACTAGCATTTGATTAAGATTTGGATAAAGTTTTGTTAAGGTATTATGTAATACACTTGAAATATTTTTTTTGCAGCAGTGAAAGGTGGTGTGGCAAAGCACGCTTCTGTTCTTTGATGCTGGTCTATCTCAGTAGTGTTTTTGAATTAGAGCTCATACAGAGCTACATGGTCAATTGTATGCGAGGAGAAAAGAGGAATGTTTCCTGCAGGCTTTGTGGCAGTGAAGTAGACTGATAAAATAGAGTTTTATTTTCTGTCTTTAATGTTGAAGACTGCACCAAACTGCCTGGAGTGGAATTAAAAAAAAAGAAGTTTGAATCTTCTCTTTAGTGTTACGTGTTACTAGAGTGATTGACAACGTGAGAATTGGTTTCTACAAGTGCTTTTTTTTTTTTTTCCTTTTTTTAATAGACCCATTATAAAGTAGTTTATGAATCACAGGTCACAAAACTGTAGGAGAAATTAAGTTTTAAATTTGACTGGAACCTTCAAGTGTCGAGCTTGAGAATTATCAAATTGCACGTGTTGCTCTTGTGTATGTGTTACATTTCTCATACTAAAGATGCATAAAGGTGAAGCTTTTCTTTGCATTGTGAAACTGCTGAAACTGAATCCACAAAATTCTTGTCAATGTTATCCTGATATTTCACCTTACAACAACTGCATGTTGTTGTAACATACAACAAAAGCATTCCTTATTTATTTATTTTTCCCTCCTGTAGCAGAGGAAGCAACCCTTTTATTTTAGGACAATCAACTTCTGTTCATAAGACATTTTATTTTCTTACCAGTTTGCTGCTTATGTATTATGGTACGGCTTGGAAACATCTATAAATATTTTCTTTACTCTTACTTTCCCTTTGATTGTCTTTCAGACCGTGAAGCTTCTGGAACAAGAACAAAATGAAGAAAAGATCCGCCTTCAGCAGCTAGAGGAGAAACGAAAGCTTCAGGAGGCTGAGCTCAGACGTGTGGAAGAAGAAAAGGAAAGAGCACTGGGGTTGCAAAGAAAAGAAAAAGAACTGAGGGAGAAACTACTGAATAATCTTCTTAGCAAGAAAATGGATGCAGTTCATCAAAGCAAAGAAGAAACGGAAGCATCTCAGTCTGGCACTGTGAAAACTGCTAGTGATGTTCCGCACACTGTGTCATCCAGCTGCATCACTTCTACCTCAGGACAGGCTGTTACAGGCAAACTGGCATCAGACTCTCAAAGAGAACTACCATCCCCTGAGAATGTAAATGCTCCATGCAAATATTTGAATGGCAATATTCATGACAGAGTTGATGTCAAAGAAGGTCAGAAACTTCATACCACAGACTCAGAGAGGTGTTCAGAGAAAAGAAGTTCAGGTGTACTGTCATGTGTTCCTGCCAATAATCAGCAGCAGAATAGCTGCAGGAAGGACTCACGCTGTGAGCAAGGCAAACACAGCACAGAGCCAAGGAGAAGAAAGAGCCGTTCGTGTAGCAGCATAAACACTGACGAGAGTAAGGGTAAACGAGAGAGAAGCAGGCACAGGAGAGATGTGAGTTACCAGGATGAAAGAAGGAGGAGGGAAAGGAGGTATTATAGACACTCTAGCAGAAGTTACAGTCCTCGACGAAGTCATAGTCCTCGTCGAAGAAGTGTAAGCCCCAGACGTTCGCATTATAGAAGAACTCGCAGTAGTGAACGTAAACGAGACAGAAGAGAAAAAAGTCGTAGTCGCAGAAGCTCAAGCAGAAAACGAAGGTACCGGAGGAGATCACTGAGTAAGCAAAGGAGTACTTGGAGTGGGTAGTGAAGGCCCCGACTGTTTGAAAAGGCTGTAGTTGGACACAAGGGCCAGAAAGTCGTAAATGAGACCTCACTCATGTGACTGCTATAAGAAAACACTTGATTCAACCAATGCATAACTTGCATCTAGTCCCTAAAATAGATGCCTGATTATTTTTTTTTCCTTTGAAGTTCTGTTGTGCTTTGTTGTCACATTCTAGGATTCTACCACAGTGTAGGTGTACTGCTCGTATTTGAATTCCTACTGTGCTAAAAGCCAACCTGCTTCCTCAATTTTCAGTTTTCTAAATTGTAATTTCAGCTGATACACTTTTTCTTCATCACCTAACTTGTTTTGAGAAGTATATATGTGCCAGTTACAGGAACTCCAGTTGTGACAAGCTTTGACATACAGATTTATCTAAAATGCTTTCTGGTGTACTTAATGAAATCATGTTTAACAAAGTCGAATTTTTGCTGATTGAGACTGGTAAGAAGACTTTCGTATGATTCTTAAAACTGACTATAAAGATATGCAGGAAATCTTTTAAACTGCTGTGATTCCTTCATACATCGGTATAGTGCCAGGCTTTGTTGCCCAAATTATTCTGGTATGTAATGCCCTTTGTGTAGTAATACTTTCCATGTAAGAAAGGCACACTGGTGTAGGAAGTAAGAATCAGTGGTAAAAAGGTTGAAAAGTTGTTCGGTTGCCTTGTTGACATACTTGGCTTTTAATTACTTTGGGTGGTGTAGAGCCACTTGTTTGTTCAGGTACGTACAGAGCTAGCCATTGTCTTTTGAAAAAGGGGCCTTCTTGCTAAATTATTTTTACTTGTGGTGTTGGAAAGTAAGGCTGCAGTGTCTCTTGTTAAATGCATTTAAGAATACGTTTGCTTCTAAAATGGAGCTCAGGAATATTAAAAGCTATAACATTACAGTGAAAGAGTTTATTTTGCCTTTTTTTATGGTAAAATTAAAGAGAAAACTGTTTCCAGTGAACTGAAGTTGCTGTTTTCATGTGTCAGTATGTTGATATCTGCAGAATTGTTGTATGAGAATCATTTTGTTCAAAAAAAAAAAAACAACAACAACAACAAAAAAAACATTGAATAATAAGGCTTAGCTGCTTATCTTGCCAGTCCTGTGATGTACAGCTGCATCCACTGTTAATTCAGCAGGGTGTGTGCTCTAGGGGTGCAGTTTTCCCCACACTGATGTGAGGAGTGCCTCTTTGTTTCTCTCCTTGAATCCATGGACTGAATTATCTAGTCATCTCAATACCACCAGTCTCCTGAATTCTGAGCGGCTGCTTTTGTTGATGGGTTAATTTTCTACAGTCTTTGCTGAAGTGTTAGAAATCTACCTGAAGATAAACTTATATTTTGTAATAGTTTGGCTGAAACCCAGTATAATGTTCATTGCAAGTTTTGATGGAACGCCTGTTTGTAAATTTCTGTGATTCTCTTTAGCCTGCTATCAAAGAACTGACATGCTATCCATGGTAACATATTTGAGGGAAGGGGAAAAAAAGACAACAACTGTGATTCCATCTGCAGTCCTGTAAGAGGTTGACCTAAGGCTGTCAATACCGGTGTCTTTGAGCTCAGGGTTTAGGGTTCTTACTAGCTTAGTATTTCCACAATATATCCTGTGGATTTCCACTGGGATTTGTGTCAGGGTCTGGACAATTAATATATTTGGGGAAATGCTAGTTTGTAGTGCTACTTCCAGGAGGTCTTCAGGCTGTTAATGCACTGTTATTGCCAAATGCGAAAGCAGTTAAGGCAGTGGCAGTCATCAAGAAGCGTTTGTATTAGGAAAATCCAAGAGATATTGTTTGTTGATACGAAAGAAAGCTGTGCTGGATAGGTGGTTTGGCATTTTTCACTCCTAAGAAGGCACCAAGAACAGGCTTGATATCCCATCCTGAAGCGATTAAATTCTGTAAGTTCCCCTGACGTCCAGTGCAGTGTCTGAGGTCAGAGAAGTAGGAGCTGAGGGAGGCAAGAGAAAGGATGTTCATCTGTTAGGCTTTTGATTGTTTAGCCTGACACACCGTATTGAGCACTGTCTTCATACAACATCCAAAGAGTACAGTAACATAAGGTACTCAGTTGATTGAAAGCCTAGAAGTGCTTTGAAGCTACTTGCAAATCCTTACCTCCTGAAATGTCAAGTGGGAGTGCGAAGGTAGTCTTCTTTCAGCCAGCCAGCCAGCTCAGCCCAATCACAGCTTCTTAAAACTGCTACTTAAAGTTGCCTAATAAATGCTCAGTGCAGAATTTCAACTAGTTTTAACACTTTGCGGTATTGTTTCAGATGCATGTTTTGCTTCAAAGCTCTCCAAAGTCTTTTCAGTGCAGAATCTACTGAAATGAATATTGCATCCTGTTTTGTTGTAACGTGGGCCTGGCTGGGAAGGCGTTAACTTCGTTCATAGCGGTGAGCAGTTTGGTGGTGCTTGGTTGTTGTTACTCAGTTACATATTGAGATGCACAGTGACGTGAACTCCAGGATGAAAAATAAAATAATGCCATCCTATGGTACCTGGGACTGCAAGATAATTTTTTGTCAACTGAATGACTGGCATGGTACAATGGTACTTCCTTATTGACCAACTTCCATTGTCTACTCAATCTGTTCTTTCTGTTGGTAACCCAGGACTCGGCATGTTCTAGTCAATTTTACTGTATGTGGGCTTGATAGTGATGCCTATAGCTGAATGCTTTCATACTGCAAGTAGCCAACAGCGCCCACAAGCTGATCATTTTAAAACCTATTCAGATATTTTTCTGCAGCTCAAGGCAATGTGATAAGTGTGGATGTACTGTGGAACTGTAGTGGATGCCACCATGTTTCTCTTGTTGGTTCCCAAATTCAGCATTGATGATGTCTTTGAACTGCAAAGAAACTTGTTGAGACTGTAATCTTTTGATACGAACGCAGCTATAAATTATGCTCTGCTCTGCCCAATACCATTTATTAAATTTTTTTTTCTTATGGCTGAGGTATGTGCTTGTAATACTTCAAAAACCTCGGTGATGCAATAACGCGAAGAACATTATTTTTGATAGTAATCACTTGTTCTGTATTGATTGTATGTCATTATATCTCTACCAAGTGTATTCTAGAGGTCTTCGTGTTTCAAATGAAAGAATCTGGAATACTGGCAGGCTTTATAATGGCTTCTAGAAGCTTAAATATTTTAATCACTGATATTTTATCCTCTTCTGGAAGAATATTGTGATGCTAGTTTCTTAAAGCTTATCTGACTGCATGTATTTGCAAGACTGACTTTGAGGAGCTGATAAAATTAGTTTGTCTTCATCTTCTTTAACATTCACTAAGAGTTAACAACTAATAATTATCAAAGACGTTCAAAATACTTCTGAAATACTGAATTTATGTTGGTAACGGTTGAATATTGACAGATACTGACTAACACTTAAGGCTACTCTGCTAACTTTACTCTCAGGCATTTAGCTGCTAGAAATCCAACTGTGAGAATTTCTGCAAAGGTATCTATCTGCATATTTTAACTCCTGAAACTGGACTATGAGAATAATGTACCAGTGGTTATCTGACTTGTACTCTTTGTGTTGACTTGCCATGAGATATGCATTACTTTCGTTGAATTGCATCAAAGTTATATATGTATTATTCCATTTGTTAGCGCTCTTATTGGTTAATTTATTTCCCTTGCGAAGTGACTGGAAATAGAGATTTATATCAGCATTTTTATCAGAAACGTGACTGGAAGAGCAGCTTATTCAACAGAAACCACTTCTTACACATAGGAACGCTACAAGCCCTTCAGTGTCTTGTTGTGAGGCTTTTTGTCTGCTTACTGCTTGCCATGGTAATTTTGATAATGGGCAAGTCGTATTGCCAGAAGAAATCGGGATGAATAAGAAGTGGTTACTTAAGCCATGACTATACCCATATTTTTTCTAATTGAGCCTGCCTTTGTAGAGTAAGCTATTCAGTAACACAAAATAAAGGGATGTGAGTGATTAGGTTGTACTAATAAAAAACTTCATATGTTATGTGAAAATAGCGTTTTGAAAACTGTTAAGAGTAAATGGTAATTTTAACAGTGGCTTCCAAGGTAGCACACACGGGATTGCGTAGTTGATGAGTGATCAGTGCAGTCTGGACATCACACCTGGTGTCAGCTTTAGGGCAGTTTTGAACACGTTCAGGATCATGTAAGAGACTTGCAGCTGCTCATGTTTAATAGCAGGGGTACAGGTATTAGATAAGGCAGCAATTAAACTGACTAGTTTGGTATGTGCCTTAATTTATAAATGGGTAAGGAAAATCAACAGCTGTTATGTTGTATTGCTATACAGGTTAAATCCTTTTTTAAATTACGATTAAAAGAAAATATATGTATTGCCTGTGTCTGGTATGCTGCCTTCGAAGTTTGGTTATAATCTGGATGCAACAGCCATTTCATTAAGCTTATGTTGTATTATATTGACGTGGTCCTTCTCCAGCCTGATGAGCACGTTACTTGCAGAATCTCTCTTGCAGCATCACAATAAATTTACAGAGCTGTCTCTAGAGTGTGTATAAAGCCGCAAACCAGCTGCAGTTCTTCCTTCAGTACGGGGTATGCGGAAGCTATCCCATTGCTATTTTATGTTCCTACATGTAAGTATTATTTTACTGGTATCAAAAGGAACTGTACCAGTATTTTTCTGTTGTACTTAATCTGATACCAGGCTAAAGGCCTGGTATGTGTAGCCATTCTTTTTTTTTTTTTTTCTTCCTCAAATCATAACACAGAAAGCACACTGCACCAATTTTCCTCTTACATGCTGTATCCCCTGACAGCATCTCCTGCTATGTTACAATAAATCTGTAGGTTAGTTTTTGCCATAGGAGTAGGTGCAACTTCTGAAAGTATAAAGCTGTTTGGAATGTTTTTCAGTTGATAACTAATCTAGTCACGTGTGCACTGCGGCAGCTGTGAAGTAAGTTCCACCTGGTCTTGGTGGGATGCTCAGGAGTGCTGTCCTTGAAATAACTATTTGTAGGACAATGCAAAGGGTTGATGGTGTGGGAGTACTCTGGGCAGTCTCCAGCCCAGAAGTCTCAACCTGCCAAGCAAGTATTTGAGCAAGTATTTATCACCTTGCAGGGATAGATCTTTCCTGCAATTCTGTGCATGACTATGGACGTATGCCCAAGTAATCACCTAGGAAGTACTACTAGGAGTGTCTGCTACTCTACTTTAACCAGGAAAGGGAAGGGCTGTCAGCCCTGTCTGCCCTGAATGTTGGTCACAAAGAGCATAAAGCTGTAACAAGCATTCAGGGCATATTAACCCCGAATCAGAGGGGTGCTTGCCAATGCCGAGCCATGGGGAGACTTCCCACTGAAGCTCAGTTTGGAAGTAACAGATTGCTTATGACTTCAAATATGTTCTCCGTCAGACTTTCTGCTGTAAGGTAAACTGAGAAAAGAGAAGGAGACTGAGCTGGGTATACAGGATTTCCTGCCCGCTACAAATGTCTGCCAGCAGTGTATGTGATGTGAACAGGAAAAACTAAATTTAGTTGGTTTCAAAACTGATAACCAAACATGAGAAGGACAAGAAGTGCAAAAGAAAGTGAACATTCTATTGAGACTGGATGTTCTGTTTCAAAGAAAAAAGTATGATACTATCTTGGCTTGTTAGCCAAGACAAAAAAGTACCAGCTATTATCTTAATGAACTTCCAGGCCAACAGACACCTGCTAATAAGCTCACTATGTTCAGAGGCTTAATAATGTTGGTGAGAACAGTTGTATGCATACTGGTGTTATGGAAGCATGTTGGTGTGGTAATGTCCCTGAGATCTATCCGTTTTGCTAGTAAAGGAAGTTGCATGCATGAAAATGCTGTCGGCTGTCATTTCTCACCAGCAGGCACATTAATTTCACTTGAAATCTGCTTTATTCATTAATATTTAAGTGCTTATACAAAAATGCTGTTTTGTTTTTCTCCTATTTGTCTGTAGTACTAAGATAAATTTATCATCAGAACAGAAGTCTACAGATAAAGTATTCACTTTAGCCTGTGTGTGTGATCTAAGCTCTATGACAAAAACCTTGATGGGGTTTCCAGAGGCAGAAAGCCACTGCAAGTTCATCTTCGTGAATGCATTTTTAGCTTAAGAGGAGCTTAAGCTTTAAGCCCCAATAACAATTTACTTGGAAACAGCAACACGCTGTGTGTGGCTTTACATCAATCTGTTGCGAGTTATCCGTAACCCTCCTCCCCTATATCTCGCTGCTGGTAGTAATCCCATTAGATGATTACATCTGGTGTCCTCAACAGATGGATTTAGTCAGTTGAAAAAGTACTCCAGGTGGTTTAATTGACTGTGCGGTCATTTTATAACCAGAGCCTCTTGTACCTACAACTTTGCCTTAACTGGACTGGATCTATGGCCCATTACTAGGCTCTATCACTTGTGCACATAACCATCTTGTTATTTAGTTAAAACTACAGGAATTTAGATGTTTTAAGGGTTTTCTTTTCCTGTAGAACTGTCTTTAGAATGGGTCTGAGGAACTGGGGAGAATGGTTTTAGATCTTGTCAAGTGAATGAATTTTGCAGAATCACAATTACAATATGCATTACCTAAATGGTAGCTGTGATTAGTCAATATCTTTTGGGGTATGGGGATAGCTGGGGAAGTTATTTGTTTTTTAACGTAGCTGTGTCATTCAAATCTGTTGGCTAGTTTTCCTTCAGAGAAGTCACCTCCTGTTAAATGCAAGCTGATGGATACAGCGGTCGCTGGCAGGGGAGGTATGGTTTGATCTACAGCATTCACAATACAAAACCAGCAGAACCTAACCTGTACAGACACATCAGGCAAGGCCGTAGCACTGTACTTGCAGGCTGTGTTGTTCAGGATGGTGAGCTCTGAAGTGTTTGTACAGTTGAGGTGTGTGGTAGCTTTTTTTTTTTTTTTATGTTTAGCTGAAGTGTTTTGGTAATGCAGTACACCTTGTGTTGATAGAATATAGGAAACATGGATGGTTTCTGAGTTGTGTACAGAAGGGAAAAAGGCTGATAACCTACTTCAAGAGTTAGTTACAGTTAGCTAGTCGTTTCACTGTTTTATTACTGGCTAAAACAAACACAGTGTTTTCTGGCTATAATGAAAGGAATGTAATAGAAAGTATGGATTGTCAAAAGGATTACGTAGTGGAAACTTTCAGTTATTAGTTTTGCTGCATCCTCAGAGTGGCTAAAAGGAAAGCATAGGAAACTCCGAGCTGGCCTGTTTCTTCTAAAAATGAGGCAGGATCAAAGGAAAAGCACTAAAAATTTTGTGTTGGGACAGTGCTGTAAGTGCACCTTTTTAAAGATGCACTAAGATAAAGTACACAAAGCGTTGAGCTGCATTGTGTTGCTCATGTTTTGCCTGTTAACCTTACTGCTGAAGCATGGAAAAAAACTACAACTGGAAAAGCACTATTTTGTAACGTGTTGCCACCATCATATCACCCAAGTTATAGTCTGATTTAATCTTACTGCCTGAAGGCTCACTAAATGTATAATATAAAAACTGTGATTCTTTCCTTTTTGGAAAGAGCCTGCTTTTACAAAATGCTGAAGGCATGATGACCAGCATTTACAAGCTGGTGTAATGAACAGTGGGGCCGATGATGGAGATGACATCCATTCCACATCTGTCATTTGGAGGTCATCTCACTGTCACCTGCAAAATAAAGGAAAGCATAAAGAGTAAGTTTAGTTCCTCATAGGCTTTGCTTGACTACAACTGTCAGAACAAATTGGTCACTGTGACAAAGCAGGACAGCAGTCAGGCTCTTGTAGCCTCTCCTTGGCCTTGCTGTTTCCGTACCTATGGATACGGTGTGCCTCATGGCAGTCTGTGGACCCGTGCCCATCACAGCGCTTCTCAGATCCCCTCCTGCCTGCTTTGCAGTAGTTATGCCAGTCTTTAACTTGCATGGCTATGCCTTGATGCCCTGGGCACACTATTCTGATCTGAACAGGTCCCTGTTTCAGCGGGATCAAGGTAAAGGCTGTGTGTGTGCTCCTAACTCATGATAATCGATGGATGAATGGAACTGGGGAAGTCGAAGATGCTGGGCTTGGCCAGGAGGATGTCCAGACCACTCTGAACTAAATGGATGCTCCTCCCCTCATAAGTCATGAGAATGTCCCAGTTTTGCTTCTGAAGAAGCATGTCACCAAGTTGTCTTCTGTCCTCTGGTCCCATTTCATTGGGCTTCCTACTCTAGGGATGTCTCTCAGCATCAAGACATCAGTGTGATGGGATAGAGCTGTTTTTGAAGAAGCCTAGAATAAGACTCAACTTTGGTTTATGAACTGGTGCATTATACTGAGTTCGGGTTACTCATATTTGCTCTGTAGTGAGTTCTTCAGAGCTCATTTTTCCTCAAACATCTTCAACTTTCAGTTGTTTTTGAAGTGCCGTCATGTTAATTGACCACTGATCCAATGGTACTGCTTTAATCTGCACCGCTTCTTAGCCTGGTGCTTGATGATGAAAGCCATAAAGAAATAGTTGAGGCTGCCTAAAAAAACCCCTGTTGAAGGTAAATAACTTAGCTTATGTGTTTGTTAACCAAAGTGCTTCTCAGAAGCAATGAGATTAAGTGGATCAGCTGGTGTGCTGTGCCTAGTGGAAAGAAGCTTAAATTAAGAGGAGCAGAGAATCTGTGCCTCAGTACTAAAGGAAGATGGACTCCACAGAAGACCCTGACTATCCTCAGATCATCTTTCAATACAGCAATGGATTTTTAGTCTCAAAGGTAAGAACCGTAAGTCAGTCTTGCTTAGAAATCTTAAAAGCGTACTGAAAGAAATACTCAAGGATGTCACCTTAGTTCCTTAATCTAAATCTTTGGAAAGAAAATTGCCTCATGGGGAATTATCCTATCTACTCATCTATCTGTGAAGGAAATTTGAGAAGATGAAAGTTTGACAATTTTGGCACCTCGGGTTAGAGTTAATGTTTATTGAGATCCTGCTGATCTTTGGGGGATTGGATGGGCAGATCTTGTCTCTTCTGGAGGTGTTAAAAGCACAGTGGTTTATAGCTGAGAGCTTGTTCTCTGACTGCCTCAAATGAGCAAAGCTCCTTACACATGGGATTTCTTCTCATTTTTTTGTGTTTGGAGCTTGAGAACCAGAAGACTGCCTTGCACTTCCACCTTTTCCTTTTTCATACCCAACAAATGGCAAGATTTTTCAAATACGTTCCAAGAGAGTTTCCTTCCTTCTCACATGATTTTTCGGTTTATATTTTGCAGAAGGCAATTTTTGATAGCTTCCCTGTATTGTCACTTTTCGACTTTAAAAGGGTGGTCTTCAAGACTGTATTTTTTCCTAGACAGCATCTGATTAAGGCACAAGGTTAGGATGAATAGTTTTAATTTCCTTAACACTTGCTGATGTTGTCTGCCTTTGTGTGTGCACATGGGCAGAAAAATTCTGTCTTCCAGTGCAGTGGAGGTTTTTTCTTCATTTACAACTCTAGTTATCTTTACAACCTTAGTTGTCTTTCCTACTGTCTTCTGCTGCATCTCTAGCCAACATGGTAACAGAATAAGTACACTCCAAAGGTCTGCAAATGCTGCTGCATCCAAAGGCTTCAAAAGTACAGAACATTTAGTGAACGGAGGGAAAAAAAAAATGGATGATGAGAGACCTTTTAGCTTGGTGAGAAATAAGATTGCCCAGCACTTTCAAAATTAAACGCAATGCAATGTTTTTGAGAAACAGTCTCAACTTTGGTTAAGACATGCTGCTCTTACAGAGGGTAAAAGTAGCTTCCCGGGGACTTGATCAAATCACTGTAGATATGGGTAGTCCAATGAGCTGATGACATTACGCACATTTTGGGGGCTTTTAGGTGGCCAATGAAATAGGTTATCTGTTACTTACAAACTTCACTGTTTACAGCTAGAGAAGGATATTTTTCTTGTTATGTGTAGTTGTGTATGTCTATCTGTCTGAAGGCTTCTCCCTGAAGCTTATACACACACCTTCATTCTTTCTGAAAAGGCAGCACATTTCTGTTGGCCTTAACAAGGCAGCCCTCTCGTCTGAGACAAAACTTCCTTCTCTGGGGAATCTGCTGTAGCCATGGACTTCAGTACCTGAAAATCAATCAGTTGTGTATCTGGGCATTACTCAGAAGGTCCACAGAGTGGGATATTCACCCCTTCCCTATAGCATATGTTCGATAATTAGTTGAAAGTGGGGGGGGAAAGAAACAAGAAAAAAAATGAATGACCCCCTCCCCCAAATAAAACTAAACCAACCGAGCATAAAGCCAACAAACTCACAGTCTTGCATTTGCTGAAGTTCTCCAGGCAAAAAAAAAAAAAAAAAGTGAGACAAATAAGCGTGTTCCGAAACTAAGATACAGTAAGTAACATTCACAACCCCTAAGCATAAAATTTATGAGTCTGAAAAATTGTTTGGTTTGGCTAGCAAAGGAAAAACACTGAAATAGGTTGTACTATAAGAAATCTATCAGGGGATAGATTAGGGAATCTTCAGCTGTGCTTGTGTATATGAAATAATATTTTTGGGGGGGTAAAAAATATTTGATTATGTGTATATTTTCTCCAACAAAGCAACTTTGGAAATGCCGTTAACTTTGGTGTTTTCTCCTGACTCCCTTCCTCTCACTTCCAGGTTATGTTCACTGCCTGTGAGTTAGGAGTGTTTGATCTTCTGCTGGAGTCAGGACGACCTCTATCTTTAGATGTCATTGCTGCATGCTTGGGTACAAGCATCATGGGGATGGAAAGACTTCTGGATGCCTGTGTGGGATTGAAGCTTTTGGCAGTAGAGCTGAGACAAGAAGGAGGTAAAGAAGGAAGGTGAAGGGGAATCACAGAGTGGTTGAGATCAGCAGAGACCTCTGAGTTCACCAACCCCTCTTCAGCAGGGCCACCCAGAGCAGGGTGCCCAGAGCAATGTCCAGGCTGTTATTGGAGATCTCCAAGGAGGAGATTCTACAGCCTCTGGGCCGCCTGTGCTTTTTCACCTGCACATCACAGAAGTGCTGTCTGGTGTTCAGAACTTCCTGTATTCTCATTTGTGCCCATTGCCTCTTGTCTTGGCACTGGGCACCACAGAAGAGAGCCTGGCTCCATCTTCTTTGCACCCTTTAAAGGGTAGAAGGAAGAAAGTAAAACTCTTAGAGTTCTCATGGCTTTGAAACTGAGGTCAAGTGTGAGGAAAGGCAATACCTAGTCTTAGGCCGGTTACCATAGCTTAAAGAACAGATCATCTAAAAGAGAAGCAACAAATGTCAGCATGATTGAAGACAAAGAAAATCCCAGGAGAGAGTTTCCATATCTCTAAACTTATTTGTGTAAGAGCCTCAAATGACCTTTCACAAGATAACTACCACTGTAGAGTTTGTCTTCAGAGAAGTCTGATGTGTGGGCATGATTTTAAGCTTTAAAACAAAACATGAAAGCAACTTAAAAGCACATTTGTTTTCCTTGGAGGTTTTATCATTGCGTGAAGGAGCTTGTTATGTTTCTGGTCTGAACTGGGAAGTGATGTGAATTCCACCTTGCCCTGGAGTCTTTGAGTCCATGTAATCAGAAAAGGCTGTACCCATCAGACAGCTAGCGATGATGAACTTTGAAATGCTTGAGTCCTGCTTTGGCTTGTGTTTTCTTGCCCTGTTTCAGGTTTACAGCAGATGCCCCATGAGTTCAGGGAGATTCTTCTGACAGCAGAAGCATGTAGATAAATGATGAACCTTACAAAATGTTCCTCTTGCTGTTCCTGAGATATTTGATTCTGAAGGAAACATAAGTTGGTAGTGTTTACCCACACTGAATGGGACAGTGCAGGTTTCACCAGCCCTCAGCAAACCCAGAATTATGTGCTACACGTTACCTTTGGAAGAACTGAGTATAGAAGCAAAGTGTTTCTCTATTGGGATGTACAGATATTTTCTGATAATGTATATATATCATGTTGTAGAGAAGGCTTGGCAAGATAATATCATACATGTTAGTAAATGTATTTATTTCACCCCTTAGCCTTCTACAGAAACACAGAAATTTCCAATATCTACCTTACGAAGTCAAGTCCCAAGTCTCAGTATCATATTATGATGTATTACTCCAATACAGTCTACTTGTGCTGGCAGTACCTGACTGATGCTGTGAGGTGAGAAGGAGTATGTGGGTGTTGCATGCTGTTTGTTGTAGGCTACTTTGCCACATCTGTGTGTCTTTTCTTAGTGTCCCTGGGAAGGGCACAGAAGATGTTGGATGGTTGTCAGAAAGTAAAAAATAGTTAAGAGATGTTGGATGGTTGTCAGAAAGTAAAAAATAGTTAAGATCTACTGCTGTTACTACTGCCTGTTTGTCCATTTCTCCTCCTATCTCCCTCCTAGAGAAGGTCTAGAAAGGACCTCTGTGTGTTTTGGTATTTGAGAAAACGCTCATTGCAGTTGCTTTTATTTTTAGAGACATCAAAATAAATGATGAGTAGCAATGACTGAGGATACTTCTATTGCAAAGGCATAATAGAGCTCAGTATAGGGCATGGAGTCTCACTTATTCTAGTCTGCAATAAATGAACAAACTGGCTGTGTGTGAAGGTGGTGATTGGTGATTATCCCACCAGTTTTGCACCTCTGCCTCAGATGTAGCTCCATGAAGAACAAGACATTCTTGTTGAAATATTTCACCATCTTTTGGGAGTGGCAGGCGGGGATCTCATTACATCCATGACACAGAGACATATAGTCTGTCTATTAACCTCAGCTCGTGTGTGTGTGTGTTTGGAGTAAAGAAGCAATCCATGCTAATATGCTTATTTTTTGGTTGTTATTTTAGAGAAGGAAGAAATCAATATGAAAGAGCTTTTGGCATTTCATCTAAAGACCTCTTTGGAGCCATGTACAGGTATTAGTATATTAATAGAAAGATATTTCTTGTGGTAGGCAAAATTTGTTTTTAATTACAACCAGGTTTTAATATTGTGATGTGAGGATTCTATTCATTAGAAATATCATGCAGAATTTTCTCTTCTCAGCAATATCCATTACTGGAACACTTGGATATTCTGAATAGGAATGTATAATTTTCTACTGTGAAAAACCAATCTCAGGTCTCCCTGAAGTCCAAGAACTAGCAGTAATACACTCATTGACATTGCTAGATTTAATCCCTTTTTCAAGTGCATAAATGCACAGCTGTTCCTTTCTGCTGCAAAAAGTCTCAAGCTAGGTTTATGTGCAAAGGGAAGATATTGGTTACAAATAAAATGAGATATCAATGCTTAAGCTAAATTTCTTAATAAGAATTCTATGATAAGAGTCACTACAAATACAGTGAGTTACATTTCTATATGCTGTGTCTGTGTTACTAGATCAGAAGAAGAAATGCTGAAGTTCTTGGCTGGCCAGAACTCAATCTGGAGTATATGTGGCAGAGATGTACTTACTGCATTTGACCTTTCCCCTTTTACACGGATTTATGACCTGGGAGGTGAGCATCAGTACATCTTCTTCAAAAAGCCTCCAAATTATTTTTCCAAGGGTTTTTGTTTTGTTTTGTTTTGTTTTATTTGTTTTTTTGTTTTTTTTTTGAGGGGGTGAGGGGAAATAATTAAAAAAAAAATACAGAAGAGTGCCTCCTATTTTATATGATAGGCAAAGCAATGGAAAGATGGATATATTTCAATCTTGTCAGCAATAAAGTGAGCGTTTTCTCTTCATGAATGTGTTTACAAAAAAATAGCAGATTGGTGTGAGTATTAGGAAGCTAAAGTTTTTGTCTGTGGATTCTCATACATGTGTGTAGTGGCTCATCTCCTTGTTTACATGTCAGATTTTCTATTTCCTTGCTTGCTATGTTCTTCCAGTGCCAGCCTCTTTCCCCTACAGTCAGTGCCATTACATTGAGACTGCCTGCATTCTCTTCTAAATTGCTGCTGAGCACTGCTGAGATTCATGGAACCTGTCAGGCTCCCCTACTGCTCCATCCTCCATTTAGCAGCTCTGTTTCACTTCCCACCTTTTATGACCCACCGCTGGCAGAGGTGCTGTGTAAGGGCTTTAAGAGCTGGAGCTGACCCTGCAGGTCAGAGTGGCCACTCTTTTTCTGTGGCACTTAAGAATCAGTGTACACCACTGGGTGCCATAGAGCTGGATGCACCACTGCTGACATTGCTTTACAGTAGGTGTGCAGAACAAGGTGGTTTTGTTTCAGCACTGATCTACTTTTCTCCCCACAAAGGTGGTGGAGGAGCTTTGGCCCAAGAATGTGTTTTCTTGTATCCAAATTGCACAGTCACAATTTATGACCTGCCCAAAGTTGTACAAGTGGCCAAAGAGCGATTGGTTCCCCCGGAGGAGCGACGGATTGCCTTCCATGAAGGTAGGTGCAGACATCTCTGTGGGCAAGTGCTGGCAGTGGTGGTGTGATGTAGGTCTGCGAGGTTGTAGTGTGCAGGGATTACCTATGGCTGGTTGGTGACCAAAAGTGCACTTGTACAATGTTGCCTTGAGTTAGTCACTTATCCAGACAATGTGAAAGTATTGACAGCCAAAGTTGGTGTGCAGAGCAGCTTAAATTTGAGCACTCCCAAAAGCAAGTCTGTCAGGGTTGTATTGTCACAGCTTTTTAATGACTGCCATGCTGTGTTGCAAGCTTACTAACATTCCCTTGTTTCCTGTGCAGGTCTCCTGGCAGATGCATCTAACGCCAGACCTGCTCTGAGCAAGGGATTTTCCCTCTCTGGTTGTGATTGCTAGACTTCTGTCATATTTCAGGCTTTGAATGCAGATGAGCTAACCCAATTCCTCTTACCCAGTCCTCAGATAATCTTTGTACCATCTGTGATGAAAATGTGTGTAGGGACATCTTGTATTTAATATGTTCAGAAATCTTTATTGGAAGGACTTAGTATTGCTTGAAGTTCTGGAAAAGGGAAGAAGCTTTTGAGGAAGGGAAGGAGTATGTTAAAGTGAAGATGAAGAAACAGAGAAAAGGCTATATGTGTAGTGATGTGAAGAACTGGGAGTGCTGATGAGAAAGTAAAATGTGAAGAGAAAAATACAAATGCAGTACACCAGATGCTGAATAAAAGGCAGGACCATATAACTAGTGTCAGGAGGTGCAAATGTGTGCTTTCTCCTGATGGATTTATGGCGTAGCTCCATTTTACTGGGTTACTCTGTTGAGGTCTGATGTGGGTCATGGACCTGGCAAGTCCAGAGTTTTTAGATCTGAAGAGAACAAAAGATACTTGCTTAACCTCTTCTTTGTTTCAGGAGTTCTGTGTAGAACACGTATTTTACTTTACAGGAGATTTTTTTAAAGATTCAATCCCTGAAGCTGACCTCTACATTTTATCAAAGATACTGCATGACTGGGATGATGAGAAATGCAGGCAGCTGCTGGCAGAAGTCTATAAGGCCTGCAGACCTGGTAGGTGTGAGCTTTGGGGAAAGAAAGGGAGACTCCCACCTGTTAGTTATGCAGATCACACAGCTTCAGCACCAGTGGCGTGCTCCAATGCCTCTGCTTTCTTGTCCTCTGCGGTAGTGAAATAGGACTTAACTGAAAGGCTTTTGCTTCTGGAAAGAACAGGATAGGATCTGGTCTAACAGCTCAGCTGAAAAGTATTCCATCTTCTCAGGGTTTTCGTAACACTCTTTGTTCAACCAGGTGGTGGAGTGCTGCTGGTTGAATCGCTCCTGAGTGAAGACAGAAGTGGACCTGTGGACACCCAGCTGTATTCACTGAACATGTTGGTGCAGACAGAAGGAAAGGAGCGAACAGCGGCTCAGTACAGTGAG
The DNA here is from genome assembly GCA_030625065.1 of Alectoris magna. Lineage (NCBI taxonomy): Eukaryota > Metazoa > Chordata > Aves > Galliformes > Phasianidae > Alectoris > Alectoris magna. The sequence goes on from CM060560.1 coordinate 67,810,015, forward strand.
CTCCTTGGGGCAGCTGGCTTCAGGGAGGTTAAAGTCAGGAGAACTGGAAAACTCTACGATGCTGTTCTGGGGAGGAAATGATAGTGTCTTCTTTATTCTGTATTACTAAGTACACGTGGAGAAACGTGATATTCTTTTCCTAGAGGGCTATTATATTTAGCTTTCATTGAAGGCAGTCAACTTTTCTGTTAGCTGATACGCTGTCAGGAAGTCATTAATAATACACTTTTGGCATGGATAGGTTGTGAATTCAGCAGCCTGACTAGGGCTTGCCTTTGGATTTGAATAGCAGAGGGAGAAATCAATACCTGTTCCACAATAAATTACCCATGAAAGAAATGTGCAGTGTTGCTGCTAACCACTTCACATATATTCCTTCTTTTTATTTTTATTTTAAGCTTAACAGAGTACCTGACAAAAGCAAAGCTGAATTTTCATTTGTGGATTCCTGCAAAATAAAACTGACCACTGTACTGAGCTCTGTTGCATGCTTTTTTTTTTTTTTTATTCCTTGGATCGAAGGTAGTATAAGACAACTATATTGTCTCCTTGTGATTTATCTTGTATGAGTTTCAAGAGAAAATCTCTGTGAGCTTTGGTGAGTTTTAGTATGTAAAATGATGATGATTATTATTTTTTTTAATTTCCTCTAGGTTTTTGTTGAAGTTGAGAGAGAATTTTGTAGTCTAGCTTGATGGTTAGCTGAAACCTGGTGATGCTCTTTAATGAGAGAGTGCTGAGGTGCTGAAGCAGGTTGCCCATAGAGGTTGTGTTTGCTCTGATACTGGAGGCATTCAAGGCTAGACTGGATGCTCCTCCGTTTCTGTGTTTTGTTTTTTTTTTTAATTTTAATTTTAATTTTACCTCCTGCACAATAACAACATCATCAGATTCCCTGAATGTTATTGCCATTATTTTTAACATCTTACTCACCCATTTATTTCAGCGTGGTTTTCAACAGTCCATTGTATTGTTAGATTTTGTGAGAAGTCCTGGGCAATCTGATCCAGTACTTGATATAGCAGCTGGCACCTCTGCCTGTGGCAGGAGGTGAGGGGAGGGTAAAGGAGCTTTATGATCCTTGAGGTCCCTTCCAACCCAAGCCGTTCTGTGGCAGCTGGGAGGGAGAATGGTGCAGCCTTAGTGTTGAGCTGGACACTTAGGAAGTCTTAAAGAGTTCAGTAAAATCATTTGGTCAAGCACTACCTGCAATAACCTACCCAGTTTTTGGAAGCAGAAATACAGATTGCTGGAGTGAGAATCATTTCCAAAAGGGAGAAGGTCGTTCTGCTGATGCAGCGTGAGCACTTGTTTGTTGCATACTAAGCTGGAGACTGAGATGTTTTTCTTAGTAGCCCCCTGCAGGGCCCTTACTCTACCTTAGCTGTAGGTAGAGTATGGAGAGGTTTCCCTCAGTGGAGAAAAGCTGGCCTGGCATGTACAAAATCAAATCACGAGGTCATAATGGGGTCCTTCTCATTCTTAGGAAAACAAAACAGAAACAACAGGGCACAGTTCATGAACCCCTATGTAAGAAATGTATTTATCCCAAGTAGGATCTTGCCCTGTAGATACCAACAGGAGGTTCTTGGAGGAGGTGGAATGAGAGGCTATGGAGAGTTCCCTCACAAGATGCGTTCCCCACCTGTGAGTTCTGCAGCACGAAGGTGACTTTGCCAGGAGCTGCTGCCTGTGAGTAATTTGTTCTGAGTGCTCGCTGGCTAGACAGAGTGAGGTGCTGTGTCCTGCAGCAAGCAGGCACACAAGAAGTAATGAAATGAGGCTGACTGAGCAGCCAGCGGCGGGCATGGGGCTGACTCAGGACTTTGCTGATATGCCCATCCCCACCACAAAAGTGAAACAGTTGAGAGAGATGTTTTTGCTTATTGGACCGCCTTGGTAAGGAGAGCTTCATGCTACAAAGTCGCCTGAAGGATATGGTGGTATCTGAATTAATTACCTTTGTAAGTGAATGAATTAAGGGGCTAAGAATGAACCATCTACAGTTTTTACTGAGGAGCAGTTAATGTACTCTTGAATGAGAAGCACAGCAAAAATGGCCGATGATGAATGCTGCGGAGTCAGAAAATCCCGTGTATGCTTTCTTTCCTGTGTTTTTTCACCAGTAAAGTTGCCTGCCTGCATGCTCCATGTTGCTCTCATGGCCGCTCTGTTACCACCATCAGTAGATAGGCCAGTCATGGTTGGTGTGCTGCTGCATGTAAAGTGGTGCATCTTACAACTCTGATGAGTCAGAATTCCTCATGGCTGATGTCAGTGGTAATTCTGCCTTTTACCTGAGGGGAAAAAAAGAAGCAAGGGCAGGCTGTTTCAGTTTCTCAAAACAAATTCTGTAGACAGAGTACTTCTGTAATGAGTTTATTCATGACAAATTCTACACATCAGGAACTTACTGCTTAGAAGCTTGGAGGCAACATGAATAGGCAAGATGCACACCTGATTCTTAAGTGCTTTTTAGCTCTACCAAGGTTCAAACATGCTGGGTCTTATCAGAACAGGGTTGACTTATTGTTACCTTGAACGCATGTGAGAAGGAGTACTGATAATGACAATAGCAGTATTCTGAAGTTGTTAAGTGAAAATCTATATTCATCTTTATATTCATCTTTAGATATGTGGAGCTTTAAAACTACAAAGTAATGTAATTACAGGACTCGTTGTTTCCTTTGTGCTCTTTCTACTCAGTTTTGATTTTCCTACTCCTTTTCTGTCCCCTGCCCCTTCTACTATGATTTGTTCAACTTCCTCTTCCATCTGAGTCTCTCTTCTCTTCTGTGTGCTTTTTTCCTTTGGTCATCCTTTACTCTTTCCTTCCAGGATCAAGAATAGAGAGTTGCCTTATTCTTATTGTACAAGTCAGTGCCAGAGAAGGCCCAGCTTAAGACCTGTCTCGACCAAACAGAGCTATAGCTGGTCTCATCAGAGCCTCTTCCCTTCCTTTAATTTTTTTTTTCTCCTTTTACTAAGTGACAGACTGTGAAGACCTTCTCTCCACATAAGGAGCACATGCTCAGAAGGACCAAGCTGCTTCCTTTGCTCATGAGGAGGTTGCTTTGTGAGGAGCAGCCACAGGGCTCCTGCTCACCTTGCTGGCAGATACCAAAGAGAACTTCTCTTTGCAGAGATTTTTTTCTGTATAGTAACTACTTTGCTGTATGCAGGCAAATGAAAACCCCATTCTCTATGGCTTCTATGCTCCAGTAGGCATTTCTAGCAGCACCTTGTCATATTGAGATCTTGCAACTGTTTTTTGCTTGTTGTTGGATGTTGTAACGTTGACAAAGACCATTCAGCAGCAAAGTGATAAGGTGGAGTTTTCCAAGCAACTGCCTTTTCTGCTTGGTTGATGGATACATAATGCAAGCAGTTCCCAAAGTCAAGGCTCTTTCATAGTGCTACATCAGGAGATTTTCTGTTTGATGTGGTTGGCTCTTGTCAGTGGGGTTCTTTCCTCTCATGGATTTCTAGCCATGAGTTTTCAGCAAGTTTTCTTGTTCCCAGTATAACTTAGGAGTAAAGAATGAAACCTGGCTAAAACTGGGGTGAATCAGCAAGAGCAGAACAAGGAGGGTCTTGAATGCATTGGGCAAGAAATGCAATTTCCAGGCTGAGATGGCTGTGGCCAGTAGGGCTGGGTGAGTCTACTTCCCCATGGTCACTCTGTTCGGTGGGACAGAAATGTCGGACAGGGCCTCCCTAATCCTGAGCAGGGCTGCTGATCTTGATCAGTGTTTAGACATGAGATGACAGCTGTTGTAGTAGGCGACAGCGAGGATTCGGGATGTGACGTGGTAGGACTCAGAGAAAGGATAATCATAAAATATGATCAAAATTAAGAGAAGGTGTGTATAGCAGTGCTAAATGTAACATTTTTGTTTAATTCCTTTTTGTCTGCTGAAGTAGTCTTTCCTTTTTCAGTGGCAATTAGGTACAAATAATTCAACTTGTAAAGTTTTACTAAGAGTAAATGAGGTGGGTTTTTTTGACTGCATCAGGGAGGTGTTACTTCATCCATAACAGTGATGCCTAGTGGTTCAGTGTATGGAGCTTACATAGCAAGCTTTTGGTAGAAAAGGAGCTGCAGGGGTGGCTTCTGCGAGCAGAGCCCAGCATTGCCCCGTGTTAGAGCAGAGCAGCTGCTCCAAAGGGACCCCACTGCTGCCAAAGCTGCACCATGAGCGATACTGGGTGTGCTCTGAGAGAGCAGATTTAAGGGAACACCGCTGTGCTACAGCAGCCAGGAGAGGGGTAAGAGGTGGGAGAGAAGCTGCCCTGCAGGCACTGAGGTCAATGAGAATCAAAACTAGTGAGCCATCTCCCTGCCCTTATCTCAATACATGATCTTTGTAAATCATATTTTCTCCTCATTTGAGAAGGACGAAAAAGAGAGCAGTGTGGTGGAGCTCAGCTGCCCGTTGGTGTTAAATTACTGCACTCCTGTTAACTTTGCATGGTTCTGCTTCTGAGCTACAGTGCTTGGTATCAGAATATTTTGAGAAACTGCAGTGTGAAAAAAGCTTGATAGACGTCTCTTGCTGCCTATTATCCCACACCTAAATTCCATATCACAACAAAGACCCTGAAAGCTAATTGAAGACAGACACCCCTGGTTTGTGAAGGATTTGCTGGTAGCCAAGGGTCTTTGAGAAGCATGTCTGTATCTGTCCACCAGGTGTCCTGTGCTGCTCATGCTGCTAGAAGCATGTGTGTGTTTTTCTCTACAGACAATGTATGCTTATGCACTCTAACAATCTCAACCGTAAAGAACACCTTATTGTAAATCATCTATGCTTGGAATAATCTCTCAGTGATGATCAATGATGTGGTAAAAGCTTCCGTGCAGCAATATGAAATGGTACGGGTTTTAGGAGAGCGCCGAGGTGAATTATTGCTATGTGTTAAAGGCCTTATCCTCATGAATGTCAAACTTTATACAAAAGGGAAGATGCTGACTGTAATGTTATCTCTTTCATGTCACGTGCTGATATGCAGACTTTATTATTTCCAAGAAAGAGAGACCGATCCATTAAGTATGAAATATCCTCTGAGATAACCCATAAATGGTAAAGATCACGTGCCATAAAGCATACCTTAACAGCATTGCAGCCAAGAAAACCATACCATTTGTTCTCTAATGGCTGTTTTGAAATAACAATTGATAAAATAATGCTCTTGAGAAGGCAGGAAATACCATCTGGTAGAAACAGCTGGTTTTCCAGCTATGGGAGTATACAATAAGCAAAACATTGAGTAAGCCAGTTTGTTAGAGAAGCTCATTTATTATTATAGAGCAAATTGACCAGTTTTAAAAATGTGTGATCACAGTGTTTCTGTTCTAGAAAAAAGATATGCAGCTACCGGGGTCTCTGAGGAATGACTCTGGTGCAAAAGTTACATTTATTGTGAAAAATGAATGTATTAAGTGTTATTTAATGATACGGTCACACTGAAGTGAAAACCACACTTTACAAGGGGGTTGGTGTTCTGCACACCTCTGTGTTGTGTTCCCTTCCCATAACCTGGCATTTGGAAAGCTGAAGCCTCCGTTTGTCCTGTCTGCAGGCTTGGCAGCCCTGGGGATACAGCACAGGGATAAGGGAAGAACAACCTGAAAATTCTGGAAATCCTCAGAGTCAGTAACTCCTCCAGAAATATTAAGCTTATCCGTGAATCTGAATTCATGCCAAATTCAGGTAACTTAGAAAGCCTCTTTCATTCCAGGTAGCAATACCAAGCCCTCAGACATGAGGTGTGCAGATGTACTCCATCTGAGGAAACAGGGACTTTGAGAGAAGTTTTAGTGATTTCTTTTCCTGTAGAACTGTCTTTGGAATGGCTCTGAGGAAATGAAATTGTTGCAGAGGGTTTAGTGCGAATGGGCCTAGATCTGGGCAAATGAATGAGCTTTTCAGGATTATGTTTAGCGTCTATGTAGACTGAAGATCCTAAATAGAAACTATCATCGTGAATTATACTCGGAATGGGGACGGTATGAGGAGATGTCTATTATTAATGTTGTTGTGTTCTTGAAACCCATTGCCCAGGATTTTCCTTCAGAGTACGTCCTGTTAAATGCTAGCTGCACAGATGCCAGGGTATGTTGTTGAAGATGAGGAGCTCAAAGCGTTTCTATACTTGGGGGTTTGCTGTAGTTTCCTTATGTTCAGATCTAGTATTCTGGTAATGCAGGAGGACTCATGATGTTATGACAGGGAGCGTATGCTGTTTCTGAATTGTATATATTAGGATATTTTAAGTGTTAAGTATACATATGTACCTGGAATGTAAGGATACTTGGGTTTTAGATAGCTAGTTAAGGACTATTCAGCCTGAAAGATGAAGGCAAGAAACAAAAATATAAGAAATCACAGCGAGGTACACAAATGCCAGCAAACAGGTTTGAGTAGGATGATGCCAAATAATAGTACACCTTGAGCACTCTATGGGGTCCACTGGAGGATGTCCTGAAGAGGTTCATCCAGAGCTTTGTATCTGAGAAACAAAATAAACAGGGGCTTGATGAGAGAGAGCAGACATCGCAGGATTGTTTGGTATTCTGCATATCCAGCCTGTACATTTTGTTCCCTGCAGGTAATATGGTGTTTGAAAATAACACAGTATTCTTTAATTGACTTGGGGGAGTTAATGTGGAAAACTTCATGTGAGGCTCATGGGTAACTCTGCATTTAGGGAAAGGTCCAAAGGCATGAAAAGGAATGAATCGAGGAGACGGTGGAAGAAAAAGCCCAGGAACATGAAGATGAAGGGGAATGAAATGTATGGTTTTGTGTTGGTGCAGACAGAAGGAAAGGAGTGAACAGCAGCAGAGTACAGTGAGCTCCTTGGGACAGATGGCTTCAGGGAGGTTTGAGGTGGGAGAACTGGAAAACTCTATGGTTCTGTTCTGGGTAGAAAAAGGTAAGCCGCCAACTTAGCTTTTACTTAAGGCAGTGAACATTTCTGTAGGCTGGTACATTGTTAGGAGAATCACTGATATCTCAGCATGTTTGGATTGTACATCCGAGTATGGGAAAAATAAATTAATACTTGTTCCAGAAGAAATTACCCAGAAAAAGAAATGTAGTATGGAGAGCTTATTCTTACTGCTCTGCACACTGGTTTTGCTTCGGGTCTTTGTTCCATTCTCTCCAATTTTAACACAGTACCTGACAAAGACAAATCTTAATTTCCGCTGTTTCCTTTCCTGTGGTATAAAACTGATAACTGTGCTGAGCTCTGTTGTACTCACATTCCCTGGGGACTGATGTAGTGACTTCTAACTCCTTGTTATTGGTCATTTTTGAACTATAATTCTGTCCTAAGGGGAACAGACGATGGCACCTGAACTGGGAAGTACAAGAAGTCCTAGCAAATGAAATATTTCTTCTTTCTTTGCTATACTTTGTAAGCCACATCGGAGCAACAATCCCAAAGACCCGGACACTTGCAGGGACAACAATGCAATTTGTTATTAGAGGAAAAAATACACTCTTTCCAAATCCTCCTAAGGAGTTAAGCACTGAATTTCTGGACATGAATATCCCATAAGTGCCAGAATTCAGAAGGAAACTTGTTTACAAAGACAGTTTATCTCTATCCAGAAGCTGCACAGAAACATATTGGCCTTGGGTTATGTGCCATCTCAACGGTAGCAAATGTGTCTCATGCAAAAAGAGAGTCTGTTGGATGAGGAAGTGGGCTTGGAGGATCACACCTGGCTTTTGTTGTGGTAGAAACAGTGGTTTTGGCGTTAAGTGATCAATTCAAAGTAAGGCAGTATCCAAGGAGCCAGGCCCATGGAGAAGCCAAGATACTAGGCAGGTCTAGGGGAAGATGTTAAGAAAAATAGAATCGTATTCCCCTTAGAAGGCAGATTAACTTGGGAAAAAGAGAACTTCACAGTCTGTCAGAACTACAGTGTCGCTTCTAAACGAGTGACAGTTCTGAGACCCCGGGGAATAGCAGCTGTGAGGCAGCGTGAAGTTGTGGAGCATCTAATTACCCATCAGGGATCTCCCTGCTACTTGCGGTCCACTATTTGTTTAAATCAATTGATGTTGTCTGCTCTGGTCTGGGTGCAGCTCTCTCAGTTGCCACTAGATGTTGCTGTTGCTGTGTCCATCTGCTACAGTAGCATCAGCCATTATCAAGTGGAAACAAACAAGCGAAACACAAACCAAACCAAAAGACAGGAAAATTTTATACGGTCATTTGTGGTGACAGCTAAGATACCATGTAAATAATGAAGTTTACATATAAAGGGGTCAAGATGAAAATGAGTAAGGCATCTCTGTTCTGCTCTCTGTAAACGCAAAACTGTCTTTATCCTGCAGTGCTCAGTCTGAAAGCAGAGGTGGAAGAAGCAAACCCCTGACCTTAATGTTCCGTGAGTTTTATGCCTTGAATACACCATTCCTTTTACAGCCCATACAGGACAGCCTCTGCTTCTCCCCTGATGACCTTCAATACTGTTCCCAAGTTCCCCAAACTGCCTGCCACTCTGTTTTCCCTATGGGGCCTGGTTGCTGGCTTGCTGTCTCATAGCTGCAGCCACCCCTTGGCCAGTACCACCCCTAGCCAGGGCCCCATCATCTGCTGTAAATGCCTGGCAGCCATTCCTAGATGATGCATTTCTGGATCCTGTGTTTCAGCAAAGGGTTCAAAGCAGTGTGCTTTCATGACTGAACAGTTTGTAGCTGTAGACAGGGAAGACAGGCAAAGAGATTTGCTTGGTTTCACCATGAAGTCTATGGTGAAGCCAAGAATCCACTCTCACCAAGACCATGCCGACATTTAACCACTAGAGGGACTCAAAGCACAGAGCAATGAGGGCTAGGAGCAAGCCAGGACTGCATACTTTTCACATCTTTATATAATTTCAGATACCCCTGTGCCAGAACTGTGTGGCCTTCCTCACTTTACTCTCTGCTTTATATGGAGGACGGACTTCAGAGTGCCTACAAATTGGTCTCAAAATGGCATGGGGAAGGAATAGTGCGCTGATTACCTTCCTTTTCTCCAACTTCCTCATTGCTGAGTAGGGCCAGCCATGCCTGTCATAGAATCACGGAATCCTTAGATTTGGAAGATACCCTTAAAGGCCATCTAGTCCAACTCCCCTGCATGATCAGGGACATCCAAAGCTAGTTCAGGTTGCTCAGAGCCTGGTCCACCCTGGCCTTGAAAGTCTCCAGGGGCAGGGCATCAACCACATCTCTGGGCAGTCCTTCCATCTCAGAGAGCAGTATTTTCTGTGGATTTGTGACATACCTGTCAGACATTTCTATTCTGCACCCTACCTAACAGCATTCTTTTTATCCTTCTACCCATTTATCCATCCACCTATCTACTACTGACGTTTTCTTCCCTGGCAGCCTCCACTGGTATTATGCCATTATCGTGGTCTAGCTATGATACTTATGCCTTTAACTAGGGTATAAATTTTCCTTGGATCCAATCATGCTGGAGCTTCTCTGCTCTTATGTTAATTCATGCAATGTAGACGCTGATCCATGTGATATAACAGGAATATTTTACAAGTATTTCTTCATTTTGTATACTCAAATTTGTCAGTGAGCAGCAGACAGTGCACACTTTTTGTGCATCTCTGAATTCATGTTCTGCAGACATCCACATTTTGTGCTGTAGACTTCATTACTCACAGAATCTGAAGTCACATTCCTGCATTCAACAGCAGTATGTGAACAGATGTAAACAAGATTTTTTTTTTTTTTTCACTTTTTGACAATTTCTGAAGGCTTTTAGAGGACTAAAAGTGTCATTGGAGGTGGGAACCATGCATCAAGTGTGTTTTTACCTGCCTCACAGGGATGCCAATTAGTGTTGGTTTAACCCCATTAGGCAGCCAAGCAGTGCATAGCTGCTTATTCACTCGTCCCTACAATTGAATGGGTGATAGAATCTGAGGAGAAAAAGTCAGAAAATTCATAGGTTGAGATAAAGACAGCTTAGTAAGTAGGGGAAAAAAAAAAAAAAAAAAAAAAAAAGGAAGAAAAAACAATTAATTGATGCAAATGCAGTCACTCACTGTCTCCCAGAAGCAAATTAATTCCTGGCCAATCTCCAAGCAATGGCTGCCTTCTACAAACTACCCACCCATCTGTTTTATAGTTGAATATGACATTGCATGCTGTGGAATATCCTCCTAGCCAATTTGGGTCAGCTGTTCAGCCTAGCTGCTTGGTGAGAGGCCCATTGCCTTAAAGTCTGCACTCAGGCACTCTAATTTTCTGAGCATCTGCTATAGAGATCTTCTGGTATTGGCCCTACTAATCTGGAGCTTAAACCTTGGAGGCTGAACTCACACAAGAAACCATGAAGGAGACACACAAGGAGATCTACTGAAGCTGGGTGTTTCCTTTGCGGTCTGTGTACCAGGAGGAGGACCAATAACAGATAGAAGACAATTGGCTGTCATGAAGGGAATGAAATATGAAGTTGAGCCTGGACATAATTCAGTTTAGTTTCCCAGCTTCTTTGTGGAAGTAATACAACCTTTCTGCACAGAAATGGTAGAGTGAAAATGAGGCAGGGAGTGGTAGTATAGGTTTGAAAGAGGCCAGTCTACCTGATTGTTTTAGGACTTGGGTTAGGGTTAGTGTTTAGGTTAAGAGAAAGCCTAAAGCTCTAGGTGGAGCGGACTGGAAAAAGTTTATTGGTAGAAATGGTTGGCTACAAGAGAACTTGCCTACGAGAGGTTTTTTTTGGATCTGGGTTACAACTCTGTGACCCAGCCTAAGCCTTCAGGTAGGGCTCTTAGTTTTAAGATTCAGAAAAAGAGAAAGCCTAGAGCTCCAGCCCAAAGAGAATCTAGAGTGCAGCTGCAGCAGGAAAAAATAGTCTAGAAATAAAGAAAACCAAACACTTGTCTGGAAGATCTTTTTGGTCTAGGGATTGGATTTGCAACTTCACTTAAAGCTTAGCCTCCAGTTGGGCCTATTTTAGTGTTAGGGTAAGGATTAGTGTTAAGAGAAACAGAAAACCGAGAGCTCCAGATAGAGTGGGGCTGGAAACAGGATGCCAGATGAAAGAGCAGTCTAGACAATGGCTTCTCTAAGGCTCAGCCCAAACTTAATTCCTTGTCTTCCAGTTGATGTTAAGACATCAAAGTTGGAGTTACTCCTAAAAACGTTAACAAAGCCTTTTATTTCTCATTTCCCTCCATCAGGGCCAATGATGGAAATGTCTTGCTACTCTCTTATCAGCCTTGCAGTCTTGATCTGAAGATAGTGCAATGTTGCAATCAGATATTTCAAATGTGACGTATTTCTCCTGTGTCGTTCATCTTGTTCATAAAATTTTGACAATTGTTTCATATATATATGTATATGTATATTTGTAATTCATTAAAATTATAAAAAATGTCTTCCATTTTGGCCAGAACCTATTCTTTACAGCATTAACCTTAAGATCTGAAAGATTAGGAATGTCTGCAAATCATGAAACTAATTTTTAAAAATAAATTAGACATTTTAAACTTGCTTACACATTTCTGAATTGCTAGGACATGATATCCATGTTTATGAGCTTTTCTGCACAGATACACAGGGTAGAAGCTTCTCTGTTTTATTGGAAGCAAAGATTTATCTTGTTGGTAATTCTTTGACTACCAAGAAAAAATTCCCGCCGGGGAAAAAAAAAAAAGAAGATGATAAAAAAGAAAAAGAAATAATAGAATAAATATCAAAATGATAATGAAAAGAGAGAAGCAGTGGTATACTCATCCTTGTACTCATCTGAACCCCTAAGTTCCTTTTGGTGCGAGGGAAGAAATATAGACGCTTCAGGGTACCATTTTTTCCAGAATATTTTGCATATCCTATTAACCTACAGAGACTAGAAAGGGAAGTGAGGGCAACTGGAGGAGACAGAGACATCAGATGATCCTATCTGTAGTGCTTTTAATCCAGGAACAGATGCCTTTCTGAAATGAATGTTCAGTTCAGTGAGTTCCTGAGCTCAGTAATTGGCATCAAAGGTTGCTTAAGAAATCTTTGCAAAGGCTATTATCTTTGTGGGGCTAATCTCACTGGGTTCTCATTATGATCAGAGAAGAGTGAATGAATCAGGTACAGAAGGAGTCTGTCTACAGTCATCTACAGGAACCTCCCTCTTCCTTTACTGTAGGAAGAGCTTAGAGAAAAGTTACTTATTTGTCCTCTCTGTGATATGTGCAAAATCAAACCACAAGGCCATAATGGTCTTTCTCATCCTTAAACAAAACAAGGCATGGCTCATGAGCCATTGTGCAGTTTATGTCTGAGTAGGATCTTGCCCTGTAGATACCCACAGGTTCCTGGAGGAGGTGGAATGAGAGGCTGTGGAGAGTTCCCTCACAAGCTGCAGCTGTTGTGCAGTGTTCCCCACCTGTGAGTTCTGCAGCACGAAGGTGACTTTGCCAGGAGCTGCTGCCTGTGAGTAATTTGTTCTGAGTGCTCGCTGGCTAGACAGAGTGAGGTGCTGTGTCCTGCAGCAAGCAGGTGCACACAAAGTAACGAAACGAGGCTGACTGAGCAGCCAGCGGGGGGCATGGGGCTGACTCAGGACTTTGCTGATATCCCCATCCCCACCATAGAAGTGAAATAGTTGAGAGAGATGTTTTTGCTTATTCCAATAAACAAAAACCTTGGTTTTTGCCTTGGTAAGGAGAGTTTCATGCTACAAAGTAGCCTGAAGGATATGGTGGTATCTGTGAATTAATTACCTTTGCAAGTGGATGAATTAAGGGGCTAAGAATGAACCATCTACAGTTTTTATCAAGGAGAAGTTATTGTACTCTTGAGTGAGGAGCACAGGAAACTCAGCCTCTCTTCTCTGTTGAAAGAAAACCAAAACATCTCACATACATACAGGTTTGCCTGCAAGCTCTTCCAAACACTTACAACTATGGACACACATCAAGCCCATCTCATTATCTTCTGTGCCTCTAAACTCCCTTTCCATCTTTGCTACTCTCTGTTGTGATCCTGCTATTTAATGCCCACTGTAATTGTCAGCTCTTCAAGGTACGGAACCCAACTGTAAAGCCCAGGCATGCCCATTGAGTGCCATAATGCGAGAGAATGTGCTTGGTCTCAGCCAGAGGACATGGTTAGCCAGTGTGGGCAGATGCAGTGTGCCTCAAATCCTGCAATTCCCCAGCCCAGGCTCAGCACACTGGCTTAGTACTGCAGTGGCAGCTCCCTGAATCTGCTGGGCAGGTGTCAGTGAAAAGGACACAGTCTGAGTCCCGAAGAGCTTTAGGTAGCAAACATGAGGGCTTGTACAAAAATGAAACAAGATGCCTTTGATTTCTAGCATGAACCTTGAGTTGGGCAAGGAATTAAAAGCAGAAAAAGAGCTAAATCCAGAGCATACCAATGGAATGTGCATTGCTCATCTGACTGCTCTGTCCCCTGAGTCAGCAGATAGGCTAGACACGGTCAATATGCTACGGCTGCATGTATAATCTGATGTTTAAGCTTGATGAGTCAGAGAACTCCTGTCTCAGTTGGAATCAGTGATAATCCTGCCCTTAACTCGAGCAAGTGCAAGAATGGGCCATTTTTGTTAATCAGAAGTAATTCTCTAGACTCAGTACTTGTGCGAGTACTGTAGTAGGGAAAGACCAATGACAGGGACTTAGAACTACCATGCCTTTGCTGGAAAACCTTTGTGGGGTGAGCTCAGAGTCTCTTCTGTTCCTCTGAAAGTTGTAGCCATTTTGCTGTCTAGGCACTGCCATCTTTACTGGGAAGCTATCAGCCTATATACATAAGAGCAAAAATGAAAACTCAGCCACCTCCCCTTCAAAAAGTTGCTTTCATTTTTTTCCCCATTAGTTGCAGTGCCGAGGGTCTGACAGAGCCTGAAGCCAAGCTGTGCTTGCCAAGTCAAGGAAAGGGTGACCGCTGACTGTTCTGAATTGAAGACTTCATCAGTCTCAGCAGAGCTTCTTACCATTTTTCTTGTTAAACGATGAACACTGCCAAAAGCCTCCTGACCACATGAAGAGTGCACTTGTGGTCAACAGAATCAAGTTGCTTCTTTTACTCATGAGGGCACTGAGGAGCAGACACCCTTCGCAAGGTTTCTGCTAGCACTGGTGATGATTCTCAATGAAGAAGCCTGCCCTTACAGGAATCATTCTGTGCAACAGTGCCTTGCAGTGCATGGACAAATTGAAACCCTGTTATCTCTGAGATTCCCAACAGGAATTGATGGTGAAAACTTGTCATGTTTGGTGTCTTTCAGCCATGATTTTGCCTGACACTGGATGCGTGTTTTAAAAAGTGTGCATTCCAGAAATAGCTATGTTGACAACTCTCAGTGACCTTTAACAGTCCTTTAAGCAAACTGCAATCAGCAAATTGAGTTTTAGCATAACTTCAATTGAGAAATTTGATCTGAGAGGCTCTTACACATGGTTGGATAATGCAATCTTCAGAGTTTTTGCTAAAAACATCTTTGCAAAGAAGCAATTAACTCTGGTCTTCACTTTTCCACCTGGTGAATTTTTAGCTGTCTTTTTCCTTTAGCTGTTGCACTGAAAAGCAGTGGCAGCCCTTGAACAAAAATGGTAGACTGGGTGTAGGGAGTTCTGCTGTGAGATAGATGGACTTGAGTGAAATATCCATGAGGGTGTCCTGCTTCCATAAGCAGTGATGAAGATCTGGCACAAATTGGAAAAGAAAGCAGGTGATTTTAGTAGTGGCACTGTTGCCGCTCTAGGTCTATCCAGGAGAAGAGAGAGAAATGTGATGGCATGACTTGTACTCATTCCTTCTTTGTCATTTGTTTTTCATGGCGGTCTGGCTGGATTCCTTCTAAAATGGAGAAATGGGAAAAGCAAACTGTGAGATTTTTAGGGTTTCTTTTCCACCTATTGATGTTGAAAAGTGATATGATGATAGAGATCTGTGTGGTACGGGTCAAAACAGTTCCCAAATTTCAAACCTGTGCTGGGAACAGAAGCTTGCGCTGATGGATACAAATAGATCCTGTAGACAGAGCAGAGTTCTTCCCTACTCTTCATCACTGATCCCCTCACACTTACTTCTCTGTATTTTTAAATCCTTGAAATCTTTGCTCCTCCAGAGAAGGATCAACTCCTCTAATGTGTGTGGAAGGGACATCACACTCATTTTGAGTGAGTGAATAAACAGAAAATCATGAAACAGAACTATTCAGGGAAGCAAGCGACTGGAAGCAGTTACCTACTGAGTTTTGTGATGTGTTTTTATATCTACTCTGCAAGTCTGTAAGCATGCTGCACACCACTGATCAATTTTCCTCTATATCAGTGGGGAACGCTACTAGAAAACACAGCTATACACTGTACAAATCCAAGTTCAGGTGTCATAAAGAAAAACTGTGGGAATTCTTTCACTTCATTTATTAATTTTGTAGGATTTTCTCCCAAATTCCCAGTAAGTGTCTACATTTAAATTGAAATTTTGCTTTACTTTTTCTGAGATTGTAATCTCAGAATATATGCTAAGCGTTCATATAATTTTCTAACTTCCCAATGAAATAAATCCACGTCGTACTCAAATTCTGAAATCAAATGCCGGGCAAAAAAGTTTTTAAACCCTTCTTTGTTTGTCTGTATAGAAGCTGATGTTATATTCTGCAGATACGAAGGCAGCTCGTATTCAGCATCAGTCTGTTTTTTGTTGCAAATGCAGAATGTGATACAGCAGTGCCTTCCAGGATTCATAGCCTGAAAGCTTCTTTTGTGACCACAATGAAGTAGAAATATCAAACATAAGAAATCATAAAGAAAAAGAATAGGTGCCTTGCCAAGATTCTTTACACTGGTCAAGTACACTATTGGAGAAGACAGAACACCAACTGAAACAATAACATTGCTGTGCATTTAAAGATAAATTGCAAGGAAATTTTGAATTGTGAAAGGAAAAGGCTGCTTGCTTTGAAACCAGTTAAGAATTGAATTTATCTTCATGAAAAAGTAACTGTTAAACCGGGCTTAAGTTTTGAAGTTTGACTTTGATCGCTCAGCCCCTCGTAAGACAAGGGCAATTTTCTTCATAAAAACAGCAGTTAATGTAGTTGCCGTTGGGGGTAGCTATTGTGTTTCTCTCTCCCTAGATGATCCCATAATAAACACAGAACCGGTTATTTCTGCAGTATAGTCGGTATAGAAAAGAATTCTTCATCCACAACAATTTCAGGTTCAGCAGTATCTTAGAAGTATGACAGAAATCACACTAATTATTAGCATTGCCTACAGCAGGGAAAGAAAGTCTTTACCATGAATCTTTATAACTGATGCACATTTTAATCATTGAACTAATAAAAAAATATGTACAGTACATTTTGTGCCGGAGCTTGAAGTTGGCATACTTGAAGAGATGTGCCTTTCCCTAGTTTGAATAAATTTGGTTTTGAAATAACAATGATCTGGGGGAGTAGAAAAAATCCACTTAAAGCTAATGAAACCTCAAGAGTATGCAGAGATGTCTCATAAGCAGATTCTGCGTGCCTAGCAGAACTTGTTGTTCTACTCCCACGTGATTAGTTGTTCTCATGGGAATAAAGGGAGTTAAATAAATGCTTCCCCTCCCTCTCCCTCCTTCTCCAGCATATGGGACACTGAGATGTAAGCGTTTCCCTGCTTTTAAAATATTGGTGGACAAAGTAAGAGAAGTAAGAGGATCTGAGGACATGGTCAAGATAACGCCTGGATCATTGGATCTACTCAGATATTGCAGAGATCACCAATTCCATACTGGTGTCAACACACAACTTTACAAAGCTGAATTTATGATACGTAGCAAACTTTGAACATATTATGTATCTAATATTAAAAACATTGTTTCCAAGAGAGGATGTGATGCAATGATAAAACACCTTGAAGCGGTAGAAATTAGAACTTTTCAGATGACAATGTGAAGGACATTTCTGCTGCATGAAGAGCAAATCTGCTCCCTGTACCTCTGCAGCAGTGCAAGACATGTATGGCCTCCCATGGAAAGCAGAGAAGAGTCACATAATCTCTGGTTTTCTTACAGTTTATGGAGGCAGAGCAGGAAGAATGAGAAACATGATGGCATAACTCAATGTCTGAGAAATCTAATATCTGGGAAACTCTTTGTTCCGTGTTATAACTTGAATCCATAACTAACTCCCTCCAGAAAACGATATGGTCTCGGTAGTCTTACTGAGCTATTCTGGTTTAAGCGCTAGCAGCTCAGTTTTTCAAACTATACTCTTTTTGATCTAAAGCTGAATTCTGAGCATACTGAAGCTTCAGCAAACACTTATTTTCTATTTTTCCTGGAGTGGTATAAAACACCTGTAAGATATATAATTGCTTTAATGACTGTATTGCTTTAATTTGGGTGCTCATTAAAGAGAGGGAGTTCTAACTTTTGACTTGCTTCATGACACACAGATTTTTCTGCACCCTTACATAAGACTTTTGATCTGCAGACACTTCAGTGGTTGTACCTATAGGATGTTGAAGTTTGATCTGTGCCTGGGTGTGGAGAAATGTCAGGGTTCAGTTTGGGATGACAAGGAAAGAGAACAGATGACAAATGACTATGGAACTCCTTCAATGGAGTCAGTGGCAGTCACTAATCTTGATCTCAGACAGAAATATTTCCATAGCCATTCAAATGGGCAGTTATCTGCTTGGCTGTCAATGAGTTTACTTGTTTATTTGATGCAAGTTATCTGAGACATGTTAGTTTCATAAAAGTGGCCAGTAATCCACAATAAATAAATCAACATTTTCAAATACTTTTAAGACAATTAACTAGAATGTCCTCAGGATTCTGAAACCTACCAGCAGAGTATAATATTAAGAGTTCATATTTAATCCAGAAAAATTCTAGGAAATGGAGGTATAGATTCACGGGTCCCAAAGAATCTAATAAACACTCCGGGCTTTTAAAAATATGAACTCTGTCAGTGGAATTAATAAAGTATGTTACAAGATCTTATGCTTGACGTATGACTGTTCCAGTAATGATACTGGATACACAGAAAACATCCAGTTTTCTTAAAAGGAAGATTGTAGCAAAGGTGTAATTTTTGAATTCTACTTTTGCCAGTTAAGTTACTAAAAGGACAAAAGAGCCTTTTGTCTGCCCTCATTTTGGCTCTTGCAATGGGTCTGCCACCTACTTTAGTCTTTGATCTTCTACAGGTGTTAATTGGGTGAGGCCACAACGTGCTTCTTGTTTCCCAGCAGAAAGGATGGGGAGGGCCATGCAACTCCTCCTTATTCAACAGCAGCATCAAGATGGCATTGATGAAGGGAGTAGGTCTTATTTATGCTCTTGTGCCATCTTCAGGAGTACAGACTCTATGATTTTTACACTGTGTCTGTAGGTAAAGCCTTTTTCCAGGGCTCTGGCTGTGATGACTTTTTCAGTTACATTGCATTGGAAGGATGTTACTGAGTTGTGATGCTGAAAGTTACATTGAAGTATAAAGGTGAAAGAAAAGGAAAACAAAAAGAAAGTGTGTTGTTAGTAAGAATAGAGAACAGCCTAAGAACCGCATTAAAGATAATAGGAATGAAAGTTTAAAAGAATTACTTGCAGTACTTAAGATATTCCAATATAAGAAAGGTGATGGAAGAGTAATCAAGACAAGTTTTCCTAAACCCTGTGAAGCCATTCGACAGTGGTTTCCAAGCAACCAGAACATGTAGATAGCCCCAGGAGTAACAAGTATTATGAATGCTTTGAGACACAAAGGGGAGTAAAAACATAAAACAAGGCTGAGGTTGATCTGGGAGGAGAGTGGGGTGAAGGGCTCCCCTCAAGCAGCCCTGGCTCTGCAGCTGGTGAGGCAGTGAGCTGCCCTATGTTTCACCCGATAAAGCAAAATGAGGGAAATGAAGAAACACAGACAATATAAGAACTTAGATGAAAATCATATGCTTTGCTATTATTCTTTCACATCTCCCATTAAAACAAATGGACAAGAGTATATATCTTGCAGAATATGATTGTCTTTATTTTGCAGAAGACCGACATTTAGAGTTCTCCAGTATTACATTATAGATATCTAAGGAGAGATCCTGTTATCTTTTGGCCAGATCAGTAACTGTCATTTTCTTATTCTGGCAAGTTTTTCATTAACGACTAGAACTAACCAGAGAAGAAAGGGATGGATTTCTAAAAATTGCTAAGTGGCTCAGTAAATGGGCAGCAAAAAGAGTGTAACTGAATGGATTTTCTTGACAATACTGAAAAGCAGGCAAAAATGGTTGTAAAATTGCCATGCAGGGTAAATTGTGTTTCTAGAGCATGGCTTTGTGTACTCTGATTTGTAAATAAGCAAGCCATTCCTTGCATTAGCCTGGTGGAGAAAATTTGGATATTTTTTTCAAAATCTCTATATAGCCTAAGAAGTAACTCCTCTGGTAAACACATTGCAATAGATTTTCCAGAGAGTTTGTGGAATCTCTACCTGTGGAGTTACTCAAAACCTGTCTGGACAACCTTTATTTGGTGACTCTGCTTAAGCATGGGGGTTGGACCAGATGTCCTAAAGATATCCCTTCCAAAGAATCACAGAATCATAGAATGGCCTGAGTTGCAAAGGACCACAATGATCATCCAGTTTCAACCCCTTGCTGTGTGCAGGGTCACCAACCACCAGACCAGGCTGCCCTGAGCCACATCCAACCTGGCCTTGAATGTCTCCAGGGATGGGGCATCCACAACCTCCTTGGGCAACCTGTTCCAGTGCGTCACTGCCCTCTGTGTGAAAAACTTCCTCCTGATTAAGTTCATTTTCAGATGGTTTTACTGTTCAAGTTTCTCAATAGCAGATTTGTTTAAATGATTATTTTTATTATATAAATCCTCACTGTAATAAATTAAGTCATGTATGTCTCTATACTGACACACTGAGCATAACTGATACCAGTATAAGGACAGCTTGTTTTCTCACACCCATTGGAATAAAATATCTCTCTGGGCCTTTTTCCCTAAAGGAAAAGTCTCTTTTCCCTCTTTACCATGGGTAATTGCAGTCAAGTATTTACCAGGGGAAGGAATGGTCTTACATGCACACAAGACACATAATTGTTTATCCTCATTTCTTTGGTAAATACAGCTAAAATTATCATGTTTTCTGGTCTTTTGAGGCGAAATAAGGAAGTCTATGTTGTTTTTCTTCGTTACCTTGCTTTGAAGATGTGTAAACGTAGTTTAGGTCTGAGTGATTACCATAAAGCTTCTATGTATCAACTCTTACAGTGAGGGACAGAAGACAAAAGAAAAGGTCTTCAAATCTCAGAAGGACGATATCTTTTGTAAAATACACACCAATTCTTTAGACCAATGCAGGAAAGGATGAGACCAACACAATCAATCTGAATTGAAATGAACCAACCAGCTCCTATACAACATTCTTTGTTTTCTGCTTTGCCCAGACTAATGTATCAGGTTATGTTCCCAATATGGAGAAAAATTAATCATTGCTATAGTTAACCTTTTTTTCAGCAAAATATATTTTTCAATATTTCTTAGTAGATAAGAACACTAGATTAAAAAAAATAAAGCCAGAATGATCTTATGGAATTACACTGGCTATACTAAAGTTGGCTACCTCTGGGTTAGTGAAATGACTAAAGGCTGAAAAAGGCTGTATATCTGGCTGGATGTGGTTAGGAACACTCTAAGTGAATTCAGACAGAAGCCTTCAGATTTCTTCCCCGAACCATATGTTGGTTGCATTTGCCTCAAGAAAAGCAATGAGTGGCACATGCGAGAACACTACGGTGTCCTAAATGATTTTTCTATCTGAATGCATGTCAGTGGGATCAGCTTTGAGATTTTCTTAGGGCTCCTGACATATCAGCAGAATTTAACCTTAAGAAAATCACTATTACAGGAGATACGGTCTGTAGAGATTTCCTTTTATTCAGTCAGTGTTTTCTTGTCAGTGCCCAAGAAGCATTTCAGCAGCTAATGGAAAACATAAATCACATCCTTCTTTGATGCGTCTATAACGTGTATCTCAACAATGATTTCATTACCAAAAAGAACTCTGAACAGCTGGTTCATTTCTAACATTTTTTTTTTTCGTAAGTCTAAGGATTTTTAAGAGATAATCTTAAGTAAATAAGTGTCAGCTATGATTTACATAGACAGTTAACCTGTTAATATACTATTTGATTTCCATCTCAATTTTCCACTAGCTCCTTAGCTAGAACACACACAGCAGAATTCAGTTTATGCAAATCTGTTTCTTGCCTGTCCCAAAGGCTTTTCTCCATTCTGGGAGTGGTATACCACAGGCACAATTCTAAATGCCTATGCTGCAAGAGCTCAGACGTGACTGAGCTGTGTTCAAGGTATCCTGCTTCTGCTACTTTGAAGGCAGGCTCTACATAGAAGAAAATGGTATGGGAGAATAGCCAGGAACAATCCTGAAAGCTCAGAATGGAGTTAGAAAAAGATGCGTCTTAGCAAAAATAAGACCAATGCAGACCTGATTCTCCCAGTCTGTCACCCCAGTTTTAAATCAGTGTAACCTCATAAAATCGTGTGCAGTTAAACGAATATACCGCTCAGGCAAGGGAGATGAAAGCTAGGCTTTTGTGAGGTTTTGTATGTAGAATCACAGAATCATAGAATGGCCTGAGTTGCAAAGTATGCTGCAGCACTGCGATGGATCTGCTGTGCTGAATTCAAAATGCAACAGTGAGAGCACTCTTGTCAGACTGCCTTCTCATATACCTTTTTCAGCAATGAGAAATTTTTTCATCAGACAGTTTGGAAAAGGAGCATTCCAGCTGAGGAAAAATTGCAGTTGAAAACAAAACTGCCCAGTTTCAAGCTGATAAGGATTAAATGAGACTTACTTAAAAGTTTGTAGATTTCTTCTTTTGCCTTTTTTTGTTTGTTTGTTTGTTTTGTTTTTTTTGTTTGTTTTATGCATAAAAAATCCTGAGTAGGAAAATCAGCAGACTGGAAATAATGGAAGCTAGTAAAAGACACAGAAAGCAGTCAGACAGGAGGAAAAAACCATCCAAAAATATCAGTAAAAAATTATCATAAGGATTTTGTTTCCCTTAAAAATGGAAGTGCTGGATAGAGAAGAATGGAAAACTAGAAAACGGCCCCAAGGACACCAGTCCAGGGAAGGCCTCTGATCTTTGCTCTGGTGCAGAAGTCAGAGAGTACAGTGGGGCTCTGCACAGGTCCTGAAGTTTGAAATTTGGTCTGGTAAATCTGATTGCAGAAGGACTGCATATGGATATTCACAGAATACTGAATCAATACAATGGTAATACTCATTGTAAGTTCACCTGACAGGATCTGGGAGAGCTAGAAGTCCCTGTGGGCTTCGCTTTTGATGCCAGACCAGTGTAGGGACAAAAGGTAGGGGGTGGCAATCTGTTCCTTTTAATTATGCTTTTTTAAAAAGCCCATTGTTTATTAAGTCATATGGGAAGAAGGGGTTTGTAGGCACAAATCATTCAACATTAGAAGGAAGATCCCAGTGAGAAACTATTTTTATATGGGCAGATGGATTTGAAACTGCAGTTGGCTCAGTGCTGTTCCTAATCTATAATAAGAAGCTGTTGTTCTGTGTGATATCCTGGCCATATGCTAAAGCCAGAGGATAGTCTATTATAAAAGAGTGAAGAATAGTTTATATTTCTGAATTTGTTCGTACACTCTGTGGCTCTTGCTTCCTTGTCAGACAAGGAGAGCTCAGACGGAGACAGACAGTTCTCCTATTAGTCCCGTGTTTATCATAAGAAGAGAACATTCTGCCTCTTTCCTGAAAATTATGTATTTCAGAACAGACAAGAACAAACTGAACTATTGGGCTCAGAGGTTTTTAATAATTCCAGCTCTCAGACCTTTATGCCGTTTTCTGCTGTGCTAGAGTAAGGGGACGCAAGACACTTCAGTTGCATGGGAAACTCAGGTGACTAGGAAGTAAGGAAAAAACACATTTACACACACATCCTCAGTCTTCAAATAAGCCATGGGGAAATCACATCTATTGACAGCATAAGCACAGCAGGAGATATCTGTCTGGCCAAGGACCCTCATGGTGAAGCCTGACCAGCACACAAGCTGTCAGAGAGCCTCCATTCCCATGTATTACGCCTATTTTCAAGTTTCTGAAGTCTTCAGAATTTTGCAGCACTTATTAAGAGTTACTTCTAGACGTTTCAGATCCACTTGATAGTGACAGGACAAGGGGGAATGGCTTTAAACTGAGACAGGGGAGGTTTAGGTTAGATATCAGGAGGAATTTTTTCACTCAGAGGGTGGTGATCCACTGGAACAGGTTGCCCAAGGAGGTTGTGGATGCCCCATCCCTGGAGACATTCAAGGCCAGGCTGGATGTGGCTCTGGGCAGCCTGGTCTGGTGGTTGGCGACCCTGCGCATAGCGTTGGGGCTGAAACTGGATGATTATTGTGGTCCTTTCAAACCAACCTGTTCTATGATTCTATGATTCTGTGATCCAATAGTTGGTGGATAGGGCTGTTAACATATCTTTGCATTGAGGTTTTGCTTGTTCTGTCCTGTTGTTATTGTGGTAAGGAAGAGAGTCTGGATCCTTAAGCAGAGTATGGAGTGGTTGGGTGGGCTGTGGGAAGTGTAATCTTGGATTTCCATGGGCATATACTATAAGGCTCTCTTTCTTAGACAGAACACAAAATTTAAGAAAAACTTTTGAATATTGTCAAGGCTTGCATTGAAGAATGAAAAGGAAATATGTCTCAGTAGTCAGCGAAGTAGCCCAACAGCCTTGTCATTACTTTGTTGTGGAAGATAAATTACAGTAGAAATACTTCCACTGATGAATGCAACCTATATTTTTGTCTCGTGCCTTTCTGTTTTAACATCCTTTTTTTTTTTTTTTTTTCTGAAAGCTTTGTTAAAAATCAGGACTCTATATATTTTAAAGTGAACCAAGGTTCACTGGAGTTGTGGTGTCATATCAAAGCTCTGGGAAGAAAGTGAGATGGCTGAAAGTGAAGGCTGCTCCAAAAGTAATGCTTCCTATGTAATTGTGTTGGCCCACCACCTCAGAGGTGGAGGATGGTGGTATGGCAGTAGAGGCTGAACCTCACCACCAACATTCCTTTACATGTTGTTGCCGTGCAACAGATGGCAGCAGCGGGGCAGTCTGACAAAATGCCATCTGACATGGAAGTGAAGATGAAAAAACAAGTGTGTCACTGGAATCATCCTTGCAGAAAAAATGGCACCCACTGAAATTCTTCGATGCTTGCTGAACATTTTTGGAGACCAATCAGTGGATGTGAGCACAGCAAGGCAGTGGGTGGTGTGTTTCAGCAGTGGCGACAGTGACAGTGGGTCACCTCAATTCACACAGATTTTTACAAGTGTGGCATGCAGGCACCTTTTCATCGTTGGTGAAAATGTGTAGCTAATGGTGGTGACTCTGTCAAAAAACAGTAGTTTGTTTCTGATAATTTTCTTTATTAAATAGTGTTACTGTGCTCTTTGCATCTGTTGTAGTTTGGGGAAGAAAAAAAAAAAAAAAGAGGGCATTACTCTCAGAGCAAATTACGTATTTATTTCAAAAGGTGAGTAGCCCTTTAATCAGTTTGGTGCATACCTTTTTAGTCCAGAAAAGTGTTGTAGTAGTGTTTTCAAGCCAGCTGCAAGCTAAGTAATGCACCTACACATCTGCACTCCAGAGAACAAGGCTGTGCAGGTGTCAGAATCAGTCCCAACAGTAAAGGAGTGAGCACAGTGCTGACCATGGGCTACAAAGCCCTACTTATCAGGGTGGCGTTTTGGTTTAGGCAGTCACTGACAGCATTCCTTTCTATCCAGGGCAGCAGCTAATTTGGTGAACTCGGCATTCTTCTTCACTTTTCAAGACAACAGGTTAATTTGAACATACTGTGTTTTCCTTCTAAAGTCCTTCCCAAGGTCATACGCCATTTAGTCAAAAAACTTTTTTTTTCAAAAGTCTGTGATATATCATCACAGACTTAAGGTTGATTTTCTTGACAAAATCTATTCTTGACTTTCTAGGCATAACTGTTTCCAGTGAAAATGGGGTAACTTCACAACAACACCTGCTCTGTCTTTCAGCCCATTTTGACCACTGTATGAGGTTTTTTTATATAACAAAATTAATTTTCATTTAGAAAGTTTCAGGGATACACATTATTATAAATTAGACCATTTATAGGCAAACGAGAATTACCTAATACATTGGATTACAAAGAATGCCTCTTTATTGCCTAAGGTTCAGAGAAAACTCTTAGATATAGTAAAAAATGCAGAGGAAAATGGTTGTGGATATTCAGCTCTCTTATTCCACAGGTCTACAAAACATTTGCTTACACAGATAAAAATATTCAGTTATGATTTCACAGAAGCTATTTTGTTTTCCACCTTTTTTTTTTTCCCCCCCATTTTCTCTTGCATTTTACTGAAAATATGATGAAAAGAAAGTGAGATGAAAAATTCAGTTTTTGTGTTCTCATTTTAATGAAAAACCATGAGATTAAAAAAAGGTTGAAACTTAAATACAAACCTTTCTTAAAGGAATATTTGCTGGAAAACTTCCAGCCAGCTTCAGGAAGAGCAAAGATCGAGCTAGTGAAAACTGATTTTCAGTGAAGTTTAATGCTGTTGTTTGAGTTTATTCATTGAACGGGTTGTTAGGCATGAAGGCTGAATGTCAGTGCTTATAGTGTACAGTTGTGCTAAAGAAGATATGAATGCCATTTTTTTTTTTCAAATGAGACCTGAGATATTGTTAGGTCTATTGTGTTAATTATGTTAAAACAAGTAGAATAGAAATACAATGAAAAGCTTAAAAGGAAGCAGAATTAGATGTTTGCTTCATTAACTTTAATTGAAGAAAAGCTAGAACCAAATTAAAGTCAAGTAGGAATGAACTGCATACAACTCTGAAACAGCAACAGGAATTGTTAGACATGATGCTGTATTTAATTGGTTTGTTATAATAAATTAAGAGGAGGTTTAATATAATGTAGAGGTAATCCTTCTAAATTTAGGAGAGACAAAATTGGCTGGTGACTCACGCTCTTAGGGGAGATTTAAGCATACATTTTAAGACGGTGATGAAATGGAAAAAGCATTTCAAAAAACAAAAATCTTTAAGAGATGAATGAGAAAAGGCTAAATGGGTGACAAACAGGCAACTTGACTGTTGTGTAACTGTGTGGGCACAGAAGGCACAATCGTTTCATATCTCTGATCAAACATATAGAGTTCTGCTGTCTTTTTGCAAGCTAAGGTGGTGGTTAACAATGTTTGGAGATGGTAACGTTAGTGCTTCTGGAAATGGATAAAAGACAGACTGACAACACAAGGAGAGGTTATAATTCTGTCAGAATCAAAATCCTGGGATTAGAGGAGATGAGACTTACATGTAGAATGGCTTTAACACTAGCAGTAAAAACATAACTATTTATATTCCATAGGGGAAAACATTGTTTATGGTAGTCCTACTGGGACAGGAATTCAACTATACAAAAGGCCACTCTAAAGTGAAAAATAAACACAGCAAGGCTTTTAATACAGGAGAAATTATCTGAAGATATGCCCTATTCAGGCCATCATATATGAAAGTTGTTAGTATGATTAATTTTGATATATCTAAATATGCTTAAGTGAGTGTTTGTTTTGCAGGACAGACATCCAGATACCTGAAAATACTGAATGTTTATATCTCTTTCAAAGATGGTAAGGCAATTATACTGCAACAATAGATTTAGTACTGCAGTTAGACAAATATATGCATTCATTGACAGAAAAGAAATATGTTTTATGTTACTTACTCAAAATTCTCATGAAAACAGCAGAAACCAAGATGCTTTCAGAAAGTGGCTATATAAACTTAATAGACTGATTACAGAGCAGAAGCATTTCTAAATCTATTAGTCTTACCAGGGACAGAATAAATCACGTTAGACCAAGATGGGATAAGATTTACTTGCTAATGTCATGGTTTTGTGATTTTTGCTATTGGTATTCCACATCATGACACCATGTGGAGCACAGAGAAGAAGAACTACACGTCCCAGAGGATCTCACAGTCAGAGAGGAAATTACATCATGGAAGCAACGCTCGCTGACGCTCTCTCTCTCTCTCACTGCCTGGCAGCGGGTGTGGGTGTGCTTCCAAACCGCAGTGCCTTCAATTTCAAAGTAGGCTTCTCGGTCTTTGAAAAGCTCTCTCTCTCTCTTATTTCACTTGATTTATTAGCCTCAATTTCAATTAGATTGTATTATAGTGTTCCGATATCATAGTAAAATAAGTTTTCCTCCTTAGATCGTTGCCGCTGCTCTGTTTGTTTCCTTGCGCCCAGCTCCCATCTCCCTACCCCTTTCCCTTTTTCCCTTCTCATTCTCAGGGGCTGGAGGCCCACGGGCCTACTGCCCCCCCCTGTCATGGACACAGATTGATCTAGATAACTCCGTGACAGGTTTTCCTGAGCGTCATCATACTCCCACAAAAAGGAAAGGGAAGTACAGGGGAATGAGCGTTAAAAGAAGAGGATGAAAGCATGTAGAGTAGTTGGAGTCTGGTTCATTATGGGTAGTGTGACAGGGGATGACAGGAGATGAGCATCTCATATGTCCTTGATCCTTCTCAGATAGTCAGTAACTGGGTTCATTTTGAGTGAAGAGAGGTGGTTCAGATTTTATTTAACTCAACCATTACTCTCCCCTACTACTAATCACACACTGACACTTCATCTGTCATGTCTTAACAATCTGAAACATTGGAAGCTGTGACACATTGCTCCAGAATGGTGAAAAATTATTTGTAAGAGTTTATTTTCAGATTCACTGTAGCAGAGTTTTCATTGATTAACATATACATTGACTGCTGTATATTTTGTAGGCTGACATATGTATCATAATTTTCCCCTTACTTGTCTCCATATGTTATTTATTACCTTATGTGCATCAGTAGTCTACGAAATGATTAAATGTGCCCTTAAATAAACACAAAGGATCTAGAAATAATTACAATAATTGTGTTATTACCTCATTTCTATTTGTCACTTCTCTAGTAGCTTTTATGAATGGATTTACCTTCAGACAAGACACCTTCTGTAGACTGTCAAAGCCAATGCTTGTAAGTACCTCAGTGAAATCAACCCTTTTTCCCAGTTGAATGTTTTTAACTTTCCCCATGTAAA
Source organism: Alectoris magna (assembly GCA_030625065.1). Classification (NCBI taxonomy): domain Eukaryota; kingdom Metazoa; phylum Chordata; class Aves; order Galliformes; family Phasianidae; genus Alectoris; species Alectoris magna. The sequence continues at coordinate 67,838,214 of CM060560.1, forward strand.
ATACATACAGCAACATCTAAGAAGATAATGGCAATGCAAATATATTAAAATCTATCAAACGCTCATCATTTATCTGGTCCCTTGCTCAGGCCTCACTGGGTACAACTGAAAAGGAAAATCTGGAACGAGACAACCATTACCTCCTTAGCCACCAGTCTGGGTACAGAGCAGGAAAGCCATAATGCCACTGCTATATGCTACTGCTACAGTGTGCTGGAGGTTGTTGGTGATAACAGAAAGCAAGAAGAAACTGGTCTCTCTTCTCTTTCTCTGCAGGGCCACCTGCTTATTTCAGAGAAGCCCTCACCGGGGCACTTCAAGCCGCTCTCGGCTTTCTTCACATTGATCTAAAGATGAAGTCAGCAGTAGAACTGCCTTGCAGCAACTAGGAGATTTCATTTTTCTTTTCTTCCTTTCTGTTTTCATTGTTAAATGATGATGAATCAACACAATCAAGCTGAACAGTTCTTCCTTTTGTTTGCTTTGTATTTTTCTCTCCAGTAGATGTAACTGCTCGTTGGTGCAAGGCAAACAATTACAATAATTTACCCCTGAAGGGTTTTCAGACCTTATTCTTTAGAGCTGAAGCTTTTCTTTATGGCTTTAAAGCTGAGTTTTTTTTTTTTGGTTGTTGATTTTCTTTTTAATTAAAGGTTTAAACCCTTCAATTTTCATCTTGTATTTGAGCTGTTGTAGTGCTCTTCAGAAGCTTGCAAACTAAACTTCAAACAGAGGGCCTGTTTCTGCTCCCTTTGAAGTCATGACAAACCTCCAGTTGATTGCAGAGAGGGAAAGTAGCCAAAAGTAAAAAGGAGCTTTATTTCCTTCCAATTTCTTCACTTACCCTGCTATTGTACCATGTATCAGAGGTGATGCAGACTTGTTGGCAAAACGGATATATCATTAAAACAACTTCCAAACAGTATAAAGCTGTTACTATGAGCACAGCTAAACATCATTCAGCAATGACTTCATCTGGTCTCTGCTGAACACTGCAAAGAAAAGGAAGAGAGCCCCGGGATGCAGCAACAAGCTCCCATGGTCAGTGGCTCCAGATGGAGCTGCCAAGGTATCTCCAGTGATGGCAAACATAGTTGTTCAGGTAGCATTTTTCTTCTAGGAACCATCACTGATTCAGTAATTCTCTTTTGCTTTTTCTCAGAACTGCTGTTTTTGTAAGAAAAAGCAGGTGAAGATAGGAGCTTTAGTTTGACTGAGTTCAAAAGCATTTATAGTCTTTTTTAAATGGCACTCCCTGTAGACTGTCAACATTATTTTCCTGACGGTTCCAATCAGAAAGATGCTTGAAGTTGGCCAAGTGGGAGACAATACCTGTCCTAAACTTAGAGAACTTACAAAAGTGAAATTTTGTACCGTCTAGTTCTTGATGAAAACCATCAGAATAAAAGCAATGAGACTATCCAGGAAATGAAAAATGCAACTTCTCTAGCCAGATCATCAGAAGAGATTTGTGTCCTTGCAATATGATGAAGAAGGAAGGCAACTTTGGGGACTGTCCAGATGTTGTGTGCTACATGCTGATAAAGCTGTTGGTGAACACATCTAGAACTGCAGTTCCTCAAAATGCATCCCACTAAAGTTGTACCAGCCATTCTGAAAACCAGTGCCTTCAAGATTATTCTCAGCTCTCGTTTCTCATCTTCACTTTTCTGATTCACTCTATCTCTCTTTTCTTCAGATGAAAGCACAAAGGAGTTATCTTGCTGGGAGAGGATAAAAAGGGTATGCATTCAGGACTACCATTAGTGGTTAGCATTGGAGGGATGTAAAGGTTTCCAAGAGCTAGTCCAGTGGTACTTCACTTGGGAGAAGAAAAGGAGCAGCTCCTTATCAGCACTTTATGGTATTTGTCTGGAATAAGTTGTGTTGGTTATAAATTTTCAGAAAATGCTCTGCATCCAAACAAGGAAGATCAGGCATTATCACCTTACTGCACCTTCAGTGCAGTCATATTGATCCCACCATGTTAGCCATGCTCAGGAAATGCCTGAAAATTGCTTACGTGTTTAGAGTCAACAGGCCATTGTTCAAAGCAAATCTCTAATATGAATATTTTCTGGAAGACAATGTCATGGGACAAAACATCTGAGACAGTAAGTTCATAGGCAATTTCATGGAAGCTGAACTTCAGAGACATCACTACTGGCTGTGAGCGTGAAATAATACCTTTTGTTGTGTAAAACAAATAGGCAAACAGCATCTGATAAATTGCAATGTTATACTTGGTGTTGTTTTGTGTGGTGATGAAAGGCAGTGATTTTTTGTTTGACCACTATAAATTTATCTGTATGTACCCTCTCTGAAATCATTATAGCACACCTCCATTATTTGTCCCTGAATTTACTTATTATAAAGAAAAAAAAAATCTTCCTTCAAAAATAAAAATTCTTTACATATAAGTTTATATTATAATTTATGCCACGACTTCTGAGTTGTTTCAGAGTTTGCAGGACACAGAAAAATTTTCACCCACACATGACTTACATCACACACATCTCTGTAGAGTCTTTTGAGTTAACACACCATCCTTCAGGCAGTGTTTTTCACTCAACTCTTACTTAGGAAGGATATGAGGTCCATTTATTAAGGAGAGAGATTATGAGGCAAGTGCCAGGTTGTACTTAAATTTGCATGCAACACTAAGCAAATCCTACAGCTTCTCTGCAGTTTAGTTTTCCCATCTGTAGAATTAAAGCAATAACACTTGCTTATTCTTAAGCCTCACAGGGGTGAGTCTTAATTATTGTTTGAATATTAGTGTGAATTCTTTCTTCTGTTGGAGTCAAAGCAGATCATGTTCATTGAAAAAGGATAGAGACTTCCTCAAAGCAAAACCAGAATGATCGAGATTTCATCCTTGAAGCAGTAATAGAAGAAAGCTTTTATTCTGTAGCTGGAAATTCCTCTCTGCCCTGCACATACACATGAGCAACTCTGAAGGTATGAATTACCCCACTGACTCAAATTATGAATTTTAACCATAAAAGATTTAGAACTATGAACAGTGCATGAATTTCTTTTGTGTTCTATTTTTTTTCTTCATCAGAGTTGGCTAGATGGGTTATCCACTCTGATTTTTTTAAGTCTTGAAGAGAACTGGCTTTTAGGAACCACAGGAGATTTGTCAGGAATAAGGTATTAAAGCTCCCTTCCTGCTCCTGTAGAGCCTAAGTCATAAACACCTGCATAATTTCATCTTTGCCCACCCTACATTATTACACAGAAAAGAAATAGTAAATCTGAAATGAGGGAATTCAGTTTCCATATCACTTCTCCCTTGAATCCTCCTCAAAAATTGAAGGTGGCAGTGCTGTTAGTCTGCTCCTATTCACATCATATTACTGAGCACAGAGTCTTTGCACTTATCATGGTAATAAAATCATAGTAATATAAAACATCAGGAAAAGACAAACTTTTAGAAAATAGCTAATGGCAGATCTTCAGTAGGGTTGTTTTGTTTTGTTTTGTTTTGTTTTCCAGAATAAAGTATTACGCGTAAAAACTGAGAACTACGTAGATCAAAAGATGATATCCCAAACAGTATTGATTTAACAATTAGCACCCTACCGAGAAGACATAAACAGTCTCCAGGCAGTAAATAGTAGAAGGTCTATTAAAACAAATATGATAGGTTTCATTGGAAACTGAAACAAGAAGATAAGCTGAAAAACATGTTTTTGCCCCCAAAATAGAAGTCCACTGGGACTTTATAAAGATCTGCATCTCTCTTCATTAAAGCTTAAATAGCAAGTGAGTCTGTCACTTCCCAGCATCCTGCCACTTTCCTGATCGTAGTGAATTCCATACGTAGCAGAAGGTAATACTGCCTCCCAAAATGCCCTGTCAGCATTTTCCCCACTTGTAAGCAGCATTCCCCAGCACTCATTGAACTAAATTTTCATGGAGCACGGAAATACACATCCTGCATAAATGGTAAAAATGAGAAGGCAAAGGTTCTGAATTTCACTTACTTAAAAATTAATATTTTTACATCCTGGCTAATTTCCTAAGTCCTAGTGACCTGTGAAACGATGATTCATCACTGGACAAGAAACAAAGAAATAAGAGAACAAGCAAAACTTTCCATAACACCTAAAAAAGTAACAGCTTTTGTAACCAACATTATAAGGAAGTAAGGCAGAGCAAACCATATCTCTTCTTGAAGACTTACTTATATATGGAATCTTTTATAGAATCCCCAGTCTTTGTATTATAATGTAGAAATAAAGATGGCACAGAGAAAGCCATTTTTCATCCTGAACTGATGGGAACTTAATCTTTCTATTCATAAGCCTGAAAATACATTCAAATAAACAGGATCAGACTTGTACACATAGCTGTTTAATATGAACATATTTGCAAAATGCTAAGACTGAGAAAAAAAAAACTTATTTTAACCCAACCAAGTCAGATTTATTCCTCCAAGTAGATCTGGTCTAGACCATACATTGATGAATGTTGCAAAATTTCATCTTCCTTTTGCAAATCCAGATGCAGTCGGTTTTCTGGGGAAAATAAATAAATAAATAAATAAATCGTAGAATCATAGAAAGGCTTAGATTGGAGGTGATTACCTAGTTCCTAACCCCTGTCATGGGCAGGGCTGCCCCCCACCAGCTCAGGCTGCCCAGGGCCCCATCCAACCTGGCCTTAAGTGCCTCCAGGGATGGGACACCACAGCTTCTCTGGGCAGCTATGCCAGCACCTCACCACACTCTGAGTAAAGAATTTCTTCCTAGCATTTAACATAAATTTCCCCTCCTTTAGTTTAAAGCCATTCCCTCTTCTCCTATCACTATCAGACTGTATAAAAAATTGGTTCCCCTCCTGCCGTAAGCTCCCTTTGAGTACTGGAAGGCTGCAATGAGGTCTTCCCAGAGCCTTCTCTCCAAGATGAACAAGCCCAACTCCAGTGTAGATCTGAGTTCAGACATTTTTCTTTCACTATTGAAAAATTCTATTTCTTCCAAATCACTATTTATACATCTTAAGATAGATCAAAATATTTCCGTTTTCCATGAGGAAAATTAGACAAAAATGCCCATTTCATCATCACCAAAGCACTGAATAGATACAAAGAGAAACTCAGCAGGCAATGCACTTCATTTTATATTTATATTCAGGTGACATTTTCCCACTTGTTACAAACATAATCTACTATTTAAAATACCCTACAAATAACAATTCACTCTGACAGTTTCTCCAGCTGAAAGGCAGATCATTATAAGAAGCAGTGAGGACTTTGTTAGAGTTAGATCTGGGCACTTTATGGAAACACGCAGGTGCAGAAGATGAGATGAACACCAAAGACATTCAGTTCCTCCTGGAAACAGAATCAGAGCCAAGGTTAATCCAGTCCCAGTAACTGTGTGGTTAGCAAGTGACATAAATACATAGCAGGCACTAAGTGGTTCCTTGTGGGAGAAAACAAGCTGAAATGAATGCCCATTCTAGCATGCTGTTTATTCTGAATATTCACCTTACCGCTGACTCCTGCCTTCCACATTAATAAAGCAAGAACTGTCTATTGAGAACTTTATCTTGTGATGTAGTCTTACAAAACTGGAATTTTCTTATAACAATAGTTTTATGAAAATTTAGAAATTGTTTTTAGATTTCTACAGTTCTACACGTTTCCACAAAACGTTTAATTCTGGGCAGTCTCCTGAGGTTACAGAGTGCCAGACCGCCAGCACAGTGTCCTTGGCCTCTCACCAAAGCCCTACAGTGAAAGGACAGCCCCAAGAAGGAGTGTGTGGCCCCTGCTATCATAAAAATTATATCTTTCTGTGTGCCAGGGGGAGCTCAAGTTTCTGCAGAGGAGATTAAATTGTCTTTTGGGTTAAGCACATCCCAATTCAATGAACCAACTGCTTGCTAACTGTTATATTGTAAAATATGTCCTTATTTTTGCAGCAACAATTGAAAGACTATCAGAGAAGAGCAAGAAAAATTATTATATTCAGCAGAACTAGGGTACCCTACTTCCAATATCCCCGATGCTTGCACTGTTACAGTGTCCTCCAGAATGACATTTGTCACCAGGGTTGCTTGGTTTATCATGATGTGCAAAAAAATTGCTCAACACTCACCAGGAAATTTGAATTGTACTGAGATTTCAAAATAGAAGTTAGGGAGAACGACCTCTGCCCCCCCCCCCCCCCCCCCCCCAAATCTATGGAAATGCATTTTCACATGTGCTCTCACCATTGCTTGAAGAATAATTCAGTAGAAAATTGTTTGCAAGATTGAATGGGACCCTTACTGACTATTTAAAACAGATGATGCTCATCACACAGAGGCTGTTGCTGTGACTTGACAGGTGCTAAGTTCTGCTTCTGTTGTGGGAATACTATAAGATCTCACTGCTGAAAGTGGAGCTGGGTGATGGGTTTGTATTTTCACAATCACGAGTGATATTGCAACAGAGCTATGGTTCCTGCTAAATAAAAGTTAAACAAATGTGAGATGGTTTTTTTCTATTTTATAGCAGAGAAGGTTTTAATGCTGCCATCTCATGAACAGTGTGGATTTTCTTTGGAATGCACAGATTTTAGTATTAATGTCTCAAACTGAAGATAACCACAGCTTGTATGGAATGACTGGGCAAGTGCTAGCAGCTGTCTTTTAGGTGGAAGTGATCTCCCATTTGGTGGTTGAAATGTGGCAGCTTTGTTTTATGTGGGACAGCTTCTTGGCTGCATGATTAACTACCTGAGCACACTTGTCAACAGGAACTGGTGAAAATCCGGAAATGGGAAATCCCAGGACTTTGAAAGGGTGGTAGACAATAAAAAATCAAAAGCAGAATATTTGGTACCTTCATTTTGGAACACATAGGAAATCAGAATGGAAGATCACTGTACAGTTGTCTATTAGGTGAAGATTTGTGCATGTGGCACAGGTTCAGAAGGTCTGGTTGCCCTGGGAACATGATGTAACATCAGTCTGTCTCTTGCCCAGTGAATATGGAATCAACCTCAATAAAAATACAAGACTTCTGGCATATCCAATAAAATAAGAGCATTAATGGTATAAGAACATATGTAGGATGGGAGATCAAGGCCCTTTGTCATTTAGATATACAGTCTGTAATAAAAATAGTATACTGCTAAGAGAAGAAAGGAAAACTGTGTTTCCAGAATCAGGTATGATTTATATACAGTGGTAGATAGAAGAATGCTTAGCTTTCTGTGGCATAACTCTTTTGTGGAATATGTAACTAATGTTCGACACTGTGAGAGGATCCAGTGGTTCTATGAATAATGCTGTAGTCATTGTAGATATTAAAAAGAAGATATAGCTACCAGAATGGTCATGAAACAGAGAGCACAGAATATGAAAGTCCTAAACAACTCATCCTCGTGTTCCTTGTAGGTTGTTTTCTTCTTTTTTTTTTTTTTTTTTCCTGTAGCCAGGAGAAGGCACAGTAGATGTTTGCAGTAGAAACAGATGTTAAGATAACCCATTGGTAGGAGACCCATGATCTTCTCCCCGTGCGCCTGATGCCATCCTGTACTCACCACCATCCTGCTCTCTGTGCATTATTCAGTCTGAGTAACCCTTACTCTCTTCCCCCTTGGCTGGACTCTAACCTGTTGTGCTGATGCAATCAATGCTGGTGGGGATGGGGATCTGCCTTCCCCTGACACCTCCTAGTCTCACCTCACCCACACCCCTTTTACTCTATTCTAAAAGTTTGTGTAACAGAGAAATGGGTGTGTTTCACCAAGAGAAAGATACCAGGGAAAGAGGACTTCTGATAAATGCCCTGCACGTAAATTCTGGGGGATGGAAATGTAGGAAGAGGAAAATCTTATAGAAAGGGATGAAGGCAGGAGAAGAGACTGAAGAGACAGAGTTCTGATATTAGTGGGAGAGAGGTTTACCTGATATGTGATTAGGGAAGTGAATACAATTTATAATGGAATAAGGCCTCTTAAAGCCAAGTATATAGTGCAGTTAATCTGGGGAAAAATAAACTGGATTTGAGAGAAGAGTTTCCACGTAGCAGATGATTAAGTTTCTGGATCAGCCTTCAGAAGATAACCAAGTGATAGTATAAAGAAGCTGAACTGTTTGTGAAGTAACTTGTATAAGCTGAATCTTACAGTAAGAAGGAAACTGGTCATACTGGTCAAAAAATTCCCTGAAGGATGTGTTTGTCAGTTTGTCCCAAGTTCACATCTTATCTGGAACAAACAGTTTAAAGGGACTTCATTCTTTAATCTGCAATGCAGCACGACACGAGAAGAAGTAGGGCTCTCTGTAAAGCATCATTAACACTTAACAATATTGTCTATTAACATACATAAAGCCCTTCTGCACCATCTCTGAGGAGGTGATTGGATCGAGACTTTGCTGTAGTTAACTTTGTTTGGCCTGTGGCCTTCACCAGCCTAAGCCAGTGGGATCTTTTCCAGCACAGATTCCCCTGTGCCTCCTGAAGTGAGGGAGGGTGTGCAGGCTGAGTACATGGGCACAGTTTCAGAGCCCTCTGCTTCTCCAAGGAACATGGAAAATGGTTCCCAGCTTTTACAATGAATCAGCTTGTCTCAGGATAAAAACTCAGAGCTAAGAAATAAGGGATAACTAACATACTAACACGTTCTAGGTAAACAAAGAGACCCAGTGGCCAAAGTGGAGGTCATAAAGCCACAGCATACAAATCCAGACGAGCCATACGTGTGAATTCCAGCTGACGTGTTACCTATGGTTCCATGTAACGTTGCTTGTAACCAAGAGATTGAACAAATGCCAATGTGTCTTGACAGAAGGAACTGTTTGTTAAGGTGTAAAGAAATGTACCTGTTAGCAAGGAAATGCTCTAATCCACCTGTTTCAAGTTTTTTAATTTTTTTTTTTTTTCTAGAAATAGATGTTGTATTTGAGCTGTGCTTTCTTCTTAATGAAGGTGTATTGTGCAAATGTTGAGTTTCTTTTCTACTGCTGGCCTCTGATGGTGAATTAATTTGAGTAAACATATTTTCCATTTCAAAGGAAAACGAAGCTCCTTCTCATCCCTTCTACAGCATAAAGCATTTTTCTATGAGCTCTTCCACTTTATGATTGTTTGTTATGGTATTATTTAACTGATGAAAATATAAAATGATTTTGGCATGTAGCTGTATATTTTGCATTGTTTGTGGTTTTATTTTATCTAACCTTATGCCAAAAAAAGTGTGGAAAGGTACAGATTTTCACAGAAAAATCCTGCATCTTTTATACATTATACATATTTTTGCATTTATAAAACAGGATTTTTCTTTCCCTTTCATGGAATGTTTAGTGTCCTTTGAAGGCTCAGTTAGTAGTAAATGTCTATGAAATTAGTTAGACTACATGCTTGGCAAAAGTAGTCTATTTTAATTAATGTCTACATTTTTTCCCCTTTTATTTTACTGGATGCTTACTAATTTTATGCTGTTTTAAAGACATGCATATGCTTTTTATATATGTTTTTGACGTGAATTAGTTCCATTATTATTTTCAGATTTTTTCTTTTCTGAGTCATTGTGTGCAAGGATATTGAGAATTTGTTGTGAAGCAATTCAAATTTTCTAGAAAATTTAAGCAAAAGCATTATGTGAAACTGTTCGTAAATGTTTATTAAGCTCTTCAGAGCATTTGAAATTAAATACTGTATTATTTCTGTTGCAGAACTGAGAACAAAAAATAAAAAAAAAAGGCATCTGCATAGCAACAAGGATATATCAGCATTCAGTACTGCTGCTCTCCTACCTTGGCAAGGTTTGTCAGCACTCTCCATAGCTTTATGATTGAAGAAACTTACTCCAAACCCTCAAGTAATACAGACTGATATTTTGAAGTGTTATTACCATTCTCCCCTCTTCCAGGATGAGATACATTTTTTCCCACTTTGCCAAGCTTTAGGGATCCAATAGCTGTCTGTTGACTAAGGGGATCTCTGCCTCTTCATTGTTTCCTGAGAGGTAGGCTGTTGCTCTCCATAGCAGAATAAAAACTACACAATCTCCCTACCCATGCCATACCTGTACCAAGCTCTGCTATTCCAGAAAATCAGCAGAAAATGTCTCATAGCTACTTGAACACTCTTACCTTTTTACTATTAAAATGTCTTTATGAGTTTGTACACAGAACATTGGCTACCATCTTAATCATGGGCAAAGAACGCAGCAGGGAGAACAGCTGGATGCTTTCCCTGTTATGCCAGGGGTAAATGGTATCACTGCAACAACATGGCCGTGAACCTCTGGGAAAATTGGCTGCTTCAGAGTCCAGGATACAAGACTATTCCTGTCTACACTGCCATGATGGGTACCACAAAACCCTGGCATCGCTTGCTTTCCCCCCACCCCCAAAAATGCTTACTGGCTATCTTTCCTTTAAACTACATTTTCATTCTGCCTCTTCCCAGGTATGTAATAGTGCATCCACAAACTAAGCCCCCTGCTTGAGCAGGGGAATTGGACCAGATGGACCCAGAAGTCACACACACAGAATCACACAGAATCATAGGGGTTGGAAGGGACCTCCAGAGATCATCAAGTCCAACCCTCCTGCCAAAGCAGGTTCCCTACACCAGGTCGCACAGGTAGGCATCCAGGAGGGTCTTGAATATCTCTAGAGAAAGAGACTCCACAACCCCCCCGGGCAGCCTTTTCAAGTGCTCATTTTTTGCGGGAAGGTGGGCGCAGCCATCACGAGAGCCCACTCCAACTTCAAACATTCTGTGATTCTGTGACTCATATGTTTATATGATTCGCTTCATAATTCTTTCACAAACTCTATCAGCCAAGATATCAGACATCTCATCACTTCATATTTTTAAAGTAAAAATTGTATCTAACTTTTCCTTGCTGAACATCTACTTACAGCACACAGTAACTTCAGGCATGCTGAGGGCCTTTGCTTTAGGTTGTTCACTCCTCTTAAAAAAAAATGTTGGAAGAACATGGAATAGTGTAATGTCATATCCCCTCATCTTTGAAGAGAAAACACGTAATTTTTTAGAATGTGGTGCAATATATACCCTGCAATTATTTACTTATAATCCCTCAGCTAACCAATTTTTATTTCATTTGAGTTGTTGACATTCAGCTGACCATGTCAATGACTGTATTGTATGAGTTTTGCTCTACAGCATGATTTTATGCTTTACCATGCATTTCATTATATGCAAAGAATGATTCTTTTTCTAACATCAGGAACTGGAAAAAAATAACCCTATTTGACAAAGCTATAAAATAGAATTTTATTTGGACAGACAAAACCAAGGCTGGACCAAGTGTGCAGGCATGAGGAGGTTAGTAAACGGCCAGCAACCTGTATTTCTGCAAAGGAAATGCTAAATCTGTGCAGAATGAATTTAAATACTCTTCTGATATCCTCTCATCTTTATTACATGTTGTCTTACTCCTCTTCCCCTAACTCCAATAAGTGTATGAGTAGTAAACATGATTTTTCTTTTTAAAAGAGTCAGTCTGAGCAACAAAGGACACTTCTGTGCTGTTATCTACACAAAGGCAAAATGACCCACTACATAGCTAGCACACTTCCATTTCCTGAATGGGTTTGTTCTGAAAAGATAATTGAACTTCGTAAGATTAAAAATTCTAGAAGGCAATAAAGGAAATAATATATAGACCTCTTAACAGCATACTTCAAGGAAGCACATTCATTACGGAATTCTGACCCTTTATAAGTGGTGCACTATCTTTTGGATTCCCTTTGGGCATGATTCATCTGAAAACAAGCCAGGCTTATCCAATACAAGGTAAGTTTTCACCTCTTTATTGTGTTCAGACATCTTTCATACCATGATACTGAGGCTGGGCATTTTAAAGGCATCCTTCTCCATTTTAACACTGTGCTCCAGATCTTCTGCATACCCATTCTGGGATCGTGGGGCTTGTCTGCGTGGAGAATTTAGTGCACAAGTTGTGGTGATAACTTAGAGATCCATTGCTGCTCCTTCCTAATTCATTATGTGAGCTATAACTGCACATCAAGTGCAGGGAAGCACAATCCTATCTCTAAAGGAGCAACATACCTTATAAAACATCTTTATTAGAGTATCCTGAAGAAAACGTTGAAAAGGTCAGTGCTCAGACTGTCCTATTGGCTATTATCCCTGACAGGAATAGTGGTCTGAAAGACCAAATTGGCTAAGGTCAGTTTGTTCATTACAATTAAGACCATAATTAAAGACAGTAAAAAGTTTTCATTGAGCTGTGGAACTGCAATAGTCTTTCTGAAGATATGCACACATAGAAGTTGGTATCATTTATATGGTACACATTTTCTACTGCTCTAGTTAAATGATAAATACTCAAACAACAGAGTTGTCAGAGAAGGTATGAGATCTTCTCCACAAGCAAACATTACAGAAATATTTCAATAAATCGATATCTAGTTGTTCTATACTTATTACTCTGAGCAGTCCTGAAGTTCCTATGGTTCATCAGCAATTTATGACATCATTGCTTCAGTATTAGGGGAATCTGGTTCTCATTTTATAGCAGGTGAACATGTCTTAATCTTACTGTAGCCTTGTACATGTTACATACAAATTAGGCAGCAGTTCATGTGGTAAGTTACTATCACACCATAAGTTTGTATTCTGGTTTATTCTGTGGTAATAAGGAAACTGTTATGTACTCAAGCCTTATCTAACTTGAGGAACAGAAAGTCCTGTTTGTAAGGTTAACCACATTGTCTATGTTGACTGCAAGAGAATTTAGCATAGCTTTTAGCAGAAATGACAATAAAAATACAGCAAAGCTAAGGAGAGAATCGCTAATAGTTGTTTCCATAAGTATACCTTTAGGAAGACAGAGAGTAGAATTCTGTTATATTTGTTGTTTTATTATTATTATTATTTTTTTAATTATTTGTGGCTCTAATGAGACAAGAAATGGATCTGTTGCCTGGAGCACTTACATTACCTAAGGAAGGGGAAGCTGTACACAAAAATGTAATCAGTTGGCAGTAGAGCACAGGCAGAGTTGGCATGTCTTGTGTTATTACCAATCCTTACCAACACCTGAGGCTTCATAACAGATGTCACCATTTACATTCATCTATAACTTGTCTACATCTAAATCATTTGATATTTCTGTGCTGGATTTCTAACCTTAAAAATGGTCTTTCAGTCTGGGAAACAGGTTTCAGAGGTGAAAGTTCACAATTTATGTAGAAATTCCCTGTGCTCCTGCATGAGATAAGGCTTACACCATCAGAGGTATATGTGATACTGCTTACTAGTTGCATAGATATATTTGCAGATATAAATAAATGTTCTTTTGACAACTGATTTGACTTCTTTAATTGTTATTGCAAAATGATATGGAAGAAGAACTCGTGAGAAAAAGAAACGTGGTTTTATTGAAGTGTTATTTAATTATTTTTCTAAAAAATACGCTAGTGACTATGTTTGTTTGTTGATGACTTGTATGCTTGCCTGTGGGAGTTTCCACAAATCTGTCAGATGTGAATTTGTACAGATGCATTTTGTAGTCAAAGAGCCACCAAAGCACAGGACCCTATTCCTGTAGGGAACTTCACTTGATCTCTAATGTGTTAGGGCTCTCCTGATTTTCTGTTCTTCCCTCCAGGTCTTCCATTTGCAGGACATAATCATGGATAAATTAACTATCAGAAAATAATACGTCAGCTCTAGCTACATCTCCCATGGGAAGGGACAGTAAGTTCAGGCACTGTAGGAAAAGCAGGTCTAAGTACCAGTTTCTTAGTAAATGATTTCAGTCTTCCTTCTATGTGTGAGGATGCTGCTCTTCAGCTCTGTGCCAGTGCTTTCTTCCGGTCTCCTTGCTTTACACATCAAGGCTTACCAGTACATCTGCTCCATTCTGCTGTGCCCTAGTAATTTGTGTAATAAGCCATCATATGACTCAGGACGACACCAGCAGCTGTGGCTTATTCTCTCAAACTGTTTTTAAATGATCCATTCAGTTTAAAACTTTTAATATCTTTTTGCATCTCACTTACTGTACTGTTTACCTGTGGAGTGATTTAAAAGTTTCTATCAGTGTCCTGCTTACAACTGCATTTCTTTTATTTTCAATTCATTTTGAAAATTATGAACTGTACAATTCTGCACAAGTGGTTCCGACTTCCTTATGAAAATTTTGATAAATATACTAATTTATTATTCCTTATTTTACTACAAGATCTAGCCACTACTAGTTCTAAAAATAGATCTTTTCTTAATTTTTCTTATCGCTTTGTGTTCCCATTTTTCTTGCAGTAATGTTAATCTTTTCACAGGGACATCATTAGTTTGCAGGACCTGTAGGAACATTCACTGAATTCCCTTTGTGTTGCTATACGAAGCAAGCTTAATTCATCCATTGGTCTGATTGTCTGGATTAATATGTTAGTATGAAAAATGCCTGCTGAGAAACATCTACATTATTAAAGATAATATATGAACAGAAATGAGGGCAATTTATCTGATGAAGAATAGCAATACATTCTGTGAAACATAGCCTTCATTTTCAACGATAATTTGCAAATGAGGCAATGGTTGTCAAACTGAGCATGAACTCCCATGTGTTCTTGCCAGGAGCACTGATAGAAAACCACTGCAGTCGGGATCCTTGTCACACACCGTCTCTCTGGAAACAGACTACATGTGAGACTCCAAATCCGATGGAAATATTGAATTTCAAGATGTGTGGATTAAAAAGGCAACTTCCGTCCATGTAACTGTTATTGGTAGTAGGGCAAGTTTGGTTCTTGTAGAGCTGCTTGCAGTGTAGACACTGTATAAAGTCCTGGCCTAGGACAACCAATTACTCATAGTTTCGACTTCTTCTTTCCTTTTCTCATGAACAAATCAGTCTGTCTCATATCGTAAAAGAAGATAATTTTACTTTTCTACTAAAGACCAACTACGTACTGAGAAATGATCAGGTAGGTAGACAGGTAAATGGATTTGGGACTATCAAGTGAATGTTTTTATCAATGTTTCAGTGAGCATGGCATGATTAAATTTCCCACTCATTTTCCATATCATCTTATACACTTCCCATGGGAGTTAACCTGATAAGACCCACAGTTAACACCTGGTAGATGCAAGATAATTATAACGCAAGTGTAATTGATGTCTGCAAATTGTATGCATTGTATTTTGTAAATAGAATACAGGACACATGCTCACAATTTCTTACTGAGCATTTATTGTTTACAATCAGAGAGCCCAAAGGTGTGGCATAAGATTAATAGATTTATTATATCACCATATATTTTGCCCTCTCCAAATCCTGAGGTGTACTACCTGCAATCTTATTTTTTTCATAATGCATAATTAATTAATTAGATGTAATTCAGATTCAGTTTTATTCTTCTGGATTTGTATTCTGCATTTGACAGTCTCTACTACATTTTTCTTGTGTTTAAAATGAATTCTTGTTGCTGTTGGAAACCAAAATGATTCCCTGTAAACTTCCACGTCTGTTGTAGTAGGACTCAGAATTCTATAAAAAAATGTTCAAGTGCTTCATTGACCAATATTTCTAATGGTAGAAATGGACATTAATGGACATTAGTAAAATTATGCCACCACATCAAATGGTCTTACAAAATCAAAGTTAACACAAAGCTGTCTTTGTTCCTACCATCTGTTTTGCGTTACTTTGTTCAAGAAGGTATTTTGAAATTGTTATTGAAGATCCATGACAGAAGAGATTTACACTTTGTCTGCAAGCAGATCTTATTTCCAGTGCAAGAGAATAGAGTGAAACACAAAAAAAGAGAAACATAAAATTATCTCCTGCTAATTGTTTCAGCCACTGTGGGTAACTCGACTGAACATACTGAGTTAGCTGTAACTTTGGGTGAGTGCAAGAAAGTAAGGTCCCATGCTGAGATTTCAAATGCCAAACTCAATTGTTTGAATTTGATTCAGTTGTTAACAGAAAATTACTGTAGCAGAAAAAGGACTTGGGTGACTTAACAGTTAATAGATTTAGACTCTGAGTTTTCTTCATCCTAGACAGTGAGAATTCTGCCTCTCTTATTTTGATGTGTTGACATTTTTTATAAAAATGCAATCATAGTGTTAGAAGTCAGAATAAAGTATTTAAAATATAACGGAAAAAGATTTTGAAAGGTAAAAGAATGGTTTTCACTGCAAAACTCTTCCAAGTATGCATTTAACAACAATTGACACATAGCCTCTGTTTCACTTGCAGTGCTTTCTTTAATAACCATTAAACCAAGATTATCTGACTACGCACTACCTGGTCACATAGTATGTATTCATTCATTCAGAAGAATTTTTTGAAAACAAGTAGTCTTGATTAAAAATTTTCACAAACAAGTGTCTAAGGTGTCAAGAACAGCCAACATAATGAAACAAAAGATATCAGGCATGCCATAACCATTAAAAAATACAGTAAAACATTTTCCCATTATTTCCATTAGTTGACTACTTCTTCTCTAGGTCTCCTGAACACCATACAGAAATTCTGGAAAGGGTGACTGTACACTAAGAAAGACAAGTCTTTGTGTTTTTTCCTTTTCTTCCTTTTTTTTTTTTCTCCCTTTTTTTTTTCTTTTTTTTTCCTCCCCCCCTCACTTGTTGCAAAGACTTCACAGTTTTCCCTAGTTCATAGGTGAATATTTTTGTCAGCCTGGAATTGAGTACTCAAATCAAAGAACTTCTCATGCCTGTTCTGCAGTTTTCTTGTAGGTGCTCAGTTTTTAGCACTGCATCACTTGATGCTGGATCCTGAAATGGAAGATAGGAGAAGGTGCAGACTCTTCTAAACGATCTGTTGTCTGCACTCTTAGCAGGGCTTGCCTGTTCTCTGTAAGTAGGTGGAGGTAAGATATATTGTGAATGTTTGATAACATGAAAGACTTCTAATATGTAAATAAACTACATAAAATACTCCTTCTGATCTGTAAAGAGCTCGAGCTCTCCTACCAGAACTGTTATCTCATCCCACAAACTGAATTTCTACTGCCTAAAATTACCAAGAAGGAAGTTTTAAAGGGAAGTGTAGAAATTGATTGCATTTTAAGTAAAAGGGAGATCCCTAGGGTGAAGGTAGGAGACATTTAGTACAATTTCTCACCCTAGAATATGTTCTTTACATGAGACAATAAAACTATTATTTAGGAATGTTCTTCATAGGTATAGTTTAATTTTCAACTAATTAAATTTTACTGCTCATTCTTTCTGTTGAGTTTCTAGTCTGTTAACTAAGACTCCCCAGTTTGCGTTGCAAGATCAAACATGTTATTTTGAATTTTTTTAAGTTTGCCTAGTTTCTCAAACAAGTCCAGACTAATTTAAACAATTTAATTTCTTCTAACTTCCACAAAGTGCGAACAAAGCGAAATACACAGGCCAGTCCCTTGGGAGTCTGCAACCACAATGAGTAATGAAAATACAGGAGTTATGAGTACTTGCCCTAAAACTGTAAGAGTCTGCACAAGAGCAGCACTATTCTAGGATAAATTTTCTTCATTGAGCTTAATTCAAGGAGCAGATTTATCCTTGTTGTATGATCCCAGGCTGCAGGTAGCTCCCAGATATTACAGGAGGCATTCACATTCAGCTGCTGTGTTCTTTATATCTTCAAACATGAGGGCTCAAGCACTGGTTCAGCAGCACATGGTTTGCTGCTGTGTACTGGTTCCATCTTTTGCACCCCACAGAGTTGGTTCTCCAAGAGCTATTGGAACTAGAGATTTTCAAAGTGCCCAAACAGAGCCATATGCTGTAAAACAGTTTGGTACATTTCAGTAGGCTCACGGAAGCAGATCTGCAGTTTCTGCTCTGAGAGGTTCTCTCCAACTGATAGTGCCACAGTCTTGAAAGAAGTGTCCAGTGAGCTGCCACAGTCATAGGAAATAAGGGCAGAGGAAATGCAAATAAAGGGCTTATTTTGCATGAGAAGACACTTACAGCTTCAAAATTCTTTATCTTTTCAGAACTCTGAAAATAGTTTCAGATTCAGTCACAAAGACAGAAACAGGTGCACATCCAGAAAGTCATTCCTGCCAGTCTTTTTCTCATCTTGCACAAGGCAATAAAGTTTGGCAATAAAGATTTATTTTGGAGGTAGGTGCTGCTCAGTTCCTGTCTGAGAAAACACTTACTATATGGGGAAATATATGTAACTGAACAAGTTTTAAATAAACTGTCACTATGGACAGAAAATAGAGGATAATTTTCTTTAGAGAACGCAATATCTTAAGAGACATATATATGTAATGCAGTTTACTCTCTGCTCTGAATCATGAATATAGACAAGAATAAAGAAACCTATTTTTCAGAGTGATTCAAATAGAGAAGCTTCTTTCTGCTACCAAGCAGCCTGGGGGTGTGCAATCAAGCTACCAAAGCAACTCATAAGACAGCATGCTATCAGATACCGAAATTTCATAGCAAATATTCTTTAGATTGCTTAACCCAAGTGCCTGAAATGTACGAAATTTAAAACTGTTCTGAAAAGGCATGCTTGAACAATGCAGGAAAAATAGAGGGTTGTTTTTTTACTGCAAGAAGATAGATCAGAATAGATGATTACCCAGTGGGGTTCCTTTCTAATATGGCAGTAAGTAGAAAACAATCACTGAGATGTAACACCTGCCTTCATGAAACCCCTTAAGCATTGAATTTGCTTAGCAATATTGAGTTTGCTTTATTGCAAGCATGTGTTGGGAGTGACTTAAGGATAGCTACTTTTTCTTCCAGCTGGAGAATAGACCATATTGTTCCATGAACTCTCTTGCAGGAGGATTTTCCTTAGATTATCTGGGATTTTTAGGTTCTTGGAGGAGAACGTCTTTATAAAATGATCTTTGTTTTTGGCTTTGGAATATAGTATGGTTAGAGAGATACAGGTTTCTCTTGAGAATCACATCACCTGAAAATGAGATTGTATGGGTTACATTTAACCAAAACTTATTCTAGAAGATTTTATTCAAATTCTGGACATTCAATGAGAAACAGTTTTCTACTCTGCAACCAAGGAAAATGGAAATGGCATTTTACATGAGATTAAAAGACTGCAGAATAAGAAGTCAAAAGAGAGAAACAGAGACCACCCAAACCCGGAGGAAAGGTTCAAGTCAAACTATGATATCTGTAAATGTCTGAAAAAAAATGAAACTCTGATTATTCTTTTTTAGCTAAAATGTGCATAGATTTTGTAGCAGTCCATATTTAGTTCCAGTTTACACAGATCTGAGTGTTCTGACTGCCATGTTTGTGCCATCTTGCCCGTAGGAATTAATAAGTCATTTTCAAAGAGTCAATAGTAGCCTGAAATGAAGGCATCTCATAACAACAACAACAAAGAAGCCAATGTCTACATTTTTTTGAATGCCTGAAAGTGAATCACTAGTGATTTTGACAAAAAAAAAAAAAAAAAAAAAATCCAGTGTCTTTTTACATCATATTTTTACCTGTATTATAGGATGGTCCTTTGTAGTGTGAGGATGGTGGTTATCAACTCTTATCAAATATTAGAATATTTGTGACAGGTAAACTTTCAAGGCAAATGGTTGAGAGTTCAAGAGAATTTTAACAGCTGTAGAAAGAGTGTTTTCTCCTGGAAGGTTTCATTTTCATCCATGTGTCATGGACTAAAGTTAGATCCCAATAG
The DNA here is from genome assembly GCA_030625065.1 of Alectoris magna. Classification (NCBI taxonomy): domain Eukaryota; kingdom Metazoa; phylum Chordata; class Aves; order Galliformes; family Phasianidae; genus Alectoris; species Alectoris magna. The sequence continues at coordinate 67,857,863 of CM060560.1, forward strand.
AAATGTGAGACATACATATTTAAGTGGAGGGCTGAAAATATGTTTTATGTTGTGGATTAAATAAATTGCCAACAATCTTTCGGTTAAGAATAAAATGCGTATTAAAGAATTGTTTCTAGGAGCTTAAGATGAATTGAAGACTGAGTCATGGGGTACAAAGGACATATAAAATTTATAATCAAACAACTTTCAGTGAAGGATATTATAATCATTCTCACCTTTCCTTTTCACCCACAGCGATAATGTAGGAAGAAATATATATACACTTGACACTCCTTAGAAGTCTACCATGTACAAGAAACATATTTTATTTCCCAAGTCAAAATAAGAAAATAAATATATATATATATTAAAAAAAAAAAAGGTTCTGTGTGCTAGGGCTCAACGCCTCTTGCTATGATATTTCACTTTCCTTTTCCTTTCATCCCAGAATATAATTGCATGCCCTCGAGGTGCTGAAAATAGGTAAAGAAAGTTGGAAAGTTGTTCAAGGTAAATTATGTGCAGCAGGATTCATATATCTAAAATCTGATCACAGAATCACAGAATCACAGAATTATCGAGGTTGGAAAAGACCTAGAAGATCATCCAGTCCAACCATTACCAATACTTTCCAGCTAAATCATACCCCTCAACGCAACATCCAAACGTTTCTTGAACACTCCCATGGTCGGTGATTCCACCACCTCCCTGGGCAGTGCATTCCAATGCCTGACTACCCTTTCCGAGTAGTAATACTTCCTAATGTCCAGCCTGAACCTCCCCTGGCGCAGCTTGAAACCATTCCCTCTAGTTCTATCACTGATTACACGAGAGAAGAGGCCAACCCCCAGCTCACCACAACCTCCCTTCAGGAAGTTATAGAGAGCTATAAGGTCTCCCCTGAGCCTCCTCTTCTCCAGGCTGAACAATCCCAGCTCCCTCAACCACTCCTCATAAGGCCTGTGCTCCAGACCCCTCACCAGCTTCGTAGCCCTCCTCTGAACACGTTCCAGGGCCTCAATGTCTTTCTTGCAGTGAGGGGCCCAAAACTGAACACAGTACTCGAGGTGCGGCCGCACCAATGCCGAGTACAGGGGGACAATTACCTCCCTGTTCCTGCTAGTAACACTGTTTTTGATGCAAGCCAGGATGCCGTTGGCCTTCTTGGCCACCCGGGCACACTGTCGGCTCATGTTCAGCCGAGCATCAATCAGTACCCCCAGGTCTGTTTCCTCAACGCAGTCCTCCAGCCACTCCGCCCCAAGCCTATAGCACTGCCTGGGGTTGTTATGGCCAAAGTGCAGGACCCGGCATTTGGTCCTGTTGAACCTCATCCCATTGGCTTCAACCCAGCTCACCAGTCTATCCAGATCCCTCTGCAGGGCCTCGCTACCCTCAGGCAGATCGACACTCCCTGCCAATTTGGTGTCATCCGCGAACTTACTGAGGGTGCACTCAATGCCCTCATCCAAGTCATCAATAAAGATGTTGAAGAGGACAGGCCCCAGCACCGACCCCTGGGGAACACCACTCATGACTGGTCTCCAACTGGATTTGACTCCATTTACCACCACTCTCTGGGCCCGGCCTTCCAGCCAGCTCCTTACCCAGCTGAGAGTGTACCCATCCAAGCCACGGGCTGCCAGCTTTTGCAGGAGAATAGCATGGGAGACAGTGTCAAAGGCTTTGCTGAAGTCTAAGTAGACCACATCAACCGCCTTTCCTTCATCCATCAGACGGGTCACAGGATCATAGAAGGAGATCAGATTGGTCAAGCAGGACCTGCCCTTCACAAACCCATGCTGGCTAGGTCCGATCTCCTGGTCATCCCACACCTGCCGCGTGATCTCCCTCAAGACAATCCGTTCCATTACCTTCCTTGGCACCGAGGTCAGGCTAACAGGCCTGTAGTTCCCCGGATCCTCCTTACAACCTTTCTTGTAAATGGGAGTCACAGTGTTTATACTTGAGTTACATAACCTTAGTTCCACTTATATTAAGTAGAGGGAGATTTTCAAGTGTATTAATCTCATCAGAAAACAGATATTTGAAACAGGTTAGATGAATTGCACCCAAAGCACCCCACTTTCTTTCTACTGACTTATATGCAGCCTAGATCAGATGTAGATGTATGTGAGATGAGTCCTGCTCAGTTGCTTCCTTTCTTGATAGACCTCAGAAAAAGGCTTTCTTTTCTTTGTGGCATCTATGGCAATAGTTGTTATCCAAAAAGTCATTCTGAAAGGCTGTTGTGTCTGTCTTCTTTTCCATTTATTTTAAGAAAAGTTCACACTTTTTGAAAATAAACTCCAGCTGAAAGCTGAAAACTAAAAGTGCCTCATTTTATGGAACATTATGAACCCATACCCTTGGTTTTACACTCTTTGTTGTCCTTGTCCATGGCTTGACCTTGACCATGACTTAACTGTAAGATTTTCTTATACCAGGCTACGTTTAATTCCCCTGCACATTACGATTCCTTTTAGTAGAGACTCATGTGCTCCTGGGACAAGAATTAGAATATCTTTCATAAAAATTCAATCTTCTGGATGACCAGGGGACCAGGTTCGCACTGGAATTCAGTGTAGGCACAGCATGACATGTTGCTTTTGCAAAAATTTGGCTATTTGGATGTCTGAAGAGAAAAAAAATAAAAAAGAATATTTTTGATATTCTACCTCTTCACTTGTGAGGCTGCCACCAGAATACTGCATATGGATGTACCATCATAATTTTAAAAAGGATTCACAAATCTGTAGTAAGCCATAACAAAACTGTAAATGCTGCCCTGAAGGGGCAGTTACATATTAGATATTAAAAAGAAGACTGAAATTGTGATCGATTATATTAAATCAATATTTTATAAAGCAAACAATGTCAGGAAGCAAGATCTTTCTATCTGAAAATAAAAGGCATTTAAAGAAACAGCTGTTACCTTGAGAAGTGGCAGGCTTGTTTTTAAATGTGCTCTAGGAGGTTAATCCTGAAACAACTGGAACAAACTCTTGGGGCAATAGCCAGTTACCTCTCATGACGCCTTCAAAGCAAGCCTCAGCGTCTTCTCCAAGACATACTTTTGAGGATCAATTAACAAGTATTTAGGTATGGTTATGGTTAGGTATGATTATAAGCTTTACTTGGTAGCAAGTGATACAAGAGGATCTAATGGTCTTCTTCAGCCTTAGAATCAAGGAACCCCTTAATATCTTGGACAGTTCTTTAGAGATCACACATTATCCTGCCATTAGGCAATATTACCTTCTCTGTGGTCCAAATTCATGCACTGAACTCTAACTCTCTGCCTCTAATTGCAGGTTATGCTCTTAATTAACCAGGCTATTTTCCCTGCTGTGTTAATTCAATAAACAGCTCAGTATAAAGGCACTTGCACATCTACATAAGACAGACTAGAAGTACCTACTTAGGGTCATTACATATTTGCTCTCTACTCTTGGAGCTACACAACTTTACTGGGGTAGTAACATCCAATAAAATTTTCTCTACAGTCTGAGAACTGTGCAAGAAAACTCCTCTTCTATGCAAACTGTCCTCTCTGAGAAGTCACATACTCTTGGAACTGTTCTTGTGTACATGTTTTCTCATTTTCCTATCATTTCATCTCATTTATCCTTTCTGCTCAAGATCTTATTAATCATTTATGAGGGCATCCATGGTGCTCCACTGCTGTCCCCAAGAATTAGTGTATCTATTCTATGATATTTTGCCTGGTCATACATTAATTCCAGGCGATGAAATCCTATATTCTTGAATCTCATTACCCTGTGGGAGATACATTCATTTGGGGGAGTTATTTGGTAGTGTCAAAGTAGATACATACATCAGTTGTAAAGATCCCTGGGCTCCATTAACAAAGCTACTTCATACACATGGAGATGTAGTTATTAAGTGGGGGATCTGAATCCCACACTTAATGTCATCTTCCAGTTGTCATTTTAGTTGAATTCTTCACAGAATTGTATTTTTCTCAATTGTTTTGAAAAATGTCTCTTTTTTCTGACGAGCCTATAATCTTATTGACAGAGGTATCTAGTAGGAAGGGAAAGAAATGGGTACAGAGCCGCTCGTGTTAAGGATGGTGACAGTTCTAGTTTTTTACTTTCTGAGTAAGTGCTCAGACTGTTATTTTGCAATAAGTAAGGCACATACAACAACATCCCTGTTTTGAAAGAAAAGTCCATTCTGTTCATGTTGTGATTCTGCTGATTTCTGTTTTGTGTGAATGCCAGTAGGCCCTTCAGTTGACAGATGATTTGAAATAGATGCTTGCTGGACTGTGTTAATCTTATGTATGTCATTTGCAGATATGTGTAGTGCTTATCTTAAACACCATGCTTGCAGAGGTGCATACTAAACCTATTTAGGCATCTATGATAGGAATTCATTTTTGGCCTTGTAACCGATGCCAGCTCAGTTTGAGGACTGGGAACTATTTTCTTTTATAATTTTTCCCCATTCGTGTCTCAGACTCACACCCCTCCTTTTTTCTGGCATTGCTATGAGCCTGCCTAAGTCCTACACTGGTATGTTTGTTTCTTTGTATTATCTAACTTACAAAGGAAGCTCTGCACTTATGAATTCTGTGGCAGATAATCTTAACGCAGTGTTTCATATTTTTTAAATGTATTTTATCTGTTTTGAGACAAGAAAGGATAGTTTCTCAGCCATGTTATACAGGAACATGTCTGGAGGAGTAAGCCCTCATGCTCTACAAGTTATTCCCTGTAAAGTTTCAGCTATTTATTTCCAGAATTCACTGGGGTGACACTTGTCAAACATTATTCAAATTTAGTTTCATGTAGCTTTGTTCAGTCACTGCTTTGTTGAATAGTAAATCAGTGTTGGAAAAGGTCTATGAATATGATGGCAAATTGCACATCAGTTAATGGAAGCACGTGAATAGATAATCAGGTTAGAAATCAAATCAGAGCTTCAGACAAAATTACAGACGGTGAGAATAAAGCCTGGGTGGTTAGTCATAACTTCCAAAGCTCATATGTATCTATCATTTTTTCAAAATTCAGTTATTGTTCTCTGTACAAGAGTTGTGTTTGTGTTTATGTATATAGGTTTGTGTATTATGGCCAGTTTCCGATCTAAATTATTATATTAGCATACATCAAATTTCCTTTGATGTTTCATGTTGTTCTGCCTTTCCTTGTTAAAGCTTTCTTTAGCATGAGAAATGACAAAATGCTGCTGTGTTGGTAACGCAGCCTAGCACCTGTAGTTCCACGATGCACAAATTCTCTATTCTCATAGGTACAGATACAGACATATAAATCTACCAACATATTTTGAATACTTCACTGGTGAAAACATGAAAAATCTGGACATTACTGATACATATTTATCTAATTACTGAACTACAGGATAAGGGAGTGCACCCTGTCCCTTGATTGTAATCTCCACTGATTGTTCACTGACAAGACATATTTTAACAATCTGACAGTAGTCGGAGATATATGCAAAAATAGCTGTAAAAAGTTAAAGTGTAGTATTAACATTTACATTTTTAGAACTTATAATTGATTACAACAGTTTAAATTTAAATTCTTACAATTTTGACATATCATGTATTTCTTTCTCTCATTCTGTTCTTTGCATCTTCTAAGGGCAGTTAAGGAATCATAGAATTATAGGATTTTCTGAGTTATAAGGGACCACTAAAGGCCATCCAGTCCAAGTCCCCTGCAGTAAACAAGGACACCTACACTAGATCAGGTCTCTCAGAGCCCTTTCAAGCCTTGGATGTATCCACGGATGGGACACCCACCACCACTCTGGGCAACATGTTCCCATGCTTCCCCACTCTCACTGTAAAAAATCTTCTTGTATCCAATCTAAATCTCCCCTCTTTTACCAATTTGAAACCATTTCCCCCTATTCTACCCCAACAGACTTTTTTCTTATAGCCCCCCTCAGGCTGTGCTCAGGTCTCCCTGGAGCCCTCTATTCTCCAGGCAGAACAGCCCCAGCTCTCTCAGCCTGTCCCTGTAGGGGAGGTGTTCCATCACTTGGATCATTTTTGGGTCCCTCTTCTGGATGTGCTCCAACAGGTCCACATCTCTGCTATACTGAGGACTCCAAATCTTGACACAGTACTCCAGGTGAGGCCTCACCAGCACAGAGTAGAGGGGCAGGATCACCTCCCTCAACCTGCTGGCCACACTTCTTTTGATGCAGCCCAGGATACCGTTGGCTTTCTGAGCTGCAAGGGCACACTGCTAGCTCATGTCCAGCTTGTCATCCACCAGTACGCACAAGTCCTTTTCTGCATGGCTGTGCTCTGTCCTTACATTCCCCAGCTTGTACTGATGATGATGATTGCCATGACCTAAGTGCAAGACATTGCATGGATTTGTTGAACATCATGAGGCTCATCTGAGCCCACTGCTCAAGATGGTCTAGATCTCTCTGGATGGCATCCCATCCCTCAGGCATGTTAACCGTACTCCACACAGTTTGGTGTCATCCGCTAACTTGCTGAGGAAGTAGTTGCTAGTGAAGACTGAGGTAAATACATTGTTGAATACCTCAGCCTTCTCCTTATCCACTGTCACCAGTCTGCCCATATTACTCAGTAGCGGGGGTAAGCCCCCCAGAACTTTCCTTTTCTGGTTGATGTACCTACAGAAGCCTTTCTTATCCTTCTTTACACCCCTTGCCAAATCCAGTCCCAATTGGGCCTTGGCCTTCCTGACCCCATCCCTACACAGCCCAGCAGCATTCCTATACTCCTCCCAGAGTAACTGTCCCTGATTCCACTGTCGGTGCATTTTCTTCTTGTTCTCCGGTTTGGCCAGCAGGTCCTGGTTCAACCATGCAGGTCTTTTGCATTCCTTTCTTGACATCCTACACCTGAGAATGGAGAGCTTTTGTGCCCTAAAGAAAGTTTCCTTAGAGGTCTGCCAACTCTGATCCACTCCCTTCCCTGAGGATAGATTCCCAGGAGGTTTTGTTGACTAACAACTACCTGAGGAGCTGGAAGTTGGCTTTCCTGAAATGAAGCTTCCTGATTTTACTCTTTTCCTGTTCAATATTCCTCAAGAACGTTAACTCTGCTGTTGCATGGGCACTACAGTCCAGGCAGCCTCCAATCCTGATGTCACCGATCAGTTCACCGGCATTGGTGAGCAACAGGTCCAGCATTACATCCCCCTGGTGGAACTGTCTACTACCTGTCTCAGAAAGTCATCCTCAATACATTCCAGGAGCGTCCTGGATTGCTTACAGCTCACTGTGCTACTTTTCCAGCAGATGTCAGGGTGTTTGAAGTCTCCCAGCAGTACCAGAGCCTGTGATTGAGATGTCTCCTGCAGCTGGAGGAGGAAGACTTCATCAACAATTCAAATTACCTGATCAAATTAAGTGATCAGGCAGCCCATTGGAGATTTCTGGACATGAGAAATATCTCTGACCATAGCAGATATGAAATAATCGTGTTTTATACAAACATTTAGGGTTTGATCCTTTCCCATGAAAGAAGATGTTATAATCTAGAGTGATTTCATAGACAGATGTACCAAGTACCAGTGAAAGGAATTTTTCATTTTCATAGCACATGATGAAGCAAACTGTATTAAATTGATTTCCTCATTTGTTAATTAATTTGATTTTGCCAAGCAAATGTCTCCAAGGGAAATTAATATCCCTACAGAGTGCTAGGATTCTCACTACATTGTTCCAAATAGCTATCTTCCTCCCTCCACCTGCTTTTGCCTGTATCCTAAAAACATATTCAGCGGATGTGAATAGATTGCCTTCAGTGGAATACACTGACTCATCGTTGCACAGTGAAATGAGAAAAGCCCTCCAGACTTCCTCCAGAGGACTTTCAGACGTAAGCAGTCTAGCTCTGCTGATTCTTATTTGTCCCTTGGAAATGTCATATTTGAAAGTTCACTGGCTTTGTTGGCAAAGACATCTATGTCTTTGCTAGATTTCATGTGAGGTTGGATATCTGGTACCATTCCTATGGTGCTGTAGGTTTGAGGAAGATAGAACTCCATCTCTTGGAAGCAGCATTATAATTTGAGTCAAGTAGATTTTTAAGACCTGTACTGTAACCGTTACTGTGCAAATGAAAAGAAAGAAATTTATTTTTTTTTTTTCATGTCCAAAGCAGTATGCCTAAAAGGCCAATACACCAATTCAAGGTTATTCTAGATGATAGTATTCTTCCTTAGTGATTCAGACAAGAAGGAAGAGAGTTGGAAACTGATGACCCATGAGAAATACATTCTTAAAAATGTATTCAAGTAAGGCAAAACAGAATTCTGCTGAGATCTGAAATGCAGCCAAATAGCTTATTTCCAGTGAGATGAAAATATCATTTCTTTCACTTCCCCTTCTTTCAACAGAGATTTGTAATTTTTTTTATGCCTAACTTTAAATGATCAGATGACAGATTTAAGTGACAGAACGAAGATTACATTGGTTCATCCTCCATCCTTTCATTGATTAAAATTACTTACAGATTTTTAAAAATGATTGAATTCTATATACAATGAATACAGAATATAGAGAACTATTTCCCAACCAGTTGGGGGATATTTTAGCAGAGATTTCATCCCAGGTGGATCAGTCATCCTAGAAGTGTAACTTGCCTTCTGAAAAGATGCTTTGATATCTGTCCATCTCAACTTCTCATCAGGAGTAAATATCCTGATGACTATAATTTTTCAACATTGTTTTGAGGAGAAAACACTCACCAGAAGGAGTGACAGTGCTAACATCCTCTGTGGAACATGGACATCTCCATTGGAAGGAACTCAACTCAGAAGAATTTCATCAAGGACAGAGAGACAGATACACAGCTGCAGCTGCACATTTTGTTAAAGGACAGAAAATTATGGTTTCATTATGCATTGCTTTTATCACCTATTGAGTCTTCTCTGGGACTTGCTGGGATCCAGTGAACATCTTTCTTGAAGTTTTTAGCTTCCATCTCTAACAATATATCATAGTATCATAACAATCATAACAGTCTTTCATCTGTTATTCCTGAGGCTGTACCCTCTAGCAGAAACAATGATAATCTGAACACATCCCAGTTCCTAAAGCAAAGTCTTCACAGAAGAGTAAATGTAAAAGTACTCTGTGCTAACTTGCATAGGGATACTGTTGTTCGCAAATCTTAATGGGTAAGTGCACCGCCTCAGGTGCAGAAACAGCCAGTGCACCCATGCATGCAAAAATCACAGCTAGATGGGTAGGAAGGCCAGTGCAGAGACACCCAAGTTGTTTGCACTAGGATCTGAGCAATGCTGCTCTGTCTCATGTGGCTTCACTGCTTTGATCTCTGAGACCTCAGATCTTTACACCACATATTACACACTCTTGCAAGCCAGGAGAGTGCCCTACTTACCAACCCAAAAGCAATCACCACTAGAAAGAAAGTGACTAAACGAAGTATGAAGCCAAGACTTAGCAGGAATACTGCACTACATATACTACCTCATCAAATAGATACAGATATCTGTCTTTTCCACAGTCACCTGCAACACTCTGTAATCATCTGGCCAGATGTTTCAGAAACTTCTACACTATTCCTACAGTGCCCAGGGCTGCAAAAAACTTCCTGTGTAACTTTCTGATCCATCTATGAATTATCATCTCTCAACTTGTGTTAGTAGCAGTTTCTCTTCGCATAATTCTACTCTATTGCTCCATTTCAGGAATAATTCTAAATAAATTCAATCTCCAAAACTGATATTTGAATAACAACACTGGCAAGAGCTTTCTAGTCTAACTTCTTCACTAAGGAAACACATCCTTGGCTTCCAGCAGGTTTACCAACTTAGATGCTGCACAAGCAATTCCCATCTTCTCATGTGGCTGTATGTTTTATTGAAGACCATGTTCAAAATAATCACCATATTAAAGCATACTTGGGTATTTTACGCTAATCAAATTTGTTTTATACAAAGCAGGAACTTCAAGATCAGCAAAACCTATTTTAGAGAAATCTTTTAAAGGTTTTAAAACATGAGTGGAAAACATTTTTAATTATTTTCTCATCTCCTCGCCTAAGGAAAAGAGCGTATTAGTTACCATGAAAGCAATTACCACCACTTCTAAGGGAAAGGAAAATTAAAAGAATAAATATAAAACTCCTCAAAAATGTTCCAAATTGACTTTTGATATACAAGATTGTCTCAGCTTTAACTCCCAATATCCTGGGGTCTCACTGTACTATTCTCACAACACCACCATTCTCTTGAGAAACTTCTTTATCTTAATTTCATTGTTTGTATTTATGATTTTTTTTTCATTTGTATTACATTTGTAATGGTTATGAAAGTATGAGCTGCGATTAAATCTTTGAGACCTCTATTCGAAAGTTAGTTCCTCTAACAGACATCAGGTTGTCTGACAAAACAAAGAACTAAGGCAGAACCTTGATGGTAAACATTGGTAAAATGTGTAATGGATTGTCTTTGATGTAAAAACTGTGCGTACTGTCTTTTAATGGAGTAGATAAAACAAAACAAAGCAGAAATAAAACAAAATAAAGCCGATCTGAGGGACAACTTGATAATTTGGTAATTCAGCATGTGTTAATTAAAAGGTAAAAAAAAAGAAAGATATTTTCACATGAAGAGACCTCCACATCCTTCACATAAGGCATCACTTGAATCCATCTCTACATTTTAATATTTTTAAAATAAATATTTAAGAACTCTGTGACCCTAGTAATGCTGATGATGGCATGACTTGTATGTAACATTAACAATCAGAATAACACAGTGCAAGATGTTACAAAGAATAGGTAGACTAGGTGTTTTTTTCAGATAATGGATAGAAAAGAAAGCTGACATTTTCATTTATCTATTCCTACCAAATGAAAGATGTGATCTGTTTAAAAGTTGCTGGAGTTTCACTTTATTAAAAAGCTTACATAATGCTGGCAACAGAGTCTTCAATATGTATTTTGCTGTGTGTAATGTGCACATACTATATTTCATATAACTTTAATAACTTTTCTCCTACTTCTTCACAGAAAGATGAATCTGCTTATAAAACAGGTATAACTGACCAGTCTCTTTCTTGCAGTCGAGAGCCCTGCAGCCAAGGAATATTTGGTATTTAACTTAGTAACATCTGTTACACATAAATCTGATATTATCAGGGATGAATTTTTAGGAATGGAACAGGAATTTCACACTGGACTAGAAAGAAGTAATTTCTCTGAAAGGTTCATGTATTTAAAAAGTAGTAAATTATTTTAACAACCACCTAATGGTAGATATTACACAGTATTCTCTAATTATTAATCCACTGCAGAAATGTTCACTGCTCTGAGAAAGACTTTCTGGTACATAACTTCCTGCAGTTTGATAAGGTCACAGTTCATCATGGTTTCTGATTGCGGTCTGGTGTTGGAGATGTTCTGTCTTGTCTTTGTTACTTTCTCTCACTGTGTGCAAGAAGGTTTTGTCAGAAATAGAGATCTATTGCTGTCAAGCCTGAAATGATTATTTTCACACTGCACACTTCCTTTGGAAATTTAGCTTGCTTCCACACCATCGTTTATTCTGTAGCATTTTGTAATCTTCTGTCACCATCCTCTACGACCAGATTTGAGATTTCATGATGTCAAAGTTTCTTAGCCCCTGTCATTGTGAGACTATATCCTGGTCTTTCAATTCTCACTGCATGCCAAGTCTCCTAGACTTTTTGGCACAGACGTGCTTTGTGCTAGGCTAGACCAGCAGCAATGTACCTGAGACAACGTAGTGCTGTGCAAAAGCTAGTAGCTGATGCAATGCTGTGCACAAGCTAATAAAACTCTTATTAATCCACAAGATAAGGTTAAGCATCCCAAGTACAACATTATGCTGATATGTCTATGTTGCTTCTAATTCCAGAGCTAGCTTGGATGTTTTCAGAAAGTGTGTACCTGCACCTTGTTGCATTGTGCAGTAAATCAGATGCTGATACCAGACATAATTTTTTCAGGTCTGTGACCCCTTGAAACTCAAGTACATCAATATTTCCCTTTACCTTTCTTATCTGTAATTTCCTTTCTTTCTAGGCTGGTCTAGGAATCAGTCATTTGCCTTTAGTACATGTATTTCTAGACTGTATATTCAAATTTGTAACAGATAAAAACATTCCTTACCAGAAAATCTTTCTTACTTTGAAGACTTCTGATAAGATCTGACAACTCCACAATGTCTATCCTAATTACTGATGTAAAATGTAACCAGAATGAATGTCTGGGCTTTGCTTGACTGTGAAAGACTTCAAAAAAGATGTCAAAATGCTGTATGTTTCTCAGCTGAAGAACTGCCTTTCACATAAATTTAAAGCTTTCAGATTTCTTTTGCTGTTTCTTCACCTACCCTGTTATTACAATATGTTATCTCTTTCTCCCAGAAGAAGCCAGGACTTAAAGAAGACAACAAGGAAATAGGATATAGCCAACGTTTATTCATCCACCTCAAAAGCCTGCATGAGTTGCAGAGGGGACAAATTATTGTTTGCCATTTTCTTTATGCTGTAAACGGGTGGGTGGGTTTTTTTTGTGTGTGTGTGTTGTTTTGTTTTGTTTTGTCTGTGGTGAGAAATTTTTGTTTTGTTTTGAATTTTGATTTTGTTGTTATTGTTCCTGACTCCTCTCTGCTCATATTCTTAGTTGTTTGAGACCATGTTTCCCTGCATAGCAATCAGAATGGATTTTACCACCTGTACATTATTGTGTATATATTTGCAATATAACAAAAGAACTTATATTCAGATGTTCCAGAGAAGAGCCACAAAGCTTTCCCTTCTGCTTAATGATGCAGTTTGGAAAGAAGAAATTCTCAAGAAGATTGCTCTTTTATTCTGACAGATTTAGCTTCACATTTAACCTGAGCTTTTCAGTCTTGTCATAATGCAGAAATCTCATGCCACCCAGTCTACCCACTGATCATCATGGGAATTAGGATCTCTTTGTAGGAAAGAAGGATCCAGAAACTATTACAATTTTATCCTCTTTATCTAGGAAAAAATCTCTGTATGGTTTTAATTACAGCTCTACAGCTCTTCATGCTTATTCTCTATATTTAGCTTCTTATTCCTCTTTCACATATTATGTAGACATAACCATTATAAAAAGAATAAGAAAATATCTTCTGCTCCCTAGGTCTGGAAGATCAATAATAGTGTGAAATTTAAACACCTGAAGAGAGTTTAAAGATAATAAGAAAAGGCAAGCACCGATGGCAAATTTAATTAAAGTGAATTGGATTATTTTCATTGGAACTTTAGGAAATTTAGTATTATATTACAAAGAGTATGCTTAGTTATAATTGGTCCAATGTATGAAAGTAGGAAGTCAGGAAGAGGGTCAAATTTAAATAAATGCATATAGTTGATCTATATCTCAAAATTTTTGCAGTCTAACTGAGCAAAGTCAAACAAACCATGGGAGAAAGGAAGGATTTATCATTTTTTTACACACTAAGAATGTAAGACCCTGGAAACTACAGGGTGGTGAGCCTCACCTCTGTGCCTGGAAAAATCATGGAACAGATCCTCCTGGAAGAGATGTTAAGGCACATGAGGGATGAGCAAGTGATCTAAGACAGCCAGCATGGTTTCATCAAGGACAGATCATGCCTGACCAATGTTCATTGATGGAATGACAGCATCAGTGGACAAAGGGAAGGTAACTGATGCCATCTACCTGGATGTCTGCAAGACTTTTGACATGGTACCACACCACATCTTTATCTCTAAATTTGAGACATACGGGTTTGAAGGGGGGACTATTTGGTGGATAAGGAATTGGTTGAGTGGTCACAGCCAGAGGGTTGTAGTCAATGGCTCTGTATCCAGCTAAAGACCAATAACGAGAGATGTCTCCCATAGGTCCATCTTGGGACAAATATTCTTTAAAATTTTTATCAGTGACATAGATGATGGGATTGAGTGTAACCTTAGCAAGCTTGCAGGTGACACCAAACAGTATGTTGCAGTTGATACAGCAAAAGGAAGGGATGCCATCCAGAGAGACCTGGACAAACTTAAAAGGTTAACCCATGTGAATCCAATCTCAACAAAGCCAAGGGCAAAGTTCTGCACTTGGGTTGGAGCAATCCCAGATATATACACAGACTGGGAGAAGAACTTATTGAGAGAAGCACTTCCAAGAAGGACTTAGGGGTCCTGGTAGATAAAAAACTTAACATGAGCCAGCAGTGTGCACTTGCAACCCGAAAGACCAATAGTATCCAAGGACGCATCAGAAAAGGGGTGGCCAGTAGAGACAGGGAGGTGACTGTCCCCCTCTACTCTGCCCTTGTGAGGCCCCATCTGGAGTACTGCACCAAGGTGTGGGACCCCCAACTCAGAAAAGATGTGGAGTTGTTGGGGAGGGTACAGAAGAGGGCTATGAAGATGATCAGAGGACTGGAGCACCTCTCCTATGAAGACAGGCTGAGGGAGCTGGGCTTGTTCAGCCTGAAGAAGAGAAGGCTGTGGGGTGACTTCATTGTGACTTTCTGATATTTAAAGGGGGATTATAAATGGGAGGGAAATCAACTTTTTGCATGGGTAGATAGCAATAGGACAAGGTAGAATGGTTTTAAGCTATAGGAGGAGAGATTTAGATTAATTATAAGGGGGAAGTTTTTCACAGAGAGAGTGATGGGGTACTGGAACAGGCTGCCCAGAAAGGCTGAGGATGACCCATCCCTGGGGGTATTCAAAGACGGGTTCGATGGGGTGCTGGGCAGTCCAATATAGTGCTTCATCTTTTGGTTGGCAAACCTTCTCACAGCTGGGGTGAAACTATATGATCTTCAAGTTCCTTTCCAACCCAAGCCATTCTATGATTCTGTGATGATTCTAAGATACAGCTACAGAGCATCACTTTGCAAAAAGCACTTAGGTGCACAGATTTGGCCATGGCAGAGCTCCTATACAGGCATTAGAATTATTGGCATTTAACACTTGCTACAGGACTGGGAAGTAACAGGTGTCTTCTATCTTCATTGAAAACACAGTACTTTACAGACTCCCAGTTGCTGACTTGAGGTCAGTTTTACTCAGATATGGAGGTAACTGTTTTTTAACTCATCAGGCATTGCTGAAATGGTCTTGGCAGGAGTGTCAGTTCTGAGGAAACCAGGACTACTCAACCACAGCAAAAGCTGTGGAGGAGGTCACACTGTACCCCAGGCAGTGGGACTTCCTTGTTTCCAGTGCTCAGAGTATTTTTCTTCTGAAGACATTCAGGAAGAGTTATTACATTAATTAACACATTAATTAATTGTTAATTATCATTAGCTATTGACTTTTACAGTTACATTTGTCAGAATATGAACAACTCCACAGAACCTGAACGCTGGCAAGCAGTTTTGTGTGCAGGGCACAGGGCCACATGTGGCCACACACAGTGGGGACAGGAAAAGGGAGGCACAAGGGCAAGAGAGCCCCTACCCCAGCCCCTCAGAGAGACAGGATCTTCTTGCCATGAAGCCAGCTGAGACCCACCAACATGCAGCAGTGGAACAGGCCTTCCTCTGGCATGCAGAGAGAAGGGGGAAAAAAGGGGCTAGTATTGCGACCAGAGGTCAGCCAGGCAGCATGCCCAACTGTGCATGCGCAGCCTCTCCTGTCTCTAGTCTAAACTCCCCTCCCGTTGGTTTTCCTGGGCCAGGGCTCTCTACTCCCTTTCTTGTGCTTGGATATCCCTGAGCTGAGCTGAACCTGGGCTCCTGGGCCCACTGGCAGGCTGCAGGGAAGCCCCAGAGGGGCTGGGCAGGGCAGGAAGGCCTGGTGGTACCTTGATTGTCCCATAAATACCATCTGAGGAATACACCATAAGTGCAAGTTAACAGCTGCTTTTTGGGAAATTGTGCGTGCCACTGAAATGTGTTTATATGCTTTTTGTTTCTGTCTCAATGACTGAATTCCTCATGAAGAAATTTAGTATTTAAAAATACCTTTCAGCAATGCACATAATAAGGAGAAGCGTTTGACAGCACATGTGTTATTAAGACAAAATAGAGATCCCAGCCCCAGATTCCTTCTCTGCAATGACCTAAAATTCCAGTTGTCTTTTCAGAGATGACTATATCCTTTGTGTTGTGGAATCCAGGAATAACTCATCGCTAACACACATGCAGAAATTTTCTAATACCCGGGAACTTTTTTTGTGCTTGAGTAGTAATAGGATGTGGGAAGAATACTTAAAGTTTAGGCTCTGTGAGCTACACTTAATAAAAAGGAGGAACAAATGAAAACAGCATTCACATGGAGTGTGAACATTCACATACAACCCACAATCAAGAATAAAAACATCAGCTGTACCAAGCAAGCCTCAAATGGAGTGTAACACCAAGTTAGGGTCATTGAATCAACACTTAAACAGCTGAAAAACTGACAAAAATACATTATTTTGTTTTAAAATTAAAAGATCATGCAAGGAAAAGTTCTGCCTGAAATACTGATCTGGAAATAGGAATCAACTTTAAAATTAAATGTAGCAAGCATTGGTGTGCTAATTCATAAATAGAGAAGTCTTCAAAAGTTTTAAGGGTCCAAAATTTTTAAAGAAGAGAGTTGTTTGTTGTTGTTATTTTTGTGAGGTTTTTCTTCCCCTAAATTTACTTTTAAAACATACTTTACTAAAATGAACAAATCAACCAAGCTTTTGGATCATCATTCTACAATCTCTCCCTTATTAAATGTTAGTTCTGTTCCTACCTCCTACTTTCTATGCAAAACAGTGTTTCTCTCACATCGAATTGCATAGTTCTTCCTTCTTTTATTGCAATTTCATTCTATTTTCTCACAGGTTTATTCTTTAACCTCATATTACTCCTCAGCTGCGGTTATGTGAAGACGGCCGTCTGTGTCGGCATTTAGTAAAGCTCTAGGAAAAGAAACTCTCTCTGTCTTAATTTTCTCCAAGTTCTTCCTGCTTATAAAAACTGGAATCCATCAAGTTCTTTCAATTCAATGTAAGTCATGTTTCATAGAACATAATATGATCCACAGATCCTTTAAAAATCTCATAATGGGAAAAAAAAAATTGTTGTTATCCAGAAGGTGCTCTTTGACATCTTTATCAATGACAAGGATGATGGAATTAAGTGCACCTCAGCAAGCTTGCTGATGTCACCAAGTTGAGTGGTGCAGTTGACACCATTGGAAGGAAGGGATACCATTCTGAGGGACCTCAGCAGACTTGAAAGGGGGGCCTGGGAGAATCTAATGAGGTTCAACACAGTAAAGTGCAAGGTTTTGCACTTGGGCTGGACAAATACAGACTGGAAGGAGCAGTCCTTGAGAGTAGCCCTGCAGAGAAGGACCTGGGAGTCCTGGTGGATGAAAAACTTACTGTGAGCCAGCAGTGTGCTCTTGCAGCTTGGAAAGCAAATGGTATCCTGGGCTCCATCAGGTGAGGTGGCCAGCAGGGACAGGGAGGTGACTGTCCCTCTCTACTCTGCCCTTGTGAGGCCCCATCTGAAGTACTGCATCCAGGTCTGAAGTCCCCAGTACAAGAAAGACAGGGAACCATTGGAGAGGGTCCAGAGGAGAGCCACAAAGATGAACAGAGGGCTGGAGCACCTCGCCTACAAAGACAGGCTGAGGGAGCTGGGCTTGTTCAGCCTGGAGAAGAGAAGGCTGTGGGGTGACCTCATTGCAGCCTTTCAGTACCTACAAACAGGAGAGGAGTCAACTCTTTGAAAGGGTAGATAATAGCAGGACAAGGGGAAATGGTTTTAAGTTGAAGAAGGGAAGATTTGAGTTGGATATCAGGGGGAAGTTCTTTACAGAGAGAGTGGTGAGGTGCTGGCACAGGCTGCCCAGAGAGGCTGTGGTTGCCCTGTCCCTGGAGGTGTTCAAGGCCAGGTTGAATGGGGCCCTGGGCAACCTGGTCTAGTATTAAATGTAGTGGTTGGCAGCCCTGCCTGCAGCAGGGGGTTGTAGTTTTATGTTCCTTGATGTCTTTTCCAACCCAAAGCATTCTATGATTACATGAAAGTGTTACCTGACCAAGTAAGATTCAGAGTCTTTATTATCCATTCTGCTGGGTCTCTGGCAAAGTTGCAAAATATCCACCTGAAGATTACATGTAGACCAAGAACTGTGTAAGATCTAAATGTGTGAGATTAATGCAGATAGGGCTAATTTACAAAGCAGCCCTGGGGTTTAGCAGCTTTGTTGCATGGATTCTCTGGAGGCGAAGTTGTCAAAGTCAGTGCAATTATTTGATTGTAGTCATAAGGGTATTGGATGATTCACAAGAGGACATTAAAAAAAAAAAAAGAAAAAAAAAAAAAGAAAGAAAAAAAAAAAAAAGAAAAAGCAGTTATCCAGCAAATCAGTCATCTGTAAACTTAATTTTGGGCACAATACTTAAATTCTGTGAGTAAACACCATATTTGGGATTTACCATCAGAGATGCTAATCAAGTCTCCTCTTCCTTCTATGCACAGCATGGGAGGCTGAGTTCTGTCACTTCAGTTTTTAATCCTCTCTACTTGTATCTGAGACATAATAAACGTATTTTTGCTTGAAGGAGGAATTTTGCTTCACGCTTGTGCCTCCAGTCCTGAAGAAGCTAATGTCAGGAATAGTGAGCTGTCCAGTGCATTGCTTTGAAATGGACCTTCTTTCTCTCCTCTCATTATTTATACAAAAAGTGGATGATGAAAGTGTAAGCAACCAGACTATATACTTGTTTGAAAAAGGTGTCGTGAGGGAAGTGGTGGTAAATACTGGAATTTTTCCTTTTGCATGGTAACTGCTAGGAGATGTAGGTTGCTGATGATCCTCTTTTCAGGGAGAGAATAAGTCTTAAGAGGAAAAGGAGAAGAAAGAGAAGAAAACAGAAAAGCTGAAAATAAAAATGCCAGAGGACAAAAAAAGGAGAAAATACAGGGAGAATGGGGTCAAGAATTGTCTTTTCCAGTGTCGTATCTAACCATTTAAATATTTAAGTTACAAGCAGTGATGAAAAAAAGCAAAGACCTCATCTATTTTGCCTGAATGAGTTCGTCCATCCCATTTATGATTCTATATGCATTATTGCAGCTAATAATCTATTAATGACACCAGTCTTATTGTAAAGCCCCACTTGTTACATAGCCCCAAGGGAAAATTTCAAGCGCTATTATTCAAAAGAATCATTAGGGAACATATCGAGTTCAATCACTGTGTATATGCGATGGATAAAAAGTCTTAATAATGAGTTTTATGAATTTGAAAACTAAATTGATATTCCTTAATTATTTCTAAATACTAAAGCTTTTCTATCACTCCTAAGAATGGTGTCAGACAGCAAATGTAAAATACATACCGAGTCCAAGTATCAATGCTATATTAAAGCTCAGAATATACCTAATGGGAAAAACATTCCCAGACACTGTCACAAATTCAGACAAATTTGAATGTGTAGCCACATTGTGCTGTACTTCTGGCTAACAGGACTCAACCCATCTGGCTTCTACCACTGCAGCAGATGCATCATGTATTAAATCCTCTGCTCTGTAGTTGCATAGGGCCCTCAACTTTAGAGTACCTCCTGAAACACAGAGCAACTCCGACCGATGAAACACAGATTGGAACCACCATCTGGTCTACTAAGCAGGCCAGCAATAGTGTTTCTGTGCAGCTGACAGTATTCCAGTGGAAGGCTAGCTAGGAAATTTGGTCATTGAGCAGAGCAGGTAGTATTTGTATTGGGTTCTGCTGTCATGGTTTCTGCAGCTTAAGCACTTAAAGACTTACTTCCTCAGAGAATGAGGTAAAAAGTATTTGTCTCTGCAAACTGAATCAAGTAATTTCTTTTTCTGAAATGCAGATAAATCATGCCTTTTCACTAATATTTTTCAGACATATCAGTGCTTGGCTTTGGTTCAGAAGCAATTCCCTCTCTTGAATTCTGTAGAGAAACAACATAACATGGTATGAACGTCTAATCATAAACACTGCCCATTAATTTCAGTCTTCATAGTTATATTGCTATATTGGCAAATGTAATAACATAAATCTGGCATTTCATTTGTGTCCTCAGAGGATGAAGCTATTGGCCCATACAGCTAGATGAGCTTGGTCCCTGCTCTAACAGAGCCTGACAAGCAGCACCCTGTTATTCCGTGCTGGAGAGCCAAATTGGACCCAAGCTGCAGTGACCTGCACCCTGCGCCTTGGACTGTGCAACTGTGCAGTTGGAGCAGAGCACTGCACTACATCGCATGCCAGCCACAGCCACACAGCTGCCACTTAAGAGCAAAGGCAGGGGAAACGTATATCAATCTGCAAAAGTCCATGTAGGCAGCCTCAGCAGGATAGGAAACATGTAGTGAGCAGCAGCAACTCCTGCTGCACATCAACAACTCGAACAGCTAGCTTATAAAAAGCAAATAACAGATTTTAATTTCTTTGCCAACATTTCTCTGCATGTTTCTCTAAACACGTATACATCACCCTAGCATTATCGAAGGCAAACACTTACTGAAGATAAGCATTTTACTCATGCTGTAAGCATACTTTAGCTTGCATAAGTACATTTAATGAGCCATCAGAAAATCCCCAGCACGTCAAGACTGCTTTTTACATTATCTAAGAGGCCGCTACTAAATCACACTCCATTAGTTTACACACTCAAACTGAGGAATGCATCAGAAATAAGGAAACACGATTCACCTCATTCTCTGTTAAAAATCTAATTCTACCAACTTGACTTGTTAGGAAAGTAGGAACTTCTAATTCTGCCAGCAGTTCCTGACTCTATGGGTGGGGTTGGAGGTGGAGGAATGCAACAGTCAACACGGGCAAGCCTGGAAGAATGGAAGAATTAGGTCTTAACTTATACATGCGTCTGGGGGCATATGGTCATTTAGTAACATTCTAAGGGTAATGGTTTGGAGCTGGCAGGAAATTTTATTTTTTCAGGATTAAAAGTAGCAAGGCTAAGCACCCTATATGGTTATTTCTACAGATTGTTTTACTTCCTGATACGTATTTATCATAATTTTTTGTTTTTTAGAGGTTGAATAAAAAAGGAATTTCTGGAGATGGTGGGCATGACTAACTCTGAAGGGCTGGATCTGTGCTGGGGCTGCCCTGGCTTATTGGTGCAGCTGCACAATATTGCTGTAGCATCTTCTTCTCATTTTCAGCACAGAGCTTTCCATCTTTTCTAGAGTGTAGTAGGTAACAAAAGACCACTTTATAAACATCATGTGTCCCCAGCTGGTCCTTCACAGAAGTATTCAGAACAACACCTTGAGGAAAGACAGCATTAGATCACGGTCTTGGGAGAATTCTCTGGCTGCATGGGTCACTGTGTTTACCAGTTTTTATATAGACTGTGCCAGTTAAGTACACCCAGCTATCACTCACAAAATGCCCTATGCACCAGGAACATCCCCAGAGGAACAGTTTTTACCAACCTATTTTACTCACAGAGAGTCAGCACAAGGGCATAGCATTGCTTTGTTTATTGCTTAGGGCAGTAGTTTTCATGCTGTGGTTAAAAAAATCCCAACAGTCTGGGATCTATGCTGAAGGCTCTGCACAATAGGCAACAAAGGCTATAGTTCAGCACATGTTTTATATGATCATAAAACAGTAAAGAAGCAACACAGCCACTCATTTCTGTCCCCAAATTACCTTTTGCACTGCTCTGGCACAAATGTTTATGTGGTTACTTGGAAAGCCAGAATGAGAAGCAGCACTGACTGATTTGCTTTAGGCAGGTTGCTTTTCAGCCAGAGTGGTGCTCTGGACCAGTTCACTAAGCAGTTATAAAAATGGACATACTGACTTAAATTATTTATCATATAGCAGATTAAAAAGAGCCAGCCCAGTGTAGATGGCTTTAAATTCACTGAGTAGATCTTGAATTTACTGCTGGATCTACATTTTTTAAACAGAAAAGTGTTAGAGACTGTGTGTATGCAAAGCATGATGTGCAGTGTTCTGTATTTGTAGTCAGTGCTGTTTAGGGGACCTACTCCCTCTAGGAGTTTAGGAATTTAGGAGCCCGGGGCAGGTCCAGCTCAGGAGTAGGTGACAGCCTGACTCACTAGTTATCTCCCACTGGCTATTTCTTAAGAAAAATCAGTCACCAAATAGGAGCCAAAGCTGTCACTCTGTAAGGCTTCCAAGAGATATGGAGGCAGGATGCGAAGCACTGGAACAGTATGCCCGGAGAGGTGGTGAATGCTCCATCCCCAGAGACATTCAGGTCAGGCTGGAAGGGGTTCTGAGCAACCTGATATAGCTGTAAGTTGTCCCTGTTCATTGCAAGGGAGTTGGACTTTATGACCTTTGAAGGTCTCTTCCAACTCAAACAATTCCATGATTCCATTATGTCTTCTAGTTCCCTGAGTGGGGAATTAGTCACAGATGCCTCCTCTGGGGCATTCACAGGGTTACTCTTATCACTGAGGCCTTTCAGTGTTTCCATGGGACAGTTTTGCCCATAACAGTGCCACAAGTGCCCTTGGTTTGTGCCCCAAGAAGAATGTGCAAAAGGAGAGCCCTCCTTTTGCAGGTCCAGTTGTAACCTCCTCGACTTGCAGGGAGCAAGACTTTATCTTTTCACTTAGGAGCCAGTCACAATTGGATCACTGCCAACATCTTTCACAGTACCTTTGTTCCTTTGATTTCCAGGAGTAGCCATTTAATGGAGTAAGTACAGTCAGGATGAGAATGCCTGCTGCCAGAATTATTAGTGGAAATATAGCAACCTGTCCCTTCCACTGTTACTTCATTTCTCTCTCTCTTCCCTGTTGATTAAATGCCAGCTCCTTTCTGTGTTCTCTTACAAAGCAAGCTAATTCTCCCCTCCAGCTGCAGCAGGTCCTTTTGTAGCACAGAGTGACGATGCCCAGTGGTCTTATAACTCCTTCCTCCACCGCCTCCCCAGCCCTGTATGTTGCAGCCCAGAGAAATCAGTCAGGCTTTTTTTTTTTTTTTTAATGATATACTGTGTATGTTCCACTGTGGGACCCAGATGGGTAAACAGATGAGAAGAGTGCAGAAATGACTGCCTGGAAAAATTTGGTGTAATACTGCTTGAAAAGCAAGGGCCAAGCTAAGCATTAAACATGACAGTGCATATAAAAGCCTGCAGCTTCGTAAGAGTATAATTTGTAAAACTGCCATTTTACTGAAAATCTCCCTTTTTATAGCGTACCTCTCTTAATGTAGTTCAGGAACAGTGACATTTCCTAAAGCCACAGTTGGTAAATATTTTACAGTAATCAATTCCACTGAATTTCACTTCGGGGCTATGTGAAGTAAGTGGGGCAAGGTCCAAAGAGCACTATAGCAGTTTCCAGAGGCATGAGAGTGCAATTCAATTGCTAGAATGATCTCACATATCCTGTTATATCACCACAGTATCCCAGAGGTACCCTTAGAATCATAGAATTGGAAGGGATCCTTACAGGTCATCTAGTCTAACTCCCCTGCATCAAGCAAGTTGCTCATAGCCCCGTCCAGCCTGAAAGAAACCTGTGATTAGGTTATTGCTTTTACACACTCCCCCCCCAAAAAAAACATTTTCTTACATGAGCTATACAAGAACACAATGGCACTTTCAGGTGGATATTTGTCTCTATGGTTTAAAACCCACTGTTTTAGGTATACTCATCATTCAAACCACACACTGCTATCTGAAGTTACCTCTTGAGAAGAGGATGCACATCTCCCATGTCATAGCCTACTTTGCAGAGCCCTGCCCCAGTGACTGGGGGCCTTAACTTTCTAACTGTGTCCAACAGCCCCAACTAGTAGGAATGTTTCTTGTCCCAACATTTAAGGCAGGAAAACACATTTCAGCTCTCCCACTGGAGTCTTATTATGTTCCAAACAGACTCATTAACCTGGAAGGAGAGGAGGTGAGGCATGAGGAAGAGCCTATATAACAGAGAAGGCACTCCGTTAGGAGCATAAATGGTTTAATGAGATATTACTTACAATCTCATTAAAAACAGCAACTGTCTCCACCTGCTTAACAAATCAACTAATTCTCTTCATTCTCCGCAACCCAGTCCCTGCCAGAGAAAACACACACAAAAAAAAACACCTTATTGAAAAGCTGAAACTAGAATTGTTAATAACTGGAAGTGACACTGTATAATTGGAACATTTTAGAAGCACTAATGATGGGTTTCAGTAGACGTAGCACCCACAGAAGAGTGACTACGTCTCATGCTGGTAAAATTTCCATGGATTTTCCCAGGAGGGCATTGCATCTGGCATTCTACTCCAATTATGATATGCAAAACGGTTTCTGAAGAGGAAATGAAAAATGGCATATTTAAATGAAACAATAGGGGTGGAGATTAATTTTTACTAATTAGGCAAGTTTTTATTTGGTAAGACTTTAGTGTTCGTGTACTTCACAGAAAGAAATAGGGGATATGGTAGATAGCATAACCACGCCACTTGAACATTTCTTTTTATTTGTTTATACATTTATATCTTTGAAACTTGGAATACAATCAGAACAGAGAGTTGCAAGTATTCATCGAACTGCTGTAGTGTTTCAGTACAGCACATGTTAGGGCACACAGTGGAATGGAGGGAACGTCATAAAAACCGAAAACGGAGAAAGCAGCATGCTGTGGCATATGACACATGTAGCAGCGATAATGTAAAAAGATCGTAAGGTCCTATTCACTTCTTTAGTTGTGGGCTGGATTGGAAACTTGGCTTCTTGAAATTAAATTCATAATACATCATCAGCAAAAGTTCTGCTTGTTGGTATTTTTATGAGCTTTGCTTTGTACCCTGCTTAAGACCCTATTTTTTGGATGGGGTGGGGTAAGGGAGGAGGGAGTGATTTTGTTTGCAGAACTAGTTATTGGAAGAACCAAGTTGATTTGAAATGAAATAGTGGAAAACCTAGAATACAGTGATATGAGGCCAATACAACACAAATATTAGGGAAGGAAATTACCCAGTGATAGGGATCTGCCTACCATGAAGCTAGTTCCTCAGTGAAACCAAGGTAAATCATTGTTTAGGCTCTCTTTGTTTACACCATGCTTTGAAAATATGTGATGCCATCAGTAACCTGTCATTCACAAACTACTGTATCCATTAATTCTTACTGACATTTTGTTTCATATTAAAAAGAATCTGATACTTCGTCATCAAATTAGTATTTTCTTATTTCTTTGCCTTGAAATTCTATGCTCAGAAAGTGAAAGTGGAAGTTTTTCTTCTTTCCAAAGTAATTAATCACTTGAGTTTTAAGAGCTGTTGTTCAGCAAAAGTATCTTTTCTATAGCAAGACAGTTTGTCATTAGAAAAACAGAATCACAAAATCACAGAATCACAGAATCACCAAGGCTGGAAAAGACTTACAAGATCATCCAGTCCAACCATCCACCCATCACCAACAGTTCTCACTAAACCATGTCCCTCAACACAATGTCCAAACGTTCCTTGAACACCTCCAGGGTTGGTGACTCCACCACCTCCCTGGGCAGCCCATTCCACTGCCTGATCACTCTTTCAGAGGAGCACTATTTCTTAATGTCCAGACTGAACCTCCCCTGGCACTGCTTGAAGCCATTCCCTCTAGTTCTATGACCAGTTACATGAGAGAAGAGGCTGACACCCAGCTCACTACAACCTCCCTTCAGGCAGTTGTAGAGAGCAATAAGGTCTTCCCTGAGCCTCCTCTTCTCCAGACTGAACATTCCCAGCTCCCTCAGCTGCTCCTCATCAGGCCTGTGCCCCAGACCCACCTCAGCTTTGTTGCCCTTTGTTGAACATGCTCCAGGGCCTCAGTGTCTTTCTTGCAGTGAGAGGCCCAAAACTGGACACCGTATGGGAGGTGCGGCCTCACCATAGCTGAGTAGGGGGGGACAATCACTTCCCTGTTCCTGCTGGCAACACTGTTTCTGATGCAAGACAGTATGCCATTGGATTTCTCGGCCGCCTGGGCACACTGCTGGCTCATGTTCAGCAGAGCATCAATCAATACCCCCAGGTCCATTTCCTCCACACAGACTTCCAGCCACTCTCCCCCAAGCCCATAGGGTTGTTGTGGCCAAAATGCAGGACCCACTCAGAATGACTTTAAGTCTGTCCATCTGGTAGTGCCTTTTGTAGTTCAATTTTCTATTGCATTGTATTGTGTTCTATTCTATTCTATTCTATTCTATTCTATTCTATTCTATTCTATTCTATTCTATTCTATTCTATCCATGTTTCCCTTTTTCCAGCCAATGGGAACTTCATCAGACTGTCACGACCTCTCAAATATGATGGATAATGACTTATCATCTTCATGGGCCAGTTCCTTCAGGACCTTTGGATGCACGGTCAGGTCCCATAGCATTATGCACATTCAGATTCCTAAGATGGTTTCAAACCTGATCTGTTACCAGACTATTTAGGTGTAGAAGTATTTCATGTGGACCTTCAGCTGTCCAACCTTCCCAACAGAACCTTTTGAGTGTTCTGGGGCATTCCTCACTATACTACTGATGGTTGCACTGTTCCTTCCAGTTGCTTGAAAGCATGTGAATGTCATGGTTTGGATCCCACTCCCCAGATTCACAGCCTATTACTTAGTTGAATCTCTTCAGAAATGCACAGTGCTATCACTTGCTCATATGCAGTCAGGAGCAGGATTGATGACTGCAAGCAAATTGGTCTGTAGTACTGTGAAGGGGTAAAATGGAAATCAATGAGACTGGCACAACACAGACCATTTCCAATGAATTTTATAGACAACGACATGCATTATAGCAGAAAAACAGAATAAATTAGTAGGATTTAAAGGGATCATGAAGAGTAACCTGCCAAGTATATGCCTGTAAAGTAGTGTATGTTGAACAAAGAGTAAAGACCTCACTGAGGTCAAGGGAATATAACTTATGAGATGAAAGCAAGATATGGTGAGCATCTTCTTAGCATGAACATTTGCCCAACAAAATTCCTAGAGATTAATCCTTTCTTTACTTTTTTTCCCCAGCTGCTCTGGAGGCTATGCCTCTAGTCACAAAGATAATAATTTATGGGGAGAGGGAGGAGTTAATGGTCCTTCCTCTCCACAATCACTATTATACTTTGGTGTGCTACCTATGCTTCAGCTCATGCAATATAGACATGGAGAGCATGTTTCCCTTTTCCAGATCTACACTGACTCTGGCAGTGGGCCCTTCAGATCTGGACCAAGTTGCTGTGAACAAGGCTTCCAAGAAGCTTCTGGAAGACTTTATTAAAACAGACAGTGAGGTGGGTTGAGAGCTGGCTGACTGGCAGAGCACAGGTCATCGTGGTGCAGAGTCTGGTTGGAGACCTGTAACTAGAGGTGTTCCCCAGGGGTTGGTGCTGGGTCCGGTCTTGTTCGACATCTTCATCAGTGACCTCGACAAGGGGATAGTGGCCACCCTCAGCAAGTTTGTTGATGATACAAAGTTGGGAGGATTGGCTGACACACCTGAAGGCTGTGCTGCCATTCAGCGAGACCTGGACAGGCTGGAGAGCTGGGCGGTAAGAAACAGGATGAGGTTTAACAAAAACAAGTGTAGAGTCTTGCACCTAGGGAGGAATAATTGCATGCACCAGTACAGGCTGGGGAATGCCGGAGATCTGCTCCGCAGAGAGGGACCTGGGTGTCCTGGTGGACGACGAGTTGGCCATGAGCCAGCAGTGTGCCCTCATGGCCAAAAAGGCCAATGGTATTCTGGGGTGCATTAAAAAGAGCATGGCCAGCAGGTTGAGGGAGGTGATCCTCCCCCTCTACTCTGCCCTGGTCAGGCCTCATCTGGAGTACTGTGTCCAGTTTTGGGCTCCCCAGTACAAAAAAGACAGGGATCTCTTGGAAAGAGTCCAGCGGAGGGCCACAAAGATGGTGAAGGGCCTGGAGCATCTCCCCTATGAGGAACGACTAAGAGAACTGGGTCTATTTAGCCTTGAGAAAAGACTGAGAGGGGGGCAAAGTAGCTAGGCCAGACTCTTTTCAGCAGTGTGTGAAGACAGGACAAGGGTAAATGGCCAGAAACTGGAGCATAGGAAGTTCCGCATGAATGTGTGCAGGAACTTCTTTACGGTGAGGGTGACGGAGCACTGAAACAGGCTGCCCAGGGGGGTTGTGGAGTCTCCTTCTCTGGAGATATTCAAGACCCGCCTGGACGCCTACCTGTGTGACCTGCTGTAGGGAACCTGCTTTGGCAGGGGGGTTGGACTCGATAATCTCTGGAGGTCCCTTCCAACCCCAATGATTCTGTGATTCTGTGAAAAAGCAGCATTGTCACTTCTGCCAAGGGTAGTGTCTTTCTCAAGAAGCCTTTTGGAGCTTTCCATCACTTCTTAACATCACTTCTTCACATCAATCTTAATCTAGCAAGGTACCGACTCTGTAAACAGCACACGATATTGAAGAAGTGATAATGACATATTTTATATTTGGGACTGATTATTTTCCAACACTGCTAACTGGGGAGCCTTAGTGAATGAATGACGTGAAATTTCCTGAAAAACAATTTTGCTAGGAATTATTTTTAAAATAACAGAGAACAAACTAGGTTGTGTAGGGGAGGTTTTGTCAAAATGTGAGACTGCAAGATATCACTGTATACGTTTTTTTTCCCCTGTTTGTTTTTAATTCTTATTTATTGAAAATAAAGAATCCAATCAATTGAAAACGTGCTATGATAAACCACTCTTGAAAGTATTATTGAAAAAGGCTGCTGAATTTTTTCTTATAATTATACAAGTCTGGTAATGTATTTTTCACTTATTTGGGACTTGGTGATATTAATTAATCAATATTTTAGAAATTAAAAGATGAAAGAGCCAGCTAAAGAAAATCAATTCCACTGAATTTAATTCCGTACTGCAAATAAAACTTGAAAACTTAGCAATTGTGTTGTACTCTTTGGATGTACATAGGCACTGATCATAGGCACTGATGCTCAGACTCCAGCAGTCCTGCTTAGATAGTGAATTACTGAAAAAACACCGCTCTTTTACCAATTTTCTGAAGTATAGTGGTGATACTGATTTAAACAAACAAATTGTAAAGGCAGGATTAGCTCTGCTTCAGTGATATTACGGAATAGCGGTTCTATCTATTCACAGTTCATGAGGTTAGTCTCTTAAGAAACATTTCCTCGACTGAATAGCATTTTCACTATGGCTCTTTATTTACTCTTACTTAAATTTTCAAGATGATATACCATCTATGCAGAAAACATATTGGAGCAAAAAGATCCCCAAAGAAGAGCAGAAAGACTGAGATAAAGTGCAGCAGTCATTTTGTTTCTCTTTGAGCTACTAAGAAAAGGTGACACAGGACATTACAAAGTAAAACTACCTGAGGCTTTTACACTACCAAACATTCAACTCTACCCGCTATTCTATCTTTCCAAATCCTAGCCTATACACTGCCTTCCTTCCCTTACCCATTGCAAACATACTGAAGTCTCAACATATTCTTAAATTTATCTCAGTGAAAACTACCTCAAGTTTATATGAGTTTTCATCTGCGGTTCAGGTAGAACAGTTAAAAATTCACACTCAGTGTAAGCAAAGAAAGTCCAGTACAGTTGTGTAATTCTTTGTAAGAATAATCTTATTTGTCCACTTTCAAGATGGGCATTTTGCACTGAGACACATGAAAAGAGAGAAAAAGTGTAACAATTTATTACAATCTGTCTTCTGATGTTTTTACATGGTTTCTTGCAAACTGCTGGTTCCTTCTCAATTTCTCCACACGCCTCATGAGTGATGAGCAGTGGATCACACTCCAATACCAATTCACAAACATTATCTCTAGATGGAGTTGATCTGTAGGCATCTTAAGGCATTTCTTGAGTAGAGTCTTTAATACGCTCAGACTTCCTGAACTCATCTATGAAACAAGACTAAAATTGTTTCCCCTCTTCAAATTACAAATTCTTCATTGAAATGTTTTTTCTTACTTTAGGTAGATATATGTGCATGTTTATTTAAATGCATACACGCATACACACAGAAGCTGAAATTCTAACAATGGTGCAGCAGTGACATGTAGTCCTGAGTAAGATTGGATAAGAATAATTTAATATCAAAATAATGGTTTAGAAATACATCTATTTATTTTGCCTTGCTCTCCTTAGTAAGTGACTTTTAGTATGTAAAGGCTATACAACAGTGGCCCACAGATATTTGCACTGGTAATGTGAAGTCTTTGTCTTAAAATCACTGAAAAATGTATTTAACTTTAATTTAGATGCTGAGGAATAGGTTCCAAATAGTAGAAACTATTGCATTAGCTCACAAAACCAGCAAGTTCATTGTGACTGACTGTAATTTATAAATGTTTATAGGAATTAAAAAGCGTATGAAACAAATGCATTCTTGCTTTAAACCAGCTAATATTTACAGCATTCAGCTTAAAACTGCTTGTGAGATACAGATATGAAGAAGTGAAATTTTTTAATCCTCTAAATGTATCTTAACCACAACTTCCCAACAAGATGTACTTTTCTTCCAAGACTAATTGCTAACAGAAAGACGTCTTTGTAAACTATAAATTTTTGTCATCAGTTCAATAGACCAGGGCAGTATGCTGGATGATCTCAAACCTAATAGTCTTAATGTCTTGTTTGATTCAAATGTATAGATATAATTTACTCCATCTGAACAACCACCACAGTTTAAAGCCAGAGCCTTCCATATGTATTAAAAGGTTGTTTATTTTTGTTCTCTGTTTATCTTTATTAATAAATAAAAAAAATCCTTGAGGAGGTGTGTTTATTCTGTATTTAACATTCACTGTATTAAAAAGAATATTATAAGTATGTTGTGCATTCATCTGTAAGAAGCAACCTCTGTCTTTTCTGAGTAAAATTCAAAAGGTATGTTCACTTCATAGCTAATATTAATCTTGAGATTTCCCATTAGATTTTAGTACAAGACTGTCTCAGCTCAGTTAATAATTCACATTCCCTTGAGTTTCTAGGATGAGTTATTTCATAATTGAAAAAATGCAGATGAGCTTAACAACAAATAGCAAGGGCAGGTGATGTTTTATATTTCTTTAGGAAGGAGAGTATCACATTAAACAGCAAAGAGAGACTTCAGTTAATTCAAATAGCTAATCTCCAAATCCATCCATTCAGCTTATCTACCTGTTTATAACATAAAGTAGCCAATAATACAGCAAGAGCTTTTGAGTACTACAGGAGGTAATGTATAATGTCTGAACGTTTAAATATGTCACTCACATATCTTTCTTTTGTTAAGTCTATAATTTAATGCTGTATGGACAATGACAGAAATTGCATGAGTTTGCAAGTAGACCAGCATTTAGAGATTATTTGAGATAGTGGCTGACTGGTTAAAAAAGTAGGTTCTGTCACTCATAAAAAGTTCAGAGAAGGTCAGATCTATTCATGTTTAAATAGCTGGTTTAGTGCAACACAGTTTGTTGATATTCCATTCTGGAAAGGATAAACATAATGAACTTCAGAGAAGTCATTAAACAAATATATTTATAATATCATCAACAATCAGTTGATGTAACTGTAATGAAAGTAGTAAAAAACAAAACAAAACAAAAAAAACTAAGTAAAAGACAGAAATAGAATGAGAACTGTAAGCCACCATCTACTCCCTTGGTTTATTATTAAACCCAAAGTTTTCTACTGACAATTCCTACTCTTTGCCAATGTGCTGAAGTACTGTTTGGACCTCAATGGATCACAGATGTCTTTATTTCATATCAGGTTGTGGAGCTGTTGTTGTAAGCAGATCTGTAGTTACCAGAGTCTGTAGAATTTTATGGAGAAAGTGTAACAGGTCTTACAAAGTGGCCTATGGGGGGTAGAATTTATAGTCTCAAATTATTTAAGTGATTCTGGCTTATTTCCATATTTGAGTCACTTATCCATTTAACAGGTCTCCTCTCTCTAAATAATAAAAGAGAAATATTTTGCTGAAGTAGATCTGTTAGGAAAAAATGTGCTGCAGTGGTAGGAAAATGAAGTTAGTATACAATTTAAGGCCACGACTCCAGTATACATTTTTAGTAATAGTACTTCTGCTGGCATCTGTTATCTGAATACATATATATTATTTGTATTCCCTTAAAATAACTATCTTTCTGTTAAAAGTGACCACATTTTGTGATACAGGAGAATGAGGCTTTCATAAGTATGCTTACTGAATGCTGTTAATTATAGGGGTAGTCAAACTTCCAGCCATCAATGTAAGCAAGGTTTCTTTACTTGAATGTCGATAGCATTAGGGAGGTAAAATGTAGCAACTGTCATCTGCATTAATTCAGTTCTCATAATTGGGATCACTTTCTCATTATAATCAATATAGATTATAGAAATAGACTTGACTAAACTTTTGACTATAAGAGCAGTTGAGGTTATTAGGCTAAAAGGAGATATCTGTCTTGCAGGTATTGACCTGAATTCAACAGATCCACAGGTTTCATCAACTGACTTCTCTCTGGTCTGCTTCTTCTTTACTATTTCCCTAGCTTATGTTGAATAATGATATTTTCTATTATTACTTACAGTATTTACATCTGCTGTGTATTTGTTATGTACTACTAAGTGGTCTTCATCCTTATACTTTCACTGCTGTAGAAAGCAAAGTTAGAATGGTAAGAAATTAGGAAATCTTATCTTTAGTGAAGAGCACTCTCTCACACCCCTTTAAAAATAGCTTTTTGTCTGTCATTATCAACTTATGTGAATCATCAAATATCAACTTGACATAACACAAATAATCAGAACCCTATATTCACCCGACTCATACGGGCAGCTAACTAAAATGAAAGAGAAAGCCATCTCTGCAGAAACAAATGGGATCCATAACCCTCTTGCCAATCCCTTCTTCCCCTGAAGAAAAAGATGCATGTATTCATAAACTTTCTAGAGAATTTATTAGTTCATGATGCATGTCTTTTCAGAATGCAGAAATAAGCTATGAAGTTTTTAATTAAAAGAAATACACTATTTTCCTTGTTCCTATTGCTCAGAGTTCTTCAGTCTGTTGGATATAAAGAAGATTCCAGCAATTTGTGCTTAAGAATAAAGTCATCTGTTTTTCTCCAAGATTTAAATTACTTCACAGAGAAACTTTTGTGTTTACTACGGCTGATATGCAATATGAAATACTGGTGCTGCACATATGCATCACAAATGCAGTGCTGTGGTGCTAAACCGGGTGACCTCCACCCTTCAGAGCCCCAGGGAAGACCATACAGGTGGGTGACTGAAGCACACTGCCAGCTATATTTGCTGATAACTTCATCTACAAAGACTTTGCATGTGCCTGAAAGAAAATAAAATCTTTCTGGTTTGATTTTTCAAATATGCTGCTGGGTGACTGTTATTAGCCTAGTCTTTTCACCACACTCCTTGAATATATTGACTGTAATTAAAGTTCTCAATAAAAAAAAAAAAAAAAAAAAAAAAGGACCAAGAGCAAAATTAATTTGATTTTCTATGATTCAAATTCAACCCACATATGCCTGAACATTTACAACAGTTCACATTAGAGTCACTGCAGTTTTAATTCCTTCATCCTTGCTTACTGTCACAACAAATTAAGTTAGATTGGCTGTTTTGAGATTTTTATGGCTTTCTGTGTTCTTGGTACTTAAATTAAAGACTCTTTTAATCCATGACATGATGTCGAACAACCTCAGAAATAAGTTATGACATCAATAAGATTATGTTTTCATGAAAACGATGGCAAGTCACAGTCAATAAGGCATTCTATAATGTTATCAGCAAAAAAGGAAGAAATATTAGAGAACTTAAACACAAATGGAAAACAATATGAATGTATTTGTATTTTTTTTTCTCTCTCTTCACTTTGTATCTTGGAGCATACAATTATAACTAGTGTGAAATGATTAATGGAGTAGTATATTCAACAGTTTAAACATCTTTTGTAGAATAATCACAAAAAGACAGATATGACATCAGAAATATTAATTATTCAATTTATAGTGCTTGACTGCTTTGCTCTGAGGTTGATTTATCTACAGCTTAGGTGTAATGGACCAGAGAAGATGTATGTTCTGAGTCCTACACATTGATTGACTAAGTAGTTTCCAAAACTTCTGAAGAATACATTTCAGTTTAGTAACAGAAAATGTTTTCCATGAGTATTTCCAAAATGTGACATCAAATTCACTTTTTACAGTGTTTTTACCATAAAAACAATTTTTAAAACCTTGAATAATTAACTTTGCCTTTTTAAAACATATTCTCTTGTTCTTTAGTTTGCATTTAGCTTGCTAACATCCCTATCACAAAAAGCTCCCTGGTGTTCATGTGGTGTTTCTACTATATATATATATATATATACTACTATATACTACTATACTACTATTCTACTATATATATATATATAATACCAGTATGTTTCATCAGCAAGCACAATGACAGATCAGGTGTCCTTTACTTGTAGTTACATGTCAGTGCTCAAATGATGGATAATTGCCAGTGACAGACCCAAGACTGGAATGGGAGGAATCAAGGGTCACATGAAGAGATGGAAGTGACAGAGCAGAGCACTCAAGGCAGCAGCTTTTGAGAAGTGCAGATACTGTTTCAGGCAGCAGCAACAGAGATCAGCACAGAGGCCATGTTTTTTATTTATTTTTCCAGGAAATGAGGTATCATAAGCTAGAAGCTGCCTGTTCTTTTCCATATTAGTAGTTTGCGGTTCAGAAATTTTTGACAAAGGAGAATCATTGCTGCCTGCTTGTGTTTCTAACTGGCAGCAATTATTAGCTACAGCTGAGCGAGAGGCGTTTCTGTAACTGCAGGCAATGGTAGGTGGAAAACTTGTCAGGGAGTCTTTTCCTCTGACAGCAGAGGAGAGAGTAACATTTCCCAGTTCTGGGAATACAGTAACTTCAGGAATACAACAACTTATTCATAAGGATGGCATAATATGGTATAAATGTTGTCTTTAAAAATGCATGTTAGCAAAAAGAAGATTGTGTTGAAGGTTCCCTGTAAGCTTGCTGTGAGGTAACTTTTCTGGTAAACAGAAAAGCAGAACTACTAAGGCACTTGTGGCCATCTAAAGTAATGAAATTCTGAGGAAAAAATGCGCTTCAGGACTTGCTGACTTTGAAGAAATAACCTATTCAGAAAAAGACACAGCTCATTAAAAGTACAGTGTTGATTTTACTGACAATTCCTAAGCAAATATGAATTTATTCCTCATATCTGTTACTTGATCTTCCACACGGACTCCAAAGATAATCAGAAGAAAAAATACTGATTAACTTGTCATTTGTACTGTATAATATCTATGCACTTGCAGGGCACAGAGGTTGTTTCAGGCAAGAACAGCTTTACAGGTATAATTGCCAGTAGTATCAAGTAGAAGACAATTGGTAACAAAGTCCTACAGTGATCCTGCTTTAGTAATCTAATTGGTCATCTAACCAGGCGGTGTCACTGGGAACATCAGCCTCAGTCTGAAAAAATGAAGGTGCTCCAGATGTTTCCATGCTCTCTGGTTTCCAGTCAGCTTTCTGGCAAATCCTCACGTACATGTGCTATGCAGATAATCAGTTAAAGAAGTCCTGGTTTATGTTTAAGATGACCAAAGATTAGTTTGTGGAGCACCTCAGAAACAGGAAATGTTACTTCCCATAATGAGAAC
Source organism: Alectoris magna (assembly GCA_030625065.1). Lineage (NCBI taxonomy): Eukaryota > Metazoa > Chordata > Aves > Galliformes > Phasianidae > Alectoris > Alectoris magna. The sequence goes on from CM060560.1 coordinate 67,893,482, forward strand.
CATAACCCCCTAAAAATCTAACCTCAACCCTACTGGAAAATGTGAAGACCTTTCACCAAGAAATAAATAAATTGCCATACAAGAATGCCATTGATTAGAGGTGGCTACTGTTAACAACTTAAAAAGAGAAACTTCTGGAGAAAAACTAAAATCTATACAAAAATTAAGAATATGTATCAGCACTATTAAGGTGGTAAAGGATTACAGTTAAGCATTTCTGGAAACTCTAAAAAAAACAAAACCCAAACAAACAAAAAAAAACAACAAAAAACCCCAGAGGAATATTTCAGATATTTGACTCTTTATAACACAAATTAAAAGGGATACTCTTTATTTTATTCCTCTTATATGTGTAGTGAGTAGTTTTATTTCTCTTAATTTTTCTGCTTTATATTAGTATCTACTTGCCTTTTATTGATTTCATTCTCAGAATTTAATTTCCCTGAGAGGATTTATAGTATGATTCTCTTACATGCACTGTATCTCATCCATCATCATTAGCATTGGTTTTACTACTGTGAGTCATCATTATCATTTGATATATAAAAGTGTAGGGCAGAAGCCTCTTTGCATGGCCTGAGTTACTTTTCAAAATGTTTTTTCCTAAACTTGCATAGTTGCATAACTTGTTGGAGATAAGATTTCCCCTCCATCATTAAATTTCCTTTTGCTCATTGCTTATCTATCCTAAACAAAATTCATTTCATTTCAAAACAGAGCAATGCTTATTTGTTGTTTTGCTTGTATTAATAGGTTTGTGACCCCTAGGGATACTTGTTTCACTCTCATCTGTGTAAAGTGAATTCTAACTATGCTCTGTTTTCCTAAAGGCCATTACAATGTAAGAAGATAAGATCAAAACTTGCAAACTCAGTGCACAAGTCTATTGCTCATCGCTGGGAAAATATGCTGCTCAAAGAACTCTTTGCTCAACAGAAAGCAGAGCTTGCTCTTTTCCTATTTTCTCTGATTATAGAGTCCTTTTATGCTCTCCTGTGTCTCTTGTAATTTTCAAAAAGTGAAAGAAATCAAACTGAGTTTCATATATCACTGAAAAATTTCTACTCACACTTAGAAGAAACGTATGCTCCTTTGAATATGTCCATAAAGAACTAAAAAAGTGTTGAGTTAGAATATATGTTGAGAGAATGCAAATAATCACATAGTACTTTGTCAAAACTTGACAGAATCTAATTTGAGAACAGAAACACACTTTTATTGATAAAGATAGCCTGACATGTTTATTATTTTCTTAAAGATTGGTCCTGATAGCCTTACTTGTCTTCATGTGAACTCTCAAATAGATATTAAGTTTTATTAGTATCCGTGTGACTTTGACAAACCTTAACCCCTATAATTGAGAAACAAGTTTTTTTCAGTGGATACTGCTTGAAAATACTAATTCTGAAGTGGTCCACACATAGGAAAGAAGAACAGCCCATACCTGTGTTTGAATCATTGTGCTCAGAAGTACCACAACCTTAATGACTTCTAAACAGTCCTCTTTTCTGGATATCATAAGAGTAAACTGACTCTTTTAAAGAGTGGCTGCAATGTGGGGAGCTGGATCATGAAGGGAGGTGGGGTGTGGCCTCCACAATGAGTGGCAATGTAAGCGGGTACTCTGTTGAACACCGCTGTCCTGCTGTGTGGACATGTCCTTGCAGATCTCTTATCAACATGTCAGCGATATTTTGGTTATTTTAAGTGCAAGTTTCTAATACAGTATGACCATTTGTTAAAAAAAAAAACACCTGTAACAAATACGAAAGATTTCATACCTATCCTTTATTCCATCTGCACTTTACTTTCAAAATTGCAGGTTGGTGCTTGCTGAATATGGCAACTAACTGGAACACTGGTATTCCCTGATATCTTCATGCACAGAATTATCAAGTTGGTAATTTCTAAGTAGAAGGGTTTTTGTTTATGGCCAGGGAAAAAATGTACTTACACATTTTAAAAATGTCCCTCAAAATTTATTGAGAAGATTTAGCCTTACAGTTTGGTTGATTTAGCCTTACAGTTTGGTTGTAAGATGGTTGGCCTGGGTATTTTCTCCTTTTTTTTTTTTTTTTTTTTTTTTTTTTTTTTTTTTTTAATTGATCATTATTTTATTTTACTGCTCTGCTGTCATTGAAAGCATCATGACCCTACACATTTCTTTTACCTTCTGAAAACTATAGCAGAGGGAGAAGAGCAGAGGATGTCACTACAATCAGGGGATTATGGAACAACATTCAATGCATGAGATATTCTCTGAAAAGAAACAATCCCCTTAAAGTCTTAGGTTAAGTAATATATGAATTGGTGTCAACATTGCATGCAACAGAAATTGCTTATCAAGGTGAGTATGGTCTACTCACTGCAACATACAGACCAATGTAGTGCATGACAAAATTATTCTCTGTCTCCCAGTGTATTTCCTTTCAGGCCTGAGGAAAGTACTCGTCTGGAGAACATATTTTTCTATTTCTGATCTGTCCATGTATCAGAACTGATTTCAGTGCACATTCATTTTATGCCATTAATGAAGAAATAAATTTTAGTCCCTTCATTCCTCACAAATCCTTTGTCTGTTTTGTATAACAAATGTTTTCACATGATCAGGATTTAAATGCTATCAGATTTTCACTGTCAGCTCTTCTACAACCTTCTTTATTTATTGGATTCATTTGCCTACATAATTCAGACTCCAGATTGCAACTTATTTAGATCAGTGACTGACCTGACAGTTAGGGATCTTGATTCAGGCTGTTAGATGTTTTTCTGTCCAACATTCCTTTCAGCATTTGCCTAAATACCTTTTTTCTGGGTATGTACTTTAAACTCTTTCATTTACTGATTTATTTTTTGCTTCCTATATGGATTTATATTGATCTAGCTACCTTAATCAATAATTCATTATGCCCTGGAGTGGAATTTTTATTATTATTTTCTGGCTCCAATATGTTGTGATTATGAAAACAAAATGAGCAAAATTATGGGCCAAGTTGCATTAATTGAAATTAAATTGAATTTTATTGATGCTGTTCCAATTTGAAGCTGAATATTCCCATGGCAGTTTAAATGGCCATGCATTTTAAATGTATATTACTAGCATCCCTCCTGTGGTAGACTTAGCACACAGTTACAAACCAGCACTGCAATTTGGCATCAGTGGTCTGAGGATCCCACGGACAGTTTAGGAATTCTGTTTGGTATGAGGGACCCTGTGTTATGTCCATGCAATTGAGGCTTCATTTGCAAGAAAATACAACTTTATTTGCTTCACCCTTTGCCATATTCTAGTAATGAACTTCAAACCACAACAACTTGATGTAAGCAATCAAAATCCAGAAAATGTTCATAATCCTCTGCCCATTTGGCATCATGCTCAGGCAAAGAGTACTTCAGTCTGATTTCTAGGAATCAAGCAGGCATGCAGCAGATTGCTCAATAAGTCTGACTACGTATCTCATCTGACAAAGGCTAAATATGTCAGGACATGTGAGGAGAGGAAGAAGAAACAGAGCAGAAGGAAACCGGTTTCACAGGGGACAGATTTCATGATTTGGAGAAGAAAAGCAATGAAAGATGGGGATAACAGATTTTATGGAATTGCAGTGTCCAGAGAGCAAATGATACTTAAGAGTTTTCAGTTATATATTCATTAGCTCAATAATGATATACATAAGTTGGCATCTATATGTATCCTTGATATTTGTTAATTAAGTTACAACATGTGTCTGAAAATGGGAATTTCAGACCCAGATCTCCCAGAAATTCTTCAAGACCTCAGAAAAGGTATTAATCAGAGGAGCCCGTAGCATCTCTGAATTTCCCAAGCTGGCTACGTGCAAGACCTGGTTGTTGCTGTTCCTACTGGCAGCTCTTTCCCTCTCCCAAGCAGTGCATGCCCTCATGTCAGGGAAGCCAAAGGGATGCCACTTCCATCCTCTTGCACTATAGCTCGCAGATCAGGAGAACAGTCATGGAGATCTAGGGAGCATTGTGTGAAATGGTACTACCAGTATTACTCTGTTAATTCGCTTGCCATTGCACAACAGGGCAGAGATTGCATCTCCACTCAGCCCACACTATAGCTACTGCAGGATCATACCCAGGCCTGTGTTTCTTTTAAAGTTCTTGTAGGAAAGAATCATGCTTTAAAGTTTCTCCTTGGCAGGTGCAGCATCAATCATCCAGCAGGTTGTTTGTCTTCTCTTTACTGCTGAGACTTTGAGAGGGATTCATCAAGTATTAATGAGTCCTCTAGGTTGCTTGCTGAGAGCTATAAAACTGCAGACTGTAATTCTATGCTTTGAAAAGAATATATCTCTCTGTCTCTGTGTACGTTAAAGGTGCTCTCTGAAATAATTAAAGGGCAGAAGGACAGGGTACAGCCAAAACTTAAAAAAAAAAAAAAAAAAAAGCCCAGTAACTACCCATGTCATTCTTCAGTTGCTTTGCTGAAACCTTTTTATCTCTGCCCATAAAAACAACTCTGCATGGATGTGCCAGACAACACTGTTTTGGCAGTGAAATTATAGCTAAGAAACTTGTGAGGGAAATTGATGTTAAACAGCTCTGAAAACACCCAGCCCAATAGAAAAAAAATAGTTTGTCAGTGCAGAATAGGTATTGTTTACTGTACCTGATACAAGGATGATCTGAAAGTATGGCCTCTTGGGGCTAAGTTATTTGATAAGCCATGAAGAGACGACTAAAAATTCGAATCTCCTCTGATAAACAGATTTTCAACAAAATGCATGAATTCAAAGTTCTGTATGTGAGTGTGGTTGCATGTCCTCATGCTTGTGTTCACATACCACAGTAAAGATGAAGAGAGAATGTCTGAATAAAGAGTATTAAATGCCTTAATCTCTCAAAAGCTGCAAAATCCAATGGGGAATAGTAAGCATGTCAGAGGTAGTTTCTCTGTATATTTGAGTGTAACGTGGAGGCTAGAACTGATTCTGGCACCAGAGCCACTGACTGTTCTGGGGAAAATATATATATTTTTTCTCTTTCATCTGGGTGAAAATATAGATGTGGGCATATTAAACAAAGCATGTTGGGGGTTTACTCTATTTGTTTTCTTACTACCAGTAAATCTTATTTCAATGAAATTGCTATTCATACAAAATGCCCTTGAGGAACAAATCAGCCTTCAGAGGGATTCACCGAAGGCAAGTGAAGAAGTTCCAGTTCCTGATGGCTAAGTGATACAAAAGCTGCTACTGGCTGTGATAGCTGCTACTAGCGACATATTGCCAAAAACTGAAGTAGCCAAAAAAAAAAAAAAAAAAAGGAAGTTTTAGCCCAGGACTAGGGAAATGGGTAGAGTTAATAGAATTGTAATCAACATGCTTTATATTTCTTAATGATTATTCAGTTCCTGCTCACATAATTTGATTAAATCTTAGCCTGTCTATGATTTCTTTAACTATTAGCATTCTCTTCTGAAAACAGTCATTTGAAGAACTGTCTTCATAAAGCAGGAGCAAAATAATCCTCTCCCTAGGATCCAATCACTGCTATGAATATCCTATCGCTGTAAAAGCAGCATGAGTGAATCTTGATAAAAAAAAAAAAACACCTCTTAGAGGATGTTCAGTAAAATAAAAACAGATTATCTGTGGGAAAGAATATAATAATTCAGCTTGACTTATACATCTGGACTTTATTTTCTTTTACTGGCTTGTGCTTGCAGATATATATATTTTTTTCTGCATATTTTTATGGCTCACAGTTCATTAGTAATGACCAAGAAATCACAAAATAAGGTAATAAAATGTTAAAATATCATGTTGGTTATTTACTGCAATTTGTAAGTAATTTCAGAATCCTACAGCACAAGCATGGCTATGGACTAGATATCAGTTATTAATCACATTTTGTGTCCCTTTATTTCAATAAATGACAACAGATTTCTAAAGGTTAAATGTAAAATGTAAGAGGCAAAAAATGCCAAACATATTTTCTTCGTGTTGAACATTTTGTTTCTGTTCTGTGTTGCCCTAAGGATTTCTTGCTGTCCTCAGAAAGTCAACAAGCAAACCATTTGAAAATGATTAATATTGATTTTACAGAATACACTGAAGTTCTGCTGAAATTCTTTCTGTCTGCAGCAGGAAGTTTTATTTATTGTTTGGAACAGAGGACAATTAATATGGTACAAGTGAACTCAAATGTATTGGTCTAGACTATTTGCCTTTCATAAACTACTTCAGCTACTTCTGTTAAAAAATTTTTATGACTGTAGCTGTGCATAACTATTGCAATTCACCATCTCACTAGGGATTCAAAGTTTAGTCAGTTAGACAAACACATCGAAGAATGATGTGCAGAAAGTACTGGCTGTTCCCAAGGTCAATAATGATGGTTTTAGCTGCACATCATGCAGAACGTGTTTGGTTGTAGTGATGCAGGTACTGACCCAGTGCTGCATGACTGTAGACTGACTCTAAATACACTTCAGTGTGTGTCTTACAAAGAGGAGTGTGTTAACCAAGGATCTGTCCCTTCCATCTTCAGGGCAGAAAGCGCAAAACTGTTTGAGTAGGTGGATGTCCTCTTTCCCTAAATTCCTTTCTGGGAAGAACAGCTTTGTACTGACTCAGATCCCATTGTCTAGTGCTAGTGCCCTAAATGCAAGGCTAGAGTCTATGGGGAGGATCGACAGACACTAACAACAGAGAACTAAGGCTGCTAATAGCTTGTTATTATCCAGAGGCCAGCAGCATGGATTCCTTGCAAGGATATGAAGTCTCTGCGTGCTCAGAGGTACTGGCCTGTTTCAGAATAGGCTTCACCTGCCCTGGTAGCTAAAAGGGTATGAAACATACTGCCAAGTCCTGATGTAGGTCTCCATGGGCTTTTTTGCCTTTTATTCTTTTTTCTCAGCTGAGAAGAATAAAGTTTGGTTTGGCCAACTTATTTACCCATGAAAATTTTTGAAGATAAAGAGTTGTTTGTTCAATAAACCTTGATTTAAATGTTTGGTTCAAACTCTTAAGCTTCATTGGAGCTCCTTCATATCCCTTGGGGTAAGAGCTCTTGTTAGCATTACTAACATCTATCAGCTACCTCTGTCATCAGTCAAAGGAAAGGGCATAGCCCTTCTGCTAAGTCAAAGTAAAGAGATTAATCCATTGGCTCAACAAAAACCTTTTTCAATGGAAATCCATTTTATCTGTGAGTTTTCCCAATATAATTGCAGATTTACACAAACTTTGCACTGGATCACAGCTCAAGAAGTAGTACTTAGAGATAAGCTTATTTCAGTTTTACATTTACTATTCAAAATCATACTTTCTATGAAGGAACATCCTTACTCCTTGGCTGATTCTGTCCATGTTTGAACTGTTTCCTTCAGAAAAGATACATAAAGGACAATCTCACTATGATAAGTCACATAATTCATGTTCTTACAGCTATAAATTCATCAAAATAAAGATATTAAACTCCTTGTTTCAAATGCCATAAGTGGAAGGCAATATTCACTGGTATAAAAAAAAGTTTTCTTCCACACACAGAAAAAATGTTATCCATATGTTTGTCTACTGCTTTAAAAGAGAGGGAGCAAGCTCTAATAAAATGTTAAATAACGATCACATTACGTTGAAAATTAACAAGAAATTTCATTTCTGTTCAAAGAGCTAAGTTGTGTTAAATCAGCAGTATTATCAACTTGAAACTGTTAATATTTAAAATAAGAGAGAATGTCAGGTATGTTTCTGAGAATTAATATACTATCTTAATTTGTGAGAAATTATTAGTTAAATGTCCTTAAACAGTAAAACGTTTAGACTTTAATACTATTATTGTTGATGATAACACCAGATGGCAGTATTACATATTGGTGTCCAAGTTCTTTTTCTTTTTGAGAACAAATTTTGGATCTTCTGTAGCCAGGCTAGAAGCTGTTCTCCATTTTTGCTTTTATAATGCATATAATGGAAAGTAACCAACAGAAATTGTTAAAAAGAATATGCAGAAGCAGGAGTTCATTTTCAGACAACAATTAATTCTTCAACCAGAGACTTGAACATTGGCACAGGACAACCAGAGATGTTAAAGAAGAGTTTATAAGGAACATTTGCTTGTCTTTGTTTCTGGAACATTTATCTCTAGCAGTAAGGCTACAAATAGAATATTTCCACACAGATTCATAAGTTCTTCTCCACAACACACTACTTTTTTGCTTGACTAGGTTGTATCGTGTACAACACAACTCCACAAACAGCTATTTTTCCCAGCATATCAATCAGCAACGGTGTGCACCCGTAGATATTGAGGAAAAATACTATTTATCTGTCACTCATCCAAAGGGAGTTTTCCATCCCTTTAGGGAGTTTATCTATCAGTATTAATTCTTCCATAGTATTTTGAATCATCTTCTAGACTTGCTTGGTGTGCTGAAGCAAGTGCCTAACAGAGAGTGACATATGGCTCACTAAACTCAGCCATTTCCACAGAAAATATCTGTAGCATAGGAACCTAGTCTAAGGCAAAACCTCTGATCTAAATCCGCACCACATACCCCAGTGTTGCCTCAAGGTGAACTGTGGTCTGAAACACGATGAGAGAAGCAAAGACACTCATGGTAGCTGATAAAAGAGAAATGCTTCTGTGAATGCTACGATAAACCCCTCTTGTCAAATATTAAAAAGATGAACCACAAAACTATCCTCACCGATCACCAGCAGTGATCTTACCAGCTCTGATATCTCACCAGACTTCTGGGAACAGGCTGCGATCTCAGTTTCTTTCTGGCTGAGGGAAGCACTGTGCTCACATAGGAGGTATAATATTATGCCGAAGCTTCTTCAAGGGGATCTTTCCATTGATGCTGTAGATCTTTCAGCCTGCCACTCTGCCTGTTGCAAGTGTCATTTAGTTTAATAAAAGATGCAGAAATCATGTCTATCTCTCATATTGCTTTCCAAGTTGAACAGCCTTTTCTAAATTGAAAGTACTCTAAGGTCGAAACAAGATAACCTTTTCCTTTTTACGAGTAAACTTCTCTGATAATTCTTACTTTATGGCAGATTCTTATTTTCAATAGCTGCTGCTGCATAAGCCACTTTACATGAAATGTTTGATCTATCTACTAGACAGTTTTCCGCACAGGTTGTCTGTCATAATTTTGTAAAAAAAAAAAAAAAAAAAAAAAGTGAGACTACGGGAACACAGGCAGCTATCTAACAATTTGACTCTAATATGAAATCTTCATTAAATTGTTACTTTATCTACCAGGATGTCAAGATTGAGCAAATATTTTTTACAAGCAGAAAACTGTTGTCAGCATCAATTTTCTGTTTATTAATAAACTAATGTCTGTTAATCAGCAATGATTTCTGATGACCAATCTTAATCCAAATGCAACTATTCAGGTTGTTACTAATTCAGTAAATCAAACAAGCCAGTAATTATTATATCACTGGGAAATACAAATCCCAGTGACTGCTGTCTATATCTGCTCTTCTTCACACCTTGTTTCTGCAGTGTAACTGGGTGGATGCCCTTATTAGTTTGAACATACCTCTTAGCATAATCCAATGTAATGATGACCGGTCTTTCCAGTATTATTAATGCCAGCTTCCTGATATGTCATAGACTGTATCACTAGACTTAATAGAAAGGCGTACCACAGTGATTTGAAGTGGCTCCAGTTTGTCTGAAAAGTAAATAGAGCCACTAAATATAGATCAAACTTGAGACTGTATTTTGACAGGAAGAGAAAGTAGAGAAGGTAAGCTCTACTGAAGCGATCTTCTGAAGAGATCTAGAATCAGAAAGGACTGCCTATTTATCTGACTTACTCTTTTTAAGCAGTAGATTTCACCTTTTGCCATATGGGTTTGTTAAAATCGGTAATGATAAAGTCTGAGAGCCTTAAAAGTGGTAATAGCAAATCTCTTAAAACATTCTGACAGATTCACGCAAATTTTATGTAATTACAGCATGTTAAAAACAGAGTCCTGACTTTCAGGGGAGTCAGGCACTGAGAAAAGTGGCATCAAATCCAAACTTTTGAATACTCCAAAAGAGACTTAAATCTAGAATTCATCCCCTTACTATATTTGTTCTTTGTAACAGGGTAGGTAATTTCTCAGCCCACTCATGTTTTCAAAGCCAGGATACTTCAGTTCAAGCCTCTCATAAGGAACATAGCAGCAGCTTTTTCTAAGCTTAGTCAACCCAAACACCAATATTATATTTCACAAATGGTGTGCTTTTACAAAAATCAACTGTTTGCAAGAACTTCTTGATCATTTTCACCTCAAAAGGTGGTAAAAACTCTTGACCATTTACTACCATACAGTAAAAAAAGACCAATGGAAGTGGGTTTAACAGATGCATTATAATAATATGACATCACCCATATCCTAGGTCTTGAAACATGGTACAACAGATAAATTCTTATATCAGATGGAAAAAGTCACTGTTTTCAGAATGATAGCTACAATTATGTATTTATTGTGGTTTTATTTGATTCCATAATAATGTACTTTAATTCATGTATCAACACTGTCAGCTGAGCTGTATAAGACACAAGTTCTTACAGGCATATTTCCAGTAGAAAACTAGGGGTGCTAGAGCTGGAGATATTGTGAATGTTGTTAATGTTCTTTGGAAATAAATACAAGGCATAGAACACATATCATTAACCACCATGCTGAGAATTTATCCTGTAAAGGATTTCAGTGCAGTATTTAAACAATATTGCCCAACATGCAAATATATATATGTATTGTTTTGTTTTGTTTTGTTTTCAACATAATCTCTTGGCTAAAAGACTGTGGCCAATAGGAATATCTCTATGATTCTCGTAGACTGGAAGTAACATAAATTCTTGAGTACAGTAGGTGAATTTTTTTTTATTCTTTACTATCCTTCCTGGTTTAGGTTTTGTTGTTGCTGTTGTTTGTTTGTTTTTCAGGAAAATATACTCTTCAATCATTCTTGGACTCCAGACCATCTTTTCCTTCAAATATCTCAGTGTTCACATGCAGAACTGGTTAATCAAGAGTACCAGAATCAAAATAGATAAATTCATCCTTGGTTCTTTACTAATTTACCAGCAATATAAGTAAGTCTAAATGGAGAATACCAAATGGATATCTTCCCTGTATCAGATCATTTAGGTCCATCCCCTCCACAGTCTCATCCTTAGAGTCTAGGATTTACCCCTAGCCAACAACCTCTTTCAACACTCAAATGGTTCTTGCATCGAGTATTGTAACTATGATTTGTGTGGCCATAGGTACTCATAATCCCTTTGGATGAATAATTCTCCATGAGCTGTGGTGACTCCAAAAGGAGTACTTGCATGATCTTCCTGCAGGTGAATGGATAGTAGCCTTGTGAAAGACATAAATAGTGTCTCTCTCTACTTTTGCTCCAGATCACCTTTCTTCCAGATCAGTCTTATCCCTGCTTCTTGATCCATCCCTACCTTTGACTGAGAACTTCTTCCCTACATTTATGTCTATATCTTGCCATGAGCTCCTAGTTTCTGCTTTGCCTCTTTTCTGAGTTGTGTCTCATGTGTCTGCTTGACACATTCCTGCCTTGGCATTCTGCTCTGAACACTACATGGGACTATTTCTTTGAATGCTAATGCTGTCATTTTAAAGCTTTGTATGTGTGCGTGTGGAAAAATCACATCCTTTGATAGAATTATCATATATATCTGTGAGTTATTTTCAGTTGTCATTGTCTATGTAATTTCCAGAACTAGATTCAAAATATTCCTGGCCTGCCTTTGATGAGTTTATTTTGCACAATATCTTCAAGAATTTAAAAATATTTTCTACATATACTCATATTTAAAATTTACACATGCTTCACAGGATGGCTCCACTGAGCTGCAATATCCTCATACACAGTCCTATCATCGCCCTGTTTAGATATGGATCTGTTACATCTTCACATCACAATTTTGCCCACAGAATTTTTTTTTCAGAACCGAAGATCTTGCCAAATTTACCGTAAAGGCAGCAAACAGAAATCCTATAGAAGTTTGTGAATCTCATCTACAGTAAAATTGTTCAAAGGAGTATTCCAATGCACTGACAATTTATTATTTGACACCAATTCCTCACACTTTGACAAGTACATTCTTAAATAACACAAAATACCTTTTTTCCTCTAACACTTGTAATAACAATCTGCATAGTGCTGAGCCACTGCACCATCTCTGATGAGAATCAATTCCATCAAGACAGAAAGACAATATTTTTTGCATTATAAGCAAGCATGCTAAGTTTGGTATTTTTATTACCAAGTCTAATGCTGGGAAGAAAATCAGTCTCTGTACCAGCCTTTTCAAATGCTCCCTGCACCTAACATATGACTCACTCAGATGCCCTACCAAAAAACAAACAAACAAACAAACAAACAAACAAAAAAACCCCAACAACCAGAAAGTTCTGTTTTCAAAGGGAAAGAAAATACTTATAAATGCAGTTCACTAGCAGTTCCTGAGGGAGCAAATAATTGCTTCAGACTATTTCATCTTTCCCCAGCAAAAGTAAATTAAGAAATAAGTCAAGTACACGAGTGATACTGAGATAGTACGGAAAAATTCAATTTGTACAGATGTATAAAAAAGACATCAAATAACACTTTGGGGAAAGAAAAGTAAATGCAGTGTTTGTGAAATATTCAGCAATGGGGAATAATGACTCTCTAGCAATCTGTACAGCATTACTAGCTGCAATGCAGTTCACAGTGCTTTGCAGAGTGGTGCAGACAGGAAGTGAATTTTGGCCAGAAGATCTCTGTTTTCAGTTTACCTTGGAAAAGGCTGATCATTAAGTGAAAGGCAGTGTTTTTATTTGGAAAGACCTTCAAAATTTCTTTCTTTCACTATCTGGCATTTTCAGTTTTATTTTTTTTTTTTTTCAGTCTCTAATCATTTCTAGAGCTAACACCTTCATAAACAAAATATTTGTTAGATAAACACATTTCATAGATTTTAAACTGAGATAAAGACTACTGCACTTACTGAAGTCTCTGAGGGCAGTGTAACGCAGATATTTCAAAGTCTAAAAAGGCGCAGTACAACTTGACAATGATCTTGTGGCAATACAGAACACTAATCTGAGACACAAGAGACCATGGAGTGTATCTGCAATAAATGGAAAGTGAAAAAGAAAGGCAAGGACAAACATATACACAAAGATTTAATGGAATTATTATTAGCATTAGGAGCTGTTAGCTTAATGAAATTGCTATTAGTTTTACCATCAAATACAGTATCCCTGAAGGAGTTACTGTAAGGAACACTACTGGAATCTCTGAGCAGCAATGGATTAATTACCTAAGCAACACTTATTTATTTTTTTTTTCCCTAATAACCAGATTTGCTTTATCAAACTCATTATAGAAGGTATTAGGCCTGTAGGTTTATCATCTCTAATAGACAGGAAATGGCAGACAGAGTAAGAAAGATGCTGCTTTGACATCAGCTATTCCCTCAGCATCCACAGGGGCAGGTAGAACAACCTTGCTCATCATTTGAAAGAACAGTCTGAGTTTTTAATGCTGTTAGTAATGAGTGGTAACCCCTCCTATTGGGGTCTCCCAGCCCTGGAAAGCTCCTGTCTGGCCTGGCTCTGACGTGCTGGCCCTGCCTCTCCCAGACGGGCATGACCAGGCGTCTAGTCTTTGTGTCCCGTTTCCACTTCAGTTGTTAGTAAGTTCTGTGCTTGAATTGCCAAGGGCAACCTGTCCTCCATCTGCTTCACATTTCTGCCATCCACAAAAGAGCAGATCATTTCTTTTCACCTGTTTCTTCAACTCCCATTCAATCAGAGTTCAAACTGTTTAATCTGCCTAAAATTAATGATGATCAGAGATGAGTCAGATATCTGCAGCACTCACTGGTCATCACAATGTCTGTTTCTGCCTAAAATATACAGGGCACAACAATCTTAAATAGAATAGCCAGTAACATTTCTCTCTAAAATGTAGATTTTAAAGAAAATGTAGCTACCAGAGTATCAATAGAAAGGAACTTTAATTCAGATTAGATTTAACCCAGATAGTCATTTACATTCAAGGAGATTCCTCTTTAATACTTAGATCAAACCTTCATTTCTCAGTAATAGAAATTTTTAACATCTGACAGAAATCGCCTCTATCAAAGAAAATGAGTAAAAGTTAAATCAACTCTTAATAATTCATAATGAATAATTGGACTATTTTCTTCTTTATTAATTACATTTTGCTATTAGTTAATGCCCTAGATATGTTTTAATTATTTTTACCATCTATACTTGTCATACATAGAATGCAATTGGGCATAGAATAGCATATGTAACACCTACGTATGTTTGAAGGAACAGTGAGTAATCTGTCTCAATTAAATCTCCGTGTTTGTATTTAGATATTAGTGTGTAATGGTTTTGGATAAGATGGAGCTAGTTTTCTTCAGAGTAGCTCACAGGGTGCTATACTTCAGATCTGTGACCAGAAGAAAGTAGAAAATGCAGTTGTTTGAGTTATTGCTGAACTGTTCTCACAAGACCTTTTCAGTTTCTCTTGATGCCCTGGAGGAGGCTGGAAGAGCACAAGTTACTGGGAGGGGACAGAACCAGGACAGCCGACCCAAACTGGACTGAGTTACATCACATTACATATGGCATCATGATCATAGTATAAGTGGGAAAAATGAAGAGGAAGGGGAAGATGCTCAAAGTGATGGCATTTCTTTTCAAAAGCAATTGTTATGTGTGATGGAGCCTTGTTTTTCTGGAAGTGGCTGAATATTTGCACGCCAATGGCAGGTAACAAATAAATTCCTTGTTTTGTTTGTGAGCACAGCTTGATTTTACCTATTAAATTGTCTTTATATCAACTCCAAGTTTTGTTACTTTTACTCCTCTGATTCTCTCCCCCATCCCACCAGATTTGTCTACTTGGCACTGGTGAGGCAGCACCTAGAGCTCTGTGCCCAGTTATGACTTCCACTAAAACAAGAGAGACAAGGACATACTGAGAAGAGTCCATTGTGGGGCCACCAAGGTGATCAAGGGACAAGAGTCTCTGTGAGTAGAGACTGAGGAAATGAAGACTGTTCAGTTTGGAGAAGAAGAGACTTAGGGGGAATTTAATCGATGTGCATAAATTCCTGAAGGAAGGGTGCAAAAAGATGGAGCCACACTCTTTTCAGTGGTACCCAGTGTCAATGAGAGTAAACTGGCACACGGGAGCTCTCTCTGAACAACAGGAGCACTCCTGTGCTGTGCAGGTGATGGAGCAGCAGCACAGGCTGCCCAGAGGCTGTGGGGTCTCCTCCTTGGGGATCTCCAGCAGCCGCCTGCACGTGGACCTGGACACCCTGCTCTGGGTGGCCCTGCTGGAGCAGAGGCTGGGCCTGAGGGACCAAAAGGCCTTCCAACCCTTAACCATTCTGTGATTCTGTGAGGTAAGTAAAAAACTGAATGGGGTTTAGTTGTCTACTGGGTTTAGTCCACAGCACAGTATGAAATTCAAAAACTTTACTAAAATGTATTTAATTTGCATATTTCTTTAGGGTATGACTAGCATTTAAAAAGTCTTTTTTAAAGTATCTGTATGCCCTTGTACATGTTGCAGGTCTTGTGAGACACAAGACTCTTCCTTTTCCTTTTCTTTTTCTTTTTTTTTTTTTTTTCCTATTATTTGCTTATTTTCTTTACCTCTTTTTCTTAGTATGGCAAGCCTGTCAGATACAAACCTTGTAAAACAGGGAGGATACTTGTCTGAGCTCAAGACTTCCTTGGAAGCTTGTTGCTTGAGAGGCCTCTGTTTAGAAAGGACTCAAAAGACCCTTGCTCAAGACTTAATATCTAACTTTTCTCAATGGCTTTTATCAGCTTCCCCCAACAATAGCAGTTGGGCAGTTTACAAATCTTACAAATATTTATAAAGCACAAATATCTTTATCAGTAAGTAACTACAAAACCATTCAAGAATAATGACAACTGTGGCAAATAATGCACCAGAGAATACTCTTGAGTGCTATTACACCTCCTTGTAGAGTTTCTGCATGTAAATTTTCTATCAGAACAGATCTGCATTCACCTGAATAGCAGTCACAGTGGTCCCACTTGGTATTTATCTATTTTATTTAGTATTTCCCTTCAGACCTTTCCTGAAGTATGCTAATTCCTGACAATTCAATACTACAAACACTGATGAAATCACTGAAGTTTGACACAGTAACACAGCGTCTTCAAACATAGCTTAGACTCAAGACTTCAATCACTTTTTACGGAAGTTGTAATCATTTGAGTCTTGAAAATCTGTTGTTAAAATCTCTTCACTCCAAGTTCCTTATGTAAAATAAAAAGATGAATCAGGTCCAAGTTCCCTTGGAGGACTAATTCTTGTCTATAAATGAGTCGGCAACGTGACTTGTAAAATAATTCTATTTACAGAAAATACTTGTTTTGGAGGAAGATAAAAATGTTTTACACAAGAGGAAAAAAAGATCACAAAATTATGTTGAAACAGTTTTCTGAGTACTATATACTGTACCTAAAGAATTAGAAACAGTGCTACTATATATGCTTCCAATATTGGCAACCAACAAAAAACACCCTAGTGTTTTTTTCTTATATTTCAGGTTCAGTGTTATTTAATAAGTTTTCTTCTGGAGTTAAAATGAGTTTTGCATGATTATTATTTAGATTTTTTTTTCTTTTTTTTAATTCTCATATGTTATTTCCAGTACCCAAAAACTACAGCTTACTTTATTATTGAATATTTTGTGGGTGTTAATTTTTCTGGATATGCAAATACTTTTTTTTTTGCAGTTTTTCTATTCAAATGACATGCAACCAGTTCTAGTTACAGGCAAGTTTGGTATGTTTAGTTTAATTAGCCTTTGGATTTAGAATGGATTATTATGATTTATAAATTGTTAACGCTTAGGTTCATTGCATTGAATTTTGAAATACAGTATGTTCCTCAACCCAGAGGCTTAACCGGAGAGGCTCAGCTTCATCACTCACTTCCCAGAAACATTATGATCAATCTTTCCTTGTAAAATTAGGGGGAAATTTCTGTCTAGGTCACTTGAAAAATAAAAATGACCAATGTGCAGAAGAGTTCTTATGAATGCCTATGATGGTGATGTAGTACTCTTTTGATATATCTTTTCTCCCCAGCAGGACAGCATCAGGCACATTTGTGTGAGGCATCAAGTAGAAATGAAAAGGTCTGTAGCTCTACCTAACAACCCACTCAACTGATAAGTGTCTTGGATGATACTGGGTGCAGAATTTCCTGGTCAGATCCTTCCATAGCTATGCCATCCCACACTTCTGCACTTCTCTGTTCACAAACACAAGAACTACATTGTTGTAGTTCTACAAGATACAAAAAATGTCCTGCTGATACAGCTTGCTTGCCTTGTTATGCATCAGTAGACTAAATTTTGGGATGCTGCAAGGGAAATGTTGTTTTAAGTACTGTGGAATATGGCCCAAGCAAAGCCTGCTGAAGAAGGGGAGAAGTCATGCATGACTGGAGAATAGGACAGGGTGCAGGTCCGGTAGACGTCCTCTGGTCAATAATGAGTTCTGCCCCTAGCAGTGCAGACCGGATAAGTCCATATCTATTGCCTTTGTCACCCCCCTCGCCTACCTATGCCTAACCATGTGTGACCTACCACTCATGTCAAGAGCCTGAACTATGACAGGAAAATGTCAGGGAAAAGACAAATTCTTGTCTTTGGCAAAAACACGGAGACTATAAAACCGTGTGATGATTAACCCATGAACAATCCCTCACATTTTTGGAACTGAAAACAAGATCCTAAGGAACCAACTGAAGTTTCTCTGCTTTTCTGCAGTCATATGTTCTTTATACAGCCCTGTTTATATCTTAGTTTGCATACCTTGTAGCAGTTCTCCCCCACCTTTTTTTTATCATGGCAAGCCACATGTAAAAAGGGTGTAAAACCAGGACAGAGGACAGCTTTCAGAACTTCCCTCAGCTGGCCGGAGACTCCCCCACCTCGCAAGTCCCCCCTCCCCCCTCAGACCCCATCCCACAATGGACCCATAAATGAGACAGGTCGTATCACCTTTCCTACCTTCCCGACCTTTCCCAGAATTTGCATAACCTTACCCACACTAATTTACCCTGGCCTGCCCTATTTTACCTCTCCCAGGAATACTGATTAGTCATAGGCTAATACGCTGTTTGCTTAGAATGCATGTGATTACAAATCATATGTGGTGCATCTGACCTGTGTCAGCGAAGTGAGCTGTCATCACTGTCATTTTGCTAGGTGAAATAAACCGGGGAATGGGGTGGAACAAACACTAACATGAGTAGAGTGAGAGAGGAATTGCAATAAAGCATTAATTTGTTTATGAGAAACTTGGACATTTCTCAATTGATCCTGCAGTATAATGCAATTTAAATATTTCACAAGTCTCCTCAGATCATCTGGAAAATGCATACGATTAATTTTTAAGCATCTCAAAGAAGCATATGATTAATCATTGGTAATTATTTTCCTCATCTATAAGATATACTTTCAAGAAGTCTTAATCCTGATTAATGGTTAGTTGGAATACAGACGCTTAATAGATGCCAAGTACTGGATCTATTCCTCTTTCTTCACAACGTAGAATAATAGGATGCAAATAGGAAAAGCAGAATGCAGACTTGTGTCAGATTCTGAGTTTCTTGAAAACCCTGGGCAGAGAAAATTCTAGATATTGAAGGGCAATTTAAATCCCTCTGGAGACCATGGAAAGACAAGTTCTGTAGAAGAAGAATTGTCATGGGAAAATGTGAGTTATATCGTGGTGACTGGTCAATGGTGATGGGATTTGATGTGACTTTTTAGTTACTTATGGGTGAATACTGGTCATGCTGATATCTCATTGAAAGGAGGTTGCTGAGTCCATCAAGAGTCACAGTAGTAAAATGGTCCAGTAGGGAAGAAAGAAAGAAAAAACTGAAACATGAAGGAGGAAGCTATGTGAGATAGGAATGGCTGGTACAAATTTTACTATTCTTGAGAAGATGGCACAGGAGCAAAATATCAGGGGATGCAGGTGCTTAAAAGGCATCTGGGATAAACATGGCCATTAAATGAACGAAACAAGCATATGTTCTTTCTCCTAGAAAGAAAAATGCATTACACTGTGAACATCAGTGGAAAACAACATAGCCTTCCTTCCCTCTTCCCTTTACCTGCCTCTGGTATGTAATTCCATATACATTCCAAAGAATAAAAGGCTAGCAGTAAAGAGTATTATTTATCACCATTAACTGTTGAGAGACTTAAGGCTTTTTCAAGAGTATATTGCAACTGAACATCAATTTTATTAATTCTGTGTGAGTTGGGATGTTGGATGCTTGGAGTCACATTTACATACTCATATTTTCCTTCCAGTATAATGACTTATTCCTATGTAAAACCAGGTCTTAGTGGCTGTGTCTATACTGCAGAAGCTGGGAGTATTCCCAGCCCCTAGGCCCAGGTGCAAGCACTGGCCAGGTGCCAAGGCTATGTCAGGACAAGATCAAGGTAACCTCATCCATTCTCAGCCCACACCTTGCTTATTGGAAGAAGAAACCTGGGCAATCAGCATCTCCTTCTATATCCCTGTAACCTAACTCCCTATTTCCCTAATCAACATGCTAGAAAAACAGAGCAATGTAGTTTGTGTATCACTAGCCACTGAAAACTGTGCAATTTACCACCCAGTCTTTTGTATGCTAGGAAGGAAATACCGTGCTTCCCAGGTGTGTGTCTGTGTCTTAGAAATCACCCCTGATACAACAGACTCTTCTGAGGGGTAGCTTTTAGACTGCAGACAAGGAATCAGGATGTACTGTCTTCCACTGGAGAGGTGGGATTGAGGTCCATATGCTCTCCGAATTCAAGATGTATGTCTCATTTCTGGAGGGTTCACGTGACGTATAGTTTACAGAATGAAGGCAACTAGCATGCAGAATGGGATGAAGGTGAAGTTTTCAATTGTTCTCTGAGTCTCATGTTACTTTTAAGACAAAGAAATCATCTCTGGCTGTTACGTGAAAGGATCACAGTGCAGAAATAACTGCTTGAGCTCAGGGACATATTGAAACAATCCCTTTGAGCAGGGGATCACTCCTTCAATTAGTGGGTGCTGGATCAGAAGCCAAAAAACATTGTTGCTGGCAATGTTACCAGTACCTGACATATTTTCTTACTGAAGACCCAAAGTGCTGGATTCAAGAAAGCAAATTAGAGACATTTCCCACTGTTGTGGCAACATGAAGATATGAAAGATTTTCCTAATGACTATAAAGCTAGAAAATCAAGTAAATAAAAGTAGATTTTTTGGCAGAGGATAAGGAAGGACATCAGCTGAGAATTTAAAATAAAATAAAATAAAATAAAATAAAATAAAATAAAATAAAATAAAATAAAATAGGCCACCTGGCCACATTTTTAACTGTTTCTCAGAAGAGAGCCTTTTCATCCACAGCAGACCTCTGGGAGTATTTTCCTTTAAGTAATTCAACTTTCCAAGTTCAGAACCCGAAGCCTTAATTCTCATCCTGGAATTAATTAAGAAACAAACATTAATATCCAGCTTACTCAGATTTTCCTCAGCCTGTTTTGTAGACCTCTCTTCACTTTTGTTTGTCTTTCTGGGACATTTTGCCTGGGAAGTTTTCCAAATGTTTCCTTTCTTCTTTGAATTTCATTGCTCAGTGCTCAATATTTCTGTACTTCAGCAGAGATCAGTACTGAAAGGAACAGAATTACTTTGAATGTCTTGTTAGGTATGATAGTTTATTAATTACTGTGGGTGATTAATCATATGGGGTTTGCCTTCACAGAATCCTTTTGACTCCTGTTCAAACTATGAATCACAATTCTAAGTATAGTTCTGCAGAGCTCTAACTAAATCCTTTGTTCCATGTTCTATATTTGTGTAGTCAATTATTCTTACCTGAGTTCATGGTCTGGCATTTGCCCTTATTTTATAGTACTTTTTTTATAACATCTCTCTGTGTGCCAGGATCCCATTGAACTCTGATCCTGTTTTCTTATCAACACTGTCAGCTTACTGGGGTCTTTATATATAACAAGCATATTATTTATTCAATCCCCTACATCATTTAAAAAAGAAAAAATACTGATAATATCACTCACTTGGGACTGATCCCGTTAATAAATCCCAAAGTAGAGTTTTCCCATGAGTTCGGCAACCATCGTATTTTCACTTAAATCTTCCTTTGGCTGTGTGAACTCTATGTGTTGCATTGTGCCAAAAGTTTCCTATAAGTCAAGCTACATGCCATGTATTGCTTCACCTCTGTTACCTTGTGGCAGAAATAAATTATTTTGATTTCATATATTTTGTTTCTATGGAATTCCATCTGGGAATTACCACTCTCCACGTTTCCTCTTAGGTGCCTGGCACCTGACAGCACAAACAAACAAGCACTTCTAGGAGCCACGGCAGCAGAACCCAGGTTTTCTTGACTTAGATGGTGCACATAAAAACTGCTACTGATACAACAAACCTTGCTAATTACTAGTGCAGCAATAATTGCCTACTGGATATGTCTGGATTGTGAGCAGAGCTAAAACATTTTTTAAAAAAAAAAGGACTAGCAACTCCCACCTAAATTTAAATTTTGTTTAAATTGTAGCAATAGGAGAAGTTTGCTGCTGTGTTGCCATTGGTGGTCTTAAAAAAAAATGAATCTTCTAACTGCAGATAAAATCTCAGCTGGACCAGTCTTCCATTCCTGTCTGTGCTCTGTACCAGTTCTGGTCAGTCTTCCTATCCAGAGACTGATGATTATTGTACTTCCACTAGGAAATATATTGTCAAGTCCTTGTCAAAATGAATGATGACATCTTTTAAGGCTGTTTTGTGAGTGAAATATGTTATTTCTGATAAAGACCATTTTCTTAGCCCACGTGGTGAATGGTGATCATACAGCCATGAGATCAAGGCCTGGTCATCATTTTACTTTCCAGCCTTTCTCATGTAGCAAAGTGATTTACAGTATTTTTAAAATAAAAATTAAGATGCTCATTCACAAATACAAAACTCACATATTTATGTTTCAGCTGATTTTATTTTGCATTTTTCTTTTAAGATGTAAGTTTTAATAAAAAGAGAAAATATTGCTCACCCAGAAACGTGCCCCAATAAATGTGAAGTAAGGGCAGCAAGTGCAACAAGAGGTGGCAGAGGAGAGATGAGTCTTGTTTCAGACGTCTGGACAAGGATGTAAAATTAATTGACTTATCTCTTTTTTAGCACCACTGATTTTCTCTCTGACACCAAAACATTATGATTCACATGGAAAATATCAGTCTTAATGATGGCATTTTTTATCTTCTGAGTGTTTGCTGAGACTGTCTACTTTTCTTTTAGAAGGGACTTTATTTTTGTTATTTATTTAGTTCTGTTTTTATCTGTTTTTTTTAATGATTTTTTTTTTCCTGTAGGTTATTATTTGTAAGGAAAAAGATTCCTCAAAACAGTGCTAGAATTCCTCCTGCTTCTGTGGAACTACTGAATTTATAACTTGATCTTGCTCTGCACAATATTTCGATATTTTCCCTATACTTACGGAATAATTTGTTTATAAAATGCTCTAGAAGTATACGTTAGAGAAATATATTCCAGGCTCATATTAACAATGATAAACTTTCCAGTTCCCCTCACAGCTATCTCTGTCTCATCTGTAAGAAAATAAGATAATTTTCAATCTCTGATATTTTCAGCAATTTCAAAAGTGCATTCTGTTTTGTCAAGGTATGCCATGGGATTTGACAGTCTACATCCCAAATGAAACTTAGTGTTTTATAATATCCCTGAACAACTGTGTCAAGATTTACTGCATTTATTTATTTATGTTTTTTGTTTTTCAAGTGTTCCCAGCTGGAGAAAAGAGTATTTCTATATTTTTGATGCTACTGATTATAGGCTTTCTAATGCTGTTTATGCTGAATTCTGCAAAATACTAAGCTAGAATTCTGGTACTCAGAAATGAAAGTTTGTTGTTTTAATATAAATATTATTTCCACAACATGAGTAACTCTGATAATTATAATTGTAAGGAACTTAATATGGTACACAGCAGAGTGATATATATGGCTTATTTAGATGTTCAGTGTATAGATTCAACTTAATGCTTTTACTAAATATGAGACAAATGTTGTTTTATTTTCATCACGACACTGGAATGAATACTTTTAGCTATAAGTACTCATAGTAGAGTATGGTGTTGCATTGCATTGGCTTGATAAGACTTGACAGAGTAGTAAAATACATTAGTTGCTCTTTAGTAATTTTAGAAAATGCTGGGAGGTTACCTGGCAGACGGGAGATTATATGTACACATCTTAGTAAATCTGCCTCCTCAGCATTCATCATTATGGCTGTACATGGGCCAACTTTTGTTACATTGGTACTGTTCAGATCCACTGCTTCTGCTGTTCCTGCAGCTTTTCTTGTTATGATGCAACCTGAAAAGTTTATTCTTCCTGACATCTTAAATAATAAATTATCTGCAGAAGTACAGGATATTCCAGTGCAAAAAAGGGAGAGAGGCCATTTTGTATAACTTGCCTTCCTCAGCCCAGTCAGTTCTGCAACACATATGGACCCTGTTGTCATTAACAAAACGACCTCTTTACAGTAATCTGATTATGGGATTTACAGCCATTTTCACTGACTTGCATGGTTATGATGACTCAAAGTTTGCAAGAGAATTTCCAGCCTCCTGTTCATCCTCAGATATTTCCAGGTGCCAGCACATGACAACCAAAACTGCTGCTATCTCATCATATGCCTGAACTGACAGAAAAGTAAAAACCAGTTCATGCCTTTGGATGATATTGAAATCACCAGAAAGAGAGAAAAAACATGTGGGAAACCTCTACAAATATTCCCCCACCGTAATAGAGTGCTGTCACTGTAAGAGCTATTCCAGTCCAATGCCAATAAAATTCAGACGAAGCTGTTGGTATATCTGTGTGGGCAACTAGACTCAGTTTCCCCAAGTGGTGATGTGAACTGACAATCCATGAGGCACCTTCTAGTCCCAGACCTGCCCAGGAGCACGGCGCTGTACTTGCCCTGTCACTGGCTTGTCAGCCAGGCATGTCTCTGTACATCAGCATCTGCCCTCTCAGCAGAAGCCTTCACCTATTATTCCTGAGTGCAGCACGTGGCTCAGGCTCACTCCACATGTTTAGTGTCTGAGTAAAGACTTCAAAGCAGATTCAGTAGCCTGCTTGGAAGTTAGATCTCAATCAGTAATCACAGAATCATGCAGATTGGAAAAGACTTCAAGATCATCATGTCCAATCATCAGTCTGACCAATCAAGTCCCATCACTAAATCTTATTCCTTTATTTGGAGTTGGGAGTCTTTCTAAGAGCTGACGTACCATATTACTTACATATTTGCAATTTTGTGTTGGCAGTTCCCCCGGATTTGTGACATACCTATCCATTCTTTTTGTACCAGTATATATTCCATATTCTTACTCTTGTTGGTGGCAGCTGAACAAACATACAAATGGCCCTTGAAGTATAGAAAGAAATAATTATCAGGGACAGATGTACAAAAGCAATCCTCTTGCTTCAAAGTTAGCCAGGTCATCATGAATGGATACATTCTCTTGTGATCACACAGGCATGAGGCAAAACTTGTTCTCATACTGCCTTACCAAAGCAAGTATACTGGCCTCAGCATCTTTGCATACTTTAAGAGTTTGTCATAGCTGTGTTTGACGGAAGAGACAGGTGTTCAAAGAATATGCCAACATTTAAAGAACAGCATTGTTCCAGCATCCTCTGTTAAAGCAAAAGGGATTACTGTCATTCCCTGTGGACATCTCCACAGGTTTGAGATGGTTCAGACTAAGCAGGATGTGTCTGGAAGACTTTCTGTGATGTATGCTTGCGAACACACAGGAGTTTGTGTGTTGCAGAATGTCAGTGTGGCTCAGTTATGTGTCCTATTCTGTTAAGACAGTCCCCAAAAGAAATATGACACATCTTTCAGACTTCCTGCTGCCTTGATGCAAATTAGCTGCCATTGGCTCCAGCAGAGGTTTTGTGTGTGCATTAGTCTCATGGCTGTACCAAGAAAGCAACAACAGTGCACCTTCTCTTGCCTCCTCATCTTCTTTCTCTTAGAATCATAGAATCACAGAATTGCTCAGGTTGGAAAAGACCTTAAAGATCATCAAGTCCAACCATGACCTAACCGTACTACCCTAACTAACAACCCTCCACTAAATCATGTCCCTGAGTACCACATCCAAACGGTTTTTAAACACATCCAGGGATGGTGACTCCCTGGAAAGCCTATTCCAGTGCTTAACAACCCTTTCTGTAAAGAAGATTTCTCATGAAATCCAATGTAAACTTACACCGGCACAACTTGAGTTCATTTCCTCTCATCCTGTCACCTGTCACCAGTGAGAAGAGACTAACCCTGCTCTCACTGTAATCACCTTCCAGATACTGGAAGAGAGCAATAACGTCTCCCCTCAACCTCCTTTTCCCTAGACTAAACAGCCCCAGTTCCTTCAGTCACTCCTCATAGGGCATATTCTCCAAGCCCTTCACAGGCCTTGTTGCCCTTCTCTGGACCTGCTCCAGTACCTCAATGTCCCTTCTGTATTGAGGTGCCCAAAACTGAACACAGTACTCACGGTGAGGCCTCACCAGTGCTGAGCACAGGGGCAGAATTACTTCTCTAGTCCTGCTCACCACACCATTCCTGATACAAGCCAGGATTCCAAAGCACCACTGACTCTTTGTCTGGACATCTGTCACTGTGCCATCCCTCCATCAGTCTCGCTGTCTGGGTATGCTGACGGTTCTGTAGGGATACCAAGTGGTCAAGGTGCCTGCCAGCTTAGAAAGCAATTATGTTTGGCATTCTGTCTTCAGTGTTCGTGCAAGATTTTCATGTCTGTGTGAAAATACTGCTGTTATTTTTCATTTCCAGAGAGGCAGGAAGGATTCTGTTTAAGACAGGTTCACTCCACGAATCTACATAATTATGAAGTAGAAATCTGTCTGCTATAATTGTGGGTTAATAATGTACCTCCAAATCTATCCTCTAATCACACACTTCCATATCCTTATTTCTGCATGCAATAGAGTAGATGTTAAATCCCTGATGTCACTGTTACTTTTCCTAACAGGCTCCAACACTAGCCGATTTCCACAAATATTAAATTTTTCTCCCCTGTTTATTTCTGGAATGGTGTTTGCACCATTTCGGTGGGTGTAATTATGTCCCAAGCCAAGTGTTTGTGTTCTTTGTCTGTGTAATACAATTGGATTTTACTGTATGCAGGAAATTCAACTTTGTCTCCTGCATTTCATCTTCAGAGCTACACATGCAGCTTTAGTGTGTATTCCTGCAACTAAATTAACATCAAGTGGCTAAATGTTCAGTTACTGTTAGTCATTTCAAGGTCTGTAAGGAAAAATCAGAGCATGATTGTGGGTTTCAAGAACACAGCAAAAGCTGTGATTCTCTGTAATGGAGGTATGGAACAGAGAAACGTATGAATTTGCAGCATGTTATTAGGAAGGTTAGTATTCACTTTCTTCTATAGAAGACTTCCTTACTATATGCACTGTCCCATTTGGACTAAAAAAGATATTGTAAAAGTAAACATTGTACCTCACAGAAAATAGAATAAATGTGAATAGACTTGTTTTTCAGCAAGCGGATGGAAATACTTACTAAACCACTTACACAAATGGAGGCAGAAATTCAGTTTTGTCGTAATTCCAAAGGTTTGAAGGAGTTTACGATAATTTTGACCTGAAGAGATTCTGCTTCATTACCTGAACTGCAATGTGTTCATCTGAGTTTTCCTTTAATACTCTGCACCTTCTGTGGTAAGATCTGAAGAAGCAAGCTTCATTTGCCACTTTGTCCTACTTCTCACTTTCTATGTTGTTGTCATTTGTTTTTTGTTTATTTGTTTGTTCTGAGGAGTGATGGGGGAAGCAGGAGATGTTTTTTAAAGTCTGAGTAGCAAAAGGAGAAGTCCAGAGCTAATGATGTCAGGTAAGCAGAGATGAATGAGAATGTAGAATGCTTTGGCCTTTGAAGACATCCTGGCATTCATATGTCTCAGGGCTTAAAAGAGCTTCCTTAGAAAAATAAGTGAAAGAAGCACTTAACTGCAGACAATTCAAAGCTTTTTTTTTCCTTTCCCCCCCCTTTTTCATATACTCTTGTGTAAGTGAAAAACGTGGTCTACTGAAGCAAGTGGTATTTTACTATCATCTACCTAATACATTTTAAAATAAAATTTCTTTCCAAAAAGCAACCCATAGGAGTTAAGGAATGATCCAGGTAGTTTTTTATTCCAGCCAAGTCCAGCTGAGAGAACCAGTGGATACAAATATCTAATATCTAATATCTAATATAAAACAGCCTTATCAATGTAGCAGTATCGCATAGGATGTTACTGCAGACTAATAATTCAACTTACTAAATGGATGCCAAAGAAGAAAGCAACTTAGAAAAGAGTGAATAGCATCAGTGATGGCAAATTAATTGTAATTCTTTTATTATTTTCTGTCCATGTAATTGAGTTTTATGTAATCAGGCTTCAGGCTCTGCCACTGCCTTGGATCGTCCTTTCGGATATTTGTGCCCCCCATCAGCCTCATCCCATGGTCAGTTCCTTGCTACTTTTCAGAGAGCCAAACTGGAATGATGCTTGGCTGACTGCTGATGATTCCTTGGGAGGAAAATTTTCAGTCAAAGGGCTATGAGGCACTAGCATGGGCTGTCCAGAGAAACTGTGGGTGCTCCATTCTTACAGGCATTCAAGGCCAGGTTGGATAAGGTCCTGGGCAGCCTGAGCTGGTGAGGAGTACCCTTGCCAACTGCTGGGAGCTGGAACAGGTTGGACTTTAAGGTCCCTTCCAATCTAAGTCATTCTATGATTCTATGATTGATTCCTGCCAGTGCAGGGTCCTCCCTCCATGGTTGGATGGGCTTTGAGGCCATGCAGCATGAAGTGCTCATGGAAAGTGTCTCATCTTTGTTGAGACATGCACGCACACTCTGCACATGCATGGGGTCTGCATGCATAGGCAAGATTCACATGCAGCATTCAAACCACCACATTTTTAACATTTATTGTTTACACTTAAAGTGTGCCTTCTACATTAAGCTGTTTCGATGCACCTCCTCAGAAATATTATGTTGCATTAAGTTTAATGATAACTCAGTTTAAAAAAAAAAAAAAAGGAATAGAAGCGAAGCTTCACAACATGTGTGCTGCAAATGCATACTATTAATATCTCACACTAAAGTAAACTAATTATTTCTACAGGGACCCTCATATAGAGTACTTGCAAGTCATGCAGGAGCATTTGATCTCTTCATATGAAGAAGGGTAGGACACTGTTAATTTCAAGCAGAGACAATCACATAATTAATTTACCCAGCAGGAAAACAGAGTTCATTGAGCAAGTGAGCCCAGAGCTGTGGGTGCCAGGGAATGACCTCTGACATTTGATTTTACACTGTAATAACTAATGGCCCATCTCTTTGCAATTACAGCTTTGTTCAGTACACTTAAAAAGAAAGCACTTCTAATACTTCAAACCATAGCTTATGTTTTGTTCTTCAAAAAATGCCTGTGTCTGTCACAGTGTAGGATCAGAAATGTTCATCTCAGCAGTTTCAATGCTCATGTTTCCAAAATCTGGTTAAGTGGGTAGTCAGTGATGTGTCATCTCTTGAAAAAAATGTTGAAAATATTGGGGAATTTTTTGAAGGTTTTGTTTGGCTTGATTTGGTTTTTATTTCTGTTGTTGTTGATGGTAGTTTTATTCTCTTTGGGTTTTTTTTTCTTTCTTTTTCCCCCCCCCCCCCCCATCTTTAGATCCTATTTTCTCCAGAAAAAAAATGATTCCTTTTTCCCTCTTCATTTCCTTGTGAACCATGCCAGGTTTTCTTCCCTTGTACTCCACTGAGAAGGAAATCCTTGCAAATTATTCT
This sequence comes from Alectoris magna, assembly GCA_030625065.1. Taxonomy (NCBI): domain Eukaryota; kingdom Metazoa; phylum Chordata; class Aves; order Galliformes; family Phasianidae; genus Alectoris; species Alectoris magna. The sequence goes on from CM060560.1 coordinate 67,922,503, forward strand.
GATTTCATCTCATTTTGTCCCAGAAAGCCACCATTTATTTGGTACCGTGATCATCTTCAGGAGCACTGAGCAAGAATAGAGCTGCTTCCTACCACCACAGTACCCATTGGTCTTTCAAAGTGATGTAACAGGAGGACACTGCTTTGACCTTTCTCTCCTGGGCTCCGCTTTCAGTGTATTTTACAAAAATCGGATTGGGACTATATACAGATAGCCTACAGCTGCATATACCTTCTGATCACCTCAAAGTTCTACATGGTTTGTGTTTTTACTTCATTCCCTTTAAATGTGTTGGCACACAGTCTGCAGATTCAGTGCTATGACATTAATCTTATTTATGGTCATCTTTAGAAAACAGTATTTCTGCAAGTTCAGAGTAATAGTAATGCCAATTTTCACACAGAGCTGGGAAAGAACATTCCTTCTCAGAGCAGTTGCTTTTTCACCTAAATATTTTACATTTTTATGCAATACAGTAAGTAAGTGAGTGAAAAACAATACAATAAAGCGTGTAAAGAAACAATGAATAAAAAAGTACAAATGCATTGAAGCTTACATCCATTGATAACTGTTATACAAAGCAAGATGACTTGCTTTCAAAGTCCCAATTCCTACCTTTAAAGATCACTAACACATTGCCAGTACATTAATGCAGAAATCTTTTCTGGGTTACCTAAGTTTCAATGGTGAGTTTTTAAAGGTTTCGGGCGAACAAAAGTGAAAACTGCCTCAGGACTCTTCTTTTAATGTATCTAATAATATGATAAACTGTAAGCGATAAACTACTAATTATAGTTGAAACTGTTTTTTCTTTACTAAGTGAAAGTATCAGCAGTGTTATCTACCTGACCCTTTCCCTTTATTTAATACCTTATTAAGCAATGCTTATGGCTCGTGTCCAAAGACGTCTAAACTTATGTTTGTATTAAACCAAACTACTTTTAAAGTTATCTTATACTCTAAAATTGTGTGCTAAAATTCTACTCCCGTGCTTCTGAAAGCCCATTTCCACCTAGCCCCTTCCTCAAACCTTCATATTCTGAGATGTGAGGAGATGATTTGTCCCCTGAAAGATGGGATAGTGAAGATCTTCAAGCTGGAAGATGCTATTGGTGAAAGAGATACTCCGCTTTCTCTTTGACGTTCAGCATGATGTAGGTTGTTTTGCCATATTTAACAACTGTGTCTTTCTATAAAGAACTTAACAAATACTACTATACTAACACATATTGTAAAACATATTTTAATGAAAAATTGTGAAAATCAGACTGTTTTTGGAAATGATATTAAAGATTCACCCAAAGCATGATATAGTCAAAGAATTTATGTCTGCATTAGTTGATTAAATGGTGTCAGAGGATATTCCCAGACACTGAAACTTGAGAACCATTCTCTTGGATAGTTCTAAAGTATCTCTGTGGAGCTAGCATAGGCCAGACAGCATTTCCAGTAGACAACAGGATCGTACCACTTTATTTTAGAGAGTGAGATAGTTCAATGGGTCACCCTTTGCCAGATATTTTCAGAGCCATGCCTTTAATCCAGACAGTAGACATTCTCTGGAAATCTGCATTTATCTATTGGTTTGCCTGATAATTGTAAGGGTTTGGGAATTATTTATTCCAGATCTTGGTGTGACAGACACACAAACAGCTTTTCAGCCTTTTCGCTAAGAGCACCTTTCCTCTCAGGAGAAAATTCACGTGCAGCAAGCAGTCTGGATGGACTAGGCAGCAGTTGTGCTGAGTACTACAAGCTCACTTAAAAATCTGAGAACTTCCCAAGCGCAGTGACTGCAAATATAACCAAATCTACACCCTCAGTGAAGGTTTCAATTGCAGAAAGCCATTTGGTAAATCTGTCTGAGTTTTGAAGCTTTTGCTTCTAACCCCAGCAGTAACCCTACACACATACATACGTTTTCTCATACCAGAGGAAAGATAGGGAAGATGTATACAGGTTTTACCAAAAGATACATGTATACCTCTATCCACGGTACAAAAACTGACTCTTTCAGTTTCTTCTGATGGTCTAAATGTGGGGTTTAGTAAGAGCTGACAGGGAGAGAGGAAAGAGGACTCTACTCTTGTGAGCAGTTTTTTTTTCTACTGGAGAGGACCAACAACAACTGGATAGCAACAACAGCAGAAAAGTGTAAAGAGTGAAAACATATCCTTTTAACTTCCTTTTGGTTAAAAAGTGCAGCATGGATCCATCAATGGCCATTACCCTTCTCCTTGTGATTTCAGTTTTGGGGTCACCTGAAGATGCTCATCCCACAGGTATTACAGGCTATGTCAGAGCGATGGTAAGACGGGACTTCAGTGAGATATAACAGCCACATAAAAATGACAGATTACAGTGACAAGCTGGTATCAGTATCTGGGGAGACAGTAAAATGAGATCTCTTCAGATAATAGACTGCACAGAGCAGTTCTGCTGGAAGCTGCCAGTGCCACAGAATGACTTCACACATCTGATACTCTACCGGCAGAGGCAGATGGAGCTACGTGGTGTGCTGTGGGCACTAGATTGTTTCCCTTGCATGATCAAATGCATGGTCTGAAGCAGATAATTGTACAACACAGCCCCTTCTATCATCTCCTAACCTTGTACAGATGATCTTATGAAAAATAAACGACCAAGAGGAAACAGGAAAGTATGAAGATAACAATGGTGACTCCTTTAGCAAAATTCTTTCAGATTGACAGATAAAAGCTAAAGCACTGTGTGAAAGCTAATTGCAATTATATATTAACACAACGGGCAAACTGATGCATTGCAAGGTTTTGAACAAGGACGGTTTAGAGTGATTGCGACTTTTAAAGGCAGAAAGACTTCCCAAAAGGAGCTGGCCCTTGCTTGCAAAAGAGGCAGGGTTAGGCAGCCCTTCAGAAGTTTGCCTAAAGCATGTTCTTCAGTACTGCTGTAACTCAACTGATTTTTATATTTTGTCTTCTGGCTTTAAAGTCATCTTTGAAAGAAAGTGACATCATGGCTATGTCAGCTGGAGAATGGCATAAAGTGTACCAGAACTGGAGTGACAGACTGCAGGGCAGTTCTAATTAATAAATAGCTTGCCTCTCCAGGCACAAAGTGGTTGGGCATTGACCCACCAGAGAAATGAAGACCTTGTATGAGTAATAGTATACTAATTAAAGCAGTGTATACATGTTTGGAGAAAGGACATAGCAGGAGGCTGTCTGAAAGAAGGAAGATTGCTGGGACTTTGTTTTTTTTTGTTTACTGCTTCTTCTTTTCTCCTTTTGCTGTGCATTTTTCAGCCTGAGACTGAAGGGGAGCTGACAGGGAGCAACTCTACTGTGGCAATAATGAACGCCATCACAGCCTTCACTCCTGCAACACAGACACTCCTCTGGGCATCACTAGTACTTCTTTGGTATAACTATGCAATTTTTCTAGTATGTAGACAGGACCAATTAGAAATGGGGAGTGACTACGAGCAAGATGGGTGCTAAGCTTGATGGAAGCTGGGAGACAGAGCTGCTTTAACTACTGCACAGTGCAAACCACCCTAACTGCACCTTAGATTAAAACCTGTTGCGCATTGCCATGGCTTCTGGGGATCTTGCAGTCTGGAAAGTATGGAGTCTACACCACAGGAGCACTGGGACAACCATTTCCAGAAATTCCTTACAATCTGCTGTTTTAGTTACTGTTATTCAATATTTCTTCCCCTTCAAATCAAATTAACACACACACACAGTAGTAAGTAGAGTGGTGCAATAGAAACCATTTTCCATAGCAAAAGTTGTTCCTGTAGATCTAATATCCAAACTGCATGTCGTTCAAAACATTTTTTTATTTGGATTAGTTATAGTTTGGTCACGGAGTCTGAACATCTACTGAAGAATGCCTTAGACTCATCTTTCATTTTTGTTTCACTTGAGAATACGTGTAAATGCTAAGAACAATTTATTGACAAGAACCAGTATTCAGTATGTGGGAAAATTAGAAAATCTACTTCCAAACCTCAGCTCCAGTTTGAACTTAAATGCTAATACAGGTGTACCCACTAAGTATTATGGAAGCTACTTTAGGTGACCCCTCCACCCCCTCAACTCCTTCTACAATAAAAAGAGTAAGATAGAAATTAAAAGTGGTCTTGACATTTCTTCCTGACTTTACCAGTCATATTTTCTTCTCTGAGAGAGCACTGAGTCATGGCTCAGTACATACAGAATACTACTGAAGGCATGTAAGTAAGTACAATGGGTAGTTAAAAGCAAGCTGGTAATTAATTGTTTTGCTGGATTCATCTTGACTGCATCAGCACAGTCTGTAAGATAGGGTTTTGGACAGACTAACACACCATGAAGGAGCACCGCACATTCCAAGTTCACTACAGGCAGATAGATTCTGTTTGCATTGTGCCACGTCCCAAAGATGTTCATGCTGTTCTAGTTCTCACCTTTGGATAGCGTGTAAAGAATTAGAGAGCTCTCATGTTCAAATTTGGCACAGGCAAAGGAAATGTTTTATGCTTTTTCCACATAAAGCTGGAGGAAGATCCTCAGTGACTGATGCAGGACTTAGTGCTATTGAAGCTCTAATGATGAGAAAGCTGTCAATTGAAACAAATCTTTTGGAATCAGTATCCCGTTTGATGATATTTTCCTGTTAAAAGTGAACACAAGAAATGCATTAACTAAGTTTATTTCTGGATACATTTTAGGGTGTATTAGAAGTAATTTACTCGCTTTAGTACTCTGTATTTTTTTTATCTTGCTGAGATGCATTCTTTATAATGGGAGGTGTCTCTGTCCCTACCTGTAGCAGGGGAGTTGGAAGTAGATGATCTTAAAGGTCTCCTTCAAATCTAACAATTCTATGATTCTATGAAATCTTTGCTTTCTGAACAGAGATATTCTGGAATTTCTTTTGGCTCAGTGAGAGTTTAGAATGTCAACTTTTTCTTTAATTTAGAGATGAAACAGAGTTTGAAACAGATTTTCCATGAGAAAAAAAATGCCTCTCATTAGTCCATCTCTGGTCCGTAACGTTCTATTCATAAATTTCTTCAAAATAAGACTTAATTATGACTGGCTCTGGTGTGCTGAATTCTTCCTCTTCATAATTCATTTCTCTCTCACCTAGATTCCTTTTTATGTACTTTATATGACTTCGGACCCATCCTGCATCCTTTGAAGGCAACGGTAAGAGATCAGCAAGAACAAAGCTTAAGACTGAGGTTCACAGTAGTTGAAATTACAGAACACAGACTGATTGATTCATCCTCAAATTACCCTTTGGATTCAAGGACACTCCACTTAGAGAAAACATTCCTCCTGTGTGCTATCAGTGGTAGGATCATGGCCATAGGCTTTCTGTAAGTGCTTTGGGCAGGGAGATGTCTCGCTGCATTTGTCTAAAAATGATAATAAAACACAAGGATGTTGTGGCTGGCAGTGAAGTAATAATAATTCTGGATTTTAACTAGAGCGCACATTTTGCATCCTTTCCCCTCTGAATTGAATGCACATTTTCAAATGCATAAAGTGCAGTCAAGTTCAAGCCTTTAAAACCTGCCCTTTTAGAAATGTCTCTTTATCTCAGTAAATTTACTTACAGAAATATAGATCATAAAGCTGTTGTTTTCTTTTATATGTTTGAATTCCCATGCACAATGAATCAAAATGTTCTGGTATTACACCACAGTTTTATTTCATTCAAGTGTTTTGCAATATTGATCAAACTGACCTGAGAGAGCTGAGATATGCCGTACTATGACACTGTTATTTATACACCCACCTTACAGTAATTCACATGTTATTTTAAATTTGCCAATAGAAATAAGTGATTTGCCCCATAAATGAAATTTTCATTCTGGAATACAAGTTGGTTGTCTAATCCAGTTCAGACAGGATCATAAGCACTTACAACATTGGTTTTTTGCTCTCTGTATAGATTAGTTAGGAACAACAAGTTTAATAGGGATCGAATTATTATAACAATACAAAAACGGCCTGCACTGAGCCAACACAGATTTTCAGATCACAAGTAAGTGAAAAAACAGGATTTGGAATGTTCAGTCAAGCATGCACATGCTGTGATGCGTCACGGTCTTTTCACTTGGCTTACCCTGCAAAACAACTGATTCTTAATCTCCCCATAGTAAACTCTTTATCTAACACTTTACTAAATTAGAAAGCATGGTCTTTGAAGGCAATCTTTCCCTTAATAAAGGAGGCTATGAAGCCTGCAAGAAGGGACCCATAACTATTGTAATAATTAACTCTTTTTTTTTTTTTTTTTTAAGTAATTGTTCTCTATAAAGATATTATAAAAACAGATCTAAATGCCTTCTAGATTTTAACATATTTGAAAACGGAGTTTTAGGTGACATTTGTCTCATGACAGACAGATGTAAAGCGCTGGGAGAGAGGAGGAGCAGCACTGATCTCTGCTCCCTGGTGACAGCGACAGGACCTGAGGGAACAGCATGGAGCTGCGTCAGGGGAGGGTCAGGTTGGGGATTAGGGAAAGGTTCTGCACCAGAGAATGGTCAGGCCCTGGAATAGGCTCCCTGAGGCAATGGTGATGACACTGGAGTCCAACAAGTGTTTGGACATATGGTCTTATTTTTGGGTGGAGATAGGAGTTGGATGTGGTCATCCTAATGGGTCCCTTCCAATTTGGGTTATGATTCTGTGTTTCTGTGTTCTAACTACAGTTGAACGTTTCAAAATCTCAGAATAAACAAACATCAAAAGCGACACCAAAAATGCAGATATCTACCTACAATGAGGTTAATGAATGCTGTAATCTGAACTACATTGGCTGACCTACTGGAGAATGGAAAAGGAGAGCTGGAAATGTGCATTACTCAGAAGAGTTGGAAATGATAAGTGATTAGAGAGCTGAGGGACTTGAATGTTAGTATTCAATTTTGCAACTTTTAAACACCATGACTCAGATTGCTCCTGAGACCTCCTCCTCAGTTTCAGGGGAGAGCTCTTTGAAATAAATCCTACTCAGTTTAGTATGGGTTACAAAACTGAATGCCAACACCATTTCTCTTTCCTCACGAGGACTGTTGTTCCACATGATTTTTGTTACTAAAAATTACTGGCTATCCTCTATCCTCTCACTCCACTGACTGAGAATGTAGATTTACATACTCTGAATTGCCCTCTGGAGGAAGCTCTTTCTCTCCATCAGTTAGGCCGGTCAGGGAGGTGAGGTTTACAAAATTAAAGTAGTCTTTTAATTGAGCTCGTATGGAGCTTCACTTTCTAATTATTTGTCTCTGATTTCCTTCTGCTGAGGATGTCTTTTGGGACACATTCTTAGTTTCTCCTACAGCTCTGTGACATAAATACTTGACTTCCAATAGAATCTGCACTGTTGGAAGGATCTCATGCAGTTCAGTTTCCTCATATCTACGTGGTTGACTGTCTCTAGGCAATATTGTCTAAGTGAATGTATGATTTGAAATGAGACAATATCGTTTTAAGAGAGATTCAGAAATGTCTGCTTTAATTTTCAAATGATTTCTCTTTGGCAGTCTCACTCTTCTTTTGTGTTTTGTGTATGAGTATTCCAAAACCCAGGATGGTACAAAGGCTGGCCAAACTAAGCAGATTGGAAATAAATAGCAAAATACGGATGAAAATGATTATCATATTTTAATAAAGGGTATTTGCACTGGAAATCCAAGTTCATGCACTGTATTTAGTTAGGAACGTAAATATGCCAGATGATCAGTGGAGCCAAACTGCATCTATCAAACTGCATATTAAATGCAACAAATGATTCTTGAGTTCAGAAATCTCTTCCAGAAATTGCTGAGGTGAGGTTCATCTCACTTGATGGTAGTCAAGTGGATTGTCTCTGCCCTAGCCAGAGGGGAGAAATAACAGTCCTAGAGAGCAGCTCTTCTGACATGCACATCTGTGTGAGAAGACGATGGGATTTTTAGATAAAGCCTGCTCTGACTAGTTCACATGTACAAGCTTTAAAAACTGTCATCAATAGCTTCACCAGTAGCTCCCAGTAGCACACTTTTACGAGTCCTGAAAACTGCATTTCACTAATGACGAAAGCAATTAAGCTACGGCTAAAACAGTGGATCTGATCTCATACACAGACAACAAAAAGCTCTGAACAAGAAATAGAAAAGAAGTACAATCAAATAAGACACCAGAAAGCTAGAATAGCAGCACTACAAATGATTTCAATTAGTATGACCCCTTTGCTCACATGAACCTGCCTTTCAGACAGGTAGTGCTGCTAACATTGGTACCTTCTTCTGTCTGTGTACTTCTTCAGCATGAATCTTCAGCACAGTTTCACCTACTTGATCCAATTAGATTTTCATGGTGAGGTACTGTTTATGACATAGCTACCAATGGAATTTTCTAACACAACATTTCTTCCGTTAAGAAATAGCCATCCGTCAAAAGTAAATATTTTGTAAACAATTTTATCTACAACAGTTACCACCACCTCCCCCCCCACATCCCCCTCCAAAAAAAAAAAAAAAAAAAAAAAAAAAAATCCCTCAAGAAAGTTTAAGAATTTTCATTTCCATGTACAGGGTAGAAATATTGCCAGAAACATAACCACAACGTAGCAAATTGTCCCTGACACACAGCACTCTCATGATATGAGGGGAGTAGTTTGGGACAGATGTAAATCTGGACCTCTAATTTAACAAGTGTCTTAAGTTACAGCTGCTTTGAGGTTTTAGCAGCATCCTTCATTCTTTCTGTATTTCCAGGACATGGAGCAGGCTGCAGGCTGAGCTTTTGTATTGTCCCAGCTCACTCTGTCCTCACTTCAGCAGGCACTGGGGCTGCTTCAAACAGGACTCAGATTTGTCATCTGTATTTCTGGTAAGTGCTTAGCTTTTGAATATTTCATTTGCCCTCTCTGAGCAATACTTATTCTGATCCTTTCCTGCATTTCAGAGGATTATTCTAGACTGGATTCAAAACCTGGAAATAATGTACATGCACAGCTGACAAGATATCGCTGTCTGGGATGTGTACTGCCCTTGATATGGGCAGACAGGCTAAAAAAACCTTTGGAACTCTGATCACTATTACAATTAAAATTAATTAAGCAATTAAAATTGCATATCAGTTATCAAAGATAAAGAATCACTTTTCTGCAAGGTATTTGTTTTACTTTCAGCAGAAAGCACAAAAATAGGTGTAACACTTCAGAGTCTAACCCCATTGCTTTTCCATCTGATATGATCAGAACTGACAACGACCGGTAACAGATGGTTTATATGAAGGTACAACAAAAATGCCTGCAGAATGGGTATTTTATTTGCTCACAGGGTTAATCCTTTCCCATTTCTTCTTTGCTGGTATTTAATTAATGGCTGATGCATAAATAATACATCCTTGATATTTTTTACTGTGGTGGCTGTTAATGTGCTTGGGCCTTGAGCTGCTTTCCATTATCAAAGATAAGCACAATGTCTGAATCACACTCTGCCTGTGTGAGTTTTTTATTCACTTGAAAGACAAATAAAAATCTTGTGAAAGGGTATGACAATACCTTAGGGACCAGAATTTATCCTAAGAGCTAGACTTATCTGTATGGCACAACCTTTCACATGGGGAAGCTGGGAGCCATGGGATGTGAAGCCATCCTTTGGGGACCTGCTGCATACCCAACAGCTATTTCACAACAGTTGATCATAGGCTGCTTCTTTGTGCAAGAGATGATCCTGCATCTTCAAGTGCCTTTCTGGTTAACATACATCCAAAGAGATGTCTGGAAAAATCTCTATGCTGCATGGAAGTTATGGGATGTGGTCATCCTTAGTGCTTGTGTAGAAGCCCTGAAAGGAGTGTCAATCCCATATGCAAACTGTAGTCATTGGTACATTTTTGTGACAATAATGTTTTCGTGTAATTTCACCAAATGTTATGTCTTTCCACGTCAGGCAGCCCCTCTATTGTTATATCTTGCCAAGTTCAACTGCCACACACACCCCACAGCATGCTCATCATCACATCCTCCCAGTGGCATCCCCCTACATTAGTCACAGAATCACAGTATGGCTTGGGTTGGAAGGGACCTCAAGGATCATCAAGCTCCATTGCCCCTGCCACAGCTAGGGTTGCCAGCCACTAGATCAAGTACTAGGTCAGATTTCTCAGGGCTCCATCCAACCTGGCCTAAAACACCTCCAGGAATGGGGTATCCTCAATTTCTCTGGGCAGCCTGTGCCAGCAACTCACCACCCATTCAGTGAAAAACATCCTCCCTGACATCTAATCTAAATCTTCCTTCCTTTAGTTTAGTTCAGTCCTGGGGGCCTGACACTGACAGCTTTACTGGCATGAAGAAACTCCTCACTACTCAAGCAGTCTTCTTTTCTAACAACAAGCTAATCCTGATACATAGAAAATGTATCTTTGAACAATCTTGTTATAAGTTCCAGTTCAGGAATATATGCAGAAAACCAAAGAATATGTTAGTTTTTATTTTTTCAGGAAAATAAGCTATAGAGTTGTGCAATTATGAGTGTTACAGTGTATATAGTGACAACGTGTTGCAGTGTTTATGGATGTATTATGAAACTTCAGACACCTTTTTTTTTTTTTTTTTTTCATTTAAATCTCAATAGCTCCATTGGAAGCAATGAGAACTACATGCTAATTTGACAAATATTTCCTGTCATCAGTGTAAGAAAGACAGTTTTTTGTATAGTTTTCATTGAAGCAGTGGAGCAGAAATATCATTCTAAACTTCAGAGCCATTCATCTCCACTGCTTTGTTAAGAATGCTGTGCCATTACCACATCTCCAATCAACCAAAAAATGTCCTGAATAATAATAAGAGGATCAGCACCTTCCAAAATAATTGTTTGATCAGGTATGAAGCGTCTCTTTCATGCAGAGTTTTTACATTAATGATTGGGTTTAATTAGACTAATCATAAGTCAGAAAGAAGCGATTCATTCTCAGCATAATAAATTGCTAATTACTAACTGCACAAAAAAGGTTATGGATAACGAGAACTTTTGCTATTAAAGCACAGAGCAGAACAACTTCCATTCCCTGCACTTTTCCTGCATTTCTTACAAACAATTGCAAGACTCCTTTCAAGGCTTATTAGTCTCTCTTCCATTACACTACTCAGAGACAAAGAAGCAGCATTAACGCCAGCAGTGCCACTGCCATTTACATAGAGGGCATGATATTTTAAGCAACATTCTCAAGTCCAGTTACGACAGACCCTTTAGAATTTCTGTTTTCACAGAAATTTATTTTTCTTACCTTTTGATAACTTCTTTTTATGAAAACCCGATTTTGCCAAAAATCTGCAGGTTGTACAGACATACGTCTATTATGGTAGAGGAAAACAGACTGTAATAAAGCTGTCATCTAGAGATGCTTCCAGTGTGAAAGCTGATGATTCTGCTCTAATGTACTTAATCTCCTGTATCCTAAGCTGCGAATGTGCTTTATTCTACATTTTTTACTGGTGTTCCAGGCCGCAGAAGCTCAAAGATACGATTTTGACAGATGAAGCTGAGGGAAATGTTTCCACTGACTTCACTAGGAGTAGGATTTCAACTGATGTACAAGAAAGAATTTTACCAGAAGTAGAGAACTGAAGGACAGTGAGATTTTTTCAGATCTTTGCATTTTGAGACCTAAGGAACAGAAAGTACACAATGTGAACGTTCCTTTGACAAAATGGAGCTATGGAAGCAGTACATTAGGAAAACAGTATTTCTTTCCCTACTTCAATTTTTTCTCATTTCCAAGTGTGTGAATTCCTTCCCCCTGTTCATTCTTACATAGATAGTCATACAATACTATCCACTTGCCTGTCCTCTGATGGATTTGTATATATTTGTATACATCCTCTGATGTATTTGTGTAAAATCATAGAAAAATTCAAAACAGAATAATGAATGCAGAAGAATTATTGATTTATTTGTATATCAACCCTGCAGCTCAATGCAGTGACCTTCAGTCTAGCTCAGAACATGAAGCACCCAAGCAGCACAGAGCTCTGCAGAAGCAATCCAAACCTACAGACGGGATGGGAGACCCCATGATGGCTGTTCCTGTCCTTCTTGCATGGGACCACCACCCAATTTGCATCCCAGCAAGACAGTGGCATTGTACCTGCCCAAAGCTTGTCCATCTCTGGGATCAGACCAGGCTACTAAGGACCTGGTTACATCTTGAAATCCACCAAGTACGGAGATGGCACAACCTGTCAGGGCAACCTGCTCCACAGGGGGGAGGTCTCTCTTCTTAACATCTGAACCTCTCTTATTTTGATCTCTGCCTGTTATGTCTTGCCATGCATGCCCTGCCATGAGAGGCTTAGGTCTGCCAATGTTCTGGATCTCCAAAAGTCCTCTCGCATTTCAGAAAGCTGTCATTGCTCCCATCCTGTGTCTTCTGCAAAGTGATAATGGAGAGCATGCAGACAGTAGTGAATCAGAGTCCATGTGTTATTGCTAGTATAAGTTCTGCTATCAACTTTCTTCAAAATAGTGATTTCCTGGCTGGGGCGGGGAGGGGAACCAAGCCCCTTAAACATAATGCAAAAAAACACGACTGTGAAAATATAGTTCTAAATTAAATCACTGTGCACATTTTATGTCTTAGAATAGAAATACATTATTGCTATTAGGAAAAATACTGTGTCTGCAGAAAAATACAAACACATTTTCCATGTCTCATTCTTTCATGCTAAGATTCATCTGAACAGTGCTCTAATGGATCTGTTTTTTCCCCAGTGCCCATAAGCAGTTCAATGAGTTTAACCCTAATCAGAGAAAAATTCAAAACAGAATGATGAGTGCAGAAGAATTATTGATCCTTCACAAGCATAGATTAATTATTTTGTGTAGCTGATTGTTCAACTATGAGTTCAGACAAAAAGCAGAAATAAATGTCAATTACCTTTACAAAACAATTGTTAATACTGAAACAAGGAAATGCATTGCAAATTGTTACTGTTGCAAAGAACTACTCAAGGACAGACTTCACTTGGCCTGCGAGATAAAGAGCAGAGAAGCTTTAATTTTTTTGTCTTCACTTGATGTTGACCTTAGTTACTAGAAAATTCTTTGGCATAAATTAGAGCAAGATACCTCATTTGTAGAGGTTCACTGTATTGGTTAAAATTTTGTAAACTCCAAGCATACGCTCTCCTCCACCTTCCTGATCCTCCACCCTATTAGGCTCCCACATGGGAGGAAAAATCTCAAGAAAAGAATCCCTAGAATCTTCCTTTGACAATAAAATTGCTTTCATTGTGCCTCTCTGACAGCTGCAGGTATATAGAATCTGATTTGGTCAGGTTAGATTTCCTTTAGACAATCTTCATCCCCCGTATTTATTATGTCACGTTGCTAAGGGCTCCTTTAGGCAAAGATTCCTGGTGCTCTATAAATAATAGCCCAGTTAGATCCTAAGCAGTATGTTTTTTCACATAGTATGAGGACACTGGTTCATAGTTCATCATTTTATTTCACCACCAAATTCATATCTGGAACTGTCAGAAGAAACAAGATGAAAAACTCCTCAATTCCTGGTATTAACACAATTTAAATATATCTTCTCAAGCAATCGCTTTTATCTCATTGTCTTCATTAAACACATTGCTTTATTTAAAATGTAGTTCCTCTTCCAATTGTTGCAACTGTTTTGCTTCTGTAGTAATAAAAGCAAAAGAAAAAAAAAGAATAGCAACCAGTTCTTTGTGTTCCCACTGAACCATAGCATGAAGTCACAAAGGAAATCCAGAATATAAACTCCATTAGAGGCTGCAGGCTGTATATATCTATCTCCCACATGCAGCGTTAAAAATATAACCTATTACAAAGTGTTTGAAATGAACAGGAACTAATTATATTGTTGTTGTCCAGGTACTTTCAATGACTAAAACACCCTACCCACAAGACATCTCATTCTTGCTCCCACCAATGCATACTAGGAAGAGCATATCCATGCATTTTCTTCTACTTTTTTCAGTTTAATGCTGAAAACCATTCTCCATGGAAATGATGCAGGTGTTGGAAATATGATAAGCAGGTAGACAGGTGGGTAAATAAGATGTCTTTAGAATGAGGTGCAGAACCTAATGGGCAAATAGATGAATGTTTGATAGCTAGTTAGAGGAACACACCAGTTATCTTCAACAAGCAAGGCAGATATTTATGCAATCATGAAGCATTCTGGTATGACAAGACTGAGGCAGCAGTGCATTACATGGCAAGGTCATGGCAGCGACTTGGGCTGCAAGGGTGTCCTCTGTGAGCAGAGCTCAGCACAGTTTCATGTCAGAGCAGGGACCCACCACTGCCAGAGTTGAGCCATGAACGATGCTGGGTGTGCTCTGGGAGATAAGTGTTGTGGACTTCAGCTGCCCATTATGGCAAAACCAACACAAGCTGCCTTCTCACTGTATTTATATCAATATAGACTAAACACCAAGCCTGGAAAATCTCTCTGTATTGGGTTTTACCTCAAATCGTACACTAAAATCCATATAATGAGTGAAAAGGTTTAAATATTATGTAACTATAATATTCCGGGTGATTTTGGCACTGAGATGGACAAATAATGAAGTTGAACTACTTTATAGCAGACAAGGAATTCAGCCCATCTGTCTTTAAAGGGCCATGCAGTGATAAACAAAAATTCTTCATTACATTCCTGTGATAACAGTTGCACAGAACATGCTTAATGAGTACCCGTATTATCCGTAGCCAAGGGAGGAAAGCTAGTATCACACAGTGCTCCTATATGCCCATTGCAGGCTGAACAGCATCAGTGAGCATCTCTCAATAGCCAGCTAGCTCTTTATTTGGTTTTACTGATACCATGGTAGTGCATTTATATTGAGCTGGCCATTTCAGAGGAAATGTAAAAAGACTGTTTCACCTATCTACATGTACACATTTATATATGTATATATATACTCACATATAGAAATTGTATGGATATTTTTTTTTACACATGAGAAAGCAGCTTTTCTTTATCCAAATAAATATGAATTTAAGTGAGAGTAAATTTTAATCTCTATTTTCTCATGCTTGTTTAATTTAGTATAATTTTCTTAAAAAAATGATGCCTGTAAAATATTACCTTGTCTAGCATGCTTTAATTCACAGAATCGTGGGATGGCTGAGGTTGGAGGGGGCTTCTGGGTCTTTCTCCAGCAGGGCCACCTGGAGGAGAGCACCCAGAACCACATCCAGGTGGCTTTTGGAGATCTTCCAGGAGGACACCCCACAGCCTCTGGGCAGCCTGTGCCACTGCTCTGTTACCTGCACAGCGCAGGAGTGCTCCTGGTGTTCAGAGGAAATCTCCTGTGCTCCCATTTGTGCCTGTTGCCTCTTGTCCTGGCACTGGGCACCACTAAGAAAAGCCTGGCTCCATCTTCACACATTTTCTGCAGGTATTTGTACATATTGATAACATTTCCTTGAGCCTGTTCTTCAGGATGAACAGTCCAAGTTCTCTCAGCCATGATTTATTGGAGAGTTTCTCCATTCCCTAATTCAAATTAGAATTTGCTCCTGTATCATCTAGCATTAACCTAAAACTTCAAGTCATACATTCCTCACAAGTTGGCTGAGCCTTAGGGGTCTTTCTTTCTTATGGGATTGTTCACATTACACACAGAATGATTTCCCATGGGAAAGATGCCCCTTTACCTTTGACATTCACCTGAAGTAGTGGTGAATCATATTGTGGCAGCAGGCCCTCAAAGGAACATCTCCTGTGAAGAGGACAGTTTGTTCCAGCCAAACTTCAGATGGGCAATGTGGATTTTTTCTTACCAAATGTAGACTTTTTTTGTTGTTGCTGTTCTTTTTAGTGCATGCCAAAAAAAGTAGCTCTATCCTTGGTCTGAGGGCTATTCAATTGCCTCATGAATTTTAGGAATCTTGTACCCAAACAGTGCAGTTCTTCTAGCACTGGACTTTAAAGTCTTTGCGTATCTTCCACTGACCACCACTGCAGTGCAGAGGTTTTGACTCTGCTATGGAAATGAGATACAGGGGTGTCCTGTTTGAAAAAGAGCAGTTGCGATGCAGTCTAGCACAGATACCTCAAACTGTAGATATTTCCCATACAACCTCTGTTTCTGCTTTCTGGTGGCCAATAACTTGCTGAGTGCCATTTGTTTTTTTCTTGCTTCATGGATCCCTCATCCAGCAGAGGACCACTTGTCTTCTGACCCCAAAGCCTCCACAGTTCTCTCCAGGGCAACTGTGACTGTTGTGCAGCCATGTCAGCCCCTCTTCTTTCAACACACTCTTCTTTTACCTCGTGGCTTTGTCCGTATCTTTCTCTACATATTTTACTCCATATAAATGTGATACATCACAATTTGCTAGCAGTTGTCAAGTACAGACCACAGGACGCAGTGAAGAATCTCATGCAAGAAGAATGGGAGCAGGCACCAAGAGCAAGACAAAAACAGGCAAATAGGTCCATGACAGAAAAAAATTACCAAGAATGCTAAGCACACTTCTCTTCAAGAAGAATGATATTAAATTCATGAAGGGTATGTTTGGAGTCCTGATCCCACTGAGATTAGCAACGAGTTCCAATGCACCGAAGCAAAAGTTGATTTAATTTTTGAGGACGGTTATGTTGTTTATGCTTCGGAAGAACTTCGGGCCATTTTTGTTCTAGATAGTTCTCAACAATATTTTTACTGAGGAAAAAATATTCTCTTTAGCTGCTTACATTGATTGCAGATGTCAGCAGCTTTTTGAATCTCCTCAAATACCTCTAATATGAAAAACGTGACTATAAAATTGATATCATCATATCCATTCCTAACTTTCTCTCCTGGTTTCTAACACAGGTATGCTTAAAGATTAAAGAAAAATACTAAATCTCACATCTTCAAAAATGAGAGGGTTTACTATACCCAGTAAAAGTATAACCTGTAAAAGAAAAATTTATTTTGCAACTCACAGAGAAACTATTAAGCTTTATTTATTTGTTCACATGATTTTTTTCTCTAACCTGTTCAAAAATGAGTTAGCCTTTTCTTGCTTCCAGAAAATTTTCCTCCATAATAGCAGCCAAAAAAAAAAAAAAAAAAAAAAAAAAAAAAAAAAAAAAAAAAGAGCAAGAAATATATAGAACTAGTCTCTGAAAAGAAAAAAAAAAAAAAAGCTTTTTTTTCCTGAGTATCATTTTCCTCCTAAATAACTTCCACCTCCTGGAGAAACTACTAGTTTTTGCAAAGAAAAGAAATCTACGAAGAGCGTGCTGATGAAATTGGTTTAGTTCTGTTATCTCCACCAGATTTGTTTCCTTGAGTGGAAGAAAAACTATTCACAACACATAATAGGCACAGTATAGAACTTGCTTTGTCTTCTTTTACTTTCTTTCCCCCCACGCATTTTCACATCAAGGTGGAGCCTTAGATGATCAGAAATACAAGGGAACAATGAACATCAGAAACTTCATTCCAATCTGTCTAATGTGTTTCTCAATGGTAATTACAGCCAACTGCATTTTGCTTCTTTCTTTCTTCTATATAAAGATCCTGTCCTAAGTTATTGATTGTAAGACAATTTTGTTGCGGCAGGGTAGAGATTATTTCAGTTCAGAAATGCAACAACTCAGATAGTTTCAGATATTACTGCTCCCCATTCCTGCTACAGAAAGCATTAACATTTACAAAAATCAACCCAAATTTTACATAGTTATAGGCAATATTGTTACATAGTCTGAAGTGAAATGTAAAGAATTACATTCGGGTTTTTTGAAGGCCCATAGGCCTGAATCTGTGCCATAAATCATAAGAAATTCTACTAAAGAACATAGATTTCTGCTTAAGTTAAAGTAACACTCACTCAGACTTTTAATATTTATATCTGTTCTAAAAATGACAATGGAAGAAGCTGGACATCAGTTGTCATTACACCGGATTTTCTGCTTCCTTCATTGTTTTTTTCATTTCTGGTTGTGTGGGCTGCAAAACCTGTTGTTACTGTCTCATACTAATATGTTCTGATGACACTGGACATAATTTGCATTTTCCACATGACACATAGTAGTTTTGTTTTAAACAGAGACACCAGATTCATCTGACAAAATAGTGTTACTGATGCTAACTTCATAAACCAAGTATTTCTGGGTATGCATGGCAGTGTGTTCCATGCATTACGGAGGACTGCTGTTAAACAATAGAATTTTGGTGTGCTGGAGAAGTTAAACATGAAATGAAATAGAAAGCTATGAGAGACCTTGTTACCATGCAAAGCTAAGTAAATTGGAAATTATTTCTTTCCCCAAAGAGACCAGTGAATTGTCAAAGGTAATAGTGAATGTTCCAGAGAGCCAGTCAACCAGGAAAAATTATTTACAGCACTTACTGACTGCAAAAAATAGCATGTTTTTGCTGCCCCCAAGATGACTGAAACCATGAAAGATCAGTTTCACAAAGAGCCACAGTGGAGCATAATTTAAACAATTAAATCTCCTGGTGTATTTTCCCCATATTTTGAACTACGGACTTCATTTTTACATCTCTCCACTATTATTTTTAATGTATTCAACATAAAATTGTAAGAAAAGTTAGGCCAAAAAAGTCCAGCCAATACTGTGTCCCCCAGCAGTGCCAACCCAGGAGGGCTGGCTGCATAAAACCATTATAAGAATAAGCAATATTAGCATACTCAGAAATACTTCCTTAAAATACTTGACCAGAGACTTGCAGAGCAGGGACACTCTCTTTGTCTCTGATGATCACTCATTAATTTTTGCACCCTTAATTTTTCTAACTGCTTCTTGACTTCATGCAAATTTACAAGTTGACAACATCCAGTTGTAAGATTCATGGGTTACACAAGCAATGATGTGTGAAGAATAGTCTCCTCATATTTGTTTCATTATCTCCCCCTTGGATCTTTCACTGAAATAATAGTGAAAATGCATTTCCCCTTGATATTCAGGTCACTTGGCATATTATCTGTCTCAGGTCTCCCCCAGTTATCTCTTTTCCCAGCTAGTGAGTCCTTAGTGTACTTAGTCACTCCTCATTTAGAACCTCTCCCTTCCTATGGTCATTCTTGTTGCCATCACTAGGTCTGTCTTCTATGCAATTTACCTGCTCTGAAACAGAAATATAAGACCTTTACTTAAAGTGTTCAAGACTCAAACACCCTGTAGATTTATGTTAAGCCATTATGAAGTTGCTTTGCCTCTTCTTTCCTAATATGCCTAGCTTTAGATATACTTTCTGGCTACTGCTGCCTGCTGACCTGCAGTCATGAGACAGCCGTTTTTGCAGCCCAAGGGACAGCCATCACCTCAGAGCAGCCTGAGGCTGTGGTGTTCTTTGTATTTAAGCAAGGACTTACTGAATGACAGTATCAAAAATTCTGGATGAAGGACTTGATAGAAGCAGCATAGAAATCACTGGAAGTTTTACAATGACAAGATCAGTTTTTCATCAGACAGGTTTCTCTGAAGGAAGTCTTGGACTCTATTTTTGGGCAGTCTTGGGCCATGTCAGTAAATTTTCCCCATCTTTACCAACATACTTGGCTTGACAGTACTGTAGCCCACAGCATAATGCTCTTTCAGACTTGCTGTTGCAGTTCTGATGTAAAATGTTTTGCACTGGAGACATGTTTAATGTTTTATACCCTAGTTACACTAGCTGAAGTGTTGTTGAGCACAGTGTGATGCTTATTATTTTAATCACGTTAGGCACCATTTGGGAACTAAATTGCGTGCAGTTATTGAGGGCTTTTTATCTCTGAGGTTCGATTTCCCCACATCCTTTAGGAGAATAAAAGGTTTAAATGAAGTAACCTGTGCAGAAAGCACTGTAACAGGTGCTAGCAGAACATCGTTGTTCCTTTTTAGAACAACAGCCACCACGTGATTTTTATTTTTTTAAATCTGAAGAAGCACATCTTTATACCTCACACTGCTTTCAGGACACCTAGACATGCATAAGTATCTATTTTGCAATATGAAGATATAATCAAATTTCCTTCTAAAAGCATTCAAAGCACTTGGCCCTGAAGAAGAGGAATGTGGGAACTGTTGAGGGCTGAAATTAAGAAATAAGGTACACAAAGGAAACAGACAATAGACACGTTGTTTTATTTAAGTATGGGATTATATTGTTTTTTTTTTTTTTTTAATAAACAGAGACCCTATAATCCTCAGTCTATTTTCAAATAAAATAAAATAAAATAAAATACAAAAGGAATGGCAGCATTTTGTCATTTTTCTTTCTCCTTTATGCATAGAGGTGATCAAGAGTGACATGAAAACATCATAGCTTTGGCAGAATAGGTCTAAATTTTTATGTGTTTCATTAACGTAGGTAAAATAAGTGAAAGAGCATCATTTTCAAAAGACTGACTTAGAGGATTCAGTGAGGTATCCAGAAAACTAATAATTATTGTCCTAGACTGTCAGGGAAAGTACAAAAGCACAGAAAAGGGCAGGGAGAGGAATGAGGTATGCTGTTGTATATAATTTCAAGAATACTTGAATTTTTGAAGCCAGATGTTACTTTCCTTTCTCGGCCCAAATACTTTGATTCAAAGCTCCAATGAAGACATTTGGAGAAAAGCATGTTACTCACTGAAAGAGGTATTTACATCTGACCTAAGTAAAGCTTGTTGCTGTTTCCAAAACCAGTAACATGTTGGGTTTTTTTTCCAGCTCTTTATATTCTTAATTCTTGTTTTCTTATTGACATCATTTTTATTTTCTTGAGTTAGTCCATATGATGACCTGAAACAATGATGTGGACAATGAAGAGGAAGGATTTTAATGAAGGAGGAAGGATACAGTGTTCTCTATAAGCCCAACTTGCCACCAGCATATGTTCATGTAGCCAGTCTCTTTCCAGAATTCAGGTGAAAGGAGAAGGCATAAGTTAGGAGAATCATGTGGGAAAAGAGCCTTTTATCTTTCTGTGTATCTACCTTAACATTTTCCTATAGCATCAGTTGCTAAGCACTTCTAAAATAATTAGAACCGGCACTAAGACTTCTAATCATTTATAGAGGAATATTAGCAGCACCCTCAAACCAGCTGCATGGACATCACATCACCCCCAGAAACTCATGGGAGGTGGTGCCTATTTTTTTTTTAACTCTTAATCTTTTTCAGTTGGTTCAGCTTCTTATTTATAATGGGCAGATTTGATAAGATGCCCTGAAAAATAAAATTGAAATGGCTGACTTCTGTTGGAAGCGTCTTTTAACGAAAAAAAAACAACAACAAAGCAGGAGCCTGCATCAGACTGGACTGTGGGCAGGAAGGCCTGAAGCCTACACCTGCAGTGGGACTTCTGGCAGTCAAGACCATAATTAGCTAAGTAAAATGGGGGCTCGGTCATTTGCCTTGGCAGCATTCACTTGCTGCTTCAGATTCACTCACCTTTTTTTGTAAAACTAGGGAAGAACAAGCAGTATTTTGGCTTAGCTTGTAAGACTGATATAAATTACCTACTAATCTGAAAAAAAATGTTACCAGAGGAGTTCTGGATGCAAAACAAAATAGGCATCGGGTTGGTGAGCTGGTTTCAGTTTCTGCAGTAGCATTAGGGAGAAGAAAAAATCAGGTTGAAATAAGCTGATAGCATTTTTTTTTTTTACTTCTGCAACTACACACTTCAACAGTGAATAAAATTACTGTCCATTTAAATCTGAATTTCAATTGAAATATTTATGAATATGGGCAACCTAGCGTGGCAGAAAAATGTAAATGATCAGGGAGAATTTAATGTACTTTCAAAAGGAAAAAAAAGTATTTTATTTTGCTGTCACTTTAAAATACCTCTCATTCCTGTGACAGTCTTCCATTTTTCTTTCACAAAATCATTGTAACTATGTACCCAAGGCAGCAAAAGGCTCTCCAATGATTTCTGAATCTAGGGCACCTTATCATCTCTGAGACTACCATGGTGAAAAAGGGACACTCATGAAACTAGAGCACCTGTTGACCTTACCAGAGATTTATATTGAAAATTGTAATCTTAAAAGCAGATAGACAACCTAAATGAAATACATTTTTAGAAAGCTAAAATTATTCAAGAGTGAGTGATGGTAGAAATGGAATTTGGAAAGTTATGCACATGTATTTGCATCCAGCACATATGCAGATGTCTGAATACATGCAAATTAGGTGTTTCCATAAGCCCACAGGCAGTAAGGCAACAGGCATTTGCAAATAATGAAGCAATCACTTCTGAGCTAGGAAAGCTGAAGCTGTAGTACCCAGAAAAGCCACCACTTACTTAGACCATAGTTTCTTGGTTAGTCTCAGCAGCATGATTCATTTAAGGAGCTTTTCCCCTCCTTCTTTACACACTTAGGTGTTCAGTCCTTCTCTGGGCAGCCCCTAAGTTGTATTCACCTCACTTCTTTGTGAGGAATTTTCTGAGGACTTCCTCTGTACCACCTGGGTTGACCAGAAATACACCCCTCTAGACCAGTTCACTGATACAGTCTTACATCCCAGCTCCACAAGCAGTGATGATAGCACAACCAAGGGAGCCATGGGGAGCCCCATGATGTACGGTCACCACTGTGGTTTCCATATAGAGGAGATCTAATATGAAGGAATATCCAAATGAGAGCTTCACAGAGATGTTCTGTTTCACCTGGGACACAAGAAAATTAGTGTGCCTGTGCCTACCTGAGCCATGCCGGGCGATTGGGGAAGTGAGTACTGGGAATTCGAAGAATCAGTATACAAGTCCTTCAGAGAAACTATTTCTGAATTTAGCAGACTTCTCTACAGCTGGCCAAGGATTTAGAGAGTAGGCAAAATGATCTGGGGAAATTTCTGCAAGTAAAGCCTGTGTATACCAAATCTTGTTAGAAAACTTCACCATCCTCAGTAAACATACAATTTGCACTCTGCTTGCAAGTGCTGTGATGTTAATCAGCCAGGCAGGGGATAATTTATTTATTCAACTGGCTGAGTAAGACATCTTGGTGGAGGGGAGAGGGCCACCCTGGGGACAAAAGACTTTCTCACTTTAGTGGTGTGAGAGGAAAGATGGAAAGAGAATGGAAAAACACTCAGCAGCAGAACAAAGAATCGTGTTAGTTTTAAGGAAGGAGTTGTTTTTTTGGTCATACCTCTCTAACATTTCTGCTGCGAGCTTAGAGACTTCACTGGTTTAAGTTTTATAGCCTTATAAAAAGATTGTTTGTGCTGTTCTACACCTAAACAACTCTTCTACACAAGCTATTATAAACAGCATTGACACCTGTCAATCTTCCTGGAGAATAACATATTTAATTATTAAAGCATCTTAGAGTCCTCATCTCATCCTGGATGTCTGTGGAGATTTGCTTGGTTTTGATTCAGAGTCTGCTGTGGCCCCACGTAAGGGTTGCCCTAATAGATTTTTCTGCAATTCTGGGGTAGAAGAACCTTTTGGGGATGTGTGTGGAAAAGAAAGAGAAAAGAAAGCCTCTCTATCTGGATTTATAGGGCAGTTGTAGAAAAGACCACATGTGTTAGTTGTCTTTTAGAACATGCATGCACAGTACTGTAAAAGCTGAGCATGGCTGCTGATGGTAATGGAAAAAATAAATGGAAGAAGAAAAGCAGTTCCTGTTTTATTAGGTATTTTGGGGATCTTACCAGGAAACCACAGTGTTCATAATGCATGAGCTCAACTCCTGCCTTTGCTCTGTCAAAAGATTTGGCATCAACAGTGAAGCGCGGATCCAGTGTTCACAATGCTAAGAAAAACTGCCTTTTCAATGCTGAGCACAGGAATCCTTCTGTCAGTTCTTCCAGGCTGAAAATGGAGGGGGGTCATTGTTCATTTAATTTAAGGACAGACATATGGAACAAACCAGAGTGGCTTGAATCAGAAGGTTTTCAGAAGCCACTGCAGCATGACATTTTTAGTTAAAACCCAGTAGTTACTGGGGGACAATGCAACAGAGCTGTGTCAGTGCACTCTGTGAAAATGAGGCTCTGTTTCGTGATTACTTATTAACTTTTATTCAGTATGTAACATTAAGAAAAGTATGTGGCAACAGTACTAGTCCTCTGCAGAGTTATCAGCTGCAAAATCTATAGCTATTACTCAGCAAACACATATGACTAACAGAGATTTTGAGACTTTCCATCATTGTTAATATGGTCCTTATTCTGTTGGTGCTTATCAGAGTCTGCTGGCAAAGCATAGCACCGGGAGCAGTTAATGCACCTCAAGACTTACAGCTGTTTGTGTCTTGGCATTGAGAGTATATGCTTTAGAGGACAGAAACTCTCTCCCTCTCACTTTTTGCAATAACCAGAATTTGAAACATTCATATTAATTTAGAAGTGCAAAGGAGAATCAATTTTACACATTGTGACATGAGAAAATTTATCTCATTGCCTTCTGTCCGACCCCTCTCTTTTTTTAGTTCTTATTGAAATTCACAGTCTTTATCACAAAGGTTATCCTACCGTTCGTCTTTTGTATTTGTCACTGGAACAACTTGTTCTTGTCTATTGTATGAATATAGCACTTGGATCTCCTTGAAGGTCTCCTTCTACAACTCTCTCCTTAACAAGAGAAAAAAGTGATTTTAGTGGTGTTCCTTAAAAAAAAAAAAAAAAATTAAAAAAAAAATAAAAAGAAAAAAAGAAAAAATGGAATAAAACCTCATCATTCAACAGAACTGAGGTCACAGCCAGGAATAGATTAAGAAAGTGACTAAACCAGACTTGAAAAATCCACAGAAATGTTATGATGAATAGAATTTACAGAAGCTTGTTATTCTCAGATTATGACCATCACTGTGGTAGGGAATAGAGCACCATAATGGATGTAAGTTGTCCCATGCTATTGACAACTGATGATGACAAATTCTCAAATGAGAGATGTCCTGTTGAGGTTGTGAGATGACCAGGCACTAAATTTACTTGATGTCTTTAAGCAAAGTAAAGATTCATAAACAGTTTTTTAATTATTAAACCTCAGAGCTAAAATATAAGAAATAAAAAAAATTACCCTTCTTAAAATCATACACTGCCAAATCTGGCCAAAGGTCTCATTTTGTCATAGAGGATCAACAGAAAACAAACAACAACAATTTTTTTTTTTTTTTTTCTATTCAATAGACATGAATAATTGTTAAGCAATGAACCAAAAAAAGCATTAGCATGGATGGTAATTTCCATGCTCCTACAATTATTGTTAAAGTGCTCAAATACACAGACCATTTCATTTTTTGTTCACGGGTTCATATCAAGTCACTTGGAAGTCTGTAAAGTACGTGCTAAAGAAAAGCAGAGGAACCTGCCCTCCAGAGGTAACTACTTTTCTCCATTGACTGTAGAGGGAGCTGAGAAACTAACTTTAACATGGCGTCTAACATTTTCTCAGTGAGGCTGTGGTGCAATTCCTTTTGCCTGTGCATGCAGCCTTGCACACTGCAACCAGCCACAGCTGGAGGTGGTCTCAAATTGCGGGTACAAGTGTGACTTTGTGTGTCTTCTTCCCTATGTCTTTGGTAGCTTTACTCAGCAAACATCCGCATTCAGATTTCTTTTTACTGCTGTTGTATGACCTGTTTGTTCCAGCCAGCTCCTAAATGATCCTGCTTGGTACAGATCTTCCTAACAAGAGAAAGGTAAATGCCACATGAAGCTCATGAGGGATGGAGAGTGTGTATGACTGTTATTACAGGTAGGAAAGGAAGTTTGTAATACAAACACGAGATTTCTTCTCCCTGCTCACTCTTCAAAATAGGCGTATTTTTATCATGTAATACACGCTAGTTTTAGATGCATTACATTCTCATTGATTATCATCTATTCTTAATTATCATTTTTCTGTGACCTGAATGAAAAATATCCTGCAAGTACAGAAATATAACAGCAGATGTTAGTCTTGCAGATGTGCAGATAAAAACACACAGAAAACTGGAAGATTTATCTTGCTTGCTGAGCACTTGACAGCTGCTTCGCGCACACTCAAAAAAGTTTTCATCTGTATGGGAACTATTTAAAGGACTAACAGTCTGATATATTTTACTGCTTAAAACTGATTCTTACCCGTCTGAGTATGACGATGTTCTCCCCCTGCCCCAACCTGAACTTTGTTTCCCATACCCCTGCTCAAGTGATAACCATCAGTAGCAGTGATGATGGCTGCATCTGGCTTGAAGTGAATTCACGGGAAACATGACAGAACAGCCAGGGGCTAATTTGAGTAATATGCACATTTAGCCACAGCGCTGATGAATGTCCAGCTCCAGCCACATTTGGAAGAATGGCCAACTCATGCCAAATCTGGAAGAAATTAACATGTGTGGTCAGCATGCAAATATGGCTGTCCATCAGTCATCTTACCATATAAACAGTGAGCAGCCCTAGAGCCCACTGAGCTCCTCTGTACAACAACAGGCTGCCTGACAGGGTCTTCTGTCAAGTAGGGACATCTCTAAAGATTGCTCTTGCTGCAGAGATCCCTTATACTTTGACCTCAGGAGATTACTTGCCACTACAGATCCTTGGTGAGTGCCTTGCAGCTTGCTAAGCTTTGTGAGTATAGCTAAGATGTGCACAGTCAATCTAGGATTGTACCCATATAATCCTTCAGACATAAACCATTGAACAAGTCTGGGACTAGGAGTGGATTCATCCACACCTGGGCTCCTTATCTCTGTGGTTCAAGGAGATTAGAAAGCAAGGGTGTTCACTCTTTGTGAACTCCATGACTGAACCAGGGGGCCTCCTAGATGAGTGAGTTTAGCTCCACTCTCTATGTAGTAAATAATAAAGCCTACCGTACCATCTTGTATCTTGTTAAGTCATTGTCTTTACAATTAAGCTTTGTTAAATCTTTAGATCAATAAATATATTGCTTCTTTTCTCTTATAAATGAAGTGTATAATTCTATCAATCAGCAAGACAGACAACTCACTGTTTGGATCCAACATGGCACAAGAATAGAACTAGGCAACAGTGACAATTGGATTGTATTTTTTTCAGTCTGCAAGCCTCCTCAAGGCCTGTATTGTGGGTCTCTCTTTCAGAAAGTGAAAGAAGCTCATCTGAGATGCCCACGCAGAATGATACTTTGGTGATGAAGAATGGAATGCAGTAGGTTTAGTCACATTAATTCAAAGTGATCTTCTACTCCATAATGGAAATAAAGCTTCCAGAAACTCACTGTAACTTGCAAAATTATTTGGGAACTGATAAGAGACACTTTAAATTGAGAAGTGAAAACAAAATCTTTCAGTATTTCACCAGGTCTTTTACCCAGGTTATGCCTGCTTATTGCTCAAACCAGAATCCTCCCAAACAAGCTTCTGTTTTTCCCTTTAGGTTTCACAATGACTCTTGCAGCATCTGCAGAGAAGCCTGAAACCTCATACAGCCAGGACACAAGCCCATTCTGCAAGAATCTGTGAACAAAAAAAAATAGTTATTGAGTCCTTTCTGCTTAAAATGGTGACGAAGAAAGCACATTCCTTACTTTACTGACACAAAACCCCCAAGATTCAGTCATTACCAGCAGTAGGAAGTTGCCTTCTTTGTGGAGCATCCAGAGACCACAGTCCTTGGTTTCGAACTCCTGTCAACATGCTTTGCACATGCTTTGCTCACTTTGCTGCTACTTGTTATAAAGTTTCTGTCTGGTTGTTGAGTGTTATCTCTGTATGCTGTCTGTCTCTTGGTGAGCGCATCTAGATGGATGCAAAGGCACTGAGGTCAACATGTCAGCTTTTATTCTTCCAGCCCAGAGAAGACATGAATTGCATCTAATGCTGAGCAGATATTAACATAAGGTAAAATGCATCACATGCACTGCTTCATTTCTTACAATCAACATACATTTATTAATACCCATGGTACTATACCACGGTAAACTCAGATGGTTTGACAGAGGTGAAGAGGAGGATGGAGGCACTGGGAAGGACTGTGTGGTTCCACAGCAGTGGGGAGGGATCCCTGGACCACAGCTCCCCTGCCAACAACTAGGCACTTCCCTCCTGCATGTTCCAGCAGGTGCAAGAGCACTGAACTGGAAACACATCTCTATTATCTGCCTTGTCTTCCTCACAATAACAGTACTGCTGACTCCCAGATTTGGTCTTTACCAGAAAATTGTCCTCAAAACAATTGATTGAAGAAACTGTAATATGTGCTGTCACCCAGTTATATACACCTGCTACCTCCACAGATACAGTCATACAGCTCACAGGGTCATGCCCATAGAATCACAAATAGGCCTAGTCCGGTCCTACCCCAGTCTTAACCCCAGGAAAAGTCAGCTATCCCAACCTTCATAATTTCACTTGGTTTCAGCCATCACTAGAGCAACTCTTCGTAAGATATTTTCACTAGAATCTCATCTGTGATACTATTTTATGCCCTGGAAGTTTGCACAGTGTACTTCTCAGTGCATTCAAGCAGGATAATATAGTACCAGCTAAGGTAAGGGAGTCAGTGTACACTCATTTTACAGAGATACATCCTAGAAAGAGGAAAGCAGCAGTTCAAAGGCAGGCAAATCTGAGCAATGCCAAGAAATCAGCTATTCTCTGGTTAAATCATAGCTTTAATATTTATTTTAGAAGTGATTCAAGGTGGGTACCTCAGTCCTTTTGCATGCACAGTTGGAGACCTTGAAAGAACTTTCTCAAAGCTCATCACTCTAAATTGCTGCCTTTCCAGAGAGGTACACAGAGTCACCAGTCACCTTTCAAAGTTTTGACGTGTGTCTTATCACATCAGTTAAATCTATGCAAGAAAACCCTGGGCTAGGAAATCTGCAGCTGCGTGCAGTAGCAATTAACTCCTTCCTCCCCTGTCTCTGCAGCCTCGTGTTTACCTGGAGCAATAAGCCCCATAATACACTGATTAAGCATAGATTATTTATAGGAGCAGAAACATGAGCAGAGAGAGCACTGGGAACTGGCCCTCGGAAGGTTGTGCTGGTATTTTGTTCTTCACAGCTGATTTCTGTCTGTAAGATCGCTCAGTCACCCTGACTGCACAAGCACTGCAGCATTACATAACAAAAAGCTGGCTGTAGGGTGACTTCTGGTGTTCCTTGTCTGTGCTCTGCTGCACTCTTCCTGTGCATCGAAGTAAACAGGGCTATGTATGATTTGAAGGAGCATCACTCACCTCTTTAAAGGAGAATTAATGGCCTCATCCATAACTGCTTTCCCCGTGTAAGCAAGGCGTATCCTTGACTCTGCTCAGATCAGGGCAGCCTTTCCAGAGCTGGTGAACAGGTGTAGGGGGCTTTGTAGAACCAGTATGCAGCAGGGGCTGGGTAATGAGGTCCTGACAGTTCTGGGCAGAGACCATTCGCATGGAGGGAAAGCCAGCTTGTGACCCCCGAGCAGCTCCTGTGGTGCAGATGCCTGCAGTCTAGGAGCAGGATCATGAAATGTAACAGACAGCATAGCAACCTGTGTGGGACGAATAAGCAATCTGAGTCTCAAGACAAACAGAGCTTAATTAATCCACACGAATCTTATGCACAATGCAGTCATATAAAGTCATATGACACAATCCTGCCCTCTTCAATGACATCGTTTAGATCAGCTGGTCAGATGCTATGAATTTTGGCCAGAATTTGGTTAGAAGCCAGCCTCGGGACCAAGGCATGTGAAAGGATGCTTAGAACCAGAAGCCAGCAGCTATTCAACCATCATTAGAGCTGTTCCCTTCGAGGCATCTGTGAGGGAGTTAATTTGCAATGGGTAGCTTTCCAGTCCTTTCTGTAAATGGATATGCCGTATGTCAGAGCTGGTTCTCTGTTAAGTGGCTTCCTTGGCTGACTTTTTCAATTTTTGATTCCTTTTTTGTTGTTGTTGTTTTTGTTGTTTATTTTTTTTTGTTTGTTTGCCTGTGTTGAACTGAAATTTATTTAAGCTACATTCAGAAGCTGAGCCCTATATGCCTGTGTAGTGAGGATCAGCTTTTATTTCTCTTGCTCCTCCATTTTGTGATTCTTAGGCACGAGCATTTCTTTTCTCAGATGTAACATCAAGGCAGCAGAACAGCACAGTTTTATCCACGTTTAGTGAAGTAGAACAGTCAGGTATGGAAAATATCACATGGTCATTTTACCCTGAGAAGATCCTGCAATTTGTGCTTTACTTTGTGAATAGCTTCACTGAGTTGTTTCTTTACCTACTCCCTTTTTTCCCCTTTTTGCCATTACTAATAGCACAGGAGGTTTTATCCAGCAGAGACTTAATCCTGACACCAAGTGGTCCTGCAGCATGTGTATAGGTACTTCGCTGATTTTTGCAAAGATGATAAAGAAGGTACTACAATCCAGATTTTCTCCATTTCTTAGTTTTGCCAGGCAATCTGGTCTCTATTTTGTTCCGTTGAATAAAACGTGGCGTGCCACCAGAGATGGAATCTGCCTGCAAGCAAATGTAATGATGAAAGCTACCTCACTGTCCCAGAGTATCCAGGGAAATGTTCAGTCCAAAGCATCAGGACTTAGTAGTGCAAAAAATTAAAAGAAAATAATACAAAATCTGCTAAGATGTCAGAAACAATACAGTTCAGATTGTGCTTTGCTGGATCGCATTATTTCCTCTGGCACTGTGCAATGCCGAAGCATCTTCATTAATTCTGCACAAAGCGTAGTATGATACCTCACATTAATCAACATTTGAGAACAACATCAATAACAACATTTTAATCCTTACTTTCTTCCAAAATAACTAATTCCAGCATGAGCTGGAAGAAGATGAGTAGGCAAAATATTCTGGCAAATCCCAGAAAATATCACTTCTTCAAAATTTTAGAATTGCTTTCATGTATACATCTCTCACCTCCATAAGGATGGAATAGGAAGAATTCCGGCACATGAAATAGAAAAGTAAGGGAGTGAGCTCAGCACATAGTACTGATGGTTGGCAACTGACCGTGACAGTTCTGATCTGGGGTGATTTGAAGGATATTGGAAGGGGGACTTTTCAAAATAAACATTTTTTTCTTTTTCTATTTTGATGCTTATTTCTTAAGCTCCGGGAGAACTACTCTCTCTTTATATTGAAAATGTAGGTTCTTTTCTGAATACTTAAGTACTAAAGTCTGCCTTTTTCTTGAATAAAATTTATCTTCAAGATTTATGTTTTTCTTTCTGGTTATTTTTATATTTAAAATGTTCAGAGAACATCTGCTTAATCTAGCAGAGAATTTAGGCTTTTCCAAAACACGGAGAACTTCATTTTAGGCAGATGAGGTGCTGGACTTCCTTTCTGTGCTGAGACTCTTGACAGTACCACACTCCAGCTGCAACAGTAAATACATCAAGCTTTAAAGATGACTAAATTAGGTACTAAGCCACAGGAAATTTCCTATTACCTTTGTAAATGTACGTATATCCTGCTGATTAAATGTCCTGTAAACATTCTTAGACAGTTACTCACGTGGGCTGATTGTACAGAAGGAACAGAGAAAAGCACCTACTTAACTGAATAAGTTATTATGGAAATATTTTTAAAGTAATAGACAGGCTGTAAGGACTATTGTAATTTTAACACTGAGGGGAAAAAACAGCAGGATGCTGCTGTAGGGGTGGCACATCTGTCCTCTTCACGCTTCCCTCACCCAGCAGTACTGGAGCTTAAGTTGTCTGGATCCTTTCCGCTC
The DNA here is from genome assembly GCA_030625065.1 of Alectoris magna. Lineage (NCBI taxonomy): Eukaryota > Metazoa > Chordata > Aves > Galliformes > Phasianidae > Alectoris > Alectoris magna. The sequence goes on from CM060560.1 coordinate 67,954,122, forward strand.
GCTTACCACATAATAAGGTACTCCAATAATAGGTTAAAATGGCATTATTGTTTCATTTCTGAATAACACAAATAGGAAAAATGCAGTAAAATACTCTATACGAACTATATGAAAATAAATACATTTGAATAAAAAAAAAAGTGCATAAAAATGGTTGTATATTTGAATGTAAAGTTACATTTTATTTTACCATCAGCTTAGGATAGAATTCTTCATCATATAAATGTGCTTGTAGCTCTAGCAAACAGTCTTTGTATGTTGTCAGTTTTATTTGCCTGTTCTGGTTCATCTAGATAAGTCTCTTTTGTTTATGTAAAGACAGAGCACTTTACAACACTTCTGAAAAGAAAACTTGCAGTGAATATTGCTCATCTAATAAAAAAAAATATTGTTTCTGCTTACAGTGGTTTGAGGTTTCTTTTTTTTTTTTTTCTTTTTCGCTTGTTTTGTTGCAGTTCAAGAGTTCATGCACTAACCTGCATGGCAATGGCATCTTTGAGGAGTACTGATGATGACCTAATAACTTTTAAAGGAGTTTAAGAGTTTGATGTCACAGAATCATAGAATTACAGAATTGTTAAGGTTGGAAGAAACCTCTCAGATCATCACCTTGTCCAACCATGAGCCCACTCCCACCATGCCCACTGACCCACATCCCTCAGTGCCACATCCACACGGTTCTTGAACACCTCTGGAGACAATGATTCCACCACCTCCCTGGGAAGCCTGTGCCACTGCATCACCACTCTTTCTGAGAGGGAATTTTTCCTAAGATCCAACCTGAATCCTCTGGTGCAACCTGGGGCCACTACCTATTCGATCTCTGTCAGCTGGGAGAAGAGGCCCACCTCACCACAATCTCCTTTCAGGTTGTTGTAGAGAGCAGTAAGATCACCTCTCAGCCTCCTCTTCTCCAAATTGAGCAATCTCAGTTCCTTCAGCCATTTCATAGAACCTTGCATAGAAGAAATATTGGGGAGAGGATTGAATACGATAGCGATGAGCCATCTCCAAGAGTGGAGCTCATATCAGTGTTCTGCTATGTCCCCACTGTCCCATGGAGACCCCACCAGGAGCATGCAGGCAAATACTCTCTCAGCTCAGAGAGAATATTCCATGCCTTCTGCTGAGGCTACAGGAATAAGAACTCAGCCCTGCTCAACACAAAAAGCTGCCCCCCTCCTGCCTTTTTCTATATTTCCTTAAGCTTCATCTCAAATAAAGTTATCTTTTCTGGAGTTTTGTTTGATTTCTGAATCACTTACACTTCTTGCTCTGAGACAGCAAAAAAATGAGTTGTGCAGCTAGAACTGTATTTGGTTGCACATCCCCCTTCAGTCACCATTTTCTCCTTGTCCTAAAGTTACCCTTAGGGTACCATCCTACTAAGCTTTAGCTAAATGTTTATATAGACAAGGACACTTTGTTCCTTTATGATTCATGAAGATGTACTGGTCCATTAGCATCAGCAAGGGTAAAATCCAATTTTCCTTTCATTTAAATAAATCTTTTGCATTTGTATGACTACATCCATCTGACAATCTTAATTTTGATGTACCTTTCTTTAAGTACAAACAAAATCAAAGCAAGAGGACAGAATGTACAGTACGCAGGGAGTTCTATAATTCTTCTAACTGCAGAATGGAAAATAAAACAGACTGAGATAACACAAGGTATTGATATATTTAGGTTTCTGTTAGGCATCTGAAATGTTATACTGAACTAAATCATTGAGGAGACTGAATGGTATGAGAGAAACCTGTCTTTCATTAGAGGGTTGATTGGTATGTCTCTACCTATAATAATAAAGGGTAAATCACTTTCAAGGGACATTATTTCTAATGAGATCCTTCTAGCCCTTGGAAGACAACATAAAAACATAACAACATAAACATTTTCTTGTATTATTATGCCACTTTCTGATATTCAAAGACTCAGAAAATTCAGATGATAATGAGAATATGGTTTGGACGTATTCTGATTTCAGTAAACTGAAAATTTCAGCACCAACTGAAGTACACAGCCAAAGCCAAGAAAATGAATAAGACTGTAGGATAAACAGGATAACAGCTGCTAGCCAAGAAAGAAATGATTCAGGAAAAAAAAAAAAAGAAGAAAAAAATTTAGATTGATATAATTTCTCACGTGATCTAATGATGAAGAGATCAACACAGTAGAGTGGATGGTTATATTAACAGATGGACTGTATGTAGGGACATTGTGGGTGAAACTCCTCTGCCTGAATGGGTACCTACTGCCCACTGTTCAGTACCCAAAACATCAAAACAGGTCTGCAGAGATGACAAAGGACCTGTGAGAGATGAAGATGCCTCTGGAGTGGCAGCTGGAAGCTAGACAAGATAAACTAGTGCATCTAAATTGCCTAAATGCCTACACTTAGGCAATCAAATCTTTCCTATATTACTATTACATTTTAGTATCTGTGCAAGTACTGCCAGGATATGGTATTACAGTCTGCATTCAGCAGCTCATGATAGAGTGTAAAATGTGACTCAGAGAAACCTGGGAATCTTGCAGTGAGTAAAGAAATGCATCAAGAAGCTATCATGATAGCTTCAAGGAACACAACAAATTTTTAGGAGACACAAAATTAAAATTCAAGTCTAAGAATACACAGTTCTTTAATCTAACAGATAAAGTTTTGCTAATTGCATCGGAGTTTGCACAAGTTTTTGTCAGGAGTTATCATGGAATCATAGAGTGATTTGGGTTTGAAAGGGCCTTAAAGATCACTCAGTTTTAAATCCCTGCAGTGGGCAGGGATTCAGATAAGGCTGCCCAGGGCCCCATCCAACCTGGTCTTTATTGGGCATCCACATCTTCTCTGGGCAACCTGTTCGAGTGCCTCGCCACTCAGAGGGTGCCACCCTTGGAGTAAAGACTTTCCTTCTAACATCTAATCTAAATTTCCCCTCTTTTAGCTTAAAACCATTCCCTCTTGTCCTATCTCCTATAACCTAGGAGATAAGAGTTTTGTTTGCTTTTACTTTATAACTGGATAATTATAAGTATGTTTGAACATTTCTCTAACAGAGCGGCTCTAGTTCAAAAATGAATTAATTTTAGCCTTTGTAATGAATATGGTTAGATTTTTTTTCTTAATCTCAGTTTATGAACCTGCTTCATTTCATATTACAGTGATCTGAAAAACTGTAGATTGGGGTTCATGTTGACAGCAACCTGTACAGGCTTGAGAAATGTGTTAATGGAAATCTCATTACATTTCAACAAAGGGAAAAACCATTCCCTTTACCTGGAGAGGAATAAATCCATGCAGCAGCAGAAACTGAGGACTCATGAGCTGGAAAGCAGTTGACAGAAAAGGTCCTGAAGTCCTAGTGGTTGGCAAATTGACCCTTAGCTATTAATGTGTCCTTCCAGCAAGGGAGGTCAACAGCCTCCTGAGGCTGCATTAGGCAGAACACTGCCAGCAAGTTGGAGGAGGTGATCCTTCTGCGCTGCTCAGACCTGATAAGACGAACCTAGAGTAATGGTTTCAGTGATGGGCTTCCCAGTACAGGAGAAACATGGATGTACTGGAGATAGTTCAGCAAAGGGTCTCAGAGATAAGGGGATGGAGCATCTGTGATAGAAGAAGAGGCTGAGAGGGCTGGAACTCCTCAGCCTGCAGAAAAGAAGGCTCAGGGGGACCGTATGCGTGTTTGTAAATATGAAGAGAGAACTAGGCTTTTCTCATTTGTGCCCAGCAATAAAATAAAAAATAGTGGACAAAAAAGGAAACACAGAAAACTCCATTTAAGCTCAAAAAAAACCCTAAACCAAACCAAACCAAACCAAAACAAAACAAAAACCCTGCAACACAGAAATGCTTATTTAAGATGATGGTGGTCAAGCACAAGAACAAGTTATCCAGAGAGACTGTAAAGTCCTTGAAGATACTCAAAGCCCAATCACACGCAGAGCAAACTGCTCTAGTTGATCCTGCTCTGAGCAGGGACTGGGACTAAATGGCCTTTAAAGGTGCCTCCCAGCCTCAGACATTCTGTGATTCTGTGATTCAGTGAAGTTTTAAACAGTAATATGTGAATACATTGCACACGCACAGAAATGGTATTAAATGGGTATTTTAGCTAAGGAAGGAAGTAAAGAAGAGAGGAAGAACGGAGACACAGAAGAAGGGATGTCTTTGAAGGCAAATGCAAAATTTGCAAATAGAAATGTCGTGATTTACAAAATACAACACTGGCTTTAAACTTTATTTGAAAAGCCTTACAAATATTCTTTTTAGTCTTCTTCCCTTCCAGTCTTCAGTCTATACTTTTACTAACTGATTTGACAATTAATGAGAAAACAGGTTTTTAAGGCATGTGCCCCCCATTCTTTCATATCAGAATGCACTGCTTCTTGAAATTGGTTATAATTACACCTGAAGTGACACTTTTAAAACACGGAAATGAGTTTAAAGAGTAAACAAATGCATTAACATGTTCCTATGTTTCAGAGAAAGAGAGTGTTCTGGAGAATCCTTGGAAAAGAATGTAAATAAATAATTAAAATAAATAAATAATAATTAAAAAGATTTAAAAACAAACAAACATCCAAAGCTCAACAAAGCTCTTTTCATCATTTGGACCAATGGTAGAACTTTTGACTTTCTCTCGTTGAACTTTCGAGAGTCAAAAGGAAAGATCCAGTCCTAGGAGAACTCCAGCCAAATAGAAACATTTTAGAGGGCAGAAGCCATTTCTGAACAATCCTTTTTATAGACAGACTGAATTATACTTAGCACAAAGCTCAATTGTGTGGTTTATATAAATGGTGATTCATTGTTCTTGTGATTTGCAGTTCTGTATGTCTGAGTTAAGTACTCTCTACTGCCCAGTCATTGTGAAACTACTTTACACTACACACAAGTGAATTAAGGGTAAACTTAATTTGCACATGGCATGAAAAAATGTGGATGACATAATTCATCCACTGGCTTATTGTGCAATCTAGAGAGTATAACTGCAGAAGTGATTACCACAGGCTAGCAGGAAGCAAAAATGGACTAGGAACCACTCTATTCAACTCGGATAACTAACACTCCCCTAGCATGCAGTCTAGTGATGCAGCCTCTTCCAGTTATTTGTGACCTTCAGAGGTGCTTCTTTCTCCACTGCCCCAAGGGAGCTACAACTTTTCAGGAGGCTACTTCCCTCTGTGCCCAAGATTTCAGTCTCCATTACACATCTAAGCAATGCACACTGGATCCCACCATCTTTAGTGTTGTTTTGTTATCACAATGTGAATTCCATACTAAACAGCATATTCACTTCTATTTTATTTTATTTATTTTATTTTATCTATGATTACTGATCCAAGAAGTTAATGACTCTACGCGCCGTGAAATCAAAGCCTGCGCTTACCTACCCCACACTCCCCAAGCTGTCTCCTGTACTGTAACTTCCAACAAACTTTCCATAGTATTTACACAGTGGTCAGCATTGTCATCCCTGTGTACTGAGAAGGACTCAAACTGACAAACCTTTTTACACTGGGGGTATTGGTCTTACACTATTCACTTAAAACAAATTTTAACCATTTGGAGGTCAAAAACTCAAACTTTGGTAATTCCAGTTACAAGTCATTTGCTATTCAACAAAGATATATGTGTATTGTGCCAGGACACAGCTGTTTAATTTAAAATTAACTATCTGTTCAGCCAGGAGGAAGATATTTTCATTGATACTTTTAGAGTAAGGGAGTGAGAACATAAAATCACTGAGATGTTTCATGTGTCAGGAGAGGAAGAAAACTGCATTATGAATTAAATAATCATCCCAGCTGTCCCTTCTCCATCCATTTCATCCTCTCTGGTATAAACCAGGGATGCTCACTGGCTTGGATAAAATAAAAATAAATATTCACAAAGTTTTCATTATATTTCAAATAAACTAATTCAGAAATTTAAAAAGTACAAAGTGTCTTTGATTTAGATTGCTTTTTTTAATTCTGTGGATTTTCTTGGGGTTGTATAATTCTGCAGGGATGTGCAATGTATTTTTATATTTGTACACCTCCATGCTCTGGGAAGTTCTCTTTAGATGAGAATGAATCTACAACTACATCAGACTATTTTGAGGTTTGCCCTTTTCTTGTGAAAACTGTGGGTGAAATAGAAGTTCAAATTGAAAGAGGGAAATCTGGCAAACAGGAAGGACTTTGGAGACTGGTGGGTGTATTTCTTGCCTGTTTTTCATGCCTGCAATAATTTTGCCAGTATCTGGAATAATGCAAAGAGATGTTCTCTGACAAATGATTTGCTGCTGTCCTTGTTCTCTGCCTCTTGCATATGGTCTTGGGTTCTTTGACATATAATTTTAAATTTCATCCAGTTTAAGGCAAGAGATCCCTATGAAAAGATCTCCAACTTGAAAAATGTCAAGGGAATAAAAGGTTTCAAAGATTTTCAGTTGAGTGTTTGGATTTCAATATTTTGGTGATACTATGCAGCATATAGGTGGAAGCTGTGGGTAAAGTGATGTGTATCCACAGTTTTTATGCACTCTCATAAAATTACTTTTTTAGTAAGATAGTATTGTTTGCTATTTTCAAACTATCAGAAAACTTCACTATTTTCATCTGGTGTTCTATTATGGCTGTACAGTTGTAACATTTTGTTGATATAAATACTGGAATCCTTTTTTTTTTTTTTTTCTTTTTTTTCCTAAATTTACTTGTCATTTACTCTTAGCCATTAAGCTGACAAATGATACCACAACAACAAAGATACCTCTACCAGTTAAAATTCCTGGATTCATAATTAACCCTCTGTGTCCTATTTTCAATATATGTAAAAAAATGAATGGACAACAAGAACTAGGCACCCATTAGCTTCTTGCTTAAATAACCCCCAGAGGGATGAGGGAGAAAATAAGAAACAAAAGATGAGAACTTACAGTAAGCTCCTATGTTGCTTCCTGTTCACCAAGTCTTAACTTTCATGTTGACTGAGTGGTATAGTAATATTGTAGGTATTTGTCAAATAACGGAAAATTATATTTAGTTTTCTTCCACTACAGTTGTAAGGAACACCTCAGAAATCACAACTGCAACACGTAGAAAATCATTTTTTTTCTGTAAAGTGGCTGAGGACTGAGTAAACACAGAGAACTGTCTTACCCTTAAGGCCATTTCTATGTCAGAATTTAGAAGATCAATTGCAGCTCATGGAGGCTTCTGAAACTTGTTTGGGTATTGACAACAGTAAAGCCAAGGTAACGAGAGACTTAGGGCAGAATACAGGACCCACCAGGAGCCAAAAGGAGATATCTTTTCAGTCAGTATTAAATTAGTATCTCTGCAATGCAAAGTATCAAAGTATCTCTGCAACCCTTAAGTTTTCAGTGTGGTAGTTCCTTTCTACAGCTCTCTTCTTCCACACTGTACAAAGCAATGACTACACTGAAACTGCCATTGCTGTTCTGCCTGAGAGGCTGTACTGGAGGGCACATACAACAAAGAAATAAAATCTGTTTGAATGAAGAAAAATTGAAGTTTTTATATGAGATATACAGAAAATCAGAATGTTGGGAGAAATATCTAGGAAAGTTGTTGGAAAAAATCCATGAGTATAAAAGACTTCAAAAAAAAAACTTTCCAGAAGTCACATCCAATGAATTTACCCCAAAGCCTTGAAACCATGCAGAAGAGGAATAGTGGGACATGCAGAGTTCTGAGTTGAAGAAATGTCATCTCTGAGTTGGTGTGCTCTTTTTCCTATGCACTAACATCCATATCTGGTGAAATGAAATTGAGCAGCAGTTTATCATTTGGAAATGGGCAATACATATATATATATATGTATATATATGTGTGTATATATGTATGTATGTATGTATGTATTAATTTTTCTCTTATTAACATCACAGTTAAATGTCTCTTCATACTTCCATGCCAATTGTTTCAGGACTATTTTTATTTATACTAACCTACTTTGCTGGAAAAGTTGGGCATCTCCTCCAAACAGTTAGCTGGGCTCCATTATGAGCTGACAGAAAAGACATCCCCATAGTTGGTAGAAATCTGCAGATATAGTGGAGAGATATGGGGAGATAAGGGCAGTCCAGGCATTTTCTTAGACTAGAAGCAATAGAGATTAGGCTTGGCAAGATGTCTCCTTCATGCGTCATGCTAACATCTGTATTACTCTATTAGTGTGTAACATAACAAGTTGTGTCAAAGTAATTACTCTTCCCATATGTTTCTCATAGTATATCACTGATATAAATCTTTGCCAGACCATGTACAGGATCTTAGATGTTCCTGAGAGAACGTGTCTTTGGATTTCTGAAACAAAACACTGAGCCTTTGCAGTTGTCAGAAATCCTTTGCCCTCTTGACTATTTTTTGCTTTTGCTTCTTCCAGTCCTGGTTAAACAAAAAGATTTAATGAAGATATCTTCAAAATCTATTTTGCTCCTCTTCAGATCCCCGTAGAACCAACAGTAATGTATCTAATTATGGCATGCCTCACTTCCAATTTTGAAAGCACACATTTTCATAGAGAATAAGGGAAATTATTTTCTATATGGCAAGTTCCGTGGCACTTTTCTTAAAGAAATAATTTGCATGAAAGAAAGATCATTTGTAGCTCAAAAAGTATTCAAAAGGTATTGATCAAGCTTTTTAATTTTATTTCAGATTCTGCAAAAAAGTATCTGAACATTCATCTAAATGGTGACACTGTTTCATTGCACAAACAAGAATCGATCTGTATATGCACAGTGCTAAATGTTTACTGCAGATGGATCATTCAGTGAGAGCTATTTAAGATTTCTAAAGCTTAATGGCCGATCAAGACACACCTCAGTAATATTTTTGTGCAGCTTCCCTACGTCTTGTTGCTGAAAATGTTGTGAAACTCAGGGGAATAAATTAGAGCAGATATGAGCCTGCAGTCCATGCTGACATGCTTTGACTTTTCTTTCCTCATCTCCAGGGCCGCTGAAGTCAGGGCAGGAGAAGTAGCTGCCTGAACCTGTTGTTTACTACTTGCAAAGACACAGATGATGGAAAAACCGAATGCCTCTTCCATCACAGCAAGGAAACATGTGCATGCGTTGGGTTGGCAAGATGGCTTCTTTGAGCTTCTTGTTCTGTCATTCATCAGTGAACTAAGGAATGAGGATACAAAAGCTGTTAGACTCCCTTGGAAAAATTCCCATTCAGAGCAGTAGCTCTCTGAGGAAGAGGTTTCGCAGCTCATGTGCTATGGAAGTGGATGTTGGCCATTTACCCCTCTCTCGAATTTCTCTGAAGTGTTGGTAGCATGCAAGGTCAGTAATAAAAAAAATGCTTAGCTTAGATATTGCTCTTCAGGCTTTTCAGATAGAATCACTAATATCTGGACTGATTAGAAGAAGTATATGCTGTCAACAACTTAATCATCACACTGCAAACATCCGGTGTTAGATTTAGTTCACCTCTCTATCCACTGAGAAAAGGGGTCCTCCTAATTATTTCCATGGAAACTATAACAGATGCAAAGAGCTCATTGACTCTATTTACTAGAGCAAATTCCCAGGTACAAAACACTATTTTTCAAACAGTCACCACCATTAGCTATGCATTTTCACCAGCAATGATCAAGAGCTGCATGCTACAATCTTAAAAACTCTGCACCAGCCTCTGCTAACAGTAGTGACTCCCTTTCACCATTGCTGAAATGCACTAACCAATGCCTCACTGTGCTCACATTTGCTGTTTGGTCTCCATAAACATTCAGTAAGAACTGATGAATGTCAGTGGGTGCCATTTTTTCTGCATGGAGGAATTCAGTGAAATACCTTTGCCTCATCTGTATGTCAGATGCCATTTTGTTAGACTGCCCCTCGTTTGCTATGTGTCTCGTGGCAACAAAATGTAATGAGATATTAATGGGAAGGTTCAACCTCTGCTGTCATACTATTGGCATCCACCTCTGATGTGGATGGCCAACACAATAAAATTGGAGGCATTATTTTTGGAGCAGCCTTAGCATTTTGACAGCTTGAATTTCCCAACAAATGCTTTCTTTACCTTAGAGGAAGAGGTGTTTTAGATGCCTGACATAGGGATTTGATTACCCCTTTAATAGATATGAATGAATAAATAAATAAATAAATAAAGCCAAGAGGAAAGATCTGTGCGGCTTCTATAATTTCAGGGAATAGCCATTATACAGCTGTGACCCTGAATCTTAACAGTCAAGAAAAATTTCATGAGTGCTTAGCACTAAAGCAAAATTGCAGGGAAAACTAATATTTCACATTTGGATAACAGCACAACAAACATCTACCTGACATTCCTTAACTTGATGCGCAACAACAGCAAAAGTATATTTTTATTGGTAATTTAATATAAAGAAGGAAAAACGAAGACATATTATAAAAGTACTAAAATGAAGCATCAATCTGAGAGTTCATCTACTGCTTTAATATATCATTAAAATACATTATTCTCTGGTCTTTACTTCGATCATTTATTATAAACAGCTTCAAACCTTTCTTTATCCCTAGTTACCCTCAGAAGCTTGAGGTATATATTGCATTTTTTAAAAAAATTTCATTTATTGCATATTTTGCATTATTCTAGACAATTCTATTTTACACACATTCACTAAAACAACAACAAAAAAATTTTTGCCCAGTAAAATTCACTTCACTTTTCCTGACCAAAAATATGGAGCTTGGGAAATGAAGAAGAGTTGGAAGACACCATGCTACTAGAAAATCATGACATAGTTGCCATCACTGAAAACCGGTGAGATGATTCCTATCACTGAATTGTGGCTGTTGGCAACTACAAGCTGTTCAGAAGGGACAGATGAGGAAGAAGGGGAGGAAGTATTTCCCTCTACATCAAGGAACAGAGGGTGAAGAGCTGTCCATGATTAGCGGCCAAGAGCAAGGAGCTGGGTAGATGCTATCTAATACAAGCCCCCCGATCAAGCAGAGCCTGTTGATGAAGTCTTCTTCCTCCAGCTACAGGAAGAGTTGCTATTACAGGCTATGGTCTTGCTGGGAGACTTCAAACACCCTGACATCTTCTGGAAAAGTAGCACTGAGAGCTGTAGGCAATTCAGGAGGCCAAAATGGTAATGCGTTTACTTCTTAATTTCATATTTTAGTTATTTCTTCTTTTCTGCATTTTTTCTATTTAATGCCTATGTATGATTCCAGTTACGTACAACTATGCTTTTAAGTTTACAGTTATCTTTTTACATACTTTTTCTGTTTGCCAGAAGAAAACCAGCCACATGTAGAACATCAGGCACCTGCACAAAAGGCTGGCAGCTTTCAACCTGGGCATAGCATCCATGACATCAACAGGGAACATAGGCTTGTTTAAAGGTAAAGCCTTTAAGTGCCAAGATGGAAGGATGGCCAAATGAGCTACAAAATGTTACTGGTAGTGAGCAGCTAAATGTTTCCACATGATCATCCTAAAATGTTTCACCAATCAATATTTGCAAGTTGAAGGGCCAGACTGTAATTAGAGGCTAAAGGAAAGGAGCCAGGTGCCATGTGGTAACTGTGATTAGCTCTGTACTTAGCTGTAACCACCAGCAGCATGCCTGAGACAGCCCTCACACTGCCAGTCCATGTGTGCTCAAAAGACAGGGGAGTCAGGGAAGAAAACCAGAAGTCCACTGTGCACTTAAAATCATATAAAATGTTTGTCCAGCAAACTGAAATCTGGATTGTCAATACGTGCTCTTTAACTTCATATTCACTCATAAGAAAAATGGTAAACTGAGTAAAATGAAAACAAAGGACAGCAAGACTTTCTGTTCAGGTGTTGCTGGTTTTTTGTTTTTTTTCTTTTTTTTCCTTTTCTTTTTAGATATTTGTCTCTTTATTCTTAGAAGGACTGGAAATGTAAACAATATCAGAAAATGAACATCACAGAGATTTGTGAATCACAGTCATTGAGCACTCATCCAGACACTGCTGCCATAGAGAAAACTCTTTTTTTTTCCCATTTCTGAACTTCAAAAGCAGGGAAAAGTACCCAAATTATTTAATTTTTATCTCCTGGAGAGAGCCTGGGATGACTCTAACAGCAGAAGACCTACAGGCAATTCTGAAGCTGTTAGTAAGAAGAAAGGAGCCATTCTCTTTAAACATTAAAGTTTCTTCCTCTTTTTTCCTGTCTCACTTAACCCATCCTCCTTTGTACCTTACCCTGCATGGTAGGGTAGCAATCACAGAATAACGAGCACTAATGAATTTTTGCAGTGAATGCTATGACTTGGCAGAACTTTTTAAATATTACAAGCAGCCATTTGAATAATAAATGGCAAAGAAAATGAAGGCAACCAACTCTTACCACTTTGGCCTTCAAACGTCTTAAGTCTTATCATTTGGCAAAGGTGTAGCATCACTGGCAAAAATTAGCTTAGAAAAAATTAGCTTAAAAAGAAGCAATACCAGATTTTATTGGCCAAGGAAATAATTTAAATGTCTTTTAAAATGTTAAAATGCTTGTCTGGAAAGTGAAAAATTATTTTTTCAAGTTCATATTCCCATTGCAGTTAAATGTTTAATGAACAACTAAAAAGCTCCATTAGAAAGAAATGAAAAAACCTGAACATATAATCTCATATAGTCCAACAATTACGATGTTCAATCATTTACCTGTTTTAAAACTAGTTTTTGTTTTCATTAGAAGTGTTCTTGGTTAAATATTTTGCAAATCCACATTGTTCTTATTTGACAATATGCTGACAAAATTGTTAGAGGTCAATCTGAATATACATATATATATATATATATATATATTCTCATTAGTTGAATAGTAACATAAAGATTGTTGTTGCCATATCCATAATTTTATAATATATTCTTTATAAGAAAACAATTGTCTTCCCACAAAGAAGAAATCAGTTAGTTATTAGAAAAAAATATACTTTTTTTTTGTCCACTTTTGTTTTTTTGAACAAGTATATAGCATCTAAATATCTTACTACTTACCAGAACTTGAAATCAGAGGTTTTATGCCAGTTCACGGACATAGAAAATAAATAATATCCAAGGGGCAGCTGCTTTGATAAGCAGTACTAGAATGGTTTTACTTTTTTAATAAATTGGCTTTTTTTCAGGTTAGGGGGCTTGAGAGAGTTGAGGTTTTCTTTAATATTGGGCTTTGCTCTGCTGTTTTGACTTTCTCCTCATAGAATTTCAAACTGACAAATGGCCATTTATTCATCAGAATGAAACAAATCTGAAGTCATTTTATCTAGACAACTTTAGACAAAAATATTTTCAAAGAGCTTTGCTTTTATTCAGTAATATATTTTGAGGGAAAGTTAGTTATTCGTCATTTCTTTTAGTGGGAATACTATCTGCTAGCTTGGGGAGTGAAGAAGGACACTAAATTTACTTCAGTATCTCTTCATGTTTCTCTCTTAAGTTTCATTAGCTTCCATACCTTCCCACGATGTTTCCTGTCTGCTTTCTTGATGTTCCTTTATCACTTTTAGAACCATTTTCTTCCTATGTTTTTCACTCTCAAGCTAATCCTGAAGGAAGCTTTTCTAACTTGGTCTCTGTCTTCTGTTCAGACAAAAATTCTCAATATTCATTTTTATCCACGAAGGACATGTTTTTTTATCCGTACTCTGAATGTGCAGTGGTATTTTTTACTATATCAGCCTCTAATTTATAAATGTATTAGAATCTGTTTCACATCCTAGCGTTAAATTGTTAGTTTGAGCATTTTCCATTATGTAATTATTTAAGATTCCTTAATTATCACCTAACACAACACTACCATCGATATATAATATTGACAATAATAGCATTAATATTTCTTTCTGGGCAGGAAATCACTATTAATACTGGAGCACTTTCTGGGATGGTCTTTGTATTGGAAGGAAGTGCTGGAAAGGGTCAAAATACTTGGTCCTTAGAGGAATGCCAAGAAGAAAAAATGCATGGTTGCCTTCCTCTGCCAGTAATCTTGCTGATGCTGATTGGGTCATTAAAAAAATAAATAAAAAAATTCCAATCAACTTTCTTTCAATTGAGAAATTAGCATGACAGAGAAAATCTTGAATACATAATCATTCCATGGAGCACTATCCTGAAGTTTTGCTTTTATTTTTAAATACGATTTACACAGGAGGAATGAAAATTAACCTGCTTTACGCAGCTCTTATAACTCAAATACAAACTTAGGCACTTGTTTGCAAACTTGCCTTTTGATGTGTCTGCCCAAACTTCTGACAGGGAGATAATGCCACTCTTGGAAATGGTTTAACTTACTCCTGAAAGTTGTATGGCTAGGTGGCTTTGTCACCAGTTTATTCTTTTTCCAGCTAACAAAGATTTTGTGGGAGAAACATGAAAGAAATAACGTCTCAGAAATGTTCCCTGGACAAGACAAGGAAATCCACTTGATAGTTTATTTACTTTCTTTAAAATATTCTTATCCACTCTCCGAGGTTCACACAAATCACACCTATTTCCTCCATCTTGTTCACTCTTTATGGATGAAGAAATTTTTCTAATCGTGTGAATGTCTCTGTGATGTGTAATTCAGCTTGACTTTCGGCAGTTCTCACATTTTTCAGCCTCAGGTTATCTACACTTTGGATTTAAAATCTTTCATTAAGGGCATAACTCGCAGTATTAATTCGTCTTTCCAGTTGCATTACAGAAATCCTCCATCTATACATTTCACTCTCACGGTTTATCACTTATTCCTCAATTTGTCTAAGAATTTTTTCAAGATTTCTTCCTCTGGGCTGTCCAGCATTCCTTAATCTGCTATCATATCCTCATCCACCCAAGCTGCCTTCTGCTAGATTTTGACACTATGGTGGTTCAGAAGTGTCTCCAGATCATCTTATTTCTCCACTCTTCCATTTCTCACTTCCAAGTCACCCACATCTTACCTTAGTATCCCAGACACCTGTATGGCTTTAATCCTTCAGGAAAAATTGTTTCTACTTGATTGTGTACCTGCAAACAGAAGTTAAATCTTACTACCACCTGTTACTATAATCAATCCCCGTTTTACTTTTTCTTGCTACTCTTTTACTTTTCTCTGTTGTGAGTGGGATAGGATGAATTCCACGTACGTAACTTAAACCTTCTCTTTGAGCATCCTAGACAGAAGGTGTAGAAAACTTTGATCCACTCAAGTTAAGCATATGTGCTTGTCACAATGGCAAGAACACTCAATAGGGTTCTTCCTGCTATTTTTGAGAACCTATTAGTATCAAGCCAATTTCACGGTAGTGTGCATTCTCTTAACCAGCTCCTGTGTTGGAATTTTCTTTTTCCTAATGTGGGTCATAAAGATGAGCCTCTTCCTAGTACCAGCTTTGTTTTTATTTGTAGCAGCTGTCAGTGGCTACTTGGCTGTTCATTCATCTCTCTGTTGAACTAAGCATGCCATCTTCTCCCTTGCCAACATATCTTCTGCTCTCACAAATACATTTTTTTCTTCTCTGAAGCAAAGTTGCTCTCCAGCTCTGTTCTCCAGCAGCCTGTCTTTTCCTGTGTAGGCCACATACACATGTTTCCAGGCTCAGTCTCTTGTACTGGAGTTTGCTCTGTAATGATGTTATGCTGAACTTAAATATGCTTGAAAGTCAAAATATCCATAACATTTTGCCAAGTATTACACATTCCTCTTGTACATACTCAAATCCTGATGTAAATGCTTCCAGCCTGTGTGCTGTTGACAAGGGAAGGGGAGGAAGTGATATCATTGAAGGATTTAGTAAAGTAAGTGTAATTCAGCAGAACTGAGGTTTTCTGACAGACCTTTCCTTTTTTCTTACTGAAGGATCTGTCAGGCTCATGAATTCACAATATGTTGTGGAGTCCTAAAACGACTTAACTCATTATTAACACAAATGGATAAAGCTTTAACTATGTCTTACGATTTTCATTACAGATGCACTTTTTGTATTTCTTTGTGGGCAAGAGGTTAAAAATAACTCTGGGATTTTTTCCCCTTCACTTTATTCGTCTTTCCTGCTGCAGAAAGAACTAGTATCAGGTTAAGATCTGTGCAGCAATAAACCTTTGCCACTGGCAGGAATCTAGCAGTCTCAAACAATTAGTTCTTTCTGTGAATAGTCCAAGGTTAATTTTAGCCTCCTAAACTGTCTCCTGCCAGATCTGATAAGTTTTCTCCTTTAGCTCCAGCTGTCTGGTCCCTGATGGGATTTGGCTACAAGGAGGATGGCATTATCAGCCCATTAACCATCACCAGCAGGGGAACTGTGATGCTGATGAATATTGATCACCTGTTCAGCGGGGTTATCAGATGATGCTGAGCAAACTTGACGGTTGTTTCTGTGGGCAGCTTTTATTTTTCGCGGCTGATGGCACTTTGCTCTGTGGCCCCGTCAATGGTGGAGAGAGCCGTGCAGTGGGGCATCTCAACTTTTGCCACCAATTGGTTATGTCTGACTGCAGGAAAGCATCCGAATGAACATTTTGCCCCATCTGGGTCAAAGGATGCATATGGTCCCTGCAGTTGTCAGTCTTCCTAACCACGCGGCTTTGCAAAATGTGTTTATTGGCAAACCAAGGAGAGGTTCAGCATCTTAGAGAGTACCAGGAGTAAGCTTTCAAGCTCTGGAGGGATATGCATAATACTCATGGCTCACGCTGGAGCTGTGAGTTAGCTGCATTTTGTTTTTCACAGCAGATAATTATGAAAGAAACTAAATAATGCCAGCGTTTCCTTCCTAGTCAAAGCAATATTACTCAGGCCTCTGGAGGCCAAACAACACTTGTTTGTTTTCTCTAAAACATGCAGTCTGGAAAAAATAAATATTATGTTTCCTTTTAAGGCGCAGGGACAGAAATTCTGACTCTGAAACTAGGACCAATGTAATGTTTATTAAATGTTTATTAAAATGTTCAATCAATTCACCAAGTTAAAACTTGATTTTTTTTTTCTTTTTATTTTGCAGAGTTTACTGATTTATTTTATTATTTTTGTACAAGTAATTCGTTTAAGAGAAATCTGGGAAGAAAAAAGAAGCAACAGGATGATGATATTAAGACAGGTTTAATATACATTTTTCTGAGGAGTAAGTTGTACCTTGAAATAAAGATAAAAGAAAAAAAGGTAGTTTAGTATCACCTTATGGGAAGAAAATGAGCTGCTCTGAAATATTCCCACTGTATCCCACTTTTTGTTTTTCTTGTCCTGTGAATAATAAAACATGACTAGATTTTCTTTTGTAGACAACTGTTTTCCCTTATAATTTCAAAGTAAATTATGAACGGATCTTTAAATCTTAGTAAGACCTGCTGCTACTTAATTTCACAGTTTTATCAGTGATTGGAATAATATTCTACCTTATTTTTCAACGTGCGCTCTTCTTCTATGAGAATTTAAAATTTCTTTATAAATAACTTCTCTAAATCACAAGGAAAAGTGTAATCAGTCAACATTTTCCTGGTTAATCCAGAAAGATTGGGGAAAAAAAAAAATCCAACTTAGAAAGAAAAGTTATTGTTTCATGCCTTTCATCAGAATTGCAAAGCATGCCAGTTTTTGGAAGAGAACTCAAAGTCCTTGGTGATGGATGCCAAACTGGCTCTTAGACCAGATGTGCTTTAGTGTGAATGGGCTGGAATACTGACCCTAGCCTAAGATGGGACTTCTGCAAAGCAGCTGAAAGTTTTGTATTGAACGTTTCCAGATTTCCTAATTCTGTGTCAGGCTCCATTTGCAATCAATGAGCTGTGACCTCAAGACAAGGTTTCAGTAGTTTGAAAGCCTGGCCTCCCCTAATGCAAAGTGATGAGAAACAAAACCTGCCCATTGGACTGCTTCTTCTAGGCCACTCAAAGCTCTTCTGTAAGTACATTTTTTCTTTTTTCAACACATCAGTCTCTTTCATAAACACTTGGGTATTTTTTCTAGAAACTCCTGTGAAGAGAAACAAGAGGCTCAGGTAGTGCAGTGTTCATCTGAAGTAGCAGTTGAAGAAAGGAGAATGATAAATAAGAAACTGGATAAGAAGAAAAACATAGAAAATAGGAAAAAAAAAAGAAAAAAGAAAAAAGGAAGGACTATTTTCCTGTTTATGTATGTCTTTGCTTGATTATTTATCTATATTAAACTGAAGATCAATATCACTGTGATGGTTTGGGTACTCAGTAAAAATAGTTTGCTGAAACCATGGAAGTGTAAACTGAAATGTTCATCCACCAGTTACAAATGTGTTCCTCTTGACTGTCAATTATTTTCATGCCTATACATTTGTGAACACTGCTTAGCTGGATTTTTCTTCTCTCTGATTTTGTCTTTAGTTAACAAAACTAAAATAGATCAGAATCAATTTGCAGTAAAATGCTTAAAGGGTGAAATAATCCCAAACTAATATTTATGTAACCTCCATGCAAAACCTTCTTCCTTGCTACCTACAGATTGAAAGATTTTTCCCAATTTGTATACTCTGCAGTTTCTACAAGATCTAAACACGATGCCGGAAAGCTTGAAAATCACAAAAGACCTTTTTGATCGTGCACCACCTGTCATAAAGAAAGAAATTTGAAAGAAATAAAGAAATTGTGTTTTTGACAGAAATTCAATAGATGAAAGCCCATCTTCCTTGCTTTGCTTTTCTGTCAGCTGATTTCTGAAGGTATAACGCAATAATGCTGGTAGGATCCTAACCACCTCCATGCTGCCTCTGTAAAATTCATTTATCTGTGTTCCTGTGTGAACTGTAAAAAGCTGTATAATCATTCCAGAATTGCCTAATGCTATAAAAATAAATTTAGAAGTAACACTTTCCTTTATATTCTAGAGTTTTCTTGTATGTTGACTTGCATTACCAAGAAAACCACCACTAGTCTAGTAGTAAGCCCATAAGTTTCACACTATAAATTCTCCTGTAATCTACATTTAGATCAAAATGTACCTCACCTCACATAAAGCCTGTGAGAAAAGGTTGAAATGGTAAAAGTTGTCAGTATTGGAATTAATTTTGATAGTAGCATCGCAGCCTGCCTTGACTAACTGGAGGTTCTAGGCTTTACTCTGCCCAATGGTACAGAGGCCATTCCTCTAATCCAGCCAGTAATCCATGGGGAACGCTGTTCAAACCTTCAGTAGAAGCTGGTCCATCATGTATCTGGGGACTCAAGGGTCCCAAAGGGTAGGGGGAGGGGAATGGAGATCCTGGCTGAGTGATTAAGGCTAGATGTAAGCTATGCTTTCAGACCCATCACTTTTGAGGCTGCCTGTATTTGACCATGGGATGGATGTCTAATAGTTCTCACAGGAAGGACTGGAGCACCATACCTCCTTAAGTCTCTGTTGCGACTGACTGTAGAATTATCTCATGGGACATAACACCAAAGGGTTAGAAAGGAAAGGGACCTGAGGGAAGGCAAGGCAAGGCAAGGCAAGGCAAGGCAAGGCAAAGATACAAAACTGTCACTCTTCTGTTTCTGAAATAAAAAGAGTACAACTTTCTTTTGTCTGACTGTGCTCATTCCCAGCTACTACTATACAAAGAATGGCAGTTTTGGCTGTACTCGTGAAAACATTTGTATCTTCCACGTCTCCCTTACTCTATCTGGACTCAGTCCAACTTCCAACTGAGCAGGAGCAGTTCGATCATTCTGGAACAACATCATCTACCTTATGGTACAATTCAGAAGCAGTAATTGTGCTTTGAATTCATAATTTATAGGAATGTGACAGCTTTCAATAGCAAAGAAGAACCAGTGCATGAGAAATCACAGAAAAAGAATTCCAGAGAAAGTTGACTGAGGATTATTGTGCTGATTTTGCATTCTTGTGGATATCACTCTAGTTCAGAAGATTCAGGGAAAGCACTTAATCATAGTTTATTTTCAGGAAAAAGCTTTCCTTACACTTTTTAATGTTCTGTTTGGAAGATCTGAAGCTGTCTCACGGTCTCATGCTGAGCGTGGTAGGGAATGAATATGCATACTGACTTTCTTGCCTGTGAATCTCCTTAAATATTACACGTTTATCATTTTTGAAAAGCCACTAAAAGGCCTATTAGACACAATAGCTCAAGACATCGCCACAGAATATAGACTTCAACTTTGCACGGAACATCACAAGGCTCTGAAAAAACTGAATCAGGACAAGAAAAATACAGTTATAAAGCAGTACTGCATTTCTCTGCGACCCCACATGCCCCTACTCAACAGACAAAATTAGTGTGCAGTAAAATCATATTAAATGAACGACTAGAACACCTATCAGCATCAATGCATTTTTTAACCTCTACAAATGCATTCTGGACTTTGTAGCTCCCATTATGTTTCTGATAAAAATTATCCGTTCTGTCTTAGTAGACAAGGAAAACAAGACATAACTTGTAGTATAAGGTGTAATACGACAACTTTTAAACACACATGTTTTTGCCATGCAGAAAGGCAGCTGTACACAACTTCTTCATCATTCTGTGGTCTGTTTGTTTTCCTTTTGTGATGGTTCAGCATAATCAATTTTGCACATAACTCGGACAAGTGAAGTGGGCAAGAAACTGTGGGCATGTCACTCACTAATTCCTATTCATTGACATTAGCATGGTAAATCAGCGCTGATTTCAGAGTTGAATGTTTTGCCTGTTTAACAACGTTTCCTATCTGCCTCTGTCTGCTGTCAGTTCTTGTTTCCTTTCTTTCCACTTTGTCATTGAATTTGCTGCACAGTGTTTAATTCTGGACACAGAGCTGACATTCCAGTGAGGAGTTATCTGTTTGCAAAAATCCTCTGCCTTTTAGTTTGGTGGGGTTTATTGTGCATAAGTAATGAGGAAGTTATAGGGAATAGTAGAAGTGACCACCCTCTAAAAAGTATTTCAGAATTGTTGATATAAAAGCTACTCTGCACAATGCATTAGATGAAACAGTGAAAATTGTGATTAAAACAGTCTCTTCTGAGAAATTAGGCAAGAGCAAAGACAAAATAACTTCTGATAGCACATACATAAAATATTGAAAAACTGGCACAGAAATATATAACTCATATTATGCCTTAGATGCCTTGGAAAGACATCCAAGAGAAATTACTGACAAATTAAAGTGTTCTTTGAAGTGCTGGAAGACTTGGACAAGAGCAAATCCATCCTACATACACTGCCATCAACTGATACATGTTCACTTGAAGACTTCGTCAGGTTTTAAAGGTGAAGAGAGCCTTACTTTCCTCCAGGCTGTAAAACAACAAAAAACTTACTTGAGTACATAGCAATCAAATCAGTGCAGATATGTTAGGTGGAAGTTTCAGCTTGTGCCCCAGTAAAGCAGACTGAGGTCCTGGAGTCTCAGTTTCCTTACTCCAGTGCCCCAAACATTTATCACAGTCTTTTACCAGAAGTCCATCCTACCCTAAGGAATCCTCCTGAAAGCATTTAATTGCAACCATATGTTCCCATTAGAGGCTTGAACAAGCCAGCATTTCCATGTCTTGTCATCAATACTTTATCACCTTGCTATAACTGCCAGATCCATCAGAAGCACTTCTAGACACAGCTAAAAGTACACTGCTCATCCCAAATTAAACCTTAGCCTCGACACCAGTTGCAGGCACAATGTGGCAAAGTAGCTGTGATTCCTTCCTGCTCCAAGCAACTTGACAGCAATCTGTGGTGGGTCAGGGCTTGATAGCAGGCAGGGGATGGCATGTGTAATGGCAACAAAGCACAGTGGTGTGGATCAAGGGTCTGGAAGGCCTCCTTTGCCCAGGAGTCTCTCAGACACATTTGCTGGTTCTTCAGAATAGCAGAATCAAAAGAGACAGGTAACAAAGCATTCTTTGCCAAGTTTAGTGTCAGAGTTTCACCTCACTGCTCAAGGAGAGCTCCCTGATAAGATCTGCTATGTGAATATAGGGAGAAAATGTTACAGGAGATGTCAGCCTTAGAGAAGTCAAAAGCAAGTGTGACAGCTGAAGTTCAGGGAACCTAAGATGCACAGATCATAGGATCATAGAATGTCTTGGATTGGAAGGGACCTTAAAGATCATCCTGTTCAAACTCCCTGCCATGGACAAGGTGGTCACCCACTAGATTAGGCTGCCCAGGGTCCCATCCAGCCTGATCTTGAACACCTCTAGGAATGGGGCATCCACAGCTCCGCTGGGCAGTCCATGCCAGCGCCTCACTGCCCTCTGAGTAAAGAATTTCCTTCTAACATCTAATCTAAATCTCTCCTCTTTTAGTTCGAAGCCATTCCACCTTGTCCTATCACTACCAGCCTGTGTAAAAAGTCAGTCCCCCTCCTGCTTATAAGCTCCCTTCAAGTACTGGAAGGCCACAATGAGCTCTCCCTGGACCCTCCTCTTCTCCAGGCTGAACAAGCCCAGGTCCCTCAACCTTTCTTAATAGGAGAGGTGCTCCAGCCCTCTGATCATCTTTGCGGCCCTCCTCTGGACTGGTCCAACAGATCTACTTCTTTCTTGTCTTGGGTTGCTCAACACACTAGAGGGTGCAGTACTCTAGATGAGGTCTCACAAGGGCAGAGCAGGGGGGGACGATCACCTTCCTCTCCCTGCTGGCCATGCCTCTTCTGATGTAGCACAGGACAGTGTTTGCCTTCAGAGCTGCAAGAGCTCACTGCTTTCTAGTGTTAAGTAGCTAGTACTTAAGGAGCACTGACTCCAAATATTCAGATTATTTTGCTCATCGACTTCTGCTACCATTTTCTCTTTCCCCAATGTTGCTTAACTTCTGTGGAATGCAGATGAACATGTTTTCTCTTGTATAGTAGATGTGTCCTGCATGATACAACATTAGACTTACAACAGATCAATAATAAATACATATAAACACTTTGGCTTCATTTCTGACCATGAGCAGAAACTGCTTTTCATATTCATATATATTTATAATAGCCACCTTTATGAAGGTCCCTAGTTCTAGTTGAGCATTCTGGAAGTAATTCCATGTATTTCACAGTCACTCTCAGACTTTAAAACTGTCATGTCATAATAATTTACTAAAGCCCATAAAACCTTTCCATTAATTATATCTGCAGCCATAGAACTACAGCTTTTCCTTCTGCATTAGCAATGATCTGATTGCTTTGCCTTAAGCACAATTAGGGGACAATTTTGTCCAATGGTACCTTGCCAATGAAATGTGTGATTCTCACCTATGGAGCAGAATCAGTAAGAACAAAAAGAAACTTTGGTATATGAAATAAAGAAAAACATTGAAACATGAGGTATTTTGTGGTATATAACATTTGTTCTCTTTTGTAATACAGTATTTAAACATGAATAATCATTTGATAGATGGGTGAATGCCACCTATTTCAACAGAAGGCTTCCAGGCATCATGGCAATCATATTATCCAATATTCATAAAACAACATCACAAGTACATCACTTCGTATACACTCTTTCACACACACACACACACAAAAAAAATGCATCTGCTTTAAGGTCTGTGTGTATTTCTGTCATCCTGTTGCAGTTTGCTTTGAAGTTGATTCAGATACTTCTATCGGGATAAATATACTGCTAGGCACTACGCAGAAACCAGAGCTTTACTGTGAAGGTTATGTGTAAATAGATAGCGTCTGTCCCATGATCAATAACAAGAGTACCAAAGGTAGTTACAAGAAACAGATGGAGAAAACACATAAGAGGCAATCTGGTCAGTAATGAAAAGCAGCAGTTACAACATGCCAGCTGTCTGATGGCCAGACTTGTGGCACTGCAATAGAGTCAATTGTTGAGGGGAAACCTGCATATGGGCAATGAAATTGCTTTGACGATATTACTTTCCACCATACACAGAGAGCAGCGTGGATGAGAAATCATTTGATGAAGATCCCAATATGTAGCTTTGAAAGGTGTCATCTTACTTGCAGAAAAAAAAATAAATATTGGTGAGGTGGATAACAAATATTTAAAACCACACATGGTTTGAGCTCCTGAGTCTAATTATGATGAATTTGGCCAAATGAGAAAGGGGAATGATGAGATTTTTCTAACAGTTTAATACAGAAAAGTTGTCATGAAATTGAGATGAAGAATGTGGGAAAGTAATCCCATGTCACAGCAAGGAATTTTTGGCAAGGTTACGAAGATTCAGACAGATGACTTCATTTCAAAGTTTTGTGTGAGATAACTTTCACCACAAAGGCTTGGATGATGTTGTGTTTTGGATTTTTTTACGAAAACAGTGTTGATAACACACTGATGAGCAGTGCTTACACAGAGTCAAGGACTTATCAGTTTCTCATGCTGCCCTGACAGCCAGGAGCTGGGGGGCACAAGGATCTGGGAGCAGATAAAGCCAAGAGAAGTGACATAATGTGCCCACAGGGATGTCCCATACCATATGACATCATGCTCAGCAATAGAATCTAAGATGAAGGAGGAGGAAGGGGAGATGTTCAGAGTGATGACATTTGTCTTCCCAAGAAAGCATGACTCCTGACGAGCTCTGCTTTCCTAGGAGTGGCTGAACTGATGGGCCTACTGATGGGAAGTAATGAATTCCTTGTTTTGCTTTGCTTGTATGAACAGCTTTTGTTTTTCCTTGTAAACTCTTATCTCAACCCATGAGTTCTCACAAAAAAAAGTCCACAATTTCAATTTTATTGTTTATAAGAAAATAGAAATGCTGACTAAGGAAATGGCAGAGAAGATAAATTAGTCTTTGTATCCTTATATGGGAAGTAGAGTACAGACATAATTATCTGCTATTGGACTTACCAGTCTACAATAGTAAATATCATTCATTTACATTCTATCTATCTTATCACTAACAGTAACTCATCACAGAAAATGTCCCTGCAAGAATCAAAAGGACAGGGCAAAACTTTGCACAATGATCACTAAAAAGAATAACACTCAGTAAACACTTCACCATGCCTTTAAAGCTATACACAGGGTACCAAACCACCCATACATAAATTCTCCAAAGCTTTCTCAGATGCTGCCTACGTACAAGCTTTTCCTTCCCCAGATGCATGAGGGCATGTCTACACTTAAGTACAGACATTTTGGCTGGCTACATCGTACTCCCCTGAACACAGGAATGCAGAGACAGAAGCACCGTGCCATCCAATCTCGAAAAACACCAGGTAACCCTGGGGGCACGTTGTGTGCTTTAGAGTTATGCTTTGCTACACGTCCAGAAATGCCCCAGTTTTGACTAGACTGAACAAAACAAAGCTATATTTATGCCTACACTTAGCTACAATCCAAAAAAACACGTATTCCTCCATTCGGATTGGTTCTATAGCTGTCCCCAAAATGCCTGCCACAGTGGGTCTGCAGCTAAAGGTATTGATTTCAATACAAAGGGAAACAGGATGACTCACACCCTACCTGATCAGTACTGTAATACTGTGATGTTACAAAACACCTTAGAGCAGTCCCCATCCCATCCCAAAAATTTCCAACCTGTATCAACATCTTCTTAGGACAGTGTCCATATCAGGAGGCCACAAATTCTTCTGGACTGCTTAAGCCTGCATATAAGGATACCAGCCTCCTCCAACCACATGAGGAAGCAATAGCTCCTAGCCTGCTGGTTTGCGTACCCTGTTGCTGTCTACTTCAAAAACAGGTTTTTGTTGTTTTTTTTTTTTATGGTTGTTGTTTTGGTTTGGTTTTGTGGCTGTTTATTTCGAAACACAAAAGCAGTGCTGGAAGCAGGACATCTATGTTTCCTTCTTCCATCCCTCTGAATCCAGACAGTGCAAAACATTCCCTTCATCTCTCATTTTGTCCACTCAGCAATACTTGTCTCCTATATCTTTCTCCCTGGTTCTGTAAAATAAATATCTCTAAGCACATACTTGAAAAAAAAATCCCTATGGCCAAATATCACATACGCAGGTGCAGGTCAGCGCAACTTCATTCCAAAGTGATCCTATTGCTGTCAAGCATGCAATGAAATATTTGAATGATGATATGTTTCCAGTGAAATGGTGATGACTTGACATCAGTCAAGACTATGGTCCATGCTATTTGATCGCAAAATGAGAAAATGGAATCTTCAAGGTATATTGAAATGGCTTCCAAAATGTTGTATACTGGTGCAGCAATGCAGTTAAAAATAAAGCTGGAAAATCACACATCAGATTTTATTTCTCAGAAGTATTTTTTGTGAGATCTTTCCTTATGCCTCCTAGGATTGTTGCTTTGCAGATCAACAGCGGTGAGAAGACAGGATACGTCTTGTTAGCTGCATAATTTCCATTTAAAATTAAAATAAAGCCAGTACTGACTAAGTTGTTCCTGGAACTTGTATACATTTCCCAACCCAGCTGACAACAAACTTCAGCTCTGTTATGCTTCTATGATCTCTCCTTCATTAAAATATGTAAATAAATGATGTGGTAAATTATCTCATGTCTAACTCTTGTCTTGTTATTAATCTAGAGGGAGATGAAGTTCTTGGAACGAGACAGGAAAGACAGAGAATACAAGACGATTAGCTTATCTTCAATTCCACTGAAAACAGGAACTTTTTTAAACATACTTTTACTCGTTAAAATATGTTTTTCTAATTGCAGAGGAGAGATCCCTTTATGATAATAAATTTTTGGTTCTTGAAGTGGTAAAGAAAAACATCCTGTATTAGAGATTCCCACAGACTGAAATTAGTCCTGAACAAGCTCTCCAGGGGCATTACAGGCAGCAAAGGAATTTTGTTTTTTTACCTGACTGCTTTCACTCTTAAGGAAAAAATAAATATTTCTCACCTCTAAATAAAATTTAAAAAACACATTTGCTATTTATTCATTTCTCACCCAAAAAATTGTTGTTGCCAATAGGCACACCTTGTCCTAAAGAGCTTGTAATTTATGTTTGCATATGATGGATGGGATGGGAGAGAAATATGGAAAATGGAAGAATGATGACTACAGAAAAAGATTCCCGCAAGCCCTTCAGTTTATTTTGCATATGTGAAAATACTATGACATACAAACATACATCAGTGTGTATGCTGAATTAAATACACGTAATATGAAATATTGGCTATGGTTTGACTAAATCTGTGTGTAAATGCTGCCTCTGTGGGCAGAGGACTCACAGAAATAGTGGAGAGGCAATGGAACTGGGGCAACAAAAAGTTCATGTGAAGGTAACAGAGGATGTTGGGGAGGACGAGAAGGAGTGGATGGGACTGGGTCCAAGGAGCTGGGTCACAGGACAGGGAGATAGATAAGCGGCAGAGAGAGAAATGAGGACACCCTCTTGTGAGGCAGAAGCAAGGAGAACAGGAGCCTCTCATGCTGCCAGCATGCCGAGAAGCTGTACAGAAAAGGATCTCATGGAACAATCACTGAAAGTTGTCTCAGACAGGAGGAATATGTGTGCTATGACTATCAATCAAATGCCAATTAAATAATACAATATAGTCAAATCACACACATTGCACTCAATAAAATCTTCTTAGGTGATGGGAGAATTGACAAAAATATTCATGCTGGCAGACCAAATGAAAAAGTGAAAATGAAATCCCAGCATATTTCTTCTGTAGTTACACAGGCTTGGTGTCTTTCATTAGGAATCTCTTTGCTCTCAGATGAAAGGGAGCTCATGAGAGCAGGGGAGCCAGGCTTCATTTCAGAAAAACACTCCTCTGTGTCACTGAAAAATGATGGTTACGTGCATACACACACACACATATACACACAAACAGTTCCCAGCCATGTTGCCTACAAGAGCAGACATCTGCCTTTACATCTGAAAATGACCAAATAGTGCCAATTGGCATTTTAGTTGGCAAAATGTGCACAAGTAGGGCACAGGTTCAGAATGGTTGTTAGACCATTGAAAATGTGATGAAAATGCGTGCACATGGGTGGCAGGAAAATATTTAATCATGATGGTTAAATGTAAAATGCCTGCAGTTTAAGAGACCATCTAAGGGAGTATATTTAACCTAGTAAAAAATCCAGAGTACTCTGTAGCTTCAAAGGAGCAAATATGGGGCTGGTTGTTCAGGCAGGGTGAGTGGGAAGGATCACAAAGAAAGGTGTTTCATCTTCTCAGTGTCCAGCACAGAAATAAGCAATGCAGTCCACAATGACCCACCAATTGCTGGGTCAAGGAAACCTTGTCGTAGCCACCAGTTTTGACCCACACTGGTAACCCAGGTCCCCACAGATGGAGAAGGGCCTCTCCACCTTCCTTCCCGATGTGAGCTTCTGCGAGTGACTGCAGAACGCTCTTCAGCCTCTACCTCTACGCAGTTTCTTTGACTACTGGGGCTTTCAGAAAGCAGTTGGGAAAAGCGAGAAGGGAAATAAGAACAGTTGTTTTTCCTTCCATAATGTAGAGATGACAGCATACGAAAAGCTGTTCTATGGCTTCCCACCCTGTCTAAACCAGACCATGCTGTGTGGGCCCAAGGCAACTGTCACGTGTCTGTGGGTGACTGCATCACTCCATAGCCTCACTCAGCTGTAGCAGTCTCTTTCTGTAATGGTCTCTCTCGACCAGCCCTGCTGCATTTCGCAGCCACCCTGAGCACTGCAGTACCCCCCTGGTGAGACAGACTTCTGCATCACATGAAATACTGTAGCAATACTTCTACAAGGTACGACAGCGAATGAATACATTCTCTTGTTTATTCTCTTGACACGGATTGTAAGAAGACAAAATGGCACGATGCTAAATTAATTTATTTTAATGATTTTGATTATAACAAATAGGGAAAATGATACAAGCACAGTCCTATGTAATTAGACAGCGATCTTGTGCTTTTCTCCAAGTGCTGCAGCCTGCCTCTGAGATGAAGAATAATTTCTGTTTCTAGAGGCCTAAAATTACTTTTCAAGACACAAATCAAAATAATTTTCTCTTGTGCCTAATGTTTTTCAATTCTATGCAACATTAATATAAAGTTATTTATAAAGCTCCTTATCTGCAACCAGCCCTGCAAAAGCATTTTGGATAATGCTCAAAACATGTTAAAACATAAAATATTATTAAAAGTGCCCATCAAAGAGCTGCAGTAAATGCTTAGCTGTTGGGGATCGGTATCGATTTCACTGGCAACCATGAAGCTGACTATATATCAAAGCAGCGAGAGTTTTAAGCAACTAAAATGAAAACCTGAAATGGCATCAAAATGTCACCATTGCAGAATCAAGGGCAGTGATTTCAGTAAGCACATGAGGAAGAGAAAAAGAACATTTCCAGAGGGTTTCAGGTATATCGAATGCTACTGCAGAGAGCCTGCCACAAGGCGGTTCACTGATGTCAGAGTATTTTAAAGATGAGATAATTTAAAATAAATAGAACTGTTTTTCATTGCTGTCATTTTGGTGGTTATGGCTTTTCTAGTTGGTTTGGGGTTTTGTTAATTTGGTTCATTTGGTTCATTTGTTTTGGTGCTTTGTTTTGTTTGATATTTCATTTCTTTCTGGTTCTGTGCTCAAAAATTCAAATTTGAAAAACTGTCATTGGGTTTGCCCCTATTTTTTCATTCTTTCTTAATTCTAGAAAGGAAAATTCAAGCAAGAAAAAGCATGAGAAGGGTAATAATATTAAGAATGAATTATTTTAAAAAGCCCTCAACAATAGCCTTATCTTCTTTCCTAGAGCACACAGACAAAAAAAGAGGTTTACGTTTTGAATGAAAAAAATGAAATGGTTAAGAAAATTTTAAGGGATCAAAAATATTCACATTGTGGCACTTTTTATCATTTTTGGAAGTCCATTTTTTTGCTGTTTTTTTCTTCCCTTCCCCCCCCCCCCCCCCCCATTCCCCCCCCCCCCACGTTCAAATAGTGTAAGAAGCAGATTTCATTTTACTATTCGTGCCTTCTCTGTGCAGTAGCGGTAAGCCCAGGCACAGCCAGCTAATCAGAGCCCTATTCAGCCAGGCACTGCATGCATGGTAGCAAAGTTGTTTTAATTTGTAAATTTGACAGTAAAATAAGGGGTTCCTTTTGCAGATTGGACAGAAAGGACACAAGAAGGGCAAAACACAAATCTGAAGAGAGACTCCCAGCAGGCAACTCAAGGGCAACCCCTTCAGTGGCAAATTTAATCATTCATCATCAATCCAATTTAGGTTGTGTGGAATATTAGGAGAGAGCAGTCACTTCTATTATATGGAGACAAAGAACTTCATTCAAATTAAGCTCACTTAAAAACAAGAAGTAAATGGTTGTTTCCATCCTGTCTATTTCTAAAGATCCATTCACATCATGTAGCACTAGCTCACTGGAAAAAGGAGATTCGGCATTTAAATGATACCATGACTCTTGCAGATAGGCAATGGTTTTGCCAGCATTACTAACCCTACCTAACAAAAAGATTTCTCCACACTAGGTTGCTACTTATATTTCATATTTTTAGGGAATGTAATGGCCACAATGGACCTGTGAATATGAAGAATGTGTGGTCTTTGCCAAGTCTCTTTGTCAGAACAGATCATTAGCTTTGGTTGCTTTCTGGGCAATTTCTCTACAGGCTTGAATGGCCTTTTACTTCTAATCATTATTCAGCTAACAATGGAGGGAAGTGGCTTGGTTGATTTCTCCCTTCTAAGGCTTCTGTAGAAATCAAATTTGCAGCTGAGCCAGCATAAGGCATATTCTTTACTTTGTATTCCTCACTTCCATCCCTCTCCTGCTCTGTGTTGAGGATTAGCATGCAATTCTGCTGGTGCATCGGCTTTCTGCTGATCTTCTCCTTAGGGAGAAACTTCCTGAATAAACCTCTTAAAGTACAAGCAGGAACAGTCTCATTTCAAGGATCAGTGACAATTTTGAAAAGACCAGTGAGAGAAATTCTTCAGGACTGCTTAATTGTGTTAGAGAGTATCTGAACCAGCCACTCACTTCAGGATACTACTTTTTGCTGAATAATTTCACATGCAAGTAATTCTAAATGTGACCTCCAGTCTCTCAAAGCACCCCAGGCTCTTCTGCTTTTATATTACAAACATCCTACTTCTTGAAGACAACACAGTTACACATTTTTTTGAATCACAATGAAAAAAAATATTGAGGCAAGCAAACTGCAAATGGAGCTACTTTGTCACCAGAGGAAACCTTATACAAAATTGGTAGACCTGATCATTTCAGATGTGAGGTGGTTGTTTATACATGGAGTCTAAGGACTGGCAGTGGTAGAAATTGGAAGTGCCAGTTTTTCTTTCCAAATGTGCCTTTAATGTGCAGTGTGCTTCTGTATATAGAAGACATTAGCATGCATGTAGCCTCAAGAAAACAGTATAGGGGGAGCTTGGATATTCACTGCAAATTATTTCCTGACACTACAAAGGTCTGGGATTTTTTTGGCACCGAAGTACTGCTATGCAACCCTGTGATTTGCCTTTTCCCCTCACTGATTCACAGTGACAGACTTTTAAACAGAATTACATCCCTGTAAGCAGTCTCCCGTGCTCTGGAGATGGGCAGGATGGCACAGACGATAAGGAAACATGACTGGAATACAGACACGACTGTCCTTGCTGTTTGGCTTCCACACACAGATAGGTGTTCAGCTTTTTTCCAGCAATGAAAGAACACTGTGTGCTCTTGATGCACTTTATTTCTGAAGCAAAACAGTATGTTTTTGAGTATGCAACAAAACGAGTAAAAGGCTTAGAAAAGAAAATCTGAATAGGCCATTTCTTCTCAAAGGATGAAGTTCTCTGTTCTTGTGAGACTGGACCTTTAAGGCAGCTCAGCTCTTTCACAAGCCCATTGTTGCTATGCAAGAACGCCCCCATTATGGGCAAGTATTATTCTATCCAGTCTCATCTCTTATTCCTCTGCTGTGAATTCATAAATGAGAAGCAATATAGCAATATGCTTTTTGTAAGGAGCTTTCAGAATAGAAAGTCCTACTGTCACCACATGAATGCACTAGAATAAAAACATCAAACTCTTTTCGAGCATCAAACCTGCTGGGGGGCAGAAAGATTAGGTTAACACATATTCTGGGACATACCATAGACACCTCTCTGCAAAATCAGTCTGTCTATAGGGAAGGTAACTTGGTTGTTTTGTGCTCTCTACAGATAAAAACCTTTTTCATGGCTACAAGAAGGATGAAATAGATAAGCTTTCAGATGTCCAGAAGCCCATCTATGGCACTCATTGACATTCAGTATTAAAGAACTGCTGAATGTTTTGTATCTTTTGGGGTGTTTGTTCCATGCCCTGTATATACATATACAAACAGGAAAAAAAAAAAAAAAAAAAGCAGTATCAAATTCTGCACTGATACGGGTTCATCTGCTCCTATGACAGGACTGGCCATTTATAAATTTATAAGACAATCAATCTCAAGTCTTAAATCTTCCTACCTTGCTTCCTGATCTAGGATGTTACAGACTTTCCACAATGCCAGCCAACTAACTGAGTGAGCAGTGTGGAGTGAGTTTAACACAGAGAATTCATAATTAGCCTCTGTGGCTCTATTGCCAACAAGCCTTTAATCATCAAAGATTCTTTCTGAAGAAATTTGGATTTTACCCTTGGTGCACAAGATGAAATATCTTCTTGCACTCATAAAATTTGTAAGACTGTATTATTAATTTATTTTCCCGTTTCTTACAGTTTTTCCATGATGCAGCATATGATTCAAATGTGAACTTGCCTGTGGTTAAACACACTGTGGCTTGTACTGCAATACCATGGAAAGATCATTCATGAAAAACAAAAGGGGCAGGATGGACGCTTTGACATCACAGAATCTTGCAGGAAGGGATTAACAGAAATCTCTGAGTTATGTCTGTCTTTGTATAGAGAATGTGAAGCCAGACTCCTAGGCTTGGATCTGACCAAAGACCTTGATCCATCATGGTCACAATTCTAAGGGCCTTGGTCCTTCAGAGTTGAATCCAGCAATCAGTGAGCTTTTGTCATTGGGTACCTTCCAAAGGAATCCCAAAAGGACAGTTTGTTTGATCCAGGAGCAGCCTGAAACTTTCATGAATCAAATGTTGGGCCTGATCTCTCAGCTTTGCACTGAGACGCATCCATAATCCAGATATGCAGCCTGGAAGAAGGACCTGGAGGATGACTGCTCTTATCTTCTGCTTCAAAAAACTAAGAAGGGCACATGCCTAAATTTATTTCACGTTGTAGATACAGCTCAAGATCAACTCCTTTTTGTATAGCTCTTGGAGGACACAGAGACTTCATGCATGAATGTCTTACCTAGACTAAAGACTAGGCAGATATCTTGTGACAGGTCTCCTTAAACAAATGCCGC
Source organism: Alectoris magna (assembly GCA_030625065.1). Taxonomy (NCBI): domain Eukaryota; kingdom Metazoa; phylum Chordata; class Aves; order Galliformes; family Phasianidae; genus Alectoris; species Alectoris magna. The sequence continues at coordinate 67,987,305 of CM060560.1, forward strand.
ACACAATTCAAGAATTCTCAGCTAAGTTTTGGCTGTTCTCAGCATATATTTCCCTTCTTGCTCTAGACTTCATAACTAACTGAAGATAAGGTACAAAGGGAGTGGAGGCAAGCTAGAATCTAGGATTTCTCTTCCTAAATAAGCAGACCCCAAGCCATGCTCTCCCTGACCCATAGAACTAAGAGAACACAGAGAGAGAGATTAATTCTGTCTAAAACCTGAACATCTGATCTTGACCTCAGATACTTTCAGTTACAAAGAAATAGGTGCTCAGAAAAGTGAATTGTTTGCTATTTCTCACCACTGATAGTGGCAGCAGCAGGCAGCAGAGTTCCTATTTAACTCTTACAGGAAAGCTCCTGTCCCAGTTCAGGCATTTCAGTCTAGGCCAAATGAGAAGATGACACCTATTGCCTGCTTGAGAACAGAATGTGGACACATATATAATTCAAGGCTTCAGAGGAATTACTAAGCTATTTCAGCAGAGTAAAGTGGCATCAAATTCGAGGAGGGAACCTACAAATCACAGTTTTAAACTACAACTGAAATCTGAAAAAAAAGCACAAATTTCAAAAAAAAACAAAACAAAACACTGCAGTTTGGTTTACCATGTTCAATTAAATGACTTGTAGTCACCAGAGTTTCATTTTTCTTCTACATCTCTGAAGTACAAATCCAGACAGACAATGTTCACATCAGTTCTCTCTTTCAAATATTATGCCAGGAAGATCAAGAAAGTAATTTACAAATGCATCAAGCAAACAAAACATATGAGGAATTTCTTTCCAAGACAAACAGGAGGTCAGAAATATGCAGAATCTCACATTCTTGCACTTAAATAGAGATAAGTCAAAGATGCGACTCTCCAGGTAGTGATGTCTAAAACACCCTTTAAAAACAAATAGAAGGTTTCTACTAGCTTATTCCATTTTTTTTCAAGCTGCTTAGCTGGGATTATGTTATTGTTTCTTCTGCAGGTGGCCTTCTCCATGGTGAATTTCTCCTTGAAGATTTCCTTTCTCCTGCATATCTTCTATCATTCATATTTCGTTGTCTCACTTTCTGTTTGAAATTGTTCTATTTCTTGTTATTTTTCTTAGAGGGCTTATTTCACTTCCGCTTCTCTTTTCTGCTCTTCCTTTTCCCATTTTGCTATTGTAATCTCCTTGGTAAGCTCCTGTCTACTGAACTACTACCAAAGCTTGGATGGACAAGATCCCCCTCTGGGAAACTGCAAACACACTTTCTACTGTCCCACTGTCACACTGTGGTGAATGATGGAGTTACTGTAGTTCAGAGGACTGTTTTTCTAAGACCCTAAAATTTAGAAGCAAACTGAGTAAGTGAGACTAACACTTCTCCTTTTTCAGCTTCTTTGTGATTTAATCCCTTCACTCTACACTTTTTTTTTAGCTCTATCCTCTGGCTTCTTCTAGATCTTTTTTTCCCCAGTAGCTCCTTCCTCCCTTTCAAGACTGGACAAGTGGCAAAGACCCTCTCAAACTTTATGGGTTTTAATGCCCCATATCAACAAGCTTTCTTATGAAGCATATCTGTTTGAGTGCTTCACCTCCGGCCCTACTGAATATCAGGACACTGTAGGACAGCAGAGTCTGCACTCTGTGCTACTCTTCCTACATTCATTATGAGTTCACAGAAAAGTCAGGTGCAGAAGTGAAACATTTAAGTAAACAACTTGCTCCAGCAGTTTTTCCTAAAAGTTACCTATTTTGCCCAGTCTTAAGAAAGACTCACCCATGTCCACTCCCAAGGACATTTTTGAGCTGTCAGCTTCTACCTTTATGTCTACGGACTATGCCTACAGACACATTTTCTCCTCCAACATCCAATGACAGCAAAAGTTAAAATGGTAAAGGTTGTCTCCACAATAAAATATCCTCCTGCATGAACTCGTATGACCTGTTCTGACAAGCAGAAGTCCATCACTCTTGTCTGTACACTGTTGTTACGTACGCTCTTGTCTGCGTACATAAACCTGATGAAGGTGAGCAGGGACACCAACAGCTCCTGGACAGCCTAAGCTCTCCAGAGTGCCTGCTGGCAGCACTACATGCTCACAGCTATCGGTGCCTCATCAGTAATTTCTGAGAATACAGCCACAGTGATCAGCCCAAATCCACAAAAATCAGTGTTGTGCAGACATGAATTTAAAGCACTGAAAACCAGGAAGCAAACTCAACTGCTGCTTGAAGGGATGAAGGAAGGTTAATCCAGACAATTACTCATTACTGTACATAGATGCATACAGGCATGAGAAAATGAGGAATCACCACAGAGGGAGAAGGACTGGACTGCCTGTTTGAAAACAGATTTTTGTAATGCCAGAGACCTAGTTCCATTGGAACGAGAGAGGCTCCTGAGCAGGCAGAAGGGAATTCCTCATTCTGTTTGGACACTGCATTGCAGCACAAGCCCATGCTGTGGTCTAAAGCTAGAGAGTCTTAATTGCTTCCTGAATTACACTTATTATAAAAGCCCCGATTCATTTCTCCTTTGTGTTGCAATTTGAGTCAGTGCACAGCTTTTGCTAGTGGCAGGCTTGCCTGGAGCTGTCAGGCCTAAAACCCTTCTACTGTCTCTGTAGCTAGCCACCATTCACCAGAACACAAAGCACACTCTCTAGAAATCCATGATGTGGCAAGGGAATTTATTTCTGCAATAATCCATTCTGGTCACCACTCTCATGTCCACTACTTTCTATATAACTGTCCTTGTCTAATAGGGATCCTATTTTAAAAATAATTCAATCATTTCTTTAATCCCCGTAATCCCACAAAAATTATTTCTGAGCCCAGCCCTGGATGGTAAGAAAATTTCTTGTGATGTTCCACCTCATCCATTCGTTCATCACTAGATTATTTCTCCTTATGTCACCCCTCTCTCTGAGCTTTACCAGTGTTTTCTTTCTTGGTGTTTGCAGATAAGAACTAGCACCACTCTAGAGAGAACCAAAACTGGACTGTTTTAAAGACAGTGCTGTACTTAACTGCACATAAGATATATTTGGGCATTTAATATATGGGACTTACCTTACATAGGGAATGTTTGCAACTGCAGCTGTCTCATATTCTCTTGGAGGAGAGACTTCTGGGAAGGCTGCAGAGTTAGGCAGAGAGAAGGGTTATGAGGTTCAACAAGGGGAAATGTAGTCCTACACCTGGAGAGGAATAACTGCATGCATCAATACAGGTTAGGGGCTGAGCTCCTGGAAAAGAGCTCTGAAAAGAAGGACCTGGATGTCCCGGTGGACAACAGATTGGCCACAAGCCAGCTGTGTGCCCTTGTGGTCAAGAAGACCAATGGCATCCTAGTGTGCATTAATAACAGCATGGCCAGAAGGTTGAGAGAGTTGATTCTCCCCCTCTATTCTGCCCTGGTGAGGCCACATCAGGAGTACTGTTTCCAGTTCTGGGCTCCTTGGTTCAAGAAAGACAGGGAAATACTGGAGAGTGTCTAGTGGAGAGCAGCAAAGATGAGTAGGGGTCTGGAGCGTCTCCCTTGTGAGGAAAGGCTGAGAGACCTGGGGCTGTTCAGTCTGGAGAAGAGAAGGCTGAAAGGAAATCTTATCAGTGCTTATAAATATCTAAAGCGCAAGTGACAAGTGGATGGAGCAGACTCTTTTCCACAATGCCCAGTGACAGAACAAGGGGCAATAGGAACAAACTGGAACACAGGAAATTCTGTATAAGCATAAGAAAGAGCTTCTTTCCTTGAGGGTGACAGAGCACCGGAACAGGCTTCCCAGAGAGGTTGTGGAATTACCTTCTCTTGGAGATATTCAAAACCTGCCTGGACACTTTCCTGTGTAATTGGCTGTAGGGAACCTGCTTTAGGAGGGGATTGGACTAGGTGATCTTTAGAGGCCCTTTCCAAACCCTGTAATTCTGTGGCTGTATGAGAGCAGAGGATAAAGATGCACAGTACATACCTGCCACTGTCTGCAACAGCATGGCTTTCATTTTAAAATCATACCTCTGTTCAATGTTTTGCTTTCCCTTTGGAGGAGCTCAGTTTATTATTGGTTTCCTTTTTCATGCCCTACCTAAGGAGAATTTATAATGCCCAGGGCAGACATCTGCTCTTCAGCCCTCCACTAGCATCTGCCTTGGGCTGCCTTCCCAACAGGTGAGCAAAGTATCTCAGAGCTATACCAGCACTGTTCTCCAGATGGGCATTCCCCATTCTTCTCTCTAATAAACATGAATAGGCAAGGTTCCAATTTGAAAACAAACCAAAACTATAAAATAGAAGAGGAATGAACACTGTAATACCAAAATATCCCAACAAAAATCCTCTTGCTCAGCACTTGCCTGACCTTAGGAGCACCTGGATTCACTGAACTCACCTGAACTCATCTTGTCTCTTCCGCAGTTCCTTCAAGTGCACCAAAAATTGTTGCTTTGCACCATGGAGATCTTCTGCACCTTAACAGTTGACACTTTTCTCCTGTACCATCTCTTTTCTGCCAGAAACAGACAGAGTCATGCTTAAAGCTTCTCAAGATCTGAGCCCCATTCTGAGTCCTTTTAAAACCCACTAGTAGGGCCCTTCCTCTACAGGTTCCACCCAGTTCAACTACCTCCCTATCACAAGCTTCCTCCTTCCCAGCCAATGCAGCTGCTCTGCCAGGCTGCAGCAGGAGATGGATTCTGCAGAATAAAAGCAAGCTGGAACCCCTGTGCTTCTGCAGCCCCATGAAGGCACACTCACACACAGCAGGGGCCAGCCCTGCTGCCCTCTGGACAAGGGATCCACTCCAGCTCGTGCTCAATTTAGGCACTTGCTTGCATTGCTGCTAAGAGCACTTGCATGCTATATTACCAACAGCTGTTGTCTTATAAAATCTATAAAGTTTTTTTAATTTCTGTTTCATCTCAAGCAGCACCCAGGCCACCAAAGTCCATTGAAAACACATCACACAACTCAGTTTCTTTCATGAAGTTGTCTTTGCCTCCTGGGATCTAAAGCCCTGACTTTCCTTGTCAACACCCTCAGGCACAGCAGTGTCAGTCACCCTTCTCTCCAGATATCTAATGGACTACCATAATGAAGTTAAGCTGACAGCAATTACTCTCAGGATCACTACTTGTATTTTTTTTTAGACCTGTGGAAGGGTTTCTGAGCTGCAAGGCTGCCATTTTGCCCACAGCTATACCATCTGGTCTATGGGCAGCCCCCATGCTTTAGCAGCTGCCCACATTGTCTTTCATCCAGCATGCCATAGCTTCTGATGTATCCAATGGGCAATGGTCTCAGATGGTGAATTCTCAATCCATCAAACTCAGGACAGTGTGTCAGCTTCATCATTTCCTGGTGATTGTAGGGGTTGGTGACCAGAGACATGGTAGACACAGTCCTGTGTGTGACTGTATTCCATATGTCTAACCACATATCCTTGCCCCGGATTGGTCAGGTGTGGATAGTCCATTCCTGGGCGGACCATTGTGCAATCCAAAGAGTAAGCCCCCAGTACACAGCCCAACTGTCTGTGTAGATGTTTAGGGTACCATCACCGGGTTCCTTGGTTATGACCATCCACACTGCTCACAGTTCTGCCCATGGACTGCTCTGACCATGCTCCTCATCAAACCAGATTGTCTTGGCCAGCTATCTACGGCTGCACAACTATATCAGGCACCACAGGGGGTGTCCTGATCTGCCACAAGGACATGACGGGGGTCTCTTTAGCAGTGAAGACCAGAGTGTTGACTGCAATGTCAGTAGGCCATGTACCAATTACTGGAAGGACTACTGAGCCTTCCATCTCCAATAATCTCCCCCAAGGTGCAAGTAGGCCACACCACTTTGGTCCTACCTGCACCTTCTAATGCTATTTTATTCTGTGGATACCTGGTTCTAAATTCTCAGAGGCAGAAGATTATTTTCATTGCCCAATCTGGGGTCTTACCTGATTATCAGTGCCTGTAATTTGGATCCCAAGTGGGGAGGCCCGTGTTGTCTGTAACATTTTCAGGGCACTGGGTCTGCTGTCTCAGGGTCTTTCATTCAGGTCCCGCAGGGTTTCATAGAGACTTTTTGTCCACGCCTGCAGAGATTGAGAGTCTGACTTCAGGGCAGCCTTAAGAATACCATTATAACATTCAATGAGGCCTGCCCCCGTTGGATTATATGGCAGGTGGAATCGCCATTCGATGTTGTTTTCATCTGCTCAGCATTGTATCATTGCACCAGTAAAATGAGTCCCTTGGTCGCTCTCTATGACTCGAGGTGTCCCATAGGCAGACGTCAGTTTAGTAAGTGCCTTGATGGTATATGCATGGTTTGCTCTTGGCACTGGATAGGCCTGCATTAGCTCATTTGTGGTATCAACGCACATCAGGGCATATCTCACAACCTCAGACTGGGGAAGGGACCCAGTGTGATCAACCTGCCATCACTGGAGAGGACTGTGTCCTCTAGTGAGGTGGGCTCTTGTTTCGGGCAACGATCTAGGTCTCATCTTGGAGCAAGCATCACAGTCTCAGCATGCCTGGCTGATATCAGATGACTGTAGTAAGTGATGCAGAGCTTGTCTCGTTCATGTTCGGAAGGCACTGACAGCTACAATACAGGCTCATCTAAAGTACACAAGTAATTGTCTACTGTGTTTAGTAACTTTGTATGAATTTTGGAGAAGGTAGATGGAAAATATGGAACAGGAAATTATTGTTGTGACTAGAAACTCAGAGCTGAAAGGCAGGCAGCTGTAGGTAATCAGGATGGAAAGCTACTGCTGTGCCATTTCAGAATTGGCAATTTGCAATCGAGAGATACATTTTTCTATCCTGCCAGCTGGAGCCTCTTGGCAAAGTGGCTATGTTTTTTGAAACTAAACAAATTAATCTTTCTTATTTTTCCCCAGAGTTTTGGGTTTTACCTCGAGAGGTTTGATCTAATTTTTTTTTTTTCTCACATCTGACTAACAAAAGACTTATTAAAAATGAAAGAGAACATGAGAAAAATAGGAAGAAGTACAGGCATTCCTCTGTATTCAGCACATGAACTGCTTTTTGAGCATATGAAATCTGAGTGGTTCTGAATTTTTTTTATTTTCCATTCATGAAAGTAAACAATTTTACATCGACACAGTTACCACTCCGGTTTACATTCCCATGAATAAGCGCAGGGCTTTGATTTGTCTCGTCACACCGTATATAATCAAGTAATAGAAAAAATAGTTATCTTATTTGTAATACTCTGACAAAGGAATCATTCTCCTTGGCCTTCTCCAAAAAAACAATGCCTCTTATTTTTAGTGAATTTTGATACATGGTTTGAACTTACCACAAATGATTGTTAAGCAGCGTAGCCTTATTTTTTATTTTCCATTTTAAAATGTAATGTAATGCCAGTATTATTTTTCTCAGTAGATTGTGTAGACAAAATAATTTTCTGATTAAGATTTGTTGAACAAAAAGTCTTAATGTTTAAATATATATTTCCCTTGGTGTTGGTGTTTACGACAAACTCTTTCAAACATGGAAATCCTTTGTCTTTACTATAGATAAATAACAGTCTTTACCTTGTGCTGTGTATGGTACCTACCTGGGTGTGATTTCACAGCCCTTTTGTCACCTTTCACATCTGCAGCCCACCAGACCTTAGCCCTGAGTCTCTAAAGCACATGCTAAAATTTGGAGGAGCACGTTTAAAAGCAATTTCCTTACTACACCACTATGTTCAAACACATGCTTTTATACTAATGTAGTTTGCTGACTGGATGCGAAGAATAGTCTGACTGCATTGTCCCAAAACATCTGTTCTCAGGAGAATTAGGTCATTTAGGTTTACAGAGCTTGAGGGAAAGGAAAAAATTACAAATGTAGTCTAACCTATTACCCAGATCTGGTGTTTGCTTTATAAGAATACAGTATACTCAGGCCTTAATGGGATCAGAACCTTTCTATAAGTACTCTGGGGATACTTAAGTGTCAAGATTGTTCAGATGACCATGGAGATCTCTCCTGACCTCTGAGCCTTTGAAAAATAACAAAAATGAGTTTGCATGAATTTGCCAATGAATTAAGAGGTTGGCACTGCAAAAAGAGTAACACCCAGAATCTAACTATTCCAGCTGTTATGAAAACAGTAGTCACCTTGTGTTATGAACTATTGTGAAATGGGTTTGGACAATCATGGAAACTACGATTTTTTCATGTTAAGAGGGGGGTAAGTCATACAACTGAGACTGAATTTCCCAAGTCCTGTGACCTGTAAGGCTGCTCTTCAAGGACCTCTTCAAAACTGATATAAAGAGCTTGTTTGGAATAAGATTTGGATACCCGTTCTTTCCTTTTTTGCTCTGTTCAATTGGAAGCATGTTTTCCCATTCCAATGACTGTTATGTTCCTTCTCTTATTTTCTTCTCATGTAGCCACCATAACTGAAAATAGTGAAGAGAGAGAAGAAAAAAAAAACCACACGTGTGCTGTATCTTCCTACCTATCTTGGGCCCCAGCAGTGTCATCAGGAAGGAAGAGCTCTGTGTACTGAATCCTCTCCAACAGTTCAGGTCTTCAAGTCATCATTGTCAAAAGAAAAATCTCTTGAAAGCAAAATTTCAAAAGAAGAATAATGTTATTTTCAGCATGGACTGAAAGATGTTTCTTTCACTTAAAGGCCTCTTCCCTGAGCTTGTTAAAAAAAAATAATAAATTTTTTTTTTCAAAATGCTTTATTGTGTATCAAGAAAAAATATGAGGAACACAGCCATGTTGAGAAAAATCACTTAAAATTTAGAACTATTTTTCTAAGCACACAGTATTAAACTTTAGACTACTGCTATTTTACATGTTCTGGAAAATCAGGCATTTTACATTATTAATAGTTAATGTTTTCATTAACTTTTTAATATTGTCCAATACCATCTAAAATACTTAATGTCATCTAACCTGTCTAAATTTTTTTTAAAAAAATAATCAAAATAAAATAACATTTCTAATTTCCTTGCATACAGAATTTCCCTTCAGATGCTGTACGACCACTGTATTCTCACTCTTCCCTGGAATGCTAGCAGGTAGTAAAGTAGTTCCACAAGAAGAAGAGTGATAAATGCAGTAACAGGTATGATGTGTTAAGCACATGGGGTATGAAATGGGGTTCACAGTCCTATAAAATAGGTGGTAATACTCTTCCTCCTAACAAGCAGAGAATCTGTGAAACTTTAGCCTGAACTCAGCATCCAGGAATAAGATCATGGAGGGCAAGAGGGAGTTACAGTGTCATGATCAGAGCTGTCATGCCAAGTTGATGGGTGGAAAAACAACTTGCTTCCATCAGCTTTGGGAGGCATCTTCCACAAGCACAGAGGGGCAGAGAAGCTGCTTGCGGAAGAGGAAGAGAGATGGAAAATGAAGATGGGGAATTAGATTAAAAAGGAGATCTCTGAGAGTGTATTTTGCTTCTCAAAATCATTGCTAGGGTCAAAGTTTAGAGCCAAGGTGCTGAGGCTTCAGCACTGCTGAAGTGTTTTGTAATTGAGATCACCTCACAGGTGCAGAGAAACGTGCATTTACACAGCAAATCCTGGCTGGGATAAGAGAGAAATGTCTTCTGGGAGATTCTGTGAGAGTGAGAAATGAGAGAAGTAATTGTAAAAATTAATAAAATGGCTGATTTGGTGAAATTATTTATGTTCCAGATAAGGCAGGCCTATTCCTTTATCTATGGCTTTAATTGCTGAACTATGGCATATTTTCATGATGTCAGTGCTCTGCTGCTCAATCCCTGTTGCACCTCCTGAATCAACAGCTCCAAAACCCACTCAAGCACTCTAGTGCAGATTTAGGGCTTTAACTGTGGAAATAAATCATGATAAAAGCAGTGTTCTTAGTTCTGTGAGAGCATACAACTTGAAACAAAGTGGGTTGTATTTACTGGGCTTTGTGGGCCTGAAAAAGGCTTAAAGCTCTATTGAGATGTCTTAGGCAAGAAGGTTCATATGGCTTGAGGTGTAGGAACAGAGAAAAAGTAGACTGATCAGTGTGGCTATACTACCTATGTATGTCAAATACAGCTTTTCAAATCCTGAAATCAGAAAGTTGAAAAATTGTACCATATTCATAAGGAGACAACAAAATGATTATAAGATATAAAACATGATTTCTAATGAAAGATTCAATGAGCTTAATCGAGTTTGATTATCAGAAAATACCACAAGATGACTTCTTCCCTGTCAAGCCATCTCAACTGGGATGAGAACATATAGTTTCTTCAGCCCAGCAGATGAAAGTGTAAGTGGATTAAATAAATAGCTGAGAAGCTACCCCTGCCCAGATGTGAAACAAAGGTCAAGTTTTTAAACTGTGGGCAATTTATGACTGGAAAAAAACATATCCAAGGTGATAGATTTCACTGGAAACCTTTAAACAAACACTTTTGACTAGAAATAATGACTCAAGTCAGAATAAGCAGATCTTTGTTGCATTGAAGATCACAGCATAAGATTGCTATTGTACCTTTTGAGCAAAAAAACTATGGGAAAAAAAAGAATCCTCAAAATGAAAAGCCATATTCTTAGGCAGTTAGGTTCCATTTAAAGCTGCCTGAGCCAACAAGAGTTTGACAATTTACAGGTGCTGGGTGTTTGCTTTAGACGACTTGTCTATTTTCCCGCTGTGGTCAGCCACAAGGATGGCATCTCCAGCAGATGACTCATTTAACACTAAAACAGGTCAGAGGAACTGTCCCTCAGAAGTATTACGCTCAGTATAACCGCAGGCAGAGCCTAACTGTCTGGCTATCTATCCCGCTTTTAGATGATTTAGTTTAAGTGAAATGATTGCTACACTCTTCTCTCAATACACTCGTATGAGTGGAATTTTTAGACTGCACATTTTCTTAGATTAATCTCTTTGAAACAAAGAGAGTGGTTTCATATATCAATAGAAGCATGAAGGTGCTTTCACTCTAGAGATAATGTTCCAAGGCATTATCAAATTTAAACGACACAAGGTTTTTATAGCTTACTCTGCTATTAAGTTACATGTCTTTCTCCAGTGATTCTGGGATGTCTCATTAACTTCGGCAGAGATGTACAGTGTGGTTGAGGGAAAAGTTCTCTGTAAATATTTTACATTAACTTTATTGAACGTAGTCTGGGTTTTCTTCCGAAGAACTGACACTAACTTCAGTAGAAGATTTCCCTGAGAAAATAATGAAGTATTTGGGCCTTAGTTCTGTTGCAATTCTCAAAAATCATCTGTTTTTCTCTTTTTTCTTATTAAAGATGTCTTAGATACATCATACATATTTAACATACGCAGGTCAGTATGGACTATACCATGCGTTCCATAGACATGGGCAAGCTGAAACTAGTTTTGTTAGTGGTTTCAGAAGAGGGAAGATAAATATGTAAAATGAATCTGCTTTATAGTGAAGGTACTTGAAGTCTTATTGAGAATTCAAGCAGTGCAAAGACAGAGGGTAGGCTATTTCCTGTTCTACACTCCTCAGAAAATATATAAGCCTGCTTACCATCATAATTTTGTTTGCTTTGCATTGTATATGTAAAATGGTGAACAGGTACAATGTCACTCAAGAAATGATGCAGCCTTTTTTTTTTTCTCCTGCGATTAAGTAGTCCTTCACTTTAAGGTGATTGGTTTCAATCTACAAGGTGTTTGTCAAAATACATAAAGGGCACTGCTATCTTTTGATTCTTCTGTGACTCTTGAGTGCTTGTGCGAAAGGAATTCTTGGCTTGGCTCCATTTCCAAAAAGAGAGATGCTAACAAGCGTTGATGGGTGCAATACGGAAGCTAAAAACTACATAGATCTGGAAACAGCACTCTTGGCTGCTGCTATGTTTTCTTCTTGGCAGTGCTCAAGACTGCTTTGCAGGCAAGCTAAGAAAAATGTGCTAAATCCCAAGCCTGCTCTAATCTCTCAATAGACAAAGGATTCTACTTGTTGTGACTCCCATTCTGATATCTTTGTTGATTTTTTAATAATATCAGTGACAATGTGTTTCAATTCTGCACGCTCAACACCCTCAGATTGTTTACTCTTCTCAAAAATCTGGCATTTGCTCGTCTGTGGTTTTTATGTAGAAGACCTTACAGGTGATGTGGAATATCATTTGGTTAAGCCCTCAAACAGACATGGCTGGGATACTCTTCAAAATATAAATTAGAACTTCTACATATTTCTTGAACCTAGAGAGTTTATCTCTAAATACTTTATCTCCTGTCATACCCAGTGTGCCTCAAAGCTACTTCAGTGTATTGCTGAAGCACAGTTTTGTTTTAAAAAGGAATACAATTACTTTCAAACAGTTATTCTTAAAATGTCCTATTGTCATGCCTGGCCTGATATTGTGCAATTCACATTTTGCATTGATCTCTTCTGCTGTTGCAGATTGGTCAATTCCCTCAACCTTTACGACTTTAAAATCATATCTCAGAGAACTCAGATATATATATCCGTGTCTTATCTGTGACAGATTTCATGTTAATTTCACTGGGATCTGATTTTGTCTTTCTGTGGTGGCAGTTGGAACATAAACCATGTTATGGAATGAGGAAGGACATTCTCACGCCTGAACTGTACAAAAGCCAAAGTTTGCATGATCATAGATTATTTAGGATGAGGACTTAATTAAATACCTGCCATGTAGTTTTGTATTTATCACTAACATCACTGTGCATTTGGAAGATGCAATAGTAATCTTGAGGACAAGTAATAAGGTTCCTTTTTTTATATGGTATACCATGACAATTGATAGTTGTGCAGAAATTGAACAATAATGTTTAAATATTCACAAAACATTGTGGAAGTGTGGCTAGAGGTTCCACATTTAGGGCTTCAATCAATTTTGAACTCAAAGCAAAGATTTATCTACCTTGTTTTGTGTGAGTAACAGCACTTATTCTTCCAGTACATGATTAGTTTCCCCGCAGTTTGCAAATGAACTAGTTAATTAACATAAAAGTTAACACTTCTAGTAAGAGACTGAGGGTACTTTGTCAACACATTCTTTCTTTCCTATGCAGGTTCACTCTGTAAATAACATTGTTAAAACAGCATCGGTACAGGTTAGGGGCTGACTTCCTGGAGAGGAGTTCTGCAGAGAGGGATCTGGGTGTCTGGTGGGCAGCAGGTTGGCCATGAGCCAGCAGTGCGCCCCTGTGGCCAAGAAGGTCAGTGGTATCCCAGGGTGCACTGAAAAGCACATGGCCAGCAGGTCGAGGAAAGTCATCCTCCATCTCTCTCCCCAGTGAGGCTACATCTGGATTTTTGAATTAAACATTATTTTGGGTGAGTACTGATCTGGAAATAACCATTTTAAAAGTGTGAGCAATGGGCCACCCTCATACAGGTAGAAATAAGTGCTCTTGATTTGGACCTGAGGAAAATCTGTGTATAACTTCTGTGTGACTGACCTACTTTGCTTAGAAGCCTACCTGGCTTCCTTTCCTTTTAACAAAAACAGATATCCTTTCATTATCTTCAGTTATCAGATCTACGTGTATCAGTATGTAATTACTCTCAAAGAGAGATGATCTATTTTCCTGTTGTAAGGTTAGTTTAGTTTGTCCAACTTCAATTTACAATTATTGAAGTCTGATTTACCTTTCTTTGCAAGATTGAAAAGTTCTCAGGTTGGGTTTTGTTTGTGTGTTTGTTGTATATACATGTGAATCTCCTGTAAGGACACAAGCCATCTCTAAGCCATATCTTCTGCGAAGTAAAAAAACAGGCTTCTACAGTCTTCAGAAATTCCATGTTCTTGAAATGTGAAATGTCAAGGAATTCTTAGCATTGCCATATGCAGAGGTAAAATCATTGTCTTGCTTCTATATGGTACATATATATATATGTGTTTATCCCTAAATAGATATGCTAAGGATTAAGTAGGATTTTTCTAGCTGTCACAGGGGACGACTTGTAGTGACATGCAAGACTTTATAATAACACTGGATTTTGCTCAAGACAAGCTCATATGCCTATATGACGCTGCAAAGTAGAAACAGTTCACCACTTTTAGTTCCTAAGATGATGTTTTTACAATTAGCTCAATTATAAATTAATGGTGTTGCACTGTTCTAGAAATCTCTGATTTTAGGACATGGTTTTCCCTCTTTCAGGCACAATCTGTATTCCTGGTTCACACAAATATTGTTTTCAGTGCCGTTAAAACAGAGTTCATGGGACTGAGATCACAAAGTGGTTCAGACTACACTGAAAGAATGGCTAACTCCCTTTAGCATTTGCCATTTTACCATTCCTTATGCTAGTCTGTTCTTCACAGAGAGAGCGGTGAGGTGCTGGAACAGGCTGGCCAGAGGTTGTGGATACTCAGTACCTGGAGGTGCTCAAGACCAGGTTGGATGGGGCCCTGGGCAGCCTGGTCTAATACCAGATCTGGAGGTTGGTGGTCCTTCCTGTGGCAGTGGTGTTGAAACTTCATGATCCTTGGGGTGCCTTCCAACCTAAGGCATTTTATGATTCTATGAAACTGGTTGTTTAAGTATTGTGTAACTTTGATAGAGTTAATCTTGAAGGTAATTTGGTTCTATCTAATTTGAGTAATCCAAGACATACTTCTAGCAGCAGTGATGCTCTGTGGGAATACTATGGCAACATGAAAATGTTGGCTGTCTAGCAGGCTTAGTGCATCCTGTGCACGATCCGTGAATAAACAGAGGATTTTAGTTCCCAGGGTGTCAGTCTGGCACATTTCACAAACACTACATTCAGTTACCAAAAAAAGTCAGTCAGTCATACGGAGAAAGTGCTATAGTGAGTGAGTGATAAACTTCCTGCTGCTAACCCACGTATATACAAACTCTAAGGAGACAGAAATAAATCATGCATTACTTAATTCAGAGGGGAAATATGCTCTCCTTCAGATTTTTAGTATTTTCATTCTCATATGCTTTTTGTTGTTTATGCTATTTTTTGTCTTGGCATCTCCTTGCTATTCTATGGGCATGTCAGTATGCTTTCTTTGTCAGATGTGATTTCTCTCTGAACCAAAGACTGGAGATATGGTCAGTGCAGCACCAGGTTTGAGCTAAAAAGCCCAAAGGGGATATTATTGTGGGGTTCAGTGCATAGAAGCACATTCATATTGTTTATAGTCTGCTGCAAATGAGAGCACAACAGTATTTTTGCATTTAGTTCTGTCATGCAGTGATTTTCAATACTTCAAAGCTTTGCATCCACCTATTGCTTTCCATCATTGTGTGTATCTTAAAAAAAAAAAAAAAAAAAAGGAGATGTGATGGAATTTATAGGATTGTGCTGCTTTTCCAGACAATACCTAAAATTAATGACATGGGAAAAGGCCATTAACAGCAAGAGTTCAGGTTCCCTAGTCACAGAGTCCATGCTTGGAAAGTTTCTTCTGCTGAGAGAAGTTTGGGGGCAAATTCTAAACTTGACAGGAAGTTATTACAATACTTTATCACCTTCACTGTTAAAATGTTGAACTATCATCAATCCAGTTCTGTCTTTTAGTTATTTGAGCTTGTAGAATCCCAAACTAAATTGTCACATGTCAGATTTGTTCCTCACTTCATAGATGTGAACATCTTTCTTCAATGGCATACACGGGTAGAACTGAACTCACTGTTCAAAACGGGTAGTATCTGAGTTGACTTTGACCACTCCACCACTCAGAAAAGAAATCTGGGGTTTATCAAAGACAGCTCCATACAAAATATCAGTTCCACTCTCAGTATCAGTAAAAAAAAAAAAAAAAAAAAAAAAAAAAAGCCAATTATCTGTTAGGAATTCTTAGGAGAGAGATGCATAATTAAATGAAAAATATCCTGTCACTTCTGTGTAAGTAATTCAAGTGAGTTAGCATGGATTACTTTTCAGTATGGAAAAGCAACAACTTAAAGAGGACTCATTGAAAGTCTCAAACTCCAAAACCCTTACCAACATAGATCAAATGGACAGCACCGTTTGATGTCTTTTCCAAAACACCAACTTCAGTCTTGAAACTCATATGAACCAGGTTTAAAACTAACCAAAGGAAGTGACTCTTCATCTAACAAGGGGTAGATGAGTGAACCTCCTTGCTAAAGAAAAGGCAAGAAACAAGTTTACACAGGCTCTGGAGAAATGGGAACAAGTAATCTGTGTGCACTGCAGAGACAACGAGCTAACTGAACCCCCTGCCACAATGCTTGCCATCATTTTGACATTTGATCCCTTCCTCATTCCTCAGGTTCTTATTTAAACCCTCACATCTGAAAACATTTAAATTCTACATCCTGTCTTAAGATCATATGATTTTACATTTTCTTTTTGTTCTTGTTTTCATATTCACTTAAAACCTCTGGATAAAATTTGACATATGAAACTAATGTTATGATAGAAACAGTACAATTACGATGAATGCCAAATGTCTGAATTAGACTGAACTGACATTCAGTATAGTCTTAAAGATTAATGAAGCTTAAGGAAAGAAGCTGCAACTTTTAAAACTGATTATGAAAGAATAAACTGTATGTACAAAGGTGGCTTAAGCTCAACATGCCACAGATACAGGGTGCTCACCATGGAAAGTATTCTCTTGTTGAACAAAAAATGAAAACTCAAGTCTGCACAAGGTTAAAGATTGTATTTTAATCACGGACTGAAACATCATGATTTACAAAACTGATGGTTAGATTTAAAACCAACCACGTACATCTTTCTGTGGGAATATTCCCCCCACACCCTAGCAGACTAGGGGTTTAAGTGAAGAACAGAGCTGTTCATGTTTGCCTTTGGGATTGAACGGTGATTTCCAGGGTGATGACTGATGCGGCAAGAATTCACCTTAGATGCTTGCCAATGCATTTCATTTACCCAGCTGGAAGTGGCTTCTTCTAGGGAGCTCTGCTGGATTCATCAGAAATCCCAACCATCTTGCAGCTTTCTGTCCAGAGCCTTCTCTGCAGCTCCTCATCATATGCTACGTCAGCTGATTTTGTCCTTTCCTCATTGTAAAGGTAGCAGCCGCCAACTCCTTCCATCTCAGGTGATACTGCTGCATAGATG
Organism: Alectoris magna; assembly: GCA_030625065.1. Lineage (NCBI taxonomy): Eukaryota > Metazoa > Chordata > Aves > Galliformes > Phasianidae > Alectoris > Alectoris magna. Next base: position 68,004,324 of record CM060560.1, read on the forward strand.
GTTGTAGAGGCTCCTTCTTCTGGAGTCTGCAGAATAAACAAGAAGAAACAAATTCAGGAGAGGTACAATAAAAGACACTTGTTTTGCCACAGGATCTTGCCAGTGACAATTAGTTTCCCTCTTTTTTCAACAAAACCTCAAGCTGGTAATGATGAGAATTCCACCTGTCAAACCAACAGAGTACAGGTCCATTTTTACCACAGCACTATTTTGTGATAGCTTAAAGCCACAGAACAGACACATGGAAAGCTCTCGTCCATTTTTTCAAGACCTAGTGAGATGCAGCACACAAAATTACTGAGTTTTCACAGTTAGAGCTAATAAACCCAAAAGCAAACACAAATATTAAAATCCAATTGCAATTACTCATTCTTTGCAAGGATGAAAAGGCCTGTACTCTGCCTTAAGATGAACGCTGTGCTGTATGCATAATGTGTTCACTGCAACAATATGACATGAGCGAAGTATGATAAAAACCACAACAGCAATTTAAGCTATGGCAGTTCAAGCAGGCAGGTAAACCAAGGAATTACATTTTACACATAGCATAATTATCAGAGTTCTGCAGTGTCCTAAAGTAAAATAGTGAAAGATTTCTGATGTCTCATATAGCATGAGTATTAAATGAACATTAACAAATGAATAGCTGAGAGCGATAACCCCTTTCATCCCAAGGATATGTAAAACATTCCCTCCCATTTTGTGTTCAGAAGGATGATACAGCTTATCACTGAATTGATTTTAATGGCATTTATTTGCCTTCATTGGAGGACATATTTACAACACATTTGATATGTTTTGTTTTTATAAATCGTACAGTTATGATCAGTGTCTGTTAGATAACAAGGTGTCATTTTACAATCCTTGCGATATCATTCTGTGAGTCATTAATAGTACCAGTGCTGTTCACTGCTTTGTCTGCGGCACCTGACAGGATGTCTTTACATGAAGAACTCACTTGATGAATGAGACAGTATTGAATAGGTTACTGAGTGACTAATTAAAAAAAAAAAAAAAAAAAAAGATCATTTGAAGCTTTCTGTGACAAAGTTCAGATGATTTTAAAAGGAAACAACCCATCTGCTTTCTCACTGCACACTAAATACAGCACAGTTTTTCAGTAATCATTAGTTTGTATGATGCATATGGCATTTGGCCTCATTTACAGTTAAATCAGAGCCATGCCAAACAACAGAATAAGGCAAGGTCACCCAAATGGAGACCTCCCTGGATGCCACTGGAGCACAGCACCCTCAGCACCTCTGAGGAAAACAAGCTCCCTGCACAAACAGAAATACATCATTACCCCAAATATGAACTGCTGAAGAAGAAGCTAACTCTGTTGAGGAACTTCCATGCCCAGAGCCACACTTTGTTCCAATACACATGCCCCACAGGTTACATGCCAACCTCATGTCCAAAGGTATTTAAGTTGAAGGAAAAACTACTGATGCCAATTGTCTGCTAAGAAATATAAAACCACCATATGTTCCTTCAGTGGCCATATAACAGACAGTTTAGTTTCTGCTATCAATTATCACACAAACAGAGTATCTCCCATTTCCAGTACCATCTAATGAAATAAAATAATGAATCATTCTATGATTCTATGATCATCTATCCAGAGGACTATTCTTTCAGCAAAATATCAGTCAGTACGTTACAAAAACAGTATGTCACGTCCAGGTGACTTCTGAAGTATTTTTTTTTTAAGACTGCTATACTGTGAAATACCATCTAGAGAAACTGAACATTTACAAAGTGCTTCTTTATCTCAGTTTAGTACTCTGTTGCTACTACTTCGCACTTCTTTATTATATGGAAAATAGTGTTATTCACATCCAGCAGGTTATTTAAACAACATAAAGTTATATGCATGCATACCTCTTTGTAGGGTTAGGATAATTCTAAAAAGTGGCTTCTGCTTGTTGACAAAAACATACAGTGACTACTATCATAATCAGTTATGGTGAGATATAAAATATCTTAATACTGTAAAGAAGAAGACCAAAGGTATTCTCAATTTATTTTATCTATTCTAGCTGGCAGAAAAAAAAAAAAAACACCAAAAGTTTTTAACGTTCTGCTGTGCTTTAATTAAAAATCTAGTGACACAGATAAACCATTATTTCTTGCAATGGTTCACTGGACATTATGTTCCTGACTTCAACAGCTCTCCAGCACAAACAAGTATAAATGTCAGTGTCAATGACTTGCAAATCTTAATGACAGCAGCTCATAACCAAAATGCTTTTAAAAAAATTGTGAATGTCTGTGGGCGGAATTCTGTGATTATGGTCTTATAAGCAGAGTGACATCTATATGTATCTTCCCATAGTGTCAGAAATACCACGTGCCCTTGCTAATTCAATGGAAAGGGTCTCACAGGTTATTCAAGACATATAAAGATTTTAATTTTCTTTATATATGTCAGGTAAGTTCCCCACCAAAAGGTTAAATAAAGATTATACGTGGATTGAAAATCAGTTGTTGGTTTTGTTCACACAGCTGCAGTAGATATTTACCAAACTATTTTGTACTGCAAATTCTTTCTTATTCTTCAATATAAAGAAAATACAGCGAAGTCTCAGATGATGCTGGGTCCCCAGCACAAGAAAGGCATATTGCTGTTGGTGTGTGTCCAGAGGAGGGCCATGAAGATGATCAGAGGGCTGGAGCAGCTCTCCTGTGAAGGCAGGCTGAGGGACTTGGGCTTGTTCAGCTAGAAGAGAAAGCTCCAAGTAGACCTAATTGCAGCCTTCCAGTACTTAAAGGTATCTTATAAGCACAACAGAGGCCAACTTTTTACACAGGGAGACAGGGAGACAGGGGGGATCACTTTTAAACTAAAGGAGTGAGACTTAGATTGGATATTAGGAGAAAATTTTTCACACAGATGGTGGTGAGGCACTGGCACATCTGCCCAGAGGAGCTGTGATGCCCCATCCCTGGAGGTGCTCAAGGCCAGGTTGGATGGGGCCCTGGGCAGCCTGAGCTGGTGGGGGGCAGCCCTGACCATGGCAGGAGACTGGAGCTCAATGATCTTTAATATTCCCCTTCCAACCCAAGACATTCTGTGATTCTGTGGCATACTAAATATGCTTACATGTACACTGCAAACAGTCTTATAAGCACAGTGATATCATCACCACCCATTAAGGCCAGCTTGAGTAAGTTCACAAGTTTTAATTTGTTTTTCATCCTGTGTACCATATCCATTATGCTGAGTATGAGGTTCAGTGCAAACTTTCAATTTACAGGGTATACAGGTACTGACTGGAAACCTTCTACCAACACATAGGAGAAAGTATATTACAATATATCAAGTAATTAGTGCATACTAATTTAAGTTAAAGGAAAACAATATTTCCAGTGCAAAGGGGAATAGAATTGCATATGTATGATTAATTAATTGTCTTATCCCATTTTCTTAGTGCTTAATTAATGCTGATAAATTTAATGTTAACCTGCTTGAAAACCTCTCTGCTGTTTTGGCATCCTTTTTGTTTTAATAAAGGTAAAAAGGAAGCCCTATGCCAGAAGTGCCCTGGCCATTTAGCTGGGTGGATGACCTATCTGTTTTCAGAGGTTGGAAGGGTAACTCCATACTACATCCACCTGCCTATGTACAGCCAAGATTCTTTCCAAAGTGTTGGATCTACTGCACACCTACATGACAACAGCAAGACATACAGACACAAAAGCACTTGCACAGGTCCTGCCTTTTTATGGGTGCCTGAGAAACTCATGGGAAGAAGGAAGTGGGGAGCAATTTGCAGCTACTGGAGCATTTCATTAGTATCCAGACAGGGAGCAGGATTAGTTGTTCCAGCAGCGGAAGCACCACTTCTGGTTGCCAATGCTCCTGGGAACCTCATAGATTTTATTTTATGTATGTGATATCTCAGTAAAAGATGAGGATGAACCATAAAGCTCTTGAAAAGAAAATCAAGAGACTAGAAACACATCTCACCTATGCTTAGATACGTTATAGAACAGAGAACATCTGATAGAAGGCTAGAGAAATTGCCCACTACTGGTTGAACACTATGACCTGTAAAACCCAGGATGTTTGCTATGATGCCCTATACAGACAGGAAAGAGTTCCTATGTTTGTGACTATGAGGTATTACCAAAAGCTGTTGGCCAGCAAGCAGTGAGAACAAGTACCATTCCAATCACAGAGGATACTCTGCACTTTACCAGAACTGGAAAAGAAAAGGAGTAAAAAAATAATACACATTTCATATAGGATTGGTAACATCTTGTTCATGAATTGGATGGACTTGTCTTAGGACAAGAGGGATTTCTATAAATTACACAGTGCTTCTTCAGCCTTCAGTTACCATTCTGCATTAAACGTTTTTTTTTAAGCTGCTTTTTTGTTTTCAAATTATTATATTATTACTACCCAAACAATTGCAATTAATACATTTGTCCTATCTAAGTAGAACTGGTTTACGCTTAACATTTTTTCTGCATAAAATTCTGCATCTGCAATTCCTTTTGTTTGTTACAGTATTGATAAAGTTGATTATGTTCATATCATCTTGCACTAAACTATTTTTTAAGCAAAACGTATTCTGTATACATTGTTTTGGCATTGTTTATACCCAAAGAAGATGCTGGTTTAAAGAAGCCTTGTTACGTCATTATTTTGTTCAAGTATTTGTCGATGGTAAGAGTAAATGATTAACACAATAATTCTTTTTCAGTATCATATGGAATATTCTGTTCTGTGCAAAACGGGGATATATACCAAAAAGATGTTTTGTTTCTTCGTTCGTTTTTTTTCTTAAAGACTTGCCAGTTAAAAAAAATTTAAGTGCCACATAATCTTGTCAATACTAAGTGCTAGAGCTCACAAAATGTGTTAGCTGACAATGGTCAGCCATGTCATCACAAAATATCACATCCATTTCATTTGCCTACAAGAGCACAACAGCTTAACTCTTTGGAAATCATGTGTCTGCATCAGTTATAGATGATGGCAGTACATTATCCAAGTACTCATCCTGTTCTGTCCACATCTGGATTTGTAGCTCAGAGTTCTGGGTAGACCATACTACTACAAATCTCCAGGCTGCACAGTATGCCCATTGGAAACCACAGGAAATCTGACAGGAAACAAAGCTAATAAGCTCCTATGATTCCTTTGCTAAAATCCATCCACTTTCCCAGTAATAATTTTAGTGTCTACAGGCAACTAATGAGAGCCTTGCTACATGTCTTAAATGCAATGATGAATAATTTAAATGGATGACGTTCATATACTTAAAATTATATTGACTGTTAGAGTTGGCTGTATGATTGAAAAAGCTGGAGGGATACAGAACTTTGTGTCAGAAGGGTAGGACTATTATTGTGGAATAGCTTCACCCACTGTTCCCTCATCCTAGTCAATCATTTGATAGTATCTGGTTCATATTTAATGACTTCAGGATGCTGCCATTGTGAGAGATGGGAGATGAAAGGGCTGAGCAAAGAGAATGGAAAGCGGAAAGCAGCTGGCAAATTGACTGACATTGCTGTTGCATTTTGAGGTAAAGGAATGAGGAGCCAAACAGGCAGATGTGCACCCAGGACTGTCTGGCATGCTGGCAAATGACATAATGCAGTGATAAAACATGGTCAATCAACTTTATCCATACATTTTGCACTACAGTAAAAATTGGTGGAAAATCCCTCAGCAGCAGTACCAAATAGGATGGTGAGAAGACATTCATCCGCACTGGTTTCATAATGGTTGTGATACCTCATGTGCTCACACTGATTACATCATTCAGTTAATACGGAAAATGTGCTTGTGGGCTAATGAGCTAAAGGGACGTTCAGTGCTTTTGCAGAGAGCTTCAAGGTGTTCAGTTTGTGGCCTCTCTTTTCTAAACTGGTAAGCTCTCATCAGACCATTCCTGGCTCAGGTAACAAGAAGAAATGTTTCTAGATAGCAACATGTTTCCAGGTTCCAGCTATGAAGTCGCAGCAAGCACTAAATAAGTCACTAAATAAGCCTGAATACTTGAGTATTTTTGCCAAGGTTCCTTTACTTTTCTCAAAGTTGCTCGTTCTGGTAATGTTTTTGCAAACGTTGCTATTTTGCTGACTTGCCTCTGTGCTAAAAAGCTGAAAATACACCTCACCAGATGGATCACAGAACAGTACTACCAATACACATAATGGGGCTTATCAACAGGAAGGAGAACATGAAATTACTGCTACTTGGTTTAGAAAAGTCATTTACCTCCTTGCTGGCAGTTAATGGCGGGGTGAGATCTAGTCATCCTTAATGCATCATCTGACTCTCAAGAATTAAGGCAAAGCACAACATGGAATAGTTAGAAAACATTCAAAAATGGGAAAGCTAGGATAATGTTCCCATGAATAGTAAAGCAAAAAAAAACAAACCAAACCAACCAACCAACAAAACAACAAAACCCCAAAACAACAACAAAAACTGTGAAAAACAAATTACTTATGTTCCAGCTGGCACTGATTACCAGGATCTGTGAACTAGCCAATCAATGCAAGAACAGGTTACTTAAGGATGCAAGACTTGGGGGTGAAATAACAGTTGCTCTAATGTCACAGGGTATGGGCTAAGCACTGTCAACACTCTTTTTTGTAACTCTGGCTGTGTCTAAACCTCCTAAAGCAATTGCTGCTTTGGAAATTTAAGCTAAAACTAATCAGCTAAGAAGTATCAGCTGAAACACCAAGTACTGAAAACAAGAGTAGAATGGAAACCATTACAAAGGTGTAAGGTGTGCTCAGCGATCTTTGGTAAATAATGCGTAGCAGCTGGATCTAAGTCCTGATAACACCTGTGGCCAGGATCAACTGTCAGATTTCCAAGAGGTCAGTGCCACCAATGGTCTGCAGCACAGCTTCTGAGAGCTCTCCGCCATCACTAAATGGCCTGGTTGCCATCTGTGTTCTGTCTCTCTTCCTATTCTTTCCTACATAGCTCACTATTATTTCATTTCTATCTGATTTTTGCCTTGATTATAGACCCAAAAGAGATAGAGATGTTTTATTGAATATATAGCTCTCCCTGGAGAGTCAGTCAGCACCATCAAATTAATTTCTTCCCAGCCCATAACTTGCAAATTCGTGCCATAATAAAACTATCTAGATTTCATCTTTCAAAAAGACAACAAACAGAAATGGCAAGGGTAAAACGTAAGGCCTTTTGCCTGTCAGTGCTGTGGTTATATAGAAATCATTTTGAAACATGGATATTAATATATAAAAGAAAGTGAAACACTGATGAATTAAGAACACAAAGCAGTTTTCAAACAAACGAACAAAAAATGCTGAAGGAAAGGAGCTTTTATAATATAAATAATTCATACCTTTTCTGGGAAAGAGAGGAGCTTTTTCCCTGAGCACCCTAGTATGAGCTGCTATAATGAAAAGAAGCAAAGATACCTGGCAAACAGACACAAGTGTATCAAATCCTGAATCTCTCATTCCCTTCCTATTGAACCCGATTTTCCTGGAAAGACATTTCCAAAAAATCCAGATACACTGAGAGACTCAGAAGGCCCTCCTCTTTTTCTCATTAGGCCCAAGGTAGGTGGCTGAGAGGCCTGGAGATAAACTAGCCCATGGAAGAAAGCAACCCTCTTGGTTGGACTGGGGTCACACTGCTGGGGTCAGCCTTTGCCTTGGCGGCACAAGAAGCAGGCAGGGATGCAGGCTTGAATGCCCAATTTCCAGTGAATCTTTTGATGGTGGCATCGGTGGAAGGTTTCACTTTGTTTTTGTGTCAGGGCAATGCTTTCCGAGAAATCTGCTTTGCTGGAAAATTGCCAAGCAGCTCTGCTCTGAAGCCCTGGGATGGCTCTTCTGTCAGACTCAAAACACGAGCAAAGGTTTACTGAGGACAACGGCAGCTACAGCTCTGAGCCCGCCTCTTCCAATGCAGCTGCTTCAGACTGAGCAGGACCTCGCGTGTCACCTCAAGTAGCATCAGATGCTTATGCTATCAGGCAGCTGAATAAAGTCCCTGCTGGCTGGCCGGCTTTCTGGGCCCTACTGAAAGAAATCTACACTGGCTGCAAATATCAGCTTCAACACCGAATTCACTTGCAGATGCCTGAATGAACAAAAATAAATTTAGATGTCTTAATTTCAAATGGAATCTCTCTAACCTGCAAGTGCAACATTGCCCCAGTGATTTGAGTGAGCATTTTTTGATTCCCACTTTGCATTTTCTAAGCCGCTAGAATGAAGGACTAGAAGAATAATGTTTCATTTTAAGCAGTTTTCAAACGAGAAGCAAGAACTCAACTTTACATAACTGCAGGGAGTTGAAATTTCAGGTCAAAGTCATTAATCATAACTGAATCCTTTGTTCATTTTGTCAAGTGCACTGAGGAAGCTTACTTCGCCTGCATGTTGATTTCTAAGCTCACTTTGCAGCAGACAGCAAGGTCTTCAAAGTCAGAAACGAGATACCGCCGTAGCCACTCAAGTTGCATTACACTTGTTACTTTCCTGAGCTCAGTAATAGCAAGCAGAGTTTGACAAATAGGACCCTGTTGCCCCAGGCACTGTATGAGCATCCAGCAGAGACAGCCACTTGCTGGAAGAACATTTGGTCTAGGAAAGAAGGCAGGCGACAGCAGGAGGAAAAAGCCAGGAGACTTCACAAAATGCTGAAGATGCTTCTGGGAGTGTGGCACTCCATCTGGAAAGCAAGTGATGCCCAGGAATTACCTACTGATGAGGATGCGCTTAAATCACTCTGAATTATCCTGGGTGCCTTTACATAATCTGACATCTTCTGCAGTATCTCTATGAACAGACAGCCAGAGTGATCAACTGGTCAGGAGAAATCTTAATCTAGACTAGATACAATTTCTTTGTTTACCACCAGTTCTACAGCCATAATTACAGTATCATGTGAATCTTCTTCATTCCTAGATGCAGACTGATCTATCATTAAGTTAGAATGCTTTATAACTTGGTATTCATGCTAGAAAAAAAAGCTAAGGAACCATCTTGTTATTTTTATTAGCTATGCAAGGCTTTAGCTCTTCTGGGTTTTGAACTATTATTATCTGAGAAATATAAATTAGAATGTAGGACTGCTCCTCCCTCCAACACCACTCTTACAGAAGCAGCCTCTTTGATAGGTAGTGGCTGGAACATCTGCCTCATTTAATAACACGCAACCAATTTATTTTAGTTGGAAACACAATTTAAATATGAATCAAGATGTAAATATATCAAAATTAAAGAGGACTTACAACAACAAACAACCATGAAGGCTGTAGAGCTTTCATTCCCTCATGCATTATCTCATACCGGCACATGGGTCATCTTCAGTTTGCTGAATTCTTACAAAAGAGACCAGCTTTTGGGGAACAACATAGAAAATTTGCACACAGAAGTGTTTGCTTACATTTGAAATGGCAGCTGCCTTTTTAAGCAGATGTAGGCAGTGGAAGACACAGCAATGCTTCAGATGCTGAAGATCATGGTCCTGGGTGCGTATACTTTTGGACTACTTATTTTCCTACCCAAAGGCTAATGCAAAGTAAAGTGTCTTAGTTTTTGCTGAAAACAAAGCTTTTAAGCGCTGGAACAGGCTCCCCAGGGAGGTGGTTGAGTCACCATCCCTGGATATGTTTAAAAACCATTTGGATGTGGTGCTCAGGGACATGATTTAGCAGAGGATTGTTAGAGTTAGAGTAGTATGGTTAGGCTGTGGTTGAACTTGATGATCTTTAAGGTCTTTTCCAACCTGAGCAATTCAATGATTCTCTGATTCTATACATGGCTACTTTTGACATGTAGGCCCCTACCTTTATCTTTAATCTTTTACTTTCTGTTTAATGTTTGATGAGTCACTCTGCCCTTCTGTGCAAATGGAAGCTGACACTTTTATCACCAACTTTACAAGTTTTTTTTATCAGGATTGCTAATTTTTTTACTGCTTGTGAGCACTCTGGACAGAGGTGGATGGAACTCCTAAATCTTTAGAAGAACCACAACACAGAAATTCTTTACAAGCTATGATGAGATCAAAAAAAGGCTGTACAGAGCACAGATGAAATGAGATAAACCCAAATTAAACAGACTAATGTCTGTTTCACAGGCTCTGGTAGAGACTAGAAAGGGAAGAAGCATAAACTGAAAGACAAACAGGGGTGGTGAGGAGGAAAGGGATTTTGTTCTGCAAACGGATGTTTCCTATAATTCCAGTTGCTGTCAACTTCAGCATTTAATCTGGAACAATAAACTGAAAAAATATAATCAAGGGAGTTATTTGTTACAAAGATGGAAAACAGGAAGAGTTGACTTTTATCTTCTACAGAAATGTTACAATATGAATAAGTGAGAGTGGCTCAGATTTTCTTTCTGACACAAACAGTAAATAGAATCAGTAAATAATTACAGAATATACATCCTCTGTTTTGATGAAAAATATGTATCCAATAAGTTCAAGATATTCCTGTTTAAGTAATAAAATCCTTTAAAAAATGACAGTTCTCTTCATTTTAACTGCACTCATCTTTCACCTGATAGCAGCTTGTAAAACAAAGAATTACTCATCTCATAAACAAAACTAGCACTTCTCATTTTCTATCAGAACGGAAAGCATGAAATCACAGGTATATTCTGAGGCCATACAATTATGGAGATGTCTACATAGCTCATCCTCCTTTCAGTTACCCAAGAAGAAGTACTAAATTTAAAGGCGAAAACTATATTCAGTTGCAAATCAACATAACATAAAGCTTACTAACCCACCAGAGTCAACCTGCTTTCAACAAACAAAGCACACGCAAAGGAAGACTGAATTTGATTATTTAAATCCAGCCTCTTGGTGTGTGTGACTGAAGGTGGGTTTAAGCTCTGCAACCTCAGTGGCTTTGTTTAAATCAATCCACCCTGAGGCTCTTTATTGTACACTAAGGAACCTACCAATAGCTAGAAATGTGAAATGCCTAAAAAAATGCATATAACTTCAGACAGGCAAACAGTGCCATCGATTTCAATGAGATTAGTCATGTTTCTAAAATTACGTCAAACCAGATTTGAGGCATCTCATCTTTTACTGAAGAGCTTATTATAAATGGAGAAAACACGCAAATTCTCATCTACCCAAATGCCTCCTAAGGTCTGAAATGGAATCAGAAAGCTTCCATCTTGTACACAGTGCCTTGTGAGCTTGAATCCATCACATTTAATCGGCTAAACAATCTGAAAGAAGGCAAGATTGTCTCTTGCATCGCAGAGGGAGATGTTAGCCTTGAGAGCCTTTATATAAATTTACAAATTGGAAGAAAGAGAGAAAAAAGAAAACACTTCTTGCCAATGGAATAGATAAAGGAAAGCAAGGAAGTGGGATGTCCTGAAGATTGCTTATTACTAATAAGCAATCTTAGGCAGACTCAGACTTTTACTATCCACTAAGGTTGTTCATTTTAATGACCAGATTTATTTCTGAGATGTTTGCTAAATCATCATTAAAGTTGCACATGGAGCCATTACTTTTTGAAAAGCATCGCCCCAGCAAGGCCAGCATGGGATTCACAAATGGTCCTTCCCATGTACCTGCTGCTTTTGCCAATGAAGGACACCATAGAAGTGTCATGGTGATATACGGGTGATATGGCTTACCTTAGTCCTGTGTGAGGAACTGAACCTTACATTACAGGAAGAATTGGTTCAGGCTCTGAAAATGAGATTCAGAGTCATTGGTCAAATCCTATGAGCCGAAGGAGGACAATGAAAAACAGGAAAGGAAAAAAAAAAAAAAAAGTATAATCCCTTTCATTCATGAAGTCTTTCCCCAGCTTGCTATTAAGAAAAAGAACAATGAAATCAATAAAAAAATATTGAGAGGGAAGAAACTTAAAATTGCCCCAAAGACTCCTGAAAACCTTTGCATTTATATTATTTTCTAATAGCTCCATCTCTGCAGAGAGCTTCTGCCTGGGGTTTTGGTACTGGACTGGCTAAGGGCAGAGGCAGCTTATGGTCTGAGATACTGTACATAATAACCCAGAGACTTTTATGTTTGTGGAATTATCAATAGCCAGAGTAACGTGATGAGAATTAACCTTTTCGTTTTATTAAGAGCTCCAGGAGAGTTTCTAATGTGCTTTTATTCACAGATCTTACTAAGAGGTTAGAGCAGTTGTTTAGAGAAGGAAACAAATACTGCCAGGTTCACTGGTTCAATAAATACATGCTACAGACTCATCTGGTGTTGAAGTAATTTGCTTTGTTTAGGGAGCTCATATTGAATTCTTTGGTAACACTTTTTTGCTGCGCATGCATGTTTGCCTTGCGATTCCAATTGAAGAGCCATCCCTGCCCGTGCTCAGTGATGCGCTGCAAACAGCAATGTTGCAGATTATGAAACTTGTGTTCCAGGAAATTTTCCAGTGGAATTAATGCAGAAACCGGCTGGAGTTTACTCATTGCTTTTAACTCCCTGAAATAAAGGCTGAGGTCTGAGCAGAGGCTTGGCTGCCAGCACAGACTGCCAGAGCTGGGCAGCCCTGCCCCAGCCCTCTCGCGCTTCCCGCGGCTCGCTTAAAATTCTGCTCTTCCCCTGCAAGTCTGCACAGCTCTGAAGCTGCTTATTGTTATTAAATATGTGCTCTGCTGCAGAATTGAGCTGTTCCAGCGGAGACTAGGGCTCTGCTTCCCGGGTGGTATGCAAAACACATCTGCAGTCTAAACTTCCACCCATTTCTCCGCCTGCCTTTCCACCGTGCCCTGCAACAGCCTGGCCACTCCAGCCACAGCACGTTACATTGCAAGGCTGTAGGGCTGGTGGTAGGGTGTGGGGACCACCAGCACCTGCCAGCCTCTCTCAGTAGTGCTGCCCTTCCTGAAGTGCGAGCTGCCCAGCCCGCCTTGCTCTTCAAGCTGATGGTGGGCTGCTGCAACTGCTGCTCAGTCCCTGAGCTTGGTAACGGAACCACGATGGAGGAGCGAGAGTTTTCCAGGCAACAAGCATACTTTTTATATAAAAATAATCTCAACGCTTAAAAATAACCTAAACACTTGGTCTTTAGCAATTGTACAAACTCCTTAGTGACCAAAACATAACTGACCTTTACTTTCAAATCCATGCTCAATAAAAGAGGATTACAGTTGTTTGTGAACTTTGCGAAGTCTGTACCGTGGCTGGGCGCAGGGGGAAACTTAATTTATATTTGTCTAATCCCTAATAGCTGCTGACAGCCTGTGCGAAACAAATAGTTTTAATTATTTTCTCCTTGCTGAATCTCAGGACTCTTCATTTAACCAAAAAAAATAAAATGGCATATTAACCACCAGCATGATTAAAAGGAGAGTCATATAGTAGGAAAAACAGGAAATTGCATTAACACCAAACAGTGACAAATATGTCCACCTTATTGCAGCACTGTCCTTAAAGAATAGAATGTTTATAACCTTCTCATCAAAACAAATACGAAAAAACAAAATAAAACACCGCCAGCAAAAAAAACACTCTTTAAGAGTTTTGCATTTATCCCGGGACCTATTGCTACTGAAAATGTCAATGTGGTCTAAGCAATAATTGAAAAAAAATAAAGACTCCTTTCAGTTCTTAATGAGCAATGTACAAAGCTTATGCAGTGGTATAAAATAAATGCTACTTATTGCATCCACTGATGACTGAAAATGACTACAGAGTTAATCGATAGGTAATGGCTGTATCTCAAGAGTCATGCTCTGTTTTGAGGGAAAAATGACTCCAATTCACAAATAATTACTTACACCACAGGAGTTCTCAATAGGAGGAAGTTTTTCACTCAGAGGGTGATGATGCACTGGAACAGGTTGCCCAAGGAGGCTGTGGATGCCCCATCCCTGGAGGCATTCAAGGCCAGGCTGGATGTGGCTATGGGCAGCCTGGTCTGGCGGTTGGCGACCCTGCACATAGCAGGGGGTTGAAACCAGATGGTCATTGTGCCCAGCCATTCTATGATTCTGTGACCATGCAGCACATGACTAAATGCCCACAAGAAAACTTCACCTTATTTAATATTAATTAAACAATAACATTTGCTTTTGTTCCTCTGTCCCAGCATATTTTTTCATGCCCCGCTGTGAATGTACTAAGGGCTTGCTTTTTCTTATCATCTTAGAGATTTACCAGCCACAACATGATCAGTTCCTTACCTCTTGTGGGCCTGCAGTACCCCTCCAGGACTTCAGATGAGTAAAGTCCTCCAGGTTCCTTTTTCAGTAAGCACTGGGCTGCTGCTCAGTCCACAAGGGACATCATTTTGCACTTGCTCCTTAGACATAGAAATGAGCACTAGGACTCACAGGGAAAGGGAGAAGACAGCTTCTCAGTGTTGTCTGTCTCCTACTTTTTGGGTCAAGGGTGTCTTGATGACTGTTTTATAGACTCAAATGACGTACCTTTAGTTTTAACTGTGAATTAGTTTGCTCCCTCCAGAACAAACATCTGCTCTTTATTTAAAAAATGAAGAGCTCCACACTTGCCATCAGAGATGCTCCAACATCTGACAGCAGTTACAAGCAGTGTCTGATTTGAGGGAGACTTTCAAAGGAACACACAGACAGCTGCGACTAGAAAGCACCAGGCTTATGCAGTCTACTAACACTTCTGCAGGAGAAAATGTTGGTATTTTTTAATCGCTAATGTAATAAAATGGAGAGAAATAGTTTATTTTTTTCCAAAATTGCTCAAATTCTTCTAAACCAAATTAATATTATGAAGAATTTACAAATATCTGCAGATGGCCACAGCAGAAAAAAAAACAACAACAACCTGTAAAGCCAACCAAAGTAATCAATCTGTAACCACAGCAAGATATTTCAAAGGAGAGTAACACCGAGGAACACATTCTTACAGAAAATTTTTCTCTAAGCAAAAATAGATTGCCAGCCTTCGTATGCTCTTTACCTCCTCTGAAGATGCTTTTCCTTTCAGGAAAGCTCACTCAGTTTGTTATTTCTTTTATTCAAGTGAGTATGAGAAATTACAAAAAGGAGACTGAAGATTTTCTCAACGCTCAGCTCAGCTGCAAGTAGTGCAGAGCTGCTCCCACTCACAGAGTTTGCTGCTGTGTAGAAAAGGAAATATAACCTAAACAGTTCTCTGTCCTGCTGTAACTGCCTCTCTAAAATACATCCTGATGTAATCATTTAAAAACTATAAAGAGAGACGGAAGCTCAGTGAAATGGAGATGAGAATATAACCCAGAATATATATATATATATATTTAATAAACTTAAGAAATGTACTTATGGTGTGAGGAGCAGAAGAGGAAGCAGCTATCCAAAAGCTTACAAACCAGAGAGCACTGCAGTGCGCACCCCCAGGTTACAGTTTTAATTCTAAGAAAAGGTTACAATCATCGATCATGTTCCACGTGTTGTCAGAAAACCCAGCCTCACCTATTTTATCACTAAGAAGCTGCATTGAAGAGGTTCTTTAAGCACTTGCAATGGAGGCTAACTGATTGCTCACCAGCTGCACCTCAGCTCTGTCCTTTCTTCCAATTCAAAAGTGTATTAACAGAGGATAATTGCAGGGGCTCTCATCCATAATCTACACTGACAACAATAAATTGCAGATCATATGCAGTGGATAAAATTCAGTACTAAAAATATTCAGTGTTTTGTATTTTGTTCAAGTAATTAATCTATATTTTCTTAAAATTATTAGGTATTGCAGGAGGTTGATGTGGTTTAAATTTATTTTATTTATTTATTTTTAAAGCTAGACATCCAGATCAGAGGACAAAGATTTAACTCAGTAATTAGGAGTGAAAGAACATTATTTAAAACTACATGATAATATATAGAATAGAATCACCAAGGTTGGATAAGACCCACAGGATCACCCAGTCCAACCATCCACCCATCACCAACAGTTCTCACTAAACCATGTCCCTCAACACAATGTCCAAACGTTCCTTGAACACCTCCAGAGTCGGTGACTCCACCACCTCCCTGGGCAGCCCATTCCACTGCCTGAGCACTCTTTCAGAGAAGCAGTATTTCCTAATGTCCAGCCTGAACCTCCCCTGGCACAGCTTGAAGCCATTCCCTCTAGTCCTATCACCAGTTACACGAGAGAAGAGGCCGACCCCCAGCTCACAACAACCTCCCTTCAGGTAGTTATAGAGAGCAATAAGTTCTCCCCTGAGCTTCCTCTTCTCCAGACTGAAATATGTATAAATATACATATTTCAATATGTATAACTTGCAAAGTTATGATGTTACGTTTTTGTTTAGTACATGATTTAAAAATAATGCTTTATTAATATACTTTTGTAAATGATAAGGTTCTATACTTGAAGGCAACTGTTATTTTAACAAGGCAATTATCTGGTCTCCAAAGATTTTATCAAAGGGACTCCAAAAATGAAAGCTATGCCAGGCTCTCACAATTTAGGAACATCTGTTTCTCTGTGACGAAGGCAGTGTGTAACTATAATAAGAAAATACTTGCAAAAGCCTGTTAATATCTACCATCGGTAGAAGTTTTATAGAAATAGGTGCTGGTAATGAAATAAGGAAAAAAACCCAAGAAGTTCATATGCACTTGCGTAACAGAAATACCTTTCACCTACCACACATAAAAATAAGGAGTTTTTAATGGAAGACAGACATTTGCATGAAGTGCCTCTTGGAAGAAATGATCCAGGAATGCAGTGTTCTTTACCAGAGAAACTATGCACTGTTTGCTAATTCCTTGAAGTGGCAAAAAACCATAATCGCAGTGACATGATTCATAGGCAGACATTTCCATCATAAACATAAGAGAAACCCTGCAGGCTGCTGACAGCAATGAAAAGTGAATGAGAGATTACTGAAACACAGCTAAATTTAGGATAGTTTAAGAGACCTATGTTTCAGTTCACCACACCATTTATTTCTTGACAGTTCAAATTTTTTGTATAATCCAAAGGATTTATTTTTAAAGCTAGACATCCAGATCAGAGGGCAAAGATTTAACTCAGTAATTTGGAGCATTAACAAGTTTTAGCTATCATAATGCGCCCATGATCAGCAGTTTGCATCTGGACTGTTGCTGTCATTTGAAGAAATGGGTTCCAGCCCATGAGCCCAGCTTTGCCTGTCTAAACTACCACATCAGGGTTTTAAAAGTCAATAAAAACTAAAAACAAGTCAGCTCCTTTTTTTCCAAATATTTAAATTCACAGTCTAACTTTTCCACAAAAAGAATATGGCAAGTAGTAGTGAAAACACCGGTGCAGATGAGGCAGATTTGCCATTACAAAAAAGTGATGTAAGAATTCCTCTTTCTTCTCCTCTGACAAAATCCCAAGCAAAGCTCTCTGCTCTGGCTGGCAACTCCTTGGCATGAAAACCCTGCTGCCTATTGCCAGCTGGAGCTCCTCACCTGACTTCCAGCTGGGCTACAAGCCATCCCAAAGTTCTTCATCTCTCAGGGTCTTTAGGTGCAAACCACGCAGCCAGGAAGACACAAGACAATGGCCTTGATCTGCTGGCAGAAACACAGGGAACCCATGGCCTCTCCAGAGGTGTTACCCATTACCTGCTGCCACCCCAGCAGAGATTAACGGAGTAACTATGCCAGCTATCTCTACTGGTCTGTTTTCACTTTGGATAGCTAATTTATTTTTTAACAGTACACACAGCTTTCCTGACCAGAACAATAAAGAACCTCGGGGAGAGCATGGGACAGATTGCCAATCACATGTGCTGGTGCTGCTTCTGAGTGCTGGAGGTACTTTGCAGTTCTCCTGCCTCCTCTGAGTAAACTGCTGTGTAGTGACCAGGAGATGACAAATCCAGGTACCTTAGCGGGACCACATTTTATATTTTATCCCTTTTTCACCAAGCTGGAAATAGATGACTCACCGGCAATCTGCCTTTGACCCACTGCTGTGCAGAGTGAGTGGAAACTCTGATTGGAGAAGTTCTACAGCCTAGGTACTAAGTAAGTGTTAAATGTATGTAATACAGTATTAACAGAGCAATTGAATTTATAAAAACAAAAGACTATGTAAAACTCTCTGCTTTCTGACTTCCAGATCCACTTTCTGAATGGATTTCAAGCAATATCAGCTGAGTCTAGCAGTATCAACATTTGAAGTACTTACTGCCTCCAGAGACCTGCAGGCCCTCTAAAAGCACTAGGGTTCAGTGAATCTATGCCAGCCTTAATTCCCTTCTCCATATAATAGGCAGATAAAATAGGACACGCATGCCACAAGCCCAAATCAAGCAAGAAATATAAAAGGCCAAGATCAGGGACAACCCCTAAGGAGCAGGAATGATCATGTGAAATACTTCACATAAGGACAGTCCTCCATGTAGAGGATGTAAAGCCTGATCAGATAATCTCTGCTACAAAAACACACAATAAGAATGAGACCTGCATGTTTTTAGGTTTGGGCATCATTTACTTGTTTATTGGTTCACTTGTGCAAAGCCACTGATGAAGTTTTCCCCCTCTACTCAGCTCTCATCAGGCCCCTTCTGGAGTATTGTGTCCAGGCCTGGGGCCCCCAGCACAGGAAGGAAGTGGAGCTCTTGGAGGGGGTCCAGAGGAGGGCCACTCAGATGATCAGAGGGCTGGAGCACCTCTGCTATTAAGAAAGGTTGAGGGGCCTGGGCTTGTTTAGCATGGAGAAGAGAAGGCTCTGGGGAGACCTCATTGTGGCCTTCCAGTACTTCAAGGGAGCGTATAAACAGGAGGGGGAATAACTGTTTATGAGGATGGATAGTAATAGGACAAGGGGGAATGGTTTTAAGCTGAGACAAGGGAGGTTTAGATTAGATATTAGGAGGAAGTTTTTCACACAGAGGGTGGTGACGCACTGGAACAGGTTGCCCAAGGAGGCTGTGGATGCCCCATCCCTGGAGGCATTCAAGGCCAGATTGGATGTGGTTCTGGGCAGCCTGGTCTGGTGGTTGGCGACCCTGAATATAGCAGGGTGGTTGAAACCAGATGATCAACCCAGGCCATTCTATGAGTCTATGAAGAACTGGAAAGTCATCAGCTTAAATGCAAAGGAAAATGGGGATTATTTCCCATTGGGGTTTTCTCCACTGGTCACGGTGCATAAGAGTGGAGACAACTGAACTCCCCTCTGAGAAATGAGCAAGTTTAATTCACAGGTTCGGTAGTCATAAAATTACCCTTTGCGCCTGAGTGATGCACAACCTTGACCAAAAAAAAAAAAAGAAAAAGAAAAAGAAAAAGAAAAGAAAAGGTGCTGCCTCTGCTGCTCCATAGTGCCCCTTTTATGTTCATTTTTAGACCAACTCCACTTGTCAAAATGTTCGTAGTGTCTAATTTTGTTTTCAACACAGCTCCAGAAACAATGGGACCGCTTCTCTCTCTACATTTTTAATCATCTCAGGATAGTCTGAGACAAGTGCCAGACGTTTTAGAAGACTGCATTTTGCATCTCAAGAGCTTGGCAGGCAAAACTATTGAATAAGTCAGTGCGGCTCTCCATTCCCAGGATACACGCAGCCTAGGCTTGCTGCTGCTGGCTGCAGGAACGCAGTTTTCTCAGTTTTACCCATTAAGATCCCCAATATCCCAAATATTTAACTGAGAACATAATCAGAATAAAGTGAGCCACGTGAACTGTATCTTGCAGAATCTCAGGGCTCTCTCTAAAAAAGCAAACGCAAATGTTTGGAGATGGCAATTACAATTGATGTCTTTACAAAATCTTTATTAAAGCCAGAGTTATTCAAGCGACCTTTGAATTGAAACTTTTCAAAATTCAAAATTGGGTGCTGGATGATCTGGTTATTAATAATAATAATAAAAATATCACTATTTCCAGTTCTTTTTCAAATGGTTGATGCTGTTTGCTATTCATGGTTCTCTCTCTTAAATCTCTCATTATGCACATGATGCTTTTATAAATGCACATAGGAAACATATATATAACTGCCCATTTAAACATACAGCATTATTATGTGATAGTGGAAGCACAAGATGGATCATAAACATATATGAGAAACGCATTTCATACGCAACTGGGATTACCTCATCTGTGGCTACCCATGAATACATTTATCATGTGTATGAGAAATTGTCTAATATTCTGAACACCTAGGTGTTGCCATTTGAAAAACCAATGTGTCTACAGATTATTTCTTCTCCAAATATGTGAACACACTTTTCCAGTTCCTACTCTCTTTTGTGCACAGCCAAACATGCACCATCTTCAGTTCTTTAAAAATACCTCTGGTTTTTAAAGTGTGACAGATTTAATATCCTGTATCGTGGGATAGGATTCATCTCAATTAAATTGATGACTTTTAATGAGGTTATACAGCAGAGATGCCTACAGCTGAGCTAGTCACCAAAGGGCCCCTTTGTAGCTCACAGGGATAAAAAGGCACTCGAAAGACTTGACTCATCTGTCCTACTGTAGGGTGCCCTTTATCAAAGGATAAAACAGATCCAGTATTAGAAGTGACTCCACTATCTGTATGGATATCACTGGATGAAGAGCCCTGATGATATGGGCATTCATGTTGCAGACATTCACGAACTCCAGGCTGTCAGAAGTGGCTTCCAGGCCACCTTAATCCATTGGAAAAGGCTATGTCGGCAGCTTCTTGGCAGAACTCTGTACATTCTGCCAATTTTTGAAAGCTCAGGATAAGCTCCAGAAACTGTCTGTGTTGTTCATAGAAGTTTCCTTACTTTACACTGAAAGATTATATCAGTCTCCTTGGATTACTGATTAATTAAGGAGTTCCACGTTTGGAGTGTGGGAGAGGAGTGGCTACAAAACACCAATCTCCAAAACACTCCTAAGATTCTTTCTTTTGTATGTTTTTTATCTTTTCTTTTGTTCTTTTTTTTAAATCAGAATTATTTTTTTATGAATCCATTATTCACAAACAGTAACAAAACAGTAAGGAATTCAGGCAGGTCACCCCCAGATAAATACTAATTGATCTATAACGCATGCCACATCTGGTGGTAAGCTCTCTGTATCTATGTATCTATGTGAATATGCACTCCCACAACCTCTTCCTCTCCATCTCCTTGTTTTATTGATCTGTTATTTCCAAACTGCTGCTCACTTGCACCAGCAGTGGCAGGATTTTCCATAGCAAGCCAGTGGTCCTTCTCCTTAACTCAGTGTTATGGCTCTTTGATATGGAAGATGCAAACTGCCTGTAACTCCTGTTCCTATCCCTGCAGCATGGTTCGTGTCAATGGGTGTTCCCTCTCTTGCTCCCTCTCCCTCAGAGAGGTATCTCAGAGTTAACTCATATGAGAAAGGTTAGCAGCTAGCCTGCATTCTGTTGCTCAAGTTTCAAACACCACTCAGTCATCTGGCAGAAGGAAAATGGAATTTTAATTACGTTGTGATGGAGGTAGAACTTCCCTGGGTGCGTAAAGGAGAATTACAGTAGTGGGAGTCTGCACATGGTGAGATTTATGGGGTGAACAGCCCCTAACTATTATGAATTGAAAAGTGAAAGGCTAATAGTCTAGTTGAAATTTTAAGAATTCCCCAACCTTTCAACCTCTTTTTGAGGCCTTTACATTAGAAGTACTGTGATTTTCTTCCTTTTAACTGACAGGAATCCATACCAAGTTCTTGTCACATATTTGCTCGACAGCAAATTATCCTTTTCTTTTATTTTTGTTCCATTTTTTATCAATACATTTAACTGAGATTACCATATACACTTATCAGCTACATATCAGTCAAATATCCCACAACATTTATGATTTTGTTGGGGTTTTTTGTGTATGTGTGTGTGTGTTTTAATAAAAGCCATTACAAATTAAAATATTTTTAATTACTTATATACATTAACTATATTATATATTTTATAAGTGCTGCTCCAAAAATAATGCCTCCTGTTGTACTGTATTGGCCCACAACATCAGAGGTGGATCTTGGTGGTATGGCAGTACAGGCCTGTACTAGGCCTTTCCACCAATATTCAATTACATGTTATTGCTGTGTGACAGATGGCAGCAGAGGGGCAGCCTGACACAATGGCATCTGACATGGAAGTGCAAGTGAAGCAAAGGTGTGGAACTGCATTCCTCCATGCAGAAAATATGACACCCATTGACATTCACTGCTGCTTGCTTAATGTTTCTGGAGTCCAAGCAGTGGATGTGAGTACAGTGAGGCAGTGGGCGGTGCATTTCAGCAGTGGTGACAGCAGGTCATCTCCACTGGAGCAGATTGTTACGAGAGCAGCATACAGGCTCTTGTTCATCACTGGTGAAAATGAATAGCTAATGGTGGCGGCTGTGTCGCCAAAGAGTGTTTTCTGGCCGAGAACTTGCTCTATCAAACACTGTTATCGTGCTCTTTTTATCTGTTGTGCTTTCCATGGCAATAATTAGGAGACATTGCTTTTGGAGCAACCTCCGTAGATGTGGCCCTTGACAATTCCTTTTCATTCACAGTGGCCCAGGTAAGAGTAAAGGTTGGACATCTGTGAGTTACAGATTACAACACAGTATGCGCTGATGCACTAACACTGGGTGGGCTCATTGTTTTTTCGCAAATTGACTGCTTACTTACTGCTTTCCCATTGCAACAATTAAGAAAGTATTTTTTAAACTCCTGGACACAAACTGAATTATTTTCAGACAGAATGAAAGAATCTGAGTTGTCAAGTTAAATCAGCAGTCCTTTACCATGCAGGAGACAGGAATAAGCACTTTCTCACTCAATATAAATGCCCTTTTTCAGTGTACTTCTTACCTGCTGGTAAAATCTGTTATCAAATTTTACTTATTTCACTCCAAAACAATTTTACACAGTGAAAGTCTAGACTTTTACACACTGTATGGTGCGGGTTTATCCTTTGTTTCTTTAGACCATTTTGCAAACTAAACAGAGTCAGTCCTGCAGGCAGGATTAGCTGTGGAAATAGTTTTCTTACCCTGTGAACATTTGAAAGTTGGAAGACAGTCTTCCAAATTCCAACTGTTAGGGAAAAAAATCAAAAAGGATTATTTTCTCTTTTTAACGAAATGACTAAAACTGTGGGAGAGGGCACGAGATGGATCTCTGTGCTTACTGCTTCATTTTTAGCTGGCTCCATGTCTCTGTTTCAGCCTGTTCTAACCAGCTTCCTCCAAAAGGAAGCTGGGTGTGGTTTGGGGATAGATCACTCCACTGGCTGCTCCAAATAGGTCGGATAAACAACTTCAATAGCCTTGACTCCCTCTGAAGTTTTCCAGCACAATCCCACCAGTTTTGCACCCCCCTGTACAGCACCCTTACCCATTCACAAGCCACACAACAAGACATGCAACACAAATCCTTCACATTCATGTCAACAAAGCACCCCGTGGCAACTCTCAGTATGTCTCATTAAATGTTCCAGCTACTTTGACCTGAGAATACGCATGGGACACACAGGAGAACCGCAGGCCCAGTGGGAAACAGGCTCAAATACTATGCAGGTGTGCACTTACAATCAGTCTACGTTAGAAGGGTCTAACACTAATTAGGACAGCAAGCACTCTGTGCTCCTAAGCCTTCTAATTTATTAGTTATTATAAATAAAGCATCTACGTGTCCCCTAAAAAGCAGTAACTGGGTACTTACCCATGTCTAGGCATTCACATCTACGAAAAATACCCAGATCGTCAGGATTTGGTAGCTCAAAGGCAGACTGCTCATTTTCCTTTTCAGGTGAGTCTCTCCATCTTTCCCCCTAAAACTAACTGTTCCATGGTTGTACAGACAAACAAATCTTTATTAGACGGAAAAGAAGTCCTATAGCTCTGACAAGGAATGAGAAGCCTGAAGCTCAAATCCCTGAATGTTATGTACAAAAACAGAACCTGCTTTTTAAGTACTGGGATAATGTGGACTGTTTCCATCTCTCTGAGTCTGATCACAATCCCACTTTTGATCTGAAAAGCCTTTTGTAAAAATTAACCACAATTAACAAGTTCATGCAGGGAGTTTTCATTTTCTGAGAAACTTCTAGACTGCCTTTACATGACGACCACACACTCACACATGGACTAAAGATGCTGGTGCTGATGAATTGCTTCAGCTTTCAGCTGAATAATTTAATTATTCTAGTTCTGTAGAGCTGGTGTTATTGTCTGGTGATGTGTTTGTCTTCTGACACCTCAGGGAAGAAGACGAAATGAATTTTGTACATTCAGAGTGCCAAAGGGACAGTCTGGATAAGAAATGCTGCAATAAGACCTGCATGACTATGTCATCTGGCATGAATGATGAATTCGGGTTCTTTAGATCCTGTTTTCTAGCAGCAGATTGAAAATATTAAAAAAAAAAAAAATGTTATGGGAAAATTACACACAAGCTTATTTTGACAGATGAAATAAATGAGCTGGTTTATATTGCTTGATTTTTAGCCTGTATTCTTGATTCTGCCTTTCCCTTCACTTTTACAGGCTGGCGGGTCACTCATCTAACTCATTTTCAGTTTGTCAGTCAATAGTCACTCATATGGCTCTACATCTTTGTAAATGACAGCGGAGACAAGACCTGCTATCTTCCTTCCACGATGCCTTCTAAATACTGATCTGAGGGAGTTGAAAGGACTCAGTATATTTGATAACAGCACATTCACCAAGTGTGTCATAAAGAATGTTTTGGAGTTTACAATACTGCTGTGCAAATGTTTCTCCATCAACGGCATAATGAAGTCTTAAGTCGCAAAACAGTTCCTAATATTGGACATTAATGACAGTCAATATTTTCTTTTTCTTTATTTATTTTCTAAGGCATTTTAATTGTATCACAGGCAGAGGTCATCTGGCTTAAAAATGAATATTCAGCATCTATAGCAGACAGATATCTGAGAAGGAAATGGTACCTTCCAGGCTTCTAGTTTGGAGGCTGCTCATTACTGAAACTGGTGTATTGCGCAGCTGGCTACATTTCAATTTGATGCCTGATGAATGTCTTTTTGGTCTATTATTATCTTATTAATTAGTTATTGCTTACAAGTTTGGATGCTATCTCATCAAAAAGAAGATCACTTTCTGTTAAAAATTCCTAAGGGATAACATATTTCACTGTACTCTACAGAGAATCATGACAGCTCATCAGCTTCTATTTACTGAGCAGTTGTGGGGTAGAAATCAATGTACTTTTTGAAGAATAAACATAATTTCTCTCTTGCATGAAACGAGTGCAAAGCCCTTTTATTAAAAATGTAGAAAGAATGTTTTCAAAGTGGAATTTTAAGAAACAAGTATCACTATCACTTTCCTGAGGAAGAGCAATGTCACCACTTCTAAAAGGCAAGTGATAGCTTTGCAATTTTTATGACAGCCACTGGCTCCTGTATCTTGGCCTATCGTATTTCTACAGGGTGCTTCTCATTCCAGTTTGTCAGGGCAAAACAACAGAACAAAACAACAACAAAACAAAAACCAACCAACATGCTTGGCAAAAGGTTTTTCTGAGCTGTTATGAAGAGCAGAAGACAATGTTTTGAAGTCCTGAGAAACCTAAGCTGTTAATACTTGGAGCAAATTACATGTACATATCGTGGCCTATTTGCAAAGCTGTAGGTTTATTTGCTTAGGTACCTAAATATCTCAAGGCAGCTCCAAGGTAGATGTTGTTGAGTCAACAGCCCTGCCTGCCACACTGAGCCGTCTCACCGACAAATAACGTGACGAGAGTCGGGGCCGTGCTGTAATCCCAAAGAAGTATTTGACTTGAATGCCACAGGGACCAAAGTGTCGGAAGAAACAGATTTAAAGGTAGTGGAGGCTCTGACACAGTTTGGAATGAAATCAAACAACATGTTGACTCTCTCTTGAGAGAATGTGATATGATAAATCCATGATGCATTTCCTCACCAGAGCGATCTGGGCTATGTTTACTGTCAAGAGTGCCAGGTTGCAGCAGGTGAAGCAATTTCCTGTGCACATTTAGAAACCACTTCGGAGTACTTCAGGGTGATAACAGTTGGTTTAGCCAATAGGATTAAAGAGATATCACCTCATTTTCACTATGTTTCAGCCATAATCCTAGAAGGAATACTGATATAAGTGCATTTGGGAATGAAATTCCAGGGAGAAGAAATCTGTAACACACCTACTCACAGCTAGCATTATCAGACAGATGAATTTTCTTATACTTGCTTTCTCTCTTTTTTCAAGGCAGATTTACCCTAGTGCAGGAGACCAACAGCAGACACCTGAACGCCTGTTTGCAAAAGCAAGAACATTGGACACCATGCACTTACGGAGAACATAGTAAATCCTGAGCACACAAACATATCTTAAGTAAGAAGAGTAGAAGTTAGAGCTGTAAGTCCAAAGCCTAAGGGAGTAAAACAGTAAAAGAGAAGAGTGCCAGTAAAAGTTTCCCTCTTTTTCCCCTTAGATGTACAGGAAAAACAGAACAAGTTTTATATAGAAATATGAAGATCTCAGCCTCCGTAACTGAAGCCTTCAGGATACACATCCTGACTCAAAAAACAGTTGATGCATTTGATTTTCAGGCAGTACACACATAGTGCTTCCACTCAAGTCAGTATATCTGTCCTTCACCCACTGCAATGCAGTATTCCTTCTGACTGGTATCACACATAAAAAAATACAAAATGATCAGGAACCATAGTCAGCATTACTATTACAGCTCTAAGTACTTGACTCCTTCTTGTGATAAATCCATTCTTGTTTTATGTGTTCAGTGACACCCCATTTAGTTTCTAAACACAGTCGGTATAATACAGAAATGTCTCCCTTGGCACACCAATAAAACTGAATGGACTTAAGTGCTGTAAACAAGAGATTCAATTCTCACCCACGGACACAGAGGGTTTTGTCAGAATTTTGTGGCTCTCCAGTAAATGCTGTGCACCATCAAAACACCTACATAAAACATTAGCAAAGTGAAGTCGGTCTGATTAAGAAACACCACCACTACTAGAGACTGCTATTTAAAATGGCATTCACAAGAGGCAGAACAAGTTTAACACACGCATTTTGGCAATGCTGTATTCTGCTTCTTTAAGAATGCACTACATACTATGAGCATTCCCATTCCAATTTTATTGCAATCTTCAAGGTGTTCTCAGAAGATACTATTCATTTTTTTTTTTAAATATGGGCTTGTTTGCATCTTATTTTACAGCCACTCTTCCACCCTCCAGTTTCATTTCTGAAATTAAAGCTAGTGATATTTCCATATCAAAGTTTAAAATTAATTTGCTTTGTGGAACATGCCCCTTGATCTAAAATACTTCATTCTAATTAGGATATTTAATTTGCTCTAATGGAATCAGTTTCCATTCACTTAATCCAAAACTGTGTTCTGAAAGAGTACATTTTCTCAGCACAAGCCCTTCTAAGGCTTTTTCACATCAGAACAGCACACCTGTGCAGCTAAACTGATTTCAGATTGATCTACTTGTACCACTACAAAACGTTATTTGAAGCTAGCTTTAAATGAGTTTGCCCCACTTTTGGAAGAGTTTTGTAAACAATGTTCAGTTTTCTAATGTAGATCAGGAATAGATGACAGAAAGTTATATATCGTTACAAATACATTTTAGGATGGAAGATCTAAATGAACACTGTTCCATATTCCTTAGCACAAATGCCCACCATGGAGTACATCCAATTTTCACCAACAGTTTTTTTCATTGTACAGCTTCCATCTTTCCTTTGCCCTTCTCTCTATAACATGTTGCGTACATGCAGGTTGTGCCAGATCGTGCCTGCTTCTCGTAACAGGACGTACGAGGTATTTCCTTGGAACACTTTGCATATTCTGGCTCTGTGTTAGAATTCAGTTTTGTTATCATGCATGCAGCAACGGGGACAGATCAGTGGAGAGAGTCAGTGTACAGACAGAGCTACAGACAAAGGGATATGACTCCTCTCCTCTCACCGTGAGCTCTCTTTCCACATAAGCATTTGTTCTGGGAAAGACTTGTCTTTGTCAATGTTACATATCTCATCAGTGCAGAAAAGCACAATAAATATAACATTATAACACACTCTGAAACATATTCAGCTCCATGCTGACTGCAGCATTCACAATATAGAGACATGGCAACAAAATGATGGGGAAAAAAATAATGCGTACCTTGAAAAATAGCCAGGCAGTCATCCATTTGACCACTTTTACAACCCAAAAGACATGCTTGTAGAGCTCAGTGTTCACTACTCCAGGGTCTACTACATTAGCAGTCACATGGCTTCCATTTGCAGTCAGAAGATGCTGTAGTCGATAGGTAAATAACACAAGGGCAAGTTTGCTTTGGGCATAGGCTCCATGGGGTGAATACGAACATCTGTATACGAGAGAAAAAAAGAAGGTGGGATATGCATGTAAAAAGGGAAGAATCAGGAAGAAAACAGAATTGGGCAAACATCCAACGTACTGCATTTAGCAATATCCAGCAAATAAACAGCTTTGCAGTTTTTGAGTATTCTTTCACAAGAAAGAGCTTATCAGTAGCAGGAGTGCTGTTTGCTGCAGTTCCAACGATTATTCCATAAGATACCAAGTCCGACTTGTGGAAAAAAAAAACACAAAAAAAACCCCACAAATTTACACAGTATCTGCCAGAATTGCTGTGCCAATGTACTTTATTAGTAAGTACTGAGGTGTCAATCTGCAGAATACCACCACCTGGAGGCCCTCACGTACCCTCCCATTCCTTACCACACTGTTTCTATACACACACCGTATTCCCACCAGTAAATCCATCCCCATCATACTGCTTCTGGCTATTTTTATTTGTGTTGCAGAACGACCCACTAGCTTCTGATTAAGGCTCCCATACTGGGCACAGCACAGATGAGTAAGGCAGTGGTTGCACCTGCCCTGGTGACACCAGGTTGCACAGCTAGAGATGGATGTAAGGATGGGGCAAGGAGAGTGACTGTCAGCACAACCAGAGTTATGTCATACACAGCCCTTAGAGCAAAGGTAGCTGCCTCACTCTGTCAGACAAGGTACAGCGAAGGCACGCAAACATTAGGAGTTAGGGCAAAACCACCTGCTGAGCCTCTAATCTGGATGCTGAATTTGCCACTCTTTCAAGTCCAACTTTTCAAGAACCGCTGATTAGATGGGTTCCACTTCATGCAGACAGCAGTATATTTTTAAAATAAGTAGGTTAGCTCCAGGCAAATTAGCAGGTATGTCACTTAAAACACTCCTCCCAATAGGGGCCCCATCATCACCCCCACAAATTCCTGTGCATTGACAATTCCCTCTCAAAATTACTACGGGCCTTTGGGGATGGAGATGATAGGCTCAGAACCAGAGGCAGTTCCTAACATTACATCCAGCTTATAGGTAAAGCAGGCACATGCCTAAAGCAGTAATCTCCTGGGGGCAGCAAAATTGCAAAAGGCTCCATATTCATCCCTATCTTCATCCCCATCCCCATCCCCTCCTGCTCTGTGAGCCCTGGGCACAGCAATGCTGCTGCTATTGTCCCTATTACCTGTTACTGCTGCTGTTTTCTGTGATTGTTATTACCTGCACAGTCTTCATTTTGAATTAATAGCAAATTCATCCTGGCTTTTTGTTTGTTTGATTGGTTGGTTGGTTACCTCATTCTTGTTTAACATCAAATTCAGAATATCCTGTACACCTCACAGAAACCACTGCATGCTTGCTAACAGGCTGACTCTGCAAAGCTAAGATGCAATTTAACTTTTAGGCTGTCTTAATGGATTCGGAAACTGTGAGACACGATGGTAAATCTTATAGCTCAGCTGTAGGAAGTAAAAGACAACAGTGCTGAACTTCAAGTGCATCCCGCTCCTTTTATTTATTTGTTTGTTTATTTATTTATTTATTTTCTAGTCTATTCTTTTTGAAGCAAAACATCAGCAGCCCACAAAAGCATTATGTAATTTGAGAGAGGATGAAAACAGACAGCTGATCATGACCAGCCCTTGCACCAACCAACTGCCCCAGCTGTGTGGAGTTGGGTAATGCAGCTCCATTATTATAAGGATATCACCTGTGCCTGGGGAAAAAAAATGGGCTATTTTAGAAATAAAGAACAGTCACTGCACAAATATACGTAAAAGTGACTCGGCATTAGTCAGGAAATTGCAGTTACCTTTTAAATTCAGAGAAGTCCATGCTCTGATCTGAGATACTCAAAATGTCACCCTTCTCATGCATATTTCAGCCCATGTAACGCAAAGGGCCAGATCCTCAGCCACCACCTCCTGCCTCATGCAGCGTAACAGTGCAAGTCCCACACTCCTCAAGGGAAGCCCTCCCAGCTGCAGCTGCCTCTGGCAGCCAACTGGCAGCAGCTGTCACCAGAATGATGGCAAACCCCAATCCAGGGCACAGGACAAACTCCTCTATCAAATTAGAGCAATCTTGCCCAGCAGCTCACAGGGAAGCAGGGCCAAGACTGCTTGTTCTACCTGGGTTGCACCTGGCTGTCAGTAACTTTTAGAAAGCAGTCCCCATGACTTCACATTCCCACATTTTGTGCCACTGCTGTTTTTCTTAACTTGTGGCAATGAAGCACGAGCTACAAGGGCCAGATCCTCAAAAGCCTTGTACTTTGCATAGATAACTATGTCAGAGAAACATGAGTGCTCAGAAGATATAAAAAGCTATGCAATCAGTATAGAAGCCTTTTATATCCCAGAGCAGAGATGCAAATGATTTGCAAGGCAGCAGGAAATCAGACTTCAGTTCCATACTATAGATAGAAAGGACATAAAATTGGATATTAAGAGCAGACACTTTGACAGAACTCCTACAATGTTTACCAGCTATCTTTCCATTTCCTCAGTGTGTGTGTATGCTCTTGGCTTTCCAGGAATCTGGCACCACAGGACTATTCAAGACAGAGAAATAACCTGTGGCACATAACTGGCTGTTTTTGTTGTACTTACATGGAACAACTGTTTTGTTCATGAGACTCCATCTTACTAGGTTTATGTTGATAAAACATCACGCTGCGAGAAAAAAAAATCAATGCTGCTGACTTGACTTCATTACATTTAGTCTTGACTTTATGAATCAGAAAAAGAGAAAGGAATACGCTTCTGTACCTGTACCATAACTGCATCTCTCATGCACATACATGTAGACCGTGCATAGAATAATCTCCATACAAACTCCAAGCATCTAAAAGTAGCCTCTCTCGGTGCTTTATGTTATCCATGCGCATTTTCTACACTGAATGATATTATAATTGTCTATTGAACAAAATAATTGTGTTGACACTGTGCAATTTCCACATTGCTTTCCTATTCTGAAGGCTATAAAGGCCCTCTGAAATAAAGGTTTTTATGAGACGCAAACTGAGGCACAGCAGGAGGCAGCTTACCAGCAGACTGCACTGGCACACCAGTGTCCACGGGATACTGGGTGATGCTGGAACTCCTGAGGACTCAGGGTTCCAGTGCTCTGCAGCAAGGAAGACAGGCACTCAGTATGAGAAAATCTGCCTCCTAACTGGATGGCCAGACAGGTAGAATCATACAGTCATAGAATCACAGAATGGTTTGGGTTGGAAGGGAGCTCAAAGCCCACCCAGCACCAACCCCTGCTGTGGGCAGGGCTACCCCCCCACCAGCTCAGGCTGCCCAGGGCCCCATACACCCTGGCCTTGAGTGCCTTCAGAGATGGGGCACCACAGCTTCTCCAGGCAGCTGTGCCAGCACCTCACCACTCTCCAAGTAAAGAATTTATTCCTAATATCTAACCTAATCTACCCTCTTTTAGTTTAAAGCCTTTCCCCCTTGTATTATCATTGTCTGCCTATAGAAGAAGACTAGTAGCTATGTCTGGAATTGAGAACCTGGAAGAGCTCATGCCCACCCACTTGTGTGAGTGGGGCTATCTGCGGACCACTCTTCCCACAGCAGAACACGGTCTTCCCTTGGAGTTGCTGCCCTGCAGCATTTTGCCATGTTGATGAGGATAAAATAGGACAATGCCCAGCTAACTGAATGGAAAACCATAGGAAGAACTAAGGCAGACAGAATTTAATTAGTTGCTTTGAAATCTAGCCAAGAGAGTAGCAATGCACAAGACCTTCTTCTTCCTTTTAAAATGATATTTCATCATCAATTCCATAGTGATGAATGAAGATCAGGGATAAGGCAGGCCATGCATTTTCTGGTGGGTCAATTTTTAACAGAAGTTAATGTTTGTGGCTTAAGAATTTTTTGCAGTGTAGACTGAAAAGTTTATCATTGCAAAAAAATTGAGAGAAGAAGAGAAAGGGATTGGTTTGCATTTCTGCCAAAACAAAATAAATAAGTACTAACTTGTGGAGTAAGAGAATGCCTCGTAGTGTGCTGATTTTATTCTTTATTTCCACCAGAAGCTGATTTTACTGCTTACCCCCATAGTGCTGTCTCCAGAAGCAGTCTCCCTAGCATGCTGGATCAATGTACTTGTAAAAAGTAATGAGAAGCCAAATTTCAAACCAGAGCCTGCGGTGCTTAATTAGATATTTAAGCATGGACTCTGCTGCTCTCCAGTTCCGAAAACCGGATCCATGTTTAGCACTTCCCTTGGCAGCTAGGCTTACTCTGGTTTCTTTTTTTGGCTTGCTGTAGTCAATCTGTGTGCTGTAGAGGTCTTCCATTCATCTCAAGAGATACCAGGTTTAGTCAAGGACATGAAGTCAACTCAAGGTCCCTAGTGAGAAAACAGGGAAGCAAAATTGCTGCTCAGCACAGGCCACTGCCTTCACGCCCACTGCATGCAGGGTCCCACGCTGCATTCTGCTTTTTCTCATTCATTAACAGTTGCTTTGGCACCGTGCACACATGTGGAAGGGAGCAAGTGCAGCATCTTTTCCCTTCCACAGAGCACCTTGCTTCAGCAAGTGGCTCGGAGGACCTGTGGCAAGCAGCACACAGCTATGTGTAACCTGGCTGCAGCTGGCAGTGTGGTGTGACTTGTACCTCCCGCACACCGCACTGCTCTTGCATGTGTCATCTTCCCCTCAGCCGTCACCACACTCCCCAATTTCCCGTGTGTTAATTCGCCTGGAGGGCAGAGTGCGTTAAGATCCAACTGCAGAACAACCAGGCTGCAATGCGCTCCATTAGAAGACAAGTGATGCAAAATGTGGGTGACATGCTGGGGCTTATAATGAAAGGCCACACAAAAATTTCAATGTATGCCTTAGGATGAATCAGTGAATTAAGCAAAACACAGACTTGATGTATTAAAATGACTTAAGTCTCCTAATGATTTATGTATTAATCTTGCAATATATCATCACCACTACTTAGTCAAGAATATAAAAGACTATTATTAAGCACTCATGAAGCTTTCACAGTCTTAAATTTCCTTTCTCTGGGGAATGCAGCACAGGGTTTTTGAAAGATTTTGCAGTTTACTTTAAAGCAACTAAGGAATATAATGCAGAATATAGGTATGTCTTTTCTGGTTATCATAAGTAGTTTTTTATCTCTAACAAACCAAAGCTTGAGTCCTAAATATGAATTCGTAGATTTAAGCGGACTTCCTGACAGTACTATATATATTTATGCCAGGAACATATTTGTTGAGCCTCATCAACTGTGAAATAATAAAGAGAGATGGAGAAAAGAGAGAGTTGGAGAAATTCCAAATTACCACCAAAAAACAATATCTTGCAAACTGAAAGAAACAAACATATATTAATAAAACAGAACTGAAATAGAAAATGTTTACATACCTACTGGGGAAATACCGGTGGGAGGTGGACAGTTGGACAAGATGATCTTGGAGGTCTTTCCCAACCTTGGTGAATCTATTATTCTACTTACTCATATTTTGTTAGTTATGTTTTGCACATAGTTGTCCTGTTAACAGTTGATGCTACTATGACCTACCTCATAGTCACCCCTTAGCATACTGCCACTGAATGCACTAGCAGTTATAATTGGAGTGAATATAGGTTCAAGCACTAGGGCCTCCGGGAACCTCTAATGGACATGTTGGAAATGAAGATGACAAGTCTAGTAGATGAAATAATTAGCATTTCTATGCCAGCTGAAGAGCAAACACTTCACGTCCTAGCTGGTCATGGTGGGATTACTGGAACAGCCAGAGACAGCCCACATTTGAAGGGCAGCTTGGGAGGTTTTTCCCTTTCTGGACCACAGAGTAACCACTACTCAGAGCTATCCCTCTCCTAGCAGCGAACCACTACTGGTTTGTGCTTCATCCAGATTTTAATAGGATCTGTAATCTGGAAGCTAGGTTATCATTTTCAAAAAGCCATGCTTGCCAACTTTCAGCCTTTCACTGTATGATAATACGCAGCATTCGGTGACCAGCTCCTTGTGTATAGCATGTAGGAAATGCAGAGTGAACATAAATTAACCTGCCGTCTTTGAAGGACTACGTTTACTGAAGAAAGGTCTTTACTATACAAATATTTATAAATAGCAAAACAACCAGTAGCTTGGCATTCTGGGCATTAGTGTCATTTGGATGGAATCAAAACATCATTGCCATTTGGCTGATCCTTCCTCCTAATGGCAGGCAGGTGAGAGCCCTCCTGCTCTGCTGACTGCCTTGCTGTGTGCAGCTCCACTCCTCTGTGCTTAACACACTTCTAATATGTATGAAGCACTGATTCAGAGGCTGGTCATCTCAAAGACTGAGCCGAATCAGTACATTTAAAAGAATCCAATTTTTCTGTTTGTGAATAATGGGTGTTAATTTTAATTTGTTGTTTTTGATGATGATTTTAAATATTGATGACGAGTTCAAGTTGTAATTACTGTAATTCCATTCTCTTGGAAATAATAGTGCTTTATAAAGAATGAAATCAATTGCCTCTCCTGAAGCATTTTTCTACAGTCTGTTCATAAGACGCAGAGTTAAGTACTGGCTAATATCTGAAGTGGTGTTTGAGCATAATCGTTTCTCTTCATTCAATTAAAAATCTCCATCAAATGAATAAATAAATAAATAGAAGTAAGCAAGTCATTGCATTGCTGCAGCCAGAAAACAGAACAAGGCTCCAAGACCTACATTCTGTGTCTTTGTGCCTCTTTGGAGTGATTGGGAAATATCACTGACACATATCTTTTCATACTATATCTTGGATAACATGGATCTTAGGTTATTGAAGATTGTCACACATCTTTCAACATTATCTCTTGGATTTATATCAAGAAGAGTTCCATAGCACTCTCTCTACACACTTGTGCAGAAAGATTTTCAGCTTTCCTGTAACACAGCTTTCAAGTTGAAGGTAGTGAGGGGTTTTCCTGTGATTTTTTGTTTCTACAACAATGCACATAGGACTCAAAAATGGACCAGTAATAACTTAATTCCAAATCTTATTTCTATTTTGATAAAATCATATTAAAGTTGGTGTAACCTTCTGCAGACCAGCTTTTCATTCTGGGATTGAGAGGGAATTCTAGAGCATGGCTATGTATACTAAAGTGCTGACATTTCAAACCCTGCACAGTTTACCAAATGTAGCTAGCAGATTTTAGGTATATTGCATGAAACTTGTTGGTCCGTATATGAAGATAATGCAAAGTTTCATTGTGTGATGGGCTGAACCCACTGCACCACCTTGGACTTGGGAAAGTGATGAATATGTTCTGCAAGAGCAAACGTTTGACACGCTGCAGGACAGATCTGCCTTACCAGGGGAAAAGTAGCTTGGATGTGCACTCATACAGCAAAATACATTTTCTCCCCTGAGATGATGACAATGCTGTGTGGGAAATCTTAGGCCATCACTCTCTGACCAGAGAAGCAACAAAATATGAACTTTGGCATCAGAAAATAATTTCAAAATTGTTTTTTGTTTGTTGAAACAATCTTACAACTTCTACTTCTTACAGTTTTTTTACGTGCTAACAAGAAGAAGAGCTTCAAACAGAAAGGTTAAACTTACCGGCACCTAGTGCATGAATTAAAACAGTGTGAGAAACAACCTCACAAAGAGTGTCAGCTATCTGTTAAAAACAGTCATGAAAAGTCTTCCCCTCTGTTGGAAGACAGTTAGGTTAAAGAATACAGCTGAAATGCCAACAGGTATAGGAGAAATGTGGAAGTTTTCAGCACCCGTGGTATGGCAAGGCATAAGATGGAAGGCCTCATCCAAGAGAACTTCAGCATACAATAAAAGTAGCCCTGTGAATCACTTCTTTCCACTACCTGAGGATTGCTGTGCCACCGTCTTTTTTCACTGTGTCATTTTGGTTTCCCCTTAAGCTACATTAGATACAGAAATCTCTCTCCAAACTGTAAGAAACTAGTAACATACTAGTAGTCCAAAGTGTTCCCCAACCAGCATTACAGAGTGGTTATCTCAAAGCTCTCAAAGCTCCATAAGACACAGAGACAGAAATCACTTTCTCTGCCATCTTGCCTTACAGTTGTTTGGTTTTGGTTTGGAATTTACTCTTTTTTTTCCTTTTCTTCCCCCCCCCCCAATGTTACATCACTCTGGAACACCGTGAACAGAGTTCTGCAATCAAAATCAGATTCCGACTCCCCACTTTGTGCTGATGAAAGAAAAGATGCCAAGCAGAAG
Source organism: Alectoris magna (assembly GCA_030625065.1). Classification (NCBI taxonomy): domain Eukaryota; kingdom Metazoa; phylum Chordata; class Aves; order Galliformes; family Phasianidae; genus Alectoris; species Alectoris magna. The sequence goes on from CM060560.1 coordinate 68,040,801, forward strand.
TCCCACTACTTTCATGTAGACATTTCTGTAGTGATGTATTACAGCTGGCATCACTGTTAAGAGCTCCTAAACTACACTGTGAGCCGCAGGCACATCAGCCCATCTTGTGTGGCTGGGACAGTGCTGTGTGCAGCCAGTCTCAGAAGAGCTATGACGACTGTATGGCATTCTGGCAATGCTAAAACTTCTAGGGGCTACAATATATGACTTTTACAATGCCTTCTCTAATTTAGGAAGTATATTTTTCATAGAAACCATGTTTTTTAAAGAAAACTCTTTAAACCAAAGACTGGTTTTTCTGCACAGGTGTATGTATTCAAGAAATCATACTGCTTTTGGACAGAGAATATTCTGCTTCACTGAAAGAACAGGCCTTTGGATGGAGAGCAGAGTATAGTTTAAGTTATCATATTGAATTACAGAGGCAGAAATCTGCCTTGGTCTCCTATTTCACCTTGTAACCTTTAATGCATTTGGTGGTATGAGATGTGTGCTTGTGAAGAACCACCAGCAATAGCAGAGGTGAACCCAGACGAGAAGTGTGCCTGGCACACTATGCATTTTGTCTGGTTCCCTTAACACATCATTCTGGAGGTTCACAGGCAGTTGTACCACCCTCCCCAGGTACACCATGCAGCTCAAAGGACAATACTGCTGAAAAGGTATTATGAAGATGGTGGCATTTAGAGCAATTGAGAGGAATGCTAAAAGAAATAATTGCCCAGAACCTGAACTCCAAAGCTTTTAAGGTTCACTTCGCTTTCATCAGTGGTTTTGCTCACAGGGAGAAGTTAAACTAACCTTCACCTGTCAAGAGTGACAATCTTCCTCCACTCTGTCCTCTCTGCAGTTCCCTTTTGCCTTCTCTGTCACACTGGTGCAGTCTGTTAACTTTCACATTATCACTGAACCGTCCCTACGTTCTGGAAAACAACGTGCCTATGAGATCCTTGTCCTCTGCGCTGCATGGAAGAGTTTTCACCTGCTCAGCCCACCAAAGAGAGAGAGGTTGGATAGCAGGAACACCCGTACATCTAATATCTTTGAGCGTGTCACGGTTTTGAACTAGTTCAGAAACACTTTGTCCTCTTAAATCATTAAGCATTATTAACAATGCATTGCTAAGGCCATTAATCCCTTTTAGACAAGGAGTTTAACATTTTGACACATAAAGTAGCTACATTTAATTTCCCTGAAGACATTGAAGTCTGGTGTGATAGTAGTCAGACAATATTATTGTTCTTCAAAAACCGATGAACCATGAAAGTATTTTGATTAAACGGAATGAAAATATACCAATAAATGTAAATAAAGCTTTCCAAAGCTGACATCTCAAATTAAATATTTCTTCATTACTGGCAGCAGGAATGGATTGGAACCACCTGTGATCTGCAACATGAGGAAGAGATATGCTGTGCATGAACTAAAACTATATTTTTCCATCGATGGGAGAATTGGTCTTCTAATCTAATAGCTATTTTTTAGTTATTATTTTTAATTAACTTACAGTATTTGAGATGCGAGTCTTTGCTAGTACTCTTGCAATTAATGATAATTGCTGCAAAAGCAAAGAATTGTTTGGCAAAGCAACAAATCCTTTTGCATTTATAGTGCAAGGTTTTTGCAAAGAAGGTCTGAAATACATTTATGAGGATGCATTAAGCACTGGAATACTTATTGCCTCACTGTAGGTGTGAAAAGTAGGAAACCTGAAGAAGAACTGATACTTCTAACTGAATACAGCAGCGTGCTGTAATTGGTATTGGTTTCCATCAAGAGAATGTGATTTATTTTGCAAATAGAGCAAGAATATGCAATAGAAGTCATTGTGGAGCAGCTGTTTTAACAATACAACTCAAACAAAAACATATATTTCCCAAATGAAATAAAATCTAAAATTACACGTATCTATCTTTTTTACTAGAATAATCTTTTATGATTACAATATCTGTTGTTTTCATAGCATTTTATCGAGTATCAGTGCAAAAACATTGCTCTTTATATGTAACTGTACTGCATAAAATGGATTAACGAATAAAAGGGTAATATTTAAAATCCTCATGCTTCCTCGTTCAAATTTTCCTTTATCATTAAATAACTGGAAAGTAAGGAGTGCTACCATGCTACTACTATAATACGTCAGCTTCATGTTTGCTTTTGTTTGATTTGAAGATATATTACATTCCATAATGTCTTCCAGTCAGAGAATTAAGAAACTATTAGTGATAGATCAGTCATGAAAAGGTATGGGAGGAACCCACTGGGAAGTTATCAAAACAGTTATGAAAAATGTTGACTCATCAAACCATTCCTAAGAAGAAAAGCAAACTGAAACTAAAAGCAAACCAAGCTAACAAGCAAACAAACAAACAAACAAAAGTAGACCAATTAAAGGTCAACCAGGGGATCAGGCCCAGTCAGCATGGGTTTATGAATGGTAGATCCTGTCTGACAAACCTGATTTCATTCTACGACAAGGTGACCTGCTTAGTGGATGAGGGCCTTCAGTAAGGCCTTTGACACTGTCCCCCATAACATCCTCATGAAGAAGCTGGCCACCCATGGTCTGGATGGGTGTACGCTCCGCTGGGTGAAGCACTGGGTGAATGGCAGGGCCCAAAGAGTTGCGGTCAATGGAGTTGAATCCAGTTGGCGGCCAGTCACGAGCAGTGTCCCCCAGGGCTCAGTACTGGGGCTGCTTCTGTTTAACATCTTTATTGATGATCTTGACGAGGGGATTGAGTGCACCCTCAGTAAGTTTGCAGACGACACCAAGCAGGAAGGGAGTGTTGATCTGACAGAGGGGAGAAGGGCACTGCAGAGGGACCTGGATAGACTGGATCGATGGGCCAAGGTTAATGGCATGAGTTTCAATAGGGCCAAGTGTCAGGTCCTGCATTTTGGTCACAACAACCCCAGGCAACCCTACAGGTTTGGGGAGGTGTGGCTGGAAATCTGCCTGATGGAAAGGGACCTTGGTGTACTGGTGGACAGTCAGCTGAATATGAGCCAGCAGTGTGCCCTGGCAGCCAAGAAGGCCAATGGCATCCTGGCTTGTATCAGGAATGGTGTGGTGAGCAGGACTAGGGAAGTCATCCTGCCCCTGTACTCAGCACTGGTGAGGCCTCACCTCGAGTACTGTGTTCAGTTTTGGGCACCTCAGTACAGAAAGGACGTGGAGGTACTGGAGCAGGTCCAGAGAAGGGCAACAAGGCTAGTGAAGGGCCTGGAAAATCAGCCCTATGAGGAGAGGCTGAGGGAGTTGCAACTGTTTAGTCTGGGGAAGAGGCAGCTGAGGGGAGACCTTATTACTCTCTTCCAGTACCTGAAAGGTGCTTACAGTGAGAGCAGGGCTGGTCTCTTCTCACTGGTGACGGGTGACAAGACAAGGGGAAATGGCCTCAAGTTGTGCCAAGGTAGGTTTAGGTTGGACGTTAGGAAACACTTCTTTACTTAAGCATTGGAATAGGCTCCCAAGGGAGGTGGTTGAGTCACTGTCCCTGGATATGTTTAAGAGTTGTTTGGATGCGGCGCTCGGAGATATGATTTAGCAGAGGGTCATTAGAGTTAGGGTACTATGGTTAGGCTGTGGTTGAACTTGATGATCTTTGAGGTCCCTTCCAACCTGAGTGATTCTATGAAAAAGATTTACATTTACGTCCATCTTAAAAAGAATAAATAAATGGCATTTGAAACCATGAATCTCACAGAATGGCTTAGAAATTGAAGGTTTGCAATTTCAGGTTGGTCAACAATATACTTCAAAACGTGAATGACAGTGTTCATTTAAGGACAATTACAGAGATACTAGAGATTAAACATTATTTGGCCTGAAAAATGGATTCATATTTTCAAAAATAATGTGAGATGTTAATTTTTTGTTGCTATCTGAGGACAACATTTTCAAAATCTCTGCGATGTGTATGGGACATCACCCTCATCTTCCTGCCCAAACTTAATTGCAACTTCATTTACCAGCAAATTTCACGTACGCTCAAGAAGAGATGAAGGACACTACTGAAGAGCAGGAAGCCTCCAGACACTTTGCAGGACAGATTTTCCACACCATGTGTGACAATTTCTCTGAAATGCCTTGCAAGAGGAGATTAATTGGAACTGCCTCATCTCCCCAGCATCCTCCCAGGTCCTGCACAGGTGTGTTTTTTTTTGCCTAGTTTTTACACCAGTTAGGACACAAATGTGACAGCTGGGGATTTTCGCAATTCCTATCACTTCAATCTCAGCTGTCTCCGACATGACTAATGCACTAAGGTTACAGTGAAGAAACGCAGACATTATCTGGGGACTGTACCAGCTTGGAGAGTTAAAAAAAAAAAAAATGTCAGCTCCTTTCATAGTAACAGAGCAGAGGAAAGAGAGCAGAAAAAAAGTGTGACTAACTGTTCCTAAATATACAGGCGATGTGAACCAGAAAAGTAGCTGTATTACTATGGCTGGGGAGTTCATAAATTTATGATTCACAGCATTACAGAGCCTATTTGGCATGCAAAAAGAGAGGATGATGAAAGGAATCGTTAGTCATGGAGAAAGAGCTAGACAGAACACACAGAGATACTAACCCCTGGGAAAGGGTGCATTTTCAAGTATGACCAACAGCCTGGGAAAGGGAGTAAGGTCTTTTTCTGTTCATTTTCCAAAAGATCCTTCTTACTTTGGTAGGTAGAATACTTGAAAGAGTGCCTTCCTTCCTAGCCTGGTAAGAGCACCATGAACTCCTGTGCTCTGTTCAAGCCTACCTCAAATGTAGGGGATGGCACAACATTCTTCAAATGTTTTCTGAAGCCGGACAGCCATATTCTGTCACGGCCATACTTTTTTCTTTTCTCACTTTAGAAAGCATTTTAAGCAAGCAAAGGAGGAAAAAAGGACATAACAGCTAAGCTGTTCCACTGTTGTGGTACAAAATGTCAGCATGCAATTGCTTAGATCACTGCCGAAATGCTTGCAGATAGCTTTTCTGTTAAACTTTCACCTCCTCGAAAACAGCAGTGTTCGAAGCAGGGATGAAGGAGAATGATTTGCCTTAGGGATGCCCTTGTCAACTCACGTGATTTCTGTTGAAAATGGTCTGGATCTAAAAGACCACAAAGGTGTTTGATGTTCTTCGTATAACCTTCAGCAAAAGAACTGGGAGAACAGTCACTGCTCTTGTGCGTTTGCATTTTCAATAACACACATGAAACAAGGTATGCCCTGCCAGTTTAGAACAAGCTCTGTCCTGCCTTGATGTACCCATGCTGTGTCTCTTTCACTGGTGTGTGTGGGAAGAGGATGGGTGGGAAGGAGGGAAAATGACACAGGGAAGAAACAGGACTGGGGTCGGGGGGAGAAGATAAGAAGAAAAGAATGGAGAGTCGTAAATGATCTGTTGAGCAGAAATAAGATGAAGAAGGAAGAGGAAAAGATGAGACAGAGAGGGAAAAGTCAATGGAGAGAAATAAAAGCTGAAAAGATACAGGTGAAAGTGAAACTGCAAACTCAGAAATCAAGCAGGCAAGCATGAAGAGAGATAAGAAAAGAAGAAAAATATGTCAGTATGCAAGGAAAATCAAGGAACACTTAAAATAGCACTCCCACCAAAAAGGAGCTGAAAAAGAGACAACACAGGATAAATGAGACTGGTAAGATGGCAGAACGCAAACCAAAGAGGAAACATGGAACAGAATAGCAAAAGCTGCCTTTAATGCTGTTCCCGGGTAAGACATTGTGACAATTATTTGTTTTGATGTGGCCCTGTGGTTACTGTGATACAGATGACTTCTGGCTTCAGAACAGAATTCTGAGCAGCAAGCAAAAGCAAAGCAAGTTGGGAGCAATGGCCACGACTGTGACTGTCAACCCAAAGTCTCCCAAGTGGGAGAATGACTGCACAGAAAATCTGTGGTAAAGCAGAGAACTGCACCACTGTTTACTTTCTCCTTCATGTTAAAAGTCCTTCTGCCTTTCCTTCTCTGCCATATGTGATGGATAGATCCCTCCTCCGCCACCATTACTTACCTCCAGTTTGGACACTAGCCCGACCAAAATCTAGAAATAATGGGACAAGAGTATGGTAAACAATTCAGTCTGCTGCCACTGGTAATTTCTCCAACACAGACTATAGCTCCCTTTCTCCAATGTGAATAAATGACTCCAAATTGTTTGGCTGCCTTCCTGCAAGGTTAGGACTCCCCATCAATCAAGGAACATAGACCCAAGTTACGAAATGAACTACAGCCAATAAGTACAAGTCAAGATAAGGAAAAGCCAGTACACGTTTTTTTAAGGAAGATTTTGCATTTAAAAGGATACAAAAATGAGGGATGCCATCACGGGAAAACTGAGTCAGTCCATGGGTTGCTGTCATATCACAATGCTTGCCATGGACGTCCTTACTACATCCATCAGTGTTTCTAAAGGCTACTCTAAATCGCAAGGTGTTTCCAAGGCTTCACAGTATCAGCAATGCGTTGGCACCCTGCAACAGCCCTCCAGGGCTGCCGAACCACTCACTCATTCTGTAGACATGTACTTGATTGCACCAGCAATCTCAATGGGTACAGCAGGACCACTTATGAGGCAGCAAACTATTCACCCGCACAGGGGCATATCAACAGCTAGGTTAAAAACAACAGGAATATCTTCTTCCACCTGGGCAAAGAAGAGGTTTGGAGCTGAGTTCACAGTCCTTTCTGGAAGCCATGGAGGTGCCTGATGCCTGGGAGAGCAGGTAATACTGCCTCCCTCGATGCACTGAACGCAACCACATGGGAAAGGGAGCACAAAATTAGCCAGTCTGTCCTCCTCTGTGTCTGAAATTCAGAAGGGAAGGATTTGGCATAAAAGCTGCAAATCTCACTGGTGCATATTTTTTTTCTTTTCCTAAGATTGGTCATGTTCATGCTCAGCCTGAGTTTTTCTAATTAAAACATCTCTGGTTCCTTTATAGTATGAGTTAATAATAATGAATCACAGATAAGGATGATCCTAGTCTAAAGAGGCACAGTAAAAAGCTTTGCTATAATAAGAGAAACTACTGTTATCTAGAGCCATGGAACAACCACATTTAATTTTGCATTCTGCACTTTACCCCAAAGAGATACTAATTACACTCCCCCTTAGTCCCCTTGCATGGTTCTGTTCAACACATGCACATCAGAAATGATATATACATCAAGTGAAGAGTAAGGATAATTTCCTGCAGTTGTTTTACAAGCAAGAGATTAAACTGCTACAACCCTGCGGAGCTTAAGAAATGTGCTTGTAATAAAACTGATGCTGTAGTATGTCATCAGAAGTCTAACACAAAGTTTGACATGCTTAATGCAGCATTCATATCTAAAATGTGTGCAGTGAAAACAGCCCGACCCTCTAATTTCAGTCTTTGTTCTAAAATGAAACCTCAGGCCAGGTGCCTCCACAGTCTTGCTGAAGTCCTTGTCAAAGGACTGAGACAGAATTTCTGCAGGGAGATGAGGCAAAATCCAGGGTCCCTTTGTGCAAATAGCAACTCTTCGGAGTCTGTCAGAATAGAGATCTGATCTGAGGTCAGGTCAGATCAGCACATCACTTCCACAGGTGACTGCATGTGGCAATCATAAAATGTATCATTTCAGTTATCCTGCTCATTCCTCAGTTTGTTAAATAATTCTGCACAGAAATATGTACCACATAATTTGATGCCTTCCTCATGTTACCAGCATCCCATAGATATTACCTCACAGTTTCCCTACATGAAAGTGATTGGGAAGAATATAGCCATGCTGCTCTGTGGACCTTGCTAGGCCACAAGCAAAGTGCTGGGATCTCAATGACCTCTCTGTTCTCTGTTCCCTCAGGGAAGTGCAGAGGGTGACACAGGCATGAAGCAGGGTGTGGGCATAGAATCTTTTGAGCTGGAAGGAATCTTTAAATGTCATCTACTTCAATTCTCTTGCAATGATCAGGGACATCATCTAGAGCATCTGCAGTGCCTAACCTCAGCCAGCTTGTGAGGGCTGAGGAGGATGGTAGGGGAGGCTGGAGAAGGGTGACCAGGAGGGGCACCAGGAGATGACAAGCAAGGGATGTGAGGATGGAGCGGGATGCATCAGGTGCCAGCTGGCAGGGATGCCCAGCAGGAAAAAGTGGCAGACAGGATGTGGACTGGGGGAAGCTGTGAGGCAGGCAGGCAGGTGTGGCCAGGCAGCCCTGCCATAGCCAGGCTCTCTCACAGCCCCGCACTCAGTCAGCCCCAGGTGGGCAGCCACAGGCATCTGCCTGCACCTTTCTGGGGTCAGGATGAGGGCTCTGCACCTGCTCAGTCCAGGAGAGAACTCCCATGATGATGAAGCCTGTTAGCATTCACCCCAGCAACTTTAAAACATCCCACTTTTTCCACCACCATGATTAGGCAGTGAGGAGTCCAGACTGCACCACAGCCATCGATGCAGTGCAAGCGCTAGGAAGGAAGCAAGGTTTCAAGACTCGTAATAAAACACTGCAAGCTTTGCTCAAGTTGTAAGCAATTGCTTGAGAAGTACTGTTAATTAAAAACAAAACAAAACAAAACAAGTCAGTGCTAAAACCCCCACAATTTAATCTGCACGCTCTTCCTGCAAATCAGTGAGTACCCAACATGGATTGGTACCTGCTTTGTAAGTCGTCCAGGTGCAATTTGCCTACATAATGGGTGGCTGATGAGACAGTGACGATCCTAGCGCTGTGACTGTGCGTTCCTGATTGCTTCAGCGTATCCAAGAGGAGGTTAGTCAGCAGGAAGTGTCCCAAGTAGTTCAAGCCGAAGTGCTCCTCAAACCCATCCTCTGTCTGCCTTTCAGGGACCAGCATCACCCCAGCTGGAGGAGAGAGGGAAAAACGGCTGATTTATTTCAGAGGAGAAACTAGACAGAAGGAGCACGGATCTCCTGCTGCACAGGATAAACACGGCATTTAGAGCAGTGAATGACTGCTGATGACATGTGAGGTGTAAAGCTGACACTGACTGATTTCTGCTGAGAAAAATGTCAAAATCCCCACTTGCATTCCTTTAGCCAGAAATTGGGTACAACGGCTCTCTTCCTCCCTACCTGCAGGAATGTAGGGATAAATGAAGGGTGTGAAAGTGTTCTGAAAACATTAAAAGCTGATTTAACCCTCTGCTGGCGTGCCAGAATTCAACACTGCAGGTCTGCAACGGTAATAATTCCACCCGGAAGAGGAGGGTGATCCCAACAACGCTCCCTCCATCAAAGCGCTCAGAGGAGCAGAGACAAGACCAAGCCAAGCAGCAGATCTGCTCTCCCAGACAGCTTTCTGCTGAGCCTTTGGCTGCAGTATAAAGATCCGTTGAGTCTTTCTCTGAAATCTGCAACTTCAATCTCACTGCTGTGAGTGAGAAAAGATGTTGCAAATTTACCCAGTATATATTAATTACTGTGTTTATATGCAGCTGCATATTGAAACAACTTTCTGAATGCTTATTTTGGCAATAGTTTTGCATATATTTCTAGAAACCACAATTTTCTAACTCAGTGCTTAAAATAAGCATCCACATCCCTCACGTGCGATGTTGATTTCAGCATTTTGCAGAAAATCTTGAGCTAATGTGTGAACTGTACCATGTACTGAAGCTGTGTGGAGGTTAGCTATCTCACTCAATTACAAAGTGGATTTTAATGTTATAAATTATTCTTATTTTATTACAATTTATCAGACCTGACTTCTGTAATTTAAATGCAGATACACGTGGTTCATAGAGAATAATGCTGCAGGCCATTTATCTTCTCACTAATGCACATGACTGTGATACCGCAGAATGGCCTCCTCTGCTCACAAACATAAAAGGATCTCAGCTTCATCCTCACACTACCTCATGTGCCCATTAAAAACCCTTTAACTTACCGTTGCTTGACATCAGACCTGTGATGGCATATGAAATTCCCTCTTAAAATTAGTCATGCTGTCTGCCTGCATCTCTCCTTCTTTAAGAGGATTCAACCATCGGACAGCTTTGCTTTGCCATTGCGGCTCAGGTTGGACAGGTTGTACTTTCAAGATCTCTTTAGCATGGTTAATACCTATAGTTTCACCTGTAGGTTCACCTATGGACTGCCAGCTGCTTAATGGGCACACACGTCAAAAATTGCTGGCACTGTGAGGAAGTGCAGTCCAGAGCTAAAGAAGAACATTTTGTAGGAGTGGAGATTAGCCATGCTATTGTTGTGCTGCATTATACAGTCAGGGGAGAGAATGAGCATGAAAGATGGGGAAGAATAAACGGTGAAAGGACATTAAAAAAATGCATAAAACAGCAGATGGAAAAGAAAACGCAAGTGAGGAAGGAAGCATAAGAAAACTGGAGAAAAAGAGCAAGTGAGTGAGGGGAAGGAGTGAGAGAACATATAGGGCCAGAATGGAAAAAGAACAAGTGAAAGGTTTGGGTGCAAGACAGCACGCATGAACAAAGCCCATCCTCCACTCTGCTGGCTGATGAAATGAATGGGAGAAACGCAGTGCAGATTACACGCCTGGCCTTGATGCAAGCTCTGACTGGTGTTATCTCTGTCATCACAGCCACTTTCCCAGGTCCCTCAGAATGATGGGAAAACCCAGTCACCGGATGCGGTGTCTCTGCATGACAAACCTCATCTTTAATAATGGAGAGACACAAATTAGAGGCTGTCTGTCTGGGTGTCCCGCTGTATTCTCATTCCTCGGCAGCACTTATTCTGGTGCATAGTGCAACTGCTCACATAGCTGTAGAACAAAAAGCACTTCCTTTTCCTTCAAAACCTGCATATGTAGCATACAATGACATCTGGAACAGAGGCCTGGACTAAACACTAGTGTGAAGGTTATGGATGAACAGAAACCGAGACAAGCTCTGTTGGAACTTGGAGCTGTCCTTTTTTCTGGGATGTGGAAAGGAGGGAAAGGCTGTGAGGGAACCAAAGTCTCAGCCAGCTGCAGTGTGAGTTTTAGCAGAGATGGAGTTTGGCATGAGTTGCTGGAGGGCGGATGGCAGCAGCACTGCATCAGTGAGTACTGGGGCTGGTACAAGGAAATGATTTGCATCTCTCTGGGGCTCATCCTGCCTTCCAAAGCTCTAAAACTTGGAAAAGGAGATGGGAAACAGTTTGCGAGATGTATATTAGCATCAACACAGATGAAATGGAAGTCCACGACAGGAAAAGAACAAGAAGCAGTCTTTGCACAGCAAAGCAGATGTGATCCCCCAATGCTGCCTCTTGGTCTCCCTGAGCTTTGGGTAACCATAAGGCCCCCCAGTAAACATACACATTTCTACTGGCAAAGTCGGACAGAAGGATAGAGGAATTTGTCCAGAGAGAAGTTCTGCAGCTATTCAGCTACACCACAGAATCATAGAACCACTAAGGTTGGAAAAGACCTTCAAGTTCACCTAGTCCAACCATCAACCCAGCATCACTAACAGTGTCCCTTGGTGCCGCATCTACACAGTTCTTGAACACCTCCAGGGACAGTGACTCCACCACCTCCCTGGGCAGCCTGTGCCACTGCCTTAACACTTTTTTTTGGAGAAGCTGTTCCTAATATCCAACCTAAACTTTCCATGGTGCAAAACACAGCCAGCAAGCAATGGCTGTGCAGGCCACCATTGCTCCCACTGGCCCTACTCTGCACTGACTCCCCTGAGCAGAAATGTGGTCAAGTGCTTAAGCAAACACTTGGGTTTGCTGCTGGTACAATCCCCTTTTTCTCTTCAACACCTCAGTTCTGATAGAACCTTCCTTTATATTCTTTCCTCAGATTTAGTCAGATTGTTTTCAGACAAAAAAAGTGTCACTGATACGAGCATGGCATTAGGAAATGAATTAATAAATGAGCTGAGAATGAGCTTTTGCTTTGCAATTGATGAGCTGTTATTGAAATGTTCGGGAAAGAGGCTGACAGTATGCCTGTAGAAAACTGCCAAAATGACACATCGATGTGCGATTCTGCAACAATGCTGAGTGACTGTTCTTATTACAAAGCAATACATTCCAATGTGCCACAGTTATTTATGTATTGTAATTGTAATTAATTAGGTATAACGTTTTTTAAAAAGCTAACACAATTCAAATGAGTGGGCAGCAGAAAACGGAGGATATTTTTTCTCAAAGAATGAATATAACTCAAGAGAACTGTCCTTGCAATCATTCATCTATCATGACTGCCTTTAAAAATTTCCAATGAAGCTATCTCGGATCCATCAATGAACTAGTCTTATGTGATTTTAACAGTATAATGAATCTACAAAGTAAAAGTTTATGAGAGATGAAAGCATTACTGCCCAGGCATACCACATTTTTATTGGATTATATAAGAAGATTTGTATCATGCTTGCCTGTACTGCAGATGAAGGTAAACACTGCTGTAATTCCTGTATCTCCAGCTGCACAAAACACCCTTCAACTGTATTACAGATTTAAAAGTACAAGTATTCCATTTGTGAAGATTTATTTATAGTGAGCTACTTGGAGGTTTTAAAGCTACTTCTATCAAAAACACTTAAAATAAATGAAAGATAGCATGGGTAAGATTTACAATCTCTCTTCCAGATGCAGATCAGAATGCCTTTCTTCCTAGACAGCTCATGGAGCTACATTTGGAGGCAGCGTCCCCACATGCTGGCCTGTTATTCCTGGTAACCCAGAGGACTGGCCAGCAGTACAAGAGATCAGTTGCACGAATTATGCCTTTACAGCAGGAGAAGAACCTATATGACCACATTTACCTAATTCTTGCTGTTTGCAGGAGACACATTCTCAAGGGGAAAAATGAAGAGAAAGTGTTACACCAAATGAAAGAGCAAAGCCTTTTCTACAAACAGGTTTTCTATTTTTCCCTCCATGAATGCAGGCACACAGGGCAAACCTCCCTGCTAACAGAGTTCTCAAATTGTGCTACGCTGTGCATGCATACACCAAAAGTTCTACCAATGCATCTGTCTAGCTATACATCAGCACAGTCTACTTCTCTCCTAAATATGCTACAGTGGAGTAAACACCACCACCTAAATTTTATGCTGTAGCATAATGATCTAGGTGGCACCTAGAATCCACACCAGGGGCCCTGACCCTCAGACAGCAGGGCATCTATCTGTCCTCAGTAGTGGGACATAGTCTTGTGCATGCATGGATACACCCAGGAGGGGACTGGACACCTGAAAGCAGGTTTATTCACTGCTGATAGGACTGAGACCTAGGCTGCAGAGCAGAGGTGTCCCCCGCAGGTTTAGTCTCCCTTGCCTCTTCCCAGAATCATAGAATGGCCTGGGTTGAAAAGGACCTCAAAGTTCATCTAGTTTCAACCCCCCTGCTATGTGCAGGGTCGCCAACCACCAGACCAGGCTGCCCAGAGCCTCATCCAGCCTGGCCTTGAATGCCTCCAGGGACGGGGCATCCACAACCTCCTTGGCCAACCTGTTTCAGTGCACCATCACCCAGAAGAAGTGCCTGCCTGTGTTCTGCTCCCTCCCCTATCCCAACATCAGGCGACCTAACACCAGTCTTATCAAGGAGCAGCATGTATGCAGCAGGAAGGGGATAGGTTCAGCCTCAGACATTCTTATCAGTTTCATCTGCCTTTCTTCTTCCCTGCAAACAGTGAGTTCACTGTCCCTAATGTTCTTATCCAGCTACCTTAGGTCCTTTGTGCATGGTTCCATGGGATCTCACCTTGCCTCCTGCTTGTGCTGCCACTCACACACCTCTCACCCTTCCCTCCTGTCCAAGGCTAGTTTCCTTATGGAACCAGAAGGCTCTCACCAGCCTCCCCTTCCCTGGCTCAGCTTCCACCAATGATAACATGGGGATAGTTGGGAGTTAATTTGTAAAAGTTATACGATTAGTCAGAGGATAGACAAAAGAGAGATATTATAATCAGGCCTCAATTAAAGTGCCTCTCTTCATTGTCACTACCAATCCCAGCTTCCCCCTTGTTACCCACTCTCTTTGTATTTCTTGATAGAGTAATATATGCTACATTCATAGTTTAAAAATCTTTCAATTAGGAAAACATCAGTGTACTGCCACTGGGTTTTCCTTCATCCCAAAGGCTCTCATCCAACAGCAGTGTCTCCCCACCTGCTCTTCACTCACTCTTCTGCCATCTCTCCTTTCTAACCTGTCAGTCTGACTGCCCTAAACCCTCACATCCTCAGCTGATACTCTTCTAGTTAACTTCTCCACACCCTGGCTTCTTGTATAAATCTCTCTTGCAAGTTATAGTCTTGACCCATCTACATTCAGACTAGGCTTCTCCTTTTCCACACCACTGGTTTTATCCTTACATCTGAACATGCAGCAGCCAGCATGCGTGGAGAGATGTGGGCAGCAGCAACTCGAGGTCATCAGCTACGGCAGCTCATCGGCCACGTCTATGAGACATTTAGGTCTGGAGTGCGCTGAAATCACCTCCCATCTCCACAGCTGTGCCTCAGCTACAAATCAAGGCAAGACCTGCTCAGTCCTGAGTCAGGATGTGCTTGCTACAAGCAAAATCTTTAGCTGTTAGAACGTGAAAGATGGTTTTCGCACTGGAACACCTAACATGCTTCTGTCTTGATGCAGTGTGGGAATGTTCTACTGGTGGTGAAAAGTTCATCCGTCTCTGACACAAAGGCAGCATCTTGCTGGTAATCAAGTCCCAATTCCAAAATATGATAACATGTGAAGAGCTTTTTTAATGAAACTTGCCATCAGATTTGATATCGTAAAAAAACCAAGATGTTTTTTCTTGCTCTTATCTGGAAACAGATAAACTCTTTTATCTAGCATTACAAATATTAAATAAAAATAAATCAGCCTAAGGCAAACATCTGGCATCAAAACTTTTAGCCTAACCATTAGAAATCAGTCTAACTGGTGAGGAACTGCAAAGTGAGCAATGCCTGCTGATAGTGCTCATGCACTCACATACAGGCCAGAAGTGGACTGTATTGGTTGTGCCAACAGAGATAAATGATTGTGTATCCCCTGCAAAGACAAGTTTTTAGTTTCTCACTCTTCAAAGGAAAAAGAAGAAAAAAGAAAAAGAAAAATGCAGTCCAGAGGAGGAGGGCCACTAAGATGATCAGAGGGCTGGAGCACCTCACCTATGACGGAAGATTGAGGGAACTAGGATTATTTAGCTTGGAGAAGAGAATGCTCTGGGGAGACCTCATTGTGGCCTTCCAGTACTTGAAGGGAGCATATAAACAGGAGCGGGAATGGCTGTTTATGAGGATGGATAGTGATAGGACAAGGGGGAATGGTTTTAAACTGAGACAAGGGAGGTTTAGGTTAGATACGAGGAGGAAGTTTTTCACACAGAGGGTGCTGACACACTGGAACAGGTTGCCCAAGGAGGTTGTGGATGCCCCATCCCTGGAGGCATTCAAGGCCAGGCTGGATGTAGCTCTGGGCAGCCTGGTCTGGTGGTTGGCGCATAGCAGGGGGTTGAAATTGGATGGTCATTGTGGTCCTTTTCAACCCAGACCATTCTATGATTCTTTATTCTAGGATTCTAGGAGGTGATAGTCCCTATTAAAGGATGATAAGAGCAAAAACTCAAACTTCATGGGGTTCAACGAAAACTGGCTAAAAGACCTCAGATTCACTTCTGGATTCAGTGTCATGCTACAACATAGTTAATATACAAGAACCCACACTAGTTCCCCAGAATATGTATCAGTGTAAAAAAGAAAATATGATCCATAAGTGAGGTTTTGGTTTTACACTAAAATAAATTCAAGCATTCATAATCATTTCTGGCTAAAAAAAATAAAAAATAAAAAATCCTAAGTGTACGCTCAGTAAATTTTTTGTTACTTGTGTTGGCACAATGGTGAGTTATCCCCCTCAAAACCTGAAAATAGGAAAGTCAGTTGTAGCTTTTTCATTCAACAGAAAGTTCTCCTAGAATTAAAACACCTTGTTTTGCACTTTGTGTAAAAAATATGTTACCCAAAAGCTATGAAAAGATTAGGCTGGAATAGACCATGGCTCATTCCTGCCTCTCAGAAAAGCCAGTGGCAAATGTCCCAAACACTTAAGCAGAACCAGTTGGGTTTCCTAATCCATCAATAGCTGAATTTTGTATCTGTCTTTCACTGATAAAAAAATCGTATTCAGGACATAAAAGCAAGTGGGTCAAGAACCTGCAGCATATGGAGCCTGAGATATTTCCTTTTTTCATAGAACGTTTGATATCCCAGACACAGAAAAAGCTTTGGAAATAACTAGAAAGACAGAGATAACATCAAACAAAAGTCAAGATTTTAATGAATGAAATCCTTACAGTCTGACAATTGGAAGTAACCCAAAGGTGCTCTTCTGACATATTAGTAATTCAAATAAAAAATAAAGCTTTTATGAGAAATCTGATATCTTTATATAGGATACGTATCGTTGTGGCAGACAGCAATGCTATCCAAGTACAAAAGATCTAGCTGATGACTGGCTAAAAATCTGGGCACAAAGTAGATGTGAGCATAGAGTGACTCTTGGTGGCTCTGGACCAGCCATGCTGGGTACTGTCAGAAGGAGCACAGTGATGTGACATGCCTAGGCAAGCTTGCCTCCAGGACCCAAGGCAGCTAACACCAGTAAAGTGCAGTGTGATCAGCAAATCTTCCCATAATTTCCAGTCATCTCTCTAATAAAGATGCCACTGCTGAGAAATCTCACTAAATGTCATCCGTCTTACACTGAGCTTCTTCTTTTTCTTCAAAAAAAATACCTGCTTCTAGAACAAATTAATATTGTATATTACTGTTCTTATGACTCTTCTAGTTTTTCCCATTGTCTGTGGGAAATTCATTTTAAATCAAATTCAAATGACCTTTTCCAGCTCTAAACATCTCCCAAAGGCCCAGTTCTCCCATGATGTCTACTATCACCCACCACATACAGGCAAAGGAGCAGCCGTCTTTCTGCTTATTCTCTATTTCTCCCTGTTCTCCCTGCCCGTCCTCCTCCCTCTCCTCTTTCACCTCATCTTCAATTAAATATTGCTCTAATTTGTCTTCAAGGCAGTGTACAGATGAAAAATGATGCTGCAATCAAGACACTGGAATAAGATTCATGTGAGACCAGTTCCTGAGTTCACCACGGCCTCCTGTATGACTGGAGGAAAAGCATTATTTCTGGTGAAATCCAAGTTCCGCTGGAGTCAACAGCAATCCTCCTCACTAACTTTCCCTCAGGGAAAGTTCCCCAGTGATTTTCCACTTCTCTGGGTTGGTTTCTCTTCTCTCTCTCCATTTTATAGTCTTAGCAGCCTGCAGCTGCTACAGAGAGGGGAGCTGGCTCTTACCTAATCCAATGGGACAGGATCTTTTCCGGATCCCACTGCTATAACATAAGTAATTATGTTTAAACCTAACCAATCCATAACACCTGTAAGTAAGTAAGAACCTACAGAACTGGTTACTTTTGTTATACTCCCTTGTTCCTAACCCTCAAATCTCACATTTATTCTGAAGATTTGTTCTTACAAATGCTCAGTCACAAGAATAATTTTATGTGTGATCAACCACGACAGCATCCATGGGACTACTCCATGCAAACGGCTCAATGCAAGGGACTGTGTCCACACTCCACATGGCTCAACTGTGGGTAGGTAGCACAAAGGAATATATTGGTATTTCACAAGCTTACCAACAGATACAGCTTTTATTCTGCAGTAGACACTAAAGAGGGAAGATTATAGAGACTTATGCACTCTGTCAAGAGATTTCTCAGATGATCTACAAATTATGGATTATGAACCTCTGAATTATTCGCTAGTTCAGAATTATTGATTTTAAATTGGCTCATACAGATTTCAAACCAAAATGTATTAAATGTAATCTGCCTACTATTGGCTAATAATATACTGAAATCTCTAATTTTTTTTCTGTTTGTGTGCATGCCAAGATAGACATTCGCTAAACGTAGCTGTATTTCAGTCTGTTTCTGTTCTGTAGGAAAAATGACAAACTATTTGGTAAACTGCAACAGAGAAGGTAGTTGCTATGTCATTTTTAATGAACTAGACAACGCTATATTTGGTATCTGAAGCTATACTGTTGTTGCTAAAGATGTGATTTTGGTATTAGCTCACATGGCTTTAAGTCATGTCATTAAGTACTGCAAAGAACACATAAGGATAAGCATTATCTATCTAAAGGACATCTGGAAACTCTTCTAGCACACAGAAGAAAAAAAAAATGATTGATTCAATTTAGAAAAACTATCTCTCACGTGAATCAGTGACTACTGCTTATGGAATTTTACACAATGTTTACATCCGTTCCTTTTGCAGCCACATGTAGAAAGAAGTCTGTTCAATAAATCCTAACGCTAATACTATTTTAATGACTGCATTAAATGATTACTGTAGTGCTGTAAAATGCTAAATGCTCCTTAAAAGAAAAAATAAATAAATAATTAGACACCGATTGCAAATGAGTGGACTAGAAGATGCATTATTCTGACTTTTTGTCAGGTTAAGTTTTCTAACCCGGTTGTACTGTATCCATCCTTCTGTAGCTATTTAGCTAACCTCTTTTTCACTTACTTTTTTTCCCCCACAAAAAAAATGCATTATATTTTGTTGTTACAAGAATTTTTCCCTTTTTACCACATTTTGTTTTTTAAAGTACATTTATGCAATAGCATAATTGCATCTTCAACACGTTTTGTTTATTTTAAAAAAGCAAGAGCTGAGCATGCACATTACTGATGCAGAAAAGCAAAGCAATGGAACAACAGGCTTTTATTTGTCAGCTGAAATCATGCGTGCGTTTGACCAGATTTTTCCTTTCAAATTAGAAATTAGAAAGTTAAATGTATATGCTAAAATCAACTATAACAAAAAGAGAAGAGGTGACTACAGTGCATGAATCTCCCCTTGGAAAGCCCTGTATGTTCACGTTAGACTTCTTAAAATGCCTGAAGCAGTTGGATACCTAAACCTTACTGAAGTTCTTGTGGGATCTGAGTGACTTGCTCTGGGAGAACATTTTGCAACACAGGAGTTTGGCATTAAATTAATTTCCAACTTCATCTTGAGTCAAGCAAGTGATAGAGAGCAGATACACTTTCCTTTTTTAAATCAGAATTTAACCTCAGAAATTGCAGAATTCCATCATGTAGTACTGATTGTTTACCTAACGTGGCAATTCATTCCGAATCACCTATATCTAATAATATTTCAGTAGAAATCATGGAGCCCACACAAAGTCCATTTTGAAAATCTAACAGAAACTTTCTATCAGGCCCAACAGACTTTGGGTCAGGCTCTTAAAAGTATATGCTTGCTTACAAATACTCTGACCAGGTGTTTGGACTGAAGGCTCTACCTCATACACTAGAAAGCAAATATTCTTGAAATCAAGAACACTAGAGCTTCAAGATTGGTAACAAATAACAAAGTACTACATGGTACTAAGAAGCTACAATTCTAGGTGCATGTGTTGAAACATAAGAAAATCCATCATGTCTTTTTGGGAATTCCTCTAAGCCATACAGTAGCCATGCCAATTGCCTTGCCATTGACAAAGTTTTCTGACAGAAAGCATACATGCTACTGAAAAACATGCTCAACAACTTGTCTGTATTAAATAAGCTGCTGCAAGCCTTTTCCTCCCAGGACCCAGAATTGTTTCTAAAGGATTGTGCAATGGAGGCAGTGGAGCTGGTGACTGCAATGAGTTTTTCGAGCAAGTAGTGCCTCTAGCTCTGCAGCCCACGATGGACTGAATCTCCTTCCTCCATGCATTGCGTAACACTGAAGCAGCTGAATAAAAGATGAGAAGTGACAAGAAGAAGACTACAAATTAGCCCAAATATCAGCATTCTTCTTGTTTGTGCTCAGAACTGATGGAAAGTCAAGACAGGATGCAAAGGTTTTAGCTTCAGGCCATTGCTTCCCCATTAGATTATTTTTTTCTTTTTCCCCTGATACATACCTCAAGAACATATGGACTTTCACCTTAACAAATTATTTACAAGACCAAACAAAAACAACCATAAAATGGGGAAAAGAGCTTTTAGAAGTGGAGGATGGTGATGTGCTGAAACCAATTCAATTGTAAGGGAGTCTTTACAGCAGCTTTGGATGGGATCACTTCCTTGATTCTGTTAAAGTCTGAGTAAATAGCAGGGTCAGACCATTCGCTTCAGTCTTGCTTCTAATAAGATTTTTTCTTTTTTTAACAATTGAATTCCTTTCAAACTCTAAGTAGTTTTTAACCAAGCATAAGTTAAATCACGTCTTTCCAATAGGTCACGAAAATCACAGAATCCTAGAATCATTTGAGTTGGATGAGACCTTTAAAGGTCACCTGGTCCAACTCCCCTGCTATGAACAGGGACACCTACAGCTACATCAGGGTGCTCAGAGTTCTACCCAGCCTGACCTTGAATGTCTCCACAAACGAGGAATCCATCACCTCTCTGGGCAACCTCTTCCAGGGCCTCACCATCCTTATCATAAAGAAACTTTTATCTTATATCCAATCTAAATATCCTCTATTTTAAAAATCATTTTCCTTTGTCCTATCATAACAGACCCTGCTAAAGAGACTGAAAAATATTCGTCTCAAGCTTCCTTCCCAAAAGAAGCTTTGGGTCTTTGGTCTTATATTAAGCATATTATAAGATCTATTTTTGTCTAACTTAGTTTCTTGACCAAGAATATTCATTTAACTGCAATTTTATCCTTCCCGCTTCAGCAGCAGCTAGGGCAGAACCTAGCCCTTTACTTCAGAAGGATTTCCATCCATGCTGTTATTTTAGACCCATCATTTCTCCCAAGTTGTCCCCAAGCCCCGTAACAAATCCCTACCCTTGCTCTGGTGGGAAACTAATGGAGGCTAGGGGCTGCCCTCAAAGATCACAAAAACTTTTGTTCCACAAAATTATATGTGTTCAAGATGCAGTTTTGTTCATATCTGTGTGACAGCCTGCTCTGTGTATCTTTAAAAGAATGCATGTACAACAAGGGGGATTTTGTAGCCAGGATTGGATATCCACTACCATTAAGTACTTAACAATTAAAATAAAAATGATAGGCTTTCTTTTGTTAATGACATAAAAATGAACACCTCCTTGAACATTTCATAAATGTTTCACATCAATCATGAAATCAAATATTCTTGAATTTTTATTACAACAGTTGCCTTATTGAGAGCTCTTCGAGGCATCATCAAATGTAATGAAATCATTTATTTGCAGCACGTTTGCCCTCACCTGGACTGAAGGGTGCACAAGGAAAGTGTTCTTTGGGATGACTTAATAAAAACACATGCAAATAATTAGGAAAACAAAAGCAGTGGCATATAACAGCAGAAAGCTTCTAAAAGAAGCCTAAACTGTTGCTGGCAGGTTTTTCCCTACTTAAACACATAGGAGAAAATTCCCCTTTAGGAAAGAGCACATTAAGCATACAGGGCTTTGGAAGGAAATTATTGTATGGGCTAGTTTCCAAAAAATATTGTGGCTATAAAGAATAATTAGATGGCAAGTATTTGCATGACAAAGTTTAAATCCCTAAGAGTAATGAGATTCATTTGATAATTGTATGACTGCAAGATAAATATCGTCCTTTTAATTTGTTTTGTGACCACTGAGGATGCAACTTGACGGACAACCTCCCAGCAGCAGCTTGATCTAAGTAGTGACTGCTCTGAGGTCTCTAGATTCTTTACTAGATCATATTTGAAATCGATTGACCCCAGTTCACCATACAGACACAGTAAACGCATGTGTTCATACAGGGAAAACATAAAGGGATTGAAGGTCCAAAGGTGAAAAGGCTGTTTTTCTACAACCATGAAGTACAGTTTTCCTTTGCTTTGCTTTGCTTCATTTTAAGGGATGCTCAGATTCTGCTGCCGCTGCATGAGTTTTAGTGCTGTAAAGCTAAGAAACACAGCAAGCAGCAAGGCCTGTGATAACATCACAAGTAGAGGTGGCACCCAGGTTCTCAACCTGCTCAGCTGATGCTCTGTCACACATTGCAATTTAACTCCTACAAGGACATCCCTGTTAATGTAACCTGCTGTCTGGTTCAGGAAATCAATCTGAAATGTGAAGTGATAGGAGAGAGGCCTGTTTGTCACATTACCCCATGCAGATATGTAATGAGGAAATGGAACTCACCATTATTCACCAGCACATGGACTGGACAATTCTTTGCTCTAAACTGCTGCACAAATTGCCGAATAGACTTCATGGAAGCCAAATCACAGTATAAAAACTCCACTAGGAGAAAAGAGAAGACAAACAAACCAGAGTTAAGACAGTTATAAAAATAAGAAAACACATATGTACATCATCAAAGACTCCTGTTAAAAGGTCCTCTGGAAAGTGAAGGTTTTAAACTGAACTAGGTTTTGAAAATTATTAGTAAGGCTGGCTGGTCTCAGAGGATTTCTTTCTGCTCTTTCTTCCCTCCACTTCTAATTTAACCTCCTGATTTTTCACAGAGCAAATATGAGGAATGCGGCATGCCAGGGGTGAAGAGGTGTTTCAGATGGACCAAAGATGTTCAGATCCCACTGCTTTTTCCATTTCTGCCATTTAGGATGAGGGCCTACAGCTCCCCAGTACAGCAATGAACAAGGCAACAAGAAGCTGGAAATCAGATGAGGGGTGGACAAGTCACACTGGGCACCACTATGCTTCCCTGTTGTTCTGATGCCAAACATGCAGCTCTGTGGTTTTTAAAGATTACACGCTGAATGTCTCAAAATACATTCTAACATCATTATGTGGTTTATTTCCAAGAAAATATATTTGACAAAAACATCCTTCTTACAAAGCATTACTCAGTCATTACCTCTCACTTGAATGCTATAAAATTAATTTTAAAAGTAAAAATGAAACATTATCTACATTCCTTCAATAATTTTAACCCCATCAGATCTGAAAACTCTCCTTCTGCCTCAGTTGCTCAGCTTTCTCCCCCTAGATCTCATAGCACCACTTCATCTGCTGCTCTGCCTCACATGACAGCCATAAAGAGGGTTACAAATTGCAGACAGAAGAGGTCCCCCACAGAAGCAGCTCATTTTTTTTTGGAAAGCCTGCAGTGGTCAAAAAGAATACAAAAAGAGGAAATAATAGAAAAACGTGACCTTACCTACCTGTCTTAGCTTTTTAGGAAGCATACATATTGCATGCCAGACTTTTGCTTTGTTTCAGCAATAGCTAAATTTTAAGCAAGAACATCATAGAATCATAGAATCAAAGAATCACCAAGGTTGGAGAAGAACTCTGAGATCATATAATCCAACTGTCAGCCCATCACCACCATGCCCACTGACCATGTCCATCAGTGCCACATCTAATACATTCCTTGAAAACCTTCAGGGATGGTGACTCCACCATCACCCTGGGCCACCCCTTCCAGTGCCTGGCCACTCACTTGGAGAAGAAATTTTCCTAATATCCAACCTGAATCTCCGCTGGTGCAACATGAGGCCATTCCCTCTCATCCTATCACAGTTATGTGGGAGAAAAGGCCGAACCCCACCTCGCCACAATCTCCTCCCAGGGAGTGAAGTGAGGTCTCCCCTGAGCCTCCTCTTCTCCAGACTGAACAATCCCAGCTCCCTCAGCCACTCCTCATAAGACTTGTGCTCTAGATCCCTCACAGCTTTGTTGCCCTTCTCTGGACACGCTCCAGGTCCTCAGCTTCTTTCTTGTAGTGAGTATTCAGTGTAGGTGCCCATTGTGGTTTGCTACATGTCCTGGTGGGACCACAAGTTAGTGAGGTGTTGTTAACTCCATCCCAGCCAGATCCAGTACCCGAGGGCACTGAGGAGGATTTGTTTGAATCTTTTCCTTATTGTGAATTTTCCGAGAAAGGTCAAAAGGCTTTTAAACCTCAGAGAAACGGGCTGTACAAAGCACCATTGCTCACTTTATCCTTGAAGGACAAGTTTGTACTTTGGTTTGATTTCATCAAACTTGCTGAGTTTCAGAGCTGTGGCAGCCTCTGCCTGGCCCCCAGCGGGATTTTTGCCACCATGACTGAAGACCGCAGCTCCTACCCTGTGTGAGTTCCAGGTTCTTGCTGCATTTTCCCCATTGCTTATTCCCCCTCTCACTGTTGCTCTCCCCTTTGCTCAGAAGGAAGCAATAGCCACCCCTTCCTCACGCCCCCTCTTGTAGAAGGAACAGCTTCTAAAAGAAATGAATACTGAAGATATCTGCACATACATGCTAAAGAAAACCTTTCTTACCAAGATATTAAACTATTTGGTAAACAGACTACAACACAGCACAGGCTGCAAGAAAGGACGTTTCTCACTGCTCTTATCCCCAATACATCAATGATGTTTGCCACATTGTTTCATCCTGACACAATCAAGGCTGCAAGCTGCACCTATGATCGTTCTATGTAACCTATTTGTATAATACGGGTTGAGGCAGGCTGCAGGCACAATTCCAAGCTAAATAACAGAACGATCACAGCTCTTATTAAAATCCTCTATAGAAAAACATCTCCTTCAGATCCCCATGGTTCTACACAGTATGGATACATCCTGAATCTAGACAGCACTAGTTCGTGGCAATGGTCTTAGTGAATTTATATAAATTATTCAGTAGCACTTCCAGAAAGAGGGAGTGTAGATTCCAGCTAAAAAACACTTTAAATTCACTTTTTTTTTTTTCCTAAATAGTTGTAAAGTCAAACTATTTCAACAACACTGACTCACGTGAATAAGACTGAATAATTTAAGTTCCCTACAGACCTTTAGGAAGTTTGCAATTTTGCTTAATTTTACCAATGTCCTACAAGTGGAGGTGCCAAGGAAATGCAAAAGTCATTAGCTCCTGTTAAAGAACAGAGGTGATTGAGTCGTTCCTCTTGCGGGCTGAAGGCTATGTAAAACCATCACTGTAACTGCTCAGACACACACAACTTGGTTGTACAAATTTATTGGTAAATAAATAATGTACTGGAAGAATCCTTTCTAATACAAAATACTCATCTTGGTACAGAAAACACGGGGTTTCTGTCAGCTGCAGTATTTGGTGGCACAGTGTAGGATCCAACCACTCCTTTAACACTTGTATGGATTGTGGCAGTGTTGGTTACTCTTCTGGCTTTTTGCTAATGCTACTATACATTGGAGGAGAGCGCAAGCCTGAGAACAACTAGTAAGATAAATTTTAATTTATCCCATCATCCAATCTCAAAATTCTCTTTTCTGAACCACCAACAGCAGCCTACACTGTGGTGAGATAACCACTGAGGTAAGGCAAGTGCATTTCAAACTGACCACTACAACCTCACCCTTCCCAGAAATTAACTTTTTGCTACACCGTTCCCATCTGTCCTCCCTTAATCCTGCGGTTTTGCAGGGGAAGAGCTGTCATCTGTTATGACTGTACTGTGATTAGACCAACGGGTGAGACTATCATGACTAAGCTTATTTATTTGCTTACTTGGGAAGTGTGTGCTCCTATTTTGTAATTGTAAAATATTTTCCATCAAAATATCAGAACATGCTTTGGAAAGGAAAACAAACAAATCAAGCCCCAAACTTTTATTTTTGCTCACAAGGCAGAAATCTTAATAGCCAAAGTTCTTATTCATGCTCATTCACGGATGGTGGGTCTTCCCCAGCTTCACCAGAGGCAGCACCAGGCTGCCTGAGATGTCACCCCACTCAGCAAAAAGTGGATCAGAAAAACTACTCTAAGTCAATCTCTGCAGGGCTATGAATAGGAACTGACTTTCTTCTTTGTCTCACAGTCTGAGTACTTTGTTTTAATATTGTGCCAAAGAATTATGCATGTGGAAGCTAAAGATTAGGATTAGTATTTACAATATTTCAAAGTATGTACAAAAATACTAAATAAAACATTTTTAAAAATGTCTTTATTAAAGACCAGCATTTAACAATGTGAATGAATGACCAAACCTGAACTTGAACTCAGAATGTGAATCAGAAACAACAAGGGCAATAGATTTCTGTGTAAGTTAGGTATGAGCAAGGAGAATAAAAATGCACAATAACAGCAAGCAAATGGAAGTACAAGACAAAATTAATGTTTAGACATGTCACTTTTTATCATTTCAGTCAGTCTGCCACTAGACTTCAAGTGCCTATCACTCAGCCTTTGTGTTTAATAGTAAAGTCATAAAAATTAACCGTTTCTTTCATTTGCTGCACATCATTAAGAATAAAAACAGAGAATATGATATACATTTAGAATATCAGAATATCTATATTTATAAAATATCAGAACTAAATATATAGAATACCTGCAGCTAATTCTACTGAAATATCCTAATTTATAACTTCTCCCATTTTATCTCTCCTTCTCCTATTCATCCCCTTTCTTTCATAGACTTCTAGAATGACAGACATGTTTCTTTCTTCTAACGGATATGTTCCTTACTCTTATGTAAACAATCTCTCCAGTGAAAGCAAGTCGGTATTTGTCAAACACCAGTGAAAATATTCACTGTTAAAAATATCTTATAATTATTGTGATGTGATGACTCAGTTGTCTGAAAATTATTATTTAATAAAATATGAAAGAAGAATTTCCCAAAAGACATGTAGAGTTACTACTGCCATTATCTACATATGGGCAGATGATACATATATGATGGTGCTGCAATTGCTGCTTTGCCTAATTGCTTGCTTTTAAACACGCATCTGTTGCAGCATGTTTTCAGCAGCAGTTTTTCTGGCTGCTCCTCAATAGATGTGTACAAATCCCACAAAGTTATGCTGGTTCACAGCACAGGGTACCACTGAGTGCCTGCACAGCTCAGTGTCTGTTCCTGCTCTGCACACCCTCAGCTTACATCGTGATACTTGCTAACATCACTGGAGCTGACAGACGGGCACCTTGGAGAGCTATCTCACACCATGTGCCCCACAAGAGCCTGATGTAGGTTTGGAAAATTTCCCCAGGTTTCCACCTTAAGGGTCAGCTTCCCATTCTGCATTTCATTTTGGCTGCTTCTACATGTTGCTAGCATGGGATTCATTCAAAGAAAAGCCACAACTCTGCCCAGAGTGGCAGGGAGCTGAGATTTCCTTCTTCAAGATGGGAAGAAGACTGTGGAAAGGTTTGCTTTGCCCATTTGCCACCCATCTACCCAGTGTTCTAAGGTACCAGAGGGAGCAGCTACTTCTCCAGTTACACACGAGGAATGGTTCCTCAACAAGGTCAACACAAATGCTCAGGAGCCACAAATTTGTGCTGCAGAACATGTTGTAAAAACTCCAGGTGGGCACATTGTTCTTTGGTTGCTGTATCCCAAGGGTGCACAGAGGAGTTCGGCTGATCATCTGCTCTTCTGCCTCACAGTTACATTTCAGCATATACACAGGGCAAGGAGAAACTTTGTCCTGCTCATGACAGAACACACCATGCTTCTGAGCACCTGCATGGTTGCTGTTTATCAGAAATTGCACTTAATGAGGTGAATATCAGCTGGTGCTGCGTCGCAAAGCTGAAGAAGCTGTGTCAGCAAGGTGGCAGGTGGAGAAAGAAGTGGAGCAAACACCAGCAGGGATAAAGCATGAATCAGGAGAAGACATAAAATGGTTCTGGATGAAGCCTCCTTTGGTTTTGTCACGGCACCACCTTTGTCGACATTAATAAAAAGTATATCTTTGTCTGGCCCAGTCTTCAAGGACAAGCCTGGTATCTCCCTTCTCCATTTCTGAAGTCCTGTGAACCTCTTTCCATAAAACAAGGTGTCCCAGAATCAACCCATCTTTCTAAGCAAGCCCTGTTCATCTGCATGTTCATTTGCACGTCTTCCAGCCAAGAGAAAAGCCATTCTTGTTCAAAACAGGGCTGCCATGAGCTGGGGGTGAACTCCTGAGCAGCTGTAAATCCTGACCAGCTGAGTTCAAAAACTGTAGCCAGAAACCAGGCACTATATGACAACATCACAAGCGGAAAATGCAAAAGCAGTTTAACACTGTTAACACACCTCTGGAGTCTACCGGTCTACAACCTGGGCATACATGGAAGCACACAAGCCCCTGTCAGCAGCATGTGCATCTTCTTAACAGAATATTCCTGTTATCTGGGATTCACTCAGGGGACGGGGTGTAAGTCTGCACAGATGTACACGAATGTTTCCAAATGTCTGCAGAACTCTTACTTTAAAAGGATTGCTAGGAACAACAAAAAGCAAAAACAGGCAAATAAAGTGTGTACCACCAGCTGTGCATCAGTGAGACAATCATCACAAATCCTGCCAGCACAGACAGCATCTCCTACTGATGCTGTGTTCCTGCCCTTGTGCACTTGATAATCTCTCTGGCTTCTACACCACAGGCAGTAGCGCTTAAGATTCTGCCCCACTCTGTATAAGGAGCCAAGATTAACAGGAATTAAAGTGATTAATGCGTAGAAAATTCTATTGTGTGCAATGGTACCTGTGCACTGGTTCACCCTTAATTCCAGCTGCAGTAACGGTGACAATCTGCAGAACTCTGACTCCTATTTCCCAAATTATTTTAAGCATTTCATGTACCAAAAATGTTGTCTGTTGCTCGCTGGACACCATATAAGTCTCGCCCTCAGTCTTCCCCTCTGTCCTTTATTGGTCAGAATAACACTGTGGCATTTATCCAGATCACTGATCTTTCATAGACTTTGACAGATGATGAAAAAAATTATCGACCACAGCTAACCCTTGCACAGGTTTACTGTCTGAGCTAATGTTTTTGATACGCCATTGAAGAAAAGGACAGATGGAACACATCCATCTGGCAAAGTGTGTAAATGCAGTGCCATGGATTAAAATAGTGAGCATATTTAAAGACATACAGCTAGGGTACGATCATTAAAAGCTACACTCACAACTCAAGTTATACTAGTTTGTCTGCAGCCTTCCAGAAAGTAAGCAAGAACACCCAAATTCAGCTGCGAATTCTCTGAGTCATCCATTTGAGTGCCACCAACTTTAGAACCATAGAATCATTTGAGTTGGAAGGGACCGTTAAAAGTCATCTAGTCCAACTCTTCTGCAATGAACAGGGACACCTACAGTTAGACCATGTTGCTCACAGCCCTGTCCAGCCCAAATCTGTCCACCACCTCTCTGGGAAACCTCTTTCAGTGCTTCATTATCCTTACTGTAAAAAACTTTTACTTTATATCCAATCTAAGTCTTTTCTGTTCTAATTTGAAAGCATTTCCCCATGTCCTATCACTACTGAAGAGTCTGTCCCCTTCCTTCTTATAGCCTCCCTACAGATACCAAAAAGCTGCTATCTCGTCAACTTGGAGCCTTCCCTTCTCCAGGTTGAACAGCTCCAGCTCTCTCTGGGGAGGTGTTCCATCTCTTTTATCATTTTTTGGCCCTCCTCTGGACACGCTCCAACAGGTCTGCCTCTCTCCTATACTGAGGACTCTGCATATGAACACAGTACTCCAGGTGAGGCTTCACCAGCGCAGAGAAGAGGGGCAGGATCACTTCCCTCGACATGCTGATCACACACCTTTTGATGCAACCCAGGATATGGTTGGCTTTCTGAGCTGCCAGGGAACAGTGCTGGCTCATGTCCAGCTTGCCATCCACCAGTACCCCCAGGTTCTTTTCAGCAGGGCTGTGCTCTATCCTTACATTCCAGATTGTATTGATAGATTAAAGGTAGTTTAAAGAACTTCTTGAGCCCCATGCAAGTGTATGTGAGCAGGCCCTGGCTGCCATTCTCCAGACTATGCACTGAAAAAAAGAGCTTAGCATTGGTGATCATGATATAAAGGAAACTTCACACTGAGCAAATGTTAGAAGTTCATGCTTCCCCCTCCCCCAGGATGATTTGAACATTGTCTGCTCAAAGAGGCATTGAAAAAAAAAAGGCATTTTGTGGTGCTATTACTTAACGGTGTAGCTTTAACCTACTGTACTAAGAGAAATGAGAAAAAAAAAAAATCTTTAGCCTTCCAAAAGATACTTTTTCTTTCAGACATGGAAGAGTAAAATAAAAAAGAAATCTGTCCTCAGAAACCATGTGAACAGTCTTTCACCTTCATAGCAGCGCTTTCACCTTCATAAGAGAAGTGTGTGTCTAGTCCAGTGATCCTTTAACCTGTTAAATTCAACAAACACTCTGATAACTCTTTTGCACCGGTTAATCAAAGTAAGCCAATTTTCAGGGTAAGAGCAGTGTTCCAGTTCCATTACTGCTAGTTTCTTCAATAATTTCCGGATTATTAGATCACTACAGGAGGGTTCCCTGAGCAGCTTCACTGTTCATGTTGCCAGAGTGCTGGGATTTAACAGCAATGCTAAAAGGAGGCAGTCCATGTAAAGCACCAGAATGGCTTGTGCGTGACTCTGGTAATTGCAGCACAAGATGACGTTACTTAAACATATGATCATTTTAGCAGAATTCCTACACTGCAGCATAGAATTATCTAGGTTTTCCAAAAATGTAAGTAGTTTTTTGTTGTATAATATTCAGTATTTTCAGTTCAGCAGAGACAAGGCATGCCAAAGAAATGAGCTACAATGAATTTGTAAGAAAATTTTAGATGATGGTGGAAGCAGGACAAGATTAGTGGGATCCACAGCCAGCTCTCAGAGTGAGAAAGGTTATCTCAGTTTTGTGTGGGTAAAATTTCTTCCAGATTATTGAATGGGGAGGCTTTATTCTTCTATAAATAGCAAACGGAATCATAGATACATAGAACATTTCCTCAAATTCTTGCTGGAAATTACATTCCATCTCCCTCTTCCTCTCTTTAGTTTAGGCGCACTGTTCCAGTCCTAAACCGGAACAGGTTGCCCAAGGAGGTTGTGAATGCCTCCCCATCCCTGGAGGCATTCAAGGCCAGGCTGGATGTAGCTCTGGGCAGCTTGGTATGGTGGTTGGTGACCCTGCACATAGCAGGGGGGTTGAAACTACATGATCTTTGAGGTCCTCTGATTCTGTGATTCTATGATAAGGTGCACATCATCCAGATTTATGACTGCAGAGAAACAAAGTCCTTTGATAGCCTCCCTTGTTGCTGTGGGAAGATTTTCTTTGGTTCCCCACCAAACAACTGCTTTGGGAACCTTTCTGCCCTAATTTATAGTACCTGCTCTTGTATCTTCACATAGGTTGAAAGCAACTGTATGTTTAGTGGCTTCATAGCCCCATTCAGAAACCTCTGGAGAAATGGTGAGAAAATGATGTGCCCTCATCTGTTTTGAGCTAGGCTGTTATTTGGAAAAAAAACTAAGATGTGATGCAGTGGAAATGCTTTTCAAATCTCTTTTCAGTGTTGAGGAAGGCAGCACTGATCCTGCTCAATGTTAAGTATGTTTTGTTCCCTCCATGGGGAACCAAACCAGGAGGACAAGTTCAGGTAAATGCCCTCTGCTGCGCAGGGATAGATAAGCTCACAGTAGGCACTGGAAGATTCATCATTTAAAGACAGAAGAATAGATGGTTTAGAATATCCCCATTCCTATTATACACACTTCAAGGTCTATTTTCCTCTTTCTCCTGGTAAACAGATTTTTATATTACATTTCATTGCTATATTTTGTGAATTGCAGATATGTTGCTTTTTCTCCTTGGATGACATTTATTCCTTGCAGTGACTGAACCCTACACTGTGACTTATTTCTCATTTTAAATCCCAAAATATACGGTGTGTATTCGAGACACACATTCTAGCATCCCTATATTGACACTCCATTGGGAATGAAATTCAAGTGAAAAGTTGTTTGGGAGTAATACTGTGTAAAGATATTAAGATAAAAACCAGCAAGGCTTTTACAAGATGACAAAATAGAAAGGTACTGCAGAGTAAGCTAGGAGTATGAATTTTCCTAGAAAAGACACTGAGTTCTCAACTGATTTAAACTGATATAGTTCTGTAAGTAAAAGAAGGTATCACTTCTTTCCTGTTTCTGAATTCTGGACTTGCATACTACCAACGTATCTTTTGGGTTGTGTCACTTAAATTTAAGACATCGAATCACATTCAGAATTTGATGGTCAGGATTTCCTGGACAACTACATAGAAACACAGAAAGAGCAACAGTGAGGACCAGACAAATCCTAGCAATTTTTTGTTGTCAGCCTTCTTCAAAATATTTTATTGAACATGCTCCCTGACTAAAACATGCACCAGCACTCCTCATGAGTTTTTTCCCCCTTGGCTTGCAGCATTTCTTTTCTATGTGAAGTGTACTGTTCACAAGCAAGTGTAATTTATTTATTCGAAATAATTTCTCCAAGGTAGCCAAACCCTGTCACTTCAATTTAGTTTCAAATTAGCTACCTCATTCATGACATTACATCCTTAAATGTTTCTTCCCTCAGCCTCCCTAATTATTTTTTTAAAGTGAAAGTTGACTTCCTTCACCTTATATAAGTCATAAAAGAAACCTTAACACTTTCCAAACACAGAATAATAGAGAAAAAAAATAAATAAAAAAAAGAAAGACAAAAACACATGAGCTTCAGTGAAATACAGAACTTTCAAAAAATAAAGGGGTCACTAAAACAGGGCTACCTTAATTATGGGCATGCCTACAGATATGCTATTTGTAGAACAGATTTCTTTTAGTTACTACAGTAAAGAACCTACAATTCCAATTAGCCTGGTTTTGGGTTGAAATAGTTCAGAGCTGACAATATCCCCATTCTTATCGTGGCCTAGAATCGACCCAGGTCACTTGGTTATTACTGGTGTAGGTTTGGCTTCTTCTGTCCCATCTGGAATGTAAATGTCTAGAGAAGTGAGCTGGATGAGTTGTAACATTCAGTCACTTAATTTTTACCTGCTGGTATAGATATTTTTAAAATAGACGAAGACCTTCTGTGCTACCTTAGGGTAAATATCAAGGGTTTCAATCAAAACTCATAACTTGCATGTCTTAGTCTGCTGTGCAGGCACTTCTTTCCATGAGCCAATATCAAGTATATACTTGGGGACTGGAAAACAAATCAGTCTTAGTAGGATTGCTGGTCAACAGTACACCTAAATATTTCATAATAAATCACATTTTCAATTCCTGACCAAAGTTTAATATCGGAGAACCATCAAGTGATGGCAAACAACTCTCCTATTGGCTACATTTCCTGAAGAGAGCTGGCATTTTCTGTGTATGACTATTTATCATTTCAAAACAACCATAATATAAGCTTCCAGTGTGAAGAATAATCTTTGTAGTAGGCTTTGGTATTACCATGAAAGTAGTTCAGCAAATACTCTGTTCTACACCCTCTGGGGTAACACGCAGAAGCTGATAGTGTCTCTTCATTGGAATCCTTAAGGACAAAAAGCTCACAAAGTCAGGTAAAATAACACAAAGAAGAAGGGAATAATATTTCCAAGATTCAAACGAGCATAGCTTAGAATACAACATCTTTTGTTCTGGCCATTAGAAGTGCCCACAATTCATAGTTCAGCATACACCACCTACTCTTTCCCCACAAGCTTTCTGCTGTTTTCCTTGTGTCAGTTCAAGCAACAAAGTGCTGAGTCAGAGCAGCTCACAGATCACGCTTCGACTAACTTCATTCTTCACTCCTTCCACACAGCTCTGCTAGTACAACTGTTTGCCCTGGCTCCTGCCAACCGACACCTGGGATGTTATCTGTGTTATAGCAAAGGAACATAAATTGCCTTGGGCAGCACTGCTGTCATCCCTCCCTACTTCAAGAATCAGGAGGCCTACGCTTGCTTTCCCCCTTTCCCCATATCTGATACTAGGAAGTTTCAAGCTTAAGAAGCCTTTAGGACTGCAGAGGGCTTCTAAGGCATGATTCATCCGACCTGTTCCACAGATCTAGTTTAAGGTGAGATGAATCATGTCCCGCATCTACTTATTGCTCTCCACAGACTGCAAAGAGAGCTTGGGGACACTGACTCAGATTTAAACCTCTGAGTTATAAACCTCAAAAATTAGGTGATTTGAATCCCAGCTTTCAGATTCAATTAATAATGAACAAATAAAGAGCAAAAAAACAGAGAACTGGGCATGCATGCAGATGACTAAGTGTTATTCACTGTACACAAGATTAGGGAAAATAGAATGAGAACTTTCAGGAGGATCTTGCCAAAGTATCTCAGATAGCTGGGTAACACAGTGAAAAGTCATACTTCAAAAAGATAAGGAGTCTTGCAGGGAGTGTTTGAATTCTTTTCATATTGTGAATGCCTCTGAAATAACTGTGACTTCTCAACATAAAAACTGAAATGTTATCACACACCCTAATTGATAAGCACACCCTGAGAGTGGAAGAAGGTAAATATAATTGTGGTGCTTGGGTCTGGTGTCATTATGTGTGTACAAGCACATAACTGAGACTGAGCTTAAGTAAACTGAGCAAGACATTACCAATTCTAAAATAATGACAGTATAACTTTGCATCCCAGGTGCGTACTGGCAGTTTTGCTGCTGCTGTATAAACCACACAGCTCTCGGACCTACTAAACTTCAGCAGAGATCTTACAACTTAGCAAAGTGAGAGGAAAAAGAGGTGCAGAAGGATAAAATGCCAAGAACAGAAACAGCTTCTTGAGTTTCTTAATTTCTGTCTCAGAAGCTGCTCAGTACACTGGACTCCACCTCCTTTCTCTCTTTGTTTCCATACAGAGACCTGTCTTATTACTTGCAGGACTGTATTCATGTAATAAAAGCTGGTTTTCTGTGTTTGTTTTGCTGTTGTTGGGTTTTTTGTTTGTTTTGTTTTGTTGTTTGTTTGTTTAAGATCAATTTAAGAAACTTTAGAACCTTTTTCTCCCTGGTCTTGTTTTGTTCCTTACTTTGTTATTCTTCTTATCTCCTTTGCTGGTCCTCCATGACTTTTACCAGGATCACTCTAATGCAGTGTCCCTGTTGAGTGATCAGACTTTAAATAAATCCTCTTTCATAGCAGTTTCCTGTTAATGCTGACCTGACCTGGAATTTCAGGCAATGTAATTCAGAGCAGTTGTGCGAGAAGCCACAGTGCTCTTCTTCTGCAACTCAGTATTTAGTGTTATGGTAATTTTCTTTTCCTCCTGAAGGCAGACTGGCTTTTGGGCATCTTAATAATTCTTTTAAGCTCAAGGAGGGTAGGTTTGATTGGATATCTGGGGGAAGTTTGTTACTCTGTGAGTGATGAGGCACTGGCACAGGCTGCCCAGAAAGGTTGTGGATGCCCCGTTCCTAGAAGTGTTCAAGGCCATGTGGGATGAGGCCCTGGGCAACCTGGTGTAGTACCAGATCTGGAAGTTGGTGGCCCTGCCTGTGGCAGGGGGGCTGGAACTTGATGATCCTTGGGGTACCTTCCAACAAAAGCCAATCTGTGATTCTGTGATTCTATGATTCTTGCTCTTAGGAATGCTCATCCTGTGCATTGTCCAGCATCAGTTCATGCTGATTACTCTTTTCATGAAACATTATGTGGATTTTTTTCCCTTCATTAGAAACAAAAAACAGAACTCTGGGAATGAAATGTTTGCCTAAAAAGAGTACAGTGTCATTTGGGGGTCATTTGGGAAAGAAATGTGTACTTTTGACCACATAAAAGCCTATTTTTTTTTAAGAAAAACAAAACAGAACATTTTTCCCCAAAAGTTCAGGAGCAGTACCAGATGAACAAAAAATACTAACTTAGGTATACAGGAATGATGTTAGAAGCAACCACTGTGCCTAGTGTTCTTGAGGCCAGGCCTCAGTAATCAACAGAAGATGTCACAGAGATGGCTGTGCCTGAAGTTGCACCCTTCCCTATATTAGGTGGTTATCATCTCTTTACCTCTGATTTAAACCTCTGAACATCAGGAAGCATTACTGTACTGTGCGGCCCTAAACTTCCTCCCATCTCCAGTATGTACAAGCACAGCTGTGAAGTCCTGCTTTGTCATTTTAAACACTGCCAAAAAACACATTTTACAAGTTTGGTGGTCCTGTCACCAATGCTGACAGCACATGGAAAATCTGGCTTGTGGGTTCTCTGAACCTCAAAAGAACCCTAACCCTTAGGTCCCACTGCAGTAGCTACCAGGCAAGAGGAGAAGCTGGGGCAAAGTGCCCTCAGTCCGTGAAGCTGAAGCTGTGCCACTTTGTGGAAAGGATGGCTTGACTGCCATGGAGCAGAAGGGAAGCAGAAGAGCAGCCACAAGACAGGGGCCAGCTGATTCCAGGGTTCTGAATAGAAGAGCTGTGATTTTTGCAGCCTCAGTCCTAGAGCTGCTAATGAATTTTATGTTAAACAATCCTTGGTTGGGCCACTTCCCATCCCAGCTGACTAGATGTCTGATACTGGGCTCTGAATTGCCCTTTGTAGATCTAATTTCAAGTTACTTCTGCAAGTTGCGTTTGGATGAGTGAGTCCAGTAGGTGCTTTGGGAAATGTCTGTAATCACAGAAAAGGTCACTAATGGCAGAATGGAGAGCAGCGGTATTCATAGTTACGGTTATTGTTGACCTCAGAAAAAGTTAAACTGCAATCTCAAAACTTCAGCAACCTTCCCCCCTGACCTATCTAATCCTGAGAGTATAATATTGAGTAACTCCTGAAAGAAATTCTTGAGTTTTCTTCCTTTTGTTTGAGCTGCTACTAAACAGCTTCCTCAGAACCCAACTGCACTGATTCAGTGGAACTGTTGGTTATTTTCAATGTGACTATTTTATTTTTGTTTGGATCTGTTTGGATCACTGTAGATAGAAAGCAGCTTACACGGAGGCATGGTCAGTACCACATCCACCACATCCACAAGCACATGCTTCCCCTAAAATTAACATATGAATTGGCTCAAAGGTTCTGTGTTGCCCTCTTGAGAAGCCTCTCTTTCCAATATAAGCATGGAAAACATTCCAACTCAGGCAACTGCAGAAAAGGAGGAGAAAGCTCCTCCTCCAGACCTGAATTTCTCTTTTGTAGAAGAGTGCAAGGTGAAGAAAATGTGTTAGTGATACTACAATGACAGCAGCTGAGCTGGTCACGTTGGTCAGTATAGAAGTATAGCTACAGTAGAAAGTATGAGAAGTGTATGAGTGTATTTCTGAGAGCAGCTGTTCTCCAGTTAGCAGGGGGGAAACCAGCAGTAGGCAGAAAAGTATGTCTTCTTTTGAAGTGATAGTCACAGCACTGCCGTTTGCTCCGCTGCATACTCTCCAGGGACAAACTTTTAAATGGGGGGAGTGAGAGAAACAGGCTCTCATTAGTCTGTTTTATAACCAAGTACAACTTAAAATAGGCAAACTGGATTTTTCTAGTTGTTCTTTTAGCCAAGAAACAGAAACTCGGAATTCTTAGCAGGGAGTTAATAATGTATGAAATTATTCTTCCTACACTTTCTGATGTATGCTCAGTTTGCTAAATGAAGGAGCTAGAAATTCACCATAGATCACTTTTTCCACTACGGTGACAGCTGTAGTCCTGACACTGTGAAGAAGAGCAGCAGAGAACTGCAGCTGGCAGGATTTGGGAAGGGTTGGGTTTTTTTTCTTTCTAGTGTTTAAACAGCAATTTTGGGGAAGAAAACCTCCTTTCCTCTCCGTAATGGGAAAAAAAATAGGCAATAATTGTTATGCAATCAGGTATGCTCATCTAGTAGACTGACTCTAGCAGCACTGCTGATCTGAATACTGTGTTTCAAATATGTTTTGAATTGCTGCAGAGCTCCAGACGAGCACAGCCACAAGATCAAACGGCTGCAATGCAAAATGTTGGTGCAGCATGCTGCAACATATCAAAACCACACTAATGGAGCTCAGCAGACGTTCACCCATCATAGTACGTCCTTGAGCCCAGATTTAGGGCCCAGCTCAACTTGCACATGCAGAGGGCTGACTCAGGCCTCCAGCTCCAGGATGTGCATCGCAGGGCCCATCCTGGCATGGTTGGGAGAGAAGGCCCCGTCCCTCACCCAAAAAAGGGCAGATCAGCTGGGCCAGCACCTATCCAGGCATCTGTGTCAGAAGAAGGGGAGAAAGGGGAAGTAGAGTCACAGCTAGACCCTGAGCAATCACCAGCACCAGAGCTGTGCACTTCTGGCTGCTCTATCAGCACAACACTGATCTCTCCAACCACTGTTCAGGGAACCGAAGTAAATCTGGTTAGCTTTGTACAAAGCTTGGGAACAACACATTTTTAATGGGCAGGTAAAACACTAATTTAAGGATAAATTATATATTTGGGTTAGCAGCTTGGCTGTTTTGTTGCTTCATTCTTTCAGACTACTTGGACTGCAGCCATCAACACTCTGTGATTTATCTCTGTTTAATTTTTCCACTTTTTCAGACCCTTGGCTGTTGATAATTCAATTTTTGGCAACTGCAGCCCTTCACTTCCTATTACAAGTTATACCCCAAGGCAGACATACTGCCATCTGCCCTGTAATGGTGGTGGTAGCTAGTGGATGTGAAGAGGCAAATGTCCAGATGCCGCCTGGGCTCTGAGGCAGCTCTAAAATGCAAATAATGCTTGGACTAAAAGTACCTTTTGAATTCAAATATTAGCCACTCAGAAACATTAGGATACTTGCCCCGGGGACTCCCTCCATCCTGTCGTCTGCATATTGCTCATCCCAAGAGTTCTAGTGGCTGCAGAAACCTAAACAATTCCCTCCGCCTACTCTCCAAAGTCATCAAAGGACAAACTGGTCTTCATCCAGCCATCCTTCAAACACACTCACTTCACTTCCTCCGTCATCCTCTCCTCCCAGTCTTCATGCCCTCCGGAAGAAATCTCTCTTGCCTACAGCAAGCCACCAACTTGTGCTCTGCCAAGATGTGCTCCTTGCCCAGCTTCTGGCAGCAGCTCTCCGCCACCAGCAAAAGGTGCTAGGCTGGGTTTCAGACCTGGGAGGCAACATTCATTCTCTATAAAGACTCATAGCCATTCAAGTCTTGATCTGAAGTGAAGGAGGATGAGAGGTTTGTGGATAGAAAGTTGGACATGAGCCAGCAGTGCATGCTTGAAGACTGGAAGGCCAACAGTATCTTGGACTGTAACAGAAGAGGGGTGGCCAGCAGGGAGAGGGAGGGGAGACTGTCCCTGTCCACTCTGCCCCCATCTGGAGCTCTGAGTCCAGGCATGGGGCTTTCGGCACAAAAAGGTTATGGAGCTGTTGGAGTAGTTCCAGAGAAGGGCCAGAAACATGAACAAAGGGCTGGAGCACTTCTCCTATGAAGAAAGGATGAGGGAGCAGGGCTTGTTTAGCGAGGATAAAAGAAGACTGAATGCTGCACAGATCAGCACCACGGTAACCCATTTTTCTGACTTCCTATGCAACACTAGGCCTGACCCAAGAATTACTCATTCTGAGTTGAACGCATAATTTCATGATGAGCTACAGCAGACCTTTATAAGCTGGTAGCTGGGAGAAATTAGCGAGGAACATGGATGCTATGTTTTCTCCACAGGGCGAGTTGTCCTGAGATACAGAAAACCCGCGTGGCCAAGGCTGAATGTTCCTGTTCTCTGATAAGAAACAAGACCAGGGTGATCAGACCTATGTGATCACCAAGGCAGCAGAGAGTTGTTCATGACATCACTGGACAATTTCTTTGTTCCCTTCTCTCTCTCCTTGGATAAATATTTAGGTGCATAAACTGCAAGTCTTTTGGTATTCCCAGGTAGAGTTTCATCTTGCTCCACCAAAATGGCTCAGTATCTAATAAAGTATCTTAAAAGTTCCTGGACTTTTCAGTGAGAAAGCTGGAATTATTCTCCCTTTTGATAGGCATATCCCTGCATAATACACATCCAGCCCATGTGGATGATTTCTCATGATCCACAGTCCTCATTACCTTTCCAAAAAGAATGAGTTGAAGCAGAAAAAAATCAGGCTCACTAACATCCATTTTCTATTCCAAAAGTCATGAAGAAAAAGGTAAAATGATTACAGATATTTCCTCTAACTATTCTGGAAACTGCCGCATTTTTTTTCTCTTAAGAAATCTCTTTGCCATCACCTGAGCCAAGTAAATAAGGCAGAAAGGGTAGCCTGAGCCAGAGAAGAGAGAACAATTTAAGACATTTGGGCAACCTGGAATGTAATTTTGCTGGAGGGCAATATTCTCTTCCCACATCATTTCATTTTTGTGAAATTAAGGACTCGGTGCAGCTTGGGAAGGCTTTTTAAGATATTTTAATTTCTAACAGAAAAAAATAATAATCACTCTTTAAGATGCTTCACTTGCATGTTAGAGCTAAAAAAATGTAGGTCCAAATTACTACTTTTTTTTCTTTAATCAACCCTATTTTGATATTTATATTCCTTAATATATGCAGAAGTTACATTTTCTCTGCATAAGCTGTGACTCACAGTCATGATTTTATACTACTTTACATTAGGACTGTTTTCAGATCTGTCTCGAAGAAGTATGCATTCAATGAGCACATTGGCAAAGACTTGCTTACTTATAAAAACTGGAAATATTTGGTAAGAATTATCAGTGCTGCCATCTATTTAATCACTGGCAATGGTGGCTACAATACCAGCCTATGCATTTTCACTTCAGTTGGAGTAAGCTGCAGCCATTAAAAGGCAAAAAGGGTGCAAGAAAGGTTGGCACACTAAATTCATAGCATTTCAAAAACCACAGGTTATGTTTCACCTGTGAATTTGAAACAAAAACGTTTGTAGTCTATGCTGGGAGCAAAGAGTCCTGCCACACTCTTTGACATTGATGTAGTTTGCCCACAGTGGGAGCAGTTTCTTATTCTCCTTGCCTGGAGGAGCAAGGCTTACTGTTATATTTCGTGAGTGATATGAGCCCGTATTTAGAAAAAGCTGTTTTATCCTCCTCATCTTTTTCCCAGGAGTAGGAATGTGGGACACACTGGGAATTACAAATCTGAGGCAATATCTTTCCCACTCTGTCACTTCTCCTCTACTTCCTTCCACTAGTTTCCTATTTCTGTTCTTTCAATCCCTCTTTAAAATGTGGGTTTTTTTTGTTTGTTTGTTTGTTTGTTTCTGGTAATAGAGTGTAAATTACCCCTTCCTCCTCTTAACTATATCTGCTCTCTTCTGCAGCTCTTGAATGAAAGCAAAATGAAAGAAGGGGGAAGAAGATGTGTCTTGTACAAAACAATTGGAGCAATCCTCCTAGTAGCTGGAAGTACATATTTCAAGAAGAAGAAAAAAAAAATGTGTCATTCCTGGCAGAAAAATCAAATCTGTCACTTTAAGATTTTGTTTTAACTACAAGAGGTGAAATAAGACCAAGCTATTAGTGGGAAAGTGACAAAACTGATGGCTGACACAAGCGAAAAACTTACCTGCTACTTGTACAATTTAAAGAATAGGCCCACACTCACTAAAAGGTTATCTGAATACTCCTTCTGTTACATGCTGATAAGTTTTTGATTGTCATCTCTTAAAAACAGCTGGGCTCAGAAACCAAGAATTTCTAGGGAAATTCTTTGTATTAAAAACAACAACAACAACAAAATTTAAAAAAAGATATTAATTCTGTAAACCGCTAAAAGCTGAAGTGCTCTTTAAAAGCACAGGCAAGGTGGAAGTAGGAAATTTTAATCTGAAATGAAAATCCAATGGCTTAACACAGAGTTCTATCCATATATCCTAAAAAAAAAAAACACAAAAAGAAACCCCAACAAATCACAATACACAAAAATAAATAAATAATAGCAACAGCAACAAAAAACAACAGGAAAAAAAACAAAAACCGAACAACGCAGGTCAAACAGCATATCTGAGTTGGTGGAACCTTAATTATACTGGATCATACGTAGATATGCTAATTTCATTTCCTTAGCGTATAAATTAATACTAATAATAATAAAAAAAAGCTTCCAAAATGTATTTTTTTCAACATCAAGGAACAATTCCTAGAAACAGCAGCAGAACCTTCACTGCTGTGCAGTTGACTGAAACTTACAGAAGATCTCCTTTCTTTCAAACACTTGGAAAGGAAAACATAGACTGCAGATGCTCATAGGAGAACATCTTAGAAGAGACGTAAGTCACAAAAAGCCCTGACCCAAGTATGTAGGTGACTTGGGAAAGGTTACCCTGCAAATCCTGCTATGCAGCTCATGTATTTAAAACATCACACGATTAGAAAAGCCATAGAAAAGGGTTGATTTTTCCCATAAACAGAGAAACTCCTGTAAACCCTTACTGCAGTTATTGCTTAGTGGGACCCCTTTGAAGCTAAAGGATGAGCTGTCCTGTGGGAAAACGTCAAAGAAGCCAAATAAGGATGCATTAGTGTGGTAAATGCTACATCTTTCAGTATCTGTTTGCAGCTCTGCGTTTCTGCAAGGCAACGTGGACAGCACACCAACGTGCATGTAAGTGACCCAGCAGATACAAATGATGTAGGTCATGACGTGAGCAAATGGTAAAACTGTTAGATCATAAGCAAATCATAGAACTGAAAAAAAATCTAATTCATATCACATTATCAAATCTACCTGAAAAGAACACAGTGGGAAAAATGCTATGAATTTTGAAAAAGCATGAAAGAATTACCAGACCATGCAGAAGACATCTCTGTAACCTATGAGCTATTTCCTGGCCATTTATCATATTTATTCCAGCACTCTCTGTCCTTGATCCATTAAAATGTAGCACCAGTTTTGGAAGTACTCGGGAAAGCACTCAGTGCCATTTGAGCTACCGAGAGCAGTTTGAGCCCAAGGTTTCAGACAGTTTTGTAAAATTGCAAGAGTATTCCTACAAAGGTTAAATACTGTAAAATAATTGTACACCTCTGTCACAAATTCTTTCTCTATTGAAATACTAAAATTGATCTGTGACAAATAATTATTAAGAAATCTTATGAGTGGAAGTACAATGGCAATTTTCTAAATCAATTTAATGGCTGACTTATTTTAATTAGTGGTAAGTTATTTACTGCAAGTTCTTTAATCGCCTTCTATTTACACAAGGGAGCCCCAGTCTTGCCTGAGTATAGAAGTCACTGCATTGATAAACAATAAAGATGTTGTCATGGTTTTCTAATTTTTGCTATTGGTATTCCACATCATAACGTCATGTGGAGCACAGAGAAGAACTACATGCCCCAGAGGACCTCACAGTCAAAGAGGAAAATACGTCACGAAAGCAATGCTCGCTCTCTCTCACTGCCTGGCAGGGAGTGTGGGTGTGCTTCCAAGCCGCGGCGCCTTCAATTTCAAAGTAGGCTTCTCGGTCTTCGGAAACCTCTCTCTCTCTTATTTTACTTGATTTATTAGCCTCAATATCAATTAGATTGTATTATATTGTGTTATCTTGCATTCCGATATCATAGTAAAATAAGTTTTCCTCCTTAGATTGTTGCCGCTGCTCCGTTTGTTTCCTTGAGCCCGGCTCCCATCTCCCTACCCTTTTCCTTTTCCCTTCCCATTTCTGGGGTCAGGGGGCCCACGGGCCTACTGCCCCCTGTCACAGACATAGATTGATCTAGATAACTCCGTGACAGACGTTATCTAATCCTTAAGGTTTTTGTCTGTGATTGCAGAAGAGAGAGCAAAAGAACTGGAAGGCTGATTTTTGCTTTACCCAATAAAGTTAACAACAAGCAAGCTATCTGCAGTTGAGGGTAGGAAGCACGGATTGAACAGACCATCACAAACCATGAGTATATCCACATGCACCAGCTCATATCCCTTCATAAACTCATCAGTCACTGTTTCAGAAATGAGCCTTTTCCCTGGCATTTAAGGGAAAGCTGACTTGTCATCTCACTGCTCCAAACACTGGGAAACTTTTTCTAACTTCTTGCAGCCTAAATCTATCCAAGGCTTATTTATACGTCACTATTTTTGCAAATTGTATTTGCTGTAAATATGTTTGTAATGTTTTACTATTTGGCCCACTGATATATCCATGGGC
This sequence comes from Alectoris magna, assembly GCA_030625065.1. Classification (NCBI taxonomy): domain Eukaryota; kingdom Metazoa; phylum Chordata; class Aves; order Galliformes; family Phasianidae; genus Alectoris; species Alectoris magna. Next base: position 68,084,579 of record CM060560.1, read on the forward strand.
TGCAAAAGCACCCTTGCATTTAATTATTTTTGGGCAAAATCAGCCTAACTCACCTGGTCTTTTTTGCTGTTGTTTTAACTCTGAAAGCCTCTATTTCAGCTTGTGCTCACCTTAACTAAACGTGCAGCGCTCTGCGCTGTAGGTGGAACTCAACATCCATTGGTTCTGATATTTCCCAGCTTTCTGCGGGTATCTGCCATCAAACACATTTTAGGATCATTTATCTTTTTCACAGATGTATGAAAGTACAAGCTGCTATAGAGGTGGCTTATATTTGTCACCTTTAGTCGTCTTAACAACTATGAATACACCGAAGTCCTCCTTTTCTTCAGCTGTTTTTAATGGATGAGCTCTGAGTTTACAGCTGTGAAGTTATTTTATGTTACAATTTAGGGGAACCTTTTGATACCAGACAGACGGAAAGTATTAACAGTATGAAGATTACTAGCACTGCATACTTCTGCTGAATTTCATTACACCGTATAAAACTTCATTTGAAATGATTAAAATTTAATATCAATGCATTCAACTAAACCATGCTGAAAAATCTGCATTAAAATTTTTTAAAGTCTCATCACAACAATCCAGGGAAAAATCAACTGAGACAGGCTGGGAAAAGTTCACATTTAACTGATGCTCTTTGTCATCCACATAGGGCAAAGTCACCACCGAATATCATAGTGACTTTTTAATACACTGTCTATTCCTTATCTGCTCAATCTTTGGGGGTATATAGGAAGCAAAATGGGAAGGCAGAAGACAGGAGAGCGTTTGGAGGTAAAAGCTGCTGAACTTCTCACAAAGTAGGTAAAACCAGGTAAGGCATGTCAAAAATGAAAAAGAAAACAAAAGCAGTTTTCACAAGAATAAAAGCTAAAGTCGTGCAAAGAACACAACAGGAGTAGTTAATTGGGCTTGAGTTAGTTGGAAGAAGGTAAATTAGCAAAGTTCTGAGCAACTTTTTCAAAAACGTTTCAGTTGCCATAAAGAGCTACTAGAAAAGGTAAGCACAAATTGTTAAGATGTTTTCTTTTATTCTTGAGTTGGAGTGCCTGAATTTATGTGAGGCGGAGATTTTTTCCTTTTTTCCCCCTTTTTTATAGTAATAAAAGATTTCAAGCTTTGTCGTGTTATAACATGTAAATAGTATACAGCTAATGAAGGGTTGTCTCTCTATTTCTAACTTGCATTCTAATCAGAGAAATCAAAGCACTCTTGATGCAACATCCCAGCCACCAGTAGCACACAGCATCTGGAGATGCTCTGGCCTGACTGAACTCCTGAAGTCCACCAGTCCTGGGTCTGTGTAGCCTTGAAAATAAATCTTACTTTCCTGACTGCAAGTTTCTTTAAGGAATGATTTTTGATATCATTCCTATCTTCCTGTTTGATAAACAATATGAACACAAGTATGTATAACACTTCTACGCATTTAGTGTGCTGCGTTCTTTGTCGTTATCATAAACTGTCCTACTGATGTGTATGTCCTGTTACAATTTCCATTCAACCATCACATCTCTTTTGACATATGTCTGTTCCAATTTCCCATCACCTCCTTTCCTACTACACTCCCAGGTAACAGTGGGGAACAAACAGATAATTCAAAAGCTCCACCACACCATTCCTTCATATTTTGCAGCTCCTACTGAAAGCATTCGCTTCTTCCAGTGTTTAGACGTTCCTGCCCTGATTTTCAGTGCAGGCTTCCTTGATTTTACTCAGGGTGGTTAATGAAATCCATTAGCCCATGACTGAAGGCTACATCTACATCCTCATGTCTTCCAGTTAACTATAGAGTCAAATGGCCCCTTCTTGTTGCCCTAGTCTCAATCCAGTTATTTAAACATACATATATCTTACTATATATTCCTTCTCCAGCATATCAGAACTGGGGCATGTCACAACAAGCAGTGGAGCATTACAGAGCCCATCATCACCCCATCTGACCCGTGATCAATGCTCAGCATGGAAAAACTTGCTTTTATCCTGCCCCCTCAAAGGCTATGAACACAATCCAGAGGTTGTGTAAGACTCACTAGACACCAGTGCTGCCACTCATGAACATATTCTGACTCTGCTATATAGCTTATGGACTTGAATACACAAGGTTAATTTAAATAGATGAACAGCAAGTAGGTTGTGTAAGAGTGTTTTTTGTTTTCTGTTTTTCCCTTAATGAAATTCCATTATGTTGGAAAGCATCTTAATGAAATGCATACAGGAAACAAGCATAAGTTACTTGAAAATTTGTGTTAATTATACATTAAATGCAAGTTGAGTATGCAGCGGTCTGATCACAGCACTTAAGACATCTATCATCTGACATTTAATGATAAATACAGCAAAACACAACATTTTTGTCCTTCTTACAGTCCTATACAAACATTAACTGGCTCACTGATAGGTATAAAGTCATAGGATTATAGAATATCCTAAGCTGATATTAACCCACCAGGAACAACAAGTCCACATCCAAACCTAAGTGGGGTATTCAGAGTTGAGGTATTTCTGTATTTTATCTCATACTTTAATTCATTTGGAGCACTTTCCCAACACACTCAGCATTGGCATTGCTCTATTTCTACCAGTTAAAAAATATTTTACCCTCGGTATGGACATAATTAAAAAAATGACAAGGAAATTTACAAGCAAACTTCAATCTCTGAAGAGAATTTGGCTGTAAAGGATCTACACATCCAAACTTCACTGCTTTGGAGAGGCTCTCCTGCATCCTTATGGTGTGATCTTTCAAAGGAGAAACTGGAAAACTGGAGGGTGACCTTATTTGACTGGTTGTAATAGGAATAAGAGAATATGAATATTTACCAAGACTGTAAGAATAAGTGTGACCAAAACCAAAATTATATTTCCCACCTCTTTTGTTCAATGATATTGATTTCTAGCAGTTATGTAGAACTTATCTACTTTCTTAGTTCTCATGAGTTAGCCAGTTTGACATCTGTCAGTTATCTTGACAAGGAATAGACAGTGATGTGAGTGTTCGTTGTCTCCTGTAAAAGCAGGTGTCCAAATTTAATGGCATTTATTCACAGGAGACTGCATGCTTTGTGCCTGCCATTCTACTTCTATTATGATGTTGAAAACTGATACTGATTTATCTGTTCATTTCATCCTTTGTGTTTTTTTTCCTAAAAAATCCACTGACCCATCGAACTATCTTGGTCTCTGTCTTTTCTTGTTTACATCACAAGTTTTCTCAGAGACATTGTAAACTCATTGATTTATATTTCTGAGCAAGAACACCCACTCTCAGAAAGACTAGAAAATATGAAAAATCGTCTCTTCTGGAAAACTTCTTTACGTATTTTATCCTTCCTATTAAAGTCAATTACTCATTTGACCTATTCTGCCTTTAACCGATGGACAGAGGTCGGATAAAAACTGCCTGAGTTTTCACAAGAGACTATACGAATCATACAGTCACCTTTATATCCACAACAAAAAATGTATTAAAAATAGTTAGATTTCAACTCTCTCTAACATGTTCTTGTTCTTTTTGTTATGCTTTCTTCCCCGCTACTGTTAACAGCCCTTTTGTTTCAGTACCTTTCGAATTTTTCACTTCCAATTTACGGCAATGGACTGTGCTGCTCCAGGAAAATATACAGGGTCAGACAGAAACTGAACACAGATTTTTTGCCTGGGGTCTAAACTGGCAGCATGCAAGCTAGCTCTGGTCTGAAATCTGATGTAGAGCTGTGCTTAAGCAAATACACTTGGCAAATACTTGGGTAACACCTCTGTTTCCCTCTAAGGCACTTTCTCCAGTCATTTCCTTGATCCACCCTTACACTTTCCCCAGTTTTTCCAATACCTTACGTGTGTGTATACATTTATGTACGTATTTTGTTTCATCACATCTGATTTTCTGAATGTCCTATAAAAAGGAATGTGCGTGATTGGAATGAAGCATTTTAATGTGTTTCTCATTTCTTAATTTTATACTATTTTATACTAGGCTGTATAAAGTGTGATTCTTGATTTCTTCAATCTTGGGTTTTTTATCTTTTTTTTTTTTTTTTTTTAATAGAAAGAAAAGGATTGGTGCATACAATTAATGGGCATAAATGAAAAAAAAAAAAAAAAAAAAAAAAGAGTTAAGGCAAGTCCTTGACTTGCCTACTTACTTTAGAGCAGCCTATGGGCCATCCCAGTTTAATAAGGTTAATAGTGAAATTTTTCTAATGCAAAGACAGCAATTTAACAGGTATGTAATTTGGGGGGAGGTGATAATTTTTTTCTTTCTTTTCCAGGCCAAATGTAGCCCTGCCAACTGGAGCCACTTCTGCCCCTGAGAAGATGAGTACTTCCAATGAAACATCAGGAGACCATTTTCTATCCAGAAATTTGCATCAACATCATTTATGCAGCTCAGAAACAGTTGACCAGAATTTTCATGAGCATTTCCAAGTAATCTTCCTTGGCACAGGATCAAGAACTAGGAAGATATGAAGCAGTTGAAAAGGAGAGGAGGTGACAGGGATTAAAACAGAAACCAACTCGCCCTGGCTGCCGTAGGGAGTGCCTGGATAATGCCTTGTTCTACATCTGGGTTGGTGAGGTGACAGATATTATTCATTGAGCAATTCTTCCTCATGTGGTTTCTGCTCTTGCAGTGAAGTTGCCTGCGTGCCCACAGCTCACCACATGCTGGGTAGGCAAAACAATACCCATGTCGTTAAGGTGCCCAGAATGCTGTCTCAGAGGGTTACAGCCACAGGAACATTGGCCCTCATAGCACCAGGAAGGCCACAGGAGGCTGTCATGTAGTCCAAAAGCAACACTTTTTGGAAATGCCATGCTGTTACAAAAGCAAGAATATAGTTTTCTAGGTAAATGAATTGTCGTAGACAACTACTACAAGGAAATAGCTATGAAAAATATGTCAGAGCTGTACTGCAGGGTTTCAGTGGCATTTTCCTCATACTCATTATTGAAATTAATTCACAAGACTTGCCACAATATGCTGATAGGATATAGCTGTAATACTTTAAGCTGCTGTTAAGAATTCAGAACATGACAATCAAACCAGACTACTTTATGTATGATTAGAACATTTATTTGCTTGTTCAACGCAAAATTAAGTAGTAAAAGCAACCAGGAGCTGGGAAGGCAGCCAAGCAGTAAAATTGATTGATTGCCCAAATACATAAAAATCGCATCTACCACTTTCAAACATTCTCTCAAAAGCAGAAAATCATCTCTTCAAGGTTACCAAACAACCTCGTTAGACAGGACAGAAGACAGTGGTTTCTCTACAAGGCATACCTAATGGCTGCTCAAAATAGCATGCACCTCCATAATTTGTTTAGCTGATCACCAGAAACTATTCAGGAATATCATTTTTTGTTATTCTTTGACGATGTCAGATACACGGTTCTGTCTTGAGGAAAAACATACCAGTCACATAACCCATGTAATCTGAATAAATAAATAAATAAATAAATAAATAAATAAATAAATCTCAGACTGCATTTTGCTTTGCTATTGCTTCTTTCATAAGAACACAGATCATTTCAACACACCATGGATTTTCTTGTTTGTATGTTACAAGTATCCACATTACGATTCAGCTTTCAAATTATATCTGTTTCTCCTGTGCTGCCATCCTTCTCTCAAAGTCAACGTTGTCCAAATCAAGTGTTAAACGTGTTTATGTTAAACTGAAGAAAAGTAATCAGGTTTTGGTACACTTGCAGGTAGACTTTGCCTGGCTGGTATTGTCAGTCTCTAGTTATCACCAGAAGAATAAAAATCACTTCAGAATGTGTTTATATATCATCTTACAAATAAAAATATTTTCATTAACACAGTTAACCTGTTTTTCATTGAAAGAAGTCACAGCTAAGAAACCTGAATTCAATCTCAGATAAGGCAATCCACCTTTCAGTCACAGTCAGATCAAAAGTGTCTTATCTCCACGGACTGCACCAAGACCCTAGCTGTGCATGCCAAATTCCCTTTGTTCTTCTTTATTATTACTTGTGATAGCTATAGTCAATTTGAGTCAGTTCATGGCAGACAGCATTCAAAAAGATTCAGTGCCTCATTTTGGCAGGAGCCATTGCAACTCCAAGCCATAAATCTGCCTTTGCAGGTTCTGATTAGGAAAAAAGGTACTGCTGACAGGTCCAAAAAGTTGCAGGAATGTTTTTCATGAGAGAAGTTGCTTATGAGACAAAAGCATGTCGTTCTTAAACCTGTATGAATAAAATCTAACATACATACATACAGCAATAAATATCTTCAAAGGCTTTTGTCAGTCTTAACTAACCAAAATTAATTTCACTAAAACTTCTACTTGACTCTTAAGTGGTTGGTTAAACAAAACACTGAAATAAACCTCCTATCTGCCTGCTTAAACTAAAGAATGATGTCTGAAATAGATCTGATCCACATTATTTACTTAAAATAATAAAGCATCTCGAATTTCACCTCTGTATATTGAATGGACATTACTCAGCAATCTAAACCGTAAGAGTTGCAATGGTCCTTTTGGTTTTCAAATTACGGTTCAGCTTTCCATATCATTGTAATTTCTGCAGCTGCACTGCTGCCAACAAAATCCTAGACTCAGAGCTCAGGGCTATGACAGCACATCTAAGTAATCACCATGGGATACTGGGCTAAACTCAAACAGGTTTCTTTTTTATGAGCTGTATACATGAGCAAAAGCCAGAGCATGTTTAAACAAAGCAAATCAATTCAATTCAAGTCTCCCTACTTAATAGATTCACACAGCTTATTAAGATGAGCAAACATGCCTTAATGAAGAACACCCATCTTCTAAATGAGAGGAACAAGGCCTCAGTTGTGCTGCTTAGGCAGAGCAGGCCTAGCCTCAGTTTCAGGCTGTCTCAGCACTCAGGGAGGCGAATCCACTACAAAGTGAGTTCACTGCTGACTCTTTCCTCCTCTTCCAATCTGCTTTAGTACTGCATTGCTACCCAGCAGAATTGTCATGGTTACGTCATAACGCCCCAGTGGGCACATCACCCTTTGCAGGACAGCACAGGTAATGGCAATGGTGACTAAGCCTTCAGCTGGACTTTCCAAATGACGCGATGGCTTCCTTCACTTTCACCTACATCAGCATCTAGAAAATCTACGGGTGCTTCAGAAGCTCCAAAGATGTAGACAACTACCAACTCTATAGGAAGATTTAGATTAATGTCATTATTTAGTAGAAACTGCCACCATCATTTCCTATAATGAAGATCATTCCCTTCGTTATTGTTCTCCCACTCCAGGACAACTTCTCCAAGTTGTCAATCTAAGTAAGTTGGTTAATACTTGTGTCATCATTGGGCTGTGCCATCTCATATTCTACAGATATCTACTACGTATTGATCAGTTCTCGAATAAAACTGTAATATCTCTAAGTTGTCTATGAGGTACAATTGCCACACAATGAGCAGTGAATTCTCCTTAATACTATAAATGTTTCAAAACAAAAAAAAATACTCACATGCATAGATTTGGAGGTAACAGTTCCCAAAAGAGAAACATTTTTTTTTCCCTTAGATTAGACTGCAGTTGTGTATGAATGTAGCCAGGATATTCTTCCACATTCCGTCTTTGACAAGACACAGTTGGTCAAAATACCATTTTGATTTGTACCACAGAGACATCATAACCACGGTAAATTTGCCTATATAAGTGACTAAAGCTAAGTGGAATGCTCAAAGCTCTAGAACAGGAATTGAGAAATCCCTCTCATAGGCACTTGGCATGGGTCTGTGGTTTATATACACAGACACCTTACATAGACATACATCACAATCATAAATGAACTTGTTAATTCATTATGCAAATTTTTCCAACTAATTATGAAATACATGCTAAAAAGTGCTTCATACTCCAAGGGATTTCAATCTCTATGAAAATGATTAATTATGGAATTGGTAACTAGATTCATCATTTACTGCAAAATTAAATAGGAAAATACAGGAAAGGAAAAAACAATTACTACATGACACTGCAGCTTCATGCAGAAGAGAATCAAGGTAGAATTTGGAAAAAAAAGTCCACTTTGCTTTAAAGGTTTTCCTGTTTATCTTTAAAAAAAAAAATCTGACATCATCATTTACTGTGAACAGTACGTGTGCAATCTTTCACGTTCCCTCTCTGGTTGCATCATCTCTCTGACCACAATACCTGAAGATATATAATTATGCATTATATATTTAATATAGAGAACTTAATGAAGAATATGCTAAGATGAAGTTGTATTGAATGACATTAGAAAGCTAACCAATGTTACTGAACGGATAAAATTAGCTTTTTTTTTTTCCACAACATTAAGACTGTCATGGAACACAGCTCACAGTATATGAATTTCTCTATCTATCTTGTATTCAAATTATCTCAAGGATTTTTCTTGCATTGTGGCTTTATGCTTACAGATGATCGTGAAAGAATAGCCAGTTGTTGCTCAGGTAATAACACTAACAGGAGCCCTGAACCCTATCAGGCAATCAAAATGTACGCTGAATAAATAATGCTGTATCTGCCGCATGAATGACTGGTTCTGTCATGCACAGAAATATTTTAATACTTTATTTTCCCCTCATCTGTTAAGAGATACTCTTTAGCTGTAGATACTTATGGATTTGTGGTTAGTGCCATATTCTGTCATGCTCTATTGCATATAATTCATCCATAAACCATGAAAAGAGAACTTTTCAGGTACACGTGGACTGAATTCTGCAACAAGCTGCAGAGATGGAAAGGCTAACTGCTGCGTATCACTTATGACAAAAGCCCTGGTTCAGTCTGCCTTCTTGAAACAAAGACATGTCACACAATGGCACCACAGAATCTTCCACTTCAAACATTTTAGGAGTCTTTAAAAGTAGTTGTTTTCCCTTAAATGGTGTGTTATGCTTTTACTTCATCCATGCCTCCACTTTCAAGACTTGAAAAGTAGCTTTTTCCTCAATGAGATAAGCCTACAACACTAAGCAGTCTCTTCCCCTCATGCTCCTCCTTGACTTGCTTTCTTCTCTTCCTGTTCAGACTTCCTCTTGAGCCAGGAAATTCTGTGCAGTTTCCTTTATAATTTTGTTCAGTGATAGCACCATAAATGAAGCAGAGGTTCACTGGCAAAATAAACCTGGAACTTATCCTTTTCCAGACATTTCATGCAAAACACTATCTTCCTTCTCATGGCAATTAGAAAGCTAGAATCTCACAGTTTGTCTCACATGTTCCCCAGATGGATTTCTGCCACATTTATTTTCTATATTGTTGTGGGTTTTTTCAGAAGAATTATTTTAATATAGTACAGGTAACAACATATCTGAACTGCAAGCCTTGCATCTATGGCACATTGGAACTCTTTTCACAAAATACAAGCTCCCACTAACATGTCAGATAGCTATGATGATGGTTTTGGATGAAAAGAAAAATTAAACAAAAAGCTCTACTTCATAAGTTTTCACCTTTTATAAACTTACACTGCCCACAGGTGATCTTCCCTCTCAGTACTGAGTTGTCAGGGGTAAGTTCAGGTGAGTAGCAGCTTCTGTTATTGGAAGTATTTACAATGCACAAACTAATTCATTATCACATATGAAAGTCCTGAAGTGACACATGTAGAGCTCGGCATTCTTTGTGCTGAAGTCAATAATTCCATTTACTTCAGGGGGAGGTTTTAAAGAAACAAAACGAAAAGGAGGAAAAAAAAATCCTGTATTGCCCAGTTTCTAAGCAGAATACTTCTGGTTCCCTCCCTTAAGCGTCACAAAGGGGAGAATGATGCCCCTGCAACATGTATAGGATTTTTTTAGATATAACTGCACCTCTTGGATATAACCAAGTAAGGAAGAAACTGATAAAAGAATCTGCAAAATAAAATAGAAAATATATATATATATAATTCATGAGAGATCTTTTGATATGAAGCCTCCTGCTGTAAGAAACGGGACAGAGAATGGAGAAACATTTAAGAGACATTTCTGTTACTGCAGGCTTCCAGTAGTGCAGTTCAGGGTGGTCAAGCTGATTTGCCCCTTTGTCTTGTCAGTCAGTTGTGAGAGACAGAGGATGAGGATTTCTACCAGCTGGATGCAGTGCAACAAAGGACTAGCAGGAACTTTACTGACAGCAACAAAAAAATAGATATTAAAGGTGCTGAATAATTGAACTAAGTGCTTCCTTCAGAGATGTAACTGAGAAAAAAAAGAACTGTTGTGGAAAGAAGAGGGAAAGAGAAAGTTTGTTTTCTGAACCAGCAAGGACGGAGAAGTCAAGAATGCACACAGAGAATGGTCTCCTATTAGGAAGTACCACAATGAGCATATGGCACATGGTTTCATCAAAAGAAAGAGCCAACATTGATCATTGCATGGTGTTCCCTTTAGGAAGGCAGAATAAAAGTATCTTTGCACTTGGGGGAGAAGTATTAGCATCTTCAGTGAGAACAGCATATGTTGATACTCCCCCTGCAACGTCCTTTGGAATGTTCAAAAGATGAAACATCTCTAGGAAGCTGAAAGCACACAGTAGGAAGTGGTGCGATGAACTAACAGTTGCACAGAGGTAGCTAGAGAAAGCCACCCAAGGGAAATGCTGCATGGCTGCTCCACTCAGAGATAATCCACAGGCTGCAAAAGAGGACGCAGATCACTGACTACAAGGTAGAGAAACATAAATTGCTTTAAATTTAAAACAATGACATTGGAATTGCTTTAACTGGCAGTGAAAATTCTGTGGGTTTATGGTTTGCATGGCAATTTTGAATCGTCTAGAAACTCTGGGCAGGATTATGCAATATTCTAGCATAATCAATAATTTTCAAAAGGTGCTATAGGAAAGGGACTAAAATAACAGAAGTGTAATAAAGTACAGAATAGGTGAGCATTAGCTCATTTGGAGAAAGTGCATTTGCCTTACTTGGTCAAATGTGTATTCTAGATGTTATCCAAAAAGAAAAAGAGATTGAGCCAACAAGTAATTGTCTTTCTAGAACAAACTAATTCTAGTTGGCCAACACCCTTGACAGTACTGGAGAAATAAATTTTTAGTAGGTGATATTTTGCAGTATTACTTCAAAGCTGTAAGTATAGGCCTAGTAGTCTGAGACAAAATCATTCATCTATTGAGAGTATTACAGATTTTGAATAAGGTTACTGAAATTTAACCAAGATATCTAAATTATATTTTCAAATTATAATGCTTTCGCAAAACATGCATTGTAGTAAAAAACAAAAACTCTCATTATGATTTCATTAATGCCAATGGTAACTTTGGCACTGCTACAATGCATCACTAAAAGGATTTGCTTAAGCGTAACGTACAGCACCACCAGTAGAGAAAACTCACTCACACAGTTGCTCCTTAGAAAATACTCAGAGAAGAAAATGTAAGATATTAATTTGCTTTGTAAAGATAATACAGTGTATTGTGCGTGAACTCCTCTACTCAAAATTTACTCTTATTTGAGCTTGTCGCTCTTATTCTTTTGTTGAAATCTGAAGCTCTATTCTGTCATTCACATTCAGTCACATTGAGAAAAGTACCATTCAAGCAATTTGGACACTGAGTACATCATTTTACAAAGAGAGCTCAGACTTCCTGAATTAATGTTTCTTCTTCATCTTCACACAAGGCTGCTACTGTCGTATGTACAGTGCATTCAAAGACGAAGTCTTTGAATCTCTACTCTACTACTGTATTGGGAATACATGGTATTATTTATTAATTGAATCATTCAGTACTGTAAAAGGAATGACACACACATAGGCCATCCTTTCGATCCACAAGCCTCATACACAGTACATGAGATTTCTCCAAGGCTGAATTTTCTGGCTCCATGCACTACTAGAATGAGAGAAGGAAAGAAAGAAGCTAGAGGCATTTGAAGAGCATGACAGCTCAGAGGAGTGAGCAATCTGCAGATCATCTTTATGACACAGCTAGAATAAGTCCAGGAGTGCTCACCCAGCTGCAGCCTAAGGGATCTGCCAAGCAGCCAGCTGCTGCTATCTGGCATCTGGGATCTGCAACTGCAATCACAAAGCACAAGAAAGGGGAAGAGAAGTGAAGAGTGGTGTGAGGTCACCAACCAAAAAGAAAAAAACAGTTCTTCTCTCCCCCAGTCCTAGTGTTATTTCTTAAGAAAGAAAATTCATTGCAGTCAAAAAAAGAAGATGGAGCCTCTGCACAGTGCACAAACACAAGGTAAAGACCTTGCAAATGATGGTAAAGCCATACAACTATTAGAGAAACATTATTACTGCTAAAAGCAATGTGGTATGCCCCTATCTGACCTGCAGTTTTGTTACTTACTGCTCCACTTGCAAAGATTACCATGGCTAATTTGCGCCGGGGGAATAAGCACGCCTCATTTAAATGGCTAAGCCATGCTCTGGAGCGTTACAGCCCAGGAACACGGTCCTCCCCTCAGAGAAAGCCTCAGTCTGGTTTTCCCTGCCCACCCACCAGTATTTACAGTGCATGGACAGAGCTGCAAGCAGAGAAGTGATCTGCATGAGAACACACGGCACACGGTCAGCCGAGCTGGGGAGGGAGAAAGCAGCCCCTGCTGCATCAGGAAAATGCCCCTCTCACAAAGACAGTAGCTCCCACCCCATGTCGGACCTGGTGCTTGGGATCCGTGCAGTGATGCAAATTCTGGGTGTCAGTGTTTTACAGATCTCTATGAGACACAACAAAACAAGCAGGCAGGACTTCCAGATCACTGCACAGAGCTGCTGACAGCAGTTTTGTATGGCTTATGCACCTCATCTAGAGTTACTCCATACATCTCGATATCTGCTCATCCTCATGTGACCCCCCTCGTCCTCCCATGACAGAGAGCATTTCAGATAGGAGTGATTCAGATATGTCTGACACAAACTCCCAAAAGCTTTAGTAACTGTAGTTTTATAGAAGCAAATTGCCTGCCTGCTCCTCTGAGCTAGATCAGCAAAGTGTCCCCTTAGTCACTCCATGATGGTAATGAAGCTCTGAACTGTGGCAGTCGTTCGCTGCAGGAGACCTTGTGGGGAAAGATCATGGATGGAGAAAGAGATGTCTGTATCCTGCATCTGTCTCTGTGGCAGTTTCTACATTTGCATTTATGGGGAACTAGCTTTGGGCCAGATTTTGTCATTCCTATTCAGAGCAAATAGCATCTCACTGCATGGTTAGTCCCAGGGGGCTAGGTTCAGGCAATCTGGATCATTCTGAAGTGCTCTTCTCAGTGCAAGGGATTATTTCTTTCTGTCTGGCTTAAAGATGGTTTCAGCTGCACTGCTTACAGATGAAGGCAATGTCCATGGTGGTGGCACACTATGACCTTTGCATGGGAAGGAACATTTCTTAAACAGGCCCTCTGCTTGCAGAGAAGGGGCAGATTGCGCTGCTATGAGACTGGAGCATCCTTGTGAAACAGAGTGAGAGAGAACAGTAAAGCACATCCACATTGTATGGATGCTGCTCACACACAGCTCACCAGTCAGTACAGACAGACAATCTCTCTACAACAAACAGAACTGACATTTGGAAGATTAATACTTGAGCTTTGTGTTGGCATCAGACAACTCACTGTTGCACTGAATTACATTTCTGGAAATTCCAGAACTGATCACTGTACCTAACATAAACAGCCATCGAGACTGGATTTGTGCACTAGGAACATCTTTCTGAATTCAGCCTTGATCATAAAGCCATGACTAGCATCCCTGCAGTCCTTCATAGAGGTCAGGACTGCTTCCCGATGCAGTAAGGAATACTCCACTGCAAAAAGCAAGAGCATGCAATATTGGTATGTAAGCTCTAACTAGACACATTCATAGATATTGAGCCAACAGATCAATCACAGAAGTATTTTTTTTTTTCCTTTCCTCTTCAGTTTACCTACAAGTACTTCTCCACAATTCCATATAGAACAGTACCTCATTGATGCACAGTTGCTATTTGACACAACTACAAGGCAGCCTATGAGCCCAAAGATTTTACTAGGCCCATAGATTAAGCAAAAATATACACACCTGGCCTTGAAACAACAATTAAGCCTAAAACTTCAGAGCTTCTATGCAGTTCTTAACTTCTACATCCTTACCTGATGAAGGTGAGGGGAGGGGAGGGAAGGGAAAGGAGGGGTGTTTCGCTGGCCTAATTCACAAGTCCACGAGGGAACTAAAAGAGGTCACCAGACACAAAGAAAAGTATAAAATGCATAATTTCAGTACCTTCAGAAACAAACAAACAAACAAATTTAAAAAAGCTAATTTGTTCTTGGTACAGGGATTTAAATCTAGCAAAGCTATGAAAAAATTATGATGGATCTTTATCTAAACCATGTATTCCATAAATTGCAAAATTGATTTCATGCCCTTTATTGCTGCTTTCAGTACCCCAAGTCCTCCTCCTCACTACCACGAAGTAAACCCAAAGCTAAAAAAAAAAGAAAAAAAAATCTTAGCATTATAAACGTTAAGCCTGCCCTTCTGTGACTTTGACAAATGTTACTCTCATTCTGGAGGATCCAACAGTGTTACCACCAGAGGAAACTGCTCTCTCTTCTCATGAATGATGGCTGTGCTAGTCCGAGCAGACAGGTCCAAGTCCCTGGGAGTTTCACCTCAGCTGTAACAAAAAATGAATGCATGGGGACTGATGTGTAACATACAGAAAACGTTGAACGGGAAAATTCTTTGGGTCTGGGATGGGAAAATGTTTGCCTGGTTGGTTTGTTTTTTTCTGGGAAGGGAAAGGGGTGATGGTTTAACAGAACATTGAACCACATCAGGATTTTTCTCTTGTGGATCTTCTGGCTCTCCAGCACAATGGGCTTAATGGATCAAAACACAGGATCAATGCCTCAAAAAGCAAAAGAAGGGGGAGCTCAGTGGATTCCTTTTTGTGACAGTTACACATGGCTAATGGCTTTGCTGGACTGAGGCCAGCGACCATAATACACCTATCACTTGAGCTTGTCTAGTAGCAGTAGGGATGATGTTTGTTACTCTCTCCCTTATCTCAAGAAAATAATAATGATAAGAGTAATAAAAGAGCATTTATACTGCAGACACAAACTACTGGTCAGCAAATTGAAATACTTCAATATATATTTCTGACAGCCTTTAAATTGTTGCTTCACTAACTCCAACACTTGTCTTCTCTCCAAAGGAATGAATTATGCAATGCACCAAAGGAACAGAAGGAGAACAGGAATGACATTAGTCACCTACAGCTGTCTAAATCTTACCTGCCTAGTTCCAGCTAGTCACTTACACTGTCCTCCTCAAAGCAGGTGTCTGAGGTGAAGAAAATTGTCCTTTCAATGTTCTGATCTCTCTCCTTTCACTAGTGAAGGTGTTTGGGTGAAAAACTTGGAGCACCCAGCCAACCCTACAGCTGGCCACACGAGTGAGGAGGCAGCGTTAAGAAGATGGGTGGATGAGATACCATGTACAAACCTCTAAAATATATCTCTCCCTCTGGAACCACCAATGTCTACAAATTTCCTTCAACTCACATTATACTTATTTTTCCCCCTCGAGCACCAATTTGAAGAAAAACAAAGCTCTCAGCAATATTTCATAAAACATATTTTAACAGTATTTTAATCCTACTCTGTTTCCTAAGGAATGACTAAAAAACATTGTGTTCTTAATGGGCTCGACTTGATGATCCTTTCTGACACAAATAACTCCATGAGAGCATGCTCTGGATTTTGTTCACTATCCAAAACTTACAAGATTTTCTCTCTGTACAAATTAAGGCAATGGTTAGTATTGATGTGTGCCACCTGTCTCACCTCACCAGTACGCTGCACCTCCAAGACCAATTAGTTTACACATAGCCCTTAAAGGAGAGGGGGAAAAAAAAAAGAAAAAAAAAAAGAAGAAGAAAAAAAAAAAAAAAAGGGACATTGTATTTCTCAGCCTTAAAAGGACACTGTGAAGATATCACCCAAAGAAGTCAGGACATTAGCAAGCACTGTACGACATGCATCTTAACTAAGTCTGATACGGTCAAACCAAGGCTCCTTGATCTGGAGGGTAAAAGTGTAACAAGATTCAAAAACTGAAGTTGGGCACATTTTAGCTGGCAACAATTTTCAGTAGTGGTGACAAATATCCAGTTAACAAGACTAAGTTAATAGATTCTTCCTAATTGGCCTTGGACATAGTGGACTTATCTCTTTCCAGAAAGGTGTGCTGTCCACTTTAACTCATTCGTTTCAACTCTTTCATCATACTGAATGAAAAAAAAAAAAATTAAACATTGCTAAAATCTATCAGTGTTCTTATAACATACATGAGAGTTGAAAAAAAACACCACAAAACAACACATAGTTTCATATTAAAGGCATGATTTGAGCTATTTCACTGCATTTCTTTTTACTCTACACTTTGCTGTTGCCAATTTTTCCCCCATGCACAACTGTACTTCTTAATCTCTTATACCATTTGTCTCTACATCACTCAATGTTCTGTCATGGCCTTTCTCTGTTCATTAGATATTGAAAAGTGGGAAAGTAGTAAAAAGGTAGCTAAATCCCCACTTCTGTTATAACATTTTTTAAAATCTCACTTACATCTGAGCTATTACTACTGCACAGTCTGAAAGGCTCTACTTAGAAACCACATTTTCATTAAAAATAAAATCATTGCTTTAGCTAAGCATCTGTGTCTTTCCGTCTGTGTGTGGCATCAGGGGGAGTATATCTAGGGATACAGAAGTTCTAATGCATGTTAAAAGATCTTATTTTCCATTACCTCCAGACTCCTGCCTTTCAAAGCCTTTCTGCAAATCTGTAGCAAAAAAGGCAGGGAAGAATATGTTTTCTGGGACACAGGTTCTGTACAGGAACACCACTGTCTTTGTTTTGAAGCTGCTTAACAAAAAAAAAAAAAGGTATTATTCAAACATGGAAAATACAATTAATGCTCTGCAACATCTTAGACAGGAGCTATGTCCTACAGGTGGATCAAGGAACCCAGGTGCTTGGAAAGCTGTCCTCTGCCTCCTTCAAAGTTTCCAAAACCACATATAATTTTGGAGCTTTTTCAAAACCACTGCTTTAAAACACCTGGGCTGTCTCAGCTCCTTTTGCTAGATATTGCCACAGGGGACCATTGCATATTCCTTATACATCCCCTGATATAATAAAGAAAAAATAAATAAAAATAAGTGATCAGTGACAATGTGAGAGCCAGGCACTCTCAATTAAGATCACATCAGCTCAGAAACAACTCATTTTATTTTTTTTCTCGTTTATCCCTGTCAGTTCTTAATTAAAACAGGCAAGTAAATGCATAAGACTGCTGGAACTGAATGTGGAAAAGCTGAAATTCCCATAAATGAGCTGTTATTGACACGTTGAAGAAACAAAATATTACTTATTTTGTGAATCTTTATTTTCAGTTTGTGTAAGATTAATTCTTAAACAACCCTTGATTTATAGTTCTGCCTGAATCACTTAGTGAATTGAAGCTTTCAGATGTTCACTGTAACAATAAATAGTATTTAAAAAAAAACACAAAAACCAAAGCACACTCATTAATTGAGAGACTGAAATAACTGTAATCAACAAGTCCAACCTTCACTTATCTTCAGAAACAGTTCCTACATTTCATCTGCCCTTCTCCCCTTTTTGATACTTTCACAAAATGCACCAGGACACTGAAGTGACCTTTAATCAACAATTTAAATCGCTCTTGAGGCTTAATATGGAGTTTCAGTACAAACTACTATTTATCTATCATACTAAAAATGTGAAGGATCAATGACTATCCAGTTAACATGCCCTGTGGAAACAGCATCCCTCCATCTGCAGTTGGCATCTTACAGCTGTTGCTAGCTCTCTCATCATTACTGCTTCTCAAAACTTCACATTGTTTCTTGAAACAACACATTGCATCAAAGAGCAACTCATAAATATTGAATTTATCTAACACTGCATGCTCACAGGTAGGTATGTGCATCATGTTCAGCTCAGTACTCTAGGCTGGAGACGGAGCTAACAGTATTCACAAATACCTTTATAAAGGGTTTCAGATGTCCTTTCTGGCAACTCATGATTCCTTGACTCCTTCACTTATTCCAATAAAAAGGAGAAAAACACACTCTAATTTATCCATATTTTCTCCTACATACCAGAGCATTTACTTAGCTTCGCTTCCTAAAGCTGATGATCACACAATACAGATTTCCCATTCTCTACCTTGCCACAACACCTGCTTGCTCGGCATCCAACTGCGTGCTCTACCATCTTCTCAGTGGAATTAAGACACGTGCACGCTGACGTAAGTAGTGCACAGGAAGCCTTCTGAATAAAATATCCTGCATCCAAATATACTACACAGCAGCAGCGTACACCTGCGTTCACAATGCCCCCAGCTCCTTGCTTTTGCAACCTGCAAGTTTCATTCTTCTGCTTCATTAGGTTCAGTTCAATTGTTACCATAAGATGGTTGATCTCAGGCAAAAGCACGGATCACTTCCAAGTCACGCTTGTTTGTCATATTTCAGCATTTACCGTTCTGCTTACACACTGCTGAAAAGAGCTCAGATTTTCAACATCAGATTTGTTTAGGCCCTGAGGAGAACCCTTTCCTATGCCCCTGACCTAGAGGCCAACTGATAGCATTGCTCATCAGGAGCAGAGCCATTGCCTCCACATACTGCCAACTCTCAGGAGAAATGTAGTGGTTCCTTTGCTTTCTACCCAAATAACTGGCAGGTGCCAGGTGCTGTGAATTTTCTGTAAAACAGGCTGAATAGACAGGTGGTAGAAGTTGCTGACAATACAGAAATGTTTAGTTTATCCAAGGCTTGGGAGGATCATTAGGAATTTCCCGAAAGAGCAAGCGAAAGTATGCAATTAGGCAACACTTAACAGAGGAATGATTACAGATAAGTGCAAAGTGTAACACAAGAGCAAGAGAAAATAAACATTCTGGATGAGCGTGACCTCTTTAAAACAAGAAGCTCATTAAAGAAAGAACTGTAAATTGTCTTGGACTGAGGAGAGGGGAAGATAGTATAAAGCACTTAAGAACTCTCATTTGTTGTCTGTAAATGCCATGCATAAAAGCTAGCAGCAGTTACAGAGATATTTTTTGCTTGAATTCACCCCCTTATCCAGGAAAATGCAGTTTAGACTAATCACGCTAGGAGTGTCACTGGCTTATGCCATCTCGAGATATAGAGATTCAAGTTCTCTGTCAGGCAACACGAAGACAAAAGATGACTGAATTCAGTTAATGACGAACCTTTACAGTCTATTCCCTCTAAAAACTGAAGCCCAGTGCTGTATGTTCTCTAAGCAGTAAAACAGATTAGCATATATGAACCCTAGCATATATAGAAACCAGAGCACCTCATAGAGATATACAGGCTAAATAAGGGCTTAAAAGCCTTCAAAAAATCCTTGCAAATAACCATAAATTCACTGAAAATAAAAACATGAGGAGGTACATATTTTAAAATGTGTAGCTCATTTACAGATCTTACTGACTGAAGAAATAAAGAAATTTAGTTGGTGGGGTTTTTATAGGAGTTAAGCGCATACATGGGTGTGGATCTACATGCACACCTACTGTGATTCAAATTTGAATGGCCCTGAGTTTCTATACCTCTGGGCACAGTAGGATAGCCTACTGGAGTAAATGTACTGGCCTTCCTGGGACACCTCAGCTGGGCCACCTCCAAGTAATTGCCTAGGTGAATTGCTGGAATTGTCCCTGCACTAGTAAGGCTAGGGCAAGCCTCTAAGTATGACAGTACACTGAAAAAAAAAACAACAGACATATGTGGTATCATTCAAAATTATGAGGTTGAATCCCTGGTTCTGTTCAAAGTAATTGAAGTTTTGCCACTGTTTTCAAGAGCTGATAGAATTAGAGCCCCCAGATTCATTTAGAAGGCTATCATACTCCAGAAAGGTTGGAAATGTTTACATGGAATAATCAAGCAGCTTTGAGATTCATGTTTATTGAATGTAATTATTCAAACTGTTAGATGTAGAATCCTTGACATTTCTTCTTAGTGTTGAGTAAATACCAAGTTCTGTTCTGGCCATATTATTATGCTTAGCTTTCTTTAGTGCTCACTTTATAAGGAGGAGGACTTCTTGACTTTCTGGGTCCCTAATAGAGAGGGATAACTGAAAAAATAATGTCAAGAAAGGAATGATAACATTAAGGCTTTTTTCTCTGTCTATTTTCCTAACGCTCCAGTGTGGTTTCACAGGTTTCTACCTGCTTGTTGCACGTGTTCCACATGAACATAAAACCACTAAAAGAACTTCCAGGATTTTAATAATGCTTGAGAACTGGGTCAATATGCGCTGATACAAGCACTTCAAATGTGTACACAAGCATTTGCCACAGAAAAGGGAGAAAAAGAATGAACAGAGCTTTAGAACTTCAGTAGTGGTAATCTGTAATTCCTTTCATGTTCTCATCTTACCAAATACACTGAGGCACTGTGAGCCTCCAGACCTTGGCAGTACGATGAAGGGCTGTGTCTCCACACCATGGCATGGAGCCATGACTGCCCTCTGTGGCTCATGCTTTCTTGGGCAAGCCTTGTGTCCCCTCTGTTCTTTAAGATGCTTCAGCTTTTCTTACAACTGGAAGACCCCTGTACCTAAGCCAATGGCCTTTATTATCATTAACAAATCCATCCAGCTGCATCTGGGGAACAGACTGCCATACTTTTGCCATTTCCTTGGAAGCCATTGAGTTTGTGTACTTGCAGCCACATGGTGACACATGTGGAGCCCTACTCCTCTGAGAATAGTCAGTACATGGAGGGCTCTGAGGCTTCCCAACGCAATGCTCTCCAGCCAAGACAGCCTTCCTGTCACTGATTTTTTTCAGCATTACTCAATGCCTCTGCCAGCAGAGAATATAAAGGTGCTTGACAGCAATGGATGAGCCAACAGTTCTCATAACAAAAGCAAACAAGTTCCACATGAAGGAGGAACTGGTTGGGGACAGTGATGGAAAGACATAGATGGATAGCACAAGATTAAGCTCATACTTAAGTAAGTATACAACTTAAATTGTATACTCTACTCACCGATACAGGTTTTTCCTTTGAAAGTCAAATTCAAAATTGGTAATTTTCAAATTTATTAAATAAATTTAAAAAAAAAAAAAAAAGTAAGCAAGAAAGTTAGAAATACATCAAATTAGGACTTGACTTAAGAAAAAAGGTTTGGAGAAAGGATGAAGGGATGGTTCAGTGGGAAGAGAGAAGCCAGGGAGACATGGGGACAGGGGCAGGAAGACGCTATTTCCTTCCATTCCAAGAAAATTAGCTTAATGATTCAGCCATTCTTTTTCTGGCTTGCAGTTGAATAATAATGGAAGATATCTTTTAGACTTTTCCCAAGACAAGCATGATACCTCTTCTTAGGACACAAACAGCCACTGGTTCTAACATGTCACTTTTACTTTGTGATTTTTTAATTTGACAGCTTTGAAACTAATTTAACAGAAGAGTTTCCAGAGAAAAGATATGATGCAATACAGATCATCAGCACGTACTCTTCCAATCCTCTATAAAATCAATGAAGAAGTTTGTTTTTCCTGGTTGGGCGATAAGTTTATATCTCCCCCTTGGAGACCAGCAAAGAGAAACAAAATAAACTTAACATATTAGATGAAAAGTGTAGACTAGCAAATCACACTTTCTTTAAAAATATCCAGTTTTTCTGACCATGCAAGCACCATTAACCTGAGATCAATTTTTAAACTGAAAATGTAAAGGTACAATAAAAGCATAGGCTATTCCCATTGATACTTACCACAGTATGCAAACCAGACAACGTGAAGCAATTGCTAGCAAATTCTACATTAGGCGGAATATGAAACAGCAAGTTGTGTGGTACAAAGATGTATTTCTCTTTTTTAAGAAAAGGAGGAAGAAGGAGAGATTGGGGGAAAAGGAGAGGGAGAATGAAAATGAGAGGGAAAGGTGGGGAGAAGATACAAAGGGAGAAGGTGAGAGAGAGACAGAGATGAAAATGCAATTATGCCAGGAACACTAAATGATTTGGAAGACCTTCAGAGAAGATTAGGAAAGTTATGTACACAGAAGAGAAAGGAAAATAAAGCTATTTTCCTTGATGGAAGGGTATGGGAAAGCATGTAAGCTGAGGGCTAAAACAAAGCCAATACCTTGTTAAATACTGCCTGGAGAATATAAATGAGACTTAAAGCAAAGCATCAGCCTCTCGTATTTTTTTTTCTAGTCCAGCTCTTCGTTGCAATGCTTGTGCACTGCAAACTAGTGTGGCTCAAAAAGCTGTGTTACTGTTAACAGAGACATGATTGTTTGAGAGTGTCTTCACTGTTTTAGTGTGATGAATGCAACTCTGTACAACTAAGTCCTGAAGCATAAGTGACTCCAATTGTTTCCTCAGGGACTCATCTACTTACAGTCTGATTAACATACACGGTAAACAACAAACCAGACACTGCACCTCGTATTTTCTGAACGTAATCATACACGTCCCCAGACTCAAGTGGCTGTAACTTCTTTCCAGGTTCTTTATCACACACTATTTAGGTGATTCTCAGTCCCTTTCTATTCTTTGCGCTGCTTTTCTCCCTAGCCTTCCTTTTCCCTCTCCCTTTAGCATCTCTCAGCTTTGTTGATCTTATTAATTTGGATTCAGTGTCTTAAATGTCTATTCCAGTTTAAATATAACCATACATTTTACAAATATGGCCATTCAGAAAGAAAATGGAATACAGAATGCAGAATTTGCATTGTGTTTTGTTTCCACCTGTCATTCTGTCCTCTTTGTGTTCCTTTATTCCCCTATTTTCTTCCATTATACCTGCCACATCCGTCTGTTCTTTGAGAGTATATTATGTCTTCCTTTTCATGGCAGGATGCTGATTTTATTTTATTCAAATAGTAAACTACATAGACTAATGATAACCTGAAAATAATCTGCAAAACAAAGACGTTTTAAAACCATACGGGGTCAAATAAAAAGTCTATTTTTAAAGTCAGATAACAATTTATCGTTAATTACTTGTAAATACATGCAAACCCACTGAGACTTAATTCTCCTTACATCGTCAGTTACAAATAATACTTGGTGCTAAAAAGAACACAAACACTAATTTTATCCCCTTTGACTACTAGCAGATGCTGTGCTTTTAAAAGTCCCATTCCAATCTCTTTTTTTTTTTTTTTTTAAACAGTAAAATTTAGCAACTTGGTCAACGCATAATCAAACAAAGTGGAAAAAAATTACTTGTGATTCCTTTTTAGATAATGAATATCCCTTGTTGATTTGCACTGCTTTCCCAACATGTTCAGGTAACAATGCTTCTCCTTCTCAGCTGTGAGGGAAGTTGCTGTGCCCTAGATGGCAGAGGGATGGACCAGCTGGGCTCATTTGATGCCAGCTGGAGCACTGGGGCCACGAAGCCCACCCACAGTATCAGCACATTCCCCAAAGGGCTACACAAGATAGCAGCTACTGGGCTGTGGAGGATACGCAGACAGCAGACCAAGCTGCACACAGGGACAAACCCAGAACTTCTGTCTTCCCTTTTGTCTCTGTCCTACTCCTTACACAACTGTCCCCTGCAAGTCATCATGTCACCCTGAGCCCTGGCTCCCTATGGCACATGCTTCTTGCCGTGGGCTGTAGGAAATTAATTAATTTCTGTCCTGGCCTAGTTCTGCTGCCTTACCAATCCCTGCACGTCAGGCCGGCTGTAGCTCTCTGCTGACCAAAGCACTGGCCGGCCCTTCATTTCCAGCCTCTGAGAACAGCCTACATGCGGAGCCTTTGGTGGCATAAAAGTGTGGGTTTTCAATGTGTACAAACATTGCAAAATGTTATCTTCAGAAAATAAGGCAAATTTATACTTAAGAGATCACAGCATACTGGCACTAGATTTTCATGCAGCATAAGAATGGTATTTCTGGCCTGCCCTTGTGAAGTTAATTTTAATGCCTGTAATTGAGCTTGATGAGATCTTCTGCATCTAAAAGGAAAAGCACCTAAGAAGTCAATCTCTGCCACAGACACCCACTGAAGCCCATGTAAATGGCACTCATCGTGTATAAACAATAAGCTTCAATAAGAGTGAGAGCACTCCCTTTGGGGCTCAAATTCCCACTGACAAATACAAACCTGAACTTAATTTCTCTACCGCCCCTCAGCACTTTTCCCTGCACTGAGATGAAGAAAAATCCCAGCAGCTGTGCTCCACAGCACACAGCAAACGTGGGTGCTGTGTCCTGCATCCTTCCTCCAGTGCAAGCCACACATTCTGCTCATCAAAGGGGAAAAAGACAGAATTATTCACTCAGCAATGCCATTTTAGTTACCTGCATCTCAGGATTTATTCAGATTTAACCTGTAGATATACTCATGTTGGTTAATATGAACACACCAATCAAATTTATGCAAAAAATCCCTGTTCAGCAGATCATTAGATGATATGTGATCGCTGCCACATTGTTCTGTACAAGCAAAGGCAAATGTAGTGTTTTATCCTGCTAAGAGGACACATAGGAAAAGATGCTGCTTTCTGAACAGAATGTGTTCAGTGTTACAATCCAAGCAAAAAAGGGAAAAATCTATACTCTGCTGAAGTGGCATCTGGAGAAGCAAAGACAGTGTAGCTATATAGCACCGGTAGTTGTCACGGTAACAACCAGATGACAATTACAGGCTAAAAAATCACTTCATGCATCTTTTAAGACCCTAGTCTTTAGCCAGCCATTTGAGATCACCCTAACCCAAGCAAGACTTTCTAAGAGAACTACTTGCTGCAGTAGCTTTATAAGACACACCATTTCAACATCAAATAAGATTCTCTGACATCTTTTTCTGGCCTGTCATTTCAATGCATAAGCTCATCGTGGCACTTGGGGCTTGCACTGCCTTCTGCATTCAGAAAGAAATCCCACTTGAAGACTTCTTTTATTTTGGCAACAAACAATTAATTTTGCATCATCTCAAAGACAGAAAATATGCCAGACTGATAAAATATGCCAGTCTCATCCACAGGAAATTTCCTATTTGTGGCTGCTTTAAAACTTGTTTGTTTTTAACAAAAGCTTTGCAAAATTCTGTTTGCAAATAATAATAATAATTGCAGTATAGTATGCATTTGGTAATCAACACTAAACATTGATAAGCAGCAGCATATCAATTCCAGAAGACAGACGATTGTCTTTTAATAGTACAGTAGTCTGAACATAAAAACCCAGAATGAGTTGGAATGAAAACCAATTGATCTGGATTGACCTGATCACAAACCATCATGCTTCAAGTTAATCCCTCCTTCT
The DNA here is from genome assembly GCA_030625065.1 of Alectoris magna. NCBI lineage: Eukaryota > Metazoa > Chordata > Aves > Galliformes > Phasianidae > Alectoris > Alectoris magna. Next base: position 68,109,893 of record CM060560.1, read on the forward strand.
TGGCAGGGGCACTTTTCTTTCCTCTTTCCTTCCCTTACTTTGCAGAAACAAGGGCCAAAATATCTTCTCTTTCCATAATAAATACTCCCATCAAAACAGATAACATCTCTAGGACGTACTGTCATTAAAATTGGTTCCAATTAGAGGCACAGATTTTTTGCAAGCATTGACAGACTTTGAATTGTAAAATACAACCTAGGAGCAATCTTGCACAATTTTCGGTCGGAAATGGAACATTTCTCACACCTTTAGTTCCAAAGCCACCAACTCCTATGACAGTTGTGAGCAGCAGGAATTGCTTTTTTCCTTTTATTTTCACTTCCCTCCCCTGCAACACATATGTGTTTATTTTTTTTTTTTCCCTGATATGCTATTGTAAAAAGAAACCATCCTGTTGAAACGAAATCCATGTTCCAGGAAGTGTAGTAGCTGAAAACTGTTCAAAAATGCGAAAGTATGTGAGCAGAATTGAGCATGGAGTACAATGAGATGAAATACGAAACAATGGAAAATCCTGCCCAGAGCCATGGAGATCTCTCCTACCATACTCCCAAAGATTCTCCATGCTTGAAGGCAAATCAATGACAAGGTGTATCTTTCTGCTAGGTTGAACTAAATGTTGGAAAGATGACTTGATTTGCTTTGTTTCCGCAAGACATATTGGTTGTAAAGAGCTACTCCTAACCAGACTGAAATCAATTTTAATGTTGGTAAGAGAAGACTGTAGCAGACATAATGTTAAAAAAAAAAAAAAAAAAAAAAAAAAAAAAAGGACTTGACTTATACACAGCCAGTAATTATCTTGGGGAAATTTATCAGATGTTGGTAACATTTCACATCACATGGCAGAGAAATACCACCTCAATTTAAAATCCAAATTCAGGCATGATTATCAGGCATCTAATGATTCTCATGTTAGATGCTTTGATTAATTCAAGTGTTTATCCATCTCCTGAGGAAGATTTCTTTTTCTCTTACAAGCAAGACTTCATAGCACAAAGTAGCAGAAAAGACTACAAAAGTGCCCTGGCGCTACATGTTTCGTTCCAGCCTTTAAGTAGCAGGAGAAGCATTCTGAAGGACATGGGCATGCTAATTTCCATTCTGTGAAAACGTGGCAGAGATGTCACACATTATGTAATCTTGAACACATTTTATTTGAAACTTAGATAAAATATATTAGTCAATGCCCTGGAAAAAAAAAAAAGGCAAGCTGTTCCAGATGCATGGGCAATGTTTCCGTTTTTTTTTACACAGACTATTGCTCTCAAAATTGTTGTTACTTCACTCTTCCCTCTTTCCACAGAAAAAATAATATTTTATCTGCTCAGATAGTGGGTTGTTGTTTTGTTGAGGTTTCTTTGTTTGTTTGGATGTTTTCTAATACTGCTTTCAAGTTTTTCTCAAATACCTAGTTTCTAAAGTCTCCATTACGGCCACATTATTGCTGTTCTTTCCATTATTTGTGACTAAAAGTCTTATTATGGGCACTGCATGTAGACTGATGTAATTTCTGGATGAGTTTGTGCTCTAGGAATGGGTCTCAGTTCCCATTCTTGTAGTCAAGGCATCACAAGCAATGCTATTTTCCACAAAGACAGAAGGCAAAGACTGGTAGCCAGCAGACAGGGTTTCACGTGTTTCTGGCTGCTAAAATTTCTCACCCTCGCAGAACACCACTGAGAAGCTCCCTCCTCCTTAATTCCCCTACGGGGTATGAATACACACAGATAAGGTCCTCCTGATTCTCCTCTCCTCCAGGCAGACGGTTCCCAACTCTCTCAGCCTCCCCTCACAGGAGAGGTGCTCCAGGCCCTCAGTCAGCCACCTGTACGAGCTTCCACTGGGGCCTCAATACAAATTGAGCTCACAACCCATTTCAACACTGAAACCCCTATTCAAAGCAATGAAACACCAGCACTGTCTGCACACTCAGGTCTGCTGATTTAATTCAGTTCACCCTTGGAAGGTTATGTGTACAGCCTGTAAGTGCTTCAAATATAGCTCTGATTTCCCAGTGTTTACTTCAAGTCACAAGTTCTCCACACGTCTGACAGCTGGATCCCTTGTGCAGAAGCTGATGGTATTTGCACAGAAAATATTCTACTTTCTATAAGCAAATTAACTTCTTAAGTCCTACATATAGCCCATGGAAGATAGGATTATATAAAGTAGATCTTGGAGAAGAGATATGAAAGCATCCCAGAGAGAAAACAAATTGCTTTTTTCTTGTCTTTATCTTTCAGCATTCTTTGGCAGCTTTCTTGAGGACTGAGACAAGGTCTGGAAATAGCTCACAGAACCTGCCTGTAACTACTGCTTGTGACTGAAAAAATAATGGCACGTTATGGCAGGTGTCAAACCCAGGAGCACCTCTATCAGGACACTGCTTGGCACCATGACTCCAGTTACATAAAAAAAGATCAAAATCATGACGAAGGGTGAAATGGAAGTATTTTCAGGCTTTGCAGAGGCAATTTCATTTTTAAATCCCTTTTCTCTACCTTTCCTTTCAGTAAGACAGCATAATCAGCAAAACTCTAACCTCAGAACTCTGGTCCCATTAGTCACACAAAGCTTAGGTGATTTATAGTCAGAAAATCTTTTCAAAACAGCTGAAAGTATTTTGCTATTCTGCCTACAGCGATACCTGTGCATTTCTTTGTCTCTAAATTTCAATTAGAAATAATTTAAATAAGAGAAAATCATGTTTCCCAGTGGCTGAGCCTGTTAATGAAATGTGTTTCGTACTTCCACTAGAAATGGGAATTTAGGAAGCTAACAGGCAGAGCTTGTGTCTGCATTATGAATACATTTTATATTTGAAAGACTTTATCTTCATCACGCTAATGAGATCTTCAGCTCTTTTTTTTTTTTTTTAACCATATTTGTATTGCTGTTAATGTCTGAATTACCACCCTGTTAACATGACAACTCATATTCTAAGGTGTCTCACGAATCACCAAAAGTAGGAGATTCTCTATTGTTTTAAATATCAGTAAACACTGAGATAAAAAATCTTCTAACATGTTATATTTGAAGTCAACAGCACAAAAAAGACAGGAGCAAGCAGACAACGTTTGTGCACTGAAGTATTATGTAAAGCAAACAGAAAGGATTGACAATTGATTCGCGAACTATTCACCTAGATGGTTTTATCAAAGGGCTTTGGAGATACCTTTTTATGGATTAATACAGAGCAAAAAGGAGCCTGCTTCACTGGGTAAAGGATGTAAGCAGTATGAGCTCAGAGAAACTCTTATTCTCTGTATTACTTTATCTGGCTCTTGCAAAGGGTCTTCTGTCCCTTGTGCACATGGAGGACCCAGTCCTTACAGACTTGGATTAAACTTAACACATACAATACTATTCGCGATTTAGGTATTTTCATATAGCTTGAATATACTTGATATAACCTTATACTAGCCCATAGGAAGAAAACCAATCTTGATCCTTAGGAAAGATTCTTCAAGTGACAAGACAGAAGTGCTTTGTAGCTCCATACAGGTCTCTGCAAAGTGACACACTGTCAGATAGAGACTTCTTTAGTCCTCTCTCATATCATCACCCTGTCTTTCAAGATACGTCCATGAGCCCAGAGTTCAGTCATACAACTGTAACAAGGGCAGACCTTGACCTCACAACGCTAAGTACTGATGATAATACAACAGCAGGAAAAAGGAAAACATGTAGATGAAAGTTGTTACTGCTGTTGCTAAAAATCACTTTAAAACATCCCTACAGGTCTTTCAGCATTGGCAGGGGAAGAAAAACAACACACCAAAGGAGGGATGTGGAAGAAGGGACAGAGCAGCCACATCAGATATTGCCGTGAACACAGCATATCACACTTTTACTAACTCCTACACCACTGAAAACAAATCGGACATGAGCAAGCATAAATCACACAACCTTATGCACACTTCAAGATAGATAACACATCTCAACCACAGATATCTTCTACTCATTTTCACCAGCTGGATGAACTCTTCCATAATGACATCTTTACACAATCCTGGCCCATGCAACCAAAAAAAACAAAATCAAAAAGTTTGGACAAAAACAAATCTAAAATTTTGGAAGTCGAAAAGCTCTAGGCACCTAACTTCTTCTGTCCTGCAGGGAAAGCCAACAACAAATAGGTATAAAAAAAATGTGCAGCTTTGTTAAAATTGGTATTTCACGTACAATGAAGCCCCAGTGGAGCAACCACCCATGAGGTATTCTGCAATTATGCTTGGCACCTATTGACTAGATGACCCACTCCCCTTTTGGGCAAACTCTTTGTTCGCAGATCTCTGATAATAAGAAACGTCTCCTTGCTCATTAGAAGGTTACATACTAAAGGGAGCAAGAGACCTTGTCCTCTCCTTATTCTCTGGCTGAGCCATACATAGTGCAGACATCCCCAGAGAAAGCTTTGGGAAAAGGCCAGGCCTGTTGAATGCCTGCAAATTGCAGTGTTTTCAAGGTGATACCGTTCCACCTACTGCCTGGCCCACGCTGCCTTGATGTGGGTCAGACTGTGAATGACACAATTTGGTTGCCTCCATGCTAACCTCTGCATTCCTTTGAATCTGAGTGAGAAAGTCTCCTCTTCCTTTCTCACTAGCTTCAAATGGAAGTCTCATGAATGCTGTAAATCTAGTGCTTAGTTTTATAGTTGTGGTTTTATTTGAATAGCCACAGAAATGTTGGGTGAGATTAAACACGGGCTTCTCCTTTTGAAGAGGTCTGTGCTTAATGACTTTTACACCCCATTTTCTAACTGACTTTTAATTTTTTCTCCTTTGAGTCTAGCTGCAACTCCAGCTCCTACACAGCAATTGTGAGAGCATTTCCTTGGTACTATGCTAAGTGATATTTTTGCATAAACTTTTGCTAATTGTTGAACTTATGCTGGAATAAGTAAAGTTTTCATTCATTTTTATATATTAGTTTCCAATATTTGTATGTTTGTAATCATCGGGCTAAACCCAGCTCTCATTTGCAGAGATGGTAGATACACTCTATTTAGGTACATTGAATGGTGTTTTGTTGTTTGGTGGTTTTTTTTTTTTTCAAATACCATTGACAGATATGGTTATAAAAAAAAAATTCCAAATCCTGTAAGTCAGTGTGATTTGTTCAGAGCTAGTAACTGTGATAATGGCTACATCAACGGGTAGTTCTGATCAACAAAAGTGAATCTAGAGCTCATTTTGTGCCGGAGACCTGACAAGTCACTGGGATTCTTATTTCAGAGAAACTCTGAGTTTGCTGAGCTGCTGCAGCTCATCTCCCACCCAGGTTACTTCTGTGCAAGGATAATCCACAGCCTGTCGCACCCTTCATTATGCAGACGAGAGCTCAGCAAGCAGGCAATAACTGAGTGTTGCCTGAAAGGTGCTCTCCTGGTCTGAACTAACTCACTAATACAGACAGGCACACCCTATGTGTATGTTTGAAACCTACATAATTAGAATATCTCTGCGGTGATTCCTGGCCATCAACAACTTTCCCAGGCATAACTGCTACTATTAACAGTAAAAGTTCCCAATTTAACAAATGGAAACAAGATGATTAATATCCACATCACTCCGGTTTCACCCAGCTTTACCTTTCAGATTGTAGCAATCTGTTGCCCTTACTCAGTTGGAAATAGTACCAATGTGATAATTTCCGTGACAATGCTGTACTTCCCATGGTCTCTTCTGGATATGTAATGGCTTCAGCTGCTTTATGTTGGAGGATTCTATGATGGTCAAACAAACAAACTGGGTCTACCATGCCTCCCAGGATCCATGCTTTACTCCCCCCTACTCATCTGCCTACCTCCTTCCTCATCATTTAAGTTTAGCAACCAGGTAACTCAGCACAGAGACCCAAAACTGAGAGGTGCACCTGAAGAACCTAAAGTCAACAGGAATGAGGAATGAAGAACCAAGGAGGTTTCTGGTGTAGCAGCATGAGAGAGCAGTGTTAGAGGTGATATGACATATTGTTTAGATTTTCTATGTCCTGTTAGCGTTGCCACCTCATAGAGGATCTACCAGAACCAGCTCCCTCTCGACACTCTTCAATCTCCATGGCACTGGCTCTAGTTTCAATGCCTCCAGCATGGGAAACCAGGCTTCCTGCCTCCCCTTACTCAAAAATATTATTAGTCATCTCTTCATGTCTTGCTCAGCTGCTGCAAAAAAGTATAACCTCTGTTACTGCTCATCAGCTGTTCCATAGGAACCATTCATGTACATGCTTTGAATCTCACTTGTCATTGCAGTGAGTGCAAATTATGTCAAGTAACATTACTTACCTTTAGAGAGCAGACAGAGCTCTAGACAGACAGTAGGGCAAGAAATAGAAGTATGGTGTCACCTTTGATAACACTGTAATTACATGCATTCAACAAGCATGGCCTTTTCCCAGAGCTGTCTCTAGTGATGTCTGGGCTCTGTTCAGTGAGTCAATAAGGAGTGGACAAGATCTCTTGCTCCCTTTTGCTGTATTACATGTATACTGCAGCCTGTATGCTATATACTAAAAATGCTCCAAAAAGAAAAAAAGAAAAAAAAAAAAGAAAGAAAGAAAATGGTTGAGGCAGTTGATCGTGTTTTTATGCAGTGATTAAAATGTTGTTGAACAGCTGCTTTTGAAAAGGTGGCATGTTCCCACAGCTCAGTCCTGTAAAATACATCCATATGTCTTTCAATAACATGCAAATTCACTGATGATCAAGAACACAGGACTGCTTCCCAGACTTGCATAAATCCTTTATATAGTGTAATACACTTGCAAATATAAATATCACCCAATTAGAGACACATTCTGCAAAGGCAATACTCTTCCAGTTTGTTTTTAGGTCAAATATATCAAGACCTGAAACTACACATAGTTTCATAGTGTTAAAGAGGTATTTGGATAATGCCTTTAGTAATATGTCTAGCTATTGCGTAGCTCAGAAGCAGTCAGGCAGTTGGACTTATGATCTTTGTAGGTCCCTTCCATCTGAACTACCTGATCAGTAAAGCCTCAGTCATGGTAATTATAATGGGGAACAACTTCATTCAAGTTACGTGCAGTTTCAGCTTCCTCAAACTGTAAGCTAGATATTGACAAAATTTCCAACAGAAGGTTAACGCTCATTTTCTTCAAAACAATCAGGTAAATCTGCTATCATAGAAATGCGAACCCAGGCAGAACCCAGTTTATTCAACTTCATGCAGGTCACGTGATGTAATTAATTCCAAATGGTTTTGGTCTCTTTACAGAAACTTCCAGCAAAATATTTAAATGATGTAATAATTACCTTTTTGCTTTCATGATCCTTCTGACTGTGCCTTAATTTATGATGCTTTCAACTAGCATACATGTATCCCGAGGCTACCATTGGCGCACATTCATTTAAGTCAAAAGATAAATCTTAATGAAAGGGTTTTTTTTTAACACAATAATTATCTTATTTTGATCATCATAACAGTAGTTGTTAGAGGCACAAAAACAGAATCAGATCTCAGAAGAAGCCATGAAGATACTGAATTGGGTGGAGTACCAGCACTGCCCTATTATTTTGCCAAGAAATGATACATCAAAGTGGCAGCAATGAATCATCACACACTATTAGGAACTACACCCAAGGAACCCAAGAGATGGAAATATTAGATGTACTAACCTCCATGATAAATTGCAAGTTATAATTGCACAGCAGATACTTTGCAATGTATCTTTTCTCAGATATGAAGCTATGCCCTCCTTATGTCTCTCCCAACATGATCTCTCATCAGAATAAACTACAACAAATTCAAAAGAACCACAAAAACACAGGAATTTTGGTTTGATAAGACAGGTCCATCTCTTTTTAAGAAAACAGGTGGTTTTTTTTTTCTGTGAAGGATTATAAACCCTCTATGCCAAATTACACAGTTTGGCATCCCTGCTCTTTTACAAACATCTTCCCTAAAATCACCCCTATTACGGGGTTATGCGCACCCCATGAGAAGCGAGGATAGCAATGAAAAAGAGCACACCTTTCCCTGCTGTCAACCTCTCTGTAGTACAAATGACTACTAGTCTGATCTTATGCCCAGACACAGAACCATCGCACACACATACACATGCTTCAGCAAAGATACAGGAATAAAGAGTTCCCTAAAGAAAAGGATACAGTGTGTTACCTTTTCCAGTCAAAGTTTCTTCTTTTATTTTCCTCACCGCTTCTTGGCCTTCTCTCTCGTTGTTTCCAGCTGTCACAATATAGAAAATGCAGAATTAGTGATGCAAACCAGGAACAGTTAATTGTATGCCAGCCATTGTGACGGGTTAACCACAGTGTAAAACCAGCAAAAAAGTTTTAAATGAAAATGTATGATCCATGACTGTCAGAGCAGCAGAAGTATTCAAATACCCCACTGTTCACGAGTCCTGCTTGTTCATCTCATTTATTCATACAAGCTATGATCACTTGCTTGTTGGACCAGCTGAATGCGGATGTCAATCTGAGAGCCAGGTGAGTTATATCACATCCAGATTCTAGGAAAAATTTTCTGCAAGTGAGAGTGGACCACTCTCTGCTCTTTTCCAAATGAAGAACTTCACAGCTGGAGGAAAGGCCCTGCAAACCTGGTCCGCGTGCTAAGGAAAAGCTTCATCAGCACTAACAGAAAACATGATTAAGAACCAAATAAAGGGTTTTTTTCTGCCATCCAGCTGAGGGGGACAGTCGTACACTTGTTTGGCAATTGTTTTTTGATAATTTATATCAGAGGGAAAAACACAAGCGCAAGCAAAATATTCTGTTTAGAAGTACAAGTTAAAGTTTTTACATGAAGCTTGACATTCCATTTATAAATCCAGAGCCATTTTTCCATAGTATGAAGCATAAAAATATCTAATTATTTCTTATGTAAATTGGATACTAATATTGATATCTATTTTATAGTTGTCTTCTCTTTTTCCTAGTTATATAAAACTCTGCCCTTGTTATTGCACAGCCTTTACATATACTGTAACCCTCTACAATTATCCTGTTCTCTCATTCTCCTGTTAGATCCACAGCAGGGAAAGAAATACAGCATCAAACAGTTAAGATTGGGAAGGTAGGCTCAGGGCAGACCTCACCATGGCCTTCTAATATTCAATTGAAGCCTAAAAGCAGGGGGAAATCAACTTTTTATATAGACTGAGAGTGATAGGACAAGGGCAAACAGTTTTAAACTAAAAAAGGGGAGATTTAGATTAGATGTCAGAGGCAGATTTTTCACTGAGAGGATGATGATGCACTGGCACAGGCTGCATAGAAAGGCTGTGAATGCCCCATCCCTGAAGGTGCTCTAGGCCAGTTTGGATGGGATCCTTGGCAGCCTGAGCTGGTGCCTGATTTGGCAGTTGGCAACCCTGCACATGGCAGAGGGGCTGGAACTTGATGATCTTTGAGGTTCCTTCCAATCCAATCATTCTACGATTCTGTGATTCTATGATTGTGTGAAATAGGTCATCCAGCTCAACCTCTTGCTCATATCAGTTGGTATGTGCTTGTTACATCTAAATTTAGAAAGTGAGAACATGCTTTATATTAAACTATTTTATCTATTAATCTGCATTAACATGATCTCACAAAGAATGTTCCAAAATTGGGACTGACCCTTTGAGACAGACCATGTGCTATCCATTGGTTGTGCTAGCTGAAGGCACAGAGCACTGGAATGAGATTTTTGGGACAAGTTGGCCACTTTGAGGAAGTAGACAAATGCATTATTTTGAGAATGGAGATTTTGCTGTGCATCTGTATTTGAGTAGTAAAAAACAGTGATTTGCAACACTGTTAACTGAAGGAATTTGTATCTTTATCTTGATGATATGCAAGAAGACTCAGTATTTAAACGTATGTAACCAAAATAATAACATTTAACATTTCAGATACTGAAGATTATTCTCACATAAAACCTAGGGACATACTGGCCTATAACTGTTCTTTATAAATTACATTAACTCTGGAATTATATTACTCAGACTGACTGATAATAATAATAATAGATAATAATGGAAAAAAGCAGACGTTTCCAGTATTTCTGTCCTTCTGTGCTTTTTTCCCCTTAGAACATCCAGGATTTTACAGAACAGAAATGTTCAGCTTGATGCTAATTTCTACAAAGGGATGCAGTGTCAACAAACAAACCCTCCAGTAAAATTGCCACATCTGAGGAAGTCAGCGCAGATGAGTGATGGGCAAGGGATCAGTTTTCTTCATCGTATCACCCAAAGTTATTTACAAGAGTAAGGTCTCAAACTCAATGTGTTATAACACTAGATAGCTTCTTGGTTTTGAAAACAAACATACTTTGGTGCCAATTCCATGACAGACTGATGTGATTTGTCTTTCATTCAGCTCTCCTTGTGCAGAGAACATGCTTATTAATGCTTCAGTGACTCGGTTTGACTTTACTCTCAGTATGTTCACTTAATTTGTTCTTTTAAGAGAGCTTGTATTCACAACAGATTTTAATTTGTTTTATTTTGCTGTTATATAAATGGTTATTCATTAAAGCTCAGCGCTCTCCAAATGAGCTAATTTTATTCATATTTGCATGGTTTTCATTCTAGACCACTGGGATAAAATAATTATTTTGTTAAACAGTCACTTCAAATGTCTGTTTCCAGCCTGATTCAACAAAGAGTTTGAAAACTAGGTACTGGAAGCTTGAGTATCATAGAATCAAAATAGCTTCAGCTACTGTGATAGGGGCTTTTGAAATAACGTCTTTTAAAGAAAAGTCTGTAAGAGAGACTGAACAGATGACCAAAATCCTCACAAAAAATTCAAAGACATATATCACAAAGATACTATAAGACTGGGAGAGAGATCTACACTTCTACATTTGCTTAAGGTAATCAGTGTCCCCTTGCTGAGGACGGGTGGAAGAATGAAGGGAGACTGAATAATTGTACTGCTTCTCTTTGAGTATTTCCTCATGGGATCCACTAAGTAAAATGGATGGTGGGCTTGAAAAATAGAAACCTCTTAAGTGCTACATTAATTATTCTAAATTAAAAATAATTTTAAAAATAACTTGTAAAGACACTAAGATAGCAAAATTGTTTTAGGTCTGTAAAGATCAAACATAATTTGGATATCTTTTTGATGATGATGGGTTACTGAGGAAATCAGCTTCCAAGCCCACTACACAGGAAGGAGTACAGTGCTCTAAACTAAGGAGAGCCATAGTTTGTTAAATGAGGGTCAAACTCTTTATGTCATCAGGTCCTCAGCAATATATCTTTAACAAATGTTTAGAAAACTTTGTGATATACAGGAGTATCCTCTTGCTGGACTTTTTGCCCAAGATTCAACATCGTTTTCATGTCTTCAACATGCCAGATTTATCCAACTCAGAATGTATCCACGTTAAACTCAGTCTGTGCATCTGCAGCACAAGATCTGCCTACTCTGGATTCAAGTGCAATGGAGGGTAAGATGAGAAAGGAAGATAGATCATGTTTTAGTGCAGTGTGAAAATCGAAACAAAAGCTTTAAGATAAAGATATTCCGTGTCTTGAGAGCTTAGATTATCACAGTACTTAAAACTGCAATAACCCTGTTTTTTTTCATGCAAACTTGAAGTGTCTATGAGGAGCTCTAAATGGATACAGTTGTCTCAAGAATTGTTTATGTATGTAAGCTGTTCAGTGCCATGCCTGAGGTTTTCCTTCTCTGCCACACGGACCAGTGAAAAATTCAGGTGCAACTGATTCAGTAACAACACTGACTACAATCAAGACTGAAAATAAAACTAATAACATAAAGTCCAGTCTCAATGGATGTACCCATATAAAAAGAGACATTGTATTAATGGCATGAAAAATTCTAGTTCTTAGTAACGCATAAAGGCTCATATTGGAAAAAAAAATAAAAATAGAACATAAAGTTAAATACATCTTTTAGTCACAAATTGACTCCCTTCTTCAACATTTACCTACACAAGTGTCACAAGTCAAAGTGCACTGAACTAAAGACACCATAGAAGTTAACCAAAAATACTTACCAGCAGTAGCAGGCTTTGGATCTCACCCTAGAGGTCAGACTCTGACATCTTAACCAGTCTAAGCAGATTCTATCTCTGAGAGTTATTTCAGGGACTTCAATAGAACTGTCACAGAGCACGACTCAGTTTGAATTGGATGGCAGTAACACAGTCCTTAGAGACCTAACATGGCTGAACTAACCTGTTCATTAGCAGAACACTCACACTATCACCAGATAAGGAGTCCTGATACATTTATAAGCATTCTTTATAAAATATTCTTAATTCCTTTGAGGATGAAAATCTCTCCAAAAGGATAATTACTAATCACACTCATAACTAATGTACAAAATTGATCCTGGTAAAATGCAAGGCTTTTTTCAGTTCTTTTAACAGAAATGGGAATTTGCCATCTTGACCTTTCAAGGCAATGTACCGCAGGGCATTAGCAAGAAATTTAAAATACTCTCTGAGCAATGATGCAACCTATAATGCCTACAGTTGTTTGGAAAGAATAAAAGCACAAATTCAAAAAGCCAGATTAGCAAAGGGAGAATTTCACAACTTCCAGCAAATGAACACAAAACCAAAATGCAAATAAAGGGTTCCTGAGACAGACACCAAGCAGATCCAAAATACTCAGGACACCGTGGTGCAGAGAGATACTTAGAGGCTGAGACCACCCTCTGAGGCAGTGTGGCTCTCAAGTGATAGCAACCCCCTCTCTTAGTTACCCATAATTATACACCACTTTATCCCTAAAACTAAACAGCTTTTCAGAATTAGCAGCCTGCCTGTGGCACTCTCCACTTCTGCTATGATACTTGGGGAAGGGGAGGGCGGGAGAAGTGGACTTGCAGATGCGACAGTTGCAATGCAAAGATCTTAATTGATCTCTTCAAGTAATCCAAGTTTAGAAGTGCTGTCCATAAACTCTAATGCATATGCACACTTCCAGGAGAAGCTTGGCAGTACAGTAATTAACTCTGTATATAAACAGACCATGTGATTAAGAAGATGTGTACAACGATGGTTAGGTGCCTTTGTGCATGATATTGTGCAAGATACAGAAGCAGTTCCAACTGGGAATTTGAATTAAGAAGACTCTTTGGAGCAGCCTAATCCTCATTACGACTGAAAGGGAACTGGTACAAGTGGAGCACAGGCCAAAAGACAGAGCTTGCCAGGGCACCCAAAGCCTTCAGAGAAAAACAAAGTAATTCCAGCTCATGTTATAAGGGTTATGGCTTTATCAGTGTGTATGGTATGGTACTGAATGATAAATACAGTGTGTCTTGGAAAGATGAATGGCCATCCCCAAAAGCTCTGAGGATGAGAAACATGAACTCAGTACAATATGAAGGTTTTAATGCTTTTTTAAAATTAAATAAATATATCAAAGCTTCCATAAACACATCTTGCTTAGGAATATAGGTCTTAGGTCTCACCCGTAAAACTTCCAAGTCATAAATTTGTTATTCAATATTTGAATTTGTTATTCGGGTATAAGGATGTGTCCTGGTATCAAAAGGCACTGAGAAAGTGATACAAAGGATACACATCCTTTGCCATTCACTGAACAGCAGTCGCAATTGAATACATGACTTCTTGATGTTAAAGGCAAAAATGTCACAGTAAGCATTCCATTTAGAAAAGAAGCAAAACTGAGTAAGGAGGAGGATGACAGTTTTCAAGCAGAAAATAAATTATCATTATCATCTCAGGTTTCATCAACCCCAGCACTTGCAATGAGAAGATGAGAATGCCCCTGTTCATCGAGCCCAAGGTACATCCAGACAAGTGCCCTGTTTCCAACAGCAGCACATAGCAAGTGCTTAAGGAAAAAGCTTCAGAGACGGCATTAAGTGCAGGGTAAGGTTTTTTAATACACCCTTCCAGGTGCAGGTAGCTTAAGAGGTTTCCTGAATCAAACCTAGCCTCTCCATGAACCCATCCTCCACTTCTTCATCCAATTGCATTTTCAGTATGTTCAAGCACTTGGCCTACAGAGTGTTCTGGGACAACGAGCTGTATGATTTAATGACATGTAATTGCATAAGAAAGGTTGTTCTTTGGTTATTTTTGTTTGTTTGTTTGTTTGTTTGTAATTGTCGAATGTTTGTTTCTTTGTTTATAAGAAAGAGTATAACCACTTCTTATTCACTTTTTCTTTACCATACATAATCGTATAAAGCTGTATGATATCATACCCCAGTCATCTGTTTGCAAGCGGAAGAACCTTTGTTCATCAGCCCCACCTTGCACAAAGCCACCCCATATCCCAGTTTTTTTCCAGTTCTACCAGACTCATTTGAGTATTCACAACAGGCTCAGCCAATCGTGTCTACAAAGGAAGAGGGACACTTCATGTCTCATTCTTGTTTTGTTTCCTGCTTAGTAACATTTTATTGGTTTTTATGACTGGCGGTGAATATTAAAGATGTTCTGCAGAGAAGTTTCAACAATAAATCACTGGGCTTTTTTCTTTTTCTGTTTTGGAGTGATAGCAGTTGATTTGGATGTTACTCCCGTAAATAGACAGCTATATATACTATTCATCCTGTCATCATCCAGCCATTAAATATTATGCGATACTTCTTTGTTCTTTGTGGCAGTCAGGATTTCACAAGCTGACAGCATGGCTGAGGCAGGAAGGCTCTTCTGAACCTCCTGCTCAGAGCAGGGTCAGAGGAGAGCTTCCTGCTACAGAAGGTTGCTTAGGCTGGCATCCTGTCAAGCTCTGAGTATCCTCCATATTGGAGACTCCAACACCACTGGGGAATCTGTGCCAGTGTTTGGCCATCCTCAGTGTGAACAAATACTTGATCATACTTCAGCAGAATTTCCTGCATCCCATTTTGTACCCATTGCATCTTGGCCTGTCACCACACTCTGCAGAGAACAGCCTGACACAGTTTTCTGTACTACTCCCATCAGGCGTTTATACACAGAGATAATATCACCCTGAGCCTTCCCCTTTCCATGCTGAGATGTCCCTGCTCCCTCAGCCTTTCCTGGTGGGTCAGATCTTCAAGCCCCTTCATCACCAGTAGTCAGATCAGTTTGACTGCCCTAAATTCATTTGTGCAAAATGCATCATCTTACCGGTCAGCCTTTTTCTGTAACAGTATTTTATAAATACTCTGAACTATCCTCTATGGGATCAGGAGTCCCTTTGTTCCATCCCAGAGCTGATAAACGATTCCTAAATGTTGGTTTTTGTTTCCTAATCAGCTACTAAACTACAAGAGAACTCTCTCTTATCTACTTCAAAATCTTTTGGCAGGAGACTTGCCAAAAGCTTTTGAAAATCAACATTTAATTAATTCACACGGTTCTTGAATACTTCAAAGCATTTAATAAATTGCCATGTTGAAAAAAACTGCACCAACTTTTTCCAAAGTTTATCACCACATATTTAACTCTGCATTTATTATAACGCCTGCCAATAACTGAAGTGAACAGTTACAATCTTTAAAGACACTTGTTAAAATGAGGCTGCTGCTTTTTCTTTTTTTCCCCTCAAAACTTGTGAAAGAACTTCATGCAGTGATCCTCTCTGTGTCACTTTGTTAATTGATATATTTTGAATAAGCTTCTTTACCACTGGAGAACATTTTATTCCAAAATCCCAGCAGGAAGGTGCATTTCTGCTCTCTGAGTTCATTTCAAAGCAGATCTATAGAAGGTCTACATCAGGAAACTATGAAGAGTTGATATAACCTCATATGATTAAAAAAAAATGCATACAATGTACATTGTCACCTTGAAAGTAATGTCTCCTATTTCTTTCCATGGAAACTACAACAGATAGAAAGAGCATGATAGCACTACTTGATAGAGCAAATTCTCAGCTGCAAAACACTTCTTTTTCAACACCATTCCTTATGTATTTTCACCAGTGATAAACAGGAGACTGCATGCCACGCATTCTCCATACTCTTGATAAGCTTCTTGTCCTCTAAACCTCTTCAATTTTTATGCTATCCATTTTTAAACAAGCAGATGGGAACTCAGTCCAGTGCTTAGTGTTAGCACATGAAGGATTTATAAGACCTCAAATTCAGTCTGTTTTGTTTGTTCATTTTTCAGTAACTTCTAATATTAGATTTTTCACCTGCTACTGAGCACTGACATTTCATAGAGCAGTCAACTGTAGCCCCAAGATCTTCCTCTGAAGTGATGATGGTCAGCACAGAAGCCATCATTTCAAGACTCTTCTCTATGTTTTGCATTTTTCTCCATGTCTATCACACCATATTTGTCTGCATTGAATTTCATGTGCCTTTGAACACTGAATACTTTTGAATACTTTGAAGTATTCAGCCTCTTATGGTCTTTCTGCAATTCTTCACAGATAGATAGCACTGGTCTTTACCACCCTGAATAATGTAATACAAGGGGAAAGACTTCACACTTCACTATTTGCCCCTTCTCTAGAATTACACACTGAAAGTGTGGGCTCTAATATTGAATTCGAGGGGTAACACATCCTCTACTGTGAAAATAGACATTTATGTTTGTGTTCTGTAATACCACACAATCTGTGAATATTACAGTATTTCCTCTTATCCTTTGGAACGTGTTGTATCCTTAAGAACATGAAGGTATTTTGCTTTAAGGCTTCTAGAAATCCAAACAAACTATATTAACCTGAATATCTCTCATCCACTCACCTTCTTACAAACTCAGTTAATCCAAGTATTTTATTACCTAATATTTGATGGAAATACATTTCTAATTAAGATCACTATCCAAAAGTGAATTCTTGTGCTCTAAATATCTTTTAAAATGCTTGCCACTATATAAATATAATTTTTAAATGTCCTGATGAATGCTGTAGTAAGTTTGTCATAAATAAGTAGCCTTAAAATATTGCTAAAATTTTACAGGCTAAATGTTCAGAATGAAGAAACATTTATAAAATAAGAGTTCTTAAAGCAAAGATAGTGGCAACCTTCAGACTGAAATTAGAGACTAATGCATTCCACAAAATTCTGGCAGACCTGGGGGCTCTATGTGGCAGCGTAGCTTTTTAAATAGAGTTTTTCATAACCCTGGTAACAGTATACTAAAATGTACTGAATGCCAATTACAAGACAATTTGCCTGCATTTCTGCAGTCTTCATACTGTGATAAGGAAAACATTAGCCAGTCCAAAATGCTGGTGACTTTTGGATGTTTCCTGACTACTCCCATAACCCATTCAGGCCTAACAAAACACAGCAAAACTTGGGAAGACAATACTTTCCTAGAAATAATTATACATTTTATACTTCTGTCTACAGTAAGAAAAGACTATTAAAGTCTCCCACACAAAATCTGAGCAATTGAAATTAAATCAAGCTGTCTTTGTAATGAATAATTGCACCATCTTGATAGGGTTTAATTATCCTTCTAAAGTCACTTTGTAGCATTATATCATATAAGAATTGTCTGATATGTGGCACAGAGAGTCCAATTTGAAAATTGGAAACTAATCTGAACCAAAAAGATGACAGAAATATCTCCTGCTTGGTCTCTTACAGAGTTTATAGAGATGACAAAGTGCTGATTCTGGCTGTGGAAGTACATTTATTTATGCCAAAATGTCCTTGCTAAAATAATTCACTTGAATACATATACATAAATTGATATATATAATGAGATTGTTTTGTTCAGAATGTGAGACACTGATCTACTCAAACACCAAAGACTGGTTATCCTGCCACAAAACTGGTGATTTATACCAGGCAGCATGTGTACAACACAGAAAGAATGAAATCTTTTGATTTTCATTCACCAATCGCAAACAGAAACATCAAAGCTTCTATATGAGATGCTGGCACTCTTTTTCTTCCCCACGTTTTCTCTCATTAATTTACAGAGAGAAAAAAAAAAATAAACATAAAAGGAAAAATCAAACTGAGGCTCATCTTTAAGTCAGAACTTTTAAGATGCGCTCACTTCAGTGATGAAGGATGGAAGCATGCTTCTGATCAATCTAAATTCAGACTCACAGAACTATGGCCAGTACTGTGAACCAGATCTGGACTAGGTTTGTGGTCATTAAAATAGCTACAACAATTTGATTTTCAATGATGTTCTTACTGTTAGAAGAATATTTATTTGGAATCCACATGAAACACCATCTTCAGTACCAGCTACTGATCAATAGGTACCAAAAATGGTGTGTCATTTGCCTCCTCTGAAGAAGAAAATGCAAACTTATTTATCAAGTAGCAAGTAGTGCAATGGAGCAGGAACTCTCAGCACAGCTGACTCCGAAAGCCCACCACTGGCAGCAGCTTTCCTTGCCAGGGGTCCCAGCTTTCCTGCAGTAAAAATGTTGCTCACTGTGAGCAATGGTACTGCTGTCTGCCAAAAAGCCTCAATGAAATCTATCATCAAAATAACTCATAGAAAATTACTTTCATCATTTCAGCATTTGTGCTGACCTTTTTCCCAGCAAGAGGCTGAGGACAGGACTAGCAGCACCTTGCAGAGCAGCCCTGTGCAGCAGTGCTGGGATTGGAAAGTAAGAAGCTGTGAAAGAACTCTGCTGGTTGTAAATGCTCTGAGAGAGAACGCTGCCTTTTTGTATTGTGACTATGCATATTCCATCAGGTAGAATACTTTCCACTTATTTGTCTTGATCACTTCACTGGTAGATTGGATTTAAATGTAAGTTACTCAAACACTAACTCCACTAAAATGTGAAATGGAGTCAAAATCACATCCATCACAAGTGGTGAATCATCTTCACATTAGACATTCAGGTTTAACTCACTTGCCCGCTGCAGGGATATCATTCTTTACTGCTAAACTTTCCCATTATTTAGTCCCTGCAATGGGAGAAAAGCCTTCAGTGAATGAGTAAAGTTAAACGTGAGCAAAACATGAGTCTGATCCCCTTCCTGACTCCAAATTTGCCTAACATCCATACTTTTTTTCACATCAACTCATATTTACATGCAAACACATGGTGAAAACATTCCTACACTAGAAAGTTCAAGCACACTTCACAGAATCACACAAAATTGTAGGTGTTGGAAGGGACTTCTGGAGATCATCAAATCCAACCCCCTGATAAAGCAGGTTCCCTACTGTAGGTCACACAGCCTGGAGCTGAATGTGCTCACGTACTGGCAGGCATACTCTGGACACTTTTGGCCTACCATTCGCAACTGGGATGGAAGGTCATTGCATTTAATACGTTTTTGAGACTGTTTTAATCTTGCAGCTGGAACAAACCTTGAGACTACTCATCCTACTGAGAGGGCTTGCTTGCTCTGAAGAATTTCACAGGCAAAGAAGATGGCTCTGACTCACCAGACTCAGTGTCGAGGTCAGAGTTTGGCTGAAATAATTAAATCAGTTGAAAATCTTACTCATCAACTGCTTCCTATAATTAATTTCATTAATTTACACCTCTAGAGATTCATAATACAACTATTAAGGCTAGTGCAAATTAAGAGTCAATGGAAACGCGTACATCTGTCAGCACCAGAAGAAACAGCAGAGCAAAGAGTTAAAAGAATGCCCTTTATTATGAATAAAGGGCACATTTCAATGATGTTGTTTATGTCAAGATCATCATACAGTGGACTTGCCAGCAGACGACTGTGCTTTCTGACACCGGGAGGACAGCATCAAGGTTGTAGCATATCACCTATTTCATTACTTTTCCTGCTAGTACAGGCCAGTAAACAGACTATGAGATGATGACTCCAAAGGGCATAAAAGATCTGCCCATAAACTAGCTTGTCATTTCCAATCAAGAAGAACCACAGATTAAAGAGAAGGGCTCAGCAGCTGACATACTTTGTCCCAGGCTGCACATGAGTGAGGCTCTTCAGACCACACATTTTTGGGCTTGTGAGGGTTGCTGTGAGTGTGACTAAATGAAATCTATCAGAGGGTGATGGTAAGTAAGATCAGTTTGCTTGCAGATTCTGTAAATACGATGTAAATATTCCCTTCCCTTTCCAAAACATTTTGCTTTGAATTTCGTTACACAAAATCCAAATATTAAACATTACATGATATAAAGAAAGTCTTCAAAAAAGTAGCAATGTTCTACACTTCCCCAACTCCATGCGAAGAGAAGAAAATCAGCCTTTTTGTTTCCTCGCTGAGTCCATTCTGCAGTCCAGACGAAAAGTGACTTCTTTATTGAAATATTCATGCCACCATTAGCTACATCTCACCACATTAGCTATGTCTACCATCTAGCTATGTATAGCAGCATCTGTTTGCCTTTTACAGACGCTTAGTTCTGACACATCTATTAAAATTTGTATGAGTAAGTGGTATTCTGCATTACACCTGTACACTTCCAGGGCAAGTCCATTAGTGTTACTTACTACAGAACATTGAAAATACATGGCTATTGTGTGCTTGTGTTTGTTTTTTTTGTTTGTTTGTTTTTCTTTTTTATATTATTTTTCTTTCAAAATATATGTGAACAAAACCTTAGAGAAAGAGAGCATGCTCTGAATAAAATTTAAATAAAAAGTCACCACCAGCTTGCCAGTGTGATAAAATACAAAACTTCAGAAACCTTATCACATAGAAGTTGCAGTGTTTTCTAACTTGAAGTTAAAGAAAGAATAAGGGAGAAAAAGACAGTGTTTTAAGCACGTGACTATTACTGACGTTACATAATGTAGCAGCGATTTATTTATCATATTTATTATACTAATATAGATGTTATACACATATTTAGTAGACGTATTTAGTAGAAGCAGTGAAAGCTTCAGAAAACAGGAAAATATCTCACTGATATTGCCTGTAGCAGAGAGAAGAGATTCTGAATTCTGTTCCTATAGGAACTCACCTTAAGTTCAGATAGCTAAATGACTTCTCAATCTAACATAGCCACCGTGTAAACACTTTAAAATTAATGGAGAGAAACAAGCACTTGCGAACGATGACTTGTCCATCCCATCTAACACTGACATGAATGAACTTCTGAGAAGTAAATGTGAGATTCACACATGTTTGAAGTTACAATGGTTTCCTCTGCTCTAGACAAAAGAACACAACTCATCCCCCACTAAACAGTGGAATATTCCTTCAAGTTTTTCCTTAGTTTTCCTCTTACTGAAAACGTGTTCCACAAAGTTCAAGTTCATTCTCAATTAAGGAAATCAGAAATGAGTTATTAAAATATTTTCATAATCTCCATTTTTTAAAGTCTTTCCCATGACCTACTTGTTGACTTTTCACATAAAGTACTTCACATCTTCCAAATTTTGTATTTTTTTAAAAAATTCACTTTTCTTTCAAATTGTGCAAAGCAAAATATAAATCAAATTTTCATTTGCGCTATAAGTTGGCTCCTCCCCTTGCCATCTTTCCTCTTGCATACTTATGCTTATACTGGAAAGAAAATGCTCCATAAAAGACACAAAAATACTTTCTAAAACAAACAAAATATATATATTAGTATTTGGGAAATAATGACTGTACCTATTATAACGTGCATGCCAAGTCTTGCCAAATGCTTCACAGTATGGTAACCAATTCCTTTAGCACCTCCAGTCACTATAGCAACCTTTCCATTTTGTGTAGGGAAAACTATAGGAAGAAAAAGAAATAATGTGATGTTAGGTCATAGTAATAACATGATTAAGAACTTAAGATGCATCTAAAAGAGACACACACTTAACAATCTGTCCTTCAAAAATACTGCCTTAACTTTGTTAACGAACAGCCTGACAGCTGTTAGAAGTCAGCTTGGGGACTGTTTACTTCATGCACATGGGGAAAAAATTCAATTGGCAGCATGAAATCCTGCAAAGTTCTTGCATGACAAAGAGCAGAGCCCAACATGCGCTCCGCCGGGAGCACAGGACACAGTGAAGAGCTCAGCCAAAGCAGACGCGTCCACGCAAAGGGCAGAAACCAGTCCACCTAATTTAATTGCATAACTGAGCACTCTGCTTGTGGAAAATCACAGACTTCTGGTCCCTGAAGAAATGAGAACGTAATTTTTGTGTTATACAACAGATCTGCTTTTTCCATCCACCACAGCCCCCACTGCAGAAGCCATTTCTGATACCCACACAGGATGCCCCTCTGCACATGCCTTTGAGCACAAGGATGGTCAAGTGGGTGGGGCACAGGCTCTAAACCCATGACGTGAAGATTAACCCCTCTGCCTCCAAAGGAACCAAAAGGTGGTGAAATGCCAATGTCCCATACTGATGCTGGGAGCAAGGTGTTCTTGCCCTTGTCACAGTGCTAATGATGGGCAGAAGTGCAACAGCCTTGCTCAGACGGGTCCTTGCGAGGAGGACAGGAAAGTAGAATCCCAGAGTCCTGCAGGCTGGGAAAGACCTTCAGGATCACCAAGTCCACCCTCCCTCCAGTCTACCAGGTTGCAACACGAACCCCATTCGTCACTGCCACAAAGGTGAGCGGGTGCACGGATGCAGGCTGCACAGCTCAGCCTGGCAGGAAGCCTTTCTGCTGTACAGGAAAGCAGGAGTGCTCCAGCCAAGTGGGAGCAGAGGCTTACAGATGAGAGGTTCAATTTAACTGTTTGGATAGGCATAAATCAGGTCAAATATCAAATATGGTTTTTGAGGAGGTGGCAGATCTTTCATGTGAATTCCCTGTGGTCTTTGTGCTACTGAGGTGAGTTGCTGTTTGGTTTTTAGAACAAGCTGCAAGATACTTGTACAGGGAAAACGGCGCTGAATATTTCCTTTTGCCACAGTATAGTGGCTGCAGGCAATATTATAGATAACAAATGTTAAATAGATGCTGACTTTCATCTATCAAAGGATTTTCTATTTTGATTTCTAGGTTTTTAGGGGGTTTCTTTATTGTGCAACACAAACCCCTATTTCACACAGTTATGAAAAACAGAACAGTGCAGATACAAGCTGCTTTTTTCACAGCAACTCCCAAATTTCATCTTTTCTTAAACACACAGCTATTTTTAGTGTAATTCAACATTCCTATTCTCTTTAGGTAACCGCTTGACTCTTTCCATCCAATTATTTGCAATTATTTGAGTGTTAATTCCTATTGCAATGACATCCATGTGTGCTTGTGTCCTAACAAATATAGTTTGAGCTAAACAAACCTTGGTCAAGAGTTTTCCTAAATGTTTTCAATTAGATACATTAGCAGCCCTGCAATTTCTACCAAAAATGTTTATCATAATGAACTCTACATAAAATGCCTACATTTTTTCAATAGATAGGTTTAGATAGCAAAGCTACGCCTGCTATTAAATACTTGGCTAGATTTCCCATTCTGTGAAGTCTTTTCCAATTGTTTACTACTTTACCAATCTTAGCTTTTTTTAGATGACATTTTTCTGGTCTGTCTTCTGTCAGCAACACATACAAAACAAAACAACAACAAATGCTTTTGCAACAGAAAATAAATTATTTTAAAGAGGAAGAAAAATAAAATGCCTGTAGTGTGATCCAAGCTGTCATCACCTCTATGTGACTAGTCCTTGTATGTGGCTGGCTACATTTTAAATTTGGCAAGGACATAACCTTCAGTCCCTTCTGCAGTGCTCGAATGATCCAAGTCCTGAAAAAGGGAGAGTGCATTGTTCAACTTGGGTGGCATTTTAGACTACAAGAAAATGCAAACACAATCTCTTGTACCAGTGGTGAAGGGGATGGGTCTCCTACCCAGCAACAGGCCATATTCTTCACAAGGCAGCAGGCAACTCCAAAACTAATGAAAAGGACAGAAACAATATGGAAAAGAGCAAAAATGACCCCAGAACTAATGGAATTTTGAGGAGGAAAACAACAGAAAGGCTTTTCTCTAAGCAGTCTCGCAGATACTCAAATGTCTGGGTTCTCCAGAATGTTTCTTCAGCTTCTCCAAGAAGGAAGTCTATCATTTCACTGTGAAAAAAAAAGGTGAAATACAACCTTCACAGTACCTGCGTTTCTTTCAACACAGCTCAGGTTTGTTAGCTCAGAAAGTTCAAGGTACTTAAAAAGCGACTCTTACAAAGCAAACACTCCTTAGTCCACCTGAGTCCACACCAGGAAACCCATTCTAAGGTGCTTCCTGAAGGGCTGAAGAGGTTTAAACACAGACAAGGAGTATTAGCACTGCTTTCTTGCTAAAGCAGGAAAGGTCATTTGTGGTCAAGACAGTAACATGTACAAACCTTGCGTGTGGCAAGAGTGTATGTACTCATAGAGAAAATGCCCACTAGAAGACAAAAATGTAAGCTTAATAATCCACCATGTAGTTATCTTTTGAGTATTAATTAATCCAATCATAAACTGTATGGAAAATTGAGCCATGACAGCTGGTAGAGCAAGCTGCATAAACAGAAGGTTTGCTTCCTTCCCCATAACTTGTCCTTCCTGCTTATTTTTTAATCCTGTTTCACACGTGTGAACCTGGAACAAAAAGGACAATGAAATAAAAAAAAAAAAAAAAAAACCCACCAAAAACCAATAACTAAAAAGAAAACAATCAAGAAAATAAATTACTTTCACGTAGGTGTGAGTATCTTCTCTCCCAACTCCCCATACTTCCTCTTGCTATTCCTCTGGCCTTTCCCCTCTAACCACCTCATCACCATGAGATTTGGATTTTACATGTTGAATGTACATGCTATTGCTCATTTTCAACTACTGCTCCACCATATCTATCTATTGAATAAAAGCTATTTTTCATTTCGGTGCAAAATTAATCTTTTTAGAACAAAATGAGAGAAAGAAAAGGAGAAAAAGCAGTTAGAAATGAGGAAGAGCTGGTAAGCTGGTAAGAAAGGGGGGAGCCAGAAAAGCAATATGACAGAAGGTATTGCTATGACAAAGTAGTGTTTAGCAGAGGACAGTGAAAGAAAATGCTTGGTCCTATCCTATTCGTGAGGGTTGCAAATAAAATGGCAATGTTTGTTCCCAACAGCCACTCAAACCAAGTACGTTAGCAGTTTGCAAGGAAGATCACAACAGACAGACAGCCTTTCCTGAAAAAAATCATGGAGATCCTACATCGCAGAGCATTTTATAACGAGGCTGTACTATATAGCTTCGAAGACCTAGGAAGCACCCAGAGAAGGAAAAATGAGAGCTGTAAACGTGTATGTAAATGGCCAGTATCCATTTTATTTACAAGTATGATACACAACTTCCAGAGAACTTGGTTTTGAATAGACAGAACATTACATCTCAGTTCATTTAATTCCAAATGAGAAACACAAAGAGTCCACTGAAAACTGAAATACAAAGTCTGGGGAAAAAATAAAAAAATAAAAATTAAAAAAAAAAAATTAACTGTTCCCAATTCTTAGGTTTAATTTTTTAGATTGATCTTAAATTCATCTTAATCTGTGGAAAAGGTGTGCTGTTTCCAACCAGACAGATATCTTAATGTACAAAGAATCAGCATGAGGACAAAGCGCTGCTCATGTTATACATCAACAGCCAAGGTCAGACTCGGGCTGAACGTGCAAGCCCAGTATACAGCCCCAGTACAAACCAGTCTGCATCAGTGTGTGCTTTCCACTTGAACACAACCATCACACAGAATCTGAGAAACACCTTTTCATTGTGAAAACACATTTTCCATAGTGAATCACAATATAAAACTTCCAAAACAGCCCCGGGCGCTGCTGGTTTCCCAGCAGATGTTGCTTTATGTTGAGTGCCAGCTGGAGCTGAGCTTGGCCAGAGGCAGGTGAAACCCTAAGGGAAGGGTCCCCACTCCTTAAACATTCTTTGGCAGTTTCTTCACCTCATTTAAAACATGGAATCAAAACATCCCAGCTCTCTTCTCCCTCTGCTTCTGTTCCTGGTAAGCAGGTAGATACTGATCTCAATTACAGCCCTGCATCTCCAGCAATTTCACCGTGGGACATGAGAACTGCATAGCCCTGGTGCTAATGGGAAACCCTGACCAAGCACTCGCTGCTCATTTCCCTTTGTGTTCGAAGAAACTAGCCTGCGGTCTTTAAGCTCTTATTTATCAAGCCAAATTCTGACAGTCTTCTCCCAGGCTGATGGTTCTGTCTACACCTCAAAGTATTCAGAAGAAATACGCTTATCTACTTTGCAAGTGGATTAAGCTAAAGCAGAAAAAAAAGGCAGTGTTATTCTGTAATAAATATGTCCCAATATGAAGCCATCTTAAAATAACCATTGTCGTTTTAAAATATACTTTTCCCTAATCTGAAATAACTTCCTTGCACAGACAAGTCTCCATGCACAGTTGATGACATGATGAATTTAAGGCAATTCTGTGATTTTAAAAAATACTAACTTTTGAGAGGCTCCTTAAAGAGGGTTGTCAGTGCAAGTGCTAAGACCAAGGAGGAAAAAAATAGAATGCAGACCTTCATTACCAACAAAATTCAGCTGAGGTAAAGGTGGAAGTAATGATGCAGACAAATCAAAACAGAGGCAACTGTCTTCTTTGCAGAAAAGTGCTATGTAAACAGAGACAAATCCCAGAAAAAAGAGCACTTCTTATAAGTTCTTTGCCTGTTTGACGCAATACATACATATATATCTAAACTTTACTATGAAGTACAAAGCAAACTGCATCAAGTTTTTATCTAAGTAAGTCCTGTCTTCTAACCTATTAATCCAGCACCCACTTCTGTGTAATATGATGAGTCATGCGGACATTAAAATACAATATCTTTATATTAGCCTCTTCATTAAAACCTCTCCTTAAGACACTGACAGCCAAAGGCAGAATTCAGATTGTCTGAACGAGTCTCCAGCCCTTATCAGGCCAGAAAGACAAGCACTGAGGAAGGATGGTCAGAGGGGCTACCTGAGGGCCTGCACCTTCCAGCTGGGCACAGGGACCTTGGGGGCATCTATGCTGGGGAGACCCCACAGACAAATCCTAACAGTTATTTTTTCTTCTTCCTCCTATAACTGAATAACTTCCATGCAAATGTTATCCCTGAAGGTAACTGGCAGAACCACAGATGGAAAAAAATAAAAGAGAGAAAGGAAAAAGAAAGAAGCCACAATGAATATTCAGTTTCATGACAGAGTAACAAGGACCAGGTTTGGAGCTGCTCCTCTAGAGCAACCCTGGGTAAGAAAAAGAGTGAACTGCAATTGTCAGTCCTCATCTAACACCACAGGACACAGCACAGTCAAGTTTTTCTTGTTGGCTTCAGAATTCACATAGTTCAATCTGCAAATGAATTACTAAGCAGGTTTTCCTGTTCCAAAATATTCCAAGTCTTGCTCCACCATTTACACCATGGCGGTGCTGAGATTACAGCCACCAGCACCTGTTTCAGAGCAGATGGAACAGAAAGGATTTCATTTGCTACTCTGAGAGGCAATCAGTAGAGCACTGGGGAACCCACACAGCTTCCAGCAGTAGGCCTTACAGAAAAATTGCCACGAGCTTCTGTCTCAGTAGAAACTGAGTGCTCAGGGTCAAATAGTCATCCCTGGTCTTATAAAAGGTCCAGGCAATATGGTGGACAAAAAGCTGGACATGAGTCAGCAGTGTGCGCCTGCAGCCTGGAAGGCCAACGGTATCCTGGGCTGCATCAGAGGAGGGGTGGCCAGCAGGGAGCAGGAGGGGGTTGCCGCCCTCTGCTCTGCGCTTGTGAGGCTCCATATGGAGCACTGCGTCCGTCCAGCCTGGGGGCCTCCAGTACAGATGAGAGCCACCAAGATGATCAGAGATTTGGAGCACCTCTCCTATGAGGAAAAACTGAGGGAGCTGGGCTTGTTCAGCCTGGAGAAGACTCCGGAGAGGCCTCGTTGTGGCCCTCCAGTTCTGAAAGCTTACAAACGGGAGGGAGACTAGCTTTTACAGAGTCTAACAGTGATAGAACAGAAGGCAATGCCTTTAAACGAAAAGAGGGAAGATTTAGGTTAGATGTTAGGAAGAAATTTTTCACTCAGAGGGTGGTGAGGCGCTGGCACAGCCGCCCAGAGAAGCTGCGGTGCCCCATCCCTGGAGGGGCTCAAGGCCAGGTTTGATGGGACCCTGCGCAGCCTGAGCCGGTGGGGGGCAGCTCAGTCCACAGCAGGGGGTTGGAACTGGGTGATCTTCAGTATGCCTTCCAACCTAAGCCATTCTATGATTCTGAAGAATAATCTGGCCAATATTTTTTGCATGTCATAAGCTCTCACCAGCAGGAAAGCTGTGAGCCTGAGCCTGTGCAGATGATCTTTCAAATGCAAATGGATCTCCTGAATTTGCACACCAAAATCTTTTCTGCCTCTGCCGCTTCCTATCACTTTTCTACGGAACATCAGTATGCAATCAAGATTGAAGGCTTTTAAGATGGGAAACCAGGTAGGTGGCAACCAGCCTGACTAGTCCTTGTGTGCAGTGGCATCCTGCTGGTTTCAGCAGTTCCATGCCATCAGACTTTCCATTCACAGCTGCCATGTGCACATGCAGATCCACAGGCACATGACCGATGGATCCAACGTACCTGAAATCATTTGGCTTATTTGTATAAAAGTGACTGATTTGCCCAGGAAGAGCACCTGTTTCCATGTACAACTGAAAATTTGCACCAGCTATGGGACAAGCCTCCAAGCTTTTGTCTTGCTTAGTTTTCAGAGAACTAATAGTTGGGAATCATTAGGAAATGGAGGCATCAGGGAGAGGCTGGTACCGACTGTGTGTATGGGAAGCAAGAGGTGTTGAAGAACCAGAACAGCAGGAGAAACCAAATCATGGAAATATGATGTCCCTTGCCCCACAGAGGCAGAGTATCTCAGAGCGCTATTCATGGAAGAACAGGAGCCAGGTGGCTGTAAGCACTTCAGCAGCCAGGGGAAGACCTAATTTAAGAAGCCTCCCACACAGCAACAGATAGGGAAGGCAGATTGTGAATAAGCGCTCACAAAACCACAGCAAAAAACCCTGGATTCGTATGACCAGGTTTCTTGTTTAACCATTGCACAAGGTGCACATGAGTTGTAAGAGACTGCAGCAGCAATTTGCCTGGGCTGCCTAGGCATTTGGGAATCCCACCAGTGCTGCAATTCATGCCAAGCCAGGTATCCTGACAGCACATCACAAAGTGGCCAAAAGGAAGCAGGGCAGCAAACGGCACAAAAGCAGGAAAGCAGGAGTTATGCCAGCTAGAAAAGTGATGTGCTCGCTCAGCTACGGGACTGATGTGTATCCCCATCTCTTCCCAACCTCATCAACATGTGAATAGGTGGTATTTCTTCAGATTTAGCAGCAAAAATCTGCTGAACCAAACTCATGCAATTATTTACACTGTCAATGGAAACAACCAAGAAAGAAAAAAAAAAAGTAAGCCTTCTGTAAGGCTACAGCATTAGCTTTTTGACAGAGATGCCAGCTTACTTACAGGGAAAAAGCAAGATTTCCAAGCAAGATGACAAGTCCTTCATAAAAGCCAGAGAAGTTTCTGAAATCTATTTCAGGACCTGTCCCCGGACATTTAATTTATTTAGCACATGGGAAAGCTGTACTACACAGTGTTAATAAGCAGAACAGCTCCTTCTCCCTCCAATTCTACCTTTCATGAACACACTGGGGAGCTTTGTGAGGTATTAAATAGACAACAGGTATTATTACAGCTCACTGTTATAACATCATACCAAAGCTATCCACAGCAAGAATAAACTGTACTAAAAAATCCCCATGTTAAGAAAGATGCAAGATAAACTGAAGCAGTAGTAAGAAGAGAGTTATGACACAAGCACTACAGGACCAAAAAACATATCTTTTGCTAAATAATAATAATAATGCTACCCAAAATAAGGCAGCTTTTCAGAGCAACAGCTCTTAGCATTCTGTAGCCCAAATCCTGTGATAAGAGATCTCTCCAGCAACAAGAAGTGAAATGCGGCACTAAAAAATTCATTTGCATGACACACCTATCTTCATTTCTACCACCAATTCCTGGAAAGTCAGGATTAAAGCAGGTACAGTGTATGCAGAAGGTAGTGTGGGGGAAGGAGAAGGGAGTATCCGCCTCTCGAGGATACCTTTTTGTGGAGAGGAGGTCGTTTTCAAGTACTTCAAAACTCTCTCTTCACCTTCCCCCCTTGTTTTCAACTATTTAGCTCCAAGAAACACATCTCTAAGCAATTTAATACACCTGAATTTTAGATCTCTGTATGGTGGTATTGCGCTTACGGCAGAAAAACAAAACAAAACACAACAAGCCCAGAAAAGAGACCTGCTTTGGTGTCATGGTTTTGTGTTTGTGCCACAGCTTGGCCAATAGTTTGGATCCAAATCCCCTGACGCCTGGTGTTAGAATGGTGGTGTAAGTCAAGGCACTGTAACCAATGACTGGACTACTACTGCCAAAGTCAAGAGAAAAAATATTTCCTCTGCACTTGCAGATGTATTTTCAGTGCCTTGTTTTCTGGGGTTCATGCCTGGAGTGTTGGCCAGTGGAAGGGTTCTGCCTGGTAAGATGAGCCAAGGGAAGCTGCACTTGCACATATTTTTCAGGTGGAGCCCAAGTGTTTCTGTTTTACTTGTCAGGTAGCAGTATTGATCCAGGTCTTTTGGCAACAGCTAGACTTGCCAGAAGGGCTGCACAGAGATACAGATAATTGCAGTTTTCAGAAACAATATATATGGTAATTCTCTGAACTAATTTAAGCTGACTGTCTTCACTCTGACTGTGAAGAACATTTTCCTCCAATAAACCCAGTGCAGACCTTCTGCAGTCAGCATCATTTATCATGCCAGAAAATTCTGAATGTTGCTCCCTTCCTTAAGAAGTGAGAGGCTAAGAATGGAGAAAAGTGAAGAGAATGGTTAATCTGGGATATTTTCTTGTAAATTCTGAATTGGGTTTCTCTAAGGCAAACGGCTACAAGGCTGCATTGAAGAATGGTACGATAAAGAATACATCTGATCTTTTCACAATACAAGTTCAGGCTGATTTTGACAGTTAATAGGAAACTGGATCCCAACCAATATGGAGCTGCCCTAAGGTAGGAGAAAGAAAAGGAGAAGGGAGGGTGTAGTTTTTTGAGTCCTAGATCTCACTTCTGGATATGTTTGCCATTCAAGGGTACTTTGTTCCTTTAGCCAAAACTCATCTAAAGATAAGAGAATTGAAATTATTTTTTACAAGTGCCAAATTGATTAAACACACCATCACACAAATCAAACAGTGAGAAAATAATTCAGCACACTATTAAAATCTGCTAAAAATTTATCAGGAATTCAGGTTTGCTCACAAAGTGCTATAGGAGAAAGATTTCCAACTGCATCAGTGCGTTTGTAGGAAGAGGAGAGCTCTAGAACACTGGGAAGGGAAGAAGGAAGAAAGGTGTCAGACATAACAGACAAAAATATCACATTACACCTACAGGTATATAAGCAAAGTTACAGCTCTTCAAGTTTTTTGTATACATCAAGCAACATCTGTCATTACATGCTAGTCCTTACCTTAAACATATTTGCTGTTTCAGGCTTGAACCAGTTTTTGCTGGAGAAACACTAGTCTCATGTAGCAAGGATATTTCACATAAAGGCTGATATGTGCTGACAAACTTGTGCAAGAGTATTTGGCACAGAAACACCCACTTACAGTAGACTGCATATGGCATATTTACTTGAACTGTGCAATCGGTTTGTCTTGAGGACAGAGGCCAAGTGGGGACTAGGATGAGGCCATGAAACTCCTTCTCTTGGAAGAGGATGGAGGGCATTAAAGACAAGATCACTGCAATAATGTGAAGAAATACTGATAATTAGTTAGAGATGCTTGACAGCCACACCCTGCATGTTAAGATCAATGGATTTATTAAAAATATCAAGGCTGGCTCCCAACTGAAAGTAACTGTTCCCTGCACATTCATATATTTTAAGAATCTGTTTACCCATATCATTTCTTACATGGGAAAATACTATCACAAGAATAGAAGAAGTCATATTTCCATTTGCCATGTACTCTCTGCCCTGCTTATCTTTCATTTCTTTTACATATTTACCTATTAAATCTTACTCTTTGGCTTTCTTCTCTTTCACTCCAGTCACACTACAGATAGAGCAGTTATATACAGGTATATCTTTAATTTAAGAAAAAGCATCTGGTTATCTCTTGAATAGATTTACTGATCCTTTCTTCCATGCTCCCTCCCTCTAGGCAAATGTAACTGTGCAATACCTTAGGCAATGCCATTTTATGTAAGACTTGCCAATGCTCTTTAAGTTATGTCATCTTATATTTTTTCCTGTTGTGAAATAAGAGATGAAAAAGAAGAGCTCATCCCAGAAGATTTAAATAGGGATAATGGAAATAGCTATGCATAGTCTAGTACCTGGAGAACAATTTTTCCCATCCTGCAAAAGTAATAGGCATTAGAATTTTTTTTTCATTCTGTATCAAGAACGAAAAATCCTCCATGCTTCAAGCTGTTACGAACAACTAGATAGATGCAACTCTCTTTCGGAACTGTTTGAACTGTTTGCATCCCTTAGGATGTAAGAAACAGCTTCAAGTCCTTGCTCTCAGCCAGGCATGGCTGCCTCATTAGTTATACCCTGAGCATAAAAGAAGCCTTCCCTATTTCCAGTGTCACCGAACACTTGACATTTAAAGATATTTTTGCCCCCTTTCTCGACCCTCAAAAGTTCCCAATAAATGTATTATTTTTCCTTACCATGCTGAGAAAGCTGGTGGTCAATTTCTAAGGATCAATAAACAGAAGATAAAGAAAAATGTAATAGCATCAGAAAATGTCTTCTCTAAGAAAGATCACATCCCAGCTAATTCCACTGACAGTACTGTTGTTATCTGCATAAAAAGTGCCACAGAATTCCTTAAGTACTAAAATTGCATGACCACCCGTGGAAAAATAGCATTTGGTTTGTAGTGTTGACCTAAAACCCAGGCTGACAACAGTGACTTTGAAATGATTAAGAAATAGAAAGAATCTGCAAAGGGCAAATTGTCTATTACTCCATTATGATCAGAGTAAATGTAACCATCTGATGCAACACAAAAAACATCATCTAAGAACACTATAAACACTGGACTAATTGTTTCAAAGCGAAGAGTCCTCCAGAGGAACAACAAAACAAAAACAAACAAACAAGCCCAACCAACTGCAACTTTTGATTAAATACCAAACCATGCAGAAATCAACCTGGGCAGTCAGGCCTCCATGCACTTCAGGGAAGAAGGGGTTGTGTTATAAACATTGAAGTCTGGACAATACTTACTACCCAAAGGTCTGAAAATGCCAAAATTTGGATATTAATCAACACTTTGTGTAGAAGCCGAAGCAAAGAGTGATCAAGATGGAAATCCAAACCAAAAGCAAAATACAGCTATCTGCTTCTTAGCATTTCACCACAGGAGTTAAAAAGTCAGAAGAGAACAGCTTATATTGCAGCTTATATTGCATATGACTTATGCTTGTCAAAAGATCAAGTATTTTATTTACAGTTTTCAAAAGAGTATCAACAGTACTGTTATACTCCCAGACAGTACAGGATACTGTATCACAAACACCAATATCTTCTTTATAGCTTCTACTTTTATTGTCGGTAAATTCTAACGCCTCTTCTTCTGACTACATGCTATTAAAAGATTGAATTAATTATTCCATTTCTTCTTGCTCAGAGCACAGATAGAAAGGTACAGCTGAGCAACAAATATATGAGAAAAGTCAATTCTTTAAATGTTTCCTTAATAAATTACATTCTGGGGGGAAAAAAAGAAAAAGTTAGCAAGATCATTAAGAGTAGTTTTAACTGCACCTTCTCTCTTTCCAGAGACAGGGAACATAATTTCCATATTCCAATCAAGCTTAAGAGCATCCAGCTGAAGGTCACATTCATATCTGCCTCTTCCAAAAGGGAAAATGCTCTGATACCACTTCAGCCACCCCCTTCACTTCCCATGGTATTTCCATAAAACACAAATAAGTAAGCAGAAGTCACGAATTGGTATACAGGACTTTGAAATTGAAATTTTTGCAATTGAAAGTTTTTTGAGTACATCACTTAAGAAAACCATGCAATCACTTCTGAACTGAAGTGCCTGTTATCATACACAAAGCTCCAGTAATTAGAATCAAGAAGAGAAGTACAAGGTGATTAGAGATTATTGGGAAAAATCTAGTTAACAGGAAGCATAGCAGATGAACCAATTGGTATTTAAAGTTACCCTGAGATACCCTCAATTAATTAAAATACAAGATGTTAAAAAGCATATTTCCATATTATTAAAATCTTCAGGAATTACTAATGATCAGACCCACTACAGCATCAACAGTAACTCAAGTATACTCTCAGGTAATACTAGGTTAACAAAAAAGATGGAATACAGCTTCAACATCTCTCCCTCTCAGCTCCCTGAGCATTGGTTCCATGTCTTTCCAAGCAGCCTCTGGATCCATTCTTTCGGATAGCACACACCAGGTGATGAGAACATCACTCAATTGGATACCCTCTTGTCCTGTCATGCATGCACCCGAAACGGTGACCCAAAGACCCCAGAGCAGGTCTCATGGCCATGTACTCAACCCTGTGCTGGCACCGAGCCTGCTAGAGTTCAAGAAGCACCCAGACAATGCTCTCAGACATAGGGTTTGTATTTTAGATGATCTTGTGTGGATCCAGGAGTTGCACTCACTGATCCTCATGGGTCCCTTTCAACTTGGGATATTTTATGTGAGTTTATTTTGTGTGCTTCCATGCAGACTCTCAGGGCCACCACTTTGCCTCCAGAAGCACAGATTGGCAATGGAAGATACTCTGTACGCTTTTTGTCATTCTTTCTATTTTTAAGAGAGCTCTTATTTTAGATTGGAGGTTAATTGAAACCCCTGAACCTCTGGATGGGAGTTTTCTTCATGTAATACTGCTTAAAAAAACAGTTTGGAACTTGGAAGGGGAAGGTACAAAAGACATATATGTGTGTGTGTGTGTGTGTGTGTGTGTGTGTGTTGTCTTTAAGATGGCTGCAACACTCATATACCAAAGATGGAATTTTATTCATTTTTCTCTTTGATTACATGAAGTCAGGGGTGTTAAAACGGAGTATAAAAGTCCAAATACAGAAAGGTCTCACATGTAATGAGTATCACTGCCTAGTTTTCTAACAATAGTTCTGTTCTAGGAAAAAAGTTATTTCCTTTCAGACTCATCTCCTCTTCCTTAGTGCTCTCTTAAGTGACCCAACACTCGTGCATTTTCTTTCATTTTTTTCTTATTCCTCATAAAATATGCACCAAAGTTTTCCCAAGGAAGCTCCCTACTCTGCAGCAGAGAGCTATTTGTTGGGAAAGATTTTCAATGAAATTGGAAATTTTTATTCCTCAGTGAAATTTATATTTTCAAATGAAATTTTATAGGCCATTAATCTAACGCGTATTCACGGGACTCAGGGAATTATTTAACTTAGAGAAGCAGCTACTGTGCTTGCTCTATAATTGCTCTTCGTCAAAATTGTCAAAGATTTTTAATATGCCAAATTACCACACAGAATAAAAGCTTTTGAAGTATGTCTCAATTTAAGAGGCCATCATTCTATAGTATCATTATCTGCTATTAATTTTGCAATTAGAGACTATCACATGCTGCTCTGAAGAAACGCAACTGTTCACAAAATGAGTCCCATTATTGATAATGCTCCGGGACGATGACACAACGTCCTATTTTCAGTTGTACGCTTAATTACCTTCTATAAATAGATTGCCACATTTTTAAGGGAAAAGTGCATTTCTTACAGAGATACGTGACCTTGTTGACTGAAACCTCCCAGAGTTGTTTCCAGAAACAAGGGCTGCAGTTCCACAGGCACTGGTAGCTCTGCATGGCCAGGCTGTGATGTCACCCAGGAAGCAGCTAGCAGGGAGGGCATCCAGCAGTGTCTGTCCATCTTTCCATAGTCCCGGAACAAGTGCCAGCACCCCTCACATGCCGGCCCAAGCACCAGCAGGTCTCTTGTCTATGCTCTGCTTTTCCATCTCAGCCGTGGATCCAGCCCAAATCAAACAGCCCTGCAGTCATTCAATTTGTGGGATATAATCTAGGTGTGATGTAGCCTTTCAAGGAGATATTTCTTTTTCTGTTTTTGTTTCTACTTCTGAATAAAAGCTACTTTGCTCATTCTGTTCTGGAGCCATCCCTCAGAGGACTGCA
Source organism: Alectoris magna (assembly GCA_030625065.1). Taxonomy (NCBI): domain Eukaryota; kingdom Metazoa; phylum Chordata; class Aves; order Galliformes; family Phasianidae; genus Alectoris; species Alectoris magna. The sequence goes on from CM060560.1 coordinate 68,145,961, forward strand.
GTCCCTGTCTGCAGCACTCGCACTGCCCTCACATTAGGTACGCAAAGGTACCCCAGCACCTAACTTCTGTTTGATGCTCAGTCATTGAAATCATTTGACTAAGGCTTTGCTTTTGAGAAGCATAAAGCAATTTAGCACATTAAACATATCATCAAATAAAAAAAAACAGAGCTTGAGGAATAAAAGACTACAAGCTTGCACTGGCTTGTTCGGCAGCTCTCTGCTGTTTCCAGTATTTCTCTCTAGGGCTTTTTACATGAACTCAGGACGCCTGCACTCCAAGCATAGGCCTATTGCTGAGCACAGGTCCCTGTGTCCCCAGACATAGCAGTGCCTGGAGATGACAGCCCTATATACTACAGGCAGCACAACATGACAGCTGCCAGTCTGAGGCTGTTTGGCTTTCCAGTGGGGCTTCCTGGCCAGGCAGGTCCCCTTGGAAGGGACTAAGGCCATCAGGACACAAAGCCAGACCTACCCTTGCCATTTTTATTGCAAGCTGTACCAGCAAACAATTGTTTTACTGCAGTGTACTGGACACTTTGACACTGTCCACACAGGAAATGGGGCAGTGCTGTGGTTACCACACCATTGCTCCAGCCACAGCCACTGTCCTATGCAGGCCTACCACAGCTCTGGCTAAGTGCCCACCTCCTGTGGCATGCTGTGGCCACCGTGCTTGCGTCCACAAAACATGCATCTGCAGGTACATCCTGGTATTTTGCCTGGGGAAGCTGAAAAGGTGTTTTACTGAACAGGCTGTACTTCTGCAAATGTCATTCTGCTAATGCACATAGCACTGACATGCAGCGCACAGGGGCTGTCCCCATGCAAGTAGAGTAAGACCATGAAGGTTCAGCCCAAGGAAGATCCACGTTCAGACAGAGCTGATGCCATTACAGCCCAATGGTCAGCAGGAAAAGGACAGGCAGAAGAGCTCACCAGCCACCCCACCAACTCTCCTTTGACAGCAATGACACTTCCCCAGAAGAGTGAGTGAACTCACATTCCCACACCCACTGTGCTGTTTCAGGCACAATGAACGGACAGGTGACCTCTGCATCTGCTCCTGCACAGCATCACCACTCATCTCAGGAAGTTACTACAGACTTTGACGCAGACCCTGATTCACTTGCAAGTGGCAGATTACTTCTGCAGATACGCTGCAAACAACAATTTCACAGAATCACATAACTGTCGGAGTTAGAAGGGACCTCTGGAGACCATTGAGTCCAACCCAGAGATAAAGCAGGTTCCCTACAGCAGGTCACACAGGTAGGCATCCAGATAGATCTTGAATATCTCCAGAGAAGGAGACTCCACAGCCTCTCTGAGCAGCCTGTTCCAGTGCTCCACCACTCTCACAGTAAATTTCCTCCTTGCGTTTGTACGGTACTACCTCTGTTCCAGTTTCTGCCCCTTGCCCCCATGTTCTGTTGCTGCACGCCACCAAAAAGACTTGGCCACCATTGACTTGACTCCTGTACTTCAGATATTTATAAACAGTGATGAGATCTCTTCTCAGCTTTCTGTCCTCCAGACTGAAAAGCCCCAGGTCTCTCAACCTTTCATCACACAGGAGATGCTCCAGGCATTTATCACTGAATTGGAATTCTGTGTCCTTATGTCCCTGTACATATATATATGTATACATATATATGTACATATAAATATATGCACTTCTTTTTTTTTTTAAGGAAGAGAAAGAATTATTGCAAAATTTTATTACAAGACTAGGAAAAAAAGCTTGTTTCTCACTTGTACCTCCCTGGAAAATTTTTTGACTGGTTTCAATAAGTAAACATTGAGAAAAAAAAAGATTTTTTTAGATCACCTTAAAGATGGAAGAGATGGAAAAGAAGATGATATACTACATTTAAAACTAAAAATATGAATAGAGGTGATTAAATTTGTGCACAGACGAGCAAGAAAGGTTGTCACTGTAGGATAACTCTAATGGCCATGCTGAAGATGAACTCCATGCTAAAGTATTGCTCACCTATTTCATTGTTTTACATTCACTTGTCTGCATCCTAAAATATTTCTTCTTTCCCTCCCTGCAGTACTGGATGATTTCACATAACGACAATAAAAGAGCAACGAACAAAATGAATGCATGAAAAACTACATAATGAGTAAAGTTACATGTCCAAAACTAAGTCCAAAGAACTCTTAGATCTTATGAGATGTTCATCTTATGTACTGATGACATTGTGCTCAACTTTTTAAACTGACTTCTGAGATGGATTAGTTCTCTTTAAATATATACATCATATAATTAGGAAGTCAAACATCATCCAGTTAACATGGATTTTGCATTTCTTGACCTTTTTTCTTGCTAATTTTAACGTTAAAATCACATGTCTTGTAATGCAGTGAATTCAGCTATGAATGCACAAGACTGGCACTTAGGTGCTGACATTAATTAGCACGAAAACACTCTAACAGGCAGAAGATTAGGTGACATCTGTATTCACACTGGATTAGTTTATTCATTAACAATATGTTACTTTGGAAAAATACATCCAAGAAGTGCTTGTGTATCTGCTGTCATATCCCATTGTCAAAAATCTAGCACTTACTGCTCTGGAGGCATTCTGTTCACTGTGACATATTCAATAAAAAAGTTACAAACTCATTTCTCCATCGTGTCAGTCCTAGCTTGTGAAAAGTGTAGTGCCAGTAATGTCATATTTATATTTAGAAAGTCACTTTCATTCTGTGTACTATGTAGACTGTTACATCCTTTTTATGCCATTTGCAGTGGTACCACTGAACTTTTTTTTAAAGAAACAGGTTTTGACCCCAACTCACTAATACTTTACTTAGCCAGGGCCAGTTAAGATGTTTATTAAAATACTGTTATCCAGCACTGCCCGGTTTGAGTTTGAAAACCATCTGCTCAGGACAGAAAGCATCACCTGTGTTGGCTTTGTAAAGCACTTGGTGCAAGGGCCCTAATCTCTGCTTGTTTCAGTATGAATCCTCAGCATGAAGCATTTCTCCCCTTTCGCACACCACGCGTGGGCAGCTGTAGGTGGCAATCAAACAATTGTCCAGACCACTCCATTTAGAAACACAATAGTAGATTAAAAACTTAATCCTGAATTCATTGAGCACTCATAAAGCTCATTAAATTCAATCCCTGATGATTGGTGTGTGAGAGAAGCATAGGCTGGAGATCCCAGGTCAGGAGGTGGCTGAGCTTTGTTTTAATCTCATAGGACTGGGCTGTATCACACCCCCAAACTTAGAGCATCCTCACCAATGAAAACTCCATGCAGAATTCATAGGAGGTGAGTATTTTCTTGTATATTTTGGGGGTGTCCCCAATTATATCACCACATTACCACAGTGTCCAAAAAAAAAGAAAAAGAAAAGAAAAGGAAAAGGAAAAGGAAAAGGAAAAGAAAAGAAAAGAAAAGAAAAGAAAAGAAAAGAAAAGAAAAGAAAAGAAAAGAAAAGAAAAGAAAAGAAAAGAAAAGAAAAGAAAAGAAAAGAAAAGAAAAGAAAGGAAAGGAAAGGAAAGGAAAGGAAAGGAAAGGAAAAGAAAAGAAAAGAAAGGAAAAGAAAAGAAAAGAAAGGAAAAGAAAAGAAAAAAAAAGAAAAAAATGTTTTTCATACACTCATAGAAGGGCCTGGGTTGAAAAGGACCACAATAATCATCTAGTTTCAACCCCCCTGCTGTGTGCAGGGTCACAAACCACCAGACCAGGCTGCCCAGAGCCACATCCAGCCTGGCCTTGAATGCCTCCAGGGATGGGGCATCCACAACCTCCCTGGGCAACCTGTTCCAGTGCATCACCACCCTCTGTGTGAAAAACTTCCTCCTAATATCTAACCTAAACCTCCCCTGTCTCAGTTTAAAACCATTCCCCCTTGTCCTATCACTATCAACCCATGTAGACAGCCGTTCCCCCTCCTGTTCATACGCTCCCTTCAAGTACTGGAAGGCCACAATGAGGTCTCCCCAGAGCCTTCTCTTCTCCAAGCTAAACAAGCCCAGTTCCCTCAACCTTTCTTCACAGGTGAGGTGCTCCAGCCCTCTGATCATCTTAGTGGCCCTCCTCTGGACCCCTTCGAAGAGCTCTGCATCTTTCTTGTGCTGGAGGCCCCAGGCCTGGACCCAGTACTCCAGATGGGGCCTCACAAGAGCTGAGTAGAGGCGGACAATCACCTCCCTCTCCCTGCTGGCCACCTCTCTTTTAATGCAGCCCAGAACACAGTTGGCCTTCCGGGCTGCAAGCTCACACTGCTCTCATCCACCAGGAGCCCCAAGTCCTTCTCCACAGGGCTGCTTTCAAGGAGTTCTTCTCCCAATCTGTATCAAACACTTAGGATTGCCCCGGCGCAATTGTAACACCTCGCACTTGGCCTCGTTGAACCTCTTTAGGTACACATGGGCCCACTTCTCCAGCTTGTCCAGGTCCCCGTTGATGGCTTCCCTTCCTTCCAGTGTATCAACCGCACTAACTATTTAACTGTTCCTTCAACACTCTCCTTTAGAAATAAGTTCAGGGCTTTTCTTTTTAGGTCCAAGTTTCCTTTTTTTTTTTTTTTCTTCTCATTTACAATATTGAGCAACCTTAACAACCTTGTTTAAAGATTCCCTCAAACAGTGAATTGTCTGTGTCTCAGAAAGTACACTGTCCAAAAGTAGTAACACCACAAAAAGCAGAAGCACACCAGAGCCAAGCTCAGTGCTCAGCCTTACACAACCCTGAGTGTGTTTTGGGACATGTAGTTTTTTTACCAAATGAATTTTCTGTGAAACATCAAACTTCTCTTTGAAGAGCAGATATATGACGAAGGAAAACCAAACACCATAATTTTACTTGAAAAAATGTGTTTGTTTGTTTGTTTTTCTGCTTAATTGGTTTGGAATGGTACCTTTCAAGTATTCTTTTTTCTAGCTAGTGATAACTCCATTTAAACCTGGCTTTGTTGCGTCAAGTCTGTATCTTTAATCCAATAACATACAAATTACTACAAAGCCACGCACCAAAAAATCACACTGTCAGTAATTGCATCTGTAAGACAGAAACTGCAAGGATGGAAAGCCTGAAACTTAAGAGGCTCCAGTTTAGAAGAACAGCAGGAGGGACGTGCATAACTGTGTATATATAATTATTACATTTTTACTCCTTAAGAGCCCAAATCTTGACATCTGTTCTGCCTGCAAGGCAAGACAAAACCACATCATCTTAGTGACAAAGACTGCAAAATATTTCTAAAAACACAGTTTATTCAATGTGCTAAAAGCTGCACTATAACTGGTTTGAAGGAAGAACTTCATATCAGTGCCCAGCACGTTTCAGCATCACTCCAGCACCAAGTGCCTGAGCCCAGGTGAAAGACCTATCCATTCCCTTCACTTCCAGAGAGGGGACAGTATCTGAACAGAGTTAATAAGCAGACAGATTTCTAAGAGCAGCACCACGAGTTTGTGGCCATTTCCATCTTCCAGCCTTGCAGAACTGTACTGAGCTGCTTTAACACTCACATATATGCCAAACTAGACTTCATAGATCATAGAATGGCTTACGTTGGGAGGGACACTAAAGATAATCTAGTTCCAACCCCTGCCATGGACAGGGCTGCCTCCTACCAGTTCAGGCTGCCCAGGGCCCCATCCAATCTGGTCTTAAACATCTCCTCGGATGGGGCACCCACAGCTTCTCTGGGCATCTGTGCCAGTGCCTCACCACCCTCTAAGTAAAGAATTTCTTCCTAACATCTAACCTAAATCTTCCCTCTTTTAGTTTTAAACCATTCCCCCTTATCCTATCACTGTCTGCCTGTGTAAAAAGCTAGTCTTCCTTCTGTTTGTTTAAAAGCTTCCTTTAAGTATTGGAAGGCCAGAATGAGGTCTCCTCATAGCCTCCTCTTCTCCAAGCTGAACAATCCCAGCCTTTCTTCAGAAGAGAGGTGCTCCATCCCTCTGATCATCTTCATGGTCCCCTCTGCACCTTTTCCAACAGTCTTTCTTGTGGTGGGATCCTCAGTTGGGGACTCCTGATTGTGCAAACTCTTCTACATGAGCAGACTCACAATGCACATCTGCTGACCTCTACCCAAATCGCCCTCCCCACAGCAAGCCCCTGTACTCCCTTTCCACAGGCTTCAGAGCCTCCAGCAAGAACATACTTAAGTGGAGGCCAGATAGCAACTCCTGCCATGGTACAGTGGAAGAACTGCACCTCATAGTTCATTTTTTGGAGCTGTGGCATTAGCTGCATCCTAATAGAGCTTTTCCTGTCTCCTAAATGAGCACATCCCATCCCAAACAGCCCCCTAAAAGCAGAAGCACTGAGTTACTGCAGAAGTTCCTAACTGACAGGGATAAAGTACCACATACCCTGGCATAGTGCTGAGCTGAAGGCAGTGCCCACATTAAAGCTTAAGCTAGAAGCAAGAAGACGGAGGAAACCTAGAAATGTTGAATGAACCAGAGAGAATGATAGCCAACTAGCACTCGATAAGAAATATTAAATAGCACCATGAGAAAAAGATGGAGGAGGAAAAAAGAAGTATATAATCAGAAAGAAAACAGGAAGAAATGATGCTACAACAAGAAAAGGTTATTTTTATGAAAGCCTACCAAAACTTCATATCTAAAGTGTTTGAATAACTCACTGAGATGGAATGATCCTATAGGCACTAACATTAAAGACACAAATGAAGACAAAATGGATATATGCATTTGGGTTTTGTATTTAAAAAACACTGTATACCAAAGCCCACATAAAAAATACTGTTATTTAAAAGACATTTAAAGAGAGATATGCTTGTGACACAAGCATTTCTAGTGGTTCAGAAGGCAGAGTATGTAAAATGGATTACTTTAATGATAAAATCTCTAAATATATTTGGGCACCTAACTCTAGGAACTATGCTTTCTGAACATAGTTCCTTTTTAGGCTACATTTTGTATCATTTTAATTTTAACCTAAGGAAATACAAAAGAACGAATCATTCTGTAGCCCTGGCAGCAAAGGGATCACCCAGCAGTGCTGTTCTGTTGAAGGCAGGAACAACACAATGGGGAAATCCCTGACCCGTCTCCACCATTCAGGCATGCACAGACAAAAAGCAGACCCAGCAACACACAAAAGTAGGGAAAACATTACAGAGGAATCTGCATCCCCTCTGTAGGGCATAGCAGCTCTCCTAAAAAGCCGGAAGAAGCAAAACCAGCAGACCCAAGCTGCATATGGATTGAACCACTCACTGAAGGAAGAATTTACAAGCATACGCGCACTACAACACGCACTGCAAGCTACTTCATACATTTGTGGATCTCATCTCTGGGTTTAAAAAAAAAAAAAAAAAAGTTTATTTTCCATCAACTCTTATAAATAATGCCAAAAAAAGGCACAAAGAGTATGCAATACTCTTAAGTACTGACAAACAGTTCCTCCTATTATCTGTGAATTTCTATCTGTGAGTACTGTACAAAGCTTGTAAAATCGGCTGAAGTAATGAAGGGGAGGCAAGGCATGATGGGGAGAGCATGATCAAGGTTGTGGTAGCACTTGCAGGGCTACAAAGACCCAGCTGATATGAGTGCTTTAGATGCACCTGAGGAGTGCTCCATGCTTTCAGACACAGTATGTACAAGGCTGCTGTTCCCCATGTCATACCTCTAACCAGGGGCACAGATCTCTCTCAGCAGCAATGCCATTCTTGTGCTTATAGCACTATAGGGTAAACCAAGTACCATCCTCATCCTGCTGTTCATGCAAAGCAGTTGGAAAACCACATACATCCAATGCATGTGAGCTTCCACAGTATGCACACACGTATGCAGATATTTTTCTTTCCCTACACTTTCAGTATAAGAGCTGCACAGCAAACAACACACCACACACCAGCACTGAAAGGGAAATTAAACAGTACTTAAAATGAGAGACGAGAAAAAAGATGTACAGCAGGCTCAGCCCGAGCCATCCACCCACCCTAGGACTACCTCATTCTCACTACAGTGCTGGTTCCCTTGAGACCTCCCAGGTTTACCATCAGCAGGGTCTGATACCATGCCTCAGAACACCTCTCTTTTGTTAAGCAGAGAAGCTGTGTCAAAGTATCACTCAGAAACAAATGTTTCAGCCCGGGCTTCCATGTGCTAAGCAATTGATTACAAGAAGTCCTTCCCTTTGTCCCACTATTCTCTTCCTGAACACCCCTCCATGGCCCTTGCAGAGAGCAGCGCTTGGAGCTGGCAGAGCTCACAGCTGGCAGCATGAAAACACTGAGAAACATGCAAAGCTTTTCTTTCACGTGGGTCTGAAATGGCAAACTATGAGCGGATTAGTAATTTCATATTTTTAAACAGTCATGATTTCAGAGAGTCTATGTGAACAGAAGCACAAAATGAGTAAGGACAGTTTCCTTACATGCTCTCACGTAGGAAAGTGCAGCAAAAGAGAGCAACAGTTATGGGTGGAGTGATGCTACGAGTCTGACATGTAGGTCAATGAAAGAGAACTGCTTCACTTCTCAGAAGAACAGATTTGTCCTTAAAAACCTCACATATGCCACTCTAGATTATAAAAAATACCAGGAATTGCAGCCTGCTGTTACATTTTCATAATTCTTCCTATTACCCTTTCTTTCCTTAGCTTGAACAGAGAAGCAAGATGGACCCACTTCCTATTTGTTCTCATTAATGCGGCAATTAAGCTTTTAGATTTTATTATCATTAAATTCTTTCCATCCATACATATTCTACTGTGTGCCCAAGAAACGCAAATCTGGGGTTAATCCAGTGAATAAACTCACAGTAGAATACACTGGCACCTAACAAACAGAGTAGGGCATTGTGTATACCGTCACTTCATTTTTGTCTCTCACGCATAGTAACATCAGAAAACCACATGGAAAAAATGAAGATTTTGTTCAGAACAGTGTGTTTCTGATGCTGTTCTGCATGTTTCTGGCATGAGCTCTCCTGACGCTGACTTGACGTCTTGTTAGGGCTCTAACATCTGATCAGGGTAAACCTCGCTCATGACTCATGAGAAAAAGCACACCAAAGGAAACAGAGAATGAAACCCTCTCGATTACGATGTCTCTAAAGGCAGGGCAAAACACAGAGGCATATAACATCTAAAATTCAAAAGCAAGGTAGCAGCCATCAGATAAATAAAAGATCAGTCTCTCATTCATGACTGCGAGCATCTGGGGAAAATGACATATTCAGAAATCCATATGGAATTGAAGAAACTACTTCTTTAAAAATAACCTAATTCTGCTTTGCTTGAGGAATTGCAATTCAACATGACATCATGCACCTGCAGCTATGGACAAATACAGAAAGACTTCCAGAGCACTAAGTAAACCAAGGATGCTCATTCCCTTAGCTACATCTAGGTAAATTATTATGCTATCACAAATATTTTGGGGCACATTTTAGTAAGTGTTCTACCGAAGAGCATTAATAAATGCAACATTTCTTACTCATTTTCAAATAAAAGTATCTCCTCTTGATTGTGATGTACTTAAAAACAACCAGGCTGCCTTCTGACAGCTGAACGTGTCTACCCCAGCCATGGCTTTTTTAACAGTAAAACCCCTGCAGATGTTATCCCAAAATATCTATTGACAAGGAACTGTAGCTTTACTAATGCACCAGTATAAGCAAATTCCTGCACAAGAACAACCTGCACAAGCTGGGAGTGGATATCAATTATATATACCTCTGGCCACATCTTTACATGCTTCCTTTACACAGGTGGAAGAGAGGCAGAAGAGATTAAGTAAGATACAGTAGGTTTTTAAAGTCATTGGAAATAAGAACCAGTTCTAAGTCGCAGAAACCAGCATCTTCATGCAGCAGAGAACAGCCCTTCCAACTTCTCTGAACAAAACACCCACCCTACATCTTATCCCTTCTAAGCATGATGGATGGTAGCATCATCTTTTTGAGCAGTAACCTTTTATTCCAGCAGCCAGGTAAATCAATACAACCTTGTGTGGAAATGTCAATATAAATGCTCAAAATTCGTAATATTAACATTTCAGAGTCTGAATGCCTCTCGTTTGAAAGCGGTTTTTGCAGCAGCCTTTGATCTAAATCAAATTTTATGGTTAAGAAAGATTTAAAACAGAAGATAAGCTGAAAGATAGTGCTTTGTCTTCTTAAGGTAAACTTAATTCTCTTGGGGCAATTCAACCCAATTGCAGTGGCACTGAGAATTACTGTGGAAACAGGAGAAATCTATTTAATCGATTTTTATTGTTTCACCTAAAGGAAATGCTTCTGTATGTAAAATTATACAGCAAGTACAGGGATATCTTGAAATTCCAGTTTCAACAACAGGAAATCATTAGAAGGGTTCTAGTGACATACTTTTAAGGCAGATATAAATTTACACTGCATCTTTAAATACTAGCTTCAGCACTAATATTTCTTTTAAAAGAGTAAAAACAATTTTTAAAAACAAGAGCCAGGCTCTTCAGAAGTATTGCAGGTATCCCCACTCCACTGCTCTGGAAAGCTATGTAAGTAATTAATTTAGGGGCAGGAAACACTTTGTTAAGAAGCCTTTGCAATATAGTGCCCAATTTCAGCAGAAACCTTGGTATGTTGCTGCTACAGAAACTTAATGTGCCCTTTCCTTTTCCATCCAGAGCATTATGCCCTTACATCATTTAAAACAAGGAATCAAATATATAGCTTGCTAGAAAGATTCACCTTTTCAACCTCAGTTTGGTCCTGGGTTCTCCTTTTGGCTTTGTCATAATCCCTGATGGCACAGAAAGACTGGTCAGTCAACAAAACTCCTAGTGATGTTGCTGGTCCTAAGAACCGGCACCTGACCCATCAAGTTTTAACCCTGAGCTGCACAATGAGAAACTCTTCTTCTTTTGACTTGACTTAATATTTGCATTTTGAAAGCATACTTCACATTTCCAGCATGGAAGTACTCAGAAGTTCCTCTATTGCTTCTCTATAAAAATACCTCAGCTGTACCAGAAATTAGACAGTGGATTCAAATTAGTTGTCAAAAAAAATGAACGTAAGTCTGACTTAATAGCCTAATTTGGAAATGTACCCTGGGCCCACCCTTGGCAATAACAACACAGTTTAACTCATGTTGCAGAAATACATAAATAGCTCTGCAACTTTGTTTCTCCACCCAATCAAACAACAGAAAATGATGTCTTCAATGAAAAACACCACACATATTTAAGTAAGAGAAACTGTCTAAACTTCTGACATTTTTCATCTTCATATTTTTTTTTAATCCAAAAGATTTGTACAGCATTTTTTTTTAATAATAACTTACAGGATCAGAAGAAAAATAAATGCATAGCTTCAAAACCTTAGACTATAATCTCCCATAGTTGCAGAAGAGTTCAAAGTCATAAAGTGCTGCAGATATGAACACACATCAGACAAATACTCTAGTAACTAACGTATTTTTTCTGGTTTATTTAACAGTATTCCAAGCTTAGAACATTAAATAAAAATCTCACAGACAATGAGTAGGACAAACAATGGCTTTGTTCTTATTTTTCTTTTTTTTTTTTTCTTTTTTTCCTTCTTCTTCTTTTTTTTTTTTTTTTTTTTTTTTTTTTAAGAGAATGCTGAGACATCTCCATTGACCCAACTAGTTTTATTTTGGATACCAAAAAAATAAATAAAAGGACGCAAGGCAGAAGGGAACAGAGCCCCACACAGCTCAGTGGATGCACACAGGAGCAGGCCGCAAGCCCTGCTGTGTGCTCAGGCCCTATGCTGGCACAGCGGGCCATGTACACTTTGTGCCTGCAGTCTGAACTCCCCAGTGGCCAGCAGTGATGAAAATAAACCAGCTAGGCATTCTTACATGATACAGAGTGACATGAAGGAGGGGGCAGAAAAGAGGAACCTGCTGCACCTCACTCCCTTCCTTGATTTGCCTTTGTGGCTCTCACACGTTTCTGTCACACCATGCCTTCATTTTGCAGCATGGCCAGTCACACCCAGCCACCCCATCCTGCCACAGAGGCCTCTGATCTGTAAAAACTACCAAGCCAACACATAAATACGTGGTTTGGTGACATAAACGATGGTGGAATTGAATACATTTTCACATGTTCCTTCTGGCTAGTCTCTTCCTATAAGTGCACGTCTGCAGATGCCATGGTGATGACAAAAATAGAGCCGTCTTCTCCATGTGTGACCATCTTCCACACACCTCTCTCCAGATGGGCCGCGCTCAGTGTGCTTGCAGACACTCAATGCCAATGAACAACATTAGCATCTCCCACGGCCACCCTAGTCACCACACACATGTTTCTTTGGTCCTGGAGACCACAGTGGGGCAGCAGGGCAGAGGTAGCTCTTCACAGCTGGGCACAGAACTTCAGAATTTGTCCCAGAGGTATTTTTCAACTCCTTTAAGCACCAGAAGGAACTGGTGCTAACCAGGCAAGAGCAGCCCTCCCAGCACAGCTCTAGCAGGAGATTGTGAGTGGGGTCAAGAGGCCTGCCACACAAATACCGCCACAGAACTCCTCCCACACCTCACAGAGAAGTGCTGGCTACCATCCCACTCAGCGCCAAGTGCGAAAGATCATCGTGTTTGACCTGCAGTATTTCATAAGAGACACACGGTTTTCCTTGTTGGGCTTTTTTTCTTTTTTTTTTCTTCTTTTTTTTTTTTTCTTTCTTTTTTTTTTTTTTTTGCCAAGTTCTCAAAAGGGCTGAAAACACTTAGGCTCAGAGACACACAGGAAGCAATTGCAATACATAACAACTAATCAGAAACAGCACTCAAACGTTAGACTCCACTCTACAAACTGAATCAAAAAAAAAAGGAGAAGAAAGAAAAGTTTTAAGTGCTAACATAACAAGAAACAGTCCTAAAGACTCACTAAATACATGTGGGAAAGTGGAGGTTCTCCCTCTTTTAAATATATTTACATAGTATTAAAGTTTTTATATTGCTTTTTTCACCAGCAAAATTCTCTATGCTACCCTGGACAAAGTTCCCATTTAAATTAAAAGGTTAAGTGATTTATAATACACACACACACACACACACACACACACACAGCTAGACCTATGGCTCTGGCATGCCTCCTGCCACCTTTGTCACCTCCCTCCATCCCTAGGGCCAGATGCCTTTGATGCTTTGCACCTCTGGCATCAGCTTCCACATCTGCACAGCAACCTTGCCCGGACCCAACTCACTTTCTAAAAGCAGGACAGACTACAGCCAGGGCTTGCCTGGACAAAAAGGGCTTTGCCATTTAGCCACTACAGCTCAATGGTAAAACCTGAGCAACGTGGACACAGCAATACCAGTCTGGAAACATTTATACCATTTACACCACACTGGAGAGCCAAATAAATTCTCCAAGTATAACTGCATCCATACTACAACCAGCACAATGCCAGTTAAAAACAGTAGCACAGTCCCTTAACTGACAGAATCATGCCAGCTGAACTTTTCTAGCATAGACCAAGCCTAAGACGTGAGGTAGTGAAAAAGAAAATCAGGCTCGTGATCTTTTTTCGTTCTTTATCATCAGTACACTCTAAAAATCCTGGCTGCTCTGATTTATGGAATTTAAAAATACCGTTTTAAAATCCAAAATTTAAAGCTAACACCCTAAGTCACGTGGGATTTATAATTAGAGGCATAAATCTCAAAAATTCCCCTGCTTAGGGTTCTAACTCAGGAAAAATGTTTTCATTATAGAAAGCACATAAACATGTGTTTCTCTTCCAGTGAAGTAAGCGGAAGGGAAGTACAAGGCTAAGTGTTCTCTGAGATCTGGGCCACAGTCAGAAATTACGGTCTTTGTAGAATTTATTTCCTCATTCACTTCAGTGCTGTTTAATCACAAGTCATTCATGTTTTAAGACAGTGGGAAAAACACAGACAATGGAAGCTAAATCAAGTTTTGAGACAACTGTTCAATATTTACAGCATTCATAGCATAAACAAGTATTTTTGGTAACTTATGACAAATACCTTTTTCTTTGTTATTAAATGCACTGCAGCAGTCCCGTTAAACAAACCCACTGTCTCGGATATTAAAGAAATTGTTGTTTACATTTACCGAGTCATTTAAATTAAAAATCTGTTCCTGTTCCAAACCCCACTCTCCTTCATCTTCATCTTCCGGTTCTGCCTCCGACCCATTCCGAGTGTTTTCATACAAAAAGATCTGCTCGTCCACATGCGCTGGGGCCAACCGGTTTCTCTTTGCACTGACAACATTTGCAGAAGAACCAAAAAGGCGTTCGGGAAAGACCCTTGTGGCCAAAATACACCAGTATTTTTGAAGAACCTTTGGTAAAACTGGAAACAGTGCTAGTCTGTCAGACCACCACTTTAGCGGGTCTTCATTCAACCCAAGGACTTTTTGAGACTTAAAGTTGCTCAATTCCTCAACAATCTGAGCGTGCCACTCCTCTTGGTCTTCTACACCTCCTGTCTGGCAGAAGATCTCTGCAAGCATGTTGTTGATCACACTAGTGGGAGGAGGAGTGGAGGAGATGATTATTTTTTTCACTGGAGGCTCTTCCGAAACTGTGAAGAACTTCTCCTCAGTCCGAAAAGTGTTCTCTTTGACTTTCTCCAGTAGGCTTTTTGCTTCTTCCACCACTCTGTTTTCCACCTGCTGCCGCTCAAAGGCTGAAAGAAAAGGCAGTTTTTTGTAGCGAGGATCCAAGAAAGTGGCAACATTGAGGAACATGTCTATTTCCGGAGTGTGCTGGTAGGTAGTTGACAGCTCCTTAGCTATTACCTCCTTCGCCATGCTGATTTCTTTCAAATCGTTCTCTTTGATGTTCAGTGTAGTGTTGAGAAGCATGTGCAGAAGGGGCTTCACCATACTTATTGTCGGGTACTTGGAAGCAGACATCATCTCTGCGACCTGTTTGAAAGGCTGCAGCAGCTCCACCAGCCCTTCGATTGTATTCCACTCGCTGGCTTCCAGCATGAGGTGGTGGTTGTTGCTGTCTTCCACGAGGACGGCCGCAATGACGAACTGCTGCTCTTTGAGGCGCTGCAACATGGCGAGTGTGCTGCCCCACCAGGAAACGCGATCGCTCACCAGCATGCAGTGCAGAATATTCTGCTGCTTCTGCTTCTCGCTCAGCATATACATCGCTACCGTAGACTGCTGAAAATACTCCACCAGTTTTCGGCACCTGGCAAGAAGGCTGCAGAGCTTTGGGAGCTGAAAAGCTTGTTGTATTCCGGCATTAAAAGTGTGCCCCAAGCAAGGCATTTGCACTGGAATATCTAGGAGAGAGCAAGCTTTCACAATGTCTTTGCTGTAGTCTGTGGTAGCACCAAAGACTTTTGTATTGATCCCCCATTCAATGAATGTTTCATAAAGGACCCGTGTAATAGTCTCTGCAGTATTATCCTCTGGTACTTCAAACGTTTTTAAGCAACGTGAGTTGACCACCAGGCAGTTGGAATGACTACTGCTGAGAAAGTGAACTGCGACGGTTACATATGACCTGTTCTGGTTTTCACTCCTCCACATGTCTGTGGATATGCCACACCACAGGACGTCAGTGAGCTCTTTTAACACAATCTCTCTAATGGTGTTGTATTTTTCAGGAATAGCTTTTGTACAGAAATACTTCCGGCTAGGAAGTTCATACCTGGGATCAGCTGTTCTCAAGAGAGCCTTGAACGTGGGCTCATCAACAATAGAAGCAGGATACATGCCCTCACAGATCAAGCTGATGACTGCAGATGTCAGCTCCTGATGCTTTTTGTTTTCGTAGTTCTGGTAAGTCTTCATGATGAGACTATCTTGAACAACCTGCTGCGACGATTCTGGCTTGATTTTTGAAAATGCAGTTGCAAAGGCCTCCCTCATTTGCTCGGTGTTACTTTTCACAAATTCACAGAATTCGTCGGGATGGTTTTTCTCGAGGTGGTAGGAAAGGTTGGAAGTGTTTCCCGAATAGGCGATCTGTGCCATGCAAATACGGCAGTAGATTTTCTTCCACTGTAATATGCATCCTTCCGCATTGGTATCAAACCCAAAGTACTTCCACACTTTACTCTTTGCTCTTGGGTGAGCCACTAACTTTAGATCTGACGGGGAACCTTCTAAACTTTTATTCTCCATTGCTTCTTGGCCACCGTCCCACCTTTTGATCCTTCACTCATTAATGAGTACCTGATAAAGGCAGTAAGATAAAGATACAATGAGAAAGCACAAGTTTGACCACACTCAACTATGTGAAATCACTGTTTCTGTGAATATATATAAAGAAACCTACCTCACTAATTACATTTGCGATTTTAAAGATGAGACTTGCAGGAAGCGTGACCTACAAGAAGCCCATTAGAATGTCAAAAATTTAAAAGGTTTTAAATACAGCACATTCTGCTGTGAAATTGCACTAAAAGACCCGAGCATATCTTGTTTCTGGAGTTACATAATTCTTGGTAGAGGACATGTAGCATCTGCCACAGAGTTCACACGTTATTGTCACACAAGCCAGAAATGTGCTGTAGCAATTTCTTGTCCCCTAAGTTACAGCTAAGGCTAGACTAACATTATCTAACATCCTCTCACCTAACAGTTAGCAATCTTCACTATGACTATTTATTTCAAACGAAACTTGATACTGAAGGAGCAAAGGTTTTACTGTTTGTTTATTTCGAAAGAATCTCTGTTAGCTTGAACTAACTGTTTCAGGACTTGCCTTAAGAGGAAAAAAAAGCTCAGATGCAAATTATGGCATTAATCTGCTCCTCTGAAGTGTAAAGAAGTTTTATAACAAAAACAAAAGGAAGTGGAATTTGAACCTGAATGCAGATCAGCAATATGCTTCTGACACCTTTCCTGTCCTTCTGTTTCAGAAACCAAAGCTACTGTCTGAAGTGCCAGTTCATAGTTTTAGTTCCTGGAATAAACATTATGTTGTAATGACAGAAAGAGGCAGGCAGGGAAGAACTAATATAAGTTATTAACCACATCAGGTAGGAAATAATTTTGCTGTCTTTTCTTCCAAAGACTAAAGAAGTTTGTGGGAACGGTGACATGCTGGAGAAGAACACAGCAAGAAGGCAAAGCTCAGCAAACTTTACCTAAATATCTGTACAGGGAAAGGCTTCTCGTGCAAACAGTCACAGTGTCCCCGCACATAGTGCAGGCAACAACCAGCTGCCAGAGCTTACTCCTCTGAACAAAAAAGCCATGCAACAGCACCACTGCACTCCTGCACTTCTCCACTCCTCACACAACACCAGCCCAGCCACAGCAAGCAGCAGCCCTTCACTGCAGTAGCAGGGATAAGGAAGCCATCAGCCAGCACTGATGTGATCTCCTCCATAAACAAGGAAAGAGCAGAAGAGAAATTGAAAGTGCATTCCTGCAGCCATCCCAAAAGCAATGGGACTTCTCCCTTGCTCAGTAGGAGCTGCCTCTATGCCAAAACACATGAATCCTCAGGCAATAAAACCAGCTGGCTGGCAGAGGAAGAAAGAATCTGCTTTTTTTAAAACGTGCTGCAGGGGAACGTCCCCAAAAATTTTATGGATGCAGCTCCTCCAGCATGTTCTCCTCTGTCGATAAACATTCCCAAGAAAAGGTGTAACTACAGCAGGTATTCTGCAGTACTTTGTGAATTGCTTCAATGAAAAAGCAAATACAGGTTTACCAGGACTAAATATATTTATTTAAACACAGCTGTTGGTTTAGACTTAGAATGAGAGGTACAAGGCAAGTGTTTAAATTATTAGATTTGTTTTCAGTATTCATGTATCTGAAGATTTACTTCTGTGTACAAACTTCTTCTGACTTGGAAGGGGGAATGTTTTGACTACTTGTATGCCCTCTTCTATGACTCATTCAGTGCTTTTTTAGTTGCCAGGATAAACAACTGATTCAACTTGGTAATGCTATGTAACTCTGAAACAGCACCAAGGTATGCAATCTCACCAAAACTGGTGATTTTGAAAGACAAAGTGGTGTAACATATACTGATGTAACCCTGCTATAACATACGATCGTGTATTGATAAGATACTCCAGTGTGTATTACTACTGCTTTTGGTTTCTCCCATTTCACTCCATGACAAGGAGTCTCAAGGCAGCATAGAGGCTCCTGGCATTTCATTAAATCTTGCAGTTTCCTTTGCAATTACATGGCAGTTCCTGAAAACAAGGAGGAAGGAACTGTAATAACAGAGTTGATGCATCTTTAAAGTTAGTGCGACACACCTTGGATCATAAAAAGTTCATCACAGACTGATAGAGGACAAGTTATTTCAGAGCAGGGGAGCGTTACAGACTCTCCCCACCCTTCATTCTTATGCATGTTACAGCTTTACCTTTATTTTCAGATGGAGCTGGCACTGGTGCTGGTGGCACTGAGCAGCACTGCCATAGTTAAGGACACATCACTGTACCATAGCTCAAGTTACAACACTATGAACCACATTTCAACTTATCATAACAGCTCTAATATAAACTGTTAACCACCCCTGCCTCTCCTTGTGTAGTCTATAGTGTAACTGGCACTACAAACAAAACAAAACAAAAAAAAAATAGAAGAAGAAAAAGTGCCTATTTTTCTCAAGGAAGAGGTGGGCGTTCCCTTTCCATTGGAACAGCTGCAGCATCCACAGCCCAGGCCTGGCAGAAAGCAGAGAGGAGCGCAACCTGTCACACAGTGGACAGCCGAAACCCTCTCCTTCAGCTCACCCAACTAGCCACTATAAAAAAAAACACTGCCACTTGGGTCCACTGCAAACCCTTTCACAAAAACAAAGCTTCAAGGCTACAGAAGCATCTTTGTTTTTGCCCTTGAACTCCCACCCACACCAAGGCAGAGCACATACTTGGAGGAGCAATTGGGCTCCTACTGTACGTACAACTGGCCCAAACTACCACCACATACCAGGACCGAGAACTTCAGCACTGATGGCCTGCTGACAGCTCTGAAACCTCTCCTGGCCTTGAGGATGACATCAGGAGGAGGAGGACTAAAAAAAGGAGGTGGAGAAGGAGGAAGGACTGGGTTTCCTAGGCATGCTCCAGCATGCTCTGTGCTTCCCACGGCCCTGCTTTTCAGTCCCAGATTGCTCTCATCCTCCTGAGGTCAGCAGGGCTGGGGGCCAAAGGCCCATGATCGAGGCACGGCTGGGTTTCCCCAGACTGACAGAGAAGTCACATCCAAAACCCACACAAACTGGGTTGTGAAAGCAGGGATTTGGCTGTTGGGACACACCAGGTGCACAGCCACCTTCCCTCTGCCCCCTTGTGCACATGCAGCAGTGACACAGGCTGCAGTTACATGCTATCATTTCTGCAGAACCATTGCCTCATTCAGCAGAGGCAACCCCAAAACTTGTGTTTCCTGACTTTTGAAAGTACCTAAATAATTCTCTTACGTGCCTGAGTGGCGGGAGGGATTAAGCATTAGGTGCGATTTTATTTTTGCCTACATTCAGTCCTTCCCGCACGATGGTCTCATTGCCCATCACTGGAACGAGGTGTCTAACAACCCACAGTTAGTATGACTTTAAGGAGGAAGTGCTTGGTCTATCCTTCTTAAGCTTTAGGAATATAAAGTAAAGGAATTAAAATTAGGAGACAGATGTTCTCAAATTAACATTTCCGTGATCAATTATAAATTGAACTCTGTGCAAATTATGACACTGACTAACTAGAAATCGAGGCAAGTAATATATATGATGTTTCAATCACTTTTAGGAAGTATGTGAATCAGCTTTAAGGTCTGGATGTGGCTCTGGGCAGCCTGGTCTAGTGGTTGGTGACCCTGCACATAGCAGGGGGTTGGAACCAGATGATCATTGTGGCCCATTTCAACCCAAGTCATTCTATGATTCTTCTACTCTTCACTCACACTACAGCCCTCCTCAAAGACAGTCTTCTACGCATCAGACACCACACTTGACTGCTAAACTTCAATCAAATCACATGCACAGAAGACAAAATGCAGGAGGAAAATGCCTCCCCAAGAAACTTTCTAAAATACCAAAAAAGTATCAGAACATGAAAAATGTTATCAGCGAGATGCCTTTCAGTGACTGTATTTCCAATGTTATAGGCTGGTATCACAATTAAAGTGAGTTCATCTTTTAGCAATTCATTGATTACATGATTTCTGTTTTGGAAGCTGATTACATCAAGATCTTTAAGCACACAAGGCATTTATGCTTTTTTTCCCCTCCAATTAATTAAGTTGAATTTCAACTGTAAGAAACATCAAGGCAGTAATTCCTAATGAAGCTATTTTTTAGTCCACTGAAGACTTGTTATATGGCAAGGGTTTTTCGGACACTGAACGATGAAATGATAGGTGAGGCAATGCCAGACTTGCAGTGAATTATTGTGGAAACAGAATATCAGTTTTTGCCAGCAGTAAGCAAAGAGCATAATGAGATATCAAAGAGGAAAAGCAAGGCATGGAGAAGCTGCCAAAGCTCTGCTTGGTTATCTCCTTACCCCACGAACAGCCAAAGCTCCACACTTCCCAGTCATGACATCAGGAAGCCTCCCGTGCTGGGCAGCCCCACTGTCCTGCCACCAAAGGACTACCACTGGTGGGCTCTGAGCTCCATATTTTCAGGCTCACCAGTGAACTTCGTCACCTGATTACTTTGGGTCTGAGGAGCAGACACGCTGCCTCTCAGAACACGTCTTGTTTCAGGTCGATGCACCCCATTTGAAGAGAACAGTGCAATCCCATACTGTGAAGAGGAGCTGGGCGCCGCGTTGTGCAGTGAGCGGGCGCACCTGGCAACCTACACAACTGCATTTGTTCTGGAATCCCTGAGTTGCTTCCCCCTGCTGAGCCTTGGCAGCAGAGGGTCCAGCCACAGCACTAATGCAGCTCACCCCATGCATTAGCAGCTACATCACCTATGCTATCAGCACCTAGAGAAGTGCCTGTAACATAAATGGCCTTTTCCCCTTTACTTCCACACACTAATTTTGCTTTGTGATAAAATCACTGCTTGTGCCACACTTATTCTCCCAACTTTGGACTCGCCTTCCCTGTGCTTCAAGCTCAGAATCTGAGCCAAACTTTCCCACTCTGGATCGGAAGCTGCAGTTCAGGATGAAAAGTTGGATCCTTTTGGCTCACAGCTCCAAGAAATTACCTAACACCCTGAATCTAGATTTCAGGGCTCAAACCGTCCTCTTTCCCAAAAAAGCTGTCTTGAATCCTACCTATAAAAACTAGATGAACTCCAAGGGGATGCAACAGAATAGATGCTAAAGTATACGTGCCGAGACCACGCAACTTTTGACTAAGTTTCACTAAGAGAAAGAACTAGTTGGGTTTACTTTGGATTAAAGTCCTCAAAATCTCTCTGCTAAAAGTCAGAAAGCTTTTCTTGGAAAATGAACTGCACACCTTGCAGACAGAAGGGCTGCGCTTACACCAGGTCTCAACACTGCCTTCACTCACCTGCACAGCGCTTGAAGCTGAGCTACAGCTGTGCCCCCACCATGCTATAGGGCCATACCCAGGAAATGGGAACCCCGACAGGGAACAGCAGCCAAGCAGTCAGGATGAGAAACTTTCCTCCACCACCAGTGTCAGCCCTGCTCCCCTCTTGGCCTTTCACTGCTCAGGGAATGGCCGCTGCCAGTGAGCATTGTTCCGAGCTGCAAGGACAGCCCCTTGGAAAGACACAGACGGTTAGGCACTGCAACACATTCTAGATTCCTGCCTCTAGAAGTTATTCAGTTGTTTCTCACAGCAAGTACAGTTCACTGATCCAAGCTTTACTTAAGCACATCGTAACCAACACTTCCACTTTTTGTCATGCTGCAGTCGCTATTTTGAAATTATTGCACGAAAACAAGGCTAATCTAGGCAAAAACCCTCCCGCTGATAGGCTAGTTAGTTTCTGAAGCCCTGACAAGCCAAAGCAAGGCAGCAGGTTACTGCCGAGAGGCAAGTGCGCCCAACAGTCCTGCTCCAAGGAAGCTGCTTGTCCTTGGAAGGAGCCATCCTGAACTGGGGCTGGAGGAAACCTTTCCAAATCTATCAGGTCTGCCACAGCCCTGCTAAGGCCAGCTGACACCTCCCTGATGCTACATGCACTGCCTTAATCTGTTATTTCCAAATTCAATTATTATTTTTTTTATTATTATTATTTTTTAATAGTAGATGAGAGTGTAACGCATCAAAACACTCGGGTCACATTTTTATCGTGGTGCTTCTCCTCGGTTCGGAAAAGATTTGGAAAGCACTACACACCCTAGGCACAATACCCGCCTTCACCCTGCCAAGAAAAACTAATGCTAGAAAAATGCTCAGATGACTTCAAACTGTACGCACATCTGCCTCTGTTGTTGGGGTTCTTCTACTTCTTTTCCTTGTTCTACGCTTGCATTTTGAGATGATAAAGAAGAATGCAAACCTACTGTAGAACTATCAAGAGTGAAGAAAAGCAGAAGTGCTGCCCACGAAGCCATGTGCAGTGGAACTCACAGCTTGCTCGGCCATCGGCCTCCAGCGCCCCACACACCTCCATCCCAACCTACTCCTGCCTCGTCTCTTGCCTCAGATTTTTATTGTGACCCTCGTTAAAACTTCCCACAGCTCCACAGCTGTCATAGGATGGCAAAGGCACTGTCCTGTAGGCAGAGTTATGCTGAGATCTGACGATACAGCACACATCCAGACAGACCGCACTTTGCTGTAAGTTCACAAAATCAGAAGTGTTCTAAAGTCCTAAAGAGAAATGTAAGAAAAGAGGAAATTCAGATACTTTTCTCCTGTTAAACTCAAAGTTTCCTTAGTCAACATTAGGGGACTAAAATGAGTCATTAACAAGCACTTGCTGATCAAAAATCAGAAAAAAAAAAAAAAAAAAAAAAAAAAGAAGCAAAAAAGTAACTCCTCAAACAAATAACTGATCTGGGGAAAAGTACGAGTCACTCTCACCAACTTGGCTGGTGATAGCAGGGCTACAGGGGCAGGGAACGAGGGACAGGCTGGGCTACAAGGCACTGCGGCAGGCACGGGCTAAGCGAGGCCCGGACAGGAGTCCCGCCGCAACCCACCCTCCGAGCACCTACCTGGGCCGGAAGGCACTCCGCCCCGTCGGTCTCCGGACCTGAGCTCTGCGGCAGAGCGGCCAAGAGCGAGAAGAGGAAGGAAAGAAAAGAGCGAAGTGCCCGCAGACCCTCCACGCCGCCTGCGAGGCCACACTCAGGCCGGCGTGCAGCCAGAAAAGCAAACGGCCGCCCCGGGCCCAGCACCCCGCCCCGCCCCGCCCCGCGTCCGAGGAAGCCGCGTCCCGCGCTCTGGACGGAGCGGTGGGGCCGGGGGCGGCGGTGAGGGCGGGGCGGTGGGGGCGGGAGGGCGCAACGGGCCGCGCCCCCCCCAGCCCAAAGCCCTCCGGCCCGCGGGGGAGGAGCACGGGGCCAGGGCCGGGCCCGGGTGGAGGCGAGCGAGCGGCGCCCCCAAGGTCGCGGCCGCCCCGTCCGGGGGCTGCAGCCAGCCCCCCCTCGGCAGGAAGCGGCGGCAAAGTTTCCCCGGCGGGCGGCGGCGCTGCCCCTGCCCCGCCCCGCGCCCCCGGCAGCGCCGGGCGCGATGCTCACCTGGGGCCGGGGGGCAACGCGAGCGGAGGCGGCGGCGCAGCTGGTGCAGGATGACGGCGAGGCCGGCGTAGTACACCCTCAACAAGGGCACCAGCGGAGACAATAGCGACATGGCTGCCTCCCGCCCCTCGGCGGCTCGGCGGAGCGGGGAGCGCCCGTACAGCTCCCGATGCGCGCGGCACGGAGGTTCCGCCGGCGGCAGGCCAGGGGGCGCGGCTCGGGGCGGCCCCCACTTAGCGGAAGGGACGGGACGGCGAGCGGGGAGGGGAGGGGACGAGAGGGAGGCGCTGCCGCTGTCACAGCAGCGCTCGGCCCGCCGCGGCTCCCGCCCTTCTGGGCATGTGCGGCGGGGGAAGGGCCACGCGCGGCCGGCGCAGGCACGGGCGGCTCTGTTACGGAGCGGAGCTCGGAGCCGCGGGCGGGCGGTCCGGTGGGAGGTGGGTCTTGGTGGCCGTGCCGCAGCCTTAAGGCTGGCGGGAGGGTCTCAGCGCGGCGCCACCCGTCGGCCCTCAACGGACGGCGGTCAGCGCGGTGTCCGGTAACGGGGCTGGGCCGCAGCCGGGGCTGCGCTCCGCCTCGCGGGCATGGCGTGTGGTTGGCAGAGCTCCTCTCGGAACGGGCAGCGGATAGAGCCCGCTCGGGCGGCTGGAGGCAGCCCCGCGGAGTGCAGCTGCGTAGACAGAGCCTGAACTTTACCCGGACGCTTTTACAGCCACTACAAGTCATGACTCTTATCTCACAAGTTTTGTAGGTTTAAAATACTTATTTTTAAGGTGACAGGTAGTTGAGATAGAACAGTAAATCCTAGACACCGGTTCTGGTAAATTCTCCCTTCAGGCTATGGGAAGTACCTTGCTTTGCACTTAAACAGAGTTTCTCATTGACGGAAACAGTTTCACAAATGCAAATAGGCTTGAGCACTGATACACAGCAGAAGTGTATGAGCAGGAGTTTTACAAGAGGAAACATTTTCCCACCTATTCAGTGTCAGGAGTGCATTCAAAGTGTAATCTCCTCCTCTTTAAATAAATAAATAAATAAATAAATAGAGTCATAGAATGGTTTGGGTTGGAAGAGACTTTAAAGATCATCTGGTTCCAAATCCCATTCCATGGGCTGGGCTGCTACCTACTAGATCAGGCTGCCCAGGGTTCCATCCAACATGGCACTGCATGCCTCCAGTGCTTCACCTCCCTCTCATAAATGTCCCCAACATCTAATGTAATTGCCCTTTTTCAGTTCAAAGCAATTCCCCCTTGTCCTGCCACTGTCTGTGCGCGTTAAAAGGTGGTCTCCCTTCTGTTTATAAGCTCCCTTCAAGTACTGGAAGCTGCAATGATGTCTCCCCTGAGCCTTCTCCATGCTGAACAAGCCCAACTCCCGCAGCTTCTTTTCATAGGGGAGGTGCTCCAATTCTCTGATCATCTTTGCAGTCTTCCTATGGACCAAATCCAACAGCTCTGCATCCTTCTTGAAATGGGGCCCCAGGCCTGGATGCAGTACTCCAGATGGGGCCTCACAAGGGCAGAGCAGGGGGGGACAGGCCCCTCCCTCTCCCTGCTGGCCACCTCTCTTCCAATGCAGACCAGGATACCATTGGCCTTCTGGGCTGCAAGCGCACACTGATGGCTCATATTAATTTTTTAATCTACCAGGACCCCTAAGCCTCCACAGGGCTACTCTCAAGGAGTTCTTCTCCCAGTCTGTACATACATCTGGGATTTCCCTGACCCCACGTGCAACATCTTGCACGTGGCCTCACTGACCCTGCATGCGTGCCCAAGTTTAACAAGGTCCCTTTGGATGGTATCCCTTCTGCTGTATCAACTGCACCACTCAGCTAGGTGTCATCAGCAAACTTGCTGTGGGTGCACTCAGTCCCATCATCTATGTCACTGACAGAGAGCACTGGTCCTAAGACAGACCTCTGGGGGACACGACTCATCGCATAGGTCTTGACAACATCGCATAGGTTGACAACAACCCTTTGGCTGCAATCATCCAAACAATTCCTTATCCGCCAAATAGTCCAGCCTTTGAAGCTGTATCTTTCCAATTTAGAGATAAGGATGTGGTGTGGGACCATATCAAAGGCCTTGCACAAGTCCAGGTAGATGACATCACTTGCTCTTAGTTTAGGCAGACAAAATCAGTTGAAACTTAATGTTCCAGAAAATAAATAAATAATAATAATAAAATACCAGTTAATAATAATGTAACTTCTATTGGATAGCACATCAGAACTGACTTTGTCTGCTCTCAGGAATATGCATCAAGTCAAAGCAGGCTGCATATTCGCTCCGGGTCAAAACCAATCATCTTATGTATCTTTGAATTTCTTCTCTTTTTATTAATGCATGGAATTATGCAAACATAAATAATAAGCACAAAATCATGCAGTCGCATCAATGAAAGTTTCGTTCCTAATGTATATTGTTCTCAGCCATGCACGTAGTGGTAGGAAGAGCGTCACAAACAGACACGAAAGAAGAAACACTGATGTTTAGAGAAGGTGTATTATTCTTTCCACTTATCTCAGTAAAAATCAAATCCTGTGTCCTTCATGCTGAGCAGTCCTTACGTGCTTTTCTCAGAACTGCAGCATTAATGAATGCTCTTTGTAACTTTAAGCTGTGAAACTTGCCTACAGTATATTTACACAATCTGGATATAAATGCACCGTACTTTCTCAAGTTTTCCAGTATAAGAAAATCAAGCTGTATTCAAGCTGTGGAAATAAATGCTCTCTTGTCCTTTCTCGGGCAGTGCTTAGCAAAGAATTAGACTGAGGATGAACAACTGATGAGCTAAGATTAAGCTCTTACTGGTTCCAATACTTCTCTATGTTACAATTATTTTCAATCCTCCATGATTCATAAAAAGGAAGAGGTAAATTTGTTTGAACACCAATTTTTTTTTCTAAAGGCTGGTGGGATGCAAAGGAGGAGAGAGAAGTATTAAGATCAGCCATATGTTTTAGATTCTTTTCAAATAGTACCTTACGATACATTCTAGTTTTAATTTGTATTTCCCTATCCACAGTTTTCATCTGTCGCCATCATTACTTCTTATTGATATGCTGTCGGTCTATTTTCTTATAGTCATTAGCTGTGAAGCTCTGAGTATTTGGGCTGGAGTCTTGCCCATCTACTTCAGACACCTCACTGAGATGTTATTACCTTGGTGAACTGTTGAGTGTCTCAGCCCTGGAAGGGACACGGTAGTAATCTAATCATCTCAGCTTTCTGACACAAACAGTGGCCAGAAAGAGGCACTTCTGAAGATCTGCAGAAGATGTCTGCTGCCTCTGAGGTGCCTCAGGTGCTTCCCTCTTTCTGCTGACTGCAGAAGTGAACTCACACCACCAGCAGGCAAAACCAGCCTGTGGCTAGAGCCAGGATAGCCTCCTAGAAGGCCATTGGAAATACCAGGAATGTTCCATCCACACATGCCACAGCTGATCCATCCCTCCTGCAGGACTGGCTCTAATGAAGCGGTATGTGATCACAGCGCTTCCACCCACATTTTGCATAAAGATGCATAAAGCCGTAAGAAAGGAAGTGGGTGATGTTTCTAGACTCTTAATTAAATACTGAGCTCCAACTTCCCAGCAGAATGGTATAATCAGCAGCCATGAGGTATCGCGGGTGCTAGGTATTGCAGCTGAAAGCTTGTGCAGGCAGGAAGGCAGAGGCAAGGGGCAGTGGCAGAGCAGACACAAGCCAACTCAAGGCTAGCTTCACAGTTCTAAGACTGGCAAAGGGCAGAGAATGTGGGGAGTGAAAGGAGGCTATGACCTGTTACTCACTTTGTTCCATGACAGTCTTCCATTCAGCACATCCTGCCCCAGTTTTGGCCTCTCGCTTTTGCTCCCTTTGACAGAAGAATGGCTTTCTGTATTGACCTCGCAGAGGTGTGGGATCAGTGGGAGAGGCTGGCCATGCTTGTACATGGGCATGGCACAGCAGTCGGGGGGACTGCTTCAGGAGCAGGCAGTGTCACATCAGTCCCTTTCAATTCCACTTCCTCCCTCAGTTTAAGACGTGCGCTTTGCACTTCGCACGTACGTCAAAGCTGGTGGCCCACACCGGAAGAAGTGAGACATAATTCTTACTGCTGCTGATTTTTCAGGCTTCTGAGAGAGATTTAAATGCCTGTCTTCCTAAGCTGGATTGCAGTAGAACTTGAGGCAAGAGATAAGTGCCTATCTTCCCAAACATGTGTGGGTGAATAAAGTTAAATGCCTGAGGAACTTTCAGGTTCAGCAGGGAGGTGCTCATAAGATTAGGCCATGCTGGGAAATAGTTGGGATTGCTGTCTGCAATTCATGTGGGTTTTTGAGCACCTGCATACCGTTTTGACAGGCTGCATTCCCCTCTTTTTTTTCCTCTATGCAAAGAAGTGTCATTTTAGGTACCCCCAAACTAGGCATCATCTTGCCTACTATTAAGCACTTGAGCAGAGCAGGATCATTGAGAGCACACAGCTCTCAGGGAGCTCTTCAGTAGTTTGGGGAGGGTTGTTTACCTGGAAAACAAAGGCAACTTTGCCAAGGGGAAAGCTGTCTGCAGCTATGCAATAGGAAGTCTCTGGGACTGCGAGTATGCACCTCTACTACGGGCAATCATCTGGTGGGACACAGTTATGTTTTCAGTAATGCTGGGGCATTAAATGTGTGTAAGGCCACAGGAGGGTCTAACAACAGTCTTCTATGTATTTGTGTTGGTGCTACAACATTTGCCCATGAAGATGAAAGGCTTTTGACCCCTTCCACTCTTCATAGATCTTTCACTCTTTGAGAAATTGGTCTAATTAGGAAAAGCTAACCCTTGTCAGTGTGGCTACAGAGATAAGGAAACGAAGCTCAGGTACAGAATAAACAAAAGAGATATGAGATTTGTAGCCTGAAGTTCAATTATAGTAAAGAGAGGTCAGAGTCTCAGTCCATATTCTCCAAACAGCATACATTTTTTTTTTTTTTTGGATGGAGGAGAACAGGATGAAAATTTGAGCTATTTAGCACCAAGGAGTTCTGGAATGGGGACAGCTTCCCCTCCAGCCAAATGGTCTAACCACCAACCTATTATGCAAGAAGCACAATGTGCTGAATCCTCTTGCAGAGTTTTCTTAAATGACTTGTCATTATATGTGTGCATCGGAGTACTTGGCGTATGTCCCACTGTCAGGATGTGCCTGCTCTGCAAAGCCTGCAGCTGTGTGCGCTCCCCCCAGCACACCTGCTCCCTATCAGGTAGGATCTGAGCACTTTCCCCTGCTGCTGCCCACCTGCAACTCAGGGGAGACTAAGAAACTGAAGATACAGAAGGCAGAAAAAAGCAGATAATGTAGAACAAAGCGAAATCTACAAACACGTGTGCATGCATACAGTACTTCTGCAGGAACCTAAGTATAATGCAGATGAAGTATAACAGAAATACATGGGCTTCTGTTAAAAACAGTTTCTGCCACAAAATAGCAGATTCATTTAGGATTGATTAGGGTAATTAGAAGCCTACACATTGTACTCAGCAACTTTAATTGTTGCACTGGCTGAAAATAAAATAACTGGAAATCCTAGATATGGAAGGATTAACCAGCCTTGTTTCGGTGGTGGATAAATAGTTCTCATGTATTTCTTCAACTTTTCTACTTGAAAATGTCTATAAGTGGACAAATAAATAATGACTGATTAATATTCTTGAACTTTCAAAAGCCTTTTGACAAGATCTGGCACAAAAGGGAGGCCAAACAGGAGGATACGAATAAACATTTACAAAACAGAAGAATAAAACAAAAGCACACTCTCAAATGAGCAAAACTAAAGGAGTGACTTCCCTCATTAAATTTGAACACAACAACAGCAGAGTCTCCAGATGCCCTACCAGGTCTGATGCTGGCTAATGTGCTGGGGGTTGGACTTGATGATCCCCAGAGATCCCTCCCAACCCTTATGATTCTGTGCTTCCTTCATGTCTTGTATGGGAGCAGTTGTTGCAGCAAAGTGGTGCAGAGCTGTGTGGGTAGGAGAGGAGTGGATGGGTCTCAGAGCTCAACAAATAAGGCGGGCTGAAAGTGGTCCAGCATGAATAAAATAATGCTAACGGAAAACATATATTATATGCCCACTATGGAACTGTCTTTGTTGACAGTGAAGCTGTGGAAAAGGATAGCCTCTGTCATACCTGCAGTGTGATTATTTCAATGTCTGTGCAGCAATGCCTGCATGCACCTGTGGAATAGCATGCATAACACTGCCCAGCCACTAAGAGGATTTTGTTAAAGTTCAGCAAACAAGCAAGAAGACAAATACAGTCCCAAACAAGAGTTTTCCATGGTACCTGGCACCTTCAGAAGTCTATGATCTCTTCCTTAGAGATTCTGTCAGATAAACACGGCTTTCATCAGAAACTTGATTAACAACATTCTCATGTAAGGGAAATAAAAAGCAGAATCACCAATCACAAGCTGGACATTGTGAGTTGATCTGCACTTCTATTTTTGTTGCTCTTTTTTCACAACAGTACTTCGCTACCATGTGCAACCGTGTTAAAAGAAGCAAGATTTGTGGGCAGAACAGAGCAGATGGGCTTCCAGGTGCACATAACCTTGCCCGTGACCTTAGACAGACACAGCTATGACACCGCTGCTGCTGGTCATGCTCATGGTGCAGCACCAGAGCTCACTGGTCCTAGCTGTGCTGGCACTTTCCTGAAGACTGCTCTCATCTTATCATGGCCAACCAGCCACAGGCAATTGGAGGGAGCCCTGAGGGCATGAGGAGCCTTGGCTCTGAGGACACTGGCTGTGCTGAGCCCTACATGCCACAGACAAGTGGGAGACACAACACCACAACCCGGGTGTGGGCAGACAGCCAGGTGATGGAAAGTGTGAGGGTTTGGCTGTCAACTTTTTCAGGGGTGCAGGAGTGACAAAGTGTCCAAGATTGTGCTACACAGAAAGACTTGTATGGTTGGGGCTGCTGTAAGGGAAGGCATCTGCTGCTGCCAAAATAATGCAATAAATTAACTGGTTTGAACTCTTCACACAGCTTGGGCTTGTGCCCTGGTCTGTCCATGCGTGTGTATTTCCCTTTGTATTCCCACTTTGCCTATTGATTCTTGGACTGGTGCTGATGCATGTCATTTTTAGGAGCTGCGCTGCTTTTGTGCTCCGCTGTACAAACATCCTGGATTCCTTGGGAATTGCCCACCCATGGCACTCCGCAGTGAGCAGAGGGACAGCAATTCCTTTACTTTTGTCAAAGGATGTCTGCAGTGTTTCAGACTGCCTGGCTCTATGCTGCTGCCGATAGGAAACAGCAGTGAGTAAAGAGACGACACACAGCACCAGCTGCAGGGAAGATGATCAGATCAAAATATGATGCAAATTCTGAGGAAAGGAAGTTATGCAAACACCACAAAATAGGGTTTGTAAGGAAGGCTAGAGATGGGTTGGCCTTTGGTTTAGCTCCACTGAAAAATGGCCCAGCTCCCTGGTAATGCATGCCACAGTGCAGTGGTGGGATGAAGATGGGCATCTCAGTGACAGCAATGTCAGCGTGGAGACATGTCCAGAGCCCTTGCTGCTACCTCTCCCTTACATACCAAACGTGCTGGGGGCTGCTGAGGGCCAAGGGAATCCAGCAGTACTTCATGCCCACTCTGCCCTTGTCATCCTGTTGTCCCTGCCCTGGCACAGCTGTCACCGCCACCTCTCCTCATCCTCTAGCACTCACTGCCACTCCATTCTTCTCAATTCCACTTCACTTTCTAATCACCCTGACAAACCTGTCTCTCTGTCTACCTACAATCACTGGATTCCCCGCTCTCTTGATCACACCTGCCTGTCAGTTGTCCAAAAGATTACGTATGTCTCATAATTTCCACTTACTTTAATAAATGAGTGGTTGCAATGTTATATAACTTGTTTATGTTTGGCTTGTGCAGCAGTCGTTTGGATTTTGGCTATTCTATAGCATTACATTCATTTACTAAGCACAAAGCACAACTGTGTAAAAAGCTAGTGGAGAAGAACAAACTCAAAATGGGAGGATTAAAAAATGTAAAAGGAGAAGATAAAAGAATAAAGTGGTCCTGCTATCCTTGAGGACAAGTTCACATGTGACACAGATGGGGTAAAAACAGACATCTGAAAAAAAAGCCTTCTCATTTCTTGTCCTTAGGACGATCATTGTCCCCGTAAGCACTGAGCTTTGCTTTTTGCTCTTCAAATCATTTCTGTTGGTACAAAAGAAAACCGTGATGTGATCAGAGTGCTGAATTGCTTTAAGAACTGCTGCAGAGAGGATTCAGCGAGACACAGACCTTACACTTTCTTCTCTAACAGTTGCTTGTGATGAGCCATAAGATGTCCAAGAATTATACTCTGACCCCCTAAAATATACGGATCTGATACAATTCATTCTGCTGATAGGGAGAATTTAAACACTGGAGAAAGCCAAGAGCTCATCAAGAGAGTTATTAAGAACAACCTTCCCGAATTACCGAAAGATGTCTGATTCCAATTATATAAGTGATACTAGCCTTTAGTTTATTGAAAGGTAATAAACTATTCTGATTATACATAATATATTATTTCTGATAGTATAATTCCAAGTCCATTAAGGCAGCAGTTTAATTCAATATCATCATCGCATCCCAGTGTGCTGAGACAGAGCAGAATGAAAGATCAGCCATTTAAAAAAATAAATAAATCTGACACCGGAGACTCACAAATAAGTAACAAATTGG
The DNA here is from genome assembly GCA_030625065.1 of Alectoris magna. Lineage (NCBI taxonomy): Eukaryota > Metazoa > Chordata > Aves > Galliformes > Phasianidae > Alectoris > Alectoris magna. Next base: position 68,178,275 of record CM060560.1, read on the forward strand.
TTACTGCTCACTGCACTGGCTGCTCCAGCCAGATCAATGATGCCAGGGTTCCCAGGAGGCATGCTGGTTAGGAACAGGGCTTGTAAGATTCCTCACCACGCTAGACTTTGTATTGTGTCTTAACCTGCTGCTGCTGTTTGAGTAACATCAGCTTTTTGTACTCAGTATTTAATGACAATAAGCCTAACATACAGAACTCAGATATCACTGCTTGTAAAAACGGTAGATCTATTTTTATGTTCTGGGTTTGGATACATACATATATATATATATATATATATTTTTTTTTTTTTTATGTAAAAGTATATTTTTAAGTACCAGCATGACATCATAAAATGACATAGGTGGTTCACATGCCTAAGAAGCTTTTAGAACTAAGATTTAAGCCTGTTTTGTAACAAGTATTTTTCATCTAATAAAAGGCCTTAATCCAAACCAATCAATAACTGAAGTGAACAGTTACAATCCTAAAAGCTACTTCTTAAAATGAGGTTGCTTTTTTTTTTTTTCCCCTTTTTTCCTCAGAACTTGCAGAAGAACATCACACAGTGATCCACTCCATGTCACACTGACTGTTAATTGATACATTTTGGTTAAGCTTCTTTACCACCGCACAACATTTTATTCCAAAATCCCAGCAGGAAGATGTGCTTTTGCTCTCTGACTTCGCTTCAAAGCGGATTTAAAGAAGGTCTACATCACTAAACTACAGAGAGTTTATATAACACCACATAATAGTAATTTTAAAAAAAATATTAAAAACAAGGCATATATTGTAACTGTATATGCACATTTTTGTATACAGACAGATAAAATGACATTCTGAAATATCATTAAGCTTGCAGGAGGGGTGTGGCATTTCCTGCACCCAGGACTTCTTAACATGGAAGTGTTTGAAGGGGCTGGCTGATGCTGTTACTTATTTCCTCAAAAGAGTATGGATTTTTGTCTGTGTATATCACATTACAGAACTGTTTCCAATTTGAAAAGATTTGGAAAATATTGATACAGCATGCACTTGTTACGCAAAGAAAATAATAGGTGGACAGCAAATTCTCCCAGTAACTGCACACTGCAGTCGCAAACCTTAGCAAGCAGGTTTAATCTATCAGATGTGTAAAGCCACGAGACTTTGCTACCATTTCAGATTAAACAACCAAAAATAGGCATTATATACAAGATAAGTGGTTTTGTGCTCTTGATTTTGCAGGCTGAGTTTCTGATTGCAAAACAAGGGGGTTTTCTGCAACTGTTGTGTTGGGTCTTGTGCCCATCTCGCTTGCGGTCAGCCTGTCTCTTGTTGCGATTTTGCTTTCTAGTAGTAAGACCGAACACCCACTGCACTATGTTTAAGTCTTTTTCTCAAGGAGGAATCAAGGTAAAAACCGGTTTCTCTCAACTAAATTCTGCATCTGATTTTCCTTGCTGTTTTGTTTCTCACAACATCAATCATGCCCTTGTTCTGCATTGTCTTTCCACAAGCTGTTTACAGTATGCCATCAATAGCAATCAAGGATCTGATTCTATCTCTCCTGTTACTGTTGATTAAACAGAAAGAGTAAAAACAAGAGAACTTGCTTGCTTAATCAGAATAGAGTTTATTTACACACAGAAGCATACATTTGCCTGTAGTCAGGCCCAAAGAAATTGCTGCTCTTATGTACAGGTTTAGTTTTGCCCTCTATTTAACTCTTTCTGTCCTAATCAAGAGGTTCATTTAAATGGTGAAAGCTTTACTCAGCGTCAGAAATGCATGTGGATGAACTTGTGTGCTGCAGCTTGGGGAAGACACTGAGCAATGAACAGCCACATTACATGAGATCCAAGACCAGCACAGGTCTGTACACAGCCATTAAAATGACCAGCACCTGTTCTTAAAGGGAAATTTATCATTGTCTTACTAGACAATTTCCTATATGGTAAATTCTACCTTCTTTCTCATCTTCACTTATTATACTGATATTTAATAATGATCATTGGACTAAAATTCTGAAGCTGCAATATCGATTGTTTTGTCTTACCACTATTAATGGGCTCTTTAGATATAGCAGATTACTCAAATTAAATTTGAGTTTCATTCATTCTCTTTGAGTTGTTCTGCATTTTACAGTCTAACCACATACATTCAGTGACAAAATATTTCAAGTTTTTTTTTAATATTCCACCTTCTAACTTCATTGCTTATCCCCTTACTCATGTACTACATGATCAGAAAAAAATCCCAGTCTTTCTTATAAGTAGTTACTATTTTATATACTTCTTTTTTTTTTGTCTCTTACTCATTTCCTGCTTAGCATAAGAGATCTTTTCCATCTCTTCAGAGGGAGTTCACAAGACACCACAGTCTGTCACGATTCCTTTAGATACCCCTTGTTCGAAGCGTGTGAGTGTCTCAAAGAATTGTTAAGGTTGGTTGGAAATGAAAGCTAAGATCATCTAATCCAATTGTAGTTGACCAAACCAGACCAAACTAGTCCAAGTCTCAACGTAACCAAGACTGCTGCACAGAAAGAAGTGCTGATGCGGAGGACATCTCGTGTATTTACAGTTCGAAACCGCAGATGTAAACTAGGAAGAGATTAAAGCACTAAGCAAACAGTGATGTTTGTGTTAAGGCCTGCACAGAGCTGGTTGGCCCCATGGCTTTCTTCCCTGCCCCAAGCAGGCCTGCTAGCCATGTGAAGACATGGGTGGTGATGACCGCACCAGTGTGTGGAACTTGGTGCATCTCTCTAGGGGAGAGGCAGGATAAGCACATCTGATGGACCTGAATCAGGACCAGGAGCAGTCTACTGCCTGTGCTGGCTTGGGTAACATTTGCCTTCCCACCAACCCAAACATTTTCTTGACAGGTGCTTATGCTGGGACCACATCCTCTCCTCCCTGATTAGATCCCCACTCTGCTGAGAGCACTTTGTAAGTCATCTTTGTTCTGCACCTCCCTTTTTTCAGATCACTATTCCATGACACCCGAGAGAGGGAGAGAGAGAGGGAGGGAGAAAAAAAATAAAGAAAATAAAGGTTTTGCAGCAAGTCCTTGAAACTTTTTAAATGTAAAGCTTGGTCTCAACCCAAACCTTTTCTCTTTAATTATCTGCCACTGCTGCTTGGAATTTTCAGAGCTGTTCGAGCCCTGTAATAACTTGTTTGATTTATAGTTACAACCATTTATTCCTGCTGGGGGAAAACCACGCTGATTACTTCTCCCTTGCTTTTGCTGAGTCATTCTGCACGCTCACATTAGCTATTACAATGGGTTTCTAAAAAGACATAATACCAGTCATCGTAATGTTCTGAAAGCAAAGCCTTGATGTACATACACACAGTTAGACATCCTGCAGGATGTATCATAAGGGAAACTGAACCCACCTTTGCAGTGTGCAGACACTCCAGGTTCTTCCAAGCAAAATATTTTTGCCATACTCCTAGAATCAGACATGCTCTCTGTTATTTTCTTGCTCACCTGAAGCTACCATTTCATTTTATATTCTATATGCTGCTGCAGTGTGTTACCTTGTTTGCTTTTCTTTGCTAGGTGCTGAGCCGATAGTTTCAGTGATTTTTCCTCTACGAACATCAAGTCTTTTTTTTTTCTGACCGTTGTGCTGGATGTTGGTCCTACTTAATACATATATTTTGTGGGTTTTTTTTAACTCCCAGACCAACTAGTTTTCATTTATATATTCTGAAGCACTTCCAATAGAAAGCACAACCATTTTATATGTGGTTGCTTTGCTTCCTTTAAATGAAATCATTCAACCCTTTGCAGAGGGTCCATCACATGTCATTCTTAGTACTCAACATGAAGTAATTTTTTACTGCTTTCAAACCTCTTGCACAAAGGGGAACTTTGCTCTTCTTTCAGTATCAGCATTGTATCTGCAGAATAAATAATTTTACCTTCAATTAAGCTTGCTACTCATCAGTGGAACACCCCTAGCTTGAAATTTATTATAAATCTTCCAGAGAGACAATAGATTTTACTACCCCGAAGATACATTTCTTGATAGCCTGGAGCCACTAATCACAAACTGATCTAGATTATTAGTGCACAGTACCTCATCTATCTAGTTATTTACTGTACTGTTTTCTTACCTCTGTGAGCTCTCTTCAGAGCTTTTGTTCATATTTCTTTCCCCTGCACTTAGCATTCTCACCAGCCTTCTCTGCAGGGACTCCTCAGGGCAGGGGCGTCCCTGGTGGGATTGCTGTTCTGCAAAGCAGAGAAAAGCCTCCTCATTTAATGATACTGACTTATTTGCAAACTTTCAGGCTTTGCCTACTTGCCAGCATCCTTTTAATTTACACACCGAAGAAACTCATTGAAAATATTCACATCCAAGAAACATCTAGAAGCAAACAGATATATAAAGATCGGTGGAAATTATGTGACAATACTCCTCTGGAGAAATTAGCAGAGTCAGCAAACAGACTTCGGCTTCCTGACAGCAATCTTAATTTTCTGACTCTTTTTTCTCCTGAGATTCTCAAAGATTTGAGAGTTCTTTCAGTGTATTTCTTCACCTCCTAATTTTGTGAAAGACACCATTACTGTCTCCTGCATCCTGAACACCTACAGACTCCAATCAAAATATCAGCAATGAGGATGAATGCCCACTGTCAGGCCTTTCTTTGTTTCAAAGCAGTACAGAAGGCAAAACCCCCATGAATCATTTTCCTTCCATTGGTGTGGCCAAGTGACATAAGAAATTATAGCTTTGAAATGAAGTCCCATCTCCACCTGTCACTATCTGTGTCACTGTGCCACAAAAGAAGATGAGAGAGGCTGTGCAAAGTGCCTCCATGACCATGTGTTCTGGTGCTATAGGAAGGATGCAGACCTGCTGCCATTTACAGCAGCTGATACCTGTAAGAGATGTACGTAAAGTGCTCAAGCTGAGAATATTCTCTGCTAACTCGCTGAAGACAAGACTCAAAGCTTAGCAAAAATATAAGACACACCTCTTTAGGCTTCGGATCTCTCTGGATGCCTTTCTGCAGAATGAAAAGAAAGGGCAGAACAGTGATTATCTTCGTAAGTGAAGGCTGGGGAGGGAGCCTGGTCTGGAAATACTCAGCACCTCTCTGGATTTGCACAAACAGCAAACAAAACAGCAGCAATGTTCTATATTTATTGTAACAAAAGGGCTTTGTTTCTATACACTGGTCCCTAAGGGATTTGGGAGTGGTCTTCCACCTTCTGAATCCTCACGGTCCTTCCTGGTGCCCTGACCTCCCTGCATGCAGCTAGGGCAGACTTCATGAGAATGAAAAGAAAAAAGCTGTAACTAAAATGTAAATGCTGCAGAAGATGCCTCTTCTATTCCATCAGCAATGTCTGCAACACCACCTTTGAGTCTCAGATTTAATTACTGACGATAGTCCTTCAAGTGTTACGGTCCCACTGCAGCAAAGCCATGGTTTTTCTGGGAAACTGACTTCAGAAACAGAAAGAAATAAATAAAAAGTATCATGTGATTCCATATAACTGCAGGCAGATTATATCCTCAATTACACTTGTACAACTCTATTAAATACCAGTGGGGTTGCACAGGTGTAACTGGAAGCACGACTGCCCTCACAATCTGAAACACCACAGGGCAGAAGCAAGAACATGCCACCAATCTCCACAGCCCCAGTCGAGCTGGCAGGCACAACTACAGCACCACAAAAATGCACCAGATGTCTGGTTTCAGCCTTCAACATTTCAGCTCTGACTTGAGGACATGACTAGTGACTATCTATCTCTGGACATAGGTGATTCTGATTCTATGATAATACAGATGACAGTTACAAATTTCCATACCTATTTTTGTTTGCACATCAGTGGTCTTTTTTTTCTCCACACTCGTAGCCTAACCAACAAGGAACATGTAAAACAAATGTTAGCTTATAAAATTAGAGATACTCTGCTAAGATGCCGCTGCTGAGATGTGTGATGTTCAAAACAATAGAGCATAAGATTTAAATAACTGAAAGCTATTTTAGAATAAATGTGACTTGCTTCAGTGGTGTACAAAAGAAGAAAATAAAATTAAGGGAAATTGCTCAAATGGAAAGCATAAGTTATGAATATCAACAGACTACACCACGTAGGCTTGCACGTTGTAGCTGCCATTGCTCTATCTCCCTTCACAGCTGGTAAGAACTTCCATGTTCAGGGAGACTCTAACATTTCAAGATTTGTTTTCATGCTGGATCAGAATTAATATTTCAAATTCTTCTCAGAGAAAATTCTGAAAAAAAAATTACTGTTCTCAGATATTAAATATAGGTGGTGTCAAAAAACTGTCCTACGTATACCATATCAGTCTCCACAGCATCTAGCAGGAGCACATTGTAATATTTAATTTGGTATTCTAATATGATTACAAAGTCAACATGAAAGGAATGGGAAAATTAAACACTTCAATTCACAAGGCAGAATATCTGGATGATGAACATAGATGTTGGGGTGAGATCTTCAGCGCTGTGGAAATGTTTGCATTTTGAAAAAATAAAATAAAATTACTTGCTGGCAGCAAACTTTCTCACCCACTATTATTTTACTAGCTAAGTTTTCACACCTCTCATCCCTTCTTCTCTCAGACTGTATCCTGATAAAGTAGTTTGCCTTTTCTTCTCACTTCCTTCCTTCCTTTCCTTCCTTCCTTCTTTCCTTCCTTCCTTCCTTCCTTCCTTCTTTCCTTCCTTCTTTCCTTCCTTCCTTCTTTCCTTCCTTCCTTCCTTCCTTCCTTCCTTCCTTCCTTCCTTCCTTCCTTCCTTCCTTCCTTCCTTCCTTCCCAGCAGTGTGATGAGAGAGAAGCTTTATTACAAAATGAAGGTGTTTTTTTTTTTTTTCTGAAGTGCCTAGCTATACAGAGAACTTCACATCTCTGAGCTAATGTGCAAAACTGAACTCTCATTAAATACAAGTGAGGCAAGGAAACAGTTAAAATTGTTGATAGCAAGATAGATATACACATTTAAGGGGAGTGCTGGAATTAGAATCAACACAGCCCTGTATTGTGCTCTGTCCTGTAGGCTCTCTTGCCTCTTGAGAACATTTGATGGGAGGGCAGGCTGCCTGGCTGAAAGACCATGCACAAAAACAGATGTTTGGTAGATTCCTGAAAACACAATGCCTGCACATGAGAATGCAGGTAGAGGGTGCACCTTCACTGGTGCTGCCATCTGTACTATCGAGTGGTCCTCTGGATGTAGCCCACCTGATGCTGTGCAAAACTGCGCCTGAGGAGACATCCTCCAAGCCCCCCTGATCCCACAGCCATGCCACCAAATGGAACATAGTCCCAAGTGGTTCCTGCAGCCTGTTCCTGTTGAGGTATACTACTGCTAGTGCAGGTACAGCCATAAAAATCTACAAGCCAGGTGACTGGGCCTTTTCTGAAAGCATTTGCAGATCATAATATGTAAGAAAGCTATAGAAACACATATGCTCTATGGCAGAACTCAGTGTAGAACACGGTGGTGCACCGTGCCATCTACCTGCAAGAGCGATGCTGAACCTCAGAGAGGTAAAGAGGTAGAGAAGCACTACTGCATCCCTGCCACATGTCTGGAACCCCTTCATCTGCTTCTGCATGCCAAGGAGCTGAGTAGTAGGTGGGATGACTCCTGTGCTGTGCTTGAAAGAGGTGCCCCATTAGGATGACCTTCTCTCCTAGTCACACCTGTGAATGCCTACATCACTGAAAACTCAAACTGCTGCTCAGAATATTCTGCTGCCGCTGTTCTGACAGGCAGCAGCATTGAAAACTTCACAGGAAGGAAAGAGAAATGCTGTGTGGCAACAAAGTGCACATTACCCAACAGCGTGAACTGCAGCATGCCCTAGACTGAAGGCGAGGTGCCCTGTAATGCTGTGCCCACACTCCTCCATTTTACCTTGTGACCAAGTGGGGGATTTCAGCAGGCTGGCCTCCAAGCCAGACACTCAAACTTAGGGCTGCAAAGATTTTCAATATCTCAAAAAACAAACTCTATTAATCTTTAATAACAAGTGCTTGTAAAAGTGCACAGCACGCGTGCTCTGCCATCCCTATAAACATTCAGTGTTTTTTTCAGATACTACAAATCTGGGAATCCTGTCCCATTACAGTTAATGGCAAGACCCAGGCAAAAATACCGATTTGATTTTTAAAACAGCAAATAAATCAGTGGATGTATTTTGTTCTGAAGCTTTCTTTTTAGGTTTGTTTGATTGCTTAATTGATTGTCATTTTTTTACAGTAGGAGAAAGCAACTCAGTGTTGCTATACTATCCACATTACAAGATCTTTCATCTTCCTTCCTATTTTTCATGCCTCAAAACTTGAACATTCTCAGACTCTCAAATAAAATCTTTCTCAAGCCTTTTCATACCTTTTTTTTTGTGATGTATTCTTGGGAAGCAAAACAGACTGGCTTCTGAGAATCAGCACGTTATTTCTATGGTGCCATTTTAATATTCCAAGAATTAAGAGTCTAAATAATTAATCTCTGCAGTGAACAGTCTCAAAAGCGTGGTACTGTCAAACAGTACTGGGAAATGGCTAAGAGAAGGCCCGATCCTTCTCGTACTGCTGTCAGTGGGAGTTCTGCCAAGCAAGCTCAGCATGAGCGGGTTGAGCCCAAAGTAATCAGTTACACAGACGAGTAACTGAAAAGCCCTTAATTATAGCATGATGATTGAGTATTATTACAGTCATGAGACACCGACATCTTCTGGAACCAAAGCGAAGAAAAGGAACGTATCAAGAGCATCCCTGCTCTGAGCCGTGCCCTGGCGGGGCCTTCTGCCAGGTGGTGTTGGCAGGCCACCACAGCTGTCCTCGTCTGGGCCACGGCCTGACGTGCACATTGAAAGGAGCACAGGCATCCTGCCCAAAGCTCATCTCAGCCCGTGAAGGCTGCACAGTTTGCTAAGCGAAAAGGAGCTGACGGCCCTGTGTGCTGGCTGCCATCATGGTGAACGCACCAACCACCACAACTCAGCCCCATGGAGCCTGAGGCCTGCTCCTGCAGCTCTGGCCTGCCTGCCGGCTGCCAGGCAAGAGGGCTGAGGGCACACCAGCCCCCGGACTGGGCACAGATCACACCATGCTGTGTGGCAGCTCACAGGATGCGGTAACAGGCACTGCGAGGATCTCCATGGGCCTCCATGCAGCATCCACTGTTGGGAAGATGCACAGCTTTGCAGAGTTCATCAAAGGATGGGAAGCTTGAAGGGCCCCCTGCTAAAGCTTACTAAATCACTGTCTTACTAAATCATTAGCAGTGTTTGGTTCTGTTCCAAATCGTCAAAATCACAGGAAGCTGCAGTGATGACAAAGGGAAAACACACCCACTGCAAGTTTTAGGTACATTTTGTAAGGGATTTTATTTTTCAATATGTTACTTACAAGAAAAATTTTTTATGCTGCGTTTTAATTTAATTTCCATGTTTGCGTTTTGCTTATGCTTCTTATCTGAAAGAAACTGTGAAACTCTCCCACTGCTTCCTGCCTGAAAAAGCTCTTTCTGGATGCAGCTTTGATCTCCCTGTCATGATATGTGTTGTCAGTCTTTGTCTCCTCCTGAAATTACCATTAAAATGGTACACTGGCAAGCAGTCTCATTTGTAACAGTGGGGGATTCTGAAATATTTTCAGTTATTCTCATAATAGCAGTTGGTAATTTCCTGAAGCTATGCGTTCTGATTAAGTATTTTCTTTCTTTCCACAGCCCTTTGAAGCAGTAGTAAGAAATCACTGCTGTTTCATTTTAATCTCTCAAGAGATGAGCAAAAATCAGTTGCCTGGAAAGCAGAAGTACCACTGCCCTTATTAAAAGGTCAGACAAAAACATGCTGAAAACTTTTTGGATGTTTGTATAAACTGATGATTTATAACTCAGAGTTGTTTACTGCACAAAGGAGTTTTTATGTGACCATGTGCATCTTGCTATCATATACTTAGTGCCATTTACAGGAGAAAAGGATCTGTATTCCTGAGAAAAGCATTCTGACATTTCAAAAAGATAACAGCTACCTCTCTGCTTAAATAATATGCCTGGGAATTCATTTGTCATTGGTTGTAGGAATGTCAGACTGCCAGATTAAGTGATAGAAGAATTAAATTCTTTTCACTCTTTGACTGTGTGCTAAAATACACAACAAAGTAAAAGCTATTGTTCTTATTTTCTAAGGGCAACTACTGTGCTTGGTAATATCTTCCATGCAAATCCATAACACAGTATACTTATTATTCCTGAATATTCCACCTACTCTAACCAGTGCTATGCTTCAGTTCTCAAGGTTTATGTACACTGCAGTTCATGCTCCATCTCAGACAGCAAATATTCTGCACCTCTCAGTCGGGTGGCTACATTTCTGGGGTGCTGCAAACTCAGACAATTAGAATACAACTTTGATTTCATACAGCAACCTGTGGAAGGAAGAGTTCATTCTGGATGTGGACTTTGTGCAGAGCCAAGGGTGGGAGTGAATACAGAGAATGTGTGTTTTACACAGAGAGGCTTGTCATGCCCACAGCACTTACACTCTGGAAGTGCAGTAACTACAGGGCTATCAATGTTTTTAAGGCATTGGGAGGAGGTGGAGCCACAGCTGCCTTTCTTGTGATTTGAAAGAGAGGTAAAATCTCTGGGAAAATCAAGAGAGAGCATTTCTACCACACAGAGTAGAAAGATGTTCTATCAGCCACAAAGTATGCCAGAAGGCATCACTGCAATCTGCATTTCCTACAGCATAACCAAAAATATCCCTCAGATCAAGTTTTCACACTGCTACTCATACCCTGTAAGAGATCACTCTGGATGGGCAATCATGACAAAGCAAAATGCTTCCCACTTCTTGATGCCATATATGCACAGTAAGTGGATCACTTAATGTGGAGAGAGAAAGAAGCTTCCTAGCTCCATCAAACTCTCAACCTCTGCTGCCACAAGTCCAAATCCAAGGAGTCCCCTTTTCACAACAGCACATTGATACAGGTACTCCTCAATGACCTGAAACAGTCAGCCTGCAAGCTTCTTCTGCCTCACGCATCTCAGTATAGGCAGGGAGTTAATGCAGGCCTGGGTCCTGCAATGAGTTCAGATGGGCTGCCGCCTTTTGAGCTGGACACTGAGCAGGTTCAACATCCCGCCCGCAAAGACTTATGGGCAGGGGCAGAGCAGTGGTAACTGATCCAGGACTCAAAGAGGCTTTGAAAACTTCCACAGAAGTGTTTGCACTATTCTTTCCCTCCAGACTCATCAGTTATGTCAACTATCTCTTAAGTTCGTGTTTTAGGAGAAGATTCATTTGCATTCTCATAGACTTCTCTTCGAAGTGATGATTTCCATGTCGAAATGCTTTTTGACTTGTTAGAGGACAAATGAAAAAGGAAGGTTATTACCTTCCTAATAACCACAGAAACTAGAATCTTCTGGAGAAAATTAGTATTTATCTCTTTCCCTGAGTAAATCACTCTGACCCGCTTTTCCATTTTGTCTGATGGTGAAGGATTGCTAGGCAACATTACACTTGCAGGTCATCTGCCACTTCATGCCTATGCCCATGTCAAAGTTTTGAGATATGCACTGAATTTCTTCAAAGATTATGTTGCCATTGAAGATTAGGAAAATTTAAAAATACTTGGCTAATCTTCCTTCTGTAATATTAGCTCTTGCTTATTCTAAAGCTGTGTTGCTATAGCTGAATATTACTTGCAGTGTCTAAATATTTGGAAGTAAAAACTGCTATTTTCTTCAGTAGTCTAATGAAGTAAGGCATAAGATAAAGCTTGATTTTAATTATAAGGTGTCCTTCCTCTTAGTCTGCCTGCCTTCCCTGTTTTACATTCCAACAGCAACTGCTTGATTTGACTTGAAGTACAACTGAGCTGCCATCCTGAAGTAGCAGATGAATCATTCTAATATCTGATAACTCTCCCAAATAAAGGCAGCTCTCTACAGGAGCGAATGTCAGTCTCCATAGCTTAACAAGCTTATCTGAGCAAACGCATTGAGCAAGGACACGCTCATATTGAAAAGCTGACCACTGATGAGGGGATTTTCAGCATTTTGCCAAACGACCAAGTAGGCAATGATATTCCTGCTTCTGAGCAGGACTTCAGTAAACAGCTTATACCTGAGGAAAACATCAAGAATGGCAGACATATACTCCACTGCAAAAGTTCTCAATGACAAAATCCCAAAAAACACATGGTATTCCTCAGATAGCAGGTGCTCCTCAGGAGGACACCATGGGGCAAAGAGCTGGGCACACCCCACACAGTGCTGCAGAGATCCTCTTTGCAGAGGGAACCCATGCACTGACTTGTCTTGATTACGAGTCGCATCCAGATGTTCAGCTACTTCAAGAAAGTGCCTCTCTAAAGTGGTTTTGCTTTTTGTGGCCAGAGCCATCATTCGAAGTGGCACTTTGCTCTTGCCTAGACCTCGGCAGTCTGCCCAAGCTATCTCCCTAAAGCCAGCACCGCGCTGACCACCTTGAGCGAAGCGCAGAGCCTCGGTGCCCCCAGGTGTGTTCCCGCAGAGGGCAGCCCTTCTGCGGGGCAGCATCTCCCTCTGGAGGCTCTGCCAGGCACCTGCTCCTCTCGCCCACTCCGGGCCTCCTTGCAGCAGCTGGCTCGGCTGGGCGGCCAAAACCCAAGGGAAGCTGGATGTCTGTCGTAGGGAGAGCCCACACTTCACCATCACCTGAACGTCAGACTGGGTAAGTCTTCATTTCAATGCAACAGGATTAGCAGTCATCTACCCTGAGCGTTAGAGAAACATACGAACAGCAGGTAGGGAGAACTTCTCTGTTGACTTGCTTAGTGCATCCTATGTTAAACCTCATTATTCTTTCTCTGTGTGAATTTTTATTTCAGAAATAAGGAGGCAAAAAGGAAGTATATGCCATAGTCTCATATCCATGCTCAGCTCCCGACAGTCTTCAGCTGACTTTTCTGCGACTATGCAACGTACAACAGGAAGCTTGCTCCACTGCCCTCTACAGACACTTGCAGTGGTGTTTCAGTTGCTAAATGTTATCCCTTGAAGAGAAAACAGTCTGAGAAGCCTTCTCATTTTCTCTATTCTTTACACCTTTCGAGGCAGATGACCTGTTTAACATACGTTTACTTTAAGGCCTAGCATACTTTCACCTTACAGTTAGTTTACACATTTAATATTTAAATGTATGTTGTTGGGTCCTTCGCAGTTTTTATTCTTACTACATATACAAGACTGATAAAGAGTATACTTGGCCAAGAAACCTGCACTGCAGCCAGATACGTGGGTTCAAAGACAATGTCATGGTCTTATCAATGTCTTCAAAAAACTGCCTTTCTAGAACTCTGGACACTGATTTATAAAGCCAAAGTCCTGGAAGCTTTGGCAATGGTCCCCATAGCAGTCAGTTATTCTAAGCACCTTTGTCTTTCTGTTTTGGGCTCATGTAACATCACTTGTACAAGCTGATATTCACAGATCTTTTGTTTTCTCTGAGCCAGACAGCTATCTTATCAGCAAGTAATGTTGATGGTTATGACTTTTCTGGGGTTGATATTAAAGTCCTGCGGACAAGTGGGCTCCCTGGGGATCTTTTTTGTTTGTCTAGTCATGCAGTGATGTTAAGTCCTTATTATTTTTTGTTCCAAAGTCATTCCATGCTCTTATCACTTGCCACCTCTACAGAGATGCTGCTATTGACACATTCTGCTGAAAGATATGAGACACTTGATTATGTTTGCCTTTTTATTTTATTCAATCACCAAGCAACCACTGATGCACAATGGCTATCTAATACAGTCACAGCTCAGGCACTGCATCTTTCCACTTTGCATTTTTCATCGGTGCCAAAGGATGATAACTGCAGTAGACAGTGTGAATAACCTGGCTTTCTGACTGCTTCACAGAATACTATGGAGGATAGTTTTCACTTCTGCCAGAGTCCAATCTACTACACCAGCTTGAAATATTGATTGCCTGGATATGTTTATTTCCACTCTGCGTGAACTTCGGGAGTTGACAAACTCTGCATTTAAAGGTAGCTGAAGTTTTCCTATCAGTGCTGCTAATGGACATACGGCATGAAAAGCTGTGCACCTACATACCTCTCCAAAGAATAACAGGTAACCTCCTCCTTCTGATGTTCAATTCAGACCATTTCATAGAACTCAGCTCCTGTGAGTTATCTCACTGTCGCAGAACTGTGTCACGTTTACCCAAACCTCAATCAGATATAATCTGAGAAGGTTTTAACTGACTTCATCAGGTCTAGGGCTCATTTAGCTGACTTTGATTAGCCTAACAGTAACATCTCCAAGCTGTTTAGCTGATGGAGAGTGGCAGACTTTTCTAGATAGTGACCCAAAGCAGATAAATTAGATGATGGCAAGTGACCTCCTGTTTTCACTCAAAATAGATCTTAGGAAGAGTGGCCTTCCTAAAAACAGTCTGTATGAATCTCACATCAGAGATACAGTGGAAGAATACTCTGAACATTATTAGAGATGAACCAAAATTAAATGCTACAAAATTAGACTTGCAAATAGGGAGAGACAAAATTGCAAAATATATCCTCATTTTTTTAATCAATTCTTATTACCACTGTGTAGGCAACGAAGTCTACCACAGACCAAGGAAATACAAGACTGAGTACATCCATGTCCAGAGGAACCTGTAATCAAAGCAGGACATGAATTATACGTTACACAAAGTATGCCCTGTAATTTCTCTTCAGATATTTCACTGAAAATGTGCCTGTCCCTTTTCTAACACCTGTCACATCTTTATACAGGCCTCCAGTAAGCTGCTTGTCAGTGCTGGAATCCTATCTTTTCTGCAACATAATGTTTTGTGATGCACAGTATCAAATGTTTTTTTACACTCTGGACATACTTAATCTCTAGTAATATTCTGTGATATCTTCAGAAAATGTGACTGCATTATCTGTCATGATTTTACTTTTTGTAAATTCCTATGTGTGCTAGTCATCTTTCCTTCATACTTCAGGTATTCAAGGACGTCCCTTTCTACCACAACTCAACATGTGACCTACTGAGTAAATGTGTAAGGTGAGATCCTTATTTTTTTAAAGAACTGAATCCTTTCTCCACTATATCTCTCTTGTTTTTCAGTTTTTTTCATCTCTTTACCTAGCTACACAGGTGTTCCTCTGCACCTGTTTCCCAACTGCTTACAACCTTTTAAAATGAATTAGGGGATCAAACTAGGATTCTGACTTTAAACTGTCTGGGCCTAACGATCACTTACTATTTTTTTGTCATTAGATAACTTGATATAATTGCTACACAATTCTCTTATTACTAAATAACCCTACTTTCCTCTTTTTGCTGGGCTGTATAAAAATTACATTTAAATCCTCAATAATTTGCTGTCCACTCCCGTTCTTTTTCTGCCTGACACGCTGGGATGCCTAAAGCATCTTGACATTGTTTGGCATCAGTTTCCTTTGAAGTTCACTGAAACGTGCGTGACTACTGCCCTCTTCGTCTTTTCACAGCTGCACCCACAGAATATTGTACATCTGTAAGAAGCTAAAAAAAAAAAAAGTCATTTGGTGGAATAACAGCAATCCAAAAGGCACTTCTTTGTCTCTAACATTTGGCCGCATTCAGTGAAAAAAAAAAAAAATAGTGATCACTGAAATACGTTATCTATCTGATAACTGCAAGAGAAATAAATTGTATAACATAATGAAAAAAATCAGAGGAAAATCTTCGGCTAATGTGACTTGTTGGCAAATACCCAAATGCTTTGTAAATTACAGCTACAGGCTCATACAGAAAAGAATTACAGAGTTATCTGTATCTCTGAAGATAGAAATTCCCAAATTATAAGACCAAAAATATTAAAATTTTAATACTTTCCTGATACTAATCTTAATTAAATTAGATTTTTGCAGCTACCTCTCCACATGCATTTCTCAAATATATTACCAAATGTCGGACGCTACTAGATAGAGAGCAGTCATTAAACATCTCCTAAAATAACCACGATGAGGGGCTTTGGTTGCTGGTATGCAAGCTGCAGAAATGTCATCATGAGACAGAGTTTAAAGATGACATTTCTGGAGAACATCAATGATTACTTCATACAGTAAAAAAGAAAAACCTACAAAACATGGGAAAATCACTTTTGTAGCTTCAGACCCAAGCAACATTCTTCTGTACTTCAAAGCTATTTAGAACATGAAATGCAGCTGAAGTTTTTGGAAAAATCTGTGACTGCTGAATTTTTGTAACCAGTATCCCTAGTAAATGATGGCTGGAGCATGCTAGGATGGCTTCTGGACTGCATCCCGTGCTGCAGGGTGTCCAGAAAAGGCCCCACCATGCTTACCATATTTGTTGTCATGAAGCTATCAGGACTAAGGAAGATGTCACGCATCAATCAGGAGGCCTTGTTACAACGGTTGCCTGTTCATGGCCAGTGCCATGGCCCCAGCTGGGCCAACCTGGAGCTCCTTCCTTCATTCTGCTTAGTGTCCACCCATACCACAGCTCCTCAAGCCTCTTCCTGTTTTCTCCCATTCCCTGCCAGAGCCTCAGTGGCAGGAAGGCAGGCATGTTGATGTACATGCTGGAAATTCAGTGGAGCTGGGCTAAATGTAGACATGAGTGAGGAGAGGAAAGGGCTGAGCAGCCCCATTTATTGACATCTCAGCACTCCGGTGCGCTCCTGTAGACCACTCTAACTCTCTAGCTTTGTCACCTCAGAACAGCTCTCTAAAGTGGTGCATGCTCTTCTACCACCCCAGCAATCCTCCTGGGTTCTTCCATCCAACCCTCCTGTTCCAGACTTTAACACAGTAGTGTGTATTCTACTGTATCAGCCTCTCAACTGCTGTTGTTCACTAGTTTGTGAAAACATCCTTTGAATAGATTTCAGTGGGTATTTCTGATGGTTACAAATGAGTTTTGGACAAGAATGGAGGAAGGGGGGGGGGGGGGGGGGGAGGGGAGTATACATTCTCAGATTATTTTTTCTTTCCCCACTAAAAGGAGCCCAAAGTTAGGTGTTGTAACCCTATATTTTGGAACGGACAGTTTAATAAGTTCCAGTGAAATGGTGTTAAAGGATATGTAGTGTTCAAGCATAAACTTTTCTGTCATGTTTCTATATGTTTTTATTTGCTTGTTTGTTTGTTTGTTTGTTTTGTACAAAAACATTAATGCATAAAAGGTTGTTTTCACCATAAGACAGAAGAACAAACCCGAAAGTGCAAGCTGTAAAAATGCATACATGCATAGAGCCAAGTTTACCCAGGAGGTAACTCTGCTTTAAGATGGATTAATTCATTCATGATAGATTATTATTGTTTATTGACCTTGCCGGAACCCTAACTAATCTAAGAGCTGTGTTTTCACTGTCAGTATGCTCACGCAAAAGCAAAACAAAAACAAAAAAAAAACAAAAAACAAACCTATTGGCAAAACAATAAGCCACCTTCATAAGCCCAAGGTTATCCTTTTTCTACATAATTTTCAGTGTCAAAATGGTAGGCAAGCTACAATTATTTTTAAACTGCTAGAGGGTATCACCAACAGTGAAATGCAGAAATATAACTATAAACATAATTATTCAAGCAGGCTCTGTTAACTAACAAGAAGATTTTCAAGGACTAACACAGAGCTCTCTGAATATTTCTTCCTGAGAAGTGAGGCTGACAGCAAATTAACAACTAAGGTGATCTTCTCCTGTGTAAACTAGCCGACAGCAGCAATATAACAAAGTTGTGTTGTTTCCCAGCAGAACACAAAGGGAAGCCCTGATTTTTTTTTTTTTTTTTTTTTAATTCCACTTCTTCAGAATCCCTGCTGGATATTTTGTTCAGCAACACTTTCTGAACAAATCCTCCTGAGATCAAATTCTCTTCATCATTTAAGAACTTGGTGGAAAAGTTGCAGGTATGAAAGTCCTCAGTTGTGTAAAAAAAGAGCAGTAGTATTCTGCAGTATTTTTTTCTTTACAGTAAGAAAATTCCCAAAGGCCAACTCATGAGCTGTAACGGGCCCCCAACCTATCTCAAAATTTAGGAGCGTGAGAAGAGCAAGGTGCCCATTGCTCAGATGGCCCCTGTGCTTTGACTGCTGCTCTTCCAGGTACGTGGCAAAAGAGGGCAGTGGAGCTCTGTACATTTCCATAGATTACAATAGTGATCCCTGCCGATCCTTTATCTACATTTCTCTGCTTCAAAAATCATTACCATGCCTAGAAAAAGCCATCATGCTGTACTAATAATATCCGGATAGCTTAAGCTGAATATCCCTTAAGCTTTCATTGAAAATGGGATTTCTCTGCTAGCAAGATTTTTAATTGATTGATTGAAACCTCTCTAAGTTGCTTATGTTACCTCTTGAACCTCCTATCACAGCAGGTACTGTATTTTTACCCACTGCCATGTTTCTGCACATTGCCTGCATTTGCATCACTTCCTTCAGCAGCCCAGGGAAGTTGGTATTTCTGCCTATAACACAACTCACCAAGCATAAAGAGGCCAATTATCAGTTTAGGTGTCTTCACGCAGGATAGATGAGGTTTGTTGCCTTTCCTGTCACTAAAGACAAAATGTTTGCTTTGGTTTTTTTTTTGTTTGTGTTTTGGTTTGCTTTGTTTTGCCAACATGCCATCACCAATCACTGTTTTTGAGTGCTTGCTTTATTTATCGTGCAGTTCTGCCTTCTGAAGTCTTCCCAAGCATTTCACGACTTTGTCTGCTCTACGTCCATCTCTAAATGTGTTTGTTCATGCAACTTTAAACATTATGCAACACCATCTGCTGTTCCCATATCTAAGAAAAGAGCTTGAAGGTCAAAGAGATCTTCAAACATCTCTGGTTTTACATCTTAAAATCTGTTTGAATTTTGAGTTTGGTTTGGTTTTCAAGTCTGAGTTTGAGATGCTGCTTCATTTCACCAAACACTGTGGTTCCCGCTTCTGGGTAAGCTAACATGGGTAATACGTCATTAAAAATAATGGCTTGTTTTTTAAGGGGGGTGGTTGCAAAGAAGAATCCTGGCCTCTCGACCCACCAACGTCCTTTCATCTTGTCATCAGCTCCCTTTACTCTTCTTTAAAACTGACACAGGATTCCAGCGTCAATACATTCCACCAGCTGTCTTCAGGATGTCAGCACTCTAACCAGATTTATCAGCAGTGTTCTGACTTTCCCACTGCATGCCAAAGTCTGGTTCTCTAATGTCATCTACGTCAAAATGCTGTGTTTTATTTAATGGCTATAACATGTCAGTACTGCCTCCAATGCTCCTTTGATGTAAAAAGACAACGGGATGTGACAAGATACCTTTGATGCACCACATCCAACCTGAAGTTTGAATTATTTATAAATGTTGGGAAAATTACATAAAATGATAGTGTAGTGATACGCAACCCGTTACCACTGTACTCACAGATCAAAACACAGTAATTACCAACACCATTACCTTATTGCAGTGGTTCTGAGGGCTGGGAGTTGGGGATGCTCAGTCCTGGTCACCAGGAGGGGTGCCAAAACTGATCATTTTCATGGTGCCTGGACATCGCAGTGCTACGTAGTTATTAATGTTTACAGCAGAGGAGCTGGGTATTACTCCTGTTACAGTTTTCTTCCGTTTTTACAGTGATACTATGCCCACTACTATGGCATTCTGGCTCCAGGGTGCCAAGTCCTGGCAAACACGCACACAGGCTGGTCAATGCCCACTGCTGCTTACATTCTAAAAACGCTTTGGAAGTGTGAGATCATACTTTCCACATCACTGCACTTAAACTGATGGGAAAATCAATAATTTTCACCACAAATTGACCAGCCCTTTTCCAGTGCTTCTTGCTTTGTGAAAAAAGGCACAAACCATCCTCAGACACAAACAAATGAAAAATCCTGCAATACTGCTAACCCCACGGGTTCTACTGTTTTTCTGCGAGATGTTTATAGAAACACTTTTGTATTTTGCCAACCACTATGAGACACGGAACAGTAGCTTTCTTAATGGCAGAAATACTACAGAATCACAGAATCACATAGAATCACAGAATTGTAGGGGTTGGAAGGGACCTCCAGAGATCATCAAGTCCAACCCCCTGCCAAATCAGGTTCCCTACAGCAGGTCGCACAGGTAGGCATCCAGGCGGGTCTTGAATATCTCTGGAGAAGGAGACTCCACAACCCCCCTGGGCAGCCTGTTCCAGTGCTCCGTCACCTTCACCGTAAAGAAGTTCTTGCATACATTCATGCGGAACTTCCTACGCTCCAGTTTCTGGCCGTTTCCCCTTGTCCTGTCTCCACACACTGCTGAAAAGAGTCTGGCCTCGCCACTTTGCCCCCCACACCTTAGATATTTATAGACCTGGATCAGGTCCCCTCTCAGTCTTCTTTTCTCAAGGCTAAACAGACCGAGTTCACTTAGCCTTTCTTCATAGGGGAGATGCTCCAGGCCCTTCACCATCTTTGTGGCCCTCCGCTGGACTCTTTCCAAGAGATCCCTGTCTTTTTTGTACTGGGGAGCCCAGAACTGGACACAGTACTCCAGATGAGGCCTTACCAGGGCAGAGTAGAGGGGGAGGATCACCTCCCTTGACCTGCTGGCCACATTCTTTTTAATGCACCCCAGAATGCCATTGGCCTTTTTGGCCATGAGGGCACACTGCTGGCTCATGGCCAACCTGTCATCCACCAGGACACCCAGGTCCCTCTCTGCAGAGCTCCTCTCCAGCAGGTCATCCCCCAGCCTGTACTGGTGCATGCAATTATTCCTCCCTAGGTGCAAGACTCTACACTTGCTTTTGTTAAACCTCATTTGGTTTCTTACTGCCCAGCTCTCCAGCCTGTCCAAGACTTGCTGAACGGCAGCACAGCCTTCAGGTGTGTCAGCCAATCCTCCCACCTTCGTATCATCAGCAAACTTGCTGAGGGTGGCCACTATCCCCTTGTCAAGGTCACTGATGAAGATGTTGAACAAGACCGGACCCAGCACCGACCCCTGGGGAACACCGCTAGTTACAGGTCTCCAACCAGACTCTGCACCACCAACGACGACCCTCTGTGCTCTGCCAGTCAGCCAGTTCTCAACCCACCTCACTGTCCACTCATCTATCCCACACTTCCTCAGCTTTGTAATAAGGATGTCGTGGGAGACAGAATCAAATGCCTTGCTGAAATCAAGGTAGACTACATCCACTGCTCTCCCCCCATCCACCCAGCCAGTGACACCGTCATAGAAGGCTACCAGGTTGGTCGAGCATGAACTCCCCTTGGTGAACCCATGCTGACTACTCCTGATAACCTGCTTTTCTCCCAATTGTCTGGAGATGGCATCCAGCACAAGCTGTGCCATAACCTTTCCAGGGACAGAGGTGAGGCTCTCAGATAATATTGTTTATTCTTTGCTTGTATTTACTTATTTTGTCCCTAACTATATATACAAAATAATGTAATATCTCAGTGATAGATCTGATAAGTGACCTAAAATTAATTAAATCTCCCCTTCTCCTTTCTTTAAATAGTTTCTCTTTTCCTGATTTATGTTTTTGAACAAACATGAATGTAGACTCATTTTTTACGAGAACTATATATAAGGATTTTATCATTTACCTTTTATATTAAATGTTAAAACAAAAGCTGAGGATGTCCAGATTCAGAGCAAAGAAAGAGATGTTCCCTCCTGAGCACTGTCAGTCTCAGCACCAGTTCTCCAGCTGTGCTCAGGGACTGTGCTCTGTCAGTTGGTCAGCCCTGACAGAAGTCTTCAGTGACCATTTGTGGATGCTGGGGGCTCTGCTGGCACAGAAAACCTCCTGTCTAAAGCTGCTCGAAAGGATATCAACAGGCACAGGCCATGTTTTTGACCAGGGAAGATCAACTGAGCTGCATCCCTAATATGTGACAGAGGCTATTTCCATTCCTACCCCGTCCTTATTAAAAAGCTGCCACAAATGTAATGGAGAGCCACAAACATTTCACATTACCAGACAAGCCAGGAGCTGCATTTACGAACCGAAGGATCTAACCCTTCCTTTCTGGGTCACTGGCCTAGCCCACACAACAAACTAAAACAACAAAACAAGGAAATCAAGGTCTGTGCAGGGGAAATGGGCAAATGGGAGGTGACCTTTTTTATTTCAAGCACCATTACACGTTCATCAGCAGTGAATGTACGTGCACGTTTGTGCGTATGTCTAACATTTCTTTAAACTCATAATGAATTCTTTTGGTGTAAATGACACTGCAATACATATCACAGACTGCTGTAAAAATGGAAGCATTTTATTGGTAAAAAGATAAGCAGCAAAATACAGGAAAAAAGGAAGATCTTCTGCTTTTGAATTAAAAAAAAAAAAAAAAAGAAGAAAAAAATCACCTTCTTACACATGGAGAAAAAAAAGCAAGTGCTGTTATTCAAAGGACAGTGTTTTCTGGGCCACTAATGCCATCTTCTACTATTACAGCAAGAGATGGAAAATGCAGTGATTTTCTGTATTGAAAGAGTTCATTCTCCTATCTCATTATACTCACAGGTGATGGTAATTTCATGTTTTTCAGCCTGTACCCCATCATGGCACAAAATCCACTTTCTAGGTGTGAAAATGGAACTCAAGCACAGGTTTCCAGCATAACAGCTCCAACAGGAGTACGATTAGGCTGTTAAGTGGCTGCCGTGCTCTACATTAAGATTAAGAAACATGAAGACACTGTGACATAACTGAAAGCAAGCAGTAAGCACCACCCAGCACAGTTGCATCTATCCAATTAAAATATTATGAGGACAATAAGTGGAGTTCACAGCTCAAGCATCTGTCCCACTCACATAACTAGCTCTGAGAGAAACAGTTACTGTAGTAGTGCAAACATTATAGGAACTTAAGAGATGGGTTTAAGTCAAACAGCCTGATAAATGGCAAATCAGAAAACACATTTACTACCCAGCTGAAAGTATTATTTAATAAAATATTAATGAATCACATTGACACATGCCCATTCTGCTTCACTGCACTGTGCTGTTAAGGCACACTACTACAAATTCACCAGGGTGCAGTACTCAAGCCACTACTAAAGGGTGAGTGCAACAATACAGCATGTCCAGAAATCACAGTCTAGTTCTTCACTTGTTCTCCTCAACAGACACTGGATTGCTCCTGTCAGGGAAGACTCTTCTGGCTTCAAAGCAGACCAAGTGAGAAATGTATCAAAAGGCCTGGCATTCCCAGATCTTTCCTAGGTTTTCAAGTTCCCAGAGGATTTGTCAGTGACATCCATCCATCCATCCATCCATCCATCCATCCATCCATCCATCCTACAGTACCAACCAATTTCTTGTTCCAGCTATCAGTGCTGTCCCCCAAAACTGCTATCACTCAACACAGCTACCACTGCACTCCATCCAGATTGAGGTCTTTCTGAGCTAGAATTCTGCTTTCTGAATCTCAAGATACTTTTAGCTATTTTTAAAGTTACCGTAAGAAACATTCCTTTAATTATCTAGAGGATTAGACTGTAAAATAAATTTAGTTTGCCTTGCTGATAATCATGAAAACGGCATTAACATACTCTTAGACTGATCTAGGAAAGACTTCTTGTCAATATGTAAAGAGGTTCTGGTACTGCTCTTTGTTTTTTTCTTTCTTTTCTTTAATGGATTCTGCTGCGCAAACCATCCATTACATGGCTATATTTTTCAGCAGTAAACTGTATTTTTTTTTTCCTCATGGCATAGCAGTTTGCTTATTCATTTAGGAACTTTTTATGCTGAACACCTGGTGGTTGAACACCAGAGCAAGTTTCCTAGAGATGTAGTCAATGCCCCATGACCATCAGTGTTCAAGAGACATTTGGACAATGCTCTCAATAATATGCTTCAACTTTAGTCAGCTTTGAAGTGATCGAAGTCGGACTCAATTGTTGTAGGACCCTTCCAACTGAACTATTTTGTCCTACAAAACACACTGTATTTTGTTTAAAAATTCCATTCGTTTTTAGGGTTAGGATTAGGTTTAAAAAAAAGGATAATTGACTGCATGGGCTGAAGAGCCAGAAAGGTGGCTGGATGTTACCCTAGCCGCATCACTTCTTTGTGTGCTTCTGTTTGCAAACTGAAGGACTCCTCAGAACCAGATCCTTTGCTAACATCAGTTGGCACTGCTCCACAGAAATCAGCTGAATGTTTGTACCAAATGAACAGCTCCTCCACAGCAAGCAAAATTTTGCCTTCATTTATGTATCATCCCACATGCCCACTGGATTTTGCCTACGTGATTAAAAGAGAATGACTCACAACAGTATTTGCAGCTTCTTCCAAGACTGTTCCAACCTTCTCTGTCACGCTGTACCTTCCAGTTGACCTTATTGGTAAAGTGAGAAGTAAGAGAAACCCTTGGTTTACCAAAACAGTAATACCATTTTATAATACTTTTCACACTCTTATCCTTGGAATTCCTATCAGCTCTAACACAGAGACTCACATCAAATGGGCTTAGCTGTAGTCTTCTTTCTGGGACAAGAACAGTCAAACATTTAATTCCTAAAGACAGTATGTTCACAGAAGTTCTTGAATAAATACATTAGATACACCATGTATACCCAGCTCACTCACCTCAACACTTTTTAAAAAGAGAATTTTCGTGTGAATTTAATATACAATACAGGATCTCGCTGCTTCATTCATAATTTAGTTGAAGAACACATGCAGCTTTCATACACTCACCTAAAAAGCTAGGTTTTTCTTCTCTTCTACCTTCAATTTAAAAGCTCTCCAGGCTTGTTAGTCACATGAGAGAAAAACTGAAGCCAATTCAGAAATATCCAGCATAACAGCTTACGTATTCAAATATGTAAGAGCCTTTTATTTTCCGAGGCTCAAAATGTTTTTCACGCTGACTTAACGTATCTTCAAGTAAAAACAAACAACTGAGTTATACAAATATCACTTATATCACTTTTCATGAGTTCAATGGGAGGGCGGCAGTGAGTCTATCCGCTGACGTGAGAAAATCAAAGTTGAAATCTCTGACATAACATACATTGCAGCACTCATTTGTTTTGGATTTGCATTGAAAATAATTAACTCTGGATAGCTTTGTCTTGTATATTTGGAATAAACTTTGGTACACACAGAAAAAAGCCTCCTGGACGTGGCCCTGGGCACCCTGTGCTGGAGATCATCTCTGCTCGAGCAGGGGTTGGACCAGATGGGCCCAGAGACCCCTGCCAACATCAGCCATACTGGGATTCTGAAGCTGGCCAATGTAGTCTTGTGGAAATTCCAGGTCAGACCAGGACTCAGTATGGCAGGCAGCAGTAACAGAAAGATGCAGAGCACTACAAAGAAGGCTTTCTCTACCTGGGGGAGAAAAAAACAGAAGGAAGAAAAAAAAAAGGTACAATGACCTTTTGCATTAAATAGCTTTCTGTCCAGTTCATATTCCCCTCGGTATCTAAATATAAACTGCGAGTTGCCTGGGCATGAGATGGTAGGTTTGATGTTGAAGCTGGCAGTCTCCATGGGATTGTTTTTCTCTTCAAAGCAGTTCACATTCAAGCTAGGCAGTACATGAAAATCCTACTGTACCACCTACCTGTATGGACCTTATAGTTACCCTAACTTGCTTTGGGCAAATGAAGAACACAAAGATAGAAATTGGACAAGATTACAGAAAACATTCTATTGCACAAGAGCATGCCCAGCATGATTATATTATAGTCAGATCAATGTAACTGAATTAATTTCCAGTTCCTAGAATGTGCTAGAGTCCCCACAGAGGTGTAAGAATTAGACAGACTGTAAGTACACTGCGATTTTAGTCTTCAGCCTTCAGACTACTATTGCATGAGAGGGCTTCATTCTCCATGCATACATCAACACAGTGGTCACTGCCCTGGTGCTGCACTGCTGTGCACCATGTCAGCTTCAGACCATAGCACACCCCAGAAGTGTTGTGCATTCGGCTACCAGCTATGAACTGCTGGATGGTGTAAAATGTAAGGATAGCCAGGACTACAGTGAACGGCTCCCCAGTCTGACCCAATCAGAGTTCTGGGCCTCCATATTCTTGTTTTACCTGGCTGACACATGTTAAAAGTTAAGGGAGAGAGTACATTACAACAAGCAGGCCACTACTCATTCTAGTAGAAGACTCTCAAGAGTACGTGGTTCATACGGTCACATAATCATGGGATAATTCAAGTTGGAAGGAACCTCAGGAACTCTCCAGGCCACTCTACTGTTCAAAGCAGATTCAGCTTTGAGGCCAGGCTATATTGATGGCATCCTGGCTTGCATCAGAAACTGTGTTACCAGCAGGAGCAGAGAGGTGATTGTCCCCCTATACTCAGCACTGGTGAGGCTGCACCTCGAGTACTGTGTCCAGTTTTGGGCCCCTCACTGCAAGAAAGACATTGAGGCCCTGGAACGTGTTCAAAGAAGGGCAACAAAGCTGGTGAGGGGTCTGGAGCACAGGCCTTACGAGGAGAGGCTGAAGGAGCTGGGATTGTTCAGCCTGGAGAAGAGGAGGCTCAGGGGAGACCTTATAGCTCTCTATAACTTCCTGAAGGGAGGTTGTGGTGAGCTGGGGGTCGGCCTCTTCTCTCGTGTCATTAGTGATAGGACTAGAGGCAATGGCTTCAAGCTGCGGCAGGGGAGATTCAGGCTGGACATTAGGAAGTATTACTTCTCAGAAAGGGTGGTCAGGCACTGGAATAGCCTGCCCAGGGAGGTGGTGGAGTCACCGACCCTGGGGGTGTTCAAGGAACGATTGGATGTTGTGTTGAGGGACATGGTTTAGTGGGAGCTATTGGTGATAGGTGAACGGTTGGACTGGATGATCTTGTAGGTCTTTTCCAACCTTGGTGGTTCTATGATTCTAAGATGAGGGGGTTTTGAAAACATCCAAGAACAGAGACTACACAATTTCTGTGGGCTATCTGCCTGTCTTAGTTTCAGCTGGGACAGGAGCAGAATTAGGACAGCTGAGGTAAACTGACCAAAGGGATGTTCCACACCATATGACATCGAGCAGAAGGAGTTTTGAAGGGGTGGGAGGTCATCTCTCTTCTGTTGCTCGAGGGGCCAGCTGGGCATCAGTTGTGGGGTGGTGAGAAATTGCATGTGCATCACTTGTTACATACATTAATAAATATATATGTATATGGTCATAACTATTATCCTTTTCCTTTTCTCAGTCTTAGTAAATAGTTTTATCTCAATTCACGAGTCTTACTTTTTATTTTTCCTGATTCTTTCCCCCACCTCACTGGAAAGGGAGGAAGTGAGTGAACGACTGAGTGTTACTCAGCCACCTGCTGGGTTAAACCACAACACTGATCGTACTCATAGGGAAAGCGGTTTTCTTTATAACCAGACCAAACCACTCTTGCTTCAGTTTATGACCACCGTCCCTTCTCCTCTCACCATGCACCACTGTGAAGGACCCAGCCCCATCTCCTTGGTGACACCTGCAAGCCATGGTACTATCAGGTGTCCCCAGAAGCGGCCCCTTCTCCAGGCTGACCCAGCCCAGCTTCTCCACTGCTCCTCACAGGACGGGGCCATCTGCTGAGCTCCTCCCAGCCTGTCTTTGGCTGTCCTGTGCTGGGGGCCCCAAAACAGGATATGGTATCTGAGCATGTTCTAACGGAGTGCTGCGTAGAGGGCAAAAACAAGATGTTGAAGACTACCCTATATATTGTCACTGAATTGCTAAGTAGTTTTAAAAAGTTATTGGACCCTCCCACAGCTTTCTTTCTCCATATGTAAAATGCAGATGACAGATCTGGAATACTCTGGATGTTACACAAAAAGCCTTGGAATAAAACAGATCTTGTTATCCTTACTGTCAGTACTGCTGCTTGCTTCCCAGAAGTCATGTTAGTTCCCTGGAAAAGGTTAGGAGGTCTCTAAGAATTTATGAGAATGCTCTGAGATGGCCTTGTAATGCTCTACACAAGTTCTGCTTCAAGTCACCGAAAGACTGGAAATACTCAGACTCACACAAATCCTACATTCTTACTTACTATAATCCTCAAACTGCAGTGAAAACTCAGGATTTGCTGGCCTGAGGGTAGAGGTTGATGCTGCTTCGTCAAGTCAGTGAACAAACGCACATTCCTTGGGCCCCAACTCCTATCACAGCTCAATTTGGTCCTGTCAGTTACTAGAATCATTTGAGTGTCTTTTTGTGTGCTCAGTGTCTTCCTTTTATCTTCCCTGATACCGAGACCTCATTAAATTCCCTTTTAGTAATAGTCCTTATCAAGCTTTCTGGAATGGTTTTACAGTACCAAATAAAAGCAAGCTGTAGAATGCAGACTGACTGTAAACTTAGTTTTAATTCCAGTTATACATACGTATCTCAGAAGGATCATGATGCTGGTGTGTTATCTTCAGAAGCAAAGTCACTGAAATAAATGTCTCACCAGTTAGCTAATTGTATCATGTATTATTTGCACAAGGACTCCACTCAACGAAGACCCTGCTTAATTACTGCTGTAGGCTTAATGACCAATTTGCTGGGTATTCAGTAAACAGGGCTGACAGCAGATGGAACCAACCACTGAAATGGGTACATAATATCAAATGAAATTTTCTTCATCTGCCCAAGCTTGCCCCAAACGTGCAACCAACATAGAAGAGGCTATTCATACAAAAGGCTTTGCTCCTCTGCCCTCAGCACGTGTATTTCCTCATTCCACTCAAACGCAAACATTCTCTCAGGCAAGGTTTATACAGCAGCATGCTCATCAAGCTTCATAATCATGCAGCAGGTTTCACCACGTGTAACTTTAAGCACCCATAACTTCAGGGGCTTTATATCTCGCTTTGCTCTCAAAGACAAAAGTACAAAACATGTACAAGAAAAGCTTGTACTTTTGGAGGAACGTCTTGGCTATTACTGTTTTCAGCCAAAAGAAAGCCCACAGTTCTGCTATTTTCTGTATGAAACATTCTTTTCTCATATACATACATTGGTCATAATAGGTTAATTACCTAATAGACTTTTTCCCTAGTATATAAATGCTTTGTCTCTTGGAGGTCAGTTTAAAGAGAGAGACATAAAATCTATTTGTTATTAATGTATTTCTTCCAGCACATACAGCCTGGACCCATTTTCTTTTTTTTTCAATGTGAATAGAGTGCTTGCATTTTCTATATAAAAGCAGTTCATTTATAATATTGGTGTACATTATCAATCATGCTTTATCCCAAAGTCCTCAGGAAAGCGTTTTCAACACTATCTGATTTGCAAGTTAATGTGCGTTGGGCAATAATGGAGCCAGGTTTCAAGGCTGAAGGAATAAAATAAACCAGGATTCTCAGCTTGTTCTAGAGATGCATATTTCTAATTCAATCATTTATACTGTATGTATGTATGTACACATACTATGCTCATATACACATATATGTATGCATTCATACACTTTCTATACGGAAAAGTGGCAATTTCTGTCCTATAAGCTTAGCATTTTACCCCACGTCAGATTCACATTTTAAAATCTGAATGCTCTGGAGTCCTTCTTCCAACTTGATATAATATTCTTCCATCTTTCTTTTCCCATCCTCTTCTCTTTCTTCATCAGTCACAATCAATTTTTTTTTCATATCTTTTTCTCCACCATAATCTACATTCACCGTACGTTCTACAAAGCAACTCTGAATGTAACCTTATTGGTACCCTTTAGAGATGATTTAATTTAATGGTGACTCGAAAAATGGCCAGTAAGAATCTTTAATATTCAAGAGAAGTGCATCAAAACATCCAAAACGAGAACACAATTCTCATCAGCAGCCAATGCCGTGAGCCTCTCCAAGTAGAAACTCAAATTTCCTCATTTGGATAAAATTTTGAAAGCTATTGGAGTGCCTTTAACAAGAGCAGACACCGCTGTGCAGCTGAACCATACGCACCGTATCTGGCACGCACATTAAAAGCAGTACATTAAAATAAGAAAGGTTATTCTAAAGGCTATTTACTTGAAAAGCCAGCTTAATGCAGAACAACAAATAACCAAGTGTGTGCTCCTTTCCAATACACCCATCACTTTGTCAGCCCACTTCAGGAAAATCAATTCGTGCAGTTTGTCTACAAACTGCGTTATGTGCTAAATAGTCACAGTCAAGATTGCAGATGAGAAGAAAACGCTCATGGAGCAAAGGAAAATGGCGAGGGGGGTGGGGGGGAAGCCATCTGCTGAGAAATGGCAGGGTGACTTCTCCTTATGGTGTAATAGAAAGCTGCGCTCCATGGGAGTGCCATGGCAAGCCAGCGCCTGGCAGCATGTCGCCAATGGGTCATGCCAGCGCAAGGATGTGGATCTCAGGTGAAGGCCAAATGGTTTGGTGCTTTAGGACATCCTGTAGCAACACCAGCTCTAACACTGCCAATGCCAGTCCATCATTAGAACAACAAAGGAAGAAGCAACACAGCCTTCTCATGCTCCAGGTTTAATACACTTGTTGCAGTGACACAGCCCCCAAATTTACCATTTTAAGGGCCACGCTAATTTCACTATGTCATAAACATGACATAGTTAATTCTCACCGCCTCACCTTGCATGTCAACACAGGAGCCACAGCGAGCGCTTGTTGTGCCACAGGCAATACAGGGCTCCCAGATCTGACAGCCACAAGGAATCACCACAAGACCATCCTGCTTCAGTCCTGCACAGAGCTCCAGAAACCCTTTGGAACCTTTTGAAATCCTCCTTCCAGAGACCTGCAGTAAGCACCATGCAGGTGAGATGATGTGTCCTGGGGGAAGCTCTGCTCGCCTGGAGAGGAGACAGCCCTGCAGGACAGGGAGATGCTCAGCACAGTGCTGCCCTGCCCAGGATCTGAAGAGAACCTCTTACATGGGTGGGTGACAGACAGTGCATGTTTCAAGCCATTTTTAAGAAGTGGTGTAATACACAAAGAGGGCACACTATGACTCTGACCCTTTTAACCCATTGTTTTTTATGGAGGGAACAAGAAAATCAGCAAATCCGAGATGTTCATTGTCCAGTTATGCTTACATGTCACACACAGAAAATATTCAATGAACCATCTGGGAATTTGACTGAACAGGGACTGAATGAAGTGTGACTTACCAGGAAGTAAGCGGCATGCTCCAGTCAGGTGTTTTCTGGCTGCTGGGACCACACTGCAGCACTCTGCCTTGCCATAACGATTTACATGTAACGTTCACTGCGCTTCTGAGGATGAAGCAGTGGTAACTCATTCACAGCATTTTTCATGTAAAGAGGCAAAGCTTTTAAATATCCTTCATACAGTGCCTGCACAGCCTTTTACACTGCTTAGGGAACAGTAACACCCGCTCAGCCTACTGCACTGCTGATCTTTGCAATGTGGTACGGCCCAGCCCAGGTAGGACCATGATAACAAGTTGTCCTTGCCTTGAACAGAGGTACCGCTCACAGCACTGCAGCCCGCATTCTGATGGATAACACTCACGGGTGATCCTGCTGCTAGTGTGCTCTGTATGCCGGTTGCTGCTGCTATTTTAGATACCACCTCTGAAACACTGGGACATGATAAAAGGGAGCAACCAGCGGAAAATCATCGAGTTGGGGCAGAGGCAAATAATAAAGCTGCATAGAAATAAAACCGTCTAAACTCTTGAGCAAGAAAATAAGTACAAAAAGAGCATTTTTAGGTGCCCCATTGTAACTGAATTGCCCTTGTTTTAACAGTTCTGTTAACTTCAGCTGCTTCCTGCTGCTTCAATCTCATGTGCAAATCGGTCAGTGCTTTTCTGGCTCCACTGAAACCAACTTTGAGCTTCTACACCGAACCCAGCAAAACCTAGATCTCACCCCCTTACACCAAGCATCACAGCAATGGGAAGGGGGGGGTTGCATTTAAAGGATTTTCATCCGTTAATACACAACAGTGCACACACACAACACCCACCCACAGCTGGCGAATCTGTGACTTCAACTGCAAAACAAATGCACTACCGCTCACTATTGCTTTGCTCGCTTTTCTGTTGTGCTAAGCTGAAAAAAAAATACCCTTTAGTGTTTATATAAAACAATATATCCATATTTATATATAAGCACATATATATTTGCCTTATTTAGAATAGAAGCTGTTAAAAGAATTATTTTCTGTATCACACCTCCTAGAGACTATCCTTAAAATAATAATGAGCCAGCTGGAAACACCAAGGGTTGGGCAATAACCAAGGGACCGTTTCACATCTCCGCAGATATTGAGCTGTTTAATGTTAGTTAGGACAGGGACTATAAAATCAGTTTGGTTGTAGCAGCACCAACAACACTTCATCACACACACACACACACACATATCTATCGATATTCAAAGTTTCTTGAAAACCACTTTAATTTGCCACGTCCCACCCAGTTCTGTAGGCAACATCTCCGAAGCTGCTTTCCAGTAATTGACAGTGACGGGTGAAGCCCCTGTCATGATGCTGCTGCAGACCCCTGTCCAGGGACGTGCTCACAGAGTGCTCTGCTGCTGGGGATGGCAGCATGTGACACCACCTGGCGTGTCGGGGTGTGAAGAGGTTTTTGCAACTCAGGTGCAAACAAGTTTACCGACTGGTGAGGCTGCAAAAACAGCAAAAAAAGAGGATGGTGGGGCTGCTTTATTTTCACATAGTCCAATGCATACAGAAAAGGGAGCGATGCCCATTCTGCTGCCCGCTCCTGTCCCTCCATCACCTGCTGCTCAGCACTGCTGGACCCGGCATTTTGGAGCACGCAGGGAGCTGCACACAACTGCACTGCTGCTGGAGGTGCAGGGTGAGGGAATGACGCTGTCACTGCTGCCACAGTCACACAGCTGGGGCGCGTCGGCAGCAATGCCACGACCCATCAGGCCGGGTCACAGACGGGCTGAGCAGAAGCCCAGCGGGAGGGCAGCCCGCTTCCCAGCAGCTCCCAGCCCGGCACAGCCCCCGTTACAGAGCCGAGCGCTCAGCCACAGCCGCTCAATGTCAAACCATCTCAAACCGCGCTGTCGCACCTCACACTTCCCTAGGTCTCCCCTTCAAAAACAACCGCGATTTGCTCCCGTTCCTGCTGCGCACACACATCAGTGGAACCGGAACGCATCCCTACAGGGATGTGCGTGCGGACGGAGTTCGCTGCGCTCCTGACAGCCGCTCTCCAAGGGTGGTAGCATCGGCACCGAGCGCTCAGGACCATCCTGCCTTCAGCAGGTTCGCTTTAAACGCAAAGCGTTCATGTCTCTCTGCTTTAGCACACCGCGGCAAACACAGCCTGACGGTACCAGCGGTAACAGCGAGCCGCAAACGCCTTCAGGTGGGCGCACAGCCGGGCAGCGGCCGCTCCGGGCCGTCCCAGCACAGCGGCACGTACGCGCTAACCCGCTGCGCGCCGCCAGCCCCACTCCCGCAGTCCCCGGGCAGAGCGCACCGCACGGACAGCACAGCGGCGGGCTCCGCGCGGCGCTCCCCACGCACCCCGGCAGACCTCCCCGCACACGTGCCGCGGGGAAGGCAGGAGGAACTCGTCCTCTCCGCCCGCCTGCCCCCGCGGCCGCCGCTCACCGACATTCCCTTCCCCTCCGTCCCCGCGCTGCCCCGCACCGGCACCGCGCCGCTTTCCCCGCCCCGCGCTCACCTTTGCATACCAATGCGGGGCCGCACCGCCGGCGCCGCGCCCGCCCCGCTCCGCTCCGCACCTCCGGCACCGCACCGCGACCCCGCGCCGCCGGGACGGGTCCCGATCCGCTCTCAGCGCGCTGCCGGGCGGCGGGCACTCACCGGGTCACCCTGGTCTCTGAAGGTCAGGCGCGGGGCGGTGCGGCGGTGCAGCCGCGCTCGGCGGTCGCCTCCTTTCCCTCTCCTCTCCCTCCCGGCCCCGCGGGGGTGATACCGGCCGCTCCTAAACGCTGGCCCCGCGCCGCCGCTCAGATCCCGTGGTCGCAATCCACATCGC
Source organism: Alectoris magna (assembly GCA_030625065.1). NCBI lineage: Eukaryota > Metazoa > Chordata > Aves > Galliformes > Phasianidae > Alectoris > Alectoris magna. The sequence goes on from CM060560.1 coordinate 68,212,188, forward strand.
GGCAGATGTACCAGAGGATCACGTAGAGGATCAGCAGGATGGCGAAGATGAACAGAGCCACCAGGATAGCCTTGGTCACCGGAGAGATGAGGGACTGCATGTCACCCGCGGGCCGCCGCCGCCGCCGCCGAGGACGAGGAGGAGGAGGAGGAGGAGGAAGAGCGGGAGCGGGAGGAGGAGAGAGCGCTCGGGCGCTGCGCGGGGGCAGCGAGCACGGACGGATCCCGCGGCCCCGCCGCCGCCGGCGACCCGGGCAGGGGCGAGCGGGGGGCCGCCTTCCTCAGCGCCCCCGCGCCGGCGCTCGGGCGGCTCCGCGGCGGGCGGGACGGGGCGGCGCGCGGCCGGCCATGGGCCCGCGGCCCCGCCGCGGCTTCAGGCCCGCCCCGGGGCGGCGGCGGCGGCGGGGGCGAAGTTAGGCGCGGGGGCGGCCCATGGGGGCCGGGCGCGGGGCGGCGGGCAGCCCTCAGGGCCCCCGCCCAGAGCCATCGGCGGGGGCGAAAGTTGCGGGCGGGACGCGGCGGGCTCCGCCGCCTGCCCCGGCCCGGGGGGAGCCGAGCGGGGCCGGGAGCTGCGGGCACGGCTGAGCTGCGGCGCGGGCGGCGGGCGGCGAGTGGGACGCGGCGGGCGCGGAGGTTTCCCCTCCCCTCGCCGCAGCCGCCCCCTCCTCCGCCTCCTCCCCGCCCGCCGCCCCCTCCGCGCGCTGCGGTTGTCCTTGCGGGAGGTGCGAAGAACGGAACCGCCCCGCCGCCCCCCGGTCCCCGAGGGGGAAGGACGCCCCCGAAATCTCCGATGAACCCGAACTGCTCTCTTGTACAGGTGCGGGTCGGTGCGGGTCACGCAGCACTGCCGAGAACCTCGGCGCGGCTCCGCGGCCTCCAGTGCCCGCGGCACAAATGGTGCAGGCAGGTGGCGGGGAACGGAGTACCGCCGCCCTCACGCCGCTCCCCATAGCGGCCACGGTTCCTCCCAGCCTGGTCCCTGCAGTGCCGCGGGTGCCTCTGCCCAGGGCCGGGACCCGGCCGTGGTTTGGTGTCCCCCCGCAGGGTCTCCATTCGGGAAAGGGCCAGGTACAGCCCAGTCGTGTGTGAGGTTGTGTTGCTACAGAGATTGTTTTGAAGAAAATCGTGGAACTGTTTAGGATAGGGCTGAAAGAAACCTTAAGGTGTTGTCTTTCTGGGTAAAGCAAGAGCAGCTTTGCCAAGATGGAGAAGGAAAACCCAAAATTTCCACTCACAGAAACAGGGTAAGTGAAGGACAATGAAGTTTGAGAGGAAGGAGTTAGTTAGGGTAGCGCTGTGTAGGTCTTGGGGATGTAATGATCACAGAGAAAAAAACACAAAACTGGCACTGAACACAGAGATTTCAGCGGGGGCACTTCTAAGGAGACACAAAATACGTTCAATAAGGAGATGCCAGAGACGGTAAAGTGTCCAAAAGGTGTGGGATGATATCCCAAGAGCATGCGCTGCAGAGCCTATTACTCAGCTCCCCAGCAGCACTCAGCTCCAGAGCCTCGGCCCCATCTTTCCATGGTTCCTCATCTACGGTGTGCATATGGCCACGTTTCCTTCCCTTCCCTTTTGGTATTTTCTCCTTAAACTGTGAGGTGTTCATTGAGCATTTTTAGTCTGTTGCAATAACTTGATCATGGCTGCAGCTGCTGTGCAAGCAGGGTGCGAGAAGCTCACAGCACAGTGCCCAGACCCCAGACAGCAGCTGTGCTCATTGGCATAACCCCACCAATCAGCAAAGGATTGCAGATTTCTGGAAGCAAGAACCAGATCCTTTCAGACATCAGTGATGCTGAATTTTGTCTATTTCTCTCCCTGGACATCAGCATTCCATTTGTAGAAAGGTGTCGTTCTCACCAGCCACCATCCCTCCATGTGTCAGCGCCAAGAGGTGAAGCTCAGTGCCTTGAAACGCGTGTGTGTGTAACACGTGAGTGCTGCCAGGAGCAGGTTTTGAACTGTGCTTAGTTAATTTGCGTGTACTTATACACAGGGGCATCCCCGAGTAATTAAAAATATATACCTCTCCATGCATGACGTTCTGTCAGCCGGAGCCAACGCGGAAATCACAAGTTGCAGAGCAGATGTAGTGCCAAGGCTGTCCTTAGCTGGGTAAGCTGATTTAAACAAGGAAGTAAACACAAAAACCATCTCAGTTTTCAGACGTCTTATTAGTAAGCAGTAGGGGAGAAGGAAATCGATCATTGCCAAGCGAAGAGAGATAACAGTGACAGAAAAATCATTTTAATTTCCACCTTGTAAGATGATATTAAATTAAAGAGGAATGCCGGTGCATGTAGCTTTTTGTTTTCTTCCTCTCTCTTTGAAAATGCGCTGCAGCAGTGGTGATTCTGCAGTGAAGAATGCGCAAAGAGGGTGGGTGCAAAAATCCATGGGCACACAGCATTGCACACACAGGATGGACCCCAATGAACAGGTTGCTCAGAGAAAGAAACTGGCAGGAAGGGGCAGTGCCCTGCTGGGTCCACCATCACCACTCCCCAGCTGCCCAGGGTCTGTTGTCCCAGCATCAGCCACGCTGTGTCCCCCCTGAACCCTGGTGATGGTGAAAAGCTCTGCTGAATGCATGCAGCCCCAATGTGTGGAGTCTGACCCAGCACGTTGCTGGGGCTGGGGGAATAAACAGGGCTCTGTGCTGGTGGGGGACACTTGGTGTCACAACTGTCAGAGATATTCAACAGAGACGATCCTCTTACCATCGCCTGAGAACAGAGACAAAATGAATCCATCCTGTGTCTCTCTGCAGTGAAAACAGGAGCAGCTCAGGCAGAGGTCTGGTGAGTTCATGCTGAAATAAATAATGTTTTTCAATTCCTTTACCAACCAAAACATCCAGCTAGCCTAATCCCTTTCTTTTTTAAGACAGTGGCTTTTGCCTGCAACTTCAGGGTATCAGTGAAAGGCTGGTAGTTCATACATCTCAGTGTTAACTGAAGGAGATTCCTGTCAAGAATGTCCAACAGAAGCTGAACGTTTCTACATACAGTCTTTCACTGCACGCTCAGCTTTCAGTGGTTTCACAGGAATTTTAGAAGCCAAAATGTAAGAATGTATATCCTGGTTTATTAAGGTGATTTTGAGACTAACAGAACAATTCATTGGAGAACGAGTACCAGGATCATGCCCAGGATACCCAGTGAATGCGCTCGGCCAGCTGCTCTTGGATATGTCTGAACCACGGACTGCCATGCATTGGTCACACTGCAGGCAATTGTCTTTGAGCTGAATTGTGTATGGCCACCTGCCTGGCACTGCTGCATAGGGGTCAGTGTATACTAGTTTAGCCAACCTCGGTTTATTGGCTAAATAAGTAGATATATTGGTATTTTTTGCTTCAGAATTTTTATCGTTGATTTCAACAAAACTTGAATTTTGACTGCTTACAAGAAAATATAATGAATTTTTGTGGGGAAAAAAAAAAAAAATGAATCTAATAGAAGAGTAGTTGGTTATGAACAGAGCGAACTGTAGGGCAGTGCATTGTTCACAGGACTGACATGTAGTTTCAGAGCTTTCTGTTTCCAGAGCACCTCTAAAACGTTCCCAGTGACCAAGAGGCGATAGAACGATGTCCTGGCCACTGGCTGGGGCAGCAGTGATTTTCTGAGTGGATGTACATCTATATATATCATAAAAACACCAAAGCAAGGGGCGCTGACCAGACTGGACAAATCCATAGATTATATGTCAGGTCTCAAACACCACTTTTTAGGCCAAAAATGTGCTGTTGCTGAACAGTGTCTGTTCTGTGAATGAGAAAGGCGTTGTCAGTCATCTCATGTTCTGCAGTGATGGGCATAGCTTCAAAGCCTGGGAAGACACATGCAACTTGAGGAGCAATCAAACAAACAACACAGATTTCTTTCAGAAGACAGAGCCAGAAACCAAGTTTTGAGTTTTCGGTGATGTCAATTAATGGACTTCACCCTAGTTAGCTACTATGGTAGGACGCAGCCATGAGAAAATTGAAAATCTACCTGCATTATTCAGGAGATGAAGAGACGTCTTAAAAGCAATCAATCAAACAACAGCATGAGGAAGTGTAAATCTTTACAGTTTGGAAATCATAGAATCATAGAATAACCCCCATGGGAAAGGACCCGTAAGGATCATCAAGTCCAAACTTGACAAAAAAATTCACAGCAAGAAGAAATATCAATTAATGGTAATTTGTAGGGGAACATAAAGCTCAGTAGCCACGTTAAATAACAGATTAATTCAGTCCTCAGCACAACAGAGTTCTGAAGAAAAGATCTTCTGTGTAGAACACTTATGAGCACCAACACGGGAAGCCGATGGGAGTTATGTATTGTCATGCTACGTTACGTCAGTGGTACCCTCCTGGGATGCTGGAGTTCCAGTTTTCAGGTCTGAGTGTGTAGGAGAAAAAAGGCAAGAAAAAGTAGCTAAAATGACTCAAGCATGGAAGAATGGATCTTTATCAAATTGAAGGCACAAATCAGGGCTAAAAATCAAGTAGCCATACTTTCCCAGTCTCTCTTGAAGCTGCAGAAGTGAACCTCCTACGTTTTCATGACAAAAGAGGATGATGGCCCGTTCTGATTGCCTGTAGGGTTATTCTGAATCCCCTTAGGCATCTGGTTTATGATACAGGGGCTGCCCTTGTGTTGCTTCTGATCAAAACCTGACAGCCCTCCCCAGCAAAGAGGGAAGATGGCTTGTGCTAGCACTGCCCGGCCTTAGGCACTGTGTTCACTCCTCTTCCCACGCTGTTGATCTTCATCTCATATGGGGATAAGGGCTGTGGCTGTTGCCAGATGGGCTTATTCTTGATGTCACTCTTAGAGTGGATTGTGGCATTGCTAGCAGACTAGGAAAGGAAGTTTCATGGCCCTGTAGTTAAACAGTGAAGTTGTGACTTGAGAACGACCCGTCCCACTCCTGCCTGTATCACTGATCTCCTGTTCACATTTGGGTGATATTTCTTAATTCCGTCCCAGAGGAGCAGCAAGTAGACATGATTGCATTGCTATTTTGTTGTAAATATAACTTGCTAAATACAACATGTTCTTGAAAATCAGCCCTTTTCAGATCTCAGCCACCTGTTATTTAAGCTCAGGGAGGAGAAACATGTGGTTTGACAGATACTCTTCCCTGACAAGAGAAGTCAAGCTGTTTGAGAATAAAGGTACTCTTCAAATTGCCACTTGCATGAACCCCAGCTGCATTTTTGTTCTTCAATTTTATCTATAGGAATTTGAAAACATGGAATAAACTCAGCAAGCAAGTTAGAGAAAAGGAGGGTGAGAGGAGGTATTTCCAACCTAACGTTCCATTAGCGCTTTTGGTGCTTATCTTTCAGATCAGAGGACAGAGGAGAGCTTATGTTTAGGGATATGTCCACCTGCAGAGGCACTTATTATGGCTCAGCTATGGTTCCATTGGATTTTGAAAGAGCAATGTTTTCATGACCTCTCCCTCTACCCACTACAGTAGTGAATTCTATAAATAAGGAGCATTCTTGTTGAGTCCTTTCAGATATGCTCATCAGTTTTTCCTCCTTTAGTACAACAGGAGAGACTTGAGTTAATCAATTACAATGACCTTTCTCTTCCCTTTCCTTTCCTTTCCCCCCTTTTCATTCTCTTCCCACCTAATCCAACTCATTCTGCATGTGGTTCCCAAGCATTCTACCAATACTCTGCATTACGGATTCTTTATGTGCACAGAAGTACAAGCTTTGATTTTATGTCACACATTTGGAAAGAAAAAAATCTTCATTTGGAATCAAAATCGGAGGTGAATTCAGTAGCGGAGCAGGGGGAGGAAGCTTTCTCTTCTTCCATGCACCTTTAGAGAACCAACAAGGAAGTAAAGATTTGCCTATTGGAGGTTAGAACAGACTCCACTCAACCTGAAATCGTTTTTCTCTAGACAGCATCCACACCAACAAGCCTTCAGGACTAACAGCCCCACTCACTCATACAGCGGGGTAAACAATTTTGTTGTGGTGGAAATTGGCTCCAACAATCAAGCTGTTATTTAAGCAACAGAAAAATATCCTTTAATAAAGAAAAATGGATATATAAGGTGAAAGAGATCAGTGGGATCAACAGAAGGCTAGGTTGTGTGTGCATTTAAAAGATGAAGCAAAGTATATTCTGCTGCGAGTGAGCTAGGTCTGTCTTCCTTCTATTTTTACTAATGATGAGGAAAGGTTGAACGTGGTAATTGTTACATGCTGCTACCCTTTAATTGTATTTGGTCTTTCTTCTATAGAATTCTTCATTTTGTAAGAGGCACATGTTCATCTTTGACTTGCTCCTCTCTTTCTGTGCAGTAAGAAGTTACAGTGACAAGCCAAGAGAAATTAGCTCCAGGAAGCAGATAATTACCTGCGGTTTTGTTGACTCTGACCATACACTATTTCTCCCACCTTGTGCTGTAGAAGGGTGTTTGTAGTCTTTTCTCATGGCCCCCATTGCTTCTGGTCATAGCAGAAGCACTCGTTTAAGGGTATGTGTGGCATTGCCAGGTTTCCAGCAGGTCACTCGGCTGAGAACCTCTCCTGTCACCACATGGTGCAGCTATCAGCAAGCACCCACCTTCAGGAGCAGTCCACACCCGCGGTTAAAATGAGATGGCTAATAGCTAATAGGAGGAGACTGAATGGGAGACTGCAGTTATCCAGAGCAAATACAAGTGTGACTTTAAGAAGTATAATGAATTCAGCCAACGGAGCATATTCCTATATAATTACCAGCAGGAATTTGTAACGTCATATAACCTACTGCAAGAAAGAGAGAAAATGTGGTTTTGATGATTTATAGAAGCACTTCAGATTCCAGTTTGACCAAAGTACAGCATGCAGAATGCCTGATCTGTCTTTGAGGATTTTGTTATTATTCCTCTTCATTGCTATAGGCTGCACTGTGCTGCAGTAGGGGTGTGTTTTCTGAAACAGATATTAAAAAAGAAACCATACTGGGATGCACAGAACCAGCACTTAGCACTTTTCCAAAAGGACAGACAAAGAAGTCAAGAGGAATGTATTTATATTCTCTTCAAAGCACCAGTTCTGAATCATCTAAATGAGAGAAAAGGAGTGGTGCAGCACAATCAGTAACAGATCTCGATTGTTGTTGTGTGAATGCTATTATTTTTCTTACCAAGTTCATGCCAGTTTCCTTCTGAGCCACATGCATTGGCTTTCTTCTCAGACTCTCTGTTTCCAGGAGGCTGCTCAGTTCTGGACGCAGGATTAAGGTGTGGAGATGTATCCAGAAATGTGGTGTGCCTGCAGCAGTCTGGGAACTGGGATCCCCTTTTGCATTCCTTTCCAGACAAGAATGGTGCTGCACTGCAAGAATTGTCACCCACGGTTTGACAAATCTAGTCACAATAGCTTGACACTTTTAATTGAACTTTATGGAAATCTCACTAGTTAAGATTGATTTTCTGTCTTTTAACCACTCTCAGCTTTCCTGAAATATTGAATCATGGATGAGAGATCATTCTCGCTTATTCAGAGGCATGGGCACCAGGAAGCTGTAGTGGGAATTAAGGGGGCATGTAGTGGATAACTGAGAATTTGCTGACAGAAAAAGAAAAAAAAAATAAAATTCCAAAGAAAAACACTCTTAAAAGCTGAAGTTCTCGATGCAGAAATTTCACATTTGGAGAGAGCTTTTTTTGTTTACACTGGGAAAATTAGAATGATGCTTCTGTGATGCTTTGCTTAATGTGCCTTACCAGCTGCTTTGTCTGCCTGCAGGACTTATCAGGGGCTCACCATGAGGCATCAAATGCTTCAGCTCCCCACTGTCTTGACCCTTCTTCTTGTTTTTCTTTGAAACCTGGGCAAATGGGGTAAGGCTACCATAACCTTCATTCCCTTTTTTCTTCTTAAAATCAGACCCACACTCATCTATTTGTATAATGCAGCGTGGTACGTTCAATGGATGGAGCTCTGGACTGGAACCAGATTCAGTCTCTTGCTCTGCCACAGGTTACCTGGATAGCGCTAAAGAAGTCACTTAGCCTGAAGCCATGAAACAGGGATGATAGGAACTCCCCCTCCATTGCAGTCAGAGGTCTCAGAGTAAGTAGAGGCCGTGACAGAGAACAGAGCATATCAATACCACAGATGCACATTATTATCTGCAAGCTGAACAGACCACAGAGGAGAGCTTGAAAGGAAAACTGTCTATACACCCTGCAGACACTGAGGCCATCCTGAAGGCAGGTGAGGAGAAGTGAAGAATTAGAAACGCTCCTGAAGCTCCGGCTTTTTGTGCCTGCACCTGAACTGGTTGTTGGAAGCTACAGCCACTGGAATTGGTATGTGTTGCTCAATATGACCAAAACAATCCTGGCCCATGATACCATGTCAAGAAGGAAAGATCACCTGTGACACCTTCCTTATGTCAGCATCAAGTTTTTTTTTTACTTTATAATTACTTGAGACAAAAATTAAAAGTTTGTCTATCTGGGGAAATGTGTAGAGCCAAAGAGCACGGATGTGAGGGAGAGAGCTCCAGTGCTGGGAAGTGACTCTTCTCACAGCACACCAGTCCTTACTGGGAAGAGAAGGCTTCTTACATCGGCAAAGTACATCTGGAGCAGTGTATAAAATCAGAGTCTGTCAAGTAATAAGGCCAACCGATTTCAAGACAGAAATGAATCTGCTGGTTCTCAGGTCTCACTGCCACTGCGTATTATTTATTTTGGCATGAAGTCTAAACAGTGTTTCCTTTGTGTGAAAAGGAGTACAGGTTTTCAGAAGTCTGACAATGGATCAGGCTTTCAGGCTGTTCAAGCATCTGCACTTGTTTTTGTTGCAAAACTGGAACTAGACGGGCTATATTCAAACACACTAACGATTTATTCAAAAACGCTTTCCCGCATTGTGCTGCACTGATCATGAAATTACTCTGTTTTTGTATCAAGGATAAATGCAGGAGGTGCTCTAAGCTTTACTGAAATAATCTATTACAAAAGTGTCATGTCTGCCCTAATAAAAGACAAAACTAACAGATCTTCATCACGGTTGAAGTGATTAAATTAAATCAATTGTCTCTCTTAGAAAAGGTGTAGAATCGAGCAGAGACTGGTTTGAATCTTCCCTTCCATATGTATCTGGACAATCTCTGCTAATTTCTGTCAGTTTTAATCTTTGCCTTCCTCATTCCTATCTTTCCAACTACAGCCACTTTTTTTTTAACAAAAATATTGATATTACTTAGTTACTGCACATAACAGACATTTGGCATGAGAGCCAATACCCTTGAAAATGCATTAGTTTTTGGTAGGACTCGCTCTTCTGTCTTTTATTTGTGCAGGGTTACCTTTGTTCTCCTCGTGCGGGAGTAGGGAGAACTACCCCTATACCTTGTAAGAATTTAGGTACAAAATCAAGATAAGAGAGTGACTAGAATCTGAAAGTGGCAGAAAGTCACATAGCAAACGATTTGCCATTTCAATTTGTGCTACACCTTTGTATTTGCATGGCTAATTTTTCCACTTAGCCCTGCACCATTGCTGTCAGTGGACTATTACCCCTGACAGAGCTGAGCAACTTGCTGGAAATTTCTGATTTTTGTGTGCCTCACCCAATGTTTTTATCTGCTCTGCTTCTTCGTTTCCATAACTATTCCTCTGACTTTCTCGTTGTTTATGTTAGCCCAGTGACGTAGCACCTCTGAAGTTTTCAGCCCCATCTCAGTGATGTGTGAAGCTATTGAAAACAGGTTGTACAGACAGGTTGCTGCATCGCACTGGTTTTAAAAGCATGCAATAAGGTTTCTAGCAGGACAGAAATGAGCTTTTTCAGTGTGAGAGAGCTCTCGACATGGAAAAAACACCTGAATACAGTTAGTATTCAGTATATATATGCTGTTAGTGCTAACAGCTCCTAAGGGTGCCTGGTGGGCTGTCATTTCTCCTTGTCTGAGAGCTCCACCTAACGGGACCAAAGGAAAGGCATCAGCCTTTCAGATTTTCTGCTAGAGATGTCCTTTCATTTCTATGCTGGTGTCTTGCAGATTGTCAAGATGGAGGGTGAGGAAAGTTGTGCATACTTTCACTTCTGGAGTAAAGAACAGTTAGCAAATGGGAATTCTGTATTATGATATACTCTTCTGGTAGTAATGTGGCATTTGGACATACTGTGATTTCTATGAAGACAGATTTTGTAATGAAAAAATGAGCTTCTTGCCTTTGCACACTAGTCAACAAACACTGCAGCACTTTTCACAGGTATAAAATACAGCTCGAAAGATCAGAGTCCAAATCTGGAGAGGGAATATATTAGACCATAGGGCTGCTCATATTCACACAAGCTAATAGGAAAATGATGTTATTACCAGTCTGAGGACATCACTGACAAAGCATTCCCAAAGAGGAAACTTTGCACCTGCAAACATTCAGAAATAATGAGTGCGTCCCTCCCTCCCCTCCAAGTGATGTGTAATCACAAAAATTGTGAGCCTACCTCTTATATTACATCAATCCCAGATTTTCAGGAGTTTAAGGTTTGCCAACATCATGTTTTCAAGCTTTGCTTTGTAACAAGGAGGGGTAGAAATTCCCACTTTTTGCAGTGAAAGCTGGAATTCTCACAGTGACTGTGCTCTTTCAGTAAACAAAAACTGAAGAACGCAGTGTAGAGTAGCGACAGAATTACAGGCTATAACAAGTCAGGAAATCACATACAATATTTTACCTAAAATTCATACTCACATTGCTGATGGAGAATTATTTTGCCTCAGCACAGAGGGTTACATCAAATGGAAGATGTAACAGGGGCAGAAAAGCAAAGCAACAAAAACCCTGGAAAATGCAACGAGTATACTATTTGTCAGGGAATCTACCATCTCTAATAGCTGTCAGATTAAAAACCATCCACTCTTCAAAGTCTAAATATAAGCCAAAGGAAGACAGTCTGGAAAAAGAGCTGTGGGCTGACAGGTATCTAAGGAAGTAGAGAGATGCAGTGAGCAGCAGGCAGGCAGTCCTTCCCCGTGTGGAGAGAGAGCAGCTGAGTCAGATGCTCTGTGTTCAAGGTTGTGGTGCAGGACTGCAGGTCAGAGAATGGGAAATGTATCTGGACACTTTTGTTGTTTTAAATACAATAAAGTTCTTTCGGGACTCACACGGTAATGTTATTGTACTGATATTTTTACAGACATTGTATTAGAAGCTCTGGCAAACTGCCTCAATTCTAAAAGGAAACAGCACTCCAATAAAATCTCCACACGGCTTGGTGGAAAGGGCAAGAAGGCCGCCACAGGAAAACATCAGCATTTAAAAAGTTGAAAGTTTGCAATGAAACTGAAACCTATAAACATGACAGGTGAGGTGAAGGGAGGAAATAGAAAAGCTTGAATCAATGTGAAGAGTGCCTTGCATTCAAACTGCTGATGAGATACTTAAATATAAGCAAGAACAGGAAGCCAATGAGGGAGGTGATGGGCCAACTTGTTGATCGAGTTGTGGTAAAGGCACTCAGGGATGCTGAGACTGCAGGAGATAAACTCAAAGAGAACAACAGAGGTACTGCCCAAGCTGGGCCATTCATTCTAGCAGGTGTATCAGAAGAGCCACGCTGCTTTGAAGCAAGCACACGAGCTGTATAAGCACAAGCAGAGAGATGAGGTGATGGTAAGCCAGCAGGTGTGGTGTTACTCACTACAGTGCTGGAAGGAGTTCAGTTGTGTACCTGCAGACCTGAATGATCCTCAGCAGCACCTCCAGAGCCCCAGTACTGCCAGGCCTGAATTGATCCATGTAGGAAAGGGCCCCAGAGGAGATGTGTCTTCCCTTGTGGCAAGGGCTATAAGGAAGAACAGGATCCTTGGGGATGTGGATTAACACAAAGGGTCAACATGTCTCCAGCAAAAGAGATTCCTGCACTTTCTGGACTGTTGTGAAGGTGTTGACATATGGATAAGGGGTATCCATACCACACGCTATATCTAGATCTTCAGAAAGGTCTTGACAAGGTCTCACAACAAAGTTTAACAGAGCATGTAAGTTGCTCATCCAAGGAGATGTTCAAGACTGTCTTGGACGGAGTCCTGGGCAGCCTGATCTAGTGGATGGCAACCCTGCCTACGGCGGGGGCACTGGAACTGAATGATCTCTAAGGTCCTTTCTAACCCAAGCCATTCTATGATTCTACAGTTCTAGGGGATCAATACTTATACAGACTGTAATCTGGGCAAAGATCCTCAAACACAGAAGGAGCTGAAGATGGCTTGAATGTCACTTTTCAGTATGGATTCAGCAGAGGGGTCCCCCAGGAGTCAGTGGTGGGACCAGTTCTCCACAGCACCTTCATTGGTGCTCAGGAAAGAGGAGTGCACTGCAGAATGACTCTATTTGTAAGTGAAACTTGGGAAGAAAATGTTAGGTCAGTGGTGAGGGACTCAAGGAAGACCTCATAAAACTAAGTTAAAGAGTAGCAGATAAGCATCAGTGTTAAAAAATAGAACGTAATATATCTTAGGGAAAAGTAATCTAAACTGTGCCTGTGTGATGCTTTATTTGATCTGTCAATTGCAGCTCAGGAGTAAAATATTAAATTCACAGCTGACTGTGCTCGGAAGTCACTGGAAGAACATACGGTAGCAACCATAAATGCCAGCAAAATACTAGGCATTGCCAGGAAAGGTATTGAGGGCAGGAAACAAGGACATATTTTACTTCTGTAGAGAACTTTGGCTTGCCTATTTGAATAGTACTGACAACACAGGTCTCCATCACAAGATGGACGTAGTAGACCTAGAAGAAGCCCAGGAAAGTGCAAATAAAACAAGCTAGAGAAGGGCGCAGCTGTCTGGCAAAGACAAGAAGGCTAGAATTCTTCATTTTTAGGAGGAAGGGTATAAAGGCAATGCAAGCATTGTTTACAAAATTATGAAAGCATTAATTAGGGTGAATTCAGAAATGTTACCAAGCAAATCCCTTAATGTTAGTGCTAAAGTACTCATTTGAAGGTAGTATGATGTTGATTTAAAGTAGATAAAAGAAACTAGTTCTTTGTGCAGCAGAAAGTAGGCTCATAGAATTTATTGCCACTGCAGGTTGTCATCTAGTTCAAAAATAAGTTTGTCATATTCCTGGACAACAGGCCCATACTAATGGCAACAGGCAAAGAAGTATCTCCCAACTTCCTGATGAACTGATTCAGTTCTGGGGGTGCGTGTGAGGGTATGGACTGCAAAACACTGTAGAGTCACATTCTTTTCTGAATCGCACATCCCACTGCTGCTATTGAAGTCAGAAAGCGGGGCTGGATGGACCACTGGTGTGAGCCAGTAGGGTGTTTTTCACTTCCCTATCAAAACTTCTCGTTTGTACCTGGTAAGTGGATAAATAACACTTTCGTCTTAAGGAGTTCCTTATGTGTCTCTATAAATTTGTACTGCTTTTTTGGGAAACTTCAAAATGACAGATATAGTCACTGTTGGCCTTTAATGTGGTGAAGAAAACAGTGGAGGGTGGGAATTGCCCAGAGCCTTTCTGCTCATGACTGATTCTTCCTTGGCACTTGGGCTGGGCTTGTCTGTTTGACTGAGTCCTTCCAGGCAGAAAGGTTATGAGGAAGGACAGGGCTACAAGCACTGCAATGACTATGAGCTTTTTGCTTGCAAGGAGATATGGCCAATCCCAAGAATAGGGCTGACAGCTGCTTGTAAGCTTGTGAGCAACTGACAGCTACTTGAATTAGTATGCAACTTTTTAACAGTCCTGCACTTCCCATGCAGCAGAATCAAACAATGAGTAAGAAAAGGGGTTTTGCCTACAGTTTGTCTGGTAAAAGGCTTGGCAACCGATCACACAAGTGCTGTTCTTATTTCAGGCCTGCAACTTTCATCACCGCGTTGTCTCAGTATGGAAAGCATTTCTGAGTGCAAAGATAGCACTGGAAACACGAAAACGAAGCTGATTAAAAGTTTGTGAGAGCTGAACTGAGGTCCGTTTTTAGGAGATTAAATCAGTAAACATTTAGAGCAAAGATAAAGTCTTTCAGTTTGCAACATAAGCATGGCACATTGGATCTGTAAGGGATGTTTATTGGCCTAAAGGGGCTGACAGCATTTCCTGAGGACACTGATGGTTAAACTGCAAAGTAACTGCATAAAGTGTGTGTAACTTCTAGTATTCTGTTTTGTCAAATAGATAGTTCAGGTGGTAATACAAATGCCATTGACTCACTCAGTGGTGTTTGCTAGGTTATCTGAAAACTGAAACATTCTCTGTGACACATAACGCTTTTCTAAATATAACTTTGGTTAGATTTATTTAGTACAGCACAATTGCACAAGGACATTATTTTGTACTCACTGAGCAGCAAAGGCTGAAATTCACCTCATTAACCTTAGGCACCTATAGTGTGGCGAACCTGTCCGAAGCACATCTGAACTACCTTTGCAATTAATAGAGGGCAGTAGGCACTTTCTGGCATATGATTCATTTAGGAGAGCAACTTCAGCATGAGACAAGTCACCTGGTACGAGTTCCTGCTTCAGTAAACGATAAATGGAGTCTAGACAGATAGTTCAGATATCCACGTCTGATCTGATGAACCATGATGCTGATGCCTACATTGGGCTGCCACGTGCACGTGGAAGAACAGCATGACTTACAGGTGGGTGGCTTTGACCTGGGTGTAACTGGGGAGGGAAGGGGGAAAGAAGACTCTGCTCACTGGGGAAAAAGTTACGAAAAGTCTGTAGAGAAGAAGCGGTGAGTAAAATTGGCTGAGATTTACTTCTCAGTTGTTCCACCCCCTGAATGAGCACTGGAATACGCTGCCCAGAGAGGCTGTAGAGTCTCCTTCTCTGGAGATATTCAGGACCTGTCTGGATGCCTGCCTGTGTGACCTGCTGTAGGGAATCTGCTTTAGCGGAGGGTTGGACTCGATGATTTCTTGTGGTCCCTTCCAACCCCTACAATTCTGTGACTCTGCAGATCACTCCAGCAGCAGTGGGTCTGTGAGGGATCATAGTCAATCTGATCCCTCTCCCTCAGCCCATGCATTCCCTAAGAACCTGAGGAGCTCTTGTCCTGCTCACCCTGAGAGGTGCCACCTCAGGTGGGAGATGATAAGTTTTTGTGGGAAAGTCAGTGTGCTTGGCTGCATTAAGATGCTGATTTATTTGGTGCCCTGGCTACAGTTTGATATGGCTTAGAATAAAAGTATCAGATAACACAGAATCCATTTCATGTGATTCTTACCATAGCTTTTACTTCATTGTAGCAGATTTTTACTGTGTTTTATGCCATGTGTGCTTTCCCCTTCAAGCCTCTTCCATGCCCAAATTCTATCTATCATCTCCTCTCTGCGTTTGTTTGTTTTTTCACAATACTGTATGTATTGGCTGCCTGGTCTGTGCATCTCCTGTGTGATATCACGGTCTTTCAGGGCAGGGCTGCAACAGAAGAACAGCAGATAAAAAACGTGAATAGGAATTTAAAGGTACAGTTATTCATGCATATCAAAGAAAAGATGATTTATGGCACACTGATTTTTTTTACCTGCTTTTCTTCTACCAAGGGTCTAAGATCAGTGAGTGCTGTAATAACTGAGGAAGAAAGGAAATAAATACAAGCGTGAAGTCATAGAATCATAGAACAAAATCAACTGAACTGTAAAGACTAGACTTGATTTTAATCTTTGTGTAAGTTGTTCGTCCACAGACGATTAATTGATGTGAAAGTTAGTGTAACTGAACCACTCCACTGCCTTATCTGGGTTATCTAAGCTTGAGCAGGGTGGGTATGTATGCAGCCACCCTCGGCCGGTGCCAGCACTTGTACCCTGCCTGTGAACTGCTGGGGCACTTGCGTGGGGCTAAAACCATGTTAAAAGCCCCCAAAAGGTCTGCTGTTGATATGAAAGGCCAGATGTGGACTCAATGTCAAGTCCAGCGTAACTGCTACCAAGTACTGCACGGTCAGGCAATAAATCTGTTGGGATTTCAGCAGTCAGGGAAAAACAGAACTATTTGGATACTATGTGGAAACTTAAAATAAAAAGGATTTTTATTGTTACAGTAGTCAGTTGTTATTCAGCCGATGAATTATTACGCCTTCAGCCTTTTGGATGGCCGAACCTTTACTGCTAAGTGAAATTTGAAACTGAAGAATAAATTGTCATCATTTATTTGTAATAATACCTTTTCCTTTTTGCATCGCCGATCATTTTCATAAAACCACCCAACAATATATATTAACATTTATAGGCATTTGTGAACATCTGCAACAAACGATGAGCAACTGATAGATCATTCTGCCAATCATTTGTGAAAAACTCTGATGCTTCAGTATCTGCTCAGATGAAAATTACGCATTTTTTGCATAGAATTGGAACTAGAGATACTTTCTGATTAAACTGATTAAAAGCAATATTGGGGCAACACATGTTAATTCTGTTAATCAATCTCTTATTTCTTCTAAACCAATAGATTTGTAGGTTGTTCTTCTCAATTATTTAAGGAGTACTGACTGTGCCGAAAACAATGCTGTGAGAAGTTAAATTATTTCCCTGGCTTAAGTCCAAGGGCAATATTGTAAGTTCATGCAGAAGAGCTGGTGAGAATTGTGCACCACCCTTCTTCACGTTCACACTGTGAATATCTGTTGGAGAGCTCTGGGGTGTTACGCAAGATAGCACAGCAGCTCTACATACTCTCCCGTGAGGACTGAAGAGAGGTTGTTGGGCTACATGCCGTCTCTAATTGCCAAAACAGACTTGCATTTCAGAAGGTCATCTATGAGCTTTGTTGAGCACAGGTGAAAGAGTTCAAAGTAGGAAAAAACAAATGAATCTCTTTGGATCAAATGGAAGATCCTCTTGCTTCCTGGCAAATTGAAAATCGAAAGACTATTGCTGCCTGGTCAAATGAAACAATGCTTTCATTTAGGGAAGAAAAAAGAATAAAAAAAAAGCATCAGCAGTTTTTGAGAAATTTCTGGGGAAGAAAAAGGAAGTTTTTGGAAAAGCATGAGAAAAGTTAAAAATAACAACACTGAGATGCTGCACTGAATGCACATTGAGGCTACCTGCAGCACTGAAGTCATAGTGTGGATCAGGTGATTTGTCCTCATGGGAATTATTATAAACGGGTAAGGCGTGGAGGTCTGCATTCCTCCCATGTTGCTGTGTGGGTTACTCTGAACGATTTTTTTAAATTTCAGGCCTACCCTCATGCATTTCTTTACCAGAAGCAAATCCATCCTTTGATGTGCACTGCCACAGTTTCCAGGATCGGCAGTTCTTTCGCTGCTGCTACAGCATGTGATAAAACACCTCAGAACATTTAATTTTACTACCATTACCTTCAGAAGCAAGCTTCCCACTGATTTTACTGATAGCAAAATGAGATGTTGCTACAGAATACACAATTCTCTTATGAAAGCAAGATCTGTGCTGACTTCAATGGAAAATTTTCCTGCTAATGGAGCATAGGATTAAACCGAATGATTGCAAGAGTGTGTTTCTCATTTTTATGAAAATAACTCTTCTTTTGTAAATGGCTTTCCTATTCCTATACTGCAATGATATTTGCTTCGGGAGTGTAGTTTAGAAAGTCAGAAATTGTGAGATTTAAATGCTAGAGCCCCAGAGCCTGATTTGCTTGGAGTGCACGACAACCCTTTCAACCTCCTAGATTCATCAGGACTGCTCCTAATTAGACTTAGTCTTCAAAATAAAAGAAACAAGTCCATTTAGTTTGTTGGGATATAATTTTAGCTGCCAGATGATTATTAGATATTATCCATACCATCAATCATATCTTTCTTAGCTTGGGGATAAGATTATGGGTTCATATTCTGTTTTTGTGCTAGATAGTAATACTAATGCGACTATTGTGATTATTAATAGATCAGTAACAGATGCTGCACAGAGCAGCAGTTGTGTGGCGCTCTTAGAAGAGGCTTCTGAATAGAGATGTGATGCAAACGTTGCTTCTTCCTGCCTGAACGTTAGAGAGAACAGCAGAATTCGTAAAAAATAATAATTAAAAAAGAATGAGTATGAATCGATCCTGAATGGCATGTGTTGCCCTACTACAGAAGCCTGTAAGACGAGGATTTATTAGGGAAAGTAATGGTATTTCGCCAATGGCTTTGCTGTATTTAGGGAAAAGACAGCAGCAACTTCTCTGGCAGACCCAGATGGGAGAACCCGGGCAGCTTTGGCTGAGTGCTGTCATGACCTCAGCACAGCTCTCACTCCGCTGACTCCTGAGTCACACTCCCCAAACCCATGTGAAGGCACCTGTTGGCACCGGGGAAGGCTGGTGCTGCTGGGGCTGCACAATGGGGTCACAGCTCTCCAGATTCAGCCCAGCTGAGCACTCTAGTTTGAATGCAAAAGCACTTAGATTCAATTAGGCCAAACTATCGGAAATCATTAGGAGCTCAAAGATTTCTAATTTAGCTGTAGCTGAAGGGTGAAGCATTCATTTTCACATAGCAGGAACAGCAGCTGCCGGGAGAGGTCTGAGGAGTCCTTCTAACTCAGTGCTACCAACTCCCCGCTGACAGGAGGAAAAAAGTTGATCCAACCTGAGGCATTATATGAGATCAAAAATAAGGTTAGAGTGAAATTACAATTACCATGTACTAATTGAAGCATGGGCACGGAGGCTTCTGGAGCTAATTAGAAAGTGACTCAACAACGGTGTACCAGTCCCTTACTCAGAATGGGATTTGCCCTAGTTCAGGTTCTTTGCATTGCTTGATTTCCACTCAAAGCAGCTATTGGCAACTAGACATGTGTTGAGCAAACACAAATTCTCATCCTGGCATTTTGACTTAAAATACTTGAAGGAGAGGAAGCCTTAGAAGCATGCGGTATTCTTCCACGATAATCTCTCAGATTAAAACACTGCTTTGCTGCAATTTTATGCCAGGTGAAAAAGAAGTGTCCTGCAGTTGTATGTAGATGCATTAGAGCTCAGACTTGAATGCTTCCATGAGAAAATAAACTCAATGACAATGTTTAAAGACTCTTTACAGCTACATTAGATAATGATTTCTGCTGCGTATGTGGTATGGAACATAAGGCTTTCCTTCTTTCTATATATTTTCAGTAGTTACTAGCTTTGTTGCATATGATACAGTATTCTTGGAACAACAGAATGGGAAGCAAAACTCATTTTCCAAAGATCTACATGCTTTTATTTCCCTTATAGTATGTCGATACTGTGTAAGGTAACCCTGTGTTATATTACATGACTCGTTCATATTTGTGTGGTTCTTTAAAAAAGTAGGGAATGGCTGTATTATCACTGCACTTTTTTGCTATTTTCACTCTCTTTCTACATTTGTCGGTTCAGCACAGGGTAGAGCAGAAAATGTTATTTGCCAAATAACAATTTTTCTTGCTGCTAAAAGCAGGAAACAGGAGGAAGGAAAACTCGCATTAGAGTACTGGCTTCTGAGGAAAAATAAATCACAGTGCAACTTTGCCCACTATTTTAGTTTTAAATAAAACTAATATCTATTACAATCTTTGGACTTCAGTATTATAAATGCTTAGGCATGCACAAAGCTGAAGCATACGATTTGTGGCATTGCATGAGAATTAGGCCTATAAAAATCAGTGCATTTTGACACTCATGTGGAAGGAGGTGAAAAAGGGAAGAGTTTCACCCACTGATGCCATTAACTCTGAGTTTTCCAATTCTGGAAGGCACAAAGGTTTAGAATGAATGCAAACATTAAATTCTTAATAACCATCTACTCAATTGCTGCCAACTCATTTTTTTCCCAAGTATCACAGGTCTATCTCAATTTTTGTGTGTGTTTTACCCATAATTATCACTGATTCTCATCCCTCCTTTAATAAGTTATTCTTACAAAAATAGAATCATCACAGAATCAATCGCAGAATGGCCTGGGTTGAAAAGGACCGCAATGATCATCCAGTTTCAACCCCCCTACTATGTACAGGGTCACCAACCACCAGACCAGGCTGCCCAGAGCCACATCCAGCCTGGCCTTGAATGCCTCCAGGGATGGGGCATCCACAGCCACCTGTTCCAGGGTGTCACCACCCTCTGTGCAAAGAACTTCCTCCTAATATCCAACCTAAACCTCCCCTGTCTTAGTTTAAAACCATTCCCCCTTGTCCTGTCACTATCCACTTATAAATAAAGAACTGTCTGTTACTATTGGGTTGAAATTATGTGATTTTGTGTGAGAATTGCTTGTAAAAGAGGTGCTGAATGACAGAATGATATTGATACATTTGCCAACATTGATTTTATTATCATCAGCGTATTATTAAATATTTATGAAATATGGTTGCTAATATCCTCACATGTTTGTGAGAATAATGGATTTCAGAGAATCAAAGAAAGCTAATTGACTAATTTGCTTTAATCATCACTTTCATGAGTTCAGATTTTAAAGCCCAGAGCTTTTCCCATGCTCTTTCAAAAGCCACGTTATGAAAAAGAGAGCTAGTTGGACATTAAGTTGAATCATGAATTCCAGTCATTCTGATGGCATGACAGGACTTGGCTGTAAATAGCAGGTAATTAGCTGTGGTGAGGGAATGAAGATTTTCTGGACCTAGTTCCTGTGTATGCTGCAGTAATCTTTTGCCAACCTCTTTTCCTACAGTTTTAATGCCACCTCAGTCAGTATGATCAGCGTCTCTATGAAGATCGCAGAGCACTGAAGAGGTGAAGTATTTTCCATTTCTATTTTTAATGGAACAAAGCTTTCAACCTTCAACGAGTTGTACAGTGTTTCCCCTAGATGGCACTCTGTGTGGATGTAACTGAGACTAAACTCCAGACGAGTAAATCTTCCTACACGGCTTTATGTGTTTTGCTCATCAACTACTCCAGAGCTCTACAAAATGAAAATGAAATGACAATTTCCATCTTTGGCAATAATGACAGATTAAGGGGAAAAAATAATATTCCCGGCTCTTTGCACACCAGACTGGGTTGGAAAGTCCTGCTTCCAAGATCATGGATAAGCTTTGCTCATCATCACATGATGCCTGATCTCTCCTTTTCTTTTTTGTTTTGTTTTTCTTTACTTACAGATGATCCTTCTGAATAATATCTTGCCTCTGGCATAACTTCAGCATCTGTTGCTGAGCTACGTTTTCGCTCTTGCTGCTGAACAGGCTGGAGGGAAATAAACCAAGTAGCAAAAGTTTCCTGTCACTATTGCACGTGTTCTTTCCTTTGGAAATATGATATTAATAGAGAAGGATGCTTGATTTCTTGTTTCTAACACTTCATCAGCCTCAGGAGTTTTCTCTCCCCAGCAGCAAAATTGTTACATTTCTATGACATGAGGCTCCCCCTCATTTTTCTGTACTCCAGATGCCTAGCTCTCAAGCTGCATGACAGATGCAGCATGCTTCCAGTCTAGAAGATTAAAAGAAGATGTGAATTTTTTTTTCTGTTCCACCCCATCTTTGAGCTTGACCTTAAGGGCTGTGTGTGTGACTGTAAGCGCATTCTCATCCACACTTGTCTGGAGCTCCTGGCACCCGAGCATCCCTACACCTGGCATACCTGCATAGGATGGCAGATATCTGGGCTCAGGAGGGCTCTAGAGTGAGGTGCAGGCACAGTACTCACTACTGTTCCCCAAACCCATGCTCAGAAAAGTGTAATCTGAGAGATGCCTTCATAGCAGCTCCTTCATTATTAAAGGCATATATTCAGACACAGTGTATAAGTTGCAAGATCGCCAAAAATCTAGACTTTCTAGGATTGTTTTCCTTAGCATGTTCAGTAAATACAGAGCTGAGTTGTTGTCTCCAACAGCCGCTTGATCTGCTTTGTAACTTAGAGTGCAGCAATTGAGAAGAAAAGGAAGAAGAGAAAATAAATGAGCATTTCTGGAATAAAAATTTAAACAAGTACTTACTTAACAGGCTGAAAGACCTGGGGCTTTTTATCGTGGAGAAGAAAACGCTCCAGGGAGACCTGATAGTGGTCTTTCAGTATCTAAGAGGAGCTAGAGGAAAGAAGGGGATGGACTCTTTAACAGGGTCTGTGGTGATAGGAAAAGGAAAAATGATTTCAAACTTGAAGAGAGGAAATTGAGGTTGGATATAAGGAAAAATTCTTTTACGGTGAGGGTGGTGAAGCACTGGAACAGGCTGCCCAGAGATGTGGTGGAAGCTCTGTCCCTAGCGACTTTCAGGGTCAGGCTGGACAGGGCTCTGAGCAACCTGCCTGAGCTGTAGGTGTCCCTGTCCATTGCAGGGGAGTTGAACTTGATGGCCTTTAGAGGTCCCTTCCAACTCCAAGGATTCTATGATTCCATAGTTCTGTTATTTATTTAGAAGTTCACTTGATGGTATTCAAGGGGCCAGGAAAAACAGACAACAACAAAGCATTACAGAAAGCAACAACTGTGAAAATTAAGTTTCCCTAATTTTGGAAAAAAAAATAAATATATATATATATATTAGGAGACTCCCGTTATAAGAGAGTGAAAGACAGATATAAGAACTGATGTTTTTCACATTAATTGCTATCAACATGACATGTGTGTTTCAACAAAAACAGAAGAGAAATTATCTCAAGACCCGGGGAAAATCTTGAGGACTCCAGAGTGCTGACCCACATGCCTGCAATTGGTCTTATTATGGTGAATTGCCTCACTCCTGGCACGCTGACCAAGAGTCCTCTTTGCCAGAGGACTGCAGCTGGACTGCAGGCCACTGTGGGCTGTTCTGGGATGTTTTGTCATAGCTGCTTGTATCTGTTAAAGACGTCTGACTAATTTCTCAAGGAGTTCCCTAGTGTCTTTTAAATACTTTTCCGCTAGCAGCTCCTGACACGGGGAACCACTAGGAATCCTCAAAGGCTTTTGGCAAAATGGGGAACAAGAAGTAAAACAAAAGACAATAAGGTTAGACGTACAGACAGTTATACAAGTAAGGCCTCTGAAATAAAACAAATGGAGTAAATCAGAACCCAAGCAATGGTACTGTAACTCTACAATCCCTCCCATGCAGAAAGATCCACCCTGAGCTGTTCAAGTCAGAAAACAGACTTTGAAAATCAAACCACTGCAAGGGAAGAATAGTGCAGTGATATGGGCAACAGATGTGGTCCAATGGCCTTTGACTAGTCAGTCTTCAGACTTGCTTCTAAGCAAAGAGAAAGAAAGATCATCAATGTTTTTTCTTCTTAGATTTCCAACACATTAAAAAGCCAGTATAAGAAATGTTCCATCAATGTTAGGAAGCATTTTTCCTTTTCTTTTTATTAGCCCCCAGTTCCTTTCCTTTCCTGGCACATACTGAAAATCCAGGACTAGCCTCCTGCTTTAATTCCTGGGTGTCTCCTTGATCTCACCTTACATCCAGCATTCCCTTGACTCAGCTTCCTTATGTGTAGCACCATCGAGATATCACTAGTTGTAAAATAAGAAAAGACTGAAGATATGGAAGTTGGGGCAACAAGGCTTGCGAAGGGCTTGGAGAATACGCCCTACGAGGAGAGACTGAAGGAACTGGGGCTGTTTAGCCTGGGGAAAAGGAGGCTGAGGGGAGACCTTATTGCTCTCTTCCAGTATCTGAAAGATGATTACAGTGAGAGCAGGGCTGGCCTCTTCTCACTGGTGACAGTTGACAGGACGAGGGGAAATGGCCTCAAGTTGCACCAGGGTAAGTTTAGGTTGGATATCAGGAAAAACTTCTTTACAGAAAGGGTTGTTAAGCACAGGAATAGGCTCCCCGGGGAGATGGTTGAGTCACCATCCCTGCACGTGTTTAAAAACCATTTGGATGTGGTGCTCAGGGACATGATTTAGCAGAGGGTTGTTAGAGTTAGGGTAGTATGGTTAGGTTGTGGTTGGACTCAATGATCTTTAAGGTCTTTTCCAACCTGAGCAATTCTATGATTCTATGATTAGGGAGAGTTGGGAGGACTGTGTTTCTGGAAATTTAGTTTAAAGTGGCATTAAAATACAGAATATGGACTGAGGCCAGTTAAGAAGACACATCACTGCATATACCTATCTGAAGGCTGAGAAGAGGGAGAAAGAAAATAGTGCTAATAGATTTAGCAAACCTTTACCTATGAGGATAATTAGAATAGGAAGTTATATTGTCTTCAGGGGCCTAGATATGTTTTCTTCTGCTGGAACTAGATCAAGTTTTAAAAATTCCCCATTGCTTGTAAGCAGGTGTGTTTTGTAGGACCAGGAAAGCTAATTTAGGAAGAAAGAACTGTGACTTTGGCATCAAGCCAGGAACAGTTTGGAAAACAGAGTCTGAATAATGGACAAAGTGTTTCTTCTGCTGTTACTTTTTTTTTCATTAAATGTCTACTGCATAGAGCCAGATCAGGGCTGCTACCACTCAAAAATGTCCCTGGAGAGGCAAACAGCACTGTAAACACTCCTTTGCATGCTAAAGTCATTTTCCCCTGATGAGTTTCTATTTGCTGCTTCATCACGAAATTTCACTATGGGTTAAATTTTGGCATGGTTTAGAAGAAAATGAGTCAGGAATTATTAAAAAGAATGATTCAGCAGCATGGTAATGGGAAGTTAATGCTGCTGCTGTTTCAAAAACTGAGGTGGGGAGACGAGGGAGGAAAATATTATCAACAAAAGACATTTGCTGTTCTTCTTTTCTTCATGGGCCTATTTCTTGGAACTTCAATTATCGAAAGAGATCATTCAATTGCTTGTTATCTTATTAACAAGTCTAATTTCTTCACTGATTTCAGTGCTTTCAGTATAGATATCCAAAAATTCATGAGGTTACTGAATACCAAATGCTACCTTGAACTAAGTTGTGCTGGTACAGCTGATGAAATAATAACACAAAATTATTTTGTTATTAACTGAACACAGAAGAATGTGTACATCATAGCTGTCTACAGTGATCTGAAATGAGGTTGTTGTGAGATGGGGGTCGGCCTCTTCTCCCACATAACTAGCAATACGACTAGAGGGAATGGTCTCAAGTTGCACCAGTGGAGGTTCCAATTGGATATTAGGAAAAATTTCTTCTCCAAAAGAGTGATGAGGCACTGAAATGGGCTGCCCAAGGAAGTGTTGGAGTCACCATCCCTGGAGGTGTTCAAGAAACACCTAGATGTTGTACCAATGGACATAATTTAGTGGGGAAATATTGGTAGTAGGCGAATGGTTAGACTAGTGATTTTGGAGGTCTTTTCCAATTTTGGTGATTCTATGATCTATGAGTTGTGTCTGTCTGTAACAAGCATTAATAGATTAGATTCATCAGCCAACAATGGCACTCAGCTAAGCCCAGTCTAGCTACAGCTGTGGGCTTCAGATGCATAGCATTGATAAAGTTCTTAAAAAAGAGAAACTCTTCCCTTGCCAGCATATGTTCATTAGAGTGCTCGCACAGAGCTCTGATCATGTGTTCTTTCTCTCTTTACCTGTTCTCCAAGGAGCTAGGATTGGTGTTAACATGACATCTCAGCTACCTTGACTTCTAGTGGTGTAGCTCCTTATTACAGGTTCTGTACTACAGCTGAGACAAGTCTGTGTGTCTTATTAACATCTAGCTTTGTAATGCATACCAGGAAAGTCATAACTTTTGTATTTATGAGACAACAATATAATTATCTTGTCTTAGAAATCTTATGATTTCTATCATAACAAGATTTTCCCATACAAAACTGTAACTATTTCCTCCATCCATCACTCTTCCAAAGGCTTACCTAGCAGACCCCTACAGTGGTTGTATAAAGGCCTAACAGCTGTTCCCTTGCTGTGTAGTTTCCCTTCGGGGCTGTGAAGTGTAATAACTTTCTGTAAAAGATAATAAAATTAATCACAATTATTTTTCAATGCATCCTCAGTCCTCACACAAGCCATCATTAATTATTTACCATGTAGGCTCTACCATCTTCACTGGTGACAAGTGCAAAGACAATGAAGTCATCACCTAATTTTGAAGCCTTCTTGCTGCTGCTGATTGAGGTAAAATCATCTGGCTGTCAACAGAGAGGGTTGTTTTTTTTTTTTTTTCATTTTACATGAAGAACAGGCAGTTATATCCAAATCACAGCAAACTCTCAAGGGAGGATAGTAAGTGTGACACAAAGCATGGGTTGTTTATTCCCATCAGTGATATTTTACATTTATGTATATAGTAATACGGGTCAAGAAGTGATCGTCATTGCCTAGTAGCACATGCATAACCAGTGTTTTTCATCACAGCCTGAAATACTTAATCTCTGCCTATTCAGGCTGTTAGGCACTGCTCTGTCTGTGGTCAGGTTTATGTGACCTCCATACCACAGCTGGTTTCTATTCCTGTTATCTTCAACATTCTTTAGGATGTTTGCTGCTTAGAAGCTGTAGCTTACGGATAACCCCAGCAGTACGATCACTGCCCCTTCACCTCTCTATGGAGAGGCGCCCTGGAGAAGAAATCAAAGCTCTGATTCTCTGTCACCCCTTAACTCACAGGTTTGCCACATCCTAACGCTACATCCTAAGTCACCAGCTCCATATCCATCTTAACCATACCACGTAGCTCAGCAAATGCCAACCTCTGCATGTCTTCTCCACCAGAGTGGTGGGTTCACCTAACAGAGATCAGTGACTGATTTATGGGCAAGGTGTCTGTTTGTGGGATGACTTGGCTTGAGGCAGGGCATTGTGCCATAGTCAGCTGTCTTCTCTTTTTCCCAGAGGCCTGGGCCACTTATGGGTAAACAACTGCAGTTTGCAGCCCTGTATTTTATCTTTTATAATCAAGATCAGTTAGAGTTTCAATGCATGGCATGTCACTGATCTCATCACACCCAATTGCAAGTTACTAGGTAGGGGTACGAACAAGTCACTAGTGTTCATTGTCTCAGGCTCCAGATTTCAGTTTCATCATTATTTCCAGCCAGGTAGAAACAAGGCAAAACTTTAGAAGGATGAAACGATGTTGAAAAGAGAAGCAAGCGTGAGCAGCGCTCACAGGAGACACGATGGCAGATAAACTGGAATGGGAAGAACTTCCAATTCTGCTTTCTATTTTCTATGAGACTTCAAGAACTTTCCTCAAGATTTAGATCTATTGGACTAGTTACTGCTAACAGGACAAGACAGGGACACACTCCAGGAATTAGGTCACACTCTTCACTTTCCTGATAGTAAATAACGGAACTGTATCTGATGGAACTTATCAGTCAACACAAATAGTTGTGTTTTCTTAAAGTCAGGAAGCCTGAATAGTTGAAGTTTATTTTTTTTTTCCTGCTACTGTACTTCTGTTATTTTAAGTATCTTGAGAGCTTCAGAAATGTGGTGAAGTTATCTTTCAATTTCACTTGGCAGATTAGAAATTTTATTGTGAAATTGTATTAATAAAGTTGAAAGGTTACTTCTTTTTTTGTTAAAGCTTATTGATTGTAACGGTAATGCTTATTGATTGTAACTTCTGATCTTCCTTTGTTAAAGTTTCATCAAAGTCAGAAGAAAACATAAAGATATTCAGATCTTTAAAGAGGAAATGGCTAGAAGAGCCTGAGATAAGAGGTCCTATATCTGCAAATATATAGGAAATAACATACAATAAATAAAAATGTTCTTACTGAAAATCTTCTTCTAAGAAGTCTTATCAAATCAGATTGAGCTTACTTTAATAAGCCCTAAAAAGTCAT
Source organism: Alectoris magna (assembly GCA_030625065.1). Classification (NCBI taxonomy): domain Eukaryota; kingdom Metazoa; phylum Chordata; class Aves; order Galliformes; family Phasianidae; genus Alectoris; species Alectoris magna. Next base: position 68,239,828 of record CM060560.1, read on the forward strand.
TTTTCCACGTCAGTAGTTTCTAGCAGAATAGGACCTACTAGGAGCCTTCAATGAAGCCTTCTGGCAATTAGTGATAATGCAGAAGAGATACCGTAAAGTTGAGATGAAGTAATTCATAATTTCCATGAGAACGTTAAAGCCACACCGGCCTTTTCAAAAATGACAAGGTCGGCTTAAGAAAAATCAGAAGAATAAACCCCAGAATGTGACCCCCTTGAACCTTGCAGTCAAAAACAAGCTTTTCAGGATGTCTTTGAATAAAAAGGTAACTATACAATCTTGGTGTTCTAGCTGCTTATTTTGTTCCGGCTCCAGGACTGGTCCTTTGGAAAACCTGGATTATGCATGTATTATGCATGCCATGTTACTCACACAAAAAGAGAAAAGCCTCCTGTCAGAAAGATCTTGACGGAGTCTTCAAATGATTAAAAATAGATGTTTAGAAAACAAGGAAGAAACTACAGGGTGTGGTGCATGTGAACAAGGGGGAATACTTTACAATGAGATGACAAACAGGAGATGCCTATGAATCACTGAGCATCATGTGCTGAAAGTGCAGATGGCATAAAGAAGAATTTGAAGCATCTAGATGGGAGAAGCAAAGAATAACTATCAGCATTTTAAGATTTTTGAGTAATTTATCAACATTTATCACTCCCATACTTTGTTTTGAAGCAATCATACCATACAGAGAACAAGTAGAGTGACCTTCTCCTTAGAGAAGTCATGATGGTAGCTGAGATCAGTTGTGGCCTCCTGCTAACACAGCTGCAAGCTTTCATCTCTGAGATGAGCAAAGCTTGAGGAAATTTTTGGTTCTGCAATCCATTGTCTTCTCATTCCAAATAGTCTGCTTACATCTACTGCTCCTCTCCATGGCTGGCTGTTAATTCCAGCCTTCACAACCTTGTGTGGAGTCTGGACTGGATATGATGCATTGTTCGCAGTGACTCAAAAATCTCTCTACATATAAAATCATAGAATCATAGAATCATAGAATCATAGAATGGCCTGGATTAAAAAGGACCACAATGATCATGTAGTTTCAACCACCCTGCCACAGGCAGGGTTGCCAACCACCAGACCAGGCTGCCCAGAGCCACATCCAGCATGGATAGTTGTAATCAATATAGTTGTAATAAACTCTGGCTCTTAGAATCACATGATTAAAGGAAAATTCTTTATGGCTTTTTTTTTTCCTTCACTGTCATGATTTCAGATAAACAGTTGAAAACAGGAACTGTAAATGCCAAGTATGCAATGCAATAAGGCAAAATACACTGACTTAAATATTACAATTCCGTACCACCACCATAGTTTTCTGTTTGCTTCTTTCTCTATCTGTTTTATAATACAACAATTATGCAATGGTCAGAAATAGCCTTGTCCTGAGCAACCTGATCCTGCTTGAGCAGGGCCGTAGAACTAGATAATATCATAGACCCCTTCCAGACTCAACAGTTTTGTGATTCTGCATTTTCAATCTCAGGCAACTGATTATAATTTTTAAAAGATTCATTTCATAAATAGAAATGGCAGCTATTGCTTTCTGTTGTTACATGTCAGTCATTTCCCAAGCACCCCTCCCTCTGAGTGAGTGCACACATTATTCCTCACACACAAACTCATGCCCAGACAATCCTTGCTCATATCTAGTCTATGTGAATAATGACTTGGTGTATTAAAAAGAATAACCAGAATTACTTTTAAATACCTGGTCAGAAAAATAATGTGATCCAATATGAAGGTGACATTAAATTAATCATATTAAGTCAGTGACAAATGAGAAGAACACGAACGTGCCATTCTCAGAATTCTCCCAAAAGCAATTTGTTACAGACCTCTAAATTGTCACATATTTCTGACAAAGAGGTAGTGATATCTGTGAAATAAGCCTTCATGTGCAAGCCTACCACCTCCCACTTCTACCACAATCAAGCTCTGTGGATCTCTGAGAACAGTATTTCAGAAGGCTCTTAAAACACTGGCTTACACTTTAATTCACCAGCTTCCCAAGCAGCTATGTGTCGATGAGTCTTGAGCAGATCACCTGCAGCCCCTAAGTGCTGTGAATCTGAAACACAGTACAAGATCAGTGGATTCAATTACACAATGCATTGTATGGAAATGATAAACCATATGTGCTACTAGTTGTATGTAAAGTAAGTAAGCATACCTTGCCATTTTTCATAATAGCTCCTCCACTATGGCTATGGTGAGGCGCTGGCACAGCTGCCCAGAGAAGCTGTGGTGCCCCATCCCTGGAGGCAATCAAGGCCAGGTTGGACAGGGCCCTGGGCAGCCTGAACTGATAGGGGGCAACCCTACCAATCTAAGCCATTCAATGATTCTATGAAGTTGTTTAAGCCACTGGCGTCCAATCTCTAATGAGAATGGAAATAGCAGCCATCCACATACTCCTCATTTTAGAGCATTTTCTTTCTGCTCTGAGCACTGTAGTACTAAGAAGAGTCATCTACTTGCCTTTTATTGGTCAGATTGCATGCAGTTTACAGGAAAGTCTCTATTTTTATTTTTATTTTATTTCATTTTATTTTTATGATAGCATGGAGAATTGTTTCAAATGCAGGCTGAGATTGTAATATACTTGTGAAGGACAGTAGAAAGGAATTATAGTTTACATATTAAGAAAAAAAGAAAAAGAAAAAGAAAAAGAAAAAGAAAAAGAAAAAGAAAAAGAAAAAGAAAAAGAAAAAGAAAAAGAAAAAGAAAAAGAAAAAGAAAAAGAAAAAGAAAAAGGTTTTCTTTCCTTACAAGTTGTTACGATGTGTTCAGTACACTGACAACATAGCAAAGAAATCCTGCAGTAGGCAGAACTGTAGGTCCAATTACAAAAACATCGGTGTTAAGAGTTTGATAGGAATAACACAAAATGGTACCAAGACATCACTTTGAAAGAATATCCTACATGAGCTGAAGTTGTTTGCACTTTCTTTTTTTAGAAATCTTAGCCTATTACAAAACTCATCTATTAGGTAGCTGCTTTCTATTCCTAAAACAGCTGAGAGTCGAGGCTACACTTATGAAAAATTGCTCTGCCAGAACCACAAGCCTCAGGAATGCATGGCCTGCAGGGACCAGGAACCTGCAGCTAAGAAGCTGTGTGGAAGATTTCGCACTTGCTAATCATCTTCAGTGAATATATTTTACTTCTTTTTCCACTGAAAAGAAATCCACTGTTTTCAATTCCCAAGGGAAACCAAATAACAGAAGGAAAGGTCGCAACCTGAGACCAAATGTCAGCATCTGTCAGCACTTTCAATAGCTGTTCTCTTTATCTGAAAAGTTACTCAAACAGTTCAACACAGCTGCTTGCATGATTACTTACTTCCTTGCTGTGTAAACTTACATGCTTACTGAAGTTGTCCCTGAAGAAAATATCTTTGTGGCTGAAGGAAACAGTCCTTAGTTTATGGACCAAATGTGTATCTGAGCCATCAATATTAACATTGTCCTAATGTTAATCTGCATGTTGCCATGCTACAGCACTGAAAGTGTACAAAACCCATTTAGTTGGTAACTCAGCAGCGTGTCTGCAGTTTGAAATGCTGCATTTGTTGAGCTTTCCAATATACTTTTCCTATTTAGCATCTGGAACAGCATCAACTTCAGCTGCTCCTCAATCGTGCATTGTGAATGCAGAAATCTTTCTGAAAACCGTTATCTGTTAGTTATGATGTTGCCCAACTTGACACTTTCTGTTCAGCATATCCATGTGGGAAATCTTACACAAGGACAACTACCTAATTTGCCACTCATCTAGTAACACTGTTCACGTGTTATCGTTGTACTGAAAAACCAGAATTGTTCTCCTATCTGCAAGAACAACTTCACTGCTCTGATCTTAAACTCTGGTCTGTCCTTTTCTTTGGGAAAACAAAGTAACCTAAATGAACGTGAGCCACAACAATAAATGAAACAATCAACATTTGTCTGCTTCCCATTGACATTAATCAAATGTTAACAATGTATCTGTGCTAAATATTTATGGAACTCTTGCTCTTGCATTCTGGGAACACACTGTAACTCTTACGGAACAGCTAAAAGCCATGTGTTTCTCTAAGATGCACTACCATACTACTAAATAGTTCTTCGGTGTTTATATCCATGTAGGAAGGGAAATTTGCTATCTATTAACAAAGAATAATTCACTCACTGTCTGTTGTTTTTATAAACATTTTTTTTTCCATTAAAAAAATAACAATTAAAAAAAAAAAAATCTTCATGGTAAATTAGCTGTTCCCCCTACGTTTACAATAGATTTGTTTGTCTTTCTGGTCTGTTGACCACCTGAATACACAGATCTCTATTGTATTATAGGCCAGCTTCAGGAAGAGGCATAAACACTGTTCCCAAAAGTCGTTCTGCATTTTACCCAGTGACTTCTTCATGCAAAATCCAGACACAGGGAAAAGAGCAGGGACACTTACCTTGACATCTCCTCCAGGCTAAAAGCTCTCAGCTGCCTGACATATCCCTTATATAGCCCTCTGCTTCTCATATCCATGGCTGTTTTATGGGAAGAATCATTACGGGGTCTTGAAACATGTTTCTCATCCATCCCACAACCTGATGTTGAAGACTGTGCAAAACAACAGATATGCCATTCTTGCTTGGTACTCCTAAAGGATTTTAGAGTCAGTACAGAGGGAAGACATGCAGGAAAGGGTACATAAAATAAGAGATTAAATATATATTATTACTCCCCCTTTTGTTCCTTACATAGTCAGCAACTGGCATCCATGTTATTTCCTCCCAGATGAATTTCCTGCACAGAAATAAAGATTTAGAACAAAGCAGCCAATTTCCAATTGTGAAAATCTTTTTTTACAGTGCAGGAAGGAAGTGAAACGGTCTCCTGACATCAGTGTGAGTCATACCACGCCAACAAAAGACAGGTGGGCATGCTTATTCAGCAAGATTGTATGACATCTCATTTGATGTAGCTATTCTTTTAGCTCTCTCCTTCATTACACTGACATGAGGTGAAAAAAGCAAGAGGTCCCAGGATATTCAGCTTGTGAGATTTACCACAAACCACACAACTATAACTGATACATTGATTTTGTCATCTGGGCAATACATGGGTAGGATGGAAACAGAAAGCATATGTACTGCAGCTCTGTTGGTCTTGCAGATACCATGCACGGTTCACAGGAGTGCTGCTTCCAACAGGGCTAGGGGCTTGAATGGTCAAAGGGCTTTAGCAGCCATAGGTACTGTAGGTGCTAGGGCTTCGCAGAAATTGTGCAGCAGAGAAATTGAGTACTTTAATCCTGCAAGATTATGTAGGCTACATTTATTTATTATTCTTATTTTTTGTCTACAGCTCTGTGTCCAGGTGGAGGCTGGTAACAAGTGGTGCCCCCCAGAGCTCTGTCTTTGGACCACTGCTCTTCAACATCTTATCAGTGACATAGACAGAGGGACTGAGTGAACCCTCAGCAAGTTTGCTAATGACACCAAGCTGAGTAGTGCAGTTGACAACACAGAAAGGAGGGATGCCATCCAATGGGACCTGGACAAGCTCAGAAAGTGGGCACACGGGACTCTGAAGTTTAACAAAGCCAAATGCAAGGTGCTGCACTTGAGTCAAGGCAATTGTTGATATGTGTACAGACTGGGGGAAGAATTCATGGAGAGCAGTCCTGTGCAGAAGTACTTGAGGGTCTTGATGGACAAAAAGCTGGACGTGAGCAAGCAGTGTTCTCTTGCAGCCTGGAAGGTGAACTGTATTCTGGGCTGCATCAAAAGAAGGGTGGCCAGCAGTGAGAGGGAGGTGATTGTCCCCTTCTACTCAGCTCTTGTGAGGCCCCATCTGGAGTGCTGCATCCAGGCCTGGGACCCCCAGCACAAAAAAAGATGCAGAGCTCTTGGAACAAATCCAAAGGAGAGGCACTAAGATGATCAGAGGGCTGAGCACCTCTCCTATGAAGACAGATTGAGGGACTTGGGCTTGTTTAGTTTGAACAAGAGAAGACTCTGGGGAGAATTTATTGCTGGTAGGAAACCAACCTTTAGATGATCTGATACTTGCAAGACAAGGAGAAATGTCTTTGAACTAAAAGAGAGAAGATTTAGGTTAGATGTTAGGAAGAAGTTTTTTACTCAGAGGGTGATGAGGCAGTGGCACAGGCTGCCCAGAGAAGCTGTGGTACCCCGTCCCTGGAGGCACTCAAAGCCATGTTGGTCAGGGCGGTGGGGAGCAGCCCTGCCCACAGCAGTGAGGTGAGACTGGACGGACTTTGGGACCCCTTCCAATCTAAGCCATTCAATGATTCTATGAAGTTGCTGAAGCCACTGGAAAAGATTAGCAGACATTCTCAGTTCTGCTAAGTCAGAATCAAGTCAACCAGTGCAGCTCTCCATGTTTCTTCTAGTTAGTAGCCCATAGAGGACTTAGACTGATATGAAATGAAAGTAATATAGAATCATAGAATTGCTCAGGTTGGAAAAGACCTTAAAGATCATTGAGTCCAACCACAACCTAACCATACTACCCTAACTCTAACAACCTTCCGCTAAATCGTGTCCCTGAGCACCATATCCAAATGGTTTTTAAACACATGCAGGGATGGTGACTCAACCATCTCCCCGGGGAGCTTATTCCAGTGCTTAACAACCCTTTCTGTAAAGAAGTTTTTCCTGATATCCTTAACCTCCCCTGGCACAGCTTGAGGCCATTTCCCCTCGTCCTGTCAACTGTCACCAGTGAGAAGAGACCAACCCTGCTCTCGCTGTAAGCACCTTTCAGGTACTGGAAGAGAGCAATAAGGTCTCCCCTCAGCCTCCTTTTCCCAAGTCTAAACAGCCCCAGTTCCTTCAGTCTCTCCTTGTAGGGCATATTCTCCAAGCCCTTCACAAGCCTTGCTGACCTTCTCTGGACCTGCTCCAGCACCTCCACGTCCTTTCTGTACTGAGGTGCCCAAAACTGAACACAGTACTTGAGGTGAGGCCTCACCTATGCAGAGTACAGAGACAGGATGACTTCCCTAGTCCTGCTCACCACACCATTCCTGATACAAGCCAGGATGCCATTGGCCTTCTTGGTCACCTGGGCACACTGCTGGCTCATATTCAGCCGACTGTCCATCAGTACACCAAGGTCCCTTTCCATCAGGCAGCTTTCCAGCCACTCCTCCCAAAGCCTGCAGGGTTGCCTGGGGTTGTTGAGAGCAACATGCAGGAGCCGATACTTGGCCCTACTGAAACTCATACAGTTTACCTTGGCCCATCAATCCAGTCTATCCAGGTCAAATATAATCACACAGAGGTGCAAATCTCTTTCTGAGGGAAGAATAACACGTGCTGCAGTATGTGGCATTGTGTCATTCAGCGGACGTTAGTACCAGCTAGGACTCTGGTAATATTCACTCTTAACTAAGGTTTTGAGGCCTTTTCCCAAATGCAGAACAAGCAGAATTCCTGCAAGAAGTGAGGTCCTCTGTGCCTTCAGGAGAACACGCACTCCAAGCCTTCTCTATTACTGAGCAAAGTACTCTGGAGCAAAGGAAGAAAAGCCAACTTTTGTTCAGCTGAAAAGTTCAGGCCCTTCATACAACCAGCAGAGAGGCTGTGCCAGCACAGTGCCCTTCCCCGCAGAGCTGCATCTGCAGTAAGCACAGGGCTGGGTTCTGCAGGATGTACAGCAGGAAGATGACTAACACTCACTGCTCACACCCTGCATTACTTCCAGTTTGACTTAGACAGGACTGCCCTTACTATTACCCTAATACTTCCATTTACCTCCAAAAGGAAATTTTTTGATGTCTGGACTTTTTTCATGTAACATTTGATCTTTTGACAAAACCATTTGGTCTCCAGCAGGCGGTTTTAGGACAGCTGAACTGCTGTTCTAGCAATCTCAAATGAGCTGATTACATCTGACAAAAGCCACTTTGTGTCATCACTAGTTTCATATCCTCCCTACCAAATATTTCTTATGCAAAATTCACCTTTGTTCCCTTATACACAGAGAATTAAATTTTGTGCCTGCATTTCCTTCTGCCCTTTCTGCTGGAACACAAACTTATTCAAAACAAGCAGACAAACTTTGGAGACAACACAAAGACATCACCAACAGCAGTTGCTCCCAAAGCTGCCAGGACCTTTGCATTAAGCTAGACAACGGTCCCTTGTCAATCTTCTTCCCAGGACTGCAGTATCTTCTTCCCATAACCCTCAATCAAGGTCCATCTTTATTTTCTCCCTTTACCAAGGAATGTTTTCTGCTCAGCTGTAGGACAAACTCTAGTCTGCACGCTCCTGTCAGCACTGATTTTTTACCTTTTTTATTTTATTTTCTGATTTTTCTGGCTTTGGTAGGAAAAGAACACCTCTGTCAGGCATGAGTATCTCCACAAATGTTCATTATCCACAGTGTTCCTGACTAGTTGCTGGTGAAAGATATTTCTCTTCACAAGTACATCAAGCAGTGCTGCAGACTTTAATTTGGCTTTTGCACCTCGATAGACAAATGCTTGATGATTGTACACAAGTCAAACCACAGAGGAGATAAAGTGTTGCCCTGTTGATAAGCTTATTGTTCTGTGAGTGAAACTAACATACACACAGGTACTCTGCTCTAAGAAGAAGTCCATACTCATTATGAAACACACTTAAACAATGAATAATTAACCTATTTTATCAAATACAGTTTGCGACAAAACAAAGATACCAATTGGAAATAAAACTCAAATATATATTTCCTACTGATACAAAGACTCTCTTATAACTCTCCTATAGCTCTTATAACTTCTGTTGTCAATAAACCCGGCATGCTTCTCTCTTGACTGATAGGATGCTGTGTTTACAAATAAAGCTTCTGGCTTTGATTACAGCTCACCATTCACACCTTTCTCTGAATATTTTATGAAAGCAACACAAGGTGCAACAAATGTTGGTCTTTCTGGCTGCCACTGCAATCACAAAGCAAATCTCCTAGGTATTATTTTTCCCTTATCTGTATACATGAACTTCTTGTGTAATAGTCATGCCTTCAATTTTTTTGCATCCATGACTACATCCACCCAGAAAGACAGATGTTCTCCACTGCAGGACCATGGCACAACTTGATTTCAACCTATGCCTATGGAAAAGACTGTGGCTCCCTCTCATGTCTAGCTTTGCAGGAAAGATGTGTACCTGGGTTTTCACCTCACTCAGTACCAGGACAGTGCTAGGTCGTACATCTGAAATCAAGGGGTAGAAATCACTACCAGGATCCTCTGACAGAAACACAGCCTGAGAGAATGCCAAAACATAGCTTTGGCTTTGCAGGTGAGCTGTCAGCTCACCATCTCAAACAAACATGAAGGCTGGCTTCTTCCCTAGTTCCCAGAGACCAGATCTCCCTCAGAGCCTTCTTCCGGTGTGCACTTCAATTTAAATAAAAGCTGACACAGAAGTTTTCTTCCTGAGCATCTTCATGAAAACAGAGGCCAACCTCACTTAGACAACCACAGGAACCCTCCCCCAGTCTATCATCTCCTTTTGAGACATATATAAGCAACCAGCCAGCTGCTTTGAACAACTGCACAAACATAAAAGCAAAGCAAATACTTTAAATTTTATGCTGAGCCTACAGAAGTAATTAGAGAAGTATAATTAACATAAAAAGTCATGTCGAAGATGACTGTTTATGTATGTGCTATGGAAAGCAAAATCAAAATTATAGATATTACAGCATAGATTTGATAATAGACATACAGAAGCAAGCCAGCCAAGCACTGCAGAACTGACCTCAGAGCTTAAGAGCTGAACATTTGTTTGTCTTTAAACGACACGTTCAGCAACCAACAGTTATTTGGGACTAGCTGTGTTAGTTAGATTCACAACAGTTTAAGAGAAAGGTGCAATGACCTAAGGCTGGAATAGCTTCATTTTTTTTCCACAGTCCCTTTTTCATACTGTATTTAGTCAAAAGATTACAAGTCCAATGCAAAAAAAAAACCCACAAAAACAAAAACAAAAAAACCCACCAAAATGTTCGGCTTCAATTGTTTGCAGCACAAACTATACTGACCTTTTCCAAACAATTACATAAAGCAGCACTGATAAGCAGTAGGGATCCCTATTAAAATATAACCCACAGCTTTTGTATGCGTGCATTCCTTCATCGTGGCCCACAGCTATTGACTACATTGCAAAAGGATTTTATGAAGAAAAACACCAGATATGATAAATTCCAGAAGAAATCATCTTCCAAATATGGCAAGCATAACCACAGCTCAATCCCACATTTGCTTAATTCACCAGGGATGGTCTGAGACATCTTTTGTCCTTTATACTCAGCTCAAACTAGGCATGCCAGTAAAAGCCCATTAATCTGCTTTATGAGTCATAGAAATTTCTTTGTGCTTTGCTGACAGTTTCCTTTATCTGAGGGTGGAGAATGTAGAAAGTTTCGAATTATGTGTAAGATATTCGGGGCAACACTCGTGCCCTAGCCAAGCTGCAGCATTTTCCTGTATGACATACTGTTACAACTGAAATTAGCTGAAAATCTTAAGCAGGAAATCTCCTAATGAAAATGACAGAGTTGTGCTTGGGTAGTCTCTGCAGGCACTCTTTAGGCTTCTCAAAGATTCTGTTGCTCACATACTGTGCCCTCTACAGATCTTCCTCTTTTCTCAGTCCTTTATAAGAAATGGACATAACTGATCATGAGTTTGCTTGTATATTTTTTAGCATGTAGGTAGACTTTTGCAGTTGAACTTTAGATATGAACATAACTAAATCTAGCATCAGAAGTGGGGTGGCTAGCAGGGACAGGGAGGTGATTGTCCCTCTTTACTCCGCGTTTGTTAGGCCTCATCTGGAGTACTGCATGAGGTCTGGGGACCTCAATATGAGAAAGACAGGGAGCTGATGGAGAGGGTCCAGAGGAGGGCCGCAAAGATGATCAGAGGGCTGGAGCATCAGACATCCATCGGACAGGCTGAAGAAATTGGGCTTGTTCAGCATGGAAAAGAGAAGGCTGAGGGGTGACCTCATTGCAGCCTTCCAGTACATAAAGGGAGCCTACATACAGCAGGGGAGTCAACCCTTTACAAGGGTAGATAATAGCAGGACAAGGGGAAATGGTGTTAAGTTGAAGAAGGGAAGATTTAGGTTGGATATCAGGGAGAAGTTCTTTACTATGAGAGTGGTGAGGTGATGGAACAGGCTGCCCAGAGAGGTTGTGGACACCCCGTCCCTGGAGGTGTTCAAGGCCAGGTTTGATGGGGCCCTGGCCAGCCTGGTCTAGTATTAAATGTAGAGGTTGGTGCCCCTGTCTGTGGTGAGGGGGTTGGAGATTCATGATCCTTGAGGTCCCTTCCAACCCAAGCCATTTTACGATTGTACAATTCTATGATCTGTCACATACTTCTTGGATCATCAGTGCAGTGATAACTGTTCAGAAATACATTGAGTTTTCATTAGGAGAAAGCACCACTCTACGGAAAAGCAATGTCAGCCTTTTCTCCACAGTTTGGAGAAGATTGGACTTCAGCTCACTGCTGCTCCTTTTTACTCTGCCAGCAATAGTAGGCACTCAGAAAAAACTCAAATTGTATATGAGGATGGCAAAACAAATGATTTACTTTTTTTTTTAAAACAGGCTTGAAGACACAATTGATAATGCACATGTATTTACATGCACATACATCTGCATCTCCTTGGGAAAAATAAAAAATGAAACAAGAATGCATGAACAAAGACGTAAATGCAAACTTCTACTTTTCTGGTCCTGCATGGTATTAGCTGAATAAGTCATTTTCACAGAATCACAGACTGGTTTGGGTTAGAAGAGGTCTTAAAGATCATCTAGTTCCAACCCCTGCCATGGGCATGGCTGACCCCCACCAGCTCAGGCTGCCCAGGGCCTCGTCCAACCTGACCTTGAGTGCCTCCAAGGATGGAGCACCCACAACTGCTCTGCACAGCCTGTGCCAGCACCTCACTGCGCTCTGAGTGAAACATGATTTTATATATATAGAATTAGGTATGCATATTTTATACTTGTAAAATCCTTTATATCATTATATAAGTAAGTTACTCACCAAAGAAATGTTGTTACTTGGGGGAAAAGATCACTTATATTAAACTGGGAATTACCTATAGTAATTAAACAAACCTGGAAACGCAATGGAATGAGGAATATGTTGTATGAAGAGAGAATAAGTTACAATATCATTAATATTATAAACCAATTAATGCTGGAAGTCGTATGAGTATTCTCAAGAATTGTGTGAAAATTCAGAAGTTCTTTAGTTAATTATTTGTAAATAAAGATGAAGAGGCATGTGCAAGAACAGCACAAATGAGATGTTCAGCAGTTGCCAAGTGAGATGTTTAAGCCTCACAATAAAACAGTAGAACTGATGTGCTGAGTTGATGCTTTCTTTAAATCCCATTGTGCGAAGTTTAAAAAGTTCACTGCAAAAGCACTGGGCCAGAACACAACCTGTCAGTTCTGATGCATGTTTGTCTGCCACTTCACACTCCTTGTGCATCTGCTCCTACTCAGCATTACTTGTGAAGCAGAAAATTCATTACCATAAGACCAATATATAAGCAAAGCTCTATTTTCCTTCTCATTAGCCTTCTGTAGGATGGTAAGTAGAGTTAAGGCAGAACAGAGAAATACTGCGGATCTGAAGGTGTTACAGAAATTTTTCAGCTGTACTCAAGAGAGCAAGGAAGTGCTTCTTCTTCCTGCTTCTCTGCACCTTCAGCAGCAGCACGGAAGAGGAAGGGGGAGTGGGCAAGGAAGCTCTTGTTGACAGCCATTGACAGAGGGAGGGGGGGGTGATACATGCTGACTCTATTGTATAAGGTTAAACCTCTGGAAATCAATGGGTTGTTGGTTCTTGTTGTGTCAGAGAAATAGCATGCTGGAAACATCTGATTTTTCAGATGTTGCCTGTTTCATGTAGCCCAATTTCCCTCTTTTTCTGCTGCCTGCTCCTGCTAACTGCACAAACTATGGAGGATGCTGGAGTAGTGTTTCAGTCCATTTTGCAGCTGTGCTAAACTCACCTGAGAGGACTGGCTGGTATCCTTCCAGGTTCTGTATTCAGGAAGACAGAAACTGTTCCACTTTCATATAACCTGTGGTTTTCTCGAGCCATCCTCTGCATCAACAGTGGCTGCATCAAAGCATCTCACCCTGAACACTTTAGCTTGTTAAAAACAAATAGATCTTTGTTGTAGAAAAAACAAATTTTGATATATTCAAGGACATCAGTCTACTTGTAGAGCTATGGAAAGAAATAAAAGGAAAAGAGTCTGTTATTTTCAAAATCACAAATTAAATAGAAACTGGAATCTCAGTTACTAAGCTTTCTGTATGCAACACTTAAGAATCACTGCCTTTTCTCAAAGTGCTTTTGAACATTTCTAAAAAAACAAAAACAATTTCACGGACTCTGTACTTGAATACAGTAGCAATGGCACTTAGTAGTACTCAGCTTGTTTAATTATAATAAAGGACAACCCATTCCCCACAATTACTCTCACTCATGATATTCACAAAAGCTACATACGGTTCTTTGCTTTTCCCTGACAATTCATTGGAACCGTGGGCCACAGCTGCTCTTAATGCCCCACTGCACAGTAGTCTCCTATACAAACCCATGCTAGGAGGATACATCTGGAGGGAGGGGTCTGAGATGGCAAATATACATTCATCACTCAAAGCACAGATGTGTGCAGGACATTAGTTCATTCTAATGAGAAGAGAGTAAGAACTCGTAGATTTTTTAGTATTTTGAAAATTTAAAGAGACTCTCTGAGACATAAATATCAGCAGATGTCAACCAGAACTGGGAACGGCCTGTACTAAAACTATATAATAGTGATAGAAGTGTCGTGAACAGTTCTCTAAACTTTGCCTTTCCTCTGAGATTTGATCAAGTCATTCCAACATGATTTCAACCACTTTCTTAGCTGGTTTTAAAGCACCTAAGTCTGTCACTGCACTCAACAAAGCCCAAACTGATGCATAATCGTCTCAATCATTAGCGTTCAGCCAGATTTTGCACAAGAAATGAGATACAGCATAAAAATCCACAAAGCAGTATCTCATCAATACATATATTTGCGCTTTTGAGCTCTTCTCTACATTTGATAATGCTAGGTAGCTTCAGCTTCTTTGAAGTCTCAACAAGCATAAAGCAGAACACACAGAGGCTTCAACTTGAATTGGTGAAGTCGATTGGTACGGTTGCTTTTTTACCTCTCAGTGACATCTTGACTTGACTGCAGGTAATCCTGAATCTGGCTCCTTCTCACAGAAGCTTAAATACATGCATAACTTCTTACAGACATAAATACCAGCAAATCTTACCTCAACACGGTCTCCCCTCTGACTCCACAGTGCCAGACATAGCTAGGTGTGCCCGAAACTAAGGACATGGTAAATTCCTTTGCTGGATCCTGCCTAAAGCCCTCAGCAGACAGAAAGAAGCTTAAATGGCTTTTTTAATTACCCAGATTTAAAAAAAAAAAAAAAAAAAAAAAAAAAAGATAAGGCAAGACAATGAACCCAATGGAACAGTATATGACAAAAAAAAAAAAAAAAAAAGACAAAAAAAAAAAGAACAAAAAAGGTGAAGCAGTGATAGGAAAGGCAAGCAGTGATAGTCCTAAAATTTTAGAACCTGGTAATAAGAAGCAGCTAATATGAAAATCTGCCTCTGTCAGGACCGGTGAGAGATCACTTCAACTCCTTACTTCACCTCCACCAGGATTGAAGCATACAGATTTGCATTCATTTGTTTAAGCTCTCTGATACCGTTCTGGGTGTTTAGGAAAAGAACAGCATAAAAATAAATGAGTTGGAAAAAATGGATGTGGGAATGACAAATGAATGAGCTATTTTTCCCAAGTGACACTTGCTTTCCACATTTCTTCAATTCTATGGAGAAGTTACTCACAGCTAGTGTTCCCAGGGCAGGTACTGTTATGCTGGCTTGTTTTATGAACTCAGACTTTATGTGCTCAAATGGAAAATGCTGTATTGTTTGACTCAACAACTTTTCCTACACTAACCAGACAGGAAAAGGGGGTGTTTCAGCTGTGGGGTTTGTTTCTCACACACAAATCATTTCTCCTATTTCTTTCTTTTTTTTTCCCAGTAAAAAAATTATACAATCAAAATCAAGAACATTATAAGTTTGTTTTAGTAAGCTGCAGTTAAGCTCTCTATCTTTCCTTTATACTATAAGAGAAAAATACTTTAAGAAAAGAATGCAATGTTGTGTGTTTTCTTGCTCAGAATTACAGTGCGGATCTGCCCCCACAGATCCCAGAATTAGCAGCAAATTCATATGCAAACAAATAAACACTTACTCATGAGATGTCCTTTAAGGAAATAATAAAACAGAAATTGAATTATTCAGGCTCACTAAGTGCCTTTCTGTTATATTTATTTATTATTTTATTTTTTTCCTGAGAAGGAAGAAAGGCAGAAGCAAAAAGGAAGTAAATAATTAGCAGAGAATTGGAGGAAAATCATAGAATCACAGAATTATAGAATGGCTTGGGTTGAAAAACACCACAGTGATCATCTAGTTTCAAACCCCCTGCTACGTACAGGGTCGCAAACCACCAGACCAGGCTGCCCAGAGCCACATCCAGCCTGGCCTTGAATGTCTCCAGGGATGGGGCATCCACAACCTCCCTGGGCAACCTGTTCCAGCGTGTCACCACCCTCTGTGTGAAAAACTTCCTCCTAATATCTAACCTAAACCTCCCCTGTCTTAGTTTAAAACCATTCCCCCTTGTCCTATCACTATTCACCCATGTGAACAGCCATTCCCCCTCCTGTTTATATGCTCCCTTCAAGTACTGGAAGGCCACAATGAGGTCTCCCTGGAGCATTCTCTTTTCCAAGCTAAACAAAACCAGTTTCCCCAACCAAAATCTATTTCCCTCCTTAGCATGGAAAAAATAAAAATAAAAAAAAGAACACCTAAAATGTTACTCCCGTTGCTTCAGCTGATTTTAAATCAACAGTTTTATAAAAAGAAAGTCCAACGGAAAGTTCCTCTGGTTTATTCTCAGCTGGACTACGACATCAATCTTTGCAGCTCTTCAAATTTTTGCTTTTTTTCCACCTCAGCTTCAGCAGCATTACACCCACTTCTCCCCCAGTACTGTACAGACAGCTGCAAGGGAAGGACATAAACATTCATATTTCAGGAACCAAACTCAGGAAGTCAACTTGGTTCACCAACAAATTGCACGAGGACGGCCAAGCATTTTTGTGTTATGATCCAATAAAATGGGCTGAGGAGGGAGCCTCGTGAGCTAGCTAATAGGCGTCATCGAGCACAAAGGCACACGATCATCATCTGCTCCCAAACAGATGATGAGACAAACCACAGGAATGATCCTAAAGCAGGAAATATGCTCTAAAGCTGGAAATTATCCTTTAAAGAACTGAGCAGGAGTTTTATAAGGGAAATAAGAATTTGATTTTACCACACACCTTCCTTGGGGTTGTGGGATACTTGACTAATTGGATTCATTAGTTTCCAAGACTATGGATGACTAGTTATGATTTCAATTGTCCCATGTGTGAAAGGTAATCCTTTACCTATGTCTGAAGATTAATTCAAAGCATAAACACTCATGCCTCAGAGACAGACACTGAATGCTGTGTGGGGGCAAGGAAATACAAGCCTATGGATCATACTGTGAGTTTGTGGAAAGGTAGGAGGCGAGAGGAGCACAATGTGTGAATTTAGGGTAAAATAACCATTTATTTTCAAAGCAGAAGTAATTCAGACATTAAAAAGGGACTGGAAGCCTGGATTCTTCTTGGGTTACAGATAGCACTCATTATTCTTAGGTTGAGTAGCAATATTCTCTGTGGTGATGTAAATCAATTAGTGGTATTCCCATTTTTAAAGCATTGCAAGATTTCTGCTGCCATGATTTTTTGTTTATATAGCTTTGCCTTTTCAAGAATGGACAGTTTCTATCACATAGCACAGGCACCAAACAGTGTCTTTCCATACACAAATGACTTACTTAGAAACTCCAGCTTCTTTGGGTCGTTGACTCCTTAGCCAGATGTAAGTCTATATCAAGGCGGGAGCTGGCCTCTTCTCCCAGGTAATTAGTGAAAGGAAAAGAGATAATGGCTTTAAATTACACCAGGGGAAGTTCAGGTTGAATGTTAGGAAATATTTCTTCTCAGAAAGAGTGATGGTGATGCAGTGGCACAGGCTGCCCAGGGAGGTGGTTGAGCCAACATCCCTGAAGGTGTACAAGAACTGTGTGGATGTGATATCGAGGGATGGTTAGTGGGCATGGTGGGGATGGGCTGGTGGTTGGACTGGGTGATCCTAGTGGTCTTTTCCAACCTTAATTGTTCTACAATTCCATATGCAAAGACTGAGGCCGCTGTTTGTCAAATTATGCCTGGGCCCAAAGAATTGACTTAAAAGCTTTAAGGATTAGTGCAACAGCATACTTCATAACACTCTGGAGCAGCTTCATCTCATATTCTTCAACACGCAACTCAAATAGCTGATGCCTGTCTTAGGCTGTAGACTGCTGAAGTTGCCAGAAGCATTTGTCATAGCATCTTAATGAAGAACTTTTTATTTGGAGATAAAAGAGACAAATGAAGAGATGCTTTTTGCCATGTCAGTGAAGCTTAGAAGATTTTACCCTCTTGTGATACATCTAGCATGCATACATGAAAATTGTTATGAGTAAAATGCCTTCACAAATGGCTGCTAAATTCTTGCCACATCTGTCAAATCTCCTAAACTCTTTAAAGAATACAGCTACACCCTCACTGTGTTTATGAAACTGAGCAGTTACATAACCTGTGCTATATAACAGGTGGAGATTTAGAAGGCAAGAATCCACAGAAGAAAAAATAGGTCTCATTAAACATTGGTTTTCTTCCCTGCTAGCAAGATATTGGTTCTAAGCTGAGCCCTTGTGAGATTATCCAGGTTACCTCACTGGATAATCACTGAAATTCTTAAATCACTTTGCCCTTAGAATTCATGCACTTCTGTGCCAAACTAACTGCCTTGCGAGGCAGCTGGTCCAATCTGTATCTCTGGAATAGATGGCCTTGCAGCACATGCTGAAAGAGGCATTAGCGGGATGGTTCAGTGCGCATGAGAGAAAGCAAGCTGGATTCAAATGGCAGGGTAAGGAAAGGAAACACACACTGATCCTTATGGCTGCTTTCTTCAATCTTTCAGGGAAGATATTTTCTGAAAGTTTGATTCCAAAACACCAGGACATGAACACTTGAAAGGAAGACTTTTCAGAAAGAGAACTTTCCACATGTTTTTACTGTCTAGACAACGTCAGTACTGGGAATATAACAGAAATCACAGCGGTTGAAAAAGAAGCCATTCCAACTTTTGTTTTATCTCTTGGGGGTATTACAGTTTTAGAAGTGACTTATTTTTCCTCAGAGGAGAAATACGAACAGCAACAAAAATACTAAATAAAGTATGTTTTGATAATACAGCAAATGGCAATGGTACCTGAACAAATAAAACACAGAATTGCATGTTCCTGTTTTATGGAAGAAAACACCTCCAATATATGACAAAAGTGCTTAAATCGCATTCGTTTAGGCTCAGAAGGTTGCAGCTGGATCAAACAGTCTAAACTGAACATGGCATTCACCTGTTTAAGAACTGGTTTGGTCAGTTTTTCTCCTTCAGGTCAGTTTTTCTACTCTTAAGAGCAGAGACTAATAGGATTTAGCATCATGGAAAGAGACTTACCATACCAGAGTTATCATCTTAAGACTGAGTTATTTCGCTCTTTTAAGCAAAATAAATAAATAAATAAAACACCTCATTACTAAACATGTCACTTAATCAGAAACAGAAGCAAGGTGTTTCAGATTTTCTTTTAAGCAAATTAAATATTTGCATTAAAATAGGAGAGGCTTAAATATTCAAAACTAAGTTTCATGTTGAAATGCAGATACAGGAGAAATAGGTTTCAAAAAAATACGTGGTAGACTGTGAAACCTGAATCTCAACAGTTAAAATACAAAGACTTTTCAGCTAAGCTCAGTTAGAGATCTATCTACAGTGTAACACGCTACAACCAGACTACTGTCTGCATTTGTTACAAGACTAGATATTTCCAGTCCATACAATTCTGAGGACAAACTCAAAAACAGCTCTCTAGGCAGGAAAAAAGTTATCCATCCAGCTTGCTGGAATTCAGTAAGGATACTATGGTGTGGGAACTAAAGAAAATAAATCACAAAATAAATCATGAACTGAAGAAGGTGGATGCAAACTTTTAATAAATAATAGAAATGTTAATATATTGCAGTAACTGAAGAAAATGAAAACCTGTTCCAACAGAAGAACCCATAAAAATACTAGTTACTAAAAAAAATCCACACAAGCAACAATGTTTGTTAAACTTAGCCTAAAGGCTCCACAGAATTAATATCAACAAAAAAGGCTGCTTTATAACATGCCTGTTCCGACGTCACCAGATCTTACAGAGGGACTATTAAAATATCTATAGAAAGCTGTTGTTTATGCATAAGTAATTCAATACCCCAGATAATGGGTAGCTAGCTGTTTAATGTCTGATTCTAACACAGGTTTACTAGTTTCATTCCTACTGATGTAGGGTACTACAGAAGAAAAATAAGCTGACCTTAAGGCAAAAGGGCTATAGTTGCATGTGTTATATAAGATAACTCATACACAACGGAAAAATATAAGGAGGAGGTTGCTCAGAAAATAGGAGCAAAGTTTGTTCCTCAAGTTCCGGTTATTAAGATTACTCAGAAAAGAATTATCAGTGAGTACTTGTAGTTACAGTTATTTAGATGGATACGCTTGAATAGTCCATGTATCACTACTGCAAATCTGGCTGACAGACTTTTTGTGTTCTGCTGATGTATACACAGATGTATAGTTAGACTTCCGTACAGACTAGGAAGAACGTGTTAAGGGTTGTTGCTGTGAGCTGTAATTGCTTGAAAGGTATTACCTAGAGAATGAAATAATGCTTTATTTCTAATAAAATAGAAGTATGCTAAAAAAGCCCCACCAACATTTTTTATAAAGAAAATAAGTTCTCTATAATGTTTTTATGAATGACCTGGGCAGAGGACTTGAATGGATACTAAGTTTGCGGATGACGCTAAATTGGGAGATGTTGACTTGGTTGAGGAGAGAACATGACAAATTAGAAGGCTGAGGAATTACCAACCACTTGAAGTTTAACAAGAAAAAGTGATGGATTCTGCAGTTCTGTATCTGCATACAGACTGGGTCTGAGAAGCTGAACCCTGCAGAAAGGGGCCAAGGGGTTCTAGCTGGTGGCAAGCTGAATATAAGCCAACAGCGTACCTTGGCAGCCACAAGAGCCAACTGCATGGTACTGGGCTACATCAGGCCCAGCACTGACAGCTGGGTGGTGGAAGGGGCTGTCCTGCTCTGCTGCGCTGCAGCCTCACCTTGAGCACTGAGTACAGATTTGGATGCCACAAAATGAGAATATAGATGTAAAACTATTAGACAGTGACCAAAGGAGGGCTATGAAGATGGGGAATGATCTGAAGGGGAAGATGTGTGAGGAGCGGCTGAGGTCCCTTGGCTTGTTTAGCCCAGAGCAGAGATGAAGGGAGGCCTGACGGCGGCTGCAGCTCCTCACAGAGAGCGGAGGGGCAGCGCTGAGCTCTGCTCTCTGTGACAGCGACAGGGCCCGAGGGAACGGCATGGAGCTGTCAGGGGAGGGGCTGCTGGGGGTCAGGGACAGGGTCTGCACCAGAGGGCGGTGGGCGTGGAACGGGCTGCACAGGGCAGTGGGCATGGCCCCGAGTTCAGGGAGTGTTTGGACACTGCTGTCAGACATAGGGTTTGATTCTGATGGTCCTGTATGGAGCCAGGAGTTGGACTTGATAGTCCTTGTGGGTCCCTTCCCACCAAGGATATTCTGATTCTATGATTAATGAATAAGCTGCATACTGTATTATGGAACTAAACTTCGTATGGCATTCATACCATAATATGCATTTGCTTTTTTAACAAGACTTCACATAATGTCTCTTTATATGTAGGTTAATATGCAAAAAAAATTATGATCTATAAAATCGTGTTTGTTTTTATGTACTGTTCTGAAAAATACAGTAAAATTTGGACATAAAAAGATCTTTGGATAGTCTACAGCATAAGGAAGTGTAGTCAGAGTATTTACAGATGTTAGTGGAAGAGAAAATTAACAAAAAATCTGGAGAGAATCTGAATAGGAAACAATAATCAGTTCATACTGACAGTAAGAGAAATGTCTGTAGTCGTAGAAATTGGATAAACTTTAAAAGAGATGGTATCTCAGTTGCCTGATGCCTCATAATTCGAGTTAATGTTTTAAGTCACAAAGACAAGTGAAACAATTTCTGCTAATAGAGGGGAACAAGTGGTACCAAAGGCATTGATAGAAGGAAAAGCAGAGTGACTGAGACCAGGTAACAGACCTTTGCAGATACTGCTGTGGAAATACACATCTTGTGCATAAACTCCTTTCCTAAAAGGAGTTTCTGAACAGGCTGGTTGTAGAGGGATATAATCTGCATCCCTAGGAAGACATTCTTAGGCTGCAGAGCCTTAAGTCTCATCTCCTTTCCTGCAAAGTAGAGACCATGAAAACATAGCACACAACAGGAGAGCTAGTGAAGTTTACACAGTAGATTCTGGAGCCTGTTTGGTCTCAGGCTTGTTCTTCTTGAAGACTTTGCCTGTAGCAACTTGTGAGGTTGTGCCTGCCCCAACCTCCTCCTTTGGCCTGGCTGTTATGCCCAAGGCCTTGCTCACAACTGATAACACTGTCCTGCTAAGTCAGTCTAAGTCAGTAAACTTACCTCATAGATAATGAGCAGCCCGAGTGTTCCTTGAGATGTAATCCCCACAACAAGACTGCATGTGACCTCCCCAATTCCTCCTTAATACTGAGAAGCTTGAATGACTACACTCTTGGGGCAGATTATGTGGAATAATTACTGGAAGTTATTTATTGGGATATTCTCCTCCTAAAAGAAGAAAAGCATTTAAGAAACCTCCAGGGTGGAATGCAGTGAATATGCAAGGATACTGTTCTGTGATAGTTCCCTAAGTAGCATGAGACCTGCAAACCTTAGATTAGCAGCACCATTGGAGCTTGGTATGCTGACTCTGGGAGATACAGCATGGAGGGTAAGCAAAGGGTAAAACCCTGCAGCCAGACTCTGTTATAACATTGCAGGGATGGGAACCTGGTGGCATACTGCACAGTAGTCACCCTGAGTGAGCGGTTGTTCATTCTTCTGTCACACCAATCTCAACAAATATATGTATGTCTAGAGCCACTCAAGTTTCACCTGAGAATAAGAAAATAGTATAAAAGTGAATCATAGAATCATAGAGTCATAGAATCATAGAATCGTAGAATCATAGAATGGCCCGGATTGAGAAGGACCACAATGACCATCTAGTTTCAACACCCCTGCTATGTGCAGGGTCGCCAACCACCAGACCAGGCTGCCCAGAGCCACATCCAGCCTGCCCTTGAATGCCTCCAGGGATGGGGCATCCACAACTGCCTTGGGCAACCTATTCCAGTGTATCACCACCCCCTGTGTGAAAAATGAACTAGAAAAATGGCTTATGAGAGGAGGAATTCTGGGGGAAGATACCATTTCAGACTAGCTGGGACTGCTGACTTCTGTGATCAGTTGATGGGCTCAGCTTCTCTTCCCCTCGCATAGGGATGCCTGTTGGGTGAGATTTATACACCCAGTTGTATCAAGTTCTTCCCTCACAATACTTAGAGATCTCTATAAAGATTCATCAGCAATTCAAAAGAATCTGTAGTCTGGTGCTCCAACAAAGAGCACTGTTCTGTACACTAGCTGTAGGAGTTCTTCTCATTGGGCACAGTCAAACTCCCTGAAGGTGGTCACACAAGTCCAATCAGACCTATAGCACCAAATGAGGTATTTATCCCTTTAACACAACACAACTAAATCACTGCCTTTATTTATTGCCTTTGCTTCTTTGAATACCCAAAGAATTATGCTGTTTCTGGAAAGGTTAAGAACTCACAGGTAAAATGAGAATAAAATTACACGGAGTCAGGAAAAGAAGAAAGCTTTAACTTCAGAAGAGGAATTAGAAGACGTTGAGAAGTGCATTTACCATCAAAGCTCACAGACAGCTGCTAAGGCAGGTTTTTCATTTAGCTGCTCACATCAGAAGATGTTCAAGTTTGGACAGTGTCACAGAAGTTTAGGTTTACAACTTCCAAACTTGATCATGCTACTCTGTACTCCTCAGGTCAAACCGCAGACCATGCATGTCCTTTAAAGATCTCATTCAATTCAACTTGTTCCTTGTCTCCTTCCAAGGCACATCCGAATCAAGCAAGTGCCTAAGCTGTTTGCAGAGGCCTTCTGGTAGAGTCTACAGTCAGGAAACTGCTGCTAGGACAAGCACTGCAGTATGAGCAGGGCAAATATGAGTGTTATTGAAAAATGTTGGTGTCAAATTCAGATTTCAGGTTGAATATTTGGAAAAAAACCATTCTCAGAAAGAGCAGTGAGGCAGTGGCACAGGCTGCCCGGGGAGGTGGTGCAGTCACCATCCCTGGAGGTGTTCAAGAACCGTGTGGATGTGGCACTGAGGGACACGGTCAGTGGGCATGGTGGGGGTGGGTTGACAATTGGACTAGATGATCTTAATAGTCTTTTCCAACCTTAATGACTTGATGAGATTATGCATATTACTCATGCAATCAGATAAGCAGCCCTAGTACTCATTTTTAGTACTCATTTTACAAATGAGTTGGTTTTAAGTGTGAAATGGTAAAGACTGTGATCTTTTAATCAAAGTTACAGGCGCAGTAAAGCTGGTAATCTCACATAATTGAACTTGTTTTCACAAAATGTCAAATCAAAAAATTAATAAGACTAGAGAAAATGGCTTGATATTTATACATCTGGAAAATTTATTAGCCATGTAATGACTGGAACCAGAGATCTATATCCTGCCTCAAGGGTAGGGCCAAGTGAAGACCAGGAGGAACCAGGGGGATCTTGAGTGTGAAGTGCGATTACATTCTTCACAACTACCTCATCACCACAAACAGGTGGTTGCTCCAGTTTCATCTGAAGATGGCAACATTGGCAAGGACTAATTTAGATAAAGGGAAATAAAATGGGCCCGATTTGATGTAGTTATTTCAGAGAGGTAAAGTAAGCTTTCTCTGCAAGTTATGCAATTCTTTTTAAAAAATAAAGTTTTGGTACAAAAGAGTTAAATAGAGAATTGCACAGTGTTGTGAGGAGTACTAAAATTCTTGTTCTTTTTATCAGGAGAGCAACTCAGCAGGTGATGAGGTGATGATTAGCAACGGTTATAAACAAACACTCTGTTAAAGGACATCTTTAGAGCACGTTAATAATTTCCTACGGGTATCTACAAAGCAATGCTGAATTACATGTGCAGTTGTTTGGTCTTATCCTCTAGGCTAGGAGTCCCAAAAAGAAGGTAAGAGCAACACAGTGTTGACTCCATAGGTGTTATGACTGGAGAAGCTGCTTCTTGCTACTCGCCCTCCAGCCTACAGTCTTCCATGGACCCCAGTGCTCCTCCTGCAAAACTCACCTATTTTATAGGAGTTTATCCTTAATTTTGAGACAGTAATTTTATGACTACAATGAAACTCCTTATTGCTTCAGGTTAAATCTGTCAAGGAGGAAAAATATTCCCATCAGTTTATGATGGTGATTCACTAATGAGGCGATTCTGTATTTTTCCAGCCAGCGAAGCCCCACGAATGCTGGAAGAGGCACAGCCTGCCCAGAGGAAGACATGGGCTGACGCAAAATGGATCAGAGTGAGCATGGTGGAGTTGGGTTGATGGTTGGACTGGATGATTTTAGCAGTCTTTTCCAACCTCAACGATTCTATGAAAAGAATCTTGCAGGATTCTCACCTGCAAGAATGCATGCCTCTCCACGACCACACACATGTCAGTATTTAAGCCCTGCTGCTCATTCCACCCAGAAAGCAGGGCCTGTTTGGGGATGCCTCAGGGGGGATACCTCCCGGAGCCGGCAGCTCCCGCCTCCCCGCAGCTCGCCAAGCCGGGCTCTGTCCCGCGGCGGCGGGGAGCGGCGCGGGCACCGCCCTAATCTGAACGGCTCCGGCCTTCCTCCCGATGCTCCCCCCCCGCGGGGGCACCGCTCCCCGGCCTGATAGGGCGGAGTGGCGGGGGAGCCGCCCTCGAGCCGGCCGGGCGGGGTGGCTGTCGGCGTTCCTGTGAAGGGGGGGAACGCGGAGCTTAGCGGGCAACAGCCATGCAGCGCAGCGGGCTTCTGGCGGCGCTCCTCGCGCTCCTCGCCCTCCTGGCCCCCGTCAGAGGTGAGGAGGGGCGGCTGGAGGGGCCGCGAGGGGTCCACGCCAGCCCAGCCGGGCTCGGCGACGCCCGCCCTGCGTCTCCGGGGCGAGGGGTTTCCCTGGCGGCCGCGGCACGAGGGGCGGTGGAGCGGGAGGTGGCGGGACGGAGGGAGAGCGGGCACTGCCTTTCTTTCTTTTTATAGTTTCAACTAAGTGGAAAAGTATCTCTGAACTTTCCGCCCGCCTCCCTCACTCGCAGTTGTGCCTTGAGCGCTGCGCGGGAAGCCCGCTGCCTCACAGCGGGGCTCTGCCTGCTGGGTCGGGCGGTGCCCGATTGCCCGCTGCGGCTTCCATTTTAGGAAAGCGAGCGGAGTTAGGTAGGGGGACTTCGGGCGGGGGCTTACTCATCAGAAATCTGTCTTCCGCCACGTTAATAGGCGTATTTGATGTTGTGCTTTAGTGCTTTTTTTGTTGTTGTTGTTTGTTTGTTTTCCCAAGTTCTTTGTAAACTGCTTGGAAACCTACATCTCTCCATCTCTGCTGTGGGATGGGAGGAAGGATGCCGGCCCTCAGCCTTAGCTGGGAGCTGTAGGCACGGCAAGATGCGAGGAGCGATTTGGCTTTAAGCCTGTTTGAATTGAGTTCTGCTGTTATGGCCTCACTGCGGTCTGAACTGCTGGATTAGCAAATCCGGACTGTGGAAAAATAGTACACTTGTATATTAACTGACTCTTAAACTTAGATTATTTATGCTGCTGACATTGAGATGCCGTCATACTAATTTCTTGGAAAATCGGCTCTTCTGCAAACAGTTCTCACAGCCCTGAACTACAAGATGTTTTTGTGTGATGCCCTTAGGGTACAGAAGTATTTGGAGTCACTCAGAAACAGCATTTCTGAATGCGCTGCCTAGAAATGTAATATGAAAAGCACCTTTTGGGATTCTGTTTGGAGTGCTGAAGAAACTGATATTACACTTTTAACAGATTGCTTCTAAAACTTGGGTTAGTTTATTGGAGTACTGGTCTATGCTGATAATATGAACCAAATATATATGAACCAAATAATTAGGTAATAATCACTTTGGGCACTGTTTCTTAAAGAAAATGCCTAAGAATTCAAGAATCCATGAGAATGTTAGTCTGGGGAGGGCGGAGCCACTCAGGAATTTCAGATTGCTGGTGGTGTAATCTTAGATTAAAATAGAGGTGAAGCCTGAGTTGTGTCCTTTTGAAAATCTAAATTTCACTGTTGGTAGGCTGCCTGTAGTCTGAATTCACAGAAATGCCATAGCAAGTTAAGGGTCCTACACTATGAGCTGTTCAGCTTTTGTGCAGCTTTGGAAGTGAGTTTCCCTTGGATGGTTGGCTTCCATAACTCAGGCACGCAAGCCTATGGCCTTGGGTGTCCTGAGGTGTCCTGATAGCTGCCTTTCAATATCTAGAGGGGAGCTATAAGAAAAGAAGGAAAGACATTAGCAGGGTCTACTGTGGCAAGGCTAAGGGAAATGGTTTCAAACTAAAGGGGGATGAATTTAGATTGGATGTAAGGAAGAGGTTTTTTTTTACAGTAAGAGTAGTGAGACATCGGAACAGGTTGCCCGGAGAAGTGGTGGATTTTCCCATCCGTGGAAACATTCAAGGTCAGACAGTATAGGTCTCTGAGCACCCTGCTGTATGTGTAGGTGTCTGTGTTCATTGCTGGGGGGGTTGGTCTAGATGGCCTTTAGAGGTCCCTTCCAGATGAAACGATTCTGTGATTCTGTATGGCCAGTCTAACAGTTCGCCTTGCTGAGAAGTGGGATCCTCCCATTTCTCTCCATCTGCATTTGATCTAGTGCCCATCTGAGCGGTACTGAGATGATTCAGCCTGATGAATCAGCAGAGGGCTAATCCTGTGCTTTGAGCCTGTTCTGCACAGGGTTTGAGAGGAGTTGGAGCCAGCACGAAGGAGTGGCAGGGCTGAACGTTAAAGAGTGGAAACGAGATGGGAGGAGGGGAGCAGATCAGGAAGGAGACTTCCTGCTTTGGTTGTGAGTTATGAGATTGATTCTGCCATTTTTACTCTGCAAAACCACCAGATGAGCCTGGCATCTAATTTTAGGCATCTGCTTCTCAAACTGCACTGATGAGAAGTATTAGGTAACAATTTATCTGTACAATTTATATAAAGAGCACAGCACCTCAGGAGAATAAAATCCTTTCATGATGAGCAGTAGAAAACTGCTAGATCTTGCAAACAGACAGAAGATTCAGTTTTCCTTCTGTACTGCTGAAGGACCAAAAGATGTTTTGGTGAGGACTTAGGACTCAAGGTTATAAGCTTGAAGTGATTCCTCACAAGAATTGAGTAGAGCTTGTTGACTGAAGTACTGTTGCTGCCAGAAGTGGTTGTGGTAGGGAACACTGGGTGGTGAGGAAAATGCTGGGTGCCTATGTATCTCTGTTACAAGATCAGTAGCCTCAGGTGTATTACAGAAAGAGATCCTTTCTTCCTAAGGCTGCTGTAATTACAGGGTTATGAGTGGAGGGAAGGAATAGTGTCCTCTGAATTTCTTGTTGAGGCAAGTCAGCATTGAGAAACATGGTTAGTTAGATGACAGTGTGGATAGTGGATAGATCTTTCATCTGGAGCAGGGATGTGGCATAGGAGCTGCTGAAGACTGATAATCTGCTTTGTGGACTGTACAGTTCTGTGCCTTTTACATCTAATTAAAGGAATAAACTTTCAGCTAAGCATTTTTAGTAGGGTTGTTAGCATACATACATGGCAGTATGAACTTGGAAAGTGCAGAAAATACCATTCCATGTTTCTGTTTCCTCTAATTTGAAATGGCTAAGAGCTTTTAATGTGTTATTATTTATATAAAATGGCCACTGCATTGCTACAGCAGAATTACATCACTGCAACAATCCTTAGTCTTTCTGTAGTTACAGTGGTTTAACTTGGCGAGAGTTAAATGTGACTCAGCCTGCTGCCATCCAGCCAAGACCAATTTCAATATCTTCCTGATGTTACTCTGGTGTGTGTGTAATGAGATCCACTGCACTTGAAAAAGAAAGAGCTAAAGCAGAACCCTGTCTTGAACCTCTCACTGCTGTGAAGTTGTATTTCATCAAGTGACAGCTGTGTTAGTGAAATGCTGTAATAATGGTAATCTTCATCAGTTCAGCTTGACAGGGGCAAACCTCATTCTTTTAGTCAAACTGCTTTTCCAAGTTCTGGCACAGGAGCCTACGTTTTTGAATATAGTGGAAGTGCTTTGAGAGAATGTCATAAGCGAAGCGGCCTTGACTTGCTGTCAGTTAACATGAACTGAATCGTGGTTTTGGGTGTTGAGGAAAAAGAATCAATCAAAGTCTTAAGCAGTTTCTCTTTCTAAGGTTCTGCTTTAAGCATAGCACCTCTCCTCCCTGCCTTCCTTCTCTCAAATTGCCTGTTTTTTTGATGGCTGTACTCACTCCATCCTTGTTCCTTTGGTGAGGTGACAGGCATAGCAGAAGGGCCATGTGCCTAATGATTTATTTCCACTGCTTCTTGCTGTTTTGCCTCTGCTCCCCTGCCCCATTGTAGATTGCCCACAGTCTCTCAGGCTGCCTGTGCCCTGGTGAGGTGGGCCCATGGCTGCCAATCTTCAGGGATGTACCCCTTCTACATGGTGCCCCTCCTGCCCAGAACACATCTCCAGTTGCCATACTTTCAGCAGTCTCTCTGTTATCCTCTTAGAGCCTCTCCTTATGTTGAGGAACAGTTCAGGGCCTTCTCCCACACAGGGCACCCTGCAGCCCTCTGCTGCTGAAACCCTGCCCAGGTCATGCCCAGAACATTTTTGAGAAACACGTATTGAAGAATTGTTGGGATGTGCATCTTGTTCTAAATTCTACTTTTAACATCATCACAACCTTAATACGCATTTGTCACAAACTCTGGCCAGTATTTTGTCATGCGGACGAACTTGGTGGATGTGATTTTTCTGCAGGGCTGCTTTGACAGTATCCTGCCTTTATCTTACCTAGCTCTGCAGCTTACTAGCTTTGCTGTTCTCTTTCCTTGGAGCACAGTTTTAAACAAGCCATTGTACCATTTGCCTCACTGGCTGCCAGGGGATTACAGGGAATATGATAAACCCACCCTGCTCCACAATCTTTCTCTCCTTTTTGGACCACTGTGTTTTTCAAATGACTGCTGGTATCCGATTCCAGCTTAGGCTGCATTCTGTGGTACCAGCCAGGATGTGTGTTTATTTTTTCTAGCATACTGCCTACATTTTACTTTCTGAGTGGAAAAACCTCAAGCAACTCATTGCTAGCTTTACTGCAGTGAGAATGCAGTACCTGCTGATGTTTGGAGTGTAGATACACAACATCAACACCATGTGTTGAAGTAGCTGTTTCTCTGTGTGGCTGTTATATTGCTTTCCATTCTTACGCTGCTGAGGTTGGTTGTTGAGCCCCATAGCCCTGCTGGGAGCACACAGCCAGCCCTGGAGCACCCCACTACAAAAGAGGGGTACCACAGCCACTGCAGCTCCTGCCTGCTGTTCCTGGTTCCTGCACAGGGCTTTAGGCAGATGCTGGCCCATTTCTTAGCACTCTCCTTCTGGCTGGCAGGGGTTTTCATGAGTCCCCCAAGATTCTGCATTTCCCACCTGTTAACGCATCATTTAAATCTTCTCCACCATATGCAGTGGGCATAGCACTTCCATTTTAAACACCACCACCAATTCCCAATCTGGGAACTAAGGCTCTGTTTGGAGTTTTGGAGTCCCTACTGTTATTCTCATCCTGGGCTGTGCCAGGTCTCGATGCTGTCAGTGTTCTCCAGCAGTTCCTTTGATAAGCCAGTCTCAAGTCTGGGAACTTTTACTGAATTTATCTTCCTGCTAGTTACTGCAAGCATCTTATCATAAATTTGCATTCTAAGAAAGAGGAAAACTCCCTCAGGGGTGCGTGACCAATGTGGGTCATTTGGGCTGGGGACCCTCAGGGACACACTGATGTGCCATCAAGCCGTTCCATCCAAGAGTGCATTCACAGCACCATTTTCCCTTGGCAATCTTTCCCCCTGCATCTTCCCAAAGCCCTGCTGCTCTTTCTTAAATGTGCTCAAGGTGGGCCATGAGTGCCCTTCTGGGACTTGCTGGAATGCTTGCAGTTTTAACAGCACTATGTCAGTGTACCATAACCAGCACAGGGCAGGTCACGGCCAGCTCGCATACAGGGCACCCTGCAGCCCCATGCTACCCAACCCTTGCCAGTTATTTCCCATATGGAGAGAAAGTGTTTTAACTTATGTATCTTATCACATGCCATGGGAGGTCCCTGTGCTTCCTCCCAAAGTCACTTTTTCTGCAGACTTTGGACCAATGCTGCAAAAGCTACCGGTTAGAAGGTTTCTTGGTGTGATAAGAGCCAATTTTAGTTTGTTTTTCCATTTAAAAAAAAAAAAAGAAAAAAAGAAAAAAAGTCTTGCTTGTTTGGAGTGCAAACTGTGGTCTCGAAAAGATTTCCCTGCTTGCTGCAGGAAAGCACATTTTCCATGTGTTAAAAATAAAACTATTGCATTGAGACTGTACACAACTTTCTTTTAAACTTGTTTATTGTCCACCGTTGATGTGACTGTTAAACTGATACTTCCATGAGAGCAAATTAAGTGAAGTGAATGTGCAGGGAAGGATCACTTTTGTGATACCTGATGCAGTTGTTGGACAAAGCAGACAGCACTGCCGGAACACAAGTCCTTCAATTTAGAAACAAGAAGTTTCAGGGTAAGGGTTCAGGGAAGCCTATGGAGAAAGCTTTTGGATAAAGTTATCTTTTTCTCTATCTTTCAGTCTTGTCTTCACTCACCTCCAGCTGTACGTGCCTGTTTGCATTCTCCTTTCATGCCAGAAATCTCTTCCTGCCTGTTTCTTAATGCATCTTGGAGGCCTAGCTTTGTGGGTTTGAATCCTGAATTCAGCAGTTATTTCAGCAGTGATTCCCCACCTCTGCCTCACCAAAATGTCACAAAGAAGTCTGCTACATAACAGTAGCTTCTTCCGATCAGAACTCTTCCTACCCATTGACTTCTACATCTGATTTACAACACTGCTTCCTGCTCCACGTTTCACAGCAGCTTCCAGTTTATCAGTACTTTGTCCTTTTGTAAAGGCCAGGTCTTCACTGTGCAAACCAAGTAAAGATATGGACCTTTTTTTCCCAAAAAAATTTTGGGCAGGAACTGTGATTGTGAAACTTGTGGTTGTAGTCATCTGACAACTTTTTTGCATCCAAACTTTTCTGACTCTAATCTGTCCTCCCTACCTGCTTTTTCTGCTCCTATCCCTCAGGTGTTGCCGTTTCTTCTTTGTTCCTGCCTCTGCTGGCAGCCCTGCGCCCAGGCCCTGCTCCCTTCAGCATATGGTTCTTACTGCCCTAAGGACAGTTCTTCCATCTGCTCCCACTGTTTTCATGTGGTATTCTACAAAAGAGCGTGTGTTTAGGGCAGATTAAAGTCTGGCATGCACAATGGCTCCCTGCAAGTGATAGCACTATTGTTAGAGGGTGACATAGAGGTATGAGTGGAGATGGTGGAAGTGTTTCCTTGGGTGGGGTATGGAAAATTCTTAATAAATGTTTTTGTCTATATATAGCGAAATAGA
This sequence comes from Alectoris magna, assembly GCA_030625065.1. Classification (NCBI taxonomy): domain Eukaryota; kingdom Metazoa; phylum Chordata; class Aves; order Galliformes; family Phasianidae; genus Alectoris; species Alectoris magna. The sequence goes on from CM060560.1 coordinate 68,271,871, forward strand.
TGTCCTCTCAGCAGATGCACTTGAACTGGAAATGCTCAAGATTTATTCCGAATGCATTTCACATATTTTACTGCATACACGAACGCATCAAACCCATTGTGTCTCAAGAATGTAGCCTTGGTACGGAAGGGAAGGTTTACCTCATTTCTCTAGTAATGAAGGATCGGAAGCAAAAATCTTTTTTTGACAGGAAACAGAAAGAAAACCTCATTTGAGAAATAATTGAGCTCAGTGGCAACCAGCAAGAAGTGTGGCGCGTGATCTAACTACTCTTTTTAATCTACCTGTTAGGCAACAAAACCTATTCACATTGACCTGCGTGCATGGCTGCCTTTCAGCAATACTTTTTTGAGGAGCAATTTTGTGTACAAGAGACTTATTTGAAGAAGAAAAGCAAGCCTCCAGTGTTCCTCTTCATTCATAGAGGCAGGTTGTTATCACATCACATGTCTTGTGGTTGCAGCTAGTTCTGCACGTTTCCATACTAATGCTGGTACTGTGCAAAGGAATGGAAATCATGAAGGCCTGTCTCACTCAATTGTCATTTACTGCAGCTTCTTCTCAACTCATTGCAAGTAAATATTTATAGGAAGGAAAGTGTCCCCGCTGCTATTGAAACACTTGGAGCGTAACTATATGGGTTTTGTTTTAAATTGAGTTGTCTGGTGCCAGAAAGGATTCAGTCTCAGCGAAGTGGATTAAAGTGTGAATTGAGTCATTGCCAGTCATTGCACCAGGTCTGGTTTCCTGTGCCACTACCTTCCCCACAGGAAGACTGGATTGTAACATGCAGTGTCTCTCTCTTCTGCCTTTCAGCAAAAGCTGTAGGAGCTATTTTTGAGTGTGCGGAGTTCCTGAAAAATCTCTTTGGTCATAGTTGAGCGTGCCAAATGAAAAGGAGTCTATAAAAGCAAAGTAGTTTTCTGTTTAGTTGAAGTTTCTGACTAGATTACAGCGTCTTTTTTTTTTTTTTTCTTTTTTTTGCTGTTAGTATGTAAAGTCTATTGAAATGGTATGAGTTCTTGTGAGAAAGGTAAAAGAGAATCAGGATGTGAAATGAGTTGTCAGTTGACCTAAAACTACTTCCCTGCTTTACGGAGCCATAATTTTAATGAACTGCTGGAAATAGAAGAGTATTCTTGTCTTAGTTCTGTGTACACTGTCAGTGTGTATCTCAAATAAATTTTATGTTAAAGGAAGAATTTCTAAATGGAAGGCCGTATTCTGTTCTGAAGTGTTGTTCACCATAAGTTATTATTTAAATTATTTTTTCCTTGATCACAGTGAAGATTATCTTCCACTCTTTAGCTGTTGAGCTTATGGAACTTCTAGTTAATTGGCAGACCACAGATCTTGGCTCCTTAATTCTCCCCTTTTCTTTGTGCTCAAACATGCTCAAGAGATTGCACAGTTGCCCTGAAAGTGCTTCTCCCATCCTCCGTACATGACTGGAAGGAGTACCGGACTATGCAGATGCATACAAAGATTTCAGTGTAAAGAGAAAATTGAATGTTGTTATCTGAGTAAAATTATAGATAAACCTCTAGTGATTAAATGGCACTAAGTTACCTGATGGAAGTTCTATCCGATTCCATGAGAACCATTAATTTTGTTAAATTACGCAGTACTGAAGAGTTAGCAACTTTCCTGGATAAAATAGTTGTGGCTTTTCCATTGCAATTAGCTTATTTTTTGGTGATAGTTGTAAGCTCAGTTATCTCTGCGAGGTTTTTGTATTCACAAACATCAGTGGCAGCCTCGTGTGTGTGTCCTCCCCAGCCCTACCATCTGCTCTGGTAACTGCTTATTTCCATCAGTGTGTATATTGCTCCACAGCTTTCTAAGTTCACTTCTGGCTGCTTCTGCCTCTGTTCTGAAGCACACACTTCAGAGGGGGAAGCTTCAGAGACTTGAGTCTACTGTGGTGAGGTTCGTGGCAAAAGCTGTTTGAAGCTTTATGTGCAGAAATCCTCAAGAAGTAAGATGATTCCTTGGCTTTGGAAGAGGATGGGGTGCTGGCATGCTGACTTTGACCTTTGGAGAATAAATGTGAGCCTTGTGTAGGAATGCAACTGGTTACGGAAATGTAGGCTGTGAGTAGGAGCTGCAAGGCTTGTCAGCTAAGCAGCGTAAACTTTGAAGCTGTAGAATGTGAGCAGCATGTACTACGAGGATTTTGGTTTATTTGGCTTAGAAAAAGACTAATGCTGATGCTGCTTAGCCAAGACAGAATTCCAAAAGTGGCCAAAGGAGAAGTGGTTGCCCTGTGCCTGTTTTGCTTGGTTGTGGTGAGATTTGAGTGCAGGGCTTTCCAAGACTGCGCCTGAGCTGCCAGTCCCACTGTGGTGTGGGTTTCGAAAGAGTCAGTGATGGTGAACAGAGGCACCCTAACCACATCCCTGATCCTCCCTGTGATGTTGACTGTGGCATCACCTATGGCCTAGGAAGAGGGGCAGTGAGATTCTCCCTGCCCATCCCAGGACTGGTGGGACTGGGCTGGATTCTCTAGGTGCTGTGCTGAGGCAAGGTAAGGCAGCATTGACCCCAGGGATGAGGAGCAGCTTGCTGCTTTGGGAGGAGGCAAATCTGTGGGACTGGCATTGCCTGTTAACTCTCTGAATTTTATAGTTTGACACGTTTTAGTATAGCTCAGAGGACCATGATGGTTGGCTCATCCTGCTCTAAACTTGAACAAACTTATCTTTTCAGAAGTTAGATTTTGTCACAGCTTATCTTTGGTATGTACCGCAGATGCACAAAGTGCAAGCTGCTGAATGGCTCCATAAGTTCTGAATTTGGTACAAAATCAAGCTTCTTGCTATTAGAAGCGCTTCTGTAGTTTAGAGCTGTTACAGGAGAGAGTACCAAGAACTGAAGAGCAGTTATTAGAAGAAATTCTTGCTATGCCTATCGCTTGCAGGTACAAGTACCAACATGTAGATTGTAAATAATATAAGGCTCTGCAGTATTTGAGCAGATGCCTGCAGCTTCTGTCTGCCAGCCACATTTTGCCTCAGTCTCTGAATTTACATGGGAGGAAACTTAGCATTTGATTTTTATAAAACAACTCACTACTTCTAGTATTCTTTTTGTGTGCACGTTGAGGTCAAGTATTAGATGAAATAGCAATAAGCACAGTACACGATTTTTGCCATCTTGAAGAGTCATCAGGCTCTCCTGGAACCACAGGTAAGAAGTGAACAAAAGTCAAATGAACATCTCTGGTATATTTTTATTAGTTGCATTCTGAATTCACCTTATTAAAGCACTACCCTTTTTCAATGTTTTCCCACCCTTTTTGATTCAATAAAATAAGGCTTTCTGCAGAAAGGTGTTTCTCTGTCCCAGTATCCCTAATCTTACCTTGTAATTTCTGTGTAAGAAGTGCTTTGTTTTTGTCATGCCCGAACGTTCCTCTAACAGTCCTTATTAGTGTTGTTTAGGTCTCTGCTTACTAACTTTGTGCAGTGAAGCAATGCATTTCAGCTCTCATTGGTTAAAAGAATTGCAGGGCAGCTGAGTGGTTTATTTTTCTTGTTTGATGTTTGTAGAACAATTTAGTCAACTAAAGCTGACCCGTGTCACAGAACTGCAGGATGGCTGAGCCTGGAGGGTGCCTCTGGAGATAGTTGTTAAGATGTTGAATATTGCATTTATCTTTACTGCTCAACGGAATGGACTCACAGAAGTTCTCTAACATCATGTAACTTTTGTGCAGTTCTCTTTCACTCCTTTTCTGGATAGGATGCTCAGCACTTGGCAGCACTGTTGTCATTGTGTTAGTTCTCTAGCTTTGTGGTGCGCCCAATTCTTCTGCATAATTTCTGCCGATTTACAGCTATTCATTCTGTACATTTATTCCTACATCAAATCCTTCCTGGGAAACTCTGCTTACAGCTTATGTTCAGGGCACCATTGTATTTTCATTGCTTCCTACTGCTAAAAGGGGCAACAAAAGTAGTCCAGTGCACAAGAAGCTTTTAAATAGACAAAATTCCCCAAACTGTGCTTTGAGATATAGGGTTTTCTTCCCCAGCGAAAGGCTTGTTTTATCACGTTCTGTTAAAATAACTCAGATGACTACAGTTATTTAAGCAAATAGTGTTAAGTCTAAATGTGGTTTTGTAGGCTTTCACTTCTTCTTAATCTAAAGTATTAAACTGCCCTTTAAGGGGGGAAGAAATAACTCAATTTAATACAGCACGGATTAGTCTAAAAATCTATTTCCCAGCAGCCAGATCAGGAAAACAATGACACTGTGTTACTGTCCAACTTTTTATATATTGTGTTTTCCAGGTTGGTGCAAATAAAGTAACTTTCTCAGGGAAGCAGCTTTTGGATGACTGTCCAAAAATTAAACATGATATTTATTAGTCTTACACATCTGTTTGCAGCAGAGCCCTAACTGACTTTATTCCAGGCAGATACGTTGTTGAAAACTCCAGATGTGCAGAAAGAAGACACTCCCTAAATGCAGAAAATTGTCTTTCCTTTTTTTTTTTTTTTTTGTCTATTTTACAGTTGTTATCTGTGTTCAGACTGCATTTATTTTAGGTAGATGGGGGCTTTATTGTTCAGAACATAACTTTATGCAAAGCTGTTTTGTTTTCAATCGCTCTGTGCCTCTGATGGAAACTAAACATGAAAAGCAGTGTTGATAGGGAGATCCTTATAGGAGGGACTGGGTTTGAAAGCCAACCATGTGGGATTTAATTCCACAAGGCTTCAGGCAGAACTAATTATAAACTGCTGCCTGGCAATGGGAGTAAACGTCTCATCTGTGTTGCTATTACAGAGGGACGTTGCTGAGAACCTCTGCCCTGGCTGAGAGCAGTGGTGCGGGTATACGCTCATTCCTCTGCCCGCAGCAAGTGGTCTTCATGTTCCGGGTTCTCCATTTCAAATCTTGGAAGGTAGTTCTTGTAGTTATATTTGGGGAACAATGTCATTTTTCTCACAGGTTTTTGTTTGTTTGTTTTTGATCCAACTGCTTATCTTGGTTTTGCTCACTTATGGCATGCTGGAAAATAAGTGTCAGAACATGAACTGAGCAGTATGTCTTTTATGGTAGGTAACTAATGCTGGTGGGGCAAAACTTGAGTTGGAAACAAGCTTAAAAAGCAACTACAAGAGTGGTAATGACTTTGCTCTTATTTTAGCTGCTGCATAAACAAGGTTCCCTGTGTTGGTCTTCCTGTACTTTCTACAGCTTCTCTTATGATTAGGTCTTGGATATTTCTACTTCTTCTGAGTCCCCTGAGGAGAATGTGAGACATGGGAGAGTAAAATCCAGCTACCCAGTGGAAGCTGGGGAGGATGTGTTTAGGTTGGTTTCCTGAGTTTATGCGCTTGTGGCCACCAGCCTTCCACCCACCAGAGATGTTGTCAAACCACATGCAGAAATGAGAGGCCTCGCTAATATGAACCTTTCGGCAGATTTCATGAAGAGGAGTGGCTAGACAGAAGGACAGAGCTGTATCCAGGCCACTGAAGGAGCAGCAGGTAGCAGCCAGCGGTGGGACAGGAATGAGCTCCCTGCTGCTGCAGAGTCTGTGCCAGCCACAGTGTGCTGGCTCTGCACTGGGGTGTGCACAGGGCACTGGGAGAGGAGGGGAGCTTCTGCCTTCCGGGACTGGGGAAGGAGAACACCAGCATTTTTAGAAAAACAACATTCCATCTGTCTGTTGCTCAAGTAAGAAAGTTTGCGGTGATTCATCGCAGCTCGCCTTTCTTGGTGTGTTGCCATGCACGTGACTCATGGAGGAACTCCTTTGACTCAGAGCTGCTGGCTTCTGCAGTGCTGCATAAATATAAATAATACTGTAACAGTAAATATCTGGGAGCACTAATGAGTGTTTGTGAATGACCCCTATTTATGTAGCTGCTTGGCTGTTTTGAATACCTTCTGGCTCATCGGCTTTCCAAAAGCTTGTGTTGCTCTGAAGTACTTTGTCTTATGTAAAGTATTTCACTTTTCGTTTTAAGTGCTGTTAGCCACTCCATCTGACACAAACTCTACCAGTTACTGGGGATGGCCTGATGAAGGAGCTGACTGATGACGATTTGAACTGCGGATGTGGAAGGAAAATGGTGTGGATGCTTCTGAGATGTTCTGGAATCTGCTCATGCCCTGGGAGTTAGAAATACCTGCTGTATGGTGCTAATTAGGTTTATTTGCAATTATCTTTTTTTTTTTAGGCTAAGAAAATGCTCGTAAACTCAGTTACTCTGGGTGCTGCTTAAACCTTTAAGGAGCGCAGCACATTCTTGCTGATTTTGTTTGCTCTTGGACCCTACTACTACCTTCAATCTAATGCTGTGTCTTTATCTGCATTCTATGTCATGGTTTCTTCCCTAATACCAGCTGAATTCCTGGTTCAGAAACTCTCCCTTTTCAAGCTGAGTATTTGAACTGTTACTTTAGTTTTTCCTACACATAGTAAAAGCTGAGTGAGTATAGTCATAAAAGCAAGTGGTTTAAGACGTGTGAAGAAGCAATGGAGAAACGACCAGTCTTTGGAAATGAGACCACAAGCACTTTGGCTTACAGATTGGTGTAATGAGTTTTGTAAGTAAGATGTTGATGATTTTGCTATCATTATTGAGATAAATTATGTTTTTGAAGAGCCTGACATCTTGCTGGATGCTTGGAAAGTAGAACTGTGGTTACAGAATACTGAATGATTCCAGCCAATGTTGAGTGAGTTTTTCTTTATTAACCCTCAAGTTTCTTAATTGCTGTCTCAAAACATGTCTTATGTCAGATTGGCAATTAGCAGTATCACTCTAAATTATTTCTCCACGAACATCATGTGCATAAACAGCCCCTTAAAATAATGATGTCATTGTGTGCACACTCTTATATATTGGTTTCCTCCTCTAGAGAGAAACTGCTGTGACCGGGACCATTTGCAGTCCTCAGACTAAGTTTTAAGGTGGTCACAGTGAGAGAAATAGTTTTTTTTTTTCTGCTCCAGCTGAAACCTCCACAGCATGAAAACATGAAAATGAGTGTGTGTGTTTGTTCAGGCATTTTTCCTTGTAGAACTGGAACTGGAAACACGTAGATATTTGAGGAGAAAAACAAGCCAGAATTCAAGTTTGAGTAAAAACAATGTAATTACTTTACAAGAAATCCATCTAAAATAACTTCTTGTTTCTTATCCATGATCTTTACCTAACAACCTTATCTAGAGGTTTCTAAATTCACTTTGCTGTTGTACCACAATAAAGCCGTGAGTTACCTCTGTCAGTTTCCATGAACGTGCAGGTAACTGCCCAGGCAGGGCTACCTCCCTGCTTAATTGTGAGCAGGGTGATAGTCTATTTGATTGTTATGAGTGAGGGAATCACTCGTTATACTTAAGGGTTTTTTTGAAGTAGTTTAACTGTCAAAATTGAAGACTAGCCTGAAGGATGCTTGAAGGAAGAAGACTCAAGTTTGCCTTTGAAACTTTTATTCTCGTTGTCATTCTTTTTATCCATAAGGAAAAAAAAAACACAAAAGAAACAAACAAACAAAAAAACCCAAACAAACACAGAAATGTATGTTAGTCATATTTCTTCTGTGGAAAACAAACGGTATTAAAAGTGCAGTTATTTGAGAAGGAAAAGAAGTTTCAGTTTTGATGTCATTTGGGATGAATGATGTCACCAAATCCATGAGCATCCCTCAGTCCCGGTGCTAGACTCATGGTTTGCCTTTGTCTTAACTTGGTCTGTCACTGGAGCAGAAAAAACGTTCAGTTTTATGGTATGATCTTTTTTGTTTTTGTTCCTCTCTGCAGATTTTGCAGTAGCCACTTATGTTTCCTTTTCTGTAGCTGTGTTCTTAGAGGAAAAGCCAAGCACACTAGTGCTTTATGTATGTATCTTCTGAATTAAATTAGCTATGACCAAAATTAAGTTTTGTTCTGCCTAGCTTCATGCTCATTAGGTAGAAATACTCTTCTTTAGGTCTGGTGCAGCGTCTTTGGATGCCTTTTTCTTCCACTGCTGCTGTAGAGGTTCATGCTTTTTCCTTTTGCTGTGCTTCAGTGAAAGTAAAAATGATGAATACTACGAAATCATAGAATGGTTTAGGTTGGAAGGGACCATTCAGTTCAATCCTTTGCCATGGGCAGTGCTGCCACCGACCAGCTCAGGCTGCCCAGGGCCCCATCCAACCTGTCCGTGAATGAATCCAAGAATGGGGCATTCACAGCTTCTCTGGGCAGCCATTGCCAGCACCTTATCGTTCTCTGAGTAAAGAATTTTTTCCTAACATCTAACTTAAATCTCCTCTTTTAGTTTAAAGCCATACCCATGTTCCCTATCACTGTTTGACCACGTAAAAAGTCAACCCCACTCCTGCTTGTAAGCTTCTCTGGATCTACTCCAATGGCTCCATATCCTTATTGTGCTGGAGGCCCCAGACCTGGACACAGTACTTCAGATGTGGCCTCACAAGGGCTGAGTAGAGGAGAGCAGTCACCTCTCCCTCTGCTGGCCACCCCTCTTTTGATGCAGCCCAGGATGCAGTTTGCCTTCTGAGCTACAGATGTACACTGCTGGTTCATGTCCAGCTTCTTGTCCCCTAGGAGCCTCAAGTCCTTCTCCATAGTGCTGCTCTTAGTGCGTTCTTCTCACAGTCCATACACAAATCTGCACATAACACCCTGCACTTGGCCTTGTTGAACCTCATTCTTTTTTTGTATGCTAACTTTTTGAGCCCGTCCAGGTCTCTCTGGATGATGCTCTTCCCTCCTGTGGTGTCAGCTGTGCAACCCAGATTAGTGTCATCTGCAAACTTACTGAGAGTGTACTTGATCCCATTGTCTATGTCATTGACAAAAATATTAAAGAGTACTGGTCCAAAGACAGACCCCTGTGGGACGACACCACTTGTAACCAGCTCCACTTTGACATAGAGCCGTTAACAACAACCCTCTGGTTATGACCATCCAAACAGTTCTTTATCCAAGTCTGGACTTTGTATCTTTCCAACTTAGAGATAAGGATGCATTGGCAGTGCTCTTGTACAAGTCCATTAAATCATAGAATATCCCAAGTTGTAATTGACCCCTAAGGATCACTGAGTCCATCTCCCAGCTGATATTTGGGACCACCCAAATATCAGACCATATGTCTGAGAGCATTGTCCAAATTCTTGAACTCCGGCAGCTCAGTGCAGTGATCACTTCCCTGGGGAGCCTGTTCCATGCCTGACCACACCCTGGTGATGAACAGCTCGACCCTTCCCTGATACAGCTCTTAGCCGTTCCTTCAGGTTCTATCACTGTCGCTAGACAGCAGAGATCTGAACCTCTTGCCCAGATCACAGTATTGTATACCTGCTGGGAAGCCACTTTGTGTCACGAATGTATTGAGGTAGTGTGTTCTGGGTGACTGGGTAAATAGCAGTCCTTCGGGATGATCTTGAGAGGAAAACTTGCTGTATAGGCTTTATCTTGTCCTTTCTGCTGTATAGATACAGGCTTGAATTCGTTTTGTATGTATCTTTGTAACAGTGTAGGAAATTGTATTTCAACTTGTTTGTTCCTCTCTCACTTTACAGGAGCTACAGTGAAGCCTCCGTCATCAGATTATGGTGAGTTTCCCTGTAATGTCTTTTACTGTCAAGTGTAGTTGTATTGACCAGTTTGAGACCTTGAATTTTTCAGTTTAGTGGCCCGGGGAGCTGTGATATTTCTGTAAAACAAAGCAATTACCTAATGGCAAAAGAATTTCTGTATTTTGGAGTCTTTTGCTACGTGCTTTTACAAAGTTGCTCCATGATTTCACAATCTTAGAGGCCCTGCGAGAATTCCTTTTGTTGGTTTTCAGTCTGCATGTTCTGAGCTTGCTCATCTTGAGTATGCTTACCTTGAGCTGGCCCATGGGTTGTCCCATGATCTCCAAAAGCAGCATGCTGTTGGGCAGATGATGCCTTGTACTTTTGTGGACTTCTGTTGAATGGGCATGCCATTATTTTCTTGGTGAAAGCATTGCTAGTTGCATTTTGTGTAAAAAGTAGTGTAAAGTTAGTTCATTTTTCACACTGCACTTAAAATGTCCCTTCTTTCTTCATAGATGATGGCTTTAACTTGGAAGATGCTCTTCAGCCTAGTAAGTATCAGGATTTTCTTGATACTGCTCAGAGGTATTTGGTGCAATGTCTATCCATCCTGTATTATCTAAATGTAGTAGGGGCACTGAGTTGGTTAAAGTAACAGACCTCACATTTCTTAGCCAAGTCCTATGTGTTTCATTGCTCTGTGTTCACTAGATGGCACTAAGTCCATAAATAATTACTTACAGGAAGTAGCATTTAAATCTGAAGTAATCCATTCTAACACTCTTTGTCTGTAGGTTCCAAGCCAGATCTACCTGCAAAGCCTAAAGACTCTGGTAAGGCTTCTAGCACAGATGCTTGAATCGTGATGTGTGTTTACTGTCCCATTTAAACCTCTAATAATTATTCCTTTTTAATTGGCTGCAATTCATGTGAGCTGTTGGTTTGGATAAATACTGAGAAGTGAGGAAAAATTGCCTTGCAAATAAGCTTTGCAACATTCTTGAGATTCTATAACAAACCTGTTGAGTCAGTTTCCTTTCATACACCTGGTAAAAGAAGCATCTAGTTAGGCAGATAGTGCCTGGTAGCTCTTTGGGCACCATCACTAGACCTGTTGCAGTACAGCCAGCTTAGCTAACACCAAGTACACAGTTCTAAGTGACTGTTTGCTTCTCTCGTTGATTTAGCTATGAAGTTTGCTCTCTGTTAAAGCAGTCTGTTTCCAAACGTTGACATTTTGAAAACAGAGGTGGCTAGTTGAGAAACAGTTGGGTGAGTGAATTATATGGTTAAGGTAGATGAAGAGAGAGGATCCTTTGTAGGATTGGAAGCCTAAGTTGGGGTCTTAGAACTGTGCTCTGAATGGGCCAGCCTCTTCAGGTTGAGAATGCAGAAAGCCTAAGGACACCTGATCTTGTCCAAGAGCCAGGAAGAGATTGATCTGGTACTTTTAAAAGAGGAAACAGCAAAATAATTTGTATCTAGTAGAAAAAAACCTGAAATTTGGTGTTTGAAAATCAGATTTAAAAATTGAAATGCTGCATAAGACTTAGTGAACTTTGCTGTGTATATTTAGGCATAAAAAAGTCTGACATACAGACAAATGTAACATAAACACTATTAATTGCATTAACTCAAAGTACAGTGTTTAACATAAAACAACAGTGCTAGGTAATGTTAAAAAAAAACACAAAACCAACATGATATGGGGGTGATCGATACTATTTTATAAGTCGAGTAGTCTTTCAAGGTCACTATATGCTCTGCTCTTGGTCTCTTCACAGTAGTAAGTTTGGTCACTTTATTCTTTCCTAGTCCGTTTCAGAGTTACTGTATTTTAGACTGCTTTTGATCTTTTAACCTCTCTTTGTTTTTTCCCCTGTGTATCTTTTTCATGTGCAGATAACCCCAGGCCAGCTACACCTGTAAAGCCTAGAGAATCTGGTAAGGCTTCTAGCATAAGCACCTAAATCATGACGTGTCTTTACTATCCCAGTTAAACTTCTAATAATTATTCCTTTCTAATTAGCTGCACAGTATGACAGATATTAGTTTGGATGACACTGAGAACTGAGGGAAAATTGCCTTGCAAATAAGCTTTGCTGCAGTCTTGGAATTCCATAACAAACTTTTTGAGTCACTTTCCTTACAACTATAAAGGAGGGGACAGAGTGTGAGTGTTTGAGACAGTGTTTTTGTTAGATGCATACACTAGTGCACATACATATTGGATTGACTCTGTCTTTACGAACTGAATCCATGCTAGACTTACAAAAGAAGGAGGAACTACATGTGATCTATATTCTTAAAGTATCTAAAGCTCAAAAGTTTTTTTTTTAGTAAATACATATATATATATATATATATTTTATATATATAAATAAAATTTTATTAAATTATTAAAATTATTAAATTATTAAATTATTTAAATTTTATATATAAAATTTATATATAAATATATATATATATATATATAAGTAAATATATATATATATATATATTTAGGGTTATTATATATATTTAGGGTTTTTAAAAGCCCCTAACTCAAGCAATACAATTTTTTTTTGTATTGTAAAGATGGGCTTAAAATACATGCTCTTCCTATTGTGCTTTAGACATCTCTGTCTTTGCCTGGCTCTAAACAAAACAGATTCAGGTGGATGCAGCTATCCTGCTGCCTTAGTTGAGGAATGTGTCGATGAAGAGTTTTTGCTTGGAATGTGTGCCCTGGTTCATGCTCCTTCTCCTGCCTGGTAGACAGCATATGTTTGAATGCAGGTCACATGTGCCTCAGTAGAGTTCTTCTGCTACCCAAATAAAACCTCCTCTGATCTGATGGTTTTAGCTTTGCCGTTTGAAACAGCTTTGCTTTTCGTAAAGATTCATTTGACAGCAGAGGGAAGGCGTAGAACTTCAGGCTCTATCAGATGGGGTCTATTGGAAGTGCAAAAGGACTAGTTCTTCCCATTATCAAGCTAATACTGTAGCCACAGGACTGGCACAGCGAACTCTGGGTTTTTTTTCCTTTTTTTTTTTTTTTTTTTTTTTTTCCCCTCTGACTCATTGTACAGTTTCAAAGGACTGGTTATGACTTAGAAACCCAACTCTGAAAAGCATTCACAACTACAGCTTTGAACAGAAATGCTTCTTTTCTGTCCTTTTTTGCTTTAATAGAGTTGTGAGACTTGAGCTATTCCAGTGAAGTAGCCTACAGAGGTTCTTGCTTGTTTTATACTTGCATTAACACCTGATCTTGGACTCTGTCCTCTCTCATTTACTCAGCATATATATATCTATATACATATATGTATAGTGCTCAACTGATGGGACCTAAGACTGGGAGGGCTTTTGGAATGTGAACATATTGTAATCATGACCCTGAGCTTAGAACCCCCATAGATTCTAACTGAATCAGATGCAGAATATTTGCTTGTCATTATGTGCCTTGAAGTGTCCTTTCACTGAACTTAGAACACATAAGATAATAACGTTTTTACTTTTTATAGACAGCTTTGATGATTCAGATCTATTTGATGGTGGTTTACCAAGAGAAGGAGGTGGAGGTGGTGGCAGCAGTGGTGGCAGTGGTAAGATAGTAGCTTCTGCTTCCTATTGATCCCATGGCTACCTGAGCTTTTGATAAAAGCTTACTTGCAAGCTGGTTAATATGGTCTAATTTTTAACAATTTTGGTTCTAGTATCCGAAACATGACAGGATATTTTTTAGTTCAAAGCCAATGTGTTCTGCCTTTGCCAAAAATACCCAGATAATTAAGAGGTGAAATCAACCTTCAGGGATTTTTACTGTTACGTTTAGATTGATAGGTGTTAAAACTGAGATGTGAATGTGGCGTTTGTTTCAGAATTCATCATGAATATGGCTTTTAAAGGCATCCAGGTATTTGATTGATGTTTTTTTTTTAAGATCTTCTGTGAAATACTCTCAATTTATTTTAGTTCTTATGGTTAAGGAGCCCAAGAGTGGGCTACAAGATGGTCTTTGAGATGTACTCTCAGATTTCACCTGTTCCACAGAATGAATTGATCCTTAGACTTCCAAATGATGCAGGGTATATCTACACTGAATGATATGTAACCATTTTATAGCTTACAAGCATTGGTCTAAATATTCTTCTGTTCATAATTGTTGGGGTGCATCTGAGTATAGAGATGGTCATGGGGAGCAAGTCGCAATATTGGTAATCATTAGTGTGTGGTAGTTAGTCCTGTGTGCATTACTGCAATTTCATTACTTCCTGGTCAGTGTTTGAATAACTTGATGTGGATTTGACATGTAGCAGGTATCTAACAATGTTATCTTAGTGGGTACTGAGGGTAATTTTGGGGAAGCTTTCACCTTCCAAGATTCCTTTGGAACAGTAACTTAAAAATTGACAATTTTAGCAACTGTTGGGACATGTACAGTGTTTTAGTCAGCATGAGTTTCTGTTTCAGAGTTCTACAAGTTTTATAAATTTTATAGTGACAGACCAGGGTAGTGTTTACAGAACTTTAATCTTTTTTTGCTAAGAGAGCAGCAAAGCTATTTAGTAAATGAGGCTGAGATTTGAGGAATGGTAATACATTTTAAGGCTAACCTTGAATTATGTGATGTTCCTGTCCACTGAGTATTCTCCTGTGGTGGAGGGCAAGTTAATTAAATTGGCCTTCACAGATGTGCTGTGCTCATTTTTGTAGAAGCACTGAGTGCCAAAGCCTGGAGTTAACATTACAGTGACTTGTGCTTTGAAAAAAGAAAATTTGAATGCCAGAGAGCTTAATATTATACGGATATGATTATCTGTGTTATATAGATGTATAAGAATGTGTTCATCAGCAAATGGCTTGTCATTTTCCTTGAATAACTGGCAAAAAAAAAGTTGTAATACCACTGTTCTTAGGACGTGTGAAAACTAAACCTTCTGTTCATTCTTGTAGGAGAAAGGGACTCGGTTTCAAATAAGGGTGGAGATGGTGAGGGTAAGTGCAAGAGTTTCTGTGCATGGTGTCTGCATGTCTGAAACTTGTTTCTGTCTTTTCTTTTGTTGCAAATATTCCACTAGAGTGCTTATTAGTGACTGAGGGCTTCAGCTTCAAAATGTAGAATCTAGAACGCCTACCTTCAAGGTTTTCTTTTATACATCTTTGAAATCTCTTTAGGAAATGATTCAAAGTGTCTCAGAGATGCTGGTGCACTGACTGCGTTCATATAACTTAGGTTTGGTCGCGAAAGGGAGGCTTTTTTAAAATAGCAGAGCTTAAGTCACATGTACTCAAGTGTTTTAACAATAGACACTACTGAGAAATTAATGGCTATAAAATTAAAAGACTTACTTTTAATTACTCACAAAGATATAAAAAGTTGATTTATACAGTTCCGTGTTACAATTTCATGTTTATTGGGTTTTAGAAGTGTTCACAGGCTTAGACAATACAAATTTGACATTTTGATACTAAAATAATGTCTGCAAAACCTTTTTTTTCCAGCTTCTCAGGGAGCAATAGCTGGAATTGTAAGTGCTGTGGCTGCCACTGCAATTGGAGCAGTATCTAGTTTCATTGCTTACCAGAAGAAGAAACTCTGTTTCAAACAAAGCGGTAAGAATTCTAAATTACTTTGTTTTCACCTTTTATAGAGTTGCTTTTTTGTATTTTATATGGGAGCTAAAATTTTTACTTTACACATCAGGTAGTTTTAACAATGCAATGAATTCATATCGACTAGGTGTAACCTCTCCTATCCAAGACAGGGATTCTCTAGTATGCTGTGCCCAAAACTTAGACTTTCAAAAGCAGACAGGCTTAAGTTTCTGTTTTCCTCGAAATAAACTACCTCCTACTAAAGAGCGAGCAGGAGATACTACAAGAAAAAATTATTTAAAGAAAACTGATTGGAGGCTGGGGATTACAGACCACCTTCATCCTGGAAAATACACGATCATTTCTAACTTTGTAAATCTTGCATTTGTGTCTTCACAAGATGCTTGCCTCTATATTAGGTTTTTGACATCTACCTGGGTATTTTTCCCCAGATGATCTTCCTTCTGCAGTGGTCCATTCCTTTTCTCCTGAATGGTATGGAACTTGGATCAGAGAACTTGGGAAGTGCTTTAGGTGATAGGTGGGACCAGCAGCTTTGTTTCTGTCTTTCTAGTCTAGTCTATCATTGGTGAAGGGAGGTAATAATACATCAGTCCAACCAGGCACTGGTATTTTTGAATTTGGGAAATTTCAGTGCTAAGCATCTGTTTATTTCCCAGCAGATGAAGAGAATGTGAATATGGACAGCCATAGAGGAGCGCAATCTGAGCCACCTGGTAAGAGGAGATTCTAAACGGAAATGCAGTTGTGTGGGTTTTTTTTTGTGGGGATCCTATGTAAATGCACTTTATTGACATCTAACATTGTGAAGAAAATTGCTTGTTTGTAACTAACAGTACAGCTAACAGTGCTAGGTCAAGATTTCAATCCTGATTATGTGGCTGTTCTTCCCTAGTTTTTAGACTTGGACTTCCTGAAAATGTAGGCAACGTAGGCTAAGATTATTTCCATCAGATATGCAAGCTGCACCCCATCTCATTTTTGCATCAGCAAAACTGCAGTCTGTAACTGCATGTTGGGTCATACAAACCACTACTGTAGAGAGCTATACGGATCTACTAGGATGTGGTTACTTAAGTAAAAATCTGGAATGCAGTATCCCTTGTTAGGCAGGGTACTGGCTTCGTGGCATCAAGCCTCTGCTTACCTGAATTTTTCCACTGTTTCAAATGTCTACTGAAAATACCTGTTACCCAAATACGCTGTTACCTAAGAATATATATATATTAGAATGTATGTTAACTTAGTGTACTAATCTTAAATTGTTTCTCGCCTTTTAGTTCAGCGCACGCTTCTGGAGAACTAAGAGAAATGATGGTGACCATTGAAAACTGGATAGAGAGCCTGTATTCTGCCTGGGGAAAAAAAAAAAGAAAAAAGAAAAAAAAAAAAAAAAAGAAGGAAACAGAACAGTATAATGTAAACAGCAGAGACTGAAACTGTGTGAGAAAACAGTCCATGGTGTTTGAAACATTTTTGAGAGTGTGACTTAGACCTGAGTACTTCTGTATGGTTAGCCCTGTGAAGCAGTGTTGCACACCAATATATGGCCTTAATGACAGGTTCTACCTTTACTCCTATGACAAACGGGTGTGCCTCAAGTGCATTCAGTATGTTTAACTTTTTCTTACCTCTCCAAAAAAATGAGAAGTTTATGTTTTGTTATGCCATTGCTTTCAAGCAGTTCAAACTTTTTTTTCTTTTTTTTTTTTTAAATATCCTGTATGAAGTGAATGTACCAACCAAACAACTTGGGATTTGATGCAGGCACCTGGAAGCAAAGCAATTGAAATAGCTCACTGTTTGTGTGTGATAATGGATCTTGATGTGGGTGCTGCTGATACAGTCTGTGTAGCTGCCTTGGTCAGCCACCAAAAGATAAAAAAAAATCAGAGATGTTTTTGTATATTTTTCATTATATCTGTCTGGTACAGATTCTGAACAAGCATACAGACCCTTGATCCTCTCAGGCTCTTCTTGCATAGCAGCTACTAAGCTGGTCAGATGTGGGAAAGCCTAATTTACAAACCAGAGCCATGACTGTTTTTTGTACAGCTTGTAAGACTGATTATCTGAATTGTTAATGAAGCGCTGGAGAGTGGGGATTAACGTCACCAGGCTCACAAAACCAAAAATGTGAGAGAAAATAACGTGTTACTTTGAATTCAGAAGGCTCATAATACACCCTTAGAAGATGAAAACTGTACCGCAGTTAACAAATACAGACTAACAAGACTGACCAGAGCAACCCTGCCTCACTCCACAAGCATCCACTAAACATACATGTGAAGAATGCTTTTGGATCTGTGAAGGATTGCAATTGCGATGAAAGGCAATGATTGCATTCTCAGCTGAAAGCACTTGTGAGGTTTGCTGTGGCTTTTGGAAGCTACCAGGAGTTTTCAAAGATCCATGGAAGCATAGGAAACTGTGCACTTCATAACAGTTGAAGGACTAAGTCTGGAATAATAACCAGTTCAGGCTGGAAGGAATAGCCCGACTAGTTCTGTTGGCTTTCATTCTAAGTGGTTCTAGTTTTCATGCAGTTTTACAATATTTGTCTTACTAATGTGCCTCAGCCACCTGACAGAGTTCTACAGAAAGATGGTATTTTGTGGAACATTGTAGAAGTCGTTATGAATTTGGATATTAAACATGCACATCTACGCATTCAGATATGAATGTATGCCAATGATAATTCATTTAAGAATTTATTGTACTTATTTCTTAGCCTGCAACAAAGCTTTACACAGATTTTAGTGTTTTGTCGTGATGGAATTAATTTGTAAACTTCTTTTTGCCCCACTTGTGCTTTTAACAGAAAAGTGCTAAAACTTCTAAGTGTTTTCAAGGGTGGAAGAGCAATTTATACGTAAACATCTGATCTATGTAAATAAAAGAAATTAAATGTACAGCTTATCTGCATGAAGAAACATATCAGTGCCAAGTGTAGTGGAAACAGAAATAAATTGGTGTCTATTAAGAACAGAATGAAGGGGAAATTCAAACTTGCTTTTGGTAACTAGACTCTTGAATTCTTTTCCAGCTTTTGCAAGCCATAAAAAAATACTTACTAAACCCTCCTATCATCATTGTGGTTTTTCTTAAAATAAATAATTTAGAAAAAATTAATTACTTTCATTTTAGTAGTAGTCCTAGATAATTTAGTAGTCCTAGAAATGCAACATTCTGGTGCTCTGCCAGAGGAGAAGAATTCAGAGGGAATTTGTCTTCCTGTTTGATTGGGAATTCAGATTTATTTCTTACAAAATCAGTTTAGAAGGAAGTTGGCCATTAGCAACAAGGCTGTGAGCTGTTTTCACCGGGTTTTTACCAATGTGGAAAGAAGAGAAGACACCTGTGTGGAGGTACACAAGAACAAGAACACCTAGATTTGGTAACACAATCTGAGGAAAGTGCGTACAGAAGGTTTAGTATGGGCAACCTATAGGTAAGTTAAGTGTTTCTTGTGCAGCTATCATCTCAGCCTTCGGGAGTTGACGCTATTGCAGGGGTGTTTATGTTCACTAAGTGAGAGGATCAAAACTAAATGAGATGGCAGTGTGAGGCCAAGTGGCAACAGCAACTGGGTTTCTGTTAGTTATGTCTGGATAAAAAGTAGCGTTTTGCTTAGTTTTCAGCTGTTGGGCTATTAATTGATACACCTCTATATGCCTTACTACCCACTGAAGTTTTAGTTTTGTATTATAGCTGAACTGGTCTTGCATGATAACTAAATCGTAGAATCATAGAATAGTTGGGTTGGAAGGGACCGCTAAGATCTCCTTGTTCCAATATCCTAATCCATTCGTTCTCATACTCATTGGGTCAAGAGACATCAAGATATTTTTTTTTTTTTTCCACCATTTTGAGGTATATTTATGGTCATCTCCCATTGATCAGTTGCTACCTGTCCTGACCATGTGGGATGCTAGTGATCTTCAGTGATCCCAAAATTCCTATTTTGGGAATTCATGTTCCAGTTTCCATACAGATCTCAATTTGCCTATGCAGTGGGATGAAAAAAAACTGTTCAGGCCCTAACTGGCAGTTTCAGTCCCGCTGAGGCACCTTTGCCATTAAACTGGGAATGGCAACACAGAGTGCTCTATTTTTCCTATTGCACGTCTCTGAGTTCTGTTTTTTCTCCAGTCTGCCTCCTCGGAGGTAGGAAACTGCATCACTCCTAGAGTTGTTAAAGTTATCTGCAGTAATAGGAGAAAAAAGTTTTAAGTAGGACTATTTTGTCCTAGAATATCATATTACTTTGGCTTCTACAAGGGAGCTGAGGTTGTAGACTAGTTCACCCTAACAGTAAAATGACTGCTTAAAAATGTTCTGATACTTTTCATATGTGATATTCATTTCAGTTACTTCTCCAGACTTGTCCAAAAGAATCATCAAATTGTGGAAATGAAAACAAGCAATTCTTAAAAATGAGATCTGGAAGCCTTTTACTGTCATTCGTGCTCATTTCAAAATCTGTGCCAGATTTTGAATGCAAAGGAAAACTCATTAATACACTTAGCTTTCAGTGTATATTGGACTAATTTGCACTCTCAGTTGTGTATTTCTGTAGTTTTCTGTTTATTGTAGGTCACTATCAAAACCGGATTATCTGTTTTTTCCTCCTCCTTCTACAGATTTCACGTGTCAGGATTCTGAAATACACCCTAACCTTTCCATAAACTGAAACGTTTATCTTCTTTTTGCTCTTTTCTCTTAGGCAGACATAAAGGAAACTTGAAAGAAAGTGAAGAGTTGATTAAGAATTTGGTTAGGAAATGGAATGGAGTAAAAACACAGTTTTTCAAACCCCTGCATTTAGAGTACTTTAAGAACCTCAAGGATGAAATACCAAAATGTCTGCTTCTCCACCTTCAATGATAACTGAAATTCTAGTAAGGATATAGAAATTATATTATTCTGTTGCCAAATTATATCACTGATTCACTTGTGTACTTGGCTTCCATTTAGATGACTGTCTATGATAAACAGATGTTTCAAGATTTTAATTAAAATACTTTTGTTTTTAGGATAAACAATACTGTAGGCTTTCCCCAGTAGTTCTAGTTTATAATTGGATTCTTTCATCTCTGAAAAACTCATACAGTTGGTTGTCCATGCCAAAGAGAGTAATGTCTAACCTCTCTCCACAGGAAGGATGAGGTTAAAACTGGAGAGTTGTGATTGTCCTCTTGTTCTCCTGTCCTTTGTCTCATCTAAAAGAGGCCTGATGTGCTAAAAGCAATTAGTGTAGAGAATAGACAGACATACTGGCCCCATTTCTCCACCCATTTGCTATTTTTTAAAATGTATGGGGCCTTTTTTTGTGAAAGAACAAGTTAAAAAATGAGGCAAGTTGTCCGGTTTGTCAGGTGAATATTAGGTAGAACTATCTTCAAGTAGGAAAAGATTGATAAATGCTTACTCAAAGTGATAAAACTGTGATCTACAATCAGATAAAAAGCTCTGTCTTTGCGCTTAATATGCAATACTTACCACCCTGGGCAAGCTATTGCACAGCTATTTGGCAGAGAGAGTTTAATAAGTCCTACAGGGCCTGAAGAATGTAATTCGAATAAATATCTGGGGCCTTCTGACTCCAGTGATAGGTCCACTCCTTTAGTGTGCCCTTGGGCCTTTTTGGTATTGCTTTTATTTAGCTTGATGAAGTAGTAGCTGGCTTCGGAAGAACTAGACAAGAGGACGCATCATCTTCAAATCAAATGTAATAATCTCAGTATCCAAAGAAAGTATCTTCAAGAACTAGCATCAGCAAACAGGTGACATAAGGTATTCTGCAAAGATTCACTGTCAAGAACAGCTGCTTTGAAGTAAAGCTACTGAAGTCTGTGAGGTGTTTGGACTTGCCTGTGACTAGTATACAGCCTTGCTATCTTTTCTGTTCCTTCAGGCAAATTCATCACTGATATGAAGATTAGCACGGGTGCCTGTTTTTTCTGTGTGTGTTCTGGAAAAAAAAACAATCGTGTGGAAATGCTAGTGTCATGCTCTAATCCTTGTTTTTAAGTGACTGACAGAGTTCTCTTTTTAACCTTTATGTCCTTAACTCTTCTGAGATCAAGCAATAAGCCTGTCAGGAGAGCAATACATAAATTGAGCATTAGATCTTCTAACTTAAAAATGGTTAAGACACGAGATAAAATAAGATAGTCATCTAGTCATTCTGCTTTTTTGAATTTGGGGGGGGGAGGGGGGGGGGGGAAGCACAAATGTGATCAGTTTGAACATCGAGCTTCTTAAATGTCAAATATCACTGGGTTTTATCTGTCCAAATTTTTTACGTTATATCATCCGCTTTCTTGTAGGTGACATAAAAGCATAAATTCAGGACGTAGAACTATTAGCATCTAAAGGAGAGCTATGAAGATGGTGAAGGGCCTGGAGGGCAAGATGTATGAGGAGAGGCTGAGGTCCCTTGGTTTGAACAGACCTGAGGGGAGGCCTGGCGGCGGCTGCAGCTCCTCACAGGGAGCGGAGGGGCAGCGCTGAGCTCTGATCTCTGTGACAGCGACAGGGCCCGAGGGAACGGCATGGAGCTGTCAGGGGAGGGGCAGGGTGGGGGAAAGGTTCTTCACTAAAGGTCAGTGGCTGCCCAAGGCAGTGGTCACAGCCCCAGGCTGCCAGAGTTCAAGGAGAGTCTGGCCAACAATCTCAGACATAGGGTTTGGATTTTGGGTGGTCCTGTGTGGAGCTGGGATTTGGGCTCGATGGTCCTTGTGGTTCCCTTCAGTACAGGGATATTTTTTGTGGTTCTATGATTCCATACTTCACTTTGCAGAAATGCACCTGAGGCCAGCCTTTGCTCCTCACCAGGTGGGAACATCCAGCAACACCAAGAGTGTACAGATATGCTATTAATAGTAGCAAAGTCCTGAGTGTGTTTGCTGCCATAGTCCAAGTATTGCTGACAAAAATGTTTGCAGTTTACATCCCAACAAAAAGGAGCACTCACCAGCGTCCTTGTTGGTGCTGTGTGCCAGTAAGATGATGACAATCCAGTTCAGCAGGCAAATGAACTGGCATACATTTACCACAGAGAGACTATGGCAAGCTGCATTTTAATATATGTAATTAACTGTGATTTTAATATAAGCTCGTGCATGTATACACGATTTCTGTTCTTCTTCCAAAGCTTTTTTTTCCCTCTTGTTTGGACTTTGGCATGGCACTAACTTCAGGATATGCAAGGATATTTAGAAAGTACATTTAGATCAGTGGAAAAAATCAAGACAGGCATATTTACTTCTTGACTAAGAGCATCCACCTGGGACCTGGCCATGCTCCAGGTCAGCAGCCTGACATTCCATGTTAAGTTTACAGTCTTAATTTTTTGTTACGCCTCTGTAGACGATCCCCAATCCTTGCAAAGCAGGCTCTTGGCTTCCACTTCCCTAACTGTGGCTTTCATTAGCAATTTGGACTCTTAAGAGGACTTCCTTTAGCAGCAGTTAGATGTCAGCTGAGAACTGAGCAGGGAAAGAGCACTCTGTACACAGAGTACGTTTGAGAGATTGTTCAGGCATGCTTTGGAGAAGGCCTACCTCCTCTCCCAAGTTATTTCAGTTCCTTTGGCACCACACCCTACTCCGGAGGAGAGGGTGTCAAACAGGTTGGCTGTCCTTCAGGGGAAGAGGTGGAGTAAAAACGCACTGGTTCCAATCTCATTGGGTGCTGCAGGCGGCTCCCCTACTCTCCGCCTTCACCTCCTGGGTGATAAATGCATTTGTTAGAGGGCAGGTGTCACCTACGGGTGCTGTGCATGGCTTTGCTGTAGAAGGGCTGCCTGTGTTTATCATCTTCCCCATACTAGGTGAGGCATTTAGGGACTTCTCCCTGGTCCTCAGTACATCAGTGTGATGGTGAGAGACCTCTTTGGATGTAGCCACTGATTAAAAGTGTCTCCCTCAGACTTTGACACTACCAACATCTACCATCATCTCCTGGGAATAACAATTGGTGCAACCAAAGCCCTGCATAGAAGACCATGGGGAAATTCCGAAGCATCCTTCTTTTCTTCCTTGGTTATCTTCTAGTCCATGTAAGAGGTAAGTGAAATTGGCTTATTTCTAGGGTGTGGCTGCTAAAAAGGAAAAACAACAACAAAAGCTAAACCTCAGCCTCTCAACAAATACACTTGTGTAGAAATCCTTGCTATTTTTGTTGTGACTATTTCATGAGAAACATTCAAGAGCGTTTAGGTAAGTACTTTGGCAGTTTCTAAAGAGATACATAACTTTTGGATCTTCACTGATAACAGTTGTGCTAATTAGAGTTTGCTTATTATCATTTCATAGTTTCCCTTTGGTGTTACTCTCCCGAAATTATTCACAAGCTTGAACTTGAGTATATACTTTTACTAATGGAAGCTGTAAAATGAGTTTCCAGGAGAACTTAACATTTCCAGAAAGACCCTTAGTCAAATGTTTTTTTCATATTTTTAAAGCTTTTCTTGGTAACTGATGTTTAGAAATACATGTTATGTATGTTGTAAAAACAAATGTTGCTGCAGTTTTAAAAGGATTGTGTTTTAATATTGGTATTGATTGATTAACTTTAGCCAAATGAATATATATAATCCAGACGCAGGCTTATTTCTTTATGTGCGGGATTAATGAGGAACACTGAAGACATTTTGTGAATGGATTTTGAAAAATGAATGCAGATGGGGAAAATGTAATCCTTTTGCATTGAGTTTTCATTGTAAACCCTGACGTAATTTTCTTTTAGCAAAGCATTCTGTAAAATTTCATTTGCCATCAAACCAAATAGGCTCATCCTCGTGTGCATCTGACACGTAGCGTTCTGGTTATCTTTTTATTTTGTTGCGTATTACTGCAAATACTTTTAGAGCTATGTTTGACTGCAGGAAGAAGCTGATTGTTAACGACTAGATCTAAAATAGCTGCTGCTCTTCCTCCTACCAGCCTGGATTTAAATGGAGTCCCAGAGAGATCTTGCAGGGATGAGCAGTGGAAAAAACCCGCCTTTAATTAGAAAGGGTTCTTGTAAATATCCCCTAAACTGCAGTAAAAACTTTGATGATAAAATTCAGTGTTTGTTACCATATACTTAAAATAATTTTTTAAAAAACCAAGGAACTACTTGGAAGTCTTCTACAAGTAATGTGTCACTGAAACAGCAGAGCGGCAGGACAGTGACAGCCTGCCCTGTATCATGTTGTGAACAGTGATGATTCACACTCTCTCGTTACTGGCATGTAGTCTTTCTTGTTCTGGAGATCTCTCTTATGCTGAATATTTCTATTTGAATTATCTGAGCATGGGCAAGCTGATTTCCATACACTGTGACACTGTAATTACTAGAGCAGTCAGGCTAACCGTTCTTGCTGCACACATTTAATTAAGAGGCAGTTCAGGCCCTGCTTCAGGGAAGAAGTCATTGCTGGAAGCTGCTGGGGCCTTTTGGCACAGTCTTAAGACCGTGGAAACTATTTAATCCACTTTTGAGAAGCAAAATGAATTATTTTAATTCTGTTGCAACAGCCATTTAATTTTATCATCAAAGTATTCACTTGCTTCAGCAGACATTTATAGGAACCACGTCTCAGCCCTATCCAAGATATGCTGTTAGGAAAGGCTTGGGCATGCTATGGAAAAGCTGGTCTAAGTCTTTAGGATATGAATGTCTATGGCGTGATTCACCCTTTTATATGCAGCCTTAATTTTTACCTAGGCTTTAACCATCTGTGATAGCTCCTAGAAACTGCCAGGTCACTGTGGCCAGGCCAGATGCTATGACTCCCCTTATGATCTAGAGCTTCCTTTGTGTCAAAGCGCCTTCAGCTAGTTGGCTGAACTCTTCTCAACAGAGACACAGCACAACCAAGGACAGTGTTGCTCAAGAAAAGAGAGATTTGACATCATTTAGAAACCTGCATGCTTACTGTGATCTTCTTCAGTGCTTTTTCTCAAGCTCTTTTGTCTTCTGTAATTTTCAAGCTCAGGCAGGTTACATGAGTTCTCCTGTACAAGTTGAGGTGCAACAGCTAATTGCCTAGGTGGCTTTTAGGTCAAATCCAAATGAAAGAAGCCTCATAGAAACTTCTTTTGCTGAAGTTCATGCTAATGTCACAGGTCAGTTACTGTGGCTCAGCTGACCTGCGGTAATCCAACTTCAGCTGTGTCTATAAATCTTGCTTTGGGCATGCAAAGACACAGTTAGGACCTAATTCCCCAGCAACTAAGATTTTCACCTCCTTGAAACACATTGAAGGCTCCTGTTGCGCAATACACCTCAGTTTTTGTCCTGTGTGTACATGTCAGAGGGGAGGTGGTGCAATTTGAGGTCTCTCCTGCATTAAGCTGGAGAACAGCTGCAACTCTCGCTCAGACCTGAGTGCTCAGAAAGGTTCCTTGGCTACCCAGTATAGATATAATCTACCTATCCATATTTTTTAAGACCAGCTGGTAGATTACATAGTTAGTCAATAACAAGGACTATGCAAAAATTGATGATTCAGACAAGTTAATTTTACTCCATTAAATACCGAGTGCTATGCAGGTAAAGAGAATAGCATTGCTAGCCAGTAAACTATGTATCACTGTCCAACCGAGGCTTACTAAGATTTTGACTCAAAACTAGTTGTGTTCTCAGGTTAATTGTCTAGGTGCTTTGCAGGGAGAAAATTACAGACCTGCTTGGATTTCAGATGCTATGTGTCTTAGTTATTATGAATAATGTAGTTTTCACTGGAGTTAAAAGACAGAACAAGAGAGGCTCAAACCCAGTCGCATTTATCTCACACAATTCCATCAAACTCCTGTCGTGCTGTCAGTTTGTGTGGTCCCTGCATACCTGCTGAAGTGCTCACGGTATCAGAGGGGATGTATTAAACAACAAATTCCCTTGTTGCTGAGTACCAAAGCTATTCCACTCCCAACAGCAGAGTTGCTATCTCCTGTAGGCAAGTCGGTACTGCCATCCAAGGGTGTGACTGCAGTGTGATAGGTAGCATACCTGAACTGTTTGAAACACTGCTATCAGCCAAGCTGTTGCAACGCCAGAGCTCAGGAAGAGACAACAATTGTGTTTGCTCAGCTTCTCTGGTTGCTTCTCAAACACTGCTGCCCCTTTGCAAGCCTCAGAGCAGAGCCCAAACTGCCAGTTTTCAGTCTGCATTTTCCCCTTATTTGCATCAGCAATTGCCAATCTCTTTCCAGCCTGCTGAGGACAATAAATAAACAAATGAATGTCAGAAGTCTTTCAAGAGCAGAAATCAACAAAAGTATGCGTTTCTATGGCATTTTGTCTCCTGGCTATGAGGAGATAATTCCATACTGTTTTCATCTTCTCTTTTAACGTTAATCTTCCTTCATTTCCACTTGGAGTCTAAAATCCATGTTTGTTAGCAAAAAATATATATCTAAAATCTTGATTGTAGTACAGCATCTCATGAAGTCAAGTAGGTCATCTGAACTAAAAGAAACCACTTGAATGGGCTATGAAAATATGATCCAGCTTCTGCTGTGTATGCTTTGTCTGACAGCCATGCACTTTGAATTTCTGAGTAATTTATTAACAAAGCTACACCACTGTGCCACATCAATATGCTTTCAGAAGTCAACAATTCTCCAGATTAAATAAAAACAATGGCCAGTGTAGGCACTAAGATTAGCAGACAGAATAAAGCAAACACCTTCCTCCTGCCCAAAGCCTCACAGAAGCAGTAGTGGAGGAACCAGGCACGCACAGAACACACAGAGAACAGGCCTGAACAGCCACAACCCACTGGATCACAATTTCACTTGTTTGTTTTTTTTTAAATTTAATCTAAATGGGGTG
This sequence comes from Alectoris magna, assembly GCA_030625065.1. Taxonomy (NCBI): domain Eukaryota; kingdom Metazoa; phylum Chordata; class Aves; order Galliformes; family Phasianidae; genus Alectoris; species Alectoris magna. The sequence continues at coordinate 68,298,857 of CM060560.1, forward strand.
GCACTTGAGACTTAGAGGAGACTTTGTTGCTATACAGACCTGCTTACTGACCTCCAGCACCTCCTTCCAGCCTTGTTGTTTGAAAGAAAACACATTGCTGATGGTGCAAAGCAGAGCAATTGCAGGCCTCGCTTCTTTGCTACTTTTCTAGAGAGCACAAGTGGAGAATGCATATGAAACACGCTGCCAAAACCCCTGCCCTGACTTGGCAGTGTTATTAATACCCTTGGAACCTTTGTAGATATGCCCACGGAGTACCGTGGCTTCAGGTGCACATGATTTGTTACACAATGGAATTTCTGGAACAAATTTGTCTTCATGTTGGTTACAGAACAGCACTACTAAGGTCTGCGCTGCCCATCCTGCCTGTTGGAGAGCCAAAGGTAGTTCTCTGCCTCTGTTCTGGTGATGGCGATGGGATGAGGTACATGAGAAGATACTCTGAGAAACAGAAGTGACAAAGCCTGGCATCTCTTTGCTGCTTTGTCAGAGGTCCCAACCTCTTTACTCTTTTTGTAATTTTAGGAGACACATCAGCTTCTTCTGCACTCACTCTGGAGTAAGATTCAGAAAATTATATATATTTGATGTTATTTATGCAGGGTGCATCACATCATAAGCAGCAGTAGCTACCTTTGAATAGCTGCTGTTTGTCCGCAGCAAAGCAAACACCATAAAAATAGAAGACCTTCTTTAATGTTTGATGAGACCATGCTGCCCAGACATAAAGCGGTGCTACCACTCCTGCTTTATTAATGCATCTTATTGGCTGGTAATTATTTAAATGTGGTTTTGTATGAATAAGTGAGAAAGACTTTTTCATTTTCTTTGAGTTCAAAACATAAACAGAAGTGTCCTGGCAAAACACGTGAACCCAATAATCAGGTCCATACACTGTGGTCTGTAGACTGGAACTTAGATCTTAATTACAGATTTTAAAGCACACTCAGTTTCCGCCACGCCACCGAGGGGCTGAAATGACAATCATGGTTTATGAAAGGACCGTGGTGGAAAAAGAAATGGTCTAAAGTAACTTCATCAGGAAATATGAATCATTAGAGTTTTACATGAAAGGAACTGTACCCACTCACTGAGGTTTTGTCCATAGTGTCCACTCAGGGGCATAAACCTTTATGTTATTACACGACTTTTCTTATGTGAGTAATTTCCTTTAAACAAACATAAATATTTCCTGAACAAAGTAGGACCAGTAAATGGGCGTGCTCTGAACCAAAGACTTGGGAGAATATGTACCTCACCACAGAGGAAATATGTACAGTGATTATATAATGATCAGAAATGATCCGTGTGAAGAATATCTTACCATTTCTGCTAAAAAAGTGCAGAAGTCCCACAGGTGATTTAGGTATCGTGTTCTTTTCAGGTACCTAACACTTTCAGAAAATTTGTTCTCATCCATGAGTCACTTGTTTCTTCCTCAGTATCTGCCAGCTTCATAATCTTTTAAGCTCATTGTATTCGAAAAACAATTCCTATTTAATCACACTGAAGAAACCTTTTGTTTGTTTGTTTGTTTTTAAACAACGTGAAATCAACTTATTTTCCCTTTTGAGGTACCTAATATGTCTAGTTATTTTTTTTTTCTTTTTTGCTTTCTAATTTACTCGTAACTCAGCTAATCTTATCTCAGTCGTATGACTGCTATCAGTGCACTCAGAGCCCATTAATTTAATCATCTCAATGACAAAAGGACAGAATTCATCCAACACACACATACATTAAAGTTGTACGGCAATACAGATGTACATATACAGACAAACACATTTTCTCATGTATCTAAGCTTCACCTTTAATGATAGACTACATGTACTGAATGCCTGAGGACTTAATTTCCTTTGCTCTACAACCTGACTCCCATTTAACAATATTTATGTTGTCTTGTTTAAATGTCTGTTTCAAAGCCATAAGCTTTGTTCGTACAGATGCAATGCAGGACTTACTGAGGTTCAAAGTTGCACGGTGATGCTATGGTAGCCTTTTGTGAGAAAAATTCTGTCCTCGGTCATGGCTGAGACAGGCTGAGAGAGCTGGGGCTGTTCAGCCTGGGGAAAAGAAGGCTCTAGGGAGACCTAATAGCAGCCTTTCAGTATCTATAGGGAGGCTATAAGAAAGAAGGGGACAGACTCCTTAGCAGGGTCTTTGGTGATACGAAAAGGGGAAATTGTTTCATACTTAAAGAGAAAAGATTTATCTTGGATATAAGGAAACAGACGTATACAGTGAGGGTGGTGACACACTGGCACAGGTTGCCCAGAGATGCAGTGGATGCTCCATCCCTGGAGACATCCAAGGTCAGGCTGGACTGGGCTCTTAGCAACCTGATGTAGCTGTATGTGTCCCTGCTCACTGCAGTGAAGTTGGACTAGTTGACTTTTAAAGGCTCCTTCTAACTCAAAGGGTTCTATGATTCTATAGTGAATAATAGGTAGCATCCACCTGCAGAATCTGTTCTTGATCCTTGTAAACTTTCCTCAAAAACTGTGGGAGATCTGAGAGTGCTAAAGGGTGATGGATGTGTTTAACATTTAGGCTTCATGTTCAACTACAGGCACAAGATGCTGCCATCTGTATTTTAGTTACTTGGGCCACGTTTTCAAATAACAAATACGGGCAAAAGCTTGCACATATTAAATGTGTATCTGACTTTGCAAAGGAGTGACCACCTTGGTGGGCTAAGTTGACCGGGCTAATAGGAAGTGTGAACGCTAATGAAAGAAAATGTCCTGCCTGAAAGAATGATGTCTGTAAAAATAAATGCAATAACTCTACAGTTTGAACTACTGTGTTTTGGTGCTTGGCTTCACGGAGTCCATTCTCTCGTGTGGCTGTCGCGGGGAAATCTAGTGGTAGCAATTGAAGCCAGACCTATTATTCAAAGTTCTGCGGGCACAACTCCAGTGTTTGGTGGAAAGGAAGGAATTGCATCCCCAGTAATCCTGGAAGTATCAGCAAAAGTCCTGCTGTTAGTATTGTTCATTGTGTTTGAGCAGATTGTACAAACATCATTGCAACAGCTTCTTTCTCAGTACAAACAGTATATCCATCTGGAAGGTTTGCTTTCTTAGCTTAGCATTTTCTTGTTTGCCAATAAGGACTGTACTATGGTGTCAGACAGGAGCATATAAGCATCTTTGAAGAACAGTCTAAGAACAGTTGTGAGCCACACAAGAAAAAGCACTACTGCAGTCATTTCATTTTTATGTGCAAACAGGGGTACTCCCAGAAGAAAGGCTAGAAGTGATGCCAAGAGATAGCATACTAACCCAAAGCAGTAATAACAGAGATAATTCTGATCTAGCACAACCTGCGTAACTAAATCTCTTCATAACTTCATGCATGTTATATATCTATTACAAAGGAATTTTTATTTTTTCCCTACTGAAGTCCCTTCCCTTCCTTTCCCTTCCCTTCCCTTCCTCCCTATTTCTCTCTCTTTCTTTCTCCCTTTGTCTCTTTCTTTCTCATTCTCATGAGTATACTTCCAGCTGTTTCTATTATGGAAGCTGTTTAAAAAAGGTCATTTATGTAGGTGAAAAACACAGTTATGTGAAGTTATGAAGATGCTTGTCTAATTTATTCTTGATGCCATTTATCTTGAGAGTTCCCTGAAGTGACTGCAGTTCCTATTGAGGACTGAGTCTCTGATTTGTTTTTCTTTTTAGACCCACCATTTGGTGGATGAGATCTGGGCTGTTCAGCTATTTAACCATCTGTTATCCTCTCAAATTAGTTTCTTAAAATGTCTGGGTACAGTCTCAGAATTGGTAATGATCATTTAAAATTCTGCTCCACAAAATCTTACTTCTTGGCAACCATTGATGTTATTGTCGAAGGAAGTTGGGATAGAAGTCCAAGCAATCTTTTCAGTTTATTGGAATATCATTTACCATGCTACACAGATGTCCACATACTGCCCATCTGTCAAGGCTTATATTTACATAATCAGAGAAACTTCAGCATAGGTTCCTTTCTTACTCCCTATCAGTCATTCTGTGTTGGGGCCATCGGTGCCTGTTTCTTTTTATTATCTGGCTGATCATCAGAAATAACAAAAATTCAATCTGAATATTTTCTGCAGGGGATTCTCAGGCTTCTTTTTTATTCTCCTTAACATTTTGGTAGTCTTGCATTTCTCCCTTGCTGTCTCAAAGCGGCGCCTCTTTATCTACCATTTCAGCCACAGAGCAGACATACAACTGAAGAGGGAAACCAGATGAGGTATTTCAGAAGAAGGGCAAATGTCAGTTACTGATTCCTTTTCTCATGTGATTGAAAGCATGTGCATGATCTTGTCTGAATGCCACCATACTTTTGAATTAGAGAACTCTGTTGTTGTTGTTTTTTTTTCTTTCTCCTGACCTGAAAGATACACTACACTTGGAAGTTTTCTGTAGTCTTCACTTAGAAACCAATTTTATCAAATTCTCTAAGCATTAAGACCTCCGTAGCTGCTTTCTGCAGCATTAGTTCCTGCATGCCAGGACTTATAACCCAGGACCAGGTTAGGCCAACAACTTTTTGGTCTTTCAGTATTATTTCGATGGCTCACCTCAATGCAAAGTTTCAGCCCTTCTGGGAAGGGTTAAAAAAAAAAAAAAAAGAAAAGCCTTCAGCTTTCAGGATGCCATTTGAGAATGATGATTTATACCGAGGATAAAATCAAAGGACACCCAAACTGAACTTGCTGGTATTTCTGTCACTAAAATATACTTCAGAAAAGCATAATTTGACCATATATGATCTTTGAGGTACCTTCCAACCCTAGCAATTCTATGTTTCTATGTGCCTGATCTATTAAGTGGCAACCCTGCTCACAGCAGGAGGGCTGGAACTAGTTGATCTTCCCTTCCAACACAGCCTGTTCTATGGTTCTGTTGTTTTGTGATTTAAGTGTTAGGAGCAGGACGCACACAGGCTGGCAGGGCTGGGTGACAAGGCTGGGCTGAGGCCTGGCCAGTGGGTGGGATCTGCCCTTGGCCTGCAGGTTCATAGCCAGGCATGGCACAGCTGTGACATAGATCCTGGCCTTATCACGGATATGGCTGTGACATAGATTGCTGGCTTGGGGCCAGCAAAGGAGTATTGGCTGAGGAAACCCATTGTCGATTTCATGTATTGTTGCATTTAATGGAAGAACAGGCATGTAGGATATTGTTGATGTAAGGGCCTAGCTGAGAGGTTAGTGGACCCAAACAGCCAGGGTAAGAGTAGGGGACATTCCACAAGCAGCTCAAATTATGAAATAAAATGTTTGTATGGTAGCATTAGCGGGACAGTGTTATGCTGTTACCTACTTTTCCCTTCCAAACATGAGTTTGCCACTCTGTTGTATAGGGACAGTTTTGCTTCCGAGACCGCTCACTATTCAGCATTCTGGCCTGGTTTTATCTTTCAGACACCAGCTATAATTAAGTTCACAGACTTATGTGAAAATCCTCACAGGTGTCAAAAAGGTTTCACTTTATACTTCCTTGCTGCTCTCTTATTTGAGGATCATGCAGTGTTCTACCACTGATTAACTAATCTTCCTAGGAGTTCTTTGACACAGACAAGGGCTGTTATCAAAGCAGTAATCAACAGAGACAGTGACATGAAGCCTGTCAGCACCTGTGGAGTTGAGGCTGACACCCGTGCTGAGTTGAGGGGCATCTTCAACAGTCCCCATATACTTCCCAGCTTCCCCACTCCGACATTAATGCTTTTCTTGCTGTGAAGACTTTGATCCCTTCCAAGAAAAACACTTCAGCCTAGAGCTAGGTACTAAGCCTTTTAAGCATACTGGTAAACAGGTGCAGAGTAGGAAACTCGTGTGGTAGACACAGTAAAGCATTCCTGCTTGGAAAAGCCAAGACACGGGGTGCCTTTCAGTGGGTCTGTGTGTTCTGACCTTTTATTTGGCATGCAGGCACAGGAAAATTGGGGTTTTGGTCTGGGTGAGGACTGCTGGATAGCTGCTTTGTAAAGAGGTGAATCACAAAGACTATGTATTAAAAAGGCATGGCCGATCACAGAGAGAGGAATGTATGTCGATCCCTGCAAAAGTAATGCCTCCTATTTATTTCCTTGGAAACTGCAACAGATACAAAGAGCACAATAATATTATTTGGTAGAGCAAATTCTCAGCTACAAAACCCTGTTTTTCAACATAATCACCACCATTATCTATGCATTTTTACCAGTGATGAATAAGAAAAGCCTGCATGCCACACTTGTAAAAATCTGCACTAGCAGAGGAGACCAACTGTTGCTGTCACCACTGCTGAAAAGCACCACCCACCTCCTCACTGCTCGTATCCACTATTTGGTCTCCATCAGTGTTCAGCATCAGTAAATGGGTATCTTTTTTTTTTTTTTTTTTCTGCATGGAGGAATTCATTGACACACCTTGGCTTCATCCACACTTCTGTGTCAGATGCCATATGGACAGACTGCCCCACTGCTACTATCTAACACAAGGCAACAACATGTAATGGAATATTGATGGGAAGGTTCAACCTCTACTGCCATACACTAACATCCACTTCTGATATAGTGGGCCAACACTGTAAAACAGGAGGCACTACAATCAGAGCAGCCCTTGTTAATCTCAGATGAATACCTGTATTTGCTCAGTTCAGACTTTGGTTTACATATGTTTAATATTTTCTGTTTTTATTTTCCTTTTTTTTTTTTTTCACCTGCTAACTTCAGAGATCAGGATGCTCATTTCCTTGCTGTGACATTTAATGATGTCATTGTCACCTAAGACAGAACACAAAGGGTTCTTTTCTCTTTTCCTTTTTATTTAAGGTTCAGTGAAACTAAATTATATGAACACATAGTTCTATGTATTAGTGCTCACATATTTTACAGAAAGACCTGAAAAACTAAGCTGATTGGGGTGACAAGTGACCTCAGGGCAGGGATGCCAGGAGAGCTGATGACTGTGGTCATTCAGGGCCCCACACAGGGGCAGGGACAAGGGCCAACAGCTTGCTCTGGGCAAGCTCCTGTTTGAGTCGTTTTCCATTCTGCCTATTCTAAGTAGGGTTCTGGCTTTATCCAGAGCCCTCAGGGGTCAGAGATATCTGCCTGCTGATGGTCTCTGCTTCCTTTTAGGTCAACGTGACTTCGATTTAGCTGATGCTCTCGATCACCCAGGTAGGTGTCCTTATTTTCCTATGATATTTAGATCTAATAATAAATTTTAAGTGCTTTCAATTTTTTTGAGAACTGGAACATGAAGAGGGTAGTACTTCAATTAAAAGTATGGAGGGCAGGAAAATGTCAGATTTTTAAGTTACATACAACTGAAAACTGATGCTTTTCTGTTTTGTTTTTAAAACATAACTTTTTTGTCGTAAAATCATTTTTCTCTTTAAAACAAATAAACAAAAAAAAATAAAATAAAATAGGTGTTAGAAACATATGCATCATGGCAGAAACTGAAAAGGATGGGATAAAGATTTACTGAATACAGCTCTCTAAAATTGCAGATACTTTCTTTTGATATTTGAACAATGTTAAGAGTTTATTGTTGTATTTTTTTGTATATATCATTGGCTCACACAGAGGATATAATTACCAGGAAGCCCACAGTGATCAGAAGACCAACAAGACCTCTGATGAGTAAGTAATACAGACAACAGTCTGCATTTTCCATTAATGGAAATTAATGGAAATTCCATACATATACTGTCTTGCATGAGATTCTTGCTGTATTTGTTAACGTGCCATTCCTAAGACAATTTGTGTGAATTTGTGTCCTCTGCATGTAAAGTAAGTTATTTTTGGCCAACTATCAATTGCATGTCTTTACTATTTCCAGTAAGTCTTTAGAGCATGACTGGCCACAAATGGCATTTTATTTCTGAATGGTCCTCTTAATACTTTTCTAACCTGTACTGACATCCCTGGGGAGTATAAAAATGGGTAACTGTAGCTAAAAATTGATAACTGTGCTTCTTTTTTTTTTTTTTTTTTTTTTTTTTTTTGCATTATCTCTTCTTTTAGCATGTGTTCTCGATGCCTGATAACAGGCTTGGATATCATCTAGTTTTGATTGCTATAATGACCTAAGTCAGAAAGGAAAAAAACTGGGAAGAGCAGAGAGGGTTGAAAGGTTTCAGCTGTATTTTTGAGTATTACCAATGATAACTTTCAATGAATGGCTGTTACTGTTCAAAAAAAAACCAAACAACAAAAAACAACAAACTCGAAACAACACAAAACCACATGCATATTTATGCCTGAACATTTTAAAACATTTTCTAACAACACAGACATTTTTCACCTAAATTACACCAAAGGAAGCAGGAAATGCTGAATAACATTAGCCCACAGAACAACTATATTGCTTTTCCTAGATAAATATTGCTGTAAGATTTTTAGGGCTACATGTTCCACATGATGCTAGCTCACTCTGTGCAAGCAGGGCAGTGTTTTGTGAATGTGGTAGCTACTGGATCCTGTGCATTCTTCCTTCCCTCTTGCTTTTGTGAAGTGAATCTGTGTTTGACCTAGATTAGAAGCATCTGTTGCAAAGTACAGTGAAGCCACTGCTCTCAATTTCCTTTAAAGTCAGTGGGGAGTAATCAGCAAGTCTAACAACAGTTCACGTAATCCTAAATGTGGATCAGTTCTCATCCTAATATAGATATTTTAAGTAGGTTACCTGAATCATGCCCTCAGAGACTCTGTCCTTGGTCATGCTAGGAGGCTAAGTCAGAAATCAGTAGTTACTGTGATACTGCCTCAGTCAAGTGAGAGGAATTGAGTTTTTAGAGACTTCTAAATCTGTTAGACATGTGACAGTGGGAGGGCTGCCCTACCTGAATTGACTTTGCTAATTCTTGGGAATGAAGAATGCTATGTCTTCCAAAATATATTGTGGAGTCTCTCCCAGCACTAGCAAGGATTGCAGGCAGTTTAAAATCAATTAGAACAAGTTTTTAGAAAGTTCTGAAATATGTTGCTGGGTTTGGAAATGTTCAGAGGCACAATATAAAAGTGTGTCCTAATGTGTACCTGATGTTTTATACTAACCTGGATATTTCTTCTATGTCTCATTTAGCCAGTGTCACTGAGAAACATGTCTGGCTGAGATGATGATGTTGGTAGAGTAGGATCCAATTACTGTATGTGCCCTCTCCTCCAGGTATCATTTCCCACATAAGAATCCCTGTCTGAGCTGAAGCTGTCCTGCAGGTATTTTTCAGTGGAAGGGAAAGATTAAGTTTATTTTTGAAATCTCTTAATAAGTAGGTTTTAGCCACTCATACCCATCCTACATTCTTATCTCTAAACTGGAGAGAGATGGATTTGAGGGCTGGACTAGTAGCTGGATAAAGGGTTGGTTGGGTGGTCATAGCCAGAGGGTTATTGTCAATTGTTCCGTGTACAGGTGGAAGCCAGTGATAAGTGATGTCCCCCAGGGGTATGTCTTGGAACTGGTGGTCTTCAACATCTTTATAAATGACATAGACAGTGGGATTGAGTGTACCCTCAGCAGATGATGCTAAAATGAGTGGTGTGGTTGACTCCATAGAAGGGACAGATGCCATACAGAGGGACCTGGACAAGCTCAAAAAGTGGTCACATGAGAATCTAATGAAGTTTAACAAGGCCAGGTGCAAGAGGTGCAAGATGTTGCATTTGGGTAGAGGCAGTCCCAGATACGAGTACAGACTGGGAGAAGAACTCATGGAGAGCAGCCCTGACTCGGGGATCCTGATGGGTGAAAAGTTGGACATGAGCCAGCAGTGTGGGCTTGAAGCCTGGAAGGCCAATGGTATTCTGGGCTGCATCAGAAGAGGGGTGGCCAGCAGGGAGAGGGGGATATCCTCATCTTCTCTGACCTTGTGAAATCCCATCTGGAATGCTGCATCCAGGCTTGGGGCCCCCAGTACAGAAAGAATGCAAAGCTGTTGGAGCAGATCCAGAGGAGGACTACAAAGACAATCAAAGAGCTGGAGCACCTCTCCTGTGAAGAAAGGCTGAGGGAGTTGGGGTTGTTCAACCTGGAGAAGACTCCAGGGAGACCTCATTACGAACTTACAATACTTGAAGGGAGCTTAGAAGCAAGAGGGGGACCTACTTTTTACATGGTCTGATAATGATAGGCCAAGGGGAAATAGCTTTAAACTAAAAGAGGGGAGATTTAGGTTAGATGTTAGGAAGAAGTTTTTTACTCAGAGGGCAGTAAGGTGCTGGCACAGCTGCCCAGAGAAGCTGTGGTGCCCCATCCCTGGAGGTGCTCAAGGCCGGGTTGGATGGAGCCCTGGGCAGCCTGAGCTGGTGGGGGGCAGCCCTGCCCACAACAAGGGGTGGGAACTGAAGGATCTTTAAGGTCCCTTCCAAACTAAGCCATTCTATGATTCTGGAATTCCATGATTTAATTGTCATACACTCAAACCAACAGTCAAGAGCACTGAGATTTTTGTGTTCAAGTTGTCTAGTGAGCATCATGTGCAACCCAGGATAAGGTACATCAGCTTTCAGCCCTTGTCATGCCTTTGTGGTACTTCTTGATAAGGAATGGCAAGTTAGTTTTGAACAGATGCTTCATACCTTTCACAAGTCATCAGCTATTATGGTAAGGTCCTCATAAACTTGCTTACTGAAGCCTCTCTGTACCTTAGGCCAGCATGCTGCCCACTGTCTGTTTTTACTTGTGTGGGATACATATACTATGTTTTTAGTCTGTTTTCTGGATGAACTAGCAGGAAAATAATGGTACAGGTTATCACCTGTATATGCTGCAACCTTTGTATTTAGAGTGCCCTTCTGCTTTTCTTCTGCTGACAAGTCACCTGTGCTGCTTTATCAGAGTGCAGGCTTTGACAGAAACAACACATTCCTCAATTTTACAGCTGAAAATGGTGACCTTTGCCATCTGTTCTTTTAACCCTTTGTTCTGTTGTTTCTTCTTGTGCTTACAGACGTGTTTCCATTCATACTTAATTCATACTGATCTCAGCATCTCTCTAGCAAATCTCTGCACGAAGCCTCCAGGGCAGAACCCTGCATTTTACCTGAATTCTTAGTTTTGATAATAGACTATTGCTTCTTAAAGTACCAACCTTTGACATGAAAAGCTATTTTTGCAATGCAGCTCTGTTCTATCTAGACAGGATTAACACCTGGTTTGACAAAGCATACCTACTCATGCAGTACGAATATGATTATATTCCTGCAAGGTTTCCTGGAGACATCAAAGCATTTCTGAGTATTTATATTTAAATATGATGAGAATAGAAACTGTGCAAAAAGTAGCTTCCTGTTTGTTCTCTTTGGATGGAAAGAACACATGACAGCAGATATGCATTGTGATGCCTTATAAAGAAAAAAAAAACGTATGTTTGAATGTCTATCTAATTTTCTTTGGCAATTAGGATTGTTATTAAAATCTAGGGAGATTTTGCTTCTTCTTCAGATTGATGGTATATCTCCATATTTATTAGAAGCAAGAAAGTGATCTCTGGGCTTAATAGCATCTGCCTAATATACTTCTGCACATGAATCAGTGACCTTTGAGAGCTCACTGTTGTTCCACACACCCTAAAATATCACCTACATACTCTTTCTACTCCTGAAAGTTGTGCATCTTATGCAGCTCATTGGCAAATTGTCTATTTAATGGAAAGTTCCATTTCAGCTACTCCAAGGCACATGCACAGTCTTAGGGAATGATAACGTCTTGCTGATTCACTGCAAAATGTGCCTGTGCAGAGTCTGAAGCACATTTTAATACTTTTATAGCTCCGCCAAAGATAAACAGATCATCACTCGATCTAAGACAGGCACAGATGATTACTTGAAGCACAATTTTTTTATATCACCATGACCCTTACATAAATTAGTTAATTCAATTCTGTCTTCCTAAGTAGGTTTATTACTTCCCAAGATTTTTTTTCTAGAAATAGGTGCAAAAAATTACACCTGAGCCAAGTATACACATACCAGCTTGAACTACAAACATAGAAGTTAATAAATATAAACAAATCAAACAAATAAATAGATGCACTTTAATATTCTAACATAACTGGTTTTACTTACATAACCTGCACATATATGAAAGATGTACAGACTTTGCTTCTAGTATAAGATTTATTCTGAAGGAATGCATCCTTTGTAGTTGGAGTGGAAAGCATGATGTAAATTGTTAATTATTTTGTGGGCAAATATTAAACTTTATAAGGTTTTTTATTTTTTTTTTTCGGGAAAAGTGGAATATCTTACTTGAATTTGTGGTTATTATCTGAAAAAAATTTTGCTTGTAAACCACTGTTTTACATTTTCTGTTAATAACCAACGTTTCACTTCCCTCAAGAGGTCTGCCCTGCTTAGTTATATAAATCTTCTTCCTTTTCATTTGTTAGACAATGATCTGCATTTAGGAGATGCGCTTGGTGGGGGTGAGTACTTTCTTCTTTTCTCAGATATGTTGTGGTTTAGTGAGTTTGGGGGGTTTTTTAGTACTCTCTTTTTTTTTTTTTTTTTTTTTGAAGTCTGTCTTGGGCAAAAAGATTTCAAGACTGCAACATAATCTGTAGTAAAGGACGCCATGCCCATATGCCAGAGGCCAGCACGCAGAGTGGGGACACAAGGATGGGCTGTGTCTGGCTCCCAGCTACAGGGATTTGTATGCTGGCCTATTTGTACGAACTGAAGTCTGCTATGGTTAACATCTCCATATTGTGGTACCGTGGCCATGACGGGGGACTGCACACATTGCCCAGTCAGCCATCATGGTCTGTAGAGACAACCTCTCAGAGAAGGTTGAAGACAACAGATAACGCCAGCAGTTTGTTTAACTATCATAAGTGAATCTGCCGAAGATTAGGAATCAGAGGTAACAGTGAACAGAGATGAGTGTTTTAGCTCTGCTGGCCATAAATCAGAAATGCAGGAGGGAATGGTTCAGAGGTAAGCACTGATGGATATGATACAGTTTAGGCTTCAGGCAATCAAGGAAGTTACCTGCTGTAACTTCCACTTATTTCTATAACATGTAAACCTCATCTAGGACATATTTATAGCATGTGCTGAGCTGTGTAAATGCACAACATCCAAGACGCCGGAAAATTTTGCACTTCATTTTACTTGGTGTGTTTGGAGGTATCCTTGGCATTTGAAATACTCTAGAAAGGTTCTTGCACTCTGTAATAATCTACAGTCTGGGCAGCATTGAATCAAGGCATAAAATTCCACTTGAATCAAGGCTACAGAAAAGAAAAACAAAAATAAATTTTAAAAAGGAAGAAAAATAAATGTAACTCCTATTGCAGTGATCTGGTTTATTCATGTTTCAGACACAGAGAATCATACTGCTTATGTTGTTCAGGTTCTCCTCTAAAATCTCATACATGTGCTGAATGACGTTCATCCACACTTCATAAGGCTGAATAAAGTTTTGTTGATAAGTCCCATATTTATGCTGTCATTTCTTCCTGCTCATACTGATTGTTCCATTCTTGAAAGTTTTTTCTGAGTATGTTGATGAGAGGGTGGTTATAACATGTTGGTTAAATTATTAATGAATTACTTAAGTATCTTCTGTAAAAATCATCTCATTCAGTGGTTAGCACATGATGTTTCTTTTGACTTTCATTTCTTTGGTCAATTTTCAGTTCGTGTTTTTAACTGAAATTCATGTACTGTGATGGAATTAATGATATATACCTCATTATCAGTAGCTGTGGAGACGTTATCTTCTCAGCATCTGTGATGCAGAGTACATCTTATTGTGTATAAGGAACACAACTGCAGCATGGTAATGGGAATGAACAATGACTTTGGTAGTTTTCCACTTCAGTGCCGAGTGTTAGTTCGGAACACATGGTTCTGGAACAAAGAAAGTCTATTCTTCTATTAAGTAGAATTAATTGGGCAAAGTCTGATTCAACAAAGCTTTAAGAGTGTATCTAAAATCCACTGAATGCAGTAGGATAAAATCATGCTGAAAGCCGAGCATATCTCTAAATAATTTGCTGAATCAGAACTTAACTTACAAACAGAAGTGTTATATTCAGCATGTAGGCAAGAAGAGACCATAAAGAAAGAGCATCTGACATGAATTGTAGGTGAAAGAAAGATTTAAGGGGAGGGAGGGAAGCTGCCATATATTTCAGTAGCCTGACTTTGATTTATTCAGAGCTAAATTTGCTGCCTGACTACGTGAGCAGTTAAATATGCTACTGACCTGGTTGGGGGCAGCAAGTGAGGGCCTGCTGTATGGATTAAGAGCAGCCATGGGCATTTTTTCTCAGTCAGTCCGTTACTTCAGCATTGTGTGTGAAATTTGGAAATTGCTACTTGTGACCACATATCTTTCTCTATAAAGTTCCTCTCTTCCCAGTACTGTGGCAGGAATTAGACAAAATGCCAGCTCAAAGTCAAAAGGAAAAACAAGCTGAAATCTGACTATATTTTGCACTGTTTAAAAGTATAAAATTCATCATGCATGAGATGAATTCAGTATATGTTCAGTGAAACTGCTGCCCGGTTCATAATAATACCTGCTGAGGGCACAGAAATAACCTCTTGTCTCCTGACCAGCCCAGAACACTTTCAGGTCTGTGTCACTGCACCACTGGCGCCCTGCAGTAGCATACTGTCCTTTCCAGCTGTCAGAATAAAGTAATATTAGCGTGTGCCAGAAGTACAAGAAACATTTCCCTTGGACATTTTTTGAGCTCTTCTGTCATTTCAGTTTTGAAAAATTTCCATTTTCTAATTATCTTCAGTACCTTGTAATTTATTGGCATATTGCTTGAAACTTTTTAACCTACTGACAAGGTCATTTTCTGAATTCATCAGGGGACAGATGAGCAATAGGCATATATTTTCAGGTTATCATACTCTTTATTTACAGCTCCCTGTTCTGTTTCTCCAGCCATCTAACTATTTATTGTCAATAGGTGACATCCCAAGACAGCCATTATACCCACCTCTTCCACCACGACCTGGAAGCCATAGTAATTCTGGTAAGAATATTTTTCCTTAGAAAATCTAGCACTAGGAACTGTTCAGAGAAGATATGTTGAACACTTTACTCTCTTATTTCTTTATTCATAATTTTTATCATCCCTTCCTGCCATTTCCTTTTTATTTTTATTTTATTATTATTACTTTTTTTCACTATTCCTGACCCAGTGTTTGGAAGGATTTTCTGAGCTTTTGTTCTGGCACCATAAAACTTTTCTGCCTCCCCAAAGCAGAGGACATTGACTTCTAAGTGGCATGAGACTAATATTTATCTTGTTTCTCCTTTCATTTTGGGAATGTATACACAGAACCATGCTAAGGTTCAAATATGACATCTATCTACATGAAGTGGATAAGGCTATGTACAAATCCATACTGAGATATGGATTTGAGAAGGATCTAGGGTATACAACATGTGGGATAGGGGGAGATGGATTTAAGATCCTTTTGACTATTGTCCCAGATACCCACTCAAGTACAACGGAGGTGATACATCTATCCTAGCTACTGCCATGTATCTCGTATTTACTTCTGGTATGACTGTAGTGATGCTTTCTGGATGTGCCCTTCTGGAGTCTTTCCTAGAAGGGACCTACTGGCTTCCCACTACAAGAGCTGCTGGGATTTGAGATGTCCTTGCTATATTTGGATATATTCCATTGAAGCTCCAGGTTCACACATCCCGCGAGCGTCTACTTCTGTGAATAGAGCTGGGCCAGTTAATGAGCAGGGTTTTTGCATATTGTATTTAGGACCCTAAAGTGGCTCCAAGATTCAGGCTCCTAAATACAGAACAAATTTAACATATTTACAAACTTACGTGTCTTCATGCTCAGAATGGGTAGACAGCAACAGTACTTTAGCTTCCAGTGAACGTAAATGGGTGACTACTTCTGTAAGACAGCTGCCATACGGACACTGGGATTTCAAAGGTCCCTCACCTTTCCCAAGAACTGTTACAAAAAAGCCAGAGAAGGGAACTGAAGAGGTTACCACTGTTCAGATAATTTTGCAAGAGAAACCCTAATTTTTATCTTGCAGGAGGATTTAATGACTTCGATCTCGTTGATGGGAAGCCTTTACCGCCACACATAGCAGGTAGAATTTGACGATTCTCGTTGCGTTTTCTCTCTAATACTTATAAATCAGAGCTGACTGGTTTTGCTTTAGCACAAATGTTTATTACTGAAGGTGTAGGACAAGACTCTGCTATTTTTATTTAGACTAGTCATCTTTCTCCATGGCTTTTAGCACAAAGCTTTAGCTCCTTTGAAACATATCCCTAAATGCCTTGCAAGGTTAAGCCAGAACCTTGCAGGATTGATTCCTTCAAATTCTGTTTGGACAGTCCCAAAGCAAGGGGCTTCTGCTGAGAACTGAAAGTAGACACTCCAAGTCTACGATCTTGACAGAAATCATTTTATTGTCCGGAAGTAAAGGATAACAAGAGTAGAGTGTTGGCTTCCTATTTCCTTTAAATCAGTCTGATGTAGACAGCTAAGGATTATCTTTTTGTTTATATTCTTCAGGCAGTGTTCTTCTACAAAAATGAAGTGGCAGGAAGAAGGAACTCTATTCCTCCTGCTGACACTGATGCCAGTCAGGATTAGAATCAGAGCTTCTCTGTCCCAGAATCCCACTCTAGCTGCCCCATTTCACCTTGTAGGAAATGCAGAATACTTTGTTCTCAAAATATGATGAAAGACAATTTTTGATTAAACTTTATCCTCTGTTCCAGGAGAAGAAGGGCATAATTTCAATCATGGTGGAAACACGGGTATAGTAAACAATTTATTCTATAATTTGTTTCAGATCACCATAAATAGTGAGAAGATGTTAGCCTTATAAAAGTGGTACACATGTTAAATGATGCTGTATGACTCTGTTTTCTTGCTTGCAACATTATTTCCAGTCTTCTGTTTAATTCTACTTAATGGATTTCCAATGTCTCACCATACGATTTTCAAAGTTTTACAAAAAACACATGTTTGTAGATAATATACCTTAGTTATACTATTTCACGGCATCTGAAAAAAAAAAATATCTCTCTTGTTTTCTACAGATTCAGGATTAATAGCTGGAGTTACGTCTCCTATAATTTCTGCTTTTGTGATATTAGTTGTTGGATCAATAGCGGCCTACACAGCTTACAAGAACAACAAGCTTTGTTTCAAACCACGTGGTAAGACAAAATTAGTCACTTTCTGTGTTGAAGTAGATGGGAATTTTACAAAAGAAAATAAATCTGTGGGTGCAGAAATAAGCCAATCATGGCAGCATATGAAAGTCTCCTCCAAACATTCTCTAGTCTGCATGTGATCTTGGGAATTAATATTCGCAGTCAATATAGGAAGCCATGATGTACCCAAAGGACAAATATACACCAGTTCTTGAAAGGAACTACATAGTGTGAAGTCTTTGACTGACTGTTATGGCCCTGAGCCCACAGATCAGCTTGAATCACCTGGGTCAGCCTCATGTTGGGCTTTCCATATACCCTCTGGTCAGGGTTCCAATTTCAGCTCATTGCTACCTATCCTGGCCTTGTCTGCATCTGTAGTGTGCCTGCTTAGCCATGGTCCTGGATGGCTGTTTGGATTTCTTGACTTGGTCTTAGGCCTGGCTGGTTGCCTATGTACCTGAGGGTCAGTGGGTTGTCCACAGGACCCTTTTGCCATCATCACCTTGCTCTGGCTTGCCCACTGATTGTGTGGCAGGGTGGCACTGTGCTGGTTAGCCTCTGGTCCAGGCTGCCCTGTGAACATCCTTGGGAGCAGCCCCAATCTTGCAGCTCTCTGGTGCTTAGCTGTGATAAAGGAATTTAAACTTCTAATTTTTGTTATCTATTTTATAATAGGACTAACAACCAATACATTTAACATGTATTAAAAAGTTCACTGGATTGTAAAGACATGAATGAAATGCAGAATGTGTATGCAAAAGTCTTCTCCATCCACACAGAGAAGTTTGCTAGGCTGAGTGCTGCTGGTGTTGCCACAGGGAACTCCAGAGGGGCCAGGTGTTCTCTGGATAGTACTACACAGGGGACAGCCATCTGCATCCCAGGGGGATGTTCTCAGGCTACAGCATAGCCTGGGGATGCACTGTGGGAGGTTATTTGTGCCCAAGGATCTGACAGTCACTTTTTTTTCCATGTCTGTAGGTAAGCTGTAACAAAGGCATCATGTCAGACGCACCTGCCCTCTGAAAAGGGGAGGGAGATAGAGGAAAGGGAAAGGCTGCCCATAGTTCTGTAGTGGTATGAGGTTCCCACCTCATGCCTCAAAGGGACTGGAGAAGAATGAGCACAGAAAGCAGTTGATGTAGAAGCACTGGCAAAGGATATCTGTAGCAGAAATGATTAATGTTCAATCTTCCTTCCTTTAGGTGGGGCCACAGTGTAAACAGCTGAAATGAAAACTGTCCGCTGATGACACACTGCTTTGGTTGGCCATGTTCTGCCCACTTGAATGCCCAAATGATCTGACATATTTTTTTCAGCTTCATAATTCTGAGCAAAAAATCTTCCTCTGATGAATGTTTTGTGGAGACACTGCAATTCCATTTCCTTTTACATGACGTTACTCTTAAACCTTAGGATTTACATCATCAAAGATGCACTTAAAATGTTCAGGATAGGTATTGCACTATCTGATGTGTATTCATAAACAATGGATAAGTATTTTAATTCGGGAGCTATTTTAAATGCAGAATTCAAGCTTAATATGAGCTAAAAATTGAAGTATTTTGGTTTATGAGTGTTTCAGTCACTGAAGATTTTTTTTTCCTGTTTTCTAAATTGGCCCAAATAATTATTCTGATAGGACGGAAAGAAGAGAAATGCCATTTCCATTCACACATTTTGCATATTTCTGTATTGTCTGTGGTATTTAAGAAAAAAAACGGAAGTTGTGTAAACGATGAAGCATTTTAATGCCTTCGTATCTTATGTCTGAGCTCTCGCAAAGCAGAAAGAGCTACAGATGGAAAACGCACTCTTAATTTTAAAATGCAACATGAAAAAAACACGTGCACCGATGAACCACTGATTAAATAAAATGAGGGGAGCACAAGTTGATTTTATTTATTTATTTATTACTGAAATGGTATTCGGCTCTTCTCAGGAACTGGAATCCGTCGTAAATTAGGTTTTCCTTCTTGAAAAATTAGAAGCCTCCGAAGGCAATCTGATATATATATATATATATATATATATTTTTTTTTTTTTCTTTCTTTTTATTTTAAGAAATGCGTTATTCCCAATTTCTTGAAAGGAAAACTAGGTGCAGGGGTTTTGGGATCAGTTAGAACCAATCTGTGACATTTTGGCCTTTGAATCTATGTCACCAGCTTTTAAACTTTGTACATATCTTTTAGCAGAGGTGTAGTTGATACTTATAGTTTTGCTAGCAAGGCTGCTTCATCTTCTTCTCTTGCTCCTCCTCAACCTTGCTGTGTCAACAATGTTTGTACGCAGACAAAAATTATCATCAAAACCTATCACTTTTCCTTTTTCTCTGTCTTCAGGGAATGAAACGCATGTGAGAAGCTGGCAAAACTAGTGGTTTACTGACATAATTCTCTCATGTGGTTATTTCAGCTAACTTACAAGCATAGAGGAAATACACAAAGAATGTATTTTCTTATAAATTTGCATGCAGATGGACGGAAAAACAGTTCTGTGTTTGTTGAATTGTTGAGAGAAAGACATCAGCTGGAAAGGTACACTTCTCATAAAATAAAATGCTATTCTATCTCCGTGATATTTGACACGGATATTTCAGTTACTGAAGAGAGCTTTATTTTGATCCTGAATGTAATTAATTATAATGTACATCAGTTTAGATATAGGAACATCCTGACAACGTGCAAAGAAACAAGCAGCTTTTCCTGGCTACCGCTTTCTACTTATCATCATCATATTAACATGCTTTTTCTTTAAAAATACAAACTTCCCGTGTTAATATATATGGCAGTTACTATACGTTTTGTCAAGTAGATGTAAAGGTAACGTTAAAGCTTTTTTTTGTGGTTACTACCTCTCCATTGCTTGTTTAACAATAAAAATATGCACGCTCCTTCTTTCTCTTGAACATTTTCAATAAACACATACCCTGTTTTACCGAAAATGAAATGAAGGTTGTTTGTTTTGTGAGTTATTTTATGGAATGTATGCTGGCCGATACCTTTAATGTCTAAGCTGATGTGGGAGCCACTACTGGGGGAAAGAAAAAAGAAAAAGAAAGAGGGGGGGAACATCTTACGTATCTCTTTTTCAGGATCAGTGTTCAAGAAGGATTTACGTGCAGTTTTAAGAGCATAAAGATTTTTGCTTTTAAAATGCTATTACAAATGATTTAAATCTGTTCTCAGTTTTCCCTAGACAATTTCTTACTCGGTTGAAATTGTTTCTGTTATTATTATAAGTGAAAAAACAGATATATATTTTTTAATTATTATTATTTTTTTTTAAATGGAGAATTTGAACTTGAAGTAGTCAGAATGCCCACCAAGTGTTAAACTTTCTCAAGCTCTTCGTATAATGACATCAACACACCGGTGTGCAGGCACCATTTTCACTGCTAATTTTGCTTTTAACTAGCATAACAGGGCATTTATATAGGGAATATATTTAAGTCTGAAGGGAAAGGAAGGAAAACAAACTAGCTGTTAGACCATCAGAGCTCTGGATCACAGAATCACAGAATTGCAGGGGTTGGAAGGGACCTCTGGGGATCATCAAGTGCGAACCTCCTGCAAAGCAGCCCCCTACAGCAGGTCGCACAGGTAGGCATTCAGGTGGGTCCTGAATATCTCCAGAGGAGGAGAATCCACAACCTCTCTGGGCAGCCTGTTCCAGTGCTCCGTTCCCCTCACTGTAAAGAAGTTCTTCTGCATGTTAGTACAGAACTTCTTATGTTCAAGTTTTAGGCCACTGCTCCTTGTCCTGTCGCTGCACACCACTGAGACGAGCCTGGACACTAACTATCCCCAGATTCCCTTCAGCTTTCTGGCTCACGGCCAACCTGTTGTCCATCAGGACCGCCACCAGCCTGCCCGCAGGGAGAGGAGGGCCAGGCTACGGACAATGACGAGAGAGCACCGCGTTGCGGCGCCGTAGCGCTACCGCCACGTGTGGGGGCAGTGCGCGGCCCAGGTGGGCGGCAGGTGCGGGGTGCCGCGGCAGGGGTCGGGCTGTGCCCTCTTGGGGGCCGAGAAGGGAGCGACTCCTCCGCGTGAAAGCCGGGGAGGGCCGCGTCGTGCCAACCTTGCCGCTAATGCCGGTTTTCCGCCGCTGCGTACAGGAGTCCCCGTGAGCGTAATTCACCTCCCACCGTCTTCAGCGGGAACGAGGCTAATCCCATTTGGTGATTTACCAGCCCCGGGGAGCAGGCGAGGCGGGCGGCAGAGTTCGGTCCCCGCCCCGCTCGGCAGGCGCTACGCGGCCGCACGATGTCCGGTGAGTACCGGTGAGGCCCTCGCGGCGCCCGCTCGCCCCCGGCGCTCCGCGGCACCGCACGGCGGTCCGGGCCCGGCGGACTCGTCGTACGGTTTGCCCCGACGGAACGGGATCCCAGCGGCAGGCCGCGCTGCGATTAGCGGCCCGGGATTAGGGTTGGGGCCATCTGGCTGGTGGGAGGAAAGGGCCCGAAGGGTGGGCGCCTGCTGCTGGCCCGCGTGCTGCTTGGCAGGGCTGGGCCCGCCTGGGGCTTCCCGAGGGGTAGGTAGAGGGGGACTCTGCTGCAACGTTGTTTTAAAGGTTGTTTTGTGAGGAGAGTGGGGAAACTGGAGGTGTCTAACGGTACCAGCTACAGAGTCCTCTGCCTTGTCCTGCCAACTGCTGTGTTTCCAGTATTTATTTTTTTTCTCAAAACATCGTGTTACTCTTTTTTCTTCTTCTTCTTCTTTTTTTTTTTTTTGTTACGCATTTGCATATTATGATATTGTTGCATTTGGTTTTTCACAGAGATTGCTTAATGTCTCCTGAGTAACAGAATTGCAGGGTCTTGACGTAGGATGTAACTGTTTCTAACTGCAAGATATTTATTAATGGCCGCAGAAAATGAGAGAGAAGTCCTCGCTGTAGCCTGTCCCCATGAGTCCTAATCCTGCCTGGTGACACTCAGTGCTGCTTTAGTAAAGGATGATAGCGAACCTATGTTTGGATCAGGCAGAACTTCGTTAGACCATTAGAAATACTGCATGATGTCAAATGCTGATTTGTGTTCTCTGTGGAGGCGTTGGTAGTGCCAGCGTAAAACTCATCAGCAGTGTAAATGTTTCCTCTCTTGGACTCAGACCAGGGAAACGTGGGAATTAATGCTGCCAGCTCATTTGATTACTATGGGGAGAACTGCCTCTTTGCTGAAAATCTGCATAACAATTTCTGATGGTGGCTTAGCGTAGCTGTTCTCATCGTTACTTGTTCTGCCTACTTGTAACGAAATCCATCCTGACTGCTTCTGCACTCCCGGGTGCGACTGGAGCAGAGCTTTGTGTTCCACATCCCTCTGGTGATTAATGCTAAGTCAGAGGTCAGGAGACCTGTGACCAACAAGAGTGTGGCCAGCAGGTCGAGGGAGGTGATTCTTAACCTCTACCCAGCCCTGGTCAGGCTGCATCTGCAATACTGTCCCCAGTTCTGGGCTGCTTAGTTCAAGAAAGACAGGGGCTTCTAGAGAGTCTGGCAGAGGGCTGAAGAGATTACTAGGGGCCTGGAGCTACTCCTGCATGAGCAATGGGGCTGTTCAGCCTGGAGGAGAGATGGCTGAGAGGGGTTCCTATCAACGCTGATAAGTATAAATATAAGCGCAGGAGTCAAATGGTTGGGGTCAGGCTTTTTTTTTCAGTGGCATGCAGCAATAAAACAAGGGGCAGTGGGCACAAACCGGAACATAGGAAGTTCCCTACAGACATGAAAGAAATAAGTTTTTACTTATTTTATTTTTTTTATTTTATTATATTTTATTTTATTATATTATATTTTACAGTATAAGTTTTTACTGTGAGGGTGACAAACAAGCTGTCCAGAGAGGTTGTGGTATCTCCTCTGGAGAGATGTGAGATCTACCTGGACACTTTCCCATGCAGCCTCCTGTAAGGAAACTGCTTTAGCAGGTGCTTAGACTTGATCTCTAGGAGACCCTTCCATTCCATATGGTTCTGTGATTCTGTGACTTACTTTATCATTGCAGCATTCTAATGCACCCTTCTCGGAAATGTGCCCTGGGGGGAGATGCTTAATGACCTCATATAAGAAGGGGAGTAGCAGAGAGGTGCGCTGGGCACAGCAGGCCTGGCCCAGGCTGTCATGTGCCTGCCCTGCAGAGATGGCAGCTGCAGCAGAAGGGGAAAGTAAGAGGAGAACAGCAGATAGTGTCAGTAGGAATGTGAGAAAGCATTGAGCCAGTGTTGGTTGGCAAGGCAGAGCACTCTGGGAACATAATCAGCCTATTGGGGATTTTTAGCTATTTTATGTACCCTTCTTTTTAAGATGGCATTTTGTTATTTAGGGTAGCTTTGTAGGAAAGCTGTCGTATATGAGTCTCTGGCTTCCACTGCAGTTTTGGAGTGGGCAACTTGACAAACTGAAGTTGTTACTCTAGGAGCCACTGCTAGAGCACATCTGTCATTTTTCTATCAAGAGGCAGAACTATGTTTACAAAGCTGTGTCAATTGTATTACGAAACTTGGTTTGAAGCAGGTAGTTGTATGTGTTTCATTTAGTGCTTCCTACTGAGTCACTCCTGCCTCTTACTGGTATTTGATCATTCTCTGTCTCCCTTTTACTCTGACCATCAAAGGGAGCCCTGCTCGATCTGCATGCTGGTGTGGATTCCAAGGTTTTTATGCAGCCCTAGAACTGTTTTTCAGGTCTGCTTGAGAATATTGCCTCTGGCAGCTCAGTCTGAGGTACTGCTGTGAGTAAGTAGCATAAGAAGTCGGTGATGTCGACTGAAAAGCTGTAACAAGTTTCACACAAAATCACCCAGCCTATTGCAGTTCATGTAACTTTGGTGATTGATTTTTACAGGCTGCTCTGCAGCTTCGATAGCAGCACGAAGAAGATAGCAAAAATAATTTGCTTGAAAGTCTGACCTGTTCTGAGCAACTATTGCCAGTGCCAACAGCGATTTCTAAATTTGCATCTCTGTGTAATCTAGGCAAGAGAAGTGAGCAGACTTATATTCATACAACATAGTTATAATGTGATTCTAATCATACACAGACTTTTCTGGTAATTCACAGAGTCGCCGTAGGGCTCCACAGCTTGAAAACAATTTGCTTGAAAACATAATACTGTTCACACTAGGTGTTCCCTGTGAAAAAATCCTGGCGTCATCTAGTACAAAGAGCTGAAAGCAAAGCTGCATTTGGCAATGGAAAAAAATATATACATATATATATATATATATATATATATACATATGTATAGTTATGATGAATTTTAAATACCCACACCCTTGGACTTCAAACTTGAAAGATCAAATATTGCTGCTTTTGCAGCTTGAAATCAGTGGTGAGTCTCTCAGTACATGAAATTTTATGCAACGTGGCCCTTGATTAAATTTAAATGGAGATTCCAGGTGAGGAGTTTGCTTTCACAGTTTTGTATGAAAATCTGATCTGTAGTTTTGACTTTTAGAAATAAAATAATTGCAGGGGCAGAGTTTCAAGGAATATTGTAAACAAGGAAATTCAATTCAACACTTCTTGCCGTTGAAAGCATGGTATGAGATGAAAGAACAAGTAATGATAGAATCTTTTGATTTTAACCCTCCTGTAGTCTTTAACTGATACTTCTGCATGATTTTAAAATAGTGAGCATATGCTTCTTGTTGCATCAGTGATGTTTTGATGTTGCTTGGTTTCAGCCAGTAGTTTGATTGTCTGTTTAATTAGCTTTATAATGGTTTGCTAGATTAAGAGGACCGTAATATGTACCCTACAGCAGATTCTCAGAAGGGGTGACTGGTTTCTTTTTTTTAGGTAAGTATTAGCCAGAGCTCTTAGAAGCTGTTTGCTTTCCTGTAGTTCTGACCACAGCTTTGCTCCAAGAAGGACTGAGCAGGAAAGCGTGTGTAACTTGCTGTGCCGACCTGCTGAACTGTTCCTTGAGTAGCTTGTGTAGTTCTGGATGGGCTATTTATGCAAACATTTGGTTTCCTTAGCGAAAAGAATTTGCAGAGTCAATAAGGAGTTTGTGCTCGGTTTTATGGTTGTTATTTAAAATAGAATCTGAAGATGTAAACACCTACTGGTTTCACAGTTTGCTTTCTGTTCTAGCCTACCCCCCCACCTTCCTCTCTGTGGTTGTTTTATTACCTTGTTCTTTTTTTTTTTTTTTGGCTGGAGATGCTTGTTGCCCAACACAAAAGCGTCTTTCTTTGCTGAGTCTTGGTGCCTTTCGAGAATAATTTTACTGCTAAGGTGACCTTTGGGTTTTATGTGTTTGTGTATGCATGTGGCTTTTTCACCTTCTTTGGCTGTGTGTGGGGGCAGTATTTATTTTTAATGCATGCTTGTATTTGTTTAATCTCTCGGAAAACTGCAATAGGAACAGTTAATGTGAACAACTGGCCTTACAAACCACCCCCTGTGAACACCTCCTATTCATTTTGTGGAACTCCTGCTACTTGCTCGAGCTGTTGTGCTAACAGGAGAAGCAGATGTTTCCACAGCGAAAGCTCCTTTTTACTTTATTTGTAGGGAGTTCAGGGTCTGGCTGGAGATGAGTGTGTGGCAGGAGGGAAGCAGAGGGATGGGTCAGCATGCCAGCGAGTCTTTGTTTCCCTCTGGATTTGGATGATGTGGAAAATGGAAATGCTTAGTATCCAAGGGCTTATCACAGGCACCAAGCGTACTTCACTGCATACCTTAATGTTATGTTATGTTATGTTGGAGGTTTCAACTTGCTCATTTTGGCACCTTGTTTCTGTGGCAGTCATGAGGTCATTCATCGGGCTCTCTGCCACTGGTTCTGTGAGATTCTTTCCCAGCGTCTCTCATAGAGCCTGGAAACTGAGTGACACGGTGTTTTGGTGTTGTTGTATAATAATGAATTTAATGTAACTGCGTGTCCCTTCAGGTGATGGTGGTTTTCTATGAGTAGCTGAAGACAAACACTTACGGGAGCTCTGTTGAGCTCAGTGGAATTCCCCTCATCCTGTATGACCCCATTGCTTAGTTCTGGTTAGTTTTGCAGCTGAGCTATTTCTTAATCTCTGAGAGATGCCATTCACCTCACAATGTTTTAAGTTGTAGCTCATCCCAGGAATCCAGTGAGGGTGGCTCTGTTGGAGGACAGAACTGAGGAACAGAAGGTAGTGGTACTGCCAGATGCCTGGTATCCCTACAGAACACACTGTTTGTGATGTTCTACTAGAGTGTAGTTTCCCTTGTTTAGTTAGAGTAACATTTCTTTTTTCAAATCTTTATTGATTCTGAAGAAGATTCCTAATTTTTTTTTTTTTTTTTGAAGTTACTTAAGGTAAGGATCCTTAGCTTTTGGTAAGGGATGCCAACCCTAGCATCACTTTCTCCATGCACGTTGGTAGGTACCAGTTGTTCAGCCAGTTACTCCATTACAAGTTGGATGAAACAAGAATATTCCTAAATGTTTATTCAGTGAGGTCATGGGAAGAAGGGTATTTCTGGTTACTACTTTACGTTCTGTGTTTTTTCCCTCAGCTTTTGGAGCTGAATAAACAGAAAAAAAAAATTATCAGTTGTGTTCCATGTTATGTGAAATAAGTGTACAATCTAAACACTTATAGATCAGCTCTTCCGATTTTCCATTAAGCTTAAGCAAATGTGATTCAGGGAGTTACTTGTTTAAAGCTGTTCTGAAAACTAAATGATATTATGCAAATGAGACAAAAATAACAACATTCAAAGGCATAGATTCTGCAATCATATTGACTGGATTTCTCTATTCAGTTTTGTCCTTTGGGGGAATTTAGAAAAGAGAGGAGCTTATCACAGGAACTGCAGGTTGTTATAAGCTGTAGCCTAATGGCTAGCTGGAGGAGGGAGATTGTTGGAACCTGCCAAAAGAGCTTATATTAAACCTGTAAAGTGACTCTTCTGAATTTTTACTCCCAGTAACGGATCAGGCCTTTGTGACTCTTGCTACTGATGATGTGTACTGCCAAGGAGCTCTGGTTCTTGGACAGTCATTGAGGAACCATACGACATCTAGAAAACTGGCAGTACTGATTACACCAGAGGTTTCCAGTGGAATGAGGTAAGAATTTGTGTGCTTTTGAAGGCTCATAATATGGAAAAATAAACGATAACATAAAGGATTTTTATGGGTTTCCTTAAGATTTCACAGCGTTATGAGTAGAAGTTCCCTAGCAGCTAATGATTTCTGAGGGGAGTCCCAAATCACATTTGGGGTAAGATTGTGTGCCTGATAAGTGTTCGCCTGCAGAAGTAGAGCTTGTGGATGGATACTTGAGCCCATAATTGGGAACATCAGCTGAAAGTTTAGAAACCAGGGTTTCAGCGTCTTGCCTTTTTTTTTTTTTTCTTCTCCAGTTGTTTCTCTTTTAGAAAGAGCAAGATATCTACCAGCCACGACATCAGAACTCTCCAAGACATTAGTGGCTCAACTTCAGATGACTGATATTGAATTATCAACATGATGAAGAGAAATACCCTTCTGCCTCTTTTTAAAAATCATTGCAATTCTACAAGCATGGCAGAGTTGTGTGTATAGAAATCTTGTTAGATCAGTTAAACTTTAGCCCTGATATTTGGAGAACTGAGATTTTTATTAAAAAGATGACATGCCACAATTGCTTGTGCTCTTAGTTCTGCTGTGGCTGGAGTGTGCAAGCTCCCAATTTCTGTGCAAAATTGTTAACAATACATCTGTCTCAAGAAACATATTTTCCTTTTTTTTTCTTTTTTTTCCTTATTTTTTTTTTCTTCAAGCATGAGCTTTGTCAGAACGATGTAGCCTTCCTAAGGGAAGTCTGCCTTTTTTTTTTTTTTTTTTTTTTTTTTTTTTCTTTTTTCTTTTTTCTTTTCTTTTTTCCCCCCCATTTCCTCCCTCTATCTTCACTGGTGGGGGAGAAAAAACTTCTTATTTTTTTAGGCAAGGTTAGCACTTGAAAAAGTGTGTCTCTGAACGAAGCTTTTAAAAGTCTGTATCTACACTTAATACTTTCACAGTTAACTTTCTGCCCCTTGTATATCAGTCAAGCAAAATGTAGTGACTTTGAAATCTAGATAATCAGCACAGGCTTTTCTTCTTCTGTATCTGAGTGATATCTAGGAGTTGGTAGTTGATAGTGTAACATAAATAAACTGTGTTTAAAAACTTTTTCTTCTTGTACCTTGTGGGAATATTATCTCCTTTGATACCCTCTATTAAATTTGTGAAAGGCATACTCACTACTACAAATAATCTCAAGTTAGACTTCTTAGAAGACTTTTTTTCTCTGTGCAAGTATGCGCCATCTGTTTTAAAGGCTGTTTTTGCTCTGGCACAACAGATGCAAACAACAGCACTGACAGTACCTGCCATGTCCTGTACAATGTGCGCATGGTATGGTTAGTGTGGTATGGTCCTGTTCCTTAGACACAATTGTGAAGAAATGAAAGCTTCTTTAATTTCTGTCAGTGAATCTGTAGGAGGCTAAGTGATTAAGGTAAGGGTTGATTTGTCCTCTATACAGCACCTGTAGGTTTTGAGATGGGTTGGCCCCTTACTGAAAGAAGCAGTGGCTTACAGCTTAATGTATGTCACCTCAGCAGGCTGTTTATAAGGACTTCAAGCTTCTGAAGTCTTATTCTAAGCATCAATCTAACCTTTGTTACTGTCACAATAAATGTGCTGTGTCAGTGTTTTCATGACAGAAGTGGTGAACCTTAATAAGTTCCCTTCTTTCTCTCCACTGTTTGCTCTGGTAGGTCTGTCCTGCGCAGCGTGTTTGATGAAGTCACTGAGGTGGATGCACTTGACAGTGCTGACTCAGTCCGTTTGGCTCTGTTGCAGAGGCCAGAACTGGGTGTAACCTTCACTAAACTTCACTGCTGGACCCTTACTCATTATAGCAAATGTGTCTTCATGGATGCAGACACCTTGGTGAGTGGAGCAGGAGCTGTGGTGAAGTTTGTGTCTGTCTTAGACGTGCTCTGAGTGTTTGCTTCCTCATCTGACAACCCAGTGGCCTAGGAAGTGACGGTATTTGCTGGGAATCACAAGGCTGCAGAAGCTCCAGCTGGATATTTTGGCTGACAGCTTTGCTGCCTGCAGAGAAGTGGATCCTGTTTTGAGAGTAGCCTCCAGACTGTCCTCAGAAGATATCATAAACACATTCAAATGCAAATTGGCTTCTGACAGATGTTTGAAATAGGTCTCTGTCACATACTTCTGCTTGGAATTACTCTGGTCAGGAAGGCTGGCAAGTTATAAAAAGGAGAGGAAAACAAAACGTTTTCCAATGTATGAAGATTTAAAAAAAAGCTGTAATTTTGACAAGGGCAGTCATGTCAACATTTCTGTGCAGCAGTTGAGAGTTTCATTCTGAGAGAGTGGGATGCGTTTTGATTTAGCAGGATTATATTTGCATTAGAAAGCAAATTATTCCACTCAGAGAGAGAGGGGAAGAGTTTATGATTTAAAGGAAGAAGGCAAGTATTTGGCTGCAGTATTTTTTTGTTTGTTCGTCCTGTTGTTTATTTTTTGTTTTAAGTCAATGAGATGGTCTTCCTTCTAAAAAGATTTACTCTCCTATTTTTCACAGTGTCTCCCTTTACAGTCAATTTGAGTGGGGTACAGACTTCTAGTGGCTGCACAGCCATCTTTCCACCAGTTTTAAAAGTGATCTGGGTCAATCTGATTGATTTTATTTTTTTTTTCCTCCCATTTCATTTTGACTCTCTAAAACCAACCCAAAGCAAGACTCCGAGCTTAACTTACATTAAAAAACCAGTTACAAGAGACAGACGGTTGTTCTGTTTTAGTCTTTAGCCAGTCTGCTGCTAAATCAAATTATTTGGATTCTTGGCTTTGTTGCGTTACTGAGAATAATGGGCTTTGGGAAAGAGAGCTGAGAAATAAGGAGAATTTCACGATATGTTATGATGTTTAAAGGGGCCTTTTGGAGGATCTCTGACACTCTTGAAGTAATTTCATGGGATTTGCACTTCTGTCAGAGAAGTCAAGGAGAACCATAGTTAAAGTTACTTAATTACATTAAAAAAAGTTATGACCTTTATCATGTTTGGCTACTTTTATGTTCTGCAAACTGTGCGCTTGGTCAAACTAAGATTTGAATTTGTTAGTAATGATGTAGCTATTCATGCTCCAGAAAAGCATCTTTTGTAACAGTTTACCTTTTCTCCTACATTCTCCAAGGTGCTTTGCAATGTTGATGAATTGTTTGATCGAGAAGAGTTTTCAGCAGCTCCTGATTCTGGCTGGCCTGACTGCTTTAATAGTGGTGTATTTGTTTTCCGACCTTCTTTAAAAACTTACAACTTACTGCTCCAGTTTGCTGCTGAACATGGCAGCTTTGATGGTAAGAGATGAAGTGCAAGAAACTAGATTCAGTTTCTCTGAGCCATATTTCCATAACTTCCGTGCAATCTGGTAGAACAGAGGAAGGCAGGAGTTCTCTGGGCTTTAAGTAATTGAGCCCCCACAAAAATTTATAGTGCAGATCTTTGCCTCTTACACAGTATTTAAGACTCATTGAATTATTGCAGGCTGTGCTTCCCAGAAAAGTACAAATAGAGTCTGAGTCTTGCTCAGTAAGTTTTTATTTTGCTGTCTGTTCTGGGATAAAGAAATACGGCTGGTCTTCTCTGAGGGAGACAAAAACCCCTTCTTACTTCTTTCATCATAAATTACAGTAGGACTCCACTTAAATTGAAATTGCATTGAAGTGGATCACCTATTACTTGCACCTGCTCATCTGGCCATACTGTCAAGTCCAAGTTGCAGTCCCATGAATGCCCCAGTGTAATTTGCATCCTTGTACATGACATTTTGACATAAATTCGAATGTAATTATACGTTATGGTAATACTGTTTTATATGTTCTTTAGGGGGTGATCAAGGCTTGCTGAATAGCTTTTTCAGCAACTGGGCAACAGCAGATATTGGCAAACATTTACCATTCATCTATAACTTAAGCAGTAGTGCGGTGTACACCTACATTCCCGCTTTCAATCAGTAAGTAGTGACAGTTTTGACTGCTCGTAAATCTTGGTAGCTTGCTAATAATAAATCATCTACTATAAAAGAGAGAGAATGAATAATAATGGCATATTCCGTTGATCTGGATCTCAGTAGTAAGAAATGGTATGTTGTATAAAAATCATGGGTTTAAAAGCTTAAAAGCATTGTGAAAATTTATTGCATCTGGACAGATAGAAAGTCCCAAAGTCAGCTACTATATACTGCTTCAGAGAAGCTTTTCTCAAATTTGAAAGTATGTAGATTACTTTAACATCAGATTCTAACAGATTTACTTGGAAAGTTGTTCCCTTTTTTTTTTTTTATTCCTATTGAGTTCTATGGGAAATAGTTGGGGTTTTTCATTCTATTTGTTTATTCTGAAAACCTTTTATTACATTCTTCCTTGGAACAGAATTTGTGCTAGTAATTATATTACATCAGTTAGTGTGGTTAGAGAAACTTCTCTGGCAAAAAGCAAGTTGCTTTTGAGATTTAATGTGCCGTGAATTACTCTTACAGTTGCACAAAGCACGTAGTGGGGAGGTTGAACTGAGGGGGATGTGCATGTTAGTCATTTTGAAAATGGGATCCGTACCAACCAATTCTGTTGATTTGGTGTTTGAAGCGGTTTTCATTCAGTTGTGAGCACAGCATGCAGAAGACTGGAAACAGGACAGTGTGAGCCTTTCAGTTTCCTTCATGAACTTTTCCACTAGAATTAGTAGCTGGAAGTAATGGCAGTGTTAGCCTTTTCTTTTACTGTATACTACATGAGATCCTTTATTTTAGATTAAGGTAATGCATGAATTCATATTAAATGTATTTTTGTCGCAAAGTACTCTCACCTCACCAGTACGAGTAAGCACGTTTCTTTAGCTAGAAAATTATCTTTAATATTTGGATTTGTATGTTTAATTCGTACAGTTTTGGTAGAGATACCAAAGTTGTTCACTTCCTGGGAGCAACAAAGCCCTGGAACTACAAATACAACCTTCAAACAAAGAGAGTTATGCAAGATGGCACCACCTCTGGATCTTTCCATCAGCTGTCATTTCTTGCCCTTTGGTGGAACATATACAGTGCCAGTATATTGCCTTTGTTAGAAAAATTTCAGAAGATGGAAGAGTCAGAATCTGAGGAATGGAAGGTAACTATCAAGGAGTTTGTGGGAATATACTGGAATCACAGCAAAAGTTCTGAAAATTGTGTTTGCCAGAGGAAATAATTGTATGGGAAAACATACCTGTCAGTTGGTAATAGATTCCTTTAAAAGCCATCTCTGCTAAATTAACAGCTTAAGAAAGATGTTTGGTACTTGTGGCTTTGCTGATATTTTCTCCACTCCCTTTCTTAACCGATGAGGAGTTTATATGGAAGTATACATATATACATGCTGCAAATTAGACAAGATACAGTGCAAGTTAGGCAGAAAAGGTAATCATCTGACTATGAAACAGACCTCTGACTTTTTGAAGCTAACCTGGTTTAGACCTCAAACTAGGCCTTGAACTAGAGTAAAACTTACATTTTCAGACCTATGTTATCTTTTACTTTATAAACATCGTAACAAATTGGATGTGGAAAGTAACTGTTTAATTACATTTCAGGTATTATATGAGTTAGTTGTACGCCATCAAGAATTTACTGTATTCTTTTTCACTTTTTTTCATCAAAGGAAGTGCAGCAATATATGATTTTTATGAATAGAATAAAAAGCTGTTGGTAAATGCTTTCTTGGAGACCTACATTGTAAACTACTGAGTGGAAGCAGGATGCAATTCTTAATTTGGTATCGGATGAGACAATTCAGGTTATTTTTATGCGCATATAAATATTTTCTTAATGTCTGTTTAATATTAAACTACTACTATCATTAAACGAATTGCACAGTCCCTTAAAATTAGTTGGGCAATTACCATCAAAGCTCTGGAGAAGAATTTGGTTCATAAACCTGATGACAAATTGGAAGGCAGAGGAATGAGTGGGTGGGTTTTGATCTTATATTTGATGTGCTCCATTATGTTACTATTTTTCTAATTGGGCAGCGAATAAATATTTCAGCTACAATAGCATGAAGATAGAAACATCTGCTGGATTTACCTCCTGATGATGGCAGCGTAATCTTCAGTTCATAAATCTAAATTGAAATATACTCTGAATCTGTGACCACAACTTTATAAAACGTATGAATTTTAAAGTTGAAAACCACTTAAGGAAGTGAATCTGTTCTAAGTAAGATATTGATTTCCTGCCAAATTTTATTTAATCAATGGGATGTTCTTGTTTTTGCTAGCATACTTTCAGTGGAGTTGAAATTACACTGAAAAAGGTTGATCCTTCTGTGGCCAATTCTCTGCAAATGCCTGTACTTCCAGAGCAGGCATATGAAGAACGTCCCACAGCATTTTCCTCTGAGGAGCTCAATTTCAAAGCTGTAAGTATGCTGTGTATTCCTGTATGCAGTAACGAAGTAAAATGATATACTGAAATAAGTTGGGTTTTTTTTGTATTGGAATTTTCTTGCTATCATCAGAAATAGTCTGAAGAATATTTATTTGCTTTAGTCTTTAGTCATGTGTGCTTGTCATATCCAGAGGTTGAGTTTGCATCAAATCTTACCAAGAAGTTGTATATTGAAAATAGGTTGGTACTTAATAAAACGTAATAAAAAGAAATTTCATTAACCAGTTAATCTTTTGAATATTCACAGTCCTGTAAAAGAATATGTCTAAATCCTCCCCCCCCCCCCCCTTTTTTTTTTTTTTAATTCCCCAGAAGTATTGACTCTGAAAACTGTTCCCCAAACTTCTCTGATTTGGGCAACAAGGGATATCTTTGAAGGAAATCCCTAGTGATAACTGCAGTGGTTCTTGTTCTTTTGTTACTCTTTGTGTATTTGGGTATTACTATTGCAATGGTGCTCCTTATTTTGTGCAGGAATTTAATTGGAGATAACAGCAGAACGATATTTCAGAGGTGTAAGTTGTTGTGTGTGTATGATGAGCCATGATATAGCAAGGTACAAATGGGAGAAAATAAAATCAATGGCATAATGTCATCTACCGCTTTGATTTGTAGGCTGTTCTTTAGAAAGATGAATGTTTTACTGTATTTAGCGTTTCTTCACTTCAGATTGTAGTTACTCCATAAAACTGTATGCTCTGCTCCCTTCTTTTCCAGCATGAGTGAAAAGAGGCTGAAGGAAAACTGCAAACATTCCAGCCTTACAGTTTAAAATTATTAGCAAATGATATTTGATCTTGTGTGCCTGATGCATCTGACTGTTGGAAATACTCAAGTCAAATAAGGAAACATTTTTAAGATACTGTTCGGGGTAAAATAATAATAATAATAATGTTCATTTAAAATACTGTTATGCACGTTCAAACATACTGCACTGTAATTACAAAAAGTACAGTAGGACTGGTTTATCAGAAGATTGTGTTAATTTGAAGTGAATAGACAGATTCTGTTCTTAGGAACATCATCGTTTGACTGTTGCTTAGCTTCAGTAGTCTTGTGGGGCTGTTTTGCTTTTGACTGAGGAGACTTCAGATTGGGGGCTGTCTACTCATTTGTTTTGACATCTAGCAAAGGCAAATATTTGGGGCAATATTTTTTGGGCAGCCC
This sequence comes from Alectoris magna, assembly GCA_030625065.1. Classification (NCBI taxonomy): domain Eukaryota; kingdom Metazoa; phylum Chordata; class Aves; order Galliformes; family Phasianidae; genus Alectoris; species Alectoris magna. The sequence goes on from CM060560.1 coordinate 68,333,673, forward strand.
ATTTTCATTTTGTTATGGAGTACAATGTACTGTTCTTGTTCTATACTTACAGAAGCTCAAGCTACAGAACAATCTAGAATCCTAAAATTAGTTTTTTCCTACTTAAATTTGGCCTTGTGAATGGAGGGTATCTACTATGAGCTAGTTTTCCAAGCTGTTCCTGTAATCGCTGAAGAATGCCAGGCACTCTTGAAACTATTTTAAGGATGCGATGAGCTGCCCTCTGGAGATACTTATCCTAGACTGATTATAGTAGGAGCTTAGATTCAGTGCCGTTTTGATAGCTAAAGCTACGTGAGACGAATTTTGTCCTTGGTCGCATTGTTTTGTTCCTTTTACTCCTGCCTTCAGCTTTCCCAAATCCCAAGATTGATTTTGTCATTTTGTCATCTTGTGCGCTTTCTCATTATAAGGAAACTGGGGAGGGAAAAAAGTTATTTTAATAAAAACTCAGTGGTTGTGTTCTAGCAACCCGTATATGAAACTGAACAACGTGGTTCTAGCATTCATCTCTATGAACCTGACAGACCTTCCAAGCAACTTGCTTCTTATCCTGCGTTTCAGGAAACCTCCGAGCTGGTACATGTAGCTTTCTGCATTGTACTTCTATTGGCAATTGCATGCATGTTGCTGCTGCCAGCATCGCTCTGGGAAATACTGATTAACTGATGTAGTATACAAATAAATTCTTAAATCTTTGAGCTACATAATTAATGTACTAACCTCTTCTGATACTAGCATACCATTCCATTCAGCCTATTTTACTTCTGGGTTTTAAATGTATAAAAATGCATGCTTCTGATTTTAGCTGTGCAATAATGTAGCAGCAATGCTTAACAAGCAAATTGTTTTGTTTGTTTTATGTCATGGTGTGTGGGGTTTTTTTGTTTGGTTGGGGTTTTTTTGGGAAGATGATGTACTGTGAGTCAGACAATGGAGCCTAAGCTGCTTGGCTGTGCTTTGTGATCATGCACTGTATTTTTCTGTGGGCAGTATGACAGCCAATTAATGCCAAACTTGGCATCGATGGGGTCACAGGGTGTCCAGGAGCTGAATCTTGTAAAGTGCACAGCACATTTTGCTACTGAGGAAAATGTGAAGTGCTATGGTGAAAGGCTGAGAGACAACTTGATAGGTGAAACTGTAGCTCCTCTATGGTCAGGGGTCTTAAAGCCCTAGCTGAAATGATTAATTTATGAAATCGTGATGATTCCTGTTCTGTTAATAGCATCCAAGGCTGTTGATAATGCTTGCCATAGGTTTAAAAGAAAAAAAAAAAATAGGAATCTTACTGCATTTTTGCAGTTATGTATATACATACCCTAAGAACTAATAACATATATATACACACATGCACACACATTTGCATATATACAGTGCAGACATGCTCTTCAGAGTGTTTATTTGTCTTTCAAGTCATGTACAGACTGGATCCCGAGCAGGGATACATAGGAAGGATGTGATTGCCTAAGTTTAAGGCACCAGGTTAAGTGAGCAAAATACCTTGGTCTGTGAATACAAGCCTTATGCAAGGCCTGCAGCCCAGACCAGCACAGGCCTTGCTTATAAGGGGTATTGCAGGGCATTTAGGCAGTATAAGCCTAGTAATTGATCAGTTGTGGACATAGTTTTCCTTTTTATTGGGTTGAGATTATTACTAATGATATGTTACACATTTGTTACCATTCTACCAAATAATGTCAAACTTAAAATTAATTAGTTTGCTTGAGATAATGTGGCTCATGCAATGAATAGTACTGACCTCACTGGAGTTCAAATAAAATACATGATCAAAAAATATGGGTACTTATGTTCCAGTGGAAGCCTGTTGAAGACAATTCTCATTGTATTGTTGCTGAGTGTGCCAGGCTTTGACTTAAGACAGGTAAAATAAGTATGTGTATGTTTGTGTGTTCTAGATGCTAAAGTGATTGATTAGAAGCATAGAAGAATTGGGAAAATGAGATCACTGGTTTTGTTTGTTTGTTTTGCTTGCTTGCTTGCTTCTTTTAACTGGCTCTTTATAAAGCGGAAGTTTTGACTTTTAAGGTTTAACTTCACTGAAGTGAGAACAATCAAGTGACTGTTTTCCTACTGTTCTTCCCACAGAATGAGGTTGCATCTTCTGTTTCAGAGCTCTCTATTCACCTCAAACCAGAAGAACCAAATCCAGATGATGAACGGAGAAAATGGGAGGAAGGGCGTATGGACTATATGGGAAAAGATGCTTTTGAGCATATCAAAAAGAAGTTGGACACATTTTTACTCTAAGATGAAGTGAACTGTAATGACTATCCTGATGTTTCTTCTGTAAATACAACCTTGAGTATTTGGATATCTTCACAGTTTATTTGACTCCAAATCTGATGGAGGACTAACAGAGATAGACTCTTGTTTTGTGTTTTTTTTTTAATGGCTATGTGTGCCTCAACTTTATTGTTCTCTCATAGTGCCTTCTGAGGTATAATGAATGATACTTTCTGAGTATGAAACCCTCATATTTATCACTTTTCCCCACTGTTCTGCATAACTACTGCACAGGAACAGTCGTAAGTGAAGTATGTTGAAAGTTGAGCTTATTTTACAGTACTCTTACCTCTTACAAGAGGCTGCAAAAACTTCTTAAATTAAAACTTTTTTCTTGAAGCCAAGTTAATGATTCCAAGGGCAACCATGGTATAGACTTCAATGTGAGAGAAAAGTAAGAAGATGAAACTCTGGCCTCATATAAGTCTGTGATAAAACCTTCTCATTTAAGTATAATTAGGTGTAGAGTAAATCAGGACTTTGAGATTGCTGCTGGATACTCTTCCTGTTTTATATGGAAACTACTCAAGTAGCAGTGTGATGGAAAGATGTCTTAAGATAGTCTTAAGACAGACTGAAAATGTGTATTAACCTTTTATATTGTTGCTATAGGATACCATTTGTGTGTGTGTGTTTTTTTAATTATACGTTAGCTTTTACTTCTGCATTCAGTGTTGCATAATTAGAGGAAGAAATGCTGACTGACACTATGGTGTAAACTTTTCTGGTGCTTTATACTGATTTGTTTACAGTACTCTGACTGTAGTTGACAAAGGCATTCTTCTCATTCAGTGTGGTTGCTCCACTTTGAGTGCAACTGAAGACATAGTCCTTGTTTTAGTAAACAGGCCCTTTGAAGATCTTTTAAACCATAGCTGTGTGTGGGAACCGAAAAATCAGAGTGTAGTTTCAGATAAATCTATTTATGAGACTCCATTATATTAAGTGTACTTAGAGGGATTGCTTTATGAATTTTGAGTCTTTAAATATGAGTGATCTCGGCATTTTTTTTTTTTTTTTAAACAAACAAGAAGAAAGAAACACTATGAAAGAAAGAAGCTTTGATAGGCATGCTAATATGGTTAACAGATTTGATACAGTTGTGCATAATAATGTTGAGTCTTAGAATGAGGATTCTGCAGTGCTGATGTGGGATCTGAATTGTATTCCAGCCTTGATTTGTCACCAATTTTGGTAACGATATATTGAATGAAATAACTTGGGAATTCTGTTTAACAGCCAGTCGTGTAATGTTAGGCATCACAGAATCATAGAATGACCTGAGTTGAAAAACACCACAATGATCATGTAGTTTCAACCCCCTGCTACGTGCAGGGTCTCCAACCACCAGACAAGGCTGCCCAGAGCCACATCCAGCCTGGCCTTGAATGCCTCCAGGGATGGGGCATCCCCAGCCTCCTTGGGCAACCTGTTCCAGTGTGTCACCACCCTCTGAGTGAAAAACTTCCTCCAAATATCTATTGCTGTAGATGTTAATGAAGAAAAAAGTGGGGTAGGAGAGAAGGATTTTTTTTTTTTTTTTTTTTTTCCCCATCAAAAAAGGTTGAAAAGAAGAGGAATAACTTGCACAAATTAGGAAAAGAACAAAAGAGTCAGAAGGTCCCTTGAAGGCAGAAGAGTGATATGAGTTTTTTTGGAGTTACTTCCTACTGTTTACGACAGTGGTGTTACTTTTACTTCTGGGGCTATTTCTAATTTGTCAAATACGTTATTTCTCATTTATTCTCACTACTCCTAAGGTGAGAATTGTGGGTCTCTCTCTTTGTTTGGTCTCTTGAAGTTGAGTTTCTAGTTGGAGTTAGGTGTTTAAAGTCTCTGAAGTCAAAGAGATGTCCAGAAGATGATTCATATCAGTTTTTCCATTAATCACGAAAGGACCCATGATAAATTGCTTTCTCTTGGCAGGTAACCTTTATATGAAAACATAAAGGCAGGCACTTTCTACATCTTGTTTTGTGTGTCCCAGTGCAGCACTACATGGAGATTATACTAGCTGCAGTGTAGTGGCATTTGATCTGCTAATTATCTCTACTTCTTATTGAATTAACTTGTGCACTTCTGAAAAAGTCTTCCATTTTATAAGAATTATTGCTATATATTATTGCTAGTAATTCAAACAGTTTCTGAAAACTGCATGCAACAGTAGGCAGCCATGCGAACTCATGTTTCATGGAGCTGTAATTCTGCAATAACTACTAATTCTTACTGGGTATGTCAATATAGATTATGGGAAAAAATTACTAATGTGAGATCTATAATCAAAAAGCTTTAAAATAGACATGTGACTGTAGTAAAAGGAGCTCTTACGGAACACATTGGAAAGCGTTAAGATGTAGAATGGTATCATGTGTGGATTATGCAGCGTATTGCAAAGAAATGTACCAGACTAATGTCATAGAAATAAAGTAGTAGTGGGAAGGACGTATAAAGTTGTACTCATCCAGTGATGCATGGTTACAGATTACATTGTGCCAGGGTGTGCCATTTGTGACTGATTGGTTACTTTAATGGTGTTTTTTTTTCATTTTATTAAATTGCTTGTCAGACATTCGCACCACCAGCTGAACAGAATTAGGAGGCGCACATTACAATTCTACAGACATACGTAATACAAGCATTAGAATCTTTCTCGAATTAGCACCAAAGTAGATGAGTTACTGTTTCCCAGAGAAATATAACTGTGCAGACTTTTCAGTTTATCCGGAATTTGCTTGTGCTGTACTTTGAGCAGCTTCCTTTGATCTTTGTGGACATCATTCTACAATTGTGAGGCCACAAGCAGGTTTGGAGAGCGTCACGGGCAGCACGTTACAAACTCAGTGGATCATGGCAAAGTCAAAACGTGACTTGGAAATCAAGTTCAAACTAAGCCTCACCTGGAATTTCTTACACATTAAAGTGTGGGTAGCCTCAATTACTTCTAGGGTAAAGAAATTTAAGAAAAACAAACTTTTTGGCGGCACCACTGGCCCCTAACAAAGAATTTGTTCAGGCCCTGATGACCCAAGAAGCAGCTGTAAAGGTTTTGAAAGGTTAAAGTCAGACCTGGTGTAGTGTGGGAGACTTAAAGTGGGCAGGTTGAGTTAAAGTCAAAATATGCTTATTCTCTCTTCTTCTGTCCTGGGCTTAATTATTTACAGCAAGACTTAAAAGGTAGTTTTATTTGCAAAATTATTGAGTGTTCTTCGTATAATAAACAGGAGACTGTGGGTGAGCTGCAAGGAAAATTCCTGAAAATCTTAGACGAGTGGGTTAATGCACTTTCCAAGCCTACTGGAAAAGGAGGTGGTTGTTCTTGTAATGTCCCTGCTTACTTCATGGTGTCTTGTGAGGACATTTCCACTTAGTTGATCTTTTGGGAAAGAAGAGTTTTCTTTGTCTCTCTGGCTCAATCAGCTCACATGAACTATGTCTTGTAAGGCTGGTATTTGGGGGGGGGGGGGAACCACACACTTATTCACTTCTCTGCAGTGATTTTCCTGTCCATGAATATGAGACTGACCTAGTGGCAGGCGGCTTGATACATCTGCATGCTTCAGAAAATCTCCATTTGTTCAAGAGAAGAAAGTCTGCCTATTTATTCCTGAATAAATTGTGTCGTTCTGCGGAGCTAAACTGTTCTGAATCATATGGTTTTGAAAATAACATGAGATGGGCCCGTTCTCTTAATTTATACCTCTAATAATATTATCATTGTGTGAGAGTATTTAGTATGGTCTACATGAAGATGTTTTATGTACTTGTTAGCTTTTTTTTTTCCCCACAGCTCTAATCATTATGGAGTTCTGTTTCTGTGACTTGGTGCTTTTTATATCAGCCCTGTAAATGAGATAAGAATTGACTGCTTGGCATTTTAATCAGCCTGTAGAAATAAATGTCAGTTAATACTTGTCATTGAAATACCATGCATTTTCAGTGTATGGCTAGCAAAGTGCTTCAGTTGAAATTCTGTTCATTCAAAGCTGGCTGGCTCATAAATAAGTTTCTTAGGTACCAACAGTTAGAAGGGGCAACGCCTAAGCAGTGTCTTATCTCCTGGTATAAACTTTCCACTTGTTATAGCTATAGCAAAGGTAATTAAAAAAAAAAAAAAGTTTAATTACAGTGGTATGTAATACTTTGAATATAGGGGGGAGAAAAAGCAGAGTTGGCAAGCCTTATCTTTACCTTTGCTTTGGGTGTTGTTAGGATGCTTTAATCCCTCAGAAAATGGGGAAAAAATGTAACTCCAAGAGAGCTGGATTTCAATTTGTCGTTGTTTGTTTTTATTTTTTATTTATTGTCCCACCCGGGAATGACAGAACACGAACTGCTCGGTGAAGTGTTTGTTCCCTTTTATGGGACTATACAGGCTTCTGAGCCATGATATGTGTAGCTGGTTCTCCTTAGATATATATCAGAAATAGGTGATTATGTATTTTAGGCTTAAAGACCTATGATTTTTCAAAGCCTATTCATATTATTAAATATATGGAACGAGGGTGATTGCTTGTGATGGGTGGGTGTATGTACTTCATTTTGAAACTTCCTTGAATTGTTTGCGGTTCAGTAGCTTTCAGCTTTTGGGCACATGGCAGAGCAGGCCGTTCAGCCTGTTCCTCCAGCCAAGGTTATTCAGAAGCACGAGCACAAGTGTTTTGATTTTACTTTTTCCTTTCCCTCACTTCTGTAAATGAGTCCTCACACAAAATTTAAGCGGGATAAGATTTGAGCTGAAATTGCTTTTCTCAGCTTATCTGTTGCACAATTATTTTGCATTCTCAGATGATGGGATCTAGTGACTCACGCACTGGCATTCCCCTGGGTTGCACCGGAGAGCAAATTGGCATGTTTGGGGTATTTGAACTTGGTGAAGTGAGTTATTTTAGAAGCTTATTGTCTCACTGTTGTGAGACTCAACAATTACTTTGTTGAGTCGGACTGGTGCAGAGATTCCAAATGTCATTTAATAATGATCGAACTATTTAGATGGAAGCCAGCTTCATGCAGCAGGAATGTCAAAGGTTTGCACGGTTCAGCCACAGCTCTTTCAATAAGAACACTTAACAAAATAGGTATAATGTTGCTTCCCTCTGCTCCGAGTCTGTAGTTAACTACCTGTGGGTGCATTTGCCTCAGGTTAACATAACCTTGGTGATTTGTCACTTGTATCGTGGTTGCCTATTAGGAGAGTTTATGTAGGACTTCTTCCTTCTACAGAGGGAGAAACCATGGCAAAACAAGGGAGACGCCACAATGTGTAGTAATGTTCAGAAGATCATTATAGATTGTTTTTAAATAAAACCTAGGTAACTGAGTATTTTTCAGTGTTACTCAGATGCAAGCGTGCTTTGTAACACTCTGTGGCTAGGATCTGCAGGGAACAGAATAATTTACCTGTTTCTAATTCTGGTACTAATTTACCATGCCTCTATTGCGAAGCACAGAGCAGGCTTGAGTGATGGATGTCCTATAAGCCAATCCAAATGCCCTCTGCTCATGTTGTAGCCTGCCTTTATCCTGGGGTCTGAAATGTTCACGCTGTGTTCAGAGATGTGCACAGGCGTTTTGAAGATGCACTGGGCTTCTCAGACTGTCTGTGTCCTGTGTCCCTATGCTTACATGACCTGTTGCTACTTGAATACCTTCCCCCATTACTTCTGGCCCAGCCTGTGACTGGGCACGTTCCTATGTATAACCAGATATGCAGGGGTAAGGAGGGTGCTGGGGTGAGCTGAGAACAAGCTTATGCTTAACTGGCAATGTAAATATTATTAACAGGCTGGCTTGATTCTTGAAAACAGCTTTTGGCTTTGTTCCCCACTGAGTGGCAAGATTTCTCCTCCATCCCAGAATCGGCCAGGCTGGCTTTAAAATGCCTGGTTTTTTTTTGTTTTGTTTTTTTTTTTTTTATGTGATATATTTTCTCTCCTTATGAATCCAGTGAAGTGCAGCTGCTCTGGTTTCAACCCCTGTCAGCCACAGAAAAATGCCAAGCCTTTTGACAAGTTCTCAGCAAAGCCGATGCAGATCTAAATGCTATCAAGCTGTAAGAACAAATGTATTTTTAGATACTTCTGTCAAACCTGCCGTTGAACTGTCCTAGCAGTTCATTGTCAGATTAGCCTTCTGATTTCTGCAGAATAGTATCTGCACAGCTTCCTTGGTGTCATTTTAGAGGAAAGGTACCAAGGGGAAATAACATGAAGGAATGCTCATTTGGAGACTGCGTTTGGTGCTGCATCACGGTCACAACCTGTGCTGTTTAGAACAAAAGAACATTGTGACTTAGCACGCAGGTGACATGCACGCAGGGGATATAAGTCAGGAGCCTGCTTGAAAGCACTGCAGAAAGCGTCTAATCCCAGGCACACGCGTGCTGTTTTGTCCTGAGGCTGGTGAAAGTGCTGGGACCTGCCGTGACAGCTCGAGACCTGTGAGAGCTGCGCGCTACTCTGGGATTATCAGCCTGTCAGTTCTGTGATGCCTTGGCCGCCTTATCTCCGTTTTCTACAAGTTAAAAAAAAAAAATGGCACAAGTGACCTTAGTATTGAACAGAGCGGCACTGGCGTGGTTCTGCAGTGCTGCTAGGTTTAAGGAAATGTTATCTGAAGCTTCTGCTGGGCTGTCCTTACCTTCCTGCGCTGCCTTTAAAATCTTGCTGACATTTAGCTATGCAGTCGGAGTGAACACGCAGTGTTCAGGAAGGCTTACAGGTTTGAATCTGAGTCTCTGCCACACAATTTGCTTCTTTCTTTTTTTTTTGTTTTTGTTTTTGAGCCAGAAAATGCAGCAACCTCTGCCTAAAAATTGGATTTGACACAAAACCCCTGCAAGAACCTGGTTAGGATTATATATTGAGAGATGAATGCAGTTAACCAGAGGGCAGTAAGAGAGGATTAGATATTTTAATTCCCTACCTTTCCCTAATGACTGTACAGAGTGCTGACACTTGTTTGGCTTGTAGAATGTGACCTGTGCACTGAAGTGATTACTGTGTGCAGGGGATTTTTTTTTAACACCTACGGAAACCAAAGTACTGTCTTCCAAAACAAAGCACATTTTTTAATGGGGATGTTTCAGCACTCTCATAAAATCAGGAGCATTCATGCTGAAGTGGGGACATGCAGGTTACAGATAGATTGGTCTCGGGGATTGTGAAATTTGGGACCTATCTTGTCCAGGCAGCTGGATGATGATTTTCAATGCTCCTACAGGGGAGCTGATTTAACAACATGGAGGCTGTGTGTCAGTTGGAATTGCAGTGGTTTAGCATTCCAGAATAGCTAGATGCTTAAATGCTGAATTTGGAATTGTAACGTTAGCTACCTAATTTCTAAAACACATTTGTCAGTGCTGGGGTTTTGTTTTGTTTTGTTTTTTCCTGTTCTCCAGGAACTCTTACATGACAGATAAATGAATATAAAGCTGAGGCAAAATATCACTACGAGCTAAAATGTTCTTATTTCTTAGAGGCCGCTGTGTTTTCGTGTGTCTCCAAATTAAATGCACAGCTGTGCTGTTAAGCACACAACAGCTTTTTCATTAAAAGGATAAGATCTTGAAGAGGGATCCTCTTGGGCACAGACCTGTTGCCTGAACAAGCATATTACCTGCATAAACAGCAGCAATTCAAGTTTAATCTCTTGTCGTTCATCATTTTGTTAAGTTGAAATTGGGTAAGAAAAGACATTTTGGTTAGGTTATCTGTGTATTTGATCTAGAACTATCCATTTGAGGCATAGAATATACAGGTGACATGAACAGAGTGTGTTCGGAATATTTCTTAAAACCTACTTAAAAGTACAGGCTTAGGGAAGAAAGATTGAACAAAAAGCATCAAGAATGTTCCTTTCAATTATTCTGGTGTAATTTGTCTCCTATCTCTATATGACTGTAGTCACGTGAATGTGAATATTGCTTTTGATTTTGGTATTAAAGTGTGTCATCGGCTTTCTCGGTTTCTTTGTGACACCAACAGAACGGAAATGTGCCACAGCATGGCTGCAGCCAAGGCTTCCAGGCGTTATTGTAAGGAGACAGCTGCTGTGGGACTGGAGTCAGCGTCTTACGGTGCTCTTCTACAGCTTTTCCTATTCTCTTCATTACAGAATCAAGCAAAGGCTCGGTGTCTGTGGATAGGGGATTTTCCTCTGAAGGATCTTGTGAGAGATCAAACAGCAGTGGAGGGTCATGATGGGTTACACCATCCCCAAAACATGGGCAAATTCCTCTTTCAAAGCAAGCTCCGGAGTCTTCTGGTTGGAACAGTGGAGTAGCATAATGAGCTTTCCATATGGTACCTCCTGTTACAACAGAAGCACATTGAACAGCTTAATGGCAGTAGGCACAGGGGAGATCCCTGAGAAGTTGGTTCAACTTCTAAGTCATTTGTGAGCATGTATTGTGGTTGTCACAGACAGAACAAAGACTCATGAGCACACCTGGGCTGTCGGTACTTGCAAGGCTATTTACACTTCATGGATGGTTAGGTCTAACGTTTTGGATGTAGAGAGAATCTCTGTCCCTTTCTTGTGTTCTTTTAAAGCTCTGTATGTCTCTTGGTTGGGGGAAACTGAAACTGTATCTCTGTGTTTCTGGATGTGGGTACCAGTAGCTGGTTCTTCTGTTAGCTCTCTATATCCAAGCCAAGAACAGCATCTGGACTCAAACCGATGCACCACGTGTCTGTGCCTACTTTCAAGCATGTTTTCAAACATGGCGTTAATGACTGGCCATGAAAACAAAATCTGGAAAATAGTTTTTAAGTGAACAGAATGAATGCGATCAGTTTGCAACTTTAGGGCTTGTATTCTAAGTGCAGATCTTCAACTGTTAATGAAAAAACGACGAAGGAGATACAGATCAAGAGAGTATTTTCTGTCATCTCCCCTCTTCCTTTTCCTTTTATTCCTCTCAGTGTTTTGAGAAAGCACTGCACTGAACTCATTCCGAGATGAGGCAGAGCTGTGCCCAGCCAGAAGACAGCAATTAGATTCTGCCTCTGAAAAAAAGACAGAAGAATAAAAGGGGGACTTCAGTATTTGGAACCGCGGAGCACAACTAGCTGACCTCTGCATTGTGCCTACGTGGCATTTTTGTTTTGGTTCAATGGGATCTGCTGAACTGTCCTTCCGTCTGTAGTCCCCTGTGCTGAGCTTTGTGACCAGGATTCTGTAGTTTTATTCTTCTGTCTGTGCCGTGTCGCTACAGCCAGGACGTGTTTGTTCAATTAAATGGAAACAGAAAAAATTGTCAAAGGTGATGAGGAGCAAACAACAGACGTTGCATCTCAGATTGTCCTTAAACTTAATGTCTTCAGTTGCTCGTTGGCTATGTATTTCTACTGTACGCTTCCCAGGTCCTTCTAAGCTATGCTATGCTACTGCATTTTTGTGAGGGATGATGTCTCAGTGCTCGTGAAATGTTTTTATGTAGTACATTCAGAAATTATAGATTTTAGTTATCTGTTGCTGAAATCGAGAGCAAGGATGCAAAGGTGGATTTTATAAAGGAAACTGGCTCGGTGTTGCTGATGGCTTAATGAGGGCAGGTATTCCTTAGCTCCTTAGCTTTTGGGTGCACGCTTTGCTGTTCCAAGGCCGCCTCATTTTCCCCATCTTGTGCATAAAAGTACATTTTTTTGTCTCGTGACAAAAATGCAATAATTCTCGGTCATATCATGGTTTTCTAAGTATGGGATTTGGGTCTTCTGTCTGTTGTCTGGGTAGCACAAATGCTTACAGATGAAGTAAGTAGCCTCTGGGCCAAGCGCATTTCCCAGATTAGCTGCACTACTGTAATATGGCTAAAACGACTGTTTAATAGATAAATATGAGATGGACAAGTATGACTTCTTACAATAGAGAAGTTTGTGATTATTAGTTATTATTGTGATTAACAGTCACTGTTTTTCCTTAATAATTGAGCTGGATTCCTCCTAACACATTGCACAGTTATTCAGAGATGGGAGTGTAGAGTGTCTGAGGAGAATTGTTCACATTCTGCACATTTTTAGCTTCTTCCCCCCCCCTCCCCCCCAGCTGCAAAGAATTACTGAAGTTGCAGAGTGGGAGAGAGCCGGGTCCTTGTTAGGTCATTGGGAAGGATACAGTCAGGCTGATTGTAATTAACCTGTGTTGGTGAGCTGAGCAGACAGCTGAGTTATGGAGAGTCATTAAAAAAAATAAAATAAAAGGTGGTAGAAATCAGCCCTGCTGGAGCTAGCAGGGGGTAAGGCACTTCCCAAGAAGCAAAGGGGGCTATGCAATTTGCTACTGAAGTAACTGACAGAAGCTGAAGACGGTGTGTAAATTTTAGGGCAACGTGTTAATAGAATATACCCAAGGGAAAGAAAACCTGCTTCTTCAATCCAAACATCTCTCAAGCCCATCTGGTAACAATCAATCAATTTAATGAGCAGAAAGAAATGGACTATCACTAATAAGCCTTATTGTGCTGTGGTAGAAGAAAACACTCCTCTGGCTTCAGTGGAGTGCTTAATTTATGATTGTGGAGTCAAGACACAATGGCTTCATATTCAGCCTGTCCAGTAAATAAAAGGGAATAGACATTAAATTTTCTTACTGTTGTGCTCATTTAAAGGTATATCGCCTTCATATTATGCACCTAATCAGGCTCTTTTAAACTAGACGCTCACCAGCACAGTGCAAAGGAACAGAATTCCTGTCCTAGATGAAAGTTGAGCCAAACAGTAGTGTTTAATTTCATTTGCAGAATGTCTGATTGTTTTCAATGACCTAGCCAGCAGCAGTTGTGTTTCAGGTGGTATAAATGATATAAAGGCGTGAATGAGAGCTGTAGTGGCGCTTCAGTGTTTCGTGGGAACATAAAATACACCTCACATCTTGTATATGGTTTCTGTATCTATGTTACAAGGAACGTGACCTATTAAAAACTGATCTGCACAGCAAAAGCAGTGTTAATGACATGACTTCCACACTGCACTTGTTTGAGGGTGTTTCATTAGGGGTTAACTCTCTGGTCCTGTCTGCTCCACATCTGCTAGTGGTAAGAGTGTATGAGCCTGGAGCCTATTTCACAGTTTGGCTTTCTCTACAACTAAAGTTACAGTCTTCAAGACCATTCTGTGGTGCAAATCAAAACATGGGGAGCGGGTGTGCTCAGGATGGGCTGCTTCAAAAGCAGAACTAAAATTCTGGTGTAGATGATCTTGTTACATCCAAGGAGGACAGGACGGGAGAAGGGGAGGGAAGGAGAGCAGTACTTGAACCCAAAAAGCAGTTCTTCAAACTCGTCTTTTGCGGTGCATTACATTCAGCTTTTCACTGGAAAGGTGCAACGTGACTCCTCCAGCAGAGGTTTCCGAGGAGTCTGCAGTCAGACAAGGCTTCCTCTGTATGGAAAATACATGTACTAGAAAGAGATCTCTATGAATCGTGATGGATTTAGAAGCACGGGAGATTTGAGCTCCTAGCTCCTGTGCTGTTTTAGGTACTGCTTACAAGTTAGATGTGTTGAAGCCTTGGAGCTATGGGCTGAGCTTGCAGCTCAAACAGTGGTTTCAGAGAGTGCAAGAACCAACGTTCTGGCAATGAAGGTACTGTAGGTGGTGGGACAACCATCGTCTCTGTGCTGGGACTCTTCTCGATGTTCCCTCCTGCCCTCACGGCCCTGCTCCCACCCTGGGCCCTACGCGGGCTCGTGGGGCAGCTCCACGCCTGAGCCGGCGGGGGCTTGGGCCGTGCTCTCTCGGCAGGCTCTGCCAAACATGTAAACGAAAAGCGAAGCCGGCAACTTCGCCGCAGAGCCGCCGAATTGTTGTTACATTTGAACAATCTCCTTGTTTAAGCTGCTTACTTGACGCCTGACTCGCTCGGCGGCAGCCATGGCGGTTAGCGGTGCCGCGCTGCCCCCTGGCGGCGCCTTCCCGCTCCTGCTTCCCTCTGCGGCTGCCTAAGGCAGTTGCAGCCCGCGGCACCGCGTCTATAGCGGAGCCCCTTGGTGCTGCCCCCTGAGCGGCTGAGGCCGGAATCACTGAGCTGCGTCAGCGTCCATCTGCTCAGCTGCAGCGGCCAGAGAAGGTTTTGGCCGCTAGGACTGCAAGGCCGCGCAGGTAGCAAGCTGCACAGCAGAAGACAGGCAGCTGCAGGACCTCTCCCTTCCCCTTCTTGCCCTTTTTTATTTCTTGTTAAGAATTATTCTCTCTTTTCTCCAGGTGGAAAACGTTCCTGACATTTTTTGTCTAATAACAGGGAAAGAGATATTAAGAATTCCCAAGAAGGGATGGGGGACGGCAAACAAAAATGAAGCCCTTCCCTAGAACGACGGGAAACACTCCACAGAAGAAGTGGATTTAAGAAATTCTGTAGTACTTACTCTTTTCTACCATATTTATTTTCTCCCACTCTGATGAAGAAAGGACTGTCCTCAACAGACTGGAGAAGGCTGGGGTACTCAATGAGTTCTTTGCCTCAGGCTTCACTGGCAGTCAGTCTTCCCTGCCTCGCACATCCCTGAACCTCTAGGTGGGAGTTGGAGGAGCAAAATCCCTCCCACTGTAAGAGCAGATGGAGTCAGAGAGTGCTCAGTGAGGCTGGACCTGTACAAGTCTATGTGGCTGGACATCATGGAGCCCAGGGTCCTGAAGGAACTGCCTGATGTGGTTTCCGAGCCATTCTCCACCATATCTGAAAAGTCATGCCTGTCAAGTGAAGTCCCTGGTTACTGGGAAAAGGGAAACATCACTCCTATTTTTAAGAAAGGAAGACCCAGGGAACTACAGGCCTGTGAGCCTTGCTTTTGTGCCTAGGAAGATCACGGAACACGTTCTGCTGTAAGGCACATGGGAGACAAGGAGGTGATCCCAAACAGCCAGCACAGCAGGTCATGCCTGACCAATCTGGTGGCCTTCTAAGATGGAGTGATAGCATAAGTAAGTGGAAAAAGGAAGAGCAACTGATATCATCTACTTGAATTCTGCAAGGTCTTTTTCACTGATGTGTTCCCATACCACATTCTTATCATTATAACTTCCTGAAGGGAGGTTGTGGTGAGCTGGGGGTCGGCCTCTTCTCTCGTGTCATTAGTGATAGGACTAGAGGCAATGGCTTCAAGCTGCAGCAGGGGAGATTCAGGCTGGACATTAGGAAATATTACTTCTCAGAAAGGGTGGTCAGGCACTGGAATGGGCTGCCCAGGGAGTCACCGACCCTGGGGGTGTTCAAGGAACGATTGGATGTTGTGTTGAGGGACATGGTTTAGTGGGAGCTATTGGTGATAGGTGAACGGTTGGACTGGATGATCTTGTAGGTCTTTTCCAACCTTGGTGGTTCTATGATTCTATGATTCTGTATTGGAGAGATATGGATTTGAAGGGTGAATTAGTCAGTGAAAAAAGAATTGGTTGGTCACAGCCAGAGGGTTGTGGTCAATAGCTGTATGAAGGCCAGTGACTGGGGGGCCCTGCAGGGGTCCATCATGGACCAGTGCTCTTCAACATCTTTATCAACAACATAGACAGTGGGATCAAATGTACCCTCAGCAAGTTTGCTGATGACATTGAGCTGAGTGGTACAGTTGATATAATAGAAGGTAGAGATATAATCAGGCTTGAAGAGTGGCCCCATGGGAACATAATGAGATTCAACGAGTGCAAGGTGATGCACTTGGATTGGGGCAATCCCAGCTGTGTGTATGGTCTTGGAGAAGTACCCATTGAGAGCAGACTTGCGGAAAAGGGCTTGAAAGTCCTTGTGGATGAAAAGCTGAACGTGAGCCAGTAGTATGTGCTTGTAGCCTGGAAGGCCAACTGCATCCTGTGCTGCATCAAAAACAGAGATGGCCAGCAGGGAAAGGGAGGTGATTGTCCCTGTGCTTTTCCCGCAAGAGGCCCCACTGTGCCTACTGTGTCCAGGCCTTGCACACATCAAAAGCAATAGAAACACTGCAACAACATGAAGATTCTTAAAGTTATGCTACTCAGGGATCACAACCCTTCAGCTTTTGCAAGGCAGGATAGCTAACAATGCCCATTCTGCACCTTGCAAAAGAACTGTGTCTGAATCAACAAACACACCCAAAATGTGTATAAATACTGCATCCTGTTGTTCTGTTGGAAATGAGAGGTCATTGAATTATCTCCCACAGGCTGTGGGGGGAATGTTTATACTCACTGTCTTTCTGGTGCCACCGTACTGCATGCAAAACCACACCACAGTAGTGAAACATGAACTCATGCTCGGAGTGCTGCACTGTCCCCTGCAGTAACGGCAGCAAGGTGCGCCCGTCGATTACCCTGGTGAAGAGGGCTGAGGTCATCACTGTTCAGGAACTGCACCCTGCCTGCAGTGCGAGCAGTACTTCCTCACCATAGATAACGCACTAGGGTTTCAAATGACATTTCTAAAATAAACTAGTGTTTAGCTTATTACCTCTGACAGTTTTCATTGTCTGGATGGGTGGTGGCCAGTGATTAGTAGTTACTAGCAGTTTATGCAATTGCAGCTACTTCACACATCCTGGGAAGATAAGCTATCATCACTGCAATTTTCCTGGGGCTAAGTGATAGCCGTAGTGAAGGGAAGTTCACTGGTTCTGGTTCCCTGAGATTGAAATCACTGATAGGTTTTGTCAAAATGGTGACGATAAATTGACTAACAATTGGTTTAGTTGTGCAACAGAAGACCTTTTATGCTCTTTCTCAGAATGACTTGGTCACCCGGCCTTTCACTTGTTCTTAGAGAAGACTAGCATAGGCTCTACCTATTGTTCACTGTCCAGGAAACTACTTCTCCATTACTGGCATCCAGATGCAGGGCATTTGTTCCATCTTCCCTGCTCACAAAGAAAAAGGCTTGGAGAGGGCCTGTCTTAAGTAAAATTAAGTCCAAAGTAATTGGTCTTGTTTTGTTTTGTTTTTGTTTTTAAAGTCCTCTCAATGACCCCAGTTAACTAAGTTTCCTTTCAGTGATTAGAATACTGAGTTAGCTAATATCCTTGATAACGTATATTATCTTTCTCTGTTTTCTTTTTTTCCCATGTAATCAGATAAGATGGGGAAAGCTAAAGAGAAAGATTGATAGAGAACTCTTTTTTAGCAACTAACAGGATGTTAAGATGTGTGACGCATAGTCAGTTTCTATCTAAAACAAGGAAGGGGAGCAAACATGGTTTAGGAAGCCTCTTTTGTACCTGTCCTGAGGCACTATCCCTCCAGCCAGGTGAACCACTGTTGGGAAAATGTCCATAATGCTTGTTGGTTCGCTGATAACTATGCCTGCAGGCAACACTCCAGGCCATCTAACTATTCCTGGAACACGGATCCCTCCTTCCCAGCCTCCCATTCCTTTTCCACCTATAATAGGAGAGAAAATACATATATAAATATTATACACACACATATATATGTATACATTAAACATTTCTTATGCATGCATAACAAGAAGTTTAAAAACTTTCATATTCAAATACTTTTCATACAAACATACTAAATCCTGATGAGCAGTAGAATGGCTACAGTGCAAGATCCATTCTTCAAAAATAAATTCATTACTTATTACTCTCTATTATTTTACACTTTCACATATGGCACCTTATGTTGGGATGTAAATGATGGGAACCCTCTGCAGGCTTTGTTACGCAGTAAGCGCCAAGCTGCCCAAGATATCACAGTGGCTTTTCAGGGTATAGGAGTCTGGAGAGTTAACTCATGACTTAGACAGCTAGAGGAATTCCAGAGAATCTCTGACTGGATTAAGGTATCTCATCAGGTCTATTGACATAAAAAATTTATCGGTTTCATCTCAGCCTTTGCTTCATTGATGTACACTCTCATATGAAGTAGCACTCTATGACTTCACAATACGCAATGAAGAACAGAGGAAGAAGAATAGAGTTCATCTAAGAAGTGGAGGAAAGAGATAAATACTAATCAGCAGTGGGCTTTAGAAATGGATTTATTTGTTTTGTTCTAATTTTTTTCCATTGTGTTCACTGAGGAAAAAAAAAAACAAACAAAACCTTATTTCTTACTATGTGGAAAAGAAGTGGAAAAAGCAATCAGAGGGGAATATTTATGCCTTTAATACTAAAGGAAGAATCAATGGAGAATGACCATGTGGGAGGTGGGTTGGGGGAGAACAACCATGAAAAATTAAAAACCCCAAGTACAGAAGCAAGAAAAAACTAAAAATCTCCAGAAAGGGAGACTTTAATAAAGCTATAAGACTGATAAAGAAGGATATCCAGGAAAAACTCTTTGGGCAAAAATATCAAGAATGAGTAAGTCTTTAAAGAAGCAATATTAAAGGACATAAGTTTATGTTTTCACATTTCAGAGGAAAACTAGGAAGTATTTACATCCGTGAGGTTTTCTTTTTGGGCTTCAAGTCTGAGAAGGAAATATCTTGGTAAACATATCTGGACACACTTTATTCTATTGCTTTCTTTTTAATAGGCAGTCTTACGCATCCACGTGCCACTAAGATTTTACCTTTATAGATACCATTCCATCCACCCAATCTGGCATTTCCTCTGTGAGCCTCTACAGATCCTCCATGATCAGATGCAAAATAAATAAATGTGATGTTCTTCAAGCCTTCTTTGTCAATAACATCCAGAAGCCTACCTACAAACGAAGCAAAACGACACAATGATGTTCTGAGATAGATATAGTCAGATTTTTCACTGACTTAAAATTCAGTGAAGCCAGTCATTCTGTTGACCTCAGTGAATTCTGTTACAAGCTACTGCCAGCAATGCAGAGTAATCCTGAATTATGGAAGTAAGAAGAGCACAACAGGAAGCTGCTGAATGTGTCCAAAATTTGTTTGTAGTGTCAATAAAAGACGGGAAAATTAAAAACAAAACAAAACAAACACCTAAATGGAAAATAACAAAAATGAATGATCCTTTTATTCAGGCTTCTCAGAATATTCTGTCATGTTTGTGCTGTAAATTCTCTGAGTCAAGGATTGCATCCATTGTGTAACCCAAAGCCTCTTGAAAAGCTTAAACAATAGCGTTGCCTCATAGAAAACTGCTCGTGTCTCACCAAGAACTACACAGGGATTCTGAAATCAGGCTTCACACAATCAGTCAAAATGTTCTCAGGATGCTAGTGGTAAAAACTCTGCAGAGTGCAATTCAAATCTAACTTCATAAGGAATGTTTTCAGTACTGGTAGCATGAAGCGTTTATACAGAGTACATAATTTACCACTGATTGCACTTCCTCATCACTCACTATATCAAAATACAATCACTGCAAACAGCTTCCATAGCTACAGAAGCAGCAACAACAGCTGCTGTATAAAAGGAAAAAATTTGGTCAGGTCATTTTACTATTGATCTTACCTAAAAACAGACACCCAGCCAAAAGAAGGATCTAGGCCTCTCTGTTCTGAATTAGACCCTAAATCTTTTAGCTTGTTTGTCCTCAATAAGCAGAATCCTATTCAGTCAGTGCAACATCATATGTAATTTATCCCTTTGTACTTCTGGTATTCTGCTCTGCTTGAGTAGCTTGCGCCTGAATTTGATTGGTGCCAAGTAACAGTAAGAAGAGCACACCGGAGTTCTCTGGTATGACCAGATCTAGCAGAAGTGCTCAACCTGCCAATCACAAGCAGACAGACTCTTTTCAAACTTACTTCAAAGTTTTAAACATGGTTTTTGGAGGTAGAAAAGATTCAGAGAATCATGGACAGGAGGTGAATACTTTGTAAGCATGGCCTTTGCTTTTGAATAAATGCAAATAAGAGCTATATTCCTCCTACTGAAGTGAAAATGAACAACTGATTAAGGTCTAACTTTGGGCTCCAAGTGTATATCACGTTTTTAAACTTTTAAATAAATTATTAAGTGAAACACCATATCTTGCTAACTTGGCCTTTTGGCTAGGAGAGACTTCTGGCTTCTGTTCTAAGGATTGATTAATTCTTGTTAAAAAGGAACAAAACAATCACGTATAATGTAATATTCAACAGCAGCTCTAGTTACATCTTTTGAGGATATGCAACTGGAGAAATATATATTCCAATTAATAATGTGATCAAAAGACTAAACAAGGGTAATTGTTGTAAGCGACTCCCTTCTGAGAGGAATGGAAGACCCTGTGTTTCAGCCAGTCTCTACCCACAGGGAAGTGTGCTGCCTTCCTGGGGCCTGGGTCAGGGACATTACTGGGAGATTCCCTAGTCTAGTTCACCCCTCTGGTTACTATCCCCTACTGATATTTCAGATTGGCAGTGATGAAGTCACTGAGAGAAGCCTGAGGGCTATAAAAGGGGACTTCAGGGTCTTGAGGCAGTTAGTTGATGGATCAGGAGTCCAGATGGTGTTTTCCTATAACCCTTCAGTGGCAGCAAGGGGTACTAATAGGACCAAGAAAATTCATCTCATAAATGCATGGCTAAGAGCCTGCATCACAAGGATTTATTTTATTATTTTATTTTATTTTATTTTATATTTTATTTTATTTTATTTTATTTTATTTATTATCATGGGGCAATTTACTCAGTGTCTGGCCTGCCTCAAAGGGGAAACAGATCCTAGCCCAGGAACTGGCAGGGCTCATTGAGAGGGCTTTAAATTAGATATGAAGTGGGAAGGTGGTAAAACAAGGCTCGCTAGAGCCTGGGGGAATGGTGATGGGGTTTGGGGTGAGGCCAATGGCTCAGATGAAGTTTATCTACACAATATATATCTGTATCAGTGCATGCAGCATGGGCAACAAACAGGAGGAGCTGGAAGCCATCATGCAGCAGGCAAAATTTGACTTTGTTACCATTACTGAAACATGATGGGATCTCTCCCACAAATGGAGTGCTGCAATGGATGGCTATAAGCTCTTCAGAATGGATAGGCTACGAAGGAGGGATGGTGACATGGCTCTCTGTGTTAACATTTCAGTGCTGTTGAGCTCAAGGCTGGTAATGATAAAGTTGAGTCACTAAGGGAGAGGGCCAACTAGGCTAACATACTGGTGGAGGTCTGTTATAGCCTGCCTAAACAGGATGAAGAGAGGCATTCTACAGGCAGCTGGAGGAGGTTTTGTGATTGTTAGCCCTTGTTCTCAAGAGGGAATTCAAACTCCCTGGTACATACTAGAAATATAATAGTGCACAGAGGAAGCAATCTAGGAGGTTTCTAGAACGTGTGGAATATAACTTCTTGATGCAGATGGTAAGAGAGCCTACCGGGGAAGGTGCCCTTCTAGACTTGCTGCTCACAAACAGAATGACCAGTGAGAGATGTGGAGGATGGGAGCTGTCTTGGGCAGAGCAACCACAAAATGGTAGAGTTCTTTATTCTTGATTGAGTTAGAAAGAATGTCAGCAAAACTGCTACCTTGGAATTCCAGGTAGCACACTTTGTACTATTCAGGACACTGATAGGGGGGGTACCTTAGGATTCAGTCCTGAAGAGTAAAGATGTCCAGGAAGGCTGGATGCTTCTGAAGAAGGAAATCTTAGAGGCGCAGGAGCATGTTGTCCTCCTGTGCCATAAGATGAGCTGGCGGAGAAGAAGACTAGCATGGATGAACAAGAAACTTTTTCTGAGACTCCAGGAGAAAAAGAGAGTCTGCCTCCTGGGGAAGAAGGGATGGGTAACATGGGGAGAGTACAAAGAAGTTGTTGGGACGTGTAGAGAGAAAATTAGAAAGACATAAGACAAGCTTGAATTCAACCTGGTCACTAAGGTAAAAGAGAACAAAAAACTTTTACTTTATTTATTCATTTATTTATTTATTTATTTATTTATTTAATTTTTACATATATTTTAACAGTAAGAGAAGGGCTAGGGAGAATCTCCATTCTTTACTGGATGTGGGGGGGGGGGCAATGTGACCACTGAAGAGATGAAAAACTCTGAGGTTCTCAATGCCTTCTTTACATCTGTCTTCAAAAGTCAGACCAGTTATACTTGGGGTACTCTATCCTGACATGGAAGTCTTGGATGGGGAGCAGAATAAACCCCATGATTCAGGAGTAAACAGAGACCTATTACTCCACCTGGACCGGGGACTGATGGGATCCACCCAAGGGTGCTGATTGAGGTGGCAGTGGTGATTGTCAATCCACTTTCCATCGTCTATCAACATTCTTGGTCAACCAGAGAGATCCCAGAGGATTGGAAGCTTGCCAGTGACTCCCATCTACAAGAAGGGTTGTAAGGAGGATTCAGGGAACTACAGGCCTGACCTCGGTGCCAGGTAAGGTAATAAAGTGGATCATCTTGAGTGAGATCATTGGGCATGTGTGGAAAAACCAGGGGATCAGGCCCAGCCAGCAAGGGTTTGTGAAAGGCAGGTCCTGCTAGACCAAACTGATCTCCTTCTATGATCTAGTGACTTGCCTGGTGAATGGGGGAAAGGCTGTTGACATAGTCTATGTAGACTTCAGAAAAGCCTTTGATACTGTCATCTCCTGCAGTATTCTCCTGGAGAAGCTGACAGCCCGTGGCTTGGACAGATACACTCTGCTGGGTAAAGAACTGGCTGGATGGCTGGGCCCAGAGCATGGTGATGAATGGAGTTAAATCCAGCTGGCAACTGGGCATGAGTGGTGTTCACCAAGGGTCAATTATTGGGCCTGTTCTGTTCAATATCTTTGTTGATGACCTGATGTGCAGATTGAGTGCATGCACCCTCAATAAGTTTGTAGATGACACTAAGTTGGAGGGAAGCGCTGATCTCCTTGAGGATAGGAAAGCCCTTTAGAGGGATTTGGGCAGGCTGGATCTCTGGGCTGAGGCCAGTGAGATGAAGTTCATCAAGACCAAGTACTGGGTCCTGCACTTTGGCCACAACAACCCCAGTCAACACTACAAGCTTGGGGCAATGTGTCTGGAAGACTGTGTGGAAGAAATGGACCTGGTGGTGCTAGTTGACACTTGGTTGAATGTGAGCCAGCAGTGTGCTCAGAAGAAGGCTAATAGCATTCTGGCTTGTACAAGAAACAGTGTTGCAAGCAGGAACTGAAAAGTGATCTCCCCTTGTACTCAACTCTGGTGAGGCCACACTTTGAATACTGGGCTCAGTTTTTGTCTTTCACTACGGGAAAGACATTGAGACCCTGGTGCATGTCCACAGAAAGGCAGTGAAGTTGGTGAGGGGGTCTGGAGCACAATTCTTATGGGCAATGGCTGAGGGAACAGGGATTGCTTGGTCTAGAGAGGGGGAGGCTCAAGGGAGACCTAACAGCTCTCTAGGAGAGCTGTAGGAGGTTGCAGTGAGGTGGGGGTCAGCCTTTTCTCCCACATAAATGCAATGGGATGAGACAGAATGGCCTCAAGTTGCACCAGGAGAGGTTCAGGTTGAATATTAGGTAAAATTTCTTCTCTGAAAGAGTAGTCAGGTGCTGGAATGGGCTGCCCAGGGAGGTGGTGGAGTCACTGTCCCTGGAGGTGTTCAAGAAAAGTTTTTAGAAATTGTACTAAGGGACTTGGCTTAGTGGGGTTACATTAATGGTAGATGGACGCTTGGACTGGACGATCTTGGAGATCCTTTCCAACCTTGGTGATTCTATGATTCTATAATATTTGATTATCTGACTTAATCCAGAGAAACCTAGACAGGCTTGAGCATTGGGTCCAGGAGAACTTCGTGAGGTTCAACAAATCCAAGTGCGGGGTCTTGCATCTGGGTCACAGTAACCCTCCATGAATGCAAGCTGGGGATTGTAAGGATAGAGCACAGCCTTGCCAAAAAGGACTTGGAGATATTGGTGGTTGGCAAGCTGGACATGAGCCAGCAATGTATCCTCACAGCCCAGAAAGCCATCTGTTTCCTGGACTGTATCAAAAGAAGCAGGGCCAGTAGGTCGAGGAAGGTGATCCTGCCCCTCTGCTTTATGCTGGTGAGATTTCACCTGAAGTACTGCATTCAGATGTGGAGTCCTCAGTACAGGAGAGACAGGAGAGACATGGACCTATTAGAGCATGTCCATATGAGGGCCACAGAAGTAATCCAAGGGATGGAACACTCCCCCCTGTGTGGACAGGCTGAGAGAGCTGGGTCTGTTCAGCCTGGAGAAGAGATGGCTCGGGGGAGACCTGATAGTAACCTTTCCATATCTAAACAGGGGCTATAAGAAAGAAGGGGACAAACTCCTTAGGAGAATATGTTGTGACGGAAAAAGGGAAAATGGTTGCCAAAAGAGTTGGTAGATGCCCCATCCCTGGAGGCATTCAGTGTCAGGCTAAACCTGGCTCTGAGCACCCTGATCTAGCTGTAGATGTCCCTGTTCATTGCAGGACAATTGGACTAGATGACCTTTAAAGGTCCCTTCCAACTCAAATGGTCTTATGATTTTGCAGTGCAACACCGAAGTGTGTCAATTAAAAAATAGGAAAAGTTTCCACATTCACACCAAGATGAAGAAAAGAGGATTTGTAATGAAATGGCTACCTTTGGAGCTAACTATATATGCAAGGCAAGATTTTTTGTCATATATAAATAGCGAGTTCTGTCACCTCCCACATTTAAATAAATTATTTCCTTCAAGATCACCACTTACCCACCATCCAGTCCATTTCCTCTACGTTATCTCCATATAGGCCATGCCTGCTTCTTCCCAGAAACTCCTTTGTGGTAATGAGTGGGGTGTGAACATGTAAGAGGGAAAACAAGAGAAGAAACGGTCTATGCTTGTTTCTGAAAGAGAAAACAAGAGTAGTCATCTCTCTGCAAACTGAACAAAATAAAGCAGTGGCATGGTAGTGACTGTTTCACTCATGGGGCCAATGGGGGAACCAGAGTAAAAATTTTGGATTTTAGTATCTTGCATTTTTGAGGTTTTGGAAGACAGAGGGGATCAAAACACCCTTCAAAGCTTTTATTTCTTTAGGAAGACTAAAATAGTACTGGGCCTTTTCTCTGGTTCCAAATCAGATACTCGTAGAGCATGAAATGAATGAACCTGAAAGTTCATAGCCTAAAGACTGACACATACTCAGTGGAAAGGCTAATAGGACTCACTTGTTTAAACCTAAATATTGGTGTCACTGTGTATCTGAGACATACATGTGAAACAAGCAGATATGATGCTACATCCGGAAGGGAACTGCATCCCTTTAACACTGGCAGCTAGATGTCAGGCAGGATATCTAAGGAACCCAAGCTTATCTGTGTTCAAAGTTATACAGAAGAGGTTTCTCTCACTCCATTTCCCCTTAAAAACCAAAAAAATCTTCAAGCCCTCAGAGAAATAATACAACCTTATTCAGAGGTCCAAACTTGCCACATGAATGCTGCCAAGAACTTAGCAGTTAGTTTAACTCTATCTGGTAGCACTGTAAATGAAAGATACTTTGGCAAAACAAAACAAATCTCAGTATCAGTCTTCTGCTTGTATAGCATTAACTTATGGAACTTTACATGAGAGTTCATTCATCAGGCTAAGATCATTTTTTCTGTTCCTACTGCTTGCAGGCCCGGTCCTTGGCTAGGACTCCATTGTGAACAAATAAAAAACACAACAAAATCATCTTTCTTTTCCTGAGAAGTTAACAAGCTATGTAAAAGATGAAGGACAGCAGTTGGGTGCTGATGTAGATGGATGCCAAAAAACAGCAAATTGCTGCTGGCCAACACTAGGAGCAGATAGTTCAGCGTGTCAGCTGAGTAACCCAATAGTGCATGGCAGAGCAATTGTATTATTTAAAAAATCCTTAAGAGGTGATGTAGTTTTTTGTTGGTTACCTTTCAATGAATGAAACTGCCTCCTTCAGCATATTAGATGTAGTTTTTTCTAGATTCATTGGCTGTTCTGTGATTTCATGGTTTCTCATCAGAATACAGTTCCAGTACTTGGTGAATCCATAGCTGGAGAACCAGGAAAGGAAATACAGGAGACCAAAGACGGTCACACATACTATTATTTTCCATTTTACCAAGAATAAGCAGGTAAGTTTTCCAAACAAAAGCGTAAGCACTGCAAGAAAGATTATCTGTGTGTAAAGCCAATATGTATCTTGTGAAGACTTGGCCAGTTCAGGGTCATCAGTGCCTTGACACTCATTCAAAATGGTAAAAGGCATGCCATAAAAATATTCAAAACCGTGGTTTAAAGGGTGGTGGCAGTGATCACGGTGGGATTTGCAGTTCACACCCAAATGCCACTTCCCTGGAAATACAAAACAAAAGTATTAAATGGAACATCATTTCTTTTATGTGTGTTTGCCTTTATTTCTAAAAGACTGGCTGCACTCCTCAGTTAAAGTGCAACCTACGGAGGAGCTAGCTGGAATAAGTCAGGCTCTCCTGGCACTGTATCTGAGAGAATATCTCTTTTTCTTCACTTAACTGACACAATTCCACATAGGTAACAATCCAGCTCAGACACCTCTGTAAGTATCAATATGATTGCAATATTTCATGCTTATTATTTTTATATGATAAAGTAGTCATTATTAATGTGTGGCCTGGTGGGGAGAATCTCTTATGCCAAAGGAAAAAACTAAGTGCAAAAATATGAACTGATTTACAAATAATGTTGATTTGACCTTCAAATTCAAAAACAAAGTTCAGGAATAAGTAAGTTGTACAAGCTAGCTCTCCTAAAATGAGTAGCAAAATAGGCCACTCTAATTACCTAGTACAATTGGACAGATCAGAATATGTCATGCACTGATAATGAAGCTTAATGAAGTCATTTTACAGAGCAGTGTAATTATCGTGACACTGAAGGACACAGCCTATAACCACGGGCTTTGGGCCTGTTAACCAGACAAATAACTTTAGAGAACTGCTAATAAGCTCAGTGGTCCTGTATATGAGTGTATTTTATAGAACAAACTATACCAGACTGCAACGAGCTAGGGAAAGATCTCCCATTTGCACAAGCTTGCTTGAAGCCTGCACATCACTGAGAGGAAATGAATGGTACTTCAGTGTGCTGAAGCCAAGTAGAGGCATGAAAATCACAGTTATTACATTTAAGCACACTATACCTTTGACTACCTAAAAGAGTATTAAATTGGGAGGTGCTTGAAGGAGACACCATATAATCACTGTTCAGGAAAAATTAACAGTTAATAGGATTTTCTTTCTTGAACATGGATTCTGATCCAGAACCCCCTGGAGGCAATAGAAGTCTTCCAGCTATTTTGCCTTAGCAGCAGAAAATTAAGGCACTTTAAGTCTGTATGATAAGAAGGATGAGTAAGTAACAGAAAATCTAGCCATCAGATAGAACTACGACCACTTAGATTCTGGGTACCAACTGACAGACAACGTATTTTTGCTCTGTCTGAATATCAGTTCTTCTAAGGCAAACTGTACTGGGCAAGGATATCCTCCTCTGTAATTATTTCTCTTTGCCATGTGCATCTACGTATTCCACACACACATACCATTTTTGAATTATCACATATATTGTGTTGACTCTACTGGGGGTTGAGTTGTGAGTGGAATGGTTGATTTTTAAAGTTTTCCATACAAAAAAACTTTGGTTTATCCGATCCTGTGTATTTTGGCAAAGAAAAACATTTACAGAAACAGCCTCATTTGAATAACGTCAGATAGCAAGTTTCTGTGTCTCATACCTACAAGTGCTGTAGAATAGCCTTGCTGGTGCAGTACTTTGGCAAAAGTAGTTTCATTTGGTGGGAGTCCACCAGAACACCCATTCCAAAAAAGAATGCGCCGTTCTGTGCTGGATGCCATGCCTGGAGAGGAGCAGCAATTCTTAAAATAAAGCAAGCCAGATTTTTCAGGTTTTTTTTTTTTTTTTTCTATGAGATTCAGCTGCCAAAGCCTGGTACCTTTTTATTATACATTCAGCATGCTCTAAGCTATTCTGATTGACCTTTCCAAGTTTTCTGTTGTATCTGCTAGTCCAGTGCAGATGCATTAGCTGTAGTGTTGATAGTGGCATTAAGATGCCTATGTTTGGATATTAGGTAAAGTTCTACCACAAGAAGGTGCTAAAAAGGAACTTGGGGGGGGGGGGAGGGGGGGAGGGTGGAAGAAAAAAAAATAAAAAAGGAAAGCTAACAAAACAAAAACAAAACCAAAAACCAACCCAAAGCATTTATCCACAAAGCTATAGCTCCTTTAGCAAGTCAGAGTCAGATCAGACAAGCTATCCTCATGATTACTAGGAGATAACGTGGACGGTTTTCTATCTTCACTTTAAATGGCTGACTTAAACCTGTTTTATCATTGAGAACTATTCCACACACTGACAGACTTCATTATGAAAACGTTCATTTGGGTAGTCAAAATACTTTGCTTAATATAAATTTTAATACTACATTCAGTGCTTGCACTTTACTGTTTTCTTTGTTTCTATCTTCGGTGCTTGTTTTGATTTTCATTCATTCCTGTGTTGTCATTTAACCACATGAAATGTGCTTTATGTAGGTATTTTCCCATGGAAATGAATCAGTAAATCTAATCATCTTTATTTCTGCCCATCTCATTGAGGTCCCAAAGCCTTAGATTAACCAGTCTTTATAATGGTTTGTTTAAAGGGATTTTTAACAGCAACAATGGCTAGACAAACTGCAGTGAACTATTAGAGGCCCAACCTGATCTGATGGGGTATCTGCCAGTCAGGAAGGCTGCTCTGCTGGGAGTACAGACAGCAGCTGCAGCAATGTGCTGAGTAAGTCTCACTCCTTCCTTTGCCAGACCATCAATGTGAGGTGTCCTAAAAAGAAAAATCATATCAATATGCATTTTTATTGATGTATAATGAAAAGGTATTTCAGGTCTACTTCATATCACAAGCTCATGAAGCACAGTGAAAAAAAATTCCACTAATAGACACGGAGCACTCAAGTTGCAAGACTGTGATAGATGAGAATAAACAGGGGATAAATATACAAAATCATTCTATCATTCCATCATACTATCAGATCCATCCAGACTGAAAACTGCACTAGGGATAAATAGAGTACATTATGGATTGAGGTGTCACCCTGTAACAAGCCAAGAAGAGTTGTTAGCTGGTATGAAATCCTGATCTCAGTCCTTAATATTTCAGCACCTGAGTTGTAGATGCATACAAACTAAACACATATCTGAAAAATATGAGGCACATTTACAAATTTCTGACCACACACACTGAAAATCAGAAGTCCATGAAAGTCACTCGAGCATGATTGTATAATTTTTATTCCAATAGGAATTACTGTGGAGCATTTACTTTAAACATGCCTTGGAAAGAAGTGTATCTAGATAAACTGATCTGTTAATAAGAAATTTTCTAATACTGCCATCAGTGTGTTGGTTTTTTTTCCCCCCAGTGAAATTTACCAAGATGGGGTAATTTATTTTGTAGAATTCTTACCTGATAGTATCATTGCCATAACAACCCACATCTCCAATACCAAGGTCATCAGCCAGTATCAGTACAAAATTGGGTTTTGGAGGACTTGATATACAGCTTCTTAGAAACAAGCACAGAATGAGCCAAATGCTTTGGCAGCTCCTGAAGTAAAAATTAAAAGGGAAATTGAACAAAAATGTCCGCAAGCTTTATAATATACTTTTAATACTTAAAGTACTAGGACTGTCCAGATGCAAAGAGCTACCAAATACTGCCAGCAGGTGGAGCTCCTGAATATTTACAAACGTTGATTTTTCTGAAACCGGTATTTTTTAAATTTTCATTTGCACAGGAATTTTGTTTGTGTATTACTTTCTTAAGATTTGCACCAATCTCAGCAGACATTTCCGTGTCATGCAACTGGTTAAAATGGCGGTAGCTTGAGTATTGTATCCATTGGGCACAGCGCTACAAACAGCGATGACATTCATGCATCATCTGCAGAATCACAGCTGCAGGCATGGGCTTAACCTTGGGTATCTTCCTAGAAGACTATCTATCTCAGCACATATTTTAGTTGCTCAATGCGTCTGTGAGAGATAGTTCATCTTAAATACGTACACTAGAATACATCTACTAACTGCTAGTTCATTAAAAGATATCACAGCGAATCTTTATTAAATGTAATATACTACTTATGCTCCTAAACCTCTGTCTTCTACAAAATAAAAACAGGTTGAAAGGCCTCAAGGTGGGAATGGTTTTTAACTAATGAAAGGGAGATTTAGATTAGATGTCAGGGGGAAGTTTTTTTTTATAGAGAGGTGGTGAGGTGCTGGCACAGGGCGCCTGGAGAGGCTGTGGATGCCCCATCCCTGGAGGTGTTCAAGGTCAGATTGGATGAGGCCCTGGGCAGCTTGGTCTACTACTTCATCTAGCGGCTGGCAGCCCTGCCTGTGAGGGGTATTGGAACTTGATGATCCTTGATGTCCCTTCCAACCCAAGACATTCTATGGTTCTATGAGAAGATCTAGTTCTAAATCCATACTAACGGCTTTTAGATTCTCAACAATTTTTATCATCTAGAGATCTGTTTACATTTTCTTTTGCACAATGTTTAAAAATACAAGAAAGACCCCCAGTGCATACATTTTCTTACCACTGTCTTTCCTGGTGAAGATCATGGCTTCTCCTTGTATGAAAAGGGCACATCATTTGTCATATAATTCTGGTTAAAAAAAAAAAAAAGTAAAATTAAAAAAAAAAAAAAAAAGAGAGCCCAGCAGCTCTGGTGATCTTGTCTGTGAAGTTGCTTATTAACTACCCTGTATTATCACAATCATATTGCCAATGCCTGTGGCTATGACAAGATTGCACTGCACTGGGACTTGACAATGCAGTCTCCAACTTTCTGAAAGCCTATCTGCAGTGCCTTCTTGAGCAGACCCTGCAAGGTAGGAAAGAGTGCTTCTGAGGACACTGCACAACATGCAGCACTACAGGATCCAGCTTGCTCTCAGCTACCATTAACTTCAGGGAGACTCACATTTGGCAAGAGGACTAAATACTTTAAACCAGCGTTAAAGATGTTGGTTACAAAATAAATACAGGCATAAAACTGCTGGTCTTCACTGAAGTGAAGTTTTCTATTAAGTGAAACAGGGTGCAGTGATATGCAAATCTAGTACCTCACTCTTTACATAACACCAAACTGTATTTTAACTTCAGGAAAATAAAGTAATCCTTACTGAGCTTAGAAACTACAAAACATGCCTCAAATAAAAGCCAGCCTGGGAACTAATAATTACTGTGCAATTCTTAGGGAATGACTGTGACACTCAGGATTGGAAGCCATCTACTGCTTTTAGGGAGGTGTGTCTATCTGAATGTTACTAAAAACTGTCCAGAAACATAAACATCATTGTGATAAAGAACTTCCAAGTTTAATGCCATTTATAAGTTTAACAGCCCCATTTTTCTCCCTGCCAACTCTGTGAATTCACCTTGGACTTTAAAGCCTAAACATAACCTTTCTGTTTCTAAATATACAGGGTTTTTTTCTTTTCAAGGCACACTTTATGAGTGGAAGCAATTTCCTATGCTTGCTGGAATAAAATATACAGCTAGTTGCTTTGGACAAAAAATGGCTTGGGGAATGCACTCTTTTTTCTTGTGAATAGATGCTGAGAATGAAATCTGCACAAAATGTTGCACAGGCACCGTGTAAACAACCACCCAAATGCACGGGATAAATTGGTTGCTCTGGGACTGGCAAACTTCATCTCTCTGCTGTACACCGAAGTACATTGAAAATATTAGTTTCTTCACTGTGAAAGGTGATCAAAATACGAAATATCCAGACCATGAGAAATCCTTGCTTTGCTACCCTTCCTTCTCTTTCACTCCTATGGGTGTCAAGAAGTTTTCCAAGCTGGTGGTGCATCACCTGTGCTGTCTTCCCCACAGTTTCATGTGCTACAGCTGGCTGCTGATGGCAGTTAGAGCGATGTTGCTACAATCCGTTAGCAATGGATGACTGAGGAGCTGAGTAGCACTGCAAGATATTTCAGTCTTAATACCATTGGCTGTGGCACAATAACAAGTGGTACTCCTTGATTTATTGCAACCCATTTTACCTATTGAAGGGCTAGAAGAGATTTTTTTTTTTTTAATTTTATTTATTTATTTATTTTTAAATCAGTTTAAATATGTATATTCACCTTCTTCTGTTAGGGACTGATTCCTTCTGAAAGTAGCACTCCCACTGACATCACTGTGAGTGCAACAAACCCTGTACTGGGGCCTAAGGCTTGTCAAGTTTCCTTAGCTGTCAAACAACAACAACAACAAAAAAACAACCCATAACTCCAAAAAAAACCAATTCATAACTAAAAAGCACCATCCTCTAGGAATCAGCACAGCAACTTACTGTTGAAACTTGTTGTACTGCTGAACTTACAGAAATCCAAGAAAACGGCAGATAGCAATTTCCAGTAAGCCACAATAAACACGAAGTCTAACAAAAAAGGCCAGCTCCTTTTAACAACATGGACAACAAATTATTCTTCCTGCTCTGGAATTCCTTCTTGTTCTTTGGTTTGCTAAACAACCTGATCCCCTGAGAAGTGTGTGGGAGGAAGTAGGAGTGGATTTACTGTGTTTGCTCTCCTTCTCCCTTCCCCCAGTTCTGGATGCAGAAGCCACTGGGACGTCTGCCAGGAGCAGCAAGCGGAACGCCACTGAGGTTACATACAAATTCCAGACAGAGTACAAAGTCTTTATTCTTGAAACAGTGACACAACATGGCCACTGCGTTCTCTGAGCTGCCTACCCAGTTAATTCTGTATCCAGAGTATCCACGTAAAGCCTAGCACTGCTCTATTGCATTGCCTCCAAAGTGATGCTTCAAATGATTACAATATCAAACTTGGAGTCCCGTGGTTTTATATCCTCCACCCTGCTTTCTGACCTCTCTAGCAGGATAATGCGACTGGCTTGTCATCCCCTTTTTCTTTTATGTTGTCTTTTCTTCCTCATTGCATTTTCAGGTGAGCTAAACCTACCTGCACTGAAGATATTAAATGAGACGTCTTCCCCAGGAACTAAAGGTCGAGTATTTCTCTTCCCCACGTCCACTTCTTTTGGAAGTCAGCTCTGTTGTGATGCACTTTATCCTTTCAAAGGTCTTGAGCAATGAGAAAAACACATTTCTGTTCGCTTGTTGACATTTCAGCTCCCCTGGTCCCTTGAGCACTGTGAGTGACAAATTTAACACTATACTCGAGAGAAATCAGCAGGGGTCAATTGAGGTTGAAAGGTGGAGCAGTTTAAACTAGCAGGTTCATATAGCATATTGGAAGGGATAACTTTGGTTGGAGATGGATTTTTGTTGATCTCCTTGAACACATGTCTATGTTTTATTATCTTTGTAAGACGTAAGTTGTCAAATTTGGCTGTTTTCACAAAAACCTCTTTGAAGATGATACTTATTTAGTAGAGTTACTTAACAGCTTGTGATGTTTCTGGTGCAAAGCTTTCCCTTGAAATATTGTCTCTCTTGAAAATTACCTCATACTTTGAGAAAGGTGGTTCTTTAAAAGTTCCCAATACTTTAAGTATTGATTTACATCTGTTTTTTGGTCCAAATTATGATTAAGCTTTCCTCTCAGTTTTTCTAGGCTGTTTCCATTGTTCTTACCATAAGATGACTACTGAAGATGTGCCCATGCTGCTGCGGGTTTGTCTTTAAATTAAAATAAGAAAAGAAAAGAAAAAACAAACTTAGAATTTTCTTCTCATTACAAATCTATGTCTGGAAATGGAGGGGCATTCTGCATGTACAGCCCTTACATCCTGTTACTCACCACTATGTTAGTAACCCACTGCAAAGGTAACAGCTGTGATTATGTATTGCCTTCATTACAACTGAGCTTTGAACCAAGACATTTTGTAAGGAAAAAAAAAAAAAAAGGAAAAAAAAAAAAAGCTTTATAACAATGATGCAGAAAGAACATTACATTTCCATACATTTTGGGCCCTGCACTATTTCCTCCTTTTCAGTTTCTGCAGTTTTTCCACTGCACCAAAGCACAGGGAGATGTTTTATCCTCACTACTGCAAATTCTCTGCCAGAAAAACTTAATTTTGAGTCACTGGGTGCTTTATACTGCCACAGTTTTGAGTCACTAGGTGCTACATACTGCCACTCCCTATTTTTTCTCATGTCTGGGTACTAAAAGGAAGTGCAGGTATTCATATACCCCCTTATAACCCTGACAAGTTTTCTGTAGTAGTAAAGAAACAACATACTGAAATGGCACAAACAGAAATTTGTATCACCTCTATGTAATGCTTATGAAAAAACACTGAGATAAGAAAACTGATGCCAGTAGACTGGCTGAGCAAGTAAAATGTTTGCAGGGGCAGCTGCAGAGGAAAAAAAAAGAAAAAAGATCTCAAAAACCTATAAACAATCACTTTCCGTTAACTCACTTCAAAACCGAAGTTTTAGCAGTACGCTTATAATAAAACTTGTCTTCATCTACATCCTGTGAAGAACAGTCAATAATACAGTTTAAAGCATTAAAGTCTCTGTAATTTCACTGCAAGATTCAGTAGAGTCATGTGCTTCCATGGAAAGCCTAGCTAGGGTCATACTGCTAGGTTTTTGGTTGGTTGGTTTGTTCTTGTTGTTTTCTTTTAAACTAGTACTGGCATGATCCCTTTTTAGGAGCTATGGTTTGTTAATATATGACTGCCAAATATTTTAAACATTAATTTCTATGAACCTCAAAAGGACCACATTTTGCAAACTGACTTAGAAACAGTGCATGCTATTTGTCCAAAACATTTTTACTGGCAACTTTTATACAATAAAACTACTGTGCGCCAACATAATATGCACCAGGACCTCCTACTGAAGAGCAAATTGCTTCCATCTTCTTTGTCATTACTGCAGAGTTACACTGGTCTTCAACATTTCCAACCTCATATTTTTTGTGAGATGTGTTATTGTCAATATAGTAAAGCTGCCTGAGAACTATCCCTGGCAAAATCACAATCACTCAACATCTCAATAATACTTCTGCAAAGATGACAGAAAAATGCAGAAGCCAATAATGACAAACAACTATGTTGGATAGAGAATGCCCGTGAATCATAGACCACAGGCACACAATTGCAAACATACAGAGATTTATCTAAGACAGTATGATGTATACAAGGATCTCTTCAGAGTTCTCCAAATTGTCCTGCTTGAGCAGGCATAAACTAGACAGAGCTTAGGCATACTCCTCTTCAGCTGTCTCTCAGATCTAAATCTGTAAAAAACTGTCTCCACTCAAATCCTTTACCACACCGGACAGGATTTCCTTAAACCTTTGTTTAGTGGTGAAGAATAAAAGGGTAAATCTATACTCAAAATTACTTTATTTCATTCACTTGGCTTGCAAGACAAAGGACATGATTATTTTCTGAAAGCTTGGTCAGCAAAGGACTCAGTGCCACAGGAAATGTTAGCAGCCATCCATCTCACAAATTCCGTGTGCTGTCACCTTCTGTATCACACCAACAGAATGGGAATGTCCCGCAGCAGGGCTGCAGCCATGGCTTCCAGATAATGTTGTACAGGGAGAGCTGCTGTGGGACTGCAGTCAGTGTCCTGCGGTGCTCCTCAATGGCTCTCCCAATCTGCTCTATTACAGTGTCAAAGAGGGGCTCGGTGTCAGCTGACAGAGGCTGGGACTCAGAAGGATCTCGTGAGAGGTCATACAGCAGCGGAGGGTCATGATGGGTCACACCTTCCCCAAAACACGGGCAAATTCCTTTTCCATAACAAGCCCCAGCTCCAGCTGGATGAAAGACTGGGGTCACATAATGAGCCTTCCAGACAGCTCCACCTGTCAGGAAAGAAATCTTATGGCACGACTACAAGACAGCAGAGGAAAAGGTGAATTGTCTTCAAGAAGTGGTTGCTTACTAAGGAGACCTCTTGTCACACACCCTGGCTTTCCCATCACCACAGATAAGATTATCTGCACTGAGTACTGAGTTTGAAGACAGAAAACAGTAAAAATATGAAGAAGACAATATCAGGCTTCAAGTGTAGTAGTAGGCAACCAGCTTCTATTTCCATCCCACTTTCTATAATGCATCTCCTTTATTACTTACAAGTATTTTTAAGCTGTTAGACAACCCCAGCTAGCAAAAATTACTCATATATCAAACATAACAATTGCAAGAATCTCAGAGGTCAATACAGATAAATGTCATCATGCAAGAAATCTGTCATACAGCAAGAAAGACATAAGAGAAGAAATCTTATATACTGTAGTTAATGTGGAATGTTTACACTTACTGTCCTTTTGGTGCCAACGCACTGCGTGCAAGTAGGATCCACAATAGTGAAAGAGGAACTTATGCTCTGACTTTTGAGTTCTTCCTTGGAGTAAAGGCATCAAGTTTCGTCCATCGATTACCCTAAAGTAATACATATTCAGGAGGGGACAAGCCTGACAGAGTTAACTGCATATTTTCACAGCCAGCAGACTGTCAGGCCAACATTTTAAATCCTTCAGATTTTTTTTTATTTATTGAGTTAATTTGTTATTCTCAAAATAGCTGGGTAAACCCATTCCAGTTAGTAATACATACTCAATATTTAGGGTTTGGTCTACTGGAATAATCTTTATTCAGACAAATTGATACTGATCTCATAATTGTTTATATATAGCAAATTTCAAAGGAGTTTGTAGAAATCTTTTGGGCAAGTATGGATTTAGTGTTGTTATGAGGAATCTGCATGTGTCCATTGCTCTGATAATTTAATACCAAAACAACCTCAGCTATCAGTTCTTTCCTGAGTGACGCTGAACTTTGTTTAGAAATGAACAAGTCCTGTGGCCACATGCATACCTGTGGGCATATCCAGGTGTGTATGGGGAAGGGGAAGGGAGGGAGGGTTGCATTTGAGTTTAAAATCTTAGACTGGGCTTGGGACTACGGTATAGATGGGAGATCTCCTTGGATGATTAAAAAAAACCCCACCAAAGTTATTTAGTTAATAGCTCTCTGTTCAATTTCTCCTACTGAAAATATCTCCATACCTGTCCTGTGGCAATATTCCTCCAGCCAGATGAATAACCGTGGGAAAAATATCCATCAGACTCGTAGGTTCATTGATAACTGTGCCTGCAGGTAACACTCCTGGCCACCTGAATACTCCTGGCACACGGATCCCTCCTTCCCAACCTCCCATGCCTTTTCCACCTGCAACAACATACATACAACAACATACAGCAGTTCAGAGGCAAACTCACAAGGAAGAATTCAGAGAGGCTGCAGACACAAGACTGAAGAAATAGTTGATATTCTGTTTAAACCTACTCAAAACTTACGAATTATTACCTTACAAAGAGCGGTAAAAAATATTTATTTTCTTTGTAGCTATGGATTCCCTTCAGAATCATAGAATCATAGAATAACCTGGGTTGAAAAGGACCTCAAAGTCGTTTAGTTTCAAGCCCCCTGCTATGTGCAGGGTCACCAGCCACCAGACCAGGCTGCCCAGAACCACATCCAGCCTGGCCTTGAATGCCTCCAGGGATGGGGCATCCACAACCTCCTTGGGCAACCTGTTCCAGTGCATCACAAGCCTCTGTGAAAAACTTCCTCCTAATATCTAATCTAAATCTTCCCTGTCTCAGTTTAAAACCATTCCCCCTTGTTCTATCACTATCCACCCTTGCAAACAGATCTACCCCCTCCTGTTTATATGCTCCCTTCAAGTATTGGAAGGAAAGACATATTCTTAACCCATAAATATTTCCAGATGCCTTCAGCATCTTTTGTGTTTTTTAAATTGAGATTTGGGTCTGACTTTCCTAATGCAACATCTCTGAACTCAGAAGAAAAAAATCTGAACTATGAAATCAAATCACATAAAAATTACTTAAAATGTCAGCAAAACACCTTTTCCCAGCTTGCTACTAACATATACTAACATAATACAACTTGGTAGTAGAGAGGAAATAAGGCATGAGATGGAGAACAAGCGTACTATAAATAAGACCTTTCTTAAGAGCCAGCAGCCATTGCTCAGCATCAAAACATTCACCATGTGGGAGCCAAAATTCCAAGTCTTTGACCTCTGCTGTGCCCTGCAGTAAAACTCAAGAAGGTTTGTAATTGGAAGAAACCTGTTTTAGGAAAATAAAAATTTGAGAAGTTTGGACAAGAAGTGGATGGTTCACTGGTGGTAACGGAGCCTAAAGCCTGAGTCCTGTTCAAGCACATGCTCATGGCAGGACACAGGAGGAGGTGGTTTAATGATTCAGTGCTGCTGGGGCAGATGGGAGAAAGTGCAATGAGTGCATATCTTGTGGCTTTAAAAATCTGCTGCACTGCTCAAGAGGCTGAATCGTAATTCACAGCACAAAAAGCAGGCAGAGGTGAGTGAGGTCTTTGCGCATCACCAAAGTCATTTGGGTCCTATGCCAATCACTGATTTACATAGAGTATAGAGGCATACAGGGGGCTAAACTATTGCTGCTTGTCATGGCACAATGTGTCCTTATCCTGCTTCACATCAAACAGGTAGATAGGAATAATTTCTGAAAATAGTGAGAAAAAGAAACAAGTAAATCAGGAACAGACCTACGTGGGGGCTAGCAGCTGGAAAAGGGGAGTTTTAAAGGGATCTGCCATATTTTATTCAGAGCCTTTCATCTGAGAACACCAAATGGTTTACAGATATCAAATTATATAATACCATTATCAAAGAGATGTGTAATAATACTTACATTTTACTGAAAGAAAAAGTAACTTTAAGATTAAAGCACCTCTGTTTGTCACCCGTATTTCAATCTAGAAAACAATGTAACTCACTCTAGCCTTGAAAACTTCACCCAGGTTACATCATTGTGTTTCTGTTTCTAATCATATGTAAAACTATATTTAATTTCATACCTTTATAAATGCCATTCCAGCCTCCTATCTGGGCAGAACCATCCTGAGCTTCCAAGTGTCCTCCATGATCAGAGGCAAAGTACGTGAATGTCTGATTTTTCAAACCTTCCTTGTCAAGCAAATCTAAAATTTTGCCTTAAATTTAAGAAGAGAGACAGAAGGGTTCCAATTAAGCAATTAGAAAGATCAATCCACGTGTATAACATTTTGACAATGATCTTTTGCTATGTGCTCTGAGAAGGTTTTAACAGCAGAAATGCTGTGGATATCTTGGCTTTATTACTTCTTCTGCTTTAAAAACACACAGATTTATGTATCTGAAGCATATCCCTCATCATGAATACTTACCCACCATCCAGTCCATTTCTTCTACATTGTCTCCATACAAACCATGATGGCTTTTCCCAAGAAATTTCACTGTGGTGAAGAGAGGTGTGTGAACATGAAGAAAGGAAACAAAGAGAAGGAATGGTCCATGCCTGTTTCTTAAAAACAAAGATGCAGAATTTTTGTTGTGTATTTGAAATATTTTGAAAGTTTTCATATTCATCAGTGCAGAGACACAAACAATAGGCCTATACCGTATCCACATACCATGCAACCCTGTTGATCTTAGTTAATTGTTGCTTTCTTGCATAAAATGTAGACAAGACAGATAGTTTTCAGTCAGATTCCAGTGTGTAAACAGACAAAGCACTTGTGCACTGCTTTTAAGAATCAGCTGCATGTCTCTGATGCATCTTTTAATTAAATGCAATTGGAAATAGTCTTACAGTTACCTTAAGATTTACACGGCTTTTCTAAATGGCCACTAAAATTTTTCAGTATATATGTTTAAATATACTTTTAAGAAAAAGATTACTATTCTTCCTGTTTTACAGAAATACACACAGAAATATTTATCGTGGACTGTACAGACCAAATAGGATCTTGAGGATCTTGAAACTAGTAGTAAATGAATGCTGTTAGTCAGCTTCCTTCTCAAGTGTTCGAGTGACATAAAAGTGGAGCTAAATGTTTTGAGATTTTCACATGAAATGATTTTGCGCATCATTCCCCTTTTATCTCATGTTTTATACGGATTATGAGAAGAAGCACAAATGAGGCTTGCAGAGTAACATGTAAGAATTAGCTGGTCAACAATGGAACAAATTTATTATTTACAGATTACAGCGTATAGTGAGATGTTTAAGGTGAAAATTCATCTTATTTGTTGTCACTTTCCATGTGGGCAGTTGCAACTAAAATTTAAATTTCAAAATAAAAAAAAAACTTGGATATGAATTTTAAAAACTCACAAAGTTACGGCTATAGCTAGAGTGGTAAAAAAACATACCCTACTCCATGAGCCCAGAGACTCCTCCCACTTACTTATAAAGAAAACTACAGACAATCAATCATTTACCTTTTGATAAATGATATTGCCTCCTTCAGCATGAGGGAAGCAGTCCTCTCTAACCTCATTGGCTGCTCAGTGATATCATGGTTCCTCATCAGGATGCAGTTCCAACGCTGCACGAAGCCATAACTGGAATACCAAGAAATGAAGAAAAGGCAGCCCGCCAAAGTGAAACAGGCAATTATCTTCCAGCGGATGGAAACCAAACCAGTCAGTCTTCCAGCAGCAAGAGTAAGCACAGCGAGGGCAATTATCTGACTGTAAAGCCAAAGCTTGGCTTGAAGGGCTACATCCAGCTCTGGAGGTTTGTTTTCTTGACAGTTGTTTAGAAGTGTAAAAGGCATGCCATAAAAGTAGTCAAACCCATGATTTAGAGGATGGTGACAATGATCACTGGAGGATTCACAGTTTACACCTTGGTGCCACTTTCCTGAAGGTTTTAAAGCATGAAAAAAAATTAGAACATTTAAGTGGACAACTTGAACAGAGGCACTGCAAGTATTTCCTTGGGAATCTGGTGAATGAAAGCATCAAAGCACACAAGGAGGCAGGATGAAATCAGTGCTTGATGGGTAAATGTTGTGTCCTAATATGTGAACCTTAAATGGTCGTACAATAAACAGAGAAATCTGCAAAACAGTCAGGTCAGCTGCTGAAGTGATGAAGGTTATTTAAGGATGGGATTTCAGTTGCTTTTCAATGAGGGTCGGGGGATTATGGTCTCTAAATCACCAGCTGCTTTAGTATACCTCCTTCCTAACTTTCAATTACTTTACTTGCATTTTCTTTTAGTATGTCACAAATTTACTAGAATATCCAAGAAACTTGGCCAGTGTTGACAAACACTCTGATCACCAGACTCAGAAAGATGATTTCCTAGGCATTGTCCCTGTTCAATATGAAGAGGAAAAAAAAGGTGTAAAGCAACCTTTCACTCTACCCCTGCGCAGTCTCCAAAACAGAGCATGCAGACAAAAGCTTAGAAAATGTCCTGGATCAAAGAACCCTGAGGCTTGCTGGTCTATATGTTTGCCAAGTAATTACAGACTCAGCCAGTAAGACTTTACCTCATTATCTTTCAATTCAATGCAGCCACATTTATTTCCAGAACTTGGAGATGACAATGCTTTTGGCAAGGCTGAACTCCTTGGCTTTAAGGGATATATCTATAAATTTATACTAAAGGATCCATTGCAGAAGCATCTATCACATGAGTAAGTAATAAAAGCAGAATAGAAGAGAGAAGAAATACTTTGCCAGTCCATTTTAGAGTATTTAGCAAAAGAATGATGAAAATTGAAACTGTAGAGGTCTGATCAATGTCACAGACAGGAAGGCAAGTGCTCCAGGACAGTGTTTCTCTAACATCTTTCTATCGTGGCTACCTCTGAGGGAACTGCCACAGTACTGTGCCTCTTTGGGACCTCACAACATCACCTGTGAGGCACCCGTGCTTCATCACCTGTTTTATGGGTACAGACTTTACTCCTTTTTTTCCCTATTCTCTTTTATTTCTTTGCCCTTTGCCTCAAATGCCTTCGAAATGATCAAAGACTGTTTTATTTGGAACAAATAACAAAGTTAACAAAACTCCCACAGTGGGCCAAACGTTCAAAAGCCTTATGCCAAGTAAAATAAATGCTCACCCATAATAATAATGAGTCAGTTTTTAATCCTTCCTGCTTCACATGCCCTGTACAAATATTTGTATTGTCTTAAAACTCTTTAGATCACAGTATTTTCAGTCTTGTAATTACAAGGTGTTGTTTTGTCCCTTCAATCTTTTGGAAAGGATTCATGTTCATCAACCATTTGGGACAAGTACAATGCCTAAATTCGTGTAATTAAATCATTCTTCAAACTTATACTAAAACAGTTTCACTTACCTATCAGCCCAGTGGTATAGCCTTGTTGCTGTAGGAGTCTGGCAAAAGTTGTTTCATTTGCAGGGAGCCCTCCCGACCCAGCATTCCACTGCAGTGCACGGTACCGGTTGCTGGAAGCCATCCCTGACAGAAATAGTTCAGGTCATCCCTGATGGCCTCTTGTGCTCTGCTTGCAGAGGCTGGGATGCTCTGTCAGCCTCTAGGTCAGGTGCTTAACCCTCAGCCATCAGAGTTCCTCACTAGATGTAAATTTAAGCGTATCTCAAAGGTAGGCGCATCACATCAACAATAGCACATCTAAATTCAAGTGTTATTTTTCAAAACGTATGCTGCTTAGCACTAGATTTACCATTCAGTTGAAAACTAATTGATGAGGACAGTACACAGTAGGCTCTCTTTTCTGTGTTTCTGAGTAAATGTGATAATTTGGCCTCTCTGCTCCTCATCTAAAATGAGAGATAACAATTGCATTTCCCTATCTTGGGGGGATGTTGTGTAATGTTAGGTGAGATACAGCTCTCCCAACATTAATTTTCCGCTTAACTCTCCTAATGTAAGTACCTCATTTTCCTATATAACTCCTAGCGGGAAATATCAATTAAGTCTTCCAAAAGATGTCTCAAGTAGGTGTTTAATGGATCCAGTATTCCATTGTCACTTCAGTTTTGTGACTTTCTGCACTGCCTTGGCTATGAACTTTCACGCTTCTCCCTTGGGAGCCCCGTTTCAACCTTATATCTAACCATCACCATCAAAATGAATTCCAACAGTTCAGGCCAGGCTGTGATGTACTAAAGAAATGACAAATAGTACTTTTGGCATTTCTCTATACCTATCTATTTTCATCATAAAGATCTCCTGATTCCTATAAGGCAAGCTGATGTCAGCTGGCGAGGCAATGGTTTCTGATTACAAGATACTTATAGAAAGTTACAGACACTGGATTTGCACTTTCTAACTCAGGTTGAGGAATTAGCTGAATTCTCCTCCATTCCTTCTTATTGGCTATTATAGTCCCTCAGCTCTGTACATTAGAAATCTGTCATTCAAAATGGGCCCAACCTGATCTGATGGGGTATCTGCCAGTGAGAAAAGCTGCTCTGCTTGGAGTGCAGAGTGGAGCTGCGGCAATGTGCTGAGTAAGCTTCACTCCTTCTCTTGCCAGGCGGTCAATGTTTGGGGTCCTAAAATAAAATTTCAATTTTTAAAAGAAACGAAGTAACCTGAACCTTCTTTTTACAAATTGCCAAGAAAAATGAGAGGTTTAGAATAGCTCCTCAAAAAGTTATTCTGCATATACTTCAGGACTTGTATAGTAACAAACCATGATACAGTGGGTAAAATGACTTGTAATATTGGAGAATTCATTCTTGGGACACAGCCATAGAGTGCAGTTGACAACACTAGGAAGAAACCTAGGCATTGCTGGCAATTTTAGTTTAAAAACAAAACTAAAATGGAAAGACTTATATAAGGAGAGTGATATTTTTTTATGCAAAAACTCCTGCAGTTCATCTTTTACTCAGCCCAACTGGATCCTTAATTT
Organism: Alectoris magna; assembly: GCA_030625065.1. Lineage (NCBI taxonomy): Eukaryota > Metazoa > Chordata > Aves > Galliformes > Phasianidae > Alectoris > Alectoris magna. The sequence continues at coordinate 68,377,536 of CM060560.1, forward strand.
CAGAGTTCATTTGGCCAGTCTCCTAGAGCACACAGAGCTACTGGAACCAAGACTTTCTGCATCATGCTTTTAAACACAATGCTTATTTCATATTAGAGTGATGTAACATTACATAGAACTGATATTTTAATATCTTGTGTGTAACTTTACATAGCTAAATTTTATGGGAGCCTGGATCTCCCAGACAAACGGACTACAACAGCAGGAAGAGTGAAAGGGATACTGGAAAAGCACAAAGAAGCTTAACTATGTACGAAATGGAATGAAGAAATTCATGAATGAGAGTGAGAAAATTTTAATATTAAAATATGTGATTGGAGAGATAACACATGGCAGGGGGGAGGGATTTGTAGAAAAAAAATAAAAAACAAAATGAAAATATGATGTATTTTTCCTTTCACTGTGCATCATTTATTAAGTCCCTATTCCTTTGTGCATAGAAACAACAGGTACTTCAATGTACCAATTACTGAACCACTAGTGCATTGATTAAGAACATTTCTTGTTTTCTTGTTAGATTTAATTACTCAGGATAGATATTCTGTAGTTTAAAATACATTTTTCTGAGAATTTTTTTTTACCTTATGGTATTGTTCCCATAACATCCTACATCTCCGATGCCAAGATCATCAGCCAGGAACAAAAGTATGTTGGGTTTAGAGTCCACAGCCGTACTAAAGCCAAATGTGTTCCAGAATAGACATGAAGTCAGTGCTATTAGGAAGTTCCTCCTGAAACACAACAAAGTAACTGTTTAAATCTGGGACTCTGAGAGAGGTACAGGGATGGGAACCCTCTGGCAGCAGACGGGCAGTATGACAATCAAAACAGTGGGAAAACTCCCATTTCCCAGTCTCACTTTCAGTGAGAAGCAGAAGGGCAGAGTTTTACTGATTTCACTTCTTGCATTTCTACCAGCCATATCACTGTAGTCAGAGAGGTTGCAGTAGCCTTTCTACTGGCATTCCAAGATGCTAACACCCCTGTACTGCTCAACTGCATTTAATATCTCGCAAAAGGAGAGTTTACATTTTTACACATATGTACCAGACTTCTTAAATAAATACTCTTAGTGAGTTTGAAGCTACACATTCGTCCAAGTAAGACCTGGTCTTACAGTGATTTTTAACTTGAACAATGTAATTATTGCTATACGCACTAATTTTGATGGACAGAGGGCAGCTCAGTCTCTCGCACAGGCTGAGAATTCCCCTGCAAACCACGCCAGGATCTGTGGTTGTGTTTTAAGATCTTATATAGAAAAACATGTTTTTGAATGAACAAGCAACTGTCATCTCTAACAGGCAAGCACAACACACAGGATTTTCTGTAAAGAGAAGAGACAATGAACTCCCAGTTGTAAATTAGTAACTAAGTTACCATGGGAATGTAATCACCCAAGAGCAAAGTTCTAGCTTTTTTTTTTTTTTTTGTACATTGTACTACTCAGTTAAAACAGTGATTTACACAGTTGTGATAAGATCTTGCTGTAGAAACAGCATAGGAATTTCTAATCTCTATACTTGGATTGATCATTTTAAATAGTTTCCTCTTAGTCAATGTAGCATCTTGTAAAATTTCCAGAACTGGCACGATAAACCCTTCAGAGTGTTAATGCATTCAGTTACAGGGTCAGGGGAAAGGTCTCTAAAGAATGCTGGAAACAAGCAGCCCCCAAATACAGTCACTTGGGTATTCTTTCCATGCTGAGGACAAGAGTACTTCTTCCCATCTGTCTGATATATATATATATATATATATATATATATATATATAAAAAATAAAGTAAATGGTGAAATCTGTTTTACTTATGTCTGCAGCCCCATCCTAGCATTTTGTTTTTCTGGGTATTTACTGATTGCAGTGGCAATCCTGTTTGTGGATTTAGATTGGGTCAAGAAGAAATTCCATCTCAGGTAACCTACTGCTCATATTTTCATGTCCATATGCTAAGGTGTAATGTAGCGTTACAGTACATTATAAAAACAAACAGCAACAGCAACAACTCAAAACCATGCTTAGAGCTGAAAGCATTACCTTTCAACAATATTTGGAGGAAGAATGAAAGAATGTTTCATTACTAAACACTGATAAATCTTTAAAGCAATATGGGTGAAAGAATACAAAACATTTTCTACCTTTAAAACTGCCCATTTGATTCCAGAAATGCTGATATGACAGAGACATAGCCAGAGGATTCAATTTGGGGCAGATACATTGTTTAAAAACATGAATGCATCAACTACTGGTGATTCTAAAAGGTGGTTCTAAAATCATTTGGCAGGTAGTATTAATAGGTGATTTTACAACATCTGTCTAATGAATCAGAAAAGTGCGAAACACTGGGGGAAAAAAAAAAGTCTACTAACTACATGCTTTTTATTTACAAGATGTAATACAGAGTTACACCCCAGATGAGCACCCATAGCTTTAGTGACAAACAATGATCTTCCAAACACAGATTAGAAACCACTGGCACAGGCACTCAGATATCGAAAAATCTACTGAGCTCTCAATGTTTTGCTCCTGTACTTGCCTTAGAACTATTTCATAAGGTGATACTCCCATGTTTGGTGGACACCTCACAAGTTACAACACCGTGATATTATAGCGTACAGTCCTCTAACAAAGTTTTACAAGGAAATTAAATCTCCATGGGAGCCTGGCATCTTAGATTACTTGTCTAAGGGGTTGCACAAAGGGAGAGACCATTTTATAACAGCATGGAATTCACATTCAAGGAGGAATAACAAAAAAAGTGAGGAAGAAGAACAACAATATGATTTCTCGTGGAGTTACATTTCCTGTGTGGGGGTAAGGAAGGGAACAAAGACAGAGCAAACAAAGCACTGGGAAAAATGATTCACTCGAACCCTGGGCTGCTTGGAAAAAAAGGGTGGGCCAAGTTAAACGGCACATCTTTAATTCTGACAAGTATAAGTGAACACATGAAGGGAAGAGCCAGAAATTTGTTCACCTGAATAGAATGGCAGCAATGTCTGTGCAAGGTAGGACTGCAATCATCCCCTGGTAGGCAGCAATCCTGAAAATAAGTTAATAAATTGAGTATGGTCACTAGCATGATATTAGAGGAAAAATATAATTCAGCCAATTCTTTTATCCCTGTACAAGAGAGAGACCAGTGAGGTGATTTTACCTCAAAGATAGGAATTGATAGGAATTATACTCTTTTTCTGACCAAAAGGTGACAATTTTCCACATGAAGTTTAAAAACTGGAGAGAAGGCAGAAAAAAAAATACCACCATAATTTAAGAGTCAGACAAGATGTTTTATATTGAAAGAACACAAGAGCTTATTCAAGACAAAGATAGCAGGAGATTAATTAGTGCATAAACCCATGGAGAGAAAACAAAGGTTCTAGTTGATGAGTTTTGCTCATCAACTGACTGAGCCAGAATTTGGAAGTTGGAGCACACAAACACATGCACATGTTTTCTGCAGTCAAGGTGATTTATGCTATAATACTTCCAAGCAAAGTGCAATATGATTGACAGTGAATGCCTAAAATGGAAGAAAATAAAGTATTGTAAAGAAACCAGTTGCAGGGCTCCACAGAAAGACAGTCAGATGAAATTTAACAGTAAAATTTTATCAGAACAACAAATACATCTGTGTGCCTGTGAACCAGCATCTAGTTGTTGGCATTATGGATAAAGTTCATAGCATCTTCCCAAGCAGCTAGGCGACATCTTTTTACGAGCTACCTGACAGAGCTCCAGTAAAGCCAGTTTGAACACTCCCATCTAAAGTGTTCAAATAACCTGAAGATAACAGCTCCATACTTGAGGAAGCTCCTTTTCATCGTATTTTTCCTGTCTTTATGGCGACTGCTCTTAGTTTTCTTCCCAATACACCTCCCCAGTACAGAAATTCTTCTGGTCCATATAATACCAAAATAATCTTCAAATACTAATTCTATAAATTGCCTAATCTTTGCACGGACAAAGAGAAATCTGATGATATTAAATTATTCTCAGAAGTCTCCCAGACAAGGAATGACTGGAAGTCAGAGTGAAGTCCTCAAAGTTCAATTGAACCAATAAATTATGAAACTACTTGCTACTGGCTTGAAAATACTCATCGATGTTACTACTTAATTTCAGCTGAAAAGTTCTCAAATGTCATTATTTACTAAAAACTTAATTACTACATTTACAATCAGAAGTACATGCCCATTAGTTTTTCAGCCTAGTACCTCCCACACAGAAGGTCATAGGACTCCATAGAAATTCAGTCTAAACACTTCTGCTAAATGAAGACAAATCCTACATAGCCATAAACAGCAGGAATAGACCAGCCCAACTCTGTGTGGACACATTTCACTCCGTTAAACATTCTTAATTATCTGTAAGCATTATCCAGAACTTGTTTTCTCCTGAAAGAGCACATTTCATGTGCATATTACAAATGACTGCCATATCACTTCTTTCTCTGAATTTATCAACCAGTAACAAAAGCTTAATCGACTCAGAATACAGTTCATTCAACTTGAAAGCTTGGTTTATTGAGTGGTTGAATTAGGTGGACCTGACTATTTAATAGATTTATAACAATTCCAAACAGGCTTATATACCTCTTTCTAGGCACCTTGTCACACCCCACTTTTCTCCAACTTTGACTACAGCAAGCTGAAAGCCCAGAACCGTGAGAAAATGAGACCTTCCTCCCACACTGGAGCTTAGCTCCAGGCAGTTCTCCCCAGCCTCTGAATATTTCATGAGTTGAATATATTCCTATATTGAAGTCTATCCTTCTTAAAGCACGATAGAGAAGAAAAAGGACAAACTTCCACTTCAAAAATAGTTCCCCATGACCACAACACTCACTGATCAAAGTAAATTATATCTCATATACCTCCCCCATACCCAGGCTGGGGGGGCCACCACCACACACCCTTGCAGCCCACGAGGGCTGAAAGTATCACCTCCTCCTTAAAGACTTTAGAGGGATGCTGCTGCTTAACTGTCAGATGAGAATAACTGCTTGCTTTCTGCCTTCTGTAATGACATACTACACAACAGGTTAATCATACTCAGCAGTACATTAGAATGTAGAATGTGACCTGCAGCATGCATTGTGGCTCTAGAAAAGACACACGCCACATGTAATGTGTTGTTCTGCCTTGCCTTGGTTCCTTGCACAACTTCCAGGCAGCTGGACGCTCAGGAGAGCAGGCAATGCCCCAGGAGCAGGCAGAGCAGGGAAACAACTGCACCAGCACTCAATTCCACACCTTTGTTTCAGCCCCACTCCCATGTCAGACAGCGCTGCGTCAGGCTGCCCCTCTGCTGCCATCTGTTGTACAGCAGTAGCATAGAATCATAGAATTGCTCAGGTTGGGAAAGAGCTCCAAGATCATCAAATCCAATGGCAACCTAACTATGCTACCCTAACAACCCTCCACTAAATCATGTCCCTGAGCACCCTCCACTAAATCATGTCCCTGAGCACCACATCCAAACAGTTTTTAAACACATCCAGGGATGGTGACTCAACCACTTCCCTGGGGAGCCCATTCAGTGTTTAACAACCTTTTCTGTAAAGAAGTATTTCCTGATATCCAACCTAAACCTCCCCTGGAGCAACTTGAAGCCAACGTGTGATGGAATGTTGGTGGGCAGGTTCAGCAGTAGCAGCCATGATGTCAAGGGCCAACATCATAAAAGAGGGGGAATTATTTTGCTTCATGGTTGGCAGTGCCCTCAGAGTGCCTCCTTGCTTTGGGCTGCCGCTGTGACACACACACACACTGTATTTGCAGCTGGGAGAACAGCAATGCAGGAAGGCAGAAGACTGGAGGCAGGAAGGGAGGACGCAAACACAATATAGGGAACAGCAAAAGGAGCCCCACAGCTGGAGCAGTGTGCATTACACAGAAACAACCAGGAGACAAAATGCATTCGTATGCCACTGCAAAACCACAACGACTCTTATAAGAGCAATAAGGAAAGCAGACAGCCTGCCCCTAACCCCTAAATTTTCAAAAACCCCGAGCCGGGCATGAGGCATGAAGGAGAGAAGAAAAGCAATTGCTGCTGACCGCTGCACGCTCCTCCAGCCCCACCCACACTCTTTGTGCCCGTCCAAGCAGTATCGGATACCGAGTGAAGTCCCTTTGTCCTGTGAGGCCCGGCTGCAGAGACAGGCCGAGCAGGGCTGTGAAGCCCGGGACGCACTGGCCTGCTGGGAAGAGATTGCTTGGAGCCTGCCAGGGGAGGAGGGAAAATTCCACCCCGAGGATAAAACGGAGGCTTTTTTTTTTTTTTTTTTTTTTTAAATATTAGATCAGCTTTTACTCACGTCATGCTCACTGCGCTGTAATGCATTAGTGCAATCCTTTCTCAGTTTTTCAAGATGTTTCACGTGGATTGAATATGGATTTTTAAAAATACTTGCTATTTTGACATGTTAGTTTTTGACAATATTTTCGTAGATATTTTTTTTGTTGAATTAACCAGTGTTAGCGAGCGTACATCACACATCTGTTCTTTTACCACCCACAGAAATGGAGACTGCAATAATTAGATGCATTTTTGTGTTTGGCTTTTGTCTGCAGTGTTAGTCACTGTGTCTTTATAGGTTGTTTTGGCATTTTTGTGACTTTAAATCCCAAGCTAAAGGCATTACAGTAAGGCTGTTTTATTGCTAGTCCTTCAAACCAACCAATTTGGCAGGCTGAGTCACAGCAAAGCCTGCAATACCAAGAAAGAGCACTTTGTGATGGGAGTTGAGTGCCTCAAAAGAGCTAATGGTTATGGAAACGTTAGGGATCCCTTAGCTTTTGGAATGAAGACATATGATCAGTGGAGTCAGTCTCACTTTTGAAATCTAGGCTTAAAACAATTTGCTTCATTCAAACAGAGAAGCAAAGTGCCCCAGAAACAACAGTATATTTGCGGAGAAATACACTTCAACTTTCAATATACGATGCTGCTTCCCTCAAGACAAGAATTGAAGTCCTTACCATCATCACTGGTTGTGCTGAAATTTCATGTGCTCTCATCGTAACCCTGTTCATGTGTTTTACAAATCAGCACTGAACAATAGGTGGCAAAGAACGAGAGAACAAACACAGCAAGACAGGTGATTGTTTTCCAGATGATTGATATCCAGCCCCCGAGTTGTCCTAAGGCAGTAGTGAATATAATGAAGCCAATCGTCTGATTATAAAACCAGAGCTTCACTCTGAAAGCTCTCATCAATCATGGATGTTATCCAACAGCTTTTCACTAAGCTAAAAATCATTCCATAAAATAACCAAACCCATCGCTTGAAAGGTGATGACTGTGGTCATTATGGATTTTTCACAGTAAACACCTTGATAGTGGCTTTCTGAAAGTATGTATATTTTTTAAAGTTAAGAAACAAAATATAAATGTGAACTTTTTCACCTAGAGTCTGTTAGCCCTTAGCATTTGTTTCTTTTTCCTTAACAAAATTCTACTGAAATTGGAGGCCGCTCTGTAACATAGATCACCCACTAAAAAGAGGTATAAACCACAATCTCGTACTTGAAGAGCCCATGTTGCAAATACAGTACAGAATAGCTCATGCCTTTTTTGAATTATGAAAGCTTTGAGAAATAGAAAAGACAACCTGTAATAAGGAAAGGCGGACATGACTTCATGTCATTCAAGACATTCATGACTTATTCTTACTGTCTAGAAAGAGAGTACATGATTTTGTAGAATTAAGTATCATAAGTAACTAGTTTATAAATAGTTTATTAATCTTAGCAATGATTAATAAGAAATAAATGGTCTGCCTAATGGATGTGCTGGCTATCTTTCAGATACTTCCTGAGCTTGTAAGAAGGTAAACTCTGTAGCTAGGTCACATGCTTGAGGTTTCTAAGTATTCCAGTCTTCTGCTGAGAGTAGTAGAACACTTTAGAAGAGAAAAAAATAATAATCCTGTGAACACTGAAGATTACAGAAAAAAGAAAAACTCTGAAGCACCAAGGAGAAAATAACTTATTAAGACAAATCCTGAAATGTCTGACAGAATTATTTGCTCTTTATATTATAATAGTAGTAGTTTTCTTAGGGATTAAACTTCTTTTTTTTTTTTTTAATATAAAAATGCATAATCGATTACAAACTCTTATGTTGTGACACTGAATGGGAATTATGAGGCAATGCTGTCTTCATTCCAGCATTATGGTACAGAAAGATGTTGAATGATTTTTTGTCTTATAATCTTATTTTTGATGTTTCCGAGTACCATCCTTCATTTCTGATATTTTGCTTTGCTCTAAGGATGCCATTTGACACAAGCTTGAGATTGTGCTCGAGTGCAGACATCACAAATGTTAATCCATGGGGTCAGACCGATTCTGAAAAAGTTGCATCACTGTCTCCACATAAAAGCACATTCTGAAGTACTGAAAACTATGTGATCTTGCTAGCAGTTACACGCTGAAGTCAAGCTGGAGCACTTCACAAGTGTGTCCTTGGGTCTTTTCTTTTTCTTTAAGCTTCGAAGATAGCTTTTTCAATACAACACATGAACATTTTATGACGGGGTTTGATTGAACAGAGATCATTAGACCTCCAACAGCTTAAATTGCAAAAGCAAATGTTGCTTGTTACTACTGTGTTGAAAGTCTTTTGAGCATCAGCATTCAGATTTCAGAGTGTTTGTAGGATGCTCTTCAAATCCAGTCTTGAATACTATTTATATCATCTCAAGCTATAAGCAGCATAAATCCAACTAAGTGAATACTACTGTGGCTAAATAATTAAAACTGATTTTGGCAAATTGTTTGTACTGAAATAGTTGTGTGTCAATTTGGAGAGGAAAGAAATGTGGACAAACTGACTAGTATTTGACAATATGTCTGTTTCCAATCCTACTGTTGTATGATATGGTGTTCTACAACTAGTGAGGTGTTTCTCTTCCTGAAGGAGTGAATCTACAAATGGTGTTATTTGATATAGTTTTGTGGATTTAATTTGTATGGTCTAACCTGAAGACAGCTTTCCAAAACTCAACTTATGCATGTGTGTTTATACAAAAATACAGTTGAGTTGTAGATGAGGCAATTTATTAATACAGTACTTTTGAGAGCACATGTATGTATTTAAATCTCGGGTAAGTAATTATGGCTTATTCTGATACACATCTTTTGGAAGGAGTTTTAGTAAGGATGACCTTTTCTCAATGACTTTCCCTCTGATAGGATTCTTTTTGATTCATTGCTGCTGCTCAGACAAAATTCATTCAATCTCATCACTACTATCTCTGTACCTCTCATAAGTATGAAATAATCTCGTTCCTCCAAAATTATGTCAGAAGTGCTTTCACCTAAAGAAAGTCTTGGTGAATTGCCAATATATTAACATTATTTATTCTATGTTAATGTCCCTAGATCTCACTTTCTGTTTGTCAAAATCTGCTAGATTGAACACCTTGCCTTCCCACTGTGTTCATGTGTTATCTTGTTCTTTACATAAATACATTCAATACAATCTTTCTCCTGTCTGCCAGGCCCCTCATCATCCTAACACTTTCTATTCTTAGTTTCATTGCTAAATCACCCATGTTCAGTGAAATTCAGAGGCTAAGTAGATAAGACATCCAAATTACGTCTGTCAAAATAATAGACTGTGAGTTTCAAGATCTGCTGAAGATTTGAGAGATATCAGTTATGTTCATCTCAGGTTGAATGCTTCTCTTTACAGAGGTGAGAAAGTAAGGTTGTGGGTACGAGTCAGATGGTGGTAGAAATCCGTATGGAAACAGGACTCTTAAGTGCCTATCAAAGATCAGTCATGCATTCAAGGGCAGTGAGATATTAGCAAATAAGGTATTTCAGAAAGCATGCAACAGGACTGCTCTCAGCAAACACTGTCCAGCTGCCTGGCTCCCACTGGTACCCTCAGCATGAGAATGGAGGAAAGACTCCATTTCTCTCCTCCAAAAATTAATACATCAAAATCATTTTAATGACAGGCTTTATGGAGCTTCTGATAGAGACATATATAGTCAGTTGGTTTTCAGAGTTTTCTAAAGATGCCAGTTTGATGGTTAGCTTTTCTTGAAAGAAGTTATTTCAGAAAAGGATACAGTTGTCAAACTGATGGCTATTTCACAGGATGAGCAAAATGTGATACACATCTAACAAAAATCCTATATAAGCCAACCATTCTGCCTGGAATTCTGACAGAGGGAATAAGTGCAAGTCTGCTTGGATTTACTCTCTTACCTCAAGGGATAAGTGACCGATTGAATGTTTCAGAATAGGAATAATATCTATTACAGAAAATGATTTCCACGTCTATTCACATTTCATTCTTTTCTTTTTTCTTCCCCGTTTTTCCAGCACGTAGGCTTCTCTTGTATTAGCAAGACAGCATTCTATCCTCTCTCACTTCATGACTCACCACTGAGCGTCCTGAAGAAGGAGAGCAGGGGCCCATCATAAGGGCTGCTGAGAGACTTCTAGAGGTAGAACATGAGCAAGAGATTCAGTGATTTAGCTGTGATTTCTCAAAAACTAGTCAGATGCAGGGTCTAGCCCGTTTCACAAACAGTTTCAGAGTGAAAGAAATGAGGAAAGGAGAGGCAACACAGACCAGGTTGAGTTATACAGTATACCTCTAAGTGTACATTTGTCCCAGTGGGGGAAAATTTTCCATCTTGGTAGCTGTGAGGCTCCCAGAGCAATGCAGCTGTCAAGGCCTAAACATGCAATAGTTTGTAGGGCTTTCACTGCCGTGATGTTATTTGGTTGAAGAAAGCATGAGCTGTTTATCCAAGCTATCCTAAATACACTAAAGCTATGAGTTACGCAGTCTAAAGGGCTATGGTAACCATCACAACACAGGGCAAAATCTTGCTTAGGGGCATTCTTTATCCTTGGAGGCTATTTAGTCAACCTTTTACTGATTCAAATGTGTTTTGCCTAGAATATAAATCATGTTATTTTTTTCCCTTTATTTTCATGTCACTATTTCAGTCTGGCAACAGTTTTGTTGACGCACTTTGCACAGCTTCAAAGGATCTTTGTTCCTAGACCTAATATCCCAGGGCTGCTAACCACAAGCCTAGTGTTACTGTCAGTAAATTAAAACCTGAGTGATGTAGAATCTGGGAGTAGCAGTATTTACTGGAGTAGTTTCTATCTAATAATAATATACTGGTTTATAAAAGACATATGATGCCCTCCCTTGCCTTGTTGTGTCATAATGTATGGTTTGCCAAGGAAGGCAATGCTGTGAACATGAGGACTCAACATCAAGGTTCCTGAGCGTAGCAGAAATGATATGATTTGATTTTACATACAGAAAGAGTTTATAAAACTTACCCTGTGAAGGAGTGAAGCAAACATTTTTTCTTTTCTCTCTCTCAAATTGTCTCCCAGGATTATTACCTGGTTTATTTTCTTCTACATGGTTGCTGTACTACAAACTCACAGGGGCCTTCCAGTGATTGCTTGTTTTAGACCATGTATAAATACTTTCCATGTACTCTTAATGACACAATGGTGACAAATACTAGGAGTTCAAACATGTGATTAAGTAACTACTACTTGGCCATGAAAGAAGTTGATAACATGACTGAAAAGATAAAAATTACACATTCTATGATATTAAGCAACAGGCACAGAAAAGAAAAAAATACCACTTCCGCTTACCGTCTTCATATATTCAGGCCAGCATCTTAGTTGAAATGTCACCCATATTCATAGTCACTTTTCTATTTGAATAACAAAATACATTTCCTGCAGCACTGTTGCCTCTGTTCTTCCTCATGACTGTTCCTGTCTCAAGAGGAAATTGCCCCTGAGGGAAGATGCAGTCCTTTGTAGCGAACATGGAGACGCCTATGTTTAGCTCAGAGAATGTGTTCAGCTCAAAGAGGCACCTGAAGTCCTGCAGGAGGGACTTCATGGCTACTGGAGTGTACTTTTCATAGTAATAAATACTAGAATTCCACCCAGTTCTCTTTCTAGGTGCTGAAATAACCTCTGGGGAGCTCACCATTACTACTTTGGACATACATATATTATCAGGGTATCTACTGTCTTTGGCTTGAACTTTCAAGTTCATAATATGTCTCCAGATGAGTTAATCCCTTCTTCAGCCTGAGAATGATGCTTGTCTCATGCCATTCCTTCTGGTGGGACACTGGCAGACAACAGTTGTCTGCTTTCATTAGACAAAAACAACAAACCTTACTTTTCGGAAGACTAAAATTATGCTTGCACCAGTGCAATAGCCTACATGTATGGAAGACTGGGATTTGGAAAGACATTTCATACCCTAGGGCAGCTGAGATAACTTCTCAAATTGAAAAATCTCATCCCTTACATAGGTGTATTTATAATGTAGAAGTCTATGATGTCTCAATTACACGTCTAAACTCTCACTTTAGATGATAGTCCACAGCAGTGCAGCTTACCAAATGCAAATCCTTGCCTTCATTGAAGTGGACAGCTCCATAACTTGCATTTATGAGCATGAAGGGAGAGTGTGTTGACTAGAAGGTCCCTAGGGTTGAGAATTTCTTATTTAAACCCTGTAAAACATTTAGGCTCAAATAGGTGTGTATTAAACATACACACCTCATACTGAGAGGATCTCTACATTATGATACATTACCATAGCAAAGCAATTCCAAGTTCATCATAAATCCACATCTGCCTTCATTCCATGTATCTTTCCAAATAAATGCTTACCACAGAGTGTGCTTTCCAACATCATACATGTATGAATGTTAGTAAGGAATGGCTGTAGAAAGTGTATGAAGCATCAAATTACCCTCAAGAAAACAGGAAGCTTTCTGCAGCATTGTGGAGCCTTCTATAAACAGGAAGCAAAGGATGGAAGATTTATTTGTTTAAAGAATGCCTGTATTGACCTTCCTCTGCCTTCAGGCTTCTCTCATAACTGGATTAGAATAGCCACTATGGACATAGATAAAATCATAACAGCCACATTTTGTACACGTTCTGTGCACTCTAAGTATGTTAGAGCCATAAACTACAGTAAGGTAATTTAAAGACTGCCAACTCTGAAATTTCTTCTCCTGTTGCTGCCTTTTTTTTAATTTTTTTTTTTTTTTAAGTTAGTGCTGTAAATAGTATTTTTGCTGAATTTACAATACTGCCAATGAATGAGAAACCTCCTAAAAGGCTGACAGTTTTAGAACACTTCACAGCTATTCATTTAAAAAATCACAATTTAAAGACCTTATTATCAGAACTACATATTTAAATAGGATTCTGCCAACTCACAAATGGCCCGAGAACAAAGCAGTTGTAAGGAACAATGTGATACTGGAAGAGATTAATTAGCTTCTGCATATGGATCCTTTAAACCCCCTCCTTTGCAAGTAAGAGCCACTGAAAACACTTTAAAAAGTCTACGTATTTTTTTCTCTGCATTCTGTGGATTTGCATGAAAATCAGTTTGGTTGAGCAACTGAGGAATTAACAGGACTGACAAAACAGTGGTGATAAAATTACCCTAAAAAAGTCATTGACTACCTGCTTGGATAGGATCAGTGGAGGATGGTCGATAACTAGGAAAACCCTGTCACACCTGCTGCTTCACCCTGTGGTGGCAATATTGATTGCAATTAGTTTGCATTTGGTTTCACCTGTGTGCTGCTGTGCTCATTGAAAAGCCCTCTGCCTGATGTTTTTGGTAGTGCAGGTTAAACAACATTGAGCACCAACAGAGGTAACACCCGGTACTGCTAAGGGCAAGACTCTCCCGAAGTTCATAGTCCCAGTGTGGGTTGAGCTAATGTACATAGGGCCTCTTTGGTGTGTTTCCTACATTCTCCATGATCTGCAGGACCCTTAATGATCAGCGGCCACGAAGTGATAATAACTTAGAAAGTTTGAATATTATCTTAAGTTATTTGGTGGTCCAGAATCTCCCCAGATAATTTGTTCTTCCCTGAAAGAATAAATGAACAGATCTCGATGAGTGCTACTATTAATACCTTTCTGAAAGCTTATTTTTATAAATGTGTGCTAAATTAATGTTGCTTGTGCCACATTAGCTGGGTTTAATCAGTCATGGGCAGCAGAACAAACAAAGAAGACACAAGAACTGAATACCATGAGTCTTGTGAAGGTCTATGAGTCAAAAAGAAGACATACATAGAAGACATAGCAGAAGAGCTATGCCTGAAACTGCTGGGAAGGTACAGCATTACAGCATGTCTTCTCATGGACTGCCTGACAACATGTGCCAATATTTGCTTATAAAACTCGTGTTAAGGGAGAGTGGGGGCTGGGATGACATTACTAGGTGTCTTTTTGACAGCATATGAAGGAAGAGGACTGGAGGGGTGAAAGTGCTACATGAGATGCCCAGAGGCTGACCTTGAGACTACAGGGAGCAAAGCTTTCATTCCCCTTGATACCTGCGCTTTCATGGGCAAACACCAGTGACTGATGCCAGTTCTAGCTCAGATATTTTCCTGTACCCTCTAGCTCCAAATAGACACATTAGTGCTATTAAGTGTTTCTGTGCAAGAAAAAAAATTGGTTCAGTCATATGCACAGGTCTTATACTCACATATTTTTAAAGGTATTAAAAAACAGAGGGTATGAAATCCCTGGCTTGAGAATGGAAGCGAGTCTCTGAAAAAAAATTAAAAAATAATAAATGCTGGCTGTCCTGCAGTAAATTTTTGTACAGAAAATGTTGGATATTGAATATGAACTTTAAATCTAGCCAAGAAAGAACAAGTGAAATCAAATAAATTCAAATATGAAATAAAGTGCACATTCTTAACCATGGAGTAATTAAGCAAGAATCTGGTATACGTGAAATGAAGGCTTCACTTCATCCCTTGAAGTTTTCACAGTACAACTGGAAGTTTGTCTCATCAAAGTGAGCAGTGAAGGAGCATCCAGGTGCTCATCTGGCAGCAAAAGTCTGTAAAATGCATGAGATTACAACATGCAATACAACATTGCAGGGAACAATATGACATTGAGGGAAACAAGGGCGTAAATAAAAGCAAAGTAAGCTAAACATTTGCCAAAGGAGAAATGAGTCCTAGCCATTTCTAAGGCACTGAGATAACTTATATGACCTGTGTTCAAATGACTTTGTACTTGTGTGACCATCAATGCCACTGTGCACTTGCTAGCACTGCTTAGGAAGTTGATTGCACTGTGGTTTTGGAAAGGGAAAATTTTTCCCTTTTTGTGTTCTGCATAAAAAGAAGCTGACTGCAATCAGAAGATGCTTGTCCTTCTCAGAAAGCACTTGCAGATCCAGCTTATATATGGCTACACTTCATGCCTAAACTAGGTAGTCACTCCTGATGAAGAAGTCCCAGGCTAACCAGCTGCCATCATCACTGCTGTTGGAGGGACTAGCTACAAGGAAGGAAGCTACTTTTAAAGGAGACTCTGAGGAAATATTCTGGAAATATTTTGGAGGTAGGATGAAAAGTAGTCTGCAAAAATATATTACAGGGATATCTAGCATTGCCGCTAACTATAAAAAGAAAGGAAATCTTAATCAATTGATTTACAAATTCAGAAGAAAAGAAAAAAAAAGCAAAACTTCAAAATATACATTCATAAACAACAAAAGATAAGTTGTATAATTACTGGTAGAAATCTAATGTTACATTCCAGTGTAATTGAATTATTCATTCAGTTGTCAGCAAATGCAAATTAAAACATGCTCTTCAGATCACACTGCCCTTATCCCTTCCTGTGAGTGTCCAGTCTAAAGCCACCTTTACCAAATACTGTGCAATTCACTGGAACAATTCTCAAATAAAGTCTCCATTAAAAACAAAAACAAAAACCTAAACAAACAATCCATTAACAAACACCCCCCAGAGAAAATATTCATGATCGAAAACTTTGGGTAACTTCAGTTATTTCCTTTATAGGTCAGCAAGTTTTCATCACCTTCTTTATCACACCAACAGAATGGGAATGTCCCACAGCAGGGTTGCAGCCACGGCTTCCAGATGACGTTGTACACGGAGAGCTGCTGTGGTACTGCAGTCAGTGTTCTGTGGTGCTCTTCAGTGGCTCTCCCAATTTGCTCTATTACAGTGTCAAAAAGGGGCTCGGTGTCAGCTGACAGAGGCTGGGACTCAGAAGGGTCTCGTGAGAGGTCATACAGCAGCGGAGGGTCATGATGGGTCACGCCTTCCCCAAAACATGGGCAAAATCCTCTGTCGTAACAACCTCCAGCCCCGAGTGGACGGAAGTTTGGGGTCACATAATGAGCCTTCCAAATGGCTCCACCTGCCAAGAATGAAAAAAGGCTCAGAATGATATTGATGGTCATTATCACCAAGCATTAGAGGACTGAATGTTTTCCTAGAGTTCATTTTTGTGAGATTGGTTTGCACTTTGGGTCTACATTAACTACCTGATGTAGTTTTGTAATTTCATTTAAATTAAATGACCACAAAATATAATATTGTAAAATGATTTCTGATTTTTCTAAATTTCTCCAAAATTTTTAGCAAATATCACTTATGCCTATTTTTGTTATTTCACACAGACAAGAAAAACAGATTTGGGGTTTCCATGGCTTGTTCCTTGTTAAGGTAGAAGGACACACAAAGGACTGAGACAAAGACATCTCCCTGAGACAAGGAGGGCATGGATTCTCCAGGCCTTGCATTCAGATGGATAGATGGGCAAGACCCACCCTGAACTCCCGTATTCTGCTTGGTATTACAGAGCTTGTGTCACATATTTAGAAGCCATGAGCAAATACTTTGTATCACATAAGTACAGGCAATGGCAATGTTCTTTGTCATTTTACACATGGAACTATTTGGAAAGCTTGAATTCCCCCCAAAAAAGGTAAACAAATCTGTCTTCCTGTAGACTAAGTTGAGTTCTCGGGCAATAATAATTGTACTCACTGTCCTTCTGGTGCCATCGCACAGCATGTATATGAGTGCCACAGTAATGAAACAGGAACTCATGCTCTGAGTGCTCAACTTTTCCTTGTAGTAAAGGCATCAGATCCCGGCCATCAATTACTCTAACAGAAAAAATGGAGATCATCAGACTGGGGACAGGCTGTACATTTCTGCATTCCCTCTGGATACCTCTGGTTGGAATTGACAGCTCTGAACAAAGAAGATGCTTGTAGACTACAAGCAGATGCTGAATCTCAAATGCAGAGAAGAGGTGACTGAGCTAGAGTGACTTATGTGCCTAGAATGGAGCAGGAGTGGAAAAGAAAACGTCAGACCCTTAGAATATACACCAGAAATAGATTTTCTATTATCTTGAGAGAAAAGGAGGAATAAGGACACTTGTTAGTACCTGTCCTGAGGTACTACTCCTCCAGCCAAATGAATTACTGTGGGATAAATGTCCATAAGGCTTGTAGGTTCATTGATCACTTTGCCTGCATGTAACACTCCTGGCCATCTAAATATCCCTGGGACACGGATTCCTCCTTCCCAGCCTCCCATAGCTTTTCCACCTTTCATTGAAAACAAACAAACAAATAAAAAACCCCTCAAATTTTCATTAAAATAAATGGTTATTTTAAAATAAAGAGAAATTTTACATCTGTATTAACATAAACTCTAATATTATCTTCATGAGTCTTCCTTATCCTCTTACAGTTTACCACTAAGCTCCTTCTCTTTAGAACCACTGACAATGTGTTCACAATCACTCCTCAAGTTACCTTCTACTCTTACTTCTTTTTTTTGTTTTATAAGCATGTTGCACCGTTAGAACTCAGTGTGGATAAAATTTTTCTGTATTAAGCGATTTCCCAAACTTATTCTCCTCTTTTACAACCATATAAAATACTTGCTGCAGTTAAAGCAAAGTTTCAGATATTATAATATTTATGGATGTTAAGCATACGTAATAACAATTAATTTGTGATCAGTTGTCCCTTGAGGAAGTGCCAGTCATGCAACTATTTGCACATGCTAGAATTGTGTACATTTTTGTATGCATAATAATCAACTCCCAGTGATAAAAACCTGTTAATTCTGAAACATGCAGTCTTACCTAAGCTTTAGTGGTACCCTGAATACTGTAGTAGTTGTTGCTGGGTTGTCACCATCTTACCTCTGTAAATTCCATTCCAACCACCCAGCTGCCTTTTGCCTTCTTGTCTTTCCAGCCATCCACCATGATCAGAAGCAAAGTAAACTAGTGTATTTTTTTCCAAACCTTCCTTGTCAATAGCATCTAGAACCTGCCCTGCAAACGCAAGAATGCATATATATTAAAAAATTAAATATATAGTACTCACAATATACTTTTTAGTCTTTGACTTGCAAACATTTATCCATGTAGGTATGATCAATGTTTAAAAGAAAACAGGAACAGTTTTGCAGGAATGAGATTTATATTTGTCATTTCACTGTCTATAAAAGCAAAAAAATGGTGATGTGCTGTAACTCTTTTATAATTAGCAGTTTAGAAAAGGAGTGCAAAAATGACAGTTACAGACCAGAAGCCTCTATTGTAAAGGAGAGAAGTGTGCTGTAAATTTATGTAAATAAAGCGTTATTCAAGGCCTCAAAAACTTAGATTCTGCACATGCAGAATGGAAAGACTCCTTTGATCAAAGACTGTAGAAAATAAAACGCTAACAGTGTAAACCAGCAGTGACAGACATTAGGACTTTTTTCCTTTCCAGTGTTAATTCTGTTCCTTGTTCTTTTACTGACAGCTGCATTTTTATTATAAAATGTGTTACTACACTTCATTGTACACAGCTAGGCATTAAGTAGCTGGATACATTTTTATTAGCTGGTGACTTACCCACCATCCAATCCATCTCCTCTACGTTGTCACCATATAAACCATGGCTACTCTTCCCAAGAAACTTCTCTGTTGTGAGTAGAGGGGTGTGGGAGTGTAGAAAGGAAAGAAAGAGGAGGAATGGCTTGTGCTTATTTCTAAAAAACAGGAATAAACACTTGGTTATTAGGAGGAAGGGTCTCAATACATACAGGGCTCAGGCATAATGGAAAATGGTATTATGATTTACAGACCTATTTCAATAATCAACTCAGAAACATCTTACACTGTAAGGTATTAACACCCAGCAATTAGGGTCTGTCTGATAAAATACTGCTTGGCTCTCTCTTTTTTTCCCCCAAGTGATGTGTAGAAAAGTTTCATACTGAAGCTCTACTTTCTGCTATTGCAAAACATCACAGTACTACTGAAATGGTTTGTCACCTGCCAGTGACTCCCCATATCAGTCTGCATGATATAGCTAATTCATCGCTTTTCTTTCCCCTGCCAGCAAACACAGTTCTCTTATCATTTGCCATTAAAGAGAACTGGCCCCTTAGAACCTCACTAGTGACTGGCTGCCAGCCTGCTTTGACCCCATTTAATAGAACTGGCCCCCCAGACAGTAGTTTACCCATCACATTATGTTTTTGTCTAGCTGTATGTGTGACATTTTGTCCTGAAGGATACTGTGAGAAACAGTATCAAAAGCTTTGCTGTAATCCAGAAAGATTATATTAACTGGCTTCCATTTGACAACAAAATGGGTAGTGTTGTCAAAAAAAGGAGATTAAGTTGGTTAAAAAGGACTTTCCCCTCGTGAACCCATGTTTGTCTTTTGTTTTAATACTATAGAATTACTATTAATATATAATAATATTCATTATTCTATCTTATCTTCTGTTAAAGAAATTACAGAGACTTCACAGAGGAAAATGCTGTTTAAAATTTGAAAGACATGCAAAAAAAACCAAACAAACCCACAACCAAAAACCCAGAACAAATGTTTGCAAAGGAAATTCACATTACCTTTCAATAAATGAAATGGACTCTCTCAAGATAAAAGGTGTAGTCCTTTCTGTCACCATTGGCTGCTCAGTGACTTCATGGTTTCTCATTATAATGCAGTTCCAATATCTTACAAATCCATAACTTGAGAACCAGGACACAAAGAAAAGGAGAGTAAACAGAGCAAGGCAGGTCACTGTTTTCCAGTGGACAGAAATCAAGCCAGTGAGTCTCCCTAGGGCAGTGGTGAGCGTAGCAAGGACAATCATCTGAGTATAAAGCCAAACTTTCCTTCTGAAGGCTCTATCCATCTCTGGTTCTTCTGTTGTTTGGCAATCACTTATTAGTGTAAAAGGCATCCCATAAAAATAATCAAACCCATGGTTCAAAGGGTGATGACAATGGTCGTTTCGGTGTTCACAGTTAACACCTAGATGCCACTTCCCTGAAAATGAATGTTATTAAAATGTAAAGAAATAGTATGTAAGAATGGGCTTTTCTTCATTAAAACATTTCTTTTTTTTTTTTTTTTTTTTTCCCTTGCTTATGGTATCTTCTTCTACATAATAAGTATGTATGGATAAAATAGGGTATAGCTTATGAATGTTAACAACTATACATGAATGTTAACAACTATATGTTATACATTTCCACCAGAGTAATTGGTTCTCTGTATCCATATTCATGCTCTGCAGCTATGATCAAATGCAAATAAGTTAAGGGAAAAATAACACTCTTCTATTGTCTCTTTACTTTCAAGACGCTATGAAGACTTGTTTCTGGAAAGTTGGAAAGTTTTTAATAACTTAATGGAAAGATTTCAGCAAGACTCAGCGATGCTTGGTGTCAATCAAATAGCATACATCTCAACAGTGGTTTGTCAGGTAAACCACAAAGATCCAGGACCTAAGCTCAAGTGGTCAGGATTTATCATGAAACTGTGCATGTTTAAGTCAGTTTGTTGATAATATTATCTCCATATCCCGAATGAGAATAGATTTTTTTTTTTTTTTTATGTTTATTTGTATTTAATCACAAACAGACAAAGTGTTTTTCTTATAAAGTCTTCAAATATCAAAAGGAAGACCTTGTGGCATTTTACAATACCCATGTGTTCTTTTTTTATGATCAGATGTTCACTATTACAATGAATGGCACATCAAAATTATGTTTTTCCTTCCTTTTACGTCTGTGCAATCAGACTGGTTAGGCACTTACACAGAAACACAAGTCAGCTCCTTTGGCTCAAACACTCAGGCTCAAGAGTATCTGAATCAAGTGCCAAGAACCTACTTCTTTTGTCTTATGCAGGAGGTGCAGTTTAATTACTTTTTACAACCTCTAATGCAATGGAAGCCTTCGATGTCAGATTTAGAGATCAAAATGAACCCTTAGAATTTTATTAAAAAACTAATTTGCAACCAGTTCTTTTTGTGGATTAAAGAACTGTGCACTTACAGAAGTATATTATCCTAAACAAAGAAAGGAAGTTACTTTTTGAATGTTAATATAAAGAAAGGGGATAGCTATATTCTAGGTGCACAAATTACTTACAGCCAAAATCTGTATTCAGTTTACCTCTTAATATACTTAGAGCCAGCTATAAAATAAAACAGATTTGTAATAAACACATAGATGTATTGATCATAAATACAGGCGCAGCTAAAGCATCCTTGGACTTCAGATGTACTTTGACACCTTAATCTCTAGTTGAGTTTGATAAAGGTTTCTGACATGCTCCAAAAAGCTCAAAACTACAGAAGTTAAATTGTCTAATAAAGATAAAGTATTCTTTGAGGGTATATGTTATACAACATTGGGTTTATGACTTACAAGGACTCTGCAAAGTATTTCCATCAAACCACAGTTTATCAGTAAAATTTAACTTTGCAATTAAACTGGTTGTGCACAGAACAAACCAATGACAATCTATTCAGCTGCAGCAATTTAGTAGCCATTCAGTTGCAATGATATGGACAAATGCTGTTTAAGATCTCTTGTTTTGTGACTTGAATGCTATTTATTCTTATGGTTTCTTTTGGTAGTTTTTTATTTTTCTTTTATGTCACTCTTCCTAAAAAGTTCATTTAATCAGAATCTGTCAATCTAGATAAACTACATGACTAAAAGACACTCTCAGTGTCTACAGTGTGATTATAGCTGAGATGCCAGGAAAAATGGTGGCCCATTTTGCTAGATATCTCCCAGGTGGGATGCAGCAATCTCCCTGCAGGGCAATTCTTTTTCAAAGTGGGGACAAATCTGGTTATTTCATTAGTGATTAAATGCTGAAGCCAAGCTGAAGAACTTGGCTAATGGGCACAGGCTATTTTATGAGCAGTTTAAAACAACTAAAATGATATTGCTACAATTCCAACAGAAAGATTTGTTAATACAGAACTTAAAATGCTTAGAAGGCTTCACTTGGGTTGCTCTTGCTCTTTATATCTTCCATTTATTCTGCTGGATGAATATAAATCCATTGCTTCAGACATTTTTTGCAGTAAATTCAGTTTGCTTGTGCAACTGTTTTCTTTTCTGTCAGTCATAGACTTTGGCTATGGGCATGGATGAGGTAGGGCAAATCACTGAATATTCATCTCAGAAACTTTTGTTTTTTCTCAGTCTCCAATGCCATGTGACATACCTAAGATAAATAATCATTTGAAACTGGATCATGGGGAAAAGTTACAACTACATTAAAAAAAGCCTGTAAAATATAAAGCAAAATGGAATTTCTACTAATGCTGAAGGATGTAATGTTTTGTGGGTTGTGCTTAAGTATTGGTGAACTACAGTGGCATGATGCACTTAAAAAGAAATAGTTGCTTTGCTTCTGTTTTTGAAAGACCAAATCCCATGACATTTTGAACTGATTCCGCTGTTTTAAGCAGCAGCTGTTCACTTCTGTGCAAGTTGTGAGTTTGCTTTTCTCCACGTAAAGCAGGAACATGCACATTTTCATGAAACTCATGTATTTGCTTTCCTGTTAAATAGTATTGGAATAACTAGTAGAATGGCATTCAGTTAATATATTTAACAACTTTCATGGTTTTATGGTCATAGGTATTAAACATTATAACATCATGTAGGGCACTGGGCATTAAAGTGTTAACGTCCCAGTTCCACATACCAAAGAGAAGAAACTACATTCCCCAGAAGACTGTTCTCTGTGCTCATATCATTCCTGCACGGAGTTGGGGGGGGGGGGGGGGGGGGGGGGAACGCATATAAGGTGTTCGTGGGTCATCTCACACTCTCTCTCTCGCTTTCCTTCGGCTGTCCTCCCTGCTGCTCAACTTGACTGTCGCATCTACATCTCAGCATTAGCATAAGGCCTTCTTTTTTCAGACAGTCTCTTTTTTTTCATTATATCTGATTTGGTCAATCCCAATTCTAATTATATTGTATTATACTGTCTTATCTTTTTTTTTTTTTTTTTTTTTTCCCCCCCCCGATACTCTATTTAGTAAATTAGTTCATTTCTCATCACATTGTTGCCGTTTTTTTTCAAGTATTTTGGGGTCCCCTGTTTTCCTATCTCTGGAGGCATTTGATTCTGAAAAATCCCTCTGCCCCGCTCATCATGGAACCGGGCCAAACCATCCTGTAAAAAGTTGACAACAACATATTTTCAAATATATTTTTGATGACTTAATGTCAACATGCTTGAAAGAAGGCCAACAGCAAAGGTCATTCTTTTTGTCAGAAATTTCTTCTGAGATTCTTTTTGGTCAGAACATGATATGCTTGGATCAGGAAATAAAAATATTACAGCTGAGGTACGTGCAGTTGCTAAACAAAATGACAAGTTTGAGTGAGATTTATGGGTGAAACACAGTTTAGGTCATTAGATATTAGGAGGAAATTTCTTACTTAGAGGGTGATGAGGCACCGGCATAAGTTGCCCAGAGAAGCGGTGGTGCCCCATCTTGAGGGGCTCTCAGAGTCAGGTTGGATGGGGACCTGGGCAGTTTGAGCTGGTGGGGGGCAGCCTTGCCCATGGCAGGAGGTGAGGGCTGGATAGGCTTTAAGGCCTCTTCCCACCCAAGCCATTCTATGAATCTGTGTTTGATCCTATGATTCAGAAACATTTCCATACCGATGAGTCCTGTGCTGTAGCCTTGCTGCTGCAGTATTTTGGCAAAAGTGGTTTCATTTGGAGGGAGCCCTCCTGAGCCGCCATTCCAAAAAATAACACGATAATTGTTTATAGCATCCATTCCTACAAAATATAATAGTAAAAAAACTCAATAAGTATAACTTGTAGTTTTATGATATGTACTTCCTTGTTTCCTGGTTTCATTGGTACTACAGAGTTACACGTTTATCCTAATGCTGTTAGCCTGGGGACATGAATCTAGGACAGTGGACAAGGACAAGAAAGAGTTAAATCACTTCACTGCACAATAGCTATCCTTCTCTGCAGTTCACACTGCACCATTTTAATCTGCACTGGCACAGTTGCACAGATGTATTTACATGTTGCAGTAGCATCCAGGCTGCAAGCAGTGCACTGGCCTGGTGTGGTGATGAGGAAAGGGAGAACAGGAGGGAGATTCTGGCCCTCTGTCACCCTCAAACTCCACCTTGCATAAGGCTGCCTGGGAACTCACAATGTCTCTGCAGAGTGGCAAAGCCAGTTTATGGCTGCTAAAACCCACAGAGAAGCTACATGGCATCATGGTCTTCCCCACATATGCAGGTTTATACCCTGTTACTCAACATTATACACTGACATAACCCTGTCAAATGATGTAATGTAAAGTATGAAATGCCATGGAAGCACTGGATGTCCTAGCCTTGCTGTTACTATGGGAGACAGGGTCTATACAAGTGCATGTGCATTTTCCAGCAATCTCAGCGGGAGTAATCAGTTTGAAAATAGGATTACACATTGGCTTCTAAATGCCTGAGGAATGAAGGCACTGAGGAGCATTTGCAATAGGACAAGCATTACAGTCACTGCTAGAAACACACAGAGCCACTTGCTTATCATACTTCTTCAGCTCAAGAATGCATTTTGACAGGATAGTAGTTTAAATTCAAAAACAGAACTGAGAAAAATAATACAGCTGTCAAACTGTCATTATGTAGGACAGATGCATTCTGATCCACAGATAATAAAGCTGTCCTGCAAACAACTTGCTCTGCACCCAGACTGGAGGAAACAGACAGAAATCTACAGAGACCTACTCTGTTCCCTTTAGGGTTGCATTATTTTCCCTATCAAATGGGGAGTAACCCATAACAGAAATCAATGCAACCAGAGTTTTAAGATGTATTACTTTTCCCGCTCTTTGTAATGACTCATCCGAAGGTAAAAAGCAGTACCAACTCCAGTCTGGCTGCGCTGCAGCACCAAAAGGCAGAGTTGCTAGGTGATGGGGAGCAAGCTACTCTGCAGAGCCGGCTTTCCCCCCCGCCAACCCCCCAGGCTGGTTCACTGTACCCCATATATACAGATGCAACGTCAAAGGTATTAGACCTAGCTGGTGAGTCTTCATGTGCCTTCATGTCCACGGCACTCTCATTTCTTTTGTGCCCATTGTATAGCACTGTTCCATTCAGCAATAAAGTAATGTTTAAAGGCCACTTGACCGTGCAAGGCAAACCTGATCGAATGGGATATCTGCCAGTGAGAAATGCTGCTCTGCTGGGGGTGCAAAGTGGAGCTGCAGTGATGTGTTGTGTCAGCTTCACTCCTTCCCTTGCCAAGCGATCAATGTTTGGAGTCCTAAAAGAGCAACCAGCACTGTCAGATATCAATCACAGGGCCTTCAAAGGAATGGGAACAAGGAATAATACACTTACCTCTGTTTTGGGATATTTCTTCTATTTGAATTATTTTATCTTTATATTATTCAAGATTAAATATTTTCTTTGTTTGTTTGTTTTTTCTTTGTTAAAGAAAAAAAAAAAAAGTGATCTGGATAAATTTCAAGGCAATTATTCCTTTTTATTTCCTAGATGCTACGGAGGGTGTTTGTGAAAGGCACCCCACTGCTACTGAAGAAAAGAACTCACGCCTTGAGGATGATCTTATGCTGGAGGCCGAGCCATGCAGAGATGCCTGCCAGAAACTTGCCAGTTGGTGTCAATCAGGGTGAGATTCTGAGAACTTTGCTGGCTAAGGGGAGTGATCACACAAAGTTTGGTGACAAGCGGGTAGGAGGACAAAAGGCATTAATGTGGCATGATTTCCAAAGAAAAGGCAAATTCTATGTCCTCAAAACTGTAAACAGAAGTATTTCCTAGTAACATAATTCACATCAGTGACTCGCTTGATGTAAGTCTTAGAAAGAATGGCAAAGCACTTGAAAGAGGAGACAGCATTTTTATCTTCAGGTACATGCAAGTGCTTAGCATTTCTCAGTTTACATATTCCCAGATAAGAACAGCTCTGCATAGCAGAGCTGGCCCTGGGAGTGCCCTCTAGGGTGAAAGATACTCCAGACAGTTTTATTTACATTTACATAGTGACTTCCATAGGAAATCCCCCCCAGTTCTCAAGTAAATGAATTTGAAGACCGCTCTAATGGCTGGTGATGGGCAAAGGACTGAAGGCTTGCATTAAATATCAGCTCTGTTCATTAATATACTATTTCCTTACCTGATAGTATCATTCCCATAGCAACCTACATCCCCTATACCAAGATCATCAGCCATCAACAGGACAAAGTTTGGCTTTGTGATGATGGAAGGCTGTGTCATTAATGGCTGCAGAAGCAGGCCAAAAATCAGGGCTTTGAGCAGGCATGTCCTGAAACACAGAAGTAAGAAGGAAGCCAATGATCTGACCATTCATCCCTCTAATATTACAGTGGTAAAAGCAAGAACCAACCAATCCAACAAACAAAAAATCACATTGCGAGTATGCTTTACAGAAAGCCCATTCTTTTTAATATGGTGTTCTGTCATTATTAAAGTTACATGGCTTCAGATTTAATAATATTAAAATAATTCATGAACTTTTTTCATACCAATGTGATATTTGTTGCCAAATCATTTCTGCATTTGGAGCATTCAGATCCTGTAAAACCAAGAGGAAGAGCCTGGTTAAGCCTCAATCTTTCTAGTTGTCACTGCAATAAAAATAGAATCAAAGCCCATCAGCATCCGTTTACTTGCTTTAGTTTGACTTTGATCAGCTTGTAAATGAAGAAGAGTAAAAGCATTATTAACTTATATTTTTATTGATTTTTATTGATAGGATGTCTTCAGGTCTTAGAGGAATTTTGCTCTTTTGTGAAGATGTTTCACTTAAAATAGCAAAATAATTATCCTTTGCTACACAGCTCAGCTTTTTTAAAAATAGTATTTAATCAGAAAGGAAGTTAAAATCTTTTTAAAATCCCATCCTTTCTATCATTTATTTTTTTTCTGTAATCACTGAGATAGATAGTAACAGCCTGCTGCTTCTTCACATAATGCACCAAGTTTCCTTTCAGGGTCATGAGATAAATCTTTAGCCATAGAATCTCTAGTCATACACTTTCAATGATGAACAGAAGACAATACATTTGTGTCCTCTTATTGTTCGACTTTAAACTCTGAGCTGAGCTTTTTCCATCTTTGTATGTGTCAGATTTTGGGGTTTTGTGCTGTTTCTCCCCTCTATGTACAGCTTTCTGCGGAGGTTCCAATGGGGATTTTTCTTTGACTGCCAGGACAAGACAAACTGTTAGAAAGATTTAAAGTTAGAACTAAATGACCCTGTATCCCAGGCTTTTCAAAAGAATCCTTTCAATTTTATCTCATGTCTTGTTGAACCATCCCATGTCCCTCTTTTCACTTGTTTAACATTTTGTTTTCCAGAAATTGTAATATTTAACATTTTAGTTAATAACCATGGCTCATACATTTTATTCCTCAATGCTATCAGCCTCAATGGGAAAATTTACTCCTCTATTCTTAGAAAATTGTTATTCGGCCATTTACAATTCATCAGTACTGATGTAACATTGCTATCTACAGACACTCAGATTTCTGCACCTGGGCCTGTGCCTTTGCTGCCTCCTAAGCCTGTACAGGAAAGATATTGGGGTACAACACAGTTTTACATATGCATACTACATGCCTCCAAAAGTCAAAATTAAAGGGAGGTGGAAATACTCAAATTTAGGTGTAATTACTTATCTCTAACTACCCGTGCTTCATAGTTGGATTATCCTGCTTCAAAGCACAGGGTGGAGCTCCAGGCTGGGCTTCCTTGGAAGCTGCCTGTAAATAGCAGGTAACATGCAGAAAGCAGCTTGCAGCACTGCGTGACATTACCCCTGCCTTGCCACTGCCTCACTGAATGCAGTGGGAATGCTGCCAGAGAAACTTTAGCAGCTCCTGGGGGAGCACGAGGGCTTGTCAGAGAAGCTTTCCCAGTTCATCACCTTTTGGAGAAGTCGGGGGGCGGGGGGGCCCTGTTGTGGGCAGCCAACTTCTCCCTGGCCTGGATGTGAGTGCTTTGGAGAACCAATGCCTTGAGGGGTCTCCATGGCCAAGCTGCCACAAGCAGCTGCTCTGCACCTGGACTGAACCCAGCTGGAAGCAGAGCTCTCCTCCTGTCTCATTAGTTAGCACCTCCAGAATTAGTATCCCTTTCTTCATCCATGTTAATGATCCTGAGGAGAAATAGCTTGCAGGTCTTCTATAGTTTACTATTTTCCTTTAGTGACTAAACTTTTAAAATCTCTTTACTTCTCTATCAAAATTCTCACAAGGTAAAACATTCATATTTTCAGCTACACTTAGATCCACATTTCCCAACAACAGCAGCCACTTGTGATATCAGCTTGGCAGCGCTCACTGAAAGCTCTCACAGATTATATTCCATTCAGTTTGGTCCTTCACAGTCTGTGAAAATATCTTCTAAAATTTCCTAATTTATAGACTTCATTTAGGTAAAAAACCATAAACAAAGAAACAAACAAAAAAACCCAAAACAACATCAAAGCAGGCACATCCAAGATAAGTATTCTGCAGCCAGCCACTCTCACTTTGTACACAGACATGAATGAGAACAATGCTGTTGTTAAGGGAAATGCCTTCTGAACACTTCCTTGAGATATTTTTGTCTACAGCAGCAAGAAACTTTCCCAAAGGTCCATTAAAATGTTCCTGTGCATTTCCAGAGATAGCAAGGAAGTATGAATACGGTACCTGGCAGTATCAGGTTAGGCTCAATGCAGGCAGCTGAGGAACTGGAGTTTGATCTTTCAGCCGACTTAAAACCATTCCAAACTTTTCAGCATGACCACTGCTACAGCGTCCCGCATCTGTTCTGAAGGCAGTCCTTAAATCTGCCCTGGCTGCTCATGCGCACTTCCCCCCAGGAAAGCCGTGCTGTACTGCAGCTGGATGGGCTGACTTGTTCTAGGGTCCCTCAAGCTACGTATCCTGCTGCCATCTGCACAATGGCAACATTCATGCAGGCACAAGGGTCGGGCTGGCATGCCGGAGGTGCAGCTGAGTGGCTGCCTGCCCAGCCACTGGTTTCTCATGGGAAGCATACGGTCTCATTCAGGTCTGACATGCTCCAATAAAGATGCAGTAACAGCTCCTAATAAACCTCTCCTCACTTCCACTCAGAAAACAGAAAAGTGCTGTACTTACAAAGCAGTATTTCTTTGCCTGTGGAAACTGAGCACATATCTTCACTTTACAGCATCCCTGAGCGCCTGCAGCAATGAGAGCGTCACCTCTGCACTTGCAGTAGGATGCAGAGTTAGGGTGTGGCGAGGAAGTGACAGGAAGAGACCTGAATTTGCTTATCCAGAAAATGAGTCATTTGGCTGGACATGTGAGTGCTGCCTGGTTTCTTGTCAGTGCTCAAAAGGAATGGTTTAGAAAGCTAGTGCATTCTTTCTTGTTTTTCTTGTCTGAGCCCTGTCAGACCAAATGTTTTGGGAAAGATATTACCAAACAGCAATCTTGCATTGCTGACAGAGAATTTCTTGTGCTTTCATATGTTAAAAGAGAAGGGACCTTGTTAGGTTAGGATTTGGAGGTCCACCAATGGCAGTACTCCGGTTTATTCATAGAGCACCTCCATGGCTGGTGTCAGCAGTGTCAGCAGTGTATGTTACTCCTCTCCCATTTTTTCCTAACCCCAAATTTCTGTTCTGGGATGGTTACAGTTGTCACACACACAGGAGACATGATGTGCTTGGTTTCCCTTCTCTCCCATTCTCAGAGCCTGCTCCTTATCCCCAACCTCCCCTATAGTCACTCAATCTGTACATCTCCATTTCCTATTCCCCCCTCATGTTCATATTTCAAGATTCATTAACATGAGAAGGATTCCTTGTTGTTGGATGCCCTCTGCTGCTGCATGTTGTCTAAAAAAATGCACATTCTGTACTGCATTTTTCTGTTCAGGATGCCATTAGTCCCAGTGCTGACTGAAACAGGCTTTCATGCAGCTTAGCTCTTCTAATGCTTCTTGTGTTTTTTTCCATGACTTCTTACAAATTGTATAGTATTTGCAATGGAGAACCACACTCTATGACTGCTATGTTATCTACTGAATTTAC
This sequence comes from Alectoris magna, assembly GCA_030625065.1. Lineage (NCBI taxonomy): Eukaryota > Metazoa > Chordata > Aves > Galliformes > Phasianidae > Alectoris > Alectoris magna. Next base: position 68,407,825 of record CM060560.1, read on the forward strand.
AGTGTGGTAGAAAATTGAGTTAATGTCCACAGTGACATCGCTGGAATGTATCTCCTATCTCCTTGTTTTATCTGGGGCCTTCTAACCCAGAAAAAGCTGGACTTTTGGGCACTGCTTTACCTACTGGGAACTGACCCCTGAGCACAGCCATGGTGTGAGGAAGATAAAGGAAGAAGAGCAGACTTTGTGGTTTGAGCACAACCCTCTTACAACAGCAACTTGTATTTATTTTGGTGTGTGATCTTGGAAGGGGAGAAAGATGCAAGCCATGTACAGAGGGCTTGTTCCCAAGGCCTAGGGCTCTGTGCTAAGCTAATGCTGTTTCCAAACACTGTACTACCTAGCTCTGCCTATTTTCAGTGGAAAAATCTTCAGAAAGTCCATATTTATTGTGAACTAGGAATGAATGTGGAAGTCTTGCACACTCTTGTCTTTTACCATTATTTTCTTTAGAATAGGTGCTGGATGAAGGAGCACTTACTGGCCTTTGAAGTACTTAAAACATCCGAGAGCCTCAAGCCCCAAACTGGTAGCAGTTTTGTGTAGTATAATGAATAAGAAGCTCCCTCTAGTGACTAATGTATTTTTGAAATCTTGTTGCATTTTAAAGAATATTTGATTCATGCTCTGCCTTCCTGGAAGTCATTACTGCTCTTATTGTCTACTTGGCTAAAAAAATAGATTTACTTTTTATGAATCTTGTTCCCATGACTTTTTTTTTTTCTTTTTTTTTTTTTTTTTTCCCCTATTAAAAACAGTAGGTGTAAAAAGAGCACTTAAAACAGAAACTATGCAATGGGCATGAACTGAAACACAAAAAGCTCTTTGTAAATATCAGGAAGCACTTTGTCACTGTGCAGGTGAAAGAATTGTGACACAGGCTGCACAGAGGCTGTGGGCTGTCCTCCTTGGGCATCTCCAAAAGCTGCCTGGATGTGGCCCTGGGCACCCTGCTCTGTGGGAAGGCCCTTTCAGCCTCGGCTATTCTGTAGTCCTGTGAACCATGACCAACTGGATTTCTCTTGCATGAATTCCACCTTCTGTAAGAAAAGTAGAAGCTGGATCTCTTCAGATAAGGGAAACGTTGAGTCAGCGACCCTCAGTGGAAAATAAATTTTCCTGTGCTGCCTGCACACTAATTCAGATTATTAAGGCCATTGTGCTGCCCTTAGTCATGCCTATATTTTATCCCAGGTTTCATGTGCCTTTTTTTCTGTTGCCTGCTTCAAACTCAGGACTGTGCAATCCTTGTATGTCCTGTCTACAGTCACTGCTGTGTTTAGTGCTCCAGGGGTTACCTGCCTCTTCTAAGCAAATTATTGCTCCCACTGCTGGCCCCTCTAGTCTATGCAGACTGCTTACACATCTATAATGTCTATGTGGATGCTGCCCTTTAGAAACTGTCACGTGTAAGTTAAATGATTAATAAAAGGCAGGTGGTCTCCCATCATCCCTTCTATTGCAATGAAGGTAGCAATAGCCTGATGTGTGTGAATATATATACATACCAGAATTTAAAGAGCTTATTTCAAATAAAGAAGCTCTTTTTTTTTAATTCCATGAGAAAGAGAGTAGAAGATTTCAGGCAGTTAAGATGAGTAGACTAAAATTTACACTGAAAATACCAGGGAAACAACAGCAAGACCAGAATGTATTGGTCTTACTGCTTCGGATATAGTGATGACATCTATTAAGGATGAGCTATAAAACAGAGAAGATGATAGGTTTTTCTTTTGAAAATTTGTGGAAGCAAAACATATATCTAATATGTTCTTAAAAACTCTGCCCTTTAAACTGTTTAAACCTGTCAGAGGATGGAATAAAGCATGTGCTTGAGAACCTGAAGGCATTACCTGATCCCATGTTCTCTTGTAGATACTGAGAGCTACACTGTTAGCGGGGAGCTAGTCTAAATATGGAGGGATGGTTAAAAGTATAAAGTATTTCATTTCAGACTGTTCTCTCTCTTACACTGAATCTAAATACACTCACATGGGTGGAGACTATCTAGAAAACTTACTATGAGAATTTTATAAAATTATTTTAGAAGCATGTAAATTTACAAGATAGTGAAAAACCACAAGCAGCTCTTGACACTGAAAGAAAAGACCTTGATGAAAGTATCACAGATTTTCAATATTTTCTAAACTTGAGTATGAAGTCTAAATGCATTTGTACTAATACACTTCCTCAAAGATTTTCAAGAAGTAGAGGTGGTTTTAGATTCCAGTGTTTATTCATTAGCAATTAATAGTAATGGATGATAATAACTGGGCATCATATAAAATTCCAGTAAAACAAATGGCCTGCAGTATTGGAGTATTCCATATTCAAGTCAATTTTCCTGTCTATTGTAAAGTGATCCCATGAAAAAGGAAATAAGTGAATCCATGACAGAGGAAATCTGTTACACAGCACCCACATTTGAGAAAGCAAAAGGTCTTGAGACTCCTTAAAAACTGGGAGCAATATCACAGAGCATGTGTTCCTTGCAGCTTACACATGGCTTGCAGGGCACAGCCAACACTTGCATGTCTGAAAACAGCTCAAATAGCAAAGTCAAAAAGAGAGCCTGGAGTACATTTTGGTAATAACTACTGTTATAGAGTTACAGAAATGCTGCTCCTTGTTACTGCAGTTCACATGCCATCTTAAAATTATGTTATTTTTCTGGCAATTGAGAAAAGCTGTAGTTTCTGAGTTTAGTGATACAATAGCCATGACAAGATTTGCTTTCAAACCTACTAGTTGTAGGCCTTACCACTGAGAAAATAATGAAGAGATAAAAGGATAATACTGACCTGTACATACAAATAGTTTCTGTTAAATCAAAGTCCTTTGAAACTGTATTTTTGTATTACAAATCATGAGGAGGAGCACTTGTCATTCAGAACTGAGGATCTATTTCATAAAACAGTACGTCTTGCCTATTTCAGGTCACAAATTTAATGAAATGTCTGCTGGAACAACTGAGTGCATGAACTAATGCCCCAGCACTGCAGAAAGGGGACACATGCATTCATAACAGGGATGTTTGCACTCTGGGAACACAGCTTTGCTCCAGAAATCAATGGTGGGAAAATTCCTAATAAAGCCACATTGAAACAGATTTGTTGTGATGGTCTACATGGAACAAAAACATGGATTAGTAGATGTGAAATGTTTTTCTATCAATGGCATTTTTAAGCCAAGGCTGTACTACAGTCTTCTGCTAGCATAGCTTAGTTGGTCAAGGTTGTGACCAACCAGTTCACTGTAGGAAATCAATGGCTAAAAGGAACTAAAATGCCAGAAACCAGGATGTTTTTGGTACAAAATGTGTATTCAGCAGGAGTGATTAGCCAATGCCATGCCACCCAAATACTCCTATAATGAACGTGGTCTCACATTTTTTCACTCACGAGTGTGCTGTATTTTCTTCTAACATCTCACTTCAACATCTGTAGACTTTTGCAGGGAGGTAAGTAGACAATCATACAGAAATATCCTTGAAGTTGTTGATTGTACCTTTAGTACTGAGATATGGAATTCAAATACTGTAGCATCAGTAGACTTATAAAAATGCTGAGAACTCTCTCTTGTTTATTCTCTTCTTTTTTAAATTTAAATTGCCATTCATGTGCTGTCTCCAATTACCTATCAATTTATGAAGCTATAGATTGAATTCTTTTTCCCCCATGTGTACACTATATTTTAATATGTCTGATTTTTCTGCCCATTCCCTCCCTCTTGGCTTTTTGTGGTTTGTAATTAAACACTATGGGTCCCTCGGTTAAGGGTTAGTGAACCAAATTCTACATGAGTAGCTTGGGGTAGCTTCCCCAAGCTACCCATGTAGCATTTGGGAATATACCCACAGAGAGAAAGTTTATCTTTTTAACTTTTCATTTATATCTATTGAGGCATTAGGAAGAGTCTTAGAACTCGACAACTGTCATTTATTTTGTTGTTACAAAAGTTTAAGTAGTGACTTTACAGTTGATATCATACTAAGCAGATTTTCATACAAAGAACTTAAATTTTTAAACAGAACGAGACTCTAATATTTGGCAAAATAGCTAAATAATTCTTCAGGAAACAAATTTTCATCGTGCTTTAAGTGCTGCATATTTATTAACCTTTTCAAGTATTTAAAAGCTTTTTTTTTTTTTTTTTTCCTGGAATTTACCAGCTTGGATTTACCAGTGACGCAGATCAGACTTCCCAGAATCTGCAGGCTTCCTTCCTTCCTATATTGCAGACACTGGCCAGTTCCAAAATATTAAACAAACCAAGAATTTCCCCTGTAGTTTTATAACTTAACTGGTCTTTAGCCATAAGTGTTCAGCAATACTGAGTACTTTATTTCTGCTCTGCTGCCAAAGTCAACCTTCATTTCTAGGGCCTTCCCCACCCTTTGATCACCACCAATATAGACATCGTCTATGCCCAGATTTATCAAGGACCCACAGAGTCTCCAGACTTCAGACTTCTTTCCCTTGCAAACCCTTCCTTCTCCAGCTCCATTGGAACCCCATAGAACATCCTGACCTATGCCTCCTTGTTCCAATCTTTACCAATGCTCAGCACTCCACTGCAGAAGGCCTGGAGGTTCAAATTCTCCCTGAGCAAATCCTTGTCAGTTCTCCAGCTCTGGAGAACATTTGATGCTTTGAAGAGCTGGGTCTGTCTGTTTGGCAGCTGCCTCATGTCTGCTAACGTACCTGGGGCCTAACCCTGCTGTGTCTCATGACAGGAGGCAGTGTCTCTGCCAGCACCAGGGCTGTGCTATGTCTGCTCTCTCTCTGCCTTCATCTGCCCTGTTCTTATCTGGCTATGAAGGAAAAGAGCTGTGCTTCAGGTTTGAAGCTCAAATTCTTTTAGGCAGACATAAGAGTAGGGATTAATGAAATACTGGAAATATCTCTCTGACTTCAGAAGACTCAGCTCTGATGTCTGCTGTTCCCCTGGTCATTTCTGAAGACTGTCCAGAAGGCTGCTTTTGTTGTTTAGAGCAGAGAGAGGATTTTTAATAGCACAAATACTCACATCTGTGCTTTACAGACTCTGCACTCTAAATCATTTATATTTATTATACACTTATGAGACTGGACTATTTTTCTCATGTATTTCAATTTGATATATACATGCATGTGTAGTATTTATATGTATATATGCACACAATTAAACTAAAATCAGAATATTAGCAATGAACGCAGACGCAAATGCAGCAATTACAATACTTTTTATGGTATAGAGATAGCTGGTTTGTGAGTATGAATGGAAAATGTGTCCGAAGAAATATTAATTACCGTAGCCAAACAAATCCTTGTGATGAAAAGAAGATTATATGAGAAGACTTTGATGCTACTATTATGCACAAGTTTCAGGCATTCTTTGGTTTGAGAACTGTTATCTATAGTTCAGTGACAGTTTCCACACCTTCAGATTGATAAGGACGTTATTATTCATCATGTAGGCTCTGGTGTTAACCATTGATTAAACTCTACTGTACTTACTGCAACATATTGTAAACTCAAAGGCAGATATTAGCCAAAAGTGTATCAACAAGAAGAAGGTAAAATAAGAGAAAACTGGTTAAAAAAAAATCCTATTTGCGGACCCCTATACATTTCAAGTATGTTGATCGCTCTTAAAGTAATGCCTCCTATTTATTTCTCTAGAAACTAGAACAGAGAGCACAATAACATTATTTGATAGGGCAAATTATCAGCTACAAGATACTCTTTTTCAAAATAGTCACCCCCATTAGCTATGCATTTTTGCCTGCAATGAACAAGAGCTGCATGCCACACTCATCAAAAACTTCACCAGCAGAGATAACCCGCTGTTGTTGTCACCACTCCTGAAACACACCACCCATCACCTCGCTGTGCTCACATCCACTGTTTGGTCTCCAGAAATGCTTGGCAAGTGTTAATGAATGTCTGTGGGTGCCATTTTTTTTCTGCATGCAGGAATTCAGTGACACACCTTTGCTTCATCCACACTTCCATATCAGACACCATTCTGACAGACTGCCCCTCTGCTTCTATTTGTTACACGGCAACAAAATGTGATGGAATGTTGGTGGGAGGGTTCAACCTCCACTGTTGTACCGCTAACATCCTCCCCTGACATCACGGGCCAACATAATAACACAGGAGGCATTACCTTTGGAGCAGCCATCATATTTTAACACATTTCCAGTGTACAGCACGTGCATAATAGTTATTTCAGTTTTCCCAGCTTGTTGTGTTAATTTAGCCAGAAGGTCAAGTAGAAATTTAAATTATGTAAAACATATAATAACTCCAACTAGAATATACATTGTAACCTTCAATTTGATGACTGGACAGAAGACTTGCACGTACTCTCCAGAAAAAAAACAAACAAGCTTTTTAATGTAAGAAGTTGAGTTTGTCTTTTTCCATCTGTAGGACTGAACTATAACATATGCTTGGATTATCTGCTACAAGTCACACTCCTTGAATAAATCTTTTGCTGCCTTTGCTAACAACATGTTGCGTATTCATTACACTTTCAACCTGAGGTTCATAGTTAAAATACTCTAAGAAATAAGTAACAAGCAGTTGTACGAATCATTCTCCTTTTTCTAATTATTTCAGCATTTTTTACCAGTAAGCACTGTAGCACTGAGTCTGTAGAAGCTGGCTTTTGTTAACATAGACACCTTGGTGTCCTGTTACACTGTAGTGCCTTAAACGCTTTGATAATGTAAACAATAATTTTAACTCTCATTAAAATCCTCAAACAATTGAAAATCTAGGTAACGTTTTTAAAACTTGACTGAAGGTTGTTTTTTTTCTTTCCACACTCGAGAGGTGGAGTTTTCACCACTAGAGGGTAGAGAAACACAGCATTGGACAGCTAGTAAAAAAGTTCTCTATAAAACTGCTCTTCCATCTTTTTCTACAATAAGACTGCTCAGATGGTGTAAAGTTAACAGAATACAGCTCTCAGACAAAAGGTAAATGGAATCCATGTAATTACCTAGATTTGGCTTCAAACCAACTCTTTCTTGCCAGGGTATCTGAACATCAGGGCTCACATGAAGCTGAATGTTATGTTTGCAGCACTGAGCCCGAGTACTTTCTAAAGCTGGAAAGCTAAAGTCTTGCTATACATTAGAAAATCCAAACTACTGATTAAAATACAAAGTATTTAGGTACCCTAACAAGCCCTAACTCTAGTCAGATTTTTGATGAGCTCTTGTCCTTTGCTTTGCAATCCAAAACTTTGGGATTATGATATTCATTTTTATAATGTGTTTTGAAATCCTTTAAGAATTTATTTGCATAGAAGAATGCAGCATCTGGGAACAGGCAGATGTTTAAAATACAATTAGGCTGTTCCTAACCATCTGGTGATAAAATCAAAATATGGTTTGTAGAGGAAGGAGTACATCACTGCAACTTTTCAAGGTTAAACTGGCTGGAGGTTTATGCACTCTAATTAAAGCATCTGTAAGTTACAAAATGGCCAGCTACATTCCAGGACAATGGTGTTTTAATGTATATAGCAGACAGAAAACACACTGAAGGACAGCTATGTATATCATTTTCCTCTCAGAACATTTTTCTAACATACTGAAATTTGTCTGCTATTGAAAACATCAGAAGGTCAACAAATTCTGTTGCAAGCAGCTCAGCCACTACCTAATGCAATCCTTAATTCTCTCATTAAAGAGAGAGCTTAAATGGCACACGGGGCTTTAAGTGGCAACCCAGGAGTAAGAGTTTGTTTTACATGAGTGTCGTCTAATTTCAACACACACGGGTGTCTGTTCATTCATCAAACTGAAGTGCATTAGTTCTGATATGCTAGGTGTATTCTATTTAGAGTAATTATATATTTTGCATAATTAAAACCCTCACCTTACTTTCTGTGAAATTGATTCACTTTCCTGATGGAGTTTGAAATGTGATACTACTTCTACTACTACAAGTTTCACAGGCTTTGTTTTACACTTCCCAGTTGTAGTGGGAACACTTCCCACTTGTAGTGGATTGGTGCTAGGATACTTATTATGAATGGAGCTTTGCAGCCCCGTGCTCTTCAATAAAATTTGGAGTAGGATTCTCTGGTAGTGCACTGTAGGGGATTTAAGGACTCCTAGTGAGCTCAACCTATCTCAGATATGAGAGTCTACTGTTGAAATGCAGAATGGTTACTACTGACAAATCTTTTGAGATCGTTTTATTAGATCTCAATGAGATACAATAACTGGAGAGATTTTACAGTCCTTTTTTTCTCTCATATGTGTGTGTGTGTATATATATATATATATATTTCAGTCTGTGGCATAAAAAACTTCAGAACCCAGCATTTTTTTCTTTCAACAATTTGTTCATTGCCACCTGACTCCTGAGGAAAGAAATGTTAGGAGGCAGTGTTTTAGAAGCATGCACGTAATTGAAAGTGAGAAAAAAAGACCCTCCGAAATCATATGTAAAAAAAATAAAATCAGAAGTTCAATACATCTTTTTGTGAAGCTGGATTCTTATATATTCAGAACAGATTTTTACTTCCTTAGAGTGTGTTAAAAGCATTAAATGAAAAAAAACAAAACCCCTCCATTTTATTTGAAAAACATCTGCTGTAAAGAATTCCTCCTTGAAGCAGTCACCTTTCATTGCCTCCTGCCATACACATCAACAGTTTCGCTTCAGCTCAGGCTGAGGCAAAGAAAAACAAAGCAGGAACAGAGGCAGCCCCAGTGTGAATGAATGGCCAGATCCCCATTTATTCCTCACCTCTTGGCACAGGGCATGCGGGAAGAGGGGGAGGGGGGAAGGGCAACAAACTTAATTCTCTGCTCAAAGCACCGCCTGTAGCCCTTGCACTTATAGTCCTGGCTTTAGGTGATCTGGAGTAGAACAGGTATGTTTAACCTGCTGTGGCCATGAGGAAAGATATATTCCCACTGCTGGGCCTCTGGACAGCCTTACTCCATGATAACTGTGTTAGTGACCAAGCAAGGCAGTGTGGCACAGAGAGATAAGAGTGCTTTTAGCTTCATAGAATCATCGAATCATTAAGGTTGGAAAAGACCACAAAGACCATCTAGTCCTACCATTAACCTATCACAACCATGTCTACCAACAACGTCCCTCAGTGCCATACCCACATATTTCTTGAACACCTCTACAGACTGTGACTCCACCACCTCCTCATTCCAATTTCTCTCCACTCTTTCAAAGAATAGATTTTTCCTAATACCCAACCTGAACCTCCCCAGCACTACTTAAGGCCATTACTTTGTATTTGCTTTTCAGCCTGAGACTGCTGGTAATCAGATGGGTCCAGGAACAAGTGAGAAATGGTCCTTCACTGTGCTTGTCAAGGGTGTGTTTGCACTGCAGACACTGTCTGAGTGACATTCAACCTGGAAAGTCCATCTTGAAGTCTTTGCTTCAATTACTATTTCCTCACTAGCAACATGTTCTTGGCTCCTTACCTCTCATGGGTTTAGGCCTCTAGAAGGTACTTCCTCTGGTCCCCCTTGTGAACTGACCCCTGTGATCTGGGTGGTGTTGCTGGAGGGGGATGTATCTGTTTCTGAGCACAACCAGAAGTGGTGGTAGATGCAGGAAGAGTAGGGGATCTCATACTGCCTCATTGACAACCTCTTTACAAAGCAGACAGCTTAGTTATAACCCAAATTGTATGAGATAATTGGGCACAGACATCATACCTTCTGTCTGTCTTGAAGTGAATGCTGCATTTACTTCATACTTAACTAGGCGTCAAAGGAAATCTTTGGCCTATTGCCATGGTTTAATATAAATACTGATAATACCAGGGAAGTTTCAGAAATGTAGGAGAGAGGTAATGTGTTGCCAATGTTTATAATGCACAGGAAGATTGACCTGAGAAAGCCTGGACTAGCTATATTAGCATTAGCTGTCAAAGAAACCTGTTATTTTTGATTTGTGATTACTAGCCTGGGAGATGATAATTGCAGAATTGTGATCTACACAGCTATATAGCTTTGAGAGACTTTATATAATGCAAAATGAATTTTGATTTACAAAGTGAATAGCCTACAATATCAGCCAAGCATATATAAAATGAGCTGAGAATAGACTAACTGGAGAATAATAGCAAAGGCAGTTGTTACTGAGGAAATATGATTCCAAGAATTGTGTGTTTAAATATCTAACTTAGGTACAGTGCAATTGACTTTGTTGATGTGATTTGGAGAAAAAAAATAAAATCCTGTTGAAAACCTTTATTCCTAAGATTGAAGAATCCTAATTAATGATCAAGACAAAATTTCCTACAGTGGAATCTGGATTACCCAATAAGCTGTGTTCTTTCAACAAGATAGGTTTTAACACATATTTCATTCACCCATGGGATCACAAAAGGAAAGCTTGGTCAAACCGAGAGCATACACTGAAAAGGGGCTAGTCATTGCAGTGTATTTTAAACCTGATATGAATCACTAGAATGCTACTATAGTGAGACGACTACATGATCATACGTAAAACGAAGGAGGAGCAGAGTGCTGGAGTGCTGTTCTTCTGCTGTATGCTTTCTTAAAAGGATTTTTAAAATAACAAAAAAGAAAAATAATGTTAGGATCACAGAACACAATCTACAGTGGAAACTTAAAAATACTTTATTAAAGAATGTACTGAGAGGTGATTTCTCAAGAGTTTGCAGGCTTCTCTGAGAGGGAATAAAATGAATGTTAGAGTCACTTATACAATAATGATAAACAGCTTTACAAATATGAGTGTCTATCTGCGGAGTCTGGACATCTGAAGGCAGTAAAGAAGCCACCATTTCTGATGAAATGTTTCAACAGTCCAAACTATTGGAGAAGGCAGTTCTCTCTTAATGAGTTCAGCTCAAGCTTGGATGACTTTCTGGATGAAAAGCTTGAAACAAATAGATTATTGGTCTAAATAAAGAATTAACTGGATGAAATATAAGGTCTTGTGATATCTCACAGGTCAGATTAGATGATGCAATAGTCCCTATTGATGTACAACACTATGAGTCCTGAAAACGCTGTTACCCAACGTGGTCTAGCAGTTTAGCATGGACAGGACAGTCTAGACTGAAGCACACATTAGGAACCAGTGCTTTTAAGCACTTTTGCAGGATTTCTTTTCATTATAAAGTAAAACCCACTGGTTCAGTACAGGAGAAATGCCAAACTGGCCTTAACGAAGGAATGACCTTCCTGGACCATTTGTCCTTGGCAACCCTATAATAATGCCAAAAGAACAAGTAGGATGTCGTCTAGTCAGGGAGCGACTGAAAGCTACTGCTGTTCTACTGAAAGAGTTTTCATTTTGTTCTTCCAGCTTACTGTGCTTTTTCAGTCAAGTCAATTCTGGTTTGTTCGTGAGCATATGAGAAAACAATTATGTCATATTTCTCATGCCAATACAAAATGTTCACTATTAAAACTGTGTGTATTTTGTACTCCATTCATAAAAGCTATCCCTCCCCCATGATTGATTCTGCAGATTAATAAAAAATATTTGCAGGTTTTGTTTCAAACAGACATGGACTTGTGTTGTTTCTTTCTTGTTCTTTGATATTAATATAAGACTTTAAATAATCCATGTATAGAAAAATCCACAATGAATCTTTTTTTTTTTTTTTTTTTTTTTTTGGGTAATTGTCCATCCATGCCTTTATGTAAACTGTAAGTGCTGTTATATTATTTATCTTCTAAAAATTATTCTGGACATGGCATTGAGGGGCTATTCAAGAACAGCCCGCACTGACTTTACAGAAAAAATTCTGCCTTGGTTTTTACAAGATACAGTAAGCACAGTTGAATACCTAAATTCTGAGGGCCCTAGACTTTCTTAACAAGAAAATTTTTCAGGACTTATAAATCTACATCCTCCATTTATTTTACATATAAGTACTAGACTTGTATGCATAAAAAGAAAAATTGACATGACCTTTCTGCCTCTTAACCATGTGCAGATAAAAAACACAAGCACAATTACAGCTTTATGCATTGTGCTGGTGCAAAAACATTATACAAAGACTCCACATTTCTTATGCTAATCCTGTTCTTATACTAATCTATATTTGCCTACACTTTGAGACTTTGCTTGGGAATCTAACTTTCTGTGGATAAAAGAATTCCCTGGCTTTCCTCCAAACTCAGACTTCTCTAAGCAGAGTTTTATTCTGCAGTTTCAAGTAGCATATTCTCTGGGCAAGTCTGAATACACAAACACAGAAACTTAGACTGATTTTGGTGAGCCATTGCAGCCTGACTAACATGGCTGAGCCATTTCACATGACTGCAAGCAATGAATGAGTTTTTATTAGAGATGCCAAACAACCCTTGAATTTAAACGCTACAGATTTCAATGTTTGATTCTTTCTAGTCACCCGAAACAGTTCTGGTTTCAGAGGTCTGAAGCTTTTTTGCACACACCTAGTTGGTCTTAATGCGGCAAAACAACCTTTATGTAGTTTCCAAACAAGTGTTTAATTCCTTTGCCATGCTATTTAAAATAACAACACTTATGTATGTTGGCTCTTCCCCTCACAGAAGCAGAAATTTCTCTCACAGCAATGATGCTATGAAGCAAAATTACACATAAACCTCCTCCAGTGATCTAGGTAGCAGGGATATCGTGCAAGTGGTTTGATTGATTTAAACATTGTCCTGAAACAACATGGAAAGAAAAGTAATAATAATAACACTCCACATCATGCATCAGGTTTTACCATTGTAGCCAATGTTTTGCCTGGTTCTTTGATATTTATTAACACCATCAAACTGGTCCTTGGTATTTTTTGTTCTGTTTTGTGTTTGATGTTTTTTGTTTGTTTGTTTATTTTTCCAAGGAAAATTTCAGAGGTGATTTTAGGATCAAAGTAAAGGGAATATATTAAATCACAAGCTGCTTCTTGCCATTTTAGTGCACATACTGCATTAGCAGTATTCTTGCCGGAAGCAAGCATGGAGAAAGCTATCCTACAGTTTGAAACAGCTACTCTGAATATGACAGTTTCAGTATTTTTTTTGAAGCCTGACAAGCAAGTAGATATGTTCTGCAGAGATTCTTGAGGGAAGGTAATGGGTAAAAGGCATAAGGAGGAAACCAGCCAAGCTAATAGCAAACAACATCATGAGGCCCCTCAACACTTACTAGAGTAATGTTGCTTTCTGTACACTGTCTTTCCCCTGGTCTGTTTTCAAGAAATATAGACTTGGAATGGCTCCCACTCCATGTTCTATATCTTTAGGTGTCTATATTAAGCTCCTGCTTTTAAGCATGAAGAAAACAACGTGTCTTCTTGTGTTCCTCCTATATGCTGGTAAAATATGCCCTGTTTTGAAATTCTGTGCCTCATTTCTCTGTTAGATATAATTATTTGAAAAAAACAAAACAAAACAAGGATAAGTGAGAGTCAAGGGAGAATATACAGTAATTGAGAAATATTTCTTTTTCATACCTCAGTCCCAACAAGGGATGTATTTTCCTTCCTATTAGCCATATTTTACTTCTCTCTATACACTAGAATTTATGTTTCCCTATTAAGAAAAATACATATATGACTTAAGGTTATACATGGCAGCAAGTCAGAAATAATTCAGTCACGAGATCACCTTTGGAGAGAAGTACACTGTCACTGGATAATGTTCTGGATGTGTTATGAAAGTGCTGACACATTTGTAATAATCATTGGTATTAAAAGAAGCATTATTGTGATAATACAAAGCAGCAAATATGTTGGTATAAGAAACAGCCACAGTTAGGAAATGACATGTTACCAACAGTGGACGATGAAGTTATAACTTAGATTAAGACTAAAAATGACTTTGACAGAACATTTCATTTACATGAGTGCTAAATTAATCACTGCCCTTAGCTAATGCATTTACCAGACTTTGTGACGACATAGATGAAACTTAGATTCGTTTGTCTTTAATTCTTCCTTGCATTTATGTGGAAAAATGTATTATGTCACCCTAAACTCTCAACTCAGCTAGTCTACCGTGCCAAAGACCTCAGAAAGAATTCATCCCACCTCCTTCAGGAAGTTTGTACTCTCAATTATCGATGAAAGCAGTATTATTGCCACTAGGTTGCTTCTTGCTTGTGATTCTAGAAATGGTATGAAGAATACTGAATGAGATAAAAAGTAATTGCAGAAAGGAACCTAAAAATGGGAAATGAGACAGTATGAATTGCATTCTTGAAAACAGTCATACCAGATGGCAAGGCAGTAGAATATAGAATGCTGTGAGGCCATTTTACAAAAAGAAACAGCATACAATATGCAATATCTTGTATTTTCCTTGTGGAAATATGAATTCTAAACACATCATGCTAAACGTTTCTCTGTGAAAAGTATGTTTTCACCACTGAAGGATGAAATTTGGCAAAAAAAAAACAAACTATAAGGTCATATAGCAACTATTTACACAGCAAGGACCAGGGACCAATGCACAGACCTACAGGGTGAGGCAGTTGGTACTGTAGTCTCACTATGCACTGCAGGGCTTTTGGTTACTTCAGTCTGACACAAGAGCCTAAAAGTCCAGGAGCTGCTGCAGTACACGAGGTCCTGCAGTGTATCTACCAGTTTAATTTTCCGAAAGAAATCCAGCTGGTGCATGCCAGCTCGTTGAACTAATGCAGACCAACACACCATGTACATGAATGGATGGGGGATCTATTCCAGGAAAGTAGAAGCGTCCATTGAAAGGAAAAGCCCAACTTGATCTGTAGATGACTACAATACAGGGGAATGTTGTTCTTGCATGTAGCAAGGCCCTGCATGCTTTAATGTTCAGGAGGCATTTCTACATGGATGCCAATCACCATGATTTCAGAGCTACTACATATTTACACCTTTTGATGTGTTCACTTAGTGTCTTGGGGCTATGCAGAAAAAGGATTTGTCATGAATTGCAGCTTTATGCTGCCAGTTCTGTCAGTAACAGAAATGCTGATTAAAACAACAAGCCACAGTAAAATAGGCTTGTCTCAAATATATTAGCTCAGAAGTATCTAAAGTCAGCTAACTGTAGAGGTTTCCGACCTCAGGCCATAACTTATGGCAAATACACTTAGGCAGGGTTTAACACATTCCATCTCACTCTGCTTGTGCTTCACATTACTGCACGCTCACCAGGCAGGAGATTGCTTCCTGAGCATGGTGCTGAGCTCTGACAGGCTGTGCTCCTCGAACATGAGGAGTCCAGCCAGCTAGCAAACTACACTGAAATTTATGCCCATTGGTTCAAAACTGGCCCCTGTTCAGCAGCTCTGGGGTACAGGCAGAGAGTACCTGGGTTCATCTGCGCCTGTGTGGGTGGGCATGCCTTTAGACACAGACATGCCCAACAAGCTGGTCTGGATTTCCAAAACTACTAATGAAAACTTGGTTTGCAAAGACACAATTGTTACCAGTTTGGACAGTTGTGTACAAAGGCTGTGTTGTTGCTGTTATATACCCTGGGTCTCCCACGGCTGCCTAGGCCCAGACCCACAGCCACCAACTGCTGCCCATGCAAGGCAACAGCAGGGCAGGGCTCCAGCTCCCTATTGCCTTGCCCTGACTGGACATGGACCCTGCACGGTTGGGCCCACACCATGCCCAGCCTTGGCCTGTCCCTGCCCCCAGGGATCTGCCCAGGTCTTGGGCCGTCTGAGTGCCCACAGCCATCTCCTGCCACAGCAGTGGGACTAGATTGCCGTGGCCTTCCCTGAGACAGGTAGTCTCCATGGCCCTCAGCAAGCACTGTCGTTGATGGTAAAATGAACTGCAGTTCTGGGTAATCTTCTGAAAAATTAAATATTCTAGACCTAAATTAAATATAGTTCTCAAGATCTATGCTTTGTGCACTTCAGACGTTGCACCCCGTGATGAAACAATGGTTTAAAGAGATGGCCATCCTGTCACTAAGGGAGAATATCTTTGCTAATGTGGCAATAGAGTTGCATGGAAACACTGCAGTTCTCCTGAAGAGTAGTGTCCAGCCAGTATAGTCCTCGGAATTGTCATTGTGGACTTAACAGTTCTGAACAGAGGTCAGGAAAGGGTTACTTATGTGAAGCATCTAAATATGATACTGTAAATGTGCTAATGGACCCTTGCACAAGCTTATGCAGCAGTTACAAAACACAGAAATATATACAGTTTTAGGCCAGTAACTTCTGGCAACAACTATGCATAATACTATTTTTTACTATTCTTAAAATGTTCATTTAAAGTTAATGCTTTATTTAACAAACAAGCTGTATGTTATTCTCTTTTTGAATCTTGAATGGTAAATGTAAGTTTTCCTGCAGTCTTTAAAATAGAATGCAGTTCACTAGCCAGTGAAACCTAAGCACAGGACACTGAGGGCAGTATGCTTTTGCATTTCACTAGCACTCTGCAGTTTCTATGTGCATTATGATAACATGATGGTTTCTGGAAGGAAATTCATGTTAGTCCTGGTAATACTGACAGCATTCCTTTCATTCTCTCACAATTCTTTCTCTAACAGCTGTATTGTTTTCCCGCAAACCTTCAATTCTTTTATAATTCTCCAGCCCTCTCTCAGCCCCAGAAGGTTATGCACTGATGTTGAAGTGTTTCCTGCATACACAATATTAGCAAATAGCTTTAGGGTCCTATAAAGTAAAAAAAAAAAAACAAACAACAAAAAAAACCCACATTGAACTCCAGCTATTTTAATTTGCTTCTTAAAAGGAAATCCATTGTCCTAATTGTGCAATGTTGTACAAAAAAAGATTTCATGAAAAAAGATTGATGACCTAAGGGAAATTAAAACAATCTGTGTTGTTAAGAAACTAGACAAACAGTTCCCATTCATTTATTGAATTTATGGATAGTATCTCTATGCAATACTCTTGTTCTTCTTTGTTTGCTTGTTTGTTTGTTATTTTTCTTATACCTAAATTCTTACAATTTACAATTTCTATTTCTCTTCATACAACAGTTAGAGATAAGTGTGATTACAGTTTTAAATGAAGATATTTTGTTAAACTTTATCAGTGTAATGTGCTACTTTTCATAATGCTACCAGTACTTCATGTTTCCTCTGTCCAGAAGAGACAATTTCTCTCCACATCTACAAAATGGTAGAAAACTGAATAAGATATGGAATCATTACTAGGTCAGCTGAAATTCTAGAACTTACAGTAAAGATAGTGAAATTAATAGTGGGTTGTAACTAGATGATCTTAAATGTCCCTTCAAACACAAACCATTCTATGAGTCTATGATTCTCTATGTATTTTTGTTAGGTAAATAGAGCAAAAATAATTTCTGATGTAAGGACAATGATATCTTGTATGGAAACTGTTAATCACAGCCTGAACCTCTGATTAACCCTCTGAGGCAGGTGATGGCTCAGCTGCGGGAGCACAGGTGAAGGTAATTCAACTGTGCTCCCGGAAGGGGTGGAGCTTGACTCCACCTCTCCTAGATCCCATTTAAGGGCTGACTACCACTAAGGCAGCATCTCTTTTGAGATTGCTCCTGTGTGGAGTTCCCTGTGGCGAGCATCCATCCTTGCCGTGAAGCCTCAGAGTGGGTGAGTTGTTCCCTATAACCTCTGGATATTCATTTGTTACCACCTTGTATAATAACAACCATACATATCTCCAGGATCAAATGAGTGCAATTTGGCTTCTGCAAAAAAATTTGCCACAAGAATGAGATCTATATGTACTTTAAAGATATATCTAGAAAATTTGGTTCCCTTTTTGAAAGAATTCTGTGAAATCTCTGCCTGTAAAACTTAAATAATAAGACTCCAGAAAATTCTTTCAATTCTTATGTGGTAAGTTAATTAATAAATTTGACTAATATATTAATATCACACATTTTCAAGTTGTACGCAGAAGAGTTAAAACGGAGAGCCAAAAAACTTAATCAGTCATGAATGTTGCCTATAATGAAAAAAAAAAAAGTGAATTTCTTTATGGTATGTCTGAATACATGCCACTGAAGGAATCAGAAATAATGGAAAGATAAATGGAGAAGATATATCTACATGACAAGTGCATTGTTTCTGGAGCATGAAATAACAGAAGTAAACTCTTTTGCATTGAGACCAACTAATTTAGGAGGGATCCCAGGTTCCTAAAAGAGCTATTTGTCATTCTTTGTTGATGGCCATGTGCAAAAATATTTATGAGATTTATGCTTTCAATGGACAGAAACAAAAGATTTTTCTATACTTATAAAAATGCACTTGCAATTACAGATTCATATACATTCTTGTGGATTTAAAAGCAGTTTAACAATTTTTTCCTCTTTTCTTGTGTCTCCAACGCAAAATATAAGGAGAGACCCCTATGCTGGAAGCATCTGGAAAATGATCAAAGGATTTGAGAAATCCTCTCTCTTTCCCTGCTGTCTGCTTTTCTCTGTTTGGAATATAGTATTGCTCTTGGAAAAGAGTTTCTGCAGGGGAACAGTGAGCCCTGAAAGCCTGTGCCTTGGCCAGGAAGAATGAGAGTCAGCCTCAACCCAAAGAAGAGGAAGCTCCCCTGCGGGTAAAGGGACTATTGCTGAAGCACATTACGTGCTACCTAAAGAAGGCCACAATTGCTCATAACAGTATTGGAACAAATTAGTAACCTCATGTGGCTGAGGAAAAATCATGCTCGGAACAGAAATGCTCTAATTTTTAGAACTGATACATTTACAGTTTGTCTTTCCCTGCTGTTTTATGTGCTTTAGAACTGTCTGATGCCAGCTAAATTAGAGCATAAGGCCAGGGAAAAGAATCATTATTCTATTTTAAGGATACCCAGTGAATGCTGTACCCATGATGATCAGTGAAGCACCTACAACTTTGGTAAAAGCAAATAAAACACAGATGTCTGATGTGATACCTTCATTTGTTTCATTACAATGTTGGGGGAGTTTTTTCAGCATTTTTAAGAATTTGTTTTGAAGATTGTATAGAAGGTGAGCCCATGAAAAGTAAAAGTCATTTTTACACAATAATATGGTAAAAGGTAGACTAGATACTACAAAGAAGCAACAGAAATTATTTCACTTTATTAATAACCATGGATACAAGTAGTGACATCTGCTGTATTTACATTATGGTAATATTAATTATTAATAATATAAATACTCATGTCTTCTTTCTACCTATTAGCACAGTGGAGATTAACAAAAATGTATTAATAAACAAAAAGGAGAATGCCCATGCTCACTGGTATTCAGTGACTCAGTGGCTGCCACAGTTAACGTGGGAGCTGATGGAAAGGTGGCATCTGTCACAATTGCAGGAACTGTGTTAGAATGAAAAAGCAGAAAGAGGATCATAAAAATATCGTGCAAGTTTCAGTGTGAAGGAGTGGCACAAAGTCTCTGTCTTCCAAAGAAATGTTCGATCTAGAAGCTGCGAGGTTCTGTTGAGCAGGAAGAGAATGCTGCTATTTCTTGCTGGTTTGACAGCTGAGACATATCTCAAATATCCTAAGTACAAGGCCAAAAAAGGGAATTTATAAATAAATTCTAGATCTTTTAAAGAGAATTTATGTTCTTTTCCTAAAACCTTTCTAACTTTATAATTGGAGCTTATCTTAGTGTTTTCCAGAGCATGCAGTAATATTCTTTAGGCTTGCATTTATACAGTAGAATTGTGGTCAGGGAAAACAGTAGAATCAGGTTATATTTTATATTTTGGTGGGAAAAGATCTGATGTATGGCACCATGTTTGCAGGCTGACCTTGTGGATCTCATGTGTTGACACGTGCAAATGCCTAGGGGCTAGGGATCGTTTCCTGCCAAGCCTGAGGAGCCTGGGTGTTGGTTTTGCTGGATCCTGGAAAGGCATCTTTCAGGCTCAATTCAAGACTCCTCCTGTAAGACCCAGGTGGCAGAGAGATGGCTCAGTCTGGGCAGCCTCCTCACCTGCTCAGCAGCTGTTATTGCTGGACTTTATGCTGCCTATAGGCCCACCAAATTAAAACATTTTACCTGTGTTCCAAGGCGAATAAAAACTCTGACTATCGGAGTAGTATGCCAATAAATACTATACAGTGGAAGAAATGGATTCTTTTTTCTTCCTATGAACTAGAAACCTATTTTATCACTGCTAATTCAAGACAAAATTGCTTCAAACTGAATCCCTTGGAGACAGCCTTTAAAGGCCACGCGTTTATAAATGGCTCTAAGGAGAAATAGCCACATTCATACAGAGATGCTACTAACAGATTTGTTGGTCACCAGCTTTGACTTTCAATTTTGGGAAGCTCAATTTTGGATAAGAAGTAAGTGATTTTTAGTTCCTTTGTTTCCTCTGTATTTCTGTGGACATGAAAACAACAACATCAAAAAACTAGCTGTTTAAAGAAAAGAGACACAACTTCTGTGTCTGGAAAAAGCTATATGGTTCTTATTATCTCATGACCCACAGCACTGCTTTAAAGAACAATAAGGTCTTCACTGTAATATATTGTAGACAGTCTGGTTGCTACTTAAATTCCCCAAGTTGTATTAAACTCTGACTTTGGTTAGGCTTTAGGTCGATTACATTGGCAATGAAACAGTTACTTTCGCATTTCCTTTACAGTTTTGCATTACAATCTATGTGAAATCCAGATGTAGTTGTTTTCTTCCAAAGAGTTACCTTGGGATACAAAATCATGGCTAATGAATATGAATGCATTGGATCAGATCCCAGTCCTGCTCTCTGGGAAACCTAGATTCCATTACCTCAAAAAATGAGCCTCAGATACATTAAAAACACATTATATGCCAAATAACCATGCCTATTGATCGTACTGAAATCCATTGCTTTTTGCTCAATAGAAGTTTGTGAAAGTGGAACAATAAACTGACTGTATAGTTAATTTTTAAACTCACTTTTTGAGTCTCTGCATTTAAGAAAGAGAGAGGAAGAATGGACTCTTCTATACTGAAGATTTTAAAGTAAAATTTTATCCTTTCATGCACCAGAAAGTTTTTTCTCCTGAACAACTTCTAGTTTACGCTACTGAAAATAGATGCAGTAGAAAATTTGACAAGATCCTAGCTGTGTTAAAGCATACACAATGTAGTGTCATATTGAAATTAAAGGGTTTTGTTTGTTTTTGCTTTCAGTTAAAACAGAGGTTCAGGAAGTAAAGCTACTGGGAATTCACTTAATACTTTCTGACTGAATTATACAGAGGTGATAGCAAACTTATTTCCCCTTCTTTCTCTTCCACCAGCACAGAGGATCTGCTGGTGATCCTTGTGTGAGCAATAGTGAAAATCTGCTTGTGTCTTCTACGACCACTAGTGACATTTTTCCTATTACTGTTCTGGTCACAATGAACAGCTCCATTGATGATGTTTCTGTGTTAAAGATCCCTTTCAAAGAAAGACTGCTGAAGAGTCAGCTGCTTGCATTTAGCAGAGGCATAACTTCAAGGCATGGTTAAACTTTAGCACATACTCAGCACACAGGGCTGATTCTTGTATTTTCAATTGTCCAGGCATTTATTATTTTTTTTTTTTTAAGCAAGATTTTCCAATGCAGAAAAAGCAAGTGAAAAAGTCTTACTGTGACTCTTCAGTATTTCTGGGGTGTAAACAACCATCTGACTCCAAGAAAATTTAGCAATCCCAAGGCCTGTTCTATATACAAGAGCTAAAAAGAGGATTTCATACAAGCAAACTTCTTTATAAATTTTATTTTCAGAACCAAATTGTAAAGCTTCTTATGGGGAACCCACTGTAACTAAATAAATCTTTTTTTCCCCAGTTTTAAATTGTACAAACTAAAGCGGAAATGTGTGAATATTCCAAGAGTTTACTGCATTCCACGTGAGACCAGAAGCCAAAAGGCAGTAATTCAGTGAAACAGGTTTGATTTGAACATATGACTTTCAAAGTACTCTCCAATGCTACAGTGTGAATTTTTTGACTCAGAAAAGCGAAGTCAACCATAGAGACATCAATTTCCAGAAAATCCATCTCAGAAGAACAAGGCTTTGAATTTCAACCACACTCTGACTTATTGAGATACTACTTGTGTACTGGGAATGCTAAGTCAGGGCTTGAACCAGTGATTGAGCACCTGGTGGGAAGGCAGGGCCAACCCAGGTGCATGCAATGCCTGAGTGACCGGCAGGGGTGAAGCCAGGATCCACCCCTTCCCAGACATCATTTAAGAGCTGGCAGTGAATGCAAGGGTATCTTGCTGAAGGTCTTTGTGTATCCTAAGTTTTTTGAAGGTGAGCAGCTTCTTTCCTTTGTTTCTGTGACTGCTGCTGTTGTATTTGAGTGATACCTCGCTGCAGTACTGGTCCTTGCTGCTCCGTTGTTACTGTGTTACAAGTTGGTTACTGGGAAGGTGACTAATATGGGAGAAAATATGGAGAAGTAGGAGAGGGTCCCTGTCTGAGTATCTTAAAGGATTTCTTTCATTTCCTGTGTTAAACAGTGATTTTTTTTGTTTTGTTTTTGGAGATCATTCATATTGATTATGATTGATTATACTAAGTTTAAATTCACTGTGTATTGTATCAAAGTTAAATTATCTCTGATGCAAGCTTCTGTCCTTCATGCTGAAATTTTCACAGAATAAGGGAAACATCCAAGAGGGGGAACATTATCAGATAATGAAGAAAACTATTTATTTCTGACTCTTTCACCCTCACTGCTTTAGATTGCTTCTGTCTCCTTTCTCAGGATGCTTCTGAAAGGCAGGGAAAACTAATGAAATAAAATGAATGAATGATATATGTTTTTGTTGCCTGTAAAGATTTTGGACTAGAGACTACACTTTTATGCTTTTATCGTGAAGAAAATGAATAAGAAGGTTGAAACAGCTATGGGAAGATTTAGCAAGCTCTTTTAGGCTTCTGATTAGTTACCTTTTCTTGTAACTAGTCAGCTGACCCATACTAAACTCATTAATATGAAGTATTTTGGGTTTGTTCAGTATAATTTCCAGTGACTTCTTTTTCTAGAAGAAGCATATTGACTATTCTCACAGTTAACTTGTATGAAGGCGCTTTATAACATATCTTTTGATTGTCCAAATAGTTTTGTTTTCTGGCAAGTTGTTGACATATTAATGCTTATTTCTCTTCGCTGAGCCTTCTTTAAGCATGAGTATGTACTTGATCTGGGATGAGCAGTAAATGATAATACATGTTATATACGTTCTGGAAATAGTCCACAGTACATTTTTGTAATGTGCATGTAAAACTTTTACAGGGTAAGTAGCTCATACTGCTGAAATAAGTATGGAAAAGAATGTTCAGCTAGTAAAGGGGAGATCAGAAGATAAAGTTCACGCCTTTCTGTTGAAATACACATTTCAGTGCTTGTTGATACAAGCAAATCTTATAGTATTCATTTACAGTATTTCCTTCAAGAACAATTTCTTAAAGTCAGAGGAACGTGAGTTAGCATTGCTATGTTGTGGGGTCTAAGGACTGAAAAGAGAAGAGGGGTTGCGCCTCTAGCTTTGAGCCATCTGCTTCCATGTCAGTATGCTACTAGTCAGCTTGCCTACAAACAGCGGAGTGCTCCAGGACATGGATTTTATTTGGCAGAATTTTGCAGAGCTTTCCTGATAAGGAGATAAATAAGGAGAATTGTAAATGAGAAAAAAAAAACTGTTGGGGCCACACACTGCGTGGGGAAATACTTTCAGCTGCAGGGCCCTTCTCTGGAGAAGTGAGCTGCCTTTGGAAGAGATGAACGGGGGAGTGAAAGGGAGTGTAAGCTGATTTTATTTGTAGTGATCTGCTACTTTTCTGCTTGATCTCTAAAAATGACTGTTTAGAATGAAGTGACTCTATGGAATTCCAACATAAGACAGCGTTGTAGCAACTGGATTGAAATTTGTTGAGGCTTTAATTTTTAATGAAAGTCTGAGGGATGGGAGGTGCTTTTCTGTAAGTACTTAAGAAATTTTCTTACTCTGGTCTTGAGTCCTGTGCCTGGTCTTCACAAGAAACTGTGGAGCACAGAAATCCCTAATGAGAAGAAAAAAGACCTTTTGAAATCTCCAGGATTTGAGAGACATGGGCGTACTGGGAAGAGTCCTATGTAGGGCCACCAAGATGATTGAAGGACTGGAGCAATTCTACTATCAGGAAAGGCTGAGAGAGCTGGGTTTCTTCAACTTGGAGGAAAAAAGGTTTGGGGGGAATCTCATCAGTGTCTATAAATACCTGAAGGGAGGGTGCAATGAGGGTGAAGCTGGGCTCTTCTCAGTGGTCCCCAGTGCCAGGACAAGAGACAGTACACACAAACTAAAACACAGAAGGTTCCCTCTGAACACCAGGCAGCACTGGCACAGGTTGCCCAGTGAGGAAGTAGAATCTCATCCTTGGAGATCTTTAACAGTTGTCTGGAAGTAGTCCTGGGCAGTCTACTTTGGGAGACTCTTTTTGAGCAGGGTTTGGTTCAGACAAACTTCATAGATCCCCTCCAACCTAAACCATACCATTATTCTGAGATTTCAAGCTCATCCTTTTCAATTGTGTGAGACATATCTAAAGAATGGAATTGTTTCCTAACTCCTGGAAACTGGCAGCAACAGCAGTAGGAAAATCCTTTTAGTTGAAGTTTTGATTTTTTTTTCTTTAAATTCATTTTATGAACTTCAAGAAATAAACTGTAAAACTTAGTGTTAACCAAAAGTATTGATCCTGGAGAGTCTTATAACAAAGACTGTCTGTTTCACAAGTGTAAATACTACTTTACTGAGCCTTAATGTAGGTTTTTATTTGTCATTGGCAATCTCTGTAACTTGTTGCTTCAGTAGAGAGCACTATTCTTTAAACTAACCATGGGAGTTCTCAAATTCCCTAAGGGTGTCTGTGTGAGACCACTCAAATGTGACTAAACCTGTAGTGTTGAACTGGATGTTTATCCCCCTTAAATGTAACACCAGAAGGATCTTTAGAACAGGCACAGCTCTTGGAATGATCAACTGATTTTCATGTACGATGCTCTCAGTAATGTTCCAGTTCTATAGCTAATGAAGAACAGTCCTAATACAGAATTAAGATACAATAGGAAATATAACCCAATCTTAGAATTGGAAGGGACATCTAAAGGCCATCTAGTCCAACTCGCCTGCAATGGACAGGAACATCCACAGCTTGATCAGGTTGCTCAGAGCCTGGTCCTTGAAAGTCTCCAGGAATGGGGCACCCACCACATCTCTGGGTAGCCTGTTCCAGTGCCTCACCACCCTTGATGTAAAAGTCTTTTTCCTTATTATCCAGTGTAAATCTCCCTTCTGTAAGTCTGAAACCATTTTCCCTTGTCCTATTGTCACAGACCCTGCTGAAGAGTCTGTCCCCTTCTTTCCTGTAGCTCCCCTTTAGATACCTGAAAGACCAGGTTCAGATACTGAAATCAGGTCACCTTGGAGCTTTCTCTTGTCCGGGCTGAAAATCCTCAGCTCTCTCTCAACCCGTCCTCACAGGGAGGTGTTCAATCCCTTGGATCATTTTTGTCATCTGGTTGTGCTCCAACAGATCTATGTCTCTCCTGTACCTAGGATTCCACACCTGGATGCAATTCTCCAGGTGAGGCCTCACCACTGCAGGGTAGAAGGGCAGAAACACCTTTCTTCACCTCCTGGCTATGCTTCTTTTCATGTGACTCAGGATACAATTGGATTTCTGGGCTGTGAGGACATGTTGCTGGCTCATGCTCAGCTTCCCATCCACCAGTACCTCCAAGTCCTTTTTGGCAGGGCTGTGATCAATCCTTTCATCCCCTAGCCTGTATTGGTAGCGGAGGTTGCTTAGACCTGGATGCAAGGCACTGCACTTGGCTTTGCTGAACCTCACGAGGTTCGCCTTGATCCACTGCTTGAGCCTGTTTAGGTCCCTCTGGATGGCATCCTGTCCCTCTGGTCTGTCAACCACAGCTTACTTGAGGGTGTGTTCAACTCTGTTGATATTGTTGACAAAGATATTAAGGAGTATTCATTCCAGCAGTAACCCCTGGGGGGCACACACTTATCATCTGGCCTGATTTCCAGTCCCATGTTATTATACAATTATTGTAAGTAGTCTTTAGGACTGAGCCAGTACTGAGTTGTCCATTGTATGAAATAACTTTCAGTATCTGGGGGATAGTTATAAATATTGGAATTCTGGAATTAAGATTTTCCAGCATTTTCATGCTTACAGCTGTGAGATCTCCCACTCAAGAGCTTGGTGTGAGTGACAGAAAAGACATTGCTTTCCATTTTGGAACAAAAATCTTCCAGGAACCCTTTCAAATCTTGATACTGTTGGCATTAATTTGGCTTATAAGTAATTTGGGTTTTCATCAGGACTTCAGTGAAGGAGGTGAATGGCTTAGGACCCATTTTAAAATACTTGAGGCCCAATGCTATGAGGTTTTGAAATCAGTGAGAGTGGAGAATGCTTGGGGTTCAGCAGTTATGAAGCATCTGAAAAATAATTAAATGTGTAGTTTTTTCTATATTCTGTGTATAGCACCAATTTTCACTGCAGTGATTAATTTCCTCAGAAATTGACAACATGGGATTATGCTAAGAGGTATCCAAGTTGTGTTGGCTTCTTCATTTCTCAATACTATGAATAGAGGAATGCGTTTTTTTTGCCCCAAAACTGTATTAAAAAGGACAAATAATTCCTTTGCTAAATTTTATGCTTTAAGAAGTTGGTCTGAAGTTTCAGAGTTTTTTTTTTGTTTTTTTTTTTTTTGGAAAACAAACCCTCCACCCCATCAATCTTCATTAGCTTCTCATTTTCCAACTTAAATAAATGTGATCACTGTTTGCATTCTTTCGTATTCAAACAAAGCACTTCCAGGAAAAAGAAAAATACATTATAAAGATTTTTATTTACATGGGAAACAGATCTAGCTGACAGCCATGGCTTAGTGACTGGCAAGGTGCCCTTGCAAGATTGGTCTCCTACAAATCCAAGATGTACTGTTTTCCAGAGGAAAAAAAAAAAAGTAGTATTTTCCTCCTCAAATGACCTGCCATTTCTACAAATTAATATCAAGAAAGGATTTCAGTGCAGTGATGACAGATTTGGAGCACAGTGCAGTTTACATGTCAAATAAAATTATGTGGATATTCTTCACTTTTTACAGTGATTGTGCACGAAACTCAGGGCTATCAATAGATTTACAGCCTGCAGAGTGTGAAAATGTTTTGATGAACAGTGTCATGCCAGGTCACTTGTCCTTAGTGATACTGTTTTATGTTTATGCCACAAACAAAAGCTGCTCAGGGCAAAATGAAATGTTACACTGACAACTGCTAGCTTTCCATGTAGAAGGGTAAAGAGAAGCCATCAGACTCTGTATCCCATGGCTTCATTTATAAAGTAGTCAATATAAAGTTTGTTGAAGTTTCCCCAGAAGAATGGAACATGCCTAAAAACCTTGGTGCTCCTGCAGTGAAGAAAATTTGTCATCCTGACATGCCCTTGTAGTAAACTAAATGAGGAGGGCAGCAGATTTTTTGTCTCATATTATGCCCAGTAAAAGAAAGGTTTGATCATTGAACAGTGACCACCTTCTATTAGATGTACATGTGTTACTAACTCTTTTGTCCATTAGCCTCTAAACAAATGTGCACTTTAGGTTAAAACACAGCACTTTTCAGCCTTAGATGAGTTTTATGGCTTAACCCTGCAGGTGGCTGAGCACTGTACAATCCAACATATATATGTGAAACAAGTGATGCACAAGCAGTTGCTTGCCACTCCCTGGGTAATGCCCAGCTGGCCTCCCAAATGGTAGAGGAGAGGGAGATGAACTCCTACCCCCTGCAAAACTCCTTCCTCATGATGTTGTATGGTATGGGATATCCTTTCAACCAGCTTAAGTCAGCTGTCTTGGTTCTGCTCCCTACCACCTGCTTGGACCCTTCTCTGAGAATGGCCTTGGCTGTGTACAACGCTCCTTAGCAGCACTATGAACATTGGTGTGTTATCAACATTGTTTTTCTCCTAGAACTTAAACGTAGCATTATACCAGACGCTCTGAAGAAAATATTTCTGTCCCAGTTGAAACTAAGACAATGTGCCTCACTGCTGAGGCTTTTTCCTCCTGCTCATCCTCAAATGCATTCCCTTTTCCTCCTGTCTCCAGGCTTTGGGTCATGCTTTGTGCCTTATAGTAGTCACTTGACCATGCTGCTGGCTCAGCTACCGCTTTGTAACAGTGGCTTCAGCCCAGTGGGTTTAGTAGCATCTTGACTAGGAACCAGTGGCACAGGAGCCTATTCTCAGTGGTGCTTTTTCTTTGTTTTAAAGATCATTTCCACCTCCTTTGAGTAGGGAACCACAAAGCCTAAGATTTTATGTTCTAATTTTAATGATGAATGCACAGTTAAGTTACAAAATAATCACTGTTGTTTCATGAGCATAGCAATATGAGATACTACCCTAAATTGGGTTATTTGCAGGAACTGGAGAGATTCTTGAGGAAACTGGGTCTTTCCTTCCTTTCTTTCTCCACTGGATCTAGTCTTTTGTTACCATTAATTCCAGGAAGTCTCTGAAGTATCCTTACATTTATTTATTTTTAGAATACTACTAAATGACTTCTCAACCAACAGCTAACTATTTGAAATGTGTAAAATCATCGTATTGTTCATTAAGTTAAAAAAAAACACTTTTTCCTCAATATATCTTTTTCACTCTTCAAAAACTCAGAGGTGGACTTCCAGGACTGTGGAGGACCACACTTCTACAGTGTCTTACCAAGATCACTTTCCTAAGAGAAAGTATGAGAAGTCATGACTGGTTCTTGCTGCTTGCTGTGAAGACTTGCAGATAGATTCAGGGTATGAATAAAACAATGTAATTACTGTATATAAATGCATGAGACATGAGATCACATTATGTACAAAGGTCTGTTAGATGTTAACACGTTGGAGCTGACACTCCAGCGTGCATTTGTGAGCAATTCTTACTTGTCTAACATATCAGCGTCTTCTGCGAACAATTAGGAGGACAGCTTTAGTCTGGAGCTTGAGGCTCACAGCCATCACTACCTAAGGGCTGTGTGGTGTTATTTTGGTGAAATCGGCCATCTTGCTACACTCCCCTGTTCAGCAATTCCATATACTGATGGGATTACAGATAGCAGACCTGATGACACCTATTACACAGTCCCCCTTTTGAGACTAGTATAATAGTTAAAATGTGCCTTTGATTTTCAAATAATAATAGCTTTTTAAAAACTTACAAATATCAGTGAAAATCATGTTTTATTATGATTAATCAAAAGATGTCAGGAGGTCTGATGTTACATTTATAATTTTTTCTCAAGGCAGCTCATTATACCCCTCTTTTTCATCTTCAACGATTTTAAAATGTCACTTTATCTTCTACTCTAATTTGTAGATGAAAGTGTAGTAAACCAATCATACTGTGCTGTTACCTCATAAAACAATTTTATCGGCATGAGACTGCTCTTAGATCGCTGCTAGACTTTACAACAAACATGAGGAAGACCAGATGAAAGAGCAACTCCTATAAAAAGTGAGTTATGCAAAAGTCTTATTCACTGGTGACAAAATCTATATTTTTGTGTGCATGTAAAAAGAAAGCAATGATGGAAGGGCTTAGAATGGTATGTAAGGAGTTTCATACATGAATGAAGGTCTATTTCTACCTCTAGAAATAAATGGCTTTATTTTAAAAGAAAAAGTACTTTATCTTGCACATTATCTGGTGAGTCAGCATGCACCTAGAATAAAATATTTATTTCAGTAGCTTTTATGAGCAAGAACACACCGTCAGGCTTGTCTTCTGTTGTGCTAGATTTTTCAGACACGATAGTCCTTGTAGATCCTGAGCCCTGCCATACATGTAGGGCTGAAATAGAAGCGCTTCTAATGCATGCAGGACTGAAATTGCATACCATTTTGTTGAAATATCACACACAGATTACTTAACTTCATACAATTCCTCTTTGACCATGTGTTACTCCAAGGTAAACTGACTCCAAAAAGATACAGCAGTCATAATAGTTATAGATTAGCTTGTCATGTCAAGAGGAATGCATCTAGCAGCCTTATTGCCTCACTCCATTTTGAAACCTCTAAGCTGTACACATCGCATTGGCTAGAAATTTCTCTAACAGCCTAGGAGGATTAGCTTTTCCATAGTTTTGTTTATTTTGGAGGGGGAGGAGAATGAGTAGGACTATAAATCTGTCCCTTCCCACCTACCTCATATTGTTTGTTCGTGGCCCCATCTGTGCCCCATTAGTTGCAGAGCACCAGGGCTGCAATCAGCAAAGTATAAGGCATGGTGGAGCTCCTTACTGCTCAGCCTCAGAACAAATACTATCAGGGGAAATTAGGTCATAAAATAATTTCCTGAACCTGCATTGTATAAGGAACTGGAAGCAAGCATGTGTTTCAAAACAGAGCTTTGTTAGCTCTGCTATGATGAGTTTCATTTTCTATTTCCCCCTATCTCTTTGTTAAATTAGTGTTGAGTTCACTATATTTTAAACCTTGTAATGATATCAGGACAATATTATAGCAGTGCTTGTAATTGGGTTTGAAGTGCCTTGTTATTTTCTACAGTCATAAAAATGATCTAATCAGATGTTGGTGTCTTCACCATATGTGCATTGTATATTTGATTTTGTAATCCAATGCATTAGCCAGCAGCACAAAAATTTCATTCAAATTTAGTAGTTGAGTAGAATACTAAAAAACAAATAAACTCCCCCAAATCAGAATAGCATAAATATATATTTTAAATGTTTAACTCTATTGTAGACCATATTATTGTTCTGGTTTGAATCTAATCAACTAAACTGCTTGTTAAAAGCCTGGGGTCAGGTTTTTAAGGAAGGATGTTGTTCTCTGAAATCCACATTCACTATAAATTGCATCTACAAGAAAATCAGTGTCAGCTGTTGTATAATATCAGATCTTTCACACGTGCCTGCAGCTCATCTTGCTGAAATCAATGAATCACAAGGTCAGTTGGAAGGAACCTTTGTATGTCACCATGAGGTTAGCTATGGCTTTGTCAAATTAAATCTAGAAAATCAAGTGTTGGAAATTCTTTTACCTCTTTGGATATCTTCTGAAACTGCACATTTCATTCAAAGGAATGAAAATTTTTATCCTAATATTTGATTTGGACCACCCAAGCCTCCTAAATCCCTTCTTGCAGGCAGGGCTCAGAAGCAAGTCCTGAAACAGAAAGCAAGTCTTTTGATTTTCAGGACTGTGCTGGCATTGCATGGCAGGTACGTACATGTCATATTGTTACATTTATCTGTGAGGTATCATAGTGTTTTTGTTAGGTTTTCTAAAACATTTTATGTAATATTATCAGAATAATTATCAGAATGCAAAAGTCTTCAGTTTCATCCTGGAGAAACTGATAGTATTTTGTTCATGATTCAGACATCATGCTTCATCCTAAGGTATTTATACAAACTGGGAGAAGAACCCCTTGAGAGCAGCCCTGCAGAGAAGGATGTGGGGGTCCTGGTGGATGAGAAGCTGCACATGAGCCAGCAGTGTGTGCTTGCAGCCTGGAAGGCCAACTGTGTTCTGGGCTGCATTAAAAAATGGGTGGCCAGCAGGGAGAGGGAGGTGATTGTTACCCTCTGCTCAGCTCTTGTGGGGCCTCATCTGGAGTACTGCATCCAGGTCTGGGGCTTTCAACACAAGAAATTCAGTTAAAAAACAAACAGAAAAAAAGATTTGGAAATGACACAAATATCAAACATCTTAGTGATTTATCTGTTGTTTTTTTTTTTTTTAATGTTCAGCTTTTTTTAAGTAAATGTGGATTGTTTTCCAACAAAAATGGAAGCACTTAAGTCACTATGTTAATCCAAACTCTTTTAATTAATTGGGGAAAAAAAGCCCACAGCAGTATTAACTAAATAAATAAATTAAACCAACACCTTGAACAACACTGTGTTTTGCTACAATATCATGGGAAATCATACAGGTAGAAATACGTCATTCTTTAATGATTACAAAATTTATTTCTTCATGTTTTTGCTGATATGCATAATGAGCAGCAAAGACTTTGAAAACTTGCGGAATGAATGAAACATTTTCACTATTGCATTGTAGTAACCTATTCTGAAATGTAATCTATTATTCAACTGACATTTTTCATAGGGCAGTGTTTAACCATCATGAAAAAAAGATGAGATAAGCATATTTTGAACAAAATGTTGGAGCTAAATGCTATGATCTGGAAATTTTCATCCTAGGCATGCATTGCTAGCTAAAGCTGTAGGAGTTTTAAAAACTCCAGTTACTGCATTTTCAGCAAAGAAACTAGAAATTCTTCCCCATGCTTTTGAATGTAAATCTGATAATTAAAAATATATCTCTTCCACGGAAGTGCTTTTTGTTCACTTGCTTGTACATCCGTATGGTCATCATCATTTTATGGGAAAACAATGGCAGTTGTCATGTCAGTAGTGGAATATCCATAACTATGATGCATATTCTGTCCCTCAGCTCTGAATATTACATCAAATAGCTTCAGGACAGAACCAGACTCAACTAGCATGTTATTGTTAATACATCCACTTCCAGTGGTCAGAAAGATCTGACCTGAGCGTTGTTAAAATGGAATGGAAAACTGAAGTACATTAGTATTTATTTATGGCAGTGGAAAAGACTGAAAGGAATGACAAGGTCATTTTGTCCATAAAAAAAGGAGTTTGAGGAAATAGTACTCAAACATGAGACAGAAGACTCTGAACAGTCTGTGGAGCTGGCATCTGTTACCTGCCAACCTGTAATGCATTAGTCTTTTAGATCCAATTCCTCATGCCCTGTTTTCTCTCCTACATGCGTATCTGTAATCTGAAGTGTTTTGGGGCCTATTGAAGGAAGTAGTTCTATGTATCAATGTGATGAAATAATTTTTTATTATTATTATTTGGACATGAATGAAAACACATTCTGCTAGTACTTTTACGCATGTTAATTCTCAGTTTTATTGAGATTTAGTTCATGCAGGTCCATAACAATCAGTAACAAAATGATCAGTAATGTCATGATTAAAAACTTGAGGAACATATGAAGAGAGTCAGGTATTTGCTTTGTTGGTACCAAAACTGCCAATGATTTGCTGATGGTTTGTAAGTCAAAAATGGGAAAAGCTCTCTATAGTGCTGGCTTAAAAGGAGACACCAAATCCTTTGTTACATTGAGGTTTTGATCTCATGCAAGTTCAGTCTTTGGGTTTTGAGGATAATTCTTTCACATAAAATGAGATATAAGAAGGGACAGTTATAATCGGTATCTCTATAGGAAAGTCTATTGATTAACACCTGTGAATATTTTCTTTTGATTACCTGGAAGCACTATGTTTCATTGAATTTGTCTGTGCAGTCTTCCTTTTCTTAAACTCAAACCTTGCACATTTAAACATGCTTTTGAAGAAAGCCATTGTAAAGGACAGTTTGTCTTGGCCAAGTTGTGTTTGCAAATGGCATTCGGTTCTTGTACTGATTTCTCATGCTTGTCTTGTTTAGCTATTTGTATTTGGGTATGGGCATGGTGCTATCCAAAAAGTCATGAAGCAGCAGTAATAATGGGCAGTCATGTGCGCTTTAGAAAAATGATAGCATACTGATAACGTGCTTGAAGGAACAAGTTCATGCATGGTCCCCATCTGCTGACAGAAGAGCGTCTGAGAGAAGAAACAAGCACTGGTGTCCAGTGAAAGGGCTGCTGTCGAGAGTTAGGGAGCAGCAGCCCTGCAGGAGCACACGCTGAGAACAAGGAGCTTGACACAGGATGGCAGGGAGGAATGAAAGGGGAGGAGCACAGTGCTGAAATTATACATACATCAGTTGGTCTAATTAAAACCAGATGTATGCAGTGATCATGAAATACTTAAATTTCGTTCTGTTTCCTTTTTTTTCTTTTTCCAGAGTTCAAGCCAAGAAAAATGGACTATCTCCTGACTTTGATGTCCAAACTGCATGTACAATATAATCAGGGGTGATGGTACTCATATCTAAAAGGTTACTTTCATTTAATCCAAATTTCCCACGGTTTTGTTGCAGCAGCACAAGCCCTTCTACGGTAAAGTGTTACTTATCCTCTTGTCTTCTAAGGGCTTTAATCTGCATGGTCCCTCATTTTTGAAATGGTCTGTGTTTGGAACCTGTTTCTGCTTTTAGGAAACTCTTCAGTGTATTAGCTGTCGTATGATGAGCAAAGACCAAGTTACTAAATGGAGCCATGTGCTGTGGCAAAGATAGCATCAGGAGCAATGATTTCACTGGGACTTGAAGCAGCCACAGACTGGGCATGATGATGATCCTCCCGCCTTTTCCTCATGCTGGCAGCAGCACAGTTCATTTTACTATGGATTGGGATCTCTGAAAGCCCTACTTTTTAGACATCCAGCTTATCTTTGATCCCAGGCACTACACTGCTGATTAACAAAATAAATTTGATCCTAAGCACACTTTTACCAGAGTCTTGCAATAGCCGTGAGGCACTGCTGAGTCTTTTTGCTTTTCTGAATACTTTAGTTAGATCCATACATGGTTGATTCTCCTGAATCCTGTGAAGGTCTTTCCCTACCGTTGGTGTATCTACCTCAGGTGGAGGGGGCCTGCAGTGGCATTTTTTGTCCCTTTCCCAGAAGTGAGAAGAACAGGGCAGTTTGTGGGTAGGGAGCAAGGGCTGGTGGTCCTGGGCTCTGGCTGTGAGTGGTCAGTGCTTGGAGGTGCAGCTTGGTTTGGCTGTGGTAGCCAGCAAACTGCTGCCAGCTCCCTGATGTCTTCCTCCCTTCTCTACTTTGGTGTCAGGTTCTTCCGTTCTCATAGGAGTACATGCCATCAGTTGCCATCATCCTTCTGTTTTGAGTTTCTGCTTAATAAATCAGCTAGGTGTGTATGCACTTGCTTAAAGAGAGAACAAAAATCCTTCAAGGAAAGGCTTATTCAAGGGCTCCCTCCAAACAGATGCTACATCTCCCCAAAGAGGACTCATACTACTACAAAACCTACTCAAACCATGCAGAATGCCTATAGGCTTGTCTTCATTTATTTCTTATGATTTTACAAGGCCAAATTTTCTGAGTTCTGGGAGCGCTTTTTGTTTTAACTCATCTTCCTTATGTCTTTAATTGAGTATAGGGTTTAAAATGCCTATTGTGGAAAATATGTTAATGCTAAATTCTACACACAGGGGAAAAAAAAAAAGCAAAACCTCAGCAAATAACATTAGGAAAGATGCACCTGCATAGCTGTCTTCCAGCTGGGCAGAATTAGACAATTTTATTTGCAAGTAATACTTAGAAGTTGAAGAGTTCAACTTGGTTGGAGATTTTCCTTCAGGGTACTTGTGATAGTTCCAGTGCTGCTTTCTGGTTGTTATAGCTGACCTCAAATTGCTAAAGAAAGCTAAGTTCATTTCAGAAAGTTAATTTTACTACAGGAATTTCCTTATGGTTTATTTAGCGTTAGCTTAGGAATGGTATTGGATTTTTGGCTACTTTTCACTCCTTTCTTGCAGAATTGTTAAGCTAGCCTTAATACTTGTCATGAAAGCTGCCTTGAGCACAGCCACAAAACACTGAGATCTGCTGTCAGTTGTAGTGCCTGACCACCCTGTGTGAGTGGCACAACAGCAGAAATATATCAGCATAGTGAGAGTTCAAGCTCTAATGGACACCTCATAGCACTGAAGAATTCAGGGAAAGGTGTCAGTGCTTCAAGCTGAAGGCTGTGCATACAAGAAGTACAAAGCACTTCCCAAGCGTTTAATCTCAGCAAAGGTTTGAGCTATGAGCCACTTCTCCTGTGTGTGTCCTCACTGTGTCACCTGAAGTGCACATTAAGGGCAGGGATGCTGTCACTCCAGTGGGTCATGTATCAAGCTCATATCTCTAAGGTTCTTCAAATTTAAAAAAAATGCAACTTAGGATATTAGATGTGAGGTTTTATTCCAGATGCATGTTTGGAGAAATGCAGGCTTGATAAGAGTATAATCTTAATGCAAGCTAATGGAAAATTTTCCATGCACATTGGCTTTTAGAAGAATATGATTTCAATGGAAATATTACTATAGCAATACTATTTTGCAGCTGACAGGTAATTTTCTAATTCAACATTATGGGTTATTATATAGCATAATGGTTGCAATACCATTACCAGTAAATATTTACGCAGAAAGAAAATAGAAAATGTTCCTGTTTCTGTACATTTCTGTACACCAATGATTTCTGAAAGTATCCTCAATGTATATTATATATCAACATACTGGGTGGAATGTTATGAACCTGGAGTAAATAATTTCAGCACTTTGTTCCTGTTTTTCAAATGTAGCATAAGCAGTGTCCAGATGGATTTAGGCACTAAAACAAATACCACAAAAGCAAACTTTTTGTTTCACCATGGAAGCAAAGACATCCAGTAAAATGCTTAAGCACTCTATGGCAGAGATAGGAAAATGGATAATAAACAAAAAGAATTCACAAAATTTGTTATCAAGTAAAACACTTAGGCTGTCTTCAACACTTTTCTTCTCTGGCATTGTGGTTGGATGACCTCAGCTGGCAGCTAAGTAAGTTCCAGCCCATTTGCTTGCTCACCCCCAAACCCCATCAGGATGGGGAAGTGATTTGGAAGGGAAAAAGCAAGGAAAACTCATCAAGATAAAGACCACTAAATAAGTGAAGAAAGAAAAAGCAAGCCAACAAATCAAACCAATCAAGCAAAAACCCATAAGCAATTTAACAGCAGTCCCTCCTTCCCTCCTACCAGCTGAGCAACAGCTACCTTGGAAGAACTCTTTCCTGCCGCCCCCCATTTTATTGCTGATTGTAATGCTGTATGCTATGGAATATCCCTTTAGCCAATTTGAGCCAGCTGTCTTGGCTGTGTCCCCTCCCAACCTCTTATTCACCCCTAGCTGCAGGGACAGAAGGGGAAACAGATAAGACCTTAGAACTGTGCAAGCACTCCTCAGTAATAGATAAAACACTGGTGTGTTACCAAAACTGTTTATTCAGAAATCCAAAACAGAACCATTCAAGTTGCTATGAAGAAAGTTAACTCCATCCCAGCCAGACTCAGTGCAGTGCACATTTCCTGTGCTCTTTGCTTTCTGCATAGACATCAATCCATTCCTGGCATCCCACGCCATTTCCAAATCAGATCAGAAGTAATTCCTTTAGAGCGTCCTATGCCAAGAAGCATCACTGTCTTTTGTCTTGTAGTTTATAATCACAGCCTTACTCTAAGATATTGAACATTTAGGTGCAGGCCCCTCCTGTCTAATATCATTCAAATCCACTTCTTCCCTGTGCACGGCAAGTGTTATCACCCACCAGGATGCACTTAACCCCCTTATCCTGAAAGAGAAAGCTGAGGATGCTTTAACTCTCCCATCCCGCAGTTCTCATGCACTGCAAAAAAGAACAAAATATTCATAAAGCCAAAGAGGTGAAGGAAGCATAACTCTCTTGGCTAGTGACTGAAAGAGTCCAGTTGTTGCTGCAACTGTATTTAAAAGGATGATAATCATGGCTGCATGTTTGTACTGAGCCTGGCTATGTTAAGGCTGTCTACCCACAGGCTGGTACTTCTTGCATTGTAAGGTAGTGAGGTGGAGTTGAAGAGTCCTTGTCTAAAAGCTGTGACGGATCTAGGATGAGTTATTACCCCTGAACAGAATGGCACAGTGCAATTGCAGAAACCAACATGAAAACCAACCCACCTTGTGACCTCAGTCAAGAGGCAGGGTGCACAGGAGAATACTTATTGGATTTGCATCTAAATCCAAAGACTGCTCAGGTGATTGAGAAGATGAAGCAAGGAAGTCACTGTGGGTGCTAAGTGTTATGTTTACTTTTTTCCTTGCATTACCTAAAGCAAAAGTGAGTAGATTTGGAAACCTTGAGAGTCTGCAGGTCTGTATTCTGCAATTACTGTAACTGAGTAGATGAATCATAAAACTCAAGATGTCCCAACATAGCCCTGGAAAAGGTTTATTTAAGCTATTGGTAGTTAAGCCAGAAAGTCATATTTGTGTGAGGAAGTGATGGGCAGGTTGTTTTGCATGAAAAATGTGAGGCTTGACAAGCAAGAATGTCACTTTCTGAGGCAACTTTGGATTAGTTTTTACCCCGTAAGACTTTGGATGTCAAACAGAAGCAGAGGTTTGGTTGAGTATTCCAGCAATAATTCAAAATTTAACCTGAGCTAAGTAGGGAGGTTGAGGGGGTGTCAGCATCAGGGGCAGCCCTTCAAAATACAGTGAAATGCTTCTGAATTCAACCCATTACTTTGAGGTACTTTTAGCTTCATAGAGAAATCTGATATATATGCACATTTTAGTTACTCTGACTCTGTTTATGAGAAACATCTGTGTTTATCACTTGGAAGCAAACTCTGCTTTCAGCTACAGACCACAGCAGAACTTTAACTGCAAATCTTCCAAAGGGAAGGGAAACAATAGGTAGTTAGCTCTCCCAGAATATGTTGTATCTTCCACAGACTAGTATATCATCTACATCTAGTTGAGGAGATCTTCAATTTGCACATATATATGTTTAGTGTTGGTATATGGTTATGCAGTATATGGTGAGAAGAAATAATAATGATCTTCAGTTAAGTTTCACTGTAAGAAAATAAGATACCTGATCTCCTATTTGGTCAGTGAAGAGAGAAATGTTCCTTTGCATTATGAATCATCCCCTCTGCATTGAATGCAGATCCTTATAGAGAGGAAATCTCTGACTTCTGGAGCTCTGTTTATGGCATAGTTAAAAATACTAATATGTTAGTTGAAGCCCACTATAAACACACAGACGTAACTTGCTTCTTCTTAATGTATCTCCCAGAGAACTAAGCATCTCTTTTCCTGACCCATCTTTTTGTGTTTACCTAAGGAAAAAAGACCAACGAAGAATGTAATTTCTTTCACACTGAGGGATCTGAATTAAAGTGGTGCTAAGACATTAAGAGAAATTAGAGAATTAACTTCTATTTTGATTTTCTAATTCATCAATACATGCCACTAATATCTCTCTAAGCTTCTGTGAAGCAAAATGTTGTTGCATTGTACTGTAATGTATTTTCCTTAGCACTGTTAAGTTTTAGTTTAGAATTAAAGTTAAAAACTTTTATAGTAAAATTAGGCAGAAATTTCACTTTCCACACATTTTTGGCACAAAAATATGTATTCTGCTTCTCGATTTTAGCAAAACCAGTTATATCTTTGTGGTTATTAGCTATCTGAACTAGGCATG
Organism: Alectoris magna; assembly: GCA_030625065.1. NCBI lineage: Eukaryota > Metazoa > Chordata > Aves > Galliformes > Phasianidae > Alectoris > Alectoris magna. Next base: position 68,447,034 of record CM060560.1, read on the forward strand.
TTATAGGTGTGTAAAATAAAATAATATCTTAATTTTACTTCATAGTTATTATACTGATATGCAAAAAACAGAAAGACCTGTGATTTTCTGTCTCAACTACCCATGAATATGAGTAGAGTTTCAAATACAATGAGATTGCTTTAAGTATAATCAATTCTAAAGGAAATTTATTTTGGGATTTTTCTGGGTCTTGCAGTTTTTGAACACTAGAATTTGTATTTCCAAACATATCTGTAGTTAGGAGAAAGAGAAACTAACTGCTATTTATTTCTTAATGAACATCACAGTATATAGTTGTGTCACTTTAAGGGTCATTGACTTCTTAACAGGACTTTCTGGAGACACTTAAGGTCTGATTTAATTTAATGTTGAATTTAATGCATGAGAGGTTGTTTAATATTGTTAAATTACAGCTGATTTTTTAAACTTTTGAACACTAATTGCCTTTGAAAACTCTATGGATTCTGCAGAACATGAATTTAATGACATGTGGGTTTTGTACTTAAAGATATATGCTCACATTCCTAGCCTATTAAATTAATATTTACTGTGCTTTGACTTACTTACATACATTTGTTAAGGTGTATTTTGAAATAAGGCTCAGATGACCACATCATTATATACTGGATTATGCTGGCTTAAAAATGATTGATTGCTTGGCTTTAGTCAACACTCCTTCTTTTTGTAAGAAGACTGTGGCATAAAACTAGAGTTGACATTGGAAAGATAAGGAAGGAATTTAATATAAACTGTAATCACAGGATGTGGTAAGGAATATGGCTGCCCCAAAATAAAGTCCACATCTGTTCAGGTAATAGAGACTGTGGGAGAGGGAGGGAGAAGAATTCAAGAATGCTTCCCTAGCTACTTTAACTGGAAACTCTGGATCTGTTTTTGTTGTTAATTCCAGAAGTGTCAATATACAAGGAGTTGTGATAAAACTTTAAACAAGAGGGAATGAGCTCTGATTTTTGTTGTGACATATGAATTTTCACTGCAGCAAGAAAGAAACCTTTTAAACTCCTTGGGAGCTGAATAATGTAAAATTTCAACTGATTAAATGCTGGATATGACATCTAAGAATGCTGCAAATGTAGTGTTTTCGTATACCAAAGATAATAGTGAAGAACAATAGTGCTTACCCAAAGCAGGAAATAGTACTTGTTTGGAATTTGCAGGTTGTATGCTGCTATGCTTTTGCATTGTATCTCCTGTAGTGACATTCAGGGATTCTTTTTTCATTAATATTATTGATCAGCCCTGTCCTTACTCCTCTGAAGCCTGTAAGACTTCTCCTATTTGTTTTTATATCAGCACTGCTGCATCAAAAACGTACTACTGAGTATTACAGTCTCCTAAGGTTACTTGTGTGGTTTTCATTAGGTTGGAAGCTTAATTCATTTACCGACATGACTGAAACAGTTTTAAGAATTGCTGTTACTTACTTCATGGTATAGATATGAACATATAAACATCCATAATGGGTCAGACTAAAGATGATTTAATTTTTCCTGTTTATACAAATGATAATAACAGCTGTAAAGGAAAGTGTACAAATATGGAATGTATAGCAGCACACTTTTCACCTCCACCAGGGATTTCCTGAATTTTGTAGTTATTGGCTCTGAGCAGGTTCTTCTTCTGTGAGTTTGATCTGTTTTTCAATTCTTGTAAACTATTGGCATCCCCGACAAATTATCTATTTGTATTAATCACATGTGTTGGTATGACTTTAACTGCTAGTACAACTCTATTGACTTGTTCTTATCTGGAAAAAACCATCCCAGATGACATGGGGAATTTGGTCTCAGGAGCACATATTAAACAGAAACACATTCAATGTTAATACTGCAATAATATACTTTGTCTTCCAGAGAACTCAGTGATATCATAGACATCTGTGCTCGATCAAGTCAGACGTCTGAGCTGTGAACCGTTAGTGTACAAAGATTGAAAGGCCTCAGAGTTATGACACCAATGCATGGAATTTCACGGATGACTTGTTTATATACATTTTCATTCTCTGAGTGACAGTAAAACAAACAAAGAAAAAAGGTGCAGATTGCAGAAAAGATTTGCTTGGAAACAAAACTGTAGCCTCTTTATTAAAAAGATGAGGCAGTCTTAGTGCTGATTTAAGACCCATAGTAAAGTATGTTGCAAAAGGAATTAAGTAAAGATCTACAATGCTGCACTTGACTTTACGAGCATATAAATCTCAAAGATGGAAATGTCATTTCAAAACAGCTATTTACCAGACAGAATATATGTCTGCTCTGCATACAGACTTTGATCTGACTTAGCGGTTTCTCAGGACTCATCTTCAAGTGATAATGTTTTTCTGACTATAGGCAGTGAAATGTGAAAGGTTTTGAAGACTCAAGTGTTTATGACTGCTGAAAAAACAGACCAAACTTCTTTAGCAAGGATATATTCAGGGAAAAAGTAATGGTCTAAGATCCAAGCAAAATAAACCAGCTGAGACTTTTCTGGCTATAGAAGAAATACACTACAAAATACATCCTTTGTATTAGTATATTTGCTGCAGATTGGGTAATTACTTAATGAACTTCAATATCAAATATTGAAATATTCTTCTTATAATATGCCATTTAAAACTCATTAGATCCCCAAATTCTGCATTTGAAATGTAAACAACAAAAAAATTTACAGTTTTGTAAAAAAATTAAATAATACTAAACAGTTTGGGAAATTGTTCTGGATCCATACTTTTCAAACCAGCTTTTTTGCTACTGAAGGAGTGTTCTAGTCAGGGCAGTGTGTGTAGCAGCTCTGTGGTATCAGAGGCAGCTGTGGAGTTTCCACTGAGTCAGGAGCTGTGCAGCCTAACAATCCTGGTAGCCGTGGTTTAAACAGGGATGCTTTGGGGGTAATCCCTGAAGAAGTACAGCAAAGTTTCACCGGAGTATGATCCCTTCTGGCACTTTTTCACTGTTTCCTTGTCTGTATGGTGTACAGATTGGATACAGGGTGGAGGATGGTTTGAAGTTAGTGTTATTAAGATAGGCACACATCTGCAATTGCACATTTTGAAGGAGATTTTCAGAGTATTTGCCAGCTAAACAGATGCAAATCTTCACATAGGAAAGGTTTTCTGCAGCTTACTGAAATGTTTTGGTTTGAAAGCAAGGTACCAAACTTACTCAAATGTGTTTGAAAGCCTTGCTGGAGATAGAACCGCAGCTTTAATAACCTGAATGACTCTGGAAGTGTCATCTCGACTCCTGGGAAAGGACCAAAAAGGAAAATAACAGTCTCAGGTGTGGGACCAGCATAACAGGGAGAGCTTTGGAGTGGTCAGGCCACAGAGAGTTGAAATTCATGTCAGCTATGGAGAGTCCTGAGCGTGTTCCTTGTTGACGTAATTTCCTCTGAATCTGAAGCTGTGAAAGGTGCAGTGGCTGCAGTGCCCTTGGAGGTCTCTTGTGAACACACAAACACATCCATTAAGTACCAAGTCTTTGGTACTTTCAGACTTTCATACGTCTTCCCTCACTGGTGAAGTATTGAACCATGGGTTACATATTAAACTACTGAATATGATGGAACATACTGGGTCTTTGCAGATTAATCAATTTTCAATAAACTCTTTTCCTCCAGAAAACCACCCCTTTGATGAAATTACTTAAGTTGCTGGGATATTTGATTTGTGTGATATATATTTAGAAGAGGACTAACAACAATGTCTAAGCATACAGACTATGTAAGTGAAGTCATGGGTCTGTAAGTCTCATGGCAGCTTGAACAAATATATTAATTCATCCAATAGCGTGCACTATAAGGACCTTAAATGGGATTAATTTCCCTTTTATGCAGTTATTTGGAGATAAAACTAGTCTTTTGCAGAACATCTCATTTTCAGCTCTCAGATGTAGAAGCCAGGAATTCCATGCATCTCTTATAGTGATTTCTGTTATAAATCATTACAGAAAATTGTTTGAATTACAGCTTCCAATTCTGAAAACTACTGAAATTTAGAGTTACTAACTATGGACTTTTGATCACACATCCTACAGGAAAACAGCAATAAATATGCCGTATAACTGTCTCCCAGAAAATTCTGTATTCCATCAACATTGCAGCTTCAAGCATTCAACTGTGTTTAAGATGCTCATCTAATGTCTAATACCAAGATATAATAACCATTTGCTCTGTAAAACTCCCGCAAATCTAGTGCAGTGAAGACAGGGAAACAAGCTTGGACTGGCTTAACAGCTGCATGAGAAGCATACTCGAAATGTATCCAGAAAGGGGGATCTGGTCACTGATTTTTATTGAGTGATAGCGTTATTTAATATCTGAGTGTTTACTTCTGAAATTAAATGAGCTAAAATTCAAATACATTTCCCCGTGTCTCAATTAATGAAATCTGTTTTAATCTTAACTTTGAGAAATAGGAAGATTACTTTCTTGAAATGGTGGAGGACTTCAGAACGTCCTTAAGAGTTTTGCCATGCATCTCTCAGGCTGCCTGATTTTTGGTTTGGAAACTCCTGTAGCCTTTAATTGGCAGGAGTAATAAGTCTCAAAAAGCCTGCCAAAAACTACCACACTGTTTTATATGTATATATTTTAAAAGTAGCATTTGGACAAAAGTGTGCAGTGCTGCTAGGTGAGACAGTTATTTCTATAAGCTTATGGGCTAGAAAGCTGCTGGGGAGTGTGTTACTCATGTCTGAGCTGGTTCTAGTTACGGGAATAAAGCACACAGACATTTTGGGCATAACGGCATGGGCATCTGGAGCTAACAGAAATGCTGCTGGGGTTTAGCCAACTCAGAAGGAAAAAGAACAGATTTTCCTTAATAATACATAAAAGTTTTCAAGCCATTCCTGTCTGAAAACCTGTGCAACCTGCTGAAGAGGTTCAACTTGTATTTGATATTTCCTTAAAAGATTCAGATATTGTCATTACTGCTTACACACTTGAAAATTACATCTTATGTTCAATCTCCTTTATGTTGTGAACATTCCTAGTGAAAAGATTGAGTCTTAACTGAAGAATAAGAGCCAGCTTGAGGAAACCTATCAGAGTACAGGCCCAAACTTCAAGTATGGAGGTGCAGTTTGTGTTTCAAACACAGAAACCAGAGAAATATCCTTGGAAATATTGTAGAGACTCAGGAAATGAATTAATGTAGGGTATCTTCTTGCTGTGTCAAATTACATTTGATTAAATGTTTCACAAGTATTGTAGTTATCTAAAAGCATTGTTCATTTTTATTTATTTATTTATTTATTTTTAATTTAAACATGTAGCACATGCTTTTCAACACTTTTGTTCCATGCTTCTGCTTTTTATGATAAGATTTATAGCCTTATTTGCTACAGACAGGACACATCCAGAATCAGTTCTTTGTGCTGATCTTGCCAATTGATTTTGCACCTGTACAGGAGAAGAGAACATGGTAGCAGAATTTGTTTTATATACTGCCTGTGTGTAGCAGCATTAATCAGAGTATAATTTACTGCTTTTCTGTTTTTCAGTGATGACAAAAGGGAAAAGTATTGTTCAGCTCAATAAACCTTCCTCTCAATCCCTACCACTGGCCCTGCTACTCTGGCCAAAATGTGCTAATCCTGACAAAAACTTGTGTCTCCATCGCCTCATACTGTGGGTGATCATTAACAGCAGAACCACTTTTTCCGATTAGGCCAATGCTTTGTGAACACATCTCAATTTTATCATCTACTGTAGATAAATCTACAAGGTACAGAACAATAAGCAGTCCATCATTTATTCAGCGGAAATGTGATGAATTAACATCTCTGTCACATTACCAGTGAGGTATCAGAGGGCAACTGTTTCCACTTTTTGGCCAGAGGGGAGTCAAGCTGAAATCATATTTATAGATGAAAGTTAAATAAAATCTTTTTTCCCTTCTTCTTTGTTTCCTCTGTAGTGTTGAGTGTATGAATATAGGAAAAATTCTGATTTAAATTCCAGCTCCTCAAATTCAGATATGATTCTGGTTCAGTGACACTAAATTTTGCTCATCATGTGCTTTGCACTCAAGGGTCATCCAGTGGTGCTATGACCGTAAACAAAAATCAAACTTATGCCCATGCATCAGTGAATGTGTGGACCCTGTATAGTTTTCTGTAGCTGAGCACAGGGATTCTGAAGTTGGAATATAGGTAAAGGGATAGCAAAGTCTAAGAATAAGGCTCACTGATTGTTGTTGGTAATTTCAAGCAGTTAGTTATTCAGTGCTTTGATTCAAGCACACTGAAAATATTAGATGAAAATTAATTGTTGTTGTAACTGTATTGGAAGGACTAACATTTTTGTTCAGGAATATTTTTAAAAGCTGTTTCTATAGACAGTAGTCCAATTATTAGGTCTCATTCCTGATGTAGCAAATGTCTTCCAGTGGCTTACTATAGCACAGCTCTCCTTCAGTTATTTTCAAGAAAACAGAAAAGCAGGTTTTTTGTATTTTTTCAGAAAAAAATTGATTCAGTCATTCAGTTAAAATAATACCATAAGGGGTTTATCATGTTGTAAGGGAAGAAAGGAAACAACAAACTAACAAACAAAAAAAGAAAGAAGTAGGCAATAATTTTCACGATTTGTTGGAGTAGGCTACCAGTAACTGTTGAGTCTGTTAAAATATGATACTATTAATACACAGGGATACAAGCATTTTAAGCCAGTGAATTGACTGCAAGTTAAAGGAGTGCTGTGCTAGACACTCATTAGCTTCCTCACTATGGTTAAAAAGAAAAAAAAAATCATTGAATCAGTTTTGAGCCTGCAAGTTCCATTTATAATGAAAAACATCTATGCAAAAGCTGTTCAAATGCTACTCAAAGCAAATTATCTGGAGAGAAAAATATCTATCTAATAGTTAAGAAAGGTATTCAAAAGATAAGCTAATATGAATTTGAACGAACTGCACTACAAAAGGAGGAAAATATTTGAATTATTTTCCACTTATTTTTATTATTTTTAAAATTTTTTGTGCTCACTTATTTGGCTGTGCTACCACACGAGAATACCAATATCTAGATTTCCTCATCTGTAATTAATACTGAAGTTTGTTTTTACCTGTAAAACTGGTATTTTTCTACATGCTTTGTTGGGAATTTTGAAGTAATGAATTCCTGTGGTGTCCTCTATTAAATGGTAAGTGAACTGGCAATCTGAACAACACAATTTTAAATGTATTTGGTCACGTGTATACCTTGACACAGCTGTTAATAAAAACCAAACTGACTAGTTGAACAAGAAAAACAGTCTTTAGTCTCCCTCTACAATGAACTAATTGATCTTGTATCTTTGAGCCTCAAAAAATTATGGACATGTTGGACATGTTAGGACATTTATTATGGAATTGTTTAGTCTTGAGAAGAGGACGCTCAGGGGGAGACCTCATAGTTCTCTAAAATGACCTGGAGGGAGGTTGTGGCAAGGTGGGAATTGGCTTCTTCGACGGTGGAACCAGTGTCTGGACAAGAGGGGATGGCCTCAAGTTGTACCAGGGGAGATTTAGGTCGGATATTAGGTAAAATTTATTCTCTGAAAGCATGGACAGGACTGGAGTGGGCTGCCGAAGGATGTGGTTGAGTCACCATCCCTTGAAGTATTCAAGAATCAGTTAGATATTGTTCTAAGGGACATGGGTTAGTAGGGAAATATTGGTGGTAGGTGAATGGCTGAACTGCATGATGTTGGAGGACTTTTCCAATCTTGGTGCTTCAATGATTCGATGATTTTTTTACTCTTCTTTTTTTTTTTTTTTTTTTTTTTTTTTTTTTTTAATCTCATTGGATAAAATTATTTGGATACATTCTGAAAAAAGTCACTTGGGAAGAGAAGAATTGAAATTATTTAGGGATTTGGATTGTAATCCTTGCATAGTGATTTTGTCAGTATTATAGCCTAGTAACTGAAATGTGTGCATCTTTCACGGTGTCAGATCTGAGCTACTTTTACAGAACATCACTGATGTGCACAGAGACAGTCCTAATTAGCAAAGCCCAGATGTGAGATTTAAATCTATCACCGGGAGTAATGTGTTTTTGCTAGTTTTAAATGCTTCTAGAAAAATACCAATAGATTAAGGAAGCAAAAAAAAAAAAAATCTAAATTTCATGTTCGTTCGGCATAACTGACAGGTGTGAAAATCCCACATTCCAAACAAGGAACTCAGAAAATATCTAAGAGTTGTAAGTAATTAGAATTATTTTACTGTTGTTAATTTTGAGCCCATACTCCATCATTCCGAGTATATTGTGCTTAACCAATACCACTTGTTCAGAAAGGTTGCCTTTTCCAAGGAAATGTTCTTAATTTCCTGAGTAGATGTAATTTTGCACCTCATTGTCCCTTCCAAGGTATCCCAGACTGCTTTACTTTCAAGGACACATTGTGGTGATTTAGCTGAAACTAAACTTAAACAACTTAAGCAACCTATTTCCGTGGTACATTTCTGTCTAAGGAAAGGTTGATTTAGATTTTGTGCTGGCCTTCACAGACTTGGCTTGGAATTTGATTTGTTTCAGTAATGTCAACACAAAGTCACATCTGGGAGCTGTAAAGGAGCCTTTACAAAGCTTAGTTACATGGGAGTTGCATGTATCAGTCGAGTAGTGAAGCATGTCACTGTAGGGAAATTTCAGAATAATGTTTATATTCTGCTGTTTTCTTCTGTGTTCAGTGTAGCATCCTCATTCTCTCTACCTTTTCCTGAAATAAAAAAAATATAACTTATCATAGACTCATTTAGGTTGGAAAAGATCTTTAAGATTATCAAGTCTCATAATCAACCTGACCTACCTGTCTCATGAGTAAACCATGTCCCTTAGTGCCACATCCATACATCTCTTAAATACTTCCAGGGATGTTGACTCCATCACTTTCCTGGTCAATGCTTTTTCATTCATCCAGAAATGAAGAGGACAAGATGCAATGGGAGGATTCTTTACTTTGGTGCATCTACTTGGGAGGCAGCATTAGCATGTGTAGGAATTTCCATTTTTCCAGGAAGCTCTCATTAATTTCTCACAGTGAGTGTAAGATGTTTCTAAAGACTTTTTTTTTTTTTCTTTTTTTTTTTTTTTCTTTTTTTTTAATTCTTCCATCAGAGTATTTGATTTGTATTTCTGGTTTCTCATGACCTTCAGTTGTTCTGTGGGTGTGACAGCATTTCACTTGCTGTGTGGTGCTCTCATTGATCATTAGTATGTAAGTCTGAAAGTACTTACCAAGTCCAGGAAAATACTCACTTAGTCCAGAAATCTGCCATTGCAATGAAAATGCTGTAAGGTCATGTTCACAACCACATACATATCAAGCATCTCTTAAACCTCCCTAGGGTGCTTCAGGTCTCCAAATGGAAATTTATTCAAGAACTCCACGTTCCCTCTCATGTCAAGCCTCACTGTTTATGATCCTTCTGGTGAAGCACTGTTATGCATCGTGGGACAATACAGCCAAGCTGCATGACAGAAGATAAAGAAGCATCAGAAACAAGGGTACAGCAGAGAAGTTATCAATTTTTTAGTTCTCAGTCTAAAAACTGTAAACTTCTTGGTTTCCAAAGCATTTGATTTTTCAGTAGAGGCAAGAAACTTCATTTTACTTTTAAATTATCTCATTCACCTTTTTACTCTGGTCCTTCCCAAACTCCTTGATGACCCTTTCCTGTGCCATCCCAACACTTGTCTTTCTAACCTTGAATTTAGACATTTCCTGCCCTGTTCCTTACCATTTTTTTCAAGTTCTTCTGTCTCCTGGATTGCTTCTCTTTAATAAGAAAAGTGGTGTTTTGACTTGTCATAACTTTCTTTGATGGCACTATACATACTTTCCTAATTCAACAGCTTCCTGTTTCCTGACACCTGCAAAGTTGAAAAATCACTCTCCCCAAGAAGTAGTGACTGGATTTTCTTCACTAACCAGGTGGGAAACATACCTAACAGCCCCTGTAGCTGGTAGAGTTAGACCTGAAGCTCTTTGTCATTTCCCAGGAGGTGCAGGGAAATTACAGGGGATCAGGCTTTAGTCAGAATTCTCAGAAAAGGGAACAGACCAGTAGCACAGGTCATTTAGTAGTTTGTTCAATGTGTATTATTTCCATATACTCCCAAATGTGACCTAACTTTTCCTAAGAAAGTAATTCTTAGGAATTTCTTAGGAAGAAAGTTCCTAAGAAAGTAATTACAAATCATTCTGTTACATGAAGTAACTAGCAAAAAGAAAGGAAGAGACACCAAAGATATTTGTGCATTACTTCTGTTATGGCTTCCAGCCACAGGCAGGGATGTCACTTCTATAAGGATCCTGGGATTCCTGCAAGGGTCTACTAAGGGGTTCTCACTACACCTGCTCATAGCTCATCCATCAAGATCCCTGAGGTCCACGACACACAGTGCAGAAGTTCCTGATATCCCCCATCTCTTTGAAGTGGGTCAAACAGCACAGTATGTGCAATATTTTGACGATTTCCAGTGGATTCTTCGCAGAGCCAGTGAAGGCTGAAAATGAAAACTTCTCCAACTCTACAGTGGGCTGTGCATGTTGTTGATTGATTTAGAAATAGGAACATAAAAAGATGCAACATCTTGTGGTATAAAAACAGCTTCTAATTAATGCATACTATTTGATTTATTCAAACCACAAAACACGTTAGTGTTACTGGTGAATCAGCACATCAAACTGAAATAACAAGAGGAAAGAATAATAAACACCTAGAAATATGCAAACCAAACAAGCAAAAGCAACTAAAAGAAAGAAGTGTTATATACTTGAATTTCTGGCAGCTCTTGAGAGCTGCGTGCAAGAGCCTAATTCAGTAAAAGTCTCAAACACCAGATGATGAACTTACATAGATTTTACACATATGGACCCAAGGTTACAATTATGAAAAATCTCACCTTAGATGGTTATCCAACTGTATTTTTCTCCTTTTGTTCATTCTAGTTTAATTTTGGAGAAATATTTGGCAACATACCTTTTTATGTACCCATGATTACCCTACTCTTACAACTTATTAAGATTTTCATTTGTATGTTGTTGCAGCTATATGAGTTTATTCTTTACAAGTGCATGCTGTCCCTGGATATTTATTTGTATTTACTTATAAATTATATGGATATTTATTTATCATTAGTAAATGAAATTTATGAGGTAGTAACATCTGGGCTGAATATTTTGTCAGTCAATTTTTCCTTTTTTTTTTCTTTTTTCTTTTTTTTTTTTTACTGTCACACATCCTTTTTTACTGATTATTTAATATGAAATTCAATAATTCAGATTTTTTTAAAATGTATTAAAGTGAGTGATATATAATACAAATAAGTAAGTGTTTATTTGGCTGGCAGTTTTCCATCTCCATTGATGGATTCTATGCTTTGCATATAGGTTGTTCGCTTTTAATTCATCTCCTTCACTACCCTTGCTGTAGTGTTACTGTTTTGTGTTATAGCTGTTCGTCTCCCCCTCATTTCTCAAAAGCATTGAAGTCCTGGAGTGTGTCCAGAGAAGTGCAATGAAGCTGTGAGGGGTCTGGAGCACAGATATTATGGGGAGTGGCTTACGGAACTGGGATTGTTCAGTCTGGAGAAGAGGAGGCTCAGGGGAGATCTTATTAGTCTCTACAATCACCTGAAAGGAGGTTATGATGAGGTGGGCGCTGGCCTCTTCTCCCAGGTAACTGAGATGGAATGAGATGGAATGGCCTCAAGTTACGCCAGAGGAGATTCAGTTTGGATATTAGGAAAAAATTCTTTTCCAAAACAGTGGTCAGAAGCTGGCACAGGCTACCCAGAGAAGTGGTAGATTCACTGGACGTCTTCAAGGAATGTGTGGATGTGGCACTGAGTGGCATGGTCAGTGGGCATGGTGGAGATGGGTTGATGGTTGGACTAAATGATCTTAGAGGCCTTTTCCAGACTAAATGATTCTATGAAGCAGTAATTCTATTCTATATTAATATAATATTGATTTATGGAATCTTGTACATCATCTCTTCCTTTCAATTTATGTCTCATTTTCAAATAATATAGTAGGAATACAGTTAGGAAAAATGTAAGTTTTCTAATATGTGTGTTATATCTATACAGCACTGTTTGCTTTTTAGATAGTGTTTTGAATACAAAATATTACTGCTTTCAAATAAGGATGTCCTGCAGATGCTGCAGAGGATATTGTTACTGCACCATTGGCGTGCTATGATTTTCCACCACCCGCTACACTGCAAAGGGCCAGCCAAACAATTAGTTCAAAATTCAGCAGAACTCCAATGTTTCTATTCTAACAAGATCTGATGTTTATTATTGTCCAGAACAGCACATATTGCAATCTCCCTAAAAATAACATTATATGCATTAGGAATGCAGCAGACTGCAGGCCTGATCTCACTTAGTTCCACTGTTTATGTATTTGAACTCTGAAGGAATTTCATTTTGAGTAAACACTGAAAAACTGAAGACACCTTTGGCCACTTGAATGTTCACCTGTGAGAGAAATATGTGAGTATTCTTACAAAGACACAGGGGCACAGAGCACAAAGTGCATGCACTCCATTGCATAGGCTGCTCAGGTTTGGGTCTGGGTCTCACTTTCAGCGTGTGGGATTTAGTGGTCTGAAGTGGCAAAATAAGTGTGTTTATCCAGGCATACTCCCAATGTAATGACTTTTGAAAGATGTTGCTTGGAATGAGAGTTCAGCTCTGCTAAAATGCACAACTGGCACCATAAAGTGCTGTGTGGATCTGGATTTTGTGTTTCACTACATCCATCTAAAAGTCAAACCTCTGCTGAACTCACAGTATTTTTCTTGACAACTGCGGGATTCTGTTTTGGAAGAAAAAATAACAATGAAAGTTAAAACTGGAATTATTTTTTTCTATTTTCCAATCTGCTACATGAAAGGGTAAGCCACGAGAAAAGTCTCATTATGCTACACATGAGCTCTCTGCATTAAACCTGTAGTTTGATTTTGAGATAGTTTTCACAGAACCGATTAATCTTGGCTGAAAATATTGAACAGTGATAAGTTCATTGTATTCTTTACAGTATCTAAGAATGAGGATTTTTGAACTCATTTCACCTAGCTTTCTCTGAGAAGAATTACCAAATTTTGGAAGTTCAGATATTTCCTAGGAGATAAAGAGAGCAGGCATTATAACATCTTTAGGACGATGGGAGTCATGATGGGGTCGCAAAGAGCAGAAAGTTACAGTTATCGGATTCTGTGTTTCTGAATAGAAGGAATTTCTTCAAAATAAAGATTTTGATCCAAGATGCAATCAAATAATTATACTATAAAGCCAAATTAACTAATTCATCGTGTATCTATCTCTATTATTGAGATTGTAGTGATAATGACTGTAAAAGTAGAAATGCTAAAATAATCCATGTTCCTGTTATTTTAATTTTTCTCTGGCAGGTTTCACCAGAAAGCACTCAATTTGTGATGAAATCAAATTGGCCAGTGAATAATTGAATGCTTGTTTAAGGTTTAGGTTGATGTGCATGTTGGCTGCAGTCTAGAGTGTGGTGATTTTCAGAGTTCAAGAATGGAAAAAGAAGTCAGCTTCTATTTTAAAACAAAGTAAGAAATGTATCTAAAAACCAACCAAACAAAAAACTTTTCCATCATGATTTCACAGTAAAATGTAATTTCAACAAATTAAAATGTGTTGTAAAAACAAAAAACAAACCAAAAAAACTAACCAAACAAAAAACCAACAACCAAAAGTTTGTTTTTCCAGCCTGCTTTTATGTATAGATTAAAGTAAAATAGAATCTATAGGATGTCAAGACCAATTTTCCTCTAAGAGTGAGTGAAGGAAATTAGGTATCTGAATCTTTTACTGATTGTTGGATGTATTTTTAATAGTTGTTGAGTACTCTTTTCCAGCTGATTTAGTGGTCTGTTTGATTTCAAGTATCAGCACTCAATAATGTTGACTTTAATACTGCAAGGAACTGTATCTTAGATTTTGAGTTTGAGAAAGACGTGTTTATTTTTTTCTGGATACATACATACACAGACTTGACATGCATGCAGAAGAATAGTAAATGACATGAAACACATAAATTCTTGGTAGATATCTGGGACTTCAGTAGTAAATATGTAATTGCATTGCTGTTAAGCAAATGGGTGTCAATCGGCCTCTCAGGAGATGGCTGTTTTCCTCCAGGCCTGGATTATAATTAGGAAAGATTGCCGCTTGTCATATGATGATATTATTTAATAACTGGGATTGATATTGTTGCACCCCATGTATTTAATCTTGGTTTGCTTTTCATTTTAAATTGAAAGCAATCATCCTGCAATAAATTTTAGCATACAGTAATCTTCAGTAAATTATTTTTGCATGGATTTGTTGACGGCAATGGAACTGCTGCATTTATTAGGATAGACACTACAGGCTGTAAAACTGCTTAATATTCACATTTTAACAAAGGGAGGCTGTTTTGTTCAGAAATACCTCCTCAGTTCCACGCTGCATGGAGGGAGATGCTGGCAGAGGCGGTCACAGGAGATTTCCTGCACTCAGCTTTGACTTTCACTTCTCAATGCGTTTACTCAGAAAACCGTGCCACAAGACTTACACACTGCTGTGTTTGTCAGGGAGGGTGAGAAAGCTTTTTTTAAAAATGAGAAGTTAAAGCAGGAGGCAAGCTTGTGGAGAGAGCCCCTCTCCCTCCAGGAAAGGTAGCCTCCAGGAAAGGCAAGGCACAAGTAGCACAGGAAGCTTGACACTAATCTGACGTTAGCTATGGTTTTCCTCTGGCAGCATTATTTTATTGAACTAACAGATTTTTCCCCATTTTGTTTATCCTTTAAATCACATGCAGAAGTTGTAGCCTTCATTTTGCCAAAGAATACGGCCTTGGAAAAAAAATATAAAATTTGAAGAAATATGATATAATTTAAACATTATTTTTGTAAAGGGAAAAGTGCTACAAAATAATTAACAGCAGAACACCTTAAGAATTGTACAATTGATTTCAAATTTTGTTTGCTTGCTTTTCAGAGCTGGCAAAGCTCGTGGAATACTGGAGTGGTGACACACTTTATTCAAGATTAATCAAAAGTTGAGAAAGCTGAGGGCCCTCTGAAAGCTGTGAGTGTGAAAGCTGAGAAATGATCTGACTCACAGCAATGATCGCCTAGTGCCAGATGTTGGGCAACAGAGCAGACAAACCTGTTAAAAAAGAAAATGAGATGATTGTGAAATGGGGGAGATTACAGTTCCTCTGGATAAATAAGACTTTCCTATCTGAGATACTATACTCATTTCTAGTCAGGATATTTTGCATAATACTCCCATAGATAAAATGATACAAAGGTGCATGGCACTGCTGTAAAAGTCTTAAGTGGTTTCTCCACAAGGAAATATCAAAGAAATTGGATCATCTCCTTCTAGAGTAGATACACAGGATGACACTGAAGAAAAACACATGAAACACTGAGAGAAGTTCCTAAGATGTTTATTCTCCCTACTGTCACAGCAGTAAGGGGTTTCCAATGTATCTGAGAACAAATGAATTAAAAATCATTTCAGAACATATAATCACCCCACAGACTTACAGGCCACAGTGGAGTTTTGAAAGCAGAAAATGCTCTAACTTTAAAATGCTAGTGGCCTGAGATAAGGAGGAGCTCTCAATAGACTCATGCACCTCTGATTGTCCACTCTGTGTTTTATCAGATGTACCCATATCTGGCTGCCTTTAGAGATGAGATACAGTATCACTGGTCTGATCAGGAATGGCAAAATCTGCACTCCACTGTTTTCTTAAGAGGAAGAAAGAGTCCATTAATACACAGGAATCTGCTTTCACATCACTCTTTGCCAGAATGAATTGTGAAGCCCTCCAATAGCTATTCCAAAGGCAGGATTTCTTTATTTAATGTGAAACAGATCTCAAAAAATGTAGCCAGATAAAGCAAAGAAGGAGAAGAATCATTGGGATGAGCTGAACAGATAGTGGGATACAGTTATCTTATTGCTTTCAGTAAGTAGTGTTGGGATAAGCTAGGTACACAATGGAAATACAGATCTCAAAATGCACGTGAGATCTAAAAAGTGTTTTCAGGTGTTTGAGATTGTTAATTTCATGGACTTTTAAAAAGGGGCTATGTGTGACTAGAATTGAGGTTCTAAGAATACAGTGCCATGAGTTTAAAACTTCACAGTGTTTATTGCCTCAGATGGCATGTGATTTCTTCATTTTTCTAGTACAGCTTCCTGTGAATGCTTTTGTTTTCCTAATTTTTAAGATTTTTCAGATTGGCAATGAAGTTAATTGTAAATCAACACTAAGAAAAGAATTATTCCTCCACAGTCCACAGCATGGAAATGAGAGCAAGCTTGGCATTGCTATTTTTTCTCTCTCTCCTTTGAATAAGATGTTTGGCTTGCAGTTCATCCTTTCCTATTTAGAATAAACATCTAACATTTCACAAGAACTGCTTTCGAGTCTGATCCTTAAACCAACAGAAGCCAAAGCAAAGAATTGCATTGACATCAGTAAGCTTTGGATTAGCTGCACAATACACTATCAATCACTTTTTCATTTGCACAGGCCTGCAACCACTTTGCTACCATGTGGAAGATATTGACGTGGAAATATTTTGCAAGGAAAATTAGCAGAGTATGTAGAACTTCTTGCTGTAGTACGCTGCTAAAAAAGATCATACTGGACAGGTTATTGCAGCAGCTGCTTTCTGTATGGTTACATTTACTGTCTGAACATCTAACACAGCCTAACAGAAGGGAGAACAAATTTGCTTCCAAGTTTATCCTCTACATAGTTACGTTTAAAATTTGGGAAATTTTAAATTTTTTGAATTTGTGCTTTTAAGAAGATATATTTATTATGTTTGGTAAATACCTCACATGCACACTGTATGTTAAAATTATTTCTTTGCCATTGCCATTATGTTTTTCAGGAGAGAAAATAAAGCTAAAAAAGAAATCTGAGGAAAAGACAGTAAGATCAAAATGCAATGTAGTCCCCCCCAACTATTTTGGCAGATATTCCAGCACAACACCCAAGGGGTTGATCCCAGCCAGAAGAACACTTTGGCAAACAGAAGTCTTAAATAGCAGACACATATGCTGGGAAAAATTGGCTTTTGATAAGCCAGAGAGACCTGGTTAAAGACCAAGCAGTTTTAATGTCTGCTGACAGGCCTTTTCTGAGCTGGTTTGGGATTTCAGGTATTTCACTGTCAAACTGATGATCTAATAGTAAGGGTGTGCAAGAGACAGAGATTTCCAGCATTACTGTAACTTACTGTATAATTATTAATAAAACAAAGTGCCATGATGACTTGTGAAGGAATGTGGTCTCAATTACTACAACACCCTGAAGTCACTTAAAATACACAGTATTATTCAATATTCATGCAGGAAAATTAAAAAAAAAAAAAAATCTGTGATACTACAGTTGCTTATTTTGCAACAGCTACATTTGGTACATAGTTTCTCTGTAATGCTTATTTTACTTGGGAGGGGAACTCTGTATATTACTTAATACTTTTCTAGTAACCTGCACCATAAAAAGCAAGCACTTGCCAAACTTTATGAGCAGTGCTCCCTTGCCTCAAAATACATTCTAGAATGTAGGTGTTGTCTCTAGTTTTCATGGGAAATAAAGTGAAGTATTCATGATTAACCACAAGAACATAATTGTCATCATGAATTTAGTCTCTTTGGTGCACAAGTTATCCTTTTGTTGAGTGTGTTAGTAACGTACAAATAATGATAGCTGGTCAAGAACCCTGTAACAAGAGCAGAAATATAGCCCTTGGGTTTTTCAGAATCCAGGGTTTCCTTGGACAGGGTAACACATTTCATCTTACTGTTCAAGCCTGCTCAATTGTTAAGTACAAAAGTAAGATTATTTCCTGGAATGTATATAAAGGGGTAGACTATAGGAGTTGTTGCAAGAGATGCAGGCATATCAGCTAATTTTCGGAATCAGCTTTTAGCCCCAAGCTGATGTGCTTCCTCCCCACAGGAGGATTTAAAAAACTTGTTCATGTGCTATTTGAAAACACCTCAGTACTGCAAAGAGTTGTGAATCAAAGGACACCTCTTCTGATCACACTTGTTTGAGCTCTACTTAATGAATGCAAAAAGCTGGGATGCTCAGAGCCTTTTCTGTTGGACAGACCTGTAAAAAGATATAGTTCACCTGGGTTTCATTAGCAGTAACAAGGGAGCTTATCCAGCTCCCCTACTGGGAAAGGCAGAGCTAGTGCAGAAGGCCACCCTGCAGCTCCTGCCCCGAATTACTTGGCCAGCTTTTTCAGTAAACACTCATTTTTTGGACTGGTTTCATTCCTCAGTAGGCTTCTCTCACTAATGAGAGAGCCTTAATAGGTATGACACCTAGAAAAAATATAAACTCTTTCTTCCAGCATTCAGTGGGGGGACCTCTCAATATGAGAATGATGGATCTGCTTTTGCCTGACTTTGTTTACTGTTCCTGGACCTTTGTTGTTTCTAGAGGATTTTGTTCTGCAGATGTTAGAAGGAAATCACTTTCTGAATGCTTAGAAAAGCCTTGCTCTTGACCAAGTATAGGTGTATGAAAAAGTGAATAGTTTACCGGAACATAATTATAAGCTTTTAAAAATTAAATTGGACTTCAAGTAGTGTTATCCTGTTGGCAGGGAATGGGAGGGCTGAAGGGAAGTGACCAAATGGATTGACTGTTTTGGGCAAATAATACAATTTATTCTTGTAGGATTACATACTTCAACTGGAGAAAACCTTGTTTCCTGGAGAAACAAATAACTGACAAATGTTTAGCCAAGTTGTGGTCAATTCCATATTTTTGTCTCTTGCTACATAGATGAACCTTATTATATATTTTTTCCTGACTCCCAGTTACTGATGCTTTGTCCTGTAGTATTAGTTAAACATATGATAACCCAACCACAATAAATTTGCAGAAATGCTGGGACATCACAAAGGCCAGTTTCTATTGCCTCCACAACTGAAATAGTTGTAATAGGCCCTTTGTGATTCTGTACATGCTGTATACATCTAAGTTTCTAACAATATATTTTAAAAAGTTTCTAACAGTATATTTAAAATAGAGACTTCAAAACAGACATCTTTGCTTTGTGGAAAGCACTATAACCATTCTCTGGAAAAAATAAAAACCCACATCTGGCCACTATTTTTTACTTTCCCCCAAAATGGAGGAAAAGATAAAACTAAAAGACTTCACTGTCTTGTGCTCACACAAGCAAGTCAGTGAAGATAAAAACTACTTGATGCCCTGTTATCATATAAGTTGCCCTGGTCTACCATGTAGCCTTTTGACGAGTTTGAACTGACACATCTGATGAGATATTTTTTGCAGCCAGTGAAGATTTCACAGATAGTGCTATGTACCATATGTTGGCTGCCCAGACCTTCTGAAGTGTTTTCAGGGATGAGAGGTTCTTTCTGGAAGATCTGTCCCAAAGTTTGTTCATGCATTTGGAGTTGTTCTAAAATGTCTTGCATGCTATTAATTGAAACACAAGTATCTTTTACTGAGTCCACATTAATGGAGCAAGAAGAATGGAATATGTGTTCAGATGCTTCATAGCTATTTAATGAACCAGTTGTCATTGCTGTTTTCCAAAGGAGTTTTCCAAAGGAAGATGATGGCTGAAATGCTGCTAGAGCTGCTTCAGCTCAACCTGAAGCAGCTGAAGTGGGGAGCTTCAGAGAAACAGTCACTGTTCCCTGCTAAGATTATTAGATGTGGTATTTCAGTGTAAGTAATGAAGTCATGCCTGAACAGTTCCTCAGGGTTACTTCATCAACATGACATTGTTCACCTCACTGAAATGGAGCAGACATCCTTAATAATGATCTTCATGAGGTACTGGAACTGTGCCTGTCAGGAGGATTAAGTACCCAACTTTTTTTTTTTTTTTTTTTTTTTTTTTTAATTGTTGTTGACCTGTGCTTTGGCAGAAGCTCATTGCAAATTAGAAGCAGAAAGAAAGGGCCCAGCATCCCTTTCAAGCTCTGGGAAAAAGAACCACAAGCAGAAAACAGTTGCATTTTGCTTGGCCCTCAGCTGCTTAGAGGAGGCCATTTCGTGGAACAAGCAGGAAAATAAGTTCATTCCCTCTGAAGGGACAAAAATCACAACTCTTCATACAGGGAAAGGTGGAGCTTTTATTTTAACTTGCTGAGAATAGCAAAGGAATCTAGCAATTATTCTGGCCAGGTTTATGTTTGAGGGACACTGTCAAGTACTGTATAAAACAGATGATAAATCACTTCAGCAGTTTCTCTTAAATGCATGAAAATAATTCTTCCACTACAAGTTGCA
Source organism: Alectoris magna (assembly GCA_030625065.1). Lineage (NCBI taxonomy): Eukaryota > Metazoa > Chordata > Aves > Galliformes > Phasianidae > Alectoris > Alectoris magna. The sequence goes on from CM060560.1 coordinate 68,467,368, forward strand.
GCCTTCACCATTTGGCATCAATCTGTTCCTCCTCCTCACTTTAATTTGAATATTAAAGAATGCCACTGCTCATATGTTATACACTGAATCTGTTCTTCAGTGTCTTCTAAGTTAAGTTCACCTCCACATACCTGCTCCACAGAGTACCAAACTTCATCATGAAGATTTTGCAATTAAATGCAAGGCGAAGGAAAGAGTAGTGAAATGAAAATAAATTGAAATACTCATATCTGTTTGAATAATCCTTCGGCCATGCCCATCATTACAAAAGTAGACGTGTTGCAGGTGTAAATGGGAGAGAGTTTGTCTTCCAAGGATTGCGTCCTATGCCAGCCTGTGTTTGTGGGGAGGTAGTGGAGTTGAAAAGGAGGGATACCACACCTTTAGCCTTTTCTAGTAAATCTGTCACCACTAAGCATATTGAAAATGAACTTCTGGTAAAAGGGAAGATCCTCAAAAGGGAGAGTTTTATCTCTTTCCCCAAAGCCTCACATCCCCTTTTTATCCTGGCATACTACTGTATTGTATGAAGTTTTTCTATACCAGAGGGATCAATTCCTTACTCCTTTTTACTTCTGTGAACTCATTCATTCTTTCTAACCCTACTATTGCACTGAGGAGCCTGCACTGGGTCCCCTTCTGTTCTGCAGAAATTACATCCTTAGAGGCACTGAGTCTCAAGCCTTTATCTCTCCCAACATAGAAAAGCATTCTTTACACTTTCCCTATGAGGACAGGCTGAGAGAGCTGGGGTTATTCAGCCTGGAGAAGAGATGGCTCCAAGGTAATCTGATAGCATCCTTTCAGTACCTAAAGGGGAGCTACAGGAAAGAAGGGGACAAACTCTTTAGCTTTTGTCTGTGGTTACAGGACAAGGGGAAATAATGGTTTCGAACTCAAAGACAGATTTAGTTTAGATATAAAGTCTTTTGCAGTGGGGGTAGTGAGGCACTGGAACAGGTTGCCCAGTGATGTGGTGGATGCTCTATCCCTGGAGACACTTAAGGTCAGGCTAGATGGCACTCTGAGCAACTTGATCTCCCTGTGGATGTTCCTGTTCTTTGCAGGGGAGTTGGACTAGACGACCTTTAAATGTCCCTACCAACTGTGAGAATTCGATTCAATGATTAAATAGCTGAGTCAACCTTGGATTTCTGTTACACTTCTGGGTCTGTACAGTATTTACCGGGTTTCTCTTTGGAGCTGGTGGTGGTGTCCTTTGGGTAAGGTATTTGCTAGGAAGGCCCATCTGTACAAATGCAAGGCAGGGAAGGGCTGGCTGAACAACAGCTCCCTAACAACACAAAGGGTCTGTGCTTATAGTGGAACACAAGCTAAAAGTGAGCCAGAAGTGTGAAAATTGCACTTTAGGAGACATATTGTCTGCACAACACATTAAGTGGTCCTTCAAGTCTTCTTGAAGCTCTTGAAGCCTCAGATGGAGTGCTAAATATTACTTAGAGTATTTTAATTAAGAAAGGATGCGAATCATTTGGACAGACACCAGAGATGAACACTGAGAATGATCAGAATTTGAAAAAAAAAAAAGGCCTCAGGAAGATGTCTGAATAGGGATTGTTTAGAAAGAAAAACAAAACAAAACAAAACAAAAACCAGTTAAACCAACAAAGAGGAAAATGATAAATGTCTTCAATATATAAATGAAAGTAAGGAAGCTTTTCTACCAGCTACCTACAAGAAATAATGGATCTGTATTTCAGAAAATGGAGTTATTTGAGAAAAGAGCAAAAACATTCTTATTGTCAATAGCCATAGAACTGTGGAATAATTTACTCAGTAGTTCTATAAAGCCTTACTCAGTAAAAGTATGTGTAAACAAACACCTATAACAGATGCTGATGAAAATGACATTATCTACAGATAACCCTTCTGTCAGAGCAGAGTGAGAATAAATGCCTAAAATTTCTTCCTGTTTCCTATGTGTCTTTGTTATTTTCTCATCTTAAGAATAAAGCCCAATAAAATGTAAGGCATTTCAAAAGTCCATATATATGCATTTCACATTAATATCTGCCCATGCTGTTTTGCACAGGAAAGTACGCCCCACATTCTTCAGACTGACCCAGCATCCATCATCATACAGCAGTCTTCGTTCTCTCCAAGTCCTCATATTTTTAAGTGAGCTTGGTAGGCTCAGAGAAAAGTCAGCTTAATGTATGGCTCTTCCAGGATTTTCAAGTAACCTTCAAGTTTTTCCTGCTAGCTGTCTTTTCCTCATCTTATGATGAATTGTGAGGTCTGCCAGAAAACACACAGAAAAGGAAAATGATGACCCTTCTTTCCTGTATTTTTCTAAACATCTGTTATTTACTACAATATAAATTGTAACAGAAGTTTCCAACTCAGGAAAAAACACACTTAGCATATGAATCACCAAACATAAACACATCTGTCCCTAAAATTTTGGATATTACAAGAGTCCACATAATCTTACACCCAATAGACAAACTGCAGACTAAGCAATTAGGTTTTGCCTTACTTTCTAAATGTATCCTGTTGAATTTCATAGAATCATAGAATCATAGAATCACAGAATCATAGAATGGCCTGAGTTGAAAAGGACCACAATGATCATCCAGTTTCAACCCCCCTGCTATGTGCAGGGTCGCCATCCACCAGACCAGGCTGCCCAGAGCCACATCCAGCCTGGCCTTGAATGCCTCCAGGGATGGGGCATCCACAGCCTCCTTGGGCAACCTGTTCCAGTGCATCACCACCCTCTGTGTGAAAAACTTCCTCCTAATATCTAACCTAAACCTCCCCTGTCTCAGATTAAAACCACTCCCCTTTGTCCTATCACCCTCATAAACAGCCATTCCCTTTCCTGGTTATATGCTCCCTTCAAGTACTGGAAGGCCACAATGAGGTTTCCCTGGAGCCTTCTCTTCTCCAAGCTAAACAAGCCCCGTTCCCTCAACCTTTCCTCATAGGAGAGGTGCTCCAGCCCTCTGATCACCTTAGTGGCTCTCCTCTGGACCCGCTTCAAGAGCTCCAAGTCCTTCCTGTACTGGGGGCCCCAGGCCTGGATGCAGTACTCCAGATGGGGCCTCACAAGAGCTGAGGGGGACAATCACCTTCCTCTCCCTGCTGGTCACCCCATTTTTTAATGCAGCCCAGAACACAGTTGGCTTTCTGGGCTGCAAGCGCACACTGCTGGTTCATGTCCAGCTTCTTGTTCACCGGGTGCCCCAAGTCCTTCTCCACAGGGCTGTTCTCAAAGAGATCTTCACCCAGTTTTTACAAATACTTGGGATTGCCCCAACCCAAGCACAGCACCCTGCACTTGGCCTTATTGAACCTCATTAGGTTCACATGGGCCCACTTCTCCAGCCTGTCCAGGTCCCTCGGAATGGCTTCCCTTCCTTCCAATGTGTCAACTGCACCACTCATCTTGGTGCCATCTGCAAACTTGCTGAGGGTGCACTCGATGCCATCATCTATGTCATTGACAAAGACATTGAAGGGCACCAGTCCCATGACCAACCCCTGAGGGACACCGCCTGTGACCAGCCTCCACCCTGACACAGAACCATAAATCACAACCCTTTGGCAGTGTCCAGCCAACCAATTCCTAATCCATTGAACAGTCCATCCTTCAAATCCATGCCTCTCTAATTTAGAGAGAAGGACGTGGTGAGGGACCATGTCAAAGGCTTTGCAGAGGTCCAGGTAAATGACATCCATCGCCCTTCCCCCTTCCACTGGAGCCATCACTCCATCATACAAGGCCACCAGATTGGTCAGGCAAGATCTGTCCTTGGTGAAGCCATGCTGGCTGTCTCGAATCACCTCTTTGTCTCGTATGTGCCTAATCATAGCTTCTAGGAGGATCTGCTCCACGATCTTCCAGGGCACAGAGGTGGGGCTCACCAGCCTGTAGTTCCCCAGGTCTTCCTTTTTCAGTTTCTTAAAAATGGGAGTAAAGTTTCCATTTTTCTGGTCACAAGGACTTCAACAGACAGCCAGGATTTTTCAAATATGATGGAGGGCGGCATGGTAACTACATCTTCTATCTCCTTCAGAACCCTAGCATTTAATAGAAACTACTCTGACAGAAAGCAATTAGGACAATTTTCTTCCACTCTCAAAGCACTTTCTCAATCTATTCCATGGGTGTCCAACATTGATGATTTTTTTCAGAAATCTTGAAACCTCTTCTCAAATGTCTTTATCAAAATGAAAAGCACAGCTGTGTTTTAAGTCTCTACTAAATCTTAAAAACCAGATTATTCCACTGAATTATGGTGTGGTTATCTTGATGGAAATATTAATAATATACTGCGCTTTTAATTTTCCTTCTTTTTAATGTTAAGGGGATTAATGAATGGACATTCAATTAATGAATGGACAAAATAATATTTCAAAATATATTTTTAGGTTCTAGTTAGCTATGTGACCAATACACTTAAAAGTTTGTTTCAAATATGCACTTCTGTCTGAAACTATTTTCCCCAAATTGGTCTATCTATAGGACAGATGTCAGCCAAGGTCCCACGGAGGAGTTGCCATGTAGTTACTTGAGATACCAAGGTATGTCCAGGCTTGCCTATCGTACTCTGATGTGACAAATCTCTTTCCAAAGGTGCCCATTTTTCCTCCATTTTCCACAGAAGGTAGGCTTCTCAGCCTGACATAGTTCTCTCTCGAATGTCCAAGAGTCAGGTGAGAAGACCTCTTATAAATACTTCAAATTGGTATCAAACAGTCTGACTCTAAGGATTTAATTTTTCTGTGAAAAAATATTAATATTAGAAATGCCTGTTTTTACTAGGAAAACTCAGTGCCTTATCAGCTTCTTTCCATTGGTACCCAGCCACAGACTGAGAGGTAATAAGCTCAAACTGAAACACAGGATGTTCCCCTGGATGAGAAGAAGATGGTTGTTTTACTGTGTGAGTAGTGGAACGCTGGCACAGTTGTCCAGACAGGTTGCAGTTTCCTCCTTAAACTTTTACAACAGCCACCTGGGCATGGTCCTGGGGAACCTGCACAGAGTGGCCCTGCTGAAACAGGGGTAGGACCAGATGGCATCCAGAGATCCTTTCCAGCTTTAACCACTCTGTGTTTCTGTGATTTAATTATGCATAACTCATTGGTAAAGTATGGGATAGTCATCATGAGTTATTTTAATAACATTTTAAAAGCTACAAAACAGATTTGTCTATGATGTTTACAATTGGGGATTTTGGCATTTTCCATAGCATGAGAAATCAAAGCATTCATTCTGCACAGATCAGTTGGGCCACATTAAGGCAGTCGAGGAACTGAAATATATTTTTGACATTAGCAAAGGTTTATGATAAATTTTAAATTCCCTAGAAGTTACTAGGAACAAAGGTGTCATAAATACCTACTCTGTAATAAAGCTGAACTGTCCAAAGAGATTTATTTGCTCTTCCCAGCCCATAGCTGTCTTAATCTAATATTCTGTTTGTACAACTACTTAGATAGGGGAAATCTAAATGAGAAACTGTCCTCTCTGTTTTTCAATATTTTGTTAATATTTCTAAAATTATTTTCCATGGAAGATGCATTCATTTACTGAAGTCCCTTGGTATTTAATTCTACCTTAAAATTGTACTTTAAAACAAATTAAGTGTGGTCAAAAGTTCAAACTGAAGATTATATTTGATATATGTACGTCAGAAACTGCTTACAATATTTATTTACACTCTGTCCAGTACAGATATCTAAGACAAATGTTCATATTGCAGAAATAACCTACTACCTTTCAGCTACCTTGATTTAGAAGAAACAATATACCTTTTGTCAAAATCAGCTAATAAAAGGCTATTGAAAGTTCACATTGATTCATTTTTTCTATTAAAAGAAAAGATTATTAAACTTGTTATATACCACAGCAAACTGAAATTACGTGGAAGAACTCCGAAATGTCACATAAATTTTAGATTGACTCTACGACTTTTTCACGTTACCATCATATCTGTGGGGAGTACTGTAGAGGTAAAGAAAACATTTCTTTTCTTTCTTCTTACAGGAGAGACTCAAAGATATTAGAAAACATAGTTTCTTAAAACAGCTGTAATTCACAGTCTGCAGTTACACATGAAATCTATGTGGTGATTCTGATAAACTACTGTAAACATCAACAAAAGTTGGCTTAAGATGATGCAAAATAACTATCTGGAAGGAATAGTTGCAAGAAGGATGTAAATTATGTTCCTTAAATTTTTACTTATAGGAATTTATCACACTCTTATTCAATAAGACAGCTCACATACATAAAGTTTGTGGGATGATAACTGGAGGGTGTGCATTCCCTAAAGACAACCTGGAAAGACTGTTTTGCCCTTGATTTCCCGATCTAAACTAAAAGAGTTGTTGCTGCATTTGATTTATTACCTCCCAAACCCACAGCATGTTTCAGTCACAAAAATAATTGTGTTATACAGTCATTTATTTAAAAATTTATTAAAATTTAATTAAAAATTTATTTTAAAAAATTAAAATTAAGGGAAACAGATATAATAAGCTATTAGTTGTACTTATCCGTAAAATTTCGCCATGGAAGAATGATGACCTACTCATCTAAACTGCCCTGTCTTGGTCTAGCAAGTTTAGAAAAAAATCTGCTGTATTCCTCTGTGGTTAATTCTGTGACCATATTTGACACATAACAGTTGCATGGTATTTAGTTCTGTAAATTGTTAAAAGTTTTGTGCAAGTCCTTTAAATAAATATGAAATTAATGATGTCAAGAAAGGTCGTCTGGATCTTCTTAGGATATAGATGCATCAGTAATGTTTATTTCCATCTTTTTATACAGTTACTTACAAATAAATATATATTTATAAAGGTACTGTTGATGAACTTGGGATAGCCTTAATTTTCAAACATACTTAGGAGTCTAAGCTCTCTTTTTGTCACCGATGTAATCTTGAAAAACACGTCTGAGAGACTTAGTAAGAACCTCAGATTTTTTTTTTCTGGCAGTGCTAAGTGTGCTAATTCAAAGACTGGGACAAGTCTCAGAAAAGAAGAAATCATTCAAATAGAGCAGAAAGATCTGAGGAGAAGACAAGAGTTCAGTTGGAAGGGAACTACAAGATAGTTAAGTCCAACTGTCTGATCACATCAGGGCTAACCAAAAGTTAAAGCACAATAATGACAGCATTATTCAAATGCCTCTTGAACACTGACAGATATGCGGCACCAACCACCTCGCTAGGAAGACTATTCCAGTGTTTGGCCACCCTCATGGTAAATGTTTCCTTGTGTCCAGTCTGAACAGCTTTGTGCCATTCTCGTGTATACTGTCATCAGTTCCCAGGAGCAAAGCCTGACACCTCCCTCTGCTTCCCCTCCTCAGGGCACTGCAGGGAGGGAGCGAGGTCACCTCTTGTTTTCCTTCTCTCCAGACTGGGCAGCCCAGTGCCCTCAGCCTCTTCTCATGGGGCATGCCTTCAGCCCTGCTACTGGTGCCTTCCTCTGAGTGCTTTCAAGGAGCTTAACATCCTTTCTATACTGTGCAGCTCAGAGCTGGCCGCAATACTCAATGTGAGGCTACACTAGCAGTAAATAGAACAGGAGAATCACCTCTTTCGACCAGCTGGCCGTGCTGAGCTTAGTGCGCTCCACATTGCAGTTTGGCCTCTTGGCTGACATAGCATGCTGCTGGCTCATGCTGAGCTGCTGTTACCAGCACATCCAGATTCCTTCCTGCTGAGCTGCTCTCCAGCCCCTGGTCTCCCAGTCTGTGCCTGCGTGTGGTATTGCTCCATCCCAGATGCAGTACCCAACATTTTCATTTGTTGAACTTCATGACGTTGCTGATTATTCAGGGATCCGATGTACCTAGATCCTTTCACAAGGCCTCTTGTTCCTCCAGACAGTCAGCAGCATCTCCTAGTTTAGTATCATCAGCAAATTTGTCATTAGCAAATTTGTTAAAGATGCACTCTGCTCCTGCTTACAGATAATTGATAAAAATGTTGAATGGTACTGGCACTGCAACTGAGCCCTGGGGGATACCACTAGTGACTGGCTACCAACCAAATGTATTCCCATTCACTATGACTCTTTGAGCTCTGCCATTCAGCCAGATCATCACCCAGCAAGGCATGAAACTACCCAGCTCACAGACTGAACCTTGATATTTGCTATTGACTTACTTAAAAAATAATTCATTTATTGACATCACACTAAGTAAGGTCAATGAAAGTTTAACTTTGGCTTTCTTGTTTTCTACCTGCAGCCAGCAGTCACACTTCCCAGCACTCCAGCAGTAGGCAGGACTCATTCCACTAAGTCTTATTAATACTGATAGTATTATAGCTCTGGGAAAGGACCAAAGCTTTTAGTTTGCCCTTTGTTATGGTGCTTGTGTTGGTATGCAAGTATTTTGGATGTGCTCCCTGGATTTCTATGGAGGCTCCCATTAGCCTTGCTACCCTCAGACAGTGCTGTACCATCCCTTGGCTTAAATTCAGTGTTCTTAGCGGAATCCCTCTCCCCCACTGATCCTAGTTTAAAGCCCTCTCAGTCCACCTCACCAGGCTAAGATTCAAGAACTGTTTCCCTTCCTGAGACAGGTGGGTCCTGTCAGGGCTCAACAGACCTCTCATCTTGTAGGCACTTTAATAATTATAAAACCTAAAATTCTGGCAGAGGCACTAATCTTGGAGCCAGGAGACCTGGAATCTCTGTAGAAGACAGAGAAATGGACAGAAATAAAATATATTTATTCCTGGCATAATGTGACTGCATCAGTTATGCATCAGTTATGCCTTTTTGTACTTTTCCAATTTTTTAAAATATAAAACCCATATTTATTCTTATAGTTTTGTAGTTTTAGGTCATCTCAGAGGTCATCAATAGGGAAGAAAGTTTTGTTGCATACTTTTCACATGCGAGGGGATAATACGATGTTTTTATTGATCATAAATTCATTAGCAGTATCAGTTCAAGTCATATATTAAGCAAACAATACAATTTAGTCAGCATCACTCATGCTGAAAAGTATGAAGAGATCTCCCAGTTACCTGCTCTGCACATGTGTTTTAAATTTATATACATAACTGAAAGGAAATGAAGATGTACTCCAGAGCACAAAGTAAAATATTTCTCCAGCTATAGCGATGTACTTTATATTTTATTCACAGGTAAAATAGAATTGAATCATCTAAGAAAAATCAGACATATGGTCTCTGTTCTGATGTTTGTCTAGCAAAACAGGAGGAAGTAAATCTTCATTTTTTTTGGAAGTGAGTGTTAGCAGAGCAGTGTTGGCTGGTTAGGTCTCATTATCCAGATGCTATCACACTCTTATATTGCTTGATCATTCCCAAAGAACTTAGAGAAAGTGAGTTCTGATTCCTAGGGAAGCTCCTTGTCAAGAAATAAATTGTGTCTAGTGCTATTTCTCCACTTGTATAATATCTCATCTTTTTTTTTTCCAGCTGAATCCAGTGGCAGAGACCATCTGAAAAGAAAAACTGTTCTGTGCTATTTATTTCCAAAGTAGGATCTAGTATAGATTATAGAAAATGGAATGAGTGTGGAAATGGTAAGAGGAGTCTGACTGCTCACTCTGAGCGTGGCATGTACACAGTTCTCTTTTCACAGGGTAAAATGCCAGGACTCTTACTAGAATTTTAAATTGGTACTCAGGTGTTGCATGACATGGTTGTCGAAGAGATAGAATCATAGAATCCTTAGAGTTGGAAGGGACCTCATCCTAAACAAAACCCTTGTATTTAGTTGTAACCATAATTGATTTATTCAATCCCTTGGCACTGCATCTCATCCCGTGTATTGGTTGCCATAGCTGTTCCACAGGTAATATCCCTGTTACTGTGTCAAACTGATACTGACCAATGCTTTCAAAAAACCCACAAGAATGTCACCAAATAAAATAGATTTCTGAGACTGAGCTGTTGTGAAGTCACGAATGTCTTTTAAATAGTTTGCACACTGGACTTGTTTAAGCATTGAAAGAGGAGATGACAGGAGTAGCTTCTCCCAGTAAACTGTAACACAGTCAGATTGCAGTCTCTGGCTGAATCAAATAGTAGTAATAGTGTAAATAAATAATCACCATTTTGGTAGGTTACCTGTTTCTAGTGCTCTTACTGTTTTATTTCATAACATGGAAACCATAAAGTTGTTAACTGGTTCTTTCTGCTATCTCTTCCCAGCAGTCAGGTTACATTACTCTAAGTGTTTCAGTGTTTTTTCTTTCCTCTTTCTCTGAAAACCATATCAGTAGAGCTCTCTGATTTTGTGATTTTGTGCACTCTGTTTAGTGCTGGATAACATTGTAAGAAGTTCCTCAGCTATTTCAGGTATCCAAAATACCTTTTCATTAATATGATCCTGTATCTCAGTGAATGACTGTGTACATGACTTATAGCTCTACTCTGCAGCCTTAAAACTCACTTATACCTACATTCTAGAATTAGCAAATAGCAAAGATGAGTTGACCATTAAGAACTTTTCAGATCAGAATCATTTTTCCTCAGATTTCTGTGTCAGTTTCTTGAAAATCTTCCTGAGTCTTTCAGGTCTTTTAAAGCTGTCAAGCAGATCTCTTTACAACTGGATTTTTTGCCCTATAAGATGTTTATGGAGTGTGTCTTCATTTGAATCATGAGAAAAAAAAAAAGCCTTGAAACTTATGAGTAAGAAAAAGAGGAAAGCAGGAAAAGAAAAAGATAGGAGAAACTGATTTACCTATGAAATAACAGTCTATTCTGTTTTCAAGAAATTGATGCCTTCTAGCTCAATTAAGCTGAAATTGCTGTCACGGACCAGCAATTGTTGGTCTGGGAAATAAATGCCCACTTTCTGCTTTTGACCAGTCATTTCAGTCTGTGTGAATTTGGCTCATACAGTGCTGCAAAAAAATGATTCTGACACTCCTTCATTTTTGATGAAAACCTCATTTTTAATTATTATTATTTTTTTTTTTTTGTGGTTAACTGTACACGCATTTTTCTGTCCAGCAACTTGCATGAAAACTATTAATATCACTGCACCAGTCAGCCAGAGTAGAAGTGTCTATTCACGATGGAAGAAATTTATTGAGATGTCAACAGGGATTCAACAAAATGGAGAAAATGATGGAATTGTGGATGAAATCCAGTCTGTGGAAAACTAATTACATATGAAACCATTACATAAGGCAGATGTTTCTTTTCATTTCCTTTGTGTACCAAGTCAGTTTGACGTGACTGTAATATTATGAGAAGTCTTTTATCATATACGGCACAGCTCACTGTAGAGCTGAGATTAGAAAGTGATCTTGTAACAGTTCAGTGAAAGAAATTTGTTATTCCTCATTAAAGAATGCTGCCGTTATAAGAAAAATGTGAAGTCCAGAGGTCACTGTTCCAGCAGAGTGGAAAAAAACTAGTCTTAGCCTGATCCTTATTGCACACATCCAAAACACTACTGTACACATCTAAAATACTTGTAGACCACCCCTCTTTTGTCTTTTGTACAAGCATTCATGTCTGTTCTTGCTGTTTGGAAGGAACAGATGTGCAGAATAATTAATACAAGCCTAAAACAGTAGGAAACACCCCTTGATCTTGCTTGCAAACACCAAGTGCAGCAGCATGAGAATATACAAAAGTGGCTTGTAGAGTAAAAATGAACAGTGTTCAGCTGCCTTTTCCAGCAAATATTTCCTGCCTCTGATTTTCTTTCAAGAATGAACTTACATCTAGTAAAAGCCTCTTGACCAGATGGCTGAACCTGTAAGGCAAAAGAAATAACAAAATGAAGTTAAAAAGTCCAGAACACTGAATTTGTGGAATATTAACTTTCATCAAGACATTCTATCCATTAAAAGAACACAAAAAAACCTTTTAATTAAGCGTGAATGTTGATGATGTAAAAGTAGTGACATTAGGTCAAATAATTCATTCTCCAGACCAAAGCCAGTTTCAGTTCTAATTCTAATTTGTTTATTCCAAAAAGCCTAATATAATAATACATTGATTTTATGCAGTCAAACTATTTAAAAGACCCACAAAGGGACAAAAGTTGTGTGGATGTATATGTTTACATTTGTGTTTTTATATCTGCTAATTTAATTTTTGCATGAGAGTCAGATGTACAGGCAGAATATTTGTCTAATCATGGGGTACTGGTTTCAAGATATGAAAACTTAAAAGACTGATCATGTGGTAAGTTATTATATTCTCTATACAAAACGGATTATTAAATACAGATAGCTTTTAGTTTTACAGGTTCCATGGGTTCTTGTCAGTCCATCAGCTTGATAATTATCGATCTGTTTTAACACTTCATCATTTTTTTGAAAGCAGTCCACAATCTTGTTTTGTATTTTATTTTATTAACTTACTCATTAACAATTCTCTTAACTTTTACAAGGCCTCCTCACTTTGCATATTCATTTTAATAAAAAGAAACAATTCCCATTAATCTTGAAGAAAAAGAAAAAAATCAGTCTGCCATAATTAATTTACAGATGGAATCCTGTAGAGACCGATTTTATCTCTTTCATCCCAATAGTATCAGAGTTAAAGAGTTTTAGGCAAAAAAGAGACATACCTGAGAGTTTTTAAAGTGACTGCTTTTCAGTTATGGCAGTGGCCTGGCCAGATTCAGAAACGAATGAAGGCACCAGCAGATGCGTGTTCCCATGATAATTATCACTGTTATCACACTCACAATTTTCCTTTCTGTTTTTGTAAACACAGACCTTGATCAGAAACAGAATTAGACACTAGCTGTGGGTCCAGAGGAGTACCACAAAGATGGACAGAGGGCTGGAGCACCTCCCATGCAAGGGCAGGCTGAGAGAGTTGGGGCACTTCAGTCTGGAGAAGAGAAGGCTCGTGGGGACATTATAGCGGCCTTGCAGTACCTGAAAGGGACCTACAGGAAAGCTGGGAGGGACTTTTTATAAGGGCATGTAGCGAGAGGATGGGGGGGAAATTGGCTTTAAACTGGAAGAGAGTAGATTTAGACTAGATATTAGGAAGAAATTCTTTACTCTGATGGCAGAGAGACACTGGAACTGATTGCCTGGGGAGGTTGTAATTGCCTCCTCCATGAAGGCATTGAAGGCCAGGCTGGATGGAGCTTTGATCAACCTAGTTTAGAGGGAGGTGTCCCTACCTATAGCAAAGGGGTCGAACTAGATGATCTTAAATGCCCTTTCTAACCCAAACCATGCTATGATTCTATGATTCTATGATTCTTTGATAATCTAGTCACTCATAAACTGGCAAGACCATGGGGGTGGAAAGTAAACATCTTGGTCCCTAAACACCACTGATTACCAGCCTTAGAGGTCGATGGCATCCTGGGCTCTGCCAGTGATATCCCAGGCTCCATCAGAAGAAGGGTGGCCACCAGGAACAAGGAGGTTATTGTCCCTTTCTACTATGCCCTCATGAAGCCCCATCTAGCATACTGCATCCAGGTCTGAGGCCTCCAGTAAAGGAAAGAAGTGGAGGTGTTGGAGGGGGTCCAGAGGAGGGCCACAAAGGTGATCATGAGGCTGGAGCACCTCCTCTAGGAAGACTGACTGAGGGAGCTGGGCTTGTTCAGCCTGGAGAAAAGAAGGCTGCAAGGAGACCTCACTGCAGCCTTCCAGTATTGAAAAGGAGATTATAAACAGGAAGGGAATCAATTTTTTACAAGGGTAGACAGTGATGGAACAAGGGGGAATGGTTTTATGCTCAAGGAGGGAAGGTAAATTTGGATGTCAGAAGGAAGGCCTTTAGAGAGAGTGGTGAGGTGCTGGAACAGGCTGCCCAGAGAGCCTGTGGATACTCCATCCCTGGAATTGTTCAAGACCAGGTTGGATGGGCCTCTGGGCTTCCTGGTTTAGTACCAGATCTGGAGGTTTGTGGCCCTGCATGTGGCAGGGGGCTTGGAACTTGATGATCCTTAAGGTCTAACCCAAGCCACTCATTCTATGATTCTATGATTCTATGATTCTATGATTCTAAGATTCTAAGATTCTATGAACAGGGAAGGGGTTCAAAGTGTGACATATTTTGGAGGGTATAAATGATGGAACATTTTCTGTACAGCCTTTTCAACTGTTAAGCCATGCAAAAATATGCCCTTTGTATGCAATTAGATGTCAATTAGATTAACACTTTTATGGTGATTTTTTTATGTGGAAAAGAAATCTAATATTCTAAAAAACTGCACAGAAGTGAGACTTTGTATTGCTAATGGTAAATTTACTACTGGGCTCTTTTAATGCACTTTTTTCAGTCAAGCCAAATTAAAAACAGCAATCATCAGCAACCAAAGTATATATTTGCTATGAAGAGTCTGGAACACTTGTTTAAAAAAAAGTCTACAGCTGATTATTATTATTGTTATTTATGCCACTTATGTCATCCATGCCAATTACTCATTTGTTTTCTGTCTAGCTGATGCTTGAGTAATCTATGTTAAACAAGACTTTTTGGAATACTGTGTTCATTTGAACCAATTGGAACAATTAAAGATGGTCTGGTACACTGTTTCCAAACTGGAAATATTCCTGAGGGGAAGAGGAATTTTTATGGCAAATACAGCTCTCTTACACAGTTACAATCACGTGAAAAACTAGGAGAAACACTTTCACTGTTATGATATAGAATTTATGAGGTATGTACAGTTGCATAAGCATTAACATTTGACTACCACATGCATTGTTTCAGATCAAAATTTAATTCTGCATGACCACTGAAGTGAACTTTACTGTGAAATTCATTTAATAGTTAATTTAACATGGACTAAAAGCTTAGGTAGAAAAAGGGAATAAATGCAAATAAGCAATTATTGAAAAACATTCCATTCAGATGTGAAAATGTTACCCTACAATTTTAGCTGGAAATGAATAATTTGTTCCAAGACTGAGGACAGCCCAGTGTTTCATTAACTACTTATTTGTGGTGATCTAATTTGGGAATTGTATTTTCTAATCCAGATGTTTCCTTTATTACACATCTCTACTTTTTTACAGACTGGTAAGAGCAGATTGGAAGGTGTCTTTCTGTCTCCAACACATGTTCAGGATTTTTGTCTCCCTTGGTTTTCCACTGCTTACTTTTATAAAGTCTTTAGATCTATTCAATGTCCTGCCAGATCTCCTCTCCTACTCTCATGCTCTCATCTTCCCACCAAAAGCAAAACCAACCAATTGAAATCCCTTAAACTCAGACACGCCTATGTATATATTGACAGTAAAGACAATTGTTAAAACACAATAACTGACTAAGAGTATTTTTTATTGAAAAATGATTTAATAAAACAGAAAAGGAAAAGAAGATAAATAAAAATCATAGAAAAGCTGTATTCAGTTTACTGAATACAGTAAACCAGGCGTTTTGTTCTTAAGAATCTGCTAGTCACAGACTTGTGCTAGATTAGTACCTCCACCATATTACTCACTTAGGTCTGGGTTCATCTCATCCAAGTGTAAGTACCACAAGTATGGCACCTAACCATACTATGTTGTCTCCCTTACAAGGAGGAAATGAACAAGAACAATTTGGCCTAGTCAAGAGCGATTGGGAATAAAGTCCTGTAATGACTGAAAACAAAGTGTGGTGTCTAGCTGGTTGAATCTGATTAGACAGCCTTTTTCAGAAAAGTTTTTAAAACACAGGATCGCTAAAAGCTCTCATTTTTGTCCTAATTATGGTTGTGAATCAGTAAATAAACAGGAGCATGTTCATCATCATTTCACAGTAGATCATGGGAGGTAATAAGATGTAAATATTTAGATATGAGCATTTGTACTGGTCAGTATTTACAAATGCAAAGCCATATTTGAGAAAGAATGTGAATGGCTAGGATTTTGCGCATTTATTTTAAAGAAGAAAACTCTGGCTTCCTGAATTCTAAAAGAAAATTTACTAACTGAACAGTAGAACAGAGCAGAGGGAATGATCAGAGGTCAAATAATCCTTAACAGCTTTAAAAACACAAGAGAATTAATTTAAAAATAAGTTTATTGATACAAAATACTGATAAAGTTTCATTTCAGTATTAGAACAAGCATTTGAAATATTTCTTCTTATACCTGATTTTCAGTGGATTAAAATGTCTGGCAGAAAGAGGCTGAGAAAGAGTTCTTTTTCGTCTTAAAAATATGAAGCTGTGAGAAGGAGATTTAAATTTCACCTTTCAAAAGTTTTAGCAATTTTCTTTCTTCATATGGATACATATAATCTTTCAGCTGTTTTTCATAATGAAAAAAAGCTTATGGAATGTTATGTTTCCCTGTTTTTGAAGCCAAATACATCACAGTAATAGGCTTAGTCTGGGAGCAGTGTGTAGGATGGAGAGGTATTGTAAAGCTGTGCATTAACCTAAATCCTCAGTTACATTCCACCCTGCTACTGATCATATTCCCTACTAAATCACCTTATACACTTCTGAAGACCCCATAGATAGGTTCTGTAGAATCCTTCATGTATCAAATGTGGCAGAACAAAATTGTAAAGAGTAGAGTAAAAGGAAAAGTCGGAGTGTATTTTTTCATTTATTTTTACCCACACTCTTAGTTTCACATGCAACAGTTATAGTATTTTAACAATGGATTTATGTCTTTCCTGACAAATTCAAAAAGAATGAACAAACATACTTTCAACTGAGAATTATACAAAGTTAAAAACAAGGTACGGTTCATCACAATAAGGTAGATTTTCAGTCTGATGTGATTAAGATGATTCAAATCTGGAAATTCTATTTTGTTTTTCCTTATCTCTAGATTAGTGGCTTACACAAAGATAACAATGTGAAGACGGACAAAATGTTGACTTTTCAGGTAGATGCTTTAACTTCTTAACCATCTCTTTGAATTCTGGCTGTACATATCTGTCTTTGAGTACTTTTTTTCCACCAAGGAAACTGAAAAAAAACTTGGATAAGTCTTTCTGCTTCATTGACTGTTATGTCCTGACCAGAAAAATGCAGTTTATGGGTCAGAGTTAGGTACTCAAGATCCAATTCTTAGGACCATCTGGGGCCCTAAAATATTTCAAGATTTGGGTGGTCCATAGGGTCTGTGGATACCATTATGGCACTAGGGTAGTGGTAGCTCTGAAGAAAGCCACAGCCTCAGTGTTGGGGCTGTTTGCTGATACTGCAGAGAGTGTAAGAAAATATTCTGTTTTGTGGAGAAAAAAAATAAAAATGTTGTTTTATTGGGATTCTCACCTCCAGATTTGTCTGGATGTTTGTGTACTGGCTCAGTCCTTCCTCAGACACTCACAAGAATGCAGGTGGTGATCCTGCCATGTATTTTTATTCCACACCTTGGAAGTAAGCATGTGGGAGATACAGATGTTTACCTTTTCTGTCTGGAAATATCCAGGCATCAAAAATAGTGTATGAGCAAGGATTGTTACTTTACCCATTTTCTACTGAATGTTTTCTTGTTAGCATGGATTAGATAGCCCTTCACTGGGCCTGAGGGAGAGGAGGAGTGAATAGATGAGCCTATTATGAGTAATACCTGAGAAGGGCACAGCAATGTTTTTGTCCCTTCTGTCCTGAACAGAGCCATGTCTAACTCAGTCTCATTTTCATTCACTGTGCTTTACCTAATCATCCTTACCAAATCTGTGTTCCTAGCTAAAGAAGGTAGTGAAATAAGTAATTTGTGAATCTTAGTAGAGTTTAGTCCTGTTTATTCCACATCCATGGACATGTGCAGCATCATCTATAAAATGCCTTTAAGAGCTGAATACAGCACAGCAGCCCATATGTTTTAATCATCCCACAGGACAGGCAGTCATTTCAGGAGAATTTATCTATCTATATTTTCTACTTGAAACCCAATGTGGTGAC
The DNA here is from genome assembly GCA_030625065.1 of Alectoris magna. Lineage (NCBI taxonomy): Eukaryota > Metazoa > Chordata > Aves > Galliformes > Phasianidae > Alectoris > Alectoris magna. Next base: position 68,485,185 of record CM060560.1, read on the forward strand.
TGGACCTCTTTGCTTCCCCTAGTTCAATTGGCAGAGCTGATCCTACGCTGTACGTGTCTACAAAATTACACTATCAGAAGACTTTTGCTGCTGTGATACTTCTTGTTTTTACTAGCTTATTTTAAAAGCATTCCATTTGACTAAATAGTTTGCTCTCCCAAACACTGAATAATTATTAACTTGATATTTTCACTGTAGGCCAGTGGAATCATTACTTACATAGAGATTTCTCACCATCTGTACAGGAATTCTGTCAGTCATGCTACTAGCAGGCAAGCATACCTTCTTTTCATCTAATGGGGGATCATTTCTCCTCCCCCCTTGCTCTTGTAGTACAAAGAGGAATTTAGTTGCAACTCTAGATTCACATATTTCACATCTGTCATCAATTATTATAGGCATAGAGAGTAAAGAGTGATATGTATTCTATACTACTATAGATTACTTTAAAGGAATTCTGCTTCCACTGGAGCAGCAATTTGGTTGTATTTTTAGCATTTAATCCCTCTCTTGTAATTACAGCCTTTCCATGCCTTAGAGTTAAAAAAAAATGTTTTATAACTATCTACAGTGACCACTTCAGAGGATCAAAGTAATCCACTGTAGCTAAAGATCCAGATTCACTGAATACAATGAATTTCAAAGATCCACTTGCCTCATATCTTGTTTTGGTTAACGGCTATTTTCCTCACTTTGTGCACAATTATAGTAGGTCCACTGAAGGGAAAGTGATTCACTGGTGTTCTGAGAGTGGATAATCAGGCCTGGTACGTTTGCGAATAAGCTATAACAATAATGCTATTTCCTAAAAATGAATGTACATAAATAGGCATGTGAATAGAATATGTATGCATATCTCTGCTTTACATATGTGGTTTGTGTGTGCTGTGATTGATTCCTCCATCTTGGAGTACATATACATTTATTTTTAAATGAATCTGAGAAGTACTTTAAGTTTTTGACTTACTATGTGTCTTAGAACCATATAGTGACACATGTAATTCATCACAAAGTTTAAAAACTTTTTTTTTTTTTCCATAGAGATCTGTTTAGTATTTGTGAGTTGATACCACAGAACATTTGCTTTGAAGATTTTCTTGAAAAAAAATCATGATTGTGCCTTAAGTCTATCAATTAGCGTATTATGTCAAAATTGTACTGATGGGCCTCATCAGCAACCTACTGTGGGAGTTCTTCTGCTATTGGCTTTACAAGTCTTTGGAACATATCCATGCCTTGATTGCGAGTGTACATACACAAAGAATAAATCTGGCTCAAGTCACATAAACTGTTTAGAACAAACTTGGTTTAGAATTTTTCTATTATTACTACTGGTATTGCTCACAGGATTTCTACTTATTTCAAAAAGCACAGTTTACACTGCCTGGACTTTTGTATATTCATTTATCCTTCACATTGCTTGTGCAGGACAATTACTTTCCTGTTTACCTTTCATTTAAAAATAAATAAGTAAATAAATAAACTCTGAACACTCAACTTAAACCAAAGGGAAGAGTATGTTGATTAATAATTTGCTTTTTCCTCAAAATATATTTACATGAATGCTAAGAAATATGGTTAAATCTACATTTGTATATCATGCACTTACCCTTCAAGCTGAGCTGCTTTTCATTTTCATAACCTTCTGATACGTTCTTTGGGTCTGTTTGAATACGAAAACAGAAACACAAGAGAACTATGAAGTATTTCCAGACCAACTAGGATATGAATGCCCAGACACTATTCCCCTCAAGCCCATTGTTTGAGGAAACTCTAAAATGCATGTACAAATGGTTTGTTAAAATAAATAGGGATGAATCCATATTTTTCTAGTATCAAAGTTTTTGTTCTGTGGAATAGTAGGCAGTGAATCTTGCACTTTCTTTTAAACTAGTTCTGGTTTCCTTTGTGATTGAAAATCATTAACAGAACTGTCCACCAATCTAAAATGATATTGGTGCTATGGAGAAAGGTGCTTTAATAAGTTATAACAAACTCAAGAATACTTTCATTCTCCTACATGAACATTTTTAGACACTGTCACACAATTTAGCTTTAATGTACTGGAAAGTATGCATTAATTAAATTTCAAACACAGGATCCCTTATTCCACAGCCTGTCTTCTCAGTCACAGCATTTCTGTGGCTCTCCCACTTTTCATTTCAGGATAGTGACATTACAGTACAGGCAAGTTACACAAGTGACTCAGGTCTCAGGCCATTGCAGGGAAGCCTGATCTCCATGTGATCACTGATGAATCTATTTCCATTTCTTCATTTTGGCAGAGTAATATAGGTTCTTGAGATGAACAGTCATGACATCTGGTTTACAATATGTCTTTCTAACCCACATATTCCCCTAAGAGAAGAGAAACTGGTAATGATGGAAGATTATAATCTGTGAACAAAAAAGAGTCATGCCCAGTACTCTGGACATCACATCTGAGCTTCCATGCAGCTGTGTCACTTGGTGCTTTTTGAATAGTCTTATATTTGTAACATATAAAAGATACCCAGGCAAGGACTTTGTTATGGCAGAGGTTGTAAACAATATATGACTATGTTTCAAATGCACCCCTGAGGATCTTCTGTTTAGCATCTGGCCCTCATCCACCCTTAGATGCTCAGCCAACCAGAACCAAATACAGAATTCATCTCCTTATTACCAGTTTTCTGAAGTATTGGAATTTAAATGCTCGTACACTGGCCAAAGATAGATAAAAAATATGTTCATTTTGCACATTGCAAACTGGATTAATTGAAGCATACTGCTGAACATAGAAAAAAACCATTTCTGAAATCAAAAGAATTTAATAGAAGTGAGAAAAAAATATTTTTCAAACACAACACTCAGTCTCTTGCAAATAACTACAAGCCTAAAGTTATGAATCATACTTTATGCCAGTGGGAGAATTCTGGCCATACTCAGATCTCTTTGTGTCATTCTAGAAGATGATAATCTGAAAAGAAGATGAACCAAAAAAGATCATGAGTTGGAAGAAATCTTGAGGAGACAAAGGCTATTTCTCTGTTAGACATATTTGCATTATTCATTTAAAATTTGAAAAGTATGCGCATTTACTAATTTCTGTATTCTTCATCAAGGAAGTGTAAAATTGAAAAACTGAAACGTGGAATTTAGAATATATTTTACAGAGAACTTTTAAATCTACAATATGACTGTTCGAGAAATACTGAAGCTAACTTTCTATGCACTATAGATATTAAACTTTTTTTTTTTTAAGAAATTCCTCACTTTCTGATGCCATCCAGGTGTTGAATAAATAAGCTCCTCAATCTTGTGATTGCTGTAATTTTCATTTAAATTTATTTTCATTTAAATTATTATCAGTGGTATTGTAGGCATAACTTATTCTTCACAGTAGTGGACTGCTGCTAGTATGAAGTGAGGGAAACTTTGAAACATTTGTTATGACTTCCATAATGATAAATAGTCTGATGAAATATAAAATACTCAATAAAGGTAAGACACTATCTAGAGAAGATATGCGATTTCATTCCAGCCCTATGAACATTAAGTCTCAGAACCACATCTCTTCTGCTTATCCCGCTTATATTTGTTCTGGCCATGATCAATGCTTTATTTTTACATATCGTCTTGGCAGAAATGAAAAATAATATCCAAAATGGCTCCAAGAGAGAAACCATTAGAAGAACCATTCTAATAGGACACATGGTTTAAAGAAATACCTCAAAAAGGAAGAGAAAGCATTGTTGCATTAGAAGTGGTAAAGCAGTATAAAAAAAAAAAAAAAAAGTTATAAAAAATTACAAAATATTTAGATGCTGGGTGTGGCTTCAGACTGCATTCAGTTTTATTGTTCAGTAACATTTGTGAATAATCTGAGACTTTTTTTTTGTTCCAGTGAATGTTCTCAGGCAGCAGACTTGAAATCTGTAAGACATGATTCTGTCTGAAAATGTGTTCCAGCAAACAGAACCAAAATTTGTTGTGGGTGGAGTGACTGTAGACCTTTGTTCTTCCAGCCGAGGAGCAGAACCAAAATCCTGTGGCATGGCACTTAGAAAGTAGACACCAAGGATTTCACTCAAAGGATGGCCGTGTACACATATTTAAGTCCTAAGTTCAAATACACAAAGAAGAAGAGCAGTGGTTCAGTAACTTTGATTGTCTAACTTGTCTGTAATAACAATTTCTGGTTATTAATAAATTCATGCTAAATGCACACATTGTGCAAATTTTCTTATCTCTTAATACCCAGTCACTACAACCCTGCAAAAAGCATTTTCATTGACTAAACTGGTTTCCTATATATAAAAATACTTGTCAGCACCTAGAAGTATATCTGTTATAATTCCCTTCAGAAGCTTTAGAGAAAGTGGTGACAATGTAGTTAATAAAAACTAGAAAACTTTAAAAAAATAAAATCCTTAAACAAAACTGAATTGAAAAACAGTGCTAGTGTATATATGTAGACATAGATAGATAAAACGTCTAAATTATGTAGAGATAAATCTAAATTTAGGAATTTGCATACATGACCTATAATTCTAACCACTTAATACTTTTTTTTTTTTTTTTAAATCTCTGAAAACTAATGAATATCACTTAGTATCTTTAAATGGAAGCATCATAACTAGGATAATGTTAGAGTAATATCATTAATGTTAAAAGCAAAGAAAGAACATCACAAAACAAAAGTAACTTGCTATATTTGGTGGTTCAACTTGCAGGTAATTTAATAAGTAATGATTTTTAATCTTTCTTTCATCCTAGAGCATGACATTTTGATTCTCTTGGAGACCTGGTGGGGGATGAAATGCCCACCACAGTGCTGGTCCCTGCAGACTGGGAATCAGGGCCAAAACTGGGATTGCCTAAGGAAAGTAAATTTGAGGATCTCTGTTTTAGAAATGTTCTATTAAAAACAGGATTTTTCAATTCAGTCCAGTCAGCTGGCATGGGGAGGAGGATTTTCTGTTCACTCTCCCTTTTGAAGTATTTTCTGTTCCAGTATATACATATTTTCTCTTCCTTTTGATGTCTAGATTTGTGTCTCCTTCCATTCCTGAGAATATAGACACTATTTTCACCCCTACTGGAGAATTCAGTGAGGTCCAGGGTTTCACTAGTCTGGATAGGAAAGTAAGTCTACTTCTAATCTGTGTTTCTGCGATTGACTGTTTCTCACATGCCTGAAAAAAATCTACATTTTCAGAGAAAAAAAATTGTGAAGGTAAGCTTTCAGTAATAGGTAATACAATTGATGTCTATTTGAGAAAATTTTGAAAAGTCTCTTGTTTGTGTGTTGGCATTTGTGGCCATCAGCACTTCTAGGAGAAGTTAACTCCTTGAACAAGACCTGATAAAAGATCAAAACTTCTGTTTACAGGAAAAGAGTAAAGAGAAGTATCTGTAAATGTGATTTATGAATATTTTACATTCAAAGTAGTCAGTGGTTCTTGAACGGTTTCATAATAAAAAGAAAGTGGGAGTAAAACCATAGAAAAAACAGTCTATTGATATTTGTCAAAAGATGTAAACCTACTAGGTGACCTAACAAAACCAGCTAAGATTCCGTTCAGTGCTTCCATAGGCATTCAATTCTATCAATTGTGAGATGTCAGAAAGATTTCCTCTCTTGGCACATTTAAACATTTTTTAAACATTATGCAAGTATATCCATGGATCTGTGTTTCTAGATACACCTAGAAGATGGTTAGAAAAAAGAATAGCTTTAAAATATAAAATCTGAGTTTTGTGAATCATGTGCTTTGACGTTTTTTCCCAAATAGAAATTCAACATTCTGAAAAAGGATCAATGGAGATGTTTTCATGGTTATGCTGTTTGATGATACTTAGGGCAACAGAATTTCAGGGAGACGGGTGAAATGCACATGTAAACCTAAATGTGCAAACAGTAATAGGTAATTTGGTGTCATAACATTGATGTTGCAAGTGACAGTTTAACAGAATTCAACATTTGAACAGGTGAATGAAAATATCTAAATTTAGATAGTGGGGTACATTATATGTTTCTTAATAAATGGAGTCAGTTGTCACACCAAATGAGAACAGCTTATTCTGATCTCTTCACATTACTTTTTACATCTTTGCCACTGGTCATACTGTAAAAAATAAAGCTCACATTTTAAAGCTCTAAATGACTGCCTAAATTGCTTCTTCAAGAAAGTAGAAGCAATAAATGTTTCACAAAAGTAGTGGAAGGTAAACATGATGATGACTTAATGTTTCAGTGTTTACTTCTGTAGAGATTTTGTTTGCCAAAACAGTCTGTGGTGGCTTTTTTTTTTTTTTTTTTTGGATGATATTATTAAAGCCTTAAAATATGGGTAGAAATGCAGAACAGCTGGAAGCAGAGCATAGTTATCAATGGAGGAAGATACAACAATGGAATATGTTAAGTATATTTAAAAAAAAAAACCACAAATATTGGGAAACACATGGTTTTCACTGCTGCAGATAAGAAGCAGTAGTTGGTTCTTGGCAAGTGCCCAAAAAGTAGATGCTGGAGTTAGAGTGGTATATGCCCTAAGCTTGTTTAAGGTGGAAGGGCTATTTGAAATATGATTTCAATTTGAAAATATGTTCAGGACTAACTTTCAATTTGAAAATATGATCAGGACTGTGCCCATTGTGTCTTTTGATAAGAAAACTTCAAAACACTGTTTTCTGTGGATGCTCATTTGTGGAATCCAAATGTCCTTTTTTTTTTTTAATTTTTTTTTAGGTTTTTGTTTTTAATCTGAATCTTGTCATCAGTACAGTTACTTTGAAAAATATCCGCATTTCCTGCTAGACCTGATTACTGTTAGAACAGCCTCTTCTACAATGTTTAATTGCCTCTTCCTTTCATGCTTTGGTTCACCTGTCAAAAATGAAATAAAATGAGTGTTCCTCAGACATCATTGTATGGACTCTGACTGGCTATGCTATAATTGATATTGTTTCCTTCAGGAATACTTGAATATAGCCTTAGCTTATTTTGGAATGAGACAAAGGTTTTCTTAATGATAAGGCATGAATTTACAGGAATTCCCTTTTTTTCTTACACAAAAAGTTGTAACAAGCCAAAGAAAACATTAACAGGTCTCAAGCATAGCACAAGTGTTCTTTTACATAATACAGCTTCATGGATAGCCTATGTACATATTCTTACTTTCTCTCTCTCTCTCTCTCTCTCTCTCTCTCTCTCTCCTCCCTATACACACACACAGAACAAAGACACTTGATAGACAACAGGAAAATTGTTCATATGAGATTAACTGATCTCATTTGGTTAATAAAGTAGAACTCTTTGCAAAGAGAAAGAATATAATATATGGCTGTGAATGTTTTGTGGTTAGGCTATTTTAACTGAGATTTCTGAGTTTCCTGTCTAGTAGGAGCAGGGAGGCACAGCTGGAGTGTTGTCTTGGGTTGGATCCAACCTAATTCTCACAGGAAGCCTGGATAATGGTTTTGATCTACTGCCTCAGACCAGAGCTTCACTTCAGAATTCATTGCAGCTCACTAAAGGGCAAGGTTAGCTGAGCTAACTTGACTGGCACGCCACATGCTCAAGGTTTTCATCATGTCAGTTCAATTAAATGTTCATTTCCATAAAAATAAAAACTCAGAGAAAAAGTCTCTTTATTTCAGAATCATAATATTTAACTGCTTTTTGCAATCTGCCTTCAGAATTAGCCTGTATTATCTGACTTACGGAAACAAAATAAGGTAATATTTCTGTGTATCAAGATGTGTACAACTGAGTTTGGAATGTGACTTACATCTTACAAAGCTTTTGAAGTCTTTAGCAGGTCATGGGTATAAACAAAATAGTCAAGTGTGAGTCCGCAGTAGTTTTGGAGAAAGGAATGGATAAAGTTGATGAAAATTCATACAGAATTTCAAATGTACTTCCACATAAAAGAGATGAAACTCTTCACATGTTCATTTAAATTTTAGTGGATTTCTCTTGAGAGACTGTTCTGCCTCTTTCTCATTCTCTCTCACCCCAAAATGACAAAAAGTGTTGTCTGCTAATCTTTTCTGGGGGCTATAGAGTGGAGTTCTATCTTACATATGCATAAAATCTTCTCCTGCAGTGGGTGGTTCTTCTGTGCCTAAAATAATGCCAGCTGAAATCCTCCAACCAGCGGCCCTATGAAAGTGGTGGTAAACAGACTGGCCCTTTGAAGAAGGCCAGCATGTGTGGTGACTTCACTGGCTCTTGTGAAAGAATCAGGGAACTGCTTGCACTTACCAAACCTGTGAAAAGTCAAATTAAATTGTCTAATCACGGTATGATTTTAAAGGTAATCTATCAAATTCAGCAATGTGAAGTACTAACTAAATACACCTAGTAGAAAAGACAAAGATGGGGTAAGATACTTGGTCCAATGTATACCAAAAACTGAGATCTATAAAATGTTTAAATTACAAAATGCACAATGAACCTGAGATACATGAGGGGCAACAACAAAGGCATGGAGGCCAAAGACAGCAGAATGGTAGCTTTTGAATGACATTCAGCAGAGACAGCAGCTGGTAGATCACTGGGAGATGTTTGTGAGTGCCAGATGTTTCCAGCTGCTGAATGCTGCTGTCTTGATTCCTGGGAGACGGTATTTTCTGGTTCCCACAAGCATGGAAAGAGAAAAATGTGATATTCCAAACAACTCTGAGAAGACAGTTGAATTATGCTAATACGTTTGTGGGATAGAGAGAAAATTCTGTTTCTCTCCTGTTGAAACTGCTTCTCCTTACGTAAGTAGGCTTGAGCTTCCCAGTCTGTGCTCCCACTCATACACAAAAATGTTATCCAGATCAAGCCATAAGCACATACCGATATTTCTGTCCTGCTAAATCAAATAAAGTGCATGATATGGAGCTCAGGCTGGGTGGATGCTTTCATTCTAGCTCCATGCTGGGTACGTGACCAGATGGTCCCCAATACAGCTTAAATCCTCTGAGTGCTAAGTTAGCCTGAACAAATCTAGACCTCCTGGAATGCTCTCTGTGCTCTGTGACCATGCAGTGTGTGACCTAAAAGTACTCATTTAAACAAAGACAAATAAGATATTTGTTAGGTCCCAGAGGAAGTACATTCAGAAATGATGTTAGTATAGAAGTTAGGATATTTATTTCAGAGTACAGGGAAAGAAAGGGAAGATGGAAACATACTGGCCCAGTCCAGTACTAATCTGTATAATACTTCTAGAAGCAAAATCCATTGGTCTTTTGTTCCTACACACAGGGATGAGAAAATAGTAAAGTTTTATTTAATATCTACTTTTAAAAGGGAAAAATATAGTGTTTTTTGTTGTTTTGGTGATAAATGAATTGCCTATATATATATATGTATGTTTAATTATGCACTTTAAAAGGTATATGTGTTTATTAGTATGCACTCTGTTTGGAGTGTGTCCAGAGGAGAGCCATGAAGATGATCAGTGGGCTGGAGCACCTCCCATACAAGGACAGGCTGAGAGAGCTGGAGTTCATCAGCTGGGAGAACAGAAGGCCCCATGGGGACCTTATAGCAGCATTCCAGTACCTGAAGGGGGCCTGCAGGAAAGTTGCGGAAGGACTACTTATAAGGGCATGTAGCAGCAGGATGGGGGGAAATTGGCTTTAAGCTGGAAGAGGGTATATTTAGGTTAGATATTTGGAAGAAATTCTTTACTGTGATGGCAATGAGGCACTGGAACAGGTTGCCCAGTGAGGTTGTGGATGCCCCCTCCATGAAGGCACTGAAGGTCAGGCTGGATGGGGCTGTAAGTAACCTGGTCTAGAAGGGAGGAGTCCCTGCCTATAGCAGGGGGGTTGGAATGATCTTAAAGGTCCCTTCCAACCTGAACCATATTATGATTTTACCTATAGAAGGAAGAATTGGAAGAGAGAAGGAATGTGAAATTTATGTCAAAACCAAGAAAGATTACTCGTACTATGTGAGTGAACTCCTTTTTAAGAAAAATTATTTTGTGATTTTGATGAAGGAATATTTAGAGAAGAATAGACAATGCCTTAGATACTTCTTCAGGACAGAAACTAAGAACTACAAAATTAACTCAATTTTTATGAACATAAGTCACAAAATCCACTTAGAAAAGATAAAAAGCATAAAAAGATACATTTCTGTCATTACAGTCTCAAACAGGTATATTAAGTGACAGCATGGAAAACAGAACTAACTCATTCAAAACTTTGTAAGAACAGAGCTAGATCTGGGAATTTGCTTTACCTCCTTGGAGCTGATATCAATGTGAATGAATGTCAGCTTTTTAAGAAGTACCATTGAGAATTATACAATCATGGAAAACAAAAATTTGACAGAAGAACTAGTAAATAACAATAGTGGTAGAATGATTTTGACGGAAATATGAAATATCTTCGCAAGCTACACCATCAGGAAGAAATTAAGCTATTTAAGATTTGTTGTCAAGTAATTAAGACATTGTACAGAAATTGGAAGTACAAACTAATTTTGGATGAGGCTCTAGAAAGCTGACCAAGTTTAAATAAAAATAAAAACAGAAGTAAAGAAACCAACAAAAAAACCCAAAGATTCAAAAGAAAAGTACCATGAGAAACATGATGTTAAACAGAAAAATTTCTAAACACAGATTAAATTTTTACTAGAAAGAATGAAAAATGCTGTAGACTACAGATTCTCTCAGAACACCTGATTCTGCCACATCTTGCTAGATAAGATAGGAGAATGAGTGAATAGTATATACCTCTTATTAAGTAGATTTGAATTTACTAAAATTAATGTCGAAAAGGACACTGTGATCAGAATTTTCTGAAATAAATGAATAAATGTTGTGCTTGGTCTTGTTTAACATTGTTATATCAAATTTTGGTAGAGAATAATTGTACTAGCACAAAAGAGAAAAGAAAGATAAATAGCAGTTTGGTTTTTGGAAAAAAAAATACACAACAAAAAGAAAAACAATAGAAGTGAAGGAAATAGTACAAAGTGAAGTGTGTTTTGCCTATTTCTCTACAAAACAGCCAAAGTAAATGTGAAAAAGTTTACCAGTATGACCAGGGGAATGAAAACTTACTGTATGGGAAGAACTTAAGGGGCCCCTTGTTCTGATGTGTTCAGCCAGGAGGGTGAAAAACAATAAGGCTGGGAATAAAGTAAGATTTCTGGTTTGGAGTACTATTCATCCAGACTTGTATTTTTTTTTTCTGTTAACTTGCATCTCAGCTAAACATTTCTGAAACTTTCTGTGAACTGTAAATTTTAAGAAGCTGTGCTCAAGAAATGCTCAAGAAATGCTAAACAGAAAGTGCTTCAGAATGAAATAGCTCCATATATCCTACAGCTGCTTTGTGTCACTGATATTTGTGACAGCTTCCTGAATGCCAGTAGCACCCAAGAGCAGAATGTCTATAGTCCTGAGCAGCAGCTGAACTCCATGACTTTTGATTGCTTGAGGCAGCAACAGGAACAACTAAAGAAGCCAAGCACCACTGTCACCTGAAACTCATACCTGGTGCTTTCCTGGCACAGATAAACTCAGCTAACCACAGAACTTCATAGCTGGGAACCTGCTTTTTGACTGTTTGTGGTCCTTATCTCTGTGAGACTATAGAGAACCTGAAGATCTACAGAACCTGGATAGATAAAATTCTAAGATCTGTCAGAGGAAATATTTAGAGATAAATAAATTTGTATTTTTCAATTATTCCTATTAATATTATACTGAAGGATAGTCTTGTAATGAGAAAATGGCACATAAACTGATGATGATCATGTGTTAGGATACATGTTAATAGGCATCTAACTGTCAGAAAAAATAAATGATGAAAGAACTTTTACATAAGCAAAAAGAATTAATATCAAGTTGAAAATAGAAAGCGGTACAGCTTAACTGTATGAGGGCTGCTCCAAATTTATGTCTGCTATTTTATGATGTTGGTCTAAGATGTTAGAGGTGACTGTTGGCTGTATGGAAACAGAGATTGAACCTTCCCACCAATATCCCATAACATTTTGTTTCCGTGCAACAAATGTCAGCAGAGGGGCAGTCTGACAGAATGGTGTCTAACATGGAAGTGTGGATGAAGTAAATGTTTGGAATTAAATACCTCCATGCAGAAAAAAATGGCTCTCGTTGACATTCATCAGTGCTTACTGAACATTGATGGAGACCAAAGAGTGGATTTCAGCACAGTGAGGCATGGGGTGGTGCTTTTCAACAGCAGTGACAGCAACAGTGGGTAACCTCTGTAGGTGCGGATTTTTATGAGTGCACCATGCAGGCTTTTGTATGTTGGGATAATGCTTTGCTAATGATGACTGTTGAAAAACAGAGGGTTGTAGCTGAGAATTTGCTCTATCAAAAACTATTATTGTACTCTTTGTTGTAGTTTCCATGAAAATAAACAGGAGGCATTACATTTGGAGCAACTTATGTCTATCACTGTTGGACCTGTTCTATCTGTGATTTCATAAATATTTAGTTTTCATAATTTGGAGTAGAATAGCTGTAAGTGAGACACAGAAAGTCACTTTTCCTTGGGAGACACAAGTCCTAGCACTCTGTAAGATACAATTTTAATTCACTTTAGGAAGAGAGTGTAACTGAACTAAGGACAGAAAAGTCCCCAGATGTTTAGCTGGGGAGGAACGGGGGTTGTAAAAATACCATGTTTATTAGTGCTTTTCTTAAACTTATTGTAAATGTTTATGAACATTTATCCTCAGAACAGACACTATAGGGCACATTTCAGAATTAGAACTGAGACAAAACAGCATTGCTCAGGTTTAATTTTCTCTGGGAAGAATTTCAGTTGTCTAGGGGAAATCAGTTTTTCAAACATAAATCAGATATGGATTTTACTATCAAACTTTTCATCTTTCCAGCTGCAGCCTCACCCTGAAGTCATGTAAAATATGAATCAGAACTTTGTACTAAATCCTTCAATATATCTAGTTTGCAGTTTTGAGAATGTTTGCCTTTATACATAAACGTAGATTGGTTCATTAAGATTTTGCCTGGGTTCACTTTACTCTTTTAGATAGGAACGCCTGATTTGCTTCACCAAATCTGAACTTTATTTTGTAGTAATACAAACTAAAGGTCAAAGATGTACCGCAGGCTTTTAAAAACTACAGGACTGATTGGTAAAATGGTAACAAAATCCTATACAAACCAAGAAAAAGTTCAGTGGAGTGCATTATCTTTTTTGGTAAGAGATCCACAGAGCTAAGAACCAAAATGTTTGAGAGTCTGCCAAGAAAAGTTGGAAGAGGAGGGAATTTTTCCAAGTCAGGATGGATGGCTCAGGCTATGTAGGCTATCACATCACACTGGAGTAAGCTGATGACATGCATAAGGCCCCTGTCCAGCAAAGCACTTAAGTGTGTGGGTACCCTGTTTGATAATGGTTGGCTAGTTACCTTCTTGAGATATGATTTAATTACTGGAACACTTTTTTTCCCCAAGACAATAACCTACAATTTTTTGCCAGAAGTAGACTGAAGGCAGAAATCACAGAAAACTGCAGAAGGAAATTCCTTGCTGCTGTGGCTGAACAACACTTGTAGTTATCTTTATGGTAACATTTAAAAGTCTAATACTATTTTAGATTTTCTGTTCTTGTTCATAGTGCAAAAAAAGCATAGAAATGGCTACACTCATTCTCAAAAATGTAATAATATGAAATGAGATGAAAGTTTTGTAAAAAGAAAAGAAGCCAATCCCCTTTACTCATAGTGTGGGGACAGTTTTATAGCAATAAATAAAAACAGTGTCTACCAAATGTGAGGCCAGTTTCAGCAGATACAGTAAGAGAAATCAAAACAAGCTTAAACGAAGTCTCTAAGGACTCTTTCAACTGAAAATAAATGGATGATGAGCACAGAGGAGTCCGCAGTGTATAAAATAACAAATACTTCAAAACTGCTGACAGCAGGGCTGGACTGCTAAGGTGAAGAATGCTCAGGAAACTATACAGCGTAAACAAAAGTAAGTAATCAAGTGAGCCTACACTTTGAGAGCAATGCCATGTCATTTCAGCTTATGTCAGACACTAGTCTGTGTCTAGTGTCATCTTAGTGATGGTAAACCTACTGAGCTCTTTCAAGCCCCAGAGTCACAAAGGCCACAAAGGAAAAAATAACTGACCTGCACTAATACCAAAAAAAAAAAAAAAAAGCAAAAAAACCAACTGACGGGAATGCAAGCACAAGTTCAGTAGTTACTTTCCCCATTCAGGAGAAAATCATTAGTATGTGACTAAGATTTCAAACCGAAGATCACATTAGAAATATATCATTAAGGAATCCAAGCAGCAGAGTAATTTGACTGACTGGACAGACAGGAAACACAAAATCCTAGAAAAGATTGAAGACTGAAAGAGACAAATTTAGAAAGAGTTTTATGTTGCAAGTTTTAGCTTAACGCATTTTAGAAGTATTTGCAACACTGGAACCACTACTAGATTAGTATTGCGAAGCACTGTAAATAAGCCCCAAAGTAGAAAAAGTGTAAGACAGAGACACAAGTGCGCACCCAGAAGTATCTGTACAAGGTGAATGCTGAGCAACTCCATAGTTTGAAGGCTTTTTTTTTTTGTTTGTTTAAAAGAAAGGTAGTAAAAGAGGTAGTAAAACACCATCCTAGCAGTAATCTGAACAACAGTGATACAGAACTGAACCAAATTCTGGTATTCTTATGTTTAAGTGTGCAAAACACTTTCATAAAATGATATAAATTGAAGACAGTACATAGATACTTGAATACAATCTGTCCCTAGTGCTTCTGATTCCTTCCAGTTAAAAAACATAAAAAGATTTCTTTTGCTTAGACACTGAAGTGAAGGGCTCTTGGCATACAACACACACACAGCTTTTACTCTGTAGGTAAAAGCCTGTCAGACAAGCAAGCCACATCTTAGATCAAGAGAGGAAAAATAAATAAATAAATAAATAAATAAAAAGCCTGGAAAGCTTCTAGAGCAACAATATTTTTTTTCTGAGTACTTTTGATGATGAACATTTTTATTTAATGTTACTGAGCTCAGGAAAACATTCAAATTCCCGTGTCTGGGTGCATGACCTGTTAGTACCATGTATTCAAAAGAAGGCAGGATATTGGAATGCCAGTCATCTTTCTGCTCCATGTTTGGGTGTTTTCTTTCTCCCTTCTTTAAAATAAAGGACACCTGGGTATATGAGCTTGCAGGAAACTCTGACATGCTCTGACAGATGTCTGAACTGGAAGACCAGGAGCCCAAGACTCTGCTTTTCACTGTAGCGAATCCCAGCAGGTAAGTCTAGACAACATATCAATTTTTTCAACTGCACATTTTATTACAACACAGGAGGAATTTGATCACTCTAGCAGTTCTACTTTATGTCCAAGACTGTCCCACTGGAAATCTGACTGGAGGTAAAGGGCACAAGGGGGAAGGAGAGAGACTCTGCCACATATTTGGTTGCACTTTCCCAGAAGGAAAGTCATCTGAAAGAGCTCTTCTAGTAAATCAATTATTTCTCAGATATGCCTGAAAATAAGCTCTCTAGACTCAAACAGAAATTTACAACATGGTAATATGAGTTTGAAATTAATTAGCATACTTTCTGGAAACCTGAAGCCTCTATTTCAACTTCTTTCTAACCCAGATTCAGGTTCTCAGAATAGTTGTAAGTAAAATTATTGACCCACATATATCTTCATTCTCACATTTATGTGGGACACTTTTTCCATGAAGGTTATGGTCTTCTGATGCTTGCCTGTCTTTGTGTTTTACTTAGATTTTCATTTGAAATTTTTATATGGTGATCTCTTATCCAGCAGTGTGCTAGATGTGGATTTGAATATAAGTATATTCATAAAAGTAAAGTAATTTAAGAAGTACATTCCTGTGGCATCATGAGTTCATCTTGGTTTCCCATGTGGATTTTTTTTCCTTTCTGTGTAATAGCGTTCAGCACTTTCAAAGGTTGCAATACTTTACAAGCAGGTCAAATCATTATTAAAGTTAACTTGAGGTTTATTTGGGCACACTGAAGAGTCCTAGCCTATTCTGAAAGATGCTGAACATCTGTTTATGTGGCAACTTAATTTTAGGTTCTTTCCCAAGCTGGAACCTGGAATCCTAACAGGATGTGTAGGCACCACTGAGAATTTAGTTCAGAATATTTTCTTGCAGGGAGTCATATTAACCAGGGTGTTGTTTCTGCTCCCCTTATTCACATCATTTAGGGTGAGAGTCAGCCAAATGAGATTAAGGTGTAAAACAGAACACACACAGACCTCTGAGGAGTTGGATTTAATGATCTTTGTGGGTCCCTTCCAACTTGAACTGTTCTATGACTCTTTGATCCTAGAGCTATGTTCTTCCAAACGTTATAGTCTTCACCAAATGCTTCAATGAAATACTTGGAAATTGTTTGTAATACTGGCAGATATTTTTTCCTTTACTTCACTTTTGAAGCAACTGAGCCATTTTCAGTATAACCTTTTATGAACTACAAAGAAACAAAATAAAAACATGAATCCTGAATCAGAAACAAAGGGCAAGCTGGAAAGCTTCAGCCCAAATAATTAGTAATAAATTACTTCTAGCCCAAAGTAATAAAAACAGACAAATTGAGGCATTTAATGAAAAGTGTTAAATAATCTTATTTCAGACGCTACTGCTTGATATGACTACAGAATAACACACCTCACCATTACTGGATTAGTTGCTTCGTGACTGCATACTTAAATTTCTTCAGACTCTTTGTGTAGCTAATGTAGAAATAAGATTCCATGTATGAAAATTGTTCTAAACTAATAACAACTTGTTAATAAATAATCAGCTACTATATTAGCAAGTGTAGACCATTTAGGTAGTTCATTTTTGAGCTAGTTTGCAAACAAATCTTGAAAGCTAGCTCAATTTGATTTTAACAACCCAGTGGATTCTACTGCTGTTCATATTAACCTTGTTCTTTAGACTTTTTTACTGTAATTCTTTCCAACCTTTTTAACCTTCTATTCTTATACAAAGATCTGTCAGCTACTGTCTTGTGATTTGAAAATGAATGTCAAACATAGTTACTGCTGCATGTTTCCTGAACTAAAAACTAGGAGGATAATCTTGACATGATAATAATATGATAGTAGGAAACCTCAAAAAATAATATGCACTACTTTCTATCTCACAGTTCTTAAGTTTCTAGATCAGCTTATCTTTACTGAAGAGTTAGGGTCAAGGTGTGAGTGTACCATGTTTATGCATCAGCTGCGACAACTGGTCAAAATCTTTCCTTATTATCAACAATAATTTAATCTGACCAAAGTCAATAAGATTATACCAACTTAAAACAAATAAGTATTCACTCACTTCTTATAACAGCAGTATATCTTCTGATGACTTCTGCATGTCTTGTCTGTTGCAGCATGTAGTCTTCCTTGTTATCTTTCTCAGCATGTCTTGCAGATCAGTAGAAAAACAAAGGGAAAGGTTAAATAAGAAGTGCTGTATAAATACCCATGAACAGGCAAGGATCCTTGTGTTGAGCAGTGTTTCCCCCTTACTGTGCTAGATAGAGATTCTGGCTGTCTAGAAAACTCCTTTTGAGGAGCTTTGCATTTTAAGGATAAATATAGTGAGATCAAGAACATGATTAACTAGAAACTATATCAAGTGCAAGGTCTTCATCGGGGTAGGAGCAATCCCAATTGCAAATACAGGTTGGGCAGAGAATGACTTGAGAGCAGCCCTGAGGAGAAGGATTTGGACATGCTGGTTGATGAAAGACTCAACATGAGGAGGCAATGTGTGCTTGAAGCACAGAAGGAGAAACTGTATCCTGAGTTGCATTGAGAGAAGTGTGACCAGCAGGTCAGAGAGGTGATTCTGCCCCTCTACTCTGCTCTTGTGAGAACTCATGTGTAGTACTGTGTCCAATTCTGGAGCTCCCAGCACAAGAAGGACATGGAGCTGTTGGAGAGAGTCAGAAAGATGATCAGAAAGCTGGAGCACTTTCCCTACGGAGTCAAGCTGAGAGAGCTGAGGGTCTTCAGCCTAGAGAAGAGAAGGCTCCAAGGAGACCTTATAGTGGCCTTCCAGTACCTGAAGGGGGCCTGCAGGAATGCTGGAGAGGGACTTTTTATAACAGCAGGTAGCAACAGGATGAGTGTAAATGGCTTAAACTGGAAGAGGGTAGATTTAGACTAGATATTAGGAAGAAATTGTTTAATGTCAGGATGGTGAGACAATGGAACAGGCTTCCCAGAGAGGTTGTGGATACCCCCTTGAGGCATTCAATGCCAGGCAGGATGGGGGGCTTTGAGCAACCTGGTCTAGAGGGAGATGTCTCTGCCTATAGCGGGGGGTGGAGGGGTTGGAACTAATGGATCTTACAAGCCCCTTCCAATGCAAACCATTCTAAGATTCTAAGATTCTGTAATATTGATACCATTTTAAAATACATATTTTTAAATTTGAAAAAGCTTTGAAGTATGCTCCTCACCAGCTCTTTTGTTTTATTATTAAGCCAAAGAAAATCAAACCGGATTTTATTAAAATCTCTTTTCTTTTCATGGATTGTAAATCTCATTCACGTAACATCAGGAAAGTTCTACTTCCAGCATCTTCTCTGAATCTTGCTGGCAGAACATAAGTTAAGAGTCTTCCAGAGCTGAGAGTTTTCCTGAGATGATGATCAAAGCATTGAAATATTTGCTGTTTTCACTGCAGTATCTGCAACTGGACCATGGCTTTCTAAAATGCCAGAGTAGCTGAAAAGAATAAAGACAGGCTATTCAAAGTTATACTGGAAGATACTCCTTTTCTAGGAATGGCAGTAACTGAGCCCCTGAAGGAGAGTGCATAAAAAAATTATGTATGTACATGTCTATGCATATGTATACACAGAGAGAATGCACATATGCAAACACAAACATTCTATACACATACCTAAACTAAGAGAGTATGCCACACCAATGTATGTATGCATATCAGGATATGAACCTGTAAAGAAATAAAGTGTAGAATATTGCCCCAAATTTATAATTAACTGGATAGAACCACTTAATTCTGAGGTATCTATCTGGACATTTGTTCTATGTGAAGACAGAAAACAGAATATTATACCGTTAGCCATTCTGAACAGTATAAAATCAGATTACTTTTGGAGTAAATCACTAGTGACCCAGGCTGTTATAAACTGGATGTAAGCACAGCATCTCACAGAATGGCTATAACAGTTAGGCTGGCTTAGTCTACTTGTCTCTTGTTGAATGTGAGGCAGTCTTTAGTTGTTTTGTTTTTCCCTTACCCGGGACCAGATCTTCACATTTCAGTATATATTTAGTGAAATCTTGCAGTATATTTAGACTTATCAACTTCAATTTAATTACTTGTACTGAAAGAACATAGTAACTGTGTGTAAACCCAAGTAATTGTCAGTATGATACAGTATGAGAAATCACTTTGAGATGTATTTTCCTCTCAGGGATGGTCTGACATCTGTAATTAGTGTTAATTTTTGCTTTCTTCACTTTGGAGAAAATCCATGTAGTGCCAGAAATCTCATTCTAATCTTTCAGTAATTGAATTTAACTGATGGGATATGTCAACAAATATGAAGAAATCTTCATCCAGGAAGGGCTCAAACAAATCTTTGTTCAGCAAGTCTCCCATGATCAAGTTATTTTGCTTCCTATATTTTGTATTTAGTTATGCATAGGTAGTGTATTTATGCATTGCTTTGTTTTACATGAGGTTAATCAGACAGATAAAAAATATATATATCTTTGGAGCCTTTGCTAACAAACCCTATGCCTTTCAGCATTTCTGTGCCTGATTATGTAAAAAACCTGTTTCTTATTATTATTATTATTTTTTAATGAGCTGGGAATCTCTTTCAGCTTCACTGGCATTCTGTATGAATCACTTGGACTATTTTTATCCTAATAATAATTCTTTTCTAAAATTTGAATTGGATAAACTGAAAACTCTTAAATGTTACCTAACAGTTTAAGAATGGAACTGGAAGCTGTTAGAGGAAACTGTAACAGGATACATTTTGTTTTAAAGTCTTGGCTCCACATAGCTCAAATACACACAAAATGAAGTCTCAAATACCAAAAAAGGTTCACAACAAAGAAAATTCATTAGTCCCCAAAATTTTTTATTGTGGATACATTCCTTGACACATACTCAGAGTTTCACCTCATCCCTCCTCTTGATTTAACTCTTTGCAACTCTTTAACCCTCTCTCTCGACATAACGACAGCTAATTTATATGAGTCAAAACGCAATGATTAATGGAGCAGCATGACATACAGCATGAGGTCCCAGGGCCAGAAGACCTTTTTTATAAGCGTGTGTCTTACAGTGCTTCCCACGGTGCTCAAAAATACTCACTAATAAGGGGAAAATGAATTTGTTTGAGACACTTTTCTCATTTTTGTTAGCTTAATTGCTGTTACATGCAGTTGTGTGTCCAGTGTATTGAGATTACAAAGTGTATAGCACAATTTTGTGTTTTTTCTGGTGCAAGTTTGAGGAAGATAGGGAGAAAGCCTAATTGAGGGCAAATCTTCAAGTCATCCACAACACAAGGAAAAACCTACATAAATTCCTCTGGCCTTTGAAAGCTTCTACAACTTCAGCTCAAATAGTTCCTTGTTTATAGTCTAGAGAATCTGAAATTAAGCTATGTTTTCTGGAAAACAGTGAGAACTTTTGTGAAAGATAACTTGTCTGAATAATATCTTTGGCTTTTGTAATTATTACGCTTCTTCACTAGAATTATCATTAGGTGGTACAGCTTTCGTGCTATCAAGAGTATTGAACACAGAGCTTTGCACTAGGAGGTACTGGCTCATTATCATCCCAGTGAGGCAGGCAGTCTGCCAAGTATTGTTAAAAATGGCATGTGCTAAAACTAACACTATAAAAAGATGGTAACCTTTTAAGATAGGTAGCCTTATCTCCCTTCTGATGCTGGAAACTCTGAATTGTTCAGCGCTGATTTCGTCTCTAATTAGGGTGCAGCATGCTGTGTAGGTTCTGTTTCAGGAAAGGTTACCCCTCTTTGGCCATTCTAGTTATTTTTTAGAATAAAACAACTCTATTCATCATTTTTACAGTCAAATGAAAGGATTTTCATACAAGAACCACTTAATACACTGTTAGATAAAGGTAAGGACGTGCCAGTAGTAGGCTACCACCAGAACAAAGTGGGAGCTGCTTGTGGGCTCCTCTGTTTCAGTAAATCAGCTGTGGCCAAGGAATTTGCACAGCACAACACAGGCCAGAAAGACACGCTGTACATGCAGCATGGTGCAGCATAGCACAGAACGGGATGCCTGATCCTGCTTAGGTCCACCATGAGGTGGACCACCACCTTCTCTACACAGAGTGGTCTTCTGCTCAGGATCACTACCTATGGTTATATATATATATATACTTATGTATGCTGCATGAAAGCATTCACGAGACTAAATAAAAGGATGTATGTCAAACAGCTTTGATATAATACAAAAATCTCATTATATTCTGGGAGATTTTTTTTTCCCAATTACTCACAGAGCAAAGCCTGATGAAATATTAAGGTAGGCTTAACTTTTCACTACTACTTCAAGAGGTGCTTCTGCTGTCAGACTTCATTCCAGATTACTCCATACTTTCTTTTTTTGCTCATAGACTTTTCAGTAGTTACCATTCCTGGATGAGCCAGTTCAGCTCCACTTATCAGGCAGAAAGTTACACAACTACAGATCTTTCCCCTCCCTCCCTCCCTCCTTCCCTCCCTTCCTTCTTTCCTTCCTTCCTGCCTCCCTGCCTTCCTGCCTCCCTATATCCCTCCCTACCTCCCTACCTTCCCTACCTTCCTTCCTTCCCTACCTTCCTTCCCTACCTTCCTTTCTTACCTTCCTTTCCTACCTTCCTTCCTTCCTCTTCTTTCCTTCTTTTCATTTTTTCACTCTTTCTTCCCAACCCCTCCCTCTCCCAACCATGTTTTTTTTTGTTTTTGTTTTTTTTAGCAAATAGATGAGTTGAACTGACAGAGCAAATCTACATTAAACAAAATAGATGCTGTACGCAAACTAGGGGAAAATTTCGTTTGGAACAGAGAAAACACAACAGTGCTTTATTTGGTAGTTGCGACCCATTAAATCAGGTCACCCCACCTTTCCTGACTGCCCTTTAAGTAAACCTTTTGCCCACACAAACATTGTATTGAGTGACAGACATGAGATCCAAAGATGATATATATGAACTATTTTAATGACACAGGTTGATGTTACAGAATGTTAACATGCCTCTTAGTTTTCTAGCAATTATGTACACCCACCTGCCATGGATACTGTAACAATAACAGAATAATACTGTCACTAGCAAGCCTAGCAAGACTTCTTTTCTGATTCTAAACAAATTACTAGTATTTCTAAAGTTTAACAGACTAATAGCTGTCCTGCACAATATGAGGTAACCTCAAAAATGTTATTTTTTAAACCCTAATTATTAAAGATAAACTTCAATTTTTTATAAGAAAAGTTCTCTTGTATCAAATATCGATGTCCTTTTTTAAAATCTTAAGTGAAAAATTATTAACATGAGATTTATTTTTTTTTTCAATATACATTTTGGGGTTCAAGTATTTTCCAAATCATTTCAGTAGGCTATTTTACTTGCTTGCTCTACAGAAGCTTTATGTTTTTGTTGTCCTTAGTTACCAGGTATTTTTCCCCAGGTTAATGAAAGTGTTGTTCACTTGCTCCATTAACATATTTTTTTTTTCAGTGAAGCTCATGAAAGCACCAAGAAATTCTTAATAAGAGAGTACAGTGTCTCAATCCATTAAGCATTTATGGTAAAACCAAGAAAAACACCTACTTTTGAGCCAGAGCTTTAATGATTTATAACAATGGGAGTATAGTTAACTGAGAGCCTCCTGAATGTGTTGTTAGTTCAAGAACTATACCATATACATGTGATGCCAGGTGTGCTTTGAGTGATACGGAGCCCCATAGGAGGCAATTACATCTGGCAGCACCACTAACTCTTTTAATTTTATAATCTGACTATCCATCTCATGTCATTCCACCCCCACACCTCTCATGACTCACACCATTGCATCCCATCTCCAGTCACCAGCAGTTCCCACTTGGTGATCTGGCCCATTAGACACCAAAAACACATAAATTATTTGATACTATGGCAAGCTGTGTTTAACAAATGGAGTCATGGAGGAGGGAAGAAGCCATAGTCCAGTACTGCTGCCAACAGATATATTTCCTTTTATGGAGGCCATACATTCAAACAAATGCTTTGTAGGTGGTACACAGCTGCAGTCCACTGTCACAGCATCTTCTTCATAACATTACCCCAGGTGTCGGATGCATCACTCTCACCATTTCAAGAGTGACAGTGAATCTTGCCTGTGGGAAAGGAAGCATGACA
The DNA here is from genome assembly GCA_030625065.1 of Alectoris magna. Classification (NCBI taxonomy): domain Eukaryota; kingdom Metazoa; phylum Chordata; class Aves; order Galliformes; family Phasianidae; genus Alectoris; species Alectoris magna. The sequence goes on from CM060560.1 coordinate 68,508,600, forward strand.
GGAATGTCCTCAATTATGATCCCCCCCCTCTATTGCATTCCCTATTTCTCTCTATTACATCATCTCTGAAACCCAACATAATATCAGTGAGACTGCTCACAGAGAAGGTTCACATTTTGGGTGGCTCTTCGTCCCTGCTAAGTACATCATATTCTAGCAAAGTTATTAACATTTTTACTAATTGTTCAGTGTTAGTGTTAATGGAATGAACCAGCAATAAATGTTTCAGGGAAAAAAATAGTATCTTTTGTTAGAAAATGAGAGTAGCTGAAAAATCACATAAACATTTAGAACCGTACACCAATCTTCAGATTTATACATCAGTGTATGACAACTAACAACCCATTATTTCTACCATAAGGTGTTAATTCTCCACGTGTTTCCTTCATGTGTTTCCTCACTGTGTGCAATGGATTCTGTCTTATTGTTTATCTTTTCCAGGGAGCATTTTCTTCTGGGGATGATTAATGGGGTGTTAATTGCTTTCTGCACAATCTTAAACCATATTTCATCACTTGGAACACACTATGGTCAAGTGGAAAACAATAAGAGAGAGGGAATACTCTCTATTACATCACACAAGTAACAGTGAAGGTACAAGACAGATGTGCATAGGTTTGGGGAAATTTTATATTGAAATACGGTGAATGCTCATTTGAATATATGTTTTCTGTTTATTGATAAATAAAATGCATGTTGGGCAAAATAAATACCTAATGGCCTGGCAGTTATTTGTTTATGCTCTGTGCAGCTCTGTGAGCGGTGTGATGTGAGATGCCTTTATAAACTAAACTATTTGAAGAATAGAGGGTTACTACCTCTATGCTACACGGCTGCTTCTTGAAATCTCTCCATGAGATTACCACCATAAAGATGATTTTCAATTGCTATTATATATATATAATATTATATATATATATATATATATATATCTGCTATGTGTCCATATCTGCTGTAAACTCTACCATTAAGAACCCTTCATGGATTATCATGAAGATTACATAACTACTAGGCACAGGTGTACATTAAAACTAGCAAACAAATCTTTCTTTCATCAGTGCATAAGTAGTTACTATAGTGCTTCTTATAGTTAGCATTTATACTAAAAGAAATGTAAAGATAGAAATGTAGATGCTAAAGGAATCCCAAAATTTCTCAGTTTCTTTTCATCCTTGAGTAAGGATGTTGACTGTGACAGATATCTGACTGAACTTTTTTTACCTGTCTTCAGAGATGGGAAATTTACAATAATTTCAGGTATAATAATAGTGTTTAACTATTACTACAATAACGGAGTTTTCTTATTATATAGCCTAAAGCTAGCTTGCAGTAAATTAACTCAATTATTTCTCATACTAACCTCAGTGAAACTGAGAAACAGCTGTTTACCAGCTCTGTAAGGACTTCTCATACATTTGATTAACTGCTGTGTTTAATATTCAGACATTTTTTATTTTTTGTTTTCAATTCCTGAATCTAATTTCAACTTATCCTTATAGGTTAACTTTCCTAGAGCACTTTCTTGGATTCCTTTCAATTTTTGTTTATACTTGAGCTTGGCTGGGAAGGGAATAATTACCTTCATTATCTTCATTGTGTTGTTTCACAAAACCCTCCTTTCGATGTGATGTTTTGTTTGAAATAGTATCATAATTTGGATCACTCCTACGCCTTCCTCACCAATTGTTTGCTATTTGTTTATTCAGTTTTGGCCTTCAGAGTAAAATTATTGAGTTTGGATTCATTGAATTAAATTCATCAATTTCCAGTCATTTAACTTATCTAAGATCATTCTGAATCATAATTCTGTTTTGTGTGCTATAAATTCTTCGAGTTTTATATTACCCACCTATCTTCAGAATGTCTTCTCTATACCTGATACTTCTAAATGAAAATTTGGAACAGTACTGGTCTAGAATAAACAACCTGGGCTGGACTCAACTGACATGTTCTCATAACTCGTAATCCATTATTCATGACTCCTCTTTAAATGTTTTGAAAATATCTGTTCTCTCACTTAATAATAGATAAATCATATTTCCTTAGTTTGGAGATGAGAGCATCCTGTGTGACTATATAAAAAATTTTGTTTAATATATCAATCCTCTTTTCCCATTCTCTGAGATAATTACTCTTATGAGAAGGTAACTAGTTTGCTTTGACATGAGTTGCCATGGAAACTTGCAGAACAGCTGCTTCCTATCACTGAGTTATTCTACAGATGCTCTTAGATTGTTTAGTAATGAATTAAACAAAATACTTCTACTGATACCAGAATTCAGCTGTTTTACGTTTTCTCAACTACGGCAGTATTTTTTTCAGTCCTCTTATGCCTCACTTGGCCTTCATGAGCTTTTGAAGATAATCACTAAAATGTGAACTGGCTAGTGTTTTAGGGATCTTATCAGATCTTGATGGTATGAACAATGAACACTCTATTTAATTCCTTTTTTTTTAAATTTTTTTTTCTGCTTTTCTGGCCTATGTTCCCACCTTTGCTTATGTTGCTTGTAAGTAGTACTACGGATGTGGTCACAAAAAAACTCTTTTTGTGATGGTCAAAACAACAAATTGTATATAAAACTCCAATTACAATTTGTAATCAACACAGCTGTAATGAGATATCTTGTTACTCTGTTTCTCCAAAAAAGGTCAGATAAATATTTTTTTAATCCATTTTCAAAGCAAAAAAGCAAGGAATTATTATTATTATTATTATTATTATTATTATTATTATTTTTCCATGGAAACTATGCAGGACTTACTTTGATTAGTCAAGTAAAAATTGTGAAACTCTCAAATCAAGAGCAACAACTCAATTTCCCATCACCTCTCAAAAAATGGAGAATGAATAAGCTCCACTGACCTTGAACGCATGGCTCCTGCTTGTTCTGGAAGATGAATGAGAGATTCTGAACAAAAAAATTAGTGAAGTGTAATGTCCTCAAAGTAATGTGATTTTTTCATTGATTTATTTAAAGTGTCTTCATATAATTATGGAAATATAGGAAGAAACAATGATTTATATTCATAGTACTATGACAACTTTCATTTAATGAATATTTTAACATATGGAGTGACATCCAGACTTAGGACTAAGAGCAGCAGAACATAGGGCCAAACACTGCTTGAATGTAAAACGTATTCATCTGATATTTGTTAAGCTGTAGTGATATTTCTTTTGGAAGAGAATTGTGTTTTGTAGGCCTCTTGCTGGTAATATGTTTTCATGAAAGGTTAAAGGTAAACATAATGGAAATTATAACACATAAAAAAATATCATGTCCAATTCTGAGGGAATTTTGCAAGCATGCAGGTCTTGACCTGAATAAAGAATTCTAAAGCCGAATCTTTCATTTCTTATGCCTCCAAAACTTCCACTGGCAACAAATTCCGGATTCATGAATCACACATTGTCAGATGCTTCATTTCATCCCAACAGATGAAACATTTGATTTAGATTTATTTTATTTTTTTTTGGCATAATAGAATAATCTAGGAGTCATTCAGCATCCAAGAATATTTCTAAATTCATTTAAATATTAAATGAAGTTTAGAGAGAAAAATTAATGAAAGTGCCTGATTTTTGATCAAATGTTACCATGAGAACTTCAGTCCCTTTAAAAGATATATTATTATCAAAAATTATATTACCATTTTATAAGAACTTTAAAATTAAGCAGAGTAACTAAAGACATACCTAATCTGTGACACATTCAAAGAAACTGACAAGATTAGAAAAGACCACGTCAACGATCTTGCTGAAGTTGTTGAATGCTTGTCCATTTCTTCATTAGCTCCATACCAAGCGGCAACTTCCCTGCCAAGATTTTAGACATATTCCTCAACTTAAGTCATGATTTGCTAACTTAGTGACCAAGGATTTAAATCACAGTAAAAATAAGTAAATAAATAAATAAATAAAATTAAGTGCTATTTATTGGAGTAACATAGGTGCAACTTCATGCTTCAAAACCGAATGTTTTACTTTGCACTGACTTAAAAGTAAATTCTCTCTAATATTTTCTCATGTTATGTGATAATCATTAAGTTTACATTTTTAGAAAATGTAAATATTTGAATACATTACTACCATCATGTTGTAACCAACAGAAAAAGAAAGTTTTTTTTTTCCTCATCATCGTTTTAAAACACGAGCATAAATCTTACAATCAATCAGAAGTTTAAGAATTCAGGAATACCTCAGAGAACCCATTTGTTTTAAACTTTTTCAAAATTTTGAGTGGAAACGTGGGCATATTCAGCTATTTGTAGTAATTATTTGAACAGCAAAATAGATAAATCTTCTTAAAATTATATAATTACCCAAATAACCATCCTTGATTGAAAGAAAGTATTTAAGTATTTATATGTAAAAGTATTTTGAATTATGTATAACAGAAGCGTTGTATTTTATTGAAAAATCATGTTTACAAAGAAAAAGAGTATCTATAACAATACATGAATTCTGTTTTTCTGATTTAATTTTATATTCTCAGGGTCTGGAGATCACTATTTCCTCAAAAAATAAACAAAAACCAATGAATACAATTTTTGGAAAATATTTTTTATTATAAAAAGTACAGTATATTGACCTTAACATTATAAAACACTGTAATGTATCAGAGTCTTGTAAAGACCAATAATTTATAAAATGAGACCAAATTCATTGTTACTCTTTCTAGTCTCATAGTCTGATTTAAAAATATATATATAAAATATATAATGGATGATTTGACTGGAGCATCCGTAGTAGCTGGAAAAGGTTTGTTTGTATGCTATGGTAATTAATGTCTGCATGTAATTTTATTACAATAGATCACTCTTATTTGCTAAATTAGTCTTTGATTTTGAAGAGCTGATAGGAGAACAAACAGAAAAGTTAGTAATCATATTCTATAAGGCTAGATTATGTAAAAGCGCTGCAGGGGATAAAGAAAAGTATGTTTTTCCAAAATACTAAAGCACTTCTATCACTGCAGCTCATTTAGTAACTGTTAATACTTCTTTGGTGCTTTTAAGGTGCTTGTTAAAACATGGAATAGCTTTGGACTATCGACAAAAACAGAGTACTTCAGGTCTCAAATGCTACTGGATAGCATGAAAAAACACATCACATTGTCTTAACAATTTAAAGATGTTTACCAATGTGTTAATTTAGATACATCTACTGCCTCCTATTGCAGGGAAGTGCTATTATGCTGAGTACAAAAGCAATGCATTTTGCATGGAAACAGAATTATTATTTTTTTTTTCTGCCATCAGCCTTCCTGGCTTTTTTGCAAACAGCACTTTCCTCGCACTTGCTTGGCAGTGAATGGAACTCTAGCACTCAGCCAAAGGCATTTGTTTTAGAATTGTTGTTAGAATATGTGTATGTAAGTTGTTTTCGAATCACTGCCTAGTATATTTTTAGCAGTGCATTTATAGAAGCCTGCATCCCTTTGAGAAGACTGCTGGATGACTAATGACCCCTGAGGGTGGAGGAATTTGTTTCCATACAGACGGGATTGAGCTCCTGTTGTCAGATGAGATTTGTCTGGAAGCTCCCATGTTATTTCTGCTTTAGGAATCCCAATGGCCATACAGTTCAGTTTTACTGAATTTCCAGGCCTTGCATAGATGACAGGTGCTGGCTCACTAGTAATCCGGGGGGGATAGGCTATCACAATGACTGGCACGTTCATAATAGAAGTGCCGTAGTCACTGGACACCTTGCACAGGTAAGTGCCCCTGTCAAAAACAGAAGCTTCACGCACTGTCAGTGAGCCATTCTCCAGGAGGGAGAAGCGACCCACAGCCTGGGGGGCATCCAGGACCATCCCATTAGGCAGTGTCCAGGAGATCTGCGCCCGCTGATTTGGCTGGGTGATGCAATGGAGCTGCAGAGTTTCTCCATTGATGATGCTCACCAGGTTGTTATACTGGTTGCTGATTTCTGGCCTGAGTCCAACCTTCAGGAAGACTACCCGTTCCACATAACCACCTGGGTTTCTGGCTGTACAGCGGTAGGTCCCAGCATCCCCTGTGGAAAGACCACTGATGTGTAAGATTCCATCCCGCTTATGGTAAAATCTGTGCAGACGGTTGCCACTCAGCACTTCTGTGCCATTGGGAAGGATCCAGCTTGTGGTGGGCTCAGGGTACCCCTGGACCGAGCAGTTCAGATTGATGCTGTGCCCAGCGATGGCAGTGATCCTTTCACTGACAGGGTCCCCGAAAGAAGGTTTCTCTAAATGGTCTTTGATGATGAGCTGCACAATCAGTCTTGCTTCACCTCCTTCGTTCCGTCCAATGCATACAAGCTGCACTGCATCTGTCTGCCTCACCCCTCTGATGTCCAAAGTACCATTGCGATGCACTGTGATCCTGTTTCCATAGTAGGGGGCTGGCAGGATTACTCCTTCTGGAAAAGCCCACAGGACCCGTGGAGTTGGAATGCCTTCAGCTTTGCAGTCAATAAGCTTCCTGCTGTCCCTGACAGCTGTCTCCCTTACAGACGTTATTGCATTGAGATGCCCATTGATTCTGGGAGGCTGAACATTGACATGGATCCATACTACTTTCCGATCTTCTCCAGCACTGTTCCGCACTACACAAGTATAGTTACCACTGTCAGATCTTTGTGCTTTTTGGATGAGGAGGGTGCCATCCCTATATACCTGATATTTTTCAGATAGAGTAGGAATGGGCCTGTTGGTTGGGGAAAGCCACGTTACTTTGGGAGTAGGTTCTCCTTTGGCTTCACATGCTACTGTGACAACATCACCATAGGGTACATTAATAATGACATAGGTTTTGTTTCGGATAGTTGCAGGTTCAGCCACTACTTTGACCCTTACTTTCATCTCATCCTTCCCAATCTGGTTCTCAGCATAGCAGGTGTAGTCCCCTTCCTCTCTCAGTCCAACGTCATTGAAATACAGGGTTCCATTATTGAAGACCACATATCGCTTTGTCCGGCTGCCACTGTCATCTGACTGCATGAAGGTATTGATCATGCTGCCATCTGGCAGACCCCAGGAGATCTCAGGATTTGGTAGACCAGTAGCTACACAGTCAACTTTCAGGTCACCTCCATACTTGACCTTGTGGTTATTCACATTCTTGTGTTCTATTTTTGCTGGTTTCATCATCACATTCACTTTGAGGACCACATAGTCATCCCCAATCTTATTGCGTGCCACACACAAATAATCTCCTGCATCTTTATCTGTAACTGAATGGACAACCAAAGTCCCATTGCTGAATACTTTGATCCTAGTCTCCAAGTTACTGTAAGGAAAGAAAAGAGGACATGAGTTGCAAAATCGCATTTTAGTAAGTAATTACTGAGTGTAATCTGGGGAAGAACAGCAATCCAACAATATGGAAACACAGGAGCAAAGCTGTTGTTAAGACAATCAGATGGTCTGAAATATCCAAGACAATCACATGAAAAAGAAAATGGAAAAAAATAATTCCACTGACTCATAACCAAACAATTCTATCCTGCTCTGTGCAATGACTTTAATATTACTCCTTTATTTTCACCATAGGAGATCATAGGAGAGAAAAAAACAGTAATTCTGGATTTTTTACTATCTGTAGATTACCCAAATACACTGTTTGCCCAATGAAAATATGCTGACTACATTCCACTAGTAAGAAATCTATTGGCAATTGCATATTTAAATTTCAGTATATTTCTTGTATGTCTACAGTTCTCAAGGAGAATTTATAGAGTAGAAACTGTGTTTTCAGAGAAGCCTGAGGACAGTTTTGTTGTTTTGGAGAAGCAGTATTTTACTTGATATAAGGAACGTTAGATAAGGTATTATTTTAAGCACAATAACATTTAAGTAAGGTAACATTAATTTATCTAATGTTCAAATGTTCATGATTACTTAAGTCATTTTCATTTCTTTGTCCCATCTTATAGCATATAATGATAAATACAAGTAAAAGTGAAATACAGTGATCCCAGTTCTTCTGGGGGAAGTATGCATCTATGCAAACTCTAAGTATGCAATTACACACACTGAAACAAGACTTTTTGGCACTGGACTTCTTGCTACATTTACAAATAGTGGCAAATTATCCTGAACGCTTGAAGGTGACTTTTCAAGAGTACCGCTGCTTTAGGAAAGTTATGCTAAATTACAACTTGACCATCTTTTGATATCATTTCAAATTCTTCCTTAAGGGTTTTAGGTCTAATTCAGAACTCACAGAAGGCAAGAGTGAATCTTCAACAGATATGAGTTCTCTTTTCTTAACATTTGTTCAATTCTAATTTAGTTGCAACACCTGAAATAGTAATTTACCTGTGTAGCGAATCAATCATCCTTTTGGAAGGTAACCTCCATAGTATCCGAGGCCATGGGTCACCAGAAGCACTACAGTCCAAATGCAGGATGCTGCCATATGTTACATCTGTCCTCTGAGGAGAGCTCCCAGTGATCTTAGCGTTAGATGACTGTTTCTTCACATGAAGTTGTATTATTCTCCTGGCAGCTCCCACCATGTTGGCAGCAATGCACTCATAGATCCCACTGTCCTTGGGGGAGACATTGCGAATATAAAGAGTTCCATTGGGAAAAACAAATAAATTCCCATTGACAAACTGGGAAGGTCGAATTTGTGTGCCATCAAAGAGCACCCAACGGATGCTGGGCGGAGGCGCTGCTTTGGCAGTGCAGTGGATATTAATACTGCTACCAAGGGGCAAGGAAATATTCTCTTGCTTATCCTGCTGAATGATGGGGGGTAAGGCTGCAATGTGGAGTCTCACTGAGATGCTGTCAGCTCCTGCAGCATTGCTAGCTATGCATTTGTACACTCCCCGGTCTGAAAACGTTGCTTGCTTGATGGATAATGTTCGATTTTCATGAAGCATTATCCTGCTTTCTGTAGTAGTGACTGTCTGCAGAATCTTCCTGTCTGGGAAAATCCATGAAATGAGTGGACTCGGAGTCCCACTAGCCTGACATTCCATTGCTATGGTATCTCCAAAATACACAGTGACATCTTGGTAGCGGGAAAGTAAAATTTTGGGCTGATGGGCTACAACTGTGAGCACAAAAATCATTTTATCTATGCCATGCAGGTTCTGAGCTGTGCACAAATACTGCCCACGATCCTGAAGTTGAGCATTTCGGATAAGGAAGGTACCATTTTTCAAGACTTCAAACCTTTGCAACCTGGTGTTGGCTGTCATTAGGGCTCCTGAGAAAATGAGAGGAAAGAAAGGCAAAGAGTTGGTTTTTTAGACATGCATCCCTGCACTAAAGAAGACTTATGGAAGACAACAGAATTACTTAACACCAACTACATCTTCAGATGGATCACACAACATCTTCTTACACTGCCCATGGTCTTTGTTTCTAGTTCAAACCTAACCATACTAGTATGAAAGTACGTGCAGTATGGGAACCTTTAAAGGCTCTGTGCTTCATGTTAGATCTTCAGAAAATCTTTCTTCTGCTTATAGAGATAATACACACGTCATTATTTAAGGTAGCAAAGCTAACAAACTGTTATTCACAAGCTTTCTCATAAGTTCAACTGCTGTGAATAAACCCTTGGTTGCTATTCCTCCTTTCAAAAAAAAAAAAATAATAATAAAAAATCATTAAATGCAAGAGCTTTTATTTTACTACAAGAAGTACTGCTAACTTATTTTTATCTGTAGCTATTGCTTGTAATTAATCACATTTTATCTACACTGATACAGACAAAATATTCGTGTTTTTTTATTTCATTGTTTTGGATTATTCCTGCAATTATGTTGCATTTCTATGTAAAATCCCAAGTATTAGCATTGTTAAAACTGTGTAGAAAAAAACTTTTTTATCTGTCTTACCTGTAGAGACTTTCGTCCAAGTAATAAAAGGCTTTGGTTCCCCTACTGCATCACAAGGGATGAGAGCATCTGTTTCAGCAAGGATGGATATGCTCTGAGATCCTTTTGTGATAATTTTAGGTCTTTCTCCAGGTGTCCTGAAATTGCTTGAAGATTGAATTATAGATAAATTGTGTGATGTAATGCTTCCCACATAAGGCACAGATGGAGCTTTTTGATGATACTGGGCATTTTTAAGAGTCTGAAGAGGCTGAACTGTAGTGGATATCTGGGGTCTTCTGCTCTGAGAGAAAAAGGCTGGAGGGGTTATCTTCAAAATCACGGCTGGTGGTGATATGGTGGTTGTGGTATGTGAAGGCACTGGAACAGCTGTAGCTTTCTGCACTGTAATCCGAGGAGGGGAGACTTGGGCAACCTTCTTCTCGTTCATGTCTTTCGGGACTGGTTGACCAGGGACCACAGGTTTAGGATGTATACCTAAGTGAGGTAAAATCCTTGTTCTGTTGAACAAGAACGGCACTCTGGAATTGGGATAATAGGGTATCTCTTGACTTGGTAGTCTCCCTGCTGTGCCTCTGTCATCTGGAACATAGTTACTACCAAAAAATCTTGAATTAATATTGTATCTATTCTGACCCTGATTACTAAATTTGCTTGGAGGGAATGTATTTGTTCTGTGAAATGGAGTAGCTTGTGTTGGGGTAGTTGTCTCTCTCTGAGAGGCAAAAGATTTTTTGTCCTGGATGGTGTGTGCTGCATATGCTGTTATCTCTGGTTTGTTTGTGTAGTGAAGAGGCTGATGTGTTATAAAATAACGAAATGAACCTTGTGTTACAACGTATGGAGGCTTCACTGTGCCTCTTACTGGAATATGCTTTGGAGGCACAACTGGCAGTCTTTGATTTAGGCTTGGTATCATTCCAGCAGGTGCATGGGGAAGTTTTGGATTTAGCAATAAACTGTTGTTTGACCTGCTACTGTACATCTCTTTGAACTGTTCCTGTTTAGACTGTATGCTAATCCTGTTTTGGCCAGAGAAGGGAGTAGGGTGTACATTCTGTCTTGAGCTCACCACCATTCTTTCACTTTCTGCTTCAACTTGTTTTACTGCTGGCAGCCTTTCTTGATTGAAGGCGTTATTGCCTTTGGCAGTATAATGAATAGAATGATGTAAAGTGCTTGAAATGGGGGGAGGAAGAGTAGGAGGTTTTGTAAATGGAATAAAGACACTGTGTGTAGTCTGAGGCTTTTCAGATGTCTGCAAAGTGGGATCATGATGAAATACATTTGATATTGTTTCCTTCTTATCCAAGGAAGATGTTTTTGCCCCAGTATGAGACACAATAGATACTTCTGTTTCTGGAGCTGGAAAAGTTTGAATTTCCACCGTGCTGAAGGAGGAGGACATAGACATGATTTCTTGTTGCTGGGGTGGCTCCGTTATTGCTGGTGTTTTTAAAAATACTGTGGGCTTCCATAACCCCTCTGAATCTGAGACATCTTCAAGAACTTCCAGTGCGTCAGAAGGAATACTTAAATCTGTCACGGTAGGATACATCAGCTGGAATGTTCCAGTGGTGGCTTCATTAGCCACAACATCTGAGTGAAAAGAGATGGTCTCTTTTTGAGATTCTGGGTAACTGGATTTTGTAGATGATGTCAAGCTGCTCCTATACTCTGAGGTAGCTGTACTTGATGGTTCTGCCTCACTATCTGGAGCTTTAGAATCTGCCTTAAGGCTCCTCTCCTCAGATACATTCTCTAATGAGTCAAATGTTGGCATTTTATTTTGCTCTGGTTTCAGAGGTACACTTGATTCTTTTGTGGGAACTGTGTTATGCACAACATACGATGACAAAACTGTGATGGGTTCAGTCACTGGAAGTACCAGTGTTTCAGGAGAAGCAGAGTGTGTCATGTATTTTCTTTCAGGTTGAGAAGTAGTAGGCCTAAAGAAAGAAGTTGTAACCACCTCTTCAGTTTGGATCATTTTCTCTAATACTACTGGATCGGTAACTAGTGAAGGAGTGATTTCCCTATGTTCCTCTTCCTTAGCCTGCATTTTGACATTGCTTTTAAGATCAGGACGTTCAAGTACTGCAGAGAAAGCTTTGGTCACAGCTTCAACTTTAGATGTTCCTGAAATGTTAGGCATCACCTCTGTAGCTAGAACAACACGGGGGAAAGGTTTTATTCTTTGTCGGATTCTATTTGGTCTCAGTCTCCTTCTCCCATAAGGCCTTTTCCTAGCCTGCTGAGTTACTAGTGAAGGTGTTGTCTTCCTATAGGGTGTTGATGTTGTGGCAGCAGAGGTCAATTTGCTGGTGGAAGCAGCAGTTCTCTCTTCTGTTTTTTTGTGAGGAATATTCCTACTTGTCGAAACAAAAGTGGGATCTGTTTTTGAAGCAGACAGATTTCTCTGTTCTCTCCCCTGAAAACTCTCTGTGTAAGTGCTGGATGTGCCTTCTTGAGTCACTGTACTCCTGTGGGTCTCTGATTCTTCCTTGCTCTGGACCTTGATGGCTGTAACAGCTAGAGAAGTTGTACTTAAATCTGCTATTTTTGTCTGAGCAGTGGATACATCTCTGTGTTCATGTATGAAGTCACTGCTTTTTACTGTAACAGATGAAGAAATGGCAGTGGAGCCTACAGAATCTGTTGGGATGATGTCACCCAGCTGAGAAGGTGCTAAAATTATACTGTCGACACTCATTTGATCAACTTCATTTAATCTCTCATTTGTCTCCAAGACACTATGAAGATCTACAGTCTGAGATTCAGCTAGGACAGAAGCAGCAAGTGGTAGCTCAGTAAAAGCAGAATTTTCCTCTGACTTAGAAGATACAGTTGCATCTACATGTTCCACTCTGAATGAACTACTCTGAATATTAAGATAGTTGGTCACTGTTTCTTTGGACAAAGGTTCTTCAGTGACAGCATGAATATTTTCTTTAGCTACAACTGAAGAATCAGCCCTGCCATACTGATGCTGCCGGCCTTGGGGTGGTACAGTTACAAAAGTAGGACCTGATACAGGGATTTCTACAGAGTGTATACTTGCAGGTGTTTTTAAAGCTCTTTGGTCATAGAGGTGTTCAGTTTCTAGCCCTGTTATTGTGGACCAAGCTGAAAATGCTTTACTGCTGTGGGAAACAGTGACTGAGAATGGCTCATTTTCACCCAGTGTTGATGCATCAGCAGAAGAATCTACTACATCAGCTGTTGGCTCTGAAGGCAGAGGGATGACTACTGGATGAGGGATAGGAGTAGTTTTTTGCATGTCTGATGGCAATGCAGTTGTTAACAAAATGGCTGTAGCTGTTGTTCTAGGAAGGTTCTTCCCACGGACCTTTGCCAAAATGTCAGCCCAATGCTTTGGATTAATCTGTTTGCTTGCCATATTAATTCTCCTTCGAGATTCAAATGCTCTCCGGCCTTCTGCAACATTGCTGTCTTGGATTCTATCAGTACCTTTCCAAATTTTCATTTTCCTTCTGCCTTTCTTTCCCTTTTTAATTTGAGCATCTAGCATCTGGTCACTTTTCTGTTTAAAGGATATCTCTCTGTCCTTCAGGTGGTTCTTTCTTCGTGGGAATTCATCAGCCCCTCCTGTGCCTGATCCTTCTCCATCATCTATGACCTGCCCTCTTGTTTTCAATGAGCTTTTTGAGCGTGCACGTTTTTTCAGTTTTATCCTTTTAAATGACCTGTCAGACACCATTTTATTTACTGTCACTCTTACAGTAAACTGATCTGATCCCTGCTGGTTGATAGCCACACATTTGTAATGGCCACTGTCACTGACGTGGCTTTTTGGAATAAGCAAAGTACCATTGTCCAACACATATCCTTTTGAAGAGTTTGACAAAACATTAAGTACCTGGCTGTTCGGAAGAATCCAGCTCAATTCTGCTTCTGGGCTGGCAATTGCACTGCAAGGCAAAACTATGGGATCTCCAACATTTTTTTCAACTCTCACTATATTTGAATCAGCTACTTGAACAGCAGGAGGCTGCACTAGGAGCCTGTAAGCCATAACATCCACATCATCTCTCACTTGGGCTATGCAGTGATACAAGCCAGCATCAGTGTAACTCACTGGTTTGATTACTAGTTGACCACTAGTGAGAATGGAAAATCTACTGTCCTTTTGATTAAATGGTGCCTGCAGTTTTGTCCCATCTGGAAAGAGCCATTGAATGAAAGGACGCTCAGAGGCTTTCACATTGCAGTTCAGCTGACACTCTGACCCTTCTACCACACTCTGTGCTTTCCTCGTGCTTTGATTTTGCTCTATCATTACCCAGCTTCTCTGCTGCCTTGTGTCTTTGGTATGAATTGCCTGAGAAAACACAGTAAAAAAAGATAGCACCACTTTTTTCCCTGTACTCTGGCGCCTGTTTAATTGGATATTTATAAGAGGTTGCATCACCCAGGAAGGCTCAGCCTGTATTTGAGCTTTTACACCTGTGTAATAAAGAGCATCATAGTCTGAGCCTTGCTTGTACCGATAGCTTATTTTAGGCTCCTTGCTGAGCATAAGTTCCCTTTCTAATTTGACAGGCACTTCACTATAATAAGCAATCAACTTCCACAGTTTTTCATAGTTCTCTCGATTCATTGGACATTCAAAATCCAGTAATATTGTAGCATTTATATCAATCTCCTGAGTCTGGATTTGATTCCACTGAATCTTGGTAGAGCCTGTTGGTTTCTTGATTTCACAGTTCAAATGGACTACATTGCCATGCTCATCAGTCATATTCAGTGTAATGTTCCACGGAGAAGACTGAAACACTTCCAGAGGGAGTTCATAACTCTCACCATCTTCTTCATCTTGAGTGCTGCTATTATGTCTCAGTAAGGACTGAATGATAGGTTTCCTACAGGAAATATCTTTCAAGTTTTGGATATCTTCATTTTGCAGCTTTTTTGGGCTGTGGCACCTCGGACAGAGCTGTCCCCCTTCATAGGCTTTGTCCTTTTTGCATTTTAGGACACCTGTAAGCAAACAAAAAACTAAAAAGTAAAACAAAATACAGGTAAGCTGTAGAATTGTGTCCCAGAGTTAGTTAGAGAATTTCCAAGATGGTAAAATGTCATGAGAAGCATGGTATGCAACATGACATGTGGTATATGGAAGCCAATGTTTTTTTTTAAAATGCTCTCTTTGTTTTCACATTTGTATGATTCTCCTACTGACCACAAATTCTTCTGACTTTAATGTCAGGTTACCCTGACGTTCTGGAAATTAGATTTGTTCCTTCTGAATCAAATGACTGGAAGTTGAGGTGTCCAGAGCAGTGTTTTAGAAGTCAGTAAATATTGATGCTGTGTAAAAAAGCCTGCACGTGTACAACAACCACCTGCTCATCTGCCTTTTGGATATCAATTGAAGAAGACTGGGTCATCTCACCTTCAAAAAAATGCAGCAATTGCCTGAGAAATGCTGAATTTTCTCATTAAAAAAATATCCAGGAGGTTTTTAGCAGTAGTACATGCAATACACAAAAAATTCTGCTGTAGCTACTAAAATTTACTGGTTAGTTTCTGCACTTGCAATGTTTTGACAGCAGCGAAAAATGAAAATGTCACCTCTTCCCTGATCTCTAAAATAACTGCAAACTCTGTAATGAGAGAATAAAGATTAAACAGAGGAGTATTAAAATAGGAAATGATAGCCTTGTGTCCTTCTATCAGTAGCAGAAAGAGTCTTGTCTGGAAAACAACAGACATGTATTTAACTTTACCACAGTTTCAAATGTTGCCTTAGGTAACTAATTTGGACACATGCTGCACTTCAGTTTTTCTAGGAATAAGTAAATGTCATGTTGATCACTTCTGAGGAACAAAGGATGAATGAATGAGTTATGAGGCAAAATTATAGAAGAAGGTGAAAAGAACTTAAAAAAATGTTACCTTTTTTTTTTTTTTTTTAACAGAAAAGTATTTGCTTTGCTAGGCTGAAAAATCAGGTTTATTGAGAAATTCTTACAAATATAATAATTAAGTGAACCAGTCTATCACTTGAACATTCATATATGTTTCAAAGATGAAAGAAGTATACTTCATGACAGGACTAGCATGCAATCATCTTATTAGCAGTTGCTACACTGGTCTGAAATGCTTTTAAGTGATCACTGCTGTTTCCTTGTCAGAATTTCCACAGAAGTTAGTGCTACAATTGTATAAAAATACAAAAACTGTCACACATGAAAATGGCGAGGAATAATTATCTTCTCTTTTCTAAAATCACTGTTGGTTTATTGTGGAAAAAAATTATTAACTTGAATAAAAATGGTTACAAGTCATCACTATGCAGGGAAAGGAAGATCATCTAATATTTCGTCACTACTACTTAGTGTGCATCTTAAGTATACTTAATATACCCACTTATTTGATCAGGGAGAATATATAAGAACATTATTACATAAATACAGTAACAGTCAGATGCCTCAAGCATGGCTCCATCAGCGACACTTATACTATGTATTAAAGTATCACACTCTTCTAAAAGTAAAGCTAAGTACTACTAATACTACCACTACAACTATTCCTAAAAGTACAGGTAAGTGCAAAATTGCAACGAACTACATATTCTAAGATGACAAGACCTATCATCACCAAATGCTCCAGATGGTTACGGAAATCACTCCAGAACTCTTCTGAAATTTCTTCAGTTGCAGTTAAATGATGATTCCCTCTTTAACAGCTTTAACACTAGTCACTCAGGCTTACTATATAGTAAGCACTAAGGAACCTGAGATGGGGCACTTAGGAACTCAGATGCCTAAACTGAAATAAGCATTCAAAGAAGCCCACATTTAGTGGGTTCCTGATCTACAGGCATTATAAAACTGTTTTTTTTTTTTTCTTTTGCTTCTAGTATTTTGCTTCTGTATATGTCTAGAACTGTTCCAGTCTGATACTTTTCTCACATCTAAGCCTAAACAGTAGCAGACATTCCTCTGAAAAAGTAGCAGGATTGTAGGTGTAAACTGCCTCCCTCAGAAAAGCTGTGGTCTACGAAGAAATGACAACAAAGAACAGTGTTAAAGTTAATAGCTCAAAGTTAAAGGACTCACAGAGGAATTTGGAAACTTGATTTCCACACTCCTTCCTTTGCCCAGCAACATAATGAACATAGATGTCATGTAAGTAATGCTACCCAGGAAATAACAAACCTATTCATATGTAAAACTTTTTTAATATTATGACTTGAAAATGCATTTCTAATCTAGTTCTTACCTCCAGTATTTTCATTCCAATCAAGAAGCCACTGTAAGCTGCAGTCACAGGCCCATGGATTCCCATGAAGGTAAAGATTCTCCAGCAGCGGCATACCTTGAAACATCCCTGCAGGCAACGTGCTAATAGCATTTTCAGATAGGTAGAGATGCCTTACTGTTGACAATTTAAAGTAATTAAGGACCATAAATGTTGAAAAGGTGTGTGGATGAAGCTGCTGGAGTAAATTTCCTTCCAAGTGGACCAATCTCAGAGAAGTTAATCCATTAAAAGCATTCGGATGAATAAACTCAATTCTGTTGTGGTCCACATGCAACCTCATTAGACTTGAAAGTCCGTGGAGGGTTTGGCCAGTTATAACTTTCAATTTATTGTAACTAATTTTGAAAACCTTAAAAAGAAAAAAGAAAAGAAAAAAAAAAAAAAAAGATAAAGATTAGTTTTGTTTTTGTATCTAAATCCAAACAAGCATTCCAAAGTTTTCCTCATATATTCAAATATCCTTTGCACCACTAAAAAATGATTTGCTGGTCAAAAGCTGGAAAATAAACTGAATATTATTTCACATTAACAAGCATGACATAGGCAAAGTTAACAGAACTCCAATATTTTAGGGAAGGGGGAATGTTACCTTTATTCTAAGAAAGGTAGTAAAAAAAAATACTTATTCTTGTCCTCAGTTATTCATAGAAGCTGGAATTTAGGAAATCTAGGAAGACCTGAGCATTACCTGTAGAGACACGAGATCTTTCAGAGCACCATTAGGTATGTTCTGAATGTCATTTCCATGTATCATAAGCAGTTCCAGTTTAGTGAGTCCTGCAAAGGAGTTTTCATATATAGACTGTATACTGTTAAACCTGGAAAAAAAATCACAGTGTAGTTACATTTTACACAGATGACCTTTTAAGATCCCTTCCAACTGGAATGATTCTGTGATCATGGACTGCAAATGTAAAATTAGTATAACCTAACTTTCAGCAAAAATTGGATGGATCTTAGCACGTTGTCAAAGGGCCAGAAGTAATTGAAACATTTTTATGAGGCCAAGTATACTTAGCTCATGTTTACATTAAGATTTCTTTCAAATCAATTCATGGCACCTTAGTCTTAATTTAAAACTAGAAGTAACAAACAGGCGTTTAAGTTCTAATAGTTGTCAGTATGTTTTTCCATGCAGTTCAGTTTATGGAATGGTAATAAATTAATGGCCTGTATCCAATCCATGATGCTATGGAGCCTGGCAAACTGGGCTGCAGTATTGCCAAAACAGCATCTAACAATAAATTAATGAAGACTTGGAAAGAGGACTTTAAAAATGGATATCTCCCAAACAGCAAGAGAAGCAGGAAGTCACATCATGCTTAACTGCCACAACAAGTAACTGGTTGCATCAATTAAGTACATAAGATCTAGGAACTGAGCTTCCAGTCACATAATTTGAGCCCACAAACTTTTTTTTGAGTAGTACTGAAAATCTACTTTTTGAAAACTATTCGATTTCACTTTGCACTAACAAGTCAGATTTTATTTGCCAACGTGTAAGTCTTAAGTTTGGCTGCCTAGTTCTGCATTCAGGTTTTCCAAATGTAGACACAAAATCAGACATACATGCTAATCTGGGCATGAAGGCTCCAAATTAAGCAAAAGATCTTTTCATATTTTTAATACTTTCTTTCTAGGCATGAAGGGAAAAGATGCAGAGAAATGTAAATACTTTGAGAAGGGAATACTTTTAGATCATCTTATCTATCTGAAGATTCTGAATTTACAAAAAAAATCAGACTAATATTTCAGTATTTTTAGTCCTACTACAGACCACTTAGACTTATACTGCAGCCATCCTATTAAAATTCCTTAAAAAAAAAAAAAAAGGCCAACTAAGAGACAACCTTCTTTAACCATTACAAATTAAAGTTTGTAAAATAAACTTATTAAATAATAAACTTATCCCAAATACATAACACCTTAAAATGGAAATATTCTAAAATCTCCTCTCAAAAATGAAAGAAATGCAACAGGTAGGTAAGACTGTTTCAGAAAATGTCATTTGTAGCAATGAAAATACGAAACATTGGAAAGGACTTTTATGCTAGCAGCATCAAATAATGTATTTTTATTAAAAACAAACAAACGAAACAAAACAAAACTTCCAAAATGCCTACACAATTCAGAAGCTTAGAAAAAGTTTGTTAAGATTTTCAAAACCGATTTAGGGATAGAATTTCCTGTAGAATATTGATGTATAGGGGCAAGGTGACTGAATGCGTATAGTTTTCGATGTGGGAGAAGGAGAGGGAGGACATCTTGATGCACTCTACAGTAACAGGATTTATAAATAAATGCAACATTAGGTAGCCTTCAAAGAAGAGTAATGAGTCAGAGAAACAAGGACATGGATTACGGATCAGGATCCAAAATACTTTCATTTCAAAGTCAAAGAGGCATATAAGGCCACTTGGAGACATATGTTCTGGCGTATAGAATTTGGCCACTCTGCATTGCAGCTTCTTTGGCAAGCACCTTTTAATGAATCTGCTTCAATGTCTCTCTTTAGAATCACATGTTAAGTTCATCAAGTTAAGACTAAATTAGTAGTTTTTGCGTATGAAATTTTATTTTAGCAGAGGGGACTATGAATAAATAGGCTGAGAGCAGACGGTCTGTTAAAAAAAAAAATAAATAAATAAAGAGAGAGAACATCCTTCACATCACAAAACGTTATGTGATTGACCCAATTGGACATTCATTCTGTACTGCAGAAATTAGACAGTTATGATTCATTCCAATACTAATTCCAATGATTTGACTCTGGGATGACTGAAAAATTGAATGAAAACACAGATTTCTGCTGTACAGATTTACTGAGTACCTGGGAAAGTGAGAATAAAATTAGATTTTAGATGGATAAATTATTGGTGGATAGACATTTTAATTACAAAGGAAAAAAAAAAATAAATCAAGATCCCTACTATCACTCAGCATGATCAGACACAGGTTACAGGCCTTGGGATGGGGGAAGGAGATCATACCAGACAGTGAGGCAGCTGTGATATCAAACAGAAGAGGACTATGACTTTTTACCATGCTATATCATGCAATGGCACATATGGCACAGCACTTTTGGGATATACAGCCTGTCAGCAGTCACAGGATCATAGAATTGCTTAGGCTGGAAGGGACCTTAAAGATGATCTGGTTACAATCTCCTGCCATGGGCAGGGCTGCCATGCACCAGATCAGGCTGCCCAGGGACCCATACAGTCTGGCCTTGAGCACCTCCAGGTACGGGACATTCAGAACTCTTCTGGGCAATGTATTTCAGTGCCTCACCACTCTGTAAGTAAAGAATTTCCTCTTAACATCTAACCTAAATCTCCCCTTTTTTAGTTTAAAGCCACTCCCCCTTGTCCTGTCACTGTTAAACTTTTTGCAAAGTCAGTCTCCCTTCTGTGTATAAGCTCCCTTCGGGAACTGGAAGGCTGCAATGAGGTCTCCTCTGAGCCTTCTCCCAGGTTGAATAAGCCCAGCACCCTTAGCATTTCTTCATAGGAAAGATGCTCCTGCCCTTTGATAAATCCTTGTGGCTCTCCTTATGACCCATTTGAACAGCTCCACATCCTTATTGTATTGGGAGCCCCAGGCCTGGGCACTGTACTTTAGATGGGGCCTCACGAGAGCAGAGGAAAGGGGAACAATCACCTCCCTCTCCCTGCTGGCTCTCTCTCCTGATGCAGCCCAGGATACCAGGCTTTCAGCCTTTCAGGCTGCAAGTGCACACTGCTGGCTCATGTGCATCTTTTCAACCCTGCCTTCTTATCTTGTAGTCTGATAGATAGATGCGAATTGGCAGTACTCAGAGAAAAGTGAGTTGGAGCCTGAATTCTCTCTCCCCAAAGCACTGATGTCTGCTTATATCACAGTTAATTTCCTTGGGAAAAGCAAACAAACAACTCCAAATGCTATGGAATAACTTGTCTTTACTGCATAGCTTTAAGACATGCTATCTCATTGTGGTCCAAAATATTAGAGAATTTTACTTCTACTACATTTTTTGTGTATCAGGTTTAACAGTCAACATTTAGTAGACATTCCATAATAGATTTAATCAATACAGTTTTCAAACACTGTAAGATGCATGTACTATTTGTCAATAAGAAGCGACAGCATAAAAACTGACAGCACCATAAAAATAATTAAAAAAAAAGCAAGAAACTTTTCTTTGAAACGTGGAACCTACACTAAAATTCCCTTCATGCCAGTAATTGCAGTGTTTGAAATATAGTGTCTGGGAGTAACAACAATCTGCAATTCTACTTAAAAGTGCACCCAAAGATCCCGGAATGCCACACGTGTGCGAAGCATTCCAGGATTCCACACCAAGAACATAAAACTGTTTGCTATAAACTGCAATACAAACCCAAAATTGATTCTTTCCACATGTTTAGAAATCCTTGCCGGCACGGCTGCTAAGGATCGAAATGTGCAGTGGACTTCGGTGGGGACGTAGCAGGCGCAGGGGTGGGGGCAAGCCAGGGCGCCCGGCGGGAGCCCCAGAGCCAGGATCAGCACCACGGAGAGTGCCCCCACCGCGGCCTTCTCCCGCATCTTGTCGGCTCTCCTTGCCTCGTTCCTCCTGGGTTGTCCAGTGACACAAGGGAACAAAAAAAAAAGGAGGGGGGGGGGGGGGGAAGGCAGAGAGAAGAAACGATGATTTTTTTAATCCCTTGAAAACGCTTAATATACCTTGTGATGCTCTGCAGCCTCCCAGAAAGTCTGTAGGCAATTAAGGCAAAGTTCAATTGGAAAGAGTTTTTATTTCATCCAGGTCTCTTGCTACTTCAAAGTCAACTTTTATTCCCATAACGCATTTCAGTACCTATTCTACTAATGTTATTCTGTCTTCTTACGGTAATACATTTTGTGGGCTTGCTCTACACACCAAGGCTAGTGTTCATCTCATCTAAAAAATCAGAATTTCAAAGGAAACATCTAGTTCAAGCAAGTTGCCATGGCTCCCTCTACAGTCGATGAAAGAAAGAGAAGTCATTTTCATACTAGGTATTTATCCCTTCAGAAAACTGCCTAAAATAGTACAAATCAACCTCCTGAGGTCCCTAACTTGCTAACTAGATTTAGATTTAGAAATACAAGCACAGCCCTCAGAGGAAACACAAGCAAGGAAGTCTGTATCCGCAACAGAGCTGTGTCTATCAGCACTGAGGTTCAAATTCTCAGAGCAGTGCAAATGAAGCCCAATGGCTAGGCTCACGGAAAGGCATTTGAAGAGGCACACTATGCCAGAACTGACAACTAAATGCAATTGTTGATGAGCACCTTGAGCACTGGCCACGTCTGAAAATGAAATAATTTGTACAGATGTCCCATTACAGATGAAGCTGCCTAGCTTTGAAGAAAGTTTGCCTCCCTATTCTTATCTCCACCATCAAAAGACTTTGAGCTGCTCAGATTAAAGCCATACAAAGAGGCAAACTACTATCAGCCTCAGAAATTTAGCATTCTTGCTCTTGTATAACAGTGGGACAAAAAGGGAAAGACAGTTCTGCTGGAGATTATTAGTTCCATTAGTCACTGGTTTTAGTATAAAAGAAGTAAGCTTTTCTCAGATCTGCCAGCTAGTGAGAGATTTTTTACATCATTTTTTGCATCATGTGCAAACCATTAAGTTCAAAGGAGAGGCTCATCGAGATGAAGACGTTTTTCAAATATCTGTGGTCAAGTTAATGAGACACTTACCATTCCTTGAAAAAAAAAAACAACAAACAAAAAACTTTTTGCTCTGAGACTATTCAGGTGCCGCTTTCCTTAATTCTCTCTTAAGCGAAAACTCCCTTTCAAAAGCATCCCACCCACCCCTGAGAGGGGTCACCTCGCAGAACTGCGGGGACCCAACGCCGCGCGTCAGCCCTTAGCAGAACCCCGCGGGTCCGGGTGCGGCCGCACCGCCTCTTTCCGCCGCCCGGGGGCGCCCCGCGCGCCGCCATCGACGCCCACACCTCGGGCTCGGCACCGTGGGCAGATGCTTCCCATTAGGGAAGAATTTCCCCGCCGGGCTCGGCCCGCAGGGCGCCTCGCCGCCGTCCCCCGCTCGCCGCAGCCCGGGCTCCTTACCTGCGGGCCAGCGCGGCGCTCTCAGCAGGCGCCGCCCGCCGCTCCCATGCCCCCGGGGCGCTGCGGGCGGTCGGCGGCGCGGAGTGGAGCGGCGGGCCGGCACCTAGCGGGCTGTCCGCGGGCCCTTCGGCAGCAGCTCGCCGGGGCACATCGCAGCCCGCGGCGGCACGCCTCGACGCCGTCTTAGGGCTCGTCATCGCCCGTCATTTTGCAGAAGCCGCCGCCGTTCCTGGGGTCCCTCGATGAGCATAAGCCGGGAGAGGCGGCGCGAGGGAATAGTGCCGCTGCTCTCTCCTTTGCCGTGCTGCAAGTCGCCCGTCCCCGCGAGGCGCGTGGTCCTCAGCGCCGGCGGGAGCCGAGCCCGTTTCTCCGGGGGCGGGTGACGGCGGCTCCCCGCCGCTGTCCGGGCGGCCCGGGCGCGCAGCTCCCGCGGCGGCAGCCTCCCTCCGCCCGCGGCCGCATGGGGACGAGGGGCGCGGGGTGCCCGGCGCCGCGCTCCGTCACTCCGGCCGCTTCCTCGCGCCGGGCGCTGTGCAGGGCAGGGCGCGGCAGAGTGGCTCCTCTTGCGGGGTGGGCGGCCCCTCGGCGGGGGAGTGCGGGCGGGACCGCGCCAGGGGGCGGGGGGCGGAGGGGCAGCCGGAGCCGCGGGGGGGCGCGGGAGCTGCGGGGAAGGGGGAGCGCCCCCGCCGGACTGGGAGCTTGAGCTCAGGGAAGTTTGCGGTACGGAGCGGGAGGCGGGGGGCTCGGAGCGCTCGTAGACGCAAGCACATGTGTTGACTAAGTTTGCCAGGCTCCCTGTTTCTTATGTGATGCTGGAACAGGACGTGCAAGGCTGGACTTCTTGTTCCTCTCATAGTGATATACAGGCAGCCCCCACCGTCCTCAGGGTGTTCTGTCACAACACTGCCGCCGAGACCTGCAGGCGGTCTGTATGGGAGAATTTCACCTCCTGCGTTATGCTTGAGGAAAGACATAGTTATATGTGGACAAACAGAAAAATCTCAGAACTGCAGTGGGGAGGCAATGAGAGTAGCACAGGAAAAGGCAGCACCACTAAGAAAATGAGTCAAATGAACAAAATGAATGTAGGTTCTGTCGTAAAGAGTCTTTTACCTATAAGACCCACCAGAAAAGTGGACTTTGGTTTTGCCAGGGAAAAACTACAGTTGCTAAATCATGGCCTCCTATTTTCATGAACTCCATTGGCAACACTGCTTGTGGCAGAGGGCTGGAGCTCAGTGAGCTTTAAGATCCCTTCCAACCTAAGCCATGCCATAACCCTATGATTCTAAGATTCTGTGATTCTGATCATAGAATTATTAAGATTGGAAAAGACCAACAAAATCATCTTGTCCAGTCATCAGCCCACCCCCACCATGTTCACTAACTGTGTCCCTCAGTGCCACATTCATATGTTTCTTGAACACCTCCAGGGATGGTGACTCCACCACCTCCCTGGGCAGCCTGTGCTACTGCATCACCGCTCTTTCTAGGAAGAATTTTTTCCTAATATCCAACCCGATTGATTTCCTCAAGTTGCATACTGCATTAGCAATTTCTCAAGTACATAGAAGTTTATTTCTGGTCCAGTGAAATAGGCATCACCCAGGTATACCACAAAGGACTGTTTTGATTACCACCATCTGTCTAGTTACGCTGCATGTTTTTTAGCTGAACTCAATTTTCTGTGCACTAAATACCCAGTGTACAAATTACCCCCACCTATACTTGAACAACAAAGAATTCTATCTTGCAGGGGCTGCGGAAATCAGCACAGATATCTCATAAGCTCTGAGTTTTGGTGTGGAGCTTTTGAATTTGAATTTCAGGGGTGCATTATAAAGAGCATGGCCAGCAGGTCAAGGGAGGTGATTCTCCCCCCTCTCCTCTGCCCTGATGAGGCCACATTTAGAATACTGCGTCCATATCTGGTTTCCCCAGTTCAAAAAAGACAGGGACCTCCTAGAAGCAGTCCAGCAGAGGGCCACAAAGATGATAAAGGGCCTGGAGCATCTCCCCTATGAGAAAAAGGCTGAGCAAACCGGGTCTCTTCAGCCTGGGGAAAAGACTGAAGAGGAATCTGACAAATGTCTATAAATATCTAAAGGAAGGTGGGAGATAAATGGAAGAGGCCAGGCTCTTCTTGCTGATGTGTAGTGATAGGACAAGGAGCAATGACATAAAACTTGGACATATAAAGTTCCATACAAACATGAGGAAGAACTTCTATACAGTATGGCTGACAGAGTACTGGAACACGCTGCCCAGAGAGGTTGCAGAGTCTTCTGTAGAGATATTCAAGACCTATCTGGATTCCTACCTGTGTGATCTGTTATAGAGTTCCTGCTTTAGCAGTGGGGTTGTACTTGATGACCTCTTGAAGTCCCTTCCAACCCCTGCAATTCTGTGACTTTGTGAATTCCACCTTTAAGGTGAGAACATGGTGAACAACATTATATTCTAGTCTGTAAGGCTGTGTTAAGTACATAATCAATCATTGATTTAATGTTAAGTACATAATCACTGATTTAATAGGTGAAATGAAAATATGAGTTAACCATTAATGACCATTGGCTCTGAAACCTATGAAAGGTGTGGCTCTCAGAAAATGGAGGCAAAAAAGCCCAGTTCGTCTGCTGGCAATAATCTCTTGTCATAGTCTGAATCTGGACAAGTCATGTCTTCCAAATGCACTAATAAAAATTCAGTTCTGGGAAAAAGCCTGTGTCCATACTTCTAGCTGTGGAACTTAGGAATAAAAATATTTTCAGTTGGATAAAGACTGAAACTGTTTTGAAAAATGACTCCAAAGAGTAAAATGCTTTGAGTTCTTCTGCACCACAGAGAATGTTTCCACCATACATCTATACTCAACTTGCAACATTTTGTCTCCACCAGTGTATCATCCAATCCCCCTCACTTATCCCAGTGAAATTACAGTGTGTAGAGCCAGTTGGAAAGCAGCCAAGAGAAAGCTGAGTTCACTAAACTCTGCCTGAAGACGGCAGTGGTCAGAGGTCTTATGCTCATGTCTGTTTGAAGGCAACCACACAACCCACATATAGTCTGATAACCCATAATGACAGTGGGAAGGAATTATTTTGCCTTAATACGTCATTTTTTGAACAAGTGTCACAGTAAATCTAGAAAAGCTTTGGCAGATGGTCTGTTATAAGACTACAAATGTTGGAAAATGGGGAAAACACACTTTTGTTTCATTCAAGCTAACAAGCCTTCAATCAGATACATTATCAAGCCAGAAGTAGTGTGTTGAGTTATATTATTACCAATTGCTATTGCTGTTGCTATTGCTATTACTCTTAGTATTAGTGATGAAATTATTTACACAGCCCCTGAAGTGTTACTTTCCAGTCTTCACTTTTAAGATAATAGCATTATCATTACTTTCTCATTTTGACCCTACTACAAGTGGGTAGACACCAGCTTGCTCTAGTCTTTCCTTCTCATAGCTTACAGTGCATAAGTATTATTACTATGCATACAGTCTCTGTTACTGGAAGGGGAGCTATTCAGATACTCCAGTGATACATAGAGGAAGTTACAGTTGATTTAGTTGTGCTAGCCCTTTACACTGAATGTTTATTCAATGGCATGTTCATTCTGAAAATGACTGAAATTAAAATAAATCACATAGTAGGTCCAAGCAGATGTAGAAATCTGTGCAGCTGGAACTGGAAAAAACACTCTACAGAAGTCCAGGTTGCCAGCTTTGTGTAGCAAATACTTCATTACTTTGAGTTTTGAAATTTGAGAGGAATTTCATTCAAAAAATTGTGTTAAGCTTTGAGGGTGTTTTTGATGAGTATTGTAAATAAATAATGCAAATATTACAGTGACACTAATCAATAACAGCATTTAAATCACTAATGTGATGCTCGCTCTCTTTAACACAAATGATTTTTCAGACAAGCCAATGTCAATATCAACCCATAGCTTGTGTATTAACAGTAAATCATGCAACAATACAGTAACAGTAAATGTAACAGTAAATCACATCAACAGTTCATGAGCTAAAACAGAACTACTTTGACAAAATAAAAAGAACATCCAGCTCTATTATATAGTTACCTTATTTCAAGATTTTACATTTCTTATGGAATCCAGCTGAATCCAGTTAGGAAATTACAGGAAATTATTAAGGACAGATTTATTTTATTTTTACGTAGCAGATACAATTAGGGAGTTATCAGCAAGTGATTATCCATGATAGGGAAGTAGTTGTAGGTTTTGCATAGGCCTGGGCAGCACTGTGTTCTCATTATTTTTTGTAGGTTGAAGTTTCGGGGATATTTCAACAAGGGACATATACTAGCATCTAGAGTGGCAACCGGTATATGTCAGTTGTCAGTCAAGCGATGTCAGGGTGTCAGATAGCTGTTGCAATAAGTATACCTCCAGTTACATTGGTTAAAGATTTTACACAGTGGAAAAGGATGTGTGGAGCAAATAAATGGTCAAGATAAATGTCTATGTCACTGTGATGTGCTATTCAGCTGCAGCACCTGCTGCTTACCAAAATCTTAACAAGAAAAATGCTAGTAGTAGCAAGGGAAACAGCGCAGAGCTATGCAGAATGGTATGGAGCAACTCTCCCTTTGAGTTTCTCAGAAAACCATTTCTGAAAGATAGCCTGAAGATAAAAGGCTATTCACATGAACGAGAACTCGTGTTGTAAGAGAGTGATGACAGTAAACTAATGACATTCTTTTGTACAAGACTGAAGGCAGTGAAGCGAAAAACATGGATAACAGCTTGAGAAAGGAATTAATAGAGCTATCATTCTCATTTTCACTGCCTTTTCCCCACTAACTCTGAAATGTTTTGGCTTTGTTCACATCAACAGTGTTTGAAGGAAACTTTCTTTACTACTGCTGGCCTTGTGGTTATTTAAGTCACTGCTGGCCCTAGAAGGTACCTTCTCTAGGTTGAAGCCAGCATCAAAGCGGGATGTTGGCAAGCTATCATAGCACTGCTGCCCCATCAGGAATAACGTTTTGATTTTTCTAGAATTGTCACCAGTTTTCCTACGCAAGCATTTTTGACAAGTTTGATCAAGGAAACAAAATCAAGGGCTGAAACAAAGTTTATCAAGCTTAGAACCTAAACAATAGTAGTTTGCAAGAACTTCTATGTCACAAGGCAATAGTGGCATGCAGACATCAGGGCTGAATGTCTGGGGTGAAAGTGGAGTAGGATGTGTTTGTGAAGACTTTTTAATAAAGTTACCAACTACCTCTGTAATAGGTGAGGATAAGTAGGGAAATATGGTGTTATCCTTATTTTAGAGAATTCAGTATAACCTAATTTTCAGGATGAGAGATTACTTAAGTCAAAGTCATTTATCAGTTAAGTACAGTGTTTTTTAAGGTGGTGTGGAATTAAAAGCACACAAAAAAAATATGAAAATGCAGCACAGAAAGTGATAACTGTAAAGGACAAAAAGCAACAGTGAGAGCTGAGAGATAAATGCTACTGCTTCCTCAGAGCACCCATCATTATTTACATATATTATTTAAAACATAAGAGTGAGAATATCAAAGAGGGGAGATGGTGTCTGTGAATTTTTTGTGCTTGTGCTGGCATAGGAAGGTTTATATCTCTTTCTCTCAATGGTTCACTGACTGATCTTTGTTGTCTGAACCTCCTAGAACAGGTATTGTTACTGCTGCGTCCTTGTGGCTGCAGTGCCAGTACCTCACGGCTCAGCGAG
The DNA here is from genome assembly GCA_030625065.1 of Alectoris magna. Taxonomy (NCBI): domain Eukaryota; kingdom Metazoa; phylum Chordata; class Aves; order Galliformes; family Phasianidae; genus Alectoris; species Alectoris magna. The sequence continues at coordinate 68,537,555 of CM060560.1, forward strand.
TGAGATCATGCTACACTCTCCTTCAGACATCTCCTCCTTGCCTTCAGGCTTTCCTGTTTGGGGTTGTTTTGGAATCACATTGCTACTTTTTCTTGCCCAGGCTTCTGCTTCTTGACATGTTAATGTGTATTGCCCTGTGGCCACGTGGTGTGCAGCTTCCTCCTGTGCTGGTGGCATTCAGTGTTGTCACTCCCAGAGGAATGAGCAGGGTTTCTGCCTCAACTTCCTTCCTTATGCAGCCTCATGGAAGAAGAAAGGAAAGGGAAATCACTGGGCATACATTTATTGAACAAGATAGACTTTCTGAAGCTGAAGACTTTCATTTGCTGCCGATCAGAGAAGAGAGGAGCTGGCCATCACAATCTCACTGATGGATACACCTCATGGACAATTTGGCTTTCCCAACTGTCTCCTAAAGAACAGGATTATGGAGCCCAGAAGACTAAAATCCAGTGAGCTTTTTTTAAAATACCTTAAGTTGGAGCTGGTAATAGATTAACTCTTGCTTTTACTACTTGGCAGAAAATCGGAAATAAATTTCTCTGGATGAATTAGGACCTTGTTTAACTTCCAGCAGAAAAATGAGGAGTTCTAGAAAAGTTGATGGACTGCTTTCAATTTTATAATGCAGAAAAACAAGCTGTTAACCTACAGAAATAATAACCATGTGCTGTTGCGACTTGTTCTCTGCTTGTCTTCAGGCTCCAAGTGTTTGTATTGGGAGAACATGCTAACTTTACTGCTGGTGCCAGGGTTTCCTTTATTTGCTTTTGACATTTCACATGTTTGTACTGTGGTGCCTGGCAACTTATATCACAAACTAATTGGAGTAAGTGATGATTAATAAAATAAAGAAAAATGAGGGTCAGCAGTATGGGAGGGCAGGCAATAATATGGGTCGTGACTCACTGAGGTATGCAAAAAGCACAGGCAGCGGAAGGAAGGGAGTTAATAACAGATCACATTACTGGCCCACCTCGGTCTCAGTGGGCAGTCAGCTGGCACAGGCAAACTAGAGCCATTTCTTTAGCCAGTGCAAACAAAGATGTCACATGACTGTCCGTGTTTCCTGAGCCTTTGGGTACGTCTGGTGGGTGGCTGCCGCCTGACTGGAGCCCATGGGCTGTGGATGCAGACCAGCTCCAGACATGAGTTGTGTCGTTGGGTGAGCTTGATCCCATGTCTGCCTTTCTGCAGAGCTTGTTTGCTTGAGCACAGTGCTGCGCTAACACTGTGGCGCATCACGCACCTCTGGGCTGACTCGTATCCGGCAGCCTCTGAGCACGGGCCAGACAAGCATTCATCCACCCTCTCACAGCTGCACTGAGCTCTCTGGCTTTTCCCAAACCAGAGCTTTACTACTTGGCTTATCTGAAAGGTGATCCAGATGAAAACCTGAAGTGCAAGTCCATTCCTCTTGTTACCTTCAGAGACACAGCGCTGCTTCGCCTTCATTCCCTAAGTGACAAAAAAAAAGGGACGGTGAAAGATATGCCCCTGAAAGTACTAACATGTGGAGGTATTGAAAGACGCGCAGTGACGAGGAGGATGAATGAAGGTATCTGCTACAATCTATACTGAGAGATACATTTGAGGAACTAGATTTGGTGTCCTCTTACTGAATGTGGTTTACTCTGTTCCCCTCCTTCTATTCCTTATTTTTCCCAGTGGAATGGTGAGAAGAGGAAACTTCTTTTAACAGCAAAGGATGCTTCTGTCAGACTGTTAACTCCCCAAGTAATAACATGGAAACTGTTGTCTGGCATTTTCTATGTTGCTTCCACACTTACGAAACAAAGCATAATAGTGCTACAATTCCTTCTTTATGTTGCCAGCTAAAGAACTGATGAAGGAAAAATAAATAATTCTCTCTTTTCAAAATAAAGGCTGAAATAAAAGAGGTGATGAGAAATTTACTTCCTTTGCTTTCCTTCCTTAGCCAAGAATTCAGGTTCATTAGGGCATCTAAGTTAAAAAATGCAGGAAGGCCCTATGGTAGTGTGCTGTAAACATTCTCCATATGATTTTCCTCCCCTTTACTGAGTTGACCATGGGCTGCACTCTTATTTGCTATTGCAAATTGTGAAAAGTTTCTCCACTTTCTTAATTTTAACCTTCTCAGCCCCCGATGTTCATTTTATACTGAAGAATAACATTTCAAATGGAAGAACAAAATCTTACTTTGTCATTCTGCTGCCAATCTTCTGCTCAGCTGTGCAAGACTTTTCTGCCAATGAAACACAGACCCAAATATTCACCTCTCAGCAGTAGGCCTCCCTTCAAGATGCGTCCTGCTGACACCCTTTCTGATGTATGCTTGAAACACACTGCAGTCTGCAGTCATGTCACATTACCTCACTAATCAGCACATATGACTATTATGGCAGTGAACTTAGCCTCCTATTAACACAGACTATCCTGATGCATAACCTTTTTCATAAATTTAATAGTGTCATTTGCAAAACTATTCAGAGTTCTTCTCCCTCTTTCTTTCACTGAACACCTTTCCCTCCAGCATACCCAGTGAGAAACCATTTTCTAGCTTGCACTTTTTGCTTCTAGTTTTCCCTACTTTTCTAAACGTTTTATTTAAGCAAGCGCCTATCCTACCCCTTTTGGTATTCTCACACATGATTCTGCATCTAAGGCTAGCAGATAATCACTTTACAGTCACTGTATTTTACATGCCTGAAGGCAAGTCTGAAACCCCAAGTGGGGAGGCCCAAAACAAGGTACTGAGCTGATTTACTGTAGCACTAAGCATAGCTGTACGGAGTAGGTTTTGAGTAGTTTGTGCCAGGTCATAAATAAGACTCTGTTGAGCACAAACCCTGGAAGACTGACTGAAAAATCATGAAGTGTGTTTGTTTACCTCTAAAGATAACTACTGGATACCATCCTTGTAATGCCCTCTGTGAGAACTGAGCAGAAGAGGGCAAAAATGGTGTTTAGTTTTAGAGGTTAGAGGATTTTAGCAATGATCAGCTTTTTTTATTCACTTACATATAGTCTTATAGAATGAACAGGTTGTGAGCTGTGTAAATAGTGTAACTGAATGTGAATAAAGAGAAAAGACTGGATTTTTTTCCTCAAGCTCAGGATGTCAGGGCAGATATGGGCAGCTTTAGGTTATGATTTGATGTACCATAAAAAATTTCAGAAAGTTTATAGTAGTCCAGTATTGGACAAATCTGCATGGTATGAATGGCTAAATGAAATCCAGTGGACCAGAACATTGGAAATTAGAGTTTCTGTACAGTATGTGATTTTTTGTATTTTTTTAGTACACATCACAAACGCATATTTAGCAGTATCTAACTGAAAGCAACTTATTTCTGTGAGCATGGGACAAAGGGCAAGTAAGTGGCCACTTTTCTACCTGACTTCATTTTACTCATCCATGTCTAGCTGTAAGGTGCTGCAGTCCTGTGAGCAGTCTGAGTTCAGGCAACCTGCAGATCCCATTCCATACTAATCCCATGCAGTACGCTACTTCAGGATTCTTCTAGGAGAGCGACCACGTTTGATTCATCTTCCTGCTGGGACTAGAGAAGCACACAAAATATGTTGCTGCTCTAATATGCAGATATAAAAAGTCCTGTCTTTCTCCTATGATATACACCAAACAATGTTTATAGATTATATATAGAAGAGGACTTAAGTCTATCAGCACAGATATAGAGTTCAGTAGCAAGTACTACATCGGTGTATTTAGAAACAATACTTTGAAAAATAAAAGATAAAAAAGTAGACACATTAAGAAAATATTACTTGTTTATTACTACATCCTCACTGTTTTCTTCATGAAAAAAAAAAAAAGTTATATTTCTGTAGATGTTTACATCACTGTGGGTTTTTACCATTTATTCATATACACTTAGATGTAGAACGTGTGCCTTACAGCACTCCCATTGAACGCAGATGCAGGGATTTGTCTTTGTCTTTGTAATTGTTTCTGATATAAACCCCTATTTCACAGTTCAGATTTTGGTTATAAAAAATGCTTCCAGAATATAATTTGGTATCTAAAAGACCTGTCAGGGAACATTTATTGCTAGTTTGACTTCAGTGTGCCTTTTTGAAGTTACAGATATGTTCAAAAAGTATTATCCATGCTTTCAGATTTTTGAAGATTTAAAGTAACTTTCAATTGCAAATGGAAGTCACCACACTATAATGTGGAATGAAAGCATTGTCTTTAGATAAAAATACAATAAAGACCCTAAATGCTTACTTGAGTTTTTTTTCTAAATAATGAGAGTAGTTACTTCATAACAGACTTGCACCAAGGGTAAATTACATCCTTGCTGTGCTCAAGGGAATATGCTTTTCACTAGGAAAGGTAAAATGATTTAGCTTCCTCTATGATTGACTATGATTAACTACGCTTCAAACAGTTAATCAGATTAAAAATGCCTATTCTAGATATATGGGTTTCTGCCATTTTGGGCTCACCACAGATACACTGAGCCAATTTCAAAGGTCTTTACCTGTGTCAGCTTGTCTGAAGTCTGCATGGAAGAGTAACTTCCTTGGCATCTGAGGAACATGACAGTTTTGTCAAAAACTCTGAAATCTTTTATCTACTGTAGGGCTTAAGCATCCCAGAAGCATTGCATGGAATCTTTGACAAGGGCCTGGAGTTAGCCATACACACAATGAAGGTACATCTGCTTAATCAGTCACTCCTCTTTATAGTAGTACTTAAGTAAGTTGTGTCAGGCAGGTGGTGGAGCCCACTTGACATGCTGAATTACTTCTTTCTGGCATGTATTAAGTTGCACCTGGAGCAAAGAATGAATTGTCTGATGCTGTTGCATTTCATCAGCTATAGCAACTGACATAATAATAATAAAAAACACTTTTAAATCATCTTCCTGAGGCCTAAGGTTTCAAAATTTTTCTGGGATTCGAATTGCCTCTAGAAGAAAGTATCTCCTGGTCAAAACCAGTAGGTGAAACAGTTGAGAGTGTTATTCAATAAAGAGCATCATTATTAATGTTAGAATAGCTCAGCATTCACCAGGAAATCCAGTACTGCTAAAGGCAATGCCTGGGAAGATGCATAAGGGAGTTCAAGTTTATCCATGTGAAAAAAGCAACAACAAAGAAGAATAAACTCAAACTTCCATCATTACATCAGAAAATGCACACTTTGTAATAGCAGTAAGAGATAAAAGATTTAAATTCTTTCTACTCTGCAGAAAAAAAATGCTCTGGTACTGAAAGGATATCGAATATCGGAGTGATGTAAATGTCACACGTAACCACATTAATGACTTTGCAGTATCTTTATTTACAAAAAGTTGGTGCAAATGACTGTGTCTTCAATTTTTTAGGTTCCCTATGTTCCCCTCAAATTCAGTGGGAATAAGTAAAATTGACAAATCCAGACTAAGCCATTAGAACTGGACTTGACAAATTAACTTTTCTCACGTGTTTAGGTTTAGGAAAGTGAATTTATTGTGTAACAATTGCAACAAATGTGCATGTCTGTTCAACATTCATTACCCTATTTGATTTTTCTTTGAAAACTTCTACTTGCCATTATGATCTATGACAGGAAGGAATTATCTCCATGGTTGACAAAGTGAGTTCTGGCTGTGAAATAGCATGACTTCATGTATTACGGTTATCAGATATAGCAGTCAGCTATAAAGAGTCCTTGCTAAGCAGGCTCCTATTATCTGAAGAACCACTTCCTCATAAATAATGTCATCTTTAAAGAAGAATTGACAAAGAATTGACTTGATAACAAAGTTCCTTGCTTGGAGTGAGGTGGGGCAGTTAGCTCTGCTGTCCAGTTTGTGTGGCTCGAATGGCCCATCAAGGTTTGAAAACGTGGGTTTATTTTTTAAGTAATTTTTCAGAGCTTTAGGCACATGGATATTTTTGATTCTAACAGGAATGCAGTTTCTAAGATGTGGATATTAAACGATCTTCTATAAGCTTGTAAACTACTTGAGATTTTCTGAATGAAACAGATCATGAACTAATTAACTTGTTTTTGTTCCTTCTCCTTTTCAGAGTTTTTAAACCATTCCTCTTCTGAATTCTTCAGTGCTTTTATGGAGGTTCTGAGAACTGGAGAGCAAATTCTGCCACAGGCAATAGGTTTGTTATTTGTAAATAGCTTTCAGTTGAGTAACTTAGATACCTCCTTATTATAAATGAAGCACGGGATGAAAATTACTATATGTCAGTTATTACCAAAAAATGAAATAACTTTTCATCCGTAAATGGGGTTTATACGCTAATTTCCATCCATAAATACTAACACTCTTTATAAAGTCTCTGGTATTTCCATTTTACAGGTGCCCAGTGTTCAAGGTGTATGATAAGTAATACAATGAAACGCTCTTGAATTCTAGCTTAGTTCAACATTCATTAGACTATTTTGCAAGTCTACTTAATACAGCAGATATTTTAATACCATACAGTGAGTATAAAGTAAATTCAGAAAGGAGGTAGTGTAGTACAGATGCTCAAACTGATGACCTTACCATGCATGACTAAAATTCCAAGTTTAAAGAACTTATTTAGACAAAACACTGAATTAAAAGGATCATTAAAGGAAATATTGAAGAATCAAAACACAGAATAAGCAGAATATAAGTTCTGAGTATGTTTTGTTATGTATTGAAACTCAGCATTGTAAAAAGAGCATAGGAGGGCAGGAAAAATAAATGTAGAGATGCAGGATAGTGAATGTCCATATCCTTTTGTTTTCCATTAGGAAGGCAGCATTCAAATGACTGCAAACTTTTACATGGAATATTGTTTTGCTAGAAAATGCTGATTTGCTTAAACTATTTGCAGGAATGTAGACATATATAATGGATGAAAATGTCCTTCTCTGGCTCCTAAGCAGAACCCCTCTCTGAGCTTCAGGACTGTCAACAGACCACCTGAAGGGATAAGTCTTAGCCAAGAGCATGGAAGCTTTGAGAGGCATGGTCTCCCCGTCCTTCTTGGCTTCTTGCAGCTCAATTGATAATGTGCCAGGCTTTTTGATTCTGGGGCATCTCAGAGCAATTAGAGCTCCAGGGCTCCCCAGGTCTATGGCAGCCCAGCTGGATTATAAATCTTTTGGCTACTATAAGTGGGAACTGAAAAAGAAAAAAAAACAACGGTATTTTTCTTGGACTTAGAATTCCATTTCCCTGGTGTGTCAAGTACCTTTTTTGTTTGTTTGTTTGTTTGTTTGTTTGTTTAACGGATATCATTGGACTGTTGCAAAACCAATGATTTCAGGTTATGACAGCATAAAATTCAACTTTTCATGTCAAGTCCCTTTTGGTTGACTATTCTTAAATAGGACAAAAACTTTCAGTTTAAGAGAACAAATTTAATGCTGGCAAGTGAATTTTTTTAAAAAAACAGAACTAAAAAGTCATGCTTTGACACATTTTAAAAACACAGAATTATGGAAAAGATCATTTTTTTCTTTTCCATTTCAAGGTCCTCATCCAGTGAGAGAGCTGTCTGCACCTATTGTTACTATGCTGAACTGTCTTGAGAGAAAAGCCCAAATCAAAACCAGAGCACAAGCAATTTAGAGCATCAGAAAAGCTTTTTTTTCTATTCCAACAGACTCTGCATTTTAGAAAGACAAAGCTGATTAGCATCATGGCTTACTCTTATTTATTATTCAGAATATAAGAAGCTTGATTTTCCTTTTAGTTATTTATTTGTTTGTTTATTTATGAACTCCTAATGATCTCTGATTACTTGCTGGTGAAATCTTGTCCCTATTAAAGTAAAAATAAATAAATAAAAAAAATCATTAGGACTTCAGTACATCCAGGATCTCCTTGTCTTCAGTAGGAGTTTGTGGCTTATATGATGGAATAGTTGAATAGTTTCCAGCTTATGATTTTGTCATGTTTTCTTCTTTCAAAAAAGTGACATGGTTCAGATCTAATTGGAAAGATAAAGCTTGTCAACGGAACCTATCTTTGTGATGTATCAGTTCAATGATCTCTCTATGGCTCTTTCCTATTCTTTAATATTCTCATACCTGTAATGTACCCAGTGATTAAATTCAGCATTTAATGTAGATCCATGGTATATGATTGACTAGATGGAGTCCTGCCAGCTCCTTTTAACTTTTCTCTCTTAGTTGGGGTCAGATTCATATTTTCAGGAACTATATGATATTTGAGAGGAAATTGGGTGATGGGGAAGCACAGGAGAGGAAGCTGCTTTCAAAAACAGATACAGAAAAAGACAAATGACAGAATGTGCAGCTGTGATTTTTTTAAAACATTTTATGCCTTTTGTCAAGGGAGTGGCAGCACAGGAAAGATGAATAGTTCATACATTTAATGGAAATAAAATTGAGTATACTGAATGGTGAAGTTTAAGGATGTCACTGTATATTTATTTATTTATTCAATGGAATAACTGGATTAGATTTTGACATGTATAAAGTATTTTCTTTGTGACAGTTTCCTGTTAGATTATATGACACTAGAATTTTCCATTTTTGCTTCTATGGCTTTCACTTCTGTCAGCACTTCGATAATGCTTGGAAATTCCTTTTCCAATCCAGACTTACCTTCCCTGTGATTTTTACACATAAGAACATGTTCATTCTCCAGCTACAGTGCACAGTGTGTTACTGACCAGAGGTGGAGATAGGAAAGAGGTAGCCTACTGTCTACTTGGCACCTTAAGTACTGGATCGATCTCTTATTCTCATGTCTCAAGGACACCAGATCTGGGAAAGGTGAACCATACAATGGTGCACTGCACTAACAGATTATCAAGGGGTGCATCTTTCTAGGCACAATCTGGATGCTCTGATGCCCCACTCCAGTGGGCTGTCATCTAGATGAGTATTTGGAAATGGGTGGATTCCAGATCTTAGGACAGCTATCCTTAAAGTTATCTAGCTATGTAGATAAAATATTTGGGTCCCATTCCAGTGGCATATTAGTTGTGACAAGTATCTACTTTATATGCAAAATAAGTTACTTCATTTTTATTTAAATAAATGAGCCAACTCTCTGTATGCTGTTTCAGATCAAGGCTGGCCTTAACATCTACAGAGAACTGCACAGGAGATAAAAATAGAAGCAAAAAAAGCCAGTGATCACAAAGAGAGGGAGAGGAATGTAATGAAATATTTGTGGGAACGGTTTAACATCCGATTTCAGTAAAAATTATTTTTCACCCAAGTATCAAGAGATAATAAACCAGAAATTAACTTCTTACAAAGCAAACAACCATCTTAGTGACTTATAATACTGTTCCTTGATCATCATCTGGAGGGTTAAATTGTCTAGATGAGATACACAGGAATGTAGGGCTACACATTGCTTTATTCCAAGATACATGAACACCATGTGTTATAACTTCTTTGAGGACTGCATTGTGGTTAGGCCACTTTGTTGGTTTTTCTTCTTTGTTTTGTTTTGTTGTTTTCTTATGAGGAAAGACTAATGTCACAAAGAAAAAGCAGTTCCTTAAAATGCACTCTGGATTTTATTAGGCACACATTAGTACTATTTCCTGACACTGTTACTCTTCAGTATAGCTTCTGCACCCATTTGTAAGCAATAGCGTGACACATAGAGTCATGAAACTGTATGGACTGTATTTTTAATACTGTGATTACATAAGAAAGCACATGTAAGTAAGGACCTGGTCCTGTACCCTCTTAAGTTAGTGGTGCAATTCTGAACCACATCAGTAAATCAGATTTATAGTTGTGAACTTGCCATTAATTTTATTTAAAAAAAAAAAAAAAAAAGTATCTTATGAAGGTATATCAAGTTTATGTTCAAAATAAACATCTAATATATAAAATATTAAAGAATAGAATATGCTCCCCCTCCCTTCCCTTCCCTTCCCTTCCCTTCCCTTCCCTTCCCTTCCCTTCCCTTCCCTTCCCTTCCCTTCCCTTCCCTTCCCTTCCCTTCCCTTCCCTTCCCTTCCCTTCCCTTCCCTTCCCTTCCCTTCCCTTCCCTTCCCTTCCCTTCCCTTCCCTTCCCTTCCCTTCCCTTCCCTTCCCTTCCCTTCCCTTCCCTTTTTTTCATTTGTAAACTTTGAAGTTCACTTTTCAGCTTAGCCAGTAGCATGTCTTTACTAGTTAACATGTAGAAACACGGAGCACCACAAAACAGTGATAGCAATTTTCTGCAAAGTTAGGCACTGCCAAAAGCAAGAAGAGAAAACTGAATTAAAAACAGAAAAAATTAATTTCTTCTAATCTCACTCAGTTAAATTAAGCATACAGTGATAATCCTTGCCCATTTTTTTTCCATAAGGAGGAGTGAAACTGAGATGAAAGTCTAGAATGGGTGCATCTAAATGGAACATTAAACCCTATCTAGTTCAGGATAGTTTTTTGGAAAAGCAGGAAAGATAGAAATGTTTTGAAAATATTTGTCTGTTTGGCTAAGAATGGTAGAAGCAGGCAGTATGCAATACTGTGTGGTTTTAATAAGAAGCAGGTATCAGTGGCATCACTTCGCTGGAGTTTGTGTCTGTGGCAAAACTGACTGCCTTACAGCTTCTGGACTTAGCCTGGTGTTCAAATTTGTGTTGGCCAGACTTATGGCCTGGCTAGATATTTTGAAACAAGGGTCTGTCAATCTTAACTAATTGTCTACAGTTGCACTGTGCTGCAAAGAGTATGTTTTCATTCTTTTTGTTCTCTTCACTCAAATGCATTTGTTCACATACAGAATATGTACCTGATCAGCTGGAGGCAGTTTTCATCTGCTTTACCCATGCCCTAGGACAGCCAGATGCAAACGGCACAGATTTAAAAGACAGCGTGCGTGTTAGCTCATGCCTGTGTCTATGCAAACACAGCTACAGTTTCCAGATTTTTGCAATCACATTAAAGAATGGGAAGTTTGGGCACATAATCCAGAGGAAGGCAGACTTGTGGCCTTGGTGATATAAATTACTCTTTACGTTGCGGGGATCTCCTCAAGCAAGATTACTTTGCCTTAAAGAGGTACATCAATCTTCCCTATGATCTAGGTCAGAGCCAGGCTCTTGTCAGTGGTGCCCAGTGCCAGGACAGGAAGCCATGGGCACAAACTGGCACACAGAAGCTCCCTCTGAATGCCAGGCAACATACCTGTGCGGTGCAGGTGGCAGAGCAGCAGTGCAGGCTGCTCAGAGGCTGTAGGGTCTCCTCCTTGGGGATCTCCAGCAGCTACCTGGATGCGGCCCTGGGCATCCTGCTCTGATTGGCCCTGCTGGAGCTGGGGCTGAGCCTGAGAAACCCAGAGGGCCCTGCCTGACTTAGCCATCAGTGATATTGTGATTCCATGGTTCTCTGGGCACAGCAAAGATCTAAGAGTGCTATTTTCCCCTTTGCTTCCTCTGTTTTCACTCACAGACTTCTATCTAAGCTGTGACCTCAATTCCCTCTGGGGTAGTTTTCATCAGGGAAGAGGATATGTTGCTGGGACAGTCTATAGCTTTTTTACTCAGCTGAAAGGAAAGGGACCCTGGGCACCACACAGAACAGAAGTGTGAGATTCTTTGGCGTGATGATTGTACAAATATTATTACTTAATTAAATGAAGTTAATGTTCATGTCCTGTAAAATATTTTGTGAAATTTTAAATGATGCAAATGCATGCAAACTTGGAAGTCTCTGCACTAAAAATTTTTGATACTTCATTTACTTTATTTTAAAGTAATCATATAACTTGCCCTGAAAACTATTGTGCTTTGGAAAGCAAATAACTGAAGTGTAATTTGTAAACAGAATTTTAACTGCATAATAAATATACTATAAAGTCCCCAAAATAGGGCCTCTAAAATGGAAAATATAACACAAACTTTTCCATCTATTCATAATTCACAGAAGGCCCTTTTGGACTATCTGGAACTGGCATAAAAGAAACAAACCTAATAAAAGAATATTAGGTTTGTGTTGTATACTGTTCACTTACAAATGTACTCCATCTACCATGCTGAAAGGGCCCTTTTTGGTCCAGATGCTGAAATATGCTAGATGATTCAGTTTGGAATTATATTAAAAAAAAAAATCATTTGAAATTAGAGACTGAAAAGGAGCATTAAGGTTGAAATATCTAGTAAAAGAATTCTCTCTCAGATCAACACAGTGTCATATGTCACTTGAAGTTCCATTACGTTATATACATACACATGGCTAAATTCTGCAATTTCAGGAATTTAACTGCTAAAAGTAACTTTAAATGATTTTTTGTTTGCTTGTTTGTTTCACCCAAGTAATTGTTTCTAACATGGTACAAATTCTATAAATAGTAAGTTCTGGATTCCCACCGTAATGATTTATTAACAGGGAATTTATCTCAGTATATTGCTGGTGGGAAAGAAACCACTATTATTACAAGCAAATCTGTAGTACTCTGTGTTAAAATCTTAACTCCTGTGTGTCTACTTGCGTTAATTTAGAGCAGTAACTGGAAATGAAGGGAAATGGCTTTCATGGAGAAATGGCAAAGTGATAATAAGTAAAATAAATATATGCGCTTGAAAATAATCAAATCATTGTAAAATGGGTTCTTTAAGATGAGCATTAAAAATGGCATAGCAGTCAAGTGGATTCTTCTACCCACATGTAATCTGAACTGTTTTTATATATGATGGTTTATAGTGGCTGCTTGAATTTCCTATGGTTCTGTCTGGTTCACAGAAAACAGACAGTTAAGGTATTAATAAGTGAAAGATTATATTTGCTTAGAGCTGAGTATAAAATCTTTCTATAGTTTCCATTGTATAAGCCAGAAAAGCTGACTATCTTTGCTTTAGTAACACACGTTCTCTTTTGTTCTCCCTTCCTCTCTCTGTATAGATTTGTACCAGTATATATATTTGTACAAATGTATTTATAAGTTTTTATACAAAACTTTACATTTCAAATGTTGTGTCAAATCTGTGAATACAGTAAGAATACACCATGTGAAACAAGACTGCAAAACAGGCAATGCAAACACGTTCATAAAGACAGAGTGAGTATGAGCGTAAGACAATATCTCTCATATATTTTACCTAAGGTGAGTATAATTAACAAGCCCTTTCTTTCTTTAAAATGTCTTTCACAACAAAGCAATATTTACTTAGATTAGGTAACTTGCCAAATAAATCACCCCAGCACTCTGATCTGTATCTCAGAGTGCTTCCCGGCATTTACAGTTGCAACCTGATTATCATTCTGCTCTCCTGATCTAATTAAGATTATATTTCTTTATGTGGTTGTGAACTACACAGTTGTAGATAGGTAATTTAGGCATGAAAATACCTACAATGATAACACTTCTCAGAATTTGAAGCACTTTACAAATACGTTCCTGAAATTACTTCTTTACCTCCTTCTGTCCTTTTATCTGCTATATTGTGCTTTTAACTGAAGTAAAGTATCTGTCATCTGTCTTCCTATCTTGGTTCTGTTTTTATTTTTTTGTCTAGTAGAAGAATTGATTAAATTAAGGTATTGATTAAATTAAGGTATTAAGTATCCTAAATGAGAAGACAATGAAGAAGGTACAGTTCTTCTCTGAATAAAATACAATATATAGCAGGATAGACTGCTTCAGGACATGGAATGAGATACCTATCACCAAAAGCTTTTGAGACATCTTCATCAAATCTATTTTTTTTAAACAATAATGTAAGTGTGCTTGGCTTAGATTTGGAGTGTGGATTGAATGAAATGCCTTCCCAAAATCCTTTCCTTTCTTCTGGAAGACCATCCCTTCTATTTCACCTAAGAAAATCTGGAAGAGCTGGGTGTTGTCATTTCAGAAGCCAAGTACCTATGCATTAGATTCTTATGCACAACGTCCACTTTGCTTTGCCAAGCTGAAGTGAAATTGTATGAATAAATCATCATTTATGATCACTAATTATACTGAAAAAGTAAAAGAGTAGCTTATTCATTTCTGAATCTGGTTGTCTCTATACAGAAAAAAAGAAAATGATTTTTCTTTCTCTTACATGAAATGGTTGGCCCTTATGGCATACCCTACCCACTTATCTAAGGGGGAGTCCAACCAGGCAAAAGTGGAAATTAAAGATAAGAACAATTATTTATAATCTGTAATTAATTCTTGGAAATAAGCATGATCAAGTCAGGCTCATTAGAGAAATAAAACTAAAATATCATCCAATGCCTATGTAAGAAGCAGAATTAAGAATATCTGGTTCTCTTTGGGACTGTCCTTGCCTCTCACCAGCACTCTTCCCTGCTTCTAGGGCTTGCAACACAATGCACAGCTGCTTCATGTAATCCCAGCAGCCATTCCAGCAATACTTTCAGTTTCATACTCCAACTCCTAAACAACTTCTTCCATCTCTCTAGTTGAGGAAGTAACAGCATGTAACATATAAGTACACAGCATATTTTGGGTTTTGCGACCCTCTCCAGGAAACTACTTAAGGATTTCATCGGTTACGGGATAAGGGTAGAGGGGGAAAGATGAGGTACAATTACGGACATGCACATGGGGATTACTTAAGTCTTACTTTCTTAGAAAACTAGGTTAAGGAAGCCAGTTGCAATCATTTACATTTGGAGTTGGATAGGAAAAAATGCTAGAAATAACTCAGCATTTTTCAAGAATTTTCTCTACTTCTGGAAGGATCATTTGTCCCATTTTTGCAATTGGAAAATAAAATATAAAGAGTATGTTTTCTGGTCTCCTAATTTACTGTTTGAGTTCAAAGTTTTCCTTGGTGTGTAAAATTTGTGATCCTTTGTAACAAGGCCAAATATGAATACAAAGGGAGAGAAAGTTCATGGGTAATCAGGCTTAGCCATAACAGAGAAAAACTCTCCAAGCCCTTTGTTGTACTACCACAATTTGCTCAAAAAATATAACCCAAACCAGAAAAGTTTCTGAATGCATTTTTTTTTCATGCAAAGTTACAGTCTATAAGCACAAAAAAAATAAGTTAAAAAATAATTAAAAAAAACCCAACAAAACAAACAAACAAAAAACAAAACAAACAAAAAAAACCCCAACCCAAAACCACAAACCATCAGGCCAGCCTAGCTCTCCCTCAAATTTCAAGAACTTTTTATTGTTCAAGCTTCACTAGGCTCAGATGAACCTGATGGCATCAGTGTCTTGTGGAACACCCCTATGTATGAACTCTAAGAATCCTATTCACATTGAAGAGATGTATCAGTTTCTTGGTTAAAAATTTCATCTCTATGTTCCATTGCTAAAATGGAATGCATTATAGAGGTAGGTTCTCAGCCATGTGGAATGGTTGGTTGTTCTTCGTTTCGTACTGTATTAAATATTAGTAAAGTGACCTGGTAATGTTAACAAATCACGACAACTACGTTCTCCTTCGAATAAGGAATATTTAAGATCAAAATTGTCGTTCTGTGCATTGAGAACATTGGAGGGTTTCTTTTTTGTTTTGTTTTGTTTGTTTGTTTGCTTGTTTGTTTGTTGGCACCTAGTGCTTGTACAGTTTGCTATAGCTTTGACAAACTTTTCTAAATAGCAAATTAAATTCGTTGTATGGTCAACTGTTCTTTGCCACCTTGCCCACTGTATTCCCTTTAGCCATATTTTCTCTTTGAATTGATTTTGCTACTATTACTTTATTCTTCAACTGAAATTCTGCTGAAATTGAAATTACAGTTGCTGAGGCACCATTCATGTTGGTATAGAATTTTAAGAATTGTACACGTTAAATACAGCTTTGCTTCCCTCAGTGAAAGATGTTGCCAATCAATTAACATCTGACATTCCTGAAAACAGCACAACAGATGACAGCAAGAATGTAAAGATCAAAGAGCTGTTATATATGCCAAAATAATTTTCCCTATGATTAGCTGTTCAGTTTTGTATGTCTTTTACAGCAGTTCTGGCTATTGTTGATTCCACTATGCATGCTTTCATGTTCACTTTTAATGAACTGTAGTGTAGACAGAAACCACCTTACATTACCAAGCAGTTCATGAGTATAACTGGAATAGAGATGAAAACCTTTTGACCAAAACAGAGGAAAGGTAAAAGAATAAAAAGAAATAAAAGCATTCATAATTTGGATGCCTGTTAATGTTTCAGAAAACCATTTGAGACTATTCGAGCACCTGAGTACATTTCTGACCAGTAGAGGGTACTAGTGCATGTATACAGAAGTCAGTAAGTAGCTGCAAAGATGGCTACGCAAGATTCGTAGAATCACAGAATCATTAAGGTTGGAACAGACCACTAAGACATTGGAAGAGACATCATCTAGTCCAACCATTGATCCATCACCATGATGTCCACTAAACCATGTCACTAAGTGAAGCATCTACCCTTTTCTTCACACCCCCAGGGGTTGTGACTCCCACACCTCCCTGGGCAGCTTGTTCCAATACCTAGCCACTCTTTCTGAGAAGAAATTTTTCCTAATATCCTACCTGAACCTCCCCTGGATCACTTTGTTACATGCTAGAAGTTTGGGTTAAAATTAGTGAGAAAGTACTGTTGTTGAATTAACATCTTTAGCCAGTCTGCATTGTTTTCTTTTATATGGCAAAGATATTTCTTGAACAACAAAATGAATTCTAATTTTCAGGGAGGTTGTGACATGTAGTTTAGAGAAGCAACATTGACAGTGGATTTTGGTTTCATTCTGATACATCAATATTTTTGAGATGGATTTTCAGAAAACAAGGGAGACTTGGAAACATATGATCACAGTACCACTAACATCTGTACAACAGCATTTTTCCTTTCTAAAATGAAGGCTGTATGTACAGGCAGTGTCATGCAATCAGGGTTATAATCATCAGGAATCAACAATACAAGCGAGATATCAGCTTAACACAGCTCTAATACTTTTTCCACAGCTACACAGTTTATAGTCCCTCTAATTCGAGCCCTAATTCATATCTAGACACCTAACTAAAACTTTGCTGATATTTTAAAATGTCGAGAAAGCATCCTTTATTGATAACAATGGAGCAATGTTATCTAAATATTTGTTTATAATTCCCCTTTGACATCGTACTCAAATCCTTGCCCAATAACCCATGCGCTGGAGCTTATTCAGCGTTCTACCTTCTCGAGCACTTTTGAACAGCTGCTATTCATTAAAAGAAAAAACAAAAAAAAAGAAAAAAAAAGAAAACAAAAACAAAAAAAACCCAGAACCTACAACCTCAGTCTGAGAGGGATATCATTCCTTCTTTTCTCTCTAAATGAATGATTTCCCTAATATATATATATGATATATATATCTGGCCCAGGCCCAGGCCTAGTAATAAGTTTTCTATGCACAGAGATAATATGGCCTTGAGATCCAATATCCTTTGCCCTACAGGGTGAGAAAAGGGAGCTTTATCCTGTTTTGTTCAGTGGCATATGCAGAATTCAATCCATTTGTTAGAGGGGCTGGAATGGAGTTTAAATATTTCCATGTAATATTGTACTTATTAAAAAGTTCCTGTACATCATTCTGTGAAGTCTCTTGCGCATACTACCTTTCGAGATCTAAATCATAGATTCTAGTATATCAATCCAGATGTCATTTATGCAAGGTTAGCATAAGTTTAACTAATTTGACTCTCATTATAACAAGAGAATTTTACTCTTCAGAAGCTCAGAAAGTGATCTTTCCTGGAGGAATATGGGGGGAAAAAAAGGATCTAGATTAGACTTATAAAAATCTCAACCAGACAACCACTAAGTTCCTGCAAAATTATATTATATATTAAAAACATGGGAGTTGGAGGTAAGATTTTATTGCAACTTGGTCTTTCATAGGTAGTTATGGTGACTCTGTAAATGGATGGTAAAACACCGGTACCTGATTAAATGTCTAGATTTCAAAACTCAGTGGAGATCTGTAATCAAGGCTCAATTCAGTTACCTAAATAGAGAGGTATTCTGCCAGCTGTGATTCCTTAGGATAACTGAGATACTAAAAGGGCCTGGCAGATATAACACAGGAGCCAGAAGAGGCTTGTGCCTCTTTTGGAAATACTTCTGGAGGATAGGAGAGATCCTTAATAATACCTGGAATTTCTCTAGATGTCCCTGTGGAGGCACCTGGATAGATTATTTCTAAGCAAAAATAGAACATTTAGCAAAACTTTTCTAAGTTTTCTATCTATCTCAAAATTTTAGATTACAAAAATGAATCTAGTTTTGAAGACTAATGGTAGAGAGCTGATTCTTAATGATCTGACAGTGACGGTATCTATAACACAGTTCAGGGTGCTTACGTCCTTTGAATCAAAGGGCTAAACCCTGCCGTTTTTGTGTCAGCATGAGCTGCACTAATGTGACAGAACCCTGAACTGGGTCCAAGTTCACAGTATTCTAATGATATACTAAATTCTGGAAAATTTTTCTGCAATAACAGTTCTTTAGAAGAAATATATGTATATTTTTTTACTGAAGATAAGAATAAATAGATAAATAAAGAAGGGAGATGAAAATTAAAATAATGAGATGTAGTTGAAATTGATTATGACTAATGGCAAGTAGACATTCATTGGCTTTTTTTACATCTTGGAAGAAGTATAGCAAAGACAAGCCAGTTCCTATGATTTTTATTTTTTTTTTTAGCTCAGCCAGAGAGCATATTTTCCATGCCTTGCAAGTTTTCCCTTTTCTATTCCCAACTGCACACCATCTGGGTATTTGTGGTTCTGAACAGTTAAAACTTAATATTTAAAATTAGATATGTATTTCACTTGAAATTAAGATTTTTGGTAAAGTGACTGGAGTCCACTTTTGGGTGGAATGTGGTGAGATGAATACGCGCAGTGGGTTGGCTGCTTTGAAAAATATGGGTGTTTTGTCAGGCTCAAAAGCTTTGCTTTTATGCACAGTGATTGAATTAAAATTAATATAATGGGAAAATAAGGAAGGCCCTTTAACATTGCTGTGACTTCTTTCTTCTTTTATTAATGTTAAATTAATGATTTTACAGCATGCATCATTGGATTAATTGCATAGCAGTGAATATGTTTCCTCTACAGCTACTGGTTATCACGTACCTACAATATTTATATAGCAGAGGCACAACTGAAGTTGCTCTAATGAGTTGGCAGCATAAGCAAACTACTATGATAATAAGTTTTATTCTTGGGCTTAACAGTTAAGCAGACTTTGCTTAACTATTAGATCCAAGTTTAATAGTTTTTAAAATAGTTTGGAGCTAAAGTTGCAATTACAGAGTTGGATAATTAGTAAATATCTCTGGAAAGCTTGCAGTAAACTCTAGTTGCAGCAGTGTCTGATTTTCAGACAGATTTTAAATCATAATTTCCTATACAGACTGTTTTCAGTGATTTCTGTCCTGGAGAAGTAGTTTCAGAAGAGTACCTTCTGTCTGTGTATGTCTTCATTTCTATCTCAGTACCTCAGTTAAAGCAGATCTCTGCCCTGGTAGATTTAGTGAAAACAGTGAAAGACCGAGCAAGGAAATGAACCCACCTTCAGGTCACTGGTCTGGAATAATGCTCAGGCAGCGTCTGAGTGCTCTCCAGGATTTAAATCCTCTGTCTTCTGCTCCTTGTTCTTTCCTTCACTAATTTCACTGTCAGGATGTTTTGAGGATTTTTTTTTTCTCTACTTTGGCATGACTTTAGGTCTTCCTGTCCATCTCTGCCCTTACACTGTCTGTTTCACTAATCTTCATTGCTGGCTCTTCTTCAGACAGATTCTGTCTCTGCTTCTATTCTTGTGTTGCTGCACACCTTTGGAAAAAAGTCTCATGATCACGTAGATTTAGAGAAATTCAACCATTCTCTTTATTGTACCATTCTTTGGTCAAGTGCTGTTCCTTGACAGGAAGGCATCTAGGGACCTTTACACCTCACTGTTTTAGCCCCCATTATAGAAAGTACTTTGGATATATCTCCTGTGTTTCTGCAAATAACATACGTTACTCTTTCAAAGAATCTGTCCAGATCCAAAGGAACTTCTCCACTTTTCCACTTTTCTTGCTGTCACCATTCTACTGTTGTGGTTTTATCTGTCAGACAGCTCAGCACCACAGAGATGTTCCTTCCCTCCCTCCCTCAGCTGGATGAGGAACTGGAAAGAAAATAGAACACATGGATTTAGATAAAAACTATTTACTTAGACAGAAAAGGAAATCAGAAGTAAAAATTAGATGATGACAATATATATATATATCCACAATGCAATTACTTGCCACCCACAGATCGATGCCCTGCTAACAGTATAACTGCTTTCCAGCTGATGCCCACCTGCAACACAATGTCTCACCACCCACCAAACAACACCCATACAATAAATCCCTGAGCAGCAGCCCACACCCCCTGCGAACTGTCCATAGTGTTATGGCTTTCCACATGATGCCACATGGTATGGGATAGCCCCTTGCCAAATTCAGGTACCTGTCCTGGCTCTGCCTCATCACCTGCTGCTATGCCATAATGGTGATGGCCCTCATCAGCTGAGCAGCCCAGACTGGCCCCAGGACTGCTCCCATCACTCAGCATCAATCAAAACATAGTTATGCTAACACTGTCTCACTTGAAACCAGGGCATCTACTTTCCTTGTTAATCACACTAAATTGCTGTTTTTTGTTGTTGTTGTTCGTTTATTGTTGTTTGTTTGTTTTTCCCCTTCTCAATGTTTATTCAGTTTTAGCAATTTGTTCTTGCCTCTTTCTGTCCAGCTTTCTATCATTTTTTTTTTACTTGTAACAAAAAAAGACAAACAAACAAACAAACAATAAAAGCAAACTGCAAGACTCACCACTTTTTAATTTCCACTATCCTTACAAATAAAATGTAAAAACTGCATCTTGCCTTCTGAGTACAGTATTTCATCCTGTCCACTGATGATATGTCTATCACCAGCCTTTAAGGTTTTTCACCCCCCTTTCACACAGAATCACTCAGATTCACAGAGTCACAGGAGTTGGAAGAGACCTCTGAAGATCGTTGAATCCAATGCCCCCCTGCTAAAGTGGGTTCCCTGCATAGGTGGCACAGGTATGCATCCAGGACAGTTTTGGCTGTCTCCAGAGAAGGATACTCCACAACCTCTCTGGTAAGCCTTTTCCAGAGCTCCATCATTCTCAAAATAAAGGAATTATTTCTCACGTTCCCCATCCACTTGATGTCTGCCCCTTACACATTTGTGGGCATTGATAAGATCCCCTCTCAGTCTTCTCTTTTCCAGGCTCTTTTCCAGTCCCAGGTCTCAGCCTTTATTCTTAAGGGAGATGCTCCAAGCCACTCAGTATCTTTGTGTCCCTTCACTGGACTTTCTCTAGAAGTTCACCAGAAAACCAGAATTGGATGCTATGCTTCCAAGGCAGAGTAGAAGCAGAGTCCCTCAACCTGCTGGCCACACTCTTCCTAATGCACACCAGAATACCACTGGCCTTCTTGGCCATAAGGGCACACTACTGGCTCATGGCCAACCTGTTGTCCACCAGGACACCCAGGTCCTTCTTCACAGAGCTCCTTTCCATCAGGTCACCTCCTAACCTATATCTGTAGCCTTTCTCCCACTTTGAAGTAACTTGGGGATATTTTCATACTCCTTAAATTTTGCTTGTACTGGAGTTTAGTCATTAAAGTGCCAGGAATTGAGTAATACTGCTCACTTTAAAGCACAGTCCAAGCTACAGCGAGACAGGGCTTCAGCTGGCTTAGATTCCTGTTCCAGGCTCTCCATTTGCATTTTATCCCATGATTGTTGAAAGTTAAAACACAGCACTGGGATTCATCTTTGGTGCCTTCTTGTCACACTCTTTATATTTTTCATTCTTCTCCTGCAGCTCTGTTCCTTGAATGGTGACCAAAACCAAGTAGAAATTTTGGAGAGTAGCTAACAGTACTTCCTTGAAAACAAAAACAAACAGGCAAACAAAACTAAAGCAAGCAAACAACCAAAAAAACCCCTCCAGCCCAGACCAAAATAAAACAACAGCAGTGTGCTCAAATATTCTGAAGTCATCAAAGGCCTGTATGATGAGCAAATAGTCACAGGATCAGACAAATTTGTGGTGGAATAGACCAGTGGTGACCATCAGGTACAATCTCCCATACAAAGCAAGGCAGTTGGCAACAATGGATTGTCAGCCATAAATTCATCTTGGTAGATCTTTGCCAGATCCTATCCACTTTCTTCACAACTCTCTTAAACTATGAGAGGGGCAGAGAGGAAGCAGAGGATTGCACAGGGGGAGTGACACAAAATTGAACATGTGCCAAGCACTATAAAGACAAGTATAAATTCTCATGGTCTGGCCATGATATCCTAAAGCTGCGCTATTTGTCTTATTTGTGGTAAAGGTATACTGTTGGACCAGTTTCAATCTTACATTCATTAAAAGTATTTTCCAGCAGGGCTGCTCCCTGTCTGAACTGATTGATGAATGGGATTTTTCCACCTAAAGTACAGAGTGTGGTGCTCCTTATTTTTGAACCTTATGAGGTTTCAGTTTCCTTGGTTTCAAGTTTGTCAGATGCAGCTCTTCTGTTAGGCAGGTCAGTTACTTCTTAATTAGCACCATCCACAGGTTTACTGAAGGTACACTGTGCTAGCTATATAGTCAAGAAGTATCTTCTTACCACCCTTTCTGTCTCTCTGTGCTGTCAGGCACCTAATTTGAAAAGAGGTATTCACTGTTTAAAATCCTAGCAGCTGGGGACTGTTCTGATGCTTACTCAAACTACTCTTCCCATTGAGTACCTCTATCTCCCCACTCTCTACGTAGAACCATTTAGCTCATGCTTAGAAAATGAAGTATTTCCTTACAGCTAAGAAAAAGAGGTTTCTAGAAGGCAAAGTAATCAATCATAGCATCACTTATCAACTGCTTTATTTGTGCCTTGTTTCTCTGTTATTTTTCCTAGTACTCATAGGAATTTTTTAGTTTATAAAATAATAATGAACACAGAGGTAGAATTGTAATAGAAATAGGGAATACAGATGTTCAGTACAAGCCCAATAGTAGAGCTGATAACTCAATATATATCTACTACTTTCTTCTTTTCTTTTACTTCCTTATCTTCTTATCATAATTTTCCATCATCTAACAACATCTAAAAATGAACTGTGACCTAGAAGCGTACAGGCAATAGCTTATTTTGAAGCAGCCCTGAGACTCAGATCTATAACTGAGAAATATCTGTCTCCCTTGGTCTGCTGGGAGATGTATGCCTGTCAGCAAGGATTGCATACAGTAGAAAAATTTGTCTGATCCAATTTTCCACCCCCACACACCTGCTGCAATAGAAAGCTTATTTTAGATTAAGGATTTCTGAAGAAACTGTCTGCCAGCATCCTGCTTTCTCTATCCCACAACAAATTATTCACTTGTTGAACTTGCTCTTTATTCTCTTTGCCAAAAATATACCAAGAGCTATTTTTTCTACCGTTACAGTAAGACAGCTTCAGTATAATCTAAAACTGTTGTGGGTTTTTGGATCCAAGGTTATGATTTAGCCGATTAAAAAGATGGAAACTATTCATGAAATTTGGTTACAGGTCTGAATTTAAATTCTGTACAACCTCAAATTTGAATTACCACTGTCAGGATGGTGACTTTCTTTCAATCAGCTCAGAATTAACTTTGAGCAGAGGGCAGGACTGAGAAGAAAAGAAGCATGCACTGTCGATCTTTAGCCAGCAGCTGAAAGTATCCAGGCTCAACCCACTGACAGATGAAAATTAGCCTAAGTACTTATGAAAATGTGTATTAAGAAATACACCCAGCATTTATTCTGAATTTCTTGGGTGAGGAACTAGAAAATCCTAGAGTTCAGTTGATGTTGCCAGGGAGAAAAAAAAAAATCCATGTGCATGGATACTTCAAAGTTCAACAGAGATATCTGTGTGTGTCCAGTCTGCGACACTGCAAAGCAGTGTGCTAGTAACTTTTTGTGAGTATGGGAAGCTTCTCTAAAAAGAACAGATCCTCAGATGGCAGAGCTGCCCATAAATTTTCTCCTCTACAGGAAACATGTTGATGTCGGTGACGTGAGGTGGGGAGGAGAAATGCCAATGAGAAAAAGAAGAATGGAAACAAGGTGTGTTGGATATGTTTTCTTGTTCCTCAGCCAGAACATCCCCCAGGTTGTCTCTACATTGTGAGTAGGTTGCTTTGGCTGCTGAACAACTTCAAGTGAGGAGCAGAAAGGCAAAGGACTGCTGTTTGTGCTGTGACAGCTGCTAGATCACAACTAGACAGAAGTCAGTACCATGTGCTCAGCAACCTTGGAAGAGGACATTTCAGTGTTCCATTCTCTTCTCACTTCTTTTACCCATTTCAGTTATGAAAGCATTTCAGGCTTACACACACTCATCAAGAAATTTCCTACTCAGAAAATTACTGTTAGCTGTAATGACTGCTTTCTTTGTATTTGCACTCGCCAGATGTGAAACATATTTTGATCTGTTTTCCCATTATGAAAACACTTTCATTTATGATGCTCAGCAGGGAGACAGCTGATTAACTTCAAGTTTGTAGGTGGAAATAGTTTTTCTTTTAAAAAGCAAAACAAAAAAAGAGACCTGCCTATAATTCTTTCAAGAATCTGTTTTCATATATTGTAGGTCATATTCTCAAATATGCCTTGAACCAGTTCCTGCCTTTAAATACATAAGAGCTCCTCTTTGACAGCTTTTAGTGACAGCCACTTGTATATGCTTGATGCTTGAAAAAGAGTTTTTCCAGAATGACTGCCAGTTATAATATGGAAATATTTTTTGCCCTTTGATATTTGGTATTACATTATTCCTTAAAACTTTTTGCTTTTAGCTTTTTCAAGCTTACATTTGAGGTCTAGGATACACAGGTCTACTTGTCATATATATTAGAAAATTCATAGAAAAAAAATAAACTATTAAGATAAATTCTTAGAAAAGAATTTATTGGAACTCCACTTTACTAGAATAAAATAGCAAAATGATTTCTTTAAATTAGGCACCATAAGCCAGATACTTTTCTAAACACCAAGGATTTTGAATCCTGGGTAGTGTTTGACATAAGTGTCCAGCCCATTATTTCTGAAATTCATTCCTTCAGTTTTTGTTCTTCGTCAATAACCATAAAAGGTTTTTTATTTAAAAGGCTGAAGTACTCACAAAGACTCTCCAACACTTATGGAAAGTGTAGGAAGTTAAAAATAAATGATAATTTAACTTTTGTATTCAAATAAGTCAGCAACCTCTAGGAAGATTAAATCATTTTATAATTTTGCTGCTATAATTACTATTCATCTCTTTCATTACTTCCTATGGACTGACAATTCAAAACCAAAACAAGGAATGGTTTTGTATTTGCAACTCTCTGCTAAACTTAAAATGCTTCATCATAAACAAAACAAAACAAAACAGAAAAAAAAAACCCACACAAAACACAACAGATTAACATAAAAATGAAATAAGAATAAATCCCCAAATCACCAATAGGTATATCAGAAAGCTAACACATATACAATATGCTACTTTTCTATGGGATTATTATTTTTGATGCATGCTATAGCTTGGAAGATTTTAAATATCATATGTACCTTAGAAGCTTGCTATATAGTGTCTGCCTGTTATCATCATGTTTTTGTACCCCAACAAGACTTCTACAATTTTCCACATAATTAACACCTGGTTAACCTGAAGTTTAAATCATTACAACAACCATGAACTGAGCCAATTACAAATGAAAATTACACCATAAAACTTCCACAGTCATCAAAGCCTTCTATTTACTTCTAATATTACCAAGAAAATAAGTGAAGGCAGCAGATGCAATGAATGCACCAAGTCATGCAGAAAAGTAATTCTGCTTTCAAAACAATCACCTTAGTCCTATTGGACTCCAGTTCTTAACTTCATTATGTTCTACTGAATATTCTACATTTTTGTTCATGTTATTATGTTTGCTTCCATTCTACAGTACTGAGATATCTGGAATATGTTGGTTAACTATATAAGCTGGAAAAGTGTTTTTCATATTACATAAAAATAAACAAAAATTCTCTGCTGATTCAAAGGATTGCTAGCATTGAAAGCAAATTGAGATAAATCAAGAAAAATGGAAGTTTGCATACCTTAAACCATTTCAACCCACCCTTCCAGTAACTAAAAAGATCAGAAATAATTGTTTAATTTATTACTTTGATCTGTGGGTAGTTTCCATCTTTTTGGATGCTCAGAAATAAAGTGGTTATAAAGTGTCCCATGGGATAGTCTATTTAGCATTCAATCCCCAAAGCAAAATTCTCTTGGCAACATTGTTCTTTTTCTACTCTATTATTGCAGAGTAGTTTGTTCCTGTTTAATGAAAACATAAATGCAATAATATAATTAGTGATTAATGTAAAGCACCTGACAAACAAATTTTTGATAAAGTTTTAGCACTGAGAGACAGAAACAAAAAAGCTGATAACTTAACCACCATTTAGAATTAGTCTTTTCAAACGTGCAATCAGTAGTAGAGGGAGAATACCACCAGGATGTTTAAACATGAATAAGAGAGAGGATGGATGGGGAGAAGGTGTTTTTAGTTTGTTTTTAGTTCTCACTGCTCTAGTCTGTTACTGGTTGGCACTACATTACATTAATCTCCCAACATAGAGGCTGGTTTGCCTGCGATGGTAATTGGTGAGTGATCTTCCTTCACCCCATAAACCTATTTTCTCCTCCTTTCTCCTCCTTTCTCCTTTTCACTGAGGGGGAGTGAGAGAGCAGCGTGGTGGGTACATGGCAGCCAGCCAGGGTTAACTCAGCACAGGGAGAGATGTGTTGGTAGAATTAGAGTGAGAAATAGAAAAGAAGTCGTGATTTCATAGGCACAGATCTATTAAGATGATACATAGGTTACATCTCTGTTTAGGGATGTTTATTAAATGCATGCAATTACTGCTAAAAACTTTGTATTTATTGGATGTTCACTCAGCACTGCTTCTTCTCTTTCATCTTCTATATGACAGAATGACATGGAGCTGTTCAGATGAAAAAATAAATCAACAGTAAATTCAGTTTGAAATTGGATGGATTGGAGAGACTTCGGTAGCCACTGCTAATTGAACACTATGCACTTTTTTTACACAAGTGATTTAGAATTCCAAAGACTGTTTACTTGCATCTTTGGGATTACAAATAAGTTTTCTGAAACCAATTTATGTACAGGATGACTTAGTTGTAAAGTTAATTCTTTGATTTCCAATATAACTTTCCCTTTGATGCATGCCCAGATAAAAATCTTACTGGTTTCAATATTACACTAGGTTAGATTATTCTTTCAATTTTTTTGGTTAAATTGATGAGATACTCCATCTTATTAATGTCATCAATTCACTACCTATAAAGAAAATAGTTTTTAATAACTATTTTCAGGGGGAAAGCTCTAATTAATTAAATGAAAACTTGTTGCTTTGGAGCACATCTGTATTGTCTGGCTTCAAAACTACCCATGTGCATCAGTGGTTTTACAGCATCTCTGGAATTCACACTCTCTTTCATGCTGTTGCCACATGTTCATTTTCATAAAGCACGTCAGAAAACATCCAGAGAGGCTGGGCTAGCTCCTTGTAGCTCACATTGACCATCAGAGATATTATATCTGCATATAATGCATATTGCATCTTACCTGTGTTATAGAGATAATGAGAGATACCCTTTGTTTTCAATTAACATCTTTGTTCGCACTCATAATGTGGTCCAACCGTACTGTATATTTTCTTCTGCTTCACAGAGCAATACTTCGGATAAATTTTTTGTTCCCCATTGCTTTCAGAATTCAAATATTAGGATGCATTTTCTGTGAATGACAAAAGTCTTGGGCTGAAAGTTTGGTGCAATACTGAAGACACATCTGTGGAGAACATTTCAGGCAATATGAACAGTGTCTCACATGTTGAGATACTAAGGGTGGAAAACATGAACATGATTATGAATAATTCAATAACAATTTGAAAAACATTTGTTAGAGTCATTGCCTGATCAAAAGCATTGAAAAAACCTCTGCCCAAGATAATTCATACAATCCAGATTTAGGTTTTCTTAATAAATTCCACCACTTTTCAACTACTTCTGTAGATGAAGTATGAGAATGTGAGGTTGACGAGAATTATAACCCAAACTGAACAGTTGAAACAAGAAGTTATGAGTCTCAAAAAATACATCAAAATCTTCCATGTAAGGGACTCCTCACACTATCTGCAAATATTAAAAACATTCCTTGCAAATCCTTCAAATGATAAGTGCTTTTTTCTTCAGAGGGAATTCTACCAGGATGGCAACGCAATGAATTTCCTTTCCATATTTGTACAAGAAAAAGATGTCACAAACAGATGACTGTTCTGGCTTCTCTTGAAATTTCTAAGACCCATTTGATCTCAAAACTTTCTTTATAAAATCCAGACTTCACTTTTACCTCCACTTAACTTGGAGATTCAATCAGAATGTTAGAATAATCTTCATTTTGAATCCTATCCAGTGCTATAATCTGTAATATTTTCTATTGGTACTGAGACTAATATAAACATTTTTTTAGAGAAAAAACCTTCATCCGGTGAGTAAAATATTCTCTTTGTCTCACAAAGTTCTCTTCTGCACAATCTGGAGATCCTTTGTCATTTTCTATGAGCATATGTGACAGAATTATTCAGAAAAGAGCCATTCCGATATAGCACTGCATAGTGCTATAGGCCTGTTGAAACTCAACATGCAAGAGGGGTGTGGGGAAAAACATTCAAATGCCCATAATATTCCACCTTAGTAAACTTGACTCTTTCTTGTCTTTTGTTTGAAAGAAAAAAAAAAGTTTGTATTGTTAGTAACATCATCTATTAATCAATGTGAAAACTTATAAGCCAAAGTACCATCCTGTTTGAATGATTATTTTTCCAGAGGCTTTGGAATGGTTATAATTTTACAGAAAAAAAAAATATAGAAGATTTTATTTTAGAATGAACTCCTTCTTTCTGTGTTTTTGTATGCTTTTCATATGAACTTGTAATGCACAGACACAGGATTGCCTTGGCTTTGAAACTGGCCCTGAATGTAGGCAAATTCTGGTGCTGATGCTCGTATAAATTTACTAGTTTTGACAACTCTATATAAAACACTCACATGTGGAAAATACTCACAAACATGTCTTAACTTGTTAGTTAAATTGAGTGGCTTCATGGCAGGTTTGCTTTACTGAAGTTGGTTGAAGAATGGGTGTGAAATAGTGAATTTGGCCCATTGAAATATAAATCAGAATGCAATTATATACAGCTACTGTAAATAAAATTCAGCATACACTTAATGAAGGAGTACAATGTAAGCAGAAGAACAATCTGTGCAACAGTGCAAATTTGTCTTCATTTCTTGGCAAAAGCAATTCTGATGGTCTCTTTACTGGAAATAGATGTTGCATCGAGACAAATTGGACTCCTGGGGAGTATGACTTAAGACACTGCTAGCCAGTTAAATAAAATGAAATTTTTCCAGTCTGATACTTTTCAGTGATTCAGAAAATGGTTTTCAGGCATAGCCTGGATATGATATGCTTGTATGATCTGACATTTCTTGGAGGAAAAATAATATTCATTATATCCTGCCATTCATCCAGATAGATGGTAGAGTACTTCATAATCAAAGAGTGCAGTTGACAAGCAGAGGAAGGAATTTTATTAAATATATTTCTAGGATTATAATAATTATTTGTGAGAAATGTTATTTTGTTCTCCATACGTAGAACTTACTGCAGTAAAACAATATTCTTCTCTGTGCCTTGATTCCTCCATTACACTGTCTCAGGGAATTTGCTGAGGCTGACTGTCATAAGCCATCACGCTTACGGAAGCTGGTCTGATGAGACACTGCTACTACAGATTCTCATCATTTGTTGGTTGTTCATGAAAAAAGATAGCACATGTTGAAAATTATTTACTCATATACGGTTCTACTGTAGGGTTAGAAGGACAATGAAAACAGGATAATCTGGTATCCTAATTCCTCTGACTTTCATCAGCCTGCTTTATGACGTTTCTCTGTTACTATTATTAATTTTGATTTACTACAATAAACCTAGTTTTCATATACTGAGCTGAAGTTTTGTTTCCAAGATTCTCTGTCATCTGAATATGTCTTAAAAGAATGATCTTTCTGGGTAGTTGCCATTTCTACTTTGTAGAAAGTGCCATGCTCAGATTTAGTAGTTTCATAAATGATTTCATAGACAGAAAATTTACGTGGATGCGCTTTAATTCCCACTGACTAGGAAGAGCTATTTTTTGACAAAATGTATTGAGAAATTACAGAACAACGCTTATTAAACTTTATTTCAGCATGCCATCTTCAGTCTCACTGAATACCAATACCTTTTTGCTGAAAATACATCAGAGTAATGTGAAAGGATACAGTCCAATAATTTCTTTGCAATTGCTTAAACTTTCCATGTTAAAAATAGCCATAAGAACATTTAGAAGAGTCACAATTTTAAAATCTGGAATTTCAGTCTGGTAGTTACCAGTTAACTGGTAGTAACTAGCTATCAGAGGTTTCAATTTAGGCATCTGGAAATGTATAGCATTCCAATGTTTCCAGAGAAGGCAAGCTGGTTGCAATAAAACCAAAACAAAGCAACAAGACATGAAAACTTTCACTGGCTGGAGGATACTGGCCATTTGAAACATATTTTTGAAATGACACAAATCGTTTTCCTAATGACACATAGCAGTGTATGCTTTTAAGGATGTTTTTTCTTTATGGCAACAGTGATGTGAAGTAAGAAAAACATGAAGTATGTGGAAAAAGAAACAAATTGCTTTTTTATCCAAGACTTATTTTCCACCTGAAACTATTTTCTGTACTTGGAACAGTGACTATGGCCCTGGAAGTTACTTTGCGTGTTTTGGTTTTAGGAAGAGTTTTTCACATAGAAATAGCTTTAATGTGTAAATTTTAGATGGCCAAATACCATAGCCAAATGCCACTGAGAATCTATCACTAGAGAGAAGCTGACTATATACGGAAAGCAGTTGAAGCAGGAAGTTACTCAATCAGGGCACACGTTGTCACTGTCACAGGAGTGCTGTTGAGCACGTGTTGATATAAGAACACTGTTGAGCTTGATCCAGCCACAGTTTAAGGAACGTACACTTCCTGGCTCTGAACTGAGCTAGTAGCAGCAGAGAAAGATGTACTGAAGCACCATTTAAAGATCACACTAGTTAGTTAGCATCATGTTCTGGATTAGAAAATGAATAAACAAGCAACGCTGCAAAGAGCAGGGCAATATTTGCTAGCTGTCAGGCCTTTCGGCCTGAGAAACTGTTTTTCTAAAAATTCTTATGTCTGAGTAACTCTAAATTGACAGCAGAAGAGGGGAAGATGCTTTTAAGGTTTGGCAGTAAACATTCCTAACTACTATACAGTTACAATCTCTGGTAAATAAATGATGAGACCAAAGAAAAAAATTGCTTTATTTCTCATATAAGGCTATTTCTCATGTACCGCCTCCATAACTACACATATAGACACAGACAGACAGTTTATATCTAAGCTATAGTGTGAGCCCTTGTCTGATGACCAGTAAATGGTCCCTTTCCTTATATTCCTTCTCCCTCCCCCTGAATAAACGAAGAGCTTGAGGTTACACTTCCATGTAGTCTGGGCAGAGGTACACAGAAATTGCAATGCCTCCACCTGGAGCTCGGCTGTTAGTCAGTGCCCTTTGGCTAAACCAGTCCTGTGAGCTTCTCTTTGTTCTGTTCCAGTGCAGCAGAAAACAAGCTAATTTAAACCACAGGTGGCTGGCTACTGCTGGTACCCTGAAAGGCAATGGAGGAAAAGCTCAAGCAGCGGTTTCAGAGGTGAGGCTGTTGAACAAGCCCAGATATTATTCAATTTTTCTTGGCACTGGAAAAAAGCAGGCGGTCTCACACAGCCCACCAGAAATTGTAGCTGAAAACCAGACACTTTGGGGAAAAACTTGTTCCCACAGCACCTTACTTTGGTCATGTCAGCAGAGAGTCCGAGCTGCAGATCCTGGACTCCAAGAGAGATTGAAAATATGCAGCACAGACTTAGGTGTGTGTATTTGAAAAAGAGAGCTTGCAATAAACAAAAGAAACAGTAAAACCAAAAATGTTGAGGCAAAAAATTTTTCTAATGAGCACATTTGCTCTCATAAAGGGACATTGCTTCTTGGGGAGTATGAAAGGCAGGGTCAGGCTTTGGCAAATTAGATCTCAGTGTATCTAAACCATTTCATACCAGCAGGTAGTTTGGTCCTGGAAAAACAAGGTGCCAAATTAGAGGTGACATGGGATTAAGCTACAATCATGCATAGACTTAGGCTTTTTAAGTGTAGGGTTTTGGTTTTTTTTCCTAATGGAAATATAGATAATGATACCACTCATTTATCTTGTCAATATGGACTTACTTAAATTAATCAAGCAAAAATTTCTGCCACTTGCTATGAGTACTTTCTGCCACTATTTTTGACATCCTAGGTTTGTCCCAAAAGATATTATTTTAATTCAAATGCAAGTTTTCTTCAAAAGAGAAGGAATTGAATTAAGAACGTTTATGTTTGTCACATTTAATTTTCTTTCCATCTTAACAAAATTTTAGACAGGACCTAGAGGAAAATAACTTTTATGGTTACTAACATATGGAAACTTCAGGCTCTGGAAAGATTACAGAAAGTTAAAACTGGAAGAAAAAAAACACAACTGATTCATAAAATACAGATTTGTAGGCTTAACAAAGAGCATAAAAGTGCATAACAGTCATTTGGACTTCATATTAAAAGCCTGTTTGGGATTGCTATTTATGAAAAAATATATTGAGCCAATAAAAACAATATTGCAGTCACATGTGTAAATTGCCAGCAAAATTCAACGCTCACCAGAAAATGCATTACAAAATATTTTTCTGAGAAATATGAAGTATATAGTGTTGATTATTTTCTTTTTAATTGCTGAAAAGTAACACCAAGGAAAAAATGGACTTCAGTAGACATTTTTTAACTGTCACAGAGCAGTAAGTGAGAGAAATCTGAATCTCCAAAGCTTTAAAATACTCCACCTTCCAAAAATCCCTGAACATAACATGAGACGTATGGCTTTATTCCCTTTCATACTTAAGGAGCAATCTGTTAAAGAACACAATTCCTTTCATACTTCAGAGCGATAAAAGGTAAATATTTTCATTTACCAGTTCACCAGCATCCATCAAGCAGGAAAGGAGAAGCAGTCTTTCAAAACTATCTCTTGCCATGACAGCTCTTCCCCCCTCTTTCCTGAACTTTATCTGTTTTTCAACCCTTACTAGCCTTGTTCTCCTCAAAACTGCAACAAAATAAATGTGGGTGTAGTAAAGAGTGACAGAAAGGACTGTTTTTCAGATGAGACTGTTCACCAGTATGTGCATTTAGTTCTTGCTGTGATTTTCAGTAGTGCATCCTGGAGGCCACTTTGATTTTCCCCAGCTTTACCATTCCTTACATTTCTTCCTCCTATTGAAGATATATAGATGCATGTATACATGTGTGGGATTATAATCTCCTTCTTCTCATCCCAGATTTGCCTGTGTTTCTTCCCTATTCATACACTTCTGTATGGTTTCTTTGCGTATTCCAGTCGAGGCAAATTACTATCATCCGCAAGCTCTGATAACATGCTGTTTACTTCCTTCTGGGGATCACAAATGAAGAAGAAGATAACTGGAAGCAGATGTATCATTGTTAGACACCTCTCTCCGTTACAGTGTACTGTTTATCATTATTCTGTGTTTACAATCATTTAGCCAGATTTCAAACCACATTACAATGTTCACAGCCAAGCTAATTCATATCAAAAGAAAATTCCCCGTAGGTTTCCATTAGACAAAATATTGAACATTAATGAAAACCTAGCAACCCCACAACATTCCCTTTTCTTGATTATAGTAATTCTCTGTTTGGAAAACATGTAAGCAACAGTTCAACTTTTTTTGTTCTTCAGGCTTTTGATTTGCAAGAAGTCTGCATTGTGTTTTGCTGAAACTTCTCACAGTCAGGCATGGTAGGATGTTCACAGACCAAGACTTAGGGCAGTAAAAGGAGCCCTATTCTCTCTGGGCCTGGCCAGTTGCTGAAAGTGCTGCCATTACTGATGCTAGCATCTGCTTTCACAGATAAGGCAATGTGAAGGAATATTTCCTTACTACTGCTAACATAAATATTACTTCCATGTGTTCTGTTCTGCACTGATCATGAATCATAGAATGGCTTGGGTTGGAAGGCACCTCAAGGATCATCAGGTTCCAACCTCCCTGCCACAGGCAGGGCTGCCAGTTGCTAGATCAAGTACTAGATCAGACAGCCCAGGGCCCCATCCAACGTGTCCTTAAACACCTTCAGAACAGGGTATCCACAACCTCTCTTACTAACTATTCCTTCACCTCACCACTCTTAGTAAAAAATTTCTCTCTGACATCCAAGTTAAATCTCTCTTCCTTTATTTTAAAATCATTCCCCCTTGTCCTATCACTATCAATCTATGTAAAAAAAAATTAAAACAAAAAAAAATCCCTCATGTTTATAGACTCCCTTTAAATATTTGAAGGCCTCAATGCAATTTCCTGCAGCCTTCTTTTTTCCAGGCTGAACAAGCACAGTTCCTTCATCCTGTCTTCATAGATTGGATCATCATTGGATCATCTTGGTGACCCTCTTCTGGGCCCTCTCCAAAAGCTTCATACCTTTCCTGTGCTGGGGGCCCCAAACTTGGATGGAGTACTCCAGCTGAGGCCTCATGAGGGCAGAGTAGAAGGGGCTCTGCTGGCCACCCCTCCTCTGATGGAACTTAGGGTACATTTGGCTTTTTGGGCTGCAAGCACACACTGCTGTCTCATATTAAGTTTTTCAACAACCAGGACTCCTAAGTCCTTCTCAATAGGGCTGCTCTTAAGGAGTTCTTCTCTCAGCCTATGTACATATCTGGGATTACCTCAACCCAAGTGCAAAGCCTTGCTCTTTTCTTAGTTGAACCTCATTAGGATCACAGGGGCCCTTTTGGGTTTATCAAGGTCCCTCTGGATGGCATCCCTTCCTTCCACTATATCAACCGCACTACTCAGCTTAATGTCATCAGCAAACTTGCTGAGAGTGCACTTAATCTCATAGTCTGTGTCATTGATAAAAAAGTTAAAGAGTACTGGTTTCAAGACAGATCCCTGGGAAGTACAACTTGTTACTGGCCTCCAACTGGACATAGAGCCATTGACCACAACCCTTTGGCTGTGATCTTCCAACCAATTCTTTATCCACCAAATAGTCCCCACTTCAAATCCATCTCTCTCCAATTTACAGATAAGGATGTGGTGGGTGACCATGTCAAAGTCCATGTAGATGACATCAGTTGTCTTCACTCTGTCCACAGATGCCATCACTCCATCATAGAAAGCCACCAGATTGGTCAGGCATGACCTTCCTTTGGTGAAGCCATGCTGGCTATCTCAGATCACTCACTGATCCCTCTTGTCACACAATCTTCCCAGGCACAAAGGTGAGGCTCATTAGCCTGCAGTTCCCTGGGAACTTCCTCCCTTTCTTGTAAATGGGAATGATGTTTCCCTTTTCCAGTCCCTGGGGACTTCTCCTGACAGACACGCCTTTCCATACATGATGGAGAGCAGCTCTCAACCACATCAGCCAGTTCCTTTAGGACCCTTGGATGCACAACATTTGGTCCCATGAATGTAATATGGCTCAGCTCATGTCAGTCAGAAATGGTGTCTGTTGATGGAAGTCATCTCAGCTTCATTTGTATGGGAATCATAAAAAAACCATAAGCTTCCTACAGAGTTATGTAAAAGATAGAAACGTTTTGGAAGGTGAGTCCTAGCTTCCATACGTGTTAGAGGTAAAATGAAATGGCTATGGGAAGATTAAGAGTGGAGGGATTCTAATGAATGGCTTATTTTTAGATATCCAGATTTCAGTAGTAGTCTGTTCATTGCTAGATGTGAGTAAGAAATTCCAAATATTGGTACCGGTCATAAAGATCAAACAAGTAACACAGAATAATTACATGATAATCTGCACTAATAGAAATACAGCAAAGTGTAATGGTTGAGAAGTGTTAGTGATCTACGCATTTTTCTCTGGATGAAAGTGGAAGAAGAGAAACATTTGTTAACTGAAAATGAGAGAAAATCCAAGCAACTGGCTCATATTAATAATAGGAAAAAAAGAAAAAAGAAAAAAGAAAAAATAGTGAAGAAATGAGGCTACTAGCTGGGTGTGGTTGTTTTGAGTTGAATCAGAAACCCATATTTATTTTGAGACAAGAAAGAACAGAAAAGATCTCTCTCCTTTCACCAGAAGGAGAGAGAATGAAGAAGAATGGAAATGGGAAATGAAAATCTCTGGTCAACCAGGATGCAGAGGAGAAAAACAGAAAAATATATTTTTGAAAGGATGATTTTAAGATTCAGAGACAAACAAATCCTAAAGCATCACTCCCTCACATTCTATAGGCCACTGTTTTTCATGAAACTATGCGTGTTGCTTTAACTCAAGATTTATGTTTTATTGCATTCATTTATGATTTTACGTAAAATGTATTTTAGTCTGGATTTTTCCATTCAGCTTAATTTAGATAATTATTAGCATCTCTGATTAGAAAATTGTCTGGAACTCTTGAAGCGATGTATGCACATATAGATGTATATATATTATATATATTTTCCTCAGTTTATACTTGATTTATTCTTAGGATAAACTGAAAAAGAAGAAGAATAAAATAATAAAAGAGAATTTTAATAACTTGTAGACTTGTAAGAAATCACTTTAACTGTAGCAGTTTGATTCTCCAAGAGCAAAAACAAAAGACATCATTCAATGTAGTGCAATATTTGGAACTGATGCAGTTTCATTAAAATGATTTAACTAAGGAGATTTATCCTCATCATTTCAACATTATAGACCACATATAAAATATTTAGAAAAAAAAATCAGGAAACATTTGTAAAGCAACACCAACAAACTGAGACCCTTTATGCTCCCCTAGACAGTAGTAGTCTGATAGTGGAAAAATGGCTGAGGGATTTAGAAGCAAAATGAAAATTGGCAAGGATTTCAATCTGAATCCCTTCTAGGCAATTTACCTCTTCCTCTGGATACATAAAAGTGAAATAACAAGCAGAAACTTGTGATTTGTGGTAAACAAAAGAGAGCTGATGAGTCTGATTCTTTAGGAATGACCATCTTTTTCAACATCTACCCCTCACACTAGGATCACTGCAGGCAGAGCTTGCATAACTGGCTCCTAAATTTTACTCCATCCACCCCTCTACTTAAAAAATAACATATAGACATTTATTTAAATTTTGCCTTTGAAGTTATGCCACAGATTGATATACGAAATAGTAGCAGGTAAGGAGCCAATTTTATCTGGCAATTCTTTTGCCCACACCCCTGTAGTTTTAACATTTGGGAAACGATTTTGCTCTTTGATGAGGGGAAAATTATGCGTTTGTTTTGAGATGACAGCTCAAGGCTCAGTTATTAAATATAAATCTCATCTCTGCAATATTTTGGCTTCTGACAATTTAAGCAAGATTGTCTTGGCTTAGAGTGGATGTTGACCTTATGAAGGATCAAGTCTGCCTTCCTGTTGTTACTTGCAATGAGCACATATTTTCTCTATTTCTTCATACTCAGTATTTATCTTACTGCCACTGTACTGACAGGAGTTTGTCAGGGCCACTCATTTGATTCTAACCCTAAAAAATGTAAAATGAACGTGGAAACAAATGACCATGTTATTCATCTTTCTTTCTGATGTCTTGGAAAAAGTGATCTTGTGTACACTGCGTACGTAGAAAATGATAATGATTTTGGCAACAGTCAAACTACACATCTTCACTAATTAACGAGAGTTATAGACGTTTACTATTATAGTCTACATCTGCTTACTATACAAATTGAGAAAAGTCATGTTCGAAAAAGAGAAAGAGAAAGGTATGCAGGACCTATCTGTGCTTTAATGCAAGGTTTATATGTCATTCAAATCTCTGAGGGAGAGATAGCAGAAAAGATGCAGCCCTTGTGAAAATTCCTACTTGTAAAATGTTGTAACACACCACTGTACACATAAAACTACTAAGGCTAAGTGAATCATAGCTTTCTAATCCTTCCTGTTCCAGAGAGCAAAACTAATACGATGTGTGCCAATAACAAGGGACTGGAAAAAAAGCACATTTCTTCTTCAGGAGGGGAGAATATTTTCCACAGTCTCCTAGATGGCCCTGGGTTAGTCTGGGAATCAATCTGATCAAAATAAGTTACAATGCCTTTCAGAGTTTTAATGAAAAGCAGCCTTGTTTGTTTGTTTGTTTTGTTTTCTTCTACTGTTAAATAGTGATAATAACATTTAGCCACCCATTTACAAAGTAAAAAAGAACACCCACATAATAATAGATATAATTTGGACTTTTAATGAATGATGAATATTCTTTGTATCTGTGTGATGGACACGAATATGCTTTGCAAAACACAGGGCACCTCTGCACTTCCTGGAGAAGAATTCCAGATTAGAGATCTAGTAAAGGATCTAGTTCAAGGACAGGCAGTGCTAAATTCCCATTTCCTTCTGTGGAACCAGGGAAAAAGAAGAACTGTTGAATATCAAAATTGTAGAACTTTTCCTTGATTGTTTGATCTAAATATAGCTATGGTGAATCTGGATCACTCAACTCAAGGGGCACTATTTTAATTACTAGCGTTTATTCCTGAAGAAATGGGAAAATATGTACCTTTGTAACACAGAAACTCCATAAGTTTCCACAACACTGATTATTATTTTTTTCCCAGGGATCTGGAAGTTGGCTTAGAGTGCAATAATCCTTCTGAAATCCATAAATCCCAGGTCATTTATCAAAGAACTGTGTCTTCTGGCCTTTCTATGGAAGGGGGAAAGCCCTGTGTGTTTAAGCAGTTTTAAAGAAAATACAGAAATCCAACTAGTGCTTACTCCAATAAACAAAATTAGTCAGTGATGTGGAAGAATCTTTTCATTTTCCGGAGGAAGATTTTTTTATGACCTTTTAATCATTTTGTTAAACAAAATTGTTACACAACATGTCATTACTGTAAATGATACCACAAAACATTTGTTTAAAACTAAGCTTTCTGGACAACATTAAAAAAAAAGCAATAGCAGAATCACCTAAAAAGTATTGCAGAAAACATTTCAAAAGCATCAGTTTCTTAATTCCAGCAGCTTTCTATGTTTGTTTTCTAAACCATCAGTTTTCTGTAGAGAAATCTATTTCAGGGAAGAGCCATCTTGTGAAGTTCACAGGCAGAGGCAGCTGTTTGTGCCTTTGTCACGGCTTGAAGACAAATTGTGTGGTGGAGTCCTGCTGTCTCTCTCAAGCTGCTCGAGAGAGCACATGAATGTCACCTTGGCACCTGTACAGAGTGTATCCTTTCTGGAGCCCATGGCTGTATATGTTCTCAGTTTCCAAGAAAAGGCATCCACAAAACAATGCATAGCCTATTTATTCTCGAGTGTTACAGACATTTAGAGTACAAAGAATAGCACAATTAGAATAAAGATCAAAGAATTAAGTACAGAAGAAGAGCCCTACATAAAGGAAATTGAAATGTTCCCCAGCCACTCTCCCCCAGTTATCTCCATTGCTGTAAGAGTTTTTCCTGTTCAGTATCTAGCTTTCTTTGCATGTTTGCTGGCATATCACATTTCCACTGACATGTGTTTCAATCAGCCTTCTCTTGATATGGCCTTCAAGATTTAAAATCTCTTTTCATCTTCTACGCAGGTAACCTATTCACTTATCTACCACATCAGGCAGGGCAGTTTGTTCTCTACTGTTAGCTCAGCTTTTGCAATTTTAATTGCTTTGAAGTTATTTACATTGCCATTTTTTTTCTTATTTTCTTCTTTCATTCTTCATTTCTTCTTTTCTTCTTTCTTTTTTTTTTTTTTTCAATTTTTATTTTTTCTCAGCTTCAAAGGGTTCTTTCACTGCCAGGATATACAGTTAACTGTGTTCTGCTTCATTATGCAGTCTCTGAAAGCAAGTCTATTTTCTCTTCCTTGACCTCAAATATATATTTGTTTAATAAGAGACGGGCAGAAAGGTTCTCAGTACTTCAGGACCAATCAGGTATATGTTACACTGCAAACACAAGCCATGGTGAGTGCTTCTTCCTAACTTTTAGCATAAGTTACATTACAAGATCTGATGTGAAAATTTATGAACTAAGCTGTGCCTACAGGACAGGGGCACTGATTGTATTATAAAAATGATTGCACAGTCACACTTTCCACCAGGAAAGTATGCATGACTCTAGCTTCTAGTAGAATTGTTTTCTTCTGCTTTTACTGATACCTTTCATCTTTTACTCTAACCTCTCCTTTTAAGCCTTAAACATCTTAACATTCTCACTGACAGCAATCGCTCCTGTTATTTGTCTGTGTTATACTTATTTCTTGCCTCTCAACATGTGACAGTACTTGAGTCTTAGCACATTGTGAGGCCATCACATATCAGTTAAGAAAGTTGTGTGTACTGTAAGATATCAGTGTAAGACATCAATGAAAACAATGCTAAGCTAAAGGTAGTGGCTTGTGAATGACAAATATAGGAGCTGCTTTTATAAAAAATACCCTTTTTTCGCCAGCTTCTCTTTGGGGAGAAACAGAAATCCAGATTCTGCTGTTTGTTTATGTAGCAGAAGTGCTGTATGTGTGTGTGTGTTTATATATATATATTTTCAGTATTTTACAATGTACAACTCAGAATTTCTTCAAAGAGGTTACCAGGAGAGTAGACAATACAGCAGGAAAGATTGGTTTTGATTAAATTTATGGGACTAAAAATGGAGGGAAAGATTAAATGGAGGAAGATTTACTGGAGGGAAGACTAAATTTATGGGACTAACTAATTGGAGGGAGAATTCAAAATTGCAAAGATACTGGTTTTTTTTGCAGCTCAATTTGAAAGCTTTAGAAAGCTTTTGGGTACCAGCAAGAAGCATGAGCAGGAGAGGGTTTGATAAGGGATGAACTGAGCAATTTTCTTGTTTGGCCTAAACAAGAGCATTATGCTGAAAACATCTTAGAATGTTGACGTTTGCAAAGGGAAGGGGTTTTGTTACATTATGCAAATGCACTGAAAGTGTGTGTTTCTTGCTATTCTGCCACTCGTTGCATAAAGAATCAGTGAAACAAATGAACATTGAAAAGAAGGACTCACAGAGGTGATGCCAAATGAATGAGACAGATGCTTTTAATGAAGACAGTGCTGTGAATACAGATAATTTCCCTGATACTTGTTTGCACCTTCTTTTTCCTAGCGCTTTTAAAACGTTTCATTCAAAATGCATATCTCCGCACAAGCAGTTCATCAGTTGTGTTTCTTTGCTTTGTTTTGCTTGTGGAAACTATTCAAGACTTGATCCAAGGCAACTGTTGTCAAAAAGTCTTAGGATCTGTAAATTGGGTTGTACAGTACTAGGCTGGAAAGAGATTATACCCACTCTGCCATACAAACCCCACAACCCACATCCCACCAAGTGACATTTGCTAACAGGGCCTCCCTAGTTCTGCCTAGAATTGGTCTGATGGAACTACAGAGAAGACAAAGAGAAGACTGTCCTTGCTGCAGAGAAAATTATTTACTTTTGCATGGCAGTCCCTTTTGGTACTGACAGGTAGGTAAAATTGTACTGACCTATGTTTTGAGACTTCATTCATGATTTTGTACCACACTAAAGCCAGAAGAAACAAAATGTCTTTTCAGTTCATTCAAGAGATGCTGGCTCTTCTCAAGCAGACAGCTCATAAAGGCATGCTCAAAGCTGCTCCTCACTTTTAATTTGCCATCTGCCCATTTTTGCCTCTCTGTATGTGACAAGATGACATCATCTATCACTGGGTCAACTAGAAGTCTGCTGAACAGTGGGAACATTCCTGCATGGCACAGGGACTTTTCCTGCATGACAGTCTCAGTGAAAGCATCTTGTTTTGGAAAGGAAAATAGGCCAGTTGCATGGATATCAGTCACTATCAGGGCCACAGAATGTCCCTGACAATTTTATTTGCTAATATAAAGAGAACCACCAAGCTCAAGGACTAATGGAAAATCTTGTCATCTAGGCAATTCTCCTATATATATATAATACGCACTTTATCTCAAAGTGCTTAAACCATACCCATTAAAGATCTAAATTCACCAAAAATATACCAAGTGAAAGAGTGTATATCTGCCATCAGAAGAGAGGTGGCCAACAGGGACAGGGAGGTGCTTGTCCCTCTCTGCTCTGCCCTTGTGAGGCCCCATCTGGAGTATTGCATCCAGGTCTGGAGCCCCCAGTACAAGAAAGAAAGAAGGCTGTTGGAGAGGGTACAGAGGAGGGCCACAAAGATGATCAGAGGGCTGGAGCACCTCACCTATGAGGACAGGCTGACGAAATTGGGGTTGTTCAGCCTGAAGATAAGAAGGCTGCAGGGTGACCTAACTGCAGCCTTTCAGTACCCAAAGGGAGCGTAGAAACATGAGGGGAGTCAACTCTTTGAAAGGGTAGATAATAGCAGGACAAGGGGAAATGGTTTTGAGTTGAGGGAGGGAAGATTTAGGTTGGATATTAGGGAGAAGTTCTTTACTATGAGAGTGGTAAGGTGATGGAACAGCCTGTCCAGAGAGGTGGATGCCCCGTCCCTGGAGGTGTTCAAGGCCAGGTTGGATGGGGCCCTGGGCAGCCTGGTCTAGTGTTAAATGTGGAGGCTGGTGGCCCTGCCCGTGGTGGGGGGGTTGGAGATTCATGATCCTTGAGGTCCCTTCCAACCTGGGCCATTCCATGTGATTCTGTATGTGTGCGCCAAAGTTTTTCTCAGTGTAGTTACATAGGAGTGTGAATCCTCAATTCTAAAACAATTTGTTTAGCTCCATTTTTACAGCTATTGATTGTCTTATACCTTTTTCAGGAAAGATGGAAATGTTCATATAATCAGAATTTTTCATATACAAATGTTTAAGTGGCCTCCCAGATTCTTCTTTTTCTGTGTTTAACATCTAAAATCGCACAGGTGATCATATTCTAATAGGGTAAATTAGGCTTTTCTAGTATATTGCTACTGTACATGTATGACACCTTATATTTATCAGCTCTGCAACCTTGAATTTAGAAAATGTGCACAATGTTTTACAGATTAGGCTTCATAACCCAGAAAGAATTGATTGACCTCATGAGATACATTCAAGGGCTCTGAGGGAACTGGCAAATCAAGTTCCTATGCCACTATCCACTGTCTCAGAAAAGTCATGACAGTTTAGTAAAGTTCCCACTTGTGGAAAACGAGAAACATAACTCCCATTTTTAAAGAGGGAAAAACTTGGGGAACTACAGGCCGGTCAGCCTCTTCTCTGTGCCTGGCAAGATCTTCCTGGAAACTATGCTTAGGTACATGGAAAACAGAGAGGGAATTGGTGACAGTCAGTGTGGCTTCACTGAAGGCAAATCGTATCTGACAAATTTGGTGGTCTTTCACGATGGGATTGTAGTGCTGGTGAATAAGGGAAGAGGAAATGTTGTCATCAACCTGGACTTGTATAAAGCATTTGACAGTGTCCCACTTTACAATATTGTCACTAAACTAGAGACACCAATAATGTGACGGATGGATGACTCAGTAGTTAAAGGGGGACTACAGTAAATATAGGAAGTGTCTCTGTCAGGGAGTGCAGTCACAAGAAAAGGAGCTGTGGTAAAAGAAGGGTAGAGTTAGCTTATATATTTAGAAAAAAATATTTACTTTGAGGGTGGTGGGGCACTGGGAAAAGTTGCACAGAGAATCTGTGGATAGCCTAATTCTTGGAGGTATTCAAGGCCAGGTTGAATGGGGCCCTGGTTGCAACCCTGCCTGTGGCAGGAAGGTTCTATAATTCTGAGCTATTTCAATGTAAAATATGTATATTTTAGAATTCACCAGAGGCATTCAACAATTTTTTTTTCTGTTAAATATAATGAGATACCTTTAGAAAAATACGAACAGATTCTTTTTTTCTAATCTCTTTTAGAACTGTCATTTAAACAACGTCAGAATTAATTACTTTCCCTAAAACTCTTTTCCTGTAATTTTTTTTGAGCACTTGCTTTAATTTCTTCTCTTAGTACTATATTTCATTTAATAAAGCTTTCCTTTTTTCAATTTGACCTTTACATGCTGTGCTTGTTGTTCCCTTTATCCTGAAAGACTGTTAAGTTTTTGAACTTTGTTAAGAAAATACATTTTTTAGGAAGTGTTCTCTTGATTCTTTAGGTTTTTTTCTGAGTAAATGGACCTCCTTTTTAAAATCATTTTGAAAAAAAAGCTAAAATTCTTCATTCTTTTCATCTTTTGTTTAATGTTGAGCTGTTTAGTTTTAGTGATTATTTTATTTGTTTGTTTGTTTGTTTGTTTGTTTAGCTCTTTCCTTTATTCCCTGTCATTCTAGAAGAAAAAAAAGTATTTGTAGAAAGCTCAGTGAAAAGGAACATGGAATTTCCTTTTCCCTAGACTCTTTATGTGGAATTTATAATAGAGACAAGTGATCCAGTCCTTTCACCAGCTGCTTATGTTGGGCATGGAGAAGGGAAAGTCACATCTGGTGGAGCACAGTAATTGTAGACCTGTAAAGCTCCAACACCATGGAAAAAAATTCACTCA
This sequence comes from Alectoris magna, assembly GCA_030625065.1. Lineage (NCBI taxonomy): Eukaryota > Metazoa > Chordata > Aves > Galliformes > Phasianidae > Alectoris > Alectoris magna. The sequence continues at coordinate 68,582,182 of CM060560.1, forward strand.
TGAAAGCTAAACATTCATAAAGGGCAAAAATCTTAACTGCTAGTACAAATCTCAGCTCAACAGAGATGTATGATGAAACAACTGACTTTATTATATGTTTTCTATTTATCTTGCCATTCACTTTTTGCACATGTGGTTAATCAACATATCATCTCGCCTGTCATGCTTTCTTGAGTGACAGGCCAAGAAATGCTGACCAGATTCTGTTTTTTTTACTTTGGGGAGATTCCAGTAGCCTTCATCTTCCAGCCCATTTTTTTTTTTTTTAAGATCTAATTTACAGGTATCTTTTGCAAGGAAGCCACATCACAGACATTTTTCCTTGCTGTACTAAGATGATAACAGAATGAAAAAAAAAAAAAAAAAAAAAGCACAGTTTTCACATTGGCTGGATACATTATGTTTGTAATTATTACTTAGTCATAATCAATTAGAGTTTTGGTATGAACACATAGAATCTCCCCAGATTGGAGTTGTAATGTGATACTAAGTACTGGTCTAGACTTAGAAGATCTACTGGTTCACGTCAGTCTGTTAGCTGAGTGATATATTTTGCTGAGGGAGTCATTCTAGAAGAAGGCCTAGGAGTTGTATCAGCAAAGTGTCCTTTTACCAGTATAGCTTATACCCTTTCTTGAAACAAGAGCAAAACCTATGGTAGAAAAAATATTTCTTTCTAATTTTTTTCTTTTATTTTTTTTTTAATGTTTTGGCTTCTGTGTCTACACTAGTAAGGTTTGTTTCCAATCCCTGATGCATCACAAGCTTATGGACTGGTGGAGACAGACAGTAGACTTGTCTGTGATCTTGTCTGACCTTATTCCCACAAATTACAGCATATGCTGTCACACCTGCCTTAAAAGCCATCTGGGCAAGATGACTCTCCAATAACCTGGGAATCATCAGTGAAATTGTTTTACTGCAAGAGAAAAGCAGCTAGTAATTTTCATTTGAGCCCACAAGTAGTTCTTTTTTGGTAACAGCTGAATAGATTGACTCTTGGATTTTTGCTAAGACACAGGAACATCCCAGCAGTTCAGTCTCTCTAAGCCTAACCTCTGTTTTACCACAAAGCACCCTTCCTTTCCACCTCACCTACTCTAATTTTACTTTGATATAATTAGAGCTGATTTTACCACTGCTTTAAAGTGTCTAGACAATCTCATGCTCATATAAACACTCCGATATTTCACACTGCTCTTTGTATTGTCTTACCTTTGTTAAAATTTTGGCAAACATATATTACCCCAGAGCATTTTCTGGATCAGATTTCATAATTATGTCTGGTTATGTTCTAAGCCAAGCAATCTTTTCCCTTTATGGCAGCTGTTATCCTCCTCTAGTCAAGTAAGCTATGATTTCCTATCTTCTTTCTGCTAAAAACGTGTATTGAATCAACACTATAACAAAAGCAAGCACAGGGTCTATATAAGGATTTGAAAGGCACCTAGAATTATAATCTTAGATCAGTATCAGCTATATTTTGTGAGAAAAGATCAAACTCTTTATTACTTTTCATGGGCACCTAGCTCGCATTTTAAGCGAGCAATAAGCAGATAGCAATAAATATTCCTTTTCAAAAAATATACTGGTATTTCCTACTTGAATTCAATTTTAATTTTGAATGGAATTCATTCCTTGTTTCTCTTACTTGGCAGTGTTTGTTTTCTTTGGGGGGATAGAAGAGAAGATTTAGGTAGCTGAAGACAGTGATGCTATTTCTGAAAGCAAGGATAGATCAGTGCTTTCTGAAAAATTGCCAAAAATAACTAGATCAGAGACAGTCCATCCTCTTCTTGGAAGTGATTTATGAGACAGAAAACAGTATTTAATGAGGTCAGATGGCCTTAAGAAGAGCAACAACACAGTTAAGCAAAATAAGCAAAACCAATAGGGAAATTTCAGGAAGTCTGACATACATATATATCAGAGAGAGAAACTGAAAGGCCTGGCAGAGTGTTACTGAATAATTAAGTTTATATACCACCTTACAATTTCAGTTTCACTTGACCAGTATTCCATACCAAAGATTAGATACGTGACTATTCTAGCACTGTGTTTGTTTCACGTATTTTTCACTCCCCAAAACTGAACAAAATTTGTTATGCTGTTTAAGATTTGTTGCACCAGTACATACTGGAGTCCTCTCCTCTGGAAAGCAGCTTGGAAAAAAAGGACCTTGCAGTGCAGGCCTACAGTATGTTGAGTGTGAACCAGCAATGTGCTATTGCCGCAAAGAAGGTTGCAATATGTAAAGCATTGCCAGCAGGTCAAAGGAGGTGATCCTTCCCCTCTGCTCAGTGTTGGTGAGTCAGCAACTGGAATTGCTCAGTTCTGGGTCCCTCAGCACAAGAAAGATGTGCACATAATGGAGAGAGTCCAGTGTAAGGCCACTAAAACAATTAGAGTACTCGAGCACCCCTGCTGTGGGAGATGGTTGTGAGAGCTGGGACTGTTCAGCCACGGAGGAAAGGAGGCTTAGGGGGATCTTATCAATGTCTATAAATACCCGAAGAAATGGTACAAAGAAGATGGAGCCAGGCTCTTTTCAGTGGTGCCCAGTGCCAGGACAAGAGACAAGAGACATCACGTTGAACACATGAGGTTTTTCTGAACATCAGGAAGCACTTCCTTACTTTGCATAGGCTGTCCAGAGAGATGTGGATTGTCCCTTCTTACAGATCTTCAGTAGCTGTCTGGACATTGTCCTGCGCATGTGGTTGCAGGTGTCTCTACTTGAGCAGCGGTACGACCTGATGAGCTCCAAAGATCCCCTCCAACCTTAATCATCCAGTGATTCTGTAAAAACTAAAAGGCTTTACTTTTATACTGTAAAAATAGAAACCTTATTTCTGTTTTTATTTCACATGTATGAATTCCAAGTTTTGCTTTTTTTTTTCCCGTTTACATTTACCACTTTCATAATGAAATAATAATTTTTGTTCTCCTTTAAGTAATATTTGCAGCTTTTAACACTAGAAAAATATACAAAATCATACATCGTGAAGCCTGATATTACGATATTCTCATTCTAATATTTCTAATCCAGAAAGCTTATTCTGCCCTGCACCTTTGAACATGTACCTCTCTTTGAGCATAAACACTGAAACAACTGCTGAAATAAAATAGAAATACCCCTCCACAAGTGCACCAGTAATGAGGAGTGACTGGTAGAACTAGGATTGTTTAGTCTGGAGAAGAGTAGGTTCAAGGGAGACCTTATCACTCTCTATAACTACCTGAAGGGACACTGTGATGAGATGGGAGTCAGCCTCTGCTCCCAGCTAAGCATGATAAGGCAAGAGGGAGTGGCTTCAAGTTGGGCAGATATTAGGAAAAGAATTCTTCCCTGAAAGAGTGGTGAAGCACTGGAATGGGCTGCCCAGTGAGGTGGTGGAATCACTATCTCTAGAAGTGTTCAAGAATCATTTAAATGTTGTACTAAGGGACATGGTTTACCGGGTGTATGGGAAACTGTTAATCACAGCCTGAAACTCTGATTAACCATCTGAGGCAAGTGACGGGTCAGCTGCTGGAACACAGGTGAAGGTAATTCAGCTGTGCTCCCGGAAGGGGTGGAGCTTGAATCCACCTCTCCTAGATCCCATTTAAGGACTGACCACCACTAAGTCAGCATCTCTTCTGGAGATTGTTCCTGTGTGGGGTTTCTTGTGGTGAGCATCTATCCTAACTATAAGCCTCAGTGTGGGTGAGTTATTCCTCTATAACCCCTAGCTATCTATCTATTACAACCTTGTATAATTACAACTATACACTGGGGAAATGCTGGTGGTAGGTGGATGGTTGGACTAGGTGATCTTGGAGGTTTTTTTTCAACCTTGGTTATTTTATGAATAATGAAAAAAATTTCTTGGAAGTGTATCTATCTGTAAGTTTGGAGTCAGCTGAAATTATGTCAACTGTTTGCAAAGGCAGATATTGTGTAGACCCCCCCCTTTTTTTCCCCAGTTTCCACTGACTCAACTGCTAGATGTAACTTCACGTGAAGTAAACTGTAGACAGAAAAATGGTTTCAAAATCTAGTATCAGAGTAATTTTTTTTTTATGAAAGTGTTCACTTTTTTTTTTTTTCCTCCTCAGGTTGTTCTCCTTTCATTCATGGTTTTCTTTATCTAATATGTTCTATTTTTATAGCAGGAGCATAGGCTAGTTAAGAACAAGAATCAGTCCACCGAGAAGCCTCAAAATCTTTTTCTGTTTTTTTTTCGGTGTCTTTTATAAGCTCTATATTTGTCTTTTCCCTTTTATTAGTACTTTCCAAAACATTGACAAGATTCAAAGCTGCCATCCTATGTATACTTACAAGCTGATTTACATTCTGTTTACTCAGTTCCTTTGTTATCTTGAGTACCTCTTGAACTTTATGTCCTTTTGATTATAGGATTCAATTTCCCACAATTTAGGTTTCGTCACTAATTTACATAGATACCCATTCTTCAGAGAGATCATTAAAACTCAAGAATTTATGCTATTAAATATTTGGATTATGAAATCAAGGTAAGACATTGTTCTGATGCAGATTCCATTGGACTTCTTACACAGTATTTTGGTCAGTTGTTTTCTGTTTATGATGTGGATGTATGAGTGTTAGTTTTAGTCACACTGATGTGCTACAGAACAGCACACTGGAATAAGCATCCCAGTTTGTGCCCAACATCTGGCCAGCAGCAGAGGCAGATAGGTAGCATACTGAAAGGATGTCTGTGCTTCTCAGCTAAAGTAGTATACCTCTGTAAGAGGCCATGTTGTTGTTCTTTTGTCTCAAAAATTTGCTGAAGATGGACTATAGTCCTGGCCAGGGATTGAACAATCCCTTTCTCTAAAGATTTGCTAACTGGAGGCAGAGAAGGATAAGCACCTTGATGACCAGGAGGAAAACTTTTGTCTGGACTCATCTTGAGGAAGAGAGCCATCTCGAGAGGGGAGGGGGGGGGGGGATACTCATATGACCCTTACCCAAGCCCCCAGGAATGTCATGTAGGCAGGAAAAAAAAACAGGATAAAAGGGTGCAGGAAAAATCATGAAGTAGCGCGAGAGAGAAACATAGAGAGGGTTTACTGCCTTCAGATTCCTCAATTCCTTGTTGCTGCTTTGCTGCCCTACTATCTACAGACCCTCCCGGCCTTGCTGCACGAGATGCTGCTGCTTCCACTGCCACCACCCGTACTGCTTGGCACCAGCCCGCTGCTCTTCGTTGCCTGCTTGGACCCTGGACCAATGGATAATGGGACACTGCTGCATCGAGTTGGTGACTATCCCCGCTTACTGTAACTCTTGCTTTTCTTCTTACCTTTTCTATCACCTGCTTCCCCTTCCCCATCTCTCTAAATGGCTAGGATTTGTAATAAACTGGTTGGACCAACATTTGAACTGTTGTTTCTTAATATACCTGGCGTGAGATTAAAAGAATCTCCTCTCACTCTTATTAATTGGAGTGAGACAAGCTGTAATGGAGCTTGCTCCTTGACCAGAGGCCATATGGTCGTGTCATCCTGGTGCTATTCCTGACTTATTGAGTCATGCTGAGAAACAAAGACCACAGCTGATACAGTCAGTAGCTGGGACAGTCCCAAACTGAACTGTGGATGGGGGAGTGGCTGTACGGTCTCATGACAACACCATCCTGCACAAAAACATGCAGCTGGTAATCCTCTGTTTCTGTCTGTTTCAAGCAGGAAAGTGGGCATGTGCTTGAACTGAGATGATAGGACTACAGTGAATCTGGTGTGATAGGGCTGAGCCAGATTTACTGTTGATGGGGTACTGAGTTGCTGGCATAGGGTGCACAGAGGTGAAGATGCCTGGGCAGACTCCAACTCACACATACAAATTGGTTCAGCAGTGAGTGTACTAGCACTGTTGTGTGATCTGGACTTGGAGTTACTACTGTGGCTGGACTAGTGAATATTCAGCCATGGATCACTATACAGTGCACAAGACTCTGCTGGTAAGGGTGCTGAATGAATTTTAGTGTCCTCAATATGCACAGTGTGGTAGTAACACTACAGTTAGTTCATTATCAAACACTTCACTATGTAGATACGTCAAAGGTGTGCTCTCAGTCATTTCTCCAAACTCCTTTTCCTTGGGGAGGAGTCTGTTTCTCTCCACCCTATGAAAGCTTTATAAGCAGTGAATGAATATCAATTTTAAAATCAGAAGAAACAATAGATCCTATTAAGGTGGAGAACGCATCACTCTAGTTTCTAACCTTGAAAACAGCATTGCTCCCTTCTCCAAAATGGGCTGCGACAATACTACTAAGTGGCTCAAAATGACCTTGATAAGAAATTCATTGTGAGTTTTGTTTGCACACACTTTAAGGTATGCTGAGGTCATTCTTTGACCACAGCGGCGTTGTGGTATCACATAACAATACCATTGGTGTCGGGTATCATATGAGCGCTGTCATCTTAGTGCGGTCCTGCAGATCAACCTATGAGAATAATTCCTCAGATATACACTGTACAGCTGGCCAGCAGATGCATATGGAATGGTGTTTTTAATTTATAAGCTTTTTTATTATTTCTGTGTCCAGTTAATATATTCCATGCATTCTAAACCTCTATATTGGCCAATGTTTTTGTCATGCTGTTGATATGTCTTTGCTCACAATTAGCCTCATCTTGGTTACGCTGAATGACTTCTGCTAAAACAAAAGATCTCATCTCCAGCAGGTCATCCCCTACCTGCACTTATGCATGTGGTTATTCCTCCCCAGGTGCAAGAGTCTACACTTACTCTTGTATAATAATGATGATGACAACGATGATAATATTATTAATTCTATTTAGCTTTAAAGCTGAATAAAAAATGAATATTCATTGTGAAATGAACACCTGAATAAATCTAAATAATTAATAGAATTTGACTAAATTGATGGACCTTCTAGAGACTGTCTTGAGAGAATAATCATGTCAGGATGGAAAATGTGCTTAAGAAAGAAAATGCATGTATGTGTGGCTTTGCAGGGATCTGTGTGAGACTTAGAATAAAAGAAAGCATTATGGGGTTTTCTTCCCACTATTCTGTATCAGTGTTATACACATAATGTTTGCCTGTAATGCAGGAATCCTAGAGGGTAGAAATTGAAGCTCAAATTAAGAAAAGTCACAATAAGATACTGAAATTCATGAATAGGAAAGAGCTTAACAAATGGAAGTATTAACTGCTCTGAGCCAACTGAGATAAAATCAAGAAAACTGTTTAAGCTGTTATTCCTGTGAAATAAGTAGCATTTGAAAATCTGTGCATGCATCTAGTTTTTTTCTGAAAGAGTGGACAGTTATTTGTACCAGCTCAAATCCAGCAAAATGCAACTTGACACAGTGGAAAAACTTCACACGGCTCTGCCTGTGCTTTGGCCTGTACCACCTTGGCAGGCATCAGCTTTCTCATAACCTCAAACTGCCAATCATTTCCAGGTGGATATTTACTTAGATGTGAACAGCCCAGGAGGAAGTAACCACGTTCATTTTCACTTGTGATCTAAAAAAAATCTGGTGAATTGTAACTTTTCAGTGCTGCATAAATTAAGAGTAGAACACCAAAAAGACAATTAAACACAAATTTTACATGGGATGAACTATACAACATTATTTCTCTATGAAATGATTACTATACAAAAAATGTAGAAAGAAAACAGATAAATGATGTAGGTCTCAAACCCTTAAACATTAAAACTTCGATCCACACATTTGGACAATACTCATTTTCTGTTGCAAGAATTACCCATGTATTTGAAATGCCTGAAAAACATGTTGAGTTTTGAAACTTCCCTGGGCAAAAAAAAAAAAGAAGAGGTGTAATATTTCAGAGAAGGATATGAAGGCTGAAAATAACAGAATGTACCTTTAAACAAATCCATATTATTACTGTTTCATAACTTTTCCTCCGTGTAATTACATCCCAAATCACAGATGGCTTTAGAGGAATTGCTGAGTATGCAACATTTAGAATGCTGCAATCATATCCTGGACTCCTACACGTCTGCTCTTTGCTATTAGTTGTAATTTGAGTGTAAAGAATAAAATCAGACAAATAATTTCATACTTCTCCCAGTAGTTCACTGCATTTTACTGGAGCAATACGTTTTGGCTTTAGCAACTTAAAAAAATATTAATATCCACAATTTTTATCTAGAGGATAGAAGAGATTTCAGCCCCCAAAGGTGAGTTTCACTGCATCTAGTTCTTGGTGTTTGTATCTACCTTGAAGAGGGCTACTACTGAGGCTGTCACCTACAAATGAATATTTGTTGAGTGATTCATCTGACATATAAAAAATATGTTTATGATGAGATGAATTAGGCCTTTACTCTCCAATCAGATGGATTCACATTCCCAAGCATGGAAAATAGCTATAAGAGCATTTAAATCATCTGTCATCTAGGATCAATATGCATGGCTTCAGCCATAAAACTGATCAGAGAAGCAGCTAGCTGATCCTGAAATTGTGCTGGAACAGGTATGTCTGATTTCCCAGAGCCATCCTGAGCTTATTAAGTGAAGTGCATATGTGACTGTAAGCTTCAGTGCATAATCCCCTCCTTCCTACACCTCTTCAACAAAATTTAAACCCTGACATTATTCTTCTGGCTTACTCTTGTTTGCTGAAAACATGTCTGGTGGATAAGATCGTTAGCCTTTTATATAAGCACAGAAACAGACATAGTGCTTGTCAAGGAAGGGGACCTGAGCAGAGTTTTGTCCTAAGCCAAATCTGGACCCAAGCTCACATCTCCCATGAGACTAGAGGTTATTTTAGGACCCTCTTGGCAAAGATGAGCTACTGGTTCCAGGTAAAATGTAATATCAGTAAGTCCAGAGAGACTAAATAAATGAGAGTAATCAGAGCCCGCTGAAGAAGGCATTACAGCTGCAGCTGCAATCTTGTAAGCTGGACAGCAGCTGCAAGTCCAGCATTGGGCAAAGCCTCAGCCACTTTACATTCTTCCCACATAGCATCTGCTTGGTAATTTATCTTTATTTTGCTGTGTTTACATATTTCTATTTGTCTGCCTGCTAAAATTACTGGTAACAGGTGAAAATAACTTCTTTTCAATATGGGAAGGACACACTTGGTACTGCTGGGTTTTGAAAAGTGTCAAACCTCAAAAACATAATGAAATAGAGTACTGCATTCTCTAGTGCTAATTACTTTTTATGCAAAGATATGAAAGCCAGTTGATCAGTTAAATTACCATTTCATAAAAACTTGTAACGGGCTGTTTCATACTTAACCAAAAATGACACCCATGAACTGAAATGAAAATGAATGCTGAAAGCTTTCCAGTGGACATACAATGAAACAGCAGGTAGTAGAGTACAAGAAGTACTATCCTTACAAAGAAAATTCAGTTCAGACTAAATTAATGCTTCCCCTGGAATTCAAAATATTTAAACGTGTAAAAGTCTCACTGCAAACTTGAAATCTGGTGCTTGTCCTGCTATTCTGAACATTTCAGTAAAAGTGTAGTTTATTTATTTAATTATTTATTTTCAGGCTGGTTAGCCAGCATTTATCTAAAAGCAGAATATGTATATTCTTCTGAGTTCAGATCCATGAGAATTATGCTTCGCATAAGACATCTACTGCAACTGGAACAGGAAATTCTACTCTATTATCTATGGTTTACTACAGACTTTTGAAGAATTAGAAACTTGTTCCCAGCATGAAGCAGACCTTCCTAACCTCTACATGGGTGCTGGAGCTGGCAGAAAGTTCCCAGAGAACTGTTAAACTTCTTTGTTGAAGAACAAAGGGCCAGGCAGTCAAGAAATTGTATAACTTCCTTACAAGAAAACAGGCATAGGCCTTGCTTGGGTGAGCTGTGATGCCAGTTGCCAGCTCTTACATGTGAAATGGGTCAGGTTTCATGCAAGATCCTAGTAAACAAAAGCTTAGTTCCGCTATTATTCATACTTACTGAACAACTTAGCAAAAGAAGAGTAAGGATCATAAATGGAAAACTATCTGAAATGGTGGCCAATTATGTCACAAAGAAAACACAAAGTATGTTTGCAATAGATAGATACATTTAGGAAGGAAGTATAGGTCTACACCCAAAGCAGTGAGATTCTGGAGGAACCTATCATCTCGAGAAGTGGTGGAGGGGATAAATACAAATAGCTTTAGTATAGAGTAATCTGCCTGCTCATGTCAGTGAGAAACTGGATTTGGGAGCAAGGGAAAGCACATTGTTCTCATGTTCCTGCAAAATCATCCCAGGTAAAAGTGTACTTTTCCAGTCAAGATAACATCATAACATTATGATTCTGATATACTGAACTCTATTTTAACATAAATTTTCTGCACGACTGCAGGAGAACAGTTTGCTTTTTTGCTTCCCACCCCCTAGAGATAAAAAAAGAAACTGTACATATTCTATTCATAATTCCTGTTTACTGTTTGAGTCATTAGCTCTTAGGACATGGGATTACTAGTATTTCATGCACATTGATTTAATTTGCATATGATATTCAATGGTATCACTCTTAAAACAAAGAAAAAAAAGAAAAATAATTTTAAAATGCTCAACTCTAACCTGCAATTCATATATTTAGTGTAAATTTAAAAGGAGAACTGAAAATACAATAAAGGCTTTTTCTACTACGTATTCAAGTTCTTATTTTAACATAGTCATAGCTATGTTATTAAGTCAATTCAGTGAACCTTAAAGCCATCAGAGAGCCTTGATTAGCTATATGTGTGAGGATTATCTGACTCCTTTGGAAAAAAGGTTGCCAGGGACTGCACAATGCCACAATCTTATCTACCGCTGAAAAGAATTAGTCTATGCCTGAATGCTTATGTAGCAATTTTATTCCTCTCTACACAATTTTACTGTTCAATCACTAGCACATGTGAGAATGTATACTCTAATTTCTTACTCACGACTCATGGACCAGAGGCAGAGAAGCATGGGATTAGTAATGTTTTCTAGTAGGGAAAATTTTATTATTTCTGGATGTTGGCATGAGTAAGACTATTTAAATCATCAAATTGAATAAACTTTACACAGCTAAGTGTTTTCTAAAATCTGATTATTCCCTTTAATTATAATGCTGTTTTTTTTCCCTTTCACACAAGCAGTAGTTGATTCTTGTTTTGGAGAGAGAGGAAATTGAGATCAAGCAAATTATGGCTAAACATGAAGCCATCTATTCTGACCATTTTAAAAGCTTTTCTGATTTAATGGAGTGTTTTCTCTCTCAATCAGGACATATTACACAAGCTTATGAGAACTGGGTAGCTATAAATTCCCTTTGAATTTAAGATCTGAGAGTCTCATCACCTTTCAGTTAGTAATAAAGTAATAATTCTGGTAAATTTACAGACATTTTAGGAAGAGTAATTACTACAGTCAAAGGACTCTGTTCCTATCTCTTTCTCACATTTTGCAGAAATGTCACTGACATTTTTGCAACAATGAATATTTGGTAATATATCTTTAGAAAGACTGAACACTAACTTATGTCCAGAGAAGTTCTCCTGACAGATTTTAATTGAAACATATGCCCTGGCTAACTACATATGCATTTGTTCTCTTGTTAAATCTTGGGTAATCTAACTAAATCTCATTTACTTACAATGAGGTTTTTTTTGGAGTTCATAACAGGGTTATAAATAATGAGTGCCTCTCTTCATTGCAAGAAGTCTCTCTCCATGCCCTAATGTCACATGTGCTGCCAGGTGGAACTTTTTCTTTCAAAAATGGAAGGGAATTTTCTAAGTCATCACATCATCTTTGGATCATGGAAGAATTGATAGGTATTGTTATGCTATTTACAACATTATCAGAGATCAAAATCTCATTTCTGTTGAATATTCAGAGAATATCTACTGTCTAGGTTAACAGTACAGCATAACTCTTCCTTACACGACTTTCTAGTAGTAGTAACACTGGAAAAAGTTTACCATAATGAAGGTTTTAGACTTTTCTGTAATTCTGACTTAATAATTACATCCCTTGGAACATTTTTGTGGACCTCCTCTGGACAAGCTCCAACAGATCTATGACTCTTCTGTACTGAGGACTCCACATCTGGTTGGAGTACTCCAGGTGAGGCCTCACCAGTGCACAGCAGTAGGGCCAGGATCACCTCCCTCAACCTGCTGGCCACTTTTTTTGATGCAGCCCAAGGTATGTTTGGCTTTCTGTGCTGTGAGGGCACATTGCTGGCTCATATCCAGCTGAGATAAGATGTTCTGGTCATTCTGTAACATACAGGAGATTTCCTGGTCCCAGGAGCTAACCAGAGTTGTTGGAGGCAGGGATTAGACGCATTTCAGAACACTGGGAGGTTGCAGAGCACTTCCACAGCATTGAAGGAAACAGTCTTTGTGTACCTTCAACTGCATACTGTGCTCTAGGACAGAATTTAAACAGTTTGCCAGATAAATCACCAGCAAGCAACTGGTGGAAATGTTAGAGGGCTTCATCTCTTTTTCTATCAGTTTAACCCTTTTACTCTTTTACTATTCAGTTAAATGTACTCAGAAAATTGAAATAAAATTTATGGATATTTTTGAGATACTTAAACCCCCCCTATTTTTGCAGAATGAAATATGGTGTAAACAAATTCCACCTCAATATTTAGTCTGTTACCACAAATCTCTAACTTTTCAATATGTATATAGGTATAAGGAATATCCAGCAAGGAGTACAGAAAGAAAGAGAAGAAAGAGGGGAATTGATGGAGAACTGTAAAGATGATAATATATTTTCATACTTTTTTTTTTTTTAATTTGTTGGTTGTTTTGTTGTTGTTGTTGTTTCTTTGTTTTGTTTTGTACAAAATCTGCCCTGATAATAGGAAATTTAAATGGTTTACTTCAATAGCTCTCATTTGAAAGCCATTGTGTAGAGGCATTCTGGGCAACACCATTTTTTCAAGATTTCATTACAGCAGGGAACCTTGTATTACATTTGTGTAGTGTATTTGGATATAATACCCTAAGAACTCTGAGAGGAAGATGAATTTGAAGAAATACACCTTTGAGGCACATGTAATACACAACAGGATAAAGTATTTTGGTTGGTCTGGAGAGCATATTCTCGTAAGTTGCTGGAAGCTCTGCTTTGTTGTTTTGCTGGTATCGCAGACTTATGGCATTACTGAGTGCTTGTGTTTGCATAAGAGAATCTTTTTGCATCACAGACTCAGACTAAGTGGCACCCAGTGGTTACAAGGACTTGAAATACCAATTTTGCATTTAAAAAGATCTATAGAAAAAAGGGTGGCGATGGGAAAGTGCCTCATCCTGATGTGGTCTAAGTAGAGCTCCTCACTTTAAACTTTTTCCTATGAAGCACTCTAGGTCTGAACTAAGGTTGTAGCATTTCCTCTATCAAATTTAGCATCTGGAAAAGAATTAAGAAAATCCGGAGTTCACTTTCTTTTTGTTAGTGCTGGATCATTAGTAAGTAAAAATGAATTTTAAGCATTAATGAAAAATAGTTTTCATACATGGACTTTGTTCTTGTGCCTCTGTATCCTTTTCATGCATTATTTCTTTTTTTTTTTTAAAAAAAAAGGAGGCAATAGTAACAAAAGAAAGTTACAGACTGTTTATTTTAAATTGGGCAGATTCCTGTTTAAAAAAAAAAAAAGAAACCTCATGTTTATCATTTGAAAAAATTAAAGGCAAAAACCAGAGCATATATATACTAGAAACTACGATGAAAGCATTTGGATGTCTTAGCATCATATTTTGATGAGTCACGATGAAACTCTAAATAAATTTCAGACAGTAGAAAGTGTAGAAAAGGATAATTCACCACAGAGACTTTGTAAGCACATCTGTGCTAGAAGGGAGTCAGAAGCAGTGAGAGAATGACAGCAGCTTCCAGAGGAACATAATAGTTCTCCCAGAGCATGGAGGAGATGGGGAAGAATTAGGAAGAAGAAAGAGAAACAGCAGTAGCAGGTTGAGGTTGTTATCAGCTCAGTAGGTATGCGACCTCTTCACTTAGACTCCTTTAAGCAAAGAATGGCACAGGTGTCTGCATCTTAAAGAAGCGCATGCTACTAAGTCATTTCACTTTCCTTCATGCTATTTAATGTCAGCAGCCATTTTTCTTCTTTGAATCACTTCATTCTTTCTGTTTCAAATATTGTTTATTTTGATGCTTATTTATTCTAAAGCATTAATTTGGATTTTAAAAAATGTAAACAGTTTTAAGATGTCTTATCTTAGGAAAAAATCCCTTTAAAAGAGGAAATTGCAAATAATTCCTAGTTATGTTCAAGTTCATGCTAGTGCAAAGAGGACCTGCTTCTAGGTATACCCAGCAGTATTCATTAAAATTTTGTACCTCATGTTGAACAGGATGGAAAATACTTTGCAAGGCTACTCTACACAAAATTCTAAACTGTGATACATAGTTGCCCATTCTGGATTGCATCATCCATAATTTTTGATATGTAAGAAAGTGCAGAATCAGCTGTTGAAGGATGAGTGGTCATGGAAGAATGATGAGAGCCAAAAGTAACTTTGAAGTAGGCAGGACACAAAGCGCTGGTTTTAGAGGGGAAAACTGGGAATGTTTAATTGTTCAGCTCTGTGTATAAGCTAGGTATTCTATTCTTTGCTGTAGTAACTGGCATCCTAGAGCTTAGTTCAGTTGCCCTTTTATAGGTATCTGGTTGCAGATGTCCTTGGATATAACCCCTGGTCTTAACCTACTACTCCAGAAAGGCATAGATTGCTTATGGTCAGAACTGCAAGTCCTGAGTAAATGGCTCAGGAGTCTGGTGATCCTGAAAAGATGTGATGCATCTGTATTTAAAAAAACAAATCCTACCGTTAATCAAAAGTGTTCATCTCACAGTGTGTTGAGTAGACTCTTCCACTCATCGGGTAACTCTTGACTGCAAAGGATTTACTTTACAAGTAAATATCCAGTTACTTGTACCTGAAAGATATGGCAGATGCCTTAAAAAATGTTCGATAGTTTCACTTGTCAAGTGACCAAAAATGTGTGTCTGCAGCCTAGTGTTGTATCCCCATAGAAGAGTATGGAAGCTGGCTGAACAGTTCCAATCAGTAGCTTTCTGGCACAGTAAATATCACAGAATCACAGAATCACAGAATTATCGAGGTTGGAAAAGACCTAGAAGATCATCCAGTCCAACCATTACCAATACTTCCCAGCTAAATCATACCCCTCAACGCAACATCCAAACGTTTCTTGAACACTCCCATGGTCGGTGATTCTACCACCTCCCTGGGCAGTGCATTCCAATGCCTGACTACCCTTTCCGAGTAGTAATACTTCCTAATGTCCAGCCTGAACCTCCCCTGGCACAGCTTGAAACCATTCCCTCTAGTTCTATCACTGATTACATGAGAGAAGAGGCCGACCCCCAGCTCACCACAACCTCCCTTCAGGAAGTTATAGAGAGCTATAAGGTCTCCCCTGAGCCTCCTCTTCTCCAGGCTGAACAATCCCAGCTCCCTCAACCGCTCCTCATAAGGCCTGTGCTCCAGACCCCTCACCAGCTTCGTAGCCCTCCTCTGAACACGTTCCAGGGCCTCAATGTCTTTCTTGCAGTGAGGGGCCCAAAACTGAACACAGTACTCGAGGTGCGGCCGCACCAATGCCGAGTACAGGGGGACAATTACCTCCCTGTTCCTGCTAGTAACACTGTTTTTGATGCAAGCCAGGATTCCATTGGCCTTCTTGGCCACCCGGGCACACTGTCGGCTCATGTTCAGCTGAGCATCAATCAGTACCCCCAGGTCTGTTTCCTCAACGCAGTCCTCCAGCCACTCCGCCCCAAGCCTATAGCGCTGCCTGGGGTTGTTGTGGCCAAAGTGCAGGACCCGGCATTTGGTCCTGTTGAACCTGAAATATACATTTCAGAATCCCAAAAAGACAATCATCTTACAAGTAATGCAGTGAATAATTTTTTCAATTATAGGCAGTACTCAGGCAGTCATAAAAAGCACTATAGGAGTTTAAATAAAACTTCTCTCCTTAAAAAGTTTATTCTCTATTTAGTAGAATCACAGAATCATGAAATCACCAAGGATGGAAAAGACCTCTAAGATAATCCATTCCAACTGTCCACTTGTCACCAATATTTCCCACTAAACCATGTCCCTCAGTACAACGTCTAAATACCCTCATGTCCATTTCCTCTACACAGTCTTCCAGCCACTCTGCCCCCAAGCCTGTAATGTTGCCTGGGGTTGCTGTGGCCAAAGTGCATGACCCAGCACTTGGTCCTGTTGAACCTCATCTCATTGGCCTCAGCCCAGTGATCCAGCCTGTCCAGATCCCTCTGCAGGACCTTGCTACCCCCAAGCAGGTCAACGTTTCCTCCAAACTAGGTGTAACCTGCAAACTTACTAAAGGTGCACTCAATGCCCTCATCCAGGTCATCATTAAAGACATGGAGCAGGACATTCCCCAATACCAACCCCTGGCTAACACCACTTGTGCCTAGTCACCAGCAGGATTTAACTCCATTTGCCAGCATTCTCACCTTCAATGCTCTCATTGACTTGAGTTTGGGAAGTCACCTAACTTAGTTTCTGTTCTCACTTTTTAATATTTTTCTGCCATCTCTATGATTTTGAGTACACAGACTGTAGATACATCCAGCAGTGAAATTGTTTTTATCTGTCAGCCGAACTAGCAAGAGGTCTTGATCTTATTTAACACATTCAGAAGGTAATTCCATTGATGTTTGTTCTGTTATGTTTTGAATTGCACTGCAAAAAATCAAAATGATTTGTGAAAAATAACCACATTACCATTCTTTGAAACTTAGACTACATTCTAATGAGCACCAAATACAACATTGAACATTTTATGAATGCTCTGAGAAACCAGAAATGTTTCAGTTACAAAAGAGAAAAAGGCATATTCCATGCTGTTTATCCCAATGGTGTTGACATAAAGCTTGTCATTTTTAAAAATTGAAACTCTGATTAATAAGTATTCTCTGAGGGGTCTGGATAAAAATAAAGATTAAGCAAGACTGTTTGAGGCAATATCCCATCATCTATCTACCCATTTATTTTTACACTTTTTCCTGTCATTTACTATTCTGAGGCCACACGTGCTTAAAAAACAACTGAAGACTGAAGGAAAGGTGAGGAAATATAAACTGATGTGGTGAGGCCAATGCACACAGTTTCCAATTTTCTACATTCCCCTTGTCTGTTCACAGAGTCAGCATGACTTACCCTCTAATCATCTCTCAGCAGTGGGCCAGTAATTATAGCCATGGGGACCAGCTTCTTGTCTTTTAAGCAGAGCCATGAAAACAGAAGGAAATGGCATGACAACAACAGAAGGAGGAAAGGCACCTCCTTGTACAACTTATTCTGATCTGGCTTGAAGCCTGCTGCTGGGTAAGCTGCTATTCTTTACTTCCCTTCCCAACACCTCTGCCGAAAAGAAAGACTTTGTGGATCACAGAGTAGCTTCTTCTCTGTGTGAGAAGGCACAAAGAGTTTGAAAGATTCTGCCTCAAAAGGACTTTATGATTAAAGTTTCTAATTGCATTTGTAAAAAATCTGGAAGACCCATTTCCCAGCTTATCAGCCTATTTTGCAGAGATACTCTAATTGTTCTTAAAACATTTCATGTAATCACTATTTTCTGCAAACAATGACACTTAAAGCTTCTGGTTCCTCACTAACAAGAAGAAAAGCTATACAAGCTATACACTCACCAGAGTTGTAACACACTGAAGCTTTGTAGTTCCGACTAGTGTAAAAAGCCACTGGATGAGATTGGCTCCTGTAATTATTTTGTTGTGATAATATGAAAAAATTCAGCATTCACTGTATTTATTTTGAACTAGGTAAAAAAAAAAAAAAAAGTTTCTTATTATAACTGCTTAAATATAATGGAATTTTACTCTCATGATGTCACAAGATGCAGAAAAACTCAGGACTATGATTTAGAAAAGCAAATTGTTTTCTTACTTCATAAAAACCAAAAGTCTTTCAGAAATCAGAGATACACAGAGTTACCATGTCACTGCTTGATAATAGAAACTTGCTCAAGAATTCCACTGCCTGGGTACTCATGGTAAGTTAATATAATCCTTACACCCCTGAGTCCCAGAGTAAAGAGAAAGACTGCATGAAGGAGAGAAAAAAAACAGAATTCAAGTATCTTCAAGAGCCTAGTTTTTGTCAGAATAATGTGTCATTAAGTTATGGACTTACTCCTCGATTTCCTTTGTGCATATTCAGTGACTAAATTGTTTGCTTGTATTAAAACAGGGGAATGAAAATTTATGGACATTGGTCAACAAGAGAGCAGTATTTTATTATTATGTTACTTCCTTTCAAGGAAGTTAAATCCACTTTAATAAGCTAAGAAATAGCTACAAGGGCCAGAGGACGGTCACTTCCCATAACACATATCTCACCCAAAACAGAATAATCCTTTTTGCTTATAAAGTCACTATGAGCTTAAAACAAACTTTAAGAAGGTGAAGGAGAGGTTTATGCCATCTCTGTGATATTAGCAAGACCAAAAAATGTCCTTCTTTGCTGGTAAAAATGAATAAATAATGTGGTTAAGGAGTTCACCTGTGTTAATAGATGTAACTCCTTTATTTGTAAGAAACAAGAAACACAGTCACAGGACAGTGTGTGGGTTCACTTAGAACCAGTGATTTATATTTTACAGACACAATTCTCATACAGCAGGTTTGTTTTCCTTATATGTTTTGACAGATGTTTGTTATTTCCAGGCTATACGTCTTGGATAAATGTCCAAATCATTTCACTTTTCACTGTTCATTGCTGAGTGCCTAAAACAACAATCAGCTTCTTGCAGTCAATACAGTGGGTCAGAGTGATGTGCATATCAATCATCAGATGGAGAAAATGAGAAAATTGCAGGAGAGCTACCTCTGCATCACTGTTAAGACAATGTCATCTGTGCCCTACTGAGTATACAGTGCTGAACAGAGGTGCTTAAAAACAGCACTGACATCAGAATTTGCAGATTCAGATTTTCCTGAAAATCCCTGCTTGGCTTTTCTTGACTTTTAATTGTTCTAGCTCAGTAAGTTTTATTTTCTTGGCTACTGGCAGTTCTTCAGGTTCTGCAGCACTGAGCTGGGATCAGAGAATCACAGAATCATTTGACCTGGAAGGGACGATTAAAGGTTTTGTAGTCCAACTCCCTGTCATGCAGTTATCTAGATCAATCTATGTCTGTGACAGGGGGCAGTAGGCCCGTGGGCCCCCTGGCCCCCAAAAATGGGAAGGGAAAAGGAAAAGGGGTAGGGAGATGGCTCAAGGAAACAAACAGAGCAGCGGCAATGATCTAAGGAGGAAAAATTATTTTATTAACTATGATATCGGAATGCAAGATAACACAATATAATAAAATCTTATTGAAATTGAGGCTAATAAATCAAATAAAATAAAAGAGAAAGAGAGAGTTTTCCAAAAACCAAGGAGCCTACTTTGAAATTGAAGGTGCACAGCTTGGAAAGCACGCCCACATGCACTGCCAGGAAGTGAGAGAGAGAGAGAGAGCGTCACTGGCGTGGCATATCTTCCTCTCTGTCCATGAGGTCCTCTGGGATGCGTAGTTCTTCTCTGTGCTCCACATGATGTCATGATGTGGAATACCAACAGCAAAAATTACAAAACCACGGCACTCCTCTGCAGTGTACAGGGACCTGCAGCTAGATAAGGTTGCTCAGTGCCCTGTCCAGCCTGACCTTGAGTGTCTCCAGGGGTGGGGCATCCACCACATCTCTGGGAAACCTGTTCCAGTACTTCACTACACTCATTGTAAAACACTTTTTCTTAGATCCAATCTAAATATTCCCTCTTTTAGTTTGAAAACATTTTCCCTTATCCTATCTCAACAGACCCTGCTAAAGTGTCTGTCCCCTTCTTTCTTATAGCCCCCTAGATTCTGAAAGGCCACTCTCAGGTCTCCCCAGACCCTTCTCCAGGCTGAACAGCCCCAGCTGCCTCAGCCTGTCCTTGTATGGGAGATGTTCCACCCCCTGAAACATTTTTTTGGCCCTCCTCTGGATGCTCTTCAATGGGTCAACATCTCTCTTGCCCCTTGGGCACGTTGACCACACCCCACAGCTTGGTGTCACCAGCAAACTTACTGAGGGTGCACTCAATCCCACTGCCAGTGTCTCTGATGGAGGTACTGAAGTTCACCAGTCACAGTACAGATGCCAAGGGACACCATGGTCACTGATCTCCATCTGGACACTGAGCCATTGACCACCATTCTCTGGGTATGATCTTGTAACCAGTTTCTCATCCCTTGAACAGTCCACCCACCAAATCCCTATCTTTCCAAGTTGGAGAGAAGGATGTTGTGGGGACCTGCTCTTGGTGAAGCCAGGATGAGATATCTTTCCTCATGTTTCAGTTAAGGAAAATAAGACAGATGTGTGTAAAGGCACTCCTGTATACCTGTGGATGGAATAGGTATGTGGACAGTACACAAAGTACAGCAATGGACTAATCTCTTTATAAAACACTTGGGAAATAAGTTCTCCTGCATGTGCATAGCCAGACCCCAAGTGCAGCACCTGCCAACCTTTCCTCTTCTTGGTCTCCGGTGCCCATGTTCAAGCCAGTTCTGATGACCTGGGATCACACTGCTGGGATGGAACTGGGACCCTCAATGGGTATGACATTGTGCTCCCTCTGCTCACCTTTTCCTCCACTTGTGTCTTCTTCCTTCAACTCCCTTCTTCATCCTGGCCTTGCTCACGTGACCCTACACAGGAAGATAATAAACAACAGTGCTGATTACATTCTTGCTAAAACAGATTAATGATCATAAATCTGTCTCAAACTAGGGAATGAAAGAACTGATAGCAGACTCCTAGTTCAACAGCTGAGGACCAGTTGAGCATGTGCCTAAAAGGTGACCAGTGACTGTGAGTCAGTCATCTTATCCCCATAAATAGCAAGCTGTTCAAGAACCTCCTTTGAGCGCTCCTGCTTGGCAGCTGGCTGCATGACAAGGTCTTCCCTTGAGCAGGGGTGCCTCTTGCAGTTATGTCTGCACAGAGATCCCTTACACCTTGACATCAAGATGCCTTTCTGATACAGATCCTCAGTAAGTGACTAATAGTTTTTTTTTTAGGCTTTGTCAGCCTCGCTAAGGTCACATCTCTGATTGTAAGCTTTGTTAGCTTCGCTAAGATTACATTTTAAATTCACTGTGTACATACAATCTCTTAGACATAAGCATTGGCCAATTCTGGGACTAGGAGTGGATTCAGAGGCACCTAGTCTCCTTATCTCTGCAGTTCAAGGAGTTTAGAAAGCAAGGGAGTCCACTCTGAACTTTGTAACTCAACAGGATGGCCTTCTGTAGGTGTGTGTTTAACCCTACACTCTATGGACTAAATAATCAGGTATATCCAGCCATCTCAAATCTTGTTAAGCAGCTGCTTTAGTTACAATTAAGCTTCATTAAATCACTGTATTGTATATACATTATATCAATAAATATATTCTATCTATTGTCTCTCTTGTAAGTGCAGCATAGTGAAATCGTTTTCCATTTGCGACACTGGGATGGCTCTATGTCTCTAATCTTCAGCTCCTGGCTCTATCCCATGGGGTAACCATCCACTGCAGCACCCTGGTGTGTGTGGAGGTGCCTAGACACAGCACTTTGTGATACCAGTGTTCATTTCACTCTTCTGTAGTTGGAGCACTTTCCACTTTTGTGAAGCAGAAATAAATGTAAGCTTGATAGGAGGAAGTAGACAGTTCTACTTCTCTCTACTACTCTCTACTATCTCTATTGCGATAACCTCTGTATTAAGAAATTAATCACGTTTCCAATACTGCAGGGCATGCCAATGCAAAGCATAAGCAAGGAAATGATCTGTGAGATTACCTAGTCTATTTCCCTACCACTGTGAAATCATGAGCACATTTTATTTACTCTGTCTCCAGGTCCAGAAAATAACCCATGTTTACATTTACTGATATTTTAAACAATGGGAGTTTTGCGCCTGCAGGGAATAATTGAGCTTAAATTGCCTTCTTTATGAATTTTGAACTATTAAACTAAGTTTTATTTTACCCACACTCCTATTAAAAGTGAAAAAGCCCATTTTGTATGAGGAAAAATATCTTAAAGGAGCAATAAAAGTGCTTGGCTTTTAATTCTATGATTTTGGGCAAAACTCAGAAGAGAACAAAACTCTGAATAATTCAACGTTAGTAAGAGCTTGGAATGGATTTGATAATCAGTCTGGTTTATCAGAAATTCAATGCACAATTGCTGCATACAATTTTTTAGATATATTTTTTCAAAACATTTACTTCTGTGTTCTGGTGCAAAAATTTGTTTTGGTACCTTAAGAGGTGAAGTCTGTAATTTTGCAAGGGCATCAGTGGGCCAAAGATGAGTCAGGACAATATTTATTTTTGCAGCACATTATAAGAAAGGGAAATTGAGTTTTGAATGTTCTCATGGAGTTTGTTAAAGTGCTAAAAATCTATTAGAAAAGAAAGCCTTTTACTTAGAACTCAAGAAAATTTAAATGGCGTCACTGAAATACAATAAAAAAGCACAGTGCATTTTAAAGTCACTTTTTTAGAGCAGAACCACATGTTAAGTATTTACATGACAGTCTGCAACAGTTCCTGGGCCGAATATGTTTATTAGGTACAACTGACTTGATTCTGCTCTCCTTGCATCTTGTGTAGTCATTTACACCTGTGCAATGATGTATTTCGCTTCACATTATGTGCTTCTTTATGAGACTCTGGCGGCACAAAAGGGTCATAAAGCCAGTCAATATTATCACTGAGGAATACTTCCATTCTCTGCATGGTGTGCAATCAGCTTAGAGGTCTTTTATCACTCCTCTTCATAAGCCTGTAAAGACAGACAATAAAAGCTATAATTACAGAAAGGAGTGCTGGACTACAGTATTGAGATATCTGAGGCAAGTGAAAAGTAGACCAACTGAATGAAGTGACAGCTTTAACATAGATCTTCTGACTACATTTTCCTTCTGCTTCCATGTCCTCCAAGATGTCAGGATTCTGTTCAGGTTGGGGAAAATAAGTTTGTAAAGACAACTTGTCTTTACTCCTACAGTGCACTGAGGTGGGTCATGACTATATGTGAGCATTTTATGTAACACTTCCGTATTAAGTCAGTGAAGTTTTACCCTCCTGAAGGCCTTGACTCAAAATTCATACCAACGTATTTATTTTATTCCCCCCCCCCCCTTTTTTTTAAATTTTATTTTTTCCTTTCTTGCTATTTTTAGATTTCTCATGGTATTTTTTTTTAACTTTCTCAGCTTAATTTGCAAGCCCAGAAGTATAAAACAAAATCACTTTTAATACTTTGTATGTGTCCAAAATTTCTTTCTGTCTTTAAAAGTACCTTATTTCTGATATTTATGAACCTGAGGTTACTGAATGCACCTGCTATCATGTAAGATACAACAAAAGGGAATCTCACAACTGAGAAATGAATTTGTATTATGACAAGGGATGATTTATTTTTTGAAGTCATGAACTTCAGTTCAGCAAAAACTCACCAGGCAGGCTTTTAAAACTGCTGAATGTGCAAGCTGCTTTGCCTTTCCTAAATTAACCTGAACATAAACCAACTTGTCTCTAGAACGTAACAATAATAATAATAAAATGATAAAAGCAACCAATATCTGCTTTCATGGAAGAACAGAGAGAAAATAGGAGAAACAAAAATTTTAAAACTTTTTCCCCAAATCATTTTTTTCCTGTTAGTAGACATACTATTTACAAATGAATGCTAAAACAATTTTACATCCTAGCAGTGACTCACTGTTGGAGGTACTTGGGAAAAAGATATCTTTTAACACAATATAGGTCGTCACTCTTTTTTCCATATAGGTATGTATCCCTCCCAAATAGGAGGTCTTCATTCTGTATATGACTATACATATATATTTCACTATAGATAAGCTTGTATTATTTCTGATATAATGAGAATAATGCTACTAGCCATCCCATGTCCTTTCACTGATGCGGAATCTTCTCTGCTTACACAAAATAACTTATATTGAGAGTCAGAAACTACCGGGTTGGGATTTTCTTTGTTTTAGAAGGAAGTGTATCACTAAGCAATATTGGGGTTCCTGGAAAAAGACTACAAAACTGAAGACCCTAAAAAGTAATGAAGAAAAAATTCTAAAAATCATAGGAAGAAATCCTTAGAACAAGATTTAGTCTATGCTGGCAGATAGTAAAAGAGAATCTTATTCTGATATTTACTAAAAGAAAAATATGTGGAAAAAAAGCATGGTTCCTCCAAAAAGTGAGGAACTTAGTGCCTACTATAAGTATAAGCAATAAGCCATCCACTGGAAAATTGATTTTATTTGTACTCATTTTATATTGAGAGATTTACTATCCCTATGCCAGAAAGTAATGTTAAAAACATTCATTTAAGTTTACATAGTGTATGGTTGTTATTATACAAGGTGGTAACAAATGAATATCCAGAGGTTATAGGGAACAACTCACCCACTCTGAGGCTTCACGGCAAGGATGGATGCTCGCCACAGGGAACTCCACACAGGAGCAATCTCAAAAGAGATGCTGCCTTAGTGGTAGTCAGCCCTTAAATGGGATCTAGGAGAGGTGGAGTCAAGCTCCACCCCTTCCGGGAGCACAGTTGAATTACCTTCACCTGTGCTCCCGCAGCTGAGCCATCACCTGCCTCAGAGGGTTAATCAGAGGTTCAGGCTGTGATTAACAGTTTCCATACAACATAGAAAATAAACATGGACTGGAAGATATTTATAAGTAATTTATGACATCAGAATATAATGACCTACATGGTTTTGGAATCTTTTGGAGTCAAAACAGCATCTGCCATAACCTGTCTCATCTCCTAACAGTCCCAGTGACTTCTCTCAGAAGACAAAAAATGGATGACTTTGTTA
The DNA here is from genome assembly GCA_030625065.1 of Alectoris magna. Taxonomy (NCBI): domain Eukaryota; kingdom Metazoa; phylum Chordata; class Aves; order Galliformes; family Phasianidae; genus Alectoris; species Alectoris magna. The sequence goes on from CM060560.1 coordinate 68,607,139, forward strand.
GGAACCAGTTTTTCAGTAAACTGTCAATAAGTAGCCGTATTAAATTATTTCACCATTACAGATGAAGATACAAGATAATAAAACATGGCTACTCTAAGTCCTGTGTGATTAAAAAATAAAAAATAAATAAATAATGACGTATAAAAAAGGCTATAAAAGATATATCTTGAATAGAGAGTTCAGTTTTGGTTCACCACTATCTCATAGGAATTTATATCCACAAAAAGAAGTATTTGCAAGGTTCTATTTTCTTCACTTTTTGATGTCATGATTGAATCGAACCTAAGATTGCTGTATATCACTACCTTTCTTTCAGTTTATGCATGTGTCTTCTGGAGTAAAAACCTTGTATCTGAGCCAAAGAATTTTTGGGGAAGTGGAAAAAAATTGCTGTAGTAATAATAGAAAGGCAGCAGAAATTTCTCAAACCAGATATTGTGAGAGAGTAGTCTAGCATTGGACGGAGACCTGTGTTTTGAAATAATTTATGAGGTGTACATGATGAAACAATTGCAAAAAGTGATGCATGCCAAGGAAAAGACGTATCAGGACTCTTTTCAGGTAAACTATATCATAATTAATTTGACAATGTACTTCATCAATTTACAGAACCTTTGATGAACTTACTAAAAAAAGAAAGTTCAGATCCTGGACATGGCTATGTGCTGTAAACTTAATTTTTTTTTCCTTACGTGATGTGTTAGATCACTGATCCTGCCTGTGTTACTCAGTTCAGGTATTGTTCTCTGTTCTGTTTAGTTGACATAAGTGTAAAGGAGTTTTGGATGGTGACGAGGAAACCTTAAGTATGTTTCTCACATTTCAGAAGCACACCAAACATGGCAGCCAATTAGTCCATACTTATGGTATGGTTAGAATATAATGCTTTGATTAATGTCACGAAGACTCTGACTGAGCTTTCAGATCTTTCTGCCAGTGGCACTGCACTGTAAAATGTATTCTGTAATATACACAATGGAGTGTGCTGCAGGACACTGGAAACTTTTCAGTGGCACATATCTCTTTGACTGGACCACTCTCACAGGTTTAATTCACATGTGTGGAGATGTTTTTTGATGGAACGAGCCCCATGATCTGCTGCAGCTGGAGTTGAACAACCCAGTATACCAAGAGGCTACTTGAACTGACCAGATGGGAGTTAATGAGGAAGTCTGGCAACAAACAATCAGAACTGGGTGTTGAAGGGAGTAATCAGGTCTCAGCTGTGCTTGTTTAGCACTATAAGAATGTTCATCTTGCTGTAGGGGTGTGGGTTTTTGCTTTCTTTTGTTCTGCATAATAAAGCTGGAAGATGGATGTCACTATATTAGTGTTAGTCTGTTATTCTGTCCACCTAGCTGTAGACACTTGAGGAGTTATCTCCCCGTCCACTCACCCTGATTGTCGTTGCTGGCAGCGACACACGTGAAGTGTAAAGCAGGGGTTGCTAGTTTCACCTAGTTCTCATAGTGAGATAGAGTCAAGGAAGGGTGAAATGTATACCAAGACCTGAAAAAAAAAAACACAACAACAAAAAGCACCCTTGAAAGCAGTGCTTTCAAGGATGAAGGTCATGGCAAATAACTACACAATGATTAATCTCCTAGTTGTGTTTTGGCCATAGGTGCTATCATCTGTTGAGATGCAGTGTGTTCTCAAAGAGTAAGTGCAGTTGGCAACTTTTGTTTTGAGGAATGGTTGTTTTGCAAACATACCATGGACTAATGCTTTTCATCCCAACATTAGTTTTTCATGCATTCCTTTTTTTCCAGAAAAAAAGGTTATGATTTATTAATATGTTTTCTGAGGAAAGTATTGGATGTCAGGGGGAAGTTCTTTACTATGAGAGTGGTAAGGTGCTGGAACAGCCTGTCCAGAGAGGTTGTGGATGCCCCATGCTTGGAGCTGTTCAAGGCCAGGTTGGATGGGGCCCTGGGCAGACTCTTCTTGTATTAAATGTGGAGGTTGGTGGCCCTGACTGTAGTGGGGGGGTTGGAGATTCATGATCCTTGAGGTCCTTTCCAACCTGGGCCATTCTGTGATTCTGTGAAATACGAATTTTCCCCAAACTGCTAACTCGTAGCATAATAAAGACAACAAAACTAAAGCTATGAGTGTTAAACTTGTGCTCAATTTCCAAGCAGTCTTGATAATTCTTAGATACATTACTGAATTTTATTTTTCTCTTCTGTACGCTGAGTATATTAAAGTGATGCTATTAAATCAATGCAGTCATTGTTTATGTGGTGGATATTCTTCCCAAAGAAGAAATATTAATCCTGCTAATCCTAAAATATTTTTACAGTAATTTATTTTAAGTCTTGGAAATAGAACAATATTTTAAGATAATAAAACATTTCTGAGCAGTCTTGAAAACTGATTATACTTGAATGTTGCTGTTGGTGTTTTTTTCCAGTTTTTTTAATAGCCAACAGAGAAGCAATATGCTCTGTCATGATCACTTGGTGCTGAAAGGTCATCAAGACGCTGTCAATTTTACATTTGATGGGCTAGGCTGTTGTGTAAAGATTTTTGTTGATAATTTATAAACAACTTCAGAAAGAATAAAAATTTAGACGATCTAAATCCCAAGAGATATATTGATCATCCCTACAGAAAAGTTTGAAGAAATAATTCTCACTGTCTTTGTCATGAATTATTAACAATACATCCTCAAATAACTGCATTAAACTAAATTCAGTGCATACTATCTATTCCTCCTTTCTACCCAGCTGTAACTACCAGTACCTTCAGTGCTGCTCAGCTTTTCAGAAAAGCTAGGAAGACCTCTGCCTCACACTAAATCAGAAAAGCTAAAGTATCCTCACAAGTTAACTTTCTTCTAAAACTACAAGACAAATAATAGACTTCCTTATTTTGATGTTGGAATATTCCTTATTTAGTGTTGGAAACAAAAGGGGTAAATGTAGTGACAGCCAGCAACAGATGACGGTTTTGGTATGTAACCATGCCTTCCTTCTGGACTGCCTAATACTTTACTTATGGCTAGTAGAAAGTCAAGAATTTATCTTAAAGCTGGAGTAAACATCTTATTTAATGTTATTAAATTAAACTTTAACATTAAAACATACCAAGGGAGTATACTTGGACTCTGTGAGGTGGTCATTTTAGCCCCCTATTCCTTCCATAATCCAGCTGTTCCTGGAATGGACTTCCCACAGCTGCTCTTGAAATTTTTCCTCTTGTACCTGGACCAGAAGACAAGTACTTAACAATGGAAAGAAAACAAAAGCAACATTGTTGCTGCAAAAAGCAGGACTTACTTATTAATTTCCCAACACAATATATGCTTAAACTAGAGAGGAAAACATTTTCTTTTGTTGTGGAAGCTTTCACGACTTACAGGTATCTTCATGGTCTACATTTAAGTGAGCTTTGGGGTCATTGAAGCGTTTTCCTTGAAACTATGCTGAAGTCCTTAACATGGTGAATAGATCAGTGACAGAGACAAGTGTGTGAGGTGCAGGAGGCCCTCTTTAAATTCCTGAATTCAAAACAGAGAGACAGAAATCTCAGTTCTATGTGTGCCACAGGTAATCTTAACCACAACATTAGTTATTTGACATAGCTAGCTCTTCATATTTCTGTTGAGGGCAGAATAGTACAGCTTCTTTAGCGGAGGAAGATTCAACATAATGAGAAAATAAACTGAATAAAATATAGAATGAAGTATGTGACAAGTCTGTAAAAGAAATACGGGAGGTCCAGGCTTCTTTAATTCCAGCTTTATAACCAAAGGGAATGGAGAAGGAATATTGATATGACAGATGACTGAAGTTACTGTAAAGTCAAATTTCTAAGAAATGTAAACAAAAGTCAGCCTGTGGTTACAGAAAAATGTTGAACATCAGTAAATCAGAAACAGAAGAAAGATGGCTCTCATAGATCCCTCCTGGCATTTTTCCCATTGGTGCTGTAAAAAGCCGGAGTTTTTCATTTTTAGGGATTTAAATCAAGAAACGTAAAATAATCTTGTAGAACAGTGTTGATATTTAATATTAAATCTGCTGTACAGACTCATCCTTTTAACTATGAAATAAGCAACAGTGCAGTTTTAGGATTTCTTTCCATTCTTTGGTTCATGTATCATAGAATCATAAGGTGGGAAAGGACCTTCAAGATCATCTAGTCCAACTGTCCTCCCATTACCATTGCTACCATTGCTGTACATCGAAATGTAGGATACTGATTCCCTTCTAAGAAATATGAGTGCTGCTTCAAAAGTAATGCCTCCTACATGTTGGCTCACAACATCAAAGTTGGATATTGATGGTATGGAAGTAGAGGTTGCATCTTCCCACCAATACTTCATTACATTTTGTTCCTGTGTGACTGACGGCAGTGGAGGGGCAGTCTAACAAAATAGCATCTGGCATGGAAATACAGATGGGCCGAAGGAGTGTCACTGAATTCCTCCATGCAGGAAAAATTGGCAACCATGGACATTTGCTTTATCAAACAGCATTACAGTGCTCTTTGTATCTATCTATCTATTGTAGTTTCCATGGAAAGAAATAGGAGGCATTACTTTCCAGGTAACTTATGTGTATATATAAAAATAGAATTATAGAACTTATGTGTATGTAGCCCAAGACAACTCTTCACAAAGTGTGGCCCAGGCAAGCTGAAATGTTGGACACCGATTAAGTAATACAAACACTCCATGCTGAATTCTTGTATTTGCCAAGTATATTATAAAAGCACAGTCATCTTTCCCATGTAAATGAGAACATTGGACAAAATGGCAGTCTAACTGCTTTGTACAGTGACTGCAAATGACACTATACAGTATGTAGGAGTATGAGGGTTTGTCTATGAATTTTTGTCCCAGCTATTCATTAGCCCTACATTTTCTTTGGTAGAATGCTGGCCCTTGAAGCGTCTGAAGATTTATGATAATTTTTTTTCAATTTACTAGTTGTTCCATAAAACCTTTTTTTAGACCACTCTATTGTGTTTTTGTATTTCAGTTCCACAAATTTACAAGACCTCTTATTTTTTACAATTTCACATTGTTTTATTTTCCGCAAAAATACTTTTTTTTTTTTTTTTTTTTTTTGAACAGCTTTCTTCTCTGTTTTGGTTGCTTAGTATTGCCAGCTTCCTGTTGCTGTTTCTCAGTGCTGTATCTGTTGGTATATTTTGACCTCCCGTTTCTACTATTTGTAACCTTAATTGTGAAAGTAAATACTCCAAATATTTAATTACCACGGTTACTTCTTTTAGCTCCTTTTAATGGTCTGAATACTAAGCACTACTTCATTAGTACTTTTGGCCTTCTGAAGCCTACAGGATTGTTAAATCTATTTAATAGTTATTGTTACACACCAGCCTCTCCAGTTGTAGGTTTTTCAGTAAGATCCTGGGTTTAATTGGAAAACAGTTAAACATTTGCATCTTCTCAAATGGAATATGGACCAATTAGTGTAGGAAAGTTGTTGATAATATCTTCAAGCTTGTTACTTATACTAGAGCCATAAATGTTATTTGAACAGTGCCCGTATTCCTACAGCTTTTTTCTGCTTTTGATGCTTTTAATCTCTCAGTATTGCTGCAATTGTTGTCATTATGCATGTGTAGCTGATAAACACAAACTTGGTGTTATAGTTTTCTCATTTAATCCTGAAGTGCACAGATTGGTGTTAGCTGCTGAGGTGTTTTTTTGTTGTTGTATTTTTTTTCATTTGGTTTGATTCTAGATGTTAAGCTAATATCAGCATAGCCCATTCTTCCTTGTTTATATTATCCAGGTACAATGGTATTGTCTGCTATCCATGAAATTTCAAATTGCCGAGGGTGAATTGTCAATGTCATTGATAAAGAGGTTATCTGATTGCATTCGAATGCAGATTTCAATGGTTTGAATAGTTGTCTGGGTATTTTTTTTCCTCCTTTTTTGTTTGTTTGTTTGTTTGTTTTTGTTTTTGTTGTTTTAAGAAAGAAAACCCGATTTTAAACTTCGTTTCCAAATTAGCTTGCCAAATGCTATGCTCTACTACACAAGAGAAGATGGAACAAAGTACAAAACTCTATAATGAGGTTGTTTAATTCTGTTTTATTTGCATAATTTTCTTATACTTCCCTATTGTTATTTTGGGAGGTTTAGTATAATGCTGTGGCATATTATTCTGTGAAACATTTCTGTTCCAAACAGAAAATTAAACTGTTGCCTGACTAATTACACGAGTGGATATGTCCTCCCACTTACACACCGTCATACATACAATACCATACACACCCAATTCTATAGTTGCAAAAATTTCATAGCATGTATTTCTTACACTATTAAATGCAGATTTTTAAATCTTTTTTTTTTTGAAGAATGAAAAATCATCATAACACCTTTTGATTATTCTGAATGAAAATAATTATAGGAAAAGGGAATCTGTATATTTGAAAACAGTTTGTCAAATTTGTGTCTAATGTTAGAAAAATATCACAGGTAAAAGATAAGAACTACTGATACACCTACCGATACCTGTAAGATTTGTCCATCTGAAACTAGACCACATGTACAAAAACAATTACTGCTACACAATGAACTAGCATGAAGAATTCTAATTAACTCTTCACCATGGGATATAGACTAAATGGGACTATGCTTGAGACACTGAAGTATCCTGTCTGCCCTGTCTGCACACTTTTTTTTTTTTTTTAGTAATATGATTTACTATTATCCTTAAAAATTATTATTTATTTTAAATTGACCTTTTTTCCTGTTTTCTGATGGAGCTTGCATGTATCTTAACCAACACATCAAAGTGACACTTTTATTGGATATTCTCCACTGGCTTTCACTGTGGAAAATGGAACTAGGAAATAAGAAAAATTTTGATGCTATTAACAGCATTTCTTTCTACAGTTGCAGAACAAATAGTTTGCGATCATGTTGTACGTACTTAACAGCAGCTGGCAAATTATTAAATTCTAGATATTCTATTGCTTTTTGGTGATGTGACAGGCCTTGTAGTCTTTAAAACTAACACATTTGGAAGGCATGTGATCAGCCACACTCTTAATACATTCAGAATAGATGGAAATCCCCTTTTTAAAAGAAAAAAAAAAAAAAGAAATGAGAACACTGCGAGTATCCAGACTAGCATGAAAAAAAACAAGGTAATGAAAGAGAAACAGTTTCATTAAGTATGTGTTGAGTATAAATTCTCTAAATAGAAGTACTTTCACTATTTATTTAAAGACTCTTCTGAACGCTTCCTGAAACTAAATCAACTGTGCTAGAAAAAAAGGAAAAGTTGATTAATTTTACCATTGAGAATTCAGGCATATAGAAATGTTTTGGCTGTACTTGAAATGACAAATTTGTATGAACTTGAGTTAAGAATAGGCAACTAGCCTATTTGTTCAGAGATTTTGTTCTTCTGTATGTTCAGTCTCATAGTGACATATTTGCTTATGAAGTGTATTAATAATGCAGTAGAATAGAGATTGTAATGCAAAAAGAATGTGAATGGGTTTAAACATGCATCTACAGTTGAGAAACATGTTGGATGGCATCACTGTCAATTTCTGCCTCTGCAGACATGTTAAGTGGCATTTTGTGAAGGCATAGCAGCACAAAAACTGAAACAAATAAAACATCTCTTCCCCTTTGACACATAGACTTGCCTCTTGTATTCTGAGTTCTTCTATAATATCGAGCTATGAGGGAAAAACTCAAGTATGGAAGGCAAAAAAAAAAGCCTTTGTATGCTAATTAGCTGCTGATACAATCTTCTTAGCATACAGCACCATTAAATAATGGTTACATACTGACAATCTTCTGAGTTGAGGAACTGAAGATCACCAGGACCTGATATGAATTCTAAAGGAAGGCTTCTAAAGAAAAGAGGAAAAAAACCAACAAAAAACAAATAAACAAACAAAAAAACCACAGAAACAGAGAATGACTATTTTGTATGTCGAAGAAACATTACGAAATGGCTAGCTTTCTTTTTTGTTTCTATGCTGTGGTAGCAAACTTGTGATGAGCTTGCTAAAGTGTTTGAAAGAAACACCAACTGAACTTGTATTGTTGTGTTATACATTCAAATAATAGTAGTATGAACAGCTATTGATTCTAATGACACTGAACAAACTGATTTGACTGGAGATTAGACGGTAGTTATAAACTCTAGAAATAAGCTGTCAGGGCTCTGACTTCAGTCTGTCTAAAGGGAAAATCACCAACACAGTTGAAGAGTTAGCTGACATTTCAAATCAAGCATCTGATTAGCTTGATGGATTTTTTTCCCAGAAACAGTGTCAATGAATGGAGACTGGAAATTAGGCCTTGTTAACTAGCAATATTTTACTGTAAGAAATAAACATTTATTTCCCTTTATTCATAATTGTCTGTTATTCACTGTGATTGCAGCCCTTGTAGCATGAATCATAAGTTCAAGAACAGATTTAATATGTATGTATAAATCAGCATCAAATAAAAGGGGAAAAAAAGTCACTTCTGAAATTGTAGTTAAAAGCCAGATAGTAAAACTGAAAATGGAGAAAATGTGTCCTTTTTAATGAAAGGATGGTTGAGTAGAGGGATAAAATTTTATTTTGGTAAAATCTAACCATGAAGATGAGGGCTTTGGTCAGAAGAAACTTGCCACAAAAAGACATATTGCAAAAGTTGCATGTTTTTTTGGTAGAGATGCATACAATTTATTTTTTTAATTGACATCTGTGCTGTCCAAATTACATGCCTCAGCATTAGCTTAATAAGGATGTGGCAGTTCAGTGGAATCCCATTCTGGAGTGCCATAAGAAAAGCTTTTAAGAAATTGAAGCTTTCTTATTTGCTCTGGAATTTCAAAAAATGATTTAATTTGATCCACATGCTAAACACTCAGATGCCCTATCTCTTTGTTTGTTGGTTTTATTTTGTTTTTTTCTCAGAACTGGAAAATGCAGAAAAGAACAACCAGTAATTATAAAATTCTGCTAGTAACATTTGAATATCCTCCTAAAGATACAAGTGTGCAACTCATCAGTAACCACTAACCTGTGCATGATTGTAAGACCCCTTATAGCTATCATAATGCTGATTTTAGAGATATTTCTACAACTACAGACATCAGAGCAATGTTTCAACTGGTGTGATATTTGTATATATGTGTGCTGCTCCAACTTTCTCTTATAGAAAAAAAAATCAAGATTTTTATATCATGGAAGTACAGCTGTATCTGCAGAGATGTAGTTTTATGTTCTTAGTATTCTGGGAGAATTGTCTGAGGAATGTAACAACTTTACTAACTCAGATGAGTGAAGTCAATGTCAAATTTTCCAACTTTTCATCTCCCCTAAGCCAGATGTGCACTATTTTAACATACGAAAAACAACTAATGCCTTTATTCCTTTTTTTTTTTCCCCCCCAAATTTCTTCAAATATCATACTTATATTTCTGTAGGGAAAGCAGCCAAATTTTATATTATATTATGATTCAACTATGATGATGATTTGCTAACTGACAAATTCAATCTTTCCTCACCTTCCTCACCTGTTAAAACTTCCTAAATATTATTTAGAACTATTTACATGTGTAAGAACTTCTTTCTGGTAAGAGTGACAGAACACTGGAATAGGTTTCCATTAATGGTTGTGGAGCCTCCTTCTCTGGAAATATTCAAGACCCATCTGAATGCCTACCTATGCAACCTATTGTTGGTTACCTGGAGGGTTGAACTTGATGATCTCTCAAGGTCCCTTCCAACACCTGTGATTCTGTGTTTTTTCAGTACTTATAGTGAAGGAAAAAAAAACAACGAATAAAAAAACCACCTAAATTTCTTTTTAAGAGGAACACATTTTTGAGTAAAGTTTTTAGAAGACTACTCTACGTAACAATCAAACATTTTCATTTTGCAAATTCAACATGGTGTTTTCAAGTATTCACTCAAAACAGAGTTCTGAAAACCACAGTTTTAATACACTAAAGGTGTTTGCTGTGGTTTAACTCAGTAGGCAACTCAGCACCAAACAGCCATTTGCTCATTACCCCCCGCTGTGCAATGGGCAAGGGAACAAGGTAAAGCTGTGAGAACTTGTATGTTGAGATAAAGACAGTTTAGTAAGAAAAAAGAAAAAAAAAAAAAACAACCAACCAAGTAGTGCACAATGCAATTGCCCACCACATGCTGACCAATGCCCAGCTAGTTTTCAAGCAGTGGCAACCCCCAAGCCCATACAACTCAGTTTTGTTGCTTAGCATGACATTATGTGGAATGTCACTTTAACCAGTTTGGGACAGATGTCTTGATTTTGCCCAGTCTTCTCACTGGCAAAAGTCCTTGACTTAGTTTAGGTACCTCTCAGCAATAACTAAAACATCAGTGTGTTACCAACATTATTCTCATCCTATACTCAAAACACTACACCACCACAGCTGCTAGAAAGAAAATTAACCATCTTAGCTGAAACCAGGACAGCGTTCCTGAGAGTCTTAGTCAGACATACTGACAACTGAATAATATTTCACTGAGCTTTAAAACAAAGCATCACCTGAATGTGTTTTTTTTTTTGTTGTTGTTTGGTTTTGTGTGTGTGTGTGTGTGTGTGTGTGTGTGTGTGTGTGTGTGTGTGTGAGAAACATCAATTTTGTTTGAATAACATTCTCAAGTAAAAAAGTCTTTCAGGTATGACATTTCCAAAAATCTCCACTGATCCATAACATCCATGTATGCTTTGTGACAGTCACTATTTTTCAATTATTTGTATTGAAGGAGAGAAAAGTAAGTTTAGACACTTTGAATGTACTGTGCATTTTAATTATTAATGTAGAAAAGACATTAAAATTTAAGGCAAAAATTCTCTCTCGCAATCGTAAGTTCTACCTCACGTATTGTGTTCTCCTTTCAGATCTGTTATTTCTGTATTTAGAGGCGTCATGGAAAAATACAGATGAGATCTATCATGAAGCTGTGACAGAGTTTTGCATGGAAGCTGTTGCTTTACTCTATTAAATACCTTGTGAACTCTCATACTGTTATCTTAAAGTAGACACAGTTTTGAAATCATTCACCATAAAAATGAAGTTACCTTATATAACTGTGTTGGCTGTGTTGAAAACAAAATACTCCATCTTCTCTTGGCAGAATTTGTGATTATCTAGGCATAGCCCCAAAAGTGCAATTTGCTGGGATTGGTTTTTCCTGTCTTTGTTTTTATACATGTTAATTCAGTAGCTACAGTTGTAACTAGTTACAGATGAGCACAGGAAAAAAAAAAAAGTGCTTTATTTTTTAATCATCGGTATTATTATTATCATCTGTTAGAAAAATACTTGTAGATTACATCTTCTTCCAAGAAAAGGCAAAAGTAATGGAGAATCTTTAAGTCCATATGCAAAGATAAGATCTCAATGTTTGTCCAAACAGCTCTAGAGAAGTTCACAGAAACTAAGACATATTCAAATGTTAATAAGTGTTCAAAACTACAGGCAAAAAATATAATTAGACCTCTGTCAATTTTGAGTCAATTTAATAGACTCACATGAAGCCAGAAAAGATCATTAACGTCTCATTAAAAAAGAATCATTAAATATTGGCCTTCCAGTATATAAAGTGAATTTTACAAACATGAGGGAAATAAACTTTTGACATGGGTAGATAGTAACATGACGAGGGGGAATGGCTTTAAACTAGGGAAAGGGAGATTTAGATTAGATGCCAGGGGAAAATTTTTTACTGAGAGAGAGTGGTGCTGAAACAAGCTGCCTAGAGAGATTGTGGATGCTCTGTCCCTGGAGGTGTTCAAGGCCAGGGTAGATGGGTCCCTGGGCAATCTGACCTAGTGACTTGATCTAGTGGCTGACAATCCTGCCTATGGCAGGGAGGCTGGAACATGATGATCCTTGAAGTCCCTTCCAATCCAAGTCATTCTATGTTTCTATGATTAAACTGCTCAGTGTGACTTCATTTGAGGTATTCCCATACTTCCCGTCTGTTTTCAGTCACATACAACTATTTCTGTTTGACAACAGCTTGCAAGAAAGGCAGTGAAATGTGATCTCGGGTGTTTGAAAATCCACCACGTTGCTGTTGCTTGGGATAATATAGACAATATCCTACCCAAAGATGTAGTAAAATAAATAAGGTTTCTGAAGAGGCCATTACTCTGTCTAAGACTCATTCTGCTCACACCAGAGACCTTCTAGAGTATTACAGTTCTATTTTAATTTCAGTTAGTAATTTCTGCCTGTTGTCTTCTCATTTTATTTTGAAAGGGAGATCTTCTAAGGTGCTTTTCATTGAGGAAGTGAAATTTCAATAGTAGAATAGGTTAATAAGCACTAAAAAAAAGCAAGTTGTAAGGGATGAAACGGAATCTAATAATGACACCTTTTTAACAGAGACATTCATTTTAACAGAGAATATTTACAAAGATGAAACAGAGAATAAAAGTTTAAGTCCCTGCAGGTTGCTGATCTGAAGGTGATCCTCAAAGACAACAATCAGAAAAACCTGGTCATACTTGGGAAGATATAACGAATCTGGCCCACCTTAACCAGCTGAAATTTTGCTGTCTCTACCCATTGGCTTATGTTTTGAACAGAAATACTTAAACATATATAAAAAAGTCTATTAAATCTTTAATCAACTGAAATGGCTTAATTCACTTGAAAAGCGAATGTTAATCCTGTGTTGCATATTGCATGCATGGCGGTCTTCAAATATGTTTTCTAGCTGAAGAATAGAAATATCACTGCTTACAAAGCCTATCAAGGCAACTTGCTTTTTAACGTTGAATACCCCCAGTAACATTAGAGGTGATTTCAAGAATTTTAAGAACAAATTTGGTGAATAATTACAAAGAAATGAATAATGAAGCTGAAAATTCAGCAAGCTGCATGTATTTCATCAATAGAAAAAAAAAATGAATTTAACATGTTTTTAATGTATTCTTTACTCTTACATTACTACCAGAAAAACTGAGTATTAATATTCACATATGGCACACAAATGAGAATGTGTAAGATATACTGTCTTCAATGGCAGCTGTCATAAAATCAAACGATTGGCAGCTAGGGTAAGCTTAGTGTTCAGTATCTTCAAGCAGACAGGAACAGAATTCAGAAACAATATAAACCTGGTGAAACAACTGAAATATTCAGAAAAATACTTAATGAAAAGCATGACAGAGCAATAGATTGGGTTGAACAGATCAAATTTGAGGCATTGCGCTGAAAAAAATGGCCTGCAGAAAGATGTAACTGATGACAACAAAGAAGTCAGAGATTTCAGCAATCTTCTAAATTTTGTATGAATCTGAAAATATTCATTGTCATATTATGTAACATGCCCGTGCAAAACCACTGTTGTTGGTCTCCACAAACATCTGAAGGATTCTGCTCATGCACACGAAGATAATTATATTTTATATAAATATCAGAAAATCAATTAGACTTATGTATTTTTCTGCATACAGAAGTATAACTACTTTGTCTTGCAAAACAGCAATGGGAGATACTAACATCTCAAAAGTGCATGACACATTTCCACAAGGCACTGCAGTTTTTCAAGCTTCATGTCTCTTTTTGAGGAGACCACCATGGTTCCATTCCACAGATTCAGTTATCGGTTTTGCTGAAAATAGCTACCAAATGGCAAAGATGCACTCAATAAACTTAGCCCTGTGAGCCTCATGTAAATCCATAGAAGACAATGAAGTAGGTTTGTTGGGTTTTTTTTACTGACTCGAAGGGATTCAGATTACACTGAATGACAGATTTGGATGACTGCCATCCATTTTATTTATGGAGATGCCTCTCATTATAACATTTGGTACAGTGGTGATACAGAGATCTTACAACAGCTGTGGTCAGATAAATTCATAGTAGCTACTGAAGATTAAGTCCCATGATGCACATTGCCATCCTACACTCCAAAACTGCTGTTGAGTAACTAACTCTACATTGGTCACTTGCCAGCCTGAAGAAGTACTGGGGCTGTGCTTCAGGTTAGAGGTTCTGCTATATTATACTCTGTCATCTACAACCAGCAAACTAAAAAAAGCCGGCAAACTATGATTTAGTTGTCATTGCATAAATATGGAAGAATCACTGCCATGAATGGAGTGCTGCAATGGATGGCTACAAGCTCTTTGGAAAGGATAGGCAAGGAAATAGAGGTAGTAACAGGGCTCTCTATGTTAGAGAGTGTTTTGATGTCACTGATGTGGCTGAATAACTTTCTGGAGAGCCCACCAGGAGAGATGCCCTACTAGACCTGCTATACAAAAAGAGAGAAGGTCTGGTGGGAGATGTGGAAATCAGGAGCTGTCTTGGACATAGTAATCACAAAACAGCAGAGTTCTCAATTCTTGTCAGAGTTAAGAGAGGAGACAGTGTAACTGCTACTTAAGACTTCTAGAAGATAGACTTTGAATTGTTCAGGAAACTGGTAGAGGAGGTCCATTAGGATTCAGCCTTAGAGAGTAAAGGGATCCAGGAAGGCTGATTGCTCCTTAGGAAGTCTTAACCATGCAGGAACAGGCTATCCCCCCTGAATCGCATGATGCGCCAACAGGGAAGAAGACTGAAGTGAATGAACAGAGAACTTTTCCTAAAACTTCAGGAAAAAAAAGAGAACTTACCTCCTGTAGAAGAAGGGACAGGCAACTCAGGGAGCATACAAAGAAGTTGTTAGGAACAAGGGAGAAAATTAGAAAGGCATTACACTGTAACACAATGGATCTCCAACAAGACACCTTTGCTTCCACTGTCAAATGAGATCTGGGAAGGGGTGGATCCTGGTTCCATACATTCCATGCACCTGAGCTCCCCTGGGTCTGCCCTGCCTTCCAACCAGGTGCTCAATTACTGTTTCAAGCTGTGACTTAGCATTTACACTATAGAATGCAAAAGCTTGTACTCAGCACAAGAAGCTTGAACTCAACATGGCTTCTGTGGTAAAAGAGAATGGGAAACTTGCTTACAAATATCTTAATGGTAAGAGGAAGATCAAGGAGTATCTCTATTTCTTACTGTCTGTGTTTAGGAACATGACCGATAAGGAAAAGGCTGAGGTTCTTAATGTCTTCTATATGTTTGTCTTTGAAAGTTGGACTGGTAATTCTCAGGATGCTCTACTTTCTGACCTGAAAGTCTTAGATGGGGAGCAGAATAAACCCCCTACAATTCAAGAGAGAACAGTCAGAGATTGACTATTTTTCCTTGAGTACATTGAGTACACCTTTAGTAAGTTTGCAGATGACACCAAGTTGGGAGGTGGAACTGCCTACCTGCTTAGGGGTAAGGAGGCCCTTCAGAGGGATCTGGACAGGCTGGATTGCTGGGCTGAAGCCAACGGGCTGAGGATTAACAAGACCAAGTACTGGGTCCTGCACTTTGGCCACAGCAACCCCAGGCAGCACCACAGGCTCGGGGCAGAGTGGCTAGAAGACTATGTGGAGGAAATCAACCTGAGGGTATTGCTCTATGCTATATGTTCTACGGCTGAACATGAGCCAGCAATGTGCCCAGGTGACCAAGAAGGCCTATGGCATCATGGCTTGTATCAGAAATAATGTTGCCAGCGGGAGCAGGGGAATAATTGTCTTTCTGTACTCAGCACCGGTGAGGCCACACCTTGAGTACTGTCTTCAGTTTTGGGCCCTTCACCACAAGAAAGACATCGAGGCCCTGGAGCATGTTCAGAGATGGGCAAAAAAGCTGGTGAGGGGTCTGGAGTACAGGCCTTATGAGGAGAGGCTGAGGGAACTGGGATTGTTCAGCCCGGAGAAGAGGCAACTCAAGGAAGACCTTATTGCACTCTATAACTACCTGAAGAGAGGTTGTAGTGAGCTGGAAGTTGGCTTCTTCTCTCGTGTAACTGGTGATAGGCCTCATGTTACACGAGGGGAGATTCAGGTTTGATGTTAAGAAATACTACTTCTCTGAAAGAGTGGTCAGGAGCTGGAATGGGCTGCTCAGGGAGGTGGTGGAGTCACCAACCCTGGAGGTGTTCAAGGAATGTTTAGATGTTGTATTGAGGGACATGATTTAGAGAACCACTGGTGATTAGTGGGCAGTTGGACTGGATGATCTTAAAGGTCTTTTCCAACCTTGGTGATCCTATGATTTGTACTCAAGTTCTTGTGCTTGTTTTGCATTATTTGAAATCATTTACATATTGTGGATTCTGAAATTTCAGAAAATATTTGGGATGGCACATCTAGGCAAGTTTTTGTAGGTTTTTTGACTAAAAGATTTTGTATGTTTCTTCATACATATGTTTCTTCATTTTTTTTTTTGTATTTTAAACTTATTTTAAGAGATTTTGTTTAATCATTGCTATTCTGCCTTCTGTTGGAAAGGAAGGATTGATTTGACAAAGAATGCTGGAGCCTAAACAGAACTTCAGGTACTTGAGTTGAAGATGTCCTTCTGAACAAAGTGACAATTGTTCTGAGCATTTAGCACTAATGCACAACTTAAAACTTACTGGAATTCATGAAATAAGTTGCTACAATGTGATAAGACTGAGGTCTGGATATGTATCTATATTTCACTTACAGATAACTTGTCAGGAGGTAGGCATTTGAAGCTGGAATTGCTGCAGCGAAAAAAGGGCAATGATTCTGGATTACCAAGCTCCTTGCAGACTGTTTAGTGCAAACATTTGTTTTCTACTGAAACAGATGAATTTAAAAGAATGTCTGTCTCATTTAATGACTATAACAGATGGGGGCATCCGCTCTCAGTGGGTGGTTCTAGCCTGCACCACAAGTTGGGACTGGTGCCTGCAGTAACCAAAAGTCAGCATTCAGCAACCAACAGTGCTTCTCAGCCACCACTCATCAGATACCAAGCCCTTCAGATTGCCATAATTATGTCTCAGGTGCTGGTCATGAAGCCTAAACAGCTACCAGTTTTCAGGCATCAGCCCAGGGCCAAGAAATTAAAACAGTAGTCATGAAACAGCATAGCTCTTAGGACCTATGTTTTTTTCACTGTAGTTAACTTGTCTTTGTTGCAAGATAGGAACATTATCTTTTCCTAGTCAGAATGAAGTTTGAAATGATGAGTATTTGGGAACAAGTGCATCCTCCAAGTTCTGTTTAGTGTTAAAGCTTCATTTCATAGAAGGTGAAAGCCTGGTTTTATTATTGCTTTTGTATAATGCAGCTAAGGGCTATAGACAAAAGTATGATAGGAATTTATATTAGAAAAATGTATAAAAACATTAAACAAGCTTACTTGGTGTTAGAAACAGCTTATGACTCATTTGAATAATGCTTTATTTTGATAAATCTATGTATCTTGTTTAAATTTAGACTTGCTAGAAAAGCTTTCCCTGTACATTAGTTTAATGAAATACCATGCATGAATGATCTTCAGGTTAAAGGCAGAGTAGAAGGTAGCAAACAGCAGCTGAAGTTGAAAGTGTGTAAAATGGAATGCAAATTGGTGTTGTAGCTTATTAACTAAAAGTTTTTATAAATGGCCAAATTGGAAAGGTCTAATTAAATAACTGTATATTATAATTCTTTTACTTGCTGGAGATGAACCCAGGATTGATTATACATTGCAATTGCAGATCCTGATGAGTACTTGACTGCTTCATTTTAAATATATGGCTTCATTTTTACTGTAAATCAGTGTCTTTTTGTCCTCATTTATATTTATTCTTTTAGCGTTTAGAAGCATCAAATCATTTATCTGAGCAGTTTCCAACATGAATCCCAGAGCTGAGGAATGATTTATACCAGAACCTCGTGTATCAGCAGCACTGTACTTTTCATCCAGAATTTTGTCATATCCTGTTTTGCATATCTTAAGTATAAATGTATTTTCCACAGGGGCAGGATATGGGTTGTTTTGATCACCATCTGAAAAACACTCACAAGCCAAATGAAGAAAAACAGACTCAAACTTCTTTCTCCACAGAGTTTGATAAATTATTTTAATATGCAGTAATCATATGGAAGAGGCAGGGATGGTTCTGAACTGCACTGCCACTTCTCTCCACTTGGAAGGGTGCATTCCCATTTCTGCTTTAAAGCAAAATTTGAAGATGTCTGTTTGTATATGATGGGTAGATGGAAAGCTTCCACTTGCTGCTTTGGAAGGAATTGTTCATAATCTGCCCTGCAACAAATATGATTTTCATGGGTTATTTTTCAGTACCTCCATTTGCTCATAGGGTGCCTGTCTCACTGAAATAAATTTAAATTTGATTTTCTTTTGTCAATAGTTCAAATACTTGTGGCACATTTCAGACACTGCAGGACAAGTTGTCTGAAATGTGCCACAAGATCCACACAGGGTTTACCTGCAGGTTCCTGGGCACCTGGATTAGAGCTCTGAGGTAGTAGAGATTATTTTTGTGCAGAGCTGGAAAGCTGTACCTAGGCAACAGGGGAACACAGAGGGATAGTACACACCCAGGTCTCCTCCTGACATGCAGTCATCAGCACATGTTTGGAACGGGACTTGAGAGATGAGACTTCCAGGGTGTCCATGGAGCACTGTGACTCACAGTGCCAAGGCCATCAGGTCTATGGCTCCCATTGTCTGATCTTCATTAAACTAAGATGAAGTGGGACAGGCTGGGTGATACTACTGCTCTGGATCTGAGCTAGCTCCACCAGAATTCTGCTCAGCTTGTTCCATATTGTACCCACACTGCATTCTATGAGAGCTGGCAGAAGCTCAGCAGGGTTTATTAGGTTTGTGTTGCATATTCTTGGCTGTGCGCTGTTTGAAGCTCAGTGGCCAAATATTCACATAAAAAAAAAGTCATTATGCCTGATATGATCAATCTTGATTGATTTTGGCTAGTCAATATGGGTATGAGGCATAGATTATCTGGGAGAAAAATGTGTTGCCTGTTGACAGTGGAGAACTGATAATATTAAGGCACCATGATGTTTCATTCACTTCAGGTGGATGCCTAAATCCCAGACAGATTTGGAAACACTTCTGTTGATTGGAGCTCAAACATATTCACCCCTCTCTCCTTCCATTCTGACCACTTACTTGTCCAGGAGTGTCCCAGGACACAGAATAAGAAAGAGCATACTGTATTTCAGATAAGAACCTACCAGATCAGGATTCGTTACTGAGCTCTTCCATAGTGTAAGGGTATATGAAAATCTCAACTCCCCTTTTTCATTGTGATCTATGTTAAAAAGAAATCCAAGAAAGTTATGCAACCTTAATTTTTAAATCTTAACTCCATGTTGAGATGCAGCCTTTAGCGATGCTTGGAAAGGAAGAAAAATTAAATCTGACACATTTCTGAAATGTTGATTTTATTATTTTTTTTTAATTTTTTTTTTTCCCCTGTATCAGCTGTCCAGAACCAAACAGTTGCTGGCACAAAAATTGTGATTATTTCTCCCATGTGCTTTCATAATACTCTGTGCAAGCTGCATCTCAATTCTCAGTGTCCTAGTTTAGGTTTGAGATCCTCCTCCTCAACTGTTCAGCATCCAGGATTAAATGAGCTCTGTCATTCCTGGCCTTGAAGATTTCTCTCTCCTAAGCATAGCTGCCTTATAGCATCTTCTTTATTATCTGAAGTACCACCAAAGCAACTTTAAACTTTAAAGCAACTTTTAAAGAACTTTCAAGATGCATCTCTGTAGTATTGCTCCTCAGTGCCTAGTGGGAAATCAAGGAAGAAGGAAGAAACAGTATTTTTTTCGTTGTTTCATGTCTTCAGCAAAGCACATCAACCTTTACTTTTTAATAGTTTGCGTGCAGTAATATTTGACCATGTAAGGTTTTGAAGAATTGAGACATGAGTCAACACACTGTAACCAAGTCAACGTCAAAACACAGTGCCTGCAAATCAGCTAACACTGCAGTTGCTTTGACTCAGATCTTTGTATCTTTGTCATATCATAACATTTGCTAGGCTGCAGTTCAGCAAGCTGTATAGGTATTTGGGTGAAGACTTTTGAGAAACAGTAAAAAAATAATAAGGAAGAATGCATCCATTGTATAATAACTTGATTTAATGCCTCAAATATTCAATGGAAACATTATTACACTGGATCCCAGTTACCTATGGATAATTACGTAAATAAAATTTGGCAAAATATGAATACGTGTGAATAACAACCATGTTTTTTCTCCTTTTATTGTCTCACCCTCTGGAAAACTAAATGGTCTAATCTTTAATTTCTTTGTGAGACGCTCTGTATTTTCTTCACTAATCCATTATTTTTGTCTGCAATATTCATTACTCCCAAAAGATGTTATTAGTCTTAGTTCCAGTAATGCAGATATCATATTTAGTGTCCACAAAAAACACTTTTTGATCTTGAACTCTATCATTCTATGAATATTCAGAAGTTACTGTCTGTTATTGCTTTTGAGTCTTGGACATTTCACAGGATAAAAATGTTGTCATAGGATCTAATCCAACATGTCTTTAATGGAAAAGTATTCCTTGAAAGTATTTTTTCCCTTTTATGAATTTTTAGTAACACTGTAAAGGTTAAAGGGTAAAAGCAGAACAGAAGTAGAAATTACTGCTATTGTTCCGTATTATATTTGTTCATATATATATTTGACAAATGTATAACTTTATCTTAAAATAGTGCAAGTACAACTTCAATGTTCTCAGGTACAGTAACCATTCATTTTGACCTAGCAATGTATTTACAAGTAATTGACAGTCATAAAATATTATTATCTAAATAATTTAATCTTGCAAAATGGTAAATACAACATTAATTGCTCAAAAAAAGCATTTTTTTTTTAATAAAAGCATTTTTCAGCATTCCATCTGAAGTGACAGAGGTATTTTCTTCACCACTTACGCAAGCTAGAATGATCCTTCAAAAATAAGTAGAAAATGATGGATTAAATGAAATACAAACCAGTCCTCTGGCTCTACTTTTCAGTAATATGAATTAAGATAAAGTTCTGAGCAATACCATGTGATGTCTGTGATGCCCTTGTTACAGTGGAAAGTAGAATATACTTGGCTAATTAGGTGTTCCTTTGTTTGGTTTGGTTTTGATTGAGAGACCAACTAGGTGTTTGGCAATCAGCTGCTGGAAAAACATTAACTGCAAAAGAATATTAAATAAAAACAAAATAAGTGCAGTATTTATTTGAAAGAAGAATTACTAGACAGAAGTTCAGTGTCTTTTGACAACATTCAAAGCTTATTTTTCAGTCACTGTGATTAAGAATTTGCCATTTTTTCTTCATTTTTATTTTAAAAAAACCCCAGCTATTATCAGAGCTTTCTTATAATTTCTTTCTTTGTTTCTCCTTGCACATTCTTATTTATTACATTGTTTATATATTGTGCTAAATAATAGTACTCAGGGTCAGTCACTGTCATTTACTTGGTGTGTTTTACTGACATGACCAATGACCAAAGCCCAGGCCCCCGGTGTGTGCTGACCAGGCCTCAGCTTCAGATCAGCAGATTTTTCAAAAGGATTTTTTAGAATTTCAGATTAGGGAATGCTGAAAGAAAGATCAGAAATAATGACTTGCAGACTTGGGCTGATGAACACTGTGTGAATGTACCAGTATTGATTTAATGTGAGATCCGGACCAAACTTTGTCTGATCAAAACCTAGGACAGTCACAGATCTTTGGTGACACTGAAATGTTTTATGTCTTTACAGAAAAAAAGAAAAAGTACATTTGCTGACCTGTAGCCTTCTTGAAGAGCCTGGAAATGCAGTTGAGATTATTGAACACCAAATAGCTCATGAAGTCCTAGCAGCAGCAAGCTTACATATTCATGGAAGATGCCTAGCCTGGGAACCTGATATGTATGCTGACTTCTTAGAAACTGAGAAAGCAAAGGGCAGCTCCTGGCTGAGATAATGCATTTACCATCCTTCATGATTCTGGATAGCAAGATTATCTAAGAAACTGATTTGTGCAGCTGTTATCAAGAGCTGTAAGGAGAAAAGATTGAATTCTGACTACTGATCACTTGTCAGCTTCCTTTAGGCACACGGCAACTCTCTTTCAGCATGCTGTGTAGCTTTTATTGATTCCATAAAAGCCAAGTGGGTACACTAGGCCTTTACCACGCAGTTTCTGATGGTTTTGAGACAGCTGCAGGCTGGGATGACAGAATAAGAGAATACTGTTTCCAAGGTATTATGCAGAAAATCAGTTGGTAGCTGTAACTTATATTAGCAGTTAGTTTCAAGCTTCGGATGAGTGATGAGAGTCCTGTTTCGTTGGACTGAAGTTTGCCAAAAAAGAAAAACAAACTTCTATACACACTTGTAGCTGTTAATGAGCCACACTGAACAGGACTGTTTTGTTAGTTTCACAATAGACTTTCAGCTACATTTCAGTTTAAGGATTATTATTCATGAAGCATTATTATTCATGAAGCTGCCTATGGAAGGAAAATATGAGTGGAAACGGCCTCTAAGACATCTTTGAGAAACTGCGAATGGAGAAGTCATCTCTCATTTCTACAAAGGGAAACAGTCTAAAGTAGTGAAGTCCCCACATGTCTCATTCTCCCTCATGTTTTAACTCTTGCCCTGATATTGTAGACTGGAACATTATGAGGTGCAACATTTTTTCAGACATCTGTCCATGAGGCAGCAAGTCTTCCTCGGCAGCTTCCAACATGCTGCTAAGCTGAACCTCTGATCATCAGCCTGCAGTGGAATGGCCTGGAAGTAAGAAAGGTTATCAGCAGTCCAGGGTCCATAAGAATGAATCCTGTCTTCCCAAGCAGCTTCTTTATGGCATAACTTGAGGATGAACCTATGCTTCGTTTGATGTAGCTATCCTGAAACACCACTGGCCTTTTTGATCATCAGAATGACAAACACTAAAGATGGAGGATAACTAACTACTACTGAAGGACGTCTGTGTTAATTCAGTTATGCATTTAGTGTTAGAGTTAACAACTTAAACGATAATTTGATGAAGGTGTCTTGTGTATTTCAAAGTACCGCTAGTCATATTTAATAAGAAATACCAGATGTTTTCAGAGATAAGTTATATCAAACAGATTTCCATTTATTATGCAATCTTTTCCATCCAAGTTCTATAAAGTATCAGTTGTTTTATGCCAGTTTGCAAGGATACAAACTCACT
Source organism: Alectoris magna (assembly GCA_030625065.1). NCBI lineage: Eukaryota > Metazoa > Chordata > Aves > Galliformes > Phasianidae > Alectoris > Alectoris magna. Next base: position 68,630,208 of record CM060560.1, read on the forward strand.
TCTTTACATTTGGTTTTGTAGGTCCAATCAATTGTTTCCCCTATACTATTGAAATAAGGGTGCTCATTCTAAAGGAGGTTATGTTCTCTGGCAAATCAGCTGCTCTGATTAATTGTAATTACCCTTTGTAATGTCAGAGATCTTTGATAAATAGTTGCATGTACCTTCAAGTCCTTGGGATCCAACATAGTATTTAAATAATTTTGACTTCTAGGACATATCTAGTGACCAAGTTACCAACGCTTTCTTCAGGTATCCTACAAAGAAGATTGTGCATTATTCTGGAAAATAAACACAGTAGTTAAATAAATAATTAAGCATTTCAAGGCCTTTTCTATCAGAGTACTATAATCATGAACCTGCTTAAGCAAGTAAAATCATGGACCTGCATCAAAACTTTCTGTTTTATGTTCTGGAGAAATATCAGAAATGCACACCTTTTACAAGAAAAAATAAAATAAAATTAAAAAAAAAACAAACTCAAAAAACAATTAAAAAAAAACCAAACAACAATAAAAAAATACAACCAAAAAACACTTTTTTTTTTGCATTTTCTGATTGAAAGTTGCAATAATCAAGATGAATAAATTATGTACTATTCATTAACTATCACCTCAAAGGGTAGTGAGGCACTGGAGAAGCTGTGGTGCCCCATCCCGGAAGGTGCTGAGAGCCAGGTTGGATGGGGCTCTGTGCAGCCTGAGCTGGTGGGAGGTAGCCCTGGATGGTATTTAATGTCCCTTCCAACCCAAGCCATTTTATGGTTCTATGATTTAACTCATGGTTACTGCTTGAAGTAATTCACTGGTAGACAAGGAATATCCAGTGAAACTGAGTATTACAGTTCCCATGAAACAGATAATGGAACACAGATTTCACTGGTCAGTGCTGAGGTCCTGATATGTAATGGTAGCCAAGATTGACAAAGTGGAAACACAGTGCCAAAGCAAGGTCAGTAAACAGTAGGTTTTACTTCTTTATAGTTTGCAGCTTAGCTAGTGGTTGTTTTCCAAGAGGTCAAGCATACTTGGCTAAGTACTAACAGTAGAAAACAAGACTGTTCCATGTATTCCCATTAGATAAGTGTTTGCAGAGGTAAATGTGACTCACTATGCAACAATAAAGCAAATTTGTCTGTGTGACCTCTGCCACTGCACTGATCTGTACATGTTTATGAAGAGATTTATAACAGAGAGCTGTGAAATCCTTCCTGAGCAAGCTGTGATTATTCCCATAATCAGGGCATAATTAGGGCATAATTAATTTGCATCCTATTTTCACTGTTTATTTAGTTACTGCTTAGCTAAATTTCACGCAATTTAACTTCTTAACATCTTTTCCCCAAACCTGTCAGCAGAGCCTAATAATACCTCATTATATATATATTTTTTAAAATAAACACAAAACAAAACTGCATTTCATTTTTCAGTAGTACAGAGTATTTTGGATGCGTTTCTGTTGCTAGACATCCAAAAACATAACAGAAATATTTTTAGACTGAGCAGTGCTATGAATTCCACTGATCATACTGTGGGGGCTTAACATCTCATTGTTAAAAGTTGATTTCCAGACCATGTGTAAATACATACACATAAATCCTATATATATAGGATTTATATATAAGTGCTTCAAATTCTTGCAAGTTTTCCTGTATGATTCAAAAAATGACTGCTACCTTCCTGCCAATGAAGATACTGTGTAAACAATACTGGCTTCATCCATTGAAAAGTAGGAATATGACCAATTAGTTTTCTTTGCTTCAGCCTCCTCCTCCAATAGGAAACGTCACATAACAGCATGCCAACTGCTTCCAAGTGTATTTCTTTTTATTGGCCTAGGAGAATATCCCAATGATTTTCTTGTATTTGTTTTGACTCGTTTGGTATTTTACAAAGGAAATCACCAGAATAATGTATTGGAAATGAACAAATATTTTCTGTGTTTAAAAATAAACAGCCTTATTTCACCTACATAGGGACAGAACCTTTCACATATGATAAAAAAGGATGAATATTAGTATTAAGTGGAAAGGTAACTCGTAGAATGAAATACTGTAATTTCCACAGCATTATTAACAGCATCATTGGACCTAGAATTATAGAATCATATCATTGCTAGGTTGGAAAAGACTTTCAAGATCATCAAGTCCAACCACAACCAAACCAAACCTACAGCTTTACAGGCTTGTCAGCTTCATGCTTTAGACAGATTTAATGCAGAGTAGTACTGAAAATACCCTGGACACACAGAATCAAAGAATTGTAGGGATTGGAAGGGATCTCCAGAGATCAACAAGTCCAACCCCCTGCTAAAGCAGGCTCCCTACAGCAGGTCACACAGATAGACAGCCAGACAGGTCTTGAATAACTTCAGAGAAGGAGACTCCACCTTTCTGGGCCTCAGAAAAACATAAGGTATCGATTCACCTTTTGAAGTTACTAGCCTAATTGCAGCTAGCCTAAGATGTCAACTGAATATGTGAGGATCCACAACAGAGCATAGCTTGTTTATGTAAAACAGTGTGACACATGAAATCCTAAAAGAAGGATCAGCCTTTTCTATTTCCTGTCTTGGACCTGCTCTCCATCCAGTCACCTCAGTTTAACAACCTCCTGCTTGTGCAAGTGTTAAGGGTTACATATATATTAAAACTTCCTTCATAACTGAAAATCTTGTAATTACAAAACACAATTCCATTTCTGCTGCTCCTCCATTTAAGTACATGGAAGATGGCTGCACTGCTCATCTGCTTCTGCACTGGATTCCAAATTCTGTCACTGACATTTGCTAGAAAGAATATTTTTTTCTTATTCACCTTCTCCATTTTATGTGTCTTACTGGGTCCCATTTCATCCTGCTCCACAATTGCCTATTTTCCATCCTGCAGGATTAAGTAATCTTTTTTTTTTTTTAATGCACGTATCTGTTTCTTACCACTGTTTGTAGGTGGTGACTGGTCATCTAGCTTAGAAGATAAGATAATTTTTAGGCCACTGAAGAAAGATTTGATGATGACATTCAAAGTTTCTGAGTAGTTTTTCTTTGTTCCATTCTGATTTGTCCCTTACACACTCTGGTCATGTATTTACTCCACGTTTTCCTGCTTCTGCTTCTCTTATTCTTGGTGGTAAACTTTTCTGAAGTTGTTTAATTTCTCGCTGCTCTTATATTTTCCAAATTCTGGCATCTTTTGAGCCTTTATCTTCGTATTTTTTGTACACCTTGCTTTTGCTGTTTCTTCTGAGTATTTCTGCTTTATAGCACGTCTTCTAGTTTACTGTTCCACCACATAATCAGCCTCATGTACACACCTCTTGCTTTCCTTCCAGTGTTTTCATGCTCTTCTAAGTGATTACTGCAGGCTAATGCATACTGACATAAGCTTTGCATGTGCTTAAGTCTGCATCTTCCAGAACATTTTCTACGGTTTTGTATCTTTAATTCCAATTACTATCTGATCTGTGAAAATACAGTCTGTTAAATTGCCACAGTTAGCGTGGTTCTCATTAATTTAAAGTCAGACAGGAATTCCTCAGAGATTCTTCCCCACTTTGGCAGTTTATGTGAAGTTTGACCTTCCAGAGATTGCATTTTTCCTAGGAATGCAACATTCCTCAAGCCTCCTAACTTTCTTAGTTCAGGTTATCATTCCTATTTATCATTTTATCATTAATATATGTCTGTAACTTCAAGGCTAACAAAATGGAAGGCTACATAATTTGCAGTGGTTTACTTCTTGTTCTAGAACTGCTTGATATTTTTATGGGGACATAGATGATGGAAAAATAGACTTACAAAATTTACAGATAATTCTGAGAGAGTGAGATGATAGGAAAATTATGAGAAGGCAGACTGAAAAAAATAGAACATAATAGGAAAGAAAAAGTAATAAACAAGCAAACAAACAAAGCTTTTACACTTGTAAAATCATCAGCTGCAGAAACATAAGCTGTAAAAAAAGCCATTTGCAGATTTTTTATGAAAAAATCTTGTAGGAAAGACAAACAGCATATTGAAATACATAAACAAAAATAAGAAATGTGAAGTAATCATTCAGTCAATTCAGTATTAGGACGGCTTTAGCTACAAAAACATGTCAGCTTTAGACACAACACTTGAGGAAGACCAAAGAGGCTGATCTGAGAGTCTGATCTGATTTACTACCTAAAGTTTGGCTTGTTTTGACTAGAGAACAGAAAATTGAGGAAAGACATCATAACAGTCTCCAAGAAAGTAAGAACTGTTTCACATTACTCTGTAAAGAAATAAGAAAAAATCTGTTTTCTGGGTTCACGGACAAAAGCTGTGTGTCAGGGATTTCAGCTACAAAGAGATTCAGGTTAACTGATAGGAAAAAATTCCTAGAAATAAGGAAGGATAAAAGGAATGAAATGTGTGAGATGGGTGTGTTGTTTCAATTATTGTATGTCTTCAAAAACAAATCAGAAAGGCATGTGTACTGACTCTTCTAATGGATAAGAATGATAAATTAGAATTACCATACAGTGTCTGGAAGTCTTGTCCAGCTCTGTATTTCTATAATGCTGGGATAGTAGTCAAAATCAAACAGACACTTTTTATGGCTCGCTTTCATCTAATTAAATCCAAGTGTTTACGTATATGTTTTAATTCTTGCCAGCATCTTCATCCAAGATTTGGCAGCAGTGCTTGAGCGCTTCAGCTCTGTAGTGCCCTTCTTGCCTTAGAGTCACTCTCCCTGCCCAGACGGATCATGCTGTCCACCTTTTTGCTAGGTTTACCCATTCTTACCAACCTGGCACTTGCTTTTAGGTGGCTTATCACCAATGTGAACAGACAACCCAGAATTAAACTTACAGGATTCAGGTGGTACAGGCATCGCAGTATAGAATAAATAAAGGTGGAGAAAGTACTACCTACACCTCTTTAAAAATGCTTTGCAGAAGTCGGGACTGAAAGCACATCCTTTATTGCTGGGATGTAAGACTCAGGGACTGGGAGAGGTTATTCCTATTCAGGATTTAGAAACTGAGTGCAGACACAATAAAATGTTCTTTGAAAGAGCCAGTGTGCTCTTTTTCCTGAGATACTGATGGTGAAGCAATAGAAAGTGGTGCCCTCCACCCTTAACATATCCTCTTAGTGAGTGCATGTATTTAGAAAGCACTGGGCCAGAATTCAATCCCATCCTCAGCCAAAGAAGTGACAAATGCACATTTAGCTTCTTCTAGGAAGGGAGACTTAATCATTGGGATCTAATTTGGGGGGGTCATAAAATGGAAGAAAGTAATTTGTTTTATTTCAGGATCTACTCAATATAAAAATGTGTGAATGGTTCTGGGAACAAAGACAGAAACCAGACATGAGCTGGAAACAAAAGAAGTGAATAGAAATTGTACTGGGTTCACGGACTGGATCCCAGGGCTTGGCTTTCTTGGCTGAGTGCTTGAGCTGCTAAGCATGGTCAGGGGCTGCTCTGTCAGACCCCTGATCCCAGAATGGGGCAGAGGGAATGCACTTGGGTGCTAGGGCTGAGGCAGTCCTGAGCAGCTGCAGCAGCAGAAATACAGCTGCAAGGGAAAAGGTAAGTCAAACAGGAAGGCATTTAATAATTTCAGGTGATTTTTATGTGAGGTGGTCAAGAAATAAGTAAGTTTTATTTTTAATTTCTGTCTTAGCATGTAGTGCCCAAAGTCTAAATAGATGGGACCTAGAACAAAGTCGTCTCAAGAATTTGAAACATCAGACAGCACAATCACATTGCATCTCAATTTACAGTTTCCTTCAGTTCCCTTGGAAAGGCTGTTTTGTAGAAATTTAGGTATGTGTTATATAGTAAGGGGTTTATTTCTGATGTCATTTGTTCTCACCAAATCAGTGGGGTTGCACAACTGAAATGGAAGTTATACTACTGCCCTGACATTTGGACTTCCTTCTGTCTGTTTGTCCATATGTAAACCTAGAATAATGACCCTTATCCTAATCAAAAACTGAAGGTATGAGAATTTAGCTTTATTACTTTTATGAGACCTATTAGTGAACTAGGGTACTATGGTTAGGCTGCGGTTGGACTTGATGATCTTTGAGGTCTGTTCCAACCTGATTCTCATTCTACAGCTCTATGATTCTATGAAGTTACGTTCATTTGGATGAGTTCATCATAGAAACATTACCACACCAAATGGTCTAGGAGATCAGAAGTGTATCTGGAAAAAAGAAAAGCATGCTGTGTTGCTTTGTTTTCTATATCACCTTTCTTTTTCCCTGTACATTTAGCCTGGGGACTTGTGGCATCTTGGAACTTTTGAAGTGTTCCTCCAGTTATGATAAGAAGGGTTTATATCTGTTGTGCGTGCAGTGGGATGTTCTCCAGTATGTGCCAAAAATCTGCTATATGTACAAAAGGAATAGCTAATTTTGAATGTGTTATATTCTATGCAGTGTTCTTTGCTATTGCAGGCACATCTACTTCCAGCTGTCAGTCCTATTAGTGGAAATTTTAACAGCTATAGGCTTTCTTTCTCTCTCTGTTTATCCCACACCCAGAGTTAGTTTTCCAACTGTGGAAAGTCCTCAGATCTACTGGAAATAGCTCAGTTTCTGGCAAACACAATGTAATCCTTAGAGAATGAATTTTCACGCACAATGTGTATAGTCCAGTAAATTTGTTTACTGTGAAAAGAAGCTGAACATTGACAGAACTGTCTTAAGAAGCACATACCATGCGGTAAATACATAACCATGTAGGCATCGGAACCAGGGCAACAAGTGTAGCATGACTAAAGCCCTTGCCAAGCATACAAATGTATGTACATACATTGTACATACTTGCAGGTGGCTTTTTCTAGGAAATAATGTAGAATTGAGAAAACAAAACAACAACAACAAAAAAACACACACACACAAAAAACACACAAAAAACCACGTAGACAAGCATAATAGAAAAAGTTTGGAAGGTCTTTGCTTTGTTACTTTGTCTCACTTCCTTCTTTTTGTATTAAGACATTTTATCTTTTCTGGTCTATCTGATAACTTCTTTCTCAGAGACATTTGAAAGAACCTTGCAATTTATTTCTTTGTAATGCAGAACCAGTCAAAGCAGTGTTGGCTTCCTGAATCAAATAACACCACACTACCTGTTTCTCCTGGGAGAGGTAGTGTTACAGCTGCTTGGATGTGACAGTGGTATCTGATTGTTCCCAGCTGCTGATCCTTTGTCAGCAGATTCCTACGCATGGGGTATGCCATTAGCAGTACAGTAGGTGTAAGTAACAGCGTATATCTTTGACAGCAGTCAAATAAACCTGGCTTCAAGTCTGTCCTTGATGATTTGTAACTGATGAATGATATTTTGATCCATGTGAGGCAGAAAAAGGGAGAAAAAGTCTGAACTTTTTACCTTATAAAATGGTAGGAACTGATCTACATTTCAGATACATCTGCTCTACTAGTATAAAGCAAAACAGTCACCTTTCAGGGCCTCATCCTCAAATAGATCCAATATTAAACTGTGAAGAATGTTGTTCATCCATGTTAGTGCACTAGAGATGAAATGCTATGGCTAACTGTGACTGTGGGACATCGCGTTGGCATTTACCTGTAGCACACACCATGTAGCTGCATCTGCTATTCAGCTACCCTTTGCTTTCACTGCTATAAAGATACACTCATGTTGGCCTAAAACTGAAATACCAGCTCATTATGGTCCTCTGTGCTCATTAATGGTGAAATACAGAGGTGTCCTGAGGAGCTGAGGAGCACAGGTCTGTGCAAGTGACTCTTGGCACCCCATAGTCTCTTGGTAGCAGCTGAGTCATCTGTGCACCCACTGGGTCAGCTGGCTCCAGCCTGGTGTTGTGATCACTGTGAGACCCTTTAATATGTAATTGCAAATGATACAGGTAAACGAGCCTCGGAAGGGACTAGTGTGCATTTTATTCTAATCCAAAGCTCCACCTTAATTCCCAAATGAAAATGTGTTTTATTAACCAGTTTCCATGCCCAGAGGAATGAGACAGATAGTCTCCTGTATCTGTAAACATGGAAACAAAAATGGAAATTGTTTAGCTTTCTCCTGTTTTGAGACCTAAGAATAGCACAACATCCTTTCCTAATAATACCATAACCACCCTCTTTGCAACCAAAACATCCAGAGGTGGAAACAAATGGCAGCTTTTTCTCCCTTCCCTCCATTATTATAACTCATTCTCTTCCTCTGGGAATTACAAAAATGGAATGTTTTGCTAGGACTGTGAAAAATGGAGTAACAGCTTGCTGCATGCAGGTCAGGGGGTCATCTTGGCCATCAGGAGCAGCCTGACAGAAGGGAAGGAAAGGAGGGAGGGAAGTCAGTGTGCGGTGAAACATTGTACTGAGTTACAAGCACTGGGCACAAGGGACATGGGTGTAAAACTCTGCATCCGTCATTACAACAAATACATGCAAATTTTTGGAATGAGAAAGAGTAAAATTAACAAAATTAAGTTACAGTGGTCCAAAAGACAAGAAGACAAAAACAGAAAGGGACGTTTAAAGGGCAGTCAAGAGAACGGGAGCATTACAGAGAAGTAAGTGAGCCAAGAGGTTTCTGGAAATAAAAACAAATAAAAGAAAAGCCCTGCTAAATTTTGTGGAAGTTATACATTCATATGACAGAGAAATAAAAGATTCACTGAAAAATGATATCCAGAGGAAAGGTCTTCTAAAAAAGCAGTCTGCAACGACAAAATACAACAACAAAGAAAGAAAAACACAACAACAACAACAAAAAAACAACCCCACAGATACAGAGGGAAACAAATTTTCAGCTTTTTGCTTTTCTGGGGAGTGGGAAGGATCTTTAACTTTAAAATCGTATGCAACTCATGTCTCTTTTTTTTTTTTACTTGAGTAATGAAAACAGTAATAAGAAAATGTTGTCTTAACTTCAGATTCAGGTTTGATTTTATAACTCTTCAAAACTTTCTAAATTTATAACTTATTTTTAAATACAAATGAATACTATGAATAAAGTATGACAATATTGTAAGAGATTCAGATCTGTAGTAATGTCAGAGGTCAGAAATGAAGTCTTCTGTCTTCCTAACTTACCTCCAGAAGAAAACTTGTTGATGCAAAGTCACCAAAGTCTGTAATAATTTTAGGCTTCAGAAAATGACATATTTGGGTGAGTAAGCAGTTGTCTGAAACAAGAATGAAAACCGCATTTACCAAATCTAAACCATGAGAATGGAAAATATTGTTAATCAGTACTACTGAAAAGGTGAAGTCTAAAACACATTATGTCATTCATTAAGTAAAAGTTGGATATGGATTTATAACAAAAGTTATTTTTACAGAAAACATAAACACCCGCAATTGAACAATCAATCAAAACCAGCCTTAGAAGTGGCTGCTGTGTCTTGATTCCATTGGCATTCATCTCCCAATGGGCCATAAGTTAATAGCATTTTTCTTCTGATGAAGGAGTAAAACAAGTCATAATTGTTGCTCAAGGCTGTATCCCCAAAGAACAGTGAGATACTACTCAGCTTGAAACTTGGCACCGCTCTGGCAGTAATGTGTGTCTGCTTATCTTTTATGGTTTAGTAATTGGAGGAAACACTCAGCTCAGGCAGCAGCATTTCTAGTATGCGGTGTACTTGAGAGGGAGGAATGAGAACACCATTACCCATATATGAATGGAATAACAGACATTCCCCCTATCTTTTCCCTCATGTATGTATATATATATATATATATATATAATTTTTTTTTTTTTTTCTTACATGCAAGCAAACTTTAGCTCCTAAGGAAGTACAATCATTAAATACTGCTGAACATTCTCAAGAATTTGATGCTGTGTTACCAGGAGATCATTAAAAAATCCAGGGCAACTTTTCTAATAGATGGTACTATCCCAGCAAAGACCAGGCTTTCCTCTGTAACAAATCACAGATGCTTTGGATACTCCCTTTAAGATCTATGTCTTGACCAATATCTCGTCCCAGAATTCACCAGCCTGCAATTGTCCTGAGGCATTACACTTGGCAACAGTTCATTAGTTCTTACTTTTATGCTATCGTCTTACACTGAGGTTCTGACTTTTCAGAAAATAAAGAACATGCAAGAACAACATCTGATCTCACTCCCTCTCAAGGCTCACTCACTTGTCCTAAATGCAGACTGTTTTCACTACATTTGAGCACTGAATTTTACCTGCAAGTACCATTATGATCATGAGGGGACTGCATTGCAGAGAAAACCATCTGTGGTTTGACAAAGGCTGAGGGAGTAGAGATTCACCCCTCAATTCACTCCTCAATCAGAGTTTAAATTTTTCAATAGCTTTGTGCTTTAAAGTATTCTCAAGTGAGTACAAAGACAATAAATAAACAAAAGAAAATAAGCAAAATCAAAAGCCCCCTTTTTTGCCCAGAGAAGTTGTGGATGCCCTGTCCCTGGAGGTGTTCAAGGCCAGGATGGATGGGGCCCTGGGCAGCCTGATCTAATACCAGGTCTGGAGGTTGGTGGCCCTGCATGCGGCAGTGGAGTTGGAACTTCATGATTCTTGAGGTCCCTTCCAACCCAAGCCATTGTATGATTCTGTGATTCTTAGATTCTATGATTTGTCTCACATCATCAAAGTGGCAGCCCCCAATTTGAAACAGATACTTGCTGCAATTATGAATCATGGCAGAACAGGAACTCTATTAGACCCCTCAAGAAGCTCCTCTTTGAGCCAAGGCTGCTCCAGAAAGGCAATAGCAGCTGAAGTCTGTTCATTTCTGTGAAGTTGGACTATTCATCTGGTTAAACACAGAGACCTAAACATAACAAGAAGAAAGAAAAGATACTTCCAGCTTAAGAAGTATTTTTTTTCTTATGCTGAAGAAATAAAAAGGTGCATTATTTGACCTTGTTTTAATAGGAGTTTCACTGTGACATCAACAAATGCCAAACATATGTTGGTGAATACTGATATCTTTAATCCGTCTGGTAAGGCTAAACATTTGCTCTAAATTAAAGCATTTTGAGGAAGAAACCCCCCAGTATTCTATACAGACTATCTGGAATGGAAATGGGATTTAAAAAAATGTAAAAAAAAAGGCTGGAATCTGAGTTCTAGTAGCTAGAGACTAGAAATTCAGCAAATATAGCTTTAAAATTCTCAAATGAAACCCTTCAATAAATCCAAAGATAACTATTAATTACTCTTACTGGCTAGGTTATAGGTATTGATAGAAACAGTTTTGCTATGTTCACTGAAACTGCATCATCAATATGCTTAGGGATTGAACATCTGCCCAAGGATCCAAATAGCTGTATTTATATGTCTTATAAACCTAAATGGCCTACTGGTTAAAACAAATCCCTTCCACTTCGGAATATAAGTTTTCTTGTTTCTAACTCTAACAAAGGGCTCAATCATACAGGATACTCTGTGTTTTCAATTACTATTCAGTTGGGATTTATGTGTGGATAAGGAAAAGTGGTGTAGGTGGAAAATTATGTATATGTAGCCCCTGCCAAAGAAAGAAGATAACTTTTCTAAATGTTATTCTAACTGTAATTCCTGCAGAAATTATGCTTATTATATGTATGAGAGACTGAACAGAATATTTTCCATGAAAGTCCTAATGATTTGAAGTGTGAGCTCCAATGAAAGTAGCGATAGCAAAGCACCATAGCTGCAATTATAGCTTTAGCATAAATACATTTTTATTAAAATTATATGGTCTTCTCTTAGAAGGCCGCTATTTGACAACACAAAGCAGGCTACTTTGCTGTTTTCATATTTTTTAAAAGTAGTGTGGAGCACAATTCATTTTATCCAGAAATAACTCACAGAGGATACAGCTTTACTGAAGTGAGGTCTGTAGCAAGTGTTTTAAAAACTCCTGTCTGTTACCATGAACTTATGCACAACTGGGCCACTGGAGATAAATGAGATAGAAATGAAAACCTAACTGCAAGCAAAGATTTCTTTGCTAATTTACAAATAAATTTAATGAGAAAGGTTATGTCATTTACGTTCAAGTGCAAGGAGTTTTAAGTTTTTCCCTTGGGAAACCTCCCTTTCCTGAGGTGTATGGTGGCCTCTAGTGGCTCCTGTCATCAGACAAAACAACGCAGCAGCCATATTAAAAAAAAATATAAAAAATAGTACTTTATATTAAGTTAAATGACATATTTATTAGCTCTGTATATATGTAACTGCACTTAAGTGCCAGACATTGTTAATCTTCTCCAAGGAAAGATGCCAATAAGAGAAAAAAATATGGTTAAATAGATAGAGATTTAGCTCTGTAAAATACATATAAATCAGGGGTAGGCTTGAATCCAACTCTCGTACTTAACAATCCTTATAAAAAGATAAGGAGATTGGATTCAGATCCAAAGTTCTTAGCTCCAGAGCATCTGCACTCCAAATGGCGTTGTGACATTCCTTCATTTTAGCTCACTGCAATATAAAGAATAAATGTTGAACAGGAAAGTAACAATGGTTGGTGCTGTGCCCCCAGATTCAAAGTATAAATCCTCAGGGTTTTTTTTTCCCAAAGGTCTCATCCATCACCAGAGGTGCATAATGCCTGTGAGAGCTATCAATTCCTTTTTGCACTTCTTAGGGTTCATTACAGTTCTGTGGACAGGGACATAGTCTCCTGCATCCTGTGGTGTCGAGCAGTAGAGGAGAATTACTTATTGTGTCATGATATATAAATTAGGTGTTGTTTTACCTTGCTTACATGAAACAAAATGAGTTTTCTTTACAGACTATATTCACCAAAATGGATTTTATAGAAAATCCAGCAGGAACTCTTTCTATGTGCACAATTTCCTCCTTTTACCTCTTAATGCAAGTGGAGAAAAGGTGACCTCTTTGGTAATCACAGGAAGTCAAAGAAGAAGGTAGGACCCATGAATCACCTTCCCTCTCTGCCTGAAAGGATTTGGGCTAGTAACTCTCAGCTCCTATGAGTTATCAAAATCCCTTAAATCTCCTGTGGTGTGGGAGTGCTACCCATCCTGTTGAGAAATTCACCTTGAATGCCAGAACTAATGTTAGAAACAAAGTCAAAGCAACACTGACTGCCATAGCTCCTGCGGACCGTTAGAATAACGGTAACCATACAGGTTATTCTTTCTTTTCTAATTTGATAAAATGGAATCATGCAAAGCTTTCTTTAACCTTTCCTGGCAGACTAAATAAGATTTTACACTGTCCTCAGACTTGTTACAGTGCATCACCTTAGATGAAGGTATCTGTCTCAAATACAAAGGCAACAATAATTAGTATTCTCAACCCTTAGCTGTTTCAGTACCCAGCACTGTATACTGATGGAAATTTCAGCACAGATTCTCTCTTGCAGTCATGTTACCACAACAGCTACACTACTCTGTCTGCGGAGTCATCTTTTGTATTTCATACACTTTGAGATAAAAAAAATATATATATCACAGCATAGCTCTTAGGGCTGTGCTGTGATACATGGTAAGATGCTACAGGGCATCTTACGGAGCTGAGAAGAGTCAAGCCAAGTCCATGCTGGGTAGATGTGGACTTCAGAATCAAAGAGTACCTGGCAGAGCCCTCTGCACCATGATATTAGGCAGAGGTTTCATGCTGGAGAGTAACCATAAGGATATAATCCGTGGCAGAAAGCCACCTTCACTGCGTCTCAATGCTGAATATTTCATGTGTCAGCAGTCCCCACAGAAAGAATACATGCAAGCATGCTGCATTGCAAGATCTCTTTTTTTTCAGGGTGAGTGACAATTATTTTTGTTTTAGCAGCTCCTGAGCGTTTCCCAAGAAGATAATAAACAATATAACTGAATTCTATAATCATTATAATTTTGGAGAGCGGGACAGTGAAACCCAGGGGGTTGGCTGAACCGTGGGACCATTTTTGTCCACAATGAATCCTTTTGTTGAAAAACATTATTGCAAATAACAACTTGAAAATACTGTTCTGCTTCCTAGGCTTTAAAACAGATTCCTTATTGCTTCCTGCGGCTTGAAGAAAAAACAGTTGCTGCTGTGAAGATGCTGTGATATGTCCTGAACTGACAGTTGTAACACTTTACAAGCCATTTACTATGTTAAGAAAATTCCACGTTTTGTCTACATACTAATTGACTCTATCTTGAAGGGTTTTGTGACATTAGAAATGCTTTCTTACTGAATGTTTAGCTAATAAAATCATCTTTGGTTATCTTGATAGTTCCTATAACAGTTAACACAACTGACAGTGACAATATGGAAATTACTAAAAATTTAATTTCACAATAGAAGGATTGAAATGGTATTTAACCCATTAAAAATAATTGTGCAAAAATAGACAAGGAAATTAATTTATTCCACTGCAAATCTCATTTGCAGAGAGGATGATGGAATGTTACTTGTTGGTGCTTTCTAAGTGGCACATCTTTACTGTCTTTTTGCTGAAGTCTGAGCTACTGGCAATCCCAAATATGTTAGTGCCATGACATTCACAGCAGATGCACATCTGTTGTAGTGTTTTACTTCAAGAATGCCCTGACAGTGCCTGGAAGCCTATTGGTGGCCATGGCAGTGCCATGCTCCAAGAGCAGAAGGGATGCCCTAGTGCTGTATGGTGGGCCTGAACATCACACGGCAGGTATCCTCCTATCCCCCACCTCCTGCCATCTCCTGCTTGCTCTCTGTCCCACCCCCTGCCCACATGAGTAAGTGAACATGTCTCCACTGTTTGGAAACATCAGAAGTCTGTTCACAACTGCTTTCTGGTGTATACATCCATTTATGTCACTCTCCAACTCATCAAGAGGAAAGTCAGAAAATTATGCAACAATTTTGGAACGATAATCACCGTGTGTTCAAAAACATCACCATGGACCCTGCTATAGAAGCTTAGAACTATTTGCAGAAACAATTCCACAGCTGGCATCCAAACTTTTTTAAGGAAGGCAACAAGACAGGCCTTGAATATACCTTTCATGAAACTCACACTGATAATTGCTTAGAACCAAGTATCTTCAAATAAAAGAGAGAAATTAATATAGTAAAAGCTGAGATTCAGAAACTTTGTGGGTAAGCGTATTTCTTCTGTGTACTGAGGCACATAACTCAAAACTGCTCCCTTACAGTATTTAGGAGACATGGAAAGTGTTTCTGGCAGTCCTAAATGGAAATTCAATCATTTTTAGTGAGCTAAATCCGAGAAAATAGCTTGCTCCAAAATGTCCGGGTGTGGCTGTTGTTGTCCACAAGAAAGCGTCTGCCATTACCAGTAACACAGACCTTTGAATCTGGAGACTTTCATGCAAATAATTTTCCACTGAACTTTTAGGTTTCAAAAGTGTAGATGTTAGAAAGATAAATTACTACTTTTTTTTTATTGGACCAGACTTCCACAACATGACCTCTGTACAAATTGTTTGTCCCACATCTAAAAATACAGAAACAATAGTTTAAAAACAGGAAAAAAAAAGAGAAAAAAAAAAAAAGAAAAAAAAGGGAAATATTTAAATAAACATCTCCACTGAGTTTGGGAGGGCTTATATCTATTCAACTGGAGGTTATTCTTTTGTGTTACATTTTCACCCCCCTCCCAACCCCCCCCCCCCCCCCCCCCCCCCCCCCCCCCCCTTGAAAATATGGTTAAGTTTTCAATATTAGCAGATGAAAACACAAAAGCCTGTCCTTCACTGCTTTCCATTTTATGGAACTATGACGTAAAATGAACAAGCAGGAGGTGTCAAACACCACTAAATCATGATGGGAGAACAGTGAACTTCCTTCTAAGAAATGTAATGGCTATTCCAGGTGTACATTAACGGAGAATCAAATGGATAGCTGTCCAAAATACTTATTTGAAACATCTCCAGAGGGATTTTCTATTAGCTAATTCTTTGTCATTTTCTCCAAGTATCATTAACACCTGTACTGTATTACAGTGCAGCAGATGCATATAAATCTTTACCAGGCATTTTAAGAGAATTGGAGCCAGGTACATTTCTAAGACAATGCCATTTCCACTACTTTTAACAGAAATGCATTGCCTCAGGTACCTGTGTGCCATGGCCCACCCAGCTAGCACTGAATCCACAGAGTTAAATCATTTGTAATACAGTGAGAAGAAATTTATAATCACTATCATCCAACATAAGTCAGTGCAAACAAAATCTCATAGAGCCCATTCCTACCTGTGCAATGCATACTACCTTTACCGAGGCAGCAAAATGTACTCATGTTGCACATTGTCATCTTCACTGGTTCTGAACTCACACAGAGGGTGGTGACGCACTGGAACAGGTTACCCAAGCAGCTTGTAGATGCCCCATCCCTGGAGGCAGTCAAGGCCAGGCTGGATGTGGCTCTGGGCAGCCTGGTTTGGTGGTTGGCGACCCTGCACATAGCAGAGGGGTTCAAACCAGAGGATCATTGCTGTCCTTTTCAACCTATGATTCTATGATTCCGTGATTCCATGATTCTATGATTCCATGATTCTATGATTCTATGGTTGCTGAGATGACAGCAGCTGCTGTCACAGGCAAATAACATCTAAAGCAAACAATTCTTAGTTTGCAATATTTCTCAGCTAAAGATCTCAGTTCAAAAACAGTGAAATCTGCAGAATCCAATTTGTTAAGTACATAGGCTACATTTTCAGACAGGCAAATATTTATGTGCATGTGTGTGCATATTTGTAAACATATAAAATTACAATAATCCAGAATCTACCTCTACAATATGGAATATGTACAGTTAGGGCTTCAATTATGCTGCTGGATTAGGTACACCTGTTTTAGTATGGAGCTTGATTGTTCAAAACTTATTTTTATCTGTTTTTATACTATGTTCATCATCATACAAATTAAACAACCATATGCTTTTCTTATGTATGACATTTCTTTACCAAGAGAGTGGTGAGGTGCTGGCACAGGCTGCCCAGAGAAGTTGTGGATGCCCCATCCCTGGCAGCATTCAAGGCCAGGTTGGATGGGACCCTGGGCAGCCTGGTCTAATATTAAATGTGATGATGACTGGTGGTGCTGCCTGCAGCAGTGGGGTTGGAACTTTATGATTCCTTGAGATCCCTTTCAACCCAACCCATTTTATGATTCTATGATTCTATAACATTTTGAGCGTTGGCATTAACAAGAACAGAATACATAAGTTGATTTCTTCTCAAAAACTCATTATGACACAGGTCCCTCTCTTATAGCTCCTGAAGGTATAGCATTCCTTAAAAATCAAAAAGGAAGGCCAAAAACATCCTGAGAGGTTATAGCCTGGGTTTGTGCACTGATATTCCATAATGCCACAACTGGTGCTATACCGCAACCCCACACAGCAGTTATAACCCATTTTGTTGTTGCTGCTGGTGGTGGTGGTTTTTTTTTTTTTTTCTTTTTTTTCTTTTTTTTTGTCACTGAGGAGATGAAGAACAATTAAGATAAGTTTATTCTTTTAAAAAAAAATCTTTTTTTTTTTTTTTGTTAAAAATATATGTGCTTAACATCCACGCTTTTAAAAGGTAATCTCATTATTCCTCTTAAGTCACTTATTACACACTCCCTAAGTACCAAATATGTCATACAGTCCTATAGCAGCATGGCAGGTATTTGAAATTAGGGGGTTATACTGATGAAGCGAAATCATCTTTCTGATTTTTCTGTAGGTTAGTTCCCCCCCCAGGTGCTGCCTGGGTATACTTCAGCCTAACTCATGAGATTGTACAACATACAGCTCTGCCTTTTCCTGACAGATACCCTGATCTGTAGGGAACTAAAATTCTTCGAGTCTGTTTACAGTTTTGTGTTAAATTTAATCCAGGTTCATCAAGAGCCACTTTGTGAATTTGCAGACTGCACTAAAAGAGCACTTTGTCCCCCTTCCAGAAGCCAGACTCCAATACTTTCAGCATGCTGCCAGACAGCCAGACATATCATGAAATAATAATAAGCTGTGCTGGAGAGAGCTTCAGGTGATACTGAGGGCCCTCTGCCTCCTTTAGTAAGATTAGGTACTCCTACTGCATATACCTATTTCATATTGCCTAGCTTCTTCAAAGCTAGCAACTCCTCAGCTTCTCTCAGTGCTTTAAATGCGCTCTGTATAATTCATGAGTTCTGTAGAGACATGGAAATGATCTAAAATAGTCACTGGCAGATAGGAAGAGTAGCAGGGAAACTGAGACGCAGGCACAGCCAAATGCTCACCAGTAGTATGTGCAAGGCTTGGAAATTGCATGCCTGTTCTCAGACCCTCTCCTTCACCTTTCCATATAGACACAGTCAGAAAAGCCAGCTGGAACAGCATGCAGTTTTATGCAGAAGATCATTTTACAAAATAGTGTTCTGTCAGATCTCTGCCAGCAAGGCAGACCTCTGCTGGGTTCTCTTGTTCCAAGCCATCATTAAATAACAGACTTCAGAGAAAGTTGAAGTTTGCAAGAAGCCAATAATTGTATTTACTCTTAGTGATAAAGAAATAAGTAATTGTAATCAAATTCCAGTGGGTGAAGTGAAAATAATTCTGAAGTAGAAGGTAAAAAGAAAAAGTAAACAGAAAAGTAAAAAGTGCATAAATAAAGCAAGACTTAGAACAAAAAAAAAAAAAAAAGACCAATTAAGTCAAGTAATCTTCTCTTCAAAGCAATTAACTGCTTTCTTGTGGCCACAGTAGGGAGAGGAAGGGACAAGGCATGTTCAGAAAAATAAAAGGAGGAACAAAAATGCAACATAAATGAACAACTACTGCTGCTGCAGCTCTTCTCAGTCCAAACCTGAATTCAGATTGGAAAATAAATCAGTGAGTCAACAGGTCATTAAAAGAGAAGGAAGACACCATCAATTCATGCCACTTTTAGAAATTTATTTTTAACTGCTTAATTCTAACTCAAGATGCAGTCTTGAAAGTAACCCTGCTGTTTACTGAGAAGGGTGTTTACTGAATGATTTCTTTAACAGATTTGGGTTTGGTCCTGAAGCTGAAGGAGAGGAGTACTGGAAAAAAACTATGTGACTGCTGGCGTCTGGCATTTGTTTCTTTTCTTCAATTTCTTACAGTTGCAAGGTCTTGAAGAGTTTCTGAGTTTCCATATTTCTCCTGTTCATATCTAGAAAGATTCTATTCAGAAATTTAGTAACAAGAGAGCATTTGTCTGAAAAAATCCATTCTCTTGTATAAGACCTTTTTTTTCCTTTCTCTTCCTATTTTCTTTTCCTTTTTTTTTTTTCTTTCTTTCTTTCTTTCTTTCTTTCTTTCTTTCTTTCTTTCTTTCTTTCTTTCTTTCTTTCTTTCTTTCTTTCTTTCTTTTTGTCTGTTTTTCTGTCTTTCTGTCTTTCTTTCCTTCTTTCTTATTGCTAATACAGAAAATAAAATACACTACAGTTTATTCCAGGAAGAAAAAAAAAAAAATGTCATGGCTGTATATGGTTCTATATTCTTACCTCACTTTTTTTCAAAGTAAAACTTGAAATAGATAGACTGCTCCTTTTTTTTTTTTTTTTTTTTTTTTTTTTTTTAACAAGTAGAGTTCATGGCATCACTTTGTCATGGAAATAAGCCTGAGTTGAAAACATAATTATAGATCAAAATATATTGAAGCGTAGTTCTAGCTGCATTTTTGTTTCATCCTTTTTGTTTTCATATAGATGCCAAGTCCATATGAAAACCTTTCCAGAGGTTCCCTCTCAGTACAAAGCTGTCTAAGTCATTCAGCTCCTTGCTGTGTTTTGGGTGTTAGTGATATCTTCACTTACCACAGGTGAACTCAAGAATCCTAAGCTTGAATCCTAGCCAAGTAGAAAGATGATGCTGTCACTTTAATATATCTTCTTACATTTGCAGATCACCTTTTTAAAATTACAGGTACACTCGTATAAATTTGGAATTTGAAAACTTGTTAGTTTCCTGTCTTTTCCTTTTCAGTAGATATGTAAAAAACCCAGTATCATTAGTTATTAGAAAGATAGGAAATAGGTTTCCATAGGAAAAAAAAAGAAAAGAAAAAAAAAGAAAAAAAAAAAGAGTATTAAACTATAAAGGAAGCATGCAAACAAGTAACAGAAAATATTCCTTTGGTCATTTAGAATTTGTGGATGAAAATTGTTAGAAAGATGTGATGCATCTGATAATATTTTGGCACAGTACTCATAGTGCACTAAAGCAATCGTTTCTGTCTTGGCTTTCTCTCTCCAGACAAATTCCAGATCCCTTAAGGTGTAGCAGAATGTTACTGACTCAGAGAACTGCTGGAACAAGACAGAATCACTACGAAAAATGGCCTGAATTAATTCTCCATGTTTTTGTAAGAGGTGTAAGCATATGATTCTCATATATCAGCTATGTATGTGGACAGGAGTTCCCATACTTCTGAGGCTCAACCCACTTGGCAAAACTTGGTTACGTGGGTGTTGCCATTTCTGCACATAAGAACCATTTCATGTGAAAATATGCAAACCTGTATAACAGAAAGAGTGATTGATTTTTTATAAGAATCAATGGTGATACCTTTTCCAGACAGATAATTCATCAGCATGCCTAAACTTTCCAGGAAAATTTATGCTGTCCAGTTTAAGATCAAACCAGCTGCTGACTGTTTTTCCAGAAGCTTCAGTTTGGTTTTTTAACATCTTTTCAAGAAACATCACATACATACATTTTAAGTACGTTCATTGTGCTCGTCAAGAAACTTCACCAGTTTCAATAAATGTAGAAAATCTGCAGTTTATGTACTTGAATTTAACTAAGTTCCTTGATGTTTTGAATGTTCTGTTCTTTTACTGGCTGCCTCCATCTGTATCTGTCAATTCACTGACCACACAGCCGAGGCTCACTTGCCAAATAGCACAGAATAAGTTCATGACACCCACCTTCTTCATCCATTTACTCTTGGTCTCGGTTTCTGTCTAATACTTGGTCGTACTACGTTCTTACAAGGACTTCTATCAACAGTTTTCAGAAATATGTAACAAATTAATTAGAAATAATCTCTGAAAACTTAATTAAAAATCTGTTTCCTAATATTGTGGTTTCTGATAAATATATTAACATCTGTAGTTAATTTGGTACCTCCCAGTTTTCTGGGGACATTTCTGTGGTATTTAATTCATCTATTACAAAATATCAGTCTTCATGAATTCTTATTCCTTGAAAGAGATGTCTTTTGCAAAGAAAATTTTGGTGAATTTGCATTTCAGCTGCATTGATAATCAACTGAGGCCCTTCCTAGTGAAAAGTCTTGTGACATTTATTTTGAAAAGAATACAGAAAGAGGATTATTTGGTTGATAGCACATTTGACCACTTCCATATGTCACAAGCTTCCTTTTGTAGTTATCTCTGCAATAGTCCTGGTTTCCAGGAAATCACTAACATTGTCATAAAAAGCTTAACCCACAATAACACCCCATAAACTGTCTGGCAGCTCATATCTGGGGACATTCTTCCACATGTGGATGAAAACTTTCTTTTTCCCTTTTAATTCTTTGTATTTTTTTTTTTTTATTTTTTTTTTAATCAAGGCATATTTAATGCCTTGATTGTGACATAACGAAGAGTTACTGGAACATGCAATTATAATTTCTTAATCAAAGAAGAGTGCAAAAGCACATAAATGAGCTAGAAACTGATAATGCAGTTTCCTACATTGAAAAATTAATAATACTCATTTGATAATCTTCACTATCCATTGGCATAGGCCAGTCAACATGTTTCATCTTGTAATACCCACAGGTTTTCTTTTATAGAGTTAACAAGTGTCAGTGAGTTAACAATATTAGCCTGTTCAGAATTATGTCTTTCTGTCTCCAAGAGCTTTTATTTATTTCTCATGTAAATTGATCCATATAATCCCATTTATCAAGAAAACACTGAAACAAAGTTGTGTAAACAATTCACAAAGTCATGAATTTACGGGGTATGAGAAAAGGAACAAAAGACAGTCCACATTAAAGTCAGAAGAAGACAATTTCATAATAAAAGAGTTTAAAACTCATTTGTCAGCGGAAGATTTATTTGTTCAAGGGCTTAAAAAACAAATGGAGAAAACAATTGTATGGAAACCAACAAGCTGTAGATGTGTGTCTGTAGGAAGTTTGCATCTACAACCTTAAAGGAATTACTATGTTCAAAGATATTTATTTTTAAAAACACCTCATAGAGGTTTTAATTGTGTCTTGAAGATTTTAGCTGACGTGTATCTAATACTTCAGCATAGCTATACACAGAACAGATGAGAACTGATTATTTCAGATTGCTAAAACATTAAAGGAAGGTTCTAGGGTGGGAAAAGGCTTTCTGCTTTTATGTCATTTATATTTTTTAAAAAGAAGACTGCTGAAATCCAGTATGTAGCTGTATCTGTGGAATGAGTACCATCCAGCATCTGTGTCTTTTATCTTTTCCTTTGACTTTTAAGACTTTGATTTTATTCTGTGAAGAGTGGGTAAGTAATCAAGTGATATCATTTCTATGCTACAGTCTAGTTTTATTTCTGTATTCTAGGTTTATTTTCCCCCAAAAGTGCTGCCTCTGAATCATACCCATTTTCTCACATTGCCATGGTGGTCCTCAGGTAGTTGAACAAAAAATGATAAGTTAGATTATTCCTGAAATATTCCCCTGATCTCAACAATCAATTAGGCAAAAACTCTAGCACCCATATCCCTTATCCTTTCTCTCATATGCTTTCAGAGATATTGATCCTTCTAAAAACAGACAGAAAAGAAAAACCTTTACAGAATAAACAGACTATCTCTAGACTGTTGCAATAAATCATTTGAGTATAAAAACTTCTTCAGGGTATCAAATGTGTTGCTGGAGAAATTTAATATGCAAAAATCCTAAAAAATGGTCTCTAAAACACAGCACTAAAAATAATTCTATTTTAAGATAGTTTCAAATGGCAACACTGACATAAAGTCTGTCTATCCACACACTTTTCTGAACCTGGAATAGAAAACTAGAGTTTTTTCCTGAAGTATACAAATAATCAGTACAATTTTGTTTAATCTGATTTCAGTGTAGGTGCCATTAGACCCTCACCATACACATGAGAGCAGCTAAAACTGTGGTACAGCTTTACACTGGAAAACCCTAGTGTTTCTGTTTCTGTGAACACCTACTTTATGTTTCACCTAATGTACGCCTACAGGTCTGGCAGTGGTCATGTACATTTGGGAGAAATGTTCTGCCTATACTGTAGGAACGCAACGTTTTCTCAGGAGAAAAACTAAGGTAGACATGGGATTGCTAGGTTCTGTTTGCTCAAATGTCCTCATATCCAATTGCCGTGGGTAACCTGAATAATACAAAACCAAAAGGAACACAAAACAAATGAAAACTAGTCTAGAAATCTATGACATGGATAGTTGCATCAGCGGTTGCATGAAAAAGCTCTGAGCTGGAGCTGCTGTCAGTTGGGGAATCCATGTCACAGGAGAGATTTTTTTGTCAGCAAATGTAGTAAAGAGTGTGTTAATGGATAATCCAAAACCCATATTGACCAAACCTAGATAACAAAGACTTGAATATGATCTTCCCAATAAACATGGGCTTTAAGATGAACTTCCTTCTAACTTCCTCAGAAGGCCTAAGAAACTTTGAAGTTCAGTCAGCCTTGTCTGCATTCTTTGTTTCCATCTTTAGAAATGTAGGTTTCAACAAGGGTTGATTTTGAATGAATTAAGCTGGGAGCACTTCACTGTCTTCAGTGAGGTACAAAACACTTAGAATAGCAAACAACTTGGTCAATGAACAAATCTTGTGCAAATTGAGAATAGTCTTCACTATTTTTTTTTTATTATTTTTTTTTTGTAATGCAGCATTCTTCCCCATCTCTTACTCATGCAGTGTGACTACTTGATTTCTGAGACATTTTAATTGCTTTCTTAACTGGATTCAGAAGAAAGAAAGCTGTTTGTTAGTTTTTTTCTTTAAAACTAAGACAGCTGAGACAGTTAGGAAATGAAGAATCCTTTCCAGGAAAGATGGTCACAAGTAAAAGAGGAGAATTACTGCAGCAGGGCAGTTCAGAAATCCTGAGTGTAAGGG
The DNA here is from genome assembly GCA_030625065.1 of Alectoris magna. NCBI lineage: Eukaryota > Metazoa > Chordata > Aves > Galliformes > Phasianidae > Alectoris > Alectoris magna. The sequence continues at coordinate 68,654,214 of CM060560.1, forward strand.
CTTGGAGAGTTCTGTAAAAAAAAACACAACAAATCAACAAACCCTAAGCCTCAAAGATAACTGTGTGAAAATAGCTGGATTTTGAGGAATATAAAGGTTCTCACTCCACTGGTTATTTATTAGAAGGCCTCATTTACTCCCTCAGTTCCCAAGTTTCATGGAAGGGGTATCAGAACATAAAGTAGTATATTGCATTCAACTGTAATACAGTTTTACAGGAGGCTTCATATAAGACAGGCAAGAATATATTGTTAGCAACAATATCCTAACAACAGACACCATTATGCATTAATTTCCCCAGCTTTCCTCTTTATGTAGCCATGTTCATCTGCCAACCAGCTATTCAAGAGGAAAAATTAATTAGAATGTCCTTTATAATGAATCCACTGAGATCATGTTCACTACTATTCTTGGTAGCTATTCAGCGATATAAAGCAGACATCGTGTTGACTTACCCTTCTCTGTGACGCTGGTGGATCTATTGTATTACTAAAGCAGTGGAAAGCAGTAAAACCACACCTATTTTAATGTTCATATAAAATATTGATCTCTGTTGGGAAAAGGTTTTCATTTTTAACGCATTACATAACATTCCTAACTTTAGCCACAGAGGTTACAGTTTAAGTTATTTGAATTTATTTATATTTTCAAATCGAATAAGAGTTTTTTCTGATTTCTGTAAAAACAAGCAAAACTGTTGAACTGTCCACATCTTCAAGACTCAATAAAAAATCCATAAGACTCATTTAATAACAAAAAACAGTTTTACTTTCTTGATTAGTACACTGGTATCAGACAGTCCTTCTCAGTTCCTGTGTATAGACAGGAACCTTATCTCCATCCTAGACAAAGATATAGGTATGCACCATTTCCCAGGAGTTTGATTTATATAGGAAGGTATGTAAAAACTTCCATGAGACGTCTAGTATCAGGGGACCACACCTACAAAGCAGGACAATGAGGTCAGAGCCTCAGAGATGAGGTGAGGTGAGGTGGGGTAGGGCAAAACAAAGGAATTTTTTTTCATAGAGTTGTGCAGCAATTCAGAATGGAATTGAACAAAAGGGACTGATACTCATTTTTTGACTCAATATCTTCAGCAGTCCTTGAGTACACATTTGTTGAGACACAACAAATCAGGTCACGTGCTTTTTACCAGAAGATAAAGCCTACTTAAACTTCATCTGATTTGTTACTTACTTCTTTTCATTTATTTTTTGTTTGTTTGTTTTGGCATTCCATTGTCTCTTTTTTTCTCAAATTTTCTCAACAACTCTTTTATTTATTTATTTATTCCCTAAGCATATACCTTAGTATTTCTGTATTCCCAAATCTTCATTTGGTAAATCTTTATTCTGTGAATTAGGTGGGACTTGTGTAGATGTGGACTAACTGTAACTGTGTAAAGCAAATCATCAGAGTCAGCAACGTACACAGAGAAATAGAAACTAAATGAAGATTGCTCAGCACAATTTTTGTGGAAAAAAAGTATATAGTACTGCAATTAACAGATATTTTGAAGTGGTTGGGGGTTGTGAGATGCAGATGGCTTTGTGAGCTCTAAAATTCAAATGGTCAGAAAACCTGTGAACATTTTCCCTAATTCAGCAGGTTTAAAAAGAGAGGAGAGTCTCTAAAAGAGTTTGCACCTTTGCATGACTATTTAGTGGCCAAATTTAGAGAAACCTGGTGAAGTGCCATGAGTGACAAATAATCAGTGTAGCACTGTCATAGGTTTGACTAAGCTACAATTACTACTTTGTCACGTACTACAACTGGCAGCCCTGAGTAAGAGCTAGACCTAGATTTTCTGAAGGGCGTGCAAGTACCTAGGCAAGCTCTGCAGCCAAGGACACTGGTGCAGTTTGCTTCTCTCCCACAGCTTCAACATGGAATGAGTTAAATAATGCTACTTGGTCACTGTACCACAGGTGCAGAAGATCTAATGAAGTCAATAATAAAAGTCCTCTTACTGTAAAGTATGTGCCCTGTGTGCAGCTCATTCCCAATATCTTGACCAAGCTTTTAGAGATTTTATGCATTATGTACTTGGCTCCCATTAAGCCAGGACCAGACAAACATCAGGAATTAAATTATCAAAACGTCAAAACAAATTACTTCTCTGTAACCCGTGACTGAGTCTATCAATAATAGATAATGACAGGCAAGGACTCAAATCTCATGCTTGTAGAGAACTGGCTTTTTCTGTGTAATCCATTTGTTTTCTCCATTAGTTGTTCCATACTTATGCACTCCCTTTACATGGCTTGCTCATCTGCACATTATGAATGCAAGCTGTGAGCTCTCTAGGCTGTTTCTATTTGCAGAGTAGGGTCTCACCAGGATTTGTAGCTTCACTGCTAGGAAAACAAACATGACTCGTAACAGGATTTAAACTTTTGTGAGCTTTTCCATCTTAAGAATTAATAAAATGATTCACTAGGCTGTTCTGTTTATCAGTTGAAGTATAATCACATATTATTGTTTTGTTTCTCCTCTGACAAGGTTTTTTTCCTGCATGTTAGGATTCTAGATATCCACAATAAAAGAATCACAATACCTACTATTACACTGTCTATTCATCACAAGTGAGATCTCTTTTAGAACAAGCCAAAATGAAAATAACGACAACAACAACAAAAACAAAGCAGACATGGGGGAGTCCGGTAGTGCTTAATTTGCATTTCATGCTTTTAACAGTGCATCTGGAAAATAAGCTGGTGGAGAATAAGTCATGAGCACTCTGGAACTGCCTGAGCATGTCTAGCACAATGGGGTCTCATTGAGGGGGGATAATAATTAAAATAATAATGAAATGCTAACAATTCTGCCTGCCAGTCTTCTGTCTTCAGAACATTACTATAGTGGACTTGAATATTCTTTGACTGGGTCAATGCTTTTTGCTTTCCTATTATGGAGACTATTTATTCGTTCCTACATCTTTGTGACTTTCCATTAAGAGGGACATTAAATGACATAATAGATATAACCTTGTATTTGGTCAGCAATAGTCAATGAATTGCTGGAGATTTCTTTTTAATTCTTTGTTTTATAGAAGCTCCAAATCAGCTGAGAGAAAATACCATACCAAACTTTCCTTCTGCAACCTAGGGAAATCCGCACCTTTAATCATTTTCCTAAGGGTTAAGAAACCATCCAGATGTGGTTGCCCTACAATTTACAGCCTGGACCTATGTTTAGTTAAAACCTGAATGCGACAACAGAAAAACAGTGGGCTTTTCCGTGTGGCCAAGTGGAATCCGTGCATTCTGTTTTATAATTCAATTTTTATAGTGCTCTTTTTTGAGGAGACTCCCTTCTCTTTCTTTCCTGTCTGTCTTTGATTATTGCTGGGCTGATGCCACTCTCACAGTCTGCGCACTGGAAGACCAAATCTGCATTTACGCAACACCACAAAGCTGGTCCAGCTCCTCAGTCACTCCAGACTTGCATCTGACAGCATACTGGAAGCACAGACCTTGCACAAACTGCCAGTAAAAACCAGCCTTCCCAATTACATTCTTTTAAAAGCCACTATTGTTCTCATTCATGACTGAAGAGCTCAGACTTCAGTTGAAATGCAAAAAAAAAAAAAAGTACAGGCTACACTGAACAGCTTCCAGACATTTCCTCCACCCTCAGTGCATTTGAATCCTATCGTTAGGATAGCAATGGATATGGTTGCTGTTATTCTCTCCAATACAACAAAACCTCCCCAGTTAATTCCAGCTCAACATTTCTCTAATCATTCAAAAAGAAATTTTTCTGTATCAAAAAAGAGGATTTTAAGTGTATAGCAGTAAATAACATTCAAGGCTTAATTTTACTCGTAGAGGAATAGGTGATAGATTAGTTCTGCTGAGACTTCAGTTTCTTTTGTAATTTCCATTGTGATCCCACACTATTTTTCTAACTTTAATTCCAGGCTTCAAAACAATGCAAACGGTTACAATTTATTTTCATTTTAGTCAGTGTTATGGTGGAAAAACAGTCAGAGGAAGATGCCATGAATGGGAGTGTTTTTAACACAATGACACAATGACATCTAGATAGACCTTTCCTCCTGTGGGTTTCTTTTTTTCGTTATGTTTCTTAATTTATTCCTTTTCTATAAATACTGCCTAAAAATATGCTACCATCTTCCCATATGCCAGAAAACAATAAGAAGGCATGATCCTCACTCAAGAGACATGACGATTTGAAATACAGGACAACTGGACAGTTAAATTAGTTATATATAAAACAAGCAACTCTCAAAACTTAAATGAAGAAAACGCCGAGGTTGTATTTTATCTCGGTCACTTTCATTCTTGACACATTTGTGTTAGTAAATGAAAAATAGAGATACAGAACTTACATTGTTTATGTTCCCTGATACAAACTTGAAACATTCAAAATCAGATTGAATTTTTCAGCAAAGCGAACAAAGCTCCTTGACAGGAATGCCCAATATCAGCGTTCATACAGACTTTGGTGCTTTGCATCCCAGTCAAAGCGACAACAGAGAGCAAAGAACTGAGGCCTCCCTCCGTAACACAAGCAAAATAGGTAGATAATTTCAATCCTGTCAGTAGGAAGGCATTCACAGAAAAATGTTAAGGTTTTAGTCCTACTGTTTTGATGCATAAATGACTTTCATTATGAGAAAAACCTTCTTAGTAACCAGAAGCCTTTGTTAAAGGAGAGTGCAAGGTAATTTTTCATTAAGAACAGCCCGTGGAGAATATAAAGACAAAGTTTTTTTTTGTTGAATGCATGCCTGGACAGAATTAATCCCTCAGTATGGGATCACTGAGAGTCTCCTGCAGAGTTTCGACCCAAACTGGCCATGAAGCTAGGAAGGGAACACTCCTCACGTTTCCCACTCAAGGTATCCATAAAGATGACTTCAAGCTCATTGCAAGAGGAAGGATGGAGAGGTCCAGTGAAAGCATGACTATGTAGTATAATGACTAGGACATTCAACTGGGAGGCATGAGAGCAGTTGTGTATTTACTTTCAGTATCAAATTTGCAAAGTCCGCAGTTGTTCATATGAAATGCACAGCACCCAAGCAAGAGATTTGTACAGCCTCTGAGCAACCTAGTAGTAATTCCCAACACTAAATAGTTGACCCATGTCGGTGGGGCATGCTGTTGTCTCAAAACATCAGTGTTTGTCCCAGCTATTTTTGGGAGTGCTTTTTTGGAATTAGCTGCCTAAAACAAACTCTTTAGGGGCAAAATGAAAGAAATAATATCCATCACATCTAACAACCTAGTGGTTCAGCATTATGTGGGAAGTAATAAGGAATGATAACCTTGAGGATCAGGCTGCTTCCATAAAAGAAGACAAGTTGGGTTCCATTCCCTATTTGCTTCAGTATTCAAGTATTTTATACATTTTGTAAGTAACACTGATTAGTGAGAAAAAGACTTTCCTCAGTGGCATACCCACTGGACAGGAGGTGATGTTGGTTCAAATCTTGACAGGCAAAGAAGAAATCAAACAGGATACTGCATGATTTAGATGAATTTTCTCACCAGTGCAATATTAGGAAGGCTAGGAACCACTGCTTTAAGCACAGACTTATGCAGTCTAGATACTCAGAACAGATTTATAAAAGCAGTCCCTTGAATGAAATTATTAGAAATATATGGGTTCCTGTTGAATCATTTATAGACTAGATGCACATACTCTGGTTTGGCAGTGGAATTTGTATTCCTGTGAGTTAAGGTGGCAGCTGAAGGAGAGTTCTGAAAGTTGCATGAGCACATTATACTGATGTAAATTCCTTCATGGTATGGAGATGGAAGTTGGCTTAAAAAAACCCTATGCTTAATGAGATGAAAAAGATCTGTTCTTTTAATCCCTTCAGAAGAATAAAGTAGTAAAGCATATTCTACCTCCCTCTGGATTACATATGAGGAATCCTCATATTTTTTAGTGGATATATTTATTATTTTATTTAGTAGATATAATAGCTACCTTATCCAAACATCCTCTTTCTTCCCAGTCCTTCCTTCCATATTGCCTGTTTCTTCCCTGTTGGTTGGGGGAAGCACTTCTTGGTCTCACAGGTCATTGTCACACACTGTCACTGACTCTTGGTCGTATCACGCTCAGCCAGCACCCCTCACACAAATTTGAGCTGCAGATGTATCTTTGAGGTGCCAGAAGACTAAAATACACATACAATGGTAAACAAAGACGAGGCAAAAGGTCAGGGAGGGAAGTGGAGGAGGTCTGGTGGGAAATAATGAGCTGAGAATTTATACACTTCTGCTGTTAGGAAGGAGGGCCTCTTGGAGCAGATTCTCAAACAGTACACAGCCCTTGAATTGATAGAAATAGGCCTCTGATAAATGAAAAGCTCCAGCTCACTTCCCTACCTCCCCTACCCAGGCTCTTTCCTGGGTGCTATATAGGAATGAAATCTTGCTTTCCCTATGCTGCACTTCCTGCCAGACAGATGTCTCTGGGCCCACTCCCCACTGGAGAACCCTTCAGCACCACTGATGGATTCTCCCATGTCACTGGTGTGTGTGACTGACTGGCTTCTTCCAGAAAATCACATGTTCATGAGGCCAGTTGTTCTCCATACAAGGCTCTGGAAGGCAGTAAAGTTTTCAGCATATGCAAGTTGATAAAGGCCTGACTACAGGGAAACATAATTGCCTGTATACAGCTGGAAGTAGGAAGAAGAGAAGTTTTTAAACAAGAGGGAGTTAATTCAGAGTAATAGGATAGAATCAAGAAAGCAAACACTGGAAAATAAGGAAAAATACCTCCTGACAGTAAGATCAACCCTGAGTAAGAACAGGCAATGTAAGAAAGGGGAAAAAAGGCATGTCATAAAATTATATAATGATCTGGGTTGGAAGGGATCTTTAGGATCACCTAATTCCTACCCCCCCCTGCTATAGGCAAGGAGACCTCCCACTAGACCAGTTTGCTCAAAGCCCCATCCAGCCCGGCTTTGAATGCTTCCAGGGAGGGGGCATCCACAGCCTCTCTGAGCAACCTGTTCCAGAGTCTCACCACCCTGACAGTAAAGAAATTCTCCCTAACATCTAATCTAAGTCTACCCTCATCCAGTTTAACAGCATTTCCCCTCATCCTGTTGCCATTTGCCTATAAAAAGTCCCTCCCCAGCTTTCCTGTAGGCCCCCTTCAGGTGCTGAAAGGCCGCTGTAAGTTCTCCTTGGAGCCTTCTCTTCTTCAGACTGAAGAGCCCCAACTCCCTAGGCCTGTCCTAATAGGGGAGGTGCTTCAGCCCTTGGATCATCACATTTTAAATTAGATTTAACACAAGAAAATGTGCTGTGGGCAGCATGACTGTACAGGTAAAGAGATGTCCTGACTGATCTAGTAATACTCTTTTCAACCAGCATTCACTGATTGGACAAAAGTTCCAATCACAACTGATCCTGACCCCAATTTTTAGACTTCATATAATCTTTCATATTATCATCAGGAAAAAAAAAAAAAGTTATCTTTTTAATTTTTGTTACCTGCTACTGTACATTGTTGCAGATTGAAGCTGCAGATGCTTTAACTGTGGGCTGCTTTCTTGGGCTCCCTCCAGCCCAACTGGCAACACCAAAGCAATGGAGAGTTTTGGGGAGGGTGTGCACTGTTTATTTCTGCTTGTTTCAAAGCCAAACAAAACCTAGGAGTGTATCCAGAGGTTAACAAGCAAAATCTATTCAAGAGTAGCTGTAATTCCCTTGAGACAGACATTTGGTTCGGATTCAAAACCATAACTCATCAAACTCATGTAAAAGCTTTAGAGAGAAAGTAACAGGAGGTAAGTTATATTCTCACCTCCCGTGAGCAAAAGGAGAGCTACAAGTCGTGAAGAAGATGGGGAAAAAGAGGAGAGATGAGGCTGCCTTTGAAGTAACAAAGGCCACATAGCGCCTTACTGGGACTATAATAGATATTTATTTCAAGACTTGTCACCACCTGAGGCTTTGTTTAATGATTTAATTATGAACATAGTGTTTTCTGGATAGAGTAGGTGGGTTCAAAGGAAACCAAGGTGTGTAATATTAAAAAATAAAGACCCTAAAATTACGCCCAGGGTATAGAAATGTGTTTTGTCGTTCTTGCTTTCAGCATAAGAGAAAGATATCTTCTGGGAAGTCTGGCTTGGTTGTTTTTACAGCTACAGGGATATTGCTAAATACAGCATGTAGACTCTGCTGACTGGAAATGCCCACTCACCACCTACATATTTACTGTGAAACCAAAGCAACAGCAGAACACATCAAGGCTGGTGTTATCAAGTAATATTAAGTTAATATTAAGTTAATATCAGAAATGCTTTCATTTTCTCAGAAGCTAAGCAAATCAGCTAGACAGTGAAATCTCAATTACTGGTGCAACAACCCATACATAGGTCTAAGGAGGCTTGAACCAACTATCAGACATTGCCTCAGATTTTTCCAGCTTCTTTTTGCAGTCTCTCTGCTTAATCCACAGAGTGGTTTCAGTGAAACCTGATAGGTCACTAGTGGGTTTCTTCCTACAACCCATTTTCTTCCTCTGCAGTCTCAAATGCTAATTCAGGTTTGGTATGCAAATATCAGAAAAGAGAGAGGTCTGTGTAGATATATTAATTAGTATACTGATTTTAATGACTGAATATTAATTTTTAGGAGGCAAACATGGAAATGGCTATAGCTATTGCAGTAATTTGATATTTTTGGAGGGTGTTCTAGAGACTTACATTTCTTTAAAAAGTCCCTCTCTTACTCTGCTTCATGATGTTGCAGTTTTATACTCTCTTTATACATTGACTCTGGATTGTCTTTCACCTCTTGTACAATTTTTATATACAAATCAAGAGTATTTCACTGTATAAACACACACCCAAATGAGGCAAGTGGAACCATTTCTGTTCCCAGCCACCTGGTCTATTTCATAGTTTCAACAAAGCAATTACACAGCTGAACATAATCTCCAAGGAATTTGATGCATTTTCACAATAGAATCTTGGCTAAGAAATTCTGAGTTTATATTTATCATCGTTATTTTTATAGTCGTTGGCAACAGTACACAAGGAAATCAAGGAAGGTCAGTTTCATTATTTCCCCAAAATGCTAAACATTTTCACCACGTGGCTAGTAGAAAATATTGTAAGTAAAATACCGTGGGGAGATGAGGAAGTACTCACTAATCAATATATTTAAAACACAACGGCAGGTGCGTGCTAAAAATCTGGGAAATGATCCTAAGTGATCTGAAATTGTCTAACATCATCGTTGCTAAAAAAGCCCCACTTATATTTGCATAAAACTCAGACAATGATGCTTTTGATAATATCTCTACACAGTCTAGAGAAAATCAGAATATAATACAAGTTTTTGTTTGCTCTTTTGTAAGTGAGAGAGGAGACCAGAGTCTCTACCTCCTGCCATTGAGCTATGTTTTCAGTGAGTCTGTAGGTGCAATGAATTTGTCTTCACTACTGAAGAGCTATCTGAAATATATCCCTTCACCTTTTTTCCAAATATGGCCTTTGACAAAGGTGAAAGAATGTCAGAATGTGTTGCTCTTAACCATCATAAATGCGTTTCTAGAATACTGTTAAGAATTCTGTGAACTGTCCCGAAGTCTTTGGTGACTCACCTCTATCTTCTTTATGTTTCATTTTAACACAGATGCTACATGGTGCCTTTTTTCCTACCATGCTCCTGTGCCATATGGTCTTACCGGGAGACCAGTAAGAGAAGAAAAAGGCTTTGGAGGTCAGGATTTAATTTAAACATTCACTTGAGTGACAATCAGGAAGTCGTTTTATCCTTCTGCACATCAGTTTTCCCTCTGGACAGCCATTCGTAACATACGTGACACTGAAATTTCCGTGTGGGTGGCTCTGTTATTAATTGTTTGCATGACATATCCAAGGGTCTTTGTCACAGAGTCAACCCATCTGCACTGAACACAGTACAAAGCAGATAAACACACACACACAGCTTGTAAAATCATGTGTTAGAGACGAAGCAACAATGATCCATAATGCAAACAACATTAATACTAGCTGTCTTTCACGACTCTTACATTAGAAAATCCTGGAGAAAGCAGAGCTTTGAAAATGAGACAAGTAGATGAAACATTCACTAAAAATGACTTAGTCACAACAAGTTTCCTGCTCACCAGCAGATTGTTTTGAAAAGCTGATATCTGCAATACTTGAAACAAAGCAGCTGTTTTCAGCTACTCTCTCCACAGTAAGTCCTGCATATCATATATAAGGCAGGGATGCATGGAGGCAGCTAGTGCCTGCATGATGTCACCCTTGAGCGATTGAACATCTGAGCTTTGTCTTTTTTTCATAAGGTGTTTTTTTTTTTTTTTTTTCATTAAAAAAGCCAAAATGTCTACTCTGTTATCATAGCCCATCCTACAAAGGAATTACAGCCGTCTAGTTTGTCGGAGTTCACTTATTTTTCACTAACGGTGCCCACATTTCATTCTTTTTGCAGTGTACGAAGACATTAATCTTGATTTTCTAGTAATCAGCCCAAGGATTTTAACACTTAATATTTCATGCGATGAAAGCAAAGATCTGTCATCATGATATAATTAAATTCTCTCTCATTGACCCTTAAAATGTTTAACAGCACTTCTTGCAGCCATATAATTACAGTAAATCGCAAGGAAAGCTTCCAAATTCAGTAAACCTCTTGAATAACAACTGCATTCTGCATTCCTGAAACCACAGCTGTTCGCTTCGCTGTTGAGATGTATTTAAAGGGCCTTGAAGTAGTGACAACTATACGGTCATAGCAATATTCGGTCGAAAATTCTACTGACATCATCGTTGATTTGTTAGATATCAGAGATTGCACTGCAAAGTGAACTTTTCTATTCAGAACTTGTTATTGAGGATTTGAGCTAAATAAATTATTAAATGCTTGGTGTTTTTTTTCCTCTGGCCTCAGTAACCAGAGGCCATACAAACAATTAGCAGTTACATACATTTCTGATAAGAGATAATTAAGGAAGAATACAAATATTAGAAAGAAAAAAAAAAAGAATACCTTTGTGTGCCATTCAAAGGTAAGATTCAGGAACAGAGAAATGAAAAATTAAATATCAGAGCAAGCTTTAAGACTGCTAGTCCTTAACAAGCTCTGTTTCAATCCCCCCGTATAGGATTGCATTGATAATTTTGTACTGAAAAAAAAAGTAAGTTTTTTTCTTTCCTCAAATGCCCTCTTTTCAGTGAAGAACTTCTATGCATTGACTGTCTGGATCACCATACGTACCAAAAGAACTCCACAAACATCATTTTAAATGACTGAAAATACATAATTTTTCCCATCTGCAGCCTCTGCTGGTGTGTTTCCTGGCCAGGTATTTCCCTCTCCAAGCCCTTCTTGCAGCACTCACCATGCACAGCTAATTCACCAACCAGTCAGAGCAGTGGAGCTGCCTTCCTAGAGACCTCAGGGCAGGGTGAGAGCAGCCACCCTCCTGATTCGCACCAGCAAAGCTCTGTTCTCCATAAATCTGCTTTCCTTAGACTTTTCCTGCTGATCAAAGAGTCACCCAGTGATAATGTGGAGCAGGAATTGAGTTTTTTTGGCTGCTGGATGCAGACATGACAGCACTCAAGGTTAACAGATGTTTCTGCTTTATCAGAAAATGATCTCAGCTTCCACCCCCAAATTTTCCCCTTCTAGAGGAAAATCAGCCCAAATCAGTTGAGCAGATATTTGAGGAGTGGGAGGAGGGCTGTGCTGCCTTTCATCCAGGCACCAGCGGGAGCTCAGGACAGCTCTGGCACTTCCATTTCCCCATTGGGAGCACACAGGACAGTCAAAAGCCATTTTGCTCTCTTTCTTACCCCATGGCACATTCAAGGTAGTTTTCAAGGCTGTGATATGCTTCCCCATAGAGCAGCTGGGACAGGGGCCAGTAGTCCAGCTCATGGTCCAGAAATGTGATTCTGATTTGAATTTTGTGATGGGTAAGGGAGTTGCGCTTAGCTTTCCTGGCAAGGAAGGGCGGTTGGCCATAGCCTTTGTATCACAACACAAAGTGCAAACCCCAGAGCTGGAGAACGCAACAATATAGAAGGAGTTTGGCTCAGCCTCATTTGTATCACTTGCAGCATTGCTGTGTTGTGCAGCTGAACCATGACCGCACTGCATGTAAATGCTAACAGATCACCACTGTCATGAAAGGGCAGAGGGACTTTGCAGCCAATTACCTGGAGTAAAAGGTTCACACCCACCTCACAGCTGTTTGCCTGTAGTTTGGAAAAGGCCTAAAAATGTTGGGAGAGCAAGGAAAGGAGCTCGTGATGGTATATCCTGCTCACGGAAGCCTCCCCCAAGGACCTGTAACCATGGAAGTGCAGGGGACGGGTTACGAGCATGGGTGCTTGGTAGGCACAGCTGTGTTGTGGCTGGGTGGGGACTGGGAGGCTCAGCGGCAACTCCCATCTGAGAGGAAGAGTTCCTTCAAGGCAGGGAGCAGCGCTGCCTGTGGATGCGGGGTGAGCAGTGTCTGCCCCCTGCCCCAGCTCCCTCCAGAAACAGAGGCGCCTCAGCAGACTCACCTGCACCATTCAGACAGACCTACTCCCAGGGGCAACATACTAAAAACATTTTCTAAAAGTTTTTCCTTCCTAAGGAGGTTTCTGTTCCATCCAAGAGGAGGCAAACTAAATCTCTCAATTCAAGTCCTTTCAGCCTCATTCCTTTTTAATTGTTTCTGGCTCGGTGACAGATTCCCGTTCCTACCCCAGTGCTCTTTCAGATCTGGTCTCTTCCCCCCGCAAGCTGTCAGAGCTCTGCATTCTCTCTCTGGCTGCTATTTAACATCCCTGTGCAAACCCCAGACCACAAGCTCTACCCCACAAGTCCTTTTTTTATTTTTTTTCCCTTGGACCATGCTTACAGACTCTCATCTTACTGAGAGAAAATGGAAAAAGACCACTCCTTACTTTGGCTCCCAAATTTCTGCTACTGTTACAGAAACTGTGCTGAGAGGCAGCAGAGGTGTGCAGCTTTTTGGTTCTCACCCCACACGGTGCCATGCAGCAGTGTTTCACCAGAGAGACAGCTCTTAAACCACGTTCCCAGGCTGTGTGCAGGTGGTTGGGAGGTACCTAGCAGTGAAGCACTGCTCTGTGCCACCTACAGGTTCAACAGGCTCCTGCGTTCCTCCCAGCACTGTGATATATGAAAAAGATCTGCTTTGCCCCATTCCCCGTTCACTGGCACACCTCCAGTCCTTGTCCATGTCCAAGGATGCTGAAAGCAGGATAAGCTTTGTTAGTGCTGGCAGAGATAGAATTATTACAGAATTTTAAGAAGTAAGTTGACTCCAAAAGCTACAGCACTGGTACAACTTGGGACCATTTCATGTCCTATCACTGTCCTATCACCTGAGAAAACAGACCAACAGTCTCTGCACTACAACCTCCTGTCAGGCAGCTGTAGAAAGCAATGAGGTTTACACTCAGCCTCTTCTCCAGACTAAACAACTTCAGTTTCCTCAGCTGCTCCTCAGAAGTTTCTTTTTCTAGTCCCTTCACCAGCTTCATGCTCTGAAGCACACATGCCTGTGCTCTACTCTGCACAGGCTCAAGGGTCAAATGACCTTGTAGTGAGGGGTCCAAAACTGAACACAGTACCCGAGGTGCAGTCTCATTAGTGGTGACTACAGAGGGAAATTCACTTCCCTAGTTCTACTGGTGAGGCTATTTCAGATGCAGGCCTGGATGGCCCTGCCTGCAGCAGAGGGGGTTGGATCTTGATGATCCTTGAGGTCACTTCCAACCCAAGCCATTCTATGCTTCTGTGATTCTATGCCATCAGCCTCCTTGGCCAGCTGAGCACACTGCTGGCTTCTGTCCCAATGGCTGTTGATCAGTACCCTCAGGTCCTTTTCTGATGGTCAGTTTTCCAGCCAATCTTCCCCAAGCCGATGCTGCTGCATAGGATTGTTTTGACGCAAGTGCAGCACCTAGCATTTGGCCTTGCTGAATGACATATGAATAGATAGATCTAGCCCATCCAGATCCCTCTGCAGGGCCTTCCTAACTTCAAGCAGATCAACACTCCTACCCAACTTGCTGTCACCTGCAAACTTACTGAGGTTGCACTTAATCCTCCCATCCAGGTCACTGATAAAAATGTTTAAAAAAAAACTGGCCCCAGTATTGAACACTTTGGCACACCACCAGTGACCAGCCACCAACTGGACTGAACTCCATTCACTTTGAGAGCAGTGATCCAGACAGTCTGTCACACAGCAAACTTCATGTCTGTCCAAGCCATCAGCAGCCAGTTTCTCCATGAGAATGCTGCTGGTGTTACTTTACTAAAATCCAGGTAAGCAGTCCATAGCATTTCTCTCCTCTTTTAAGTAGGTCATCTCAACACTGAAGAACAGGTTCTTGAATTATTACAGAAGTAATGCTTCCTATCTCACGATCATGTTAAATTATAAGCTAAGGTCACAGGTATCATTAATTTGATGATGAGTCTATTTTTCAGTGCAGAAGGGCAACCTAAAGCAATAAGAAACCATATTGGAATCACAGCCCTCCTGAATCAAATGCCATAGCTACTTATATGACCTTGACATACCTGAGAAGTGAGTATTTAATGATTACTTAGTTAAGCTGCTGCAGTTTTTAACAAAGAAAAAAACCACCCATGGCTTTGGGTTAGAACTTTTTAGAAAACACCTTTCTTTTTCTTTGAAAATGCTCCCATTGGATGTTCCATGGACAATGCTTTGTGAGTGATACCTCTCACACTCACAGGTCCTAATGATGCTATCACATAATTTCAGAATTGCTAGTATTTTGCAGACATAAAGATCAAAGAATACACATTTCATTTTTAAAATATCAACTTCAACAGACTCGCATGGGTACAGCAAGCACTCCTGTGACCAAAGTCTCAACAGTCTTGAGCCTCATTATACTCTAAATTCATATTTAGTGTCAGAGGAATGGTTGGTAACCCTTGCAGCCAGAGACGGTTCCTCCAGATGTCAGTGATCAGTGATCAGTCTAAGAAAATATCGAAGCTCCTTTGCCATTTATTTAAACTCTCAGTGTAGTCTCCACTTCCCAATTCAATTATATCCCTCCTTTTTGAATCAGGAGCATCAGGAGGAATCGGAGCTCTTTGTGCACAACAGTCCTCGCTATCTCACCATACCTTACTGTGTGTGCTATGTATCTAAGACTGTGAATAATAGCACTTGATTCTAAAACATACTGTATTCAAAATACAGAAAGCTGAAAGCGGAGAGCATTCCTGTATACGGTAGTGTATAGCCATTAAAGTGCTTTTAATAGCACTGTAGTTCATTTCTAAAAGAAAAAAAGGTGTTTTTTTTTTTTTTTTATTTAATTTTTTGTTTGTTTTTTTACAGCACACGGTGGATTATAAATTCATGGTTTTCATATGAGAAGAGGATATTCTGTGATCCCTGACACTAAAAAGACAATTCACGGGGGACTAATGCTTGCCAAGTTATCCAAGGAGGAGCACAAATTCTCATCAATTAAAATAGGAAATGAGTGAGGAAGACCGTTTCATTTTCCTGTCCTTCTTTTCAAGATTAATTCTTAAACTCTAAATTTAGAAGGGCTTGGAACTAAGCCTGGCTGAAACAATTGAACTATTTTCCATTGTTTGAAAATAAATACAACCATTCTGGAATACTCTGTATAGTACTTCTGTGGTTATTTCACTTTATTTATTAATTTATTTGTTTTAGTATGAGAACAATTCTCCCTTTATTCTCCAGTCACCAAAAGGCCAAGAACAATTCAGATTCTGTTAATTAACAGTGGTCACACATTCCTTGAATCAGTCTGGAATGTTTTTCTTTTTCTTTACATGGCATTTCAGAAGAGGGGGATTAAAAAAAAAAATAAAAAATAGGTGGTGTTATAACTGTATGTACATAAACAGATTGCTAAAGAAACAAAGAGCATATCACAAGAAAGGCATTACTTGGAAAGGGCATTAGTCTTCCTCTGTTTCCAATTAAATATATTCCAGGCCAATTCCCATGGCGCAGTTTTCAGTTGCAAAAGAAAGATGCACTCTCTGTTTTAGTAAAAACCGAAGTATCAAAGCGAATTATGCTGTTTACACCAGGAGTCTTGCATGAGCCATAGGCTGCTGGAACAAAGCTGGGTAGGTGCAGAGAAATGCATGTCCTCAGACGTATTGCACAGCTCTGTGACACAACCCAAGGAACAACTGCATGGCTGCTGCAGCCTTTGCCTTTGATTGCTTTTTATGCCAGAGGTAACTTTTCTTTTCCAAGATTTTCTGAGAGGTCCCACTGTGCTCCATTCCCGTGTGCCTGTGATGAAAGAGTTGGCCGGTGAGTTGAGCGTCCTGCTCGCACTCATGGTTCCTGGAAGGGCTTTTTGGTGGTGACGTGCTCTCTGTCTTCACTCCAATTAACTGTACAGAAGCTCCTTTGCACTTATGAATCATCCAGTCACAGCTGGCAGAAATGCAAGCACCACATTACATGACTTCACTATCTGCCTGGCTGTCATGTTACCATCAAAAAAAGCAGGGTGGAAATAAGTTTCTCGTGAAACTTCTTTAACTAGCAGACATGTACTTTAAGCAGCAGTCGGTATTCTTTGTACTCAGTGCACACCCATTTTCTGCCCCTTGGTTCGCAGAGAGCTGGGTCCCTGATGTCAGCCCCCTCCTGGAGCCAAGTGCTGTGCCATCCTTCCAGACCTGAGAGAAAGGAGGCTGAATAACATGGCTGTTTAAAAAAAGGCTTCTGAGCTGCTGGAAACTTGGTTTGACACATGAAACTGGAGGAAGTAACACTCTTCCTACCGTAAGCTGTGTGACATACAAAAACGGTGTGCAGCAGTTAGTATTATGGCATGGTCCATTGTATGGCTTCAGGCCTCCGTAAGGTACAGAGAGGCTGAACGCAGTTTTTGAGAGGATGAGGAGCTGAGCAAGTTCCTTAGCTCTGTTGTTTAACTCTGCTGAAATTCTGAAGTTAAAGTTGAGAGAATAAGGAATGAATTAGTTTCTTGGCTGTTTGGAAAACTTTATTCAATAAATAATTTATTTTTAGATTTTAATTAGTTTGATTTTAAACTAAAACAAAAGTTTTGCATGTTTTATTCACTTAACTTGCAGGGACGGTTCCAAAAATGTCATCAGAGATGAATGCAAATCATTGTTCTGAAATGTTTAAGCAAAAGTCAAAACTTTTCCCAAGTTCTTCTCTTTTTTTTCTTCTTCTTTTTTTTTTTTTTCCCCAAATTAATTTACTTAATTGGATCTTTGAAACCCTGAGTCCCTCTGGTGTCGTATAAGATACCGAGTATGAGAACTGCGTAGAAAACTTTCAAAACCAAGGAAATATTCCCTCTCCCATTCCTGAGATGTTGCTATTCTTTAGTTTCAAGGACTTTCTTCAGCCATAGAAAACTGCATCTGCCTTACATCAACTACTTCATGGGTGGCGGGGTTTTCAGTTGGATTTGGTTTTATTCTTTTTCTGTATAGGGGAGACAGTGTCAAAGGAAAGGAGCACTGAAGATTTTACATTTTTGAAGTCACTTTTTCAGTTTGAAAAAAAGAAAGCTATGGTGACAGCATGAAGCATTTCTGTTAGAGAAGTTTGGATATGAATAGTTGAATAAGTTGAATAAATTCACTTGAATAAGTGAAACATATTTGTTTCACTTATTCTCTTACCCAGAGATCCTGTTTTCTTTCCCCCTCGCCCGCCCCCCCCCCCCCCCCCCCCCCCCAACTACCCCCAGATCCTCTTACTGACTTCCTGCTATTTTAAACCTGCAAAGTAAGAGAGATTGGGTAAATGAAACAAAGGACATTAATAGAAAAAATTGTCTTTAGAACTTTAGTACTGTATTCTAAGACCTTATTTTAAAGAGTTTTAGTGAAAACATGTTAGTGAAAATTATTTTAAAGACACGAGCGAGATAGATAGGATTTTTTCTCTCTCTTTCTTTTAGAATACTTTGGTCTATTTCTGATTCAGTCTTTTGTATGAGTCACAATAATGCGTTGCTTCAGACTGTAATTTATTGTTGCTATCCCCCATAACACCTTGACAAGAAACAGGATCAGAGATGTCTCACATAGAATAAACAGAACTGAACCCCACTGAATGTCACCCTCAGCGAGGAAACAGACTTGAATATGAAGAAAATGCTTCCAAAACAATACAGGAAAATACAGCTACAGATGTCTTTAAAGTGAACTAGCCAGTAAATGTGACAACTTTTGGCAATTTATGAAAATATGTTGTAACTCAAACCTGATTTTCAAGGTGTTTTTTATTTTTCCTTCCAATACATCCTAAACTATGGCCCTACGCAGAGGAAAAAAAAAAACCCGACACTTTTGGATAACACACTCTAAAAGTGACTGTTTCTATAATCTTTTTGCAGCTTTTCCCTTTTTAGTCCTTGAACCTATGCCAATCTAACATCAACCAAAGAGATTTAAAGAGAAAGAATTTATGGACTGAATTATTTCGAGTGCCATGAAGTGTCCTCTGCTCATTGTATAGAAGCTTAAGGGTGCCACAAGATAAATTTCTCCTCCTCTGCATTTTTATTGCACTAATTACTATTACTGTTTTCCATCCAGGTAAACACTGTTTTTAAGGGGAATAAAAGAGGTTTTTACACTTTTTCCAAAGACTTGGATGTTGACACAACACAAAAAGTATTTAGAGTACTGGTGAATGACAAAAACCTACAGTTTGATTTCAGGAGGTAAGTGATCCCCAAACTGAGGAAAGGGAAAAATGGAACCCCCAGCATGTCACAATGCTATTTTACTGAAAGCACCCCTGTAAGACCTAATACAGAGCAGAGGACAACCTACAACGATTCACCATGACCTGGATTGAGAAATGTCCTGTAGATATGTCAGCTTCACTGTTAGATTTTAGCTGGTGATGTAGCTGGAGCTTTTCTGTTGCATAAGTTTTGACACGTGGGTGGGAGAGAGGAATAGTTTCCAACTTCCTCTCTTTTTATTCCTCTTATTCATTAGTTGCCAGTTTTAATCCCCAAAGTGAAGAATTTTAAACAGCCCACCTTCCTGATACCTGTTTATTCAGACAACATATTATATATGAAAAGGTTTGGTATTTTTTAATATCTTCTTGAATTCATAGATTTTCTTTATTCACTTGCCAAGTCAATGTATTAAAGTATTACAGTGTGTTAAACAAATTAATGCATTAATTTCAAGCATGTCATATTTTGCATGCTAATCATCACCAGCTGTATAAATAAAATCTTAAGTAGTTAATTACTGGAACAATCTGCAGGGTCTTAAAACAGATTTTGCACACGCACATTCAGAACCCAAAAATTAGCCATCCCAAAATTGGGGGTTAACAGGAAAACTGGACTGAAGAGCAATGGTCACTCCGTTACCAGTGTCTTGTCTAAAAAGAACAAATCCCCATTCCACAGCAGCCAGTGAAACAACAGACCCACACTCTAACAACGCTCACATAAGTGATCCATGACCAAAACTTCCTTCGTGAATCAAGCAAGGTTTTGCTGGGAATTACACCAGGCACAGTCCATTCATGTCAAGATTTTAAAATGGGTTCAAAGTGCTCTTTGAATTTTGTGTCGCTTTGCACTGTTTAGCAATAGTCACGCTCTCCAGGGGAAATACTCACAAGAGGGAATAGAAGGACTTCAGCTATGCTCAGTTGTGAGAACTTCAGCTCAACTGAGTAGATGTAAAGCTTCTCCTCCACCATTTAGCTTACAAGAGGGAAATAAAATATTTCCTACTTCTATTTATTCACTCAACAGTAAATACTTATCAGCATTTTTTTTTTTAGTTTCTTCTCTAAAATACATCACTAAAATGGGTAAAACATTGACAAAAAATAAGAATAAAATGTTGAGAAGTGCTGATGAATTTCTAAAAAAAAAAAACCCTCTTTATATCAGTAAAAATGAAAAGTATGCCACTTGTGAAGGTCTTACTCTATCAACACAGTCAAACAACCCTATACTGGTAAAATACTCTTGCAACATCTATATTAGAAGAGGTTCCTAAATTAAGTAAGTATGATTTTCTTCTTTATTGAGAAATAAATACCAAGTCAGAGAAAGTGTTGTATATTACACACAACTTGAAACACTTACTTAAGCACTGAATAGCTAAGAATCTTTTCTCAGTAACTACATCAAAAACTGAGCTAATAATCAACTTCTGGAGAAAAATAAAATGGACTGCCCCAGAAAAGCTGAGTTCTTCTAATGGTCGGTCTTACTCTTTGCTAAGTTGTTGATCACACACTCAAAGTGGCTGAAAGAAAACAACAGGCCCTTCCCTGCATAGCAAGAAAGCTTACAGTAAGAGTCTGAGCAGAGCAGGGATCTCAAACCTGACACATGGCGTGCTTGAGAAAACTGCTTTTTTCTTCAAGTGACTTACACCAGGAGCAGTATATTCTTAAGTGAGCAGCTGATAAGAGTTATATTATAAAGAGGAGTAAAGAGGGGGAGATGTGGTGTTTTTTTTTTCTTTTTGACATTTGCCATGTGTATGGGAACTGTTGAGTCACAGCCTGAACCACTGATTGATCACCTGAGGCAAGGATTGAGTCAGCGATGGAAGCACAGATGAAGGCAATTCAGCTGTGTGACTGGAAGGGGTGGAGCCTGGCTGCACCTCTCCTAGACCCCATTTAAAGGCTGACTGCCACTGGGGAAGGATTTCTTTCTTGAGCTTGCTCCTCTTGGAGTTTTCTACTATGAGCCTAGGATACAGGTGAGGTTTTTTTTAATCATCTCTTTCTACCGTGACGATCTTTCTAACTATAAGCCTTTAAAGTATCATCCTAACCACACCACTCTGATAACTGTACATTTGTTAATTGTACACCATGATAGTAGGAGCATCATTATGGTAACATCCATGAGCAGTGTTAGCATGGCTACATATAAGTAATGGTGAGGGGACCCAGGATGCTTCTCTTTTACTTCTTCCATTCTGTGTTGGGCACCCAGGGGTAGAGAGTGTTGGTGCTGGACCACAACACAGGTGTCTGTGGAGGTGTGGGAGGAGGGGAAAGATGGGGGAAGTTGGGACCCTAAGGATGTCAGGGTGTGTTACAGGGCTAGCAGGGAGCCTGTGGTACAAATATAGGACTGGGAAACTCCCCGAATGCCCAAGGGGTGAGGATGATGCGCATTTGTGGCTGGTGGGGGCATGCCTGGGCTGAACAAGGACTGAAAAGAACCTGGACCTATCTACCTGATACTCCCAGCAGCTAGATAAAACTGTTGTTGCACTAGCTGAAGCTTTTTTTTAATTAACAAATAAAAAAAGTACAGTAAGAAATATGCAAATATTGTTTTTTTAATTAGAGGAAGAACCCTCATATCATAGTGCTCATTCCTAATAGTCAAACAACAGTACAGTACACATAGTGTATTATTACTGTAATAAAAATATTATCTACTTCCAGGATTGCAACTTTTAAGTATAAAACTCTCCCTTCCCATTCCAATCACATAAATGTTTGTTAATTAACCTGCAAGTTGACTTTTCACTATAGTTACTACTGGTTTGGTGTTGTTTTTTTTTTTTCTGCTAGTTTCTAATTTTTCTGGATAGACTGAAAAAAATCACAACTCAGCTTGATAGAATTTTATAATATTCTTCGTTTAACAGATAATTCTGAAACTTGACTTACAGTCACATCTGGCATATTTTTGGAGGGTAGATGGAAGGAATCTAAAGAAAGGAAGGCTAGGCTTCCAACTGGATATTCACTTACTGTCCCAGTGAAAAGTGGCCTGAAGACTGAAGCCAAGACAGAGGAATCAAGAGATCAAGAGGAAACCTCCTGATATCTGAATATACACAGATTTATGAAGCGTGGGGCAATATTCAGTTGCAAAAATGGCAACTGCTTACAACCATTTCTTACTAATATTATATTGCTATCAGTATTTATAGTGAAACCATTACTTAGGAGGTCCCAGAAGGGTGGACTTTCGACAAAGTGTTTCAATTTTTTTGAAAAAGCTGAATGAACCATGCAGATGAGACAGTTTTAGGGGCTGTGACCAGTACTTACGTGAATATGATCCACAAAGACAGTTAAAGATCAGTAAAACCTACCTGCTCTGCATTACTGAAAAATTGTAATTTAGATGACCTTTGTTGGAGAAGATTCTGAGTTATGTGTAAAGCCAAAAAATATTCAGCACTCAAGTTACTGAAAACGAACAAAAACTCTATCGATCATACAAAAAAAGCTTGGGTAAGAACAAGGTGCTAAACTGAATTCTTTGCAAATACTAAGTTCCTGAATGTTAGCAAGCACATGTTCTAAGTGAGCAGTTATTTTGATTCATGTCTAAGACATGACTAAAAGTTTGCCAGGGCTTACTACAGTGTTCCTTCACTTTCCATTAGCAGTTTTTTAAAGCACAACATAGAGCTTTATGAGTGAAAAATGTCAATGCATGAAATTTAGATTTAAGCCAGGTATGAAAAAAAGCACAGAACTGTGTTTAAAAAAACAAACCCTTCAGTATTTCGTATCGTATCCAATCAGTCAGTCCTATGCCTACATAATTACCTCTGCAAGATTAACCTATATGTGGGTAAGAAATAAAATGCAACTGACACTAGAGAAGTAATTTACAACTAAGAGCTAAATGATTTCTGGTAATAGCAAAGTTGAAGTTCTTGATGGAAGACGGGGAAAAAAAGGTTCAGTTAGGTGTGCTTGACATCTTAAGAATATTCTTTGGTGCTTAGCAAAATGACAGCAAAGATTGAAATAAATGTTCTGGACAGTGTTCAGGTATTAAATTGTGAAAATGGCAAATAAATTAGGGTCGTATAATCAAAGTTTAATGAGAAGTTCAAGTCAACAGCTTTCAGTATCAGTACTACCTGAAATGAATTGGAAAATGGACTTCTTGGTACTTCTTCCATGCCAAATGAAATATTTTCCACCACTTCTGTCATATTCTGGAAAGACCTAACTCCCGAGAAGAAGGAACAGTTGTTTTTTAATTCCTCTCTCCTTCATCATTTTTCTTGGATGAAGAACCTGTACCACCTCCCACCATAAATAGAAGCAAACTAGATTTAAACATTCAAAAAGTTATAAAGGTTTATTAAATGAATCCAGATTTGACAGATATTACATAAATTAAGCAGCAATAAAATTTTACTAGGGTTTATGTACAGATCACAGTGATTTTCATTGTGCAATGAGGGCTGACTTTGTAACTTTGAACAGTACTTATACATGTGAGCTACAACAAGCAACCAGCAACATACAGCATTAGTCCAAGTTAACCTTGCAAATCTAGCAGTTCGAACTGGTTATGCACTACACAAATGCCTGCTTTCACTATCACTACCTACTATACAACAGAGTAATTTATAAAGCAGTTAGGTTTGCCATAGAAAAGTGCAAAACATGGGATGTCTGTACACAGTACAGTACAAAAAGGAATCATGCTACAGTCATTGAAAGCTGAAAAGTAACTCTATAGCATAGGAAGCACTGCATGACAACTCTTCTGAATGGCAAGCAGATGGGCTGAGAAACAGCCATATCTTAATTGCTTTCAAACCTGCAAAATCCCTGTTGATCTATTTAAACATAGTTCAGTACCTATATTTTGATCAATTAACAATGATTTTTTTTTTTACAGTGGAAGATCACATTAGTTAAAGCTCAGTAGCACACATATTCATTGATCAAGCTAATTTACAGGAAAATCTACAGCATGTTCTCCACTTAAATCATGAAGCATTTTTATTATTTGGTTAAAAGGCAATTGAGTTTACAACGCGTGTTTATCACTTAAAACCTCAAATTGGGTAATTAAAAATATATATATAAAAACTCAAAAATAAGATTGTTTTTTAATGTTTAACATTCTTGTTTGCCAAAGCAGAATATGAAAGGCCTATGGGCTTTTGCAAGAAAACAGTCCTTACGCAACAGTCTATATGCAAAAAATATATCCTAACAGAAGCAACCATAATAAAATGAACTTCAGAATAGAGGAGGAAGGAGGAAAAAAGAAGTGTTCTAGCTTGCTCAAGGAAGAATAAAATAAATCCGGACTCCTTAGAGCAGTGTATATCTGGAAACATCTGCTTGAGCACTCAAACTGTGTTTGTTAGTGGTCCATAAAGTCCCAGCAAAGACTTAAAATAAAACCAACTCACTTGCTCAAATAAATAAAATGGGTATGTAAAATAACAGTTCAGTAAGTTGAAGACTGTAGAGAAAATAACTGGTCGTTTATAATAATGTTTCAAAAATGTTTCTTATTAAGGATTTTAATTAAAAAAAAATTTAAAGGTAGCTTTGTACTAGAAAGCATGTTGACGAGGTCAGTAGTTAGGTACAAGTACACGTGGCTCTGGAAACAATGTGAAGTCCATGGATTAGTACTATAAAGAAAACTGTATTCACTTTTTTAGTCTCTATCATAGTGAGTGCCAGTGCATCCACTGCCAGAAATGGGTGTGCAGGTGAGTAAGAATAGATAAGAAAGAAAATCTATGACTTTCTGTTCAGCCTTTCAAAACTTCTGATCACCAATGTAGCAAATCAGTCAAATGCAACTTCAAACTTCATTTGCTCAGCTCTGAAGAGTTAAACACGGTGCAGTTTTTAAAGTTGAAAGAAAAAAACAAAACCATGCTGTTTCTGTAGTACTTAGGATTAAAAAAAAAAAATTGAAACTTGCACATTAAAAAATAAACTGCTTTCTCCCCCCTTAGACAAAGTAAGCTCTTTTATGTACTTCAGTTTCTTGAACTGATTTGGAATAACTAACTCCATGGATACAAATAATGAAGACTAGACTCATTTTTTTCAAGAGAACGAGGTATTTTTATCATGTTAAAAGGATAATTTTCCCTGGATTTTCTCCTTATTATATATATTCCTATATAGTTTTTACTGATTTTCGGCTGGGGTAATCAGCTTGCAGTACTTTTTAATATTTGTAACATTCCAGAGCTACCTCTTTGAAGAAGCGTAACATTATTATATATTGTATTTCTGCAAAAAGTTACACAGTCTCTAAGAATTAATTTGTTTTGTAAAGATATAGATCTAATAAACTACAAGTTGAAAGCTTTCAAAGTACATCTACTATTTTACTACATCTCTGCATTGTTTAGAGCTAAAGAAAAGAGAATTGAAGAAATTTTTCCACCAGGAGAGACCAGCTGTAGATCTGTCATAAAATTACAAAGATAGTAATTCAATTTGCAATTACTAGAATGTCTGTATAATAAGCACACAGAATTTAGTTCAGAAAAATGAATCATTGGCCTCCATTTTTTGTCATTTTAATAAATATGTAGATTAATAAATATGTAGAGAATTCTTTATAGGGAAAACAGTCTGTAAGATCTACAGAGATAGTTTTATGTAGAGCCATCAGTCATAGTGGTACAACTTCAATATTTTCAATCATGATTTCCCTAGAAGTTATCTAAAACAAAAAAAGTATTTACTTTTTGAAATCAAAGCACTTAATTTCCCCTGCATTAAAACAAATATCACAATATGAAACATGAAAAAGACCGAAACAATCCTGAATTGTAGACAATCTACTTTTGTGTTTGTGTGTACTCATAGATGAAGATAAATAGATATGCACATACTGATACTTGTTGCTACCTAAAATGAGAAAGCATTGCAAATACTTCCTAAATTCAGTGTATTTAAGATGTCAGAAAGCCGTTATACAGTTTAAAAGAAATTCCTCAGATCTAAGGCTTGAACACTGTACATATAGAATTCCTGGCAGTGGAGACTCTAGGCTACTTCCAAAAGCAGGAGCCGAAAAATAAGGCTCTAACATACATTTAGTGTTCCCTCTGATATTCAGAAGTGCCAAATATTCAACGACAACTATGCCAATAATGAAAAGAGTCTGTTATGGCTCATGCTTTAAATTTAGAGAAGATAGCAAGCTTAAGAGCGAGAACAACTCCTGTAAGAGCCAGTTATAGCCCTTATACCAGTATGCGCTGAACTGAGTGTTTACAGAGTTGTCACAAGAGGAATCGCATTTCAGACAGCACATCATCACTCAAGATCCTGGTTTGTAGAGACAACAGTGTGACAGAATTTCATAAATTAACCATTAAGATGCATCTTAATCAACAATAAAACATGCCCTTGTCTTTCTGCTTTCAAGTACTATGGTTGCAAGTATGAGGCATTGGAAATTTTAGGTACAAATCTTATTTAAAACTTAATTATTTTTTATTTTTACAAAGAATTATAAAATGTATATAAGATGATGAAAAACTCATTTATCCTTTTAAGTTTTTTATCCCTAGAGAACTTCTTGAAAAACATTATTTGAAAAATAAAAATCATAGACTCTGCAAAGTACAAAAATTTACATCTTTGCACAGTTCCTGTGCTTTAGTTGTATTGTTTTCATTATATACATATATACTAATTTGTGCTTTTAATTACACAAGTTTAGTATAAACTTATAAAATTAAATCTATGAGTTAATTATGCAAAAAGGATCTGGGAATAGCAGGGAACTTAACTAAACCATAAGTTAAAAAAAAAATCCTAAAGTATATCACTTTACTCAAGTCTACTTCGGAGTAGACTCAGTATTACAATTTACTAAACCAATGCCAATTGTTTACATCTAAAACTGATTCTTGCCTGCCTCCAACTCCTTAGATATTCATTATATTCTCATTTGCATATCTGAATGCACTATAATTCTCATCCGCAAGGAAGGTCTTCATTTATGTACTAATTTAATTTTTCTTCAGACTTGCTCTTCAATTTCTTTCCAGTTTCTAAGGCAAAAAACAATGAAAAAAGAATTAAAAACACAATGCAGAACGTGTGAATTCAGTGTCAGTTTTCAGTCTTTCACAGTTCTAAAACATAATTCAAAGTACAGAATTAAACTGACAATCTTGTTCCTCAAACTAAAGCATTTACTCTTAATGCAAAAATCTTGGATTAAGAAATGAATGTTGTTATTTGTCAAATCAATCTACACATTTGCTTTTCACACTCAATTTAAAAAGTTAAGATGGAAGGATTAAAATACGTGTGGGTAAGTATCACTATAGAATGAAGACTGTGGCATATCTCTATCATTCAGTAAGCCTACTTTAAAGTATATGATTTCAATTTCACTTTATACCATATATTGCTGTGCTCAATTCATGTTGGTTTTAAGAGCTGTATGGGAGAATTAATCACTGTTATGGATCAGAAGACGTAATTTCTGCACAAGGCTCTCACTCACCAGCCTGCAATTTTTTGAAGAGGATTCCTGGCCTGTAAACATACCTTGTCCAGTGTAGACGTTGCATTCAGAAGTTCTTGAAAATTTCTAGATCCTTAGGGGGTACTGGAGGCATTTTGTTCCAGTCATCTTCAGGATAAGCTTCAAAATTGGAAGTATCTCCATCATTGGATACTTTCGGCACTATAGGAGGCTAGTGAGAATAAGCACAAAAAAAAGTTAGTATGTTTTATCAACCCGCTTCTCTCCATCATATTAAAACAGAAATTCTGTTTAAAAAAAAAAAAAAAAAAAGGAAAAAAAAAAAGGGAATACATTTACAGAAGTTCACCTTTTTCACCAATATTGACTGATGTTGAGAGGAAAAAAGATTACAGCAACATGTACATATTCCAGAGCTTTGTCTGAAGTTAAAAGAAAAAAAAACAAAAAACATAACGCAGATATCTATTTATTTAGCATTCAAGCGCCAGCTACTTTTCAAATGGAAGTTAATTACTTCAGAAGATTATTTCAGTTAAGCTTCCAGGCATGTTCTGTTGCAGAGTACTCTGCCACTCTCCTCATCTTTCACACTTTGGCTAACTGGCAAGCAGCAGCATAATCACCATCAGATCTGTCTCAACTAAGATAAAGTCATGATAGCAATGCAGGTAATTGCTTTGTAATTGAAGGAAAAAAAAAGCCTTCTCTTCATTGCTTTCAAAACAGATTGGTTGCATTTGAAGAGGCTGAAATGACTAACTTATATGTGCCTCACACTGTATGCTACGCATTTTTCTAGGCAGCAAATAATGAAACTGCTGCAATGTAAAAAACTGATTTCACAAGGATGTCCATAAAAGCATCGTAACACAAATGGATCTTATGGAAATTGGAAGTCCAATAAGAAATACTTGTTTTCTACCTCTTTCCTCAGACGATCCTTTGGATTTCCAGTTCACGTTTTTTTTTTTCCCCTATTTTTTGTTTAGCACTGAGATTACTCTGCCCTTCTGGGCACAAGAATGTGACAAACCTTCTTTCTGAAACACTTAATCAGTTACAGGTGGAAAAAAAAAAAAAATTCCTTACTCAAGTGACCTTAATTTCTATCCCCTTCTTAGTGACATAGAGACCTTAAGTATCAGCATACCAAACACACTGCTCTAGTTTGAGAAAACATATAAAGGACACCAAATTGGCCAAAGTAACTTACAGCACAAAAAGAAATACAAAGCATAATGTTGTTCTCCTGATAAAGTTTTCCACTGGCTCCAGAGATCTAATCTGAAATTTTAGGTTTTGAAAAATGGCATTAGCAAGTTTCCATCTGGAAAGTCCTTACAGACAGTATCTCCACACTTCAATCAAAAATAAAGCCTTGTTTTGGCAATATGGCAGTCACAGAATACTGCACAGATTCTTAAGAAGATGGGTACAGTCTGCTTTGCTCCAGAAGCTCAGCTTCTGTGCTTTAATGTTTAATGCAGTTTTGGAGAACTGTGTGTGGGGGCACAGGTAAGTAGGACAGTGCTCCAGGTCATAGCCTTTCATAATCTCAAGTCCTCCAATGTTCACAAAAAAAGACTTGAAAATGTACTTCCAAAACCTCCTATGCAGTGACAGCTACCCAAACTGACTGAAGACTGCCAAAATGCTACTGCTAAAGTCAAGGGAAGATGCAGCCTCACCCAAAACCTTCTTTATCCTCATCTTGCTTTCAAAATGTCAGAGAGCCTCAAGGCCCATGGAAAACGGGTCTTCGAGAAAAATCAGAGGTGATTGCACCACGAGGGGGAATGCCTGATAGCCCTGCTTCCCTGGAAGCAAACTATCAGGGAAACAAGTTTTGTTAAGTAATAGGGAGGTAGAGAGAGGAATTAACATTAGCAAAATTATGTTCTCTCCCAGCATTTAATGTTATTTGTAAAATATTGATATTTAAGATCATTTCAGGACTGTGATTCAATGGTCCACTTGTACAACAGAACAACGCATACTTTTTAGAGGGAAAATGCATGTATTATGTCATGTTTTCCGTCTCTTCATCAGCATATAAAAGACTAAGCTTATCAAAATAGTTAGTTATTTTTTAGATGCAGAATCACAAAGTAAATTTCTGACCCAATTTATGTCTTTGCTCTGAAGAAATTAAGTAGCATCTCATCCTCATCTTCTAAAGTTCAATGCAATCATCACTAAGATTAAGAAACAAAATTTCAAATTCATCACCTGAATGCCAGTGAGTTCTTTTTTTAATAAAAACATTGCTTAAAGGGTGCTTCGATCTGAGACTAACATTCACTTTTTAAATACGATTTGCTATTTGTTTAGTAATACAGTAATACAGATCATTGTAAACCAGAGTTGTTGAAATGTTATATTCCAATCTGTGATTTCTGTGTGATCAGAATTTACAGTAGGTAATATGAAACATGTGCCTTTGTTATAACACCTGTAGATAAATCGTCAATTTGTTGTTGTAATCCCAACATAAAATAAAGAAAAAAAATTGCCTACAGCATTACATTAGGATGCTGTTCACAAAAATACCTCATGAGCATTTTCACCTCTTATCTATTTTCCCCAAATTATCTAGTTAGAAATTCATTGTAAAAAGCCATGCAAATAAAAGTAAATCGAAACATCTAATTAGTACCTGACTGACTGCAGATGGCAATCTCTGTTATTGAAAATCACTTCTGTGAGAAACTGTTCCAGTCAGAACTTTGAGAAAAGAAACGTTGGCTTCCAAAGTTCTTTAAAAGGCATTTTACAGTGTTGATAGCTTTTGCAAACATCTGCCCTCATGTAATACTAGAATTCAGTGCTGTTAAAAGTTGCGTTAGAATGACATTCATAAATCCTTCTCTCTCACCTTTCCTCTTCCTCCTACTCCCATATGCTTTACATTTTATTAAAGCATTTACCTGAGTTGAACTTGGCAGGAAAAACTAAAGCCCAGAGAGAATATTCCCACAAATACAAGAGGATGACAAAAATGCAAAGAAAAACAACTCCACACCAACACTCTTTCAATTCTACAACAGTAGTTACGAAGACCTATAAATGAAAACTGAAGCTTATGGTATGTAATGTTAATCACCTGACTTCAGCAAAACAAAGTAGGTTTTTTTTAATTGATTATTCGTAAGTGTATTGCATAGAAAATGTGAATAGACATTCAAATAAATTAACTTTGCAGCACAAAAGAGAAAGAAAGTATAATTATTGATGGATACAAATACTCAGATACTTCTACATATATGAAGACATACACACACACAGCAAAAACAATTTCAACAGAACAGTTCAAATGAACAACTTCTCGTTGACATGTCCTATACAGTATTTTTCAGAAGGTACCTTTAGTCTCCTTTGAGGTACAGCATCCCAGTCTATAGACCTGAACCATCGATGTCTCTTCACATCATCTGCTCCATTCTTTAAAAAACAAAGAAAAACAAAACATGTATTTCATCATAAGAACTATGCCATAAAAAAGCTAGTGGTTTATTTAATCTTATATCATTTTTTTTTCAGGAGATAATCAATAAAAGATTCTACAGAATAAAATTATGGGTGTTATTTCCCCAGCAGATCCTGAGTTCCAGCAGTATGGTCCAATTTATTTATTTATTTTTAGCATTCTTCTTACGCAAGGGAGATGAAAATTAAAATATCCACAATGCCATTCACTGCAGTTTTATTTACTTCAGTTTACTCTGGAACTGTAAGGAATGACTCCTATTCAGACCTGCATTCTAATTCTAATTCTATAAATTTATTTTATTCTATATATTTATATATAAAAAAACATTTTTTTCATTTCAGATGTAGGGCTAAAGGTATTATTGTTTTGTAGTGATTACTTTCCCTTGGCTGGCTTGGTTTTAA
This sequence comes from Alectoris magna, assembly GCA_030625065.1. Lineage (NCBI taxonomy): Eukaryota > Metazoa > Chordata > Aves > Galliformes > Phasianidae > Alectoris > Alectoris magna. The sequence goes on from CM060560.1 coordinate 68,685,415, forward strand.
TTATGTACATTTAGGAAAAAAAAATCTTTTTTTTTTTTTTTTTTTTTTGGTTTGTTTTTTTTTTTTTACTTTTCGGAAGAGGGGGATAGCAATATGAGTACAACTTCCAGCATACAGAATTGAACTTTTTATTTAAAACAGTACAACAGAAGTCACGTTTGGAAACATGTAACTCAAACTCGTGGTTATAAAACCAAAAACTATTCTGTAGAATTCTTTCACCTTGTGCATTACATCTAACGTTTTATACTGACCTTCATATTTCCTAATCGCCTTGTCCTGTCAACCACAAGTAGCTTCTTAATAAGGTCTCTGCAATAAAGAATATGTGTTCTCTGTTCAACAGAAGCAATATATATTTGACTACCATACAAATGCTGTAGAACATGAGCATACATCACTTTGGCTAGTTAATACTGTGTATAATTTATCCATTCATTTATTTTGCACCTCAGGAGAGTAAAGAGTCATCATCTTTTTTCTCTTCTTCCCTTCTCCCCAAGTGGTACTATCTTTCTTTGCATTGTTGTACTTTTCTAGGCATTCTGAATATCAAAATTGATCTCAAATCTATTTGTCAGAACACAACCTTAATTTATACATAAAATACAGATAAAGACACATCCTCAACTTCATCCATTCAAATTTCAGCTAAATATTCTGGGAAAACATGGAAGAACTACTCATCTTTATAAAACTAGTAAGATCTGCAGGCTTTAATTTCACTGAAAATGAAAATCCTCCTCTGTGATTCTAGATCACTCTACATAAAGCCACATCAGCCTTCTAAAAGATGAAAATGCATTTAGACACACAAAGGAGTTGTGTTTTAAGAGCAATGTGCTTTTTAAGTGCCAAACAACGTAAAACTAAATGAGCATAATTCATTGACTTCACTTGATTACTTATGAGCTGGGAGAAAATCAGGCTTCATATATTTGAAGCAGTTAATTCATATCTCAATTATTACTGTGCTAAATAGTACAGCACAATACCACTCTGCTTTCACAAACTTCCAATGAAAGGTAAGAACAATTTAGTCACCTCTCTTGTTTCTACAGCCTTAACAGACTTGAAAGTTCCAATACTGCATGAAATACTAAAGACCTAGAGAATATGGACAATTTAGACTCTTCAACCTTGCAGAAGGTTAAGCAAGCTGATTTACAGAAAAAAAAAGAAAAAAAAAGAAAAAGGAAAAAAAGAGGCAAACATGGCATACCTGTCTTTTTCCACCCTGGGTTCAAACACCTACTATTCCAAAACAAAAACAATATTGTGTCATGTATCCTAGGAATCACAAAAGTGTATGCACAAAGAATACATGAACTCACAGTGAATGTGTTGAACTGTTTCAAAAGCTGTTGCATTTGGCAGGATATACTTCTAAAACTAAACTGGAAAAATATTCAATTGCCAGATAAAAGGACAATAAAGAAGTCAAAGCAGAAATCATTTTTTTAAAACTCTCATGATAGTTTCAGACAGTCATTGTTTGGATTAGATTAAATAAAGCAATTGACTCCTTTTACAGTGACCTTCAGTGAAATATTTCCTTCCAGTTCTTCACAGAGAAGGCTACAAAAGTGGCTATAAACAATCTTTTCAGCTGAGTAGAACTGAAAAGAAATCCAGAAAAACAAAACGAGAGACACAGGATATACAGCCAAAGTGAAATCATGGAGTTTGCTCTTCCAGTATAACTAGAAAACATTCGTTGTTAGCTTCAAAAATTGGTGTTAGAGTAGCATAGGTAAACTCAGTGATGTGTATTGTCACAAAAAATGAATAAATGCTACATTCAATAGAACAAATGCCTATTAATTTGAATCAAGTGACAGTCGAGTGTTTCTATACTTTGTAGTTTCTCAAGAACAATTTAGAAATCATCACATTTCAATCAGTTGATGTGCTGCTGTATGTACACAGAGAATGAGATTCTACATCAAGGCCATTCCAGATTTCCTGTAGCACTGATGTTTAATTTGGCATTTTCCAAAATTGTCTTTGCAAGAAAAGTTTACAAAAACAGAAGAAAAGTTTTGCTGCCAAAGAGAAAAGTCTTATAATTCAATTGTTACAAACAATGCATAACTTCAGTACTTTGAGTATAGCATGGATGTGTCAGACAGGACGCAAGACAGTCCTCATTCTTGCTGAGAAACCAACTGCTAGGAAGATAATGAAAGCAAATAGGACATAAGTAAAAAAGCAGTCTGTCTTACTAGAACAAAACAATCTTAGCAAGTGCATTGAGAAAACAGTGCAAAGATGTGAGACTACCTATTCTGTATATTAAGATTTTTTTTAAAAAAGGGAAGTTGCTGCAACAAGAGACATAAATTATGCTAACAACTTGGTTCAGGAAAGCAGGTGAAGTCAATGGATGAGATCACTCAAAACTGAAGTGTGAAAGGAAGAAAGTCCAAACCAGAATCCCAGAAGACCCCTTAAAGGCAGGAATGTAATGGGAATGAACTGCCAAGCACAAGCTGAAAGAACATCTGGATAACAAAAACTGGCAAAGAGGTGTATCAGCAAGTACGCTGATTAATGTATTCTGCACCTCATGTCTAGACTGAAGAGCAAAACCTGCATATACATGCTTAATAACATAACTAGGAAACTTACAGCATCAGGTGTCTTCTGGATAGTAGAGGTAAGTGCTGGTCTGTGAACACTAAATACAAGCACAAACTAACAACAGCCCTACTTTCAAATGCTTTCAAAAGCTGCTAGATACTCTATGCTAATTCAACTTACCCAAACACACTAATTTGAGCTATTCAGCTCTGGTCATGCTTTTATACTTTAATGCACATAGTACACACACTGGAAATGCACACTCTCTTTCCTAAGATAGACTGGGTTAGGAAGATTGGAGGAGACTACCCTAGTTAGAAACTGCTTCAAGATAGTAAGGAAACACGCTTAAGAATAGACACAAATGAGAGACACTAATGAGCATAACCTGACATAGACAGATTTAATTCAGTGAACCTGATGATTCAGGGAAGGCTTGAAAATTTCTCCCCAAACTAGTAGCTTTGCAGGTTCAATTCATGAATGTTCAGATAAAGTTGGACAGATCTTGCTGTATTTGCCATACAGCATTTTACCTATCAAACTAGTGTTGACATTAAGCAAATGCCATTTCTACAGGTCACTTCAAAACACCTTGAAAAATTAACCTGGGTATGTAAGAATAACTTCCTGCCCTCACTCATGCAATCATCTCTACATCTGGGATGAGACACCTATGTTTACAACTGCACTTTAGAACTTCTAAAATTTACTAGCAAGTATTTCAGTGACAGAACTTTCAATGAAGGAATTTTGGAATAGGAGAAAGAAGCATTTATCTGCTGCACACCTGTAATGATTGAAAAATATTACGAATAGAAAACAGACATGCATATTTAAGATTGCACATTGAATTGGGACTCTACTATCTGAAGTGCCATTTTACACTAGAACTTCAGAAGTATCAGAGTTCAAGTAGTTATGTCAAGAGTGACTTAAGTGGTACTTACACAAAGGAACAGTATGGTGTCCTCCTAAGTTTTATCCATGCTAAAATATCTCCTCATGGTTCTATTTTCTTCCTCTCTCACACCATGCTAGCACCAATAAGCTTTGCACAATGCAGGAAGGCATTTAATATTCCAATATATACAGAAAAGTATGAGAGGCAGACAGTATATAACAACTGTATCTCCTGCCTGAAGTCTATCAGACATAAATTTTACTTTGAGTGCGAGAGTAAAGGCAATCTAAAATATTTCCCAACTTAGCGTTTCAGAAAATTAGAATCTTCTATGAAGATCCTTTCAGAAAGAATGCTCAGAAGGAAATTAGAATATAAAAGACATGGTTGAGAGTCACAGACTTACTTAACATATAAATCCAAGTGCCGTGGGAAATCTATTTTGCCAGCAAGAATCTTCTGGTATATACCAAATGGATTGTCATCAAAAAATGGAGGAAACCTATTTTAACACAACAAATTTATAAAGGTTAGGAAACAAACAAACAAAAAAAGGATCTTGCAAATATTATGATGTTATAGTAATCTCCCCAAACTGATTACATGGTTCATTTTGGTAGGAATCATCAATCAAATACTGACTTGGTAAATAAATTATCAAGCCATACTGAGGCTGCCACTGCAAAAAATTTTGTCCTGTAACCACTGACTAGTTTCCATCCAAACTGTCAAAGGCTCTACATACAAACATATTGTCCAGTTCAGTTATTTACCATATTTCTTTAGTTTAAGTACAGGCTTTGTTAGAGAAGGTCTGAAGGAGACAAGTTGTTCAGACTGTTCAGAACCCAAAAGTCTCTTGAAGTGCAGCTATCTCGTCTGCATTGGGATGAATAAAGCACTGATTTAATCTCTCCAGGATGATGAGAAAATCAAGATACAATTACAATTCTACACTTATTTTCTATAGAATTCTCCAAAAAGTTGTGAGCTATCAGAGAGACTGCTTCCAGTCTTGCATCTACGGTGAGATCTGAGAAAATTATCTGCTGTGCTTCCCTTACCAGTATATGATAGACCCCAATTACTGCAAGAGGCTCAGAGTGTAGGTACTTCCATACAACAGGCACACTCAGCTTTGACCAAGTGCCAAGAGGTTTTCAGAGTCATCATTTTAGAAATTACCGCAGGAAATATTTTAGGGGAATGGAATAACTATTCATTCACTAATCTGTCCCACCTTGACTTCTGTAACACAATACCCCTCTTGTGCTTCTACCTCAAAACCTTTACAAAATAGAAACTGGATATAACTAATACAGATGGTATTCAAAATCCCAAACATTGTTACAACAGCTTCAACACTTAAAACATTTTCACATTTTCCTAACACTCTGTAATTACTTTCTAACAGATTTAAACTGCATGCACGTGTACACAATACAAATACAGTGCTGATGGTTTTAGAAGTCACCGGTAGCAGAAACAAGGGCAAAAACATTTCTTCATCTCAAGCCTTTCCTTAATTTTACATTACTCAAAGCAGATTATTCCTCAACAAGTGCCATACTTTATTTCCTCTATGTACATATTTTCAGAAGTACTAAATGTTTCATTATTTAGCTGATGGTGAAGTGGGTTAGCATTTCCTTTTCAATACTCTAAAATTCAGTCACATACATAACCAAATTCTTCCCTATACGACTAAGATTTGTCTTTAATTTTTTTTTTTTTTTTTTTTTTTCTTCAGGGAAAAAGGGTTATAATTTTCTGAGCTTTGAAGCATGAACAAACTATTTGTTTTTATTATGAAAACTGAATATTCTCACTATTGAAACTGGAAAACATATGGATTATCAGGAAGAATGTTTACATTTTCATGAATTACTGCTTTGATAGAAAACAAGAAGGAAAATGGACATATTTAACACATGTAACATTTTTTGCAAACCAGACACTATCATTTATCATATAAACTTTCTTTTTCATTTGTGTAATGTCTTTTACATTCTCCAAAGCAAAACAACAAAGAGTAGACTCAACTTCCCATTTTCTATCTGTTATTGTCTATTAACAAATTATAAAACACAACCAGAATTTGATCTTTGAACTACTTAGCATGAAGGTGCCTGCTGCGGTAAGCAGATTGATATGTAATACAGGATATTTTTTTCCTCCATCTCCAAATGTTCTATATGCTGCTGAGGTGTTAAGTCAAGAAGAACAAGGAACTTGCATATGTTTCCACGTATCTGTGCTTGTTAAATTTGCTTTGTGCTTTCCTAATTTGAAAATTCTAAATTACTATGTTATCTTTCAATTATTCTGTTAAATTACATTTAGCTATATAAAAATTCAATGGCAACATTGCTTAAGGTGTATTTGAACTGTATTGCAATATGAGATTTGAGGTGAAAACTTTTCTTACACAAAAAACAACTTGACTTTGATACTACATGCAGCTGGTCACATCTGCAACACATAGCATGGAATTTTAACAAAACAGCACAAGTATTGTGCTGGAAGCTACCTTATAAATCAGCAAAAAACCCCTTGAGCTTCAAACCGTCTTCACACCACAAGGCAAATATAAACAGCTGCCTTTTTTCCACCTACTGAAAAAAAAGCTAAAAATTCTCTGTATAAAGGACAACAGCTGCAAACCATTCCTTTTGCTAACTGATGCGTAACAATGGCATTGACACTGGTCTCAAAAATAACAGATCATTTTAGTGCTGAAGAAGGGGTATTGAAAAACCTCAAAGGAAAAACAAGTCTGAAATAAGAAACTGTAGGCAGAATTCATTATCTACCTATAAAAGATAGACCAAGTATGAAAGGGTCTGTTGTGACAGGACAAAGGAAAATGGCTTCAAACTAAGAGAAGGGAGATGTAGACTGGATATAAGGAATAGTTTTTTATGATACAGGTAGTGAAGCAGAGGAACAGGTTGTCCAGAGAGGTGGGGGGCACTCCATCCCTGCAGACATTCAAGGGCAAGACTTCGAGCAACCTTGTCTAGCTGTGGTGTCCCTGCTCATTGCAGGGGACTTGGACTAGGTGATTTTTAAAGATCACTTCCAACTCAAATGATTGTACGATTCTATGTCATGTGACTACCAAAACAGAACCAAAAAACCCCCACAGTTCTCACTAAATGAGACAATTCAGTTAGTTATGTTTCTGACGACAGTACAATAATCATCTAACACAAGTAATGCGTTAAATAACAAGTATATTTTCCTCTGTGGTAGACTGTAACAGAACACAATCGCTCAACATAAATAAATCTCCTAACTTCTATTTCTTCTATTGACACTTTGTTTAGATTGTTCAGATTAACTAAAAAAACCTCTGACATTAATAATCTGCTTTGTAAAGATTTCTTCTCACCCTTGTTTTCCCTGTTCTTTCTCCTTCCCATATTTTATTATCTCAATCCTAAACGGGACTTTGCCCTAAACCTAGAATGTGCAGAACCTGAATTCCATGGGCCCCCAGGGACTGAGTTAGTGAAATAAGACACTGAAGAACAGGAAAGTGTGGTTTATTTTGTTTGTTTTTAGAGAGATCATTTCCTAACACACACATCTCCCTATTCTTTTCAGTTGCTTTTGGGGTCCAGAGAGTAACTCCAGGAAATAAATACCAAATGTCACAAGTCATAAGATAGTAACTTGTTGATGAAGTCAATTTTTGTTCACCTTCAAATAACTGTCCTACTTCTTAACTCTTCCTTGAATTTTAAGGAGTTAAACAAAACAAAACCACTTATGACTGTTTTTGCATTAAAAACCTTGATAGTAAGTATCGAGCCATATCTTGAGCGGATGAGGTGCTTTAAAACATTGCTACTGCCAACAATAGTGAAAAGCTGATAAAATACTTAAAGCACGTACCCTGTGTGGTAACATTTCCTCTCAAAGAAAAGATAGACAACACAGTCTCTGCTCCCCTCAACCCCTTGCCCACAAAACCTCAGAATTTTAAAACAACCAGATGTGGATTCAGACCCCAAATAAACACTAAAGAAATAATGCATATATACAACGTTCTGGAGAGCATATAAACACAAGTACTTTTATTAAATCAGAAATACTGTAGTAAAAGAAAGACCGTTACAAAACCACTTGCAGATGGCAGCTGCTCTGTCAATCAGCCAATGCAAGATCTCCGTTGTCTTTTAGAAAAGGCATCATTTATCTCTATTAGTTAAGAGTCTCAATAGCTGAAATGTTCCTATTAAGCTTGGGGGAACTGAGATCTCATCATACAATGTCAGGTCACAGAAAATCTTACAGCTAGAAATGACTGCAGCTGCTCCCATTATGTTAAATATATACCCATTATATTTCAGCAGAACATGCAGCAGTCATAGTTCAGTGTTCTCGAGTCTTGATATCTCACTGAGTCCACAGATGAGATCTTGCTTGAATATCATCTGCATCCAGTACATTAACTTTGGAAACCATTTCCACTACTACGCTAGCAGAGAAAATCCTATCAACCTGAGCTATGAAAAAAAGAAAAACTGCCAGATTTGCAATTTCAGTGGGACTCAGTAGGCAGAGCAGAAAAGTTTATACTGAAGGGTCCCCCACCAAATCCTGAGGCAGGAAGTTAAATCACTCAGACAACCACTGGGAGATTGTAACATCTGAGCTAATGTTATTGCCCCAGACACTTTTATCCTCATGCTGTCTAGGACTAAGATTAGCAGCAAAAGGGCTGCTGGAAATCTTGTTCCTTTCATTCATCCCTCCAAGAAGCAAGAAGAGAATCCCAACCATACAAGTAGCCATGGAAGAAAGGTGAAGCCTGGCCTCTATGCAGATCAGCCTATATAAAATACTTTTTGTTAGATGAGTCAGCTAACCTTGCCTGTGTCAGTAGGAAACTCTCAGTACATTTCTATGCTTTTTCTGCCTTGAGTTCACAGCAAATGCATATTCAAATCTTCAGGACTTTAAGAAACCAAGCAGTGGGCTGCAGCACTGTCCTCACACACAGTTTGGATAGTATTGGGTGGGCTCATTCACACCAAACATTTGCTGTACACTGAAGCTCTGAAGTGATGAGCCACGGATAGTCTGCTCATGCAATCAATTTTTTTGTTCAAGCACCACACCTCTGAGCTGATGGCACATCACAGAAAAGGAAGAACAAATCCAGGGAAGGAAGTTTTTGTTCTTACCTTTCTCTACGGGGCCGAAGATTCAGAACAAAAGGCCATAATGACAACCTGATGTATGCTTAGCCTGTGAGAAGGCACTGAGCACACTGGGACTGATACTCTGACACTAGCAAACACTTATTGAAATACACTGTTTTTTTGAAAGCTATGAAAACATTGCTTTCATCTATACTTTATGGCAGCAACAATGACAAATTTGATTTAAAAAATAAACAATAATAATAATAAAGTGAGGAAAAGCATATGGATGCCTTGTTTGATACACATGTACAATTTCACTTTCTTTTTGACCGTTACTTATTTTACTGAAAATATAAATGTATATTTTTTTAAATCAAAGTCAGGAAATTACTTTTATATACCTAATACTTAGAGAAAGAAGCAGTTATTTATATTAATGCTGAAAAAATCTCATTTCAATTTTTATCTTCCATGAATAATGCTATCAAGCAAATTTCAAAACACCAGAAATAACATTTGAGAAAACTGATTATCAAATAGAGTATTTAACCTTTTCCCCATTTGCTTTGGTTTAAAGAAAACCAAAGCTCAGTACTAACACAAAGAGCACTGACTTATATCTTTATGTCCTCCTGCTTCCTATCTATCTATCTAGACTGAAGATCTCACTGCAACTGTTATTTTGCTACACTAGAAACTGGTTACAGAAGTTTCAAAGAAAACCAGTATTCATCATCTTCATCTTTATATGGTTTTGCATATAAAAATATCAACTTTAACAGAACTCTTGTCCACGAGACATTAGGAAAAAAAAAAAACAGCTACTAAACAAAAGTACTTAAGCTACCTAAAATTACCTCTTCTAAGTAATTTCCTCTCCCCCCAAATATCCTGCCAACAATGGTACTTTTCTGTTTGTTTGCTTTTAATATAGTACCATAATTCTTGTCTTTAAAGACAAAAAATGAAAACTGGTAATAACGAATTTAACCCAAATTTGATCTTCAGAGTATCACAAACAGAACCAGTAAAGAATCATAACCTTATATTTGACATAGTATTACTGCGATATATTAATCACTAACACTTACCCTGACAACATCTCAAATATAAGAATTCCCAGGGCCCACCAATCCACAGCTCTCCCATGACCTTTGCTTTGTATGACTTCTGGTGCAAGGTATTCAGGAGTGCCACAAAGCGTCCATGTTCTGGGAGGAAAACAGAAAATATGAAATACAATAATAAAATTAGACTGAATTGGAACTAAAATTACAGTAAAAAAACAAAAAACACAAAAAAAACCAACAAAACAGGAAATGTTCAAGATGTATCTACATTACTTATTACATATAGGAATAAAAGAAAAGCAAGACCTCTACAGATCTCAGAAGACTGCTGTAACATGATCCAGTTCACCTGGCATATACGCAAAAATATGGAAATTAAGAAACTGCTTGGCTGCAGGAGACACCAGTGCACTCAGCCTCCTGGCTGTTAGCACAGTACCATACCCAGCAGACTATACGTTGCGTTGCTTTGAAATCATTCACAGTAGTTTTCTATGAACTTGTATTTGTACAAACACTTGTTCAGAATTTGCCTGGTTTCACATCACAACCTATTTTTAAACACGATACATAGGAAAAAAAAAGAAGAAACTCTGATTGTCTTATTTGTGAATGGAATATGATTTTTCTCCAAGGAAAACAATGAAACCAGTAATGAATGTGCTATTATGAATAGCAATCACCTTTAAAAAGCAATATATACATATTTCACCTTCCTGTTTTTTACTTTCCTTCCATTTTTCTACTTAACTTAAACTGCCTTTTTCACAACCATAAGGAAATATTTAAAATTTGTATTACGGCATCTCAGACTATCAATGTTTTTGGTTTATCTTTTGCTTTTTAGATGGTTAAATAAAACACTTTTCTAAGATTGCAGAACTACTTTAATTGGAGCTTTTAAAAAAAATTATTATTATTCCTAAAATATTAGGAATTAGGATTAGACAAGCTGTATAACCAGTCATAAGTTTCAAAAATTCAAGATGCAAGAAGTTGAATTTCTTTAGGCCTATTTCTAAAACAGCAAATGCAAATTATTCCACAGCTAAACTGAGCATGTTACTGATATACTGCGCATACTATTGAAGCCACGTTCATTGGTGTAAGAATAAATCCTCAATTTTTAATGACAAATGGATGGCATAATTTAAATTGCTGGAAAATATAAACTGACTTTCCAAATCAATCGCATTCAAGACAACTCCTACATGCAGCACTATTTACACACTGCTGCCATCTAGCAGTTGCCAAAATAAAGCCTACCATTTAAAAAAAAAATTATGACCCACTCTCCTCATAAAATTTAAGACACTGTATTACAATCCAGTATACAAACTTTTATTTAAGCTGATTTAGCCTATCTTGCAAGTAAACAGCTGCCAGTAAGTGGTCTTTATCAAGCTGTGTATTTGTACCACATGATCATGACTGATGTACTCTCTTGTTGGTCAAGTAACAATTTTGTATTTTGGAAAATGTATAAAGTATTACTTTTATTACCATGCAAGCTGCTCTGAAAGTAATGTCTCCTATTTATTTCCATGGGAACTACAACCAAAACAAAAAGTACAATAATGCTATTTGACAGAGAAAATTTGAAGCTACAAAACACTACTTTTCAACGAATTCACCACCATTTTCTCTGCATTTTTGCCAGTGATGAACAAGAGCCTGCATGTTATGCCCATATAAGTCTGCACCGGCGGAGATGACCCACTACTGTTGGTGCCACTACTGGAACGCACCACTCACTACCTCACTGTCCTTTTATCCACTGTTTGGTCCCCACTGACACTCAACAAAAGCTGAAGAACGTGAATCGGTGCTATTTTTTTTTTTTTTTTTCCTGCATGGAGGAATTCAGTTCCACACCTTTACTTCATCTACATTCCCATGTCAGATGCCATTTGGACAGACTACCCCTCAACTGCCGTCTGTCATGTGGCAATGAATGTAACAGAACGTTAGTGGGAAAGTTCAACCTCTAGTGCCATACCACCAACATCCACCTCTGACATTGTGGGTCAACATAATAAAATAGGAGGCATTACTTTCGGAGCAGTGCTTGTAGTATTTCCTCTGAGCCTCTAGATGCCATCCTTTTGGACAAAAATTATACAGCATAAAAATCACAATGGAGCAGATCCTTCCAATTGCTTTAAAATTTCCACTGCTATGAATTTTCAGGATAAGAGCTGAAATGCAGGTAAGCAATAATTGTTAATACTGAACATGTAATTTTAAAATTAGGAAATCAAACTAAATATACTCTTGTAACAAAGATAAGCTACGAAATAGAATCTGTCAGACTTGTTAACAGTGTCATCTGAAGAAGCTAAAAGTCTGGATGGTTACTATGTTGTGGTGTTCTACATTATTTAGCTTCCATCTCTGCAGTCCCTGCCAAGCTTCTCACATAGGATCCAGAGATAAGTAACGTCCTTTTTCATGTTGTCTTCTGGAAGTTCCTCCATAATTAAATTCAACGGAGATGGCTTTGTTTGCAGCACTCAAAAGTTTGTTCTGCAGGATATTCTTGTTTCTACAGTGACGCACAAGACAATTACATAAGAACAAGACTTGCTGCATCTTGCCTTTTGTTTTCTCTATTCAACTCCCTCTGAGGAACTGTTGTGAGGCAATACCACTTTAAGGAAGAGTGAAGAAGTGTACTAAAAACCTCTAAACTTAACCACCTAAGTTATTATTGTCTTTTTTTTTTTTTTTTTTTAAATGGGATTTACACTGAGGAAAATAAAATTAACAGTGAACAACATTCCATTAAAAGCAAACATGGAAATCATTATTTTACTTGAAAAATTCAAAAACTAAGTAAAATATGTGCATAAAAATGTAAAATTGTGAACTTTACTTTTGTACATTCCTCTGACATATCAAATAAAAAAATCATGGGAAAAATCAGAAATATGTTTACTTGCTATATTATGCCTGAGCAGTAGTATGCCCTTTCCATAAAAAGAAAGGTCTACAATTATTACAACTATAAAGCTCAAAGCATATCCTTCCTATACCCTATCAATAACAGTGATTTATTCTGCCCCACAGTTGTTGTTTTTTTTTAAACTGTAGATAGAAAACTTTGCTTCTTCATGCACCATAGCGGGAAGAGAGAAGTATGTGTGCAGAAGACCTCAAATTAAGTACTACAGAATCATTTACGTGAAGCAATATACATCAAGAACATGTAACTATTCAGGCCTTGTGCAGACAACAATTTATTTTATAATTTATTTCACAAATCATGGCTTCCATCCTCTAGGAACATCCTCACGTGTTTAAAAAACAAAAATTCTCTTCATTTTCATGATAAATATATACATATACAGACTTGCAAGGTTCACATGTAGAGATATCTACTGTATTGGTCTAGATGTTTACTATACACAATAGTCTATACAACAAAAGTAGTCCGTAAGACAAAATAACCATCATCAGCTGGAGTGTGTTAGCGGATAGCTAGTAGATAGCTGGGGTCTCGTTTTTGTTGTTTTTTCTCTTGTTTTTAACAATACGTATTTTTATAGTGACAAAAACAATACTGTGAAAATGATTTTGTGGGAGGAATAGCATGTAGCTACCAAAAAAAACCTCCAAAATACAGAAGACTTGAGATACTTATTCTCTGCATGAAAAAGTCCTCACTCCTTCCAACTTTGTTCTGTATTTTCTATTAGCTGTCATACATTTACATACACAGTAATACATGTTAAAATGTATTGGAACAAATTGACTCTTATAAATTCATCTTTCAGTTTGAAAGATATACTTTCATGTGAACTCTCATGTTATATGAATGGTTACTCCTGCCCTGTCTTCAATCCACAGAAATCCAAATTAAGAATAACCACTAAGTGGCAGCATCTACATCTAAAATGGAAGGAATAAAAATTAGTACAAAGATGTCTTACAAAGAGAGCCTCCAATTTACATCAGAATTATTATTATTTTTTTTTTAATGTCAATATGTATAAATCTGTTTACTCACTAGGAACTGAATTCAAGCAAATGTGCAGGTACTAAAACATTATGGATTTAAAACAGATCTTTCAATTCCAAGAGTGAACAGAACAAGTGTATTTATTTGAAAGGCTAAGTGAACTGGGTCTGTTTAGCCTTGAGAAAAGACGACTGAGAGGGGACCTGATCCAGGTCTATAAATATCTAAGGTGTGGGGGGCAAAGTGGTGAGGCCAGACTCTTTTCAGCAATGTGTGGAGACAGGACAAGGGGAAACGGCCAGGAACTGGAGCATAGGAAGTTCTATACGAATGTGTGCAAGAACTTGTTTACGGTGAGGGTGACGGAGCACTGGAACAGGCTGCCCAGGGGGGTTGTGGAGTCTCCTTCTCTGGAGATATTCGAGACCCGCCTGGACACCTACCTGTGCGACCTGGTGTAGGGAACTTGCTTTGGCAGGGGGGTTGGACTCGATCTCTGGAGGTCCCTTCTAACCCCTACGATTCTGTGATTCTGTGACTCTGTGATTTCTGCCTATCATTCTACCGCGTTAAGGCAACACAGCACTGTAAGCATATAGCACACAGGAAGCAACCTTCATGACCACCGTAACGTGAGTTTATCTGTCCCATCTGATTTTTATGTCCTAAGAGCTCTCACAGTTTCTTCATTTCAAAACATTCATTTAGACTTCCCACACATGCTGTGGAAAAGCTCCCCCACATGAGCTGCAGGAAAAGTAGCTGCTAATAGGTGAGTGAAGAAGATAAGGAGCTATTTTACTCAACTAGAGTCATCCATTTATCTTATCTAGAATAACTGGATATGGTCTTTAAAGAGATAGCACTAGGGCATGATATCAAACCTTATGAAGGCATTTTTCTAACTTGACAGCTTTTTTTTTTTTTTTTTTTCCCTTAGGTTCAATCTAATAACACTTCTTCCTTGCTTCTTTTTAAAAACATGCATAATTCTGGAAAAGTACCTCAAATAGAGAGAAGAGAGAAATAAAGGAGAAAACTACACATTGCCAAAGTGTTTACATAACGCTAGTAAAACAGACTTAAGGCCTACAGTACTGTTGAAATCAATTAAATTATTTTTGCTGAATCTGGACTCTACATATTAGTTTCATTTTAACAAGGTAGTGAAAACAGTGTCCAGCTTAAAAATATTACTACATCACCAAAAATCTCTTTAAAAAGAAATCAGAAGGAAACAGCACTCACAAAACATTTAGCAATTCAACTTGTTCAGAAGATTATCATCTCCTATTTAACATACCGACACACATATTGTTAGATACGCTTTCTCCTCATTTTACTTCACTGAAGTCTCTTTTTAAAAAAGGACTACTGAAAACCCAAGTACACAAACGTACGCATATAAAAATATTTTCCTACAGTTGCTCACCTGTGATACCGCTCCTAATTATGCCTAAGGTGTTATAGTGATTTCAAGAAAGCACACTTCCTTTATACTATGTGACTTCACATTTGTGAAATGCTGAGCTCTGAAATCAAACTTTTCCAATTGTAATTTCTGTATGTTAAACAATAAGAATGTACTTACCTATCCACCAATTTTTTAGCAAATCCAAAATCAGTAAGCTTGATATGTCCTTCTTTATCTAGTAATATATTTTCAGGTTTTAAGTCTCTGTAAACTATTTCTTTGGAGTGCAGGTATTCTATTGCACAAATAATTTCTGTAGAGTAAAACAGTCCTGTGCTGTTGTTGAAACGCCCCATGTTGCGCAGGTAACTAAAAAGTTCTCCTCCTGGTACATATTCCATTAACATGTATAAAAAACGTTCATCGTGGTAGGTCCAGAATCTGTAATAAAAATATTATTTTACTGAATAAACAAATTATCTCAGTTATTTGCTTCAGAATTAAATTTCTGTAAACTGAATCCTATTGCCCCAAGTATGTAGATAATATAGAAGGGTTGCTCTGAAAGTAATGCTTTCTGTTTTATTATGTTGGCGTGCGGCATCAGAGGTGGCTGTTGGTGGTATGGCAGTAAAGGCTGAACCTTCCCACCAATATTCCAATACAGTTTGTTGCTGTGTGAAATATGGTAGCATGGAGGCAGTCTGACAAAAGGGTGTCTCACAAGCAAGTGTAGCTGAGCAAAGGTGTGGAACTGAATTCCTCCATGCAGAAAAAATGGCACTCTCTGACATTCCTCGATGCTTGGTGAATGTTTATGGAGATCAAACAGTGGATGTAGCACAGTGAGGTGGCGGGTGGTACATTCCGGCAGTAGCAACAGTGGGTCACGTCTGCCAGTACAGTCTTTCACGAGCATGGCATGCAGGCTGTTGTTCACCACCAGCAAAAATGCATAGCTAATGGTAGGGATAATGTTGAAAAGTACTGTTTTGTAGATCAGAATTTGCTCTATCAAGTAGTGTTATTGTGCTCTTTGTATCAGTTGTAGTTTCCATGGAAATATACAGGTGGCATTACTTTCAGATCAACTTATTTACGGTTACTACTGTGCAACTATTAAAACCCAAAGAACCTGGGACTATGTAACAGCTGTTAAAGTAGGAGACTTAACTTGGAAAGTAAAAACAGATAGGTCAGAATGCGCACAACTAACACTCAAAAAAGGAAACTGATAAGATTCCCTTGCCTTTTACAAAACAGGTATCTGCTAAGCACCTAATAACGGATTTCGTATACTGCTAGTTTGCTAAGAACTAACAATTCTCATAGCTGTATTTCATTTAATCAAATACTGCCAAAGCAATGTGGGGGGAAAAGTAGAAGCTGCTTTCATAAACCTGTATTTGTCAATATATTCACACAGAGGACATCAGATTGTTCTCCTTCCCTTTCCTTACTCCTTCCTACATAGAAACATACAACCTCAACTGAAGTGAAGTTAGTAATTAAGCATCAGATCACAACGCTTTCTCTTCTACCTTTAACAAATATAACAGAAAAGCAAAAATGACATTCTTTCATTTCTGTCTCAGAACTAACCTACTAAGAACTACCTTCTTTCGCTCAGATTGTTGTCTTTAAGAACTTTTTATTATTATTTACGAAATACTGTGAAACATTCTCTCATTAAGTGCAGTAAAGAACAGGCATGGATAAAGAAAATAACTCCACATAGCTTACAAATGCTTTAGTATAGAATACAGGAATCTTCCGTCTCACATTCCCCTCAGCTAAGCTGTATTTTTTCTACCCACGTTTATGAAGTCATATACTACATATCCAGATGTAACATACTAATTAAAAAGAAAATCAGTATCTGATAATGCCTGGAAGAATATTTTACTATTTTTAAACAAACAAATGTCCTTATTACTGTGTCAGTTAAAAAAAGAACACTATATCTCCATGCGCTCTGTTGCCAGAAGAATGAAAGTTACTTCAACTTCTATTACCTCCTTTTTTTTTATCAAAAAATCCTGAAGATCAAGTATATTTTGTTCTATTAGTTGCTTCCTTATCAAGCTAGTAAGTCTAGAAAGACAGATAAGCAAGAAAGATAAGAAAGACATAAAACAACAAACCAAGCTTCCAAACCAAAGAGTGACTTTTCCTCAATAAGATATTCTTTCTTGATACTGACACTGAGGGCAACCAAGAAAACAAGACTGTTATAAGGCTAAGAGATTATTTTTATTAATTATAGTTTTCTTGAAATGTCAAGATTCATGTTAAAATCACAGTACCATATAAACTGCTGAACCCACAGAATTATGATAATTCACTCAAATGTATCATTAAAAATTGCCTATGAATCTCCAATGAACAGCTCTCCCAAGAACATAAACATTTCCAAAACAAAAAAACAGCTTGAGTATAGCAGATAACTAACTTCTCTGTTGGAAAACTGTTAAGATCCTCTGTTTATGTTCTTTTGTAAATACAACAGGAAAAGAAAAATCTTTATATATGAAGTTTTAGTATAGGAGAAGATACGGGAAGGACGAATGCCAGAAATAGATGATGTGCAACACTACTTTAAGATTCTTCATCATAAAGTGCTACAAAATATAGAAATAAGCTGCACTGGCACATAATCCTTGATTTGTAGCCAGAGGATGATACTACCTGTGCCTAAGTTAGTGATACTAAATGGGAACACAATAAATAGATGAAAATAATATGGTTTAAAGAATCTGAAACTACACAAAAATATTATTCTTTTTTTCTGATCGGTAATAGTAAAAAAAAATAATGGAAGAAACATGTATCAAGAA
Source organism: Alectoris magna (assembly GCA_030625065.1). Lineage (NCBI taxonomy): Eukaryota > Metazoa > Chordata > Aves > Galliformes > Phasianidae > Alectoris > Alectoris magna. Next base: position 68,703,340 of record CM060560.1, read on the forward strand.
AGAAAGTAGGAGGCTGGGAAAAGCCCTGTTTGTCAAAAAGTTAGTGTTCACTGTCCATGAATGCTTGTTTAACCTAAAGCACACAAATATAATATTTAAACATAACTTAAAATTTAACTAACTCATTTCAGCTTGGTTGCTTTAAATCTCTTTTGCCAAGGGACACAGACCAAAAAAAACAAAAAAGCACAGCTCACGCAGCATCACACACAGCACGTCCATAGGAAAAAAAGAAAAAAGGAAGAGAGCTGAAAGACATAACCAAACAGTTGCCTTGCACACAAGTGAACTTCCATTTGACTTTCATTCCTATCTTGAAGCTTTAAAACCTGGCATTTTTGAAACAAGCCAAGAATGAAATCCAAGAAAACTTGTCCAGTTGCATTTCTGACCACTGCTTCTGTGGATACATCAATTCTCATGATCCTGTCTGACTTTTCACACAAGTTTTCCTGTTCCCACACTTGTAAATCTGTGCTTCTAAAGCCGTGCAGCATTTTTCCCTCTCCTTCTTAAATAGAATTTATACACGTACATAAGTCTACATGTAAAATCCTGTTCCTCCTGTTCTGTCCATACTTTAACCAGTTTAACCAGATGCATTCTCAGCCTCTCCAACTCACTCTCCTACATGCATATCAAATGCTACATACCCCAAAATTCATTTCACTGATATTAGTGCACATGCAGGATTTGTGAACAATGGCTAGAAACTAATAACATCACTGTGCTGGAAAAAGCAATAGCACACAAGGGAAAAAGACTCCTCCTGCAGGGCTTTTTCCACACAACAAGAGCATGATTATCATGCTTTTGCACCTTCTGTCTCCTATGCCTTCTCAGCCCTGAAGGAGGCTGCACTCCCTTTGCTTAGAGATTAACTAAACCTAAAGTTGTCTCGTGTTAGTAAAAGCATTTAAGGCAGATAAATGCAAAATAAATCTTGGTCAATGGCCTTGTATCCATGAATGAGAAAATGTAAATGGAAATTAACTGTACAATTACCCAGATGTTTAGTTCTCCAATTAAAAAAGGCTGAACAGAGAAGTGTGCTTCTTTCTCTCATTAACAAAAGAGATCAATACAATTATTAGACCTGAACTAAAAAAAAAAAAGTATTCTCTACTAACTGTTTAATTTGTACTTGTACCATAATTACACCTCAAATACGGGAATAACAAAACATATGACGTGCTGCTGTGACCTCAACAATGAAAAAGTTCAGAAAAGTTTTCAAAAGATATAGTTAAATCTAACTGTATCTTCATCAATATATTGACAGTAAATACATACATTGAAATTGTTGTTTTCTCACCATTCTAACATGAAGAATTATTATAGTTCTCAATTTGATAAGTTAAGGTTAACCTTTCTTCAACTATATTTTTTCCCTCCCTTAATAAAATCCCTACTGTAAAAAAGAAACTACTACAAAGACAGCATAAAAATAAAACTTCCAATAAATTATTGCTTAAATGTTTAAAACTGTGATCCTTAAGTTTATGTTCTTGATTCTTCCATACTATTTTAGTTTGAAGTCTTACTTTACATTACTTAACAGAAACTAAACATTTAGTGTTTATTAAGTATAGAAGAGCTTGCAAATAAGACACTGGAGCATTTAACTTTAAATGCATTAGTTTAACTGCAAAGTGAGAAAATCAATACAACTTACAATCTGATCAAAAATGGGTGATTGACCTCTTTCAAAACTGACTTTTCATTGTGCACGTGCTGTTCTTGCTTCAGTCGAATGACATCTGGAATGCTCATTACTTTCAATGCAAAGTAATGTTTTCCCATTTTTTCCTTCACCAGGTGAACACGCCCAAATGTACCTGTGCCTGAAAAATTGAGAAAGAAAACAAAAACCCATCAACTCATGAAGGAAAAAAAGAAAAAAGAAAAAAAATAAACCAAGACAATTTGCTGGGTTTAAAAACATAGGATCTCAATTTATTTTTTTTTTCCCCTCCCCATCAATATTACATTATATTACCTGTTCCCGCACATCATTTTTTGGGGTGAGGGTAAGGGAAAGATTGTCAAATTTCAGTGGTAATGTTTTAATAAAGATAACAGTATCGGGATATTGTCACTCTTTGGATAAATAACAGAAGCATTTCTTGGCAAGAAGAGAATTGGTCCTGAGAAAGACTAAAGAAGATCTATAAAAAAAAACTTGATTGTAATATAGAAAATTCAAATGTAACCAAAAGAAATGAAACACGCAAAACTGTTCTCAAGTACAGAAGAAAGGCAGGGAAACATTCTCTTAAATTTCAGAGATCAATTTTAATTCAGATTGGAAGGGGAAGGTAATGCCAATTACATATATACATGGTATCCTACATAAAGGGAAAAAATCACCACTGAGAAAGAATTGTAACAGGCTTAACATTTATTCAATAAAAATAACAATTTAACTTTCCACGGTTTATTTATTAAAGCCAGAGAGCTAACTTGGTGTTTAAAACGTAGGAACTCAAAACACAGAAGAACATACAAAATAGACAACAAAACAAACAATATGAAATATTAATCTACCAAGGCTTCAGTGACTGAAAACAGCTGTCGGCAAATACTCAGGTAAGGAGATTATCCCCTTAAATATGTACAGAGCAGTGAAATGATTCAGTACACAATGAGAAAAAATGCTTCAAAGTTGCTCACTTATAAATACCAGTAAGATCTCCTTGTAGTGCTGCACTGCTATATTGCCTGTTAGCAGATTTCAGACACCTTTTTTTTTTTTTTTTTTTCCATTTTTGTAGTTAATGCATTCCCTTCTCAATTCCTTCTAAAAAACATAAAAGGCAAATAAAAGCCAGTCAAAAACATACTGTTTTTAATAATATGCATTTCTCATCAGGCAACATAGCAATTATTGAAGTTCCCTTTAAATGCTTTATACTCAAGATAATTACACAGAACTGAACTGAGTATTATTTCAGAGAAAGCAGAGTTAAAACTATTATGTTCAGCCACACTTCTATTTGTGTGCAGCACAGCGTTGCACATCTCAAGATGAACTCCCACTTCAGCTCTCTGGGTGGCTGGTTGCTCATTGTTTTATTTTCATTAAACAGTGTCATGTAAGTTCCACTAGAACAGTGCAGCAGATTTTTAATCCTTTTCTCTGACAGAAGTACTTCCCACAAAATGAGAGACACTTGGCATTCAAGCCAATTGTCCTGATTTATAAAGGGACACTCCCTTCTTCAGAAGTCCCTTCCAAGGTTGGCAGAATTCTGTACTTTTGCTCACAATTACTGCCTCACACACACTGTAGGAAGGCAGCCCAGTGACCTGTTGCAGAGTTATGAGCTGGTACGTCAGCTGACTGCAGAGTGGGTTGATGATCACCCTATCCCTACAAGGAAACTTCCTATGACATGTAATGGGGGAAGAGGATAAATATGTATGTGGAAAGGGTAAGGATGGGAGAAAAAGATCAATCTGCATTACAGAAACAAGAACAAAAAGGGGGAAAAAGAAAAGAAAAAAAAGAAAAAAAAAAAAAAAAAGAAAGAAGAGCTTTTGCCTATAGCAAATTCAGGAAACTTATGGTTTGCTTCCCCCCTGCCCCCAATGTTTGTTTTCATCATGTGTACTTCCTTAAAACATTTACATTTTGATTTTTTTTTTTTCTTTTCAGTCACTTGTATTTTTGTTTAAGAGCACAGCATTTGCTACAACCAGAACCAAATACTCATATCACAAACCAGGAACTAACAACTTCAGCAATTCAGTTTTACAAAGCACGCAATCCCACTACCAATACAGCTTTCAAAACCAGCTTTCAAGATAATATTTCTCACTACACAAACTCACCAAGGATTACAGTCATCCAAAAGATTATAATCAAAGCTTCTTTAAAAAACAAAAACAGAAAACAAACACCCAAAACAGAAAGAACTAACAAACACATATTCCCACCTGTCCTCAATTACAGCTCTTTAACCACAAAAATTGTAAACAGGTCTCAGACAATGCTTGCTGTTATATCAAAGTAAGACACCAGGTTACCCTGGAAAATTTATCATGCAATTAAATCCCTTAGCAATGCAGTCACACTGCATGACTGTAACTGTAAACAATCTCATTTTCATGTGGGTGAGCTTACACAGGAAACAAAACAAAAAAAAAAATAACACCATAAAAAAACCAAACAGAACATCCAAGCACGTCCATCTGTCCAGACTTAAATACTTATTATTTACGTCTTTATTGGATGCACACATGAAAATAAACAGCCTAATTTCGGAATTAGGAGCTGAAATGCAAGTTTAAGTACCCTGAAAAAGATTGTCAAGAATAATGACAGTTATATTACACATCAGAACTAAAAATTGCCTTAAAAATTAAAGACTCCAAATGCTGTTTCAGGAAAGTAACAGTAGCTACTGCATGAGAAAATGCAGTTTCCATACATGTTTTGGTATCTGTTTCAATAGACATCTTGCACAAACATATTCAGGTGGAAATCCAGAGGTTTCTAATGCCCTTCTGTTTCATGACTTCTTATGCATCCAAGAAATTTTTATTTTAGAATGTTTTATTTTCACTCTGCTATTGGTCTAACATTAATAACAAAGGTGCTCGCATCAACGCTACATTCCACTATTTTTACAATAGGATCTGCAAGAGACTTATTTAACATTGGAAACATGGCCTCTCTAAAAGCCTTCCTGCCAGGAGCTGCAAAGCCTGGCATGCAATAACAGATGAGTGGCAAAACCTCATCCAGAGAGCCTGGGGGTAAAACAGAAGGCCACACAGGTGAGCAAGAGCCTACAACCTCCCAAACCAGTCTCATTCTTAGACTGGCTGCACGCAGACTTCCTACAAGCAGCTTTAGCCTTACTCCAAGCCACTATGGAAATCACGATGGCAATCAAGAACCCCTCTAACTCAACAGACCAATAAGTCCTCCAACATCTGTTTTCAGATATCTCTTCTTGAGATATGAACTTTCTCTCATTCAGATCTTCTGAGAAGATCTATCACGCCTACATCAGTTGTTAGTGATAGTATCCAGACACAACAAGCACCCTTCCAGAGCTTTTGACAAACAATATACACACTTAAAACCCAAAAGAAAAACAATAGTGATGCTCTGCAATTTAAACTGAGGACTGCTTACACATTAAGTTCTTCACTCAAACTCTTCTTCTTAGAAAGAGAAAAAAAGGATAAACAATACTACATTTTTTCTTTTTTCAAGCAAAAAAAAACCCACTGTGTATCATTAATAAGAATCATAGGGCAGGAGAATTTGCAGAAACCCAAAGACTAGAGCAATATAAATGTACAGTAATTTTGTTTCTGCTTTTACACACTACCACAAGCACATTCATGGCAAAAAGCCTAACAAATGGAAGCAGTGAAGCGGCTGCGGGTAAAATGGAGGCTCAGTGGCCATAAAACCAAGAGAAAGTTCTATGAAGCAGAAAAAGGCATGGTTACTTGTCTTGTGTCAAAGGACCACTGCCTCTTGCCCTCCAGGAAGGAGACACTAAGGTCAGGGAACAACTTAATGCTTGTGCAATTTTTTTTGTCCTGATCTCCTCAAAGCTTGGGTGTTTGAATAGACTAAATTTCACCCTCTATGATAGATAGGAAAACACACCTCAGAATTACATTTTAATATTCAGGCCTTGAACACCTTGCATATAGCTATGAAAGGAAATAGGGTGTTTACATATTTGGACAATATTCTACTGACTTTTACTTAACGTTCAGTTCGAAACAAGAGAATTTCACAAACTGTACCATTCTAGATGAGACCCCATCTCCCCTTGAAGACTCATAGCAAAAAGAGGTTTCTGGCCACCAGTAACAAAAGCAGTGTGGGGTGCTCATGCTATCTCCAATATGCAACACAATTCCAAAATTTTCAGGTTGAAAGGAATAAACAGAACAAGCATGCAAAATGCTAAGCACTAACCCAGTATAATCTGTTTACAACAGAAACAAATTTTTTGGATCCTCTTTGCAAATGTAATGTGGTTGCAGAACTTGAAGGAATGTCAACAATCTTCTCAATTAAGTAACCTTCTCTTGTTAAACACACAAAAAGGGAGGAGGGCAAATACTGCTCGGGACCAGCTTGACCTGGGTATCAAACACAAAATGAGTGTTCTCAGTCACATAAAACAAGCTGGATTCCCTAACACTGCCCAAAAGAACACCCAGGATTTTGCTTTCTTTGAAATCTGGTAGAAAACAACAGCAAAGGTAGGAATTTTTCTGATTCAATCAGGTACTTCTGATGCTTGGAAAACCAATCCTGCAACTTCAGATCATCTGATATAATAGAGTGACTAGTCATGCACTGACTGTTTTGCTGTTGATGTGTATGACTGATTTAACGCTCAGTTTGCCTCTTTGTTTGCCCCCATTAATTAGGCCCAACTGTTCCAACTTCCCACTTTTTCAATCCCCCGTTCTTTCTTAAAAATAAGTTTGCCCTGCTCAGATAGATACCATCTGTTTTAACAAAGAATAAATTAGGTCAAGTGAGCTCCACAGCCCTGAGGGCTGCTTTCTGAGTCCCAAAGGGGCTAGTCCTGATTTCCACAGATGCCTACAGAAACCATCAGATGCATTTGTTGTTTACAGTTATTACAGTTACGATAAACATTTCATACCATGCCATGTATTAGTCTTTGTTGGCAGCTACAAACAAGACAGACAGTTCTGCTGAATTTCAGAGGTAAAGTAGGCAAACTGTATCAGATTACAATCTTACTACTCAGTGTCGAATCTGTCTGCTCCTTAATTGGTCTTCTCTTTTGACAGAATTTCAACAGCCTACCAATACATGTCTTAAAAGGCAAAGGGGGCTTTCATTATTCTTTACAAAGAATGTGAAGAAGGGATGCAGCAAAGGAGTGGAGCCTGCCCAAGCTAACCAGAAGATAATATTTTAGAGAAAGAAGGGAAAAATCACACAACACAAGCAGCTGTGAACTTCTACAACAGATAAGCAAAGTAACACAAGATGAGGATTTTGGACATCAAAGTAGTTTTGCTCAAGTTTCTTCAACATACAGACCAGTACCAAGTCAAAATGGCTTGCAGACTCAACATGCACAGAGTCTTCATATTGTACCATAAAGCAACTATGGGCTGTTCTTCATAACCAGCACTTCTATACCTACACCTTCCTACAGAGTTCTGACCTACACCTAAAAAACACAACAGAGAAATAAAGAAATATAGAGGTTTCATATGCTGCCTATTGTTCTATGTCACATTTCTCTCAACTCAAAAGATTCACAGCTCCTGCATGTCTGGCCAAAAAAAAACCAAAACCAACAACAACAACCAAAAAAACCGGCAACAAAACCAAAAAAACACCCCACCACTTCTTTCCTACTTCCAAAAATCAAAGGTCCTGAATATGTGTCAGTTCTTCCTATGTACAAAGAGAGTCTACAACACCACAATACTAAAACTGTACATAACATCACAGAACTTGGCTTAGCCTATTTTCAATTTCCCACAAGATTTGATATGCCAGAGAAGAATACTAAGCAATTATGTCTGTAACTCCTGGTGCTGAATCACCCATTTAATTGTTTTTGAATTAAGAACCACCAGGAATCACCATGCGAACTAAAACATACCAGTCAAGCTTTCTGTTTTTCCAAACAGTTCCAAACCAGGTTCTTGATTTCAAGAACAATTCAACAGAACAACCACGGCAGGAGTTATTTTCTAATTCCAGATAATTTTTTATTTTATTTTGCACACAGTCTGATGGGTATCTATGAAAACACTATAAATATCTGGGTGTTTATAAACTAAATTATCAGAATCTTTGGATATTTCTTCTTTCCCTTCATTGTGTATGAGCCCCAGCTATTTCAGAACAGAATTACTGGATATTCTTAATTGGAAGGAACCCACAAAGACCATGAAGTCCAATTCCTGGCTACACACAGAACGACTCAAAATTCAAACCCTATGCCTGAGAGCATTGTCCAGACATTCCTTGAACTCCGGCAGCTTGGGGCAGTGCCCACTGCCCTGGGCATTCTGTTCCATACCCTCTGCCCTTTCCCTAACCCCCAGCTGCCCCTCCCCTGACAGCTCCATGCCGTTCCCTCGGGCCCTGTCGCTGTCACACAGAGCAGAGCTCAGCGCTGCCCCTCCTCTCCCTGTGAGGAGCTGCAGCTGCCATCAGGTCTCCCCTCAGCTCCCCTGCTCTGCGCTGAGCACACCGAGGGACCTCAACCGATCCTCATATGTCTTGCCCTCTACACCCTTCACTATCTTTGTAGCCCTCCCCTGGATGCTCTGATTCCACAATTCATGGTATTAGTAAAGAGTTTCAAACTAGATTTAATATTATAACTCAAAATGATGAACCCTAATCTCTCTCCAGATATTGTTTAATTTTGCATCTGCTCTTGTACCCCCTACCCCCTGAACTGGGATTAGTACTAAATTAAAAAAAATAAATAAATTGTATTTGATATCCCAATGGTAGTTCAAGCCAAAAGAAACTGAACCCTATTTTGCTGTGAAGAAAGAATACTTGAAATTTACCTCTGATAGGACAAGGGGGAATGGTTTTAAACTGAGACAGGGGAGGCTTAGTTTAGATATCAGGAGGAAGTTTTTCACTCAGAGGGTGGTGACGCACTGGAAGAGGTTACCCAAGCAGCTTGTGGATGCCCCATTCCTGGAGGCATTCAAGGCCAGGCTGGTTGTGGCTCTGGGCAGCCTGGTCTGGTAGTTGGCAACCCTGCACACAGCAGGGGGGTTGAAACCAGACCATCATTGTGGTCCTTTTCAACCCAGGCCATTCTGTGATTCTGCGATAAAGAATGAATTCTTGTAAATCACTAATACTCAGTTCTTCACTTATTCTGATGAACTAGAATTGCTTTCCAGTGATTTTTCCCCTCCCAATGAAGGCAAAAATGGAGACGTTGAGTAAAACACGTGTGAGAAAACACAAAAATCACACATACACACAAGCTTTGTTGCAGACGCAAATCTTTATTTAAAATGACATTAAAGCATTCTCATCATTATCTTCTTCACATTCTCTTTCAACTGTAAGCACATACATGATTGATCTGTTCAGTTGCTTCACTGACATTCTGCACGGAGATATTTAGCTTGCTTTTACATGAAAATGAACCTGAAGTGTTTTATATCTCACTAGGTCAAGGTCTTTTTCAAGCAATTCTAACTAATGGGAGCTGTCATTGTCTTGAACATTTAAAATGGTACCTATGTAGAAGATACAGCACAGTTCAGCCACTTAATAAATTGTTCCAGTAGCTTTTGTTCTGTCGATTGCAGTAGTTGAACCTATTAACTTCTGTATGTTGATGGTAAATTACTTTATGTACAGAAGAATAGTTGTACCCACAAAAAAACTGAAAGCCATTAAATAAAGCTGACCAATCTAAAGAAATCAGCTGTGCCCCAAAATATGTTTTCACCTCATAAAAACTAACATTTTGGTGACAAAAGGAAAAAAAAAAAGGTTTAGGAATACAATAACCCAAGGAGGACTTGAAGAGTCACTTCATTCTACAGAAATTGAAGTTGCACGGCATGTGATCAATATCAGAGTTATGTGAAACACCGTATGTCCAAATTTTTACAGTAGCATCATCTAAGTTATGAAAAGCCAAAGACTGGTACTTAGTATCTAACACCTGCTTAGGCACTTTCCTTTTCAGCCTCCAAATACATGCCCCGACAACTTTTTCAGTATTTCTAGGATTTTTTTTTTATTATTATTATTCTTTATTTTTTTACATAATCAGTGTATTTTGGTCTATCCCACAATTGATCTTGTAGAAACCTTTCTCTCCTTTTTTTGTTTTGTTTTTCTCCCCAGAATAACTACTTGATGCAAGTCATTCCCACATTAATTCAAAGAAGGTATCAGGCTTAATATCCTTGACTGTGTCCTTCTAAAAATCAAATGGAAAAAATCTTTCTGAAGTACAAAGGCTTATTATTGCTAAATGAATGTAATAAAAGCCACATTCTTTGCACTTGACCAACACAGGACGGAAGCCTCTGAGGGACTGTTACCTCTTGTAATAGTCACTTAAATTGCATTTCACTTCAATCTTCATGCAAAGTAGATCTAAAGGAGAAGAAAATCAAGCAGGACATTTCACATAGTACACAAAATCTGTATTTTAAAAGACTTTAAAAAATATCTATCCACTATTTACTGGGGTATTTCTAGAACATTTTTAAAGTATAACACTGAAGAATAAATTTTGTAGACAGATCAGAGACTTTTGTCTAATTTATTTAAATTACCAGTATGTTCATTGAACATTTCAGGAAATAGCCAAAGAGCAAAATACAAGGTTCAAGATACCATAGGATATGCTACGTTTTTACATTATTTTGAAAATGTATGAATTTCAAAAGTAATTTTCAAAAGTGATAAACTGGAGTTCTTCCTTCTTTCAAAAATTTGAGTTTACCACAATGGAACATATAGCCCCATATTATCTCTGTGAGGCTGGACACCACTGAGGACATATCCATCATACTCTAAGGCTGTCACACGTCTTTCACTGCTGCCATGCATGGTGAGAACTTATTAAAAGACTTCCCATAATGCAAAGAAAACAGTAGTAGTAAAGTTTCAGGCTAAACCTGCAGAAGAAGCAACTGATCATTTGTACCACAAACACAAACTGATAAGACTTTCTCCATCTTATAAACATATGATCAACATTCTCCTCACGCACCTTGAGCTGGAATTACTCCACCTCATTACAAAACAAGCTTGCCTTTGAACAAAGTAGGTACACCTCCTTCCCAAGGGGTAAAAAGGCAAGTTGAGCAATTACATGTATCCAGTTTATGAACCCAAAGTACCTATTTTTCTCTGCTGACCCTGAAATGGCTCTACACGTGTAGGTTTGACAATCACACTGCAGAGGTTACATTCAGATACATTAAACTTCCTTATTTTATTACCAGCCTCAAAGTTACATGGTCTGGTGTGGCATACTGAATTTCAACACAGAAAAACAATATTGACACGGTGTATGCTAATTTGTATAGGAAAAAAAAAAATCAAAAAAAAAAAATCTGAGGATTTAAAAGAAAATCATTAGCAGCCCACCAAATTCTTCATATCTGTCACCAAAACTACGCCAAATGATACCTACATAATCACACAAAGGAGTGTGATGAAAAATTCAATAAAAGCCAGCAATGCACACTTGTAGCTCTGAAGGGCCAACCTTACCTTGGGCTGCCTGAAAAAAACAACAACACCATAACTAACAAGTTGAGGGAGGTGATTGTCTCCCTCTGCTACGAGGAGATCCCACCTCTGTTCAACTCTAGAACCCACAGCACACAAGAAACACAAGGAGCTTTGGAGGTGGGTCTATAGCAGAGCCACAAAGATCACCAGAGGGCTGATCTAGTAGGTGTCCCTGCTCGTGGGGGTAGAACTAAATGACTTCAAGGTCTCTTCCAACCCAAACCATTCTCTGATTCTACAACCTTCAGCAGTGTCAAAAGGAAAACAAAACAAACACCACAATTTCATGAATGTGCTATTAAAAAGGAAAAAAGGAAAAAAAAAAAAAAAGTCAATTCATTCATCTACCTTTTTTTTTTTTAAATAACCATGTTGTTAATAAGTAGACATTCAACACAAGAAAGAGTTTTTACAAATAATAACAGCAAAATCATGTCTCAAAATTGTGTCTAATTTGCAAGCCTTTATTTACAGATAGTCTACAATTTTATATAAGCTATTGAAGCTTACGTAGCATTGAAGTCTTCAAAGGTACTTGAAACTATTTTAATGTTTACCTTACTCTTCAGCTGTTATGAAGACAAAAATAGAAAAGGATTTCTGATGCAACCAAGCACTTTTCAAAAAACTTTAGCTCGATCTTTATTCTGAATCTTCTCCTAAAAGACTATTTCAGTGTTCAGTCTGGAACACTCACTGATTTATTTTGAGTTAAGGGTTAATAAGATAACCAACAATTCACAAGCGGAACAAAGTATTCCTCAAAGGGAAGGCTTTGTTTATATTCCTAAAACAGTATCAACTGATACTCCTGAGAGACTACAGAAAGATGCATTAGGCGTCTAGAGTTTACTTCACATGGTCATTACCTTTCCACATTCACTCATACTATACCATACAGAAAATAAAGTAACATTGTCCAAAGCAAGGAGATGAAATCACTGTTATTTGGCACTAGAATGAACGTAATATTCTCCATATAAAGAGCTATTATGCAAGAAAGAGGAAATAAATCTAGAATATCCAAATAAAGTTCTATCTGATACAGAACTGGAACAAATGCACTAACACAAATATTAAGTTTCAAAATCCCAATCTCAGAAATCCATTCTGAAAGCATTTAAAAATTTCAGAAGAAAATCTCTGTAAAGGCTCTAGAAACTATTTTTATTGATAAAAGTGAAGTGTAAATATTCTTAGTATTAATGCAGAACAAAGACACGCCAATGCTAATTTAACAGTCTTCTTTAGCGTAAATACAATGACTGAAAGGGACTGCTGGCTTAAATCTATCCTCTTACTTGGGATTACATGGACCACTACATAATTTCCTACATAATGCAAAGACATAAATCTAATCTCATTTAAAGTTTCTGCTTTCTGACATCAGTTCAACCTGCCATGCTGACCTGAAGCACACAGAGTGGATATTTACCAAACAATTTCTAAATAGGAAAAAAAGCCACTATGCCAGCTTTCCACAGTTAGAAGCTAATTGCCTGCATCAGTCTAATGCATGTATTTCTTTCGCTCTCATTTCAGTTGTTATTGGTTTTTGGGTGGTTTTTTTTTTTTTTTTTCAAGCTGTGATCTAGTCTCTTGTTCGTTGTTGGCAAAAATGCACAGGTAATGGTGGTGACACCATTTTGGAGACAACATTTTTGCTGCCTTGAAAAAGAGTGTTTTGTAGCTGACAATTTACTCTAGCGAGCAACTCTACTGTATTCCTTCTACCTGTTGTATTTTCCACAGAAATAAATGGGAGGCATTACTTTTAGAGTGACCTATGCATATAATGACAAATCTATCCCATATATAACAGCATGTGCAGTGTGAGAATGTTCACATTTGCCTCTATTACAGCTGTTACAGAACACTACTAAATCCTACTAATAGCACAGTACTTGCTTCTTTAAATTGCATATAATTTTTCATAATATAGATCTAAAGTGTAATTTCTAATTACAGTTTTGTTCGAACTTGTCTATGTTTTCTATGTTATTAGCAAGTAGGCTTTTCTTAAATATTATCTGTCTGTTCAAGGACTGGTTCCATTAAAAAAAAAAAAAAAAAAAAAAAGAAGAAGAAGAAAGAGAATAAGTCACCTTCAAATTCATATTTTAGACTTTGAACAACACCATAAATAAAAGGGAAACAGAAAGTCCCACTCTAGAGGAATCCTACAAAAGCACATACCTTGACACAACCCCTTCCTTAAAATTGACCAATGGACACAAAACCTGAAGCATTTCTGAGTTCTGCCAAACGAATTCAGTTTTTCAGTGCACTGAGAAGAAAAGACCATTTAATTCCTTTCACGTGCAGTGAGTTTAGGCTGATGAAATTTCATCCTCACATCTTTCAGTGACATGCAATGACCCACCTCAAGCTACAGAATCTCAGCTTAACGATGGACTGGATTCAGCCACTAACCTGCTGGTGACTAAGTGCAAAGCAATATAGTGGCAAATTACCGATATAAACACAAGGAAAAAGAAATAATAAATTGAGGTGCTAAAAACTACAGTTTATGACAACTGCTTGGACAAATACATTGACTTAACACACATGCATAAAAGTGGACTGGCTAACATAAACCATGTCCCAAACGGAAAACAAACCAAACCAAAAGTCCCCTCTCCATTATCTGTAACAGACAAAAGCATCAGAAAAGCAGACAAGACTGAAGTTGCAGTGCTGAGACCTAAACATGATCAGTTCATGATTAGCATCACCTTTCTGAAAAATCTCCACTCCAGACAAAATCTAACATTTAAAGTACTGCATGGAAACCAATTATCAACATTTGAGACGTTCCAGCCAGTCTCTGCCCCAGGCCACGAGGAGTTATTTCCAGGAACTTAACTCATAATGTTCTGCCTGATCATAAAGGATATAAACCATATTATCTGATAGTAGTAATAGGAACACTATTAGTAGATAAATCATATTAATAGAAACACAGTTTCTAGTTCTATCAGTTACATTTATCAGTTAGCCACCACAGAGAGCCCCTTTTCCCTTGCTCTCACTTTCCAGTCACCGAAACAGTCACATTCATTAACAGTCCAACACTTGAAATAAAGCTTTTGTATTTACATAAGACTATTTTCCTCTAGATTTTCAGTTACTCCTCACTGCTTTCCTATGAATACCTTGAATACCTTCTTCATATATAAAACTTTTTTTTTTTTTTTTTTTTTTTTTTTTAATTTTTAACTTTTTTACGTACACTCATTAATCCAAGCACAGGTTAATTTATTTTGTTGTTTACTGCCATGTCTGCTTCTCAATTCTCACTCTCATTCTCTTGTCCCATAAAAACTCAAAAGTTATTTGAACCTAGCTTGACAAATTTAAAAGGAGGATCACAGTCTGCAGTAGAGGGAGCGAGCAGTAAATTCAATACTGTTTTGATGGGACAGACTAAATTGCAGCTAATCAAATTCACAAGTTGTAGTTCTCAAGGCAAGAGTACTTGACATACCCTTGCAGACTACTTCTCAGTAAACACTGATGCTACAGTTCTTAAGACACTCATTTGCAATTATAGTTGACAATAGCACGCTTCTGAATAGAAATGCATTTTCATTTCTTAAGAATAAGCATTTTAATATAGTTCATAATTCAGGAATTACACTTAAATAGTGCACAAGCACTAGTTCTGCACAGGTCTCTCTGGAATCAACGCCTCCTATTTCTTTCCATGGAAACCACAACAGATATAAAGAACATGATAGCACTATTTGATACAGCAGATTCTCAGCTACAAAACACTCTTCTTCAGGACTGTCACCACCATTTCACAATGCTGTGGAACAATTAACAGTCTCAGAAGACAGAACAGAGACTGAAGAAATTATTATTTCATAGTTAAGAGGTCCTCCTGCACCACTGATGGAAAACTGGCATTACACAGAATCACAGAATTGTAGGGGTTGGAAGGGACCTCTAGAGATCATCAAGTCCAACCCCCCTGACAAAGCAGGTTCCCTACTTTGGACATTGTACAGTCCAAAATGAAATACTCATGAAGCATGAGAAGAAAGCTGCACAAATTACTAATATTTTCATTCTTGATATAAAAATTAAATGTTATCAGTTGTTTGGAATCCCAATTTTCTCTATACTGTTATTTTTAGTTAAGTTTAAAAAGCTCCTTACTATTTAAAATTAGATATGTACTGCATGATAAATTATTCAGAAGTTTTCACAGAAAAGGATCTGACTTTCTCATGCGACTAAGCAACTATGCTACAGAAGGATCTCCAAATGAAAACAAACTAAAAAGAAAACAGAACTTTTCTTGCTGTTTCTTAAAAACCTCTGCTCTTCTGACATCCCCCTCAAATGTTCCCGCACCTCTATGCTTTTTTCCCTTTTCCATTACTGAAATCACTGTTTAATTTATTTCAAGTATTGTATTTTGAAGGGACAAGGGAGGCCAGGTAACAGTTATGTTTGTTCTCAAATAATGTTTGGAGTATCTTCATCAAAAATGAAAAACAATTAAGCTAGAAAGTGAAACTAGCCTGGGATTATCTGGATTTCTGTTAAATTCAATTGCAAGTAAAAACATTTATCCCTCCTACAAATACTTTAAATGCCAAAACATGTGAAGATTGAAGTTTTTCAATGTATTTTATAAACTGCAACACTTATAGGTAGGAATGTTCAACTTCAGGATATCAATGAATTCACCACTACAACATTCTCAAACATAAGTATAGCTTTATCTAAGCATTTACCACTGTTTCTGTCTGCCAGCCTTCTCTAACCATCCATTCACTTCAGTAGTTCTCTTTTCACAAAGCAACCTCTATAAATAACAACCAGGCAAAAAAGTCAACAGATTTTAAAATAGTCATTTAAAATTATATAGAGGAATGAATCATTGTCTCCGCACATATAATTTCAAAGCACTTCATTTGCAAGTAAACATTTAAAATCAAGACTCAAAGAGAAAATTATTTATATAGCAGGCTTTATCACCAAGGAATGTGTCCTAGGAAATTCTCAAAAGCAAGGTGAAACAGGCGTACTCTAAGATCAAGGACTGTGCAACCAGTTCCTGCTTTAAAGCTGGATGTGTTTACCTGAAGACATCAGAAAAAAAATAAGGTTGTTGAGGAACTGGCTAATTAGAAACACAGCCATTCAGCTTCCAAGCTTCCCACTTCACAATATCGTTTCTCTACTTAATACTATCATATAAATCAGTCTCCTCTCAAAAAATAAAGCATTCACTAATACGTCACATTCCCTGCAGTATAATTCATACATACTTCATACCAAAAGAATATTTAAAACAACAACAACAACCTTGATAAACAGGATTTTGAAAGCCTGTTTCTCAATTTAACATCGATGTCAGTCAAGTTGAGCATTTATGGAATTACAACCCAGACACTTGTATATCTCATGTTCAACTCCTGCTTGCAAAATTATGTCACGCTACACTATTTCGGGGTGCAGGGGAAGACACCATTTCAAAATAGCTTTCAGATTTCAGACACTGCAATACTGCTACTCCACAAAATGCACAAGATCCACTCATATTGTCCTATCACATATTTCCAGAGAGCTGTTTTCCCAGGATTACCTCAAATTAAGCAACAATGCTGCACACTGCTTAAATCACAAATGACTGTTGCAGGAGCACTGAAAATTGTAGGCCTACCTACCAAGTAAGCAGCACTGAAAGCAGTCATCACCATCTCCAACAAAATAATCTTCTAGCTTAAATTAAATATTACAGACAACAAGAGTAGAAACAATTCTAGGAACTCTTTCCACTTCGACATTTCGAACAAAGATACAGTTTAATACTATCATACAATAGCTTATATTGGAAGGGACCTTCAAGATCATGGAGCTCCAACCCCCCGTCATGGACAGGGTTGCCAAGTTTACTTTATGAGTGCTTAAAACATAAAAGGGAAAGCTTTCATTGGCTGTAATGCATCAAGAATGGATATGCCCCAATTTGTTTCTACTCTTCCACTGATCAAAGACAGAATGTACACAACACACATTCAAAAACTTAAATACTTTTTTTTCCCCCGGAATAAATATATTTTCATTTCATTTAAAATATTTTGCATTAACCTTGGAGTTGTTCCTCTCCCCCCCCCCCCCCCCCCCAGCTTCTTTACAATTCCAATTACTTTTCTTTGCCTCTAATGGCCCTGTCTTGTGAGACACTCCACCTCACAAAGCTTCTTCCCAGCTGCATTTCTGAGCAAGGAAGTAATAAAACCTAACAGGAAGCAAGGAAAAATTTCAAGAAAGAGATCCAAAGAATCACTGCTACTCATGGTGAAATTGTTAGAAGAGGTGCAGGGAGTTTTTAAAAACAACTATTAGAAATTAGCTGCAACTCTAGGAAACTTATAGAATATTTTCAAAGTGATTATATTCCACTCTTTCAAAAGATATTCAGGAATGAGAAAATTTTACAGTGACAGTTGCTAATGCTATTGTAAGTGGCTTAAAGTATGCTAGTAACTAAAACAAAACAAAACAAAAAGGAAGGAAGAGCAATGTTGTTGATTCAGTGTAGTTTCTGTATCCACCACTTCTGAGTATGACAATATACAGCAGAAGTCTTCAGAAACCTTTGAAACTCACAAAAAATCATGAAGAGTTTAGTGGCATCAGAACACAAATTCAGGATGCTGAAATGTAACCTGACATGTTCTCATCAAAGAGATGACAAGAATCCCAGTTTAGAATCCCAGCTGACCAGCAGCTGTCCTCATTGTTTGTTAAGTTCCCCAGGGACACAGAAGGAGTTACCCATTAATCTTTCTGAAAACAATCTAAAATTTTCAAATGCATACTCTGAAGTTATTTCTAGCAGGCTCTACAGAATTAAAACTGTACAGGCTATTATCTGCTGCACACAAGGAGCTACAAGGAGCCAATACCAAGCTGGAGGGAAGGGGTTGAGGCTAGAAGTCTGTCATCAATTTTTGGGGAGATGGCTAGAGTCTGCTATTACAGTACTGACAAGTTTTACATAAATACAGACAGCATCCAGCCTCTTAATTTGTAAACTTGCCACCCATATAACTATTGCAGTTCATCCTAATTAGTAGATCAGCAAGGTAAAAATCTTACACCCAGTTTAGCCTGTTTTTGAAGAGTCCATCTCCCTAAACTATCCTGAAGCATTCAATTTACTGACTGGAGTACTACATGAGAGACATGAAAAGAAATACAAACCAGATATTCTGCTTTAATCCAGGGAGCTCCCTGAACCTTCACTAGTAATGGCTGTGTCATTACCATAAACATTTCAGATTGCTCAGTCCCCAGTACGTTCAGAACAACGTTTAAGCAAATGTCTCTGTATAAGAAGACATGTCATAATGAGCAGCCACTCCAAAACTTAATTACTGCAATAGTGGGGACCCAAAATGGACACTTCTGATGATTCTATAAGAAAGCTTTGCCTCCATTGAAAGTATCATGGAAAAACAAAAGAAAAAATTTAGCAGTACCATGTTTTCCTCTTTCATTTTCCAAGTAAAAATATATTGTTTTAATACCTTTAGTGTTTTTTTAAATGCACGAATAGGACAACGTGAAGCGTACACATGAAAAACAAATACAAGTATAAATCACAACCTGCAGCTTCTTAAGTGACACAGCTCTTCTGCCTAGGGTTGCCTTTCCAAAGTAGTCCAATGAATACATAGATTATACCTCCTGAACTCTTGCAAGTTGCGCAACAGAGCTGAATAGAAGTTAATGTAATCTTTATGAAAAATCAGATCAGATCCATCCTTGAATTGAGTTAAAGATACATTAAGTAAGCACAACAGCATGCTGCAGATACTGTGTTAATGCTCTGTACAACTAAAGAATTACAAAATGTTAAAAGGTAACCAACTAGGAAGTCCTATGTAACTACACTCTTACAAAAACCAAAGACTTTCCCATATTCTCATGCTTTCTACATCAAACTACAGGATTAAAGGGCTTGTTTTATAATTTTTTATAACTTTAACTATATATGCACATGTATTTATAAGTTTTATAAGCTGATAAAGAAAGCTACAGGTGATCTTCATACTGAATATCCAGAAAAGACAAAGTACACAGAAGGTTTTACATATAATTTTTACTTCTAGACCCTACAACCTGTTGGGGTAAGGACTACAACACACATCGCAAACCAAATAAAACCACACAACCTATCTTCTTTTATTTTCATGTTAAATGAACAGTTGACAGTAAGTAGAGTCTAATGATTAGAAAACCATATTCAAATTAGCTCAGAGATGTAGTTGGACTTTCCTGCTCCCCAACAGATCTATAAAGTTGGAGGTTTGCAGCAGAAATGCAGTCATGGACTGAAGCAGTGATTGAGCACCTGGTGAGAAGGGAGGGCCAACCCAGGGGAGCTTATATGCATGCAGTGCCCCTGAGTGACTGGCAGGGGGTGGTGCCAAGATCTGATTTAAGACCTCATTGAAGGGTTGGAAGTGGAATCAAGGGTATTTTGTTAGAGATTCCTGTTTACTTGAGGCCTTCTGAAGGTAAGCAGTTTCTTTCCTTTTTTTCCTGTGTTCACAGCTGTTGTATTTGAGCAAATCCTCACATACTACAGCCTAGGATCTTGCCGCTCTGCTGACATTGCTGTGCTTTCCAATGCATTACAGGGTCACAAAGAGGAACGTAAAGAGCAGTTCCAATGATCACAAGAACAGTCAACCCCAGGGCCAAGTGCAACATTTTGTTTTCATGATAACAAACATAAGTATGTTCTATCTCACAGTTGAGTCACCTAGAAACAATGCTTCCTTCATTATTTTTAATGTTTTTCTAGCAATTTGCCTCAGGTGAAGCATACTGAAGCAAGCCAACTGATTCCCCAGAGAAAAATCACAACACATTTACACAAAACTTACTATTGATCAATTAATAGTCAGGCTATCAAATTCTCCCAGTTGGGATGGGAGTGAAGAAAGAAAGCAACTGAGCAGGAAGCCTTCAGGAACAGATGCCATAGATCATCACAACCGAGGACTAGATGGGTAGCTGTCAGAATTCACCAAAAGCAAATTTTAGACTTCATTTACACATACATTTGAAGAGTAACTCTGAACATCTTCAAACAACCTTTTAAATGCATCTATATACACTTTAATACAATCCTTTAAAATAAGCTCAAACTTGGGTAAGCTTACTTTATTATCAGACAAGCACAAGCACTTTGGCATAGCTGTATTGCTAGTGAAGCAAACAGTTAAAATCTAGTTTAGGTATGTGTATAAAAGAGAACTCTAATAGTATACTGTATGTACAATTTAGGTATGTTCAGAAGAGCACAGTCAGAATAAAACGAGTATGTAAGGACTTAAGGCTTCAGCAATATTCCCCCCCACTTCAGCTATCCTTCCACCTTTCAGCGAAAGAGCTTAGGCATTTACATGGATACAGTTAACCTGCTTAAATTGAATTGTAAACACAAATTATTCAGAGTTCACTAAGACTGGGGCCCTTAAACTGCATAAAAACAACAAGGGAGCTTAAGTTAATCCCCATAAGACTGCCGTTTTAGCATTTTCAGAGTGTTCTTCAGAGTAGAACAAGACGTTTCATTCCTGTTTAAATAAGCTTTCCAAAATGATAAAACAGTATTAGGCTCTGAAATTTTATCTTTTGAGATTACCGGTGGGTGTCAGGCAAAACTGCTCACAGAAATCCTGTTTCTATTTTACACCCTGCTCCTTTCAGGCTTTAGAAGGAGGCTGGGAGCATTCACTGCTTCAGAAGTAACTTCTTCTCAAGCATCGTTCCCTGAAATCACTTAAGGAAGTCTTGAATTTGCCAACTTAGTCTTACCATCACAACTAATATTAATTCAAAACCCTTCGAGAATATTATACCTACCCAAAGTAAAAGAATTAACATAATACAACAGGCAAAGATTTGAACATTTCTTTTACAAAAATTAACAAAGCAAGACTACAGAAATCCAAAGAAAAAGAACAGTGGGGTGACACAAGTGCTTTGAAAATATTTTTCTGTCCTGTAACATTTCACTCACATTCCAATATACTCTTTTATTAACTACTTTCACAATTTACCTGCCTTCTGGGTATTTCCTCAGCAGTTATACATTTACAGTCCCTATGTGAAAGAAGAGCTCTAAAGGAAACGTGCCATTCCCTATCACCAAAATATCCCAGATGCACGCAAAGTGTAGCATTCAGCAAAATCTTACTTACCAACTCAATGAAGTTGCTGAAACAGCCCCAAAATTTTGCAGAACGGAAGGATATACATTATGCTTTACCAAGGCAATGTATTTAACTACTCCTTAAGCTAATGCTAAAGATGTTTTACATTAGAAAGTATCAACAGTAAGGGAGTTGTACTGTTTAACCTAAACTAATTTAGTTAAGTACGGCTTATGCCCAGACAAGTCCTTGCAAGGTAAACAAGAAGTTCCCATCTCCCACTTCAGGAAAACTCATTCTGTGAATTTGTCTGCCTCTCTACACTCTTCACAACAAACAGAAGCAGCACATAAACTCTAACACCCTTTTCTTCCTTTTGATATTCACCTCCTGAATATCTAAATGGTTACTATTGCTGTCCACTACCAAAAGCCCAGACAGGCAAACTGGAATCTAAACACAGAAAGCTGAATCAAGCAGTAAGGATTCTAACAAAGTTCATATTTTAAAACTAAATATGTAAATAAATAGATTCCCTATTTCTGTTCACATTTTCTATCTTTTCAAGCCTGGGTTGGTACATGGCACTTTTGATGGCAGAATTTTTCAACAGTATCTTTACTCGGGACATTAGTTTTGTTTAAGCAGAGACTTTCTGTGGAGAAGGTGTGGTGTTAGTTGCTCATGATTTTGTGGGAGAGGAGTTTTGCATGCTTCTTATTTCTGAAATATCAGAACTAGTTTGATTCCAGGTGATTTGCATCACAGTAGGCACTTCTGTGTCTCTCTGAGCTACTTATAGGACTTAGGTTATTTATCTTCAAGAAGTATATCTGAGAGTCAAAGCCTATTCTAAAATGTACTAAGTTCTCACCATCAGAGAAAGAATTTCAAATTTCTTTCTGCAGTTAACTACATTCCAAAACATAGCTGTAGACTTAATAGGTGATAGGCAAATACTAACTAAGCCATTTACCCCCACACTGACTTTAAAAACGAAAGACAGAAAAGCAGAAATGTGAACTTTCAGATTTCACGTGCTCAGACTTCTTTCACATACTTTTCCTTTTCTGACCTTCCTCTTTGAAAGACAGAAGACAGTACTTGTTTCAAACCACTTTTTCCAGACTAAAATAAGAACAATAACCTTATGCAAAAGGATCCGTTGCTGCTGATTCCACAATAAGTACTGCAATGCTCAAACAAGCAACAGAAGAAAGCTGAGTCACACCTGGTCACTCTCACCCTAGATCATCTAAAACGGTACTAAAGGTTTATTTTCAGACAAGTATGATGTTGTGGAAGGGAAAAATGAAGCAAGACATTCCACAGAAGAGTGAAAATAAAATCCAAGTAATTTAGCTAGATGACTAAAGTCTCAAGGATGTACAAATGCAATGGTGAATTCAGGTCACCATTACAGTCACAACATTCAGACCATGTTTTCTTTCAAAACATGTGGTATTTAAGGACATTGCCAAGTAAAATTGGTGATTATTGTTTATCATTGCAATATCAAGTAAAGGTGACAGAACAGGAAAAAAATGCTCTCACACTTCCCTGAATAGCATTCAAAACCAAAACTAAGGCTTAGCAAGACTTAGTCAGAAACAGAAGAGATATAAGAAAAACCTTATCCTTGTGGAAGTTTTCATTTAGACTACATAGAAGGAAAATAGTCCTATAACATCCTATACACAAGCAGGTTCCTTCTCACAGCATTAGACTGCAGTTCTGTACCTACTGTCCCCATGGTATAAAGTCATTTAAAACAGATTTGGCTAATATATTTTGTCTGTGAACACACTGAAATTAAGTATTTAAAAATATGTTACTTCTCACTTTTCCCATGTACTTCTTAAAATTTTCCCATGCTCAGAAAAATTGCAATACTGGTTTGCCCAATTTTTTATTCTGCATTTGCTTCATTTAAAGCACATCATGGGAACAGTTGTTTAAAAAAATCTTTTCAAATGAAGATGTTATGATTAAAATATTTCAATCAATTTAATAGATTTACAAAACCTGATTTGCATTTAAAATGTATGCTATGGAATTCACTGTACTTCAAAAAATGGGCAGGGAACTTATCTCACAGGAGAGAGGACAAGAAGAAATTTGTTACCCTCCTCTATCCAAAGCTGCCTGCTACTCCTGCACTAACCTACATTTAATTTGGGAACATAAGATTTCTTCTCTCGCTTTTACTTACCCAAAAGTGAAGAAATAGCTTCTAAACCTTTCACTTGTACTTATTACTCTAGTTTATCTACGTTATTTCTTCACTATGACATAACTAAAAATATAGTATCACCAGAGTATATGTAAGGTGTCCAGCTGCAGACGTCAGTACCTGGAACAGGAAGGGCACCCTTGTTAAAAGCCCAGCAAAACCAAGCATGATTCACTTACTGTTCATAGTCTCTCTCTTTCACAGCCCAGACCTACAAATGTTTTGAAACTGATAACTTAGGCATGGCTGGACCATGAACTTTTAGCACTTGAGTTTCAGTGAATGTAGCTATGACATCTACATTTTTGCTTCTGTGCAGCATAGTACTACCACAGCCTTGGCACAGATGAGTATTTATCATTTAAACTGAACTGATTCACAAATATTTCACTCCAGTCTGAGCAGCAGTTTCTGAACATACTAAGCAAACATACATGGCTTAACCTCCACTGAAAAGAAAATCAAAAACAAAAGTGGAAAAAAGGCACCTTCATTAACTCCAAAGGCAGAGCACGTACCTTCTTAGATAAGATGGGTAGTAAAACAAAAAAACAATCAACCAACAATACAATCATGTACCTGAAAGCTCAAAGCCACAACTTCAACCTCTCAGGAAGTAACCTTAAAGAAACATTCTTCCTGTTCTCAGTGCCAGAAACCAGTCTGTACCCCACTCCTGGTGCCTGCCCCAAACTCGGAACTACCTTGTAGGCCAAATTTCAGGGTAGTGCCCCAAAAAGCATACTCTAGTCTCTGCTCTCAATGTTTTACCAGAGAGCCTACAAATATCAAAACAAATATCCCCTGGGATGTTCAGGGGTAGATAAATGCCCCCACCAATCACCATGCAAAACTGCGCTTACTCTCTTTTTGCTCCCTTTCTTCCCTCATAAGGAGTTCTTTGCTAAACCAGGCCTAACTTCCAACAGAAGTCAAAGAGCAGCAGTTCTAAGCCAGCCTGCACTGCAGTGGTCACATTAGCAGAGATGGTAATCCTCTCAGCCTACAGAGGATACTAAAGCCAGCAGCTGTTACCTTCAAAGCAAGTACCACTTCCAATGACTTCTTGTTTTTATTAAGAACTTTATTCCATCCTCCACGAGGAGGTGCCCAATCCCAAGGATCAATCCCAATCCCATGGTCATGCTCTCACAGACAGCAATTTTTTCAGCTTATGTCCTACTCACACACAGAGGTAGGAGCATGGAGCTTACCTCCAGACGACCACTTTCCTGCAGATAGTTTCTGCAGGAAGTTTCTGCAAGGCTGCCCTTCTAACCCTGAGTATGTCTACAAGCAACAGTGATCCTTGTAGGGAAGATACCAGACCTTCACTTTCTGTAATTTCTGGGCGTCCCCCTTCATGCCATAGCTATCTCCAAATATCTCAGACAGAGCACACACGGCTTTCGAGCACACAGTCATAAGTCAGTGGCTGTTCTTCTCACAGCAGTCAAGCTGCACACAAGGCTCTGGGCTGCTGCAGTGAAACTGATGACAGTACCTTCATCTCCTGTACTTCTGCAAGGAGATCAAATAAAAGGATAGGCTAATACTAAGTCAACCACGAACAAAAAGGTTAGATTATGCTCATTCAGTACGTGTGATATAAACCTAAACTATATTTAAATTATTAAACAAAAAACAAACAAACAAACAAAAACTTTAGGCCAAGCAAAAACGTGCTTCTCAAGCTGCAATTCACCTTTCATAGCTTGCACATTGAACTGCTAGCCCTCACCTCAGCAGCACCACAGCCATTTCAGGAGGGCACCACATCTTCAAGGGTACAAACTCTGCCACTTGGAGGCTGGTACAGATGTGTTCACTTTCAGTATCACTTTGAGTCTGCCAATTGCTTCCTGGTCAGAAGCGAGATCCCTTCCCTGCTCACAGCCTTGTAATGAGGAATGCAGACATCTCTTAAATCTACTTCAAAACCAACCGAAAATAGACCAGCCCAGCTTCTTGAGGTAAATTCTCATGTATACATCTGTGACATAACACATCACATCTTGTGTTTTGTCTTTTTCCCCACTAGCAAATGCCAAAGTCCAGAAGAGACACAAATACTCATCTACTCAGACAGAGAGTTACAAAAATATGAAGGGGGGAAAAAAAGAAAAGAAAAAGAAAAGAGAGCAGGTAGGGAGAGCGTTCTTCCATTATTGCTAGTGCCATCAGAAGTAGATGCCTGCTCCTTTTTACATTTTTTTTTTCTGCGTCTTTACATCAAGCAGTTTCTCTTTATTGGAATAATAAACTTTCCTCTTTCTTAAACTCTAAGGAGCACTTTAAAGAACACTCTAACAAGCTATGCTGTTTAAAATGATCATCAGGATTATTTCTATGCTCTGAAAGTAATGCCTCTTATTTTATTATGCTGTCCCACAACATCAGAGGCAGATATTAGTGGTAGGGGAACAGAGGTTGAACCTTCCTACCAAGACCCTGGTGCATCTTGCTTTCACACAACAGATGGCAGCAGAGGGGCAGTCTGTCCAAACGGTGTCTGACATGGAAGTGCATATGAAGCAAAAGTGTGGAACTGAATTTCTCCATGTGGAAAAAATGGCACCCACTGACATTCCACTGACAGTAGGTTACCTCTGGTGGTGCAGATTTTTACAAGCTGGCATGCAGGCTCTTGCTCACTGCTGGCAAAAATGCAGAGCTAAAGGTGGCAACCGTGTTAAAAAATAGTGTTTTGTAGCTGAGAATTTGTTCAATTAAACAGTGCTTTTGTGCTCTTCATGTCTGTTGTAGCTTCCTTGGAAAGAAATGGGAGGCATTACTTTTGGAGCAACCAAAGTAAATTTCTTCATTGGCCTCAGCAGCATTCCTGTGACTACTGCATTCTTCAAAAATTAATGTTTTCCCACAGACTGTGCTCCACATGAAGTCATAATCCTTGGTGATGACAACTGTATCCACAGCAACCAGCCGTGATGTAAGAAACGAGACGAACCACTCCTGGCAGAGGGAAAGCATCGCAAACCTTTCTGGCAGACTCTTAGGAATCTCAATTAACGTCTCAATAAAACGCCTGTTGACATTTCAACGTGGAAATATTATCTCATAAAACAACATACTTCAAGAGAAGGTAATGTTGTCTTCACCAATCACCACACTCCTTGGCCTTTTTAACTCCACTCTTAAAGACCTCTTCAAACCATGAACTGCACTAAGAAAGGGTTTCAATCCACCTTAGTGACTGAAGAGAGCTAAAGTGAAAATCATATCTGCAGTAGTTGCTAGAATAAATCTATCCAAAATCCCTCCAGAGATCTCTAATGAAAAGCATCCAACTTCTGTACCGTTGAATCTTTAGATGTTCAAACTACACACAAAACCTGCTGTACGTGCACAACAGGCAGATGTTACACTGATATGAACACAGTGCACATCACCACTGATGGTGGATGTGTCAGGTTATTAAGTGCATGCATTTACACCTCAGCGCTGCTGATCACAGGAGCCTTTCTGAGTGTGGCAGATGTGGGACGTAACACTGCCTTTCACCAACATTCAGCTCTAGGGCAAAACACCTCCGCATCAGCATTCAGACCAGCAGAACGCTGGGGCTTTTAAATACACTTAAACGCATTCAGCTAACTTGTTTGATCTTTCACCAGTCCTACGACTGCATTTAAATGATTCATTTCTGTCCCGATGCACCCAAATGCAGCTAAGCCAGCCGAAGCAGCTCTGTACCGGAGGGCGGCCGCGCTGCCCACAGACGGCCGAGCCGGGCGGAGCGCTCTTCGGCTGCAGAGCCGAATCGCGCCTCGCGCCCAGCGCGCCCGCACTGCCCGCAGCACAATGCCGGGCGGCGCAACGCCCGCCACGGACGTGTGCGCGTGTGTGTGAGGAGGGGGCTGCCCCAGCGGCACCTGTCGCCCGTTAACGGCCCAAACTCCCGCCCCGCCGCCTCAAGAGCGAGCGCTGAGCGCACGGCTGCGCGCAGAAACGAGGAGCGCGGCGACAACGGGAAGGGGACAGAGCGGGGGCCGCGCCTGCCGGGAGCACCTGGGCGGCTCTTTGTTCCTCCCCGCTCCCGCCGCCTCCGTACTCACCCACGGTGGCCAGCGTCTCCAGGTCCTCCAGCTTGTAGGCGGCGGGCTCGGGCGCCGAGGGCGAGCCGGGGCCGGCGGGGCTGGGGGCCGTGGCGGCGGGCTGAGGAGCGGCCAACCCCGCCGCCGCCGCCGCCTCGCCGCCGCTCTTCGCCCCCATTTTGGCCTTGGCGGCGCTGAAGGCGTCCATGGGGCCGCTCAGCGCATGGAGGGCGGCGGGGCGGAGGCGGATGAGAGGGAGCGGCGGGGACGCAAAGTTTCAGTCTTCAGCAGGCGGCGGGGTGGCTGCGCCCCGGAGCTCGAGCCCGCGCCCGCTGCCACTGCCTCGGAGGGGACGCGGAGCCCTTCAGCATCACGAGCCGCCGCGCCGCCCGCCACCCGCAGCAGGAACAGCCGCGCAGGCAGACAATGGCGAGGGAGAGCCCGGGCGGGCCAAGCCTGGCTACGCTGTGCTGTGCCGCGCCGTGCCGAGCCCCGCCGCGCGACACGCCGGGCGGAGGGGCGGGGTCTGCCCGCCGCCGCTGCGGCACGGGCCCGCAGAGGGTGGCGGGGCGGGGGCAGGCGCGGCCCCGGTGCTAGGCGGGAGCGCGGAGCTCGGCCCTCGCCGCGGGCGCGGCCCTGAGGTGGCGCCGCCCGGCTGGGTGTCGCGGAACTCTGGCGCTCTGCGCTCTGTCTCTCCCGATCCGAGAGGCGGTGCTGCCGCCCCGAGAGGTCCCACGAACCCCCTCAGATCTGCTGTCCCCTCTCTTCCCTCCTCGTCCTCTCGAAAAGTTTGAGAGGAGAGGCAGTGCCCACTGCGGGTGGCAGGGCGGCTTCCCGGCCCACCTGCCTTCGAGCTGTCTGCTGCAGGAAGGCTTTGTCAGTGCCGAGCACGCTGGAGAACCTCAAGCACTCCCCACCCAAGTATGTCAGAAGGCTATGCATGATTGTAGCCTCTGTTTTCAAATGGATAGAAGTATGGCTGAAGACAGCCCCAGAGTTCCCCGCAGCAGCCCACGATGAGGTGATGGGGTATATCCACACTGAGCTGACTGGAAGGGCCCCTCGTGCAGCACTGAGTAGCTCTGGCCGAGGAGCTGTTGAGGATTATACTGAAAGCTGGGGAAAATTGGTGTGTGAGCCAAGTCATTGGGAAGAGGTCATGTCAAAACGGGGGAGGAATTCCTAATTTTTTCCATGCCCTGTTCTGGCCCTGTTGTACATTAGTTACAGCTCCTAGCCCTCGCTCCAGTGAATGGAGTGTGTATAAAGCTGAGTGTAAGGTTACGGAAGTGGCATTTTGCACTTCCTTTGTATTGCATGTAAGTGCATGATCTGCTGACTTCGGTGTGGAGTACATTCAGTGGTAATGAGAAATAAGTATGTGTGCATACAAAAATGAGCATCAGAATAGAAATTGTTATTGGAGAAGGCTCCAAGGAGGCCTTATTGTGGCCTTCCCTTACTTGAAAGGAGCTTGCAATCAGGAGGGGATGGATTTTCACATGGTCTGATAGTGATAGGACAAGGGGGGATGGCTTTGAACTAAAAGAGGGGGGCTTTAGGTTAGGTGTTAGGAAGAAGCTTTTTACTCATAGGGTGTTGAGGTGCTGGCACAAGAGGAAGCTGGCAAACCTGCTCATGGTAGTGTAGTTGGAACTAGATGGTCTTTAAGGGCCCTCCAACCTAAGCAATTGTATGATTCTGTTCTATGATTTGAATTACAAACTTACGTATCTCTCTCTTGAATTTTAAAAGATCCCTGTGGTCTTGTTCATAGTTGTGACACTCACAGAATGTGTTATCTATTTTTATCTTTTGGCTTGTTGACGTGGGGGTTATGACTAATTTGGAAAAATGCTAGGTCATCCCTGCTTCCTGCCAGCCTGTGAAACGAATCATCAGTCAAGGAGGATGACTTTTGCTATAAAATTTCAAATTTCCTTACTGTGTTTTTTGAAATCTGTTACTATTCTATTTGCTATTTTATTTAATTTCATTTTGCATTATGTATCATAAGTTTTGTATACAAAAAATTACCACGATTCATGCCTTGAACGGAATATTTCAAAGACAGGATAAATATATTACAGGCATTGGACTCGATTACCCTTATGGATCCCTTCCAAGTTGGGATATTCTGTGATTCTGTGAAAGATTCCTTAAACTGCAAGTTATAAATGTTCTGGTGGACTGTAAATTTAGTTTGGTCAAAAGCTGAACAAGCCCACAAGCCTCTCTTAACAAGAATGGAAACATCTTAAGATAACTGCTTGAAAAATAAACATTCATACACTGAAGAAATCTGAATGTGCATGCAAATTTAACTTTGTAGAAAAATGTATGAAGAAATTATGATCAAGAAAGGCTACACTAAGTTCAGTCTGCTGGAGATGATCTTCCTGAAACCAATTTTGTTCTGAAAACAGAGAAATCATTTACTGCTGCTCAGATGTTAAGGAGGACAGAAAATACTGTATAGAAGGTATATTTCAAGTCATGTTCCTGTTCATGATATGAATGTTAGTGATTAAATGTCTTGCATTCAAGAATTTAAAACTTCTTTTAAAATCTCCTTCTATACTTCAATGGTACATGGCTTGTCACGTAGTTTATATGGTGAGACCCATTCAGAAAGGTTGTGATTCAGTGAGGTCTGTGAACAGTATTAGCTCCATTGAATTCAGTGTCCATTTTCTTATGACAAAACAGCCTTGTGCTTGCTGCTTTGTTAGCCTGGTATCCAAAGCATTTGCTAGCTGTAGTTGTAGCAATCTAATTGCAATGTTTATATTTAATGTCAACGTATTATTACTGTGCTTTACCACCTCTGTATAACCTACTTAGAATTTATCTTGCAGCTGCTGTTTAGTACAGTATTTCAGGGAAATAAAATGCCGTTCTTTCTAAATTAAAAGAGACTGAGAATCAAAACTCATAACTTCATGAATTACAGGTAGAAGTAGAGCTGCCCACTGGGTAACAGTAGCAGATATTAAGCTTAGTTTCTTGCCCAATTTGACTGCACTTTGTAGGAAGGTCTGCAGCCATTCTCCTCTTGTCTTTCACTTTTGCCACTATATCAACTTATTATGTGAACATTTGCTCACAGGTATTTCTGGAATAATCTTCAGTTTTCCCATATAGGCAATGCACAGTACTCATGTTTTTCAGTTTTCTCTCACATGTGGTGGATGCCTTCAGCTAGGTTCTTCTAGTGTAAAGCTCAGTTTCATATCTTACGTTTCCATTCCTTTATCTTGTATGTGCTCACACAAGGCATTAGCTCTATTATAATTTTTTCCTAGAAGTTCTAGATGTTACGGATGATTTTTTCCAAATATAGTGAATACCATACTAAAAGAGATCTTAAAAAAAAAAAAAAAAAAAAAAAAAAAAAAAAAAAAAAAAGAGAACAGTGGTTTAATTTAATTTTATTTGTCTCTCAACGCTTGTAATTTTGAGTGATAGTGTTTTGTTTTGTTTTCCCTTCCATTTCCATTGTACAAAGTGTTCAGTTACTTATATTCCTTTGTAAGTTCAGGAGCTTGGGGAGGATAAGTTTGCAACTGTTACGGAGGTTGAGGTTCCAGGTGTTGTGTTCCTCCATGTTCCCTTTCTCGTACATACGTTTGCTAGACTTCAGCTTTCTATGCACAGAGCCATGCTGCCCAGACAGTGATTCTGCGGGTGGTAAGCTACAAGCCTACTTCCCATTTCTTTTTTATTTTTACTTATTCCTTTTCAGGAAACCTTTGGAAAGGATCTCAGGAAACTAATGGAAAGAATTCCAGGCTTTCTGCCTGATGATATAAAAATTCATAACAGAGCTCATTGCTCCGTCATTTAGAGAAGACGTTGTGATATGCATATCAAACAGATGGATATGATTTAAGCACCGGACTCTCGGTCTTGTGGTTCTCTGTAAAGAGAATCAGTCATTTAAATGTCTCCATGACTGCAGACAAAAGAGGCTGTCCTGTGGTTTGAGCAGGTTTGCATTTGCCTACCTGAAAGCATGCTTTTTCCTCCCCATAAATTCATAATTTTCCTCACAAATCTTGTTAAAGCATATCTTTACCATCATCATCACGGTGAAATAACTACAACAGGATTGTTAGAGAACCTGCCCAAACCTGCAGGAAGGAAGTGAACAAGTTCTTCAGTGATTGCTATTATTAATAAATAGTTCTGAATCTTCTTCTCTTGTCACATTATGTACAGTGCCTAAAAGCGTGGGACTGATCTGAGGAAGAAGAATAGCTGGTAAAGATAATTAGTACTGCTATGTGTTTTTCATTTGTTTTGTTTTGCTAAAGAAGCTCATGATCAGGCAAGTTCTGTGAAGTAAACAAGCAGGAATTTAGTACAAGAAATCCCTGCCTGTGACAAAGAAAGGGGGAAATTGTGCTGCCCATCTGAAGTAGTTCCTTCAATGTATGGAAATAAGAGCATTTGTATAATGAACAATCACATATTATGCAAATATATCTATGGATTCATACAGCAGCTATCATACCTGTATTTTAATATGGTTACGTTTAATTTTCTTTAAAGTGTTTAAATGGTTATGAATATCATCTCTCAATCTGAATGAGAATTTAAGCGCACACACACACACACAAAAAAAAAAAAAAAAAAAAGGAAAAAGAAAAAGAAAAAAGAAAAAAACAGCACACAGCTGCCAACATCCCAAACTGTGATTTTGTAGCATCTCACTGAGCTGATGCCTGGCTTCAGGAGTTCTTCGGCTTCTCCAGCTGTAACACAGAAGCGTTGTTACTTGGGTGTCTAGACTTCTGCCCAGCCTGAGCAAGTTTGTGCCTATCTTCTGCTGAAACTAGATTGAGATCTGGATCTAGATGTCGCTTTGCCTACGTTTGCTGAAGAACTTTTTATGTTAAGCGTTCTCAATGCATATCTCACATATATGCAAAACAGCTTCCCTCACCAAATGAAGCTGTGGTCACCTTTTTAGAAACAAACATGTTGGAGGAATACTATTTTATGTTATAAGGGACACTTAAATACCAGTGTGCTGGATAAGGTCTCAAAAGCAAGGGGGTATATTTTCTTTAAATGGAAGGCAGAATAGAATAGCAATGTACCAGGATGTCTTTTTTCTTCATTCATTTCCCCAAATAAGTAGTTATGCGTGTTCCTACTAGTAAATCTCATTTGAATACAGGGGATAGGATGCTCTTTATAGCAGCCACTCAGCAAATGGAGTATCCAGCAGTTTTGATCTTAATGGCATGAAAGGAGTTCTCATTCCAGCCTCCTTCCCTTAAATTACCAGAGGCAATTGCAGGACATATTCTGCATATTAAGCACCCCTACTTCACAACCATTCCTTTTTTTTGCTATGCCTCTGAGATGAAGTTGTCAGGTTGCTGTTCTGTAGAATGCTGCAGAAGTCTTAGAAATTAAATGTAGTACTAGTTGCATTTATTTATGCATTTTATTGTATATTACTGTGGTGTGTTTTTACAAACGTCAACAAGGTCCTGCAAAGATTGCTGTATGAACCATTAAATTCCACTAATGATTGGCTAGGATGAGCTTTATCAAAATCTTATAGCAAGACAAGCATTACATGAACTTTATAACATGTTAATTGTCAGGCAAAACAATAAAACACACCTTTTGGTACCTGCCTTAGGGAACTAAGCCGTCTCATCAAGTAGTCCTCAATTAGATAGATGCAAACTTTTTGTGCCAGAACTTTTTTTCTCTTTATACAAGATAAAATAGTTAAAGGACTTTTAAAGTCTAATACTGCTTTTTCTAAGGCACATACATACAACTAGTGCATGAACAGACTAAATCTTTCAATTCAGCTTTTTAAAAAAATTGTTTGGTCCCCTCATATCCACGATTAAGAAGGCTTTTGTGAGGAAAAGGAAAGAACTAAAATTTCCCTCTAGTCACAAGCATCAAAGTGAGAAGGACACCAGGTGTGGAAATCCGTTGTATCTTCTATGATTTACTGTCAGATTCTCCACTTGTCACAATT
This sequence comes from Alectoris magna, assembly GCA_030625065.1. Taxonomy (NCBI): domain Eukaryota; kingdom Metazoa; phylum Chordata; class Aves; order Galliformes; family Phasianidae; genus Alectoris; species Alectoris magna. Next base: position 68,737,109 of record CM060560.1, read on the forward strand.
TACACTGGCATCAGGTGTGTAAAGGTTCGGTTCTTGCTGAGCTGATCCAAATCCAGGCTGCCAGGGTTTTGTCCTCCTCCCTCTCTCAGATCAACCCCACCCACACCCTGGTGTGTGCACTCAGCATTCCAGCAGCTCCCTGGTGAGCCAGTTCAGGAATTAGTTTGGGCATTTACTTATAAGGTTGCTAGGGTTTTAGCCAGATTATTGCCACGCACAGGCTGTTAGGGCACATGGTGAGCACTGGGGAATTTAAAACAGGCTGCATTTCCATCAAGTTGCTTCAGTTTTGTCCTCTGCTTTCTTCTGCTTATGTCCTTGTGTCCCTCCCACTGCCCCTCAAGAAAGGAATTCAGCACTTTGAATGCTCTGTGGATGTACACAGCTGCAGCTGAAGTTAGCATCACCCCTGAATGGCATTTAGGTAGATCTTCATTCAGTCTTCTGGATGGATTAATCACTTTGCACTGCCACTGAAGCTGGCCAAAAAAACTCCAAAAAGCAAAAACAAAACAAAACAAACAAACAAACAACAACAACAACAACAACAAAAAACAAACAGGGAAAAGAGATGGGCACCTCATATAGGTTATCAGAATTTCTTGTGTTCTGGATGTATCTGCCCAGCACTGTTAGGAAATAATAGAGTCAGATTTAACCCCGGGCAGCTCCAGACAAGAGGCTAGCACTATGTCTCTTAAGTTTTCAAACGCTTGAAGTCAGCTACAATCTAACAAATGCTATGTAGATGTGCTATAAATATTTTTTTTATTGAATGGTAAACGTAAGCAAATCTTGCTATTCTTTTGAAAGCAAAATTCTTGCATGTGTGAAAGCTGTTATCTTTAAAAATGGAATGGAATTATGAAACGGACTTTACAAGTTGAATCTAGCAACAATAATCATGCCTTTATTGTCCACAACTGATTTCTTCTCCCACAAAGTAATATATACTCTTCTCAATCTGTTCTCCCATATTCTGTAATTCATTAATTTAATTAAAAGTAATACAATATAAATTCTCTAAATTCATTCTGTAATGCCACACTACTTTAACATTCAAAACTGGTCTGATTTATACCTTTACCTTCATTATCAGTTATTTTCCTTACAGAAACATGAGCTAAAACAGATAGAAAAACCTTCAAAAATATTTCTGCTGATACCCTTATAAACTGATCACCGCTGAAAGTGAAGCAATAGATTACTTCGAATTCATTGTTGTAATCTTATGTGTGAAATAAAACTTATATGGTATTTTCCAACTGTTTTTCTGTTGGTCAAATACATATATAGCCAAACAAATACAGAGTGATATAACTGTGATTCAGTCTTCTGTTTACATTCCAGTTCATGAACTGTTCACTATGTGAGTCATTGTAGATTCATTAAGCAAAATACTCTAAGTGCCTACCTAATCTCTGTGCATTTTAAGCAGTTGCCTAAATTCTACTAAAACCAATGGAATTAACCAACAAGATGCAGTGCTTTAGTGGCTACAGCCGGGTTTCCGTTCATAGTTAGGTGATTCTATGAATGGGAACATATAACAAAAAACATAGAACTATTCAAGCAATGGAACTGAGGATCTGGTTTTAAATATAAAATGGAAATACATTCTACTCGGGCATCTTCCCACTGAAGTATGAACTTAAAAAAAAAAAAAAAAGCATTGTGGCTTTTTGGAAGTTAATGATTGTTACAGATGTAAGCAAACCTTAGATTATTTCAAAGCATACATATATTCACTCCTGAAGAAAGATAATTTACTGTCCAGGGCTTTGTAGTGCATTTTCACTGTATAGTGAATTTTCACCTGTATCTCATTTTTTATAGTAAATCTGCAAAATAATCAACATGGCAAAAGCATAACAGAATGAACGTTGCACGAGGCAAAATACTAACATAGATGAGTTCAGTAGCATAAAAGCCAACCAGTAGCTCATCAATCTTGCAAAATATCTAATTACCTAACTCCTATGCTATCTTTAGCAACTGATTTCTGCCCTTTGAGCTGATCTTGTTTCCACTCTTTGTGTTTGTTGAAAAGCAATGGATCATTTGTCTGGACATCTGGAGTGGATTGCTGGGTCATAGCTTTGCTAAGGTCATGGACTTTTAGAAAGCCAAGATGCGCACAGCCATTCTGCTTACCAGGTTTTAGACTGATGCAATTTTACAAACTTCGGATCGATGAAATTAGGATTATTTAATTGAACATAAAATCTGCCCGCTGGAATTGAATCTACCAGCCTTTCTGAAGATAGTTAACTACATTCAACTGGTGCACTGTCAGTGCAATTCTCTACATGTCCAAGAAGAATAAATGACATAGTGGCTTGAAGTAGAGGAAAAAATCGTTTAGGTAGAAAACATGCTATAAGTCAGCTAAAAATAAATGTTAGCATTTTCTACTAGCTTTGAGTTTAGTACGTCTAGAAATCAGACCATATCTATCATGAGGCAGAGAAGCATTATATTATTAAGAAATTCACTTTTTCAAGGGTTATGCCTAGTGTTCTGGAAAGTTTCTCAACATATTTATCTCTTTTTGCCATGATTTTTTTTCTTCATCCACCTGCCTCCTCCTCAGAGCCACAGGGAAATTGTAATGACTGAGGCTTTGCACCAGATATAATGTACACCTGGCATTTTTTGTTTGTTTTTGTTGAAAAGGAGAGGAATTTGCCAGTGATTTCACTGAGTTCACATTTGGGGTGTGGAGCTGACAGCTAATCAGCACACCGCAAAGCAAGAGAGAGCTCTCAGTGGTTTCCTTTGGGAATTAACCTTGAGGATTCATCTGCAGCCATAGTTTGTCTCTTCAAAGCCCTAATCCAGCAAGGCTTCCCAAGGTAGATGTTGGCACCCAGAACCCCGCTGAACCACGCTACATGATCATGTCTAGCCTTCCCTGGGAAGGGGACACAGCAGTCCCTCAGAGCGTTGCTTCATGTGAACCACACTGTTATGCTTAAAAACATACCAGAGAATAAGGTGATGACTGCCATCACGTTTCTTTCATCTGTGCACCCTTAGTATTTTTGTCTTTTTTATGTGTTTGTATATGTTTTGGAATGTATCTAATATATTTTTTCTAATATATATCTGCACTCTGTTTCTTTCCACAGGCAGTTAATTCTTGTTACTATTCTGCTCTCAGATGTTCCTGAATGTCTCTTTAAACTATTGGTTGGAAATGGAAGGGAAATTAATAGAATGTGTGATGGAGGAGAGGACAGAAAAAGTTATAATATTATTTCTGTGTTTATTTCAGAAATAAGTTCTTTTCATATAGTCAAATTGCTTTCATTTTGAACTGAACTGTTTTATTTTCCTTCTTTGTCTTCCCTCTGTGTGCCATGGAAGCCCTCTTTGTTCCATGGAAGCCATACAGCAGTATGTCCTGTGGCCAAAGAGGCCAATGGGATCCTGGGGTGCATTAAAAGGAGCGTGGCCAGCAGTTCACGGGAGGTGATCCTCCCCCTCTACTCTGCCCTGCTCAGGCCTCACCTGGAGTACTGTATCCAGTTCTGGGCTCCCCGGTGCAACAAAGACAGGGATCTCCTGGAAAGAGTCCAATGGAGGGCCACAAAGATGGTGAAGGGCCTGGAGCATCTCTTCTGTGAGGAAAGGCTGGGTGACCTGGTTTTGTTCAGCCTTGATAAAAGAAGACTGAGAGATGATCTGATTAATGTTTATAAACATCTTAAGTGTGGGAGTCAAAGGGACATGGCCAACCTCTTTTCAGCAGTCTGTGGGGATGGGACAAGGGGAAATGGCCATAAACTGGAGCATAAGAAGTTCTGCACCAATATGTGAAGGAATTTCTTCACAGTGAGGGTGATGGAGCACTGGAACAGGCTGCCCAGGGAGGTTGTAGAGTGTCTGTCTCTGGAGATATTCAAGACCCATCTGGATGCCTACCTGCACAGCCTGCTGTAGGGGGCTGCTTTACAGGGGTGTTGGATTTGATGATCTCTGGAGGTCCCTTCCAACCCCTACAAATCTGTGATTCTGTGAAACCATTTTTTATACCTTCTCCATTAAAAAGGATACCCAAATCCATTGCATTCAGGGCATCTGTGCTGCCTGTAGTGTACGTAATCTTTGATTTCTTTAGACTTCAAATGTTAAGTGGATTCAAAAATAAACTGGAGAATTATGAATTTCTTTTGGAGTGACTTAGCTGGATTCATCGGTTTTGCTTTTTTGTTGTTGTTGTTTTTTAGAATCTGAATTTGACAGCCAAGTTTGACAACTTGGGGAATATAAAAAAAAAAAAGAAAATTACCATCATCCAGTAAGGAGATACGGAGATTTCACGAAGAAACACTGGAGAAAAGAGTGAAGTATTTCCCTAAAAGAGAAGAATACAAGTTTGGGGGTATTAATACCTGATGAGGTGTTTTCCAGTCACCTGTTTCTGGATGAGCAATGCTCTTTAGGTTGAAAAGCCCAAATCGGCTGGATGGTTTGCTGACCATCTTGGGTTTTTTTTTTTGTCAGTGATAGATAGTATCTGACTGTGCCAGCCTATGCCCCCAATGGATGTCAGATAAGATGAATGACGATCTTAGCAAAAGACATGCAGGCAGGTTTTCAGGAGCTAGAAAATCAAAAGTTTAAGGTATGGAAATCATATTATGATGGTTTTGCAGATAAGAGGGTTAAAAAGCAAAGTTGGAAGATGGAGACATCAAACGTTTCTTCAGAGTTATTCAGTGTCCTGATCTACTCTGCTATGAGGGGCAGAATAACCTTTATCTAACCATTGATAGGTCTTCCTTTTGTTATAAATATTCAATAACTTCAGCAACGTAGTTTGCTGTTCTACCTAAATTATTTTGTTACTAATATTTGATGAAAAAATAAAGTTAGCACAAGGATGATTTGAGCATTTGAGAAGAGATATGAGAATAATTAGTGATGTTATTTCTGAGACAGCTCAATGATAAGCAATGAAAAGCATTGCTGGTGTCTATTTTGGAATATTATAAATATTTCATATCAGTCTAATTGCAGCGTAGTTTATTTCTTAAAGTCAGTGAGGATACGATGAACATAATATGACAAATCTGATACTTAAAGTTTTTTGACATATAGCTTTAGGCAAGGTTGCAAAGGCTTACAATTTAATGTTTCCAGCTGTACTCAGGGATTTTGAGCAGGATAGAATCTTTAACGAATTTTAATGCAATCAGATTACAGTTTGAAGGGTTTTTTTGATAGCTCTAACACAGAATATATTTCTCATTTTGGCTTTATTTCATGAAAGCAGATATGTGTGTTTAAGTTTGAACTTACTTATGATTTGAAATCTGTAGGAATGAAATAAATATTTAAGTGCTTTGTTGACTAACAAAAAACTAAGCATGTACTTAACAGTAAGTGCTTTATTATATTGAAACTCTTACAACTGAAACAGTTTTTCCCATTGACGTGTGAGTACAGCAAAAGAAGAGAAGAAAAAATTACCTTTGATCTCACTGAACCAGTAAATTACAGGCAAAGTTCTGTAAGAAGCATTTTTAACAAATCAGGCTGACTCAGCAGAATGAAGCTTGAAACTACATGTTCTTATTACATGTAACACTAATTTCACTGGGTGTGAAATTGTTTTCTGCTAATCCAAAAGCATGAAATAAGCACACAGAAAAGTGCATTTTGTAAAACACCATGCTGATGATTTCTGACAGGAGAATGATTTGATAGAGGGAAAAGGTGCGCTCATGTTGTAGTTTTGCTGGAAAAGTCACTTTCAAGAGCGTCTTTAGTACCCCATTCATTTCTTTTCCCTTTTTTCTTTACACTAAATTTTAAATTCACAGAGAAGTAAAAGTATTAAAGTGTAACTACTTATTCAAAGGAAATACAAGATTAGAAATTTACTTTTCTTTTTTTATACATTTGCTGAAAATACAGTGTCATTCCTTGTCATCTGAAACCTACGATGTATTTCACAAATAAAAGATTAGTTAATGATACATCATTGCCTCATGTAAATCTGTATTGCTAAGGCAAAGAGTTAGGAAATTTCCTAATAATCTATGCATGTTGTTATTATCTTAAGAATGGCGTCCCTCCATATTGAAGAAACACCATGAGCTATCATTAGAAATGATTGAGCATTTAGTATCTGAAAACAAAAGTGCAATTATACAAATATCCTGAAAAGGTTACTCCTTGCATGAAAGTTTTCTGAAAAGCGTTTCTGAGGAAGAAACGCCAGTCATTCAGGGAGGGGAGAATAACTTCTCTGAAGTGGGCCTGGTGAGATTTAAGGAAAATATTTTAAAATACAGAAAATATTAAGAGCTCCAGAGCCTCTTGGAACTTCCTGCTACAAAATTGTAGAATGGCTTAGATTGAAAGGGACCTCAAAGACCATCTAGTTCTAACCCCTCCTGCCATGGGCAGGGCTGCTACCTACCAGATCAAGCTACTCAGAGCCCCATCCAACCTGGCTTTGAACACCTCCAGGGATGGAGCATCCACAATCTTTCTGTGCAGCCTGTGCCAGGGACTCGTTGCCCTCTGAGTAAAGAATTACTTCCTAACATCTGATCTAATTTTCCCCTCTTTTAGCTTAAAGCCATTCCTCTTGTCCTTGGATGTCCAACCTTTTGGCTTGCCTGGGTGGCACCGAGTGAACAGGAATCATCTTGGACTGTATGAACAAAGGTCACTCCAAAAGTAATGCTTCGTATTTATTTCCATGGAAACTACAAGAGGTACAAAGAGCATGATAACACTTTTTGATGGAGCAAAATCTCAGCTACAAATCACTACTTCCCAACAAAATCACCACCATTAGGTATGCATTTTTGCCAGCAGTGAAAAAGAGCCTGCATGCCATGCTTGTAAAGATATGCACCAGTGCATACTACTGAAACACACCACCCACTGCCTCAATGTACTCACATCCATTGTTTAGTCTGTGACAATGTTCAGCAAGTGTCAATGAATATCAACTGGTGACATTTTTTCCACATTGTGGAAATTCAGTTCCACACCTTTGCTTCATATGCACTTCCTTGTCAGACACCATTTTGTCACAGTGTCCTTCTGTTGTCATCTATTGCATGGAAACGAAATGCAATGGTAAATTGGTGGGAAGGTTCAACCTCTACTGCCGTACCACCATCTGCCTCTGACATTTAATACAGCAGACTTCACTTTCAGAGTAACTCTCATAAAATATGTAATAAAGCTCATGCATATAAGTAATAAAACTTATTTTAATCTTCAGTATTTTTTTCTTAAAAAAAAAAAAAAAAAAAAGGGAACAAAAACACAGAACTAGTGGGATATTTGATCTTGCTTTTGTGAAACTAATGTATCAAGCTGGTTCGATGGCAGTGGCTGCAATTCTCAGTGAATTCTTAAAGTGTTCATCAGAGATTCTGGATGAAATTTTATTCCTCTAGTACTTTATCCTGGAAAATAGTTGTTCACAAATGAATGTAATGCCAAAAAGCAATGACATGAATAAGGCAGTCAGGAAGAGAGGATGAGCGTGACCCCATGTATGAGGGTGCTGCAGCTGAAGAAAACCATGCAAAATGCTGATGTGTTGTTGTCAAACTATTTTCTCCAGTGCTTCACTACAGAATGGATTCACAACGTTTTATCGTGAATCCAGCTATCATCAAAATGGTTTTATAAGACCATCATTCTTAGAAAAAAAATGTTACATTTGGTTATCTACCTTTGCTTGTGAAATTGTTTATGTTACTGTAGACATCATCTGATTCGTCAGTACTAATGAGAACAGCCAGAAAAGACACAAAGATAGTGAAGCCTGTCTAAAGTGACTTTAAAAATACTTTGGACTGCATTCACAGTTGACTCGTAAATTGTAATCTGTGACAATACATACCATAAGTTGATTGCAAGTAATTTATTTTGTATTCCTATAGTGCACTATGTACCTTTTATAACATAGGTACATCTTCTCATCTTTCTTCTTTTTTTTTGCCTTATCCTCACAAGTGTTTGGGAGGGATCCATCTTCATATAGTTTAAAGAAATATCAACATTCCAATGTCAGTTTGTTTTATTGTGATCTTATTACTGCAATCTCTCATCAGATCCAAGTTCAACCCAAGATCCTGCCAATTTTGACTTCCTTTTATCATTCCTAATTATTTACTATCTTCCTCTGAGACATATTGCCACAAATATTGGACAGGTCCTTATATGAGTGCATCAACAGTTATTATCAAAGTGCTCCTATCTTTTCTAAATTTTGCCTTTTTTTTTTTTTTTTTAAATACTGTTTCCATTATTTCACATCTTTCTTTTTCCTAAAGTTTTTTTTTTTCTTTTTTTTCTTCTCTAACTGGATCTCACCATTTATGTTATAAAATTTTGCAGCCTTGCATGGTTGTAAGGTTGAAGGCTAAATCCTGCTCTACTCTGAAATACATCTAAATTTGCCTGTGTTAGCTTTTGTTCTTCCCAGAAGTGCATGTTTATTTCTGTGATTTTTTTCTATACTTTATATCCTTCATAATTCTGGAATACAGTCTTCTTTGAATCTCCATCTACTTTTTGTTGTTTGGTTGCCTATGAACAGTTCTCTACCCTATTAATTTTCAATTCTGTAGAACATGTAACTGTTTCTGCCATTTTTTGCTCATTCTTCCTCACTACTGTCTTGCCGTTTGGAGTTTAGATTTATTTCAGCTTCTGTAGAAGCTGTTCAATCTTGTATGTGTCTTTAAAAATGTATTGATCCCAATGATTCAGGTTGGGTTTTTTTTGTTGTTGTTATTTTGTAGGAATATTAATATTTAACAGATTTCCTGTGCCACTGTTCTTTTTCCTTGTCATTATTTCATGTATATTTATTTTATCAGCTGAACTCATGTTTTTGTTTTGTTTTGTTTTTTAATCCATTTGGCAGAACTTTCCTGTAAGAACAGAGTTAATATTTGCAGCTGGTTTTCCCTAAAAAAAAAGTTAGCAAATTTGGGAAAATAATTTGTTTTCATTGTGGAAGAAAGGGAAGGTAGATCAGAGTCAGTATTTATCTTCACTCTGGATTCTAGAGACAGTGCAGTCAGGCAAGTACCCAGCTGATTAGGGCTTTTTAACTCAGGTGCACAGATAGCTAATGCAGCAGTGCTGCTTCTAGCTCATGCCAGGTGAATATACTAACTCTAGTGGGCACTGCACTGGTGGCGTTAGTGTGGGAATATTTTGTTAGTTTTTCTTTTTTTAATAACTATAGTGCAGAGTACATGTGAACAAAAATTCAGCTGAAGAGGAAAAACTTGCTGACTGAGAATTGTATAAGCTATACAAGTTATTATAGAGACTGCTGCTTTAATTGCATCTTGCAGTCCACAGTATTCATTTCCCCATTTCCACTGCTGGCCTTGCTGTGTTCTTCACAGAAATCCTGAAATCATTTCACAGCTAAGCTTTGTCTAGCAAAAGGCCCTGGAGAAAAGCTTGACAGAAGAGGTGTAAAATATTATCACGAAGTAAAAAGAAATAGCCTCAGGCTTGCTCATCTTCTTGAGGCTGAGAACAACCCTCTATTTTTGATCTCTGCATCACTACCTCCAGAAAATGGACTACTCAATAACCATTTCTTATTCTCTGTGAATTCTAGGTCCACAACATTCCTATATCTGCTTAAGAATGCTGGATGCCCCAGTGGGGCAACCAGGCCAGTCTTCTGTGCTGCAGGGAAAGAACTGTATAGAATCATAAAATCACAGAATCATAGAACAGTTTGGGTTGGAAGAGACCTCAAGGATCATCAGGTTCCAACCCCTGTGCCACAGGCAGGGCTGTCAGCTGCTGGATCCAGTACTAGGTCGGATTGCCCAGGGCCCCATCCACCCTGGCTTTAAACACCTCCAGGGAAAGGGCATCCACAGCCTCTCTGGGCAGCCTGTGCCAGCACCTCACCACTCTCTGTGTAAAAAACTTTCCCCTGACATCTAATCTAAATCTCCCTTCTTTTAATTTAAAACCATTCCCCCTTGTCCTATCACTAGGACATTTTACCCATGTAAAAACTTGATTTCCCTCATGTTTATAAATTCCCTTCACATATTGGAAGGCTTCAATGAGGTCTCCCCAGAGCCTTCTCTTTTCCAGGCTGAACAAGCCCAGTTCCTTCAACCTATCTTCCTAGGAGAAGTGCTCCAGTCTTTGGATCATCCTTGTGGCCCTCCTCTGGACCCTCTCCAAAAGCTCTACATCCTTCTTGTATTGGGGGCCCCAGGCCTGGATGAGGTACTCCAGCTGGGGCCTCATGAGGGCAGAATAGAGGGGAACTCCCCTCCCTCTTCCTGCTGGCCGCCCTTCTTTTGACATAGCCCAGGATACCGTTGGCCTTCCAGGCTGCAAGCACACATTGTTGGCTCATGTTTGGTTTTTCATTAACCACAACCCCTAAGTCCTTCTCTGCAGATGTCCTAAAAAAAAATCAGTCAGTCCTATGGTTTTGGAAACAATTGTTACCTCAAATAATGGAAGATTCACAGATCAAATGTTGTATGTCTCTAAATGCTCTTCACAGTTTGTGAGAATTGCTGATGATTGATAAATGGAATGAGACTTTTTTCTAAGAAAGAGCTCCTGAGGCATCTTCCATATGGCTAAACAGAAGTGGCTGGTTCTGTTTTCTCAAGCACATTCCCAGGTCCTTATTAATATGAGAATGAAGCATGCTGTGTCGAATTGTTCTCTTGAGAACAAGTCTTTTGATCTTGTTTGTGAAACATTTACAGCTAGAACATAAAAGTCAAGCTGGCTTAGGCAGCTACAGGAATATGGTCCACAATCTTTCCATATTAGTTCTCATGAGATGTTTTTTTTCTCCCACACTTTATTCCATTTTAGTAGCATTAACTTTTCCATTCTTCTATGTACATTTAGCTGAGTACATACTCTGTTCCATAACCTCCTCTTCTCTCTTTTCATGACCATTCTACTGTCTGTATCAATTTTAAAAATTGCTATTGTTTTGGATAGCAGTAGAAAGCAGACTGCTAGATGGTGGATGTAGCAGTGCCTGTTCACATGTTTTCTCTCACTCAGGAAATGCCCATTCTTCTGCTTATTCTCAGGAAACAAATTATCATTTTACAACAACCACCATAATAATGATCCCATATTGCTTTATGGTTATTTCTTCTGAGGACTGTTTTAATGGTTGTCTAAATTGAAGACTGTAAGCTCTCATTTGGCTCTTAAACTAAGGGCTGAGTTCCATTAATGTTCAGTATTTGAAAGTTTCATCTGAGAAATTTTCTGCATAACTTCTGCTTCAGAAAATCATACAATTGCTGTCCATGTGTGAACACAGAAACCCAGTTTTTTTTGTTGTTGTAAATCTCATACACTTTATGTTGACATTTTCAGGAAAAAAGCATTTTGTTTTTAAGTTCTTAGTGATCTGCTCTCTTTTGAAAAGACAGAAATTGTCCTAGACATTACTCACTGGAATTAATTAGGGATCACAAATATCCAGTGTTTCAGTGCTTACTGTTTCATTTTTTTTTTCTCAATCGTCTTTTTGCAAACAAATTGCAAACTTATGCAAATGGTCATTCAATAACTTGCTAGTATTATCTTCTTCTATAATGATAATCTATATTTTTCAAAAATATTACTCAGATGTCTTATTTTTCATCATTCTGGAGAAACTGGTAAATTAATGAAAATATTTTGTTCCATTTATGTATGTGTTTGATCATGTATACAATTCATGGACTTGCTACACCTTTATGTGCTTTTTGTCAGATGATTCTGTTGTTATTAACGTGCCTTCAGATTGTTACTATAATTAGTCACTGTATAATCTAGAGCATAATGATCATATATAAAATCTCTACTAATTACCCTGTAATCTACTATTTGTTGATTAGAAGAGCATGGGATGAGTATTTCTGCTATTATTAATCTTAATTTACATCACAATTATAAGACTGCTACAGATTTTTCTTGTTTTCTTGCGTGGCTGCGTTGTGTGACATTTTGTTACGTTGATGCAATACTGCCTTTTTACATTAATACATTTTGATCCACACTCATCCAATTTCTCCTTACATGTGCATCAAGTCTGCATTGTTCTTAAGCAGGTAGATTTGCAGGTCACTACAGTGGCTCACCTTTTGTTTACTCCAAAAAGTATCCAAGTGAGTTTTGAGGCTTCGGGATATGTCAGCATTTACGTGAAATAGTTACAGTGCTCAAGTCTAGTTTAAATATAGGGTGAAACCCTGCCCATGCTGAACGAAAAATACAGGGAGCAGTGTCTCTGTGAATTAAGAATGTACACATACCTACTCTGAAGTTCAGGAGGAGGCAGTGTGCTTGGATAGTTGGATGAAGATGAAAGGAGAAAAGAGTAAGGCTAATATAATGCTAGGGATTTACTATAAACTGCCAAACAGAAGGAGTAGGTGGATCAGGCTAATTTTATGTAGCTATATAATGTATCCAAATAGCAAAGCTGCAATAGGTGTTTTTAATGAAGTTTGTCTTTGGAAGATGAACTTTGATTTTCAAACAGGAAATAGCAACTTGTCAGATAGACACAATATTTTTATTTGGATAAATGGTTAGTACTATCTGTTTTGTGAGATTCAAACTATTCAGACAATAACACTTGAAAATATAGGGGGCATGTTCATGTAAGTGACCATAATATATCTGCGATTCTAGGAAGAGAATAGAATGAATGGATAGAAAAGGAGGAAAAGACTGACATGTATACTTTAAAAAAAAAAAAAAAAAAAGAGACAACACATTCAAAGGTCTAGTTGTTAGAGTCTCTTGGGAAGACAAAATTAAAGAAGGATAATAAGCAGTGTAGAAAGCTGTAGCTCAAAAGAGATTACATTAGAGCTACAGCAGCAAAATGTCTGTATTTTTTACAAAGTGAGAATTTAGTGAATAGAATAAATTAGAGAAATTATCTGAAATCAGTAAAATGAAATCCCATAAAAATGTTTTTGGAGATATATTGCACAAATACAAAATGGGGAGTCAGTCCTTCATCAGAAGACTTATAGAAAAGTATTTTTGGGATCTAGCATACAGATACATAATAAATGTAAATCAACAGTGTGATGTGGTTAAAAATGCAAATTTCATTCTAGGGGGATATTAGCATCTATGTTATACATTACACAGGTAGTAATTATTGTGCTTTTTCCATGTCTAGTGAGGCCTTGGCTCAAGTGATGTATCTAATTTTAGGAATTACTTTCTTTAAAAGATGTAGACAAGGAAGGCTGAGTTCAGAATAGAGCTAAAAATGCTAAAAGATGTAGTCAACATGATCTCTGAGTGCAGTTTGAAAGAACTACGTTAACTTAGTCTAGCTCAATAAGACTGCTAACAGACACATATGTAAATATTAATAGACACAGCATACAAAGACTGTTACATAGTAGTATTCAGTTATTTTCCATTTCCACCAGAGGTCAAAATTGGCTGAATTTGCAACAAAAGGGATTTAAGTTAAACTGAAAATGTACTGTTCTAAATACATGAATAGCTAATAACTGGAACAAGCTGCCTAGTGTAAAAATAGTATTTCTATCACTGGAGACTTTGAAAGAGAGACGAGGTGAATATATATTAAGGATGGTTGAGGTTGTCTCAGTAGAGAAAGACAAACTAGGTAACTGTTCTAACGCTGGTCTGACATTTCCACCTGTGACTCTGGAGAGCATTTTACTTTCTGAATGAACTGGATGTGACTAGGAGCAGAGCTACAAACTGGTATAAAGTTTAGAATCTACAGATCAGGGAATGGGAACTAGGAAGCAAAGGATTTGGTTCAGTGCATGAAGACATAATGGTGGAATGAATGCATGAGTGAGCTATATGCCTCCTTACCTCTGGTCAGCCTTTATGCTGGATCTGTAGATCACAGGATTCAGCGTACAACTGCCTGAAACTAGACAGAAGGTTCTCTTGAGTGCGCAATCACATAGCTCAACTGCATCATGTTATTTGAAGATTTTCACTGTTATAAGGAATTACAGAAGTTCAGTTTAATGCTAACAATTTACAAAAAAAATAGTTTCCACTCGAGTGCTTTCTTTCAGATTAAAATTATAAATTTTCATGATAACTGACTCATTCTAATAAACTTTTATTCTTTTGGGTGATGTTATCAATCTTTCTTGAATCATTGGGAATAAATGCAGAAATTAACATAAATAAATGAATAAATTCAAATGAAAATGTATTTTTCATTATCAGATAATGTTCTAAATTAAAAAATTACCCATGTTAAATATTGAAGAGAGACTGACTCTACAGAAAATGATAGGAAAATTTGAGCACTAAAACCTTCCTTAGTTAAATTTTTTAAATGGGAGAAGAAAATTGTACTTGCATCTCTTGATCAAGGCAATGTCAGTCATTAATTATACAGAAGCTATCACTCAAGAACTAGCCTTGTATAATGGAGGCCACCAGAACATAACCAGTGTTATAATTAATACAATGTTTTAGTAGCCCATTCAAATCATCATCTACTTTTAGAGAGGGTCAGAACTGCTACTGAGGAATTTTCTACTAGCAATCTTTGCACTTTTGAGATTCAGCCTGCAGTGATGTTGTCTGGCTAGGAGATATAACTAGAAAAAAATAAGTGTCACCCAAACACATTTTTAATAACAATGCTTACTACGATGAAAAGTACATACTGTAACAGTAAGTAAGCATTACATTACTGAAACTACAAAGTGTAAAGCCACACTAATTGTTGACTCGCTCTGAATAGACAGAGAAATGATAGTTCTACAATAAGACTGTCTTTATTGCAGGTAGAGATATATTTATGCACTCTTACATTAAGATGTTTTGAATGATCACATTTAGACACCAATCTAGAAGAGGTTTCCCATTAGCTTCTGTTATGTCCCATGATTGCTGTGAGTGTCCAGGCACTACAGATGACGTACGTACTACCTAAAAGTATGCTTGAAAATTATAAAGATATTTTGATTTCAAATCCACTGGAGTCTTTCAGGAGAGATATGCTTCTAAAATAGACCTCTTGTCTAAACCAGGGGATCATTTTTCCATGCTCAGCACTGATTAAATGGGGAACCTCAGGACTCTAGCTTCAAAGTTTGATGCCACAGCTTGGAGGAGAGATGAAAATATCTGAGAGCCTGCCTGCCTCAAACAGAGGTTCTAAGTCCTGAACTGTCTGTTGGAAGTGAAAGAGGAGTCTGTGATGCACAATTCAGCAGAACAGGGATAGGGAAGGGTGGAGCCTGAGCCTAGAGGCTAGGATCACCAGCAACAAATCTGCTTATCAGTGAAGCATTGAGACAAGATGGACAAAACTGGAGGAGTAAGAAGCTTGCCAAGGGAGTACAACTATTGTGCAGTCAAGTGGAATGGGAAAGAGAAAAATAATGGGGAAAAGTCTGTTACAGAACAAACTGGACAAGATGGAAAAGAGTAGGTAAAGATTACAAAAGGCTCTGGGACCACAGTCATGTGCTCCTATTCAGGAATTTGAGTTGAAGCAAGCTCTCTTTGAGTGTCACCAAAACTGTTGTATCTCTCCATTATACAGATGACCTGTCCAAGCCATTGGCATGATACAATGGTTTCAGGTTTGTTCAATTTTACTTCAGTTTGCATTTTAGAAAACACATACAGGAAAGATCCTATTAAGGAAATACCATGTTTCCAAGCACTCAAAATGAAGAGGCATACATCTTATGATACATTATTACCTTTATTTGCATGATCACATACAGGAACTATTTCTATGGGCCCGCTCTTATAATGAAGGTGATTGCAATCACAGAACCTTTAGTCTACTTTTCACTGCAGCTGAAGGCTTTGAAAAATTAGTGTCTCACTTCCTATTGAATAAACACCATCTTCTCTGTGTACTGCAGTTATACGTGAACAAGTAATAAATAGCATCCATGCTAATGCAGATGACATAGTGGGAGCCTACATGATGTTATGATGTCGAATACCAGTAACCAAAAATCACAAAACCATGACAGTGAGGTGACACATGGGTGACCCTAATTTAGTCACTTCCTGATTTCCGGGAGCTTTATTTTGTCCACTGAGTTCTTCCAGCTAGGGCTGCTTTCTGTCTTGTCTTAAGATTTAGCACTCTAAAACCACCTGTGAGAAGTATGAATTTTCATAGGTAATATCTCTATGCAATCTGTTTTTTGGTTTATTTTTGCATATCCCCAATATGACTTTGCTTTTAAAAGGAGATCTCTATTCCAGTTTTCACTGTTATACTCATCTTTGTTTCTGGGCAGTTTTATCCATTTGTGATTATTTCATTTTCTGTTCATGTTTATCATTCCTTGACAGGGTGATAGTTGTAGACTGTTGCATTTAAATAATGTACATAGTTGTTGGTTTTTTTTATTTAGGATCTCAAATGTCTTTCAAAGTACATAGTCTCTTGTAGTCCTGAGAATATTTCTCCCCAACTGAAAAGGTTTTATTATTTTTCTTTTGGTAGTTTTAGCTATGTTCTTTCTCACTATTGCAAACCAGCCTTTTCAAGAAAGCTGTGAACACTTTGTCTGGCAGAGCCATTTTGCCTTGCTGACTAGTTATTATTGATCTTGCAGCTTTATTGCTCTCATCGTAGAGATTTTTCTAATCACACTTGGGATGTGCATCTTGATTATATCTAGACAAATAGTGGTAAGATTTTAAAAATCTTTTAAACAGTTCATGAAAGCAAAATAGAATTTTTGATCAGCTCTGCCTTTAACATCGTGGGAGTGTGAAGTAAACTATTTTGACATTTAGGGAAAATAATTGATCATGATTTCAATTCCCTCCCCCCCGCCCTGCCCAGTTTGAAAAAAAAAAAAAAAAAGTTAACTGAAGGAAGAATTAGCATTAATAGAACGAAAATTTCTATAAAATGTTAGATCAAGTAGAATGTGAGAATATAGATGAATAAAGAAAAATGAAAGAAACCTAGTAAAAGATGAATGTGTCTCATGAAGAAAAAAAGGGGCAAAGAGTTTGAAAGACTCTGCCTCAGTGTATGGAGGTCTCAAAATTAACAAGGTGCACATTTGTCTTTTCTTAAATGTTTCCTTTATATAAGTTGCGGAAAAGCTGTCATTACACATGTGCTTGCAGCACTGTACATTAGAAATGCCATTTAGAAAAAAGAACTAACTGGTCACTATGGTCTCTAGAAGACATGTAAAGTCATCCTCTCCAAGGCCCATGCCGCTCCTCTTTCACCTGAATGTCTGCTTTCTTGGAATGCTGCCCCTGAGACTGTCATCATAATCCCAGGAACAGGGGTTGGAACTAGGCGATCCTTAATGGTCCCTCCAAACTCAAACCATTCTGTGATTCTAATCCTATGAAATTTGCAGCTACCACAAGTTACTCCTTCATTTAGAAGAGCCTAAATCTAGCTCATGAACTACTTTGGTCACCTCATCCTCCACAAAAATTAAAATTGCAAAAGATGTGTCAGGGCAAATGTTCAAAAATAATCAGAGTGCAATGCAATTTCACTCGTGTTATAAAAATAGATACGTGCAAACCCTGTGGACTCTGCAAAAAATGAATTATTAAATTGTGACAGAATAATTCTCCTACTGGCAAATTTGCTGAATAGAAAAGTAAAAAAGAAGATGGCTGGAACTATTGTGACAACAAAACATGGCTGAACGGGAGACAGACAAGCAGAGAGAAGCTAACTTGCTGATTATCAGTACTAAGAATCTGTTTAGAATAGTCTGTGTGCTAAATGCTGCTTTCAGAAAGCATAACGTGGTTTATTCTGCATTTGCTAGCTCTCTCCTTTTCCCCCTCTTCCCATTATACTAACCAAATGAAAACAAATCATCTGAAAAAAGGCAGCATATGTTTTTAGTAAATAAAAATATTTCTGGCTTGTTTCTCCTACAGGCACAGTAGTACATTATACAGTAATGTATTCAACTATTCTTGACAAAAGCTTGCTCATAAATTTGACAGAAGACAGAAAGGCGACGGTGGCACATGCATGGCATGTTGCGGTATTTGCTGCTTATAGAAAAGCTAGAAAGTTTTCTGGATAGGTGAAGGCAATTTAGATGTGCCTTTGTAGACCAAGCAATAACTTCTTGGAGCAGTATCTGTCCGTGGATATCACTGATGCTTTTAATATAATGTATACATGATGACTTCTGATGTACATTAGATTTGAAATGAGTGCTAGGCATCAAATTGTGTGTCTGCATCACTTGATGTCCTTTCTTCTGTATTTATACTTCTGTGCACAGCTGTATTGAATATGCATTTGTTCTTCCAGTATTACATTCATATTATATATAATTTATATGAAACTCAGCAACACGAGGCATGCAAGAAGCTCAAAGAAAGCTGAAGGTCGGAAGTCAGACAAGGAATAATTGGGTCCTCAGGCACCTTATACAGTCTAAGAGAATGTTTGGTTTTTGGTATCAAGGGAGCATTTTGTATTGGAAGGAACTTCTTTTTTCATTCCCTGAATTTACTGTTACAGAATGACTTTAAATGTGCAGAGAAAAGATGTGAATGATTTTAAATGTGCCCAGCTACCATTTGCCAGAAGCTGTATGTCCATCCAGTGTGAATGATCTAACACAAAAATCAGTAGCAAAGTAACTGATGTTAAGAGAATTGTTGCTGGACTTCAGCAATAGCATCCTGCCGGAAAGTACAAGGCAGTTTATGCCATTTCAAGCCAGTGTTCCAGTCTGTAAACTCAAAGAGACATCTCTGCATTGATTACCCATGCATTTTATGTTTTAAAGCACTGGGACTAGAGGCATTTAAAAAAATAAATAATGAATTTGGAAGATAATTATATGACAGTTTAAAAAAAAATCTGACATAATATAGCGAAGTGCCCAGATTCATAAACATATTATTCACATTCCCAGGCAATAAGACTTCAGCAAAATGTATGGGCTATATCTGGTAGTTGTTTCCCTTGGCTTTATGAGGGCACTGCAAAAATTAATGTCGTTATAACAGGTCTCCCTAGTCACGGAGGAGATTATGGACCTTCTGGCTAATTGTTCTCAGGCAACTAGTGACTTTTAAAAATAAACTACATAATGCCCTGAAAGACCTCTTTACACGTGGACTGTGCTTTGGAACCAAATCAGCAAAACCAGTGCTTGGCTTTGTCCTGTGACCTCAGTGGCAGGTGATCGGATTTGTTACCTTGGCAGAGATTTAAATCACTAATGTTAGTCGTAAAAGCTTGAAATTTTTAAAGCAGTTTATTTATTTATTTATTTTTCTCTGAACTTTGCATTTCACTATGATATAATCTTGTTCCACTGAGTCAGAACTATAGCAGTGGCCAAATACCAGGTGGCTTCATTTTCATTCCTTCAATATTTTTCACTCCAACTACATCTGAAATTGTGTCGTTTGTAGAAAGATTTCATAGGTAGTCTTAGAATATTAAACAATGATTAATAGTTAGAAAATACTTCCGGCATGCCAAATCTTGTCTTGAGATCTGTTGTCTGCAAGCAGAATAGGGACAGCATGTACCAGGCTGGGAGTTATTTTGCACCAGCCACTCCTGAAGTGTTTTGTGCACCTGTAGACCTGGAGCAAAGTAAAATCTAGTCTGATAGCTAATACCAAAGAACAGAATGCACTGTATTTTGGTGCATACCACATGTCAGTGTCACTCTTGCTAAGCTCTTTGAAGGTTTTTCTGGCCAAGGAAGGGGCAGATGATAGAGCCAGGATCCTGACCTTTGTTTTCTCATCCTTTTCTTTGTCAGTAGGCTCTGGCTGTTGTCATTATGGGCCTCAAACAAGATTCACAAGGAGAAAAACATCTTGTATTCTGACCTCTATGTCTTTTATTGCGTAGCTGTAACTTAAGTTATGGTGTTAGGCTTGTGATTCAAAACAGGAAAGACTGCCAATCTCAGAACCACGTGTCGGAAGTCAGAATTAAGCTATGTTATTATTAGGCATTTTTGTATTCTCTTAACTACAAGTATGTTGTCTTTCAAGGCTGGTGTTTACATTAAAACCCTTATCAGTGCCAACAAAAGCAAGGCTTGTCTCTCTGACAATAGGAGCCCTGTTATTACGTCTTGATGAGTACTAGGAGAAAAATGTCTCCCTGCTGCCATTGCTCAATTGGGCTGAAACAAACAGTGCAAAAGGAAAACATGTTACCCATCAAAGCTTATCTCTGAATGTGACTCTATCAAGAAAGTAGGGATGCTTTCTGCAGCCTGTCACGCTGTAGTACTCCCATGTCTCTGCCTGTTGTTAAGGAGCTGTCAGCACTGTGGCAGCATGGCTCCCCTTGAGTGCTGCCCAGACAGTGTTAGTAGTCAGGGGTTAATGCAAAATAAAAGAGATGGAAAACAGAAAACAAGATGAAAGAAATGAAAGTAATTAGTTTGCACAAATGCTGCCAAGCACCTTTCCAAAAATAGCAGATCTTACAAGCAAAAGCAAAAGTCTTTCAGTGACACTGGCTTTGCGGTAGGAGAAATATAAATAGAAGCAAGTAGTTATGAAAGCCCTTGAAAGCAGAAGCAAAAAGCACATGAAAGACCTTGGAATCACTTAATCTGATTACAAAGAAGTAGTATCCTTAACATTAAAGCTAAGGTTAATATTCTCAAAATTAATTAACAAATGTAAAATAATTAAGATGAAAGAAGAAATAGGCAGCCTCAGTAGTCTGTCAACTTCATTTGGCTAGAAGGGTTTTTTATGTTCTGTTTTTAAATGAAAGAGCTATAGAAACAAGAGGGATAGATGGACTTGACTTAATTTCTTTCATTCTTTGCCTTGAGTGAACTGCAAACCAGTTGTCTGCATGCCGTTTGTTAATTGGATCACTTCTTTGTTCAATGGGAAATGACTGAGAATACTCCTCACTTGTCTTCATTCTGATCCCAAGGACTAGTATCACTGCAGGGTTGCTTTTTTTTTAGGTAACAAAAGAGAAAGTGAAAACAAGGTGTAAGATGGTAGACATGACACAGTGCAGAGACTAG
This sequence comes from Alectoris magna, assembly GCA_030625065.1. NCBI lineage: Eukaryota > Metazoa > Chordata > Aves > Galliformes > Phasianidae > Alectoris > Alectoris magna. The sequence goes on from CM060560.1 coordinate 68,758,141, forward strand.
TTTTAGGTCACTGATTTCTTCACAGTTCTAAATTGAACATTAACTCTTTGGATGTGAATCAGCCCTCTGAAACTTTTGGTGCTGTTTAAATCCAACAAATCCCACCCATAAAAATCCCACCCTGTTCAGACTGTGCCCACATTTCACATGTTATATTGAAGCAAGACCCAGGAACTTCTGGTGAAGAGAAGAACTTACACAGACCTGCTAGCTTTCCAACCATATGAAGAGGTAATGCATTTTTATCAGGCTTTTTTGAACATGTTGTGTGGTTTGAAAAGTCATTTAACTTCAGATGCAAAACAACAAAAAACACTCGCAGTTGACATACTTTTGGCTGAGTCTTTGACCATAGATTACTTTGGCACAAAAGCAAATGGCTCAGATATACTAATGAGGTAGTAGGAGTTGAGTTCAGCTGCTCAGCATTTGTGGGTGTGGGTGTGGTATGTTCATGGGAGGTACGGTTTCAAGTTTTTCTTAGATACTCTCAGAGTTTGGATGAATAAATTATTCAAAAGAGAGAATGATGAGTGTTTCTATTTTTAATGCAAGAAATTCTGTGTCTTTTGCCAACAACAAACTCACTTGTAATGTTTAAAAGGCTTACATTAAAAAAAAAAAAAAGAGACTATAATAAACAGTCTGAAAAAAAAAACTGATATAAAAATGGAAAAAAACCTTACTCACCCAAAACTCATTGTATAAAGAAGTATTAATATCAGTAGCAGAGCAAAGAATGCAGAGACATCTGACAAATGAAAAGTCACCATAGAAAATGAGCTCTCTATTTCTTCAGCAATCGAGGATGGGCAGGCAGATAAAACTTTAGACGGGAGTGGAACCTAAAATGAGGGGTGTGCTCTACATATCATGTTGCAGAGAAGCCACAGTGTTATTCCATAGCCTCATAGCCTAGATTTACCTAGAGTCAAGAAAGGGGCAACCTAAGTTCATGTAAGGACTCCAGGATTCACAATGCTTACACGTTCCTAGAGCTCCTCATACTATGGACAGCTCCTGAAAATAGCTTTTCTTGGGTAGAATTATGGGGAAAATGCAAATGTTTACAATTGCTGAGGGATTTAAAAAGTAAATATGAAATAATTGAACTTATCAAGTAATTGGAATCTACTAACTTACAGTAAGATGAAGAGGAGGCTCAGGGGAGACTTTATTGCTCTCTATAACTACCTGAAGGGAGCTAGGGGTGGGCCTCTTCTCTCATGCAACTGGTGATAGGACTTGGGGGAATGGCTTCAAGCTGTGCCAGGGGAGATTTAGGCTGGACATTAGGAAATACTACTTCTCTGAAAGAGTGGTCAGGCAGTGGAATGGGCTGCCCAGGGAAGTGGTGGAGTCACCAACCCTGGAGGTGTTCAAGGAATGTTTGAACATTGTGTTGAGGGACATAGTTTAGTGAGAACTGTTGATGATGGGTGGATGGTTGGACTACGTGATCCTGTGGGTCTTTTCCAACCTCGGCTATTCTATGATTCTATAATTCTATGAAGCAGGAAAGGTTCCTAGTTTTTCCATTGAAAGTGCTGTATGTGATCAGTGAATGGAAGCAGACAAATGTAGGCTCTTTCGTGCATTTGCTCAGGTATTCCTCATACTTGTTCTTCATCTTATTCTGGATTTGCAGTGACTTCTGACTTCTCAGATTTGAGCTTTTCTTAAACTTCATGCTGGGTGATGGAGGCAGTTAAAACTTGCTGCTGGAGTAGCCCTATGTGTTCTCAAGGCAAAAGTTTTCAGCTCTGTGCTTTCCTTCCTTTCTGTCATTCCACAGTTAGCAGGTTAAAAATAGAGGTAACAAGGAAATCAGTGAAACAAGTTGCAGTATAAAGTGATAAACTCACTTTACTTAAATGGAAAAAAACAGCATTACTGGAGTAATCTACATTCTCTCTTGTTCATTCTGTGGTCTAAAGTAATGAATTTTGTATAGATAAAATTAATTCTGCTAAACTAAAATAGAATTTACTACTGCTAAATTGACTTAGACTAGTGCTGCTAGGATATAATATTTCATATTTTCATATACAGCTAATAAGCAATTTTCAGCTGCAAATATTATAAAACTCACTATATCATAATTGCACCTTCAAAAGGAATTAAATGTTGCTCATTGTCACTTTCTAAGATTGCTGCTTTCTAATACAGCTCCAATGCCCTGCAATGTAGATTGTAAAGAACACAGCCAGCTTACAGTAGGAATAATGCCCACTACATCTCAACAGATCTTCCAATCTTTTCAGAGAAATATTTGAGCTATAAGTTCCAAACTAAGCAATGAACTCTTTAACACATGGAAGCATTAAAGAAAAAGGGGAAAAAATTATTTTGAATGTTTGCCTCCTGTTGCCTTTGCCAGAAACATTCATTTAACATCATCATGTGAAAAGCTACCTTTGCTTTCAAGGGATTATTGGTTCAAATCCAATTGCAAGTTTCTAAACCATTTTCCTGTTAAAAGCTATCGTGTCCATGTAATCGCATTAGTTGTTGACTGGCTTCTATCTGGGCAAGGCAGAATGCCATGACTGGTGCAGAATCTTGGCACATGCTAGCTCAGGCCAAAGAGCATTTTTAAATGGATTATCCACAGACTAGCTCCTGATACAAGATCACATAGGAACCCACAGTTGTGCTCACCCATCTCTATGCCTAATGCTTTTTCATGGCTATTCAGTAGAGAATTACTAAACAGCTCTTCATAGAATTATTCTCCATCTCTTATGTACATATTTTGGCTTCAGGCTTTCTTTGTCGATATGCAGTGGATCAGCTATACCACCAGATACTTCTTTGGGGTCTGATTATCATTACATATCTTAAGGCATACAGGGCTAAAAAAACCTGTTTAAACTATTTGAAATATGTAAATACTGTAAAATATGTGAATATTTATGTAAAATGTACTTGCATATTCACAAGATAGAGGGAAAAAATAACTTCATGATGCTGTGTAGATTAATGTCTTTAACATTTGCGCATGGGTATAGGCTAGCTGACACCAAAGATACAGAATAGATCAACTTGTGGTTATCCTATCAAGATACAAGGGTGACTGGTCATTACATACATGTTTCCTTGCATTATTCCTTTCAGCTTAGTGCAGAACAATGTCTGTTATCATCAAGGATATTCTGATATACCTTACACCAGTCTAACTCTTGGATTCCTTGGTAACATTTTCAAGGGGGCTGAATGTTATTAGTCACATTCTCTGATGTTTACAGTGGTTGCTTACATTTGAGAACATCTCCAAGCTTCCCTTTCCTTTTTGGGGTTCTGCATTAGTATAGTTTTACCTGTGGTCTTCATGTGCATTAATTAAACCACATATCTTGACCCTGGAAGCTTCAGCTATATTCGTTTCCCAGGCCACACCTGTAGACCTGGAACTATAATGAGAGCATTCCACTAGCTCAAAATAGACTGCATGTGACTTGTATTTCTGTATGCTATCAGGAGAGTCCTTTCTAGTCAAAGGCACTCTAACAGGAATTGGGATGCAGCCTGTCAGAATGGATGATCTTTTCTCCAACTCATGACCTGGAGAAGAGCAAAATTACACAGAGGGAATTAAAATGGCGGGGGGGGGGGGGGGAGACAAAAAAAAGAAAAAGCAGGCTAGTAGACCATACGAAGCAGAGTAGCAGGTATACAGAACATAGCAGGCAAACAAATCCAGTATTCTGGCAGGGTCTTGGCAGTACATCTGGACTTCAAGAGAAGTGTGTGAGAATAAGGGCATTTTTAGTTCCTTTAGCAGTTCACTTATTGAAAGAGCCTTTATTATGCTGACTCTGTGATCACTGCCCTCTGAAAAATTACCCAAAGAATGTATTTGGAATTACCCAGTGAACTTTGTTCTGTGTTGCCAGCATATTTTGTTTGAACTTCAAGCATGAACATGCCCATTTCTCAATATAACACACTCTGTTTTCATTTTCTTCTTGAGTAGTTCTTCAGCTGCTTGAGAGAAGAAAGAAAAAAAGAGCCATTTGCTCTTCAAACTTGGGAATGCCTTGTTCAGTCATAAGTAAAATAAAACAAGGCAAAAAACAATGATAGGACACTCAGGCTCTGTTTAAGGCATCCAAGTCTTTAATTAGATCTTGCACTAGCTGTGGTAAAAATAGCATCCAGAAATAGTGTGTGTTTATGTGAATAATTTAAATTACTCTCTGGGTACAACTGACAACATTTAACTCACTGATTTTACAAGAATAGAGAACTTATTTTCAATCCAACACTTCAATCACTTAAACTTATATCTTTGGCATAAAAGTCAGAGAATGGAATTAGGTGAAAAGTTTAGAGAAGCTTGACTCAGGCAGTGATGTGATTTTTCAAGGTTCAGTGTGTGGATGCTATGGCAGAAAGAATTGGATTGTTTGTCTTCTGAAATACTTTCCAAAATATTTTGAAAACATTTATGTTACAGTGTAATAGAAGTCCAAACAATTGGGACTTACAGGATAATCATGGTTAACTTTGTAGCTATTCAATGTCATTTAGGCTATAACTATTGCCACCGTGATGAATTAAGAAGGGGATAACATCACTGTAATGCTTATTTTGTTGTTAGTGCATGTCATAAGGGTTTGTAGTTAAACAATCTATGATGGAATTGCATATGCCTGTTTTGACAACATGCTGTTTTAAAAATAAACTTTGATGATTATCTTCAGACACCTACACACTGACGATCTGTAGACGATTACCTCCCACCCTTCCAAAGTGACTGTGTAAAAGAACGTTTTCCTCTGTCTCCTGGATCAAGACCATATTTTATCCCCCAAATTACCTTTTAGAAATTTATTCTTTTTTTATTTCTTAATTCTGTTTTAATGTGCAAATGGACAGTTGGGCAATATGATAAAGAGAATCTCCATTTAAATTACGAATGTGAATCAGAGTTAGATTATCCCAGATTTTATGCATTTATGTGTATATGAACTATTGTTGAAGATTACAGCTAGTAAAATTATAGTGACTTCTTTGCCCCAGAGGCACATGGATTTCAAGGTGCCCTTGTGAGATTGGAGACTAATCTTGCAATGAATGTGATATTATCTAGTGCTAATAAAAAGAGCTGATTATGAGCTTTCAGTCATGTGTCAGTACCTCTGCAAAAACATCAATACAGCCCACATTCAGCCAAGTCATTCCGCTTTTCCTTCATCTCTCTTAGTTTCTTCAGTTTTATGTCACAGGGAATTAGGTACTCTGTACGTAAGCACACAAAGTGAATACCAATTGCAAGGATTTGTGTGCCATGAAGGTGTTACAATTCACTAACAGATGAATAATGAATTAACATGGATTGAGAGTAGATAAGAACATGAGACAGTACTAAGCTGCCCAGACTCTGAAGTGTCCATCTATGGCACTATTCTAACTTGGGCTGGACAAAATCAGAGCAACCTTATCTTCCTTGGAAGTTTGCCTTGATTTGAAAGGCCTCTTTCATCCTTCATTAATCTGTGCTTCTGTATGTGTGTGTACATTCCTGTGTACTTCTTATATGGTAATATTGGCAAAGGCATGATCAGATTTTTATCCATTCCTCTTTTGAATAATGTATGCATCTGGATATTTTTAATGGATACAGTATTTGAAGAACTTTTATGAACTATTTCTAAACTCAAGTAGTCAATATTGCTGACCATATTTTTGAATTTCCCCTGAAGCTTTAAGTGAGATGGTTCTCATGCTTTGTCATGAAAGTCCATAAACAGAACAGAACGTTTTAGCCACTTAGCCAGTTCAAAACACTATGTTGAAGAAGTTGTACTTGAAGAATTCACTGTGTAGCAGAGATGGTCCAGTCACAAAATTCAGCAATGAGACAACATTACAGTGCTGAACTCTGTAACAGGAGTGCTGTAGTACCATAGTTATGAGTACCACAATGTTGGACCTCGGAAGTTTTAGAATACAGTCACAGAATCATTGAATAGCTTAGGTTGGACAGGATCTTGAATACCAACATGTTTCAACCCTTCTGCCATGGGCAGAGCTGCCACCCACTAGATCTGGCTGTCCACAGCCCTATCCCACCTGGCTTTGAATATCTGCAGGGATAGGGAATCTCCAACTTCTCTGGGCAACCTGTTCCATCCTCTGATTAAAGAGTTTCTGCCTAACTTCTAATCTAAATCTCCCCTCTTTTTTTTTAGCTTAAATTTGTTCTCCCTTGCCCTGTCACTACCAGCCTATGCAAAATGTAAACTGCCATCTTTATAACCTCCCTTTAAGTACTTGAGGGCTGTGACAACATCTCCCTAGAGCCTTTTCTCCTCCAGTCAGAGCAAGTCCAGCTCCCTCAGCCTTTCTTTGTAGAAGTACTCCAGCCCTCTGATTACCTTCACGGCCCGCCTCTGGACCTACTCCAGCAGCTCCATGTCTGTCTTGTGCTGGGGGCCCCAGGCCTGAATGCAGTTCTCCAGGTGAGGCCTCACAAGGGCAAAATAGAGGGGGACAGTCCCCACCCTTGCACATCTGGTCACCTCTTTCTTGATACAGCCCAGGATACTGTTTGCTTTCTGGGCTGCAAGCACACACTGCTGTCTCACATCCAGCTTTTCATCAGCAGGACCCCAAAATCCTTCTCTGCAGGGCTGCTCTCAGTGAGTTCTTCTCCCAGTTAGTATACAAATCTGTGATTGCCCTGACTCAAGTGCAACACCTCATTAGATTCACATGGGCCCACTTCTCAAACTTGTCCAGGTACCTTTGGATGACATTCCTTCCTTCTGTTTTATCAGCTATATCATTCAGCCTGGTGTCCTCTGTAAACTTGATCTTCCCCACTATTTATGTTATCGATAAAGATGTTAAAGAGCACCAGTCCTATGATGGAATCCTGAGGGACATCACCTGTCACTGGCCTTTACCTGGACCTAGAGCCATTTGTCACAAACCTCCATCTGCAATCATCCAACCAATTTGTTATCCACTGAATAGTCCACTCTTCAAATCCATAGTCCACTCTTCAAATCTGTCCAATTCAGACTGAATAATATCATGTGGGATCGTGTCAAAGGCCTTATGGTAGTCCAGATAGAGGACACTGGTTGGTCTTCCCTGGTAGACTGATGCAGTCACTCCATTTAGAAAGCTACTACATTGTCAGGCATGATTTGCCCTTGGTAATTTCATGCTGGCTGTCTTGGATCACCTCCTTGTCCTGCATATGCCTTAACATTGCTTCCAGGACAACTTATTCCGTGATCCTCCCACCACAGGGTGAGCCACTCTAGTACAGGTCATATCAAGCTACTGAACAGCTTTTATGTAAGGCCTTATACCAAACTGATAATTCATTCCTTTGTTCTTGTTATGTTTCATTAAAAGGCAACAGAGCTGCAGCAAAGGTACAACTGATTTTTTACAGCATTTTGACTCAGTCAACATGGAGAAAGATATTCAAAGGGAAGAGCTAATTGTTGTGTGATAATACAAAGTACTTCTTAATTATTATGTTACATTTTTTGAGATGACTTTTGATTTATACTACTTCTCTTAATTGCTTTCAGCGCAGAGTATACTAGATGCAGCACCCCACACTGCTACATTTTGATTTTGGGATAAAAATCTGTTCCTTCCTTCCTCTTACAAATTTTACAAGTAAATCATTCTACATGCCACGTGAGACATAAACATAAACATAGACATAAATTGCAGATTTTTTATGTGCTCATCACCTGGTATTTTCAGAAGAGTGCTATCATCTTTGTCCTGAAATGGAAGGCAGCTGCTGTCACCACTGAGAGTGGGACAGGCCCCAGCACAGAGACCCTAGTGCCCACTACCAGCCACGGAGAGTCCCCACCACACCCTCAGCCCAGTCCTCCCCAAAAGAGACACTGGTCCTTGTGTGGGTTGCTGCCTGGCTGCAGCAACTGGACAGGCCTGGAGGGTGATCCATGTCAGTCAGCTTTCATGCTACATTACTCTGTGCTGTTGAGACCTCACCTGGAGTAATGCATCCAGATGTGGAGTCCTCAGTGCAGAAGGGACACAGAGCTGTTGGAGCATGTCCAAAGGAAAGCCCCAGAAATGATCCAAGGGATGGAATGTCTCTCCTATGAGGACAGGCTGAGAGCTGGGGCTGTTCAGCCTGGAGAAGAGAAGGTTCTGAGATGACCTGAGTATTTTTCAGTATCTAAACGGGATGAAGGGGACAGACTCTTTAGCAGGTCTGTGATGATATGACAAAGGGAAATGTTTTCAAAGTTAAAGAGGGGAGTTTTAGGTTGGGTGTAAGGAAAAAGTCCTTTGTGGTGAGGGTGATGAGGCTCTGGAACAGGTTGCCTAGAGGTGTGGTGGAAGACCCATCCCTGGAGACATTCAAGGCCAGGCTGGACCACACTCTGAGCAACCTGATCTAGCTGTGGATGTCCCTGTTCATTGCGGGGGAGGTAAACTAGATGGCCTTTAAAGATCTCTTCCAACCCTACTGATTCTGTGATTCACTGATTCTCTGATTCTCTTGCCTCTGTCTCCCCCATGAACAGTGGCCTCCACTGTGGCCCTGCCAAGGCTGATGCTTCTGACACTGTTTCTGTGCTCCCCTGGGTGTCTGCAGAGGGATTTGGCCTGCTCCCACCACATAGCCTTCATCCTGGTGTGACCTGTCATCACAGCCACCTCTTGCACTGGGAGCAGCCAGCTCAGGACTGTATCCAGATGGCTTTTGATTTCCAGGTATAGACACTCCACAGCATCCCTGGGCAACCTTTGCCAATTCTTAGTCACCTGCAGTGTGAAGAAGTGCTTCCTGACATTCAGAAGGAACTCTCTGTGTTTCAGTTTGTGATCACTGTCTCTTGTTCTGCCACTGGGCACCACCGAAAATAGAGTGTTTCTAACTTCTTTGCACCCAGAAGACAGTAAAGAGCAGCACGTTTCCCACTGCTGTAAAATGGCATGTATACATTCTAACTATTTTATTGGAAATTAATACGATATTGAATATTCTTACTTGTGAATCCACCTCTACTTGACTGTTATTTCTTCTTTTTATGACTAGGGAAATGTTCATTTAGTGAAATCTGTATGAAGCAAAAATCTGTTTGACTAATCAAAGTACACAGCAAGATACATGGTGCATGCTAGAGCCTGTTTTATTTTACAGTCGTCTGTACTTTGAAATAGGTTCTGCTTTTTGGTTCATTGGCACAATAAATAGCACAACTCCTCACAGCAGTTACAGTTATTTCACAGCAATGCATAGCAGTACAGACCCATGATCTGTGCCTTGTATGCATGATTGATATTTTTAAAATCCTCAATCGGTAGGATTTCTTCTAATTTAAATAGAACAAACAAAGAAAAACTTGGATTTTTTTTCATGTTCTGAAAGATTTTGTATTCTGTACTGCTGGATCTATGTTTCTTACACTGATCTTCTACGTAACTGAATATGGACCTTCATCCTATTGCACAGCATTCTTAAACTATCCCACAAAATCTCTGAAACAATTGTCTACTAAATCTTAATTGATTTAGTAATAGCTACAAAATATGTTTATTATCAATAAAAATATATATGCTTCATTTCTAACTCGTGTTTAGTTTCTTAATTTCAACTTCATTTTACTGGGTCTTCCTCTAAGGTGCAGTGCAAAAGGGAATAAGTAAACAAATTGCCTTTAACGTGTAAAGTCTAACCAAATACTTAAATGAAACACTGATTAATGATTCCCTTCCACTTGTTCTAAGATGTTCCCATAGGAATAAATGCAGCTGTGAGGCATTTGTGAACACATGTAGATCACTCTTTGGGTTTTCTGTTTGTTTGTTCTGGATTCAAAGCTCATTTCAGCCTCTGCACTTCTCCAATGATATATTCAGTGTTTCCTCTTTGTTTTTAATGGAAACAAAATGATGACGTTCATACTCCAAAACAGTTTTCAACCAACCTGCTTCTAAAAATTATGCCTTCTAAAGCTGTTTAGATGTTCTTGTGCTAACATGTCAACTAATTTTCATAAGAGCTGCTTAAAGGAGTTTATGCATACATAAATATTTATGGCTGGAACTGTATTTATGACTACAACTGAAAAAGACCACAGACAAGCCTCTAAGTGTAAATAACTGTCACAAGTACAGTGTCTTTATTTTAGCTTACTGGATATTAATTCAGTACTTGGCATTCTGCAAGCTTTAGTAATTAGGCACTAAAAAATTGAAGATTTCAGCAGAAGAAATGTGTGTTCATACCACTGTCTGACACAGTATATGTGCAGTAGTGATTATTTTTGTTTGCTCATCCATGAAGGTTCAGAGATTTGAAATATGCAAATACATTGTTCATTCGTAGACACAATGCAGCTTGCTTACACTTCCTCAACAAGCTACTTTGTAGGGGAAATTAACCTACAGCACACTGATACTACAAGTGAAGGTGTATTTGATTTTCGTTAAGTACAAAGCCACAAAACTGGTTAACTGTGTGCATTGTGCAATTGTATATTTAGTTGATTGTACGACTACTAATACTATAAATTTAAGCATGAGAGATGAAATGTACTCTTCTTGAATAAACAGCTAGCTACAATAGTGCCATAGATGAAGTACTTTAATGAAAATATTTTTTTCCTCTTTCCTCTTATCCAAGTAATTTAAGCATTTGTTATGATCAGAGTTTGAGAAATTACTGGAAGTGCCGGATAAATTACGAAACAGAAGAATCTCTTATATTTGGATAACATATTTGTCCATAGCCTTTTAGAAGGCTAAGAGATCATTGTAATGTTACTTGCAGACATTTGTGGGTTATTTTTCATTGTGAAACTCTATGTTCTTTAACGTGAAATTATTTGTATGGCCAAGTTAACTACTTCATTGTAATTGTAGTTAATTGTGAACATTGTTCACAGTTAAAAACTTCATTGACATGGAGGGGATACAAATGCCCCATTTTGAGTTGTTGAGATGTGAGAACTGTGCTCATTTTTTGGTAACCGTGACCAGCATGACTACCAGCCAGCAGAAAGTTCACAGGAATATATCTGTAATCCCTGTTTTCTCACGTGTTTATTTTTCGTCCTCTGTTCAAAACTCTGCAGAAGCAAAATAAGACACAAAGTGTGCAGTACTTTCCATGGGGAAATTGTAAAATGCTGGTTTAAAAGCTGTAACAGCCAAAATGATATTCTTGTTTAGAGGAAGTCTGAATATAGTATCACATTTTGAGATCAAATGGAATCATACTGATACTTCTATGTAGCAACAAGGTAAAGCATCCATCAAAAAATTTTGATATTCATAGCTTGTGTGGGACATAACTCTGTTAGACAAGAATGCTCATTCAGAGATCAGAATTAATTATCAATGTTTTATATGCATACGTTCTTTCTCAAATTGTTCAGAGATGTCAGAGAGCACTTTGGAGAAACTTTAAGTTATGAGTTTGCTCAGTAGATACAAGCGTTATTGCTCTGCAGAATTCTTTGCTGTGTATTTGATGGAAAACTTGTATTTGCATGAGTGAATTCCTGTGTAGATAATTGAGACTGGTGCAAAAGTTAATATTCTTTGCACTGATATTCAAGGAGTCTTTTATGAAGGTGTAAGCATTCAAGTAAAAAGGACAATGAAGAAGTTATCTGTTCACAATGCATAAGCCATACTTTATAGCTGAAAGTAATGCAATTGAATAGTGACTGCTTCCATGGAAGTTTTCACAGTCAGCTCCAAGGATTATCAAGCTCTAACATTCATCCCTCCAACACCAACTGAAATGATAGAAAAAAATAAATAAAATCAAATGTATTTTGAGAATTTGATGCATTTTTCATAAACAACAGAGTGCTTTGGATAAACAGTTTGAGATTTGTAATTGTGCCTCATAATTGTGTTACTAAACTATAATATCCTTTGCTTAGCACTGGGGCATTATGTTTAATAAGACTAAGTCTAGTAAAAATGCTGAATTTTCTGGGTATATGAGCATATAAGTCTTACAAATGACTTATGTTCTCACCATCTATTTTTAGAAGCGGTGAGAAAACAAAAGATTATTTTTATTTATACAGATTAGCATATATTGTATCCTTTTCTCTGATTAGTGATAAACTGATGCTGTGATTTCCGAGGCTGTATGTAAAAAGGACAGATCTTAATTTCATTGGTACTGTAGAATAACCACATTCATTTCAGTATTTGTGTGTAAGAGAGATACTTTATGAATGATAAAATCTCTAGGACTCATTTGGTTGATGTATGATAAGCAATTTCCTCTGACTGTGTAGCACTGCATGTCAGAATGCATATAGTGAAGAAAAGAAGAGGTAGACTGATTGATAGACATCAAATCAATTATACATTATACATTATTAGTGTACTTGAAACTTTTTATTACGAATAAGAAGTGTATGTGAAAAAAAACTGTTTATCGCTCAGCTACAGAACAGCAGCGAGTTGTGTTCCCTCATAGTCCATCCTATATTGAAGTACCAGGACACTTTACCACAAGAAGGTGTTGCTGAGAATATCACGTCATCTAACTCTGTCAACCACTAAGGTATTAGAAAAGCTGGTTGGTAATATGTGTTGCGAATAACTTCTTCCTTCTCCTGTTTTACAGATCAGGACCTCTACTAATTTGGGAACAAAGGCCAAGAGATCACTCTGGCTTGACTGCCCAGAGGGGATGGGCTTGGGCTGTCCTTTTTGGCGTCTCCAGGCAGTTTCTTTTCCAGTGCGCAAGAGTGTTGAAATAACCCATCAAGGTATTTTGCTTTTTCCTTCTAATTGTCTGTCCAGTTGGAAGAATTAACTCATGGATGGGTTAACTAAATAGTCAGAATACTTTGTCCCTCCTCTGAAGTGTATGGCATAGACAAGGACAGGCTCCTGTCTAAACCAGTAGTTGTATTTTCTTCTGACTCAACTCAGAAAGCAAGCAGAGGGCTCTCAGGATCATTTGTGAAAATGTAAAAATCAATGAACCAACCAAAAAACCCTTGTGTAAATATAGAAAGTCCTGCAAGTTTAAGTACGTGAGACTCACCTTTCTGAGGGCAGATGTTCACGTTTTAGGTATTTCAGTAATTGTCTGCTGTCTAGTGCGGCCATCTAGAATTTAACCTGAAGCTGAAACAGGTCAGAGCTAATCACTGTAATATATGAATTTAAATTGGGACTTTTGGGGCATCTTATCAATGTATATAAACACTTGAAGGGAAAGTGCATAGAGGACGGAAGCTGGCTCTTTTCATTAGTGCCCAATGAGAGAACGGGAGACAGCAGGCACAAACTGAAATACAGGAGGTTCCCTTTGAACACCAGAAATAACTGCATTGTGCAGGTGGATTTTGGAATTATGGCTTGTTTCACTGAATTATTATTAGAAAGATTGATATCTAGCCCTTAATACTATGGGGTATGGGGAAAAACTACCCAAAAAAAGAATGCAAAAGACACTATTTTTAACTTACTATTTACATAAAGATATAATCTCAACACTTGGCTGGGTTTCTTGGTCAGGAATGCATTTGCTATACAGTGCAATCATTGGAACTAAATATGCTGTGCAAGCTGGAACAGAGATAAGGACAGGAAAAGGGATGGGGTTTTCCCCTTCTGAAGGTGTGGCAGAGAAATATTTTTCTAGCCAATAAATTCCAGATTAATGAGGCTTTCTAGTCTACATTTATTTTCATGCTTTTTTTAAAAATTTATTTTAATATTATTATCATTATTTTATTTTCCCCTTCAGTATTTTACGTTAAGTCCTTAACCATATTTGGGTTATAAGAGCAACTTCAGATTTTCATTAACTGTGCTTTATTGGCAGAAATCCTTTAATGGTAACTCTCTGAGCAATATTAGAAGAAGCAGACTGTGAAGCCAGTATTTGGTTGTTGCTGAGCTGCAAAAACAATAACAGCTCTACAGATGTCTGTGGTTTTTCTGTATAAGTATATGGCATTTAAACGTTATTAAGTATTTCCATACATTAGCATGCTTCTAAAATTTTATGAAGTATTTTTCCATCATTAAATATTCTCATCTCAAATATTGTATGCAATTTCCTTTAAATGTTTTTACTGATTTTTTTTTTCGGGTGTTCTTAGTTCTAACTCTGCTTTGCCATTAAGATCTATGTATTATGATTGCTTTCTTCAATTAGCTACACAGTCTTTTTCCTGAAAATAAGAGAAAATAAAATGTTCATTAGATCATTTTAACAATAATCCCTTCCATGAATCAGTCAAAGCATTGCATCCATCTGCCTAAATATTTTTTATTTTGTACTATAGTTCAAAAGAGCACTTAATACTATCTCAGGCAGGTGTTTACCCTTATATATCGAAATCCTTGGGTGGATGTCCTCCAACATCATTTCAGCACTGTGACCAACATAGCATACCAGAAGCAGACATCTGAAATTCGCTAGTGTAACACCGTCAGGGCAGTCCCTGGCTGACAGAAGAATAATCTACCATACAGGAGGCACAGACAGACCCAGATAAGCAGAGGACGTGGCTTGTGTCAAAAGTGTCATAACCACACATACGCCTTGTTTTTGTGAACACCTACTTTAGCAATGCGGATTAGAGTTTATTCCTAGCTATAATTTCCCATTACAGTGTTTTGTGATTTTATGATTTGTGAAAACTGTGATCCTTTTAGAGTTTAAGAGAATGTGCGATTGTCTGAGTAGTGCTTTGTGGCTTTCGTGAAGTCATTTGCAACACGCCACTTGACCACAAAATGAGAGTGATTCATGATAGCTCTGCTTGGGTAGCATTTAGCATCCTGCAGAGAGGCAGAAATTGTCACCTAGGAACAGACTGAAAGGCACCAGAGGGTTAAAAAATTCACAGAACATTCAATATTTTGGATTTAAATAAGACATATGCCAAATAGGTGGACAGGAAAAAAAGATGAAACATTAAAAAAAAAAAAAAGTTCTACTAATAATACTCTACTAGTTAGTTCTACTAATTAATAATCACAATTGTACAATGATGATTGAAATATTATTAGGGCAGACCATCATTCTACTCCTTATATACTTGCACTCACAAACAGATACATGTGCACCAGTTTGAGAATCTGAGGAAAATAAGGGTTGTAACAGTGTGCTCTGATCATATAGCAGAGGCGCATGGGTTTATTGTTCATCTACTGCAGGAGAATGCACATGAAGCAATGTTCCTTGAAATTCCTTATAATTTAACTAATTGTCAGACTTCCCTGAAGTTATGCTTTTTGTCTTCGTGGTATCTAAGGTTTGCTGAATAACTTCACAGTTCAGTGACTTGTGAGCAACTGAGTTTATGCGGTATGTGCATCCATGTATGTGTGAGTTACACAAAATATGATGCAACACAGTAAAATTAAACAATCCCCATCAAGAGCTACCAGTGCAACAGACTACTAATAAGCCAAACTGGGATGGTCTAACCCATGTTTCAACAGTGAGAGCCTTTGAAAACTTTCAGCTGCGGAATGACATTAATGAGATACAGTCTCCACATCAAAGAAAAAACTCTGGCTTTCTGTTTTTGTTTTCAAACCTCCACCTTGATCTCAACATCTCCTATGCAATACTGACACTGGATGTGCTAGATTTATACGTTACATGCAAATGGGTAAATATGCAGAAGAAAAGGAAGTTTTTGCTCCCCAAACAGAACATAATGCTAAGCAGTGGATTTCTGCCCATATTCCCTTGAAGTGGAGGAGAAATAATTATGTAGTAACAAAATTGTTCCTGCACAAGCTGCACTGTGGAGACTTAATGGGTAATGTGCAGTGAGGTGAGAATAGAGCTGCTGCAGGTGTGTAGCTTTGCAAAGCGTTAATTAGAAAGCAGGTGAACATAAATAAGGAGCACAGATGGTACTTATGGAGATGATTGGAAACCAAGCCACAGTGCAAATTCAGTGTTTTGTAACCTAAAATGATAAAAGGGTCCTGATTCTTTTTTTTTTGTTTGTTTCAAATGAGTTAGTCTCAGCTGAACAAATTGAGTTCAGAGAACACATTTAATTATAGTCCTTAGAATTCAACAATCCCTATTCTACTATAAAACTCAGACAAGGTTTCCAAACTAGAAATAGAGAAAAGACTTTGTTGCTAACTTGCCCCCAGGATAAAAGTGTCATATTTTAAAATCTGTTGTGGGAAAGGTGATGAAGATAAAGAGATTATTTTTCCAAAATATATGCGATAGAATGTGTAAGATCAAACTATCATTTGAATACTAGCTGTACAACAAATTCAACTGAATATTCCCTGGAAACAAAACAAAACAAAAAACAAACATTAACTTTATCAGTGTTTAGGAAGAAATTCCCATTTCTCCACATGATAGGAAGAAATTCTCCAGCAAAACAGCAAAGTAATGCTAAACCATTTCCGTGATCAAACAGAAAATTGCAATTGACCACTTAACCACTTAAGTTTGATGATCTGCAAATACCGAATTCCAAATTGAAAACTATTTAATTAGAAATAAAATTAACGCTTAAATTCATATTATGAACCAGAAAATAAACTTTTTATTGAAGATATAAAAATGAATTCTGAACTATAAAGTTCAGAAAACGTAGGGACACGACAATAGTTGTTTTGAACCTTCATGCTTAGGCAGCATTTGCTGCACTTTTACATAGAGACCAGTTTTGAAAGGAATGCTGTCATTTTGCTCTAATGAGGAGACAGAGCTTGTTTCCACTGGGGTGTATTCTTACCATGTAGTATTTTCACATTCAATCTTCACAATAGCGATTTCAAAGGATAACAGAGTGAAATGAAACAATTATTTACTCCTTTTTAAATTTTCTTAAAATAACTATGGAGAAATATAATCTGTTATATTTAAAATACATACATTTGTCACTGTCAACAGAATTTGATTTACTCATACGTCTGTGTAGCTTGGCTAAATTTCAAACTTGCAGATATCTGCTTTGTGTGGATGTTTTTGAAAGCTGCCAAATTGCAGCGCTTAGTTTTGATTAGTTCTTCAATTTAGTTGTTAAGATACGTAATACATCGATTTCAGTAGATAAACTTGATTATTCTAATAGAATTTTCTTTGATGAATGTATATTTATTCCTTCAACAATTCACTTAAATGATAAAAATCACTGTTTGCTAAGTGAAGAACCGAAGCATGGAATGTTTTCAGTTCTGCTACACAGAAATCTTTTTAAGGTTAAGTAGGTACTAGAATACATTTCTGGGGAAGTAAAGAATTTTCTTTAATGGAATATATATAAGCACAGGTCAAACTCGTGCCCATACTGGGCAGATATCTATAGGGAATCTAATAAAATAACAGAATGACAAGGTATCCTGAGTTAGAAGGGACACACAAGGATCATTGAATCCAACTCCTGGCTGCACTCAGGAGCGCTCAAAATACAAACCCTGTACCTGGGAGCAGCGTCCAAACACTCCCTGAGCTCCAGCACTCGGGGCTGTGCCCGCTGCCCTGGGCAGCCCGTTCCACGCCCACCGCCCTCTGGTGCAGACCCTTTCCCTGACCCCCAGCTGCCCCTCCCCTGACAGCTCCATGCCGTTCCCTCGGGCCCTGTCGCTGTCACACAGAGCAGAGCTCAGCGCTGCCCCTCCGCTCCCTGTGAGGAGCTGCGGCCGTTATGACGCCTCCCCTCAGCTCTGCTCTGGGCTGAGCGCATCAAGGGACCTCAGCCGCTCCTCGTATATCTTGCTGTCCGTACCCTTCACCGTCTTCATAGCTCTCCTTTTGGCACATTCTCATACTGCGGTCCCCAAACCTGCACCCATCGCTCGAGGTGAGGCTGCAGCACAGCAGACGGGACAGCCCCTTCCCTCTCCCGGTGGCAGCGCTGGGCTGATGCAGCCCCAGTGCACGTTTGGCCCTTTGGGCTGCCAGGGCACACTGCTGGCTCATACTCAGCTTGCCATCAGACAGGACCCCCTGACCCCTTTGTGCGGGGCTGCTCTCCAGCCTCTCATCCCTCAGTCAGTACCTACACTCAGGGCTGCCTGGTCCTAGGTGCAGAAACCAGCAATAGATATGGATGGCCTCTTTAAGTGGAGCAGGAAATATCTTGAGATAGCTCAAGTACCTGGCTCTTTTCGTATGGTTATTTTTAGTTCTGTGAGTTATGCATCTGACTGAGAATGAATGAGATTTTAATGACAGATAATGTAATGCCTTTCAGAATCTGAGTATGTGTGATTCATACAAAGTCATAGAGGAGGTACCTGGAAAAGCAAGGAATTGAGTGACATTCTCCTGAGGCCCAGATTAATACTTACTTGGTTTCACAGCCTTTCCCCCTTCAGGTAATTTAACAAGACCAGTCATGTTTCTAGTTAGAGGGACATTAAATACTTGCTTTGTGATTGAGTAAGTGTACATATCACCTTCAAGTTCTCGTATACAAGAATTTGAAATAAACTTCTGTGAAAACTGTATCACTGAAACACGTGTACAGTGTCCAATTCAGATCTCTTCTGCAAGTGTCAGCTGGGTACATGTGCTCTTTTAGGCACAAGTAGCAACATCTTATTTTAGCGATTTAAAATAAAAAGAAGTATAAATGCATGTTTATCCACAAAAGCTATGAAAATTGGTCGTTAGTGGGTCCTACGTTTCATGCTACAATGATCTTACAGGGAATTAAGATGCAGTAAGTTCAAAAAAAGGATGCAAAGGTAGAACACGGACCGTCTGAACCAGTTTTTGTTGTTATTTTCAATGCTCAGTACTTTGAAGATATAATAATTTCGCAAAGAAAAACAAATCAGTCCCACTGAAATGTTATTTCTACAGAACAGGCAATAAATGCATCAAACATGCATGTATGGCCTGTTCTGGTAGATGTCTCACACTGTAACTTACGGGAGGCTTTCAGTCTGTGGAGCCAGTTCTTCTGCCCCCCATGATCAAGGAGGGGTTAACAAGTTGTGCTCCACTACATTTTGTTAAGCATGTGATAGCTAAAATTTATATGCAGAGCTTGTGAACCTGCCTAAAACTGATAAGGTTTTAATTGCCACTAATACAACCAGTTTCATGAGTCATTTTGTAATCTGTGAATCCTGAAGTTCCTCCTGTATTTTATTCTATCCCCAGCTTCTTAGCAGTGTGTGTATGCTCATATGTGTCTTTAAGGTCAGAATGCAAGTCTATAGCGTGTTTCATTTTTAATGCTCTAATAATTGAAGAGAAATAAAAATCATGGTACAGAAATCCATCCAGGTGGATCAGTAGCTCATTGAGAATTGTACATGTTGTGAAGTATAGATTGTTTAATGAACTGACATACTGTTCCATATAGGATAGCCAATATTACATAGTATTCCTCATAGTCAGGATGGGAATACCTGTCCCTGATAGAAATTAATGTCCAATTCTTAAAAGTAATGTACCGTGCAGTAGTGGAGCCTTTGGTTAGGATGGTAATAAAAGGAAGCTTAATTGGAAACTCTTTTAAGAACTTTCCTGTACTGTACATTATTAGCCTGGGGTAGGTCATTCTCACCTTCATTAGTTTTCTGACTGATGGAACACATTTAAATTTTGCCATCTCTTTAAGTAAAGGATGACGTTTTTTTTTTTTTCCCCTCTTGATATTTTCCTCAATACCCTTGGATTTTTTCCTTACACTGCTCAAATAGTCTGACGAAACAGTCTGATATGTATTGCTTAAAACTACTTCCATTTCTTTAGACAGGTTGTCTGCCGGTTCAAAAGGATTTGTTGAAATAGCGTACTTTTAGCAGGCTACACTCTCTTCTCTTAGCAACAAGAGGCTCTGACGTTAGCAAGCTTATTTTGGAAACGTCTACTCTGTTCAGTGCATGATCAGAGCGCTCCAGGGGCTTGAAACTGAACTTTTTAAACTTGCAAATTCCTTCCTTTCCTCCCTTCCTTCCCTTCCTTTCCTCCTTCCTTCCTTCACTCCTTCTTTCCTTCCCTCCCTCCTTCTTTCCTTCCCTCCCTCCTTCCCTCCTTCCCTCCCTCCCTTCCTTCCTTCCTATATTCAGTTTGTTATTCATTTACACTTCATATTAAAATCAAACTTGAATTAAAAGAACCTAGTGGCATTCAGAAATTTGTAGCTGAAATTAAGCAATGAATCTTGGAAAAAAAACCAACAGGTAAAATAGAAAAAAAGTAACTGAAGGAGAAGAATTGATTTGAGAAAGAAAGGAGAAAAAAAAGAAAAAAAGTGGTAAACAGTAGCTTTCCAGTTTCCTGACCCCTTTTTACTCCTCAAGAATCAGGTGAACAAGATTTTACTTGTAAGAATGTTTACTGGAGGCACAAAGCTAGAAACACAGACAGATATTCCTGAGGCTTTTTAGCCTGGAAAAAAAAGCTTCAAGGGACTTTTTCAAAGCTTGTTTTGTGAATTTCAGAGGAGGAGAATTCAGCTATGAAAAGATGAAGGAGAAAATAAATCTTAAAATAAGTGTCATTAATTGTACACATTTAAATAAGATTTGAGTGTGAATATTTACATGCTTAAATTTAAGCACTGAGTGTTTTGCAGGCATGCATAGTAGTATTTAGTGCTTATGCAAGAGGTGGTTTGTCAGAAGTGGAAACAAGTGGTCACTCTTTGCAAAGAGGAATTAGAAACAATCAGGTGTTGTCCCTAGATGCCAGCAGGTGTGTTTCCTTTTCATCTGCAGAACATGTATACGTCAGCATCTGTGTGAGAGAGGGAGCACTCTTGATCAACCCTTGAGAATTCTATGCTCAGAAAGCAAATATTGCCAAAGAAGAGACTTACAGTAACTGTTTGCAAACAAAGCACACTGAAGGGGAAAATCCTTCTGAGCTAATCCTTTTAAAGTAATCGTTTTAAGATCTAGAATTATTTATATTTTCATTTCATTTTTAAACATGCTATTCTATAGTTCTGAAAAAGCTATTTTAGAATAACATCTGAATGACAACGGGTATTTCTAGGACTTTCAGTTTGTAAGCTACTCCATAAACTCACAGCTCCAGCTGCTGGCAGATTTACCAGGATTTTCTTAGCCGTACAAGTAGGAGAAAACATGAAGGTGAAAGAATACAAAGAAAACATCATTTTCTGCATAGAAGAACAAACAAACCAGAAAATAAGTTCAATAAACATTCCTAAGTTTTTTTATGCTCTCCTAGGCTTAGAGACTACACAGTTCCATTCTGAAAAACAGCCTTGCATAAAGTAACCATCATATCAACAGGATGCATTGCTATCTTGGCATAAGTCACAGAGTAGGCTGACACACTGAGTCACAAACTATTTGTATGACTTACCTAGATATCATTGCAGTCTCCTGGTTTCTCTGTGCCTGGTTGCCCAGAGGAATGAGCGGATTCCTGCTCTCAAGCTACAACATAAAATAAATCTGCTAATTTAAAATTCATTGCTCTCATTATCTTTTGACAAAATAATGATGTAAATTAATTCTTGCAGACTGAAGGACTGGTGTCAGGGCATCTGTCTGCATCCTAAACCGAAACTACAGCTAAGTCATAGGAGTTGTTAAAGGTGACAAAGAATGAAATATTTTTACTGAGGAACAAATTAGAGTGGAAAATCAGAAACATTCTTTTTCATTATATGCTTAGTATATCTAAAGACAACCTAAGAAAAAAAAATGTGGTTTGTGGAATGGAAACCTTTTCTATTTTCCTGTGGACTTCCTTCAATGCTTCATGTTTGCTAAATGTTTGGGCTTGTCTTCACATTGGCTGCAACTTCAAATTATCTATAGGATACTCTGTAGATGTTATCTGTCTTCCCTGAGCTCTGAAGTAAATACAGAACCTGTGTAGGAAGAAAGGGTTTAAACCAAATGAAGTCAGAATGGGAATCAGGTACAATTTAGACAGTGGCTGAATGTGTTGAGGTTGAATGAGGAAAGATGTGGGCGAGGAAAGGTGTAAATGAAGAGAACAGGGACAATGTTGCCGATGATAAAGAACCTGTGGAAACAGAATGAATGTAGTCCATGGGAACAGATAGATTAGGAAAGGAGTACACAACAAATTGAAGACTGGGATGTATTGACTCAAGAGAATGATGAAGCAAGGGTAAAAATATTTGAAAGGCTAGATAGAAGTGGCAAGTAGCAAAGGAAGAGCTATATCAATAAAAATGGAAGAAATTGTAACTTGCAACAACACATGAAAATGAATAAGAAGGGAGACTGCAACTGGAATATGGTGAGCTGAAGAAATGTAGGCTAATGAGTGACTACTGGCAAATGCAAGGGAGCACTTGGAAAGGAATGGACAAATGTATGAAGGGTAAGTACCTGTGGAGAGAAAAAAAGGTAAAGGAAGAGGCCATTGGATTAGGAGAAAACTGAGATTAAAGGAAAAAGTGGTCTGATGGAACATTATGTCATATACAGATATGTTTATATCTGCTTTCTAGCCTATTTTTTTTAGCTGTATTTATCAATCTGATCTCTTTCATGCTTTTATCTACAGTGAGATCTTACAATTCTCCTATTTTTAGATCAAGTTCTGGAGTACTCTATTTGAATAATAATTGTGATTGCCTAGTAAATCTGACAGTGTGAAAGATGTTGACTTTTAGGAGTCTGCAGGAAATGTAGCACTGCTTTCACTAAACTATAAATATAAGCAAAGTAGAAAGAGTAATGTTTTAAAATAACTCAATTTCTGTGTGTTGACCTTGCCCATATAGGAGCCCCCAAACATCATCCTGACTTTCACTGTTTCACACTTTACACCTCTCCACAATTGAATCTCTCTTCAAGACATCCTGCAGTGTTTGAAAAAGGACATTTGATCATTTGAAAACGTACTGAGACAATCCAGTAGAACCAGGCCTATTCTTTGAATTAAGTTTCTGTTGTTTCTCAGTGAGATTTCTAGAGCTTTAAATAAGTCTGATATTAGAAAATAATCTCATGAAACCTGCTGATAAAATAGCATCTCTGGAACTAAGACTCATCCAAACAAACAAACAAACAAAAAAAGTAACAATTTTCTGCTATGACATTAGAATTTTAGAATCCTATGATCGTGTAGTTTGGAAAAAAGCCTTTGCGATCAACAAATCCAATCATCAACCTGACCTACAAACTCCTTTCACTCAACTGTGTCTCCTAGCACCATTCCAATTCTTGACCATAGTAACTGCC
Source organism: Alectoris magna (assembly GCA_030625065.1). Lineage (NCBI taxonomy): Eukaryota > Metazoa > Chordata > Aves > Galliformes > Phasianidae > Alectoris > Alectoris magna. Next base: position 68,781,295 of record CM060560.1, read on the forward strand.
AATAAATTCATTCCTTTTCTTAGGTTGTGATTTTGTTGGGTATGTCTACTATGGGTGCTAACTGACTCTTCTCTGATAACCCAGAATAGAGACTGCACTGTTATTTTCCTCTCAAATTGCTTTTTATCTAGCAGCAGGTGGTTCTAGACCTCTGAAGAAATGAACCCTGTGGCAACCCAGGTATTGCAGGACTATACCAGGAGCATGTGTTCACACCCATCTGGTGACTCATGAGAAAGTCAGGGTAATGTGTTAAAATTGAATTCCTGTTTTGTTTTTTTTTTTCTTTCTTTTTTTTTCCTCTCCTGTTATTGTATGGAGGTTGATCCAGCAATTTAAAAATTTTAACTATATTGAAATAACATAATTAAGGACCACAAATTAAGCTTGGAAGGTTAGGAAATATCAAAATTACAGCTGATTGAGAAACCTTTTTTGACTCTATCAGGCATTTGTGCTATGACTTAGTCTTTAATTACATGATCATGCACTTTTTTTTTTTTTCTACAGTAAGACTACCTCATTTAGTCAATAGCTCAGCTCTGTTCCAAGAGTGGTCCAAGCTGTGTAGTTAAAGGTGTTGATAGCTTACCTGTAGAACCACAGTTTCTCATACCTTAGTTCTCCATGTCTAAATAGGGTATAATAATACGTTGTTGTCTCACTGGTATATTGTGAAAATAACTTAATTAATGTTTGTGCATCACTTGGCTACTAGAGCAGGCTACAGGAAAGCCCAGGAGAAAAATAATAATTTTGTATCTAGGGAAGGCCTTGAGTCACGTGCGTTATACAGGGTGTGGGCTATGTTTTGGACAATGAATAGTAAACAAGATGTGGAAAGAAGACAGATCAGCATTGGCATCAGGTATCACATGTTGGCTGCACCTGATTTTTAGCAGGTAAGCTGATTCTGGCTCATCTACTTGAAAGACTGAAGTAGAAAGAGCAGGAGCACAAGAAGTAAAACAGTTCAGTCTGTGCTCGGGAAAAGACAGAAATTTAGTGGGGAGAAAAAAGCACAGGTAAAAACAGTAACGTGTTTTAAGATTTGCACTGGGCATATTACTTTTCCATTTTCTAGCTTTTGAGAGCTAGAGCTTTTAACTTACCCATACATCTTTGAACATCTTTCTTTCTTTTGAATATGCCTACTTAGGTTCCATCAACTCAGAGAATCATCTTAACTCTGTTCTGTCAGTCCTTAAATCTTATTTGTCAGTCCTTAAATAAACCATGAAATAGAAATCTCATTCCTCAGGAACCACCAATAACCACAAGCATTCTAGATGTGTATCGACATGTATCCCAGCTAGAGGAAAACCTAGCTGGTCTTGCAGCAGTGCTTGGAGTTTCTCAGCTAAGCCTCTAGACAGTTATGTAGATGAGATCACTGATGAAAGAAAACTTCTGCAAAAGCGGAAAAGCTCTATAGAAGATTGTGTTTCTAAATCAAGCATCTTTGTGATCGTAACTGGCAGGATGATTTCAAATGAGTCACTCTTAGGTAGCTCAGGATTGTAGAAAACAAAACAGTTCCCTAAAATCAACTTGTTTTTCAGAAGGCCAGAGGCAAAACCAAAGGCCACATCAAGAAAAGCAGCATAAATATGACAATACAAGGTGTTAAATTTGAACCTATTTTTAGTTATTAGTTGGAGAAGAAGTATAGTCTAAACCTTCAAATGGAATTCCATAGAGCAAGTTAAAATTTTCTATCTGGAAATGTAAAGAATATGAATTACATTCGTAAATTCTTTACCATAAAGAAAGAAGAAAAAAACTAGTCTACATCTTGGTGGGGAAAACATAATTCTGCAACTGCTATGTGATCTAGTAGTTGGAAATCAGATCAAAGAAAAATCACTGTAAACAGCAACTACTGCTTAAAAAAGATGAGATCACTGACTCTTGAGAAGCTGAAAGAGAAGAATGCTAAATATATTTAGGGGCATTATCAGTCTCACCTCAGTTCTGTGTTTTTATGTAACTCTAATTTGTCTTCATTTTCTCCTACTTTTTTCTTCATAATTGTAATAAACACCTATGGTGACTAAACGGTAGGAACTTTATTTCATTACTTCAGTGTATTTATATCCAAATCTACAGTGAATTATTTCTTTTCCATTACATTCTTCGTATTTCTTATGTAGGGTAACAGCTAAAAAGAATATTGAAAGATGCTATAAATTACAGGTGCTTTTGTGATTATTTATAGAAACTATGTCATATCATAACATCAGTTTTGGTGCTGTGAGCACCTGCATGAAACTCAGGCAACAGTATATTTTTCAAACAATGTTCTAGCACCTACAGCAACCCCACTACACTGTTTTCAGAAAGGCAAATCTTGCATTTCAAAACTGTATCAGGTGAAACATGTACAGATCCTAGGGATCCTGGGGAAGCTACTCAAAAAATACTGGGAAGCCAAGCTGATGGATTCTGCCTCCACAATTTGTGAAGCAGTGCCAGTAACGAGTAGCTTCTCTTGGGGCCATGCTCCCCCTGGGAGTCACAAACTCACCTCCTACACAAGAAGCAGCAGCACAAAACAGTGACTAGAACTACTTTCCAGTATCTTAGAGTAAGTAAGGGCAATCAAGGAGTCTTTGTGTCTCTGTCAGCTTATCTATCTGCCTCTGCCTAACTATTGTGCTTCTTCTAACATTTAGGCTGATTCATGTTACAGATAGAAAGAGTAGGGGAATATATCACTCCTTTGCTCTTCAATTAAGACAATGGATGCCAAGCAAAGTCATTTTGTTTCCTGACTTTTCATTCCTGAATTCTGCTTTTAATATTTATGCCCCTACTGATTACAAGGCAGAAAGCAGAGAAAAATCAACAGCAAACCAAGGTCTAGTAATGTGGTTCTCATCCTCAAAAAGGATATATTTCATATATATTAGCATTTTTCTTCTGCTCTGTGCTTTATTTGCTGTTAAATTTCAGAAAGAAAATCAACTTGTCAGTTGATACATATTGCAGACAAATTCACATTATTGCACATTTCACGGAGACACAGACTTACTGGCTGAGGTGGAGGGAATTTCAACTTTCAGCTACCAAATCTCAGAAGCAAAATGTTTTCACTGTTTTCTCACTGAGTAGTTTAAGCTACAGACCAGTACATGATGAGATAGAATACACCTGGAAAAATACCCAGAAAAATACCATTTATTCAAGTTCTGTTTGTACTTTGGACCCCATATCCGGCATGTCAGTACTCCTGATCATAGATTCCAGACTAAGAATTGCATGACAAATCACTGAACTTCAGGCTTTCATGTCTTACACAAATACCCTCACTTTCCCTACACTGCTTTAGCTGTTTGAGCTTCTCTTCATCTGTAAGGAACTGGAAACTTGAATGACTTTCTTGCTCAAGTAAGAAGTACAGTGGTATAGATTCAGCATTTTTTTTTTTTTTTTTACATTAAATGGAAGCATAATGAATAGGAATTAGTTCTCTTTACTCCATCAAGTAGTCAATTAACTCAAATTTGCTCAGAATGTAAAATGATTCCTTTCCTGAATCTTGTGCTTGACAGCATAATTTCCCCTATATCTCTGCCTGCTCTTTCCACATCTATTTTCTCTGACTTTACATTGAAGAGGAGAGGAACAGATGCAGCAGCAAGGAGGTTTCTAAGATCCCTGGTATTAACACCTGTGAGGTTGTGTGTCAGCTGAAGGGTATAAGGCTTTTCTTTGCTGAGATAATAGTAATAAAAAAAAAGACCCTTAAAGGCCGTGTGATAACTACCTGGTCAAGAAAAACGAGGAGAAAAAAGCAGTCTCTTACCTCTAGCTCCCCTCTCTCCTTGTGATGACTTGAAGTATAGCATCCTCCAAAACAGATGTACCCCTCTTATCTTCTTCACATTTCTTTTGCTTCTTCTCTCTCTTGTCCAAGTTTAACTATTTTTTTTAACTTTTTTTAAATAAAAACAAGTAAGCCCAACTTCCTTTCATTTTCTACTTGATATTTGTTTTCTTTATGCCTTATGTGTAATTCCCTGTGGTCTTCAACTCTCCCACTCTTTTCCTTTCAGGAAGCTTGTTTGTGGGAACTACCCCATTAGGATGTGTGGACTAAAAGGTAATGAATTCTGCAAAAGTGGGCTCTACTCATTTGCAGCACACAAAAGTATCCCCGCTATTCTATTTTCTTTCTTTCTTTCTTTCTGTTTTTTTTTTTTTTGTTTTTTTTTGTTTTTTTTTTTTTAATATATATGCTTTAAAATTCTGTCTGAAGAAAACTAATGTGATCAGATGATCAGAGAGTCGGAGCATCTCCCCTGTGAAGAAGGGTTGAGAGAGTTGGGCTTGTTTAGCTTGGAGAAGAGTAGGCTCCGGGGAGACTTTACTGTGACCTTATAGTACTCAAAGGGAGCTTATAAAAAAGAGGGAGACTGACATTTTACACAGGCAGATAGTGATAGTCAAGGGGGAACAGAATTAAACTAAAAGAGGGGAGATTTAGATTAGATGTTAGAGAAGTTTTCACTCACAGGGTGGTGAGGCACCGGAACATGCTGCCCAGAGGAGCCATGGGGTTGTACTCAATGATCTCCAGAGGTCCCTTCCAACCCAAGCCATTCTATAATGGCTTCTCTGTATTATTATTTTTTTTTCTTTTCCTCTTTTCTTCTTTTCCAATTTTCCCATTTCCCTTTCTCCTACCCCTTTTCCCCTTTCTCTTATTTTTGAAGACATTCTATGTTTTATCAAAGCCGCTTCCAGCTCAGAGTCTTTTTGGTCCTTGGAGTTCAGTCAGTTTTTGACTCCCAGGAGAATTACAAGAAACTTGATTAAGCCAACATGTAAAGTAAAGACTTGGAGGTAATTTGAATGAAATGCTTTCACAAGCTCACCCAAAATGAGAAGGTTGGTTTGGCTTTCCACATGCTTTTATAGCTGGTTATGAAGCAGCCCAAGCTCATTAGTTCTGCTAGGTATATCAAATGGGTTTCTGTATCTTTCCTGACAAGTTGTGAGTGTCTCTAGTTCTCAACAGTAAAAAATGTAATAGGAGTGAACATTTGTAATATGATACAGTGTTCCTCTACCACTGATAGCATTTTTCCATTTGTTGCCAAAAGGACTGTTTTGAAAGTGAATTTTTACAGTGAATAGAAGTGACATCCTCCAAAGGCCTACGATGGAAAAAGTACTTTATGGAAATATAATGGCAAGAAATATTAATAAAACAAAACAAAAACGCATTTAGCAGGGCTTTGAGAGATTTAGACAAAACTCAATCACATTTATTTATTTGTTTATTTTACAAAGAAATTGATTTATAGTCTCAGGAAGAAAAAAGAAAAGGAAAGGAAAGGAAAGGAAAGGAAAGGAAAGGAAAGGAAAGGAAAGGAAAGGAAAGGAAAGGAAAGGAAAGGAAAGGAAAGGAAAGGTAAAAGAATACCCTAGTACAGGTTGTCCAAAATGATACATATAAAATTGAAAGCTATAGAAGTATTTTGTATCTTTTTTTTTGTTGTTGTTGTTGATCATAAGTTTTCCCTGCTTTGAAACTGAAGGAAAAAAAGTACTGATAATGTGGGTTTTAAAATTTTTTTATTTTCTTATGCACTATTTTATTAATATTATTCATCAGATTATACAAAAAATTTAATGAGAAAAGTGGTTATAGGATGTTGGCATGGTGCTGGGAAACATCCCATCACTTTTTGCGAGCATATGTCAAGTGAACAATACAAAGCCAAGGGGAAGATCTTTGCTCAACGATTCAATAAATAGTAAAATAAACGTTTTCTTTTCAGCCAGTCCGAATTTTATTTTGCTCTGAATTACTTTAAAATAGACTTTCAAAAAGAGCTGCACTATCAAAAATGAAACCCAGGATCCACAACTGAAATATTTCAGATTTTCAAAATCTCATTCCACTTTTGCTGAAGTATTTCCAAATCTACATTTTTTCAATAATCATTTCAGTCAGTCCTAGCCTATCATTTCTTATTTTTTAATTTTTTACTAAATGCAAAATTTCTAAAAAAATTAAAAAACAAACAGCACTCATATACACGTATAATGCTTAGGAGGAAGGTTTTCACACGGAGGGTGGTGACGCACTGGAACAGGTTGCCCAAGGAGGTTGTGGATGCCTCATCCCTGGAGGCATTCAAGGCGAGGCTGGATGTGGCTCTGGGCAGCCTGGTCTGGTGGTTGGCGACCCTGCACATAGCAGGGGGTTGAAACCAGATGATCTTTGAGGTCCTTTTCAACACAGGCTATTCTATGATTCCATTATCTCGAGGAAGGAGGGAGGCAATTCGATGATGCCAGGCTCTTCTCGATGTTGTGTAGCAATAGCACAAGGAGTAATGGCCAAAACCTTTTACATAGAAAGTTCCAGTGCTCCATCAAGAGCATCAGAACAACAGAACAACAGAAAGGTTGTGGAATCTCCTCCTATGGAGATATTCAAGACCCATCTGGGTGGCTAGCTTGGCAGCCTGTCATAGGGTTTCTGCTCTAGCAGAGGGGTTGGACTCAATGATGTCTTGAGGTCTTTTCCAGCCCCTGTGTTTCTGTGATTTCCCTATTTCCCTTTATCTGCAGTCATTCACAATACAATATAAAATTTTAAATTCACAAAATAATAAAAATTTTAAAATTCAGTTTTGATACTTATTATATGATGCATTCATTTTCTGAGGGCTGCTCCGAAAGTAATACCCCTCATTGTATGGTGTTGGCCCATGACGTCAGGGGTGGATTTTGGTGGTGTGGCAGTAGGGGTCGAAGCTTCCCACCAGTATTCCATGACATGTTATTGCCATGCAACAGATGGCAGCAGAGGGGCAGTCTGACACAAGGGGTCTGATGTTGAGGTGCACATGAAGCAGAGGTGTGGAACTAAACTCCTCCAGGTGGAAAAAATGTCACCCACTGCAATTCATTGATGCACATGGAACACTGAAGAAGACCAAGCAGTGGATGTGAGCACAGTGAGGCAGTGGGCAGTGGCAACAGCAACAGCAGGTCACCTCCAGTGGTGCAGATTTTTACAAGCATGGCATGCAGGCTTTTCTTTATCACTGGTGAAAAGGCATAGCTCATGGTGGTGACAGTTTTGTAGCTGAGAACATGAAGAGGTTTCAAGAGGAATTACAGCTTTACTGTGTGGAACTGTTTTCCGAGTGAGCTGAAGCGCAATTTCTTTCCAAAAGTCTGCCAGTCTGTATCTGGATGGCACAGATGCTGGCATTAAGAGGCTGCATGGCCCTGGGCAGCTGGGAGCAAGTCTGAGCCTTGCTGCCACTGGAGACATGCACTCACAGAAACAGGTGTGCACATGTGCATGCATGCAGACACACACCCACACACAACAGCCTGCACTGATCATGGCCAAATGAGTGTGGTGACCAGCAACTTATGTACATAAAACTGCCCTCTTTTATCCATTACTCCCTCCTCTCCGACCTCTGGTTCCTCTTTCATGTTGTTTGCTATTTCAAGATGCTCTGTTCTACATCCCAGACAATGATTGGGGTGGACAGAAGTGGTCAAAGGTGTCTATAAAGCCTAGTCGTTGATGGCGATATCCTTCTCAGGAAAGACAGGCCAGCAAGGAGAGGTGGTGGAGTTGCTCTTTATGTGGGAGAACAACTAGAATGTATTGAGTACTGTCCAGGGGCAGATGAGGAGTGAGTTAAGAATTTGTGGGTGAGAATTAAGGGGCAGGGTGGAATAGGTGATACTGCTGTAGATGTCTATTACAGGCCACCAGATCAGGATGAGGAAGTTGACGAGGCCTTCTACAGGCAGCTGATAGCAGCCTCGCAATTACAGGCCTTGATTATCATGAGGGATTTTAATTACCCTGATATTTGCTGGAAGGCCTACTCAGCCAGCCATCCACAGTCCAGGAGGTTCCTCCAGTGCATTGATGATAACTTCCTGATGTAAATGGTGGATGAGTCAACTAGGAGAGGAGCACTGCTGGATCTTATTCTCACTAACAAGGAACATCTGGTTGAAGTGGTCAAGGTTGAGGACAGCCTTGGTTGCAGCAACCACGAGATGGGGGAATTCATGATCTCATGTGGCAGGAACAGAATACCAAGCAGAATCACAATCCTGGACTTCAGTAGGGCAAACTTTGGTTCTTTCAAGCAAGTGCTAGGGGAAATCACGTGGGACAGGGTACTTGAAGGTGAAGGGGCCCAAGATAGCTGGTTAGCATTCAAGGACCACTCCTTCCAAGCTCAAGGTCACAGCATTCCAACAGGTAAGAGGTCAAGAAAAGGAACCAGGAAACCTGCATGCTTAGGGAAATGCTGTGCAAACTCAAGTGGAAGAGGAGAGCCTACAGATCATGGAAGGAGGGGCAGGCCACTTGAGAAGAATATAAGACTGTCAGAGTATGTAGGGAGGCAACTAGGAAAGCCTCCTTACAATTAAACTTTGCAAGAGCAAAAGTTGAGGACTTTTGCTGAAAGTTGAGGTTGAGGACAACAGCATGGGTTTCTTCAAATACATTGCAGATAAAATTAACACTAGAGGCAATGTAGGCCCCTGTGAATGAGGTGGGTGCCCTGGTAACAGAAGATATGGAGAAGGTGGTGTTACTGAATACCTTCTTTGTCTATACTGCTGGAGGCTGTCTTTGAGGAGCCCTGTACCCCTGAGGCCCCGGAGGAAGTCAGGATCAAGGAGGAGTTTGCCTCAGTTGATGAGGACTGATTAAGGAGCAGTTAAACAATCTGAACATCCATAAATCCATGGGTCCTGATGGGATGCACCCATGGATGCTGAGGAAGCTGATGGGAGTCATTGCTAGGCCACTCTCCTCTATCTTTGGTAAGCTGTGGGGAACAAGAGAGGTGCCTGAGGACTGGAGGAAAACAAATGTCCCTCCAGTCTTCAGAAGGGGCAAAAAGGAGGACCTGGGTAACTATAGTCTGATCAGCCTCACCTCCATCCCTGGAAAGGTGATGGAAAAGCTTATCTTTAGCACTGCCTCTAGGCATATAAAGGATAAGAGGGTCATTAGGGGCAGTCAACATGGTTTCACCAAGGGGAAGTCATGCTTCACTGACCTGACAGTTTTTTATGAAGATGTAACCAGGTGGATAGAAGATGGTAGAGCAGTGGATGTTGTTTATCTTGATCTTAGTAGAGCATTTGACACTGTCTCCCAGTGCATCCTTGCAACTAAACTGAGGAAGCGTGGTCTGGACGATAGAGTAGTGAGATGGACTGTGAACTGGAACTGTGAATGGGACAGAGTGAGTCTAGTTGGAGGCCTGTATCTAGTGGCATCCCTCAAGGGTCGGTACTGGGACCAGTACTATTCAATATATTCATCAGTGACTTGGATGAGGGAGTAGAGTGCACTGTTAGCAAGCTTGCTGATGACACAAAACTGGAAGGAGTGGCTGACATGCTAGAAGGCTGTGCTGCTACCCAGCAAGACCGAGACGGGCTGGAGAGTTGGGCAGGGAGAAATTTAATTAAATATAACAGGGGCAAGTGTAGAGTCTTGTATCTGGGCAAGAACAACCCCAGGTACTGGGGACTGACATGTTGGAGAGCAGCGCAGGGGAAAGGGACCTGGGGGTCCTGGTGGACAGCAGAATGACCATGAGCCAGCACTGTGCCTTGTGGCCAAGAAGGCCAATGTTATCCTGGGGTGAATTAGAAGGTGTGTGGTTAGTAGGTAGAGAGAGGTTCTACTCCCCCCCTACTCTGCCCTGGTGAAACTGCATCTGGAGTACTGTGTCCAGTTCCAGACCCTTCTGTTCAAGGACAGGGAACTGCATGAGAGTGTCCAGCGCAGAACCACAAAGATGATTAAGGGAATGGAGCATCTCTCTAATCAGGAAAGGCTGAAGGAGCTGTGTCTCTTTAGCTTGGAGAAGATGAGGTTAAGAGGTGACCTCATTAACATCTATAAATATGTAAAGGGTGTGCATCAGGAGGATGGAGCCATGGTCTTCTCAGTGACATCCATCCAGTGACAGGACAAGGGGCAATGGGTGCAAGCTGGAACATAGGAGGTTCCACAAAACTATGAGAAAACACTTCTTCATGGTGAGGGTAACAGAATACTGGAATGGGCTGCCCAGAGAGGTTGTGGGATCTCCTTCTCTGGAGACATTCAAAACCTACTTGGACAAGCTCCTGTGTGACCTAACCTTGGTATTCCTGATAAGGTAGGGGGATTGGACCAGGTGATCTTTTGAGGTTCCTTCCAATCCCTGACATTCGGTGATTCTGTAACTGGTATGGAGAAGAGACAGCAGCTATTAAAATGAAGACTCCTCTCCTCTCCTCTCCTCTCCTCTCCTCTCCTCTCCTCTCCTCTCCTCTCCTCTCCTCTCCTCTCCTCTCCTCTCCTCTCCTCTCCTCTCCTCTCCTCTCCTCTCCTCTCCTCTCCTCTCCTCTCCTCTCCTCTCCTCTCCTCTCCTCTCCTCTCCTCTCCTCTCCTCTCCTCTCCTCTCCTCTCCTCTCCTCTCCTCTCCTCTCCTCTCCTCTCCTCTCCCTCCCCTCCCCTCCCCTCCCCTCCCCTCCCCTCCCCTCCCCTCCCCTCCCCTCCCCTCTCCTCCTCTCTCCTCTCCCCTCCCCTCCCCTCCCCTCCCCTCCCCTCCCCTCCCCTCTCCTCTCTCCTGTGAAGGCTGGGGGCAGCTTGGGATGTAGTGATCATGAGGTGGTGGAGTTCAAGATCATGTCTGAAAAAATCAAAGCAATAGGTAGGAGTGCTACCCTGGACTTCAGCAGAGCCAACTTTAACCTCTTCAAACACCTCCTTGGAGGTACCCTATGGGCTAAAGCACTAGAAGGTAAGGGGTCCCACAAGTGCTGGTTGGCCTTTAAGCTCCACTAAATTAAACTCCACTCCATTAAACTTTGCAGTGGCTGTGTCACCTCAGACTTTGTTAAAGGCTAAACATATCAAGATATTTTATAAATAACATCAAAAGGACTGGGAATTTTGATTTACCCTTTTGGTCTCAAAACAAAATTAGCACAAAGAATCATAATCTATTCCTTAAAATCATATTTATTTCTTGTATGGACTAATTGCAAGTTTGATCTGCATCATGAGGGAACTGTAAAGGAAAAATTGTCCTTTTCTTTCTTTTGGATAACAAGTGTCACTATTCCCAGAAGAAAATGAGTTTCTCAAGAGAGTTAATTATCAAAATAATCTGTAATACATTAGCCCTTGTTTCACCCATACAGCACAATTGTTACAGAGAAGTATCAGCTGATGTTAATGAATAGTTTTATTGTTTGATCAGTCAAGAGCTTGATGCAGTTCTTAAGCATAGAGTGGTTTGGATTTTTGCTTTATTTTGTTTTTTAATATATAGCAACAAGGCACAATACTGCTTTACCTGCAATTACAAAGGCTTGGACAAGTGAGAGGGGTGCTTAGGGTGGGTGGTGGGGAATAAAATTGGAGCAACAACATAACAGAACAAGACTGGGAAAGTTTTCTGAACAACATGACATAATGGTTAGGAAATACTAAAAGACTGATGAGGACTGTGTGAAAGCCACTCATCTTTTTTTGTCCCTGCTTTTTTATAGACAGTTGCTCCCTTTGTGCCTAACCTAACCCTTTAATGCAAGCAAGTAAATGAAACATGCTGCAGACAATGGCTAATTAAAACCATACCATCCTTCGTACTAGCAATTACGTTCTGTCCATGTTGTCTTATTTTTAATTGAGTTTCAGATCCCCCCTAAAAACAACATATATATAGTATGGATATAGTAACAGGCTTGGAGAAATGGAACAAAAGCCATCTATGCTGATGTACTCTTTCTCTCAATGGTTAATGCTAATATTTCACACAAAAAGAGAAAAACAACCGCTCCCAACTCACAAGTCAGTTGATAAATTTTGTGTTTTATGTTGTAAAGAGTAACTTCTTAGAAACTGATAATTGAAGTCAACATATATCTTTATCAGTGTTGAATCTGCTGTTTGATATCCAGTGTCAACAAGTATAGCAAAAGTATGCAAGTCAGCATTTGTGAAAACAAGCAAAATTTTTGATACCTTTCTTCCAGTTGATTATAGGAGAGGTTCTTGTTCTCGAACCTGGAGAAGGAAACAGTGCTATAATCTAATATTAATGTAGCAAGCAGCAGATTTACAACAAAGAAAGTAATTTTTTCTTTCAATGGGTAATTAATTTATGGAACTGTAGTGGTTTCATACTGATGGGCAGCTCAGTTCCATCACTTCTCTCTCTTGCTTCCCCTCAAAGGGATGGGGAGGGGAGAGAACGTGATGAAAACAAGCTTGTGTGTTGAGATAAGGACAGGAAGATAGCTCACCAATTACTATCATGGCCAAAACACACTCAATTTAAGGGAGATTAACATAATCTATTTCCTATTATTAACAGACTCGAGCAACAAGAACTAAAAGCAAACTGAAAACACCTCCTTCTACTTCAGCCTGGATCACCTCCTGCTGCACTGACCTCAGTGCCCACAAGGCTACCTCTCACCCCTCTCTCCCAGCTGCTGTAGCACAGCAGTGTTCCCTTCCTTAAATCTGCTCTCCCAGAGCACACCCAGAATCGCTCATGGTGCAGCTCTGGCAACCGTGTGTCCCTTTGGAGCAGCTGCAGCTGCTCTGCTCTGATGTGGGGCTATGCTGGGCTCTGCTCACAGAGGATACCCTTACAGCCCCCTGCTACCATGACTTATGTAAGGCCAGTGCAGAAATTCATCACCACAGAATTTTGTGGAGTCTAAAGACTTAAATGGCTTTGAAGGTGTTAGATTTTTTCTTTTCTTTTTTCTTTTCTTTTCTTTTCTTTTCTTTTCTTTTCTTTTCTTTTCTTTTCTTTTCTTTTCTTTTCTTTTCTTTTCTTTTCTTTTCTTTTCTTTTCTCTTCTTTTCTCTTCTTTTCTCTTCTTTTCTCTTCTTTTCTTTTCTTTTCTTTTCTCTTCTTTTCTTTTCTCTTCTCTTCTCTTCTCTTCTCTTCTCTTCTCTTCTCTTCTCTTCTCTTCTCTTCTCTTCTCTTCTTTTCTTTTCTTTTCTTTTTTTGACAATATATCCATCGGTGTCTTTTTAATATGGCATTCCTGTCACAGCTGCTGGCTCAGAAATTCCTGAACAGCTGGCTGCTGAGCACTGGTAAAAAAATTCACAGAATCATAGAATCACCAAGGTTGGAAAAGACTTACAAGATCATCCAGTCCAACCACCCACCCATCACCAATAGCTCTCTCTAAACCATGTCCATCAACAGAACATCTAAACATTCCTTGAACACCTCAGGGTTGGTGACTCCACCACCTCCCTGGGCAGCCCATTCCACTGCCTGACCACTCTTTCTGAAAAGCAGTATTTCTTAATGTCCAGCCTAAATCTCCCCTGGCACAGCTTGAAGCCATTCCCTCTAGTCCTATCACCAGTTACCCTAGAGAAGAGGCCCACCCCCAGCTCAATACAACCTCCATTTGGGTAGTTATAGAGAGCAATAAGGTCTCCCTTGAGCCTCCTCTTCTCCAGACTGAACAATCCCAGCTCCTTCAGCCGCTCCTTCTAAGGTCTGTGCTCCAGACCCCTCACCAGCTTTGTTGCCCTTCATTGAACACGCTCCAGGGCCTCAATGTCTTTCTTGCAGTAAGGGGCCCAAAACTGGATGCAGTACTTGAGGTGCGGCCTCACCAGTGCTGAGTATGAGGGGACAATCACTCCCCTGGTCCTGCTGGCAACACTGTTTCTGATGCAAGCCAGGATGCCATTGGCCTTCTTGGCCACCTGGGCACACTGTCGGCTCATGTTCAGCCAAGCATCAATCAATACCCCCAGGTCCAATTCCTCTACACAGACTTCCAGCCACTCTGTGCCAAGCCTGTAGCGCTGCCTGTGGTCAAAGTGCAGGACCCAGCATAAGGCCTTGTTGAACCTCATCCCATTGGCTTCAGCCCAGCTATCCAGCCTGTCCAGATCCCTCTGTAGGGTCTTGCTACCCCCAGGCAGATCGACACTTCCAGCCAACTTTGTGTCATCTGCAAACTTTCAGAGGGTGCACTCAATTGACAGACAGATCTCTCTACACTTTCTGTGTTTTAAAATTTTTGATGTTTTGGTGTGTGTTACTGTTCACTGGTGGAAAAATGATACTGGGCTAAATGTATTTTATTTATTTATTTATTCATTTAGTCTGTCACTTTGTGATAGATAGTCCCCATGTTGTGGGGCGAGGGAGCATAGAGCTGCAAAATCCTAAACCTGACTTATCCTACTTAAGAGTTCCAGAAAAGAGTTTCGTGCAGATATAATTTGTCATCCTTCTCCAGCATGCCAAGTGTATTAGACATGGGCTTGGATTTGGGAGGATTCAGTGTTTTTCTGCTCTGACAACAGCTTGTTGAGTGACAGAATCATAGAATGGCTTGGGTTGGAAGGGACCTCAAGGATCATCAAGTTGTGCATATCTCAGCTGTTCTGTGTCTTCACACGGGACTAGGGAGCGCTGACCTGCAAATAGGCATCATCTTGTTAAAAATACACACAAAAATCCTTCAATTCTATTCTTATGTTGGTTTCTATGTCATCTGCATTAGGCCAGATTGTTATTATTATTATTATTGTTATATTTGTTATTACTGTTACTATTGTTATTAATTAGCACAGCTCAACAAGATATTTTTTGTCATTCTCTTTTGTTAATTCTTTCCCTTGGTATGCCTCTTAATCTGTTTATTTCGAACTCTGTCTCGCACCGTTATCTTTCTGCCCACCCCTCCACCCTGTTCTGTCACTGAAGACGTGACTTCCAGCATGGCACGCCCCAGCTCTGCCCCGTGCCGGAGCAGCTCAATCTCCCATTCGGGCAGCAGAAGCCGGGCTCCGGCTGTCCGCAGGCTGCTGCATCCCGTCGCTCTTCAGGAGCAGCAGCACCCTCTGCTGGGGTAAGGCATGAGCTGGATTTTGGGTCTTGCAGCGTGAAGCAAACCTTTAGAGCGGACCTCTTTCTTAAAGGCTGAAACTTTCTCTTGTGTGCATTCCTCCTCTGCATTACCTCTCCTGTGTGCTCTAGAGACGGAGAAGACTGGGTCCTCTTCTATTGCTTCAAACAGAGCTGGAGGAGGACTTGAAGCATTAATTCGTTGCGTAGCTGGGCTTTATGGTCATCTTTTGGGTTACATCCTTGCTGTGGAATGGAAGACTTTCCAGCTTTTCTGTGGGAATACTCAGAGAAAGAAACAGCAAACCACAGAGAAGGAAGTATACTAAGAATGATTTTGAGAGTTTTTGTATTCTTGTCTATGCGTACTTTGGAGATTATAGGAAAATATTTCCCCATATAAAAACAGGCAGGATAGAAAATTGTGAAATATCCATACAATATCAAACAGTTTAAATTTGCATGAAGGATTAAAAGAGGGAAATGAATGGAGCTAGGGCAGAAATAAAGCTTTTAGAAATTCTAAAGCAAATTTTTAATTAAAAATGTCTAATGAAAAGACGCTAAGGATTTGTGAATGCCACACTATTAGGCAATTGTTAGTCTCTAAGGAGCTGTTTGTGATATTTCAGGAGTTAATGTAGTAAGTGCAATGTAACCTGGGATGTCAAAAACTCAGTTACATTGCAAGTATGTGTGTATCCACCTAGCTCCAGAGACAGACACTCCCTGTGATTTCCATAGTAAGAGCCCCAGGAGGGGCTCACAGACTAGTGTTGCCTCAGCATACATTGTGAATAGTGCAGTGGAGCAGTTTGTCTTGCAGGAAGACAAAATGTCATCCATGACATCCAGGAAAGGGAAGAAGAGTGAATCTGAATTCAAGATTCAATACAAGCTTCTCTCAGTCTTGGTTTAGGTGCTACCAGTGTGGTGTGAAGGCTAGGCCTGCAGCTGGTATATGGAATGAGGAATGAAGATAAATGGAATACCTGAAGAAGAGAAATATACTCAAAGGAAAAGAAGTAGGAAACAGCTATTAGAAAAGTGTCAACTCAGTGGCCTACGTGGTGACAATGGCTTCACAACAGCCATTACTTGTGGCAAAGTACAGCTTCATTACTTAGAAAACTGAGATGATTGTTGACACCATAGAAGAGGGACCTGGACACACTCCAGAAGTGGGCACATGAGAATCTAATGAAATTCAACAGGGCCAGGTGCAAGGTGTTGTACTTGGTTGAGGCAACCCCAGATAGGAATACAGACTGTGAGAAGAACCCTTTGAGAGCAGCCCAGAAAAGAAGGACTCGGGAGTCCTGATGGATGAGAAGTTGGACATGAGCCAGCAGTGTGCGCTTGCAGGATGGAAGACTAACAGTATGCTGGGCTGCATCAGAAGAGGGGTGGCCAGCAGGGCGAGGGAGGGGATTGCACCCCCAGCTCTACCCTTGTGAGGGCCCACGTGGAATACTGTGTCCAGGCCTGGGGCCACCAGTACAGGAAGGATGTGGAGCTGTTAGAGCAGATCCAGAGGAGAGCACAAAGATGATCAAAGGACTGGAGGACCTTTCCTGTGAAGAAAGGTTGAGTCAGTTGGGCTTGTTCAGACTGGAGCAAAGAAAGCTCCAGGGAGACCTGGAGTATTTGAAGTATTTGAAGGAAGCTTACAAGCAGGAAGGGGGACTGATTTTTATGCAGTATGGTAGTGATATGATGGCAAAAAGTTTATTCAGTGTCTGCCAGACATGCTGAACACACTTAGCTTCTTTTGGTTTTGGTAGGATTTCTGAGTCTTCAGTATCTGAAATCAGTCAAAAACGCTCATTTCTTATCCAAAAGTACATTGAGAACAGGAAATTAGGTTTTATAAAGCCACAGATTCAGAAGCAAGTGAAGCTTTTCTAAATGTGACTCTGAGAATGTATACTTAAAGTCAGACTAGGCACGAATATCATTTATTAACACTATAGAAAAGACCAAATAAGACCACCATGTGCACGGAATACCGACTGAGCTATGAGCGAGTTTTAGTTGCACTGAAGGAGTTGTATCTGAGTGTTGCAGACAGGCTCTGTCAGGGCAAAGGCTTGATCTGATACTAGAAAGATGCACACTATTGTAAGAAGACAAGAAAATGCATTAATAAAAACAAAGTAAATAAAGTATAATAATAGGTACATAAGATATAACAAATTACAAAAGAACTCCCATTTTGTGCTATCAAAGCTCATCTAGAAAAAGAATACCCAAAAATAGAGGAGAAGAAAAAATAATATAAAAAGGAAAGAAAAGGTAGTAATACATGTAAATTTGAGTTAAAAAAATTGAACAAAAGCATGAAGAACAGACCACTTGAAGGTGTGTAATCAGCTTAACAAAACTGTTTGGAAACAATACTATAATACTTGGATGGAGTATTCAAAAGGTAATTTGAATGGTACCGAATGGTACATGCAATATCTATCTAGTCTGATTTCTTATCAGGAGTAAAGGAGTATATGTATCATCTATGTACTGAAAAGTGGTATTGGTCACTGCAAATGATCAAATTTGGTTCTATAAATACTGTTCAAATGAATAAGCTTTAGAAACTGCAGGACTCACTTCTTAGCAAACTTGACTCCTGCAACTGATGTGATACAATCTCTGCTAATTTGTGAAAGTCCTTGAAGTCGTTTATCTCAAAAAGATTTTACTTCATGGAAGATCTGTGGCTCATTCAGAAAAGATCGAATTGTAAATTGCTCGTTCACATCAATGAAAAACCAATGAGTCAAAGACAGTTTCAGTGAGCAAATGTTCAAAAGCTGTCTACTCCTATACAAACCATTGCATAAAAAGTGTGTATAAAGGAAACATCTCCAAGTTTGGTAATCTATTTCTAATGCTTTTATAATTTGCTTTCTTCTGAAATCTCTCTTAGAGTACATTTGTGCTTTCATATTTTTTCAGGGAGGAAATTCTTGATAATTGCTGATTTCTAAAAGGACATTTTGGACTGCTGGTACAGATAATTAGAAACGTCCTATCTAAATGCAGTTTCTGAAAAACACAGATTTCCATGAAAGGAAAATGAGTTTTCACCTCTGCATAGTCCCTTCATTCTAAACCTGTAAAAAAGCTTCCTGCATGAAACCCATAAATTATGACACAGCACCTGAGGGAGCTGTAACTCAAATGCTTCATTTAGCTTTGGAAGGATGTTACAAAGCCAGAAAAGAGAGAACTTTGACCAGAGATGGATTTTTCACCTTGATTACGCACTTGATAAAACAGTACAAAAACTGTTACAGTGTTTCATAGAATAGGCGGCTGGTTATTTGCCTCCACTAGGCAGCCGACCATTTATCATGATGTATAGATTGTTTCTCCCTTTTTAAATAAACAAATACATAAAGAAATAAATTGAGCTTCACAGATTCAAAATTATGATTTGTTTTCTGACTCTTTTGGGTCACTGTGTCCATTAACATGTTAGTAAGAGCTTTGCCACATCTTTCTATGGAGTGCATTTTTTTTCTCAGCAGAGGAGAGAACCCTGACACAGTAAATGGCTGCATAAGTCTGCAAACTGACCCCACTGCAGGGAGTGCTGTGATTCCCTAATATTTCTGTATGTCTAGGTCACCCAAGAGAGAAGTGTTGCAGGTGTTTCAAGCGTAAACTCCCTGTCCACTTGCCACTTCTGAACCACTTCTCTGGCTTAGATAACAGAGCATTATCTGTAAGATAAATCATCTCAGAATCTGGAAGAAAACAAAGGACTCACTTGAAAAAGATTAACGCTGTTCTTCTTAGTGGGTCTTTGGCAATGATGAAAAGTGTCTGTACACCATCTGCAGCTTCTAGCAGTTTTAATAATAAAACCAAATGGATTCAGTGGAAACAAGTAGATTTCCCCCCATACTGTATCTGACTATTTTTGCCACCATGGATAATTGTTAGGTATGAAACCTAATAGGTATGAAACCAGAGCCACAAGGTCTCCTGCTGAGAAAGGTATCAAGGCAGATTTTCTGCCCAGATGATAACCATCTTAAACTGTTGATAATTGGCAGAACAATTGCTCATATTCTAAAGAGACAACATTTTGCCTGGAAGGAATGGGACCATTCAACAACAAAATATGAGAGAGGCTTCAAGGAAACCTTTCTATGTTCAAGTAAACATTTGTATGTTCAGTACACAAGGTACAAAAGGACAAAATAGCTAGAATCTCTTAAAATTTCCTGCGTCAGGGAACTCACCCTACTAGTCCAGAAACTACACTCCCGTATAAGTTTTTGGACTCAGGTCTCTTGGGCTTTCTAGATTGCAAGGTAAGCATCTCATACGAGGGAAGAGAAGCGACTCCTTATCATGTCATTGCTCAGACAACAGTTGCTGGAGAGTTATTCTGTTTATTTATACAAATAAAATGAAATGAGCAAGGAGTAGAAAAAAAGCAAGATGAGAAACAGGTGTGTGGAGCTTGTGTAAAATCCAGCAGATGCATGGCCAGAAGCTATAAAGGCTAAAATAAAAGATCATGAGCATGAGTGAGCACCGTGGCCCTGACACTGTGGGATTTAGAGATGACTGTCATTCTTGTGCTGCCATCAACAGATGAGTCAAATGTGGAGAAAAGATGGTGAATGCGGTTTTACCAGTCTGTCATTGCTTGTTTGATGCAAAGACTTCTGGGCGCATAGGCTACTGTTTGTAAGAAAAGTTTTATCTGAAATTATTGCCTGTTTTCAGTCTACTCAAGCCTGTGGGAGTGGCATGGACACCCCTCCTGTTAATTTTTATCCCTATATCATGTTTGCTTCCTCTTGGGTGGATTCCAAAAAGGAAGAGACAGTTATAGCAAAATACTTTTCCAAGAGCTGTAACTTGAAGGCAGAAGATAAAGTTAATTATCTTGAACAGTGTCATTACTTCATTAAAGGAGACTGCAAAAATATTAACAGGAAGTTGCAAACTCCTAGAAAAGACTCATAGCAGTGTAGTTTGTTCAGTGTGAAATGATGAAAACAGGCTGTGATCACTGGCTATAGGTTTAAGCATTCAATCTGGCTTGGAGGAAATACACTGATGCCAAAAGTAAAATGTAATTAGTAATTCTCTGTCTTATTTAAACACTTCTAGCCAGTAGCTATGGCCTGTTCTTATTTCTCTGTCTGAGATCACATAAACTGATGATGACTTCCAAATCTCTTCAGATGAAAAGTTCCATAATTGAACAGACCATAGAATAACATAGGTTGGAAAGGACACTAAAGATCACCCAGTTCCAACCCCCTGCCATGGGCAGGGCTGCCCCCACAAGCTCAGGCTACCCAGGGCCCCATCCCACCTGGTCTTGAGTGCCTCCAGGGTTCCACAGCTTCTCTGGGCAGCTGTGTCAGCACATCACCATCCTCTCAGTGAAAATTTCCTCTGTGACATCTAATCTGAACTTCTCCTTTTTTTAGCATTCCCCCTTGCTCTGTTGCTCTGTACCCATATGAAAAGTTGATTTCCTTTAAGTTTATAACCTCTATAAAATCATCCAGGAGACCTGAATTCAAATTTCTTTTTTTGTAGGCTATTGTTTATATATTGAAATCTTTCATGGTGTTTCAATCTAAACTCTTATCATATGGTGTCTCATGAACTGCATTCTGAGAAAAAGCAAGAGGCAAGGCCATGCTGGAAAAATAACCACACACTTCTTCACGGACTGTAGAGATGTATGCAGAATAGCTACTTGGATTCTCTTTCAAATGCTTTCTTTATACTACCTGGAATTTACTACCTGAACATCTGAAAATCAAGATGGTTATTCCATTTCATAATAGCAGCTGGTTTTTGTTGTTGTTGTTGTTGTTTTTGTTTTGTTTTGTTTTGTTTTTCCCCCTAAGTTTTATTTGCAAATAATCAACTACATTTGGAAAAGCAGAGGTTGCTAGGTATGTAAGGAATATTTGTCTGCCAGGGCTCCTTTATCTACGTTATTTTTTTCTAAACAGTGTCCTTTCTCCTGCTTACATTGCTGATGTCATTCACAGGCTTAGTCTTCCCTCTTACTGCCTGCACTCTTTTTGAGTGGGGTCATGCTGAATATAACCTTGCTGTGGTTCATACATATCTGTTCTGATTCTCCTATTTTCCCAGCTCGTGGGTGACTTCACCTATATCCAAACAGTTCTAGCTGTAGCTTTGCTTATCTGTGTACACCAGGTTCCTGCTTTTATCTATGAAGCCTTTCATTTTATTTCCATTTCTGCTCGTAATGCTGTAGCTACCTTGTACAAGATATCTCAAAAAGGTTTTCTGATTCTGTTTTGTTTTTTTTTACTTTTTATATTTATAGATCCACTTGCTGGTTGGACCCACGCTTACTCACACTTATTTACACTTATTCATAACATATGCTACTTCCTTTTAAATTTAGGTTACTAAATGAAGCTGATTACTCTGTGACTGTCTTAATTGCATAAAGAAAAGCATGTTTTCAGGGTTCCCTTCTTCTCATCAGTCCTCATTTCATCTCTTCTCATCTCACATAGACAGGGATTTAAGCCAACTGAGATAAATTGCACCATTATTTACTCTCCTGTATGTTATGTTACTCTCACATTGACATCTGAAATTAGCTAAAATAAATGTTACTCTTGTCACGCCTTTAATCTACTGGAATACTGCTGTGTTTTCTTTAAGTTTACCTTTTACAGACAACTGTAGCAGCAAATACTCTCCTGTGGCACCTTTTTCTTGTGATAGCATCACGCAGAGAACATCTGTTATTTGAATGCCTATGAAGCCTGCCCTGTCCAACACTTTTATTAGATTTTATATGGTCTTTCACTGAAAATGCATAAACATTTTTTTGCATTTTCGTAGAATGTATCAGTTATTTCAAAGGTATGTATGTTAAACCTAAAAGACTGCATTCAGCAATGGCTCTTTCCAGATGTATGTGGACAGACATAATGGCCAAAGGTGACTGAGTGACCCTAGACTGCTCTAAAAAGCATTCCCTGGCAATGCTTTCTGAATGCATGAAGCACAATCTGTTTCTCAGGGTTGTCCTCAGAAGTGCTGTCATCTCTTTTCATTATTGCTGCACTTAAATTACTTTGCTTATTTCCAATTCAGCACCTCCATAAAGTAGCAGTGCGATAGGACAGATGTGCTGCTTATGTTTTATTTATTTTTCCTGTCTCTTTCAAAAGAGCCCTTGGATGTCTCTGCTCAGACATAATACACTGCAAGTATAATGTATAAATAAGTAATAAATAATAAATAATAAATAAATAATAACAGAAACAGACTACTGGTATTTTTTGTTTGTTTGTTTGTTTGTTTGTTTGTTTTTAAAGATAATTCGACACCACTTCCAAACTCTAAGGACTTCTGATTTCTTCTGGTTTCTTTAATTTTCAAACCATCAGCTGGATGCCTCTAGAACTTCCAGACTTTCAGCCTGAAGGGGTCTGAACTGATTGGTATGACTGAATACGTTTATCCTTTCAGAAATGACTCTTCTTAAGTATGCTAACACAGCCTTCCACACGGATGTTCCTGCGTACAGAGACTTCAGGCTTTTTGCCTCCTCTTTTAGTTGGAAGGTATGATCTACTGCACTCATACAGTAATTGCTATTAAGTCATACTTTAAAAATAAATACTGCTCAGCTTTTCTTGACAATTTTCCGTAGACTAAATACAGGTACATTTCAGCAAAGATAAATATGATGTCCCCTCTATAACCAGAGAAAGACAGAAAAGCGAGGGAGATTGTCTAAGACCACCTAAGGAAGAGATGGAACAGTAGAGCCGGGAATGATATTCAGTCTTGGTCCCATGGCCTCTCCATTAGATCCTACTGCTGCCACACTATTTCATTAAAATGATCTTAGTGCTCAGTCATACCACGAGCATATGCCACTGTAATTAAAATCCATCATATTGTGTACAGTCACTGAAGTAATTTTGAACAGTTCACAGAAGGGTACACTGTCATGAGTCTGTGAAGTGTTTTATAAAAAAAAATGTAAACATGCATTTACCAAGCATAATTACTGTGCTGAAAATAACTCATGCTTTCAATTTTGCTTCCTAACTGTTTCTAGTGGAACTGTTAAACACCAGAGTCAATAGGTTATTGTCTTTCAGATTTTCTTTACATTAAACAGACTGAAAATGTGTTTATCTAGCTGTGTTAACAGCTGCTGGCAGATCATGCATTGTTATTAGGTCCACTGTTATGAATACTCAGCTTTCTTTTTGAAGTCTTTTTATGGATAGAGATAAACTCTGTTAACAAAGAAGCCCAGAAAGATGAGCTTTGCACCTGTTGTCCTCTCCTGCCAGAGATGGAATAATGCTATCTGGAAGCCATCCCAGTGATTTGCTTGGTGGCTGCCCAGGCACATCTTTTCTCAAGAAGCCTTCAACCATACTGAGCGGACCAAATGTCAGTAGTGATTCAATGCAGACTTAGAGTTTTCACAAGACAGGACCAGAAGGTTAACTAGCAAGCCTGACTCAGCAGGAGCAAAGCCAGAGCTTATTGTAGTAAAGGGGAGGAAGGGCAATGACGCAGAATATGGAATGAAATGCAGAATAATGGTGAAATAAACAGAATCTTATATAGGCCACCAATTCACCACTGAATGAACTACCTACACAGAAAGATAAATATGTCCTAGGCAGTGATGAATGTAATTTATATTTAATTAAAATTATGTAAAACTTTGGAATAAGCCCTGCTAAAAGTCCTTCTTCAGGTTTGAGGCAATCTCAGGCATAAAAGATCAGGAAGAGACCTGTAATCTGTTCTGCATGACGGTGTTTTAAGGAGCTCTATAACATGGAGTAGTTTCTAAAGAAATGCTTGGGTAGTCTAAGTGTAGATGAAGATATCTTTCTCAATGACTGGACAGACTGAGTTTGTTGGGAGAAAGAAAGTAGAGGTTTTAGCAGGGTTCAGTGTCACAGCATAATGCTGTGTTGGCAGAGGAACTGCTTGCATTGCAGTCAGAACGAAGAATGTCTCAGCTCTGATGCAGCTTAGCAGAAAATATCTGAAAGGTGAGGACAGTTCAAAGCACTTAACAGGAGGCAGAGACACAAACAACTGGTCTTGTACAAGATATCCTGAAGACAGATGGAGGCTGTTACAACTGCTCATTCATTTCACTACAGAAAACTTCCAAAAGTAGCCACAGGAGCAGTCCTGTTGCTCTCTGTATCTCAGAGTTCAACTTTTAACTTAGTGCTGATTCACTGCATTGTACTGATGTCTTAATGAAGGAATTAAAGGCAATTAGACTTTCCAACAAAGTTCTCTGAAGTGTGAATCAAAATATCTCTCCTTGCAGGAGAAGACTGAATTGTTGCCTACCTGGGCAGTTTATGCTGTGAATCACAGATTCACAGAATTGTAGGGGTTGGAAGGGACCTCTGCAGGTACACTGAGTCCAACCCCCTGCAAAGCAGGCCCCCTACAGCAGGCTGCACAGGTAGGCATCCAGGTGAGTTTTTAACATCTCCAGAGGAGGAAAATCCACAACCTCCCTGGGCAGCCTGTTCCAATCCTCTGTCCCTCTCACTGTGTAGAATTTCCTTTGCATATTGATGCAGAACTTCCTATGCTCCAGTTTATGGTGGTTTCCCCTTGTCCTTTCTCCACAGACCTCTGAAAAGAGGTTGGCCGTGTCCCTTTGACTCCCACACTTAAGATATTTATAAACATTAATAAGATTACCTATCAGTCTTCTTTTCTCAAGGCTGAACAGACCCAGGTCACTCAGCCTTTCCTCATAGGAGAGATGCCCCAAGCCCTGTATCATCTTTGTGGCCCTCTGCTGGACTCTTTCCAGGAGAAAAGTTCCTTCATGACTTGTCAGGAAATGCGGCAGTCAAGTGGTGGATGAGAGACTAAATAGTTATTATTCTTTCCATATTATATATATAAAAAAACAAGTGACTAGAGGTATCTGAGAGGAATCTAACCATGGCTGAATCAGATGGAAGCGCTCAGCGTGGTGCCTATGTAATGAACTGGGTGATGAAGAAGCCAGTATGAGTCAGGCTTCATTGACTGTGAAGACACTGTGCTTTATTGCTTGCTGTAAAATGTGTGCTGTTTATTCTCTTTGCAACTCT
The DNA here is from genome assembly GCA_030625065.1 of Alectoris magna. Classification (NCBI taxonomy): domain Eukaryota; kingdom Metazoa; phylum Chordata; class Aves; order Galliformes; family Phasianidae; genus Alectoris; species Alectoris magna. The sequence goes on from CM060560.1 coordinate 68,806,351, forward strand.
GCTATCACAACTGTGAGGAATGTACAGACATATTTGATCTATTCTTCTGCTTGGACCCATTTTTCCATCTAAGGAAATACAGTGGTAATTTAGGGGGATTTGGGATGCTGATTATTTAACTGTCATTGATCAGTATATTGCCAAGAGTGAATGCTCTTTTCTTTTACTCAATTACAGCTCCTACTTAGACTCGAATTCAACAGTTATCAATCCTATCTTTGAATTACCACAGGCTGTCATGACAAAGAAATAATTAAAACTCCCAGTCACAAAAGTGATGTCAGCCATGGGAACTCTATAATTCTTTTCAAGAATTATTGAATAATCAAGCAACAAAATAATGGTGAGGGTATAATAATAAAAGAAGATGATGTCCTGATGTCACTGATGAGTCCCCCTAGGGTGGCTTTGTGAACAAGGGGAGCACAAGTGGAGGCAAGATATTTCCTTCTTATAGAAAGTGGTAGAGGATCCACATCAGGAGCAGGGGAGAAAAGAAGGACTTGTACCATGTAGTTTGCATACGGAGACAGCTTTAGTATTCAATGAAAGGATGTGAAGAAAACTGTATAATTCATTCCCATGCTATGCTGACAGGAATGATTATACTACAACTACGTTGTTTTAACGTGTTTGATCTGATTTTGTTCTTACACTGACTAATGGTTACATTTTAGTATTTTTAATCTTGCAGACTTTTAAAACAAGTAATTTGTGCTCAGTCTTCAGTTAAAGTACGTTCCCAATTACTAGGGCACAAGAAATTTTTGGAGTTGAGGGTTAGTTTGTTAAAGAGTTAGACAAGGGTCAGAATTCAATAGGATTACATTACACTCTTTCCTGAAAATAAATAAATTCGGGGATTTTCATTCAGAAGACACGTAAATATAAGTCTGTCCACCAGGGGTCACCAAATACTGTGACATTACTAAAAAAAAAAAACAACAAAAAAAAACTGCTTCAAAACAACCCCCAGAACGTTTCAGTTTCAGCTTTTCTCCATTCTGCAGGCCTATTGTTACAAACACAAAAAATGACTGATACTATCTCAAGGCTGGAATTAAGGTGGTCACAGCTCATTCTTTCCTTGACTGTAATCTGTGATCAAATGATTTGGCTCTGTATGCTGATAGCTGCAGCGCGGTGTGCTCAGTCTTTCTGGAGTGTGTGGTGGAACAAGGAGATTTGATTAATGCAGAAGTAGCTTGCTCTTTCTGATTGGATTATTTTCAGGAAATATTGCTCTCTGTGGGAGGTATGTGGTTTCAAAAGGAGTGTGTTGGATATGCACAGGTGTACGCTGGTATGGGTCCAGCTTTGACTGCAGCAAACTGAGCCAGAACGGGGGAAGGAGCCCAGAGGAGCTATTCCTGCCCACAGAAGGGCTGATCATGCAGATAACAGCTGGGAGCCATAAGGAGTTTTACTAAATTAGAGCTACAACAGATACCTTCTGTTTCCAAACTAACAAAATAGAGGCTGTGAAAAGAGACCTGCCAAATAGTATCAGTTCTCTCCCTCTTTTATGGTTGCCTTTATTTACATGAGAGAAACTGCAGCAAGCAAAAATGGAAAGTAAGAATTTATGTCACAAATATTTATGCTTTCACCAGAGCCTGAATACAAATGTGTATCACAGTCACTTTTATGTTTCCTCAATGAACTGGTGCTAAAGTAGCAATGCATGTCAATTTTTAATGCCATTATTTCCTATATGCGTTGCTTAATACATTGTAAGAATTTTCCTTCTCACGACTTAGACAAACATATCTGTGACAGATCTTATGCAGGGACAAAAAGAATATTCATACTTGAGTCTCGGAAAAAAAAAAAAAAAAAAGACTTGGTAACTTGATATATTCATTTTTTCTTATTCAAGCATATTTCAGACTTTGAGTAATTGGGCTCTGATGTATCTAGTTCGCATATCTAAGCACATAAGCAGAAGAAAACATGTATAATGCAATAAGCTCTTATGGGCTGCAAAAAGAAAAGCCATAAATTCAAACTATTATTTTTTTATTTATTTTTTTAATATTTGTACGTAATTTTTATTGTTAAGTTGGAGAGAGGAAGGAAAATAATTGTTAGGTAGGAAAAATATCCCTCTCTAGCCAAGGGAGGTGACGATAGAAATAAAAATGTGTAACTGCTTTCACTGAAGAAGGAGAGAAGGGGAAGCAAGTTCCTCCTGAGTAACAAGAGAATATGATCCTTAATGAACTGAATACTGCTTTTGGATCTCACCATAACTGAAACATATGGCAAAGTTTTGGATGGAGAAATGATCCACTTAATTAATTTATCCTACTAGATTATTCAAAAATAGAACAAAATCTCATGTTTTATATAAATAAGTGCATAGATATAGACAAAACCTGTAATTAAATGGGAGTTACAATTACTATATAAAATGAAAGCTACAACAAAATTTTATTTCTCCACCATTAAACTGCAACTGTAAAGAGGTTTGTCAAGTACTACACATCTTTGCTGTGGCAGATGGTGACAGCTACAACTATAAGGAATGTCTAAAAGCATAGCACAGGCTTGTACGAATAACAGAGTCAAATTTCAAAGCTTTGTGGTCTTATCTGATCTGATAAAGCTTGGCATGCCTAAGAGAAAAACCAACTTTTCTGTTCCTGATTAGCCGTCTTCCAGTGATGCCAGGCATTATTTGCTTTTTAGATGTTTACCTAGATCTCCAAAATCTAGTGTGAAGCTTAAATGTTAATGAAGAATTTTAAAGATTGGAAAGAACATCTTAGGGTCCCTTCCACCCCCTGAAATTCTGTCATTCTGTGAAACCTCGGGAGACCTGGCTTTGGGGGGTGAGCGAGAAGGTAGTCTGTGCCCTCCGCCCCCCAAACCATGAAAGAAAAAAAAAAAGAAAAAAAGAAAGAGTCTCTTCAGTTTGATATTGTAATTTTTACAGAAATAGAACCAAAGTCAGGAACAGAAAGGGGAAGGGGGAAGGGGGAAGAGCAGGGAAGGGCAGGGAGAGCAGGGAAGGGAAGGGAGGGCAGGGCAGGGCAGGGCAGGGCAGGGAAGGGAAGGGAAGGGAAGGGAAGGGAAGGGAAGGGAAGGGAAGGGAAGGGAAGGGAAGGGAAGGGAAGGGAAGGGAAAGGGAGAGGTTTTTGAGAATTGACCTATAAGTACAGTATGAGAAGTGTGCAAACAAATTGTACTTCAGAACCATTCTGTTTATTTTCTTGATTAATGTAGCTAAAGGACAACATTAAGAAAAAATCTAACAGTTCCAAAGAGAAAAGTTATTTGGTAGCTAGAAAGAATACGTAAGTTCACGTACTTTCAATTTATTGAGTAGTTTGGCCAAGTGATTCCATTTCTTCTGAACCAGAAGGCTGAGCAGAAGGCTCCTTACCCTCATCATTAGTGCTAAACCATCTAAAAAAAGAGAAATATTTACTTAATCCATGTTACTTTATTATTACTTTATTTTTTTCTTACATTGAATCATTGAATCACTTCCTTTTTTTCCCTTCCCTCCCTCCCTCTCTCTCTTCTTTCCTTCCTTCCTTCCTTCCTTCCTTCCTTCCTTCCTTCCTTCCTTCCTTCCTTCCTTCCTTCCTTCCTTCCTTCCTTCCTTCCTTCCTTCCTTCCTTCCTTCCTTCCTTCCTTCAAGTTCTTGAGAAGAATTAGTAGAGGATCCTACAAAAGTCTGTAAGCACAACATTCTTATTGTTTTTGATGTTAATATTATTTTATCTACAATTTTCATGCTGATTTTTTCTATTTCATTACTAATTTTTAAAGCATATGATTAAAATTCTTTTTAAATATATCTCTATGCAACAGGGATAATTCTCTATTTTGGATTATACCATCAATATATTCTTCTTGCTGAAGCATTTTTTATCATTCTACCTATGGCAGTGGGAAATGAAATAAAACATTTTTTTTTTTTTTAAGTGCTCCCCTCATCCCAACCCCATTTTTTCTATTGGATTGCTTCTCTAAAATGATGAACTTTAAAAGGTTAATTGTCTGCTTTTTTCTCCTTTTTTGAGAATCACATTAAGGGTTAATCTGAAAGGGTTAGAGTTCCCCAGTCCCACCCTTTGCTCAGAGTGGGGTCAGCTAGAGGAGGATGCTCAGGGCTGTGTTCAGGAGGGGTTTGAGTATTTGCAGAGATGGAGACATTTAACTACTGTTACAGTAGTAGCTTTTTCCTTCTATTTAAAAGGACCTTCTCTTCTTTCAATTTGTGTCCATTGCCTCTCGAGTCATGCCTTTATTATTTTACTATTAGTATTTATTATGTAAATATGATCTGAACCATTATAGATTCTTTGAATATGTAGATTTAGGCTAATGTTTTGTTTTTTTTTTTCCTTTGATATTTCCTTGGAAGAGCTGATACATGTGAAGACTACCAAAACACTTGGCACAATTTTCCTAGATAAGGGCCCAAAGTTACTTTTAGAATAGCCAATATGAATAATGTAATTTATTGTTCTGAATGTAATTTTATTTCCCTAAAGAAGTTCCTAAATTTACCAGGCAGTGTTCCCTGTGTCTCTGCGGGGTAGGACAGACTTCCCATAGCAGCAAAATGAAATGGTTCAGAGTCTTGAGGAATATTTAGCATTTACTATTATAGAGTGCCAAAGATAGATGACCACAATAAATTAAAAAAAACCCTAACTATGGCTACTCATGAATCTTTTTAATAATCTTTTTAGAATCATATATGTTCTGTATATTTATTTTTCCCAAAGGAAAAGCTCAGAATTTTATTAAAAGCTCCTCAAATTTAAAGCAACAATGTATTTACTTGAATAGCAAACCTGAAATCCTTTCATGTACCAATTCGTAACTACATAAGCAAATATAAACTTTACCAGAGTGTGGGGGAATTTGGCCTGATCTACATGATATAAGCCTTTTTTTATCTTTACATGTTCTTACGCTAGGTATTTTCTTTCACTTAGAAGAAAAGATTCCAGGAAAAGTATGCAGAAAGAATAAACCTACTTATGCAAATTCAACAAAGGGTTTTTTGTTTTTTGTTGGTTTTTTTTTTGCATCTGTACAAATGGAACTGATTTTTGATGCTCAGTATTCAGCTAAAATTGAACAAAAAGCTACAAAACAGTTCACAATATGAAAATCCGTAACTATTCCAAATTATAAAAAAGTAAGTTCAAGATACTTTTCACATTTATAGTTTCTGATTTTAGACAAGACCCACTGATTACTCAGCTTCATCTATTGCAAACTAGCTTTCAAATTGCCACACACACACAAAAAAGTCACATCAGCAGTCTAAATTTTCTCAGCAAAACCAAACTTCAGCATTTTATTTGGAAAAGTTGAGTTGATAAAATTGTTTTGGTGGTATCAGTCCCCAGTGCTTAAGGTTACCCTTGTTCTAGTACTTTGTTTCATAAAAATGTGTGGCTTTGATCCATATAATGTTCCAAAAGCTGTTTGACAGATCTGTACAAAGCCTTACAAATAACGCATCCAAAAGAAAGAAAAAATCTGTGGTACAACTTTCTTTTTTTTTTTTTTTTTTTTTTTTAATTTTATATAAGCTTCTCCACATTTGTAAATTTTTAAATTTTAATTATAAAAATCTTCGTTATAAGAAAAAAAATTGTGTTAAGACTAGATGTGTTTTCTTTAATCCAGGGCATAATAAATCTTTTTTAATTTTAACTCAGCATGTCTTTTATTTTTGCTTTATTGGTAACGCTTTTCCTAATGTTTCAGGGAGGAAGAGGCAATTAAAGAGGCAGAGGTTAAGTCCCATGACTCCGGTTGTCTTGTGGAGGAACTCTGAACGCTGATGTTAAGGGAAGCAATAAAAATTGAAGCTAACTTTGTTTATACACTGTATTATTTTTAGAAAGTAATTCTCTGATGTGGGGCCAGAGCATATTTGGTGAAAAGTCTTTAATGCACAGCAAGGGTTAGCTGTCTAATGAGGTATGAGACAATTATATCAATCAACTATGTCTTTCCTTAGTCCCTCAGGTAAATATCTGCACATTGGTTATGCCTGATTTTTATTGGGTCTGCCAAATTTATCTGCAAGTTAGAGTTCAGGAAGCTCCCAGAGACATCTGTCTGATATTTGTCTTGCTACAGCTGCTGTTTAATTTCTCTAGATGGAGCAAACATTTATACCTGGTATAGACTTTTCCCCTTACTTTTTCTTAATTCCTAGTCTAAGACAGTTACAGTTACCCTTATTCTTCATTTGCATATGAGATTACCTTGAGACCATCTGGACACCATGTTTTTCCTATATATATCCCAGTTTTGACACTATTGATAATAGGCTCAATCTGAAGCACGCTTCAAAACTTAATGCAGTGCATTCCGATGCTGCTTCCACCAGCATATTTTTTATTAGCTACTTGTGCATATACTGATGTCTTCCTCTTAGAGATGGGTTTTTTAGATATCCTTTTTGTTGTTTGTACTGAGTCCAGTACTCCCACACTACGCTTACCTACCGCGTGACTTAGAAAGCGATACATTTGTTTGAGGCACGCAGCTGTGCCTTGCCATCACTTACACTGTTTTTTTTTGTATATACTGGTTTATCTCACCCATTATCTTGCAGTAATCCATTTCTCATGGGTAGCACACTGAGTCCTGCCTTCAGAGAACATTCAAGGTAGCTTGTCAGTGTAAAGCTTCTTATTTAAATGCAATGAAGATAGTGCAGTGAGTGTACCCAGAGCTGCATGATAGTGCAGTGAGTGTACCCAGAGCTGCACAGACTGCTAACATACAGACACTCCCATGCCCTCCACAGTTGCCTGAAGAAATGATATGGTTGAGAAGCAGAAGTGAGAGCTTTTTGCTCATTTGACCTCCATGGGAGCATGTACAATTAGACTCAAGCAGCTAGAAAGGAGCTGCACAGCACAAAGCCCCACCTGATGATAACACCACCTTTATTCTAGCAGCAGCATTAGCAATGATATGAGCAAACAGTCTGAAGCCTCCCTCTGTTCAGCTCATCCTGGGTATTGTCTGAAGTGGGATTTAGAGAAGAATGCTGTATTCAGAGAACAGCAGGGTTACAGAGATTTTGTTGATATCAGATTTGAACCAGAGCAGATGTGCCGTGATACTTAAGACAGAAAAGCTTCCAGCTGACATCTAATGGAGACATTCATGTCCAGATGCAAGAGCACCAATGTATCTGCAGTGTAACAGATAGCATATCTTGTTTATGTCTTAGGTATATATATGTGTGACAAGTATTATCTAAGAGATACAAAATATGATGCTAACAATAAGTGAATAGGATACAAAGATAAAGACAGAAAAAAACCCAGTACTTTCACCCTAATTGAGTAGTAGGTACCTCAGTAGAGTTGGGGTGAAGGACATTTGCAACACCACCTTTTGGTAATTAAGTTCCTAAATTAAGAGATTCAGTCTATAGTTCCTTTCGGAGGGACAAGGAGCCAAAATAATGTCTTCTTCACTTCTTTCCCTGTACTGGTTCCTAGTCTGGTCATTTAATCTATTGCCCACATTACATTAGCACTGTACTTCAAATCTGCTAGCAGAGTGCTCTTGAAATATATTTCCTCATTGTTCCTTCTTACTATGGAATGAAGAAGGCTTGGTGTTTCAGTAGAGTCTAACCCAAGTACAGGAGTGCTACTGTACCATGAGGTGTTCACCCTGAAGAAATGCATGAGAAATGTCCTGAAGTAAAGCCTCCTAACTGCAGGTGGTCTGCACAATGGCAGTGAATAATATTGCTCTCCAGGTCAGTACTGTGCTGCCCTGCTTACTGTTGCAGACCCTGTTTACACAGCTGCCTAATACTGCTTTCTGTAAATACCCCCATGAACAATATCATAAGAACTGAACCTGTGCAGCTGAGACTCAGCTTAGGGAAATCCAACATAATCTGAAATCAGATTTTAGAGAGTTACTTCAAGGTTACTTGGTTCCTGAGAAGCTGTTTGTGGGGAAAGGTGTTTTAATCAATATGCGATTAGTGCTGTTCTCTCAGTGGTAGCACAGTTTGCAATAGTCAGGCTCTCTTGAGTTGTGGTACTGTTCAAAATCTTTCAAAGTTTTCCTGGCAGCACTTTGTATGATGGTGCCTGTAGCTGGGGCACTTTTGCAAATGTGGAGCTGCAAACAAGCCAGTTGTCTGGGTTTAGGTGGTCTGAGACTTCCTTACATCAGCTGTCTGTTGTGGCACTTGTGTTTGCTGCAGATGGTTGTAAATTTAGCAGTGGAACATTTTTCCCATCGAAGAAAATGTTGATTTGTACAAAAGTTCACTGGAAGTCAAGAAAAAAGTGTAGCTAATTTAAAGAAATGAAGAAAAAAAGTTGTTCTTACTGAACTCCAACATAGATATCTTTCTTTTATTTCAGGATGATTGCTGCCTGAGAGCATTGCATAAAAACTTATCATCTTAAAAGTCTTATCATCTGTTAACCTGCTCGGACATCTTGGAACTTATTCTATGTCTCATTTTCACATACTTGCACTAGACGTTTTCTTCCATCCCATTATGAAAAAAAAAGAGAAAGGAAGAAATATCTATCCACAAACTAAGTGCAAAGGTAAATGGATTTTTTTTTTTTTAATTTTAATATTTTTTAATTTTTTTTTTGCTCACATCAAACTCAGTGCTAAAGAGCATAAAGAAAAAGCCGAGGCAGCTCTGTGAAAAAGAATACAAACAGAACTGCCCAGGAGAGGAGAACTGGTAGATCTTCAAAATACTGTCTCTCCATGAAAATCCTCTAAATAGGAGGGCATTAATGCTCTAAGGATGTGAAAGTACTGTTGGGGAGCTGCTGAAGCCAGCAGTCAGATGGAAGTCTAGGCACATGGAGGATGAGCTCTGGGATTGGCCTATGTTTCACATCCCAACAAATGTGATGTGAGGCACTGAGTGTGCTGATTTCCTCTAATTAAAAGGTGTGAGCTGAAGTTACTTTGCAGCATGCGGCTAAGCAGGTGCAAAGTCTGTAAATATAAACAAGAACTGAGAAGTGTATTTGTCCCCTGGTGAGAGCTCAGAGCTGGCTGGTATAGAAATATCACCTGGGAGGCCTTGCATAGCACAGAATATGTAGAGGATATATATTTTCTGTTCACCGCTAAAATACAACTACCAATATTTATCTTTTTTCTATAGGTTTATATTCACCACTCTAATATGGCTACAAATATCCGTGTCTTTTCTATGGCTCCAAACAGCTCTAAATTTAAGCTTTTTGTAACTATAAGCGCTCCCTCTGGTTGCATTCCTTATGTGGAGCATGGAGAGGCCAAAGAGATGATTCATGCTATCGTTAAGCCTCCGCTTGGCTGAAAGCTGCCCCACCAGCACTACAGGACTGGCAGTGCCACCTGCACACAGGCTAGAAATGCCAGTGCTGTAACACTGAAGGAAATGATGTGCCCCATACGGCAGGTGGGTTCCTCCTCACAAAGCTTTGAATTCCCACCCTCTGCGTTAGAGCATACGTGCCTTTGTACATAATCACTTTCCCTTTTTTTTTCTGCCATTTCTAATCAGAAAAGGACCCAGAAGGCACTAACCAAAACCCCAGTGCTCTGACATAGTGCTCTGGAAAGCATAGTGCTGCTGAGTGCTGAAAATGTCACTGTGTCAACCATTAGGATCATCTCTCTTACACAATTGTGCTATGTGCACAATTTCCTTATGTTTCAGGGCATCTTGTTTAGTTTTACTTTTTAGTTTATGGTTTTATTCACCCTAAATGACTGCCTTGAGCTGGAGATTAAATAATAGTTTTTAGAGATTTTGCATCTTTAGTCATGTTTATATGCACAAAAGCCAGAATTTTTTTAAAGACAATTATGTAGACGTCTTTGAAAGCTCAGGGGGTTTTTATACAGGTTAACAGTGAAATGTCACACTGCCAGTGCAAGATCTGACAGCACTGACATAAATGAAGATGTCTGTAAAAACAAGTTTGACTGGCAACTGAGGAACTTGTGGAGCTCCTGATTTAATGACAAGGTGTTATTTTGTGTCCTCAACATTTCAAATTCAAATTCCTAAAACATACCACAAAAATTACCTGTAAGAAATTTTGGCCATAATTCATAAACACTAACTTCCAGTTAAAGTTATGTGCTTTTTACATTTTTAAAGATTATTTTAAATTAGAGAACCTGTCCTAAGACACTGTATTCCAATAACATGCTTGACAAGTAAATTCAAAAAAGAAAAAAAAAAAAAGAAAAAAAAAAGAAAAAAAAAAAAAGAAAAAAAAAAAAGAAATTTTACTTGAAACTAATGAATTTAAAACTTGGTCCTCTAGATTCAACAAACTTCAGGCATCCATACCAAGTTTGATGATTAATCACTAAGTGCTGTAATTGTTTGGCCAGTAGTCTGCTGTAACTATTTGCCTATGTGGTTCCTGAAACAGCCTTCATGCTGGGTAGCCAGACATTATCAGGACTTCCTAGCAGTCACTGGGGTGGAAAGTCACTCCAGAACTGGAGACTGGAAGGCATTACTTTGGACATGCGTGATTACAGGCTTTTGGGCAATTGTGATTTAAGAGCTCTGCTTCTGGGAAGAAGAAATCCATCTTGAGCTTACACTGTGCAGGAGACTGAGCGACATAATGGCAGTGACCACCTTGATTTTACAACCTACTGATCCAGTTGGCCAACCATTCCCTAACTCTTTGCTTCTCATACCCACCATAAACTCTTCCAAATCTAATTTTCCCAATATATGCAGAGCTTGACTTGTTTCTGCTACTCTACAGTTTGTTTAGGTAGATTTTATTTCTGCATGTGCCATTACTCAAAGGTCCCAATAATTGCAGAATTTGTGCCTAGCACTGCGTTGTTTTCTTGGATCCAATACTCTGCTATTCACATGCTTCTCAAAAAAGAGGTCAGAACAGTAAATCTACATAACCATGGACCACTCTGGTCAAACAACATTCAGACAGTTTAGCTATTTATATACTCAGAAATGGCTGTTATGAGAACAAAACAAATAAATAAATTAACAGAAAATCAGTCTCTACCAACAAGTCATATAAAAATCTTTGAATCATTGAAAAGCCCCAGAGGAATCTGTTCAAAGGGAGCCAATTTCAGTAATAGTTGCAGTCTTTTTAATCATAACGTAATTGTTTGGTGCTATTGCTGAAGCCTATTCACTGAAGGAATGTAAAGTCTCTACACGTAATTCTTGTCAGGTTGAATGAGCATTCATGTATTCACAACACAGAAGAATGCCCAAAGAAACCCCGTTCATCAGATTGTAAATATAGCCTGAAAAAAATACTTTACTCCAGCAGGAAATAGAGGGAAACAACAACAACAACAACAAAAACATTAGAGGGAGCTGTTGCACAAAGTAAAAAAAAAAAAGGCAATATTTCAGAAACCATTCCTTTCTTGCAGGCAAAATAACAACAATAAATATAACACAGAAGAAAAAGGGAGGGGACAGAGCAAGTAGGAAAGAACTCACGGCAGTTATAAAAGGAAATACGATTATGCTCAGTGATTTGATGAACAAATCCCATAATGCTGATCTTTGGGATGGCGCAGCAGGGCTGCCGTGCTATAGACAGTCTGTTTAAAAATGTCAGTGTAACAGTCACCCTGCAGCCACCCAGGTCCTTGACCTAATTAATTTTGCATGGTTCGGCAGAGCATCCTTCAGGGTCATTCATTACTTCTAAGAATAAAGCTTGCACTGTTCTCCATGCTAAGGGGAAAGCATGTGTCTGCAAGAGAGAAAGGCTGAGGGTGAGTGTCATTTGACCGTTTCACATCATGGTCAAAACAGACTCACCTTAGGGAAGATTAATACCTTTTAAAAATAGAGTAGGATAGCGAGAAACAAAAACAAAAACAAAACCACCTTACCCACCATCCCTCTTTTTCCCAGGCCAAACTTCACTCTCAACCCTCCCACCTCCCATCCCAGAGCTGCAGTCAGCCCATAATGCTCTGTTTTTGACACTCCTCCATGGTCCCCTGCTGCACACAGACCTCTTCCACAATGCCATCCTTCCTGAATGGATCCCTGTGGGCTTCTTGTGGGCTGCAGCTGTCCAAGCACCACCCCAGCACAGCTCCGTACCGCTGGGCCTACCCTTCAGGCACTGCCCCACATGGTCCACATGGGTAGCAGCTCCCCTAGCCCTCCTGCCCTACTGCTGCCCCTCTCCATGGGCTGCAGCTCTGGCCCAGGACCTCATCGTTTTCTCACTTGTCTCTCTCATAGCTGCTGCTGAGCATTTTTTTACACTTTCTTAAATAAATTATTGCAAAGGTGAAACCAGATGATGGATTTAGCTTTGGCCAGCAGCAGGTCCCTTTTGGAGCCAGCTGGAATCAGCTGTACCTGACATGGAAGAAATGCCTGATCTTTTCTCACAAAGTCTACCTGTGGCAGTCCTACTGCTGTCAACGCCTTGCTATATAAACCCAACACAGAGAAAGATTTATTTTTTATTTTTTATTTATTTATTTTTTGCTTCTTTTTTTCGTGTGAAGAATACACATCTTAAAAATGGGACTCTCCTCGTCTGGACTTGAAAAATAGTGTCTCAGATTCTGTTAATTATTAACACAAATGGTACTCAGTGAAGGGGTAAGAACCAAAATGCTCAACAGACTCACATTTAGGTTTCAGAGTAGTAAATGAGACATATTTTTAACTGCAGATTCTGTGAAATTGGGTCTCAGCAGACAACAGTAAAGGAAGTCGCTTTATGTTCCATGTGTTTGTGAGTTTAGACTTCCTTTCCTGTAAAAATACTCATTTACAAAGCACAGTAGGGACCTGTACTCATTTCTTCTGTCTCAGGGTGTAATTTCCTGGAAAACCAAGAGGACAGATTTGTTAGGCTGAGGTATTAAATCTCACCTTTTTGTTAAATGGTTGTTGATATTTTTTACATTGTTTGGAGTATCAGACGCTTGTGAACTTCTAAGGTCTTTCATTTTTGTGCACTGTCAGTATTTTCACGTAGACAGAAGAGGGTTTCGTATTTTGGAAGTTATTTATATTCTAAAGTATGACTTTTAACAAACTCCTGTAAACTTACTTTTCATTTATCTTGGTAAAACTCCCTCAGCTCACACACTCAATTTTAAACAAGAAAAGCTATATAACTGGCATTCTTCAGCAGTAGCATTGCAGTTCTTGAAAACTTCAAGATACATTGAACCCTTAGAAAAAATGATAGATAAGGAAATAAAGAAAATTCACTCAAGACTGCAGCTTGCAGGCTGGCACACAGGCCTTCGAAGGACAGAATTAAGACAGAGAATAATATTTCCATCCTTACATCACAGTGGATGACAATTCAGTTCCGTTCTTGAGGGTGTTCTTTCTTACATAGGCTTTCAAAATGAATTCCAGATAAGATTTGGTCTCAATGATTTTTGTTTGTTTGTTTTTAGGAAAATAAAAGAAATAAAATCACTAAAACAAAACCAGTAGGAGGAGGGACACAAAGTCTCCATGAATCTACAAACCCCTCTGTTTGGACTTTTCTCCTTGCACCTAAATTTTACATTCTTTCTGTAAAATTGTATTATTAACTGCATTTACCACATTGGTGAATACATACATGAAAGAAATTTATTCAAACTAAATTTTAAAAATATATCTGAAAACAAGAATGCTCAAGAATGCCTTTTTGGTATTCAAAGAAAGGCCATATCAGTGCCTTTGATAAAGATATATAACGTCTGAAATTTCTGATCTACTTGTAATTTTTTGCCTTGTGTAGGAGGGAGGGAGAGGAGGATCTTTGATATATGTATACCCGGCGTGAGATTAAGAAACAAGGGTTCAAATGTTGGTCTGACCAGTTTATTACAAACCTTAATCGGGAAGATAGGGAAGGGGAAGATGGACACTGTTACAATTTATAGTGATGGGGAAGGGAAGGTGGGTGGTAGAAGAGATAGAAGGAGGCAAGAATTGCGTAAAGTGGGGATAGTCACCACCAGGATCCAGCAGCGGTCCCGTTGCAAGACGTTCCAATGGTCCAAGCAGCTCAGGGGGAGAGCAGCAGCAGTGTGGCTGGCCTTGGGCAGCAAGCAGGTAGCAGGAAGAAGCCGCAGGATAAGTCTGGGCGCAAGCAGCAGGACTCAGGTAGCAGGACCAAGAGAGTCTGAGTCTGTGCTCACAGCAGGACTTCCATAGTGAGGGATCTGATGGCAGACACCTATCCTCCTGGTTGTTGATTCCCCTTTTTCCCTGCCTATGTGACATCCCTGGGTGCTTGAGCAAGGGTCATGTGAGCACCCCGTGAGATGGCCATCTTCCTTGAGATAAGTCCACACAAAAGACCGCTTCACGGCCATTAAGCGGTGACTTCTCTCTCTCTCCCCCCCCCCCCCTCTCGTTTCCCCTGGCCTTGTCCATCTCTGTCCCTCAGACAAAGGATTTTGCAGCCCTTGCTCAGGACTTGCTTGGACTAGTTCATCAGCAATCTTTGAGGCAATGGCGTAAAAGAATAATCTCTTACACTTTGTTGGTATTACAATTTTCATTCAATGAATTTTTTTTTTCTTCTGTAATCAGTTTTAGTTGGAATTTGAATCCGATATTAAAGATAGTAGCTGTCTAGAAAAATAATACCATTCTATACTGTTCATTTCCATAACCTGAATTCTTTTACAACTCAGGAAACAAATGGAATAATTCAAGACTACAGGTTTGTCTATTAAATAGCACTCTGACACTGGCTTTTTGTATCCAAATGCCAAACTGTTTGGTAAGATACCTAAGCCTAGAGGGAACTTGATTTTAAAACACTGATAATGAATTAGAAGTTGTCTACATACCCCCAATTATTACAGTAAGAGATGCGCTTCTCATTTTTTCTCTACTGCACATGTTGTCTCATCTTGGAATCTGTTAATAAAACTGTTATTACCAATCACCAATAGAGACGGAAAACAGGTTTTCTTTGAGAGAAGTCTTTTATTTGCTGGAGGAAAATGAGCATATTTAAATGACAGTGTGTTGTGCAAGAATAAATTACTAGTCATTTCAGTCCTTAAATTTCTTAACTAAGGTCTTACTTCTTTTCAAGAGATGAATTACAACAAGTAATAGTTTTGTACCATAGTTAGCATAGTTTTTTTGTTTTGTTTTTTGTTTTTGTGAGTGATTCTCAAAAGCAGGAATTTTATTTAGATTGCTATTGTTATTTTTTAAAATCTCCTTTGTATTCCCTTTTGAGAGATGATAAAGTACAAAGCACAAAACCCTTATGAGCAAGTATAATAAAACTCTGGAAGAATGGGGTGAATTGGTTTGGAGAGACTGAAGAAACATTTTACTCATTTTCCTTTACAGTGCTTCATCAAATGAAACTGAGTAAAGTGAGTATCTGAAGATGCTGAGTTTCAAAATATGAGAAAAAATTATATGGAATGCATAAAATCTTTGTCTTTTGAGTAATTTAGTCCCTCTTTTCTTATAGGATTCTGTATGTGCCTAGTTTCAGGCAGTTGCGTCTAGAAGATCTATTTGCAGGGCTTCATAAATAAATTTTACTGTGTAGGTAAGATAACTTCATCATATGTCTAGTATGGCTAGAATTATTAGATACGTGGTACTAATCATGTGAAATACCTTACAGTTATGAAATTGCTAGCATAAATATGGATCTCTTTAAACTCGTTGCTTTGAGTTGTCTTTGTTCCTCCAGAATGAGAGTTTATTAGGTACAACCTAGTAGTACCTGCAGCTTACTCTCTGACCTCTGCATTCTATTTACAGAGGATCTTCCTTTACAGCGACATAAAATTTTCCTATGGAATTGTTCCTGATTTTTCTCAAATAATACTGTATTATCCCATTACGTGTCTCCGTTCATCCGTCCTGTTTGTAGACAATGATCTGGCTGGTATCCTCCAAAAATTTTCCTTTTGTATATTCTCTTTCTTTCATCCAAGTCACCTTTATAGCAGCTGTGACATCAGGCTTTAGGCAAGATGAAAGCTTGAAACCAGTAAGGAATTTCAGGTCTTTGGAGAATCACTCATGGGTTTCTGAGGATCCTGAACAGCCCTGAACAACAAGGTGATAAGGAAATACAGAATTAAGATTGTGCTTATTTCTGAGATAAATGAATTAAGGTAAATGAGGAGTTTATTGATTTAATTAAGATATTCAGAATGAAAAAGTCCTTAGAGAAAGATCACCAACTGAAAGTAAGAAGCAAGACAGAGAAGACAGCACATCTCTAACTGTGTTACTGGTAACACATTCTCCATGCTACCAGTAACAAAGCCAGTCACATTCTGGCTCCATGGACTAAGTTATCAGAGAGTAACCCTGCATGGATTTTCAATCTGCTTGTACTAATCAGTAAAATCTTGCATTCTACGTGCCAATTTATTTTACCTGTGAGTTTGGCCAACAGTGGTTCCCTTCATCATCTCTTCTGTTTTTCATTTGGATGAATTTTGGTCTTTATTTTCATCACTGTGACTTTTTTAATTGTTCATGTGCTGTGGGTTAGTCTGGAAAATGATCTTCAGCAGGTGAAGTATTAACTATACTAGATTATTGTGAAATTGTGTGACAGATTAATAGATTCTTTGAAATAAAATTGTCAGAATGTGTTTGAAACAGAGAAAACAGTGGTAAGAATTACTCTAGTTCACTATGGACTACATTTGCAGTAATTTTCTACTCAGTAATTGCTATAATTACTACTGTAACCAATAATATACTCAATAATCAAAATCAGTAAAATATATATTACTCTTGCTCCTGTCTATCAGGGAGTTCTAGATGCTAGTCATTTACCATCTGCTTGAGACAGCACAAATCAGTATCGCATAACAGAAGAAGAGAAATAAATGCAGATATGCTTTTTTTTTTTTTTTTTAAATTTTCTCTCTCTCTCTCTCTTTTTTTTTTTTTTTTTCCTTCAGCAAATGAAGCTAGAATATCATAGAATCATAAAACCACACGAAGGTTTGGGTTGGAAAGGACCTTAAAGCCCTTCCATTTCCAACCCCTGCTGTGGGCAGGGCTGCCCCCCACCAGCTCAGGCTGCCCAGGGCCCCATCCAACCTGGCCTCGAGCACTTCCAGGGATGGGGCATGACAGCTTCTCTGGGCAGCTGTGCCAGCACCTCACTGCCCTCTGAGTAAAGAATTTCTTCTTAGTAAAGAATTTCACCCTATGATTTTCTTTTCTCTCAAGTAGTAGAATTCATAGGAGATGAAATCTATGGACACTGACCAGCAGGTGGAAATGCCTGCAGTAATATTATTACTCCTGCCTCACTGACAGTCTGTGAATTAATGCTAAATCTTAAAAAAAGACTTGAAAGTAAGTCTTATGGTTCCAAACATTCATTCTTATGATTCATCAGCAAAGAGATATTCAAGACAATGAAGCCAGACCTCTTCCAGTAAAGCATGTTCCTGTGCAATATAAACTATCATCTATGTGAAATTCTGTGTCGCAGTCTGTAGTCTGTTTAGCTTTTTGGGATTTGGATTACTTTATTACATGACAGTATAGAGGAACCACATACTATTTGGCTTAAAGTGACAGCTTACCACCTTCTGAAACCAAGTTTGGTGAGGCTCATTTGGCTAAATGAATGCATTTAAATTTTAGAAACCAAATCTGAGTTGATTGCCTTGGTTTCCTCTGAAGTCATGAGTAGATATCTTTGAAGATTAGTCTTTGCAGACAAAAAGGTGGAGCTCCTTTGCTGTTGTGTATTCATGTCTGAACACCCAGCCTAGGCACACACTGAAATGCTGCTGGTTTGATTTATATGTTCTGCTATAAATATCTGCATTAGGATAACAGATTGCACTTCAGAAATTCTTACTTATACTGTTTACTGACTGCAAAGAGACTGTAACTGACTATTTTTCAAGTACATATATTGTACACTAAATACCACCTGTGCTGAATTCATCTAAAGGCCGTTTTTTTAAAGGACTTTATTCTCCAAGCACAGTGCAATGCTGGAAATATTCACCAAATATTTGCTTATGAATATCATGGGGATTGAGAAAAGCAAAAGTGGGATGAAAAAAATGACTGATACGGGCAGGGTTAATGAACGGCCCTCACTCAGCCAGTGAAATGTACTGGTGAGGAATACTAGACTTTTAGGGAAAAGCAATAAAAGCAAATCATAGACCAGCTGAGGTCAGACTAAGGAAAAAGAGGAGACCTTCAGTATCTAGCGCGGACTTGCCTGAAAGCAAGAATTTATTAGATTATTTCTGCCAGCTGGTTCTCCCCCTTGGGTGAGTCTGATTCAGAAGTGACATTTTGAGATTCCTGGTCCTGACTAGAAATACCGTACTCCTATCCCTGCAAAAAGATAACCCTATCCTAGCTGTCAGCATAGGTCTGTCTGATGGGCTTCTAAAACTCCAAAAGCTTCCATGGCTATACAAAGGTAATTGTCCACATGATACTGTAGTAGGGAGGCACAAGTCTGTCAGTTTCATGGTAGGATGCCCTGGGAGAAGAAGAAATGATGTTTTATTAATCATCCTCACAGAATTTTAATCTTGCTAATGTATTTCTTTTCAAGGAGAGGAAAGGTTGTTCCTTTCACTCAGAAGCTGATTGCTTTGACTTTTAGGATGTCTACATATAGTAATTATATTGATACATTCTGAATATCACTGTCAGTAACACTATCCAGAGCTCCAGGGTGTCGCACCAAAATTTAAATTTAAGCAGCACCTTCTGTGGTCAAACACCATGGAAACCAGTGCTTCAGAATTGTTAAATCTGAATATTGTTCTTAAAAACATAATAATAATTTTTAACGCCTTTTATTTACTTTGATAACCTCCCTCAGAACTTAACAAATTCTTTTGGTGCAGCTCTTTTATAATATTTCTATTCAATTTCACAGACATGTTTGAATTCTATTTTTGTATACTTTTCCTGTTCCAGTCACTATCCACTGAAGACAATTCTGTTTCCTTGAACTGATGATGTCATTCATAACCTTTCACCCCAAATGTTCTCAGGTTTTCCAAAACTAGAGAACAGCAATGTTATTTATTTCCATGACAGAGATTTACCACTACATTTGACTATTACAAAATGCTATCATTAAATAAATTCAATATGAAGAACAACTCACTTACTAGAAAGTAAGCTGGAAAAGAAAATAAATGTGTAGTACGAAAAACAAAATGCCTCAACAAAACATGGATAAATTATCCACACAAAAGATGTTGCTCCAAAGTAAAACACTATAGTCTAGTAACAACAATAGTAATGTAACATACCATGAAAATTCCACATCCTTATTATTACTGTTTTGTCCTCTGCTTATATATAAAAATAAATAAATAATAAATAAATAAATAAAATTATTCATTTGGCACTTAGGTACATGGCTTAGTGATGGACTTGGTAGTTGTAGGTTGACAGCTGGACTTAAGTTGATGATATTAAGGGTCTTTTCTAACATAAATGATTCTATTATTTTATGATTTTGTGATTATTTTAAGTGCCAAGAAAAATTGGAAAAACAAATTAGAGTGTTTTTTTCCTAAGACTTGAAGTACAAAATGCCTATCTTGTGCAGTTGATTGGTGTTGAAAAAATTAACTAAGGTGATAAATGCTGAGATCATTCAAGTTGATATGCACAGTTACAGAGACCCAATCCTGACCAGGCTTCACCCAGGAAGTCCTGATAAAAGCCAGAGTACTATAAGAAGTCAGCAGCAGAGCAAAATAAGTGATGTTGAACTCAGGTTTCAGGAGGATGTTGAACTGAGTGTATGGTTTTGCACTTTTGACCATGTAGAGCTTGTCTATTCAGTGTACAGTTTAATATCATAGATTCCCCTGTAAAGTACTGAGTATATGAAACTGTTTTAAATACAACATAAAAATTCACCCAGAGTATAGCCCTGTCACCTGCCATCCACTGAATGGAATAATGTGACTCTGCTGCAAAAACATCCTGTGCAGTTTGTGTGAGTCAAAGAAACGTAATTTATAGATGAACCCTGGAATTCAGTAATAGTCTAAATAGTCTGAAATATTTTAGAATATAATGACAGTACAAGAGTTATTATTTTCTTTCATCATCAATGACACTATAAATCATAGTTTCAATTACCTAACAAATACAGAAAAGTCTAACATCATCATAAAAACAGTTATACAAAATGTACTTACTTTTTTTCTCTGATATTCTCACCCTTCTGAGTCATAACATTGATGGCTTTGTTCTGGGAGGAGAGGTTACAGAAAGTCGTTACTGTCCCAATCTCTCACCTGGAGAAGTAGGATTTTAGAATGGATGGACTTTTTCCTTTCTTTTGCTGAAAGGGATGTGACACTGACAGTTTCTTCCTCTTCACACTGGTATCCACTTCTGGATATTTTATGTACATTCTCTAACACTCTTTACATCTTTCCTTTTCTTCGTATGTCTCCAGCTCCACTTTGTATCCAAATTTGCTATATATGGCGTCCATAACATACAGTAGAAACTCTGTTTTCTTTCTTATCCCTAAAACAGTTTTCACCCATCTGCCAAGAATGTACTCCCTTAATGACCACTGGTGCTTTGGTTATATCCCCTTTGCTTCTGATATTATCTTGTGTTCATACTTCCAAAGCCATTGCTAGCATGCAACATTAGTAGTTCTCTGTGCCACATAGTTCTTCCAGGGTCATCAGCAGTTCATTCTTTATATAATTGCATGTTATCATCATCTATTACTTACAGAAATATATCATAATTATTATAACAAGAGGCATTTCATCTTACAATTGTACAAAACTAAGCAAGACTAAAAATATTTGGTAGTAGTCTCCTTGACATTAGAAAACAGAGATATATATAGGAATAGATTTATATAGGAAGGTTATGGAACGGATAATCTTGGGAGACATCATGGACCGGTTAAAGGTCAACAAGGGGATCAGGCCTAGACAGCATGGGTTTATGAACGGTAGATCCTGTCTGACAAACCTGATTTCATTCTTTGACAAGGTGACCCACTTAGTGGATGAGGGTAAGGCGGTCGATGTGGTCTACCTGGACTTCAGTACAGACACTGTCCCCCATAACATTCTCATGGCTGCCCATGGTCTGGATGGGCATACGCTCTGCTGGGTGAAGTACTGGCTGGATGGCAGGGCCCAAAGAGTTATGGTCAATGGAGTCAAATCCAGTTGGTGGCCGGTCACGAGTGGTGTCCCCCAGGGCTCAGTGCTGGGACTGCTTCTGCTTAACATCTTCATTGATGATCTTGATGAGGGGATTGAGTGCATCCTCAGTAAATTTGCAGATGACACCAAGTTGGGAGTTGGCCACCCAGGTGGCCAAGAAGGCCAATGACATCTTGGCTTGTATCAGGAATGGTGTGGTGAACAGGACTAGGGAAGTCATCCTGCCCCTGTACTTGGCATTGGTGAAGCCTCACCTTGAGTACTGTGTTCAGTGTTGGGCACCTCAGTAGAGAAAGGACATTGAGGTGCTGGAGAAGGTGCAAAGAAGGGCAACAAGGCTTGTGAAGGGCTTGGAGAATCATAGAATCATAGAATATGCCCTTTGAGGAGAGGCTGAGGGAACTGGGGTTGTTTGGTCTGGGGAAAAGGAGGCTGAGGAGAGACCTTATTGCTCTCTTCCAATACCTGAAAGGTGCACAGTGAGAGTGTGGTTGGTCTCTTCTCACTGGTGACAGGTGACAGGGCAAAGGGATATGGCCTCAAGTTGCACCAGGGCAAATTTAGATTGGATATCAGAAAAATAACTTCTTTAAAGAAAGCGTTGTTAAGCACTGGAATAGGCTTCCCCAGGTTGAGTCACCATCCCTGGATGTGTTTAAAAACTGTCTGGATGTGGTGATCAGGGACATGATTTAGTGAAGGGTTACTAGAGTTAGGGTAGTATGGTTAGGTTGTGGTTGGACTCGATGATCTTTAAGGTATTTTCCAACCTGAGTAATTCTATGATTCGATAGAGATAGAGAGAGATACAATAAGCAAGCTCTGGGCAGGCCTGTGACAAGTCCATCCTAAGCAAGCCTGACAAGCCTCAGTTCTGAGGATCTGCAGAGTCAGTAAAGTGCTTTTAGCCTCTTATTATTAGCAAAGACAATACCATATTTAATGGACTAAATCAAACTACCCTTTTCTAGTTTAGTCTTCCTCAGTTCATAGTAATGGACTCAAATCAAATGCTCAGAATCTGAGCACAGCTGCAGGGATTGCAAGTACTTTTTCTTGCTTACTTAATAGAAAAATAAGTCCCAGGAGAATCCAGGTCTTTCTTGCCTGGATTTGTGTTTTTCTTATTGTATGCTCATGCCAATTTTTAAGCACACTCCTATGCTCAAAAGTCTTTACATCTTTAAACTGCTTTTGAATTATCCATTTTTCCACTATGGCAACATTTCAAAATATGTAATAAAACAGAAATATTTTGCAGCAGTACTTAAAGAAGTGCAGAAATAACAGTTACTCAGCTGTGTTCCACTTCTGTATAAAAAAAAACTGCTTCAAGGTAATTCCATTCTCTGGTTAAGGTTTCTTGAAGTGGTTAGAAAATTTTTCCTCTTTCTTGATATATGTATAAGATGAAATGTTAGTTGTAGGGATAGTTCTAGAAGGCTCTATATCATCCTCTCTAGACCTACGCTTTTATGATTCAGTTAAAATAGAAATAAACAAATCCTTATCTGAAACAAAAGGCAAGTCTTAGATATTAAGTCTGGGAAATTTAGGGTAATTAAGTCACATGTGAGTCCCTAAAATTAAGGATGGGATTCGTCTCACGTATTTTACCAAGGAAGTATTGATGAGACAAATGAATCTCTGCTTCTCTCCTCTGGCTGCTGAAGGAGGCTAACTAATTTCCTTCATGTACACATTTATGTCTGGCCTAATGATCTCACCTGTAAATGAAGCTTTCAGTGATGAAATGACTATAACCTAATCTAAGTCTAAGAAATGTTAGACAAGATGAATTCAACAGCCTCAGAATAATTGCATTGAAACAAATGTATATGCACTGACTTAGCATGACACTTTGACTCAGAATATGTTCATGTAGACAAGTCACATTTTCTCCATGCAGGGAGGAAAGAAAAGGACATACATCTGTAATAAAGAATAATCTAGATATGATGATAGTCACCTGAACTCTCTGCATTTAACTCTTCCATACTAAGTGCTTCTATGCCCTTAAATCCTATCTTAGTTCTGTACTTTCTCTTTGTATAATACATTTGTGCTGTAGACATTGCTACACAATCATGATGGAAATGATACAATATGAAATCCAAGTTTGAAAGGTTCATAATGATCGAAAAGATTTGGCTGAATGAAAGAAATTATCACCACATTAAAAAAAGCCCAGTAAAGTAATCAAGTAAGATTCTTAAAAATTAATGCTGTCTTTTCTTGCAGTGTGGTGGAAATATGCTTGTCTTATCAAAGTGAAATTATTCATCATAGAAGGTGACACTGCAGTTTGGCTTATTAAGTCAGGCACTCAGAAAATCCAATTGTCATGAGGCAGGGCAATATAGTCTATCACAGATTAGTAGAAAAATGGACCTAAGAAAGTGCAGGCAAAGCAAAAATTCCATCAGTTGCCCTGCCCAGTGCCCAGCAATCCCCCTGTCCAATTGCTGCAATTACATTATACTGTCAGATTTTTGAGGAATATTCACTTCTTATAATATTGACCTTTCCTTTCTCTTACAGTGTACAGGTAACGTTTCTTTTTCATCTTGTACTTCCATGCCAAGCTTATGTGCAAACTCATACTGAAGTTGAGTTCGGGTCTATTAATGATAAGGATTCAAGTGTACTATCAAAATCTTTCACTTATTTAAAAGTACTCCATAATATTTTAAAGGCATCCAAGTTCTAATTAAAGGAGTGGCATTATAGATTACACTACTTTCCTTTTTTGAAGATATATTACTAATTCTTTGTATTGGATGAAGACACTCAGTTCTGGTAGTAATGAGGGATTGAAGGGCTCCTCTGTGAGTCATCTCTGTCCTGCAGGACAGGACTGCATACAGTTGACTCCAATGAACCCAGTGCAGGGCTCAACCAAGCCTAGATGCCACTCTTGGACACCTAGGAAAGCATCATTAAAAAAGATGGGGAAAAAGTGACCCAGAGAGAGAGAAGGAGGGAACTAGAAGTGTGAGAAACAGCTGAGGGTGCACCAATGTCAGAGGAGAAAGATAAGGAGGAGGAGGTGGAGGAGATGCTTCATTGCACTGGAGCAGATATGCATTGTAGCTCATAGATAGCTCATATTGGAGCAGGAGAAAAGTGTGGGAAGGAAAGAGAGGCAGAGTTTAATTGCTATGAACTGATCATCGCTCTCTTCCCTGCTGTGCGACCTAGAGTGAGGCAAGGGAAAGGGACTGAAGGAGTGAAACTGAACCAGGGGAACGGGAGAAGCAGAAAAGAAAGAGCCTGTTTTAAAGTTTCCTTTAAATTTTGCCATTCAAATCTGCCAAGAAGTTTTCCTCAAATCAAGGCACTTTTTAAAAACAGACATAATTTCATAAACAATCTCCTTGTGCTTGTTTTGATCCATGCGTTTTTACAGCTTATTTTCTTTCCCAGTTCTGCTGAGGAGGGCAAGCAAGAGAGCAGCTGGGTCAGAGATAGCATCTTGGTCAAAGTTAACACATCGTATGCATTAACTTATGTAAGGGTCATTGGTTGTTTCATCTGTGTCCTTCTGCTTGTATTTTAAATAAATATTGAGAATAAGAAAATTGCATTTGGCACATATGTTTTAGTAAGCAGGGAAGACCGTCACAGAAAACTTGCTGAATATTATTACTCAGTAATCTTTCTTACTAGTTACTTTCACAGGAGATAGCCTTGTTAAAAAAAAAAGTGAGGTCATTTACCTCTTTTTATAATCACTCACACAGTATTTTTTCTTTTACTTAGAGAAAATAAGCAAAATGTATTTAAGAACAAGAAAACAAAATCCAATTATTTCAAAGTTTGCTCAAGAACACCAGGTTATAGAAAGTTGAGTTTTTAAAAGGTATATTAACCCAGAACCATTAATATTTGAACTTGCATAAATTAATCTACTACCCAATAATGTTGCAAGCAACATGTACAGAGTTTGGTGTACATAAAAGCAAAAGATATGCACTACTGAATTAACTCAATAGTCCATTATTTTGGTTTTGATAAGGGTTCTACAAGACTTAGAGTCACTTCATTCCCCTTGTGTTTTATAAGCGTTTTGTTTTAGGTATATCAGAGTATACATACTCCTGTAGACTTTTATGGTCCGTTTAAGGACCTGTTCCCCATGAATTTGTATAATTCTTATTTGAACATGCTGAAAGATCTGCCTCCACAGCTGCCTGTAGGAACAAGGTCCAGAAATTTACTACATTCTTAGTAAATTCTATTTGTTTCTCTTGCTGCAAAAACAATACAAAAATTATAGCATTTGGTTTCTGTCCACATATTTCCTGTGCAGAATGGAAATCCATGTTTATCATACAAATTATTTATAGGATGTAATTTTCTCAGTTTTCATTGTTATGCTCGGATGCAGTTCAAAAGTATATCAGATCATGAGACATAATTTTCCTGCTATGTCCTGATAGCCAATGTTTCAGTGCCAAGACTTTCAGTGGTGGTAAAAAGATTTGAGAAGTCCCAGCTCCAATTCTATTGTCTGCAGAATATCTAAAGGCTTGTATGAAAATGACTTTTTTTTTTTGTTCTTTCTTTACAAGCAGTAAAAATTATTTTATTTTAATTTCGTTCTTGATAATTTCTGTGTAAGAGTTGGTTTTGTGGTACAGTGCTTCACAAAGTAGAAATGTAGATCATGAGCCCCAAATGTATGCTATATCTAAAACACATGCTTTGTTTTATTGAGAGAATTTAAGATACGCATCATTTCACTTTCAAAGTACAGATCTGAAGAAATCATAGAATCATATGCCATAGAATCCTTAGAGTTGGAAGGGAAATTCAAAGGTCTTCTAGTCCAACTCCCCTGCAATAAAAAGGGACATGCACAGCTAAATTGGGTTGCCCAGGGCCTGATCCATCCTCACCTTGAAAGTCTCCAGTGATGGAGCATCCACTACATCCCTGGGCCACCTGTTACAGTGCCTCACCACCCTCACTATAAAAGTCTTTTTCCTTATATCCAACCTAAGTCTACACTCTTTGAACTTGAAGCCATTTCCCCTTGTCCTATCACCACAGACCCTACTAAAGAGTCTGTCCCCCTCTTTCCTCTAGCTCTCTTTTAGATATTGAAAGGCCACTATCAAGTCACCTTGGAGCCTTCCCTTCTCCAGGATGAACAGCCCCAGCTCTTTCAACCTGTCCTCGTAGGAGAGGTATTCCATTCCATGGATCATTTTTACAGCCCTCCTCTAAAAGCACTCCAATTTATAACATCTTTTTTAGTCATAAAACAAAGATTCCCAAATATAAATATAAGTTCATTTAAAAACCTGCTTTTAAGCACACTTTAGGCATACCAACTTTCACTTTTCACTAGTATTTCACTATTATCGAAAAGAGGAGGAAAAATGAATGAATATGACAAAACCGGTGTGTGAAGAAATTTTATTATGTTTCTGCAGGGCTATGGGAATAAATAACTCATTTTAAGGTAAAAAAAAAAAAACAACAAAAAAAAACTGGCTTTAACAACTTTCTAGAAGACTTTGAATTTCAAATTACAGGAAGCATTCAAAAGGCAACAGAGAAATAGTGCTAAAAAGAACACTTCATGAGAAAGCTGGCCATTTTTGAGCACACCTTTTTTTTTTTTTTGGTATTATTTCTATCTTTGAAAATGCTTTTTTTAAATAAAAACTTTAAGTTGGAAACATTCGTCTTAATATCAGCATTGGTGAAACATTCAAAATGTGCTGACTTTGGATACTGGGGGTCCACATTTGTGCCACATCAGAAAGAGGCTACTGGACATGTTAAAGCCAGAGGACTACTGTCTGCTCTAGCTTTTTCAAGCTAGGTCACAGGAGACCGCAACCGCAAAATTACAAAATATTTAAAAAGACTTTATATCTCTTGGGAAGATGCTGAAGGGATTGGGAGCATAGTTAGTTGTTCTCAATCTTTCCAGTTGAAGACTGGGAGGTGGTCAGAAGCAGGAGAATGGACCAATTGAATGAATGACTTCATAGATTGTGCGTGATGGTATTACCCCCACTGCCCCAAACTTGCTCCTTTGGCCTGGCCATTATTCCCAAGGCCTTGCTCAGGACTGATAACACAGTCTTGCTAAATACTATAAGTTGACCATGTTACTCTATAAATAGCGAGCAGCCTGAGAGCCCCTTGAGCTCTAAGCCTAATAAAAAGACTGTGTATTATTCCCAATTCCTTCTAAATATTGTGAAGCTTGAATGATTATAGACTTAGGGTGGAGTATGTGGAATATTTACTGGAGGTGACTTATTGAAAAGTCCACCTCTTGAGAGACGGTAAACCTCCAGGGTGGAATGCAGTGGATAATGCATTCAGTGATAGTTCTCTAACCAACATAAGGCCTACAAACCTTAGATTGTTAGCAAACACTGGGGGAGTCTTGTATGCTGACCCTGAGGAACTAAAAACAACATGGAATGTGGGACTGGTGTAGAGGCTGTTCTGCTGACCTGTCAGCCATGTTACTTTCCCGGAGGAGCCCTCTCAAATTCTTCTGGGACAAATCTGAGATCTTCTCCTGCTTCTTCCTAAAGTGACTGTTCCATGTCTCTTCTGTGTCACTCAGCAGTACATCCCCTTTCCCCAATAATTCTAGTTTAAAGCTCTGTTGGTAAGCCCAGACAGGTTACTGCTCAGTATATTCTTGTCCTTCCTGGTCTTTTGCATCCAATCCAACATCAACAGATCATGGCTGGCCAATCTGGTGGCCTTATATGATGGAGTAACAGCATCAGTAGACAAAGAAAGGGCAACTGATGTTTTCCACCAGGACTTCTGCAAGAACTCTGACATGGTCCCACACAACATCCTTATTTCTAAAGTGCAGAAATATGGATTTGAAGGGTGGACTGTGTGATGGATAGACGGTTGGATGATTGAAGCAGAGAGAGTTGGGCTCAATGAATCTATGCCCATGTGAGGGCCAGTCATGAGTAGTATCCCTCAGGGGTCCTTCTTGGGAACAGTGCTCTTCAGCATCTGTATCAGACACAAACATTGACATAGACTTGATCCTAAGATCAAGTGAAATTTCAGCGAGTTTGCTCATGACACCAAACTGAGTGGTGCAGTTGACATAATAGAAGGATGGGCTGCCATCTGAAAAAACTTCCCAGAAAGTGAAGGGTGGCTGCCTCCCTCTACTCTGCCTTCATGAGGTCTCACCTGGAGTACTGTGTCCAAGCTTGGGACCTCCAGCACAAGAAAGATGTGGAGCTGTTGGAGTGAATCCAGAGGAGAGCCCAGGTCAAAGGACTGGAGAAAGAAAGAAATGTTTAGGGAGTTCGGCTTGTTCATTCGGAGAAGAGAAGGCTCTAGGGAGACCTTGTTGCGGACTTGCAGTATTGAGGGGAGCTTATAAGCAGGAAGAAGACCAACTTCGTATACAGTTTGATAGTGATAGGACAAGGGGAAATAGTTTTAAACTAAAAGAGGGAACAAGTATTTATGTTAGATGTTAGGAAGAAAGTTTTTACTCAGAGAGTGGTAAGGTGCTTGAACAGGCTGCCCAGCAAGGTTGTGAATCCCCAATCCCTGCAGGCCTTCAAGGCTGAGGTTTAACCTTAAGGTTGGATGGGGCCCTGAGCAGCCTGATCTGGTGGGCAGCAGCCCTGCCCATGACAGGGGGTTGGAGCTCAGTGATCTTTAAGGTCCATTCCAACCTAAGCCATTCTGTCATTCTATGAGTCTATGAATGTTTACTCAATTTGAAATGAAAATACTGCATTTCATAACATTTCAGGTGCAAAAACTGAGGAACAGATTTATATTTGCATATGTCACTCTCATTTTTCCTAGTTACATTTAGTGATGCTAAATAATACTAATGTATTTTTCTTATATGTTTTATTCTCTACCTTTGATGTGGTCTATCCTACGTCATTATCTTTTTTTCACTCTGGATAAAATAAATTACTTTTTACTCAGTTACAATAGAAAATGTGGCAATGGAAAAATTGTTGTTAGTTTATATTTTTGAATATCTCATTCTACGGAAATACTCAAGACGCATCTGGATGACTGCTGGTGTGACCTATTGTAGGGTACCTGCTTTATCAGGGAGTTGAACTCAATGATCTCCTGAAGTCCCTTCCAACCCCTGCAATTCTGTGATTCTGTGGTATTTTATACTAGATTCAGAAAACTATGAAAAGTTAATGCTGAAAATCTCTAAACTTCTTTACCAGTACCATTCACTGTCAACATGTTCCTATAGCAGCCTCTGTTATATCCTTCCACAGTCTTCTTCCACAATAGTTCTGTGAAACCTTCAGGAAATTTGGTGAATGTATTCTCCACCTATAACAGAAAGATCTAAATAAAAAAAAAAATTGTTCTTCCAAATGAGAAATGTGTAACTCTAAGCCAACTTAAAATTACTGCAATGATTTTGCCATTTCTTAGCCAATCCCATGGCACTATTCAGGTCATCTGGGAACTATTTTTGCTTTGCCAGCATAAGATACACTATCACAAAATTACAGCTTATACCACTCCTTGGTCTGTTGGCCTGTTGTGACTGCATTTCATTTCCAGCTCGTAAAATTTAATGTTTGTAAATGGCAAGTCCATCATTGCTTATCAGAGTATGTCCAGCATAACTGCCATTCATTATAAAACTCTCCATCATCCCAGGATACTATATTGAAATAAGCATGAGAAGAAATTGCTGCTGGGACTACTGTCATCAATTGGGCATATGTTTTCAAGTTGTTCCTTGAAAATAATGTAGAACATGCCTCTGGTAATGACTTGGTGGATGTTATTTTAATAACAGATATGGATATCACTGATTCTCTGAAATATTTTAAAAGATGGTAACAGAAAATTTTATCCAGAGGTGAGGCTGGCAGCTGGAACAACTATTCACTGATCTGCAGCAAGTTTGTTCAGACCTTTATCTGGAAATTAACTTGTTACTTCTTGTGGCTTTAATTAAACAAACTGCTGTGTTCCTTAAATAAATGATAGTCGCATATGCATAAATTGTGACATTTTTTTCTTGTTTAAAGGTAAGCCTTACCACAAACTCACACATACAAATACTGTAATGAGATTGCAAGTGAAAAAGTATAAATACACGATCCTGACAATTTGATTAAATAGAGGTCAATTATTTTGTTGTCATCTCTTACTGCTCTTTGAAATCATTGATGCTGGATCATAGAATCATAGAATCAGGGAATGGTTAGGGTTGAAAAGGACCACAGTGATCATCTCGTTTCAACCCCCTGCTATGTGCAGGGTCACCAACCATCAGTCCAGGCTGCCCAGAGCCACATCCAGCCTGGCCATGCATCCAGGGATGGGGCATCCACAACCTACTTGGGCAACCTGTTCCAGTGTGTCACCGCCCTCTGTGTGAAAAACTTCCTTCTAATATCTAAATTAAACCTTCCCTGACTTAGTTTAAAACCACTCCCCCTTGTCCTATCACTATCCACCCTTGTAAACATCTGTTCTCCCTCCTGTTTATACTCTCCCTTCAAGTACTGGAAGGCCACAATGAGGTCTCCCCAGAGCCACTCTGAAACTTATGCTGAATTTTGTTCTGCACATTGAAAGGAAAATCATTTTGGATGACAATGCACAACAAAGATGTTATGAAACATAACTGAGTATAACTTTTTACATAGGCAAATAATTTACACAGCAAAGCATTTTGATCAAACTGCCTATATTTGAAATAATAAGCTATTTTCAGCAGAAATCTTGTCTTCTTATTTATTTACAAAGACATTTTTTAGCCATGCTGGATATTTTCTGCTTTCGTGATCTGACTTAGACTAAGTAGCCTGACCTTACAGAACCTGCAGACTTATGAAGACTGTATGAATGAAGGACTGAAAATCAAATTGGTATTTAGTATCAAATATATTGCAGGTTGAAGAAATGATATCTCTCTTTTCTTTTTGAACTTGTCCATGCTTCCATGCTTCACAGGAAAAAGAGGAGATGGTGAAAAGCTTTCCTCAGCACTTCACACTATTATTTCCCATTATTCTGGCTTTGGCTTTGGACTTTGCCTTCCCACCATCCATTTATAGGACAAGGAAAAAAAAAATAATAATCAGGTAGTTTAAAAGTCAATATCAAGTCAATAACAGCTACCTCTTTTTGGTATGTTGACTCTGGCCAGCAAGAAAGCACATGTTTGCTCAGTCTCCACCCTGCATGAAGAGCAAAAGTGAGACAAGTTGTAAGTAGAAATATACTTTAATAATTGAAGAATAGAGAAAAACAAGAACAAGTGATGAAGCAATCACTCATCACCTCACCCAGAAGCAGATCAATGCCCAACCAGTCTTACAGCAATTACTACTTTTGGAAGAACAAACTAATCTTTTTATCATTGAGCATGATATCATATGCCGTGGAATATCTCTGATAATTGCAGGTGTCAGCTGCCTCTTGCTTACCTCCAGCCTAGTTGCTGGTGTGGCAGAATGAGCACCTGAGAAAGCCTTGATTCTCTGCAAGCACCATTCAGCAAAAACTAAAACACTGGTGTGTTGTCAGCACTGTTTTAGCCACAAATCCAAAATACGGCACCACAGGGGCTCCTATGAAGAAAGTCAACTCTATTCTGGCCAGATCCAGTACACCCTTCATTTTGTGCACAGCATTTTCTAATATGTTATTAAAATATCCTGTTTGTGTCAAATCATAAATGTAACTTGGTTTCCAGGATGTCTGTAGATTTTATGCCCATTGTTTCTGAGTACAGAAATGTCTCTAGAGAGCTTTATTTTTTAGAAAAAGGAAAAAAAAAAAAAGGAAGCAGTCCAGCTTTTCTTTCAAGAATGAGGTCCCCATACAACTATATTACAGCAAAGAAAGTGTTTTAAGGAACAAAATATTTATGAACACTGAAGACAAGGTAGAAAGTTGCTAGCTAACAAGTTACTGCATGCTGGCAGCAATAAACTTGTAATCCTATGGCAATCAAAAAAGAAGCTTATGTGGCTTGTCCCTTAATGGGAAAATAACCAAGTACCTCATATTTTCAACAAAAGACAAATTTTACAAAAAGGCAGTTGTCAGAGAATAGCTCATGTCCGTGAAAATGTTGTCCTTTAGACAACTGCTTGTGTTTGAATACATTCAAGTCTATATTTTCAGTACTGAAAGTAAATCTGCACGGCTTCAGAGAGTTGACTGAAGTAACCATATATTAAATGCAATTTTATGCAATATCCTTCTCTCACTAATCTCATTTATACTCTACTTTGTTAAACTGTGAACAAGTATGGTGGAAAAGCACTGAGACAGTGCTAGTATTTGCCATGAAACAAACATTTAGCATCTTGCTTTGGCACACACTGGAGGGTGCAATGTGCTTGCTTTGTGCATGGCAGGTTGGTGATTTCCATGGCACATGACCAGCTCAGTGGGACCGGGGGCTCACTGCTTTGATCTACAGAGTTCAGCTGCCTCCTGCTAACTTAGGAGAGGGACTTAGGAGTTGCTACATCACGCAGACACAGGATGCTTCTTGCAAAATATTTGCTCAGTTTCAGGCTATGCTGAAACTATGAAAGCCCTGTGCAGGATCTAGGCCACCATACACACCTTGTCTGCAAACTATTTGCATTGGATCAGGACCAGCAAGGTCCATGGTCCTGTGAAGGCATACCTACAGCATAGCACAGCCAAGGAACAATGATAAAGGCCTGAGTTTAAATGCCGCTGTGGAGCCAAGGGCTCCAAGCCTCATGACCATTGCCGCTGTTACGGAT
Organism: Alectoris magna; assembly: GCA_030625065.1. Classification (NCBI taxonomy): domain Eukaryota; kingdom Metazoa; phylum Chordata; class Aves; order Galliformes; family Phasianidae; genus Alectoris; species Alectoris magna. The sequence goes on from CM060560.1 coordinate 68,839,320, forward strand.
GGCAGAGAACAATACGGAGAACCATAAATTTTATCCATCCATGAGGATTACTGAAGGCCAGAACTATCCAAGAAACAGGATGTGACTATAGAGGGCATCTTCCTTGCACAGAAAGTCTGCACTGTTAGCAAGTATGGGAGAGAGAAACAATTTAGGACAAAAGCATTTGAACTGCTGTGAGCCCTGAAAGGTTAAGCTAATATAAAATGTTATTTAAGGTAAGGATAATGAAAAAGTATGCTCAATGGCTAGGAAGTTGAGATATTGACCTGATGAGATACCAACTGGAGAGCTACTTTACTTGCTCATTGCCATGTGAGCATAGGTATGATGACTGTGGAAGATAAAAAGGGAGAGCAGGATTATGGTTTACAGCAGGTGGATGTGGTTAATGGGAGGCTGCTTTCTACTGCTTTGGATTTACAAAACACCTGAATAAAGAATGCAATTTGTCAAATGTAAGCACTCGCCGTTTTAAGTCAACAGCAGATGCAGAAGGCAAATTAGAGATTAAAGTGTGCCTGCTTGCAAAGAGGGTAAATAAGGGCCAGGTAAGCACTTTTATTAGTGCACACTCAAGTCCTTTTCTAGGCTCTGCCTCTGTCACTACTTGTCACCTTGTATTTATATGCATGGCAGTTTTGTTGAGTACAGAACAGAATCCAGCCTTGGGTATGTTTGATGTAAACAGTGAAAGGTTTTCATCAAATAATCTGTAATTCAGCTACATTCATAAAAGCAATTATCAGAAATGAAGAGGAAATTTGTTTAGTCATTCCTTCAGATATCTCCTGAGCATATTTATCTTTGTTTCCCAGTGCATTTGGCATTCAAACATTTATTAAAAAGAAACAAAAACTACACACAAATATTTTAATTTTGATGGGAGGTTGTACAAATTAATTTAGTTAGTGTTGTCTATTCCTCCATTTCAATAAAGCATCCCTTAAGGTGTAATCTTCAGACAAGCATAAAGGGAAGCAGGAACAGAAATTTTGGAAAAATACTGAGTCTGAATTTTTTTTCAAGAAAATGATGTATTGGATATATCTGATGGACTGCAGTTCAGCTTTTTAATTAAAGATGATCTTATAAATGGGTGATCATTTTCTAATCTGATGGTAAAGAGAAAGGCAAGTTCCTCATTCAAATACTTATGATTATGAATATAGATAAGCTGCATTATTTTATACTGTTTAGTTTATTAAAGATGCTTCATTTAAGGAAATCTTAATTGAAGATTAGGCCAATTTAAGTCTGTTTTTATTACAAAGATAATATCTTGAATTTAGAAGCTTAATCTCTTCAGACCATTTGATAACAGAGATAAAAAAAAAAAAGTAACTCTACATACTGAAATTTGCAAAGGAAAAACGTGTATTCTAAATAAATACAGCTATATCACAAGTATATATCACAAATCAAGTGGGGAGCTGAACTGAGCAAATATGTTTTGAGATGCTGCTCTCGAAAAAAGTAATTTATGAAGCAATGCCAACAGTAAATATGCTTTGAGATTTGGTGTTAATACATATTTCAGTTATCACTATGGAAACTCAGAGTAACTACTTAGCTAAAGATCTATAAATATATGAGCAAAAACAGAAACAGATTTCCAAGCAGCAGCAAAAGGCAGCAGCAAACATATCTGTCTTTGCTTATGGCAGTAATTGCCAGAGGTGAAGTAGCAAAAGGTTTCCACTGGCATGTCTGGGTTTCAATTCCTTTTCAAAATGGCAAATTTACAATAACAATCTTTCAACTAAACATTTCAGTATGCACACAGTTGTCTGGCTCAGCTGGGAACAGGTGAAAACCTGTCAGCAAGAAAAATCTTTAAAATGTTCAGTTTCTACAACATAATCAAACTTATAATTGAGAAAAAGTCATATATTGACTGGTAATTTTTTAAGGAAACTGATTTGTTCTTTACTTTAAAACTGCTGATCGGAACATATACATTTAAATAAAAATCTGGAAGACACCGTTATTAAGCTTAGTCATTTGCAATTAATGTTTCTTCTGAACATTGCTTCAGAACTTTTAGTTTGGGATATGGAATTGCAACATACACAAATATTATGGTGACAAAATATTACAGTAGTACGAGCTTAAGAGCTGCACTTTGATGTGCACTTCCTGAGAGTTTCTAAAATTCCTTGATTTTTCTAAAAATATTTTCAGTACCTCAGGAATGAAGTTACAGACTACAAATCACATTAGGCCTTGGAAAAACAGAGTATTTTTGGAATACCAATCACTTGTGTCTGCTTCAAAAAACAACTAAGCAAAAAGTCAATATTACCTTTCAGAACAGTCTTTGAAATGCGCACACTGATCTACTGTTGCTGAAGTTGTGTTGTGATGACCAGATGGCTATACAAGAAAATTCCCAAACATACATATTCATTGATGTTCATGCAAGAATACCATAAACTCTATAGGGAAAGGTAGTATTTTTTTCATGATATGGTAGGGAAAAGCAGACAGTTTTTGGATTTGCAGACCTTTCATAAAAGTCCCCTGTGAATCCAGTCCTTTATTGTTTTTCTAGTTGGTTCGGTAGGAATGATTACTTGTTGTTATTTAATGTTTTGTGTTTGTACTGATTTAACACCATTACTGCTAACAGAATGCCCTGATCTGTTCTAGTAACATACAAAAAAAATTTTTTTTCCTATGTTGCTCCTACAATATAGAGACAGTTCATCTCTACCTTTATTTGCCTCTAGGAACAGCAGATACCCCACTTGTTTCACATCTGATTAATGCTTCAGACTAGGTCTCTTAGTTTCTAACCCTTGCAGGTTCACTGACTTCCTTTCCCTTCTGTTCTCAACTTTTTCTTCCCTAATATCAGAGTGACAGTAAATGTCCTAACTTCTGTTCTCATTCTAAGCTTATCTCACAGTTTTTACTTGGAGGCTAACTTCTCTGTTGATATGTATATATTCATTAATTTATAGTCGTTTAAAAAAACAACAAAACAACCAAATTATGTTTTATTTGCTTTCAGTAAAGCTCCAATGCTAAGCCTGTAATACAGTGCCATAAAATCATAGGGCTTTTAGAAGTTTTTTACTATTTTGTTCCCTCCTTGCCTTTCTTAAAATGACTTACTTTCTCGGGTCAACCTAGAAATAAATGAATTGAACAATTCACTTATACAGATCTGGCAGAGCTTGAGGAGGTTTCTATTTCAAGAGCATGCTGGCCTTACATTGGGAATCACATCTCTAGCAGGAATGCTTCTAAGAAATATACATATTGACATTCTGATTTTCTTATAATGTTGCTACCAGCTATTCTAAGACCAGAAACTAAAAGCAGCTGAGGGTTAAGCTATTCATAGAGCAAAAGAAAAGAAGAAATGCATACTTTTAAAAGGGAAGTTTTGCCTTTGACAGCGTCTTCTGGGCAGGACAAATTTAAGAATTAGAAATGTAGGCATATACATTGACACGCCCAGACTTTTGAACACCCAGGGCAGATCCTTTTGATATAGCATGGCTTCAAAACATCTTCTTCATTGAACCTGTGAAGAATAGAACTGCTTTGAAAACCGCATACAGATGCAGACTATAGAAAACAATTAGAGCTAGATCTAAAGGGTGTCTGTTTCTCCAGACACTTTTTTGAATGTAGGTGATTAAGTCTGATCCTGAAATCCAATCACTCTGACATCACCATTTTGTTGATATTCAACGATTCTTGATCTGTTAGATGATCTTACTGGTCTGGAATGGTATTATCAGTCCCTTGTTTTCTTTGTGTGCATAAGTGATTTTACCATTGCATACAGTAGTAATCCATAAAGAATTATGCTAGAGCTTCTGAACTAAGAAAGTGCTCATTATTTCTTTCTGTGATCAAAAGACCAGACTGATTTTTTTTTTTTTTTTTTTTTTTTCTTGCAGTCTTTTGTCTATGATTACCTTGTAGTTCTGTTAGAAAGCCTAGCGGTTTGCCAGTGCCCCCTTTGGCATTTGGTCATTTTTTTCCCTCACTTATTTCACTAAGGACTGACTCAACCTGTGACAGAACGCAATTGCCAGAGATGTCTGATACCAAGCAGTACTTACATGCTTCTTTCCTTAATTGGCACGCATTACAAATATTCTATACATTTTCTTTTTCTACTTTTTCACATTTTACTAATGGTAACTGGTAATAGAAGAAGCTAATGATATCTAAAAGTAAATGCCGTATACATTCTGGCTGTTTTTCTGCTTCACTTGTTCTTTAAAGCACTGCTCGTCTAGATTAATGTATTCAAAAACTCATTTCAATTATTTTTATTATGCCTGGCTTCAGCTTTCTGCCATTAAAAATGTGAGTGCACAGTTCATTTAAGGATTCAGTATTCCTGTTAGACAGTAATTCATGTCGGCTTCCGCATTAACATTCCAGCAATTCATGGGATTTAGTTGATTTATAGAAGTATTTGGAATTGGAACCCTGCCTCTGCCACTGAATATGGTTTTGTGTAGGGAGTATTTTACACACTAAAGCTTAACAGTCAGTAATAAGCCCTTTATGTTTTGGCCAGCTGCTCATGAAATTGTGTTTTCTGACTATCCAAAGGCAAATTTATCTCTTTCTCTTCTACTTTTTAAGTGTTGATTAAGGTATCAAACATATGCTTCTAAGTGCTGGAGATATTCGCATCTTGGTCAGTCTTGGCATGAGGTCAAAAAAGTGAAAGTAGAAAAAGTTGAGACAGGTATGGTGATAGAACTGTTTTTAGTGTTTGTATAAAAATTCTTTGGCTCTGGTACAATGTGCCTTTAGCTCTCACCATGATAAAATTTTTGATAAAATTAAACATTTTCTGGAAAAGGGCAAAAAAAATATATATATCTTTATATGCCTGAATGGAAAGCATTTCCTCTGGATCGCTTTAATATCTGTACCCTTATTTTGAAGAGTTGAATTGAGTTTTAAAGGAAAAAACAAGAGGGTTTAGAACCCTCTAGACAAATGGGTTTAGAATCCATTGCCTGGAGCGTTTTCACCTAATGACCACTTGTAACTGACTGAAGTAGAGCAGTCAGTGCAAATGCAGGGCTGGAAGGCAGTGGCTGACTAGTCATTCAATCGCATTGGATTCTTGCTGAATAATTTACAACATATTATCTCAGGGAACGAAGAGACTCTTCCTCATGACTAGGCATGAGCACGTACACTGGTGAGCCATATCTGGACCTCAAAAGTTATCTTTCTCTTAGAATGTCTGCTCTCATATTAATTCTTAGTTCAAAATAATCACTATCCTTTTCTTGAAGAGCACTGTGTTACTTATAATGGATTTTCATGAACCAAAAGCAGTATTATACAGAAGTATAATAAATCATAGCCAACCTGTACTTTCGATTTAGTACTTGATCTAGAAGCTGGCAGACCTGCCTGTGGCAGGTGGATTGGAACCTGATGATGTTTGTTGTCCCTTCCAACCCAGTCCATTCTATGATTCTTCTTGCTAATCTTTAAATATCTGACTAATTTCTATATCCATGAACATTTAGCTGTCTAGATAGTGATGTCTTCAAGAGGTAAAGCAACACTAAAATGCAAAAACAATTAATTGAGACTTTTTTTTACAGTTCAGAATGGGGCTTGCTGTCTGTACTCTCTCTTTTGGATTAACAATGTTTTTGAAAAGATTATCTCCCCATGACATAGCAATGCTCTCCAAAAGACCTTGAAGTTTGGGCTTTTCTGAGAATACTTGTGAGACATATGAAGATTGATGAAAATTTTAATTTTGTACAACTTTTCAACAACATTAAAGGAAATCTGATGTGATTAGATGTTTATAATTGTTGCCCTGGCATACTCTAATTGTCTAACAAAGCTGAGATGAGATTATATGCCCGATCACTAAAGTGCTTGTCAAATACAGGTCTGGCATTTGTTGAAGCACTGATACTATACAATCTTTTGATCATTTCAGCCTACATACATTGAAGATCAGAAGACACACCTACAACCACAGAAAAATTTGTTGGTCGTGTTCCCACTGTAGTGGGTACATGTTTTTCACAGTATCATAGAATGGCTTGGATTGGAAAGGGCCTTGAAGCTCACCCAGTTCCAAACCTCTGATGTGGGCAGGGCTGCCCCCACCAGCTCAGACAGCCCAGGACCCCATCCAATCTGGCCTTGATTACCTCCAGGAATGGGGCACGACAGCGTCTCTGGGCATCCTGTGCCAGCACCTCACCACCCTCTGATTTGAAGTTTTCCCCAGATATCTAATCCAAATTTCCTCTCCCCCTTGTCCTATCACTTGTAGAAAATAAGACTTTCAGCCTTGCAAGCTCAGGCATATTGAATCATTTTGTTTTGCTGTGTCAAACGCATTTCAGTGTGAGTACAGTGATGAAGTAACCAGCTGAATGTACATATTTATTTCATTCTAGTCCTGTTTCAGCCTCTTGTTTTAGGCAAAGCATCTCTTGTGTTGTCTGTCATGTGATGTGAGGGTGATCTGGCTGTGACATCTGTCACCCCACTGATCACCAGGGTTGATTTGGCTGCTCTGGCTGGCTAGGCAGGTGTCCCCTTCCTCCCTCACTGCTCCATGTGTGTCCCTCCTGAAGCTGTGCGCTCAGTTGAAGAGGACGACCTTCCCCGATAGAGACAGTACCGTTCATTGGTCAAGGGTATATGGTAGCTGCGCTCCCCTGCTAGAACCTCCAAACAAGCTCAAGGTCCATTTGTAGGAGAATGTAGGGAAGTCAAGCTTCCAAGACTGCAGACACATCCAAGTGAGGCACTGCATGGGGCAGTCTGCTGTTATTAATTTCTTGGGGCTGGTCTCTTCTCACTGGTGACAGGTGACAAGACGAGGGGAAATGGCCTCAAGTTGAGCCAAGGTAGGTTTAGGTTGGAAGTTAGGAAACACTTCTTTACAGAAAGGGTGGTTAAACTTTGGAATAGGCTCCCAAGGGAGGTGGTTGAGTCACTGTCCCTGGATGTGTTTAAGAGCCGTTTGGATGTGGTGCTCAGAGATATGATTTAGCAGAGGGTTGTTAGAGTTAGGGTATTATGGTTAGGCTGTGGTTGGACTTGATGATCTTTGAGGTCCCTTCCAACCTGAGTGATTCTATGATTCTGTGCATCAGTGAGGTGAATCCTATAAAGGACATAAAAGACTCTAGGAAATATCTCCTAGCACAAATTTAAATTTGTGACAATCACTTTCAAGATATACTAAAGATAAGTAAGCCAGTAAGAGTGGTTATAGACTACTTTGATTAATGCTACTAAGCTTGGGGTGAATTTTAAACTTGACAGTTTGGGACTCTTAGATTTCTCAGCCTGGGAAAAAAACTTTGGGAAGGATTTATTTTCACACTAGAGATCTCAATGTGTTCAGCTTCAGAATAAATCTTAATCCTTTGCTTGCCTTGCAGCATCATAGTGAATTCTTAAGTTTTGACTATGTAATGTTTTTCCTAATAAATATAATCTAGAACAGAAAAAAAAAACAAACAAACCACCTTATAATATTACTGTTTTTAAAGTAGTTTATTTCTCAAACTTTTTTTTTTTTTTTTTTTTTAATAAGCTGGGAGTCAGCTTCTTCTCTTGTGTAACTGGTGATAGGACTAGAGGGAATTGCTTCAAGCTGTGCCAGGGGAGGTTCAGGCTGGACGTTAGGAAATGCTACTTCTCTGAAAGAGTGGTCGGGCAGTGGAATGGGCTGCCCAGGGAGGTGGTGGAGTCACCGACCCTGGAGGTGTTCAGGGAATGTTTGGATGTTGTGTTGGGGGACATGGTTTAGTGAGAACTATTGGTGAGGGGTGAATGGTTGGACTGGATGATCTTTTAGGTCTTTTCAACCTTGGTGATTCTGTGATCCTGAATAGATTGTCTGCATAATAGCTACTCCTGTGCTATCCAGTACACATTTTTTTAGTGGGAAACTTACCTATGAATGTCTTCTGGTATTCAAATCCAGATCATGCACTGACTCTGCTTTGAAATCATCTTTAGCATTATTTTCCCTCTCATATGACTTGTGAAGTTTTTCTGGACTAGGAACAATGTCTGTTCTTTCCTTAAAGGCAGTATCATGAAGTAACTTATTTACTGATGTAAGTGTGAGCTGCAGTACTGCTTATACTGCTTCCCTTGCTGCACTTGGCTTACTTACCTACTGCTTTCTTGAGTGGCAAATCACTGTTGAGCTTCAGTCTGAGTCATTCAGCAGCCTGTCATACCTCATTTAATAATGTACCATTAATCCTGTTTGTGAAGGCCCAGAGTTGTGCAAGATTACGAAAGACTATGTACCAAAATTTCCTATGAATTCCTTCCCCTTGGAGTGATAAAAAATCACCTTTCTCATAAACAAGCTATCAGGCTTAGAGAAGATAGCATTACAAGATTTCATGATTTTGTTTTGTTTTGAACTTTTCTACCTGAAAGACATCATGATTCCTTCAGCCTACAGGCTTTTCAGATACATTTTTTTTAATATTTTTTTTTTTATTTTTTCCCCCCTCTTCTGACTTATATTTTATCTATAGGCAATGTGACATTGTTCCAATAAGGTAAAACATTTTCTCAAACACTCATTGTGTGCACTGAAAGAAAATTTGTTTTTAAGAAAGAGAATGAAGTAGAAAGGAAATCGGATTTTGCTCACAGCAGCATTAGAGGTCACAGAACTGAACAGAAATGAATGAAATGACACTTGAACATGAAACTGTTGAGGAACAAAAAAAGTAATCAGTTAAGAGTGAGAAAAGGAGTCATTTATTTGAACTTCCCTTCTTCTACTACTTGGAAAATATTCTTAAGAAATAAGAACTGGTGAATTATTTGAAAAGACCCCAATAATGTGAACTAACGTAATATAAAAATGTTGTTCAAAAATGGTATAAACAAATGCTTAACCTCCATACAGTTTCATTTTGGGATTGATTTTCCCTTCTGTTTCTCTTCTGTTAAACTAAGAGGATTTTGCATAAAGCTAATTAAATCACAAGTATGAAAACTGATATAAGTGAGAGGAGAACTAGTTCCTACATTCATGTATTTTGACTTCTTAAGATTAACTGTTCACGGAAAACAATCCCAAAAGAACGTCAGAGAAGTTCTGTTTGAAATTAGTTTTCAGACTCAGATGAATTCTGAGAATTCACTACTGCTTCAGTTCTCTTTTTAACAACTAAGTGATAGTGACATTTATATTAAGGTCATCTAATGCTTTTCATTAAAACCTCTCATATCTTAGCAATCAGTGGCTTATTTTTTTTGGCAAAGCTTGCCATTCATGATAAAATATTATGACTTTTATTCCTGTCTCAAGCTGTTCTTGAGAACCTTGCCACTCCAAAAAAGTTTCAGTAATAACAAATTAGTCTCTCTGGAGTATTCTGCATAAAATACATGGACAGATTAGACTTTAAATATTTTTTTAAATTTTATTGGGTTAGGACTCTGGAAAGCACTAGTGGATTATGGTAAAAGTGATTAGTGCTTTGTGAGAATATGAAATAGGCTCTCATCTATTTTTGAAGTTTGCTCCAAATCCAGAACAATAGGTTAATGAAGCAGTCTCCTGGAAAAGGGAATACTTAAAGCTAAAAGCTAAAAAAGATAACAGCTTTTCCTCAGCCTGAGAAGAGGTTGATGGTTTATAATATTACCAAGGATGGACTCCAGCCTACATTTCATTGTAGAATTGCATATCTATCTATCTATCTATATATATATATTTTAATGCGCATTAGGTGGTTGGGTTTTCAGTTCTACAGTTCTAGAGCTGAGATCTGCATAACCACTTTTACACAAATCTCTTTTAGAAACATAAGCATCTCCTTCATGTCAACTGACATGCAAGAACAGTGAAATTAATAATCAATTTTCACAACACTGTTTAAAGCATCTGGAACAGCAGCATAGAAATAAACAGCTGTTATTTTTTCAAACTATTACAATGTCATTGTACTCAGTAATTCTAATTCTACGTGCTATATTATAAATGCTATATTCCTGTTCTGAGAAGAACTTCTGAAATACCACTACAACTGATGTAATTTTCTTTCTATTTTTGGTAGTAAATGGATTTGTTCTAATTGTACTGTGCAGGAGGAAAAAAAATGTTGGAAGTAGGCTGAGAGAAAAAGATGTTATTATGTCTTTCATAGTCTTGATTGATTTGTATAACCCTACATAATGGCTGTAAGCTTGTTTCTCCTCGTAATCCTTGTCCTTACGAGGACAAGGATCTCCTCGTAATCCTTGTCTTCAATGACTTTGTATAACAATCTATCCTATTCTATTGATATTTACATGCCATGTATCCACAGACTGAAAATGACAGTTTTATCATATGTGAGCAAATGGTCCTTAGTAATTCTGCAGGGATGGGGCATATTGGCACGTTTAAACATAGCTGACTGATCCCTACTATCCAAAAGCTGACTGTATTGTCAAGGGAGTATGTATATGTGAGGGTTGGGCTACTTAATAGGTTGTTTTAATTGCTCCATTAAAGGTGCACATGGAACAGAGAAAGGCAACAGATCGTAGGGATCAGATCATAGCCTTTGTTCTGCGAGGACAGTAAAATCTTGTAGTGGCAAGGTTACATGATAATTATAGTTGAAGCACTGTGAGGTTTAAGGTTTATAGAAGACTTCTGAGGGTGATAGAGGAAAATGATTTGGGCAGTTGTTTGTCATCCTCAGCTGTGCTCCACCAGAGGTGTCTTTCAAGGAAATAACGATCTCTGAGTTTGTGCACTCATTTTCTGTTTCATAGTAAATAGTGAAGTGTATAAGATGGTGATGCTGGGACACAAAGGTTTTGCAAACATACAAAGCAGGCTTTTTTGATTCACTTCCTGCAACAGATAAAATAAATTGATGAGAGCTGGTTCATACAGGCTGAAAGCAAACTAACTTTGTGAATTTCTAAAAGCAGAAGGAAAATTGATTCCTTGGATATTCAAATCTGATGGCTCTGATCCTGGCTACGCACAGCATGCTTGATAAATGGGTACATGGGCTGACTTTTGTGGATCAGTTTACATGACCAAGCAGATTATTCCTTGCAGTCAGCCAGTTCCTGTAGAGCACTGCTCTATCACATGTATCTTGGGTGTTTCTGCACGTCATACTCTTCAGAAGCAACTTTCATTGTTTCATTATCTTCATAAGGTATAAACAATTTCCTTGAAATTATAAACCCTACGTTTGAGTAAGCAGAATAATATTTTACTTATATTAGAAAAGCAATTATTTATACTTCATGTGGTACTCTTCAAAATGATAAAGCTCTTAGTGATAAAAGTTGGATGAAAACTGTCACTCACTTACAAATTTGCTGCTCTTATACTAAGGATATTTATTGTTAACAATCAATTTTCCTTAAGCTGTGTAGCACGCCAGAGGCTGGCTACAAGCTTCTGAGAAAATGCTATTCTGATTTCAAAAGACTTATTATGTTACTGGATTTCCAAAGTCCATCTACGCCGCTAACTTAAATCAGTGCTAGAGAGAAAATATACTTGGGGGAAAACAGCGTGAAACTTATGAATTTGTTCTTAAACTCCTATGCTCTCTGTTTCAGCTACAATGAATTCCTTTCAGTACTTATTATTTCAATAAATAAAAATTATATTTCCTCAATGTATGCTCATTTAACATTTTAATGAACCAAAAAAGCACACATTATAAGAGCATTTCAGAATTATATATGCATATTTTTCCTTTATTAGTGCCTGGTTGTAAAATGCAAGTACATACTGGGAAATATAGCCTCACAACCCTGTGAAAATTTGAATGCAGTAGGCTGCTATATATATGAAATATTAATATGATTTTTTTTCTTTCTCAGTGAGAATGGGGGTTGTGAAGCTAGTAAGCAAGGAAATAGCATTTATTTTCAGTCTAGTCTGAATCTTCTTCAAAAAGAAAACTGGGGCATATACCTTGAAGTGAGAAACCTAATATAGAAGTCTTCTACATTAAGATTACCAATTAGATTTGTTTACCTCTGCAGGCTTATTTTAAATGTGGAGCTAACTTTCAAAAAAATAAAAACCAAACAACAATACAACCCATTTGCAAACTATCACTGTAAGCTATTACACTTTGGTTGAAAAGTTGTCCCTTCACTTTAAGAGCTAGAAAAGATAATGCAAGAAAAAAAATGATAAAATGTCATCTCTAATCTTCTTTTAGATTCCCAAATAACATATTGTTTCCCAAATAAGATGATATGGTTCTGCTGCACTGAAATATTAACTTCTATCTAAATCTTTCTTAACATTGATTCATCATGGAATCATAGAATTGCTCAGGTTGGAAAAGACCTTCAAAGTCATCAAATCCAACCACAACCTAACCATACTTCCCTAACTCTAACAACCCACTGCTAAATCATGTCCCTGAGCACCACATCCAGATGGTTTATAAATACATTCAGGAATGGTGACTCAACCTCATGTCTATTTCCTCTATGGAACAAATCAGATTCACAGAATCACAGATTACTTGAAGTGGAGAGGACCTCTAGAGTTCATCTGAAAAAGAGAACATCTTGGTAAAGATGAATTATGAAGGGTTTCGATTCTTCCATGAGGTTTTTTATGAAATGAGAGGACAGTACAGGAGACAAGCACAGTTACAGATGTATTTTTAACTTAGGCTTTAACTACAGAGAAGAATCACAGAAATCTTAGATTTCAAGGGATGTCTGGGTCCCTCTGGCCCACCTTCTGCTCCAGTAAGGCCACACAGAGCACAGTGCCCATGGGTATGGCTAAGCAGCTTTTGGAGATCTCCAAGGAGGAGACCCCACAGCCTCCAGGCAAGCCTGTCCATCACCCTCACATCATGGAAGTGGTGCCTTGTGTTCAGAAGGAGCATCCTGTATGCCAGTTTGTACCCATTGCCTCTTATCCTGGCACGAAGCACCACTGGAAAGAGCCTGGCTCCATCTTTGCATGTTCAGGTCTTTATATGCATTGATGAGATTTCCCTGAACCCTCTCTTCTGTAGGTTGAACATTTCCAGCTCTCTCACCTTTTCCTCACAAGAAGATGTGCTCCAGTTCCTTTGTTATCTTTGCGGACCTTTGTTGGACTCTTTTCCATATGTCCCTGGCTCTCTTGTACTGGGGAGCCCAGAACTGGACTCAGCACTCCAGGGGCAGCTGCATTGATGCTGGGGGGAAAGGCTACCTCTCTTGACCTGCTGGTGATACTTTGCCTAATGCAGTCAAGAATACCAATAGCTGCCTTAGCAGAAAGGGCACATTGCTGACTCAGTCAACTTAATACTCATCGTTCCTTTACTGAAAAGTTACTGCCTGCTTTTCCAGAGTTCTCCCTCTAATGCTTTATCATGTCTTCAGAATAAAAATAGCAAACATATCTATCCATAAGTTTTTTCACAAGCATTTTTCTGAACAATGAACATATATATATATTTGTTTCATAAAAAGAAACTAAGAGATAGTTATCTAGTTGAAATGCCCCAATGTACGGTACAATTGCTGTCTAAGCAATCTTTTGCATCTTGGGTGTCTTTAATGTAAATAAAAAAATGCAAGACATTTGCTCACTTCATAAATCTTATTTCACCAATAGCAATAGACAGAACTACTTTCTTATATTAACAGCTATCACAGATAAAGTAGAGATTATAGCTGCAGATTGATAAATCTCTATCAAACGTGCAAATAAGAAGTAAAAAAAGTCAGATTTAGGCAAAGAAGTAACTGTTGTAAATTACCTCTGCCATTTTCTAAAGGATAAGTGACAGAAAATTACTTTGGAGAGGCCCTCAAAAGTACTTATTTTACTTATTTTCTGTAAGAGATTCCTGAACATATTCAATACTTCACTTAAAATATTCTAATTTTAGCTGGACTGTGGAAACTCAGCAGAGATAATGTTAGCCTAAATGACATAGACTTGATAGGAACAATACTCAACTTAAATTGAAGTTTACACATTATTGATTTTTTAAGACAGCCTCAGTCACTTTAACAGCATTACTAGGCCAGTCCATTACTGGTGTAGAGTTCAATTAAATGTAATCAGAATTTTAACTATGGATCCATTATGTGGCCCCTGAAATAAAATGTAACTTCATCAGGGGTAAGATTTCTAAACTTGATCCTTGTGGTCCAAAGAAAAGCTTATACAGATCTTTACAGTCTGAATTGATCAGAGTGGTATACACTAGTCTTGGACTGAAGGCCATAGTTAACAAATAGCACAGTAAAATGGAATAGTAGGAGTTATTTTTTGTTTTTAAAATAACTTTTTTTGTTATTAAAAATATGAGAAAATACCCTTTTTTCACAATTCAAAACTGCATTATACTGAGACTTTTGTTAAATATTTACTAAGAAATCTGTGGAGTTCTAATCCTTTCTGCTCACCTAGATTTTCAAATTGGAATGATTATTATCTTTGCATTTTTTTTTTTTTTATTATCTGACATTTGTTTCTTAGTCAGTAAATGTGTTCTGTTCAGTCATTTTTTTTTCTCCCCTTCATCTTTATATTGCTTATTCTCCTCTCTATTTGAAATATCTATCTACAGCCCCCATCATTTCAGATAACTGCTGTTATGCTGCTAAAAATTGTCCACAATGCTAAGATCAGAAATCAGGAACTATGGTTTTTGTATAATCCCTGGTAGACTCAATAATCATTGTTGCCAAGAAATGGTTTCAGGGTGAGAAAGTTTGAGTGCCAAGAGATAGCAGCTTATGATATAAATGGCCCCTCCATTTAACAAGAATTTTATCAGATTGTAACAGTCTTTTTCATGCTTGATTTCTCATGTAATCATGTACCCTGAAGGAAATGACACATTTTGTTCTGCACCAGTAAAAAGATAAGAAAAACATAACAGAGGAAACGAGAAGAATGGAGCACAAAGCAAACTTTGATGGTTACATTATTTTTAGAGACTGCTGTTTCAGTTTTTCAAATTGTCTTCATTCATCTTCCTATTTTTCAGCATGATGGAAGCACTGAAGTTTCTTAGAAAGCATGTCTGGAGCTTTGGAGTTTACATCTTTTAGAAAGCGTTACATCTCTCAGATCATTGTTCCTGTCACAAAACAACAAAATAAAACTACTCATCTTCCTCAACTGTTCAGAAAAAGGGAAAAATATGATTTGCACACTTCTGCTGCCTCCTGGAGCAGAGATAAACAGAGTGGTGTGGTTTAGCATTCTACCAGGAAACAGACTCACCAGAAGAGTCTGGTTCTCCACTGCTGGGAGGTAAAAGGATTCAAACTTGCAAGAATCACAGAATCATAGGGGTTGGAAGGGACCTCCAGAGATCATCAAGTCCAACCCCCCTGCCAAAGCAGGTTCCCTACACCAGGTCACACAGGTAGGCGTCCAGGTGGGTCTTGAATATCTCCGGAGAAGGAGACTCCACAACCCCCTTGGGCAGCCTGTTCCAGTGCTCTGTCAACCTCACCGTAAAGAAGTTCTTGTGCACATTCGTGCGGAACTTCCTATGCTCCAGTTTCTGGCCGTTTCCCCTTGTCCTGTCTCCACACACTGCTGAAAAGAGTCTGGCCTCGCCACTTTACCCCCCACACCTTAGATATTCATAGACCTGGATCAGGTCCCCTCTCAGACTTCTTTTCTCAAGGCTAAACAGACCCAGTTCACTTAGCCTCTCTTCACAGGGGAGATGCTCCAGGCCCTTCACCATCTTTGTGGCCCTCCGCTGGGCTCTTTCCAAGAGATTCCTGTCTTTTTTGTACTGGGGAGCCCAGAACTGGACGCAGTACTCCAGATGAGGCCTTTCCAGGGCAGAATAGAGGGGGAGGATCACCTCCCTCAACCTGCTGGCCACGCTCTTTTTAATGCACCTCAGAATGCCATTGGCCTTTTTGGCCACGAGGGCACACTGATGGCTCATGGCCAACCTGTCATCCACCAGGACACCCAGGTCCCTCTCTGCAGAGCTCCTCTCCAGCAGGTCATCCCCCAGCCTGTACTGGTGCATGCAATTATTCCTCCCTGGGTGCAAGACTCTACACTTGCTTTTGTTGAACCTCATCTGGTTTCTTACCACCCAGCTCTCCAGCCTGTCCAGGTCTCGCTGAATGGCAGCACAGCCTTCAGGTGTTTCAGCCAATCCTCCCAACTTTGTATCATCAGCAAACTTGCAGAGGGTGGCCACTATCCCCTTGTCAAGATAATTGATGAAGATGTTTAACAAGACTGGGCCCAGCACCGACCCCTGGGGAACACCGCTAGTTACAGGTCTCCAACTGGACTCTGCACCGCCAATCCTCTGCTCTCTGCCAGTCAGCCAGTTCTCAACGCAACTCACTGTCCACTCATCTATCCAGCACTTCCTCAGCTTTGTTATAAGGATGTCGTTGGACACAGTATCAAATGCCTTGCTGAAATCAAGGTAGACTACATCCACCGTTCTCCCCTCATCCACCCAGCCAGTGACAACGTCATAGAAGGCTACCAGGTTGGTCAAGCATGACATCCGCTTGGTGAACCCACGCTGACTACTCCTTATAACCTCCTTTTCTTTCAGTTGTCTGGAGATGGCATCCAGCACAAGCTGTTCCATCACCTTTCCAGGGACAGAGGTGAGGCTGACTGGCTGTAATACCTGGATCTTCCTTCTTGCCCTTTTTGAAGACTGGAGTGACACTGGCTATCCTCCAGTCTTCAGACACCTCCCCCATTCTCCAAGACCTCTTAAAGATGATAGAGAGAGCTTCAGCAATCACATCTGCCAGCTCCCCCAGCACCCATGGATGCACCCCATTGGGTCCCATGGATTTGTGAACATTGGTGTTGCCTAGTCGCTCACAGACCACCTCTTCCCTGACTAAAGGGAAGTCTTCCATTCCCCAGATGCTCCCACAAATCTCCAGGGTCTGGGATTCCTGAGGGAGAGCTTTTTACACTGAAGACAGAAGCAAAGAAGGCATTTAGTATCTCCGCCTTCTCAGCATCCCCCGTTACCGGAACACCCCCCTCACTTAGTAGGGGACTCACATTCTCCCTAGCCTTCCTTTTACTGTTAACATACTTAAAAAAGCCTTTTTTTATTGTCCTTTATCACTTTTGCCAGATTCAATTCCAGGTGGGCTTTAGCCTTCCTCGTCGCATCCCTGCAATCCCTGCAAGCCCTGACAACATTTCTACATTCTTCCCAAGTGGTCAGACCCTTTTTCCACATTTCATGGACCTTCTTCTTCCCTTTAAGTTCCCAAGGATACAGTGTACTGCTGCAGTATTCCAAGGATACAGTGTTCTGCTGCAAATGTAAATGACCATTAAAATTTGACTTTAAAGAAGGTAAATAGCATCACACATTATCATACATCTAATGGGAAGACTGTACGGCATGTTAGCATTTCAAGCATTTATCCTTAATGGAACACTGATATGCTGGATAAATTTCTGCTATGAAGTTCTCTTGTGTAATTCCATTACGGCTAATGGGGTTGCAATACCATAACCTAAACCTTGATCTGAGGGAGTATGAAAAGGAAGATTTCACTTTTTTAATTTATCAAGATAAGATAGCAATCAAATATAGCTTCGCTGTTTCCATTGACGTGGATGCTGATTTTCACCAGCTTTATGCATGAAATGAAGGCAATTTGCATAGCTGTTGTTCTATGCCATTTTGTCACTTGAGAAGAACAGTTCTATACATAAATAACCAAGTATGTTTCTCCTGACAGGATCCTGAGTCTGAAGTAGGTATTAGAAAAATTTAGATGAATTACCTATTAAACAGTTTTTTAGCTTAAAATCAATTTATTTAAAACACACATTGGTTGAATTTAATTTATTGTTTCAAAACAATTGTTGTAAAAAGGACACAAATTTCAGAGTAGCCAATGTGGTTTTCTTCAAAATCTTTCTGAGCAAAGCATTCCAATTCTAGGTACAGAATAGCTTGTAAATGTTGGTAGTATTTGCAAAATAGAGGATGAAATGAAAGAGGGGACAGTATGCAAAACACAGATATTTAAATGTACTAACTGTTCCAGAGGTAAAAAAAAAATGTTAATTTTGAGAGTAATGCTACGTTGAACAGCTGAAATACTTCTGCATTTTCTTAGTTCTACCACTAGTTTGAAAAAACAAACAAACAAAAAAAAAAAACAACAAAATCATACATTTGCGAATCTTATCAAGAAGCTCAGGAAGTAGGCTGAAAGTACATATAAGCAGATTATCTGTCTCTGTCACCATGTCTGAAAGCAGCGTTTAGAAATGTACCATTATATAGCTAGTAACAGCATCAAAATGACCGTTAGGGTCTAATGTTCAGAAGCCTGATCAGAAATAACTGAATCTGAACTAACTTGCGGCAATTAAAGTGATAAAACCAGTGCAAGGTTTGAGTTAGAAAGACCTACAGCTAGTGTACTTTAAATCAAGACAACCTTTTTTGTTTATGGCAACAGAGAATCTTCTTATCAAAACTTTACGATAATTTCATCATACCCATGATATTCACAACATATAACATTGAAAAATAT
Organism: Alectoris magna; assembly: GCA_030625065.1. Lineage (NCBI taxonomy): Eukaryota > Metazoa > Chordata > Aves > Galliformes > Phasianidae > Alectoris > Alectoris magna. The sequence goes on from CM060560.1 coordinate 68,857,851, forward strand.
TTAGCCACAGGTTTAATAATTTCATTTCCCTGGATATTTTGAGAGTCTGTAGAGGTTCAGGGTAGTAGCAGCATATCTGAACACATGAGAGGATTATATTTATAACTGTTGATGTGAAGGCTTTCTGTGAATGACAAGCTAGCTCTTCTGTAACAGATCTTGATCACCAAATGTAGTTCCCTTGCCATAAGGGAAACAGAGATAATGCAACAATGTTCTGTGCACTGTCTATGAGTATTTGGAGAATCTGCACAAGATACAGTGCAATATATTGTCAAATGACCCTAAAGCTGACTGAAGATTTACAGAAGAATCTCACGATACTGAGTAACAAAATGAGCAGACAAAATTCAGTGTTAAGAAGTGTACTTGAATAAATGTATACTAAGAAGATCAATGCAGTGATGTATTCTCAGTTATTATGCTGTAGTCAGACCTGTGAACACATCAGTTGAGTGTTGCATGGCAGTCAATGTGGCAAACAGATTATGAGATGTTATTAAAAAAGGAACAGAGAAATAGAAAACATCATGCAGCTCTTGTGTAAATGCATGATATGCCATCTCCTTTTCCATTGTACATGGTCTTTGAGAAGATGCACTATAATATAAAAGAATAAAAGAAGGAGTGGCTTCTCCCATCAGTCAAAAGGGGTCTTAAGACGGGAGTTGGGTACGTTCATTCAGAGAGCTTTAAATTAAGTATGAAGAGGGGTGGGGGTGTAACTGGGGTCACTAATATGGAACCTCTAAGTAATGTCCCTGTGCTTGCAGGAGAAGGATGTGCTTGTAAGACCCCACAGTCTTGTCCCTTGGTGAAGGAGGAGGACGACTCACCCCTTTGTAGGAAGAACACAAGGGCTGGTATTAAGTTGGAGGCTGTGGAAACACCTGAGTGTGGTCGTGAGGATATTAGGGTACTGCCACTCACAAGGAGGCCAAGCTCAGGTGCCTTTACACTAATGCGTGCAGCATGGGTAATAAACAAGAGAAGCTGGAGGCCATTGTGTATTCAGATAGATAGTTTTGATATAGTTGCCATCACGGAAATGTGGTGGAACAACTCCCACAGCTGGAGTGCTGTGATTGAGGGCTACCGAGTCTTCAAAAGAGACAGGCTAGGTAGGAAAGGCGGTGGCATAGCTCTCTATGTTAAAAAAGGCTGTGAACGTGTGGAAATCAATGGCAGTAAAGACAGAGTTGAAAGCTGATGGCTCAGAATAAAAGCTAAGGCCAACAAGACTGACGTTATTGTGGGAGTCTGTTACAGGCCACCCACCCAGGATGAAGAGGTGGACGAGATGCTTTATAGACAGTTGGGTGAGGTCTCAAGGTCACTCCCCCTTGTTCTGGTGGGGGACTTCAACTTCCCAGACATCTGCTGGTATTATAATATAGCTGACAAGGAACAGTCCCGTAGGTTCCTAGAGTGTACGGGAGACAACTTCCTGACACAGCTGGTGAGGGAGCAGATGAGGGGAAGTAAAATCCTGGACCTGCTGCTTGTTAACGGAAAAGGTCTGGTGGGGGATGTAAAGGTTGGAGGCTGTCTGGGTCAAAGTGATCATGTGATGCTAGATTTCTCAATCCTTGTTGAACCACGGGGGGGAGTCAGCAGAACTATCACCTTGGACTTCCGGAGTGCAGACTTCATCCTCTTTAGGAGCATGGTTGAGAGGGTCCCTTGGGAGGCAACTTTGGAGAGCATGGGAGCCCAGGAAGGCTGGGAGTACTTCAAGGAAACTGTTTTAAAGGTGCAGGAGCTGGCCATCCCAAAGTCACGAAAGACGAGCCGACGGGCAAGGAGGCCAGGCTGGCTGAACAGAGACCTTTGGCTGGATCTCAAGAACAAAAGGAAAGTTTATGGTCTCTGGGAGAGAGGGCAAGCTACTTATGAGGATTACAAGTACTTGGTGAAGGGAGAAAATTAGAAAAGCCAAAGCGAGGCTAGAACTGAACTTGGTCTCTAAGGTAAAGGAGAACGATAACATTTTTATAAACACATCAACAGCAAGAGGAAGGCTAGAGAGAATCTCCATCCATTTTTGGATGCCAAGGGCAACTTGGTCACCAAGGATCGGGATAAGGCTGAGGTACTTAATGCCTTCTTTGCCTCACTCTTTAATAGTAAAACTTGTTACTCCCTGGGAACACAGCCCCCTGCACTGGTAGATAGGGATGGGGAACAGAATAAGCCCTTCATGATCCATGACAAGATAGTTTTGGACCTGCTACAAAAGCTGGATGCTTACAGATCCATGGGGCCGGATGGATTGCACCCTAGAGTGCTGAGAGAGGTGGCGGATGTGGTAAAGCCAAACCACTCTCCATCATTTTTTGGCAGTCCTGCCTAACTGGGGATGTCCCAGTGGATTGCAAACTGGCGAATGTGAAGCCCATCTTCAAAAAGGGATGGAAATATGATTCTGGAAGCTACAGGCCTATCAGTCTCACCTCGGTGCCCGGGAAGGTTATGGAGAGAATAATCTCAGGAACCAACATGGACCAGTTAAAGGTCAACTAGGGGATCAGGCCTAGTCAGCATGGGTTTATGAATGGTAGATCCTGTCTGACAAACCTGATTTCATTCTCTCACAAGGTGACCCTCTTAGTGGATGAGGGTAAGACGGTCGATGTGGTCTACCTGGACTTCAGTAAGGCCTTTGACACTGTCCCCCATAACATTCTCATGGAAAAGCTGGCTGCCCGTGGTCTGGATGGGCATATGCTCTGCTGGGTGAGGCACTGGCTGGATGACAGGGCCCAAAGAGTTGTGGTCAATGGAGTTGAATCCAGTTGGTGGCTGGTCACAAGCGGTGTCCCCCAGGGCTCAGTGCTGGGACCGCTTCTGCTTAACATCTTCGTTGATGAACTTGATTAGGGGATTGAGTGTACCCTCAGTAAATTTGCAGACGACACCAAGTTGGGAGGGAGAGTTGATCTGCCAGAGGGAAGAAAGGCACTGCAGAGGAACCTGGATAGACCGGATTGATGGGACAAGGTTAATGGCATGAGTTTCAATAGGGCCAAGTGTCGGGTCCTGCATTTTGGTCACAACAATCCCAGGCAACCTTACAGGCTTGGGAAGGAGTGGCTGGAAAGCTGCCTGATGGAAAGGGACCTTGGTGTGCTGATGGACAGTTGGCTGAATATGAGTCAGCAGTGTGCCCAGGTGGCCAAGAAGGCCAGTGGCATCCTGGCTTGTTTCAGGAATGGTGTGGTGAGCAGGACTAGGGAAGTCATCCTGCCCCTGTACTCGTTAGGACGTTAGGAAACACTTCTTTACAGAAAGGGTGGTTAAACATTGGAATAGGCTCCCAAGGGAGGTGGTTGAGTCGCTGTCCCTGGATGTGTTTAAGAGCTGTTTGGATGTGGTGCTCAGAGATATGATTTAGCAGAGAGTTGTTAGAGTTAGGGCACTATGGTTAGGCTGCAGTTGGACTTGATGATCTTTGAGGTCTTTTCCAACCTGAGTAATTCCATGATTCTATGATTCTATAAAATATTCTGATGAGAATCACATCTACTATAACAAGCACAGAGCCCTTTTTATTACAGAAAACAGGATGAAGGGTAAAGTACCATGAATAGTTCAGCAGATATTGTTGGTAGAATTGTTCATGTAAGAGTAGCTTGGTGCAGTATTTTTTTTTTTCATACAATTCATAATTTCGTTGTAGACTTCCTTGCAATATGATTCTGTGGGGATCAAAACTGCTTCAAAAGATTTGGCAAGTTATCAGATATGTAGCTATTAAGCATGTGGTTTGAAGAACTTCTGGCTCAGGCAGGATCTAAACTACTACCTGTGGGAAATTTCAAGAGGGGAAAGATCAGTCTGTTCATATATTCCTTGATGACATCCTGATAGCCATAGAAAAGACATCTCAAATCATTTGGAAGAGATCACCAGGTTATACGGACCAGTAATATGCACATAGTAAATTGGCTCACATTACTGTGAATAAATAAAAATGTTTGCTATGAAATTGATAAAAAACTTGACTAGGACAAAGAACCTAAATCCAGTTCTCAAAAGACTAATCCAGAAATAATATTAAAAAAAAAAAAAAAGGCAAAGAAATATGTGCAATATTTGCTTATTTTTTCTTTTAATCTGTATATTATGAATGCACAGATCAAAAGAGTATCTTTTGAATTCAGTGTGATGATAATACAACTAAGCAATGACTTTGAGAATTGTGGATAGTGAAATCTCATTTACAGTATCTGAGCTCTTAGAAAACTGCTAAACAGAGGATTCACATATAAAGAATAAGCCTACTGCCATGCAAATTATTTCTTTGCCTAGAAAACTATGACCTTGCCACAGACAGATCCTATTGGATTGACTAGCATGGCAATTTGATGAAGGTCTAAAGTGACAGCTCAGACATGAATTCTCTCTCATTTAAACAAATGTTAAACTTCACCAGTATGACATAAACAAAGTTTACCTGACGCTTATTGTGACAACTTAAAGTTTAGTTAAACCAAATTGTCAAGATACTAATCATATCTAAGCTAAACAGATTTATTATAGACTATTAATTCTACTTGTATTGCATTGTTATCCAAATTAAATGAATAAATAAAGATCACTCTACTGATATTACAGGCAAATAGCAAATATGCTCTCTCTGTTTTCCTCACACGCACTCGGTAGCATCTTTTAACCTGATTTGCCCACTTTCTAAATGGCAAGCCTTGATCCGTATAACATTTCTAACCATGACCTCACCCATGTTTCAGCCCACTGGCTAACAATGAGCAAACTAAATAATTGAATGAAATCTCAGTGGGAAAATAGCATAAAGAACATTAAAAAAGCTGACTCCTATCATCAACACTCTATAAGATTTATGGAATAGCCCATCAGTTTCTGAAAAGTGTTCCTTAAAGAGCGCAAAGGTTACTAAATTATGTCTTTAGCCGCTTGGTGAACTTGACAGTACTCTCCATAAGAACTCTTCTCCATTCTACTTGTTGAAGCATGCAACTTGCCCTACTCTGAAGGTCAGTATGACGATGTTGAACCACTACAGCATAGTGGAGCACTTCAAAGATCTAAAGTGCTAGATTAAAACAAATACACAAACAAAAGGAAAATCAAAAATTCCTTAGTTCAGAAAGCATTAGACTGAATTGACTTATTTGTCTTGGTGCCCATACAATAAAATATGCAGACAATAAAAGCTCCATATAGTTACTGCAGGGAGAAAAAGGCATGAACAAAGAAATTCCATTTTTTCCTAGAGGAACAAAAAAAAGTTTATCTACACAGTTATTTTTATGTTTCATCTTACATGCTGTGGCAGTGCCTCCACTCATTTATCTGTATTTTTATTGTGACATTCCAAATGGTTATCTATACAGGTTAGCTACATGCACCATGTTTTAAAAGTAAGTAAGAAAAATACTTATAGATACATGAAATATATAGATAACTTTTTCTATCAAATTATTGATGTGACTGAAGAATTATGATGGAGAAAGAAAAGTCAGAAATATTTAGGCAGGACCTAGTTTTCTGACATTGTTTGCAGTTCTCCCCAGTTTATAACAAATCCCATATCATGACTTTGGTGGAGCAAGCGCAAGGAGACAAAGATCTCACTCTTTTTTTCATTCCCTTCGGCAGTAGCAGCAACTACTCTCAGCTCCACAGGGAATTATACATATACATAGACAAAGGAAAATAACCTCTTCTGCTTTTTATTATTTACAGTTTTATTTATTTTCTCTTTTATTTCCTGTTGTCAGAGTGATATTCTAGTACTCTGAAATCACTTCACTCCCTCCAGGCACAACACACTTGCATTCCCACCAGACCTCTCTACGTATGAATTCTTCCTAGCCAGACTCAGAGCAAGATGAGAAACTACAGCTATCTGTAGAAAGTGGAAAGTTAAATTTAATCAGGTAATACTTGCTAACTACCAAGTAGAATCAAGTAAAGTGCTTTCGCCTGTGCCTTCATTTACAAATAAGTTGTGAGAGGGTAGCCCTGCAAATGATACAGATACAGTGGATGTCCATAAAAGGCTATATTGTCCTATGTTCTCTGTCTTCGGTTGTCTGGGTTTCTTTGAGAAACAGCCGGGTAGGCTGAGCTGGCAATTAGTCTGAGAAACAAAGACTAATTGCCCAATTATTCTAAGGAGGACAGCTGAGAAAGTTAGTGCCCAGAGCCAATTGGAATAGGTCCATGTTTAAAAGCAAATTCCAGGCTGTTATGTTGGATAAATGCTCTCCCCTTGACGGATTTTTTTTTTAATTTTTAATTTTTTTTTTTTAATTACAGTGAATTCTATAATAGTTTAGGTTTTTCCCCTAAACTATGGTGCTTCATGTAGAAAGGTCAATTATACATTCTGCATTGTGATGTTATTAAACTTTGCCTTTAGCTATCTAACCAAAAGTGCACTTTGGAGAACTTGAAAGTGCGTCTAAATCATTGTTCTAGTGAGAATTAAAGAGTATGCTTTTGAAGTGAATATACCCCTTATAACACTTCAGTGTATAATGTGGAGCACCCTTAGAGCATGTGGTCTGGATATGTTTCAAGCTAAACTAGATTAAAAGATGAACTAGAGAATTGTGCTTATTGCCACCCATCCACTAACAAGCATTCAACTTGCAGGGCTAGACTGGAGATACTGTGAAATAAAAATCTTACAAATGTATACAGAGTGAATATCATGTCTTAAGCACCAATTGTTTCCCTCTACAAAACCGCTTATATTTGTAAGAGCAAATAGTGTTGCTGTTTGCTAATTCATATATAACAGTAGACTCACTGTATTAGATTCCTCTCCTTAATTGACCTCTAGAGTAATCTTTTATCTGTGTTGAGAATAGAAAATACATAGAGAAATAAAACTCAGCAGGCTAAAATTAGCCTTTGTGAATAATACCCATTGTATTTTATTCAAAACACTAAACATCTATGTTTTAGAAAGTTCTATTTATTTCTTTTTATAGTGTTTTTTATAACCAAATATTCTTGTATGGTGAGATGCATTGTTGCATTAATACATTTATAAAGATGTATATTTTGTATATATCTAGTATATTAGACATAGCAAGCTTATTTTAAACCATGCAAGAAATTCAGGCTCTTTTGCACTATTCAGAAGGAACATGCGACCTTTTCTTGTTTCCTGGTGAAAAAGCAAGATATGCACAATGTGAAAACAGGATCGTGGAAGATTCATAGCAGTAGTTCAGCCTTAAGATATTATTTTTGAGTGGTGAATTAAAAAATAGAAACCATATTCACTAGTCAATTATACATTTTTTAAATGAGCTTGCAAGAGTACATCGCCAAATTTTATTAGATAGTTAGTTTTTACATTGCCAGCAGGAGATCTATATGAAATATTACAATAAAAATGTGTTTCTTCAAGAAGCAGTAATGTAATAAAATGCATCACTAGTTTTGATTGCATTGATAGCTTGTAGGAAGAAAATTCCCTTTAGGGAGATGTGCTTTGTGTTCATAAGCAATATGAGAGACTTTATTTTGCCGTGTGTTAAAACCATGGGAGCCATTAGGTTTGTATAATAAAATCTTGTAAACACTGATAGTTTTATGGTTAGACTTTTCAACAGCTGTTTTCTATAAGATTCTGTGGATGCTTGAAGTCATAACACTTTTCAAAAAGACCATATTAGCTATTTATTAACTCAACATACGTTTTCACTTTCCTAACTTAGACAACCATGAAAAAAATGTTCCAATTTCAATCAATTGCAATAAAAGTTATTTTCAATTTTGTGTAGTAAGAAACAGTTTTGGAGGGTCCACTGACTTTAGAGCATAGATAATATTTTCTAGAAAGCATACAGAATCCAAGAGCTCCCTTGAGACAAGACTGATGTGAAAAGAACTTTAAATAAAGAGAAAAAAAATCAACTTCACCTGAAATAAATAAATATTCAAAATTGCTGAACAGAGTAGGACTGATTAATGCAGCTAAAAAAAACTTGTGTTATGGCTGTGTTTAAACTGCCCTGCTGTCCATCTGTAACCTTTTATATAAGTCTGTGGACTCAAACCGAATGTTGTCCTTCAGTTATCTGGAAATAGTTGCCTTGTGTAATTGAAATGTCAGAGGCAGCTCAGTAGAACACAAAATACAGACGTCTTTTGTATGGTAGTGAAAATAGTCTTTGAGGATTTAAACAGTATCAAAGAGATGGGACAATTGTATTGAGAAATCTATGAAAAAGTAGAATGGAAAATGAACTCAATGGGTTTAGTTGATCCAGTCAAGGATTAAGCTCTACCATGAGACTGCAGGGATGTGGTTGTAAGAAAGTTTACATTTCCATATATGTAGCAATGATAGGCAATTTTAAGAGTTTTGTTTTTTCTTCTTATGTCTTTAGAATAAAATTTGGAACTTAATCCATTAGTGCAAAAGAAAAGCCCTCCCTGTGCTTCAGCAGCAAAGGAATTATATTAAATGAAACACATTTAATGGGACAGAAGTTCTTCTCTAGAATAGAACCATAATTTGTGTATGTGTTAACTCCAGTTAGCCAGTGAATGTTTGAGTTCTATAATCATGAATTTATTTTCTTTCCTAACTTTCCTACCTTGCAGGATAAACATTTAATTTGCTTTTTCATGGTTCATTTAGGCATTCCTATGTCCTTGTGCCTTGACTAGGTCCAAATGAACAATCACATGTCTATTACCTGTAAATATCAGCTGTTTTTTTCCCCCTAACAAATATAATAAGCCCCTCCCCACAATCAACCCCCCCCCAAAAAAACCATCAAACACGTCTTATTTCAACAATAATTAAAGATGAGTCCATTCCCTCATATTTTATTTATTTACTTTCTTTACCTACATCTTGTTCAACATTAAATTAAAAAAGAAGCTTTTGTTTGGTGACCAGTTAGTTCTCCAAAAGCACTTGGAAAACTTCTATTTCTCAGCTCTAGCAGCTAATCTCACTAGTGTCTGTTAAAGATCCAAAGCTGGTAGTAGATAAGTAAGTCAAACAAGACAGATATTTTCTCTTACTTTCTCTTTTTCATCAGTCAAACCAAGGAGGTTTTCTCTCCTCTTTCTCTACCTGCCATTTAAAAAATCACCAATAAATGACCAAACAAGCAAATGTGAATGAAGCTCCTGCACAAACATTTAAAAGAAAGAACATAAAAGGGCTGTATGAAGATAAAGTACATTTTGTTTTTTAATTTTTTTTATTTATTATTATTATTTTTTTTTCTCCTAGTAAAGAAACAAAAAGAGCTCAGTGAGGACAATTTTATATGAAAGGCCCATGTTCGCAGACCTGAATTAAAATCCGGTCTTGAATGACTGGATTGGAAAATTCATGTTGAGGAAGAAACTGACCAGGGATTGAACTTTTTCTCCTAGGTGTTGAGAAAAATTCTGCTCCCAAGTACTTCAGCTAACAGTATAATGCATAAATACCTAGAACACAATGAATGTTTCTGAATGCTCTTAGAGGGAGAAAAAACAGTAGTCTTTTACCATTGGTGGTACAGGTATTACAGTACCATAGAGGAATACCCAAATCCTTTAGTGGACACCAAGAATGGAGGTGTAGATTGACTGTTCAACAAACCCTAACTTGAATTGGCTCAAATCATAAATTTCAATGGAAAATAACCATCATAAATACATGTCCTTGTGTCTGAGATTTGACTGTTGTAAATTAAAATAATTTAAAATGTGTGAGATCATTACTTTTAAAATTGCTACTTTCTACTTCTTTCCTTTTTTCTTTTCTTTCTTTCATCCACCTCCCTGTTTTTTTAAGTCTCTACTAACTTACTCTTGTTGAAGATTAAAAGCTGTTTTTCAACATGCTCTCACTTTAAATCTTATATTCTAATAGCACTAAAAGGAGACTTCATGAAGCAAGCCTCCAAATAAAACATTCACTCTATTTGCTGGTGTTTCAAGCATTAAATTAATATTCTTGAAGTTCATTCATTAAGTCCCTAACCTGTAATTAGGATTCAGGCCATGCTGCTGATTAGACAGGAGAAAGAAATCAGCCCACAGAGAAAGGCAGCTTTTCATTTTAATCCAATCAGGGAGAGCAAACACACTTCAAAAAGGGTTTCTGTAGTATATAGATATAATTATTATGAAAGCAAAGGGAAAATGAACTTGGAACCATAATGAACATGAAATAAGGTGTTTTGGCCTTGAGAACTCCCAGCAGCAATGTTACTTTTCTTAGTACCAATCCTACTGAACAAAACTTGGCAAAGAAGACAAAAAGTTTTTTTCATAATTTTTCTAATGTGTTCATTATGCTCCAAAATGTCTGAGTTGATTTATTACATTTGGCAGATCCATACAAATGAATGGCAAGAAGGTATTTGCTGTCAGTATGGAAGCAAGCAAGAAGATCATGGCAGACACTTTAGGGAACAAAACCAAAACAACTAAATAATAAAACCAATCAATCAAACAAACAAGCTATCAAAAACAAAACAAAACAAAACAAAAAAACCAACAATCCTTTAAACTATTTCTGAGATGTGGAACACTACTAAAATAGCAGCTACTAGCCACCTCAGGGTTAAGGTCCTCCAAATATTTCTGGTATACAGCAAGGAAAAATGAAAATTTGTTGTCTTATGCGAGGGGTCTCTGAATTTTCTGAGTTTTGTGTAGACTGAACTGGCCTTAACCTACTCTGACAATCATTTTCTAGTCAAATTGGTATCGATGTGACTGAAAAACAGTAAGGACAGGACAAAATAATGGTGTGACGATCAGTTATATAAAATATAACATAAACAACACAAAAAAGAAGTAGAAGCATGACATAACTTTACCACATTCATTGGTTACTGATATTGTAGTGTGGTTTTTTTTGTGTGTGTGTTCCAATCACTAGTGTAAGGAGAAATACGCAGGGCTAGAGTACTGTATCATGTTGTGGTTATATGGCATAGTTATATGTTATGACCTTGAGTCCTCATGACATGAGGTTGTCACAAACATCCAATGGAATTCTGAATTCTAAGGATACAGAAGTAATCCAACAATGCAGACAACTTTCTTATGGATTTGTATTCAAAGCCACTCTAACACAGGACAAAAGTTGTAAAACTGATTAGAAGAGTTGAATTCACAGTGTGAGAATGGGGCAGAATAATAGACAGAAAACAGGAAGACAACAACAGCACAACAGGTAAAACTTGATTGCTGAGAAAAGATTAAGACTTCTTTCTACAAGAGTGAATGTTATGCCAAATTAATTGATTAAAAGTGGGAGACCAGCTATGCCTTTGAAGAGGTTAAACTCTGAATAACAGCTGTTATAAGTAATGGAAGAAAAACTGAAGTTTTCTTATGACATTGAAACTGAAGATCCTTGCCTACACGGTGAAGAAAAGTCAAGAAACTAAACTTTTGAGTTTGCAAAATCAAATGCCAAAATATAGAGGACAAAAAAAAAAAAATAAAAAAAAAATTAGGAACTTCTTAGAATCTGAATTTTCTAAAGTCCATACAATTTTCAATATTCATTCATGCTAGAAATATTGTTAAACTTCTTTATCAGGAAACACTTTACGGAAAGGGTTGTTAGACACTGAAATAGACACTGCAGGGAGGTGATTGAGTCACCATCCCTGAATGTGTTTAAAAACCGTTTGGCTGTGGTGCTCAGGAACATGATTTAGTGGAGGGTTGTTAGGGTAGTATCGTTAGGTTGTGGTTGGACTCGATGATCTTTAAGGTCTTTTCCAACCTGAGCATTTCTATGATTCTACGGAAAATCTAAAGAAAAAACTACAGCATTAAGATTATCTAGTCATGTACAAAACACAAAACAGTGAAATCTATAGTAACTATTGTATGGTGAATATATAATGCTTATTGGAGTCTTCGTTCAGATCATAGACACACCAGAACATTACAGATTTCAACCAGGAGCTATTATTTGGCCATAGAAGTAAGAGTTAATAAAATACAATCTACTTTGTTTTATCCTGCTTTTCTGCTTTTATTATTATTTTATTTTATTTTTATTATTATTTTGTTTAGAAGCAAAATTGTTCTAAAATCTTAACCGTGGTCTGCAAATGCTTAGGTTTCTATTGTTACTATTCAAACAATTTCAGAAGTGAACAAAAATTCCCCTTTCTTTGTAACTCTCTTATGGATCTCTGCTCTTGATAAGCAGAGAAGTGCAGATGGAACTCTTCTTAATAATTAATTGATTTATCAATTGGTAAAAGTATTCAAGTTTATATTCTTTAAAAAATTCTGTTTCTTTCTTTTTTTTTTTTTTTTTTTTCCCCATAACTTCTTCAAAGTTTCACATTTATGACTGATATCTTACCAAACTGAAGTCTCTGCCTAGTGACATTTCTGGAAGTTACACTGGTAAAATCATCAAGACAATTCATAAACTACAAGAGATGGCACATCCTTTGAGAACATATGTGATGTACAGACAAGGACACCACCAAGCTCAAAAATTAAAAAATTAAAGAAGATTAATAATCTGAGGAGATTAAGAGGTACATCTCAAATTTTGTCTAATTTGTTTATATGATGACAGGTACAAAATCACGTAGGAAGAAATTTAAAATCTTAGAAAGTTATAAAAAGAATTAAAAAAAATTTAAATGCAAAAAGAAGAGCAAGTGTGAGAATGGAAAGCAATTACAAAAGGAGAAGGTGATATCTAATTTTAAAAATGACTTCTGACCTGGAATCTGTTAAACATGTTGCTGGATGATAATGCAAAGGAGCCATAACATGATATTTATGAGAACAGAAAGACTTCTAAGGAGTACTGCTTTGGGAAAGTGGGACAAATTAAATGCAAAGTAGCAGAATTTCTGGAGGCCGGAAAATAGGAAAACCGTGATTGATTGCTCAACATCATTCCTGGCTGAATTCTACTCAAAGCTATATCTAGTTGAACAATGCAGTGTCACTACAAAAAACAAACAAAAAAAACCAACCAAACAAACCCACAAACAAACAAACAAAAACAAAAAACTATTATTATTATTATTATTATTATTATTATTATTATTATTATTATTTAATATAATGAGACAAACTGGAGCATAGAGATGTTGTAGAGTAGGACACTACAATTTCTGGGAGACAGGGTGTACTTACAGAGATAGGGCATAATTTATAGTTCTGGAAGTTATTAAGTCCATGACATCTCTTGTATTGATAGTGGTCTCAGAAGCTCTTGACAGCGATTGCATTTTACAACTCTATCACCACAGAATCACAGTTTTGCCAGAATCACTGATGTGGGTGTTGCTGAGAAGCTCCGCATTTACCGTGAGTATCAATATGCACTAAAATGATCATTTTAATATGTCTTTGTTTCTGGATAGAGACATCTGTATTGTAGTAATCAAGATGTAAACTGTAAGGAGAAAGCATAGATGAGAAATTTGAAAATTTTCTTTCTGAATAGGAAAATTGTTACATGAGGAGTAGCTTGGAGAAGTACTCCTGACATACTTGACCTAGCTTGGTTGCCTGTCCAGAGTGACCCAGCTGAGCACTGAAATTAAATTCTGGTAATATAAAACTTATTGTCTGGAATATAAAAAAAAAAAGCAAGCAGAAAGTCAGAAAGCAAGTTTCAGCCAGATCTGAAAAAAGAAGAAAACCTGAAATCATATATGCATGGTAACTTGTTTTTTTTTTTTTTTTTTTTTTTTTTTTCTGAAGCTTGTGGCAGCCTCCTATAGATACACCCTGATGTAGCAAAAGCTTCCAGTAGTTCTTTCCAGTAGTCTTCATTTCCAGTGCCATCTCCCTTCACACTATTTAGAACAAACTTATTTTTGACCCTAAGTAGGTTTTAGATCAGACTGAGTCCGAATTTTGCATTCCAGGAGTGTATAAACAGGAGGGAGGATGACTGTTTATGAGGGTGGATAGTGATAGTACAAGGGGGAATGGTTTTAAACTAAGGTAGGAGATATTAGGAGGAAGTTTTTCACACAGAAGGTGGTGACGCACTGGAACAGGTTGCCCAAGGAGGTTGTGGATGTCCCATCCCTGGAGGCATTCAAGGCCAGGCTGGATGTGGCTCTGGGCAGACTAGTCTGGTGGTTGGAGACCCTACACATAGCAGGGGGGTTGAAACTAGATAATCTTTGAGGTCCTTTTCAACCCAGGCCATTCTGTGATTATTTACAGAATACATTTAGGAGTTATACATATGGAGTTCATAGATTTAGTGTTAAGAGCAATGAACTACAATAAAAATAATAAAGATTCATCCAATTCAGTTTCAAACAGGATCACGATTGGGTTTAGCAGCTATGTCCTTCATATAGGCTATACAGCAGATTCTTGCACCTTAGTTTTCATAGGCAAGCTAGAAACTGGGGATAGATATAGGAGAGGTTGAAAGACTGAATTTCCACAACAGAGTCAAAAGTATTCACAGGCCCGGAGTCCCCTTGAGCATTAGAAAGTGCCTCCTCTCTTTGGTTCCAAAAGTAGGATGGTACAGGTTTTTTGTAGTCATGGATATGCGCTTGAAGCTTCAGTTTTAGCAGCTACTAAGATGTAATAGTTCATACTGGAAACCTTTGGAGGTGTAACATACACAGGATTGGATTCCCTAAGGACTTATTGCAAAAAATGACAGTCCTCTGGAGGGGAGTAGGGAAAAGTTTAACTTTTTCATACTTTTTCAGACTTGCAGGAGTTAAAAAAAGAAGACAGGAAGAAAGACAAAAACAGGCTATTAAGCATCCTGATTATACTGGAAGTACTATGTAGTAGAAATAAATCTTGCCCAGATGATATCAATAGTGTGATAGCTTTTGGAGTGAGTGACTGATTTACCAGAAGGCCCAGACAGTCAGCCTTTGAGCTGGTGCTGGTGCACATCCGTGCATGCCAGATGCAGGCAGGACTTGACATTTACCTTTGCCAGACTTCATGAAGCTACTGTTTAATCATTTATCTAGACTGTTGAAGTAACTCTGAACATCTGCATGGATATCTGATGTGTTGGTACTCCTTACAGTTTTTTTTGTTTGTTTTTTTTTTTTGTCATCTGGAGTCTTGCTGAAGATCTATTGGTTCCCATCATCCAGGTCATTAATGAAGATGTCAAACAATATGGGTTCTAGTATAAACCCTTGCAATACAGCACTAATTACTCCAGCAGGACTTCCTGTTGCTGATCACAACCCTTTAAGCCTGGCAGTTCACTCCATTCTTAGTCCACCTCTTTCTCCAACTTATCTAGCCCATACCTCATCAACTTATCTATAAGGATATAATGACAGTTTCAAAAGTCTTCTTAGAGTTGAGGGAAATTATATCCATTGCCTTCCTAGTCCATCCTCTTTTTCCTCATCTGAGATGCCATGGAGTCCACCTTCCCTCCTCTCAATGCCTTTTGTCCTCTGCAACACACTGTTCCCTAGCTCGCAACCCTTGTGTGTAAAGGACCTTCCCTGCCGCACCGCTCTGCCCCAGCCTCAGTGAGGGGCACCATGTACACCCACAGCCTTTGACATGCATCCTCAGGAACTCACTCCGAATGGTGGCTCCTGGTAGGCTAGGGGCAGCTTGTCAAAGTGTGGTGCTGGAGTCTATGCACTGTGGCATGCCACCATCATTGCTCAAATTGCACATAGTGCCACCAGCAGAGCTTCTGGCCTCTTTCTGTGCAAATTGCTGTGATTTTGACTGCCTTTGCTGGCTGCACCCTCAACATGACAGAGACATATCATTGCCAGAATCTTAGGCTACTGCAATAGCAGTACACTTGTTAAATGTCCTTTCCAGAGATCCTAAGAATTAGACCACAACTCTGCTGCAGAGGAGACGCTATTACAATACTTCGGCACTGGAGAAGCAAATTCCTTCCAATTTCTTGTTCTGAAGACTAGATAAACTACACATACAAAAAGCTTTAATATCCACAAGAGCTCTATCCCCCGAGTAAAAGCTGTAGTAAGTGGTAGCATTTCAAAATGTTCAGAAGCCAAGTTTTACAAGACAGTGAAAAAAACAGTTTTACTGGTTGCACAAAGAAGCCTAAGACTGAAACAATACAGATAGAGTTCAAGCAGAATCAATTTTCTTGTTGATTACAGTATTCAGACAAGTGTTCTTATTGCAAATCTCTTATTAGTATTGTTATTTTTACTAATGGGATATCTCTTGACTAGTCTTTGGGCTAATAAAAAACTTACTTAGATATCTTTTTCATGCTATGTTCTGAATAAACATAAGTAAATAAATTCAAGTAGATAAAACCATGAAATTTTAGAATACTTTAACATGCTTGCATTTTTCATTTTTTTCTCCACATTCTTCATAGTGGAAGTAACCACTGGCGGCATCTATTTCTCTACCTGGTAGTGCTAGCAGATTTATATATTGCTTTGTCAGACCTTTCACTCTTTGTCACAGTAAATGCAGGGCCAGATACACACATTAATCCCAGGAGTCTGTGTTCTTAACAGTTCTACTGCTGGTATATAAGGCTGTAAAAAGAAAAAAACAACAAAAAAAAAGTAGTGAAATTCTAACGAGGCTAAACTGTATATGCTCGATTAACTGAATATTTTGTTTATATCCAGTAATATCAAAAATAGTCTCAACTGTAATCTGAAAGCTTTGATTTCCACCTGTGTTCATTTGTTCATTTTTTTCTTAGTCTAGCAGGGAATTCTCATTGAGTTTAATTGTATGAGATCATGATATTAGAAGAGACTTGTTCCTTTTTTTTTGTTTTGTTTTTGTTTTTTTTTACTCCCTAGCATGAATTAGTACATTTGGTACTGATTAGATGTTCATTTAGGAACTGTGAAAGGAAATCCACTGAGTAACAGTCTTTGAGTTGCTTTACACAATCAGATTCTTGCGTTAGAAGATTCTGAATGTACCTTAGAACATCATAACAAAAATGCTTTAGAAAAGGAGGTAATATTTTTCTCTTAGGGTAGTGTATGAAAGTTGATATTTATTTAAGTAAAATTACAAAATTAGAAAGTACGTGGAGCTCTGTAATCTTTGTAATGTTTAAATGTTACTTTTACTTGATCTGAAATCTTCTCAATTAACCATGCACACTTTTTACAAGATTGTCTTTTTTTTTTTTTTTCTTTACCAGACAACACGTGCTTAACCTGCAAAACAATGAGTTATTTTTTTTCCCTTAGACTCTGTCACAACAGTATTACTACTCCAGAGTGCTTCATCCTGAGCACAGTATGATACCTTCTGATGTTAAACAGTCAGCAACAAAACCAAATGTATGGGAAGAATTTCAAACAGGTAGATTACTTTTTTATCTTTTTCCTGAACTGTTAGGTTGTTTTTTTTGTTTTTTTTTTTTTTTAACGTTGCTGCTCATGAGTATCTGTCTAGAAAGAACTGGATTTTCTAGGTGAGGAAGAAAGAGAAATACATTATGTTTTGGGGAGAAAAAAATGACGTGGCTTTAAATTTCCTAAAGTGAAAAAAAAAAGCATGTACAAGAGTCCAATCCTCTGACTTTTCAATGAAGCTATTTGTAGCAGGATTTTCAGAGTTCAAAAGAGCCATCTCCCTCAGAAGTATGACAGTTACTTGATTTATCTTCCTAAATTGTATCTTCTAGTTCAAGCTACTCTACTGCAAAGAAGAAACTGGTTCCATTTGCAAAGACAAATTTTGCCTGCTACTCTATGACTTCCATGCATTTTCATTTTTAGGTTAACTTCAAATCCAGAATAAATGCTGCTATAAGAAAAATATGACAACTGTACATTTTGTATATGTTGGGCAATGTCATGCATATGAAATTGTAGATAATGTGAAATACAAACTTTCAAGGAATAAAGATGGACACCTCTATCTAAACAGGATACAAACTTCAAAATGTTTGATCTGTTGTTATTAGAAGTATTTCCTTTGTATGCAGGCAAATTCTTGTCACAGTGATTTGCGTGCATGTAAAGTTTTTGCTTTGGTTTACACACCTGTCTGAAGTCAGGAGGCACTTAAGTTAATATCAGTTGGATCTCAGCATTTGCCATCACAGAAGATCAGAATGAACAAGTCACCTTCTTTAAATTGAAATTGCAAGGTGTTGGTTGCCATCCTGAGACCAAAGCAGCTTTAGATGTAATAACTGGGGAAAACTCCCACTGAATCCACCAGCATGAAAATGGTAGAGCCCCTTATGGGATCAACATGAAGAGACAACTTACAAAACAGTATCAATTGTCACATTATTGATAAATGTTGAAATGAATGGGCACTGGAATGTTGCTATTAGAAGAGTGTGTATGCAAAAAATGCCTAAGGTAATGCAGGAATTGCAAATAAATTCTTGTTCCCATGTTACTGAAGTACAATTGGTAGAAATCCCTCAATTGCCATTTCCAGACATTTCTGATCAGGAAGATGAATCAGAGAGAAAGAAAGAGGATAAAATATTTGTCTGCTGCTAAGAATCATCTGGAAAGAAAAGATATTTTCTGTGGTTAGCAGCAATAAGCTTTTGAAGTCAGAATAAGAACAAGCAAATGAGCAATGTGTCCGCTCTTAAGCACTTTGCTTAAGATCAGAAAAACATCATCATCCTTCAAGTGTCTACAGGCTTCCTTTCTGTTATGGAGAGTTCTTTAATCACTTTAAATATTTTTGCTCATCAATTATTAATTTGTTCATGTAAAGATTATTTAAGAAAGTAGTTTGGATCAAAAGGATGATACAGTAATCAAGTAACAACATCCAAGCCATAGAAGTTGTAATCTGGGACATTTAAGAAACAATACTAGACAGTCATGGGGAAAAATAAAGGATATGTGAGTTCTTGTAGAAACTGAATGTCATTTTACTCTAAAATATGTAATTGAAATATGGAGAAAAATGCTTTCAGTGGTGGAGAGATTAAAGATTTAGTCTAATGGGCAACATTTTTCTCATTGTCACAGTGGGAGCATAATTGTATTCTATATTACCTGCATTCTACAAATCTAGATTCGGACTTTAATTTAGGGATTATGAACAAATGAATGTAACAGAGTCATCTCAGTCCCTATAAAAATGTCCCTATAGCCTTGCAAATTATTGCCCTCTGCTCAGTGGAAAATGCGCTTCTTCTTTCCTTAGAAATGAAGGAGAACTGAGAATGGTTCACATGCTTCCTTTTTACATCCAGTAACACAGACTTATTAAAACATTATCTTACAAGATTCCTGACAAACTTATGCTTGGATAAATCCCCAGACATAGACTACCCAAGCTTGGAGTATCTCAGCATGCTTCTCCTGTTGCAAAGCTCTTCAGCGGCTGGCCTGATATGGTTTGACTGCCATCTCTTCCCCTCTTCCCTTCCACATTTCTTCTCTTATTTCCCATGTGAGTCTGTACAGGCAGGCAAGAACAAACATGAGCATATGACTGAAACACAGAATAAATTTATTTTCATTACCTTGCCGACTGAGGGATCCCTGCAGCAGCATCAGGACAGAAGCACAGAAGCATGGATGTAGGAACTGTTGAGCTCAGTTCATGCTGGAGAATCACCATCCTGCTGTTTACACCTGCTTATCAAGGATTTTTGTTTGTGTAGGTTACTACCATGCTGTGATCTTTGCTGTGCTTTGATTTTTTTCTGTACCAAGGCATGTCTGATTGGGTGCCTCCAATTCTACCAGACATCTAAGTTCTCTAAAGACAGATGTTCTACTTATGAAATACTGAGAGGATAAAAAGCAGTAGGTATGACATATGTATTTTCTTATATTACTACTCACCAAACTTTGTGTCTTCCAGCTGCAAGACCGCTTGAGCATACTTGAACGCCTCCTTGCTCACTTAATGTTCTCATCTTATCCTCCTTGCAAATCTTCTGCTTTTAACCCATTCCTCCCAACATTTAATTACTTGGCTTTGATGTCATTCCCTATATATCCTCTCTTTACAACTCTCAGGCATCTGTTTCTCACCTGGGCTCAAGAAGAATGCATTGCAGTGGTGCACAGTCTGTTTACCAAGACACTGAAAAATAGATGAATATGAGGTAGAAGAGGCAATTCTTTCTTTTTTTTTTTTCCTCTTCTTTTCATGACTATTTAAGAATGCAGAAAACTGGTTAAACTACCTAATATTATTCCCTTTCATGGAAAGTATATACATAAACTTTTGCAATCCTGATATTGAATTTGCTACTTTGGTTGCTTGACATTAAGTAAGTTATCATGCATGATTACTTAGCTATATAATTATATAGTGGGAAAACAGGGAATTTCTTTTCGACGTTCTGCAGTAATAGTAAAGTAAAGAATAAGAGAAGTTGTAATGCCTCTTTGGGGAATGGACAGCTGACAGTGAATTTTTATTAAGACTATATTCTATTTCTAAATGACAATGCAACGTGTTGCAGCTTTTTTGTCCTTAGTCATTAAATTGTTCATGTTACTGGAATCCTTTTGTTCAGGTAGATGATCAGAAACTGTATGAATAAACAAAGCATTAGAGCTGTGTCAGTATCAAACTTTAAAAAAAAAATGTCACTCTTCCTCCTGTTTATAAGCTCTCCATAAGTACTGGATGACTGCAAGGAGGTCTCCTCAGAGCCTTCTCTTCTCCAGGCTGAACGAATCGTGCTACTTTAGTCTTTCAATATAGGGGAGGTGCTCCATCCCTCTGTTCATCTTCTTCAGCAGGGCAGCAGAGAACTTCCAGCAAATTCAAAGATATAACCTAAATTGCTGTTTGAAAATGCTGTCTTGAATCTCAGTTTGAGAACTAACGTGCTGATCCTGTTATTTAACAGTTAATCATATTAATGGTTCAAGGGGAAAATACTGCATATTCTGATCAGCTGGTGTGTTTTGGTTCTGTTAACATGCTAGTTAATTTCCCTGTTACAGCTTGATTTGAAACTGAAATCTAGTATTCCCTCAGTTAAAAAAATCCATAAATAAGATGAAATGAAACTTTTACTCCAAACTTGGTTATTTCAGATTTTGCACATAAATGATCCATTCTTGCTTTTTCTTTCTTCTGTGTCAAAATTCTCTTAAGCCACCACTTCTAATTATTCAGTTGCTATTCCATATGAATAGCGCTTTTCTCAAAGCCAGTGTACTAAATGCTACTTTCATAATTATTCCAACGAAATCCTCATTTGAATGTCTTCAGATATTATGTTTATTAATTAAAAATACTCAGCTTACATAAACTAAAACTATTCTAATAATGAGGAAATGTCTTTTTGTGTTTCATCCAATACATTTGCAAACCAGAATTTATAATAATTTCATTTGAGTTTACTTGTGTTATAGTTCTAGGAAATTATATCTAATCTCAGTGAAAGTTTTTGATACAATTCTAATATATTGTCATAAATGAGGTTTTGCTTCTTAATTTTTTTGCATAGACTTACAGAAACAGCAATGAAATTAGTCTAGCCAGGTGATTATAGAAATATATGAATTTAAAGGAATTTGACTTACTTAACATTCTATTATTGTGGATTTCGAGAAAGGGATTGGTCAAATTCATCCAGATATTAAAAATATATACGTCAAAGTCTTCAGAAAGAATCATATTACTTAAACTCATAGACTTGTTATGTGATAGATTGCAAACAAATATGAAAGATGGTAACTTCTACCATGATGAGTAAAGAAAAAGTGGAAGTTTCTGTGAAGGGAAATAGCAAACATGAAATGTTCTCATCACTGCTCTTCACTCCAGAAGGGGTATCAATTTTTTAATAATGTGAGAAAAATAATTTTCTGAACTCTATGAAGTGCTTTGGTGGAGGTGGGAAAGCTTAGTGCCAGTCTCAGACTAGAAAAGGTTCGGAAGTCAAAGTAGAAAAATATCACAAACTTAAACCTTCCTAGTCTTACGTTTTCCTTCTACAGCTGTTCCCATTACTTTTTTTTTTTTTTCTCTTACCTAAATTAAGTAATTAATTATGAATAAAGTTATTTTCAACCAATTAGAGTCTGAGTCATCCATTCTCAGTTAATTTTGCAGTGACATACTACCATGAGCATGATTAAGAAAACAGAGACGGGAAGGCATATCCTTTGAGCTGAAGCTGAGGATACTTGGGTTGTATGGTCTGGAGAAGAGGAGGCTTAAAGGCAACCTCATTGCTCTCTGCTGCAACCTGAGGAGGGGAAATGGAGATGCCTAACTGTGCTCCTGGGAACAAATGATGTGCATGGGAACTGCACAAAGCTGCATCCAGGAAGGTTCTAGACTGGAAGTTAAGCATTTTATTTACTATTAGGGCGGTCAAACACTGAAAGAGTCTTTCCAGTGACTGTCAGTATTCAAGAGGTATTTGGATAATGCCCTAAAAAATATGCTTTAACTTTTTGTTAGCCTTGAAAGGGTCAACCTGTTGAACATGATGATCTTTCTAGGTTCATTCCAACAGAACTGTTCTTCATTTGTTCTAATCTAACATCAGGAAACTTTATTCTAGCTGCATGTGCCCTTGTAGAGGCTGTGATTTGTCATGAAACCTCCTTTTCCACTCCATATATCCACCTTGAACAGAAGTTGTAAATTGAATGCTGTTTCAAGTTTGCTGTTATGTGATAGTGATGAAAATCTGAGTACTTAAGTTGTTGTCATGTGCTGAAATGATAAAGTAGTTTAAATACAGTGCATGAAAAAAAATGCTACCCTAGTTTATGTCAGGGAATATATAGAATTTCTGAAACATTTCTATATATTATAAAGATTTTTGCTTATACTGAGTGTGCTTAGTCCTTCATCCTATGGTTCAATGAGATCCACCTGCAATACTCAACAGTGGGAAAGTGATTTCAGTCAGCAACTAGCAAGGTGATTGAAAATGGAGAGAGAAAAGTGACTTTCCATAATGCACTGATGTGGAATGTGCTGATAGGAACAAAACTGAAATTTTATCAATTATTTTACTCTTTGAAAACATTTTTTCTTGCTTTTTAAGCAGCAGGAGCAGTATTTTGTAAAGGTGATAATGTATCAGGTAGGTGACTGTCTATCATATAAAATCTTGCATCTGTTTCTCTTTTCTGATTGTTTTCTGTAGCTTCGTATATAGATTATAAACATCACGATTTCTGTTTGTTTTCCAAATAAAGATGAAATTGCTCTTGAGGAAAAATCATACACTGATGTGCGTAGACATTCACAATCCGAATGTAGGTGCTTTTGTTTTTACTTTAGCCAAAAGGAGATTAAGGGAAGCAAAGAGAATGTTTACATAATGTAGAAGAATAAAAGCTCATATAGATATGTCTCTATTTAGTAGCATACTAAAATTAAGACAGAAGAGTGATTGAAATGTCCATTTTTCAATTTGTTGCAAGTTGCATGTTAGCTCACAAAAGATCAGCAAACTCCATTAACTCTCTCTTTTAACTCGGAATATATTTTGGTCATGAGTATGAAAAATAAGATTTGTAATCTTTAATGATTTGTCTTAAACTCTTTGATCATACATATCTAAATGCTTTACCCATTGTTTTCTCCTGCATGGTAAGATTCTATATTAGCTTTTCAGGTTTTAAGTATAAGGCTGTTCAGCTGACTCACAAACTACCTAGTACTGTTCAGAAATAACCATTCTATCCAATACATGATTTTATTTGTGAAGGCATAGTCATGTTGCTTTCTGTTCACAGAGTAATAACGACATTACTTGCAAGATCAATTTAAAGATCATATGCAAGGCCTTTCTTAAAAGGCATTTTTTAGTTTGAACTTTGCACAGAATATGTAACTATGATACTTAACATGGGAGTATGAATAAAGTAAAACTTTATTCAATTTATTCAAATCTATTTATGCAACACAAGTTTATTAGATTTTGAAAAACTTTACACATAAATAATATTTTGATGATAGAAAATTAGTTGGATCTTAAAAAGCTCCAATTATGATTTGTGTCTGATTATTCTGGGCTTCTACAGCATCTTCTGTCTTAGCATCCAGGTGCTCTCTCTGTGGAGAACACTGCTGTTAAATCATGTTGCAATAGGAATTTGCTCTAGCTACAAGGAGCCTCAACATGGAAAGGAGCTAATCTCTGTACTGCTGGTACTGCAGTGCTGCAGGTCTTGAATGGAGATGACTGAATTTTTCGCTGCCAGGAGGAAAAAACATCAGGTCATTTTTGGAAGGGTTTAAATCTTGATTGCACAGGTAACTTTTCGAAGGGTCAAAGTCTGTCCTGTAGCTTGTCTATGAGCCACTGTCTACATGATGTTTTGATATGCAAGGAATAGTGACTTCATGTAGGTGGTATTTTCTACTCTCAAGAGATTTCCTATAAACGTCACATTAAATGATTTGTGCCACAAGTCATGTTTGTACATGTAAGCAATTAATGAATTGTGAGTTTGGAATACTTCTGGTGGTCGGAGTGACTTGACAGCATCTGGTGTTGCAGATCTGTTAGGTACCTTAGGTACCTGAAGTGAGATTAGTAACGTTTTCTCATTCTTTTTTTTTTTTTTTTTTTTTTTTAATGTGTAGCACTTTATTATTCTTCCATTCTCACCCTAGTGGTGTTTTAGGAACTATTTGAACATTCTACAATAACTTGAGAACATCCTTCCACAGGAAGTTCATGAGAAAAGAAATAATGTCCCTCATCGTTCTGCTTTGAAGTTCTGTTTCTGTGGTGGTATTTGCTGATAATTAAACTGAGATAGTCTCTGATGTTTTCTTAGGTATAGGGAAGGGGAAGTACACTTGGGAATGCCAGCCTTTGCTAATTGTTTCTCAGCAAAGGAGATGTTTCTGAATATGATTCAGTGGAGAATTATGTTTCATCAAAGCAGAAGAAGTATTTTAATTACACATTCCAAGTGTGTTATCCGCATTGCGTTTTAGGGATTTTAAACTGTGGCCAAAGGCTTGAGTAAATTAACAAATAAAGTATGCTTTCTACTTTTGTGTAGATTAGTGCCTGCACCTCCGTTCCCCTCTTGAAAAAACTGGACACCATGAGGCCTCCCCTCTTCTCTAGGTTGAACAAATCAAATTAGCTCAGTCACTCCCCATACGTCTTGCCCTCTAGACCCTTCCCTATTTTTGTAGACCTTTAGACACTGTAATAGTTTTATGCCTCTCTTATATTGTGGTATCCAAACTTGCACACAAGGTGAGGACACACTGGCGCAGAGCAGAGGGGGACAATCCCTTTCCTCAACTGGCTAGCTGTTCTGTGCTTGATGCACCCTTTTGGCTGTAAGGACACACTACTGACTCATTCAACTTGCTGTCAATCAGAACTCCCATATCTTGTCTTGCAGTCTATACATATAGAATCTTGGAATCATAGGATCATTAAGGTTGGAAAAGTCCCCTAATATCATCAAGTACAAACAGCAATGCATCATCACCATGTCTGCTAAATCATGTCTCTAAGTGCTGCATCTACAAATTTCTTGAACACCTCCAAGGACTCCACCACTTTCCTGATCAGCCTCTTCCAATGCTTAACCACTCTTTCAGAGAATAATTTTTTCCTAATGTCCAACCTGAACCTCCTCTGGCATAACTTGAGACCATTGTCTCTCATCTTTCCACTAGTTACATGGGAGAAGAGATTAAACTCCACATCACCACAACCTCTTATCAGGTAGTTGTAGAGAGCAATAAAGTCTCCCATGAACGTCTTCCTGATACTAAACAATCACAGTTCCCTCAGCCTCTTCTCAGAAGGCTTGTGTTCCAGAGCTTTCACCAGCTTCATTGCCCTTCTTTGGACATGCTCCAGTAGCTACCTCAGTATCTTTCCTGTAGTGAGGGATTACAAAATTAACAGCAGTGTTCGAGGTTCAGCCTTGCCAGTGTAGAGCACAGGAAGACAATCACTTCCCTAGTCCCACTGTCTGGCTGCGCTATCCTGGGTTGTCTCATCCAAGCTGCACAATCCAGCACTTGCTCCTGTTAAACTTTATGCAGCTGGTGATTGCCCAGCTCTCTAACTTCTCAGGATTTCTCTGCAAGGCCTATCCACCCTTGATGGAGTCAACAGCTCCTCCCAATTTGTTGCTGTTTTCTGCAAGCTTCAATAGTACATATTGACGTCCAAGTCATTGATGAAAACATTAAAGACAACTGACCCTAAAACAGAGCCTCACCATTAGAGACTCACTGCCAGCTTGATGTAGTCCCATTTACTATAAACTTGACCCACCTGCTCGACTTCTGATATTTTGGAATTGTCTGTTCCTGTGCTCTTAAGAGGTGGTACTTAAAAAGTGACCAGCACTGACAGACATCTGTGCCTTCAAAAGCAGTTTCCCAGCGGACTGTGCTAGCTAGTTCCTTGAGCAGCATGAAGTCTACTCTTTCATATACTTAGTAGAGGTTTTGGTGGCAGTTTCCTCCCATTACCAAAGGTTTTTAACTGTGACTGCTTATTGTTTCTATGGCCAAGACCACCACCAACTGCCAGTTCACTCACAAGACCCTCTCTGTTTACAAGCAACAAATATAGGAGGGCCCATTTCCTAGCTGGCTGTGTGAAGAAGATATCATCAAGGTGTTTTAGGAATCTCCTTGACCTGTTTGTATCACTCCTCCCTACAGTCTTGCATGATAGCACTAAAGAAAAAACTGTGTTTTATTTATAAACTTTAAAAAAGAAAAAAGAGTGAAAATCCATGACAATGGTTTGCTCCTGCTATTTTTTTTTTCCCATGATAATCCCAAATTCACATTCAACACTAAAAGAAGATTGAATATTCAAAAACAAAGCATGAACTTGGTAAAATGCCAATTTGGGGATTACTTCTGCTCTATTGACATAGTTCAGTGATCAGAGAGAAATATAGTGCTGTAAGATAATATATTTAGAGGCTTAAATAGGTTTGATATCAAATAATGATCAATGTGTCATACAGTAATAAATTCTGGGTCTAGTTTAAAAAAGAAACAAAGTTTAATTGAAACTCTGTACAGATTAAGAACTCTTTAAAAGGTGGATCAAAATCTTTTAAGCATACTAATTAGGTATATTAGTCACATTTTTCAAGACTGACATGTGAAATCTTCCTGCAATTAATGTAACCACCCACAACAATATTAATAATAACATAAAAGCAGAATTGCTTGTTATGAAAAGGCTCTGTGACACTAGTTTTATAAGGTGATCTGCAGTAAGCCTGTTGCCTGTAATTATGTATACTTTTGTGCTTCTTGCTGTGCAATTATCTCTGATGTAAATTCCCATCCAAATTTGAGGTGGGTTGCTTGTTTTCAAACGTGCACCAATTACGGGCTAGTTCCACTGGTTGCAATGCCAAAAAGTCTATCAGGAAAATGTCATATTTTTTTTGCTTCTGAATTAAAACCTGTATGCTTATGTGTGTAAAGGAAGTTCAAAGAGAAATCATTACTGTAAGTTTGTTTGTTTTCCATTTTTAATCGTCTCCCATGTAGAACAGAAGCACATAAATGGAAGTAAGAAATACACAGGGGAATAGCGGTAGAAGAGCCAATTCAGAGACATCAAACTTGCCAGGTAATTTTATCAAATGTTTAAGCAAGAAGGTTGAGATATCATATAGTCTTGGAAGATTTTGTTGGAGATCACTTTTGCTTGTTAGGAGTCCTAGATCGTCAAGAGATGCAAATGTTTCCACAGTCAATTATAAGTTAACTTCCCTGTTAAAAATTCCTGTATCTGACTCAAAGGCCTTTGTTATTCAGAAACAATAGAGTCAGTTTTGAAGTTACATGCAAAACATGTCTTTCTGATAGTTGTGTGAAAATGGACTCCTCAAAATTAGGAAACGGTTGATCAAAGTTTACACTGCTCTTGTTTTTGGAACAACAATCTCTTGCTCTTTAACCGTCTTGTGCTCTTTAACATCTTTATCAATGACATCGATGACAAAATTCAGTGCACCGTCAGCATTTTTGCTGATGACAGTACAACATGCTTGTTGTAGAAAAAAAAAACTAATGCTGAATTTTAAAACAAGTTGGCTATTTCTAGCATTAGTCCATTAGAAACACATTTTACTTGGCAAACATACTTTTAATTTTTAAGAAATGTGTGGTAAATACAACTGATGAAAGAAAAGAGAATTGAAAATAGTAGTAGAAAAAGGAAAGCATTACGCTAATCTTGAGATACAATAATTTTCCTGATAATTATGTGTATTGTGATATTTTATTCTTTTTGTTGTATTTGCAAAATTACACTTTCATAGTAATTAATAATTGTTGAGTTTTCTACCGTGCTAGTTAGGAAAATGCACTATTCTGAACTTTTTTTTTTCCTTTCTCCCCTTTCATAGAAGCACATTCTCATATCTCCAAAATCACAACAGAGCAAAATGTTTACTTCATTTGAGATGTTAAGTTCTCACTCAATGGAAGTTTATGAAAAACCTCTCATTGACCTTAGAGGTCAATGTTTCCTAGGCCAGTCTTTCCAGGGTGAATGCAATCTTAGTAAAGAAGTATGCATTTGTTCACTGATGTGGACGGTCAGGAAACAGTTTAGATTCTCAAAATTTGAGCATAAGCTTTGAAAATGTTTTCTTTATGAAGTTGTAATGGAGAGGGGGAGATGTAACAGTGTGGGGCTCTTTCCCCAGTGGATCACAGTGGTAGCATGAACTGGGGTAATGGAGGTTGAGGTTCAA
Source organism: Alectoris magna (assembly GCA_030625065.1). NCBI lineage: Eukaryota > Metazoa > Chordata > Aves > Galliformes > Phasianidae > Alectoris > Alectoris magna. The sequence continues at coordinate 68,886,491 of CM060560.1, forward strand.
ATCCAGCTTCAGATTGAGGCTCTCCCTCACCTTCCAGCAGAGCTTTTTAACCTACAGGCTGTCCTATTTTAAGAGGGAACAACAGAAATTTCAAAGCAAGACCCTCTGGTAACTGGGGCTGCATCAAAGATGATCACGTTGAACAGCACAGTTGAGTACACTATTTTTTCAAAGCTACTTGGAACCTTTCTAATGTGGCTTTGCACTGGGAGAATAAATATCCTCCAAATCTTTATGGTTCCTAAATTTTGTGGGAGAAAGTCTGTGCTTACTTGTAGAAGAAGTATCATCTCCCCATCTGTTCACTCTTATTGATGACAAAAACAAAATAAAAATAAAAAATTACAGTTCATTCTGTCCACTGAATATTTTATTTCTTCCAGGTGTACTTTCCTGGTTAACTGCCACACTCCAAAATGACTTGCAGTAAGCCATCCTTGATGACATATTCTTGGGCTGCTTCAGGCAGGAAGGATTCAAACCTGATTTGCCACACTTCTTATTACAAATTTTACCCCAAATCTTACAGATCTACAAACATCGCTTTTTCCTGTTCTGCACCTTGCAAAGGAGTGTATTGACCTACCTGATCATATTCATCAGATATTTCATGGCTCGAGCCTTTGACATCCCAGGGTTTTGTAGGATGTGTCTAGATGGCTTAGTATAGCAGTGGGCATAGAAAAGATGTACTAGTATTTGTAGAAGAAGCAGTATTGCTATAATGATGTGGCTCTTTCCGCCCAAGCTATTTTTAAAATAATTCTGTCAAAGAGGAAAATGTTCCACATAATGTTCCTAGTTAAAACTGAGATGTCAAAGAAGTTTTTATCCAGAAAACATAACCAAATTGAAAATATTGACCTTCCTGTCTGAGAGACTCACAATCCACATAACATGAATTCAGAAAATATTCTCAAGTTTTCCATAAAAATACTTGGATGACCACAATGTCCCGATATGTTCTGTGTTCAGAATTAGATGTGACCAGCTGGTTAGTGGAGTCCAGATTTTGCCAATAAGAAGAAAGATTGAAATATGAGGTTTAATCTATCATTGCCCAGAAAACTTTTATTCTCAAATAGTCCAGGGGAGTAGACCATATATTGTATTGCAGATAATGTCAGAAACTTCACCAATGAGCAACAGGAAAACATCCTTCAGTCTGTCCTAAAGGAAAACACCTTACTGACTTTGAATATAGTAGTAGGTTAATTCAAAAGGACAGAGGTGTTAGCAAAATGCTTGTTGGCAGGAATGATATCAAATGTATTTATTTTTCGATGATAGTTTTAAGTATAACCTTCATACAAAAGGCACTGAATAATTTTACAAGCCAAAGCCTTTTCGCTGTCATTTCCCCTCTCTTTTCACGCATCTCACAGAACCCAGGTAAATGAAGTTATTGTAAACTTTCAAAAATGCTCAGTTTTCTTCTATATAGACTTGTGGATGCCATTGTTATTTTTTCTAAGTATATAGTGTTTCATACACAAGTTACAGCCTGCTGTCATCCCTTGGAAGAGTTAAGAAACTCCTTTATTTCTTTAGCCCAGAAAGAAACAGAGCATCTGAAAAGTATCTTCATCACAAATATTCTATATTCCATTTTCTCTTATTTTTCCTTTCTTAATTACAAAAATATCTTTAAATGATAGGTTCAGTTTCCATTACAAATCTTTCCAGTAAGCTCATTATTATGGGTTGGTTGGTTGCAGCATTGATGGATATAGAGCTTGTTGGCTCTGGTACAAAACAAGAGGAATATTGTTAGCCCAAACCATTTTCCTGACTGTGAGGTGTTGTTTCCAGAGCAGAAACACTGGCTGGGGGGTTGGTTTGAATTGTTTTATTATAATGGTGTCTTTCACCAAGAATTAATTGTATGCAAGTAGAGTAATGATAATAAGTGACAGTCATGGCTGCTGCTACGCTGTTCCATTACATCTTGTTTACAGCAATGAACATGAATTGTGTTTGTGCCAGTTACTCTGTGAGGCATGAAACATTGGCCTTGGTAATGGAAATAGCCTGCATTTTTTTAAATAAAACTACACTTTGGAGTACGCTGAAGTTTCAAAGTTTTTAGGGAGTAAAAGAGCAGAAATGAAGGATTACTTACTGATAACAACAGGAAATTGCTGTTGAGCCGGGGTCCATTGATGCAGCAGATAAGGTATAACCTTGTCAACTGGACATCTGTCTCAGATTTAAGGGGTCTGGGATTGGCTCTGCCACAGATTTCATTAAGCAAATTGTTTAATCTCTGTGCTTTTGTACCTCATCTGTTAAGCAAAGTAGAGCAGTCCTTTTGCCTTCTGCAGCTATGAGCTGTTTAGGGATGAGATTGATTCTTGCTCTATGTTCATACAGCACTAAGCACAATAAGACATCGGTCTCAGTGGGATCTACCAGATCCTGATACAATGGAATGCAAATAAGTGCTAATTTGAAAGCTATGCAGAGTATAGTGATAATTATGGTGTCTGTTTGTTTGTTTGAACAGTTGACAGCATACCGCACTATTATAAAAGGAAAGTTAGTTGTGAGTGATTTACTGTGAGGGGTAAAGGAGAAAAGACTAATGGAAATGGGAGAGAGTTAATGCAGTGTTTTATGATCAAGCTATTTGAGAATCGAAATTCAGAGCCTTTATTTTTAATGGTTCAGTAAGGATATCTGAAATTTGGAGCTGATTAAAGCTCTGGACCTGGGATCTCTGCCCATTGGCATAAAGAGCCCAGCTATGACAGAAAAACAGAGGCAGGGAAGCTGGAGAGAGAAGAATTAAATATTGCACACTGTTATCCCTGCTGGATAGATCATGGGCCTGCTGGCAGACTCAATTGAGAAACTGTTGAAAAAAACCCAAACCAACAAAAAAACACTCAAGAACAGGAGAACTATTTGTCTTACAGAGAGAATCTTTGATGCAGTATTTATCAAGAGAGGCAGGAAGCTCAGAAGCAGCTCAGGGCATGTTTTTTCCACTCCTTTTGCCTTTTTTAAATTTTTTTCCTTTGGCCTCGGTTTGATTTTAATATGAGGATAATTTCTAAGATTACGTTGTTTATAAAATGTCACAACAAAACTTTGAGATTCAGTTTCAAATGGCATTACTGAAAATAGGAAGTCATTATAGGTACAGGAAAATTCGCTTAGAAGAACTTCCTAGTTGCTGGGTTAAAGTTGCTTTTCCATTTCCCATGCAAACAACAACCACTGGGGAAAAAAAGAAAAAAAAAAGGCAAATATTACTGGAACACCTCTTCGTGTAAAAGAAATTAGAAATTAGTGCTGAACTGTTAGGACTGAGGGGCTACTACTGATTTTACTGATTGCTTATTATGCAATCTTAACGAACCTTTGTGTTTTTGCTTTTTTTCTGTACTCATGGCAAATTCAAGAAACGCAGAGTAAAAGAAATGCTGTGAGCACCAGTATAAGTTAAGTTAATCTGATTTGTCACAACACTGGAGATACAGAATAACTTTAACAAGCCTTATTCTGTGCGATCATCTATCTTGCAGGCAGAACACTGAAACCATAGATATTTTTTCAAAGAAAATGCTGTTATCGTGCAAATGGAGAAGGGTGGATGTATTTTGCTGCTTTTGCCTTCTGTGCCATTAGCTTCTATCTCATGTTGAGCTTCAAGACTTGTAAAATTTAAGAATTAATCTTTTTCTTGCTTTTTGTACTTTAATTAGATTATTTATGCGTTGAGCAGAAGAAATATAGGAATAGATTTGTTCAAAAGAACAGTCAAAAACATGTTTTTTTAGACATTTGCATGTTAAAAATATGATCCTTTCAGTAATAAAAGAACAGTCATGCAGGGCAGAAACATGTGGCTGGTTTGTTTTAAAATTTTAATGGTTTTACTACATTTAATTTTAAATATCTCAGCAACATAAGAACTCCATCTGTCAGCTTGGTGAAAGAGAAGGAGAGAAAAGTTTAAAAATAGTCTTTAAAACTTCAGTGGTATAAAACATTGCTGACTTTCTAGACCTCCTTCTTCTAGGAGACACAAAAGTGAAGACTGGAAGTTTATTCAGAAAATTAATGCCCTATGAAACTTGTTTGTGTATGGCAGTCAAGCTATGCTTTACCTGAAGTAAACAACGTGATCATATGTCTGGAGACATTAAACACTCAGTTTGGTTGAATTGTCAGGCCCCAGTTCATGCGTAGAGCATGTTAATGTGTTAGCTACACAATGAGCAATATTATGTAGAAAAGATTTAGGAGCCCAGGCAAGCCCCGAAGTGTTCAATTCTTATTAATACATAATAAATCCTCATCTTGATCTCTTTTTTAATTCTAGTGAGAAATATAATCAGTATTCACAAGGTTTAAGACCCTCTGTAGCATGAAGCTGAGATTCTCTGCTTGCTGATGCCCACAGTGGGAAGGCCAGAGCAGGCTTTGAAGGACACTGAGCACATGGTCTGAGGGACCAAACGCTGGCAGGCATTGCTCAAGTGCCCAGGGTGCTAAATACAACTCTGGAAAACCCATCTAAGTTGGGAATTAGGGCTTTCTTTAGACAATAATCAAGAGTATCTACTTATAACACTGCTTCAGTCTCCACATCCTTGAAAAAGAAATTGCCTGAGTGTTCAAACATGGATTTAGCTGCCCTTTTGGGGGGATAATGTTTGTCTTCCAGCTGAGCTCTGTTGCTGCATGATTTTAGATACAGAGCTGCCCAATTCAGCTTAAATCTCTAAGGAAATCTACAAAGCAGGTCACTTTGCTCTTCTGCAGAGCTAACTGTAGCAAACAGTGGGTGGTGGCAAGTAACAGAGCAGAGACTTTTACAAACATACCAGTGTCATTTTCCCCAAGCAGACTCTTCTCAATCTGAAAGAATTCAGCTTCCACAACTAGGGGGAAAGGCCTCACCATCAGGATTATGGAATATCATATACATGCGAATTCACAATCCTCATGGTAAAGTTGCACTGTCAGACAATGAAGAAAGTCCCTAGTAAGGAAAGATAGCCAAAGAGATGCAGATGTATGATACAGCCAGACCTGGAACTGGCTGCGCTCTTCCAGGATAAAAGCAAACTATGCTCATCTGACTGCTTGCATTCCCTACGTTTCTTAACTTCCTGGCTGCAATCTTGTCCAAATTCAACAAGCGGGATGAAATGCCTTATAATTTATTTATTTATTTTTCTGCTTGTGTTTCAGCCTGCTGTTAAGAGCATGCAGGACACATAAGGTCAAATCTCCCTCTGTGTGAAGAAAGCCCACAGTCTAATTCTCCCTTAATATCTTTTCACTGTAGCAGTGAAATAAATACAGGAAGAGATCTCATTTGGAGGCAGTGACCCTGCTTAATAGCTGAGATGATAGCCTATGTTTACTTCAAGTATGTCTGGAGAAACTTTTTAAACTTACAGGTAAGTGAACCAGAAAAAAAAAAAAAAGTCTGAGAAACCATTTCAGATGTTGTAATGACAAGCAAATGGAGATGCCCTTAATAAAATGATGCATTATACCATCTAGGAAAATGTGCCCAACTGATCTATCACCAGAGCAAACTAATATGGCATTTATTTCCTCTCTCTAATGTATCAGGGACAGAACATCAGCTGGGACCATTAAAATAAGTGGGTGTGTATCAGTTTAAAATTCATCTAAGATTCTGGCTCTTTATTTAAAGTATTATTAGATCTGCTTTTTTTTTTTTTTTTTTTCTCTTTCTTTCTTTCTTTCTTTCTTTCTTTCTTTCTTTCTTTCTTTCTTTCTTTCTTTCTTTCTTTCTTTCTTTCTTTCTTTCTTTCTTTCTTTCTTTCTTTCTTTTTTTTTTCCTGTTATCTTTCAGAAAAGGTGGCAACTTGGGGTTAACATTCCGTCAAAAACCTATCATTTTCTCATTCCCACCAACTCCCTTTGCAGAACCAGTCTAACTTGCTGTACAAATGTCAGTGTTTCCACAGGGATCTCCAGACCTTTGAATGTCGTAGAACACTGTATTATTTAGTACTGCTATAAGATAATCTTTTCAAATGCTCTTTTCTAGTGAGAATTCTCCAAAAAGAACCTATAAAGAACAGATGCCAGTTTTCAGTCACTTAGGAATTTTTTCAGTTAAGTGACTTTTACCTTTATCCGGTGGGACTTTGATTTTCAGACACAGATATCAAGCTAAGAAAATGTGCTGTCACTGGCAGGCTTCATGAGGGTTTGTTTCTTTTTCCCTTCCATGTTTTAGAATTAAAAAAACAACAAAAAATAAAACAAACAAACAACAACAAAAAAAAAAACAAAACAACTAAACCTTCAAATCCCCTTATCTTCATTTCTTTGGGAAGCCTGTCTTCAAAAATTGTTATAAATACTTTCTTAACAGAGAGCTGTATGTAGTTAAACATATAACATGCAACAGAAGGATTTCAAAGTATAGTCAGATTTAATTTTCTCCTTAAATAATGCTAAGTGTGAGAATTTTAAAGTTCACTCTGTCTGCAGCAAACGTTCTCACTGCAGGACATGAGTTGCAATAATTCACTTGTCTGAAGTTGCTTTTTTTGAGACAATAAACCACAGGCATATGCATGTGTACACTGTTTTCCTCAGGGAAGTACTCCAAAAAGCAACTGAAGTCAAAGTATAATAAATACTGTTATCAAAGTATATGCTTTATTGTTTCTCTTGGTTTCAACTCTTCTGTGTGGAACAAGTAATCTCAGATGTGTATGGGACTTTGTCTTGTCTGGGCTGGACAGAGACTGACTTACGTCCTACCACAATCTGTTTCAAAGGTGCTGGCTACGCAAGAGTTCATAGTGAGTTGACATACATGTTAAAGCATATTGGTATCTCTCTAGCTAACACTGCTTGGTGTTTCTACTGCCCATATGTACAGTATTCTCAGTGGAGTAGGAAAGGAAAGAAAAGCTAGAAGTGGACTGTGCACTGAATCCCCATCACTGTTCCTGTAGGCATGACAACCCATAATGATCTGGACATTTACAGCAGTCAGCCATCAAAGGATACTATATATATCATCCTCACTACTGAGGATCAGGAAACCATGTCTTCTCCAGTGAAGAGCCATGCTTTTATTTCAAGTGGGAGTTTTAGCATGTGCTTGAGCAAATAAGGCACGGGAGAAAACTAAGCATGTCATCAGACTCAGATATTTGAAAGGGACACAGCCTCCTTCAGTGTGTTTCACCTAAAGTGACTATATTTCCCTAAATTTTATTGTTGTTGTTGTTGTTGTTGTTGTTGTTGTTATTCCAACTCAGGAAGTTACAAATTTCAACACAGGAAGTTACGGTGTTCATTTGGGGGAGATTATTGGACTAGATGATCTATCAGTGTCCCTTCTAATCCCTGATATTCTGTGATATTCTGTGATTTCAGAGACCACGATCTTACACAGAAATATTATCAACAGAAAATTGTAATTTAAAATAGCAATGCCAGTACCTCATCCATCCTGCCGGTCTCACTATTATCTCTGTGTGATCTTCTCTGATTATTATAAGTGAAAAACCATGAAGAAGCTTTTATATACCATCTCTCTGTTTAAAATCTTTATTGCATTTGAGAAAAATAGAAGGCAATCCTTAACACATTTCACAAATCAAAAATGTGAATATCTGTTTTAAATAATATAAAGATTGAAAAGTTGTCCTGGTTTCATCTGGGACACAGATGTGTGTTTTTTAATTCATAGTGTCTAGTATGATGCTATGTTTGGAGTTTAGGAGAAAAAACCATGTTGATAACACACTGATGTTTTAGTGGTTGTTGAGCAGTGCTGAAAAGAGACAAGGGCATTTTAGCTTCTTGTACTGCTGTGCCATCAGGGGGGCTGGGAGGGCACAAGGAGCTGAGAGAGGACAGAACCAGGACAGCTGACCTAAACCAGACAGAGGGATATTCTACCATACATGACATAATGCAAAAACTATTAAATCGTGGGGAGTTGCCTTTGGGGGGGGGGGGGGGGGGGGGGAAAGAGCTGCCTGGGGACTGGCTGACAGTTTGTCAGCAGGTAGTGAGCAACTGCACTGTGCATCACTTGTTTTGTCAATCTGTAAGTAATGCCTCCTATTTATTTCCATGGAAATGATAACAGATGCAAAGAGTAAAATAACACTATTTGATAGAACAAATGCTCAGATATAAAACGCTTCTTTTTTCAACATTGTCATCACCATTAGGTATGCATTTTTGCCTGTGATGAACAATAGCCTGCATGCTGTGCTCATAAAAACCTAGACCAGTGGGAGTGACTCACTATACAATTTTAAATAAGCCTGTTAGTATCTAACCAGGCATGGCCAACTGCAAGCCCACAGGCCATGTGCAGCCCAGGACAGCTATCAATGTGCTCTGCTTTCAGCTCCGATATCATCATGGTGGCAGGTCTTCCCCACCAAGTGGCCCAGTCCCGGGCTCTCACCCATCACTCAGCAACAAACAGACATCAGCCCAATGCAATATTTCTTCACTTACTGCAGGCCAGGAAAGTCAAAAGGTTGGATGCCCATAACAGGCCATGGTAGTTCAGATGCATTCACAGTACTTTTGATCAGTGTGGACAGGGAGTGGGTAAAGCCAATAGATGAGTTTGTCTAATTGGCCTGTGCTGACCTGGAATGGTATGTATTGTCAAAAAAAAAAAAAAAAAAAAGAGTTGAGGAGAACAGAAGACTGTTCCTTTCAGCTGCTGTCTTACTTTCTTTTTAGGGCATTTTTGTCTTCTAATTTACATCCAAATACGTTTCATAATTCTACTTGAAAACATACCAGGCATTCAACTCATCTTCTGTCTTTTTGGTTTTACTAATCACTACATTTTATCATTCTTTTCTCTTTCAATTTTGGAGATGCAGAAGATTATATTTGCTTCTGCATTTATTAATTTGTATGTAGTATTTTCCATTATCTTTCATTATCAAATGGTAACCTCTTATTTGTGCTCCACTGTTTGTATTTCAGCATTTTTGGAGACTGTGCTTTGATTATCTCAGTCAATTGGACATCATAATATTTTCAGTTGCTGTTTTTATATTTTAAGTAATATGTCCCTAAATTATTCTGCCTCAGATGTTTTAAGAAATAATTACCTCATACAGAAGGATGTTTGTTTAGTGAGATTATCTGTTTTTAAGTTTTATCATTAAGTTAATCCAAATATCTGTGTGTTTCCGAGGTAAAAATTGCTACATATTATAAAAGCTAAATATCTATTAAAATGAATTAAAATTAAATAAATAAATGGGGGAAAAAAATCTTAAATCTCTATAAATCGAAAGCAAATTTCTGTGTCATAAAAGTCCTTTATTTTGCTACGTCTTCAAGTTCAGGAGCTTTGTGTCAGAAACTACTCTATCTGATTTGCACTAAAATTGCTGTAATTTACTGCTGTACCTGGAGCCAAGACACAATAGGTGATGATTTCCAAATACAGAAAAGGAAAAGTATGCTCTGAGGAAAGAATAGCAAAGTCATCTGAATAAATCAAAACTCTTGTGTATAACACTCTTGAGAGAGGAACAATATGCTTCAGGGACTTTCTTCAGTGTTTCTGGAGATATAAGTTGTCCAAAAGTCATTACCTTCCCCTTTAAAATTTTTCTTCCTCAAGAGAAATATTTTGTTAGGGAATCTTGTAAGAGATATTTTGCAATGATTTCTAAGATAAGTGATATTTGTCAAATTTTGTTTTATTTATATTTATAAAAATATTCTGTGAGTGCAGTCTTAAAAAAAATTGAGTATGAAAAATCTTGGATAAAAGGTATAAAAAGGATAAAACTCCAAGGCATTTGGAGTTTAAAAGACATGAAAATTACTCACACATCCTGAAAAAAAAACCAAACAACCTGATGCATAAATTCAGGAAGCCAAATATGTTTAGTGTTAGTTGGAGTAAGAATGTTTTCCGCACCTCAATTGACATGGTTTAGTGGGCATAGGTGATGGGTTGGTGGTTTACCTAGATGATCTCTGTAGTCTTTTCCAACCTTAATGGTTCTATGATTCTATGATTCTACGTATTTATTAATTCTCTTTACTTTTCCTGATTGTTACTTGCTAAGAAAGAATTATTTCATTTGCTCGTACCCCATCTTGCTACTGAAGTACAATTTGCCATTTTTCTGTCAAAAAGTAAGAATACAAAGTAAGAATACAACGAAAGGCAATTTATGTTGCCTTTCCTAATTCAACTTGATAATGATACATTCAGATGATATCACACAGTATGGAAAAAATGCTGATGTTCTAACTACCATTACAAACTTTTTGCTTGTTTGTAACACACCATTAACACAAATTATTCTGAAGGTATATTGACCATATGCCATCTATATTCTACACAATATTTACATTTGCTAACTTCATTCTATGCAGTTGATAGGTTGTTCCAAAAAGAACAACAACACTGGCAAGAGACAAATTGTAATATTCTAGTTTACTGTTCTAAGCAAGGCTGGAAAATGTAAAACAAATGTCAGTTACCTATAAAACTGAACCCATGAAAGACTGACAGTAACATTGCTTCAGAGTTTACATCTCTTTTCTCATCATATGTGTCACTGCTCTTTGTGCAACTGCCCCTGAGGACTCCACTGAACTATCTCATGACCACAATGACATGACTTCACCTAGTTTTCTTGTTAAAAGTAGAAAATAAAATAACATCAAACAAAAATAAAGGTTTTAATAGTGCAGATATTGCTTCATTTAGTTTTTCTTTCAGTAATAACTCTATTAAACTTAAGTATGTTTCTATTCATTGTTTTCCAGACTGTTTGTTCTCTTCCATTCTCCTCCCACTAGGTACATTTTCTTGCCCACTAGTTCAAGTATCTTCATCCTAAACCATAATATGCTAAACTGTATTATGTTAAAATGTCTACATAAACCACGCCACCAAGAAACATCTTCCTCCTTGTCTGCATTACTGTTTAGTTCTACTGTTAAGCATATGATTGTTCTTTTGTAGCTCTCAAACCCTTGAGACATAAGCAGGGGAAAGCATAAATGGCAGTGGGAATTCTGAAATGTCTTTATAATTCAGAACCATGAGTCAAACTGAGACTCTTCCTGTCGGGGCTCTCCATGGGCTGTGCCTCCTTCAGGCCTCATCCAGTGCTGCCCTGTGGGCTTCTCCATGGATCCACGGGGAAATCTGCTCCGTGAGGTGCCCGTGGGCTGCAGGGGGATGGCCTGCTCTCCATGGGCCTCTCCTGGGCTGCAGGGAGGTGCTGGTCTAGCCTGGAGCTCCTCCTGCCATGTTGACCTCGGTGCCCGCAGGGCTGCTTCTCTCTCATCTCCCAACCCTCTCTCCCAGCTGCTGTTGCACAGTGATATTTCCCTTCCTTCAATCTGCTCTCCCAGAGCACACCCAGCATTCTTGGTGTTTCAGCCCTGGCAGTGGCGGGTCCTTTTAGAGCTGTCTGGAACTGAATTCTATCTGACATTGGCTATCTATCTTTCAACTCTTCTCTGCAGGCCAGTCCCCTTGCCCTTCCTCCACACTTCCTCAAAACTTGCCATGCAAACATAATACAGGTTAACCCACAGCAGTCTCTTAGGTGTAACTAGAGACATAAATGAAGCAGTGAACAGAACTGCATTAAAGTTCTCCACATCTTATCTCAAAATAAAGCCACTTTCATTCTCAAGAATCTCTGTAAGAAAGGAACAAAATTTCCAGGTATCTCTTTGTAATATGGAAAAAATGACATTTAAGTAAGTGGTTTACAAAGAGATGCATGTCCTAGGTTTACACCTAAGTAAGTGCATGTCCTATTTATGGTTCTTTTTCTGGATTCTTGAATGCCAGACACATATCCTTAAGAAAGATACTTGATGAAATGGAAAGAGGATAAAAATAAATAGAATAAAATCAAACAGAATAAAGCAGTAAAGAAACCTATCACGAGTACAAAAATAGATCTGAAAGAAGATGCGAAGAACTACAATAAAATCACAATGGTCCTCATTAGAACACTACTGTACATGAAGGGATCAGTGGTCCACATAACAGTTAACCCGAGGATCACTTAATCACGATAACATAGAATTGTAGGATTTCCAAAGGGCCTCTGTAGATCATCTAGTCCAACCCCCTGGTAAAGCAGATTCTGTATAGCAGGCTCAACAGGTAAGCATCCTTGCGGGTCTTGAATATTTCCACAGAAGAAAAATTCATAACCTCTCTGGGCAGCTTGTTCCAGTGCTTGATAACTGTCACAGTAAATAAGTTCTTCATCATGTTCTTGTGGAACTTCTCATGTTCCAGTTTGTGCTCACTGCCCCTTGTTCTGGCTCTGCTCACCTCTGAAAAAGGCCTGTACCCATCCACTTGACTCCTGCCCATTAGTTAATTATAAGCATTGATAAGATCCCCCCTCAGTCTTCTCCCTCCCTGGACTCTCTCCAGTATTTCCCTGTCTTTCTTGAACTGAGGATCCCAGAACTGGACAAAGTACTTCAAATTTGGCCTCACCAGGGTAGAGTAGAGAGGGAGGAACACCACCCTTGATCTATTGTCAAGGAACATTATCAGGCATCCTATGCAGTGATGTGCTATGCCATATTGCACATGCAGCTTTCTGGCCTATGCTGTGCTCTTTACTTCCTTTGGCCATAGGATGAACTCAGACAGAGGAGCCCACAGATAGTTTCCACTTGGTCCTGGAATGACACCACTTTTGTGGCCTTGCCTTTATCTAACAGTGCAGCAACAAGTACTCATGCAAACATGGATTTTTTCATATTAATCGTGATGTGAAAAGATGTCTTGGAAACCTATAGCAAACAGAAATATGGTCCTAAAGAAATAGAGTACCTTCATAGTTACTTGTTAGATGCTAAGAATAAAAGTTCTGTAACTGACTGAGTAACATGGAAACACAGGAATTTTTTTCAGAGAGCACTGCTTTGTTAACAAAAAGAAGACATATTCAAAATGGAAACTGTTGGATAACCTTTACTGACATGGATAATTGGGAAAAGTTTTTTGTTCTTCAAATCTGTAATTAGGAAGTAATTTCTTTTCCAAACTGTGGACTGGATAAAAAGATCAGAATATGTCCCAATTTTTTTAGGTTATCATCAGGATCAGATGAAGTGAAAATGAGAAAAGTAAGCACATAAATTTATCGTTCACTTTCAAATTGGATGAATTTGATCACGGCCTACCCAATATGCCTATCCAGCATGCAGACATAAAGAAAAAGTTCCTCCTGTAAATGCCTCATATATCTAACAATCTCTTTATACTTTTAGCATAAGCAAAAGTACACATCTTCAGAACTCCTCCTTACAAATGCTCTTTTTCCCTGTTTGGCAGCATGATCCATCTTGTGTGGTGATAAATCAGGAAAAGACATTTAAACATCACTGATCATTCTGGCACAGTCACAGAATTGTATAAATAGAAGCCTTGCACACTTTAAGTAGAAAAGTAAATCAAGTTATCAATAAGGAGATGACAGAAAATGATGATGTATGAGCACATGGAATATTGATTAAAGATTGGGGGTTTTGAATACAGCTAAGGCAGTAATGGAAAAGGTCAGGGGGAAAGCAATTAAAATGGTTAGAGAAATCTCACTTTCAGAGGGTTGCCAGCCTACCAGACTGCGATGCTTATAATACTCTCAGGCTTGCTTGGGGCTAGAGATCACACAAACTAATCTATAAAGGAACAGATGAATGACTGGCAACTAGCTAGCATTAATTTTCATAACATCACAAGCAGTCTTCACTGAGAAGCTGATCCAGATTTATTCCTCCTATGTAAGACTCCAGAGCCCAGAGTTTCATGGCCCCAGAGCAGCTGTAGGCGTCTGTACATACACATGCAGAAAAAAAAACAAAACAAATCAAATCAAAACAAAAACAAACAACAAAAAAAAACAGTTTCAGCTTAAACTGTAGCTGGAAACTTTTGGTTGTAATGAAATAAGGCTTTGTTTTTGATCAACAAAGAGCACTAAGGAATCACAGCGATTAAATAATGAAAGCAATTATTTATTCTGCCCAAGCAGGTAGTGTTACATGTGGGAAGTATTCATAGATCAGTATTGATTGCACCTCTGCTTTTTGACTAATTAGCTATGTACACTTTCAGTTAAAATGTCAACAAATGTAACAGATACAAGTGCCCTGCAGGAATTCAGGAACAATGTTTATTTTATTATGTTTCCTGTCCAATGATAATTTCTTTGCAGAAGTGAACCCCATTGCTTCTGCTGATAAAGCAATATTACCATACTCTGCTTTGCAGAACACAGATTGTTACTCATAGAATCATAAAATCATCAACTCATGATAGAATCATAGAATGGTTAGAGTTGGAAGAGACATTAAATCTCCTCCAGTTCAACTCCCCTGCTGTTTGTAGGGCTGCTCCACACCAGCTCAGACTGCCCAGGGCCCCATCCGACCTGGCCTTGAATGCCTCCAGGGGTGGGGCATCCACAGCCTCTCTGGGCAGCCTGGGCCTGGGCCTCACCATCTTCTGAGAGAAAAGTGTCCTCCTAATGTCTAAATTAAAACACCTCTATTTCTAATCTAAATCTCCCCTAATACTCAAATGGAGATTATTCAAAGCTAGGAAAAATATCAATTATATTAAATATCCAAATATTACTGAAGTGCTTAGATGTGAAAAATATAGCAGTGAGGAAAAAAATAAAAAGCAAGAAATCTTTGCTCATAGTGATCTCTGCCAGATCTGGCACAACTCTGACAATTTTCTTTGTATGAGGAGGGAAGTTAATATATCTATCTAAATGAATCATTTCTCCTTCTGTTGGTCAGAAAACCAATTTTTAGCATCTTTACTTTCCAATTTAAGATTTGATTAGTTAACTTAATCATCTCAGACTGCTCTAGACTAGTCTTTCTTGTTGCCCTTTGAACTCGTGTGATTCTTTTTTAATAGCAATAATATCCATACGTTTCAAAAATAGGATCCCTTAAGAGATTAGTTCACATTTTTATTGGGATAAAGCTGTATGATGAGGAGAAAAGGAATGTATCCCCACTGCCTAAAAAGAGTTAGAAGAGAGGAAATATGTTAATTACTATGGCTTAAGATAAAGGATACATGGAAAATTAATTAAATGTTATGGGATAGCGTAACAGCTGGTCATGAGGTTATTAGGAATATGGAGAGAGCTGAGATACTCAGTGACTTCTTTGCCTCACTCTTCACTAGCAAGGCCTCTAATCACACTGCCCAAGCTGTAGAAAGCAAAGAAAGAAGTGGGAGAATGAAGATCTGCCCACTGTAAGTGAAGATCATGTTTGAGACTGTAAAAAAGAACCTGAAAGTGCACAAGTCTGTGAAACCTGACAAGATCCATCCACAGGTTCTGAGGGAACTGGCAGATGAAATTGCTAAGCCACTACCCATCATTTTTGAAATACCATGGCAGTCTGGTGAAGTTCTCACTGATTGGAAAGGGGGAAACATAACCCCCATTTTCAAGAAGGGAAAAAAAGAAGATCCATGGAACTGCAATGCAGTCAGTCTCACATCTGTGCATGGCATGATCATGGAGCAGATCCTCTGGAAGGCACATGGAAAATAAGGACAAGGTGATTGGTGGTAAATAATATGGCTTCACGAAGGGCAAGCCATGCCTGACAATGTTGATGGCTTTTTATGATGGAGTTACAGTGTCAGTGGATAAAGGAAGAGGAACTGACATCATCTAGCTTGACACATGCAACGCCTGTGACACTGTAACACATGACATCTTGGTTGCCAAACTGAAGAAAAAATGGATGTGATGGATGGATCACCCACTGGATAAGGTCACATTCAGAGAGTGGAAGCCAGTGATGAGTAACATTCCTCAGAGATCAGTGCTGGGACTGGTGCTATTAAACATCTTTGTAGGTGACATGGATAGTGAGATTGAGTGTACCCTCAGCAAGTTAGTAGATGACACCAAACTGGGTAGTGCTGTTGACACTTCAGAGGGAAAGAATGCCATCCAGAGGTATCTGGACAGGCTTGGGAGGTGGGCCTATGCCAATCTTGTGAAGTTCAAAAAGGCCAAGTGCAAGGTTCTGCACCTGGGTCGGGGCTATCTCAAGCACAGATACAGGCTGGCCAAAGAACAGCTTGAGAGCAGCCCTGAGGCGAAGGATTTGGGGGTGACAGTTTATGAAAGACACAACAAGAGCCAGCAGTGTTCACTTCCAGCTCAGAAGGCCAACAGTACACCGTGTTTCATCAGGAGAACTGTGACCAGTAGGTCGAGGGAGATGATTCTGCCCCTCTATTCAGTTTTGGACGAGGGAGATGATTCTGCCCCTCTATTCAGTTTTGGACCTGCTCCGAAAGCTGGATGCTTACAAGTCCATGGTTCTGGATGGATTGCACCCTAGAGTGCTGAGGGAGTTGGCAGATGTGGCTGTCAAACCACTCTCTATGATTTTTCGGCAGTCCTGGCTAACCGGAGATGTCCCAGTGGATTGGAAACTGGCACATGTGACGCCCATCTTCAAAAAGGGATAGAAAGATGATCCTGGAAGCTACAAACCTATCAGTCTCACCTCGGTGCCTGGAAAGGCTATGGAAAGAATAATCTCGGGAACCATCATGGACCAGTTAAAGGTCAACCAGGGGATCAGGCCCAGTCAGCATGGGTTTATGAACAGTAGATCCTGTCTGACAAACCTGATTTCATTCTTTCACAAGGTGACCCTCTTAGTGGATGAGGGTAAGCCTGTCGATGTGGTCTACCTGGACTTCAATAAGGCCTTTGACACTGTCCCCCATGACATTCTCATGGAGAAGCTGGCTGCCCATGGTTTGGATGGGCATACGCTCTGCTGGGTGAAGTACTGGCTGGATGGCAGGGCCCAAAGGGTTGTGGTTAGTGGAGTTGAATCCAGCTGGTGGCCGGTCATGAGTTGTGTCCCCACCCAGGGCTCAGTGCTGGGACCACTTCTGCTTAACATCTTCATTGATATCTTGACAAGGGGATTGAGTGCACACTCAGTAAGTTTGCAGACGACACCAAGCTGGGAGGGAGTGTTGATCTGACAGAGGGGAGAAAGGCACTGCAGAAGGACCTGGATTGACTGGATCAATGGTCAAGGTTAATGGCATGAGTTTCAATAGGGCCAAGTGTCGGGTCCTGCATTTAGGTCAAACAACCCCAGGCAACCCTACAGGCTTGGGGAGGAGTGGCTGGAAAGCTGCCTGATGGAAAGGGACCTTGGTGTGCCGATGGACAGTTGGCTGAATATGAGCCAGCAGTGTGCCCATGTGGCCAAGAAGGCCAATGGCATCCTGGCTTGTATCAGGAATGGTGTGGTGAGCAGGACTAGGGAAGTCATCCTGCCCCTCTACTTGGCATTGGTGAGGCCTCACCTCGAGTACTGTGTTCAGTTTTGGGCACCTCAGTACAAAAAGGATATGGAGGTACTGGAGCAGGTCCAGAGAAGGGCAATGAGACTTGTGCAGGGCTTGGAAAATCAGCCCTATGAGGAGAGGCTGAGGGAGCTGGGGCTGTTAAGTCTGGGGAAAAGGAGGCTGAGGGGAGACCTTATTGCTCTCTTTTAGTACCTGAAAGGAGCTTACAGCAAGAGCAGGGCAGGTCTCTTCTCACTGTTGACGGGTGACAGGACGAGGGGAAATGGACTCAAGTTGCACCAAGGTAAGTTTAGGTTGGATATCAGGAAAACCTTCTTTACAGAAAGGGTAGTTAAACACTGGAATAGGCTCCCCAAAGAGGTGGTTGAGTCCCTGGATGTGTTTAAGAGCTTTTTGGATGTGATGCTCAGAGAGATGATTTAGCAGGGGGTTGTTAGAGTTAGGGTACTATGGTTGGGCTGCGGTTAGACTTGATGATCTTTGAGGTCTTTTCCAACCTGAGTAATTCTATGATTCTATGATTCTACTCTCATGAGGACTAATCTGGAGTACTGCATCCAGTTCTGGGGCCCCAAACACAAGGACATGGAGCTATTGGAGCAGGTGCAGAGGAGGGCCACAAAGATGGTTAGAAGGCTGGAGAATCTCCCCCCATGGCAGACTGAAAGAGTTGAGGCTGTTCAGCCTGGAGAAGAGAATGCTCCGGGGGAACCTTAGTCACCTTCCAGTACCTGAAGGGTACCTACAGGAAAGCTGGGGAGAGACTAAAGGGCATGTAATGTCAGGATGAGGGGAAATGGCTTTAAACTCTAAGAGGGTAGATTTAGACTAGATATTAGGTAGAAATTCTTTACTGTGCGGGTGCTGAGACACTGGAACAGGCTGCCCTGAGAGGCTGTGGATGCTCCATCCCTGGAGGCATTCAAGACCAGGCTGGATGAGGCTTTGAGCAACCTGTTCTAGTGGGAGGTTCCTGCCTATATCAGGGGTTTGGAACTCAATGATCTTAAAGGTTCCTTCCAACTTAAACCATTCTATGATTCTATGATTAAAAATTGCTATTCAGCTCCCACTGATACAGTTATGGAGGCTACAAAATAGTGCGTAGTTTGAAACTCAGTTTCAATCAAGTGTTTACATGGAAACACAGTGGATATCCTAAATCTAAAATATCTATCAATATTGTAAAACAAGGTAGAATGGATAGTGTAAACAGAAAAATATGGATGAATATTTGTAACTGCTTTGGATGAGAGGGCTGTTCCCTCAGCTCAGTGCTATAACAATGACCTTGCTGAGGTACAATGGGCTTGTTTACATGAGTCAAAAGAGACAGTTAATCCAGATTAATCTGCTCTTAATCACAAAGCAAGAGCAAAAGAATCATATTGATTTTAAGTGGAAAACTGAGTACTCCAGGACATACAATAAAAAAAGACTCAGGTCATCTTCATAGCTGACCAATTAGTGTGATCTTTTTGCGTGACATCATGGTGAAAGTATCTGACATTTTATATGAATTCAGCAATGCGAAGTTGTGCAGTCAGAGCTGCCTGTTGTTTACAGTGTCTTAGTAATCCCATAACAAGATGAAGAGGGCTGGCAGTTAAAGTTATCGAATAGAAATGGGAAAATTTCACACAGTTTTAACATTGTCTTCAGTCAGTGAAGCCCATTATCAAAGAGAGCAGTAAATCCCCCTGCACTTGAAGTCCTTAAATTGGGAAATAGTGCTTCCCAGAATACACCATCTATTTCAGCTGCAGTTTTCAGCCCACATGCAGGAATCACTGGTTGAACTGTATGCCTTGTGACAGAATCAGCCACATGGAAGTGTATTCAGTAGTTGTTCATATAGGCAGTGCACTGAAAATGTATGTTTTCATTTAAGGAAAAATATGAGATATGCTTAGCGTGATTGCTTAAAATATTTCATTTAAAACTGTGACATTTTCACAATGATTGAAGCCTCAGGAAGGCCAACAACTAGCACTAAGACTGCATTTTCCAAGTTTCTAGAGAAAGGCATTCTTGAGATACTAGGTCAGACTGAGGAATTACACTGTTTTGTAATTGTAAACTATGGAAAATATCACAAGATATTCTCGGGAAGCAGTTAGGGTGGTTAACAAAAGTGGTTAAAAAGTAATGTATAGCAATCAGGAGAGAGGGTATATTTTTCTGTGTACTAAAGGATTACATACTTAAAGCATAAAATATCACTTGATTTGTGATTCTGTTATCTTCATTCTCATATTTGATCTTTGTTAGTATCTATTTTAAAGATATAGTGTCTCTTTCTAAATTCTGTAGGCAGAATCAGTGTTTGTATTGGAAAAATAGATAACATTTTTCTCAGCTGAGTATCAATCAAAAATAATTGATGATAGAAGATATTCTTTCGCTTCTCATAGGGTTTTCCTGATCACTGATTGATTATCTGGATTACTGAAGAAGCTGAGTCACTCAAGGAAATAAAGGCACTTAGTCAATAATTATTTCTTAATTCTCCAAAACCATTCTTTTCAGTGGAGTACCCGATCAAAAGTTCTATGCTTAATAACTTTATAGACTTAAATATACTTGCAGGAAGTGTTGAATTCCTTCAGGGGGGAAAAAAAAAAACAAAAACAACAACAAACAATTCCTTTCTCTTCTATCTATTTCTTTCATGGTATTCTGATATTATAGGAGAAATTTCAATATTTTGTATTGTGTACTCTTAAGGAGAAATAGGCCACATTTTGGTGGGAAGGAGGCAGTACCAACTACATAAGGTTGTATTAATTTTATTTAAAAGGTTCATCCAGCAGTTTTCAGAATACTGTATGACTTCCTGATAAGGAAATTCCTAATCTCTTTGGAAGATGAAAGGTTTTTACATTTCCTCTCTTTTGTATTTGATCTTCTGTTGACATTTAGAAAATTAGAGTCTCTCTCCAACAAATAGCTGAAAACAATTACATTTCAAATCTTGTTATTCAATTTGTAATCATGTAATTAGTAAAATGCAGCATAATGAAAATAACAAATATATATATTTCTCAGTAAAGTTATCAATTTCAAAATTCTCTTTGCTTTTTTTTTTTTAAATATAATTTTTAATATGTGGGAATAACAACATTATTGACAAGTATTTTTTACTTTTTTTTTTCTTTCTTGAGAATCCATATGCTGTTAGCGTACACTATTGATCTCTACCTAAAGCAATATTAAGCAAATTGGTTACACAGACCATAGAATTTATCATGTAGTTAATATATTACTAATTGGAAAAGTGGTTAAATAAATGAACCTCACAGTGAACATGAGAAATCAATACACGTAAAAACTAAGAGTTTTGCAAAATAAATAACAACAGCAAATTTAGCTTTAGCACAGGCATAATACACACATGACCTTGGGCAATGTAAAGAACATTATGTTGTCTCAGTTTCAAAAATGCTCCCCCAGAAAAGTGTACAGAGACATGCAGACTTTATGCTGACTTTCCTAAAGGCAAAGTTTAATCAGAAACAGCTGAAAAGTAGGTGTCAGGGCCTATAAAATCTTACAAGTGCCTCAGATTACACACCGAGATGCAACCTTTCTTTTCCCTGCTGTTCTGTAATGCATCTCTGACACTGGGTCTTGAGGCCTGTCTTGTGGAAGTACTCACTTTGCTTATTCATACAAATATTCAAGCAGAAACTGCCTTACCTCAACCCTGGTTCATCCCACAAAATGAAGATCAGGGGAATCAACATTAAACAATGTATGATACAGAATGATATATTTCCTCTTTTTCTAAACAATAATATTCCCTTGAAAACATCTGGAAACTCACACCATTTCCATTCTACTGTGTTTCATCATGTTAACTTACCTAATACTCAAATATTCTTGTCAAGATATGAGAATGTGAGTAGGTTCTCACTGCTGCTATAACACAAGAACTTCTGAATAATATTTAAAGCCTGTGATGAAGAAAGAGGAACTTGTGTGTCTCCTGGTCTATTTGTCTGCATACTAATTCAATCACTATGGCAAAAAATGAGGAAATCTGTTTTTAAAGAACCTATTACTATCATTGTTGCCTGAGTAGCAGTGAAGTTCAGGGATTGCATTTTCCAATTTGTAGTCAGCAAAGCTCCTTTTATGTTTCATTATCTGCCAGGAAAGAAAAGAAAGCTACTTGGTCAGAGAGATGTGGGACACCAATTGAGAAAGCAGAAAAAGAAGTTGGAGGCAAAGGAAGCTGATCGCAGGAGTTCATTACTCCTGAGTAATTGAGTACAGGAATAAGTAAGAGCTTAGAAGACACAGTGTATGTAAAGAATATTCACAAGAACCATTACTTGTATTGATTAAAATAGCCTCATCCAAATAAAGAAAAAAACCCCTCTCCAATTCATGTCAATTGTTCTTGCTACCAAAAAAAAATAAAAATAAAAAATAAAAAAAATAAAAAAAAATGTTCTATTTTTGTCTTTTAACTACCTTGTCATTTTGTAATCCAAATCTGATTTCAATTTTAGATTTATTTTTTTTTAGATATCCTACTATCAAATGTAAAATAAAATATTTATAACAACAACAAAAATTTCATAGCATGACTTAACTTCCATGCCCTCCTGCAGATTTCCATTTCTCTTTTATTTTCAAATACGTTGTTCCCTACATTCTTAGGTACTTTAGGTACTGTCAGAATCATTGTTTTCACTGTATCCTTGCCACAGACATACAGTAGGGAACTTCACTGTTTTTTGTTTGTTTGTTTAACAAAGCCTCAATTACTATTCAGAACAGAAATTTGCAAAGATCAATCTTTACCTTGGACAGATATTGCAAGGTTTCCTCTAAATCTAAAAGCTGACATGAAAGATATTTGTATAAGGAAATGTCTGAATAGAAAATCAACATAAGAAAAAATGAAGTTAAATGGATATTATGCACTTGTGTATATGGACCACCACTTCCTATCACTTTCTTTGCACTGCTTACTCCACTGAGATCTCTACTGTTGTAACCTTGCCAATTAAAAGATATACAGTTTCCATAAGCTGTTAATGTACTATTAGCTCCATTTCTTTGGCTCTTGCACTAGTTGGTGAGCTTGGGCTCCTTCAGAAGTTGTCATAACCAGTTATACCAAATTGATTTATTTATCATTTTCTTCTTGCTTTCTTTACTTCCCTTTCCAGAGACCTCAAAACCTTTATGTATTCTGAATGTAAGATACATTCCTGAAGATAACATATATGATATTATTATGATTGTATTCGTGACATGTAAGAAATTTCTGGAGACAATAAACCCAGTCTGAAGCATTGTTAAATGAATTATCAATGTAAATTGTGTTAAAGTATGTCTTCAATTCAAATACAGGAACCTCTGTAATCTTTCATATGCACATCAATATTTAGAGGTTTAAAAAATAAAGTGATATAAAAAATCACAGTAATTGATCTGTTTAGGCTGAAATAGAGAAGATTCAGAAGGATTATACAATTAAATCTCTTTTGCAGAAATAGTATCTGCAAAAGACGGAACAAACAGTAGATCGCCTATATTTCATTAAGTAAGATTTACTTCAGATATCAGAGAATCTTTTCTAATTTTATGATTAGTGAAGCAATGGAATAAGTTGCCTGGGGAAGTAGTGAAATCTCACTCACAAGAGCCTTGGGAACCAGATTAGACAAGCATATGTTGGAAATGACATAGATAAAGTTGTGCCTTCCTTGGGGCAAACAATACACTAATGACCTCTTGAAGTCCCTTCCGGTTCTGTGTTTCTCGTGTCCTATTTGGTGCACAGCTTTCTATCTCAAACCCCGCTGGGCCAATCCTATCTACTATAATAAGCACTGCTTTTGTAGAATGTCTCTTTGTATGTACCTGTTAGCTGCTTTGATTCCTGGGAAATTTCTTCAAAATGGTCACCTTCGTAAATAATCTGAAAGAGATGCAAGCCAAAACACTGCAATGTACGATTTATATCAGAACTGTTGGCACCTTATTACACCTTGGTTCTGAAGGTAGTTCTTTTAACAATCAACCCTTGTGATTCTTGAGGACTACATTTTATATATGAATTTCAGAATTTGAGACTAGCTTTACAATGTTAGACAACATTTCCACTGCCCCTATCTAAAACAAATAGATGAGAAGTAACAGGGAGGACAGATAGAAGGATGCTATTTCAGGATTACAATTGAAATAAGTGACTGCATGTAAAACAGTAAATTAAAGAAAACTTTTCCTTAAAATATTTATCTAGTTGTATATTAAGACGTGACATAATACAAATAATTTTTTTCTTCAAAAAATGATTTAAGCATATGTCTCCTATGAAAATTGCTTTGCTAGCACATTATTTACTAAGTCTTTAGCATTATACAGCTACTACAGGACAGATAATGTCTACTTGACATCCTTAGGGCAGAGCAATTTTGAGGGGGAAATTGCAGTATTGGAGGACACATTTTTTTTGACAAATTGATATAACCCCAAAAGTGGTTGAATAATACTGCTCATCTTTAGCCTTATTAAAATATGCTCAGAGTGATGAATTAGTCATCAGGTAAGACAGTCAAAAATGGAATTTTTCACTTGAATGGCACCAACACAAATGTCACAGATTCTTAGCTAGTCATGAGGAATAAACAATTATGAATGAAATCTATTCACTAGAAATAGATGGTATAGACATTCTCTGTGAATGAACTGAATAGTACCTATGGAATACACGGATCTTTTGGCATAACTTTCTCTTTACAGCAGAAACTATATAGCAAAGCTTCTGGTAACAGTTAAGAAATTCCTTAGTTTTCTGATTATTGATATTGGCTAATTGTTTTGGCCTATTGCCAACAGTAGTTGTCTTTTTTTCCATTCTTTACTATATATGGATAAATTTGGCTATGTAAACCCTATCAGAGACAACTTCTAATGAAGGCTAGCATTAAAAGGTGTTTTTTTGTTTGTTTGTTTGTTTGTTTTTCCACACTCATATATGTATTTCTTTTCATACTTTGCTGCGTTAAATTTCACCTGGATTTCTTTAAAGAGGAGCAACTTCTATCTTGTTTCACGGTACTTTCAAACTCCATACAGTCAGTATTTATGATGCTGTTGAACAAATATCAGTGGAGCTATGGAGTGCCAGTAGAAGTACATTAAGGAGTTACTTATTATCATAAAGGACTGGTAATCTGTATTAAATATTACCTAGAAATACTAGTCTGGAAAATTCCTCAATGACAGGAATTTATACTTGTTTTCAAGTGATATAGATATGCCAGTTCTTTTGAATTCCTTGGATAGTTTTGATATAATGTTGCCTACTTTGTATTTTGTTGTTTGATTACTATCTATCAATCAATGTATCTTATCTACCTAACTACCTACCTACTTACCTACCTACCTACCTACAACATTTTTCTGTTGTTTATGTGAAGTTAAACCAAATATTACACATAAAGATATTCCCAGTTCTTTTGACCATTTAAGATGACATTAATTTCACCAAATATTAGATGCTTACAGTGCAGCTCTCTACTTCAAAATGTGTAAGTCTAAACTCACTATATAGCCAAAGAGACAATTAAGTTTTCTTAGGCCTTGTTTCTTATGGTATACTTTAAGCATCCTCAGTAACACAGGAGAATATATGCCCTATCAAAATTCATCTCTCTCCATTGACTATAGAGGGACATCTGGATCATTAACGCAACAAATCCTTCTCTTAAGATTTCCTGTCGGTCTTTCTAAGCCAGTGAGTGCCCACTTAAATGATGTGGCAAAGTACATAAAACAAACAGTTTAACAGGCTTTACTTATCATTTTTGTTATCCTTAGCAATTATCTAAATTCTATCAATGATCCAATGTTTTTGCACTCAATACTTTCTTTATAGTACATAATATTCTATGTAATATGATTGCAATTTTTCTGCAAGGTCTGTATTTGAAATTAAATTACACTACTTCACAAAGGAACCTGGACAAAACAAATGTTAAATTATGTTTAGTGATCTATTTTTCCCACTCACAAATGTCAATAAGTTTATCTAATAATATTTCATTAAAAGTGAAAAAGAAAATAACCAATTATCTGCATCGGATAATATAAAACACTTTCTCTGCATTAGTGGAGTAAGTCTTCTCAGCCAGGGTGTGATAGATCTTTCAAGGCCAAAAAGCCTGATCAAAACTGACAGTGCTGCTGAGGTGGAAGCTGCTTTCCTCACAAGCTCCTCTTCTGCTTGCTACTCCAGACCCTCCCATGACCTGATCATGGTCACGGTCCTCATCTACTTTGACAGGCTGCTTGGCACTTTTTGCACTAGCAACTCTAACTAACTGCTGCAATGTTCCTAACCATCTTCCTTTTGCTTTTTCAGAGGTTGCAATAAATGCATTATTTATGACTAACACAGCTTCTTCGAAACAAGAGTCATAGAAGACCCGACTGTCTTGTAGCTTGAAGGAAACTAAATGCCAATTGCACTTCAGAGCATACCAAGACCTCTAAAAAATGTCTGATCTGTTGTTTTTTTTTGTTGTTTGTTTGTTTTTGTCAGTTCATTTGCCCTCCTTTCCAGTAGATATCACCAGAGCTCACCTCTGAATTTCTTTGTTGGAAGGAACAATAGAGAAGTGGTGCATGGGCAAACTGCTTTGACTTCTGGTCTTCCACCACAGGACTTCTATTATCTCAAAGATTTACTCAAAGTTAAAGAAAAGTAAATCTGAAAAGAAGCTTCAGATAGATGGTAGATATTTCAACCAAAATTTATGAATTAGCCAAATTTGCTTTCTATATGTTCTTTATTTTTTTTTCCCCCAATGTTGTTGCATGATAACAGGAAATGTAAACTTCCCATTTGGCACACATTAATATTATCAATTATTCTTGAAAAGCCGCTGTTACATTAGCAAAGACTGGGTGCATCTGTAAAACTAACAACGTACAAACAGCTACTAACCTTCGAAATGTGTGTTCCACACGTAATGGCATTTCAGTATAAATCAGATAGTAACTCTAGAGAAAATTGTTTTAATCATAAAAAAGTCAAGCAAAGAAAAGAATTCAAACTCCAAAAAGAATCTCACACCTTAAAAATGAAATCATTACAAAACAAAAACAGAAAAATATAACCTCAGTAGTTCTATAGTATCCTTTTACACAGTGACTAATGGAGAGGGGTTCAAAATAATAGTAGACATACATAAGATTAAATCTATATTTAGAATACATTTGGGTATGTTTTACAAAATCAAACTGGTGGATCGTGTGTATTTCCTATGATCAGCCTGGTTGTTACTTGTAATTATATGCCAGAATTGGGAAACCCTTCAGGATCCATCAATGATATATTTTCAGATTGACTGACATCTTTTGCTCAGAAGTTGAGCTCTGCCTAAACATAAAACTTTGTATGCATATATAATGAACTCAATTTTGATTCATATCTTACTTCCAAATGTAGCAGTCTGAAAATGCACAGTAATGGAAATGGAACTACAGATGCGATGCAATAATTAAATACATTTTTATTTGAAGATTTTTGCCTATGCTACCAAGCTGTGGAAGGTAGCATTTAAGAGATCTAAGTGCAGTGAACAAGACTTTGAATTCCCCAGGATACTACCATAATTTTAAGTCAACAAATCTACTTTGACTTCCCTGCATTTTTCTTCAGGCTAATGCTATTTTTCTTCAACAGCATAGCAGTCACTGCTGTGTTGAATCAGTACAACTGTAGGAAAACCAGTCACATTTCAGTTGTAAAATAGCCGGATCAGACCTGATTGGGATATTGAATGATTTGAAGATTACCCAAGATGACAACAGAATAGTTTATCTTGTCTTAGGAAAAGCAAGCTTCATTTCTTTGCATATCTGGGATGTTATGCTGAAGGGGGAGTCACTGGCCATTTTGATGGAAAAAAAGAATTATTTCATGTTCAAGGACAGTTTGCTTTTACCAGACAGGAGATGGCAGAATGACTCACAAATTACAATCGTGATGAGGTTTGCTGTCAACATATTTGACACTGCAGGGTACTTGACAGTGATTCTTTGAGAAAGATATGTCACCCAAGTGAATTTTCCCAAAGTAAAGGTACTTACATACCTTTATGCATCTATATATATGTCTTTATCTTTTTTCATCTTTTTTTTTTTTTTCCTTTTTCTTTCTTTTTTTTTTTTTTTTTTTTCCTGTTACTCCTTTTTGGAAACCTGAGATGATTAAAATTAAATGAGAAAGGGGATAAGTACTCCATCTTTTCCTCCCCCCCTGCCCAGTCATTTTGCTTAGGCCTCAAAAGCATTCTCAGTTTGATTCTAGAGATCATACTGAGACATATCAAATATTTATGTTTTATATTTTTTTATTACAGCTGAGACTAGGAGTGGTCTTTGAGAGCAGCCTTTTTCTATGGGTTTTCTGCATTTAGCTTTGAAGAATTTGAATAAGCCCTAATTCTTTACTGACATTCGATCTTCAAACCTAGGACTAGAAGTATAAGGAGAACAAGTTCCTCACTAGCTCTCCCAAGGGCAGATTAACATATTATCTTGTAAGACAGTAGATGAATGATGTTAAATTATACTGTTCTGCCGTATAAAATACTGGGGACCTACATTATGTTCTTCCTAGATAGCATTAAAATTTATGTTAATATTATTATTTTTTTTTTTACATTTTAGGTTCTGAATCATAGTAGCGTTTAAGAACATTAATTGTGCACTCTGCTGTCCTTCCCCGCCAAAATAAAAGGCTGTATGTGTTAGGAATAGCTATTCAGGGAGTACACTGAGGGTTTTTTTTGGCTCCCAGTTTCAGGAATGAGAGAAATTGTACACATTTTCTCAGTAAAATACATAAGTTAAAAAAAAACAAAACAGTATAAGTCTATGTGCTATTACTAAGAATCAAAACAAAGGAACAAAAAAGCCCAGAGGATCCTATAATATACACAAGTACAATTAGCATAAATGAATAAGTGGAATTGCATAAGGAAAAGAAATACCATATTAGTTCTGATATTGAAAAAGTTTGATTAAAATTGAACAGAGAATTACAGAGAAGGGGATTATGATCATGGTACACTGCCAGGCCTAGTAAATATAACATGACTGCTTTCACCTTTATTCTTTGCCTCTTCCATTAATTTATTGTTGATTAATTTGTGTTTCGCAGTTATTGCAAAGGCATGTAGTGCTCATTTGAAATAGAAATTTATTCATGCTTACTTGCTGGCTACCATTTTCAGTGTTAATATTGTAATTAGCACTTTTTATTATTATTATTATTATTCTAATGGGCTTGTTTAATATGCTTCCTTGGAAACAGGTAAACACAGTTTAAAGCTAAATCAGACAGGTAAAATTGATTATTACTAGTGATTTCATGTGTTGACATAATGAAAAGCTTTAAACACATTTCGTTTGCAATGTTTAAAATGTTGCTTATTTCTCTCTCTCTCTCTGATATCTAATCAAAGC
Source organism: Alectoris magna (assembly GCA_030625065.1). Classification (NCBI taxonomy): domain Eukaryota; kingdom Metazoa; phylum Chordata; class Aves; order Galliformes; family Phasianidae; genus Alectoris; species Alectoris magna. The sequence continues at coordinate 68,915,382 of CM060560.1, forward strand.
CGTTAACAACACATATAGGCAAAACCAAGACAAACAAAACCATTCCAAAATAATTTGTGACATGCAACAGGTAGACTCACAACCAGTAAGAACAGTTTTTTGACTTTTTTCAAAATCATAGTGATCAAAATGATATAAAGACTATGCTGTTGGTTAAAAGTGCTTCAGAACATTTGTATAGCATCTGTTGGTTGTTGGTTTTTGTTTTTCTTTTCCCCGTTAAGTTGTTGGGTTTTTCTTTCTACAGAGGATATGCAATATGGGGAGTAGTTTATTTTATGTATTAGTTTTTATTTTCTAAAGTTATCTTGGACATATGATGTATCAAATATTTGCTACAGTTGAGTGCATGCTTTTTTATCATATTGCAGTAATTGTGTCTATAAAAATGATGGAATGTGAGAAACATTCATAGCTCAATAAGTCATGTCTTACTGAGCTCAGACCAGTGACAAAATAAGTACTACTTACTCTATTTCCTTTAGTTATTTATATATTTATTTTTGTATCTTTCCTACCAGAGAGGGCTGCTGTGCATAAAATCTGCTGCCGTGGGAGGTTGGAAACAGGAGAAGGACAGACATTCATAACAGCGAATTTAAACTCCTTCTTGTCAGAAAATGACTCTTGGCATAAAAGTGCTACCTTCAGAAAAAAAACACCACAGAGATAGGTCAGGTTGATAGGGTTGTTAATCACTTTGGTGGTGGGTACAGACTTCTCTTGAGTCTCAAAATATTTAATTCCCTCTAAGCACTTTCTATTTGATATAGTGTCAACTACTCTAGCATTGCCGAGAAGGTAAAATCTAAGAGATTTTCTAAGGAAATAATCTTGTCATACTAAGCTGAACCAACAGAATTCTCATTAAAAAACAAGCAGTTCGTATTCATGGAGAGTAAACAAGTAACCACCACAAAGGCAAGCTCTGTGTCTCACTGTCCTTGTCATAGCCCAGAAAAGAGGTGAATACAGCAATACACAAGAACTGTTGATTAGCTGTCAGACACAGGTAATCCAATCACACACTTTCAGATACTAACCTCTTGAGTAATAAATAAATAAATAAATAAATATTATGTATTTTTATTAACACTGTCCTTCGGAGCAGAAAATTTCTGTAAAACCTTTTAGAATTTTATTCCAGGAAGCTCTGTCAACAAGAAAAGAAGAACAACATACTCCTTTTTCACAGGAACTGTGAAGAATTCACTTTGTTTTAGTCTGTCACAACATCCCTGACCATTTAGCATGAAAGGCAAAGATCTGACATTTTTTTGGAAGCATGCTCTGTTCTGTCGTACACTTTTCTTCCCAAAACAAATTCAGTTCCCCCAGTGACATTCAACAAATCTTTCTGTGATCACAGTGGCCTTGGACAGGATTTGGTTAGTCTATCTAGACTGCTTCGCAAACAGTGTTTTAACAGCAACCTCTATACTTACTATGATAGAAGAAATGCTTTGTGCACAGGCTGAGACTAAATCTCCATAGTCTAGAATGCATGCTATGCATTATTATTATTTTTTTAATTCATAGTATGGCATGGACTAGAGACAGGTAGTTTGGGGAGAAAAGCACTGACTACTACATAAAGACTTGTAGCATAAAAACCTGGGCAAATATACGTATTTTAATATTGGAGGAATATCAGGATAAAAAAAGGGATGGATGATGTTACTTGGAAAAAAAATAAGCAAAAACACAAGAGCAAGCTCAGAAATAGATATTATTTTTCTTATACAGTCTTCAAATGATACTTTAAAGCAAAAGACATTTGTAATCAAATAGATGCCTTTATCTGGAAAAAAAAAAAAAGTCCAGGTATTTTTTTTTACTTGTGTGCTTATGGATTTATTTATTGTTAGTTTCTCTTTCTTTGTACTTAATTTCCTTGGCCTCAGTGAGCTGTTGGGAATTTCATAACTGCTTAAACACACGCATCACAGCCTTCTTTAATGAAACAATGCTTTCCAGTAATTTTAGCAACATTATATTTTAAAACTTTTCATCTTCCAAATCCTTACCAAATGAGAAAATACCACCATTTTCTTCTCACTTCTGAACTTTATTTCTACTTTTGGTCACGCCAGCGATGCTGTCACTGGACTGCTCTCAGGTTCTGGTCTAAATGGTTCATGCTCTGCAACACACTGTCAGTACTCTTTTAGGACTGAGACTTGCTAGCTTAATTTACAATAAAGAACTGAATCACATATGGTTGTTCATGGTCCAGTCATAGTGATTCACCCACATGTTCATCTGAGACACTGGAAGAAATCTCATGCAAAGGTTATTACATATTGCTTCAGTGGATCATAGTTCCACAAGTAAATGCTAGAAAAAGTTAGTCTCTGAAATTTAATCAATTCCAGAGCAATAAACATTCTGGAATATAATTGTCATTCAAATTAAACATGGAAGAATTATTTCTTTTGGTGGCTATTTAGTTCCGTCTTCATAGTTTACACCACCTGTCGTCTGAGATGCAGCTTGCTTCAGAGCTCCCAAATTAAACAGAAAAGACTTCCAGCTTACCTAGAAAGTGACCACTAACATGGGTTGGATTTGAACTGGAATAGAATCTCCAAAAATAGGAACAAATATGTTCTATTAACAGTAATTTCCTGAATCGGTAAGTACCTATAGATCTAAATGTGTGCATTTGTCTGAAAAACTCAGCTGAGGATGTTTTTTTCATTTGCTTTTTTGATTGTTTTCAGCACTAGAACTATATATTATGTGCTGAGTGGTATCAAATGTGATAAGACAAATCTCTGGGGGCCTACAGGAAAGCTGCAGAGGGAATTTTTATAAAAACATATAGCAACAGGACAAGGGAAAATGGTTTTAAACTCGAAGAGGGTAGATTTAGGCTAGATATTAGAAAGAAATTCTTTACTGTGTGAGTGCTGAGACACTGGAACAGGTTGCCCAGAGAAGTTGTGGATGCATCCTTGAGGAATTCAAGGCCAGGCTGGATGGGGCTGTGTGTGACCTGGTCTAGAGGGAGGTGTCCCAGCCTATAGCAGGGGAGTTGGAACTAAATGATCTGAAAGGTCCATTCCAACCCAAACCATTCTATGATTCTATGATGTTTCACTGAATTAAATCTGGTAGGTTCCGAATGATCTCTACATTCTTCTATATGGCTAGAAAGTGGTGTAGTGAAAGGTATTAGCTTAAACCCATATGTTATCATGGCCTTATCCCTTGGGAAAGAAGCAGAACCAAAATGAAGCAATCTTCTGGCTTTTTAGGAGAGAATCTACTAAAATTCTTGTCTTTCATACAGGCTTTGCCATACTGGAAAAATGTAATAGAATGAAAAATCAACAAGCAGCTGGTTGTTTTACTGTGCAACCCAGTGAGCAAACTGTTAGGTATGCTTCCTTGAAAATGCTTACATCTTTTATCCTGCAGTTGGTTCTATGTGAAGAGGTTCCACTTTTGTGTAGCACTCTGCTGGAATTTCTTTTGCTTTCTAGGATTTTAGAGATAATGGACTCAGCTCAGGCTCATGAACGTGCTATCAGGGTTGTAATTGCAGGACTGGGGTTTTATTGCTCTGTCTTTCACCCTATAGCTATATAGACTAACCTGCTTGAAACAGATGTAAGCCAGGAAGCTTATCTGCTGTACTTCAGCAGTACAGCACAGAGGTTACTGCTGGAAGTAAAATGCTAAAATGGTTGGAATAACATGGAAAACTCACCAGTTGCTAAGAGAACTGTTTTTCCATTTCTCTATCATTAGTATTTTCTGGGATAGTTAGCTACAAGCTTGCAGGGACATTTTTCAACTAATTTTTTTTTCTTAGAAAGAAAAAAAAATGTTACTTAAACAAATGTAAGAATGGAGATAATAAACACCAGGTAGTAACAACACAGTGAAGGCTCATTTTGAGTTTTAATGATCAATAAGTAGCTCTCTAACAGATTCAATCTGTCTTTTAAAAGCTGCTAACATTACATGGGTAATCATTATCTAAATAATTATTTTATGGGCTTTTATATAAGGAAGCTTCTCTCCCTGTTCCTGTACAGGAAAAAGGAATAGGTGTTTAGAGGAGATAAAAAAAAGAAATTGTTTGCCATGTATGTAACGATTTAGTTTCAGTTTCATCAAAAACATAACAGAAACACTTCCAGTGGTAGTGTAAGGAATTGTTATATTCGGTCTCAGTAAAAGACTGATCTCAGGAAAACAAAACCTTTCATTTACTTTTCTGCTTTGTTTTGTCCTTGATTTGAAAAGTCTCAGAATGCAGTGTGGAAGTATCTTTGATCTCTATTCCATCTTTTTTTTCTGCATTATATTTCATCATACAGTTTGCAATAATTTACATTAAAAAAAAAAAAAAAAGAGAGATACTTGATTTTCTGAATGATTTTCAAGGGTACAAAATCACTTGTGCATATATGTAGGTCACTCTGAAAATAATATCTCCTATTTATTTCCATAGAAAGTACAACAAATACAAAAAGATAAATAACATTATTAATAGATAGATAAAATTCACACCTACAAAATCCTACTTTTTCAGCATAGTCACCACCATGAAGTACACATTTTTTGCCAAAGATGAACAACAGCTACATGCCAGGCTTGTAACTATCTGCAGCAATGGAGGTGACTCACTGTCACTGTCACCACTGCTGAAACACAACACCCACCACTTCACTGCACTCACATCCACTGCTTGGTCTCCAGAAATGTTCAGCAAGCATCAGTTAATGTCAATGGATAAATTTTTTTCTGCATGTAGGAATTCAGTTCCACACCTTTGCTTCATACTCAATTCTATGATGTCAGATGCCATTTTGTCAGACTGCCTCTCTGCTGCAGTCTGTCACACAGCAACAAAATGTAACAGAACATTAGTGGGAAGGTTCAACCTCTATTGCCATACCACCAATGCCCACCACTGATATCATGTGCCAACACAATAAAATAGGAGGCATTAATTTCGGAGCAGCCCTCATAATAACAGCTCTTGCGCATTTTCACTTTTTGCCTTTCACTGAAGACTCCAACAATAGAATTTAACATCCATATGCTAGTGAAATATAAACAAGTCAGAATTACATCCTATTATGAACGTACATCTTCTATGCCAAAAAGATATAGAGGCAAATACACTACAATGGCAGCTCTCCATCAGCAGAGTATCCCCCTTGACTGAAACAATCCTATGGTGTCTGTTAAAATGACTTTATGCCCTTAATATACTGGAGAATTACGAGCAATGTGAGTCTGGAGATTTGGAACTGTAAAGCCTCTCCAGATGGAAAACCTTCTATGATTTATCAGCTTTGCTCAGGAAACAAACATTTCTTTTTCGAGAAATAAAAAACCCACAAAACCATACACACAAAAAACAGAAAAACAAGGATCCATGAGTATGTGGAAAGGTCAGTAAAAAGGGGGAAAAAAATGCTTTTATTTTTCATTTAAATCTTCATTCATCATTATTATTTCGGACGTGTTATTTAGTGCTTCAGTTCAATACAAGAGGCCGTTGGGGAGAATGGCTTTTCCCAGAGATGCTCAGAATGGTTTGATCACTGTTCAAATGCTAACAAACTAAGTGAGTTTTCTAGTCCACAAAGAGAATATTTTGGCATTCACCGTGATACAGATGAAAAAAAAAAAAAAAAAAAAAAAAAAAAAGCAAAAAGCAGAAAAAGAACCCTTTGAACATTGGAATGAGTGCATTAAAGATAGGGAAAAAAAAATTAAAAAAATAGTTTGCATTCTAGAAGGAGACAGTTGAAATGAGAAGCATCTTTGAATGCTTTTGAATAGTCTGAAGTTTGAATTTGGAATTTAAAATTTGAATTTTGTTTTATTTTATACCATATGATGGATGGACAGTACTTTCTTCTTTTTGTTATAAGGAGGGCAATTTTGAAATATATCCACTTACTTACTGTCGAAGTTACTAAAAATCAGATTTAGTACTACTAAGGGCTTTGTGCATCATGCAAGCAACAGTGCATACATGAGCGTGAGCACATTTGTAAAATCTTACATTTCTGTTTTGCATTGGGATTCTGTAGTGAGTAAACACATTAAAGAGAATGTGTTTTGAAAGATGGTGTGAATAAATGTGGAAGGCAAATCATCTCATGGGTTGAAATCTGCAGAATTGTTCAGTAGGTGAAGAAATTCTTGTCTTTAATATTTAGTATGGAATTTCAAACTTTTTGGACTTAAAACATATTCAGGAGCATATTAACAGATTTATCTGGTGCTTCATGTCTGTAAGAATACTTGTTAGAGCATTTGTTGCAATCCTAAAGTACTTTTCAGGAAAATTATGCTAGTAATAAGAAAATCGTAGGGAAATAAACCTCTTTCCTATTACTAATCACTGCTCCCCTATGCCTTAGTTTCAGTGCTGTAAGGTAAAGGATATTGGACTCCCACACAATTTATGTTGTTCACTTATATGCTGGAGAAAGATTTAAAACCATGTTGACCCCTTTAATCATTCATTATAAGTTATCAGCATGTACCAGAAGAAAAATAAACTTTTTGAAAGGTAAGGAACTTTTGTAATATAAAATTTTATTCCTAGTATACTGATAAAGTGTGTAAGACACCTGCCTGAAGGTTTAAGCACAGTGATGCAGCCTGTGTAGCTCTTATGCTGATATTGGTTCAGGCAATAGCCACAATGGTGAAGAAATGATCACAACAGAAACAGAGCAGCTGGTCTTTCAATGCAGACCTCACCAGGCTCCTAACAAATCTTTGCACAAACTCGGGACTCATTCAGCAATTGCTGTGACTTTATTGCTATACATACCCTACCTCGAGTTAACACCCTCAGGATGTAGGTAAATATAGCTGTTTGTGTGCCCTGCATTAGCCTCTTACTACATTTTTTAAATTAAAGAAGTACAGAGCCTCATGGAGCCAAAAAAAACCAAAACAAAACAAAAAAAAACCATCATCAGATAACATATTTACACAGTAAAACACTGTTATGTACTTACATTTTTAATAGAAGCAAGTAGGGACAAAAAACAATCATCTTCAAATCTGAGAAAACATACTTGCTTTGTAGGGAATTTTACCTTACCTTGCTGCAGCTAATACATGCATTTCTAGGTAATCAGACAGCATTGCAAATGTAACTTCATAATTTTCTGTTTAGACCATTGCTAAATTTACCATTGTGAACAGATTATGGTGCAAGGGTAACTAAGACATATCAATGAAAGTTTTATACTAAAAGTTGGCTAAGCACTCAAACTACACATTTTCACTTTAAAGTCACTGAAACTAGGGCAGGTTGTTTAACATTAGCTTATATGCTTTAGCACAGTGCTGCAGATGTGGTGGTGTAGGCACATCACTTTTATCTATTCCATGATCACAACCATTCTTATTGATCTGCTGAAAACAAGCTAAAAGCCTTGGGAAGAAGGGGATGAATGCCTTCAAGTGAAATATGTCTCTGCTGGGAAGTTATGGATCAGAAGTGCTCAGTTTAAAGGGCCTTTAAATATTTCTTTTGGGAGAAAATACTTGTGGAAACAGAAAATAAAATCAGAGAAAATAGCTGTGTAATTTAGTTAAGAAAAATTGACTAACATGAGTCACAGAATATAAAAATGTACTGCAAATCTTACCAGTACACTGAAAAAACCATAAAAATAAAACCCAAACATGTTTAAAAAAACCAAAAACACGACGACTGTAGACTGTAGACTGTCTCTTTCCTACAGTGCTAACAATCACAGATTGATACATTATATTTCTTATAATAAAAACAACAGTCGTGGTGCAATGGTCAGTCTTTAAAGGAAGTATTCATCAGGCTTGTATTCTAAGAACCAGCTGCCTTTATTTCTGTCAGATGTTGTAGCTTTGGGAGAGAAATGTGAATTCAGACAGCATTAGGATGCACAGCATCAGAGGGCAGTTTTGTACATAATGAAAGGAAAATGAAGGTTCTGGTAGTTGTTGTCCAGAAGGGGAAGTAGCTGCTAGTTTGGACATAGGTGAGCAGGAGCAATGGACAGCAGTGTTTGCAAAAGGCATGGGCTATCAAGAGTTTGACAGGGATTCTGCTTTCAAATTCATCCTTTTTCAATAGAGAGAGAGAAAAAGGGGGAAAAAATGAAACTTCAAAATTTGTTTTTCAAGGAAATTTGGATGTAGCAATATTTATTTTCCTCAAAATCAGATGTTACTAGGGAAATGATAGGGCAGAAAGAAGAGGACAGAAAACTGGGAGCATTACTGGCATCACCCCTTCCTCCACAGAGGTGTTGTCTATTGAGAAGTGCTACCTTTCCAGATGACTGCTATGGAATCTCAGTGTGATTACAGAATAGGGAAAAAATAGTTAATAACCATGCCAGATGGAGCCTCATCTGCCAAAGATTCAGTTTAGAAATGGAGAAATTATAGGTAAATATGGACTCTGTCTTTTTAAATTTGACATCTTGGGAAATACTGACATCCTACTTTGATGTTTAGCCAGGAGAAACAGTTATCTTGAGAGATAAAGGTGATAGGAATGTCAATTTATATAGAGACTTCAAGAGCTATTTGCATGTTAATTGAATCAGCATCAGCAAAGACTCCAATGCAACATACATCAGCTGAAGTTCTAACATAAACATGAACAGATTTCTGCCTCATGAATGCCTGAGTGCAGAGCCAAAGAAAACTGAACCTTTCTGAAATACAGTCTTGGGCTATGGCACTGAAGAAGTAAAGAGGTGAGTTGTTGAGTAATAGATGAAATCTATTTTAGGTATAGTTATGTTTCTGTGAGAAGGGACAATTTCCTAAGGAATAATACAAAGCTAAACAGAGAGAAATGTCTGAAGTTAGCTTTTCTTGGCAACACAACATAGAAATAGATACTAGTATGCTGACAGACACGGGCTGCAGAAAAAGTGGGAAGAAGAGAACAAAAACAAGTCATTAAACAACCAGTAAGATCGGGTTATTAGTTTTTCACAGTCCTAGGAGTCTGAAATCCACTAGTCAGTTCCGCTGGAAGCAGCTCTGGATCTAAGCTTCTTTTGCAATACACATACCAATGGAACTGGAGCATACAAATCTTCTCTTGCAAATATTGCCATAAGAAGACTTCTATCTTTAGATTCGTTGAGACCATTGTATCTTTACTGTTTTCAAAACTGTCATGTTTTGTCCTCATGTTCCTAGACAATCATGGGAACAAGGTTCTGTGCCTTTGGGAGAATTCAATTCCATGGTGCTGCAAGCAAGGATGGGATGGTTGTATCAGCAACCTCATGCAGTGATGTATGATCTAAATTTTATCTACTTGATGTGACAGGTAATCAAGTGGATAGGATTCTTGTCAAAAAAACCACAAAGGTACACCCAAACTCGACCCCAGCCCCACCAGTTCAAACTAGAGCAAATGGACCCAGGTGAACAGGACACTCTCTGCAACTCAGTCACAATGCATAATGACTTCTCCTTGGCTCTAGCTTCTACATATTACTCACCATTATGTGTAATGTCCTTACAGAAGTAGCTGCTGTTTTAACTTTTCATTGTTTTTTAGTTGGTCAGAATAAGCTACATGGATTTCTTAGTCACATAGCCTCAAAAATACCAGCAGTTTCCTCTGCAGTTTTCATCACAGAATCATTTGTGTTGGAAGGGACCATTAAAGGCCATCTAGTCCAACTCCCCTGCAGTGAACAGGGACACATACAGTTAGATCAGGTTGCTCAGAGCTGTATCCAGTCTGACCTTGACTGTCTCCAAGGGACTGGGCATCCACCACATCTCTGGGCAACCTGTTTCAGTACTTCATTACACTTGCTATTTATTGCAAAAAACTTTTTTCTTAGATCCAATCTAAATCTTCTCCTTTCTTCTTATAGCCTCCATTTATATACTGAAAGGTTGCTATCAGGTCTGCTGGGAGCCTTCACCAGGCTGAACAGCCCCAACTCTCTCTGCTCATAATCATAGGGGAAATGTTCCATCCCTCGGAATAGGGGGGACCTTCCTTCCCCCTTCAAACCTCATTTAAAGCCCTGTCAGTGTGTCCTGCTAGCTTTAGAACTCTCTTCCCCTTTTCTGAGAGGTGAAACTCATCTGGTGTCTGCAAGCCTGGGGCTGTGTAGGCCATCCCACTGTCACGAAACTCAAAACTGTGGTGGTGGCACCAGCCAGCAATAAAAATGTCTATAGATTGGATCCTTTCATTTCTTTCAGTGTTTTTACCCACTAAAAGAAACAGGCAAGATGACCCACATATCATCATCTGTTCACTGCCAGAAATGTTACAAAAAATAAAAAATAATAATAATAAAATGTTACCTTTTTATCCTGCTCATTCCAGAATAATCTTGACATTCTGAGATATAAAGACACAGCCAGGTACCACTTGCTTGGATGATGCCCCCCAGGCAGGCTATAACCAGTGGCAAATGAACATGGGAGAGACTGCAGACAATGCTTCTTCATCCTCTAATCACCTATCAGTCTTTCAGCAGGCCAGTAATAGTCAACTAACGAGATGCACCTTCAGCTCACATCCCAGAACATGCAAGATAAGATATACTCTCATTCCTGTGTAGTATGCAATATGAAAATAGTGGCCTTTAGAGACTCTTTGTATTACTTAGTTACAGATGAGAAAAGTGCATGTAGAGGAGTACTTTTATCATAAAGTCAAAGGGATTGTGCAGGGTGGTGCTGTGCCTTGTGGATGCAGAGAGTATGAATGAAACATCATTATCCACTTCTCCTCTCTTTGCCTCGAGACCAAGACTCTTTCCTTGTAGCAGACAACATTAGAGATGTAGACCTGAATTAGCACTTGTTAGCATCCATATCACAAATAGCTATTATTTGACCATGAAGAATAGTGCAATGTTTACTTTAGTAGATCATGCTCTGCTTTCACTTAACTCTGCAAAAAGATCCCTTAGTGGTGTTTAAACACTGATACACTTAACAATTTTAGAAACATATGTAAAGATAATTCAAATCCTTCTGAGTGTGTTTATAGGTGAAAACTTCAGGAGGTGAGCTTTCCTCATGGTCATAAAGAAACATCTATTTCTTCTACAGATGAAAACTAAAAGGGCAATTTGATGTAGAACAAAAAGGAAAACAACCACTAAATAGACACAAACTTTTATTAGGGAAAAAGAAAAAAAAAAAAAAAAAAGGGAAAAAAAGGGAAATGAAAGTGGCAAAGTAGCTGATAAGTGTCTTATAAGTAGATGATAATGCATAAGGACAGTTTATCTCAAAGAAATCCAGACTGAATGGAGCTCTCCACAAGTCAGGGGCAAAGTTATCTGGTCAAGCAGTTCACCCATTATTAGCTTTATTTCTGAGGTATGTATGGGAATCTGAAACTTTTTAAAAAGATAAAATATATATGGTAAAATTTACTTGTGAGAGGAATAGTCAGTGGATAGCAACACATGTTCTACAGAACACCATAAACAGTCATGATCTGAACACACTTTGTATTTTCCTATTTGAAGTATTCATACTACTTAGAATTTCCTATGACTTTAAACTCCATGTTTATTTCTCTCTCTTTGAATATGTACATATCCAATTTTTACACGTCTTCAATATGATTATTGTCTTATGAATGACCCTGGGAATTACAATAGTCCAAGTGTTTCAAAAAATATCAGTAACGAGGACATCCTAGATCCTTTTTTAAAAATGGAGGAAGACGTATTCTTCTTCTATGAAGACCAGCGCCCAATCTCTTACTAAACACAAAGTGGTGCTATGAAAAATGAGAATCTGTATAAGCTGTTTCTAGCATTTGCAAGGATTTTAAGGCTTCAATATTTTGTACCTGAAGAGAAATTCAGTCAAGACATGGAAATTAATGTGAATTTCTTACTTTACTCTGTCTCACAGTCATAATGGTCAGTCCTTTATAAAGTAGTGATGATGTTAGGTATTCCAAATGCAACTGGATGAAAGCAAAAGTTCCCATATGTTAAGAGGAAATAATGATGAACTGTCACTGTTATCCAGAAACATTAGATGCATTTTTAAGACAAATACAGTTTATAGTAAAGAAAACAAAAGCTTCATATTAACTGTGATAAATAATTCATAATCCTATATTATCTTCATTTCTCTTTAATTTCCTATTTCTCCCAGTACGTAAACCAAAAATGTATGACATATCTTTTTGAAACATCCTAAACTGGTTAAAAAGGGAACCAAGAGAATTGGTGGTGAGTGTATCTGTAGGGATGCTGAATAAGGGTCTATTTTGAGGTACTGAGAAAAGCAGATACAGATGCCTTAGGGAAAAATTATGAAGAGGGAGCTGCAAATATGTATGCTGCTCGTTTGCAGATTTGCAATGCCTTTAGTAAAAAATCTGTAAACTGTAAGGAAACTGTAATTTTTCCTTACAAGAAAAAGGAGTTCAGATTCACACAAGGAAATTTCCATTTGTTGTTTTCCCACTGGGAAGAGCACACAAAATGAAGTAAATACAAATGAAGACAAAAAAAACAAACAGGAAAGGAGAAAAAAGAGAAAAAAAAAAAAAAAAGACAAAGTATGAATGCAACTTTCAAAAAAATAAAATCACTTCCAGACTATGAATGAACTATAACACTTAAACTTTGAGCTAATCTGGCACAAAAACAGAGATGCCCAAAGCACTGCTCAGCTTGAGCCACAAGAAAAGTTTCACTTCTATATCTATTCATGAAAGTTAGGAAGTGTTTCTTCTTAACTGAGAATTAAGAAGCATTTCTTTATTCTCAGTGCTTCATCTAAAATGACTTGTTAATATTTGCCACAGCCCACTGTCAATCTTGATTGAATAAATCAGATTGGAGATTTTAGTATGTGCTCAGCTCATGTCTAGCCAATGGGGTCAAAAGACACATGTATTAAGGAAATATTTTTGACGTCCTTCTCCCAGTGCCTGTCCATAATATAGATCCTTGAGATTTCGTCTTTAAATATCTTGAAGTGACATAGCATGTAAGTAAGAAACTAGAAAGACGAGGTAGGAAACCGGGAGGGTGAAATGCAAAAGAAGTAATTTTTTTTGTAAACAAAGTTGTTTGAAGAGTTGCAAGTTCAGAACCTCTCAGTTCAGTTACTTTCAGATACTTGTTTGTTTTTTTTTGTTTGTTTGTTTTTGTTTTTCTTCCTTCCTTCCTTCCTTCCTTTCCTTCTTTCTTTCTTCCTTTTCCTTTTTTTTTTTTTTCTTTTCCTGTGAGTGTTGAATTTACTCTGAAGGCCTTTTGAGTGTGTGCAGCTGTGACTGGTTGTCACATCAATCCAGTCTCCCACATCAGAGGAAGAAAATGAAAATAAAAAAATTGTTGCCTACACAACAACTTTGCATTTTCTACTAGTGAAAATATAAAGAGATAAGATTTGTATGAGTGTTGTCCACACTTTATGTGAAATAGGCTAGAAAAAAGGATTCACAGATGTGAGATGTTTTTCTCTTTTCCTCATACTAGTTTCTAATGTTTGATTCTAATTTTCTAACTCAATTTTTTTCATAGTTCTGTAGTCTGGCTTTTATCTCAGCATTTCTTGAAAATTTGTAAGAATTATCTTTGATCTTTTATATATATATCTCTCTATATATATCTTTTTGGGGTTTTAGAAAGCTTTGCAAAAGAGGAAATATTTTAGCTAGTATTTTGGAACATCTGCTACTGCTGATTTCCTCTTAAAATCAGGCACTCACAAATTGTATCAGAACATACAAAGAGACTTGCATCTTCTTCCCACAGTATTATGTTTGTTCTTAAAAAATGATGCCTGGGGCATTTATATTTGCTGATCTTACAAAAGTTGCATCCCATTTGTAGTTTAAAGGGAATGACAGGGGAAAATGCTTAAGAATAAATGAAAAAATACATTTTATTGAAAATTGCATTTTAAAAACCCCACAATTTCATCTTGTTTCTGCATTCCCAGACCTTGAAATGGTGTACTTATGAGGAACTTTGGAGTCATTCTTTGAGAATAGAGAGTTAATGCAAAAAATATTCAAGCACTAAATAGTTCTCCGATCCCATTAATATTTCTGTATGTGCAGTATTGCAAGTTTGGAGCCTATATATGTTGCAGAAACTCTGCAAAAGTTCCTAAAACCACAGGTGTAGTGAAGACAGAATAAAAGTGAAGATCTGCCAAGTAACTAGGCAGTTTGCTGGTGAATATAAAGACTTCAGTTTTTCAGAAGGTACAAAGAAATTTGTGGTACAACCTAGTTCCCTTAGATTTCAGGTCAGGAAAGAAGTATTGAAACAGAAAAGTATATGAGTGTTCTGTTTAATACTTTATTGCCCTATATTATTATATGGTGGAGATTAAAAAATTAAAACATCTCAGGCAAAATCAAAATACTCTGCTCTGTTCTGTAATGTCTGGTTAATTCCTGAAGAACATTTTTAGGTACACAGACAGTGATCACAGTCAGCATTCAGAAGCCAGGAAATGAGAGTCTTTTCAGTATGTCAGCATTTGGGTAGGAATGAAGAAATCAATGACAAGTTTTTTCACCTGTTGCTGACTTTACTTTTGAGTTTTGCATGCTGGTGTTACCCATGTCTTTTGCATGTAGGCTGCCAAAAGGAAGAAGAAAAAGATTTTTTTGAGACTGCACCTGTGAGAGGCAACGTTTCACTGCACTGGAATGTGTGCTGCCCCAGCTCAGGTTCTTCTTCTGAATAGCCAGCCGCTTGCCAGTAAGATCCAGCCTATCTAGCTCAGCCTTTTACCACTTCATAAGTCCTTTTGAGCCTTATGAGCCTTAAAGCAGGTCTCATACTGATAACCAAGGTTAAAGCAATCGCTTCTTTCCTTTTGCAGATAAGGACTTGAAAACTGTCTTTGCAGCCTCTCTCTTCTGTATGCCACACAGAAAGATTTCTTCAGCCTGCAATTTCTCTTGGTTTCAACAGCGTTTATCAAATGGGAACACAAATATATAGTAGGTAAGTAAACATTTGCTGCACTTTGAAGAGGAGCTTGCTTCTCTTTTGTTTTAGTGTTGGTTATCCTTAACAGAAGTAGTTTTAAAACATACTTGGGACTAAATACATGATAAAAGAGCTTAATCAATTCAGCTCCCATTGAACCATAAAACAAACACATTTTTAATCATCCTGCTTTATGCATACTCATATTCCCAACTGAGAGAAGGATGGAAGATCTGAAAATTGGACAGTGCTGTGCTATTTCTAATTACTTGTTACGAAGACTGAAATTGTAAAATTGCTTTGGGAATAACTCTTAAAAAAATCAGGGAAATCTAAGCAAGTCTCCAAAGAAGAGTGAACTGGATCCCAGCTGACTTTGGCAAGCTTAACTTCAACTTTGCAAATTGCTCATAGTTGACAAAAGTTAGGCATTTTTAATGTGAATTTTATGATGGTTTGAGAGCTTTTCCCACAGTTTTCAGTATGCTACACTACATTTCTTTTCCTCTCTGAGTTTTCCTTCAGGATACTGTTTTTTTTTCTCTTTCTTCTCCTCAATATATATGGGGTATTTTTTGAACTTTATTATGAGCACAAAGCTTCAATTAAAATATTAGAAGTAAACTAAGTAAATAAGAAAAAAACTAACAATTTCATGTGTGTTAACCTTCAGCATAGTGGACTAGATTCTCAGATTCCATTTTTAAACTGACACATTTAAACTGACAAAGCTTCATTAAAATGAATTATGGTGTTTTAAATAATTACTATATGACTTAGCAAAACATGTTAATCACTGTTCAATTATTCACTGCAAATAGTGGTTGAATGCTACTTCATAAACATTACAATTAGGAGTGTCTATTGCTTTTTGGACACCATACCTAATCCATCTTGCTCCAAATCTTAACCTTCCTTGCAAGCTTTGGAAAATTCTATTCTGATCAAGAGTAATCTGAAGGAGGATGAACTGGATATTAGATATACTAATTTTATCCAAACAGATAAAAAATCGGACTAATTTATTTAAGATGCTAAATTTTTTTTTCCAGTACACCAAATTTAGTAGAAGAAAAGGAAGCGAAAGAGCAAAAGCACTCTACTTAACTGGGAGAACAGGAATATGTTATTCGTTTTTTCAGAATTCATTTATGCATGTGTTGGGGTGCAAAGACGAAAAGGAGTAATTAACTTTCTCCAGCGCAGTTTAGAAGTCAGCCAATAGTCGTATCTACCCAGTACTAGTATGACAAAAGCAGAGACTGAACCTGAATAAAAATGGAGGCAGTATGTTACAATTAGGTTATGAGGAGAAAAGATAATGAAGTAAATGTAATAGTATTTTTGGAAGTTTACATTCAGAGAATTAATTAAAACTGTATAAACTATGCAACTCTTTTTGCATTATAATCTCCAACTGTGAGAAAGCTACAGTGCTACTGTGTACTGCTAAAGCTTCTTAAATTTAGATAAAACGTGAGAAAACCAGTGAAGTGCCTTGCTTTACTCCATTATATTGTACATACTTGCATACAAATTTACAAACCATTCTCTTAATTTATTTGCCAAGATCTTTTGCTAACAGCAGAGTAAGTCAGGCAGGAAATAAACATTACTATTAAAGTATTATATAGATTGTGCATATTGCTCTAGCTCTATATTGTCAGTATTGTGAAACAGACGTTCAAATAAAAACAAAGTATTTCAGGATTTCACCATGTGTCTTTCTATTTTGCATCATTTCTGTTCAGAGGACTATTTGTTTGTTGATTTTCTACTGGTTATAACCTGTGATTTGAGTCTTTAAGTCAATGAATCCTCAAGCAAGCAGTTTAGATTGCCTTAAAAATGAAGACAAAAATTATTTACTTTGTTGAACAACTACTTCTCCCTGACCTGATAACATCAGACTTTCAATGGCAGTGCTTTCAACATGTACCAGGCTGTTACCTCTGTTATCTTTTGTGTTTCAGGGAATTCAGTGTCACAGAACTTGCAATAGACATCAGAAGCTTGTGAATGTTTTTTAGGATGGTCACGCACTGGAACAGGTTGCCCAGAGAGGTTGAGCCTCCACCCTGAGAGATACTCAAAACATGTCTGGACATGGTCCTGAACAGTGTACTCTAGCTGACCCTTCTCTGAGCAGATGGCGTGACAAAATAATCTGCAGAGGTGCCTTGCTGCCTCAACCATTCTGTGCTCTGGTGGTTCAGTAGGTGAACTCGGTAATAATATGCTAGCAGCCCTGCACCGCATCTGTAGCTAAAATAATAGGAATTCTGATCATGAATTCAAGAAAGTATTAAAATATGGAAACATAATGAGTGTCAGTGTAGCTTCCTGCCAGCAATCAAGTGACAGAGATGCAGAATAAATTTTAACCGAGTCACTGTAAAAAACTTTGCTTGAGATCTTCCACTCATGAATCTAAGAAAATTTAAATAAATTTGCTTATACTAAATGAACAAAATTTTTATGTCTTACATCTATAAACTCGTTACCAAATAATATTTTCAATAAGCAGATGAAGAAAACTCTGGAAAGTTATGATAGCATGAAAATATTGGATTCTCAAAGTATAACTCATCCTATAACAATGTACAATCTTCTCCATTGGGAATGCAGTGATGAGGATGCCCAGCTGTTTTTCCCATCCTGCAGAGACCTGCATTCATTATTGGAATTTTTAACATTTTACTGAGTAGGAAAGCCCAACACTGGCTAAATTGACATCTTATTCTAGGTTGTTGCCATCTTCTCATTTCTCTCCCTTACCTTGGTCTTGCCCCACGATCCCAGTGGTGTTGTTTCACCCCTTATCTTATGCTGCTAACCAATTCTCCTGTGCTGTCTCACTCTGCTTTATTTCAACCTACAAGAAGTAACAAAGAGGAATAAAATCATCCCTTTCATCTTTCTCGTTCAAATTGTACAAGACCCCTAAATAACTTTTTTTTTTTTTTCATGCTCTTGAAAAATGTTCACACAAAACCTCTTTTTCCATTCCAGTTTTCATGTTTTTAACCTTTACTAGTGGGAGGAAGGAAGAACAGTGCAGCTGGGGTGTCACTTGCTGTCAGTTTTTCCTGGAGTAAGCAGAAACTACCGTAGGCTGACACAAATCTGGCTTTCCCTACAAGACTTTAATGCCAGATTCCCTTTCCTCCTGTTTGTGATACCACCAGCATGTGCCCGCTTTAAGATAGACATTGAGATGGGATCATGGAGGGAAGTGACAATTTGTTCCTCGTAGAATACTTTATACTTAAACTGAGGAAAGCAGTAGGAATATGTCCAGACAGTGTTTCCTGGAGACGCAAGAACAGACCCATTTAATTTAAAGTTCACAAGGGCCTGGTTGAATTTGATAATAATTTATGACAAAAACCTATACATAAGTATATATTCATAGATCTGTATAATATATAAAATTATATAAAAATATATGTCTATATATACACAAATATAGATATTATATATGTAAGTATGTGTATAATATGACATTATTATCCATTATTTGCAGTTACAGTGATCCAAGTCCACCACTCTTGTGCATGTTCTTTAAAAAAAAAAAAAAAAAGTAAAAAAAAAAAAATTAACAGTGCTACTGCTTTAATATCTATAATGGAAAAAAAAAAAATATTACTGGAACCATATAAATAAACACATTATACTAGTTTTCCTATCCTATTAAGATCCTGGCTCAAGGCAATGCTGGATTTCAGGAGTGGTAAAAATCTCTCCCTCTCCCTTTTCCTTTCTGTCTTTCTTCTTCTTTCCCCTCTCAATCTCTTTTTATTTTCCTTTACTGGGTTTTGCCTACATTTTTCTATGAGTAGCTGACCTGTGCTTAAGCACCCTTTATCCATAATGATTAGTGTCAGAAAGTTGCTTAATTTTGCCTGGAGGTGGTTGACTAATTGTTGTTGATAAGCTCAATAAATTGCCTTGTATTGTTCCTCTGAGTCACTGTCTGAACTCAGTTGCTTCTGTGACCCTTGCTCTATTCTGAGGATTCCAAGGATTCACCTTCCTCACAACTCACAGAGTGGGATGAGGTAAAGGAGATGAAATGTGATGCTGGGAGCTCTTTATCCTTAACACTGCCATGCAAAGGGACTCAGATGTGAATGCTATCAGATTCATCTTGGTTATACTCATCAGGAAATGTTTATTCCTGGAAAGGACAAACAACACAAGGGAAAAATATCAATTCTCTTTCTTCCCAGGCACTGTAACTGGACAGCCTGTTTCTTCTGCATCAGCTGGGAACAAAACAAACCTCTCAATCAGCACTTTCAGACTTTGAGTACAAAGAATTCTTAAATTCCTTGAAATAAAAATAAAATTATTTGAATTCAAAACATAAAAAGTGTATTATAAAGTACGATATAATGTAAAGATTGCAGTGTAATTGCTTTAATCTTCACATCCTAGTTAAAGGCTTGTATGACACTTGTAAGGTAATGGAATTTCATTGACAAAGATCTATATTTAGTGTTTAAGAGATATATTGATATTTTAATCTTCCTTTGCATTACGAAATAAAGAAGAGTCCAAACAAAATAATTATTAAATAATTAAATGGTACAAGAAGGTTTACAATGCTATATTTACCGAAGTAAATGATGTTTTTGCCTCTCATTTCTATGGGGCTAACCTTTCATCCAAACATTATGAATCGACATATCTTTAAACCCATCAGCAATATTTGTATGAGTCTGCGTATGTAGGTTTTTATCTAAGCAATATTTAATTTATAAACTCAACTTACTCTATTTTGTTTCTGCTATTTTGCTTTGGTTTTAGTTTTGTCTTTGTTTAAGGGCATCAATGTTTAACTAGCAGTGTACATCTGCAGTTCAATAACAAAACAAATTTCTCATCTGTTGAACTGATCAAAAAGTCTATGCCTACATGATTGGTATCTATTTTTAGAAACCCAAGTGTCCATCTGTGATGCATTTTAATCGGGAAATTTTAATAGGGACTATCTTGTTGAAGTCATATTAGATGCTGCCTATCCTCTTGTTGCCTCTCCAGTCTCTGTAACTTAAAAAATCCTTCTGGGAAATAAAAAGTTTATTATACTAATATTTTTAGAGTGAGATAGTGGCTTGTAGCAGGAAGCAGAGTGAGCATAATCTAAACAGAGTACAGATCACAGCTGGTAACTAAGAATTTATCTTGTGATGAAGCAGAAGAAAAAATACATAATTTTCAAGCCATATAAAAAGTAATTCTCTTTGATTCACTGATGTTTAATTTCTATCAGAGAACTGTATGTTGCTGGGTTCATTATGTCAGCATAGTAGTATTTGGATTGGTTATCTAATGTCTGTAAATCATACTTAACAATAAAAGCAATGATTTATATCTGATATAGTGTTTCATAATTTTTAATAGGTCTTGTTAAATTCAGCCTTAACAAATTTTCTGGCGTGAACAAGACAGGCAAATTTACATGAAATTTTAATTTCAATGTAAGTCAAAATATTACATCATACGTCAACTAGTCTGAATAAGAAAAAATCCAAACACTTTCCTTCTTTCATTAAAGTTCATCCAATCAAGGGTTGTTTTTTTTCCAGTTTTCAATGGTGTGCTCTTTTAAATAATCCACATCTTACTTTCTGAGAAAGTTTAAAACTGAACCCAGCAGATCTGCAGTTTATGGTATGCTCCATTACACTTTCATCATGATCTAGGTCTCCACTGCATTTTCCATTTTGGACTACAGAGATAGTGTATATGTGTTTGACATGCTAGTTAACATGTCCTCCTTTTCTTTCTTGCTGTGTTGAACAATTCACGACTTTTTTTCTCAGTATTCCTGACCCATGTATTTACTACATCTTTTAACCTGATAAATTATAGTTTGGATTCTTACTCCCTGTTTGTTTGGCACTTTGTTATTCTACACAGAAGTAAAGGAAGGATGGAGGCTGAGAATGAAGTTACTACCTTTCTCCTTTAAGGAATAAAAAGAGTAATGAAAAGAGCTAAAAATAGTGTAAATCCTTGGATCTGGCTAATCACAGAATTTTGAAAAAAGATGAATGTGTGAAGAAAATGTCTTATATGACTTTATAACTGCATAAAGGATGATGTGCTATCAGCGGCAACTAGACTTGTGTATGTACTGAAAAAATCACAGAAATATAGAATAATGGAACGTCTTAGATTGGAAGGGACCTTTAAAGATCACTGTTCCATGGGCAGAGTTGACCAAGGTCCTATCTAGCGTGGCCTTGAATGCCTCCAGGGATGGGACATCCATTAATGTTCTGGGCAGCATGTGAGAATGCCTCACTGCTCTCTGAGTAAAAAAATTGCTTGCTAACATCTAATTCTCTCTTTTTAGTTTAAAACCATTCCTTCTTGTTCTATCACTATTAAACCATTTAGAAATTCAGACCTCATGCTTATAAACTTCCTTCAAGTACTGGAAGGCTTGAGTGAGGTTTCCCTGAAGTATTCTTTTCTCCAAGCTGAAGAAGCCCAGCTTCCTCAGCCTGTTTTCATAGAAGGTGTTCCAGCCCTCTGATCATCTTTGTAGCTCTCCAATGAACCCACTCCAAAAGCTTCACATCTTTCTTGTGCTTGGGGCCTTAAGCCTGTATGCAGTACTCCAGAAGGGACCTTATAATTGCAGAATAGAGGGGGACAATCACCTCCCTGTCCCTGCTGACCCCCACCTTTTGATGCAGCCCATGATATTGCTGGTCCTCTATTATGTAAGCGCACTCTGAAGGATCGTGTAGAGCTTTTAGTACACCTGGACCAACAAGTCGTTCTCTGCAGGACTGCTCTCAATGAGCTCTTCTCCCAGTCTGTAAGTATATCTGTGTCCGCCCAACCTAAGTGCAGCACCTTCCACTTGGCCTTGTTTAACCTAATTAGATTCTCATGGCCCCACCTTTAAAGCCTCTTTAGGTCCCTCTGGATGGCATCCCTTTTATGGTGTGGCTTAAGGCTCAACCACACCTCTCAGCTTCTGGCAAGGCCTGGAAGATGGGAACAAAAGGAGTTCCTGCTGAGATCCAAAAGCCAGAAGCTGTCACTCCAAAGAGAGCTGACTCAACAAGTTTGGACTTATAAATAAGTTTGTACTGTCGCAGTTGTCATCATCATCAACCAAACAACAACCCCCAATGACCCATCACTACTGAAGATCAATGTCTGAACCACAAGCAAAAGCTGGAATCTGTGGTGGTGACTACCTCTCTTTTGCTTCTGACAAAGACTCCTTGCTCTTATTTCCTATCTTTTCTATTGCCTGTCTTCTCTTCCCTATCTCCCTAAACAACTAGGATTTGTAATAAACTGATTGGGCTAACATTTGACACGTTGTGTCTTAATCTTGCTGTCGGGTATACATATACTAAAAAAACCTCTCCCTTCTATATCTGGAGTGAGAGAACCACTCATGATGGTACCTACACCTGGACATAGATCATTCAACCACAACACTCTGGCTGTGACCATCCAAGCAATTCTTTAGACGCTGGATAGTTCACCTTTCAAATTCATATCCCTCCAATTTATTGATGAGGATGTGGTGTGGGACCATGTCAAAGATCTTGTACAAGTCCAGGTAGACAACATCAGATGCCCTTCCTTTATCCACCATTGCCATCACTTGTAAGAGATTATTCTTTTATACCATTGACTCAGAGCTTCCTAAAGGACACAGATGAACAAGTCCAAGCAAGTCCTGGGCAAGGGTTGAGAAATCCTTTGTCTGAGGGACACAGATGGACAAGGCCAGGGGCAAAGAGAAAGAGATAAGCTGCAGATGAATGGCTGGAAGCAGTCTTTTGAGTGGGCTTATCTCGAGGAAGATGGACATCTCAGGGGGTGCACCCAGGGATGTCACATAGGCAGGAAAAAGGGAGGATAAAAGAGGGATCAGCGACCATGAAGTTGGTTTTTCTGACATCAGATTCCTCACAACGTGAGACCTACATGCTGAAGATGACCTGAGACCTGCATGCTGAAGAAGAACAAGAAGGTGTCTGCCATCAGATCCCTCACTATGGAAGTCCTGCTCATTGACAGACTCTCCCAGACCTGCTTCCTGAATCCTGCTGCCTGCTCCTGGACTTACCCTGAGGCTTCTTCCTGCTATCTGCTTGCTGCCCAAGGCCAGCCACACTGCTGCTGCTCTCCCCCCCTGCGCTTCTGCCTCGGACCATCGGAACATCTTGCAACGGGACCACTGCTGGATCCTGGTGGTGACTATCCCCACTTTACGCAATTCTTGCCTCTTTCTATCTTTCTTATTGCCTGCCTTCCCTTCCCCATCACCCTAAATCATCCGTCCTCCCCTTCCCCATCTCCCTGATTAAGATTTGTAATAAACTGGTCGGACCAACATTTGAACCGTTGTTCCTTAATCTCACACCGGGTATACATATACCAAAGAACCTCTTCTCCCTCCTGTAAATTGGAGCGAGACATCACTCCATTGTAGAAGGCCAGTAGATTGGTTAGGCATGGCTTGCCCTTAGTAAAGTCATGAAAAAGAGCAACTTACTTATGGAAGGGATCCATACATTTGATATCAAGCATGTGCAGTTACACAAATTTTGTTAGGTAGTTTTAGACATAAAAGTGACCTGAATATGTGGAAAAAGACAAAACACCTAATTATAATTGCTATTGGAGCTGTAAATGTCCTGCTAGCTTCAGCATTTTTATTAAGTTAGATGTTAAGTTTGTTGTTTATCATACTGTTAACAACAAGTGTTGAGGGAATAAATTATTTATGCAAGCTGTTTAGAAAGTTATTGTGTGTTTTTGCTTTTAAAATTTTCAAACTCATCTTTACATATGGAGAAAATGCAGTGACCTTATGAAAAAAGAACTTTTATTACTACACAGTTAAGCATCTCTCTATTTGAGACGGATTGGAAAGAGCATAGGTTTTTTTGTTGTTGTTGTTGTTTTTGTTTTGTTTTGTTTTTTTAATATACATGGAAGTGTCTTACTCGTACTGTCTAAATTTTGGGTTACTCAATTTGTGTCAGTGATTATTGGCATTGTGTCTGCTAATGCTCCTAAGAGAAAAGCTGCTTTATTCTTTTTATGGTGATTGAATCACAGAATTGCAAATTGGCTGAGGCTGGAAGGGACCTCTGAAGATCACCCAGTACAAGTCCTGCTCAAGCAGGAACACCCGGAGCTGGGGTGTCCATATCCATACCCAGGCAGCTTCTGAAGACCCTCAAGAAAGAAGACTCCACAACTGTCTGGACAGCCTCTGCCAGTGCTCCGTTACCAGCACAGTAAAGTGCTCCTGATTTTCAGATGGAACCTCCTGTGTTCCAGTCAGCACCTACTGCCCCTTGTCCTGTCACTGGGCACCACTGAGCAGACACACCCTTTTAGTGTTTAAATACCTTGATGTGATTCTCCCTGAAACTTCTATTTTACCAGCCATTCCACGCAGGCGACATACTCCAGTCTCTTCGTCATTTTTGCTAGACCATGTTCAGTATGTCCATATCTTTCTTGTACTGCGTAGTCTAGAACTGATCCTCACTGGTGCTGAGCAGAGGAGAACAGTCATGTCCCTCCAGCTGCTGGCCATATTTTATCTAAAGCAGCTCACTTTATCATCAGCCTTGTTAGCAGCAAGGGCATATTGCTGGCTCATAAATTTCATCTTGATTGACTTCAACTCCCTACTTGTAAACATTCCACTCAGTATGTGACATTCACAGACCTAGAAAAGGACTTATATACATTAAATATAATGCTGTTGTGTTATTTTTTAACCTTGGAGAATGCTTAATTCACATATAGTGTGATAAAAGTTTAACTGATTTGTGAATTTTGATTGCATGCTTATCAAAATGAAAAATAGAGAAAATCTATTCCTATTTTATATGTTGTATCCTACTTGTCTATATAAGCAAAATAAATGGATACATAAATATATTGATAAATAGATAGATAGATAGATAAGGGGAGTTAGTTTGTTTACAATTTATTCAACCTAAGTGTCCATTCTCATACATTGTATTGGATAAGTAATTTATGATGTGGCTATGTAAGACTAAATTATTAAGCTTGTGAACTCACTCTGTTTGGTCAGTTACACTATTTTCTCAAGAAATCCTTTTCCATAACTTGAATAATATTTATTGTTTCTACTAAAGTAGCTTTTTGAAGGCTGTACTCTATAACTCCTTCATCAAGAAACCTGAATAAACATGGTGTAGAAATAGGGTGACCTTTTTAAAGAGCTTCTCAGCATTTTGAACCAAAATTGATGTAGGAGTAACCTGATGATTCTGTCTTCATAGGGCACAGTTTTAGCTTTCATGAATTTCTAAACACAGTTGATACAATAGACTTAACCATTAAGTACATCTGATTTGCTTAAAATGGAGAATAACTTTTAAATTTACTTTGGATCAAAGTAATGGTTGTACAGTTTTTATTAGTAGTATTACTATTAGCATTATTGTTATTGGCCTGAAGGAAGCAATTATGTGAATGTTAGTTTAATTTGGAGATAGCACCAAACTGGGGAAACAGTCAGTTTGTTGGAAGCAGAGCTGTCATCCAGAGGGATCCAGAGAGGCTAGAGGAATGGACTGCCATAAAATTCATGAAATTCAAGACATAAAAATATCAACACAATTTGTCTGCTCTTATATTCTTCCCTAGACATCTGCTATAAGCCATCATTACTCTGGTGTTATGATATTTGTGTTTAAAGTAGTGGTAAATGTACACAAACTGAGAAAATTTGTAAAGCTTCATCATAATACAAATTAATAATAAAAATTGAGTAAATATCAATACAGTTATATTTAGGAAATAAATCTTCATCAGAAATACTAACATGATGGATCTGCATCACCCCCAACATCTATTTTCTGTTTATTTGACTGTCAGAACATAATCTTCAGTATGTTTAAATGTTTCTTTAATATTTTACCTCATTGTTCTACATTTTTCTTTTGTGATTTAAGGCAAATGCTAATTTAGTTCGCAGTCAGTGATAGATTCCCATTTGTCGCACAGTCTAACTGCCTAACAAATCACTTTTCATGTTCTCTGTTGTTTAAGAACTGGGAATCCAAACAAACATATAAATACTATGTAAGGTCTTACTATCAAACCTTCATTTGCTGACACACCTTTTTAACCCTTCCTTTGTGCTTTCTCCTGCTGACCATCTTAAATGATTGTTCATTGTTCTATCTTGTGAAGCCCTTATTTGTTAGATTTTAAATTTCAGTATAAATCCATATTTGTTACCTCTGGATAAGAAAGTAATAAATCTTACATGTAGGCCTTGAAAGTTGGTCTAGTTTCAGTTGTCTCCTAAAATTGATATTTATGGAATAGCAAACCTTTATTAAATACCTAATTTAATACTTAAATCTGAAAAGAACTAAATTTAGATTACTCCAGCCAAGATCTTTTTTCACAGGCAAGTCTTCCCTCAAGAAATCTTCATTGTCTACAAAATAATCAGACAAACAAACAAACAGAAAAAGTCAGCCACACTACAATACAATTTCCTTTGCTCATTTTATAATATCTAGTAGAAACTAAATAATGTGGCCAAAATATCATGTATATGAGTTAAGAAAAAAATTGACAGATATCTTAATAAATTCAGAGGATAGGGTTTTGAGGATGTGTTTCAATTTTATATTGTGTCATTTAGTTTATCCTAAAGTAGAATGGAATATTTAGACAGACAAATTACCATCTGACAAAGGCAAAGTCCAATTACTTTATCATAAGTACTTGATGCATTTGAAACTCTTTGGAAAACTTTTCTTGCATTATATTTTATATTTCCAAATTTTGTCTTGGAATACAGAATAGAATCATAGAATCATAGAATCACAGAATCATAGAATCATAGAATCACAGAATCATAGAATCATAGAATGGCCTGGGTTGAAAAGGATCATAATGATCATCTAGTTTCAACCCCCCTGCTATGTGCAGGGTCGCCAACCACCAGACCGGGCTGCCCAGAGTCACATCCAGCCTGGTCTTGAATGCCTCCGGGGATGGGGCATCCACAACCTCCTTGGGCAACATGTTCCATTGTGTCACCGTCCTCTGTGTGAAAAACTTCCTCCTAATATCTAACCTAAACCTTCCCTGTCTTAGGTTAAAACCATTCCCCCTTGTCCTATCACTATCCACCCTCGTAAACAGCCATTGCCCCTCCTGTTTATACACTCCCTTCAAGTACTGGAAGGCCACAATGAGGTCTCCCTGGAGCCTTTTCTTCTCCAAGCTAAACAGTCCCAGTTCCCTCAAACTTTCTTCGTAGGAGAGATGCTGCAGCTCTCTGACCATCTTAGTGGCCCTCCTCTGGACCCTCTCTGAGAGCTTCACATCCTTTTGCTGGGTGCCTCAGTCCTGGATGCAGTACTCAAGATGGGGTATCACAAGAACTTAGTAGAGGGGGACAATCACAGAAGACCTGAGTATTTTGCCATCCAATAAAAGTGACCATGTAGCAATTTTGTATTTAAACTGAAAAGACAGTAATGTATAAATGACAGAAAAACACTGTACAGAAATGAGAGCATTCTAGTCCGGGCAAATCAGTAGCTGATACAGCTATAATGAGATATTTGATTCTGTACCATAAGAAAGCTACATTTTGAAAGATCTTTTTGTTTTGCCTAAAAAAAAAAAAAAAGAAACTGAAAAGGGGAATGGTTGCTTTATCTGATTATGTACTCAACAATAATAAAAGAAAATAGCTATTTAAATAAACAAGTATTATTGACATACTGAGAAATGAAACGAGTTATCAGAAATACATTTAATTTGGATACTGAAAGAATGTTAGACCAACAGAGCCATAAAATTCTGATTAGTCTTGAAAACAGAAGTATTGAATTCCATCAGTTGATAGCTACAGATGTTAATCTAGAAAGTTGTTTCTAAATTGTTGCATCCCTCAATGACTTAGCAATTACATTTGATTAATTTATATAAAATGTTTTTTTTCCCTAAATTTGTGCTTAATGAAATATCCTAAATTAGAATTATTGTTAACACAAACTCAATTTGTCTTTGTGCACTATGAAGGAAAAAAAAAATGCTGCAGAATCTCTGGAGTCAGGTAACTATATAACTTTATTAAACAAATGCAATTGTCCAAAATTGTCCAAAGTAATCTTGTTAAAAGAATTCATATCTTTCCTCTGTAAAGCAATTTCACAGAATGTCTGAAAGACAAAACTGCTTATATTTTTGTCTCAAAGCTTGCTTCGTAAGGCCTTTCTGGTGATAAGACTCTAACTGACAACTGCTAATTATCTAGGGGGTGAATGGTGGGTGTTACCATGCCACTGTACTTCTGCTTATGATTGCAAAGATAAGCAGAAGAGGGACAAGCAGTCTTTTTCAGGGGTGCGGCTTGAAGGAGCTGACCACTGCAAAAGACAATAACGCTTGTGCATGGCAACAGGGGCACTGCTCCCTGCTGGCTTATCTGTTGGCCCAGGCATGTCACACTAAACTGATAGAAAAAGAAGAAGAAAAAAACCCCACAGAAATGGGGGATAAAAGGCCATCACTAAACTAGGAACTTTGGAGAAAAACTCCCAAAGACACCTTTGATGGACAGAGAATTCCCTGAGGGGAAACCTCTTCGGAAGAACCCCCCGAAGGCCTGCTTGGTGTGGAGATTCCTGGCTTTCTCCCATCCCCCGCGGTGACCAGAAGAGTTCTTGAGATTAACAGACCTATTAAGTACCTCGCTGGACCCATGGTGGTGACTATCTCTTTTGGTCTCTACAGAGACTCCTTGTTGTATTTCCTATCTTTCGTATCACCCATCTTCCCTTCCCCATCTCCCTACACGGCTAGGACTTGTAATAAACTGGTTGGACCAACATTTGAGCCTTCCCTCCCGCCTATAAATTGGAGCGAGACAATGTCATTCTATTGTACTGTTTTTTTTTTTTTTTTTTTTTTTTTTTAACAGATTACTACAATGTTTTACAGATCTTCAAACAGAAAATTAAAATGTACCTTCAGAAGCTTGCAAATTAGAACAATAAGCTGAATCCTTTATAAGACTACTGATAATAATATTCACAGAATTCTATGCATTTATAATCAAAATACACCTACCTGTACCTCTAGCTACAGTTCCTAACTATCTTATTAAGTCCAATTTTCTGATTTCTGTCAGAGATACAAACACTTATATGGATAGAGTGATGGTCTTAGTATTCAGCTTGGCAATAACCATGTCTTCTTAATGCTGTTTACCTTAGATTGTCTATTCTATTTGATATGTCAGTTTGAATGAGCCAGATTAAAAATTTTAATGTAGTTGCATGAAAGTTGTATTGAAGAACTTTAGGGGTGTACCTGAAAAAAACAATTTTTCTCATTTACCTCAAAAAAAACCCGAAACAAAATATATATATATTTAAAGAAAAGTTATTAAAACTTGCAAACACTTACATAAACATTTCAGGGCACTGAGAACACATTGTTAAATGAATTTACTATGCATAAGCAGCATAATCTTTTTTCATACCTCAGCATTTAATTACTCAGGGATAATGGTGCAAACAATGAGAGAGGATAGCAGTACTTTCCACAAAACAAATACTGTTTTTTCATTAAAAAATAACATTTCTATTCTGCACAGGAAAATGCTTTTTGTTTAACATATAGATTTAATTGAAATACCACTGCCAATTTTTAACATTGATCGTAAATGGATTACAAAACATAGAATGACTCATGCAAACAAGCAAGGTGAACCTTCATATAGTGATAACTCACATTTTCTTGACTTAACAATGCTTCCCAATTGCTTTTTTAATTTTTAATAATACCAAGCACAGTATTTTATCTGTGTCGCTACTGGCACTTACTCATAGCAGGACTGGAATCCAAACAACCTCATCTTATTTCTGGCACTAACAAAACATGTTTTCCTAACGTCAGATCTTCAACAGTAACAATGCTATTACATTTCCTTTATTATCGGAGCTTGCCTTCTTCTCTAATTCTTCAGTTGAATTTTTATTTGTTTGTTCTGCATCTTTATTTTATAGACTCATTTTTGCATCTGTAAATATTCTCTTTCTTTAGAATTTTTAGATGATCAGTGTTAGGATGTTGTGCAATTACTTCTTTTATTGTTTGTACTGCATGCCTTAGAACCTCTCACCTTATCTTTATGATTATGGAATCCCATTGTGTTTGCAGCACTTTGATATTTAAAATGTACTGACAGTTGCTTGGTACTGTCTCTGAAAACTTTCCCAACTTCAAAGCAAGTAGTAAGACCATCTTCATAGTAACAATAAAATGTGTTTATTTTTCTTTTAATTACAATATATGTCCTTCTCTTTAAGAGGAACTGCTAAATAAAATTGAAAGAAAGAACAATCTAACTCCAAGGAAACTAAAAACTCATTTCTATTTTAGTGTTATTTGCTATTTTTTGAAGAGAGTTGGGGGAGGAAAAAAGAAAAAGAGCAATTAGCAGCAGAGGGATAGGAATCACTGATTAAGATAAAACAAATATGTTAACAACGAATCATCCATTTATTAAACTCCTAGGTTTATTTCTCTTGTCCTGACTACTTTAAAAAATAAATACAAAAGCAGACATTGTTGAATCTGACTTCAAAAATGGCAAGTCATACTGGATTACAGAATGAGGAGTTAAAATGTATTCCATTAAATGTTTAAAGCAGAGGTATAATGTCTCTTCAGAATCAGAAGGTATTGGGAATGGGAGCAACAGGATGGGACTCGGACGCAAAGAATGTTCCGGGAAAAGTGTCTGACAAGGGTTAGGTGTCCTCCAGTGACGGCCTCTGTTAGCACATAATTGAAATCCAAAATATATTAAATAACACAGGGCAATAAAATAAACCACTTCATTATCTTCATAGGAATTTCTCCCTTGAAGGCAAATAGACCACAGAATGACAGAATATTTTGAGATGGAAGAGATCCACGAGGATCTTTGAGTCCAGCTAATGCAAAAGTCCCATCAAACTTCTGAATAAGGCAGAGGAAGGGAACACAGAAAAGAACTTTTCACTGTCCTGGACAAGTGACTGCAAAAGTATGATTTATTTTCTGTTTAAAAGACAACGTGACACAGATGTACAGATGCTAGAATGTTTCAGGGATGTGGATAAGGACATAAAGACTTTTTGAGGAGTTAGTACAAGTGGAATACTTGGTTCTAGATACATAACGTCACAGCTTACAAGTCCAAAAGAGGCTTGTTAAGTAATAATGTGAAAGATAAATAATAATAATGTGCACGTGTACATAACAATGTAAATCGCAGAATCACAGAATCATAGAATCATAAAATGGCTTGGGTTGGAAGGGATCTCAAGGATCATCAAGCTCCAGCAGCAGGCAGGGCCACCAACCTCCCCATTTAATACTAGACCAGGTTGCCCAGGGCCCCATCCAACCTGGCCTTGAACACCTCCAGGGACAGGGCATCCACAACCTCTCTGGGCAGCCTGTTCCAGCACTTCACCACTCTCATAGTAAAGAACTTCTCCCTGATATATAACCTAAATTTTCTCTCCTTCAACTTTGAACCATTTCCCCTTGTCCTGCTATTATCTACCCTTTCAAAGAGTTGACTCCCCTCCTGTTTATAGGCTCCCTTTAGGTACTGGAAGGCTGCAGTGAGGTTACCCTTCTCATCTCCAGGCTGAACAAGCCCAGCTTCCTCAGCCTGTCTTCGTGGGGGAGCTGCTCCAGCCCTCTGATCATCTTTATGGCCCTCCTCTGGACCCTCTGCAACAGCTCGCTATCATAATATTTTCTGTTAAGTTCCACTAGTTAATAACTTGAATAACTGAAAAGTATTTATAAATGCTAAATCTAGTCAAACTTTCTCTAACTGTAAATTCAAGTACTTTGTTTTGTAAGTTAAACTACTAAATTAAGTATCCTCCATTGTCCACATTTTGCTTTCTGTATAGGTACATTTAGATTAAGATCCAGGTCCCACCTGACTATTTGGAGTCATGTTGCCTGTATATAGTAGCATTTCTGACTGACATCAATTACAACATAAACAGTAAGACAATAGATAAAATGTGTTGCCTAAAAGAAAGAAGGCTTACTGTTACAGAAAAGAAAAATAAATAAAAAAAAATCCTTTAACTGAAGAATAGGATAAGTAATCTAGGACACTACAGACCTTGAGTTTGGTTCAGGGACTGCTTTATTTAAGGAAAATAGCCAAACATTTCTCATACATACAGCTCTGTTTGTGGCTGTGAGGAGCCTGGCTCTTTATACTTGATAACTGCTTGTAGGGAGCTGCTGGGTTCCTCCAAAGCTGACCCAGGTCATCTTCTACCGCTACTCGTCACAGAGCAGGTACTCCAGCCTTTACCACTTCTGGGGCTCCACTGAGCTCCTTCTAGTTTGTCGTGACTTTCCTGTACCGGGGGCCCAAAACCATAGGTAGTATCTGGAGCAATGTACAGCTTTTAGTATAGCCTGAGACATATTTGGCAGAACTTTTTTTCTGCCACAGCACGCTGCTGTCCACTGGTACCCCTGGGCCCTTTTCAGCAAATCTACTTCCTGATACGTCCATCAGGTATATGCATCCCATGTAGTTATAATTTATGAGTGTATAAATTGGCTACTGTAAGGTAAAAGGGTGCTGAGGAATAACTTCCCAAGGTGACTTAGCTTCTTGCCAGCTTTCATCTCAGTTCTGACATGTACTTATTTTGAGCTTGGGACCTGTCCTTCAGAGAACTAATCTTTAATGCCTTTAAAAGTGAAATATATCTTCTAATTTGCTCAATTTTATACAAAAACATGTCTGTATAATACTTTTGATAATAAAATCAAAATTAAAAGATAAATGCAGTTGAAAAAATACAAACTAGTGAGGTTGTCATATGTGTATTTTGATCTGAGACAGATTCCATGCAGCACTGTCTTTCCTAGACATTTTTTAATTTTTGATTAATTTTCCTATAATTTGATTTTCCTATAAGTGAATTTGAAAATTGAGAATCATGGGTATCATAGAATCATAGAGTCACTCCAGTTGGAAGGGACCTCAAAGATCATCAAGTCCAACCACAGTCTAAACACAGCACCCTAACTTTAACAACCCTCTGCTGAATCATATCTATCTCCAAGCACCACATCCAAACGGCTCCTAAACACATCCAGGGACAGTGACTCAACCACCTCCCTGGGGAGCCTATTCTAATATTTAACCACACTTTCTGTAAAGAAGTGTTTCCTAATGTCCAACCTAAACCTACCTTGGTGCAGCTTGAGGCCATTTCCCCTCGTCTTGTCATGTGTCACCAGTGAGAAGAGACAAGCCCCACTCTCACTGTAAGCACCTTTCAGGTACTGGAAGAGAGCAATAAGGTCTCCCTTCAGCTGCCTCTTCCCCAGACTAGACAGCTGCAGCTCCCTCAGCCTCTCCTCATAGGGCTGATTTTCCAAGACCTTCACTAGCCTCACTGCCCTTCTCTGGACCTTCTCCAGTACCTCCACATCCTTTCTGTACTGAGGTGCCCAAAACTAAACACAGTACTTGAGGTGAGGCCTCACCAATGCTGAGTACAGGGGCAAAAAAAAGGGGTAGGGGTTTTAAAACACACAGATTATATTTGTGAGTTTTTATTGTTTACTTAACATTCACATGACATGACCAGCTGTGATAGCTTTTGAGTTAAAAGGTTTAGACAGTTTCTTCTTATACCAGAGGTGAGTGGTTCATAACTTGTTTTTTTCCTATTACATTACTGAGATTTGAGAGGTGTTTTGTCTATATTTGTTTACTTTTTCTTATGCTACCTGATGAAGTGAGTTTTTACTTGCACATAATTTCTGAGATGGACTTGTATATAGTGGAACAGACTTCTTGTACAACTAAGCTGGTTTCCTTATGTTCTCCTTTAACTTTCTCTACTGTGTCTTCCCAGAACATATCCTTCAATTATTATTGCTTAGCTACCTGTGAAACCCCT
This sequence comes from Alectoris magna, assembly GCA_030625065.1. NCBI lineage: Eukaryota > Metazoa > Chordata > Aves > Galliformes > Phasianidae > Alectoris > Alectoris magna. Next base: position 68,949,364 of record CM060560.1, read on the forward strand.
ACAGTGGAAGCGTTTGTTTGTACTTTGTTAATTATCATATCAATACCAGCAACCATCACAACCAAGTCTTTAAGCCACTGTGATACTAGAAAATATATTTGCCTGATATTTGAAGTACTGTGTTAGAGAACATAGCCTTTTGAAAGTACAAGGTTTGCAAAACAACTCTTGTTAATTGGCTGCATTACTTTGAATCACAAACTGCATTACCAAGTCTTGCACGGTCATAGTCATCAGAAATATTTCACTGAACTATGAGAAAAGAACTGTTGTGTTTTAACCCCAGCAGGCAGCTCAGCATACACAGCTGCTCACCTGCTCTTTCTGGGTGAAATGGAGAGAGAATCATAAAGGTAAAAGTGTGAGAACTCATGAGTTGAGATAGCAACAGTTTAAAAATCAAAGCAAAAGACATTCATGAAAGTGGAGCAAAACAAGGAATTCATTCACTACTTCCCATTGCATGCAGATGTTCAGCCTCCCCTCGGAAAGAAGAACTCATCAAATGTAACAGTTTTTGGGGAAGACAAACATCATTCTGAACATCCATCCCACAGCATGTTGTTATATGTTATGGGATATCCTTCTGTTCGGATTGAGTCAGCTGTCCTGGTAGTGCCTCCACTCAATTTCTTGTGTACCCTCAGCTTGCTTGCTGGAAGGACAGCGTGTGAAGTAGAAAAGTCTTTGACACTTTGCAAGCTCTGCTTAGCAACAACTGAAACATTGGTTTGTTTTTACCACTGTTTTCATGAAAAATCCAGAGCACAATATCATACAGATCTCTTCAAAGAAATTAATTCTGCCCTAGCCAAGACCATAAGAAGAAGTATTTCAAGCTTGCCTCCCAGATGATAGTTACATTTTCACCTAATTAATCAGTTAATAAAATTTGTTTGTTATAACATGACTTACCTGGTGTATGTGAAAGATTCAAAACATTATGTCACTTTATGGATTGCAGCATGTTGACTGAAGCTGTCTGTCTCTCTGAAACATGTTCATTTTGCACCAAAACTTGATAAAGAGCTCATCCACAGGGGAGTCATCTAATTTACAGTCTCCAATACAGAACAGTGAATCTGAGGGAGTGGTCATGCTTAACCGATCCTCAGTATGCTTCTCCCCTGCAGTTATTCAACAAATGTTTTTAACCGGAACACTCAAAAGTGAGAGGCAGTGTATTCTGCTGCAAACAGTACTTTTTTCACACAGTCAACACATCTCAAGTTACTTTATGGTTCAGTAACAGTACCTGCTATAGCATGAATCCTTACATCATGCCTGTATCACTTGCATAGCTCGTTGAGGTGATATTAGCAGTCTAAGCACTGTTGTCAGATGGCATTAGCATTTCACAGTTGATTTATCACATCTGTAGTCTTAGCATCCTTTCTTTTCCTCATCCCTTTAATCTTAAAGACTTTTCCTCATCAGAGGATAATTTGTCTGATTACAGTACTCAGAGAATGAGTTGTACTCATCAGCTTCACCCCTCTTTAAAAAAGTTTTTAAGCCTCATATTGCAATTATGACTGGTATCCGGATATTTGATGTTCAAACTAAAGTACAGTCTATGAAGAAAAATGAGCCAAAAGCTGTACAAGTGGTACTTGCTTAAACCCCATCCCAGTTTTCTTGTTATTCTTGATTTGTTGGTTTGATTAAATTGCTTCATTTGATAATTCATCAGTGTTTACTGATTATTTACCCTGCTGATCTACATGAAGGGCTTTCAAAGCCCCCTGTAAAAACATGGAAAAAAATGTAATTTTTTAGCTACAAGCTACTGGTCATGGCAATACATGTGGATTTTCAAATAATGATATGCCTGGTGCTTCTGGAAATGTTGGATATATCAACTTCTTATTTGTTAATATCTCTCTTAAAAGAAGGGAAAAGGAAGAACTGTTGCTGAATGTCTTGATTAAGTACTTGACTTACTTTTTCTACATTGAATAGGCACTGGTGTAATAAAATTTATGATTTTTTTCTCTTATGGATCAGAAATTGAGAGCCCTTGTTGCAGATACTATCAACATCTGAAAAGAAGTTTACTACACTCCTAGATCTTTAACCCTAACAACTGCTCAAACATTCTGAAGCAGACACAAGTATTACAGCAGATAATAAGGACGCTCTAGTGAATAACTGTGCACAGTGAAGCTGCCAACCAAGAAAGCCTTGCAATTTTCCACAGAAGTTTACTTTCCCTAGGAACCAGAGGTCTCCTGGAAAACATTACCAATCCATCTCCACAAAAGCAGTTTTGGCTTTTCTTTCTGAATTCATGCCTGCTCCTCCTGAAATGCAACTACAACCCCAAAACCACTCAGAAGAATACTCTGACATATACAGTTACTGAGTGTATTTTCAGTTTGCATTCAGGATGCCCACAGGTAGCAAGCCACCAATGAGAGGAGGTCCCAGGGGTAAATGTATCAGGGCAGGCAGAAAGCATGAAGAGTCATGGTCCTACTTGCAGGAATAGCAGTGTTTGTGAAGAAGGGTGGTACCCTGGGGCTGACTACATTATGGGGTGCTTAGGATAAGGACTAGATGCAAGAAAAGGAGAGATCAAGGTTGTCTGAGGAGGAACAAGTGCAGAAAAACGTAGGGAAAAGGGGACTGAAGTACGTGGTGGTATGATCAGGGACACCAGGCAGCTTGAGGACAGGTATCAGGAAGAGAGTTTGGGCCCAGACATGGGGAAGTCCTATGCGCGCACGTGCATGTGTGTGTGTGCATCTGTTTGTGTGTGCATGCACACAGGATGTGGCCAAGAATGCTAAACTTGTCTGCCAGTGTTGTTCTGCAAGGCTGGACGTGTATATATTCATATATGTATGTACACACATTACACAGTGTGCCTTCTGTCAGGACCCACGGCGTGGAGCTTGCAGGGCCTCAGATATAATACAGCAAAAGTGTTACTGATAATGAAGTGGTATTTTTAAGTGTGCTGCCTTGTAAAGAAGTCCAGAACATCAATCCTGCAAAATATGTCGTGGTGAAACAACTCTCACTCTACAACCGGTGCATTCTTTTTGGATTCTAATAGGTAGCATCAATTAACTTGCAATGGCTCTGCCTTAGTTGAACTGATTAGAGGGAAAGAAGATTAGGGAATGGGAGCCAAACAAGTTCTCTGAATGACTTCAGCATCATGTGCCATGCAAGACTGACATACAAGTTCAGAATTCAAGTTACGCGATTTTTCTTGCAGAAATTAAGTATTCTCTATTCTCACTTAAAAATGAGCGTCAAACATTTTGTGTTTCTGAGCTGCCCCAGAAAGACTAGTATAACATAATATCCACACCATCATGCAGGCTTTGCTACAAAGGAAAGATAAAGAGATAAACTTCTCTTTAACACATTGATCATTAACTATAGCAAGAAACTTCCACTGTAGTAGGCAGAGCACTTCACAAATTCTGCAGTGCTCTCACATGCTAGATGAGAGAGCAAAAGTTTTAGTAAACCAGTACTTCAAATCTGTGTTCTTGCACACAGATGTGCCTGAAAGCTAATGTTTTATAACGGTTACAGTTATGGCAATCAAGAAAAAATATATTGGATTTGGCAGCTACACAATTTCACTAACACATCTGGAAGCACTCAAAGAATGCGTTACTCATCTGTCTCTCACTCAGCTCACTATTGAATTGCTTTCTATTGCCTGCACTTGGGTGTGTTCATTTCAGCTGAATGTTACTTTGTTTTCAGATTGTGCTTGGACATGAAGTTCAGTCACTCAATCCTTGTCAATACAGGGTGCTCATGAGCATACTTCATGAGTCATCTCTATACATTTTGCTTGGTTTCAGTGTGACTTTACTAAATTAAGGTTATGTCCCACAGTGAAAAGTTTTAAGCTCAGTGTACTTTAGCCATCTTAAAATAGCTAATGGTAAAACAAAGGACTGGGAAAATTTAAAACAAAAATTGAAAGCAAAAACAAAACAAAAACAGAAAGCAGAGGAAGAAAAGCCTGTATTGCTCAAAGTGCTCATGAAGAAATGAGATGAAAATGAAATACTGGATTTCAAGACAGGGAAAATTATGCATTTCTTTCTGTGTTTGAAGATTATGACTAAGGAAGTGAAAAAAAAACCTTGTAAAGAGTTTCTTGGGGTGAGATGCAACCAGTTCTTGGGTTACTGGTGTGTGAAGGGCATGAGATTCCTGTACAGACATTATCAACTCAGTTTAGAAAGGAAACATAGCATTATTCTGATGACACTTTAATTGGAGGGTATCTAGGAAAATAAAATCTTGTCAAAACTTTCTGTCTTGGGTTTCTGACTTGAGAAGAATATGTGCAAAAGCATGCCTGGCTGGTTCATGGGTAAACCACTGAATTTAAATACTCCTTCAGGTTCTCAGAGATCTGAAGAATGATGGAAACTTTGCATTTTTTTTATTTTTATTTTTATTTTTTCCAGTGAACTGCAGTCACGATGAAATAAGCTTTTTCCTATCTCAGTGTTCCCAGCTAATATTGAATCTGACAGCTGTTCTGAGAATATTCAGAAATGTTAAATGTTCAACAACAACAAATATGTATTTCTGGTAAACTTAGGTATCAGAAATAGTAGAAAAAAGTGAAAAAAAAAAAAAACAAAACAAAAAACCCAAACCCAAACAAACTAATTTTCTAGATGACAAAGGAATTACTGGAATTTTCTTAATCTTTAGTTCTTACAGTTCTTCAGAACTCCCTAGCTACTTCTATGTTTTCCCTTTGAGGTACTGATGGGATGAAATGTACAGATGCCAGAACATGTGGAATACTAGTGCTCTCAGCTACAAGGGGTAAACCGCTGCATGATCACTATGTAAGTTTCTGAATCTGTAACATTTATAAGTAACTACTGAACTACAGAAATCCAAAACTGAGGCAAAATCTTCTTTTTGACAAATTTCAGAGAGAAAAAACCAAGGAAGGTGGAGATCTGAGAATACAATTAGTCTATGCAAATTCTGTATGCAGGCTATGTAACAAATGCAATGGGCTGTAACCAGGCTACAGGCAAGGTCAACTCTTTTGCAAATTAAAGTTACTGGAGAGAAGAAAGCAATAGATAAATTTTACCATTCAAGTCAGCTGAAATTGCGCAGGCAAGGAAATTTTTCAGAGCTGTGCAAACCCATCTCCAGTGTATTCATGCAAAGATGGAACTGGGCAGAGAGGTTAATTTTTGCCTCTTGCTTTTCAGTGTTTTTTTAGAGAGCTTATTTTGTCTCAGTAGCAGTTTTTGCAAAAAAAGGAGACTGAATTATAGAGTTACTACATTGATCTTCGTAAGAAAAGAAACAGATTATTTAAATTCATCATACTCACCTTTTGGAAGTAGACTCTTTGATTAAATTTATAGCATTAAATTTTTAAGTCTCATTATACAGATGCTTTAAAGTAAGAAAACCATATTGACCCCAAGATATGAGCTGAGAACAAAAGCAGACTAAGACTTTCCAGAAAAATCAAAGTATTCTTGAATATTGATTTTAAAACAGTGAAAATAGAAGATACTATTCAGTGAATACTAAGTGTTATTCAGAATGATGCAAATGCCTGAAAGAAATTTGGTAGCGTAACCTTAAAGAGATAGTAGAAATACGAAAGTCTGAAGGCTGAAATTCTACTTTTTCAAAGTGTTAAGAAATATTAGTAGGGTGCTGGCCTCTTGGGGCTAGCTGTCCACACAATTTAGCTGAGTTGGAGGAGTGGGAAGGTCTCATTGCTCTGCTGTTGGGAACTTCAGTCATAGTTCAGTGCCAGAAAACCTTCTCAGGGGAGATCTCATCTCTTGCTGTGTAATTGCTAACATAAAACTGGATTAATAGCTATGCTGAAAGTGGATGTATTTAATGTATCAGTGTTTTCTGGGCATGCCAAGGTTATCCTTTAAACCAACTTACAGATTTTGTGGTTGCTTAAGCCAGTTTGATGTCAGTCTGTGGTCAGATCTCACATTCATTTCTTCTTGCATATAACCTCTTCTATGCAATCTTTATAGACTGGATCATTAGTTGGAAGGACATTAGGACATTTACCCTGAAGAAAACAAAAATCCCAAGAAGTAAACAGATAAACAGAAATGGGAGACATTAATCATGATCTTCTGGAGTAATTACCTTCTGCGGTAGTCCTCATGATAGAATATGGTCTCCAAAACGATGCTTAGACCTGAAAATCTCTCTCTCATTTTAAAAATTTATTTATTTATTTATTTATTTTCATTTGAAGTTGCAATGTCTACCTGTGATCTGGAGGAAGACAATGATAGGAGAAAACCCATCAGAAAAATCCCCACCATCATTCCCCGTAACCTGCTCTGCAAAACTAAGTTCAGTACTTTGAGAGGAAGAGTAATGTATAATGGAAACAAGGTTTGCTGGTTACTAAAGCTTGTGTAATTCTTAAAATGTTGAGATCTGTCTTATGTCCCTTACAGCTTTCAACTTTCTACCTGTGTTTTCTGTAAATTTATCACCGGAAAAAAAAAAGACTAGTTTAAAATGGAGAAAAAAAAAAAAAAATCATGGAAAGAGCTTGGCTTTTCTGAAAAAAATAAGCAAACAAACAAACAAGAACTCTTAAAGTAGCCTTAAAGCAGTATATTGATCGTGGAATAAGACAAGAAAGAGCTTCCTGAAGTGACACTGACACCTGAGTGCTTCTTGCCTTGTTTCCGGTGAATGATCTGATCACTGTTGCACTTATCCTGGTACCTGTCTGAAATATTTGATTTTGTTTCTTTTAATAAATAATGAAGTATTGCTGCTCATAGAATTAATTTTTAATTTTTCTGTGAATGTTTAGAGAGAGGAATTTAAGAACCAAGAAGGTAAGGAAATAAATACTTCAAATTTTATTAAATGGGAAAGTTACTGAGATTTTCTTGCAGGACGTACTCTCCAGCCTTTTAATTAGTCTATTCTGTCTTTTGAATTCTCCCCAGGTGATCATGATTTCCTGTGTGTTGAAATAAGAGACAGGCTCAGATTTTCCATTCTTGGGGACCCAAGCACAAACTCAGCAGCAGGTAACCTCAGTTTTTCTTAGAGACTCACTCTTGTGCTTGTGTGTGAGAAGTTATCCATCATGTATCTCAAATTCGTGTTCATAATTACTGTTCTCTAAACTACCTTCTCCGAGCATTAAGCACACTCATGTTTTCAACTGAAGATGTATGACTTTCTTGCCTATATTAGAACAAATACTGTTTGTTTATAACACACAAGTGAGCCATGTCCTTCCTTATGAAGAATGTCTGACCTATTTGAAATTTATCTTCTGCAAAATGATAATGCTAAGATGGCAACATTTAACTTTGATGCCAATAAGCTGTAGGAAACATTACATGTTTTTTTTTTTGTTTGTTTGTTTGTTTGTTTGTTTTCTGGTATATTTTGTAGCTGAATAAAACTTCATCAAACCTTGGACTAAAAAATAAGAGAAATTCCTTATGTAAATGAACTCTTCATGCTTATTAGACTTCTTGGTCTTTGTGGACTCCTGAACCTGAAAAATAAGGTTGTAAAACTGTGTATACCTTTATTACTAATTGATAACTCTAAGTGCATTCATCACTTTGCATTAACATAAGTACAAAAATGATTCTCAGTCAGCTCCCAAAGTTGACTGAAGAAAAAAAAAAGTAAAAAAAAAACAGACCCAAACACAAAAACAATCCATAAAATCTTCATAAGTTTAATTTCTGAGAGACATGTACATCTTCAGATAAGTGAGGATTTGGTTGAATGTGCATTGCTATGCGTCCATATTTGATAGGATATAGCTCATAAAATCATAGAATTATTATGGCTGGAAAAGACCTCTAGGATTATCTAGTTCAACCACCCGCCTATCACCAATATTGCCCATTAAGCCATGTTCTTTAGAACCACATCTACACATTTCTTGAACACTTCCAGGGACAGTGACTCAAATGCTTCCCTGAACACCTCATTCCAGTGTCTGGTGACTCTTTCGGAGAAGAAACTTTTCTTAATATCCAGCCTGAATCTCTCCTCGCACAACTTGAGGCTATTCCCTCTAGTCCTATCACTTGGAGACCAGGAGAAGAGGTCAACCCCCACCTCAACTACAACCTCCCATCAGGTAGTTGTAGAAGGATATCAGGTCTCCCCTGAGTCTCCTGTTCTCCAGACTAGACAATACCAGTTCCCTTAGCTGCTCCTCATAAGACTTGTGCTCCAGTCTCCTCACCTCACATTACCCTTGTTTGGACACACTCCAGGGCCTTGATGTTTTCTTGTAGTGTGGGGCCCAAAACTGTACACAGTACTCAAGATTTGGCCCCACCAGAGCTGAGTAGAGGAAGATAATCACCTCCTTCCTCCTATTGGAAACACTATTTCTGATATAAACCAAGATGCCATTGGCCTCTTTGACTACCTAAGCATACTGCTGGCTCATGTTTAGCTGAGCACTGATGAACACCCCCAGATCTGTTTCTTCCACACATTCTTCCAGCCAGTCTGCCCCAAGCCTGTAGCATTGTTTGGGGTTATTGTGGCCAAGCTGCAGGACCAGGGACTTGGTGTTGTCAAACTTGATCCCATTGGCCTCAGCCCAAAGATCCAGTCTGTCCAGATACCTCTGAAGGGCCTTCTTATCCTCAGGCAGGTTGACATTTTCACGCAACTTGATTGATCAAGCAGGACCTGTCTTTTATGAATCTATACTGGCTTGGCCTGATCCGTAGGTTGTTCTGCACGTGCTGTGTGATCTCACTCAAGGCAATTTCTTCCACAAACTTCCCTTGCACTGTGGTCTGACTGATAGGCCTGTAGTTCTCCAGATCTTCTTTATGACCCTTCTTGTAGATGGCAGTCACGGTGGCAAGCCTTCAGCCTTCTGGGACCTCTGGTTGACCAGTAATGTCAATGGATGGTAGATAGATGGGAGCCTCTGCCAGCTCCCTCAACACCATTGGGTGGATCTCATCTGGTCCCACGGATTTGGGACAGTCCAGGTGGAGTAGTAGGTATTTCACTGTTTCCACCTGAATCGTTCTGTTCCCCATCCCAGACTTCCAGGTCAGGGAATAGAGTACCCGAAGGATAACTGTTTTTAAGGACAGATATAAAGACAGTATTGAGAATCTCAGCATTTTCCTTATCCTTGCTGTCACGTTCCCTCTCACACTCAGTACAGGATGGAGATTCTCTTTAGCCCTTCTCTTACTGTTAGCATATTTTTTAAAAAGTTTCATGTGCTGTTTTATTACAGTGGCCAGGTTGAGTTCAAGCTGGTATTTTGCCTTTCCAGTTTTCTCCCTGCATATCCCAACATCTTCATACTCTCCCCGTGTTATCTGTCCCTTCTTCCACAAAAGGTAAACCCTCTTTTTCTTCCAGAGTCTCAGGAAAATTTCCCGGTTTATTTATACTGGTCTTTTTCCCTGCTGGTTCATCTTATGGCTTTCAGAACAGCCTGCTCCTGTGTATTTAAGACTTCCTTACTGAGCATTCCTGGACACCTTTACCCTTCAGGACCCTCCTTACAAGTGTCTAAATAGTTCAAAGAAATAAGCCCTTCAGAAAACCAAGGTAGCAGTTTTGCTGACCCTTCTCCTGACCTCATCAAGAATACACAAGTCTACTGCCCAAGACAACTCCCAACCCACACATCTCCCACCAGTGTGTCTTTATTTGTGAATAGCAGGTCTAGGGGGTCTCCTCCCCTGACAGGCTCTCTTACCATCTGCATCAGGAAGTTATCTTCCACACACTACAGAAACCTCCTAGACTGCTTCCTCTGCATTGTGCTTCCAATTAATATCAGGGAAGATCAAGTCCCCAGTGAGAACAAGGGCTGGTAATCATGCAACTTCTGCTAGAGGATAGAATGTCTCATCTGTCTCTTCATTCTGATTAGGCAGTCTGTAACAGTCCCCCACCAGGATGTCCATCCTGTTGGCCCTCCCCCTGAAAGAGCTAACTCAGGCTCAGTCTCTTGTGACATCTTTGCTCTTGTGTAGTGTTGGAGTATTCTGTATTTCTTTGTTACCAAAATAACAGCTTTTTTAGGTAAATTTCACATAATACTTTTCTCCACTTTGTCCTGGCTGAAGATGAATTTTTGTTACTTTTCTTATTGTAGAAACATTATATGCATAGAATGATAAAAAATAATCATGGAAGGAATTAAAAGTCATTACTTTTCATAAGATTAACTAAATAAAACAAACAAACCAGAGGAAACTCAGAAATAGCAAACAAGAAAAAGCAACTTGTCTGTGCAGTCTGTTTCACTCTCTTTATTGCATTCCTGCCTTAATAGCACAATCACATTTACAACAATCGTCTGCCTTGTGCAGGGCCCAGAAAGAACAGTGCTCACTAATGAGCATCTGTTCTTGTTCCTCTTTCTTTCTAAGAGTTCCATGCATATTCTCAGGACTAAGTTACTGATGACCATTAAAACCTGTTGCTTATATAGAATTAGCCCTTTGCTTAATGTTTTTTTCCTATAGTTCCCACAACAAATACATTTAATTGCTTCACAAAATGCATTTTTTTATATAAAATTACACAGCAATATACAGTTTGTATACAAAATATCAACAAATTCTAATTAAGTTTGCACACTAATTTTTTCTTAGTAAAATTGTATGTGCAAGCTGAAGCAGAGAACAAGTCAAATATTGATGATATGTTCAATTTAACGTGCTCTAGGCTATCCTGACTGGACTTCAGGCGCTGTTTCACAATGGGAACAGATCTCGCACAGGTCCTGTCCTGTCTACGAGTCTGTTGTGGATGTTTTTTGTACTTTATTACACCTCAGATATTACTAGACACATATGCTCAAACAAGTGATGTCAATTGTCTAGTCAATATAACAACTTCAGTCTTCACAGCTATTCAGTGTATACATAGGCACAAATATCTTCCTTCTAGAAATAATTATTTTCATACCAATCCTGCATAATATCACTTTATCAATGAATTTAATTTAGTGTTCCTCTCATTAAGTCATATAATTTCATTACTGAAATTCATGTGAGCTCTCTAGATTCTTCTTCTTCTGTGTGAGTGTGACTTCAGCATCATCTCCATTACAACTTCCAACCTCATTATTATCTTGTCATCAGTTCTGCATCCTGTTGTTTTCTCACGGTCCTTGCTCTTCAACCCACCTGTCTTAGTTTCACATAGCTGACATGGCATTCCTAATCCAGTTACCACCTCTGATGTCATTCCCTTTATTCCTGTTCTCTTCCTCCAGAAATCTATGTTGCCGTGCCGTGTCTGGTGTTGCATCTGACTTAACATCCAAATATACAGTTTCTCACTGCCTTTGAGTTTTAAACTAACTTCTAGACTCCTTTTTAATCAATCAGCCTTTCTTTAGGTTTCTGCAGCTCTTCTACTAAATCCTGTCCTCAGTTATTGCCAGTTCTCCTACCATCTTGCTTTTCATTTTTCATCATCTGCAACTTTCACCTCCTTCACTTTACTTTTGCTTTCATCTATTTTAATGCAGTCTCTCCAAATTTCTTGCCAGTCCTTATGCTCTTTCCTCATGAAACTCATGATCAATCTGTCTCCAGCTACACTCTCTTTTCTAGCTGTTCAACATTTCAGCAACCTCTTTCATACTTCCACACCATAAAACAGCTATGAATACTTTTTATTGGTTTATTCTTTGGTTTCTAACCTTGTCATCTTTTTATTCAAACCAGTATCCTCTCCTTCCTTGTTTGCTGGTGAGAGAAGGATGCCTGCTGTGAACAAATGGTAGAAACATTGCTTTTAGTTCTTTCATCTGCCCCTGGATACCAGGCCTTTAAGACCAGAGCACAAAAAACAACACTTAACAAAAGGTGAAACATAGAGAATTGAAATGAACCTTCTCAAAAATAAGAATAAGATTAGGTAAACATTTGTTAAGCATAGGAAATATACTTTTTCAAGACCCTGCATATTAGTCAGATATGTATAGACTTTTAGTAACATAAAATCATTCCTCTGCCATAAGACAAGTTATTTTTTCTGAAGGTCAGGAGCCTGAGTGTAGAAACAATTTCCTGCATAATATAATTTCTCTGCACTGTAATTAAAGAATTAGTAGAATACCAGAATTTTGTGAGAGCAGTTTTACTAGACTAACTCAGATTATTCTGCATAAAGCTAAAAAGGTAAACATTTCTTTGTGCCTGAGACTTTGTACAATACAGCTTGGTGTGGGATGCAGATACATCATACAATTCAGAATGCAGAAGACTCTTGTACTCTCATTAAAACTATGGCATGATGCAGTCTTGATTATGACTTATTTCACATGTTAAAGACACAACAGAAAGTTTAATATTGATCACAGATCAGGTGGAAGACAAAGAAGAAAACTGTTCAGTTTTTGCTTGAACAGAATGTTGTTCTGTTTTATTTATATTATTTTAACTGAAAATGAAAATTTCAGACACCTACATTTTAGCAGCATTATTTGAAAATAAAGCCTTACTGTGATTAAATCATAAATGCAAAAAACTGAGTTTTAATTTGTGCAAAGACATTTTGATGGATTGTGGTCAATATTAATATCTTTTAGTTTGATCTAGATAAATGATTTCTGAATTCCACATTTTCACCTCAGAGCTCTTTTATAATTGTCATATTACACATGAGAGCACACTTCAAGATGAAGTGACTACATTTCTATTTAGCTATTATATTCAAGACTCTATAGATATGGTTCAGTTAGCTGGAATTAACTTGTATGTGTAGGACAGTATAAAAATTCTTTAAGAGTATTCAGTATAAACATATTTGCATTTTGGCCAGGAGAGTATCATTAAAGTTCATCTAATAAGATTGGTTGCCATAGTTCCTACTTGCTTTCTGACCTCAAGTTACAGCTGTGTTAAGAAGCCCTAGCTACTGCCACTGAGTTCATTTCTGTCCCTTGTGTTGGCAAAATAATGCATATAGTCACAGAGCCCCTTCACAAATGAAACAGTCTTGTTTTGTTTTGCTTTTGTTGGTGGTGGGGTTTTTTGTTTGTTTGTTTGTTTGTTTTTAATAGAGTTATAGCCAAATCTAAAGTGAAAGAAAAAAATAAATCCATAAAAAATTGCCACAATATACTAATGCAGTAATTTAACACTAATAAATAACCTTTTAAATAAAAAAAATCAAATTGTATATTTAATCTGATATTTTTTTTAATCTTTGAATTTTCAATAGGCAGACCAACTAAGATTTAATCTTCATGATGGGATAGGTAGTGTGCACTAAAAACAAACATTCAGGTTGATATGATATCCTACAGATAATACTGAGACAATTAGTACTAGCAAGATTTGTTATTCTTTTTATGCTATTTTAATGTTCTTGTTATACACAATAAAATGATTTTTGAGTATGATATTTCCAAAGAGCCATTTATATGTAAACAAACAAACAAACAAACAGACTCTAAATTCTTGAACCTGGACTGAAAATCATCCTTCAGCTCAGAACTGTCTACTAACTTCACACAAGAAGACTGTTCTGCCATTCAACAAGACATGTTGGGAATTTGGGTGGAGATTCAACTAGGGCAAGTGCAGATTTCTAAATGTGGAGCACAGAATAAAGGATGAGCTACTTGAAAAGAGGAGATGGATGTGGGTGTCCTGATGGACAATAGATTGGCCATGAGCCAGCAGTGTTCCCTTGTGCTATACTGGGGTGCATTAAAAAGAGTGTGGCCAGCAGGTCAAAGGAGGGGATCCTCCTCTTCTACTCTGCCCTGGTGAGGCCACATCTGGAGTGCTGTATCCAGTTCTGGGCTCCACGGTTCAAGAAAGAGGGAATTTCTAGGGAAAGTCCAGTGAGGGGCTGCAAAGATGGTTAGGGTCCTGAAGCATCTGCCATACAAGGAAAGGCTGAGAGACTTGTGGATATTCAGCCTGGAGAAGAGAAGGTTGAGAGGGGATCTCGTTGTTTATAAACAAACTGAAGTGCAGGAGTCAAATGGATGGTGCCATGCTCTTTTCAGTGGTGTGCAGAGGGGCAATGGGCTCAAACTGGAACATACGAAGTTCCATACAAATATAAGAACTTCTTTCCTTCGAGGGTAACAAAGAAATGTAGCAAGCTGTCAGTGAAGTTGTGCATAAACACATGATTCCTGGATGCTAAATATTAATGATATGATATTTAATATCTAGATGATAGCAGCAATGAACATCTAAGTGCTAAACTTAAAAGTGCATTACTTTTTTTCATCTGCAGTTAAGCCAAATGCTACTATAAAGGTGAAAGTTCATGTTCAAGTGGCATATTAGTTTTGCACACAGGAAAATCAGGAAGTCTGACTTCCTCGACTGTGATCTGATTGTGTTAGAAAGTTAATGCAAGATACTCTTTGAAAGAAGGATGGGCAACACATGTGATTAATTATTTACAACATTGTTTTGAAGGGCTGGGATAACTGAAATAGACAGTTGGGCCTACATGCATCAGGAAGGGATATTTGTGGTCTCACAACAGCCAGATGAGTCAATGTATAATGAGAATATTTGAATTGTAAAACTTTCAAGATAGTGTGAGATAGATACATAAGTGATGTGTGTACTGACTGTAAGGCATTATGAAAGATATTTCAGTATACACCCAATACCTGGGCAAAGCAATTAAGGAATTGAGAAAGGAATTTTAAACACAAAACAAAAATCAGTATCCTGTATGAAGAATTTGTGTACAGAATATAACAAGGGTTATTTTACAGGATCGTCAAAAATAGCAACAATGACATTAGAATCTTTACTAATGCTGTATATCACAAAGAAACACAGCAAAAGATTACAAGATGGAAGCAGATTGACACTTCATGTAATAATCAATATAATAGTTCACTGACTAACCTAAAAGGAACAGTCTACCCTGAGAGGAGAAACTAAATGCTTGGTCTTGTCAGTTCCGTCACTCTCTTCTTAAAGTATGTTTCTGGGTTGCTGCTATCCTATCTATTTATTTGTGTACTTTCTTTAGCTTCCACCTGTCCAGTGCATAGAATCATAGAATATACTGAGTTGGAAGGGATCCACAAGGATCACAGCACCCAATGCCTGGCTTCATAGAGGACTACCCAAAAATCAAACTATATTTCTAAGAGCGTTGTCCAAATTCTTCTTGAATTCAAGCACAGCAGACAAGACAATCTAAATTTCAGGTCACCCTCCCCTGATTTTGAATCAAAGCTTTTCATATCAACAGTAAATCCAATTTAACTTAACTTGTATATGAAATTACTGTGGTCAAATTCAGTCTGACGTCATAGAGCAGGTCATATTGATATTTATTAACAAAATCCTTAAGTATGAAGATTTCTCACAACCTAAGTAGATTTTTGACAAAACTTTGGGAGTGTTACAGCATGATCTGTCAGGGTAAGTAGATTGGATATTGGGGGGAATTGTATATATATTTCTGTTGATTTTTTTTCTTCCAAATAAAGTATACTCTCATATTAGTAATTATGATTCAGTATAAAACTGGATTCTATTAATAATAGCAGCTTAATGAATGTAAGATGTTCTAAGAAATATTGATTGTGACCTGTGTTTCCGGCAGCTTGACCCTGAGGAGAAGATAATTTACAACAGCAGCCATTTGTGGATAATTGTAAATGACTGTCTTGAAATGCCTCAAGTGACTCAAATTCTCTGACTGGCTTCTGAATTACTGTAAACCTGAAATCTGATTGCAGTCTGTGTTTATGAGCAGCTGAGGGCAACTAGGAGAAAAAAAAAAAAAAATAAAATTGGAAGGAACAGCCAGCAACTCATTCCTCTCAACTTTTGTCTTTTTTTTTTTTTCTTTCAAAAAATAACTTTATGTTCTTCTTTTACCCAGTGTTTTTATCAAACTTTGAGTGTGAAACCACATCTTACATACAAATTCAAACAAACAAATCTGGACCAATTCCATTCAATATCCCTGGGAGTTATCTCAAAACATCTTGGAATAAGTCCTGGAAAATATTGGAGATAAACTGATATAGGATTTAGAGCATAATGAATTAAATGGTGAGAATATAATTATTGATAGTCAACATGATTTACTGGAATATAAATCTTGTCAAGCAAATCTGATTTCACTGTCAGCCTTGATAAGATTATGGATTTGGTAAATAGAGCTGAAATCTCATAAAGTATTTGACTTAATACCATATGACAATCTAATGAAAGGATTGAATCATACAACAAGTAGGTTATGAGCTGGGTAATGGACAGGTTAGTTATTACTGCACTTTCTTTTATACAGTATTCTGAGGAAATCAGTATCAGACATGGTTCTGTCCAATAATTTCACTGATGTCTTGGCAGTAAATCTAAATCACTACTGATGAAATGCACAGGAAGGAAGATGCACAAAAAATACCTGGAGACTGACTGCAAAAGCATAGGTGACAGTGAGCTTAAAATAATGCTTTAGAGAAATTCAAAAATATAAGAATTCTAAGACAGAGCAGCCTTTGTGGGGATAAAGCACTAGTGAGGGCTAAGGAGCTTCAAGACAGAACCTGTTTTGCTGGTTCTTGCTGATCTACCGTGTGACATCCAAAACATCAAAATTATTTTAATGCATTTCACACATTAAAAAAAGTTTGAAAATAACCTCTTAATTGATACATAGAGCCTGATTATTTATTTATTTATTTTAAAATCTCCTGTAATTGCAAGCAGAATACTATAAAAATGTATTAAGAAGTTTGTTTCAATTTTAATTTGGATAGGATCTCTCACCATAATTGAACATAAGCTTTTGAAATGATAAACAGTGAAAAAAAAGAAAACCTTTTCTAAAGTAACTTAATGTTCCAGACAGCAAGTGGTGTAGTTGTACATTTCATAAAGAATGGTTAAAGCTAATAGAAAGAAGAAAATCCATGTTAAGAAACGGTTGTCCTCCGTCCCAGGTAGGATGCTGAAGCACACACGTAACCGTATGTATTCAGAGTATCTGTATAAAGTGGTATAGAAACTTCTTGAATATAAAGCATATGGAGCTCCTTCTGGCTGGAAGGACAAAAAGTTATTAGTATTTTTGTTAAAGTACTCTCAAAATTTTAAGTTATCTATTAGAGAATTGGCCGTTTTTAGTATTTCTCAAGTTAATCAATGTTGTATACAAAATCTAAAGCAGCAATGAGATCTAAATTAAAATCGCCAGTCTGCAGTTTCATTTTGCAGAAATTCTGCTTCAGTGGAGAATAAATATATATATATACACCTACATATATATATAAGTATATATATAAATTTAGCTAAAAGTATTGTTTTTGCAGAGCTGTGGCTTAAACTGTTACTTATACTTGATCACTTGATTGAAAGGTAAGTAGGTAGGTAGCTAGACAGATTGATTGATTGATTTCTTGTAATTGCATAAATAATTGATTAAGAGCTAAACAGTTTTGTTTTGTTTTTTTCCTTTATTGCATCAAGATTTCTTATAGTCTTTGAACATTGAATTGGTAATTAAATGTGTGTACGTATATACTGAATTACCCAGGGGAAATTCTTCAGTGGCATGAAAAGTATTTTCATAAAAATGTATATTCTATTAATGATAAATGATATTTTGGTATCTTGCTGTTTAAACATTTATGTGGGAAGAGATCAAGTTCCTGCTAGCAAAAGTTGTATTAATGTTATTTGTCTATCCTTTGACATAAATATGTCTGAAGATAAACAACACTTTATTTTTGGTTCTACTGTCCTGTCAATTACTGACTTGCATTGTATGGTAGCAGTTCCCAAGCCAAAGATCATGACCCTTATCTAAATCTGAAATTTATGAATAAAAATGGGAATGAGATTACTGGCTTTCAGCTCTGCCCAGGAATGAAAAGTGTGACAGTGTAAGTGCAGAAAAAAATTAGGAATCAGTTCTGAAATGACTGGTAAATAGTGACTAGAACAGCCCCATTCCACTATTTCTTTGCATAGCAAAGCCATTTCTTAACAAAACATTGTAGATTCTTGGATGCAGGCAGAGAAGAAGCCGTATTTACCGAATATCAGTATTCCCTGAACTTCAGCTTCAAGGACGTTTTCCCAAGGATGTCATCTCATGGTCTTCTTGGCTAGCTGCATTAGAGGATTTTCCTGCTTTATTTTTATATTGGAGTCTTTAGCCCTTTGTCTTGGTTTGAAGATTTAATCACGCAACATCCCACCCTCCCCTCGGGAGAAAGGCAGGAGAATGAAAATGAAAAAACCTGATTGAGATAAAAGAAGATAATTTATTAAAAGGCATGTGAGATTGCAAAGAAATAACAGTTAATAATAAATCAAACAAAAGAAAAATAAACTGAAGGAGAAAGAGAGTCAGTGTGTCTTCATCAGCAGGCCCTTCCTGCTGCTCCAAGAAAAAACAAAGCTCTTCCCTGTCACCTGGAATTGGAAATTGTGTGGAGGTTCCTGGGAAAAGTAATACATTTCAGTATATTTTCCACTTGGAGTGTCAGAGCTCATGTGAGACTGCTAGAAAACTGGGAAGGACAGCTCTGCAGTGCACTGTGCATTCAACAGCTTGTCGCATGATGTCATGTCTGTAGTTACTAATTTGGCTGCACCATTCCTGTATTTCCCCTTTAGGATTGTTTAGGATTTAGGTTTAGGTATAGAAATTTGTGTTCATCTATCAGGGCAAGAGGCTGAAGCCAGTCCTTCAGGTTAAGTGTTTTAGCCATGGTTAATCATAATGTCCTGAATCCCAGACTTTTCTTCGATGTTCCCCTCTTGGGTTACAGTAGAAGGGACCAGTTAAAAGAAATGAATACATAAAAGAAAGGAAAAAAACAGATCAGAGCTGTGAGAAAATAAAGTAATACAACACAGTTATAGGATTACTTACTTATAGATAGATCATTCTTATTGTTACTATTCCTTCATTTCCTACAATTTTCTATATTATATTCCCGGAGACAAAGGATGAACATCTGAGTAAGTCAAGATGCAAAGTGTTTAACAGAATATATCTCCTAGGCCTGTTTAGGTACACTGCTTGAATGAGTGGATAATCAAATGGAACAAACATCTCCCAAACAAAACATAAACAGAAATTACCAAACTTGACTGTTGAGTCATTTCACGAATAAATTACAGTCAAAGTGAATTGTTTACTGAGAGCATAATCCCTAATCCATTTTCACTGTACTTCTTTGTGCTGCATTTTATTTGCTGAATTCTATTTATTTGGCTTCAATTTCAATTTGGACTACAAACCTTTCCATTCCTAAATAAATAATGAAATTGGTTATGAGTAGTGGGAATGTCTCCTTGCTCTTACTTAATTGTTTTCACCATATGACTGCAGTTTTTTCAAGTCCTTTTTGAGAGTAGGGAAAGGAATTTTTCTAGGTAAATCACAGAATCACAGAATTGTAGGGGTTGGAAGGGACCACCAGAGATCATCGAGTCCAACCCCCCTGCCAAAGCAGGTTCCCTACACCAGGTTGCACAGGTAGGCGTCCAGGCGGGTCTTGAATATCTCCAGAGAAGGAGACTCCGCAACCCCCCTGGGCAGCCTATTCCAGTGCTCCGTCACCCTCACTGTAGTAGTCTTGGAAAGAAATATCAGGAGACTTATCAATGATTCTTCACTTGTTTCCTTCAGATGGGTTAATCATTTCTCTTTTTTAAAGTAGTAGTGCAAAACAGTCAGCATAAAAACAGCATAAAAACAGACAAAAGTTTTAGTACTGGGGGAATCTCCTGAAACACTGAAGGAGTAAGGAGTAGGAACAACCAATACAGTATATTAGAGGAAGTAGGAAAAAGAGAAAAGAAACCAGCAAAGAAAAGAAAAATGAACCTTGTGCATCACAGTGAAGGTCTTCAGATGAGCACCATGCTTCAAAAGATGATTCCGTAACAATCTGTGACACCACTGAGAATCATAAAGAGTTTATATTTTCCACCTTTGAAAGGAAAATGTGTGGGACTTGTGACCCTGACTGAAGTTGAATAACATCGTTGTCTTCTAACTTCTTCATCACCTTTCTTTTTCTTCTGCAAAGATGTTTTATTTTGGGTTCATTTTGGTTATTCCTACCAGTAGTCTAAATACCAGAATGGATAGGTTTACCTAACCTTTCTTAAATTATATTTGGATTGGGGCTGAGTATTGAATAAAGATCAAGAGAAAGTCACTGTGATAGATTACACTGGTTCCCAGGATAAGGAGAAAGGTAAAATACAGTTTAAATTGGATTCTTTAAACTCACTCCTCAACGGAGAAAAAATAAAAGAAAGTGAGAGAGCAACCGCTAATACTACATTAACTTGAAAATGAAACTTGTTAATAAAAGGTGGAGAGAAAGTGGTGTGAAAATGGGAGAGACTAATTGAAACTGAAACAGATTTCCACGTGAAGTAGGATAAAATATTTATTTGTAGTTTTAGCCTATTAAAAGAAAATCAATATAAATATCAAAAATCATATTACATATCTGCTATAAATATATCTGTTCAATTTGAGATTGGAAAAGCAGGATTACTGCTGCTCATCTCTCTTATCTCTTTGACTGGTGTAGATTCTAACAACATATAAAATGAAGGCAGAGTAATTCTCTCTTTTCAGAAAGTATTGACTAGCATGTTCTGATCGAAGGTAGCTAAAAGCAGATAAATGCCAGCAGTTACATCCCTTAGTGCAGTGTATTTTAGTGTTCATATATCTAGACCACAGACATACCATTTATTATACCTTGCTTTCAAAAATTCTCAAGAGCAAAAAGAAGACTTGATCAAGTAACTCAAGCATCTGCACCGCACAGACTGGGATTTCACTGTGTTTTATGTGCTGTTAATGTAGACCATTTTATTTGATCTAGAGATCCTTTGGATCCTTCAGACCTCCAGAGCAAACAAATTTTTTTCATTTCAAAAATCAGATACATTCTTTGATGCCGGATGGAAATAATAGCGATTTTGTTTTATTTTGTTTTTAGCATCTGTCTCCCAAGCAGATCTTGGAGAACATGTAAAGATCCCTGACTCTGAGGACCAGTTTGAAAACTCAAGGACATACCTCCTAAACAAACAACGATGAAGCATTATAGATCAACTCTTCTAATCACTACTGTTTGTCTCTGACCTGATTTTCAGTTGTGATTCATCTTTCTTCTAAGATTTTATGTCACATTGTTTTACTTAATTACATGTATTTTTCGTGTTACATTTCTGTATTGCTGTAGGATCTTGATGATTCGGCTAGAGTGTGACTCAATATGATAAAATATACAAACATATACTGCTATACATATCAGTGTCTATATCAAAGATCCCTAAGATCTCTACTTTGATGGACAAGAAATTCATCATTTTGAATATTGCTTTTATAATTATTTTAAATTGTTCCTTGTAACTAAGCTACTTTAGTGCTGCAATACTTTCTAGCGTAAGCAATGAATTACAAATGAAAGATCGTAGAATCACAGAATGGTTTGTGTTGGAATGGACCTTTAAGATCATCCAGTTCCAACCTCCTGCTACAGGCAGGGACACCTCCCACTAGACCAGGTTGCTCAAAGCCCCATCCAGCATGACCTTGAATTTCTCCAGGGAGTGAGCATTCACAGCCTCACTGGGCAAACTGTTACAGTGCCTCACTTCCCTCACAGTAAAGAATTTCTTCCTAATATCTAGTCTAAATCTACCCTCTTTGAGTTTAAAGCCATTTCCCCTCATCCTGTTGCTACCTGCCCTTATAAAAAGTCTCTCCCCAGCTTTCCTGTAGGCCCCCTTTAGGTACTGGAAGGTCTCCTCAGAGCCTTCTCTTCCCCAGGCTGAAGTGCCCCAGGTATCTCAACCTGTTCCCATAGGGGATCATCTTTATGAAAGTAGTCCTAAATATGAAAGACTGAAGAATTTTGTAGATGCACAATTTTGTGTAATAAATTTCAGCTGTCTTGTTTTATACAGCTGTCTGAAGCAATTACTTGGTGTAAAAGGTCATAAGCAAAAGAAAAAGACTTTACTGTTGATTTTTTTTGTCATTTTCTTTTCTCCTTATCTATAAACATGATTTTTGAGAGGAAAAATCATTTTTTTTTCACCTCTCTAACTTTCAGATGCAGTCTGATTTATGCAACTTAAGGTGGACATATTTTCCCTTTGAAACTGCAATCAGACTTGAACTTGCAGTCTTTGCTTAAAGTCAAGATCCTACATGTTCTGAGATGCTGAGATACTTCTATTAAACTTTTTTTTGTTTTTATTGTGGAATAATACAGTATATATACATAAGTTTTATATGTAGACAAACTTTATAAAAGATAAACTCTTTCAGTTATAATAAGTAATCATGTATGTATATTTATTCAAGCATTTCTATAAACTAGAAATGTTTTAAAGAGCAATCAAGTTTGGGATCTGTGTTGAACTGCTGCACTAGGAATAGATGACTGGGTTTGGGTGGTAGAGTGATGACAGGGTGCCTTGTGCAGGAGGAGAACCTCCACTTCATCAGTCATGGCAGAGTACAGGTGGTTCAATTGCTCTGGCACATACCAAAGCTCCAGCCCATCAAGGGAGAACATAGAATGCAGCCCCAGGACCACTTGCCCAACTTTTTTCCCTGTCTACCCTTCCGCCTCTGTGAGACAGGTGAGTCATGCAATTCAATTACATGGAAACTAAGTCCTTGAAGTCTTTATGCTATGAATTTTAATAACAATGGCTTCAGATGCTGGGCATTGGTTCAGTTGTTCTCAGCATATGCATCTGAAACCATTTAAGATAATTTGTAGTATCATCTGTTGCTACTAGTAGCTGCCACAGCTCTCTTGTGTATTCTTAGTCATATCTACATGGGATGGCCCTGCTTCTTTGAGTGCACCAAATCCTGGTATCTTTATTATCTAGGTATAAACAACTTGTCAAACCTTCTTCTGACTGAAAATTGAATCAAAGCAGCCCACAAAGTGTAGGGAGCTCCTCAGTTTATCTTGAAATAGATGCATAATGTTTGATTCACTTCTGTAATACAAGCAACCAGTCAAACAACAGAACATAGCTGCTCATGATGGTGGCAGATGCAACAGAGAACACAAGACATCTGTAGCTATCTGGACCAACAATAAGAAATCATGTAGTATATGTCACCAGAGGAGCCTGTGTAGGAAACTTCATAAAAACCATGAATTTTCCTATCTGAATCCCTCTTTATGTACGTTGATTGTGTTGACTGGTTCTCTATTGATCACAATGGGAAGACAGATATCTTTCTTATAAGGAGGAATCTATGTAAACCTCTGTATTATCTTGTTTGTAGTTGGAGTGAGACAGTGATCATGAGCATATTGGTGATACTGTTATGAAACTTACTACTTTTTTTTATTATTAATTTCATATGATTTACTAAATGCATAAGGCTTGGTTCTTTGTTGGTTATATATATTTAACTTTTCATACAATGCATTAAGATTTCAATTAAAAATAACTTCACGGAGGTAAGGCTTTTACCTTAGATTTAGCAAATTATTACAAATGAATGCTGTTCAGGCTATCTTAGATTATTTCCACAGACATAATTTCAAGGCAAAAACAGATGTAAAATGTGAATAAATAATTTTTCTTTTTAGGATCGTTTCCATATCTGACTATATCTTATCTTTTTTTCTGTACTGTTACTATGCTTTCTATTTCTAAAATAAATAAAATTGCTGAAACACTCTTGGACTTAAAGGTCTGCCTGTGGACATTCAACTAAACAGAGGTCTTCCTCAGGATCCTCCTTATTCTAGGGGAAAGGTTGACCTACACGTGGACAGGATCAAGTCTTTAGTAACTTGCAGCCTTGGAATTATCCATCTTTTCTTCTGATAGTGTTCTCTTTAACCTTTTGCATCTGAATGAACTAAATGAACTGTAGTTGATTCTGATTATGCCCCTCAAAAGAAAATTTGGACATGGAGATGTACCTTTTTGTAAAGTGAATGGCTGTAGATGTAAGGTTATCACACACATACATCATTAAAGATCACGGTGAAGCTGAGCTTGCCCACTGGTACATTTGATACTCATTTTAGAATCATAAAATAATTGTTATAGAAATGTTGATAAAGACCAAGAAGATCATCTTGTCCAAATGTTAGCCCATCACCACTGTACCCACTAAACAATGTCTTCTTCTAGAACCCCCAGGTTTCTGGAGCATGTCAACTGTTTGATCAGGCCCTTCCCTGGATCATGACCTTGAATAAAATACTATTTCAGGTAACCAAGTATTTTGGTCTAAACTTTTTGTAGTTCGTTATTTATGTCATTCATACTTTATTGAAACTTGAAGCTGTATGTTTCTGGGTACTTGTTGACTATAGAACTCATAAAAGTAAAAAACAAAACAAAACAAAAAAATAACAACGAAACAAATAGAGAAGTATATCTTGCTTACATTCACACATGCATTCTCAGAGAAAATATGTAAATAATACCAACACTATCTAAGCAATTAAAAAGACATACAGAAATTTGGTGAAGGACATAAATGTGCTTGATTCAAAAGTGTATGAAGTCATATTTTCTGGTGGTTTTTTTTGTGTATTTTTTTTTTCCTCATTTCCAAGAATACAGAGTGTAAAAAAAGTGAATAACCACTCCACAATCCCCATTTCTTCATTTCCCACCCTGACACAATCAACTACATGATTTGTGCCAATGGTGCAGCATCGTAACTTCTTTCAAAGTCTATGAAGTAAAAAGAGATGCAGTGCTGTGCAGTAGTTGGCAAGTGTGTCTGCCTTTCTGGCTCCAGTCCTTTTTTGTATTCCTGCCCTCAAAACACAAACCCATGTCAGGCAATTACCTCACCACAGTACAGCTGGGGAGGGGATGAAGGGGTGGAGAAAAAGAAGCTGTATAGCACCTCAGACACGTCGAGACTGTTCCTGAAAAGGAAACAGCAGTGTTGGCGAATGCCCTCAACATTCATAAATATCAGTTCAAGAGATTTGAACTTCATTTTGTACGGAAAAGTTAATTTATAATTTATATTTTTTTCTTCCTTGGAAGCCTGTAGCTCTGGTTATATATTTTTGAAGACAGCTTATTTTTACAAATCATTCTATTCAGAGAACAGCACCAGTAGCACTTTTAAAAACTCTCTGAAGGATTACTAGAATGGCTTCACATTACAATGCATGGAATCTTCTCTACAGAACATGCAGTTCTGCAGTATGATGATTCTGCTGCTTCAGGTTTGGCATGAACTGTGTAACTCACAGCTTTACTATTCATGCAGAATTTACTAACATCTTTATGTTCACAGCCTAGAAAACGTTTGGGTTTGCAAAATGTTTTAAAAAAAAATGCTGCAAACATTGCTTGATTATTTAAATCACAAAGATAGCAAGTGAAAGAAGAAAAGTTAACATATATACTTTTTACTGAAGTCTGGCTAGCACATGACCTCTTCATGACAAACAGCTTAAAATAAAGGGTTCAGGTCTAATGTTTCAAAGAAGAAACAAGTGAAAAAAAAAAAAAAATCAAAGGAAGTTGTTTCAGAGAAATGAAGGGCAGAGCCCTCCTTATAATGTGTGCCATGTTTGGCATGCACCTGGCATCTGTATATAAAGCTCCACATATATTTACTTTCTAGACAAATAGAGAAAATGGCATCTCCATCCAGGCATATTGGTTTGTACATATATTTTTGACATCTACAGGTGTAGGAGGCTTGGAATTGTCAGATATGGCACACTACTCACAAGTGATCCATGTTCTTTCAGGTAGCAGTTCGAGGCTGGCAGATTGTGTAGGGCATTACAAATAGCACAAAATACAGCTGTAGCAACTGAGTTGAACAATGTATCCCCATTGACTAGGATGTGAGCTTAGACGCCTAGTTCACATACACACAATTTAGGGTTGCCAGCTTGAAAGACAAGCTTGCATTCTTATTTTAGATCTGAAATTCTACCAAAAAACACAGATGGAATTGTGATAGAAGTAATCAGTTTACCTTGATCTATGTTAATTATTTCCCTATATTGCAAAAGTCATAGATAAGATAGTTCAGCAACACCAATCTGAATTTGTCAGAATTTTTCTAGTGGGAACACTCAGTGCTTGTACACTTGAAAATGTGGTGAACCACTGTATTACCACTAGACTCTGCAGTAACCCAATTTCATCTGGAACACTGGACAGAATATCCCTTCTTTTATGTAATCCTGAAGGAAATATAGAAACAAGCAGCAAAGGTACAGAGAACTGCTTCTTGTACTTACTATCTGAGTAAAAAGAAGCACGCATCAATAGAAATGTTGACTCATTTGTCTGGCATGAAACTGTAACAGCTTGGACTATATTTCAAATAGAAAACGTTATTCAAAGCTTATGCTCTGTTGCATTGTTAAACTGATGCTTTAGAAGGTAATTGCAAATTCAGTAATATTTTAAAGCTGATATAAAAAGTACTGGAAATATTCACTGAGACTGCTGACCACTGCTTGACATGCTGAGAAGTTACTCTAAGTTAGAGTTTAGTCTATACTTTTCCTCCCTGGGGAGAGTGGAATAAATGCATTTCTATTTTTACATCTTTTTTCCAAAGGGCTTTTGAGATGTGGAATAGACGTCAGTGGAACAGAAAACAGGAATGTGCAAGATTCCTCCTCTGCTCCCCAGAGATTCACCTTTACACTGTGATACCAATGGAAAATGCTGTTGTTGCTATGCTGATGAACAAAAAAGAATAAAATACTTATGATGGAAAAGGAAAACTCATTGTAGGTTTTTTGTTTTTTTTTTTGTTCTGTTTTGTTTTTTAATCTCAAACATGAAACTATTAAAAATGTATTCCGGTAAGTTTAATTTCAGATTGTACTTTATAAAAGCTACCACATTGTTTCCGTATAAATACAACTCATAGGAGCTAATCAAAATCCCTTTACAATTTATTTTTTTTTTCCCCCACTCATTGTATAGCCCCTGTTCTATTTTATTTCATGCTGCTCAGATATTAAATAGAAAATTAATAATTAACTCATGGGTTTCTTTTCTGTGATGTCGCTATAGAATTTCACAGCTTCATAAGTGTTTACTAAAGTGGTTTTCACATTGAATATGGAGATAGAATTAATGAGGAACAAAGGCTCAAAAATATTAACATCAAAAATCCTCATTAGGTTTCACCATCCAATTCCTGACTCACACAGAATCACACAGAATTATCGAGGTTGGAAAAGACCTAGAAGATCATCCAGTCCAACCATTACCAATACTTCCCAGCTAAATCATACCCCTCAACGCAACATCCAAACGTTTCTTGAACACTCCCATGGTCGGTGATTCCACCACCTCCCTGGGCAGTGCATTCCAATGCCTGACTACCCTTTCCGAGTAGTAATACTTCCTAATGTCCAGCCTGAACCTCCCCTGGCGCAGCTTGAAACCATTCCCTCTAGTTCTATCACTGATTACACGAGAGAAGAGGCCGACCCCCAGCTCACCACAACCTCCCTTCAGGAAGTTATAGAGAGCTATAAGGTCTCCCCTGAGCCTCCTCTTCTCCAGGCTGAACAATCCCAGCTCCCTCAACCGTTCCTCATAAGGCCTGTGCTCCAGACCCCTCACCAGCTTCGTAGCCCTCCTCTGAACACGTTCCAGGGCCTCCTGGAATATATTGCTGTCAATATATTGACAGCATGTGTTAAGAAGAAAATATATTATTACTTAGGTCAATAAATAGGCTTGCAAACAAGTAGCAGGTGGAGAAGCAAATAGGTCAGCATTAATTAAATGCACTGTGTACCAATATGCATTATTAAGCACTGGATATGCTTTGATGTAATTACAAGGGCGTCCCTTGGAAAGAGGGTTTTACTTTCTGTTATTGGTTTAGATTTGCAAGTCTAAGTGTTTTCACCTTCTTCCCTTTTGAATTTTTTTCTTCTTGGATAGTAAAAAATTGAGAGTAATTTTCTAAGGCTTTGACATTTTTAAAATTTTGAGGGGCAGGTCTTTTTTTTTTTTTTTTTTTTTTTTTTAAATAATAACTATACAGAGTTGAATAGGTAAGTTTTAAACAATGAGATTGGGGTTTTCCTTGATATAACAGTAATAGAATATCAGTAGAAGTAATCTGAAGATAATAAGACAACTCTTAAACTCAACAGACTTGTTACTAGACATTAACTCACTGTTTCCTTGCCAAATGTAGCAGAAAAAATACTAGATCCTTCTCTTCGTGCTATTAGCTCACATTGTCTCTGGCACCCTCTGATGCTGTCTCTCACCCTCTTTCTCTTCCTATACACACACACACACACACACACATATATATACACATATATTTATTATATCTTTTTGAGATGCTGCAGCTGCTGTAGAAGAAAGCCCAGAGGGTCAACAGAATATAA
Organism: Alectoris magna; assembly: GCA_030625065.1. Classification (NCBI taxonomy): domain Eukaryota; kingdom Metazoa; phylum Chordata; class Aves; order Galliformes; family Phasianidae; genus Alectoris; species Alectoris magna. The sequence continues at coordinate 68,977,763 of CM060560.1, forward strand.
CTTGGATGGAAAATTAATTTGGGGTAACAAGTAGGCTTTTGATTTATTTGAGTGTATATTAAGACAACAGAAGAAATAGAAAGCATGTGATACTGCATACAAAATAGTATGTTTCTCAACATCTTGCTAACCTGGTCGCTGCCAGTTATTGACATTTCTACACTGCATCAGTGGATCAAGATGAAGAGAAAGACTTACTGTCTTTGACCAGGACTACTGAAGAACTCCAAGTAGCAGTTCTCCATTAGCACAGCATAATCAGCATAATTTATCAGAATAGGGGGTCATTTGCTCAAACAGAACCCCTTGCCCTGATCTTTTAAGTGTTTTGTTGTGGATGCCAGTTTTGATAAAAAATTTGCTCACATTTTCAGTTCTGCTGGAAAAAGCCTCAGATTTACATGATCACTGTTTGCAAATCCAGCCAACATTCCAACTATATTGTTTCTATTAGAATTGTCATATACTGCAAAATCTTTCAAAGAATGTAAACTTTGAATAGAATTGTACTGAGCTTTACTGTAGAGTTAGCATAATGTGAGACCGAAATGTTTTGATTTTGTCTTTCCCTTTAAAAAGTAAGGGATCTGGATGGAAAAGACTCTAAAATTCAAAAATGAAGGGTGAAATATGTACTTCCTTGAGTGTAATCAGTTCTTAGCTACATAAGCCTATTTATAATGCAAGAGTATGTTATAAATCAAGAAGCAAGTTTGCAGTTTTAAGAAATACAGTGCATATGGGGATTTTTTTAATTTTTTTTTAAGTCAATGGTCTAAATATAACATCAATATCTTCAGGTATTATTGGAATGAAATAATTACATCTGAGATTGATATACTTTGAAGAAGTGCTTAGAACTGCTTTGGAGGAAGAAGGGAAGAAAAAGAGTACAAAGCATAAAATAAAACTAAGAAGTTAGTAGTTATTTGAGCAATCTGAAATTCAAGTTAAACAGAAGATGACTGCTTTGCTCAAGAGATGATACAAATAGAAGAAAGTATGGACAGCAGAGTGAAAAGACTGATAAGAAAAAGAATGAGACATGAGAGCCTGATCAGCAGTGTGATAATTATCACTTAGGTCTGGCAATATGTGGTCTAGACTTCAGCAGCGGCATTGATAATGTCTTAATAAAAAAAAAAAAAAAAAAAAAAAAAAAAGGGTATTGTATTATTATAGCACATTACAATTTCATTCTTAAGCCTCTAACCTAACATGCACCCAAACTCTCCTCTTTGATTAGTACCAAAATAGAGGTATGAAAACACTGAAAACAAATGGAGCACATGCATCACTTATGTAACAAAATGGGATTCTGAGAATGAGCTTAATAATCCTTACCATTGCAAAAATAATTTTCCCTTTCTAAAAGCATACACTTAAAATTAAAGACTTTCATTTTGTCTAAAATAAATTGCATCAATGATTGCTTCATCCATGAAGGGTTATGGCACAGCTTTCACTTGATGGAAAAATAAGATATTCATACCTCATCAGTCCTTCACACTTCAGAAGGAAACATACTGTAGCAGCCAACCTTCACAGGTGAAGTACACCATCTAGCAAGTCTGACACAGGAGTCTATATAGCAGAAAATCTTCATAAATACACTGGCTCATGCAGACAGAACAATCTTATTCACATTTTTATAGCTCTCTATTACTTCCTAGGCATCTTCATTTGCAGCAGGGGACAGTCAGATGCAATAAACTGAGCAATCCTCAGTCTGCAAGAAATATAAACTCATCCAATGGAAACGTCAAGTCATACAAGATTTGGGAAACATGCTTGAAATAGTGGTACTTCAGCCATGTGCAGCTCTCTGATTTTACACAAAAACTGTGCAAAAGGTCAGGAGTGGTGTTTTGGATCAGCTGATCAACATTCAGGATAAAAATTTGTCAAAATTGGCTTCTTTCCACATAAGGTGGAACAAAAGCAGACATTGCTGCTATTTCTTTTAGTTTCTTCAAAAGAAGGTGAGCTCCTTTAAAACAAATGCATGAAAGAGTATTTAAAGAATATTATGTATTATTGTGAGTATTTAAAGAGTATTGTTTATAAAAATGTATTTAAATTCTAAATTCATCTTTCTGCCATGTATACTGATTTATAATAATTTTTTTTGATACTATAGACTACTGATATTTTTATAACTAAAGCGTAACCCCATGTTTCATTATAGAGGATCAATCTCCATATACACATTAATCTTTGCAGTGGTCAAAAATGTGTTAAGCATTAACACAGGATTTTTCTCTTCCTCATATTTGAGCCTTTTAAAACTTTTCCCATGCTTTAGTTTTTTTCGTAATTTACTAGTTTGCTCTAAAAAGTTACTGGAGTCTAGCCATGAGAAATCCTGTTCTACTCCATGCTAATGAGTATACAGTATTTCTGCAAATCAGCCCTTAAATGCACTCTGAAATTGTTATTGCCGTTGTTACATGATTATTGGTATTTGTCTGATACTAAGAACTCATCATTTTCCCTTTGATAAGTCTTATCATTTTTTTGTCTGATCATTGTGTATATACCACCATTGTTCAGTTTGGATAAATTGTAGATAATGATTCATTGAATTTTCTGATTGAGTGATTTTTGGTTTTTTGCCATATGAAAATTTGTCCAAAAGTTATGAGTTGGACCAGAGGTACCAGAAGTACTTAATATATCTGTGACCAATTTCGTAGGTACGTTACATAATAATATTACATTCCAAAATGTATTACTTGTTTTGAAAAGGCTACTATGGTTTGTTCCTCATCAGTGAAACATCTGCAAGTCTAGTTTTGTAATTCCTTTTATTCTTATCCTGCTTCCTTTTTGTCACTTCTTTATTAATTCTTCAGTGTTAACAAAAATGGAGAGACAAATCAAGGAGCACAATCAAGGCCAGGTTGGATGGGGATCTGGGCATCCTGGTGTAGTGGTTGGCCACCCTGCCCGTGGCAGGGGGGTTGAAACTAGGTGATCATTATGGTCCTTTTCAACCCAGGCCATGCTATGATTCTATGATGATAATATTTTTCCTGCATTAGCAAAATGTGGTGTCTTTTTTTTCTTCTTTTTTTTTCTTTTCTTCTTTTTTTACATTTTCATTTTACTTAAGACTGTGAGAAGCCAATATTCTTGTTCCTTGTTTTATACTGGATTTAAAAGAGTCACTCTTCTGATTAGTTTAAGATAGGAAAATAAGGTGAGAAAAATCTATGTATACATAGATTTGTGAGCAGAACAAAGCTCTTTTGAGAAATAACTGTAATGCAAATTTCAAAGCATTGACTTGCGATAGGTTCATCACCACTAGCTCATATATGGTATCATTCAATTACAGTCCTAAGGTTCATGACAAATTTGAAGGCAGATTGCAGCTTCTTCTGTTTGCTTAGGATGTAGTCAGAATTGTCTTGTATTTGTCAGATTCGTCTTGTATTTGTCAGATTAATGTTCTAGAGACTAAGTGGATAATTTCTCCATTTTAGCAAGTTTTTCTGTCATGTATGGAATGTTGTACAGAACTGATATCATTACTTCTGTGGAACAAACTTATATTAGTAGCATGAAACAGAGTCTTTGGTCTGGAGAAATTTGTGCCTTTTTGTAACTGCATTTTCAAGGATTTCAACAGCTCCAGTATCAACAGGGAGTTAAAGAAGAAGAAAATGAACAAGTGTTTTCTTCTGTTCTTAGCATCTGGCTGAGTCTGATGTGAAAATAAAGATCATTTCAGCTGAATTTGTTATAAATGGAAAATTGATCTGGTTCTGAAATTCAGTAAATCATAGTTACTGTAGTAATTTAGCCTCTATGCCAGTGAAGATATACAGCAATGTGTCACTGGCAGCTGAATCTAATTCATGTGTATTCTTTCTGTCTCTGAGTGGTTAAAATGTTTCTTTACTCTTTGAAAATAATTTGGTGAGATCTTTTCCCTGCTTTTGTTTCTGATTTTGAGATATTTAGCAAGTTTGGAATACCTGCTTTCTGTGCTATACACATGAGGAGGAAGACTTGATAGGCTACCGAGATGGTGGTAAAATATCTTGAAAGGGTTCAATATGTTTTGAGAAAAGTTTTAGAAAGTAAATATTTAATTACTGCATTTAAAAATGAGATCAGACAAAGGAAAAGCATTTCTCGCTTAAAACTCCTTCAAACATATAGCAAAAAGTGAGAGGTACAAGGAGACTCATATTATCCTCTTTAGCTGCAGAAAATTTGTCTTAGTTGACTTGTCAGACTTTCCTTTTGAAAAGGTCTGTGAATCTCTGTCCTTTAATATGTGAAAAACTAGAAATACATCTTCTGATTTTAATCATCTTTGACTTTTACCCTCGTTGTTCTTGGGGGATGGAGTGGGGGGGAATAGTTTTTTTTTTGGAATTTATATGGCCTGTTTGCAAAAATGCCTTTCACTGAAATGCATTATTTTCTCTGAAGATTAAAAAGACTATCCAGCAGAGCATTAGCTGAAAGAGCAAATATGGTGCACAAACTATGGTGATTAAATCACAAACCATGGAACTCTTCTAAACCATAGGGGTCAGCTAATAATAAGGAAAAAAACAACAACAGTTTTTTGTACATATGGGTGTCCTCTTAAAAAAAATACTGACTACTAGTATAGTAAAAACTGACATAATTTGGATTTTCTCAGTTCAAAGGGAGATTTTCACATTAGACAATTTGAAATACACAAGCTATTTTAAAATAGAAATATAGAGATTACTGACCTCTGAAGATATGCATAGCACAAGGATTTTTTGCTACCATAAAGATAATGGTACCATACCACTATCATAAAGAAAATGGGTTTGCAAGTTAATATCACTGAATAATAAAAATAATATAACGCCGAAGATCTCTCTGTAAAAACAACAATAGCAAAACTTTTCTGGCTTTTAGAAATATATACAGAAGTATACATCATTTTATGTTATCATCATAGTCTTTTGGACACTGATGCAAGGAAACATGTGTGAGAGAAATATTGAAAAATGGTAGTTTAAGGCAAGATATCATGTTTTTAACTTAACCCTTGCCCAAATTAAGGTCAGGAGGATGTGGAGTCTGTGTTTCTAAAACCAAAAATCCTTGATTTCTCGGTGTGATTTTTTTCATCATGCTGAGTCCTTTGGTTTTGAGTATCTATTGTAGCCAATACACTCCACTCATTAAGTGGAAACAAATATTGTCTCTGGGCAGCATGGTCTAGTGGCAGGCAATCATACACATAGCAGGGGGGTTGAAACTACATGATCTTTGAGGTTCTTGGTTCAACCCAGTCCATTCTATGATTCTATGATTCTATTTTACATAACAAATTGCTTTGTGAGAAATGAAAATGTAGCCCATTTATAAAAAGTTTGTCGTTGCTTTTACCCAGAATTTTAATTTCCATCACTCATGAAATATTCTCTGCCTTAATTACTGAAATAACATTTTTGGAAGTAACTGCTATATATCTTACCTTCTCCACTACCACCATTTAGAACAATCTGAACTCCATACTTTTTTCTAAAGTAAATCAGATTAAAGGCATGCTGTGTTCTTTTCTTGGCAACATAGTAAGACCTCATTCCAGTTTCAATCCCAGCCCTTCTACCCCTTCTACCTCCTCCCCCTGAGAAGACCGGAGGATTGTGGAATGGATGTTGTGACCAGAACATAAAACTTCAGGCTCCCTAAGGGAGGTGGTTGAGTCACCATCCCAGGATGTGTTTAAAAACCATTTGGATGAGGTGCTCAGGGACATGATTTAGCGGAGGGTTGTTAGCATTAGGGTGGTGTGGTTAGGTTGCAGTTGGACTTGATGATCTTTAAGGCCTTTTCCAACCTGAGTAATTCTATGATTCTATGATTCTTTTTCACTTTCTTCTCCTGATCCACCATGGGCATCTCTTCACATGGTGTAGCCTCCTTCAGCTCAGATCAGTCTACTTTGGAATGTGATCTTCCATGAGCTGTACATGGAGGCCTGCTCTGCACAATGCCTGTGGGCTGCAGGGGGACAGCCTGCTCCTCCTTGGGCCCCTCCTTGGCTGCACGGAGCTGCTGCTCCGTTCTGTGGGTTCCTCCTGTCCTCGATACTGCTTTGGTTTTTTTGGGTTTTTTTTGTTGGTTTTTTTTTGTTATTTTGTTGGTTTTTTTTTGCCTTCCCTTAAATGTGTTATCACAAAGGAGCAATCAGTGTTGGTGATGAGCTCATATTTGACTAGAAGTGGGTCCATCTGGGATTCTGCTGGAATTGTCTGTATCCAACAATGAAGTAGCATCTAGTCAGAAATCCACAGAAGCAACAGCACTACTAACAGCTTGCTGTGTAGAACTTTCTTTACTGTATATTTTCAAACACTAGATTCCTTTATTTCAAGAGTAAAGTTTGCAGGGAATTGTAGAGGAAAAAAAGCATGGGGAATAAATGGAGAAACAGTGGAGGAAAATAAAAATAGGGTAATGATTCTTTTCTATAAAATGTCAGAGCAGCAGATTATGTAGTCAGCAGTACAAGATGGAGTAAAAGAAAAAGATCAAACAAAAGTGAAAGTTAAAAATCTTTCTCAATTAGTTTTTGTTAAGCATCACTGCACTACTCAGTCTTGAGAAAGAAAGTGAGTCTATGTGTGTTAGGATAGGAAAAGATTAAAAAACACTAGTTCTGGGATTTCAACTTATGAATAAAGGAAAGATTGTATTACATTGAAGTGAATCAGATATAAGTTCTGTTTCCAGTGTTAGATTTTGGATATATCTTGAGATCATCCAAATCTGAGTTTGTTTCTGTACAAAATATTTGTATATTTATTTATATTCTTATATTCCCTTCCATTTTATTTTCAGCTTCTGGCATCAAACAAATATATATATTTAAAGAAAATAATCTCTCTAATCAAAGGAAGACAGTGAGTTTTAACAATGAAGACCAGATTTACAAGTATGTGTCTGCGTTGTATTTTCTCTCTCTCTCACACACACAGACTAAAAAAAAAAAAAGAAAAAAAAAAAGAAAAAAAAAGTATATATCTCCTTTGCATTAAGCAGGAATCAAAATATCATAAAAAAATTAAGAATGTTGCTTTCAAACTTAGCACTTGTCTGTTGATTGCTTCAGCAGGAGTTTGTTCAGTACAGCCATTTGTTTATTGAAATAATTGAGATTAATCTGATTAATAAAGTGATTGCTTGCAGCATTTTTTGTTGTTGTTGTTTGTTCCCTTCCCCCACACCATCTTTTTTCTTGTGTTTAAATTGAATTTGGAACAAACTAATTCAGATTTCATTGGACCACAGATTGCATTTTCCTTCTAAATGAAATTGTGAAGGAAAGGATTTGATTTACGAGCTTGAAAGATGAGATGTCATGTACAATTTGTTTGACCTATGTTTACAGCATTTTGGGTAAAAATAATTGAGGTTCTGAATGTTCTGATACTGATGGACAGGGATTATAAAATAGTGGAAGAACAATAATTTCTCTATATCAGTAATTTCTACAAAAATTAACAAAAAAAAAAAGAAAAAGAAAAAGAAAAATTCATATCCGCTCAAATTAAGGAAACTCAACAAAATAATCACCACTAGAATTGGCATGGAAAAGAAAAATGTTCTTAAGTTGTTACTTTGAATTCTGAAGGACTAGAGTACCAATAAAATAAAATATGGCTCTTGCCATAATGTCAGTCTTTACTTTCAATAGCTGAGCCTAGTTTTGGCAGTCTAAGAGTTGATCAGTCATGAATCTTTGTCATCACACAGTTCTGACTTGATTTAATATGTACCTTTTATTTCTGTTTTCCTCACTTACAGGTTTCTCAGAAGTCCTCCCAGACCTCATTGGCTGCCTCTGTACAGGCTAATCCACTGACACTGGCCTGTGATTTTTGATTTTTCATCTGTGTTGCAGGTTTATACATTATGTTGTTAAAGTGATTAAACTTTAACATTTCTTGTTGAAGAAATTTTCTTTTAAAATGACACAATTCCAGACAAAAGTCAATCACTGCAAACTGACTTTGGACAGAGTAAAAGGGTTGATCCAGCAATCATTCATAGTTTCTGGAATATCTATGATACCCTGTGGGAGGAAACTTTCACATCTGAAATGTTTAAAGGTGTTTTAATCAACAAATATGAGTAATATACATCTGTTCTTGAACATAGTTTTTACCTGAGCTCTAATGGGAATTTACATTCCCATTAGCTGAACTTGTCCCTTTGTGATAGAGGTTACGAATAGTTAGCCAGCACCTATATTGTGAATTAGTGCACAGAAAAGGTAGTTGAATTCTCTGACTTCAGAGAGAAGCTGTTTTACATTAACCAATTTTGCGCATCTAACTCTATCATAAGACTATGTACCTAACCAGGTTTTCCTGTTACATTGCCATGTACTGACAACGTCACCCTCAACTACGTAGGATTCAAATGATGATGATGATGATTAGCATCCCATGTTTTTGGCACAAATTCACTAGTTGTCTCTTATGAATTCTCCTTTATAAAAGTATACTGCAGTGTACAACTACCTATAGATTATTAGTTTTCAAACTTCAGTATGTATATAAGGAAGTAAACATCAATACACAGAAAAACAAAAATAAAACAGTCTTCCAAATGAAACTAAACAGAAACTCATGATGAGTTTGTAGATGACAGTTCTTCACAAGCTCATATCCAAGACTGTGAAGTTTTGAGAAGATGGATTTTAAAAAAACAGACCAATAAAAATGTGTTAGATATGCACTGCTCATGAGCTGGGAGGGTGTGTTGATCTGCCTAAGGGGAGAAAGGCACTACAGAGGGACTTGGATAGACTGGATCGATGGGTCAAGGTTAACGGCATGAGTTTCAATAGGGCCAAGTGTCGGGTCCTGCATTTTGGTCACAGCAACCCCAGGCAACCCTACAGGCTTGAGGAGGAGTGGCTGAAAAGCTGCCTGATGGAAAGGGACCTTGGTGTACTGATGGACAGTCAGCTGAATATGAGCCAGCAGTATGCCCAGGTGGCCAAGAAGGCCAATGGCATCCTGGCTTGTATCAGGAATGGGGTGGTGAGCAGGACTAGGGAAGTCATCCTGCCCCTGTACTTGGCACTGGTGAGGCCTCACCTTGAGTACTGTGTTCAGTTTTGGGTGCCTCAGTACAGAAAAAACATTGAGGTTCTGGGGCAGGTCCGAAAAAGGGCAACAAGGCTTGCGAAGGGCTTGGAGAATATGCCCCTTGAGGAGAGGCTGAGGGAACTTGGGCTGTTTAGTCTGGGGAGGCTGAGGGGAGACCAAATTACTCTCTGCCAATATCTGAAAGGTGTTTACTGCTAGAGCAAGGCTGGTCTCTTCTCACTGTTGACAGGTGACAGGACGAGGGGAAATGGCCTCAAGTTGCACCAAGGTAAGTTTAGGTTGGATATCAGGAAAAAACTTCTTTACAGAAAGTGTTGTTAAGCACTGGAATAGGCTCCCCAGGGAGGCGGTTGAGTCACCATCCCTGGATGTGTTTAAAAACTGCTCGGTTGTGGTGATCAGGGACATGATTTAGCAGAGGATTGTTAGAGTTAGGGTAGTATGGTTAGGTTGTGGTTGGACTTGATGATCTTTAAGGTCTTTTCCAACCTAAGCAATTCTATGATTCTATGTCTACATACCACTTTTTACATGGAACACTCCTCAGTCAACATGTTTATCACTGAGATCACTTGTAGTCTTTGTGAGTTTTGCTTTTTACAAATTTTTTAAGCCCTTTTAATTCTGTTTTATAAATTTCATTACTTACTATTTGCATTGCATGCATAAAAGGAATGGCTGCTGTTCATTAACTTTGATTAAGAAAGGCCCCCTCCCTGTTTTTTCTTTGTTGTCTTCTCTTTCCATTCTTCCTGTCAGATGGCCAACACTAATCAAAGTCCAGAAAAGAACATTAGCCGATAATTTTCAACCATGCAGAAGGAAGTTTTGATTTTTATATGAAGTTTTATTAAAACCAAGTTTAATTTGAATCCCATACGATCAGAATGATTATCTCACTGACAATATATATACATATATAAAAGTATTAATTATATATGTATTCAGTATTGTTTTCAAAAGAGTGTAAAGAGACAGGGTTTCTGTGTCTAAAAAATTGAAGAATAACTGAACTTCTCTACTGAATGCATGTGGACTCTTTTAAGACACCGATTGATTCTCATTTTTCTCTCCAGTTATTATTTTCCACATCTAAGTTAACATAAAACTGAATAGGAGCATAGAAGAATGTGAAAAATTATTACACTACTATAATCCTTAGTATTCAGTTATTTAATTATGCAGAACAAGATAAAATACTTGCTTTTTTTTTTTTTTTTTTTCTTTTATAAAATACTACGTATAAAGTACATGATCCGACTGTATTTTTCTCGTCTTACACATCTATTAATTGCTTTGGAGATAGTACTCAAAGTGATCCTGGAAATAAGGCTAGTTAAGGAAAGTATGAATTTTCAGAATTTGAGTCCTTGCTTATACCATAAAATATTAAAACAAAACAAATGTTATTCATTTATACTGTAAAAATCTAAAGTTTACTTCATATATCGTATCAACACTAGCTACAAACATAATAAATATTAAAGACTGCCATGCAGAGTAATCAGTACATCTGCAAAAACACACGCAACGGTATTCCATCAAAAACCTATGGTGATGTCGAACATTAATCAAACACTTATTCAAATGCTTTTAAATACATAGAACACTGTGACATCTGATTCCTCATTATAAAGAATCCTTCCTTGAAAATCTCACAGCATTCTAGGAAGGCTTTTAGCCCAGCAGTCAGTCAGAACAAAGACAATATATTCTAACACTGAGTCCTTAAAATCAGCTTTCCAGAAGGTGAAAATTATATAACAAATTTTCAAAGATAAAATCAGTACATGTACTTTGAAGCCTGTAGAAAGGCAAAGGAAAAAAAAAATAATAAAAAGAAAAAAGAAAAGAAAATAAAAGAAAAAAAAAAAGAAAAAGAAAACCAACATATTTTTTTTCATAAGCTGCAGTTTTTAAGCTTCAAACTGGAGAATATGGATTTGCATAAGGAAGCATTGTGAGCGTAGGATACTTATGAGAATACATATGATGAATTTACTCTTATGTAGGAAAAAAGAAAAGGAAAAAGGAAAAGGTAGAGGAAAAGGAAGAGGAAAGAAAAAGGAAAAGGAAATGAATAAGGAGAAAGAAAAGGAAAAATAAAAAAGAAGGATCATTTCAGTTACAGATACATGTTCTTCCCCTGATTGCAGTACCAGTGTGAGGCTGAATGACTTCTGGTTTCCAAGTGTAAGGGTTCTTAATTATTTGAATCTACCCACACACACTGACATGATTATTCTTACACTGATGCTGCCGTTCTTGTATGTCTCTGTACTGTACTAATTTAGCGATGTTCCGCCGATAAATCTGAGATTCAGCATCATATCTGAATTTCAAATTAAGAGGAGCTGTTCAAAGCTGTTCATTTAGTGCCGTATTTTTACAACTGGAAGAAGAGCATTTCTTCATTCCACCATTCCCATTCTTTAGTATTACCTCTGTGAGAAAGGGATGAGGTTAGAAGCCTCAGGAAATGTTCAGAAAAAGGAAATTCTGTAGGAGAGAATTGAGACTTCTGCCTGAAGTTGTCACAGTAAATACTGCAACCTGAATAGAGAGGTTCTAGAGACAGTGATGGTAGGAAAATATCTTTGGTGTTAGCAAGGCGATACAAAGAATGGAGCAGTCAGTTGTCTGAGAATTACCGTTTTGACCTGTGTCAGTTTCCCTTCTTAGTGTCTTCAAGTTTTTATTCACATTTTGGAAGACTGTTTTTTTTTTCTCTGCACTGAAATCTGACCTGGTGAATTCTTCATATATTCTTAGACACGATGGCCGAGGTATCAGGCTTATGCTTTAATCAAACTTAAGCTCAGGAAATCTCTTTTGCTGAAACATATCTTCTGTACAAGGATAAATTTTAACATGTGTTACTAAATTGGTAATGGTGTTCCTCTTTTATAAAGTTTCTTATTCCTAGTACTTACTTACTGTCAGAATAGGAAAGTGATGGTAAAAAAAAAAAAAAAAAAAAAAAAAAGAAAAAATGCATTTAAACACTCCTTTTGAGATAATCTACCTACCCTTCACATAAGCCTAATTTTGTTATCCAAACATAAGGGGATAGTAGTATGCACCAATTAAGTCTTGTCCCAGACCTTAGTAGACCTTCAGCATAGTAGACAAGTATCTGACACAGCCCAGTACTATGCTGTTTCTGTAGAGTTCGGGGAATACTTTACAAATCTCTGGCAAAAAAAATGTCTGGGTCGAGATCATTATATTTCTACCATTAACAATAAACAGTAAATATCTGATCCGAATAACACAAACACACGTGAAAGATAGGCAGCAAACAAACAAGCAAACAAAAAAAGCTCTTATTCTATGTTAAAAATTAAAGGCTTAAGATGCACAGAGAATCTGAATAAAAAGGAATGAAAAATCAACAAATATTATGGTTCTGTTAAGATAACAGCATATCTTACCCAGATTCATTCACAAAGAATGATCAGATCAGTGTAAAATGAGTATTGGCACTGGTACTTAAAGTAAAATCACTGAAATTAAGTTTCTTACTTATCATATTAAACATCAACAGAGAGAAAACGAAAAACTACAGAGTAGTTCTTGATAACTGGATCTGGTAAACAAAGCAAAGAAAACAGTTTCAGGACTCTATCTTCTAGTTGGTTTGCTGTTTTAACTTTTCAAGCAACTGAACTGCAAATGTCGATGTTTTCTCATTACACACTTGAAGCAAACATCCCAATCAATCTATTAAAGTGAACAGTTGCCTGCACAAGCATTTCATTTGAAAGTATTCTTCTTCTATCTTAACAAATTAGCCCTTATTAATAGTCTTGCATTCATTTTTCAAAGCTTTTGAGCAAGATGTTTTGTTGCTGTGATTATTCTGGCACGAATATTCAATGCAATGCAACAGCTGTCATGTTTATATTATTTATTTCGGTATATTAGATAGATACACTGATTTAATCCACAGCCAGTTTAGAAGGAAAACTGGATTCAGAATTACAAATGCTAATCCTTAAGTAAAATAGAATATTCTGGACACATACAGATCATATACGTTCCACAGATTTCATGGCTGTAGTGTTGCATTTTAATTAATTCACTGGCTAAAATGAACAATTGCCATCTTGGTACACTTCTGCATTAGTATTATGAAGAATTTGTAAAATTTCAACAGAGAAAAACAAATTACATTTTTGCCTTCTAGAAGAACAAAATCTATCAGGATACAGTAAATGCAGACACAACAGATCTCTTTGTTACAAAACGCAGTCATGAACAGGATTATAGAAGAGAAGTTGCAGTTGCGCAGTGCCAGAGGTGTCTTAAAGATTTAGACTTAGCAATGCTACAGATGTACTATTTGCTATTTAACCTTTTGCCAAAGATACTGTAGAAGTGCTTTCCCTGTGCCTTTGCGGTTTTATTTACACTTTTGCTTCCGTGCTATTCCCATGGGCTTTCACCTGTCCCTTCTCATGGGAAGTAACCACTACTGGCACAACAATTGCTCCTCTTTACACTGCCCTTCTCTTCTCCTCTTTTGAAGATTTTAGGCATGGGATTAATTGAGTTTTCTCGAGGCAAAAGGGCTTCAAATGTTTGACCAACATCATTCAGTAACATATATGCACAGAAACTAAACAGAACATCAATATGCGATGCTCTCACCTTCGCTAACTACTGCTAACAGTGTCACAATTAAGAACAATTAAAAGGGAGTTTGAGACAGTCACGATTCCTATTACTTGGAACCAAATATAAGGCAAAGAAAACATCATCACTGAGGTTGGCACTCTCCCCCTCACCTCTTGTTGGTTTGGGGAGAGCCCCACTCAGAGGAGGATTCTTACCTTGAAACACTGTCTTAGCTTTTTCATGCCAACCACCATGGAGAGTCTGTACATTCTCTTGCCATTGACTATTTTATTCCCCTTTCGTTTGCACCTTCCCTCTTCTTTTTCTCTTCCATTTTATTGTTGTTTTTTGTTTCTTTTCTTTCTTTTCTTTTCTTTTCTTTTCTTTTCTTTTCTTTTCTTTTCTTTTCTTTTCTTTTCTTTTCTTTTCTTTTCTTTTCTTTTCTTTTCTTTTCTTTTCTTTTCTTTTCTTTTCTTTTCTTTTCCCAAAGTATAACTTTTATTATTAGTGTTCCATACAATCAGTTGTGGATCTTACTAATAAATCTGTGCTTTTCAGCTACCCAGTCTATTTTGCACATGTTGTGCTTAAGAATGTTTAAGTTTGATAAAAGCATATGGCAAAATCACATTTATATGTAGATTCAACTATAGAAAGCTGATTTGTGGAGAGGGTTAATAATCCTTGCTGGGTTCTTCCTTCTCAAATTCTTTTTATCCTTGCATTCCTGCTCTTCCGCCTTTTCTTTGGAAATATCAGATGTATCCTTGACAGTGTATCTCTGAATGACATTTTGCAAATAAAGAAGAAAATTCACAAACAAGTAAAAGACAGAGAGAAAAAAAACATCTGACCTTTGGCTACTAAAATGTTAGGTAGTTGATTTTGAAATCCAGCTTCAATAAGTTTGTGGAAAATACAAATCTGGAAGAAACTGTTGACACAACAGAAGGCTGTGCTGCCACTCAACAAGACCAGGACAGGTTGGAGAGTGGGGTGAAGAGGAACTTGATGAAATTCAGCAAGAGCAAATGTAGAATCCTGAACCTAGGAAGGACTAATCACATGCATCGCTACAGATTAGAATTTGACCTGCTGGAAAGGAGCTCTGCAGAGAAGGACGTGGGTGTCCTGGTGGTCAGTATGTTGGCTGTGAGCCAGAGGTGTGATCTTGTGTACAAGAAGGCTAATGCACCTGGGGTGCATTACACGGAATGTGGTCAGCAGGTTGAGGGAGGTGTTTCTCCTCCTCTGCTCTGCCCTGGTGAGACCACATCTGGAGTACCGTTTCCAGTTTGAGAGTCCTCAGATCAAGAGAGAAAGGGAACTACTGGAAAGAGTCCAGTGGATGGCCACAAAGATGATGCGGGTCCTGGAGTCCATGGGGAAAGACCTGGGGCTGTTCAGTCTGGAGAAGAGAAGGCTGAGAGGGGATCTCATCATTGTTTATAAATACCTAAGGAGTTGTCAACAGTTTACGGGCTTGGCCCAGTTCCATGATGACTGGGGCAGAGGGATTTCTCAGAATCTGCTTTTCCAGAGATAGGAAAACAGGGGACCCCAAATTATTTGAAAAAAATGGCAACAATGTAATGAGAAATGAACTAATTTACTCAATAGAGTATCGAAAAAAAACCAAGATAAGACAGTATAATACAATATAATTAGAACTGGGATTGACCAAATCAGATATAATGAAAAAAAAATTGCCTGAAAAAAAAGGCCTTACGCTAATGCTGAGATGTAGACGCAACAGTCAAGTTGAGCAGCAGGAAGGATAGCCGAAGGAAAGCGAGAGAGAGAGACCTGCTAATGCCTTATATGCATTCTCCCCTGTGCAGGAATGATATCAGCACAGCGAACAGTCTTCTGGGGAATGTAGTTTCTTCTCTTTGGTATGCAGAACTGGGACATTAACACTTTAATTCCCAGTGCACTACATAATATTATGATATGGAATAGCAATGACCGTAAAACCATGACAGGAGTAGGTATCAAAGGGATAGTGCCAGGATCTTTTCAGTTATGCAGTGACAGGACAAGAGGCAGAGGGCAAAAAAACTGCACATCTTTCTTATGTTTGTATGGAACAGGAAGAACAAACATGAGGAATAACAATGTTGCAGAGCACTGGAACAGGCTGCCCAGGGAGATTGTGGAATCTCTTCCTCTAGATATTCAAAACCCACCTGGATGTTTTCCTTTGTTACTCGGCTGTTGCGAACCTGCTTTAGCAAGAGGCAGAACGTGGTGATCACCAGAGGTCCCCTTGAACACCTGTGATTCTGTGATTCTCTATGAAATCTGTGTACTACCCAAGGACTGAAAATAGCACTACCAGATATGTCTGAAAATAACGTTTGATTTAATCTTTATTGTATCTCTTGGTGACCATAACTTTGAGTAAAAATATATAAAGCATTAAATTAAAAATTACAGTATTTTTCCCATAAGGCACACTAAATTTTTAAGTTTCCCTTTGATGGCATCAAGGAAATTTTAGGTTCATTTAACAACAATTCGCTAATAGAGTAAATATTCATATTTACATGTTAGAAATCAGAAAATTTCTTTTTCTTCATCTTATAGAGATTATCATTAGGTCTAGAAAAAACTCGTGATTTACAGATTTAGAAAGGGTAAAGAAATCTGCTTAGTATTAGTGGCAAACACGGTAACTCAAAGGTAATGTGAGGATAATCTTCATTTTATCAGGTGGAGGATTGTTTGGAGAAAGCTTTCCATTTTCCACAGATTACTCAGTCAGGTGCCATTTCTCCTTGCGCACTTCAATCCCCTCTATCTATTTATCAAGATATGATATAACATAGGAGGTCCTCCCAACTATTTTTAACAGAACAATGACGTATCCTTGGTAATGGGGGAAAAAAAAAAAAAAAAGAAAGGAAAGCAGTGCCAGGACACTGAAAATTGTCCTCTTATTTGTTAATTAAAAGAAAAAAAAGCTGCACTTCAGCCCTAATAAATAATTAATAAATATATATAAATAAATGTATCATGCAACAGATAAATAATAGAGACATGAAGGGTGGTAAAATTATCAGGAATTGTCAGCAAGTATTCACCAAGATGAAGTCACGCTTGAGCAACAAAGATAATTAAGAGACTGGAACATATGTCCTGTGTAGAAAGAGTGAAAGAGCTAGGACTGTCCTGCCCAGAGAAAGGGCTTGTGGTGGTACAGGGTTGGAGATCATCAATGCTTGTCAATACGTGCAAACACCTGAAAGGAGAGTACAAAGAGGAAAGTCAGGCTCTTTACAGTGGTGTTTAGTGACAGGATGAGAGGCAGTGGGCACAAACTGAAACACAGGAGGTTCTCTCCAAACATAAGAAAACATATTTTTACTGTGCAGGTGATGGAGCACTAGCAGTTGCCTAGAGAGGCTGTGGTGTCCTCTCCCTTGGAGATCTTCAGAAATTGTTCTCAGTACTAGGCAACCTGTTCTGCGTAGCCCTGCATGAACAGTGAAGTTGGACCAGATGATCATCAGAGGTCCTTTCCAACCTCAGTCATCCTGCGATTCTATGACAAAGCTGCAGAATCCCAAATATTTCTGAATGTAAGTGAGGAATGAATGAGGATCTGAGACTCCTTCAAATAGTTTGTATGCAGCCACGGTTTTCTTGAGGAAGAAAAATAAATAACATATACGTGAATCATTTTAAGCCATATGGCCCCATTTTCCTGCTGACATTTTAATTCCTTAGTATAGTATATGTACTCTTGAGTTTATTTCTCCTTAGATGATAAAAACTATGCAGTAGCATAAAAAATATATATACATGGGAAAAAAAAAAAAAAAAGCAAAAAAAAAGTAAAAAAAGAAGATAAACTTCTCTACTCCAGATTTTCATTTTATGAATTAATTTCTACATGGAAAGACAAAATTAGCGCTTACAACATTTGACAATTCTTGTCCGCTTCTATGGAAAAAAATATCTGAAGATAATTTATATACATGTCGCTTTCTGCAGTGAACATACACCACAGAGATTATTTCTCATTTCTACCACCTTTTACTCTCAGCCTGCTGTGTCTGTGAGGCAGATTCTGGCACTGGTACTGGACTTGCACATTCAGCAAATGCTTTCTGTAATGTGCTGTTGTTGGTGCTACAGATTCCAGTAAGAAAGACACTCAGATTCTGTCAGATATTGATTAAAATACCAGTGATTGAACTTAACAGGAAAAGGAAAAGGGGGATAGAAGAGATAATTCGATCATCTTGTGTCCCTTTAAATGGTGGGAACCCTGAATCTTACAGCCTTGGATAGCGCTCTTGTCAGGACATAGTGTGTTGCATAGATCCTGTCTGGTGAGCCTGTTTTGCCAGCATTACAGTCCTCAGAGCTTTCACAGGATTTTCTTATTACTTAACAGCTTAGTTCACCATTTCTACTGTGAAACAGAGGAGCATTACATGTAAACAGACTTCTTAACTTCAAGACTCATGCAAGTGGCATAATGGCCAGGTGACAAGTGGGAGCTGCATGTAGGCTTCTCTGTTTCCTGGTTTCATCTGAAAAGATGGTAATAGCGTACTGATGTTTTCATTGTTTAGGAGTAACGGGAACATACCTGGGGCCAGACCACTTGGCAGGAAAGAGCCACCGCCATGATGGCATGATGGCAGGGGATGGGACAGAGTCCAGGCAGCTGGCCAGAGTTAGGCCCGGAGTTATTCCATACCATGTGACATTATGTGTAAAGCTACAAAGCTGTGGGGTGCTGGCTAAGGGGCAGGTCACTGGCCAGGAGCAGGCTGGGTGTTGGTGGTGAGATGTTCCGTTGCTTGTCAGTCAGCAAGCAGTTGTATTATTAGCAGGACAATAGTCAGCAAGTAGCTAGTGGTTGCATTGTGGACACATACACAGAAATAAATATATGTATATGTCATTATCTACATATTTTTTGTTTCTATTTTCCTTTTCTGTCTTAGTAAATAGTTTTAATCCCAAAACGTGACTGCTATTCTTCTTCTAGTTCTCCCCCTCATCCCACCTGGGAGAGTAGTGGGTAAAAGGCTGCGTGGTGCTGAACTGCTGCCAGGTTAAACCATAATACTCTGTTACAATTAGTCATCTAAGTTCCTAAGTTAGAGTAATGAAGTAATCATTATGACTACCTAGTGTGGAACACATCAAAAGAGTGGACAAAGGGGAAGGCTGGGGTCAAAGACTGAGGTGACCCTGAGCAAAGCAGTGCTTTCCCAGAATTTCTGGTCATCCAAGACAATGTTCCTTTCCAGCTGGCGTATCTGTGCTTTCTCCTTGTGGAAAAGAAAGTGCAAGTATATGAAGGAGCGAGTCTTCCTGGACTAGACATTTTGAAATTCACTTATTCTCTATTCAAGGCATTATTAAAGAGTGTCACCTGGGAGAAAGGAAATGTTGCATGACCAAATCCTATCAACCTTCCTGATCTTCCTACCAGTAGAAGTTTTAATGTAGGAAGGGAGTACGTATGATTAAGAATTTAAATACAGACAATGTTTAACAGTGCCATAGCACTGATGTGAATGGTTATGAACTACCATAGAGTGCACCTGTTGTGCAAGTGGCACTATTAAACAAGGGAATTAGTGTAAACTATGCTCCCAAATCAGCAAAGGAGGTAAGCACTGAGGTTAATAAGATGGAAAAATGTATGAAATCTATCCAAATTAAAGGGACTCTATAATTAGAACATTGCTGCTGCAATATTCATCATAAAAGGACTAATAGGAAAGAAATGCATATTTCTCTACTTAAAAATATTTTCATGCATTTCAGTATCCATGTAATTGATATGACTGCTAAATTAGTTCATAATATGGTACTTATCATAGCAATCATGACATTTCTGCACTGCTAGGACCCAAGGGCACCACCAGCCTCGACTAATCCTGACCAGACCTGCCCCCTTGGGCTCTCCTCACCCTGCCCTCAGCCATGTCTGAATTAAATGCTTAGTTACTGGAAAGTCTCTCAAATTCAGCTGCTCAGATTTATGTCCCTTCTTTCTACTGTATGTGAAAGACTTCTGTGCCATTATTTTTGCACTCCAAACAGAACTCTTTAGTGCATCTTTTTAGCTTAACGAAGTCTCCAACTGTTTTTCAGAATTACGCTGTCATCAGCTATATCATAGCATTACTGTGCAGCTGACAGACCTCTGTAATGATGTTCTGCAGTGAATTTTACTTTAACATTTGCTCTTCCTTCTCAGTTCTGCCACTTTTGCATTTTCATCCCCCCATTTTAGTAATGCATGGTCATGCACAGATGGTCTGCACGACATGAATTAGAGTGCAGAAGTCTACTACTTCTGCATAACGAAAATATGCAGAAGCAGCTGTGGCTTTGATTAACATCTTCTAGGACTACCTTGTCAGGCAAGCTTGAGAATGTGGGAGATCTGTTCCTACGTCTGCTAGGCCTCTCGTCTCTAGCTACAAGTCTGATTAAATAGCTGACCTCTCCACTATGAGCACTCAACATGAGCTTACTGAACAGTAAGCTTACAGGAGGAAAAAAACAAAAACAAAAAAAAAACCCAAACCTGATGACACTGTATTTTACATTTGCAGCATCATCAAACTTTTGCAAAATTTTTGGAATTTGCCCAGTGAAGAAATATTATTTCTCTGGCAGCTGCACAAATTTAAATATGGTCCTTTGTGTATTAAATATATATAAATAAATAAAATTCAGTGCTCTGAATTGGCGAAGCCAACGATTTCTATTGATTTAAATAGGAACTGGAAAAAAAAATGTAGGTACAAAATCAGAATTTATGTGAAATTTGTAAAAAAAGAAGGAAGGAAGGAAGGAAGGAAGGAAGGAAGGAAGGAAGGAAGGAAGGAAGGAAGGAAGGAAGGAAGGAAGGAAGGAAGGAAGGAAGGAAGGAAGGAAGGAAGGAAGGAAGGAGGGAAGGAAGGAGGGAAGGAAGGAGGGAAGGAAGGAGGGAAGGAAGGAGGGAAGGAAGGAGGGAAGGAAGGAGGGAAGGAAGGAGGGAAGGAAGGAGGGAAGGAAGGAAGGAAGGAAGGAAGGAAGGAAGGAAGGAAGGAAGGAAGGAAGGAAGGAAGGAAGGAAGGAAGGAAGGAAGGAAGGAAGGAAGGAAGGAAGGAAGGAAGGAAGGAAGGAAGGAGAAAGGAGTCCTGTAGACTTATTCCTGTACTGATGAAATATTCTTTATGCTTTTGACATCTTTTCCAAGCATTATGTAAATTGAACGTTACTTATACCACAAATGTGGAAACTTCCAGAACTCTGTCTCAGTTGCTGCTAATGTGATCACAAATACTATCTAAATGGTAGTGACTGCTGGAAACAAACAAAAACATTCCACTGATGCCTTAGGGAAAGTAATAAAGTAAATTTGTTTACAGTATGTGAGTATCAATTGTATAGGTGTATATACATGTGTGCATGTTTGACTATATCTATATCCAATATCTTTTTGACTGAGATTTTTGCAGTCTACCCCATAGAAACCTTCATTTAATCATCCTCATTAGCTAGAATAATTACTGTATTCAGTACCTGACACTTCTGGACCTCCAAATATAATTACCTTGAAGTGTTATTTGTACTGTGATGTTAGTATTCAGAAGAAGCTATGTAATTTCTGCCAGACTCCTGAGATTCAATAGCTGTAATGTCTTTTATCTGACTTCCATTTTCTTTCAATAAAGAAACTGAAGGATTATTTTCTCTGAGACATACAAATCTATCTATATGGATAAGATCTGACTGATGGAGCACTAACACTAATAAAAATCACTGATTGTGTTAATACCAGACATTAATCTGTCACACACATTATTTGAAACAGAGGTGTATCTCAGGGTTAATAACTATTTTGTTTGTAAGCATGGGCCATTACATTGCAGTGTTCTTGAAAGTATTGACTTTAACTGAGATAACACCGATGCCTTCAATATTAACACTTATGGGAAACAAATAAGTACCTGCATTTCAAATACTGTATCTAAAACTATAGTTTAATAATCTATTTCACTAATGATAACTTTCCTGTTCAGTTTTTTCTAGATTGGAAAGATATTAAGATATTTAAACTGATGAGTCTTTTGTGCTTTAGTTGTCTCCAGGTGGAGTACCATCATGGTAACTTTCAGTAGTCATGTCTTAAAGGGATACCTGGAGAGTCAGGTCAGCCACCACAACTGGAATGGTTAATGTAAAACTACTGGTAGGACAACTGTAGTAATCTTATCACCTTCAAATCTCAATTGTATTAGCTGGGATCAGTAGCACTGCACACTTTGCAGACTTCCTGTATGGTGATTGAGTTTCCCACTATTAACATTTGCTTTTAGCTATGCATTCTCTCCATTTTACATCTCAGTTCCTGTTTTAAGATGTAATTAAACATTCCTCCTCAGCTTCCTTGGAGCCATGTAAGGGTTAGCTGTAATATCATTAATGACTGAACAAAGGATGACAAATTGCAAATGTGATATTGTAGATGCTATGAGATCCTCTTTTTGGACATTCAGAAAGTGACTTAGACATGATTTTTGGTGACATGGCTTTTCTTCTGTGGTTAATTTCCAAACTGTTGTACACTTTCATGATAGGTCACATGAGGACTGCAATAGAGGTAGACAGGATGGGAGGGAAATCTGATCCTCTCTGAAGAAGAAATTCATATTTTCAAACCAGAGATTATGCTTGGATTAAGGCTATCCCTCTTGAATAACAGAGAAAGTTAAACACATTTAAGAGAAGGACATAGGTAATTTTCCAGTACTAATTTGATAAGTTTCCAAAAATTTGCATGTATTTTAAACCTGAGATTATATGTGTAATTGCTTCCAAATTTGGTAATATTTTCATTGTTACCTTTTCGTTGTTTGGTTAGTCTGAAGATGTCATAGGTAGGTAGAAAGCAAACATCATAGAAGCTATGGAAATGGCATATGGGCTTGTAGAACACTGAACTGTTACTTATTTATCTAGCTAGCTCTACAAATATCCAGAATCACTGTACAGCAAATTGTTCAAAGCCACAGCTTCAATACATTATACTTTTAAATGCTTGACATTATTGAAGATCAATGTAAAAGAAATGTGAAGAAATGGTAGTTCTTAAAGTAAACCTGGACAGTTGTAATTAAAACAAATGTAAATTATATATAAAAAAAGCTGAAGCTGTTTACAATATCTCCAAAATGTTATGAAATGTTTCAGTTAAATTAATATCTTACAGGAAGACGTGAAGATATATATATATATTTTCTTTCTGTTTATACTCCACAGCATTTATTTTGGACTAAACAAAAGCTGTATACATAAAGCAAGCACCAAATACATATGAAACTGTGGTGTTTAAGTTTCCAGTTTGAAATTCATGTACACTGAAACAAATATTTGGATTTGAATGTCTACTTTATGTTGGTTTCCACAAAGGAATAAATAAATAAATAAATAAATACAAATCCACGAGCAAAGTTTAAGTATAAATTTTATACGTCACCATCTCATCCTTCATAATGTTCATCTGACTTCTGCAAGTGAAGTCATTGACTAAAATTTGAAACTCTTTGAACGTATAGTACTGCATACCTAAAAGTTGCGCAACTTTTTGAGCGTTACTTTTTTTTTTTTTTTTAACTCCTAAAATGGGAGATTGTGTGGAAGAGAAAGAGCCCCAAGCCTGTAAAACAAGTACAATTTGAGACAGCTCAGACGAAAAATGAGAATGCTTGGGCAGCACCCTTGCCCTCATGTTCTCTTCTAATGATTACAAAGGTGAGACCAAAATATTGTTTCAAATGAAAGAACTAAGAATAATTATTCTAATGTTAATAGAACCAGGTATTATTCCTTATAAACAATGGTATTAAATCAGTATTTTTATTAAAACCAAGTGCCCTTGCCTGGAGATGGACTCTTAGGTAACTTGCTAATTGCACTTCAGAGAGTTTTGGCTCCCTATAAGGAACTCCCAATATCCTCTCACAGATAGAATCATAGAATCATCCAGGATCTTCAGGATCATCAAACCCAATTATCAACTTGATCTACTGACTCTCATCACTAGACTGTGTTCTTTTAATAACACATCCACATGTGTTAAGTACCTCCAGGGATGGAGACTCCATAACTTCTCTGAGCGTCAAGTTCCACAGCTTTACCACCCTCTCTATGAAGAATTTCTTCCTAATGTCCAGTACAAAAATTTGAATTTATACCTCTGGATCTCTTCTTAACTAGCTCATTTGAGTGGGAAAAGGGGAATATCTGAAAGCGATGTATCTAAGCAATGTCTGAGGATCCTACTGTTTTTGGAAGAGAAATAAAAATGGAACAAAAACCTGAAAGCCTTTGTTTGGGTTTTTAAAAGCATTACTGGGCCCTTAGATGTTTTCAGTTAAAAGAATGGGAATTGCATTTTGTCATGTATCACACATTCAGATTTTCCTGGTGTACATTATTGTTATACATGCATGAGAAAACATAACATTAAAAAAAATAGAAAAAAAAGCAAAATTAATATGAATAAAAAGTCATGTATTACTATCAAATAATAACTGATAATAAATAAAATAAATAATTACTATTTAAGTGTAAGAAATATTTATTCACAAGCCTTACAGTCTTACAAACAAACTGTTAATGTGTTTGGACTTAGCAAAGAACAAATTTACAGGTCATGTCAAACTACATTAAATTGTTTGTTATGGGTTAAAAGAATTACAATAAAAGCTTTGGAACCTAAAATGCTTAAGCAGCTTTTCATGTAATTTCTTTCTTACTTTTCTCTTTGGCAAAATGACAGCCTAGCTCATTAGTTTATTCCTCATCACCTTTGCATTGTGATGTGAAAGAACTATTTAATAAAGGTCAAACACATCAAGAACCATGGACACTATGTGAGAGTGTGGATTTATTTGACACGTTCACAAAATAACCTTACAGTTAGCTTTCTATGAGAAAAACTGAGAAGCGAGGGAGAAAAAAGTTTACAAAAGTGTTCATTTACCATCCCTTAGAAATCCTGTAATTTATGTCTTTCTTCAACAATTAGCATTAGAGTAGTTAGGTTTAGAAGAGTCCGCATTACCAGCAGTTTATTTAAGTTAGTGGAAATTGGACTGGGCAAACTGCACCTTTGGGTCTTGATTTCTGAAATGTACTTTAATTGTATGTGCCACACATTGTCTTGAACAGATGTGTATGCTTCATATGAAATGTTGAAACAGAGATTTTTAATTAGCCTTTTTACATTCTTCTTTGAAGGTTCAGACTTATGGAATTGTACACTTTTTGCATTGGAAGCTATGTGTCTGTGTCACAGCTGGATGCTGACCCCAGAGGGTCTCCATTAAGGCCACTCAAGTTGATGATGAATGTAAGCACAAGCAAAGTTACCCAGGGCCAGTGTTCTGCACCATGACACTGCTGATTTCTTCATCTCTGTAAAGCCCTCTTTTGTTACTGCTGCAGGTGGTGCTGAGTAAAATGGCCTTCCCAGAAACTTCATTCACCATTGCTGCCTCTGCTTTTCCTCTGAAGTTCAAATGGATCTCCGTTAATCTACCATCCCTGTTCCAGCCAAAGTGCTTATGCTAGACTCTGCTTTGTTTTGTGTGCAATTGTCAGTCTTATTATAAGACAACTGCACTGCCCAGAAGCCTTGAGCTGGATCTTCATGGTTCTCTGCTAAGCTCTTTGTCTTTTCAGTTTCACAGTTGACTTAAGCCACATTAAAGACTCACTAACTGCTTCTGTGAAAGCAAATATCACAGGCAGTTTGCAGTTTTGACACCAAAAAACTTCCACCCATCAGATACTCCCAGCATTCTCAGCTATCTATCTGCAAGCATTCCGATACATTATATCAGAGTGCAAGATAACACCCTATAATACAATATAATTAGAATTGAAGCAAATAAATCAAATATAATGAGAGGGAGTGTCCGAAAGGTGGAAAGGCCTCACTATAATGCTGAGGTGAAATTCGCAGTCAGTTTGAGCAGCAGGGAGGAGAGCCGAAAAAAAAAAGGGAAGGTCACGTGACCTTGCCAGAGGTTATATTTCCTCTCTGAATGCAAAGTCCTCTTGGATATGTAGTTCTTCTTCTCTTCTGGGCAGGTGCTCGGAACTGGAGCATTAACTCTTCAACTCCCAGTGCACTACATGATGTGATGATATGGAATACCGATAACCAAAAATCATAAAACTCTGACAACTTTTCAGTTAAATTCAAATAGTGATTAAGGAATGCATTTAGTAAAACATTGGCAGTACAGGACTGCATGTAGCTAAATGCTCATTACACTCTCTGATTACGTATAAGCATTTTATATTTGCTATTCTTTTTCACTGACATGTACAAAACAATGTTTGTTTCATAATAATGATCAGATGTGCTGTCTGAATGAGTTCAAGACCTCAATAAAACATCTAGCATATGCTTTAAGAATTTTATATTTCTTAGTCATTTTAAGATAAATTTCATTAAGTACTGATTCTTGTCCCAGTGACTGATATTTATGCAATTGTTGACTTGAAAGATTTCCAGCTGCTTAGGAATATTTAAACAGGAAAAGATTCCTGGGTATTTGGAAACTTCATATTATATAAAATCTTACACTATATTACGTTCATTGGTGAAAACTGGATGCATGTCTGTCAAACTGAGGTACTCAATGAGTGCTTTGCCTCAGTCTTCACTGGTGGTCAGGCTTCCCATGCCTGCCAGGACCCTGAATCTCTAGGTGAATATGTGGGGAGTAGATTCTGTTCCACTGTAACAGTGGAACATGCCTGAGACCTCCTCAAGCAATTGAATGTATATAAGTCCTTGGGACTGGATGATATCCGTGCTAGGGTCCTGAGACAGATGGCTGATGTGGTTGCTGAGATGTTTTCCATCGTATTTGAAAAATCATGGCTGTCCGGTGAAGTCCCCAGTGTGTGGAAAAAGGGAAGCATCAGTCCTATTTTTAAAAAAGGGAGAAAGGAAGACCAGAGGAACAACAGGCCAGTGAGCCTCACATTTGTGCCTTGGAAGATCATGAAGCAGATCCTCCTAGAAGCTATGTTTAGGCATATACGAGATAAAGAGGTGATCTGAGACAACCAGCATGGCTTCACCAAGGGCAGATCTTGCCTGATTTATCTGGTAGTCTTTTATGATGGAGTGACGGCATCGGTGGACGGGGGAAGGGCAATGGATATTATATTCCTGGACTACTGCAAAGCCTTTGACATGGTCCCTCACCACATCTTTCTCTCTGAATTGGTGAGGTATGGATTTGAAGGACAGACTGTTCCGTGGATTAAGAATTGGTTGGCTGGTTGCAGCCAAAGGGTTGTGATTAATGGTTCTGTGTCAGGGCGGAGGCAGGTCACAAGTGGTGTCCCTCAGTGGTCAGTCTTGGGCCGGTGCTTTTCAATATCTTCATCAGTGACACAGATGATGGCCTCGAGTGCACCCTCAGCAAGTTTGCAGATGACACCAAGATGAGTGGTGTGGTCACTGGAGAGTGGTACACTGGAGGGAAGGGAAGCCATCCAGAGAGACCTGGACAGGCTGGAGAAGTGGGCCCATGAGAACCTGATGAGATTCAACAAGGCCAAGTGCTAAGTGCTGCACTTGGGCTGGGGCAATCCCAGGTATTTATTTATTTATTGAGAGCAACCATGTGGAGAATGACTTAGGCATCTTGGTAGACAAGAAGCTGGACATGAGCCAGCAGTGTGCGCTTGCAGCCCAGAAGGCCAACTGTGTTCTGGGCAGCATTAAAAGAGGAGTGACCAGCAGGGAGAGGGAGGTGATTGTCCTCCTCTACTCAGCTCTTGTGAAGCCCCATCTGGAGTACTGCATCCAGGTCTGGGGTCCCCAGCACAAGAAGTATGTGAAGTTCTTGGAGCAGGTCCAGAAGAGGGCCTCTACGATGATCAGAGGGCTGGAGCGCCCCTCCTATGAAGAAAGGTTGAGGGAACTGGGCTTGTTTAGCTTGGAAAAAAGAAGGCTTCAGAGGGACCTCACTGTGGCCTTCCGGTACTTGAAGGGAGTGTGTAAAAAGGAGGAAGAATAACTGTTTACATGGGTTGATAGCAGTAGGACAAGGGGGAATGGTTTTAAACTAAGATGGGAGATTTAAGTTCGCTATTAAGAGGAAGTTTTTCACAGAGAGGGTTGTGATACACTGGAACAGGTTGCCCAAGGAGGTTGTGGATGCCCCATCCCTGAAGGCATTCAAGGCCAGGCTGGATGTGGCTCTGGGCAGCTTGGACTAGCGGCTGGCAATCCTACACATAACAGGGGGATTGAAACTAGATGATCTTTGAGGTCCTTTTTCAACCCAGGCCATTCTGTAATTTTAATAAAAAGACATCTGCTCTTTACCAGAGAAGTAGTTCTTTGTGGAAATACATTTGCTTTGTAACTTCCTCATTGACAGATTGATGGGTTGGTTTTGGATTTTATTTTTTTTCCTTTTCTTTTTTTCCTGGAAAGTTGTAATGTTAATATACAGGATCTTCCCTAGCTTACTCTGATTACTGAATGATATTGTATTGTTGGGACTTGCAGTTCATTAAATAGGTTGCAGTCACTGGTAACTGATGATTGCCATGTCAAATGAAAAACAAAACAAGCTGCTTATGTTTCTTGTCATCTTCATAAAAGTCTGTAAAGTCACCGAAGAGGTTTTCTCTGTTCTGACAGATGGTGACCTTTCCCATTAATTGTGAACATACAAGTTCAGTTGGATTTTTATTGGCAGGCCTGAAAAACTGTCTGGCTTGGAAGTAGAGAAATAAAATAAAAAATGTCCAGATCATCTGTTCCTGCTCTACATAGAGATGAAACCCTTGACAATAGTACATTCTTTTCCAGAAAGATTTTCTTTAAGTATCTGTGTAACATTGTGTATCCTTGACATAAAGTAAAGTATTGAAAACGGCCAATGTCCACAGATAGTATAAGATAACAGAAAACTACAGAGACTGGTGCTAAAAGAACATGCGTCCGCCAGAAGACAGAGAATCCACATTTTATTCAGCTGACTTGAGGGGCTGTATGGACTATTTTGTCAGGGATATACCCTTGAAATTCAAGGAACTGCTCATGTTATATTGATATATCACTAAAAATATTGTGATTCAAAATAACAAGATCAATAGTTCTTAAACTGTAGAATATACTACTTTGAGAAATGAAGTCTTTACATTCCTGCCAGGTAGTTCAAGGAATCATTTAGAAAGCCTGTTTACAGCAGAGATCCTAGACTGACAAAAGGTTATGGGGATTTATAAAAGATGAATTCAGAACTGACATTTTCGTCTACACTGAAAGAAGATTTAGATTTGGGAAAGAAATGTCTAGAAAGAAATATGTTCAAAGAACAAGAAAGAAGACAAAAAAAGCTTTTTTGTTTGTTTGTTTGTTCTTGTGGGGTTTTTTTTGTGAAGTGTGAGGAAGTAGCCATAGGAGAAGAAGGATGGGAGACTCAATAACAAAATAAACTCAGTTAATGCAGAGATAAATTTCTTGAAAACATTAGGAAAATTCCAAGTTATTAATAATGCTTCTTTTCCAAGTGTTTAATAAAGTGTTTAATGTTTCATTGAAAGGAAATTATTTTTTGGTGGTAAAGAAAGAGATGTTATTTCAGATGTATTTTCCACAAGACACTTAAGTGACATATGACCAAGGAAACTTCCAAACAGTTGATGTTTGATTACAGATCATTTTCTGTGGTTCAAGAACTTTGAATCTCATGAGCTTCACTGCTCTGGAAGCTGATACCTTTATACACCAGGAAAAAGGCATAGCTTGCCTGTAGCAAAACGGGACCTAACAGTCCATAGCACTTGTTGAATTTATTAAAATTACAGTACATCAGTACATATATAGCAATGTTTAGGAAATACCAAATGTGCAGTGTACAGAATCATGGACCAAGAATGTCAAAGTGGGAAAAATATTTCAGATGAACTTGAACACTGCTGCAAATATGTTGCAAGCTCCTCAGAAAGATGCTGCCTAGTAATTTTGTGTAAGCATTTAATACAGAATCATCCAAAACAAAACTGCTTTTTCATGGCCAGGATGTTAGACTTAGAAATTGATGATGGAACCTTAAAAAAAAAAAAAAAAAAAAAAAAAAAAAGACGTAGGATAATATTTTTCATTTCTGTGGCTATAAATTTATGGCTTACTGCTTAGAGAATTTATCCAAGAATACTGAGAATTGATTCAACATTATTCTTCACTTATTTCATATTATATAATCAGAGACTAGAATTATATCTTCTTCCAGATGTATATTCGAAACCAAAACTTTATGAAGCTTGTCTGTGGTTCAGTGTAAATAGAATGCATATATTCTGAATTTAGCTGTTCAGTTTTTTCCTGTAACAACCTGGGGAAGTCTGTTCTTTGTATTTAATAGGGCTTATATATTCAACTGCTTAAAACTTTTAGGTCATGCGAAGTCCATGCACAGTTACTGAAAGCTATGACACAGTTGCTGTTTGAGATGCCTGGGACATCTGAGATATCTATATAAGACTAACAGACAGCACAGGATCAAAGAAGTGATGCTAGAAGATGATAAGAATAGTAGAAAATGCACACAGTATCACTAGAAATCAAAATTTTGGAAACAGAATCACACACAAGTGTCCAAATTGGAGAGCATAGGGACTAGGGAAAAGTTTTTTTCTGCAAACAGGCAGAAAGCTTTCTCCATACTTTGTAGGGGTAAGAAGAATTGTTTGAAAAGCTACAAGGTAGTCCGCCTTGCTACAGTCCCTGGAAAAAAACTTATAGTCTCACAAGAAGGAGAAGATGAGCAGGAAAACTAGCATGGATAAGTTCTCCTTGACAATCTAATTGTCTTCTAGCACAAAATCATTGTGGGATCTTATCACTGTTTATAAATATCTAAAGTGTGTGAGTCAAGTTGATGGGGGCAGACTTTTCAGTAGTGGTGCAGCAATAGAACAAAAGGTAACATGCAGAAACAGGAACACAGGAGAT
The DNA here is from genome assembly GCA_030625065.1 of Alectoris magna. NCBI lineage: Eukaryota > Metazoa > Chordata > Aves > Galliformes > Phasianidae > Alectoris > Alectoris magna. The sequence continues at coordinate 69,008,537 of CM060560.1, forward strand.
TCCATACAATGAACTTATATCAGTTAAAAGCATCTTTTCCACTACATGTATAAGCTTATAGTCATAGGATTGTAATAGGCAAGATGATCATTATTGTTCAAATGAACAAGAAACATCACTGCAATTACATGTTACATGTTGCTGAAAGGTAATTAGTTCAGCGAGAAATTCTTCTATGGCTTAGAAGTGCTGGAAGAACTGCCTTGAAGATATAGAATGAAAGTTAGATGCTAACTGAGCAAATCCAATTAATCTTTTGAGGATCGGTGGATGCGGACATCTAACTTTCAAAAGCTCCTCAAAGGAGTTCATCCTAAATATGAGTTGACTGTAGAAGCAAAGACAAAAGAGGAACATAGTTATTATCCGACATCCAAGACATCTAAGACGGTATTAATATCAATAAGTATAAAGAAGAAATAAAGGATAAAATTCTGAAATTATTAATTCAGAAAAGGAAAAAAAAAAAAAAAAAAGGAGAGAGTGAGATAGTGCTTGCTGGTGTGTAGAACAGCCTCCAAATGGAAGACTTTTTATTCTGGGATTGAGTGATAAGGGCAGACCAAGTTATTTGTTGCTTCTCTTAAACACAGAAATTCAACAAGCAAGTTTCTGCCAGGATGAATGACATGGAGAAGAAGTTTGGAAAGGGTCCACAGTGTATGTCCCATGGCACAGATACTGCTTTTTACAGAATGTGTCAAGCAGAAAAGTCTTTGTGTTTCAGAAATATAAGCAGTTCCTCCCAGAGTACATTGATTCAAATATTCAAGACCAAAAGGCAACCGCAGTTATCATCCATCTGTATAGCACAGGCTAAAAGAAACACGTTAGTTCTTTCTTGAAACAGAGCAATTCTTAAAAACATTTGAAGTTCAACCTTTGTAAGAAGATATCACCCAATGATCAAAATTTGATATAAATTTTGACTAATTGGTATCCACAAATCGAAAACCATTTCTCTTGTAAATATTCCACGTAAACTAAACAATATTATGAACACCTATATCTGTGTAAAAAAAACAGGGGGAAAAAAAAAAAAGAAAAAAAAATGATTAAATGCCTTATCACCTTGAAAACCACACTACATTAATGGTACTCCTAGATTAAAAAAGAAAAAAAAAAAAAGTTCGCTCTGTTTTGTTTTCTGTTTTTTCCTGAGGAAATAATGTTTCAGTGCTGTGGAACAGAGAGTTTTGTAGCATAAGTGAGAAAGCTTTGGTGCTGCTGTCAACTCTGATGAAGGAGAATCAAGGATTTCACCTTCAAAGCCAGGAGGGAGATGAATAGGTGGTGATAGCAAGGATAAATGAGAAGCCAGTGCAGTCATACAAACACTTGTCCTAAGAGGCCTGACAGAAGCTATTAAGATTCACCCCACAGCTCTCATTTTCACACTAGCAGGGTGAGTGAGCACCGAAGGCTCATGTAACAAGCTATTGATGTAGCCTCCGGGCATGGGCTTCACCAGCGGCATACTGTGGGTTATGGATTACCATTGTGATGGTTCTGATGTGAATTCCAATAAAATGTATCATGGAAAATAACTCAGTGTATAGGGTTCATGTGCTCCCTGTATTAATCCCATATATTCCCAGACCTGCTGTCAAAGATATCTCACAGCAATAAATAATTGACAAATTAGGTCATTTGATATTGCGTTTCCTCAATTTTATATCACAATCCTCTATCAGTATTGCAAGAAAACACATGAGGATGTGCATTTTGGAGGTCAACTCTCAGCAGTCAGCCATGCTAAGTCAGCAGAACATTTTACACTTAGTTCTTTATAAATATGCCAGCATGCTGGCTTTCCATGGTCAAGAGGGTCTTCAGTAACAATTATCTAATTTTGCATAATACAAATTCAGAAAGATGAAGCAAAACTCCACTGAACAATCTTATAACAAGTACAAGATCACAACACCAATGTGATCTTACTTATGCCTTACTTTGCCTTTTCTTTTTCCCTTTCTGTCAGACTTAGTGAAAAAATGCACAAATGAAACCCATGATTTTATTTTATTTTCTCTCACACAGTGCTGCTCAAAATATTTCCTTGAACTTTCTTTTTGCTTTACCATAAAATAGTAACACCAGAAGAAAAGAAGCAGATTGGGATGACTGGAACAACAGAAACTACAGAATGACTTTAAAGTCATTTCCTAGAATTAAGTTCTCATTGCTACTATTAATTTGTGTTTCCTGTGATTTACTGGTGTTTTGGTCATACAGATGCATGCATACACAGGTACCTCAAAATTTGTAAACATCAAGTTTTTCCTCTTTGAAGCTGAGATTTTAAACTACAGTAGTTAGCAAAACTTCAACATATAATGTTTCATTGCTGGAAAATGGAAGGCAGAAAATAAACAAAAATACATACGTATATATTCCCCCCAAAAGAAGTCAAGCTCGAAATATTGACTTGTCCAGTAGGGATTGTGCTATGCATAGTATGAAATAAAGTTCATGTCAGATTTCAGTTATTAATTCTCAAGGAGAGTGTCACAGTGTAAAGCAGGAATGGATAATTTCTGTAATCTTCAGCTTTTACTCACTCTGATCCCAGGCCAATATTATATTTTTAGAAAACTACTCTAGAACTAAAAGACCTTGTCACATCAAGCCCAGATACTCATCTCTCCATAATGAATTCACAGCAATAGCTACAGCTTCACTAGGTTTTTTGTCACTGAAATGTCCTATCTTCGGTCTTAGAGGGCAATGTCCTACTGTACCCTAGAGTCGTCCACTCAGTGGACAAGGAGAGAAAATAACTTTTTGTCCATTTATGATTTTCCAGACAAGTCTCTTAAAAAAAAAATGCCTGACAGCATATTTTGTCTAGAATATCAGCAGCTGACATTAATTTCTGTCCTGAGGAGTATGCCGTAAGAATAGTACACTTTCACTCAATGTTTAGTTTCATTGTCGCCTATAATTCCTTACTCGTCAGTAGTTCTTTTTAAGTAGACATCTAAGTGCACTTCCACTTCATCTTTTTTATTTATTTATTTATTTATTTATTTTTCCCCACACACAATGCTAGCTATTTTCCTCTTAGTTACAACTATTTATCAGTCATATATTTTTCACCACTTTGAGTGTTAGCGAGAGTATTAGCATCAGGATCAGCTAAGAAACAAAAGGGAGCATCGTGCATGGTAGGCATCTCCTATAGACAGAGCAACCAGAAAAGAAGTTGAATGAAATCTTTTTTAAGCAACTGAAAAATACCCACACAACTGTAGTCCTTCGACCTCACAGGGTATTTTGGTAACCATAGCATCTGCTGGGATGACAACAAGGCATGGTACAAGCAGTCCAGGAGATTTCTGAAATAATGTTTGGTTTTGATGTAGATTTTGGATGAACAGCTTAAAGGATGATCTCTTCCTGACCTGACATCCAAGAAGAACTGGTTGAGAATGTGATAGTCAATGGCAGCTGCAGCTGGGATCTAAATAGATAATCAAGAGGATATTAAGATATGAAAAGTGAGGAAAGCAGTTAGAGGACCAAACCTCTCAGCTTTCAGAAAAGCCAAGCTTGTTGAAGAAAATTAATACCCAGTGCATCAAACTCCTGAGTATGCAAATAAGCACTGCAGTCACCTTACCTATCATCTCCTATCTCCCTTGGGGTCTGTCTACTCATGCTCAGGATTGCTCAGTGAGATTCTACATGTTTGCCACAGGATCACACAGTTCAGAAAGAACTAGGGCAGAAAGAGTTGGGACTGTTTTGGATGTGAAGGTGAGCAAGAAGTTTTCCATAATTTATGCGCACACACACACACACACACACCTCTACTTGGCTAAATTTAAAGGGAAATCTGTGGGGATGGACAGCGCACATCAGGATGGAAATTCTTTTTGGTTCACTTTCTATTTTCTTTGAAAAGCTATGACAGGCAGGAGAGGTTTTTTTTTGTTTGTTTGTTTTTTGTTAACAAGAAAAGAGCAAGTACTGAGATCATCTTCAAGGAGAAGGAGGATTTTGAGAGTTATAGTCTATCCACCATTGCTTTATTCACTAGAATGTTATAGGAATAAATATCCATGAAGAAATTTCCTGAATCTGTTTTGGATTTACCAGCACTGTAGTCAGGACCCTTGGAGGCCTGGTCCAGCCTTCCCTGGGACTTCTGCATGCTTGTGCTAGTGGATGTGGGGAGCGCAGTTTCAGCTCAGAGCTGGACCACTTGTCTCTGCTGGACCTGCTCAGCATGGCACCTGCTGATCTGATATGTTCCCCAGCCCAACCTCAGACCTAACTCTTCACTATGCCTGGCTTTAAAACTACTTTGTGGTGGCAGGATCCTGCCCCTGTCTCCACCTTGTCACCACTGGGTGCCATGGAAATCTTCCTGTCAGTGACAGCACTGCCCTGCCACCACTACAGGTGCACATAGCTCCCATTTCATCATTCTTCAAGGACTGCCCCACTCTGACTGTTCACTGACAGCTGAAATAACTGGCTGTGTGAATGAGAGGAGAGCACTAGATTTATGTTTACTTTTACTTTAGCCAGGGTTTTGAATGATCTACATATAACATAATTATTGAAAAGTTATGGAGGTGTGGACTGGTAAGTGAAAAAAATAGCTAGATCACCATGCTGTAAAAGAAAAGAGGATCAACACTGCAAAGTCCAACCACATGCTTGCTATAAGAAGAGGAGTTCCATCAGTGATGTATTCAGGAACTGACATTGTTTAGTTGCTTCGTTAGTGATGACAGCAGCACACCAGAATGCACTCTCTGCAAACTGGGGAAAAAAGCATATGGGAATATGCTGGTGAACAGAATTGCCATTTAGAGATACTTGGACAGGCTTCAGAAATGGGTCTAAATGTACATGAAGTTCAGCAAAGACAAATTTAAAGTTCTGCACCTAACACAGCATAAACCAAGGCTCAGCATAAGATAAAGACTGCTGGAATAAGAAAGGAACTTTATAGAATGGTACTTGGTATTCCCAGAGGACCTCTCATGTTGGAAATGAATAAGCAGTGGCAAGGGTGGATTGGAAGCAGTCTGGCAAAGTGTTGGTAAACTTATTGGAGAACTAAATCTTCTGACATACGCAGGCTGAGAAAGTGGGATATATTTACACAGAAGAGAAAGACTCAGAGAAGTTTAAATGTCATTTTTGTACCACATTCTAAGGGTTCCTCATAGTAGATAGCACTCAGAAATGCTCTTCCTTACAGAAAGTGCAAGAGATCAAATTTGCGAAAAAAGAGATATTCAGATAGATAGGACTGACAGACAATGCTTCTCCCAATGAGGGTGGTCAAACACAGGAGCAGGTTATCCAAGAAAGATGTTTAACACACAGAGCTGTTCAGAACTAAGCTGAACTAACTAATCTATCTTTGGAGTTAGCCCCTGTTTTGAACAAGACAGTGGACTAGGTAACCTCTAGACATTGTTTCCAACTCATATATTTCTTTGAGTGTGTGCTTAAGGTCTGGTTGTCTTAATTGTAGGTTTTCCTCTCTTTACTTAATAAGGAAGGCAATGTCCATAAAAGCTAATGGACTAGTTCCAACGAGATGTTTTCAAATAAGAGGTCTGTGCATTTGGGTGAGTCCCATAAATATCTAATAGCTTCAACCTAACACTGTAGAAAGATAGACAATTTTTTACATTTAATTTTGCAGATGTAATGCTTGGTAACAGAAGTCATTGGATTAATCTGACCAGAAGGACTCCAATGTTTGTCTTAGCATTAACATGTAATAAAACAGAATTCAGTAAGCACTTTTCAGAGTAGAAAATATATGCCTGATTGCTCACATGCAGACAAGCAGCTATTTTGAGAAACTTGTCAGCAATTGTCAGAGTATAGATGCAATTTAAAACAGTACAGTACAGGCTTTTATGATTGAAGGTTCATCAAAAACCTCTTTATCTGAAATAATATACCCCAAGTCTTCTTTGTATGCAACAGACAAGTGTTTTTTGAAATAAGTAATTAACTATTAATAAATATATTTAATTTAGGCAAAAACTGAAGCAATTCAGCAGTAATCACTGCTAAAGTGAACATTTCAGAAGTACCAAGAAATATAAATTATTTGAAATTTTTACTTTATTGTTATTTCTTCTTCTTCTTCTTTCTACACAAAAGAAGTAAATAGCCAAAAAGTGTCGACAGATACAGTCTGAAGTCAAATGAAATTTCCTTCAGTCTATTCATTTATCACCATCCACCTAACATAACCAAATTGTGTCAGTGTGAACTAATTCACACACAGGCAGCAAATGCTTGGTGAATAAGACTTAAAGACATTAAATAAATAAACATGTGAAAAATAAAAATAAGCAAATTAAAAACCCAAAATTAACATGGAAATGTCAAAACTTTTTATTGGTTACATTATCAGCAGCAATAATCAATTTGATAGATCAGAAACTTTACAAAGATAATGTGGTAACAATAGCACAGAGATTTAAAAGAAAATTTAGAATTAAGAATGGAACTGTGGCAACATTCTTAACAGTCTGAAAACCTGGAAGGAATATGGCAAGGAATCAAGCAATAAATTGTACAAGTTAATGGTCACTGACCTAAGGAAAATTTACTTAAATTTCTGAACATTGTAATTGCAGCTATATGAAGTAGCAAACATCTTGAATAAAAAGTTGTACAGCTGCACATTTAATATAGAGTAAGGCATTACTCATCATTTGTTTCTTAAAAAAATTCATTATTTTAAAAATACACTCAGCTGTCATCTCTTATCATCATTCAGAAATGTATGTTACATTCAGTTTTGCTGATTCCTGAGGAAAACAGCAGGAAATAGGTTCATTTTGCTTTTTTGATTTTCCAGTGAAGGTCTGAATTACATATGCACATGTAGACAAGAATAGCTTTTAAGAGCATAAATAAATGCATATTTGAAGTTGTAAAACATTTTAAGTAGAAATAAATATCTAAAAGATATGGAAGAGTGTTTACAGACATGGAATTGCAAATAATGCTTAATCAAATATTTTGATAGATTATGGTTTTTTTTTACTGTTGAAAATGGAACGATCTAAAGAAGGATCCAAGATGGAAAAAGAAAATTTCAAATAGTGTATTCTTAGCAATAATTACAATATTGCATTCAAATTGTCTTAAGAATATCTAGTTCTTACATATTTAAAAATGTGTTTAAAAACAAGTTTAAAAACATTGCAGAAAGCATATCTCTATCTAGACTGCTTGTTACAACATCTTTAAGAAACTGTTCAATTACTCTTCATTATATCCTTGTTCCACAGAATTCTTATGGCATCACAAAGCTACCCCAGTTAAAATGCCAAAGGAAATAAAATAGCTCCAAGCATTCAGGATGACCCAATAACTGAGCGTTTCCTATACAGAACATATTGAGTCTATCAGAACAAAGATGTGCTGGAAAGACAATGGCAGGAGATGATTCAACTTATTTTTCACCCTTCACAACCTGCATTGCTTAGGTTGGATACGTAGCCTGATATGCACAAAATCAATTTATGGGAAAACGTAAAGCCGACAACTTAGTGTAATTGAAATCTCAGGAGTCTAGTCAAAGAATGAATACTAGTTCAGAATAAATTATTAAATATTAATAATAATAACAGAACAAGAAAAATGTTAATGAAAAAAACAATAATAATTCAATAGTAAAAATTGCAAGGCTTTTGCATATAGTGAAAACAAATACTGAATGGCAGTGTAGAGTACAAATAGAACATGAATCAGGGTTATTCTTGGGTTAATGCGATATGAAAGTCTTATCATACCATTAACTTTCTATCACATCTTATTAGTTTTCCACAGTGTTGGACTAGCTGGAATTCTTTAATACGATTTGAAAGTCAGTAATAGGATGAGACTTTTCTCTTAATATTTTAGCTATCTTGATTAAAGCTTTTCCTTAGGGCTGAGCATCTAGTGTAGCATCGCTCTTAAAGTTTGTGTAAGACCATTTTCACATCTATATTACATAACTACTGGCCAAATTCTTTTTCAGGATACATCCTTTCATGGGTTGTATATATAATCAATATCATAAATTTCCACATGAAGATGTAAATGCTTTTATATTCCTTTACTTTTCATTCCAGAAATAATACTTAACTTTTACTACATAGCACAGATACTGGATTTGTATAGACATTTTTTGTGAATTGTCAGTCATATATACTGACTAATCAGCACTCAATCAAGAGGATATTTAATTGAAGTTGAATATTCAGAACTTTTCAGAAATTCAGAAATTTTCTTAAAAATAATTTCATAACGGTGATAACTTATTTGATTCTCAGTCAAACAACTCAAAAATTAACATGTTAAGTCAATATCAATCATTACTGTCTTCTGCGTAGTCAGATAAGAATAAAAATAAGTTGTTTTAATTTCAGCTAAGCAGAGAAAAAAGAAAAGTTGATAGAACAACAACAACAAAACACAACTGAAAACAAAACAAAACAAAAAACAGATGGCAAAAATATTACAGCAAAACTATCTAAATAATCCATAAAAGACATTGTGAAATCTTGCATGAATACTTAGCAGAGAATCATTGAATACCCTGGGTTGGAAGAGACCCACATAAATCATTGAGTCTGAGACCCACATAAATCATTGAGTCTAACTCCTGACTCCAGAAAGAACCATGCAAAATTCAAACCCCGTTCTTAACATCATTGTTCAAATGCATCTTCAAGCCTTGTAGCTTGGTGCTGCGACCATTTCTCTGGAGAACCTGCTCCAGTTCCCTCTGGTGAAGAGCCTACTCCTAATACCTAACCTGAACCTCCCTTTGATGCAGCTTTATGCTGTTCTCTTGAGTCTTATCTCTGCTTACCAGAAATATTACTATTTGTACCATCAGAAATAAAGCACTGTATTATTTGTACTCTTTATTGGTACCTGTGACTTTATATGCAACAGCAGACTCTACCTGAAGTAAATATAAACCATAAAAGGAAAACTTAACTAAAAATTTGAATAAACTATCCAAAGTTCAGATCAGATTAGGAACACTACCCTTGTCTGACACCAAATACTTATGCCTGTGAAACCTCAGGAGGTTAAAGAATAAACATTGTTCTGAGCTACACATTGTTAGACCTAGATGGAGTTTGTGGGGTAAGAGACTTTACTAAGGTATAGACAAACAGAAGCCACCCCACCGCTATTGCCCTCAAGCCTTTTTGAATGTGTACTAGCCATGGAAAGTCAATGTATTAAATTTCTTTTGCTGAGGGGCAAGGGGCTAGAACGTCCCTTTAGAAGAGGTATCAGGAGTGAGAAGCAGAGAGAAGAGCAAAAAGACTGCATCTTAAAGGGGATTCAAGATAAGGAATGGCCAAACAAGGAAAACAGGAGGAAAGCAGAGCAAAGAAAGTAAAGGCAAAAGTAGCATCCATTTTAAAAACCAGAAAAAACAGAGTTTTCAAATTGCTTTTGGACAGCAGTACCTAAAGTAACAGCTAGATATCTAGTCTCTCAGACATAAAGTCCCTCTGTAATTCTAAACATAAGTGGTTTTCAAAATCCCTCTAGGAACCTACCTTCATCTTTAGCTGCCTGCATACCTTTAGTACAGCACTCTAGGCCTCCTTTTATTGCTTCTCTAAGTTTCCTACCTCACAGCCATGCTGAATGGATAAATGCATGGAGGATTTGAAGCAGTCTGATACCTTGGTAATGAGGGAAAAAGCATAGAAATATCACAAATGGGCAGAGTAAAAAAAGCATTCTTAACTGTTTAAATGAAGCTTACTGCTTTAGACCACCAGCAGCTTTAATCTCTCTGTACTGTTAGAAGGACCAATAGCCCCTTTGAACTTCTAGTATGCTCTTGAGTGTAATTATAATCTAACTAATACTGATGGGGGTAGTATAATTTGGAACAGAAGAGTTTGTGTGAAAGATACAGCCCTAAGGAATTAGTTGTTCCTACAGAAATCCTGTTTTGATATGTTATATATTTATTTAGAAAAAAAATTAAAAAAAAAAAATGGGAAGGAGCTTTCAACAAATTCTGACAAGCTTTAATAATACTAGCAAATGTTGTGGAACTGGAATAGAAAGCCAGTAATTCACAAAAGGCTCAAAATGTACCATCTAACTCTAGTAAAGTTTTTAGATATCTTAAAAGCCAGATACAGCGACAGATTTTATCACCCTGGGGATTCTTCCATCCTGATATTAGGTGTCTAAATCTCAGCCAGTCATTATATGTTCCTTTTGCCTTCTATAACAAGAAATGAGCATTCTTAAATAATACATTATCAAAACTATTGTGATGGCTTACAAGAGGATAAGACAACCTACTCTGGAAGTTCTTTCTTACCATGACCTATGAGGGTGTTGAGGTGAAATGCCAAAAACTAGAGGAAACAAATCTGTCCACTGTTTCCAGATTTGAGCTCCTATACTTGACCCCCACCAGAATCTTGGACATGGGGTAAACAATGAGGTGTCCTAGGGTGTGTACACACTGTGTCTAATTGGCTGAATCTAAAAACAAAATCAGTGCAAGAATACCACTCTGAAAGACTATCTCAAAGAAAAGCCAGAATAGTGAGAGCAAGGGTTGCTAGGGAAGAATTTTCCTCCACTCTGAAATCTTCTGCAGAAGGATACGGCACTAACTTGGAGGGCAAACTTCCCTACTGCCCTTCCCAGATTCAATTAACTAAAGACATATCTTCACCCTGAGAAGATCAAAACGCCTCTTTCCTGTCTTCTAAGAGGCTTTCCAAGGCAACTCTCTTAAGAATAGTATGAGGAAGGATCTAGCAGAAGTGGGACAGTCAGTCTGTATCCTTTGGACTGACCTGAGGGCGCTGATGAGCAGAAAGGAATAAGACTGCATCCATATTGCAATTCCTCATCTTGAATGTATTTTCTTTCTTGATTACTTCAGTGCATAGTCTAAGGAGCAGAACTTGGCACTCAAGGCTCCTACCACTGGCTTTGTGTTTTAGTATACCGGCTACAAATGCATAATTTCTCCTCTTAGACACCTGCACATTTCTTTCAGTGCTGAAAGGAAAGAGGCTTAATCAGTGGAACTACTGAAGTACTGTAAATACTAATCTGCACTTTAGTGAGTGACAACGGCTTGTGTCCCTGAGGATCCATGAAAACTTAAAACCACATCCTTAGCACATACTCTGGTGTCCACTTCAATTAAATTATAATTCAAAATTGCATCCCTCTTAGCTAAATTAAATAATCAGTTATTGGTAGTTTCTGTGGAACACGATGAGTCAGCTACTCTTTGAGTGCACCCATCAAGAATGAAGCTTCTGGAGCTTTGTGTACTCCTTCATGCTAATTAGTAGTTTCCACTGAGGCTTTAGAAAGATAAAGAGCATTGTGACCATTCTGCACTTTAACAGCATGGTTTGGAAAAGTGCATGACTGAAGTCTACAAAATTGTGAAGATAGAAAAAAAAGGAAAACAGAATTGTCATTCATGATATTCTTCAATTCTAAAAGCAGGAATTCTTCTTGAAACTACAACAAGATACGTTTGGAACAGGTAATAGAGTCTCTTCACACAAGGACTGGATGGTGCTTCCTTGAGATGCTGTGGATAAAGATAGTTCAGATTAGGCAGTGTAAAAAGGGATTAGACAAAGTCACAAACAAAAATTCCAGGGATGTATTATCAAAAGAACAGATAAGGTTGTAGTCTGTAGTGGTTTTGGTTTTTGGGGAGCTTGAGGAGGAGTTGGTCATGCTTGTTTTCTCTCTTATGGCTGCTGTGGGAATCAGAGTGGGACAGATAGACCATTTCAGTGATTACTTTTTTTGTGTGTGTACGTGTGTGTCAAAGTGACAGTCTTGCTGTTCCTTCCCCCAAATGTAGAATGCAGCCTCATGTAATCCTGGATATTAAATTTTATATAAAGCATTGTTGGTAGTGGAAAACAGATTACAAATGACTGGGAAAACTGTATTTAATAAGTTAGATATTTCATTCGGTTCTCAATAAATAATATTACTTCCCACCTCATTTTTATTCTTTTCCATTTCATTTTTTTTTTTTCTTCTGTATTCTTGGTGAAGTTTCTTTCCTCAGTAATTCCACTACACTGTAAAATGCATGAAGTTTAAATCCAAGTAATACACATTTACAGTAGGACATATCTTTCTTTCAAATGTAATGTTTTTTATTCCTTTTCCAGAAAAGAGATCATTTTAAAAGAAATTTTACCTGCAACGTCTTTTTTTTTTTTTTTTCCCAATAAAAAAACACATGCTTTCATCTTTAAAATAAAAGGCTTCTATATTTAGAGACCATAATGTATACAAAGAAAGATGTCACATTTTATTCTGAAATTAGTAGTAAGGTATAAGATCTTATTACAGTCTTGACTAGAAGATCCCATTACTTTTCATCTACTGTTATCCCAATAACATAGCATCAAGCAATTAAAGTAAAAATTAAGGGGAAAAAGGAAATAGGGTATTATTTACAGTTTATTATGTAGCCATTATTATACAGTTTGCAATTTCCTTTATAATTGAAGGAATTTTGTAAGTGACAGAATATGCTTTGGGCAGAAAATGAAGAAATAACCTTGTGATTTCTCCTACCCCTGCAATAGGTCTGTATGGTCTCAGGTAATAATATAGATACTGTGATTATGAAATACAAACTTCTAAAAATCCTTGTAAATCATCTTTCCACTAATATGTATTTCAGGAGTATATATAACAAAGTATTTTAACTGTTTTGGTGGGCATAATAAAGAAAATTAATTTTCAGAGAAGGAGTACTCTTCCAAGAACAAAATATTTAGAAAACATGTTTATGTTACTTAAATCTTCCACATGAACTTGCAAGAACTTCCTATATTTTTGTCTTTTGTTGCTCACTCTATTTTGAAGGAGCCTACCCCTGACAGAAGACTCATCTTGTGGAATTTACTCTGACCACAACCTGAAGGACTTATTTAAGTAAATCAACAACTATTTGGAAAATGATGATTATTCTTTGTAAGCTAAGTGTTTGGAGCATATTTTAGATTTTGTTGTGTTTTTTTTTGTTGTTTTTTTTTTTAATATGAAAAATTTCATTAAGTTAAACTGAAGAAAGCTACATTGACTTATTCAAAATAGTAAGTGAAATGTTGGTTCTATGTTTTTGAATATTTGTATATAAATATATATATAAACCACAATAATATTTCACAGATATATGAAGTTCATTTACTATTTAGTTTTCAGAGCAGCTTGTAAATATGAATTTATGTAAATACAGCAATTTTATAAAAAACGTACCTCTGTATCTTTCACACTGATCAGCTCTATTTAAGTTAGCTGACCTTTAATAACCTGTGGATGAAATTTCTAAGGAAAGTAGGAAAATTCATTCAGAGGTACAAAAGAACAGAGGAAAGGAAGATGAGAAAGCAGGTTATAAAGGAAGACATCTGCAACTGATTAGGATTTTTTCTGTACTTTTAAGTTGAAAAGTGAAAAAAAATTAAATACGAAGATTTCGGTGAGCACATATTACTTTTAAAGTAATAATGCATTTGACAAAGTTTTGTTGCTCCAAGAGGGGAGAACAAATATGTGATGATCCTAAGTAAGTAGTTTCTTCTAGTCTGTCTTATGCAGATGCGTAAGTGCCTATACACTGTGGCACTTTCCCTGTGGATTTTTTTTTCTTTAAAAAATCAGAAGTTCGTTGTTTCTTCTTGATGCAATATGAAATATAGTTTTGGGGTGGTATTTGTTTGTTTGTTTGTTTGTTTTTGTTTTTGTTTTTAATATCTTTGAATATTTCACTTTCTAGAACAGGTTGCAATCACCTTGAAGTACACTTAAACTTTTCTATCTTGAATGTTTGCTCAATACTTTTATTCATCTACTTAATGATTACGTACGGATTCAGTAGTTCTCATATATTCTTATTATATTATATATATAAGTATATATATAATATAACTTATATAATATATAAGTTATATATAATATATATATAAATATATATATAGTTATATATATATATAACTATATATATATAAAACTATAAATATAAAATATATTATATTATATATATATTATATATTATATATATAATATATATAATATATAATATATAATATATATAATATATAATATATATAATATATATAATATATATATATAATATATAATATATAACTTATATATTATATATTATATATAGTTTTATATATATATAGTTATATATTATATATTATATATATATTATATATATATTATATATTATGTATAACTTATATATTATATAAGTTATATTATATATATACTTATATATAATATATATATATTATATATTATAGGTATACTTATATATATTATATATAACTTATATATTCAATATAAGTTAATCTCGGGAAAAAGTTTTGTAGAGAGGTAAAAATAATCTTTACTTAATTCAACATCACAACTCAGACTTTAAGTGAACAGTGCTAAAAATACTTTCAAACAAATAGTGTTATGTGCTGGAATAGAAAGTCCTGTGATTGTGCAGTTATGTTGCCATGGAGAAAGTAATTTTTAATCACTGATTGATAAGATCATATCTGAGGCCGCTATTAGTTGTGATTAGTTGTGATTCTCTTCAATTAAGAATATCAAGGAATTCTCAAAAATCCTCTAGCACAACACTGAGGTCTCAGTTTTTTAAGAAAATGTTTCACAACCTAACTGAATCACAGATTCATAGGGATGGGAAGAGACCTTTGGAGATCATCTAGTACAGACCCCTTCTAAAGCAGGTTCCCTAGAGTAGATTGCTATAGACACAACTCTATTATCTATTCTAATCTCTACACCTAGCATTTAAGAAAAGAGAGAAATATCTTAGTAAGGATTTTCAGCACTCACAAAATAGTATTTCCTTAACTTTTGAAAACAGAGTTTAACTTTGAATTATAATGGAGTTTCAGAGGCATGGAAAATGAAGTTGTGAAAGCATTCCCTTAACAAATTCTTAACTTCTCATAAAGTTTATGACTTGGAGAAGTAGGCCTACATCCTCATTACGCAGACTGAATGTGAAGAATTCAAAAATTCATTATTCATGAACTAAAGATTACCCCTCCTTTGAGAATAAACTTTTCCTGTGCATCTTCTCAATCTTCAGTAAGGGAGAAACGCAACCCTGAATATTGTGCTGTTCAAAATATATGACATTACAGAATATTTCAAGGAAAACTCTGAAAAATTTATTTTCCCCACAGAATCATTGAATGGTCAAAGCTGAAAGGGACCTCTGGAAATCACAGAATAACAGAATCATTGAATTAATTGGGTTGGAAAGGTCCTTAAAAATCACCAAGCTCCAACCTCCCTGTCATGGGAAGAGATGCCACCTACCCAGTGAGCCTGCCCAGGGCCCCATCCAACCTGGCCTTGAATGCCTCCAGGTATGAGACATCTCTAGCTTCTTTTTGCAACCTGTGGCAGTACTGCACTGCCTTCTGAGTCAAAAATTACCTCCTAATATGCCACAATGAGGTCTCCCCTGAGCTTTCTCCAGGCTGAACAAGCCCAACTCCCTCAGCCCTTCCTCGTAGGATAGGTGCTCAGCTCATGGATAGTTTCCATGGACCTCCTCTAGACTCATTCCCACAGTTCCATGCCTTTCTTGTAGGGGAAGTCCCTTTGCCAAAGAAATCTCTCTCAGCTAAATATTCTCAGCATCACTTTACACGCAAACATAAGAAACCAGAAGGCCAGGTGGTCTGTAATATTCATTATTTTCTGTACTGTTGAATGAATTTTATCATTGAAATGAAACTATTCTCTTTATATCTCAATACAGTTACCCTTATTGTATTAAGAAAAAAATGGGTGAGGGAGAGAGGTGATTGTCCCCCCTCTACTCAGCTCTTGTGAGGACCCATCTGGAATACTGAGTCCAGGTCTGGGGCCCCCAGCTAAAGAAAGATGTGCAACTCTTAGAACAGGTCCAGAGGAGGGCCACTAAGATGACAAGACTGCTGAAGCACCTCTCCTATGAAGAAAGGTTGAGTGAACTGGGCTTGTTTAGCTTGGAAAAGAGTAGGCTTCAGGGAGACCTCATTGTTGCCTTCCAATACATGAAGAGTGCATATGAACAGGAGGGGGGATAGCTGTTTACGAGGGTGGATAGGGACAAGGGGGAATGGTTTTAAACTGAGACAGGGGAAATTTAAATTGCATATTAGGAGGAAGTTTTTCACACAGAGGGTGGTGACACAGTGGAACACGTTGTTCAAGGAGGTTGCAGATGCCTCATCCCTAGAGGCATTCCAGGCCAGGCTGGATGTGGCTCTGGGAAGCCTGGTCTGGGGGTTGGCGACCCTGCACATAGCAGGGGGGTTGAAACTAAATGATTTTGAGGTCCTTTTCAACCCAGGCCTGTTGTAGTAGGCAACAGCGAGGATTCGGGATGTGACATGGTAGGACTCTCCCCTTGCTCAGTGTCGAAAGGTTAAAGGTTAAGGTGCACGGCAACACAGGCCATTGTATGATCCTATAATTCTATAATTCTATGATTATGAATAATTAGGATAATCAGAAGTAGAATAGAAAAGCACCACTGAAACATTTTAATTGACAGCAATGCTGATGAATATCTAATAAAGGATGCAGGGCTATTTCTTTTAGTATTTGAGTTTACACCAACATTTAACTACATAACAACAGTTTTGAAGTTACAGGATGGAATGGCTGGAGCACTTCTCCTATGAGGACATGTTGAAAGAGCTGAGTGTACAGCCTACAGAAGGTGACCTGTTAGCAGCCTTCCTTTCAGTGCATAAAGGGGAGCTACAGGAAAGAAGGGGAGAGACTCTCTAGTAGGGTCTGTGTTAATATAACAAGAGTAAATGGTCTCAAACTTAAACAAGGGAGATTTAGGGGAGAAGGAGACTCCACAACCCCCCTGGGCAGCCTGTTCCAGTGCTCCATCACCCTCACCGTAAAGAAGTTCTTGTGCACATTCGTGCAGAACTTCCTATGCTCTAGCTTCATCCCATTTCCCCTTGTCCTGTCCCCAAACACTACTGAAAAGAGTTTCCTTGGTCTTTGACAAACTCCTGTCCACTGAACTGCAGTTCAGAAAAATAAACCAGATGAACTGTAGAGAATGGAGAGCTTGACCTAAACAGTATGTCAGAGCAAAGAAGTAGAACAGTTGCAGTAGACATCACGGAACATCAAAATTTTTCTAATGATGTTCAGCTGTTTCATCTGTTGTCACTGTTACTGAAGCAATTTATAATTCCAGCTAAAAAAAATAACTTTGTATTGCGGTAGAATAAACATATCAAATTTATGTAAAATTTTATTGAACAATGAACTTTCACTTGATTAGTTTAACATTTTGTTATCACGTGTCTGAAAACTATGTGATTGATAAAAATAAAAAGTGGTTATTAAATTTCTTAGGTAAGAAAGAGCAAATCAAAGAGCTGAGCTAAAAGACTAAGTGTTTTCAGTCAATGAAAAATTGGTGGCTGTAACAATACAAGCCTTATTCAGAGTAAGAATTGTTGATACTTGCAGGGATTTAATTAGTTTGCATTGAAGTGTATGATCAGTCAGTTCTGTAAGCCAATTACTTTTATAAGACTTGAGTGGCTAATTCACCAGGCTTCTCAAGTAAGCAGGCAAAAGTCGAAAGAGAATTTCCAGCATATGCCAATCAAGAAATTGCTCATGTTTAAGCAGAATGACTGGCTAAATCATAACTTTCAAAATAGCAGTTTTGCCTAATAAAGAAAATACTTTTTAGAGGATTCAGTGTTTTAAAGTCCTCTCCCTCTTTTTGTATATTTCTATAATAAAAGTCATTAACAACATATGTCATGAAATGGAGTAATGAGATATACTTTTCCTACCACCTACAGTAATCTGTGTTTTGCATTTTATTATTATGTATTATTATATACCATAATTTGCATATGATTTAAGCAACAAATATCCCCCTCTACTCTGCCCTTCCCACTCTACTCTGCCCTTCCCACTCTACTCTGCCCTTGTGAGGCCCCAGCTGGAGTACTACATACAGGTCTGAGTCCCCCAATACAGAAAATATGTGGACCTGTTGGAGAGGGTCCAGAGGAGGGCTATGAAGATGATCAGAGGGCTGCAGCATCTCCCCTACAAAGACAGGCTGGAGTGCTGGGCTGAAGCCAATGGGATGAGGTTCAACAAGACCAAACACCAGGTCCTGCACTTTGACCACAACAACCCCAGGCAGCGCTACAGGCTTGGCACAGAGTGGCTGGAGGATTGTGTAAAGGAATTGGACCTGGGGGTATTGATTGATTCTCGGCTGAACATGAGCCACCAGTGTGCCCAGGTGGCCAAGAAGGCCACTTGGCTTGCATCAGAAACAGTGTTGCCAGCAAGAACAGGGAAGTGATTGTCCCCTTGTACTCGGCTCTGGTAAGGCTTCACCTCGAGTACTGTGCCCAGGTTTGGGCCCCTCACTGCAAGACATTGAGGCCCTGGAGCATGTTCAGGGAAGGGCAGCAAAGCTGGTAAAGGTTCTGGAGCACAGGCCTTATGAGGAACTACTGAAGGAGCTGGGATTGTTCAGTCTGGAGAAGAGGAGGCTCAGGGGAGACCTCATAGCTCTCTACAACTGCCTGAAGGGAGGTTGTAGTGAGCTGGGGGTCGGTCTCTTCTCTTGTGTAACTGGTGAGAGGACTAGAGGGAATGGCTTCAAGCTGCGACAGGAGATTTAGGCTGGAAGTTAGCAAAAACTAGTTCTTTGAAAGAGTGGTCAGGCAGTGGAATGGGCTGTCCAGAGAGGTGGTAGAGTCACCAATCCTGGAGGTGTTCAAGAAACATTTGGACGTTGTGTTGAGGAACATGGTTTAGTGAGAACTATTGGTGATTGGCGGATGGTTGGACTGGATGATCTTGTAGGTCTTTTCCAACCTTGGTGATTCTGTGATTCTGTGATTTTGTGGTGATTCTGTGATCTGAGAGACAAAGAGACATGAAATAAAATGGTAAGCTAAGGAGATCTGCAAAGCAATGCTATAAATGGAAATGAAGGAGAAAAGGCGGTATTTTTCAAAATGGGGAAAACAAAGTTGCATTTATAAAAATGAGAGGTTCTACTTCTAGTTAACTTTCTGGGGATCTGATCCTTTAAATAAGCCTTAGATGAATGGTTTTGACTGGTGTTTTAAATTTCAGAAAGGATTCACACCACATAGTGCCAGGCATTCTTTTGAATCTTTCAGGAATTCTTTTGGGAAGAATTCAGATCTGTAATTAGGTGTTCACATATTCCTTACAGAGTTTGGATCTGCTGCCATAGGTTATTCAGAGCTTTTAGAGTAAGAGTAATTGTTACCCCAAGAACTGTAACAGTTCCCAGAAAATGGGCTGATGCATGTTAAAAACAGGACAAATAAGAATTAAAAAATAAATGTAATTTGAAAGAACAAGGAAGATTTTTGGGGAGATTATACAAATACTTTCTAAGTACTGGAACTCAGATCAATGAACTCACTAACTGAAAAATGCTCCCTCTGAATTCTCAGAATTGGGTAGTACTAATTTAGAGAGTCTTAGGCCTATCGAAGACAGTATGTTATGCTTTAACATAGATCTTTATCAAGAAAGCTGGTATCTGTGAAGTTACACTTAGTACATCTGAGATTTTGGGGAAATTCTGTTACTTTTCCCACAGCTACTTTATTTTATTGTGTTAGTGCAACTTACAGAAGAAGAAAAAGTCCTAAATTGCATATATATTTTTTTTTTTTGTACTTTGGCAAGAGAATGGTGCTCCTGTGCAACTGCAGTGGTCTTTCTGCTAAAGTACATGGTTCTGGCACTGGGAATTAGCTAGGCACATCAATCACATTAATTACTGAGCTTCTAATGGCTTCACAATGCAATGTTCTATTAATGCTGATAAATTGTCATGTGCTCATTAACAGTAAATTTTCACCAGAGTATAACCCAATATGGCATCAGGAGACTGTAGAAAGTTCTGATGTTCCTTAATATATTATTATTGGGAAAAATCAAATTGTAGGAAACTACATTAAAACTGTTCATAGTTTAAGTGAGGGTTGTTTTTTTTTTTTTTTTTTGCATAGTTTTCTTTATTTCCTATCATATAAATAAGGCTGTATTCAAGCAGAAATATTACTATATTTGAATGAAAGTAGCAATGTTTTTGATTGGCAAATTAAACAGCTTATGGAAGTTTATACTTAATCTGAACATATGAATTAAATATGAAATTCCCTGCAACATCTAAAGAAAAATAATCTGGATCTCTTTGAGAATTTCCAGTTGCTATAAAACAGACAGCTATGCTAACCCTGGAGGCTACATTTGCTAATATCAAGAAGAAATACAGTTTTATGGGCCTGTTGCCAGACAGGAAGCTATGATTTATTTAATGATCAAAAGAGCGTTCAATGCTACACAAACACATTAATTTTAAAAGATGAGGTACTACACCAGACTTGAAGAACTGACAGCATGTATCACCTAAGGGAAACAAAACAAAACAAAACAAAACAATTCTCTGGGATGTCCAGAACTAGAAGATGACGAAAAGGTATAAATAATACTGCAAAATTATGTTTAAATAATCAGATGATGTTCACTTGTGCTTGACATCTTAATGGTTCTGCTGAATATGTGGATAAATGAGAATAGGCCTTAATAATGAGAATAACCCTTAAGTTGTGGTTATCCTGAGAAGACATCCAACTGGACTCTTTGTTCGTATATTTCTCAGTTTACTTGCTCCTTAAGAATGTGCAGACATGGAATTCAATATATTTTTAAAGTATTCAACATAAATAAGCACTGATGTTAACATTTATCAACTGGATATATGGGCATACTCATGCACAAAGAGTATTTATTTTCCGTTCCTCCCTTTTCATCATCCTACTCACGGTGTGGCTACCTTTTAAGTTATTATTTCTTCTTATACGTATTCTTGTAAACGAGGATAATTTTTTTGTTAGTAGATTGGAAGCAGCTTAAAGGTATGAAGAAATTGGCTCACAGTAATTAGGTTACTTCATTTTATAGAGAAAAAAAATATCCTGCATACAAATAAACTCAATCATTTTTGTAGAGCACTCAGTTTTATGAAACTAAAAATGTTCTGAAATAGCTGTGAGCTCCAGAAGAACTCACTACACATTCACTGTGAGCAAAGCTGTCATTCAGTGTGATGTATAGTCTTAGATTTTCACTATGGCTGTAGAAAATCTCTGGCTGTTTTTACAACCTGTTATGTACTACAAACTAGTTGTTTCATTTATCCTTAACCATCATGGTTAAGCTGTTTGGCAGGGTGGAAAAAAATGGAGAGTGAACACATATGTAGTCAGGTGGTATGGTCCATAAGTATTAGTTTACTATCGAGACTCTGTAGATTTAAATTTCAGAGACTTAGTTGCTCTAAAAGAAGAAAGCCTCTTACTGCTCAGTTAGCTAGGAATTTATCTACTGAATTTGATTATATGATGGGAAGTCTAGCTCTGCTAGACCTTCAAGGATCCTTTGGGAAGAGATGGTTTCAACTGCCATAACTGCCATTAGCTAAACAATTCTTTCTCTCATTAGTGGAAAGCCTGACTTTTTTTTTTTTTTTTGGTAAAACTCTTCTCTCCTGGCATCCTAAATTAATTTTGTTTAAGCAGAGGGTATGCATACATTTCAGTGATTAACTGGCAGTGCTTAGCTTTTTAACACACTAAATGCAGAACAGGAGAGTTTATAAGCTGTTCCATACTAGTTATATTTTCACAGAAATGTCCTGCAGAACATGAAAGATCTTAAATGTCATATGGTCATATGGAGGTCAACTCTAAGTTGATAGTGTCTTTTCCCTTTTTTGGGGGGGGGAATTAATAGTATTTTTTTTACAAAATCACCCAGCCACAAGTGAAAACCAACCCACTGTTAAATAATAATTAAATTTCTTACATTGGTTGTATTTTAGTTACTCATTTGGAGAAAAATAATTGCATACCTAATTTTATTATCAGTTCCTTATTGCTCCAGACTGTTATTTTCTGTGGAAATGTAGGAATGACATGTACCAGAAACATTTGCATTTTACTACCACTTCAGGAGAACACAAATGTTTGATTAGAGTGTACACTGTATACTATATTTGATATCTTTTATTGGTCACAAAACCAAGCAAAATCGTATGCTGTATACTTGATTTGTAAAATAAGATCCAGCAACAATGAAAATGTAAATCATAACTCTTTCTGTAAATGGTAAATCAATTTACTTACAAGTAAGTAGATATATAACCAAACCAAATCAATATTAAAATAATATTGAAATATTAAAAGATAAAAAGAAAGCAAAGTAGAAATTAAAATTAATTATTTATCTGCTATACTATGAAGCTGAATTTTATCTGTTTATGGCTGAATTATATTTATACTTACTGAAAAATGTCTTAGCAAAGGAGGAATACAGCTCCTGGTAATGTTTGATGAAAATGCATTCCAGCCATTCCAGGTTTGCTGAAGTGAATAAAGGAGTCCCCAGTTAGGTTAATGATTTAATCTTTGACAAAAAAAAAAAAAGAAAAAAAGAAAAAAGTCCTAAATTACAGACTTGTCAAGTATGTTTTATGGCTGGGTTTGTGGTAGTATAATGGATTGTCCTGTTTATTCCTATATTTATGCATTATTAATTGTGTTTGTTTCTATTATGATATATTTATCGCTGTCTATCACTCTCTGTACAAAAGACCTTCGTGCCCATATCAAAGTTCCTACTCTGCAAAATATCAGACTGCAGGTGATTTGTGCATCTTATAATATGAACCTATCAAACAAGCATGTAGACAATGGCCTCTTTGTCATAAAGGGAGGTAAGATTTTACTTGTACAATGTACTAGCTGTGTAAATTTTTAATGCAATACAAAAGACTGAGTGCATTGTCCAGTATTAATAATTTATAAAGAATCCTTTTAGTCTTTCACAAATTGGCTGCATGTAGTAACATGGAACTGGCTACATGTCTATGTGGATAAGCATTTCTAATTCTAGCCTCTTAGATCTCTTCTCTGTAGCTAGTAGACTTTTCTTGACTGTTATATGTGATTTTATTTAATTTATTTATTTTAATTTATAGGCAATTAACCTGTTTTGAATTATATCAGCATGGACTACTGGTACGGGTATAGACAAAGGGAGAAGGCAATTTTACTGGAGTGCAGAGAGGCATGAGATATGTGTTCCCAGAGACATGGGACATTTCAGAGCACTTGAGTTAGACAGCGTGCTGCTCAGTCTTGTAGAATGATTCAAAAAATTGCTTCCAGCAGGTCCAGACTTCTCACTATTGCTGACAGTTCAGTGTAAGGTGCTTCACACCATTTTCAGGCTTTAATTTAAAAGTTGCTGCTCTCCCTTGAGTATGAAAACCCCATAACTGAAACCCCCATTGCTTTTGCCATTTGGAGAATCATTGTCATCTATTCCATACTGGGGAATGGCTTAATACTGTTCTGTTAAGACATTCATGCTTACAAATCTTGGATATCTTATGTGTTTAAGTGCTCCTCTAGGCACAATAAGTTAGAGAAGACTTTTCCATTATGTGATCATTTCCTGAACATACTGGCTCACGCTGGAGACCAGATAAATTAATTCAGATATGTTCTACCCACAGCCCACAGGCTGCATGCAGTCTGGCCCAGCCTGTCCTGTGGCTACCCCCCGCCCCACACCATCATAGCAGAGGCTCTGCCCCAACTGAGTGGCCCAGCCCCAGATGTGCTCTCTAATGAACACTGAGAATTCATTGAGAATTGCAACCACTTCCAACAAACCAGACACTGATGCATTTGTTTCACAAAAATAAGGTCAAATACTCCATTTTATGGCTCTTCTGCTCTCCTTTTTTTTTTTTTTTTTAATGTTATAATAAACAATATAAAAAGAAATAAAATGAATTTTGTTGCTTATCTTTATTAATTATGCTCTATATTTTATACGTGGCTCAAGACAATTCCTCTTCACTCAGTGTAGCCCAGGGAAGCCAAAAGGTTTGAGACCCATGAATTAATCCTCCTGTAAGACTGACTACTCCATATCTTTCTCAGGATGTATAGCTTCTTTAACTCTTAATTAATGATGCATATTTTTTGTGTGTCTGTTTTCCTCTCTTGATTGACTTGTTGAGCTTTTCCCTTTCTCTTAGTAGTAGTCTTCACAGAGAAGCTGAACTTGGAGTAGCTTCCAGAATATGTGATATTCCTTCCTTGTGGTGAACTTTCAGTTCTATTTGGTAATCACCTATTTGCCTCTTCCAGTAGTGTGTTTTCCAATTTTGAGTACAGTGCTATTTTTCTGAGGTCAAAAGCTCATGAAAATAGTTTAAAAGATCTGTCGTGAGGCTGAAAACAGGATAGAAGATGGAGAAAATAACAAAAGTAAGTTGTTACAGAAACATGATTTTCTTGCTTGTACCAAGACTCTTTTTTAGCAGACTGATCTGGGAGTGGCAGCTCTGTCCACAGCATGGGGTTTGGAACTAAATATTTTCTAAGATCCCTTGCAAACTAAGCCATTCTATGATTCTATGACTGCTGTAATACTAATCCAGGCATACTGGCTTCAGCTGCCTGGAGCTGGTTCCTGCTCAGATCTAACATATAAGTTGTGTGTTTTTCTGTAGCCACTGAAGAAAAAGCAATAAACAATAACCAGATATGTAGGGATGCCTAAAGCTTTTTTCTTGCAGGGCATCTCAGTAGACTATAGAGCAGTCAGGACATGCAAATCATGTCTGTACTTGTCATGTGAAGATCCTCACACCTGCAAGAGTAGTACACATAAAAATCTGTTTCTTCAGTGGTTTTGTTTTCTTCTCAGGGAACAGTTGAGATACAGAGAAAACATGAGAGTTCCTTCAGGTATGTCAGTCTGAAAGCTTTTCAGGCTGTGAAGGCTGCTCCTGAACCTTGTAAAGGAGAGTTACTCTTTTCCTCTCCTTTGAGCTCAGTCTCATTCTCCCAGAACATCTGGAGACTTCTGGTTTTCCTTGTCTCAGCTATCAGGTTGTTCACTCAAGCAGAGCCTCATTTAACTTTTTGTGTGTGTGCACAACTTCATATGTGAAGTCTACAGGCTCTGAAAATGAGAGTACATCCCTGTGTTATCTTCAGGATCCACCTGACTTAGGGCAAAAAAAACAACAACAAAAAAAGAAAACCCCAAAAAACCAAACCAGACATAATTACTATTTTAGATTCCAATTCACTATTATGTAGTTTGCTCTGAAAGTAATGTCTCTTACCTATTTCCATTGAAACTACAACAAATACAAGGAGCACAATAGCACTGTTTGATATAGAAAATTCTCAGATAAAAGACATTATTTTTCAGTGCAGTCACCACCATTAACAATGCATTTTCACCAGTGATGAACAAGAGCCTGCATTCTGTACTTATAAAAATCTGCACCAGTGGAGGTGACCCACTGTCACCACTGCTGAAACAGACCACCTACTGCCTCACTGTGCGCTCCATCCACCATTTGGTCTCCAGAAACATTCAACAAGTGGCAATGAATGTCAGTGCCATTTATATATATATATATATATATATATATATATATATATATATATATATATATATATATATATATATATATATATATAAATAATATATATATATATTATAATAATATATATAATATATTATATATATATATATATTTTACTTAAGATGGCAGTGATGCAGTGGGTGGTTTGTTTCAGCAGTGGTGACACTGAAGTGCCACGACAGGCCACGTTCTGGATGACCATGTACAGCTATCGTTCCACAAAATGAAGAGTATCTCGATCATCTCATGTGCGTGAATTGGTGGATTACGACTAGGGAACTGTGTAAGGAGCTGAATATTGGCTTCACTGGATTAGAAACAATGATGGCAATGCTGGAATTCTTTCTTGAGACACAAGAGATATCCAGTTCAGGAATGATGGTGATGTAGCAGCAACAGTGGGATAATTGTATGATAGCAATCAGGAATTACATATAAACAACCAGTTAGCTTCTCTAATCTAGCCTATCTGATGAACAGGAAATTCTGTTTGCCTTCCTTCTCCTCCCATGCCCTTCTTCCTTAAGTTGTTATTAACAAATACAGAGAATACCATGTACACAGAAGATTTCATAGCTTAGAGACATAACTGAAAAATGCATTTTCGTGATTTTTCTTTTAAGTAAGAATAAAGCCAATAGAATTTTAAAAATGTGATTTAGAAAGCCGTTCTTTGTTCTACTGTTGTTGAAATTGAAAATTTACTATTAGAAGGAAAAGAAAATGTACCTAGCTTAATTCTGAGTTATCATGTCTTGGTATTTCATATTGTCCTACGTTGTTTACTCATAGACTGTACTATCTGCTACGGTAGAAAATATAGCTCAGTTCCTGAAATGACCTCATTTTTTGAAATGAAGCCTCAAATGATAATTAATAATCAACAGAAATATACCTGCATGTAGGAAGCCCGATGCTTGAAAGTGGTATATAATATCTTAGTGTTTGGTCAATTTTGGTATATATTACACAGAGTGTTAAAATACTGCAGATCTCAAGACTTCTTTTTAATTTGGTATTTGACATTATCCCTTACTAATTTTATTGTGTTGTGTTAAGCTTAAATGGTACAACACTCATCTGGGAATAGATATCTCATGCCGAGCATCCCCTGCTCATGATTTGTGTGGCTCTGCCAACATATTCTTATTACTAGAATGAATGAGTTTTAGTAACAATATTTCAAAATCCACCCTAAAATTATTAACCCAAATACATTTTAGAGCTTATTTTTTATTTTTATTTTTTATTATTTTTATTTGTATTTTATTACTGAGGAGCATGTGTTCTTACAGAGGAGTTGGTTCAAAAACTCTTTGGGATTAAGGGGCATAAGCCAAGGTCATTCAGAACATTTCAAGTGTGTCTAGAAACAGATCAGAAGGGAAGAATATGGCATAAAGGTTAATTTAAATGAAAAATACTTCGAAAAACTTTTTCTGGAAGAAAAGATTTGTTGGTACAAAGAAAAGAGAGACTGCATGAGGTTAAGAGACGTTATTCAAGTGATAGTAGCTTTTGATACTTAACATCATTCACATAATCACCCCTACCTGCTTCAAAATGAGTAGATGCTTCTCTGCAGAAAAGTAATTATCCTTAAACTCATGCTATGTTTGTGGTGAACTGACTGTTCAATTCACATGAGCCCAAGGTTTTATGTCTTGAACAGATTTATTTAATCACATTCTGTGTTCACATTCAGTGCTAAATTAAGGCTCCAGAAAAGGCCTCTCTTCCCTCTCTGAAAGTATGCTCTTTTTACTAGCAGCAGGGAGAAAAAATGAACATAAGCATAGTCCTGACACCAAGAAATCTGTCTCTCTAATCCACCCAATCTCTTTTATATCTCCATACTTTTATCATCATAGTGTCCAAAGAATTTTTCAATAAGTAACAAAAGATTCCTTAACTGTATAAATAACAAAGAGAAAAAGAAGTGAATATAGAATAAAGATAAAAGCTAAAGGTTGCTCCCAAACTGCATGCTTGCCACATTTTCTGATAAAAATGATGATACTGAATGTGGAAGAAAGACAGGAAGTCTCATGATAACAGAGGCAAGGAAACAGAAATAACAACAGAGGTGGAAGCTAAGCTCACATTGCTTAGTACTGTGCTTAAAGCAGTGACCCCAGATAAGCTTTGCACCAAGGCTGGCAAATGAAAGCTCAGATCTGATTGCAGCTATCTTTAATGAATCTATCAACTGTAGGGGTGGTATACTTCGCAACTGGAAGTGGTGAATGCAGCATTTCTTTTGAATAGAGAAGGAGGGAAAGAGAAAAACTGAGATAAAACACAGTCGTATGATCTCAAGGGTAAGCAAATGTGGACTAGGAGGCTGAAATGATAAGAAAGAATAGCAAAAGGCATTTATGCAAACAGAAAATAAGTTTAAGTCCAGTATGAATTTATATAGATTACACTGAAACAAAACAAAATATATATATATAAGTATTCAAATAATAAAGCCACTGATCTTCTAGAAAAAAGCAATATTATACTTTTCATCTGCCTGAAGTTCACTAAAATATTTTATTAGTTATTTGATATTGTGCTATTAGAGAAACTTGCTGTATTGCATTTAGGTGGAAAGGTTTTGGTACCAGTGAGTAGTGTGGGGAGTGCTGCAGGGATGTGAGAAGAGTCCAGGGGCTGTCCCCATGTTGGACTCCATGAAGGTTCCAAAAGAGACCCATCACTGAAAACATCTAAGCCCATCAGCCACACTGGTGGTGCCTGTCTGTTAATGGATCTAAGAAAGGGTAAAAATGTAATGGTTGTGAGAGAGACAGGACTGAGGAAATGTGAGAGGAGTGGCCCTGCGGTGAGGTCAGTGCAGCAGGAGGGCAGGAGTTGCTCCAGGCATGGAGCAGAAAATCTCTGTCGCCCAGGAGAGGCTCATGGAGAAGCAGGTCATCCCCCTGCAGCCCACAGGCACTGCACAGAGCAGATCTCCATGCAGTAATCTGAAGAGGAGTCCATGCAGCAAGGGATCCATTCTCGAGCACTCTGTTCTTGAAGGACAGCTGCCCATGGTACAAACCCGTATTGCAGCAGTTATTGAAGAACTGCAGCCCATGGGAAGGATCTGTATTAAGGCAAGTTGTGAAAAGCTGCAAATTTGGATGGACTCCACAATGGAGAAGAGAGTGAGGTGGAAATGACAGAGATGGACTGATCACAGCCCCCATTCTCTATCGTGCTCTGATACTTGATGGGAAGGATGTTGGAGAATTGAAATTGAGGTTGAACTGGGGTAGAAGGTATAGATGGGAAGGAAGTTGCTTTTTATTTATTTCTCACTATCCTATTCTGTTATTAATAGGCAAAACAGTACACTAATCTCTCTTATGCTGGATTTGTTTTGCTTATGATTGTAATTGGTGAATGAGCTTCACCAAGTGATTGTCCTTATCTCAACAAATTGATTTTTTTATTCTGTTTTTTCAGGTGTCCTCCTGAGGTGCAGGAGTGAGAGAGCAGTGGGCACCCAGCAGACAGCCAAGGTTAAAGCACAGTGCTTTCTTAGGATTCTAAAAAAGGAATAAAAGTAGAAAATATTAAACTAGTTCAGGAAGGAGTAGCAAGGAACAATGAAAGGATAGGAATTTCATATAATTATATTTTGAAACTGACCATAACTCAAAAAGTATGCATATTGAGAAAACGTACGGATGATAACACAGAGGATAATTATCAACTCTGGAAAACCAGAAGGAACAGGGAGACACTGAGAATTTAGACTCTAAAACTGGTAATAAATGTAGCCATTAAAAATACAAGGTGGTACATCTCGCAGTTTTTTGCTATCATCTGTGAGTTCATCTGCATGAATATGACAGAGGAAGAGATAAAAAACAAAAAACAAAAAACACAACAACAAGCAATTGGACAGTTCTGTCCCCCCCCCCAAAAAAAAAAAAAAAAAAAAAAAACCCAGAAAAAAAAGCCAATACTAAACACATGCACACACACACATAAGAAAAACACACACACACACACAAACCCATAGATATTAGTGTACTGTATCTACAAAAGTACTAGCTGGTGTTTAGGGTAGCAAATTCTGAGCAATTCTATGATTCTATGAAAGGCACTGTATTTATTGCATCTAGGCTGTCTATAATCAAGGAAAATGAACTCAAAACATGTGAAGAAATGCACTGGTAAGCTGAATAAGGAACGGTATGTTTCTATGATCACATTCTAGGTCTGCATATATTCAGAGTTTAAAGACTATTCACTGGCTTCAGTGAGAAAAGTACACCTGTACTTGTTTTGATTCTGTATCTGAAAGTCAGACTGTGACCATGTTACACTCATTGTGTCAGTGCTCTTGAAGCTAGCATGCAATTGTCAAAATCTATGTATGTAGATGTGCTTTAAAAGTTTTTGTCATCAAAAGAAGAAATTCACATACACAACCTCCTCTCAACTCACAAATCCAAAATAGAGCCTGGGAAAAAAAAAAAGAAAAAGAAAAACAAACAAGCAAACAAACAAACAAAACAAAAACACAGAAAGAGCAAACAGGAAAAAGTGGCAGAAAAGTACTGCTCATTTGACAGTAGCAGGAAGGGAAGGAGGAAGATGTTTTGATGTTATTTGCAGTAAATATTCTTTCTTGCAGTCTTTACTGAACAAGAATATTTTGGTCCATCCGTACACTTGCTGTTACTACACAGTGGAATAAAGCATAACATTCTATGTGGTCCACAGAAACACTGGGAGAAATAAAATGAAAATAATTAAGGCTATGCGTTGTCATTTTGGGAGTCTAATGTATCTCTAACTGTCATGTGCAGAGAGTTCAGAAAAAGGTTATAAGTGGAAAAAAAAAAAAGCATGCATTCAATTTAAAAAATTGGCTTTGCTGACAGTCCATTTTCAGAAAAGAACAAGACTATTTGTATGTTTTTTTCTTGTGTTACAACTAGCCTTTCTTCCGCCCTATCATAACATTTACTGGTGTTATCTGGATGCATTTTAATTCAAAACTGACATTTCTTCTTCGTAAGTTGTAATGAAATATTTATGGGATTATACCTGTATGTTTCAGATGTGATACAGGGATTTAAGAACTGGTTGGCAGATGGATGTCCTATGTTGTCAATGAAAGGTCACAGTCAAGTGAAATCCATCTCATTTATGCCATCTGTTTCCCTCTAACTATGAGAAAACACAAGAATTGCATATTCACTTGATAAAGCAATTCAAGTATTGCAAAAAACACTGTTTGCCAGTGTAATTTCCTTGGAAGATTATATCACTCAAGGAATATACTTCTTTTTTATTTAAATCTGGTCTCTTACCATCACTGCTTTCCTTTCCACAGAATATAATTTGACTTCACAGCCTGAAAACAACAAAATATCATTTATTTCTATCTGTTGCCATGCAGTCTCATTCGGACTTTAAAATCTCTTCAAGTCTTAACCTTTACTTTTCCTATTCCTTTCAATCCCTCACTTCAATATGACAACATTTGTGAAGATGGAGGAATTACTGTAGCACTGGATTCCCTCAACCTGCTGAAAGGTAACCTGAAACAACGGTTGTGTGAAATGTGCACAGCTATGTTGTTCTTATTTTTTGTTTTATTGATGATCATTTCAATAACAAAAATAACAGTTAAAATAAAAAACAACAAAACAGCTTTTTGCCTAATGTACATCTTTAAATTTGCGAAGGCTTAAGAGTGAACATCATTTTTCTTTTTACTGTGGATTTTGGGAACATTTTCACTATTTGGGGGAAAAAAAAGGATGAACTACTAACAGTTTATTCATCCATGCCATAAAAAAAAAGAAGTAGGAAAGAAAAAAACTGATGTCATAGGACTAACATATTTCTAGTTAGTTAAAGATAGATTTAGGCACACAAAGAGGAAAATATTCCATCCTCTAAAGGTATGCAATGACTAATTGACTTTCTTCTAAGAGTCAAATGACATCCTTTTTTCTCTTTTCTACTCCAGCAGAGGGGAAGTACAAAAAATAACAATAAAAAAGAAGATATTAATTCTGAAGCTTCCTGATTTAGCTCCTGGTAAAATAAAAGACAAATGCAAGCTGAAAGAGCTCTCAGATTCTGTAGGGTCAAAAAATAATGTAGAGATTACTATCTGGGTATGCAGAATATGAAGACAAGTAAAACAAAAAGGACTACAAGGAAAGCTATTCTTTATGGATCCTGGCAGGGAGGTTACTAGCAGACCATAGGAAAATCTTGATAATATAAAGGGGGAGAAGAAAGTAGAACCTAGCAAAGAGGAAAGAGTGAGAGAAAGGCAGGAAGTATCTATATCTGGGAACTTGTACAAAGTCTGACAACTCTGATTATAATGAAAGATACATTTTTTTAGCTTTTAAAGCAAGCATTTTTATACTTGGTATAAAAGCCAAAAGTGAAAGGTGATTTTTGGTTGGGAATAGCTGGGGCTTTAGATAATGAAAAGTTTATGTAAAATAATAACTTAAGGAGGGAAACAATATTAAGTCTCCCCACATATTTAAAATCTGTTCTAATTTTGTCAGTTGTTTTGTTTAAGTAAAAAGTCAAGGTTAAAAGCTACTGTAATTAATAGTTCCTCCACTTGCGTGTAATTGGACAAGTACTCTGAGGTTTTCAAAAAACCCATTCATTATCTGCTCTGAAACCTGGTTGATGGAGGAAATATATGGTTTATGCTGTAGACCACTGAATTCTTCTAAACGCCCTTATTGATTTCTGTCCTCATTAAATTACTCAATGTGTGCTCTCAGTTTGACAGCAACTTTACAGCAACTTTAAGCTAAGTCAAGTTCACACAAAATGTTGCAGTTCCAAATATGAGAAAAGAAAAAAGATTCCAAGGAAGTAAGTCACAGTTATTCAAAATCATGACATGGACTTCATCGTTTGTTTCAATAATAATTTCAGCTTGGTTGGAAGTTTTTGTGGTTTTTTAGAATACATTGTATTGGATGTAAGTTTGTCATTCACTTCCTGGCAGGGCAACAACCTGCTGGGAAGCAATGTGCAGAACTGATTTAAAATAGTGTAAAGAGAATGCATAATTAAAAGAGGTTGTATTCCTGCACTGAAAACACTGTTATTTAATTTTAATTACAATTACGTTGACTGTAAAGCCAGTCAACGTAATTGTAATTAAAAGGAGGATTTCTAGGAGATTCCATGCTTTTTTACCAGGAAAATGAATTCTTACATTTGTTATACTACTGCAGTCTTTTCCTTCTCTACTGTAGGAAGAATCTACTCTGGCTGACAAAAAAGAAACTCAGCAATGTGCACTTTATATCTTTACAAATGTTAAGGTCTTTAGCAAAATAAAAGTTCTCTAATACTTTTAAAACACTGTTTGATGTTACCTCAGTAGCATTAATTAACAGAGAGCTCATAATTGCAAACTATATTTTAACATTGTTGGAGCTATGGCTCTTCTGATTTCTACCTTCAACAGGGTCATTTTATATACTCAGTATGGACTTTAAAAGGATGTTAAAATGTCAATAAACACAGAGAATGAAGAAAAAATGTAAGAAAGAGAATAGCAAGAAAGCAGAATGAGTGACAGGAGAGAAATTATGTGATACAGAATTACAAGGCACTAACTCACAAACTTTTTTATTTTCAACAAAATCCTGCCCCCCCCCTCCGCTCCCCCCCCACCTCCCCTTTACTTTTCTTAGGGAGCTAAAAATTGGGAAAAATAAAAATTGGAAAATTTGGATATTTTTCCAAACACTACTCTGTAGATCTTAATTTACAAGTTTACTTCTAAATTTCAGTGGTATTAATGTTCTGTGTCTGACAGTCTTGGGGGTGAGTTTCCATTAAGCAGAGAATCATTTCTGTCTTAACAGTGTATCTTAAACTTGTAATTTCCTTTCTCTTGCATTCTGTGTTCAGATCCACATTATGAGAGGTTCTGAACAAAGGTTCTGGTTAGGACACATCAGAAAATCAAAAGCTACTGCCATCATCCTCTAACTTTGTTTTAGTATCATCCTTTCCCTTCATGTCTACTGACTAGCATCTAGATTCTTCTTTTTTCTTGCATAGTTGTGATTATGACAACAAGCACGGAGAGTAATTTTCCCTCATTGACTTGCAGTTTGAATATTCTCCTGGAAAGTGTGCACTATATGTTCTAACTCCTTCCATAAGAGAGATGAGAAATGTATTTCATCATGCATAAGGGTTTATCCTCTTCAGGTATTTCCCTACTATGTCTAAATTACAACGTGTTAAGCATGTTTAACTGCATCAGTGGAAAGGGGAAGAGACACTGATGTCAACTATCTGGACTTGAGTAAGGTCTTTAACATGGTCCCCCACAACATCTTTTTCTCAAAATTGGAAAGATATGGATTCAGTGGGTGGACTGCTCAATGGAAGAGGATCTGTGTGCGAGATCTACACTGCTGCAGAGTGTAATGGTCAGTGACTCCATGTTCAAATGGAGATTAGTGATGAGTGGAGTCCCCCAGGGTTCCATATTGAGACCAATGCTTAGCATATTCATCAGTGATAGTGTCAGTGGGATTAGGTGCATGCTCAGCAAGTTTGCAGATGACACCAAGCTGCATGGTGTGGTCCTCACACCTACGGGATCACACCTGAGAGATCTAGACAGGCTTGAAAACTGGGCCCAAGTGAGTCATGAGATTCAACGAATTCTAGTGCAAGATCTTGCACCTGGGGCACAGCAACACTCACTACAAGTACAAGCTGAGGGATAATATGATTGAGCATAACAGAGGCAAAAAGGGACTTGGGGGTAGCGATGGATGGCAAGCTGGACATAAGTCAGCAACGGGAGGCATCCTGGACTGCATCAAGAGAAGTATAGACAGCAGGTCAAGAGAGGTGATCCTTCCCCTCTGTCTTGCACTGATGAGACCTCACCTGGAGTATTGAGTCCAAATGTGGAGTCCTCAGTGTAGAAGAGACATGGGCATGCTGAAGTGCATCCAGAGGAGGGCCACAAAAACTATTTAAAGGATGGAGTACTTTCCCTACAAGGAAAGACTGGGAGTTGGGCTGTTCAGCCTGGAAAAGAGAAGGTTCTGGGGAGATCTGATAGCAGCCTTTTAGTATCTAAAGGGGGGTATGAGAAGGAGGGAGACAGACTGTTGTGTCAGAACAAGAGGAAATGATTTCAAACTAAAACAGAAGAGATTTAGATTGGATTTATGGAAAAAGTCTTTTATGATAAGGATGGTGAAGCACAGAAACAGGTTACCCTGAAAGGTGATGGATTCCTGGTCCGTGAAGACAGTCAAGGTCAAGCTGAATGGGAATCTGAGCGATATGATCCAGCTGTAAGTGCTCCTGTTCATTGCAGGGAAGTTAGACTAGATGACTTTTAAATACCCCTACCAACTCAAATGATTGTGTGATTCTGTGAAATACTTCTCAGTTTCAGATTGAGGAAAACCTGCATCTCATGTGATAGCATTCAGACTTCTAAAAGATTTTCAGTCTAGCTTTTTTCTAGGTCTAAAAATTTCTGTCTAGGTAGGTCTCAACTTCTGATGAAGTTGAGATTTGTATAATTGAATGGTAAGTGGGACTAAACATGGTCTCAAATTTTGCCTTACATTGATTTGTGCATTGTCAATATGTATTTTGTATTCTAAGCTTTTGCTGTGATGACATGGAAAAATAATATAAGAAAATTCTATCCCATAAAAGAAACTGGGAAAAAAATCACAAAATCAGACACTGGAAATGATTTTAAACATGATAAATATTACAGAAGAAACTGAGGAGTTAAGAGAAAATTTGAAATATTACTTATTTTGCACATCTAAGCTTCAATTGTTCAATATTCATATTCTGATTTTTCAGACATTGTGCCAAAGATGGTTCCATCCAGTTGAACCTCTTCCAGAAATGTCCTATAGCAAGCAGAAAAGAGTGTTATTCCACACAGTCATATTGACAAGGTGTGCTGTCTTCTAACTGTTTTCCCTTCTGCATAAATGGCCTGAGCCATGACAGTAAATTCAATTATGATTTAAATTTGAAGTCACTTTACAGGAAATGGATCTCTTTGCTTTAAAACATTAGTTTGGGGCAAAATAGCTTTTTCACAGTATTCAAATGTCAAATGTGTTTGAAACATAGTTTGTCCCTTCTCTCACTTAATCTTTTATACTTTCTTTGAGAAGCTAAATTCAGTAAGAGATGATCAGCTGTATTCTCTGCAGAATATTATCTGTATCCAGCAGCAAGAATTCCATACTAGTGAACAAAATATTCCTGAAATTAAAGTGCCAAGACTGTAAAGTCTTGACATAATTTTTCATTGTTATAATTAATGAATCCAATTAAGGACTTTGTTTCTGAGATATTAATTACAACACATTTTACTAGGACATTCCAAAGGTTGATCTATATACTGAATTTCTTGACAAAATTTCAATACTTATTTATAAACTTCTAAAAACACTGCCTTTAAAATAAAAAATAAAAAAATAAAAAAAAACAAATCACACATTTCTGAGTAATGCTGGCTAAAAATAAGGAAATAGTCTCTACAACTTCAAACAATGGAAAGAAAGAATTATCAGATATTTTTTGTCACACAGGCATAATATAAAAAAATCTTCTGAATGGTAATTTGATTACTTTTGTATATCTAATATACAGCCTGTAGGCAATAGGACGTAAGGAAGTTATGGAATATTATCACATCTGGTCACCATGCCTAAATGTATAATTACAAATGAATATGATCACAAGTCATAAAAAACAGTCCTCAACAAAGTTTAGAGCTTTGGCTGCTACTAGATCACACCGTGTCATCTTTAGTTCTGTACCTATTATGCAAAATCTTAAATCACTAATCTATGTATCTGTTATGTCATCCTGATTCCTCTGATTTCAGTGGAATTTTTTTTTCTTTCTTTTCTTCTCCCCCCGCCAATCCTCCCGCATTTCAGAATAAGAATACCATCATTTTGTACTAGAGATTAAAGAAGCCATTCCAGAGGAAACCAGGTTTCATTAATTTCACTGTACATCAATCTTTCTAAAATACAGTGCTAAGAATTCCTAGGGATTAGTTTGTATAAGGAAAATACAGCAAACAAGTTGCCCAGAGGCCTGGTGGAAGCCCTATCCCTGGAGACATCCAAGGCCAGGCTGGAGTGGGCTCTGAGCCACTTGATTAAGCTATGGATGTCCCTCTTCATTGCAGGGAAGTTAGACTAGATGACCTTTAAAGGTCCCTTCAAAATCTGAGGATTCTATGATTCTGTAATGCTATGATTCTATGTAGGCCTTGAAATTAACAATCTGCAGGGATGCAAAAATGTATAAGACATTGATGGAAATGTATTTGTATTCTCATAGAGTAATAAATGATCTGTCATCATTAATAACCATAGGAAAAGGCTGGCAACTCAAGCAGAATAAGTAAGAGAAGAGTATGACAGCCTGTCATTGCCTAATGAAGCTGGGATATTAAAGGTACTCAATCACAGTATTTTACCAGTACACCTGGATTCTTTTTATTAAAAAGGCATTTATCTAATGATGCATAGCAAGGTAGTTTAAGTAATTGAAGATGGTTTTCCTGGATAAAAGTGGTTGGCAAAGGAGCAGAGGGGAATAATTGCTTTATTGCATAATGTTGCAAGACCCAGAATGTGAGTGTCCATTCTGCACATTTTATGCACACACACAAACTTTGTATATCAGTGCTTCAGTTCAAGTTTACATATTCATCCAGATAAGATTACTCATGGTCTTATAACAGTTGAGATTTAATTTAGTTGTGTGATCATTTCATATAGATTTGAATATCTCGGTGACATATTTCTTAAGTGTAATCACTCCAACTGAAAATTTGTTGTCTCCAGTGAAAAATAATTTCATATTCTTTGGAGGGATTTTGTTTTACACAGAAGTAAATCCAAATAAATTGGGAATGGCTCATGGATGTTCCATAAATAAAGAAGGAGGCAAATTAATCCCACGAATAATACACTGCAAAACACATACTCAGCTGAACTGATCTGAAGGAAATTGGTAGTCAAAATAATTGATTATAATTCCATTAATTTTTTCTTGCTTGTTCAAAGTGATGACAGTATATACCCTAGAATACTCCTGTTCAAAATTTCTTTATTTAGGTGCAGCAGGAAATTCTACTATTGCATTATCTCAATGGAGTAATAGAGAAATCTGACAAGTAGAAATAATGAAGTTTTTCTGATGCTTGCACATACATAGTCCTCAAAGATGTGGGGAAATCCATCTTAATTTAAAATAAAAGTATGCTGTCAGAGGAAAGGATGACTTTGGAAAGTTTTATACAGAAATACATATATATTTTTTTTTCGTTTATTTTAAGGGGAATTTAATACATAGATGGAAAAAATGTTGTAAATATTATAATTTATGTTTATCTGATTTTTTTTTCATTTTTGAGTTTTATATCAGAAAACAGAGTGCAGTTGTGTTAAAATTTGAGAGTGTCAAAAACTTGTGAAATTCTATGCATTTTGTGTGCATAGAAATGCTGAATGAGACAGTAAGAATCATTCTAAATGCTATATAAATTACTTATTTGCAGATTCGGGGTAAAAAGTTACATCGTCTTCTTTTTGTCCCTCTTCATTAAGACATCCTAGTGCTCAGGTAAGATATGAAGGAAGAACTGACTTGTGTGGTTTGTGACTTCTGTGTCTCTGGGTTTGTCTTGGCATTTTATCAGCAAGAAACCAGCAGTTACTGACCACAGAAACTTGCTTTTCCTAATGGAAGAAGCTAATGAAAAGAAAGGAATGCTTTCAGCTTGATTTACGCAAATTCACCCCCCTTTCCCAAAACAAAATTATAGGAAAATAGCCAACATGAGAAAAGACTATAAAATTATTATGAAAAATTAAAAGTGAATTTTGACAATAAAGACTTATAAAACTAGTAGAATGGAATTTGAGGAAGTAAAAAAAAAAATTTTGTGTATAATTTTATTTTATGCAAAAGTGAGCTAATCAAGAATTTAGCTGTAAGAAAAATCTCATATTAAATAAGAAAGTTAAATGAGAAATTAAATCAATTAATACATAATACAGCATGTATTCAGTTTTCTTCTTTTAATCAGGAGTGATTTTTTTTTTTGTAAATATTTTTTTGTAAATATTTTTCTAAATATTGTTGTTTGTTTTCTTTTGTCATTTAGTTTAAAGCTGAGAATTATGCATTGATTGTTTGAATCTTTAACGAAGAATATGATTTAATGTCCCATTACCTACAAATGTATATAAACAATTCCACATTCAGACTCTAATTTTGGATTTTGCAATTCAAGAAATACATTTGAAAATTGAATTAGTCCGTTAAAAGACCAACAAGATATTAGGGTTTTGTAGCTCCAAACTTACAAGAAGAAGCTGTGAGAGCAGGAACTCTTTGGCCTCAAAAACAGATAGAGAAGGAAGGATCCTACTTCTGTCTACAGTGTGTATTTCATTTGGATACACAGGTGAAATGGCAAGAGGCAATGGACACATCAGAACACAGAACATTCCAAGAAAAAAAGTGAACAGTGATGGTAACAAAATACTGGAAAATGCTTCCCAGGGATGCTGTAGAATCTGCATCTATGATCATGTTGAAAACATAACTACAGAAGACTCTGATCAACCTGGTCTAGACTGGCCCTGTTTTGAGAGGAGAGTTGTGCCACATGGCTTTTGAATTCCTCTCCAGACTTGATTATAACTTGATTATACTTCAAGTATAAGTACTTGAAAAGGAAAATTGTTTTTGATTATTTTTTCTTATCTTTATACTTGAGAAAAATATCTAACAAAGGAGGCAAAAAATGTTCATCCCTGCAAGTAGCAAGAAAAAATGCCTATGGGTGTTTTTCTAGTTTTTCATCTACTCTATTCTTCTGCTCAAAACTCAATGAGAGACAGAATGGTGTAGCCTTTCCAACATTTTTCTCCACTATTCCTAATCTTTTGTCCACTTCAACACAGAATATAAAACGGCTATACCCATACAAGATCTCAGAAGTATCAAAAGCAGTCTTTTCATTTACCTACTTTGCTCTTCAAGGTGCCCTTTAGCATGGTATTTAGGCTATCATTACTTCCCATGTCAGTGCAATTCATCCTCTCTTTGTTTCCAGCTGGTTTTATCTTCCTCACATTTTCTGTTATATTTCAACCTGTACCCCTTTTTACCCTAGCTAAGAGCCATTTCTTTTCTTAATTTTATCATTTCTTTATTTTAATTTTGTTCTGTAATGTCATGAATTCACATTCTTGTAGTGGCTTTGGCTTAGCTTCTTACTAGCTACATTTTATTATCTTCTTTTATGGCTAGTATGATCTCATTCATTTATAACTACTAAGGAGATTTAGTGTGTATAATCACTGTCAAGTTGCAGAACCTTCATGTTTGATGCCTTTCCATCCTGCCTTTATACAGACATTTTAATATCCAAACAGAAGGGAAATATAATTAAAAATCCAATATGAAGCTGAAAGGACATTTGCAGTGGGGTTGTCTTGCTAGGAACATTACAAAATATCCTCAATCACCTATGCAAATTGTGTGACACAAAAATCTTTCTTCTTTGAATATATGGACCTGGATCATGCCACAGGTAGCTTTTACAGTCATGAGTAGCCAGTCAAAATAACAGTGTTAACATACTGATACCATGTCTGTTACAGTACATCTGTTGTAGTAGGCGACAGCAAGGACTCGGGATGTGATGCGGTAGGACTCTCCCCTTGCTCTGTGATGAAGGGATAATGTATGCTTCAGGGGTGTAGACGAAGTAGGATAGGTATATAAGCAAGCCACGTGGTATAATAAACACCATTTTACTGCTCACCATATTGGTATCCACACGCAGTTCTTTGGCCCGGGCAGGTTTTGCCTGATAGTCCAGCACAGGTGCAGGGCTAAAAGAACATGGGTTGCCAAGTGTATGGCAACATACATCCTTCTAGGTAACGTGCACTGCAGAGAACTGATTTCCTCACTCACCTTGCCCTGCTTCCCTTTGATTCATGTCTAATGTCCTGTCACACAGCAGGTTCACTTTGATGTATGTGTTTCTTTTTTATTTCTTGCATATTATCGGTGTTAGTATGGACTGCATACTAACAGATAAAAATCTACACTAGGTTGAAGAATAAGCATGTATAACTTTCCAGTCCACTTAAAAAGGATGTTAAAGAATTAGAAAACTTCATGACTTTGATAGTTGAACTTTTGGTTTCTTTTTGCTTCTTGAATGTTATTTGTTAGTACTCAGCCTTTTTACCTCCTGCGCATTATTTGTAGTAGCCTGAAACCCATACTAACACAAATAACATGCCATGTGAAACCATGAAAATATCAAATATTTTTCTGAAGTTATCAGTGATAAAAATATAACAATTTTTAGATTTCTTTGCATTCACTTTTAGGCAGTTCATCAAAGGATATTAGCAGAATCATCAACATATGGAAATTTACATATATTTATTTGTTTAGGAACATTATAAAACCTGGCATTTTTAAAAATAGAGTATCATACAGGAAATATATTCTTGTTCTTCCATCTTTACATCTTTGTCAGGATCCCAAAGGAAACTCATGCAGGAGGGCAGCCTGGAAGATATAGCTCTGATGGATCCAGGACAGTTATGGGAAGAAGCACACATTCTATGAACTGGTTTGTTTTGAATAATACAAATAAATGATGTCAGCACTTCAATTAAAAAAGAAAAAAAAAATACTGGATGAAATATTTATTCAAATATATTCCACAAGTCTGTATAGATGAATTTCTTGCAGATGTGTTATCTTTCGTATGCTTTTGGTCAGAAGTGTATTATAATTGAGCTAATCATACCTGAGAATGAAGCACATGTCAGTTTTTCTGTTTTCCCATGAGCAAACTGGTAAGGCATGTTGAAAATCAAGACAATGATAGAATCACTTCTGGCAAAGACAGGTGAGGATATTTTAATTATACCATTAAACCTCCATCCATGGCCCCTGCCACCTTTGAACCAAATGGCTGTTCACTTTTGCTATTTGCTCTGGAAAGACATTCTGCTATACCGTTAGTTCACCTGAGTATTTGATGAGTGGGGATGTTGGCTCTTCGTGTAAGCCACCATTCAATAATTTGCATGTCATAAACTCTCATCTCAACATGGAAATAAAACCCATTTTTCACTGTCATTCTTTCTACTCTGTGCCCTAACCCTCTGAAAGTATTTTCCTTTGTTGCAACTCACACCATCCAATCACATTGTAATTATTTGAGCAGTCAAAAGCTTTGTGATTTATTGTCTTTATTCTAGTTGGGATAAAATGTAAATCTGGATAATAGCTGTCATTTTCAGGTTCAGAGCTGGGAATGTGAGATAGAGATTGATTTTTACTGTCCATTTCCTTAGCTCAGAATATTATGCAGTGTCTCATTTTGGCTTGTGCTGAATTTCTGTCACTGCAGACACAACATCCAACTAAATCAGACTGCCACCTCATTTGGAATTCAATGTTTTCAAGAGTAGACAGCATTTAATAGTGTGTGGGTTTTGTTCATTTGTTTGGTTGGTCTTGATTTATGGTTTGTTCTTGTTTTTTTGTTTTTTGTTTTTTGTTGTTTTGGTTTGGTTTTTTTTCCACAGTCACTGAGAATTTTGGAAGGGTAGCAGGTAGATCATAAAATTGGTCTGTGAAGTTATTGTCCACAAAAATTAGAAAGCTGAGGAATATTAACACATCTGGTTAGGGAACTTAGTTTTCACTTCATATCATTATTTGCTTTATATTCATGCTGCTTTACACATTAAGCTTTTGAATTCATTGTGTAAACCTCTTTTCTATTTTACACATATTAAACAGACTTCATAATGCTATACAGTTTTATTCTGTATTTGTACTGCCAATACTGAATAGAAAGGGTTCTGGGTAGACATAATTTCTTTGAAATAATGTTTTATTCAAACTGCATTTCACATAAATGGTAAGCAGCATGAAAGAAAGAAGTTGGTAATGCCCTGTATTTCACTGATCCTTTCTGTATGATACATGTTAGTTAATGAACGATCCATTTGTTTCTCTAAGACAAAATTTACCAGAGTAGTAATAAAATGGTAATCTATTAGCAATAAAGCAAATATTGCTTAAATGGTATAGACGATGCACAGACCTTATAGTTTCCGATGAGCCCACATTTAATTTAGAGTGGATGTTCTTGTAATAGGAATTCCCTAATATTACAGGACTACTGTTTTTCAAGCTATCTTATTTTGATAAAACATGTATAACTATGAGAAATTCACTCTGTAACACTATTTATCAATGAGAAATAACCTATGACAAATTTATCTATAAATATTTAAAAACTGTGGCTTGCTGAAAAAAAAACCAAACGTGGTACTGAAGCTCTGAAGCTACGACAGGTCTTTTTTTTTTTTTTTAATTCAAAGAAACAGAATAAAAGCAACACATTATAGCTTAGATAAAGAGTGAAAAATAAGAGAAATAGACCATGTCAAAACATACATTTACATACACGTACATTTTGGTGGGAATTACTGATGGACAAAAATGAGTTGAAAATGTGCTTTAGTGAATGAAGGCATTAAAAACCTGACTGCATATAACAGATAATGCCTTTATTCTTTCCTAAATATTTTCAATAATGTGTTTTCTTTACAGAACTATGAAATATCTGGTCATGTTTTATATAAGAACAAAGTACAACATTTTTTAAAATACTACTACTACAAGGGCTGCTCTGAAAGTAGTGCCTTCTAATTTGTCATGTTGGCCCACAAAGTGAGAGGTGAACATTGGTTGCATGGCAGTAGAGTTTGAACCTTCCCATGACTTACATTTTTATGTTACGTTTTTGTTTTATGTTACATTTTGTTGCTGTGTGACAGATGGTGGCAGAGGGGCAGTCTGACAAAGTGGTATCAGACATGCAAGTGTGTACGAAGCAAAGGTGTGTCACTGAATTCCTCCATGTGGAAAAAATGGCAGCAACTGTCATTCACTGCTGTGTGCTGAACATTGTTGGAGACCACGCAGTGTATGTGAGCACAGTAAGGAGGTGGGTGGTGTGTTTCTGAGGACAAATCATGTCCCAGACAGGCATGCACAGCTGTCACACCACAAAATGAAGAGAATCTCAATCAGCTCATCTCCTCTAATTGGTGGACTGTAGTGTTAGAAGCACTGGAACAGGTTGCCCAAGGATGTTGTGGATGCCCCATCCCTGGATGCATTCAAGGCCAGGCTGGATGTGGCTCTGAGCAGCCTGGTCTGGTGGTTGGCGACCCTGCACATAGCGGGGGAGTTGAAACTAGATGATCGTTGTGGTCCCTTTCAAACCAGGCCATTCTATGATTCTACGATTATTATGCTTTTTGTATTTGCTGTTGTTTCCATGGAAATAAATAGGAGGCATTACTTCGGTAGTAACCTATATACTACTAATAAATGATAATAATAAAAACAAATTATAGCAAGTCAGACTATATTACCTATTTAGTAGGATATTTATGTAGTGGACAAGAACACATTTTTCATAATTAAAGCTTCCCAATTTCTCACTGAGATATGTTACACACATATAAACCATCAAAATCTGTTACATTCCTTTTCCTTTAAAATTACCTATCCTATTCCTACTCATCCCTAGTTTGTGTTATACAGAAAAAATAATGCCTTCTGACAAGTCTGTGTAGTCAATAGTATTCTAGTCACTACCAGTTCTTTGATGAAAATGTACATGTTTAAAGTAGAAATAATACATTTTTAGGCTTGAAAATAGAAGGAATGATTATGTAGAAACAAATTACCTCTATTTTTAAAGTAAGAATTCATTTAGTTTATATTCGAAATAGTTATAAAATTAGATGTGTGTTATTATACTTTTTTTTTTTTTTTTTTTC
This sequence comes from Alectoris magna, assembly GCA_030625065.1. NCBI lineage: Eukaryota > Metazoa > Chordata > Aves > Galliformes > Phasianidae > Alectoris > Alectoris magna. The sequence continues at coordinate 69,053,114 of CM060560.1, forward strand.
CTAAAAATAAAACTCACCTGAATGTGATCTGGAAAATGACACAGCTATATCACCGTAAAAGTATTTTTTTATTCCTCACTGAGTAGTAGAAACAATTGAATTACTACTTGCAAGGGGAATCATTGCTTTTTTAATTTGATATCATGATTACACCGAATCATGAAGCCAATATTAATAGAAGTTGGATCAGTAGAATTTTTTTCCTATTTTACGGTGTGTGCCTTGACATTTAATGGTGACAGTTTACCTTTGTTCCTATGGACATTCAGTAGCTCCTAGATGCTTTTGAATTTGGGAATTTCTTTTTAAGGTGAATGGGTGCTAGGTCTTTCTGTAGTTACTTATATATTCCCTCAAATCCTCAAGATTAAGAATGTTCATGTTGGTTGACAATCCTGTTGACAATGCTGTTCTCTGTTCACCATTTGCAGAAAATTTGATGAGAAAAAAACATTTGCTGTCAAATAATTTTTGTTTGAGCTGCTTGCTTGTTTTTAGAAGCTTTTTTTTTGTGCAGTGGAGTGAAAAATAATTTTCTGTTATGACGGGAGGAGATGATTGTTTCATACTTTTGCAACTTAATGAAAGTTCTATGATCAGTGGCCTCAATTCTGAATGCTGTCCCCATTCCTCTGAAAAAAATTACATATTGATTATAAGTCTATGCAACTTTCCTTAAGTGTGATCTTTGACCTTACTGAATAAACAGTGAAACCCCAGTATTCTTAATGTCCTTGTAGAAGCTGAGAATGCTATGCATGATTTCAGTGGAGTTACTAAGGAATCTTCACACACATGTATGAGTCATAAAGATGTAAGTGAAATAGATTTTGAAAACAGACATTAACACAGCTCCATCTTACCTCACTAATGTGTTTGTCATTGAGAAGGTCCATTCATTTTTCTACTTTTTTAGCTATCTAGATCTCTTCCAAAATTGTGTTTTTCAAATTCAGCTTCAGTATCTCAATTGCAAAATATCCATTAACAGGTGAGATGATAGAAAGATGATGGATAAGGTTTCCTGAGTTTATTTGTTTGTTTGTTTGTTTTTTGTTTTGTTTTTTAATAGTTGGAAGGGTGTCAGTTCCTTCCATTCTTTTTAGTTGTATTTCTTGATTTCAATCATATTGCTTCTCTTTACACACACAGTTTCACCTTCAGTCTTTTGAATAGCACAGTGTTAGTTTTCCAAGAGGTGGAAAAACACTATTTATTTGCTTGCATGTTTGTTTGTTTGCTTGCTTACCAGTAGTTTTCATGATGTTAACTTTTGTATCTTCTTAGTACCTACATTTCAAGATCTCCTGTAGAGATGAGAGTGCTGAAGGTGAGTGAAACCAAAGGAGCAGCATCAGAGGATGATCCCAAATGGTGAATGTTCAAGAAAGAAACATCAGCTAGTTTGGGAATAATACATGATTTGTTTCAAAGTGAAGAAACTCTTGATCCAGTGGAGATGTGGAAGCCAGCAGACAGAAGTATCAAGTGTGACACTGTCAAAGCGACAGGGAAGAGAAAATCCCAGTAGTCTCGTTTTAAATGGGCAAAAGCTGTGTGAAGCTAGACCTGCCACAACCAGAGAGGAAAAGGTGATTCAGTAACTGACATGTTGACAAGAGCCAGGATGAGATTTAGGTATGTGGCTGGACAGAAGTGATTGGTCCTTGAGGAATCAGAAAGCACAGAATTGAGTATCTAAAGAGCTTTGACCTAAGTCAAAGACACATACAAACAATGTCCAGAGTTAAAAGAAGGATGATACAATTAGAAAATGTGGCATCAGAGAAAAGTGAGCTGGATGAGAATGAAAATCAGTTGTTTTCTACAATTCATGCTGAACAATAATAAACCACCACAAGAAGATTTCTGAGTTACAATATATTCGTTTTGTCCTGTCTTTATAGGACACCATGACTGAGGTAGAACTACACTATGAAGAATTTTCATATTCATGAAATAATGTTTAAGAAAAATGACTCCAACTTAATGTTTAACATAAGGCAAAAATGAAAGTGTTTTCATTAAAATGTTAGAATACAAAAAGCAAACAAAGAAAACTTTTCCTCCCCACCCCCCCCCCCCCCCACCCCCCCACTGAAATCCTTTTAGGTTAGAGACAGAAAAAATTTGTGGAGCCCATCTCCAAACTAGAAAAAATTAAAGCATGCTTTAGGCAGTTTAAATTTAGTAGACGTTGATCACTGAGGGGTTAAAAGTACTTTGTACTTCCCTTTCCTTTTACTTGAAGGCTGAGAATGAAGGCAAGAACTGACAGTGATGATACATTTTCTCTCCCAAAGTAGTAATGTGAAGGGAAGGTTCATTGTTCAACTTTTTTTTTTTTTTACTAATTATTAAATAATTCTTTATCTATGAGGAAACAAACAAGTAAATCCCTTTTGTTCCCTTAAATGACTTTAACAGCCTCCTAATATCCTTTTGAAACTGTTGGATATATAAAAATGTTAGAGATCTCAGGGCTTCTTGGATGAGCTTCCTGAAACGTCTCCTGGATAGTAAATAAGTTGGTCTTTAAATCCTTAAATTTTGCCTTTCATGCTAATGATTGAATATTTTCTGTTCTGTCGCTATAACTTAGAAATTGGAATCATTTCCTTCTCTCTTGGTTATTTCTCATTTTGTGATGGTAGGTGCTTCTTCAGAAGCATTCATTTCTTGTAACTGTCCACATTTCTCTTAACTACGGCAACTATAGAAAACTTGTAATGCAAATTCCATGACTACAATACCTAATGGAACATAACATAAAATATATATCAATTTAAGTAAGCAGCAGGATTTTAAACTGGCCCTGCAACAGGCTCTTTGTGATTTGTTTTTATATATCCTAGTTTCAACATTTAGATGGTAAAGGAGCCAATTAAACCCTCTAGATTCTCATCTCATTTTGTTTTCTTCCCAGGAGCTTCTGTGTTTTCTATTACACTCATATGTAACTTCTCACTACATGCCTGAATCCAAAGGCAGTTTCAGGTTAGGAAATCAGTTCCATCTCCTGTTACATTAACCATGACTTATGAGGAAATTAGTACCTTTGAAATTAATTCCCCATGGAGACAGGGCAGGTTGAAAAATGTTTAAGTCAGACATTTTATGGAAATTAGTATTTGAAACACAGGTATGTCTACAAAAACATATTTGAAGATAGGTACAAGTTTTTGCTAAGGTGTTTTTTGTTTTTTGTTTTGTTTTGTTTTGTTTTTTGCTTTGTTTTTTGGGTTTTTTTTAGATGCTTCTGTAAAATATTCTTCTTGTCTGAAGCCCGTTGTCTTGTCAGAATTATCTATCTGATGCTCTTTTCAGTGATGAAGCCCCAGAGAAATTGTCTGCCTTATTCTTCCTTCACAATTCTTCAATAAAGATTTAATTTCCCAATACTTTTTATGCTTTCCCCTAAACAACCTTCAGTATGAGAAGTACGTCTTCTGTCTTCATCCTCTTCCTGAATCCCAGTAATATGTGTAGGTGCGTTCTTGTGCATGCCACCATTTTGGGAGAGCTGGATTTTCTCCACTTTTTACCCAGCATATCAAAATTTCCGGGTAAGTTCCTGATAGATATGAAGATTAAGTGGATCAAGGAAGTAAATATTTTGATCCTAGTTTTCCTGTATGAATTGTCAAGGTGCCAGCCTAGCTGAACAAGCTCACAGCCTGAAATAAAATCTTTAAGAAACTTTTATCTTGTTAACTTACTTAATGAAGTATATTAATACTGATAGAAAAGAGAATGTATTAATCACTGAGATTTTACAAAACTTTTTTTTCATCTCAGTATTAATTATACATAATTTTAGATGTATCTAATGCTGAGCTGCATTTAAACATTTTATTGTCAGAATTATAGGAAACAGAGATGATGGGTTGTGCTTATGCCAGGTGAGTGCTACATTTGTAGCTATTTTTATTTTTTCAGAAAGTCCATAAGTAGAAACCCTAGGAAATCAATTTCAGTACCTAACCAATTCTGAAAGTAGGAAGTTTTTTGTCTCCTTCCCTCCCCTTCCCTTCCCTTCCCTTCCCTTCCCTTCCCTTCCCTTCCCTTCCCTTCCCTTCCCTTCCCTTCCCTTCCCTTCCCTTCCCTTCCCTTCCCTTCCCTTCCCTTCCCTTCCCTTCCCTTCCCTTCCCTTCCCTTCCCTTCCCTTCCCTTCCCTTCCCTTCTTTTTTTGTTGAAAATAATACATACACACAGTACTGTAAGGTATGGGCTTAAATGAAGAAAATATATGGGTCACATACTGAAGGTAATGTAATCAGTTTTACAAAAATAGAAAATGACAGACTATTTCTATCTTCATACACAAAAAAATATTTCATCTCTGCAGCAGTATAATCTACCTCTCATTCATAAAGCAAGTATGCCTCTGGTCTTACATTTCTTGGAGAAATCTGATTCCCTTGACATGTCTTTTTAATAGATGATTACAATCAGAGTCCCATGTAATTCTGTTGCTGTTTTCAGAGAAGAAAGCTTAATCTAATAACTTCTTATTAAATCTTTAGTTCCTTAGGAATGCTTTTGAAGGATATTCAAGGTAAATCATTTCATTTTGCAGCTCAGCTGCTGGTTACCGTCAGCTTTCCTAATGAAAATATATTTCAACCCAATGCTAGATTCACTACTTGTTACATTTGGTTGTTTTCTGAATAGGAGAATTTGTATGTACTTATTAAAATCTCACCAGAGACTATATGACCTGAAACAGATTGCTTTATTTCTTTCATAAATTGAAAGACTAACTCTTTTCTGCCCGAATTCTATCTTTTAAAATGGGAAAATATTTTTCCTAAATATGCTACATTTGCTTAGTACTTCAGTGAATTACGCAAATGACATTTCCATAGAAAGTAGTGTATCTATGAATGCCTATTAAAATCTTCGACCTTAAGAAAAAAAAATCTTTGTTTTGGCAAAGTTTCTTATTGAATATCCCAACACTCGCCATATAAAAGGATAACATTTTAAAATTTCCAAGAGAAAATAACTCTTTAGGAGCTAGGAACAATACTTGAAGGAAGCATTTATATTTGTATTTGTATTTTATAATCAGCATACATATAAAGAATTAAAGAAATCATTGAAATAAGAAAGAATTTTCTCATAGATGAAATGGTGACTTGATGAAGCTCCACGGATAATGAGATATTTGGTTTTAGATCTTTGATGAAATCATATAATATAAGAACTGCATTTCAATTTTTAACTGAATATAGTTACATATTATATGTATGTACAATATATGTTTTTCACTCTGAAATAAGAATAATTTGGAAGAAAGTCAGGAGTCAGCAGTTTTAAGAGTCACATATGGGCTGAGTCTGTCGAGTGTAGACATATGCCTCCCCGGGAAAAGGGCAAGAAAGCTCTAAAATTTTCAGAACGGAATGCTGAGGTATTGTGTACCTCTGCTGCATAGTGGAAGATTCCATTCACCAGTCCCAGTGAGCCACTGCAGAGCTTATGTGCCTGGGATTTCTCTGACTCAAACTTGTAGGGCCCGCCTTCCTTGCAGCAGCTCTTCCACACACCATCCCTACAGCTGTGGACTTTCAATTGTCAGTGTGTCCTTGTGCTGTCCCACAACCACTAACTTTGAAATAGACACGTTATTTACCAAGCTTGAAAAAGAACATCAGTTGCTGCCAGAATCCTGAATTTTCTCATTAGAAGCTTGTTCAAACAGGTTTGTTTCCATGAAGCTTTCGTTTTATATTTTCTAAAATAACCAACCCACCAGACAAACAAGCAACCTAACAAACAGAAACAAACAAACAAACAAACAAAAAACAACAAAAAAAACCACCACAACAGACACCACCACCAACAGTAAAAACTGATGCAAACTCCCTAATAGGCTGTACCAAGGCAGCCAGTGTCAGAGATAGGATCTGGATCTGAAGTTTTGAGTTCCATCAGTGAGTTTTTGCTTCCTTTTGATGGACATTACACAGACAAATAGCATCAGGAAGACTGTCTCTGGTCTTCCTGCCCTCTCTTTTTCAAGCCTTTGTCTTTGTGCTAACATTTCTTTCCCCCCTTTGTCATAAACTTTGTATTGAGGAAAAAATATAATCAGCACAAAATTCTGATCTTATGACTGGTGGTTTTTCAGTTAGGGGTCATAGGCTAATTTGTAGATCAGTTATTATACATTTCTGTATTTCTGTTTTCACAGAGTCATAGAATGGCTTGGAAGGGATCTCAAGGATCATGAATCCTCAACCCCCCTGCCACAGGCAGGGCCTGTTCATTTCACTTCATTGTTGATCTGGACATGCTGGCTGCACAGGATAAGGATGCAGTTTCCTTCCACAGAGTGGTGCTTCTCACAACTGTGAGCATCCTCTCTACAGTTGATGCAGCTGCCATGTCACAATTCTGAACTGCAAGTGTTGCTAACATTGTGGAGTGCTGGAATGAGTCTTTCTAGATAAATCCATGCTCCAGAAGAAGAAAGTGCACTGCGTGAGATACATAACTCTAAATGTGGCAAACAGCTTTTGGAAAAAAGGAAAAAAGTACTAAACACTTTAAAGTCAAGAAAGTCCCAGAGAAAAACTACAATAAAAAATCTAATGCTTTCTTTACCAAACACATTCAGTCTTCAACTTTTGTACTTGTTCATATATTTATAATTCTCCTATTTAAATACTTTAATGATCTTTAATCATGAAGGAAATTTTTAAACAGATTGAATGTCTAATGCAGATTACTTGTATACCAGCTATCATTTCTTGTCCGAATTGCAATCAAAAATAAGAACAGATCACTTAGGTTTTTTAAAACATTACCATTTTTTTATCTGAGGTTAATCACTTGAAAAATACGAAAAACAATTTCTTATGAGCTTTACAAGTAATATGAAATATTCACATCATAAATCACAGAATTTCCAAAAAATCCAGCTATGTAGTTACATATGTACCTTCATGAAGAACTGGTCCTTTGTTAAGCTGTGTTACGATCTCTGTTATAAGTAAATAGATATGTTTCTTTTACAAATTAAATATTATATATCAGTGTTTATGTTTTTACTGGAAAAAAAAAAAAAAAAATAGGCTCTGCTGGCCAAGATTAAATGTTAGAGTTTACTCCATTCTTAAACTGAACATCTGTGATCAAATATACTCCTGGCTTGCTGAATAGCAGTTTGCATTAGGGCTTAACATTATACTATATGTACTAATAAAATAAGTTTTCTGACACATTTGTCAAACTGCTTCTGAGTTACAGCTACAACCCTCAGGCAGAGAGAGAGTGCATCCTCTTTCAGAACTGATGTGCGGAAGTTGTGGTTTTGATTTGTTTTCTGAAAGAAGACAATAAAAAGTCTGTTGATAACAGTTACAGAACAGAAGAAATCGCCAGAAAATCATTATTTAGGCATTAACCATGGAAAGCCTTAAAGTAGCACAGCTGCGTTAGGAAAAAGAGAGAGAAAAACATACTGTTTGCTTGAATATGGAGAGAAAATACATATTGAAATATAAGGAAGGAGTGCAACATGAATAAATAAAAAGAATGAATGTTTTATATAATATTCAGGAAAGATAACAGGTTTTCAAATTTGTTTTCTTTATTTTCATGAGTTTAAATAATTTGAGGAACACAAGTTTCTCACTATCTCCTTAGCATTTTGAACAAGATCTAAAGTCTCCTCCCTAGTTTCAGCTTTATAGCTTATCCAGATGTGGTGAACCAGAAATTGATTAGTTCCATTTGCATGAAAACAGCAGATACCAAGTCATCTTCATAGCTGCCAGTCCTACATTAGTAAACTAATGGTGACGGATAACAACAAAGTTTGTTGTGAGCAGCAAGGACTTTGCACGTAATGCAGTACAGGGAGGAGTGGCAGATAAGCCAGTGGGTTATGCTATCCAGAGGAACAAGGGCAGGCTGGAAAAATGGGCTGAGATGTGCCTCAGAAAGGTCCACAGTAAGAAATGCAAAGTCCCACACCATGGGAGGAACGTTACCAGGCACCAAAACATGTCAGGTACCAGCTATATGGAAAATAGCTTTGTGGAAAAGGACCTAGGTTTTCTGATGGACTCTTAAGTTGAATGTGAGCAAGCAAGGTTTTCTTGCTATAAAAAAATGCCACTGGCAAACTGGGTTGCAACAGGAGGACTGTCACTTGGAGGCTGAGGGATCTAATCTATATCTTCTCCTTGTTTCTGGTGAGGCCACATGTGGAGTATTGGATCCAGTTCTGGGCTCCCTGTTACGAGAAATACATGGATATACTGGAAAAATGTATTTTCTGTGAGGGTGACCAAGCACTGGCACAGTTTGCCCGAAGAGGTCCTCCTTGGAGGACACTAGAGCAACCTTTTTGAGGTGTCTGTGTTCGAGCAGAGGTCTCTCTTAACTTCAACCATTCTCTAATTCTCTGACACTGGAGATGTAGTGACTTGAAACTGAATTACAATTATCTTCTGAGGCTATGCTTGATATTGTTGTGTGCATATTCTTGACTAAACTGTCAGAAGGAGGAGTAAAACAGTAGAAACAACTTCATGAAGAGAATTGGTCATGAGTCCTGCGTAACTAGAGAGTGGTTATAAACAAAACCTTGTGACAGTTTAAAACTTTTCCTGGCAACACTTTTCATCTTTTAGAAATCATTGAATCTATCATAGCAGTGATTTACTACTTATCTGCTATTGAAGCATTTGCTCACAAAGACATTTTGGCTTTTTGTTTCCTGATAAGTAAATAAAAATCTTCCACAGAACAGAACACATGGCTTTGTTCATGTAATTTTATTAGTTTATTGGCTCTTTTTTTTCTCCTTCCAATCTTTCCTTCATTTTATGTCAGGATGTGCATTAAGTTTTACCTCAGTTTAGGTTTGACTTACATTTTTTTTAAAAAATAAATTAATTTCACTTTTTTTTTTTTTTTTTTTTTTTTTTTTTTTTTTTAAAAAAACATCAGAATGCAGTACTCCATGTGAAGCCTCACCAACACAGAGTTGAGGGTCAGATCACCATCCTTTGATGCAGCCCAGGATATGGTGGTTGGCTTTCTGGATTGCAAAGGCATATTGCTGGCTCGTGTCCAGCTTACCATCCACCACTACCTCCAGGTCTTTTTCAACAGTTTTGTGCTCAATCCTTCTGCTCCCCAGCTCATATAAGTTGTGGATGGTACCTCAACCTAGGTGCAAGACCTTGCACTTGGATTTGCTGAATCTCATGAGATTCACTTGGGCCCAGTTCTCAAGATTGTCTAGATCTCTCTGAATGACATTCCATCCCTTTGGTGTGTGGACCTCATCCCACAGCTTGATGTCATCAGCAAACTTGCTGAGGGTGTACTTGTACCCCCTGTCAATGTCATTGATGAATATACTAAAGAGTATTGGTCCCAGCACCAGCCCCTGGGGGACACAACCCATCACTGATCTCCATCTGGACATTGACCCACTGACCACCACCCTCTGGACTCAATCCTGCAGCCAGATTTCATCCACTGAACAGTCAACCAGTTGGTATCTTTGCAATTTGGAGAGAAAGATGTTGTGTGGTACCAGGTCAAAGGCTTTAATGAAGTCCAGACAGATAACATGAATGGCTCTTCCCTTTCCCGTTCCGTCTTTATCCACTCTTTCCCTATTCATGGCAGGAGCTTTCATTTGTCTCTGTCTTCTCCCTCAGCCTTGCAAGCAGGTTTTTGTTTCTCCCTGCTGATCTAATAATATTTCATTCTTATTTTCACTCTGGGATTTGTATGATTTGAGATGTTTGTACAAAATAAGTAATATTAAATTATGTATTATAGGAATACTTAATAACGCTCATATGTAGATATGTGGGCATATTTTTCAGTAATACTGCTTGATACTGATTAATCAAAGCTCAGTATAAATGATTTTTCTGACAACTTGATGTTTTCAAATGTCATCTTTTATGTTGTCCCATATTCAGCTTCCCTGTGTTCTCTGGAGTATTAAATAACATTGATATACTCTGGAGATGATCTGGGTAGTTGTCCTCAGGGAGATGGTTCTGTGAATAGTGATAGCTGTGAATGATAAGGAGGAGAAAAGAGTTCTTTCTGAGAAAAGAACTCTTTTCTCAGTGAAATTAAGTTCTGGCCCCAGGGCTGTCTCAAAAAAAAAAAAAAGAAAAAAAAAGAAAGCGTGACATCATGCTGCTTACAGACTAGAACAGACTTCTTTTGCTACGTCACTATCTTCATTACTCTCTCCACTTTCTCTTTAAAGTTTCTTCAGCAGCACAAAACATTAGTTGCCAGCTATCATATTTTCTCAAAAGTTATTTGGTTTTATCCAAAAAAGGCAATTATTTAAAAAGAGTAGGAGTATTTTGTCAGCCCTCCACCTAATTGTAGTGAACTTGGGAAATCATAGCTTGCCTCTGCTCGGTGCCTGTTTTAAGGTTTTGCTTCTGCTCAGATTGTAGGATGTCATAAAAAATTCTCCTGACACAATAAACCCAAGAAAACTTGTGTCAGTTGTGCCGTGTATCTTCCACTGAAATACCAAGGTCATGATTAAGGACCATCTTCAATATTACTCAGAAGTGAATATCCACATGGGCATTAATGAATATATATATATGCTAGCTTAATAAGTTATTTCTATTGCAAAAATTCAGACACTAAATGTAGAATTGATCTACTCTACATTTATCAATCAAAAGATCACAAATACTTAATTGAAGACAGATTCGTTATCAATCAAAAGATTGTAAATATTTAAAATGTTCAATTGAAGATGGCTTCCTCTGAGGTCCTATTCTCATGCTTTCCACTGTTGTCAGTGTAAAGGCTAAGGCATTTCTGGAAAAGACTTCATTCTACCTTAGGACATTTGGGATGAATTAGTCTCCTTTAAGAGGCTGGACTAGACTAAATATTTTAGGTCATTATTGTTTTTTCCATTTTATTAAAAACGATTCCAGCTTTATATCTAATATGGTAATGAACAATAATTTTACTATCTATGGATATAATGTCTGTCTCTAAGTATCATAAGTTAAATTGTCCAGTATAACTCACTAGTTTGCAATGTAATACCATAAATAAAGGAAGTACGCTGATTGAAAAAGTTCATATATTTAAAGATAATACTAAACAGAAACTCTCAGAATATTTCATACAGCTTTACATTAAGTGATTTTAGAATAAAACCTGAGGCACTTTGGATGGAAATAAATAAATAAATAAATGTATTTTGTATTGATGTTGTTTCATCAAATTTAAGTTTTCAGCACAATTTCCCCAAGTGCTTGTATCTCAGAACAGATGTTGTCCCAAAGGAGGTGTTGTTTGAGTAAGATTGACACTGAATCTTTAATTCTTGTATCATAATAAATGCTTTAAAAGAGGCTGCTTCCGTATACACGTGAATAAAAAAATACAACAACATAGGTGGATACTTGTCATTGCATACAGTGTGTGACACTTCAGAAAGCACTTAATGCTCTGCCATAAATTATGGCAATTGTTATAGAACAATAAACCAATGTCTTGTGCCTTGACGGCCTTTCCTCTTGTACACCTAAATTTTATCTGTTTGATACCCTAATTTCCTTGGCAAGACTACTACTGCAGTAGCTCTCATAAAATACTGATTAATAATACGAAACAGTTCATCTCCTGTGGCTTGATTTTATTTCTCCTGTACTAGGAGTTAGGCATGTGACTTACATACCTGAAATTATGTTGACAATGACCAGGCAGTTCTGATATGAGACCTTCTGTCTTTCTTCCACATTTCTGACCTGGTGCTTTTCTGCTTATTTATTTATTTGTCTGTTTGTTTCTTTCCTTTTTTACTTATTTATTTACAATACTTAATTCTTCCCAGTTTTTTTTTAGGCAAATCCTGAGGTCCAATTTAATGAAGAATGCTGTACTTTTCAGTGAATGCCATGGCACTGTGGATTACAGGGCTGCAGTATCTTCGTGGAGTTAGTTTTATGGGTTTTTTTATTCTGTTTCCAATGTAAAAATGTAGTATATATTATTTTTGTCAATAATGCAAAAAAGAGGAAAGATTATGAGATGATCATTTAGTATACCAGTCAAAATACATAGTATCAGAAGTAGATAAAATAAATAATGGGAAAACTCACTCAGCTGATCATAAATATGAACAAAGATTAATATACTAAATCAGAGTTACTGAACGAAACTTTTAATTGCGTTTGACCTAAGCTTCTGGTTTAATCTGCCTGTTGTATTTAATTAAATAATGGAATAAATGTCTGAAATTAGATTTATGCCTCCATAGGATAGTTTTAAATTATTGATAACAATTATCAAAATTCGCAACTGTTGTATAGTCTTAAAAATGGTTCTCATACCAATCACAAAAAATACTTATCCACACACTTAAGTTATACATGTATGATTGCAACTGTTCACATAAAAGACTGTAACACTTGATGACTCTGCTTTTCTATAATATATTTACCTTTTGGGAGTTTTGTTGATTCAATTCTTCAGTGAACTAGCTGCTAAAAAGTTCCAGAATTATCATTAATCAACAGTTAATGAAACATGTTATCATAGATAGTTACTGACTAGTGAAATAAGTGCCACATAATGGACTAAGATCTAAAATGCTTTAATGTTTTTCCAATATCACATCCTTTTTAAAAATGTGTTTCTGTAGACTATTTGTTGGAATCAAATGCAGTTCAGTTATACTCTTTCATTTCAATTGTAACCAAATTTACCTAACCGTATAGCCTGTGAGATTTTGGAAAGAAGGTAAGGTCCAATATTTACCACTATAAAAGAAACTTCAGAAATTGTTGTGTGAGACTAAATACATTATTTTTTTCTTATTTTATTTCTTTGACACTATAAAGTTAATATTTGTATATCTTTTTCAAATATGTTCTTTCATTCCAGTGTCAGATCTTTCTTGTTTCCCTACATGTTTGCTTCATCTCGCTATAGGCACTGTTCTTCTGCCCAGACTGCTCCTGAAATTGCAATGTACTTTGCATTCCAAATCTTCAGTACAATATATAACTTACCTTTCCTGCTTGTAGCTAATAACCACTTTATTGTCCTACAGAAGAAACTGAAGACTCTTAACTCAATTCTGAATATTACGCTTTTTTTCCTTATGATAGTGTCCTTAAGTAAGTAATCACAAGCCCCTGAGATTATGAGAAAGCCTAAAGCAAGAAAGACCCACAGTGGAGAATAGTCGTAGTATGGAATGCATTAGCAGACCAAAAAAATACAGCTGCATGGTAACTAATGAGGTGTACCAACAAAGGGCTCTGAGGGGGCTGGCCCATGCCATTGCAAAGCTACTCTCAGTTATCTTGAGAAGGTCGTGGTGATTGAAGGAAGTTTTTAGTGACTAGAAGAAAGCAGTTTTCACTCTTGTCTTCCAGAAGTTCAAGAAAGAGGACCTGGGGAACTGCATGCCTCAAAATCAACCTCAACATCAACATCACATCAGTGTCCAGGATGATGATCAAGCAAATGATCCTGGAAGCAATTTACAGACATCGGAAAGACACTAAGGTGATTGTGATTAATAAATCAAAAAAACACACCTCACCAGCTTGATAGATTTTTACAAGGAGACAGCTAGCTCAAAGAATGTGAGGGGAGCAGTGGTTGTCATTTATGGATACTTTAGCAAGGCTTTTGAAGTTGTCTGCAAAAGTATTTTGGAAGATAAGCTAGCGAAGCACAGAATAGATAAGCTGGACAGTGAAGTGGATTAGAAACTGGCTAACCTATTGAGTTCAAAGGATTACAGTGGCATAAAGTCTAGCTGGAGTTTAATAGAGGCTAATATCGGGGCCAATTCTGCTTAACATCTTCATCTTCACTTGATGTAGATGTCTGGATTACGGGCCCAAGTATGCCCTTTGTAAGTTTGCAAACACAAACTAGCAGGAATACCTGATATATTAGGAGGACTTTCATAGTCTAGAGAATGAGTTGAAGAAATCACATGAATTTCTACAAAGGGAAGTGAAATGTTCTGCCCCTTGGAAGGAATGTACCCATGCATACAGGAGACTTACTGTCTGTAAATGGACTCCTCAGAGAAGACTCCAGGTGTCCTAAGGCCACCAGTTTCAACATGTGTCCTTATGATAAAGGCAGTCAATGGCATTGTGGGCTGCTCAAACAAGAGTACTGCCAGTAAGTTGAGAGAGGTGACCCTTCCTCTCTATTCAGCCCTGAATATCTGGCTTACTGGCTCCAGATCTATACTTCCCAGCATCAAAGATGTGCAATTACTGGAACAAGTCCTGCCAAGGACCATGAAGGTTACAGAGGGACTGGAACATCTTAATATGAGAAGAAACTGAGAAAGACAGAATTGTTTAGCCTCAAGAAGAAAAAACTCAGGGGGTATCTTATCAATGCATATAAATACTTGATGAAAGAGAATAAAGAGGAAACTTCTCAGTGATGCCCAGCACAAGAGGCAAAAGGCACAAACTAAGACACAAGAAATTGTATTTAAATGTAAGAAAAATGTTCTATTCCTGTGAGAATGATAAAATCAGGTCAAGCTTGTTGTGGAGTGTTCATCCTTGGAGAAAATCAAACATACTTTATGTATCTCTGAGCAACATACTTTAGCTGACACTGCCCTGAGCATGGTTATTGGTTATTGCACTGGATGATCACCAAAGCTGCCTTCCACCCTCAACCGTTTCTGAATTCTGTGGTTCTCTATGGGAACATCTGTGATCCAGAAACAAAACAGCATCAGACTGTATTCATTCAGTACCATTCAACATTAAAAAAAAACCATTATATTAAAAGTAATTAAATATATATATACATTTCTGCATAAAGTTTTGGTTGCTATAGAACAAGAAGTGGATATTACTCTTCTAGGTGAGTAACACACCAGGGTTTGAAAACTTAAAGAGAAGTAATAATTACCATCTTCTTTGCACAATCTTTGAGAAAGGCTTATAACTCAGAACTCTCGTGGTTCAACATACGTTTCATCTGAAAAAACTTTTCACTGGGGTATAGTATGAAAGAACTGATTCATCAAGGGTAGTTTCCTCCCCTGGCCTTTGCTGTACAGCCTTTTAACTGCCACTTTCCATTTCCTAGTGTTTCAGTCTTGTGAACATTTAATTTTTTAAAAAAATAACACTTCTACCACTAGAGAATCTGTGTTAACTCTGATTGGCTTCGATACTAATTTGACACATTTCATCTATTCAGACACAGAAATAAGCATTTCTATTCTGTCTGTCATGACCATGGCAAGAACTAGTTAAAAGAACAAAAAAATGTATCCTTCTTTTTGGTTTTTCCAGTTTCTCTCAGAGGTATATTCGACACACATAAAATTAGCCCTCTGCCATTAACAAATCATTTATACCTTAATTTTCACAAATTTAACCCTAAATATATTCAGCAAGTTTAGAGATTAAACAGATTTTGCTCCTAATCATAAATGTAGTGTTTTACTCAGTACGCTGAAATCATTAAATAATATTTTTGCTGCAGAAAGAAACTTTTGTGACAAACATTTAAGGTTTTATGGCTTCACAGACCTGATGGAAAAGTAATTACACTGGGCATGAGCCTTCAATCAGTTTTTGCAACAAGCTCCATTTTTAATGATCTACTAGGCATTCAGACAATTAATTATTGACATGGAGGTAAAATAACATTTGGAACATTGCAGAAGATACATCTAGATGGGCAAGCTTTACATGGAAAGTGAAAATTCGTCTTGAATATGAGGGTATAATTAACATTTTCCTGCTTTTTATACTTAGGACTCTGCCCAAATAAAAATTTATTTTGTCTGCAAAGAAGACTAAATAATTTTCATTATGACCTTGTGCAATTGTTTCCTAAACATTAACTGTAAGTCATTCAGAAATCTTTCGGTTAGAAAACTTTATTTAAATTTGAATGTAATTTGCAGAACAACTTTATATCCCTTCCAATACAAGCCATTCTATGATTTCATGACTTAATTCTGCTCTGGATGCAGCTAGTACAATAAATTTATTTTCAAAGTTACTTTTTTCAGTATACATAGTTGGTCATTTAACTCTTTCAGCCTTATCAGGATTGCTGAAAAATTTCTTTATTAAAAATAATGAAACAGTAAAAATAAAATAAATGCAGAGGACAATCTTAATGAAACAGAGCATTACAAAGTGATGTTTTGAATTTTTGATGTTCCTTCACATTAACAGTTATTTGAATATTCAAGAACATTATCAGCATAGCATCCTTTGAAAATGAACAACAAAAGATCAAATTGTATAAAAATCCAACTCAGTATTCAGTATAATGTCAGCAGCTGCAAGTGGGTTTAAGAGGTTCCCTTCCACTTAGAAGTCCCTAAACATCCTCTCAATAATGATGATTTAGCAGTGATGCCAGATTAGTGGCTTGAGCTAGGTTGAAAGACAGTCCATCTTCTCTCTTCTCCCTCTTGTGTTAATATATCGGCAGGCATATATTCAGGAGCGGACATTTTCCCTTTCTTGCACACATACCTAACTAGTATTATTGTCCATTATTCATGTCTGGGTAGAAGGAAGGACATTAAAATAATTTTAAAGCTAAGAACCTCAAAAACAAACCAACAAAAAAGAAAAAAAATCAAATAAAAAAAGAACAATCAAGGAGGCCTGGCTTTATCTCACTTGAAATAGACACAAGACTAACTTTGAAGCGTGTTTGCTGAAACTCAGCTTGTAGTCAAAAGGAAGAGATAAATGCCTCTAAGGAAATAGCTCACATTCTGGTGGGTTGAATAGCTCTTTACAGTTGCCTCTTACCAATTACTGTTTGTCTAGAGCCGCTTTCAAATGTTAAAAGGCATTTTATTTTGCTCATTTTCACCTAAATTGCACAGAAAAGGGAAAAAAAAAATACCTAAACATTGATTATGAAAACTGTGAACTGCAAAGGTTAAGTCAAATCAGCTGGAGACAGCTAAGAATATATCAAAATCTGTTAAAGGTGTCTCTTTTCTCACTCCTTCCTTCTATAACCTGTCTCTTTTAACTTTAATAAAATAAAATAACAATAATGATAGTAAAAAATTAGTGCAAAAAACAGCTTCAGTTCTGCCACAAAAATAGTTTGAACATCTTCTTTTCCAAGATGGGTGAAGTAAGGATTTATTTTGTTCTTACTGGGTCGATTTTCTAGCATGAAATCATCAGAGTCTGAATTCTGATGACTGTAGATTCATTATTCAAAATCTGTGGTAGGTGCTCAGGTTTCTGTCTATTTCTACAGGTCACTGATCTTAGGCTTTTTATTCCATGTGTGAAAATACTGAAGACCAAGTTCTCATCCCACTTTGAAAGAGTGAAGATGCTTATTTTTGCAGTATTTTAATTGGTCATGCATGACCAGAGTTAGCTTATTAAAATGTTTCTTTAGGGTTTTCTTGGACATTCACATTCAATATATTTTGCTACTACTTTAATCCTGTATTTCAAAATGTTAAAGTAATTTATCTAATGTTAACTTGAGATGCCCAGTAGTATGCAAATTTATTGGAAAAATACATCTGTAATACTGGAGAAAATGCTGCTTTTGCCTATCTTATATGTAGCGTCACATTAATAAAAAGGATGAGGAAAAATGACACAGGAAAGGAATAAATTAACCTATAAGAAAACTTCTTGAAATTGGGGAAGAATATGAAAAGAGTACTGGAAAGTGGCACTATTCATTTGAGAGGAAAGAAAAAAGAAGCTAAACACGAAGCTAATAAGCTCAGACTTTTTTTCAAACAGTTTTTACAATTTCTTGACTCATTAAGTATTTAATTCCAATTTTCAACGAGTAGCCAATGTGTTACAGTCAATATTCTTCCCTTGTCTTTACAGATAGTCAGTAATGTCTAGTTTTTAAATGTTTTCCAAAGTGGTCCATATGGTAAAGTAAATGAAAGTAAGTTGTCATGAGATATCATTCACACTCATTTTCCAGACATGCTTTTTCCTGAACAAACAAAGCAAAACAAAACAAAACAGAAAAATAAACAAAAAGAGAAGAAATTAAAAAAGAAGAAAACAAAACAGGGACGTGAATTTCAAGCACTTTTTAAGGCTGACTAATGCAGGAAGAGTTTAAATTAAGAAAAAAACCAGTGTGTTATAAATGGTTTAGATCATTAGCCCCGTAAAGTGAAGGGGTACATATAGCATGTAGTATATTTTTCCAAGTCGTGTAGTAAAAAATGTCTGTTCCATAGTGTTAACATAGTGCTAGCTGCTCATTAATGCCAAGAGGTGCAAAATATAAAGTTTCCTGTTCTATCTGAGCAAGGGATGGTAAGAAGATATTTTAGGCCTCTGGATTGCAAAGAGGAAGGACTTTCCACTATGATACTTCTATAAATTAGAAGACAGAAAACAGTTAATGGTAATTGAAAGCAAGGAATGAAGGAACCCCACTCCCCTGCCTGTAACTCAATTTAGAACAGTCTTACTCTTGATTCACAAATGCTTTTTAATTGTTTTGTTGTTGCTTTCTTTTTAAATTTGTTTTGTTTTATTTATTTATTTATATTTTAGTGATATTCTTACTCTCATTATAAGAACATAAATGCTGTATCTTCCCTCACCTAACAAGATTCTCAATCTAACTGACTGGGAGAAAATCTCAATCTGAGAAATCCACATTTTAGTATAGTTGATGGCAAAGTTACAGGTGGCTGCTAGAAAATTACATACAGTAGTGTAGAGAGGCTCTGGTAGAGAAACCCATGCATTGGATCGATGACCTGTGACTACAAGCAGCTCCTCAAATGCTGTTACCTGAATGACAACAACTTTTTTTTAAAAATCACCTCAGTTAAGTGACTTATATCTGCAAAATTCCACAGTCTCCCGCATCTTCCATCCTCCTCTCAGACTGATTTGTAGTCTAAAATGATCAAGTTCCTTTAAAGCTTTTTAATAGGAATTTAAAGTGTATCTGAGTGCTCAAACTAGGTCAGTGCCCTCAATTGCCAAAGTTCAATGGAAAGTTAAAAATAGATGTTGGGTCACTGTCAGCATATATAGCAAGAAAATAGGATCTTTGGCACTGAAAAGGAGAAATAAACTGCTGCTGATGTCATTAAACCTACTAATGAAGCCATAAATACTTAATAATATTAAGTAATTTAATAATATTAATATAATATTATTATATTAATAATAACATAAATACTCAACTATAGATGAAGACCTGTAAGACAAAATTGCACAGCAATTCAAGTGTTAATATTCCTTTGTGCTGCCCACAGCATTACTGCTTAAATTTTATATTATCGTCCAGATAACTAGACTCCAGTCCACAGCTGAGATCATTACCTGGCGTATCTCTCGATGTTTCCTTCATAACAGTCAGCTTAAGTTGTTATGGAACAAAGTAGTAGATTATCTTGTGACCATGAATATTTTATCTGCGTGTTTTTATTTTACCTGAAAAGCTTGCTGGTAGAGAAAAACTTGAAATTACTCTATATGTATTAAGTGCCACTTAAGTTCTCAGTATTTATTACACATAAGTTGCTGTGAAACATAATTATACAAAAGGTAAAGAATTTAATCTCCCTTAATCTTCAAAATATAATTCAGTCTTGTATCTATCATTTATTTTGCGAAAATTAAAGGCATTTGGGAGAAGGGGTAACATATTTGGGTCTTACCTGTTGTTCAACTCAGTTTTTAGATTTGTGTAAAAAAATAAATTGAACTCCATAAAGTACAGGCTGCAGGCATAAGCATGGGCAACCAAAATGGTTTGTTTGTTTGTTTGTTTGTTTTTCACAAAACTGATGACAACATATGATTGCATTGATTAATCTCAACATATGCCTTTTTTAAAAAGTAGCTTCCTATGTTTAAAGAACTATGTAATTCTGTGGAAAATTCTGTGACAAGATTTTGAAGAAAACAGTATTTTTGCCATAAAGAGGATGTATTGTTTTTGTATTGTTTATGAATTTCCACATTAAGGAAATGATATGTAACAGATTAGCTACATACCATTATAGAAAATGTCTCTTGCTGGTAGAAAAGGCAACATGATTAAAAAAGAATAAAAACAATAAAAAGAATACTAATACTTTTGAACTGGTAACTTCATTTAAAGGAAACAACCAATATTAGAAAAAACTGGCAAATCATTGCTGCTCTGCAGATTTTTCTTTCTCTCAGCCTTCAGTTCTTGGATTAAAATGAGTAGCACCAATTCAAGTGGACAAGGTATGATTCTTCAAAATAATGCTTCATAATAGTGCATTATTTTCACTAATGTAAGTTAGCATAGCACATTATTTGTAGTGTCATAACATTTAAATCCTCAACCAACATCCTTTCATCTGGAGCATACTTATCAATGTAGATAAAGACAGTCTAATGTCCCCAAGATCTAATGATTTAATATGTAAGACAAAATTTGAGCAAAGAGAAGTGAATGAGTTTTTAAATGTGTTTTTTTTCAGAATTAGAGAGCATATTGCTGCTAGTATCGAGACTACCGTCCAAGTGTTCTTCTTACTAGCCCAATTCTATGATGTTTTCACTTTGTGGATTAGATAAAGTCAGTACTTCTGTATCTAAAACACTAGCATGAATAAAGCTGTTCCTTCATTTGTGGTAGAGTCTGTTTTTAAAGAGAAATATGTTCCAGCTAGAATGCCATTTCTCAGAACTGCCAAGTGTCTAAATGTATGACTGAGACTTTTTGTAATAGTTTTATCTTGCGATTCCCTGTTGCAGGGATTTATTGACTAACATAAATTCTCTTATGTAACTACCCTGCTACTAAAACATGCTACATCAGTCTCTGTCTTCCTTGCTGGAGTTGTTCCATTTTAAATAAATAAATATTCACTGGGCCAGAACAAATGACTGATTGCCGCTATACACCAGTGATTAAGGCACTTGCTTGGGAAATATGAGTCAGATTCAAGCTGTATCTCCAACTGTTATTTATACAAGATAGATGAAATAGCTCCAGCCTGTCCTTTAAATTCCAGTAGCTGTGGTAGGTCGGATGTCACTTATAAGTGCTTGAAGCCTGGTTCTAAATCAGGCTAATAAGGAATAACTTGATGTTTTGGTTTAACCCAGCAGTCAGCTTAGCACCATATTGCTGTTAGATCATTTCCCCCCTCGGCCACAACCCCATAGATTTATAACCTTCTGCATGGTGTCGTGGTTTGGAATAACCCCTTGCCTAATTCAGGCATTGTTCTGGCTCTGCTGTCCCACTCCCCATCCCCATGCCCTGATGCCACGCAATAAAGAAAAATTATTATAATGTATATTCTCTACCATTATATTTTATTAAACTTAATTTGATGTCTCCCTACCAGAACTACTAATTGCTTTAAAAAGTCTAGATAATGCTATATTAGGGTAAATATATATATATATATATATGTGTGTGTGTGTGTGTGTTTGAAAGCTTGATCCAATTAGATTACTATTATATTTAGTTGATACAAATTATGTGGGAAGAACTAATGTCTCAAAACCTATGTAATTTCACAGCATGTTTGTCTCCATAAACATGACGTTTTTTAAATTTCAATGTGAGAAAGTGATTTATTGAAATAAAAAAACAATCAAACAAACAAAAAAAACCCTTTTAAATATTTATTTTACTTTATTCTTTGGCTAGTATTTCAAATTCTAGCTAGAATCATGTTAGCTAACATTTAAGTTGAAGATTAGTTAAATATAATCAAAAGACTTGAGTCATTGCATAGAAATACATCTGCATGTAGATATATCTCTTTGTAGGATTCAGTCAGGCAGTTTATTTGTAAAATCTTATCTTTTTCAAGGTTCAGAAATTTGACATAATCCTGCTATTCTCTTCAAAAAATCAGTTTCTCAAGGCAAAATTTATGTCTTCTGTATTTTGTATTGAACAACTACCGAATAATCTATAGATTCTGAAGAATGTTGTTTTTAATGAGATATGCTGTAACATATATACGATTCTGAAAACATAACGATTTCTGTATCTATTTGATTTCACTCCAGTGGACACTGAATAGCAAACGGGAAAACAGCTAATCAGCTCCCCAAATAAAAACATCCTGACATCATACATTTCAAAGACAGCGTTTAATCCTTGAATATTCTCCTTATATGTCACAATCATGGATATCAACAATTTGTATGATCAAATTGTTAAAAAGCAACTATTAAAATGTGCATAGGATGTGGATAATAGTATCCCTACTAGGACAGTATTTTCTAGATGTTTTCTATCATACCTTTCCAGATTACTTAACGTGTTTAGAACAAACTAATCAAGAAAAGGTATAGTTCATGATATTATTATATTATATTATATATTATATAATAACTTATAATATAATATATAACTTATAATATATTATATATTATATAATAACTTCCATATTATTTGATCTAGATAATCTTCTTTCTTTCTTTCTTTCTTTCTTTCTTTCTTTCTTTCTTTCTTTCTTTCTTTCTTTCTTTCTTTCTTTCTTTCTTTCTTTCTTTCTTTCTTTCTTTCTTTCTTTCTTCCTTTCTTCCTTTCTTTCTTTCTTTCTTTCCTTCTTTCTTTCTTTCTTTCTTTCTTTCTTTCTTTCTTTCTTTCTTTCTTTCTTTCTTTCTTTTTCTTTTTTTTTTTTCTTTTTTTTTTTCTTTTCTCAAAGCATTAGTGTCCTGTAATTTGGAAGGTGACTTGTAATGGACAATATTTCAAATTAGTAATTTTTAATGCACTCTGAGTCAGAAGGCTAGTCGGCAATTAGTACGATTTTACTGAGAGAATAAAGAACAGATCATTTATACTAAAATAAATATGCTAGTTTTTCAATTTTTAAAATGGCAGAAATAAATCATTTATACTGCCTTTCAATTAAATGCAAAGCTAGTAGAGTCTCCTACTGTATATTCTTCTTATCACAGGAGAGATTGTCCTCTACAAAAGTTCAATATTCAAGAGAAAGACACTGAATCTAAGTGACTTCTTAGTTAATGTGGCAGCCATAACGATATTAGAAACGTCATCAACATTTTAGCCTATGAACCACTTTCTCATTACATTCAATCACTAATCTGATAGATATTTAAGAAATTATTTGTTTCTTCACTTAACTAGTCATCTAAAATAGAATGTATTTGTGTACTGTCCTGAATTATACTGATGATACAGACTTCTAAAAGCTGTCACTGTTCCTGAAGGCTCAAGACAACAAATCATTCATTTTAAACCAGTAAAATCAGATACATTATTTCTGAAACTCAACTGTTTTTGGAATGAAGAATTGAAGCATTTTAAATTAAAATACTGGCTTAGATCTTCATATTTATCATAAGTATGAGTGATTATGTTGTTGTTGCTACTATTTTTCATCCAGTTCAAGAAGAAACTAACAAAAGACTGTTTCTTTAGTGGTATTTATGTCTGTATTTTGGTGACATCTATATAGAAGTAATTAAAAAAGATCTTGAATAATAGGACTTAAAAATGTATTTCAGCACCCTGCATGGAGTTTGAGGTAATCCTTTCTCCCTGAAACCTTTGTGAAGATTATAAACCTCTGAATAATTTTAAGCAAAACAAACCCCTGTCAGTAAAGTGCTGGATAATTTTCCAGCCAGAAGCAATTTTTTTCTTTTCGTCTTCAGCAGAACAAGGGTGCTTGTTTGCGGCCTGGAAGTGACAACATTGTCTGAATCTGTGACATGTATCTAATCTCAGCAACTCACTGCTAGAAAGAGATGCTTTTATATCTCTGGATTTCTAATGTGCTACAGGGTTTTGTAATCCCTAAGAGTTTCAGAAATAGTAACTTGTATCTGTCATATGACTGGGAATACCTGTCTCTCAAACCAGAAAATATCCCTCCAAAGAACAGTAGAATTTCTTTTTTTTTCTTTTTATTTTCTTTTTCTGAGGCTGTACAAAATGGTACCAGCACTCTTGACAAACACAGTTTAGAAAAAAAGACTGCACAGCTGTCATATTCTCTACAGTTACTTGTCTGATTTCAAACATATTTGGATATATCCTTTCTGAGAAATAATTTCCTTGTTGAATGTGTCTGCTACAGAAAACCATTGCAGCGGTCACTGACAAAATTTGGAAGATGACTAGTAATTACAGGCCCATTATTCTCACTTCAGTGCCTGGTAAAATTATGGAGAAAATTATGCTGTGAGTTACTGAAAAACCACCTGGAGGATAATGTGGTCATTGGTCACAGCCAACACAGGTTCATGAGAGGAAGGTCCTGTTTAACTAACTTAATCTTCCTTTATGACAAAGTCACCCATTTAGTTGACCAAGAGAAGCCAGCTGATGTTATATTTTTGGATTTCAGTAAAACATTTGATACTGTTTCACACAGTTTTCCTCTGGACAAAATGTTCAGCATATGGCTACACAAATCATAATGCTATCAGTGAGTAATTGCCTGATGGGTCAGGCCCAAAGAAGATGTATGAAGAGTGGCTGAAATTTCTTGGTTTGTTTACCCTGGAAAAGAGGAGACTCACAAGGCGGAATGGAGGAGCAGCGCTGATCTCCTGTCTCTGATGAATAGTGATAGAACCCAAGGGAATGGCGTGAAGCTGTGACACAGGAGGTTCGAGCTGGATATCAGGGAAAGGTTCTTCACTGAGAGGGTAGTCAGGCATTGGAACAGTCTTTCCAGGGAACCTGTGATGTCACTGAGCTTGCTAGAGTTCAAGAAGCATCTGGACAGCGCTCCCAGTCATATGCTCTGATTTTTGCATTGTCCTGTGTGGAGCCAGAAGTTGGACTCAATGATTCTTGTAGATCCCTTCCAGCTCAGGATAATCTGTGATTTTTGCTTTGGTGATATTTTATTTATTTATTTATCTATCTATCTATAGAAATAAAATGTATCAGTGTACACATAATAAAAAACATTACTTTTTCCCCTAAACCTCTTAATTTCCAAATCATGGAAGTGTGCTGAAGGCAGATAGAGGAAGAAACTATATTATCCTACCTTGCTATCTTTACTGATCCTCCACTGTCAATCACTGTGAGACCCAAGCTAATATGTTACAGTAAAGTAAACATTAGCATTGTTATTCTCATAAATATTAAAACTTTTTTCTGCTGTGGACATTGTAAAGCATGTCAACCGATGTCCAGCTGCCAAGACAGAAAATTTCTTTCACAGATTATGTATTTTGGATATTCTAGGTCATAGAAATAGCACTAGTCACCTACATTTAGACTTCTGAAGCCCTCTGCTATTTATGCACCACAAAACAAAATCAATATTTAGAATTTATGTTGTTAAAAAAAGCTGAAAAAGCATATAAAGAGAAGATTTAAATATTGAATGTAACATGAAAGCCATGCACACTAATGTAGGTAGTTCCATTTCAATTTTGAAGGGCGAAGCCTCTGAGACTGATAAAAAGATTATTTTTAATAGATTCAGCAGTTAAGTATTGTGCTACTAAATTATTCTAAAATGTTTTAGTATCACATGGATTAAATGATAATTCTTGGCAGTTTTGTCAATGGAACAGAGTTCATATTTTATAGGATACACCTGACATCATATTTTATACAATACACATTTTGTCAATCTGTCAGGTGTCTGGGTTTTTTCCCCTCCCAGCTCCTTGTGCAAAAATCCAGCTGCAAATCCCAGTGTGTTATCAATGCTCTGTTTGTTTGTTTGTTTGTTTGTTTTCCAAATTCAAAATACTTTTAAGACAAGTCTCTATGAAGAAAGTTAACTACTGTTTCAGGAAATTCAAACGACTCTTCTTCCTCAAGGTTTTCAAACCTTACTATAGGTAATGCTGATTAACAGAAAAAGGGCAAAGAATGGACTTGCTCCCAACTATTCCTTTCCATTTTAAATGGAGTGGATGCTGTTTTGCTTCCTTGAGAAATTATGTGGATGGAAGTCTTCATAAGATAATGATAGCTCATCATAGGAAAACAGATTAAAAAAAAAACAACAACACACAACCATACATCAATTATTAAAAAAAGGAATCAGACACTACTGTTGTGGTCAGTGTATCAGTTTCCATTGGATTCAAGGGTGCAAGATGAAATCACTACATCTCTTCAGAATACTTATATGCATGTGTTTACATTAGTATGGTGCTATCATCTCAAACATAAAGGTACTTTTTCAGAGGTTTCTACTGTCAGCATTCTTAGTGACAGTTGCTTTAAGTGTTCCCATTTACAACCCCAAAGAAAAATACATTTATAGGTAGTACAGAAGAAAAGAGATCCTGATATACATTTCAGCATGTTTTTAAATCCTCTGACTGAAACTCACAATCCTTTTACCAGCTTAGAACACTGATAGTAATTCTATTACCACTGCAATAGCCATCCCTCTCTAATTCTCTAGACACAATTACTGAGCACCATGCAAGATGAATACAAATTAACAGAATGAAAAAACCACTATGGAAAGTAGAAAATCAGTACAGGCTGAGATGTTCCTGCAGGGGATGCTCTTGTACTCTACAGTTTGTTTGAATAAGTTTCTGTAAATGGTTAAAAATAATAGGAAGAAATAAAAAATAAGAAAAAAAAAAAAAAAAAGGAAAAGGAAAAGGAAAGAAAAGAATAACAAAACATCAAGAAATATCAAGCAGCGTTCTGTATATGATTTTTCTTTAGCCCTTGGTAATTCATACAAATACAATTAAAAATTTAATTAACACTGTTATCTGTTATAAATGTATTTTCATTGTAGCTATTCACTCCTTTAAAGAAAACAGCCCGCTTCATGTAGAGAAAAATATCTACTGTTTTTCACTTTTTAATCAGTAATTGTTTCTGTTTAAATGTACATTATACTATAGGGAAGAAATTTAAGCACAATTCATTTTCTCTTGAATAATATCCCATTTTTCTTGTTGTTTTTGCAAAAAAGTACATACACCAGTAGGAACTTTTATTAATGGACATACAAAAAAAAAATATAGGTGAACATGAAAATCAAATTGGTTTAGCTTTGATACTGCTTACACAAAATAATAAATGCTGAATAATACAGCTGCATGCAGTTTATCGCTACCTCTGCTGGACGCACATTCGACAGTGGCAGCCTACTTTAGTCTCTACAGAATAGAACTTAAAATGATCAATTCTGAATAATATTTCAGTTTTGTTAAAGAAAAAGAAAGAAAGAAAGAAACCAGCCAAACAAATAAATAGAAAACACAAACCCCCACACTTCTATGTAGGAGTTGGATTGAAACATAATATTATTGATTTTTTAGTCCTCTTATTTTCCCTTACTCCTGAGATAGTCTTCTTAAAGCGAGGCTGCATTCGCCTTTTCTTGTCTTTTGTAATATACAACTCATTTCATTCTACATATCTGAAGAACACTTGCCCTGCTCAGTGCAATGCATGTATACCTTTTGATATAGGGGAACATTCTCCATTGTTATAAACAGCGAAGTAAACAGTTTTCAGTAATAGGTTTAATATTCAGTATCTTTATTCATTAAAATCAACAGACTCAGGGTGGGATATGGAACTTAGGTAGTAAATTTTACTTTTATTTTCTTATCTTTTGAGGCAATCACTCAGATTACATGGGCATAAACTTTTCCCATGTGATTACAAAGTTTTTAACTTACCCCTTCCACAATGATTTGAACATATGCTTCAACAGGGATGCTTTTTAAATTCATTTTGCATGCACATTAGATGCCCACATTTAAGAGACCCATCCTGCCCTAACAACCCTAAGTAGTAAGAAATAAAGTTTTGTCTCATTATAACAACGGAAGTCTAAGTGTCACAATGCCTGATGGATTGGTCCAATCATCTCCTTTCTTTTTATATCTGTTTTTTCCAACTTACTATTTTTATTTTCTTCTTAGGATAAAATTTGTTTACGATTTTTTATAATCAAAATAGCAGGTTGCAGATTGCTACAGTAAAATGATATTTATAGTAAACAGTAGGTCGAGAGAAAATAATATTTATTTTTCATTATACTATTCATTTCCCTTCAGACAGTCCTCTGATTAAAATTGCCAAGAACTGCAAAATTATATTAGCCATAAAAGTAATTCTCTCTGAAACATAGCTTTTAAGTTGTTCTCAACAAAATTAGTTTAGCATTCTCTCATTAATGTTTTAACTTTTGGCCCTGAAGACGTTAGGCACCTGGACATTTGAAATTTCAATGGAACTATCGTGTCTTATCCTACTTTGGAAATAATATTCTGAGTACATAAGACAGAAATATTTTTAGCATCTCATAGTATTTTGTTGCTGTTTTTATTATAAATATTAAATTATAAGTTGAATGTTATTATTGTTGCAGTTTAATCTGGTAGGCAGCTAAACATTGCAAATCCTTTTCCTTACTCCACTGTCTCCCACTGGGATGGAGGATAGAATCACAAAAGAAAAGATAAAGAAGTAAAATGCATAGATTGAGACAAAAACTATTTACTAAGACAGAAATGGAAGTGAGAAATAATAATATACATAATATTATATAAAATAATTACAATATAATACAATATAAATGCTTATACAAGTGAAGAACAACATGCTGAATAAATGTAATGACATCTTAAGCAGATAATATTAATCATGTTTTGTGTGCTGGAAATATTTCTGACATTATTTATTTATTTATTTATTTTTGCCCAGGGAGTTTGTGGGTGCCTCTTCCCTGGAGGTGTTCAAGGTGAGACTGAATGTGGCCCTTGGTAACCTGATCTAGTATTTGATTTAGTGATTGAAAATCCTGCCAGTGACAGGGAGCTAGAACTAGGAAATTTGAGGTCCCTTCCAACCAAAGCCATTCTATGATTTTGTAATATTCATGGATATATAAGTTCTACAGGTGAAAATATTATTTTAATATCAACTCTTTGTTGTTCATTGTTCTTAACACCATTTGGAAAAATCACCACGGTCTTGCATTTCTTCTTTCCGTAGGACTGCCAGTGTTTAAGCTATTTAGGTACTAGTCTCACTAAGCAGATAACTCTTGCAAGTTCTTGCGATAGCAACATATACAGCTGACCAGGGAAAAACAGAACGTTTTCCTTTTAAAAGTCTGAACCTGAAATCAAGAAGCTATTCCAACTAGCAGTTTTGAAATGGAAAACATGTATTTCAACTAGATGGACAATCACAGGATTCAGAGAGACTGAAAAGAGCAAAAATCAGTGTCCTGCCTAAACTTGGAAGAAGAAAAAAAATCTAGAAGCCTGAATCATTCTTTTTTTCCCTCTTACTTACTATTTTTTTTTTCATATTTTATGGTAATGTCCTACACAAGGGTATATATCACCCACAGCCATCATGAATTTGTCAACACAAACCGTGTCAAACCAATCTAATTTTCTCCCCTGACACAGGAACAGGCCTTGTGGCTAGAGACAAAAAAGTTGTCATATCTTGAATCTGGTGGAGTCTTTGATGCTGTCGCACATGACATTCTCTTAATCAAGTTCAGAAAATATGATCTTGTGAAACCTGCTATAACAGATATTAAAATTATTCCAAAAAGATAATAGTACCCGTGCTTCACTAGCACAACCAAAACAATGACTAAACAAAAACCTACATGCACAGCCACAGAGTATTATTGCAAGTAGCCTGATTATGCATGAAATAGTGAATTTATGAAATTTTCAGATTATTTAAATCTGAGATTCCGTAAGAGTAACCTTAAATTTCATTCAACAATTCACTTTTCCCATAAATCTTCTATGCTATATAATGTAATATAGGTACTGAAATAAAGAGTGAGAACGTTGCATACTACAATCAAATAACAGATAAATCTCAAAACCTATTTACTTCATTCGTACTTCAGAATTACGTAATATCAGTTTTAAACATATATTTTTAAATAAATATATTTTAATTGCACATGTTAGATATATTCCTTTGAACAATATTGAAAGTAAATATGTACATCTGGAAAAGAACAAGTCCAGGAAGAAAGCTGGGTCATCTGTCTATGTCAGACTATCCATCATAGAGATATATTTCGGTAGATTTATTGTTAGCATAATTCCTGATGTTTTTTTTTCAACTTAGACTGAAGTCATCACGAACAAGCCTGCCAAGAGCATGGCTACCCCTAGCATACCTACTTATCACGCTCTGGACAGCTTTGTGTTCTCAAATTCCGATGGGGCTGCCTCATACTTTGAGCATGCAATTCCTCCAATTGCAGCACAATTTTGATGGGCTACAATACAATTCTAACCTTATTTCAGACATATTCAGGAAGGTAAAAGTAAGGGAAAAAAGGTAAAATAAAATAAAATAAAATAAAATAAATAAAATAAAATAAAATACTTAGTACCACAAGATATCACAGGGAACATAGATATTATCTGGCATGAATATATTCAAAGTGGATATAGCTGGTCTCTGCCACATGACAGTGGGAAAATTTTCTGAAGCCCTACTCACAAAAATAGCTTCAGTGTACAAGTAACATTAAAGATTTTTGGAAGGACACATTTAAACAGAGAGTACAGTGTTAACCTGGCACACTACAATGAGACAACTTGATCACAGTCAAACATATACTAAGTTATATGCAGAATCCATCCCCAAGGCTGCATGTCTTCTGTGTTCAGGTTAACTGGTAAGGAATCTCAGTAAAAAGAATTTTAAAAAAGCAACAGTAAATAGGGAGAGAGAATTTGGCCCATTTTCTTTTTATTCAGCCTAGAAGAATAGATTCTGGAAAAAGGATGACACTGTTATAATCTGTTTAGACATTGATGTCAAAAGTTAGGTTAATGAAGGTATGGAAAAAATACAGTACACAATTACAAAATTGTTTTTTTTACTTAAGAATGATTGTTTTATCTGTGGAAAATCTAAGACAAAAGTATTTTTTTTTTTTTTTTCCTGGGACCTGATGTGCTTTCAGCAATGAACTTGCACTGTATGCATAATAGTGGTTCCTAAGCATCCATCAAATTTATACAAGAATTTTCAGGAGGATACTGGTAAGTTTTCCTCATCTTAAAAACACGTGATTCACAGAAGAAGAAGAAAAGTGAAAGTAAATCAGTAGGAAATTAAAATATTAAAGAACATGTCACTTATAGTAACATTCTGTGCCTACCTTCACAAATCAGCAAATGGTAGATCTGAGGCATAAATATTCTAGTTCCTGATAACAAGAAAAATACAGTAAAGCACTTGTGCATTTTTCTAAGATGTTTTTTGTTGTTGTTGTTGTTGTTGTTTTTTTTTTTTTCTTTCCAAAATGTTCTCATCCTATCCTGTACTGGATAGCATGGAAAAATGCCACTTGCTTTTCTTCCTTGGCTAGGAGCAGTCTACATAAAAATTGTTTAGTTTAGTAATTTATCAGACATCATTTGTTTGATTAAAAACCCCACAAAATTTATAAGAAATACAATAGAAAGAAAAGATAAAAAATAAACTTTTGAGCTTTTTCCCCATTTAAATTCATTTTCTGTCAGAAGGATTGAAATATTTCTAAGTTAATATTTCCTTTAATACATGATATTCATACGTAATGGAGAGAGGAAAAAGAGGCATCAGCTTTTTTTTTTTCTAATTTATCTTTGGTTCACTTAAGAGGCCATGTACTATTGAAAATATGTTTTTGTGAAACAGGCATTTGCCTCTCTACAATTCAAAATCCTTTCCTGCAACCAGGCACACAGTATGGGTTGCCTGAATTCAAATAAAAAAGAGTGGGACTACATAAAAAACTGAAGTACTTTTAATCTGAATCCCCATTTCAGGAAAGCAAATATCTCACCTCTGTTTTGGGGGGTAATTCTGACTCTAATTTATGTTCTTTGCTCATCCTAACATTCACTGTTCTCCACTCAGATGACCAGTTCTTGGCAACTATCTTGTGTTCATGATCCCAGGAATATAGACAGTTCTAAAACCAGAACTCAATAAGGCAACAAATCTACAGTCTGGATCAAACTAAGCAGATTAGATGTCTGCCCCCTTATGTGGACTATTATAAACCAACAACACCAAAAGTAGTTACTGCCAATTAATTTTCATTCCGATTCAATAATTTCTAACTAAAGAGTGATTGTCTATTTTTAGAAAAGGAATTATTAGGGAATTACAATGTACATTATATGGACTAAAACACTTTTTGCCTTTGTTTTCGTATTTCAGGCTAATGTAATCAGGCAATTTAGATTCAATGCAATCAGAATACAGCGTAAGTTTAGAAGTATATTCAGGAAGGATGACTGAAGGAATCAAAATCTTGTCAGAGAAGCTTCGATATGCTATAATGAGGCATGCACATAGTACATGTGAGGTACATGTACACATAGTACAAGTGACTTTATTGAGTACAATAAAGGTGAAAGGAGGATGCTGACATAGGCAAAGGATGCGACGTTTGAAGAAAAGTTGGAGGCTAAGTGCTGTGGTTTTGCTAGAATCATTCCCTGTTTGTGAAGATATGACTACTGCTCACTCACTGCAAGGTAAGATCAGTGCCTTCGAACTGAAACTAGTCTATACACAATGACTTAGTAGTAACACACCAAGTGTTTCTTAAAATACCAATAAGGGGAGATGTTTCACAAAGTGTAACACTCACATGGTGAATCCAATCTCTAAAAGAGTTTGGTCATTCATTGTCTGGTTGATGATCAGAATATCCATTCCAAAGACTCAAAGGCATCTTTGGTTAGGCCTGATAACACTCCACATATTGCTGCTTTGGTGAATTCTGGAACTTGCTAGAAGAGGCTGCCCAGAGAAGCTGTGAGAGCCCCATCCCTGGAGGTGTTCAAAGCCAGGATGCACGGGACCCTGGAAAGGGTGATCTAGTGGAAGGTGAACTACGGCAGAGGGTTGGAATCAGATGATCTTTAAGGTCCTTTCCAGCCTAAACCTTTCTGTGATTCTATGGTTCTATTAATTCTTATGATCAATTGGCTCATATATAACTATCCTGGTTTATGTAGTACCTGTTTCTGCTGACTAGCTTATACTAAATGCAAACCATCTCAAGTGCTCCGTAGTCTAATGTATCTTAAATACTACAGAAGACTGTTCTATGTTCATTAATGTTCTAACCCAGTTAATTCCACCTTGCTTTCCCTTTAAGAATTTATAGAATACTAATATGCAGAAGATTCATTAAATTACACTGCTTTTTCAGGCTGAGGAGGCATTAGTAAGGCTAAAAAAAGTCTTAGCCTCTGGCACCCCTGGAGAGCATCTAGTCTAGCATCCTTCTCAAAGCAGAATCAGCTGAAGGAAGTTGCTCAGGGCTGTGTCTGTTCTTTACTTCCCCCATTAGGTGTTTATTCACACAGCAAAGGTTCCCCCAACACATCTTGCGTGAACACTTACAGTTCTCTTGATCTCTGCTGGTACACCACATCTTCCAATCCTTTAATCATTGTTCCTCTTCGTTGGATTCACTTCAATGATTTTCTGATGATGGGGTGTTTTTTTTGGTGTTTTTTTTTGTTTGTTTTTTGTTTGGTTTTTTTTTTTTGTTTGAATAAAACAGGTAGTTGGGTGTCATGGTTTTATGGCCATCAGTATTCCACATCATAACATCATGTTATGATTAAATTAAAGTGCTAATGTCCCAGTTCAACAGACTAAAGAGAAGACACTACATTCCCCAGAAGACTCTTTGCTGTGCTGATATCATTCTTGCACAGGGGGGAACACATATAATGCGCTGTCAGGTCATCTGACTTCCTTTTTGCTTTCCTTCATTGCTCTTCTGCTTTGTCTCTCCTCGCTGCTGCCCAACTGCATGTGCTGCTTCAGCATTACTGTAAGGCCTACAGCTTTTTTTTTTTCAGATACTCTCTCTCATTATATTTAGTAAACTAATTTGTTCCTCCTCAGATCGTTGTCGCTGCTCTTTTCTTTAATTATTTTGGGGTCCCCTGTTTCCCTTTTCCAGAGGCGTGGACTTTGTGAAGTCCCTCCGCCCCATTAGTCATGGAACCAGGCCAAACCAGCCCGTAAACCATTGACACCGGGGATGAGTTGCATTTCTTGTAGCAGTACAAATGACAGGACTGAAATTACAGTAATGTATTGACAACATGCAACTGTCTTGGAAGAATTAGTGATCCACAGTAAATTAGATGAGATTGTTCTTGTATATTTCAAACTTTCGGTGTTTCTGTATGCATTTATCATTATAAGCAAACCTATGCATTATTTCGCAAATATCAAGACAAGCAGAAAGATAAAACAGAAGCTCTTAGTGAAATAATAGCATTTGTCCATAAAATGAAAGCCAGCTCTTGTGACTGGTTCCCTCTTCACTTGTTCCTTAAGTGAAATTGATCTTCATTACTCAAAGACTGCAAGCATCTCAAACTTTTTTTTTTTTTTTTTTCTGTAATGAGACCATTTAACTTGTACACCAGGCTATCAAAATGCACAAATTTTCACCAACTTTTGTCATTTATTAACTTAACTTCAGATGAGAGAATAACAGTGTCACATAGCATGAAATGGAGCTGATCTGTATCCTTCTCTGTTCTTTCTTTTTTCTCCTGCAGCTCTATGTACTTTCAGGAGAAACAAGAATTTTAAAAAATGAAAAAGACTGTAACACATGTAAAAGACATACATATATATTTTTCCTGTTTCACTAAGAATTCTTAGTATTCTTCAGCCAACATGATAGTAAATACATTTCTGTCATTCTGTTTTGGTGAAGTTTCAGGTTCACAAGATCTTACAAAATAGGCACACATATAGAAAATGGACCTGACGTTTTTGAGGCATTTTTATAGGATCATAGAGTCACAGAATCAAAAGGTTGGAAAGGATCTACAAGATCATCTAGTCCAACAGTCCTCTCATAACCATTGCTACCACAAGCCACTAAACCATATAGACATTTCTACAGACATAGGTTGCATTTGAATCATCTTCTGTTAAGGACAGCCCACAAATCTACAACAAGGCTATGATTATGACCTTTTACCTGTAGGGGATCAGACACAAAGAGAAGTCAGAAGTATTCCCTTGGTAAACTAGTAAGAATTTGTTAGGAATGGATGAAAAACTTTTTTCCCTACATCAGGAAAGACGCTGATTCCCTCCTACCCCCTTGATTGATTCAGATAAAAGGTTTCCGGGGACCACTTGTGGAACACTGCTGTATGTGCATGTAAACTTTAGAAATAAACATCCTTAATTATAGAAGCATGCCAGATTTAGACATCAAACTGAAAAAGTATGGAAAAATGGACATTTTAAAATAGAAATATTATTTTAACGCTTACAGAATCTCAACCATATGTAGTTATGGGAAAGTTCACTAGTTAAATCATGACAGTATTTTAAGCACTATTTTGAAATCAGTGAAATAGGTAAAAAATAGAAGTTATACCCCAGGTATTTAACACAGTTTCTCAGTCCATTGCACTATGGCAGCCACCTTTAACAGCCTGAATAAAATCTTTGAAGAAGTTCTGTCTTTTTTCTTTCATTATTGTCAGAGTTTCCCTACATCTTATTCTGATCTACATTATTTTTATAGAAGTCAGAGAAACCAATCACTCAAAACTTCTGATATATTATGTGAGATCAAAATTGAAACTACTCTTTTTATATATTATTTAGAGAAGATTAAGAAACCACTGTAATGATAGGCAGTTCAGATGAATCCTCAGTCTCAGGATCATGCAAAGTATTTCATCCAATCCCGTGCATATCTTCCTAGAAGAATAAAAAGTCAAGTGTGATAAACTGTCTTGGGAATCTAGAGAATTCCCAATTAAATGAAAGCTGACAAAAAGTTGTTCCTTCAAGAGAGGCAAGAGAAAAGACTCTGGGAATTACAGACTTGTCAGTCTCACTTCAGTGCTTGGCAGAATCATGTAAAGATCACTCTGTAAAGATTATTTCCACAACGACAGTACAGTTACATGAACAGATTCATGAAGGGAAAAACCTGTTTAATGAATTTAATCTTTTTTTTTGTGAGAAGGTTACACAACCCCCCTGACCAAGTGTAGCCAGTTGATGCAATTTTTGGATTTCAGCATAGCTTTCAATATCAGTCAATATCATCCTTCTGGATGATGGCAAGTTGGCTGTGGGTCAGTAGATAGCCAAAAGGGCCAGCTGTACTCTGGGGTGCATCAGGCACAAATAGTGCTAGTCATCCAAGAGTAAAGATTGTCCCACTCTGCTCTGCACTGGTGCTGCCTCACCTAAAGTACTGTGTGGAGTTCTGGGCATCACAGTACAAAAAGGACATAAAATTATTAGTTGAACAGACTTTCCAGAGAAGTGGTCATAACACCAAGCCTGCTGGAGTACAAGAAGCAGTTAAAAAGCAGTCTCAAGAACAGTTTGAATTTTGGGCAGTTCTCTGTGGAGTCAGAAGATAGGCTTGATGATCCTTGTGGGTCATTTACAAATCAGGATAGTCTATGAGTCTATGATCTCTGCATGTCTTCCAATCATTGCTTCTGTGTAGAAATGTGACATGGTATTGACATTTTAACTGCTTGTTTTAATAAACGTTTTAGTTAAGTGACATGTTCTTCAAGGCAATTTTTAATTACATTACGATTAAACATTTTTTTTTAATTATTCATGGGAATCTCAATAGCATTTTGAATTAAGAAACTCAAGAAACTTTTTGCAAATAAGGTGAATTCCCAGTTATTTATTATGATAGAAAAATGCACAGAATAAACAAATGATACGTTTGTTTATTTTTAATGAATTTCTTGAATATTTTATGTTTAACAGGAATCTTTTGTAACTGTACTTATTCTCTACTATATTACGTGACTCAGATTTCTCACTTGAAAATGTCCTTTAATAGTCCAGATTCTGGGATAAAGCTGTCTTCTTATTTTTCCTTAAAGTACTGGCTCTATTGTCTGTTCCATCTGATCAGTGCTAGGATTCAGGATTTTCACCATCAGTTCTAGCATTATTCATTATATGTCATATATTGCAGAAACTGTATCTTATGATTCAGTATGCATTTTTGTGCAGGATTAAAAGATAACTATAATAACTGTATCCAAAGAATGGTTAGGATATATGTAAATATGTACGTATACATATACATATACATATACATATACATACATACACACACACGTACATGTATATAATGGAATAAAGCTACATTCCAGTTTTTTCATGCACACTCTGTAAAACTGATCTCAAAGACACAAAGAGGCAAGTTAGAAAATTGGTAGGATAATTGTTATTGTTGTCATTTTAGTGGTGGATTTAATATATTAATTTATTTACTTTTGATATATTTTTCTCTTCATTCTATTTTGCAGTGTATTGGAGATAACAGCGAGGGGGAAGTGGTGTTTCTTTGGTTTTGATATTCTTAGAATGTGCTTTGATTTAAATTAGAATAAATATAGTAATATCTATGCTTACATATCTGTAGAAAAGTTGTGTTTTTTGTTTTTTTTTCTGTCCAGTTCATTTCCACCTACCATCTCAAATTACCCTAGAGACACCTGTTCCCAGTTCTGATGATACGACAGTTTTCAGCTAATAAGCTATGGCTTTTTGAGAAAATTTTCACTGATATGTATCTTTGGTATTTTAGCTTTTTGCTCATCTGCAAATAGTTATATTCTCTCTGTTTGCTAAAAGACAGTACTACATTTTTTAAAATAATATTAATTACCTGGTAACATGTGTAGACATGTATCATTACAAAGTTTTCCTTAAAACTTATATTTTTGTGCAGTCAAGTGTCAAGAGAAATGTGGCTGCCAGCGACGACAATCAGGGTGAATGGACGACGAGATGATAGCTCCCAAAGCACCTACGGTTAGGCGGACAGAATAACGGACTGACACTAATATCCGTCTTCCAGCTTTATTACATGGAACAAAAGAAGAACAGAAAAAACCCCAACCGACCTGCAAAGCGAACATTCTTACAGCTCTAAACAAACACTGCTGAGCAGTGTTCCCCTTGGCATTGTGTCCAGTTTGGATTGGTTGTTGCCAGACTTCATTAAAAGTACCTCATTAACTCCCATCAGGGTCAGCTCAAGTAGCCTCTTGGTACACTGGGTTGCTCATGATCAGCAGATCATGGCCCGGCTTCATCAGAAACATCTCCGTAGAGAAAGCCATTAAATATCATAGTCTTTTTTGTTTATAGAAGTAGGTCTGAAAAAAAAAAAAAAAAAAAAAGTCTCCATACAGCATTTCCTTAGTTCTTTTTGCACTACATACAGAAAAAAATAAAGACTCCCAGAGTCACTGAAGAGAAGTAGAAAAAAATACATTAATAAAAATCTAAAAAATCGTACATCTTGATAAAGTGGAACAGAGAGTCTGACTATCTTCTGAAAGCATAGTAAATGTTCACAGACTTTTTAGACATAATTTGTTAGAAATGCATTTAAAATTCAGGGTTTTTTTGCTGTTTGTATTGTTACTGATATTATTTTTTGAGGCAATTCCTTTATAACTATTGTTTAAAAAGAAAAAAAAAAAGTAAAAAAATATTTCTTTATTTCTTCCATAATAACTTTACGCAAATTCCCAACAGAGATTTTGTCTTACTCTTCTGAATAGTCAGCCTTCAAACATGAGTGTAATCCATCTGTGAAATACTAGCTTCATGCCTGTAACAGCTTTCAGTAGTCTTTTTCTTTATTTGTCTTTCTTTATTATTTTTTCTCATAGAATCTAAAATGGACTCACTCATTCATATACAGGAAAGATTCAGCTATTTTACTTTATTACCATTTCTCTGATTTTTACTGATTTTTTACTGTTTTTTACTGTTGACTGAGACAGAAAATTCTACATGCTGTAGTGTGTGAGCAGCTCTGAAATACTCATGGTTTTGCGGCAACTTGATTTTTATTGAGAACATACAGATAAGGCCAACTTCTAGCTGACACAAATTTTATACTTAAAGTATTCACTCTAATTTACTGACATTAATTTAATTTTAAATAGCTATATATCAGTCTTGTATTAAGCATGTTTCTTAAAAATTCTGTCTAAACTCCTGTATGTCTGACTTCAGTTCACTTGTTCTTTCTTCTTTTTCAGTTTAAAAAACACAGTTTTTATTCATCAGTCTTTGGTGAATCCAGATTCTGGCATTCCAAACCTTTCCTTATCTCTGTAGAGATATTTCCTTTTCACTCTGATGTGCCACTTCTCTTAAAATAATAAACTAATATTTGTAAGGAATCTGTCGCTTACCAAATTAGATTTATTTATTTTGGAGATTCAACATTTCTTTCAAGTTTCACAGAATCATGGGATCACAGCATGGCTGAGGTTGTGTGACCCCTGGAGGCCATCTGGTGTAAGCCTCTTGTTCAAGTCGGGACACCTAGAGCTCTCTGTTTACGACCATGTCCTGATCTTTTTGAATATCACCAAGGATATCAGTAACCTGAAAAGGTGGAGTCCCATAAAAGCAATAGCAGTTGTGAAGAAACAGAGAGAAACTCAATTTAATTTCATTATTGTAATGTCCCATATTTCCAGATTGCTGTGGAATATGTAGTAGGATGTCTTCAGTTTGTGTTAAGGTACAGTGGCAGGAAGGAAGGGAGGAAGGGAGGAAGGGAGGAAGGGAGGAAGGGAGGGAGAAGTCATGAAAACCAGAAATGGCCTTCGAAAATGAAGTCCATTTGAACTCATTGACTTTTTATCTAAAAGAGGCCAAAGATCTCAGACTCTTATTTAATCATATTTCCAATTTCATTTATACATTATTTATTACTGAATATTAACAGTAATGATTTGTACTTATGTTTAATAAATGAAACATATTAATAAAGTGTCCATTAGGGTGTAACAGAATAGTGCACTGATATGTTATAATACTTTGTTAAAGGATGATATGCATACTTGCAAAATTTGAGAATAAAAAATATGCATAGTGCCCAGTAGCTAATTCTCAGTGTTACATGGTAAATGTAGCTACACCCTTAAAAGTTGTGCATACATTTCCTTAGGAGAAAGAATAATCTGATGGAAACTACAAGATGTACAATAATTAGGAAAATAAACAAAATTTGGAATTGGATTTGTTAATCTCAATCATATATATGTATGTATGTATAGACTGAATTATGTATGTTCTCACTACGTAATATAGAGTCATAGAATCATAGAATCACTCCGGTTGGAAAAGACCTTAAAGATCATGAAGTCCAACCACAACCTTACCATACTACCCTAACTAACAACCCTCTGCTAAATCATGTCCCTGAGCACCACATACAGTTTTCAAACACATCCGGGGGTGATGACTCAACCACCTCCCTGGGGAGCCTATTCCAGTGCTTAACAACCTTTTCTGTAAAGAAGCGTTTCCTAATATCCAACCTAAACCTCCCCTGGCACAACTCAAGGCCATTCCCCCTTATCCTGTAACCTGTA
Organism: Alectoris magna; assembly: GCA_030625065.1. Lineage (NCBI taxonomy): Eukaryota > Metazoa > Chordata > Aves > Galliformes > Phasianidae > Alectoris > Alectoris magna. The sequence goes on from CM060560.1 coordinate 69,093,526, forward strand.
ACCAGTGAGAAGAGACCAGCCCCACTCTTGCTGTAAGCACCTTTCAGATAGATAGATATTAAAAGAGATCAATAAGGTCTCCCCTCAGCCTCCTTTTTTATTCTTTGATATTTCAAATAATAATAAATGTGTGCTATCCACTCATTACAATACATAAAGAAATTAAAATATCCATAAAGCAAAGCAAAACAAAGAAAAACAAAAACTTGTATGTTCACAATAAATAATAGATTTTTATTTTTACAACAAAAATACATGATAACAGATCAAGAATTTATTTTTTGAGATTGGAAAACTGGAAAGGAAAGCAGTTTGATTTGCTTTACAATATCTCCCCTGACCTCACAGGAGTAAATAAATTCTTACTTAAACCATCATTTCCCCTTTACCCACCCCTTACACCTCACATTTCTATTTTTCTATTTATGTCTTTTATGCCTACTTCATTTAATGGTTAAAATCAAGCTGTCACTAATGCAGATTTTCCTTTTCCTCCCTTCCTTCCCTCCTTCCAGATATTTAATGGATTTCTGGGTGAGATCACCTGAGAAGCTCTCCTTGGGGGCAAAGCAGTGTAGCAAACTGGCAGCTCTTTAAGGATGCTATGATTCTATGATTCTATGAAATATTTGTTTAATCCTTTTCAGATACAACAATAACAACAGGAGCATATGAAAACAGAGTGAGAGAACCAGATATTTTGCTTCAACTCAAATCATTATTTTTTTTAATTTTTCTTCGGGTGATTTGATATTTAGGTTTCATTCTTAATTTGAGTGAATGAAACAAAATTTCAAAACCATGATGTCTTTTACAATACTTTTTTTTACAACAATTTCTTTTCTGTTCAAATTAGTATTTTTGAAAGCAAAATCCAGTTATTAGTCTCTGCAAATGTCTAGACTTAAATGCCTTAGCTAACACTTGAAGGGAACTTGCTATCAAAGCTCAGGACAAATACAGGTCAAATGGGAATATTTGGTTGATTAAGCCATCCATTTTATTTCTTCTGCTCATTTCTCTTTTCCCTTTACCTTCACACCTCACAGCTTCTAGTGCTATGGTGCACATCTTCTGTACATAGCAGTTTCATTTATAAAACAGTCTTGATTTGCTCCTTTAATAAAGTTCATCCTATGCACTAAATGAAGCAAGGAGCATGTGAATGAGGCAAAATATCGAATTTTATCTGCCTAAATGCATGCATGATAGAAGCGCTAGCAGTATTCTTTCAGTCATGGTTTGGTAATGCGGGAAGCAACTTCACTTGGTTTTATATAAAACTTCATAGGCTTCATTCAAAATATAAAGATTACATAGTTATTATTTTGTTAAAAATTTTGCTTCATCATTTCAATCTTTGAACCCCTAAAACAGTCCCTAATTGTTTGTCCTATGTGAATTTATCCTTATAAACTACACAATGCTTATCTGAAATCTGAGGAACATCTCTGGAACTGAACTGGCAGTAAGGTAGGTACTGCAGATCTTTCTGAGAAATCAGTGGCTAAGCTGATGGCTTTCCTCATAAATATTCATTTATTTATTCATTCAGTTCCTGTGTTATGTAGTTTTCCTGTTGGCATTTGAGTTTGTAGAAAAAACTCAACATCTCCTGATTCTTTGTAGATGCCACCTTTCTGTATATCCACAATAAAAATAACAGAAATCTACACATATCTTTCCATAAACTGATGGAAAGATTATTATAAAGTGCAGGACGTGGTAATGACGGTGGTGTCTTCACAATAAAGCTGGATGATCATAGATTCTGAGAGTAAAGAATGGTTAAGCTAATGTTTATACAGTGAGAAAGTCAGAATTTCAGAAAAGTGCTTAAGGTACTTCAGCCAGAGCTCTATCCGTAGCTTACATAACTTCTCACATTCTTTGGTGAATAGGCTCTCTTGTTTGCTTGTTTGTTTTTGTTTTTGTTTATTGTTCAATATGTCTAAAATATTGATGTAAGATTCTATAGGTACAGTCTGTGAGTAGCTCTAGGTTTTCGGTACTGTCTACAAAGAAATAAAAAATACAATAAAATAATTGCAATACACAGACCAGAAACGGACAGGAAATGATAGTTTCTGACAGTTTATAACTCAGAAAAAAATTAAATTAATTTTCATGAAATGGATTTCACATTTAAAGTCATATCATATTTGATGTCAATACTCACTGAGGGGAAAAAGAACCACGAAACAGTTTCATATTTCTCTATGTTGTTAAATGCTAGGTAAGCTTAATACAGAAGCTGTCACATGTAAAATACTATGATATATCATGTAACAAACTGCCATGAAGAACTGAGAAAGCTATAATAGCAAGATAAAACTATCATACTACATTTTCAGATGAGTGCCCATCTTTTTTGCAACACAGTTTGCAAGTGCAATTTATCTGTGACTGCTTATCTGCATAGTGACATCACCATCTGATTGAAGGTACAAATTCATTTGAACAATATGAGCAAAGTTAGAAGATTTACTCTGAAATACTGGTGATTTTTTTTTTCCTGTTTTTGTTGTTGTTGTTTTGTGTGTTTGTTGTTGTTGTTGTTTTGCAATACATGTGACTTTTCAGGGTAAGAGGTAATGCAAATTTGACAGCATACTTTGGTGAGAAAGTGCAGGGGCAATGCACCTGGATTACTTTCATTATATTTTGTATTTATGAGCTCCTATAATCAGCTACAAAAGTAAGTTTGTGTTTCCCAGAACACCTTCAAAGAAGAACAGTAAAGCTGATGAAGAGCCTAGAATATAAGACAGTTGCTAAGGGAACTAAGATTGTTCGATCTGAAGAAGAGGAGGCTGAAGGGAGATCTCATCACTCTCTGCAATTATCTAAAAAGAGATTGCAGAGAAGAGGGTGTTAGTCTTTTTTCTCATGTGACATGTGTTAGCATGTAAGATGCTCTCAAGTTATACCAAAGAAGGTTTAGACTGGACCTCATGAAGAATTTCTTAATGGAGAGGGTGGTTAAGCATTGGAATGGGCTTTCTAGGGAAGCAGTCGAGTTCGCCTCCCAGGAGGAATTTAAGAGATGAGTGGATGTGGTACTAAGAGATATGGTTTACTGATGGGACTCAGTAAGTCAGGTTCATGGTTGGACTTGGTAATCTTCAAGGTCTTTTTCAACCTAGATGATTCTATGATTCTATTAGCCTGTTTTGAGGTCCCGGTTTCATATATGGTCAATTGGCATACAGATGAAATTCCTCCTTAGAGAACCCAGGTCAGGGGTTATATTTGTTTGGACTTGTATGTCTCTGAAATGAATAGCATTTACCTTAGCCAGAAACCAGGAATGTGACAGACAAGGTACTAAAGCAAGTTATGAAATCTGTGTAATAATAATAATAATCCTCTCCCTATTAGGCAAAATGAAACAAAACCAACCAACCAACCAAAAAAACCCAAACAACAACAACAAAAAAACAACAACAACAAAACAACAACAACAAATTCACAACAAACAGCACAGAACATCCCTGTCAGCATAGTTATTTCTGTTTGTTCAAGACCAAGTCTAAGACAGAATCACAGAATCACAGAATCACAGAATGACCCGGGTTGGAAGGGACCTCAAGGATCATGTAGTTCCAACCCCTCTGCCTAGTAGGGCCACCAAACATGCACATTTACTAGATCAGGTTGCCCAGGGCCCCATCCAACCTGGCCTTAAACACCTCCAAGGACGGGGCATCCACAACCTCCCTGGGCAGCCTGTCCCAGGGCCTAACAACTCTCCTAGTAAAGAACATCCCCCTCACATCCAACCTAAATCTTCCCTCCTTCAACTTGGATCCGTTTCCCCTAGTCCTGCTATTGTCAGCCCTTTCAAAGAGTTTATTCTCCTCCTGGGTGTAGGTTCCCTTCAGGTATTGAAAGGCTGCAATGAGGTCACCCCGCAGCCTTCTCTTCTACAGGCTGAACAAGCCTAACTCCCTCAGCCTGTCCTCATAGGGGAGGTGCTCCAGCCCCCTGATCATCTTCATGGCCCTCCTCTGGACCCTTTCCAAAATCTCCATGTCCTTCTTGTACAGAGGGCTCCACACCTGGACACAGTACTCCAGATGGGGCCTCACAAGAGCCAAGTAGAGAGGGACAATCACCTCCCTATCCCTGCTGACCACCCCTCTCCTGATGGAGCCCAGGATCCCATTTACTTTCCGAGCTGCCAGAGCGCACTGCTGGCTCATGTTAAGTGTCTCGTCCATCAGGACCCCCAGGTCCTTCTCTGCCGAGCTGCTCTCAAGGACCACTCCTCCCAGCCTGTACAGGTGCCTGGGTTTCTTCCAGCCCAAGTGCAAAACCTTGCACTTTGCTGTGTTGAACCTCATTAGGTTCACCTGAGCCCAGCTTTCCAGCCTGCCGAGGTCCTTCTGAATGGCATCACTTCCTTCCACTGTATCAACCGCACCACTCAGCTTGACCTATAAGACCTATAATATTATATCTCTCACCAAGAAAATCTGTAGTTTAGACACTTAAATCATTCACAGAGTTTTGAATTGATCCAATCAAATGCAAATCATAGAACAAGAAACCTAATGTACTGAAGTGAATCAAATATATTTTGATGATGAAGAAAAACAAAAGCCTGATACATTTTATTTAAAATATGAAAAATTATTTATTTAATAAGAGGGGGGAAAGCAGAAATAAATAGTAAACAGAGAAGGCTGTGTGTATTTGAGTGAAATATATTATTTAATTAAAAAAAAATTCAGGTTTGACTTTTTCGTTCTGAGTTGAACAGCAAAAACAAAACAAAACAACAAAAAAACAACCCTTCTTTTTTCTTTTCTTTTCTTATGTATAGTTATGGCCAGATCATAGAGGATTATGATATAACATTAAACATAGAAACTGTCACTCAAAGTTTTACTATTCTTTCAGTTAACTTCTGATGCTATAAAAAAAATCATTTATTCAATTTTCAAGGAAGAAATAATATTTTTTGCATTTACTTAAGATACAATGCATAAAACAAAAAAAGAGTAATCATACTTTTGTTTGAAAATCCATGAAATTCTGCAGCTACAATAATTATTATTTTGACTAACTGCAGGAACAATTGTTGAAAATTCTGTACAAAATACGAACAGTTCTGAATATACATTCTACGCAATTCATGGAAGACTAGGTGTCATTCTATGCAATTAAATGATTAAAAATAAATTCTTTAAGATAATGTAAAGTAAGTTATGAAGTAACTCAGTGAAAAGCACGGCTTAAAGTGTTCCAGTTACAGGAAGTGTTTACACTACAATGGACTGCACATTTTTAATAAAATGTACACCTCCTAGAATAAACAAGGAGCATTATTATTCTTTCCTTCTTTAATAGCCCATGTTTACAGTAGTCACTTAAGGTACAGAAGACTTCAGCTTACTCTCCAGTTTGATAAGATTCAGACTTCCAGTTTTTGTCTTACAAATGAATGTCTAACCATTAGGCAACAAGTTAAACTTGTTGTGTGTTGTGTTTTAATGGAACCAATAAAATATGCAGGTAACATTAATTCATACTGCTGTCGTGCCCTCAGGAGATTTGATGGTACATTTTATTTTGACCTTTTTGAAACATCTTTATTCAGCAAATTTGGGTTGGAGTTCTTACAAGAAAGATTTATTGACAAATTAAAAGAGAAGTTTTAGAAAATGCTGCACGATAAGCCTTTGATAAATGTCTAGCTATCTGGATATATGTATGATTGTAAGACTAAACACAAATATATTTACAAGAGAGAATTTTTTTAAAAGAATTTAATACACAATAAAGGGATCTGAGGGTGCTTTTGTCAGCAGATTCAACATGAGTCAGCATGGTACTCTGACAGCCAAGATAGCCATCTGTATTTTGAGGTACACTAAACACAGCCAGCCAGTCAAAAGATTCTCCTACTGCATTTAGTGCTGTTGAGGACTAATTTCAAGTATTGTGCATAGTTCTGGGCTCCACAATGTAAAAAATGTATAGATCTATCTCCATATGCACATTGTTTGATTTTCTCTTTTTGTAAAAAGAATAGACCTCATTGCTAAAGCGCTAGTGCCTTGATAAAGCTATCATGGCAGGAGAAACTGCATATTAAATTTAAGGAGGTCCCAGTGCCACAGTATGGTTTTTACATGAATGCTAGTGCCATAATGTATTTTTGTACAAGTTGCTTCATGAGAAAAAAAATTAAACTGAAAATTAGGCAAAGATTTGGTGAATTATAAATAGCTGCAATACACAGGGCAAATAAGAATGCAAGATTAAAGTAATCAATCACAAGTAGTTTTGTTTATTTTTCAATTTAATGAAGTGCTCAGCAGGGAATACTGAATCTAATTGGTAGACAGGTGGACAAGATAATAAATGCCATACAATTGTATCAAAACACCAACTGTTTTGATTATTTTCTTTATGGAGTAGAATTTAAGGTTTCTGAAAGAATTAGGGATTTTGGATTACTTATAAACACTAAGGGACCTGCTTTTAGAAGTGAACTCATTACATATATTAGCATATCTTGATTCACATTTTACTCTGCTCTAATACAATCATGCTTTTACATTATTTGTTAAAATAAGCATTGAGTCCCTAATTTTTGTCAGTTTAAGATAAACAAAAGGTCGGGGGGGGGGGGGGGGGGGGGGGGGGAAGGCTCTGAAATACAAAGCCAGATCATGCAGTGCTTGTGTCTGACCAGCTCTCCCTACTTTGCCTCCATTATCCTCACTTTCCCTGCTTTCTGCCTGTCCTGACTGTTTGGGCAAGCAAATGAACCTGGAGTAACAAGTGAAGTGTAAATTCAGCTCTGAGCTTTCTTATGGCTGAATTACTCCTTCCAATTGAATAGATAGGACCTACCAGTTGTTAAAAATATGCTAAAATTCAAAGACTTTCTCATATGGAAGTCTGATCTACACAGATTTCATACCTTGCCATTCAATATATGCATTGTGAAGGAAAAACTAATTCGTAGTTAATAGGTGATATATATATCACAGGTGATATATATATTTTTTTCAGTCCTGTAGCATTTTGGCTATGTTCTGAACACTAGAAATTGTCAGGTACCCAGAAAGTATGTAATATAGTTAAAAAAATACTGTACTATGCAATTCAGAGAGCAAATATGTTTCCTTTTTCTTTGACTAGACCTGAATGTTCTGGATGAAGAAGTCATTTCTTAGATGAAATTGATTCATGTCCTCTCTCTCACAAAAAAGTCAACTAAATAAATATTTCTAAAGCAGTAGGGTTTTGTTTTGTTTTGTTTTGTTTTGTTTTGACAAACATAAAACAGAAATGGTTGTCTATTTTGTTTTTCTACCCAGCTGATCCTTTACTACTTTCTGTTTTCCTGTTTACATTTGTGATAACAGACTCCTCGACCATTTTTACAGTCTGAATGAAACCTTCAAAACCTAAGCAAAACCTATGAATCCATGTCACTGTAGTTACTCTTCACCCACGTATTTAATAATAACTAAAAGATCAGATGTTTGTGTTTTGGCTTGGGTTTGTTTTTTTTGTTTGTGTGTGTGTGTGTGTGTGTTTTATGGTCTTCCCCTGCAACCTTTTTTTTTACCATCCCATTACAACCTTGCAACCTCTTTTTAATTCCCTTGTATTGTGAAACATAGTTACTGAAGTGTCCTGCAATCACTGTATTTGTAAGTAAGAAAACTACAGTGAATTTAGATACAAATTTTAATTGTAACAAAAAATCAAAACTTAATTCCATATTAATTCGTAGTCTCATATTCAACTTTTTAAAATAAGATTACAGTGCCTTTAAAAGTAACAGTCTTAACAGCAGATAACTGAGTTTAAATCAGAAACTTGATTTTGTATATCTGTGTTTTATGTTAGAGGAAATAAATTTTACTTTCCAAGTAAGTTGTTTTGAGACTTAATCATTTAGATTATATAATAACTGAAAAAAGCAACTCAAATAAAGATACAGAAACAAAAATAAAAGCTAATCTAATTTAAAATCATTCAAGATATTAAAGCAGATTTATTGACTTACTTTCCTCGAATGACAAATTCAATTTTTATCTCATTACAGATTATAGAGTTATAAGATCACAAGAACTAGTCATTACAAACTTAAATTGTGTGTCTATCAAAATAGTTAGAGCATGGAAGTGTCAAATCCTCTTTATTTTCTATAAAATTAAACTAGTGAAAATCTAACCAAATTCAATAAGCTTTGACTACTTTAACCTCATAATTGCTAGTTACTATCAGGTGAATAGTTCATTTAAATTCAACTATAAATGAAGAAAAACAGTCACTACTATCAGTATAGAAGTCAATGTATTCAGAGGAAAACACAGAAGATTCTGTGTGAAAGACACTTTTTTTATGTGAAGCTGCAATGCTGCCCAGAGGGGTTGTGAAGTTTCCTTCCTTGTTCTTGGAGATCTTCAGAAGCCATCTCGACACAAGCCTGGGCCGCCTATTCTAGGTGACTCTGCTGGAGCAAGTGAGTTGACTTCAGGATGCCCCTTTCAACTTCAACCATTTTGCAATTACTCAAAATCACCTAGAACACAAAAGCCAAATCTGTACACCAGACCTTTCCCTTTGAGAAAAGGAGTACCAGCAGCATCATTCTTCTTTGTTTTACTGACTTTGTAGGACAATGAGACTGCAAAAAATGTTCTGGATCATTTCAGTGAAGTCCTTGCTTGATATGTCCATATATGTCCAATATACAGTAATTTCAATATAATTCCTTCAGCATCTTTGCAAGTGGTTCCAACATCTTGCTGTTTAAAGGGTCAAAAATCTGTATCCGATTTTCAGCAAAAAACAAACAAACAAACAAACAAAAAACCTCATTAAAGCCCGTTTCTTCATTCTGTTTCTTGTCCAGGGGAATTTTCTCCACCCAATTCATAAGCAGTCTGTTTAGCTACATACCCAGGTTTGCATAGAAACAGTGAGAGATTCTTTAGTGGTTGTAAGCATAACAGAAAACTTTCAGACTCGCTGCTGGATTGGCCAATGGCAAGCTGACAGCAGATTTTCAGTAAGAAAGCTGTGGATTAAGTAGTTATCCTTCCTCCTTACTTTTCAATGAATTTATATTTACAGGGCTACACTAACACATAAAGTGACTGGAGCTGTTGATACCTTCAAGGGTTCAGAGGCCTTACGGAGAGATCTAGGCAAATTAGAGGTATGGGCAATCACCAGCAGTATGAAGCTTAATAAGAACAATTGCCAGATTCTGCACCTGGGACAGAAAAATCCTGGATACACATGAAAACTAGGGAGCAAGAGGGTGGAGAACAGCCTGTGGAAAGGGATCTGGCAGTTTTTGGCTGACAGTAACTTGCGTATGAGTTAACATAGTGCCCTGACAGTCAAAATGGTGTACTGTATCCTGGGTTGCGTCATGCACAGTACTGCCAGCTGGGTGATGGGAGGGATTGACCCATTCTGCTCTGTGTTGTGCAGCCTCACCTTGAGCACTGTATGCAGGTTTGGAGACCACAGTAGAAGGCACAAAACTATTAAAGAATATACAAAGGAGAGCTAAGAAAGTGATGAAGGGTCTAGAGGGTAAGATGTATGAGGAAAACCTGATGGCACTTTGTTTAGCCCAGAGAAGAAGAAAAGTGAGAGAAGACCTCATGGTGGCCATCAGTTTCTTAACAAGGCGAGCGAAGGAGCAGCTCTGAGCTCTGCTTTCCGGTGAATGTGACAGGACCTGAGGGAATGGCATAGAGCTGTGTCAGGGGAGGATCGTGCTGGTTGTTAGGTAAAAGTTATTCACCAGAGGCCGTTGGGCATGGAACAGGATCCCTAGAGCAGTGGCCATGTATCTTGCTCCAATTTATAGGAGAGAGAAGTTCTTTGGTATATGTATATCCAGCGTGAGATTAAGGAACAATAGTTCAAATGTTGGTCCGATCAACATTTGAAACTTGTAATAAACCAAGTTTATTACAAATCTTAATCAGGGAGATGGGGAGGACAGATGATTTAGGGTGATGGGGAAGGGAAGGCAGACAATAGAAAAGATAGAAAGAGGCAAGAATTGCGTAAAGCGGGGATAGTCACCACCAGGATTCAGCAGAGGTCCCATTGCAAGATGTTCCGATGGTCTGAGGCAAAAGCTCGGGGGGGGGGGGGGGGGAGAGCAGCAGCAGCATGGCCAGCCTTGGGCAGCAAGTGTGTAGCAGGAAGAAGCCACAGGGTAAGTCTGAGAGGTAGGCAGCAGGACTCAGGTAGCAGGACCAAGAGAGTCCATCAGCAAGTAGGACATCCATAGTGAGCGATCTGATGGCAGATCCTTCTTATTCTTCTTTGACATGCAGGCATCACCTTGTGAGGAATCTGATGTCAGAAACCTAACTTCATGGTTGCTGATCCCTCTTTTATCCTCTTTTTTTCCTGCCTACGTGACATCCCTGGATGCTTGGGTAAGAGCCATGTGCAGCACCCCCTGAGATGGCCATCTTCCTTGAGATAAGCCCACACAAAAGACTGCTTCCCCGCCATTCATCTGCAGCTTATCTCTCTCTCTCGTTGCCCCTGGCCTTGTCCATCTGTGTCCCTCAGACAAAGGATTTCTCAACCCTTGGCCAGGACTTGCTTGGACTTGTTCATCTGTGTCCTCCACCAAGCTTTTAGTCAATGCTATAAAAGAATAATCATCTCTTACACCATGGCCCCAAGCTGCCAGAGTTCAAGAAGCACAGGTTAGAGTGTTAGGAATTTTGGTGGTGATGTATGGAGCCAGGAGCTGGACTTGATGATTCTTGTAGATAGATTCCCACGGTATATTTTATGATTCTATGGTTCTATGGTTTGGCAAATTGTCACAGAGTTATCTAGATCAATCTATGTCCATGACAGCCTGTGCCAACCCCCCCTTCCTCCCCGCCCAGCCCCAAAAATGGGAAGGGAAAAGGGAAAGGGGTAGGGAGATGGGAGCTGGGCTCAAGGAAACAAACAGATCAGTGGCAACGATCTAAGGAGGAAAACTTATTTTACTAACTATGGTATCGGAATGCAAGATAACACAATATAATACAACCTAACTGAAATTGAGGCTAATAAATCAAGTAAGATAAGAGAGAGAGAGGTTTCCAAAGGCAGAGAAGCGTACTTTGAAACTGAAGGCACACGGCTTGGAAGCACACCCACACCCACTGCCAGGCAGTGAGAGAGAGAGAGAGAGCATTGCTTCCATGATGCATTTTCTTCACTGACTGTGAAGTCCTCTGGGACATTTAGTTCTTCTTCTCTGTGCTCCACATGATGTTATGATGTGGAATACCAGTAGCAAAAATTACAAAATCATGACAGAAATTTAAAACACATCTCTGTTTTTACCCTCCTAATCAATGTGTATCTCAAAGAAGCCAAGTCATCATTAAAATATATGCACAAATATCCCCAGTGCTCATTTACAAGATCCTGCCTAGGAATAATCACATCGTGGGCCCCATGGCTGTCTATACAGATGTATCTGCTGCCTTTCTGCTGTTGGGCTGACTTCAGCTGGCAATGTTAAGCTCCAGGTGCAAACCCTCTTTTTCAAGGGAAGATTGTTTGCAAAGGTATAGTAATATCAGTTAAAAAAATGGAATGTACACACAGGAATTTGGAAACATTTTTAATAGTATGTATGTACTTTCAGGAATATACTGATTTATTTGGAACAGTGGCATTTTTAATAAGCCTCATAAATAGAAATTCATAAGGGCTGGCATCTTAAAAATTCAGGAACTGTGACAAGTACTGTTTGATGATAAATGGACAGAGAGATAATCTCTGAAGTAAGCAGTCTCAGTGGTCCATATACACTTCGCTTTTTTTAGGGCCAGATGGAGAGAAATGGTAATATAATGACTGTCTCCCTATAGACTTAAACACCTGCAGTCCAGCAGACAATGTGGATGAACCGCTGGCCATGTAATTACAGAACAGGTGTCCTCCAGGCAAAGAATGCAGTAGGAACAAACTGCAGGGCAAATGCATTGTGAGCATTTCAGTCTGTTCACCATTAATTTACAAAAAACACTGGGTTTATATATATGTATACACACATACACATAGGTTGTTCTGAAAGTAATGCACCCTAATTATTTCCATGGAAACCACAACAACAGTTATAAAGAGAACAGTAACACTGACAGCAAATTCACAGATACAAAACTCTATTTTTCAAGACAGTCACCACCGTTAACAATGAATTTTCACCAGTGATGAACAAAAGCCTACGTGCTTCACTCGTAAAAATCTGTACTAGTGTGGATGACACACTGTTGCTGTCACCAGTGCTGAACTATACTACCCCACACTTCACTGTGCTCACATCCACTGTTTGGTCTCCACAGAAGTTCAGCAAGTGCCGATGATTGTCATTGGGTGCTGTTTTTCCTCATGGACAAAATGAGTGACACATCTTTGCTTTATCATCTGCTCTTCCATGGCAGATGTCATTTTGTAAGACTGCTCCTCTGTTATCTGTTGCGCAGCAACAACATATAACCAGGTATTGGCAGAAAGGTTCAATCTCTACTGCCATGCAAACAACATTCACCTCTGACACTGTGGGTCAACATAATAAAATAGGAGGCATTTATATGTAGGGTTGCTCGAAATATGTATATATATATATATATTTGCATCTTTGGGTTTTCATTTTTGTAGTGGGGAGTGGTTAAGGGAAGAAAGAAAGAGTGTTGTTAAAAAGAACTGAAGAAGTCAAAATACAGATAATCCACTACCAAAATCAAAACATAATGGAATAAACCCTGGTTATTAAAATCGTATAATCGTAAATAATGTAAAACGAGAGGTAAGCTTTCACCCTGCTTTTACTAATGCTAGATATTACACTTATCCAAAATGTGGCCTTTTGTTATTTACTCGGACTGTTTTGCTTTCTTCTCTCATTTTATCTTATATAGACATTTAATTCTCTTTCAATATTGTTGCATACATATGTATTTTTTAATTGTATTTTAAATTTGGAAATTGGAAATATTTTTATGAGAAGATTCTTATAGAAAAGGATACTTATGAAGATGTTGCATTAACTTTATAAAATATTTTACTTCTGCATAATATAAACACTTTGTATATAGGATTTTTTATTTTTCTTTTCTTTTTTTTTTTTTTTTCATTTTCAGATTTCTTTCTGAACTAAGACATTTTCTGATAGAACACCTAAGATCAAAGTTTGAAATCCATGTATACAGCACACTTTCATATGAGGGGAAGTTTTTTATCTTTCTTCTTCAGAATATCTCTCAATTTACTGAAGTCTGTTCATTTTCCCAAGTACTGTAAACAGCAATTCTTCTAGCCTACTGAAATTGAGAAATGTTAAATCCAGGCTATTATGTTTGCATGAACCCATAGGGAGAGAATCCTTCAAAGGGCGAGAAATGTGACTTAGTAAGATGAACAGGCGTAGCTCTGAAGGTACACTCACAAACGAGAGTGCATTTTTAAGGAATTTTTATTCTCTCCAACAGAACTTATAGGAATTAATCTTTTATATACACACCAATGGAAAAACAAAACAAAACAAAAAACTTGTATCCCCAAAGTCCTCTTTTTATGAGAACATATTAGTTTAAGCATAATTTTAATTGGTGAAAAGATCTACATTCCATCATTTCTTCAACAAAATCAGTAAAGCTACAATTAATAAATTCATGTCAAATACTTAATCGCATATCTACCTCAATCAGAAATGGGACCTGAACATAACCTTCCTGGTTGTAGGAATGGTTTTTATCCATCTTCATCTGTTGCCAGTAGCATCTTCTTTTTCTTGTTTAAATATTTATAGTTAACTGAATAATTTACAACTAGATGATTTTTTGATCATCTGGTTGATATTGGTACCTGTTTGCACATAATGATATATTTCATAATATCTTTACGTCATTGCTATAACTATTTTAATGTAATTGCCATTGCTATTACAATTACATTTAGCTATACAAGTAAGTGAAAATGGTCTCCACTCTTCAATACTTTGTTTTCTCCCATGTCTTCATAAAAAGTTTTTCATCTTTTCACTGAGCTTTCAAAACAAGATCACTATGTCATTTATACTTTTAATGGATAGAAAGTGCAGAAGACATTTATCAATTGATATTTTCTTTTCACATTCAAGAAAAATTCTTTTATTTATTTATTTATCTCTATATTTATTTATTTATTTATTTGAATTATTGTGTTCTTCTTTCTTTGCAGTTTCTTTAATTTTGTACTCATGGAAGTATGCCACAGAAAATTCTCAATGAGCACGTTAACATGCTATCAGAAGATTATATATATATATATATATATATGTATATATATATTTCCTGCAGTCTTAATTACAGAAAGTATTATTGAGAATGAACAGCTTTGATCACTCTATTTTCACGAGTTCTTAACTATATCAGTCCAATTCTTTCTTAACATTTATGCTTGGGGAGACTCAGCAACAGCAAGATAATAAATATTCTACCTTAAATTTTTCAAACTTTCCTAATGCAGTACGTTTGAATTATACAAATATGATAGGAAATATTCCTATTTACATTCTAGTTCTTTTTTATTTCATTGTTCAAACTTGGTTTGCACTTTTGATCTCTTGGCACTCGTTAGTAGTCAGTGATTTGAGTCTACCAGAAACAGGACTAAGCTGAGATGGTGATTTTAGTACCAAGATCTAAATAGATGCTACTAGGGCTACATTGTAGTAACAGGGTCTAAATGCTACCTCTCAGGCTTTAAGTGAAAGTAGCTAAAAAGGAAGCTTTAAAAAAAAAAAAAAAAAAAAAAAAAAGAAAGAAAGAAAGAAAGAAAGAAAGAAAAGAATAAGAGAATATGAGGATAAAAGAAGGCTGTTGACATCTGAGGGCAAATAGGAAGCACTACATAAGTTTCAAATAACTTGTTTCAGGAGTTGGAAGCTAGGAAATCAGAAATTGTGCAAACTCAGTCTGCAGTGGGGAGTAAGATTAAAAAAATGTGGCTTAATCTTAAAATATTAAAATATGTAATTGAAATTTTTTCAGATTTTATACATGTAAATATTTTTAGGAAAATAAAATCCCTTGCGATGTGGGCTTTCTATTTCTTCATTTAAAATTCATAGAATATTCAGAAAAACTCTATGGAATCCGAACCATTACTACCTTAGGAAAGAGTAAGATATTATTTCTTACAGATTTCATATTTTCCTAACAGCTAACTCTGCATTAAGAGATAAAGTTCTCCCTGTTAAAAAGACAAACAAAAATCTGTATCTTATTTTAAAAATCTTAAGTCCTAAGGTTGAAACGGTAGACAGCAATATTTCTGTATGAATTTTGGCTTCCAAGGAAGATTATGTTTATTCAGATTTTAATGACACATCAAGAATGGTGATCAGTATTATAGTTACTCTTTCCTCTTCAGAAGCAAGCAAGCAAAATAACAACAACAAAAACACAAAATGATACAACCACCTTCCACCCCACCATGAACAACAAAAAGGAACAGAGATGGTGGGGGAGCTGAAGGGAGAAGAACATGTTTTCAAGTCTTCTCCAGATCAAAGAATTAAGAATAAGTCTGAAGAATAAGACTTGAAAACGTGGCTGATGAAGGTATTCAAGCAAAGGCATAACTGTAATGAAAACAAATACAACAAAAAGTAGTGAATGAGTGGCAGTTCACCGGTTACTAAAATAAAGGTCTCAGAAATGTAAAAAAAGAAAAATAATTGTAAAGAATAAAAATCAAAATCTCAAGCTTTATTAAAGTTTGATATGGTTCATCAGTAAAGGTTTACCCCAAAGATTTTAAGACTGGAAAACCTGGAGTTGAGTTTCTGCCTGTGTTATTTGTCAACACAATAAAATTTCAAGGAGTTGCAAACAAGACATAGAAACCAATGTCATTTTGCTGAATTGCTTCTGAAATGAATGAGTACCTTTCAACTTATAGAATTATATTATTATATACAAATAGATTCTGCTTCAAAACACACTTACAGAAGCCAGTAACTTTTTTTCAAAGCCAATACCCTTTAATTAACATCAATACATTTGTTTCTCAGGCCCAGACTTTTCCAGTCAGAAGTACTTTCTCATCCAATGTCTATTTCTGTAGTACTTACATCTATCCACGTTAACACAGTGCAGCAACATCTGCTATTTTTCTATGAATAAATATAACATACTTCTCTGGAATTCAATGCATATTATTGAAAATACCGTATCTGAATCCATCACACTGCATTTAATAAGAATGTCCTAACTGAAACCAAGATTTTGTCATTTATTTTTCATCTTCTGCTGCATACAAACTCCTCTACATTTTGAAAAGCCACTGTTTTTCTGATCAAAGCTTATGTCTGGCAGAATACACACTCGGGTATTTTTCAAGTGAAAGTAAAGCACTTTCATTTCTGATTGAAAAACGAGTTCTCAGAACTCAAGCCACTACTTTCCTGTAGTAGTCTCCAATTCATAAGATTGACACATGAAGGATAAAATATTTTAGAGACCAATTTCATGAATTTTTATTGAAATCTTTTTATCTTTCTTACTTGTTATGTGTATTACTTGCAAATAGAAGGAAGATATTTTGGCTACACATCCAGAAAGGGTGAACAGAGATTCTGTTATGTCCATAGATCCTTAGTGAGAATCCTTACACAATCTCAAATGTCTTTTTTTTTTTTTTTTTTTTTTTTTAATATTTGGTCACAGAAAACCTCCTTCAAAATAAATATGAGGACATATAAGATACATGAAGATACATTCATGTGTTAACAATTCTGTGAATTTTTTCTCTTGCTTCTTTGAATTATTCTCATTATTGTATATATCACCAAATCTTTTTCCATTATTCTAAAGATGAGAAGAATATTTGTTTCTTTTCTATAAACCAAGGTGTTGTGTCATTTCTGTTGAAAACAGAACATTCATGTTTGACGGAATATTTGACAATGCTACATCTTTTTGCCTTTCCTCTCTACTGCAGAATGAAAAAGTTGATAAGCAAAGAAACACAATTGAAAAAAAAAAAAAAAAGTTGTCTGCAAACTATGTTTTCAATTAGCAAATAATTAGGAGTTCTATTCTAAACATATTTAATACAATTAGAAAGAAATCATTTTCCAAGTATAATGTTAATGAAAAATTGTTTCATGATGCTTAAATATTTTTAGGTAACAGCATTATATAAAGTAAAACAAGAACAGTGACAGCTGTGAAAAGAGAAATGGATTTTTTACTAACTTTTACTTACATTAAATGGATTTTATTTTTTATTGAGCTTGCTACAACTGAAAGTGGATAATTGAAGGGGCGTTCAATAATTATACATTTTGTGCTGCAAAAAATAATTACATAAAAATTATTGTTTAATAAAAGATTAAAGTATCTGTTAGATATACTTGGAACTAGCTACCTCATTGCAGCCTTTCTACAATGGACAGAAATATGTAGGGAAAAAAATTTATGTTTACAGATAAGGATTTATATTTTCATTTTGCTATTTGACCTTAGACTGCAGATATTTATTCAATTCCTTATAACTACCATACCAAATATAATCTTAATGATGCTTCACAATTTTGCAGTACTAATTATAATCTGTTTATGATTCCTGATTGTGCAAATTAAGCCTAATTAAGTCTTTTTAGGGAAACATTACACATTGTAAGAAAATTTCTTATTTGAAAAGCAAGGTCAATATAAGCAATTAAAAAGAATTTGTTGCTGAGATGTCTGAAAATGTAATTTAAAATGCTGTTTATAGGATTCAATTTAAGAGTTCCCTACTGGTTAATTTTTGAAGCACAGTTATAAGAACTACAAGCAGAGTGTCCTGAAATGTATTTCTTCATTAAATGAAGATAAGAAATAAATAGGTATGTCTTCATAGTCTATTACATATATTCCATGAATTGAAAGTTTTTTTTGCTAGCACCTTCTTTCCTATTTTTACCCTGAACTTAGATATTTATCTCTAACAAGTTAATGTCCACTGTATGGTCAAGATTGGCAAAAAGAATTTAGGATACTAACCTCAGAAAAGATATATTCCTCCCTGTTAGTTTGGGCAGACCTGAAAAACTTCAACAAACACAAAAACATTATTCAGAGATCAATATTGTAATTTTATTTATTTATTAGAAAAATATTAATTCCCTCCCAACCCTATAGAAATTATCTGGATTTAAGACAAAGTTCTTCATTGCTTTGATATGGCAAAAATATGATTAGAGAAAAACATCCAGGAAAGAAATTTAAGCAAGAACTGTTACTTACTATGCAACATAATTCTCACTGTGGAAAATTACTTCAATACACATAGCAAAGTGTTAATAACAACACTGCCATTAAGCTTCATGCTCTTTGTAAGTTTTGACATATTTTTAAATGCATTCACAACTTATGTAACATTATAGTCATAAATAATGATATATTAACGTACTAATGTTTCAGCAACATAATATTTTAATGATGATTATAGCTATGCTGTCTTAAACATTACTGAACAGTAAACTGAACTCAGAAGTCTAAGTACTGCAGACACTTACATGGTCAGTAATAACATTTTAACTCCCAACCACATTTCTCCCGTGTGGCCTGATCCTATTGCAGTTATTGGAATTATACCAGAAAACTGTACACCACTAAAGGCAAGATTCTGGTAAATAATTTTCCCTTACCCATGATTCACACTGTCACATTCAGAGGAGACCTTTTGGAAAACTTCCCTTTCCCTTCCTCCTTCATGCCTCCCTCTTCTTTCTTTCTTACTTCCTCCCTTCCTCCTTTGTGGCAGATGGACAGGTCAGCTTGGCCTCATTGAATACTGACTTGCTGATAATGAGGCTCTGGAAAGGAGACAGAAGGTTTGAATAAACAGGGATATCTTGTACCTAGGCATAAGATAAACTCTCTGCTGGTTATGAGACTTGTTATGGAATTTGCTTGCTTTCTAGCCAATGGATTATTAGTGGAAATGTACAGAATACGTGTGTTAGAGTATAAAAGTTCTTGATTAGAAGAATGAGAGGGATATATACAGCATTATGATCATGATCATCACAGCAATAAAGAAATCTTCCTGGCACGAGAACCCTGTGTTGTGTTGCTAACTAGCGACACTTCTTCCTGCCCTGTCATCCTCTCGTCCTTCCTCTTCCTTCTTCGTTCCCTTTCCTTTTCTTTTGAGTTGACCTCTGTTAACAAACAGAGAAGGTCTGGTGGGGGATGTAAAGGTTGGAGGCTGTCTGGGTCAAAGTGACTGTGAGATGCTAGATTTCTCTGTCCTTGTTGAACCATGGAGGGGAGTCAGCAGAACTACTACCTTGGACTTCTGGAGGGTGGACTTCAACCTCTTTAGGACCATGGTTGAGAGGGTCTCTTGGGAGGTAGTTTTGGAGAGCGTGGGAGCCCAGGAAGGCTGGGAATATTTTAAGGAAATTGTTTTAAAGGTGCAGGACCTGAACATCCCCATGTCACAGAAGATGCCCCATGTCCGACAGGCAAGGAGGCCGGGCTGGCTGAACAGAGACCTTTGGCTGGAATTCAAGAACAAAAGGAAAGTTTATGGTTTCTAGGAAAGTGGGCAAGCTACTTACAAGGATTACAAGTATGTAGTGAAGCTGTGCAGGGAGAAAATTAGAAAAGCCAGAGCGCAGCTGGAACTGAGCTTGGCCACTAAGGTAAAGGAAAACAGTAAATGCTTTTATAAACACATAATACATAAACACAAAATTTAATAGCAAAAGGAAGGCTAGGGAGAATCTCCATCCCTTGTTGGATGCCGAGGGCAACCTGGTCACCAAGGATAGGGATAAGGCTGAGGTACTTAATGCCTTCTTTGCCTCAGTCTTTAATTGTAAGACTTGTTACTCCCTGGGAACACAGCCCCCTGCTCTAGTAGATAGGGATAGGGAACAGAATAAGCCCTTCATGATCCACGACGAGATAGTTTTGGACCTGCTCCAAAAGCTGGATGCTTACAAGTCCATGGGGCCAGATGGATTGCACCCTAGAGTGCTGAGGGAGTTGGCGGATGTGGTTGCCAAGCCACTCTCCATCATTTTTTGGCAGTCCTGGCTAACCGGGGATGTCCCGGTGGACTGGAAACTGGCAAATGTGACACCCATCTTCAAAAAGGGCCAGAAAGATGATCCTGGTAGCTACAGACTTATCAGTCTCAACTTGGTGCCTGGGAAGGTTATGGAACATATAATCTCGGGAACCATCGTGGACCAATTAAAGGTCAACCAGGGGATCAGACCCAGTCAGCATGGGTTTATGAATGGTAGATCCTGTCTGACAAACCTGATTTCATTCTATGACAAGGTGACCTGCTTAGTGGATGAGGGTCAGGCTGTTGATGTGGTCTACCTGGACTTCAGTAAGGCCTTTGACACTGTCCCCCGTAACATTTTCATGAAGAAGCTGGCCACCCATGGTCTAAATGGGTGTACGCCCTGCTGGGTGAAGCACTGACTGGATGGCAGGGCCCAAAGAGTTGTGGTCAATGCAGTTGAATCCATTTGGCGGCCAGTCACGAGCAGTGTCCCCCAGGGCTCAGTACTGGGACTGCTTCTGCTTAACATCTTCATTGATGATCTTAATGAGGGGATTGAGTGCACCCTCAGTAAGTCTGACACCAAGCTGGGAGGGAGTGTTGATCTGCCATAGGGAAGAAGGGAACTGCAGAGGGACCTGGATAGACTGGATTGATGGGCCAAGGTTAACGGCATGAGTTTCAATAGGGCCAAGTGTCGGGTCCTGCATTTTGGTCACAGCGACCCCAGGCAACCCTACAGGCTTGGGGAGGAGTGGCTGAAATCTGCCTTATGGAAAGGGACCTTGGTGTGCTGATGGATAGTCGGCTGAATATGAGCCAGCAGTATGCCCAGGTGGCCAAGAAGGCCAATGGCATCCTGCCTTGTATCAGGAATGGTGTGGTGAGCAGGACTAGGGAAGTCATCCTGCCCCTGTACTCAGCATTGGTGAGGCCTCACCTCGAGTACTGTGTTCAGTTTTGGGCACCCCAGTACAGAAAGGACGTGGAGGTACTGGAGCAGGTCCAGAGAAGGGCAACGAGGCTAGTGAAGGGCTTGGAAAATCAGCCCTATGAGGAGAGGCTGAGGGAGCTGCGGTTGTTTAGTCTGGGGAAGAGGCAGCTGAGGGGAGACCTTATTACTCTTTTCCAGTACCTGAAAGGTGCTTACAGGGAGAGCCGGACTGGTGTCTTCTCACTGGTGACAGGTGACAGGATGAGGGGAAATAGCCTCAGATTGCACCAGGGTAAGTTTAGGTTGGATGTTAGGAAACACTTCTTTACAGAAGGGTGGTTAAACACTGGAATAGGCTCCCCAAGGAGGTGGTTGAGTCACCGTCCCTGGATATGTTTATGAGCCGTTTGGATGTGGTGCTCGGAGATATGATTTAGCAGAGGGTTGTTAGAGTTAGGGTACTATGGTTCGGCTGTGGTTGGACTTGATGGTCTTTGAGGTCCCTTCCAACCTGAGTGATTCTACAATTCTATGATTCCCTCACTGTTTGTACAGGACATGACACTTTTTTCTCTTTCATGTATACAGTGCCATCAGAAAGAAGATTATGTAAATCAGATAATAACTTATGCCCCCAATATTCAAAATATTTGCTAAGTCATCCTATGCAACTGTTCACAATGGATTGTTACCAAAGTTATTAGTGTAGAGTTTGGTTGCATGCATGATTTTAGTTCCTAATTCCTAAATCTGTTGGTAATTCACAAAAAATAAATAAAAATAATAATTAAAAAAAAAAAAAAAAAAGCAGAAAGGGAAAGATAATCCACATTTTCAAGAAGGGAAAAAAAAGAAGATCCAGAGAACTACAGGTCAGTCAGTCTCTCTTCTGTGCCTGGCATGATGATGGAGCAGAGAATCCTGAAGGTTCTACTGGGGCACATGGAAAATAAAGATGAGGTGATTGGTGGTAAACAACATAGCTTCATCAAGGGCAAGTCATACCTGACAGACTTGGTGGCCTTTTATAATGGAATTACAGAATTAGCGGATAAAGAGCAACTGACATCATCTACTTAGACATGAGCAAAGTGTTTGACACTCTCCGTCGTGGTATCCTGGTTACTAAATTGGAGAAAAATGGATTTGATGGATGGACCTCTTTCTGGATAAGGAATTGGTTGAATGGTCACACTCAGATAATTGCAGTCAGTGCTCAATGACCAAGTGGAGACCAGCGAAGAATGATGTTCCTCAGGGTTCAGTGCTGGGACCAGTGTTATTTAACATCTTTGTAGGAGACATGGACAGTGGGATTGAGTGCACCTTCAGCAGGTTTGCAGATGACACTGAGCCAAGAGGTACAGCTGACATGCTAGAGGGAAGGGATACCATTCAGATAGACCTGGATAGGCTTGAGAGGTGTGCCCATGCCAATCTCATGAAGTTCAACAAGGCTGAGTGCAAGGTCCTGCATCTGGGTCAGGGCAATCCCAAACACAAATACGGGCTGGACAGAGAATAGCTTGAGGGCAGCCCTAAGGAGAAGGATTTGGGGGTATTGATTGATGAAAGACTAAACATGATCCAGCAATATGCACTTGAAGCCCTGAAGGCCAACTGTATCCTTGGTTGCATCAAGAGAAGCATGGCTGGCAGGTCAAGGGAGGTGATTCTGCCCCTCTACTCTGCTCTAAGAACCGACCTGGAGTAGTGTGTCTAGCTCCGGAGCCTCCAACACAAGGACATCGAGATGTTGGAGTGGGTCCAGAGGAGGGCCACAAAGATGATCAGAGGGCTGGAGCACCTCCACTATGGAGACAGGCTGAGAGATCTGGGGTTCTTCAGCCTGGAGAAGACTGTGGGAGGACATAATAGTGGCCACGCAGTACTGAAGGGGGCCTATAGGAAAGCTGGGGAGGGACTTTTTATTAATGGCGTGTAGCAACTGGATGAGGGGAAATGGTTTTAAACAAAGTCATAGTTTTGTAATTTTTGCTATTGGTATTCCACATCATGACATCATGTGGAGCACAGGGAAGAACTACATGTCACAGAGGACCTCACAGTCAGTGAAGAAAATACTTCACGGAAGTGATACTTGCTCTCTCTCTCTCACTGCCTGGCAGCAGGTGTGGGTGTGCTTCCAAGCTGTGTGCCTTCAGTTTCAAAGTAGGCTTCTCGGCCTTCGGAAACCTCTCTCTCACTTATTTTACTCGATTTATTAGCCTCAATTTTAAATTAGATTGTATTATATTGTGTTATCTTGCATTCCGATACCATATTTAGTAAAATAAGTTTTCCTCCTTAGATCGTTTGTTTTTTTGAGCCCAGCTCCCATCTCCCTACCCCTTTCCCTTTTCCCTTCCCATTTTTGGGGACCAGGGAGCCCATGGGCCTACTATCCCCTGTCATGGACATTGATTGATCTAGATAACTCCATGACGAACTGGAAGAAAATAGATTTATACTAGATACTAGGAAGAAATTCTTTACTGTGTGATAAGATGCTGGAACAGATTGCTCAGAAAGGTTGTAGGTGTCTCCTCTCTGTAAGCATTCAAGGCCAGGCTGGATGGTGCTTTGAACAACCTGGACTAGTGGGAGGTGTTCCTACCTACAGCAAGGTAGTTGGAACTAGATGATTTTAAACATCCCTTCCAATCCAGATAATTCTATGTTTCTATGAAAACACATAAATATAGGTAGTTACGGTGCACACTTACTGCAGTATTAAAGTGAAAGGCTTTAGTAATAAGCAATTATAAGTTTATACCCCAGCCCCAGTTCAGCATTCCGATCCTTCAGGAAATTTTACTTTCCTACACTTTTCCCATCAGAAACTTCGACCTTTTAATCCTTCTCTTTTCATACGATGTATGGTTTTATATGCAAATTTCTCTAGTGCTCTGACTTTTTATTTTTTCACAAGACATAGATTCTTTCCTCAGTCTTGCAACTACAGTGATTAAGTAAGAAGTCACAATGGCTTTGGAAGGATGCCTCTAAAAGAAGCCGTAGAACAGACAGACATGGCTTAGACATCAACTACGGTGTAAATTAATTTGCGATTTCAAAATATAAGTAGTAATAGAGACTGCAGTAAGTGAAGCTGAGACAACTCCATGATAAACAGAAAGAATTTGAGAGCGTGCTAGAGAAATCAACCTGAGACTTGCCTCATAACTTGTATGTGTTCATTTTCTGCAAGAATTCCACAGTTTCTGTAAAAAGGTACACAGCTGTCCTATGCTACTTTTTTTTTTTTTTCCTACATACAACAAAATTTCACTATCATTTCAGCAGTTAGGTAGTTCCGTTCAAGAAGCTCTCATCAATATTCCTTTTAATTAATGTATTATCTTTTAGGTGATTTTTTAAATTATTTTTTTTTTTTCATAATGAATATTAAGAGACAGTATTGCTTGTCTCAAATACAAAGTTCAAAACAGAAACACATTTAGTGTATATAACTTCTGAGTTTCACACTGAAAATCACAGAAATACTTACATCATATAGGCTGTGACATGGAGTTTTTGCTGTCAGATGCGCATTGTTTTACATATGCATTTGCCATATATGGAACTATAATCTGGAGTTAAATTGTAATCTCTGTCTGTTAAATGACCTTCACAAACTGAAAACTGAAAAATTAAAACTTTTCATCTGTGACAACAATAACAAAAATGCAATTACGGTTTCTGCCCACACAGTATTTTACATAAATCTAATTATGGCATCTGGACAGCTATTATTCTGGCGGTTCAACAACCTTGATGAGCTTTCTCTTTAAAGATGATCCAGTAGCTATTTTTAGTATAGCATGAAGGCACATTTTCAATATGTCATTTTAATATGTTGCTGTCATATCTTTCAAATTTTTAGTACAAATAACTTAAAACATGTGCCATGGTACTCATCCAAAACCTATTTTATTTAATGGAAAGAATCTCTTTGACTCTAATTGGATTTGAATCAAGCTCTTTGTCATCTGGGTAAATTACTAAACTCATCTCTTTTCCAAGAATTTTTGAACGGGAAAGTATTTTCAATGACTGAGTCTGATTTTGTTTGTTTGTTTGTTTTTTTATTTTACTTCAAGGATAAATGAGAAAATATCTTGATGAGGAAATGTAATGTATATATTTTCCATTTCCGTAGTATTTGTTAGGGTGGATAATGGCAAAGGGATTTAAAGACATTCAATGTATTTGTGTACATCTACGGTTACACAGGCATACAAGGTAGTTCATACAAAACTCAAGTGTACATGAAGGTATGATTTGTTGATTTGTCTAAGAAGTCTATTATTGACATGAAAGTCTTCTGATTTCTTCTGTTTACTTGTAATAAATGAATGTATTTAAATTTATGGAACACCCAATCATCATCACTTCAGTAAGCTATCCCACTGATCTTTAGTCCTAATAAAATAGTTAGATAATTATAAGGTTCCATATATTACCATAAAATAAATTAAGTCGGAAGTCATGAACATGGATACTACGGGATACTAAAAATTAGACAGAAAAATGTTGTTCATTGTGGTTCCTGGATAAGAACACGTTTGAAACTTAGCATAAACCCATCTATTTGCAACTTTTACCTCAAAGTAAGAAAGAAAATAGCAAAATCCCTCTGAAGTCCTTAAAAAGCTGTTTTGACAGTGCAGCATATGCAACTAATGGCTGTGAAGTCAACATATTCCCAGTGTTTCTTTGCTACAAACTGTTTCTGGAAACTGCTGGGTATGCTGTTACTGTTAGAGCTGCTTTATATTTATGACGTTCCTTGATTTAAATTGCAAGTAGAAAAAGAAAGATAATGACAATGATTACAAGAAAGCAGTTACTTCTATGAGGAGCTTGCACAGCAACTGTTTTGATCAGCTTTATTTCAAGGACTCCTCCATATTAGGCTACTTCCAGGACCACCACTCCACAAGAAGGGAATACTAAGGGAAAAAGGTCTGTCTCTCAGAGAATAGTTTACTTAAAGAAGGGAAAATATATCTAGGAGATGAAAATGCCTGGTTACTCTAGGGGTAGAATAGCAAGTATGCAACCTCCATATACCAGGAAGGTACTCAAAAGTTCCCAGCTGACAGCATCCTTCCAGCATTTGGGGATCAAATGAAGCAAACATTACAGCTGACTTTCTGCATCTAAATGTGTTCAGCACTAGAGACATTCTAAATACACCTGTATGGAATATTTAAGTATTAAATACATTCAGCATCTAAACAAAGTAGTGAATTTTTCAGTCTACCAAGAAACACCACAGTAACTTCGGGGGTCATTCTAAAGTTCCTGTAGTAAGCTTGCCAAAATCCATAGACTATTCTTATAGATGGATGCTTGTATAACAAACATAATGTTTCCTCATGAAGGGATAGGCACTGAACTGGCATCATACTAACCAGTATACTCAAGTGATAAGTCTTATTGATTTGTTGGATTTGTTACAGACGTAGAACTTGACACTTATCTTGAAAGAAAGTAGAACTTTTAGTGTAAAAATGCACCAATATTCAACACGCAGATAGCAACATTAAAAAATCAAATGATATGTTGTCTCCCTCCAGGAAGAAAGTGTTGCTGAATTTTGTCCATTATGCTGAGTACACTCGTGGCTGTCGGGCAATTAACATAGCTATAGTGTTGAAGTCTTCATTGATCCAGTTAATAATTAGAACTTAAACCAGCTCTTTGATTTAGTGCCAGTTGCCTAAAATAAAAAGCAACATACCACAGAATTAGAGACACTCTATTATGCTACCTGGTGATAGGTTATGTACCCCTAAGCAAGCAGGAGATACAAAGAAAAATGACCTCAGCAGGTGATTTGTATTTTTCTTGCAATGTGTTTGCACATGCTGCAGATGGTAGGAGAAAAAAACAGCCAACGCATGCTGATAAGTCTGTTGGAATTATATCATTGTTATTTGGGAGATAAAATGTTCCCACATGCTACATAGGTTTATTTTATAATAACTCTAATTACTACGGTATTATATCTCATTTATATATGGCATCCAGTTATATGATCTATTGTATCTGTGTGGCATATAAGTACATTATTCCATATTGGATTTATTGCCTTTTATTTACTTAAATGTACTGGACTGTGCAGTAAAAGATCATCTGCAAAAAAACCAGAAATAAAATAGATGCCTAAAATTTGGAATGAATTATGACATAGCAGTCCCTTAATGCTGAATAGAATTATAAACTCCAAAACATTTAAAAGCAGTAGTGTTCACCTAAAAATACATGAATTAATGAACAAAATAAAAAATAAATAGATAATTACCAAACACAAATTAAAGACAAAGATCCTGAAGAGACAGCCAGGAGAAAGTCTGGAAGTTGTTCCGTACTTAAAAAGGTAATCAAAGAATCCACAAATAGGATATAATACGTGCAGTTTACTTTGTCTTTTTCTGTTGGACACAATACTCCTGATAGATTAAAATCTGGAAGTTCAGAAACTGTGTTATTTCATGATATTGAAAGCGAAAAAATATCCTTCATTTAATTTAATCCTTCATTTCTATAATTTCACAGGGGATTTTTAGAATGTGTTTTGAATTTAAGCAGCCATTTCCTCATAAATCCTATTCAGGATGTTTTTTTTCTGGATATAAAGTACAGTATTTTGTCGTCCATTGTTTCTTCCATTTGTTTATAAAAGACCTTTCTTGGATAATTTCTGAGAGGTAGATATTTTTTTCTTAATTACTTACTTCGTGTTCTATTCTATCAGGTTTTTACCCTACTTTGGTCTGCTTACTCCCAATCTACTTTTAAATATGCTGTTGAGCAATATGACAAGACTGAACTCCTGCACTTAAAAAAGTTCTTAGTAATAATAAACAACAAAAGCAACAACTTGATAGGTAGCACAGTTTTACCACCTGCTCCCATTGTCATGAGAAACCTCAGAACAAAAATAGATGTTCCCAAATTCTACTAATTAAAGTGTGTCAGACATATGACCACAATCAGTGAAAGCAGGTAGTCTATTCCACATGATTTAGACATTTAACTGAAACTCCAAAAGCAGACTTCTTCATGCGAGACACCTAGATTAATTTTGTATTAAGTAGACAAACATAAATTGCGGGTAGAATAAGATAAAACAAATTTACATTAAACTTTTAAAGACGTTGAACAGAAAAATTAGCTATTTCTAATCTCTGCTTTGTATCTGTACAGCAGAAATTCCTCTTCAATCCATAGGAGGAAACATATTACCTAGGACACAGGAAATTTGCAAGGTGAGATGAGGGAACCTGAATATTGCTGTGACGTAATAGGTGTAATAGTAAAGAGTGAGATAGTATTAACAATCAAAATCTGGATATGCCATTAGAAAAAAACAATTTTTTACATAGCATAGTGTCAAACCTTTTGGGCTTGTCTGAAAATCTAATTCACTGAGTATAGTAGTGATATGTGTTAATGAAAACTAATAGATCATTGATCAATTTCTTAGTTGTGGAAGTTTTTTTCTGGTTTTGTTTGTTTGTTTGTTTGTTTTTGTAATAGTAAGGCTATTATTTCTGCAGCTAGGAATGCCAAGTGAATCCTTTTGAATATATGTTTAGGAAGATAATTTTTTTTTTTTCCTATTAAAGTTTTCATTTGTAGGACTTTTAAAGGATATTATATTCCATTAAAAAACTAGATTCATTTCAGTTGTATAATTCTTATATTAATTGCTATAATTTAAGATTAATATTGACAGACTCAAGGGATATTTTTTTATTAATTACAGAAATAACAATATTTTACTCATGTTCTTTATAGGAATAAATCTAAAGTATTTCATGAGAATAAGAAGTCATGAAGAATCCAGACTTGATGCATTTTTTTTTTTAATTTTTTTTTTTTTTTTTTTAGTTCTTCCATTGGAAAGAAAGAATAAAATGAATCAAATTGCTGTTTGGTGTCTAGAATTTTAAAATAAAGCAGAATACCTGAAAAAAACTGTCTAAACTTCATTCCACAATGGCAATTCTAATGTAATTTTAAGGAAAAAAAAATAGAAAATATATATGTATATATACATAAAATATACATATATATAAAATATACATATGCATAAAATATACATATATTTTTTCTTATATATATATATATATCTAAAATGCAATTAAAGAGATTGTATAAGGAGTAGAAAGCCTGGAACAGGATGCCCAGGGAGGGTGTGGTGTTGCAGTAGGCGACAGCGAGGATTCGGGATGTGACGTGGTAGGACTCTCCCCTTGCTCTGTGTCAAAAGGTTAATGTATGCTTAAAGGGCATAGACAAAGTAGGATAGGTATATAAGCAAGCCGCACGACACAATAAACCCCATTTTTACTGCTCACCATATTGGTGTCTACATGCAGTTATTTGGCTCAGGTAGGTTTTACCCTATAGTCCAGCACATGCGCAGAGCTAAAAGAACATGGGTTGCCAGGTGCACGGCAACAGTGTGGGGTCTACCTCTCCAGAGACATTCCAAACCTGCCTGGACATACTCCTGTGTGAACTAATCCAGGCATTCCAGCTAAAGCAGGAGGATTGGACTAGATGATCTTTTGGGGTCCCTTCCAATCCCCGACATTCTTTGATTCTATGTAAAAAAAGAATTATTTAAAGGATAACATAGAAATAAGAATAAGCACTGTTTCAAACAATTATGACACTTAGTAGAAGATGATTTCACACTCCCAATAGGAATCGAAAAGGACCTTAAAATGTAATGACACTTAGCACTGTCATTCTAAATGGTTAAGCATTTGGATCTGAGAGTGCAGTTAATGGACACAAAAGTACGATCTATGTTCTCAAGCAAAAGTATTATACTCAGGGGAATATGCTCTCAGCATAGGAATCTCATGATTCCTAAACATCAGGGTGCCAGAAGCAGTCTCCTGGAAAATCTGCGTTAAGTAGAACCACTGTCATTCCTGTTAGAGGTATGCTACTGAACAACAATGAAAAGTGATTTTTCTAGTAAAGAACTGTGAAGATGGAAGTGTTTGCCCTATGAAAAAGTTGGGCAGGGGTAGAGGAGCGATGGAAGCAGCTGGCTAAAAATTTTTAAGTTATGTGATACAACCTGTTAATATGTCACTTGTCTGTTTTGATTTGAGAGTCACATTTATCATATATAAACTTTGTATTGGATAATCAGCAGTTTTTTAATGTAATTATTTGAATATAGCTGCTCAAATTCACTTCTCCGGATATTCCCAGGTATTTACAGGAAGGTTTTACATAGACGACGTCCTATTTATTTCCATGAAATTACAACAAAGAGCAGAATAACACTATATAATTGAACGAATTTTTGTATTAGGCGACAGCAAGGTCTCGGGATGTGACGCGGTAAGACTCTCCCCTTGCTCTGTGATGAAGGGATGACGTATGCTTAAGGGGCGTAGATGAAGTAGGATAAGTATATAAGCAAGCCACGTGATATAATAACCTCCATTTTACTGCTCACCACATTGGTATCCACACGCAGTTCTTTGGCCCGGGCAGGTTTTGCCTGATAGTCCAGCACAGGCTCGGGGCTAAAAGAACATGGGTTGCCAAGTGTACAGCAACAAACAAATTTTCAGCTACAAAACACTATTTTTCAACGTAGTCACCACCATTAGCTATGCATTTTCATCAGATGTGACCAAGAGTTGCACGATGTGCTCGTAAAAATATCCACTGGTGCTCCACTGCACCAGTGGAGGTGATTCACTGTTACTGCAAGCATCAATGAATGTCAATTTGAAGTGCAATTTTATCTGCACAGAGGAATTTAATGATCAATAGAACCTTGCTTCACACAAAATTCTATTTCAGAAGCCATTTTGTCAGACTGCCCCTCTTCTGCCATCTGCTGCATAGCTACAACACGTACTGGAATATTGATGGGAATCATAGAATCATAGAATTGCCAAGGTTGGAAAAGACCTACAAGATCATCCAGTCCAACTGTTCACCTATCACCAATAGCTCCCACTAAACCATGTCCCTCGCATGTCCCTGGGAAAGTTCAACCTTTGCTGCCACAGAGCCAATGTCTTCCTCAGACATCATGGACCAACATAATAAAACAGGAAACATTAGTTTTGGAGTAGCCCTCATAACAAATCTTTCTTTTTCCTTTTTTTTCTTTTTTTTTTTTTAACTGATAAACCAGGACTTATTTTCATTTTTAGTTTTAAGTTTTGGTTTTACGAGTATATCCTTTCCACCTGCCTTTCAAACTGATGAATTTGAAGAGTTGGTGGTTGGAGACCCTACAGATCATAGGCTTGTTTTAGAAAAAGTTACAATAGGCTCATGTTTACAGATCTTAGCTTCTTGAAGAAACTTAGAAAGGACTACAACAGAAAAAGCCAAAGAGAAACTGGAGACTAATTTAGGCATGATTGTAGAGCTGTCTGCTGGATACAGCACTCTGCAAGGGTCTCACATAGACAACTGACCATTTTATGAATAAATTATTTTAATGAGCACAGAGAAATCTGTAGTGTTAGATTACTTTCATTGATACTGAAAATGTCTTTATTAGTCTGCAAGTGGACAGTATTTAGTGTGAAATGAGTGCCAATACAGTCTTACTTTTCATAGAAGAATGAAGAAGTCATCTTATATTGTGATGGTGGGTGCTATAAAATTTGCTCTTTATTCAGATGTTGTTTAAATGACATCTGTTGAGCATAAAAACTTAATGATGCGTATACATATTTGTTGACTTACTATGCTGAAAATCTTATTGTGAGCATTCATTGTTACACTATTCAGTTGATTAAAAAAAAAAAAGTATTATTATTGATACTATTTACCCCTACATAACAAGGGCAAATAACCTTTAAGCCAATATATAAGACTTTAGAGACAGAAGTACTATCATTTTATCATTGTCAGGACCCCGAGGGCACCAATAGGCATGACTGTTTCTGTTCTATCTCTCCTGCCCAGGGTCCTGTTTTAGTCCCTGAGGTTTCCCCTACCCTGCCCAGAGTCCAGGTCCTTAGGCCACAGCAACCAGTTCTTGTGAAAATTATACAGCTGTGCCAGGACCTGGCATTATTCTTTGTGCTGGTCTGTGCAGCAGCCAGCTGTTAGCATCTTTTTTGTGTGTGCGTTCACATGCGTATGCCTGCTTGTAACATGTGTTCAGCCCCATCACTTGCAGGATCTAGAGACAGGGAAATACAGTAATTCCAGCTCCAGAGGTCCTGGAAGGAATAATTTCCTGGTCCCAAGTTGACTGCATTCTGCTTCCCTTGACAGAACTGGCATATTAAGTCTGTTCGCATCACATTGTTTCTTTCCTGATATGCACACACAGGATCATAGAATCGTAGAATGGCTTGGGTTGGAAGGTACCCTAAGGATCATCAAGCTCCAACCCCCCTGCCACAGGCAGGACCACCAACCTTCAGATCTCATACTAGACCAGGTTGCCCAGGGTCCCATCCTACATGGTCTTGAACACCTCCATGGATGGAGCATCCACAACCTCTCTGGGCAGCCTGTTCCAACACCTCACCACTCTCTCTGCAAAGAATTTCCTCCTGACATCCAATACACGTGTATTTTAAGTAAGTAAGTCCGCATTTGTTGCAATGCTTTTGCACTGGTGCAAACTATTGCAAATTCTGTGTTTCCGCAACAAAAGGCCTCACTGACAGAAGTGAGTGAACTGCAAGTCCCAGTATTTGTCCATGGTTCCCGAAGTGATTCTTGCTGACTTATTCACAGCCTATTTTAGTCTTCACTGAAGCCCTGAAGCTTTGCATATTCCAACATGACCTCATCACAAACTTTAATGTTGAAGTGTATGCTTTATAGCATCCTGCTGTAAAAGGTGATTTTTGGGAAACCAAGAAAGATATCTACATTTCTGAAAACTCCTTTTTTGTAACCTTTCTTAATTCAAATGTGTTTCGTGCAGAGTACAGTCTTAGACCTGGCTTCACATTTCTAATGATAAAAAGTTTCCTTTTTTTTTAGCTGTACACTGCCATCAAACAATATATATTCCAGGCACTATTCAGCTTTATTGGAGCCCACACTGTTGAATTTTTAAAAAGCTAAATGCAAGTTATTTCTCACTGCATCCAGTGTACAAAACAAGTTTAAAAATCTTTTCAAATTACAAAAGTCTATGCAGAGCCTTTGTAGGAAACCACCACTGCCTCTGGCTGTAAGCAGCCTTGTCCTATAATTTGCCATAGCCCTACAGCTGAGAGACCCATATCAATTAATCCAGGCCTAGACTCTGGTCATCCTCCAGCATGGGGAGTTAAATGAGGTCTATCTGTGACAGGAAAGACATTCCAACTTCTCATATAAGTGGGTTTTAGAGGCTTTCATTGAAGTTTCTTTATTCAGTATGTTCCAGTCACAAACTAACGGAGAGGAATGGCAAAGAAGTTTCTCATGCAAAACTGCCTGATGAGAGTTTCACTTAGATACTTGGATGCATATTTGGAAAATGTTGACATTGGTTGCCGGTTACCTCAGTAACATCCAACTAACTGCTCTGTACTCCATGTGTTCACTATCATTTCTTCTTAGTATCTTTCCAGTTTCTTTACTTAACTCTTTAATCAAATTTAACTGAAATGAATGAGAAGCAAGGCTGAAGTGATTGCTTGGATCACTGCACAAGCAGCTATTTTCCTTGTAGATCATGTAGATTGTTGTGATATATGCCTTTTACTGATCACAAGCTTTCTAAAATTTGTCTCTGCAAAAATTCAGAACACACAGTAGTAGTAATTGTAGGGGTTGCATAACTACCACCTGTTGCCTACTGGGTGCGCAGGACTCAAGTGAGAGAACTGTATGGTAAAGCACTAACATACTTGGGATATCTGGAGCATAGTATCAAAACAATTGACTCCAAACAGACTTTGAGACCTTCATAGCAAGAAAACGGGTTGTGCTCAACTTCAAAAGGCATTTGTGATTTTCTGTGCCAAACACCATACTCACAGTCACTAACATTAGGCATTAATTTAGGTGATTTTGGGCATCAACATATCCAAGAACCTTCAAGTTTTTCAGTAGAATATCAACATTATTTTTTATACTTAGATTTGAGCAGAAATACTTTAGCCTGTTACAAATCCTACTAATTGTAAGTTACAGAGAAATAAAAGACTTTTCACTCATTTCCAGATGACTGTTGACTTTATTCTAACCAAAAGGAAATGAAAATACACTTTTCAGGAATATTTATATTTATTTGTTAAACATTTTGATACAAAAAAAAAAAAACAACAAAGAAACAAAAAAACAAAACAAAAAAACTTGTGAGATGCCTTTCCTCTGAGAGACAAATAGAGAATATCCTCCAATATTGTAATCAGCTTTTTTTTTTCTTTTTTTTAAATTTTATTATTATTTTTTTAAAGATGGTTTTGATTTTAGTCCAAATTCTTAAATTCTTTGGTCTGCTATTTTGGCATGTTTTTGAAGATGCCATGAATGATAAAAACTAAAATTATAGTTGAAAAAAAAAGTTGAGTAAAGGTAATTAAGGAATGTAATGATGATATTATATTCCTTTTATCTTTCCTTTTTTCTGCTTCTGTTTTTTTGTTTGTTTGTTTGTTTGTTTTTCCCCAGGGCTGATGCTAGCTTTGCATGTGTAATGCAGTTCATTTGCAGCTAGATTAAGCACTATCAAATTTATATTCTTGGTGGAGTCTTGTAGAATAATCATTATACAATAACCATTCGGCCATTTAAATCTTTTTTATTTTTCTTTTTTTTTTCCCCCTCAATACCTTATTGCTTAGCTTTTTAAATACCCGGAAATAGTTTTGTTTGATGTTATTGCACGCTACATATCACCAAAATAAAAAAGTGAAGTACAATAGAGTATATGTCTGCAAAGATTAAGTTAGTAATACGTCAGAAGGGGTCAAGAGCTGTGGTGGAAAAAACAACATTTTGGCAAATAATCAGTGTTCTTTTTATAATTAAAATTATCTGGTATTCAATGAATTTCACTGTTTCCTGACTTCTATTAAAAATGCAAAATCTTTTTGATTAGTTTATCACAATGTGGAACCAAACAGCTGGGTATGACAAAATTTAATTTTACCGCAGCAGAACCATTCACTTGATGCAGAGGCTGGGATCACCCAGTCAAAGCCAGTGTAAAGGTTAGGAAATACATCACAGTCAGTATGGCAGGAATGATTTGATAACACCAAAAATAACCTTATCCTTTGAATGATTTAAAAATGGGAGGGAGGAGAAGAAAATAAATTGAAACAGAGACCTTGTACAGAACATGAAAGCTACTTTCCAGAAGACCTTTTTTCCCTTTTCTGCACCAATGCCTTTCAGTTATTAAATTTTTTTCTGCTTAATGAATAGAGGCTTTCTGAAGGAAAAGAGAAACAAGTAAAAAAGGCATATCATGATGAAATTTCCTTGATGCTTAGAGTTAAAATAATTAGATTCTAAAACCTAACCCTAACCCTAAGCTTATTCAAATACTGATACATACAAACAATATGGTTCGATTTTGATTGCAGCATGCTTTTCCTGCTTAAAAATACTTGCTATGGGTCCTACTGTGAAAGCTAAAGAGGTTTCACTCTCAGCATATTAAAGGTATTTTCTTGTATAAGATAAAACTCATGTTACGGGACTTAATGATAGATAATTTTGAATTCTAGTGACCAGAGGAATGCATGAATAGCACTGCAGACTTAAATAGAAATTACTGGTGGTCAGCTGAGTGACAGGAGATCATTTAAACAGAAGATTCAAAGATTAGCTTTCACTCTAGTCATGTTGTTCCCATGTTGCTGACTGCTCATTTTTATTTATACTACCCAAGTGACTCATCACACCTAGACAGATGGCGCCTCATCTTGGTTCTTTCAAATCTGTGTGATATGACCTGCTAAAGATGTTTGCCTCATGGTGTAGATTGTTTTATGATGTTTTAAGGATAAAGAGTCTTAAAGTGGAGATCTTAGAGATTTTTTTTTTTTTTCATCATTTTAGTTTTTCTCTCATAAAATTTAGGCTCAACATTGTGGGAATAAAAATCTTTGCCTTGATTTGTACCAAAGATTAGAAACCTCATCAAATAAACCTAAAAGACAAATTCTATTACATGTGACTTACTTCCCAAAACAGCAATACTTCTTGTTTTTTCTGAGTAAAAAAAAAATATTATAGAGGACATGAATAATGTAACAAGTCTGATTTAACACTACAAATATTTCTGGCATTCAGTTTCTGTGAATAACACATTAATAACATCTACTAGTTTTTATGATTGAATGATAGAAATAATGAACTGGCACTGAGCCTTTGTGTTTTCTGGCCAAAAACGGGATCTGTTATCTAAATCTAATAAATTTTCTGTTTAAGATTCAGCAATTCAGTGTCTTGGGTTGCAGATCAGAACGCTGACTTTTGCATAATTCTCAATCACTTTGTGAATTTACATGAGACACATCTGGTTGTCATGATGCCCGTAAGAAAGTAAAACATACCTAATTTAACAACAGCTATATAGCGCATAAATGTAAAATAATGCATGTCTTAAGAATGGCATGTGACATTCAGAAATATGTGCTGAATCCTGTAGCAGAAACACTCCAGTATTTCAACCATTGCCTTCCTCAGAACATCATTGTTTTGTCTTTGGTTTGGCAGATAGGACTCAAAATTTTCAGAGCTGGTTCATATTTCCCCATGCTATAAATAACACTTTGAAGTGAGAGTAAGGGAAAGGAAGATGGGATGTTTGAGGACAGAAACTGCTAGAAAAGGAGTCCTGGAAAACAAAGTTTACTGTTTTTCTATTCTGTCACTTCAGACGCATGATGCCTTTCATTGGCAGTAGCCTTACTGCATAGCAGGAGATACTTTATCAGTTCTGATGGTCAGTGCAGCCCGGTGCCCAGGCTGACAGCTGCATTTGTCCTGATTTGAAGGTATTTTGAAGAGAAAACCGACATTCCCTAACCCATCAAACGCACTATGATGTGATCTTTCAAAAATCCTTCCCTAGGTATTCAAAAAATTTGATACATAACTCTGATTGGCAAAAGCAGATGTACATGGAAACAAAGAGTCTGTACATACTGAGGCATTCTATGATACCCTGCAGTATTTTCTCATAGGTAAATGATGATTTGCAAGTGAATTTTGGAGCTAAAATAGAAGAATGTAGCAGAAGTAACTACTTCTTAATAGTTTGGGTCTCCAAATGACCACAGATGTTACTTAGCTTGAGACCTCCTCTGTCCTGAAAACAGGTGCCTTCACTCCAAAAACAAGGCCACAGATTTAGAGGCAACTTTCTTTGGAATATTAAGGTGTTTACTAAACCCAAATGCAAACATGAGCACAGTACTACAGATCAGTAGATGCAAACAGTTGCTCCTAATTAGTAAGTTGTTCTTGCATCAAATTTTGTCTCTAACTAAGGATCAAACAACCCACCAGGAATTCTGGTATTCATGAGTTGATGTCAGTGTTTACATTTTGTAATGTCAGAGATTATATTTGGGTCCTCAATAGGGTGAATTTCAATGTGCAGTCATTTTACCTGTTTAGTAAAGAAACAAAGATTGCAACATAGACAAACAGACTTAGGAAAGACAGAAAGAAAATTTTAGATCTTTCAGACAATGTATACAATTTTTTTGTTTGTTTACTTTTTCTAACTAATAGAAAGCCCCTTTTATGCTCATCTATCCATCATATGCATGTTTAGAATAAAAATCAATTTGATTTGATAATTACCCTGATCATTACTGTAATTAAAATTAGAAATAATATCATTGTATTCCAATGCTAAGATCAAACTTTCATACCCACACAGTGCCATCAAAAAAGAATAAGGAGACAGGAAATAATTAGTTAACAGGAAAAAAGTAGTTAATGTTATAAGGCATAAAAGGAAAGGATGGTTAAAAGTAACTGTGTAAAGATAATGTGTCTCCATCACAAGTCATATTAGATCTCTAAATTAGTTATTGCACTACTTCGCCATCAAGCTCAGTATAATTTAGTTCTTGCTGAAAGTAATGCCTCCTGTTTATTTCCAAGGAAACTACAACAGATGGAAAGACTTCCATAGCACCATTGATAGAGCAAATGCTCAGCTACAAAACACCAGTTTTGAATAC
This sequence comes from Alectoris magna, assembly GCA_030625065.1. Lineage (NCBI taxonomy): Eukaryota > Metazoa > Chordata > Aves > Galliformes > Phasianidae > Alectoris > Alectoris magna. The sequence goes on from CM060560.1 coordinate 69,131,719, forward strand.
AGTAATTGTCATTAGAAGTGCATTTTCACCAGCTATGAACACAAGTTTCATGACCCACTCATCAAAATCTGCACCAGTGGAGGTGACCTGTCATTGCTGTTGCCACTGCTGAAACACACCACCCACCTGTAGTGTTGATTTATTTGCTCCTGTCCTTTAGTATAGGCTCTATCTTAACATCTCTCTGGTCTTTCCTCTCTCACTGATCTCAGCTTCAGTCAGTATGCCCCAAGGATGCAATTCTGCACTCTGAATTGGGTTTACTATGAGGCATGAAGTAGAACCTTAAGCATTACTGATGTTTGACATAGTCCTCTAAAGAGAAACAAATTAATGGGAATAGATAATTTCCTCAAATGCATCATATCATAAGCATATTATTTGTATGTACAGCTGAGGCAGATGTGATAGATGTGTAATAATCACTTTAAAGGGGAGATTCCTTTAGGTGAAGGCAAACCAGCTTATACTTATCACTCCTATCCACAGTCATTTTGAAATTTTGCCTCCTGCTAGCTCAAAGTGAAAGACAAAATGTGTTCATATCCATTGACAGATGTCTAAAACTGGTTTAAAACTTTGTGTTACTGTGGTAGTTATTTAAGCAAGAATTTAACTGTATGCAGTATATATGAAACAGAAATATACCTAAAAAGTTTCTATCATCTTTAATTTCCTAACTCCTAAACATTTAAAAAGGGGGGGAAAATACTCTGCAGAAGCTTAGTCTGAAATTGTATTTAGCATTGTTTCTCATTTCTGTGAAACACTTTGTAATGCAATTTTTGTCTAAAACTGATTCCTGTTACATAGATAAATAGTTTATTTCTGCCACAGTCAGACTTACCATTGACAAGAGTGGATTAAATTACTCCATGTTTTCACCCAGCTGTTCAAAGAAATTATGAATTTGAGTAGAAAATGTCTCTGTTTTTCACATTAGTTTATTTGGAGTTTTTATTCTACTTTTTAAAGTTTATCATGTTCTGTCATGATTACTTTAAATTTAAATATATGTTTAATTTCAATTATTCAAAAGGTATTTGGAAATAAAAAGGAATTAGATGCTTAAATGCATTTTGTATTTTTACTTATGAGAAGTAAAAAAAACACTGAAAATACAACAGAGAAAAAACACAGCATCACATCCCAGCTTGAAGCATATGTTTTGTGGACAATTTCTCATGGCTGAAAGCACAAAGCAATAGAAATCTTTATTCTTTGCTTCTGTAGCTAAAATTTGTTTTCCTGTCTGTTCTTTTGGGAAATAGAATGGACATTTAAATTCTGCCCTAGCCAGTCCAGAAGCTTTCCAGCGTACATTTGTACTGAAGTTTCACTTGCCTGTGACAGGCTACACTCCCATTCTTCAAAACATGAATAGGAAGTAATGAAAGTTACAAAAGGTACAACTGCAACTGCTGTAGCTGAAAACTTACACTTGTAAAGTGCAGTTAAAGGTAAACTGAGTAGCCAGAAATTCTGCATTATAAATCTTCAGAACTCAATGTTCACTTCTCTGATTTTCTCAAAGATCACAATGGTCACTCATGTCTAGTATGAATGGTCCTTTTCTATTTCACCCTCAAAATCAGCTCCTTTCACTTTCTTCAATTACCAATTGATTCTGATTTTTTTTTTTTTTTCCCAGTTGCAGTTTCTTCTGCAGTTTTACACGTCAATCTTAATCCCCACCCCCCACCCCCCCAACCAAGGAAAGACAAATTTATCAAAGGTTCTCTCCATTTTGAAAGAACAGATCTAAAACTGATGAGAATAACAAGCCTTTGTCAGAAGGTATGTTCAGCTTGCAGGAGAAAGACTTTGGTGTGCTCATTCTAATAATATGCATCCTAATTTTAAATTTCATACACTTCCTCATACCCAAAATCAGCAGGCTGATTCTCAGCACTTCAGATTGGGTTGGAAATAGTGCAGATGGTGGTATCCATTGATCCATGGAGTACTGCTGAATCACAATCTTTCTTAAAATTACCACTTAAAAACACAGAGAAGAAAAAAAAAAAAAAAAAAAAAAAAAAAAAAAAAGTAGAGCTATATGTTATACAAATAAAATATGAGTCAACAATCATTATTTCTTATTACTATTCCTTATTACTATTCTAATTCTATGGGACAGCTATGTATATGTATAACATCCTATTCCAACATACTACTACTAAGTGTATTAGGGTGCACCTCTGGTAAGAAGTGAAAGGTCAGTTTCCACAGCATACCTATCCATCAATATTTCAATAAGTATGTTTTATGACTCTGATGCCATTTCCCAAAATTTAGAAACATAGAATCACAAGGTTGATTTGCAGGTCATCTGTCCAACTGTTCTCCCATTATCCTTGCCACCATAAGCTACTAAACCATATCTTGTAGCTCCTTATCCAGACGCCTCTTGAACACTGCCAGGAACTGCAACTTCACCTGGACAGGCCATTACAGTGCCTGACCATTCTCGGAGAGAAAAGTTTTTCCTTATTTCTAATCTAAACCTCCTCTGTACAACTTGCAGTCATTTCCTCGGGTCCTGTTTGTTGCCTGGAAGAAGAGGCCAAACCCCTCCTCATCACAACCTCCCTTCAGGAAGCTGTAGAGTGCAATCAGGTCTCCCCTGAGCCTCCTCTTCTCCAGACTAAACAATCCCAGCTCCCTCAGCCACTCCTCATAAGACTTGTGTTCCAGTCCCCTCACCAGCTTTGTTGCCCTTCTCTGGACACGTTCCAGGGCCTCGATGCCTTTCTTGTAGTGAGGGGCCACATGAGTGTGGAAAACAATCAAATATATCTAGTTTCTTTCTACCAGGTGCTCAATTTGGGAAACAGACTTTTATTTAAGACTTCCTTCCTTGGAGATAGCAAACACATGGTTTGATGTATTCTTGAAATATTTGTGCCTGAGATCTTATTATTTTGTTCAGTTATAATCCTATTGCAACTTACACTATAAAATGATCCAGCATTCCTGATCTCAAGACCATAACTTTTTCAGACTAATATATAAGCATTTTTATATTCATTGCTTAATATTAAACGTGTTTTTTTTTTTTTAAGATTTACCCTTTTATTGCTCATTGTGCCCCTCTCAGGCTTTCTCTTTTTTTTTTTACTGCATGCTAAATAGTTTCAGTTGATGGTGTTCTTAATGCCTTTGGATGATATTCTTATTAACAGCAATTTGATTATCCAACCATTTAATCATACTGTCCCCGAGTGTAGATCTCAATAGATCGAAAAATCTTTCTGGAACATTTTGAGTGGCATTTCCTAATATCTACTTCACCAGCATGAGCTTGGTCATACACCTGAAGCATGTGTCTGACACTTCCTCCTGTCTCACCATTTTACCAAGAAAGTGAAAAGCTCTGGTGAGTGGTCTTCTGCTTGTGCTGTTCATAGGGCTAAGGAAGAGACATCCAGCCAGCTGATCAAACGAGCAGCCCATGTGACACGTGCTGCTATAGCAAGGGTTGGTGGCGTAGTCAGTGGTCTGTAGGAGTTTATATAGTGAAGGGCTGCAGGATTCTGTTTTCCACAGCTTCTTCGAACAATGTTTTTAATAGTAACTAAGTTATAACAAGATTAAACAGATATTTTTTGGCTCAGCAGACTGACCTGTACAGTTAGAAATAAAAGACACTCTACTCAAACTAAGTTCTCCAGCAGATCAAAAGACAATCTTGGACATGTGATTTTCTCCAATTCCACATGCAAAGACATGGTTTCTCAAATAACTTTTGGCAGATGTTTGCCAGCTTTTTCTTAAAACCTTCCACTAATGGAGATTTTCCAGGAAATTTCTTTTAGTACCCAATTTCTCTTGTAGTTAGAAATCTAGTTTCAATCCACTCATTTTTGAAACAAATGTGTATTCAGATCTCTTTCTCCCACATTTATCCCATTGGATCTCTGTACATATTAATCAATATGGTTACAACTTTCTCTTCTAAATTAAGAATTCATGTGTTTAGCATAGAATTTTATTGCTTTTTTTTTTTTTTTCTTTCTGCTGTTACAACAATACTTATTTAAATGATCAGTCCTCCCTCCAATTTTATAAACTTCCGTGTTTGTAGTCTAGTACCATTCTATGGTGATAATTGTTTTGTTTAATTTTTTTTTTCCCAGCAGGCAAATGGAGCAATATGCTTTTTAGTGTTGGGTTAATGAAAATTGTTTGAAAGTTTTCTGCAGGTTCATATTTTTTAGGAATTCCAGCAAATTCTATCCACCCTTTCTTCCTCCATGATGGCTCTTTCTATACATCATCATTCTTACACTAATCCTCATGCTTTCTAGTCTAACCTTCAGTACCAAATCAAATGTCTAGAAAGGACTTCCTTTGAAGTCTAGTGTCAACAGTTTATGGGCTGATTTGTGACTAGTGGGGTGGAGGAACCTGCAAATCTGCACTTCCAGAAAGGGGAAATGGGATAAAGGGAAAAAGGGTAGAGAGATAGACCATAAATCAAAATGGCAACAAAGATCTGAGAAGAAACAAACTAATTTTCTAAATAAGATATCAGAATGCAACATAACCTAATATAATATAATACACTACAGTATAATTAGAATTGCAGAAGAAAGGAGAGTTTTGTCTTGTGATCTTGCCAGGGGCTTTACGTCTTCTCTGAACGCAAAGTCCTCTGGGGTATATAGCTCTTCTTCTCTTCTGGGACAGGTACCCAGAAATGGAGCATTAACTCTTTAATTCCCAGTGCACTACATGATGTTATGATGTGGAATACCGATAAAAAAAATCATAAAATCATGACATCTAGAAAGGATATTCCCCTGCCTATGAGTTCAGCTGTTTTATCAAAGTGACATATCAGTTTAGTGTGACAGGCACACTAACATGTTCACATGTTGACTATTCTGTTTTTTTCAGTTAACTTTGGTATATGTGAAATCAAGTGGTCATTCCAAAACAATGGAAATCACACCATACTTTAAATAATTTCTTAATGCAGAGAACAAAAATCTAATAACCCTTGCATGAATATAAAGTAAGCATGAAAATTTTGGTTTGTTAGGAGAGGATGCAGCACTCAACACCCTTTAAGCCACTGATTATAAACCATTTATTAGAAGCTTTACAAGTCTGTACATGAGCTGTATGTATAAATAACTGTGTGTGAGCATTATCACATTTCTGGAACAGCTGGAAAAACACAGGGCGCATTCAAAAGCCGATAAAGCAATATTAACACAAACGCTATCTATCTTACTATATCCTATTGTTTCATGCAGAAACTCCTTCACTAGAAACATGACAATTTAGATTTAATGATATAAGTAAATTGCGTCCGTCTGTTTGGAACCACGCTCAGAATACCAGCATTGAGTAACCAAAATTCTGTATCTAGTGGTTTTCTGGGGAGTTATGACTTCTTAAATACCTAAATACAGTACGCTGTTGTTTTGTGTTTTTTTTCCCCCTTAGGGAAAATATATATATATATATATATATTTATTTATTTATTTATTCCATATTAAACACAGTAAGGGGATGACATTTTCCATGCAAATGTAAAGGCAAGAAAGATAAACTTAACACAGATAACACTGCATAAGGTACCATTTGTTACTGAAAAGTAGATTAGGGAGGCTAAAAAGAAATGCGATTTGAAATGGAAAGAAAAATTGAACGGTACTTCTATAACTGTAACACATATAAAACATTCTTCTTCTGTCAGTGATCTGTTTTGTAGTTTTAATGAAAATCAACTCAAATTAAATTTAAAAAGATGATTACTATTTCTCACTGCCATTTCAGAGAAATTCCATCAGCTTGATCTGAAAGTAGCATACTGCTTTATCTCCACATAGGGTTTTTTCTTTGTTTTTCTCTTTGTTTTCCAAAATTTGGCTTTGCTCTTAGTGACTTCTGATTTTTTATTATTTTTTTTTTTATTTTTGAATGAAAAATACCTAGAAAATAGAGGAAGAATCAAAATATCATGTGAAAGGAATGCAAGGAAAGCAGAAAAAATGTCAACCAATTTATCTTGTTTTCTATTGGAAACCATTAGTTACAGTCTATTGGAAGAGTATGGTGATTAACAAGAATTATTTTCCATAAGAGTAAACAAAGAGGAGATTTTGTTATTGTTTACAATAGCATGTTCATTAGCTAACATAAACCAAATGCTTTATAAGCCTCTTCAAATCAAACATTTTTACCAGGTATTTTAATTGCTAATAGCTAGGCAGCCATGAAATAAATTGCAAGTTGCCCTTGCATGATTTAAACTTGGTATGAGATTTGCCACAAACAAAAGAAAGATTTCTCTACTGGATTTCTTTCTGCTCCATTTACTCCCTGCAGTTTAGAGCAGATTAATGTGTTCAGAGACTGATTGCTGTAATTACTCTGCCCTGCTGCTCTACTATATTATGCAAACAAATGTACAGGATGAAAGAGAGAAAATGGACAAGAACAGAGATTCTTAGGCTCTCCTGATCTATAGCTTAAAATACAAATAAAAACTAAAACTATGAACCAAACTTGAATGTTATTCACAAAGATAATTATTCATCTCATCTTAGTTCTCCTTACATGGTTGTTTCAATGAAATTAATAAAGAACAATGACAACAATATTTATATTTTGCATATATTACATGTGTATATAAAATTATGTATGTTTGAACACTAATTAAATCATTCATACTTTCTTCTGACTACAATTTGTCTCTCTGATTATAAGGAATCTGTTCTAAGACTGGCAATGGTCATTAATGAGTTTTTTACTCATCTGATTGTTTTATTAACTCTTCTGGATATGAGTAAAGATGAGAGTATAAAATGGGAATTTTTTTGCTTTTCTTTCCTTGCCATTTGTACGTCATTCCTTAGGAAATTATTAAGGAGCAATGTTCAGCGATTTGCTTCTAATAAGTAAGTTCGCTTTTTTAAATTGTTTCCATTATACAGGAGAGCTTAGAGAGCTCTCAGTGTTGAAATTGTATCAGGATAAATTCCAAGGTTACAAATACTAGAAAAACATATTTTCTTCATTAAATTTGTAAGTATTTTTCACTACATGTGCCTACATCAATGAAATTTCAATGCTTTATGTATTTATTTATTTATTTTCCCACACTGAGTTTTAACATATGTTCTCAGTAAAATTTGTTTCTGGCTCAAGATATCAAGAAATGGCAAAATTGTTTTTTGGCCAAAGGGAACTGTGTGTTAAAGTCATTGGCAGTCAGCATGGACCCAGATAGGGCCACATATTGTCCCTTATTGGATTTCAAGAACACTATGTCTGCTTTATCTAATTGCTTCCTTTGAGACATATATCTTACTTAGATTTGTCTCCCCTTTTTCATGCATTAAACTCCAAGACCAAATTAACTTCTCATGTGTCTCAAGTGATTTATGGAAAATGTACCAAATTCATTTAGAACTCTCTACTACATGTTTAAATTATACAGTGATGTTTGTTTCGTGATTACGTAAAAAACAAATAAGAAAACAAAACACAAAAACTACAAAACACAATAAATGAAAGCAAAAACAAGTACTGAATTTCCATGAGGATGTCAGTCTCATAAGTGCAGCTCACCTGGTAAATGAAAAATAAAATATTTGGGGCTCACATCTTAGAACAATCAACCGTGTTCAGAAATCCCTAGATATTACTAGTACTAAATTACTCTACCAGGTATTTTCAAATAACTGTGAGAGCCAGATAGTCCAATGGTCGTTGAGAGCATTGACTAAATATTGTGGATACATTTTTCCTGTTCTCTCTTTTCTGTTTTGCATCTCAAAACCTACATGCACATAAAAATAATACTTTCATATGTATGTATGTATGTATGTATGCACATATATTTAGTAACTCCCACCAGGAATCTTTCCTTCTGTCACCAAACCTTCATCTCAACCAGAATATCATTATTTTCAGTCAGCTTTCAATCAGGATCTCATGAGTTCAGTTAACTTGTAATCAAATTTTAGAATGAAATTTCTCAAAGTGTTTATCTGCCTTTAAATATGGTTACTTCCAAAGTCTAAATTTGATTTCATTAAGTTTTCACCTAAGTTCTTTGTTGTGGATCAGGTTTCACGAGTACTTCATTTATATCACTGTCATCTTCAACATTTTTCATCACCCCAGTCTCATGCTGGGCAGTGAAGCTATCCTGCCACCCTTGGAGTCATGTCTGTGACTCATCTATATCGATAATTTGTTTCTGCTGGCCTGGGAAACATTTATCCACGTTCTATCTTGTACCAGAACTTTTCACCTTTGCTCACATTTTCCTTTAGCAGAGGTGAACTTGTCCAGTGGGGGGATGTTAAGAAGTCATATTTTACTTGCCTTCATCTATTAATTACAGCCTGCCATCTCAGGTTTTGTAAGTGAAAGTATGAATTATTTTAGTCTGTTCCAGTGCATTCTTAAGCAAATTTGACTTAAGCAGCAGTTGAAAAGCTCACAGAGGATACTGGAACATTAGAAAATAATTTTTGTTGAGAACTGCTTCTTACGAAGGCTTAAACCATTACAGTTCAACTGCATGCTGTAGCAAACTGATATTTAGGGCCCTTCTTATATTATTTCAGAAGACAAGTGAAGAAAAGGATCTCAAAGTATCTTTCTCCTTTAATGTACTATGTGTTTGCGCCTACTCCATTACACTGTAATGAAGACCTGCTCTTTGGTGAAACCAAGAAACAACAAGGAAAACCTGGAATACCTAAATTCATGCTGAAAGCAGAGTTTCAGAGAAAATCTTTTATTTAGCTTTTATTTTAACAAATTCTATTATTCCAAGTGCTGTGAAGCCATATTTTCTCAGGCACAATGAGTAGGGAAAGGGTAGAGAATATTTAATTCAGTTTCATAATTTCTATACCTGAATTAGAATATCAATGCAAAAAAAAAAATGTAGAACAATTTCAGAACGTCTCAGTGTCTACAATTCCTTGTTGAATAGCTGTCCAATTTTGTTTTCTATAAGGAGAAAACCTGCACAGTTATTATTATTGTTATTATTATTATTATTTTAAATGTTTAAATAAAATGGTCAGGCTAGACATAAGGATTCTCAGAAACTCAACTAAATGAACGTTCAGATTTGTCATAGATTTATCATGGCATGGTAGGTCACATGTTTATGTCTTAACATGTGGAACAACTCTTGTATGGATTTTAATATCAGTCTTTCACTGTAGTAATGCTATCAGTGATATCATACGTCTTTTGAACCCTGATAACTATATGAAGTTATCATGACAGAAATAAACAGCCTACGTTAAGTGCAGGAATCTTCAGAATAGAAAACAGAACAAATAATTCCACAAATCATTCTGAAGTAAAACAAAGAAAACAACTTCCTTCCTTTTGTAATTCCCCCTCAGTAAAGCAAAGATACCCCAACTGATGCAAATAACGAAAATTAAATGGTGTTATTTTTAGAAAAATAATGTATATATTTCTTTCTTTCTTTTTATTCACAAAATTAATTTATAAAGACAACTCTACCTGATGCTAGTAAGGAACAGAATTTATACTGTAGCCTTAGAAAGCAAACTGCCTTACTGACCATTTTAATTTATATTCATGTCATTTTGGAATTAAGTGAATGGTGAAATCAGGCAAATTTTTTAAAAAACTACGGAAAAAAAAAAAAAAAAAAAAAAAAGGCTAGATTACCTACTACTGTATGGATGGTAGTCATAAATTCCCAGTTTTCCAGAGTTGACGTTGAACTGTATTTTACTGCAAAAAAGCTTTGCTCCCATTCCCACGTGTCAATGATATTGCACATAGACTTGGTAGACTGCAAAAAAACCACATCATCATAAGAAGTAAACTGTTCTCTCCTTGAAAAAGAACCAATATTTGTTAATTATGTATACTTTTCTGAAAATTATTCTCTCATTTATATGTATGCCCAGAGAAAAGATTTATTCTGATAAGCACTCTCTGAGGTAATTTTTCTGATTTTTATTGCTTGGACTTTTACCCAAATAAAATAAGTAAGTTTTACAAATTCTGGTACCAAAAATGTGCATTGCTTAATGATAAAATAGTTAATCCATATATTTTGTTTACTGCTTCCACATATTTGTTTAGCCTGAAGCAGAAATTTTCTACTCAACAAATTGTAAAGGGCTTGTGTTTTTAAAATTAACTTCTATTTACACCTAAGACACTTTCATACTTATTTTTGTTGTTGTTGTTGTTGTTATGAAATGAGTTTTCAAAATATAAAAAGATGCCATTATAACTCCCATTACATGATACCCATTTTTTTCCAGACACTTTTTTTTTAGAATAACAAATTCCTGAATTAATAGTCTTACTCAACTGTGCTTCAGAATCCTATGAACATTCAGACAGGTCAATTTGCTCCTGAGGAAATACATATATGCTTAAGGTAAATCAGAATTTATAAACTCATTTTTTTCCTCATTGGTTTCTTAAAGAGAGAATAAGCACCAAGGAATTATTCTCCTGTGGTTTTTTTTGTTTGTTTGTTTTTGTTTTTTTTTTTTTTTCTGTAGATTCCTTGTGAGGAATGTGGTTTAAAAGTAATAAGAACTTAATATATAAACATTGTGAAAATGCTGTGTATTATAAGTCACATAATAAGAGTATTCACAGACCAGCAATAAAAACTTTCTGTTGTGTCATATATTCTTACTGCATGATTCTGCATATATTCTTCAAATAGTTTAAAATTTGTAATATAATGACCCAACACTTGCTAGGAGCCATTCCTTGTTAGTTAAGCATTTATTGGTGTGCCAAACTTTTCTTTTAGTTTCAAATGCTTTATTATTACTCCTATTATTATAGTTTAGTTATAAACTATACAGTTATTTTAGTTTCAAATGCTTTATTATTACTCCTATATTTGAGAATTTTGGTGTGGCAGAATAGTTTCATAGCATATTAAATAACATCACTTATGCTAGTCTATATGGAATTTTGTGAAGCAAGAAAACAGGATGAATTCAAAAATTTTCCAGTAAATAACATAATATATACCTATTCCTATCTAGTGCATCAAGAAGGAGGCAATTTTGATGCTTTTTACTATTTAAGAGGTGACAGTGGTGCAAAGGGTAAGAGAGGTGCTTCAGTAAAGCTATGAAATGTTCTATAGTTGAATAACAGTGTCTTAAATATTATCTACACTTCATATGCTACTCACACATACTCCATAATGATAGTTTATATGCTGCTATTATAGCCTGCAATTGAGAACATACAGGGCTTTGTATTAAATTTGATTTTTGAATCTACTTGCTTTCACCCACCTGCCAGAAAACCATTTTTAATATACCCTGAAACTATATATATTCAATAAAACAACCTTTTATAGATAAATCCTCTCTTAAATAAAATATTTTTGGAGCACTACACTTTTCTGAGTACAAAATGATCTCTGCTGGAGTTTAAAATCTGGCAAAAGACATTGAATGTTAGGAGGAAGCTGGTGTTTGTGACAGCAATTACATGTAAACTGGGGAAATAGTAACAGGATGTCATATGATAGCTGCTCCATGTAGATTCATCTTTTTCTAGTCCCTTTCCTTTGTAACCTTGAGAATAGAATATAATAGGTTCCCTACTTTAAATCATCCTCCATCTTAGAATATATTTAATGCTCTTGAGAGATTCTGAATAGGAAATTCAATATAAAAAAATAACCAGAAATATCTGTGCACATGATTAAGCCAATATGTTTAGTCATCATGCTTTCCCTCTTGATAAAAGAAAGGAATCTATTGGTTTTATTCAACCATTATTTTCCTCCTAAATATATATATATATATATATATATATATATATATTCCTAACAAATGAAATGAGCATAACTTTAGAGAAGGATAGCATTTTAACTTTGGGGGGGGGGGGGGGGGGGGAGGGGTGAGAAATAGCTTTCTCTTTCATAGTACTGATGCTGTTCCCCAACAATTAGTCCAGAAGTGTTAAAAAGCCTGGAAGGGTACATAGCTGAGAGAGCTAACCCAAATTAACCAAAGAATATTCCACACCATAAAGCAGAGGGAAAGTTTTTACAAAGTAGCCATTGCTCAGGGTCTGGCTGGATGTCATCAAAATGCTATTACTTTTTTTTCCTTCTCCTTCCCTCTTTACCCTGCCATTACTTATTAAACAGAATTCAACTCCTTAAGGCATGAAAGAGAGTGCGCAGCAAGCTTGCTACTCTGGACTACATGAGAGCAGACTCCAAACTCTTCAGGGAACAGCTTGGCAGGATGACATGGAAAAAAGCCTAGGAGGGAAGAGGGGCCCAAGAAAGCTGGTCAGTATTCAAGGACCATCTCCTCCAAGCCCAGAAACAGTGCATTCTGAGAAAGCAGAAAATTAGCAAGGAGGCCTCTGTGGATCACCAAGTTGCTCCTGGACTTATTTTGGCACAAAAAGAAAATCTGTAGGGAGTGGAAGCAGGAACAGTCCTGAGAGGACTACAAAGAAGTTCTCTGAGCAGCCAGGGATCATAAAACCCAGACAGAATAAAATCTAGACAGACACATAAAGGGGAACAAGAATACAATCTATAAGCGTACCAGTGATAAAAGGAAGGTCAGGGAAGATACGGACTCCCTCCAAATGAAACGGAAGACCTGGTCATGAGGGATATGGAGAAAGGTGAGGCACTCAATGACTTCTTTGCTTCAGTCTTCACCAAAAGAAAACAAAGGTAAGAACTGGGAGGAGGAGGATCTGCTCGCTGAAGGTGAAGATCAAGTTTGAGACCATCTGAAGAACCTAAAGGTGCAGAAGTCCATGGGACCCAACAACATCCATCCATGTGTTCTGAAGGAACTGGAGGATGAAAGATGCTGTCCATTATAATTGGAAGGTCATGGCAGTCTGGTGAAGTTTCCATTGATTGGAAAAGGGGAAATATAGCCCTCATTTAGACTAGATATCAAAAAATTCTTTATTGTGAGAGTGGTGAGATACTGAAACTGGTTACCCAGAGAGATTATGAATGTCCCCTCCATGGAGACACCCAAGACCAGGCTGGATGGGCCTTTGAGCAACTTGGTCTAATGGGAGGTTTCCCTTACTTGCAGAGGGGTTGGAACTAGATGATCATAAGGGTCCCTTCCGACCCAAACCATTCAGTGATTCAGTGATTCTATTATTCTATGATTTCATGATTATCTCAGTCTGAACAAGCCCATCTTCCTGTCTTCCTTCCTTCCTGCCTGCCTTCCTGCCTTCCTGACTGCCCTCCTTCCTGCCTTTTTTCCTGCCTCCCTCCCTCCTTCACTCCCTTCCTTTCCTTCCTCCTTCCCTTTCCTTCCCTTTCCTTCCCTTTCCTTCCTTCCTTCCTTCCTTCCTTCCTTCCTTCCTTCCTTCCTTCCTTCCTTCCTTCCTTCCTTCCTTCCTTCCTTCCTTCCTTCCTTCCTTCCTTCCTTCCTTCCTTCCTTCCTTCCTTCCTTCCTTCCTTCCTTCCTTCCTTCCCTCCTTCCTTCCTTCCTCCTTCCCTCCCTCCCTCCCTCTTTTCCTCTCTCCCTTTCTCCTTTCCTCTCTTCCTCTTTTCCTTCTTCTTTCTTTCTTTTTCTCTCTTCCTCTCTTCCTCCCTTTTTCCCTTCCTCCCTCCCTTCCTCCCTTCCTTCTTTCTTTCTTTTTCTCTCTTCCTCCCTTCCTCCCTTTCTCTTTTCCTCCCTTCCTTCCTTCCTTCTTCTCTTCCTCCCTTTCCTTCTCTCTTTCTTTCTCTCTTTCTAGTTATGTTAGTGAGTCAGCGAGTTAGTCACTCTTTGGAGTGAAATTCAAAAAGTTATCACCTTACTAAATTAAAGGTTGTGTTTGTAATATCTTCCCTTTGGTCTAATATTTATAAGGTTTACATTTTTCTACTGTCCAATCTAAACCAGCACACATTAAGAAAATAGGGCTGTAATATATTACTTTCAAGAAACGCTTAAGAAAAATGGAAGGCAAATACAATGATGCTAGCTATACACTTTGCTTCACAATGTCTCATTTCTTTCTATCTTACAAGACTAGGGAATGGATTCTTCATTAGAACAACTGAATTTTTCTAGTCCTAATGTATTTACCGTCTTTCCTACTATAGCATCAATGGTGATCATAGGATGACCTAATTGTCCTGAGCTCTTCACAGTCACTCTTTTATAATAAAATCATATACAGTGATATGACATTATGGAAGAAGTCTCGCACATAAGATTAAGCAAGTCTGACAACAAGTCCTAGTGACAGATGATGGATTGTTGTAGGAATAGTTTAATGCACTAGCTATCCCTTAAGAAAAAGAAGGGAGTAAGAAGGGAGTTCATTTTGGCCATAGCTGTAAATGTGTCTGATGTTCTCAGTCTTATTCTTACTGCAGTCATACACATAACAAAAGGCTATCTGTAGCCTTTCTGGAACTGACGTGTTAGCATGTGAAATTAACAGAAGAGATTCCAGTGACTAAAATGGACACAAGCCTGAAGTATGTTACTTGGGCATGATGTTGCCATTTAGAAAAGTTTGCAAGGTATATAATTTTTCACTAGTTCTGACAGTCTTAAGACCCAAATGCACATCATTCATCTTTCAATGCATTGGGTTTTTTTGGTTGGTTTATTTGTTGTTGTTGTTGTTGTTTGTTTTTTGTTTTTTTGGTTTTTTTTTGTCAGCACTGTCAGTTTATACTACCAAATGAAAGATCAGTTCCTTCTGTGTAAAACTAGTAAGTGATTGATAGCATCATTTCAGCTTTGCATGTTAGAGTTAGAACTCTACAGAAATCAGAAATTACACAAGGAATTTTATTACTGGAGGGTTTTCAAATTAACATTTAAAATGCCATAATGTGATATTAGTTTATAAGAATAGATTTAATATATATGAAGATATATTTCAATTTACTTCAGATCTATTGGCTGAGGAATAGATGTCATTTTAACTTGGTATATTTCTGAAGTTATAGATGTACAATATTATGTTGACTTGCAACAACAGCTGTGTTTACGCTCAATGTCACATTCAGGGACACCTGAGAGCATCACAGTTAATGCCTTCATATGTTTAACAACAATGATGAGAGCATAGACTTACTTAGGAACATTTGAAACAGCAGAGCTGGAAAGGGACTGCTTTCAACTCCGTGATTCAGCTGCAGCTCTTCCTCAGAGTTGTTAAATGTGTCTCTGGGTGACGTCTCTCAGAGATGTTGTTTACTTCTTAAGCATTTCATTTATCACAAGAAGTTTACCTATATAACTGGCTCAAACTTCAGTTCACCTCTGCCCTATGAAAAGTTCTAAGTTGCTTATGAAACAGTGCAAATATTCAGTGCCTTGCTTTTTTTTTCAGTGCCTTCCCTTCCCTAAGAACATGTGCAATGATATAGGCTAGGTTACTCCATTTGCTTATGAGTCTCTAAGTTGCTAAACGTTAGGAATTCTACCATTTTAGTCAGTGGTGTCCTTTCAGTAAAGCTGATTGATTTTTCAGACAATTTTGGATATGTCAAGTGTCTTGCAATAATAGATAAAAATATGTGAATTGCTTTCCACAATGGGATAAGACAAACATGATGACTTCTAGCAAGGTATGACTATGCACAAAGTGTTATTGGTCCCTTGTGCTAAAAGTATGGCAAAAATCTGCACACTGAGAAATAGACAAGTCTGCTACTCCCACAGGCAGTGGGAGAATGGTGATGTCATTTATGAGGGCTGTTCCAAAAGTAATACCTATTTCATTATGTTGGCCCACAACATCAGTGGCAAGTGTTGGCTGTATGGCAGTAGAGGTTGAGCCTTCTTGCCAATATTCTGTTATATTTTGTTGCCATCTAACAGATGGCATTCTGACAAAATGGTATCTGATAAAGAAGTACAAATGAAGCAAAGGTGTGTCACTGAGTTCCTCCATGAAGGAAGAATTTCAGTCACTGGCATTTATTTATGCTTGCTGAACATTTATGGAGATCAAACAGTCAGTGTGAGAACAGTGAGGCAGTGGGTGGTGCACTTCAGCAGTGGCAACAGTGGGTCTCCTCTGCTAGTGAAGATTTTTATGAGCACAGCATGCAGGCACTTGTTCACTGTTGGCAAAAATGCATAGCTAGTGGTGGTGACTGTGTTAAAAATAGTGTTTTTAAGTGGAGGATTTGCTTAATCAGTGTTATTGTGCTCTTTGTATCTGCTGCAGTTCCATTAGAAATGGGTGGCATTACTTTTGGTGTAATCTATATACTTTTCATAGGAAAGAACACGTAGAGAGATTAGCTCTTATTTTAATAGCTGATAGACATAGTATCTAGTATTATTATGCAAACGCTTTTGTGTATCTGTGAAGATATTACCTCTTTGTTGTGATTTAAACAAAGGAGGCAGCTCAGCACCACACAGCCAGTCCCTCTCTTGCTTAGGAGGGATGGGACAGAGAAACAAAAAAATGTGATAACTCATGGGTTTTTTTAAAGTCAGTTTACTAGTGGAGCAAAAGTTGCATGCAAAAGCAAAGCGAAACAAGGAATTCATTTACTACTATCCATCGGCAGGCAGGTATTCAGTAGAGCTGGGCTCATCATGTATAATAGTTTCTTAGGAAGACAAACACCATCACTTTAAACACCCTCTTCTTTCTCTGTCTTTTCTTCAGATTTGTCGCTAATCATGACATAATCTGGAATGGGGTATCATCTCGGTTAGTCTGTATCAGATGTCCTGGCTGTGTTATCTCCCCTCCAAGATATTAAATGACAGCTTTCCATTAATATTAACAGTTTTTGTGTCCTTCATTCATTTTGATACCATGCAGGGGAAAAAGCTGAAAGCCTTTTCATATGAACACAGTTTTAGGAAAAATGTCACTAAGCAGTTATGCAATTAAGAGTTTTGACTTTATGTTGAGGGGGAAAAAAAAAATCCCTTTTCAAGGTTTTCAAAAGAAACCCTAAGAATTGGTTTACTAGTTTGATTTATTTCATGTAGGTCAGCAGATTGCAGTAAGACTGCAACACATCTTTGATGCACTTAATTTAGTATGTAAATAAAGCTCCATAATTTGTTACTGGAACTATTTAAGATGCAGTAATGCAGGCTGTGGTTATTGGAATTTATCCTGGCTAGGAAATAATTTCCAAGGTTTTTTTGTTTGTTTGTTTGTTTGCTTTTGCTTTATCTATTTAGTATATCTATTTACTGCTATGAAGACTTGAAAATGGAATTAAATCATTGCTCAAGTGCTTTGTGTTCTTTGCATTAATGATTAGGAAAGGCTTACTTAATTTACACGCCCTACTCACCATTGGGTTTAAGTGTTATCAGTGCTAAAAAGCACTAAACTATTCAAAAGCCAGAAAGTAACTAAAAACGAATTGTGTATTCTATTGCACCATGCTGCCTTTGGCTGAGCAGTCCCCAAGAAATAAAAAGGTGTATGTAGACATATTGCTTACTTTAACTCACTGACTGAATGCTTAGTTTGCTTTCCCTCTTCTTTTCTAAGCAAATACAGTATCATCTAAATCCTACCTTGAATATCAGACACATGATCAGAAAATAACTGTATTTCCCTAAAGAATATTGCTATTATAGGACTACTTTTTATAATTATCTTATACAAACAAAATTGTCTTTTAGAGAAACATGTATAGAAACTCACAGTTCACCTGGAGATAATTCAGAAGAACTGGAAAAGAAGACTTTAAAAAGTATTCTGATCTGAGAAGATATTCTATGCTTCTGCTTTCATGCTATCTGCATTCAGTTCCTTTGGACTTCATTTCTAGTATATTAATATCTCTCAGAAGGAATCTAAACCACCCACTCTATTTTTCATCTCTTCTCAATGGAATGAAAAAGAAGAATAAAATATTCAGTGCAAAGTTCTTGGAAATCATATTTTGGAACATAGGCTTTCCCAGCACATGTTAAGATGTGGGCTTCCACCCATCTCTAATTCAGTTTTGCTTCATAAGCAGCACAGTCATGCTCTAGCTTTTATGTTTTTCAAATATCCTAAGGTATCCACAAATAAAAACATTTGCAGATAATCTTATGCACGATGTTCTAGTTCTCCTTTGACTAGAGCTTGTGAAATCCTCTGATACCAGCAGTTGCACTTGAACAAAAACATTTCCCATTTATTTCCACTTTTATGAATAACATCCATTCTTCACTTCCTATGTTAAGTCTGGTCAGCTTTTAACCCTAAGTTTGTCATTTCATTCCATTCCAGCTGATATTCAGAAAAACTCGCTGATGTGCTAATCACAAAGTCTATAAAATGCTTACCTCCTTTTTTTTTTAGGACTTTAATTGCATAGATGTGCTAAGCTGGTTGCATTACAAGACACTAATAGTAGTCTGCAGTTTAAGGGAGAATGGCGTGTTGTAAGCAGAAAAGTGCATTTTTAATCAATGTACCTGTATCTACAACCACAAGAGTAATAATTAAATCAGCATGTTCCAATTACTATTTGATCAGATTCAGATTTTATAGCCCCTGTGCTGCAGCTGCAGCAATGTTACTTCTTTCAAACATCTAAAATATACCATATAACAAACTAGTATAGTTTATACATATTAAAAAAAACAAAAACCTATACTAGTTTGTTATATGGTATATTTTAGATGTTTGAAAGAAGTAACACTATTATTCATCACAGTGCACTTATTATTCATAAGAGCACTGTGTATGTTGTTGAATGTATAGTAGAACATGATTGTAAAGGATCGTGTCTGAGTAGGTCTGCAAATCTGTAATGCAACACTATTTGCCAAGGAGGAGCTCAAGTGAGGCAGCAACAAGACAAGCAACATATCTTCAGTGATATGTAACCTGAAATTTTCTTATGAAGCAGGATGGATATTTTGACTGCATAGTGTTCAAAGAATTCTGCTTTAACATAGCAGTGGCCCCTTCCCCACCAGGACCATATGAATCCTTGATAACTGGGTGCTCCCTTCAGCCACTCAGTGTGCCAGGCTCTAGCTGGGGTCCTAGCATAGTGACTCCACCATGGGTTGAACCTGCTGCATCACGTGCTCCTGCCCCACACAGGGAGCGCATTGATTGAGCTGAAGATCAGAAAAAAAGGCTCAAATCATACTCAAAATTATAATAATTGAGTTCTACAAATGAAAGTGTTTGTTTTACTACTGAATACTTTCCTTATATTTGTATAGAATGCAAGAACTACTTTGCTGTGATGAAGACTACAGTCTTACTATTGACTAGCAATAGGATGAGAGTGAATTGCCTCAAGTTGCACCACGGGAAATTCAGGTTGGGTATTAGGAAAAACTTCTCCAAAGGAGTGGTCAGGCACTGGGAGGTGCTGGAATGACAATCCCTACTCAAAAACCATGTAGATGTGGTAATAAAGAACATGGTTTAGTGGGCAACATTGGTGGTGGAAGGGTGGTTGGACTAGGTGATCTTAGAGGTCTTTTCCAACTTTAATGTTTCAATGATTCTATTATTATGACAGTTTATTGGTTCCCCCCCCCCATCCCTCTAATTCTCTCCTTCTGTTTCTGTTGTATATACTTCACTTACACCACACACAAATCACCATTTCAACATTATTACCTGACCTTTTGAGAGCTATTTGCTTTTTGATGTATTGAAATTCAACGTATTTCTGAGAGGAGAAATAAAGGTAAATGGAAGCTCATGAGAAAACAAACAATCCAACCAAGCTTGTGACATTAATATGTTTCCTTCCTGAACTTTTAGCCCAGGCAACAGAAGAACATTATTATATATTAAAAAAAAAAAAAAAAAAAAAAAAAGGAAATCTTTTCCCCCCTCTTACTATAGCTATTCTTTTTCATACCCACCATGAAAGTCTTAAGACTATCAAACGTAATGCTGATAGCTGAAAAAATGATGATTCAAGATGCCATACACTGAGTACCATACAGCTTTCATTTTTTCTACAATATTTCAGTACCTTGATGACTGTTTGGAACTGAATTTTTTCATGAATAAGATGAACTGCATTGCCTACCAGTAAGAACTGTAATGTTTTTCAAGAAAGTGACTATTAACAGAAGATCAGTGTATTTTCTCATTGATGACACTTCTTGTTGAGTAATATTGCTGTTATTTCCCATTGAAACGAGAGACACTATTTTTAAAATAAAAAATTAATTTGGATCAAATGTGTTGACTTGGAATTTTGATTTTTATCTTACAGATACTTTCTATCCCAGGCTGCCATCAAACTTCCATGCAAATTCATGGGCATTTTGGTTGACAAATACCTTAGAATAATTCTGAAAAAAAAAAAAAAAAAAAAAAAAATTAAAAAAGAGTTCTTAATATCAGAAGGCTATACTGCAAAATATATAATATATATTATCTTTCATTTTCTTCAGGTAAAGCAAAAGATTAAAAAAAAAAAAATGACATTCACAAAAGAAAATATATTTTTCCCAGCATTTTTTTTAGCTTAATGATAAAAGCGAAGTGTTTGTTACATATACTTTTATTAATAAAAGCAAGATCAAAACTCCATGGAAAGTAATGAACGTGGAAATAACTGCTTCTAATTTTGCAAGTTCTATATTTTTAGGTGGAATGGACTTTCCATCTCTATGCACAAGCTACATCTATATATGTGATATCACTGACAGATGGCTCCTTACGGACTACTATAATAGATGAAAGCGGTTGTTGCTGCTGTCAAATTATAAAATGTAATTGTTAGGTTGAGCCTTCTTAATGATAACTGTTCACATCTTTGTGGTGCACAAAAGCAGTTTCACTAATGAAATACAAAGAAGTCAACCATGTATCCAAAATCTTCTTAAAATGTGTAAGATGAAAGAGCAAGGGCAGGCTATAAAAAAGAAAATATCAAAATTGCAGAAGGCATAGGTAAAGTTTGTGCTCTTATTAAACTAGTCACAGTACATGTTTATTTTTTCAACTTGTCAATTGGTATTTTATAAATTATACATTTTCCTTTCTGTGATACATCTGCAATAGTCAGAATAAAAATTTATAGTTGCGCAGCCTTTGCACAATTAAGACAAATGATTGTCATTCACAAGCACACAGGATCCAAAAAATCACAACCACAGAAATATAAGGCCCTGGTGGATCCTAGTGCACAGTGCACCCTAATGCCCTTGAGTCACCAAGGGACAAAATCGATTTATATTCATGGAGTGACTGGGGGTTCCCAAGAGTTGACTATGTTGGAGGCTGAAATAAGCCTCACTGGTAAAGACTGGCAGAAACACCCTATTGTGACTGGCCCAGGGGCTCCCTGTATACTTGGTATCGATTACCTCAGAATGGGATATTTCAAGGATCCCAAGGGGTATTGATGGGCCTTTGGAATAGCTGCTGTAGATACAGAAGGTGTTAAGCAGTTGTCTGTTTTGCCTGGCCTGTCAGAGGACCCATCTGTTGTGGGGCTGCTACAGGTAAAAGAGCAGCAGGTACCGATTGCTACAAAAGTGGTGCACAGACAGCAGTATCGCACCAATAGGAATTCCTTGCTCCCCATTCATGAGTTAATCCACCAACTGGAGAGTCAAGGGAGTGATTAGTAAAACTCACTCACCTTTTAACAGCCCCATATGGCCGGTGCGTAAAGCCAGTAGAGAATGGCGGCTGACGGTAGACTACTGTGGCCTGAATGAAGTCACACCCACACTGAGTGCTGCTGTGCCAGACATGTTAGAACTCCAGTATGAGCTGGAGTCAAAAGCAGCCACGTGGTATGCCGCTATTGACATTGCCAATGCCTTCTTTTCCATTCCTTTGGCCACAGAATGTAGGCCACAGTTTGCTTTCACCTGGAGGGGCATTCAGTATACCTGGAACCGTTTGCCCCAGGGGTGGAAACATAGTCCCACCATTTGCCATGGGTTGATCCAGACTGCACTTGAACAGGGTAGTGCTCCTGAGCACTTACAGTACATTGATGACATCATTGTGTGGGGCAATACAGCAAGGGAAGTTTTTGAGAAAGGAGAATAAATAATCCAGATGCTTCTATGTGCTGGCTTCACGATTAAGTGAAGCAAAGTGAAAGGACCTGCTCAGGAAATTCAATTCCTGGGAATAAAGTGGCAAGATGGACGTTGTCACATCCCAGCAGATGTGATCGACAAAATCGCTGCTATGTCTCCACCCACAAGCAAGAAAGAGACACAGTCTTTTCTGGGCATAGTGGGCTTTTGGAGGATGCATGTTCCAAACTACAGCCTTATTGTAAGCCCCCTTTATCAGGTGACGCGGAAGAAGAATGATTTTACATGGGGCCCAGAGCAGCAGCAGGCTTTTGGACAGATTAAACAGGAGATAGCCTGTGCCGTGGCCCTGGGGGCAGTATGGACAGGGCAGGATGTAAAGAACATCCTCTATACTGCTGCTGGAGAGAAAGGTCCCACCTGGAGTTTGTGGCAAAGAGCCTCAGGAGAGACCCGAGGCCGACCCCTGGGATTTTGGAGTCGAGCGTACAAGAGGTCTGAAGAGGACTACATTCCAACTGAGAAGGAGACCTTAGCTGCATATGAGGGGGTCCGGGCTGCTTCCGAAGTAGTCGGTACTGAAACGCAGCTCCTTCTGGCACCTCGACTGCCAGTGCTGAACTGGATGTTTAAAGGAAAGGTTCCCTCCACCCATCATGCTACTGATGCCACTTGGAGCAAGTGGATTGCGCTGATTACACAATGAGCGAGGATGGGGAACCTCAGTCGTCCGGGAATTTTAGAGGTGATCGTGGACTGGCCTGAAGGTAAAAAGTTTGGAACACTGCCAGGAGAAGAGGTGTCACGTGCTAAAGAGGCCCCACCATACAATGAAGTACCAGAAAATGAGAAAGAATATGCCCTGTTCACTGATGGTTCGTGTCGTATTGTGGGGAAGAATCGCAGATGGAAAGCTGCTGTGTGGAGCCCCACACAACAGGTTGCAGAGGCCACTGAAGGAAAAGGAGAATCAAGCCAATTTGCAGAGGTAAAGGCTGTCCAGCTGGCCTTAGATGTTGCTGAATGGGAGAGGTGGCCAATGCTTTATCTTTATACCGACTCATGGATGGTGGTGAATGCCTTGTGGGGATGGTTACAGCAGTGGGAGCAAAATAACTGGCAGCAGAGAGGTAAACCTATTTGGGCTGCTGAACTGTGGAAAGACATTGCTGCCCGAATAAAAGATATGGTTATAAAGGTGCATCATGTGGATGCTCATGTGCCTAAGAGTCGGGCTACTGAAGAACAACAAAAAAACCATCAGGTAGATCGAGCTGCCAGAATTGAGGTGGCTCAAATAGACTTGGACTGGCAGAACAAGGGTGAATTATTTCTAGCTCGATGGGCCCATGAGACCTCGGGCCATCAAGGACGGGACGCAACATATAAGTGGGCTAGAGACCGAGGGGTGGACTTAACTATGGACGCTATTGCACAGGTTATTCATGACTGTGAGACATGTGCCATAATTAAACAAGCCAGGAGGATGAAACCTATCTGGGGGGAAGGGCGATGGCAAATGTATAAATATGGGGAGGCGTGGCAGGTTGATTATATCACCTTACCACGATCTCGCAACGGTAAACGTTACATGCTTACCATGGTGGAGGCAACCACTGGGTGGCTTGAAACATATGCAGTACCCCATGCTACAGCCCGAAACACCATATTGGGTCTTGAGAAACAAGTCCGGTGGCGACATGGCACTCCAGAAAGAATTAAGTCCGATAATGGAACACATTTCAAAAATTCCCTTATAAATACTTGGGCGAAAGATCATGGCATTGAGTGGATTTATCATATCCCCTATCATGCACCAGCCTCTGGTAAAATTGAAAGATACAATGGGTTGTTGAAAACTATGTTGAAGGCAATGGGTGGTGGAACATTTAAGCACTGGGAGAAGCGTTTGGCAGAAGCCACCTGGTTGGTCAATACCGGAGGATCTGTCAATCGTGATGGTCCTACCCAATCCAACCCCCTACATACTGTAGAGGGAGATAAGGTCCCTGTTGTACATGTAAAGAACATGTTGGGAAAAGCAGTGTGGGTCCTTCCAGCCTCTGGAAAGGGCAAACCTCTAAGTGGAACTGTTTTTGCCCAGGGACCTGGGTGCAGTTGGTGGGTGATGAAGAAAGATGGGGATGTTCAGTGTGTACCACAAGGGAATTTGATGTTGGGGGAGTGCAGTCAGTAATTCCATGTATATATATGTATATAGACCTGTGTGTGTGATGCATTTTAATTATTGTTTATTTGTATATGTATTTTTAAGCATGATGTAGTGATGTAGAATAAGGGGTGGAATGTCATGGTTTTGCAATTTTTGCTATTGGTATTCCACATCATAACATCTTGTGGATCTCAGAGAAGAAGTACTACACATCCTAGGGGACCTCGTGGCCAGAGAGGGAAAAATACGTAATGGAAGCGACGCTTGCTCTCTCTCTCTCTCACTGCCTGGCAGCGGGTGTGGGTGTGCTTCCAAGCCACGGCGCCTTCAACTTCAAAGTAGGCTTCTCAGTCTTCGGAAACCTCTCTCTCTCATTATATTTGATTTATTAGATTCAATTCTAATTATATTGTATTACAGTGTGTTATCTTGCATTCCGATATCATAGTTAGTAACTAAGTTTTACTCCTCAGATCGTTGCTGCTGCTCCGTTTGTTCCCTTGAACTCCCATCTCCCTACCTCTTTCCCTTTTTCCCTTTTTTTCCGAGGGGGCCAGGGGGCTACGGGCCTACTGCCCCCTCCCCTGTCACGGACACAGATTGATCTTGATAACCCCGTAACGCTCTTTTTGAGAAATAGATAATGCTGTCTGGAGTTGGTATTAATGCAGAATTATTTTCAGCTGCCCAAACTTTGCATTTCCATGTAGGCATACTATTTATCTTACATAGCAACTCAGAAGCGCGTCTCACTGAGGCCACCATTAGACAACAGTAAACAAAAAGCTGTTGTTTGCCAGGAACCTGAAAGTTGAAACCATAACTTATTCATTTGCCCCTCTGCCAAAGACCTGAAGAATTAGGCTGCTGAAGTCAACACCAGGAAGAGTGTACCAGGGACAAACACAGATATGAGCAGCACCATGCACATAGTGCAGCCCAGGTAATGCTGCTGCAACTGCTCACCTGGTCACTATTTCCTGAAGCACGGTAGCAAACTCTTCACGTTTCTGTAAGTTGTGTAGTAGCTGTTGTCAGAACGGTGATGTCCTTAAAAAGGGAAGTGACAACTTAAATGAAGACGTTTTTATTAATCTTTCTGATTTTAAGACTAGAACACAAAACTAGGTTACATTTTCAGGCGTCTCCTTGCCATTTTGAACATTAAGGACTTAGTTATATTCATATATATTTATACATTTAAGTACACATACATACTTTTTCATGACATTCTCAGATAACTGCTGTTCTCCAGAACCTGTTCTTTAATTAAACAGGTAGCACAACAAGATTCACAATTGAAATTACGGGCATTGGCAATTATATGCAATAGATTACAATAGACTCAGATGCTTTAGCATTTGCAAGCATCATAAGGAAATATTCCTGACAAGGACTGTAAACACAAAATGTCTTTCACTAGTCATTTTCACTAGTCATTTACTATAGTCTTTTAAGATTCACCTAATAATGAGGTTTAACACGTTGATATAATACAGATGTCCTGAGAATGAATAGACTCTTAATAGTTAGACTGTACCTATTAATTTGTATTAAAGGTATTTTCTACCCTAACACTGAGTCAAAAGTACCTGGAACAAAGGAGAAGAAAAGCCTTTGATGGCCACTGGCTGCCTTTATACAAGAATTATCTCACACTATGTAAATCCTCTCTCTAAAACAGATCATTGAGCATTTTCTGGTTTCTGCTTATACTTTCAACAGCTTCTAAAGGTACTAAAATCCTCTCAGAATGAAAGCACATACTGAAACAATAGCAATGTTCCTATACATTCAGGGTTGATCAGAGAGTAAAGCATGTCTTATGCTCGTGCATCTCTTAATACCACTCCAACTTAAAGTTGATTTCCTTGCAGTATTCCCATTTTATATGCACGTTGCCTCTCATTCGGGGAAATACTCATATGCATCCAAGCCAAAACTGAACAGAGGAAAAAAAAGATTCAAAATAGAAAGATCTCAGAAATTAAGAATCAGCTGTATTCGTTCATTGCCCATCAGGCTTTTTTTCCTCCTTTAACAGCACTGTGGTGGTCTATTTTTCTTCTTCCTTCTGTTGCAAATTTATCCTACACCATGTTAGACACTGAACAGAATTATATTAGGAGAGAAATTATTCTAGGTTCTCAAATGCAAAGAATGAAAAATAAATACATCTCTCCACCAGCAACAAATCCAAGCCTGCTTTTCATTAAGTTGGATAACATCTTCATAAACAATTCCTATTAAATTTCCAACCACCATTCTGTACCTTAAAAAAACCTCATCACCAGTCACTAATAGTTGCTACCCACTTACTGGAGAGAGAGAGAGAGAGAGAGGAAGAAAGGAAGAAAGGAAGAAAGGAAGAAAGGAAGAAAAAAAGAAAAAAGAATTACAAGAGCAGCAATTTACTCATATTAAAAAAACCAACCTACCACTCAAAGGTAGTCCAGGCTTCACCCCTTCTGGTCACACAGCTAAACTGCCTTCACCTGTGCTCCCATGGCTAACTCAGTCCTTCCTCAGGTGATCAATCAGTGGTTCAGGCCGTGACTCAACAGTTCCCATACATTAGCCAAATAACTTGTTTCTAATAAACATTCAGAATCAGTGGAGATTTCAAAAATCCAATGGAAGGAAATCAGTGCACAGAAAGAAAATTAATGGTATATCCCATAAATACACATATGCTGTGGTGTATGTTTTACAGGAAAGGCAACGTAGGTACAGTAATGAAGAGGAGTAATTATATGATGAAAATCTAACTATCATGAAATGATAGCCTGTGTACAGTAGCTGAAATATGGATTATCTCAAACGTTAAACAGAAAAATGTACCTGTGCTCCCAATCCCTTCAGCATTTCACAAAGCACATAAAGTCTTTTTAAGTACTTTTTGCTTAATACCTTTATCAGTATTAATGAAAGCACTGACAACAACTTCAGTAAGTTTGGAGATGACATAAAGTTCAACAGGAGTGTTGTTCTTCTTGAGAGTAGGTAAGATCTGCAGAGGGATTTAGATAGGCTGGATTCATGGGTCATTTTTCAATTGCATTACATTCATGAAAGTGTAAATGCCTGGTGCTGCACTTCAGTGCTCTGTACAAATACCTGAAAGGAAGTTGCAGCAAGTAGGGTGTCAGTCTCTTTTCTCAGCTAAAAAGTAATAGGACACTATGAATCAGCCTGAAATATTCCGGGGGGGGGGGGGAGGGGGAGGAAGAGGGGAGAGGAGATATTGAATACTAGAAAGAATTTCCTCATTGAGAGAGTAGTTAAGCATTGAAAGAATCCGCCCAGTGAAGTGGTCCCTACCTTTGGAGGTATTTAAGAGATGATTTAAGAGATGTGGACATATCACTAAATGATAGAGTTTAGTGATGAAACTCAGTTTGATGGTTGGACTTGAGAATTTTGAAGGTCTTACCCAATCTAAATGAGTCTATGTTTCTATGATTCTACATCTCCTCTTACAAACAAACAAAAAACCCAAACAACAACAACAAAAACCCTTTTATTACATCGTTTCCCATTTCACTTTTTCATACAAGTAATACTTGGTTCAGAGTAGCTTTTAATTACACGCAAGCAGTGGATGAAAAAACTCTGGAAGAAAAGATATTCCCATATTCATATTTTAATTTTCTCTAATTGTGCACCAGTGTTAAGTCAGACAAGACTTCAAAACTAAAACAAAATGAAGCAAAACCCTGAATTCAAGCAAATAATTTAGATCAAATAACGTAATGAAATCTAATGATCTGAAAACAGAAGATAATTATTAATGTATATTTTTACTGCAACTATAATAGTGCAAGCCTAGCACAACCATGAAAAATAGAACAGTTAGTGTTTTTGTTTCTTACTGATAGTGTAATCGGAATAATGCTAATAATGATAAATTAGTATCTCATTTCGATGTTTAGAGATAAACAGAAAGGATATATCAAATCTCCATATGAATAAATCTTAGATTGTTTAAAATTAATCCATATCTGCATCAGTTAAATAGCTCTTTTGTTTCATTATAAACATATATATATATATATTTGTAAATAAAGGCATTTAAGCCTCTGAGGCTAATTTTAGTTTGCTAATCATCTTAAAATAATATTCTGAGAAGTGTAAACACTCTACTGCTTTTCAAAAGTTGTACTTTTAATTTCATACTCATGGTGGTAGCATTTTTTCCATTCATTTCACTTTACTAATTATCCACAGAGAGACTTTAAGGCACTGACAGGACTGGGGCACATAGTTGATGTGCACTAGGGCACATCAACTTCCAGCAGAAGTAAGGAATATTAATTTCTTCTTTGTTTCTTATGATAATGTCAAAAAAGATAGTCAGCTGTTGTACCAAAGACAATCTCTGTATATGACATTTCTTCATTTCAGGTTACTTTTTTCTGCTTTGTAACTGCAACTCAAAGAACTGAGATCCTGACATCACTTATGTTCTTGTCCCAGTCCTGTCACCAGTATATTTATCTAAACCACTAAATAAAAATGTAACTACTGAAAAGATACCTTTTAATATTTTCTCAAATTATTAATCATATATTGTAGTTCACTTTGGATAATAAGCAAACAAACAAAAAAAGCAAGAATTGATTAGTTTCTATTTTGTTGAGGACAGTCAGCAGTAAGGCAGGTTGACCCATGAGTTTGTGCCATCTCTGTCAGTGGAGGGTTACAGACCTCAACTGGATTGAGTTTGATCATCTTGATCTGACCCCAGAGTTGGCTCTGCTTCTAGCAAGCAGATGGATAAGGTCCTGCAAAATACTGGCAGGTACACAGATTCTTTATGTCATGTCACCAAAGAGAATAAAAACAGCTTGTACAAAATGTAATGATGTGTCCCTTCTGGTCACACAAGTGTAATAAAGTAAGAATGTTGGTGATTTTGGAGAGTTGGTTTGTTTCCATCTGCTCTGGAATCTGGATTTAATTGCTTATGCTCTACTGCTCTTATTTTCCGAGGTAACCATTTGTATGACAGGATTTACCCCTACTGGAGATTAACCTGCAATTTACCCTACATAGAGATTAACCTGCAATTACAGGATAGAATGGAAAACATTTCCATAGGAAACCAAGATTACATTTTCCTTTCTCACTGAACACCTGTTGTAAAAGTATGTCCTGAAAGAAAAACTTCCTTGAATCCAGGGAGGATATCAGGGCTATTCTTTCTTCTTTACTTTCAATTATTCAGATAATGAACTAAACACATTATGAGTTAGTGTATTGGTTCATTTAGGTTGTAACTCTATGACAGAGCTAGTGGCAGTTAAGGGAAAGGAGCAGCTGTGTCATTTACCCCTGCATTTGGGCCAATGTGAATACATATACATGGCTAGAAGGCCTTTCCTAAGTTGTTGTCTGCCATTTGACTGAAGGAAATCACTCTCTATGTAGTATGTGTCTCATTCCCATGACTGCCTTAAGCCCCAGCACATGTGTACAGCTATGTTTCTGTACAACAAACAGCATAACTGGACTTCCTCCAGCTGCATTCCTCTGCTATGTGTTACAGAGCAGGCTTTCCTAACGAAAGTGCCCAATAGTACTGAGGGCTACTCTAGCTTCTGCTGTAGAAGATAGGGATGTCCAACAGAGGTCTCTCAACCCTTATAAAAGGATACTGTCTTTTCATAAACACTACATGTTCTGTCTTTAGGGAAAATAGATATTTTACTCTTAAAATTGCTATCATTATTACATACAACATTTTAAGTGAAACTTTAGTTTACAGCTGTTTTATTTTTAGCATCCTGTAGGAATGAGGATAACATCAGGAAAAGTGATTGTACCTGGCCTAATTTGTAAAATTTGTGTCACATATGCTAGTCCTAAGTCTGGGATAAATTGGCCCAGTGTGGTGACTTTCTGTGGTCAGAAGTTTTTGATGGACATCAATTAGGCCATGGGAATCCAACCTTCTGTCTTGCTTGGGCCTCACTGAGCGAAGAGGAATTGTCTCAGGACACACATACATAGGACTACCTAGTCCTGAAAGTAATGTCTCCTATTTATTTCTGTAGAAACTATAGTCAATACAAAGACCACGGTAACACTGTTTGGTACGGCAGATTCTTAGTTACAAAACATTATTTTTTACACATAGTCACCACCATTAGTTATGCATTCTCACCAGCAATTAACAAGAGCCTACATACTATACCCATAAAAATCTGCAGAAGTGGCTTGCAGTTGCTACTCACCACCTCACTGCGCTTACATCCACTATTTGGTCACCAGAAATATTCAGCAATTGTCAGTTAATGTCCATGGGTGCCATTTTCTCTGCATGGAAGACTTCAGTGTCACACCTTTGCTTCACCTGCACTTCCATGTCAGATGCCATTTTGTCAGACTGCCCCTCTACTGTCATCCGTAGCACAAAAAAAAAAAAAAAAAAGTAATGGAATATTGGTAGGAAAGTTCAGTCTTTACTGCCATACCACTATCTGCCTCTGATGTCATGTGCCAAGATAGGAGGCATTACTTATGGAGCAGTGTTCCCATTTCTCACAAGGTCATCAATACTCTAGTTTTCAATTTATATTGCAGAAAAAAAAAAATAAATAACATTCCTAAAGGACTAATTTTGAACTCCTACTTAAATTACAACATAATTCCTGAACAATTTCTTTTTCATAGATTATAAGATATGAACCAAAGGATGGAGTAACTCTAACACTGCCCTGCTGGGTGCTTCATAGTTGCAAGGATTGAAAACAACAGAATAAAAATCAGGAAGTGTGTGGAATAAAAAGGTGTGTGTGAAGAACATTTTATTAACTTTATGCAAACAAACAAACAAACAAACAAACAAAAAAATGAAACATCAGAAACATTCTTAATTTAATTCTCTATTATTCTCCATACCTGATAAAATATTTTCAAGATTAACTTTACAGTTACATTAAAGTCCTTACCCAGCAAAACATTCAGGCCTTGTCAAATTAAGATGGCAGGCACCCTGTCAGAGAAGTTGTGTACACACTTCTGGAATCATTTTTTGTTTTTAATGCTCATTGACTTCACTGCATGTCACTCCATTAGTACACTATGCTTTCATTCTGCTCACAGAAAGCCCTGTTGTTAGGATTAAAACACACTTCAGTACTTCTTTACCATCTAGCAGTGGATATCAAACTTTATGTCCCAGTTAGGCAATCCAGAAATGGTCTGTGCAACTCACAGTCACAGCTGAACTGCTTAATTTACATCTGCATGTTGGAGTGAAGGTAAAAGGAGGAGGATAGATGTACAGCTACAGGCATATTTTGTCCTTTAGCTCCTCATCATTTGGTGTAAAAGTGCCTCTACTGTAGGCAATAGCATTTCCATTTATGCATTTGAGGAATCTTAGAACACAGAATTTGAGAAACATGATCAAAACTTTTGCTTATTCAAAACACCACAGGTGTCAGGACTTCTTTTGAGTTTTCAGAGAAGACTAATACAGAACTAGTGCAGAAACAAACATTTTTAGTTAGTAGAATAAGCCTTATGAGTTGACTGGAGAAAATGTGGATTTACTTGATTGCAGGGATGATTAAGTCTGTATATAACATTTCACAGATGTTTCACAGATGGAATAAATTAATATGCAACTACTGTTTTGCTGCATTAGAAATAATATGAAGATAGCTGCAATAAACTAGTGTTACTGGTTTAAAGATTCAGTAAGCATCAGTGAATGTCAATCGATGCCAATTTTTTCCCATGTGGAGTATTTAAATTCCACACAAATAATCCATGGAATATTGTTGGGAAGGCCCAGTCTCTATTGCCATACCACCAACACCTGTCTTTGATGTTATAGGCCAACATAATAAAGTAGAAAGCCCTACTTTCAGAAAAAAGACATTATAAAATTTATAGTTTAGTTAATTTATATAAACAATATAAGTAATTTTGATTTTTAATATTTTTATTATAAATATAAAAATGGGAGCAACAAAAACATAAAATTAGTGGGATATGTGTTTCTGTTTCTGTGACACAAATGCATCACCTTGGTTTGATGGCAGCAGTTGCAATCCTTACTGGGATCTCAAGGTGTTTGTCAGAGATTTTTTATGAAATTTTACTCTTCCTTGAAAACAGTTCACAATAGGGTGATGATATGAGTAAGGAGTGGCTGTGAAGCAAGGGATTTTTCTCTGGTAAGAGAGGGCTTACAAAAGCCTGGTGTAGAGACATGATCAGATTTTTGAATATCTGACTGCAACCCTGCACATTCCTTTTCAGAATTCACAGGTAACATATTTATGTTGACAGAAAGGGGAGTCATAAATATACAAAAAAACTGATGATGTTTTTTTCAGAAATCCCTAAACCTGTTCTCAAATTCCTTTATCAAAATGAAAAGCACAGCTGCATTTTTTTTCATTGTTCATCGGACTGTGTTTAGCCAGTGTATCACAATACAATCATTTGCTATAACTTGAGTTGGCACTGCACTGTGCACACCCCATGTCCCAGTTTCAGACCAGTCAGTGCCAGTCACGATGCAGTGGCTGCTGCAGAGCGATGAGTGCACACCCAGAGCCCAGCCAGGCTGTGCAGAGGGGCAGTGCCACTGCCATGATGGTGCAGGGCAGGGAGATGTTTCAGGACAGGCTGGACATGCCTAAACTAGGCATAATTTGTTTCTGCTGAGGCAAGGCATACCTCATGCTGATCTAAGCTCACAATAGGTAAACTAAGAGAAAAGGCTTTTAAAGTAATCAGTCACCCCGTGTCACTTTACTGAATTTTAATTGTACTGCAAATGACATACGAGATGATATAGCAAGCTGCAGTAAGAACAATACACCTGCAAACCTTAGCACACTGTTGGCATGAACACTATTTCATGTTGTCATGGTTTTATGATTTTTGGTTGTCAGTATTCCACATCATAACATCACATAGTGCACTAGGAGTTAAAGAGTTAATGCTCCAGTTCCAGGCACCTGTCCAGAAGAGAAGAATTATATTCCCCAGAAGACTGTTTGCCTCTTTTCGATCATCAGGCTCTCTCACTGCTGCTCATCCTGACCGCACACCATTAGTGTAAGGCCTTCAGCTTTTTTGGACACTCTTTCTCTCCTTATATTTGATTTATTAGCTTCAAATCTAATTATATTGTATTATAGTGTGCTATCTTGCGTTCCTATACCATATTAAGTAAATTAGTTTGTTTCTCCTCAGATCATTTCCACTGTTTTTAATTATTCAGGTCCCCTGTTTCCCTGTCCTGGAAGCATGAATCTGCGGATCCCTCTGCCCTGCTTGTCAAAGAACCAGCCAAACAAGCCTTTAAACCGTTGACATTTTTTGGTGGGGAATGTGGGCATAGCTGCTTTTTAGCTTTTAGAATGAATATCTTGGCTCTCAGAGAGCTTTGTTACGGAACTTCATCAGCAGTTCAGGTTTCTGTGCTGAAAAACTGGGCAGAATGGAGAGCAATCAAGAAGATATAATAGACGAACTCTCTAATGTGTGTTATGCTAATGAATCCATGGTAGTATCAGATACATCCAGTGAAGACCAGGATTTCCAAAACAGCCTACTGGAGGGGCTGATCAAATTGGTTTCCTTCCAACCTGCATCATCCAATGTCTCAGCAATCAAAAAAAGACGTCCTGCTTGAGCAAGTGACAACAGTAAGACTATGTTGCATATGGCCTTGTGGCATTTCCTACATGACCAATGGAGAAGATGTGAAGAAGTGGCATAAAAAACCCACTCCTGCAAATCAATCATGGATAAAAGAATTACAAGACAGGTCAACTAGCAAGGTGAACTTCTCCAAAAAAGTGATTGCTCCAATTGCTGTGGGACACAGCAATAGCCGTAAGAACAGCAGAGGTAACCAGCCAGGGCAGGGAAAGTGTATTGGACTGTCTGGATTAGATGGCCTGGCACATCAGAACCACAGAAATATAAGGCCCTGGTGGATCCTAGTGCACAGTGCACCCTAATGCCCTCGAGTCACCAAGGGACAAAATCGATTTATATTCATGGAGTGACTGGGGGTTCCCAAGAGTTGACTATGTTGGAGGCTGAAATAAGCCTCACTGCTAAAGACCAGCAAAAACATTCCATTGTGACTGGCCCAGGGCCTCCATGTATACTTAGTATTGATTACCTCAGAAGGGGATACTTTAAGTATCCCAAGGGGTATTGATGGGCCTTTGGAATAGCTGCTGTAGACACAAAAGGTGTTAAGCGGTGGTCAGTTTTGCCTGGCCTATCAGAAGATCCGTCTGTTGTGGCATTGCTACGAGTGAAAAAGCAACAGGTACCAATTGCAACAAGAATGGTGCACAGATGGCAATACCATACTACCCTCTGGTTGCTCCCCATTCATAAGTTGATTCATCAAGTGGAGAGTCAGGGGGTGATAAACAAATCTCACTCACCTTTTAATAGTCCCATATGGCCAGTGCATAAAGCCAGTGGAGAATGGAGGCTGACGGTAGACTACCATGGCCTGACTGTAGTCACACCCCCTCTGAGTGCTGCTGCGCTGGACGTGTTAGAACTCCAGTATGAACTGTAGTCAAAAGCAGCCAAGTGGTATGCCACTGCTGACATTGCCAATGCCTTCTTTTCCATTCCTTTGACCACAGAATGTAGCCCACAGTTTGCTTTCACCTGGAGGGGCATTCAGTATGCCTGGAATCGTTTGCCCCAGGGATGGAAACACAGCCATGGGTTTTTGCCATGGGTTGACCCAAGCTGCACTGAAACAGGGTGGAGTTCCTGAGCACTTACAGTATATTGATGACATTATTGGGAGGGGCAACACAGCAAGGGAAGTTTTTGAGAAAGGAGAGAAAATAATCCAGATTCTTCTGTGTGCTGGTTTCACTATTAAGCTAAGCAAAGTGAAAGGACCTGCCCAGGAAATTCAGTTCCTAAGCATAAAGTGGCAAGATGGACATCATCACATCCCAAAGGATGTGATTAACAAAATCACTGCCATGTCTCCACCCACCAATAAGAAAGAGACACAATCTTTTCTGGGTGTAGTGGGCTTTTGGAGAATGCATGTTCCAAATTACAGCCTCATTGTAAGCCCCCTTTATCAGGTGATGCAGAAGAACAATAATTTTGCATGGGATCCTGAGCAGCAGTAGGCTTTTGAGCAGAACAGGAGATAGCCCATGCTGCGGCCCTGGGGCCAGTACGGACAGGACAGGATGTAAAGAACATCCTCTACACTGCTACTGGAGAGAGAGGTCACACTTGGAGTTTGTGTCAAAGAGCCTCAGGAGAGACCCAAGACCAACCCCTGCGATTCTGGAGTCAAGCATTCCAAGTGTCCAAAGAGTGCTACACTCCAGCTGAAAAGGCTGTGTTTGAGGAGGTTCAGGCTGCTTCCAAAGTAATCGGTACTGAAACCTTTTTATATTATTTGGGGTCCCCTGTTTCCCTTTTCCAGAGGCATGGATCTGCAGATCCATCTGCCCCGCTAGTCATGGAACTGAGCCAAACCAGCCTGTAAACCATAGACACATCTTTCTATTTTGTTCAAATAATTGATATTTTTTAGTTTCTTTTCTGCATTGTGGTAAAACGAAACCTTTCTGCATAACA
This sequence comes from Alectoris magna, assembly GCA_030625065.1. Classification (NCBI taxonomy): domain Eukaryota; kingdom Metazoa; phylum Chordata; class Aves; order Galliformes; family Phasianidae; genus Alectoris; species Alectoris magna. Next base: position 69,167,485 of record CM060560.1, read on the forward strand.
ACGTATTTCATAGCTATCCTAGATGTGTGTGCAAGTATTTCTTGATGTTTTTATAATATGTAACATTCATACTTTGCCTCTAAGATAGGCTCAGACAACCTTGTTGATCTTTAAAAGCCTTGCAAATTTTATTATTATATTACATAATTAGTTTATTTTCTGAGAAGCAGGTACCACCAGGAAGGCTCCTAGTTCTTGGCTTGCTTCCACATTTGTGCAGGCACTCTTTCTAAGCTAGGGCCTAGCTTGTTTTATTTGAAATAAGTCCTTGTGCAGACCAATGCTGAAGTACTTGTTTTTCCTTTGGAAAGGAAGGTAGAAGGGTCAGAAACATCGATCAACTAAAAGAGAAATATGATTTTATTTGAAGGAAAATACAGTAAGCTGCAGACACCAGTGGGTTAGTAAGAAGTTTGAAATAAACTTTGGCATGGCCCCTCAAAGTTTTTTCTTGGCTGTATCTTTACTCTCTTTACTCTTGGGTATAGTCCAACAGCACATTAAAAGCCAAGTAATACTGAATTTCACAGTGATAAGCACACATGTGCTGTCCCAAAACATCCATATTTTCTGTTTGTCTTATTGTTCACTTTTTCAATCTTGAAATTAGAAATATGTGCTTAGATTGCTTAGTCTAGTCGATACTTCTTTTTATTTTTGTCATTAATGTTGTTCAGTCAAGTGCTGAAAACATAGGAGACTGTGACAGTTGCTAATGTGATTTTTATTATGAAACATAGACAGCCAAGTGTACACGACTGAATATTCATCACAGTTTGCAACAGAAATATGTTTAGGTGTGTTGGAAGTTGAAAGTTACATTCTGACAAAATGCTAAAAGCCGGTGCAGTAATTACTGTCAGATGAAGCTGGATGCTTTGTATTTCTACATGATCACAGGAAATTTTTTTTTTTTCTATATATACAACTGAAAGTGGAACACTGACCTATTGGCATAGGAAAGATGGGCACTCTGAGTGAAATTTATCTCTCCTAGCTTTAGTTGCCTGAAAAATGAGCATCTAGTCAAAGCTATTTATCTAGGCCTCTTCCCCCCTCTTTTAGTCAATGGAGAGAAATAGATACTGCCACAGGCAATTCATCTCTACTATCTCAGACACACAACCACTAGGGGATGAATTACCTTCTGAGAGTTGCCTATTTCTCTCGAGTAACTGTGAATGTATGGACAGTGTATAATGTATACATCTCTAGCTCTGAGAAGCCATTTAATATTTAGGTAGCTAGCTGAGCTGAAACAGACTTTCTGTGTACATTTGTAGCTCAGCTTTCTATTTGAAAACAAAGAAATTACAGACTTGGCAAAGCTGTCCTGTGTGTTGAAAACAAATACACTTGGGGTATTATTACAAATATAATGGTGTTTGCATGATCTGTACTTTCAATATTCCAGCTGCTGTTCTGCCAATGAACTCTTGAGGCAAAGGAACTATAAAAGTTGTTGTTTTTCAGAGAATATGGTAATTACCAGCACTTTTCACACCCATAGATAATCAAATTGTCTCTAACTTTCAACTTTCTAATAACACATCATTTAAAAACTCTTCAGGGGTGATTTTTAGTGCTTTAGCAGTGACTTCAGAGCTTATGAGGTTAGTGAGTTGCAGAGTGGCTGAGAACTGTGTTGTTTCAGATTAGTTAGAGCAGAACTAGAGAAAGAACTAATTTGACAAAAAGGGTCTGTGAAGAAGAGTAATATCCTGCTAGTCTGCAGGAATTACACAGAGCTGGTCAGAAATTTTATCTCCTGTGCTTATTTGCAAGACTGTGTTTTGAAATATTGTGCCAGGAAAAATAAGACAAACTTAGACAAACTCCAAGTTCTGACCTGAACAAAATGTAACAGTGGTCAATGCATTAATAAACACTTTAAATAAAATAATTTTTTTAATTCTAAACTATTTAAACTTTAATAAGCAACATGAAATTCTCATATTTTCAGAAACATCTGAGTTGTCAACATTTGATCTTTTTTTTTCTTTAATAATTTCAGTTAGTCCTCCAGTGAAATTGCAGAAATGTCAGGCTTTGTACTAAATTCCATTTTGAAATCTTCTTTCCAATTTTAGGGGGATACAAATATTACTTTGTACATTGTTTTCTAAGCAAAGGAGCAGTAGGAATGTCATGGTATTTTTGTAGCTTTCATGTTGTCATCTGTGAAATGATGAATCTGACCTCTAACATTACACTAACTCAGTTATATTTTCCTGTCAACTGGCAGATCTTTTGTGTGTGCCCAGTGTTCCATGGATTCATCTTGTCCTTGACTCAGCCTCCATGAGGCAGTTTCCCAGAAGGTCAGAGTGAGATAAAAACTGATGTATGAAATGGGAGTGGAGGATATCCAAAAGCTCTTCCAGATTTTGCTGCAATTTCTCTTGCAGCTCAGGTAAAGGCTAAAAGACTAGGGCTACACACAAGTTGGCACCGTTAATGCCAAGATTAGTTTGTGGTTTCCTGCAGAGAAAGTATGTTATCCTGCTGGTTTCTTTACAATACTTTTTCTTGCCCTGTATGGTGCAGGTGCCTAAATGCTAGCAAAGAGGAGCTGCAGGTCTCCTGTGTGAGGAAACTGGGGCTGCCCTGTTTCAGACACAGCTGGCTGGGGCTGGTTCCAACAGCCTGACTGCAGGGCTCAGCTGGGCCTAAGAGCTATCCTGGGACATCTCTTATTTTAGAAAGGACAAACATTGCATGGCAGATAGTGAAGAAAACAGTGTGAGAGCAAATGCTACAGACATCAAGGTCAGTGAAGGAGGAGGAAGAGGAGATGCTTCCTGGTGTTAGAGTAGGGATTCTCCTACTGCCTGTGGAGGGGACCACAGTGGAATGGATATTTTCCTGTATGTTGTGTGGAGGATCATGCCAGAGCAGATATCCATACTGCAGCCCATAAAGAACCCCACAGGGGAGCAGGTGGGTATTTCCTGAGGAAACTGTGGCTCATGGAAATCCCATTCTGGAGCATGCAAAGAATGCTCCAAGGCGCTTCTTGAGGAGGAAAGAGAGGCAGAAAGGAATTGCTGTGGACTGACTATAAACCCCATTTCCCATCCTCCCCGCATCACTGTGGTGGTGCAGAAGGTGCGAGTTAGAGGAGCTGAAAATGAAGATGTGAAGTTGATCTTGGGAAAGGATTTGGGGAGAAATGTTGTTTTAATCTTTTTGTTTTTGTTTTTCTCTACAAAAATCTGTTTCAATTGACAATAAATGAAATTAGTTTTTTCCAAGCTGAGTCTATTTTACCTGTGAGAGCAATTGGTGAGTGTTTTGTTGGTCTTTGTTTCGATTCGTGAGCTTCTTCACCTTATTTTCTCCGCCTAACCTGTTGAGGAACAGAAGTGAGAGGGTAACAGGGTTGGCAACTGGCTACTGGCCAACGTCAACCCACTGCTTTTTTGTAACTTCACCATGCATTTCCAACAATGGGCTGTTTCTGTGCATGTAATATCTAGCTGGTAAAATCAATCAGTAAATAACTGGTTTTCGATTGCTGAAGTTTGGGTAAACTGTACCTTGACAAGTTCTTTAAACTTTGCCTAAACTGTCAAGACTCTTTTGTCTTTAATGCAACCAACTATTCAGGACTTCTTTTCCTTCTGTAGAAGTGTCAAATTAATCACTTGTGATATATGTACCTGTAGTCTCAGTTTAATGGCAGTCAGCAGCATGCCCTTGTAGAGAGGAGGATTGCATACTGTATGAACAAGACCAAAGATGATAAATCAAAGAAAGCAAAATTTTCCTTTATTCAGCACACATGAGGCCACAACTGCACTACTGTGTCCCATTCCTGTTCCTCCACCCTTTCCTCACCCCTCCCTCCCTCCCTTTATATGAGTCGTGTCAAAAACTGGAGAGATTTATGTGAAGGTTCACAATGCCATTTGAGAGTTGGGATGTATAACATAGGGGGATATTGATATACTTCTGAAGTATGTTTAGCCTCAAGAACAGAAGATTAAGATCGGATCTAATTGCTGTGGTCCATTAAATAAAAGTACTTTATTGACATTAAACTTTTCTCAGAGGTGTGTGATGAAACTGCGTCATCCAGAAGTCACAGTAAGTTTACAACAATAATTATGTTGATCATCCTTAAAAAACATCTTCACAGTAAGAACTGTTGAACAAATGTGAAAACAATTGCCCAGAAATCTGCACCTTTAAATAATTTAAAGGTTTAGATAAGATCTCGGGCAACTGGATCTAACTTTGATGTTAGCCTTGTTGTGAGCAGACTAGACTCAGTAATACTGAGATATCCATTTTAACTTAATTCTTTGTGTAATTCTATGGCTCCACAAGTACACCGACCTCAAAAAGCAGCAAAAAGAACAGAATATTAATATTTAATAATACATTTGACATCTGAACACATTTTCATCAAGTTTGCAAATATATAGAATAATAGAATCACAGAATCATATAAATACACAGGCAATCACACATGCTCATGTCCATGCCTTCCAATGAAGACTGTGTTATATATGATATATTTCTCTCTAAATGTAAATAAAATTATTGAAACATTGCACAATTTAGATTTGAATCAGGGGTCTAACCCCTTCAGTAAAAGTAAGGCCAAAACAGGTCCATGAGGACCATGTCTATAAAGCCTTCTATATCAAGAGAGAAATCATAAGTGCTATATACATACTGACTAATTGCGGTATTCAACTTTTATATTACAATTATTTAAATATTTTTTGTCTGTGTTGTAATGATTTAAATGCAAACCATGCATCCATACTTAAATGAATAGGATTCACCATTTAGGAAAACTATTAAACTTTAGGATATATTTTCAATATTGGGAAATATTATAGTTTTTTTTTTTTTCTGAGGAATGATACTATCTGATCAGCATCATGAATTAAAACAAAGGATAATAGCTGACATTAAAATGCATTTTAGCAGAATCATGTGATAAAGCAGCAGGATGCCTGGCTCTGCTTTTACTTTGTTTTAGATTTATAAATGGAATTCCTTTTAGGAAACAATGCTGAGCCAGTCCATTTAGAGAAAGTTGGTTCACACATAAGCGGGTCCATTTCAAGGAAATATTTTTTTCCATCTAAATCAGGCAGAAATCTGCTTTTTGCCTATGGTTGACAAGTGAAACTAACCCATCATTATTACTCTGCATTTTATGGTGTATCATCTTTCACTGATTATTTCCTCGTGCTTCACTACTATTCTACAAGAGCCAGTTTCAGTGAACAAATATGGAGTTGCCTTGTAAAAATTTAGAACATTTCTTTATAACAACAAATTATTTTAATGTTAGAAATTTTATTGCCCTTGTGGATTACAATGAACCTGCCAGTCTTCTACAAGCTTGTGTATATTTTTCCATAGGATATGAGCTTGCAACAATAGCTTTGCGATTAACAGTAAAGATTTAATATTTGAATAAAATGTACTATATATATTACCTAGAAATGAATATTTATAGACATTGATGATAACACTGTCAAATTATCACAAATCACTTTCCCAAAAGCTCAAAATGCAAGAAGAGTCTTACATTTATTGAGTAGTATAGTTTATGTCAGTGTGCATTTGATCTCCACAGTTCATGGCGCAAAAGATTTAACGAAGACCTTCCCCTGCCTTTGGAATTTAGGTAAGTGAAAAACCGTATATTACTGTAGTTGAATCTATGGTGAACCATGGAAATTTGATTTTTTTCTCTCTTAAAATATGCAGACAGATCTGTCTTATTAAGTTGTAAACAGGAGGACAAACATTACTCTCAAGAAGTAACCCAATTTCTGAGACCTTTAATAATTTTCTAAAATTAATTAGCAGTTTGGTTATGTTGACATCATGGTCATACACACAAGATGAAAAAGGATAAATTCATATTAATATATGATAAAATCTTTAAAAACATGAATTTCTTATGCCTGCATCTCAGTAGCTTTCATTCCTAAAATATTTTTATTTTCTTGCAGTAGTGATATTCATCTTTGATATAAATTATGACATTCAAAGGTACTAGTCTAATTTACATTTCTAGTTTTGTTCTTTTTGAAAGGAGTATATGAAAATGCTGTGATGTGAAAACACACTGGACAGCATGATTGTGCGTATCTATTGTATCGACAGTTCTTCATAGATAATAGAAGTATTTAGGACTTACGCACGCACATTTGTGTAACAAGAAGTAGCTCACAAATTAGACAGAGTATGGAGGGAACTGAAACTAAAATAGAGTTCTGTGCTTACATGATTTTGTTGAAAGACAAATATGTAATTCTGTCCAACATCTACTTGACTTACCAGAAAATTTAATTAGCTATTTTTTTTAATTGATTAAAAAATACTTCTCCCTTCCCACCCCAAAAAAAAGAGTTCAAGATTTTCAGTGAGAATACTTTTTTTTTTTTTTACATAAATAATATTAGAAAGAAATGAAAAAAAAAAAAAAGATCAGCATTTTTATAGTTCATTATAACTTCCACAGCTCCTATGCACATCCTACTCTCTTAAACTCATTTTATGAATATATTATGTTTTAAATCTCAGAAATCAATAACAACTATGTCCTGTCATGTACGATCCAGTGTCAGGATGTAGCTGAATTCCATCACTATCTAGGTATAGTATCACAACTTCTCTGGAGAAAGGAGATTCCTAATGGAGTTCAAAGGTGACATGACTTGGAGATTTAGTGAGAAATTTAGCTGAAATGTTGAAATCTATATCTTCTCACTTCCCCCTTGATACTTGGTATAAAGTCAGAGAAAAGAAGCAAGTGTTCTTCAAATGTGATTCATCTCATTCTAAAATCAGTGCTTAAAATAGGCTAGATGAAGCAAATCCTTGAAGTGTCTGTCTGCTCTCCACTGGAAATCAAGGGTGACTGGATTTGCTAATACATCTACATATAAAAAGTAAACTTATCCGGATGACTCTCCATGGCAATTTGTTGCAATTCTTACAGAACTGCAGTAGCGTCTATGCTGCACTTCAATATCTAGATAGCTTGATCTGCTAAGAACACTCAACACATTTTTCTGAACTTAGTTGCATTCAGTCTGCAGTGTGACAGAACTTTCAGTTTGCAGGAGACTACCTTAGCCATTTTGATCACTTTGATATCTCATTCTAAAGCAAGCACTGGAGGAACCTGGGAAAGAGAATACTGATTTTGGATGAAAGGGCAGTCATTAGTTCATTTTCACTGTGAATGGAAATTCATGGGTATACCAACTGCGGTACACAACCATATATCTCACTTAAGTCTTTATGGCAACAGATAGTGGTAGGAAGAGAATTTGTCTAACATTTCCATCCTTACTAAATAAAACAACAATTCAGGTTGTATCAGAAAACATAAACAGAAAACAAATCAGGTATTACCCATCCACAATTTAAACAAATAATATTTTCTTATTTGATTGAAGTTGAGAGGAAGAAATCCCTCTGATTTCATGATGTACACCTATTCTTTGACAAGATTACTGTAATAAAAGTTGATCTCGTTAAACAGCAACTGTCTTAAGTAATTTTATTACAGATGTGTAGATACAGAGAGGGTTTGGTTTAAGATAGCATTTAACACTGAAGAATCTTCTTGGATGACAAAATTAACAACTCACTGTCAAGTGAGCAGTACCAGATGCGTATATTCGCAAGTTAAAAGCACTCAACTCTAGTTCTGAAGAAGCCTAACATTTTGCTAAATTCAGTGTAGTAGTATATACAAGGAAATCTATCCTGTTTATTTGACAGTAATCAACTGTCAGACAGAGTACAAATCATGATCAGTTAGTGTTCTGTATTGTTAGAATTACTGTAACCACAGTGCCCTGTAATAAGGTGGGTTTTTGGTTTTTTTTTGCTAACTGCGGGCCATATAATTTGTAATGAGATTGCAAGGTCTCAGGGTTATCTGTCACAGCAGTTTTTCTAATTTCTATAGGTAGAAACTGTTGAACTCTGCATGATAGCGTCATGGTTTTACAATCCTAACGTAATGATGCAGGACAGAGAATGACAGGATTGGCACAATAACAAGCCTTGAGAAATAACAACTTGCCATGAAACTCCTCTACCACTGTTATCTGGGTGGAGCCAGTGACCTTAGGCCTCAAAGAAGTAGATTTTTTTTCCCAATATCTGCAGTAATTATAACCGAACTAATAACGATTCTTGGATTAAACTGTAAAAGTAACAATCATAGTAACAATGTTACTGACGTTATGTATATGCTATCTTTCCTTTTCCTTCATAAGCAAGATTTTGAGCATTTTCTGATTCTCTGCAAATTGTTTATGAATCTCATAGTTTCCAGTGAAGAAATAGGTAATTTTTTAACACTGGATTGAACTGTTGAACTGTGGGGAAGTTTGAAAAATGAAAAAAAACAACATGATATTGAATAGTATCAAAGCAAAGAGCTCTAACAGTGAACATTGTCCACAGTGTAGGAGTGATTATATTGGACTTTCAGTACAAAAATAATTTTCTGATTACAGCTTTAGCTAAATACATAGTCAATCTTAGCTATTGACATGTTCTGTCTTGTGTCTTGTCCTTGTATTCATGAAAGCTTGATTTTCATTGTTTTTTGTTTGTTTGTTTGTTTGTTTTTAAACATAGGTATTTTCCATATGATACATGTGCATCTACAGCATGCAAGATCAGAATATTACATAGATCACTCTAAAAATAATGTCTCCTGTTTATTTCCATAGAAACTACAACTGTTACAAAGAGCACAATAATACCTAAAGTCTCAGCTATAAAACACTGTTTTTCAGCATAGTTGCCATCAATAGATATACATTTTCATCAGTGCTGAGCAAGAATGCAATGCTGTAAATATCTGCAAAAAGTAACTTCTGCTTCTGTTTGTGTATACCTTTACCTGTCAGTACTGCACTCCCCCATTTTTGAGTATTTGTTCTAATGCCAGTTTAGTTCATATATTGAACTCTGTTCTGGTTGGTGAATATTGCCCTTATTAAGCTGCCAGATTTATTTATTTTCACTCTTGATCTAGAGGCTAAAATATACATGACCTGAATAAATTTTGATACAATAAGTTCTCTTGTGAACCAAAAACCACTTTTCTAAGTTAAATTGTATGTACATATCTGTTTTCATTAAAGAAGTCATGGGTTTGTGAACATCTGTAATTTTTTTGCACTAATGACCAGAGTTTCAGATTATAAAAGATTTTAAATCTCATAACAACAAATAAAACTGCTATAATGTATGGGCATACAATTTATTTTTCTTCCTACAGAAAATAATTTTGTTCAATATTTGGAGGACTTAATTATAAAGCATGCATATCTGCATTAAACATACCTGCTTAATGCAAAGATAACTATTTCTAAGTGACTACAAAAGAGTGAAGATATATGTTTGATGCTGGTTAGCTTAAAATGTGATAACAACCTCACTTTAAGTGGAAGCTTGAAAGTGTCACAGAACAGCCTTTTTACTAGTCATTAAGGGGAATACATTATGTACTTATATAATGCTAACTAATGGTAACATACGTACTTAGTGTTAACCATTATGTAGCTAACAGAGAAAATAAACCACTTTTAAGCCTACATTTAGAAAAAAAATTATAATGATACTGTTAAAAAATACCTTAGGTTTTACCTACATCAGTGATTATATATCTATTCCAGGAGTAATTACTGGGATCCAGGTCATGTGTTACAAAATAACAACATAAGTTTTCCAGCCTTTTCCTACAGTAGATTCCTCGTGTTCTCATTACAGTACATTTGAACTTATTGTTCTCTTGGCCCAGTAAGTTATCTGTTTTATAAAGCATTGTAGACATCTTTATTTGTTTACACATCTCGTCAGTTCTCTTTCCATGTTTCTGTTCTCCCTCTTGTGTTTTGTCTTCAGTTCCTCACTGAAATACACTCACAAGACATATCAGGATAACACGATGTTAAACATTGTTAAACATTTTTCTGCTGGGACTGTTACATGCAAAGACATTAATAATGATGGAAAAAAAAAAAAAAAAGCTCACTTTTTCTTGGTTTTGTTTTTTTGTTTTGTTTTGTTTTGTTTTGTTTTTTTTTTTTATCAGAGCAGCATAGTTTAACGTAATTTATACTGAAATATTGACTATCATATTGATTGAATAATTGACATTATATGTCAGGCTATCATAAAAATTCTTTCATTATTTTACCATCAGAATATATCATCAATTTGCTTTGAGAATTGTACTGGGAGAGATCTTCAGTCTTTTGATTTTTTTCACAGTATTCTTGATCATGTCTCCTATTTCAGTGCTACCTTTGTTGTTTCAGCTTCTATTTCTCTTGCAGGGAGCTGTTCATCTGGGGTATGCTGCGTCTTGTTTGAGAATGTTTTGAATACTAAATGTAGTTCAGGGACTAGCAACAGACAACATTCAGATAAAATTGAGAAAATTGAGTTGAATACAACAGAAATGCTAAGAAGCATTAGAAAACAAGTAGAAAGAAGAAATAATTTAGGTCAAATTTGGGAATACTATTAGCTCAAACAGAGGCACTTTTCATTTAATAGTACTTTTGAAGAACCTAATTATCCTTACCTCTGTATTGAAACTTTCATCTCATCATTGAATTTTTATAGAATTTCTCTTAAACTGTAATTTGAAATTAATATTTAATGTTGGCCTTAAGCAGATAATTACAGTACTGGAAACATAGATGTGAAAACACAAAGAATTTCAATTTTAATCTTAATAAGGATGTAGGTCTCAAGCAAAGCTACATTCCATTTGGTGCAAACGGGAATATACTTAAAAAGGATGCAGGAGAGTACATAACCAATTAGAATAGATAAGTGTGTAGCAGTTCTCAGTACAGATTTGTTTCCTCAAAGTTGAATATATTTACAGTTTTGTGAAGTACAGACTCAATACTAGTGAATTTAGACAATATTTCACAACAAACCAGCTAGATATTCACACTCAGGCCAAGGAAGTGTAAAGTGACACTTTAATAGAGACACCCGGAAACAAACTATTTGTATTATATTATACATATATATACATATACATACACACACATATATATATATATATATAATTTATAAGAATTTTAAAAGCTTCATATAGTTGTATATTCTGTGCACCTTATTTACTAATAACATTTTGCATGTAATCTAGATGCTGAAAATGTTTGAATGTTCTATAGACACTCTTCTTCCATGAGTTCTTGGATTTACTTGCTGTAGAGTGTGAGAGTTAGTTACAGAGTTACAAGAAATTTACATTTGTTTCTAAGTGGCAAACAGAGTAGAGGGAACGCATCAAATATAGCAAATCTAGTTATTTTTTATCATGCCTTGCCACAGGAAAAACCGTCAACAAGCTCTGAACCATGGACATACAGCACTTTTTAAATAGACTTGACTAATACATTCATTTCTGATCCTTGATTGCATCCCTGGTGTACTTTATATATATGTGTATGTGTGCATAATGGATAGCTGTTTTTTATTTATTAACATTTTTTAAGAAACAAATCCCTATAATTTGCCTTTCATATTGCTGAAATAATTTCTTAGTACTTGAAGATTTGTATGGGTTCTCCTTGAAGGAACATTCCACTTGAATAATGAATTGCTGGTAATTTACATCATGATGAGAGAGAACCAGGTAAGATAATTTTCCTTTTTCTACCTATTGATTCAAAATGACGGAGATATTAAAAAAAAAATAAAATAATAATAATCTGCAGTAATAGAACTAAATATTCAGATCATTAATGCAATTGCCATTGTAATTATTCTTTTTAACACGATCAGCTACTTTTGATTTATATTTTAAAATCACGAGAAAGAGTTTGTAAACCTGCAGGAAAGCTACAGATACTTTCTATACCAATTTTGAAATAAATTAAATTTAAAGTTGTAATTAAAACTGCAAATTTTTGAATTTGCAGTTTTGAAATTTTTTGCAAAAATTCATTTTTGAGTGATCAAACAATCTGAGTAACACAAAGCATCTATTGAGCATGATTTTATTCACCAAATATTATGGTTAATTGCTTTCCACAATGAAAAAGGAGTGTTTAACTAATGTCACTAATACATATTCTTGTATCTCTCTGTGAATCAATGCTATAAGAAAGATTAACAGATATATTTAATTATGGAGCTCGTCTGGTCCACTGACTTTCTGATAAAGGTTTTGTTTCTAAAGCCTACTTACCCGTTTTCAGTTCATTTATCATCAGTGAGTACTTCTTGATTCAGTCCTCCGAAGATTACATTGTCTAAAGATGGTGGCACAGACAACCTAAAATCACTGCCTGTTTTGTCCAATACTTTATGTAGATCATATTTACAAACTGTCTAGTTTGAAAGCAAATTGAGGGAGAGGGAAAAAAAAAAAAAAAAAAAACTAACACAAGACAGCAAGAAATTCTTAGCGGTATTAATTTAGTTGGACCAAAATGATATGATATGATATCTCTCTCTATGGAGAGATAGAATCTTGGTAATGGGCTTATGTTGATAAAACTTCTATATATGTGTATATATATACGTATGATCATATGTAAACACACATACAAATTCATATACACAGGATATGTATATATATATGCATAGATTTAACACTATATGCATCTATGCATTATAAGAATTTTTATATGCATGTATATGGTTATTAAGGTAATAACAGGAAATAATAGTTTAAACAGTACTCTTATTATTATTCAAGAACATGACATTAAAAGCTTAGGCACATAAGCCCCAGAATTCTGGTATTTTGTCAGGGGAAAAAAAGGGTATTTAAGCAAAATATTCATTGTTAAAGTAAGCATACATGCTGGCTGTATGAAAATGGTGGTTGATCTGCAATATGTAGCTCTCAAGATTTTGAACAGGTAAAACTTTAAAGCATTGTTTGACCTCCTTTTCCAGTATTTTAATCATTCACATGAATAAGATTCTTGGAAGCTCAGTGGTTGTCGTAATCTTTCTTAACTCACAGAAATTATTTGCTATTTACATCAGTATTCAGGCTTCCTATGAAAGCCTGGAAAACACTATCAATGTACAACAGCAACAGAAAAAGTTTTGAGAAAAATTTAAATGCCTGTTGTAGATACATGGAAAATGAAATGCTACATACAGGACAAACATCAACTAAGCACTATTATTAGTACAGTGTCTCAGCACTCAGATTTTATTATGTAATGTGAAAAGATCGGAAAAATTGTTTTTATTGATAATAGATTTTGTAAATTTTGCATTGCATTTTGAATAGAATAAATGTCTGAATATTGTCCAAGAAAAAAGAGAAATTTAAAAACAACAACAACAACAACAAACCTTTAAAGTGTGTGTTTGCAAAATTACGTATTTATTTATTTCTATAAAAATGGAAAGCAGAGTAAAACAAACAACACAGACAGTATGCTAAATAAAGTCTTCCTAAATGATTATGCAATTGTAGCAGCAAGTTCTGTAGATCACATTTCTTTCTCTACTTTAGTTCTGTCAGCATCTTACATTAGTGTTTTAAGCTCAGTGCAAGTTTCTTCTGCTGATGTATTCTCATTCCTACAATTTTGCATTTTCTCCAGGTGACATACATCTCATTTAACTGCAGATGATGACAGTTGGCTGTAAGTTGAAAAGACACTGAATGGAAAAAAAGACCACATCAATAACCTCACCATTTTTCTGTTGATACAAATAACAAGTACTTAGGTAGGTATTATCTATTTACAGTCAATTTATAGATTGAATTTCCAAAGAATCCAAGAAATCTGAGAGCTTTCTAGTAAAAATACACGACCAAGACTTTATAAGGCTATCTTGAAACAAGTTTTCAAAGCATCAGATAAATTAAATAGATGATATCACATCTCAAAGGAATATTAAGATTTGAATAAAAGTACACTCTGAGGGAGCATTAATGAATATGTAAGTTATCTTAGAAAACGACTCAGACATCCTTACTGCATTGGTATATACATAAGTACTACCTTATTGGTATTAAAAGGAAATTTGCCTGTCTTGCTTCCATTTTATCTAATGACCTGGCTTTAAGTCTGTGTAGTAATTTGAATGCAACATTACACTTGTATATCCCACATACTTTTGATGGAAATAAAGTATTTTTAGACCACAATTTCTCTCATCTTGGTGGCATCGGAATTCTTTGGATGATTTGACCCTCCAAAACAGGCTTTCCCACAACTCCAGTTGTGGAAATGTATGGCTGATTAGAGAAATCTTCCTCACAGTCTTTGGTGAAAATCAGTTTGATTTTTGCTGGTTCATATGTCATTTTTCTTTCACAGTCTGGGATAGTTTCAAATTACATGTATTTTGCAAATGAACATTTAAAAAAATGTAAAGGGGCTATTATATGTGAATAAAGTTTCAGTCTTTCATCATTTTTTAACATGGTATGAAAATTACCTTTTCTAGTAGCTATTCCTTTATTTATTTATTTATTTATTTATTTATTTATTTTACTAGACATTGCTTGAACAACTGTAGTATCTTCCTCTGTTTCTAAAAATAATGTAAAGACGTAGTCACAGAAATGTTCATTCTTTTAACTATGTGTGCATACAAGTATATATTAACACTATAGCACATTAGGTCCAAGACCATCTAACCTGTACCTTTTTTTTTTTTTATTTCTTGATAACGTTTACCTAGTGGAGAACATATATTTAAAATAGAACACTTGAAGAACATATGTTTAAAATAATAGGGCATTCCAATAGCTTTTTAATTTATTTTCTATATCTTGATATACTGGAAAAGCATCCTGATACACGCACAGTCCTATAGTTTTTCAGTTCATCTAATCAGATGGATCTTCAGTTACTCACACTGCAGGACTTCAAAGACTTACGTTTATGAATGCAGTTAGCACAGGTGATTCTTTGTCATTCTCCTCCAAGCTGTCTGCACCCCACACCTTGGTTCTGTTCACATTACATGTATTCAAATAGTAATACTGACTACTTGTTACTCTTACATGTAAACATGGTGTTATTTAAAAGACTGGTGAAGTGATGAGATACATATTCCACCCTCCTTGATTGATATAACTGTTCACAATCTTACCTGTCAAAAAAAGATGAATGACTGAAGGAAAATGAAGCAGACTTACCTTACCATGGATAACAAACAAGAAAATATTGATATGATGTGTCACTAAGCATTAGATCCTCAGAAACATAAACACATTTCCTACGTTAAAATTTCATTTGTTTTTAAATTTTATTTATGTCTCTGTTTCTTGTACTTGTGGTATACCTACCTTTGGCATTTCCCCAGATCAATTATTTTGTGCTGGTACTTTGACAGTCTTGCTGGAAAAAACAAACAAACAAACAAACAAATAAATAAAACTTGCAAGTGGAATTTTAGGTAATTCTACTTCCTTATGTTCTCCACTTGTCAGCTGAAGGCTTACTTCTGCATGCCTTGGAATAAGCCATTAACTTCATTTCATCTGTTCATTTGTTTTTCCTATTGTCTTGAAATACCAGATGTCCTTTATCCTTTGCATGAAATAGCTACTTCTCTTTAAGAGTAGCACAAACTTTTTCTAGAAGTGGAATAAACGTGGCTGTGCAACAGTTAAGGAATCAACTGTCAGACTGAATATTTAGGTATTTATTATTTCTCATTCTGTTGGAGATTAGTACTTAATCTAGATATAATATTTCCCCCTTCAGTGCAGTAAGGCAATTTTATTTCATGCTGTAGAATGGCTTCGAGACAAGTATTTCTGTTATTCATTTCTGTCTTTACATCCATATAAAGAAAATATATACAGATATCTGTATATATTGTATATATCTGTGATACAGACCTGTATCACAGGAGAGCCCAAACTCTTGAATTAGTAGTAACCCATCCAAAAAAATGCTATGTTTCCTATAAGCAAAGGAAAAAAAAAGAAAAAAAAAAGAAAAAAAAAAGAAAAAAAAAAGAGGTAAAACATCTCTCTCTGAAATTTGTGTTAAGAAATAGATTCTGCGCAGTGTCAGCTAAAATGAGTCAATCATCTCCATATGATGATTCACACTGATATCATTCAATATAAAAGAAAAGAAAAAAAATGAATTTGAATGTGTATATCTTTTTTTTTTTTTTTTCCTTTATAATACATTTTATACTTAATGTTAAGAATGTAATATAAATTACTTTGAAAAAATTCTGTCTGCTTGACTAGGAGTTTTAGAAATCTTGTGAAAAATCTCATTTCCTTCAAGTTGATTTCACAACATTATGGTGCAAGTTTTGCTATCCACATCAAAACTGGCTTAGAGGGCTGATCTTCCTACAAATACCATGACATCCTCCATTTCTGTCGTGGTTGTACACAATTTTTTTCACTTTTTCCCTTCTTTCACTTCACTTTAAAACTGTTATGTTCATGGGACTTCCTGTTTGTCAGTCCCATCTGGATGCCTACCTGTGCAGCCTGCTGTACAGAGGCTGCTTTGGCAGGGGGGTTGGACTTGATCTCTGGAGGTCCCTTCCAATGCCTACAGTTCTGTGATTCTGTGATTCTGTGATTATATTTTGGAAGTGAGAATTTAACAAGCTGAGCTTTGAAAAAGGCTAAAAATGCACACATCTAAAAGAATTCTTCAACATTCTTTTCAAAGCACAGCACAATGTGTTTGCATGAGAATTTTATCCTTTGCAAGCCCTGGGCTAAACACTCAAGTTGAGTTACTTGAACTGTGTTGATATAAATTTACATTTATTTTTAGGAGCAATGCTCTCTTCAGGGCATTAAAATCTTGGCTGTGAACACAAATGTATCCTTATTTGATGCTGATAAAGACATACATGTGCTTTTATTTTCCTAATACATGGTGAAGGTTTTCTGGTTCATCCGCAGTTTTGCTTCACTGGGGGACACAGCCAGAAGCATGAACCACTAGAGCAGAGATGGGCTAAGAGTTCTACTGCTTACAGTGCATGTTGAAGTCTAGTCCCTGCTCTATCTTTAAAGGGTACTGGAATAAAAAAACACATTAGTTCTCCTGGATTCATGTGGATAATGAAAAACAAATAAACAAACAAACAAAAAAAACTGGAACAGAAAGAAAGTGCCTAATCTCTCAACAAAGAAAACAATAATACATAAGACACAAGTTCATTCTAGAATAGTTTTGTTTTGAAGACAATATTAAGCTGATTTCTAATACAGTGGGTTATTTTTTGTTTCTTTTGCTTTGGTTTTAGAAGAGTCATAAACAATCTGGGTTTACTTTCAGAACAGAAAAATTAAATTATAATGAAATTCTGATTACCTAATATTGGGAATGTTATAGAGTTCTCTCTAGATCTGAGTCTGTGACAGGGGCATAAACCCAGAAAGAGACAAAAGAGAGAGTGGGGAAAAAAATACTACCCCACCTTTCGCAGCCCAGCTGTCCCTGGGCGAGCCATGCGCTCTGGGAGAGGGGGATTGTGGGAAGGGTAGACAGATAGAAGATGGGTCTAAAAAACACAATGGCAACAATCTGAGGAGGAACGATAACTTACTAAATCCCAAAAAAAATCAAACAAAATGAGAGAGAAAAGAGTGTCCAAATATGAAGTCTTAAGCTAGACTGCAGGGAAAGTGCATGCATTTCTCCACAGCAAACTGAGAGACAGGGAGTCAGAGAGAGGGAGAGCGGCAGGTGTCCTGACAGGAGCTCCACCTTTCTTCCTCTGCTTGCCAGGTCCTCTGGGAATGCTGCTTCTCCCCTCCCCTCCAAGAACCCCAAATGCCCAAAAAAGGCAGTCCTTGGAGCCAGAACATTAACTCTTTAACTCCACTGTTTTACGTGATGTTCTGATGAGGAATACCGACAACAAAAATCACAAAACCACAACAGGGAACAAATTGCACTTGCTACTTCATTTAATTCAGGCCTTACTTAAAACTAAGAGCTCCCTTTCATAAAATTTAAAGATGTCTTGAAATATAATAATAATTTTAATTTACATTTTAGAGTCATTCAAGGATCACTGTAGTTATTATCAGATATTAGTGCAAGGAGTATACAAATAAATAGATATTTTTTTCTCTCATTTTAAACGATCACTTTAGTGGATTGTTACAGCTGTGTTAAAAAGTGATGTATGTAAAGCATAGAATCACAGCAAGGAACAGTGAACAATGTAACATTACAATTGTTGAATGTTACAATGGTTGAATGGGGTTTTCTGGGGCACTTGGAAAGCTAACATGTACTGTCATTCCCCTACAGACCCAGAATAATAAATGTATTCTGAAACCAAATAACAGAAATAGAGGAAAATCTTCTATTTTGAGCCCCTGAGAATATGAAACTCCAGCACGGATACTTTGAAGAATATCATAAAGGTAACAAAAAATGCCTTTCAAAATATTAGTAGCAGGGCCAAAAGAAGAGATCTGTAATATCAATATGCAGTACTAATCTTTTTTTTTTTTTTTTTTTTTTCCTAAGACCTTCTTTAAGTATTTTCCCGATATTTTCATGGAGAAAATTATTCTGTGTGTAATAAAAGAATATGTATCTTACTTTACATTAACTCTTTAAAAAATTGTGGAATAAGGAATATGATGTCAGGATTAAGTATTAAAAAAAAAAAAATGCCTCATTTACATGAAAGATCTGAGGATATTCTAGAGAAAAGATCTGAGGATATTCTAGACATCTGCAAAGGTCTAGCATATCTGAGACATGAGACTAGAGACAAAGAACCATTAGAGGGCAACAGCAATAGGACTAATAGTCCACACTGCCCAAAATGCCATTGCAAGACTTTGCTTAGGCAACTATATCTAGATGCTGCTGAGTGGCTAAAATTTGTCATTTCCAGATTTCCAGGAAGCAATACATACCATATAATTTTGACTTTTTTTTTTTTTTTTTTTTTTTTTTTTTTTTTTTTTTTTTTTCCCCAGGTACAACCATTACGTTCACAAATACACAGCAGATATGACTAAGGATCTCTTGGAGGCAATTCTGATGCAGCAGAAGCTGGGTGGTAGGTGGATATGAGGCTTTTACAGTGCTTAAAAACACAAAGTTCAAGCACTAAAAATCATCCACAGCAGCTAACATTAAGGGTTTTTTTTTTTTTTTTATTTGTTTGTTTGTTGAGAAACAAAAGCACTTCTTCCTTGACATGTTTCAATTTACAATAAATTTTCTGGCATGTTTTTGTTTGGGTTTTTGACGGTTATTTTTGGTGGTGGTAGTGGTGGTGGTGGTTGGTTTAGGGGTTTGTTCATTTCTGCTATTTTTGCTTTTTGGAGATTAGTTGGTTTGGTTTGAGTGGCACAGATTTTCACTTTGGACACTCATAACAGTCACACTAAATGACAGTTAGACCTCAGTGCTTACAAATGAGGGCAGAATTTCTTCATTTCAACTTACAAATGAATGTAGAATGAATTTTGAGTCCTACTTCATGGAAATAAATGTGAAATCTCTGGTATGCATTTGGGAAATTTTCAACCAAAATACCAGAAAAGAGGGTCTAATGCCTTCTAATACTTTCATAGAATTGATTTTCTAATTTCAGTGAAAAAGAAATGACTGCCATCAATTTTGTTGTTATTCGTTTTGTTTTGTTTTGTTTTGTTTTGTTTCCAGTGACAGATTCTAATGGGAGCTGGTTAGGTTATCACCTAAATATGTAGTCCTTCAAATTAGCAAATGACCAATCAATATTTTTAACAAATAAATTATATGAATTGTAATGCTTTTACTCTTTTGAAAAGATACATATAGAAAATCAAACTCAGAATAAAATTTGAAGAAGAAATAAAAGAGAGAAAGGAAGAGGAATGAGACTCATTGGCAATAACAAGGTAAAAATTAATACATTCCATTGTTGGAATTTGATAATTTTAAAGCAATCTATGCATGTAAATCTCTATCAAACATTTAGTTTCAGGATCTATTTCATAAATTCTACAGGTTTGAGGAAACAAAACTGACATCTAGATTGAATGAGCCCATTTCTACAAAGCTGTATATAGTGTGTCAAAACACTGTCAACTGTCATTAGCTTAGTAAATCTGTACTGCATCACTGAACATTATCTCTGTTTCATCCATTATGATGCAGTGATTGCTTATAATGTTCCCAGGGCTCCTTTATGTGAAAGAGCAAGAGTGTTGTCTGCCAAAATGGCCTTGCCATGTCAGAGCAGTTTTAATTGAGCTGAGCCATAGGAGCCTGGCCAGTGCTATTACAGGAGCACAGAACCGTTTGGTGAATAGCACTCTGTGAGATTATAGCTGTTTAGGGCATAATGGACAGTTACTTTAATAACCTCCCCAACTCAGATACTATAAACAAGTCCAAAGGTAGTCATTTTACCTAGTTATCCCATTTCCTAAAACAGTGTGGGTCTGATGCCTTGTGCCTGTCTTTTATGTGAAAATTACTGCTTGTCTTGGCAACAAGTGTTATCCATTCTGTGGTCAATGGCAGGTGAAAGAGGAGGTCATCTTCTGAAAGTAAATATTTCCTGCTCAAATTCCTTCTGCTTCTTTAGAGCAATTGCATCATCCAAGCAGAATGAGAGCTAGTGAGGTTTAAATATTTTATATTTTTTTTCCAATGGAAATATGTTAATGATTCAATAGAAAATTAATTCATGAGGAAAATGTCTTATTGCTAAGTTTATGAAAGCTGATTGTAAGTAATAAAAAATAAATAAATAAGGAAGTGTAAATAAGCATCTGAAAAAATATTGTTTCAATAGTTTTATCTGTGTTTTTCTCATATGTAAAGGAATATCACAATCTAAGAATACTTCTTTTTAGTTTCAAAATGATTTATAATGTAGCATGTCAACAAAGCAGCAAGATTATGTAATTTTGTGTATGAAAAGAAAGAACCGTGATTCTTCAAAACCAAAAGGAATAAGAAATGCAAGTTGTTTTTTTTTTTTTCCCAGATATTTATCATAGGACGTAAACAGAAGCCTCCCCTTCATTTCACATCTCTGACAGATCATCAGAGATCAAACAAACAGGTATGATATTTTCTGATGATGATGATAACAGTGATTTGTAGAACATGTATATTCAGTTTAAGCAGTTAATATATGTCAGACAGTAAACTCAGCTATCAATGTGGGTCTCGTAGTATTTGAATTCTGGATAAATTATCTTATCTGTTTGTTTAGTGCTGAAGATTTGCTTGAGAATCATCAGTCTGCATGGCAATGATATTTTGGAGACCAGAACATGAAGTTATTTCTTCATGATGATGATGACAATAATAATAAAGATTTGTCACACTTGTTAAGGCCAGTGAAGAAAAATCAGACCTAAAACAGAATTTTTCCAAATGTATTTTTATTATTATCTGTTATGATAAGATGAATCAATGTCCAGAAATATCATCTTCTTTCAAAAAGATTATGAAGTATGCCTGTAGTGTTCCTGAGTAGGAAAGAAACTTAAGCAACAAACCTTATAAATAAATGATATAATTTTTAATCTTTACTTGTTTTTGTAAAAGCTAATGCAAGCAGTGTTTGTTAGAGTGCTTTCCTGAGATTTATTTTCAGTGACTTCATGTATCTAAAGCTGTAGCATCTACAATGTATAAGCAGTGAAAATCATTTATGCTCATGACATCTTTAGTTCTTTCTCCAGAAAGGACTAAGAGAATTATTTTCTGGAAAATGCTTTTGTGGATTTTTAAAACAACCTAAATTACAAGATTGTTTGCAATTAAGGCAAACACAACTGCTCACTAAGTGTTCATTCAGAGATCCACTGTACTATGTCAATGACACTTGATCTCTCATACAGAATGCAAGCCACTCTTCATAAGTAACATGTCTAGTACTAGAAATCTGCCAGTGCACATTATGGACTAAATAGTAGTTAACAGCTGACCCTGAATGGCAAAACCTTGATGTTATTTAAACCAATATTTAATCAATATTTTGTGTTACATTGACAGTGCTCCTACAGTGCTTTTCTCTTCCAAGTCTCTTCACTTTTGAACCATAGAAACAGTCATCAGTCTCAATTTCATCAGGAGGCTGGTGAAAATGACTGTATTACTGCACTTCTCAAAAATAAATAAAGAAAGAATGAACATGCACATTTAAAATCTCCTTTTGAGAGTTATGTATAAACAAACAAGCAAACAAACAAACAAACAAATAAATAGATTAAGATTTCCACATTTCTGTGCACTTGTGAGAAGCTTCCCACCCCTTGTTTATCTATTTTCCTTTCTTCCTTTCCTTTGTCCTTTTTCCTTTGTCCTTGTGTTTCCCTCTTCCGTTCCTCCATTCCTTCTTTCCAGACTTCTTTCCCCATCTCTTACTTTCTTTTTCTAGTTATTTTTCTCTGGGCTGACAAGAGTTCAACTGCATGCCAGAGCTAATGCAAAGGACTGTACAGTAATATGCACCATAGAACAGCAATGTTCTCACTTCATCAGAAGATAAAATACTTAATGTCATCAGGATATTTGAGTGACCTCATTTCCTCAAGACTCCTTCCCTGACCAGTCTAGCCCCGATCCTTGTAAATGTTGGGACTCTGTAGGCAGTACATGCTTAGAAGATTGGAGCCAAATAACCGACTTGTGTTTGTTACCTTTTTGGAGGACTTGTAAGATGAAAGCAAGCAATGCTAAGCACTGTCAGAAAGAGTATGTGAAATGTGTTTTTAATTACTTTTCTTCATCATCAGGGAACTTATAGATTTCAGTTGAACATCTGTGCAGAGAGAGAAGATATATCACTTCAGGTCAGAAGTGAAATGACAGCTGGATGGTAGAATTATTTAAGAAGACATCATGTGCCAGCTATTTTCTCTGCCTCCTTTATCCAAAGTACTACAGTATCTTCCAGCTGCCTTTTGCACTAAAAATGGATCCATAGAAACTTCACTGATACAGGATTCTACTTACTAGTCTTAATCAAAATTACAATTGGCTGATGCAGGGCAGGTTTTGAACAAAACAAAACAAAACAAAACAAAAATTAAAAAAAAAATAATTGTGAATTAATTATCAACTGAGACTTCAAAATCTATTCCAGAAAGCTATACAAACATCTGAGATTTTATCATTTCACCTTTTTTTTTTTTTTTCTTTTTCTTTGCCTTTCTTTCCAGATATCTTAGTAAATGATCATGTACCCTACAAGTAAACATGTTTGATGGAAAGGTTTGTATTTCCCTCACAAAGTAAATATACAAGTGGTTCTGACAGCAATACGTGAACTGTAGTGACAACATATGTTTTGTCTTGTCTCTTATCAGCAAAACCATGAAATAATGCTAAATGAAACTACATTCTAGAGTAGTATTTTGCAATATTCTTCTCTTCATCGAAGACATCAAATTAAAATATTGTTTTCAATTCCATTGTTTTAATCACTTCTGCATTGACTTTGAAACTGCAATAGTGAGTTTAAGAAAGAAAAGGGAATGTTGTTATGAAAATGTGTTTCATATCATATCGGGAAATTCAGTGAAAGAAAATGAACATAAAAGAAGCTGTTAGGTTCTCAAAACTGACGTATACACAAAACAAATAGGAAAACAAACAAACAAAAAAAAAAACACCAGGCAGATATCGTGGACCAAAGACTTCTAGAAAAATTCTGGAAACATTTCCTTTTCTGTTTAAAAGAAGGAACCCTTGTTTTCTTGGATGAAAGAAAACAAGCTCTATATGAAAGCAGATGAAAAAAAATATAACTAGAAGTAAACAGAAGGCCATTTGCTTGCAACTACAACAGAAAAAATACTGAAATTTAAAAAGTAGCCTAGAAGCATTGACCTCCATACGTCATCATGATGAATATAATACGAGAATACTAACATATTCAGTTTCAGAAAATTGAACCTGAATTAACTGTGGAAGACAGTGAGCAAAATGCAATGTACTGAAGTAAACAAACTGGAAGAATGTTGGAGAAGATAGATACCTTTAAAGATTAAGCTGATAGGAAGTAAATGAGTTGATATGAAAGTACAAAGGTTTCCGTGTATTATTAAGGATGAAAAGGAAAATGGAGCTGGATAGAACGAAAAAAAAAAACAACAAAGATGCATGTTCACAGTTTATAATTGGAAAAGCCATGATTATTCTTACAGTTAAATTCCTGTAATTATGTTTTGATCGAATACTCACCATGTCCACTTGAAGTTTTCTAATACTTCGAGTAGGCTGGTGATAGACAGAAATACATTTTCTTTTCATTGTTTGTCAAGGGTCTACAACACTCCAAAAGTAATT
Source organism: Alectoris magna (assembly GCA_030625065.1). Taxonomy (NCBI): domain Eukaryota; kingdom Metazoa; phylum Chordata; class Aves; order Galliformes; family Phasianidae; genus Alectoris; species Alectoris magna. Next base: position 69,191,760 of record CM060560.1, read on the forward strand.
GCATGACAGCAATTGGGACAAAACACGTTCCTGACATGTTTCAAGGCTATTGCTTTTCAAAAGACATAAACAATGCAATTCAAGTCTTCTCAAAAGAAGAGAAAAATATGTTTCTTTGCAGTTAGTACAGGCATTAAAGTTTGATACAATGGTTTTAAGAGAAGTCCGTGAGCTTAGGTAGATTGGAGGAAAAAAAAAAAAAAAGTAAAAAAAAAGTGAGATTTTTTAGCACTCTGTGTTGTTAAAATTATGTGCAAGATGTAGACTTACGTAGACAGATTTGCACTCTATGAAATGACAACAAAAAAAGAATAATCAAATAATCTAAGTTGTCATGAATCTTCAGCTGCTGCAGAAAAAAAAAATAAAAATAAAAAAAAATCTCCCCAAAGAAGGATAGCTGTTCATTCACACTGACCTCTGAGATAACCAGGGTCTGAATGCTGGCTCGCTGCTGTTTTTTGTATGGGTGTGCACCTCTACAGGTTTTCTCATTAGCATTTGCATGTTACTAGGTATGGCAGAAATGTTATTAGCAAACCCGAATAAGTAAAGAATCTGACTGAAGGTTTTACTTATTTCCCACACTATAATATTAAACTCATGACATATGTTGGAGGGAAATGAAGTAAGCAGCATTTAATTCATACTACAATATTATTACCAGAGTAAGACATTAATATTATAAATTCTATTAACTCCGTACACAGCTTTAAATTTAGCCGTTTTGTGCAAGCAAATATTTCTGACTGGTAATGTTATTCAGTATATTATTTGGGCATTGATTTTATAGAAACTGAACTGTTTTAAAGAGTAATTAGATGTATTTTTTGTCGAACTGTCAGATCAGGCTACCAGCTCTTCAATTTCATGTACCTAATAGAGGCTACCATGGCTCAGTACATGTGTTTTACCATGTTAGTTTAAAGGAAAACATATATATATATATTTCCCAAAGAAGATTATGGTCAAGAAGTGATCAGTTGTTCTTGCTTAAAATGGTGACTAGATTGCTATCAAATATTCCTGTGGACCCATAAGTTGCTATCTGTTTTTATTCAGATCTGACCAGTAATTTCAGGGATAGGTTTCTTTCAACAATTATGGTACAAACAAATAAATAAATAAATAAATAAATAAATAAATAAATAAATAAATAAATAAAGCTCTCTTAGGGTAGGCACACATCAAGCAAGTAATTATGAATACACACCTGTCAAATCAATTGCTTTTAGCAATTGGTAGCCTTAATACCAGAATATTTTAGTTACCTTGTTTTCCCTGAGTTTGAATTCCAAATTTATTTTCTTTTAATTGAATGCATTTTATTAATAAATAAACAAATAAATAAGTAAATAACAGAATGAACATTTTATTCAGATATAATGTTCTTGAGATTACCTTGGATTATCTTGAGTTATCAGAGATGGAAAAGTAAGGGAAAGGAAGATGGAGCACTGTGCCAAACAAAGGGAAGAAAGGTGGTACATAGTGGATAATTTTATTTGTTGAAATCTTAATCTCAAGCTGTCACTATTCATATTCCATTTACACTAGGATAAGATGGTTGAAAAAGACTTGGCATTTTTATCTTATCTTTTGACATTTTCAGAGCTAATTATGGGTTATTAATTCAGACTAATTCTAGCAGGCATTTATTCTCAATGTTTGACATATTCCTGTGGACCTCACAGCCTGGAGTAGTTGAAATAATACTGGGATATTCCTTACTATTTGCAAATCAACTAAAACCAATGTTTTTCATACAATCATTACTTGAAAATCCATGTACTTCTGAACTGTGCCTTTGTGAGTCTGACACTCTTCTTGTTTATAAGAAAATACTGAGAACTTCTTACATAATTACATTTTTGCATTTTAAAAAATTTAAATAATTCAGTGTGAATGAAACATACTGCTTATGTCTTATCAAAATTAAATCACATAGAACAAAAGCACATAGAACAAAGCTCTATTCTAAGATTCCTACATCTTTAGAGTATGTCCTGGTTTTCTTAGCCTTCCATATCACGACATCATGTGGCAGGCTGTCTGGTGCCTAAGCACAGTGTTGGCTGCACTTCCTGGGTGGTGTACTTTCTAGCAGAGTCAGCTATTTTACATGAGTTCCAGCTCTGGGAGATGTGGTCTTCCGATTCCGGGAGAGAGGGAAGTTCTTCCATTTTTTCTAGGTGGTGAGTTGTGGAAGGCCTGCCAATAAAAACTCAGACTGAGTTTTCGATAGCAATATGTAACTGGAATGACAAAAGATATCTGGAAAGAAAAAGAGTATATTGTATATAGAAAATAATAATAAAAAAAAGCTAACATTGCATGCAATTGCTCTATAAATTCATTAAGGGATGAGAGAGAGGGGTAGTAGCATTCTTGAGGAAGAGAAAAATGTTCTTACATCAAGATAAGGTAAAAGAAAGCTGTTCCATTTGATACGACAATGTTGGAAGACAAAACATATGACTAGGTATAAAGTAAATGTGAAAAAACAGTTGACATTTTAGAAGATGTTAAAATGATACAGTTGTAGAGTCTACTAGATGTGGTGGGAACAAAAAGTGAAATACTTTATAAAATCACATCCATCATTCTCTTAAAAAGTTATTACTGACCTGATCTTGTCAACTCAGAAAAACACAAAGACCCTGTCATTAAACACTACATAGTGCATATAGATGATAATAATAATTATTATTATTGTTTTGGCTCATAGATTGACAGGATATAAAAGCTGACATAATAGCTTGAGGACATAGGAAAATAGAGTCTGCACTCGTTATTCACTGTTAAGAGAAGTTCTAATTTCCTTTATTTTGCCTTAACTGGGACATTTTTTTATTAATGGATTAGATATTTACCTCAGAATAACAAGAGTTGAAACAGCTTTGTTCTTGTCAATAATATATTTATACAACTTCCACTGAAACACTTAACATTTTAGTAATAAAAGATTTATTGACTCCAATAAAAGCAACTCTAGAGAGCTATATCTTAGCCCACTTTTATAGAATGAAATATTGTTCAAATATTGGAGAAATAGAGACTATATTTATGTCGTTTTAGAGTAGAAATAAAACAAAAGAAGTAGGTGACAAAATTTATTTTTCCTACACAAAGCTTTCTCAAATGAGAAAAACTTACAAAGTCAGCACCAAAAAAATATATATATATTTACATTTACATGTATATATTTACATTTTTACATATAATATTTACATTTATATGTAAATGCTAGTAAGGTGGGAATAATATGTATATATAGTAACCTAAAACACACTAATCATTTTAAAGTAAATTGAATAAAACAAAGTAACACAATGTTAGAGGTAGCACTGACATTTGTCACTTAAACAATATGCTGTCAAAATTGCCTTATAAATTTATAGGATACTCATAGAAAACTCCCCAAAAAACTTATTAAAAATATGCTTATAAAAATACTTTTTCAGTCCCTAATGCTTTTTATGATGTCATACGAGATCAAATTTTAATATTCTGATGACATCTGTACCTTGCCGTTTTAAGCCATGAAACTGTAAGGCTGAAAGGCAGCCATCTAATCTTCGTCCAGAGCAGAATCATATACACTTAAAATATCATGATAGAAACTTTAAATTTGCTTTTAAAGAAGTATGATAACAGAGACTGCACAGTCATCCAAGGCATTTTACTCCAATGTACATCATTGTTATTGTTAGAAAGTGTTTCCTAATGCAAGCGCTCTTTAGCTTTAGTCCATTCTTCCTAGACAATTTGTTATAGACTTGCAGAACAGATTGTAATCTTCCTTAGCTATAGCAATCGCTATATATTTGAAATCTGTTATCATATCTTCATTTTTTCTTCTTCAAGCTTCTGTCTTCTTTTATTTAGGCTAAATAGATGCCATTCTTCCACAAGTCCTCTCATCACTGAATCACAATTTAGTTTTTCATTTGGAAACCTGATACCGATTTCTCTACTCTCTGTGTAAGATGCTATTCTAAGCAATTGCATTTCCTGATTGAGCAGGTTGATAAAGTGCAATCAAGAAACATCAAGCTCAGCATAGTTTTTGCATATGAATAGGTGTATGATAACTGAGGCTCCTGAAAAAGATTCTGGCAGCTGAATTCCAGAATGACAGAATAAATATAAAAGGTTTGAGCAATAATATTCACTATAATTAAATACAATGGAAGATGAATAATTAAAAATATATTGGTAGGGACAATAGTGAGGCAACACATTTGTCTTCCGGATGAATTTATAATGGCAGCTTCAAAGCAATCTCTGAACTTGTTAATACAAGATTTAGGAAAGTGTTTCAATACAAGTGCCATATCTGGGCACTGATAATATTGCTTGTTTTCTTATATATAACTCATTACAATTTAAAAATGTTATAACAGTAGTTGTGTTTCACTTTTATCAGATTCATTGTTTATAGTCTCAAAAATTCTCATTCTTTTTTAGGCATGAACATTATCATGATCACAGGGGAATTAACTGGTGAAAACTGCTGGTTAACCTTGGGTAGAATCAAGCTGCAGGTTGCTAAGGACTATGCTTTTACTTGAAATATGCTTCCAAAAACAAAGAAATAAAGATATGAGTGTAAATGAATGGAATAGGTAAAAACATAGTGAATTATATCAACTTAGCTCAACCAATGCACTAAATTTGAGACTGCAGCAGGAACAGATCTCACCCCAACCAGAGAAAGGGCTCTACTGGATTAATTTCTTTCTTGGATGCCTCACATATTTGAAGTTGTATTGATTCCACATACAAGAGCTGCTCCAAAAGTAATACTTCCTATTTTATTATGCTGGACCACGCTGATATGGCAGGAGGATGAACTTTCTCATCAATATTCTGTTACATTTTGTTGCAGTGAGAAAGATGGCAGCAGAGGGGCAGTCTGACAAAATGGCATCTGACATGGAAGCACATAGGAAGCAAAGGTGTGTTGTTGAATTTCTCTGTGCAGAAAAAATCTCACCCACTGACATTCATAGAGGCTTGCTGAACAATGATGGAGAACAAATAGTGGATGTGAGCACACTGTTTCAGCGGTAAAAAAAAAAATGACAATGAATCACCTCCGCTGATGCAGATATTTATGAATGTGACATGAACAGTTTTGCTCATTGTTGGTAAAAATTCATAGCTAATAGTGGTGACTACATTGAAAAATAGTGTTTTGTAGCTCAGAATTTGCTCTATCAAATAGTGTTATTGTGCTCTTTGTATCTGTTGCAATTTCCACAGAGATAAATAGGTGGCATAACTTTTGGAGCGACCTACAGATAATGGAAACTGTTCTGTCACATATCATTCAAGGATATAAAGATACCTGACAAAATCTTTTTTTTCCAGGTAAAGAAATACATTACAGCATATACTTAGCTGTCAACCAAGCAAGCAGATTAGTATTTGCTATGTATCTGTCAATTTCCATTTTTTCTTGCAAGTATTTCACAGTGCAATTTATGAAAGAATAGCCTAGATGCACAGTGCATGTTCCAGAAAGGACCAGACAATTCAAGCTCTATAACCGTGAAATAGTCAACATTATTTCACACATTTTTCATGTTTTCATTATAATACTTAACAATAAATACTGAACAATATATAACTGATATATATATACTAATATATATGTATACACTAATATATATATATACTGATATATATATATTAGTTATATATATATATAGTTACTGATATATATATATATTAATATATATATATTAACAATATATACTGAAATACTTGTAATGAAGCTTTTCCTATACAGTGGAATGTTGAATGATGCCCACAGCTACTGGACTAGTGTGCCAAGTTCTGGGCTCCCCAGTATAAAAAAGACAGGGATCTCTTGGAAAGAGTCCAGCGGGGAGCCACAAAAATGGTGAAGGTCTTGGAGCATCTCCCCTATGAGGAATGACTAAGTGAACTGGGTCTGTTTAGCCTTGAGAAAAGAAGGCTGAGAGGGGATTTGATCCAGGTTTATAAATACCTGAGGTGTGGGGGCCATAGTGATGAGGCCAGACTCTTTTCAGTAGTGCGTGGGGACAGGACAAGGGGAAATGGGATGAAGCTAGAGCATAAGAAGTTCCGCACAAATGTGCGCAAGAACATCTTTACGGTGAGGGTGATGGAGCACTGGGACAGGCTGCCCAGGGGGGTTGTGGAGTCTCCTTCCCTGGACATATTCAAGACCTGCCTGGACGCCTACCTGTGTGACCTGCTGTAGGGAACCTACTTTAGCAGGGTGGTTGGACTCAATGATCTCTAGAGGTCCTTTCCAACTCCTACAATTCTGTGATTCCGTGAGCTGATGCCCATGTGGGTTTGCTTTGTGAATTGGGAAATTCTTTAATGTCTAATTCACTACAATTTTACTGTCCATAGTTAAATTCTTCTCTGCATTTGATTGATATTTATATTCAATATAGGCCTAATTAATATAATGCAGTATATCCTGATGCAAATATTATTAACTTGGATTGAATCATGCCTTTGTTAAATAGTCGCAATGGTGCAGATATGCTAATCAAGTTGCTAAACTTTTATTTAAGGCAGATCCGTAAGGATCAGAAAATCACATAGAAACTCTGCAGTCAGCTGAAAATGCTAAGTTAACTTTAGCTAAACTGAATTCCCACCCATTTCCAACTGGAGTATTTTCACTTGCTACATAACTGTAATGACAAATTCATTTTCCTAGCCCTTCACAGTCTTGAGCTCTAAAGCATTTTTGTATAGTAACATATGCTCATGTGTTTGCCTCAACTTAGTAAGTGGTTTCTGTAGTTGCTATTTCAGCTATTCTTTTTTAATACATATATGTGTTCCTCCAAAAGCTCTCTTAAATGTCTAATTTTAGCAGTTGTGTGGTCTAATCCGAGAGGAAAAAGATTTTTATTATATTTTAATGGACAGTATCCAGTAAATTATTTACTCTATTTTTTTCCTTTAGCATAAATATCCTTTGATGTTTGAACTTGCCATTTAAACAAGACACTTTTGATGTATATTATGACAGCTTTATATTGTTGCACACATTTTATGTAAAAATTTCAACGCTCATAGTAAAACTCATTGTAGGATTCTGAACTCAGGAAATTCAATAGCAAGAAAAAAATACCTAGCAGCTGATTTGATCACCTAGTTTATTAGGTAAATATTCCCTCAGAGGGAACTGCACTTTGGAGAAAATATTTATCATACATTTGGATAAAATTTGGTTTTAAACTTAGGTTCCTTTGATAGTCAGTGGAACATACTTGTGTTCTGCAATAATCATAGCATGCTGCACATGTTTTTCTGGGAGAAAAATAGAGAGAGCAGGTGAGGGGAGGGGGAACAACAGTTTTCACAAGACGAGGCAAATTTATTTACGCTTCTGAAGGCCTTCTGCCCCACAAGATAGAAATATCAGAGGAGCACTCAGTAAAAACAGATTCAAGACTAATATGCAAGACAACTTCTACCCTTGTAAAAATGAGCAACAAGATTACTTCCTAGTTCCGTGTAAGAGAGAGTGATGATATCAGGGAGATACATAAATAAAATTTGGCTTGAGATGGTATATTTCTCTTCTATGAAGCATATATTTAATATGCTATGTAAAAGCTTTTGTCTTGGTGCATCAGAGAATTACTAGTGCTTTTGATGTCTTACTCTCTTCTTTACAGAAGCTATAGCTCCAGCATAGCCTGTAAAACTTTATTTTGTGGTAACGAGTAGATATTGTGGATCACAGCCTGAGGTGCTCTGGGCTATAGATCTTTTTTATAGTGTCTGTGAATGCAAGCAGATGAGGTTAACTCAGATATATCAATCACATTTCTGATGAGCTTTCAATTAATGTTTTTTTTAACATTAATTTAAACTTATGGTACCAAATATTTGTCAGGAAAATATTCATTTTAAACACTTGAGATGAAGCAGATACTATTATAGATCAAATTTGATGTGATATGCCATTGAAACATATTTGTGAAGCAGCACGCTGGTGTTCAGGTGCTAAATACACAAGTCTGATGTCCCATTTAAATTCATATCAGTTCACATTACTTTGTCCATGTGAGAATACTAGCAAAGTTAATCTACTGAACCTTTATCATGCTTCACTGACTACCTGGTTTTCCCTTACATTTACATAACATATTTCTGAGAGTGACTGAAACTTCTAATCACTTGCAAGGGAGAGAACAATGATATTTTTAAAATTGCTCATGAAAAATGTAAGACATGACAGGTAGAGAAAAGATAAAAAGACAAGTATTTTGCTTGTTTGTCTCCCCCTAATTTAAATTACTAGTTTTAAATTAATGCAGTACAATAAGAGAATATAAAAACCTCTTTTCACTGCTCTTTTACAGCTTAAGAGACTGTGCTGGGGTGTTTTTTGTGTTTTATTTTTTCCTCCTAAAAAAGTTGTTAAAGAGTACAAAAACAACTGTAGGCATGAAATTGCATATCAGATTGGGTCAGTTTCCTGAAATCTATGCAAAATAGAGATTTTATTAGTATAATTCAGAACTCTCAGATGTATTCCCTAAAACCTGGATTTACCTTTATGCACAACGATAGACATCTGTCCCAGTTTTCTGTAATCTATCCTGTAAAATGATAAATGATCATTGGTTCATAAAATGATAGATTAGATCTATCATCCAGAATTTTACTTACCTTGCTCAGAAAGTGGAGGACAAAAAAAAAAGATTCTTCACTATTTTGGGATTGTGACCTATCCATGAACACAAATAAATAAATGCAAACGTGAAAATTTTCCTATCATCTGAGATTTGGTGATGGGGGCATAACTTAGGGACTTTGTGTATCATGTAGGTGAGTAGGACATCTGCAAAGAAGATTCAAATTTTAGCCTTAACCACTCTTGTCACAAAGCAAGTAGACTTCAGATAAAGAATCTGAGATGCAGCTATATCAGAACTTTTCTTAAGACAATGATTAGAATGTTTTCATAAAAATCACTGTGTGATTGTGCATTCAAAATCTGGCACAGATGATGTTTGAGATTGTCTAAAATAATCTGCTCACTGAGTATAAAAGGGAATTGCTATCAATTAATCCACTGCATTTTTAGTAGACCTGCTCTCAAAGAGAACACATCCTAGTACACTTCTTCAGAAGTATGTACATAGCTGCAGAATTATTTAGAGGTAATTGAAGGTCTGTTTGTCTTATTTTTTCAAAATACTACTACTCTTTGCATAAAAGCTTATATGGCAGGATGTACCACGTGATTACCTCTTACCATGATCCATGTGTCAGGGTTCAGCACCAATTATGTGCAGATCAACAGCAAATCAAACTTCAAGACTGTAAGAAAGATTCTCAGATTTGTTACAGAAGGATGGAATTAGTTTTTAATAGTATGCCAGCACATTGCATTGTATAATAAGGTGTTGATATGCTGAGGAAAAGCAGTATTTTCTGAAAGCTGGTACAGTATTACAAGTGACAAATTCAAGTACTATTCTAATTCTATCAGAATGTAGTTCTAGTAATTCTATTAATTTATCATGCTATTAACTGTTAATTAGATATTTTTGAGTATTCAAATGACATATAAATGATATTGCAAATAAATGTATGATATGTTATTATAGTACTATGTGCCATATTTCCCTCCATCCTAAGATTTCAAATCCCCTTGTTATTTATATATTTAAAAGAGCGTATGTTCAAAGACCGGTACAAATTGTCTCTTTAAGGAAAAAATAACTATTTGTAAATAATTAAAATAATTCCGCAGCATAAAAAACCCAACTTTAATAGCATATAAGATTTTACTCTGTGCGATCTCAGTACAGTGAGTACATGCATGAAATCACTGATGTATCCTTTAACAGATGAGTGTCATCTATATATTTATGTTTGGAATTGGGTGACTGATGTATCTTCTTGCTGTAACAATACCTGCTAAGTCCAGCAGGTTTCAAATTTTTGGTCAGCCACTTCCCAGCCTGTTCTGTAACAGGGTGCTGCTAAGTGAGCAGTTTCCCAATTCTCTTGTTGCAAAGCTGCTCTGCTGCTCCCTATGACTATTAGTTACCCCCCATTGTGGCTATAGTGCTTTTTAGCTGATGGAAATCTTGAAAGAAGTCTTGTGCAGGGTCAGTGAAAGCATATAGTTGTCTACAAATGTTCATGTGAGTGTGAGAGAGAACAAATTTGCAAAACAGACACTTAAGAGTAAAATCATAAAAAACAAGAGCAGCACATATTAATCATTATTTATGTACTGTTTTAGTTCCTTGCTACATATTGGAAGAGAGAAAGAATGCAAAGGACGTTATAAACTGTCTCCTTCATTTCTTATCGCATACTTTTTTTTTTTTTTTTTTTTTTTTTTTTTTAACCTTTTATTCTTTTTATTCCAACGAAATCCCCACCAAAGACCATTTGCCATGAATTCTTACAGACTGTTTCTGTTCTTTTCTGGAACTGCTTCTGTCTTGTGAAATATTCAATTAACAAACTTTTTTTTTTTTTCCACACCTTACTAAACTGATTTAAATTTAAAATAACAAATCTTGACAGATTCGGCTCCCCAGACAAGCTGAAATATGCTCTCCTAAAGTACAGCATTCACCCTCTACTATTCTTCTGCACTCTCCGAAGGAAAACCACTATTTGAAGCTGACTACAGTCAATGCTGATGATGATTATCACTAAGCTGTCCAGCTCTACCATTCTGGTGGATCTTGTATGTGCCTTAAAGAAGGTCCTGTTGTCGAAGAAAAACAAATTCCTATCAACAACATCAGTTATGCAAACAGGCATTTCATATGTTATGCATATGAAGTTATGCAAATCAAGCCTTTCATAGATAGGTTTGAGGAGACACCACATTTTCCCCCTTCCCTTCTCCCTTGTCCATGCCATTGCACCTCACTTACATTCATGCTTGAAATGTTCAAGACCTTCTGATGTTGAATCACTATTGCCTAGGTGAAAAAGCATAAGAAGCAATAATCTGAGGTCTGGACAAGTAGGACTTCACCAGAGTGAAGTCCTCAGAAAGCATCAAACTTGCTGACAGGAGGTCAGGTCAGCAGATGGGGGCCTCTGAGCCCCACAACAGGGAGTCACCCACTGTTACCACTTTCCACTTCTTCCTGGTACTATCATGGGACTCAAGCACAGTCACCTCAGGTGGCACTCCAAACACTGCTTTTTGCTTTGCTGCTACCAGAACACTGAGCTTATTCTATAGTTGCAGATCTTTGGGTGGAGAAGAACCTGTCCTCCTGGTTTCAGAAGTCACAAGCTCCCAGCCCTTACCAGTACAGGAGCCTTTATTTGCCACTCTGTGAGAATACTTTTTGCCCTCATCTCTAGTGGAGTTGAAGGTTCCAGCCGTCCTCTTTGCAGGCTCATTCTCATCTCCCTTGATGCTGTGCCATCTTCTCTCCTCTTCCTGCAGCTTCTGGCACTGTTGGCAGACTGAGATCTTGCTGGCACGCACCTCCCAGCTCTGCTAGCCCCAGTTCAGTGAGAGGCACTGGGTGGTCCCATCTTCTCCGAAGCATAGTCATGCTGTGCCAGAGGTGGTTGCTGCAAGTATATTTACTCATTTCTGTTATCTAGTAAGCAAAGCCAATATCAACTTTTTTGAATCTTCTATGGTATAATACTAATTATTTCTGAAGTGTTTCATGGGAAAGCAGTCATTACATTCACATTTTCTAAGTTGACACTTCAAAACAACTTGTTCAAGTGCTGCATAAAAAATAAATAAATAAATAAATAAAAATCCATAATAGGAAAGTAGACAAATTTGAAGTATTTCATTCAGAAGTAACTCTTTTTCTTCCTTAAGTTTTTAAATATTTAATCCTGATTTGTATCCAGCCAACATTTTAAACTTCTGAAACCTCAGAATGAAACATTTTACCTCTTGGGCTTCTCTATCTTTTGCAAAAATAACAAATTTATAAATTACTATATATACACATATAAACACAGAAATGTATACTTCATATTTCTAGTTAAAATGCCATTTTGAGGAATGAGAAGTCTATTTACACACCATCAAGCACATAAAAGTGCTAATAATTTAGTATCTAAATAGAAGAGATTGATTTATAGTGTTGCATGAGCTCACTGATTTTTGCTCTTACTAAACAGAAGTCACTCTCTGATATTTGAAAAGTCATGGCAATCAAGCGAAGTCCCTGGTGATTAGAAAAAAAGCAACATCACACTCATATTTAAGAAGGGTAAAATGAATTACCCCAGGAACTACTGACCTGATATTCTCACCTCTGTGCCAGAAAAGATCATGGAGCAGATCCTCCTTGAAACTATGCTAAGGCACATGGAAGACAGATCCTGCTTCACCAAACTAGTGGCCTTTTTATCATGGTGTAACTGCATCAGTGGACAAGGGAAGTGCCACTGATGTCACCCATCTGGACTTCAGTAAGGCGTTTGACACTGTACCCCACAATGTCCTTCTCTCCACACTGGAAAGACACAGATCTGATGGGTGGCCTGCTCACTGGACAAAGAACAGGCTGCAGGATTGAGTGCAGAGAGTGGCGGTCAACGGCTCAGCGTCTGGATGCAGACCAGTGATGAGTCATGTCACACAGGAGTCAGTGCTGGGATAAATACTCCTTAATATCTTCATCAGTGACATTGACAGTGGAGTCAATTGCACCCTCAGCAATTTTACTGATGACACCAGGCTGTGAAGTACAGTTGATACACCTAGACAGGCTTGAGCAGTGGGCCCAGGTGAGCAAGTCCAAGTGCAAGGTCTTGCACCTGGGTTGAGGCAACCCCCACAATCAAGTTGAGAGATGAAAGGATTGACTATAGCCTTGCAGAAAAAGACCTGGGGGTACTGGTGGGTAGGAAGCTGGACATGAGCCAGCAATATGCCCTCACAGCCTAGAAAGCCAACCGTAGCCTGGGCTGCTTCAAAAGAAGCGTGACCATGAGGTCAAGGGAGGTGATCCTACCCTTCTATTCTGCTCTGGTGAGGCCTCACCAGAAGTACTGCATCCAGAGAGATCCAGGAGAGATATGGACCTGTTTGCGTGTGTCCAGAGGAGGGCCATAAAAATGATCCGATGGATAGAATATCTCTCCTATGAGAGAGCTGAGGCTGTTCAGCCCCGAGAAGGGATGGTTCCAATGTGACTTGATAGCAGCCTTTCAGTATGTAAAGGGGAGTTACAGGAAAAAAGTAGACAGAATCTTTATCAGGGTCTGTGGTGATAAGGCAAGAGAAAATGGTTCCAGACTTAAAGAGGGTAGATTTAGGTTAGATACAAGGAAAGCCTTTCACATTGAAGGTGGTGTGGCACTTGTAGAGATGTGGATGCCTTGTCCCCAGAGACATTCCAGGCCAGGCTTGACCAGGCTCTGAACACCTGCTCTAGCAGTGGATGTCCCTGTTCATTGCAGGGGAGTTGGACTAGATGACCTTTAAGTGTGCCTTCAAACTCTGAGGATTCTGGTTCTAAGAAAAGAAAATAGCTTCAGTGACTACAGTCAACAGGAAACGAGGACCCATCTCTGAAGTTATGTATACTTCAGTAGCCTGTAATCTCCTCAGTAACAAGATGCCATGACGTAAACTACGGGGGGAAAAAAAAAAAAAAAAAAAAAAAAGTATTTCTTAAGCAGCTCAGCAATCACGTTACATTTCTGTCTTTTCTCCTTGTGCAGCATTACCTTCTATTCTGATCAGCACCTTTTTTTTTTTTTTTTTTTTTTTTTTTTTTTTTTTTTAATGTTGAGAAGAGCTCTAAAGGTGATAGCAAACAAGTGGTTACCTAGTTTTGTGCAAGTAAATGATTTCCTGCTTTTGGATTTTCTTTTGGATTTTTTTTGGACTTTGTTAGTTCAGTCAGATGATGAAGTTTATGGAAGTCTGTAACAAAGACCCAAAAACATAGCAAACACATTGGACAAAGTTAGGAGCAGTGTAAGGTGGCTAACATCTACAAAGTCTCAGGTAGCCAGAAAAGGAAACACCTTTGCAACGTCTAACAGATATATGAACCGAGGACAAGCATACACCTTATGTCATGTTAGGATTGTTTGGGTAGGTTGGTACTGTCCAAAATGTCCAAGTTAAGTCTATTCTTCACAGAAATTAGAAGTGGTGGACCTTCTTTTACCCTTTTTCACAGGATCACGTGAATCACAGAACTGTCCTCCGACATTAGCAGGGACACCTTACACAAGGTAACGCTACTCAAAACCCCATTCAACCTGGCATAGGATACTTCCATCAACAACTTTTCTGGTTCACCAGCCTCATAGTGAAGAATTTCTTCCTTGGATCTAATCAGAATATACCGTCTTTCAGCTTAAATCCATTGACTTTTGTCCTGTCAAAACATACTCTAGTAAAGTCCTTCATCAGCTACCTTTAGGTACTGGGAGGAGAATATAAGGTCACCACAAAGTCTTCTCTTCACCAGGCTGATCAAACTCAGCTCTCTACACCTGTCTTAATAGGAGATCTGCTCCAGTCCTGTTGTATTTTCTCAATATCCCAGTTGTTATACCATTCATATCTATTGCTTTGGATTAGACTGAATGTTTAGTCTTCTCAGAAGACAAATCATTAACAAATAAGCTTTGCAAATATCTTTGAGTCTCATCTGGTGAAAGTACTTCTTTTTGTTTGAATCCTTTGTTATTCTTTGAATGAAATGTTCAAAGTGACAATCAGACTCTGAAACATTCTTTGTGAATGAATCTCTCAGTTCCAAGAAGGAAATTATGTTGTTTTTTTTTTTTCTTTTCCTTTTCCCCTTTCTTTCCCTTTCCCTTTCTCTTTCCTTTTCCCTTTCTCTTTCCCTTTTATTCTTTTCCTTTCCCTTTCCCTTTCCATCCCTTTCTCATTTCTTTACCCTTTATTTATTTATTTATTTATTCATTTATTCATTAACAGTAGATTGAATGACTGTAAGAATATTACATCAAGAAATGTAGAAATGTAGCACTGTACCAAGTTAGGTAAACACAGCTCTATTAAGCAGATCATTTTTTTTCAGTCCGTTGCTAACAAACAAAACTTGAAAAACTAAATCAAAATTTAAAGGAAGCCTCACAGTGCTGTGGCTTTTTTTGTTTGTTTGTTTCAAGGGAGAATCATACTGAACGTTTTGAGGTTTCCTCTAAAAGTGAACCACAGAAGCGGTAATATTTTCATCTTCCTATTATAGTACTTTGACAGAATTTCACAAATAATGCTGAGTTCTGATACAGTTAAATTAGGTCACAAGTTCTCCAAGAGTACTGCCTTTTAATTTCTTATCGTTTGAATGTTAAACTCAGCCTACCCTTGTATAGATGATAGATTGCTGTTAGAGAAATTCTCAAGTCAGCTAATTATTTTATGAATGAAGGATTACCTTTCCTTGTCTGTAATCATTAAAGAAAATATGCATATTGAATCACATTTGAACCTTTAATATCCATATAAATGGTAACAAAATTATTGCAGTAATAAAATGTTGCCAGTTTGATTTTAACTTTTAAATTATTACCAGACCTCTATTTCCACAAATGGATATCGACTACCCACTACCAGGCCTGAGCTTAAATATGAGATGCTGCAAAAGACATCTATAACAACTTCCAGTAAGAGCCAAAATAAACATCTAAATTATAAATTTAATTAAGGAAAATAGATAGATGACTTCATAGGCATTAATAAGGAAGTCATGCCTGTAAGTTCCGGGGACACTTTCTAATGGAACTGCTAACAAAAGGGTCACCTCATGAATTTCCATTGTGGTATGACTCCTTAGAGCCTACATATTCCCTCAGAATTTGGTTCAACATATTTACAGTCAGACAAATCAGCAAACTTGCTAGCTTTTTCTTGAAAAAGAATCTAAAATTTCAGGACGGTTTTCTGATGATATGACATGCTCCACAACAGGCATGTGAAACATTGCTACTGTAGAGCTATCCCCACTCAGCAATCACTTACAGAAGATGATGTGTAAAATATACGGTGCTTTACACCATACTTAAATTTCCATCCAGAGTACTTTACATTGTATATTAATATTTCAATCCATGCTCTGTAGTCAAGCTAATAATGTATTATTTATTACTTGTAGGTAATTTATTTTATATATTTATATAGGGATATTCATAACATTAACATATGTTAATAACTTTGTTAATATATGACTTGGAATTTACCTCTAGTTATTAATCAAACATTGATCAAAGAAGCTTTCTCCTTTTGCTTAAGATCTATGTGAAGTCCACTTCAGGTAAGTGGGAAAATTCACAAGAATAACAAAAAAATCTATCCTTATACAGAATTGAAGAATATTTAATTATATTTTATTTTCTCTCCCTCTCTCCCTTCCTTCCTCTCTCCCCCTCTTCCTTCCTTCCTTTCTTCTTTCTCTCCCTCTCTTCCTTCCGCCCTTCTTTCTTTCTCTCTCTCCCTCTCCCCCTTCCTTCCTTCCTTCCGTATTTCCTTTTTCAGTTTAAGAGCATGTGAAGTACAGGGTTTTGAGTAAATGGTCTCTAAAATGTTCTTTTAATAGCTTCTTAAGGAAGAATAGCATGGCCTTTCAGCCAAGGATACCTCTAATTGTGTTGGATTTACTTGACATTTTCCTAGGATATAAGGATGTGATGAGAAAACTGAATTTGACAATAAAGTGAAGTTTCTGACATTCTCTTGGTCTCTAGTGAAGTTAGAATAGTGCTATTAAAGAACTAGTCTCTCCCAGGATGCACAAATTACATTTCTCAATATTTTTTCTTTGTTGAATAGGATGCAGATATTATTCTCATCTAAGGATTCTAGCAACCAAATTGTTCCTTTTTTAATGTAGTGAAGAATTTAAAGTAATACAAACTAGACAATGGGAAGATGAGTCATTTCTGAGTCGCTGAAGCAAATGAATAGAATTAATGTTCAAATTGTGCTCTGAAGAGAACAGTCAGGTTCCATTCGAACAAGCATCTGTTGCACACTATAGTTTCCATTAAAAAAAAAAAATGCAATTTATACTCTCTTCCAAATTGTTCAGTCTAGTTTAAAGTTATAGGTTGCAGTACTAATATAAAAAGAGAAACTCCTTTTACTAATTGGCTTCTGAGTCATTCTGTGGCATACAAACACAGATTTAAGACAGAAGTTACGTGAAGAGTTCAGTTCAGTCCCAATCCTTCAAATTTGGACCTGTGCACATTAGCTCCACTGGGACTATTTGTGTTGCAGAGTTATTTAGATAGGTCTAATAAATTAAGGCATTTGATTATCACTGAGTGCTATTTTGGACTTTAGTAAACAAGTATTTCATCTGGGAATTCTGTCATGCAATGTCTTGCTATTGCTTTCAAGAATGTTCATGATAAAGGAACTGGTGAAATCTACGAATATCATAATTTGAGTTAACCATTAACCTTTCCCAAGCTTGAAAAAACAAAAAAACACCCCATAACATTTTTACTTTCCTCCACATGGCAATTTCAAATTTTGGTGCTTATCTTCAGATGATTTAACCATAATCCTAAAGGAAAAGGATATGGTAATATGTTGGTAGGATGTACTACAGCAATGGTGATTCTCCTGAGAACAGACTACTATGGTTTAATCTGGCAGGCAGCTCAGCACCATACTGCCATTCACCCTCTAATCCCTTCTCCTTGAGACAAAGGAGAGAACTGGGGGAAAAAATATAAATAAATAGAACTTACAGACTGAAGCAGAAATATAAATATACTTGCCTAGATAGAAAGGGAGAGAGAAGTAATAGTGATAATAATAATGTATGTATTTACAAAGCAAGTGATACATAACACAGTTGCTCACCATGCGCTGGCAAATGCCCAGCCAGTTCCTAAGCTTCCCCTCGGACAACTCCACACAGTTTTCTAGTTTTTGCATAATGTCATATGATATGGAAGAATATCCCTTTGGCCAGTTGTCGTTGTTCTGTCACCTCTCAGCCTTTTTTTGCATTCCCAGCCCCATCTACAGAAGGGCAGCGCAAGATGCAGAAACATCCTTGGCTCTGTACAGCACTGTTCAACAACTAAAACACTCCTGTGTTATCAACACTGTTTTTCTCCTAAAGCCAAAACCAAGCCAAAATCAGACACTATGAAGAAAATCTATCTGAGCCAAAACCAGGACAATGACTTAGCATGGTCCTGCCAGATTAGAAAAGAAATGAACTTTCCTGTGTCATCATAGATATTTTCTCCAGAGCCATGAATCTTCAAATTCAAAAATAGGTATCTCACACACACACAAAAAAAATTGCTCACATAACACACAAAACAAAAATCTTCCAGAAAAACAAAAACAATAGAAAAGGTAAGTAATGTAAGAGAAAAGGAAAATAAATCTGGGGAAACAAACAAAAACAAAATAAAAACAAAAATACTATCATCATAATTAGAAATTAAAAAAAAGCAATTTAACATTTTTACTTACAACTTCAGTGAAGGCTAATGCAAAATCCCTTATACATTTTATTTTTCTAATTATTTCATTTATACTACTCTTTTCTGTTTGTTTGTTTGTTTTTTTGTTTGTTTGCTTGTTTACCATTATTCCTCATTTTCTTGGAGTACGAAGTGAAAACTGTATGAATAAATGTATACATTTAAATCTGACATTGCAATTTACATAACTTAGCAAATAATGGGGAGACATGAGAACAAAGAAGGCAGTAAACATCTAATTCCTTAGAGTAGAAATTTTAGTAGATCAAATGCACAATCTCTGCTATGTACATATAGAAGGAAGCTATACTCACTCAGTGAGTTCTGAACACTGTATAGTTTTAAACAAAAGCAGAACAAAATGCAAAGTTTGTCAACATATTTGATTAACAAATAATAAGGTGGTTTTTTGTTGTTGTTGTTTTTTTTTTTTATTTCAAGAATAAATCTTATAGAACCTCAGAATCCTTAAAGTTGGAAGTGATCTTTAAAAGATATTGGTGGGGAGGTTCAACCTCTGTTGCCGTACCACCAACATCTGTCTCTGACATTCTGGGCCAACATCATAAAATAGGAGGCACTACTTTTGGAGCAGCCCTCATGTATTTAAATTCAACAGTAACGTGTATATCACTGCCCTTTACTTCATCAAAGCATTCTTTTTTCCCCTAGGAATAGTTTCTGCATACCAAACACTCACAGTATCTACATATAAATGCAAAGGATTTAAGCATGTTGATGAATCACTTGCAGTGGTGACTTTGTCTACTTACATTTGTGTGGCACCTGCAACAATTCTAGAAAGAGCATGTTTATTATCAAATCTCTGTGACCTAAATATTTTCAAAGAAACCTCCAAAACATCTATTAAATTCAACTTTTATAGGTTTTCTGCAATAACTTGTTTTATCTTCTTATTCATGCATTACACATATATGATAATTTCATTATCTTTTTTATATTTACCTCTTTACATACTTTAAGTTTTGGGTATCAGAGGCAAATTTTAGTGTCCTATTGATCTTGTGAATGACACAAGAAGCCCTTGAAACACTGGTATTGTACAAATGTATTACAAATATAAATAAATAAAATACAGACTAATGCAATCAACAGCAATGTTGACTAATTTTCCAACAATGAAACTACTTTTCAACAGGCAGCACAGAGACTTCAGTCTACATGGCGTCTTCCCAAATCTAAAAAGACTATTTAACTGATTTATCAGCATCACGAATGCCTTTAGCTTATAGCTGTATTTTCATCAGTTTTGTGCTTTGCTGGGGTAGTGTCGTGGTTTCACTTTGATAGACAGCCAAGTTCTACTGTATTGCTCTTTCACAGCTATCCTAATGGAACAAGTGGAGAAACAAGCTTAATAGATTTAGACAAGGACGGGGAAATTGCTCACCAGTTACCATCACCTGCAAAATTGACTCAGCCGAGGCAAACTAACGAATTTGCCTATTGCCTACTGCTATTAAGAGACTAGAGCAGTCAGAAAACTAAAAGCAAATTAAAAACATCTTTCCATAGTCCACAACCCTTCTACACGCTCTCTGCAGTAGTGCAGGCGAATGAGGAATGGGGGCTGCGGACAACCCATAACGCTCCTTCTCTGCCGCCCCTCCATGACCACTCTGCGCCTATTGCACGTGCATCCCTCGCACAATGCCGTCTTTCCCGAACTGATCCCCGTGGGCTTCCCTAGGGCTGCAGCTGCCCCAGCACCGCCCCAGCACGGCTCCACCTTCAGGCACTGCCCCCACACGGTCCCCACCGGCGGCAGCTCCCCCAGCTCTCCTGCCCCACCGCTGCCCCTTTCCACGGGCTGCAGCTCCGGCCCGAGCCGCTCCTGCGGGGTAGCCACGGTCTGTGCCTCCTGCAGGCCTCAGCCACCGCTGCCCCCTGGGCTCCTCCATGGCTCCACGGGGAGATCAGCTGTAGCACAGCGGTGTTCCCCTTAGCCGCTCACGGCGCAGCTCTGGCAGCGGTGGGTCCCTTTGGAACGGCTGCACCTGCTCCGCTCTGACATGGGGTACTGCTGGACTCTGCTCACAAAAGCCACCCCCCAGAACCTCCTGCTACCAAATCTTTGCCACGTAAGATTTTCTGTCGCTTATTCATTATTATCTTATCCATCATCAACAAGAAGTACCATCATTTGTTTCTATACATGCAGTGAGTGACAGCAATTCATTTACGTCTGACAAAATTGAAGTTTCTAAGAAGGAAAAAAACACTGTGATGGGATTGCATCAAAGGACGGGAATATTTAATAGGAAGAACAGTGTACTATAGGACTGGTTGCCTGCAGCTTCTAGCGATTCATCTCCACATGGAACAAACACATTCAAGAGTAAATTCTGAGTAGATAAAATCCTTTTGCATATGCAGTTTTTTGTTTTGTTTTGTTTTTTTTTTCTAACAGCAGTAGGATTAGATTTTGACCTCAGAGGCAGCTGGTGTCTGATACCAGTTACAGAGATTTGCAGAAAACTAACATATCCCCACTATTCTTATGAGAATATCCAAGCATAGTAAAACAAACTGTGTGGATTGTACCTGCATTTGCCAAGAAGTAGCTAACAATACAGCTATGTCTTTCCCTGATTTATTTTATGAAAATATATGTGAGCAGGTTGTAAAGCCTGTTTTGAAAAGATAAACCGTAGATCATCTTGCAGGCTGATTTTACACCATTGCGTAGAATACTCAATCAATTTTCTACCTTTTTAAGAATATGTGGAGATATTCTTAGAGATAGATTTTCCCAATAAGTAAAACCGTGGTATGTTTTGTTTTCCAGGAGACAGAAATATATAGAGTACTCAAAAAAACACTACTATTCCTAATCAACTGATGATAATGCTCTTTCTGGTAAGGAAGATATCACTGTTTTCTTTTATTTATCTTCTCATAATTCAGATACTTCAGGCTGAATTTTCTTCCCAGAACTATGAAAGAAATGAGAATCCAGGCTCAGGAAAGGAACTGTAGTTTTGACTAAAATAAAGACACTGCTTAATTCAAATCTCTCCTAACAGAAACTACTTCAGATATATATTTTTTTGTTTGTTTAAACAATGCCATAGAATGATAGAATTGTTTGAGTAGGAAGAGATCCCTAATGGTCACCCAGTCCAACTCCCCTGCAATGAACAGAGACATCCAAAACTAAATCAGATAACTCAGAGTACTGACTAGCCTGGGCTTAAATGTCTCCAAGGAGGAGCATCCATCTCCTCTCTGAGCAGCCTGCTCCAGTGCCTCACCATCTTTATTGTAAGAATTTTTTTCATACATCAAAATCTCCCTTCTTCTAGCTTGAAGCTATTTCCTCTTGTCCAATTACAACAGACCCTGCTAAAAAATAGGTCCCATTCATTTTTACAGCCTCCCTTTGGATACTAAAAGGCAGCTCTCAGGTCTCCTCAAAACCTTCTCTTCTCCAGGCTGAACAGCCTCAGTTCTCTCAGCCTGTCCTCACAGGATGGGTCTTCCATCCCTTGTATCGCTTTTTTGGTTCTATTCTGGACACGCTCCAGCAGGTCTATGTCCCTCCTGTACTGAGGACTCCACATTTGGACACAGTACTCCAGTTGAGATCTCATCAGTGTGGGGTGGAGGGGCAGGATCACCTCTCTTGACCTGATGACCATGCTTCTTCTGATGCAGCTCAGGGTACAGTTAGTTATCTGGGCTCAAAGAGCACATTACTGACTCACGTCCAGCTTGTCCACCACTATCCCCAAGTCTTTTTCTGCAAGGCTGTGGTCAATCCCTTTCATCCCCCAACTTGTATTTCTAGTAGAGGTTGCCTCAACCCAGGTGCAAGACCTTGCAGTTTGATTTGTTGAACCTTATATGTTGAACCTGGACCCACTGCTTGAGTCTGTGTGGATCTCTCTGGATGGTTTTCCATCCCTCAGGCATGTCAACTACATCATATAGCTTGGCGTCTTCCACAAACTTCCTGAGGGTACACTCTATCTCACTTTCAATGTCATTGATGAAAATATTAAAGAGAATTGTTGGTCTCAGCACTAGCTCCTGAGAGACACCACTCATTACCCATCCAGACGTTGAGCCATTTATCACCACCCTCTGTGTACAGTCTCACAACCAGTTCCTCTTCTATCGGACAGTCCACCTGTCAAATCTGCATCTTTCCTATCTGGAGAGAAAGGTGTTAACCTCCATTGCGGTAAGGTACATAACCCTTACTCCGGACTTTCATAAAGCTCAATTCATAGCTTTCTTCATTTGTAATCTACTACTGTTTTCTAAGAAGAATATATCAATCATGAAAGCAAAGTTTTAAAAGCATAAAACTGAAGGATATTGGTACAGCAGGTGCAAGAATGACATATAGATTATTGTAGCCGACAAATACAAATTTTCCAAACCACATATATTAGGTTAAAGTTATTTTTTTATGGTTCTGAGGAATATTTCATTCATTTATTTCAGACTATTCCAGAGCCTTTGGCCATTGCTGCCTAGCCTAACACAGAAAAATGACAACTGGTAGCAACAGCTGGCAAGTGTAGAAGTTGTTTCAGATATATCATTTTCTACAAATTATTTCCTTGTAATCCATGTATGTTTACTCTAGTTCAACAACGCTCTAAGAATAAATGTTTTCATTTAAAACAAAATAATCAGTATGACAGCTGTGCATTTTCTTATTGCCCAGGTCCCTCTATTGATTCTTTTTCTTCAGCAGTTAGCGTCTTCATAATAAAAATAGATCTAATGATTGTTGAATTCCAGTTAGATCCAAGAAAGAGATTTTGCTAGGGCAGAAAAATCTCACACATCTTCAAGATACAGACTCATTTCAATGTCTTAGTTTGAATTGTCTTCCTACATTGAATCTGCCCTCTGGAGAACATGAGAGCAAATAGGAAATGCAAATATATATATATATATTTTGTATCATTTATTTTACTTACTTATAATTCCAATAGATATTTCAAGTAAAAAATTACCCCAAAGGAAAAGACATTATACCGATAGATTTTAGAGAGACAGAACTTCTAAATCAATACGCTGACTGTACATCACTTTTTTTTTTTTTTTTTTTTTTTAAGATTATGAGAGTTATAAGCATTGTGTATCTTCCCACAAAATCCTGGGATTTGTCAATATTCAAATCATCCAAACATTTTATCTTCTTTATTAGATTTCTGATCATGAGGAAATTTCAGGAAGACCTTGCACAGACTTAGAGCACTATTCAGTGATGCTATAAATGAGTTCAGCCCTAGGCTTTCGCTCTCCTCCTCAATCATCTCTATCTTAAACTTACACCAGTTGTGACAATCCTCGGTAATGCATGCTGATAAATAATATTGTTGTATGCACACTACTATTTCTTCAAGCCTAAACCTGTGTGTGTCTGGTTTGGACAGGAAGTTCGGAATAATTTTCCCTTGAAACAGGACTATACTAAAAAGATCTTGCAAAGATAATCCATCCAGAGTGGATTCTACACAACATATCAATCTCTGAGTGAGGACTAGTCACTTTTTCACTAAGTATTCTCTTCAGTTTCAAATATGTATATATCAAACCGTATGCAGATGTTTAGGTGCTAGAACTTGTTACTTTTGTCATTAAACTTAGTAAAAGAAGTGCTAACAAAGGTAGTCTCTCTTGGTACCTTTACATTAAGGTCTACAAAATGAATAGTTGTTTTTTTTTTTGTTTGTTTGTTTGTTTTAAACCAAAGCTAATCAAAATACGTGCAAGAAAATTTCTAAGATTTCAGTCAGATTGGTTCCTTGAGCCACTGATAACACATCTTTATCATAAGATAAAATAGAATCATAGTATCATAAATCAGTTTAGATTGGAAGGGTCCTCCAGAAGTAACTTGACCTTAGCAGTATACCAGATACTCTCCAAGCCATTCTCACCCATTCCCTCCACCTCAAGCAGGACAGGTGTTGAAAGTAGGGTGGAAAAAAAACCTTGGGTCCAAATAAGCACAGGAAAATTGCTTACCCATTAACATTATGAGCACAACAGACTTGACATGAGAAAGACAATTTCGGTTATTGCCAACTAATAGCAGAGTACAATAGTGAGAACTAAAAATAAGCTAAAAAAAAACACCTTTGTCTCACCTCCCCTCTCTTCCCAGGCTCAAATTCAATCTCAGTTCTTTTACCTCCTCTCTGAGTGGTGCAGAAGGATGGGGAATGGAAATTGTGATCAATTGATTCATAGTTCACCTCTATTGTTCATTCTTCCTCATTCTCTTCCCTGGCTCCAGCAGTGTTCCCTATCAGTGTTTGCAGTTCTTCGAGAGTAGCTCCAGATTGTCTCTGTTCCACAAGGTGCAGTCCAGGATCAGATTGCTCCTGTGTGGGTCCCTTTACCCCTTGTGCCCCCTGGTACATTTTCTCACTCCTCTCCCAGGTGCTGTAAGGATTTTTTTTTAAGTCTTTCTTAAATATGTTAATTGTGGAAGTGCCACCAGCATCAGTGCTGTTTTGGCCTGCAGCAAGTCTTTTTCAAGCTGGTTGGAACTGACTGTCTGACATGGGGGCAGACACAATTCTCTTCTCATAGAGGCCATTCTTCCCCTTCCACCTCCTACCCCAATACAGTGACCTAGTCCAAAAAGGCATGCTCAAAACAGATCTAATTAAATAAGGTTGCTCAAGCCCATGAAACTGAATAATGAACATCTCCAAGAGTAAGATCGTATGACCTTTCTCAGTAAACTAAATTAGAATTATTAAATTTTCCCTGATATCTAATCAGATTGTCTTGTATTTTAAGTAGTGTCTACTGTATCTCTTCTGCTATGCATCTTTACTGTATTCACTAATCAAGTGGTTGTATACAGCAGTAAGGTCTCATCCAAGCCCTCTCCACATTAAACAAAATTGTTTCAGACTGTCTTCATGCAACAGATGTCACATGTTCTGATTATCTTGACAGTCCTCTGCTAGGTTCTCTCCAAGTTTTCAAGTTTTTCCTCGTGTTCCAATGGAATTTCCCATGTTCCAGTTTGTGTTTATTGCCCCTTGTTCTGTCACTGGGCACCAGGGAAAGAGCCTGGCCCCATCCACTTGACTCCCAGATATTAGATAAATATCTAATGGGTTAACCACTGATAAGATCTCTTCATTCTTCTTTTCTCCAGGCTGAATAGTTCAATAGTTCAGGTTTCACAGCCTTTCCTGATAAGGGTGACATTCCAGACCCCTAATCATCTCTGCTGGCCTCCTGCTGGACTCTCTCTAAAAGTTCCACATCCTTCTTGAATGGAGATCCCAGAACTGGAGACAGTATTCCAGGTGTGGCCTCACCAGAGCAGAGTGGAGGGAGAAGTGCACCCCAGTATACCATTGGCCTTTCTTGTCCACAAGGGCATGCTGATGGCTCACAGTCAACCTGTTGTCTACCAGGACATCCAGGTCGTTTTCTGCAGAGCTCTTCTTCATCAGATCTGCCCTTAACCTATACTGATGCATGCTGTTATTCCTCAACAGATGTAGGACTCTGCACTTACCCTTGTTAAACCTGAAACCCTTGTTAAACCTTGTTACACTTTCTTCTCTGCCCAATTCTCCAGGTTGTCCATGTCTCACTGAATGGCAGTACAGTCATCTGATCTTTTAGCCACTCCTCCCAGTTTTATATTAGTAGCAAACTTGCTGAAGGTGCATTCCATCCCTTCATCCAGGCCATTGATGAAGATGTTGAACAAGAACAGACCCAGCACCATCCCTTGGGAACACCACTAGCTGCAGGTCTCCAACTAAACTCTGTACAATTGATCACAACACTCTTAGCTCTGCCAGTCAGTTTTCAACCCACTGAACTGTTCTCTCATCTATCCCACATTTCTGAAGCTTGTGTATGAGGATGTTATGAGAGACAATGTCAAATGCCTTGCTGAACTCCAGGTACACAATATCCACAGTTTTCACCCTGGTCTACCTAGCCAGTCATGACATCATGGCAGTCTACCAAACCAGTCAAGCAGGAGTTCCCCTTGATGAATCCATGTTCACTACTCTTGATAACTTTCAGAGCATCAAGTCTGCTCAGACAATCTCATGTATATTGTCTTCCTTTGTAGAAATATTTAATCTAGTAATATAAATGTATTTAAAATATTCACCTTCCCCACAAGAAAGAACCCAAATTGCCATGCTCATACAATTTCCTCTCTGCTGTCTCACTTCCCTGTTTAACCAGAAGTCAATTATTATGATGACAAGATTAAGGGTTAGTATGCATAAGAAGGCTATGAAAAACAGAAGTTCAAGAACAGAAGTGATGGAAGCAGTATGTGCAAAAATCCTTGATGATTCCTCAATACTGTTCTGTGCTCTCTGAGCATTTTATTATTATGAAAAAGTTAACCCCTGAATACTTCAAAAAATACCTCCCTGAAGTCAATGTAGAAAAGTCACATTACGTGTATGACTTCCATGATTTCAGTGAGTAGACAGACTACAGCGTACTGCATTGCCTTACCTTCTTTAGATGCATAATTTGCTTGTGTAGACTGATGATAAAAGTTCCTAGTTTAAACCTTGTCAGCCTTCAGTATATGTCCAGCTTCCTTCTGCCACGTTTACAATCACTTAGGTGGTTACATGCAATTAAAAACGAACAAAAACAAACAATTTCCCACAGTCAAGTGTGCTTTGCTTATGATAGCAGCAACTGTTAAGCAATTTCCTAACTTTCATACGAACTGCCGAGATTTCTCATTTCTGATTTTCCTCTTTAGTTCCATCCTATTGAGGAAGAGACATGGGTGAGAAGATGGGTGGGAGTCTGGCTAATAGCCAAAGCTAATCCACCACAACATGGAACAAGAAACATGAGGAAAAGGATATATTACTCTCAGTAGAGTTCAGTTCCCCAGTCTAGATACAACTCTTTAAAGAGATTTTCATCTAAGCTTCACCAAAAGTGTTTTTTTATTTAATGTGTTTTGGATTTAATATCATTCCTTTATGCAGGCTTTATTACTGCTGATTAAGATGCACACTTTCTTATAACATTCATTTTTTTTCTTTGTTGGAGATCTACTGCATTTCGAAGCAAAATAGTCACTTGAAAAATGTGGTGTTGACATTTAATTCAGCACACTGGTAACCAGGCTTTTGAAAAGACTATAAAAGCAATCTTTAACAATTTTAATAACGATATTTAAACTGGGTTTAAAGAAAAATCCAGGAAGTAGGTGCAGAATTTAAAAAACAAACAAAAACCCACTGTAACATATTTTTGTAGCAGGAAAAAAATAAATTAAGAGATCTATAAGCAGCATTTTTTCCTAAGTCTTTTCATCTTTTAAATGGCATTTCCTAGCAGTGCAAGAGTTTTTTGCCCCCAGATTCCTCTGCTCGTGAATTTCATTTTCACAAAATTAGACAAGCTTGTGAACTTAGTACATTATACCGAGAAAAAGAATGAAAGGAAGAACTTTGTAGAAATGGAACCCTAAGAGACTATTCTTTAGTCTACTCATAATGTTAGGAACAGTGAAAACCACATAAGTACATTATTCTAGTGGATTCACTGGTACCTTTTAATGGAAATAGTCAATAATTTATAAGATTTTTATTTTAAGGTAGAACTTCACATTTTATTATAATGGAGCTCAAGCAACATTAGTTTTCTCTACGTACAGTTCCAATACTTCATGGCAAGTTTGCTGAGGAGGTGAAAGTACTTTGCAGATGTTGATAGCTGAATATGTAAGATGTCTCCACAATGAAGTTCATGTTAAACAATGAGTTAAGCTTTGCAAAGCAAAGTACTTTCCATTTGCAGTTCTGCAGGCTGTCACTGTAAAAACTGCTACATGTCTTTTATTTCTGTTTTTTAAATGTTGGCTCTCTCTGATTGGTATAGCAAATTGACCTCCAGATCCAAAACATTCTCTTATCTTCACAGCCCTGAAATTGTAGCAGGCTTAGTATATAACATTAGCAATCACTAATAATTTACATGGACAGTGAAATTAAGTAGCTAATAAGAATTTTTTGTATAAAATTTGTACACTAATAACCAGTTATATTATTCAAAATCTGCACCAATTTAAAACCATGTTCCAGTCAGTGCGGTCAGCATGAACAAGTGCTGCTGGACGCTATAGATTATCTTTGTTTTCCCTCTCCATCTCTTTTCTTTGAGTTGTTGGGGTTTTGTTTAGTTGCTTGATTGGGGCATTTTTTTTATATTTGTGTGAGTGAAAAAGGGGTGAGGATGGAGCAAAAGTAACCAAGGCAGTTAGGTTCAACATCGGCTATTAGCTACAGATCCAGCAGATACATTCTTAATCCTGTCTCCATCCCTTCTCTAACAGGAAGAAATAAATCCATGTTGTATTCATAATTAGTGGATGAACTTGTCAACTGCTTTTCAAGTTCTGTAATTTTTACGTGAGAAATAAACTAAATTAGATCAGAACAGAGTTTAATCTCCTTACCAGATATTCCTAGTGTATCTTGAGTGACTATAACATTTCCAACAGCTTGTTCCACTGCTTAGAGCATTTTCCTTAGAGCTATACATATATTATTCAGTATGAAATCTAAATTTTTCCTGATGCTGCTTTTCTGTTCTTTAGCCTGACCTCTTTTTGAGATAAATTTCAGTGATAAACAAAAGAATTTTTACTTCAAACAATTTAATGAAGACTTTAGTGTTTATGCGAGTGAAAATTTCCATTGTCACCTTTTCAGTTAGAAGAGAGTTTCACCTAGTCAGCATGGGCATAATAAAGGTTATATGAACTTAATTAAATACCAGGTTGAGTCTACGAGCATTAGATGCCCCTAATGAATTGCAAATAAAGGAAATGTGAAAAAAAAATGTGAATCTTCTTGTATAGCAACCAAGAACTTTTTTTTTTTTTAATGATGAAAAGGACTTTTTTTTTTTTTTTTTTAAACAGATGTCTGTAAAACTGTGAGGAAAACTACCTCTATAATTTGAAGAAATGTTATAGTGGGGACTAATTATCCTTGTTCATCCACTATCCATTAATGTTTCCATTAATGTTTCATCTTACATTATGTTTTACAGATAGAACATTTGCCTTTTTGAGATCATCAGTATAAAGCACATTTCCTTTGGGAAGAGATTTCCAGTTTCTCACATAGAGAAAAAAAAAACCCTCCAAGCTTTTAAAATCAGAATTTCTGTGGTCCTTGCAAGTGTGGCCATTATTTCTTACATGGTTTTGTAGATCAGTGAAATCCTGGTGCCCAAGACTTTCAAGCACTCTTCTTTGCTACAAGAACTTCCAAAAAAACTCAAGAATACTGAAGCAGACTGAAAGGATCAAAGCTCCCAAAAGATGGACAGGTAGGTCAGTTTCAGCAAAAACCAGCTCACCTGTTGTCTGTCTCCCAGACAACAAATCTAGCTGTGGTCTCCACTAGGCAGAAAGCTCTGGTCAAAAAGAACGTGGTGATCCAGACAGGGTGCCTGCCCAAGAATGTGAATGTTCCAGTCTTCTGCTGCAGGGAGTGTCTAACTCTTGCTGCTGGTGGAGAGTGGATGAGATGCCACCCGTGTGAGGTGTTGTCATGGTTTTATGATTTTTGGTTATCAGAATTCCACATCATGTAGCGTGCTGGCAGTTAAAGAGTTAATGCTCCAGTTCCAGGTACCTGTTCAAGAAGAGAAGAACTGCATCCCCCAGAGGATTCTGGATCCTCCAGAATCACTGTTCTGTTATCACTTCTGCTCAGAGGGAGAAGACAGAAGTCCTTCAGGTCTCTTGACCTCCCCTATCCTTTTGATCTCGGCAGTGTGTGGACTCTGTAGATAAGAGCAGGCTCAGGGGAGACCTCATTGCACTCTACAACTTCCTGAAAGGAGGTTGTGATGAGGAGGGGTTTGGCCTCTTCTCCCAGGCAACAAGCAGGACCCAAGGAAATGGACACAAGTTGTACCAGAGGAAATTTAGATTAGGCATAAGAAAAAACTTTCTCTCAGAGGGTGGTCAGGCACTGGAATGGCCTGCCCAGGGAGATGGTAGAATTGCTGTCCCTGCAATTCTGCTCCACTGTTCAAGAGGCATCTGAATGAGGAGCTACAAGACATGGTTTAGTAGCTTGTGGTAGCAATGGTAATGGGAGGAGAGTTGGACTAGATGATCTTGTGGGTTCTTTCCAGCCTTCTGATTCTATGATTCTATCATCATCTCACTTCAGCATTAGAGAAAGGCCTTTGGCTTTCGGACACTCTCTCATTATATTTATTAGCTTCAATTCTGATTATATTGTTTGTATTATAGTGTATTATCTTGAATTCTGATATCTTATTTAGTAAATTAGTTTGTTTCTCCTCAGATCATTGCCCCTGTTTCCTTTTTTTCCCTTTATCCTTTTGGGGCATGGGTCTGTTGGTTCCCCCACCCTACTTGTCATGGAACTGGGCTGAACCAGCCCATAAACCATTGACAGGTGTGAATAGGTGGATAACCTGATCAGCATGGTGGCAGAACTCAAGGAGGAGATAGAGAAGTTATGGAATATCAGGGTGTGATGGCAGCTCCCTTCCATACCTGTGAAAATGGCACTGGGGTGGTGCTCCACAAACAGTGGTAGACCCCCTTCCTTGTCACCACTGGGAAGAGGGAGGGGACCTAAGAGATGGAAAGGAATGGAAACAGAACTCACTTTGGTGTTGCAGGGAAACTCCCTCCCCAGCTACCTCAGTTGCCCAGGTTCCCCTACTTAATAGGTTTCAGGCTCTGGACCTTGAGGGAGAGGTAAGTGATGATACAGTGGAAGGTAATTGCAGGACACTGTTTAGGGGAAGGCAGCCAACTCAACACCTGAAGACTTTCTCTGCTAAGAAGAGAGGTAATTATTGTAGGCAGCTCCCCTCTGAGAAGAATGGGAGGCCCCATGTGTTGGCTTGACCCTACTCATAGGGAAGAGTCCTGCCTCACTGGAGCCTGGGTCAGGACATTATTAAAAAACTTCCTGTTCTGGTTTGCCCCTCTGATTATTAACTCTTATCGATAGTTCAGGCTGGCAGTTATAAGATACCGAGAGAAGCCTGAGGGCTATCAAAAGAGACTTCAGTGTATTGGGGTGGTTATTTAGCGGAGGGGGAGTACAGATGGTATTTTCCTCTATCCCTTCAGTAGCAGCAAGGGATACTGAAAGGACCAGGAAAACCGATCTGATAAATATGTGGCTAAGAGGCTGGTGCCATCACAGGAATTTTGATTTCTTTTTACCATGTGGCAGTTTACTCTGCACTGGGCCTGATGGCTGCAGATGGGTCTCATCTGTCTCAAAGGGGGAACAGATCCTAGCCCATGAACTGGCAGGGTTCAATGAGAGGACTTAAACTGGATATGGAGGGAAAAGAGATGAAATGCGGCTCACTAGAGATGAGCACAGGTGAACAGTGCCAGTAGTTGGCAGTGAGACCTATGGCTCAACTACAGTGCATCTATGCCACTGCACGCAGCATAGGCAACAAACAGGAGAAGCTTGAAGCCATCGTGCAGCAAGCAAACTGTGACTTAGTTTCTATTACAGAAAAATGGTGGGATCATTCACACGATTAGAGTGCTGCAATGGATGGCTCTAAGATCTTCAGAGGGGGTAGGCAAGGAACTAGGTGTGGTGACATGGCTGTCTATGTTAGAGATCATTTTGATGTTGAACTCAGGGCTGGGAATGATGAAGTTGAATCTTGATGGGTAAGAATCGGGGGAGGGCCAATAATGCTGATATGCTGTTGGGAGTCTGTTATAGACCTCCTAACCAGGATGAAGAAACTGAAGAGGCAGTCTATGAGCAGCTAGCAGAAGTTGTGTAATCACCAGCTGTATGGGAAACTTGATCACAGCCTGAACCTCCGATTAACCACCTAAGGCAAGCAATGAGTCAGCTGTGGGAGCATAGGTGAAGGTAATTCAGCTGTGATCCTGGAGCGGTGGAGCTTGGCTCCACCTCTCCCAGATCTCATTTAAGGGCTGACTGCCACTAAGGCAGGATCTCTTTCTGGAAATTGCTCCTGTGTGGAGTTTACAGCAAGCCTTCAACATCAGTGAGCATTGATCATCGATTCTCTTTTTATTACAATTATCTTTCATACAAAACATCTACATAACCTCTGTTTACCTATTGACTGTATAACTGTACAGTTGTTTAACTGTACAGTTGTAACTGCACATCAGCCCTTGTTCTCATGAGGGACTTCAAGTTCCCTGATGTATATTGGTAATATAATACAGTCCAGAGAAAGCAGTCTAGGAGGTTTCTAGAGTGTGTGGAAGATAACTTCCTGACACAGCTGGTAAGAGAGCCTGCCAGGGGAGGTGCCCTGTTAGTCCTGCTATTCACAGAGAGGGACTGGTGGGAGATGTATAGGCAGGGAGCTGTCTTGGGCAGAGCGACCACAGGCTGGTAGAGTTCTTGATTTTTTATGAAGTTAGTAGAGGCTTCAGCAAAACTACCTTGGACTTCCAGAGGGTGCACTTTGAACTCTTCAGACACTGGTAAGGAGGATCCCTTGTGATTCAGCCCTGAAGAGTAGAGGGTTTGAGGAAGGCTGGACACTCCTCAAGGAAGTCTTATTGGTGCAGTAGCAGGCTATCCACATGTGCCGTAAGATGAGCCAGCAGGGAAGAAGGCTGCTGTGGATGAATAGGAAACTTTTTCTGAGACTCCAAAAGAAAAAAAGAGTCTGTCTCCTGTGGAAGAAGGGGTGGACAACCAGGTGACCAGCCTGCTGGATGAGGGAAAAGCTGCCAATGTAGTCTACCTAGACTTTAGCAAGGCCTCTGACACTATCTCCCACAGGAGAGGCAGGCAGCCCATGTCTTAGACAGGTACACACTCTGCTAGATAAAGAATTGGTTGGAGAGCCAGGCACAGAGAGTGTTAACAAAAGGAGTTAAATCCAACTGGTGGTCATGAGTGGTGTTCTCCAGGGGTTGGTATTGGGGACTGTCTTGTTTAATATCTGTACAAGAGGATTGAGTGCACCTTAAGTATATTTGCATATGACATCAAGTTAGGAGAAAATGTCAATCTGCCTGATGGTAGGAAAACCATACAGAAGGGTGTGGAAAGGCCGAATACCTATGCTTAGGCCAGTGGGATGAATCATAGAACACTAAGTTTGGTAAGACCAAATGCTAGGTCATGCACTTTAATAACAACTCCAGGCAACAGTAAAGCCACAGAGTGGCTGGAACACTGTGCAGAGGGAAACATCCTGTCAGTGTTGATCAACGCTCAGCTGAATATGAGCCAGCAGCAAGCCCAGGTAGCCAAGAAGGCACTGGAGTGCATCCAGAGTAGGACAACGAAGTTGATGAGGGATCAGGAGCACAAGTCTTACAAGGAGTGGCTGAGGGAAGTTAAATTGTTTATTTTAGAGAAGAAGAGGCTCAAGGGAGACCTTATTGCCTTCTACTTGAAGTGAGGCTGTGGTGAGGTAGGGGTCAGCCTCTTTTCTTGGCTGATAGGACAAGAGGGAATAGCCTCAAAATGTTCCAGGAGAGGTTTGGGTTGGGTAATAGGAAAAGACTTACTCTCTGAAAAAATGGTCAGGCATTGAAACAGGCCACCCTGGAGGTATTCAGGAAACCTGTAGATGGATTATTAAGGAACACAGTTTAGTTGGCAACACTAGTGGTATGTGGATGATTGGACTAGATGATCTTAGAGGGCTTTTAGCAATTCTAAGATTCTACACTTCTGTGTGGGGGTAAGCTTATAAAAACTCCAAGATTTCTACAGAAACTTTTCAGCAAAAATTTGTAAAACATTTTCATTTGATTAAATGACCAAATAAATTTTTGTACCTGCATGTAGTTGATAATCATCTAGTACTTTTTTCCCTTATGATCAAAATCAGAAAATAAAACCCACTTTTTATCCCCAGAATTAGAATTTCAAATTCCTTTCCAAAACCTTTTCCTTAGTTTTTGCATTTGACATACAAAATTGGATCTTGGAAGGAAACCTGATTTTCTTGCCTTAAAATTCTAGACATTAGAAGCACCTGAGAATTAAGCTAAACAAGTAGTTATGTTAGAAAAGAATGGATAGAGCTTACCCTTATCCCGAGCTTGCTGAAAGCCTCCATGAGAAGTGATCTCCAAAGGAGATCCTTCCCTAGCAGTAGTCAGCTCTTAAATGGGGTCTAAGAGAGGTGGAGCAGGGCTCCACCCCTTCAGGAAGCACAGGAGAATTGCCTTCACCTGAGCTCCCAGGGCTGACTTATTGCTTGCATCAGGTGGTTAATCAGAGGTCTGAGCTGCGATTCAACAGTTCCCATACAGAATTCATCCAAGAAATTGAAATTTTTAAGGTCAATTCATCTGCAAGAAACACAAAATATCTTCCTTAATGATCTTCTAAATTATCTTTACCTTGATCTGTTTTCTAAAACGTATGGATATATCTGAATACATACACATGCTGTTCTTCCACTGTGTGTGCATGTATGGTATATTTGCTTATATTTAATAAAAGCATTGCTTATTACCCATCTTCAACAGCTTGGTTTCTATAAAATGATATTTCTTTCATAGAAGCAATACACTGTTAAAAAATGCTTTATTTTTGTTTATTTTTTAATTTATGCATTTTCTCTGATACAAATATCTTAGAGTAATGTTTAAAGTATGTTTACTTTTCATTGGTGCTGTAATTTTTCTACACATATGAACCATCTGAAAGAATTTTATGATTTCTGCAGGATATGATTTGGTAATCATAGCTCTGTCTAAAATGCTATTCAGCCCTTCAGATTACGGAAAGTAGTAAATTTTCCTTTCCTTGCACTAATATAATGCAGCTCAACCTCTGTTCTCTGTTGTGATGCTGGATCACTGTTAAGTGTCCCCTTTCCCTTTGTTTGTTCTCACAGATGCTTTTGCACTGGAGTGAGTGCTATCCGGATGGGACTGGACTGTGATTCATTAAAATCTAAGACCTCAGCGTGAGTCAGGTAAAATACAAAGCCCGTCTGCTGAATAATCATGTTTTGAGCTCAACTATGTGAACTTGCCTTGGGCAATTGCAAAACATGACACTTGATTATGATAAATGAGGATAGAAAAACTTGTCAAGATGATACTACTGCAGTTGAGGTACACAAGTGTACTTGTAGATTTATTAGTGTAGACAGTCAATAAGATATCAGAGGAAAGCTTGCCAGATACGGAACTGTTATTTCAGCCTGGCAATTCAGCCCAAAGGACTTTGAAGTGAGGAACATTCCAGAAAAGCTGCTCCCAAATTGGATTTATTAACACGGGTCAAAATGTCAGACAGATTGAAAGAAAAGGCTACATATTCACAAGGCACTTTAGCATAAAATAAGCCCAGCTAATCAGCAACAGCTCATATCAAACCTATTGGCTGCTCACACTCCATTGTCTGATCCAGTCCCCTGCTGACTACTTAAGATAATTTTTCCTCCAAAGCACACTCCTAAATTGTAGAATCCATGAATTTAAGGCACTTGGGAAGCTGGCCGTATGGCTATAAAACCAGTTATCATACAGATGTTGAAATGACACAATGAACATTTGAAAATAAATAATGCTGGCCAAAAGCTGGAAAAATCAATAGAAATTTACAAAATTGAACAGTTTTTCAAATATGATTGTCTCCATATATTTAGCAAAAAAATGTACCAATGAAGTAATTTACTTTAAGTATCCAACTATATGCTTACAAATATAAAGTATAAAGAATGATAAAAGAATGATAATGAGTTTGGCAGCACTTTTAAATCATGTTACAGCATCTGTTGGACTCTGTATGCATATCTCATAAATCATCTGTATTCCTGTTCTATTGAGAGGAGTTAGCAAAGTTAATCTTGCCTGAAGCAATGGTTTTGCTGTTTCAATTCAGGGAGAAGTTTTAGGTTTGGAAACTAAATTACAGTTTGGACAGACAAAGTACAAATACTGAACATAACAGATGATCAGCGTTTTATGATACACAGCTATCAGAAGAGTCCTAAAAAAAAAAAAGAAGAAATACTAAAAGTTTGCCTATAAGAAAAAATAACAAAGTCTGATCTCTAGCAGTGAATCTGTCTATATTAAACCCATCAGCAATATAACTGAGATTAGAACTGCAGGTATCTGCAGTACAAATGCAGTACTGCAGTTTACTACGAGTGTAGTAAACTGCAGGTACAAATGCCAGAGTCATTTGTTTATCATGGATAAGTAATGAATTATCGTGAACGTACACAGTCTGCATAGGTTGGATTTACATAGAAAGATTTACAAGGAAACATATCTGTAGAAACTGCAGTGTTAATCTAAAATACTTTACCAATTTGATGAGAGCAGTTATAGAAGTAACCTGGCTGTAATGAGAAAAGTTCTTATATGATCACTGAATACAAATAGGAGAAAATGTCTGCCAGCTTGAAAACCCATTAACCAGGTCTGGGAACTTGAACTTCAGCCCAAGTCAGAGCTTGGGTATGTATTTCTTTTTGTTATTATTATTTTTCTCTTTCTTACCAAACAGATTCAAGCTTTTCTGAAATGTCAGTTTAACTCTGTGACACTAAAACATCAACTCACAACCCAAGTTGCAGATCACAGTAAAAGTGAGACTGTGCCCTTAAACTTAGGTTCTGCTTCTGGGCCTGTTCCTGGGAGTGGCTGGTCTGTTCTGAGGTTGGTTTTAGACCTAGACCCTTTTAGATCTGTCCCCTCTCTAAGATCAGTTTCTTTATTAGACTTCTTTGAGATTGGTATGACGTAGACACCCCTTCTGGGATCAGTAACTGTTTTACACACGCACATATATGCACACATATATAAATGTAGTCTTAATATATGTAGTTGCGGTAAGTCTATTCATGGTTTTGATAAATCCTCACATAAATGTAGACTTAGTAAGAGTGACAATCTGTAACAAGTATATTTGTTGTTACACTACTCTTTGTTATTTGGTGTCTATGCATAGTGCTACCACAGTGTTACTGATAAGTTTGTTGAACCTATAGTTATACCCAAAGCATATCTGCTGCTATATTACTGATTTGCTATCCTAACATTGCCTTTCCACTACCATTAATTACAGCTGATATTAATTGGTACTGTATCTTTAATATCTGTTACATATGCAGTTGTGTCCTGGTAACATCTGTAATAGCTTTATATCCACACATTTAGAAAAACTATATGTAGTAGATTTTTATATCCATATATGCTTGGGGAAGTGATTGTCTCACCAGTAGCACTAGTGAGACCGTACTGTGAATGCTGCGTTCAGTTTTGAGTCCCACACTACAAGGAGGATATTGAGTTCCTGTAACATGTGCAGAGAAGCACAATAAAACTGGTGAAGGAATTAAAAAGCTAAGATAATTGGTATTGTTTAGTCTGGAGAAAAGGAGGCTGAGGGAAGATCTCATTGGCCTCTATAGCTACCAGAAAGGAGGTTGCAGTGAGGAGGGTCTCTTTTATTGGGTGACAACTGATAGGACACAAGGAAAAGGCTTCAAGTTGTTTAGATTGGATATCAAGAATATATTCTTCACAGAAATGTGATTAAGCATTGGAACAGGCTGCCCAGGGTAGTGGCTGAATAACCTTCACTGACAGTATTTAAGAGACGTGTACATGGCTCTGAGGGACATGGTTTAGTGATGGGTACTGTCAGGTTGACAGTTCAACTTGATGATCGTAAAGGTATTTTCCAAGCTAAATTATTCAATGATTCTATTTATGTATATATACACAAATTTGTCTTATTAATAAAAGTACTTTTGCTATTGGTAATTTGTGTCAATTTGTAGTAATTGAATCTTAGCAAACAAGGCGTCTGTGTCTTTGTTATCATAGGCTTCTATGAACTGACTTTTGTGATTTCTACATGCATGTGGGCGAGGTAACCCCCCTGGGATTTTTCATTATGGCACAAATATAAGAATCAGCCTCTCTTCATAAGCTTGTTTCTACTCATGTGTGAAACATACTGGTAAATTACTGAAGATGATTTTTTATCACAAGCTCCTGTGAACACAGTAATTTTCCAAGGGAATCAGACCAGAAACTTTCAAAAGCTTTCTGAAGCAGTCTGAAATTTCATAATAAAGCAAAACCTTTAGAGTGGAGATTAAAAATGGTCTGCTTCTCATTATAGTTTCCAAAAGGTGTTTTGTGGCCGTAGATGTAAGATCTATGATTCCTATGTGGAGAGTCATCAAATTTTCAGTACCCCAAGTTTAACACTCTTATTAATAACTTTCCAGAAATTGTGGTGAAATATACATTCTGCATTCTAAAGAAATGGTTGGGTTTATAACTGAGAAAGCTTTAAAGGATTAGTGTGGAGACTTAAAATTTTATATTCCTTTTGGTGAAATGATGGAATGCTGTGTCTCATAAACCCCTAACCTCTAATTCAAATATCAGTCAAGCATTTGATCAGATCCTTCAATAAGTCTGTTATGCATTCCTCACTCAACTACAAGAGGTCTGAGAAAAGCATCCTGTGCAATATTAAAGAACGTCTGGAGGGAAAAAATGAAAGGCAAGACATGGCAAGGAAAGGAAAGGAATGGAAAAGCTATTTTAATACTGTATTAAAAGTATAAAATATTATGATACAGCTCTTCCAACAGAAGCTCAAACTATCTCAGAAAGTATATTTTGAGAAAACATTTTGCATATTAACTTTTTTTTAATGTGGTTTATTCTCCTTAATTAATAGGAAAAGGCTGTTTTATTTATGTATATATTTGTTTTAAAAGCTCACAAGGAGTACCTTATATATAGGAGTACCTTATATATGCTGAGGAAGAATTTCTTTTTTTAAAGGAAGCTTAAAAAAATACCCTTAGTATGAGTACCAAGAATAAAGTACAAAGGATAAAAAATAATGACCAAATAAGTCTTGACTTGTAATAGATTTTTTAATGTTGATTCAGATGTTCCTGAATGTTGAATTAAAAAATTTGTTCATTAGTTCTTTCATACTGATGTTGCCTAAAACTTAATCCAACAGTTTAAGTAGCTTCAGAGTTATTAAACCCAGACAAGTGCATTCATGCTGAAAGTGGGATTTTAGAAGGTAATAACTAATAAGTGATTTTAAGATGAGGAATTATATTTGCACAAATCAGTAATTAAACTAGATAGGAAAATGTTATAGAAAGTGTTAATGAACTTGTTCTTTTTTTACTGTGTATTTGCCAAATGTGAATGATAGTTTTGAAATATAACCTACATATATGTACTGACAATATTGTTTTAACTGATGATTCTTTATTTTAAAAACACTGATTTTTATTGCAACAAGGAAGCAGGATACAGCAAGTACTGCACACAGGAATTTTATCACATTGATCTACACTGTTTGTAAAATATAGATACTGAATACTGAATATTATTGAATACTAAATACTGACTATACTGAATATTTATCTTATTTTAGAATGCCGCATTCAAGAGTATATTGTTGTTTTCCTTGCCTAAGGAGAGGAATTTTTACTTCTTACTATGGATTCCTATAGTCGCTTTCTTCATGTATACCGTATTTTTGGTTTAAAGACTGTTTTCAATACTTCCTTTGATTCTGAGGCTGTACTGTGGAAGATGATGGGAAAAACTTTGCCTAGGATTAATGGCTGTGCTTGCAAGAAAAGGTTATAAAATGGCTCATCATATATAAAATGCAGCCAGACAGTATACTTATCTGTCTGAGCCCTACAGTTGGTTACTGCAGTCCATTCTTTCTTCTCATATAGTTTCTCATTAAGTATTCTCTTAACTCTCGGTGTATTTACACTCCCTTCCCTACATGTATGTGTAGTATAGCAATCACATCCCCCACCCTGAGCAGTGATCACTGGTTCCCTTGCCCTGAGCTGGGCCCTAGATGGCGGTCAGGGGCACTCCTGTCTTGAAGTGGCTGGAGGAAGTGGCCACAATCTTAATTTCACAGGGAAGAAAAAAAACTAAAATTCTTTTTTTTATTTTTTCTTGTTTTTTTAATTAAAGATTTTGAAGACAATATCTGATTTATTTTAGTAGAACTCAGTAGCATTTTTGTAGATGACCTCGACTCATTCATGACCCTGATGTACAAGCTGAAATACTAAAATGCCAGTGCGTTTCATTTTTATCAAAATTAAACAGTCTGAATATAATATGCTTCTGTTAACTTCAGTAGATTTACAATGTTTTTTGTACAATGGAGATCAGAATTTGTGTTGTAGTCTGAATGTATGTTAAAAGCATTATGCAGAAAGAAAAGGCAAGTGAATGCTGTCAAAAGGTTAGAAAAGTCAATAGGAAGAGCAGAAAATAAAGTAGCAGAAACAGTCTTAGGAAATCTGAAAGTTGAAATGAAATTTTTTGAGATGAGAGAGGGGAATACTGCTGAGAAACTGTAGCTTATGTCACAAACTAAATAGAGTTAATCAACCTAATGGCTGTTGGAAGAGCATGCTGAACAGCTGTATAATGCAGATCTGATTTGTATCCTCTGAGTAAATATAACCCTTCTGAGTTAACTAGCTTTCCTTTGACATGGGAAAGTACTGAAAAGTGATACGCTGTCCAGTAAAATGCTACCTTTTGCTTTGTGTTTTCTTTGTTGTTAAAGCATGACTGTGGCAAAAGTACGTTTTCTAAGATGAAATCATGAATAAAACTATTTATATTGTTGATAACAAATGACTCACATCATCAGATACATTGAAAGTTTTTGCATGAAGTCATTTTCTCATACTATGCTGCGGTATGGTGCATTATAAACATCATACATTAATTATTAAGCAAAATATGTAATACAGTCTGAAAGTTTGGATTTAAAAAAAAAAATATCTCATATATTTTATGAAAGTATGTATTCATTTTAGAAAAGATCTTCTCTACTATTTCCACAGTGATTTTAATTACTTATAAGAACTTTAATTCAATCAATTAACTAAAAGATTATTATAACTGACATTTCCTACAATGAAAAGTCTATGTCATTCTGATTTTTAGTCATAGTTTTGTTTATCGAGACCAGTTCTGATAGATGAATTTTTCTTTTTATTGTTTTGATAGCTCAAGGTACCTATAATATGTATTCCTTATGTAGGAAGAACAGCTTTTAGAATGAGTTTGAATTTTAGTTCACTTTTATCTAAGATCGTCTTGTTTAAACCGAGTAAATGACAGATTTGGATACTCAAAATGTACCAATCAAATGGATACTCGCAGGTACCCACTGTCTTAATTTAAGTATAGTTTCCTTGTTTTATTTAAAATAGAACGAAAGACCTCCTTCAAACTGATATCTCTAGAACAAAATAGGATTTGTTTTGGGAGATTGGTGCATTTGCCACAGTTATATAGCTGATACTTTGGGAAATGCTTAAAATAATGCTTAAAATCAAACAGATAATACAAGCTATGACAGAGTAAAAAATATATTAAACACAGAGTCCTTTTTTGGCATCTTAAATCTTTGTTTTGGTGTTCTTTGTGTCAGAAGTGAAATGAAACATTGTTACTAAAGTAGGAATAATTATGATAGCATAAAATGCATTTTTAAATACATTATAATATATTTTTAAATGA
Source organism: Alectoris magna (assembly GCA_030625065.1). Taxonomy (NCBI): domain Eukaryota; kingdom Metazoa; phylum Chordata; class Aves; order Galliformes; family Phasianidae; genus Alectoris; species Alectoris magna. Next base: position 69,233,839 of record CM060560.1, read on the forward strand.
AAAGCCATTATAAAACTCTAAATCAGACTATTCCATTCTAAAAATATACATCTGCCCCAACCCTAACCCTAAAATTTTAAAAGATGATTTCTTCAACACTATAAAAATGTTTCCGATTATGTTTTTTTTTTTATAAATAGAAATTCTGTGAACCTTGAAATGTTTACTGTGTGCAAATTATTTTGAAGTAGTTGTCATTTTTTTTGTAAAAATAGAATCATAGAAACATGGAATTGCTCAGGTTGGAAAAGACCTCAAAGATCATAAAGTCCAACAGCAACCTAACCATACTACCTTAACTAACAACCCTCCACTAAATCATGTCCCTGAGCACCACATGTGAACAGTTTATAAACACATCCAGGGATAGCAACTCAACCACCTCCCTGAGAAGCCTATTCCAGTGCTTAAAAACCCTTTCTGTAAAGAAGTTTTTCCTGATATCCAACCTAAACTTACCCTGGCACAACTTGAGGCCATTTCTCCTCATCCTATCGCCAGTGAGAAGAGACCAACCCCCTTCTCACTGCAATCACCTTTCAGGCCTCCTTTTCCCCAGATTAAGCAGTCCCAGTTCCTTCAGTTTCTCCTCATAAGCCAAATACTCCAAGCCCTTCACAAGCCTTATTTGCCCTTCTTTGGATGTGCTCCAGCACCTCAATGTCCTTTAAATAAAATAAATTTTTATTTTGGTCAATTCTCTCTAAAAATATTTTATGAAATGAACTCCTAGTAGCATAGTAGTTGCTTATTTTTAGAAAGCCAAATTGAAACATAAAAGATGGATTTTTCTTGAAGGATCTTTTAGGCAGACAAAAAAAAAAATAAAAAAAAAATTATTCCAGTTGTTTGTTTTGTTGTTCTTTTGTGTTTTTTTCTTATTATAGATTTTATTATTTTTTACTTGTTTGTTAATTTTATTGTTTATTTGATTTTCTTTTGTTCCAAAGTGAAAAGCAAAAAATTTAAAAGAATAAGCCTAAAAAAATTCCCAAGAAAATTATCATTCTGTTTCCTGTCATTTCATGTACACTTCTTCAGTATGCCACAGGGTGTAATAACTTTAAGTTTTGTAAGGAATAAGATGCTAAATTATAATTGCAAACATATCAGTCAAAACTTTTAAAGTATTAACAAACTTTACTAAACAAAGCAAATCACCATATCTTATATCACAAACATCATTAAATTAGAGGCTAACAAGCAATTTAATTTAAAAATGAGTTTTGTTTTCTCAGAGGATTTTTGCGGTAATTATGGTCTCATTTAGAACATGTCTTTCAGAGGAGGGTCACAATATTGGGAACAGGTACAACTCATTTTCTGTAGTTGTAAAACTTCTGGTGTAAAAGTCTGGAATAATACTTAGTCTAGGTTTTTTTTGTTGTTGTTTGGTGTTTGTTTGTTTGTTTGTTTTTTCACATAATGGTATGTCTCTACAAAATGCTCACAATCAGAAAAGGGCATGAATTCCCATCACAGGATCTTCAGAACCTCTTGAAACATCTATAAAATTCACTGCCAGTAGAAAGGATTAAAATCTGAGGTACAAAAATTCTGATTTTCATGATATAATCCAGAATAGTTGTCCAGTAATATGGGACTGTGAGATAAGGAACCATTAGAATGAGCAACAGGAACGTTTGTCTGGAGCCACCAAAATAAGTAAAACACTTCCACCTTTTCTGTAGCCAGAACAGCAAAAATTGCTTATTAAAATGAAGTGAATAAATAAGTAAGCAGGAAAGGGATTCAACTGCTATCAAGTGTTTACCTATCACTTAGTGCTTTTTACTTTTCCTCCCTCCTAAGTTAAAATTGTGGCTGATATTTTCCACTAATTTGGTTAGAAGTAGGTGAACATCTATTGTTCACATATCACATGGCTGTCATGTACAATTGCAGTTCGTGATGGCTTCTATTGAACTTCATCTCCATGAGGTCTCTTGAAAAACTTAGTGTGGCCTAATTGTTTGCTGCACTTTTTATCTAAATATTCAAAGGTAGCTGCACAGATTCTTATAATCATATTCTTAACATTGAGCAGAAGGGAAAATTTCATTTCATATGAAAAAGCTGGCAGAAATGTCACTTGCAGTGTTGTGAAAACATTGTTTGAAATTTCGTATTGAAAAGGTCATAACATTAGCAGACACCTGGCAGAGGGAACAAAAACAAATTAAATACTAGCTTAAAAAGCTGAATTGAATAGCAATATTTCTACATACAAGAAAGATTTGTGACATTAATATTAAGTAATAAACTTAATTTCAAAATAATATGAAGGCTGTTTAGACTTTTTTTTCTCCTGTCATAAAATCCTCATTTGTGTAGAATAAAAAAGAAGTTAAAGAACATGAAATAATATTTTAATTTAAATATACTTTATGTGACATGGAGCAAAGAGCATTCATAGCTTCTGTAGCTGTTTTCTCAAAGGCAACCCCTAGAACCTTATCAGTACCGAGTTTAAAGAAATCCTGAGATGAATGAGATTTCATTCATGGAATGAGCTGTCTACAGGAAAATGCGTGTTTGCATATAATTCTTGCAAATCTAATAAACTCACTGCACATTTCTCCTCCCCCTCGTCACCCACCAAATGAGACTAAAATTCAAGTATGTGTCCCATTGTTTTGCCTTCTACCAAATTCTGAAGAAACAGCTTAAAAACAAATGTTTTGTCCGATGTGTAACAGATGGTTATAATAAATTTAGTATAATTATTGTATTCACCAGTTTTTTTAAATGTTTTGTTAACACCTTTTGGGAGAAAAATAATGAGAGGAAAAATTAAACAAAGAAATGAACAAACATGTAAACAAACAAAAAAAGTACCCTCCCATCTACATTGCCTATTCAATAAGGAAATTTAATATTGGAGTCAAAACCTTCATTGGTCAGCTGAAGTTTTTACTCATAATCAGCACCTTGAGTGAGGCCAACAGTGCCATCTTTTAGATACACTTGTGTATAGTTGAAGATAAATTAAAATACTGATGCATTTTTTCCTTTTTTTTTTTTTTCTCTTTTATTTGTATACAGAATGCTATTAAGATGAAGTATTTCTTACTAAACCTAGTAGATTTAGTGAAGAACTAGAGAGAGAACTAGTTCCTGTCTGCTGCAGGATAACACACTATCTTCAGTCATAATACAAATCCTCATTCCCTTGTCTTGCTTCTTTGCAAATTATATTGAAGAATTTTTCATTAACATTATATCACAACAGCAATTGATTTTCTGATACAGGTTCAAGCATGTATACATTCAGAATAAAGCTAAAAATGTTTTCCAGAATATGTAAAATCTAAGCAGATTTTTCCCTTTATTCATAGACAAGGAGCTCCTTTGATGTCAGAGCTGAGCTAGTTTTGAATATACCTTTGCCTGTTCTTCCACTTCCTTCTCTGTACCAACACAAAATTTTTTATGTGTGTGGAGATCAAAAAGCATTTTTTTTTTCTTTGCAGATCTAGCAAGAAAATAAAGTGCAAAGGAAACAACTATTATGTTATGTTATCATATATTATCAGAGCAAAAATCCACATAGCAAAACATAGTACTTATCACTGATAGACATTCAACGTATATATAATCACAGAATGGTAAAGTTGGAAGGTACCTCTGGAAGTCTCCTGGTCCAACCATATTGAGATATATTTTGATATAATTTTGTGAAACAATTGCAGCTCCTAAAACAGGTGTTGCTTATCTGTATGAACATTGTGTGTTTTTCCATTGTCATGTGAATTGGAAAAGGGTCAAGACTGTTTTCTGAATGTTTTCTGTAGATGGTTTTGTTTTAGAGATACATTTAGAGAATGGGTATGTTTGGTAGACATTGTGTAGAGTTGTATTCAAAGAGGCAGAAATTTATGTCCAATTTATGTATGGTATTTTGTGCACTCACCTTTCTTTCTTTCTTTCTAACCATAAAAAGGTGTTTTTTTTCTTTGTTACCAGAATTCAAGAACATAATCTAAATATCTATGTTGTCTGAATGCAGTTTTCTTAGCGTGATTTTCAAGACACTTTGTTCTGCACTGGGGTGGGTTGTGGTAGAGATGAGGCTCTTTCTGGATCTCAATAAGAAAAGACTAAGCACTATAACTGCTTTAATAAAACAGAAGAAAAAGAAGAATACAGATAGCAAATAAATCTTACATCCCTTCAGATTTTGGGCACTTGAGTGCATACAGTATCCATTTGTGGATGCATTTTCCCTCATCATGTTGCATATTTCAGTCCCCTGGATTTTATATGTTCACAGCTTTGATGTTGATTCACATGGCATTACCAATTTTTAAAGCTTTCATACATAAATTTTATTTGTGTATGATGTTGTCTTATTTCATCAGACATAAGTTGTTGATGTCAGTTGCATCATCTTCAATTAATTTTATAAGTCACTCTCTCTTACCACCCATCACCAGGGCACCATCCATAGTTATACTGGGTATGTTGAAAAAGGTTGAAGAAATTTCCTTTAATATAATTTGTACTGCTTCGTACAGTTTAGGAGATTCAGTTGTGTCTTTCATTGGCATCAAAGAAGGAATTTCTTCAGTAACATTATGTTTGCTATCAATACCTCTGATGAAAATTGCAATTTCAACTTTATCTGTGGCATCAGTATTTTCATCTATCACCAAAGAATAAAATTTAAAATTAGCATCTCTACTCTCTAAACTTCCTTTGATAGATTTTCCTGTATCTTCAGTTCACCTGTCTGTAGTCTGGTGGGAGAAACTGATTATAGAACAAATAGAAAAATCTTTTTCTTTTTTTTTTTTTTTTAATTAGGACAAATTATATCTGCCCTGCTTTCAGTACGTTGCCTAATTCACCACCAGTAAATGGTTTTGATTCATTTTTTAATCAGATTTGCTGCCATATAACTTTTATAAGAGAGTCAATGTGAGTCATAACTTGAAAAAAAAAATAAATTAAAAAAAAAAAGTTGAGGTGTGTCTCACTCCAATTTATAGCAGGGAGAGGAGGTTCTTTGGTGTATGTATACCCAGTGTCAGATTAAGAAACAACGGTTCAAATGTTGGTTCAACCAGTTTATTACAAACCTTAATCAGGGAGGTTGGGAAGGGGAGGACGGATGATGTAGGGTGATAGGGAAGGGAAGGCAGGCAATAGAAAAGGTAGAAAGAAGCAAGAATTGCATAAAGCGGGAATAGTCACCACCAGCATCCAGCAGCAGTCCCGTTGCAAGACATTCCAATGGTCCAAGGCAAAAGCTCAGGGGGGGAGAGAAGCAGCAGCATGGCCAGCCTTGGGCAGCAAGTGTGTAGCAGGAAGAAGCTGCAGGGTAAGTCCGAGAGGGAGGCAGCAGGACTTGGGTAGCAGGCCCAAGAGAGTCCTTCAGCAAGAAGACTTCCGTAGTGAGGGATCTGATGGCAGACACATTCTTGTTCTTCAGCATGTAGGTCTCAGGTAGTGAGGAATCTGTCGCCAGAAAACCTCTTGTTCTTCTCCAGCATGCAGGTCTCAGGTTGTGAAGAATCTGTTGTCAGAAACCTCCCTTCATGGTTGCTGATCCCTCTTTTATCCTCCGTTTTTCCTTCCTACGTGACATCCTTGGGTAAGAGTCATGTGCAGCACCCCCTGAGATGGCCACCCTCCTTGAGATAAGCCCACACAAAAGACTGTTTCCCAGCCTTTCATCTGCAGCTTATCTCTCTCTTGTTGCCCCTGGCCTTGTCCATCTGTGTCCTTCAGACAAAGGATTTCTCAACTCTTGACCAGGACTTGCTTAGATTTGTTCATCTTTGTCCTTCAGCATGCTTTGAGTCAATGGTATAAAAGAATAATGTCTTACAAGGTGACAGATTTTTTTTTTTTTCAGTTCTGCTATTGTGTATTTATGTATTCATTCCTTGATATGTATAAAATTTGGCAGTGTTTTTTTTGCATGTGACGACTTTTCAGATTGTAATCTTTGAAAACTGGCATTGGTTTACTTAAACATATTCCCATAATATGTCTCAGCAAAAAAGTACTCATCCATATATCTTTTGTTGAATATTCTTCCTTCATCCAAAATTTGTTTCTCCTTTTTTTCTTCTTTTGAGTTCTGTTTCATTTTGAGATGACAAAATCGTAAGCACCACATGAGTATTCTGAGTGTTTCTTCCACAATGAACGTATTAACTTATTAAATCATTTTTACAAAATAACACAAGGCCATATTTAATAATTAAATAAGAAAATTAGCATGTCAGCTTAATAACTAAAAGCTCATGTCTTCAGAGGCACACATGTGTATTAAGTTTGAAATACTGGTAATCACTGTGCTTTACTCACGAAGTGGCACAAGCACATGTAATGTGAAACACACATGAGTTTCAATTTGACTCAGTGTGGGTGGTGGGAGAGGCAGATTCAGAACTGCACTGCACACACCCTTCCAAAGTAGTTGGTTGTTGCTTATGTAGTTCACACTTGAGCTGTGCACTATCAACTCCTGAAAAATATAATGTAATACAATATAATATAATATATAGAATAATATTAAAAATTTACAATCTTGTGAGGCCATGTTATTAGCTGTCCATGCTGCATGCAGCCCATGGGACACATTTAAGAAGACAGACAAGATATTCCCAATGTTTTAACACAGTAAGTTGAAAGTAATATTTAGACACCATTACAGGGCCCCCAGTGGACTCTGTTTGCAGTAAGATTACAAGTATTAAACTGATGAATAGCTGATCTTCTAAAAAGATTGGGCTGCTTATCTGGACTAAAAACACATGAGCATATAGAGAATATTAGAAAATTTTGACAAATTCTGTCCAAGACAAAGAGATGCAAAATAAAGGTAAACATTTCAAAATGGGTGCAATGAACCACCTGAGTTAAGAAAAAATATTAGTTTTGTATGCAATTTATGGAAGTAAATACTTGTCCTGATTTTGTTGAAAAGTACCAACAGCACGCAAGAACACCACCAGAACTCCAGAATCCTCTAAGGGACTATTTGAAATCTGACAAAATCTCAATTGCAGGTTTGCTTATCAGTAAGAAAATAAAATCAGTGTATCCCGCAGTTATTTGTAATAAAGCCAGACCTTGATGTTATAGTATTATTAACTTATTTGAGTTTTGAAGAGATTCTGTAGTTCATCATACTCATCAATGTTCAGTGCTGAGATTTGGGCCTACTGACTTTATGAATCAGTTACTAAATAGACCAAAAATATGTTCTAAATTTGCTGAGCTAACAGAGATGACAGCAGTGATCATCTAGTTTGCTGAGGAACATGTGCAGCAGAAAAAGAAGTCCTGATAAACTTTTTGTACCTCTCTATATAATTATCTTCCAGAATATGCCTAGGTAAGCTGCATTCATCATTGAAGCTGCTGAACTTGGTCTACAGTATTTACGCATTCATTAAAACTCCCACTATTGAGAAAGGCAGTTTTGTTATAAATGATGACCTAGATTCCCAAAGCAAATGTACATATGAGAATATGTCAAAGTCTGTGCAAAATTCCGCGGTAGTCCTTTCTAAATTATGGAATTTTTATATTTGAATTTTCTCAATGTCTTATAATTAAAAGATTTTATAATTGTGGGTTTGCAATTCTATAATACCTACAGCAAGAAGAATCCAGCCTTGTGTAGAAATATAAGATCTGAAAATTCAAACTGTGGAGGTTCAGTAGGTGATGCAATTATACATGAAAAGAAAACAAAACTGAATTGAAGTAATAAATAGTAAAACTACAGACTAGATTTGTCTAAAATGTTTTAAAGAGCCAGTATGATGAGAGGCACTGTTATTTATATGATATTAACGAATACATTACCAAACTGTTCATAAGGCTTGTTTTACATTGCTTTTGATTGAAACATGGGGATAAAAAGAGTTGCTGTAAAGACAAGTTGGAATTCTTCCACTTGTTTTACAAACATGAATAATAATTCCAGTGATAAACCGAGACACAGCCATATATATAAGCATACAGTATGACTTATTCATTCATCTGAATATGGTTTTAAGAACCACATGGCAAAGTTATCCAGTACCTCTGTATTAGAGAAAGCTTTACCATTTTTTCAGTATTATCTTTACTACTGCTCCTATTACTGTTATCACTACACATGAAAAGATTGGATTCTATTATTAGTACTCATCAGGAATTCCTTTGTGAGTCTGAGTCTGGATGATGTGCCTCTTTGTATCTATGTATGTCTCCTTTTTTTTTTTTTTTTTTTTTTTTTTTTTTTTCTCTTTCCCTAATAGAATGAAATGGTGATGAATAATGCCTTACTTTAGAAGGCATTTGAAACTCTGCAGGTAAAATGTCTCTGTGATTTGGTTTAAAGCCCAGCAAGTTCACTAAGTAAGTAGCTTTTTTACTAATTTCACAGCATTTTGTGTCAGACCACCTATGTTAAAATAAACAATACTGAGTAGCCAGCATTATCTTGTGAATACATTTTATTTTATGAGGCGTTACCAAATTTATGGTAGAAATTTAATCTATAACATTATTTTACCCTGTCTTCTAATGACAACATTCCAGGCTTTAAATTTTGAATTAAATGTGAGATATAACTGGCCCCAGTAGATGAAAATGTAAGTTATTATCAGTCTGTCCTAAAAAGATATTTGAAATGTTAAGCTAATGTGAGTGTCCCAAGCTGGTACTGATACTATAAAGAGCATCTGAAAAACAGTCGCCTCTTTATTTTTTTTTTCCTTTTTTTTTCTTTTCTTTCCTTTAGTTTGACCAAATCCAATTAAAAAAAAAAAAAAAAAAAGTGTAGAACAGTGGTGACACACTGGTATAAATTGAATAATTCTGTGTTAGATCTGGAAGTGTCTAGAACTGTTTTATTTCATAAGTTTTCTTGTATTGTTCAGAAGCATTACAAATAGCTTACTCTGTATTAGAATACTCAGCTGAAATCTTGATGTGGAGAAACATAAATAGGAAGTGTACACTATCCATTTTACTAAACATATGTGTATATACATAAAAAGAAATAAAAGCCATCAAAATGTAAAAGGCATAAAATCTTTCTTTGAGCTATTTTCTCCTTCAGCTGGACAACTTCACTGACTGAAAGATTAAAACAGAGAGTATATAAAAGTAGAATTTTAAAAAGTTGCAGATCAGCTTGTAGACAGAATGTGGAAAAAATACAAAATGAAATATATTTAAATGATCTAAATTCAAAGTTTCCTGAACTACTAACCCTTCTCCTAAAATAAACAAAAAACAAGCAAAACAAAATAATCAGCAACAATAATATAAACATGGAAAGATCTGATATCTGTGTCAGTTAACTTATTTTTGTAATTGTAGCTAGACTTTTGATCTACAGCAATGGATTTCAATTTCTTGTTTTTAAAAATGTTTTTAATAAGAATTTTTACATTTTTTAGAGATTTATTCAGTAAACATGCTATAAAACATTTATTGGAAAGAAACAGGCCTTAATATTCTGTTTTTTTCATTGACTTTTACAAGGGCAACTAAATTTCTAACAAGTAGATCAGATGAAAGTGGTAAGAATTCTTCATTTCCAACTTAAAAATTGATATTCAGTTCTCATCTGTTTTAATTTTATGTAAATATTTGGCTACAGCTATCTGTGTGAATTTTCTGTTGATATCAGCTACTGAGATAACCAGTCACATTTTTAGCATTTTTAATACAAAAAAAAAAAAAAAAGTAAAAAAAAAGGACAGAGATGGGATGGGATTCTGTTCTATAAGGCAAACTTGATATTTAAATTTTTTCCCCAACATTTTAATGAAATGAAAATATGTTACTGGATATGGTGATTAACACTGAATAGCAATCACTTTGAACACAAGTGGCAGAAAGAACCTAAGGATGGATTTGAGGCACCTGCACTTCAGCTCTGTATTGATTCAAAAATGCAGTTTCTAGGCAAGTTACAAAAGTGTTCCTGCGTATGGCCAAGAGTTATCATTCACATATTTAAAAAACTTATCTGGCACTCTGACTGAACAGAACAAATGTGGAAGAACTCATTGAATATGTCATACACAGTAGGGCTAAGTGGTAAAGGAATAAGGCATTTTACCTCCTGGAGTGCCTTCATATTGTGAGCAGATGATCTTAAGACAATGAAGAAGAGGTATGCCAGTGATTCTGAGAGTGAGCTAAAAAAATAAAACAGTAAATCATGTTCTAGAATAGATCAAATAAGAATTATGCCATGTTCCAGTGCTGGACATTGCTCAGAATGATAAAGGACAGTTCTAGTAAAAAGAAATCCTGGTAGAAATAAAAGTTATGATGTTCCCATCCACCTTTATTTAAAAGCAGAAACTTTGCTTAACAACAGACATAATTACAAAATGCAATAGCTTTATAGACTATATATAGCAAAAAAAAAGCAATAAAAATAACTAAGAAGCATGCTTTATTAGAGTAAATAGGAAGCTAAAAAATTAGCAACTCCATAGCTAGCATATCTGAATCATTTCTGTGATACTGTCTTATGGCTAATTCAACTAATTCACTATTTTAGATCCATCTGTTGACTATTTACTAAAGGTAACAGCAACTAACCCTTCAGTGAGCCAAGCATGTACCCTAAGCATGCACGATCTTGAAATGGTCCTGAGTGTCACAAAGGAAGAGAATGAGTGCTGTGTCTTTTTTTTCCTAATTGGCATGACAGAAGAAAAACTGGAGGTTTCTTTCAGTATCCTTTAATATGAAGAAAGGAGGCAAATGGCATGCAGTGGTAACTCTACATCCAAATCAGAGGTCTTTAAGTGGCCAAATGTGCTGAAACCATCTAAAGTGGTATTTAGTTTTGGAAGTGTGCAATTCACCGTAGGAATATAAGAATTAAAAAGAAAAGCTCATTTTCTTCCATAGGATTACTGGAGGATGCGGGCTTTAGGTGCGAAATTTAAAAACTTATATCTGAAAATTTTAAAACATAACATCTCCTTGTTTCGCTTTTGGATAAAAAGTCAGAATCTAAGCTTCCAATTAAAACAAATAAAACCACCCCTTTTTGTTACTTCTTAACTTATTGAGTGCATTCTTTCGCTGTGTGTTTTAACTACTGTTTTCTCTTGAAGATCACAACTGCTGTAATCAGAAATCAGTTCATTACCACCAGGAAAGATGATGGCAAGAGTTTCTGCTAGTACACATACTGGAAAAGGACAGGCCTTAATATGGGTAGTTTGCAGCTGTTCTATATAATCTCACTATGTAAAACAACTCCTCCCAGAATACACCAAAATTCTACAATTATTTTTTCTGCCGGTCACTGCTCATTGCTAGGGGGACTCAGGAGGCTGTAATAGTAATACCTTGATGCTCAATTTCTTATTCGTATACACAGTTTACTTCTGTATTTTTGAACATGAAGTCTAGATTCAGGAGAGAGCAATACTTTCTGTTTTCCTGGAAGACATTCTTCTTGACCAAAAGGCATCAAGAATTTTATATTGGTAGCTACATTTTCCCAGTCCGTATACCTGACAGCAATGTTTAATTTCTCCTTTGGAGTTCTCTCTAATATTTAGAATGTTTTACTCATAGATCAAAGTGCCCCTTCTGATCCCACACTTTTTCTTCATTAAGAAGCATAGGAATTATAATCTAGTGTTCACAAGTATTGTATAATACTCATGAAAACATAATGAATGTATCACAGAATGTCACCGTGTTCGTAACTACCCTAATTTATTTAAGCCTAGGTACAATGTCAGGCTCACATCCATTAAAGTCTAATTGTTCTAATTGAGTAGATCTGTAACATAAACAATGACAGAAACCCATTGAAAAGCACTGGAAGTAACTGTAATGTTGTATAGAAATAATCTATTCAGTAATTTGTGTTCATTTGTGGTTTGATGTGATATTTTGTGCCAGATTTCTTGCTCTCTAACTGCATAATTACATCTTATGCATGCATTGTCTTGCTCCAATTTATCTGAGGGAGGGGAGGTTCTTTGATATATGTATACCTGGCATGAGATGAAGAAACAACGGTTCAAATGTTGGTCCAACCAGTTTATTACAGGTCCTCACCGTTTAGGGAGATGGGGAAGGGAAGATGGATAAAGGGAAGATAGGAAATAGCAGGGAGTCTCTGTACAGAGCAAAAGAGATAGTCACCACCATGGGTCCAGAGAGGTACGTTGTAGGTCCGTTGATCTCAGGAACTCATCTGGTCACCTCAGGGGATGGGAGAAAGCCAGGAAGCTCCACAGAAAGCAGGCCTCAGGGGGTTCTTCTGAAGAGGTTTCCCCCTCAGGGCATTCTCTGTCAAAGGTGTCTATGGGAGTTTGTCTCCAAAGTCCCTAGTTTAGTGAGGGTCTTTTATCCCCCATTTCTTTGGGTTTTTTTCTTCCTCTTTTCTTTCAGTTAGTGTGACATACCTGGCCCAACAGATAAGCCAGCAGGGGGTGGTGCCTTCATTGCCATGCACAAGCATTATTGCCTTTTGCAGTGGTCAGCTCCTTCAAGCCGCACTCCTGAAAGAGGCTGCTTCTCCCACTTCTGCTTATCTTTACAATCATAAGCAGAGGTACTGTGGCATGGTGACACCCACCATTCACCCCCCTAGATAATTAGCAGTTGTCAGTTAGAGTCTTATCACCAGAAAGGCCTCAGGAAGCAAGCTTTGAGACAAAAACGAAAAACATGTCGTTCACACGTATCTCTACAGGAATTCAGACATATTTTGTCTCCAATTACTTTCACTATGAATAAGTTTAAGCAGGAAAGTTGTACTATACTTACCTGATAAAGTCTATAATTTCAATAGTTTTAGTAAATAATCAAACATCAAACCCATTAATTTTTTTCTTTTGTGTTCTGGGATATTTTAAATGGTTGAAAAGTTAACAAATGGCTTCCCTGATTTGTCTGAAGATGATCATTCTTTTCAGCATTTCCCTGCTGTTTCAGGGAGAAAAGCCTGGGTAGACTCATAAAAATCTATAGAGTTTAGTGTCACAGTGAAGCAAATTGCCTAGAATTGTTCAGAGTGTAGCACAAATTTACAATGAGTTTATAGCTCTGTGCTTGGGAGAAATAACTAATCAAATGCACCCTAAGTTGTTGGAATGAACTGCCTAACTAGGATTGAAACTGATAATATGTTTTAAAGTAGAAATTTCAAATAGAACTTAATTACCTCTGTGGATCCTTCCTGAGTGAGTATGTTTCTGTCTTTGCTAATGAACGAGTAGAGAAACAAGTAATACTAACTGTTAGAACACTATTCACTGTAAAAATTATTTTTTGCTTCTTGGGTGGATGCGCTGATATAATCAAAATAATGATAACTGTCAACTAATAAGGGAAGAAAAATCAGAATCTTAATATTATATTTACATCTCTCCATTCTTTTATATGAATACAGAGCAACTATTGAGCTACTATTAATAATAATAATATTGTATTGGCAAAGTGGAAAAGAAATGGGAAAAAAAATAGAAACAGCAGATTAACTACATTAGTTATGCTATAAGACCTGCTTCTTTGCCAAAATATTTGCAAATTAATAAGTATATGTAAGTATATGGATAAGAGGGTATCTCAGAATTGTAAGATCATACCTTTAATTCCCAGTACACACACATGAAGAGAGATAGTAAAGGACAGGATGGTAAAATCACTCCTATGCTGTTTTAATCAGTGGATCTAATCAAACCCAGTTAAGTAAGAGTAGGTTTTTAAGCTGTGATTTGCATGGGGAATGTGGCAGGATCCTGAGCTAAAAATGTTTTTAGATGAAGCTAAATTGGAAGATGCAGCCTAGAGGGACATAGAACCGTAAATAAGTCTTCACTCCATGGTGCAAGAAGGGCAGTTCATGGAGCTAATTTGTAACAAAGTTCCCCAAAAAACATTTGGATGTCAAGCCCTCAGCACCAGCTGTTAGCTGTTTTGCCCTACAAATGCACTGTGCTTGCCAGCACAGGTGCAACAGTTTGCGTCCTGAAGTCAATCAAATTAATAGACTTCAGAAACCCACATGAATGTAATGCTTCTGTCTGCATCAGAAACAATGTTTTGTATTACACAACAGAACATCTGACTGCTGTTTATGTACTGATAAAGTAAAACACTGTTTTCTGAACAATTAAGCTGAAAGTTTGTGGTATGGTTTTCTTAAAGGATAAATAGCATTTCTCAAGATTTTGTGGTCATGGTTCAGAATTTAACATATATATTTGTGATTCAAAATTTGGAGGTAGGCAGGCTGCATTAGATAAAAATACAAGGAGATTAGGGCATTTAATAGTATGAAGATTTATAGTCTCAGTGACAGTAAACAAACACAATTATTTTCTTAGTTAGAGCCCTCATGACCAGTGACTGCACAGAATGGTAACAGCATTTCACATTAAAGATGTATTTACCACAGATATGGAATATACCATTAAATCATTGTATTTTCTCCTTAATTTTCATGTTCATAAAGCTTATATTCTTTTCACTGGAAATGTTATTTTTTTAATTATGCATGATTTGAAGTTTTCATGACATATCTGGAGACAATTTTCTGGTAGATACTATAGTTTTTTTAAAAAAATCCAGTAATATTTAGCAAAATATCATGTGATAGGTGTATATAAAGAACCACCTCCTCCTCAAAATGTTCTATTATTTCTCTAAGATCAACTGTTTAATTTCACAAAGACATGCAGTCATTTATGTATATTTACCAAAAAACAGAACTTTTAATGTGAACCATTTCTTCAACACCTTTGACCAGAGACGTGACACTGATGTCATTAGGGAAAAAAAGACATCATGCAACATTTGCAAATAATACTACCCATTTACACACAAGCATGCATTCACATGCAAAAAGTTACATTCAGTCATGAAAAAAGAAAAAATGAAGACCAAATGTTAGAACTATCGTTCTGTCTCATACTTGAAAAACACTGTCTTTTAGCAGTAAGATGATGTAGTTCATGAACTAGTTTAAACTAGAGCTCTTACTTATGGAAAACATTTATTTATTTATTTATTTATCTGTTTATTTATTTATTTATTTATTTATTTCCTGCTATTTGGTGCTCTACGAAAAATACAGTCCATATGATTATGCTGGGAAACCTGATAGAGATGATAAATTTAACATAAGCTCCTAATGACATATCATTATCATCAGACAAAGTTATCCAAATCCATACCACAAAAGCAGGATCAAATGCATACATGGAAAAAAAGTAACCTTCACTTGGAACTTATTTATTTAATTCAATCCTTTTGCATCCCAAGATTTTAATATTCAAATGTTATAGTTCATATATTAAAAAGACTAATTTTTACCTAATTTGCTTAGTATTTTTCTTCACTTGCATTTTTCCTTTTTTTTTTTTTTTCTTTTTTCTTTCCTCCACCAATCAAGCATTTATCTGAAGTCTGCATGTGAACTGCTGTATCAATTTCACTTCTGCAAAAAATTTCATGGAGGTTGATGTCTGTCTTTGGCAGATAGCAGAGAAAAGATATCAAGATCTATAGACCTGGTTCATTTCAAATATTATTGTTCTATGCACAAAAACAAAGAATAAATAAAATAAATAAAATAATTCTGTGATGTCTTAAAACTGTTTTTAACGTGAGTAGAACATCAGTAATACAAATTTTACCCTTATAGAATTATAAATCATTGTGATTGTGATTTTAGAATCCTTTTTCCAATTAATAATCAGAAGTCGATATGTGAGTATGTCATGGAGTTATCTAGATCAATCTGTGTCCGTGACTGAGGGACAGTAGGCCCGCGGGTCCCCCGGCCCCGAAAATGGGTAGGGAAAAAAGGGAAATGGGAGCTGGGTTAAAGGGAACAAATAGAGCAGCGGCAACGATCTAAGGAGGAAAACTTATTTTACTAACTATGATATCGGAATGCAAGATAACACAATATAATAAAATCTAATTGAAATTGAGGCTAATGAATCAGGTAAAATAAGAGAGAGGTTTCCGAAGACTGAGAAGCCTACTTTGAAATTGAAGGTGCATGGCTTCAATTTCACACCCACTGCCAGGCAGTGAGAGAGAGAGAGAGAGCGTCACTTCTGTGACGTATTTTCCTCTTTGACCGTGAGGTCCTCTGGGACGTGTAGGTCTTCTTCTCTGTGCTCCACACGATGTTATGATGTGGAATACCAATAGCAAAAATTACAAAACCATGACAGAGTAATAATTGAAAGGTTTGCTTTGCCATCAGAATATCTGGAAGCAGTCAGAGCTTATGCATTTTCAAAAAACCAAGACTGAAAGATTTTGAAGTTAAAATGCCCATTTGTTTCATTTTGTTAGTACCAATTTAATTATAATAATAAAATTTGTATCCTTTTTTTTTTTTTTTTTTTCAAGGCCTCCTGTGTTTCATTCATCCTTTAGTTGATTTTGAATACAACCACGAAGACAGTTGATTATGAAAGAGTGTTTTAGATCTGCTGTGTTGCTGGATTTCTATTTCAAGAAAACCTTTATTTTCTGATATATTTTTGCTTTTCCTCATTGATCTTCATAACATAGAAGAATAATTTTCTGATGTGACATTGACAATAAATAATGTATTTCAGTGTCGTTATTTTCATCAGTAGTACAATAAAACTTGAATGACACATTACTGAAATCAAGTAAAGCTGATAAATAATGATCAGAAGAAAATAAATCAAATTTTCAAGTACACAGTGTTAAATATCTTGTACTACATAACAAGAACTGTCATCGACCTTATTCAACTCACTTCTCACATTTAAGGTACTTTCTCATTTAACAAGTCAGGTCAATTCACAAGATTTATTATTGACTAAAATGTCTGTTCTTATTGGCAAATGAAAGAGCTCTTCACTCTAAGGCTGATGGCAGAACTATTTGTATTCCTCCAGGCTTAGGACCCTTCAATTACAATTTTCAACTACATTTATTGTGCTGAATTGTGTTATGTATTTAAAATGTTGGTTTAATTTGAAAATGCATCTGTTCATTACTGCTGTTCTTAAACTACTGAAATAGGAAAGTAAACATATAGTGTAAGAAACACAATCTGGTAACACATAAGTATGGCCTTCCTGTTAGCTTACTTGTATAGAATCATAAATTCCTTAAAGTTGGTGGGGTCATTTATAGGTCATCTAGTTCAACTCTCCTGTGATGAACACGGACATCCACAGGTAGATCAGATTGCCCAGGGCATTGTCCAGCCTGGACTTGAATGTCTCCAAGGATAGGGCATCTAGGACATCTCTGGGCAACCTGTTCCAGTTCCTCAGTACCCTCACTGTAAAAGACTTTTTTTCTTATATCCAACCTAAGTCTTTATGTTTGAAACCATTTCCCCTTGCCCTACCATGACAGACCCTGCTAAAAGGTCTGTTCCCTTCTTTCCTGTTGTTCCCCTTTATATATTGAAAGGTCACTATCAGGTCTCTTTGAAGCATTTTCTTCTCCAGGCTGAACATCCCCAGCTCTCTCAGCCTGTCTTCATAGAAGCGTTCCATTCTGTGGATCATTTTTATGGCCTTTCTCTGGACAAACTCCAAGTCCACATCTCTCCTTTTCTGAGGACTCCACATCTAGACACAGTGCTCCAGGTGAGGCCTCACTAGCATAGAGTAGAGGGGCAGGATCACCTCCCTCAAACTGCTGGTCATGCAGCCTTTTGGTCTTTTGATGCAGCCCAAGATACTGTTGGCTTTCTGAGCTGAGAGGGCACATTTCTGGTTGACATCCAGCTTGCCATTCACCAGTATCCCCAGGTCTTTTTCGGCAAGGCTGTGGGAAATTCTTTCATCCCTCAAACTGAATTGATAGTGGGGGTTGCCTCAACCCAGGAGCAAGACCTTCTTGCACTTGGATTTTTGAACCTCCTGAGGTTCTCCTGGACCCACTTCTGGAACCTCTCTGTGTCTCTCTGAATGGCATCGTGTCCCTTGGGAATGTCATCTGCAACCCACAGCTTCCTATTGTGATGGAAATTCTCCTAAGTGAATAAAAAGATGATGCATCTTAACCCTGAAGCATCATTTACCGACATAAATTCAAGAAGCATAATTAAAAATGTCTTGTATGAATGAAATTTTTATTTTTTTCCTACATTTTCCAGTAACCCACAACAATCGTTGGTCAAATAGGGACAAACATAATTGGAGACAAATGCAAGTGCATAGATACCCACTCTGTTAACAGTCCAAGTAAAATGACTTCATTATTTGCATAATATTTTCCTGACTCAAGTTGGATAAACTTACTAATAATTTAATACAGTATTGTGTATATTTGTTGCTGTTGTGGTTTAAAAAACAAAAACAAAAACAAAAAACCCACAACAACAAAAAACAATGATCATTAAAATAATAGAAGAATTAATCTTTCAAATGCAATTCGGTATTTTCCAAAAGGCATGACTGGATCAATTTCATATGCTTTAAGAAACCTGTGAAGTTCTTGTGAATCATTCCTAACATGCCGTATTGAGAACATGTAAGTCAAACTGCCTGACTAAAAAGACAAATGCATATTAAACACGTCTTGACACAAAATTTATTGCATGAGTTATTCACTTACTATCTGCTTTTAGCACAAAACAAAAAGACAATTCTGAACTGCTAAAGTTAAAAGCTAATGTTTTTCATTTGATCAACAGAAAAAAAAGATTCTGTCCAGAGAATGAACTTAATAAGAAAGGCTGGCACTTACATTTAGAATGTAAAGTTATCTTCTCATTTTATAAGATTTTATTATCATGTTTAAAGGAACTTTGAGTCTAGTTAACTGTGTAACTACAAAAAGAAACTCTGCTGGATGCCTAAGAAGTCATAGGCGATCTGAACTATAGGATAAAAAGAATCTATTCTGAAGGGAGAGGGACTGAACTCATATATGGCAATGTTATTCACATTCTGCTTCAGTAATAAGAAATATAATAAAAGATGCAAATTTCCATTCCAACAAACTATCATTATCGGTCTTCTATTTTTATATGTATTTTCCTGTTTCAACACACAATATGAATATTCCCCACTACATTGAACATGCTGTCACATCTTTAAGAGGAAAGAAATACATATGAGACTAGAAATGCTGAAGGAATAAAGTTTTTCTTTCAGGACTCTAGTATGTTGGACTGAACTATGTAGTAAAACAGCCTGATACTATTAAATGAGTTGGTTCTGTTGGGCTGAGTGTATAATGTCATAGAACAGGAAAAATCGGAAGTTTCTTCAGGAAAAAGAATATTTAATCTTTAAAAATTTGGAATTTTATAATATTTAAACTTAAGAGTACTTTATAAGAGTGTATTAAAACAAATTAACAAAATAAAGTGGCATGCAGGGTACTTTAGTTTATGCTTTTGTTTTTACTCCGGTGTTAAGGAAATAATGAAGTTTGAGAAAAGCAGTGCTGTGCTTATGTGGGGCAGACTGCTTCACTAACCTGGTTAACAATAGGTCAATAATGCCAATCAACATGTAAGACTTCCAGATACCAAAGCAATCATAAAAAGAATAAATCCTTTAAAAAACAAAACAAAGCAAAACAAAACCTATTAGGTAAGCATGAGAAAAACATTAACAAAGAGAATCAGTGAAATATTTTTAATCAGAATGGAATGAAGCAAAGATACCACTTCAGTGATACAGTGTGATTGCTATTGTAGACTAGCCTGAGAACAGACAGAACACAATCTAAGCAAGTTGATTGTCTACAGTATCTTGTAATAGAGGAGAATTTGCAATACCTAAATGGCACTAAACCTCACCATGAATGCTCCAAAAGAGGACAACAACATTCACATAATAAAGCAACAGTAAATTTGATTAGAAGTCCATTTAACAAGGTTTTCATTGTTTTTCCAGTCCCCTGAGGACTGTAGTCCCATTTTAGGTCAGCATTTTACCATTCAGAGTGTTTTTACTGTGTTGTAAATTAAGTAGCTGATCTTGCCTGTTTAGTTTAACCTTTGGTTTTGTATTCAGTATTGACTTCTTTAGAAGAAAGTCTGATTATAATTTCCTCTTAAAAGTACTTATTTACACTATATTTAATCTATAATAATTGTATTTCTTACTGAAATAGGACATTCTTCTAATTAGTTGTTCATCATGGTCTATAGTTGCAGTCAGCAAAGTAGTTGCCTCCCTAGTTAAGTGGAAAAACAAATGAAAATTTCACAGTTCACAACTATGTAATTTACATTCTTTTAGGATAGTTCTCATTACCAATTCAGAAACTTTGTTTTCTTCCCGTTCATTTTTCCAACTGAATACCCTAAATTAGAGTTTTACAGGTTTGAAGAGTTGACTATTCAGTGGATAAATACTTCATGGGATGGTAGCAGTTGAACTCTTATGATCAACAGTTCGATATACAGCTGGAGGCCAGTGATAACTCGTGTCCTAGTATGGTCCATTTGGGGACTAGTGATCTTTAATATCATTATCAGTGACCTGAAATTGGGCTTGAGTGCGCACGTGCAAAGTCTGAAGATGAAGCTAAGCTGAGTGGTGCTTTTGATACAG
Source organism: Alectoris magna (assembly GCA_030625065.1). Classification (NCBI taxonomy): domain Eukaryota; kingdom Metazoa; phylum Chordata; class Aves; order Galliformes; family Phasianidae; genus Alectoris; species Alectoris magna. The sequence goes on from CM060560.1 coordinate 69,254,367, forward strand.
TAGAAGGATTGCCATCCAAAGGCCTAGACAAGCTTGAAAAATGGGCTTATGGAAACCTGATGAGATCCAATAAGATGGAGTACAAGGTGTTGCACTTGGGTTGGAGCAATCTCAGATATGTCTACAAACTGGGAGAAGAAAGCATTGAGAGCAACCCTGCAAAGAAAGACTTGGGGGCCCTCATGCACAAAAAGCTGGACATAAACCAGCACAGTGCTCTTGCAGCATGGAAGCCAACTGCATCCTAGGCTGCATCAAAAGAAGGGTGGCCATCAGGGTGAGATGACTGACTCCCTGCTTCTCTCTAATGATTGGACTTCACTTTTAGGAGGTTAGAAACAGTAATTCAATGCTTACTTCCCTTTCTTGCAATTATAATTACTAAGAAGGAAAATATCAGCATTTGTCCCATACATGCTTTTGTAAGCCCATACTCTCTTCTTTCTTTTCTATTATTATATTATTTCAATTTTCTATTATTATTTCTATATAATTATTATATTATTCTATTTCTATAATATTTCTATCTATTGGCATAAATACATTTTCTTTTTTAAGAAGCCTTTTATATGAGATAACAAAGAAATTTAAAATTTTAACTTGAAGAGCATTAAGCTTCTGTATAAAACAATCCATATACAGAAGAGCATTTTCTGTATAAATCTTCTTAATCTCTGATTTCTTCAACGAAAAAAGAGTGAATAATAAACACATTTCCAGTGACATGTTTGCCGCGTGTCAGTATTGATTTCAGCATATCAAACTGTTCCTCAGCACTTAGCTTACCTTATTTCTAAAGTATGTTGGTACTAACAAAGACATCTTTACTTCTAATATACTATTTTTTACTTTATAGACAGATGCCTCCTGAGATATGTTTGCTGCCTAATTCTTCAAGCAGAACTAGCACTGATGTGGAAATGCTATAGAAGTTGCACACAATACATCCAGACTATCAGCATATACTAACTCCTTTCCAATATTAATTAAAATTCTTACTAATATATTTAATTTGTTTTATGTTACAAGACTTCTAAGTGTAGAAATACAAAATACAACCACTTACAGTCCTGCTCTAGAGACATATTTTTCTCCTTCTAACTTGTTTCTGTTTTTGTGGGGGTTTTTTTGTCATGTCCAAAAATTTTCTCAACTATATTCCAACTGTATATACAAAGAATGAAAGGATTTAAAAACAAACAAACAAAAACAACAACAACAAAAACACCACAAAAAAAAAAAAAACAACCTCACAAAACAATTAAATTGTTCTTGTAAATTGGTAAAACACATTTATTAGGATAAAAGTGATTAAGTCTCCAGGAATTTTCTGGTAAGATATACTCAGTATATGAACCACACAGTTTTCTACTAGCAATGAGATAAAACTGTGGGGCTTTTTTTTGTTTGTTTGCTTTTCCTTCTTCTAGATGTGAATCTCTCAAAAGAAAAAGCAAAACAAAAATATTTTAATACTCATTGAAATACACGTGCATATGGAAAAGAAGATGATTAAGGAACTGTACAAAATATGAAGCATCCATTTGGCCAAATACTCTTTGGTTAAACCACAAAATCCCCTAAAGATGTTAAATATTGTGGTTCAGATTGCTCATTTTGTAATGTCTGATTTCAAGAGTTTTGTCATTATTGTTGAGCGGAAAAAAAAAAAAAAAAAAAGTGCTATTTTTCTTAAAATTTTCTTGGCTTGTAACAAAGAATCAATATTAAGATTATTCATAAAGATTTCAATCTTATTTTTATCTAAGTTCTCTTTTTCTAATTCACAGCTCTAGCCAAGGGTTTTTGATAATGTTAGTTCCTTTCTGTGTCAATCATGCAATGGCCCCATTTTGTATAACATAGGCCATGTACAGTTACTTGTCTGAAGTACTCCATTAAGAAAAAAAAAAAGAAAAAATAATAAAAAAGAAATGTGCTTTGATCCTACAAATAAAAGGTATACTTGCCTGACCCATTTTTATCTCTCTGAAAGAAGCCCTTGAAGAAGCTGGAGGATACTTACGTGATTTTTTTAGAACTGTGAAACTGACATTCTCTTCGCTAGTGTCTCAGGAGAGGAAAGGAAACAACACAGAAACAACTTACTTAGAATAAAGAGTAACATCCAGAATAAAGATTTTGGAGAACAAATAATGATTTTATAGCACTAAATAGCATAATTTAATGCAAAATTTTATAATTAAATATAATCAAATTATAATTTTTACAATTTGTTAGACAGTGAATAGTGACATGTCATTAAGTACACTTTGGAAATCTATCTTTGGTCTTTAATTTCTTAAAAGCAGAGATATCCATGGACAGTCCAGAATTTTCAGTACTTTTAAAAGGGTAATTTAACTGAGAAAGAAGATTTCTTTTAAAAAAAACAAGGGAAAAAAGAATGTTTACAAATTTTGGCAGAAACAAGGGATGCAATCAAAACTGTCCAAGTCATAATTAAGCACTATGAACACTCCTGCTTTACCCACTTTCTGCAAACCTGATCTCTTTTCTGCAACTCCTGTGAACGTTTCTGGTGAAAAGCCTGAGGAAATGTAACATATAATTTTTCCTTCTGCTACCCTGGACCTTTACAGTCTGATGCTTAGAACCAGCTGCTGGAGAAGGAGACAGTGCTTCCCTGCTGCGCTAACAACGGGTGCTCCATAGCAGATAAACTGCCTCCCTGTCTTCAGTATATAAAGACCAATTATGGAATTATGGAATTCACCCTCAGCAAGTTTGCTGATGATACAAAGTTGGGAGGATTGGCTGACACACCTGAAGGCTGTGCTGCCATTCAGCAAGACCTGGACAGGCTGGAGAGCTGGGCAGTAAGAAACAGGATGAGGTTTAACAAAAGCAAGTGTAGAGTCTTGCACCTAGGAAAGAAATAATTGCATGCACCAGTACAGGTTGGGGGATTCTTCAGAGAGGGACCTGGGCGTCCTGGTGGATGACAGGTTGGCCATGAACCAGCACTGTGCCCTCGTGGCCAAAAGGGCCAATGGCATACTGGGGTGTATAAAAAAGGGCGTTGCCAGCAGGTCAAGGGAGGTGATCCTCCCCCTCTACTCTGCCCTGGTAAGGCCTCATCTGGAGTACTGTGTCCAGTTCTGGGCTCCCCAGTATAAAAAAGACAGGGATCTCTTGGAAAGAGTCCAGCGGAGGGCCACAAAGATGGTGAAGAGCCTGGAGCATCTCCCCTATGAGGAACGACTAAGTGAACTGGGTCTGTTTAGCCTTGAGAAAAGAAGGCTGGGAGGGGATTTGATCCAGGTTTATAAATACCTGAGGTGTGGGGGCCATAGTGGTGAGGCCGGACTCTTTTCAGTAGTGCGTGGGGACAGACAAGGGGAAATGGGATGAAGCTAGAGCATAGGAAGTTCCGCACGAATGTGCACAAGAACTTCGTTACGGTGAGGATGATGGAGCACTGGGACAGGCTGCCCAGGGGGGTTGTGGAGTCTCCTTCTCTGGAGATACTCAAGACCCGCCTGGACGCCTACCTGTGCGACCTGGTGTAGGGAACCTGCTTTGTCAGGGTGGTTGGACTCGATGATCTCTAGAGGTCCTTTCCGACCCCTACAATTCTGTGATTCTGTGATTCTGTGATTCTGTGAATCATGTCACCATGATACATCAAGAGTTCAGATTTATTTCATTTTATTCTTTTCTCCAAAAAGACATTTATAATCTTCAGACAGAGGCAAAAGATCTCTGCTAATATTAACATTATTAACATGACCCGTCACTTTAACCTGGCACTACTGCTGTGTACAGGAAACAGTAATCTGCTGTGAACAAATATCAGTCAATTCCAGGCAATTTGCCCAGATATAGACCAAGGATTTGTTTTTGCTAGCCAAGGCTACATTTGATAAATTCAGAAGGGGATGAGTATTTTCTGTCCCCATGCTTGTCTGACATCAGATTGATCAACGTTTAAGGGTAGTGCTGAAAAAAATTTTCAATGTCAATATGAGATAGCCATGATTTTTATATTAAAATATTCTCAAGGATCTCTGCGTTGTTTTTATTTGTTTGCTTGTTTGTTTGTTTAAAAAGAAGATGAGTATGAAGCTGTAAAGACAATATACTTTAAAATAAATTATCCTTTAAATTGTGTAGGTGCAGTTGTTTGCCTGTGTTATCATTCCAGTTCTGGCTGGATGGAGTTAACTTTACGCACAGCAGCCCAAACTTGATGTGTTCTACACTTGTGGCTGGAACTGTGTTGATATTTAATCCATGTTTTGTCCATTGCTGAGCAGGCTAGCACAGTGACAAGGCTGCTCCTCCAATCCTGCTCCAAAGACAGGAGGCTGGGGGTGGGTTTGGATATCTCCAAATCTGATATAATCTGGATATCTGACCTAAACTGACCAAAGGGATATCCCATACATTGTGATGTCATGCTTTGCTTAGCAATAAAAGTTGGGGGGAAGAAGAGGTAGATTCTCATTACTCTTCCTGGGGAACTGCTGCATGCACCGAGTTCCCGCTTCACAAGATCCGAATTAACACTTCTTGCTCATGTGAAGTAGAGAATAATAGGTTCCTCCTTTGCTTCCACAAGACCTTTTCTTCCCTACTCCCTCCCTGCCCCACTCCCCCTCACCCCAACCTTTTTTTATTTTATTATTTTATTTTTATTTTTCCCTCTCATTAAACTGCTCCTACCTGCAACTTGCAAACTTTTGCTCTTTTTTCTCTTTCTTCTTCCCACTCTGAGCACCACCCTCTCAACTTGGCGAGGAGAGGAAATGACAGATCAGATGTGTGATACTTTGTTGCCTGTAAGTGTCATACCACAACAGTGACACACACTTTTTGTATGTCACGGCCTGGTGCTTGAGTAAATGGTACAATAACCATGTGAAACATGGCAACAGCAAAAATATCTTGATCTTTCATACACACTCCAAAACTCTTCCAAACAATTTTGGATCATAAGATATTTCACAGCCTCGTTGAAAGAGTTGAATATTACTTGTACTTTGTTGGATGAATAACCAGGAATTGAAAGATCCCCATGTAGGAACATCTTGAGCCACAATGGATTTTTTTTAATTGCTTGTTGTGTTGTTTTAGAGAGGCAGAACAGTGGAAATTGTATTTGTTGTGTTGCCATATCTGAATTTTATTAGAAATTTAATTTAGATTCTGTTGGTTTTACTGCCTGCTATGCGGTACTGCTGTTAACCTTTTGTGTCTAGAGATGAAGAAGGCAATTTTTATTATACTACTCCCTCAATTTTTTTTTTTTTTTTAGGAATAGAGAAAGCTCAGAAAAGATCTGTACACAGCTTCAATTAAATCTACTCTGGTATGAAAGGCATCGTATTTTCTCAGAGGCCTGCTGAACTCAATAAGGACGAAAGCTGTATACATATATTTTCATTTCAGACAGTGATTTTAGATAATATCCTTTGCTTGTTTTCTATAAGTAGAACTGAAAATAAAATTTGCTCTTTTAAGGAATACATTTTAAGTGTTAATTTTGGTACCAATTTTTTTTTTTTTTTTTGTCTGGATTTTCCCTCTCTCTTCAGTATCTGTCACAGCCTGATGCAACACGTGGCAAGGTAGATAGAAAAATATTGTTTGAAAGAGAAAAGCTCACTAGATAATATCCAGGATACAGAACTGCAGTTGGAACAATTAATTGCTACAGACTCTTGTCCACAGAAGACAATTAAAAAATACAGCATCAATATTTCTTGTTTATTACAACCTTTACTCACAAACTTGTTTTCTCTGTGGCATATTGGTTTTCACCTCATGCACTTCAGCTACAGTAGGTAAAGGTATACTTCACCACATGCATAGTTCAGGATTAGAATTATAAATAAAGATTAACTTGAAGCAATCACAACTGGACAAATCAAGCATGGACATGCCATGGGGATGAGTCAGCATGGAATAGTATTGGATGTACAGCATCATATCAGTTTATTCATTACTTCCTTTCTTCTCTGTCTACGAAAAGCTCTTTTTGTATTATCCTCAGTGAAATAAAATTATATTTCTCATCTCAGGAGTTGAATGTGGAAGATAACAACTTAGCTTGCCTCTTTACAGTCCATTAGGCTTTCATTCAAATCAACTATCATTTCCAAAACTATTTCAGTGATTTAATTTTTTAGGTTTTTCAATTAAAATAAAATAATAAAATAAACACAGTGATATTGAAGGAATTCTGTGTCTTAATATACATACTCAGATCTTCACTAACTGAATCATATCATGTGTTCTTCAGTTATTTAGATTAGTTAGATTCAGTTATTCACTTTTATTATCCTCCTATTGAAAAAAAAATCTGCAGGAAATTCTAAATTGCTCATTGTAGATTTCTTCTCTTTGACCAGTAATACTAAAATGTTACACTTTCTATTTTTATCTGATCTGAAAGGAAGAGTGAGCTGACTTTCCCTTTCAACAAATTTAAAATAAATAAATAAATAAATAAATAAAGTGAAAAACACCACTCCATTTAGTTTCCTTTAGGGGGTACCCCAGCATCATTTTTACTTTTACTTCCTGAAGGCCTTCAGCTATTTTCCCCAAAGGCTTTTGAGGAAAGCAGTAAAATATAGTCTTGTCTCATTCTGCCACGTTTTTGACTTTATGTGTTATTTGATTTCTTTTTTAACCTTTTGCATTATGGCTTTTGTTTCAGCTTGTGACAAGGGAGAAGAAGAAAGGAGAGATAAGAGGTTGTGTTGAAAGTTTACCAAGTACTTTCAAGCTTGAATTCAATGCACAAGAGTGTCTTTAAAAGTATATCTGAATCAATTCATTTTTTTACTATCCATAGCATACAAAAGTAATTCAACAGGAAATTAAGTAGAACTGATGATTTTCTTTACTTGGGGTCTGTAAAAGGGAACTAAAGCACAAAATAAAATCAGAAATGTTAATTTACCTGCCACTAAAAACAAACAAACAAATAAATAATCTAAATACTGATTACAAATTGGTACCAGAAAGGGTTTTTTACATATTTACATAAAACCTGTGCATATACACACTAAAAATATGTCTTAGGTGATAACATGAAAGAACAGGAAAAATGTAATTTCTGAAAGACAAAGGTTTTATTTCCTAGCTCAAATAGTAAAATTGCTACTTCTTCACACAGATATCCATTTAGCAAATAGTTTATGAAAGCCAATATCTTCTTTCTTAGTGGGAGGAATAAAGCTTTCTTTATTTGTTTGTTTGTTTATAAATTGATGACACAAAGGTAAAATTAAATTCTGATGAAAATAGTGCCAGCTATTATTCCAGAAGTTAATAAAATATTTATACTACTAGTTATCCCATCACACTGCTACTGAATAATTATTTGTCACGCCAGAACTTTCACATGATAAAGTTGCTTGCCCCTAGTGTAAACCACTTAAAAATATACTTTAAGTTATTCACCTCTAGTCAGTCACTGCAGAAGTGATCAGTCCTTTCTAAATTAGGAGTTTGACTCACGTTCCCATTTGCAGACCACAAGAACCATTCAAGATGCTGCTGAGAGTGAGATGCCAGTGAATGACTTGCTGATTGTAATGCAGAACATCTTATCTGACAAAACATCTTGAGGTCAGGCCTTGAGAGCATTGTGGTGAACTACATACCTATTTGTAGGCAGTTGAACTAAAATTGAAATATCTGTTGGTATTAACAAGCAATTAACAATTGATTTTAGTCAACTTAATGTAGACCTCTTTGACCATCCGTAGCAGAATGATGGTTACCTTGACTATTGTATGATATTACTCAGGTTAAGAAAATGAACCCTTGCAAGCCGTAAATCTAACCAAACAATTGGATTTTCAAGTACTGTTTATGTCTTATGTTAATAAGCTCATAGTATTCAATAAAGCAGAATGAGCCTCCATTCTCTTTCAATTTAGAGACTAAGCAGAACAATACCTTATGTCAGAGAGTTAAATCTTATGCAATCTTCTGTGTACAATTCCAAAATTTATTTTAAAAGTTACTTTGTACAATCAGATACTGAGAGTCATTTTTTTACTTGTCCCCAAATCCACCTAAGTGCAAATATAAAAATATAATTTGCCTCCCTGCAGTGTAGCAAAAGCAGAACTAAATTCAATTCTAAGAAAAACTGGCTTCTACTATTTGTGTCACACTGTACGTGTTTTTTTTCTTTTCCCAATAAAAATAATAATAAATTATATCCATTTAACTTGAAAAATTTAGGGAAACAGAAATTCTCACAAGTCTATCTTTCATCATAATATTTGATTATTTTTAATAATATTTTTCCCTTCAAATGTAAAATAAGATATAAGACTGAAAAACAGATGCAAAACATACTTTAAAGGATAAATTTATCAAGAAGAAATAGAATACCATGCACAAAATACAGTTCAACCAGAAGCTTTCTTTAATATTCTCCATGTATAAGAATTGATGTTAACATATATTTTGATAAAACTTACAGTAAAAAAGTAAAATTCATCATAGTTAAAAGAGCTTTGTAGTTGTTTAAATTTATAACCCCAAAACTATATTTCTTGAAATATCACTTTTTTTTTTTTTTTTTTTAAATAAAATTAAAATATAGGATGTTACTTAAATAAGGATGTTACTTAACCATAGAAAGTAAAAGTTATTATAGTGGAGTAGAAGCTAAGTATACAAGGCAAATGAATTACTGTATAATGGCAATTGGAGAACAGCTGCAGAAAAAAAAAAAACAAAAACAGAAGAAAAAAAAATATATAGTAACAGATAAGGAATGAAGAGGATACTAATGAAAAAAAAAGCATTTGCTACAAAAATAGAAGGACAAATATTTTATTCAACTTGTCATTTCATACTTTATGCAAATTAATGCATAAAGTAAAATACAAATCATAAATATTCATATGCATATACATAAGTACTCATGGAAGATCTAAACTGAAAAAGAATGATTGATTTAGAAAGTATGATTGATCAGGGAATATGAAAGGAATTGCGTCTGGGAGCTGATCATCCCCTCTACTCTGCCCTGATGAAGCCACATCTGGAGCATTGTGTCTAGTTCTGGGCTCATCAGTTCAAGAGAGAACTTCTAGAGAGAGTCCAGAGGAGGGCCACAAAGATGATAAGGAGTCTGGGGCAGCTTCTGTAAAATAAAAGGCTGAGAAACCTGGGATTAATCAGCATGGAGAAGATAAGGGTGAGGGGAAATCTTATAAATATTTATACAAATCTAAAGAGTGAGTGTCAAGAGGATGGGATGGGATTTTTTTTATGTGGTGCCCAATGACAGGTCAAGGGTCAACGGGCACAAACTGAAACACTAAAAAAAAAATCCATAAAAAAAAAAGTTTCTCTACTGTGAGAGTGACAGAGCACTGGAACAGGCTGCTCATAGAGACTGTGGAGTTTCTTCCACTGGAGATATTCAAACAGTACCTGAATGCTTTCCTATGCAATGAGTTGTGCTGTAGGTAACCTGCTTTAGCATGGCTATTAGACTAGATGATTTTCAGAGGTCCCTTTCAAACCCTATCATTCTGAGATTCTGTGAAAAAACAGACGTGGAAATTTCAGGAGTAATCAGGAATTTTTAAACCGCTAGTCCACTTTGCAAATATTCATTTCATGTTCTGTGCACAGAGCAGAATTGTAGCTGATGCCTGGAGTTCTGTGCTGTAATTTGCAATATTGGGGCCTTCCAGATGTTCAGCATGATGTGGAAGTCGCAAGGTAGGTTCATAATTCTCGTAAAGCTTATGCAGATCTATGTGCAAGCTGCTTTAATTTTTATCCATACAGCTTGACATAAGATTCCTAATGATGAGAAAAACATAAGATATAAAAAAAAAAAAAGCTTTGTATTTCCTCCAGTTCTACAATGAATATAGTATCCTGTGAAAAGTAAAAGCCTAGTGTATCTTATTTAAAAAAAAAAAAAAAAAGGAAAAAAAAGATTAATAGCACATAGACTGAAACTTTGTTCTTTAGACTTCACAGAAGAAACTATAGAAACTCCCTGCAGAATGAAAATCGTTTTCACATACTATGGAATTTAAGTACACACCATACATTTGCAAGAAAAAGTAAGCAGAAGTGGCCAGGAAAATAGCTGCGATATGTTTTTTTTCCATTCAGAACTATCTGAAATTTCATGGTAGCAGGTAGCAAACAGAATAGAGAATGTGAATTTTACAGCTGAGTTAATTAGCAATTGCTAACCAGTAGCCTGGAACAGATGCTGTTTATGCAACCCACTTTGGTAGATTCAGGTCTAACAACAGTAGTTGCACATTTCAGAGAGATTTATTCATTTTCTGTAGCTACATGAAATGTATTCTTTGTTCTACTTCTGCCCTATCCCGTGGCCTTACTTCAGTAATTTGCATTCTTGACTACAATTTTTTTCTAAAAATACCAACTCCCAGGACAGACAAAGCCTGTAGAGAGACTTGACAATTAGTTAGATCTGATTATGATATTAAACTGATAAAATTCACCTCATTACCCAGCATACTTGCCTCAATTATTTATCCTATTAACCTGAGGCTAAAGATGCTGCATATGATACCAGTATCTCTAGAGGTTAATCTCAGTGGTTCTTTGTCAAGGTTAAAGGCTTGTTACAGAATAGACTGCAGAAATGCTGCTTTTTGTAACCGTCTGTCACGTTTTCTTTCATTTTGCAATTTAAATCTAGTAATACATTATTAAATATATATATATATCCACACTGTGTGTTTAGATGTGTGTTTTAAGTATTTGTAGTTGCTCACTAGAATTAAACCATCACATAGAAAAATTAAGCAGTGATGCTGGAAAACTAGCAAGCGTTCTAATGATTTCAGTATGATGGTGATTTTATCCTGTTAGGCTGCTATTTTATCAACCCCTTTTTTAGCATGAGGTTCACAGAAGATTTCTGAGAATAAAAGGCAAATCTTTACTATCTCCAAAGAAAGAGACTCCACAACTTCTCTGGGCAGACTGTTCTAGTGTTCTGTCACCTTCAGAGTAGAGAAGTTCTTCCTTGTGTTTGTATGGAACTTTTTGTGCTCATTGCCCCTTGTCTTGTCATTGAGCACCATGGAAAAGTGTCTGACAGAACCCTCATAACACTGACCCTTTAGGTATGTACAAGCATTAGTAAGATACCCACTCAGCCTTCTCTTGCCCTTGCTAATAGTCCCAGGTCTCCTAGCCCATCCTCATAGATGTGGTGCTGCAGGCCCCTAATTATCTTTGTGTCCCTCCTCTGGACTCTCCCTATAAATTCTGTCTTGAACTGTGGAGCACAGAACTGGGCACAGTAGTTCAAGCGTGGCCTCACCAGGTGTAGGGTAAATGAGGGAAATGATAGTGCCTATTTCTCAAATAAAGGCTCTATCAGAAAAGATATCAAAAGGAATTAACTCACCCCTCCCTGTAACAGCTTGGAGAAAAGGACGAGCTGAGGAATGTGACCCTCCCCCGTTTGTACAGTCACGCCGCAGGAGGAAAAGGCAGGTGGAGGGGGGGTGGTGGGAACCATGCAGACACATTGCGTGGAATTAGGGTGGCTCCAGACCCCCCACCCCCACTGCTCCAGGCACTCACCCACCCTCCCAGCTTACCCATTGGTTCAGGCTGTGACCCTGGAATTCCACTACACCAAGGCTGAGCCAAAGTGGCCACAGTGTTTTTAATGCACCCCATGAACCCATTGGTCTTCTTGGCAACAATTGCAAGAGAAATTGCAATTGCAGGAGAACCTCACCCAAAACAAAAAGGCAAGATTTTCTTCTACACTAAAGGAATCTTTACACTTGAGAATCTATGTTGTAAGTGGTAAGTGTTGGGAGGATGTTGTTTGGTCAGGAGCGGACATCTGTGGGGTGATAACAGGGTGCTTGATCTGACTATCCAGGATTGCCTTGTTTCAAGGCAAAGCACCGTCTTCTCTCTGCCTACTGTCCTCCAGACTATGGAAGCATTAGAATAAGTGTTGTTTGCTTGACAGGTTCTGCTGACGAAGTGCTGGATTGCTCAACAGGTGTACCCTGACAACCACAAGCACGTTATTTACACACCTCAAAATGTTTTAATTTTAATTTCTGGACTTTCCTTCACTACCTAGTTCTTTCCTTTCTTAGCATCTGTGTTTTCTCAGGTAGATAAAACACCCCAGTGGCTTTTCTTCCCTGGTATCAGTTTTGCTATTTTTTAAAGGTATTTATAATATTATTACCTAAGGAATCTTAGCATTGTATCTTATTACTGGTGATACAATCAAGGCTGTACTGGGCTTGCAAGGCTCATAACAGAGCCCAGATCTTCCTTCCAGCTAAGTATGAAATTTGACTGTTTCTTATTTAACTCCCATCTCTAATTGCTTGTGCAAACCATTCCTATGGAAACACAGTGATGCTATTTGTAATTTTTGTCAGCTTTCCACTCCATATTTGTCACTTCCAAAACTTTCTCATGCCCTTTACAATAGTTTTCCATATCTAATTTAGTTAATTCTAACCCTAGGTTAGAGTTTTGTTGGTCAAATAGGCATTTATCTGCAGCCTTAATATGTCATACATTAAAATTCCATAGAATGAAAAAATGAAAGAAGCATATAGAGAGGCTTTTGAGATCAAAAGACAATTTAATCTCCAGAAAGTAATATAAAATGAATAAATGTCTTTTACATTAGATAGGATAACACATTGGAAATTTTTTTAAGAACTTATAATTTCAGCAGAGAACTAGAAGTGGAAGCAGGAGAGGAGGAAGAAGCGGAAGAAAGAAGAAAGAAAAATGAAAGAATGCTATGAAGATTTCAAAAAGAAGGGGCAGCAGTGAGAATGTTGTTATTCAGGAGATAGAAAAGATACTTCCCAGTTTGTCTCTAATTCCACAATAAATCATATTAGTCTATTTTTCTGCCGATTTGCTGTGTCTGCTAGTAACAAATCAAAACTCTTGTAACTAGCTGTACTGTTAAGATTTTTCTTTCATGATTCTCTTGGCTTGCTGGTTAATTCAATTCTACTTATTTAACAAGGTTTTCCTTGTAGTAAAGTATAGAAAATGTTTCAGTATGTAGCAGCTTGATTTTGTTATCCTCTGATAATTTGTTTATGACAGGAACAAAGAAGTGGCTGTTGGGTAATATGACTGGAGGTTCATCCCATTGTCTCCTGGTGTTATAGGAGTCCCCCAGGACAGTACACCAGCATCCTTGCTCTTATTTCATAATAATCATAATAACATATTACATCTTTGTTAATGTTCTAACAATGTAAAGATATCAAAAATATGTACTTTGAGTATATCCGTAAAGTAAAATTCACTATTAAAGAATTACAAATAAAAAATGCAGTGACTCCTTTTAATAACACTAATGTCTTATCTAAGATTTAATACTAAACTATTTTAAAAACTTAAAATAACTTTTAATTGCCAATTTATTATTATTATTATTATTATTAATACTGTATAACAGAATACGTTAATCTTGTATTTTCCAGCTAGCGTGAAATGGTTCCTAATTAATCAAATGAAGAATGTAGAGTTCATTTTGAAATCAGGAAGTTTCTTAATCTTTAAATTAAAATCAAATGATTTTCAATATTTATTCAAAGTCAGTCAGATCCTTCCCTGATAAAGACAAATCAATTTATTTCAGCAGGTCAGATCTCCAAAGCCACTGAAATGTGTGAAAAAAAAAAAAACAGTTAGTGTTAGCCCTAAGAAACTGACTTAAGTATACACAGGATAAATGTCTGAAACGATGGATTGAGGTAGCTCTGAATTCAGACACATAAATGCAATGATATCTCTGCATGAGGTGGGCAACCCTGTTATAGTAAGCAGAAAAATTTTCACTTCTGTCAGTAGAGTGGAATTCACTTAAAATGTTTTCAGGGCTGATTAGATATCTAGCCTCCTCCTGTTCCTACAGAAGAGCCTGGGATTCCTGCGGGTCATGCAATACATCTGCCAATGCTTGTTTCTTTTCTGGTATGCGTAGGGCCCCTGTGTTTCTGCTGCAGAATCACACTCCAGTTCAAGTACCATTTTCAGCTGATATAAGTACATGACCTGAAAATTTTCAAGTGGAATATGTAGAGATAAGATCAGATATTTAATTCAAGAATCTGATCAAGTCTCTTTACCAGAATTTCATAACCCCTGTTTTACCAGAGAACATATCCCTCACTTCACAACCACACCCTATTCGTGTCATCGCTTTTTGGCTGTTCATACATTCGTGAACAATTGCCAAGGAAGAAGTACAGAAAGAGTAAAATTTCATCAAAAATCTCTGATGAAACTCTTGAAAACTCACTAAGAGCTGCAATCGCTGTCATTGAACAAGGCTAATGGATTCGTTTAACAAAAACAAAGTGAAATATCCCACTAGTTTTACGTTTTTGTTACACTCTTTTAAAAAATGTTTTAAGAAAAATATTAAAAAATAAAATGTTTTATTATATAGTAACAGTACTGTGTATTTTACACAAGATACTCTGAAAGTATTGCTTCCTATTGTGAAGGACAAAACTGTTTTTATTCTTTGTCTTAAAGCTTGCTTCATGAGGCCTTTCTGGTGATAGGACTCTAACTGACAACTGCTAGGGGGGTGAATGGTGGATGTCACCATGCCACTGTACCCCTGCTTATGGTTGCAAAGATAAGCAGAAGCAGGACAAGCAGTCTTTTTCAGGGGTATGGCTTGAAGGACTTGACCACTGCAAAAGGTGATAATGCTTGTGCATGGCGCCACCCCCTGCTGGCTTATCTGCTGGCCCAGGAATATCGCACAAAACTGAGACAAAAGAAGAAGAGAAAAAACCCCACAGAAATGGGGGATAAAAGGCCCTCACTAAACTAGGGACTTTGGAGAAAAACTCCCAAAGACACCTTTGATGGAGACAAACTCCCAGAGGCACCTCTGACAGAGAATTCCCTGAGGGGAAAACCTCTTCGGAAGAACCCCCAAGGCCTGCTTACTGCGGAGCTGCCTGGCTTTCTCCCATCCCCTGTGGTGACAAGACTGGTTCCTGTGATCAACGGACCTACAATGTACCTCGCTGGACCCACAGTGGTGACTATCTCTTTTGCTCTTTACAAAGACTCCTTGCTTATATTTCCTATCTTTCCTATTGCCCATCTTCCTTTCCCCATCTCCCTAAACAGCTAGGAATTGTAATAAACTGGTTGGACCAACATTTGAACCGCTGTTTCTTAATCTCACAATGGGTATACATATATCAAAGAACCTCCTCTCCCTCCTATAAATTGGAGCGAGACACTTATTTTATTATGTTGGTCCACAGCACTAGAGGTGGATCTTGGTGGTATGACAGTAGATGTGGAACCTTCCCACCAAGATTCTGTTACATTTTGTTGCCGTATGACAGAGAGCAGCAGAGGGGAAGTCTGACAAATTCTGGTCTGATGCAGAAGTGAGGATGAAGTAAATGTGTGCCATTGAATTCCTTTGTGTGGAAAAAAAATGACGCCCATTGACATTCATCACTATTTACTGAATGTTTATGGAGACCCGACAGTGAGTACAGTGAGGCTTGTGTGATGCATTTCAGCAGTGGCCACAATGGGTCACCTCTGCTGGTGCAGATTTTTATGAGGACAGCATACAGGCTCTTGTTCATTGCTGGTGAAAATGCATAACTAATGGTGACTACACTCAAAAAGATTATATTGCAACTGATAATTTGCTGCATCAAATAATGTTATTGTGCTCTTTGTACTGGTTGTTTTTTTCCACACAAATGTATAGGAGACATTGCTTTTGGAGCAACTTTTGCAGATCGAGACAGTTCCTCTTTATTCAGTGTGACCCAGGCAAGACAAAAGGTTGGACACACATGAGACAGGCAGAGATGAAGTTCCAGCAAACAGACCGAGGGCAACCAGGAAGGACTTCAGGGCCTTGGGACAGACGATTAAAGGATCAGGAAACACCTGTCTCAAAAGGGGAAAAGGATTTTTTCACAAGAAGTAGAATGGGCTCACTGAAAGAGCTTTAATTAGATTTGAAGTGGGAAAGGGATAAAACTTTTATTTCACACTAAATCTTAAACATTAGTGGAAAACTTGACTATTAGATATGAACATGATCAAGACCACCAAAATCACAAATGAACAAAAAGTGTATAGTTTTACGGTATGTATGTGTGGGGCGTTTTGTTGTTATATTGTTGTTTGCTTCTTTTTTAATCTGCTTAACAAGGTAGGAGCCTTTCTCTAAACCACATTTTGTGTCTGAACACTGTCTGTTATGTAGTACGCTCGAATGACAAAGACTTGGTTAAATAAAAATGTAGTCGTCTTTGATGCCCTGATGCCCAAGGCACAATCTCTTCTTCAGAACATCCTGCACAAAGCTGTAATTCATATAGGAATTCCTAATACAGATCAGATAATGCATTTTCACCCTCAATCTGGGGGCATTAGTTTCATTACCAGATCTTGAATGATTCCCATTTCAACTACTTCAACTTCTCTGATATTAATTCAGTCACAAAAAGGAAAGGGCTTTTTGTTGCTCTTGAAGAGGCAGAACAAAATTATCTATCAAAACAGAAGTTCTGATGATGTACTCTTCACATCAGGAGGACAGTACAAACATTTTCACTGTCCAGGTTTTGGAATTCTAAATACAGAGACTGTTACGTTATTTTTAAGCTCATGTATCCTTGTCAAATATAGATAGAGATTAATATTAATTTTTGCAATTTTGCATATAATTTCTTCCTTTTTCTGTTAAAAATTTATATTAATAATAATAAAAATATGTCTTTCTTGATGCTCTGCTATGATAATTAATTGATAAATATTTAAGATATACAATGAAATGAATAATCAAATGCGTCATCATGGTTTAAACTTAAACTACTGTTGGCTCCCTTGGAATCCAATTCTCACTTCAGCTCAAGACGTTATGATGAGTCAGCTATTGCCAAGTGACTACAAAATTAACCACTTGTGGTAATCTTATTTCATTTCACTCCGATTTCTTCACAGTTTGACAGAAAATTAAACATCACTTTTCAATGTATGTCTTGTTTCTGAATGTCATCTGTAGATTTCAAAAATAAGGAAAAAATATGCACTAGCGAGTAAAATTAAAATTCAATGTATTCTTGTTATTTTAAAATCAGTTTTAGACCAATTATTTAAAAAAAAAAAAAAAAAGTATCATTAAAGTGTTTGGCATCTTGGTGTTAATTTCTAAATATTAATCTTCATTAAAAAATGTACACATACTTGGCCATTTGATATATGACATTTCTTTATTCACTTTTTTTGTTGTTAAGTAAGCTGTTGCTGCAAAATAAAGAGTTACGTTTTATAAAACTTTTTTTTTTTTTTTAAAGCATTTTTTAATGTGTATTTCTGCACTTGGAATTATCTCTCAAGGAGAAATAAATTTATTCACATAAAACTATCTTGTGTTCTAAATTTTTTTATCTTCATTATGTAAAAGCACTGAATTAAAATTAACATTTTGATGTTAATTCTCTCTCTCTTTTTTTTTTTTTATTTTGAAAATTCATAATATTCCTTTACTACACAGCATGTTTTAGACCAGAGAAGCTTATTTAATGTCTCCTTTGGGATTACACCTCAGATGAGATTCATTTTCACCTTGGTGTTGTGCTAGCCCACATGGAAGATGCCCTCTGCTATAAACTGTTTATAATACGTAAACTTTTAAATAATGCTATACTGACTGAACATTCTGATGCTCCCCTTACATATTACAAGAGTTGTAGGTAGGAAACTATGAAAAGTGTTAATAAATCAGAAGACAAACATTGGGAAGGTCACAGAATTACATTTTACAATCATGTTTGCTAAAATATATGAGGCATTAAAATTCTGTTTCTACATTCTTATGACAATGGCTGTAATGAGAACAGAAAATACTATAAGCCTAATCTATTCTCCTGACAATTTAAATATAACTGTAACCCAGTTGTTATCTTGTACTTCTCCAATTCCATAAATAGGGAAGGTCATAATGATAGTGAAAATAAATTACAGAATTTAAACCCCTGACATTTTCCTAAGCTGGAGTACTAGGGAGAATATGTGAATGATATTGCATGACTTTCTTTGCTGGATGGAATTTACAGTAGGAGTTAACTTCTCCACTTCTATTAATCAGTTTTTATTAATAATATTTCTGTGATTTTATCTGCATTCTCTTTTCCTCTCAGATTGTGTTACCAAGGCATATAGTTCATTAAGCTTTTTTTTTTTAAATTAACACATAAGAATAGGCACAACCTTTCTGTGATAATTCTCATTACAATCTATGATCAGAACATTAAGAATTGTCAATGTCTTCTGTAGATCATTTTTGTTATCATTCCTGTTTTAATAATGGACACTTCCTGTTTACCTAGGCATTAGTCAAATCTGGGCTCCCAGTTCTTAAATGAGCTGGAATATGCTCCCCAAATTAGACCTTTTTTTTTTTTTTTTTTTTTTTTTTTTTTCCTTCAGCGACATTGATATGTTAGTTTGCCTCTGAGATATCTTTATAATTTCATTTTCTAATATTTGAATGTTTAGAAGCTTTAAAGAATACTTTGGTGCTACAAATTATCAAGAGCATGGATTTCTGCAGTCACTCAACTACAGTAAGTATAGAGGAATAAATTACAGACCCTACAGATCATACACTACAGAATCCTCTTTTCTATATTATATAAGGTCAGCAAAAATCTTTTTTCCAAGGTTTGATCATGTCCATCACCACAGCTTTTGGGTTTAGCTCTCTACATAATGAGAGTAAGAGAGTAAGAATAGGCTGTTTCTGAACAGGTTTTTTTGCTATATGTTTATGAATGATAAACACTGTATTCAGACAGCAGTTGCTATCCAGCAGTTTGCAAGACCAGGTCAGACCTGCAGAAGTTGCTAGGTTGTGGTCACCATTATTTTGAAGCTAAATAATTTCAAAATGAGTTATAAGGCTACATATAAGTAAGCAGAGTTGTTACTACTCTTTTAGCCAAGTTCTTTGTACCACACTGATAAGATTAACACACTCTCAAGACCTTCTTTTTAAGACATTTTAAATGCAGCTGTATCACTGAAGCAATTACATGGCTGAACTATCTTTTGTGACCTGAGTTCCCTGTTCTTTTGAATTGTGCATTTTCTGTTTGGTTGATTGGGATGGTTTTTTTTGCACTCATTTTAACTGAATGTTGTTGTACTGAGTATAGTGTGGTGCTTTAGATATAGCTATCAACTTTCTTTCTAAACTCATCATTGATAAAGGTATATCAGACTTTAACAAGAGCTACTCTAAAGCAGAAGGGTGAATCTCCTCACTATCGATCTGATGGCATTCACAGGGAATCTCAGAATGCTTGAGGTTGGAAGGTGTTTATGGAGCTCATCTGGCAAACTCTGCATGAACAGGGTCACCCAGAGAAGGTTGCCCTGGCCCATAGCAGAGTAGTTTTTGAAGATCTCCTAATAGATAGACTCCACAAGTTCTCTGGGCAATCTGTGCCAGTGATCAGTCATCCATACAGTAAAAAAGTTCTTCCTGACGTTCATAAGGAATCTCTCCAGTTCTTGTTTGCCCATTGTCTCTTGTCCTGTCATGGGGTATCTGTGAAAAGAGCCTGGCTCTATCTTCTTTATGCCTTTCCTTCAGATATATAGGGACATCACTGAGATTTCCCCAAACCTTTTCTTCTCAATGCTGAACAGTCCCAGGTCTCTCAGCTTCTCCCCACAGGAGAAGTGCTCCAGTCTCCTGATTATCTTATTGGCTTTACACTGGACTCTTTCTAGTATGTTCATGTTTCTCTTGCACTGAGGGACCCAAAACTGGACATATTAATCCAGATGCAGACTTATGGCCTTGTTTGTCTGCGTATCTGCGTTGCCAAATGTAGCTTCCAGGATGAGTGATAAACAGTAAGGCATTGTTCCTGTAAAAGAGCAGTAGATCTCTTAGAGTATGGGATTTTAGTACCAATGAATTTAGTACCAATGAATTTATCCACATAACATCTAAATCAAGTTTGCAACAAATATGTTCATTTAGCAGCGTGTGTGGGTTATATTTTTTCTTTCTCTTTTAAAAATTATTTACTTCCCTATTGATTTATTTATTTTCATTTTATGGAATAGTAGTTGGAACTGCAATTATTTCTAAATTATGTTTTATTTTCTTTGAGCACGGATCCCGGTCCCTGAAAGATTTATGCAAATTAGAAAGCTCAAGTACATTAGCAGATGTCCTCCTTAATACCACTTGATTTTCAGTGTTAGTGTGCGCCATGCAATTGTTTGTTTACATCCCTCCATCCCAGGGGGATGGAGAAGAATAAGTTAAAAAATGAAAAAACAAAACAAAACAAAAAAACAATGTAGAACTGTGGATTGAGATAAAAACTATTTAATAAAACAGAAAAGGAAAACAAACTATTATAGTAATGAGAACTATGTCATAGAATCATAGCAGAATCATAGAATGGCTTGAGTTGGAAGGGAACCTCAAAGATCATCTAGTTCCAACCCCCCTGCCACAGGTAGTGTTAAGAACTGCTAGATGAAGTACTAGATCAGGTTCCTTAGGGCCCCCTCCATCCTGGTCTTGAATAATTCCCATTATGGGGCATCCACTACCACTCTGGGCAGCCTGTGCCAGTGCCTCATCACCCTCTCTGTGAAAAACATCCTCCTGACATTTCATCTAAATCTGATCTCCTTTAGTTTAAAACCATTCTCTGTTGTCCTATCACTATCTATCCATGTAAGAAGTTGATATTCCTCCTTTATCTCCCTTTAAATATTGGTGTTGCCGTGCACCTGGCAACCCATGTTCTTTTAGCTCTGTGCCTGTGCTGGACTATCAGGTAAAACCTACCCGGGCCAAAGAACTTCACGTGAATACCAGTATGGTGAGCAGAAAAATGGTGTTTATTGCGTTGTGCAATTTACCTATATACCTATCCTCCTTCGTCTATGCCCCTTATGCATACATTAACCCTTCGACACTGAGCAAGGGGAGAGTCCTACCACGTCACATCCCGAATCCTCGCTGTCGCCTACTACAGCATATTGGAAGGTTTTAATTAGGTCTTCCATTTGTCTTCTCCAGACTGAACGAGACGGGCTCCTTTAGTCTGTCTTTATAGGGGAGGTGATCCAGCCCACTGATCATCTTCATGGCCCTCCTTTGCACCCTCTCCAAAAGCTTGATATCTTTCCTGTGCTGGGAGACCCACATCAGAATGCAGTACTCCAGAAAGGGCCTCACAAAGTTAGAGTCGAGAAGGACAATCCCCTCCCTCTCTCTTCTAGACACCCTTCTTCTGGTGGAGCCCAGGATGTCATTGGCTTTCTGGGCTGCAAGCGCAAACTGCTGGCTTGTATTTTTCATCTAGCAGGACCCCTAAGTCCTTCTTTCCAGCGCTGCTGTCAAGGAGCTCTTCTCCATGTCTGCATATGTCTGGGATTACCTCAACACACACGCAACACCTTGCACTTTGCATTGTTGAGTCTCAGTAGGATCACATGGACCCATTATTTGAGCTTATCAAGGTCCATCTGAATAGCATTCCCTCCTTCTGCCATATCAACTGCACCACTTGGTGTCATCAGCAAACTTGCTAAGGGTGCACTTGATCCCATCACCTATGTCATTGATAATGATGTTGTCCACCAAGGTTGGAAAAGACCTCCAAGATCATTCAGTCCAACTGTTGCCATATCATCAATATTTCCCCACTAAACTGTGTCCCTCAGTACAACATCTAAATGTTTCCTGAACACCTCCAAAGATGGTGACTCCACCACCTCCCTGGTCAGCCCATTCCAGTATCGTCCCTCTCGTGCTATCACTGGTTATGTGGAAGAAGAGACTGATGCCCATCTCTCTGTAACCTCACTTCAGGTAGTTGTAGAGAGTATGAAGGTCTCCCCTGAACCTCCTCTTCTCCAGGACAAATAATCCCAGTTCTCTCAGCCATTCCTCATAAGATTTGCACTCCTGACCCCTCACCAGCTTCATTGCCCTTCTCTGGACACATTCTTAGGCCTCAATGTCTTTCTTGCAGTGAGAGACCCAAAACTGAACAACACAGCACTCATGGTGCAGCCTCACCATCACTGAGTACAAAGATATGATCTGTTTCTTGCTCCTACTGGCAACACTATTTCTGATACATGCTAGGCTACCACTGTTTTTTTTTGGCTACCTGGCCACAAATGCTAACTCATGTTCAGCTGAGCTTCAACCAAATGCTATGGAGTCTCATAACTGGCAGAATGTATGAGGAAAATTCCTTCTTTGTGATATAAATGATGAGACAGGAATATAGCACAAAACACAGTGACACAATTTTAACACATCCTTATTCTTGTCACTATGTTCCTTTCTGTTTTATCATCTGCTGTCATTCTAGATACAAAGTTTACCTTTCTGTCTCTCTTTTTTCTTTTCTTTTTCTTTTTCTTTCTTTTTTTTTTCCTCCTTTTTTGGGTACCATCAGCTCCTTTTCAGAGCACAAAAATAATGAAAAAATAATGAGTCAGTGCTTTGAAGAATGACATTCTAATCTTTTGTGAGGAGAATGGATTGTTCGTTATTCAGTACTTCCCTTTATTTTCTATCAAAGTGTACCCATGCTGCTTATGGCAATCATTACAAGAATGATTTTTTGTTTTCTTGGAAAAAACTTTGAATGACTAAAGCTATTGATGAGTAATTTACAAAATCCTATGGATTTAACAAGGAAAGAAGAAACCTCATTCCTAGTAGTATAAAATACCTGCTGTTAGAGTGGTAGGGCAATAAAATGCAGTATCTTCAACTAGTTATTGCATGAATCTTTACATTCTTCAGTATTAGTGTTACCTTTAAATTTTTTACTTCTTATTGCAATAACTTTGGAGTAAAAAGAGGCAATAGAAAGCTGATTACCTGTTCCCTGGGGTCAGAAATTTATTTGACTGAAAACAGCAGAGTTACATACCTTAAGATTTCTTTTTAGATTATGATGAAAACGAAGTGGTCTGAAAGCTCCATTCATCTTTCCCTGAGGTAACTGTCTAAAATAGGTCAGATTAATACACAGTCGGTGCCTATTGAGCATAAAAACACAGGAACAAGCAGAGACATAAGCATTTGTATTATGGACACAGAGGACAGTCTTAAAACAAAAATCTGACCATGAAAAAGCTCAGGTGGAGATACCAATAAATTTATACTTTCATACTGAAAAACAGAATAGTCCTTTACTGTAGAATAATTTCATCCTTAATCATACCTTTTCCAGCAGGTATGATCCATACATTTTCACCAAATGTTACATCTTTGATTTCAGTTGTTTTACCTGCTTGAATTCTATTGGCAGATCATTTTATATTTGATGGTTTTCCATTCCCCAATGACTTTTTCTCTTCTTTTACAGACGGAATTGCAGTTGCACTGAATTTTACTATTTCCCTTCTCTTTCTTTCCCTCAGCAAGTACCACAAACAATTATAACACACTCTGCCAGAGGCACTGGGGATGACAGAAGAAGAATAAGATCCTTTGAAGTATTTGCCTTGGAACTGGTTGCAGCTCTGAAGTCAACATATTTTATGAAACAATAATACTGAAAAGAATTCCCTCCACAGCAAAAATCAGGATTCCTCGTCTGAAAAAGTGACTTTCCCCTCCCCCCCCCCCCCACCACGAAATGTTATATTCTTGAAGTCATCTATATGAAAACATTCTCTTGAGAACAAGAAATGTACAGGTTAACTAGAATCTATCAAGTGAAATGAGTCTTTCAGTGTAAAAAAAAAAAAAAAAAAAAAAAAAAAGTTGTTTTAATTTCTGGCAGAAATAGAGTAAAAAGCATATCAGTCATTTCCCACCATTGCAGCTTCAGAAAAATAGTTTACAAGTAATTCACAACAGGTTAAACAGCTAGAGTGGGAGTGACTTCATTAGGTCAGTAATGCTGTATCATATTGTGAAATTCTGAATGCTTCTTTATCTACAAATCTTAACAAGTTATGAGACTTGTTTTTTTTTTATGGACCAGTTTTACATCAGAAAATATGGTGTCCATGTTGTAAGATTTCACAAAAACATAAATGTTAGATCTTAAAAGGTCATTTTTTTTTCTACAAATAATAATAATAATAATAAAGAAAAAAGAAAAAGGAAAAGGAAAATCTTTATACCTGCTCAGCATAGCCTAAGACTTAGAGCTTAGAGAAATCTTTCACTGGCTATGAAAGGTCCAAACCCACAGAATGTGCCAATTTTCATATATAGGAAATATAAGAATAGAAGATCAGCATAGTGGTGTGATCATAATTATTAGACTGCTGTGACTGTCTGTGACAAATTCCTTAACAAATATTCGCACATCAGGCACTTTTATTCAACTACCCTTTTTTTTTTTTTTTTTTTTTTTTTTTTTTTTTTGCCTGACTTCAGACACATTTCCCTTGTAAAAGGGTGACACTAATTCTTCATTACATTTTTCCTTGTTTTTTCCTGCGCTCATTTCTTTATTTTCTTCAGTAGAGGCACCAGTTTTAGTCCTTTATTAAGACAGTAGGACTTAATTGCCTTAAAATTCAGCACATGTTAGACCTCATAAATAAAAGGGGAATCCAAGGACAAAATGGATAGACAAATGTTATTGGATATGCGCTATACACATGCAAATCTAAAGTTTTGTTTCAGTTTAAAAATCAAGATATAAACCTTCATAGATCAAATTTGTAATGCATTTTCCTTTTTAATTTAGACCATTTTAGTGCCACTTATCTGACAGGGAACAATTATTTATTATGCAAATAATTTGTTCCAACTGAAGTCAGAATGTTTGGCAGAAAGGGGACAGTTTTGCCAGTGATGCAACAGCCCTTGGCACAACATCTTAACACTGATGTCAGGAAGATTTCCAGAGTGGTGTGGGTTTTAGCCAGCTCCCTAATTTGCTCTTTGGCACTGGAGGCTTGAAGGGCTGCTTTCAGGTTTGAAGTCAGGTTTGAAGCATTGCTGAAACAGCGCATTTACACAGCAACTTTGTTTCCGTTTTCTTTCTCGGATACATCTTTCTTTTTTTTTTCTGTCAGATTGCAAAGCATCAGCATTCTCTATACCAATTGTTGTTATACTTTCCCTGAAGCATCTCCTGTTCCATATTAATTAAGAGATTGACCTTGGATCTATTTCTTCCTGCCTTTTTTTTTCTCCTCTCGATGAGCCAACAGAACTGAACAGTTCATTCTCATACGAAACAAAGAAAAGCCCTCCTCATATAACAACTTGTCTTTGATATGAGAGGAAGGCCATAAGACACAGAATAGACTGATACATACAAGGGGATTACTCAAGAGAAAGGAACTCTATTAATACAACAGTAGAATAGGTCGTATTCATTCTGTCTGACCAATCTGAGTGACAGAAATCAGATTGTACTGGGTTGTTTTTTTTTTTTTTTAGCCTCAAAATATTATGATTTTCTGGAGATAATAGGCTAGTGTTGGCTTTCTCACTTAGAAGGAATTCAGAGCAAACATTTGAACTTCTGTGCAAGCAGTAACACACATGGACATGTACATATATATATTTATAAGAATGAATATATAAGAAAACTTTTGAAATAAACAGCATAGTTTAAACAAACTGAGTCCTTTTCAGATAATAAGCAAATTTCATCATGAAAAGATCACTGAATGAATAACTGGGAAAAAGCTGTTCACCAACAATAATCTTTTTCTACTGCTTCAAGAGAACCATACTTCTAGCAGTATTGATATGAATTAAAGATATAAATAAAAGTTGAGGGGTGTGGCAGTCCTAAAATATAATAGTAATAAGTAAAAGATAAGTCCGTCATGCTAAGGACTCATTTATATATTTCCAAGATCAATAGAATTAGCTTGGCTAATGTTCACACTAACTAAGGTTACCACCTCTCATAACAGACTGAGAGTTAGTTTAGATATGGTTAAATACAAGTAGTTCTAAAAAATAAGCCAGTGAGAAAGCTAATGCTAAAGCAGCATGGATGATCACTGTGGTGCCTGAGTCAGGGAGGATTCTCCTCTCCTCTGATTTACATCATAAGGACACATGCAAGACAAAAGTGGAACTTCTCTTCTTGCTAAAAAAAAAAATAAAATAAAAAAAAAAAAAGTGAAAAAAAGAAACTAAATGCAAGTTACTGAGTATTATGCAACCAAATTGCTGACGGAAACCTTTTGATGTTCCTATAAGAATCAGCATTGCAGTCATCATGGGAACACAGTTTCGCATTGCATATCAACTTAGCATTAGTAGGACTCTTTCCCCAGTGTATTTTTGTGGGAAACCCCAATTGGAACTAAATGGAAATCGTGGTGTATAAAGTGTTTTTTTTTTTTTTTCTTTCCATCCTACAATTTTGAGTTTTCAAAAATAATTATCTTATGGCAGAAACCATAAACAAAGCATACATGAAGATAACTTTGGCTCTATGGATGGAAATAATTCAGTTACATAGTACTAAAGTATTTTAATTTAATATTAACTTTTTTAGATAATTGTTTTTTCCTGATCATCAAGTCATTTATCTCATGCAAAATAAATATAACATTTCAACAATTTTCATCAGCCTTGGTGAAAAGCTTGTAATTTTCAACCCTCACCTAATTCCTCTGCCAGTCTACTTCAAAAACATATATTCATTCATTCATTCATTCATTCATTCATTCATTCATTCATTTTTCTTGAAAAATACAAGCTCAAAATATTTTTGCAAGACTGGAATATCTGTATTAGTCAATTTGCACATACTAATTGTAATTACAACATTACAATATTTACAAGTTCGTTTGTACCCCTAATTCTCATCATTATTCAGTCTCCACTGAACCCAATGTACAGAAGAAATATGGCATGTTTGATAGATTATATGTGCTTCAGAGTATCATTTTTCCGATGAAATTCTGAGCAATAATTAAATAGGTATGGGCTGAATAACGCTGCCTGGAAAAAAGTTTTTAGATATGGAAAGCAGAGATTTATGGTTCTCACACATTGCAGATCGCTAAAATAAGATAGATGAATATCCAAAATGTCATACTGTCAGCAGCTGACATGCCAAGCCAGAAGAATATGAAACTATGAAAACTGTAATGCACTTTAGGAGCTAACTTATGGCTCATAAAACTGGAAAAAAAAAATCCATAAAGACTATCACTTTCAACCTCCAAGCACTGTTAAAGGAGATATGCTCCAACTTTACGTTAGGAAAAGCGTTCTTCTGTAACTCCTGGCTGTTATATCCACAAGCCTGAATTGGCTAGGCCTTTCTAGCTCCAGTGTATACCCAAGAAGACAAAACCCTTAAATTGTTACTGACATGAATACCTTCTCATGGTTAGAAATAGAGACTTCGTACTTAAAAAAACAACAACAACAAAAAAACCACTACAAAACAACTTTGAAAACATACACACACAAAACAGCTGTAACTTCCTGCAAGACCTTATTTATGGTGCCAGTCAGAAACAAACAATACACTACAAGTATACAGAAATCTACAAATGAACAAAGACAGAAACATTTTCTCTCTTTATTTATTTATTTATTTATTTATTTATTCATTCATTCATTCATTATCTGGTATTTTGCAACTAAAGTCACTGTCACAATGTAAAAAAAGCATTAACTGTCCTTTCAAAGATTTTAAATAATTTACTTAGTGGATAGATATATATGAAAAGAAAACATTCATTTTTTATGTGCAGAGCCTGCATCAGCTTGGGACCAGGGCACTGAAGATCATTCTGGTAATGACTACCACAAGCAGCATGGGTACACTTTGATAGAAAATAAAGAGAAGTAGTGAATAACGAACAGTCCTTTCTCCTCAGAAAACTTTCAAATGTCATTCTTCAAAGTACTGACTCATTATATTTTCATTATTTTTGTGCTCTGAAAAGGAGCTGATAGTACCCAAAAAAGAAGGAGGGGGAAAAAAAAGAAAAAGAAAAAAAAAAAAAGAAAAAAGAGACAGAGAGAGGTAAATTTCTGTATCTAGAATGAGAGCAGATAAAACAGAAAGGAACATACTGACTGTGTTTTGTGCTATATTCCTGTCTCATCATTTACATCACAAAGAAGGGATTTTCCTTATACATTCTGTCAGTTATGATACTAAAAATGCTCCATAGCATACTCAGTAAGGTGCCTGGCAGAAAAGTATTAAAACAAATCCTTACTTCAGCCTTTGACACTGCCTCTGTAGCATTTGACACTGTCTCCCACAGTATTCCCCTGGAGAATCTGGCAACCCATGGCTTGGACAGATACACTCTTCCCTGGGTAAGGAAGAGTCTGGATGGCCAAGTCCTGAAACTGGTGGTGAATGGAGTTAAATCCATCTGGCATCTGGTCACAATTGGTACTTTCCAGGGATCAGCATTGGGGCCTGCCCTGTACAATATCTGTATTGATGACCTGTATGACAGGGTTGAGTGCATCCTCAGTAAGTTTGCAGATGACACCAAGTTTGTGTTGGAAGTAATCTTAAATACCACCCAATTGTAACCCCCCTACATAACACTGCCCAGGGCTCCATCTAACCTGACCTTGAGCACCTTCAGTCATGGGACATACACAGCTTATCTTGGAAACAGATTTCAGTGTTTCACCATAGTCTGAGCAAAGAATTGCCTCCTGATATCTAAACTAAATCTTCTCTCCTTTATTTGAAAGCCCCTTGTCCCATCGCTATATAATTGTGTGAAAAGTCAGTCTCTTCTGCTCATAAGTGCCTCTTAAGTAATGGAAGGTCACAAAAGGGTCTTGCCGGAGCCCTCTCTTGTCCAATCTGAACAAATCCAACTCTCAGCCTATCTTCACAGGAGAGGTGCTTCACCCCCCTGATCAACCTCATGGCCCTCTTCTGGACCTACTCCAACAGCTCCACATCTTTCTTGTGCTGGAGTTCCCATACCTGGGGGAGTACTTCAGATGGGATTTCACAAAGGCAGAGTGTAGGGGTAACTCCCTCTCCCTGTTGGTCACTCCTTTTGTTGCAATTCAGGACAGAGTTGGCCTTCCAGACTGCAAACATATACTGCTTTCAGTCCACCAGAGCTCCAAAATGTTCACAGACTTTTGTACATTCAGTCTTACGATATGGTGTTAGACTTCCTCTGTGTTTACATCTGACCCCTTCTAAGAGGTTCAAGGGCTAGGGGGATGTGGGTAGCCTGACTACCAGTGAAACCCAAGACGAAGAACTTGTTGAGAACCTCAGCTTTGTCCATGTCCTTTGCAGCCATTTTTTTTTTTTTTTTTTTCATTTAACAGAGTGGCTACACTCTCCTGGATTGCCTCTTCTGACCAATGTATCTTTACAATCCCTTCTTGTTATTTTTCACATCCCTCATCAAGTTTAGTTCCATCTGCACCTTGATTTTCCTCATCCATACCTGTGTGCAGCATCTGTGTATTCTTCCCTTGACACTCAAATCTGCTTCCACTGCCTATAATTTTCCTTGTTTATCCTCCATTTCACCATCAGGATTTTGCTCAGTGGTTTCAGTTTCCCACCACCTCTGCTGGATTTCTTAAGCTGGGGGATGAAGGACTCTTATGCTCTTAGAAAGGCATCTTTAAATACCTGCCAGTTCTGTTCTGTTCTTGTGTATATAAGAACAGTTTTCCAGGGGATCTCATTCAGTAGTTTCCTAAACAGGCAGAAGTTTGCTCTGAAGTTCAGTCTTGACTTTGCTCATTACTAGGCCCATATTCCTTGAGGACAGGAACTCAATCAGGGCATGGTCACTACACCATGGTCACCAAAGTACAACTATATGTGAAACCAGCAAGCAACATCAGAGGCTAAAGAAGCTTACACTTTTGTATTACATTTAAACAAGCAAACAATGAATAATGGAACATACGGCTTACTGAGATGGATGATTTAATGACAGTGGGTACGGATAAGGCAGAGATACTCATTGTCTACCTTTCCTTCATCTTGACTGACAATGTCTTCCAGGCACTTCTCCCTTAGAAACAGAGTTCAACTAAGCCAAAATGCTAAGAGTGATGGAAAAGGATGCAGTCTGAAATCTCTTGAGAAATCTTGATTACTGCAAGACTGTTGGACTAAGCTAGATGAATGTAGGGATGCTGAAAGTTGTGTGATGTCATTCTTAAGCTACTGTCTATCTTCTTTAATAGAGCATGGAGACTAGGGGAGGATCCCAACATTCGGTCAAAGGCAACAGTTACATCCATGTTTCACAGAGGCCGAAAATATCGCCTGGAGAACTACAGACTAGTCAACCTCACCTAGGTCTAGGGGAAAATCATGAAGCAAGTTATCTTGAGAGCTATTCTGGAGAAATATTAATTGAAGGAATTGATCACACTCCTTTAAAAGGAGTGTTAGACAATATCTAAATGCTATGTCCATTTTTGGCCCCATCAAAAAAATAAAGACTTTGGCAGATCAGAACACAATCAGTGTTGGTCCCTCAGGATAATCAAGGCTGGAGAACTTGACTCTTGATGAGATTCTGAAGGAAGTTGGGCTGGTTTGGTCCATTAGTGGTTATTTTCCAGGCCACAGTCTACTCAGATTATATGGATACAGTCAGGGTGCTAAAAGGGTTTTAATACTTCCTAAGAGATGCAAGCTGTCATGTGAGCATGATAACACCTTTGTCGGGATAGAGTCAATGCCATTCAAGATTCTATCTCTACTGAACATTTTAAGAATTAAAGATCACAGGCTGGACTGAAATAGGAATGTGAGTGGTGTGTAGAGTGAAGAAGCCCTGTGAAGGTTTGTAGGGTCAGACAGAGCTAGTGGTAGCCTTGGGACTGGAGGACAACCTCTTCTGCCTGAAAGGTGAGTCGTCACACCTCACAGTACTCTGGACTCAGACGAGACTTATTGCTGATCAATTTAGTTGCTATAGGTTGTCAGAGGGCTATTACAATAGAAAGAGCTGGAGAAAGAAGGAACTAGGAAAGAGGAATAATATGAGAAAACTGTTGCTGGGAGGAGTCAGTTTAGGCCACCTACAAGAGACCTGAGAGGTTGCATGTGCTGAAGGGAAGGACGAGGATGAACCTGACTCTGATGATCCATGGTTGCTGGGTGACTGGACCCTTGCAGAGTCTGACACCCTCTCCAGAGAAGTGAAAGCTCAGGAGAGATATTATCAATATATAAAAACATCTGAAAGGACTGACAAAGAAAACAGTGCCAGTGATGCACCATGACAGGACAACAAAGGACAGGTAACAAACACAGTCTGGATCACAGGAGTGTTTTTTTTTCTGAACATTAGGAAACACTTTTTTATTATCTGATGACTGAGTACCAGCACAAGTTGTCCATAGAGGTTTCAGTCTCTCTCCGAGGAGATATCCAAAAGCTGCCCGGATATGGTCATAGACAACTGGCTATGGGTGACCCTCCATAAGCAGGGGGCTTGGATCAGATCAGCTTTGGAGGTATATTCCAACCTCAGTCATTCTATAACCCTGTGATTCCGTGACTGTAAGCCACTGTTCTCTAGGCTGATCAGACTGTTGCTCAGTAAGTATTCAAGTAATACTCTCCCTGTCTGCAAGGCTATTTGTGCATCAGCTACCATACTAAGAGCAGTGTTATTTCTAAGTACGTTATTTTTGGTAAAGGTTGAACTTGAGCTATAGATAGAATAACATCTGCATTCTTTTACATCTCATGAATGTACATTAGCCTATATCTTCCACCTTGTCCAAAATGAGAAAAATGTTTTCAGTTAATTTATGATATTTTTACAGTCTAGCATTTGTGTGGACTATTCTTGTGTTTAGAGGAGGTGATCTTTGAATATAATCCAGACCTCTTGGGCCATTTTCTCAACAGGGTTATATCTGACAGGATTCTTCCAAGCAGATTACTGGAGAGACCAAAGCCTTTTCTACTGAAGTCCAGGACAGTAATCCTGCTTTTAGCTCTGTTGTCTCTGCAGGATCCTGAATTTCACCTGCATTTATTTTTTTTTTATTTTAACAGAGAGAAGAATATTTGATAAAGATTTGGTGACTTGATAAATATGGAGACATTTTAAGGCATTGTTTTCTGTAATGTTACTGCAGGAAAGAGTATTTAATATAAAAATGTAATGCTGACTAAATGTTTTGCAATATTCTTCAATAGATATTAAAAAGCAAATTGTCGCCTCCAGTTTTTAGTTACTGCATTTAAATAGTTTCATTATGCAAATCCACTTGAAATATGAACTGGAATGTTATTTTACATTTACAAAGAACCTTTCATTTCATAGCTTTTCAGCAACAGCAGAGTGAACAGTGAGCCTGCTTCTCTGCTTTGAATTCCAATATCATATGCCCCCCCTCTGAATTAGAAATGTGGTAGCCATTTTGAAGCAGTAATTCTACATAAACATGTTTAGCGAAAGGCTGTAAAAGAGAGAATAATTTCAGGTTTTTTTGGTCTTGATTTTGTCATTTGGACATCAAAAGCAGAATCCTAGAATTTCTATTAATTTTTGAAATTTATGAAATGCTCAAAGGGGTATGAGAATGGAGGAAGAGATTTGTGGATCCAGTAGACTTAAATATTTCCTAATTAAACAGCTTTGGTTAAATGTTATTCTGATGCAAAATGACGAACATGAAAAAAGATAAGTTCCATCTACTTTTATTAGAAAGAGTTTTGCATAATTAGAAATTAATTTGTGTGTGTTTGTGTGTGTGCGTGTGTGTGCACTACAGTTCAAACTGTGGTAAACCCTACTTTGATTTCATAAATTAGTTAATTGTATGGACTCTTTGTTCAATGTGCAATAAATATTGAAGAGATACTGTTAATATATGATCACAGTTAACACATGTTCAAGAAAATATCGAGACTGTGCTGTGTTAAGATATAGGTGTATTAATTACAAAATAGTTTGAAAATATATATACAACAGAACAGTTGTGTAAGGTGTTCATATCAAATTTCTGTGTTAAATTATCAGTCATTTTTTTTTTCTGTATTTCTTTTTATTGTCATACAAACTGGACTCTGTATTTTAAATGGTTTTGTACTGTGCAAAATAGATCATTGTAATATTGACTTATATAGATGGTGAAAGTGAGCACCTTGCTCAGTCACAGATGAAAGCCCTTCTAGGCTCTTAGCAATGGGGAAAAACAAGTTCTAAAATGTTATTACATTTCCAGTTTTTTACTATAAGCTTTGATTGATAAATTAATATTGATAAAATAAACAAAGCATACTAGAGGACTGAAAGGCTTGCATGGAATTTCTTTCACCGCTTTAATCTCAGCTTGCAGTAGTATTTTATTTGACATCCTTAACATGGGAATGCACCGGTTCACTATCTCACATTCCAAAGCATTCTCTATAGATGCTCAGTGAAAGCCTTTCAAAACTGTAATTAAAACAATAGAATGAAGAATTTTAGAACCTTTTACGTGATGTTATTAAGAGATTCTGGGAAAAAAAAAAATATGATGAGAGGAGTTTTTGTATTGAAGTCATTAAAAACAAACAAACAAACAAAAAGAGCACACAACTCTTTTTTTATTTAGAAATTTGTATTTCAGAGTTGTTAAGTATAAACCACAACTACTTTTAAAGGTCAAACTTGGCTTTTGCAGCTACAACAACTTTTCTTGAAATCAGTGGGACTTGAAACTGCATTGTTATGGAATATAGTTTTCAGTGCAAGCTTGAAGATCTCCCTAAGAGGCTATCTAGATAGAGAATATATACTTTTTATTCCCTCATTTTTAAATTTGGTGCAAACAGTTTCGAGTCATGATGCCCCTCAATTTTTTTTTCTCCTGCCTCTTTCTAGATTTGTTAACATACCATCTCTTCTGCTACTGTTCAATTATCTTCTCTTTTCTAGATTATTTTTAACTTGCCAGATACTTCTTTAAAAAAATTTTGTACGTGTGGCTGAGATCCTAGTAACCCAAGCACAATTATATTTATCAGTAAGTATCTTCACTTAATAATTTGTAGATCATCTCGTGAAGAAGTCTCAAAGATTTGCAGACTAGAATTTTTTTCCCAAAGCACACATCGATTGCTACACAATAGATATCTCAGGTCTATCCTAAATACAAGTCCAGAAGTTATATGCTGAAGGGTTAATAGTCTGCTTATTATTTTGTATAAGGACCCTTCCTTCTTCTGTGTGGTGAATACAGATCTATTATTGAGAGAAGTGCATATATGTAAAAATAAATAAATAAATTTATTTTAAAAATCCATCTAAGTTGTTAAGTGCTGAACAAATCTATACATCACAGATTGAATTAATTGACTAGTAACTGTTATAGTTCCATTTCCAGTAAATTGATAATTACCCCTTTCAAAAAAGTCTTTTTTTTAATATTTGAATATTGTTTATTTTTTCACATCACTTTTCTGAATCCATCACCCTGTGCTGAGCATTACATGCATTTCTGAAGTGTGCAATTGCTGCCAATTAGTGTAAAGAGTTATTTTTTAAAAGTACAACACAAACCATGCCAAAGACAATGAGTCCATCAACATTCCCAACAACTATGTCAACTTCTGGACAAGTAATTTAAACCACTTTTATACAGAACTTTTGCTTTCAGGCAGTATACATTTTGAAGAAAGTAGGATCTAATTAATCATCAAGAATGTTTTTCCATTGGAAGTGTATTCATACTGTACTATGAACAATATAATAATTTTCATTTTATAATCAAATGTACAAATCTGAGACATTGTGGAAAAATGTAATAGAGAAAGGAAAAAAATTGGACTAAATGTCTCATCACCAGAAAACAGAAATAGATTTTTTTTGGTTATATACTTGTTTTTATTAAAGATACAACAATACAGTTTTTCTGTAGTTATTATATGTTCCTACTGATATGTGTACAAAACTGAGTTCCCTCAGAGAATAAAAATTCCCAGAACTTCCTGAACACTCTTCACATCTTAAATATTAAAAATAAATAATTAAATAATTAAATAATTTAAAAAGCAGACATTCTAGCCTTAAACAAGCAAAGGTCGGGTAAATTAAATTGATGGATTTACTAATAGCTTCTCTTTATTGTAACCTGATATCTCCCAGAATGTCAGAAAACTGAAGATAGATCTAAAATTTGCAAGATAAAGATACGTGTCACACCTTTTTACCTCCATTCCTCCTTTTTTTTTTTTACTATGAAATACAAAATTTTCATAATCCTTCACTTTGTGCTGAACATTGTGTGTATTATTGAAGTAACTACTGCCAAATTAGTTTAAAGTGTTATTCTTTTAAAAGTACAACTCAAACCATGCCAAAGACAGTGAGTCCACCAATGTTCCCAGCAGCTGAAGACTGAATGTTACACCATCTGTTTGCTGATATAAAATGGCATGTTAGAATCTGATGGGATACAGATTAAGTGGCAATACTGATTGATAGTTCTAGAGTATACTCTTTATTTTTGTTTGTTTGTTTTTTTCTAGTGTAGCTTTGTCATGATAGTACAGATCACCTTTGTAATAGAAAGTGTTCCTATGAAGGCATCCCCTTTTTACCATGTCTGTGAGACCTGAATAGACACAGAACAATAGAACACTTTTAAGTATTTGATTCCGCTTTCTATGCAGACAATTCAAAAAACAAAATTTAGTATAAAAATGCAAGTCAAAGTAAAATTATCTGGCACCGACAATTCAGCAGTGACAGCTAAAAATAATGCAAAAAAGAAAAAAGAAATAAAGATTCCTAGAAGTCAATTTGCTCCCGTTGCAAATTCTGAAATTCTATTGGGTTTGTTTAGTTTATCAAGAAAAAAAGTAGCTTAAAACAGATAAAGTGAGAATGTGCTACTGTCAGAACCACCTGTACTGTATACCACACTGAAAAATTATGCTAAAAACATGTCAGAGTTCAAAAGTTAGTGATTTGAGAATTAAGGATGACAGCATTCTTGATCTGGCTGCCTGTGCAAATACAATTTGATACAGTCTTTGCATACACAATCAAAACATTTTTGCCCACAGCTTCTGTCTCTTTCAGAGAATATTAATTTTGATACAGCCAAAGCAGACCTTCCTTGACATATTCCATTGGTATACACTCATTACCATTTCACAGTCACAGGAGAAAGCAGCTAATGCTTTCAAAATTCCAAATACTGTTGACATCCCAAATCCCTAGTTGCCTATGCACAGCTTATTTCATGGCCAGAATGGTCAACAGAAATTTTTCATTACGTCTGGTACCACCATCCCTCATCCTCTCCATTAGTGTTTCAGCTTTAGAAAAAAGAATTCAGAGCATAGGACTTAATTTCTCAAATACTTTATTTTAATTCTGTAGATGTCTTGTTCTCAAAACAGAGTGAGTTGTCCGTGTGATCTTTCTGCAGATATCATCTTTATTAACAAATTTCTACTGTAAACAGGAAGTCTAAGTTAAATTTTAAAATAAGATTTACAATCTTTTTCAAAAAGTTTATGAAGCTGAAATAAATACAAACTTTCACATGGAAGATGTGAAATTAAACTCATTAACTTCTAAGAGATTTTTCTCTTTTGACATTACCTCCCTTTTCTTTAAGTGCAAATGAATTATGATTGAACTGAAGAAATCTTCCATTACCCTGTCTCATTAATTAGCTCAAGAGAAAGCCACTGTAGTCTGGGTATTGATGATAGTGAGTAAAATCTTTGGACTCAAAACAGAAAAAAATTATGCCTAGATCAACAGCAAGTAAAAAATCTATTATTAATATCTACTATAAAGGAATGAAATGCTTTCTGTTCTGAATTTCCTACTGTCCACTTCAACACCTACTTAACAACAAGGCTCAGGTTTATGTTCACAGCCTACTTCTGCTGGTATAAATTTATGGTAAATTACACAGTGAGTTTGCTGCTCATCTGCATCACTGACTGTCATTCCCAATCACTTGCATCAGCGATAGCATATATGTAGCTGGAGATAATCAGCTGTAAAGGTAAAGTGTGGCACAACTATTTGATTAGTTACACTATTTTGTGGTGACCTTTCTCTTTTTTGAAAATAGACCATTCAACAGGTCTGTTTGGTTAAACCGTTTTTCTGTAGCTGGTACATGGAAGCATTTATATACCTAAAGTTCTCACAAAGTAATATTAACATAAACACATATTCAAGGGTTGCTCCAAAAGTAATGTCTCCTGTTATATTACTTCACCCACTAGTCAGGTTCTTGCTGCACTATATTTTCTTACTGAAAGTACCATAGGATTTATCCACTTTCTTAAGTGTATACATTCCCCTCGGGTTTTTGTTTTGTTCTGGTTTGTTTTGTTTTAATAGATGGTCAGCTTTAATACTTTGATGATACAGTATCAAATTTCCAAAAGTCAGCACAGGAACCTAGATTTTATCAGCTCTCAAAAGCAAGACGGTATCATATTAAAATGCTGACACTTCAGGGCTCATCAATACTGATCTATGAAAACTAGTAATATTGCTGTGACTTGCTTTGATACATAATACACATAAAGATAAAACATTTGTCTGAAAATTCATTGAAAATTAAGAAATGTTCCAAGTCCAACTCCATCTTTTACTGTGAATCATCTATTGCTGTGATGTAAATATATGTTTGTACAACATTTGGCCAAAAAGCAACAAGCAGAAACTATGGAATGTAAATTTCCAAAATTACTATTATGTCTTTAATGCCAAGCAATCAATTCTCTAAAAAACAAAACAAAACAAAACAAAACAAATAATTGTAAAACTCATTACAATAACATTTATCATTTATTTACTTATAAGAGAGCATGACTTTCTGTAAAATAAAACACACAGAATTACAGAATTTAAAGGACAATTGGTCTTAAAAAGACCCTTAAGCATGAAAACATGCAGACACAGACACAAAGTATGAGATCCTATGACTTTCTTTTGAAGATGCATAAATCATATGAAGGGATTAAAACTTGAAGGAAGAGTATTTTTCATAACAATTTCTATCCTGAAAAAGAAATCCATATTATTTATCCCAAATTATAAGTAGTTATTTAAGAAAGAAAATTTTAATACTTAGGAAAAAAAAATATATAAAAAACTAACCTGCATATAGAACAGAATTTCAGCAAATATTTAGAAAATATCCATGCTAGCAGCTGCCCTCTTCTGCTATCCTACATCCAATCATGCATGAATATTTGAGTATCCTAAGAGATACACACAAGGGAGTATTTTAGGATATCTCATGGGTGTCCAAATTTTTGGCTTACCTGGACCTCACTGAGTAAAGAGCAGCCATCTTGGGCCACATAAGTTTCTCAAAAAGTAATGCCTTTTATTTATTTCCATGGAAGCAACAACAAATACAAAAAAAAAAAAAAAAAAAAAAAAAAAAAAAAAGAGAAAAAGAACACTAGAACAAATTCTTAGCTACAAAATATTCTTTTTTTCCTCTGTAGCCACCATCATTAACTATGCATTTTTATCAGCAATGAATGAGAGCCTGCATGCCACACGTAAAAATCTGCACCATTTGAAGCACACCATCCATCACCTTGTTGCGCTCACATCCACTGTTTGATCTCCATATACATTCAGCAACTGTTAGTTAATGTCAATGGATGTCATTTTTTCCATTTGGTGGAATTCAGCGACACACTTTGCTACATACACACTATGTCTGATAGCATTTTATCAGATTGCCCTTCTGCTGCCATCTGTTACCTGGCAGCAAAATGTAAGGAGTAATAGCAGGAAAGTTCCACCTCTATTGCTCTATCACCAAGATCCACCTCTGGTGTTAAGGGCCAACATAATAAAACAGGAGACATTATATTTGGAGAGGCCCTGATAAAATACACAATATTGTTAATACATAAGTAACAAAACTTTTTTTTTTTCCTAAAAATATTTAAAAAAAAAAAAAAAAAGGAACAAATACATAAAAATAGCTGATTTTGTGACCTTGTTTTTATGAAAAGAATGTACCCACCATATTCAGTGGCAGCGGTTACAGATCTTAGTGAGCTCTCAAGGTTTTATCAGAGATTTTTGATGAAATTTTACTCTTTCTGTACTTCATCCTTGACAAATTTTCACAAGTGTAGTTCTGCCAAAAAAAGCAATGACTTGAATAGGGTGTGGATGTGAAGTGAAGGATCTGTTTTTTTCTGGTAATTATGGGATTATGAAAGTCTGGTAAAGAGATTTTTGAGTTGAATACCTAATTGCAACTCTATGCAATTCATTTGAAAATTTGCAGGTCATGTGTTTATATCAACTGAAGATGGCGTCACAAATATAAACTGATAATTTTTTTTTGCAATCAAGAAACCTATTCTCCTACTCCTTTATCAAACCAGAAAGCACAGCTGCATATTCTTCACAGTTCAGAGCTCTGTGTTCAGCAAGTGTATCAAAATGCCCATAAACTATTTGCCATCTCTGGAGTCATCACTGCACAGCACTGTCCTCCCCATGGCCAGGTTTCCATTCACACACCGTTAATAATACACTGACGTTTTGGGTGTTACTGAGTGATGGGTACGTGCCTGGGGCCACACTGTGGGGAAGAGCTGCTGGGGACAGTGAGCGTGATGCACTGCAAGATTGTCATGGTTTTATGACTTTTGGTTACTGGTACTCCACATCACAACATCACGTAGTGCACTGGGAGTTAAAGTGTTAATGCTCCAGTTCTGGGTACCTGTCCAGAAGAGAAGAAGAACTACATTCCCCAGGGGCCTTTGTGGTCAGAGAGGAGATTTAACTCCCGGCAAGGTCACCTGATCGGGTTTTTCATCTCAGTGCTCCTCTCCTATTCTTCTCCTCGCTGCTCCCCATCCTGACTGTGCTCATCACTTTAGTATCAGTGTAAGGCCTTCCATTTTTCAGACAGTCTCACTCTCATTATATTTGGTTTTATTAGCTTCAATTCTAATTATATTGTATTATAGTGTGTTATCTTGCATTCCGATACCATATTTAGTAAACTAGTTTGTTTCTCCTCAGATTGTTGCTGCTGTTTTTAAATACTTTGGGGTCCCCTGTTTCCCTTTTCTGGAGGCGTGGATTTTGTGAAATCCCTCCACCCCACTAGTCATGGAACTGGGCCGAACCAACCCATAAACCATTGACAAAGATCCAGTAAATATGCTCAGAATCTATGTAAATTATATGAAAACATCTTGACAGAAGAAACAATAATAATTAGAATGCTATTCTCAAAAGAAAGGAGGTCTGAATTTCTAGAGTAGGTTCATCTTAGCTCAAGGGAACTGAAGTAGCTTCATGGACATAGTATACGTGTGTAGGATGCAGACTGAAATTTTAAAAGTCCCTACTTTCTTCATTTCTTATTGGGGTAAACTTGTCATTTTTCTATATGGTGAAGGATATTTTTTTGTCTCTCTATAAGAAGTTAAGCACTTTAGCTAGACACTCCCCCTCAACCAATGAAAATCTACAAAGAAAAATATAGTTTAGAAAATGTACTAAAATCTTCCGTTCTTAAAAAAAAAAAAAAAAAAAATCATTTTCAAGTCTGAACATGTCATAAAATTTGAGCCAATCAAAACATTTATATTTCCTAGTAGGAAACTTTTACTTCTGAAAGAACAAAGTTTCATTATCAATGTTTTCTTCTGCTTCCCCAATTTTTGCATTTGAATTAAAAAATTTTGAATATTAGAAATAAATAATTTCTTAATTCAACTAGAGATAAAGTCATCAAATAGCAAAGAAAAAAATCATCTTGGAAGATGAATCCTTGGCTCCTAAAATCTTCTCAGCCAACAGTATTTTCTGATAATATTGCACTAGGTCACTCTTCCTTTTAACTCTCTTGTATTACTTTCCCTGACTCAAAAGCAGAATGTGAAAACTCTACTACCCCATGTTTCTATGCATTGATAAAATTCTTTGACATTTTATCTCAGCAGTCACGTGGTACCACTGAGGGGTTAAGAGAATAACACAATATATATACAGAGAGAAATATGTAACTTTTAGAGAGTACTAATGAAATGAGACTATATGTAATTGTATACTGAAATGAAAAAAAATGCATCCAGTACATTGAAAATGACTTCATAATTTCCTTCTCTGCATCCCTTCATTTCCTTACCTAAGTGCCTCTGTGTGAGTTTGGAGGGTATGCATGAGCAAATAATAGTAAATAAAATAAGTAGTACACAACCAACCAATCAACCAAATGAAAAAAAGAATGGAATTTTGTTAAAGACAAGAGATAAAAACAGACCGGTCTACGGAAATCATTTGCCTGTGGTAAAAATGGTTTGTTATTATTAATTTAAATTTACCTTTACATCATTAGGACTATAGGAGGTAAGGAAAGACTTTGTAGCACGAAACCACCAGAATCTGCTGTCAGGCTGCTAGAAAATAGAAAGATTGAAGTGGAATAGTATATAGTGCAGACAACTAACATACTCCTAAGGTGTGGTAAATAAGTATGCCTTTCTGTTTAAGGCTTGCACAGTAAATTCTCCTCTCAGATAATAATAAGAGTCATAGAATCACAAGCTTGTGGACTCACATAAGATAGAAAAGACCTTTAAGATCACCAAGTCAAACTATCAGCCTAACCTATTAAGTCCCATCACTAAACCAAGACCCTTAGTGCTGCATCCACATAATTAAATAAGTATTTGAAGGAGACTTTAAGAGAATTTTTTCCTTATTTTACCTGTTTTAGATCAAGATTACCGAGAATTTAGATCAACTAATTAGAAGAACTAAAGGATATTTAACCACCGGCTGCAAAGTCTGGACGTGCATTAAATTGATCCATTTAATGAATTTACTAGGTATACCTTTGGAGATATGCATTCCTTACGATATTTTCTGAGTGGATCTCAACATTTCTATAGCGCATGAAACCAGGTAAAGGAGTAAATAGTCAAGGCTGTTTGGCTAGCAGATGGCAGAAGTTCATAGTTCACAAACTAAGGGAATATGCCCATGATAATAGTCCCAGATGACTTAAACTTCCACCAGCAGTGAGATATTTGCTATAATATGCTCTCTGGCATTGTACACATTTTGTCTTGGATTTCATTACAGACAGCTGAACTTAAGGCAACAGTTTCTGATATAAATCTACATTTGCCCCAGAGCATTTTTCAGAACAGCACCAGGAAGCAAGTGTTTCTACATGAAGGAAAACATTAACAGATTATTGCCCTCTGTCAATAGAAAACATGTTACTCGGACATGGGAAAAGGTCAGCACTCAAGATTCTTTCAAAGACTGCAGTGTACGTATGTCTATTGCTTTCTTTAGCCAGAGAAAATTTTGTTCTTGCATCAGGAAAAGCTGACAAAGTAAAATCTTCAAACCTAATTGCGGAAACCAAAGAATTTTATTGACCAAAAATTGAAGAATTTTTTCTAAGGAGAAATTTAGATATAGGATGTGAAATATCTCTCTTAAGCATGTAATATAGAAAAATATAATTAAATTTCTCTGTGAAGGTTATAACACAAGACTTTATTTATTTATTTATTTATTTATTTATTTTTTCCTCTCAGATAAAACAGAAAACATCTTGGTTTCTGAAACATGTTGTATTAAAGTTAATCTCAGTCTTCCTAATTTGAACTATAGAGTTTGCTATTTAGATCACCATTCATATGCCTAATTCGCTGTTTCAGTACCAGGGTTGGAAGGGAGGCTAAGTATGAGAGGAACAATTCCTCCCTTGTTAAAAACTGCCAACCTCAGTAAATATAAATTAAAATTAGTATCATTCATCATCTATGAACTAGTTAATGGAGAATGGTAATGGAATCACAATTTATCATATTTATTCTTAATTTTATTATAATCTCAAATTATAGCAATCATACTGCTGTCCACATGTAGTCTGGGATTTAAAATTCTTTTTTTAATTACTTTTTATTTTTTTTATAGTTGCTGATATTGTTTTTATTTCTTCTCAGTTGAATGAATTAGATTATATACCATACACAAAAATTATTTCATGTTTAGTGTGGTGTGTTTGAAACTTTTCAAGCTCCACTATTCCTTTAAGAATCTGTTCTTGCAATAATGCAGTAAAAATTGAAGACAGAATCAGAATTGGTATGATTTAGTTTTGAAAACAGAAGATGGAGGATAAAATAAAATCTTTTCAAATACTGTGAAGTATGCCAGAAAAAAGGAAAACAAGTTCTTGAATGTTTTATTTTGAAGCAAGACAAGAAATAACACTTAAATTGCAGGAAAAGAGATTTGATATAGAATTATGTGTATTGGTTAAGAGGGCTTCAACAGCTTTAGATTATTTATCCTTAAAGAATATTTATGTATTTTTTTATCTAACTTCAGAATGTGAAAATAAGTGAGCTTCTGATGAGTTTCCATTCTGATCTACAAAAACATGTTAATAATATAATTACAAATACATACTGAAAGGTAAAAATATTTGTATTTAAAAACCAGTAAACACTATATTCTGGTAATAATTTACGTCAAATTAAATTCAAAAAGCATGAAGTTCTGACTGAAGTGGGATAGATGAGAAATCTGGAGAGAGATTTGATTAAGTTTCTGGTTAATTTGGATAAAGTATTAATACAAGAATTACTAAAGTTTTTCCATGCTCTCTGCAGACTTCTAACCCATGTACCTTCATTCTGTGACACATGATTTTTGCAAGAAAATCAAGTCTTCTAAGACTCTATTGTCTTACTTCTATATCGAATCCAGGGTCACGTAGAGTCAAAGGAATTGGAAGGGGTCTCTGGTGGTCATCTAGTCCAACCTGTTCAGGAATATTTGTTGAAAATTCTTTTTGCTTGCTTTTTTGTTTTATACCCTCTCAATTAGTTTCTTTTCAGCTTGCTAATTCTAGATTTTGCCCTTTTGCTGTGTGTATGTGTATCACTGAAGAATCATTTGACATCAAGAACTTTGGGGACTACTGCTTCTCACAGCTAGAAGCAGCAATGTTCCAGAAAAATATTAGTAATAAAGTATTCTGAAGATACTTATATAAAAACTCCTGGCTTCCTTTTGGAAAGTCAGAGGAAAACTGAAGAAAAAAAGGCATACTATTTTTTTTTTTTAACAGGAATATTCTCTACACAAATTGCTGCTATTCAATATGAACCCATCGATTTATATATATATATATATATACATTTTTTAATCAGTAAAGATTTGTTTAGAGAGTGGCTGGAAAATAGATACATCTATCTGTTCTCAGATAATAAAATATGTCGCAATCGCTAAATATATCTCTGTCAAAAGTTGTGATAATTCAATATCTAAGTGACATCAAAACCTCTCTGGAAACGTTTGTAGAGCTGTATCACAAGGTCTATACACAGTGAAAACTTTCTCTAATAATTATTTTTTACCTTTAACAAGAGTGATAATTTCTCTGTCACATCTGTGTGTGTGTGATTTTCTACACTCTGCTTCCTTAATTCCGCTATGCTCCAGATGAATATACACCTCCTGAACTACTTTTCCAGCCATTTCAGAAATATATAAATAAACCAACAGATCTGTCTTCTATCTGATTTTCTGCTTTTCAAGAGACAAATAGATGGCTCACAGCATGATTTTACCCTGCAA
Organism: Alectoris magna; assembly: GCA_030625065.1. NCBI lineage: Eukaryota > Metazoa > Chordata > Aves > Galliformes > Phasianidae > Alectoris > Alectoris magna. Next base: position 69,298,998 of record CM060560.1, read on the forward strand.
TCCATTCACACAACAATTGTGAGGAGGAACCTATAGGGCACACTCAGCTCTTTTGTGCTCCAAGTAGCACTTGTGGAAAGAAAAAGCACAGTATTTTTCCTCGAACTTTAAAGCCAGAGCAGCTGAATGGGATGGACAAGTGGGAAGAACACTACATAAGTGTATTGTCATAATCTTGTGACTAACTCTTTTCAGAAAGGCCAAACTGAACAGGAGCTGTACATGTGCAGGTGCATGTGCAGGTGCATGTGCATTTCCCTGTGTTTCTGTCCATGTATGTAGTCCCTTGCATATGTGTACAACTAGAAAGATTTGGAAGATGAGAAGTGAAGCAAATGAAGTAATGGCAAGAAGTTAAAATGAATTGGGCAATGTACAATGGACACTCTTACCAAATGTGCATATTCAGTGAAGAATATAACATGGATAAAATGCAAAAGAGCTATCTTCTGTAATTGGTATGAATATGTCATAAATTGGTTGTCCAAAGAGATTACATCCTTGCCCTCAGAATAGAATGCTCTTGAAAACCTGGAATGAGAGTATGAGAGAAGGGTCCAGCAAAAGTCAGAAGCCATTGTAGTAATGGTAGACAAATATTAGGTGTCCATTTATTGATTAGGTCTCCTCAGAAAAGGTGATGTCTGGTACCTATCTAGAAAAGAAAATTTAAAAACATACTATTGGAAATGTATAAATAGCTATTTGAGTGGGCTTTTTTTGTTTGTTTTGTGGTTTGTATTTGTTTGTTGACTTCTAGCATGGCAAATAAAGGTGTAAATTTCACTTCTGGCTTGTAAACTGTGAAAAAAGAACAGCCCACAAAGATGAAGAGATTAAAGATCTGATTGGGTAGATAGGCCTCCATTCCTACTCCACCCCACAGCTACTGGGTGAAAATAAACAAATGGACTTCAGTGTTCTGCACTTGAATACCTGTGAAATATATAATGTAATTTTCAGTGTTATACATACTGTCTCAAGAATTACTGTTAAAAAAAAAAAAAAAAAAAAAAAAAAAAAGGAAGATTTTGTTCTTTCATTGAACAGCACAGGTTCCTATCATTTATATATAACATTTGATAAAATTTTCCTTTAAAACTTTAATACATCTAATAATTTTCACATTGCTCAGATTTTATATCTGATAGATTCTATCTTTAATAGAGAGAACTCCTTAGGAAAACATACTTAGCAACTTGAATATCCATCTTTCTCTACTATACTTACATACATTATTCTTCTACTGAAGAAATAAGACAGCAGTGAGATTTACTTTCAGACTGGATTATAATTAAATTCTGTTGCAGATCTATATTAGCAGAGGAAGTGATTTACTCAGTTCTTGTAGAGAAAATTTTCTGGCTATAAAAGATAACTATTTTTGTGTCACATATTGGAAAAGGTCTAGAAAAGAGTTTGTAAGGAGGAATATAGGTAAAAGTTCCATGGAAATCCCAAGGAAAGACAACTCAATTTTATTACTCCTTGAAAGATGAAAGAAAAAAAAAAAAGTTCTCTAACTAGTTGTGAAGTGATCATATGCTAGTTTCACAAAATACTTGTTAGGTATTTTCTGGTAAAACTTCTCAGTCTTTCTCCTGCACTACTTGTAATTCTTTAGAACTTCAGAATTTTATATGCTGTGTAAATTGCTAGTATCATCATACTTATGCTTTGTTTCTTTCCTGTGATTCTCTTTGCTGTACCTATTACATGTGGAGAAAGTCACCAAAGAAATCTTCTGATGTGGGTAGTTCTTTCTGCGAGATTAATTTTCATAGCTAAACAATAGGTCAAAATTTTCAAATACTTTTGTATTGGATCTATTTTGTTCTGGGAATAAGGGCATGTTTCATAAAGGTATTGGCAATGATAGAGCTGCCTGGGGTAAACAGTCCAGCTCTTCATAAAACAGGTGTGTGTATAATCTTAATTTCATCTTTTCCCACGTGTCCACTGAGACATTTATTCATAAAGTGATTCTCAGTCAAACTGATCTTGCAGTTTACCACAGATTCCTCAGTTATGGTGTTGTATTCTTGTTTACTGCTTTTGTGGAATCCCAACTCATGATTCCTTCTTGCTTCAGGCAAAATCAGACGGAAAGGGACCTTGGTGTGCTGATGGACAGTCGGCTGAATATGAGCCAGCAGTGTGCCCTGACAGCCAAGAAGGCCAATGGCATCCTGGCTTGTATCAGGAATGGTGTGGTGAGCAGGACTAGGGAAGTCATCCTGCCCCTGTACTCGGCATTGGTGAGGCCTCACCTCGAGTACTGTGTTCAGTTTTGGGCACCTCAATACAGAAAGGATGTGGAGGTACTGGAGCAGGTCCAGAGAAGGGCAACAAGGCTAGTGAAGGGCTTGGAAAATCAGCCCTATGAGGAGAGGCTGAGGGAGCTACAGCTGTTTAGTCTGGGGAAGAGGTGGCTGAGGGGAGACCTTATTACTCTCTTCCAGTACCTGAAAGGTGCTTACATAGAGAGCGGGGCTGGTCTCTTCTCACTGGTGACAGGTGACAGGACGAGGGGAAATGGCCTCAAGTTGTGCCAAGGTAGGTTTAGGTTGGACATTAGGAAAAACTTCTTTACAGAAAGAATGGTTAAACATTGGAATAGGCACCCCAGGGAGGTGGTTGAATCACCATCCCTGGATGTGTTTAAGAGTCATTTGGATGTGGCGTTCAGAGATATGATTTAGCAGAGGGTTGTTAGAGTTAGGGTACTATGGTTAGACTGTGGTTGGACTTGATGATCTTTGAGGTCCCTTCCAACCTGAGTGATTCTATGAAAACAAAATTGAACCACGTATTGAAACAGTTTTTTGGTTATACTATCATTAGAGAATGGGGTTTTGTGTTAGATGATATTTTATGCCATTACAGGACAACGAAAGCAAGCTATTCTTTCAGTGGCTTTCATCAGAGCTATTCAGATGGGAGATGATGGACACAGGTACGTGAACAGGACATGGGTTGCTCTAGCACAGAAATGGGAGGCATTATTTCTTCAGAGTACAATATATCAGAAAGAAAACTCAACACTTCCCATGAAGTAAATACTTAGTGAAAACTGTCCATTAATATTGCTCAGTATAGATAAATGCCTTTGAGGCTTAAAAGCTAAGTAGTAAGCTCCAGCAGCAGACATGACACAAGCACAAGCACAACTTGGGTAAGTGGTATTTCAGTGACATGATGGAATTACCAGAGTTGAAGGAGTACTGTTTGTCTGTTCCTGATACAGCCACTGTGGCATCTGAAAATTTGTGGAATTACTAGTAATGGACTTAAGAGACTGAATCTATGCAATAGTGAGAGTCTGGGTCATACAGCAGAAAGTACATTCTGAAGCATAAAGCACAATCCATTTTCTAATTTTTTTTATCTGGTTTGAACAAGTCAGCTTGACATTGGAAAAATCATAATTTTTAGTGGAAAAATAGTATGACGAAAATCTACAAAGAAATGTTAATAGCATTCAGAGATATAACATGTACCATTCTTCAAAAGCATAAAAGAGGCAAAATCATTTCCATGTACTCAATATAAAGTAGATGATGGTTCCTTCACTAAGAGGGCAGTATTTCGAAAAGTACTAAGGAATATTGTATCTTTTTTTCACATGCCACTGCTAAGGAAATGCAAATATGTTTATCTGTGAAATAGATGGAATGATTCAGCTGAAATGTACGGAAGTCCTCTGACATATGGAGTCCTGTTTCTGCACTTTTCCAAAAATTTTCTTTGGTGTATGATATGATTTTCTGACTTAATGTGAAATGAACGGTGAATTATTGCACTTCCTCCAGCCTATATATATGCCTTTGTTGCAGATTTCTATATTCAACTTATCATCTGGTGTTCTTTAGGAAAATGAGCATGTGAAACAATTATATAAGTATTTGAGTCATAAAATTATGTGAGATTTTCATTAACAACAACATTACTTAAGGTTTAATGAGAAAACTCTTTAAAATAAAGACAGAGAAGGGCATGAGTAGGTTTCTCCTGTGAAATTCCTGAAAAACATTCAGATGAAGGACACTGAGTTTCTTTAAAATGAATGCAAGGGTCAAATATAAGTTTGAACTTTTATACTTCGAAGTAGTACTTGGGAACAGAGGCAGAGTGGTTTTAAGAGCATTATTTTGAATTTTTTTCCTACTAAAAGTAAGGAAAACATGTCAGTCACACAGTTTGGGTTTCCCAATGATAAATAAGTCTATTTTAATAAAATGCAATTTTTAAAAATTGTTTCTTATTTTTTACAAGTTGTAAAGAACTTGTGTAGAAAACTCAAGAGATATCCATGAAGTAGAAGATAATTGATAACGGTTGATTATAATTTTGTTCACCAAGTGACAGAGGAGCCAGTGAGGATACGTGCTAGGCTGGACCTCATTCTCACCAATAAGGAGGAACTGGTGAGAACTGTGAAGCTCAAGGGCAGTCCTGGATGCAGTGACCATGAAATGGAGTAGACCAAGATCTTTAGGGTGATGAGGACTGTGTGCAAGCTCGCTATCTTGAACTCCAGAAGAGTAGAGTTTGGCTTCTTCAGTGTTCTCCTTGGTAGAGTACCATAGGATAAACCCTGGATGAAAACCCAAGAATGCTGGCTAATATTCAAGGATCACCTCCTCTAAGCTCAATAGTTAAGCATCCCAAAAACAAGGGAATCAGGCAAAAATGCCAGAAGGCCTACGTGGCTAAACAAGCAGCTCCTAGACAAACTTGAGTATAAAGATTAAGCCTATAGAAGGTGATAGACAAGTGACCTGGGAGGAACACATATAAATTTTCTGAGCAGACAGGGATTAGATTACAAAGCTAAAACCCTGACAGAATGAAATCTGACCAGAGATGTCATGGGCAAAAAGCTCCTATATGTATGTTGATTACAAAAGCAAAACAAGGGAAAATGTGGGCCCACTCCATGAGGAAACAGAAGACCTGGTTACCTAGGATACAGAGAAGGCTAAGGTACATTAGCCAAACCTCCCAAGTTGCAGGGGGCAAACAACACTCAAAGAGTTGTGGTAAATGGCTTAATGTCCAGGTGGAAATCTGTGACAAATGGTGTTTCTCAGGAGTTGCTTTTTGGACCGCAGTTGTTTAACACCTTTGTTAGCAAACAAGTGCAACCATGTGAACATCATGAAGTTCAGCAAGGACAAACACAAAATCCTACAAATGGGTCAAGACTTTCTCAAGCACAAGTACAAACTGAGAAGAGAATGAGAGGAGAGATGCAGCCCTGAGGAGGACCTGAGGGTGTTGATTGATAAGCTCAGTTTGCCCCATGAACATACACCTGCAACCCAGAAAGTCAGTGAGATCCTGGGTGGCGTCAGAAGTGTGACCAACAGGATGAGGTCCAGAGAAGGGCTACAAGTATGATCAGAGGGATGCAGCATCTCTCCTATGAAGAAAGGCTGAAGGGGTTGGGGTTGTTCAACCTAGAGAAGAGGTGGCTCCAAGGAAACCTTATAGTGGCCTTCCAGTACGAATCAGGACCCACAAGAAAGTCACTGGGTGTCTATTAGGAAGCGTAGTGTGAAGAAGGGGTAATGGCTTTAAACTAAAACAGGGTAGATTTAGGTCAGATCTAAGGAAGAAGTGTGACTAGCAGGTTGAGGGAGGTGATTCTGCCACTCTACATTCATGAGACTCCACCTGGATTATTTTGTCCAGTTCTGATCAGGACATGGAACTGTTGGAGCAGGTCTGGAGGAGGGACATGAAGATAATCAAAAGGCTGGAGCACTTCGCCTATGAGGACAGGCTAAGAGAGCTGGGGCTATTCAGTCTGGAGAAAAGAAGGCTCCAAGGTGTTGTTATAGCGGCCTTCCAGTACCTGAAATGGGGGCTGACAGGAAAGCTGGGATGGGACTTTTTGTAAGAGCAGGTAGTGACAGGATGAGGAGAAATGGCTTTAAACTGGAAGAGGGTAGATTTAGATTTAGATATCAGGAAGAAATTCTTTACTGTGAGGTTGGTGAGACACAGGTACAGGTTGTCCAGAGAGGCTGTGGATGCTCCCTCACTGGAAGCATTCAAAGCTAGGCTGGATGGGGCTTTGAGAAACCTGTTCTAGTGGGAAGTGTCTCTGCCTATGTCAGGGGGGTTGTAACTAGATGATCTTGAAGGTACTTTCCAATCCAAACCATTCTATGTGATTCTAAGAAATTTTTACTCTGAGAGCAGTGAGACTGAATCCCTCAATGTCTTCAACATCAGATTGCATGTCACTTTGAGAAATCTATTCTAGTGGAAGGTGTCCCTGACTAAAGCAGCTGTTTGGAACGATATATTCTTTTGGGTCTATTCTGATCTAAACAATTCTATATATAAGTGTGTGAAAATGAAATTAAACAAGATCAGAAAGGGAATGGTCTGACTACAGGTTTAGGCTTTACAAATTAATTTTATGAGCCCTGCTCTTCATAAAAGAGTTGTCTGTTTCTTGTCCTCTTATCAGTAGTTTGAATTTCTGAATGGATCTCTAAGAAAATGTAAATGTCTTTCTTGAAATACAGATTTCGTACTTTTTAATGGCCTCATATTAACAAAAAAAGTATAGACAAAGAAATGAGTTTGACAGAGATACTGAATATGAGGTGTCAAAACTAAATGTCCTGTTACATGGTTAATGTATGACTATACACTAGGAAACCATATGATTAGTTCTAAGTTATTTCATGTTTACCATTAATTGGTAACAAACAAAAAGAAACCACAACTATGTTGATGAGTGTATGTTTCCTATACGGAAAGGAAAATATCTTCCAAGGGATAAACAAAGACTGGATATAATCTTACAGAGTACAGTGCTTACTTTTTATGTAATGTAATTGCATTTTACATAAAAAGTAATGTAATGTTGTTGTGTCTATCTAAACAAATTAAAAGTGGCTAGGCTTACTCCCTAGCACTCGAGTAAGCAAACATATAAAAATTGCTTTCATAGTATGAAAATCTCTCATCTCCATAAAAAGGTGATTTCATGCAAAATGCTTACTGGAAGGTAGAGATGTTTACCACAGTAAACATTGGACTGTGCTCAGGAGTTGCTCAGAAGCATGCTAATAAGTTCAGATAAAAACTATTTGAGGCACTACTTTAAAAATTTAACAATATGCACATTTATATTCTGTCCCAGCAATATTGCCAGGCTCTATTTAATTCACTAGCAGAGATGTATCTGTTGAATTTAAAGTAGCGTGCATACATAATTTATTCACAAGAAAGGTAGGAGAAATCAATGCATTTCTTGTCAACACTGAAGCTTTCAAAACCTAATGTTTCTTTTTCATTTTTTTCCATTTTTCTTTCATTCTTTTCTCCTTCATTTTTTTTTTTTTTTTTCCCCCTCTCTCTTCCTTTTGTCCTCCTTCTTCTTATTACGTGGGGTTTTTTGTGTTTGTTTTTCTTTTTTTTCCTTTCTTTCTAACTCTCCTTGAAGTGGCTTGAAGTGGAAAGTGTAAGTAAACAATCTTTTCTGCTTTTTTGCTGAGACCAGATTTCACCCTGAAATGTCATGAGCTTGTAAAGCATTTTAATTTTCAGCTTGTCAATCTGCAGAGGCCAAATGCCTAGTGTTAGAAAAAACAATATTACTCAAAGTCAGAGGGGCTGAGTAATGTCAAGATGTGGATGCTGCATTCTGCTAAAGATTCTGTTGTCATATAATTACTATGTGAACTTGAAACTATGTAGTCTTCAGTTGGTTTGTAAACTTAAGGACCTGAATTGCAGAAAGGAATTTAAGATTACGTTTCAGAGTATAACTTGGTGTCTGTATTTACAGACATCTTCCTTTTTTAATTTTGTTGTTTTTGTCCTATATTTAAACCTGTGACTTTCACAAATAAGTAATTTGTGATACTGCAATTTCATTTTTTCATAATAGGGCTGCAGAAAATGACAAATTTGCATTGCAGTTATTTTGATCTTAAAACTAGTGCCTCATCTCAAGAAAAAGAAAAATCATTGAATAATTATTTAAATTTTTAAAAACTATGCTATGCTTGTGACAGTGTGAGATATAAGGGAAGAAAAGTGTGGGAAAGGAATTAATTATTGCCAGATAGAATTTTAATGTTCAAATTTTGTAGTTGTCTGCAGCCAGCTGATTTTCTGGAGCCTCCTTTCTCTTTGACTGTCATGTCTGCTTCATAGCACCTGCATTATGTTTGCTCTTGTTGTTGCTCTGTTGGTTGACCAAATCGAAAGATAAATGAAGTATTAAGGAAGCAAGAGCAGCTGAGCCACTAGCTTCATCAGAGTGCTCTGGGACTGTCTTCAGCTTTTGATAAGACTGCCACAGCCTGTGATTGCATCTCATAACTGTTTCTTAGTTACCAGTCACAATCAAAGTCAGAATAAAGGAATTGTGGGAAAGCTAGATAATGACCTTGGCAAGTGTCTAGGAACAGAACTGAGAAATTATTTAGAGCACTTGCCTTCAAGGGATAATTTGGCAATAAAACTATAAAGCAGGTTTGTGTGAGCAACGCTGAAATTAGCAATAGACTTTTAAATATTAAATCCTCCTAAAAATAACTGCAGATGAAGTAAGGGAGAATAACCTCAGGGACCTATTTTCCACCTCAGTTGAAAACATACAATTCTTGGTTTAATAACAAAAGACATCTTATTAAATTGCATTAGGGTGAGTTTGTTGCTTAGTGCAGGTGTCAGGCTGGCAGTGTTGTTAATACCTACTGCAGCCACATATGCCACTATGAAAAGCCATCCAGCATTTTAGGACAAGTGACATGCATGTATTATCTCCTCAGGTTCTGAGTACATTTAATTAAATTTAACAGTAGTAAAAAATGACTTCATATAATTTATACTATTTGTGTATAGATATACAGATGAACATACACTCAAGGATCACCTCTTCAAATAAGTATTCAGGGAGGAAACACAACAGTGGATCGTGTATCTTCTGTCATACCAGGTGATATAATATTTGCAACACAGAGTGCTGAATCTGAAACAAAGAGAGAAAAAGTATCAAAATGAGCACATACTGTAAAACCTCATTGTATTCAGGTTCAATCTTTGTTATAGACTGCAAAGGTGTTAGAAAAGGATCATTGAGTTCCCATAAAAAATGCTCTTTTAACTATGGCTATGAGAATCATCCACTTCTGTCAGGATTAATATCATCTCTGCTGACCTTGTTCTGAAGAGCTTTACAGTTTGTGTGGGGGTAATTCTGGCTCAAATGAGGCAAATATTATCTGGAAGAAACCTATATACATTTTTCATCAACCTTCATATGTTAGCCTAATCATTGTTCAGGCAAATATGCTAAAAAATATGAAGAGTAAGCCAGATCTACGACAGTCAATACTTCTGTCTACTGAAATCCATCTTTACCCGAATTTGCAAGAGAAAGTGCTTACTTCTTAGCTTTTCTTTTGCTCACTGTCATGAAGAACCTCAGGTTTTAAAAAAGATAGGTGATTCAAAGAGAACCATCACTGAGCTGGCTGATCGAAGTATCTATTTATTATAGGTGCTCCTTTTTTTATTCATGTTCATTTTCCGTGTGGATCAGTTCTGATCTCCGTTGTTTTCTCATTAGCAAACAGGGTTTCTAATATACACAATACAGACTGAGAAAGTATTATCATACTTGTCTTCTCGTGTGTGCTGCAGTTTAGTCAAGTGGTAAGTCTATCTTTTTGGCTGTAGAATCACAGAATCATAGAATAGTTTGGGTTGGAAGGTACCTTTAAGATCATCTAGTTACAAAACCTCTGCTATAGGCAGGGACGCTTCTCCCATTTGCCCCTACATGTCAACAGAACATTCCACAAACACTTCTTCAACCTTTCATGTGGGTGCTTATCCAATCAGAGCTGTGAGCTGTTCTTTCTTCTTTCTTTCTTTCTTCTAAAGGTGTGCTCGGTTCTCATGCTGTTTATCTTGCTTCACAGCTGCTGCTCCATACAGTCCTTCTTGTATTCCCACATCTGTTCCTGCTTCCACTACCTGTAAACATTCTTTTTGGGCTTAAGCAAGTCCAGGAGCTCCTTATTGATCCTCAGAGGCCTCCTGGCATTCTTGCCTGCCTTCCTTTTTCTCAGGATGCATCGTGTCTGGACTTGGAGGATACAGTCCTCAAATACTGACCCGCTGTATTGGACCCCTCTTCACTCCCATGTCAACCTGCTAGGCAGCTCCCTGAAAAGTTCAAAGTCTGCTCTCCTGAATCTAGAGTAGCAAGCTTGCAGTGCAACCCCTTTGATACCCTGAGGATATTGAATTCCATCATTTCATGGTCACTACAGCCAAGGCTGCACTTGAGCTTCACATTCACCAGCCCCTTCTGGTTGGTGAGAACAAGGCCTGAAACAACACCCTTCCTCGTGGGTTTCTGTTCTACTTGGAAGAGGAAGTTTTCATCAACACATTCCAGGAACCTCTTTGATTTCTGGTGCACTGCTGTGTTGTCCCTCCAACAGATACTGGGGTGGCTGAAGTCCCCCATGAGGACCATGTTTTGTGAATGTGAAGCTGTTCCTATCTGTTTATAGAGGGCTGTTTAGTTACAGTAATCCAGTTACTCAACATCCTCCCTAAGTATAAAGTACAGGCTGACCTTGAGCACAACAGCTGTAACTAATAGATGCTGGAGAATATAGAGAGGAATGACTCTAATATTACAGACTTCTTTCTTGTTTGTTTGTTTTTTCCCTAGTCATTATCACTATCTACTACTCTTATCTCTTCCAACCCCCAAATGTTTTCTTCGTGTTTGTTACTGGGTTTTACTCCCATATGTCTTGAAAGAAGACATACATTTCTTTACCCCTGCTTTCCTCTACTTGGCTTTTTAGGACCCAGAAGGCAAATGACATAAAGTGCTACAGTGCCAGACTACGGCCTTCAAACACAGCATTGTTACTGGGAAACATTACAGTCACAACTAGGTCACCAGAAATTCAGTTTCTAAACAAAAAATGGTGAAATATGAGAACTTAAAGGGAACCTCAAAGCTTAGGTTACTCAGAAGTGCAGTCTACCCAGCACAACCTTCATTCAACTCAGCCTTGTCAAGCTTCACTAGTAATTTCATGTTGATATGGTGGGATTATGAATATGATCATTCACGTATGAATATCAGGGATTCAGGTGAATTAAAAGCTCTTGCACAAACATTCATGCAACGAAACACCTGTACAAATGTCCATGATGAAACTTGGATTGAAAAGAGTACCAGGGTAAAGCTTAATTTCACAGCTCATTGAAATCTTTGAGAGCCTTTAGAGTAAAACCACTGGGTTTGTTCAGAGAATGAGGTATTATAGAAGAGTGCTCAAGTATGTCCCAAAGGTTGTAGAACTTCATTCACAATAGAATAATTAGAATAATAAGAAGAAAGATGTGATAATATTTCAGGAACAACTAAGTGAGGTTATAGCTCTGAATAAGTTATTGATGACAAATTATTTTGTATTAGCTTTTCTATAGAAACAGCATTTTCATACTTGTTCATCCTAATGTAAACAAGAAGGGCTTTTTATTTTCTTTTTTTCTTCCTGTTGTTGTTGTGGTATTTTTTGGTTTTGGGGTTTTTTTGTTGTGTATGGTTTTGTTTTGTTTTGTTTTGTTTTTGTGAGAAAAAAAAAAAAAAACGGTGAAGTACACCTTAGATGAATACATGTGTATTCACACAGAGAATCATGGGATGGTTTGGGTTGAAAGAGGCATTTACAACCTCCAGTTCCAACCCCCCTACCATGGGCGTGGCTGCGCCCCACCAGCTCAGGCTGCCCAGGGTCCCATCCAACCTGGTCCTGAGCTCCTCCAGGGATGGGGCACCACAGCTCCTCTGGGCAGCTGTGCCAGTGCCTCACCACTCTCTGAGTAAAGAATTTCCTCCTAAGATATGTAGGTATACACATCCATATATAGACAGATAGATTGATAGTATATGCATGCATATGTATATACATTTATGCATATGCATATAAATACATAATATACTGTGAGAACAACTAAAGAGTTATTACTAGTATAGCTCAAATTATTACAAAGGAAAGAAGAATATTAAATTTTTCTATAGGAAAAGTCTCAGTAATACTAAGAATGCATTTGAAATTGTAACTCAGTTCTCTTTTTATACCCCTTATCCTGGTGTTACACTCATTCTTTCCCTGCTCCTCTGGCTCCTCATGTTTCATGATGGTATTTGGGTAGGCATGTGGGATTTTACAGAGAGTTACTGGTATCTGGAATCCTTCACTGGGTGGAATATGTTGTTTATCTTTATGATTTCTTCTTCACTGTAGGAAGAAAACAACATTTGGGATCCTTTTTGTATGCTTGTTAAAACAATGTTTGTCTTCCTTCAGTTGTCTGAAGCTTCCTGTTACGTATAAATTGACGTGTTGTGCATTTATACATGATAGATTCTACTTTTATTTTTTATTTTATTTTATTTTATTTTGCTTGTTTGTTTGCTTTGTTACCCCAAAAAGCACTTGGCTCCTGCACTGTATTTTTTTACCTAATCATGACTCAGTAGCTCATAGTATTCCCTGGGGCTATGCCAATGCCTACTCTTTATCCTTCATGGAGGTACTTTTCCACTCTGCACCCTATATCACCACTTGTCAAGAGACCTGTTGTCATATCAGGACAGTGCGTTAGAGATATAAATGTCTCGTTTTACATGGAATAGCAGCAGAGAAACTGCTTACTGCTGCTGTCTTTATAAAAATGTGGTTGTACCCCACAGAAGAAAACAATCCCGAAACTAAAGAGCTATAGGTACATGGTTAAGTAGAGAAATTGTTGTAACATTTAAACCAAGAAATACAAAGTTGCAGGCAGGTCAAGAAGGGTTCAGAAAGAGTAAATTATGCAAAACTCAGTCATGAGACTTTACAAGTTCAGTAAAGAACATGTTTTGAGCTATGGCAACTCTGTATTTACAGAGCCACATGGTAATAGTGACTTGCATTTTTATCACTAAATAAATAAATAAATAAATAAATAAATAAAATATTGAGCAGAAGCATGTATAATGATAAAACAGAATATTCTCAATTTTAAGAGTATTCTGAACCCAAACAATTTGCATGCGTTGACAATTGTCATGCGTCTTGTCATCGTGGTATGAAGGTTTTGGTAGAAGCATTACCTGTGTCACAATACTTCCCTGGGAAGTAATATTTAGCAACAGTTAGAGGGGAGCTAAGGGAGAATTCCTGTGGAGAGCCACCACTCCTGTGTGAAGGGTAATTCACACTGATTATTTCACTGGGCTGTCAATGGAAAAGAAAGGGAGAAATTAAACAAATTTGACAGCATCAGGATCATAGATAATTGTTCCCCCATTCTCAGCAATACACGTGCAGATCCATAGACAGCACACTCCAGATCTATTGCTGTCATGAATAGCAAATGATAACAGACAGTTCTGTACTGAGAAACCTAGTTGTTTGTTTGAGGTGAATACTTGAATTTGACATAAAAATAACAATAATTTTTAAAAAGGAATAAGGAAGACACTGTTATCAAGAAAAGGATCTATAATTTTTTACTTATTCTGAAGGAAATAAGATCCCTACAATGCTTAAATATCATTAGTGGTCTGAAGATTCTATAAAGTTTAAGTAAGACTGTTTATGCAGCAGCAAATACTTTCCACTAATTATTTTCATTTAGATTTTATTTTCTTCCTGAAAATTGTTTATTATATTGCATAATTTGTACAGATATCAATGACAGCATTACTCTGAAGATCAGAACCACTGAAGAGTTCTTTTGTGAGCAGACTATAATGGAGCGGCAGTAAGTGCTCCATCCTTAGGGCTGGCTATTAATCATACAAACAAATTCTAGAATAAGTTGTCAAACGCATACAGAAAAAGACACAATAAAAGCAACAACTGAATTCATAAGGAAAAGGAATGCACAATTCCTTTCTCAGACCTAGAAAGAAAGTGTTTTCTTGGATAATAACTACTCAGACCAGAGAGTGTTTTTATTAACCTATCATTAAACAGTTATCTTAATATAGCATATCACATGACTGTGCACGAAGAGCTTACAAGCACAGATTTAGAAACTGTTGAAATATTGTCCTAATGTTCACACAGTGATGAAAGTTAACAAAGTATGAAGAAAGGAGGTAGGAGGGAGAATAATTAATTGACTGAAAAGCAGAGGATATGTACTAAACATGAGAAGTAGCAGTGGAAAAGAGAAATTTAGAAACAATATTATCAATACAATAGTTGTTAAGCAAGATGGGGCTTGAGGAAAAAAAAAATGGAAAATCCTTCACATTATGAATATAGATTTTATTCATCTATCTATCTATCTATCTATCTATCTATCTATCTATCTATCTATTTATTTTGGACTATCACACTACTGTCTTTCATGACAATAGATAGACAATTAGAAAGAAATGAGAAAAGTGTTTCAGTTCTGAATTTAAGAATTAAAGGGTTGTTGTGTGCTTACTTCTAACAATTGTTGTCTGTTTGAATGAGTAAAGCACACAGTACTTAAAGCAGACCAAACTGTTTTAAATGTCCATTGCATAGGAACATTTGCTGTTTCTTTGACAATAAGAGTTTGCAGGGTAGAATTTTTAAATCCATGCAATGCTGAGAAAAAATAAAATAAAATAAAATAAAATAGATATGCAGTAAGTAATATTTACATTTCAGGAATAGGTAGATAAATAAATACAGGTAGAAGTAGAAAACAGCAAGACTGTAAAATGAGCACTGTAGAAAATTTAAAAAAAAAAAATCATTAATGCATGGAAAATACACAGTATTTTTTCTCTGTTAACAAGAAATATCCATCTTCACAGAAACACCATGCATATATATATAAAAAAAGAGAAAGGTAAAATGCATTGTAATTATGATAATATCTGAAATCACTCTTTTCAGAACAGTGAAGAGTCTACTTGTCTATCTATTTATCTATCTATCATCATGAACTATCTATTTATAGTCTGTGACAAGTGTCTGGCCTACACTGCTATTCACAAGGCTTTTGCAAGATAATTGCTAAGGTCTGTGAAATAACCACATCTCTATGTAAACAACTTATCACACTTACTATAACACGTAAAATAATAGCAAGAAACAAACTCAGATGTAACAGTTTGTGATTAAAAGACTTTTAAAAGATTTTCAAAATAATGCCAAAATAGTGTCATTTAAAAAATCATAATTCACAGTGAAATAAAATTAGAAAATTTAAATATCCAAAGTACAATTCCATGTTAATTGAAACTTTATTGTTGCAAAGAAACAAAAAAGTTATACGCTAAATAAAAAGAATTTTATGAATCACATCAATTAACATTTCTCAAAATACCAATGGATACCATATAAATACTGAAGAAAGAATTGTAAACTTTATGTTACATATTAATTTGACATTTAATCCAGGAAAGAAATTAATGTCTTTTTCTTGTCTGCTTTTTAAAGGGTTACAGTTCAAATATTAGACAGTGCTCAATAGTGAAAAGTCTATGTGCTCCAAAAGAATTTACAACTGGTCAATTTTACATTTTCATCTACATCATTAGCCTCATTAACCCTAAAATATTTCATTTTGCGCATACCTACCAGACTTGAAAAATTGTTGTGTAAACTGTCATCCTTGTGCCTCAAATTTGCTTGCCAGTTCTCACTGTTATGTTTGTGAAAATAAAATAAAGTCTGACAACCCCTTTGACCTCAGCATAGACTGAGTCTCCACAAAAGAACTCAAAAAAGTTTGCAGACACTTTCGTCTCCACTCCCCCTAAATCCTGATTGTGTGATTTAACTTCTAAGGAGAGGTTGAGGAAAAATGATATCTAAAGAGCAGCATCTAAATGGACAGGTTCTAGCCATTTGTACTATAATCTGGCCAGGTCAGAAAGGAGAACAGTTATAATTTTTCTTCCATGAAAATGAGAACTATAGTAATTTTAAGTTTCCAGAGAAATTAGCAACACCTGAAATTCCTTGGAAAATGTTTGGGCAATGGCTAGCCATCATCCTTTAATACTGAAACAGTATTTCTTTCATGTGCTGGTAAATAGAGATGAAAATGCCTCAACCAGGCATGTGCTTGTATTCCAAGTATTCTTTTTCTATTTAATTAGGGCTATATAACAATATAATTGGCATTAGATTTAGAAAACAAAACAAAACAAAATAAAAAAGCAGTCTACTCTTCATTTAATTCTATTATTCAATCTGGAATTATCGCACTACTATTACTACTACTTTTATTTATTTATTTTATTTTGTATTCAGACCGTTCAGGATCACATAAATAAGCTCTAAATCACTCCTCTTATTTACCTAGTATAATATGTGCAATACTGTTTCCCATAGTCACTACTTTTTATCTTAGATATGTAGCTATCCTGCTTTTTTCCATTGCATCATTTAGTTTTAGCAGTTTAGATTATATGAACTTTTCTCATCTACCTGTCCAATTTGTTACTTTAATTCTGATAATTTTGAAAACCAACCGAGGGGTTAAATATATGATGAGACAAATTGAAGCAAAGAAATATGTACAGATTTCTGGAAGAATGAAATGAAGTAATGCACTCAAACAGATTATTTCAGGACGTAGATTGATTTTTTGTGGTTTGTAGTTGTTTCTCCTTTTGTATTTGTTTTGTCATTTATTTTTAATGGCTAAAATTTCACTTGCAATCACAAAACAATGTATTGCTGTCTAAGATTCAAGAAGATATCAAAATTACAGTAAAGTAAATGTAATCTATTTTTGTCCTTTGTTACATAAGAAATTTAAATGTTAATAGACAAATTTGTGTTCTGTATTTTGTCCATCTAAATAATTTCTGCTTTTATCTTGAAGACAAAAATGAAAGGAAGTGAACACCATCATACTGATGATGATAATGATAAGAAGCTAGGCATTGTTCTGTTTATCACCTTTACACAAACAAGGGTTTACTTCAGGTTCTTCACCTTCAGAGCCTACCAGAAAAATAAAGGATTAACATGCAGACAAGTGGAGGTTTGTAATAGATATTTTGTCATTTGTTTTTCCCTGTTCACTGTTTTCAAATTCTGCAATGTACTATATAAGTAAAAATATCAGAATATGCCACAGTTTTGGGGAGAAAGAAAAAAAAAAAAAAAAAAAAGAGAGAGCGAGATTTATTTACAAGATATTTAATATTC
The DNA here is from genome assembly GCA_030625065.1 of Alectoris magna. Lineage (NCBI taxonomy): Eukaryota > Metazoa > Chordata > Aves > Galliformes > Phasianidae > Alectoris > Alectoris magna. The sequence goes on from CM060560.1 coordinate 69,316,211, forward strand.
ACAAATTATAGTTTTTATAAATTTGAGTTAGGATTTTTGTGTCCTAAAATACTGGAAAAAATATGTTTGGTTACAATGTAGCAACTATACAGAGGTTATTATGTTCTGCCAGAGTGAGTTCATACCTGAGGAACCTTCAAAAGACTTAATTTTCAAATTTTATACCTCTGTGTTTTAATCAGAGAGTCAATTTTGAAATTTTTACTGCAATGTCAGATGTGAACTTTAATTTTTTCTTTAACTTGTTTGTTCAATCTCTGTGAATTAGACAGTATATAAAATGATTACTTGTAACACTGTCATGGTGAAACTGAAGTCATCTAATTACTCTTCGTATTATGTTCTCTGAACTCAAAGACAGCTATAATTTCTCAAATCTTTGGATCTCATAGTAAGAACACCCGAGTTTCTAAAATTAAGTATCTGTGATGCTCTCTTTGCTGTCTATTCTGGCAGAACAGAGATACAGATGGTTATTAAGATTTTCTACTTGCATGTCTATAAAGTACATTGCTATCAACTCCTTAATAGCAAGTGCCTAAGATACCTCGTATTTCTTGGAAACTTATTAGCACTTGCATTCTGTAATACTTTGTATCTTCACTCTGGTGTCAGACTAGTTTATATATTATAAATTGACAACTGAAAAAAAAGGCCAGAAAATATGAATTAACTATGTACCTTTTATAATTCATTTTTGTCAATTAATTCAAATTAGGTTCCTACCACATAGCATTTCCTTGAAGTGGAAACTATTCTGTTTCATTCTGCCCTGCTGATTTTTGTTTTGTTTTGTTTATTTTGTTTTAATTTTGGAGAAGGGAGAAGGAAATTATATGTATGTTTGTTTTTTACCTGAAAAATTATAATCCATATCATATCCATATCACTTCTAAGATAGTTGCCTTAGTTTAATACTAGTTCTAAAATCCATTATCTGTTTTTTCTTGAGACTTAAAAAAACTGATACAGTAGGAAACGACAGTCCTCCAGTTGTATAAAAATTGCATAGGACAATAAAAAGTCATAAAGCTATGAATGTGATGAACTAGGGAAACAGTTTTCCAGAGCAGATGAGAAGAAAAATAATAATAATAATAAAAAATATATATATATATTTGTTGTTTATATATATATATATATATAAACAAAAACCAAAAACCAAAACAAATATATGTGTATATAGTTGTGTGTGTGTATATATATATATATATATACATATATTTCTGTAAAGAACACAGTGATTTTCTAGCTGTTTCTCTGAAGTGCAGTCTTTGTAGTCAATAGGTTTGACATTCTCAACTTTTATGTAGAATACTGAAAGGTCAGTACTCTGAAAAACAAACACCTGAAGAATTAGACTATACTAGTAAGAGCATTTGTGTTGAAAGAATGAATCTTGGTCCTATTTCCTTCTCCAAGACCTTGTATTGAATGTTCTAGCTTATATAAAATGTACAAAAAGAAGAAACAAGCTAAATTCTTCTGATTCAATGAAGTAAGAATATTCCAAGTATAGACTTTCACGTTAAACCTTGTTTTTCTTTCTCTTCTTATTTCACCCACTATTTTTGTTTTGTTTTTGTTATTAAAAAAAAAAAAAAAAGAAGTTTCAAAAGGAGGAGTGGATGGAGAGTACCCTACTTCTCAGTATAGCCAACACGTAGAGTACAAAGGATGAAGCATTAGTTCCAGTGCTGCTGCACTGCTTTACACTAGAGTTCTGTTGTATACCTGGCTTGCTTGATACCATCTCCACTATTTACTCTTCCCTTTCTCTCTGATTTAGGAGTAACTGACAGGTGTATCAGCATTATTTCACTTCACAATATCAGAAGGACATAAAAGGATTAGAAAAAGTGCAAAGGAGGGCTATGATGGTGGTGAATGATATATGGGATAAGATATATGCAGAATGACTGAGGTCTCTAGGCTTGCTCAGCCTAGTGAAGTGGAGATGAGGAGAGGCCTCATGGAAGTCTACACTTCCTCATGAGGGGAGCAGAGGGGCAGCGCTGATCTCTGCTCTCTGGTGACACTGAGAGGACTTGATGATCCTTCTGGGTCCAGTCCAACTTCAGCAGAATTTCAGATTTGCCGGAATATTTTTAAATGTCACTCAATTTTTATCAGGAAGACGGTTCCTTTCCTGTGTAGAGACAGTGGTTTTCTAGCTTTTTCTGATGTGGTAAAAAAGAACAGATTAAAGATGGTAAGTATTAAGGGTGCTATGACAGAATGAGTAACATATGGTATATGGACAACATTTTAGCTCCTAAATATCCCAGTAGAAAGGAGATGATAGGCTGGTGAGTGGCTAGTCTTCTACAAGTTCAAGAGTATACTCTGCACAATACTGTAGTACTTGCATTTGTTATGGACTGAGCTGTGGCACCTACTATCACTGATGTCCATTGCAAATCTGCCATCTGAATGAGGGAGCAGCTGCTCAGTGTTTGCAAAGTATGTTTTGGGTAGCTCAATCACCAAACATTTGTGCACAAGCTCTTTATCTGGGTTTTCTGGGCAACAGGCAGACAGCTAAAGTTCCTGCCCAACACAAGTGCATGTAATCCAAAACTCATGAGTAAGAAGTTGATTCCTCCCCTTTTTATAATCCCCTTTTAAATGCTGGAAGGCTGCAATGAAGTCTCCTCTCCTTCTCTTCTCCAGGCTGAACAAGCCCAACTCCCTCAGTCTGTCTTCACAGGAGAGGTGCTCCAGCACTCTGAACATCTTTGTGACTCTCCTCTGGACCCTCTCCAAAAGCTCCATATCTTTCCTGTACTAGGGGCCTCAGACCTGGATGCAGTACTCCATATGGGGCCTCATGAGGGCAGAGTAGAGAGAGACAATCACTTCCCTGTCCCTCCTGGCCATCCAGGATACCGTTGGCCTTCTGAGTTGTATGAGCAAACTGCTGGCTTATGAACAGTTTTTAATCCACCAGGACCACCAGGTCCTTTTCCATAGGGCTACTCTCAAGGAGTTCTTCTCCTAGTCTGTACAAGTATCTAGGGTTACCCCGACACAAGTGCAAAAAATGCTGAACCACATTAGGTTCACACAGGCCCATCTTTTGAGTTTGTTGAGGACCTTCTGGATGGCTTCCCTTCTTTCTAATGTGTCAGCATCTCATCTGTGTCAACAATGTCCTCCATGTCCTCCTTCTCCATAAAGGTGAGTTAAAACTTGGAACATGTAGGGCTAGGCAACTGTATTCTTTTGTCTCCCTGTATAACAAGATAGCAGGGAGAATCACAGGCCATTTTGGAGAACTCCGCTATCAGCTCACAATACTTGAGACAGCTGTCTGCATCAATCATCCAGCATTTGACCATGACCATGTACACATCAAGGGTACAAATGGGGGGCTAGGGCAAACAATCACCCTTCCCCAAGACAGAAGAGATTTCAGTTGCAGGGATCCCGTAAGGGTCAGACCCAAATGTCATCAGCTGCCAAACTATCACACTATAACACCAGACGTTAACTATCATGAGTGTAAATCCGATGTACAATTGACTCCTGCACCATCCGTTTAATAGAAGCCTATTTACGAAAGATAGTTAAAAATGTCTGTTCACATTGTATCTATTTTTTTTTTTCCTTGTCACTGACACTTTTTCCTGTTTCCTTTACTTCATACATCTGGACACATGACTGAAATTGGATCCTTCAGTAACTCCAAGGCCTTTTCCTTCCTAGGTCAAGAAGTTTAGCCAGATTTTCTAAGACAACTACAAACACAGAAGGCATTGAGAAGAGAATAACTAAATCCTCTGATTCAGTAGAAAACCCATGAGTTTAAAAACTATGATACTAATTTTTCTATCAGGCAAATCAAATCCTTTAAAATACTGAAGACTAAATTCTACTTAGTGCTACATAAAGGACTAAAGCTGTACCAACTCTTGCACAGTTTCACTGGAAGGTAAACCACATCGATATATTTATTTGTTTGCTTGTTTATTACAAAGGAATATTACTAAGTGTAAAAGTGGGGTCTCTGGAATGCTATAGAACAAGTGAAATAAATCAGACTTACCAAAGTCAATATAAGTCAACAAATGAGGACCAGTAATACTTCTGTACCTTTATGGAAAGGTAAATTAGATCTCTGTGGGATAAAGTGAGGCTTTGAACACCTGAAAAAAACATTAAGCATTTCCTGAAATAAAATTTTCATTTTGCTCTGCTTCTTTTTTTTTAATGACATAACCTATGGTGTTCAGTGGATGTCAGACTGAATGAGTTGATTGAAAATTAAGTTTCCAGAAGGGCATATATTAATGGAAGTGAATTTCTACTCATTGCAACAATTACATAGGAATTCTGCGTCCAAGAAAACATTTATTCAGTTATAAAGAGAATTAACTTCCTATGTATTCGAACAAAACCAAAGAACACAGCCTTAGTTCAGATGATCCAACACTTACTGAGCCTTGAAATGACTACTGCTGGAGTTGTTCTGGAGCATGTCAACGTGGAATGTATGTAGTAAGCACTGTAAGCTATCTATACACAGATTTTTGAAATAAAATCTTATCTATCTTTTTCACTGAACATCAACATACAGTGTATGTTCAAATCTAAATGCGGCACATACTCAATGTTCCAAAAATAATTTCTTTCCTTCTAAGAGAAACTGTACTAATGGCATGTTTGTCACAACAGCAAATGCTTGTGGTTCTTAAAACATAGCAACCACAAATTCATAGAATCCTATAACTATTTGAGTTGGTACAGACCTTTAAAGGTCACCTAGTCCAACTCCCCTACAATGAACAGGAACACTTACAGCTAGATGATGTTGGTCAGAGCCTCTTCCAGCCTGACCTTGAACGTCTTCAGGGATAGAGTACCTCTCTGAACAACCTGTTCCAGTGCCTCACCTTATTTAAAAAAATATATATATATTCCTTATATCCAGTCTAAATATCCCTTTTTTTCATTTGAAACCATTTTGTCTTGTCCTATCACCCTGCTAAAGTGTCTGCCCCCTTCAATATTATAACCCTCTTTTAGATATTGAAAGTCTACTCTCAGGTCTCTCCAAAGCCTTCTATTCTCCAGTCTGGACAGCCCCAGCTCTCTCAGTCTGTCCTCACAGGGATGTGTTCCACCCCTTAATTCATTTGTGTGGCCATCTACTGTGGACGTGCTCCAGCAGGTCCACATCTCTCTTGTACAGAGAACTAAACATATGGACACAGTACATCAGGTGAGGTCTCATCAATGCAGAGTAGAGGGGTAGAATCACCTCCCTTGACCTGTTGGCCAAGCTTCTTTTGATGTAGCCCCAAGATACGGTTGGCTTTTTTGGCTGTGAACGCACATTGCTGGCTTGCATCCAACTTGCCACCCATCAGGACACAGTACTCCAGGTCCTTTTCAGCAGAACTGTGCTCCATCCTTACATCCCAAACCTTGTGTTGACACTGGAGGTTGCCATGACTCAGGTGCAAGACCTTGCAATTTTATTTAGTGAACTTCATCAGATTCACCTGGGCCCAATATTTGATACTGCCTAGGTCTCTCTGGATGGAATCCTGTCTCTTGGATGTGTCAACTGCACCACACAGTTTGGTGTCGTCAGTAAACATGATGAAGGTGAGCTCAATCCCACTGTCAATGTCACTGATGAAGGTATTAAAGAGAATTGGTCCCAGTACTGACCCCCGAGGGACACCATGCATCACTGATCTCCATTGAGGCACTGAGCCATTGACCACAACTCTCTGAGTACTACTTCTCTTCTAGTTCCTCATCCATTGAACAGTCCACACTTCAAAACCACATCTTTCTGTGTCAAAAGTCTCACTGAAATCCAGGTAGGTGACATCAGTGGTTCTTCCTTTGTTCAGTGATACACTTACGCCACCATGAAAACATGACAGGGTTGGTCAGGCAGGACCTGCACTTGGTGAAGTCATGCTGGTTATCCCCAGTCACTTTCATCTCTTCAGTTTGCCTTAGAGTAACTTCCAGGAGGCTTCATAATCTTCACTGGCACAAAGGTGAGGCTAACAGGTCAATAGCTCCCTGTGTCATCTTTTTTACTCTTCTTAAAAATGAATGAGATACTGCCTTTTTTTCCAGTCACCAGGGACATCACTTAAGTGTTATGATTTTTCTGATATCATCAACTGTTCCCTCAGGAATCAAGGACTCTCATTGTGACCCATAGAATTGTGGATGTTAATGTGTTAATGGAGCTCTTTTGCCAAGAAATAAAAGAAAAAAGAAAAAAAAGTATGAATATGTATAAAAGAAAATAAAACATTCGAAGAATCGTATCACCTTCAAAAGGAGAATAAATAAATAAATAAATAAATACATATTTTTTTTATCACTGTTGATTCAAGTAAATTTAACTTTTTTTATAAAGGATGGGATATTACATACCTTAATATAGATCCTAATCTTACTACAGTTCAGCTCTGTGCAAGATTTTAAAAATTGTATATTAAATGACGTTTTTTTAATGAAGAACTGTAATAATAAATGAGCTCACCACAGGAATTGCAGAAGAGTCTTTTAATTTTGGTGTTCTAAAGAAATAATAATCAAAATCTTGATGATGAGGCACTAAGAGTACTACATACCTTTAATGAATATATTATAAACAGTTAATTTTAACTGAAGTGGAAGCAGATGCTCTCATTTAAGATTATGCAATAGCAATCTGGTAAATTATTGTGTTCTGATTAATTATCTAACTTGTTTTATTGGATAGTATTTTCTTTATGTTCAAAAACTTTTAAAACATAATTAATTTAGGTCCTGACCCAAGATACCATTTAAATGAAGGCTTCCTTTGCAGTATAAATCAAAATGAAGAGGTGTCTCCACCATGTAGACATTTATCATTTGTTTTTTCTTCTTTCTCACAAAGGCTAAAAACCATTGTTTCAGTCTTTCCAGGTGACAGAATAAATAAAATACAAATTTACAATAAAATTTCATATATATATATATTTACTTTCCATCATATTTGAAAAGTCATGGCAGTCAGGCAAAATAACTTCCAGTGACTGGAAAAGGGGAAACATAGCATTCATTTTCAAAAAGAGGACCTAATATACTAAGGTTCAACAAACCTCATTTCTGCCTGCTAAGACCATAGGGAAAGTCTTTCTGGAAAACATGCTAAGCCACATGTGTACACAGGGAAGTGATTGGAGAGAGCAACATGGCTTCACAAAAGACAAAGGATGCCTGACTGACTGGTGGCAACATTTGCAGACATGGTAAGAGCAATCACTGTCGTCTCTCTTTACTTGTGCAAAACCTTTGGTAAGATCCCACATAACATCCTTGGCTGTACATTGGTAAAATATGGAGTTGATTAGGAATATGGTGGAATAGGAATTAGTGGATGGTCACACCCAAAGTCTTGGGGTCAATGGTTCATTTTTCAGGTAGAGAGATCAGAGATGTCCCTCAGGGATACATAGTACACCCAGTACTGTTTAATATCTTCAGTGATGACATGACCAGTGGGATTGATTGTACCCTCTGCAGGTCAATGGATGACACCAACCTGAGTGGTGTAGCTGATGCTTCAGAGGAGATGCAGGCCTCAGAAGTTCAACAAACCAAGTGCAAAATTCTGTACCTGGGTCAGGGAAGTCTCAACACCAGTACAGACTCAATTATAAATGAATTGAGAGCAGCCCTGTGGAGAAGGACTCTTAGAAAGTGGATAAAAAAGTAGATATGAAGCAGCAAATGTGTCCTTGCAGCCCAGAAAGCCAATTGTATCCTGGACTGCACCAAAAGAAGTGTGGCAATCGGGTCAAGGGATGTGGTTCTTCCCCTTTACTCCACTCTCAATACACTCTGAAGTATTGCATACTGCTCAGAAGCCCCCAGAACAGGAGGGAGGAGGTCCAGAGGGAGCATACAGCCAACACATGCTATACATTCTTTAAAAATTCCTACGTGTACTGTATGAATCACTTACAACATTTAACATAAATAGGTAGTCCAAAGCTGAATATCAGAACTTGGTCATCACTGTGTATTCAGCACAGAATAGATTTTATGAATTCAGTCTTACTGAAAGTCATAGCAGGCTATCAAATGCTGCAATGTTTATATCTGAAATATTAAGTGACTTTTAAAGTTTGGTCTTGTCCTTGACCCAGTTAACACATATTATGAACCCAGAATGATACATTAAAACAGGTACAACTCTATAAATAGAGTTTTTTACAATATAAATAATTATTGACAATAAAAATACTATTGAAAAAATATATTAAATTTGCATCGCAAAGTCTGTCTAGTATTTTCTTTGGGATCACCGTCCTCACACATCTCACCACAAGAAGTCTCTAAGTTAAAAGCTGTAGATGTGTATTTAATTGAAAAGGAAATATTTAGTGTTAGGTAAGAAACTAGATGCTTCTTTATAACATGAAAGCAAGAACTTAAAATGTTGACTGGAAGGGATGTTTTGGCATATTTGGGACTCTGATGCATTGAAATCCAGAAAATAAATTACTTATTGAAATCCAGCATATTACTTTTCTGCTTGCCACCCTCCTTGCTGTCTCCTCCTAAAAGTTTCCTTTTATGTTCCTTCCTTTTAAGTTTAACAGAAAGCTGTTAATTACAGATGAAAAATATTTTCTTATGTGAACTGTACTTGTGTAGAGACATTTTCTTTTCTTCAGAAGAACAACATTTTCTACTTGAATCAGCTTTAAAATAAAAGTTTTGTTTTTGTTCATGAGACAGAAAATCATTGTGTTTTCTCCTAAAAACGCTTTTTCAGGCTGGTATGGAATAATCATCAGCTTTCTTTAGCTAATTTTTTTTTTTTTCTCTTTTTCACTCATTTTCCTTTTTTATCACTGATAACCAAGCAAGGTACCATCTAGGTCAGTAACAAAAAGGAACAATCTCTATCTGTTCTCTGTTATACTCTTTGATTGTTATGCCACGAGTGGAGACATACATGAAGCTTTATGGATTTTGTTTATATGGGCTTTAGTTACATTAAATTTTTATTATGGGATAATAAGAATCAGAAAAGTTAGACATTTCTGAAAAACAACCAGCCAGCTAATCAATAAGCAAGAGAAATCTGCATGATTTATTGTAGAAATGGTGCTACTGCTGTTAATGATGTTAAATGATGTTTGACTGCTGTTAAATGCACTAAAAACAAAATCTAGACTTACATTTTTTCCATGTTGAAAATGCAAGAAGGATGTTTTTTCAATGTATATAGTGAAAATTTAAATATCTGGCACTAATGGTGCTTCCAATCTTATACATTTTAAATGCAATTTCTGTACTTCAATCTTAATAAAATAATTTGAATTGTAGAAGATTATAAGTGTTTGAATAACACAATGAATCCTATTCAACGAAATAATTTTATAATTGTTTGATCTCAATAGGCGTTCCAGACCAGCATTCTTATTATCACTTTTATTGTTTAGTGTTTGTGCAATTAGAAAATACCTCTACATTTCTGAAGTACCGTTGATAGAACAGAAGCCATTTAACTACATAGCCAGAAATTCTTAAAGGTATCCTGGAATCATAAATTAATTCCGTTTAAATACTTCCCAAGTGGAAATTAACTCCTTTCTTTTATATGTCTCCTATCACCCAAACAGAAATTCTGATGGTTTTTAAATGGCATGAAGTATTTTGTTATGTATTTTAATACAATAATTGAAGAAAATTCAGAAAATTGGTATCAGTGTAGTCATGTAGTCAATGTCATCCTTCTTCTTCACTACAATAGTGATTACTTCCTGTAATATAAGAGTAAATTCTCTGAAGAATAACAGATAGAAAACATTTTTATGTCACAAGAAATCACAGCATTTTGTCCAAAGAGTATCAGAAACCAGTGTGGACTCTGGGCACATAAAAGCTAAAAAGAAAAACAAGTGAAAATGTCTCACTATCACGATCAGTGAACGATGCTTAGCAAATACAGAGCTTAATAAACCTGTATAGCTTCTGACATCATCAAATAATTGTTGGGAGACAGCCTCCAAGTAGCAAGATTACATTTAAGAAAAGATTTCTTCAGTTACTAACATGGAAGAAACTCTAAAATTTATATAGTGACCTATAGACAAAGTTACATGCAGCTCTCAGCAGTGTTCCAAGACCCTAGTATCCATGTGCTCAGTCAAAAAAAATAGACATGAATATTTTTAAAGCTAATTTTGATAATTATTAGAAATGATTTACTGAACAGTTTCGGACCTTGTGCATTGTGTTGATCCCTTTTCTGTCTTTAGTAATTAATGGCCTGGGTCCTTTTCAATGCAGGCCATTCTTGATTCTATGATTCTATGACTCTATGATTCTATGATATTAGCACAGGTTACAATGAGAGCAGTTCATTTTGTACCTAAAAAAAGAAGCTGAGAATTAGTTAATAATTCTAATGATCCTTTGTTTTGAAGATTACTAACAATAAAAACAGTCAGTCTTACTTTTCCCCTTTCAACTTTCTCATATCCCTTATTCGTTTTCCTTCTCTGTACCTGTCCTTTTCTCTTTTCCTTCAGCTGCTTTCCTGTACGAGGTTTGTTTTACATGATTACTGTTCTACCTCTCATTAGGATATGTTCACATCCTACATGAAGACTTCTCCATTGTTTGCCCCCAATTTTTTGTCTGAAGCAGAAATGATATTAAATATTTGATTAGCAGTCTTGCTTCATTTTCTCATCTGACCATATTCTGTAAATGTATTAATTTTTGTCCCCCTGTTCTGTTCAATCAGTAACACAATTCCTTTTTCTCTCTTTTTATGCTCTTTTTCAAGTGTTCTCAGCCATGACTTTGGCAGCTGTTTTCTCTCTTTTTCCTAGTTGATTAACTGGCTCCACCATGAAGAGTCAATAACTTGGAATGCATTTCTTTCTTTTCAGTCTAGACCTTTGTGTACTTTACAAATAAATTTTGTCCTGTACTTGGAAGCTTTGAAAGAGTCTGAAGGGACCTATTTGCCACAGTATGAATCCCTGATGAGCAGCTCACTCACTAATCCTTAAACACTTGGCCTTTCTAAAGTGAATAGATGCTTCAGCATTTCATCTGTTTCTGTGATTCAAGCTGTGGCTGATTTTGCAGCCATTGCTTTCTTTTAACAATATCACTGACTTGCCCTGATGATGTTTCTATGGCAACCTGTAGTCCTTTCAATTTGTTTGACCAGAGAGCACACAATGTGAAACTGTAACTTAAAAACAGCAGGTGACATTTTAAAACAAAAGAGTAAGCTCCAGTAAAGTCTGAACCTCCTGCTCCTTTAATAAATGCAATCTCCAAGCCTCTAAAGCTTTCATTGGTAATAATTTATTTCAGTTGTGAAAAATATGACATCAAAAAGAAGGAAAAGCATACATAATGTATGACTGCTGCCATAAAAATACTGAAATAAAACTCAAGAACCCACTAAAAATACCTATTTATTTCTTTCAGATTTTCTCACCTCTGGGATTTCTTGAACTTAAAAATTTTAGAAACAACGAAGAAAAGACAGTTCTTTTATACTGTAAAATATAATTGTGCAGAACTGCCACATAGATATTAGTGACTCATAACATTGAGACGGAGAATGGAACACAGTTACATTTTTCTCATTGTGTTGACAAAAGAATTAAAATTACAGTTTCATAAATAATCTTATGTTTCATTTTCTTTTTTTTTCGTTTCCCAAAAGAAATGGAAAAAGGTCTCATGTATTATGAAGGCTTAGGGCCACATTAACATGGGAATATGGGAATATGAACTCAGCTCATGCTGATTCATGCTTGCATGCATGCAGTCATTTTGATCAACTCTACAATTGATTTTGAAAGGCTGTGGTCCAGTGGTTAATGAAGCTAAAATAACTCCAGTTACTTCTATACCTGCGTTGAAGTCTCATTTTTTTTACCTATAACTCCTTTTGTATTCCTCTTTATTTATATATATTATATATAGTTACATGTATATATATATCATATTATATAGATTATATAGATTATATATAGATATATTTACTAATATTTATTTAATTTAGACCCTTTATCAGTTATAAGATGAATAAAAACTACATGGCCTAATGACTTGAAAATCCTCCTAGGTGCACTAGCTGCTTGAGCAAAATCTTTATTGAGGTCCATTTTATGTTTTATCTAATTTAAAGTTTACCTCTTTAGGGACACGACATAGGAGAAGCCAACATACTTAGGCTTTCTTAAGGGATATTAAGGGAAATTATCTGCTATTTTATTAGGATTTAGCTTTATTTAACAAGAAATAAAGAGAGAGATATGCATTATATAGATATAGATATAGATATAGATAATGATATTTAGATACTTATACATCTTCTATTCCCTAGGAAAGCATTATTCATCTTCTTTTGGATGTTTGAATACAACTTATCTTTATAGCATAAAAAAGGACTAAAGTGATACTCTTGAAATTTCATCTCTTTTTGAGGTTTAGATAGGGTTTAGGTATTCAGCTCTGGACGTAAAATGAATTTTCCTTGTGTTCTCACAGTGAAAATAAGGAGGCAAAAATATTTGGTGCACTGTGAAGAAGGAGATGTACGTGCTACGTTTCTAAAGTGCATTTTCATTATTTATTGAGATAACTGCAGTTCTAGGAAATAAAGACACGATATCTGCATATAGGTTCAGCATATTTAGCATTCTGTTCACAGAATCACTGAATCGTTGAGGTTCAAAGGGACTTTTGGAGGCCACCTGTTGCAAGCTTCCCATTTGAGCAGGGACACCTTGAGCAGGTTTCCCACGACCATGTCTAGGTGGCTTCGACGATCTGCAAGACTCCCTGACCTCTCCTGGCAGCCTGTTCTACTCTGTTTCCTCTGTTCATCTAAACTGAATCAGAGACATACCAAAACCTGACACAGATCCTGATATAAGTGTAGAATAAAATGAACTGTTGAAAACTCTAAAAACAAACAAACAAAAAAGATAAAAGCTCCACAGATTCAATGTACTCCCATCAATAAAGAAGTAATGTATTCACTCGGTGTAATTTGATAAAATACACAGAACAAAAAAGAAAGTAGTTTTGTTAAAAAACTACCTCATGATAGCAATAATTCTGTCGGAAGCAATTAAGGAATCAGGGTATACAGAAAAGTGTTTGTTAATACTGAATATGTATATTCATTTGTATAGGAAATATTTTGTCTTACAAAGTATGCGATTACAGAAAACTTGTAGGAGATCTTTCATGAGCTGATAACGATTAGAGATATAATCAAGAAAACCCAATTTGTAGATAGAAGGGAAATAATACAGAAAAATATGAATGGGGATACACAGATGAGGTATTCGGGAAAAGACAGATATAAGACCAAAATACAAACATACATCTGTCCTTTATTTGTTGAGGTGTAAGTTATACTTCAAAAAACTAGAAGGAGGCAGAGATGGAGAAAGGTTCAGGAAGAGTTTTATGATTTAGAATATTGGTTTGAAAGGAATAAATAATGTTCCTCAAGAATTTTCTACAAATGAGATGAAATACAGGCAGACTAATCAAAATATTTAACAAAAGTTAAGCAAGAAGAGGGTGTCTCAGATGAATGGCTAGTGAATAATGAAGTGAGCAAATGAAATCTTTAAGGATCTGTTCTCCATAATCTTTCAGAGTTGGTAGAGTGATTCAGCAGTCATTTCTGCCAGCTTGCAAGATTTCTCAGTTTCAAGTTAGACTCTATTTACAACTGAGCTGAGCTTTAATGTATGCATGCCTATTAAAAGTATGTGAGAGAGACTACCTATGAACTCTTCAGAGAAGCAAAACTCCTATTTTCCTGACAAAAGATGAAAATGTCAGCTCAAATTGTGAACAGCTTCTCCTCCATTTTAGTGTTTACTTGGGTTTAATTCATAACAGTTCCGGATTGGAAGAGATAGAAAGCTACTCCATGTGTATTCCCAGTCTTTCTGCCTTTTTAAATGATTTTTTTTCCTAGATTTTAGCTATCTCTCAAGTTGTAACCAAATGTTGTTCCATGCTGATGTCCATAGAACAAGGACAGAGGAAAGTGAGGTGGTAACTGCTTGGTACTGTCTTATCAAAACCAGATTACAGCTGAGTCGATCACAAACTTTTCAGAATCAGAGGAAAAGTATTTATGTGAATCATATGGGTAATTATAGCTACAAAAGGATCTTGCAGCCATCACATTGTACTCAATGTAGATGTATGACACCAAGCATGATCTCATGGTAAGATGCCAGTTTTTAACATGCTTTTGTGATGGAGTTTAATGTAAGGTCACACATTATTTTGGCAAAGAAAATATCTCTTTCAGGTCATGTAAAAGTATTACTTGCTAGAAATTTACTGCTTGAGATAAAAGCTTAATTAGTGCAAATATTCTGGATATTTTGTATCAACATGAAATCCTTATGTTTAAAATATGATCTAAAACAAAAAAAAATCCTTTTGTTTAAGATTTTCTTATTGTTTTATTGTTGTTCTTACACTTTCTGGGATGAAATTAACTCTCTATAGGGAATCTCAACAAGGTAGGGATATCTCAAGATATTTGCTAATATGTTTTCTGTTCTTATTGTGATCTCTAGGTCTTAAAAAATAGAACCACAGTGAGTTTCAGTAAAGCAAACAGGGCCAGAGTAAATTGTTTGCCTCCAGGATTTGATTAGGACTTAATGATTAATATTGTAATATAGAAGCTTTACAGAATATTTCTGCTCTCATGGACTATGGACTTCGAGAAGGCGGAAATACTGAATGCCTTCTTTGCTTCTGTATTTAGTTAAAAGGCTCTCCCTCAGGAATCCCAAACCTTGGAGGTTAATGAGAGAGTCTGGGGAATGGGAGACTTCCCTTTAGTCAGGGAAGAGGTGGTCCGTGAGTGCCTAGGAAACACTAAGGTCCATAAATCCATGGGACCTGATGGGGTGCATCCACGGGTGCTGAGAGAGCTGGCGGAGGTCATTGCTGAGCCGCTCTCTGTAATCTTTCAGAGGTCTTGGAGAACTGGGGAGGTGCCTGATGACTGGAGGACAGCCAATGTCACTCCGGTCTTCAAAAAGGGCAAGAAGGAGGACCCAGGTAATTATAGGCCGGTCAGCCTCACCTCTGTCCCAGGGAAGGTGATGGAACAGCTTGTGCTAAATGCCATCTCCAGACAATTGGGAGAAAAGGAGGTTATCAGGAGTACCCAGCATGGGTTCACCAAGGGGAGGTCGTGCTCGACCAACCTGGTGGCCTTTTATGAAGTTGTCACTGGCTGGGTGGATGGGGGGAGAGCGGTAGATGTAGTCTTCCTTGATTTCAGTAAGGCTTTTGATACTGTCCCCCATGACCTCCTTATAACAAAGCTGAGGAAGTACGGGATAGATGAGTGGACAGTGAGGTGGGTTGAGAACTGGCTGACTGGCAGAGTGCAGAGGGTCGTTGTTAGCGGTGCAGTGTCTGGCTGGAGGCCTGTAACTAGTGGCGTCCCCCAGGGGTCAGTGCTGGGTCCAGTCTTGTTCAACATCTTCATCAATGACCTTGATGAGGGGATAGTGGCCACCCTCAGCAAGTTTGCTGATGATACAAAGTTGGGTGGACTGGCTGACACGCCTGAAGAGCTGGGCCGAAAGAAAAAGGATGATGTTTAACAAAAGCAGGTGTAGAGTCTTGCACCTAGGGAGGAATAATTGCATGCACCAGTACAGGCTGGGGGATGACCTGCTGGAGAGGAGCTCTGCAGAGAGAGACCTGGGTGTTTTGGTGGACGACAGGTTGGCCATGAGCCAGCGATGTGCCCTCGTGGCCAAAAGGGCCAATGGCATACTGGGGTGTATAAAAAAGAGTGTTGCCAGCAGGTCAAGGAAGGTGATCCTCCCCCTCTACTCTGCCCTGGTAAGGCCTCATCTGGAGTACTATGTCCAGTTCTGGGCTCCCCAGTACAAAAAAGACAGGGATCTCTTGGAAAGAGTCCAGCGGAGGGCCACAAAGATGGTGAAGGGGCTGGAGCATCTCCCCTATAAGGAACGACTAAGTGAACTGGGTCTGTTTAGCCTTGAGGAAAGAAGGCTGAGAGGGGATTTGATCCAGGTTTATAAATACCTGAGGTGTGGGGGCCATAGTGGTGAGGCTGGACTCTTTTCAGTAGTGCGTGGGGACAGGACAAGGGGAAATGGGATGAAGCTAGGGCATAGGAAGTTCCGCACCAATGTGCGCAAGAACTTCTTTACAATGAGGGTGACAGAGCACTGGAACAGGCTGCCCAGGGGGGTTGTGGAGTCTCCTTCTCTGGAGATATTCAAGACCAGCCTGGACGCCTACCTGTGCGACCTGTTGTAGGGAACCAGCTTTGGCAGGGGGGTTGGACTCGATGATCTCTGGAGGTCCCTTCCAACCCCTACAATTCTGTGATTCTGTGATTCTGTGATTCTGTGACTATCCTGGCTGGTTGGCTTGCTGTCAAGGTAGTGTTTCCTAAGTCTTTACTTCTGGGAGCTCAGTTTATGAAACTGTTAAACAATCTCCTTCTTTGTTGTTGTTGTTGTTGTTGTTGTTTTGTTTTGTTTTGTTTGTTTTTTCTTTCCATTTTGTAATCTGACCTCAATCTGGGAATAATGACACAAATTCTGCTCAGGAACAAACCAAATAAAAATAATAATGCAATGAATAGATAAATACTCATAACGTTTTTGCATAAAGGCCATCAACAATGGTTAGCAGAATGGAGCAGATACCATCACCCTTCCATTTACCATATTCTCTCTCAGTCTATGCTAAAGAGTAAAAGTGTATGCAGAGCTTACTGTGTGTTATGGGAGATACTGAAACTCACACAGCTTATGAGGTTATTTGTCACCCTGTGTATAAATGCATAGGTTTGACCTTGGCTAATAGCAAAACTCCCATGTATCTGCACTCTTATTTCTTCTCACCAGGGAAAAAAATTGGATGAAAAAGCTCATGAGTCAAAATAAGGACAAAGAGATTGCTCACCAATTACTTCATGACCAAAACAGACTTGACTGGGAAAAAGTAATTTAGCTTATTGCCAATTAGAAATGGAGTAGGATGGTTAGAAAGAGACAGCAAGAGATTAAAACAATGTGCCTCCCCCTACCTGTTTCCCAGGCTTGACTTCAGAGCTTCATTCCCAACCTCTCTACCCTCTCCTCTGAGTAGTGCAGGGGGATAGGGAATGGGTAGGGAATAAGTAACTGTTCTAGTGCAGGACCTCTCTATGAGCTGCAGTTCTTACATCACAAAGGAGCTCTGCAGCCTTCACCACCCCGCTGACAACACCTGGGCACCTACAGTGAATGCAAAAAGAAAGTATAAAATTAAGTTCTTTGAAGTCTTCTTTGCAGTAGCAACAGTGAACATACATTACTGCAATGTGCAACAGAGTAAGAATAGAAACCTACTGCATTTAAAAAACAAAAATAAAACAGGTAAACCAAACAGGACAATAAATAAAAATATAACAAAGTTCTCATTCACCTTATAAAATTCTAAGATCTTTTTAAGATAATAATCCACTGTTACTCTTCTAATGAAAAGAGAAATCAGTAGTTTATGAAAAGATGTAAAGAAAAAATGAGTATGCTTCTTTTTTATTATTATTATTTTTTTAATACAGTTAAATGAGTGAAATTAGTATTTACCTTGTAAACTTGAAGAGTTATTAGTAACAACATAAACTTGAAGAGTTATTAGTAACGACATGTACCATCCATTCTGTAATGCTTTAAGTTATCATGGAACTGGTTAGACCATACAAGCCAGTGTCTGTCACATGAAGGGAAGAAAATGTCAAAGATGATATGTTCAGGCTTATACAGGTGTGATCACCAGCTTCTGGAAATAGAGGAGTGCCAGAAGACATGAAGTTTCTCAAAGCTCCCATGGATAATTATTCCTGACAATTTCTAGAAGCATTACATTCCACCCTCAGTGGTTATTTTGTTACTCTACATTATATTCCCATTTGTTTAGTCAGAACAGAATAGAACTCAGCATTTGAGAACACGAAGTAACTGAAATGTTAGTGATCCTTGTAATTAAATTATTCCATATAAATTGAATCAGCGTGCTTAGGCGAATTATAAATATTTAGAAGTCTCTGGATCCTCTATTATAGAAATTTACAGCCATATATATCTTCATAGCAAAACAGATGAAAACATTCGGAGAACTTCGGCAATAACCACTGATCACAGAATCACAGAATCATAGGGGTTGGAAGGGACCTCCAGAAATCATCAAGTCCAACCCCCCTGCCAAAGCTGGTTCCCTACACCAGGTCACACAGTTAGGTGTCCAAGTGGGTCTTGAATATCTCCAGAGAAGGAGACTCCACAACCTCCTTGGGCAGTCTGTTCCTTACAGGCATCCGGTTTCTTACCACCCAGCACTCCAGCCTATCCAGATCTCACTGAATGGCAGCACAGCCTTCAGATGCATCAGCCAATCCTCCCAACTTCGTATCATCAGCAAACTTGCTGAGGGTGGCCACTATCCCCTCGTCAAGGTCACTGATGAAGATGTTGAACAAGACCGGACCCAGCACTGACCCCTGGGGAACACTGCTAGTTACAGGTCTCCAACCGGACTCTGCACCACCAACAACGACCCTCTGTGCTCTGCCAGTCAGCCAGTTCTCAGCCCACCTCACTGTCCACTCATCTATCCCACACTTCCTCAGCCTTGTTATAAGGAGGTCATGGGGGACAGTATCAAAAGCCTTACTGAAATCAAGGAGACTACATCCACCGCTCTCCCCCCATCCACCCAGCCAGTGGCAACATCATAGAAGGCTACCAGGCTGGTCGAGCATGACATCCCCTTGGTGAACCCATGCTGACTAGTCCTGATAACCTCCTTTCCTTCCAAGTGTCTGGAGATGGCATCCAGCACAAGCTGTTCCATCACCTTTCCAGGGACAGAGGTGAGGCTGACTGGCCTGTAATTACCTGGATCTTCCTTCTTGCCCGTTTTGAAGACCGAAGTGACATTGGCTATCCTCCAGTCTTCAGACACCTCCCCCATGCTCCAAGACCTCTCAAAGATGATAGAGAGCAGTTCAGCAATCACCTCTGCCAGCTCCCTCAGCACCCGTGGATGCTCCCCATCAGGTCCCATGGATTTGTGAACATTGGTGTCGCCTTGGTGCTCACAGACCACCTCTTCCCTGACTAAAGGGAAGTCTTCCATTCCCCAGACCCTCTCATTAACCTCCAGGGTCTGGGATTCCTGAGGGAGAGCTTTTTACACTGAAGACAGAAACAAAGAAGGCATTCAGTATCTCTGTCTTCTCAGCATCCCCCATTACCAGAACTCCCCCCTCACTTAGTAGGGGGCCCACATTCTCTCTAGTCTTCTTTTTACTGTTAACATACTTAAAAAAGCCTTTTTTATTATCCTTTATCACTTTTGCCAGATTCAATTCCAGGTGGGCTTTAGCCTTCCTCGTCGCATCCCCGCAGGCCCTGAAAACATTTCTGTACTCTTCCGAAGTGGTTAGACCCTTTTTCCACATTTCATGGACCTTCATCTTCCTTTGAGTTTGTGCATGATCTCCTTGCTCATCCATGCAGGTCTCCTGCCACCCTTTTCTGATTTCTTGCTCACAGTGACCCACTGATCCTGAGCTTGGAAGATGATCTCTTTGAATGATGACCAGCTCTCACAGGCCCCCTTACCGTCTAACACCCTAGCCCATGGGATAGCTCCAAGTAGGTCCCGGGGAGATCAAAGTTGGCTCTCCTAAAGTCCTGGGTAGCAATCCTACTTTCTGCTTTGCTTCTTCCACTCAGGATCTTGAACTCCACCATCTCGTGGTCACTACAACCCAAGCTGTCCCCGACCTTTACGTTCTTAACAAGTCCTTCCTTATTATTGAGAATAAGGTCCAGTAACACCCCTCCCCTCGTTGGTTCCTCCCCCACCTGCATCAGAAAGTTAATACTCTCCTCAAGTTTTACAACTTCCAAAATCCTCCATAGGCCTGTATAAGAGACAGATTTTTATATTGCATGTAGTTTGACCCCACACTTTTCCATATTCATACTAGGTTTAAGGAGAGTAATTCAGATTTTCTGATGAAATTCTGCATCAGAATGAATACTTTTTTCATGTGCTAGGCCAGGTCTTGCAGAAAGAGTACAATTTTACAGAAAAAAAAAAAAAAAAAAAAAAATTAACAGCTGAATGTGTGTTAGCATTAGGGACAGATTAAAATGAAGTCAATAAACAGAAATATTTGAAATATATATCTGACATTTAGTATTTAATATAAATCATATTACAAATTAAGGCTATCTGTAGAAACTCAAGCTGATTTGATGCCTATATTAGCTGAATGGACCTATATAGTCTTGATTACTCCAGAACATGTGAGATGGCACTTAACATCTGTACTCTGCCATCCGAATTTTAGCCCTAAATAATACATTAGAGAACATGGAGAGCTTTACAGTCCATATTGAAATATGTAGTAGAGATCAATTTTATTGTTCATTCATGGATTTGTAGTGTTATGCCAATTGCACTAGGCCATCAGATCCGTCCGAGTCCATCTGGAACTGTTAATTTGCTTCCATGCACCTTAACACCATGCATGGATGCTCAACATCTTGCCTTGCTCCCACATTGAATAGACACTTTCTGATTATTCAGTTAATGTGCACCGTTCTCAGCATCTCCAAAGGTTGATTCTTGTGTGCCTATTTTAATTTGAAATAAATGTCCATCTGGGAATATTTAACTGTTTCTGTTGGCTAGGACAGGGAGATCAGACTTGGTCATCCAAATTCTTCACATCAACACTGGGAAAAAAAAGTGAATCCAAAGATCAGTTTTCTGAATAGTTTCCAGCTTTATTACTCATCGTTTTGTCTTAAGGAAAACTAAACAAAACAAAAAACACAGCCCTTCATGTATGAAGCACTGAATAATTGGTAAATAATATTACATTAAAAAACAAAAAACAAAAAACAAACAACTGATCTAAGACAATATGCCATGTCAAAACACCTCAAAGATCTTCCTATTTACATCTACTGTTTGTCTCAAAAGGATATTAAGAAAGAAAACAGTTATCATCCAAAAAATTTAGGTTTCAGTTGGTGAGCTGGAGCAATGGGAAAATCAACAGGTATGCACTATAAATAAGTAAGAAATAGCAAACGTTCATTCAATAACTTCAAGAATTATATTTTGAGAATTCTAACTTTCTTTTTCAGCGATTTAACTGAAGAAAAAATACCTAAAGATGCTCTTCAAAATAATACATAGTATTTTTGAACAAATAGTTACTTCTTACTGAAAAAGCTGTGACACTGCAGAATTCCTGACCAATTCTTACACTGCATTACCCTCTGCTATGAACAAATAAATTGTCTGTGTGAAAGGTAATGAGATAGTGGCATGGGAATAATGTTAAACCTTAACAGCAGAGAGTCACAGGTCATGCCCATACTGTGCAACTGAGGGAAGTGCAGATTTACTTAGCTAGTCCTGACTGATTCAAATCAGTAGCAAACAGCAGGATAGTTAAATCCAAGGATTATTCTGTTTGGTTTGATTAATCATGCTAACAGGGATATAGTATTACTGGGGCTGAATCACAAAAACCATTTGTGGTACTATGCTGCACCACATAGAAACTACTGCTGCTCCAATCAGAACTGATATTGCTATCACAATATTGTATTCTGTAGCATGAATTTTTTTTTTTTTTATTTTCAAAGGGGAGTTTTGCAAGTCTTTTTTTATTATCGTTGTAACTTTTTTTTTTTTTTTTTTTTTTTTAGGAGTAAGTAAATCCATGTTTTTTGTAAAAAAAACTAGAGGATATCTCAGTTTGAACTGAATTTTGGAATAAATTGAGCTTTGTCTTCAAATGTTAGTGTTGTTTGTTGTAACACATGATTATAACTTGCTTTTAAGAAAAGTGCTTCTAAGACTCTTGGGCTTTAATATGTATTAGTTCTCTAACACAAGTCAGATATATTTCACTGGGCTATGCAGTAATGTCTTAATTGATTAAAAATTGATTTTACAGAAACATGTTACTAATGAAGTGATATGAAGGAAACTGTTTTCCCCTCTTCTTCAAAGTTAGACTTACCACATTATGGTTCAGTGTTCTTTTTGCCCTCATGCCATCACATACTTCATTGAATGAACTCGAATGTAAAAAAATTACACCAGTTCATAATAGCCAAGCATTCACTCATTATTCTCAGACACTTCACAACTGGCTGTAAACCATTCTCGCCAGGTAAAGTTGTGTCCTGAGATTTTGGAAATTTTTTCCATTCTGGATGCTAAATCCTGAGAGATACTAGCTGTTACTGGAATTAGAGCAACACTCCTTGCCTGTAGGTTTCGTATTGAAGTCAAGCTGCGTAAGTATTTGTGAAATTTGTGCCATAAAGAGAAATGCATAGCAATGCTTAAAATATGCAGACTCCGAAAGTAGCTACAGTCTAAATTAGTTGCTGGCAGAATTTAGAAGATTCTTTCATCACTGATTGCAACAGACGCTTAGAAAATGAGGATATTTGAGAGGGGTGATGAATTTATGTATCTGCATTTGTGGTGTGAACACACTTCAGATTCTAAAGGTAAGTTCTGAAAATAATGCAGAAGCAATTGTACTTAGGTGTAATTATACTTTTTCGTTCATTACGGGATATTTGTGGAATAAACAAATCATCCTAAACTTGAAGTCTCTTAACTGAAGTCTGTTACTAATGTATAATAAAGTCCTAATGTATTAAAAATGAGAATTTCAAGAATTCTGTTCTACATTTTTTCCTCCAGGATCTACAACCTACAACCAGAATCTACTTCTTTCCTTCCTTCCTGCATACTGTCTTCCTACATTGCCTTGATTTCTGTCTTCTTTTCCTCCAAACAGGAATAATTTCTTCCTCCTTTCATCCTTCCTTTCATGCAACAAAGATGTGGTTCCAGCACTCATCCAGAATTATTTCTCATGACTAAACCAATTTTGACAAACACTTCCCACCTCCCTTTAAACATTACTACTTGAAGGCTGTGGAGTGCAAAAGACAACCGCCATCTATTTTGCCAAGACAAGTCCACGTATTTCAAAGTTTCTAACAAAGCCCATACTATATTCCTGAGCTAGAGCAGAAGTTTTATAGCAGCTCAAATGCTGATTCTCATAATTCAACAATTCTTGCAGCTTCCTCTATGCTGTAAATGTTTTGGAAACATAAATGCATAGGTAAGCTGGTGACTGCAGTCTCATGTCCTAAGTATGGTCATTTAGCAGTGTTAATAATAAGAAAAGCTAAGAGCTCTTCTAGACTTACACAGTTCTGCTACATATACCACGCCAGCTGTGCACTAAGTATACTAAATTTTCCCATAATATATGTTTCACAATTTCTTTAGTAAAGTGAATATGATGCACAGTACTTATCTAGGCCTACAAATATATGACTTTGATAAAGTACATTTATTACTTTGTTAATAAATTTGCAACATATTTAAAATATATATGAAAACAGTTGTCTGCTTGCATACATAAATTTACCTTTTAAAATACGCATGTACCAATATTGTTACCAAATTAATTTTTGTATCTCTAGCCTGCATTTGTTCTAGCGTTTCTACATATCTTCTTCATTATCAAGAAAACAAACCTTTGGATGGAAACTTATGATGAAGGAAATGCTTCCTTCTATGGTATGTGTTATTCTTTCTCTCTATCAGTAGTAGCAAAAGTGACATAAATTCTGAAAATATCACCTATATCAACATTTAATGAACTGTAATTGCTGACTTTTTTTTTGTTTGCTGTGCAGCAATGGAAGAATTGTTTTCACTTTAATTTCCACCCTGGAGTCACACTGATCAACATAACAACACAGCGGAGGGGAGGCAAGGGGAGAGGGGAAGAGGGGAGAGGAGGAGAAATCAAACTCCAACATAGAAACCCATTTAAATATAGTCACATATAAAGTTCTCAGCAATTTTATATTATTCAGTTTTCTGTTTCTCTTTTGCATTCACAACACTGATTCACAAAGTCTAGCTAAAAAAAATAATTTTCCTGAATATTAGGGTAGTCGCGTCTTCATACATGCAAATAACTTATCAAGAAAAAGGGAGCTACATATTCATCAGAAGGAGAAAAAGCTATATTTAGTACTCTTTTTTTTTTTTTTTGTACATGTACAATTTTCTGCATCCTTTCAATAGCCTGAATACTCACTACAAGTATGAAGCCATGCTATAATCCTGAGATTGCTTGAGTGGTGAGTTCATCCACACTGTATGCTGACTGTATGCTAAGAGTGCTGCTCTGTGTATTGCCATCTGACACCATTTAAATGTCAGGGGACCCATTTCCGTCTCTTTCTCTGGAATAATGACAAGAAAGATTCAGACAAAGAAAAGCCATGGTGATGCGTATATCATGTTGTCCTTGAGGGATTTCTCTAATGGCTCCTACAACAGTTTGTATTATTCAAGCAGTGCAGAGGTATTCAGATGACAACATTTTCTAGACCTTACAAATGCACACAGACAGCAGGGAATATTTTTACTTCCTGCTGCAGCTCTCGCTGTGCAAATAGCATAAATATAATCTTAACATACTGGTACATAACTAAGGTCTCACTGCTGGAAGAATGCCTATGTTGTCATCAAGATTGTGAGCAACCTCGCATTGGAACGAGTGGAACCTGACATGACTTAATTCATCTAAATGGCAATTATGACCATGATGGTACACATTCATGAAGAACTGAATGCATCTTTTGGCCCTCTTCCTTTGAATCTTGCTTCTCATGGATAGATACGATTATCTATGTGAATCTGCATAGCTCTAAGACATATGGAAATTTCTAACAACTTGTATTTATTTCTCATAATGAGAAATATATAAATAATTATACAGGGTCATACTGAAGTTAAGTATATCTGTAAATGATACTCAGGCATCATGAAATAGACAAGCAGAGGAAATGGTCTGACAGAAATCCCAAGAAATTCAGGGCAGAAAAACAATCTTGGAGCGGAATAATCCATACAGTAGAACAGAAAGGTGTCTGGCCAGACAGGAACTTTGTGTAAAAGAACTTGGGACTCCAGTGGACAAAATTATATATGACTAAGGACAAAAGGTCATCCTGGACATCCTGGGTTGTACCAGCCACAATATTGACAATAGGTTCATGGTAACCTTGCATAATCAATTAAGTATTATCAGTATTCTCTTCCTGGGAAATAAATGTGTCCTTTTTTTTCCTTCTCTCTCTCTCTCTCTCTCTCTCTCTCTTTTTTTTTTTCTTTTCTTTTCTTTTTTTATTTTTCTTTCTTTTTTTTTTTTTTAGATAAAGTCTGCAAACTAGTGTTTTCCTGCAGTGTTTGGAGGGGGGAAAAAAAAAAAAAGTAAGTTACCAGGACACTTTTTAAAAGTTTTTTGTTCTCATTCGTGTTGTAGTATTTTCATAAGGAAATTCTAGATAATTTTAAGTACATTCCATCATTGCAAAACTATTAAAGAGAATTAGAAAAATATTACATTTGTATTCTGGTGAGATATAAACATGAATATGCTAAGGCCAATGGCATGTTTTCAAATTATTTCCATAATAATCACAAATTAAAATATCAATCTCAGTGTGGTTTTCAGATTCAGACCATAAATGAAGAATAAGAATATTTATGGAAAATGTACGCATTTATGAGACAAGATTTTACTAATTCTTCTGTTTCACCATATTCTAGCAATTTTCCCAAACTTCTTTTCTTCTCATATTATTACTTATTACTCCTTTTTTAAGGAATCAGTAAGCTAAAAGGAAGCTGTGAATCTTGGTTATAAACAATTTGAACTATTAAAACAGACTGAGCAATGTTCAACTTTATGAACAATTTGGAGATAATATACATACATAATTCACACATATTTATATATGAATATTTTGTATATTTCATCTCATCAATACTTACACAATTTTAAACTTTTAGTCAGCTATCAAAACATTCACAATCATAATATGAATTATTTTTAAAAGAGTTTCTGGTGCAATTCTGCAATAAAAGTGTCTGAAAAATGTGAACCGAAACACTTCTCTAGTTCTCTTTTTAATTTTATGGAGAGATCTCCACTAGTTGCAGCAGTTCCTTAGACACTTAGTAGATACTAGTCTATTCTTAACACAGGACTCAACAGACTTATAAGTACATAAATATTCTAAGGTATCCTCCCTTCAGCTATTGTTTACATCCAAAATTTTCAGTGCTCAGATTAACATAATGTCAAATGTCAATTGCTATGCCAAGAGTATCCAAAACCTCTGTCAAAAAGGACAGACTAAAAAGGGTATAACTTGTAGTCATTCAGAGTAGTGAATGACACTGTGTGAACACATGAATCAGACCACAAGGGCATAAAATCATGTATTTGAAGAGAGTTATACATTACTATTTGATCTGTTGTAAGGTGCCCAGGAGTACTTACATCTGGCAGATACAGAATCATAGAATCATCTAGTTTGGATAAAACCTTCAAGATAATCTAGTCCAACCTGACTTCCTGAGTCCTGTCACTCAACCATACACGTCTTCATCTTTGTTTGTCAAAGTCTAGAGCAATTGTTTGTAAAATTGCAAACTTAAGTAGCAGTAAGAAAGTCAATTTCATTCTTTGTGTAGCACACGGAAAATTGTATTTGGTTGCAATCTTCATAAAGATAAGAGATCTGTTATCATCAAAAATTTTAGACTTAATTGAAAAAGTTAAGTTTGTAGATGTTGTAGATAAATCTTTATTTTATAGTTGAGACAAATTTATATGACCCATCTCTCAGATAAATTAATAGAATCATAGAATGGCCTGGGTTGAAAAGGACCACAATGGTCAAGGAGTTTCAATCCCCGTGCTATGTGCAGGGTCACCAACCACCAGGCCAGGATGCCCAGAGCCACATCCATCCTGGCCTTGAATGCCTCCAGGGATGGGGCATCCACAACTGTCAGGGTTTTATGGTCATTGGTATTCCACATCATAACATCGTGTAGTGCACTGGGAATTAAAGTGTTAATGTCCCAGTTCCACATACCAAAGAGAAGAAACTACGTTCCCCAGAAGACTGTTCTCTGTGCTGATATCATTCCTGCTCAAGGGGGAACACATATAAGGCGTTGGCTGGTCATCTGATGCTCTTTCGCTTTCCTTCAGGTTTTCTCTTTGTTGCTCTTCTCCTTCGTCTCTCCTCACTGCTGCCTATCCCGACTGCACGTACTACTTCAATATTACTGTAAGGCCTACAGCTTTCAGATACTCTCTCATTATATTTGATTTATTAGCTCTAATTCTAATTATATTGTATTATATTGTGTTATCTTGCATTCTGATACCATATTTAGTAAATTAGTTTGTTTCTCCTCAGATCGTTGCCACTGTGTTTTTTTTAAATTATTTTGGGGTCCCCTGTTTCCCTTTTCTGGAGGCGTGGATTTTGCAAAATCCCTCTGCCCCACTAGTCATGGAATCAGGCTGAACCAGTCCTTAAACCATTGACAACAACCTCCTTGGGCAACCTGTTCCAGTGCGTCACCACCCTCTGTGTGAAAAACTTCCTCCTAATATCTAACCTAATCCTCCCCCGTCTCAGTTTAAAACCATTACCCCTTGTCCTATCACTACCCACCCTTGTAAACAGCCGTTCCCCTTCCTGTTTATATACTCCCTTCAAGTACTAGAAGGCTGCAATGGGGTCTCCCCAGAGCCTTTTCTTTTCCAAGCTAAACAATCCCAGTTCCCTCAACCTTTCCTCATAGGAGAGGTGCTCCAGCAAATTATCAGCCAATAAATCATTTTGTGCCTAGTTTATTCAGTTAATTCAGTTAATTCAGTCACATGTTGACATAGAAATTAGGCCCAACATTCTCTCTGATAGACAGTGCAAAATCTTTAATACTTTCAAGCTGTTACTATTAACTGCTTTCTACTCTAAAAACTGAGGTTTGCTGTCTAGTGATTGCAAAAGGAAAGTAAGCCAAATAAATCAGGATGACTATAATTCTTGCTATGAATTCCTACTGGCCTCTTCCATAAATAACTGTAAAACATAACAATTGAACATTTGGCTTTCCTCTGTATTTTATCTTTATTACTTCAATCCACATACTGAAATCCCCTGTTTAATTTAAGGGAACCTTAAGAGCTGAGCTAATTTAATCAGTAGTGTTAAAGTCAATGTTGCTGTTGCTTAGGGCAATAATTCATAAGAGAATGCAGCAAAACTTATCATTCTGTGTTATGTGATGTTTTGCAGGGTGTTTTCACTCTCTCTGCTTTTATCCACTTTCAGTAACCCAAGTGTGATAAAATGAGCCAACTACTAAATAAAAGACAGACTATAAGCATAAAAAACACAGAAATGTTATTCCAATCGGTTAAATTTACACATGTTGATATCTTCACTGCTATGGAGACCAAACCCCAAATATATTATTATTATCCCACTGTCAACACAGGATAGCTAGATAAATCCATTCTGTACTTTGTAACAAAATGCTTTCAGCTATCATTACTTTGAATTACAAGCAACAGAAAAGATACGGAGAGATGTTGTTTAACCTAATCATACAATTTACTTCATTTTACTTACCAGGTAGCTGAAACTCCTGCAAGTTTGTTTATAAGCACAGTTCAACCACCCATTTAGATCTATCTATGCAGACAGTAATGTAAAAACTGCGCCCATTTTCATAATTTGACCCAAAATATTATCAAGGAGGGATGCAATTGTCTGAGAGC
Source organism: Alectoris magna (assembly GCA_030625065.1). Classification (NCBI taxonomy): domain Eukaryota; kingdom Metazoa; phylum Chordata; class Aves; order Galliformes; family Phasianidae; genus Alectoris; species Alectoris magna. The sequence continues at coordinate 69,345,024 of CM060560.1, forward strand.
AGCCAAAGCTAGCTCATTTGTGAACCTTCAGATCTGGGAGATCAATCAGGCCCCTGACATGAAGGTTTAGTAACTTCCAGGTGGCAGAGTACCAACCCAGAGCCTGTTTTACCTGTGTAGCTGTATTTAAGCTGTATGCTACTGGCTTGTGTCAGTGCCAAAGAGTGCACTCAGTTTAAATTACTGGTATGGATATTTACATACACAGAATGTGCTTAAGAATACTTACGTGCAAATATAAGTGCAAATTCTATTATCTAGTTTGGATTGCTGTCATGCATGAAATCTTGGAAAAATAATTAACTGTCACAATTTTTAGATGATAGATGTTTTCAAATATATACTTTAGTTATGCTCAGACTGAATTTGTCTAAATTATTCCAATTACAGCTCTCAGAGAATGTCAGCATGTCATAGCGCAAGAACAATCTAAGTAAAATCAGATGGAAGCTTTGCTATCTGTGCTCTGAGGGAAAGACTGCTAGGTACCAAAATCCCTCTCTGCTGCCTCGTGCTCTCTCCAGGGTTTCAGAGAACCCACTTGTGTCTCATTTTAAAGAAAGGAAAGAGGTGAAGAATCTCATTTATTAACAGAGCCAGATGTGCACTCTTGTGAAGAATGGACTCCAGACAATCATTTATATGTTAATAAGGATGAGTATCCACGGCTGGGAGGGATGGACTCCTTAAGCAGCTTGGTAACTGCTGCATTTAACAATACACAGAGGTGGCTCTTGGTGCAGCCTTTATAAGATGCACACCCTGTACAAACTTAGCTCAGAAGTGGGGTTTTGAAACAACCACTATCTGCAAGATATTAGTCAGAAGACTTCTAGAATCTTAAATATTGATATTTTTTCCACCACACAGCATTACAAGCCAAGTTCACAGAATCACAGAATCACAGAATTGTAGGGGTTGGAAGGTGCCTCCAGAAATCATCGAGTCCAACCCCCCCTGCCAAAGCTGGTTCCCTACACCAGGTCACACAGGTAGGCATCCAGGTGGGTCTTGAATATCTCCAGAGAAGGAGTCTCCACAACACCCCTGGGCAGCCTGTTCCAGTGCTCCGTCACCCTCACTGTCAAGAAGTTCTTGCACACATTAGTGTGGAACTTCCTATGTTCCAGTTTCTGGCTGTTTCCCCTTGTCCTGTCTCCACACACTGCTGATAAGAGTCTGGCCTCGCCACTTTGCTCCCCACACCTTAGGTATTTATAGACCTGGATCAGGTCCCCTCTCAGTCTTCTTTTCTCAAGGCTAAACAGACCCAGTTCACTTCGCCTTTCTTTACAGAGGAGATGCTCCAGGCCCTTCACCATCTTTGTGGCCCTCCGCTGGACTCTTTCCAAGAGATCCCTGTCTTTTTTGTACTGGGGAGCCCAGAACTGGACGCAGTACTCCAGATGAGGCCTGTCCAGAGCAGAGCAGAGGGGGAAGATCGCCTCCCCCGACCTGCTGGCTATGCTCTTTTTAATGCACCCCAGAATGCCAGTGGTCTTTTTGGCCACGAGGGCACACTGCTGGCTCATGGCCAACCTGTTGTCCACCAAGACAACCAGGTCCCTCTCTGCAGAGCTCTTCTCCAGCAGGTCATCTCCCAGCCTGTACTGGTGCATGCAATTATTCCTCCCCAGGTGCAAGACTCTACACTTGCTTTTGTTGAACCACATCCGGTTTCTTACCACCCAGCTCTCCAGCCTGTCCAGATCTCGCTGAATGGCAGCACAGTCTTCAGACGCGTCAGCCAGTCCACCCAACTTCGTATCACCAGCAAACTTGCTGAGGGTGGCCACTATCCCCTTGTCAAGGTCTCTGATGAAGATGTTGAACAAGACCAGACCCAGCACCGACCCCTGGGGAACACCGCTAGTTACAGGTCTACAGCTGGACTCTGCACCACCAGTGACGACCCTCTGAGCTCCTTGCTCATCCACGCAGGTCTCCTGCCACCCTTTCCTGATTTAAGTTCAAGACATTGTCATACGTAAGTTGAAAAATACTTCCGCTACACTGAATGCAAGTAACTATCTAACTGTAGAACAATTAAGAAGTTGGAGTTCACCCATCTTTCTTGGACCACGAGGCAACAAAGGATCCAATTTTTGTTTTCATGATTTCCACTGGTCCTGAAATAAAGATTGAGAATTATTGTTTTGATATCTTTAATCAATATTAAAAAAGCCCTGCAAACATTCTTAAAAAAGAATATATATATATAAAATAAAAAAAAAAAAATAAAATTGGTGAATGGAGAAATTACTGTGAAAGCACTAAAATAGAATAGATGTAGTATACAGAATATAGAACATCTAGAATCCGGGAATAAATGTAGGAATTACACTGTAACCACTGTGCAGTTTCCAAGCCATGCAGTGCCTTGGCAATGGCCGCTGTATTCAGTAAAATATAAATTTGCAGATTGAAGTAATTCTTTTAGAAGGTGCACTGGGATTTCACCTTGCTGTTTCTTGCTCTGCAGTACATTTGTTCCATGTTGTAGTGTAACGTAATGTACTGTTCATTATCTGCCTTCTGAATAAATTACCATAAAATGAAAGTATGCACATTAGTATTGAGCAAGACCTTTCTTCTATCTTTTTAAAACTGCGGGAACTTAAAATATTCATGAATATTCAGTATGTTGTATTTATTTACTTAAGAATGCCTATTGACAAATGTTTAGTAGATAAGTGAGATGATTTAAGTCACCCTATTGTAAAGCAGATAGGTTCCAACTTGAGTCAGAATATGCTGTAATTAGAGAACTGTTCTCTCCAACTGGTCTTCATCTCTCTCTGAGATAACATCGAGAACACCCTTCATCTGACAACCAGGTATTTCTTACAAAGTAACTGCTGCTGAAGGTTAGTTTTTTTTACTTAATAGTACTACTTTCTTAAGTTAGTTTTTTCCACTGCTTTTATGGTCAGATGATTAGTCATAATTTTACCTTCAGAAGTGTACAGCTTCTATAAAGTTTCACCAAGGTTTCTTTTATTCACTGTCTTCCTTCTGTTTTCTTATGAGAGATCTCATCCCTCTCTTTTCAAAATCAACAACCTTGATTTCACAGATTTCATCTTCTGCTCATACTCTGTGACTGTATTGCTATCTGGAATTTGTATCCATCATTAAGGTGTTTGTTTTTTTTGTTGTTGTTGTTGTTCTTGCTGCTGTTCTTGTTTATTTGTTTTTGTTTGTTTTCTTGTTTGCCCAGTACCGTATCTAAGTCTCTTGGATAGCTTTTGCTAACCAAGCAAAACATAAGTATGTGGACTATTTATATGTTGTTCTAGACTTACGGTCTTTGTGACTGCCACCAGCTGCCGAGAATTCCAAGATTATGCCACTCACAACTTAAGGATATTAGAAAAAAATAATAATCAGAAATAGCTAACAATTTCAAATATTTGGCATGAGTGCCCATACATTATCAATTCTAATAATACAATAAACTCTTGAAATTCAAACTTTAAATCTGTATTCTTAAATCTCTTCATATAAATGCTTTAGAGTTTATTTAGAGTTTATCTGACAAAAACAAAATAAACAAGCAACAAAAGCAAAAAAACAGTTCAATACAAAGGATTCTCAGCAGAAAATAGTAGATACTGTATTAAATTTTTTACTATGCTTCTGTTCCAGGGAACGCCTTTGCATTGCAATATCATTCTAAACAATACACTTGAAGATATTTTTATAGAAAAAGTACTGTTTACACTGTGTATTGTATATTCTTTAACTCAAAATCAATTTGTTCTGTAAACAGAATTTGTTTATGTAACTGATTAACTAGGATCAGATTAGGTCAATCTCTGTTGACACAGTTTGGAACTGTAATTGGTTTCTCTAATTGGTAACTATAAACTAGAATTTAATCAGCTCACATTAAGTACAGCCTGTGCCATTAACTAGTGAAGTCTGTAGCCTCTTGGGAAAGCTTTGCACATTGTAAACAATAAATAGGATTAAAAGTCTATCTGTTTCTGTTCTGTTGAGAAATATGTTTTGTAGAAGCATTTTATGTGGAAGTGTATTAGCATTTTATTTTTTTTTCCAAACAATAAAGAATAATGTTAACAGTTATACTTTGACGTGGAAAACTCCATTTTAGAAAACAGATCTATATATTATATGCTTTTGCTAAATATGGCTGAAAAATGAGTTTTCAGATATGGTATTCTTGACTGGCACAGTACATGCATCCTTTAAAAAGATCTGTCTGTAGTAAAAAAAAAAATAAAAAAATTAATATAGTATAATTTTGTAAAAGGGAGAGTGGTGTAGGTACTCCTTGAAAAAATATCATTAGTATATCATCAACTGAACATTCACCAGACAAACGAAACACAGATACATTAGTAACTGCTGAGATAGACATGTGTGCTGGTGGATGCTCCACCAACTCAAAAGCCACTGTTACAGCTTTAAAGATAACAAGATTGTACCCTAAATTGCAAAAATCCATGTTGTTAAAATTTAGGTTTTCACATGATCCTTAAAATTAAAAACAGTAACACGATTTTTACAAACACCAGAGGGCATTCTAATTCAGCATGCGGTAGTCCTTGTCTCCAGCACCTTATGGGTTTCCTATAATACAATCAGATACAGGAGCTTGCTCATAACTGGTCCAGCATTGATGGTTTCAAAAGTTGGAACTATTCATAGGGTCAAAGCTCTACCTTTCTATTTTACCAAGTGGTCTGCTCATTCTGTGGGGGCAGTTTCTGTTTGTGTCACCACACTTGGATAAGCTTTTCTAATGCTACTGCAGGCAGTTTGTCAATCCAATCATGAGACACCCTTTCTCAATACCTTTGACCCATAACATAATATTCCTTACCCCTAGAATGAAGGGAGGACAATGTTTTCCTCACTGTTCCAATCTCCTAACAGCAATGCTGGATTTACCATTACTCTCCATCCTTCTGCCATAGCTTTCCAGTTCCTGGGCTATTTCTCCCTAGCTCGTGGGCTTTTTTTGATTTATCTGTCTCCCTCGACCAGCTCACGGGACCAGTACATCCTGCAAATGGTCTTGCAACTGAATCACATATAGCTTCAAATAGTCCGGCAACCTACAGATAGCTGGGTCATTCTATCAGGACTCGATACTAATAACATTGCAGAAGGCAAAACAGCCTAAACACCTATCACACATCAAGAAGAAATGCTAGTAGAGTCTGACAAGCTGTATGTTCTTGGAGTTCTTCTTGGTTATATTTTTATGCCTTTATCTATTATATTACAAGTTAGCAAATCTGTATCGATTTCCATATTGTTGAATCAAACTCAAGAAAATGTATTTGTATAATGATAAAGTGTAAGTATTTTGGCATAATTAGATCACAGAGAAACATTTTGCTCTGGTCTATTAACTGAATCTAGGTTATCATTTTAAATCAAATCTCTTGTTTCTTTTTTGCAAAATTTCTACAAGATTTGATGGAAGAAGAGCGATGTTGCTATCAAGCCAACAAATATTTTCCTCATTAAAAAACAACAACAACAACAACACATTATTTATGAGTATGAATATTAATTTATTTAAGTGATGGATGCTCAAACTGAAAGACTTTCAAAAGTTTACAAATTTCAGAAAGTGCCAAGTTATCTGTCCTAATTGAATCTTGCCTTTTCTAACAGGAAAATTAGAAGAGTATGTATTTGCTTAAATAATTACCTTTATAATGAGATACTGTTACATTAATATTTATTTTTAAATTTTAAATATTAAATATTTCAAATTATTTGATTTGTAGTGTAAATTCTTATAGATTGTCATTGTATAAGATTATATTCTATACAATTATTAAAGAAAAATAAATTTTTAAGGAACTCTGATAAATCATTTAATCCAACTCAGTTCAGTACAGAAGTCTAGCAAAAAAATCAAATACCTTGAAAATTATTCTGTAGAGCATTTCATAATTATGTACAGTTTACGACACTGTATTATTTCTAGATCAGAAATAGGCGAGTTCTTACAAAATTAGTTTTCTTCTAATTATTAATTTTGTTGTTGTTGTTTTGTTTTCCGAAAGAACATTTTAAAAATTAAGGAAAGATTTTAACCTTAAACGTGATACACCACCTCACTTTAAATGCAAACAGAATTGAAGAACTGTGCTCAGTGTAACAAAATGTTCCTAGTGTAAAACCTCAGAAGGTTTGTCTTATTTGTTCATTTCAGTTTGTCTACAGTGCTGCAAATTATAGATTGCTTAGATCTGAAAAGTACTGCATCTCTGAGAGTATAAAGCAAACATTCTTTATCTTCTTTACATAATACTAATTTGTTTGCTATTATGCTGATTGAAGAAAAGGCAGTGAATATTAATAATGCACTTATTACTCACCAAGTAAAACTAATGCACATAACAAGCATTTCAAGTGCTGAATGCTACAGATGTATTTCCTTAGTGCCATATCCTTTTACATCTGATTCTGTTTCATTTCACGGGAATGCATTTACCCCTAGGTAGGAGCTTTCTGGTAATTAATGGTTGGAGAGGATGCTGTAACTCACAGTGAGGGCAAAATGAATCAGTTACAGCAACAGAGGCTCATATCTACCAGGGATGCTTATTTATTTATTTGTTTGTTTTTTTGTTATTTCTCTACCTTCATAATTTTTAGCTTGCATTGAAGGACTGTCTGAAAGAAGGCATCCCTCAAGCATTTTTTTCTAACAGTTATAATAAATTCCTCATAGGCATAGTCAGTTCCTCAACAGCAATTACCAGCAAAGCTCATTACTGCTAATAGCTAAGAATCTTTTAAGTTGCTGTTGATTTTTTTTTTTTTTTTAAATAAAAGACAGAAAAAAACAGACTGATTTTTTAGTGCAGTAGAATGCTTCAGTAGCAATGTAACTCATTTCAGTCATACCTGAGTCATTGCTTAAAATTTTGGATGATTTCTTTAGGATCACACTGTCCTGATCTTCAGGATATCTCTTTCTCTTCAACATTTTCACAATCTGGCTGCCATGTTTTCAATTTAAAAATAAAAACCTGAATATTTCAGCTTCTTTCTAAATCACTAGACAACCAGATTTATAGAAAACAATTGAGAAAATGCTTTCCAAAGCAAACAGATTTCAGGGACAATCCTCTTTGCACACAGATAATCATACATTGCCTTTTGAGATGTCCTGACTGATTTCCAAATGACATTGAAGAAAATATTTCACCTCGCTTATACCTTGTGTCACATGTTTTAGCTTTATGCATCTCTTTGCTGCTATGCTGTCTCTTTTAATCACTAGAGATAGTAATGTTTAGCATTTTTGGTTTTGTTGGTTTCGATCAGGACTCAAATAGCTTCAAATTCTGTGCCTAGCAAAAATAATGACTTTTGGAAGGTGATAAAAGAAGTCTACACTCAGCAGGATGTGGAGAAATATGCACTATATCATAAGTCTGAAAATTGTAGAAGTGTTTTCTTTCTGATTTTTTACCATAGCAGCAAGTGAACTGGACTCAAGGACTGCAAAAGTTAAATGGAATGGATCCAGGTGGCATTTTTTTATACTGCTGATGAAAAGAAAACATTCATTAAGTGGCAGGAATATTCTGCAGATCAGCTCCTGTCCGTAAAGATTTTGCAGACAACCAGATTTTCACCTCTTATAACCTGGGGATCCTCTCTAAGAAATTAGGACTGCTGGAAACGAGAGGTTCTTCTGGCAAAGAGAGGAAAGTCTATCTTTGACAGAAAGCTTCCTTATCTGGACACTGGGGATTGTCCAGATGTGGCGATCAAAGAGGAAAGAAAAAGTGGAAGCATAGCAAGTAAGTGCCTCCATTTTTCTCACATCAACACACAATACGTAGAGATCCATTTGAACTGTCACTGCGCAAATGCAGAAGTATGAACAACAGTAGAAGATTTCAAAATTCAGTAGCAATGCTGGGCTACAATTCCAGTGGGATTATAAGAGATGCTGCAAGGTAGCCCATGTGATTAGAGTTATTCACAGAACAGACACAGGCTCTATGAAGAGTAAATCCACTAGCAGCAAGAATGGTACTACATCCCAATGAAAGATGAGTTCGGAAAGCAAGGCAGCATAAGCATAAGGTAAAGCAATGTTCTCACCAGCAGTGTGCTGGTTAATTAGAGTTATTCACAGAACAGACACAGGCTCTATGAAGAGTAAATCCACTAGCAGCAAGAATGGTACTACATCCCAATGAAAGATGAGTTCGGAAAGCAAGGCAGCATAAGCATAAGGTAAAGCAATGTTCTCACCAGCAGTGTGCTGGTAGGATAAGGTCAGTAGGATAAGGTCAGTACAGGCAACTCCAAAGATCTGGTCCAGGAATGAGTAAATCCCATACAATTCAATAGCATGGTGCCTGTCTGGACGTAAACTGCAGAAAAGGATTTGGGGTCACAGTAGACAAGGTACACATGAATCAGCAGCACGTCTTTTCAGGACAGAAGGTCAATCTATACCAGCCACAGTAATGTCAAAAAGTCCTGGAAGTTCTGCTCTGCCGTTGTGAGGACCCATTCGGAGTACTGCATCCAGGTCTGGAGCACCCAACACAGGAAAGATGAGCAGCTTTTGGAGAGGGTCCAGAAGAGGGCTATGAGGATGATCAGAGTGCTGGAGCACCTCTCCTGTGAAGACAGACTAAGGGAACTGAGCTTGATCAGCCTGGAGAAGAGAAGGCCATGAGGAGACCTCATTGATGTTTTGAAAAGGGGATTATGAAAAGGAGGGGAATCAACTTTTTTCAAGGGTAGATGGTAATAGGACAAGAGGGAATGGTTTTAAGCTCAAGAAGGGAAGGTTTAGATTATATGTCAGGAGCAAGTTCTTCAAAGAGAGAGCGGTGAGGTGTTGGAACAGGCTGCCCAGTGAAGCTGTGGATGCCCCATCCCCGGGGTGTTCAAGACCAGGTTGGATGGGGCCCCAGGCTACCTGGTCTAGTAACAGATCTGGAGGTTGGTGGCCCTGCTTGCGTCAGGGGGTTAGGAACTTGATGATCCTTGGTGTCTCTCCCAAACCGAGCCATTCTATGATTCTGTGATTCTATGATTCTTTCACTCATCACTTGCAGAAGCTATTGTGATCTCCGCAGTTTAAGGATACTGATCTACTATAGCAAATCAAGGAGGGGGGTCAACCAGGATGTTGAGGGTCTGTAGTAAGTGATGTCTGAGAAGATTCTGACAGCTGAGTCTAAGCCACAGGGAGATCTAATTGTGTCAGCAACCTAACAGGAGAGTGCATACAAACTCATCTCAGGGGGACTTCGCATCAAAAGAAGCACGGCCAATAGGTCAAAGGTGATGACCCTGCCCCTCTACTTCACACTGGTGACACCCCACCTGGAGTACTGTGATTACATGTGGAGTAGCTATATTAATATTCACATTTTTTTTCCAAGTTGTTCTACATCATAACAATTTAAATAAATAAATAGATAAATAGATAAATAAATAAATAAAAACAATCTCATAGATATATTTTTGAATTGTTTTTCCTACTTTACCTTCAAGAATGATATTATTATTAGCTACTTATAAGGGTACTATAACTTACAGCATTTTACAAAAAATAAGTTAGGTTCTAGGATATAGAAAATTTGTGAAGTATCTCTACCAATAAATACAAACCAAAAAAAGTTTTATTTTCCATATAGCTGTTTTTTTTTTTGTAACAGTTTCTGCTGGAAACTATTTTTCTAGGTAATAAAAAGATTTACAAAGAAATCACCCAGTTTCCACAAGAATCAGCTTGCATTTTATCTAAACTTCATCTTATGTGATAAGTATGTGGTATACTTTCACAGTTGGGTCACGGTAAAAAAAAATGCTGCATTTGAGTTCAAGTTTACTCACTGAAAACTACATTCTACTGTATTGGTTCAGCATTTGTCTTTATAATCATAGTGGTCCCTGATGTCTCAAATTTAAACATACCTCTTTCTGCGACAGAATTTTTTTCTTACTGCAGGCAATTTGTATTAAGATTTTGTTGGCAGTCCTGCTGTCAGTAGTGCTTCATTTTCCCCTTCGGCCAGAACAACAACAAACTAGAAATGTATAAAATTGTATCAGCGAAATGCTTTTTGATCTCTTTTCTTTCATCACTGGCCCTGGCCAGCGAAAACCCCTTGAATGGCTTTCACTACAGTTATAATAGATCATTCAGTCATTTCTCTAGGTCTGATCTAAGGAACCAGTTTTGCTGACTGATTACAGACTTATCCAAATTGGAGATGTATTAGGTAATCTGTCTTCTTTCTTATAAAAGATTTTGCAGCTATACCTGCATTTCTGACCCCTTCCCTCCCCAACACACACCCCCCAACTCCTGCAATTATTTAGACCTTAATGTTTTCTGCAGTGAAGATAACAGAACTGAGTTCTAAAAGCTAGTATCTGATGAAAGGAGTTTTTCCTCTACTCCAACACCACAATTTACTTTAGTTCTATTACCTATCAATTTGCTGTCAGCTAATATGTACAGATGGCTTGGTAGAACTCGAGTGCTAGGCCAACGTGCACAATATCTTAACAATTTTGTACAGCATTATATACTTTCAGAATGATTTCTTGTCTCAACTCTTTTTAAAATAAATCTGCCTGTTTGTTTTTTGTTTGTTTGTTTGTTTGTTTTTTTCTTCTATAATCAATGAGAGGAACAAGCTTCCCTTCTCCCCCCACCAAGACATGCATTTAAGGATTTTTTAGATATTTTTCAGAACAATTTTTTTTTCTAGTGATTATTTCTCATCATCTATTCAGTCATCTTGGTTCTTTAGAACTGAAACTATTCCAGAACATTCTCTTACTGCCTTTTTATCGTAACTCTGATGGTCTAACTATAAGCATGATCCACAGCCTCTAAATAATCTTTTAAGGATTCAAATCAGTTCTTAGCATGATGAGTTGAATTTTTCAGACTTACATGAAGTGTCTGCAATTTTCTGTTTTGTTCACTTCTATGTAAAGATTTGCTGCTGTTCGTGGCACAAAGTAATTGAATGGCATACATAAAGCACAGTTGACTATATATTCAATTTTGGGAACTTTTCACTTATTTCATGGTTATGACACAAACATTGTGTTTTAGATGAAACATGAATGTTATCAATAGTTAGCCCTACTCATCAGCAACAGTATATCTCATACACCGATCAGGCATACTTGCAATTAAATAATGTGACACTAACATTGTAGCAAAGATAAACCAAATTTCTTGTGAAGGACGATTGTAAAACTTTTTTTTTTACTGCTGTAAAATGACTCAGAAGAAGAGAAGAGATTGTTACATTAAGTAGTTGTTCATGAACAGCATAATCTTTTAGAATATTTATAATGAAACATGGAAAAATCAGAAGAATGTTTCTTGCAATTTCCACGTCATACCAGATAATACTTGAACTTGTTCATATTGTTTCAGATAGACTCTGGTGGTTTTTTGTATGTATTTGTCTTGAGAAGATGATTTTACAGTAAACACTAAAAGAACATACAACTATTATAACTGAGGATGAGAGGCACAATTGTTTTCTAAAAATTAATGGTCTCACATGAGCCATGTAGTGCGGTTTTCCTCAACAGACACTGAAGAGAAGCCTCGCTGCTCTGATCAGAAATCCTTTTTCACGACAAGATGAAACACTTTCTGAAAATCTTATTTTACCTGAAGATGGAAAAAATCTAAATGAGCCAAAATAAAGTAGAGTAGTTCTCAATTCAAGTCACAAAACAAATAAAATAAGAAATGTCCAATTTTACTTATTTATTTATTTATTTATTTTAAGATATTAATTCCATTGTTTAAAACTACTGTGTCAATGATTGGTAACTGCAGGTAATCAAGTAGTTGTATGACTTTGAAACTTCATTCTATCCTTTCTCAATCTTTTACTGAAGATGGATGGAAGGCCAGAATAATAATTTTGGTAGTTTATTGCCCTAGTATCTATTTAGCCTTGTATTAGGAGATGGAGTCAGGCAGTGTTTTTGTTCTTTGGGACAGGATAACAAGGAAGTGTGAGTCTCTCTTATCTGACAAACTCATCTCTTGCTTCCACATCATTCTCATTTTTTGAATCAAGAATAATCATGTAGCTGATCATTCTCATTGAGAACAAGGTAGAATTTGTGCAGTCTCAGATTCTATAGTTGCTATAGAAAGACTTCATGGTTGTGTCTACAAAGAAAAAAAACAGACTATGCTCGAAGTCCAATATGGTTGATTAAAAGAGTCAAATATCAGACCTACTACTGTTATTTCACAAAAGTAAGAAAATAAACCAAAATGGTACTCACTGACATTCACTGATGCTTTCTGTTTCTGGAGACCGAACAGTGGATGTGAGCACAGTGAGGTGGTGAGTGGTGCATTTCATCAGTGGCAAAACAATAGTGGTCACCTCCACTGGTGAAGATTTTTATGAGGTATGCAGGCTTTTGTTCATTGCTGGCAAAAACACACAGATAATGGTGGTGACCATGGTGAAAACTAGAGTTTTGTAGCTAAAAATTTGTTCTAACAAACAGTCTTTATTGTGCTGTTTGTATCTGTTGCAGTTTCCATGGAAATAAGTACAAAGCATTACTTCCGGTGTGACCTATGTAAATTAAGGAAATGACAAACATGCTACATCTTTTGTTCTTAATGCAAGCCAAGATCCTACATCTCAGCATAGATTTATCAAATTACTTTAATAGTTAATCAGTGTTGAATTGTTAACTATGCTTGGTGGCTGCATTATTAAAGTAAATCCAAAATTTCTAACTGTAAGTTAGAAAAGAAACAAATGAAAAAAATAAAAAAGAAAGAAAGAAAGAAAGAAAGAAAGAAAGAAAGAAAGAAAGAAAGAAAGAAAGAAAGAAAGAAAGAAAGAAAGAAAGAAAGAAAGAAAGAAAGAAAGAAAGAAGGAAGGAAGGAAGGAAGGAAGGAAGGAAGGAAGGAAGGAAGGAAGGAAGGAAGGAAGGAAGGAAGGAAGGAAGGAAGGAAGGAAGGAAGGAAGGAAGGAAGGAAGGAAGGAAGGAAGGAAGGAAGGAAGGAAGGAAGGAAGGAAGGAAGGAAGGAAGGAAGAAAGAAAGAAAGAAAGGAAGGAAGGAAGGAAGAAAGAAAGAAAGAAAGAAAGAAAGAAACTTTCATATAAAACACATTTCCTCACCTTTAAAATCCTTTGTTTATGACAGGGAAACAGGCCGCTATGAAGCTAAAACTCTAGAGTGGATTTCTAGTTCAGGCTGAATACTACAATACAGAAGATGATCCTATATGCAAAGAGGATATTCTTCCCACACAGCAGATTACAAATTTATACATAACTGACAGGCAGCTTCTTTCTGCCCAAGATCATGAGAAATACACAGAAAGCAAGTAATATATTAACTTGAAGTTCTGAATCCTGGTTTTAGGAATTTGTGCCTCATGAGTTTATTACCTTTGTAATAATACTATAAATGTTATATTTGTTTTATACTGTTGCAACCAAATAATTTCCTGGGTTACTAAGTAGTTGAATTCTGTATTTAATGTATTAAGTGAAACAAACAAACAAACAAACAAAAAAAAAAAACCAACAAAAAACCATTCGCTTATTAACAACTGTGTGATTTGAGCTCTGCTTTAATAGGAAATCTCTTTGGGACACAGCCTTCATGAGAGCCAAACTCCTACGAACAAGATACCCGTTTCATTTTCTTACCTTCTTCTCCCTACCCTTACAGACTTCTGTCAGCACATTCAGATGGCTGAGAAGCACTTCTTCTAAGCAGAGATGGATTTTACAGGCCATTGTTCCAAGCTATTATCGCTGGACTGGAATTAAGGGAGGGGATGAGAGTGTAGTGTAGTACAAGAGTGAGATGATAATGACCAAAAGAAACCAAAGGCTATACCAAGCAAACAATTATACAAAAAGAGTGGAAAAAGTTGCAAGGTCCTAAGAAAAAAATAAAAGGCCATTGAACTAAAGGAAAAGACAATACCATTGGAACAGCTGTCCTTACTCCTGTATCAAGGAATAGGAAAGTAAGAAATCTATAGAAACCTGGACAATGATCAAGCAGGAGACTGAAAATGAGCAGAGGCTGGACACAGAAACTATAGATATTATAGATATACTTTGCAAGGATAAAGCAGAAGAAATCAAAATTAAGACAGGAGCAGGAGTGAAACATGTAGGAATATAACTGTCATCAACTGACAAGAAAAAACAAAAGCAAGAGATGAATTTTACACACAAAGTATAAATCATCTGCCTAACGGGATGGTTCTCAGTCTCTTGATTGACTCTCATAAGGCAGCAAAGAGGAGCTCAGTCACCTAGATCTGACACTTACTGACAAGTGCCATGTTTGATTCTTCATGCAGCTAAAGCCACAAATGACATCTGCTAGACATTTTCTCTTCCCCTGTATTCCTTGCTCTAGGATAAATAAAAGACCTGAATGAAGATTTTTCTTATCTAAGACATCTAAAACATCTTTATTGTCATGTAAATTATCTACTGTCTTCCAAGGTATGAGTTTAGGACTAGGACTTCAATGCTGTCAAACAATTTTTGGTATTCTCTCCTCTTATGATGCACATGTAACACGGCTTTGGACAACCTCAGCTAATGGAAGGTGTCCGTGCTGTTAGCAGGAAACTTGAAACTAGAAATCATTCTATAATTCAAATAAGATATTTAAATATTAATGGGAATAGATATTAGAGGTTTTTTTCTTCTTTCCTTGTAGATGAGTGCCCTATTTAACAGTCTCTGTCACTTTTCTGTCATTTTAATTTTCTTGTTTCAGTATCAGTGAAATATTGTTAGTAAGACTCTCAGTTCAACTTAGACTTACCTCCAGATTGGTCTGGTGATTAAAAACAGAAAAACAAACAAACAAACGACAACAACAAAAAACAACCACAAAACAAAAACACAAGAAAAGCAACCATGTCAGCTAGAATTCTGTACTTGATGTGCCCAAATAGAAAAAGGGAATTAATATGAGCAAACAACACACAGAATGAACATTATCATAGTTTTTTCAATACAGGATCTTGACTCTTCTCACTGAGTTCAATGAAGGCTAGTAATTGTGCTGAGATGTGTCACAAAAGTAAAACTAATTTATAAATCTAGTATCCGAATCTTCAGAAAAGTTTGGTGTTCAGATGCTGTAAACAGCAGTAATTGTGTTCTGAATATGTCCTGTAAAAGACCTAAAAGGTCTTCAGAATCTGAGAAAATATACATGGTAAGGGTCATCATATACTAACGTCCTTGCAGAAGAAACTGGGGGAAAGTTTGGAAGGATTCAGCTCCAGATTCAACCAACTGAATTATAAGAATCATCTTTCTCTGTAAGCTAAGTCTCTAAACTGCTATTCCAATTTAATTACTATTTCACTAATTACTAGTTCACCTAGCAGAGTCCTGGTATGTCATTTGATAATATGTATATTTCTGCATAGTGTGATGTTCAAATTTAGGCATCTGGTCTGGAGCATCAGAATTTAGAGCTAAATTCCACTTCATGAGTACAAAGACAATATTCATAGAGTTTGCTCCAGGGACTACTTTGAATTCCACTTTAGGCAAACACTGGAATTTTTAAATGGATTTCAAGGGAAGAGTAAGGATTCATAAGAATCATAATGAAAGCGTTGTTTCTGTTTATCCATAAGCCTTATATCTGGGTTCCTACTTTGTTCCCTTGTTTTGCTTAAATCTCTTTCTTCTTTGATGCTTTCTAATACGTCTTATCTTTGCCAGGAGGGTAGAAAGAAAATAGTGTGCTGATTTTTGCAAATATCAAATGTTGCTTATATGATACCACTTTTTCATTCAAGAAAAAATTAGGAATAAGTCACACTTGGGAACAGAAGTCACCATCAGTAATTGTACAGATAGGCAAATATTCCCAGCATGCACACATCAGAGTCATTTTAGGGGCATTCAGATGTACGTTTCTCCAAAATGAAAGATTACAAAGCAGAATTAACCATAAGTACTTCTTGCGTAAATGTTAATATTGACAATAATTATTGACACTTTAAAAACTGAACAATCTCACTGAAACACTGATGTAATTATAATGCTGAAATCCATGGAATTGCCCTGCTGCAACCACAGAGTCTATAATAAATATGCTGTAATGGGAGGTGATATTGTGGACAGCTACAATTGGTCTTTACCTTGTACTTATTATTTACACAAAGTAATCATTTTATCGTAGCAGTTTCTCCAAGTTCTTGCTGAAGAACTCAGGGTTAAATTGCATAATTTTTGAATTCTGCCGCTCATAGTTGTTTTGTGATAGTGAGATTGTTTCAAGAGACAGCAAACTCTCATACTACTAAAGTCTGCTTAAAAAAAAATATCAAAACAAAACACAGAAAAACCCACAACCAGACCAACCAACCAACCAACTAACCAACCACAACCACCGATAAAAACTTACACAAACCTGTCTGAAAGCAAAAAGAAGGGAACACAAATCTAGTAGCAATTAAAATATATATATATATATTTGAGACTTGAGATTTGACTGTTTCAGAAGCTTGGTTGTGGGTGTGATGTGAACACCATGCAACTCTAATAGATTTTTAAGCCTCTCTGAGTAGGAGAAAGAGGAATGAAAAGACAATTAGCCTCCTTTGCATCTGCCCCAATAAATTTTTTATGGCTCAATTATGACACTAAATTACTCTGTAGTCTTTAAGTCCTTTAGTATTTCTAGAGAAATGCTATTTGAAACAAAATTCTTTTAAAATTTAAAAGACAATACAGATGTAGTACAGATACAACAACATTACAGCTGTTTGTTATCTTAAAAAAAAAAACTAATTCAGAAAGTTTCTCCAAACAAATTGAAAAAGAGATCTGAGAAATAAATGGGGTAGTTATTTGAGATTCAGATTCTTTGCCATTACAATTAGGTTAAAATATTTAGTTTCAGTTAGATGTTACAGTCAATGAGCACACCATCTTGTAATAGAAGTACCTTAGTAGGAAGAAAGAGCCAATATACAATTAAAAAAAAATACAAGCTTTTTATCAAGAAAGCTTCTGTAATTGTGTAAAATATGGACAATTTTGTGACTGCAGCATAGAAGAATGCTACATTCCCAAAAAGCAATGATAGCTGCTTTGAGAGGATCAATTAAGGTAAAAATTCTAAAAGATCTTGTAAAGTGGAGAAAATGATAGGTCTAGTCAAGATAAGATAATCTGGAGTTATCAGCATGGAAAGATATTATTATTTTGGAATGAAGAGTTTCTCAAGCAAGGGAACCCCAAAAGGAAATGCTACCTTCTTGGACAGAAAGGTTCTATGAAAACAAACAGGAAAAGTTGCTTTTTTTCAGTAGTCTGAAACTAACTTGAATCCAACCTGTCTCATTCTGACAAGGCAAGACTTATCAGTTATAAAATCACTAAATAGAGTCCTTTAGTCTTAATGACTAAGAGTTAACCAAGGCTGCTAGAGTTTTCTGCGATAGCTGTATTGATCTAGAAGGATAATTGGAATCCAATCTAAGATTATGTGAGAGAAATAAAGGCCTCCTGGGGAAAGAGGTCTTGCAGTCAGTACCCTACAATACTGATAGGAGTTTCAATTTTGTGAATAAAACCATGTTCACACTCCTGCAAATTAGACACATGTGATGTAAGACTGACAAGTTTCTGAACTGAAAAGCCATTTCAGATAAAGGACAGTGGTTTCTAGATGAAGGATAGGCAGTGGAAAGAGTATGATTTGTAAGCACTGTAAAAAAACTGAACAGCTGAAACACCAGGGAGGTAAAAGGAGTTTAATATCTGTAAAATAAACAGGAGACACTATCAGTATGCAGCAATATATGTTACTTCACCATTTGCCATACAGATATTTTATACTTTTAACGTACACACTACTTAGACAAGGGGAAATGGTTTTAAGTTGAGGGAGGGAAGATGTCACAGGGAAATTCTTTACTATGAGAGTGATGAGATGCTGGAACAGGCTGCCCAGAGAGGTTGTGGATGCCCCATACCTGGAGCTGTTCAAGGCCAGGTTGGATGGGGCCCTGGGCAGCCTGGTCTAGTATTAAATGGGGAGGTTGGTGGCCCTGCCTGTGGCAGGGGGTTGGAGATTCATGATCTTTGAGGTCCCTTCCAACCCAGGCCATTCTGTGTGATTCTCTGTGATTTTTGTTGATGGTATTCCACACTATAACATCATGTAAAACAGTGGGAGTTAAAGAGTTAATGTTCTGGCTCCATGGACTGCCTTTTGGGGGCATTTTGGGTTCTTGGAAGGGATGGGAGGAGTAGCATTCCCAGAGGGCTTCACACACAGAGGAAGAAAGGTGGAGCTCCTGGCAGGACACCTGCCCCTCCCCCTCTGTTGTTTTTTTTTAGACCAATCTTCTGTCTCCCTACCCTTCCCCCTCTTCTCCTCTCCCAGAGCGCATGGCCTGCAACATGCCTTGCTTCGTTAGTCACGGGGCCAAGGCTAGCCAGACTGCACCGCAAATGTCTGGTACCCTTTTTTCCCCCTCTCTTTTGCTTACTTCCAGGCTTGTGCCCCTGTCATGGACACAGATCTAGAGATAACTCCATGACACCCAGTTACTTCCATGTCCTCTTTGTGTAGCTTCCATGAAAATGAACCTTGAAAAGGCCACAGTGCCCTGACAGACATGTGCATAGTTCACCTAGCTGTGTTCAGCCTGGCAGTGTGAAGGGCTGTTTGTTCGACAAATCAGTCCCTGTGCATACTGACAGGCCAAGGTGGGCCCAATGGCATGGGCCACAGAAGTTCAATAGGGACAGCAGAGCCTCTTCCCGAGCCCTGCCTTGTGCTGCAGGTTTTTCTGGTCTGTGTCTGCCCATGCCCTGTGCCTGTGTCTGGCAGTGCTGAGAGTGGCTCTACCAGGAGGACAGAGGCTAGGGCTGGGGCAAGACTCAGACTGAAGGACTGCAGATCTGCAGCTATGAGTACAAGCTGGAGCAGGGAGCAGGGGGGCATGGGACTTGGGGCTGGATGTTGCACTACCACTTGGTTCTGCTAGCTGCTGTCTGGGGCACTCAGTGGCCCAACTCAGGCACCAGGTTGACCCAAGGGCCTGGAGTTGGCTGATACAAAGGTCAAGGGTCTAGACTAGCTACCAGCAAGACCTCTGTGCATGTGTGTGTCTGCATTTGAGAGGCAATGGAGGGACTCAGGCCAAGAGATCATCTACTTCGTAAACTGTTTAAAGCCACCCTCCATACTGAAGGGATCCACATTGCTTGTATGGTTATATGTAAGTAAGTATATATATTTAAGTATTTCCTACTGACAGGTTTTCATCCTGATCATACAGTGAGAGGAATGGTATGAAGCCAAGGATGCTGTTTTTGGAAAATGATGTGTGAAATCAGCTGTACATATGTGTATGTGTAACCATGTTTTGTGTGTGTACACGTGCCTGCTGGGAATAAATGCTCAACCTCAGCCTGAGTGCAGAGTGCTGTGGCAGACTCAACTCTGTCGGGTTGGTGGCTTCAGCAACTCCTGATCAGTGGATTTTCAATACTGAGATTAACAGTGCAAGTCATTAGTAAGACATCAAACATGATGGTCATTATGAATATCAATTTATCACATGATTAGACACATTTTTCTTCTGATCTGGAAAGACCAGAAAAGAAGGATGAACCATCACTGCGTTCAGTGTTTCTGCCACACATTATTAAACTTGGTTATTAACTTCTAATGTTGGTTCTATTACAAATGGTTTGAAATAATATGTGTGGTTTTTTTTCATAAAAGAGGTACAAATCAAATATCTCTAACTTTTCATTGATATTTGAAACAAAATACTGTTCTTTAAACTCTGATGTTTTTGTGTGGGTTTTTGTCAAGAGGATGGGGCCAGGCTCTTTTTGGTGGTGCTCAGAAACAGGACAAAGGGTAATGGGCACAGACTGGAACATAGTTCCATTTATACATAAGGAAAAATATCTTTACTTTGAGGGTGATAGAGCACTAGAACAGGCTGACTAGAGAGGCTATAGAGTCTCCTTCTCTGGAAATATTCAAAAGCTGCCTGAACGCTTTCCTTATCATCCTACTGTACAGAACTTTCTTTAGCAGGGGGTTGAACTATGCAATTTCCAGAGATCACTTCAAACACCTATGGTTCTGTGATTCTGTAATAAAACAAGTGAATGGAATGGATTTCCCAGGTAAGCTAAGGATGGCCCATCACTGGAGGCACTCAAGGCCAGGTTGCAAGGGGCCCAGGGAAGCCTGATCTGGTGGGAGGCAGCCCTCCCCACAGCAGGAATCTTGGAATTAGATTATCTTTATGGTCCATCTTAACCCAGTCCATTCTACGATTCTTTGAGTTTGAAATATATTTTGTGGGTGAGGAAGAGTCCTTGGAGAAACGGAACAAAAAAAGCTCTTTTTTAACAGCAATTTTCCAGAAAAAAAAAAAAAAAATTACAGTGTACACATTTGACAACATTATGCTGTTCTTCTTTGTCTATTTTATATTTGGCTAATATATATGCTTTCATGGTGTTAAAATTTTATATTCTTATTCTGACTTTTAACATCCTTAGGAACTAATTCAATGTATAGATGACAAAATGTGGCTTTTTTTTTTTTTAACCTTAAAATACTTTTTTTTTTGCATTTTTTGTTAAGAAATTAAAAATAAAACAGATTGTGCAACTTTTTTTTCCTCCTGAATTTTTCAAATACAGTGACAATAATAAAGCAAACCAATTATTTCTTTAAACACATATCATTTGTCTACATATGTATTAAAAGTAGAATGTTTTTAAACAAACTCACAGTTTATATTCAATATCAAGTATCCTTACTTAAAAGCAATGGTTCCTTCTAAAACAATTGCTTCTTTTGAATCTCAATTGTTAACACCACTGTGAGTCATGGAATTCAAATACAGGACCTGTATAAGTGATGTTTCTTTCATTTTGTTGAATCTGTGATTGTAAGCAGTATCACAAAACTGATGAATCTAAAAACCTATGTTCTGCGAGCTGGTTAAGTGATATTTTTTCTGTTCTTGAAGAACAATCCAAAGGCTTTGGAAATTGCTATTTATTGTCTGCTGTCCAGTACTGCCGGATTATTTTTACATCTGCCAATGTCTCTAGCTGTTTTCAGATGGTGATTAATGCTATCATAGGCAGACTACCCATAAGACCTGATAGGTAATCTACCCTGTCTGTTCTGTTGTTGGTTGTTCTTCAGCTATGATAAGACACTCTAAGATATCAATTTAGCCTTAGATTATTGCTTGTTAGACAGATGAAGTGAGATAAACTTAATCCCACACAGTGTGGTCATAACTCAGTTGGAATATTTGTTCAAACTAAGTCTACAAAATGGTCTCATTAATAATCTTTCCTTATGAATTATTCATACAATATTTCATACTATCTAATTCCAAAATATCCACATCTTTGTCCAAATTAAGCTAGGTGTAATTATACTTTAGTAGATTACATGCAATTAGTTTTATTATTACTGCAATCAGCAGAATAAATGCAGAAAAAACAGTTTTCCAGATCTGCTGTATTAACTGCATTTAACACGAGAAGGAAACTCCTAGAGGCTTGTTTTCAAATTGTATCTCTACAAATTCATAATAAGTGATTAGAGGTTTGCATGCAATAATTATCTTTCAGAATATTACTTAAAAGTAAAACTAAGAAATATCTATGACAGTAAACCAGTTATCAGTTAAATAGAGGGTAGCAATTAGTTACCATAGAGATGTGTATTTTTAATCATGAAGTAAATTGCTTAATTTTACACACAATATTTCATTTCCTGTTTAGCAAGGGTTGACAGCCCAGATTCCATATATGACACACACAAGTGCATAAGCTTGGCTCAAACAGCAGAAAAGAATTTCAGTTAAGAGAAACAGGCTTGAGAAGGTCTGCAGAAATGTCAAAAAAAGTTAAAATTGCAGCAGATATCTTGCTGAGATTGGATAATTAGTAGATCAATTATTCAATATGAAAAAAAAAAAAAAAAAAAAAAAAAAAACCAAAAAACCCAGCATGGAAAGATGTAAAAACCTTAACAGAATTTCAAGTCAGGCATTGTTAGATCAAGTTATCAACACTCCTGTCAATGGAGCTGGTGGCAGCTTCATATCATGGTGAAAGGACCCTGGGGCTGGCCTTTCTTCATGTACTGATGCTGTTTCACTATGAGTTGTACCAGATACTTTGTTTGAATGTGGAGCCTTGATGTTTCATTAGCTTGCTGAAGCCTCTTCATGTTTTTAAATATATGTATCATTTACTTGTTAGCCATACACGTCATATATGAGCCAGCCAACAAATGAGTGGTATATGTAAGGCGCTCCAAAAGTAGTGCTTTATATTTATTTCCTTGAAAACTACAACAGATAAAAAGAGCACAACAACACTTCAATAAATTCTCAGCTACAAAATGCTCTATTTTTCAACATAGTCACCACAATTAGCTATGCATTTTTGCTAGTAATGAACAAGAACTTGTATGCTTCATAAAAATCTGCACCAGTGGAGGTGACCCACTGTTACTGTCACCACTGTTGTAATACACCACCCACCACCTCGATGTGCTCACATCCACTTTTTGGTCTCCAGAAAAATTCAGCAAACATCAATGAATGTCAATGAGTGGCATTTTTTTCCTGAATGGAGGAATCCAGTGACACATCTTTGCTTCATATACCCTTCCATGTCAGACTACATTTTTTCAGACTGTCCCTCTACTGCCATCTGTCACATAGCAACAACATGTACTGGAATATTGGCAGGAAAGTTCAACCTCTAGTGTCATATCACCAACACCTGCCTCTGATGCCATGGGTGAACATAATAAAATAGGAGGTATAATTTTCAGGTAAACTCTTGTATTTACTGTATGTTTTATGCATTCTGCCAACAGCCTTTGTGTAGTTAAAGACACCTGAACAAAGGAGTACGGGAGGTGAACATAGTGAACACTTTAACAATGATAATGATGGTTCAAACACATAAGCTATTTCTATTTAAGGGAGAAAAAAAAAAAAAAAGAAAAAAAAAAAAGCTGAAAACTTGCAATGAAGCTTTTAATTCATTTTAGTAAAGTCAGTAAGAACAACAGGAGACCAGTGAATCGATGTTGACATTGCAGATTGCTAATGTCAAAATATACTCAACTTGGAACTTCAGTAGATGTTACCAAATAAAGAATAATTATAAAAAAAGAGAAATGTTAAAGAAGTTTAACAACTTGAGGATAATGTTTTACTTTTTTTTAATGTCATTTACTGATACAGAATTAGAATTGGACATTCTGAAAAAGTTGAAAAATTTTAATATAAAATATTACTCCTGCAAAACAGCAGTACTAAACCTCTGTTGCACCTCAACAAATAATTGTGTCCGGGCATTATCATATTTTGATCTAATACTGGAGCTATGGATAAGCTCAGAGAACCAAGTGAAGCATATGATTCATTAAGCTGGTTGTATGTGAGCACTCTTCTATTCCTAAGCAGTTCCATAGTGCTCAATATCTAAATTCTGTAAATGAAATTTTGCAGTGGAATGAAGACCAATTTTTTCTCAGGTATTCATAGCTCTAATCTGAATTCTCAGTTAAACAACAATTCAGGTTCTTGTGTGCAATGATATTTGCTTCACAAAGGCCTCTACATGGAAAGTGTTTGTGCCATAGAAAGGTGACTAGAAGCAATAAGCAATATTACTGTTAGGAAATAATAAATGCCTTTTTAAGTTATAAATATACTTAGCTTACTTGCTTGGTCTGTTGGAATCTACCAGTTCCGATTCCACGTATAGTTTCTACTTTTCAAAATCTTTCTGATCAAGGAAGAGACACTTCTGTGAGTGCTAAGCTAATTACAAATAAAATGTGTACATTTTACAAATGTAAAATATATTTTTTCCTGATATCAGCTTAGAAAATGTACTGGTTTATTGCATCTAATTTTAATGAATTCTCAAAGACTGCACTACACTAAATAGAAGTGAGACCATACTTGAATCGCTTGAATATAAATCACCAAGTTTATCTCATAAAACATTCCTGTTTGTTTAAGGGAAATCCAGCAATGTGATCCTGAAGGATTATTCTCCAGAAAGGACAACGTGCTTTCAGCATCATCAGTATTACGCCATCATAGGATCTTGCATCTTGTTTAATTCTAGGTTTTTACTTCGTCAACATTCCATAAAATAGAATCAGGAAAAAAACAAACAAGCAAACAAATAAACAACACAGAAAATTAAAACAAAGTCAGAAAAGTCATTGATAAAAAGGAACGATTGGATGTTGTGTTGAGGGACATGGTTTAGTGGGAGCTATTGGTGATAGGTGAAAGGTTGGACTGGATGATCTTGTAGGTCTTTTCCAACCTTGGCGGTTCTATGATTCTATGATTCTAAAGCAAATAAACAAACAAAATTATTCTTATTTGTTCAGAAATATTATTGGAAAACTAACATATTTTAAAAATCTTTTAATATTATATGAACTTTTATTATGACATTCACAGTTATTTCCAAAGGTTAGAAACTTGACAAAGTTTTTGCGAAAGCATTTATTGTGTAATTTCCTGAAGAGGGGAAGGGCAGAGAGAGGTGTCAGTCTCTTCTCTCTGGTAACTGATGACAGGACTTGTGGGAATGACACAAAGCTGCACCAGGGGAGATTCAGACTGGACACGAGGAAAAATTCTTTACTGTAAGGGTGGTTAAACACTGAAACAGTTTCCTAGAGGGGTGTTTCATGCCCCATGCCTGTCACTGATCAAAGAGGCAACTGGGTAATGCCTTCAGTAATACATTCTAACCTTTGTTTAGCTTTGAAGTGCTCAAGCAGTTGGATCAGATCATTCTTTCCAACTATTTTATTCTATTCTCTTTCTGCGAATATACCAAAGTGGTATAATGTTACCAAAACTGTTTCAATATTATCCATCAAATTACCAAAACTGACTATAGAAGTTGAAGGGAAAAACTACATAAAAATTCAAATTCACCCAATTTACCTTAATTCAAAACAAGTACAAATATCTGTTGTTTATAGGACTTTACTAAGAAACCAATTGGAAGGCTGAAATTGAAAGTTCAATTTGACATTTCTGGATGCAACATTCTAGTGTGTATATGTGTGCACACATGTTGGCTTTGTAATAAATGAATGTCACAACTGAGCTTTTAATCATTAATCTTCCTGTCAGGATTTAAGAGGTGTAGGACTTCTAAGTGTTACCAAGGTATCTTGAGATTCATGTTCACAGGCTTCCACTTGACTTTGTCGCCCTTTCATCTCTAACTGACATTGCAAGTTATTCATTACTCCTACTGCTAGTAATTTATGCAGCATGTATAACAAGGGAAGTAGCAATATCTTTTTGACAAAAACAAAAAACAAACAAACAAACAAAACCTGTATACTCCAAATTGGTGGTGGAGGGAGAACAATTTTGATATTTGAGTGGTCATACTGTTGCCAATTATAACCGTAATTTGCATTTCAGAAACTAATATGCAAGGAAATTTGCCCATAGCAGTTGTACTCTATTATCATTTAATTAGTCTTCCACTGTATGAAAAGCACTGTAGTGTTATATGCAAGGAAAGTCTTCTTGCTCAGCTTACAATAGCTAATCTCTTAGCCCCAAACTATTGAATTTAGCTCAGGCATAACACTGCTCATGAAAGCTGAAGAACAAAGGTGAAGGTTATTATTTTGGGGTGATGGAGCAAGTACATGGTGATAGAAGGTGTTATACAGCTGACTTTAAATCATGCATGGTGACTTATTTCATTGATGTATTTTAGAATCTCCCTTTTTAATTGGCAGCAATGCTTAAATGAGAGAAATTTTGTTGATCAGTGTGCAAGAAACAAAGAGAAAGTGGAGAAGTTTTATTATTCTGGGAAATTTACAATTGGAAAATATATACAGATTCCCCAGGTCACTATTATGTGTCATTTGTAAGCATTATCTCTCGGGTGCTTAAAACATTATAAGATTATTACGTTTTTATAAGGCCACTGAAGCTGCTAGTCTGACACCATACATATTTACGTACTTGAGCCTTACCCTTTACACATTTAATTTGGGGATACAGAGTTAACTAAAACTTTGGCCTCAAGACTCAGATTTTGTTCTTTGAAGATGAAACTCAATTCCTTACAGATGTTGGTGCTGTATGTTTTACGCTGCAATTTGTATTTCATGATTCATTCATTACAACAATAATAATAATTCATACATCCCATATGAGATTGCAAACTCAAAATTTGAATATAGAAATATGTATATGTATTTTAATCCAATTTTCTGTCCAGTTAGAGAAATGAAGTTAAGCAAGAGATGTTTAATAGATGTGAAAATCAAACATTTATCTCTACAGAAAAAAATTTCTATAAATAATTTGAATGAAGATAATTCAGTAAGATGACATATAAACCAAAATAAAATTGAAAAATGTAATTTTCTTAGCAAACTTGATTTATTGACAGTTTTACCTTTTCAGTGAACTTTTCTTGTGGTACCTATTCTCCATTGTGAGCTAAGTATTTTCCATGTTATTTTCAAATTTCTGGAATTATTTTCAGTGTTGCACAAATTGGCAGTCAACTGTTCTATCAGTTGAATGCTTTGCAGATGGTCAATAGATAATGTGTTAAGCTTAGTTGTAATTTGGTTCACTGGTAAAGTGACTTTCTAGAAGTTCCAAACGGTAACTTAAACACAGTTCCTCAGAGACCTTAATTTGTTTCAGCCTCTTTACTATGCAAAAAAACTAACACAGTACCAATCTTTCCCACCCCCACAGACATTGTGTCTTCAGTAGTATGTCAAGTGAATTATATTTTCATTGTCAGCAATGTAAATAAAAGGTAAATCTTGATAGCATGGTCTGCTTGGATTTGAGATTAAGTACTCCAGAAATCTTCAATATTAACAACATTCATTGCTTCAAAAAATCTATCCAACTAGAAGCCTTCGTTAATATTCCCTCTTTTTAGACCTGCTTCCACCTCAACACATCGTTTAGTCAAGGCAGCCTCTATGGCTTTTCCTCAAATGTTCACACTGTTTCTGAGAATAAGCCTCAATACAATAGAGAATCTGTTGAGAAATATTTGATTACAAGGAATCTCAATGGTAGACCAAGTTCTCAAAATATAGAATTGTCAAGAAGAACCCTGAGGATTTGCTTACAAATTAGACTTGTCACTTTAAAATATGGATTTCGACAATCCATTAAATAGCTGATGGCCAGTTCACAATTTCCCATCAGACATGATGAGGAAATCTGGAGAAAAT
The DNA here is from genome assembly GCA_030625065.1 of Alectoris magna. Taxonomy (NCBI): domain Eukaryota; kingdom Metazoa; phylum Chordata; class Aves; order Galliformes; family Phasianidae; genus Alectoris; species Alectoris magna. The sequence continues at coordinate 69,372,369 of CM060560.1, forward strand.
ATTACTCGACTCAATCTTTTTCCAACATATGCCTGAGGTTTGAGAAAACAACACTGGAAACAGCCCTTTTTGCCTGGTGATCACTCATTTATCAGATTACATTCTAGACAGAGAATAGAATACCAGCTTAATTTTGCATGCCAAAGAAAGCTCTACTGGCAATTTAAAACAAACAAACAAACAAAAAGTTAAAGTAAGAATTGCTGAAGATGAGTAGAGCAAGAAGAACTTAACATTATTATTTTAGCAAGTAGCAGAGTCCCAAAAATTAAATCAGAAATCAACATGTGATATTTTAAAAACTAAATATTGTACAATGTAAAAAAATTAAATATTGTACAATGTAAAAAAACAACCAACCAACCAACTAAACGAAAAAACAAAACAAAACAAAACAAAACAAAAACAAACAAACAAAAAACCAAACACACATTTGTTCATATATTTTCAGAACTGAATAATTTACAATACTTTTTGGAGAATCTATGTTTGTTTATCTCTAGTAAAATAATGCAAGAAGAAAATATTTCAGCTCAATCTGAAGGAAAATCATGAGATGAAATATTAATTTTTATTAATAAAGTATTATACATATACGTATAATTTCCTGGATCAATATAAAAGATATATATATTATAGAATCATAGAACGGCTTAAGTTTGAAGGGACCTTACAGGTCGTCAAGTTCCAATCCCCCTGCCACAGGCAGGGTTGCCACCTAACAGTATATAAATAATGCATGCACATATTTTGAAAATAGCTGGATAATCTAGTAAAGTGAAATATATAGGGATATGTAATAAAATAATGCTAGAAATGGATGGGCATTCTGCTACTAATATAGAACGGCAAAGTATTCATACACGAAGAGGAATAAGACAAATAGGTCTTAACCGTAAACTCTCACAACATTTTGTGACTAATGCTTTGGACCAGGAAAGCAATTCCAGAAAAAAAAAATAAATAAATAAAATTGTATTTGAAAACATCCATGTTATGAAATCAGATTTTCCCCTTTTATTTGTCCCCACCACCACATTTCCTCTTTTCCATCTCAACTTTCCCTGTCACCCACTCGATAATACTTAGAGCTTCAGGTTGGCCATTGGGCTGTATTGTGGGTAAATACTTTCTATAAAGTCTTAGACCAGAAATTAAGCAGAAAATCTTCATTGCGAGGGTAGTAAAGCACTGGAATAGGTTGCCCAGAGAAGCTGTGGGTGCTCCATTGCCTGGAAGTTTCCAGGCCAGGTTGGATGGGGCTTTGAGCAATCTGATCTAATGGAAGGTGCTTCTGCCCAGGGCAGTGGGCTTGGAACTAGATGATCTTTAAAGCCCCTTTCATTCTAAATCATTCTATAATTCCATGACTTCCACTCTTCAGTGAATTCGACAGGAATAATGAAATATGGATATTTCATAGCAGCTGAAGTTTCTTGACATACAACTTTGTTGTAATATGTACTTCAAGATGCAGAAGTATCTTCTAAAAATTACTTTAAAACTGCTTTTGTGGATTTGTAGAAGTCAAAATTCCCTATAGTTTAAAAGCTTAAAAGGAGAAAATGATGGATTTGAACTGCAAAGAATCTAAACATGTTCTGTTTGTGTTTCATAACACTTAATTCATAATTGTAAACCAGCGGCTATAACCATGAAAGTTTTGTTTCACATTCTTAGTGAAGACATTGAAGATCCAAGAAAGTAAGACAGTCTGGAAATGGATGAAAGTTGTAAATAAGTGAACAGAGAAATTCAGAGGTTGCACTTGGTGATGTCTTTCAGTCTTGCAGATACATTGGGCATCTACAGTGTTTTGCTTTCTATGAGTTTTGGAGAGGCTCCAGAATAGTGTACAATGATTCTAAGAGGAGTATAAAAGAAATAATATATACATGCATGTTGAATTATTCTCATTGAATCATTCTCGTTGATTCAGGAATTTATTTACTGATTGTGTGGGAAACTGCTGATCACGGCCTGAACCTCTGATTGACCACCTGAGGCAAGCAACGAGTCAGCTGTGGGAGCACAGGTGAAGGCAATTCATCTGTGTGACCAGAAGGGGTGGAGCCTGGCTGCATCTCTCCTAGATCCCATTTAAGGACTGTCTGCCACTTAAGAAAGATGCTCTCACAAAGTAGGTTGCTCCTTTTTGGAGTTTTACTACAAGCCTTCTACACTGATGAGTATTTCCGTTTATTATTGATTATTTTTCCATCAATCTTTTTTAACAAAACATCTATTTAACCTCTACTTACTTATTGATTGTACAGCAATAAGAGAATTTCCAATGATTTCTGTAAACACTGTGCTGGGCCAATTGAAAATAAAACTAAAAAAGTATTAGTATAAAGAAAATAAAAAAGCTAAACTAAGCCAATGTAAAGTGTAAGAGAAAAAATTAAAACTGAAGCCACCATTGGGTTAGGATCTATTGACTCATGGGATATTTGTTCCTTCTTTTCTACAGGTCAGAATTTTGACTACACTAGCCAAGTGAAGAGTACAAATATATGCGTATAAATAAACACATGTTTATATATTTACAAATTTTGACAGATTTTAATTAAGTGCTGTGTGGACACATGTGCAATTATTAGTGTTCTTATTAGTGCTCTTATTAGAGTTATTATTAGCAGGTAAATTTGACTGCATGATTTGTAAGCTAGATGCCAGTTTCACATGGTACCTCTGGCTAAAGATGTTATCAGAAATGTTTATGAGTATGCTACAGATGTTTTAACTACCAAACTCTAAGGAGCTTGTAGAATAAGGTAAATTATATTATGCTAGTTTATGTATGTGGAAACCATACTACAATAGAAAGATGTAACTTTCAGTCAGTTTGTTTTTTTTTTCTTGACTTCAGCAAAAATAAAGAAAAAATAAATTAAAAGATCTTCTAATTTTTGCTTCATACATATATATATCCACCATATATATTAAATTAATTCATTCACACAACAATTTAAAACTTCATAAATCATTTTCCTAGAGCTGAGTTAACCAGTGGCAAATTTTCTTAATTGCCCTTCACAAATAAGACATTTTGACTTCTCAGCAATTTAAAACCAAACAGCTGTTCACTTTGTTGATTAATTACATAAAGATAAAACTTATCACTAAAGTATTTTAATGATATTTTCAAAGGCATGTTAATCTTAAAACTCTGTCTAGAACTATTTTTATCTTGAAGGTTTTGTTAATGAGATGGGGCTCTGCAGGAAGGCCTCTGTGAGCAGAGCCTATCAGTGCCCCACCGCAGAGCAGTTCCAGCTGTTCCAAAGGGACCCACCACTGCCAGAGCTTACAGCAGATGGGAGAGAGGGGTGAGAGATGGGGAAGAAGCAGCTCTGAGGCACCAAAATCAGTGTGGAAGAAGGTGCTTCAGACTGGAGCAGCAGTTGCCTGCAGCCCAGAAGAGGCCTGTGGAGGAGCAGATCTCCCTGTGCAGCCATGGAGGAGCCCATGGAGCTGCACTCATGGAGAGGGGCTGTAGTGGGGCGGGAGGGCTGGAGGAGCTACTGCCTGTGGGGACCTGTGTTGATAAGTTCATTCTTCCTTGAATGTTGTAAAGTCTAAATACAGGTTTACTATATACTAGAATAGAAAACAGAAAGAATATTCTCTCTCTGTAGTAGCTTAAAAAATTTGGATATTTTAGGAATGTAGACACATAAACGCAGTGTTATATGTAGTTTTAATTTTTCAAAGTTAACTTTACTACATTTGTCCATCAGCAACACACTTCTTGCTGATGGTCTTACAGTGCTGATCATCATCATCACTACATCTGCAATACTGTTAGCCTTTAATCATGTTCTACCACAGCTGTGACCACAGCTTTTGCTGAAGGCTACAATTCTTTGAGGCTGATAGTTGCTCAGGTCCAGGTAGTCAGGTGTGTATACCTATTTGTCTGGCAACTTTTTGCTAATTACATGGCTCTTAAAGACACCTACATCCATCTTTTTTTTTGCCCTTTTATGTTTACATTGCTCACATATTTCTGTAAAACTGCATCTGGCAATGCCATCACAATGTTATAACATACTGCTATCAGTTACAGTATGTCAGTACTCTTCAATAGGATTCAAGGCTATTTTAGTATTTATTGATACTTGGTTTTGAGCAATAGTGAGTTTCATCGCTCTTATTAACCTTGCTCAGAATCTCTATTCCTGCCTAATATTTTCACTCTTTTTACATTAAAAAAATCCCGTATCGTACAGAATCGTAATTTTTGTCATTCTTTTGTTTTTTATTTTTATGATACTTTTGGATCCTTTCTGAGAAAGGATAAGCAGAACTGAACACATTCTTAAAGAAGTAATGGTTTTGCATACCGATTTGATCATAATCTATGTTATCTTACTATTTTTCCTAGTAATTCCTAGCATTATATTTTTATTTTTGATTGTAGTAGCAGAGAGTTTGATTTTTGTAGGAGTTACTCAGAATTTTGTTTGTGATATTATTGCTGTGCAAATTTAGGTTTATCACCTATATGGCATGAAAACACAGCACAGACCCCAAACATTATCCCTAAAATTCTTATGTATTTTACTCAGAGTAAGAAAGCAAGCTCCATTATTTTCAGTCTTGATTAACTTCTTCCATTTTTGTATCTCTCAAGAATTTTTAATCAATTTTTACATGGTTATAATGACTGAGGAATTGAACTGATCATACACTGATGATAAGCAGTAGCTAGTGTTTACACTAGATCTCCACTCTTAAGTGAAGGTCACACAAGAATGAGTGTACTTTGTTTCATGGTACCCACTTCCAGTTCTGATGTGCTGTGGTGCTGGCATCTATGCTAGCTGTGTCTACATGATGAGAGGAAAAAAAAATGTAGAAAGTTCTCTCCAAAAGCTTAGATAACTTCTTATAAAGGAAAATACAAACTATCTGTAGAAAAGAAGTTATGACAGATGAGGTGAGAATCACAACAATTAGGGGAAAAAGCATCCAAAGTTTTTAAAGCACCAGTAAATGCTAAGTATTGTATGTGGACATAAACTTTGAAAATGTGCATCAAATGAGCGCTAAGATTATGGGAATATGGGAAAATTGCCTGAAAGTGCTTGACATATGTAGACCTCAAGTTGAAACGCTACAAAATCATGAAATTGAGGAAATACATTACAAAACACTTTTCAGACCCGGGGCCAGGGTGACTTCAGTACGAAAATCTGAAAATACCAGGCAGTAGGACAGAAGAACATAATTCATAAATATGGAAAGGTTAGAAAGTCCAAAGTCTGCCTTTAAAAATTACAGTCTTTTTCAGACTTGGTATTACATTTCTATAAGAAACAACTGTAACTCATGCAGGAGGAAAAAAAATGTTCTGACAGTAACCTTGAACCAACTGTAAATTGGCTTAGATGAGATATGGAAGTGAGATAATAGTCTTCTCTGGATGCTTCTAATTAAATATATATGTGTGCATATGTATATATATGTATGTATGTATATATATATACATTTGCACACATATATATATAAAATATGTCAGTTGCAGATTACAGAAGTGATACTATCTTGCTTAACTTCAGTTATTAATCTTCTAGAGATGCTGCCAAACGCTAATTTAAATATCAGCAAACTGGAAATGTTTGATAGAGGTTGATGTACCACTTTACCACATTTCAGACAAGTAAGCTGTAAATTAATAGTGGCATAAGAGGAAAGCCAGAATGCAGGATATATAGAATGGAAATATAAAATTTCAGATAGAGTCTCTGCACTGCGAATGCTGGGATGGGGAAATGTAATTTATATCAGGATGTGCCATGTGGCTCAAATCTAGCTGTGGTGAAGTGTAATTCTAGCTAGAAATGAGAGCCAAAATCTACAAATCAAGCACAAATTGGAGTTAAAATTTTAAGACTATGTTCATAATCCAAACCACTTACCATTTCACAGAGAAATCTAACAACAAATGGCCAAATGGATCAAAGATTGAAGAGGAACAAAGAAGCAGAACACAGTAAAAGCACAGCTGATTGCAATGAAGATATTGGGTGTTTGGTTTGTTTGTTTTATTTTCTTTTTCCTCCTTAGAAGAACCTTAGAATGCTACAAAACTTCCATATCTTGGATCCCCTTGCTGTTGCCGTACACTTGGCAACCCATGTTCTTATAGCCCTGCGCCTGTGCTGGACTATCGGGCAAGACCTGCCTGGGCCAAAGAACTGCCCGGAATGGGCAGTGAAATGGAGATTATTATATTATGTGGCTTGCTTATATACCTATCCTACTTTGTCTATGCCCCTTAAGCATGCATTATCCCTTCGTCACAGAGCAAGGGGAGAGTCCTACCGCGTCACATCCCAAACTCTCGCTGTCGCCTACTACAACACTTGCTTACAATTACCCTCTTTGGCTGGTAAATGTCACTAGAGTTTATGGAACAAATTAGTGTAAATACAGCTATTAATTCCACTGTTAATGTATTTTGCTGAACAGTTCATGTAGTACGAAAAAAAATAAATAAATATGTTTCTAAATACATTCCAGTCCACCTTCCCCAGATTGGAGTACATTCTATTTTAGTATTTTTGCTAAATGTTTCAGATTCAAAAAGAGAAGAAAATATTTTGGTCAAGCATAAACATGTAGATTTACATACATACATTTCTCTCTCTCTCTCTCTCTCTAAATTAAAAAATAGAAAAAATAAAAAAAATAAAAGGAATAAATTAGCAGAAAAATGTGGGAACAGATTCACAGCACTAAAAAAAAAACAACAAACCAACCACTTGCATATATAATGCTTGTATATATAAAGAGGTTCATTGGTCATATAATGTAGACCTTTCTGAAGTTCATGTTTTCTAAATGACTTGACAAACTTTTTTTTATTTAGAATCCAAGTTGCATCTAAATCTTGTTCTGGGAATGACCATTTGTGAACCATGACCTGCAATAACTTCTGTAGAAGCTGTGCCAACAATTTTCCGTTTTACTATTACCCTATGTTTTGCAACAGAGCAAGATACACAGACAGTATCATATAGACGTGTTCTCTGATTTTAGCAAAGAGTCTGTGTCTTAGCGCATCACTGCTGTTGCGCAGCCTGTTGTATGCAAGCCTTCAAATAAATACAAAAAAAGACATGGATTTTTTTTGCACAGTTATATCCATTGTACTATTGTGCTTGATTTAGCATTCATTCTTTTTCTCAGGCATAGATTTATACATTTTTGCCTCTTCGGAAAAGAATAGCGTTAGACAACTCATTTTCCTTAGAAATCCTTATTTCCAGTTTGTCTGATATCACATAGCCCATCTCATGTATCCTTAAGGAAACCAGTATGAAGATTTATCTTCTATCATTTTTTACATTGACCACATGCCATAGCTATGCTTATCAGCAGTGCATTCCACATTCACATTCTGCAGTTGCTTCCTTCTAAAATGTACTAAGTCATTTATCTTCATTCCGTTGTTGAAATCTAATGTGACTTTCTTGCCTGTGTTCTTTAATGCAGCTTGACCAAGATGGTTGCAATCTAACTAGTACATCAAATCAGGAAGCCTTGGTATTTCATTAAAATAGGCATAGAGTGCATACAGAACATGGTCGAAGGGCAGCTTATTGTTTTTGTGAAGTTTTCAAGTGCATTCTGCCTTTAGTCTGATCACATAAATTTCCTATAGCACATCTTACTTCAGTGAAGTTTTGCATGTTTACATCTGTAACTGATGACAGAATTTGTTCTCATATCTCTTTTGTATCTTGTTTCCCTGCTTCCATTTCTTTCAAAGAATTAGCATATTCTTCATCTCACAGAGGTAATTCATACATTTAAATAAGGAAAATGGACGTGGACACTTTCCTCTACTTCCATTCAGTCATTTTGTTAGCTAAATATTACACTTAGAGCCAAAGTCTCATCAAAATTGTAGAACGCCTCCAACCCATCACGATCATACTCACTAAACCATGTCCCTAAGTACTACATTTACAGGGTTTTTGAAAAATTCCAGACACAGAATATTTTCTCACAATATTAAAGAATGGTTTTGTTGGTTGTTTTATTCTTTTTCTTTTTTCTTTGATTTTCTGTGTTTTCTGGAAGTTAGTTCTGTTCTTCACAGTCTCACATTATCTATATTAAGATGACTTTTCTAAATGTGATCCCACAGCCAGATAGTAATACCCCATTGTGGACCTAAAGCTATGTGCTCACTCCAGTTACACAAAAACATATCAAATTACATGACTGATCAAAATAAAAATAAAAATCTTTAAAATGGTATTTCCATGGAATTGACTGTCCAGTTAGAAATGTCATGTTCTAAATAGCATTTTTTTTTATTGTGTTGATAGATGTGTGCCTACAGACAACCTTTTCTTCACCATGATCCCTATCATACATTTTTAAGATCTGCAATTACTATCTAGCACACTTTCCATGATATTCGAAAGTCATTCAATATTGATTCTCTAAGTTTCCTATTAAAAAAATTAACACCATGGAATTTTTTTTTTTTTCCTTTTTGTTTTCCCTAATTTACTGATCACTGCATCCACTACTGTATTTGAAACAATTCTTCTATTACTTCAAAAATATTTAGCCGGATTACGCATATACTACTAAGTTTTAAAAGCATAATACATTATGTGCAACAGAAAAGGTATTTTATACAAAAATGAGATATTTAACAAATACACACAAAGGAAATAAACATAATCAAAATGCATAATATGTATATGTAGTTTTTCAAATGCTGGTGGCAATATTATTTAAATCAGTGAGCGTTTATGGTGTCTCATTAGCTAGTACATGCCATGTACTACAATATTAAAATGCATTCACTGGCCAGGGTTTCCCCCAGGCACATTTGGTTAAGGATTAACCACTAGTGGTTGTGACTGCGGCATAAATAGATGACATCAGCTGCTCTTCCACCAGTGTCATTAGTCAATCTCAGAAGGCCACCAGATTGGGCAGGCATAATCTGCCCTTAGTAAAGCCATGCTGCCTGTCTCAGATCACCTGCTTGTCTGCGTGCACCTTAAGGTAGCTTCCAGAAGGATCTGTTCCATGATTTTCCAAAGGCACAGGGGTAAGTCTCACTGGCCTGAGTCTTCCTTTCTCCTTTTCTTAAAAAATGGCAATGAAGTTTCACTTTTTCCAGTCACTAAAGACTTCACCTAACAGCCATGACTTTTCTAATATCATGGAGAGCAGCTTGGCAACCATATCAGCCAGTTCCTTTCATGACACTTGTCTTCTCCTGCTTTTATCACAGAGGGATGGTCAGCCTTTTCCCAACCTGTGTCAGCCAAATAAATACTCTAAAATACCTTGCTGCCTTCGGATTATTGACTAATAAGGTAAAGGGGAAAAAAAGCATTTGGATATTGTGTAAAACTTATAATGGAATGCTTCTAAGAGGATTGTGCAAAGTTCATCATGGCATATTTAGGGGAAGAGCTAAAGGCAGGAAAGTGAGGGCTAAGAGCGAGAAAACAAAAGGAAAATGGTGAAAAAAGGGCTAATGGATTGTAAGCACAGGCCAATCAGTACATGTTTCTGGCTATGTCTGCACCTCTCCTGCCTGCTCACTAAACTTCATTTCGGAGGGTTTTGTTTTTTTTTTCTCTAGGTGAGAGATCCCTGTTCACTGGGGTCCATGCCTGGGGGGACTGGGCAGGGCTATAAGCTGGGAACTGGGTGCCAGCATTGGGATGTGTGCATTTTTCCCTCAGGAACTTCAGTCCTGTGCGTGTGTGTGTGCATATGTGGGCATGTTTACGTCATTCGCAAACAGACTTTAAGCAGAAGTTGTTGGCAGGAAGTGCAAAAAGTGTTGGATCCAGCTACAGAAGAGACTGTAGGTCTAGGAGAACAGGTGATATAGATAACATCTCTCTGTGGATCATGTACTACAAAGATTGTAGGTATGGAGTAACACCTGGAGGATGTTGTTTGTATTTGTTTGTATTTGACAAGAAAAGGTCTATATAACAGCAGCTAGATGGAACTATGGCCTCAAAGGTTTGTTCCTCCTTGTTACTAGAACCTGGGGAGACTGGAATCCCAGGACAGCTACCAGGAAGAGTAGCTGTACAAGGCTGCAGAATCTACACTGTGTGATTGTGTGCATATTTTTCCATGGGGCTTCAGTCCAGATGAAATGAAAAGGGAGGAACCAGTTCAGGCAGACCACACTGGTCATGTTTGTATGAGTCTGTGCCAGCTTGTGAAGCTTTGTGTGTATTTACATGTTTGCACATATACGTACATGTGCATATTTACTGCTAACACATGCTCAGCATCATTGCTCGCTACACACAGGGACATGGAGTTAGAGCAGCCTCTCAACTATTGAGAGGCTGAATTGAGTAATCTTTAAAAGCCAGGCAAATTTAAAAATCACCTCCTTTTGGCAACACTTGCTGTTTTTTTGCCAAGCATCCATGTCCAGGTCTACCCTAGTCTGAATAACTAGTTAACCATCTCCACCTTGGACACGTTTAGGAGCTAAAGTGAAAAAATACATTCAAGTACCTAGAAGAACCTGACTTGGGAGGCCAGTGTTGGTTGGAATACTGCAAATAGTTTTTTTTTATTAGTTCCAGAAGACATCTAGAAAGCTAAGAGACAACTTGCTTTTCACTATATGTCCCACTGGATAGAGCAGTTACTCAGGAAGCACAAACCTAAATTTAGTTGGTAGTTGAGGGTTTTTGTTGTTGTTGTTGTTTGTTTGTTTTTGTTTGTTTGTTTCCCCTTTGCCTGATAAAATTTACATATATTTTGTTTTTCTACTTGGACATGCTTCAATCCCTTTGCTGAGGTTGAGTGGGTATGGAAAAGAAAGACGGGATTCCCAGAAAATCAGGCAGGATATGCTTGATATATATCTCTCTGTACTAGAGATCTGACTTACTTACAAGTTGAATAGACAGCACAACAAAAGGAATTCTGTACATAAAACTATTGAATTTTAATTGACAGATTTAGCATTTGAATCTGAAGAATGAATTCCAGAGCATTATGAAACCCACTTTTTTTTTTTTTTGCAAATTAGGAAATCAACCATTCTTACTGTATATTAATAATGAAATTATTTAATGAACATGTTAATGAATTAATGCAATTCAAGCAGGAACATTTTTCGATGTTAACAAGGAAATGTTTAAACGACAATTTTTTGAGAACTGCTACGCTCTTTTATATAATTTTAATTTGAATGATAGTTTCTAATAATGAACTGTCAAGACTTTTGATAAGAAATACAGCAACCATTGCTCATGAATGCTGCGTCTGATGCACGGACTCAGATGCGAACAATCAAATCATTTATTACAAGTTCTCACATCACATATATACCTTTACAAGTTTTCTTTTCCTAGATTTCCCATTCACCCCTACATGTCAACAGAACATTCCACAAACACTCTTCAACTGTTCACAGGGGCACTTATCCAGTCAGAGCCAAGAGCTGTTCCTTCTTCTTCTAGAGGTGTCTTAGGTCTCGTGTTGTTTTATCTTGCTCCACAGCTGCTGCTCTGTACAGTCCTTCTTGTATTCCCACACATGAACAGCATGGTAGTGAGTTTCTCAACTACTTATGTCACTGCATAACAATAACAAGACCACTGGTATATATCAGTAACATTTCATCTGACTAAATAAATTACAGTGTTAATGAAAACACTCAAATTCTGGAGCTGAATTATACATGCATTCTGGTTATTTTTTCTTTCAGTCTCGATCAGCTAAAAAGGGAGGAACAACTTCGGAATTGCTGATTCTGATCAGATATGATATGCATTCTGATGTGATACAGCTTTCCTCTTCATAAGTCAATGAAATTAAAGGGTTACTCTGCAAGAAATAAAGAAGGAGTCAAGAGAAAAACACAGTGAAGAAACAACTAATTTTACATCCAATTATCTGGCTTAATTACTAATTAAAAATACATTTTTAGCCTCATATAAGGAATCCAGGGATATTTACTTTAATTTAGTTTATTTTCTTAACGATAAGACACATCAATATCTTTCAAAATTTTAAGTTAAAACAGGAAAAAAATAAAATACTACTTTTATTTACTCTGATAGCATTTGACCTTAACATCATATGTGACCTTACAAAAGACAAATAATCTTCTAAGCTTTTATAAAACCAGAAAAGTAGGATGCAGTCTGCCCTAACCTTACACAATTCAAATTTGAGTGTCAAAACTATCCAGGTCATCTCTATGTCCCTATATTCATTAGGTCATCCTACATGTCTCATAAGCAGTTATGGGTTACTCTATATTTGCCTACACATTCTATTTCAGTGTAATAATTCTAGCTGAATTCTTACATTAGTTATAATAATATCTTCGGTTTCATCTTGAACTCTGTGTGGGGTTTCATCCTGAACCCTGTGCTGTACTCAACACTTATGATGTTTCTGACAAAATTCAGTTTCTAAAAAACAGAGAATTAGATATGAAACATATCACAACCTCTGTGGTTTAATTTCAGGAATGAAATTAGTCAGTTTGTGTAACAATACCTATCTGTAAGACCACTGCAATAGATCTGATGGTTTTTTTTAATTGTTATTATAAATAATGCATAGCACAGAAGTAAAAAAAAAAAATATATCAAAAATCAGAAATACTTTTTTGAAAGCAGTGTTGATGAAGAGATGAAAAATAGGGAAGCTTCTAAAGTGTAATAACCACTGCTTTACAGGTTAGTGTCCTTATTCCAATGTTCCAATCATGGAATGCTTATTCTGTTAGTACTAACTTAAGACATTCTGATGTAGCACATCATATTGCCTTTGAATTGAGTTCATTTGAAGTTTTTAGAGGGATGTAGTAAGCAGAGCTGAAACTTTAAGTTAAAAGATATTTGCTATATACAAAGTGTAAGAATTACATATAGGTTAGCACTGCAGATAATGTCATAAATTCTAATCCAGATTATTTTTCAATACTTTACTAGAAGTGCAGCACTCCACTTGCTGCATGCCACATATTGCCTCGATATAACTGAATGAACACTGCAAGGACTCCCTTTGGAAAATGTAAGTATGATATTCTATTATTGCATTGTTTATACATTGATAATTCATCAGGCACTGAAAGAGTTGATAGATGCTGTGCACAGTGTTGTTTTTCTTTGCACTAACGAGAAGGAAGATGTCCTCTCCTAAAATATTTTTTAAGTCTTGAAAGTATCAGTTTCTGAACAAGTACACTATCTATTTACCTGACAGACCTGAACAGCTGTTTTTATAAGTGCTTTTTCATGATTAAGCAGTGATATCTGCAATATGATTCAGCTGTAAGAATGTAATCAATCTTTGTAAATATTTAAGCCATATAGTAATCTGTTATTTCAACTAGAATTTTCCATTAAGTCAATTGTCCTCTGACAGTAGCCATCAGTAATGTTCAGCATTATCTCTCGAAGTAATAAGTGCCTGCATTTCTCTTGGCATTATAAAAGGCCATAGAAGTCCTACTTTTATGTCTTTCTAAATTTTGGCTCAGTCATTTTCCATTCAATCAGTGATGTTTCAAGCTAATAATATAAAATATTAAGAAAATCAGTCACTATGACTGTATAGATGATTATGTATCATAGCAGACTTTTTTGCTAACCTAAAAAAATATATATAATCTATAAATATAAAATGTATTTCTGGTCAGCTGTTAGGATTTGCTATTTTATTAATATTACAGATGAGATTACTGAAATATGGCCATAAGATTTTTATAACACATTCTTTTCCAAGATTCATTTTACTTTGAATGAGAAAATATTTCTAAAAATAAGAAATAGTTTTTGCTTGTATATTCTGATATTGGCATAAATGCATTTGAAAAGACTAATACATTATATAGACTGCTCTTGCTTTGCTTGTGAAGTTTTCCTCTTGTGATCCAAGAATCACAGATTCATAGAATGGCCTGGGTTTGAAAGGACCACAATGATCATCTAGTTTCAACTCCCCTGCTACGTGCAGGGTACGAGACCAGGCTACCCAGAGCCACATCCAGCCTGGCCTTGAATGCCTCCAGGGATGGGGCAGCTTGGAGAATTACACTGGATGCAACTGTGTTTGGGTGCTAATTAGCAAGGGATCAACTGTCTTCCATGTTCTCAGATGTAATGGAAAGATTGGAAGCAAAACGAATAATCTATCTGTTATGTGTGGACAGAACCGCATTATATTCTGGGCTTCTGAGTACAGGAGAGATACTGAGTTACTGGAGGGAAGTCCAAAGATGGTTAAGGAACTGGAATGTCTCTTCTGTGAGAAAAGGTTTAGAGAGCTGGCACTCTCAGAAAAGAAGACTCAGGGGGCATCTCATAGAATTATATAATAGTTTGGGTTGGAAGTGACTTCTGTGATCATCCAGTTCCAGCTCCTTTGCAATGGGCAGGAATGTATTCCAGTAAATCAGGTTGCTCAAAGTCCCACCTAACCTGACCTTGAACAGTTTCAAGGAGGGGAGCATCTACAACTTCTCTGGGAAATCCATTCCATTTTCTCATCACTCTCATAGCAAATAACTTATTCCTTATATCGAATCTAAATCACTTTTACTTTAAAATTTTTATCCCTTGTAGTATCACGGCATACCATGTTAAAAAGCTCCCATTTCTGGACTGGAAAACCACAATGCGGTCTCTGTGGAACCTTCTCTAGGCTAAATTACTCCATCTCTGTCAGCCTCTCTTCACAGGAGAAATCTTCCTGTCCACTGTTTTTTGTGACCGTCCTCTGGACCTGACCTAATTGGTCCACGCCTCCCTTGTGCTTGGAACCCCAGAGTTGAGTGCAGTACTTCAGGTGGGGTCTCATGAGAGCAGAGTCTCATCTGGAAAACTGAAGAGGGTGCATTCGATTCCACCGACAAAAATGTTAAATAATACTAATCCCAATAGAGACCTCTGAGGGACACCATTTATCACTGCTCTCCTCCTCAGTGTTGAGTCATTGATTGAAATTCTTTGGATGTGACCATCCAGCCAATTCTATATTCACTGAACAGTTCATTCGTCAGATGTATGTCTGTCCATTTTACATACAAGAACATTGTGTGGGACCATATCAAAGACTTTGCATTTGTCAGTGGAGATGTCATCAGTTGCTCTTCCCAGTGCATGCTGGAACTGAGGGCTTTCGTGCCGTAAGAAAACTGAAGGGAGGATGCAAAGAAGACAGATCCAGGCTCGTTTCAGTGGTGCCCAGTGACAGGACAAGAGACAATGGACATGAAATGAAATACAGGAATTTTATTCTGAACATCAGGTAATGGTTTACCCTGAAGGCAACCAAACATAGGTTATCCAGACAAGTGATAGAGTCTCCCTGACCATAGTCCTGGGCAACAGGTGGCCCTGCCTGAGCAGGGGGATTGGACAAGGTGAGCTCCAGAGGTCACTTCCAACTTCTGCTATTCAGTGATTCTGTGATTCATAGTTGGTTACTAATGTCTTTGGAGTGCCTTACTCAGCTTTGGCCCCATCCTCATAAAACATGTATTTGGAGTGCCTTGCTCAGCTTTGGCCTCATAAAAGACATTATACATCCTTTAATGCTCACTCCATTTTTCCCTATGGAATCTAATATTCTTACTGGCACAGGAAAATACTTGTTTCATTATTTTTTTGGTGATATGATTCCTAGCTAAACATATATATATACAGATATATATATATTTAAGTATCTTACTGAATGATTAAAAACTTGCTAAACTCAAAAAGTGTATGGTTTTAAAGATACAGCTCCATAAGATAAAATTACTACAGGTTCTCAAGGGGCAGAGAAAATCAAGAACGCTGTTTCCTGAGCAACTTGTCCATACACAATAAAACCCCTGATGAGTTTACAGAGTGTAGTGTTTCCTACTTCAGTCATTTGTTCATTGTTTAAGGCCTCAGAGACACATCTGCAGGAGATGAATCTGCTCCACGTGATACCCTACAGGCTATAGGGGAACTTATGCTCCATGCCTGGAGCACCTCCTGCCCTACTTCAGCACTGACCTGGATATCTGCAGGGCTCTTTCTCTCACACATACTCTCACTGCTCTCTCTGAAAGAATTTTTGGTATTAAACTATTTTGCAGACAACATCTAAATTAAATTCATATTTATTAAATGATCTTAAAACATTTCTTTTGATTACATTTTCGACACTGTCTTCTTTTTTTATTTGATGACTTTGTCTCAGGACAGCTTTCTTTTTTTCCAGACAAAAAACAGAAGCAACCCAACAAAAAATGACAAGAACAAAAAATACAGAATTCCTCTATTATGTAGTTTGTTCTACCTTCATAAGTCATGTTTTCAGTTCTTTTATCTATCCTGACAAACTAGGCTTTACTGATGATACAGTAATGAGGATAATTTTTCTAATGTTTCTAACAAGTGTTTCAGTCTGAATCAATAAATATGTTACATAGGAAGTGAGAAATAAGATGTTTATTCTGAAGATCCTGAGTTTCTTTACGGATTTGCTGGCTTTGAAAGAACATTTTTAAATATTGTTGTTTAAAAGAAGATAGATGTCCTTTCTGGGACATCTGTTACACTTGAACAGAATGGTATTATTCTATACATTAAAAAGCAAATATATGCGTTTGTTTGTGTAACACTGTATGATTTTAACTTGTATTACATGCAGGATTTATTTATTTACTTACTTACTTATTTATTTATTTGCCTATCTTCATATTTAAAGGTTAGGAACAATGTGATATTTCTTATCTGGGCTTGTAGATACGTAATTAATCAGCTATTTTAAAATGTATAACCTTTTTATTTTTCTTATGTTCTCAAAAAGAAAAATTTCTGTTTCTGAAATCACCTGTAATATTGGCCACAGAGGGTTTATAGATGTTTGTCTATGAACAATAAAATAACTTCTGTATTATTCAGCTACTTGACATCCATGCCTGGAATTTGTTTCAGAGAACCTCAGCTAGTAACTTCTACAAAAAAGCAATTTAAGATAATAAAAAACCCTATCTTCTTCTTACCATAGCCTTAAGGAAATTTCTAGACTACTGTCACTGCAAAAAGAAAATAAAGGAGTACTCTATCAACAGTCATATTGGTTTTGTTTGATTTGACATTTCACCACTTCCAGAAATTGAGATTACACTTCTCTGCTGATATTCTTCTGCTCTATATGCTTACAACACATGATTAAGGTATGTTATAACATTTTCATGCATAAATATCATACAGGTGAAAGCTGTTACTGTAGTTCTTTTCAGAGTTTTTTTCCAACTTCTCAGTTTGCTTTCTGAATTATCATCTCTCTAGATCTCAACCCAAATTTATAGTTGGAGTCATACTGTATCTGTTCTTCACATCATATTAATCTGCTTATTTAAAACTCCAATACTTCCCTATTTTTTGACAATATATATGCATTAGCTACAACTTTACAATGTTATTTTGAGCTTGTGCACAACTGCTTACAATACTTCTTCAGATAAAATTCTATATCTGATGTTCTCTACAGTCTGACATGTATGCTGCTTATTTTTGTTTGACCTGTTCACCTTGAAACTTACTTAGATTTTAAGTCTGTAAAACATCATGATTATTATTTCAGTTCTTCCTGCTTGTTCACATAACAATTTTTTTCTTTCAGTTTTCTCTTCCTGAAATAAACTTCCATTTTCTTAAGCAAATGTCACTATTTGAACCTTATCATTACCTTACAATTTCCTAAACAGAGAATATATATTAAGCAATTCAGTTTGAAACAGAATTGAAAGAAATGGTAAACTGACAATATTCTTAGCTAATATGCCTTGAAAGTATAAAACTTTTTTTCTGATTAGTTCACAGAATTACAAAATTGTAGGTATTGGAAGGGACCTCTGGAGATCACAAAGTCCAACCCCCTGCTAAGGCAGGTTCCCTGCAGTAGGTTTCACAAGAAAGCATCCAGGCAGGTTTCAAATAACTCCAGAGAAGGAAACTCCACAACCACTCTGGGAAGCCTATTCCAATTCTGTTACTCTTGAGGCAAATAAGTTTTTCTAATGCTTGTATGGAACTTCCTATGTTCCAGTTTGTACCCATTACCCCTTGTTCTGTCATGGGCACTGATGATAAGAGCCTGGCTCTGTCCAAAAGACTCTTCCCTTTTAGATATTTATACACATTGATAAGATCTCAGTCTCCCCTTCTCCAGATTGAAGAGCCCTTCAGCCTTACCTCTTTAAGGGAGATTGTCCAGGCCCCTAAATAATTTCTGTAGCTCTTTTCTGGATTCTATGTAGAATTTCCAGTCTTTCTTGAATCTAGGAACCCAGACCTGGGCACAGTACTCCAGATGTGGCCTCACAAGGACAGAGCAGAAGGAGAGGATCATTTTTCTCAACCTACTTGACATGTTCTTTTTAATGCAACCCTGGATATCATTGGTCTTTTCGGCCCCAAGAGCACACTGTTTACTCACTGTCACCCTACTGTCCACTAGGACAACCAGGTGTCCAACTCTCTCTCAGCTGTTACTTTCATCACCTGCTCAGCACAAGGTGCAGGTGATGGAGCCCTTAACAGCCCCAGGCATAGCAGAAGAAGAAAATGGAGAGCAGGTCAGAGACTGAGCTGAAGACCTGCCCTGCTACAACCTTGCTGTTATAGGGATTATTCTCCCACAGAATTATATGAAGGATATGAAATTATATCCTGGACTCTGGGCAGAGTAAGAAGAGTTCTGTAGACTGGGTTGGGACAGGCAGGCTCTTTTTTTTTTTTTTTTTTTTTTTTTTTTTTTTTTTTTTTTTTTTTTTGCCCTTAGAGCTCTGCTATTATCTAGGTCACTTTGGACCTAGAAGTGCATCAACCATATAGCAAGACTAATTGAGAATAACAGGGAAAAAAAGGTTCTCCATCTATGTAAAAAATAAATTATTTATAGAAGCTTAGAGAATAGCCCTAGTTTTCCAATATATCAGAGATAGCACTTGCAGATGATAACAAACAATCTTCTGCCAAATTATTTTGTTTTACTACATCTCAATATATCTATGACTGACAACCCCACTACACTTTGAGGTTCATATTACCATTTTCACTTCTGCACTTTTCAAGATGTTCTATGCATGTAAGCAGAAACAAGGCTTAACATACAAATTTGGCACCTTTCATAAAGTATTTTCTGCAGTTTGTAGCAGAATATTTGAATGAAAGTGTGTATGGGAACCATTAGGTCACAGCCTGAATCAGTGATTGAGCACCTGGTGAAAGGGCATAGCCAGTCCTGAGAGCATAGGTACAACCAATTCACCTGTGTGACCAGAAGGGGCAGACCCAGGGTCCACCTTTCCCTAACCTCATTTAAGTGCTGGCAGCCAGAAGGGTTTTACTTGGAGACTGTTTCCTTTGGGAGTTTCTAGTTACTCCTGTTCACTGGAAATGAGTAAACTATTCCTTATTTATTACTAAACTGTGGCTACTACTTTTCTTGGGTGACCTGAAACTGGTTAAAGACAATTATATCAGTTAGTTACCTCTTATACTTACAAAGAGCAATTAGGAAAATACATTATTTGTCTTTTGTTCAAATTTATCTTTTAAGCAGCCTCTAAGGAAAATATATTTATAAAATTAATTTGGTTATTGATTAGTGATAGGAGCATACCCAGGATTAGTCTAGGCCACCCAGCTGGGGAGTGCCATTCCCCGTTACAGGCTAGGATGGTGTCAGGACAGCTGGCCTGAATTAGGAAAAGGGTTATTCCATACCACTTGAAACTGTGTGAAAGACTTTAAAGATGTGGGCACTTAGCTGGAATAATAAGAAGCTGATCAGAATCTGGCTAGGCATTAGTCAGTGGTGAGGCATCACACTGTGAGCCATTGTGCATTGACCATTTAAGCTGTTAGGTGGTGGGTGAGTGGCAGGTAATTGCATATAGAGTTATCATTGCTTTTTTTTTGCTTTATGTATTCCTTTTCTGTTTTAGTAAATAGAACCTACAGGTTCTATTTTGTTTTCAGTTTGCTCCTTCATCCCAAAGGGGTCAGAGGGGAATGAGTGAACAACCATGCTGTGCTGAGCTGTCCACCAGGTTAAACCACAACATCAAATTAGTGATATCCACAGACTTACTTGGTGTACCTTCATACAAGTCCTGCATACAAGTAACTTATGAAAACATTAAAGAAAACTGGCCCTAAAATTGAGTCCTGCAGAAACTGACTAGTGACTGGACACCAGTCTGATGCAAACTTATTTATTATAACACTTTGAACCTGATCCATCAGCCATTTGTATGTTTTTGTCTAGCATGAGTACTCAAACTGAGGCCAAAGTGTACATTTATTTCAATATTCCTTCAAATTTTGTTCATTTCTTCATGGTTTCTGTCATGAATTTCTTCACTTTGCCTCTTTTTTGAGCATTTTATAAACAAGTTGATGTTATTCTTACAGGGTTTGTTTGTTTGTTTGTTTTTTAATGATTTCGGGGTATGATTCTTTAATAGTAATTGACAGGTCACAAACTATTTTCATGTTTTCATTACTATTTTCATATGTATAGAATTAAGAATATTATGAGCATGTTACTTATACATTTCTTGCATTAAATTCAGTCCACATTTTATTTTCTAAATTCTCAGCACTGTCAGGACTATTTTCATTTATTCAGTTCAAGTTTAGATCTACATTCATGATGTTTTCATTAAACACTTACTGTAGATAGGATGAGGTTAAGCTACTCAATAATAACTCCATAAGAAGTGAGAAAAATCTTTTATGTTTTCTACAAGAGAATGAGTCTCTTCGGCAGACCTAGAGTTTTACAGGCAAAAACAATCATAGAATGGCTTGGATAAGAAGGGATCTCGAAGATCATCTAGTTCCAAGCCCCCTGCCACAGGCAGGGTTGCCAATCACTAGATCAAGCATCAGATCAGGTTACCCAGCGCCCCATCCAGACTGATCTTGAACACCTCCAAGGATGGAGCATCCACAGCTTCTCTGGACAAGATGTGCCAATACCTCACCACCCCCTTAGCGAAAACCTTTCCCCAACATCTAATCTAAATCTCCCCTCCTTTACTTTAAAACCATTCTCCTTGTCCTGTCTCTATTAACCTGTGTAATAAGTTGATTTACTTTGTGTTTGTAATCTACACACTGGAAGGCCGTAATGAGGTCTTTCTACAGCCTTCTCTTCTCCAGAGTGAAAAAGCCCAACTCCTTTAGCCTGCCTTCATAGGAGAGAGAGGTGCTCCAGTCCCCTGATCATCTTCACAGCTTTCCTCTGGACCCTCTCCAAAAGCCTGACATCTTTCCTGTGATGAGCGCCCTAGATCTGGATGCAGTACTCCAGATGGGACCTCAGGATGGCGGAGTAGAGAGGGATAGTCCTGCTGGTGACTCCTCTTCTAATGCAGCCCAAAATATCTTTGGGCTTCTGGACTGCAAGCACATGCTGCTGGCTCATGTTAAATGTTTCTTTTACCAGGACCCTTAAGTCCTAGTAGTTGTCTGGAGAAGAGGCGGCTCAGGGACGACCTCATTGCACTCTACAGCTTCCTGAAGGTATGTTTTGTTTAGGAGGGGTTTAGCTTCTTCTCCCAGGCAACAAACAGAACTTGAGGAAATGGCCACAAGTTGCGCCAGAGGAGGTTTAGATTAGACATAAGGAAAAACTTTTTCTCTCAGAGTGGTCAGGCACTGGAATGGCCTGCCCAGGGAGGTGATGGAGTCACTGTCCCTGGCAGTGTTCAAGAGATGTCTGGATGAGGAGCTATGAGATATGGTTTAGAATCATAGAATCATAGAATCATAGAACCACCAAGGTTGGAAAAGACCTACAAGATCATCCAGTCCAACCGTTCACCTATCACCAACAGCTCCCACTAAACCATGTCCCTCAACACAACATCCAGTCACTCCTTGAACACCCCCAGGGTCGGTGACTCCACCACCTCCCTGGGCAGCCCATCCCAGTGCCTGACCACCCTTTCTGAGAAGTAATATTTCCTAATATCCAGCCTGAATCTCCCCTGCCGCAGCTTGAAACCGTTGCCTCTAGTCCTATCACTAATGACATGAGAGAAGAGGCCAACCCCCAGCTCACCACAACCTCTCTTCAGGAAGTTATAGACAGCAATAAGGTCTCCCCTGAGCCTCCTCTTCTCCAGGCTGAACATTCCCAGCTCCTTCAGCCTCTCCTCATATAGCCTGTGCTCCAGACACCTCACCAGCTTTGTTGCCCTTCTTTGAACACATTCCAGGGCCTCAATGTCTTTCTTGCAGTGGGGGGGGGGGGGGGGGGGGGTGTTTAGTAGCTTCTGGTAGCAATGGTGATGGGAGGGTGGTTGGAGTAGATGATCTTGTAGGTCATTTCCAACCTTGTGGCTCTATGATTCTATGATTCCTTCTTCATAGGGCTACTCTCAAGGAGTTCTTCCCCCACTGTATACCTACTTGTGTTTACCTCAACCCAAGTGCAACACCTTGCACTTTGATTTGTTAAACCTCATTACATTTACATAGGCCCACTTTCTGACTTTATCAAGATTTCTCGTGATGGCATCCCTTCCTCTGCCATATCAACTGCACCACTCAGCTTGGTGTCATCAGTAAAGTTGCTGAGGGTGCACTTGATTCCATCATCTATGTCTATCATCTGTCGTCTATGATATCACGTACTGGTCCCAAGATGGACCCCTGAGAGACACTGCTTGTCCCTGTCCTCTGCCTGGACATAGAGCCACTGACCACAACCTTGTCTGTGACCTTCCAACCAATTCCTCATGCACCAAATAGTCCACCCTTCAAACCCATATTTTTCCAATTTAGAGATAAGGTCGTGTTGTGGGACCATGTCAAAGTCCTTGATGATTTTCCCCAGTCTTCAGGGACCACTCCTGACAGCCACAACTTCTCACAGAATCATAGAATGTCTTGGGTTGGAAGGAGACTTTCTCAAATATGATGGAGAATGGCTTATCAGCCACTTCTTTTTGGGTGCTGAGATGCACTTCCTCTGGTCCTGTAAGTTTTTCATTTCATGCCTAGAAAATAAAAAAACATCCATTGCTGTTCATTCAAAGTAAATGCACTCTTGTATAGATTTCTGCAATAAAACATTAAAAATACAAGTGCCCGATATACCTTGTTTTGCAAGCTGCATGCTTATGTATGTTTTCAAGTGCAGACAGAGCCAGTTCTAATGGAAAAAACATCCCTTGATTACACAGGCTAGATTATAAAACCAAGGAAATCATACATAGGAAATGTCTGATTACACTCATTGAAGAACTTTGAAAACAACCTTTACATTAAGCAAAACACAGGGAACATAAACCCCTTTTTCCTTTCTCCATACCAGTGACTGAGAATGCAATCTCCAGAAAGGTAACCTGTGTGCCTTCAAAGTTGTAAAGCAAGCTTATTTTTCTTTTCAGGGGCATCTCCAGTAAATGTATTCCAGCATTGTTGATGAGTACGAACTGTATGAATTAATATTAAAATATGAATTACTTCTACACTGAATATGAATCAGCATATTTTTTGAATTTGCTAAAAGGAAATTTACTTGGATGAAAGTGTCAGATGAATTAAAAATGAAGATTCTTCATTATAGCCCCCTGCACTGGAACTGGCTAGTGGAAATTCAATTTATATTTTCCTATGCTATTGTATCAATCTACATTTTCTGTTCTCTAAGTTATTCGTGGGTTTTTGGCAAGGGAGATAGCTTTCTTATTCACATGCTGTTGCAGCATGTTTGCTGTTGGTTTGAGATCTTGTAGTGTGTTAGCATCACCTGGGAAATCAAGGTCCATATCAGATGTGTTGAAGCCTGCATGTCTGATGAAAGTTGATTGGATGTGATTGAGCTTGAGCATAGGCTAAGGATATTTCAAGATAAACATCTAATGCTAAAGAGCTTGGAAGATGAAACTTGTCCTACCCTTATTCTAATTTCAGGAAACATAAAGAAGATACTATTCAAATGAACAAACAAACAAAAAGCCCTACATATATGAAATATTATCAAAACAATTATATATTTCTCAGAAAGTTATTCACTGGTTTTCAATGCAAAGTCTTAAGTGTTTCAAAAGCTTCCAGACTTTGGACAACAAAATAGTCATTCTAAAGCAGTTTTAGCCAAAGTAGTACAGCTAAACTAGGGAAAAGTATGAGGAAAATGTAAACATAAATGTCCCAAATGTTTGCTGATAAAATTAATAAATAAAAGGAAGAAGAATCTCTGTACAGGGGATGGATGTGTGTTTGTATGTTCTCTTCTTTATATAAACAACTATAAGTTTCAATTTAAAAGAACTGTCAGACAGTGAAGATAATTCAACTGAGATCTTATCAGTTACCACCACATAGAGCTCAAAATTGTGTTTGTTTCTTACTTATTTGGACAAACCCGATATCAGTGGAGCTAGAGAGTTGGTTCCAGTATCCATGACTGCTCTGTCATGTTAAGAGCTGTATCATGTTCTTCCCATACAAGCACAGCAACTGATCATGTTCTGGGGATTTTTTCTGGTGGTTGGTTGATTGGTTGGTTGGTTGTGGGTTTTTTGGTAGTAATCATTGTAGACTTGGCTGTTTAGAAGTCATTCCTTGTTCAAAACACTATACAGGGGATCCAATGTAGATTTCAACTTCTTTTCAACCCCAAAGTCCTTTTCCTCAGAGCTGCTTGTAAGGAAGATCTACAACTGACTGTAATGTGAGCCTGGACAGCACCCAGAGAGTTAAGCTGCAGAGAGTTAAGCATAGTGTCTCTTCTCTTAATTTGACTGATGTCTCAGCCACTTCTGGGAGAGTACAGAAAAATGCTCAAGAAGCAGCCAAGTCGGGGGGGGGGGACGGGACGGGGGGACGGAGGAGGGGAGGACAGAGGGCTGGTTTAACTTCCTTTGATTTGAGCTGTGTCTGTGATCTCAACCAATCCTGGAACTGGGACCAACTAACTATAAGTAGGGGCTAGAGGAGACCATCTCTTCCCTTTACCTTTGTTACTATGAATAGGGGCTAAGGTGGACAGCCTGCTGATTCTCATTGTCTGTCTATCTTTCTCTTCCTTCTCTCTCTCTCCCTGTAAAGTTGTTCAGTAACACAAAGTTTACTTCAGTTTCCTATAAAGCCACATCATAACTTAAGTAGATATTGCTGTGAGAGGACGGATGCATACAGGAACATAGTTTTACAGAGATCTTCTACTGAAGATTTTTTTATTTTATTTTTTCCTTTTTGTGTATAAACCTTGAGTATTGTTTCACCTTAATCTGAGGAGATTTGTGAATTTGGTCACTGTGCCCTTCCCACAGGCAGGATGTGACAGTGCTTTCAATCCATTCTCTGCCCAGCCCAATCCTGTTTGAAATTGCCTTGACTCAAGTACAGAACATTGCACTTCGCCTTGTTGAACTTTGTGATGTTTTAATAGGTCTACTTCTCAAGATTTTCGGTGTCTGTCTGAGTGGCACTCCTTCCCTTCACTTTGTTGACTGCACCATTCAACTTGATGTCATCAGGAAACCTACCCACTGTTATAGCAAACATGTTAAGTAGTGCTTGTAGACTGCCAGAAGGTTGGAGGGGGGGGGACCGGGAAGGGTGCAAGGGGGTAGGGCAGGATGCCAACTCCTGTGGAATGTGGAATCCCACTTCTCACAAACTGTATCTGAAACTTTTAGCCATTGATTGCAACTCTCTCAGTGTGACCAGCCAATTATTTATCCAATAAATGGTTTATTTATCAAATACATGTTTCTTCAGTTCGGAAGTGTTCTGTGGGACGGTATCAAATAATTCCAGGTAGATGACATTTGTTGCTCTTTACTTATCCACAAATGCTATAACCCCATCATAGAAGACCACCAATTTCAGTAATTCCATTGTTTTAGAAAGTTGTTTGAAATGAAATTCTGAGATTACAACCTATCTTCATGCAGATAAATGTTGTGCAGAAGTTTCAATGAATGTCAATGTTTAGTTTGAAATTTTTGTGCTATTGAGTTGCTGAAGTTCTACAAAATTTTGGATCAATGAGTAATTATTTGAAAGATGAAATAGGAAATTGTTGAGCTTCATTGCATTCCCACTGAGAACACTTTGAAAAGAAGCATAATTCCTACAAAAATTTCAAAGTTTGACAGTAGAGAGAAAATTCATGGTCAGATCATCATGTTATACAAAAACTGATAACCAGAACAATTTTGGATGGAAAAAAAGTGTTGCGCAGTAACTGTTACTGCTTTAATTCCATATATAAGCCCTCAATTTCACCATATCAGCTGCTGTACAATCTGAAATATGACAAAAGAAAAATGAGTATCTTTTAATATGACCTTGAGCCAGTAAAACCTCTCTGATAGACGCAAGTTTGCATTTAGAGTGTGACTGCATTTTCAAGTTGTCAGTAAAATAGTTTTATGAAAGATCAGGTTAAAAAAAAAAAAAAAAAAAAAAAAGCAATATCTTGAAGACTTGCCTAATATTTCATTTATAGTAGAAATAAGATACATAACTGGCATGGTTTTATATGTAAGTCATATATCATCCACATAAAAGCACCGCTGGCTATTCATGTAACTATCAACATAAAAGGACATATCCAAGGTGAATTGGAAAACGTCTGTAGTAATACAGTTTTATACACTATAGACACCTCTTTCAGGGACTGATATGCCTAATGAAGAATTAGCCATGTAAGTATATTCACCACGTCATTTTCCACAATACTCAAGGATGTGAGATTGAGCTAGGGAAACACAAACTCCATCAAATTTATTGTATAAATGTATGTACTCTTTTTGCTAAACATAATTTTATATCTTAGGAGGACTGGAAAGGGAAGGAAAAAAAAAGTTAAGAAACAAAAGGATGTAGGCTATACATTTGTATTATTATTTTTAATATCAGGGTCTTCTCGGGCAAGTGTGGCACAACATCCTATTACAGTCTAAGACTTCTTATGTGGAAAGAAAAATTAAATTGACTTTGTCTATAAGGAAATACATGCTTACAGGAATCATAATATATCTTTACAGCTCTATAGTATAAAACATACCTTGAAGAAGCAAGAATCTACTAATTCAGTTTCTGAATTTTTGAGAGATGAGTGCTCTCTCAGGATTGTTCATACATAAGATGGTTATCTAAACTGCATGTGTCTTCAATAATAAAGGAATGTATTAGTTATTCTCAGCCATCTCTTTAACAGAAGAAAAAGAAGGTATTCTGAAATATTTCTTTTACAGATTTTTGAACAAAGGAGCCTATTTTACTGTGTGGCTTTAATTTTCCCTAATGGATCTACACTGGGAAGTAAGAGTCTCCCACACTGCCATCCTCAGTATCTTTTAGCCCAGACAGGAATTTCTAGAACAGAGAAAAGGAGGTGAGTGGCTTTGAACTATCAAGCCATCTATCCTCACTGAAAACCAGGGAATTGAAAGAGGCATATATGTTTCTTGTGTCTTATGCAGGAACAGACTGAGGTGGGGGGTGGGGGGTAAGAAAAAAGAAAGAGGCCTAAGGACAGCTGCAGTTGTGACCCTGTGCATGTAATTGTATTTACAAACACCCTTCCTAATGTAATGTACTGTAAGCTATTCTTTCCAAATAAGAATGTGTTCTTTCAAGATTGGAAAGTAAGTAAACATTGGCTATTACGTGGTCTGTAAATTTATTTGATATTTTGTTTAGAAAATGCTTCAAGAAATTACTTTCCATAAGATCTTACTTTCTGCCACTGAAGGATGAGAGAAGGGCCCCACAGTAAGGGAGAGAAAGGGACTTCACAGAAACTGGGACAGGGATAGTGAAAAGATTGCTGACACCGTGTCTGGAATAACAAGGGGGATGAAGGCCATAAAGATAAGGGTGCAACAGCCCAAGGACAGTGAGGTGATTAGATGTCCACAGTGCAAACTGGAACCAGTTTGGGGGGTGCCCCTCCCCCTGGGTCGAAAGTTTACAGCGAGGAAGACTACGAGCCTTCTCGAGGAAGACGATGAGCCTTCATCCCACGACTACCCCCATGACTCACTACGCACACGCAAGGTGGGAGGGACCGCATGCTAATGGAGTCTCAGGAATGTAATGAATATGTATCCGAATTCCTGTGAACTATTGATTATGTATTAGTTCAACCTATATCTGTAGCATGCTTTCTCCTAACGGTGTGCAAGTGAGGTGGAGCTATCCCCCTTGCACCAGGGTGTATGTGCATCACTCATTAAACATACCTACTTTATAACTACTTTGTGGCTATGGAGTTTGATTTCAGAATGTCACCACTCAAAGCTTCATCTCTGAATCAAATATCTATTAATATTGACCAACTCAACCAATATATCTAAAAGTCGAATTGAATATCTACAAACATATGCAAATAAAAGGCACAGTTATTTATGATCTTTTTTTGTCTGAAATGGATAGAGGTTGATTCTTTTTATGTTAGGCATCATAAGAAGTATTTTATTCTATAGGAATTCTAATTGTGTCTTTCAGCACAAACAAAAAGCAAAACTGGATTTAGAAGCTGGAAATTTGAAGGCTGCCCAGAAGAGAGCTATATTTAGTTAATAAAAATCCTTGCACCCAGCTATCTTGAAAATAAACACCTGCAAGAAGCTCATTGAGTTTTATAGGAAAGTTACTAAATAGAATCCTTTCCTACAAACACTGACAGCTCCATATGAATTTAAACTAGTTTTATACAATGGTGTAAAATATACATTGTTTCAGTGTTTATTTACCTTTGCTTACTTCCCTTACAGTGTAAGCTTAAATACATCAGGAAATGCTTCCACTAAAAGTAATGTATTGAATGAACGAACTGGTAACATTAATAAACAAACATACAAACAAGTTGTTTCTGGAAAAGTTTCTTAGTGTCTTGTTAAGCCAGAAGTATTTTTCAGTCTCCCCAGAATCTAAGCCTGAGTAATGAGATGGTCTGGTGAAAGTTAAGCCCCTATTAATATTTCAAAATATGAAAAGACATTTCTTCTCTAGCACAATGTTTCTCCCCACTGATTGCTTTGAATTCCAGCTTTACTCAAAAAAAGTTGTCAAAATTGGAAATACATTGTTGTATTAGCATTTTATAAATGTGAGGGGAGCAGTTGTTTGAATTTGTTATAGAATCTTCGTCTTTTGCCTACCTTTTATGAGAAAAATAAAATACGTTCATTGCCAGTGAATAATTTCCGTTATCTTGGACAGAATATTTTCAATACGCTGGAAGAGGAAATACATACATCTTTATAATAGTAATTGTAAGGATCTAGCAGAGTTAACAACAGAAAAGCCAAACAGTATATGACATGTCACTGCAGCAGCAATCATTTTTTCAAAAACAGTTATAAAGAATGAAATCTGCTGTTAAATTACATCAACTTGTGGTATAAATGTGTTAAAAACAATCTTTATCTGAATTCAACATTAGAATCGCTTCAAAATTTATAGGCCAAAAAGGAACAGATGTATCTATTAAAATATAGAGGTACATCTAAATTAGTTGTACTGTAACTGTGTGGAAAACATCTAGCTGTTCCTATACAGTCACTGCTATTCTGAAGGTGTAATATGTTGCAAAACTTGCTGTCTTGCTTTATAAAGCCTCACTGAGGCATTTGACAGTCATTTGAAGTAGTGGCTGGATTTAGGGAACATGAAGCACTAGCGAAAGAAGAACTCTGCCAAGTACTACAAGAGTTCAAAAATAGCTTAATACGGCTATTTATGCATAAGTGAGTTTTGCTGTCTAGTACTTATAATATACAGAACTGAAGCATACTTGGTTTTTACAAGATCTCAGTATATGTATCTTCAAATAGATCTTCAAATAGATTTGAGTGAGGATAAAATATAAGTTATTTAGGTCTTCATTAATCTCTGGGAACAAGTCATACTAGTCACATGCAAGACCTAAACTAAACAACTTCCTTCAATTAAATGTCAGCATTCCTTTAAAACCCGTGACCCAGGTGACCTCTGTCACCCCAATCCTCAGAAAGGGCAAGAAAGAGGACCCGAGTAACCATAGATTGATCAGCCTCACCTCCATTGCTGAAAAGGTGATGGAACAACTTCTCCTTGGCACTGTCTCTAGGCATATCAAGGGTCATTAGGAGCAGTCACCATGGCTTCACCAAGGGAAGTCATGTTTGGCTAACCTGGTAATCTTTTATGAAGAAATAACCAGGTGGAGAGATGGTGGTAAAGCAGTGGATGTGGTCTGTTTTGATTTCAGTAAAGCATTTGACACTGTCTCCCACAGCATCCTCGCAGCTAATCTGAGGAGGTGCGGTCTGAACAGTTGGGTAGTTAGGTGGACTGTGAGCTGTCTGAATGATACAAGCCAGAGAGCTGTGGTCAGTGGGATGGAGACTGGTTGGAGGCCTATATCTAGTGGAGTCCCTCAGGGATCAGTACTGGGATCAGTACTATACAATATCTTCATCAATGACTTGGATGAGGGAAGAGAGTGCACGGTCAGCAAGTTTGCTGATGACACAAAACTGGGAGGAGCAGCTGACACACCAGAAGGCTGTGCTGCCATCCAACGAGACCTAGACAGTCTGGAGGGCTGGGTGGGGAGAAATATAATGAAATACAACAAGGGCAAGTGTAGAGACTTGCATCTGGGCAAGAAAAATCCCAGGTACCAGTATAGTTAGGGGGCTGACCTATTGGAGAGCAGCATAGGGGAAAGGGACCTGGGGGTCCTGGTGGACAGAAGGATGACCATAAGCCAGCACTGTGCCTTGTGGCCAAGAAGACCAGTAGCATCCTGGGGTTTATTAGAAGAGTTAGTAGGTCAAGGGAGGTTCTCCTCCCCCTCTACTCTGTGTTGGTGAGACTGCACCTGGAGTGCTGTGTCTAGTTCTGGGCTCCTCAGTTCAAGAAAGACAAGGAACTGCTTGAGAGAGTCCAGCACAGAGCCACAAAAATGATGAAGGGAGCGGAGCATCTTCCTTACGAGGTGAGGCTGAGGGAGCTGGGTCTCTTTAGTTGGGAGGAGACTGAGGGGTGACCTCATTAATGTTTGTAAATGTGTAAAGGGTGATACCATTGTAGATAGAAGCTGTTACCCTTTTCTTCACAATTCTAATCAAGTCTGATATTTTTAATTGGGTCTATCCATTTGCACGTAAATTTGCTTAGCTTCCCTGTGGCCTTTATCCCAGTTTGTTCTATTTAAATATCTTAATTTTCAAAAGCAGTGTTCCTTGCTTAAAATGCTCATCTGTCAACACCAGCAGGCATTTTGAGCCACTTTTTAAGTTCTGTTCATTATTCTTCAATAAATGCTCGAGGTAGGCACAGGCACACAAAAAATGCTACTTAAAATATAGACATCTCCCCTCCACAAATGAGTACACTAAATATAGCTTACAGTCAACTAAACAGAGTTTGAATAATTGAGAACTTCATTCAGTCTCTTAGTAATAATCTTCTGCTTAACTGAATCATTTTCTCTTTCCAAGAAAGCCAAATTAGGTGCACAACCAATTCAGGCAGCCCAAAACTTATGTTAAGGTTGTCAGTGACTACGTAAATACAGTTCAGGAATGAGCCCAGTAGATTGGAATCTTTCTAAATCTTAACATGTGAACTCACCAAAGCCCATCTGTCCTTGCAGTACTGAAGTTCTAATAGATCCATAAATCTACAAACACTGAGAAAATATCTACAGTTTTGCTTATTTAACTTTGCCCCTTTGCTCTTTGATGAAGAAAAGTAGTGAACTCACAATTAGATAGTCTGATCCTGGAAAGCCTCCTAATTGTCCAACTGATTTTATGCATCAGCACTTCTAACTATTCTACAACTGGTCCTGTGCTGTATTCTTAGTGTGGACTAGAACTTAACTGAAAAAAGAAACAACGTGAAGTCCTAATGAACACATCTTCAAAATAGATTCAAAATATCTTGGCTTTGATACTTCTCAGATAGAGAACTGTGGGGGGGAAAAAAAAAAAAAAAAAAAAAAAAAGTAGGTATTTTAATTCTCAGGGCAGCATATTGGGAAATTTTGTTCATACCCTGCTTCTGCTAACAGTTCCTTATATCATTCTTCATTTTTTAGGTGTAACTTCTCTCTTGCTAGAAGCAGTTGGACATGACACACAGCACATTGATATTTCTGTTTTTATCTACTTTTCTTGATAAGCTAAATGTTTGCTGTCAATCACAAAATGTAGTCCTAAAATAAGGGAAGTTTTCATGGAATACATTTCTGTGGGGCTGCGAAGAGGGTTGGTCTCATAGCTTCTCCACATCAGAAAATGTGAATTTCTCTCCTAAGCATTCATCACAGTTCTTCTCCAAAAAGCGCTTATACAAGTTTTTCAGTGGTGGAAAGCTGATGCTTCCAGGTATGGAATGAGCCCTACAACAGGAACAAGAACATATTAGTCTACCTGACCAGTGTAGCCATACTGCCCAGCAGCTGTGGACTGCCACCTCCCTGACCACCTGTTCCTCGTGGAATAACTAAAGCAGGTTGCTTAGGGTCATGTCCAGTCACATTGCAAATATCTCCACAGATGGAGACTCCACGATGTTTTCTGACAGTCGTATTTGACCATCCACATAACAGAAGTCAAATTTATGTTTAATTGGAATTTCCTGCATCTCAGTCCGTGTCTACTATGTCTTATTATTGAGCAGAGTCAAGACCCATTTTCTTTACATCCTCATGTCCAGCACTGAAGTACATCAGTAAGATCTCCTCTGATCCTTCTTCCCTCCAGTCCCAGCCCTCTTCCAGTCCCATGCTAATCTTTGCAGCCTTTTACTGGACTCTGGGCAGTTTATAAAGCCTGGTGTATAGCAGAATTCTCAGATCCTTTTCTCCAGAGGTGTTTTCCAGTTGGTCAGTGCCCAGCACATATAGGCACATGGGGTCATTCTTTCCCAAATGAAAAACTTTGCACATCCTTTTGATGAACTCCCTGAGATCTCTGTTTACCCATTTTTTCAGGCTGTGAAGACTGTGAGTGGCAGTTCAACCAGCTTATTTTTTCTTGTACTGTTGTGTGCAATCTCAGTCTTGTGTGACATTGCTGAAATAGTTGTCTAGGCATTGCTGTCTATCCTAGATCATACTGCCCAAAGGGTCTTCCACTTTCCTCCTCTTATCTATGGAGTTTGACAGTTTTTCTTATAACTTCCCTTTAGATCTATGAAATCCAACCCTGTCTCGCTCCAATTTATAGAAGGGAGAGGAGGTTCTTTGATATATGTATACCCAGAGTGAGATTAAGAAACGGCGGTTCAAATGTTGGTCTGACCATTTTATTACAAATCTTAATCAAGGAGATGGGGAAGGGGAGGACAAACACTATTATGATGTAGGGTGATGGGGAAGGGAAGGCAAGCGATAGTAAAGTTGGGAAATAGAAGCAAGGAGTCTTTGTAGGAAGCAAGAGGCAGATAGTCACCACCATGGATCCAGCGTGGTTTCTAGTTCAGTCATTGATCTTCAGTAGTGGTGGGTCGTCAGGCGTTGTTGTTCCGTTGATGATGATGGTGACCACGGCGACAATGTCCAATGGTAGTACAATCTTATTTATAAGTCCAAAGTGGTCGAGTCAGCTTTCTTTGGAGTGACAGCTTGAATCCAAAGTAGTTGAGTCAGCTCTCCTTGGAGTGGCAGTTTCTGGCTCTGGGATCTCAGCAGAAATTCCTTTGTTCCCATTTTCCGGGCCTTGCCAGCAGATAAGAGGGAGCAGGGATGCCCACCTGCATCCTGTTTTTCACAGGACACGATGGTATCATTCCCCAATTTTCCCATACCAAGCTGGAGCTATTTAGTCACAGGCCAGATCTTCTGCCAGTAAACACTCCTGAGCACTCTCTTCCGGAGGCAACTCTGAAGGAAGGTGCTTTCAAATGTCCACAAAGTGATGTTGATTGTCACAGGGTAGCAACCATCACTTGCCTCCTCCATAAATCAGTGAGAGTCTTATCACAAGAAATACCTCAGGAAGCAAGCTTTGAGTCAGAAAACAAAGAAGGGTTCTTACAAGCCCTCTTTCATTATGTCATCTTCAATTTTTTGACAGCTTGTTATTCAGTTGTTACTCAGCATAAATATATTCAGTACTTTGTTCCATCCTGACCAGTTGTTTTACATTCTCTGTTTGGTTATCTTAACCTCAGCCTATGGCCTAATCGTCTGAACAGTCATTTGCTAGCAGACTAAACATTATCTCTTGTCCAAAAATGCACACACCACCTTTCAACTCCCATGATTTTTTATGCTACAGATAAATATAATGTGTCACTGTGTTCTAATCTTCAGTATATTTAACCATGTCACAGTGAAGGAATAACCTTTCTGATTTCAGTACTGAAGATTTTCATGCTATTAGATTTTAAAATGAATTTAATTATGAGAATGTGGAGAACATTCTATTCTGTACTGTTCTGTTCAAAGCTGTTTCAGAGAATACCAAATGAATAGTCCTCAAATGATCGATAATATATGTAAATTATTGTGAAGGACTGTCTTATTTTTGCTTTAACACAGTATCATTTATTTTCAAAACACAATCTTGTTATTGATTATATGTGGAGTTAATTTTACTCCCTTAAATTACTTCCAAATAAAACATAGCGTATAAGAAAACCTATCAGAATTTTTTAAAGAATCTTAAGACAATAGTCCCATCTAGAAGCAATCCACTACCAACACTACCTATATAATGATTTAAATAACAATTACATGCTATTTCCTGAAAATTTGTATGTGGGAAGTGAATCAATGTTCAGATCACAGGATCAGTTATGTACGTGGGAAAGAAAATGAAATGATTTACCATTGGCGTTTCATTAAGTTTTCATATATATATATATAACTTACATAAGTTTTACATTCATTTAGTTTTATTTATTTATTTACATATTTGCCCCCACCTCAGGAAAACATACTTCAAAGTGTCAAATTTCTTGCAATTTGCATATAGAAATGTGTTGAAAAATCATGAATTTCCATCCACACTGTTTCTAAATACATGGCAGATCATGCAGTTGAAACAAATACATAATTTAATAATGGTTACATCCTTAAAATCTCCAAAAATATCAGGTCTATGACACATATTTCTTATTTCTTATTTTAACTACTCTTAATTTTCTCTGAGGACACAAGTATAAAATTACTGAAGCCTCAACAAAACTATTTGGTGTCACACAAGGGATTTATTTAAGCTTAACATGATTCTCAGAAGATTTATGGTATGAACTACCATGGCTATGAGTAAATATGAGCTGCATAGTACTATTTCCTGTGCTGAAGGAAAACAAATGGTACATAATTGCTCAGGATCAGTCACTGTGGCAATGTTTGTAACAGGTCCAAATTAAATCCTCTGTTTTGAAGAATATTTGCTTATTTCAGAGAATCACAGAAACACAGAATGGCTGAGGCTGTCATTGACCTCTGAGTCCATCCCTCTGTTCCAGCAGGGTGACCCACAGCAGAGTGCCCAAGCCAGTGTCCAGGTGGCTTTTGGTAACCTCCAATGAGGAGACTCCACAGTTCTCTGGACAACCCATACCAGTGTTCCATCATCCAGCTACAGAAGAGCTTCTAGTGTTCAGTTTGTGCCCAATGCCTGGCACAAAGCTCTATTGAAAAGAGTCTGGCTCTGTCCTCTTCATATCCTCTCTTCATTTACATACACTGATAAAATTATCTCCAATCTCTTCTTTAAATCAGAATCCCAACTCTGAATCTTTCCATTGTAGATGACTTCAAAGCAAACGGTCAGGATAGTAACCACTCATCTGAAGTAGAACCACCTGGAAATAGGAATCTATTCTTTTTCAAGTATGCATTTTTTAGTCTACTAAGGAAAAACAAACAAACAAACAAACAAACAAACAAAACTTCCATGGAAAATTTTACACATTTCCAAAATTTAAAATAACATCTTATAAAATTTTATAGAATGAAAATAGTTTTATGCCTGTAAAACCTCTGTACTACAGGTTATACTTCTTTACCAGCTTTGTTTCAGAAGAAGTATGTTGATACATTATTATTTGTAGTATTTATACAAAAAATTAATGTTTGTTTTGTTTCTTAATGATGAAAAATACATAGTTTTAGGAAAAACATTCAAAAATGTACATAGCTGCACACAGATGGAAGGAGGAAAGCTTGTTCTTTGACAGTAATTTAAAAATTTTCAATAATGGCTAAAGAGTGTTTTTAAATAATCTACTACAGCTTCTCAAGACATTCAAATGCATACCCAATCATCTGGAAAATATAATGCATCAGAACTCAGTCTATGTGTGTGCTATATGTGTGAGAGAGTTGTATCAAATAGCACCACACATTTCCATTATAATGAAAAGAGGTAGTTTCAAAAATTCCTGGGAGAACTGAAAGGAAACATATTTTCCCTACAGTTTAATGCGGTGTGAAATAGTTTATATTTGTTCAGATAATGGTTACTTGGGATCTCTCATTCCTTTGAGAAGGGTAAAACTTGTGATAGTTTAAGTTGCATTTAAAAAATTCCCTAACTTACTCTACAATTACCAATTGTATCCCAATCTCCCAGTGTTGTTTTTTTTGTTCTTTTTTTCTTTTCTTTTTTTAAGGACAAATTATGTTTTCTGAAGCTTTATGTGTGAAAACAAAAGACATTTTCCCACTTGGAATATATAGATGTAAGGAAAACTGAGATTGATTTTCCACACTCAGGCCTGGAAACAGTGTTCTCTGAAAATAAGATTGGATTTCTTTGCCTTTTTAAAAAAAATTTGTTCTTTTTTATTTTTTGTTACATCCTTGACTAATATGAAATGGTTGACAAGGCTGATTAAGATTACGGAAAGGGAAATATTTCCTATTGACAATTTGGTCTCGATTTTACTTGGCAAATCATAAACAAATGCATGAGTAAGCTAATAAAAATTATGGTATCTCTCTTCAATTCATTTTTATATAGTCAGGAAAACCAAAAGAAACAAACAAAAAAACAATGTTAACTTCCTTTAGCAACAATAACTAGCAGTATAAAGAATATTAAGAACTTCCAACATTGAGGTTGAAAACTATTATTCTTCTATTTATATTCAATAGATATCGAAGTATAACTAAGTTCGTAAGAAATGATTAGTAGTAATTCTCTTCATAGACAGAAATAATAATAACAAAAAAAAGAAAAAAAAAAAGAAAAAAAAGAAAAAAAAATCAACCTTAGTGCAAGAAATGCTTCTTATGCAAATTGTCCGTACAAAAACTTAAGCCACAATGAATCCTTGATATTGGTATTTAGGAATGCAACATGCTTCCAGTGAATTTGTTAATTAAATTTCATGTTCTAGTGAATTTCCAGTTAATGTCTGATGGGTGAGACTGATGTCAGTATCACACAGAAAGTTCTTGGAATAATATGAGCAAGTGAATAAGTGAATAATGGAAATAAGAGGGCAGAAGTGAGTGGGTGAGGGATTGTCTGCGTGTAAACAGGATAGCAGGAAAAGTTCTGCTGGATAAAAGGAAAAGTTTTAATGAATTTGACTTGTTACATTTCAATGGTGCTTTTTCCTTTCTTTTTCTTAACTGTGTATTTATTTTCATTTTACTTCTTTTTTGATTTCTCATGCCTATAGCACACATACCAGTTCCAAATCTCTATTTTCATATATCATGTGTATCAGTTCACTGAAAATATATTCAAAATTTCTAGTTTTGTATTCTATTCACCATTGTAAAGTGCTGTTATCTGTATGTGCACTTCTGTGGTAACAGTCCAAACTGTTAGGAAACCATAGAAGATTAGAGCATGACTTTCTGATGACAGACGGATAATGATTCTCTTTGGGATTTTATTTTATTTATTTATTTATTTATTTTAACCTGGCCTGCAGCTAGGATGTTTTCTCGAAGACTCAAGGTCTCAGAGGGTGTGGAAATATTACATTTTTCCCTGAGTAGTTCAACACAACTCTTTTCTGTTATTGACATTAGTCTGACAAGTCTTGAAGGAACATGATAAGAATGACCATAAAATGTGTTCATTCTTCACCAGAACCTCTTCTACTAGAAAACTGGTAAAAAAAACAACAACAACAACAACAAAAAACACCCTTGCTTGACATCTAGGAATCTTCCATCCCCAATATATACAATAAAAACATATACTTTTCTAGAAGGCTTCAGTGGTAGTAGGCTAGACTCAATTTTTGACACATCATCAGTCCAATCTTACTTAATTCCTCCACAGTCAGGGCTAATGGAATTATTTCAGTCAGTGATTATAGACACTAGTGAGATTTAGGGCATTCAAAGTATAATGAAAAGCTGAAATTTTTATTGCTTTTCATTACAGACTTTTTAAATTAGAAACAGAGTTCTATTCATTTGATCATCCTCGAAAGAGAGATTCTGGCCATGAAGAAGGAGACTTCAGTTGCTACTAATGTCAAAAGAATGCTATAGATTGTGCAAACCTGACAGTCACTTTTTAAGTGACTCTACCAGTGAAGAGAAGACTGTTAGTTCTCCTTGATCAGACTACAACGTGAATTAGTTTTATCGGGATGAAGATAGAAACACAGGGTGTTTCTTTTTTCATTCACTAATATTCAAATAACTAACATTTGAATTTTGCCATGAGGTGTTTTTCTCTTGTCTATCTATTTATTTAAGATCTATTCACTAGAAAGCATGTTGCTGGTACATTAAGACACTGCATATTTTTCTTTTCTGGAAGCTCTGGTTTTGTGCTACTGTTACTTCTAGAGAGACAGGGAAAAACTGAGATGTTGTAAATATTTTAGAGTAGTAACAAAGAAATTTAGAACTTCGGAAGATTATTCCTTATCACTCATATAATTTGACTATTTCTAGTCTAAGTCATACTTTAAGGTAGATGTGAAGATTAACTCAAGTACTGGTTTACAATTAACTACTTTAAACAACATTTGAGATACATGTTTTGCAGGATATGTTATGTTAATTCTACTTCTCAACAGCCAACAGCAGGCTCTTTAACTCAGCAGTACAACAACAACAAAAGAAAACTTTTTTTTTCTTTTTTTTCTTTCTTTTTTTTTTTTTTTTCTTTTTGTAACAGATAGTATGTGGTCCATAGACAAGAATACATCCATACAATTTCACTAATCTTGAGGACATTTGAATACGTTAACTTGTTAAGAAGGGAAAAACAAGGCTTTTAGTCTATTCAGTCTGTGAAACGCTATGACAATAAACAAAGAAACAATCAGTCCTTATAGCTAAAGAAGTAAAACTGTTCTCTGAAGAGATGTTTGATTCATATTCAACTTCATATACATCTTTTCAGAAAATACATATTTAAGCAGAAACACTCTACTTTCTGAACTCAGTTTCTTATCTGTAGAAACAGTTGGAGGCAAAGACTCATCCAAGAGCAAAAACTCCAGCCTATCAGCAAAATATTTAATATATGGGTATAACTGACAGTATATTTAGCCCATTGTGCGGAATTTATGTGTTTATTTTAACAGCTTGGTTTGGCTTTCGTATTTTACTTTGTTCACTTGGGCTGAATTAGAGAAATATCATACTTAAGAAAGATAAAAATAAAGAATATCATCAGACTGAGGACGGAGTCTCATTTCAGTGGCTGAAACATAATGAAAGATATACACGGTTACATGATCGGCTCTAAAAACAACAGTTATTGTAGATGAAAGTAGACATTGCTCCTGTAATAACTTTTCAAGAAAAACAATCAGTTTCAAATTGGTCCTAGTGATTACTATTGACATTTTTACTACATACGGTTGTTAACAAAAACTTTTGGATTACAAACTATTACAAATATGTATTCATCTGAGAAACAGCAGTAAGCAAATCTCTGTTATTGTTCTTCAAGTTGTAGTCACTTAATCATTAAAAATCTGTTACTCTTCAATTTCAAATTGGATTAATTTTCTCAGAGGCAAGCAATATATAATTAAAATGTAAATGCTTAAAAATAATTCCAAGATTAATTCTGACTTTACGCATTTTACATTACATGAAAACTGATGCTAAGTGGTATACTCATTGACATCTACAAT
Source organism: Alectoris magna (assembly GCA_030625065.1). Taxonomy (NCBI): domain Eukaryota; kingdom Metazoa; phylum Chordata; class Aves; order Galliformes; family Phasianidae; genus Alectoris; species Alectoris magna. Next base: position 69,412,460 of record CM060560.1, read on the forward strand.
CAATATCTAATTACCTACAGCACATTCCAGCAATTCAGCATAGATGAGAACCTGAAACATTTCTTTCTAAGGAAATCCCACGGGGATATTCAATAATTTTTTGAAAATTACTTCTGTTAGTCATTTGCATGCTTATTTTATAAAGTCCTGCCTTTCTTTACCCTAGTAACATTTTTTGTTGTTGTTGTTGTTTTGTTTTGTTCTTCTTGAGTTCTTCCGCATCTGACTTTGTGGTAAAGATCACAACTGGTTACTCTAAAATCATTCTCTCCCCACCAGTTGTATGGTGCGGAGAATTAGGAGATGATAGATAGAAAGTAAAATTCTAGGGTTAGGATAAGTAGAGCTTGATAGGAAAGAAAAAAAGGGGAAAGAAAAGTGTAAAAAAAAAAAAAAGAAAAAAAAAAAAAAAAAGGAGGCAATACACAAAACAAGTGATGGACAATGCAGCTTCTCACTGTGAGCTTGACTAATGCCCAACCAGTCCCCAAGCTTTGGCAGCATCCTAAGCCAATTCAACTGAGTTTTATTGCTTAGTATGATAAAACGTGGAATGGGATATCACTTTGGCTAGTTTATGTCAGCTGTCTTGGTGTGTCCCCTCCAATCTTGTTGACAGGGTAGTGTGAGAAGCTGAAAAGTCCTTGACTCCATGTAAGCATGGTTCATCAACAACTGCAACATAAGTGTGTTATGAACATAATCTTCATCCTAAATTTAAAACAGTAAAATACCAGCAAGTGTGGAAATAGCAGCTTGTCCTGGTTTCAGCTGGGACTAAAACTCGGTTTTCTTCAGAGCATCTGATACAATGCAATGTTTTGGTTCTAGGACACAAACAATATTGATGACACACTGATGTTCATAGTTGCTGCTAAGCAGTGTTGTACAGAGCCAAGGCCATCCTCAGCTAAGGGCCCAAGGAGCTGAGAGGGAACAGAATTAGGATGGCTGACTTAAACTGGACTAAGGGATATTCCATACCAAATGACATCATGCAGAAGGAATTGAGGGGAAGGGAAGGGAAGGGAAGGGAAGGGAAGGGAAGGGAAGGGAAGGGAAGGGAAGGGAAGGGAAGGGAAGGGAAGGGAAGGGAAGGGAAGGGAAGGGAAGGGAAGGGAAGGGAAGGGAAGGGAAGGGAAGGGAAGGGAAGGGAAGTGGAGGGGAGGGGAGGGAAGGGAAGGGAGGGGAGGGGAGGGGAGGGGAGGGGAGGGGAAGGAAAAAGACAGAAAGAAGGAAAAAAGGGAGAGGGGAAGAAAGGAACAGGGAAAGAAGGAAAGAAGGAATTAACAAAAAAAAATAAGGAAAGATGAAAAGATTAAAGTATGAAAGGAAGGAAGAAAGAAGAAAAGAAAAATTTTATCTTTTGTTGCCGTGTAGATTGATCTTCACTTATAAGTCAGTTACATGCTGGAAAGGGCAAATCACAGTACCATTGCTCTCCTTTCCTTGAATTCCAATCAGATTTATTAAAATGCAGGCCTTTGCCAGGGCTTCACAGAAACTTTGCCAGTGCATGGTGCCCAGGAATGCAGTGAATAAGCTCATCTTAGATATTGCCTATGTGTTGTAATGAACACCTCCGCCTTCTTTCTGGGCAGCATAACCAAGATATAATCCTTCAGAGGGGGTCAGAATAGCAAATTGCTTGCACGGATATAGTCACTGTGTTCTTCATGTGTTTTCTGCTAGTGGTCTAGGCACATCAGAGTTCAATATTTTCTCTCTCTTTCTCTCTCTCTCTCACACACACGCACACACATGCTTCAGGAGCAGACACACACAAATTCCAGTAGCAGAATTTTAGATCCAGATTTATTTATTGTTTCAGTCAGGAGACAGTTTGTTTCTGAATTTCTAAACAGCCATATGAATTTTAATATTCACAAAGTCCTTCACTAGGCCATTTGATTGAGTCTGAGGTGTGCATTCAATTGGCAAGTGGAATATTTTTATGAACTGGCATAATTAGTTTGAGATTCCCTTAGGTTTTTATTTATTAAAGTATGCTGTTCAGGTGAAATATTCTGAAAGATTAAATCTATAGGGGAAAAAGGCCTAAGGCAATTCTTATCCTTTTTTTTTTATGAATGGTGCATTTATTTATTTATTTATTTATTTATTTATTTATTTTTTGAGAAGATCACTTTATTCAATGGATAGGAATATCAGTGAGGAGCAATAATAATCTTGAATGTTGTGCCACTAGTAGATAATAATAATCATTCCAGTTCTTTTTGTTGAGAAATTAAAAATGTTACAAGTGTCTGTCTCCTAACTGGAATACCGATCTTCATCAAGCCTTTCTCCTTTTGTTTCTTTCATTTTCTCCATGGATGGAAAAAAGGCATTTATCTTAATTTATGTAATATGTATATTTTATTCTGTTGCATGAAATGTTTCTAATAATTTTTTACTTTGAGGCTTCCACATAGTTATAAAAAAGTTATGGTATGTAATTATTGAAATATCCTACTTAATATCTCTACTATTCAAGAACAGGCAACAACTAATGGAGATTCAAAAACAAAACAGAAACATATTTTCTGCAACGTATGTGATGTATTTTGGGATTCATTGCCCAATAAGATCAAAAGCTCAGATTATTAGATGAATTTATTTAAAAGATTTATACCATTATTTTCTGGAGAACACCATTCAGAGTTCAGACATAGTTTTTGTACAGTTTATACACATGCTTGTATATCTGTATGTGCATATAAATAAGAATGATTACATACATATATATATTTGCATATGAATAAACATGCATATATTGTCAACAGTTTACGGGCTGGTTCAGCCCGGTTTCATGACTAGTGGGGCAGAGGGACTTCACAAAGTCCACGCCTCCGGAAAAGGGAAACAGGGGACCCCAAAATAATTAAAGAAAAGAAGAGTGGCAATGATCTGAGGAGGAACAAAATAATTTACTAAATATAATGAGAGAGAATATCTGGGAAAAAAAAAAAAAAAAAAAAAAGCTGTAGGCCTTACAGTAATGCTGAAGCAGCACGCGCAGTTGGGCATCAGTGAGGAGAGACGAAGCAGAAGAGCGATGAAGGAAAGCGAAAAGGAAGTCAGATGACCCGACTGCGCCTTATATGCGTTCCCCATCCAATAATCCTCCAATCTGGAGGAAAAAAGACTGTGGTCCTGTTGTGGGACAGTGCTCTCAATGCATCATATGAGAAGTTGGAAAATGCTAAGGTGTTATCAGCTTGTCTTAACACTAGTCTACAAATATCTCAATTAAACTAATACAAAACTGCTTGGTATTGATGGCACCCAATGACAGAGTCATTGTTAGTGCTTACCATATTTTTTCTGAATATTAATGTTAATTATAATCTCAGTATTATGGGAAGAGTTTGGGAGTTTGAGCAAATTTACATGTTATACCTCTATGTATGCTCAGTCTCACTCAACTGAAGAAACTCCTAAGTTGGAATGTCCAATTCACTGATTTGATAATCCAGTCATATCAACTTCTTAATTAATTCCAATATTTCTTAAGTTCTTAGGAAATCATAAAATAATCAAAAGTTCTGAAATTTCCTATTTAATAGTGAGCACTAAGTGCTGATCTAAAACCCATACTTTATATATACATATATGTGTGTTTGTGTGTGTGTATAAAGTTTTAAAACCATAACAAGAAAAAATAAATTCTGAAAGGTGTTTGTGAGGTTGGATAATTTCAGCAGTGGATTTCACCACTATTTTCAGATTTGCTGTTTTGAAATAAGGTGAATTTAGCCTTCCGTATGGCTGGTACAAGGTGTCACTCATATCATTAATTGCCCTTCCATACCTTTTGTCTTGAGAAGAATGCTACTTTGTAAGTAGACAGAAGGTAAACTGTGAGTCTTTTGACAGAGATATCTGAGCTGAGATCTTAGACATCATTCTTTACCCTTCAGCGTAAGTGTAAGAAGTTCACAGGATGATTTACCAAATATTGCTGAGATTTAATGAGATTTAATGATTTAATTAAAATTGTTTGTCAGACTTTGGATCTGAGGTTTAAAAAGTGCAGAGGCTCCAGTACATTTACTGATCTGCACTGAATTTTGCTGAAGTAACAGAGTGCATACATCTATTATTTATCCATCAAACACTGTACTCCTGCTGAACAAATTTCTAATGAGCTGTTATCCAACCGAGTGCTGCATTTAGATATTCAATTTCTTTTGCATATATGCACATGCTTTTCTGAATATATATTGACAAAAAAATGTAGCATACTAAAGTAGAAAAGTTAGTTAGAAAATCACGTCATTTTCTTTTCCTATTGCTGAAAACAGAGTAGAAACACAAAAGGAGGGAAATAAAATACAGTTAAGAAAGGCTGAAGAAGGCTCATGTTAATACACAGAATTTAAAGCAATTCAACATCAAACAAAGTATCAGAACTATAGAGAAGTTATTTTTTTCTTTACTCTTACAGTAAAATGAGCATAGAGGAAGATAGCTAAACAGAAAATTATTTTTTAAAGCTGTCATCTGATCAAGACAGGCAGCAGTGCTTGAAAAACCATTCTGTAAGAGCTTCTAAAATATTTGCAAAGGAACTCTGTGTTTCAGAGATCATTTTTTAATGGGGATCCACAAAATTCTGTGCAATATAGAGACAGGGAGCAGGAGAATTGAAACATGATTCAGAATGAATCTCTGGAGACAAATGAGTAGTCAAATGGTGTGATTTGTAATTTAATCATAGTGCACAAGAACCTACACAAGGACAGCTGACCCGAACTGGCCAAAGGGATATCTAATACTGTATGCTACAGGAACGACCAACCTGAGGCCCATGGATGGCATGTGACCTGGAACAGATTGCAATGTGGTGCACCCCCAGGCAGTGACTCTGCCCTGTGGAGCAGCCTCATCTGGCCTGGCCCCAGGTACACCCAATGCTCACAACAACCTCACATTGATGTGTGATCAGCCCTGTCTGGCTGAAACCAGAGCATGGGAATGGCACAGTGCAGTGCCAGCTTAACTTATGGCAAATAATATTATGTATTTTTATACATAGGCTAAACACAGTCCTCTGAACAGTGAAAAACATGCAGCCGTGCTTTCTGTTTTGATAAAGGAATTTGAGAATATGTTTTGAGAGTGACAAAAAACCAACAGTTTGTGTTTGCAAGCCGATTTTCAGTTCATGTAAATACATTTCCAGCAAACTTTCAACTGAAATGTAGAGTTGCAATCAGACATTCAAATAAAAAATCTGATCATGTCTCCTTACAAAACTTTGAAAAGCCCTCTCTTAAAAGAGAGAATTGTCCCTCGCTTCACAACCACTTCTTATTCATGTCATTGCTTTTTGGCAGTGTAGACATTTGTGAAAAACTGTCAGGATAAAATACAGGACAAGTAAAATTTCATCAAAAATCTCTGACAAACAACTTGGGACCTCACTAATAATTGAAACCACTGTCATCAAACCAGACTGATGCATTAGTTTCACAAAAACAAGGTCAAATATCCCTAGTTTTATGTGTTTGTTGTTCTTAAAAAAAAAAAAAAAAAAAAAAAAAAAAAAAAGTTTTATTAAAAATATAAAAAAACCTAAAAGATTTTGTTCCTTATAAATTAACCATATTATACATTTTACAAGGACTACTCCAAAACTAATGCCTCCTATTTTATGATATTGGCCATCAGAGGTGGCTTTTGGTGGTGTGGCAGTAGAGGTTAAACACTACTGCCAACATTCTTTACGTGTTGTCATGTGACGGATGGCAGCTGAGTGACGATCTGACAAAATGGCATCTGATGTGGAAGTGCACACGAAACAAAGTTGTGGAATCATTCTATCTTTATGTTTTCAGCATTCATGTTCTTTCTCCAGCACTTAATATGATCTTAATTATTTAACCCATTGTTTCTGGTGTAGAACAACTAATTTTTAAAAATTAAGTTGCAGAACCAAGAGCCCACATATCCTTGAATTACTTTAAGGTATTATGCTCCTGAAGGAAGCTCATTACTGAAGAAAGCTCACTAAAATATTTATACTGTTAGCGTCTACTAGTATTCTAACTCTTCATGTCTTTCTCAAACCTAAATTTAAGCTGAATGTAGCACACTAATTCTGATTAAATTCTTTTAAACAATAAAAAGCTATAAAAAAATAAAAAGTTATTAAAAGTTATTAAAATTATAAAAAAATAAAAAGCAATAAAAAGTTTTCCAGTATGGAGTACTGCATCCATGCCTCAGTCCCCCAGAGCAATAAAGTTGGAGAGCTGTTCAAATGATTCTAAAAGGGAGCCACAAAAAGGCCACAAGTTGTACCAGCGGAGGTTTAGATTAGTCATAAGGACAAACTTTTTCTCTCAGAGAGTGGTCAGGCACTGGAATGGCCTGCCCAGGGAGGTGGTGGAGTTGCTGTCCCTGGCAGTGCTCGAGAGGTGTCTGGATGAGGAGCTAGGAGATATGGTTTAGTGGCTTGTGGTAGCAATGGTGATGGGAGCAATGGAGGATGGCTGGACTAGATGATCTTGTAGATCCTTTCCAACCTTGTGACTCTATGATTCTATGATTCTAGGAGCTCCACGTCCTTCCTGTGCTGGGGTCCCCACGGCTGGATGCAGTGCTCCAGATAGGGCCTCACAAGAGCCAAGTAGAGGGGGACAATCACCTTCCTCTCCCTGCTGGCCACCCCTTCTTTAATTCAGCCCAGAACACAGTTGGCCTTCTGGGCTGCAAGTGTACACTGCTGGCTCACATTCAGCTTCTTGTCCACCAGGACCCCCAAGTCCTTCTCTGCAGAGCTTTTCTCAAGGAGATCTTCCCCCAGTTCACATAAATACCTGGGACTGTCCCAGCACAAGTGCAGCACCCTGCACTTGGCCTTATTGAACCTCATTAGGTTTCATAGACCCACTTCTCCAGCCTGTTCAGGTCACTCTGGATGACTTCCCTTCTTTCCAGTGTTTCAACTGCATCACTCAGTTTGGTGTTATCTGCAAACTTGCTGAGGGTGCACTCGATGCAATCATCTGTGTCATTGATGAAGATGTTGAAGAGCAATGGTTGCAAGACCAACCCCTGAGGGACACCGCTTGTGACTGGCCTCCACCCTGACACAGAACCATAAATCACAACCCTTTGGCTGTGTCCAGCCAACCAATTCCTAATCCATCAAACAGTCCATCCTTTAAGTCCATACCTCTCCAATTTAAAGAGAAGGATGTGGTAAGGGACCATGTCAAAGGCTTTGCAGAAGTCCAGGTAGGTGATATCCATCATCCTTCCCCTGTCTACCGAAGATGTCACTCCATCATAGAAAGCCACCAGGTTGGTCAGACAAGATCTGCCCTTGGTGAAGCCATGCTGGCTGTCTCAAATCATCTCTTTGTCTCGTATATGCCGTAACAAAGCTTCTTCTGCTCCATGATCTTCCCAGGCATAGAGGTGAGGCTCACCGGCCAGTAGTTCCCCGGGTCTTTCTTTCTCCCCTTCTTAAAAATAGGAGTAATTAATTCCCTTTTTCCTGTCACCAGAGTCTTCACCAGACAGCCATGATTTCTCAAATATGATGGAGGCATTCAAGGCCAGGTTGAATGGGATTCTGAGCAAACTGACCCACTAGGGTTGGCAACCAGGACAATTACAGAGATGTTGGAACTAGGTGACCCTTAAGGTCTTTTTGAACCTAAGCTGTTCTGTGATTCTATGATTTTACAACAATCCTAAGAATTCAGTTTTCTGTTTTCTTTACAATTTACCTACCTCTACAAGTACATGAGCAAGCATTGTAGGCTTCTGTTTTGACATTGCTAACTACTGCTATAGAACAGACTGTGAAAGATTCATGAGGAGGCTGGTTCTTCAGATTTTTCTCTTGTGTGCAATATATTTAAGTATATGATGTATGTTACTTTAGCAGAAGTTTTGGAAATTGACAAGAGTGACTAAGGCCACAGTGTTTGCTAAGTAGGTACCACTTCAGGGGACTGTGAAAAGTTTTGGCATGGTGGTCAGTAGTTCTAGAGTTCAGATGAAAACTGAGCTGAGTGACAAAATGCCATGAAACTAAATTTTACATTTGTATTTGTATTGATGAACCTACAAACTGGATTCAATTACTATCTATCTTATTTTTTTAACTCATTCTTTATTTTAATTATTTTCAGTATATTTTTGGATGGATATGTGGGGTAAGAAATGTTTTTGTATAGGAACAGGATGTTATGACACTAAAGACATGCTTCGGAGCTCTAATGAAAAATAGGCTCCTGCTAACATAATAGAAAATCTGCATTTTGCAGTAACATAAAGAAACGTACCAGTACAAACCAGTTTGGCAGTTTGGATAATAGCCAGAGGGCAAGGTCAACTATGAGAGGTTATCCCAGCATACCATAATAGGTAAAACCAAAAGAACAGAGGGAGAGTGGAGTGGGGTTAACCAAGCAGTAAACAGGGGCAGAACATCTGCTAAGCGAATTAGAAGCATTGGATAAGTTTTAAACCCTGGAGTCCTTGGCCAGTGAGGAAACAGGGAAGGGAACCTTCATTGGGTGATAGAAAATATAAACTGTTGTATCTTTCCAGTGTAGTATGCCTACCCTTAGGTCACCAACTCTTGCAAAAGCATAAATTAAATTGTGATTCATAGCAAATTGCCTCTAAGCCTGGATTATTGAATACAAGCATTTGTCACATGTACCTCTTTATTTAGTAAAATATGGTAAGAGGAAAATATTCTTAATCAGTATATGCTAAATAAGAATAAGCTGAGGAAGTACCTTGACAGTGGTTCAGAGCTGTGTGCTGGAACAATATCTCCTCTTGCCTCTGGATTCTGTATGATAGTGTTTCAATAAAAACAAACAGCAAACAACAACAACAACAACCCAGAAATGATAAAATACCCCCCACCACAAACACACACAATTCATACATCACTGATAAATTTTTAAAATAACTGCTTCTTGAGGACTTTATTTTTTTTCAGTTTTCACCTTAACTTAACCCTTGATTGCATTTCTGTGCAAACAAATCTTCACTGACTGTGATGTTGTCTAGGTACACGTCAGTAAAATAACTATTAGGTAGTAGGTGCTGTAATTATAAACCTCGACAAACAAACAGATTTTCAGTTTTTCCACCTTTTTTGCCTTTTGTGGTAGTCCCTTTAAGTGGGTAACAAGCAAGTTAAGTGGCAAGACATGACTGTATAGTCACTTTAATTTGATGTTGCTAGCATTATCCATAGTGATGCTTTTTCATGTGGCTCAGCAAACAGGAAAGTTGGACAAAAGCTTACTAATTCTTATAATTTTCTGTGGTTCAAAGATCTCACAGTCCAGTCTGGTAAGGTCCAGATTGAAAAGAAACAAAGGTACCATTGCTTTTCCCACTGACCAAGAGAGAGATTTGCAGTTCAGAATTCTCAGCCTGGGTATATGGTGACTTGAGATAGTTAATGTAAACTCCTGTAGCTCCATTCACTTACCAAAGTTTTCCTGATACATGCCAGATGAACATAACATAAAATAACATTGACAGGTATGTATTATCTTACAAATTTCATATAAATGATTTTTTGTGGTTAAGGTTGCCAGTGAATGCTTAAATACCGTAAATAAGGATACATGCAGACATACAGCAATGAGCAACAAGAAGGTATTCATTTTAAAGAAAAGATGTATACATTACACTTCTTACATTTGTAAAATTGATATAATAAACGTATATTATAGATCTTATTTCTGCAGTGATTTTCATGAGAGAGCTGAGATTCAATAGTATACAATAATGGTATATGAAGCCTATTTTATTTTCTGTTTCCACTCACTTTCTTGCCCTTCTTTTTAACTCAAGTCTCTTTTATATTCAGTGTGAATGTCTGCTTCTAATACTGTTCAAGAGCACAACAATTTACAGAGAATTGAAAAAGCAATTTTCTCGGACAGCTAGCTATTCTCCCTAATTTTCACCTGCCAAACTCTTTTCTGTGAATGTTGACTCAATCAGATAAAATTCAGGTTTTAAAGATGTTTGATTAGCTGCCTGGATTACCTTTAGCTACTCACTTTGCATGTAAACTGTCTACATATGCTCCACTCTTTCCACTAGGAAACCATGACACAAAGTGAATGGCATTTTATGTCACACATTTCCCCAGAGTTTCTCCGAGCAATGTGGACATGATCTCAGGCAATAAGCACATTTCATTTATGAGTTACTGAAAAGTCATTTTCTCAGCTGAAATAAGAATGTGCAGAGAGTAAACTCCCAAAATATATTACTTATTATGTACATTTTTTATTTCTTTTATTTTACTTCATTTATTTATAGCAGTTCATTTGAAATTGCTGCAATAAAAACTGAAGAAAAGCCTTTATATATTTTGTACCCCATCACAAAATACTTTACAAGAAATGAAATATGCAATCTGTCATTTAGTTTATACATTCTTGGTTTTATAGGTTTCTGGGTTTTGCAACTTTGAGGTACTCTGAATTGTCTTTTATTATATACCTCTTATGATTTCAGTGGTGTTCCTCAAAACAGTTAAATGTTCTTCATCAAATAGTAGAATCAATGAGTAAAGGGTTGGTTTTTTTTTGTTGTTGTTTGTTTATTTGTTTTTCTTGAGGTATAAAGGGAAACTGAGGTACTTAATACCTGATCAGTTTCTCATGGCACAAAAAGGGGGGGAAAAAAATCATCGGCTTACATTCTCAGCTGGCAGTTACTAGTACATTCTAAAAAAGATATTTTTTTTTTTTTTTAATGTAGGCAAGCCCTTAATATAATAATGATATATCTGGATTTGTTTTGTGCGTATATGCACAAAATGAAAGTTTTAGACTTCAGACAGTTTAAAATTTTGAAAGCTGAGTTGCTATCAGACTAAAGCAAACTGAAAATAAACTAGATAACTAGATAATATACGGACTTGATAGCCTAATAAACAGAAATTGAACTGAATAATGTTTGTGGAACTCATGTTAAACTCAAAGGTAATTATGCTCTCAGTCTAGGTTCTTCTTCAGGCTTTCAGAATACTAGCTAAATAGACATTTACAAATCAGTTTAGTAAAAAATATTAAGCAACAGTTCAAAGGATTATCTTAGTTCTCAAATATGTTTTTTAAACTTGTCAGTATGCAGTATGTATGTGATTATACTTCACACGTTACTTCTGGTAGCCACAACTTTTATCCTTGGAGCTAAGTGGGGGAAAAAAAAAAAAAAAGCAAAAAAAAAAAAGTATTGTGTGGCTGCCAGTACAAGCCAAAAGGAAAAACAAAATATAAATAAATAAATAAACAAGCAAACAGCAGCAAAAACAAATCTGAGTCTCCATAAGGACACAGAGATATTATGGAGCTGTAATCTTTTACCCAATACTTGGATCTGATGAATAGCATTTCCATAATATGACTGAGAATAAGATTGTTAATTACAAAAATGTCGTGATGAGAAAAACCCACCATATTTTAATATGCTATCTGTAAATATAAAAGTTAAGGAACTGCATCTCTTGGTAAGGAAAGTAAAAATATCATCAAAATATGAAATCAGGGTTAGAAGACTTAATATTTACTGATGAATTCTGACAGTAATATGCAATTATTTGTCTAATACACATGTATTTAAATGCATGATGATTCTATTAAAAACACATTTTCCAAAAGCTCTTGTATTTTAGAATGTAGTTAGAAGTCTATTATTTTTTTTCTTTCTGATTGCTCTGTCAAGCAAATAACTGGAGAAGGAAAGTAAATCAGGACATTAGAACAGATATTCTTGCTTGATACCAGAATTTTGACTCATCACTGGTATCCATTAAAATGAAAAAGTAAAACTCCTGAAATAAAGTAAACCAAACGGAAATTCTTGACACAGATAAAGGAACATTGTTTCAATAAAACTCAAAACATGGAGTTGAAAGAGACCCATCAAATCATCAGTTCCTTTATTGCAGGAACTTGTTTGATTAAATTCCTCTCATAAGCATATTCTAAACTCCAACTTTCTGTCTGTAGTTTCACTCCATGGAGAGCTGAAGAGTCTAATCTGAAGATAAAATTCCTCTAATTTCAAAATTAAATTTGCCAGTTGCTACAACTTTTCCCACTTATGCCTAAAACCTAAACGAATCCCATATATTCTTATTTTCACTTAATTTATCTTTAATCATTTTTGGTATTTTAGATAAGAGTAATCATTTTTCCTCTTTTTTTTTCCATTTCTCCAAGAGGAAAACAAAAAATTCTTTCAGATTTCTTTCACTCTTTCTGTATTTATTTTCTCCCCACAGGCTATTTTCATTTCAGTTTCATGCTGCCTGGAACATGAGAGAATAAAAATAGCCATAGATTTACAGATGTTTTTTGACCTTGCATATATAATTAATATTTTCTCAAGTTCTCTCAAAATGTTACAGTAGACTCAAAGATTAAATTTGCCATTTCATGGTTACAGTACACTGATAGTTCTCTGGCTCATTGCTACCTAGTTATCTTTTCTGTCATTCCACCATATGAACCTCATGGTCATCCAGTTTTATAGAAAAATATATGTGTGACTTGTCCTCATTTTGTGTTCTCATTTCCAAATCTGCAGACCTCATGGTCATCCAATTCCTTCTCTAGGAGAATGCGGCTCCTCCTTCCTGTTTACGACTTCTGTTCTCATGTCATCTTTTTTGGTGTCGGTTTTTTTTTCATGCATCACTGAAAATATTAAATATTTTTCAAAAAACTTGTGCTTGGAAAAAAAAAAGCTATCTCTCATCTCAGAGTATTATTCTTCTCCTTTTAGTTCTTCTTTACACCCAATTCTTTATCACATATTACCTAACTCCCATTTTCTTAAATACATTTATTTAATAATGTGTTAGCAGATTTTATGAAAGCCAGGTGTATTCAATTTATTTTATCATCATAATCAATGCTCATTACTTGGATATCTGGAGATATTTATCTGTATAATACCGTGAATCGCTAAATTTAGGCTGACTACAGTGAAATAGTGCTTTTATCTTAATCCAAACCACTTCACTTACACTTCAAATTTAACATTCAGATATTTTTTTTTTTAATCACTTCAAAAGAAATATCAGAAACTGTAAATTATTTTTAAAATGTGGGTACTGATGTAAAAACAAAAAGTCTCTTTTTAATACCAGTTTTCACTTTTTTCTCTGTGGAATATTTTCTCCCTCATTAATGAGATTTATCTGACAAAATGGAGACTTTTCTGCAGTGCACGTGAAATGATGAGATGAGAAGGTGTTCGTTAGTTAATTTCTCTTAAAAAGAAAAAAATAAAACATTCAACTTACTGTAAGCGAAGGTGTCAAAGTGTTCAGTTTTTTCGTGGTTTTTTTTTTCTTTTCAGTATTTAAGGCTTCTATTAGGATTTTTATTTATTTGCCTATTTTCACAGGCTAATCCCATATGTTATGTATAAATCTGATGCATGGTTTTCTGAAGGCTACTATAAGAATTGCAGGTAATCTATTCAAAATTTATTGAATCAACAAATTGTGATAAATTCATAGTATCCTGGGATAAGCCTCTAAAACTGAAATTGAAAATAGATGTTTTTTTTTTTATATAGGTAATATTCTAATTGATGGAAAAATATTTCTCAATAGTGCTGAATGGCTTAAACATCTTTATACTACTTTATACTACTCGGAAAGGGTAGTCAGGCATTGGAATGCACTGCCCAGGGAGGTGGTGGAATCACCGACCATGGGAGTGTTCAAGACACGTTTGGATGTTGCGTTGAGGGGTATGATTTAGCTGGGAAGTATTGGTAATGGTTGGACTGGATGATCTTCTAGGTCTTTTCCAACCTCAATAATTCTGTGATTCTGTGATTCTGTGATATGCATCATTTAAACAAACAAACAAACAAAATATCTATTTCATCCTCTAAAATAACTAATAAATATAGAAGTAATATGAATTTAAATTAACTTGAATTTGTCATTTACATTAAACAGTTTAATCTAGAACTATACTAATGGGTAAATTATAAAATTAGAAAGCAGCTCGAAATGAGTCTGGATAATGGAGTACAAAATGTTATTTCTCATCAACCATTTCTGAGTGCTTCTTCCTGTTGTGTATTTCTCTTCCAGTCTTATTTATTTTTCAGAAGGAGACTCTTGCCACTGAAGACACTGAACAGGTTGTTACTTTTCAGTGGCAGAAGCCAGTAAGATCTTGTTTGTCAGGAGGTACTACTCCTGATAAGAGTCCTGCACGTAGCCCTGGATTGTACAATTGGCAGCTTAGAAGAAGGACAGGATAGTATCTGAAGCCTGATGTGCTATACGGGTAAATAAGATTTTTTCAGCATTCTCATCCTGGTATACTAAATGTACTTTGGTTTTACTTAACTGTTTTTACTGAACTGGTTTTACTGAACTGGGGAGGTTCAAACTCTACTTCCATACCATCAGCATCTGCCTCTGATGTCATGGGTGAACATAATAAAATAAGAGGCATTACTTTCGGAGCATCCCTGTACAGAAGAATTCATAGAATTATGGACATTTCTAGAGAATTCATGATTTTTTCTAGGATATTTTTACAACTCTAAAACAAATGTTTTGTCACCTTGGATTTTGTGGGATTCAGGAACAAGTTGAAGAATATAGTGTGCTAGCATAATCTCAACAACAGTTATTTTTTCCAATTAGAAGTTATTAACTTTATTGTAATGACACACTCAGGTGACTGTCACAGTGAACTACACTATTTCTAGCAAGACATGAGTCTGAACCACAGTACAAATAGGCACTGATTTCACAATGTACTCAAAAACTTTAAGGGGTTTCTAAACCATTTTTATGTGTTTAGTATGTTTTACTGAAAGTTTTATAACTAATTTTAAAATACCATAGCCTTGCTTTTCGGTAATATACTGTATGCTTCAAGACAATACTATTCTTTTTATTTGTTGAAGTTACTATGATACCTCATGTAATCTGCATTTAATATTGCCTTAACATCTAATCTGTACAGTTTCTGAGCCAAATCAACTGTTCTTGTGCCATCCAGAAACTTTCTATAAAGTTAACACATTTCACTTTCTCATGGGAAGGTCAATTTGATATAAAAATAAGTATTTCATTTACATTTATATAGTTTGCTTCAAATCAGATTACTTCTAATGAAAAATTCAGAATTCAATGAATAACAGTGAGAATAGAGATGAATAGGGAGAGATTTCTAATTGTCTTTGATTCTTTTTAACTAGGATGATATAACTCAAAACCTTCTTTCACTTCTATATTAGTCTATACTAACTTATTTTATTTTGACTGATTTAGATTTTACCAAGTCTAAAAAAGAGTCTAAACAGTGTTTAACTGTGCATTCTGGTTTTGGTTAAATTCCTGAATTTAAAGTGCATCTTCCCGACATTGTGGCTGGTGTGTACCAATGTCCTTCTCAAAATCTTTCTCTTGTAAAATAAGTAGAAACTTGAGACACTTGGCCATAAGTTGGTAGGGCTCTATTTAGTCCAGAGGAGTTAGGAATTTAAGTTGGGCATTACAAAACTTAAAAGCTAGGGTTTGGGCTCAAAATGACCTAGGCAGATCATTAGGCTCCCATAAAAATCCAATAAAAAGATGCTTGCACTTGGCTGGTTTTCAGTGTCTGATACAAAATACCCATGTTCTAACCATCTGTCTTCTTAATCAGAGAAGGCTTACTGACTCTTAACTGTACTTTCATGAGGAACATGCCAAGGAGAGAAGCCAGGGGACACATCTGACAGCATCTACATCACTGTGAGTCTAGTGATGACTGGCCAGTCTTGTGGCACAGGTACGTTTCTCTGTGCACAGCCAGCAGCAGCAGCTGGAGCACTGTATCACAGAATGTTACCCTTGATAATTTAGATCTTGAGTACTGTAGAGTCTGAGTCCTCTTCCTTCTCAAGGAGAACCTGAATAATGAAACTGAGCATGTAATGAACAATATCTTTCGCACAACTCCTTTTGGATCTGGAAACTTGTGCAGAAGTGAAGACAGGAAGAAATCACCCAAAGGATGTGGTAGGAAATCGGCAGCTTACCAGAGCTGTCAAAAACCTTCTGATGTTTGGGTAATGTAAAAGATTATTCTTTTATACCATTACCTCAAAGCTTGCTGAAGGACACAGATCAACAAGCCCAAGCAAGTCCAGGTCAAGGGTTGAGAAATCCTTTGTCTGAGGGACACAGATGGACAAGGCCAGGGACAATGGGAGGGAGACAAGCTGCAGCTTAATGGTGGAGAAGCAGTCTTGTGTGGGCTTCTCTTGAGGAAGGTGGCCATCTCAGGGAGTGCTGCACATGACTCTTACCCAAGCACCCAGGAATGTCACGTAGGCAGGAAAAAAGGAGGATAAAGAGGGATCAGTGACCATGAAGTTAGGGTTTCTGAGAACAGATTCCTCACAATCTGAGACCTGCATGCTGAAGAACAAGAGGTTTTCTGACAACAGATTCCTTACAACCTGAGACCTGCATGCTGAAGAAGAACAAGGTGTCTGCCATCAGAACCCTCACTATGGAAGTCCTGCTTGCTGACAGACTTTCTTGGCCCTGCTACCTGAGTCCTGCTGCCTTCTCCCAGACTTACCCTGCGGCTTCTTGCTGCCCAAGGCTGGCCACACTGCTGCTGTTCTCCTCCTGCGCTTTTTCCTCAGACCATTGGAATATCATGAAACAAGACCGCTGCTGGATCCTGGTGGTGACTATCCCCACTTTACTCAATTCTGGCCTCTTTCTATCACCACCTTCCCTTCCCTATCACCCTAAATCATCTGTCCTTCCTTTCCCGTCTTCCTGAATAAGATTTGTAATAAACTGGTCGGACCAACATTTGAACTGCTGTTTCTTAATCTCATGCCAGGTATACATATATCAAAGATCCTCCTCTTCCTCCTATAAATTGGAGTGAGACAGGTAGCAGATAGCATTTTATTAGGGCAAAGAATTATGCTCTCTAGATAGGAGGATCTTTATACTTACTGTATCTGAGAGCTTTGGCTCTTCTGGCTCTCCCAAAATTATCCCATTCTTTTTCCAAACTTCAAATTCGGAGAATTCACTTAACATCTTATTATTTCATAGATTGTAAGTATGATTTATTTATTTATTCAGAAAGTGCAAGTAGAAATGATTACTACTAGTAAGATATAATTTCTATATATTAAAATCTATTGGGAGAATCTACGAGGAGATGTTGTTAGTAGATACGCTGAAATTCCTGTCCTTATTAAAAGCCCTATCCAATATATAAAAGCAAACTTTGCAATATAGCATTTGAACAAACACAAAATTGAATAATCATAATCATTAAGGTTGGAAAAGACCTCTAAGATCATCCAGTCCAACAGTCAAATAATCACATAATATCAGGGGTAGAAGGGATCAAGAGATTGAGTCCAACCTCCCTGCTATAGCAGGTATACTACAACAGGTCACACAGACAGGCATCTAGATGGGTCTTCAAGTGCTCCGTGACCCTTACCATAAATAATTTCTTCTGTATGTCTGTATGGATCTTCCTGTGTTAAAGTTTTAGACTATTTCTCCTTCACCTATTGCTACACATCACCAAGAAGAGCCTGGGCTCATCCATTTGTCTCCCACCTCCCTTTAGATATTAAACATTAATAAACATAGTAAACATTAATCAGATCCCCTCTCAGTCTTCTTTTCCCCCACATGAACAGAACCATGTTTCTCAGCTTTTCCTCTTATGCGAGATGCTCCAGACCCTTAATCATCCTTCCAATACTTAATTCCAATAGGAATACCTATTCTACCTAATTCCAATAGGAATTAGGTTAACACCAAAATTTTCTAATCCATTGTTCCCTGCACCCTTCCTTTATTTATGATAATTTGTTACTTGTTTTGAAATAAACCACCTTTACATTTCTTTGTAAGTCAATGTATTTGAACTGGAAATTGCATTCATTTTTCAAATGTATATTTTCAGTATTTTTATAGAGGAAATCCTCTTTACTACTGCCTGTACATTTGCATTTATAGTCTGATTTCTAGTTTTCATACTGTAAATCAGTTTTAAAATTATTTTCACATGGTTTGAATGCTCTCCTCCAAAGCGCCGTTTCTGTTGCTAGTTATTAAAAAAAAAAAAAAAAAAAAAAAAAGGAAGAAAGAAAGAAAAAGAAAGAAAGGAAGAAAGAAAGAAAGGAAAAAACTATTATACTGAAAATCATTTTCAAGGGCAAAAAGTCTAACTCTTTTACTACTTGTGAAGGTTACTGCTAAGTGTAGCTTCCATTGGAAAAATACAATCCATCAAGCATGAAAACTGAACTACTCATAGAAAAAGCGATTTTTTACCTTGTCACAGTAAAAACATTGTACAAGATGCTCACATGTCTACGTAAATCTTCACTCATTGTGCTAAGGTGAATAACAACACAAAGTAATTCATCAGTACTGGAAGATGCATCCAATTCTATACAAAAAAATATAACTATGATTCCTTAATTATATGTTGGCAATTACATACAGTTTTCTGCAAGCAACTATCTAATCAAAAATATTAATTGTATATAGACATCATACTTTGTAGCTCAGTGCTTTTTTTACAGTTGACTTATTTTTAGTATAAGCATAATTCAATTCTTCAGAATACAAAAATATCTAATGCTCTTCTCTTTCCCCTAAAGCTGAAACAGATGAGGAATAGGCTTTTGTTTTGTATTTCTTTTCTGTATGCTTGTTTTTAATTTAGTTCAGGAAACCACAATACTAAACCAATTATGTTATCTAAATTGAAAGAAAATCCCACATACTTCATATTAATTTGGATGAAATTTTATGCAGTAGTTTATTTAGTTCTATGGGGATCTGTAGAGTGCCTAAGTAAGAAACTAGTGCTACTTATTAGAACATAGCTTGGCTGTCATTTCATCTGTCAGACTCCTCCACTGTTGTTAGCAAGCATTTGCAAAGCTACTGGACTGTCGGAACAGACCTAATGAAATTAGAACATTAATTGCAACATTCTACCATGTTCATGAAAAGCACTGAGATCTCATTAATTATATTTTCATTTTAAAAACTTATGAAATTTGGCAAATGAAGCTTAGATATTTGTTATAACCAGCTTCAAGCTGATGTTTTATCAGATTTCTTAGCATATCCTTATTTCCCAGGAGAAAAAGATCTATCCAAGTTTGTATCTAATTTTGATGAGTGATTCAAGGAAAATGTCTACATTTAGGAATGCAAGAAAAAGAAACCACTGTAAATCTTTTCATATCTCTTTTCAGACTTTCAGTAACTTTGTCTGAATGCAATTCTAGATATTTTATTTTAGAGGCCTCAGAAAATCTAACTTTTGTAATGTGATTCATCTTGTCTGTTTAGAGAACCTGATTGCAAAAGATAGGACATAAAGCTTTAGTTACTGAGTTGGGACTAAATTGTACCTTTAAGCATAATATAAATCCCCCAAAATTTTAGTCTTCTCTGGTCTCATGCCACGATCCTTGGAGTGGAGTCTTGGTCCATACTACAGTTTGGCAAATAGTCGAAATACTAGATTACCACAGGATCACCTATTTTGTTCTATTATATATCTTTTGCTTTAGAAATACCTTAACTATTGTACAAAACAGGTATAGTAGAGAAAAAGAAGTGACCTGCAAATGTACAGCTTTAGAATGCTTAGAGTTCTATGTGCTTTTCAGAACATTTAACTTGTTTGAGGTATTACCTAAAGATGTTCCTATATGTGATTCCAGAGGTCATTATAGTTGCGGAACACAAAGATGCCTATTTCCTGGCACATATGTAAACATATGTAAACCAATATTAATTCCTACACATCATTTCAAAGTCAGACACAGACTCCTGGAATTTTAATGTATTTATTCTAATGGATTCTTAGGCTCTTATTTCATGTTTTGTTCTAAGTTGAGAGTGCAAATCAGAGAAATTAAAAAGCAAGTCAAAGAAACTCAAAGCTATGACACAAAACTTATTTTCTTACTTTACCAATATTATCACAATATACTCTTTGAAGAAATAAACGATCATTTTTATGAAAAAGAAAGTGCTCTTGGAATTCTGCTAGCATGAAATAGAATACTGCAAATCAAATATTAAATTTTAAACACAAAACTGTTTAGAAATGTAGCAAAATGGCCACAAAGGAAAATAAAAGACTGTATGAGGACTAGTAGTAGGGGGGCAGTAGAATTTGGTTTACAGGTACAAATTAAAGCAATTCAGATCAGTCTTAATTCAGTTGAATATTTTTTGTTGTTCCTATTATAAAACATACAGTTCTTTTTAGATGCAATGATATTTTTCCTATATTATTCCTTTTAATTGATATTCAAAGTAAAAAAAAAAAAAAAATCACATGATTATTTTAAATACTAATGAATATAAGCAGACCATAAAGACCACAATAGAGAGCACTGTACCCATCCTCCTCCATATGTTCACTTCTTTGTTGTTTAGATTTTCAGTCTCAAGTTGTGCTCCCAAATCTTTCTAATAGAAAACAAAACCAAAAATATATACAAATAAGAACCAAAATTTGCTTCTGTGTGAGCAGTTTTAACCTGGAATCACTCAATAGATTTTAAAACCCCAAAATGCATAGGGTTGCCTTTCAGAGAAAAAAATCAACTTTTTCTAAGTTATTATAGGGAAAACAAACAAACAAACAACAACAACAAAAAAACCACAGATTTGGTATATAATTTAAGATATTGAATTCTTCATTGAGAAAAACTACTGAAGTAAATTTTTGGTTGTTTTATTTTTTAATCTTTTAACCAGATGTAGTTCCAACTCAAAATAGGTAGCCTTTTTGTGCATGTGTGCCTGAGTGTGTGTGATGACTGCATTTAAGATAGAATTCATACTGTGAAAATATATAGATGCACATCTGTCATACACTGATATATATGTGTGAGCTGCGTAAGTGAGCCTTGCTGGAGACACAGATACTCAAGATGCCCTAAAATATACAGCACTCACAAAGCACTGTTGCTGCATGAAGAGACTAAGGGATTCATACATGTTGTGTAAATTCATGTGGTGTAGGAACAGACTCAAATCTGGCTTCCTATGTATCTGACAACTAATGAGTTCCTATGTCCAGGATGGACAATGAAGAGGACAGGTATTTGCCCTTGGCAAATAATGCGACCTTACTCTGCAAACCATAATCTGGTAGTGTCATTGCAGTCAAATGAAATGAAGTGTGGGTAGACATGTCAGCTTCACTTCCTGAGGAATGACAGCAAGAGTTTGGCAGGATCTTCACCAGGAGCCTACAGAGGGAAGATCCAACTTTTTCTGACCACAGATGAAGTCAGTATGACTGAGGATATTCAAGTACAAGAAGACAAAATCTCCTGGAGATGAATGTTGTTGGAAATAGATGAATGTCTCCAGCATCTGCACCTATTTACTTGGAAAATAAGTTCAGTCTCTTTTAAATGGAGGTGGAACTGTGAAGACTGAATAACGAGTGTCAGTGACTGTTAAATTCATGCATGAAAATCAGTTAACTGTCTTCCAACCAGACAGAATATAACAGAAGTTAACAATGACAAACTATGGCTTTAGATTTTCATTGAACATAGGAGGAAAATTTAAAAAAAAAAAAAAAAAAAGTTTCTATTATATGTTACCCTGAGAATCTGTGTCTTTTCTCATCCAGCTGTGGCAATAGCTGGGCTTTGAGGACAGTGGTGGACTCGATGACCTCCAGGCATGCCTTCCAACCAACATGTCTGTGATCTGTAAAATCCTACTGTTTTTTCAACCATAAAAACCAGCTGGTTTTTCAGCCTCTCCATAGTCATGCAAGTCTTCTTAAGGTCCTGTGTCATAACAACCACATCCACTAGTTTTTTTTATGTACCCTATGGTATCCCAAATGGTGTCAGACATTTATGCCTTATGTCTTGTTAAAAAAATAGAAGTTAGAATCCTAAATTAATACTAGAGGTACATCTAATAAGCTATTTATCTGGCCGTTTTTTGACAATCTTTATGCAAAAATCTCCACGTGAAAAACTGTGGAACACTACCAGAAAGTGATGGGAGCCTTACTTCAGTGTCAGCAGCACATTCTCAACGAACTTGTCACAGAAACAGCTGCAGCAGTAGAACATAAGGATTGCTTTGCAGCTCTTGAGACCTTTAATTCCACCAGCCCACACATACCTTTGAATTTTATCACAATATTTTGTGACAATTGATCAGTTAAGTTTAGGTGTAGAAGCTTAAGTGTATGTAGAGGAATTAGATAATCTCTTTGTTAATTTTTTTAAACAACTTATTTTCTAAGATTGAGTGATAATACTAAAGAAAACACTTTGTAATATAGCAACTTATGTTTTTCTTGCTCAAGAGAGCAGCTTTACAACTGGATACTATGTACTGCACATGCCATGGCTACACTGCATCTGTGCCTACCCTGTTGGCACAAATGACATTACCTCAAAGTTCATTGTACTGTACTGACTGGATCGCCTTTGGCTATATGGAAGTTCAGTAATTGAAGATCAGGTCACTTGCCTAAAAATATGTGCTTAGTATTGATGACTTTGGTCTTTATATTTTATAACTTGCCTGCTATGTAAAGAATGTATATGACAAGTTAATATACATGCAAATGTAGACAGTCTTGAAACAATATAATTGAATGAATTATTTAACTGTGCATTTAGCAATGTTGTATATTCATGTTTTTTACTTCGAAGATCTCGTGGTATTTATGCTCTAATTAAAGGATAAGTGTTCTTTAATGTGTGCAGGAAGGTGTCATATATGCAAATGAAGAAGAAAAATGATCTGGTAATGTACTAGCTAATAGGGAAACATAATGTTCCAGAAGAAAAGTAGAAAATGATTTGTTTTCTACATAAAAATTAAAAAAGAATCATGGAACAACAGAATGATTGAGGTTGGAAGGAATCTCTGGAACAACTCTAGTCTAAACCTCTGTTCAAGCATGGTCACTCAGGATCATGTCCAGTTGTCTTTTGAAGGTCTCCATGGAGGTAGACACCACTACTTTTCTGGGCAAGCTATTCCAAAAACCCATCACCCATAAATAATTATTTCCTAATGCTTAAAAGGAAGCCTGTGTTTTATTTTGTACCCAATGCCACTTGTCTCGACATCAGCAAAAAGAGCCCATCTCTGTCTTCTTTGCCCCTCCCTTCAAGTATATGCATACAATCACCATGGTTACCCACTCTGCTTCCTCACTCTGTGTGCTTCCTTTTTGTGTTTGAAATTGGCCAGGAGCTCCTGAGGTTGAGGAATCAGGCAGCACTTTCTAATTACAAACAATCATACTTTGCTGAACTATAATTAGGTCATGATTATTAAGTTTTTTAGTTCAATTTGTCTCTGTCCCTCTCCTCTATTACTAGAGAAAAATAAAAATAAAAATAATAAAAATAAAAATTAAAATTAAAATATCCAATCTGCTTGTCTTTCATCTAAAAATCAGAATTAAAAAAATCCCAAATATTTCTATAAGGAAGGTGATTACAATATAAAGAGAATGCCATACACTAATGGAGATGGTAGTAATTAGTCTTTCCTTGTTTTACACATAATATTGAAGAGCAGTCAAATAGTGATAGCTTCTATTCAGTTCCAGTTTAAGCTAAATTTGAGTCAGTAATCTGGAGGTGAAATATTGTAAGAAGAGTTTAGCAATATGAGAAATGCAGTCCTTCAAACAATGTGTCCTGTGGAAAACATTATTTACCAAAAGTGGTAAAAGACAGTTCATGTGCTAATTTCTTCTACATTTTCTGAGAAAAAAAAAAATAATAATAAAAACAGTTACATTTTTTTAGTCTCCAAAATTTACTTCCCCATTTCTTCCTGATAATGTTTTATAACATAATAAGTGCAATTAAGAGTGTGTTGATATGCATAAACTGCATAAATTCATGTGGTATATTCTGTCATCTGTTCATACAACTTACTTATGTACAAATTAATTTGATAGAAGTTTGCATGATATGGTCCATAACTGTTGTAGTTTAACCTGACACATAGTTAAGTACCATACAATTATTCATACACTGTATTTCTACAACATTTTCATTTACTGATATTAATCTATTAATCTATTCTTCATCTTTCTAGCAAGCTCTTTGGGTTGTTTGCTTTCTAAAGTAAGACATTTTGTAATATATGTTACTCTATAATCAGAAGAATAGCAGTAAAGACATAATATAATATGATACTTATATAAAAACACTGCATTTAAGTAATAAAGTCAGGCACTTGAATATTAAACTAACTGAAGCCCAATGCGTGAATGCATGCTCTAAAATGCTCTTTAATTACGTAAACTCATTTTCATCATCACTGTTTTACTAAGTACACAGAGTAAGAATCAGATCTAATATTAAAATTATTCAGTATTATTTAGGCAAGACCTGGCTTAAATTACTTGGGTGACAAGCCCGAAAATAAACATGCTGGAGATACCTTAATCCACTCAGATGAATCCCACTGTCTGCATTTCGTTTGGCATAATGTGGGTTTTGCACTAGCCAGCACTCCCCTCAGGAAACACAATTTAATGTACATTTCAGAAGGTGCCAGAAAATTATTTCAGTATGAGACAAGTAAGTAATTTCTAAATTTCTTTGGTTTTAATTGGACTTCTCCTTAACTGTCTGCTAAATTCATGTTTTAAATGCAAACTTAATTTTGTGAAGGTACTTTAGAAACATTTCATTTTAGTGTTTTCATGAATACTAGCTTTGTATAAAAATGCAGCAAAAGTGTATTAAAACACCCATTAAATTGTAATTTCTTGCCTTTGTAATGTGTCTGTTAGCATTCCAATTACCGGAACATTTCTGCATAAGTCATAGCTGCTTCCTCTATTAAAAGATGAATCCTAGAGATAGCCTTTTTTTTTTTCCCCACAAGTCTAATTTAGTCTTTTTATATTACTTATTTTTTTTTTTTTAACAATGGCTTTTACTGGCTGAATTAAAAAAGTAATAATTAAACTCTTAATTTCATTTTCCACAACCCATAGTAATACATTTGAGTAACAGGTAGTTTACAAACCAGGTCAGCTAATAACTTCCTTGCTCATCACTTCTATACGTTAATGTATTTCAATAATATGTGCAGACAACATTGATTCAAATGTGAATGTACTCCAGGCCAAAGACAGTTGAAAACTAGGTGCTCCACTGGCCCTAAGTATGGTTCCAAGCACAGACAGACGCAGTGGACAGGCAAGGTTGAGTGGCTCTTCATCCTTAGTCAACAACATTCATCCCTTGGCACCATGTAGTCATCAAGAGCTCAAAAATACTTTAGAAACGTGCTACAAAATATAAATAGATATATAGACATCCAGAAAGACAGATAGACACGTCTGATGATTCTATAACAAAAATGCTACACAAACAAAACAGATAATACTTTATATATATACATATATATATGTATGTATGTATGTATAGGGTTTTTTTTAGCAGTTCTTGAAGATACACACGATGAAATTTTGTAGACACAAGATATGAGATTACTGAATATTTTATAATAATAATTTTATATTCATATTTAAATCATAGAATCATGGAATCATAGAATCCTTAGAGTTGGAAGGGAACTCTGAAGGCCATCTAGTCTAACTCCCCTGCAATGAATGGGGACATCACAGCTAGATCAGGTTGCCTTATCCATCCTCACCTTGAAAGTCTCCAGGAATGGAGCATCAACCACAATACTAGGCAACCTGTTCAAGTACCTCACCACCCTCACTGTAATTTTTTTTTCCTTATGTCTAAGCTGAATCTACACTCTTTAAGCTTGAAACCATTTCCCCTTGCTTTGTCACCACAGACCCTGCTAAAAACTCTGTCCCCTTCTTTCCTGTAAATCCTCTTTAGATACTGAAAATATTCTATCAGATCACCTCAGAGCCTTCTCTTCCTCAGGCTGAACAGCCCCAGGTTTCTCAGCCTGTCCCCATAGGAGAGGTGTTCCATTCCATGGATCATTTTTGTGGCCCTTCTCTGGACACACTCAAAACAGGACTGAAGGCTCCACATGTGGATGCAGTACTCCAGAAGAGGCCTCATCAGCACAGAGTAGAGGGGCAGGATCACCCCCCTTGACTTGCTTGCCATGCTTCTTTTGATGTAGCCTAGGATACGGTTGGATTTTTGGGCTGTGAGGGCATATTGCTACCTCATGTCCAGCTTCCCATTGTCCTGTAGATGTTCAGGTTCCTTAGGTGTTTAAAACCTGATCTTCACTTACAGTGGGAGGGACTGCTTCCCCACTCTTGTCCTACCAAACCAAATGTTTAATAGCTGTGTGGTGAGCAGTTATCAGAGAAGAAGAAACAAACTTAATGGACAGAAAATGAATTCATGTTTAAGCAATGTTATGGACAAGCACATCTATCTACTTGTGGTTCACAGCAGCCAAAACTCACATAAATATAGAGATGCCTTGTCAGAATTTGTCTTAGAAGCCTTACTGGAAGCATGATTATATTTGTTGTGACTTAGTAACAAAAGTAACACACCTGGAGTGTAATTCACATACGTGTCTTTGTGCATTACCCAAACTTGTTCAAATCTGCTCTACTACATGTGTGGACTGTAGATGAATTATGTATTGGAAGTTTTTTTACTTCTTCATTTAGACATTAGTATCCCAGGTAGATGAATGAGCTATTCAATGAATTTAGGTTCTGTTTTCAACTTAGTCTCAACTGCGTATAATTTACAGTATGTAAATTCTTCAACAAAATTATCCTGTGCTATTGTCCTTCCTGACATCAGTAAACTAAGGAACTAGTATACAAGTTAGTCCATTTAAAAATACCTCAGGTGTTACTTCATTATACTCTCATCTCTTGCTGTATACATACATGTGGGTTCATACGTTACTGTTTACATATTCCTGGTACTCTGAATTAGCTTATTAGCTTATTAGCTTTATGAAGTTAAAGATTAGCCTGAGGTGATGTGACCAATGAAGCCATGAGTTGCCATGAACCATGGCAACTATCTCAATTAAAAAATAAATAATGAACACCATTGCACCTTGCAGGGAGCTTCTATGCAGAGAAGACCTGCTGTGCGGCAGGTGGAGCTTGCAGAAGAACTTCTGCACCAAGGCATAGCATCAGTGGACAAGGGAATAGCCACTGATGTCATCTATCTGGATTTCAGTACTGTCTTTGACATGATGCCCTGCAACATCCTTCACTCCAAATTGCAAATATATGGATTTGAGTGGTGGACTGTTCAATGAACAAGGAACAGGTTGCAAGATTATACCCAGAGTGGTGGTCAATGGCTCAACATCTGGAAGGAGATCAGTGATGAGTGGTGTCTTTCAGGGGTCAGTGCTAGTTCTCTTTAATATCTTCATCAATGACATCAACAATGGCATCGAGTCTGTGGATAACACCAAGCTGTGGAGGGAGTCTACACTCCCAGGGAACAGGATACCATCCAGAGAGTCCTAGACAGGCTCCAGAAGTAGACCCAAGTGAACCTGATGAAGTTCAATAAATCCAAGTGCAAGGTCTTGTGCCTGGGTCATGGCAACCTCCACTATCAGTACAAGCTGGGATGGAACACAGTCCTGCTGAAAAGGACTTGGGAGTAATCATGGATGGCAAGCTGAAACATGAGTCAGCAGAGTGCCCTCACAGACCAGAAAAAAAATTTTACCCCAGGCTGCATCAAAAGAGGCATGGCCAACAGATCAAAGGCGGTGATTCTTCCCCTTTACTCTGTGCTGGTGAGACCTCACCTGGAGTACTGTATCCAGATGTTAAGCCCTCGGTACAGGAGAGACACAGACCTGTTGGAGTGCATCCAGAGGAGAGCCAGAAAAATGATCCGAGGGATGGAACACCTTCCCAGTGATGACATGCTGAGAGACCTGGGGCTGTCCAGCCTGGAGAAGAGAAGGCTCGCGAATGACCTGACAGAGGCCTATCAGTATCGATAGGGGTGCTATAAAAAAGAAGGTGACAAACACTTTAGTAGGGTCTGTGGTGACAGAACAAGGGGAGAAACCAGTGAAGATTTAGGATGGTTATGAGGGAGAAGTTTTTACAAGAATGTGGTGAGGCACTTGAACAGGTTGCTCAAGGAAGTGGTGGATGCCCACCCCTGGAGACATTCAAGGTCAGGCTGGACAAGACTGAGCAACCTGATCTAGCTGTAGATGTCCCTGTTCATTGCAGGGGAGTTGGACTAGATGACCTTTAAAGATCAACTCAAACGATTCTGTGATTCTGTGACTGAAACACCTTGTGCAGTAAGTGATCAGAAGTCACACATCTGTGGTACCCACCTGCACCAGATAAAGAAGCTGGAGTCTGGGTTGGAGGGACTGTGTGCTTGTGCATGTGTGTTCTGCAAGGACTGTGCAATGGAGCAGAAAACTTAGAATAGAAATTGCTATTGAGATGCTGTACTCATCCAGCTTAAAAAATGAATGCGATGTCATTGAGGAGTGTGGTTCCGTCCTTGAAGCTAAATCATGCTAATTTTTTTCCCTGACAAGTGAGATAAAAACAAAAATATTACTCCAAGAGCCTAGAGAGATCTGAAAAGACAGTAATGCTTTGGGAATTCCTTTCAAATAAATCTAGCTATTTTTCACTGCACTAAAAATTGTGAAGGTGTTTTGCTTGTCTGGAAAACGGGGAAATAAATATTTTTCTAAGAATTTGAATAATACTACCCATATATAACTGCCAGTGTCTTTTCACTATTTGGTGGAAAGTAAGGCATCAAATAGAACAGTCTGAAAAGTCTGAATTAAGATATATTTGTCTGTGCAGATAAATAGATAAATGGGAAATGGCAGTCAAATCCCACTGAAGAGCATAGTAAAGAATGTAATAAAATTAAGTGATACACCAGTGTTAAATATGAGAATCCTAAGTAACTCAGGAGTGTTACTTGTACAAGCAAATTATGAATATAAAGAATGTATAAAATTCAGCTCAAACGTTGAGCTAAGAGTGTGACCATTAACACACATAAAATTGACATAATTTTTTTTTCTTTGTGGTATTTCTTTGTCTTGTACTCTTTTACTTAGCGCAGATGTAGTAATATTCTTTGTGCATGTGCGTCCATTTCTACAGAAAAGAATATATGATGGCTGCTCCAAAAGCTATGTCTCCTGTTTTATTATGCTGGCCCACAAAGTCAGTTGTGGATGCTGGTGATATGGCAGATAGAAATTGAATCTTGTTACCAGCATTCTGTTACTGTTTGTTGCCATGTGACAGATGGCAGCAGAGGGACAGTCTGACAAAAAGGCATCTAACAGAGAAGTGCATACAAAGTAAAGGTGTGTCACTGAATGCCTCCATGCAGAAAAAATATGGCATCCATTGACATTCATCAGTGCTTGCTGAACACTGGTGAAGGCCAAACAGTGGATGTGAGCATAGTGGGGCAGAAGGTGGTGCATTTCAACAGTGTCAACAGTAATATGAAAGACAAATAGTGTTCTGGACAGCTATGAAGATTTATATGAACACAGCATGCAGACTCATGTTTATCACTGGCAAAAATGCATAGCTGGTGGTGATGACTATGTGGAAAAACAGCGTATTGTAGCTAAGAGTTTTCTCTATCAGATAGTGTTATTGTCCTCTTCATAGTCATTGTAGTTTCCATAGAAATGACAAGGAGGTATTGCTTCTGGAGCAACCTCTATATATATAACATGTTCCAATAAATAGTATGATCCCCAAAACATGATTGGGAATTATATAAATCTGTTGGGGGTTTTTTGTGTGTGTGTGTGTGTGTGTGTGTAATTATCACATTTGTATTTTTTTCTTGACACTAGTAATTTTCATTTTAGCTTTTCATAATATTTGTTCATTTGTTTTCATAATTCTTTTTTATACATGCAGATTTACTAACTGTATTAATCATGACAGCTTTATCTGTATTTTATTCTTAAAGAACCAAGAGGAATGCTTACTCATTTGTATATTTAGACGTCTCTGGAATCTGTACTCCTAACACATAATGGCTCTAATTTGGATATAGCTGTCGTTTGAATCCTTGACTGATGATGATACAAAGCAAGCAAATATATTTATTTAAAATATCTGTATGTGTGTGTGTTTATGTGCATATGCATTTTTGCACGTGTGGTTTATTTAATCAAGCCTGCTATTTTTTCTCAAGCTGGTCAGTTCCTTTGTTTTGTCTCTTAATTTTTTTCCCCCATCTGGTGTTTACACCACTTGAGCATCAGTAATTTATGTGGAGATATAAAATCTCATGCTACTAAAAATTACATCAGGAATCCAGAAGAAAAATCAGCATATGGTTCAATAACTTGCAAATAAATACTGAACAACATTTTAAAATGCGTTTTCTCTTTTTTTTTTTCATCAAGAGGAAACATATTTAATAATCTACAGATTATAAACAAGTTGTTATTAATCAATAAATGCACTTAAATTTATATTGCAACACAAATCATCCTCTGTGTTAGAAATTCAAATTTCCAGATTAATTCAGTTAAAACTGAGAAAGCCATACAAAGATTTTTATTTCATGACATAATATCAGCATTATTATACAAAATGTGGCTAAAATTTAGTATTACTGTATATAAGTATATATTGCAGTTATTGTACATAGTGGCACCTGCAAATACTCATGGGCTTTGGTTTCTGTGTGCTTATGGACACAATAATATAAACACTATAATATTGTCTACAGTAAGTAGTCCAGCGCTTTGAAAAGGAGATACTACCATTGTCATAAAAAGGACACAAGACCAATTGGAAACAACAGAATTTTAAAATTACTATGTCATTACCTATGCATGTTTACATTAAAAATTCTGACACCACTTTCCTGTAAATATTTATTTTACTTTTGCAGAGCATATACTATGCAGTTATAATTAACAGTTTTAATATTAGTAGTTTATCAGAATTAAATTGTACAACAACAAAAGTTCAAATTATGCCATTATTCCAATATTTTTCTTACTTTTAAAATACCACAAATAAATACTCAGACATCTAAGACTGTAATTTTACAATTGACATCTAAAAGATTTAATGTAGAAATATCTTTGTCCTGTCCACTAACCTTTTCAGAAATTACATAACATCATAAAATCTAGGAGGTTTAACATTTGTTAATTCTTTACACAATCATGGAAAAGGAAAAGGAAAAGCAGGAAGGAAAGGAAATCAAATGCCCTAGTAATCATTCAGGAAAGACATTCAATAGTTTGTGAGCTTGTGTGAATTTCTCGTGTTTTTATCATCGTACTGTATGCCCTAAAGAATCACAATACAACATACTTAATAATGACTGAGGAGTCTCCTTACTTTTCCATTTATTTTTCCAATGTCTTCAGTATTAACATGACAGAATATTTAAAGAGAGGATGAAAAATCATAACCAGTTCCATTATGTAGGAAGCAGTGTAATAGGGAACAGAAATGATGAAATGTCAGCTACCAGCATAAGTAAATGAAAAGTGCAAATACTGGTATTCTGAAGTAGTATATGGTAGGGGGAAGGAAGCCTTGCACATCTATCTTCCTTTAGGAACATGGAAAAAAACATTGTCTCTGAGTCCATAGATCTATGCATTATGAAATCTTTTTTTGTTGTTGTTATTTTTCTTTTCGTAGAGTAACGTAGTTAGACAAGACTCCTTATCCTGCTTAAGTTACAAGAGTTCAGTCTCATAGGCGTAACAAAATGCACATAAAGTATATGTAAAACACTGAATGAACACTAACATGCAGAGGTAGGTATTTTCCCTTGTTAAAAAGTATATACGTGGTGCATAAAGATGTTTATATCACATAAACATTGACAGACCTCTGATTTGCAGAGCAAGAATGGTTTTGTCATAAGGCAAACACTAGACTTCCAGAAGAAAAATGTTCCTGCCAAATGAGTATTTAAAAATCATTTTTATTTAAAAAGCTCAATTTAGGTCAATATATAGTTTCATTTAATTAATTTTGAAATGATTTCAATATTTTTGTATTATAACTATGTTTGAATTACCTTTGAACAAAAAGTTATTTTAAACTATTTTTTGTGTGTGTGAAAATGAAATCTCTGTAAATGTCTATCTCTATTAATAGTTTCAGAATATTTTTCAATTACATTTTACAATAAAATACCTAACTGACATTATCTCCAGGAATCAATATGATTTGCTAATCAGAATTTTTCAGCAAAATCCAACAACTTGAACAAGTCTCCCTGAAAATACCGTAACACACAGTTAGCAGTTATTGTAACAAAAATCAGAACAATGTCAAGTTTGGTACTTTTTAGTTCTTTTTGTGAAAAAAACATTTTGTGATCCCTTCAGGGAAGAATTCTGTAGTGAATGAAAACAACAGTTCCTATTGAGATTATGGACTGGTGCTATTGGGAGCTTCACTGTCTTACCTAGATGAAGGTGCTTCCATAATGGCTGCTCATTTCCACTTCTTGAGACTGACATTATCAATGGCACCATACATATAACCCTGTTTCACAGAAGAGACTTGGGCCTTCCATGGCCAAGGAAGAAATAAGACTCAGGAGCAGATTTACAGTGTTTTTTTACTGAAGTTTAGTCTTGGTGATAAGATCCCTCCTTCTGAAGGGAAATGAGAGGGAGAGAGAACTTCCATTAAAATTTGTGGTAGCTTATATGCAATTTCCAACAGTACATTGTGCAAAGACGTCCAATCATATTCCTGCCCAAGTCCTAACTCTGTAAATCATCTTTTCTCATTTTCCTGCACAGCACAGAAGTGTCCTGGCACAGGACAGGTGCAGGCCTTAGGTTGGATCCAGTCCAGTTATCTCAAAACAGGGTATTTGATGTTTTTTTTTCAAATAACTGTTTTGTTGCTCCAAGTACATTCTGGAAAGTGCTCAGGAGCTACAGCTCTGGGCAGAGAAAAAGCAATCAGTCTCTTGCTTCTAGGCAGAACAGTTAACCCACTTGTTACAGAATATTTAACTCTTTCCTCATACTGCCTTATTTTTTTTTTTTTTTTCATATATTCTCCAAACCAAGAACAGGAAATAAAGATGAAATCAAGTCTTGTCATTAAAATGTACCTTGCAGGATGAGGTTCAATAACAGAAAGAGAGCCTTGAAGTAGTTACTTTGCTTGTGAGTAGGTAGAATCAGAAGTTGATAGACGTTGAATGTTTTAGCAGGGGGATTTTTTACAATAGCAGTCTTTAAAAAAAAAAAAAGAGTTAAATTATCTTTGGAGCACAGATTTACATTTCTGAATGAACCTTCAAGCAACTTAGCCGATAACAAATTTGGAATGGAATTCAAGGCTTGTTTCACGTGCCTTTCTAATACCTGAAAACTTTAATAGCTTATCTAGATACTAAACTCAAGACATAAAGAATGGTTTACATATTTTTGTATCTCATTAAACAAGTATGGATTTACTATTACAATCACATACATAAAAAAGAAAACTGATAGGCAAAAAAATATGACTTTTAAATGTTTAATTTTTTGCATTGGCACAAAATAAGTGGAAAATTCATGAATAATCATAAATGCATATTTTGACAGAAAAATGACAGCTGTACTCATTTCAAGAACTCAGAATCGCTACTACTGGTTCAAATCTGTCAAACTGTAGCTTTTTCAGAGTTTTTAATATTCTTATCAGGCACATGAGAATGTTGTGGAATTTGAGTACTGTTAAGCTCCTTCGCAGGTCTCTACAATACACATTTCTAAACTCTGCCTATCATTCCTCTCATTATGCTACTGATGCTACGGATGTGTATAAAATTAATATGTATATTATATTGCATCTATGGTCTTTCAGAGGTAGTTTCATGACTTGTTCTATCTTCACAAAATGAATCTGGTCTGCAGAGATTGACGCTGTCCAAAGAGGAAGGTCCTACTCCTTTGTTACCTTTCTTTTCCTTGAACTCGGCTCCTTTGTGTCCCTGTAGTCACTCTTCACACTTGAGGTACTGCCAAATAGAAAACTGTTGTAATGGGTTAATGGAGTAATTTACTCCTACTATCAGTCTGCAGGAAGGAGAACAGTGATCTTCATGGAAAATAAAACCATAATCAAAACCAACCAGCCAAACCAAACCAAATGAAACAAACAGAAAAGCAAAACAAAACAAAACAAAAACCACCTTCAGAAATATTAAAAAAAAAAAAAAAGAAAAGAAAAAAAAAAGAAATCTGGAAAGGTAGAAAGAAGAGCAAGGAGAGCCGATGCTATTTCTTACTTGGAAATCAATCAGTTTGGCCGAATTCTCGAAACTGCATACACCCTCCGCACCATTTCTCCAGCACGCCATCTTTGGTGGATCCTTTACTTATTTTCTTACCTCATGGATTTCAGAAGTTTGTCAAACAATTATTCACCATTTACAGAGTAAAAAAACATTTGAAAACAGTGTTGCACAACTTTTTCTCTAGTGGACATAGTAGTGACTCAGCTCTTCTAAATCTTTTCTTAGGGCTCCTTTTATGAATAAGAAACATCTGATAAGATTAAGTGAATGGGGAGATATTGAACTCTGTAGGAAATGTCATTGCCACTTCTTGCTGTCAAGGATTGAGTTTGACCTACACTTTCAACTGACATAATGCCCACTGAGTTGGGTTTTTTTTGTTTTGGTTTGGTTTTTTATGGAAAGCATACAAAAATCCCACTTGATCAAATATGCAATTCATGTGTAGACATCCCCATTTAAAATTTTTGTTAAACATTTAAAGCTAGGAAATATATTTTGTTAAAAACAAACAAAAAATAATACAACATACATACAAAAATAACACAGCAAACATTTCATGTTAGGCTTATGTGACAAGATTTTAGTAGAGTGCTGCAAGAGTGTCTTCCGTGAGCAGAGCCCAGCAGTGCCCCATGTCAGAGCAGAGCAGCTTCAGCTGCTCCAAAAGGACCCGCTGCTGCCAGAGATGCACCGTGAGTGCACGGTGAGGGAAACACCATTGCGCCACAGCAGTTGGGAGAGAGAGATATGACATGGGAGAAGAAGGGCCCTGTGGGCACTAAGGTCAGTGTGGCAGGAGGACAGGAGGTGCTCCAGGCTGGAATAGCATTTCCCCACAGCCCAGAAGAGGCCCATGGAAGAGCAGGCCACCCCCTATAAGCCCATGTGGTAGCACACAGGACCGTGTATCTGCACTTTTACAGGAAAAAAAAAAAAAAAAAAAAAGTGTTCTGAAGAATATTTTTTATGGAGAAATTGCTGTAGAAATTTTCTAAAGGTGTACAGTTCCAAAAAGTGAAAGTAACAGCTTTAAACACGCTCCTCAGTTGAAAGAGTACCAGGTAAATTATACATTCTTTTAATAGTATCTGTATCTCATTTAATTATGAACTAATCCTTCACAGGAGTGGGAACATGGCATGTGATTAATATTAGAGTTCTACATTAGGGCAAAAATACCCTCAATTCTCTTCATTGACTAAAGAAGTATAAGGTATATTGATCATACATACTTATCTGCAACACAGACGTATACATCGAATTTCATAACTCAAGGAAATTGTTTACCCACAGAGCTGAAGGCTAGAAGGCATCAATTACATTATCTAGGCTGATCTTTCTATATGTGCTTATGTTCATATTTCCACCATGACAAAAACTGCCAGGTTTACTTACAAATTGTTGCTGATTCCTCTGTGCTCTGCTTTATTTTATTTTAATTTAGTTTATATTTAATTTTAATTTTAATTTTGAATTGCTTTTTCTTTTTGCCTGCTTTTATTCCTCTCTTCCTTTCTCTTCCTGTCTTCCTTCCCCTGTTCTTTCATTCTTTCCTTCCTCTCATCTC
The DNA here is from genome assembly GCA_030625065.1 of Alectoris magna. NCBI lineage: Eukaryota > Metazoa > Chordata > Aves > Galliformes > Phasianidae > Alectoris > Alectoris magna. The sequence continues at coordinate 69,448,362 of CM060560.1, forward strand.
TCCTTTGCTGTGTATCAAGCATAATACAAGCTCCTAAAAGCATTATTTTTTCCCAATTCCTGCTTTTAAAACTTTTTTTTTCTGCTTGAATTTTTAAAACAATAAAATAAAATGTACACAGTTTTTCTTATAATTCAGTTAAGCAGGTGGCAGGAAGTTGATTATTTTCTTTCTATAGGTACTGACATTTCAGCAGCAAGAAACCATCATATAACGGAAGGAGCTGGCAACATATGATTTAAAGTTTATGAGAATCAGTGCATTTGTGAGTCACACAGTATTCATCATAGAAAAATTCTAAAGATGTGAAGAGATGCAGGTGCAGAATGTTGGCTATCTTTAGAAACTGCCAATATGAAAGAACATTTGAAGTGACGAATTAACATAAAGATATAAGGAATCAAATAAACAACTAGTTATTACTCATGATTTTTAAAGAATATTGTTTACATATGCAGTAGTTATATAGCATTTGTCAGCTTCAGGATCCTAAAGGAACTTTTTTTTTTTTTTTTAGATTGTATGGTGTTCAAATACACTGCAATGTACTTACAGATTTACTACATATTGAAATCTCATTTTAAAAATAAACAAGCAAATAAATAAATATGGAAATAAATGTAGTCTTTAATGTCAAGAAGTGAAAGTGATAACAATTCTCCACAACTATATTGTAAAAACTCAATGTCACTAACAATTTGGCTTTTTTTTTTTTTTTTTTTTTTTTTTAAGTGCTTCTAATAGTAAAAGCACATGCTATGGAAATGATACAAAACCCAGGATGTTTGGAAACAAGGAGCTGTTTCCTCCTACATTCTGTTTCTTATTCCACAGTTGCTTGCTTTTGCCAAACTTAGGCTGCTAGCAATTTAGTCTGAGCTACCGATCTAAGCACGTTCTGTAAACAAGGGTGAGGAGTCTTTCATAGGCAAATTATTCCATCTTAGCATAGGTAACTAATGTAAACCATATGTAATACTCACTTGTATATGCTTAGAATTACGTTTTGAAAGGGTCTGCCTACGTTTTCTGACTGCCCAGAAGGCTAGACCTCCACTCCAGTCTTTTTGTCAACTAGAACTCAGTCACATGAATTAAATTTCTCATTTTCTCAATTTCTCAAGCACAGTTTGTGCTTTCATAAACATAAAGGATTTAATTCAAGGTGCGAACAGATGGAGAAGTTGGCTCAGAAGGCAGAAATCTGGTTTTTATCAGAAAGGCTCTGAGTACTCTTTTTCTTGACAGTCTTATATCACTAAAATTAAGGTTCCTAGAAGGTATCTTATAATTGTCCATGACTCAGAAATAGATAGCTTTGTACATAGTCAAACAAACAAACAGTCACAGAAGGTACAGAAGTATCTGGCACAGCATAGATAACAGAGAGCTCCATTACTTTTCATGGCGAAGAATATGCCAGTGGCTACACAGCATAAAGCTGTACTCTAATTAGATTGTAGATCAGAGAGCAGATTAAGTTTAATCAGCAGTTTTGATTTAGTTGAATTTAGAATCTGGCTTAAAGAATAAATAGCAGAACAACTGCAGTTCAAACAGAAACTACAGTCTTGTCTCAAACTACATGAAAAAACATGCAATACATAATAAATAAAGACATACTGCACTTTCATAGTATCTTGTGTATCTTGTGGGCATTTTCAACTTTGAATATATTTATTCAAGGATACATTTAGTGGATAATTACTAGGAAGTTCAGGAATTTAGAATTAAATGAAGAAATAATAATCCTGCAGAAAAGTTTCCATAGAAATCTATTGTGTGTACTGAGATACCCTACTCACCTCTAGTTCCACTTCTCTCATAAGACCAGCAGTAGTCTAAAGGTTAAATTATTACCTGATTTCTGCTAACTGTATGTTATGTCTCTTAACTAGTATATAAGTGGAACGCTGAGATTCTTACACAGTTTTATGTAATTTAGTCATCACTATGAAAGAAATTATGGAAGGAAGTAAATCTTGTGTTATGACATAAACTGGATGCTCAGGATGTTGAATTATTGGTCAGTGTTAAAAAAAAAAAAAAAAAAAAAAAAAAAACAAGACAAAGAAAAAAGGAGGTGAGAAGGACAACACCTACATTTTGCTATATAGAAACAAAAGTTAATTACCTTTCAGTAGAGAACATATTTGCTAGAATATTGTGAGAGTGTGCAAATATTCCTCTCTAAGAAACATCACATATAGTTGTGCCCCACACCACCTCATGCTATTGTACGTATTGTTTCGGTAGAATGTGGTACATTTTTTTACTGCCCAATAAATACTTAAAGTATTTTTAAAACCAACATCCATCTAAATGGAATCTGGAAATGTGAGATATATCATATAAAAACAATTGCACACACACATTTATGTATCTAATATTTAGAATTAAAAAAAAAAAAGAAAGAAAAATTCCATTGTTTAAATAAATGTACATTTTAAATCAAAGTAACCCCATTTGATTTTGATAAATTTAGAATTTTTATATTTAAAATTTGTGATAGAATCTTTTCTGAAGTCAAAGCTATGACATGCTGGGAAATATTTTCATTTTATTTATTTTTTGGCCTGTGCTTGTGATCAGGTTATCTGCCCATCAAGAAAGAATGATTTCCATTGTATCATGTATATGTTTCATTTCTACCATCTATATTTTCTTTTTAGACTTTTTAAAGTAATTTAATACTCAATGGTAGTCACATACTTAGTCTATTTTTCTCTATGAATTACATATAAGAAAGAACAATGTATGTTGTATAATTTCATCCTTTTTTTTCCATTTTTTTTCTTCCCCACAAATTATATTGAACACCTTTTATTATTTTGTGGTCAGCAAATACACTAACAATTTGCAGCATGCTATTGCCACTTTCTATTTTAAAGCAATTTTGCCTCACCAAGTCATTTGCAAGCAATTTACTTGAGACAGGCAAACAAAATCATTAACACTCTAGAGCCACTTTGACCTAGGTCAGACCTGCTAAAAACAGCTGCTTCTTAATAATATCCTATTTCTTTGTAAATCGTGTTCAGAGAAATTCATAAATCACAGGTTGCTATCAGGCCATGGCAAACCTCCCTTTCAAATGATAGCCCAATGGAGATTATTTGAAAGCGTATTATGCAACTGTCTGAAGGGTCAGGTGTTGCCAACTGGAGCATTAAAAACTCATTTATAACCGTTTACAGCTAGATGCTGTCAAAGGCCCATGAGATAGGAAGCAGAAATATAATACACTCATAATTTTTTTGAATCACCTTTGACTCACGCTTTTCAAGTGAAATAAGAAACTACAGTCTCTAAACCACACACAAACAGCCTAGGAGAGGAATTAAGGTATCTAGTATTAGTGACAGCTAAGGTGCTCTGGAGTGTATCCTTGGCCTTGAGATGCAATTCCAGAAAGGCAGAGGTGCCATGTCTCATCGAACAGACCCTGACATGTATTGGATGCCTTATACCATCTGAAATAACACTAGGTATTAAGATTTAGGCATGCCCACTACTCCTCCATTGTACCCTGAGGAAAATATTTGGTGCATATCTAGAATTTTATTCATGAGAACAAAAGTCTAGCTTTCCCTCTGCTTAATGAACTCATAGATTCCAGTTATAGAATGTCAATGAGTTTGGTTATGAGAATAATATTACACATAAAAGAGCATAGCAATTAGCATCAGACTGCTTGATGAGCAACTAGCATCAAACTGCTTGATGTCTTAGGATAGGTACCTGAGAAAAGGCTGGAAGAACCAACTATGTCATAAGACAAATAACTTATGTGTTCTCCTGTATGTTTATCCCGAAGTAAAACCTTATGCTCCAGAGATCCTTAGAAGATGCACTATGCACTACATCTAGATTTACCAACTAAGGCAAAAAGATGTCTGTAAAAAAATTGCCAGCATCCTGTCAGTGCAGTTAAGACCAGGGGAGAAGCATATCTCCCACACACGAAAAAAACCACCCTGTATAAATATATTTTAAATACATTCAAAACTGTTAAACTACATAAGATTTCAGCAGTAAAGATTTAAATGTGAACGTAATGACTGATACTGATTTGTTCAGTATTAAACTGTATGTAAAGTCATACTTGAGGATGCATTCCCACCGCATAATGCAATGAACGAAACTTTGAAATACGTCACATTTCAGCATTATCCTGCAATCTTCATATACTTTTTCTTTTGATCCTGGCCAGAAAACCCTCTTAACCTCAGTGCCAACAGAGTTTTAAAAAGCCAGATATTGGTACTCAAATTTATTTTTGTGCACAACAGACACCATACAAAGTGTTTAAACATTTTAAATCAATCTGTATTTCTATCCTATTGAATTATCTTTTTTTAGAAATCAATGAAAAGTATGAAAATGTGTTTCACGTTCCTTACTTTTATTCCATGCAACCTTTTAAAGGAAGACAAAAGATTTTACACGAGTCTGGGAATTTGTTTGGTAAGTGTAGTGGTTCAGATCATTAGGCTAACTATAGTGTAATACAAGGCTAATTTCATGTTAGTAATTAACATATCCATTTTTAATGATGTGGGTCGTGTTTCCTACGCTTATTTTTTTTTTTCATAAATGAGAAATCCTATAGTTTATTATTATTTTAATGTTAAATCTTACTTCTAGAAGTTCCTCTCTTTTTGAATTAAGAATCCTTTGCTGAGATTGTAAATTTAAAAATGTTAATTGTCTGGTCATGAAATTTATGTGAATGGCTAGACAGATATATCTCAGTGCATTATCATGTTATTCAGAAAATTAGACTCACAAAAACTAATCAGCAGATAACTTGGGGCTGACTTTAAAACAAATAAATAGGAATACTTTTTATCTGTGGATCAGCATAGTTATTTACTAGAATAAAATATAAAGAATTTGTAAAAGCATAAACTTAAATTAGCTTCAGAAAAGCCAAGGTTGCATAATGGAGAAGGAGGTGGTCACAAATTAATTCAGAACCTACTGCTGAGCTTTGAGGAATAAACAATTTTGGGCAGAGTAGGATGTATTTTGATTAATTAAATAAATGACTACATTATTTAAACTGTTTCATTCCGCTTCCTCAAATCACTGAGAACTTTTCATCCTCAGAAGAAAAAAAAGAAAAAAAAAAGTAATAAAATCAGTTTCTGATAAAATTCGCACTTAAAAGTACACTGGAAAAATATGAATAATCAAAACTCTAACCTATAAAGTCTGTAATCTGTCTGTCACATTTTGGAGTCTATGATAATTTTGGGCATATGGAATGGCATCAGACATTAGTGATGGCACAACTGACTGTGCTGTAAAAACATAAATTTACCTCTCATTCAAAATTGGTAGAAGTAGCAAAGGACATAAGACAGATTAATTAATGGATTCACAATTTTGTCTTATCCATTTGGTTTATAAGGTATTCGCAGTGCCTTATATTAAGAAAATCTTATGACAACTGCACATTTAGCAAACATTTTCTTTAGTTCTGGGCACTTTGTTATTTAATTATTATCAGTATAAACAGAATAATACATAACTAAAAATTATTTAATTTGCTGCAGTGTTAACAGATATTTGAGGTAACGTTTTCAAACTAATGCAGCTCATTTTTGTTTCTATTTTTTTAGCTATATTTCATGGGTGCTCATGCTGTCTTAAATATATATTATAAATAGATTCTGTACGCTGATACTAATCACTACAAATAGGATAAAATTGCATAACAAATAAATTATTAAATATGTTGACCAGAATTGCAATTACAGTTGTTTTATTTTTAATATGTATTGAATTTTACTGCATTTTGATTTATTAACTCTAAGTCATAAAACAGGTAAATTATATCCAAGCAGTCAACCCACTAATTCATTTCTGATACTTTAAGCAAACATTGGCAATGTCAGTTACAAATTCTTCCAATGAAATCTTCTACTCCCTCCACTTCTCCCCCTCCCTGCTCCTTTATTCTTTCAGACAAGAGCTTAAAAGACTAATTACTATTTTTGTTCAGTTGGTGAATATTTTTTTCTAGAATAGTGATGCCATTTTTCAGCTTGTTCATTTACTATTTAACTACTTCAGTGCAATCTATACAGTGACCTTTGTTACCCATCTGCCATCTCCTTCATCAATCATTTTGGTAGGTTCAACTTTTCTAATCACAGTTGTTACTGAATTTCTTTCTAAATTTAGAAGTACTGAAGAAAGTGTTTTGATCCACAAGAAAATTTAGGTGACATTAAAGACTTAGTTACCCTATTAAGTGCTTATTTTCAATGTCTGGATCCTTGAAAATGTTTTTACGATCTGGAGATTATGGTAGATATCTAAATTTAAGTTCCTGAAATTACATATTTAAAAATTCTTACAATCACCACCTACATCTTGATCATGTTAAACAGACAAAATTGTCTTATATGACCCCAAATTTACCAGAAAAGCGTTTATTTTTTTTTAAGTTGCCTCAGGCTTAGTCATGTAGATACATATTCTATTTCAACTCAGGTTTCACTAGACATTTATCTTTGCCAAATAAATTGAGCCTTAAATGCCAGTTTTTGGAAAACATGGGCTGTTTTCTGATCTCTATCCACTTCATGTACATTCATTCTCTACAGTAAGAGCAAGTAACTAATTGTCTGACATACAACATTGAGATTTTAGGCACAGACATTTTGGTGTCATAGGCTATCAGGTGAATTCTGTTCATATTTTATGTTGTTCATGGGAAAAAAATTGCACCTATTGACATTTGTTGACAGCAGCTGAATGCTTATAAAAACCAAAGAGTGGATGTGAACACAGTGAGGCAGTAGGTGGTGCATTTCAGCAGTGACAACAACATTGTGAAAGATAAGCCATGTTGTGATCACCTTAATGTGTGATGGACAAGTCTTAAAGAGTATAGTGATAACTGTGCCCTATTAGACCTTTCTAACATTTCTGAGGGATTTGTTTAAGTTCCTTTGAGCTCCACATGACAATTCCAGACTGTCTTTGGTAGCAGACTGTGCTAGTTTGTTGAAAGCAATGTTTGGACTGGAGTTCCTTAGACTGGCAAAAGGCACTTGGTTTGTCCTTGCAATGGGCAAAAATGTTGGAGCTGTGTTGGAGCTGTGTTGGACACCTTGTTCTTGGCAAAGAAAATAACAAGAGAAATTGGCACTTTGTTTGGTTTTCCTGGCTCCTGGAAGTCATTTGGATAACTGCAATTTGTGAGTTTCTGGGATCAGACTACATTAGATAACTGTCCTTATTTAATACTGGCAGCATATCTGCAACCATTTTCAGGCCCGGGTGCTGGGTTCAGAGTCACATTCTCCCTAGAATAGAAAAGCGAGGCATAAAATAAAATATTTTTTCTCCTTCCCCATTTCAATTACATCCGTTACTTCAGTTACTTTAACTCAGCAAAACTGCAGAATTTTGAGATTCAGTAGTTTTAATTAAAAATTTAGAAAAAAATCAAACAAATTAAACCTGTTCAAACCTGCATGTTGTCAAGATAAGACTTGTTTTTAATAGTAAAAGATAAAATAACTACAATGAAATTTTCTCTTGATTTAGCTATAAAAGAAATAGTTAAGTATAACCAATCAAGCTGAGCTTCAATGGCATTTACAGTTATATATATTGGTATATATAGAAAGATGTAAAGAGATAGAAGTTCACAGAAGTAATTCAAACAATCAATAACAGTTTGGAGTTTCTGTTGCTTGTAGGTATCCTGCCTTTATCTGTCGTTTATTTATTTATTTATTTATTTATTTTGTCTCCTCAGGTTTCCAGACAAGCATTATATATACAATACACACTGAAGGACCTGGCCTAACAAATGAAAAAATAATAATAATAATTATTATTATTGCATTGTCAACTCTGTGCTTAAAAACAAGGTGAGTAAGAAAGTAATGAAAATTTTTGAGATAATGATCTTCAGTACTGAGGAAGTACTGGTCTGGGGAGGCAGAAGCATCACTCATAGCCATCTTTCTCAAGAACTGCAGCAGTCTGAAATGACACATCCCGCTTTGTGCAGATACCCGCTTTCATTTGGAAGATGCAAATAAGTAGTTTACTGACCTGTATGAAGGACAGTTCAGAGCAGCTGTCTTCAGAAGAAAATTGCAGAAACTGAATACTAAGAAGCCTGTAGAAGAGGCATAATCTTAACAGCATTTTCCTAATCCAAACTTATCAGTGTTTTAGCATTTCCTTCATTCTATACTTCACAATAACCAGAGAAAGAAGCATGTCACATATAACAACCAGACTTTTTTAGTAACTTGATCCTTTCCTGAACATGATAAACAGGACTTGCAGGGTCATTGATGTGTACTTGATAATGTCTTGGCAGCAGCAAAAACTGACAAATATCTTGAAATCATTTTAACTTAAAATGGAGTTGATCCAAAGAGAAAAATAAAAAGCGGGCCATTGTAAGAAAAGTCACAGAGAGCAAATGAAGCACCACAGAGCCATCTTCCATACTCTCCACGCACTGTTACCACTGCAGCTTCACTCAGGAGGCTGAAGGGAGACTGGGTCAGGATGCAGCAGAGGCAGCAGTCAGAAAGCACATGCTATTGCAGCAGCACCAGAGAAGGGCCTTTGAGACCCCCATCAAAATGAATTGCTTCAGTTTTGATCAAATAGGATTATTTTAAGCACTTGAGAAATCTGTTTTTAGACTTTAATCTATTTTAATCTATTTTCAAAAATTGCACGTCTTCATTTAGAAAATTCCACACAACTTTCATTTTAGAAAATATTTTCTTACCATGTGCTTATTAAAAAAAATGTTTCTGTTGGCTCTAGACTCTCATGTACTCAACATATTTTCACCAGTTAATCTGATTTCCTTCTGTTTACTTACTTATTCATTAATTTATTTATTCTTTATTTGACAAGAACACCAGTAAGAGTGACAGATTCCCTCTTTTTTTTTTTTTAATTAAAAAATTCCTACAAAAATCAGAATAATTTAATTCCTGAATGAGATATGTTTTGTGAGATATGTGTGTTTTTCACATGTATTTCTTTCAATAATCCTGTGCTGCCATTTCTGCAGGGCTTTCAGTCAGCAATTAATCTGAATACAGGACAGAGCACCTGTCTGCATAGTTCTGAAGTTTGTACTTAACACTACAAACTACTTATTTATTTATATATCTATTTCTGTTTTTATTTACTGTTATTCCTTCAAATAACAGGCTCTATTTGCTGGTGGAAGGATTGTGGAATCTTAAAAGGAAGACATCAAAACCAATTTTTCTCCTTTTAAATGAAGATTGATACTCATTAACTTCTTTTTCAATTTTGTATTTTACTCATCCTTTAGCTTGTCATTCTCCCCTGATGCTTTCTTTTCTTGCTACATTCCCTAGTAATTTTGCATAGTAATTTTCCTGTGCAGCTCCAGGGAATTTCCCTGTGTGAGGTTTAGTATATTTGACATCACTTTTATCTTTAAAAATGCTGAGAAATTTGTTCAAAGGCCAGTCTTAGCAATGGAAAAGAAAGGAAGGAAAGAGGAAAATAAAATCACAGGAAAAGAAAAATATAAATTTGATCTTTTTTCTGATGTTGTTACTCCTTCCAGCAGAAATGGTCAAGATGAATGAGTGATAATGCCATTTTTCTCTGTTCTTTGTAAATTTTTCATGCCCTCTGCTGCTCTTGATGTTTCCTGTTCAATATCATAATGTAAAGGGTGGGAGAATTAAGGTATTATCTAACAGATCTGCCACTGAAATTGGCAGTGGAACAAAAAGGAACTGCTGCTTGTTCCCTACTGGTTTCATTCTACTTTATTCTTCAATATTAGGATCAAATTCAGACCTGTTGGAGGAAAGGGTGGAATAAAAGAGTCTGCATTAAACATCTAATTGTCATTTTTGGTGGTCCTGGATGCTTGGCACTCCGCTGTGCTTAGCATTGCATAGAAGTGCAATAAAATAACGTTGGTGCCTCAAATGTGTTTATAGTTTCAGTGGTAAGACACAAGTGGAGGACAGACAGAGGCATATGAACCTACTGCAGTGTAGCTTGCTTTGTGCGCAGTGCCCGAGTGTAATTAACCCTCAGCTTTTACCAGCACATTCTGCACCCCTGACCATCATTCAGAAGACTGGGATGTCTACACATCATCTTTGGTAGTAGACTGATGGTGAATTCACTGTGGTGGCAGAACTACTTCTTTGATAGCTCCAGAATGACTTTGAAACTGGCTTCACCTTCATCTCCTGGGTAAAAGTGCACAGTTGTTCCAGTAAAGTGGGGTAGATGGATGTGTGTGGCAGCAGCAGATCATTCTTCCATCTCTTCTCCTTTGGGGACCCAATATACTACTACTCTCAGGCACAGATATGGACTGAGAAGGGAGGAAGAAACAGGGTTTCCTGTTACTTGGCTGTGCACTAGCTTTAACTCTGCAAGTCACATAATGTCTCAGCAAATTAGTCACTTAATTAGTCAATTAGCCATTGATAATACTATGATGATTGGTGGGAGTGTTTTTACCCGAAGTTAGCTTATTCTCAGCATGATGATATGCTTTGGCTATTCAGCCCTACTGTGCTGCCAGCTTAGTTATTTTAGTGCCACATTTCATCATATAGGTACACATATGCTCCAAGTTCTATCTTCCATATGAGGAGAGAAATTTTGTCTGATTATCTTTAGTGAAACTATCACACATTTTTTTACAACTAAGATTTCTCCCAAGATGTTCAGATGACTTTGGACTGTTCTGTAATGAAGTCATTTTCTGCCAGTGACATATTTTTATGTGACGAATGATCTTCGTGTTCTACATTTTTCAAGGACTTTTAAATGTTGACATTCATTCTGGATCATAGTATAAGCTGAACAACATGAAGTTTTATCTGTGTTATTATTTTGGTTTGGAACTGTTGTTTGGTTTTGTCACCAATCCATCTGTGATTTCTAGTTACCATGGGTAGACTCAAATTGGAGGCTTTTTTTTTTTTTTTTTTTTTTATGCAAACTAATTGCATTCCTTTTCAGAAGAAACTGAGCAGCCCTTGTTTGCTGAGCCTCTCCTTTTATGTCAGATGGTCCTTCATTTTGTTACTTCTCTGGACTCTCTTCAGTTTGTCTATATCTTTCTTGCACCTGGGAGCTCAGCACTGCATTAGACCTAGCTCCTCACGAAGGCTGAGCAGAGAGGAAGGACCACTTCTCATGACCTAATGGCAGCGTTCTTCCTGATACAACCATAAAGACTGTTAGCCTTCTTTGCCAGTGTATAATGCTGACTCCTATTCTGCTTGCCCACAATGAGCCCCTAGTCCTTCTCTGCAGAGTACCTTTCCAGACAGCCAGCCACCAGTTTGTAATGAAGCAAGAGATGATCCCTCTCCAGTGGTAGGATTTAGCATCACCCTTCACAATAATTACGTCATTATACTTTCCTTCTACAATTCCATGTAATTAGCCATGTTTTCAAACATTTTTTATACTGGATAGTCTTAAATTTCATTACTATTTTTCATCTTTATTTTAAACTTTCATAATACTCTAAACTATACAATTTGCTATATTGACTATTCAATACACATTTTCTGTCCGGTATTACCTAAACAGAAACAATTGACAAGTATTGATTTAATTGTAAAACAGCTCTATGCCAATACCATATCATTGAATTTTTATGGAATATGAATAAAAATATTTTATGTATTAATAGAAAAGGAAGTACAATTTTTTTTATTTTTTTTTCCTCCCGTGGAAATCTTTGTAAACTATGTAAACTATGATCGTCTATGTTTTACCCACATTTGAGATTATATTTCCTAGAATTACGATTATTCCTTGAAGTATACAACATGGTTATCTCATTAAACCTTTATTTTACATCATTGTCTTTAAAATAATACGTATAAGTAACCAGCATCATTTACAAGCTTGACACCTAGAGAGAGTAGACTACTTTCCATTTCTTTCTCTCCATATTTTGAATATAGATGCTCTGTAGTCTTTGTTTTCCTTAGTTGTTGGTTTTTTGTTTTTTTTTTTTCCCCCATCCTTCCTGAGAGCTATCAAGAGCTGCTTTTTTTTTTTTTTTTTTTTTTTTTTTTCCCCCGTAGGAAAAGGTAGAACTGCTGGCAATGACTTTTCTTTTCTTATCATCTTGACCTGGTGTCTGAGTGAATTCTGTGATGTGGCCTCATGCCTTTCATCCCCACTCCTGCTGTGTGAGCAATGCTGAGCCTCAGCAGCAGTTACTCCCCAGTCAGTTGCTTCTGTTCTCTCAGCAGAGTGAGGATAATTACTTCAGTGGGATACTTTCAGCTCTGACTGAAGTCAAGGAGAGCTAATAGGATCTTGAATAACTCACAGCAGCACAGCTTTGTTTCATGTGGGGTTAAATGTGACAAAGTTGGTTTGGTGGGATACCCATTTAAAACTGCAGTTCTTTGACCAAAGTCAACTTCTAGGATTGAATTCCCACTTTATTTGGACTGTATGTTCTCAGGGATGCCTTTGTGCAGTGCAGTTCCATATAACAAATTATTTACCCAAGTATTTAGCAGAGGTCTGTAATTATTTTGAAAATGCTGGTGAAGAAGTGGAGAATGTATGAATCAAATCCTCAGAGGATTAAAAAGTTTCTGGGCTTATCTGATTCTATATGACATTAGTTCCTTTTAAAAATGGAAACGAGCCCTTTTGTTTTTCTGTTTTTTTTTTTCTTTTTTAGTCCCCCTTAAAATAATTTTTCTGCATTTTTTTTTGCTGAACTTCTAAAATCATATGCATTTTGAACTGAATAATCATTTTCTCTGACAATGTACAGAGTATGTACACACTACTGCGTTTTTCTTCAACATTAAGCTAAATAATAGAATAAATAAATAATGATTTCCTTTTTCACAAAAAAACAAAACTAGGTAAAATAAAAGTATGTATTTGTTGTGCCTTTACCCTATTATATTACACTCAAATGTAAAGATTGACCAAGATGACACAATTAACCAATTTTCACTGTAAAACAAACAAACAAATAACTAATGCATATTTCCAATATGTAGTCTGTGCTTCTCATAGGAAATTATATCTTTCAATTTTTATAGAATCACAGTCACCTAGTCCAACTCCACTGCAATGAACAGGTCAATCCACAACTAGATCAGGTTGCCCAGGGCTTTATCCAGCGTAGTACTGAAAGCCTCCAGGGACTGGGCATCAGCCACATCACTAGGCAACCTGTTCTAGTGCCTCACTTCCTTCACTGTAAAGATTTTTTCCTTAGATCTAAGTTAAATCTCCCCTCTTTGAGCTTGAAATCATTTCCCCTTGTTCTACCACCACAGACCCTGCTAAAGAGTCTGTGCCCTTCTTTCCTTGTAGCTCCCTTTTAGATACTGAAAGGCCACTATCAGGTTACCTGCAAGCTTTCTCTTCTTGGAATAATGGGTGTTATTATTATTATTTTTTTCACTCATTCATTAAATTAAGCAAAATTTTAATAAATTCTCCACAAACATATTAACAGATGTAAATAATATATAAGAAAATATAAATGTACATAAAAACATATACTGTTTATACTGATGCACATAAGAATACGTGTATTTGTGTAGGATTGTGTGTTTATACACATACACATGAACAAATTAAACAGGAAACTTCTCTAAAATCCACTACAATCCACAGTCATAAAGTTACCAATGAAATTAAATCAGCTAAGGATTATATTGGTGACATGAGGTATATAGTACATTCTTTTCTAAATCTTACTAAAGCTGTAACCAGAGTTCAAGCTGTCTACATTCAACTTGGTAGAAGAAACATAAAACAAACACAGAGAATTACTTATTAGTGATAAAATATCTTGTATGGATTGTAATCCAGAAACAAATACAATAAGATCTTCTAAAGCATCTCTCTACTGCACCAAAGTTATTAACTTATATTTCTTCTCAAAAACATTCAAGTGTGATGTTGCTCTGTTCCTGTCACCAGGAGTGTTCTCTGGATATTGGCTCAGACTTACTTCACATACAATTAGAAAGTGCTTCAGCTTATCTAATCAATGCAGACTGATTAACACAGTGACTGTGAAAGAGGTGCAACAGAACAAAAATGCTACTTTAGTGTTAATAACTTAGTTGTCTCATTACATTTCCCTTCTTAATGCTTCCTTTTCCCTTTAACTCATTAAAAACATGTTTCTTTTACTCTGTAAAGGAATAGTTTTTGAAGACATATGTAGCAAATTTTCTGCTAGATGCCAGTAGGAAACATCCCAAACAGTGAATTTTGCAATTAAGTAGTTTATTTCTGTATGGGTAACAACTATACAAACATTTTTATTTATTTATTTATTTTTGTCTCATTACATTCTGTTTTTTCAGACTGCTAAGCTTCATTATGTTTTTACTTGGTAGATTTCACAGTGCTTTGTAACAGAGTAATGGCAAGATATATGTTACAACTAAAAGATCAGATGTTTGATAATGAGACAAATACTTCTGGCAGGAAACTTATGAAGGATCAAAATGCCAAGTTAGTATGACTTAAAAGTTTTTGTTTTGTTTTGCAGCAGGGTATACACAGAAAATACATAGAAATACATAGAATAACCTGAGCTATCACAGAATGACAGATGTTGGAAAGAACATCAAGAGGTCATCAAGTCCAACCCACCTGCTAAAGCTCTGCTACAGTAGTTCTCACAAATAGCAATCCAGACAGGTCTTGAATATGACCATAGAAGGAGACTCCACAATCTCTCTGGGCAATCTGTTTCAGTGCTCTGTCACACTTAACATAAAGAGGTTGTTCTGCATATTTGAATGGAACTTCCTTTGTTCAAGGTTTCGGCCGTTACTGCTTGTCCTATCACTACACACAACCAAGAAGAGCCTGGCCTCATCCATTTGTCTCCCACCTCCCTTTAGATATTTATACAACATTTATCAGATCCTCTCTCAGTCTTCCCCAGCATGAACAGAACCAGATTACTCACCCTTTTCTCTTATAGGAAATGTTTCAGGCTCTTAATCATCTTTTTGGCCTTCTGCTGGACTCTTAGGAGATTCCCGTCTCTTTTGAACTAGGATGTCCAGAACTGGACACAGTACTCTGAATGTGGAGGATGTGGAGGGAGAGGATCACCTCTCTTGACCTGCTCTCCACATTCTTTTTAACACACCCCAGGATACCTTGCAGCCTTGGGCCTTTTTGGCCAGAAGGGCACACTGCTGGCTCATGGCTAACCTGTTGTCCACAGAAATATTCAGGTCCTTACCCGCAGTGCTCTTCCCCAGAAGGTCATCCCTTAGCCTGTACTGATCATATCATCAATCCTCTCATCAAGGTCATCAGTAAAGGTATTAAACAGGATGGACCCTAACACTGACCCCTGGCGAACACCAGTTGTGACTGGTCACCATCTTGATCTAACTCCATTCTCTACCACTCTCTGCGCCCAGCCCTCCAGCCAGTTCTTTAGCCAGCAAAGAGTGTACTCTAAAAACTACTCTAAAAGGAGGTTCTGATGTGGTGGAAGTTGGCCTCTTCTGCTGTGTAACCAGTGATAGGATGAGAGGGAATGGCCGTAAATCGTGCAAATGGTTCAGGTTGGATATTAGGAAAAAACTCGTCTTCAAAAGTGTGGTTAGGCACTAGAATTGTCTGCCCGGGGAGGTGGTTGAGTCACTGTCCCTGGAGTTGTTCAAGAAACCTTTAAATGTTGCTCTAAGGGACATGGCTTATTGAGGAAATATTGGTGGTAGGTAGACAGTTGGACTGGATGATCTTGAATGTCTTTCACAACCTTGGTGATTCTATGATTCTGTGATACCTGAGCAAGATTAGTTAAAGCAGGGTGCTTAAGAACATTTCCAAACACGTTGCATGTCTAAGAACAAGATTCTCTGAGCATCCCGTTCATCTTGCAATACTCTCATAGAATTTTTTTTTTTTTTTCAAATTGAATTTCCTGTGCTTCATGTTGCGTCCTTTTGGTCTTTTACTGGGCTTGACTGAAAGTCATCTTAATCCACTGTCTTTTTTTCCAGTCTCAGGTATCTATACACAGACAGGATTTCTCAGTGGAACTTCTCTTTTCCAGGATGAACACTCCCACTGCTCTCAGCCTTACCTCCTGTGTCATATGTTTCCCCCCTCAGTCATCTTTGTGGCTCTTCACTGAACTCACTTCAGTTTGTCCATCTCCCAGCACTCCAGATGAGTCTCACCAGAACTGAATAGAGAGGAAGTATTCCCTGTCTTGACCTGATGTCAGTGTTCTGCCTATGGCAGCTCAAGAGGCCATTGGCATTCCTTTCCATTAGGATATATTGCTTGAGTATGTTCAGCATGCTATCCATCAGAACTCCCAAGGATTAGACTTCTTCTATTTCACAATTTCATAATACATAACTAAAGAAATCTTGACTAAGGAGAGAATGACTGACTAGAGTCCATCTATCTAGATGTTCATATAGGTACTATTACAATGATCTATTAATTTTTGAAACAGTGTTCAGTGTAGCTAAGGAAGTTCTGTTATTGCACTTTAAGACCAGATGAATCAGGGTAGAAGGCTAAGCACAGTGTATTAAATCCATGGACCAAGCTGCATGGATGGGTTCATAGTGATCTATGTTCACCCAGAATATGTTCCAAGTAATCTAGAAATGATAAATTGTAATATTCATACCATTCTAGTATAAAATCAAGCCAATGTATCAAGCTGCATTCCGGACAAATCTTATGTCTACTAAACTTAGAGAAAAAAAAAATCATGTTCTGATATTTATCGATGTAAGTATAAATGCCTCTACTTCAGACACTTCAGATATCAAGTAAAACCCAGAAATAGCCAAGAGAAAATCTTGAAGTATAGAGATTGCTGTAAGCAGAGATATAGAAATGTCTTTATCCCCGATAGATGTCTAGTAGACATCTAAGCACCACACAGCCACACGCTTACTTTTCACCTCCACCCTTAGTTGGACAGGGAAGAATAAAGGGAGAGCAAAAACAAGAAAAACCTGTGGTTTGAGGAAAAAAAGTTTAATGAGCGAAGGAAGAGCGGAAGAAGAGAGAGAAGAAAGAAAAGCAAAAACAGAGATGCAAAGCTAATGACTCCCCAAATCCCATGGGTAGGCCAATGCCCAGACAGTTCCCAAGTAAAATGCAGCTAATATCTAAACCCTCTCTTTTCTCTTTCTATTGCTGAGCATGTATATATGGCATGGAACACCTCTTTGGTTAATTTGGATCATTTCCCTGGTTGTGCACACAGTATCGTATAAACTGCTATAAAGAACATTGACTGAAATAACAAGAATGGAGATTAAAACAAACAAAAACAAACAAACATGTATTTTGTTTTACTGATAATTCTTAAAAAGTTTAGCTCAGTTTAAGAATAAGGTGCAAACAGAGATGTTTCTAAACTGCTTTTAAAAGCAGCTAACAAAGTAAGAATGGGTATCTAGGGAAAAAATACTTTTTCCTGTACCACTATTCTATACCATGTAATCAATGAAAAAAAAAAAAAAGAAAATGAGGGGGAAAAAAAGCTAAAAAAAACACCCCATAGGTAAAGAGAAATTGTGCTCTAAATTTCAAATCGTAAGAAGTTTCTTCCACTCATTCTTTCTCCCATCTTTTTAGGTGGTCTATTCTTACTATTTGCTTCAGTAGAATAGGTGTAATCCTTTTCCTCCCTCCTTTTCCTCCCTTACAGTGTTGAAAATCACTGCTTTATATATGTAGCAATTGCTATGCATTTAGTAGAGTGTGAAAAGAGTGAAGAGTATTGTCACCAATGTATAAATTCAGTTTGAATAATAAAATGTTTTTGAAATATTCTATTGCAATTTTTTGTTAGACTGGAAAGGTGCAATCACAGTATAGCTTGTTGTAGAGTACTGAAGACATGGACACAACAATGAATAATTGCGTTCCAGCTAAAATGAGTACATTTGGAAAATATATCTGTAATTAACATGATGAACAGGTGAAATATGTCAGAAAGAGGAATAACACTGAGGAAAAATTCAGGAGGAGGAAAAAATGAGTATAATGATATACATTATGTTGGTACTATCACATATATAAACAGAATTAAAATCCTTATTGTTAAAAACTGCTTAGATATAAAAATCTAATATTTCGTATGAATTAAGGAAAAAAACCCAGCAAATCAAACAAAATAAGCAATAATAAGATGAATATTGACTAGAATGAGTGACCACTGCAAATGACAGCATAAGTGCATAATCATCCATGCAAATAATACAGTGATCGGTAGTATTTCCAAATCTCGTGATATTGCACAAAGAAATAATTTTGAGGCATAAATCTGTTGGCAGAAATTGTCTTGGAATAAAGAAATAAGGATAGCAAAATCTTGCAAAAATTATGTTTGTGAAAAACTTGACAGCTTGAGAATGTGTGGTTTCAAGTGCTCCCCTGATGCAATCAGTCGAGTGAAATGTATATATATATATCTATATATACATGGTTGTATATATTTGCAATCTTTTGCATGAGATTCAAATCTTGTGTTGTTGACTGCAGTCTTATTTTTCCAGTTGCCTTATTTCTACCACCACTGGAATAAACATTGTTATGATTTTTGTTGAACTAGCTATGAAGTATAATTTCCCTTTTATTAATCTGGATATGGAAACCACATTCCTTGAATCCAGTGTAAAAGTAAGATGATGAAGAGAATTCAGTAAGGAAATACTAATCTGTTACTGAGGCACCAAATGTTTCTTTAGAAAGAGCCAAGAAACAGCACAGGTAGAAAATGGCATTTCAGTTCATTTCATTCAATTTTTCATGAGGATATGAAAAAGGAATCCTGAATAACACCAGGTTTTTTTGTTTGTTTGTTTGTTTGTTTTCCTTTATTCTGATGTGACCCTACATCTATCAGTGAATGCAAAATTTGCAAAGTACAGAACAAAGTTTGGAGATATGATATTTAATTTTCAGGCATTCCAGAATAAATATTTTCAACTCTGTGGACTGAACTGTATGATAGCCCAAACTAAAAAATGGAGAGATAAATGCAGATTATGTGACAAAACATATATAAACATTCAGCCAGCATGGCTTCACCAAGGGCAGGTCTTGTCTGACCAACCTGGTGGCCTTTTATGACGGAATGATGGCATCGGTGGACGGGGGAAGGATGATGGATGTCATCAACCTGGACTTCTGCAAAGCCTTTAACATGGTCCCTCACCACATCCTTCTCTCTAAATTGGAGAGGTATGGACTTAAAGGATGGACTGTTTGATGGATTAGGAATTGGTTGGCTGGACACGGCCAAAGAGATGTGATTAATCTGTGTCAGGGTGGAGGTGTCACAGGCAGTGTCCCTCAGGGGTTGGTCTTGAGACCGGTACTGTTCAACATCTTCATCAGTGACATAGATGATGGCATCGAGTGCACCCTCAGCAAGTTTGCAGTTGACACCAAGCTGAGTGATGCAGTCGATACATTGGAAGACATGGAAGCCATCCAGAGAGACCTGAACATGTTGGAGAAGTGGGCCCATGAAAACCTAATGAGGTTCAATAAGGCCAAGTGCAGGGTGCTGTGCCTGGGTCACGGCAATCCCAGGTATTTATACAGACTGCGGGAAGACCGCCTTGAAAGCAGCCCTGTGGAGAAGGATTTGGGGGTCCTGGTGGATGAGAAGCTGGACATGAGCCAGCAGTGTGTGCTTGCAGCCCAGAAGGCCAACTGTGTTCTGGGCTGCATTAAAAGAGGAGTGGCCAGCGGGGACAGGGAGGTGATTGTCCCCCTCTACTCAGCTCTTCTGAGGCCCCATCTGGAGTACTGCGTCCCGGCCTGGGGCTCCCAGTACAACAAAGACAGGGCTCTTACAGTGGATCCAGAGGAGGGGCACTAAGATGATCTGAGGGCTGGAGCACCTCTCTCCTGTGAAGAAAGGTTGAGGAAACTGGGATTGTTTAGCTTGGAGAAGTGAAGGGTCTAGGGAGACCACATTGTGTTCTTCCAATACTTGAAGTGAGCATACAAACAGGAGGGGCAATGGCTGTTTATGAGGGTGGATGGGGGATAGGACAAGGGGGAATGGTTTTAAAGTGAAACAGGGCAGGTATAGGTTAGATATTAGGAGGATGTTCTTCACTCAGAGGGTGGTGACAGGTTGTCCGAGGAGGTTGTGGATGCCTCATCCCTGGAGGCATTCAAGGCCAGGATGGATGTGGCTCTGGGCAGCCTGGTCTGGTGTCTGGTGACCCTGCACATAGCAGGGGGGTTGAAAGTAGATAATCACTGTGGTCTTTTTCAACACAGGCCATTCTATGATTCTATGATTAAGATAAAAAGGAATATGCAGTCTTCTACTCAAAATGCAATCAACCACTAAATTCATGTTATTTTGCTCAAGGCTTTGTCCAGTTCAGCCTGGGAAACTTCCAAAGACAGTGAACAACTTTTCCCCTTTATATCCATTTGGAACAGCAATTCCTTGTCTCTTATTCCTCCAACTGGATTCTTCTTGATGACCAGGTACCTGATACTTCCTGCAGAGCAATCAGCTATAAAAATGATCAACCTTTTCAGTTAAGAGATGTCCTAGTAAAGATCAGAAAATGTGGGCTGCAGAATCCCCAGGGAGATTACAGATTCCAGTTAATTGCAAGCAGAAATTATGATGTGGGGAAAAAAAACCAAACAAAACAACCTTTCTTCACAGGAGGGAGGTGCTCAGCCCTCTGATCGTCTTAGTGCCCCTCCTGTGGATCCACTGTAAGAGCTCTGTGTCTTTCTTGTGCTGGGGGCCCCAGGCTGGGACACAGTACTTCAGATGGGGCCTTCATCAGTTGGCTTTCATTACAGTTCATAGAGAAAAACTGAATGTTTTAGTGTACAATTCATGAAAATTCTTTTTAACATCTGCTTAATGAGATTAATTACTCCATAGAGGAAATTATTTCTCCATTGACTAAAAATGTGACAAATTAATATGTAGAAAACAACTGTAGACATTTAAAGATAGGTATGATTACTTTTTCCAGGGAACTTCATGATCTTTATCTGGCAATATCTTCATGTATTCTGTACCACATCTATTACACTTCAGACAAACAAATAAACCCCAAAATATCAGCAAAGGCAACTCATTCATTGAAATTCTGTAGATTGTGTTTATGACAGTGTAGTAGCTGCTTCTTCCAGCTGATGAGGATACCAAGAGAAATAATGAGAATTTCTGATATGCTTTTCTACTCTCTTTTTTTGGGATCTCTAAAAACAATGTAAATGTCTGTGAATCCTGTACTATTATGACTATGTACTAATCCAATGAGCTTCTCAAATCAGAGATTTTGTCACAGACTATAAGGCCTATGCTGAACTCATAATCAGACCAACTGGTCAGTCTTAGACCAAAAAACATACAAAACAAATTTTGAAGTGTTTGAGCTGGCTGCAACACTATGATTGCTTTGTATTTTAATAGTGAAAAGTAATTGTGTCAAAACCTGTGGTGAATCTTCTTTGAGAAAAATAGTTTACTCACCGGTCACACAGACTGCAACCAATTTCTAGTGCATCTGTGAATAAAAGAAGTCTTCAGTGAGCAACACATCTTAATTTGTTGTAGACTTGGAAGAGGCAATGATGAGCCTGTCCTACATGCATGCCCTGTTTATTTGAAATCTACAATTTAAAGTAACTGAGAACTACAGGAATAGGGGGGGAAAAAAAAAGGAAAAAAAAGACAACATTCCTTCATTCCTTGCTTATGCCTGCAAAATTTTTGATGTTTATGGTGGCTGGCTACACAACCTTTAATCATCATCAGTGGATTTAAAAACATTATAGATGCACTTCTGTTGGAGAACTTTCATAATTTTCTTCCAGTTGTTTCCACAAATATACATATAATGTAAGAGGATATTTCTGGCAGAGTAACAAAGTCATATTTCTTCAAATACTTGTCTTCAGCAATTAAATGTATAATATATCTTAGATATTTCTATTAAAAGGCTACTTGTGTTTAAGCAATATGAGTTCTGTTTTTGTTTTTTTTTTCTCCTACATAGAAAATGGAATTGTAGGAAATATTAAATTCTGGCCAAATGTTTTACCACTTCCTCATACATTTTAAGGACTTTTTAGCTAAATTGTTCCTGATAACAGTCTCAGACGGTGATTTTAAAAATGCAGAAGTTAACTATATATACATATATTTGTGCCTTCCTTATCAATTGTATTTTGCCTGTTTTTCAGTTATTTTCTAGAAATGTTTCCCTACAAATATTTGTCACTTACAGGCATCTTTTTGGGATACATTTCAACCATTTTACCCCCCTCTCTCAGTATGGCTTCTCAATTAGAGGACAGAAATCCAAAGTATTACCATGACTGAGGAAAAGTCTGATGTACTGCAAAAGTTCGTATATTACAAAGAACAGAAGCATATGAAGTATCTACTAATCCATTCCATCTCACCCTAAGGAAAGGTTCTAATTAGGGGAGAACTGAAATTGTCTTGAAGAGAACAAGACTGTCTGTAAAAAAAAAAACAACAATATGTTAGGGGATAAAAGATACACTACTGTCAAAAATCACATTTCACAGTTGTAAGACAACCCATTATTTTTCATAAATGAGCAATAATTTTAATGCAAAGAAACATCCACTCATATAATTTGTAGTGTTAAATTTTCCACAGGAATGAGGAAAATAAAAAAATACTGCCTCAAAAGAAGCAAGAGTTAAAGCCAGGATCTTGAAAACACAAGTACCAAAAGTGGGATATAAAGAATACTTGCTATCTTTAGAACTGTAAGCATAAAAAACCTTTCCTCATATAAAAGAAATGTCATATCATATCATATCATAATGTCATATCATTTTGTGTCATATAAAAGAAAACTAAATTAAGCAAAATCCTTGGTACAAAAACAGAAATAAATATCAAATCTCCTTTAATTTCTGGCAAACAGAAACTTAGAGGTGAAGTAGCCACAAGGGCAGATCCACACCAGTCAATAATGTAAAATCTAAGATTCACCTGCTAAACAAGATGGATAGTAATTTCTATTCTATCATAAACAAATTTGCTCACACAGCCACATACATGTATTTCCTGTCAAAATCATTCTGGCATCAGTCATGATCTCCAGGCCTGTCATGATCTGCGGCAAGAACTTTGTGAGAGAATCACAGAACCACAGAAAATAGGCCAAGTTGCCTAGGACCAAGTCCAGATGGTTTCTGAAGATCTCAAAGAAGGGAGGCTCCACAGCCTCTTTGGGAAGCCTGTGCCTACACTCCATCACCAATACAGTGAAGAAATGCTTTCTGATATTTAGACGGAACCTCTTCCATTTCAGTTTCTACTTATTAACTATTGACCTTGCCACTGAGCACCACTGAAAAGAACCTGTTCTGTCTTCACTGTGTCATTTCAGGTATTTGTATTCACTGATAAGCTAAGTCATTTCTTCATTGGAGGGACACTTCAGTCCATTAATCATTTTTGTGTCCCTGCATTCGATGTTGGGGTCCTGTGTGTACACGTGCTAAATAGCGTCTTGACTTACACATAACAGCTCCACCTGTGTTGGGTATGTTCTCACTATTTCTGCTTTCTAACTTAAAATCATCATCATAAGCCAACATTGGTCTTTTTATTTATGGTACCAGAGACTAAACCACTCCTCTTTTTTTTTTTTTTTTTTCCCCCTTCTGTGTTGGCTTCTGGCTTCTAATTCCATGTGTTTTATAAGGACTAAAGTTATTAGAAGTCCATCTGTGCTTCATTAATTCATTCCTGTGCATGTCTAAATCATCACAGAAAGGAAATGCAGCCTAATGACTTTGGGTCAATCTCATCTGTAAAAATTCTATTTTCTTTATTTTCCAAGCACATATCAGAACCATCTAATGAAGTGGAGCTGAACAGATGTAGTCAAGGTCTTACTGTTCTCAGCAGTGTTTCTGGAGAGTCTTCCCTCCATGAAGACTCAAAGAAGAGCATAAAAGCAACCCTTTATACTACTGTTGCAGCTACCCTTTCAGTTCCAGTAGAACACTTTGAAAAGCATAATGAAAATATTTTCATATCACTCCTCAGCAATAACTCCACAGTAATCCTCCCCAAAGCCAAACTTAAATCCAGAATATTGTGATACATAATTGTAGGTGATTAAAGTGTGTGGTTAATTAACACTAGCTCAACTCATTATCCAAATGCAGAACCCAGACAGGTGAGTCAAATATTACTACAAGTTAAGCTAAAATTGATAGGCTATGGCTCATGAAAAGCTCTGTCAACTGTTGTTTTTCATGAATTTGAAGATATTACAGATAATAATTTCATATACTAAAAAAAAAAAAAAAAAAAAAAGAGAGAGATGTAGTAAGCATTCAAAGGATTGTATAAATATTAATTTCCATTCCACCAAATTTTATATCTGCACATTTCACTCTTACTTATCATGTTATTTTATTTTTTCTTTTATTTTCTGTGGTATGTTACCATATTTAAACTCAAAATATATCTTTTTAAGCTCTGAAGCAGGAGTATGGCATTGCAGACCTGCTGGGAGACTGAGTTTTCTGGCCAAAATGATGTACTACTTTAAATTGATGGGACCAAATTATGACTTGTAATGCACACTGTGTAGCTATCCAACACGTGTCAAGGCAGAGCTTCGGACTGGTAGGGCAACATAAGTAGAAAAGTCACCACTATTTTGTCAAAAATTCAAAATATGGCACCATGCAAGCCTCTACAAGGAAAATTATCTCTATGCCAGCCAAAACTATGACAGAAAGATACCCAGTAGACCACTAGCAAATTTGTTCAAGAATGAACTCCAAACCTGCCACATGAAGCAGATACAAACACAGTGTGGGGTATAATAACTGCACCATATTCCAGCAAACCTGCAGCTAAGTTAAGTGGTTAAGTTCCAGTATGCTCCGGTTTCCATTATAATATAACTTGTAACTTAGGCTTTAATTATCAGTTTGCATAAGGAAAATCAGTAAGATATATCAACACACATGTTCTCCTACAAAAATATCAAGCATTCTTTTAAGCCTCCTCCACTCACTCAATGACTATCTGAAGTGTACTATCAGAAAAGATTTAATTGCAGTCAAAGATTAAAAGCAATCATAGGAACTCATACGGGTGTAACGCATACATATATTGAGATAGCTTTCACTTACGCTTGAGATCAAACAATCTAATTACCATCAAAACAAAGACTGCAATATTTAATCATTCTCCTTAACCTCATCTTCTCTGAAGTGAAAAATTCTACTCAATATTTTAGGATTTTGCCATTACCTGGCAGCTTATTTTACTTTTCATTCAGGTGATTCTTCCTCTCCCCTTTCTTCTTTGTTTCTGTTCTCTCCCTTATTGTTTTTCACCTCTCCTCATGTCTCATTTAACTCATTTGATTTATGGTGTCTTCTGTAGGGGAAGAGACATTAAACCCGAAGAAGGAACTGTGTGCTTGCAAAGTAATTTTAAATGTATGTTTACAGAAAGAAACTGCAAAGATGAAGTGGTTTTTTTCCCCAGAAACAGAGCTCCTCACCCTTGCTAGATGACATTAAAAAAAAAAAAAAAAAAAAAAAAAATGGCAAAAACTGGAAAGCTATTTGGAGAAAAACTTCTGTCAGGAGGACAGTCCTCCTCCTGTGATTCATATCTTCGAGGAGACCAAATAAATCCAGCAATTCACAGAAGACATCAGGATATTAACAGTGTTGTAGTCACACGTAGTACAGGCAGGTTAATATATATATATATATACCCACTAAGGGCTTTTAAATAATCTAGATATCTGGATTAATCTTACTGTAAAGAATGTGCTGAGGATAACTTGGCACTTAGAATATAAAATGAAAGATATTTCCTATTTTTTTTTTGTGTGTGTGTGTGTGTGTATGGAAACTCTGCATCTAACATAACAGTAATGAAGTTCAAATCACATTCATAGTAATCTCTTTTTTATAGATATGCTACAAGATCAAATGACGTAACTTAAACTTTCAACTGAATTATCCCTTCCTACATCAAATGTATATCAATTCAGTTACCACTTTCCCTAATACAGAGTTTTCCTAGGTACTTAAACATTACTAACAAATATTATGATGGCTTCTCTACTTCCTTGTGTTTTTCAGAGGGCCTATGGCACAGATGAGAAGAATAGCTTGTTATGCCTGTACTTGAAAGTGTATAAATATGTACATATGTACCTCTGTATCTCTTTGAACACATTATAAAGGTCTGCCTGCAGATGCTTCTAGAGGAATAATGAGACAGGATTCCCAGGCCCCAGATGAGGAACACTTCTCCAATCAAGAGCAACAATTCAACTTTTCAGCTGTGCACGTATCACAGAATCACAGAATCGTAGGGGTTGGAAGGTGCCTCCAGAGATCATGGAGTCCAACCCCCCTACCAAAGCAGGTTCCCTACGCCAGGTTGCACGGGTAGGCATCCAGGTGGGTCTTGAATGTCTCCAGAGAGGAGACTCCACAACCCCCCTGGGCAGCCTGTTCCAGTGCTCCGTCACCCTCACTGTCAAGCAGTTCTTGCACACATTCGTGCAGAACTTCCCGTGCTCCAGTTTCTGGCCGTTTCCCCTTGTCCTGTCTCCACACACTGCTGAAAAGAGTCTGGCCTCGCCACTTTGCCCCCCACACCTTAGATATCTATAGACCTGGATCAGGTCCCCTCTCAGTCTTCTTTTCTCAAGGCTAAACAGACCCAGTTCACTTAGCCTTTCTTCATAGGGGAGATGCTCCAGGCCCTTCACCATCTTTGTGGCCCTCCGCTGGACTCTTTCCAAGAGATCCCTGTCTTTTTTGTACTGGGGAGTCCAGAACTGGACACAGTACTCCAGATGAGTCCTTACCAGGGCAGAGTAGAGGGGGAGGATCACCTCCCTTGACCTGCTGGCCATGCTCTTTTTAATGCACCCCAGAATGCCATTGGCCTTTTTGGCCACGAGGGCACATTGCTGGCTCATGGCTGGCTCATGGCCGATTTGTTGTCCACCAGGACACCCAGGTCCCTCTCTGCAGAGCTCCTCTCCATCAGGTTATCCCCCAGCCTGTACTGGTGCATGCAATTATTCCTCCCCAGGTGCAAGCCTCTACACTTGCTTTTGTTAAACCACATGCAGTTTCTTACCTCCCAGCTCTCCAGCCTGTCCAGGTCTCACTGAATGGCAGCATAGCCTTCAGACGCATCTGCCAATCCTCCCAGCTTTGAATCATCAGCAAACTTGCTGAGGGTGGCCACTATCCCCTCGTCAAGGTCACTGATGAAGATGTTGAACAAGACCGGACCCATCATCGACCCCTGGGGAACACCGCTAGTTGCAGGTCTCCAACCGGACTCCGCACCGCCAATGACGACCCCCTGCGCTCTGCCAGTCAGTCAGTTCTCAACCCACCTCACCTTCCATTCATCTATCCCGCACTTCCTCAGTTTCTTCATATTCTCTCTCTATATATACATACATATACATCATTATTATATACGAAATGGACTCTAACAGTGGATAAGACATTTCTCTTCCATTTAAGGGACTCAAGGCAAGGGACAGGAGTTATATCTGCTAATTTTTGTAGTAGTAGTAGTAGTAGTAGTAGTCCAATGTTATAAACGGCACTTTAGGAAGCTAAAGTCAACCATTATTAAGAGTGGGAACATATTATTAGTGTGAACATAAAGGCTATGATTTGTTATGAGGTGAGTGAGAAAACTTTATGACTTTTTTTTTTTTTTTTTTTTTTTTTAAAAGTAGTAGCTTATTACCTATTCTGATGGATCTAAGTAAAGCTGAAAGTTCCAGCCTGCAACTCCATCAGTGCGGAACTTATTTTGGTATGTAAATGCTAAGCAAAACAGAGATATAAGAAGATGATAGAAAATATTATTTCCTGAAGGTTGTACTCGTAACATACAGGGATCGAGCAAAGATTCTGTTTGTCCATACATTCTACAATCTCCAGTTTGTCCTTTCATAAAGAAGAAAAAATGTATTTACCATGATCTTAAGATCTTTGTCTGTAGAACAGGAGTATAAAACATGCCATTATGTTAATGACATACAGATCACAAGGCTGTAGTAGATGTTTTAAGTGTCTATGAAGAAAGATCATAAGAAAAACATGCATTCTCTGTTCCCAGTTGTTCAATATAAAGATGTTTGTATGGGTGTATATGAAAGAATCAAATATTAGGTACACATAGGTGCTGGTTCCACTTGCTGTAAGCACAGAATAAGAAATGCTTAAATGATAAGAGAACTCATACAGCATATGCCACTTTGTATTAGGGAAACAAATAAACAAATAAACAAAACCCCCAACCTACAAAACAAAAATAAAAGCCAATATTATATATTCAGTGTGGGTTGTGGGTTTTGTTGTTGTTGTTTTTGTTTTTATAAATTTGTATATTATATAAATTTGTATATTGTAAATATATGTATTTGTTTTATAAATTTGTATATTTTGTTTTTATAAATTTGTATATGTTTTTATAATATTTGTATATTGTATATATTTGTATATATGACCCAAAGTCATATTTGTATATATGTACAATATAATTTGTATATATTTTGTGTTTCACAAAAACAGTTATTCAGCTATTCTAAGCCCACTTATAAGCTTGAATATGTTCACGGCTCATGTATGCTCTGTTTTTAATGATATTTTTTTATCTGTATAAAACTGCACAGTATTGTAATGGTTTGAATAATTCCCTGCTTGTTGAAAACACCTGAAGAACAATATTATCCTATGTTTGGAAGTTTCAGCTTAAAAGATACGTTTCAATGTATCTAAAATACATACATATTATCATCATCATCATCCTTGTTTTGTAACAGGAATGGGGGAAAAAAAAAAAAAGTTAAGAATCCCATCCCAGATGTAGCAATCTTTGGTACAAATTGACATAGAATTAACTCTACAACTTATAAAAACACACATGATCAATTTAAATGCTGTATAACTGAATATTATGAATTACTACTTACTTATTTTTGGTCAGAAAGGAAATAAGCTGATTTCAATAACAATCCAATGGATTCTCCAGATAAAAGCTCCACAGGATGTACTGAACAAATGTCACATTCAACTGAAATTTCTGCATATAGATAAAACTAAGAAGGAAAAATTAAAAAAAATCTACACTTTTCTGTCTGATTTGTCTAATGTTTTCTTTGTGGTGTGTATCAGATCTGTATGGAGAGAGAAAAAAATAAAATAATTCCTCAGGCAACTTGGATGGATTGTTGTTACTCTGGCTGATCAATCCATATTGCTGAAGGGAGCAGGGGAAATGGGATTATAATCAAATAACCTTGTCCTTTATAAATAAAAGTGCTAATTAGCATATTAATTGCAGGACTTGTGCACTGTGAGCGGTATGTTATATTGTACCCAGCAGCACAGCACTGTTTCATTTTGAAGTGCTCAATAAGTTAACATTAAATTTAGTGACTTACTCTCCCCATTATGCTCATTAGTATATGGAAAAAAAAAAGTAAGAACAGGTATGGGTAGTCCTTTGCAAAGCATAAAGCATATTTTCCCTTCTTATGGAACAGCAAGCTTCTCATGCATTTTCTACACATATTATGAAAACCAAGATCATCGGAGTAATGAGATAAGGAGCAGTTGCAGGAGGAGTCATTGAAGACAAGTTATTCCTTCAGACTGATTTCCTTATCTAGCGAAGACTACGCAGACCTGTTGAATTACAGCAAGGAAATTTAGTGGGGGAGAGTGAGATCTTGCAAACTGGGCCTGCATGCATTTAGGGAGGAGGAGAGTGAGACCCCCTGAAGCACCTCTGATCCACTGACCCATTTCCAGAATATTGTGAATTTTGAAATGCACTTGCACAGGGGCAGGGCCATAGCTCAGTCACAATGTTAGAGGGAGCCTGATGACCTCTTGAGACCCCAGACTGATTTCTCAAACATTATGAAGAAGGACTGAGGTCTTCCTTAGGGATGAGGAGGTACAAAGACATATAAGGCAAAGGACAGCCGGTTCAGGTACGTGTGCCCATCTCTGGAAGAGCAGCCATGACACGGTTGAATCCAAGGCTGGTAACTCTCTTGCTCTCTCCATGTTTAGCTTTTTCTCTCTCTCTCTGTTTATCTCCCTCTTTTCAAATTTTATTAGAATACAACATAAGGCACATCATCATAGCTTATCGCTAATAGGGTATTTCTTAAGTAGCACCAATAATCGTGTTCCCTAAGCTAATATGATCTATTCCATGTTTAAATAAAATTGCTATTGGACTGTTTGGTGTTGCTTTGCCTTAATTTCCCTCCCAGGTCAGTCAATCCCCACAGCATCCTGACATAGAATGTCATAATTATGACATAAAAATGAAGAAATTTTACTATGAATTTTGGAATGTCTCATCAATAAGGACACTATTTTTTCACATTCTTGAGAATAAAGAGAGACTAAGAATCTGTCACATAGATGGAAATCTCTCAGGTGTCAAACAGCTGTCAGATTTTTTTTTCATTTTTTTAAACCATGAGCTACAGATGAAATGATCTTGAGGTTTTCTTTGATTATCATCATACAAAAAGATAACGATGTAACTGCCAGGAAGCTGTCACTTCTAATTATTCTACCATGTGAAGCCAGAAGCCAATACATAATTTTCACAAAATCTTGTAAAAATATTCCTTCTATTATAGTGTCCAATAACAATGCATCCAAATGAACATGCCTAAAATGTTTAAAATACATTGCGCCTCACTGCCAGACATTCCAATACAAATACATGCTATTTAGTGTCCAGAGATCCAACTCAACAAATCTGCATACACATAAACAATCTTACATATGCATGCAACCAAACAGGCTTCAGTCCCATATAACTGTTCATAAAGAAAACAAACTGCTGGCTATGGCCTTCTTCATATCCCACGTAATTTGTGACAAAAAGATAGCCTGTAGCTTTATGTTTGATCAAAATCCGTGATGACTATGGAACAACTCCTTCATAAACAAGGTATAAAATGACATTTTATTACATATAACTTAAATTAAACATAACATCATGTTGATCTTGTCTTTAGGTCCAAATTGTTCAAGTTTACTGCATGATGCATACAAAGTAAACTGAAAAGCTATATTGGAACAGGTACATAAGATTACACTATGACCAGTCTTAAGCTGTGAAGACAGTCATAGCAAACGTCTTGAGCTTCTATTCTCAGTAACTTTATTTGCCTGACCTCAAAAGAATAAATTTAAGAGGATTTTTCCACTTCAATTGTCTTACTGTGGAAATTGTTTCAGGTCTTAAAATATGAGAATCATGTTCTACCTGCAAGCATTGTTACTAGGTAGTGATAAGAATAACCCATCTCTTGATAAGATAGAAACATTTGTTAAGGGAAGTAATGTAATGAAAGACCAAGTGCTTCAGGTGTTTAGAATGTGCTGGACCAAATTCTGAAATATATGCTGACTGGATTGACAAGAAACAAAATGATCCGATTGACAACTTTCAGGAAAGATTTCTGATTATGGTCTCATAAAGTAATGGCTTTTGAGGAAGAAAACTCTCAGAGTTTGTTGTTGGTATTCTTTTCTAAAATATATTTATTCTGAAGGACAACAGACTTGTGAAATCAAAACTGCTCATCACTGAAAAGTATCTAACACAGTTTTAGGGAGAAATGTAAAGGATTAGAGGATATGATTCTGTCTTTTACCATTGAGCAATAACAAGCATTTGACATTTATTTCACATGTTTCTGAAGAAGGTTTCAGATCAATTGTTTTATCACGTGTTTAATTGCTTTTATTTTATTTTATTTTATTTTATTTTATTTTATTTTATTTTGGTTCATAGTATTTCTAATTGATAATTACTGGTGTAATATACACAGGTACTATTTCCTTATTTTCATTCACTTATTCCCTATGAATTATACAATTTTTTTCTGTTCCTGTGCTTATCTGTTAGAAATTTTTATTTTTATTTTTTTATTTTATTACCAAATCCTGAACAATCTATAGGTTGGAACTCTAATATTGTCACATGTGGTCCCAAGACCAGAATTTGTTTTAGTTTTATTTGAAAATGCAGATCTTCTCTAGAAACAACAGTTTTCATTTTTTAAAAGAAAGTGCTCAAGTTTTGCAGCTATCTTAAAATCAAGAGAAGCTTTTTTTGGTTTTGATTATACATTTGCATTTGTGTTTTTCCTTTGAGAAAAATGTGCTAATTTAGGATGACAATATGTTTTATAGTTGTATAACATTGTTAGTCTGCAAGATATCTGTTTCCAAACCCAAATATTTGTATTGAATTGGATTTTTTTTCCCCCCTCAGGAGATAAAGTCAGAAAATTAATTATTTCTTACTTCAGTGTTGCATTGACTTCTGTAGCTTAAATATGGTGAAATCTCAAGAAATCCATCTTAAATAAAAGTCATGAAAAGCAGAGATATCATTCATTTCAGATAAACTGCATAAGCAGTTAAGATTTTCAAAAAGATATAACTGGATATATCAAGTGGCACAGCTTGAACAACAAATATGCATAAAGAAGTAAAGGAAAAACACATTTCAAGGTAAAAAATTAGAAGTGTTCACCATGTGTAAAGTTTTCCTTTATTTATTTATTTATTTATTTATTTTTAACAGTCTTTCAATTATGCAGATATGAAAATTGACTATGACTGATTCTAATTGTGGTTGTCCCTCAATCACCAGGAGAAAAAAAAAGAAACAAAAAGCGTGACCTCAAGGAACACAAAATGTGAACCAAGGTTAATTTGACTAGTAGTTTTCCTACAAGGCTGTCATTGATTGATTGTCTTTCTGTATATCTCTTGGCAAAAATCAATACTTTCCTTTAAGTAAAGCAGTCTTCGTGGAAAGAGTGTACATGTTTTGAATATTTTAACAGCGCACCTACTTGATAGGCACCACAAGAAATGACAATTTATTGCGAGATTCCTGATCCATAAGACATAATTTTGCAGCTGTGAAACTAAATGTCTTTTTAAATTACAGTTGCTGTCATACGTCTATAGAGCAGTATACGTGCATGGATTTATATAAAAACATTTTTCATTCTTTTGAAAACAATTTGTCTGAGACTGGTCCATGAAGTTACTTTGAAGTCTTGTGAAGCATTGAAATATTTCATGCTATGGAGACTTGACCTTCCTTTCTAGCACTTAACTACTTGCTTATTCAATTTGCAATTTTATCACTATTTTTTGTTTTCTTTTGATTTTTGAATGTTCCATATTTTAACTTTTAACACAAGAAAGATGTTATTCTTGTTACATTAAAAAAAAAAAAATAGAAAATGACCATTTATGCACACAGAAATGGCTCAGTCATTTGTGATGCATAGAATATGTTAGATTTTCAGAAACTTGTATTTAGAATCCACAGATTGATACAGTAGCCTGACCAATTAATGCATGCTATGAAATTAAAATAAGTTAGCCAAATCAGTAATTTTTAACCTCTGCCCTTGCTATTAACAAAAAAAACAGCCAACCAACCAACCAAACAAACAAAAACCAAAAACAAACAAACAAAAAAAACACCAGCTGATTATTGTATGACTGGAAAGACATTTCTCCTAGCACAAAGAATATACCCGACAGTCAATTGACTCTGAAGTATAAATTTGGCTATCAACTGTAGAAGACTGAAAGATACCAGCATGGTCAAGTACTGTTAAAGAAAGAGAAAAGAAGATTAAAGTTATTACAAACATGCTGCAATTTCATAATGTGCATAAGTCAAGAAATATGTATTTTCTCACACTAAATCCCTTCCTATTTGTTTCTGAAGAAAGACAGTGGTAGTTTGAAATGAAACTGAAGGTTTGCATTCCCTTCTCCTAGAGATAGACTCTTGTTAGTGTCTCCTGAAGACACTGCCTAGAGGACAGGCGAGTTCTTTAGGGATCCATCTCAGAATGAGGACTGGCCATAGGGTTGTGCATATAATTAGAGATTTATTATTCCCTGTAAAAAACAAAACAAAACAAAACAAAACAAACAACAAAACAAAACAAAAAAAACATATTTAATTATTTCCAATTTCTAGTACTTAGTGTAATTTACAGTTCTACAGAATTTCTAGAATTCCAAGCTGCAAAGGCCTTTTGGTCACCTGGATGAACTGTCTGCAGATTGGGTCAAATTCTTATCCATCAGCACACAATTCAATAATAAGCTAGATTAAGAGTTTGTGTAAAAGATCACAAGACAGTCAACCGTCACAGGAGAAAGATATCAGTGGATGTATCCCTAGCCACCAGGGATCATAGGTTTTTCCATGCAGCAGTAGTTCTGGTTTAAGTCCCATAGGGACTGTAGCTGCCTGATTTTATGGATGGTGTTCCCTGTGTTGTCACATTTTGCTGTTCCAGGATGAGTTTCACTATATCTTGATGACTGAGCACCTTATTATCAATAATGCTGCTGTGCTTAATCACCTTGTAACAAGTGTTCCCCACATTGGTGACTCACTACTTGGGTCTTGCTATCACTATTGCCCTTATCACCCTGACAGTGGATGTTTCCTCAAAAGAGGTTGAGAGAAAAGGGGACATTAACAGCCTGCTTAAATATTACATATATTTTCTTATCGCTGGTTATGCCAGTGATATCACCTGGGGTCAGGAGCAGAATGAATTGGTCACAGTTGGGGATAAAATTTCATTTTATAAACAAAAGACCTTCTTTTATGGGAATCCTATAAATAGAATTCCTTGCTAGACTAATTAGTATCTTTGGAATTTACTGAAAATATAAAAACTTATTAAAAAAGTATGAGCAGCCAGTTATACCACGGATCCTTTTTAACACAGTAAAGTACACCTGCTGGGGAATAAGGTCAACCAGGGGATGGGCCTGAGTAAAGAACTGCTAAGAAAAGAACAGCCGAAGCAGCTGAAGTGGAACCATGGAACAGGGATACAAAGAAGCGCTTTGCCGGATGCCCCGTGATGACATGATTTACGCAAGGGAAGACTCTGGGGGTGGGAAGGGTCATGTGTGTGTGGGGTTGTGTAGAGGGTGTACGGGACACGTGTGCGTGGAAGCCATGCTAGTATATAAGGAATGTGATACAGCAGTAAATTTGAAGAGAGCATTAACCCAGTGGCATCCGTGTTTATGTCTCTCTTCCCCAGATCGTTGAGGTCCCGGGACGATTGGGTTATTGATGGCTACATCATACACAAACAAAACTGCCGCTTTTCATAATTTCCACATATTATTACACTGAGTTACTGCCATCTCATATTCTTAGCTGGGAGTTATATAGGATTTTTGTCCACAGCCTTACATTTTCTCAAGGTTACTTTCAGGCATTTCAACTTCATACTTATTTATAGGTTACACTCTTCACTCTCTTGTTGAATAACAGTAATATTAATGAAAAGAAATACTCAATTGTTTTTCTGCCATGGAGTTTATTTTGTAAGATAAGTAAATGTTTTAACATATTTTATCTTTTTTAAAATACCTAGCTAAGACACTCAGTCTATTTTAGTTCACCATATATCCTTTGTAGGTTTAATTTTTCCAGGTTTTTCAACTGATCAAAAGCACTCTGAAAGTCAATATTAGGACTCAAGTTTCCTCTTCCACAAATATATGTGCTTATCTTAAGTTCAGGGCTTTATTCTATAAATATAAAGATGCATCAAAATTTTTCTCTTCCTAAAATTCAGTAAGTGTACCACCATAAAACACATTTCTTCGTTATAAGTATTGCAATAAATAAATAAATATATAATCAATTTATATAATATATAATCAACACTTTGGTGGGATCTTAGTACATTTCCGCCTGTACTTAAGCTCCTAAATAATTTTTACATAAAGAAGACGATTTTGAAAATAGCGGCAATAATTTTAGATGATCTTTTAAACACTAAAAAGAATCTATATTGTTGTTTAGCCCCAATAGGTAGCTAAGGCCCATACAGCCAATTGCTTAATTTCTGCTAGTGGGAATGAGAAATAGTATTTCAAGGATAAATGAGAAAACTTGTGGGCCTGACAGATTATAAAGTAAAGCAAAAGTTTTACATGCAATCAGAACAAAATAAGGAAATAATTCACTTCTTGGGACATACACTATACACAGAGCATTTTTGTGAGGCAGGTGAATGTTAGGTAGGATAGATAAAGCATCATAAATGATAGTGGGTCTACATAAAGATTTAACTCACAACCCAGGACACTTCTATTTTTTACCTGCACAGGGATAAACCTGCTCAAGAAAAACAACTGAAAAATGCACAGTATTTAACCAAAAAACAAAAACAAAACCACAAAAAAAAAAAAAAAAGACCACTAGATTTTGATCTCTAATATTTTGTTTTATTTTTATTTTATCCAGATTATATTAACCAAAGGTTAGTTGCAGCAGTTGCAGTTTCGCAGTTGAAATACTTCAATTTGAGGTTTCTGCATGCAGGCTGGATGTATGTTAGAATAAATGGAAATCAAAACCGCTAATAGATACTGAACAATGATTTGCATTATATTCACGGAACTGTTTACCTAGAATCCAGCTGTCAGGATCACTTTGCCCAGTTAGATGTCTAGTACTGTTTTCCACATCCAACACTTTAATTTGGGCTAAAGTTTCTGTTCCAGAAAGAATTTTCCCATGGTTCCAGCCTTTCACTTGCTAGTCCCATTAAATTTCTTATCTTAAATGATACTATATGACTAATGTTAGAGACCTGAATTGCTCCACATGTATCTACTTTATGCTACATATTTATAGAAATAATAACTTTTCTTACTTTTCTTTTCTTGGTATACCATATGTGATATTTCTGATATAGGCAAAATTGAATTTTTTGCTGATGCAGAAATCAGCATATTCTGTTGTCACTGGAGGTTAGTATTTCTGACTTGCGCTGTAAGCACAGGGCAATTGATTTTTCTAAGTTTGGAAGGGACAGTTTAAAAAACCCTAGTTAAACATCAGTATTTTTCTCAATCAGTTAAACTATTTTCCAAATTGCACTAACTGTTGTGCTTGTTGATTTGATTCACTTGCCTAAGTAGAGATATACCATGCCCTCAAAGTTTCTCTAGTACGTGCACAGCATCTGCATAATCTCCAGATATGGCAGAAGAGTAATGTGTGATAGAATACCTAGGCCATTCTTGAGTAGCTTCTGAAAACCAGAAAACAAAACAAAAACAACAAGCAAACAAACAAAACCAGAAGAAAACCTACAAACAAAACACCTCAAAAGGTACAGGATGTTTGTGTTTAGGCAATTAACTCTCAATTCTGCTAAGAGTATAATGGCAGCTTAACTCATACTTTAATCACATTCACATTTATAGTCAAATTTAGGCTTTCTGTAAGTTTTATAAATTGCATCATTTACAGCTAAATATATATCTTAATCTCAACCCAAATTCTGCTGCTCTAGAATGATTATGATTTCCCTCAGATTCTGTACTACATTTGTATAAATGTCTAAATATCATAGGTAATAAAGTAATAACACCACTTTAGAGCTCCCTTGAAAACTTGAAACGTCGGCTTCATAGTCGTAATACAGTTGTTCATATCAGTGTTGTGTTTTCTTCCTGTTCTATCAAAAATGTTATGACATTATAACTAATATTTTATTAATTGTTCACCAGCTTTACAACTTCAATTTGCCTTCACAAGATATTTTGCTGAATGACTAAATGTTCTTTTTTTTTTTTCCTTTTTTTTTTTTTCCTTTTTTTTTTTTTCTTTTTAAATTAAAGAACGGGAACTTACTATTTATTTTCCTTTACTTAAACATATTGATTTTGTTTCAGCCACAGGTTTACACAAACAAGATTCAAATTAATAGCCAGTTAAGAAAAGAATGTGGTGCACATTGATTGAATCAGATTGAATCACCTAAACTGATTTATTTTCTCACTTAGTACACACAGCTGTGAGAGGTTAATTTTGTACACACACACAAACACACACACACAAACACACACACACACACATACACACACATACAAAAGAATGGGTTACTCAATTGAACTAAATACCTGTTCTTGTCATACTACCATATGTAGCAGACGACTCTTGAGGGTTAGGTGCATTAACCAGTATCCTGAACATCAGCAGCTAGTGATTTCTTAGAAAATTCTGAGCATCTTAACTTCCAGTAGTTGGTATAAGTACTTGGTCTGCTGTGCCATGTCAACTCAAGCAGATATCATGACTGGTGAATGTCTTAGATGATAAAATACATTTATACGTATTCAGTCGTTATAGTTTTGGCTGGGATTGAGTTATTTTTTTTCGTCGAGACCTGTAGGATATTATGTGTGGATTTTTGATGAAAACAGTGGTGATAATACACCTGTGTTTTTAGCAGTTGCAGAGCAGAATTTACACACTCTCTACTCACGCTACACAGGGAGGGAGCAAAGCCAGGACAGTTGACCCAGACTGATCAAAGACGTATTTCATGCTATATGGCATCATGCTTATCAGTAAAAGAGGAGGAAGAAGGGGCATTTGAAATGATGTTGTTTGTCTACTCAAGAAGATGTGGCTCTGGACAGCCTGGTCTAGTGGTTTGCAAATCTGCCCATGGCAGGGGGGTTGAAACTAGATGATCTTTGAGGTCCTTTTCAACCCAGGTCATTATACGATTCTATGATTCTATGAAACTGCTAGATGTGATGATCCCTGCTTTATTGGAAGTGACTAAGCATCTTTCTTTCATTTTGCTTGTAAGCGTGGTTTTTGCTTTTCTAGTAAACTCTATCATAACCCATGTATTCTTGCACTTTTACCTTTTCTGTTCTCTCCTCTATTCCACCTTGGGAGAATGAGTGAGCATCTGTGTGATATTTAAATGCATGACAGGGTTAAAACACAACAGCAATCAAGCCCTTTATGCATAAATCTGGGTAGTAACCAAATTTTAATATTGTGCTTCTTTTTACATAACAGCAAAATCATTAGAGCTTACACTTGAATTACTGATATGGTTTGCATTAAATTTGCATTAGATTTGTTTGATGAGTGCTTAAGTGTCTGAATTAACTATACATCTGGCAGTCCTGGAGCAGAAACAGCATGTAGTGTGTCAGTGAAACTGAAATAATGTCTGAACTTTCATTGTCTTTATTAAATTGCACTTATTGACTATTCAACTTAGAGATTTTAACTTGTAAATGCACAGCTTGAAGACCAAGCTTACATATTTCTGCAATCTATCATGTAGGGACAACTGAAATTCCTATGACAAATACTTCTGTGGTATGTATACCTAATCTGGTCATTAGACACTCTTTATTGTTAAAAAGAGAAAAATAGTTATTTCTAGTACATAATCAGTTCATCCAGATGTCAAAACCAGAAACAGATATGAAGTGCTCTAAAGAAATTCATTTCTTTCCATTGAGTAGTTCAGGATACTCTTAATTATCCAGTCAGCATAGTCACAGTTCTATTTCTTACCTATGCAAAGGTATCTCTAAGATAGCCAAAGTTATTTAAACACCTGGATTGTGCTGGCAGGTGTGACCCTATACCTTCATTGCTCTGGATCAGAGGCTGGAAATGAAGGGACATTCTAAAACAGACAAAAAAGAGGTCCTTGCTTTTAGGTAACTATTCAGTTGCCTGAGTTTAGATGTCTGGTGCTATGTGAATACACATTCAAGCTGATTTTTAGATACCCCTTTGAAGTGGCTTGCATTTCTCATAGATTTCGCGTCACAGAAAGTAACCCCTGAGGATGTACTGACACTTTACATCATTTCAACAGTACTACTTTCCCATGGGGAAACTGGAGCATTGTTCAAGTCCTTAAAAGCAGAATTCTCCAAATTTCAAACTGCCAAATCTTCCAAAGATTAATTCTGTAAAATTCTGTATAATTCTGAAAGAGCTACCTTAGAATACTCAAGAAAGTTTCCTTACACTGCTATTGCGTGTGGCTAGGAGATATGGGTTGCCTGTTTGAGGGCCTGTTGAGGAGTGACTTGATCTGATTGGCAGTCCATGGATTCCCCAAGGAAAATCCTCTTGCATCTTCCTGCCTAGCCTAAGCTGTGCAGTTTATCTGCCTTTGTAATTTCTGCACGGTATGTGGTGAAAGGGAAAATTCATTCAGCCAGCAAAAAAAAGTATGCAGGTTTGCTTGAGGTTGCAAGGTCCTCTGGTGCAAAAAGAGGGTGACTGTAACATCAGTTATTTGCTATATCCAATCCAAGTGTCTGAAATATTTGAAGATACCACAGAGGGGGGCATGGTAGTCAGTAGGAAAAGGAAAAATAAACACAGGAAATTAAATGTTGCAACAAAATGAAATTAACAACAAAACAAAATAAAATTTAATAAAAGTAAACAAGCATCAAAGTATCTTAAATCTAAAAAGAAGAAAATTAAGCTGAACACAAACTTTTCAATTGTCTCAAAGCTACCAGCTTAAAATTTATCTAAAAGTTTATTTGATACCATTTTTTTTTTTTTTCAGATTAATTAGATGTGTGTTGCTCTTTTCACAAAGTAAGGTTATTCTCATGTAACTAACACTTTTATTTCATTCTGGACTGCAGAACGCTGATATGATGAGCTCAGCAGGAAAAAGAAAGCGAGACAAAAATTATTGTAGGGAAATAATAGGAAATCCTCTAAGGGATTTGAAGATTCCTTCAGAGGTACCTTGTTAAGAACCTTTCCCAAGGTAACAAGGCATAATAAGAAAGGGAGGCAGTGGCAGGAACCAAGTCTGGTTAGCCACATTAATCCATTAGGGCATGTGAGAATGTAAGAATGTTTATTCCAGCAGGGTTATCTGATTGAAGACTACTAAGCTGGGAGACCCTCACCAGGAATAAACCTCCCAGTCACACTAATAGCAAGCTAAGAAGCTACAGGAGTTATTTCCAGGAAGGATGAACCCTACTGATGATAAGATTGTGAACTGTACTGGAAGGGAGCAGAAAACTGCACAGCTCTGCAAATGTACGGGGAATGAGGAGCAAGAAGAGTAAAGTGGTTGGAGCAGTTGAAAAGGGAAGAGAAGAACCGTTTGCATGTAGAACAGTGCTGGACGGTATACATTTTGCAGAGCCCTGCACCTGATCACGCCAGT
This sequence comes from Alectoris magna, assembly GCA_030625065.1. Lineage (NCBI taxonomy): Eukaryota > Metazoa > Chordata > Aves > Galliformes > Phasianidae > Alectoris > Alectoris magna. The sequence continues at coordinate 69,489,551 of CM060560.1, forward strand.
CTGTCGTATCTTCTATGTCTTGCCTCATTAAATCCTAACTCTCAGCATATTCCCACTCTCTCCTGTATGCGTGTGCGTGCACTGCAAGGACGAGGTGCCAGCTGCTGGCGAGACCTGACTGCACGGGGGTGGAATCGCTGCCAGCGACTGCGGCCAGTTCCGGAGTGTCGGCCCGCAGACTGTGGTGCCACCTACTGGAGTGACTGGGGTCAGTAGTTGGAGGCTCCATGGCTCTGTACCTGAAAGGGTCCTGCAGACTTTGGGCCCAGAGTGACAGCTAATGAGGCACTGGCACGACTGGACTGCTTGCCATCTACTGGAGACAGATCCCATGGGGGTGTGGGTGCCTCTGTCTCTGAGATGGGTACAGTGTTTGCTCCCAAACCATTCACAAGGGGAAAACAATTTAACTGTGGGCTTGTGCATGTGTATGTGCGCCTTGAAAGGATTAAGTGTGAATGGGAATTTAATGTCAACTACTGGAATCAGACCTGGGATGTATGCACCCAATGGCCTATGGTGCCAGCAACAGAAGTGAGTGGTGTCCCAGCATCAGCTGCTGGAGCCAGTGGGGCCTTCTACACTCAGGAACTGCTGAGAGAGGTGTGTGTTCTCAAATAGGTTATCTGGGGGAGTGGTGTGAATGAAGCAAGTATGAGGCCCTGCACTGGCAACTCGAACAGAGATGTGGGTCATGGCTCATGTTGTGGGTGCTGGCTGCTGGGGCAGTTGAGTGTCTCTGTCTTACCCAAGCCTGTTATGCATGGGGTGTGGATGTGCATTTGCTAAGAAAATTTAAGTTGGACCAGAAAGTGGGTAGCAGGATCCAGGGGCTCAGGCCAAGATATGAAGTAGACAGGAAATCCATGCTGGTATATCCAGGGGGACTTACGAATTTGGTGTGTATGAAGGAATAGTTTGTGAGTGCTGCATGTGTGCCGTTAGCTTCAGGCTAGACCAAGTTGTCCAGTAGGTGACCTGTGAACTGAGTAAGGGGGCCAGGTACTGGATGGACAGAAGGGCTGTGCCAGTGGTCATGAATTCAGGTGGGAAGTGTTGGGTGGACAGAGGAGTTGTGCCAGCGAACCTAGAGAGTTCTGTGCATGTGCCTGCACTAGTGAACTTTTATCTCTACCAGCCAGAGAGGGAGAAGGGACTCAGCTGTTTGTGTCTATGTTTCTCAAGAGTACAGTTAAAGGCAGCCCCTTTCTGGAGCAATCTGTGTGACCAGTTAGTTGTGTTAGTGGCTTGTGTCAGTCTGTGTGTCTGTGTGTCTCTGGGATATATGCTCAGCTTTACTACTGTTTGAAATGGCAAAAGGAAGAGCAACGGCTGGCATCTCAGCCTGGGCAGAGAACACCTGTCCTTGGGAACAGATGTCAGCCCCTGTGGCCAGAAAGAAGTAGTCCTGGGCTCAAGAAGCTGCAGTAGATCACCCCACACTTCACTCTAACTCATTTAACAAATGCATTTTTAACACTGTATATAAATAATCAAGAAAGCTTGGACATTTGGGAAGGCAAATAGAATAGAAAAAATAAGGAAATAAAAAGGAACTTAACTGTTCCAGTGATTTAAGAAAGAAAACAAGAATGTTGCTCAGTGATGACCAAAAGGCCCATTCTAAAACTATTTTAACTCATTCATATGTTGTGAAGAAGAAATGAGAAGAATTGTTAAAGTTAATATATGGAGTTATAATTGAGTGTAATCAGACAAAATGAGAAAGTAAAATTAGGACTGAATGAGAAAACATTTGCTAACACTCAGATCTATTAGACCAGGCAACAGCTTCCCGAGGGAAATTAAAGGAAATTAATTGTTTGAGTCATTTAAAACCAAGCTGGACAAAGTAATGCAGATAAGCCTGCATTCAAGTACTGTCTGTACAACCTAATATGCTGAAATACAAAAAAAAAAACAACACACACACACACAAAAAAAAACCCCATAAGCAAAAAGGTTTATTTAAGAGGAAATAAGGTAGATAATTGTGACCTTCAGAGGTCACAATTCAGAGTGTTGAGACACTCCATAATTCCACATTTCAATTCATTGTCTTTTGCAAAACTTTACTTTGTAAATTCCTGATACAAAAGTAAATCATGAGACAATCATAAAGCAAATGCTCAGTTATAAACATCTGTGTACCTCCTAGAGTTAAAACTAACTTAACGTATCCTGAACTTTGTAATAATTAAATTTTGAATGGAACAGAATAAATAATTATGAAAATATTCACCTTTAAGAAAGCAAAACTGAATTCCGGCCTTGGAGAAAAATAAAAAATAAATTTATAATTCAATTATTACAGACAACTATGCAAATGTGTGAATGTAACTATCTTTAACTCTCTGATAGTAATTTTATTGATTTTTTTTCTAACAATAAAATAGAAGTGAAAGAATAACACATACATTCATAAAATCTCCCTGCTAAATATATGTACATATATATAAAATATATATATATAAAATAAAATTTAAAAATATGTAAAAAATAAGTGAACTTTCCCTTTTGCTATCCCTCTTAGCATAAAGTTTCCCAAGTATGGGAACTAGTAATTTTATCTTCTTGTCAGTATCAGAAGTATGTTTACGTATGTGTGTTTATTCTCTTAACAAGACAGCTATTAAAATGGTTTACTCCAATTTGCTAAATAGTGCAATATCTTTTTGTTTTTTTCTAGTTCCAGAAGTTTCCGATGCATATTCATGGCAGCAGTATGAACTAATTTAATTAATGCATTCCTATTTTAGTTCACTGATGAGATACTGGTGAAAAAGTGATTGGGGAACCAAACAAAAAAAAAGGGGGGTGGGGAGGGGAATAGAACGTTAAAACTGGGAACTGAAATGACAGATGTTTGACTGGGAAAGCTGTGGACCTTCTTGCCTCCTATGTGTGTAGCTGCACTGGAGAAATTCACAAGCAGAAGACATCATACAACAAAAAGGAAGATAATTATTTTTCTGAAATCCTGACTTTGAGTCTGGAAAAGGCTTTCAGAAAGTACTGTTCTATAGAGACAATTTGTCATTTTCTTTTCTCATTCCAGACAGATTGAGGCCTATAGAGGTATTCAGAAATCTGAGTGTAATTTAAATTCAAAATAGCAATCTCTTAAAACAAATCCTGTCTAATTATTAATGACTAGGTATTTCATAAGAATCTTATTTTCTGCCTGCAATATTATAGTTCTATTAATATGTTTCTGTTATTCTGACTGCTCTTTTTTGCTCTGACATCAAAAATATGCATACACAAATTCTCACAAGGTTTTTATTGAATATAGATTTTCCACTCCCAAAGTAACTGTGACAGCTAAATTGTCACATAAATGTTAAACAGCAGTACTTCATCCTCCCTTCCAACTCTCCTTTTATAGTTGTGTTTTAAAGGGAAAAATGAAATACTCATCTAAATCTTTAAGTAATCTGGGGAGTTTTAGGTATTTAATTAATGTGGTAGATTTCAGCTTCACAAATACACCTTCAAGACTGGAGTAGGAAACAAAATTCAGGTGGCACCTGAAACACCTTTGGTGTTTCCTATTAGTGAACTGTAGTAATTATAGGTATTTGTAAACGTTTCATGTGATATACCAGCTAATAAAATTTGCACACTTTGCAGTAAAATGGACTAAAATGTGTTCAACTCAGTGTTTTCCAGTACTGATGTAAGCTAAATGCCATCAGTGCTTTGTATTTTATATAGATGTACCTAATGAGTACTAATCCTAATCACAGGATTGTGAGCCCCCACGTGTGGGAAGGGTGGACTTCCATTCTATCATTCCCATCTCACTGCCTGAGTCAGAGACAGATGAATCTGAATGTGGATTGTGGGTTTCTTTTGTTTGTTTCTTTTTTGCTAAGGAGCCCACCTGTGCCTTGATGTTTTTTGGTCTTGCTTACCACCCAATAAATCACGTATTCAAGACCGAAACTATGTTTTGACAGTGTATGGGTAGAAGGAATGTATCAAGGGATGATTCGACGTTATGTTGGGGGACATGGTTTAGTGGGAGCTGTTGGTGATAGGTGAATGGTTGGACTGGATGATCTTTTAGGTCTTTTCCAACCTTGGTGATTCTATGATTCTATGATAAGGTAAACTTCCTAGAAAATAAATTGCCTTCCTGCAGTGATATTTAAAGTTCTCTGACTGGGGATGAAGGAAGCCTTAATGTGGGATGAAGTGTTCTTGAGGCTTCAGGAACAGTGTTTACGAGGCTTTAACTGACAATAAAGGATAGATATCAAAGTTACCAGTAACATCATGTATCACTGAAGTTTTCTTAAACTGAAGTCCAAATCTTCTGTAGTCCCCCACACATACATACTATGACTTCCTAGTCCATCACGCCTGCTGCTCTGTAATTTTCAGGCTTCCTCTGAGGTCTCTTGTATCTTTTGAGGACCGCATGCTTTTGATTTGGATATCCTTGCCTGTCTCAAGTGGCACATATGTTCAAGAAACTGAATTGTGCCTTTCACATGTCTGATGTTTTGAAGAAGATTTAAAAAACTAGAATACGTATGACACTGTTAACTGGTTCTTTGATTATTCAAATAAAATATTATATTTTAAGAAAATAATGTGGATGTATTCAGTCTGGCATATAAATACATTCTAGCTTTAAAGCCTATTAAATCTTTGCTTTCAAGAACACTTACAGCAGTAGTCCAATGAGGATATGTATACAAACTCTTTCTCTTATGTTCTAAAAACATAACCCCTAGTGCAGAATATTATTTATTTTTTCTTCTACCTAATTAGTGTAATCAGATTTAAAAAAAACTGAAGAATTGTGATAATATAAATTCATTTTCCCCATATTGTAAAAGTCTCTGGAATTCTAATCTGCTTCGTGTTTCTAAAATACAGTTTATGGGAGATATAACATAGGAGAAACCGTAAGCTGGTTTCACATATCCTCAGTATACATTCCTGGGCTACAATGAGCCTCCAAGCATCTGAAAGAAAACATAACTTAATTCCACAGAACTCCAAAATGTCTGGGTAATAGGTGGAAGCTGAAAAGACATCAAGTAGATTTTCAGTTTAGTTAGATGCTCTTTCAGATAGCAAAATAAGTAACAAATGTCAAATTCATTTACAAGATTTTTAATTGGAGTAAAGATAAGGTCAAATTAGAGAATACAAGTTCCTGTAATAACTTAATTTGGGCACTTTTTGTCTGAATAGTCCTCAACTGATCTGGCAGTTTCAAATTTGGAGAAGGGAAGGAGAATATTTTTTGCAGTCTAAGGTCTTTTTTTTTTTTTTTTTTTTTTTTCTTTTTTTTTAAATGAGCACCGGTCTGCATCACCACGTTTCTTAGATATCAGTGTCCCAGTTTGGAAAGTGGCATCAGAGAACAAAAAAAAAAAGTAAATTAAGAAAACTTTGAGACTATTTCTTGTCAAAGGGATATGGTAACAATCCTACTCTAGCATTACTTCAGGTTCAGGTTGTAGGACAATGTCTAATTTCTGCCACCTATGGAAGATGCTGCTGAAATAGGATCAGCAGGAAAAACAGGCTACAGTTAGAATATGGGAGGGGCTTTGCTCAGAGTCCAAGAAAGTTAGTTGGCTTGTGATAACTGATAGCAATCTCCAAGCTGAGGATAGCTATTGAATATTACAGAAGAGAACAAACTGGAAAAAGCTTAATAAAAATGTTCTGTACCAGGGAGTACAATAATACAGACTGGGAGCTGGCAGTGAAACTACACTTCAGAAAGGAACTACGGGTCCTGTTACATGTGAATCATCTGTGTGCTAATGTGATGCTGAAGGCAAACTACATGGGGATATACTAGTGGGACTGTAGATGGTGTGGGGAGAGAAGTGATTCTTCATAGCTTATTAAGTGACATCTAAAATCTTGCCTGTGATTTTGCTATCCAAGTAAAAATGTTGAAAAACTGGAATAAATCAGTGGAGGGCCACCAAGATTCTTACGTCTTTAAAGAGCTTTCTGTGTACGAGGAGGGAGGACTTGTTCTGCCTTAAGGATGGAAGGCTAAATTTTTCTGCAACTACTTAACAGGGAATAAGACAGATTCTTATGCTAAGTTCCAGGTGGGTAGAGTTGCATAGCAAATTGATGATGTAGCCACAGATCACACAAAGAGAAATTCAGATTGCACATGAGGGGAAAAAAAGGGTTTATATGGGAGAGATTATGTATTGCAACAAGCTGGCCAAAGAGACTGTGGAATCGCTGTCCCTGCAGAAATTTAGCTCTGAACAACCTCATCTTATACTTTAAGGTTTGAACTGGAGATGCCTTCCAGAGTTCCTTTATAATATACATTGTTTTCTGATCACATTTAAACTGGGAAGTGTTTAAAGTGAACTACAATTTGTGATTTTTATTATTAACAATAATTTGCATTAGAATTATCTTTTTTTTCAGAGGAAAAAAATAATGAATACTTTAAATAATTGCAATATTTGAAGAAGATCTGCTTTGAAGTCAGACAATTTTAAATGAAAATAATGCCTTGCTCTTAGATGGCTTGCATTGAATATTTTTGGTCAGATTCCAAATTCTGTTGTGGCATCATTGATTTCAACATAGTTAACCTTGATTCATATTTAAGCTTAAAAATGAAACAAAGTAAAACAAAAACCACCTAGGTTTTCATTAACACACATAATTTTGATCTGTGGAAATAATTAAAAAAAAAGTTTAAAAACACCCCAAAAAACATCCTGTATGTGAAGAATTTCACTGGCAGGTCTCTCAGGCTCCCTTGTCGTCATTATTCATGTAACAGGCAATTTTAGCTTGCCATTAAAAGTGAACAGAGCAGGTAAATGCCAGCCAACTGTAGCTTTACTTTCAATATTAATGTAAAGGCTCTTCATCAGATCCATTATTCATAGTAATTGCATCAGCAGAACTTCTCCAAGGAAAATTAGGTGCATGGAAGAACTTCTAAAGAACCAGTTTACCCTTTGGAAAATATAAAATGAAGACACAATACATAGATTGTCAAAGGATGAGACTAGGCTTCCCAATGACTTCCTATTGAATTCTTTCTGTTGCCTATGACATAACTGTGTCTACACATACAGACTCATAGAATGTTTTTGTGATTTTTAAAAAATATCTTGTATTTTCAGAAAATTCCTATGATTTGTGAATTGACTACAATTTAATAATTGTCTGGGACACATTTTGTACCATAAATTTAGAAATAAATAAGTATTTTTTCTGAAATTATTTATTCAAAAACAGTGTTTGATTTCCTTGAAGTATTTATATGCATTGCACGGACATGTCCAGTCCTGTCTGCTCTATATCTTCTCCTTTCAGATACCTAATTTCAAACTGAAATGCAAGCTACTGTTGCTTGTGGGAAATCAGGAGATACCTGATTACATATCACTGATGAATGTGAGTGCTTGTCTTTAGATAAAATATTTTCAAATATTTATACCTGGAGATAGAAATATCAGTAAAGATTCTAAATTATAAAGGAACAAAAATAAACAAGACAGACAATACTACATGGCAGTGTGACATACAGTGATCTTTGGGTTTCCCTTTTCACAAATTCTACATGTATTCTCCTGTAATACTCTGCTTAGCTCTTCCTTTTGAGTTTCTGCATTGTAATTGCATATGGCATTTCTCAGTGTTTTAACAAAAAAAAAAAACATTGTAACAACAAACAAACAAACAAACAAACAAACAGAGTGTTTGGCTTAGTCCTGACAACCTCCAACCTTGAATAACTGTAACATGAGAAAAATTGTTCAGCATCAGCCTAAAAAATAATAGACTATGCTGAAGTCACACTAGCTACAAAATGGGTCGAGAAGTAAATTTCTTTTTGGCCTATCTTTAGGTCTGCATTCTGGAAACAAAACAAAAGGACAAACCAAAACACCCCTACCCCCAGTTATCAGAGATGATGGTTCTTTCAGACAGGAAATTATAAAATATCTTCCACTTCCTCACTCTTATGTTTCAATGTAATTAAAAATAACGGTTTGGATTCCTTTCACTTGCAAAGTATTTTTATTTCTAAATTATCATTGTCTTCATATATATATTCCTAAAATTTAATTAGGAATAGAGATTTTTTCATGTTTTAATAATGATGTGATGTTTTAAATAATTTATTCTAATTTTATATATATATATGTATATTAATTTTATGCTATCATCTTTATTAATAATTACGCATATATGGCAATATATGTCTCATCGTTCTATAAATTTAAAATCAGTTGATTTAGGTAGTCTATTCTGAAATGTTCAATTTTTGTTTGATAATCAGTCAATCTTCCATCAGAATCGAGCATTCTATGACACTTATTCTTCTTTTTATCACTCCTTTATAAACTCTCTAATATTAGAACCATAGAATAGTTTGGGTTGGGAAGGTTCTTAAAAATCATCTAATTACAGTGCCTATGCCATAGACACAGACACCTTCCACTACATCACATTGTCCAAAGCCCCACCTAACCTGGACTTTTAACTCTTTCTAGAGATAGGACAATGGTAACTTCTATGGAAACCTGTCAAAGTGCTTCACCACCCTCACAATGATGAACTTTTTCCTTATATACTATCTAAATCAGTTCCACTTAAAGATGTTGTCTCTTGTCATATCCCAACACTCCCTGTTAAAGAAGTGTCTCTCTTCAGCTTTTTGTAGGCCAACAGAAAAAAGTTTTCAGTGTTCCTATAATCAATTACTCACTTACTCCTCTAGATTATCAGCTCTCGTACAACTGAATTGGTTGCATAGTTACATATCCAATACAGCTGATGAGGACCATTTAGCAATTTATCATGCTGTTATTCTAGTAGAAGGCAGATCAAATTGAATGTCACAAGTGAGCATACAGGGATATCTCACTTCGGCAAATGCCTATTGCTTAAAATTTAGAATTCCAGTAAAGAACACTCAGAAAACTTTGCAAAACAGATCTTCCATCTGTTTTAGATGATTATGAGTTGTTAGAGAAAGCAAGCAGTGTTTTAGCATTCTATTCATGACAATAAGAATATGGAAATAATGCTTTCATGTCAAGTCAGAATGACCTAAATAAACAGCTCTGAAGAATATTACAGATGCTACTTAAAACATCATTAGCTGGTGTAAGAGGCCATGTTGTTGTACTTTTGTCTCAAAAATTTGCTGAAGATGGACTATTCCACACCAGTCCTGTCCAGGGATTGAGCAATCCCTTTCTCTAAAGATTTGCTAACTGGAGGCAGCGAAAGAAGGATAAGCACCTTGATGGCCAGGAGGAAACCTTTTGTCTGGACTTATCACCAAGAAAGATGAACCACACCTTGATGGTCAGGGCTTATCAAAAGAAGGATAAGCACCTTGATGGCCAGGAGGAAACCTTTTGTCTGGACTCATCTTCTCCAGGAAGAGAGCCATCTCGAGAGGTGTGTGGGGGGGATACTCATGACCCTTACCCAAGCCCCCAGGAATGTCACGTAGGCAGGAAAAAAACAGGATAAAAGGGCGCAGGAAAAAATCATGAAGAAGCGCGAGGGAGAAAGCGCAAGGGAGAAAGCTTGAGGGAGAAGGCGAGAGACAGAGACAGAGAGAGGGTTTACTGCCTTCTGATCCCTCGTTGCTGCTTTGCTGCCCTACTGTCTACGGACTCTCCCGGCCTTGCTGCACGAGACGCTGCAGCTTCCACTGCCACCACCCGTACTGCTTGGCACCAGCCCGCTGCTCTTCGTTGACTGCTTGGACCCTGGACCAACGGATAACGGGACACTGCTGCATCAAGTTGGTGACTATCCCCGCTTACCGCAACTCTTGCTTTTCTTATTACCTTTTCTATCGCCTGTTTCCCCTTCCCCGTCTCCCTTAAAGGCTAGGATTTGTAATAAACTGGTTGGACCAACATTTGAACTGTTGTTTCTTAATCTCACGCCGGGTATATTAAAAGAATCTCCTCTCCTATTAATTGGAGCGAGACAGCTGGTCACATCAGTCATATCAAAAGTCTTTGAACTAATAAACTGCAAAATTCAAAATGCTTATCTGTGAAGGAGAACTTTATTTAATTAATTTTCAAGTTAGGCTTTTTTAAACACGTTTTCTTCTCAATTTTCAGTCAGTGCTAGTTTACTTTTGTTTTAGTCCCCCATTTATTAAGGATATTACCAAGAATATTTCAATGAGATAATAAAGTGACTAAATAAGAATAGAATTTATCATTAATAAGAAATGTTACTTTCTAGCTTAATTTTAATATATGTTTTAAATGAACTTTGGGAGTATACATTTTGATAAGTAAGCTTTTTTCTTGCTAATTTTTCAGAGAACATTTTTTCCCACATCTTCATGATTACAAAGAGCTTCAAGACATGATAATTTCCTGTTGTTTTTTCGTTGTTGATTTTTGTTTGCATGTTTCTTTTTGACAGATAGCATTTGACAAGAGGATTAAACTCTAGGAAAATAATAATAATAATAATAATAATTAAAGCTTCTAAAGTCATTTGTATACTCATTACACTCAAAATGGGTGTATTTTTAACATTATTTTTAATAATAAGATTTTGCTGTTCTTTAGTTAATAATCCTTTTGCCAGGTGAAATTAATTCCAGATTTAAAAGATGAAGTTATGTATGGAAGCATTTGAAGTGATGTTTGCTTTAACTTGGTTTACGGAAATAGTTTATATGTTAGTGACTGTATAGAAATAAATCCTCCCTCAGGAATTTTATGGTACTATAGGCTGATCCAGGGAGATGCTGTGTATTGACTCTCGACATGATTGGTATCTTCCATTTTTGTTCAAGGATCAACCCTTTGCTTTCAACTTCCTTCTATGCATTGATAAAAATCTACTGAGAATAAGAAGCAGAGATGGGCAACCAAATGTAATACTAAGCCACCTATATTTTAGTTAACATAGCTGCTGTCTAGCCCACACAATGGTTCTAATGATTTACTGTTTTGAAAATTTTTTTGTAGCCATTCTAGCAAAAATGCATACATGTTTCTCAAAGTTAAGCCCAAAAGTCTGTAGATATTCCTTGTAAAAAGGAAATTTTATATTAACACAGCAAGATTTGGGTATTCACTGAGATTTTTCTATGCCTGATTTCTTTCAAGTATAAAGACTTTCTGTCCTTTTAGCTTGCAATGATAAATTCTTTGTGAACTTTCTAAGTCTGTGGATTCAGTGGCATCCTCATACATATGAATGTCCATCTCTTACCAGAACATAATTTTGAAGTTCAAGTACGATGGTGAACTTGTCTTGTATTTCAAGACAAGAAACAAATTACTGTACATTCAATGAGCAGAATTTAAATGAATGCATAAAAGAACACAAAATCCCACTTTGTGATTTGAGAAATGAAATCTTGTCTTGAGTGCGTATTTTCTATTGCCATCTTTATGTTTTAGTTTTAGTTGAGCATGTACTGTCTCAGAATCTAAAGTAAATCCAGAACATAAAATGAGATGGAACTGAGGAGTTCAGAACTAATTCGTAAAGAAAAAGAAACTACTTAATAAACACAATAGCATAACAAGACAGAACAATCGCAATTATTTATCTTGAGCAGATGGATAAATGAGTGCTAAACAATGCTTTAAATATATATTTTTATTTTCCAGACTATTTGTTCCTCACTTCCAATACCAGACCCTATATTCAAAAATCAGATATTTCCCTGATTTCTTCAAGGTTTTAATGCACTCACACACGATGTAATCCAGGGAAAACAAATACTTGCAACAAAACAAGACAAAGAAAACCATACAAATAACTTCAATCTTAAAGGTGCATATTTCCTCTCGCGATGTTCTTTCTTTTTATGGGTTTTGCCATTTGTTAAGCAGAGAACAGCAGAGTCCTAGTTTTGAACGTTCATCTGGGCACTGTCATGGAGTTCACTCCGTATGTGTGGGAGAGCAAAGGTATGATGCCTGTCTTCTAAGGAATGTCTCATCCTCTTTCCTATTTATCAGATCAGTTTCCGTAATGACATAAACCAAACTCTAACTCATTTAATTTCCTACCCCCTTTTGCTTGCAAAGAAATATTTGTATTAAAGAAAGCATAAGTACAACTTGACAGGTTATAGGTGTTAAAAAAAAAAATAAAAAAAAAATCAGAAAATCTTTGAGATGTCTTAACACTAATATTATTCCAAAACAATATGAATGATGACAGGAGAAGAATCTTATTAAAAAAAGCATAGGATTTGAAGAGTGGGCCTGATAGAGTGAGGTAATATAAATAAATGTTTGTGGACTAACCCGTGTACTAATTTTCTTACATTACTTTTTTTAAGTACTATTTTATATTTAGCACTTGGACAGACTTTATGAGATTATGCATTGTATCACTTTCTTTTACGTGTATAAAGTAGCTGGAATATGTGGCTCATTAGAAATGGAAATAGTGTCATGGTTTTGTGGTTTATTATTATTATTCCACATCATAACATCACGCAGTGTAGTGAGAGTTAAAGGGTTAATGCTGCAGCCCAGACCCCGGAAGAGAGGAATGAACTATGATTCTCAGAATACTTCACTTTTACATTTCTGTCTGCCCGGGAGAGGGGAAATAAAACTGACTGGAAGTCATGAGACTATCTCTCTTTGCTCCCTGGCGGATCAGAGTAAGAACTTCGGTTTTCAGAAACTCTCTCATTTATTTATTAGCTTCAATTAAAATTAACTTGTATTTTTACTGTTGTAATTAGTAAACTAAGTTTGTTTTGCTCCTCAGATTGTTGCCGCTTTTTCCTTTTGTTCCTTTTTCCCCTTTCCCTTCTTTTTGGGCCAGTGGGCTGTCTCATACACAGATCTAGACATAAAACTGTGACACATTGTATTTTCTTTCTCTAGACGGTATAGCAGTGTCAATTTGTGTGCTGGAGGAAAGGCATCTTTAATATCTGGTGATGAGTTATTTCTGAGAGAAATGGTGGCTATGAAAATATACTTTAAAACTGAAAATAATCTCTTTATAGTTTACTGACCTGAAAGATGGTTATCATATATTCTCAATATTCATACCAGTCAAGAATCTATCTAGGAACTATTTGTAGGGCATTTATATCAGTCTTGACAGTTCCCTTCTCCAATGCTCATATGCATCTTTGCCTTCAGCCTTCCCATAATATTCCTTTGACAAAATGCCAACACCCTAATTTCTACCACCATTCATAATGTTGTCAAAATCCATTAATTTTTAAAGTGCTTCCTACCCAGTCCTCACAAGTAATTAAACTTATAATCCATAGGGAAAATGGTCCAGAGATCTTAATCTAGACCCAAATTTTTGATATGAATCCTTTCTCAAATTGATATTACTGAGATGGACATGAAGCATCTCCACCCTACAAAGGAATGCTATTATTTATTTTTTTTTTAAATTTAATATTTATATATTTTAAGACATATGCTAAGACTTTTATCAGGATTTTTTAGTTTAAGCTCATATCTACAGTTGTAGTATATAACACGTGTTTTTCTTTCTGGTTCAGAAAACAGTTCAATTGTGTCCATCTTAATGACAGACATATCCAGAATTTAAATTACTCTATGTCGATATACTTAAACAATTTCAAAACCTAAGATAGCACTGGTCCTCCAGATCTTCCCCCAAAAAAGATAATGTCAGTTTAAAAGTTTAGTGGTAGCAGATAATGACAACAGTTACGTTTACTACCTTCTATTATTAAACTGGGGAAGACTACTGAGATATTACATATTTGAATCTAGTCAGGGTAATAGCAGTCTATAGTTCGGAATAAAACAAGTTGAACATTTTTAGTAAATAATTAGCTAAAACAACAGGTCACATGCTCTGCTGATGGAGCAGCAGAATCAGTTCTAAGAATTCCTTAATCAAAATAAAATGTGAATGATGTAAATATGAGGAATGGAATGTATTTCTATTCCTGTGTATGTATGTGTGAAAGACAAGTCACACACGGTAGCATAGACTGGGAAACAGAGCTAGGCGGTTGAAAAATGATAAGAATAGATCTGTGGAAGAAATGCTGAAAAAAAATTATAACTGAAATAATCAAACAAACACAAAATCAAGTGTATATTTGCACTCATTTGAAGGAGTTAATTTTTATACTCTCCACTAATAACTACATTTTCACAAATTCTTAATTCATATGTTTCTTCCATTTTTACTTTTTTATTTCTCTCTGGTTTCCCTATATGCATGTAGCCAGATTCTTGGTCAGCTGCACCAATTAATCCGTAATAAAAATAGTTCTACACATAATGAAAATAGAAGTAAAATAAAAAATGACAGTATTTACAGTATTAAGACTAGATTACAAGCCATAACATAATTAAGAATCATGCAAAGTTTAAGATTTAGAACTAGGGAAAAGGATTCTTTTTATTCTAAACTTTTTTTTTTTTCTTCCTCGTTGTTGGATGTTTCAATTTTAAATCTACATCCACAGTTAGATAGAATTTAATGCAGACTAGTTGGTCCAAATTCTGATTCTGTGGATATGTTTGACAAAAAGTCACTTGTATTTCTTTCTCAAAGGGTAGCAAAAGAATTTTAATCCTCCAAAATTAAGTACATATACAAAACTTGTGGGGAAACTATTGTGTTCATAGAATATTTACTTTTTAAACTAAAAATATTAATACTTTTAAGATGATTTCTTACAGTTCTTCAGGTAGCTCTACAATAGAATTCAATTTCTCAATGAAAAACAAAGCCATACAATTTAAGGATTTCCTCTAGATTTTTATTCATCTTGCATGTAGGACTTTTACTAGATTTTTCCTTAGTCTTCTGTTTTCTGAAATACTAAACTTGCTTGCAATTATTTTTCTTCTTTTTCAGTTAAATGATGGCATACATAAAGATGTTCAAAAGCTTATCAGTTTTATCTTTTTAGAAAACCTTAGAGATATCCAAAAAGAAGGAATTCTACATGAACATCTCTGTTTGCTTTACGCTGACAGTTCTGCAACAGTCTTAGATAACAATACTTTAGGAGAAGCTTTCCACAGACTTGCTGTCTTCCCTGGAAAAATAATGTACTTTATTCAGAGTTGATTAATAGCTGAAGGATCCATCAGAGGCTTTTAGGTCTAATGGCTTTAGAAGAAGAACATAAACTCCTGGCTTTGTGCTATTACCAAATGTCATTCAAATTGCTACTAGTAATGGCTCATAAGTACGAAATATAAATTTGTATGCACATTTACTTATGGCTACAGTCTCCACAGATATTCAGATTCTCTTAGTCATTCCATCTTTCAGGTCGGTTTACCAGAGATGTCATGCAGACAAGGTCATAGGTCTCACAGTAAGAATGATTTGGTTATGAGAAAGGTTTGAATCCAGCCAGAGTGAATAAATCTACTGCAGTAAATGTAGTGTTATATTTGTTGAAATATTAAGGGAACAATTTATGACAAATTATTGTTCAGCATGTTTTGGAGTGTCTTTACAGGAAAAATAATTTTCAGGACACATAGGAGAAACATTTAAGGAAGTACACTTAGTTTAATATTAACAACTCTTAGTAATTAATAGCAACTTGATATCATTAAAATTAGTGAGAAATTATCATACTTCAAGTGCAGTGATACCTCGGTATATGTTAAACTAGATCATTTCTGGCATCACCAATTTCTATAGAAGACAAGTGAAAAAAAGCTATCTGGAAAGTAATTATGCTAATATATATATTCCTCTCTCTCTCTCTCTCTCTCTCTCTCTCTCCCCCCCCCCCCAACCCCCCCCAATAATTATTCGGAAAATCAAATATCTATTTGGAACACAAGACAAATGGATGCAAGGCACTTGCATATACCTTCACCACTTCAAGTGTGGTTTGTTTTTAGTCGAAGATGGTCCTTCACTAGATAAACTTATTTGTTCATTAAGATTGTCTCTGCAAAAAAAAACAAAAAAAAAACCCTGTTATGTTCAAAATATTTATGTGCAAATGGTAAGCACATCTTTTATAGAAAGACAAGAATTCATGGTTATTTTTATTGAAATCTTGAAAATCCAAATGAAAAAAAAATACAAAACATTGTTTTCCTAGATACAATTATGATATTTACAGATATTATGTCTACACAGAAAAAATCTCAATAATAGTAATCATACAATTGACATTATAATGTACTTCTAATTCCTATTTCTTGATGGTGTGTTTATCTTTTCATTGTTCTTCCAGATCTTACAGTCAGTAGTTTCAGCTGTCAGAAAGGAAAAAATCTGTCTCTGGAATCCTTCGTCAGAACTAATGTAATATTGATGTTTGTGATTTCCTCCACAACTTCCTTAACTTGGTGTCACACTTGTGTGTTTATTAGTATACTTTTACACCTTTGTTTTTTCTTCATTGGTGACCAAATCCACACTGCATCTGTCTTTAGTACATTAGATATTGTTTCTTTGTTTTCTTGGTTACTCCCAAAAAAACAGTATTGTCCATCTCCAGTTGCTTTCCTTTAACTCACTTTATGAGTTATTTTCGGCTGTGGGCTTTCCAGTGTTAGACCTGTGTTTCTTACCTCTCCATTCCTGTACTCCTCTACTCCATTCCTATACTTCTTGATGTGTCTGCTATGGTGAAAGTGTATGTATGCTGTATATTTGTGTGTAAATATCTCTTTCTACATGGAAGACCTACTTATTATTGTTGTTTCAAACTATGATTGTACCACAGAAAGCTAAATGAGAACAAAGCAAATTAGCCATAAACACTTGATCAAGTAGAGAAATTACTGTCAAAACTAAATCAAATAAAACTAAGTTGCAGTGAGTTCAAGAAGAGTTCAGTCAGAGCAAACCTGACAACACTCATCCCTCAGACTCTACAAATTCCATACGAAGTCTACGGTCTGTCAGTAGCAGTAACAATACTGTATGTACAATTACATGTATACATGCCTACACATTGCATAAACTACGTATCACTTAATTTTCATTTGAATCTTCAAAGGAAGAAGGTCAGGATTTCTTATGTATGGGGAATCTTACACTGTAAGAAACGATGGTGTCTTAAAATAATTGTCTGTAATGATACACATTGGAAAATGTGGAGAAAACATTTTCCCTAGAGAAAACAACAAATAGAAAAGCAAAACACTCATAACAGATGAAAACTGAAAAATCACTTGGAATGACTGTACTGTTTCTGATTACTGCAACTTTAAAAGCAGATAAAATCAATGAAAAAGAGAACTAAAAGTAACGTACATCTATATCCTTTCAGTAACTTGACAGATCACTGAGGTGTTCTCTACTCTGTTGATGGAAAACATATTTAGAAGCCTGAAGTACTACTTCTCAGGTTTGGTAACTTTACACAACTACATTTCTCTCATGTTAGCAAAAAAAAATAAAAAAAAAAAATCCTAAGGTGATGGCATGAAAAAGAGTTCTGAAAATAAGTTTTCATAATGTTTTGAAAATATTTGACTAGGCCAAATACGAAAATTATTTGTCCAGGTGCAATATGTGCATCAGTTGCTACCCCATCACATGTGATTAACAAGGATACTGTCATGCATCACTAATTTGATTAATAGTCACAGGGAAATGACGATAAGAACTGACAATAGCAAAGCGTTATACGTAATTGAGTTAGACTTCAGTGCATCTCATAGTATGTAGTAATGCATAGAATAGTTTAGAATTAATGATTCAGCTGTGAAATAATTTGGATGAAATTCTTAACTGAATAACTGAACTCATGTCATAGTGTAATAAAATTTTATATAGATAGAAATGAACGCATGGGCACTGTGCAACTGATTGGTAGGACACTTCAGTCATGCTATACAGTGTAGCAGATGAAGGCCCAGGAGGATGTGCGTAAAATGATCATGCTCAGCAATTTAATAGAAAAGACATAGGAAGATGAAACTAGCTGAGTAAAGCTTTCTTTTGTACAGCTTATTTCTGATCTTCAATACATGTAAGATTTCTGGGGAGGAAAAAAAAAGTAAATAAGAACAATATCAGCATATGTGCTAACATATTTTCTAAGTTTCAAAAAACTATTTAAATGAGAAGAAAATGAATAAGACAGGGTGAGAATACTGTGAACATCTTCAGTATGCAGAATGACTGGTTTCCAAATGAAAGCAAGAAAAGTTTAAAGCTATGGAATATTTCCTTTCCTTAAACAGTTAAATAGTGTTAGCATTGCCACAGTGGAAAAAATGCTATTGTTATATTTATATAACATTATGTATAGATATATATTATTGTATAATTAACTTTTACTAGAAGATATATGAAAAAAAAAAAATGATGCTAGCAGAAAACATTAATCCACTTCTCCATAACAAAAATATTGAAAAGTGGAAACATTTACATCTGCATGGTTCCATCAGCGAAATAAATTACTTGCTTCTCCTTTTACTTTTCCCTTAATGATCCTGGCTAATTGGATTCCATTGACTAATATTTTAATTTGAAAAAAAATTATATGAGAATAAAAATTTTCAGTTGAATATGCAAGTAAAATGGTAACTGGATATATCTGACATTTCATTAACAAAAACAAAAAAACACACAAACAAACAAAAAACCTCATCAGATGATGCTTTTACCAGCCGTACTCTGGAATTTACACATTAGTGACAGGACACTTGAGATTCTGCTCCGAGTTTCAAGTTTGCAGTTATATGTATATATGCATGTACATATTAAATCCAAAAACATTTTTAGTGAAAAGTTAAAACAAAAATAAATATCCAAATAATCCAAGTCAATAGATTTCACTTTCATTGAATTTCTTATATATACTTACCTCTTGAAAACCAGACTTCAAATGTTTCTCAAGGAAGAGAACTAACAACACTCTGCATGCCTGTTAATAATCTGACACAGCAGAAGGCATCTAGAGGTATTGGGCATGTTTTCACTAGGACAGTTAAATAACCAGAACTTAGGCAGGTGCCTACAGACAGTCCTTCAGGCTTCCACTAGCTATTATAAAAGGCATGGCAGTTCACTAAGTTTTACTGTGTGTTTCTTTTTTTTTTCCCTTTATTTCTTTCCCCTTTCTTTAGGTGGAATGAACTTGTCAGGACCAAACTATGTCACACAGTTAATCACTGTTTTAAGGAGTATAGGCAGTGAAATTTGAGTACTGATTGCGAATTATGCTTAAAGTTTTCACGAGTAAATTCAAAGCTATGTAACTGTATATTAACATAGTATATTATTATTGATATTTTGCTTAGATTTTTGTAAAACAAGCAACCAAAACAACATAAAACGACAACAACAACAACAAAAACACCAGTGAGAACACTTCA
Source organism: Alectoris magna (assembly GCA_030625065.1). Taxonomy (NCBI): domain Eukaryota; kingdom Metazoa; phylum Chordata; class Aves; order Galliformes; family Phasianidae; genus Alectoris; species Alectoris magna. Next base: position 69,508,858 of record CM060560.1, read on the forward strand.
GTAAGGCTCGTTTCTTGTGCTGAGTTGTATATGAAATGTAGTAAATAGTGAAAGAAGCTGCTAATATTTAATGACTTACTTAGAAAAAAATGTTTAACTGGAAATCAGTTCTGTCCAAATAGCAAAAGAGGTGTGGCAGAAGAATGTGAATATAAAATATTCTTGAATGAGTTTTTCATTATCCGTAGGAAAAAAAATAATAATAATAATCAGAGTTTTTATTTTTGCAGTATAATTCTAACTCAGTAACTAACTTTTTCCCTAATGAGCTGTCCCTTGGCTTCTTCATCTTCTCTCTTGGGTACATATCTTATATTCCAAATATGAAAGTTAGCAGCAAATGCAATTCTGATACGTCGAAGAATATATATTTTAATCACGTGTATGAGCATTTAGGCCTCATAATGTAATAACATTATCCTCTAGACATATGATGCACGCTTAAGGAGCTAGACAAAACAAGATGTGTACTCAAGGAGCTGTCACGCTGTAATAAACACCATTTGCTACTTCACCATATTCGTGTCTGTGTCACAATGGCCCTAGCGAAGGTAGATCACTAGCCTCCAGTGGAACACGTCTCAGAGACAGGCGCAAAAATGATACTTTGCAGAGCCCTTTTTCATTCAAGCCAAGGAGTGGACATATCTCCCACTGACTTTACACAGGCAAAACTGGCTGATAAAAATTTTCAAAGACAAGTCAAGAAAAGTCTAAAAGAACAATACACAGCTATTTGTGAGTGATGTGAGAAAAGCTGTGATTCATAACAGCAGCTTTGCATGCAGACAAGAAATTGCGTGTAGTGATATTTTGGTTAAATTTGGATTGTGTTTAGGAAAATGTTTAATATTCAAATAGAGTAATGTATATTACAGAAAATAAAATATGACACTTTCAGAAAATTATGAAAAGCATGATGACATGGGATTCTAGCAGTTAAGATAATGAAAACTGTAGTGTAATGCAGCTTGTTAAAACTGATCATTTTATATTCCAAGTAAAATGAAAGAAACGTAGTCATTTAAATAGACTTTGTGACATGACAATAGTTTCACTATTCAAATGATTTTTTTTTCGTGTTGAAAAACATGGAGGAAATATAATTGGAAATATATAAGGAAATTTTCCTTTGTTAAGAACATTAATACAGTATGTAGTTTTATTACATCCTACAAAGAGCCTGTTCATCATCCAAGCTTTTCCATTCTGATCTTCTGCAAAAGCATTGATCTCCATAGAGCTCTATTCATTTTTATTTTAAAGGTTATCTATTACAGTTTTAGAATTCTTTCACTTTGAACATGAATTATGAATTCAAAATCTAGTTAAATCTAGTACAACTTTTTGCTTCATTTGCTGCTACTCTCTGTGGCAATGCAGTATATGATCTTGAAGTATAATATACATCCAATGCATAATGTTTATGAAAAAAAAAACAAACAACAATTCTGTAATATGGCACTAATTATGTTAAAAATCTCTGAAATAACTTCATCCATATATATATATATGTATATATATATGTGTGTGTATATATATCTGTATATATATATATCTGTGCATATCTATGCAAAGCACCCAAAGAAAGAGTTCCAAGGTAAATTTATACTGCTAGCATTAATAAGTCTGTTCGTAAGGAAACATATAATTACTGTTCAGAGAGTTCTCTTGGGGATCTATTTCTTTTGATGTTCTGTAGCAGTCTATTTCCATTCCAGTACCCATTTCAGTATCCTTCTATCCTCCCTGGATTATTTTCCACATCAAAGTAGATCTTTCTTGCCTCTGTAGACTTCTCATTTTTCATCTTTCTATAGTCATCATAGGAGAGAGAGAAAGCAAAGAATAAGTAATCTTAATTTTATATTTTCAATCTCCGTTGTAGAATGTTTGCTAAGGCTTCACAAGAAGCATAGTATATCACCAAACTTCTAAAATTTTGGTTTACCAAAAGTTTAGAAGTTAAGAGAATTGTTATGAGAGGAAAAAATAGATTACTCATCATGATTCCATTATTCTCTCTACATATTTAACCAATCAATTGTTTATTATTGTTGTTTATATAAGAGGTAAGTGCTATGAGATGGAAAACAAATGTTATGTTTCATATCTAAATCTTTAATAAGTAGAACCAGTTTATGTTTACTATCTATAAAGTATTGAATGATGGGAATTCATTTAGCTGATTAATTTTGGTGGACTGTTTTTTGGGGGGGAAGTGGAGTAAATACAAAGTCCTACGTTTTTTGGGGAGAGATTAGTAAAGGAATGAAAATAGAACTTTTATATTCTCATCATATTTTTTGTTTATGGTTAATAGTGTTTATAGTCATGTTTATAGATTTAGAGTGATCCGGTTAAGAAGAGTGGCAGCAAACGATCTCAAGTTCCTGGTCCAGGCTTTGAAGAATGTACAATCTGATTTCTTAGACACAATGAATTTAACTTTAGTAGTTATGACCACAAAGTGTACAAATGTACAGCACAAATGTTAGATAAAGGAAGAATGTAATGAGAAACAAGGTTAGGATGTAGAGAGCTTTATAAGTGACAGAAAGCTAGTTCAGGAGAAACTGTGCTGTAGAAAGCCTGTTGTTTGGAAGTTCATACCTCCATTTTAATACACAGCATTCAAAAAAGATCACTGTTATGTAAATCTCATAGTAATACTACTGATGTTTTACATTCTGATTATCAGTAATTCTCACAAACCATAGTTTTTGAGAAAGTATACATAATATACTTTTGAGAAAGTATACGTAAGCATTTAAAGTGACCTACATGTATTGCATACCTTTTTCCTTAAAACAAAAAATAATTATCGCACCTAAATAATGTTTCCATTTTGCTTATTTCATTATTTTTTTTTTTCATTATTCTATATTCTGTGTTTTCTGCCTCATGGCTTTGTTTCATCAGAAATTTTAGAACTCCATACATTTTTCTTAATTTCTGTAATATTCTCTGATTGTTTTGCTGTCTACTGGTCTCCAAATAGCTTAAAAATTTTAAGGAAAATAAAACAAAATAAGATATCTCTTGATTCTTATCAGATATCTACTAAATGAAAGAATGGTAATGTGGATAGTAATTTTATACAGGTTTTATTATAGCTGTAGAACTCATCGGGAAGAACAACAATAAGTCCCTTCTGAATATTTTACTGTGCTAAAAGTATTGAGTCAATTGTATATTGTTTCTGTGAAACAGAATCAGTGAAATTGATTTTATTATCATTCAGACAGATTAGACTGGTAATGGATAAATTGTCACATACCGTGGGAACATGCTTTGGAGTACTACTGTGAAGATATAAAATATCTTCAGGAATATCAACAATAGCATATGAAAGTAGTAGCAGAATGCCATTTAGTTATGAATTTTAAAATCTTTCAACATTTTTGTATTTGGTATCACAGAATTGGAATCATCTAGATTGAAAAAGACGTTCAAGATCATCAAGACCAATCACCCACATAAACTAACAAGTACAGTCATTAAATCCTTTAGTCATTAAGTCCTTCAGTGCCACATTCACACTGAGACCCTGGAGCATGTCCAGAAAAGAACAACAAAGCTGGTGAAGGGTCTGGAGCATGGATCTTACAGGGAGTGATTGAGAGAACTGTGATTGCTTAGTCTGGAGAAGATGAGGCTAAGGGGAGACCTTATCATTCTTTACAGTGACCTGAATGGAGGTCGTATCAAAGTGGGGGTTTGCCTTTCCTCCCAGGTAACAGCAATAGGTTTAGATGTAATGTCCTTAAGTTGCACCGGGGGGGTGGGGGTTCAGGTTGGATATTAGGAAAAAAAATATTCTCATAAAGAGTGATAATGCATTGGAACAAGCTGCCTGGGGAAATGGTGGAGTCATCATCTCCGGAAAATTTCAAGAATTGTGTAGAGGTGGCACCTGGGGACATGGTTTTGTGGGCATGGTAATAATAATCTTCCCATTATAACAATTCTGTGATTTTATGTCTGCATAAGTACTAAGACTTCAGCACTTCACTGGACTACCCATTCTAATTCTTGAGTGTCCTAATACATCGATACATAGTCAAACATATAAAGAATATGACAATGTAATTTCAGGTTGTTATTTAGTAATAACAGATCTGTAAATCAAATTCAATTAGAGAACTTTATGTGGGACAAGCTATATGAGAGCAGACACAGTGCATATAGTTATTTTTTAACAAATATATCATTGAGAAAGATAAAAAAAATAGTAGTGATGGTGTGCAACAATATGCATTTTTATTTCCTTTTCAGAGTGACCTTATTCAGGAAATTAGACTGTAAAACCCTTCCACGCGAAAGTTCTGAAGGAACAGCAGATGCTGCCTAATACGAATATCATTGAAAAATTTTGGAAAAGAGGATTTGGCCTTTTTTACCACATGTATAAGAATTCTTAAGAATGTATTGAATCTAATCACATTTTATATACTTACATTTAATTATTACAACTTGTCATCTGTTACCTTTCTATATTAGAAATCATTTTAAAATATCCATGGCAATGAGGTGTGCTGGCTGAGGTGTAGCAACATCCTTATTTCCAAATTACTGAAAATAAGACAAATAGACAGTTTATTTGGAAAATGTAGTTTCTCAAAAATTATATATTACTTCTGATGAAAACTTATTAACTGCACTAATAATAACTGGCACTAGCGTGCTGACTTCCATTTGTTTTGTTTTTAAAGTATAAATTAAGTATGCTAAGTATAAATTAATTCATTGATCATCTTTGCAAGAGTCAGGCAAATACTGTTAGCTTTTCCATTATGGATATGTTTTTCATTAGGAAGGATAAGAAATATAAGTTGATAAACGGTTTATTCAAGCAGAGTTGTTGTTCAGGAATTAGAGTACTAAAGTGGCATTTGGACGTATCAGTTTAACGTTTCAACACATTCTTGTGGTTTCCTTTGACTCATTGTCCTCAAAATTTCCCATCATTATACTGGCCTATAAGATTATACAAATATCAAGCATTAACATATGGAATGAAACTAGTGTAATATAACTTCTTTTCCAAGAAGATCATTTTCCTCTAAGTAGCAGAAGTCGATTTTAATTTTAGGTAGCATAAAAACAAATTACTGATTTTAATCAGATGTTCATACAATAGTCTGGACATCAATGAAAACAATCTTATTGTCGTACAAGGTCACATTCATTATTCTAGAAGTTCAAAATCTAGATAAAACTTCAATACTTCACTCTGTATGAGAAATTTATAGTCAGCACCAGTGGCTTCATCATGTTCCCCTCTGTAGCTGATCAAGATGAAGCTGTGAGTGGAAATATCTAAATATGTATGCATGTATTTACATCTTGGCTGAGATAGTCTGCATATATTAACATATATGGATATACACAAATATGTATATTTATATATGTGTGTACATATATTTTGCGTATATGTGTGTATATACGTGTGTATGAGTGTGTATCTGCGACATGGATACCTTCAGCAAGTGAACCCAGAGACTCAGTCTTCCCAGTAGCTACTCCTGGATCCCAGTCCTCTCTCCATCTCTTGGTCTCCTTCTACTGTGCAATGGGATAGAATAGAATCACAGATTCACAAGGTTGGAAAGGACCCACAAGATCATGTAGTCCAACCAATAGTTTGGGGCAGGGTACAGTTTCGGCTTTCTTTGTCTGTAATTGTTCCTGTGTTCACTCTCTGTGTTTGGTGATAAATGTCAAAGTAGAATGTACTAGGTACATATTACATATATATATATTTTTTTCAGAAGGCTAAAGAATCTAATGCTTTAGTTTATTAGTAATATCTAGGGCACATTAAAGCATATACTAAAATATATCTGGTTGGTGGTTGTCTGCCTTCTTGTACAATTACATAAAGGAATTAGAGTATAAACTTAGAATGACTGAAAAGCGTGAATTTCAAGGACAGTTTTTGTTGAAAACATTACAATCTTTGTATTGTTATAGAGTTATACTTTTACAACAACAAATCAACAACAAACTGTAAAGAATTTCATGAACTTACGCAGGAAAAGTGATACCAAAATTTTCTTCAGAGACAGCAATGTTGTCAGGCTCGAAGCCTCTCAGCCACTGCTTTTTTTTTATTATTATTATTATTGTTTGTTTGTTTGTTTGTTTGTTTGTTTTTCAGGAAAGACTTTAGAAAAGTGCTGTGAACAAACTCCTCTTAGAATTACATTAATTTTGGTAGGCTGTGGGACAAACCCCTAAAGAAGTTGTTATTAATGTGTGTTTGCTATTTGATAAATAAATCCTGTGGGCAGTTTACAAAAGCAACTAATGTTTATTTCATTCACCAGCTGTGGCACTGTTTGTATCGCTGGAAACATCTAAAAGGCTCTGCATGTGCCCGAATAGACTACTTGGAAATCCTTTTTACTCTGACTCTTATGGATTAGTGCTAATGTATATTTGGGCACAGTGACAGAAAATAAAACACCTTTTTATTTCTTTCACCATTTAAAGACTCTGTTTTGCTTTTCTTTCTCCTTGCTGTTATCTTTTCAATGAAATTAAAAAAAGTCCAGTAAAATGCAATTTTCTAGACCTGTTTGTTCTATCATATTTTTACTCTTCTTCCATCCTTTATAGTAATCAGAGGTTTTTTGTCCTTTTACTCTATTTGATTTTTACCCTTTCTTTATAACTATTTTTATTTTTATTTCTTGCCTGTTGGTTTTTGTCAGCTAACAGTTTCCAGTGCATTAGAAAGCTGAAGTAGTTATTACTTTAACAAAGAAAAAAATCTGTCTACTTAGACAGATTTGGGAGGTTTTTTTCAGGAAACATCAGTTCACATGTCCTTGAAGTGTATGAGGTAGAGCTTTTCTGTAAATCACAAAAGCATTTTGTTCCCTCTATAGGTTCTGTAAGTGTGTAGATTTTGTTTACAGAAAGGCAAATTGTCCAAATACGTGTTCAGGGCAAAAGCATATTTTTAATAGAAAATGATGTTAGCTGAGAGAACTGCTTGTAAAAACTGAAAGCAACCAAAATGTTTACCTTCATAAGTAGCCTATCTTAGCTACAGACAAGGACTGTAATACAAAACAACACCAAACCTAAAGTGCTAATAAAGCACTTCAGAGTCAAATTCTCTTCTATATGAATGAAATTTTAAATTTTAAACACATTTTTATTTGTACTTACAGTCTAAAGATTGGCAGCAGACGTAAAAATTCCTTGTTTAATATATCTGTTTAGTTTGCATGTGTAAGACTGCTTTTTTTTTCCCACTCTCGTAGCTAAACCTTCTCTCCCTGCAGAAAAAGGAAAGGAAAAGAGAAAAAGGAAAAGAAAAAGAAAACAAAATGAAAAAGGGAAAGGAAAAAGAAAATAGGTGAAGAGGAGAAAAGACCGCACCAAGTAGTGAAAACTACATGATCTCAGGTCTATGCTCCCTGTCAGATGAACAATTAAACGTCCTCTGTTCCTCTGAGATCCTTAAGCTATTGCTGCCACAAATCACGGACAGTAAGGTTGGTGCAATATCTGTCTTAGCAGAAGGTCCTGATATCACCCTTTAAGGACATACCATATGCCTGCAGGTTTTTTATTACTATTATTATTTGTTTCCTTTTGTTTGTTTCCTTTGTTTAAAGCTGTCATAAATTTTCAGATACTAACAGAAATCGCAGAATGAAATTAAACGTACAGAATATTTCATACCTCTTGTAACACCAACATCTATTGAACATCCTTATCAAAATTGATCTTGCAGAATATCAAAGTAGTAAAGTAATCTATGTAAATCCCATGTACTTCAAAATCATCTTTATTCATCTTTATTCAGGTTACTAATGTGAACAGAAATCTTTTTATTTAGTCTATAAACGTCAACCTCTCAGGATACTAATTATCATTTAGCTTTGTAATGTCATTTATGCCTCCTGTTGCACAGTGCATAGCAACATGTTTAACAACCATCCAATTGTTATTTATTCTAGATTGCAAATGGTGAATGGGAAATTGTTTGTGCAATGAGTCTTAATTATGCTATTACGAACAGTTCCCCTGCAGTGAAATGATTAAATAACACTGAAAACAAAGTTAAATCTTCCAGAAGCATACTGTAAGTGTAAAAAGAATTATGATTCTCTGATTTATTGTCTTCAAGTTGAACATGCTTTTATACAATCTTTAAATAAATAAATAAGAGATTACATTTTCAAAATAATTTTATCTTCCCTTATGAATCCTTAGCTGTTAGGTCTCCAAGTACTTCTAACGTGTTGGAGATCAATTGGTGGTTCAGTGAGAGCTAAAGGATGTTTTGTTTTGTTTTATTTTTCATATTTGGTGTTAGCTCAAGCTGTTAGTGTCTGTCTTTCTTGGTTAAGCTGTTGAGTAAATTCCCATGTTCGCACCATATGGTGAATTACAGTATACATTATGTTCTTCCTTATATTAAAGAGAACTGCTTATTTGTCTGTCATTCTCACATCTTTAAGATGAAATAACAGTTTTCTTGATTCTGCTCTTTCTGTGTGAATAGCATTAAGAAATACCCTGACAAAAGGTATTTCCCATCTTGATTTTGATTCCTATGATTTTTTTTTTTTTTTTTTTTAAGAAAGAAATAAGTAAAAACAGTTCAAATATACTGTAATTATTCTAATTGCAGAAAATTTGAAAGATCTTGATTATATTCCTATGGAGCGAGATTTTAAAATGCTTATCTCAAAGTATTAAAAATCTGGGGGGGGGGGGGGGGGGGGGGAGAGGGGGGGAAGTACTTCTACCTGAAGAAGAACTCAAACATAGAGTAATAGAAATTACAGTGACTCAGGTTATATTTGCTAATGACAAATCATTCTTTAACAATCTGACTGTCTTCTGTGAGGACTAGGTTCAATTCATAAGCAGAGAATGGTAGATATCGTCATTTTTTCTTGTCTTAAATAAGGCTTCTGATAATCTCAGCTAGATACTGGAGTACATTAGCACTCTGTTATAAGGATTTTAAACTATCTGGACTACTACACTCTAAATTAATGGTCAGTTATTTGGTTGGATTCCAGAATTGACCAGAGACATAGTAGGCGTCAATCCTTGCACTTAGGTAATTCAAAGCCTTTATCAGTGATAGGTTGACACTGAGTTAGTAGGTATTGAAGAAATAAGAAGAAATGTCAGTTTCAATCCAGATGCTGATCAATCTGAAGACTGAAGTAAACTTCATGAAGTTCAGCAAGAAGTACAGTTTTCTTGAATCCTGATTATTAGAAAGTTTAGTCTTTTTTTAATTCATCTTAAATCTCTCTATAGAACATAGTAGAAGATATCAAGCTGAATTGTGCAAGCCTGGCTGCCTACATCTAATCAATATTACTGAAGCCTTTACTTGAGTAAAGTTCAGTTTTCCTGTTCTCCCTGGAACATAAACTGGGATGTGAATGTCCAAGAGTGAGTTACTGAGTTAGTCAAGACTCCAGAGCATACATCCTGCAAGGAGAGGATTTCCTAATCCAGTGAAATAGAGGATAAGGGCCAGTGGAAATAGAACCACCTAAACATACTTGATGTTGAAGCTAAACTGTTCTTGGTAGTGACAAAGTAGAAAGAGGCAATGGACAAAAAACAAAACAGAACAACAACAACAAAAAAAAAAGGTGAGTTTTTATGTTCCAACTGGATGCTAGCAAACAAAAAAATAGCATTCACTGTGGAGTGCAGCAGCACTGGAACAGGTTATCCAGAGAGATTGTGGAGACTCCTATCATTCAGATAAGTCTTTGAGACTTAGCTAGAAAGTTGGGGCTAGAAAGTCTTTGCTAAGCAGTCTAGTTTTGGCTAGACATTACCCTGGATGAACTATTTAGAGGTGGTGATCACCCTTTAAGCAGGAAGTTGGACTGGGGTGGTATCCTTTCAGTGATCATTGACACAATTTTCCTATTTTCTCATTCTCTTATACAATGTTCTTTTTTTCAGAATTGTTACCCTACTGTAACTACTGATGGCTTTCCTTTTCAGTTTATACTCTCATGCAGGGAAATAGATAAAGTGGAACTCATAATGGAAGTTTTGACACAATAGAGAATTAAGAATTGAAAATTTAAGTAAGTCCTTTACAGTATGACAAAATATCCTTTTCATTACCATTTGGAAAAGTAGAAATAGAGCATACCTGACATAACAAGGGTTGTCTGAAGGAGCTCTGGATTGGAAAGACTAGCATCAAAGTAATAGAATAGTTAGTTAAGAAATCTTAATAACAAAGAATTAAAATTTACACATTGGAAAAAATAAAGCTTGTCAAATATGCTTGTTTATTTATTTGTTTCTTTCTGGAAGATTATGGAACTGTACAATATAATGAAGTGTCATGATGCTGTCTCACCCCAGTTTATAGGAGGGAGAGGAGGTTCTTTTAATATGTGTATACCCGATGGAGAGGTTAAGACACAACGGTTCAAATGTTAGCCTGACCAGTTTATTATGAATCCTAGTTGCTTAAGGAGATGATAAAGGGAAGGAGGGCAGTAGAAAAGAGATAGATAGGAAATAAAAGCAAGGAGTCTTTGAAGAAAGAAAAACAGATAGTCAGCACCACTGGGACTATCAGGGTCTGTAGTATGTCCATTGATCTCGGGAACTCGTCACCATGGGGGATGGGAGAAAGCCAGGAAGCTTCGCAACAAGCAGGCCCCGTGGGGGTGGGGGTAGGGTGAGGGGTTCATCGTAAGAGGTTTTTTTCCCCTCAAGGAATTCCTCAATCAAAGGTTTCTTTTCTTTGGGTGTTCTTCTCCCCCAGAGGTTTCTTTTCTTTGGGAGTTCTTCTCCAAAGTCTTTTATCCTCTTATCCTCTGTTCCCCTGGTTCTTTTTTCTTTTTTTTTTTTTTTTTTTTTTTTTTTTTTCTCTCTGTTGGTGTGTCACACCTGATCCAACAGATAAGCCAGCAGGGAGTGGTGCCTTCATTGCCATGCACAAGCATTATCACCTTTTGCAGTAGTCAGACCCTTCAAGCCGCACCCTAGAGAAAGACTGCTTGTCCCAATTCTAACTTACCTAATCAGAAGTACTATGGCACCGTGACACCCACCACTCACCCCCACTAGATAGTTCACTGTAGTCAGTTAGAGTCTTATCACCAGAAAGGCTTCAAGAAGCAAGTTTTGAGACAAAAAAAAAAAAAAAAAAAATTGCCTTTGACAGACATATAAGACATCTAATAATAATAACAGTAAATAAATATCTGCGCCTATTTTATGAACTTAATCATTTGTTTTAGATGAAAAATAGGTTCAAATCTCCAAGTGCAGTTGCTGGTGGTAATGCTGATCTTTTGTGTCACCTAATTGTTATTCACTGTTTTAAGTATTTTGTAATACAGTTTTCATGTGATGCACATACTTATAGGAAAATAAATATTTCCATATATTATACATAGTACAGAATAATCCAAATTATTCTGATAAATGAACAAAGACATATATTTTAGTAGAAGGAATCGTAGTAGAATTTATCTTTGGTGAAAAGAATGTAAACGATATTTTCAGGACAGGGAACTTCAGCTTGGGTCACAGTGGCTCAGGGAAGAATTTGAGTCTATTACATCATCTTGTCAGTGTAATACTGAACTGTTTTGTTTTGTTTTGTTTGGTTGTTTTTTTTTTTTAAATTTTAATCTAATGAATAATCAACAAAAATATTTGATCTTCTGTTTACATTTTAATTAAGCAGTGGGATTCCCGGACCCTGGAGGTAAGAGAGACAAACTGGAGAACTGACAGCTTCACTAGGGTTGAGGAGGAGATGATCAGAGTGTGCCTAGCTGAAATCAATGCACACAAATCCAGAGACCTCAATGGGATGCACTCGCGTGTGATGAGGGAGCTGGCAGAGGTGATTGCTGAACTGCTCTCTATCATCTTTGAAAGATCTTGGCAAGTGGGAGAGGTTCCTGAAGACTGGAGGATAGCCAGTGTCACTCCAGTCTTCAGAAAGGGCAAGAAGAAGGATCCAGGAAACTATGAGCCAGCCAGCCTCATCTCCATCTCTGGAAAGATGGTGGAACAATGTGTTCTGGAAGTCAGCTCCAAGCAGTTGTAGGAGAAGGTTATCAGGAGTAGTCAACATGGATTCACCAAGGGGAAATAATGCTTGAGCAACCTGACAGCTTTCTGTGATGTCATCACTGGCTGGGTAGATGTGGGGAGGGCAGTGGATGTTGTGTACTTTGTCTTATACAAGGCATTTGACTTGGTCTCCCACAACATCCTTGTTATGTTACTTCAGAAGCACAGTAGTGAACAGTGAGGTGAACTGAGAAATGACTGCCTGGCAGAGCTCAGAGGTTTGTTATCAATGGTGCAGAATCTGTTTGAAGGTCTGTAACTAGTGGTGTTCCACAGGGGTCAATGCTGGGTTAGATTTTGTTCAGAGTCTTCATCAGAGGCCTGGATGGAGAGATATAGATTCCACCCTCAGCAAGCTTCAGATGACAAAAAACTATAAGTGGCTGACACACCAGAAGGCTGTGCTACCACTCAACAAGAAATGGACAGACTAGAGAGTTGGTCAGGAGGAACTTGATGAAGTTTAACAAGAGCAAGCATAGAGTCTTGCAGCTGAGGAGAAGTAACTGCATGCATCAGTACAGGTTAGGGGATGATGTGCTGCAGAGGAGCTCTGCAGAAAAGAACCTGGGTGTTCTGGTGGACAACAAGTTGGCCATGAGCCATTAGTATGCTCTTGTGGCTAAGAAGGCCAGTGGTATCCTGAGGTGCATTAAAAAGAGCATGGACAAGTGAAGCGTTGTCATCCTCCCCCTCTACTCTACTTCGGTGAGGTCACATTTAGAATACTGTGTCCAGTTCTGGTCTCCCCAGTTCAAAAAAAGACAGGTCTCCTAGAGGGATTCCAGCAAAGAGCCACAAAGGTGATAAACAGCCTGGAGCATCTCCCATATGAGGATAGGCTGAGTAACCTGGTTCTGTTCAGCCTGGGGAAAAGACAAGCCTGGGGTTTTCAGACTACATAGTGGCCTAAAACTTAACATAGGAAGTTCCATACAAACATGTAGAAGAACTTCTTTATGGTAAGTGTGACAGAGCACTGGAACAGTCTCCTTCTATGGAGATATTCAAGACCCATCTGGGTACCTACCTGGGAGATCTGTTGTAGGGAAACTGCTTTAGCAAGAGGATTGGACTCAATGATCTCTTGATGTCCCTTCCAATCCCTGCAATTCTGTGATTCTGTGAATATGTTTTACTAAGGCAGAGTGGCCATTTTACTTCTCACTTTTAGAAGTTTTGTATTCAGGGAACAATAAGTTCCCTGTGAGTAGTGGAGTGATTCAGGTGACGTTTGAGTTCATTCACATCAAGATGTCTGTTTCATTCTCAGAGCCGTTTTTTGAACTCTAAAAGGACATTAAGGTGATTAGAGACTTAAGAGCTTTGAGTATGCTCACAAAAGCATGATGTTCGCTGTCTTGGACAAAGATCAGATCTTTAGATAGAATATGACATCTACTGAATAAAGCAATTCAATTCATCTTTTTAAATAATGTATTGCTAATCTATAGTTGAATAAAATATGAAGTAATACATCTGGCAGGCATCCCATAGGATTTGAATATTGATAAACAATAGATTTTAATCAGGTTGTTTTTGTTTATGAAGGCTGATAGCCTTTTTACTGAAATCTGAATTCAGATGAACAGAATATTTTATAAGAAGCTCATTACTGCCAGAGAACCATAGGGCTAATTATCTGTGTATACGGAAAAAAAAAAAAAAAAAAAAAAAAGAGAAAGAAAAATGGGAGTAGTTTTCAGATTAAGAAGAGTTTCTTAATATTTAGTAGCATTATAACACATAAATACTTCTGACTACTTGGTTGGTTGGGTTGGTTTGGTTTTAGAAATTGTGATGTCAGTTCTGTGCAAGCAGTACAGACAATGGAGTGTCAGTTTAGATCTTAACTGGTAAAAAGTTATGCACTGTGTGAGACTGAGAATTTACGTAAACCTTTTATGTTCTAAGATGATATTTTATTTGCATAAATAGAATAGTTTACATTTGTTAAATGTAAAAATTTCAGAATAGACTTGCTGCTAATGCGGTGTCATGTCAGTAATATTGATTGTCTTGTATACATTTCTGTTTTAACAGTTCAAAATTTTCAAAATTCAAGTCCAGTGTTAGGCCACAAAGATGATGAATACATTGGAGCACCTCTCCAATGAGAAGCTGAGAGCTGGGACTTTTCAGACTGGAGAGGGGACGACCTGGGGGGGGGGAACTTACAAGTGTCTATAAGTATCAATAGGAAAGATGCAAAGAAGATGAACCTGGACTCTCCTCAGTGCTTCTTTACTGTCCAAATGACAGAGAACTGAAAAGGTTGTTCAGAGAAGTTGTAGAGTTGCAATTGTTCTTGGTGATTGTCAAAAGATACTTGGACATGTTCCTGGGCAACCTGTTCTAGGTGATCCTGTTTGAGAAAGAATTTTGGACGAGTTCTGGAGGTTCCCTTCAGCCTTAACCATTCTGTGATTTTGCAGTAAAAGGCATTACATATACATTCAAAGATATAGTGACATATACAATCACATAAATAATCTTAGGTTTACAAAGCTATTTCAGAGAAAAAAAAAAAAATGTCTGTGCTTCAGAAAAACAATCTGGTTCAATGTAGAGACTAAACAGAGATATGATGTAAACTAAGTGACTGGAATTTCCTACCTCTATGCTCCGTTGTAGATAAGATTTATCTGACACTTTCCAAAAAAAAAAAAAAAAAAAAAAAAAGTGTACATTTGAAGGAGACTCTCCTAGTTAATTGCTTCTAATAAAAAAATATATGTTTCTTAAGAGTTCATAAAGAGACAGGAGACAGGAAGACAGAATATGAAATCAATTTTAAAATAGCCAGTTTTTGCCAAAGCTAGTCTAGATGTTTTGTTCTTCCAGGGACCAGGTCTGAGTAATAAAAGTTTGATCATAATCCAAGTTTCAATGTCTTGTTTTGAATTTGGATGTATTTTCTATAAGCAGGAAATATAGTCTATGTACTTTGCATATAAGCTGACCTAAGCGTGTGAGTGTTAGAAAGATAAAATGTTTTTCTACTTTCTATGACTTAAGAGGAATTAATTTAATAATTTGGGGATGACTTTGAAGTGGGATGAGACATGATGTTTTCTATGTTTTTTGTTCTTAATCAATGCTGTTAATCCTCTGCCTAGAAAGAAAGTTAATACTTTTCTGAATATACTTTCATATACTTAGGTTAGAGAAGTGGCTGCAAAAGATTCACACCAATATCCAGCACAGTCTAGGCAGAATGGTCTCGTTCAATTTTACCAGTCAGTGTTTGCAATCTGAGTATTTTCATATAGATTTCTAAAAGAAACAAATAAATTAGATTTATTAAGTTAATCTTCTAAATTAGGAGACATCTACATGAATGCTGGCATCTCATTTCACTGTAATGAAAGACAGTGGTCTTTCCTTGTTAGGAAGCCTCTCCGATATTTGCATCAGCCTCGTAACAGACAAGATTTTAATTTGCTTAAAAACAAAAAACAAAAAGTGTTGCAAGGTAGATCATTTCCACAATAATTTACTTGAGCAATGTTATATATAAACTATATAGCATTGTACTAGAATGTGTTTTTTAACCCTATCACAATGTTAAATATGGATGTGTCACAGGAACTTTAGGACAAATAATTATTCTGCTTTAGAGAAACCAAGGAAAATAATTATCACATACACATTTCAACTTCATAATTGCTCTCATTTTGTCAAAAGAAACAATGGATAGCTAAGATTTCGAAGAGAGGTTCTTATTTTACTTTAATCTTCCTTCTCAGCTTTTCTTTTACTTTCTGGTCTTGGTGAATATCTTCTCTGTTTTCCTTCTTACATTTTCTGTTTCTTCCCCTTCTCCCCCACCTGCCAAGAAACAGAGGTGTTCACATTTCCTAAATATCTTCCAAATCATTTTATAGATTCTGTCAGAGTCAGTAATAGTGTGTAAAATTATGTAACGAACTCGTGGGAAGAGGGTCATACTTAGAGTAATTATTTTGGTTCCTATGAAATTAAGATTTGACCTGATTGAATCTAGAAAACACTGGCTCTTTGTTGAGATGTACTGAAAACTCCTCATTCAGCAAAATTTACTTTCGCTGCTATAAGTAGGTTAATGTCTCTTTGCACTTTCTCCTTTAACCTTCTTTTTATCAAAGTGTCCTAATCTTATACAGGTCTATTTCTGGAAAGCTTGGTTTTGGACTATTAATAGGATTCTCATGGTACACTATATTGAAAATGAAGGCATTAGTATAGCTATCATTTCCCTGTTTTATTTTGCCTTATTTTAATCAACTCAGTTTTGTTTCTGCATAATATTTCTCCTTTATTCCATCAGTTTTTTGTTAACTGCTACTCTGACTTAGCATCATTACACACCATTGTTTATTGCATTTAACTTCAACATTGTGTTGTTTGAATTTTATTTTCCTACAATTTATCTTCTTGCATTCATTATATCCTTGCTCCATGTTTCTCTAAAAATATTGCTCTTGTCATATCTGCTACATAGAGATTATGAAGGATTGAAAATGCTGAATATGATTGACATAAGAGATTTGAGGGTTTTTTGTCACAGATTTCTTTGCTTTCTTCACCTTTCTTGCACATGAGATTTATATATTTATTTTTCTTTCATTCTTCCCTTTTCACCTTTTCCATGAATTTCAGCCATTTTGTATTTCATTTAAAAAAAAATACTGAGCTTACTTGGAAATATTCATTGCAGAGTTTAAGTAAATGAACACATAAACAAACAACAACAACAACAACAGATAACATCAACAAAACCATCAGAAAGATGTGAGATGTAGCTCTGGTACAAGATACATAGCCATAAACATTTGTTTCACATAACTGGGCTGATGCAACTACTTTATGGTAAAAGTTCTAAAAGTTAATATTATGTACAAATAAGAAAAAATACATTTTAAACATTTCTGTCACTTATTTAAAAATGAAGTGTCATGCATTCACGTGATTTGTGATTTTTATGACTTGAACATCATCCTAAATTAAGCAATCACCCCACTCTAAAATGACGAGTTACACATATATTTTCCATATTGTATGTAGCATAAGAGTGCCCTATAGAATCATATTGTCAAGTTTAATGAAAATATGATAAGAAATGCTTGTGGTAGTATTTGCATAAATGAGATAGGATGTGGCAGATTTGGAGGTACAAAGGAAGGCTCTGTTTTACCCTGCCCAAGGAAAATTTTTGTAATTTCTGAAATCTGAAAATTCAGAAACTGCATCATTTCCTTGGTGGATTTGCAACTCCTATGCTACTCAGGGGATTAAAGGTATCATACACCAAAAAACTGAGCTACCAGTTGAGTAAATAATAAATTAATAGATCTTAGCTAATATTACATTCCTGACAGCTACGTTACTACTCCTATTATTTAAATTGCTTTATTACCGATTTATAACACCCAAATACTATTAAACACATTGCTTTGATATCATATTCAAGGAAAAAAATCATCATAGTCGATGAATGATCGAACTGGATCTTCAGATGATAAAAAATATCATAGTCATTTTGAAAAAAATAGGATCTGAGATATCTATGTCAGATTCTGGCCCAGTGTTTACCATGCTGTAACCTGTGAACCATATCGTCTCTCCCTAACCTTTCCAGCTCTACTGTCTTTGATTTTATGGATTACATATTGTCGCAGTGCCTTACTGCTGTACAAACACAGTCAGAAAAACACATAATCTTTTCCTGTAGAATATGTAGACTGACTGAACCAGGGCAAGCCAACTGGTCGGATGACCCTAATATGAAGCACACTGAAAGGTTGTTATAAAATAAATACCAGGTCACCAAAACTCCCCATTGTTTCTAAGCGGTCTTATGCTGCTTAATCCATGCTAGCAAATAAGAACCAGGATGCCATTTTGTCATTTATTCTGCATGTAGCTATTCTCAACATTTAAAGAGTCTTACTGATCATTTTAGAATTATCTGGGTGCAAGGAAAGATTTCTTTATTTAAGAATGTCCATATTATTGTTCAAAACCTGCCAAGCCTTTTTTTAAAGCAATGCAGAAATCTTAGCATTCTTCAAGGATAAAATCAGTTTTTGTTGTAGCAGTTTGGAAGATGACAAATATAGTACAGGCCTCCCAATCCCACATGGACTTTCTGAAAGATCCTTTAAAGACAGACTTAAGTAAATATTTTGGACTGAGGAACATTAGTGACTTATCCCGGATAAGATGAAGATGAGAAGAATAGAACAGTACTAAGAAATGAAACTATTTAACAGTAACCTACTGCACTGCCACTTCATTCTCTTCAGCTTAGTTCCTCATTAAAGGTAAGGAAGTGAGTAAAGTGTATAGCTTGTCTTAATATGCTGTTACAGCTTGTTCAGACGTGCATACTTTGTTCTGAAGAAACCCATGATTGTTTGGAAGGTAAAAAATTTCTTCCCTTGATTAAATCTCCTAAAACTCTATACAGAAGAATCAGAGAATCACACTGACTTGAAAGGGACCCACAAGAATCATGAAGTCCAACTGCTGGCTCTGCATAGAACCACCCAAAAAAGCAAAACGTATTTCTGATAGCACTGTCCAAACACTTCTTAAACTCTGTCAGCCTTGATGTCCATTGCCCTGGAAAGTCTGTCCTAATGTCCAATTTTAATTCATTGAATCTTAGCACACTGACCTATGAACAATCTATTTCATCAATTTCGCCTTATTTGTTTCATGATTTCTTAAATATTTGTGGTTTTTTTTCCCTGACATTTGTAAGATACAAGCAGAATCAAGTGTGTTAGCTACATAAATAAAGTGTATAATCATTTGTTTTAATTAGAGGAAAAAAGAAAAAAAAAAAAAAAAAAAAGAGAAAGAAAAAATAACTAGGAAAAATACCAATATATCTAAACTTAATTACATAGATATTTACTAAAATTAAAATCTCCCTTTCTCATATTTGTGTTGCAGTGTTAAGAATTAATATTTTTACACTGCAATACTACTTTTAGAATTGGCGCATGTAACATGCCTTAGAGAAAAAAGGAAAACTTTCTTCCTTTGAAGTAATGGTGCTACTGGTCAATAATTGATTAACAGTACTTCTTTCCAGTATATGGAAACATTTTTTGTCTGAAGGGATTCCTGTTTGTATCTTCCATGTCCTAAGAGCACAACTATATCATCTATCAGCACCAGATAGCTGTTGTCTATTGTTGTCTCTCTTAGTAGTGAAAATAATTGAGGCTTAAATAAGTCATTTTAGTGATCCAAGTATGGATTTCTTAATCATTGTTTTGGTTGTATAAGAGAGAATTAGCTGAGTAAAACTTAAAAATATTAAAATCACCTCTGTTTGAGTAATACAGCCCTCAACCTCATAGCCAGTGAGTGTCTGCTAATAGTGGGTAATCTTGATTTGAATCTCTAGTATTTCTAGAGAGGGCACTGGACCTGGATGATTGGCCTCCTTATCAAGTGTTCTAGTCAGGACAAATTTGTAAGAAATGAAGATATTTCATCGGAAATTAGTTTTTATTTGTTTGTTCAGGATGACTGAAATGTCATTTAAGATGTCACTTTTCAACTTTCAGATACTTAATATACTTCTGGCTCTGGGCTTCATTTGAGGAGGGGGAAATCAAAATGCTGAAAGAAAATTTGAAAAGAAGCCAGTGGACTGGAATTTCATAAAGAAACAATTATGTTTCTTAGTGTTCTATAAGGAGTGGTGCATTTCAGCAGTGGTGACAGTGGGTCACCTCTGCTGGTGCAGATTTTATGAGAGCAGCATGCAGGTTCTTGTTCATTGCTGGCAAATATGCATAGCTAATAGAGGTGACTATGTTGAAAAATAGAGTTTTGTAGCTGAGAATTTGTTCTATGAAACAGTATTATTGTGCTCTTTGTGTCAGTTGTAGTTTCCATAGAAATAAATAGGATGCATTACTTTTGGAGCGACCTATGTACAAGAAGATCCTAAGTAGCATTTTTCTGAGAATCTGTGTACAGATCAATCTTCAGCTCATTTGGAGGTTCCAGTTTAACAGGAAGATTTTGGCAGTTTAATGTGTTTCCACTCAAAACTTAATAGTTTCTTATTTGTCTGTTCTTTCATGTGAGTCAGTCTGGAAAAATTTGCTTCTTAGGAGGGGTAAAATGTATTTGGTAGTATAGCCTGAATTTGACTAAAAGATGTTCAGTTAAAAATAATGTTTTAAATATCAGTACACCTTTGCCAGAGGAAATAAAGGAATGCTAAGAACCAAATTAAACTTTTGTACCTTTGAACTTGAATTAGTACGTTGCTCCCACTAGAAATAATCAATTTAAAAAGAGAAAAAGGGAAAAAGGAGGAAAGTTTTCTTAACTGTCAATATGCAACAAAACATTCTATTTCAGTTCAGCAGTAATATATGACTTCAAGAAAGTATGTGTAGATTTTCTCTGTATTATTTCCCTTTTTTTTTTCTTTCTTTTAAAATCTTCAAGGTGCATTGGGTTTGGTCAGAACTACTTTTCTGTGACTTCACCATTGCCCTGAGAAATCTAACATCTGCTCAGCTTTACATCCAATAAGTTTTGTACACAGTGATAGACAATATTTTTTCAACAAATAACAGACTGTATATGGAAAATTCTGTTTGGTATGTCTTTAATTATAAACTGCCTTATGATTAAATCAAGTAAGAAGTATTGGCAGGAAAAGAAATTGACTGTTTTTCTCCATGAAAGAATGTACATGATGACACAAAATTAGAAATAACATTTTTACTTTTTCTCCCTCCCACTCTTCCAGCAATTACTTCTTTGTGGAGTCACAGTCTTTCGGTATAGTTGTCAGGACTCAATGCTGAAAGTTGACACTGCTCCTGCATATTAACTCCTCTGGAGCACTGAGAAATAATGTCCAAAAGATGCACAAGAAAACAATATTTTATGCTTGGAATAATCTGGTATCTACATACCTGTCGCTCTCCCTTCCATTTTAAAGCTTTACGGGACATTTTGATTTTCTGATTTTAGGGGTGTGCTCTAATAGCAATATTTGTCTGAAAATTTTAAATATTATCTTAGTTTAACGTTACAATATCAATTCTAAATATTATTAATTTTTGAGCTAAAGTGATTAGCTTGTTATTTCATGCTTTGATATAAAAGGGTCTTGAAATTTCTTCAATTTGCAAATCTGATGCCAGACTGGGAAAGTTCTTGTTGTTCTTGTTGCCTTACTAGTAATCTTCCAGGAAAACACACATGAAAGGGTCAAAAAAAAAAAAAAAAAAAAAAAAAAAAAGGAAAAAAGTAACAACAGAGGATTAGTTTGGCAGAGAAAAAAAAATGCTTCTTTCTTCATATCTTAGCATGGAGATCACTGGAGTAACGTCATTCTCAACTTTTTTTCATCTAAAGTTTTAATTGAAACAAGCATACTTAAGCCATATATTCAAGGCTAAATACATAAAATGCATACCCCCATGATGTAAAATACATTCTGTGAGTTGCCTTACACTTTAAATGGATACTTAAAACAGAATAGAAAAGAGCCAAGAATTACCATTTTCACTCACTGTTTTAACACCATGTTATTATTTTGTCATATCTTGTAACTAAAGCGGCATTATATGTAAGAAATCAAAACAGCATTTCTAGATATTTATACAACTTGCTATTTTCAGTGACACATTTACTTTGTTCATGTATTTCTCATTCTCTTAGATTTATCTCTGATTCTTGTTCAAGTTCGATGCCTGGATATCTGAATGTCATTTTTATCTATCCAGACTCATCATTTTTATTTTAAATATGATCTTATTGGATTCGTAATATTGAATTTATTCTTTTTTTTTACCCTGAGCAAATATTTGACAGAACCTGTTCTTAATTTGTAGTATTCAATAAGAATTTTTAAATTATTCTCAGCTTCTCTTTCTCATGTCAGTTTTCTTTGCTACTTGCTCCCATATCATGAACAAATTAAGCATGAAAGCTGAAGTTGGACATTTTTATAAAATAATGTTACCATAGCTACAAAAAGTACTTTCAGTTTATCAGCTTCAGTGAAAATAAAAGGTGAGTTATATAGGATTCTGAACAACTACAGAGAGGATAATCAGACAAAATCAATCTGCATCAATAATAGAAGAAATATGAAACAAAGATAAATGATGGTGAATAAAGCAGTCTGTTATTTCCTGGAAAACTAAAAGCTGCATAAAAGGTGAAGGTGCTGCAGATAATACAGATAAAAATTCTTATATTTAATAACTAACATTTCAAAGAAAAAAATGCACAATATATATGCAAATTTATGTAGAAATACAAAGTTATATATATTATATAATTTGTATAAGGGATTAGGATTTTCCAACGGTAGCGATTCAGGAGCATCTATTTGCTATGTACTAATTTGTCTATCAAGACACTGAAAGGCTTTTTGTGTGTGTTCCTAATAGCAAGTGTAATGAAGCCAAATGTGGAACAAAGTGTCATAATAATTTTTGGTTTTGATATATTCTAAGAAGCTTCTATCCTGCTCACAGGGATTATTTCTACAATCTAGATATTGAATACTAGTTCAGAGTGACATCCAAGAAAATTCCTGGACAAATGGATATAGCTTTTGAGCTTCAGTGGAATTAACACAAATACATGAAGAAATGTTTGTAAATAGTGTAGACTTCATTCACTCCCTGTTGAATTTTTCACTGGAATATTAAAATAGAATCTGTGATATGTCTCTAGTGATCAGAGAGACACCACTCAGAGAGGAGATTTTAAACGAATATTAATTTTGCAAGGAATCACTGGATTCTATAAGTTTTTGCAAACTACTGAATTACTGTGTCATATTCCCTGTGCATAGGCTTTAATTCTTTGATAATTTGCGGAAATTCAACTAATATGTATTTTTGACATTAAGAATTTCTTAAACAGAAGTATAACAAATGAATGTATGTTATTAGTACGTGCATACATAAGTGTTTTCCAGTAAAGCAAAGAAACAGAATATTATATGTGTTGGGTTTTTTTCTTAATAATTTAGAAATCTTTATTCAAAGTTGATTAAATTGAGCACCTTGATTATGGAGTTCTTTGTAGAGGTAATAGATGAGGTAATTATACTCTTCAGGATTTTTAGCATAAAAATGACTATTTGGGTCATAATTCATTTGCTTTTCAAATGCCATGTATTTTAATTTGGAACTTTCATCCACTTTTAGATTATTACTTTCCTCCATGACTTGTCACTATGGATAGTGCATGCTACGGAAAGATTGCTGGAAATTAAGTGCAGTATTTACAAGAAGATGCAAAGACAATACTAAGTTTCCATTACTTTAACTTTACTGGTTTGTTTGTTTGTTTGTTTGTTGTTTTTAATTGTTGTTTGTCTGCTTGGTTACTTGCTTTTGGTTTTTCTTTTTTTTTTTTCTCTTTTTTTTTTTTTTTCCATTGTAGACAGAAAAGTTTCACACAGCTGCTCTCTGTCACTCCTACTCAGCAGGATGGAGGTTGAAGGGGTGGGAGTATAGAACAAAATGATTTTAAAGAAAAAGCCATGAAGACTTGAGATATAAGTAGTTTAATGGATACAGGAAAAAAAAAATGCTAAGGCAACACAAAAGAAAAGGTGAGAAAAAAAATTAATGTCCATCAGTAAACAAAGTTGAACCACATCTTGAGAAGCAGGGCCTCAATACAATTTCTCAAGAAGCAGACAATTCCCTAATGAGAGCTCTCCCTTCCACTTCTTCCATTCAACTTTTTTTTGATGAGCACAATCTCATAGGTTACAAGATATACTCCAGTCTGCACCAATGTGGCCTCAACTTGAATACTGTGTGAAGTCTTGGTACCACAACATAAGAAACTAAACTAAAGGAGGGCTACAAAGACTGTGAAAATTCTAGAAAGTAAGATGTATGAGCAGAGAGGCTGAAGTCACTCTATTCAACCTGAAGGGAGAGCTCATGGCAACCTACACCTTTTTCATGAGAAGTAGATGATCATGCTGATCTTACTCTCTTGCAACAGTGGCAGGACCTGAGGGAAAGACATTCAGCTGTGTCAGAGGTTGCATATTAGGAAAATGGTCTTTGCTGAAAGGATGGCTGGGCACTGGAACAAGGTCCCCAGAGCCTCAAGCCTGACAGAGTTTAGGAAGAATTTGGATGACACTCTCAGATATATGGTTTGATTTTTAGGTGTGTGGAGCCACGACTTGAACTTAATGATTTGTGGGTCTCTTCCAACATGAGATATTTTATGATTCTATGATACTTTGATCCCTTCAGTTAGTTTAGATCAGCTGTCCTGGTGATGTCTTTGCCCCACCTCTTGGCCAACCCCAGCCTACTAGCCTTCATGGGAAGTGGCTTGGAGAGACAGCCTAGATGCTGTGTTAGCACTTCTCAGCAATAGCCAGAGTATTGATGCAATACCAATGCAGTTCTAGCTACACAGTGCAGTATAGAATGCTAGGGAGAAAACTAACTGTCCTAGCCAGACCCAGTAGGTTTTCTGACCTTTATTTGGTCATAATTTGTTCTCTTACATATGAGATCATAGCAAATAGTCACAAAAATTCATCTAATAAAGAATCAAAGAATCATAGAATCCTTAGAGTTGATACGACATATAGTCTGGTTGATTTCCAACAAATATATAAGTCCATCTGCAGTGTCATCAATCTGCATCTTAAAATAAGATAAGCCATGGGAGTCCAACCTTTTGGCTTGCCTTGGCCAGACTGAGTGAAGAGGAATTGTCTTGGTCTGCATATACATGGGTCACTCTGAAAGCAATGTCTCCTATTTATTTTCACGGTAACTACAACAGATACAATGAGCATAGCATGTCTGTTTGATGGAGCTAATTCTCAGTTACCAAAAGTTGTTTTTCAATATAGGCACCTCCATTAGCTATGCATTTTCCCCACCAGTGAACAAGAGCCTGCATGCTGCACTCACCAAAACCTGCACTATTCGGGGTGACCCACTGTCACTGTCGCCACTACCGAACCACCACCCACTGACTCACTGTGCTCACATCTACTGTTTGGTCTCCATAATCATTCAGGCAGGTTTTTTTCTACATGGAGAAATTCAGTGCCACACTTTTGATTCATCCATGCCTCCATGTCGTTTTGTCAGACTGCCTCTCTGCTGCAATCTGTTGCATGACCACAAAATGTAATGGAATATTGATAGGCAGGTTCAACCACTAATGCCATACCATCACCATCCACCTCTGACTTCATGGGCCAACACAATAAAAAAGGGGGGCATTACTTTCAGAGCAGCCTTCATAAAATATGTAAATAATTGTCATGGTTTTGTAATTTTTGCTATTGGTATTCCACATTGTAACATCATGTGGGGCACAGAGAAGAAGAACTACACATCCCAGAGGACTTCACAGTCAAAGAGGAAAATACGTCACGGAAGCAACACTCTCTCTCACTGCCTGGCAGCAGGTGTGGGTGTGCTTCCAAGCCGTGCGCCTTCAATTTCAAAGTAGGCTTCTCGGTCTTTGGAAACCTCTCTCTCTCTCTTATTTTACTTGATTTATTAGCCTCAATTTTCAATTAGATTATATTATATTGTGTTATCTTGCATTCCGAAATCATAGTTAGTAAAATAAGTTTTCCTCCTTAGATCGTTGCTGCTGCTCTGTTTGTTTCCTTGAGCCCAGCTCCCATCTCCCTACGCCTTTTCCCTTTTTTTCCTTCCCATTTTCAGGGACCGGGGGGCCCATGGGCCTACTGCCCCCCTGTCACGGACACAGATTGATCTAGATAACTCCATGACAATAATGTTGCTTCTTATTTAAGAAGAGAGCACCAAAAAAACATAAAAGTAGTGGAATATTTGATCTTGTTTTTGTGAAACGAGTACACCAGTCTGGTTCGATAGAAGTGGTTGCAAATCTTTGTGAGTTCTCAAGATGTTGGTCGGATTTTTTTTGACGAAATTTTACTCTTCCTGTACTTCATCCTTGGGAATAATTGTTCATTAATATGCTTACTGACAAAAAGCAACGGCATGAATAAGGTGTGATTGTGAAGCAAGGGATATTTTTTTCTAGTAAGATAACTCTTATGAAAGTCTGATAAAGAGATGTGATCAAATTTTTTAGTTGAATGTCTGCAGCTTTACATTCTATTTGAAAATTATGTTTATATTGACCAAAAGTGGAGTCGCAAACATAATGTGATGATGTGTTCTGCAATCTTGAAACATATTCTCAAATTCTTTTCTCAGAACATAAAGGATGGTTGCATATTTTTCACAATTCACAAGGCTGTGTTTATCCAGAGTATCAAAATGCATACAATCGTTTGCTGTAACTAGTTAACACTGCACTATGCCTTCCCCGTGTCGTAGTTCCAGCTCAGACAATTCCGATTGCACACCAATGTGTGGTTTTTGTTGAGTGATGGATATGCACTTTGGGCTAGGCTGGGCAGCTCAGTGGGGCAGAGCCACCACCATGATGGTGTGGGGCAGGGTGTAGCCACACGACAGGTTAGGCTGGGCCACATGCATCCTTCGGGCCGCAGGTTGGACATGCCTGAGACAAGCAATTAGCCCATTCTTCTCCAGTCTCTTCTTCATATTTTTTTGCAATCTTGATCTTTCCCTCAAAAAATTAAAATCAATAAATCAATAAATCACCATAACTGATGTCTACTAGTATTTTTAAATTTTGCTCAGTAATAAAAATTAAGAGACCTGTAATTCAAATTACATATGAATAAATCCACAATAATCATAATACAAGGAGATTTATGAGAAATGTCTTAAAGTATCGTACTTCATGTTAGCATGTTTCTATGATTTTTAAAAATGCACAAATTAAAAATTTGAAAATTAAAAATTAAAACACAATAATGAAATGAAAATAAAACCACCAAATTCTCTTCTCTTGAAGACTGGTTGTTTGGTACATACACACTCTGAACTTCTACTTATGAGACTAAAAAATACTCAGAGCTGATACTTTTTTTTTTTTTTTTTAGTATATATTTTTACATTCTTTTCCCCTTTCATCTTCAGATTCATTACGCTGATTTTCTCTAATACTAAAGCTCTCTTTCATAACATCTCTCTTCTTACATCTACATTCAGAGTGTCTGACATTTCTTTCTGGGTGGTTCACTGATGGCTCAAGACAAGTATTGTTGAGAGAAAAAAAATGTCTTTTTTTGTACCTATCCCTGGAAACTAAAGAGTCTCTTTCTACTTAAGCTTCCCTGCATTAGCTAAAAGTTAACAAATATTTCTTAATTACATTTTCATTTATACAAAAATTTTAAGAGGTGCTGCACCACATTTTCTCACTAAGAGAACAAAGAAAAATTATTATATATTTTTCTGTATACTAATATTTTCTTATGCTCATTACTTTGTTCTAGACAATACTTCACTCATCTTGTAAAGAAGATAAGTAAGTTTTCCTTGTTTGTCTTACCTTCACTTCCTTTAATCTCTATTTTCTCTCACTTCTGCAGGCAGCTTCTAATTCTTACCTTCAATGTCTTCCTCAGTTTCATTGTGTTTTTATATTTAATCCTCTAGGCTGACCAAACTGAGTGACTTCAGCTGCTCTTCAAATGTCCTGTGTTATAGATTCTTCACCACCTTTGTAGCCCTCCTTTGTATGCTCTCTGATAATTTTTGTGCCCTTCTTATACTGTGGCACCCAAAACTGCTCAGAGTACTCAACATGTGACTGCATCAGTGCAGAGCAGAGTGAGACAAGCATTTCCCTCAACCAAGCAGCAATGCTTTATCAACTAGCAATGCTGTGGAAATGAGCCTTTCTGAAATACGACTTATCTGACCTGCTTTCAATTTTCAAGTGATAAAGAAAATATCCAAGAAGAAAGTAGGAGAATGAAGTAGTGCCCAGTGTAGATCAGATTCATAATCACCTAAGGAATGTGGATTCATCAGGCCCGAGGAAATGCATCTTAGGATTCTAACAGAACTGGCAGATTAAGTTGTTAAACCACAATAGTTGGGAAGTTGTGCCAGTCTTGTAAATTTCCCAGTGACTGAAAAAGGGAAAACATAACTCTACTTTAAAAAAAAAAAAAAAAAAGAAGGAAGAACTAAGGGTCCACAAGCCAGTCAGTCTCACCTGTGTATTGAGCAAGATCATAAAGCACACCAAGCTCAAATCTGTGCTAAGACATACACAGAATAAAGAGGTGATTGGTAACAGCCAGGATGGCTTCACTAAGCCTAAATCATGCCTGCCCATTTTTTGTCTCTAAACTGAAGAGACACGAATTTGAAGGATGACCTGTTTGGTGGATAAGGAATTAGGAAGATGGTTGTATCCAAAGAGTTGCAGTCAATGACTTGAGACCAGTGACAAGCGACATACCTCAGGATTCTGTTTTGGGACTGGTATTTAACATTGTAGTTGATAAAATGGACAATCATTGAAGATTACACCAAGTTATGTGATGCAGTCAACACGCTTGAGGAAAAGGATGACATCCAGAGCAACCTTGACAAAGTTGAGAGGTGAGCCCATGGAAACGTCATAAAATAAAACAAGGCCAAATAAAGGTTCCTGCACCCTGATCAGGGAGATGAAAAATATGAATACAGACTGGAGATGGGTAGACTGAGATTAACCTTGCAGAGAAATATTTGGGGGTGGATGAAAAACATGACATGACACGGTAACATGTACTGGAAGAAGATGATGATGCCTTATCTCTGGAAATATTCAGGTCAGGTTGATTGGGACCTTAGAATCATAGAATCATAGAATCACCAAGGATGGAAAAGACCTACAAGATCATCCAGTCCAACCGTTCACCTATCACCAATAGCTCCCACTAAACCAGGTCCCTCAACACAACATCCAGTCGTTCCTTGAACACCCCCAGGGTCAGTGACTCCACCACCTCCCTGGGCAGGCCATTCCAGTGCCTGACCACCCTTTCTGAGAAGTAATATTTCCTAATGTCCAGCCTGAATCTCCCCTGCCGCAGCTTGAAACCATTGCCTCTAGTCCTATCACTAATGACACGAGAGAAGAGGCCAACCTTGAGCAACCTGATCTAGAGGAAGGTGTCTGTCTTTGGTGAGGGATTGGAACTTCGTGATTTTGAGTACCCCTCCAACACAAACCATTCTATGATACTGTGATTCTATGATTCTATGATCTACTTAACAAAAAAGCGTTTCCTTTCATTAAGAGAGATGTTTAACAGATAAATTTAGAGCTAGATATATGTAAGTATATAAAGTTAATATATAAAATTGTCCAAAGAATAGACAGGAAAATAAACACAGCAATCTAGCCAGCTCCTTACAGATTTCTGATTTAAACTCTCCTTTGTGAACGCCAGGTGCCTATAAGAAATATACACTAAATCTCATGGAATATCATTTTATGCCTTTTTTATCAATCTGATCTCTCATGTTTTTTGTTAAAACTGAATTCATTGAAAAAAATTCTGTTCAGTGTTGATTTTCTTCATTTAGTATTGACATATTTCAATGTTTGGAAGTATACTAAATCAAGTAACTACAAAATAATTTAGTTATGACAAGGAAAAATGTGGTAAATTGATTGAAATAAGCGGTATATTTATGTCACACTGTTCTTGTGTTCCTTGCTATCAACTTAGTCACGTATAAATACAACATACACAGCTTTGACATATTTGACATATTTTCAGTGTTGCTCTAATAAGTTAGTAGTTACAATTATATATTACCTGGGTGACATTTATACATTTTCGAAAATTACTTCTTGACAAGTTAAGCACCAGTTCCGTTTTATAGTGGGCTATATTACTTCACGTGAGAAACTAAAAGCTTTCAGGAACTAAAGCACTGTATAATAGTTTTGTATGTTGCTAACTTTGGTTTTGTAAATAGAGCCTTATTTATTTTTTTAACCTTATGTTTCAGCACGAAAGAAAATAAGGAATACCAAGTTTGCCCTAAAGAAGAATAACTATCTCCAATAATAGAGAACATTTTCCCTTCAGCAACTCTTAGCAAACTATAATCACTTTCAGAAACTACTTGCACATAATCCACTCTTAAAATTTAATTTTAAAATGTGAACTAAATCTGAAGAAGACAATATTATTTTATTAATAAATTTCATTTTTAATATGCCTAATCTGATCGACTTCTAAAATTGCAGTGTCTTAACTTTTTTAATGAAAGAACATTACAAAGTACACACAGAGAAATAAAAAATAATAAAGATTCTTGTACTGAAAACTGCCTAGGTTTTGTAAGAGAAACATATATTGTGTATATAGATGCATATTTACGCTATTCCATTGACAAAACTGTCCACAAATCTTTATTCAAAGACTTTACTGTGTGCTTCTTATGAAATTGAGGATCTCTATCAAATCCATTGCAAAACACAAACCAGACAAGAACAAGAAAAAATTCAAAAGACTTTGCTTGTTTTGTTTTGCTTTTAACTTTGATGTATCATGACATATATTCTCTGCCTGAATTCATAGAATCTGGAAATATATCCATATTCTCAAGACAAGGAAATACTTAAAGGATTTCAGTGCCAAATTCTAGCTATTTGATTTTTTTTCTCATGTACAAATTATTATGATGATTATTATTAATTATTGAATTATTGAATTATTAATTATTTTCATTGATATTTTATAATTGAATATTGATATTTTATAACTGAATTATTATTAATAATTCAAGTATGGGAATTATTTTTTTACTATGATGTCATTGTTAAAAGAAACGGTAATGAATACTATATCAACATATCAAAGTCTTTTAAAAACTCGTGTTTAAGTCATTTTTTCATTTACATTAAGGAAAAGTCATTTAGTCAGTTTGAATCCACTTTTAGTGTCATTTTAAATAATATTTTCACTTTTACTGAGATATGATGGGTATTAGATCAAATATTCTGTGGTAATGGAAGTTACATCAAACCTACTACTGATACCAAAAAACTTTTAAAACATAAGT
This sequence comes from Alectoris magna, assembly GCA_030625065.1. Taxonomy (NCBI): domain Eukaryota; kingdom Metazoa; phylum Chordata; class Aves; order Galliformes; family Phasianidae; genus Alectoris; species Alectoris magna. The sequence continues at coordinate 69,539,946 of CM060560.1, forward strand.
TTGTCAAAAAAGATTCCAAAATAGTTCTAAAAAAATATATTTTTCATAAACTTTCTTCACTGAAATCATTTTCATTGAAGTCCTGTAGTTCTATATTCATCATTTCATTTATAAGATGTTCCCTAAATTATCTAAGATCAGTATACCATCAGTCCAGTTATTACCAACACTTCAACTTTTTCAAATGCTTTAATGTTAGCTGTTTTCTGACTATGTAGAATTTTTTACCACTTTGTGACTTACTGAAAATCATTAGCAAGGATTCAACTTATTTGATTGAAACTTTAAAATGCGAATTATCTTACTGGTGACAGTAGAGTGAGAATGTCTCATGGGCCCACTGAGCTAGAAATAATTCACCCTTGTGTTGCCAGTACAAGTCTATTTGAGCCGCCTTAATTCTGGCAGCTTGGTCTAACTTGTGGTTGTTTTGTTGTTCCTCAGTAGCCCAACTCTTGGGCACATGAGCATCTACGTGACACACCTTTACCACCATACGCTTTATTCAGGCAGCAATGTCTTTCCACAGTTCAGGAGCCACAAGAGATTCACAGTTCAAGAGATTGTGTCTCTTTGTTATTAGTGGGTGGAGACATGGCAGTGATTTTGTTATCACATCCATCGGGATGTGATGATGTCCATCTTGCCACTTTAGACCTAGGAACTGAATTTCCTGGGCAGGTCCTTTCACTTTGCTTTGTTTAATAGAGAAACCAGCACGCAGAAGGATCTGGATTATTTGCAGTCCTTTCTCGAAACCTTCCCTTGCTGTGTTGCCCCACACAATAATATGTCATCAATGTACTGTAAGTGCTCAGGAGCACCACCCTGTTCCAGTGTAGCTTGGATCAACCCATGGCAAATGATTGGGCTGTATTTCCACCCCTGGGGCAAATGGTTCCAAGTATACTGAATGCCCCTCCAAATGAAGGCAAATTGTGAACTACAGTCTGTGGCCAAAGGAATGGAAAAGAAGGCGTTAGCAATGTCAATGGTGGCATACCATTTAGCTGTTTTTGACTCCAGCTCGTACTGGAGTTCTAACATGTCCAGCACAGCAGCACTCAGTGGGGGTGTGACCTCATTCAGGCCACTGTAGTCTACTGTCAGCCTCCATTCTCCACTGGCTTTACGCACTGGTCATATGGATCTGTTAAAAGGTGAGTGAGTTTTGCTGATCACTCCCTGACTCTCTAGTTGACGAATCAACACATGAATGGGGAGCAAGGAATCCCTGTTGGTGCAGTACTGCCACCTGTGCACCGTCTTTGTAGAAATTGGTACCTGCTGCTCTTTTATGTTGGATGATGCAGGTTGGGAGGAAGCCAGTTGGGAATCCTGGTCCCCATCAGACGTATCTGGTACCACCACAGATCCATCAGCATTAAGCATGTTATCTATTATATCTTCTTCATTGCTCTCTATTCTGTCCAGTTTTTCACTCACTTCTGCAATGGCTGAAACACAAGCTTGTAGAGGGGTTAAATGTAACTCAAAGTCTTGAAGTTTATTAATCAGTTCGTTTATAAGGGGCCTTCTTTCCCCTCTGCCATACACTGCTGCAAATGTGTTGGCATACCTTTCTGGTGCAGTCTTTGTGAAAATACGCCACATATTTGGTGTACACCTGACACTCTCAGGATCTTGCTCTTGATCTGGCTCATCAGGAATGAAAGTGGGGCTATGTAACATTTACACCACAGTGTATTCTCTCGAATAACGGATGCCATTTTCCATATCAGTCTATTTTTTTTTCTCAGGCATCAGATCATCTTTGAAGGGGTATCTTTCATGGCTAACAATGCCCACTTCCAGAGGGTGAAAGCCTAGTTCTGGCATGTACTAATACACCTGTCAATGGCTGAGTCCCTAGCAATGCCACCCAGTTGGCGAGCTTCTTTACTATCTATCTAGCCACACACTGTTGGCCCCATTGTCCCAACATCGAAGTAACCAGGTGACAATAGCCTCCTTTGGGTAGTATGAAAAGTCTTTTCTCAGACCTCTAATTTCATTCATTTTCAGAGATCGATCAACAATAGTAACAATATCTTGCTCACCTCCTACTCTTTCAGGACTTCATGTTACTCCTCAGTGTTGGTGACCGCAATCTTATTGAGGGCCCCTCCCCTGGACTCAGGGGCACTTCCCCTGGATCTTGGAGCTGCTCCTCTGGACCTCTTTCCTCCTCTTCTCTTACAGTGCCAGCTTCCTCTACTTTTCCCTCCTCCTCTTTCTTCTGTTCTAACTGAGTCGAGATTCATTTCATTTTCCGTCCTCTTACAGTGGCAACTGACATCAATTCTGGTGCCTGCTGTTGTTGATCATGTTGGTCAGTTCCAATGCTCTCACACTCCAGCTCAGCTCGGAGTCTGTCTTGTTCAATTATGAGGATATTTAGTTCAGATTCGAGCATGGCTTGATGAAACTAAATTCTATGTAGTTCATTTTGGAGACTGAATTTGTCATGCTGGAAGTCATCTTGCTCAGTTCAGTCTACATCCCGCTTGGACTTGAGGATGTCCCTCTCAGACCGGAGGGTGTCTCACTCAGACTGACAGGCATCTCGCTCAGATAGGAGGGAGTCCGTCTCAAATTGGAGAGTGTCTCTCTCGACTAGGAGACTCTCTCTCGGAGCCTGGAGATTCTCCCTCTCAGCTCAGAGTCTCTCCTGGAAGGATTCAAAGGAGAGACTGGGAGCCTGCTTAAAAATCCCAAGTTCTGTAAAATTAGCAGCTCCCTCTGCAAACTGGTGTAAAAGAGAAAATGGAATCATTTTTTATTTTTTTTTTTTTCTCTTTACAGAAGCAAGATATCAGTGCTCAAAGTTTACAAATATCATCACAGAATATTGGCAGTCCTCCTGGACTTTCAAGGTCAAGTTTTCAGTGAGCACCTGCGAAAGAGATAAACTTTTCCCAACGAAGCTAACGAAACTCTCCAAGAGCAGAGAGAGAGATTCATTCTAAAAACCTAAAAAGCAGTTTTGCCCGCATTCTCCACCAAGAATGTCAACAGTTTATGGGCTGGTTCAGCCCAGTTCTGTGACAAGTGGGACGGAGGGATTTCACAAAATCCGCACCTCCAGAAAAGGGAAACAGGGGACCTCAAAATAATTTAAAACAGCAGCAACGATCTGAGGAGCAACAAACAAATCTATTAAATATGGTATCAGAATGCAAGATAACACACTATAATACAATATAATTAGAATTGAAGCTAATAAATCAAATATAATGAGAGAGTATCTGAAAGCTGTAGGCCTTACAGTAATACCTAAATGATGTGCGCAGTTGGGACAGGCAGCAGCAAGGAGAGGTGAAGGAGAAGAGTGAAGAAGCCAATCAGGTGACCTTGCCAGGAGTTTTATCTCCTCTCTGACCACAAAGCCCCCTGGGGAATGTAGTTCTCTTCCGGACAGGTACCCAGAACTGGAGCATTAACACTTTAACACCAAATGCACTACATGATGTTATGATGTGGAATACCAGTAACCAAAATTCATAAAACCATGACAATGCATATAATTATTTTCTCACTTTGGAACAATGTGTTAGTATCAAAATCCAAGTATGACCAATTAAGAAGATATTTCTTTAAGCAATATTAATTTATATTGGTTTATATGTAATTTCCTTAGAACAGTCATCCAAAACTAATTGAGAAGAAATGAAAAATCAAAATTGGCCATTGAAGTCACTATAAATATCTCAGGATATCTGGATTGATAACAGAGCCAAGTTCCAAATTTTAGTAAATATTCATGTAGTTTCAGAGCTTGAATTTTAGGCAACAGCTTACCTAGGGTTTTCCACAAATGCCATGATGATAAATGTGACTAAGACAGATACTTAATATCCACGTTTTATATAATAGGTTTTAAAATTAATACTTAAGGACAGTCTATATGTTTTTTGCTTTTGCTTTTTTTTTTTTTTTTTTTTTTTTCAAAAGGGAAGCTCTAAATTACATGATAAAATGACACAATATAACATGACATAACATAATACTACTAACTGGGCAAAAATATTTTTCTTTAATCTTATTTCCTGATTGTATCTTCTGTTGCTTGGGAGTCATGATGCATGATAATAATACTGAAGTTTACTGACTCACTTGATTTTCTGCAGAAACTGTCTCAGAGGAATCCTAACTTGTTCCTAGGGTATGAGCAGGTTAAAATGAACAGACCTTCACATAAGAGCTTCGAGAGGAAGGAAGATATTTCCAGGATAATAAAACCAGAAAACAGAGAGTATTTCCAGGCTAACTGTCCCACGATGGATATAAGACTTGGAAGAGCCTCATGTTTTTTGCCTCACAGCCTGACTTTTCTATTTTCATTCTTTTACTCTCAAGAATTTCAGCTGTAGTACTGCACTTTAACTACAAAACATATGGGAGTGTGAGCACTGAGCACAGGGAAAGGAAGATACATCAATCTATGGATCTCTGTTGTGGTGTTACATCTTTGAGAAAGAAATTTCATCATTTTAGAATAACCTGGCAAGCATCTGAATACCACAAAACCTTTGGCTCACTCACTCCCTAATCAGTGGTATGGGGGAGAGAAAGAACGGGGAAAAGAAAAAAAAAAAAGAAAAAGAAAGAAAGAAAAAAAAAAAGAAAAAAAAAAGGAGTTTGAGATTAAAAGTGTTTACTAGGATAGAAACAGAGGAGAGAAAAAACAGCAATTTTTATAGTAATTATATATATATATATATATATATATAAAACAAGTGATGCACGATGCAATTTCTCACCATTTCCTAATCAGTTCCCAAGAAGTGATTGCCCCAACTGTTATGGAATATCTCTTTCTTTGGCTAGTTTAGGTCAGCTGTCATGGTTTTGCTCCCTCCCAGCTACTAGTGGACTCCCAGCCTCCTTGATGTCAGGACAATACCAGAAGCTGAAAAACTTAGAATCGTAGAATCATAGAATTGCTCAGGTTGGAAAAGACCTTAAAGATCATCAAGTCCAACTGCAGCCTAACCATACTACCCTAACTCTAGCAACACACTGCTACATCGTGTCCCTGAGTATCACATCCAAAGAGTTTTTAAACACATTCAGGGGTAGTGACTCAACCACCTCCCTGGGGAGCCTATTCCAGTGTTTAACAATCCCTTCTGTAAAAAGTTTTTCAGATATCCAACCTGAATATACCCTTGCACAACTTGTGGCCATTTTCCCTTGTCCTGCCACCTGTCACCAGTGAGAAGAGACCAACCCCATCCTTGAAGAGAACAATAAGGTCTCCCCTCAGCCTCCTTTTCCCCAGACTAAACAGCCCCAGTTCCTTCAGTTGTTCCTCATAGGGCATATTCTCCAAGCCCTTCACAAGCCTTGTTGCCCTCCTTTGGATCTGCTCCGGCACCTCAATGTTCATTCTGTACTGGGGTGCTCAAAACTGAACACAGTACTCGAGGTGAGGCTTCACCAGTGCCGAGTACGGGGCAGGATTACTTCCCTAGTCCTTCTCAACACAACATTCATGATGGTCATCAAGGCCAGGATGCCAATGGCCTTCTTGGCCACCTGGGCACACTGCTGGCTTATGTTCAGCTGACTGTCTATCAGTCCACTAATGTTCCTTTCCATCAGGAAGCTTTCTAGCCATTCCTCCCCAAGCCAGTAGAGTTGCCTGGGGTTGCTGTGACCAAAATGCAGGACCCAATACTTGGCCCTACTGAAACTCACACAGTTTACCTTGGCCCATCTATCCAGTCTATCCAGGTCCCTCCATAGTGCCTTTCGCCCCTCTGGCAGATCAGTGGTCCTGGGCCAGAGAGGCTGGAGGAACCAGCTGTGTTCTTCCCCTCACTTAACATTCTGCACAATAAACAAGTGTGAAGATTAGTCAAAGTATGCACCATTTTCCATCAAGTCCACGAATACCTTCAGATAGGTATTTGTCTTACATATAATTTCAAAATGCAGATAAGCTTTTGGGGTTTTATATCATCTGTTTTATATTATCTATGAGTATATATTACTCAGTATTAATGTATATATTACTGTACATAATGTATATTACTATGTAATACAGCTTCTTTGTTTTCTAACATCTATGAAAATTAACTACAATATAACAAATGAGGAAATTAGGAAAAAGGTGAGAAAAACTGCATTATAAGATTAAAATCTTCTCTTCTAAAAATCTTCAAAGGAAATGCCAATTATTTATACATATTACAAAATATGCCTACATTATGAAGGTGGAGACTGTGTTGATAAATAAGGAGGGAATCTGTGCCTGAAAATGACTCCTAAACTGGAGAGATTTCAGGTACTACTCAATAACTATTCCTCTGTGCCAGGAAAGATCATGGATCAGATCCTCCTGGAAGTTTTGCTAAGGCACGTAGGAGACAAGAAAGCAGTACAAGAGAGCCAGCATGACTTCACCAAGGACAAAACCTGCTTGACCAACCTTGTGGCACTCCATGATGGTGTATCTGCACCAATGGGCAAGGGAAGAGCCACTGTTGTCTATCTGCACTTCAGTATGACCTTTGACACAGTACCGCACAGTATTCTTACTTCCTTCAAAATGGAAAGATATGGATTTCATGAATGGACTGTTCAATGGACAAAGAACAGACTGCGGAATCAAATCCAAAGAGCGGTGGTCAATGGCTCAATGTCTGCATGAAGATCGGTGATGAGTGGTGCCCCTCAGTGGTCAGTGGTGGGACTGGTACTCTTTAATATCTTCATCAATGACATATCAGTGGGGTTGAACTCACCCTCAGCATTTTTACTGACAACACCAAGCTGTGGAGTGCAGTCAACACACCCGTGGGACAAGATGTCATCCAGAAAGGCTCGAACAGTGGGCTCAGGAGAACCTCATGAGGTTCAACAAAGCCAAGTGCAAGATCTTGCACGTGGGTCATGGCAACTCCTACTACCAGTATAAGCTGGGGGATGGAAGAACTGAACATAGCCCTTCTGAAAAAGGACATTGAGAGTCCTGGCAAATGAAAAGCTGGACATGAGACAGGAAAGTGATAGGACAGGGGGAAATTGTTTCAAACTTACACAGAGTAGGTTTAGTTTGGATATAGGAAAAAACTCTTTTACAGTTAGGGTGGTGAGGCACTGGAATAGGTTGCCGAGATGTGGTGGAAGCTTTGTCCCTGGAGATGTTCAAGGCCAGTCTGGACCAGGCTCTTAGAATCCTGATCTGGCTGTGGATGTCCCTGTTCATTGCAGGGGAGTTGGACTTGGTGGACTTTAATTGTTCCTTCCAAATATAAGGATTATCTGATTCCACGATTCTAACCCATGAAAATACTCAGGCTATTAAAAGAAAAGCAGAAAAATCGACTGGATATTTTCAACATCTAAGCATTCTGTGAAGAAGTGAAAAGTAGTATATCCAAATATTATTTAACTGAGGAACGGGAGCTTTTGTCTTGTTGAAATCCCCCAGCTTGTATTGGTAGTGGGAGTTGCCATGACTCACATACAAGATCTTGCATGTGGCTTTGTTGACCTTAGACATGAGTGCTGATTAGGATAGTAAGGAGGAATAAGTCTTCTATTTTTCTTCTACACAGCACAACATAGGGGAGTTTATTCCGTAAACACACAATTGTTTTTCCTGAATGATCTTCATTCCAATCTTTCTCTACTGAAAGAGATGAAATGTAGTTTTTGCTGAAACTGGTAGATTAGGAGGGAATAGCAAATTTTATGCCAGATTTGAAAATGTGTTAAAGGTACAGAAAATACTGCAGATGGAATGTAGGAGGATTTGATTGATTATAGTGAAGCTATATGAGAAATTGCTCGTAAATTCATTATGAATGTGATAATAAAGAAAAAAAAAAGACTTACTGGCAGAACCAAAAATTTACAGAATGTTTGATATTGAAAGGATCCTCCGCAGGTCATCTGATCCAATCACCCTGCTCAAACAGGGCCACCTAGAGCAAGTTGCCCAGGACTTGCCTAATATAAAAGTTACTAGATTCTGCTTGGAATCAAATAATTCCTAGAATTTTAAGGCATTTACATTTACACCAATAAAAATGCTTCTTGACTTGTGGCTGTTTGTTGTTGTTGTTTTTGTTGTTTGTTTATTTAATTTTTTGTTCATTTTAAATAGAGTAGCTACTTAAGACAAAAATGATCCTGGAAATAGTGATGAAAATTCCTTGTTCCTTGATGAGACACTAGAGCATGCACTGTGTCATTTATCTAGTCCAGTTAATCTTGAGTTCTCTCTTACAAAATTTAATTCAGAAAAAGGGAGTATATTTTCAGAAAATCAAGCTTAATGAAGCCATTTCAAGCTAGCTGATGTAAACCGTCTCAGGAACTAGCAAATAAGGATTTTGCAGTGCAGAAGACAGTTGGCCCACTTATACCAGACTTTAAATATCAAATAAGGACTACTGCACCAAGCCTATTTTTGGAGGTAAGGGTATTTCTCCAGACAAAGTATTATAGATCTGAGAGTTCAGCACTTATTCTAGGGCTTCACTGTCTCCTTCTGTACTCAAGGCCTTTGACTGGAGAAAAAGGGCAAAAATCTGAAGGAACTCTGTTGATAGAAAATCAGTCTTTGTGATCCCTACCTACTTTAGTAGTCTTATTCAAAGTTTTAATTTGTCTGCAGTCTACAAACATGAGGTAGCAGGAACTGAAGAGACTGCTTCTTAAACATCCTTATCCCATTGGACCTCATATGAAATCAGTTAATATCTATGGCACACACAAATTTCGTATACAGAAAATTCTTGTTACAGTATTAATCACTCATTATAATTACATTTAAAATTATAAAACTAATTACAAAGGAAGTGATACATATTATATGTCCCCTTAAGCAGCTATGGAATCAAATTATAACATCTTATTCTCAGTTAAGAATAGGCTATTTTTCCAATTTGTGAGACTACTCATGTGGTGCAATTTAAATACTAAAATATAAATTCCAGGTAGTCTGACAGAGAGGCATCCAACATAAAAAATGTTACATGAAATCACCTAACGTCATTTCCCTTTAACTGAAGGTCTAATAACAGCATCATGCTTAACTGTCTATTCATCAAAAGACACTGAAGATTTTCATCTCTAAAATGTATGTGAAACTGCTTAAGCAAAAATTTTTCCTGCTAGAAATGCAAAGGATGATGTAAATATGGAAAACTTTCTTTTTTATTTTGTCTACATTTTTTATGCACACATTTTATACCAGTGTAGTATAAAACAAAGAAACCAAAAAGTCTAGTTCCACCAGGGAAGCTTGTAGTCTTAGGTAGGTAAAGATTACTTCTTCAAGAATTTCCACATATAAAAAATCCTTGTGTTTTCTGATAGTTTTTCTTCATATTAATTCAACTGAAATTGTAGAATATAAAAGTTGAATAATCTTGATAAGAACCATATTAACTTATAAGAAGCATTACATTTTTTTTCTTTTTTAATTTCCATATGAGTTTAAACCTACAGTGTTTACTGTAACATACCAGTTAATTAATTCTTCATGTCTATATTTTTCATCGTGGATGATGATTACCATCTTGCTTCTTTTATTTTTCCTGTTTGTAAAGACAAACCATGAATAAACATTTTAAATGACTATATGATTTTTACATTAACTTCCATGGCATGCTGAAAAGAAACTAGTAGCTGTTAGATGAAATTTTCATTTTACACCAAGATCCAAATAAGAGAATGATTTTTGATAAACTAGATTCTTGGTTGTCCTTACATCAAAGATGAGTATTTCCAGTTAATGATATGAAAGACAGGTTATTCTCTTGATCCAGCTTCTTTTTTTTAAATGGTAATTAACATCCCATGGTTTGCTACTGGAATCTCAGGCAGAGTTATGCAGTTGTTCTATTCAATTTTAATTGCTCACTTACTCCTATGGTTTGTAATACTCAAACAAGAGGGTTTTTTTTTAGCTAAATCTAGTTTAGAAAAAAGACTAAAAGCTAAATTCCTTTTCATAGTTGAACATTCACAACAACACTTTTGAACACAGAAAGAGAAACCCACAAAGAAAAATCAATAGCAAAAATTCCAGTCCAAAAGAACTAACATAATCAAATGATAAATTTGCAACACTGTAGGAGCACCTGAAATAAGAAATTAAAACTGAAATATTAAATTAAGGAATTGGGAAGACTTGTTTCATCTTCCTAAGTACCCTATCTGTGTCTACCTTTGAAGACAAAACTACTAGATTCTACGCAGATTCATTTAGAGTGAATTTTTTGTCAAAATGCAAGGTTTCAAACTAGCTGAGTCACACATTTACTTAATTAATCATTGGAATTTCTGTGAATATCCGGAGTGTAAGAGATGAGATGCCAAGAGCTAGATGTGTACAAATGCTGGAAAATGGAACAAATAGAAGTTCTTGAAAACTTTACAGCAGTTCTTAACAGGTGATTTTTTATTATTATTTATTTATTTTTTTCCTGCAGAGAATCATAAATAATATAAGCTTGCAGAAATTTTTGAAAGACATAATATGACAACAGCTTTTGGAAATGGATGTACCCTATTGGTAATGATAGTGTTAAAAAGTATAAACAAAAATATATAGTTATTAAAGAAAACAAAGAAAAAGAAAAGAAAAAGCTTAATAGACTGAATTGCCTTTACTGAGTATAAAACCTTCTTTTCTTCTGTTCCGGTATAAATTGGTGTCATTTTGAAGCAATTTAATAGCAATCAAAATGGAATCAGAAAGAAAAGTAACAAAAGAAAACTTGCTGCTATGCTGTCAACAGTAGTTGTGTTCTCATCACATTTGACACTAAAAGACATTAGAGAAGGCTTGAGGACTTTTCATCACAGAATCACAAGCGTTCTGTGATTCTTTTGGAAGAAGTCAAAGCACAATAAATATTGTAAAATAGAGATATGCTTTTTTTTATGAAGATCAGAGTTAAATTTTGAAGAAATGGCAGGGAAAAAAATGTTGCATTTCATTTGTTACAACCATATCAATAGTAGATTGAAGCAAAACTTGATTTAACCAAAAAAGGAAACTTGACCATCAGAATTCATACATTATCTTTTCCATGGCACATTCATTTGGCAACCTGTTGAACCTTTTTTAATATCACCGTGTGAAACTAGTTCAAAGGTTTTTGTAATTTCAAAACATATTTAAACTGGGGAAATATCATCAGTTTTATTATAATGAATTTTTCAACTTAATACATGCATTCAGATTGAATGAATAATAATAATAATAAATCATTACGGAGGAGAAATAAATGTGTTAAATAGAATCATAGAATATCCCTAGATGGAAGAGACCCATTAGGACAACTAGGTCCAATTCATGAACTCACACTGAACTACTTAAAAATTAACAATAGTTTGAGAGCGTTGTCCAAAAACTTCTGGAATTCCATGAGTCTTGAATCTGTGATCTCTTCCTTGGGGAACCTGTTCCAGTGTCTGACAAACCTCCCAGTGAAGGATGTTTTTCCTTACATCCTATCTGAACCTCCTCTGATGCACTTCATGCCTTTCTTTGGGTCAGATCAATGATCACCATAGAGCAGAGATCAGCCCCTCCTCCTCTGCTTTCCCTTGTGAGGAAGCTGTAGGCACCCCTCAGTCTCCACTTCTCTAGGTGGAAGAAAACAAGTGACTTCAGACTCTCCTCTTACATCCTGCCCCCTGTCATCCTCCTTTGGACTCTCTCTGATAATTTTATGTCCTTCTTACATTGTGTTACCAAAACTGCATATGGTACTTGAGATGAAGCCACACCAGTGCAGAGTAAAATAGGACAATCCCATCACTTGACCAGCTAGTACTGCTGTGCCTGATGTACCCCAGGATATGTTTGGTCCTTCTGGCTGTCGGGGCACACTGTTTACTAATATTTAATACGTCATCAAGCAGAATTCCCAGCTCTTTTTCCATGGAGCTGCTCTCCAATCTTTCATCTACTAGTTCATACACACATCCAAGGTTGTTCCCATCCCAGGAGCAGAGTCCTGCACTTGTTCTTGTTAAACTTTATGTGGTTGGTAATTGTCCAGCCCTCTAATTTGTCAAGATCTCTCTGCAGGGCCTCTCTGCTCTCAAGGGAATCAATAGCTGCCCCTAATTTAGTATCATCTGCAAATTTCCTTTGTATGCATTTGATTCCCCTGTCCAGCCCATTTATAAAAATCTTAAAGAGGACTGTCTCTAAAACTGAGCCCTGGGGATTCTCACTAGTGACTGACTGCCTTTACTATGAATCTTTGTGCTCTACCCATCAGCTAATGTTCGCTGACTGCATTATGCACTTGTTTAGCTTTATGCTGGACATTTTTTCTTGCAAGATGCTGTGAGAAACACGGTATCAACAACTTTTCTGAAGGACTACAAAGCCCTGTGAGAAGCAGTAAGGGACTTAGGAGCTCAGGTAATTTTTTCATCAATCTTTCTGGCAAAAGGGAAGAAATTTGAAAGGGCCAGTCAAATCTGGAAAATCAACAAGTGATTACAGAGTTGACGACACAGCCAAGGACTATGAACTTTGAAAGAAGGGGCAGAAAACTTGAGAAGACTACAAGAATGTTCTGAAGTTATGAAAGGAGGAAATTAGAAAGCCTAGCTAGAGTTAAACTTGACCATGGCTGTGAAAGACAGTAAAAAAATGTTTTTATATGTACATAAACAAGAAAAATAAGAATATGGAGAATTTCCATCCTTTATGGGATGCAAGGAGGAAGTAAGGAGGAAAAAAACTGACAAGAGATGAGGAAATGACTGAGACAAGTAATGCTTTTGACTCAGTATTTATTAGTAAAACTAATTCTTTTTACTGTACTTATTCCACTGAACTGGAAGACAAGCAGGAGGCAAAATGAAGCCCTTGTGTTCCAAGGAGAAATGGTCAGTATCCTGTCATACCACACACCACTTGGACAATCAAAAATCTACAGGACCAGATGAGATGCATGCAAGAGTGCTGGTAGAAATATTCAAGAAATATTCAATAATGTGCTAGCATTCCTGTCTAATCAGGAAGTTCTCAGTTGGCTGGAATCTGGTGAATGACATTCCCATTTAAAAGAATGACAGAAAGGAGGATCTGGGGAATTAATGGCCTATCAGTCTGACCTTCCTGCCAGGGAAGGTCATGGAGTAAATTGAGTGTCATCACAGAATTTGTTGATCAGATCTAGACAGCATGAGTTTGTGAGTCCTGCCTCACTGATCTCTTTCCATAACAAGATGACTGGCTTAGTGGATGAAAAGGCTGTGGATGCTGTTTACTTGAAATCAGCAAGGCATTAGATATCATTTCCCACAGTATTCTCCTGGAGAGACTGGCTGCTCCGGGCTTGAATGGCTGTACTTTAAACTAGTCAATTAGAGTTCAACTCTAATTGAGCTTTAGCCGTACAAGTTTTCTACCTACAACAGTGAACAGCATCTATGTAATAATCCTGTATCACCTGTCCTTGCTGCCAGTGTTCATACATTTTGTTATTCTGCCTAAATTCTTGAAGCCGATCCCTGCTTAGCAAAGCTGGCCATCTGCCCTTCTTTTGTCGACTCAGAAATGTTTCTAAACACTGCCAAGTGCTACATTTAAACTTCATCCATATCTTTCTCTATCTCATCTTTAGTTTGCCCCATGTTTTGGATGGGGTGAAAGTGTTTGATGGCAGAACAGTTATTTGGAGATTTTCACTTTCCATCATATGTAGTGCAAAGTGGAAGGAAATGTAAAAAGGAAGAGAACAAGCCAGAAATTTGTCTGTCAGCTACATGTACTTATGACAAGATAATGCATGAGCAACAAACCCCCATGAACTGTAGACAAGACACTTTCTTCTAAAAATCCCTCTGAAATTAAAGAACAGCTTAGATCAAGAACAAAATGGGGTATACTCAACAAAGAAGAAAGAATTTCCTTTTTGGGAGTGGACATACATTCTTCTTTAATGATTATACATAATTTAAATGGAGCACCTCTATTTCCAAAAGACAGCAAATTGCCTCCTAGAACCGTATTAACACCTCTGTGTACGCTAGAAAGCAATGAGGGACAAATTAAATAACTTTGTTTTCCTAGTTTATTTCTAATCGAATAGAAAACAGTTCTTTTAAATATAAATTTACCACCCCATTCTTATGCATATCACATGTATAATAATCAAATTATTAATTTGCTCTAGTTTTCTTAGTTTTTTTGTTGCTTTCCATTTTCCCCTTTGCAATTTCTTTTTAATTTATATCTTCACATTTCTGACAGCCACAAACGTCATCTGCAGAAAAGAATTCATTTTAATTTCACTAATGGCTAGGTGTTCAATTTGGTTTGCTTCTGTAAATATACTCATACTGCTTTGTTTTTCCTGCTTTCATCTGCAGGAAAAAAAAAAAAAAAAAAAAAAAGAACAAAACAACATAACCATGCAATTACATTAAAAAACAACAACAACAACAACAACAACAACAACAAAAACTATGTAAACCATGAAAAAATGTGTTTTATCTGGACAGAATAGCTTGATTAGATAAACCATCTTCTTTGTGTTCTCAAGGAGTAGAAAACTAATTATCTACTGCTCTTTTTAAAATTCCTTTTCCCATTAGAAAAGTGTAAAAAACTTTGTCCCAGCCACAGCTCAGGGTACAGCTGAGCATCATTCAGTGAGTGATTAAATGCTGTGTTGCTAGTGGGGCACCAGTTGGTGGGCAGTTGTGTTGCTCCCTGGGTATTGGTCAGCAGGTGATGGTTAATTGCATTGTGGATACATATATATACAAAAATGAAACATAGCAACAGTTATGTTCTGTTTCCTTTTCTGTTTTACTAAAGTAGCTTTTATCTCAACCTACAAGCCCAATTTTGTTTCCCATTCTTTTCCTCATCTACTTGAGAGGAGTGAGTGAATAGCTATGCGCTGCTTAGCTACCTGCAGAGTTAAGCCACAACAAACTTATACAGAATTAGTATTTCAGCTATGTTGTTTATGTTTAGCTTGTAAAGATATTAACACTATTTAATCTACTATATTCTTAGAGGCTTTTGAAATGACAGATGTCTCTCAGGACCAAAATCTAAAAGAAGAAAACTAAATTTAGCTGATAATTTCCAGTTAGTGAAATTAAAGGCACTGGTTTTACACACCCTAATACCCACTTTAAATAAAACTCTGTTATTGTTCTCTTTTGGTGTCTAAAATCTTTTCAGTTTGGAGAAAGAAATCAGTTTGAGGGCTTAGTATTGCTTAGAAACTGCCTTTAAGTTTTAATAAGAATCTTCCTGTTGTGAAACTTAATTAAAGCTGTTAAAGTAGATATTTTAAGAATAAACTAATTTCACAAAAGGTATCATATTCAAATCTGTCTTAAAAAGTTCATTTATGTAGGAAAAAATATAAAACAAAGTTGATGCTAAAGAAGGAGTAATCTATATATATATATATATATTTTTATAGAATTTACATTACAAAGCACTTTGAAAATGGAGGATTCTTGGTTTGTTTGACTTTAGGTTTGATTTTAGTCTATTCCTCCTAATGTATTAAAATAACCAACACAGAATATTCCCTATGGCTGGCTCTCATATTCATTTTAAATAGAGCTCAGACTCAATAAACGTTTAATTACATAAATATTTTCTTTACTGAAATCAAAGGTCTTCACTAGAGAGAAATGACAACACATGTAAATACTATTTCTGTTGGAAGATATAGCATTTAATGGAACTATAATAAAAATTGCCTGGAGAATGTCACAGTCAAACATAATATAACAGATAAGTATTTTATCTGGGTGTTTTCATATGCTTTATTGCAAATGCACCCTGGAGATCATCCAGTTGACTCCCCCTGCTAAAGAAGGTTCCCTGCAGCAGGTGGCAGAGTGCGGGGTGAAGAAGGTCGTTGTATTGCTAATGAGTGGTAAAGCTCAACAATAAGTTGAGCTAGACTTAAACACCAACAAGGTGCCTAGTCCTTACATATAACCAGTCGTGGTTGTGCTGGAGAACTGTTGTGTTGAGTGGGTATAAAAGGCTCCAAGCACCTACAATAAAGGTCTTTTGTTCTGCACCAGCGAAGAAGTCCGCACCTCTTTCGCCACACCCATAAGGGAGCTTGATGCCATCTTGCAACAGCAGAGGACAGCACCCAGTAACCCACAAAGTAAAGTGTTGGGGTTTTTTTGTTTGTTTGTTTGGTTGGTTGGTTGGTTGGTTGGCTGGTTGGTTTTGTTTTTTCCTCAATTTCAGATGGAACTTCCTGTGTTCCAGTTTGAGCCCATTGCCCTTGTCCTGCTGCTGGACACCACTGAAAAGTCTGGCCTCACCCACTTGACACCTACACTTGACATATTTATAAGCATTGATAAAATCACCTCTCAACCTTTTCTTCTCCAGCTGAACAGATCCAGGTCTCCAAGCCTTTCCTCATAAGAGAGGTGCACCACGCCCCGTGTCACATCTGTGGCCCTGCTTGTTATGTACACTTGCAAAAAGGGAATTTTCATTGCCTACTCTATTTTTCTCTCCTTTAGAACTTAACCAACATAGCCTTATATTCACAGTTTCACAAATAATTAGGACAATAATATTTTAAACATCAAGACACTGATGTCACATCTGATAACCACTTAGGTTACTTACAGGGCTCTGTTTACTGCTAAATTATCTGAGCACTTTGACCAGTTTAATCTGAAACAGTAAATGTATTTCCCCATGACCAAAAGAGAAAGGGAAGTGTGACTGGAAGATAAGAAAATGTTGCAGGATGCATAATTACATTGTTTACCTGACTCAGACTAACTAACTATGATGGTGTGGGGCTCACCATATCCAACTGTAAAAGAACAGTAGCAACATAGAGTAATGTTCCTCATTTGTTTCTTAATCCTTCCACAGTTAGTTTGTTTGTCTGTTTTCCTTCTCCGCTAGAAGTCATCTCAGAGTGCAGAGGAACTTGAACAATAATCTTACAGAGTGTTGAATTTCAATACCATTGCAGCAATAGTTTAGGGATTGATTTTTTTATCAGTCAACATAAAACCAAATCTGAAGTATCCCTTAAGAGGACACAAAAGACAGGGAAGAGAGAAAGGGAAAGATAGATAGATGACAAGGCCTTTTCTTTTTAGAACAACTGTACTACAGAGATTACTTAATACTTCAGCAAAACTGAACATATGTCTTAAAACTACTATCAACTACTATCACATAATCTTTCTTTAATACAGTGGAATCTTTTTTAAACACTATGTGATATATAGTAGAAATTGGATTCTTGAATTTGCTTTCAAGATGTTCTGCATATTTTGTCCAAAGATGCTATTATAAACCAGCTACTTCAGCTGAAACAAATATGTGGATGTTCAAAATTCTCTCTGCAGGCAGAATAAAAAATATTTGCTACACCTATTATTTAAATTTAAATAATCATTTAGAAGTTAGTTTTTGTGTGTTTTTCTCAAGAGAACTGAAGGGTTGAATTTAATCTGAATTAAAACAGTTCTCAAATATTAGGCGTAAGTTGCTACACTGTTGTGAATAGATGTCTTTAGAGACACTGCATTAATATGGATACACACATGGAAAGACAAAGTGGAGGATTGCGTTTCACTGTAAATGACACAGGAAAGCAAATGTCTAACACTGATATACATGGTATTATATACTAGAAACAAGATGTGAAGAGGAGCAGCGCCTTTACTTTGAGTGTTTAGGAATGTTTGTTTTGTGGTTTTTTTTTATTTTTATTTTTTAATTATTATTATTTTTAAAAGATCCTTGCATTTCAAGAGGTAACACACAAGGATGGTTTTCTGAAATACATGTTTCAGATAGAAAGTACAGCAATATTAAACTGTGTTTAAAAATAAACTAGATCCTGTTAAATCCTGCAAATGTATATAGAAGTAATTGCAACTGTGTGTTGCTGATGATACTGTACTGGTCGCAATGTAAGTTTGTAAATGAACATTGTTAGTCAGCATGAGAAACTTCTGTCTTTTCTAGGTTTTACTACTATCACTTTAAAGTGAAGCTTGACAATGAATTTTTGTTAGCTCACCTGAGCAAAGAACTGGTTCAAAGGTCTATACATTCCTTGCAAATAATTTCATTGTTTACTATAATTATTTAACATTATTTAATTATTATTTAACATTATACATGCATAGGACATTCATGATAGATTCCCGTTAGTGCTATCCACTGTGACATTGACTACTGAGGAGAAGTTACATTGGCATCCACCTCTCAGGTCTCAAAGGATTTGTGGAGAAGCTGTGATGTCCCATCCCTGGAGGCATTCAAGGCCATGTTGGATGGGTCCCTGGGCAGCCTGAGTTGGTGGGGAGCAGCCCTGCCCTTTGGCTCCAGTACATGTAAGACTTTTTTTTTTGTCCCAACAAACATAAATTTACAGTTTCTAGGCATTTACTTATTTATCATAGGCATATATGTGGCCCTCCTGAAGAATTATACATTCATGTCCTAGTTCATAGAAATAAAATCATGGACTTGCCTGGGTTGAAAAGGGCCACAATGATCATCTAGTTTCAACTCTCTGCTATGCGCAGGGTCACCAACAACCAGACCAGGCTGCCCAGAGACATATGCAGCCTGGCCTTGAATGCCTCCAGGGATGGGGCATCCACAACCTCTTTGGGCAACCTGTTCCAGTGTGTCACCACTCTGTGAGTGAAAAACTTCCTCCTAATATCTAACCTAAACCTCCCCTGTCTCAGTTTAAAACCATTCCCCCTTGCCCTATCATTACCCACCTATGTAGGCAGCTGTTCAGCCATTCTCCCTTTCTCCCTCCTTTTATACACTCCCTTCCCTATCCTCTTCCCCAACCCCCTCCATTAACAAAACAAACAAACAAACAAACAAACAAAAGGTGTTCTGAAAAGAAAGATTTTTCATTTTCACTCAGTGCACATCTGTGCAACTGGAAGTACATTTTAGAACTTCCACATGCCCAACCAGCATTTGATTACCTGTAATCAAACACTGTACACTGAACTTCCTGGTGTTCCCTCCCCCCCCAGCCCTTGTGTCGACCCCCCCCCCCCCCCCCCCCCCTTTTTCTTTTTCTTAAAAAAAAAAAAAAAAAGCTCTGATTAAGCACTAAAATAATATATTATTGTGGTTTGTTGCAACAACAGTTGTAGAAAATTCATACTGTGAAATACAGAGAAAAACACATTTCTTTTGCTTTAAAGGAGAATAGCCTCGAGTAATCCAGGCAATAAGGCAATTCAAAAAGTGATAGACACAGGGAAGAAGAAGACTAGCATTTTCTCGGGATTGAGGCAATGTGGTTTTACCTTTTGAATTGCTGAAACTTGTTCAATACTGACAGTTATACTTGTTTCAGCAAGCAAATAGAGAGTTTAGTAGTACTCATCTTGCTTTTCTTTTTGCATGACTATCTACTGATTTGCTGGCTATATGAAATTTGAGGAGAATTACCACCCACCATGTAGAGTCCTTTTTGAACAAATGATTTCTTGAGCATGTAATAGCAAAGTAATTTAAGCAAACCCAGTAAGTCAAGACTCAAGATGCATAGTATCAATATATAATGCTATTTTTGCTTCTGCCAGTGTTTTTAAATCTGTAAATAACTGTTATTCTTCATCACTGGTATCCAAAACCTCTGGACTACTAAATTGAATGAGTAAGTGTTCTATAGGGCACACAGTTATCAAGGTCTGAAATGTTCCAAACTAAGTATCTCTCCTAAAGAGCCACTTTAGCAAGACAGTAGCAGTTGTAACAATTTGTGCAGACGGTGGCTATGACAGTCTCCATGGTCAATACTGAAGCTCAATGAAAGACTGTGGCATATTTTAGCAAACATACTAATACTGTTCTCAGTGGAAAGTTAAATTCAGTGGTCACATTAAAGTTGATGAAACCACATCGTATTAAATATGACTACCTTGATTTATATATATATATATATTTTCTGCATAATGCTGTGAGAGGTGAGTGGATACTGTTTTGTGTTCATTTGATTATTAGGAAGTACTGACTGAAAGAATAGCTTTCTCAGACATACAGTACCTGCTTGAGTAGTAAAATCAGATGCTTTTAAAACATTCTGTTTCCTTTTGATACTTCATTACCTTATAAGCATTCAGTGCACTTAATTACCAGGCATGCTAGTACACTGTGGCATGCTGTCTTGACAAGACTGCTTAGATGCGCTGGTAGTGATTCCCGTCTGCTCAGTAACTCCACTGTAAATAAAGCTGTCTGAATAGTTTGAAATTTTTGCTTAACATGACAGTAGTTCTGTTGTGGAGAGGCATTTCACCAATTGTTCGTCCTGGAATTGTTCGCCCTATTTTTTCCAGTTTTTAAGTGTTGCGGTTTAACCTGGTAGAAAAGCTCAGCACAGCAATTTGCTCACTGCTTCCCTCCCACTCTCAGCAGGATGGTAGAAAGAATTGCTAGAAGTGTAAGTTAGCACAAGAAGAATTTAATAAGAAAGAAAGTGTGCGTGTGTGCAGTGGGTGGGGGGGTTAGTGAAGATTGAGAGAGAGAGAGAGAGAGAGAGGGAGAAAGAGAAGGAAGAATAAAACAACTGATGCACTACAAAATTGATTACCACAAGCTGACTGATGCCCAGCCTGTCCCTGAGCAGTGGCAGCCCCCCAGCTGACTCCCCCAAGTTTTATTGTCAGCATGATGCTATATGGTACAGGCTATACTTTTGAGCAGTTTGGGTCAGGTACCCTCATTCTGTACCTTCCAAGATTCTTGTGCACCCCAGCTCCTCTGAAAAGGGCACTATGAGAAGCTGAAAAGTCTTGGATTTAGTGTAAGCACCAATCAGCAACAATTAAATAATATGTGCCATCAATACATTTTCATCCTAAATCATACACAGCTACTATGAAGAAAATTAACTATTCCAGCCAAAACAAGGATAGAGAATTTTTCTGTTCTCTGCATTTTCTCTAGGGGGATGAGATTCACGGGTTCTTAGATTCATCTTGCTCTCATGAGTCACTTACTATATGTGTTAGCTTGTTACACTCTACGACACTTACACTTCCATATACAGCGGGCCATATAAGATTTTGAAAAAGAAGTAACTCAGTTTCAGTTTTTCGTCAGGATTGGGTTCTAATAGATAGCTGTAAAACTAGATCTGCTGCCTTCTCTTTATTTCCACTGTTACTTATTCACTGTGACGTTATTTAACCAAATAAAAATAAAAATTTACAATGCATTTCATTCTAAATGAATTCAAAATTGTTATTAATTATAAATATTTTTTCTTCTCCATGAACTCAATTGTTTTTTATATATAATTTTAAGTAAATCAGTGCATCTCTGTTATCGCTGAACTATTTGTTGCTTATTACTAAAGCAGTATTTTCAATGAAGTGAAACTGTGACATGAAAAACTGGAATATATGTACACCTTTTTATTTAAAATATAAACTTGTGTACTACTCATCTTAAGAGCTGCAAGGTGAATACCATACACACAAGAATATGCAAATGTGCTGCTTTTTATTTACCATAACATTCAGATGAAAAACATGGTCAAATAACAAATTAGTTTCAGTTCTTATAGGAAAAAAATATAAAGTGAACAAGTCAATAAAATGAAGACACGGTAATTTGTTACATAAATGAAGGTAAAGAAACAACAAAAATGTTAGAAAGATAATATTTTCTAGACACTTTTGTTTGCCTGTATACTTTGTGTAGAAAGCAAATGTGATTATCTGTGACAGTTTAGATGTGTTTGGATTTTGGAAAGTCTCAGTGCAAAGGTCTATCATGTGGAAGTCTATCATGTGAAAGTATGTGTTTTTGCAAGTACATTTGTGTTTCTAAGAAAGGCAATGCGGAATTCAAAGAACAGTAAACTAAACAAAAGCAGCGTAGGTTTGTGCAATTTCAGAATAATAATAGTTACCTCCAAGGTTTCTGGGACTAACATAGCAATTTAAGCCAACAGGTAAGCTATTGGAACAAAATCATCTGAAAATAAAGTCATTTCCCCCACTTAATTTTCCAAGCCAAATTTACTAAATGTTATTCCCTCATTAGTATTCTCTAAAAAATATATTGTCTTGTTTCATGATATTATTCCTTAAATCTCAGTCGTGTTACATTGCTGCTGTATTACTATGTGTCACTAAAAAAAAAAATGTGTTTTTTTTAAAAAAAAGAAGTCCTTTTGAAGGTCTTGCAGAAATAGACCCTGTTATACCCAATATAACATCTATGCAAAGACAGCATTAAACATACATATATATGAATATGATGGTGGAGTTTCATCATCTATTGCAGATTTTAGAACACTGATCCATGCAATAAATATCTGGGAGCAAAGAACCTAGCACTAGATAAAACAGACACTGCAATATTTAAAGTTATAGATGGTTTTACATTCCAAATTTTATTTGTGGAAATTCAGTGATATCTTTTTTTCCATGTGAAGATGGGATCATCACTTGCTCGGAGTGATGATCCCATCCATAAAAGTATGATTTTATTGTCTACCTACATAATTTAAGCTTTTAAGAACACTTAGAGAAAGAAAATGCACCTTTTTTTTTTTTTTTTTTCTTTTTTTTCACAAAGTGAAGCAACAGGCACAAACTAAAACACAGGAAATTCTGTCTAAACATCAGGAACACTTTACTGCAAGATTGACAAGGCACTGTTACAGGTTGCCCTCCTTGGAGATATTCAAAAGCTGCCCGGTATGGACCTGGGCAACTTGTTCTAGATGTTCCTGCTTGAGAAGGAAAGTTGGACTGGATCATGGAATCATAGAATGGTTTGGGTTGGAAGGAAACTCTACAATCATCTATTTCCAAGTTCCTTGCTATAGGCAGGATCATCTCTTAGTAGACCAGGTTGCTCAAAGCCCCTTCCAGCCTGGCCTTGAATGCCTCTGGGGTGAGAGAATCCTTCTCTGCAGTTTCTACCTCTTAGAGGATTCAAACAATGGCTCAAATCAAAATAAATACATAAAATAAAAAATACTAGCTACATATAGGCATATTAACAAAAGAAGTTGACCAGCAGTTCCTAGCATACATATGTATGTGTAGGTCTCAATAACAGCAGAAGAACTTAATTTCCATATGTGACTAGCATCTAAGAATTACAGTAAATAAAGAATTAAGTTGCACCATTAAAAAAAATAAAGTAATGATTCAAAGGCTACTTAGGAAACATTGTGAAGACTACTTTTTAGAAATTAGAAGTTAAATACCATGTGAATTACAACATATACTTTAATTTTTCTTCAACATCTTTTGATTTCAGCTTTGTTTATGGTATCTGTTATATCAACCATCAAAAACTTACCTGTAGCACTTGTTGAAGCAAACTATCAGCCTTTAAATTGCTACTAATGTTAACTATTGCTATCTCAGTCTCTGTTCAGCTCCTTTTTTTTCTCCCTCATCTTACAATGAATACATACATACATACATATAAATATATAAGATTATAAGAAGTAATGAGTGAATAGTTCTTAGAATAATTCTAAGGAGTCAATACCATAAATATATACACATAAATAATTCCTACTCACTTTTAACAGGCATTAGAAATTGAATTTTCAGTCTGAAAGGAAAGAGAGCAGAAAGTTAACAGGAGACAAGAATAGTTCTGGGAACAAGACAAATAAAAATTAGAGTAGACATATAAGGTATGGAGTACACAGGGCTCCATGCTCACTTGACTGCACACTTTCCTTCAAATTGTTTCCTTTTGTTTCATTTGTGCAGACTTTTTAACATAAAAGGGAGGAGCTGAGTTTGACATTAGCAGGACCTGTGATTGTAAATTATTTTATCATTATTTGAATGAGAAATAGCAAGGTCTGTATGTCTTTTATGAGAGCTGCTCTGTAAATAATGCCTCCTACTTTGTTATGTTAGTGCACAACTTTAGAGGCAGATGGTGGTGGTATGGTAGTAGAGGTTGAACCTTCCTGCCAATATTCTGATGCATTTTTTTGCTGTCCAACCAATGACAGCGGAGGGGCAGTCTAACAAAATGGTGTCTGACATGGACGTTTGCATGAAGCAAATGTGGGTCATTGAATTCCTTCATGAGGAAAAGCGGCATACATTGGCATTCATCAACAGTTGCCAAATGTTTATTGGGGACCAAACACTGGATGTGGGCACAGTGAGGTGCCAAGTGCTGCATTTCAGCAGTGATGACAGCAGCAGTGGGTGCAGATTTTTCCAATGTCATAGAATAAATAGAATCATAGAATCATAGAACAGACATTAAAACCCACCCAGTTCCAACCCCCAGTGCTGTAGCCAAGGTTGTCACCCACTAAATCAGGCTGCCCAGGGCTCTGTCCAGCCTGGACACGAATGCCCCCAGGGATGGGAAGTATCATGCAGGCTCTTGTTCATCATAACAAAAATGCATAGCTAATAGTGGTGATTACATGAAAAACAGTTTTTTTTGTAGCTGAGAATTTGCTCCATCAGATAGTGCTGTTGTGTTCTTTGTATCAGTTGTGCTTTCCATGGAAATAAATAAAAGGCATTAATTTCAGAACAACCTGCATATTTTCCTCTCTGTTTCTACATATATAACCCTCTATCAGCATCATTTGAAATAGACACAAATAATATAGAGCAGGGTTCTCTGATTATTATTACACATGAAATGTTACTGCTTCTTATACTGCTGCAGCAAATTATATTTTCTTTCTATAATTCATAATTAAGTGACAGTAATCTGAAGCAAAAATATTTCTTGATGCACTGTATTTAGATGTTGAAACTATTTTCTATTTTATTTGTCTCACCTCTGATACATGATATGAATGATTTTATCAAAAAAGAATAAAATCTCTATTTAAAAAGTTATGTCTACATATTTAATTTATTTATAGTAAATAATAATAATAAATAGATTACAAAAATTAAAATACTTTTTCAACAAAAAGAAAGTTAGTCAGGTAATACATCTCAAAATAGTTCTTTATAAGTTTAATATGTTACTGATTTGGAAAAAAAAAAAAAAAAAAAAAAAGTGATTTCAAAACCTTTACATTTTTACCAGGGCTTGCAGTGACAGGACAAGGGGCAATGGTTTTAAACTGGAAGAGAGTAGATTTAGATTGGATATAAGAGAGTGGTGAGACAATGGAACAGATTTCTCAGAGAAATTTTATATGTCCCATTACTAAAAGTGTTCAAAGTTGAGTTAGATGGAGCTTTGATTATCCTGATCTACTGGAAGTTGTTTGTGCCCATGGCAAAGTGGGTGAATTAGATGATCTTTAGAGGTCCCTTTCAACAAAAGCCATTCTATGATACTATGATTTCTACCGAGAAACATGTTGCACAAAGTGAGGGAGGTGACTGTCTCTCTCTACTCTGCCCTCACGAGGCCCCATCTAGAGTATTGTGTCCAAGCTTGGGGACTCCAGCACAAACAAGACATGGAGAAATTGGAGTGGGTGCAGTGGAGGGCCACAAGGATGATCAGGGGACTGACGCACCTCTCTTATGAAGAAAAGTTGAGGGAGTTGAGCTTGTTCTGCCTGGAGAAGAGAAGTCTTTGGGAGATCTGTAGTCTGCACTGGTGAGGTTGCACCTGGAGTACAACGTTTAGTCTTGGGCCCCTGACTATGAGAAAAACCTCAAGGTACTGGAACATGTACAGAGTAGGGCAGCAAAGCTATGAAAAGTGTGAAAAACAAGTCTTATGAAGAATGGCTGAGGGAACTGCGATTGTTTGAACTGGAAAAGAGACTAAGGATAGACCTTATCACTCTGTAACCACTTGAAAGGAAGTTGTAGCGAGGTGGGGATTGGCCTTTTTTCCCAGGTAACTAGCAATAAAAGAATTGTTAATGGTATCAAGTTGTGTCGTGAGACGTTCAGATTGGATACTAGGAAAAACTGATCATGAAAAAAAGTCATGAGGCTTTGGAACAGGCTGCCCAGAGAAGTGATAGTGCCACAATCCCTGTATGCGTTCAAGAAACTGGTACACGTGACACTTAGGGACAAGGTTTAGTTGGCATGGTGGTGATGGGTTCCAAGTTAGACTACATGATCTTAGATGCTATTTCCAACCTTAATGATTCTAAAAGATTTCCAACATAGGCTGTAAAGGGACTTATGACAGGTACCTCTACCGTGAATACCTACAGTTGTGTAATCTACAAAATGTTGTCTACATTTGATGCAAATGTAAACATGAAACCTAGATTGTTTCCATAAATCACACTGAAAGTCCAAGGGAAAATGTCCTGATTCCAGATCAAGATTCCTTTAAAGTTATTTCCCTTTCACTTTCTCATCTGTGAGCACTTGGAAAATACAGGATGAAGATCTTTTCTCATAATTTGAAATTAATATCATTTTATATTTTTTATTTTCCCCAAACTGCATTTATAGCCTGCTTGAATCACTAGCTTTCTTACAAAAAGCTTACATGCGCAATTTTCTAGACAATACAAGGTCTGTAAGAAACATCTTACTATATTTAGCTCTAAGCAAAAGCCATCATCTCTGTAAACTGTCACACACCGAACTCCTGACTGCAAGCCAAGGCCCGTGTTCTAAATAATGTGATCTTACAGCTCCTGCAAATCAGTTTATTCAGAACACTCCTGCATTTTACCTTACTGCTAGCTGTGACTCTGGAAGGGAAACTTCTTTGTGTTATTACTAAAGAATTCCCAGAAGTTATCACTGTAACAAAAAGAGCCTCTTGGGTATATATGAGCATTTCTTTCTTCAGACAATTGCTTTGAAATTCTTTCTTCAGATAGAATATTCCAGATAGTGAGATTGGGAGGTAACAATAGCAACTCAAATTGCTTGAGAATGGGATCCGCTGTTCCTTGTTATGGCACAGCAACAGACCTGCAATTTGCCCCAAATTCAGCTCCTTTGCTATTTAACACAGCTTCATGTGACAGAGTAAGCACACAAGAAATATGGTTCTTAGCAGCTGCTGTCAGTTCCAGCAGGTTAGCAGCAATGCTGTTGCCTTGTGGCTTGCTCTGTTAGCTTCTGTTTTCAGAAATGGGTATCTATCTGGACTCTCTTAATTTCTTCTGTCCAAGTACTTGATGTCTGGACTGCATTTACCTTCAGGAATAAAATATCAATTGAAATCAAATGAACTTCAAAAGCATTTGACAACTTCTGACTTCAAGGTTTCCAAAATAATGGCCAATACATGCATATGTTTGTAAGGAATATGAATAGAGAAAGGAAAACTAATACAATGTGCTTTATTAATAATAATGATGATTATGATGATAATAATAATAATAATAAATTATGCTAAATAAAAAAGAAATGACATAATCACTTGTCATCAGCTGACTTGTGCTCATCCAGTCCCCGATGCGACCCTTGTCTAACTCCCCCACATTTTATTTCTGAGCATAGTATTGTCAGTTGTGGAACATCCCTTTGATCAGTTTGGGTCAGCTATCCCAGCTGTGTTCCCTTCCAGCCTCTTGCCTACTCCCAGTCTATTCACTGGTTGGGAAGAAAAGTGAGAAATGGAGAAAGCCTTGGTGCTATGCAAGAACTGTTCAGCAATAACTAAAACATATGAGTGTAATCAACATTATTTTGGTTGTAAATCCAAAATGGAATATCACTGTACCATTATAAAGAAAAGTAATTCTTCCACCCCAAAAAAATTTATTTGGGTAAAGTGTCAATGCTAAATAGTATCTTCCTGAATAAAAATGGGTGAAAAATATACTTTGGAGATATATATAAATATATTTAATTACGGACTAAAATGGAAACACAGTCTTACAATTCCCCCACTCTCCCCCCTTTATTAATAAAATAAACATCTCTGAAAGCCTAATATTAAATGGAGAAAGGCAGTGTTTTCCTGTGTGCCTGTGTGTTTGTGTGTCATTTTTCTTTTTCTGAAAGTAATTGAGACTGTATCTTACATCTGAAATAATTTCTATTGAAAAGGTCAGCAAAATCAATACACCTCTGAAATGTTTCAGTTTTTGTTGAGATGTACATTTTGAGGAAAACATTCCATCCATTCCTAGCATGAACATCCTTGTTTAACTGCTGGTAGACTGTCAGAGAGCTTTCACTGCCTTTGGAGTGTTGCTAGCAGTGCTTAGATTTATTTATTCAAAAATTATTTTTTTACGAATAATTGTCCCCAAAATTCTTACCATACCAGCTACTTATTTGAGATGTGAACATTGAACTTATGGGTATGGTTTAGTGATGGACCTGGTAGTGTTAGACTGAGAGTTAGACTTGATAATCTTAAGGGTCTTCTCCAGTCAAAAGGATTCTATGATTCTAATCTTCAAACAGACAAAACAATTCTTATTTTCCTTACAGTCCTTGTGGGTCAAGATTCAATTTCTGTTAGCTCTCATTTTATGCTTTGTGTAGTAACAGAGATGTTGTTGAAATTTACAGCACAGGACTGCATCTCAATCCAATCAGAGACTCTGAGACGCTTGATTTTATAGACATTTTTCTTTTTTTCTCAAAGTCTTTTCAGAACTTCTCCAAATCTGTAGAACTCACTTCCAGTCAAGCTACCCAACATATTTCTTCAATTTTCTAAATCTAGTTAAAGTAGTGAAAGTTGTCTCTTGGGATAGGCTAACAGAAGAAATATCTGATGACAAGTGCCACTGCATCACTTACTGCGACATGAACAGATATCATGAGATACAAGATCTTGCACAGATGAGATGCAGGTGCCTGAATAGTCCTAAATAAAAACTTAAAATTTGCTTACCATTCACTTATCTCTCCAAAGATTATTTTCCTCACTAGGAAAACAGCCAGAAGATAATTTTGGAATAGAAAATAATATCAACCCTGACATTTCTAGGTCTCCTATATTCAA
Organism: Alectoris magna; assembly: GCA_030625065.1. Lineage (NCBI taxonomy): Eukaryota > Metazoa > Chordata > Aves > Galliformes > Phasianidae > Alectoris > Alectoris magna. Next base: position 69,568,819 of record CM060560.1, read on the forward strand.
GAGTCTCAGTTCAAGTCTGAAGGCTGTCGCTAGTGTGCTTAATTCACAGAAGTAGATTTCTTCCTTTCTGTGGTGCTCCTATAACAACTTTGATGGACTCTGTCAACTTTCTGCAGTCCTAGATTCTTTCCCTACCATGCCTTCTGCCCATAACATTAGCATTCCCTTTACTTTATAAACCCTTGAAACAACCTTTTCCCACTAGCTAAAGATCACATCTTAAAAATTCAATTTTTCTCTCCTGTTTGAAAATGCAGTTGTTAAAATGATGATGTTAATACCATTCATATGATTTTCAACAGCAGGTGCCTAGCCTGTCGAGTGAAAAAGATATATTTCCTGGGTTTTCTTTTCTTTTGTTGTTCCTGTTCCTTTCCTTTATTCTCACTGTTTTGTACAGATAGATCTTCAGCTTGTGGATTTATTTAGATTTAATTTAGAAGAGATAAGATTCAGTAAAGATTCAGTAAAATTTGCAAATAAAGCATCTGCACTTTGTTAGTCATATCCCTGTCATCCCTTGAACTTTATCAAAAGATCCATTTAGAGAGAACAATGTGGAGTAAGAATACCACAAATTATTAATTGTTAAAATTATTTTATTTTATTTTATTTTATTTCTGGACACTAAAATTTCCATATAGAATTCCTGGTTTTCGGATCTTTATTATTATTATTATTATTTCTTACTAAAGTACAGATAGAACAACACAAAAGGTGGAAGAGATCTCAATGGGAATAAAAAGAATAACAACTATGTTGACAGCTTAAAATAAATAGGCTAACAGCCTAATATTTAATTATATATGGTCCTTTATTACCAAATCTGGTTTGAAGTTCATGAAATTCAATACATTTAAGCAACGAGCTGAACTTTTTTCTTAGCACACAGGAAAATATATATATATATATCACTATTATAAATCCAGAAAAAGTGCTTGAAATATACAATGCTTCCTCACTGATAAGGATTATATTTCTAGCAAAATTATTAGAGCTTTATGGTCTGCTCGCCTCATAAGGGCCCTTGAGCAGCCTGTGGAACTGGCTCAGTTGAGAATACACTGTTCCATTTCTGGCATGACTGTTGCAGGGCTGGGAAGTATGCCAAGCATCGTGCTCTTGAGGGCAGAAGGAAGAAGAGAAAGCTCAAAAGAGCCCAGAGTGGGGAGATCCAAGCAAACGAATACCACTGAGCCAGCAGGCTTCTCTGGAACAACATTTGACATTTGCAGGGCTGTAATGTTAGGAAGCCTGCAGCAGTACTGAAGCCCTGCTGCTCTAAGGGGAATCACTACTGGAAAGCAAACAACAGTGCTCATGAGAGAAAGGTTGAAGCATGGTCATGAAAATGAACACACTGACCACGTCAGACCTTATGTTGTACAGGGATGTAAATAAGTGCACGAATGGAAAAGATTATGAGAGACACTGGTATTTCCTGTAAAGCAAGTAGCCTTTTTGGGGAGTAAGAAAATAAGTAACAAAACTTATTGTCATCCATCTGCACTGTGTATTTCACTTTGAAACATTAATTACTGAACGGGAACCACTGTCAACAGCACTCCAAATCTATCCTTGTTAAGTTATAATAATCTGAGAAAATAAGGTCACCTGAGTTGCTAGAAAAGATGCTAGGCAGTTTCTCTGCCTAAACTACTTAGATGCATACAAAATACAGTCCCCTTCCATGCAATGATAATTTACAGCAAGCTGGCATCCTCAGTGTCAAAAGAGATAGTCTGGTGATTGCCCAGTTTGAACTATCATTGTTTGTTTTCCCTCTTCTTTCACTTTCCTCTTGTCTCTGCTCCTGAAATGCTGCCTACCTTGGGAAAACAGATCCTTATTTATAGTGCTGCAAAGATATTAAGGCTGCTAAAGTGAGTGAGTTCTTCAAGGTTCATGGCCAAAAAAGCTGACAAAGCTCTTGCTGTCTGACTCCCTTGAAGAGAGAGAGAGAATAAAGAAAATAAACAAAGAAAAAAACTGTGTCTTTTGTCCTAGGAAATGATAAAAAAACACTGTACTGAGTACTGACAGTAATTTTCTGTCTCCAGCATAATGCATGAGAAATGAATTCTGTGATCCTGTAACAACTTGCTTTTTACGTGGCTGGGAGGTAGAATTAAATGCCATAGGATTTCAGAGGAGTTTAACAGTTGCTTAGCTGCAGTGCAGGTAGTTTGAATGAATTATCTTTCTTTCAGCATGTAATGTGGAGGCATGTTCCTTCATCTGAAGCTGGTCAAGGTTATAAAGTTGCAATAAAATATTTCATAACTCAAATCTCTTACAGGACACCCTGACTGAAAATACGTCATGATATGTAGCTTTTCGAGGAATTTATACAGGTTTAACAATTAGGATACTGTGTTTCTCTCTTAGAAATGCTTTTTTTCTCTTCTGTACAGCCCTGTTCATGAAGTCTTTGCTTCCTCAGCCAGACAATTTATATATCACTCTGCATATACATAGAAATAAATGTAATGAATACAGCTGAGGGCATGTTTATTGTGAGTGTGCAAGATGTTGTTTTTTTTATATATTCTTATTTTACATTTCCATACTATGAGACAGTAAGTTTCAGATCATATCAGTTTCCACAAACAAAATTGTTAATAAACTGTCTTACTCAACACAGATAATTCTTGACATCCTAAGTCATTTGCATGTATTCTATTTTATAGGCGAAAATGTCATTATCCAGTGAGGAAAGACTGTGATAGTAGAATTAAATAACAAAATATTTATGTTATTACCCTATTCTTGGAAAACAGGAAATTAAAAAAATGAGATATTAATAGCTACAGTTTACTACTGGAATAAATAGAAGCAAATCAATTAATCTCAACATTACTGTGTTACTCTTAAACAAATTAATTCTACATAAACAGTACTGGCAAATGGAAACAAGTAAAAAGGTAATTATTCCTGTTTTTGAGAAATTTATATATACTTTTTTTGTCTTTAAACCTTAGAGTTTTATTAGCCTCCTAGTTTCAAAAGTGCTACATAAGGAAATGATCCACTCAAGAAAATAATTTAGTAATTTATATTTCAGCAACTTTTCAAAATCACACTGAGAACTGATTTTTCATTGAAAACAATAACAACAACAAAACCCTGTTATGCAGAAATTTATCCTAATTTTTGCAAAAGGAAGAGTCATCCCTAAAACTTGTCTTTTTTAATATAACATTCATATTAAGGGACCTAACAACCTCTATATTAGGATAATCAGTGAACTGAAGCTAGTATGAGAAATTCCCTGCCATTCCCTGAACACTCTTGTTATTTAAAATACAGTTCCAAAAACTCATGTCCAGAAAGTATTTTGCAAGACTTATAAACAAGAGAAACATGTTTTTCTTCTTTTTCAATCTATGCCTAGAATCTTGTTATTTTTGAAATCAAGGAAACTCTGTTTTGGTCAGCTATTACTGCATATGATATGGCACATCACCCCAGTTCCATTAGTCATGTCAAGAGATGGGTTTGTCACATAACTGAATGAAACAGCAAGACAGAACAAGTTACAGAAAAGAAAATGATGACTGTTGATCTGCCTGAGAAAGAACACTTAAGGCTAGAGACAAAGACAGACTTTGCTATGTGCTGCTGGCAATGAATACTGCAGTGTTCATTGCTCGTGGAAAGAATGTTGCTGATGACAGACCAAAACTGAACACTGAGATCTCTCTGCAGAGCATTGAAGGCATTTTAGGCCACTTCACAGAATAGGGTAGGATAGGATAGGATAGGATAGGATAGGATAGGATAGGATAGGATAGGATAGGATAGAATAGAATAGAATAGAATAGAATAGAATAGAATAGAATAGAATAGAATAGAATAGAATAGAATAGAATGGAATAGAATAGAATAGGTTATAGTCATAATTAAATCTAGGACAAATTAGATTGAGTCTAATTCTCAGACTAATTCAGGGGTGACCCAAAAATATCAAAGTATGTTATCCAACTGCCTCTAAAACACAAACACGTATGTGAAGTCTACCTTGTACCTGTTCATGTCACAGTTAATTAATTTGTCCAGAAGGATACTGCCACGGAAGGTATCAAAAGCTTTGCTGAAATCTAGATAAACTACATCTACCACCTCCCTTTGTCCACTATGTTGATATCAAGAATATCAAGTTAGTGAAATAAAACTTTCCTTTTATGAACTTCCAAAAGAAAATAAAATGTATGCAGCAAAGAAGCAAGGTGATTAAATTAGTGTGTTTTCCCCACCATAATCATCACATTTTTCTTGACCAATTATAATACAGATGGAAATACTGGTGCATGTAATCTTTAACATTATTAATATAATAGCTTCTATTCCAGCTTAAAGTATATCTGACTAATACAGGGATGTTGTTGTCAGCTAATTTTTCTTATTCACAGTAGCTCACCACATGGAAATAATAGCTGTGATAGCAATAGTGTAAACTCTGATGTGTTTTTTAAATGCAAGTGTGGTTTAGAGATCTTGGTCCTGCATCCAGCTTGCGATAGTAATTAATATAGCATGCTTATAGCAAACTTACCTTTCTATGTAAGGAAAATATTAATAAATTTCATATGGTATACCTGATTTTGCTGGTTTTGTCTAACTACAATTGGTTAGTTGAATCTGGACTACCAGATCACTTCCAAGATTTTTTCAGCAATAACAAATATAAATTTAGATATTCTTTTATCCATATAAGCATCCAGTTGTTTTTAAAAGTTCAGTACATTCCTGTCTTCCACAGTTTCCTTTGTCAAGTCAGACTATCTAATACAGCTCATTTTATGCTAGCATGCCTCATTTTAGGCATTAATTGCTATCTGATATTTTTGTTATTAGAACAAGAAAATTGCACATGTAACCAAGTGTATAATTGCCCTCGTTGAGAATAAGTAATCTGACATTTTCTTGTTTTGATAATTGTTTACTTTGTGATAGTTTGTATGCTACTATTGGTGTTAGAACATAAAACAACACCAAATAATTACACAACACAGACATTTCCTACTAGTCAGTTATAAGACAGAACAATTAAGAAATATGTGAATTTGTAAAGTCAGATGTATCCTGAAGTACTTAGATTTATTCTTCAATGGGTGTTATTGCTCTGTAGTTAGAAGCAAAGGTTTCTAGTTAGTTAAAGCTCTCCCACTAAGGGCAATTTGTAAAAAGCCAGTGTACTGTCTAACGTTTGCACATTTGTGCTAAAATCCTAAAATGCAACTTTGATTATGTACTCACTCACTGAAGAAGTTAGGTTTCTTTCATTTTAGTCTGATTCTTTGTTTTTTTATGTGGACTTCTTGCTCTGGGGAACTATGAGAAAATATGGAAGTACAAAATGATCCAAGGTTTGCAGGATAGATTTTATTGGTCTTGATAAGATGGAGAAAAAGAGTAGCTTGTTGCAATCTCATTCTTTCTGCTGTTAAGAAATTACAGTAGTGAATTATATTCAGGCTGTATGTGTATTTGTCTCAAACACTATTGATTACTCCAGAAAGCAGTTCAAAAGCAAACTAAACTGAAATGTTCATGTTCTACCTTAGTTCAGCTCAGAAGAGTACTTTTGAAGAACATAACCCTGTATGAAGTTTTTCATTCTACAGAGTAGCTTTGGGTACCAGCATCGTGTTTATTCAGGGTCTAGAAGGTCTAGCAGGTAACTAATTTGCTACTGGAAATAAACCAAGCCACATATTGATAATTTACTGCAATAATTTCATATACATATATGAAGAGTAAAATTTACTCTGATATGCCCATTTAACTGGAAAACATAGAAGAACAGCACTGTATAGAAATATGTAGAGCTTTTGTATAATACTTTCATTGGTAAATACAGCTAAAGCCAGCAGTGAATACATCATTAGTTCCCATAGTATATGTTGCCTAAAGCACAGCAAATTCACCTGCTATATAGATCATTATGTTTAAATATTTCCCTGGAATTTACACAACAAAATGCACTTACCAGGGAAAACTGAATTTCCTAATTTTTACAACTACATAATTACATGAAATATATTCATATTAACCTCTGAAGTATAAAATTTTCATCAATTTCAGAAAAACTTAGTAATCCAGGAAAGATGATGCTAGAGTCACCATAGTTATTTGTTACATTTGCTGGTCTTCAGAACATGGAATATTACACTACGATCTTGTGAACAACATCAAAACAAATAGTCTGTTTCAAGCTGCTTAATATTTAGAATACTGTAAATCTGCAAATTAAACTAGTTGCTTACCCGATGACATATCGGCAATTCATTTTTGACATGACATTCTTTCATTTTTTCCTCCTTTTTAGTTGTTCGTAAGAACATTAAAAACAGTTTTCCTCCCTTCTAAAAGGGATTGAAAAAATTAAATGTTAGAAATATTTATCTGCAGAAATACTCAGTCCCACAAAGAACTATCTAAAAATTAAACCATATGTCAAATGCTTCTGGAACTCTGGCAGTCCTGGAGCCCTGGAGAGCACTCTGGAGAGCTTGTTCCTATGTCCAACAAATATCCTGATGAGAGCCTTTTCCTAACATCCAACCTGATCTTCATTTGATGCATCTTCACATTATTACCTTGTGTCCTATCACTGTCAGCAGAGAGAAGAGAATTGCACCTGCCTCTGTGATCCCCCCATAAGGAAGCTGTAGACAGCAAGATGCCACTCCTCACTCTCCTCTTCTCAAGGCTGAACAAAGGAAGTAACAATAGGCAATGCTCATATGTCCTCCCCCTCCAGATCTTGTAGCACCAAAGATGGCAGACAGTACTCTAGGTTAGGCCACACTGGCATAAGTAGATAATCTCTTCCCTTGACCAGAGAGCAATGCTTTGTCTAATGCACTCCAGAGTATGGGATACAATGCTGGCCCACATTCAACTTGCCATCAGCAACAGTCTCCAGACAAATCCCTCCCCATGGAGCTGCTCTCCAGCCTTTCACACCCTGGTATGTACATACATCCACAGTTCTGTCTCCTACACTTGCTCTTGGTAAACTTCATGTAGCTGGTGATTGACAAACATTCTAATTTGACAAGGCCCCTATACCCTTGAGGGAGTCAACAGCTTCACCTCACTTAGTATCATCTGCAAAGTTACTCATGATGGATGCTCCAAAAGTAAAGCCTCCTACTTTATTATGTTGACCCATAATGCCAGAGACAAATGGTGATTCCATTGCAGTAGAAATCAAACCTTTCTGACAATATCCCACTACACTCTGTTGCCGCATGACAGATGGCAGCAGAGGGGCAGTTTGAAAAAGCGGTATCATCTGGCATGGAAGCATGTATGAAGCAAAGATGTGTCATTGTATTCCCCCATGAGAATAAATATGGCACCCACTGGTATTAATCAGCAATGGCTGCAAATGTATGGAGACCAAACAGTGGATGTGAGCACAGTGATGGGTGGTGCTTCTCAGCAATAGGAATTGCAACAGTGGGTCATTTCCACTGGTGCAGATTTCTACAAAGTGCAGCACACAAGCTCTTGTTTATGGCTGAAAAAAAATGCATAGCTAAAGAAGGTGACTGTGTTAAAAAATAGTGTTTTGTAGCTGAGAATTTGCTCTATCAAATAGAGTTATTGAGCTCTTTGTAACTGCCGTACTTTCCATCGAAATAAAAAGGAGGCATTATTTTTTGAGAAATCTATGTATTTGACTCCTGCATTTAGTTCATTTATAAAAGCATTAAGGAAAACTGCCTTTAAAACTGAGCCCTGGGGAACTCCACTATTGACTAGATGCCAGCCTGATGTAAGTCAATTTACTATAACTATTTAAGGGAATTTTTACCCTTTACATTAAATACTTGTTTAACTGTATGCTGGACATTTTCTCCAGAAGGAAACTGTGAGAAACAGAATTGAAAGTTTTGCTTAAATCCAAAAACATCAGTTGGCTTCTCTTGGTCTACTAGATGGGCAACCTTGTCATAAAAGGAAAACAATGTAATTAAGTAGGACTTTCCCCTCTGTCACGGGGTTATCAAGATCAATCTGGGTCCGTAACAGGGGAGGGGGCAGTAGGCCCGTAGCCCCCCGGCCCCCTCGGGAAAAAAGGGAAAAAGGGAAAAGGGGAAGTAAGATGGGAGTTCAAGGGAACAAACGGAGCAGCGGCAACGATCTGAGGAGTAAAACTTATTTACTAACTATGATATCGGAATGCAAGATAACACACTATAATACAATATAATTAGAATCAAAGCTAATAAATCAAATATAATGAGAGAGAGGTTTCCGAAGACCGAGAAGCCTACTTTGAAGTTGAAGGCGCCGCGGCTTGGAAGCACACCCACACCCGCTGCCAGGCAGTGAGAGAGAGAGAACGAGCGTCGCTTCCGTGATGTATTTTCCCTCTCTGGCCGTGAGGTCCCCTGGGACGTGTAGTACTTCTTCTCTATGCTCCACATGATGTTGTGATGTGGAATACCAATAGCAAAAATTACAAAACACAAAACCATGACACCCTCATGTACTCATCTTGGCTCTGACCAATGACTGATTTGTCTTTTGGGTGTTTTTCTGTCTTTTGGGTGTTTTTCAGTAACTCCTAGAATTACCTTCTTAATAATTGTGCTGTGCCACTGACGGGTCTGTAATTAGCAGGGTCTTCTTTCTTACCCTTCCTGAAAACTAAGACTACCTTTGCCAGCTTCTGGTTAACTGAGACCTCCCCAGTTTCTTAGGACCACTAAAATAGTTGACCGATGTCTCATGATTTTCTGTACCCTAGGATTAATTATAATCGGCACAATAGAATTATGTGCATTCAATTGTAGCAGCCAATTTTGCATAAATTCAGAGTTGGAATCTGTGTACATATTTGCTTCATATTGGAAGTTGTTGTAAAAAGAATATACTGTCTTCATTGCAATTAGATAGTTGTCTTGACATTTTGCTAAATGAATAAAATGAATATTTTCATTATTTTGAAACACATTATATCCTTCACAAATTATTTTATATCCTTCCATTGTAGCATGCAACCTGTCACTCAAGAAAAATAAAGTTAATCTTTGCAATAATGGCACTATGTTAAACATAGCACCTTTGAATATCTGTTAATACATTTGCTAATAATTTGTTGAATTCTTCTGAAATCAGATACTTCCATGAATGTTTTAAGAATAACGTTTTTTTTCCTTTATTTTTTATTAGTAATATAAAGAAATCTCAATTTATATGTTACTAATATCATTTGTCAAGTACAGTACACAAATATGAAATCTAAACAGCCTGGATTCATTATTACCATTTCTATAGCACGAGATGATAGCACCTGTTGTATTACATTACTCAACCCAAAGGAAGTCAATTAACAACTTGAATTCTCTAATGTTTTTCTTCAATTTGAAAATAATATCTTCACTGATTTATATTCATTTGCAATTTGAGATACAGTAAGTCTGCGGTTCATTTGTTTATGCTACAACAGTATTTCATCTGTTCCATCTCCATTTAAGTGTTTCTCAAATAACTTTACCACAATTTGTGAAAACAATAGCTCCCGGGAAAAACAGCAAAAATGAAACCATCATAGTTAAAATGGAAACAAGGCAGTTGAACCAAAGAGAAAAAACAACTGAACTAAACAATTCAAATTAGAATTTTAATAAGAAATGAACTCAACAAGAGAAAAAGAATCAAATTAGCATGGTACTGAGACTATACTTTTCTCTGTATTTTATATTAGGTTGTTCAAGTAGATCATGCTTCCTTGAACTTTATAATCCATATGACCTTCTTCCTTACTCTTCTATCTTTACCTTTGATGAATCAAATGGAAAACAGTAAGTCAGAGACAGAAACAGCTCAGCGGCACTTATTCTTCTTCTCAGAAATGTTCATTTAGAGTACTCTGAGGACCAGCTACTAGCTTCTGTGTATCACAGGTGCTCCATCACTGCCAAATCCCTCCCTGCACCTACAAATTAACATTGAAAAAACCAACCAATCAACCAACCAACTAATCAACAGCAACAACAATACACACAAAAAACCAACATGATATTTACATTTTTTAAAATTCTAAATGCATCATGTGAGTATTTACAACTTCTTTCTAACTACTTATAAATAACATCTTTATCTAGTTATGATAGTATAAGTGTCAACTGTTAGACTTTTTAACACAAGTTTATTTTAGCCTCCAATACGATTACCTGTGCACAAAGGGTCATTAGGTAAGTCTTGTGTTCCAAGTGACAGCAGAATCAGGAGTTTATTAACACAGAGGAAACTAGAGAGTTCATATTTACTAAAAATTCTATGAATTAAACCTTTTAAAGTAAATCCAGCCAGACCTGGAAGTAGAAATCAGGTATGATCAACAGTGTGTCAAGGGAGGAATGGAATGAGTTATTGCAACTCTACCCAAAAGGCACACTGAGCAGTCAAGGATGGAACTGATTCAAAAAAAGCTGTAGTAACACAACTGATCAGCCTCTGAAAACAGGATTTTGTTGCCTGGGATACTGATAGCATCAGATGGTTGGGTGCAGACAGATATTCTAGCTGAGGCCAAGCAGATATCACAGCTTCCACATTTTTGTCTTTTCAATCTAAACCTTCCTCAGATATCCCAAAGAATTGCCACCAAATTCAAAGCTTCTCTCCTTTGGAGTACTAGGAAGTACTGATACAATCTTTCTAATTTCTGAGGTGTTTATACAGACCTTCAATTTTCTACTAAACAGAAATGGGGAATGTTTTATTTATTGTTGTATTCTGATCTGTCCATGAGATTTGCATGAAAACAGCCCAAAAGATGTAAAAAGAAATAAATAATTAGAGAATAGAATGTAAAGAAACAAGACTATGATTATAAATATTTGGATGCTGCTTGTTTTTTTGTTGTTGTTTGTTTGGTTGGTTGGTTTGTTTTTGTTTTCTCTATAATCAAAATGTTGAAAAGGAAAGTTAAATATCCTATCTGATATGTTAGCTGAGATGTGGGTCAGCAATTCCTCTATGAGCAATTACTATCCAGTCAGTATCACTTCACCCATGCACACTGCATGAAACTAAAAAAGCTTCTCTTTATTCAAGTATCTTTTTCCATTTGGATGCTCATTAAGTGTTCCATTCAAAATTGAAATGTTCCAAATCACAGCACAGGAAAACAGTAAGAAGTGACAGTAGTGGAGAGGGCAGGGAAGGAGATCTCCATTCAACCCCGGCTGTCATCATTCTGTGCATTTTATATTTCTTGTGTCCTCATTTAGTTTCAATATTTTCTAGTAAAAACAAACATTTTGTACTACTTTATAATGAACTCTGTCAACAACACAGTTTGCACTGATTTAATCTGAGGAAGATGTTGCTTAGCAATCTTGACATTTTGGATTTTAGAACGGCAAAGTGAGTTCAGGAAAATCATTATTGATATGCAAGCTTGAAAACTTCAACTACCATTTTGAAAAACCAAATTTGCATAAAATATTTCCTTTCAAGTGCTTAGTTCTTAAAACACTTTAAAATACTATGTAAACCATTACTGAAGCAAAATTACATTTCAAAGTGGTACACAGTGATCTGACTGTTCAGCTGTCATTGGCATTAATGAGTGTCACAAAGCTTAAGTCCCTGAGCACCACTTCAAAATTTCTCTGAAGTGTGTCTCCATTAATCACATCACAGAAGGAACATCCCATATCAGCTGTTTTTTTTTAACTGCATGCAGTTTTTTAACTGCATAGCTCCATTTAAATATTTAAATGCTATCTATCAATCACTGTACAGAGACCCTCCCCCAAATAATTATTTACTATGAAATTTCATATTTATTCATATTAGCTATAACCTCATTGTAAGTGGAAAGCCCAAGGCAAAATAGTAAAGGTAAATAGATATTTTATGAGTTGATATTTTATAGTAACAGTCACCTGCATCCTATTTATTTGCTTGTGCATCGAGTCAAGGTAAGATAGCAAAGTTTGCAGAGACATGACATTGAATGTCTCTGTTCTTTGTATAGTCAGGATGCTTAAGATACAAGAACAGAACGAGTGTTGATTGCAAAGCAAAGAGGAAATTATTCAGGTAGTCTTTTGGCACATGACTTTTAAAGGCAGCAGATGTTGGTGGTATGGCAGTAGAGGTCAACCCTACCCATCTATATTCTACTACGTTTTGTTGCCGTGCAACAGATGGCAGAGGGGCAGTCTGAAAAAATGGTGTCTAGCATGGAAGTGTGTATGAAGCAATGGTGTGTCATTGAATTCCTCCATGAGAAAAAAATGTCACCCACTGGCATTAATCAGCAATTGTTGCACGCTTATGGAGACCAAACAGTGGATGTGAGCTCAGTGAGGTGGTGGGTGGTGCACTTCAGTAGTGGTGATCCCCTTTGCTGGTGCAGATTTTTACGGGCACAGCATGCAAGCTCTTGCTTACTGCTCCCAAATGGTAATAGCTAGTGGTGGTGACTATGTTGGAAAATAGTGTCTTGTAGCTGAGAATTTGCTCTAGTAATAGTGTTCTTGTGCTCTTTGTATCTGTTGTACCTTCCATAGTAATACAAAAAAAGTGTTATTTTTGTAGTGACCTAAGTAACATTGACTTTTAAAAGTTGCGTAGACCAAAGATATAAATTATTTGTTATGAATTAATATTTGCCTTAAGGTAAATTTGTCTTCGGAACATCTCTTTATTACAGCATTCAGAATGTGAAAATTTTTCAGATATATTTCATTGTGTGAAATATTTTGTGTATTTAGAAAAGAATGGTGTTTCCATGGAAGCAGTAGTCCTCATTTGAAACTATTGCAAAGGAAGCTCAGCCTTATGGCCTTTTTGTTTATTTTATAACATAATGAAGATATTTTCATAAATATACTCTCAATTTAAAAGCAAGCACCCACCCACACACACACAAAAAATACTAATAAAAAAACTAACTAAAAAAAGCCAACCACAAAACCCATGAGATTTAACAAGATTGAGTATTGTACATTTGTATGAGCAATACATGTGAGCACTTCCACTTTGACCCTTATCCTGAAAGTGTATTTTATTGCTCATACCTCCTCCTCTGCTGCAGATTTTCTGAAGATTTGATTTGAAAGAATAATACTTCTGCAGATTTGATGTGAGAGTTCTAAGAAGGAGAAATGAAAAACAAGAAAATAAAGATTATATTTTGATCATATTAAGGTGTTTTTTCCACAGCCCTCTGCCCCTTTTTTATTTTCCACATGTGTAACACATGTACATAGGTCACTCCAAAAGTATTGCCTTCTTTCAGGACAGGAAATATTAATCCAATTTTGCGGTTCTCTACACATGCTGTTAAAATGTAGCAAGAAAATTACAAATCTGTTACTCCTACCTGTGATAAATAGAATCAGATAAATAATGTACTTAACATCTCATTAAGAGTAACTAATCAGATGACAAGATTATTTAAAAAATGAAAGATGTTATTAAGAAACTATGAAAGGCACTAGTTAAGTAAGTGTTTAATCTTTGATTTGTTACTGCAATTGTTTAGCAACTATCCAAAAACACAGAGAACAATAAGATAATAGATTGACCTTTCTGGTTCCTTAAGAATATAAGTCAGGTGTTCAGTGCCTGAAGAAATTACAAGGTACGTGCCTCAGGTTGCATGGAACATCATCAGCTCATCAACAGAATGGTCATATATTATTGTCAAAGAGCAGAATAAAAGTGGCTAAACATGAGAAAAATGGGGAAAGGAATTATAAAGGAGGACAAAACCAGGACCTATTATTTATTTGTTTATTTATTTATTTATTTATATATAAATATATTGACTACATATGTCAGGAAACATTGTTTGATAGTGAACTCATAATAAACCAGTTTTTCAGCGTAAAATTCTTGTCAGTGTTATTCAGAAGGTTAATGTCTAAGCTCAGCAGCACTAACAAAATAAATGCACTACAAATTGATTCTTTAAACTACAAATATATAGTAGCTGGGTTGATACTTTCATAAGAAAGCAATAATGTCTCTGCATACATGAAGATAAAGATGTTCTCAAAAGCATGCCATATACATTCCCTCCAAATGTGTCAGGGTTAATTTGCACAAATCACTTACAAACTGACAATAAATATCTAGAGAGATACATATTCATCTAGCATTTTTTTTTTCTACATAAACATCCAGAAATATGACTTGAATTACTGAAGCTACGCAGACTACAATGAAAAAAAGTCTTCCAACTATTAATGTTGCTTAATCTAAGTGAAAATACAATAATATAAAAACTATTTTCAACAGCAACTGAATGTTGATTTAACAATAGGGTGTCTTTTACTTCCTTTGAACATCCAGTTCAATAAATTCCTGCCACCTCAGGAGCCCAATGTAACATCACTGTCCTGATTCATTCTTGGAACACAAAATTTTCTTTCTTGAGCTCCATATTTCCCAAGCAAATAAATAAAAAACAGGAAATGGTTGCTGTATATCTCTCTTTAAAATGGTTATTGGCTAATCAAATGACTGACTCATATCCTAGTGCTTGGCGTATTCAATAGGAAGATCTTGAAATGAGTAGGACAAACCTGAATATTAATGTCTGACAGTTCATCAGTTCTGCTGGACTGATGAAGTCAATACTTACCAGGTGACCTGTGCAGTAATTTTGCTCTCCCTTCCAGAATAGTCTCTACCAACATTTCCTAACTAAAAGTAAAATGAAATGAAGTGAAATGAAATAATTCGATATTAATGTTCTTGAAACAGTCTGCCAAGGCATGAGAAAGGATAGTTTTCTTACTCAAATTGTTTGTTCAGAAAAGTTGGAGAAAAAGAAATTTTGCTAATTTTCATGGGTAAGCTTGCTAGCTTTTAGATACAGTACATTTCATTTTATAGCCAAAGAAGAGTTCCAATATGTGAACTGAAAGTTTTTCTGTTTTCAGTACTGCTAATTATAATTGTATTTGTAACTGTAATTGTACAGTATTTGTATTTTGCATTTGTATGCTGTAATTCTACAGTGGCTTCACAAGCTATTTTTCTTGAGAATTTCTAAGAAGTTATCTAAAGTAATGCCAAAATAAAAATTATCCTAAGATGAAAAGATTGCATCAGTAATTTCTAGCAAAATTGTAATATATTTAGTACATTATAAAAACGTATACAAGAGACATCTGACAGAAAAGAGTAGACACTTTAACAAATAATGTTAATAACAATAATCTTGTTAGCTAATGTGGGTGTTATATTTTTTCCAGTCTTTTTCTGGCAATTGCTTATGTGCAAATAATTCATGTGTCTCACACAATGGTCCACTCAAGTCACAGTAAGGCAGGACATGTTGAGTCTTGAAAGCAATTAATTAAAGTCTTGCAACTATGAAATCAAAGGGATTTCAGCTTTAGTATCTTGCTTTATATACTACTATTTGTTAAATTAATTCTTCCTCTGACAAACCACCTTTCTTTGACTAAATAATTATTAGTCCTGAAAAGGTAATATTTAATAAATTATATTCTCTCATGAAAGGTTTTATGTTGCTTTTTCAAAAAAAATCTCAGTATTAAGTTTCAAAAAATTTTATTTTTTTGCAATGGTTTTAAAATCAAATTAAAAAAAAATAGTATCTATGAAAAAGTAATGTAGGAATGAAAAGTATTGAGAAGAACTGCAATATTGTACAGGGAAAAAAAAAATGAAATTAAAGAGGCTTTAGAAAGATTAAAGTGATGAAGGGAGAGAAGGAAAGAAATTAGATTAATATTGGAATCTGGTGAGCCATAAAATAAGAGCCAAAATAGAAAAAGAAAAATGGAAGAAGTGTTTTGTTTTGTTTCTGAAAGAAACAGCACCTGAGAAACAAAGACCTGTAAAGGGTGATAATTACAGAAGAAGCAGCAGAGAAGTTTCAGGAATACTGAATTGGAAAAATAGGAAAAAAAGAAAAAGAAATAAAAACAAAAATCCACAAACAGTGTATCTATATAGAGCTGCACTGCAGTCAAACCTGTAGTAATCAATGTACTGATTTTATTTA
This sequence comes from Alectoris magna, assembly GCA_030625065.1. Classification (NCBI taxonomy): domain Eukaryota; kingdom Metazoa; phylum Chordata; class Aves; order Galliformes; family Phasianidae; genus Alectoris; species Alectoris magna. Next base: position 69,584,843 of record CM060560.1, read on the forward strand.
ACAGTCCATAGTAAAAAACAACAACAACAACAACAACAGCAAAACAACTAAACACTGATTCTGTAAGGACATAGCCTTCCCTATTCATTACAAGCACCAGTTGTTTTTCAAAGCCTCCACAGCCTGGAAATGAATTCAGCTATGGCATTTATTTCCTGAGTCACTGCATGCTTATAAATTTCATTGGCTGAAGCGGACGGTATTAAAGCACTTGCTGACTAAGTGGCAGAGGTTTTTGTATTATATATCTTAGTTCCAGAGTTGTGCTTGTTTTATGTATGTGTTACTTAGCATAAGAAGATACATTTTGCCCATTTTTAACTTTTCTTACTTAAAGGAAAAACATATAGATGTAACCTGGCATAAGAATATCAAAGCTGTAATTAAGAACACAGAGATGTGAATGTTTATGGATGCCTGTATAAATTTGTTTTACTTTAATATGTAATTATTTTTATTATGATACTTCTGTAGGACTCAGACCACCACTGCATGGATGGGTATACTAAGTAGGACTGAGCGTGTACTTCTCACTATAACCTGAGTCACCTTTACCAACCATTGCTTTAAACTATGGAAATTCCAAGAGCAGATTAAATGAATGGAAATTACCTACACTCCCATTTTGTTTATTTTTAATTAATTTTACAATTCATTAATCCTAATTTTCTTCTGTCTTAAACTATTTGTAATCAGGAATAAAATCACTTTTTTTTTTTTTTTTTAAATGTTGTAAAATTAAGTTATCTATTAGGTATCTATGTCCTTCCCTGAAGTGAAAAGAGAACTATATATATATGTATATATATATACACATACATGCTCTTTTTCAATTGTCTTTTCTTTTTCAAAGATTGAATGCTTTTGGTTTCTGCAAGGAATTGATTTCACAGAAGAAACTACAACACAATTATTCATTATATTCAACAATGATTAATGGTGTCTAACTAATTTCTTTAAATTGGAGGAAGTGTGTTCTCACCTTCTCTCCTGCTTGCTACAGTAATAAAATGTCTTATTGTTTCAATTATAAATGTTAAAAAAATCCAAGAAGAACAAAAAAATGCTAAATTTTCCATCCCAATTATTTTTATTTTTAAGATAGTTGAGTCCTATCCCATTGAAAAGTTTCCGTTTCCCTCAATTTTAAAGCAAGTCTGTTACCCACTCTTGAACCCTGACAATGTAGTTACCATAATCAATGATAAGGTGAATATCTACAATATGTAAGAGGCCTGCTAAAAGTTATCACTATGCCCTCTTCACCCACACTCCCTCACTATCCCTGCTGCAAGGATATAACGATACATATTAACAGGGTGATTAAAGACATTAACATCATCAGGACACAAGTGTTTGGTCACCACAAGGTGCACATCCATTGAGCCTAGAAGCTAGATTGCCAGGATGTGCCGACATCTGTCCTACAGTCAGGAAGCACTGGGAACCCTGTTTATAAAATCAAACAGCAGCAAGGGGAATTTAGACTAGAACTGCTACTGAAGTGCATGTTAACAACTATACCATAAGAATTTATCTCTATCTATCTGTACATGGTTCTGGTGACTGAGAAATCCACGTATCACAGAGTTCTAGAATTCTGTGCAACTATAAGCATAAGTTACTGTTAAAAGTCCTAAGTAGCAGGGCTGCTCCAAAAATAATACCTCCTGATTTATTATGTCGGCCCATAGCGCCAGAGGCGAATGCTGGGGGTATGGCAGTAGAGGCTGAACCTTCCTGACAATATCCCATTACATTCTCTTGCAGCGTGATACATGGTAGCAGAGGAGCAGACTGACAAAATGGTGTGTAAGTAGAAGTGTGGATGGAGCGAAGATGTGCCACTGAATTCCTCCAAGCAGAACAAGGCACCCACTGACATTCATTGATGCTTGCTGAACGTTTCTGGAGGCGAAACAATGGATATGAGGACAATGAGGCAGTAGGAGGCATGTTTCATCAGAGGCTGGTACAGATTTCTACAAGCATGGCATGCAACCACTTGTCCGTCAGTGGTGAAAGTGCACAGCTAATAGTGGTGACTACTGTTTTGAAGCTGAGAATTTGTCCCATCAGTGATATTGTGCTCTTTTATCTGTTGTAGTTTCGATGGAAATGAACAGGAGCCATCACATTCAGAGTGACCTACGTAATAATAATTTTCATAATGATTTCCACAATCCTGTGGCCAATCCTCACTTTTGCCAGGTATCCCTAAAGAACCAGGCTGTCCTAAATAGTGTTGGGTGACAGGGTGCAAAGAGTATTTATTAATATAGGATTTTCTGGTTACAGATTTCAAGCCACCTTTAAAATGCTACAAAACAGTATAAATTAGTAAAACAGATTCCATAGTTTACCAATACCACATCTCTTATAAAGCAAATTTACGCAAAATACAATGTGCAAGGCACTGAAGGTTAGAGTAATTGTAACAATGGTATGCTTGCTAATAATAGACAATTTACACTTGCTAACTGTGGTTCACACAATGAAATTGTTAATAACCAAAAAAAACTAAGAAGCAATAAAGCTAACTATTTAACAGGTTAAAGATATTACAGATTTTGAATAAAGTTGTTTTGTTTGGTGTTTCCACCAGTCTCCACAAAAGGCAAATTCTGACTGGGCAAAATGTAGTTAATTTTAATTACAAAACAATATTTTAGATCAAACTTACAAAGATAAAGTCATGGCACATACATTTTGTTGTATTAAATATTTAGATAGATAAATAAAGAAAGAAAGAAAGAAATACCTGATAATATTTGATGACCTCACTAGTGATATTTATAATTATCAGTGAGTATTTATATGTTTGAAGAAACAGTAGTTTCTACTAAAAAGGACAAAAGAAATTTTCAAGTTACAGTAATCCATTAAACTTCAAGTTCTGCTTAGGTTCTAAGAAAACATGTTTTAATATTTTTCTAAATGCTTAGGAGAGGCACAATCTGCCTGATCTTTGACGCTGGATTTTTGTTTTGTTTTGTTTTTTGTTTGTTTGTTTGTTTCTTTGTTTTTCATGAAATGTCAAAAGTTAGTTTGCAAGTCTGGGCAGTGGGGAGAAAATATGAAGGAAATACTACAAGCAATTGAACTCTCATACATTAAAAAAAAAAAAAAAATCTAATAACTTTGTTCCACTAACGATACATACTTGCCCTGTTTTTATGCTGTCATTGTTTTACTGTTCAAGCATTTTTGGTTACTTGGTATGGCCTTCCTTTCACAAAGTATATATATATATATATTGGGAAATAGTTAAATATGTGCCAGAAATTCTCAAAATAATGATATTATTTTATCAAAATAATGTTTTAACTGAAACTTAATTTTTATGGTAAACTTCATTTTTAGTGTTTCTTCCAGTTTTTAAACATGCCTCCAATACCTCTGAAATCTCTGTGGTACAGGAACCCCTCCTTTAATGATATAGATCTGCTGTGGCTGTGATGAGTTATTTTCAAGTTTCCAGATACAGAAAAACACATACTGGCTTTTGTATTAATGTAATTATATGTATTAATTAATCTGCATTGATAGACGTTATACTTTTTGCTAGTTCTGTCAATACAATGATTGATGTAAAACCTTCATGTCATATTAAGTAAAAAAAATAAAAAATAAACATACATGGACAATTAACAGGTTAAACGTTATTTCTTATTTACTGTAATGTTCTTTTACGAGAAAGAAAGCTATGCAAACTAAGTTCAGCTAACATTCATCTACTTCCAGTGAGGACATCACTGGTCCAGTCAGAAAAATGGAAAAGTGAAACAAACAAACAAACAGAAAAACAATTCTAAAACATAGCCATTCTATAGAACAGAAAACAGTTACAAAAATAGGAAATAAAAACTCAAAAGTCAATAACACTGGAAGAGAATGAAGGTTCAAGGATCTCCAATATCTAGAACTACTATTAAGGAAAAGAACAATGCCTTATTTGAAAGATAATTTAAAAAAAATGTAAGATTATAATAGGTAATATGAAGATTTTTATGAAAAGAAAAATATAGATAAAATTAGGTGTTTTTCCTGGCAAGCTGTACTAAATCTACAAATTTTCACTAAGCCATTATAAAAACTTTTTTTTCAACCCCCTAAGACTGATCATCAATTCTTTTCTTCCTTCAGCAGATGATTCATGAAAACTCAGAATTAGGGATTAATTCTAGTTAGGAGCCTAATAAGGCATGCTACCTGGATACTTATCATAGCAATACTATCTTTGCTGATCCAAACCAATTTTGGAAGGTTCTGAAGAGACATGAGAAGGAGGAACTAAGGAAAAAAGAAAGACCTGCAATTCAGCTGAAGTTTCCACTGTAATTAAAGATGGGGGTAGTAACAACATCTAGGCTATAGGTAATTAAATAATATGAAACTGTAAGTAATATAAGCCAAGTCAAAGAATAGAATTTGTCTCATCATCAGCATGCCCAGAGAGGTTGTGGATGCCCCATCCATGGAGGCATTCAAGGCCAGGCTGGATGTGGCTTTGGGCAGCCTGGTCTAGTGGTTTGGTGGATCTTTGAGGTCCTTTTCAAGCCAAACCATTCTATGATGCTATGATGCTATGATTCCGTGATTCTATAATTCTATGTCCAATTCAAAACATTACATGTCTGGCTTGGTAACAATCATGTACTCTTCAGTGAAGTAAACATACAGGAAAAATGGTGTTCTCTTCACTCAGTTGTTTTGTTTTGAAAACTTCTTTTTCAGATATTTTTCTTTTCCACTTGGTCTCCACTCTTGCCATTCTTCAAGATTTTCTTGTTCCTTCCAAACCTATAATCTCTCTTCTTGCATTTTACAGCTGAGGGTAAGAGGAAAGGCGTTAGATTTGTAAGGAAAGGTGTTTAGATTTGTAACACTGGTACTCCTCCCTGAAGTATGGTACAAGTGAAGTTGCAAAGGGTCTCTGGTCTAAGACCAGTACTACCAGCCTTAGGTAAACAATGTAGAAACCAGGATGTGTGCAGATAACTCACAGTCATATTTTTTTTTAACTGATTTATATTCTCAGCAATGACAGTTTGTATGAAAAAAATTACTTCTGAAGACATACTCTGCTGAAGACTTTTTAAATGAATAAAAACAAAACAAACCAAAACAAACAAACAAACAAACAAACCCAGAGGTTATATTAAGAACAGCAAGACAGACATGTATTACCAGGATACAGAAGAGACAGATCCGTTAGGTGTCTGATACAGACAGCTAAGACACACAAAAGCTAAAATTACTCACTTCCTTGGTTGCAACAGAAGGTTCTTGTGTTGCACAATAGCATGTCTACACCTATTTTCTTTTCCTTATATCCTAAAGTCAGGGATAGTTTACTGTAATCACCTTTTGATAACAAGATTATTACTTCAAGGTCAGAGCAGACCATTGTGCTCATCTTTTCCGAACTCCCAAAAATAACAAGCCATAGAAATTCATCCAGTAGTGCTTGTGTCAAGTCTGTAATGTCTTTGTAATCCACAATATACCTTTGAGATAAATCTCCACCCTTGATTTAGAGACTTTAGTTGAAGAACCCTCATTATCCCTCAGTAACTCTATATCCTCACCTTCCTCTGTCCACTCTGTTTTCTGCTACTAGATGTTATGAAGCCTGTGCCTGCCACATTATTTGCTATAAGGAGGTAAAGATGAAAAAATGATGGCAATCGAACTCTCAAGCTTCTCATAAATAAACTAAACAAAAACCTTTTATTCTTTAGTTTATTGTTAATTTGAGAGATTTATTTTCCCCCCAGAATTTGACAACTAAATAATCAGTACAACAATACGCATGTCTAAATGAGCAAGGAAGTTGATTAACCTAACCCTATTAATTGCTCTGACTGCTTTATATCTTATTTTGAAAAAAAAAAAAAAAAAAAACTCTACTAAACTGTTGCACAGAAAAAAAAATGTCATCAGGTGACAGCAATAACATTTTTTGAAGTATCTTAGCATGAACAAACTAATCTGTTCATGCTTAAAGGGCCAGTTATATGATAACTTGTTTGAATCAAACTGAAAATCATAAATATTTAATGAGAAAAATATGCTGAGAAGGAAATAAAGCTTTCATTGGTAATTATGTGAAATAAGGTACCTACAAGGATGTTGTGGGAGAGTGTCAAAAGTTTTGCTGAAGTCGAGATACACAGCATCCACTGCTCTCTCTGCCCAGCCTGTGATGATATCATAGAATGCTACCAGGTTGGTCAACTTTCTTCTCTTCTAAATGCTCAGAGATGAGAACCTTCAAATCGCAAATACTAGTACTTAATCACTCTTGTTCTAACAGTAAAAATCTTGTTCTACAGTAAAAATCACTATTTAATACCCACTAATGTGACAAAAGCTTTGCTACATCACTAAACTTTTGTTTCTCTAGCACATAATTATGTGTTTAGATGATTTTCTCCAGGTGATGTGTAGAGTGATAACTATCTGACTTAACTGTATTGTTCTTTAATCAGAGAGCTATACTGTATCAATAGGACCATTCCCTGGAGGTTGCTCTTCTAATTTAAAAAAAAAAAAAAGATTTGACTAAATGGTCTCGTAAATGAACATACATGACTCATGTTTTCAAATCCATTCTTGTTCTAAAAATACAGATATTTAGATCTCTTTCTATTTTGGATTCGTATCTTCATATCACGCAAATTAAAAGTCCTCTTGTTAGCATGGTCACTTTTAACTAACTAAATACAATTGTAATCACCAGTATATCTCATAGTTTTACTTTTTTACTATTTATTTAAACTAAATTAAATTAAATTATCAATAATTTCTTATTGTGAAAATTAATGCAACTCATGGGGATAAGCAAGAGAAAAGTGTGAGGAGGAAGGAGAGATAAAGAGGAACCTTTACAAACTCATCAGAGTTTCCTATTCCGCCATTAATTTCTATCTCTGGGGTGTGGAGAGTCAGGAGTGAAACTGAAGCTTGGGAAAGAGACGTTGAGGGGAAGGCATTGTTTTACTATTTATTTTTTGTTTCTCATCACCTGGATTTATCATAATTGTCAGTAAGTTAAATTAATTTTCTCTAAGTTTAGTCAGGTTTGCTTGGGACAATAATTAGCAAGAGATTTCCATGATCTTGATCTACATCTTGATCCACAAGCTTTTTCATCTTATTATTTTCTCCCTGTCCTTCTGTTCAGGAGAGGGGCTGAGTGAGCAGCAGAGTGGACAGCTGGCCATGATCATCCCAACAGATCATTATGGACTGAGGAAATAATGGTCATTGCTCACACAAATGGTATTTCAGTCTTATTCGGACTTCATAAGAATTTACTTTCTGTGTTGTGATGGCATTCATGATATTTTAAAAACTATTCATTATTCCAACTGGAAAATGTTTACTGAAATCACCTTTCTGCCTGACACTAATACAAATTTTCTGATTTATATATATTATTTATTATTTTGCAGTCACTTTGGACTGGCTTTTTACATTTCTGTCTTGCTCTTCTTCCCGAGTTCTATGCTTGGAAAAATCAGGACACATTCTACAAAGTTAAAAATGATCATTACTCTGGTTATGTTATATTTGATTTGATGAATTATTGGGATACTTTAGAAATTTTTAAGAGTGAGTTTGAAAATTATCAGAATTGTAGCCTCCTGCTATATAGAGTAATTCAAAATCGCTAGAAAACTTTTACTAATTTGAGACAACGAGAATTCCTCAAATCAGCATGCACTTTTTTTATGCGTAATGAACTATGATGGGCTTTTTGATCAGCCCCTGCTGGATATTTTGTAGATCAAATGTCAGGAGTATAAAGAAACTATCTGTACCAATTAGTGTGCTGCAATGAGCTATAAATTTGCTTTCTCTTAGGAAGATTTTAGCATCTGGATTCATACTGATTTTTTTTCACTTGTTTTTCAGTATTGGATTTTCTCTTCTATTTTTTTTCCACACAATTATCATTAATCTTTTCTGAATGAGCATTAATAACTCGTTATTTTGAAACTGTCCACCACGGTACATTGCAAAGAGTGAAAGGGAGTAGGAAGATAAGAAATCCAAGTTTTATGGTCTCACACTCCCAGTATTTCTGGCAAAAGACAGCAGAAATCCATTTTTCTTTCAATTCCCATGGCTTTCTTTATCTCCACCATAAGTCAAGAAACAAAATTGCTGTTGTACACATAGACATATACAATCTGCTTGAATTTAATCATAAATGTCCTGAGGATGATGGGGAAAAAATCACAATTTTTTTTTCCTTCTTGCTTCTTGCGAGTCTTGTTTGTATTTTCTTTTGCTAGTTTTGGTTTATGTTTCTTTTAAAATATATTGACGCATCTATGCATTTCTTCAGCCAGTATTTTCTGCTAGCTGTTTCCTGGAAGGATTTCCTCCTTAAAAAAGGCCAGCAGCAGTTTGTAACAGACAGCTGAGCAGGGAGTATCAGGCTTCTACTCATCTGTTTTTGTCAGCACATATTTAGTTGGTACTCAGGAGTGCAGCTGACAGAGACATCAGCTGTCACTAGGGCAGAGTCTGACAGAGGCCTAGAAATTCTGCTCCAGACAGTGTGAGACACTATCATCAAGGTGGTGGTGTGCCATAGCATTTTTTCCTTCTTTTACCAGGTGGAAAAAGTACCACTGGCAAATTGGAAGCCTTTACTGAATGAAGCTGTAGCAGCTGGGTGCTGCCATCCAGGCCTGGGTCTGCAGGGCTGCCTGATGACCCTCCTGGGCTGGGGTGACAATGTCACGGGGAAGTGAGTAGACTACATAGTATCAGGATGTTAAAAAGAAGACTGATAGGGTTTTCACAGACACGTTGCAGGGGCAAAGGCAAGGAAGAAAAGACAGTTAAATGCATAAATAAATATGTTTAGTGGTGGACAGAGACTCCAAAAACTGGTAATAGAAAGCTTGTGGCTGCAAATAAATAAATAAAAAGACCTCCAGCTGGATGCTTCTGGAAATCCAGCAGACTCAATGCCATGACTAGTAATGTGGGGAGCCCATTCCAGTGCCTGACCACTCCCTCAGTGGAAAACCTTTTCCTAAAAATCAGCATGAACCTCCCCTGATAAACTTCATGCCATTCCCTCAGGTCCTGTCGCTGCTACCATAAAGAAGTGATCAGCACCTGCCATGGTGTTATTCTTATGGGGAATCTGTAGGTTTCCATGAGGCCTCCCCTCAGTCTCATCTTCTCTGGGCTGGACAAACCAGCCACTCATGCAATCAAAGACATTGTCTCAATTGTCAGGAATTACTTTCCTTATTGTCAGCTCTTCTGATTTATATGATAATCGTGGTACTCACAATGTCTTTTATGAGTTGCTTTTTACACTCTAATAATACAGTTAGTTCATCTAACTGTAAGATTCTGAAGTCTTTTTTTTTCCATAAATTCAATTGCTCAATGACTCTCACTAAATGTAATTTTTAATATATTCAGTTGATTCATCATGCAAAATACAAGAAATAGCACTGAGTTCCACATGTATTGTTCCACATGTACTGGCAGCACAGTGTAGTAATATTCAGAGTAGAACTTATTCATTAAAATCAAGACAGCACATAATTATTCAGATATAAAAAATTGTCAGAGGATCACTATAAAGTATTCACAAACAAAGATTTCATGAAGTCAACAAATTTTTCTGCAAGTATTCTTATTTGTAATGAATATATTTAAATTCTTCCTTTTCAATTCATGGGCAACAAGTGATTTAGTGACTGCAAAATGTTTATATGACAAGGATTTGGTACTGGGGGTGACCTCTGTTAAGAGAGTCCAGAAACTGCCCCAAGTTAGATATGAGTCAGATCCAAACTGGCCCAAAAGGGCTAGCCAAAGTTGATACCATGATTGATGCTCATGACTCTTGAAGAGCAGATTTTAAAAAGGAAATAATGCTGCACAACAGCTGCTAGGATAGAGAGTGAGAAATGGGAAAGAAACAGCCCTGCAGGTACTGGTCACTGCAGGAGGAGGACAGGAGGAGCTTCAGGCTGGAGCAGCAGTTCCCTGCAGCCCGGGAGAGGCCTGTGGAGGAGCAGGCCATCCCCCTGCAGTCCATGGGTACTGCACAGAGCAGAAGTCCCCATGCAACCACAGAGTAGCCCATGGGGAGGCAGTGAATGAGGCCTGGAGGAGTCATAGCCCACAGAAGCACCCCTGAGGCTGGAGTTGCAGCCCATGGAGAGGAGCAGCGGTGGGACAGGAGGGCTCAGGGAGCTGCTGCCCATGGGTGTCATCATGGGATCAGTCTGCTCCTGAAGAGTGGGCCCTGAGGTATGGATCTATTTTGGAGCAGTGTTTGAAGAGCTGCAGCCCCTGGAAAGCCTATATGGGATCAATTCAGGAAGGACAGTATTCCATAGGAGAAACCCTATATGTGGAGCAAAGGCAGAGAGTGATGATGGGGAACAGCAGAGACAAAGCATCATGGACTGACTTTAACCCCATTCCTCATTCCTCATTCACCTACTCTCATCAGGAAGATAATGTAGAAGAGGATGGACAGGAAAAAAAAGTTGTTCTTGTTGTGCTTTTAGTTCTCACTTCTCTATTCTGTCAATGATATTATCATTGGTAATAAACCACATTAATCTCCCTTGTGCTGTATATGTTGTATCCATGAGGGTAATTAGTGAATTATCTCCTTGTCCTTATATCAACCCATGACCTTTTTATTTTTCATTATGTTTTTTCTCTCTTTTATGTTGAGGCAAGAGAGAGAGTGGTGTAGTGGTGCTTAGCTGACCATTATACCACAACCATGACTTCGTACATTGCAATACATATATGATTAGTTCATTCTTTGAATTATTTGAGGAACTTTTTTACAGTCCTTCTGTTTTTGCATATCGCCCCTCTGTTCTGAACAGTGAACAGTTGTTTGGTTTAAGTTAAATCTCTTGAAATGTTTTACTTGACATTTACATTCAATGAGATGTTGTATTACTTGAGTGAAGAGCAAAGAACATTAGTGAAAAAAAAATGCAAATCTTAACTTTCAACAACAGACAACAGTTATCTAAACATTTTGTCTAACAGCCAAGATCCAAAATAACATTACTGCTTCTTACTTATTGAATCAGAGGTAGCAGAATTCAAGAAAATAAATTAAAAAAAAAAGCAACTATTTCATTTTGATACCTGAGAACTAGAATAATAACAAAGTCTTGTATTCTACATACTTAGAAATCCTACAGTCTTGTCTGTGATCACACATATACTCTCCTGTTTGTTCTCCCTTTGCATGCAGAACACTTATATTCCTGTTTTTTACATATGTTAAAATTTATTTTTTGATAATTCATAATGCAAAAGCCTGTTGAAGATGGTTTAACCATAGTTTCTTTTATGACTCTTAGGTCTCATGCTTAGATGAACAGATGCCTGTATCAGATCTACCCTTACCAGGCTTCCCCTGCTCAGTTGAGTGGACACCTCAGATTTTCTGTCACAGAATGGAAGCTGCTTCTGTGAAACTGCTTGCTCCTCAACCTGGTCTTGGCACTAAACTTCCACTTTAAGGACAGGTATCAGCCCACTCCATCTAACATCTGCCTACTATGCTGCAATCTTAAAACAGCATCTTATTCACTTTATATAGTGCTCTATGACACAATGTGTAATTATAGTTCAGAATACATTAACAGAGGATGCCATGGAAGCTAATAATTAAATTGATTTTACAAGCTATTAAGCAAACTCATGGAAGAAAAGGCCTCTAAGCGCAATCAAGTACAAAACTGGAGCGTCTAGAACAGAAAGACTTAAGACACAGATTACAAAGATAGAGCGTATAGTTTCACCACAGAATTCTTGTGTTTCCCCCAGAACATGCTATTGTCTATGGCTGGGAACAAAATACTGAACAAAAGAGACATTCATTTTTATTAAAATGGCATTATTATGTGACACTTTAATGTTTAGTTTACAGTGTTCATCTTCAAAATAGAAACTTTATTTAAAGTCATGTATTTACAATACATAATACATAATATAATAATTTATTATTAATATATTGCAAACCTAGCAAAGACCCTCAAAGCTTATGATTTATACTCATTTCCTAATACTACAGTCTATCACTCTATTACAGCTATCACTGGCTAAGTTACAGATTCTAATGCTTCTTCTTCTAAGTAGTGTTACTGGACTTACACTCAGTTTGAAGAGGAAAAGTTAATATAGTTTGTGGCTGAAATAATAGAAGCAAAGACACATTAGGAAGATCATAAGTTAGGCATGGAAAATGTTCTTTGACAAGCTCTGTTAAATCTATCACTCAATTAAACAATCTGGACAAATTTATAAATAAATATTTTATCTGGTCATACATCAAATATTGTTGTACATTGCAGAAAAATGGCTCACTTCTCTTGTGTCTGTGTTTCTAAAAATGTAGCCTAATAGTACTGCTGCTTCTTTGGTGTTGCTTTTATTTCAATGACAATTTGTCAAGCCATGCCGACAAACCTGGAAACGGAATCAATGAAGAATTAATTCTCCTGTGGCAAAGACTACCCGTATGCTTATTTTCTGGGATGTGAAGCTGAAGTACTCTCTTCGTTAGTAATGTCTACATGCTTAGCTTCTCCTATGGTAACTAACAATATAGTGAACAGCTGTCATCTGACATGGACTCTCCTGATGTTATACTCTGATAGGGTATGTGTGGGACTGCTTGAAAGCACTCTTGGGTTTCCCGATATCAAACATTAGCCAAAGGAAATTTTATGTTCTACACATCCAGTTTGTAAGAAATTTCAGTTGTAAGATGGTGATTTCTGTTCTTTTTCATCAAGAAGCAGAAGAATGTTTTCCAGTTATATGACACAGAAAGCTTCAGGACTGCTGTTCAGTACCCTAAATGTATAATAGCTACCATTTTTTCAAGCATTTTGAGCTGCTACACATTTTAACATTTTATGTCTGCAATGTAGCTTAAAATAAATGAAAATGAGACTGTAAGTATAAAACCTCTCCCATTCTGCCTGTAACATATTTTATTAGAACTACATACATAAATGTGCATTATGTTCCAAACAACTAAGTATCAGTTGTTGCTGTATAAGTGGTGCAGTACCTTAGTTTTTCATGCAGTTGTTTTACTAATTCTAAGGGACCTCTGACAATTTTAGTATGAATTCAGTTGAAGCTTGGAATTCTTTTAGAAATATAGGTGGAAGATAGCACTGAAACTTAACACTGCACTCCAGGCAGTAATGAATAGTTCGGGACAGATTTTGATACAAGTCGGAGTACATAATACGTGAAGAAAAAATTTCTACATCTTATTTGGAAATGCACAACTCAGCAGAGTAATACTCTGTCACAGAGGTAGCACAGAGCCAGAATCAAGTGAGCGAAAAAGGAAGAGAGTTTACTTGTAGAGAGAATGGTGGGACAGAGGAAATTAGAAAGCAGACAGGTCTTCTGTCTTATTATTAATATTTAAAATATGTATTCATTCATTATTAATTTATTAAACCTGCTGTAAAACACTAATGGTTTTGTTGCACTAAAAGAACCAAATCAGTGGCCTTACATGGTCAGTGTTGAAGTTCCTCATACCTCCAGTTCAGTTGTTATAGAGGAAAACAATTTGGATTTAATGCTATCTAGTCTGATACAACAGTTTTCCTTTACTAATGAAGACTCCACTTAAGTATAAGCCTTTCTATAGATCACAGCACTCATCTGTTTCAGTTGACAAACATGACTGAACATATAGCCCTGTCAAACATAGTTAGAAATAATTAAGATGCTCAAGTATATCTCCACTGCAGAGCAACCTGGAAATAAATTTGATCACCACAATCTTCAAGAATAAAGAAAGATCTGTATGGTGTCAGTCAGACAGTATATAAGATTTCAGTGACATTAGAAGAGAGGTTGCTCTGTTTTCATATGCTCACTTAACTCTTCTGCATCTTTAAAGCGGGTCTGCAAAATGGCAGTGAATCTCAATCCTATAATAAACATCCTCTGTGATGAGCAGAACACTTATTTCCCTACAGATATAATTTTTTTTTTCAGAAACTTTTTTTGCAAAATGCACTAAAAATGTTGGATCATATTTCTTCCAGCATTATAGCCATATTTTATACCTGACAATACATCTGGAGGATGATACAGAAGACAATAATTAAAACCTACCTCTGTTACTACATCTTTAAAGTCATTTGCCCTCAGTTCTATTCCAAATCTTTCACATAATGAGGCCAAATTAACCTCTGTCCTCCAAGAGCTTTTCTCTCCATTCCCTTTTCTCCCATTCTTGCCATAAATCTCCATGACTTAGAGATTTTTGACAATTCTCCATAGTCTACTATCATATCCTCCTCAAGAATTGGAACAGATCACAAAGAATAAGTTTTGATATTCACTATTAATTACCTGTAAATATGAGAGGAGAGAATGGGAGGAAGGTTGCATATTTTCTTGCTAACAGAATATGTGTCTAAATGTCTATACTCTTGTCACTGATTTCTGTCCTTGCTGTGAAAACTATTCAATTTTGTAGAAACTAATAACAATATACACTGTTCAGGGGAATGATTTAAAACTACAAGAATTGAGAATGGCTGTTTACAAATAGTCCTAGCTACTTTGACAGAAATTATTTTAACCTAGAAATTGACACTGAAATCAGATGTGTGTACCACCTTAAACTGCAAGAAAGATTCATAAGAATCTTAAATAGAAATGTACGAAGTTCCAGTGTAAAGGATCTACAAAATCCTTTGTGAAAAGGAGTACAAATATTTTTGTAGTTCCAAACAGAATTGTATGGGATAGATTCAAGTAGCATTGAATGTGATGATGTTCAACATAATAGCATTTGACTCCGTTTGTATATTTGCTAACAATGAATGATTTAGTCTATAATAGCTGACAGACAGATGACATACTGAACATCAGAACACAATAACAAAACAACAATGATGTGATCTTTAGTAGTTCCTTTCCCCACATGGCATATTAGGGGTGTTATTTGTGTGATTACAGAAGAACTTGGAGTTGGGCATGTTTCTCTATTGCTTTGGTGAGATGTATGGTTTTTCCAGCCTTGTTATGGTTTTTCTGATAAGGACAATAACAGAAGAATAGTTTAAAAGCCATCAAAAAATGTAAACAACAAAATCTTTTCACATAACAATGAAGATCTTTTGTCTCTAGAAGTGACTGAAGAGTCATTTATCTTGACTTCTTAAAGAGCTGAAACAAAACTGAGCCAAGGTATTGGTTGACATTCTGTAGACTTTTTCTGAAATTTTAATTAACAATTTTACTTTCCTTTTTAGTATTGTCTCTGACTGATTCTTAAATCTGTGTTCTGAACAAAAGATAAATAGAAAAGGGAGGGTGAAAAAGCTCACTAAGTACTGGTATTTGTAATCATTGTTACCATGTAGGGCAGCTTATATTTTTTCAACAGGGCATGAGGCAGTAGCATTCAATCTTCATCCTTAAAATATTTACAATAAAACAAATATCCAGCCAAGCTGTTTAGGTGTTTATTCACGACTGTCAGTTAAAAATTACTTCAATGGCATAGAACTGTGATATTTCTACAACTTTTACAGTTTTAGATTTTTAATTATGCAATTGATATAATGTATTTTTGACCCTTATAGACTACTACAAATATGTTTGATATTGTGGAAATTATAGAACACAAGCTCTACAATACAGAGAAAAAGTCTAGATCCAAACTCTAAATCTTATCTCTATTTGTTTAAATAAAAGTTAGTATATGTCTGTGCTGTAAATAATACTTACAATAAAATGGCTTGATCCTGACTAATGTTTAGTACTGATTTATTGTTCAGTTACCAAGTATCAACTGGAGACTTCATCTACAAAAATATATTTGATAAATAGCTTAAAAACATGCCCATAATGATGTCATCATCAAGACTGTGTACTTCAGACCCAAGACATAGTGGCAATTTAGGGAGAAGAATGAGCTAGTGAGCTTGAAGTTAGCAGCAGTATCTCAGAGCATGACTGACCACCTCTGATTTTGTGAAGGAATATTCCCAGCAGATCTAATTATTTTACTGCTACATATATCTGTTAGATTTTTTAGTATAATGTTAATTCTCAGATGCAAAGTGCTGCTTCTGTATCTTCTTCACTTGATTTTTGATAGCCTTCCCTAGTGGTGGCTGGATGGTCATTATTTACTCAGTATTAAATCTAAATTTGTCCTAAGATTTTAAACAGCTCTTGTAAGCAATGAGACTGTTGTTCAGTACTTACTTACTTGAGGTGGTTCCCTGTGATGTGTACCTAGCCGAAATGTAATTACTTCCCTCCATCAGCAGATGTTCTCTATTTTTCATGAATGTCTCCTTTCTAGTCTGAGGCTTCTGGACAGAACAACTGTGCTGTGCTATCCAGTCTGTCTTATTTGCTTTTACGTTCAGATCCAGATCCAGAGTGACCCAGTTGTGTAGAGCTCACTTCCTGCATGTGGGTTCTTTCAGCACTCCCCTCTGGTCCCTGAGAAGCTGGACTCAAGGCAGCATGAATGCAAAGAGAGGAATTTGGAGCCAGTGGGTCAAAGAAGTGAAATTATTTTTTAAATCCTTCATGGAGTCTGCAGAAAGGGATCCCAGTGGCAGCAAAAGGGAGAACTTCCACCAGGAAGGTGTGGGCACAAAAGTTTTGTGTGGGTTTGTATATACACTGGCCCCTCAGCATCTGGCTAAGTGATTTACTAGTCAGCTTTGAATGACCAGTTTGAGTACTTATCCATGATTTCTGAAACCACATACCCATGCAATGTCTTGAATCTCTGTCCATACAAATATGTACATCAACACTCTTCTGTTCACTCAAGCTGTATATTTTCAGGTTCCTGCATCAGTACCTCCTTCATGCTTTTACTCCCACCAGCACAGGGAGACATGTGAAAACCCAAGAAGAGATATAAGAAATGCTGATGATGTGAGCCATATAGAATTTAGAAGAGGGAATGAGGAAAGAAAGGGAGAGATGGATTGTTCAGCTGGATGAATTCTTGTAAACTCAGCCACTGGAAGAGGGGGAGTGCATTGCATAGGATTTACCTGAGTGGAGGAAAGGCAGGTAATGAATATGAATTTGTGATAAATTTTTGCATCTGAAAAGCTAGTTCTCATTCTAGAGTGGGTTTAGACAAAGGTTTTATTTCCATGCAATATTGTGCAAATGCAAAAATCGTGCAAATGTATGCGTAATATACTAGGAGGCAGAATCTAATAGAAAAGTTTGGCTTCCATTCCTATTACAAAAATAATTTATTGCCAAACCAATTTGACAAGTAGAATGTAACCCAAGGTAAAACTCTTAAGTAAGTGTAGTACAATATATGCTTTAAAAATGTTATGATTTCCGATTCCTTATATTGCATAGTTACATTCTTTTCAACTTTGAACATTTCATAGTCTGAAAAGCTCTGAGGTGGTAGAAAGTTATGTGGATAAAGAGAACCCTGAGGCTCTTCTGTGAAGCTTGCCTACACTGAAGTCTGCAGCTACAATGCAGATTTAAACAGCATAGAGCTGGTAGAAGATATAGTCCAGCTGTGCAAACATACTTTTTTTTTATTTTTTTTAATTCTTTTTAGAGATTTTAACAACATGAAAGGGCAAACTTAAGATTGAACATCTTAGAGGTAAATCTAACAGAAGTGTAGTACTTTGTGCCCATATTCATCTGTTTTACTTGGACTTTTTACCATGGCAAGATATGAGTTGTATACCTTTTCAATAACAGTATTTAATTTATTTTTATACAGTTTGTTTTTTAAGTATTATTTTTATAGTTATTGTTTTGATTTACTGATGTTCTTCTTAAAACTACTAGACAACTTCTATCCATTAATTGTGATTAGGAGATTCACTACTTCTTTTGACTTTGTTTGCTTTTACATGCTTTTTTTTTTTTTTTTTTTTTTTTTTTTTTTAACTTTATAAAGGAATATAATTATTCCAGATCTCAGGATAATGTTATCTTTATGACAGCATCTATCTGTAAGTGAATGTGTTCTTTTCAGTATGTAGCCATGTTAAACACTACTTAATGCTACTTATGAAGGTTTCTTTACTTAACAATTATAATCTTAATGAATATTTCATCAAATTGCAACCAGTCTGGAGAGTAACTTAGACCTTCTCATATTTTTGTTATATGGTAGTCTAAGAAGAATTAATTATAGAATCATAGAACTATTTGAGTTTGAAGGGACCTCTAAAGGTCCAACTCCCTTGCAATAAACAGGGACATCTACAGCTAGATCAGGTCACTCAGAGCCCTGTCCAGCCTTACCTTGAATGTATCCAAGTACCGGGCATCCACATCATCTACAGGCAACATGTTTCAGTGCTTCACTATCCTTACTGTAAAAAATCTTTTTCCTTATATCCAATCTAAATCTCTCCTGTTCTAGTTTGAAACCATTTACCATTGTCTTACAATAGACCTTACTAAAGAATCTGTCCTCTTCTTCCTTATAGGCAGTTATCAGGTCTCCCTGTAGCTGTCTCTTCGTCAGGCTGTACAGCTCCAGCTATCTCAGACTGTCCTCATAGAAGAGATGTCCCCTCCCTTGGATCATTTTTGTGGCCCTCCTCTGGACACACTCCAACAGGTCTATGTCTCTCCTGTACTGAGGACTCCACAGCTGAATGCAGTACTCCATGTGAGGTCTCAGCAACACAGAGTAGAGGGGCAGGATCACCTTCCTTGACCTGCTGGTCATGCTTCTTTTGATGCCACCCAGAATACGGTTGTTTCTGGGAACACTGCTGGCTCATGTCTAGCTGCCATCAGCCATGATCCCCAAAGTCATTTTCAGCAGGGCTGTACTCAATCCTTTCATGCTCCAGCCTGTATTGGAAGTGGGAGTTGCTATGACTCAAGTGCAAGACATTGTACTTGCTTTGTTGAACCTTATGAGATTCTGTTGAGTCCACTGCTTGAGCCTCTCTAGGTCCCTCTGGATGGCATTCTGTCCCTCTGGTGTGTTGGCCACACCATGCAGCTTGTTGTCATCCACAGACTTGCTGAGAGTGCACTCGATCCCATTGTCAATATCAGTGATGTGTTGTAGTAGGCAACAGCGAGGATTCGGGATGTGACATGGCAGGACTCTCCCCTTGCTTGGTGTTGAAAGGTTAATGTATGCATAAGGGGCGTAGACGAAGTAGGATAGGTTTATAGGTAAATCGCACGACTCAATAAACACCATTTTTCTGCTCACCATATTGGTATTCACGTGCAGTTCTTTGGCCCGGGTAGGTTTTACCCGATAGTCCAGCACAGGCACAGAGCTAAAAGAACATGGGTTGCCAGGTGCACAGCAACAGTGATGAAAATATTAAAGAGTACTGGTTCCAGTACTGGCCCCCAAATGTTCTCACAATCAGTTCCTCATCCATCAAACAGTCCAAAAAAAATCTGAAGGTTGTTGTGTGTGACTGTGTCAAAGGCTTTACTGAAATGCAGATAGATGGCATCAGTGCCTCTTCCCTTGCCCACTGATGCAGTTCAGGAAAGCCGGGACTTTCATCTACACAGCAATTGCAACACCTCCTGTAGCTGGAGGAAAATTTTGCCTATTTACATCTTCAATCTGTATGAAGTACAGATTGTAAGAACTGATTCCTCGCTGAAGGTGCCACTGCATCTCAGAAACAGACACTGAAGAGTAGAATATACTTGCAGTTGTGTCTAGTTTCTTGAACTACTTTTGTTATTTTTATATATATCAATTCAAATACGCGGACATCATGAATGTTGTATAAGCAAGTGAATTGTATATATATGTATGTATATATTTATATATGTTTCTCTCACCCTTTTACATTCTCTGTGAGAGTCCAAATCTGAAGTCACAGTGCTGTTAGCTTACTATCTCTGAATTCTTGATGGTGTCTATTCTTTCAAGATTCTCCTCAGGAAGAACTATTAATTTTACTGGTATGATTTTTCTCTCTGGAGTCCTGTCCAAGTGTAAATTCACAAGAACTATTCAAAGGAAGAGATCTTTAAATAGATTCTACCCCTCTCCTGAATGAAACCTCTCAATTGTGTGGAACCTGACTTTTTCCTATGACCTAGCTTTTACAGGGTTTTACTATGTTGTAATAAATAATAAAAACAGAAAATCTTTGTAAATTATACATGTATCTGAAAAGATATGTTACAATGTTATCTTTCAACAAAGTACTACGAAATAACTTGGAAATTAGAAATTTTCCATGACATTTTCTAATCTGCTCTTTTTCTTTTAGAAAATTAACCAGCATATACGAATTCATGCAGATGAGTTACTTTGCTAAGCTTTCTGTTCAAGATAAATATATTTATGTAGCCTTTGTCCCCTGTTTTGTCAGTCATCATAAAAATTCAGATTATAAGTACATAAATAAATAAATATACTCAGCTACATAGACAAAGAACTGTCAAGATAGCAAGATGAGGCTGCTTATTGGAGGAGATATGATTCCAATTAGATACAATACCAAGGAGTAGATAAATAAGCAGGAAGATTTCATTATTTGTTTCTTTACATATCAAGAAGTCTTCATGTTAACACAAATCTCCAGGAGATAATTTATTACCAGAGTAGAAAATTTATGTTTAAATTCTTATGTTTGAGAAGATAATTTGGTTTCTTTTGCAAGACAATAGTCAGATTACTCAGCTTTGCCACCAGAGCAAATTTTGAGGCCCAGAGAGAGCTAAAATATATCTGTAAGAGAAAGCCAGTGGAAAAAACTAGCACCCACAATTTAAAACTGGAGTCCTGAGACCTCTACACTTGAAGCAGTAGTATCATGGAGTTGCCTAGATTGGAAGACCTTTGAGATGATCAAGTCCCAACATTAACCTGACCTACTGAGTCTCATCACTAAACCATGTCTGCTACTGCCAGATTCACACATCTCTTAAATTTCCCCAGGGATGTGACAGTATCTTCTGTACACCTATTTTGAAGTCTTTTAATATTCAGATTTTCCTTGGCCCTTAGCCCAAAATTCTTAGTCTGCCAGGGAAGGTCAGGTTGAGAAGAGCCCTGGTGCAACTGAAACCCTAACCAGTTGTCCAAAAGACAGATGAGGCATTACTGAGGCGCAAATATATCTCTTGGCTGATACAGCCCGTACTGTTTATAATTGCTCTTTATTATAATATAACCTTATTTTGCAGTAGCTGTCTTCTGTGGAATGAGTCCTGACAGATTTTTGAAGTTTCAAAAAAAAATATTTATTTATTTAACTTGAAGCTGAGTCAAATTTTGCCTACAGTCAAGACTGTTTAAGAAGCCAGCAATGATTTTTAGGTTGCTCTCAAAGAAGTTCACAGACTAGAAGCAAGATCCTGAGATCACCAAGTACAAACACCTGCTTAGAATGGGGTCAGTGAGAACAAATTGTGCAGGTCTGTGCCCATACAAATTTGAATTTCTTCAGAACTAGAGACTATGTAATTTCTCTGGACAAAATATTTCAGCATCTGACCACTCACATAGTTTTAAAAAAGTAACATCTTTCTTTGTCTCTTATCCTCTCACCGGACACCATAGAAAATAAATCTTGCTTTATACTTTCCTGTCTTGTATTCAGATACATGAGTAAGAACTTCCTGAATGTTCTCTCTAGGCTGAACAGCCCCAGGTCATACATAAGATACTACAGCCTGTCCCTCAATCATCGTCCTGCTCAGTTGCTTCACTCTTGCCAGTAGTTCCATCTCTCTTGTAATGGGGAGCCCCTACATGGAATCAACAGTTCAAGTGCAGCTCATCAAGCATGAGCAGAGGGGGAAGAGTGCTTCCCTTAGACTGCTCACAATGCCCTATGTAATGAAACCCAGGAGGCTGTTAGACTTCTTTCCTGCAAGGGCACATTGTTGACGCAAGTTCATCTCTGTGTGCACCAGGACCTCCGGGTCCTTCTCTATGAAGCTCTTTACAGAATGTCTACCTCTACATTCCAGCATATACTAATGCCTGAGGTTAAGTTTTGTTTACTCAAAGTAGCAGACAATAACAGAAACTAGCAGCAGCAGAAAAACACTATTGTTGTGTATGTATATCATGCATTATGTGCTGCATAATTTAACGTTTTTGTTTTTATATAAAAGAAACAGCAAGATCTCTGGTGGCAGAAAAAAGATATCACTAAACGTTCATTTATAAATGTGTAAGAAGATATTGAAATAGGTATATTAAAATTCAGATAAAAAGACCTGCCTGTTCCAGTGCTCCATCACCCTCACCGTAAAGTTCTTGTGCACATTCGTGCGGAACTTTCTATGCTCTAGTTGAAGATTCATTAAAGATCCTAATTCATTAAAGATCCTAACAAAAATTGAATTTATTATCAAAACATAATCTGATATTGAACAAATGAAAGTTCTTTCCATTTTTCCAGGAAGAGCAAGTTTTCTTCAAAACACTGAAATAAACGAGGTGACAAACAGCAACTTGCATATTAATATATTCAGCACAGAGCACTGTAGCCCTAAAGCATTAGCAGTGACAGAGCTGAAGGAAAGATTAATAGCTCTGACGTCACCAAAAGAAATAAATAATCATCCCACCATTCCCATTTAAAAATATATTCAAATATAATCAGAACAGGATCCCAATTTTGACATTTTTATGTATGAATCTACAGATCTAAAAAGAAATAGAAAACAAAAGGAATTTTTTAAATGAAATACGTCAGGCATAGCTAAGGAAAAAAAATAACTCATAACCAAAGCATTCTGTTTTCTGTGATTCTGCAATCTGGCAGTGATGAAAAGATTAGAATATTTAGGAACAGAATTCAAGAGAAAATCCTTCATGAGCTATAATCTCCTGTTTTAATCCAGTAAAATCAACTGGACACAAATCCAAGGAAAAGCATGAAATATTTTACATGATGCTATTTAAAGTGTAAACTAATGGAAGTTCTTGGATTATGTTTAAGAATTTGTATCATAATGTGTGAACATTATGTGTATATTAGCTTGCACTCTAAACCTGTCCTAGTAGGGGGCACTGATGTTATACATTATAATGCATTCAAATAGAAGAGTGAAAGAGGTCAGGTTTGATGCCAGCTGTCTAATCTATCACAATTATCTAATTTTGAACCCTCTTGGCACAAAGAGAAGGAAAATACATTTTCTATTTACAGTTAATTTTCCCACTGAGCATAGCCTGTTGATAAAGCAAATAAGAAACAGTGTAAATGGATAATAACCTGGCATCAATGATCTAGTTCTGAAGGTAAATTAATCACACACTTGCCTCCAAGAAAGAGTTGCCTTGCAAAAAATCTTATTTCTTTCTCACTTTATTGGACAAGTATATAGGTATATAGCCTCCTGAGCACCTACAATCAAGGTGAAGATTTTACTTTCAAATTCTCCTTAGAATATCAGGATAAGAGTATGCAAAATGGCTATAGTTTAGTTCAAATATTTGCATATCCAGTATTATTTATAGCACTGACCAGAATAGCAGTAGTAGGTTGGTATATGCATAAATTCCTTCCACAATAAAATGTGCGAGGAGGGAGTCAGAAGTCTGATACAGAAGAAGATGGTTCTCATTTTCAGTTGCAATAAGTAAGTGAAATGAGAATTAATAATTTCTATCCTTAATGACATCCCAAATTTTATTCTTAAATTATAAAAATAATAAACCGAAAGAAACCTTATGAGGTATTGACTAAAGCTATTTGTATGTATGCATTGTAATTTGTTCTCTCTAAAAATAAATTTGTTAAATAAATCAGGATGACATTATATTGTTTTCTTCCGTAAGTTTTGATGAAAGGTGAAAAATATTTTGATAGTACTAGTTTACTGATAGTGCTGCACCTCTATGATGTATCTTTTTCATAATTTATTGGATTAAACTGTTGCAGTTAAAACATACACAAGAACCTTGACTTAACTTATAAATAAAATGGAATAGCACACAGCAAAACATCTGCAGGTTACACCTCCCATATCTTGTTCAGACTAGTTAGAAGTGTCCTACTTTCAAACAATCCTTCTTGGTCAGGATTGCACAAATATATTTATTTAATATTCATATTTAAAACCATTTATTCATCTCTTCTTCCCTCTAGATACTTATTTTTTCTCTCATTTATATAGCACATGGACATGGATTAAAAAATTTTGATAAGCCTAAATCATTTGAACTCCTTTTTAATCTTACACCACTGAAATGACTTGGGAGGACCAAACAAATAAGTACTTGTACAGTCACATGCTTACAGATGAACCCAGTTACTTGCCTTGATTCTATTTATCACATAGCCTTTTGACCCTTCTATAGGAGAGTGTAGGTTTTCATTTTTATTTACAAGCAAAGAATTATCCTTTTTACCTTTTAATTATAGCCATGCTGGAGAACAAAACAAAATCATAAAAACCAGATGAAAATTGTCATTTCTGCTAGAGTCATTTCAGTGCTTCCTAAAACTTTCAGTATGATTTAGATGTCTGATGCCTTGCCGAACTACCTAGCACAATTCTGTTCCTTCCACTGCATGCCCATAAGGCACAGTGACCCTACTAGATGTTGTTTATTCAGCTTGCAAACCTTTTCAGATGTGTTAGGTTCATCCAAAAACAGCCTTTAAATAGCCTTAGATAGATCTGCAAAGTGTTTGTTCTCAAAATTGCTACATTCCATTTCGTTTATGACCTTTTATAGTGAAAAACTGACCATATTATTCTAAATGCTTGGGCAATAATAGGAGGAGAAAATAGCCTGGAGATCCTGAGACAGTATCAATTTATTAAGTTTTACATTGTTTCAACAGTCAAACTTACTACATATTAAAGTCATTCAGAAGATCAGTCCCCTTGTTTTTATCTGTGTTATCTGTAATATATATTAAAAAGGGAAGAGCAACTACTTTTTCATTACATACAACTTTATTAAAATTCAGCACAGAACACATCTCTATTTGTAAGACAGGAGAAAAGTACTGAGCAGTTCTTGAATCTCTTATTCATGGTTGTAAGAAACGCAGTTTAGTTGTTTCAGACAAACTCATTGTGAGAAATTATCTTGCTTTCTAGCATAAATATTATTCTTTTCTTAAATTTTATCAGGTTATTGATTCCTACTTGTTTATAACTTCTTTTCTTTGTATTGTTTGCACTAGATTATCTCTGCACCGAATGGAAGTAAGTACATACAGAAATTCTAATTAGTTACAAGCAAGGGTTACTACTGCATTAGCACAGTGCTGCTGGTTTCACTGCTGGTTTGGTAGATATCATCTCAGCCAAGCCCAGATATCCCTGTGCTACATTTCACTGTGTGGGAAAGATATTATCTACAGCATGTGAAGAGTATCCCACATCTACTTACAGATGTTAGAATAACTGCTTGCATGGAAACAAATTGTAATAACTTCCACATGTCTGAAAAAGATATCATTTTCCTCCAGAGACAAGAAAAATACTGTTTTTGCAGGTAGATTTAGAACATGATTACACCACTCTATGCTGTGATTGAGATGATTTCTGAAAGCCTGGAAAGCCATAATTGCACATATCATGATTCTAGTTATCCATATATCTGGTGTAGATAAACTATACTTTTACAAGTTTTAGTATACTTTACATTTCTTAGATTTTGGGAACCCAGTTGTATTATAATATTCAGGGTTTTTTTGTTTGTTTGTTTGTTTTTTGTTTTTTAACGGAGACTAGAAATTGAGTAATTTGAGAAAATTGTCACTTACGCTTTCAAATATGGTGGTGCTAGAAAACAACTGAATGTCCTCCTGCACATGTGTTTCTATTGCTTTAGATTATCACTGAGAGTCAGAGTGGGCAGAAAAATAAACATAGAAAATACTACTTTGCGACTGTTAACAAGTAGCCTGTTCACAGTCTTGGGAAAGCTGTTTACCTAAAGGCTCATGACAGCTGCAAGAGAATAGAATTATATCTAACTCAAGTGATTTCAGAGTGTACACACTAGAATTAAGATTATGCACAAACTATCTAAATGCTTTTTCAAAATTGTATTCAACTGTATTCTAAGCCTTAACAGAATTTATAAATGAATGTGACAATAATTATTGGTTTGGAACATTTGTTTTCTTATCTATTTCTGATTCTGTATAAATTACACAGTGTGAAATACCTGTTAAATCATCTCCAAAATATAATACTAAATGAGATTTATCAATTTGACAGTAAACTAATTTCAAATTGATTTATGGTAGCTCAGTACATAATGAAATGTTTGTGCTGTATAAACACTTCATCAAAGCAGGCAATGAAGCTTACTTTGTAGTATTTAAACAAAGACACAGGAACTGTTCTTGTGATCAAAGATTAATATTTACTTTGTATATCTCACACTTCATTCACAGAATATCATTCTGAGCTTCTTACTAAAGAAGATGCAGCTATACTGAGTTTCAGTTCATTCTTCAGTTTACCCCCTTCTTTAACATCAGCCACACCATAGGCACAAAATCAATGTCTGGTTCATGGCTCAGCTAAATATATTTAATTGGGAAAAATAAATAATCATAACAAATAGTCATTTTACAGTAGGATATTCCTGTTATCATCTCTACTCACTACTAATTTCTTCATTTCCTCTGCCTTTCCAGCACATTGAATGTAGTCATCTCCAGTGTGACTGAATTAGCTAATGACTGAAAAAAAACTATTTTTAACATTCAAATTTTCCATCTGTTTTTCTGAACATAACTGTGGAGATGCCTTTCTTTCAAAAACGTGGACAGAATAGATGAGTAGCACCAGCGTTCCTGAAATTTTAAATTGAACATCATAAAATCTTTGAAGCTGTGAATCTTTAATGCAGTTTCGCAGCAGATACTGACACTGAAACAAAACAGGAATAATCCTGAGTGAATTCAAAATCCACATATGCTAAGAGATTGTACATACAGTATAATACAATAGATATTGTTACCTCCTATTAAATGTGCAGTCAGTTTTCATTATTAATAAAGCATCAAGTGCATTATGAAGATATGTGACTGGCATGACACTTTTTTTTTCTTTTTTTTTTTTCTTTTATCCTTTCCTTTTTTTTTTTTTTTTCCCTTGCTGATTGTTTATTTAAATTACCAGATAAACTGGAAACAAATTACTGTTTTATCTTGTAGGAATAGCTGCTTTTGACACCATTCAAGCCTTGTTTGTGGAAAAAACCCTGCAATTTTCACCAATTTTCAGTGATAATTTCCAATGAGGGCAAATATTTGTGCCGAGGTATTATGCCGTTATTAGTTATGTACTCTATGAGATATGCTTATCTGCTTTCCCAACTAAATGGCTGTATCATTTTCTTTCTATAGATAAATCCGCCTGGATGCCTACCTGTGCGACCTGGTGTAGGGAACCTGCTTTGACAGGGGGGTTGGACTTGACTTGATGATCTCTGGAGGTCCCTTCCAACCCCTACTATTCTGTGATTCTGTGAAATAAAAATAATTAAGAACTTATAACTCTCTGTGTATATATATTACAGTCATATACAATGTATTTTATGTATGTATATACAGCACAAATAAAATATTCTTAGTCTGGACAGAAAACTTTTTCTTGTGAATACTCTGACATTTGCCTTTAGTTCTGAGGAATCTTTGATTCAATAAAGAACAGTAAAAAAAAAACATTCATATAAAATGGCCACCAAAATATGAAAGTAAATATCTACCTTACAGGCTTAATTTCCAAACTTTGTAAATGCTGAAAATAAATTCTAGTGTTCCTGAACAGAAATACCATTCGACAGATCATATATAAAAAAGAAAATTGTCTCTGAGGCACAGCAAAACAGATTCAAGTATAAAAAATGTATTCAAATCAGATAGAAAATATCCAGAATTCAAAATGTGTGAATAAATATTTGAAGTTACTGTCTTCTCATAAGGAATAAGGTGTGACTGGAGAAACAAAAAAAGTTTTGTGAAAAGTGAAAGGAAGGAAACGTTGCATGAAGACTTGCTGGTTTAAAGCTTTTCAACCACTTCCTTCCAGGCTATTAATTCTATATGTTAAAGTTTGCTTGCTGTAAAAATCTGGATCACTGTATATACATGGTTTGTGTTAGATCATATAATGCGATAATAAAACAAGACTAGATTTCACTCAGATACAAATAATAAAATAATAATAAGAAGAAGAAATAATAACTCCCCTCAAAAACCTAAACTTTTATTACAAGAAACTGTATTCTCTTTTTTACTGTATTTAATTTCAATAAGTGTTGTACTTTTTCATCCAGTTATAACTGAAATGAACCTGATTTTTCTGTTTGCATTCAATGATCTCTACATATATTGGATATGGTATGATTTAAACAGATTTCTAGGGTTAAAATAAAAATTGGTTTGTGGATTTAAAAGTCTGTGCATTATGATAAATCTTAAACAAATCTTCTGAGTACACTAGAAGCCAATACTAAAATGCTGAGAATTTTTTGAAGTTCAAAGTTGGCCTTAATTTACCAACTGATTTTAAGTGTAAGTTACAATTTGCTGTAATTGTTAGATACTCTGAAGGACTGAGATGAAGATGATGAAGATGGAATATTCAGCTGAAAGTCATTAGAAGTTTCAGTGATGCATTTATTTTTTGCAACTTCTTTCCTGCATATGAATTTCCAATTTACACTGTTTTCATTGCCACTATTAAAACATTTTGAAACAGGTGCATAAAATATATTTTTTACAGCATGCTGTTCTGGGAAGTCACATAATTCTCTACTTTTTATAAAATATATATTTTATATATATATTTTAAAAAATATATATATATCTAAGAGATTAATTTATACCATGCATTAATTTATATCACACCTCCCTCTCCCCCCCCCCCCACCCGAATATTTTTAACTGAAAGATATCAGCAGTAGTTTTAGGTCACTGTCCTTTATAATCATTTCTCACATGTCTAATAATCTATAGGTCAGGGTAGAACCTGTTCTATAATAGGCAGTAAAAGGTTAATGTTATCCTCAAGATCTCAATTCAGTTAATGTAGGACTAACATAATTTTCTAAAGGTTAGGGCAAAAATGCATCTTCTAAACAAAAATGTCTAGTTCTACTCAGAAAACCACTGGCTTAGACAGTATAGCTTCAACTGATTAAAAATATTTTCAGACTAAAATGTAAAACCTGACGTTGCTAATCAAGTGTTTTTTTTTAAAGTTATCTGTCTGTGTGCTTTTCTTCACATAAAGAAATCCTCTGAAAGATTTTGCTACCAATAAATCAGGTTTTCTAAGCCCTATTTCAGCAGAATGGTAGATATACCTGCTATTATATTATGTATACGTTATATACATCCCTAGTGCTATAGAATTAGATATTTGTATTTGCTGTCATCAGATTTTTAATTTTCCTTTTACTAAGCAGATGTAGTATTTAATATTCCATCTTTTTAATCTTCTGCTGTTAAATTTATAGAATGTAGTATTCTCTCATGGAATCTATTTCCTAGCATCTATTCTTCTTCTGTTACTTCTTTCTCTTCTTTTTTCTTCTTCCTTCTTTTTTCTTTTCCTTTCTTCCCTTTCCTTACTTTTTCTTATTTTCTTTAGAACTCTCCCTTGGTTCTTGTATAATCTTGAAGGAACAAGAATCATGCTTTTCTTTGTATTTTCCATAGTCAGTCAATGTTAAGTCTCCTTTATCTTTTAGTAGAATAAGGAGTGAATGACTCAAATCAGCCACCATGATACATGATATAGATCACTCATTACATGATTGCAGGTTTATGGTTTCAAGATAAAGGAAGTAGTATTCTGATTAGAGTTAGATTTAGGGTATTATAGTTATGTTGAGCTTGGACTTGATCCTGAAGTCCTTTTCCTACCTGACCTACTCTCTGATTCTATGATTCTATGATTTTGCACCCCACAATGCACAGATATGTTGCCTTTAATTAGTACCACCTCAGGTTTCACTTGAAATGATGTCCCATGTCTTCATTTAGGTCTGGTTTAGGGCTAGAATCCTCAAGAGTAGATCAGAATGTGCAAGATACATAACAATGGGCCTAGGTTGCCCATGCATTCCATGGGATACTCCTGTGACTCCACAATACATAATCAAGTTTTGTGATTTTTTCTTTCATTTTGAAGTTTATGAAACAACAGAAGGACTCTTTCTGCACCATGAGAAATTAGAGAAGTTAAGGGTACATATTTCACACCTTACCTGTTACCTTTGGGTAACAGGACACTGGAACTAGCGAAGAATATGCTTAGAGTTAGAAAACTGTATAGTGCATAGAAAGCAATATGTTATCTGTTCTCATCTTTGCTTTGATCAGGGGGGGAATCTGGATTGAATTACTCAGGGACCGCAGGTAATTAAATGAATATACTGCTATAAAGCATAGGACCAAGAAGAAAAAAAGTAATAACTGACTGCCAACTCCATTTTCTTAGTTGTTAGGTCATTCCCTGGTTCTATCCCAATGGGCTCTTTCCAATATAAAAGTGTGATATAGAGGGGCCATATTCTGTGCAAGCCAACTCGGTCCTGGGATATTGTTTTAAGATGTATATATTTTTTAATTACAAAAAGAAATGGTAGTTTCATTAGTTACAAAAATGGTTTCAGCTCACTGCTTCTATTCATTGTAAGGCCCATTTAAGCATCTCCTTTTTCACACTCTGACCCATTCTACCTTTTTATTTTTTTATTATGGTTCTTCAGAATTAATATCAATAAAATTGTGTTTAATCAAAAATGAGAATCTGTTCATTGTAAAATGAATCATCTGTTTAAATTTTTTTATTAATGTTGAGTATATGTAAAATGCCAGTTTAAGACAACGTTTTTCTCAGTTTTTATATATGTATGTTTACATTTATTTAAATGTATGAACTGTGTGGACAACAAAAATGATCTAAGAATTTTTTTCCCAATTTTCTTTAAAGCCCAGTCATTCTAACTCCTTTGCCAAAATTTGACATCAGTTAAGTGATAAATAAGCAAATAAATCTTCTTCATCTTTGTGTGAAGTAGATATTCAGATTCACCAGCTTCAGCTACATTTCACATATATTAACTTGACACATTGTTCACAAAGACAGTGTTGAGATGTAAAATGCCAACTGCCTGTGTGGTAGCACCAAACAAAATGTATTGTGATTTTGAAAAGATTATGTTTAGAGGGAATGCTAGAAGCATTTCAGGCCTAATTTGAGGCAGTAAAAGGTCATGTTGTATTTCTGCTTTGTTTTACATATTCACATTTGTCTGTGGCCGAAAATACAGTCATAGCTTTTGTGAAATGACTCTTATTACTGAGCACATTATGTCCCAAGGTGAAATCTCTACGCAAAATCAAGGATTTTTTTTTTTTTTTTTCCTACAAGACTAACTCTATACACATATATGAACAAATGTAGATATTTGCACATATGTAGCCCAATCAACTAATAGCACATTCTAAACAAAAATGGAAGGAAAAGAGAAATGTATTACAAAGTCATTAACAGTCCAGAGGTAAAAGAATTCAGCAAGATCGTAAAGCATCAAGTCTAGAAGTGTTCTCAAATCACTCACATAAAATGTCAAAATATTCTCATGTGGAGTGTATTTAAAAGATTAGCAAAGCTACATTGTAGCCAGGTAATATTGTACTGTCATTGTAACACAGTAGCAGGACAGTGAAAGAACTGAATGGCCTTAGCAGTAAATACCAGGACAGTTTTCTCTGAAATTTTCCTGATACTTCTTAAGTTTTGCTCTCGTTTAGCTGCAAAATAAAATTTTAAATGGCTATGTGGTTATGGCTTTTGTTCATTTTTGTTTTTGTTTTTGTTTTTCTTAAATGAAATAATAATAATTACTTTTTTTTTTTTTTTAATACAGTCAGTAATAGCAATGATTTGTTCTGTGCAAATGAAATATTTATGACTCCACTATAGTGAAACAGTGTATAGAAAAGTTGTCCTGGCTTCATAGCAGAGACCTTAGGAAGTGGGGGCACGAGATGGAGCATAAAGAAGTACAGAATGAGCTGTAGGAAGTGGGGACATAAAGCAACACTGGAGACATTTGATTAAAGAAATGCAGACCTAGAGCTGAAAAACCAATCTGAATGTAAACAAAGAGATCAAAGAACAGACATCTAACATAAAATGTACCACTTAGAGTAAGTTTGTACATAGAGTTGTAGCTCAGTGAAGAGCAATGATGATCTAGAACTGCTTTAGAAAAGTCACCGTGCTAAATCCAGAAAAGGGAGAAAGGAGAGGAGGAAGGGGAAAGAGTGGAAGAAGGAACCTATCACCACTGCTCTTTTCCCAGTGAAAGTAAAGAACCTGAAGCACACATGACATGTGTTAACTATTGTCCATGCTACTCACCACCCCTGCTTGCTTGATGAAGACTGATGCCATCAGTTGCAGAGTACAAAGGTATATTGAAAGAAGTGAACATGAGATATAATAATTTTAACAGTATTACTATTATTACTACAATTATGATTACTCTATTTTTTATTTAATATTATTATATATTTTTCTTTTGTCTCATACAGAAATATGGATAAATCTTTGGTTAGACTGTTAAGCTTTAAATGACACTAAAAGTCAGATATTTAGCTTTATATATATCATATTTTCTTTTTGCCCAGTTTATGGAATTCCAACACTGAGTACTGATAATCTGCATTTACCTTGCTGTGAGAATTCTTAATGAACAAAGTCAACAGGTAACCAGGAATATCCTGATGGGATTGATGGCGATGTCCTCTTTGTAAATGAATAAGCAATAGACACTGCTTTCCATCTATTATGTTAATCATACATTTTTGCAGAAGAAAAACAACTATATTTTTGGTATGCTTGTCTGAAATTCTTTCAACCTAATGTTCAAACTTTATTGTGTCAGATTTTTATATTTTTTTGAGCAATAAGATAAATGCAATCTGATAATTGAAATACATAATTAACTCCCACATTATGACAGTATGTTGTCAAAATATCTTTAGAGATTGACTGTACACCAGGCAGAATCTGGGAGATTATTTCTGATGGGGAAAGTTATGTTTTAATAATTGCTTCAATCTCTGAGCATTCATCAAAATTTTATAGGGCTGACAGAAAAATTTCCTGTAACTTAAATAGGTGTAAACTGGATTGTAAAGGGAACATTCATTCTAATTGTAAACATGTATTGTCACTTTAGATCTAGTAATAAAATAGTTAAATACTTTTTGTTGGTCTACCTCTTAGCACAAACAAATTATAGGATGTCCTACATCCTAGGTGAACACTTTTTGCTTTCTTTTTCCATGTATTGATGTGCCACCTATAAAAGCCAATGAGTAGTTTAAAATACTCATTTTAAACTCACTTAAAAGAGGCAGTATTGTGTTCTGTACTGGAGGAAACTTCATGGACAGAATCTGCTCAGAGTGCTGTGGCAAAAAGTAGCCAGAAGTCTATCCAGTTCTTCTTGGAAGTGGAGTTCCTAGTATCAGAAGAAATGTAAGATTTTCTTCCTGTCTATACTGTTTTTATTCTCTTTTTCTAAGCAGATACTTTGTTATGCCATTGTTATCAAACTTTTTCTTGTTGATACCCAGAAAAAAAACCTGTGCACTACTTCACTGTCCTCTCACCCTGGTGATGAATATCAAATTTATTTGATTCTAGGCATTTGCATTTACTTACTAAACTGAAATATATTTAAAATTATGTTCAATTTTAAAATTTTCTTTTATATTTGTGCATGTATGGGAAAGAGCTGAGCAAAATCTATAATAATGTCATTAAATGCCTCCTTACAAATAAAAAGTAGGATATCATTGTAAGAAACAGCATTTTACATTCTTTTGGATCAGAAACCTGACCAGCCAGTATTGAACTTTAACAGGATACTTTGTTGAAGAGTACAAGAAAGATAACTGCACATGCATCAAATTAGTGGATTATTACTCTTCAGAAGTTAAAGTTCATCTCTGCAATTAAATCAACTCTGGTTAAAACAGCAACTTTGCAGAAAGGTCATACATGAATACTGAGAAGCTACAATCCAGAATATCTAAAAGAAACAGCAAATGAACTGTTAGAGCTTGCACATCTCATCCTCTCTGTATAAATGTCAACAAAACCAAGACGCTATACCAGGGAGTTATTTAAATGAATATGATTGTATTAGAAGGATATCCTTCATCCCTGGAGATGTTCAAGACCAGTTTGGAGGGGGTCCGCTTAATCAAGTGGGTGGCAATCCTGTCCACGGCAAGGGGGCTGAAACTAAATGATCTTTAAGGTTGCCTCTGACTTCATTCTATAATTCTGTGACAACTAGAGTCTTTAAAACCTGATGTATTAAAGCAAATAAATATAAAACATTTTTTCACACAATACAATAGCCAGAATCAAAATAACTTTTTTTTTTTTTTTTTTAATTTATTAAGAATTGTTTTCATTACTTATTGGAAGATTTGCACCAACCTTTCAGAAGAAAACAAAAAAAAAATAATATTTTTCTACTCTGTGGGGAAAAAAAAAAAAAGAATCCTTCAAAAGATCCATGTGGTCAATAAAGTAGGTCACTACTTGTATAAAAATTAATACAAGACCAAGGGGAGGATTCACAGGAAATTAGCATGAAAAATGGCATAGAACCTGTAGCCTAATTATTATTGACTGTTTTGCAGACAAAAAATTATGCTGGAGGCATAATATATAGAGCATAAATAATGCAAAAGTATTTTTATGAACTAAGTACCTAATGTGGGAGTCGAATAAACTAAATAAATAAGAATCAAGCATCCTTTACAAAGAGAGTGTAAAGATTCATGTTTAATTTTAGTACAAAACTGCAGAGATCTAAAGTTGTAAGGGAACTGGCAAGATCTGAAGCAGATATTTATCCCTTTATGCCACTTTAACATTTTCTGAAAAGCTGAATCATTTGAAGTGGTGTGAATTTTTACCACTGTGACCAATTAAAAAAAAAAAAAAAAAAAAAAAAGACGAGGCTACCAACCACACTGTAATATATCAATCGACAAAAGAATTTCCATATATATTTATTCAGAATTTCAGCTTTCTAGCGCATTTTTATTACAGCTTATTTACCCTTAAGTCACTTTTCTCAACAAAATAGAAAATATCATTTTTTTAATAGAGAATTATTATGCCTTCAAGATAAATTGTTTTTTGATAAACTTTTACTTCTTATATTCCCTGCAGTTCATACATAAAAATTATGTCAAATCCCAAGAACACCATCAGATTTTGTTAGTGTTGACTGATATTATCACATCTACCAACAGCTAATCAGTTACATGGTCCAAGAGAAATGTGTGAGTGTTCTAGTTGTTAGCAGAATCTGCTTTAAAATAATTGGAAGGAAAAAAAAAAATGAGATTTCATAATGAAAAAATAAGGGATGAAATAGACAAAAAAAAGAAATATTTTCCCATAGTGCAATTGTGAATGGTTCTGATGACAAATAGAAACTGTGATTGTGCTATATGGAATTTCTCATTTTCACTCATGTTACTACAAGTGCACAAATGTGTCTCCCTTTCTAAGGACTTTTATTACATTTCAGAAAGATGTGATGCTGGAATATGAATTAAAATAGCTGAAAAGATTATTTGCTCTTATTAATGGCATAGACCAATCCAAAAGTAATGTTTCTTGTCTGAAATTCTTTCAACCTAATGTTCAAACTTTATTGTGTCAGATTTTTATATTTTTTTGAGCAATAAGATAAGATGGCATAGACCAATCCAAAAGTAATGTTTCTTGTTTATTTCCACAAAAAATACAGCAGATACCATAAGCACAATAACGCCATTTGATAGAATAAGCTCTCAGGTCAAAAACACTGTTTTTCAACAATCACCACAATTAACTATGTATTTTTGACAGTGGCATGCTGTCAACATTTACACCAGAAGATGTGACCCACTGTCTGTGCTCACATCCATTGTTTGGTGTCTAAAAACATACAACAAATGCAAATGGATGTCAGTGGGCACCTTTTCAATTTCACACCTTTGCTTCATATACACTTCCATGTCAGACACCGTTTTGTCAGACTGCCCCTCTGCTGTCATCTCTCACACAGCAAAGACATGTAGCAGAATAGTGACAGGAAACCTCTGCTGCCATACCATCAACACAATAAAATAGGAGGCATTATTTTCATTGCAGCCCTCGTAGAAAGTTGAATGTATTCTATTCAAGGCATATTTGAAACATACACTCTTCTAAACTAGCTCCTGAGGTGCAGAAATGCTACAGTGATATTTTGGTAAAATGTACCTAAGGAGAGTTGCACTGACAGTACATACTCTGTAAAATAAGAAGAGTAGAAACACATTCCTTTGAAATGAACAGATGGTACACAAGTAAAACTTTTATGTTTCTTTTTTGGAAAAATCTTTCAAACAACTACATTGGCTTTAATCTTTGCACATATTACATTATGTAACAGCTTTAGACAATGAAAGAATCCCCATATAGAAGTGGATTCAACATAACATAATGATACGATTTTCTGAAATTATCTGTATAGGGTGATGATTGTTTCCATTTGAACTAGAAGAGGTCTGAGTTTTCAACAAAGATATTACTGCTGAAGTGCCTTCAGAAAAGCTTTCTTTAAGAGCAAGTTGTACAAATCAGGTTCTGAGAGAAAAGAGAAATCAAGATTTCTGTTATATTTGAGTATTGAGGGAAAGGCAAATTTTGTTGCAGAGTTGAGAAATATACATGTAGAAAAGTTTAAAAAATGTCTTTCATAATGCCTTGACATTAGATTTGCTTGGTAAAGTAATTGTAATCTTGCCTATGGATGTACTATAATTTTTACCGCAATGCGTTTTCTGTATTTTTCCTATAATATTTTTGCCTTCTAGTAATTAGTTATGACACATATAATTTGAAAGTTAGTTGAAACAGGAGGAAGCAATGATCTGTAAACTCACAGAATGCAGTTTTATTGATTTTAAGTGGTAATTGACAGAAATATTTGAATGAAATCCTCATCATTTTTAAGAACTTATACAAGGCTCATATTAAAATATTAATATTCATGGATGACCACCATATTATAGGCTTTCTGAGTACTACTAACTGTGACTTCGTGACTCTCATCAAGTCCTGGATGCAAACTACAGCTTTACTTCCTCCACTTTTTATACTTATCTTATTTTTAGCCTGCAGAATGCTATAAATAATGTGAGACATAAATGTTTTATAAGCAATATTATAAAGCAACAAGTATTTTTTAATCCTTAAAACTACCAATAAGCCAGGCCTCAAATGCTGTGAAACACAAGATTCAAACTTACAGTTAGGAATTTCAGTTGTACCAGAACTCTTCAATCACTAAGCCCTGTAATGAAGTAAGTAAGGAGGATTTATTTTGTCATTTTTGCTGGATACAAAAAAGATGTAGGACAATCGTTTGTGACATATTTTCTTTTCTTCTTTCTTTTTCCTCACTTCTATCTCTACAAAAATAAGTGATTTGAGATTTACAGATTAGAAAGAAGGAAGACGAAGAAAGTCCTTAAGCAGCTAAGTATTGGATAAGAAATTTTCTTTAGAAGTCAAATATCTTTAACGAATAAGGGCTTGTTAAAAAGGGTATACCTGCATGTCTTTGGGATCAAAATCAGATGGAATTCAATAATTCCTATTTAAATCCTTCATTTTGCTGCCCTCATGTCCCACATTTGCTCAAAAAGGTAGCAGTGCTATTGCAGCAGTAAACATAGCAACATTAGTGTGTCAGAAGAAAATAAGGTAACATTGTTGACTATAAGTTTCATAAGAGAAGAGGCCTGACAGACGTTTCTGGAAATAATAGATGTAGGTTATTTATAACATCTCTTCCTCTTAGCAGACATAATACGTATCAAACCAGTATTCATCTTTATTATTATCAGTAGCTTTGGAATATGTAATACAGGATGATTCGTGAATGCAAAATCAGTTAACCTGGGTAGAATAAGAAAGCAGTCATATTTCTTTAGACTAGATTATCACATCATAAAATTAAAGATACTAATCCATATAATATAAAGATACTATCTAGATATAATTTGTTTGATAACCCTCATTATTCTGGAGACTCTTCTAAAAATCATCTACCAGGGCTTATATTTAAATATATCGAAACACATTCTAATGAGGTGGAAATAATCTGAAGATACTCAGTTGAATTCTATGTATCTGAGTGCATTAGTGCCTACACTGAATCCAGTAACTAAAATCCTTTTACAATTGCAAACTTCGCATCTGCTGCTACTACTACTGAAGTTATTATGCCCTATGTACTACTTATTACTATTAAATGGGGTTTGCCTAATCACTCTTAAATTAATGAAAACAAAGACAAAACAAAACAAAGCAACAACAACAACAAAACATTTAGCTTTCTTGCCGTATTACCATTTTCAAATGTATACGTTAAATTTTACTTTTGTCAGTAAATAAACTGCAGCCATTCAGCCACATGATTGGTTGTTGATACAGGTTCTTTGTTGGACAAATAGAAATCCCAAACATTTTTCCTCTTTTCATTCAGATCATTATATAGTCAGATTAGTGGTTAAATAGCTTTAGTTTTCCTTTCCCTAAGTGGCCTTGGAAAGCAGAGCCTGTAATTTAGTAACAGCTGCAAGGAATTAGCTGAAAACAATCTACCACAGTCACAGACAATTCAGATTATAAAACAAACAAAAACAAGCCATTCATATAATCAAGAGTCTCATCCCCTTAGTTTATCCATATTGTTTACACAAACTGCTCTGATTTCTTTCTCTGTGTAACTAAAAGTATGAAGCATGCTGTCATTAAAATGATCTCTGTAGTATATATATTTATATATATAATATAAATTCAATATAAATAGGATTAACTTAAAGCATGGTTCTTCTATAGCTGCATAGACATCTTACTCTTCAGTGCCAGTTGCTTTGTAAGAATAATTCTTGCCTACTTCATGTTTTTAAAAAGGTTTCTCTTCTATCCTTGTCAATCAATCAAATTCCCTGATTCTGATCAGGTTCCTGCTCACTGAGGTATGCCCTTCATTATAAACTATTAAGAAATGCTGAAATTCATAAAACTAATGAATTTATTTAGCAGATTAGCTATGAATGAAAATTGAAAAAATGGGATTTTAACCAGAATGAGATTTGCAAATTTTTTTTTTTTTCAAAATTTCTCATAAACTTATTTTTAAATAGAATGATGCTTTTTAAATGAAAATCAAAACCATGGGAACTTCACATATATACTTAAATTTAGTATTTCATTTTTTTATATGTATTTTTTGGTGTTCTGTTTTATTTTTAAGAAGAACTGAAAGCTTTTCATCAGAAGCTGGGTAAGCTGGTAAATCATTTTCTGTGACTATTTTTATACATTTTGTAATTGAATTGAAGGTCACAGGTTTGCTAAAATATTACAAATGTTCTGTTTGTGGTACAGGATCTTAAAAAAATAATATTTTCCCTTTTAAGAATAAAAGAGAAGTACAGTTTTAATGTAAAAAGAAATCCAGTTTCCATTGTCTCTAACTAATAACCATTAAATATCAGTGGAAAGATGAGAGGATTCTGGCCAATATATAGAAAGAGAAAATTAGATATTTGAGAAGGTTGTGACATAAGCTTCACTTTACAATTCATATCCATTAATAGATCAGATCTCAAAGAAATTAACTGGGATCATAGAATAATCATGACCTAAAGGAAGATAACATAATGGCAAACACAGAGAAATGTAGAAGCTAAGGAGATATGTACCTAAAAATAATTAAAATTATTTTCAAAATTTAATACAGATAGACTACCCACGTCTCCAGTGTGTCAAATGAAGTCTAAAAATGATTTAATTGTAATTTTTCATAAGTCTTTCTTAGTACTGAGTAGCATTATCTACATTTGGAATCATTTGTCCACCATTTTACAGCTTCAAATAATCCTCTGTTGCCATTATCTTGGATGTCCATGGTCTGGGCAAAGAAATACTGGTGTTCCAATTTCTGGGATAGACTAAGCTAAATAAAGTAGCAGTTGTCCAAATAAAGCAGCAGCATATTTTGCAGGAAGGAGTCCAAGAAGAACATGCCACGTACTTCTGCTACATACAAATCATACTCTGGGATTTTATTAATCACAACTAATTTTAGGGATGAGATTAATTAAAACACCTCATTTAAGATTTGTATATCTGTATGTGATTGTGAATGTAATACGTAACCGTGATGACATTACACTCAGCAGGGATCTACCCAGTATATACAATGGACTCTAGAGATTTATTCAGGAGAAAATAAAATCTATTGGGAATACAGTATACCCTCACAAGGGGCTTTCTCTTCGCTGCCCATGTACAAGCATTTAAAGGCATCTGGAAAATGTGACACAGGGTAAAATGGATACAAGGTGGGGTATCTGGGACTTTTAGATGGGTCTATGGACCATCAGGCTCGAGTTTCCCACATATACAGTCAAGATATGTAACTGATGAAGGTTCCCTGAGTATTGCTTCCACAGTAATGTCTATAAAATGGATTAAAATATCCATTAAAATATCCATTATCAGTTGTGATAGAAGGAAATGTGTATAATAGTTGGGATTATTATTTTTTTTTTCATTAGCAGCTCAAGGAGCACACAGTCATTCACTCACGTTCACTCAGTCCCCATCTCTCAGTGGGATGGGGGAGAGAATCATTAAAAAACCAACAAAGTAGAACTCATGGGTTGAGATAAAAATTATTTACTAATACAAATACTAATACAAATAGAAAAGGAAGAGAGAAAAAAAAAAAAAAAAAAGTGATGAAATATTTTGCTCATCACACACCAGCTTGTTC
Source organism: Alectoris magna (assembly GCA_030625065.1). Taxonomy (NCBI): domain Eukaryota; kingdom Metazoa; phylum Chordata; class Aves; order Galliformes; family Phasianidae; genus Alectoris; species Alectoris magna. The sequence continues at coordinate 69,625,755 of CM060560.1, forward strand.
CTGGCCCAGCCAGCTCCCAGGCAGTAGCTGTTCCATCTGGCCAAATCCCCACAGTTTTTCAAGATTTTCTTTTGCATGTTATTGTACAATCCCTTTGGCCAGTTTAGGTCAGCTCTCTTGGTTCTGCAGACTTTCCTTGGCTCTGTGCAGCACTGCTCAGCAACAGCTAAAACATCCATGTCAATGCAGTTGTTCTCCTAAAACCAAAGCATAACATCATATAACACACAGTGAAGAAAAAATCAGCTCTGTCCCAGCTGAAATCAGGACACATTGTTGCTTTCACTTCCTGCCTTGTTTTTCTTTTTTCTTTGTTGTGGTGTGGAATTTAAAATTTACTGTCATTACAGTAAAAGCTTAGAATCATAGAATCATAAGGTTGGAAAGGAAGGACCTACAAGATCATCTAGTCTAACCATCCTCCCATCACCACTGCTACCACAAGCTACTAAACTATATCTCGTAGCTTCTCATCCAGATGCCTCTTGAACACTGCCAGGGACGGCAACACCACCACTCCCTGGGCAGGCCACTGTCAATGACTGACCACTCTCTGAGAGAAAAAGTTTTTCCTTATATCTAATCTAAACCTCCTCTGATACAACTTGTGGCCATTTCCTCGGGTCCTGTTTATCACAACCTCCCTTCAGGAAGCTGTAGAGTGCAATGAGGTCTTTCCTGAGCCTCCTCTTTGCAGCTCCCTCAGCCGCTCCTCATAACACTTGTGCTCCAGACCCCTCACCAGTTTTGTTGCCCTTCTCTGGACACGTTCCAGAGCCTCAATGTCTTTCTTGCAGTGAGGGGACCAAAACTGAACACAATACTTGATGTGCGGACTCACCAGTGCTGAGTACAGGGGGATGATTACCTCTCTGCTCCTGCTGGCCACACTATTTCTAATGCAGGCCAGTATGCCATTGGCACTCTTGGACACCTTGGCACACTGTTGGCTCATGTTCTGCTAAGCATCAACCAACATCCCCAGGTCCCTTTCCTCTTCACAGTCATCCAGTCACTCAACCCCAAGCCTATAGCGCTGCATGGAGTTATTGTGGCCAAAGTGCAGGACCCGGCACTTGGCCTTGTTGAACCTCATCCCATTCACCTCAGCCCAGTGATCCAGCCTATCCAGATCCCTCTGAAGGGCCTCCCTACCTTCAGGCAGATCAACACTATCATCTCCCAACTTGGTGTCATCTGCAAACTTACTGAGGGTACACTCAATCCCCTCATCTAGGTCATCAATAAAGATATTAAACAAGATGGGCTCCAGTACTAACTCCTGGGTGACACCACTTGTAATAGGTCACCAGCTGAACTTACTTAACTCCATTTACTACTACCTGTTGGGCAGGGCCCTCTGAGCCTGTTCCTTAACCAAAGAAGGGTAAACCTGTCTAGGCCATGGGAAGCCAGTTTCCCCAGGAGAATACTGTGAGAGACTGTGTCAAAGGCTTTGCTGAAGTCTCGGTAGACTACATCAACAGCCTTTCCCTCGTCTACCAGTCTGGTCACCCAGTCAAAGAAGGAGACGAGGTTGCTCAAGCATGTCCTGCCTTTCACGAACCTGTGCTGGCTGGGCCTGATCCCCTGGATGCCACGCACACACCATGTGATCTCAACAAAACCTCAAGAAAACCACAAGACAAAGAAAACCTCAAGAAAAATGTTCATGGCATAATCATCAGAATATAAATATTCTGCTTCTGGATGGACTTGCAGTTAGCCAGGAAGAGATGAAAACAAACAAACAATAAAACAACATGCACACACACACAAACAAACAAACAAAAACAAAACAGAAAAAACAGGCCACCATATTCAGTAGTGTTTAAAAAATAATATTCAAACATTTTTATTTGGATGTAAGAGGGACTGAATAGATTATATTCTAGGTTTTGGATTTTTTTTTTTTTTTTTTTTTTTTGAGTGTGTCGGTTTTCTTTAAGAAACATAAAGCAAACAAACAAACAAAAATCAACCCTTACTATTACTGTAGATCCTTAGAGCAGTATTTCCCAAACAATATTGTATTATTAAGTGAATTTTGAAAGCTCACATACCTATACTGCTAATCTTACTGATCAAATTTTGATATTTTCAACAGAAGTAATAAACCCACCCTTCGTTACATCTGTCCCTAGCCATCTGGTAGTTTTAATGCCTCACCCAGAGGAACATGTCCCATAGTTTTTGGAAACATAATAATAAACACGTGTCTAACTAGAATATTTTTATTATTATTATTATTATTAATGGCAGCTTGTTTATTCACTCTACTAAAATTGTATTTTCCCAGAATTGTTTACCGCTGAAGTTCATATTGCCTGGTTATATAAGTTTCAGCTGCAGAAATCCATTTGATATATTGCTATGAAATTAAACAGATTAAATAAGGTGTTTTCTTGAAGGAAAACTGTGGGGGAAAGAAAAAAAAAAGCTTTTAAATGACAAGTTCACTGTTCAGGTCACATTTTTATAAGATAAAACATGAAGGTTAAGTTTTTGCAAATGCATATTTTTACTAAAACAAGTCCTTTGGTGATGTTGATACAGTGCATATAAAACTATTTTATATACTGAAAGATGTAATTTTAATAGTTCTGAAGAAATTATAAAATAGTTACTATAAATTTCCTATCTAATTTATCTGTTATTCATAGAAGCTGAAAACAAGTGATATGAAGTATTGCTATGCAAGCTATGTTTAATAAGCTTATGATTATCCTTTTTTTTTTTTTATTATTATTATCTTCCTCTGCCTTCTTTTATTTCTTTTCATGTGTTACATTTTCTGGTTTCTTAGGAGTTAAGAATGTTTTCTGCTCAAGACAAATGTATGTAAAATTTTGCACTAGATACCTAGAGGAAAAAAATTCTTAGTTTGTCCAACCTTTTTTTTGAACACTCTTTTTTCCTCCTTAATATCTTGTGACAATGAAATAATTATAGATAAGTGGCTCAGTGCTACCTTTAATTTGGTTTGGACTTTTATGCAATCAATTTCTGTATTTTTCCTCTTACAATAAAAAATATATAACCACTTTTTATTTATTTTCTTCAACCCATTCACAACTTTACAAACCTTCATCATCATCTTATATTCCAGTTGTTTTACTTTCTCAGTTGAAAAATACGTTAGTCAGTGTCATGTCATATAGAAGTAATTATATACTTCTAATCACCATTTACATCCTCCTCAGTACCTGACTCTGCTAGATCTTTTTGAGATGGTTGGTGTTCAGCATGAAGTATATAATGTATTTATATAATGACAACAATATTTTGTTTTGTTTTATATTCCTCATTGGTAACTTCTGACATGGTATTTGCCCATTTAAAATTACTCCAAGATTATTTTTGAGAATGATAATGATTAGTTCAAAAGCTATCATTCTGTCTCTATAGTTAGGGTAATGATTTAATGTGTGCTTTACATAGAATTTCTGAACACTGACTGTATTCATGTATTCATGTATTATGGCTGAATACAATGAGCTTCTGTAATATTTTTCAATCTCTTTTCTATTTTACTTTCTTGGAAAAAATGTTTGTCATGTGTAAAATTTGACAGGTTATTATTCACTTTCTTATCAGAATATGGTGAATACCACCTGTTAGTGCATGGATCCTTCGGTGACCCCAAGGATAAGCTCATTCCACCATGGAATGCAGCCAACTATTCATACACTTCATCTTTTGTTTCTTTTTGTCCTGAGTTTCTTCATTAGCCACACATAATTATTCCTGGAATAATTTTAACAGTTTTTCCTTTAATATTTATTTTCTGTATGTGCCTTTGGAAGACATAAGGTTTTCCATTTTCTAACATTTTCCCATTTTCTGTTTCATTTGCATTTCATGTTCCTCTGCATTTCAGTTCATGTATTTTACATATATTTCCTTCTTTCTTCACCTTTTCCCTCTCTCGTAATGTATAAAAAAAAAATGCAAATTTAACTCTGCATAACTCCTTTTCCTTACCTTATCTATTTTTAATTACTACTTTAGTTCATTTTATTTCCCAAGGAACTCATTTTTTTCTTCACTTTTTGTATCTATGTAATATATCAGATTTTTTTTCTGAAAACTTCATTCCACAGTTTAATTTGTAGATTACTGCCCTTTACAATTCTAATATAGTCATGACAAGAATACCTAACATTTCGAGGAATTTTGTCTGCCAAATGTTTTGCAGCAAGAGAAAATTATACACAGACATTAAACCTGAATGAAATATTGAAAACAAATGTTACTTCTACAGGATTTTTTTTCCAGTATTTAGAAATTTTTTCTGTTTTCTAAACTTTCTCATGAAACAGATATGTATTATGGTAATAGTAATGAGATTTCAAATGCTTGAAGATATATTTAGACAAATAACATGATTTATGGATTGATCTTACCTGTTAAACAAATTGTGAAAAAGGACTGTATTACAGCTGTGTGTACTGTGGGAAATTTTTAAGGTAGTTCTTCTTAAATGACAACAGCGGACATGACAAATACTATTTCCAAAGTTAAAAAAATAAAGTTCCAAATCAGGAATATAAAAGAAGAGAAACTCTCTTGTGCAGTTTTAGAATTATGATTTTGTAACTATATACAGAAACCACATTTCACTGAGTCAATGAGAGGAGCATCTAGGTTTAAAGGTCAGCCATCAACTGAGTGCCATTACTAAACTATGTCCGTTAGAGCCGCATCCACACCTTGAATACCACAAGGGATGAGGATTCCACTGCTTTCCTGGGCTGCCCATTCCAATACTTGATCACCTTATTTTCTAATTTCCAATTAAACTTCCCATAGTGCAAAATGAAGCCATTTCCTTGTGTCCTGTACTTGCCACTTGATATATGTGGGTATACAAAGGATGGAATTTGGGTCTCTCAGAGATAGATGTCTCTACCTAACACTTTCCTTCCCTGAGCAACTGGAAAGATAGAGAACTTTCTAAAAGACAATTCAAAATACATGTTTTTGTTTCTAAGGATGAAATGAATCATTAACTAAAACAAATTATTTCTTTCCATATTTTTTCTAAAGTGTGTGCACTGTGATTGGTTAACCACTATGTCTAGGCATCTCCATTCAGTCAGACCTGTGATTTTAATATTAGAAGCTAATTTTCTACAAGAGAGATCCTTTTGCAAAACAGCTATGTTCAATTATACATACAGCATAGAAAACAAAAGGGAAAAAGAAATCGGTGGAAATCATCTCCTTTACAAGTGCAAAGTATTGGCAGAAACTTCACTGGAAGCAATAGACAGGGAGATAAAAAGGAAGATATCTTATTTTGGAAGGAAATAAATATGAATGTTGCTGCAGTTCTCAAAATCTGGCTGTTTACATGCATTCTAAGCCACTTGAAATTTTAATGAAAGTTTAAACTCTTCCAGATTTTGTTTCTGACATTAAAATTATGATGTGTAATATTGTTGGGTGTCTACTAAGACCATTTATTTGTGCTGCTCCTGATAAATATTTCTGACTTATTAACAAAAAGGTCAGTAAACAAAACATTACACACAATAGAAATGAAGAAAATCATGACTTTTCTGGAAATGAAGAATCTTCTGAAAAATATTGCCACAACAATATGAACATTTAACAATTTCATGTTAATTTTTACTACAATCAATAATAATTTAGAATATTCCTTAACTCCTGCAGCAATTTTAAAATCCGAATTGGATATTGTATAAGCCCTAAATAACTTTACAGGTAACAACAAACTTGGAGGAGCTGTTGACTCCTTCAAGAGTAAAAACAACAAGCTGCTGGATTTTCCCCCTAGGGTTGGGGCAAAAATGGATACATGTGCAGACTGAGGAATGAGAGGTTGGAAAGCAGCCCTTTAGAAAAGGATCTTAGAGTTCTGTTTCGCAGCAAACTGAAGCTAAGTCAGCAACATTCTCTGCCAGCCGAAAGTGTGAAGTGTATGCTAAGTCAGTTGAGGAAAGGGATTGTCTTGCTCTGCTCCATGCTGGTGCAGCCTTGACTAGAGCACTGTGTACAGTTTTAAGTGCACAGTATAAGACATAAAACTATTAGAGAGCAACTAAAGGAAAGTTAGCTATGAAGATGATGAGCATGTGGGGCATGTCTGAAATGTTTTGATTTTTTATCCTGGAGAAGAGGAGACTTCATGGAAGCCTACAACTTCCTCATAAAGGAAGGAGAGGGGGAGGATGGTTCAGCACTGAAACAGGCTCCACAGAGCAGTGGTCATGTTTTTGTGATTATGGACCTCCATTCTTTGATGTTTTCATGGAATACATACAGTATACATATTTGAGTTTAGTTTTCTTCTGAGTTATATATAGCTTTATTTTATAAATGCAGACAATTTCAAATTTAAAATTCTACAAACTTCACAGTAACTCGAAATCCAGTTGTAATAACGAAAGAATTGGTGAAGTTCAGGTGTAAGATGAAAGGGTAGTGTAGACAGTATGAGCAGGGAAGAGGTGAATTTAACCTTACAGATACGCTGTCTGAACAAACTATATAATATGAAAAACAACAATATCATAACATGAAGTATTCTCTCTTGTATGTAAAAGGGCACATTCCATCAAAGTGCATTTTTTCTCTGCATTTGCCTGTATATAATATCAAAATCAAAAAACCTCCATTTGGGCTACCTGAAACAGATTTTGGTTATGTCTACAATCAGAAATTGAACAGGTTTGGGAACATTTCTGAGCACTGTATCCTGTTGATATAGCCATCTCAGCTCCAGGAACGCCACAGCAGCCATCATGTTGGATATTAGTTATTCTTTTTCCTGCAACTCTCAAACCACTCTTGAGCACTATTTAGAATAATGCTAACTAGCGCAGAAAAAAATTGGTGGCAGGAAATATTCTCACTCTTTTCTAGTAAAGATGACCATGCATCGCTACCCGGAAGCATTCCTATGTACAATGGATTTTACCTGGAAGGCACAGATTTTCTATTCCATTCTGTTACATTCCTTAATCTCCCTTTCCAAACTGCTATTCGGTGTACTGATTCTTCTCTCAAGGGAAAACATAGAGATGCCAGCAAATTATTTTTACTTACTGCTTTCTTAAATAGGGAAACCCAGTCATTCTTTGAATCCTAGCACTCAGGGAAACAATGGAGATAGTTAACATTTCAATGTCGTGTGACTGTGCTGTCATAACTAGTATCCTATGTTAACAAACACCTAACAGGAGACTAATTTGGAAAGAAAGCTGAGATTATAGTGATGAAAAGTCTAGTTATGGTCCACATTCGTCGTGATTATGACCGTGCCCCACACAGACCATGACTTGTAGTTTCTTTTTTTTCTTTTTTTTTTCTTTTTTTTTCTTTTTTTTTTTTTTTTTTTTTTATGCAGGGTATAAAATAGGAGGAAAATTTATAGTTTTCTCCTTTCTTCTCCCCCTCCCACCCCCCTCCCACACACACACACTTCTGTTTACAAGAGCTGTAAATTTCTTGTTTTCTTATCGTGGGAACTACCTTTACAAGGGCAGTATTATAACTGTTTTTCAAAAGTCCTAACAAATGCCATACATCAGACAGAAATGTAAACATTTATGTTTCTAAAACATAGGGACATATTTAAACAATATTGATTTCTTTTGAGACAGTTTGATACATCAAGTTAAACTACCTTTGTCTAGACTAAACTAAAACACAGTGCCTCACAGTGAACTCTAAGAATTTAGTCTCCTGATAATACAGGACAAAAACCAAACTGGAGTGTACCAGGGAGAGGGCTTTAGCCTATGCCAAGAGGCTTCTCTGATCAGAGAAAGTAGGGGATAGGAAAGGATAGTATGCATTCAAACCTTACTCTGGAGTAACATAAGGGCGTGGAAAATATGGGACCTGGGAAATGCTTCTTGTTCCTATATAGGAGGCATCATTTTATATCTACAACATTTTGTGGATATTTCCAGTGAGATTAGTGAATCTTTAAAAAACGGATGCCGGTAAAGGCAGAGCAGAGTCTCAAGATTTGACTCTGTGTCCTAAAGGAGGATGAATAAAGAGCTGCTGTCTCTTGAAGTAAAAATGAAATTGGCCATTTCTTTGAAAAGCTCTGGAATTTTTCTCTACCTTAGATCTTGGGCTCTAAGTAGGTCTCAAAATGGAAAGAAAGGTCTTTCAACGCCTAGTGCTCTGACATGAAGTTTGATAACCAATACCTAATAATGAAGACTTAGATGTGAATTTTATTCATTTTTAATTCTAAGTGCATATTTGCTTTTGTCGTTTATTTCTAAGCACAAATAAGTCATACAAAATGCTTTTATTCCTGAAGTGTATATACAATGCCTGCTGGGTGCTTTTTTTTTTCCTAACTAGTACCAGGAGAGAATGTACTGACTGAGATAGATTCAAAATTATCATTGCAAATGATAATATCTACAGAAGGAAATGTTATGTTTGTCTCCCTTTCTGATGTAATTTCAATGATGCAGAAAACTTTTCTCAAATCATTAAGAATCTAGGTGGAAAAAGGATTGTCTTTCCTGAGCAGTCCATTCATTCTATTAGACTCATCCAGTCCTACAGACACCCATACATCCCAAATGGATGTTCATACAAAAGAGGAACATAAATGAGACACAAAATAAAGAAAAATCCAAATCTTATCTCTGTTGTTTTTTTGTTTTTTTGTTTGTTTTGTTTTGTTTTGTTTTTACAGTTGATGTACATAAATAAGAAGTATTTTGTGGATTAAATATTTTCACCTTGAGCTTTGGAACTAATTAGCATCCCTACCCTTCAAGTTTTAGTCTACACGGACTTCCATAAGACAAGTAACACACCACCAAATTCTGGTTCAGCCCTGGACTGAAAAGTACATGACAGAAGGTTATTTTCTTTCCTATTATTTAAAGACAAATGCAGGTGTGATCCTGAATAGACAATCAATATGCTCTCTGGTATGGATTCATTTTTCAAAGCTGTAGTTATTTCAAATATATTGTATGTAATTTGTCTTTATACTTTTGTGATTTTCATATAATCTTTTAGTATCATTCAGTATCCGGTCTTATTTAACATATTTATCAGTGACCTGAATGAAGAAATAAAGTGCATTCTCAGGAATTTTGTTAGGGCTATAAAGCTAGGAGGAGTGGCTGGCACACCAAAAGACTGTGTTGCAATTAAGTGAGACCGGGACAGAATGGAAAGTTGGGTAGAGAAGAACCTTATAAGGTTCAACAAGGGCAAGTGCAGAGTCCAACATCTAGAAAGGAATAACTACAGCCATCAGTACAGGGTAGGGGCTGACACGTTGCAAGGGAGCTCTGCAGAAAGGACCTGAGTGCTCTGGTGAACAACAGGTTGGGTATGAGACAGCAGTGTGCTCTTGTGGCCAAAGTGGCCAATGGTATCCTGAGGTGTATTGAAAAGAGAGTGGCCAACAAGTAGATGGAAATGATCATACCCCTCTACTCTGCCTTGGTGAAACCACATTTAGAATACTGTGTCCACTACTGAACTCTTCAGTTCAAAAAAGACAGGGAACTTCTGGAGAGATTCCAGTGGAGGGCCACAATGATGACTGAGGGTCTGGGCCATCTCCTGTATGAAGAAAGGCTTATAAGACCTGGGGCTGTTTAGACTGGAGAAGAGAAGGCTGACAGGGAATCTTATTGATGACTATATATCTCTAAAGGGTGGGAGCCATGAGGATGAGGCCAGGCTTTTTTTGGTGGTGCCCAGCGACAAAACAAGGGGCCATGGGCACAAACTGGAACACAGGAAGTTTAAAATTCTTTACTGTGAAGGTGGTAGAGCATGGAACAGGCTGCCCAGACAAATTGTGAAGTCTCCCTATCTGGAGATATTTGAAACCTGCCTGGGTACTTTCTTGTGAAACCTACTGCAGGGAACCTGCTTTAGCAGAAAGGCTAGTGTTGATATCTCCAGATATTCCTTCCAATTCCTCTTACAGTGTAATTCTGTGATTAATAAGAAAGATGCTTTCTTATGCATCCGTGTGCAGTTGACCCGGACCAGTATGGAAGAATTAAGTAAGTTCACATGAATCTAGGGACACTACCCCTTAGATAATGGAACACTGCATGATGTATAGGTTTAGTGGAGGCTGTTTTTGAGTGGTTAAATTTCATTCTTCTATTGTCACTACTAAGTATCAATAATCTTTAAGCAGAGTGAATATTATTTGGGCCAAAGATATTTTTTCCTTTTGTAAGACCAGAAAGATAAACCCTAATTTCAGAGACATGTACTTTCACAAATGCCTGTGACTTGACAAACTCAGTAAGTCTTTCTTCCTTCTTCTACATATTATTACAAACTGCTTCGTATTTCAGAATGTCACTTCAGATTTCAATCTCTATCCTTAAATATATGTATGCAATTAACAGGAAAAACATCTCAAGACTCCTATTAAACAATGTAAACAATAGTTCATAGGTGACTAATTTTTGGAATTGCTTCTTTTTCATTGTGACGTGAATCTTCAAATTTAGACAGTAATTTCTGTTTCTAGAGTCTGTGAATCTGAATGCAACATCAAGTTTCATTTCTAGTTCTGATCCTTAGGGTATACGTTAGTCATTTACAAATTTTCGATACATATTCTACATACATAGATGCACACTATATCAGAAAAACTCACAGGCGAGAAATTGGAAAAGTTATGTTACTACTGTAGCATAAAGATGTACAAACGTAAATCTGTTTTATCTACATAGACACCTATTTCCTTTGCCAAGCATGGTTATTTTTTTTTCAGTTTGTGATAAGTGATGTTCCTTTTTTTTCTATTTCATTCCCATTTTTTAAGACAGTTTTATCTTCAGTAAATGCCCTGTTTTGGCCATAAATATATATGTTCAGGAATACTGTGCATATTGTTTATCTATGTAAATGTGAATGTAATATGTGATTAAGATAGGTCTTTTGTTGTTCATTTATTTCTAGTTTCTATACATCTCTCGCAAGTAGAAGTGATGTAATGGATGGAGCTGGAAGATATATTAAAGAAATAGAGTACATTTACTAAATATATAATGAAATTAAATGAGTTTATTATTCTCATCTCTCACTTTGGGCTATCCTTCCTTAGATCACTCACCTTCTGTCGGGAATAAACCCCCTTGGCCAGGTAACCTGCTGATAAGCCTAGGGAAGCACACCAACTCAGCGTGAGTGAACAGCTTCCTTTATTGTCCATACTCTGGGTATTTTATAGATGCAGAATCTGTTACCATGATTACAAGCAACTCCATAAATCATATACCATGGAAGGCATGCAACCCGCTCCGCTAGTTCTAAACAATCAAAGCAGTTCTAAACAGGAACAACAAGTCTTGGTGCTAGGACACTGCACTCCAAACATAATGTCCCCCCTAGCTCCTTAATCACATAGCATTAGAAACCCAACCAGAATAAACTCCCTGCAATTCCCCCCTTTTTATTTTATGGGCACATAGCAAAGTATTCCAAAGAACTATGCCCACCTTGCTCCTTTAGCCATTCTTGACCTTCTTTTATCAGGCTGTAAGCCCATGAGGAAAGGCCTGGGAAGGTAGAGCGAAGCCAATCATCTATGGGGTTATGATCTTTACTCACAGATTGCGTGTGATTCAGGAGCCAGTGGATCTGCTTATGAATGGAGTCACTATGATCGGACAAATGAAAACAACACATTCCTTCAAAATCAGTACACCCACGGCCCTGCGCTAACAGCAAAAAATCTATAGCTGCTCTATTTTGTAGTACTGCATGTTGCAAACTGTCCATATCTTCCAGCATTTCTTCCAGGATCATAGAGGTAACGTTGCTTTGCTTGACTGTCCAACATGCTAGTCGTTCAATCTGCTTCAGAGCTTGCGTGGCTGCCAGCCCTGGCGCCAAGATGGATGCAAAGATGTTCGCGGTGACTGTCCACAGTTGTACCTCATCACGACAATCTCCAGTCAAAATTGTTGCTGATCGTTGATCCCTTAGACGGTCATCACCAGATAGCATCCTATTGATGTCCTTCCACTCTGCTCGTCGCGGTGCAAACAAAGTTAGTTTTCCTAGGTAGCAAGGACCTCCTACTATATTTTTGGGCACCCCGGCCCACGCCCTGTCCCCACAGATCAGGAATATACCAGGGGGAAGAGCTTTTGCCGTGTCCTTATTAACTAGGGTCTCCTGATGTAACCTACCAGAGATGTTGATATACCTAAGGCCATAAGCATTACCTATACTAAAGTTCCCACCACAATATGTATTGAATGCAAAAGCTCCTTCGTTCTGAGGAAATACGGGGGTCCACGACACTCACTGTTGCCTGCTCTGTCTTGCTCGTACAATGCTCCCAGAGGCCTGTGGTCTTTTGGCCATTCTGCAACAATTCCCCCTTTTTCTTTTTGTACGAGCAAGGTATTCTGTTATTCGTTCTATTTCCCTCATCATACAACCAGTGATTTGCTATAGAATTAGGAAAACAACAGGTATTAGTATCCATCGCAGCCCTTCTTTGACAAGCATTAAGAGCCATGCCAGCAAGTTTAACCATGAGTCAAATGGGTTAGCATCAACCTTGATGTTCTGTGCCTGCTGCTTCAGCCAGGCTAATTGCTTGGTCCCTGATACAGAGTTCCGAAACAAAAATAGGCAAATAAATCCCTGAGGGTTCCATTCTGTGCTAATCTGTAATCGGTTAGAGAAAAGCCTTCAACTTTCGTATATTCTGATATATTGATTTCAAATGATCACTAAAATTTGTGCAATGAGTGTTTTTAGGGTGCTCATGACCATGCCTTTGCACTAATAAATGATTAATGGTTGTGCAAATTTATGAAGTTGTATGTCAGATAGAACCAATATTAGAGGATAAATGTGCTAGAGTATCACAAGGGGCATTATTACTTACTGACCCTTGAGAAACAGCAGACCAACTGCAGAAGAGGAGAAAGAAGGAACATGGTGGTGGTGGATGCGATAGGCAGTGCCAGCAGGGCGTCCCCTGCTTCAAAGTGCACTTTTCCTCTCTCACCCATCACAGGTTCTCTCCTGCTTTCAGGGTATTCTCCATTTGTACACTGCATCCGCGTGGCCAGCGCGTGATACAGAGCCCAAGTGGAAACACCTGTTTGAAAAAACATAATAAGCTATCAAGGTTAGCTCTCTTAGCATGCCTTTGTCTCAAGTGATGCATGGTCATATTTTAAAAATCCTGATTAGAGGGACGAAAGACAGGTAATCGTTCTATAATACAGGGTCATCCCTTTGTTAGGGATTCCTTTCCAGGTTTTGTCTTTGCAAATTAAGAAAAGGCTAATTGATAGGCCAATAGCGTGGGGACAGGGCCGAGTTGGAATAGCATTTTTATTTGCTCACTTAGGCTGTTTACTGTCCCTTTGTATATGACCAGGCTTCCCACAATTGTAATATCTCATTATTTGATCTGTCCCTGCATCATGTCAGGCTGCAAGCATGTCTGCTAGCAAGGCCATTTTTATGACTTTCCGAACCTACATCTTGACAGGCTTTAATCGTGGCAGTAATGGATGGATCTGCATTTTTTAAGGATTGTAAAGCCTTTCGACAGTCCGCATTTGCATTTTCTATTGCTAATTACTTAAGCAAAGCATTCCGGGTGGCCTGATTTTCTATTTGTCTTTCTAGCATATTTTGTAAACAGTCAAGAAATTTCATGTAGGGCTGGGCAGCCTCCCGCTTAACTGATGTAAATGAAGCATTAGACGAATTAATATCAAGTATCTGACCAATAGCACATAACACCAAAATCGTAACTTGTTCAAGACATTGCCTGTCCATCTGTGCTTGGGCCTGAGGTATTGCCCAGACCCTCTCTCCCCCCCCCCCCTTTTTTTTTTTTTTTTTTTTTTTTTTTACGAAATATGAGTAGCCTGATCTCGATACACAATGTAATTGCTCGTAAAGGGGTCACAACATAACCGTTATCAACTGCAACCAAAAGATTGTATGTAAAGACAAATTGAATTCCATAGTCTCTCATTGACTTCCTTAGCTCAGACGACGTAGACACGGCGGAGGACGGCAGTTGCACGGACGCGAGGGGGGGTTGCAATTTCTCTTCCCCCCAGCCTAGGGCTAGGGGGGAAAAACTGAGCCACAGATCAAATCTGGGCAAAGGCTGCGTTCGGAGCAGTGGCGAAGGGTGGGAGGGCGGGCAAAAATTTATCAGCCCCTCTGTCTCTAGTAATAGAATCCCCCAGAGTTTTGTGCCAATTTTGTCCCAAGGCTCTCCATCAAAAGAAAAACCCAGTTTTTGGCTGCAAAGAAGTGAACAACCATTCCAGCACCTTGATCCCCTCCCCCTTTTTCTTTTTGCACTGAGTCAGCGCACCGATGACCTGCGAGTCACCACAGAGAGTAGTGAGATCAGTGGGGAGGGCTGGATCGTGCTGGTTGATGGCGCGTTCTGCGATTTGCTGTCCGATACGTTGAATAACCTGTTGTTCCAAAGACACCGAGACGCGAGTGGCAGGATCGGTGCCTCGTAGCAATGGGCAGAGCAGCTCAAGGTCCTCGTTGGATATTCCGGCTATTGATCAAAGCCACTGGGACTCGCCCATAAGTTGTCATGTCCGAGCTGAGCCTTCCTCTGGTTGCCGGTCGCAGCTTGGGTGCGTTGTCAGGTTGCGGCTGCTTGTGGCTGCTTGTGGTCGTAACGGCAGTTGCTGGGTGGTCCCGATGATGTGGTGTCAGACGAGCTGGAGCTGTGATTGTTGTTGTCATGAAGTGGCTCTTCGCACTCGATGATATGTCTCCCGGAACGCGACAAATCGAAGTGTCATGGGTCGAGGAGTCACAGTGTTGGCACCATACCCTAGCCTTACATTCCCTTTTTATGTGCCCCCCCTTTCCACACTTAAAGCACTTAAGCTTTCTACACCTGATTGGTTGTTGTTTCACTTCCCTGGGAGGTTTTAGTGGGGCCAATGCTGCAAATGCCTGGGTCTGTGCTTCTATTAGTTTCCCTCCTAATTCCCGTATTGCCTCCACTAGAAAGGCATCCGGGCCAACCAGTACCCTACTCATACGTTCCAGCATCATTTCAATAGTAGCGTCCACGGGGAGTGTAACTAGAATAGCTTTGGTGGACGAGTTACAGTTCTCTAGAGCGCACTGACGTAGCAGAGCCCCCTTCATCCAGTCTGGTACATTTGCTTTGTTTATTGCGTCTGTCACCTTATCTATAAAGCTAGCAAAGGTTTCCCCTCGACCTTGTCTTAAAGACATATACGAAGGTGTAGGTGCTGTTGTTTTCACTGAGTCAATAGCCTGCCTCGCTAATCGCATACTTTCATAGCACACCTCCGGACCCATCTGCACCTGCATATCTGGTAATGCGAATGGCCCGGTTCCCATAAGTTGCATTGAAGTAACTCCAAATAATGGGTCCGTTTGGGGACGTGGCTGATTGGAACTCAGCTCACACAATTGGCTCCATTGTGCCTGCCACAGAAGTTGCTCAGACTGTGACATGATCATTCGAGCAATGATCTTAATATCTTCTGGAACCAATAAACCACTTCCCCATATATAGTTCAGCATCTGTTTTGCCGGCTCACCATGCAGGCCACTCTCGTTAACTGTGGCTCGCAGTTGTGATAACAGCTTCCAGTCCAAAGGGGTATGCTCCCCTTGCAATCCCCCCGGGCCGTGCTCAAAGCGAACCGGAAATGCATGGTAAAGGAACCCTAGGGCCTCTGTATCCTGGTCTATGGCAGCCTGTTTTGCTATTTGTGACCAATCGACTCTCTTCACTAACGCGCCGCTTGTGCTAACAGCCCCCCCATTACATTGCCCTGAAATCCTTTGTTCTTCCTTAATTGCATCCTGCAGGGCCGCAATCGGGATGGGCGGGTCGGGCCAAACTTGATCTGACCCTTCCCCCTCCGACGCTGTCACAGTGGGGAGCTCCGGCTCCGTCACGGCCGCAGCGGCACCGGAGTGCTCCAGCCCCATCATGCGCGCAGGTGGCCCCCCCACTGCTGCTTCTGCAAGTGGTTGAACTAGTACAGGCCCCCCCCATGGGCGAAGCCGGAGTGTAGTCACCCCCCACTGTGAGTAAACCTTCGGTGTCAGAAGGCGCTCCTAACTGACGAGCTGCTGATGCAGCCATATCCTTCTCTATTTTACATCTTTTCAAACTGTTACTGACCTCCCTCCAAACCTTCATAAGCCTTTTTGCGTTCTTAATAACTTGATTCCGTAACAAGTCACCATATTTTCGCCATTCTCCTACTACGGAGTATAATCCTGAGTGCTGGAAAAACCCGCACTCCTTCCTGTACCGTAACAGGGCAGGAGCCGACTTTAACACCGTATTATCTATTCCCCGCTTTTCTAAAAAGCATAATAATAATTTGTGGGCTACCTCTCCCTCCATGGTGCACTGCGATCCCGCGTCCCACCACCGCAATGCCCAACAGGGAATCTTTTGGACGTCTTCTTTCATGCCCTCCGGACCGTGCAGACCCCTCTCGGTTGGTCTAGGCGCTTCTGCCCCCTGACGTGCCTCCGTCAGTGCTCTTTGTCTGGCCGCGCTTCACGAAGCATGCCACTCTTCAATCCCGGGTCCCTGTTCGGGCGCCAAATGTCGGGAATAAACCCCCTTGGCCAGGTAACCTGCTGATAAGCCTAGGGAAGCACACCAACTCAGCGTGAGTGAACAGCTTCCTTTATTGTCCATACTCTGGGTATTTTATAGACGCAGAATCTGTTACCATGATTACAAGCAACTCCATAAATCATATACCATGGAAGGCATGCAACCCGCTCCGCTAGTTCTAAACAATCAAAGCAGTTCTAAACAGGAACAACAAGTCTTGGTGCTAGGACACTGCACTCCAAACATAATGTCCCCCCTAGCTCCTTAATCACATAGCATTAGAAACCCAACCAGAATAAACTCCCTGCAACCTTCCTCATAATAGAATTATGTGCCCACATCACAGGTTTGCCATGAGACTAAACTAAATAGTGAAGTACTTGAAATTAAATTGTGTGTCACACATAGGTAAAAAATGTTAGCATTATAGAGGTAATATATATAAGATAATAGGTGATATATATGAAGATAATGTGTATTATCTTCAGAATTCTGAAAGCTAAACCTTTGAATATCATAAAGAAAACATAGTACTCACAAATTCACATCTAATGTCAGCATTGGCTTCCTTAGATGACCCAAATTTTAGGTACATTGGTATGTTCATTATGTCTCCATATTCTATTTATTTTCTGCTTCACATATCAGGCTTTAAAGTTTGTTACTAAACCCTTCTGTTTATGCTTAATTAAAGCAGGACACTACTTACTTACAGAAAATATCCAGTTCTCACTAAGTACTCTCCTGATGCTTCTAAATCCTGAAAATATCATGCCTTCTGGCTTCTGAATTGGAAGCTCATGAATAATCAAACAGCTGGCTCTTGTTGAAATAAAAGGCCTGCAACAGGGCACTTTGTAATGTCACATCATGCTGCTCTTGCAACTGTGAAGTTAGCCAACTCTGTTAGGGGAATGAGAACAGAACAACTGACCTTTTCACTTAAATTAAATTTTGAGAGTTAATCTTTTGTATTCTAGTGACTCAGTTTAAATCCAGGAATTTTGAGACTCATGTAAAATTTATTGTAGTTAAATGTTATTATTGTACAGATTAAAAGTAAATAAGTAAATAAATAAAAGTTAAGAGAAGGATTTTTGAAAGCACACAGTGAATATTACTACTCTTTGCATTGCATAAAACAGTAACAATTATACTGACATGAATGGAAATTTTAAATTAGGAGTTCTGAAAATTAATTTTTAGATCTATTGATAAGAAATGTATACATATATCTCAAGTGATTAGTACAGTTAAAAAATTTAATCCATATTATGCCATTTTTTTTCTGGTTTTGGATAAGTACAGCTTCCAACCACAACTGATGTTGAATTAAAAAAAAAAAAAAAGAGAGAGAGAGAGAGAAAGAAAAAGAGAAATCAAGAGTTTGAGTGGCTTTTGAGAAGGATATTTGGCTATAAACTACTTACACATTTTTGCATATAAGCCTCTTTCAAAAGTAATACCTAATAGCCCTGGAAAAACATGGCTTAGTCCATGAAATCTGGGAAAACTGACTGTACTTGCATTAATCCAGGCTTCAGACATCTTTATTAATTTGAGTTCAGTGCTAGAGATCTGAGCTGATGACTTTACAGGGGCTGTAGGTTTGTTGAATTATGGTGCTATACTCAAACACACATAGCTAGATAGTCAGTACATTGCAGTGCATATACATTCTTACATTAAAAAATATTTTTAAAAAGTATTTAAAAGCATCTTCTAACAATAATTTTGCAGCTAAGTAGATGTGGCAGGCATCTGGTAGGAATCCAGGAACTATAGTAAAGAGTAAATCTTGGAAAAAATATGTCTGAAATGCAGTAAAATAAGCCCAGAACTCAGGAAAAGCAAACAAAATCTGCTGTATTTCATCAAAAGGATAAGATGGTGAAATCAGTGTCACCATTAGATTGCTTGTCTTATCTAGCTTGTTGCTAGTTAAGTTTTGACATTAATTTTCAATGTCAAGAAAAAATGTTTTGATAAAATTAAAACAGAATTTTGTTGCATAATTATTAAACTACTTACTCCTAAAGAATTAAATAACAATAATAATAATCTAGAACCTTTCTTTTTTTTTTTTTTTTTTTTTTTTGGTAATACCAAATTCGCTCAAATCAACCTTTAAGCACAAGGAGGTTTGGAGCAAATTATTAACTTATTTTTTTAACTCTGACTATCTATAACTAACACAAATTCTTTCTTTTTTGGGGGAGGACTTTCTTCTGTTCTGAGTCAGTGCCACATCTATGCATTGCTTGAAAACCTTCAGGGATGGTGACTCCACCACTTCCCTGGGCATCCTGTTCCAATGTATTTCCACTCTTTCTGAGAAGATTTTTTTCCCTAATATCCAGCCTGAACCTCCCCTGGTGCAACTTAAGGCAATTAGTCTGCTTCGCCCAAGACATTAACTACTGATTGATCTCCCTTTCTTTATCTCATCCCTTGAGATCTTTTTCATTATATTTTCTCTCCCTCTGCCTTTGTGGAGGGGGAGTAAAAGAGTGGTGCACTGGAGTTTAGCTGCCCATCAGAGTGAAACCACTACAACCCACCAACATAGTTTTAGGACTGCGATGTAGATTATCTTTATATGCAGTATCCTCAGAGCCTCATTCACCGGCCCTAAATCCAAAAAGAAACTGTAAACAGAGCATCATTTAAAACACTTCACTTACCCAGAGGTGAATTTTTGGCTTCCCTCTGAGAAGGAACAGTAAATTTGATTCATTAAGTTAATTATGTACTTATGTAAAGCATTTCCCAGAATGATTTCTGAAATCTACACAAGGTCGTAACAAAGCTTTTCACTTAGTCATTGTTTTTGAGTTTAAAAAGCCCCGAAGCTTTTAAAAAATCCATTCTTTAAACATATATTCATACATACTTTATTCA
The DNA here is from genome assembly GCA_030625065.1 of Alectoris magna. NCBI lineage: Eukaryota > Metazoa > Chordata > Aves > Galliformes > Phasianidae > Alectoris > Alectoris magna. The sequence continues at coordinate 69,645,283 of CM060560.1, forward strand.
CTTTTTGAATTTCCATAGTAACTCCAACCACTCTTTTCACCCTGACAGCATATGTAAAACACCACAGTTCCAGCAAGTGCATAATTTATTTTAGGAATTAAACTATTGTTCATGTCTGCATCAGAATTCTAAAAACTGTTACAACTGTCTTCTGAAATTCTACTCTTGTGTAATGGTTGATCTTCTGTTCTCACCTCCAAAACAAAATGGAGATTTCAACAGCCCTGTGACAAAAACAAGTTCATCAGCTTTCTCACCACATACCTATAATAGTTGCAAGCTTATTTTCCTTGAATATTTTACCAGTATAGTAATCACACATACTATGACCATACTATGGCAGAATTTTCTGATATCTAAGGACTATAATGTGTTGTCTCCTAGTAGAGTTTTTACAGGAATTTTGCATATTCTGTAATTTCATCATACTCTACCAGGTTAGGATGCAGCTGAATTTAGGTTGGACGCTAGAAAAAATTTCTCATCAGGAGAGTCAAAGCATTGGAACAGGCTGTCCAGGGTGGTAGTGGAGTCACTGTCCCTACAGGTGTTCAAGAAAAGGGTAGATGTGGCACTAGTGATACGGTCTAGGGAGGTCACAGTCATGGGTTGATGGTTGGACTGAATTATCTTATTGGTGTTTCCAACCTTAACAATCCTATGATTCAATTAATAATTAGAATTGAAAAGCCAAAGTAAAAGCAGGACTTAATATAGGAGAAGTAAAACATTTTGGATTTTGTAGTCTCAGAAGTCCAGTAGTGGGAAGAACTGCTGAAGCAGTGAATAGATAATATTGGATATTTGCTACAAATAGAATAGTTCTGGCTAGTTAGGTCAGAAGAGTTGCTCTACCCTGTTTATAAGGTAACGTGCTGTAAGGTAACAAAAAATAAAAAATAAAATAATAATAATAATAATAATAATAATAATTTAATAATAATAATAATTTTAAAAAGACTCTTTCTTGAATTCTTATTTTTATAGTTTGTGTCTTAAAAAAAAAAAAAAAAATCAGTGGGGTGGCAAAGGTAGTATTTGCTTACAAACAGAACTTTAAATGGATAAACTTTAGCCTAATATTAGTTTGTACTGTTTTTCTTAATCCAAAAGCTCCTTTGGAGCTCTCCACCAAATACAGTGTAAAAACATCAGGAACAGAAAACAGAAATTGATGTAAATTTCTAAGAAAACTATACTCTATTTTTACTTACATTGTAAACGGGGGGGGGGGGGGGGGGGGGGCTATTACTACTGATTGTTTCAAGGTCTTTTAAATGGATTAGGAGCTCTACACAGGTAACATAACAGCTAAACAAGAAAAGACAAAAGGGCACGGAAGAAACATCAAGGTAAAAAGCAGTCTGCTTGAAATCAAGAGAACAGCTTGTTAGAAGGCATGTCTGGGCTACAAGTAGTGAGAAAAAAAAATTGGTGTTGGAGAGAATCTAGCTATAGTGCCATGCAGAAGTCTCAGAGATGAAGAGAATATGCCTGTATTTCCAAAATGAACTGGATGACATTAACTCTCAAAAAACACTGATGCTCCAAAATGAGAGAGAAACAGAATGTTAGCTGGTATTGAGACAGTAAAAGTAATAATTTGGAGAATTCATCATTAGAACAATCTATTAAGGATTAATCTTTTCACACTACCTCAAATGTAACTTTACATCTCTTCAGGCCCCACTGAAATGACTAATATTTCTTGTGAGTGTCTGTGGATGTGTGTATGTGTAGAGGGTTGGTACTGACGAATTATCTGGAATAATATCACAATGTGTTGCAGTCAAGAAGACTGGTGCTTTGATAGTATGACACTGGGAGTTTTTCAGGTATGAGGCAACATTCATTCATAACTTTCGTTAATTAACTTGTTCACAGGAAAACAAAATTGTTTTAAAATATATCAAAAACCATTATATTTAAACAGAGATAACCAATATTTACTTTAACTAATATTTACTTTAAGTCTATTTGTTTCTCCTCTATTCTCTACCACCCTTAATCAAATATGATTGGTATGCAAATATGAATAACAGTCAACCACCTTAACCATTGGCCAGGGGGTCCAATCTAAACCTTGCAACTCGATAGGGCATAGGGCTTCTCCGACTAATGTATGAAGGTCACAAGGTTCAACATTCCCTTAGAGGAAATTCAGGTGACACAACACCAAATGATAAATGATCAGTTAAATGTTTATATCTCACTGCAATACTTAGATTTCTATATCTATATCTCATTGGTGATACACTATGTTGACATTCTTTGCATTACATTCTAATATAACTTGAAAAGCGAAAGAGAGAGAGAAAGAGATAATGTTCTAAAGGGACAAAAGGATGGAAATAAAGAATCACCATCCTTGGATCCCATGATGTCAGGGCTGTTCCTTGGGTGGTAGCCCTGAATGCTTTTCATGTACTTGAACTTGCTTTCCATGTACTTGAACCCCTGCACCCTTCCCCACCCTCCACCCTCCCCAAGGAGGAGCTCAGTCACCAGTTGAGCATGTGCAGTCTTTCTTCAGAATGTCTCAAAAATGAGACTGAGGTCTCAGAGTCGTCAGGCCCCCTCTAACCTGATCAAGGTATGGTCCCGCCCCCATGCAAGTGCAGTTTGAGGTTTAGAATACTCTGGAAATGGGTCAGTGAGTCTGAGGGGCTTCAGGGAGTCTTGCTATCCCTGTGCAAAAACCTCCTCTAGTTGACCCTGATTGGCATGCAAGATCTCTCTCTCCCCCACTAGGTTTGATTGTTGTTGCTCAATAGGTCTGAATAGTCCCACAGATAAGGAATTCTATCTGAAAAAAAAATGCTGTATTGCCTTCACAGTCACCCTCCTCCCACCACTCCTTATCTGCTATTGTGTGACCTCCTTTTTAGTCTTCTATTGACTGTTTCGAACATTAACCCTTTTGCTTCTCAGTCCCTTAACTGTTTTGTCTAACCCTTTATTGTGCTTACAATCAAGTGACTCTACCATCACAAATCATAAGTTGTATAAGCTTTGTGAAATCACTACTTTATAACAGTAAAATATATTGCTGCTTCTCTCTTATGAGTGAAGTGTGTAATCTCCTCTGCAACAATATAGATAATTTCTTTTCAAGGAGGCAGAAGATGAGAAGGTTAATAATAAATGTGGCTAAAAGCTCTCATGGAAAGGACCTGTTTCTTGGCCGCCTGATACCAGTATATAAGCACCAGATATTCAATGAGATTTTGAACACGGTTGGAACTCCTGAAACTCTTCTGAAGTTAAATATGGTGGAAATTCATTTTCTGCTTCAAGGTATTGATATGTGAAAACTGATGCAAGCTGTGGCAGGAAACAAGGACACTTTTTGGATAAACCACATAAACTGATATCAGGCTGACATGTTATGCTGTTCTCCCACATCTGTAGTCTGTAATGATTCTCTACAGCAATCTTTTGTTAACTACTTTATGATAAAATTATATTTAGATTTGAAAAATAACATTGTGACAGGGCTCAGGAAAACCATCTTCTCTCAATCTCTGGTCCTATTATAACTCAAAGTAGTGATTGCTACTGCATCCAGTGACAACCTGATCCTAGCGAATTGTGCGTATCAGTCACAGAGTGATTCAGAAACACTTGTCACTGTGCATGTTGACATAAAATGCAAGTTTCCAGTTTTTGAGCCACTTCAGCAGAAAATGAATTTGTAGTATAAGTAGGGATCTCCAAAACCAAGAAGAGTTCATTAGGCAGTAGCATACAGAAATAATAGGTGGTGTGTTGAAAGATATTTGCATCTGCAAATTAATCAAGAGAATAGTTTCAAGGATAATCAGTTTGGAGGAGACAGACTGAGCTTAGATCCACCACCTAGGATGATTCGTGCTTTGTCAGAAAGGTGTTCTCAGAGTTTCCCAGTGTGCCTTTTCTTTGCAGTAGCACTGATTTTTTGAGTTGCTCTCACGCACTGCCTTTTGGCATCAAGTAGTTTTCCACTCCTTCTGACGCTTTTCTATCCTTGAAGTCTACCTCTCTCTTGATTTGAAAAAAAAATTTGCTTGTACATACAGGTAACTGATATAGTGAACTGAATGTATTTCTAGTGATTGAAACTTACTAAAATAATTTAAATAAAATAAAATAATAATATGATGATAAATTATAAATAATGATTTCTTTTTTTTTAGCTGAATATATGTCACAGAATCATAGAATCATAGAATCACCAAGGTTGGAAAAGACCTACAAGATCATCCAGTCCAACCATTCACCTATCACCAATAGCTCCCACTAAACCATGTCCCTCAACACAACATCCAATCATTCCTTGAACACCCCCAGGGTTGGTGACTCCACCACCTCCTTGGGCAGCCCATCCCAGTGCCTGACCACCCTTTCTGACAAGTAATATTTTCTAATGTCCAGCCTGAATCTCACCTGATGCAGCTTGAAACCATTGCCTCTAGTCCTATCACTAATGACACAAGAGAAGAGGCTGACCCCCTGCTCACCACAACCTCCCTTCAGGAAGTTATAGAGAGCAATAAGGTCTCCCCTGAGCCTCCTCTTCTCCAGGCTGAACATTCCCAGCTCCTTCAGCCTCTCCTCATATGGCCTGTGCTCCAGACCCCTTATCAGCTTTGTTGCCCTTCTTTGAACACGTTCCAGGGCCTCAATGATTTTCTTGCAGTGAGGGGCCCAAAACTGGACACAGTACTTGAGGTGCGGCCTCACCAGTGCTGAGTACAGGGGGACAATCACCTCTCTGCTCCTGCTAGTAACACTGTTTCTGATGCAAGCCAGGATGCCATTGGCCTTCTTGGCCACCTGGGCACACTGTTGGCTCATGTTCAGCCGAGCATCAATCAATACCCCCAGCTCCATTTCCTCTACAGAGTCTTCCAGCCACTACACCCCCAGCCTGTAGAGCTGCCTGGGGTTGCTGTAGCCGGAGTGCAGGACCCAGCATTTGTTCTTGTTGAACCTCATCCCATTGGCTTCAGCCCCGCTCTCCAGCCTGTCCAGATCCCTCTGTAGGCCCTCACTACCCCCAGGCAGATCCACACTCCCAGTCAATCTGGTGTCATCTGCAAACTTACTGAGGGTGCACTCAATGCCCTCATCCAGGTCATCAATAAAGATATTGAAGAGGACAGGCCCCAGCACTGACCCCTGGGGAACACCACTCGTGACCGGTCGCCAGCTGGATTTAACTCCATTCACCACCACTCTCTGAGCCCAGCCCTTCAGCCAGCTCCTTACTCAGCCAAGAATGTACTCGTCCAAGGCACGGGCTTCCAGCTTCTGCAGGAGAATACTGTGGGAGACAGTGTCAAAGGCTTTGCTGAAGTCTAGGTTGAGCACATCAACAGACTTCCCTTTGTCCAGCAGACAGATCAGTAGATCGTAGAAGGAGATCATGTTGGTCAAACAGGACCTGCCCTTCGTGAACCCATGCTTGCCAGGCCTGATCCCCTGGTCATCCCGCACATGCCGCGTGATCTCCCTCAAGACAATCCGTTCCATTACCTTCCCTGGCACCGAGGTCAGGCTAACAGGCCTGTAGTTCCCCGGATCCTCCTTACTACCTTTCTTGTAAGTCACATTAGCAAGCCTCCAGTCTTGTGGTACCTCACCAGTCAACAGGGAGCGCTGGTAGATGATGGAAAGCGGCTCAGCTATCACCTCTGCCATGTCCCTCAGCACTCTCGGGTGAATGTTAATCTACCCTAGAAATGATCAAATCAAGGCAACAGCGTGGACAGTTTAAAGTTGTAAATAAACTAGAGGTAGGAGTGGAGTTCATAAAACAGTATTTCCAGTAAGAAATAATTATGTTGAAATGCGCTATGCATAAAAGAAAACAGTTGTGACAGTAAGTTGTGTCAGAAAAACGTATCTTACCATTCATCCAAATAAAGGGAGAGGGAATTTTCATATTATTCATAACTGTCTGTGAAGAGATTAAGATGGATTCTCTTTCATGTCTTCATCTACAAGTACTCTTTATCACCTTTATTTGTTTTCTTCAGTACAGTTATGTAACTATTTTCATTGCCTGTGACTCTGGTCAATTAAGACAAAGCAGATTTAAAACAAAAAAAAAACAAAAGAAAACACTGCATATTCATTATTCTTTGGTATAAAACCCATAACACTTGTGCCTGAAAAGGACTATATTCAATAGAAAATTGAATGCCATGTCCAATTTTAAAGTGAAAATTATCATGGTTGTTTGGCATCCACAGCAAAGTTTGATACAAATATTCTGTATTGATTTTTTCAGCTATCTAGACCTGTAGAAAGAAAGGAAAAAACCTAATGCTTTGTATTCTCAGACTTTTCCTGTATATTATTTTAAAATTGTGTTTTATTAGTCAGACCAATTTGATATAAATAATTAATTCTGTACATGATAAAATCATAGAATCACAGAATCACAGAATGGTTTGGGTTGGAAGGGACATCAATGATCATGAATCTCCAACCCCCCTGCTGCAGACAGGGCCACTAATCTCCACATCTGTTAATAGACCAGGCTGCCTAGGGCCCTAACCAACCTGGCCCTGAACACCTCCAAGGATGGGGCATCCAATAAATATGAACAAATAAAATATAGATCTAATTGGAGGGGAGCTCCTTAATGGTAAATTGTATCTAAGATTTTTTGTGAGATAAGCAGTGATGAATAAGCACTTAGAGTAAGATCTGCGTACTTAGTCCACAAAAGATGTGTTAAAATATAGCTATGCTACTTTATCACAGGTTGTGTTGACATGCATAGATTTTGTAGAATGAATGGAAGCTACCTGTGGGAACAGAATAAATTACAACTATTATTATTATGTATAAATCTTTTGTTTCTCTTCAAAGATAGCTCAATTTGTAGTCTCAAAACAATTGATGCCATTGTGTCCATGAAAATTTGCCTCATGTGTATACATAAGATTGGATATGTCTTCTAAATTCTTGCTTCCCCTTTTGTCCCGTTCTTTTACCGATCAACATTTTTTATCCAAAAACTATCCTGATTTACAGCAGCATAGAATCAATTGTAATATCCACTTTTTAATTTTTTTATTTTTTTAATGCCTTCTGGTTCATTTATGACAGATCTTAGAAGCGTATTATCTTGAAAAATGAAACCATGTGCCCCCCTATCAGAAGGACTGAATTTCTATCTACAACAGAAAGGAAGGGCTAATACTAAGGAGTTCTGGTTACTTCTAACAAAATTTTAAAATTTCTATCTTTAAAAGTTTCTATCTATCTTGCTACTGACTGTGCAACTTTAATTTCAAAAATCCAGTAAGGTGATCAGCAACTGTTAGAAGTATTAAAGGCAATTGACTTACCATATTTTCAGGTTGTTTCTCTTCTGCCAAAGTAACTTAGGCTCAGAAATTGAGGACAAGCAGAAACTCTTTTTCTTTATTAATACAATTAAAGTAAGTATTACCATAGCTTATTATAACTCATGCTAGTGTTTTGAACATCAGAGCAGCTGTGAGTCTGTGGTAGTTTTGTACTCGAAGATGGAATGTTGATCAATTCTCAGCCTTAATTAGCTTGGAAACCTGGTATCATGTACCAGTAAAAAAAAAGACACTTTTGTCACCCTGAAATGTTATTCAGAATTGTTTTTGTTTTTATCCTCCTTCTCTCTCTCTCTCTCTCTCTTTTTTTTTTTTTTTTTTTTTTTGATAATTCTCAAGTGTAGGCCAAAAAGAATTCTTTCTATATAGCTTACTGACTACAATGTCCTCTACTGTACTGCTTTTGGTCACATGAAATTTGAAGACCACTGCAAGACAGCAGAACTTTTGAGAATTTAAGTTTTATAATGCAATAGGTCAGAATGAGGAGAATTAAATTCATACGAGTTACTGTTCCTGTAGCCATTGGGGAAAAAAAAAAAAAAAAAAAAAGGAAAAGAAAAAAAGAAAAAAGGTTGGTTTTTATTATTATTATTATTATTTATTTGTTTGCTTGTTCATTTCTTTCTCTCAGTTCCGTAGTTTGATATTTGAATAGAGGAGACTGAAAAACATGAAGAGAGCAAACAGAAAGTCAGTATAAACAGGCTAAAATATTAGGTAAAAATGCGGCATCTCAGCTATGTTTTCTCTTAATAAAGACCTAGTTTAATTTCAGATGCATTGGCTCCCATTGACAAGCAAGGTATTTCAGCCTTACTTGCACTTTCCACATAAATACATTAGTACTCATCTCACTCGTTATTTTTTTTCCTCAAAGATAATGTTATAAATCAGTATGCAAAATGCATTGTATATGAAAACAAATATCTGAAATTCAAGTGAAGATTAGCAAGATTTGCATCTATATTTTTCTGTCACTCTCCAACACATTCTGTAAAAAACCCTCCTTTTTCATTTATATCAGTATGCGATAATACAGTGAGAAAACTCAGTGTACTTCTGTTTCCTTGTGTGTGGTTTTGTGCAATGGTAATTACATTGTTTTTGGAGTAGATGTGAAATTTGAATATAAATTGTATCTTCTTGAAAGATATTAATATAGCTTATGTATCTAAAGAGTCATTATACTGCTTATTATTATGTGCATGCTAATGTTGTTTGTGATAGTTGCCTTTATTGAACAACAGAGAAGGGTCACTTTAAAGGCTATTCCAATACTGTGACAGTATTTAAGCTGCAGTGAAACTTCCATGATGTCCTGAGAGACTGTAAAACATAGCCATCTTTTCATCCACTAATTGCTATTTCAAGTGACTTGGCTGTAGAGAAAGTACCTCAGCCTTCATTACTTATCCAGTCAGATATTTTTCTTTGTCTATTCAAGAGAACTATAAGTGTGAAATGATTAAAGATAAAAGGAGGTGCAGGCTGGCACTGAAGACCTTGGGACCTTACTCACCAGTAGTCAGTTGAACATGGGTGTGGGACCTGGGGAAAAAAAAAAAAAAAAAAAAAAACAACTGGATTTAGTTAAAAAAAAAAAAAAAAAAAAAGAAAGAAAAAAAGAAAATAAAAGTTTTTGATGTGCCTGAAAACAGCATAGTGCAGGCCACTATGGAAAATGTAGAGCATGTTAGCAAAGATGTAGGGATAACTCCATGAGAATCACGTGAGGAAGAAGAAATCATGATCAGGATACTTCCTTCAGAGAAGAGACTCAGGACACTGAGTACTTAATCACAAACTGATGGTATACACCTTAGGAAAAAGAGAAGCAGGGGAAGGGTGGGAATAACATCGGAAAAAGTGTAGACAAAAAACTATGTACATGATTTTAGGTGTTACTATCATGGACAAAAATTATTTGGCTGTTAATAAGGTATGTTTTCTTTTTGCCCATGACAATCTTGTGAATATAAATTGTAAAATCTGAGTCTTCAGACTATTATGAAAGACAGAATGTGGCAAAAAATTGAATGAGAAATGACATAGAAGTCATTAATTGAGATGAAACCCATGGGCCACAATGATAATCCCTAATACTGAGCATAATTTATGCAACTGTATAGACTTAGATCAATACAATTGTTTCTGTAACTTCATTCATGGAAGCTTGCTTACAAAGAGCTAACCACAGCTACCTGTTATTGTTCTGATTTCTTCTGAATGTGGAATTATGGCCTCGAAATGGAAACTAATTCTATAAAACAGAAATCTTCATCCTGAATAGAAGAAACAATCAGATTTACCTGATATCCATTACCTTGCAAAATGTCTTGGTGCATGTTTTCACAGTACCTAAAAATAAAAAGGATTGCTGCTGTTCTCATTAGATTTTCTGAATGTAGGGTTTGATTTAATCAAGATAATCAATTGTTGTATCAAAATACAACCCAAACACATCTATTTCTAATGAAGAGATTGCTACCAGATGACTGTATTAAGCCAAGCATTTCCCCTAGAGGGAAAACATGTCAAAGCTTATTTCCACTAAAGGAAGCATAGATTTCTCTATAGCATTTTTCAGTTTCATTCACTGACAAGATTCTCTCAAACAATGACCAAGATGCAGCTAGTGCATCCTTTTGCTTTGAGTATAGTGTCTCCAGATTTCAGGTGTTCTGTGGATATAGCCCTAAGGATTCTTTGTTTCTTGTTTCAAAAACACTGACCAAAATGAAAGTAATTTGATGTCCTCTTGCGTTTGAACAAATGATTTCTGTGTCAGCTTTAACTTGTTGCTGGAAAGAAGCTTGCTACAGTTTTAATCGTCATTTTATTTATCGAATGTATTTGTTTCTTTTAGTCTGCAAACTACTGAAGTCTATAATCCCCTGCTCTCATTTTATATTGATTCCTCCTTCCTCATTCTGATTCTGACCTCTTTTAGTTCAAAAGGAGTTTTACCAGTCAACTCTGTACCCCTTTAGAATAAAGAATATGTTCCTTCTACCCCCTCAGTCAGCTGGTTTTACTTGTTAACTTCAAATGCTAAATGACATTGACTTCAAAGACATTTATTCAAAAGGCTTAGTTTTAATACTAGCATAGAGAGAGACAGTGAGGGCATATGTGATTTGCTGAAGTGGAGAGAAGTATTTTACGTGCAAGTAACGTATTTCCCTTCAATGACTCTTTGATTTTGTGATGCAATTTGCACAGTTTTTCTGTTAAGTACAGAGAACTCTGTTTTATAAAAATGCTGTAGGACAATGTTGTTTATTTTCTGATTATGCATATAAACAAGATTTACTAGAGTTTTAAAAAAATATTTATTACACAACTGTTTTAGAAGCTTCTTACTCCAAAAAATCTTCCCATTGCAAGGAATGCCATGAGAATACATTCCTCTTTCACAGGTAACCAACTACAGAACTCTGAAAAATAGCAGTGGCCTTGTAGAGTCTGTATCTCATACATGGTCTACAGACAAAACAGAGAATATATGCAGAAAATACGAATTATCATCAACAATTCTAGACCTGGAGCAAACTAATCACCTCCCACTAGTAAGAAATATGACCCAAACTGGCAAAGCTGATGGGCAAATATCTCATAAGTATACAGTATAATGTTGTTTCGGGAAAAAAAAAAAACGACTTCAGAATTGTCTCATTTCTGTGTATCGCCTTTGTCCAGTCCTGCCAAAACTCAATTTGTTCACAAACTGTAGGAATAAGAAGTCCCCAAATATTTATTTTATTTAATTTCATTTATTTTAACAGATGACTACACTTCCTGGATTAAAACTCAGTTTACATTTCCTTGATCGTACTGTGAAAACCATGCCTTTAGTTGTCTCTGGACATTTAAAGTATCATTTTATGTAAATGTACCCAGCAAGACTGCACATCTATCATTTAGCTGTTTGCACGTGTTGACCCCTCTAGACCTGTATTTTCACGGGGAGCTAATGAATATAGGCTACTTGCTGTATTAAATTTATGTTATAGCAGCATCTCCAAGCAAACTGAATCTTATGAAGCCTTATTGTTAATGCTTATTGTTGTTTTCATTTTGGAAGAATAACTAACCATTACTGTGAAATGCCTGATTGTTGTGCTTCATATGTACTTCAGAATAGGCTGTGTGTTTACAAAAATGCATATATTGGATTGAATTGCTTTGATAAGACAGATAGCTATAGTGGATTTAATTATGTTCTAGTCCCAGGTAGCTTAGCTATTCGCTTATTTTAACTGTGTTGATGTTGTTGCTTGTATGCTTGTTTTTTTCAATTTTTATTTTTAATTTGTCAGGTTATAATGATTTATACCAAAAAGAAATCCATAAAAATCAGTTGAAAACAGGTAGTATTAGTAACAAGCCTGCATAATGCATAGGATAATTAACAAGACAGGTTGTAAATTCTTTTCTCAGGAATAAAATCAAATATTTTAATAAAATGAAGTAATCAGAATGTAATAATAAAAATAGCATTTTTGCTATAAACAACATGTTTCTAGGATTTTGGGACTAGGGAGAGTAGGCTGGTGATAAGCCCCTGACATCTTGAAAAACCTGGTGCCATATAACTCTGTAGTGCAATAATCTGCTTCTTACCTTTTTCTAAAGGGCAGATTTCCACAGCTCAGTGAGAGGCAGTGCAAAGCTGACACAGATACACCTAGACTTTAATCTTCTATCTATCTTCTACACCTATCCCGTAGTGGAAATAGTAGTGGAAAAAGTCAAGGTAGAACAGTGGCAATGAAGGGATCAGCTAGTGTGTTCCAGTGTGTGAGGATCTTGCAGAACAGCCAAAAATTAGTGAAGCCAACAGGTGTCATTTTTGGTCACTGTCCACCTGGGCTCAGATCCTGTACTGCATTTTCTAATTGGCACAGCAGAGATTCTGGCGCAGTGTTATTATTTCTCTGAGTATTAATGCATTGGCTCTGAGTTGCAGAGCCAACTGTATCACTGATGCCAAGACATTAATACTCCTTGTGAATAGGAAAGCGAGCCAGATTCTTCAACATCAAAGTTAATCAAATTGTTATTACTTTTGCCCTCTCAAAAAGTGAATCTTAGCCAAAAGAACCACTTTTCTGAGAATTCACAAGAAATTGTATACATGGTCTTCCTAATTAAAAAAAAAAAAAAAAAAAAAAAAAAAAAGCCTTTTTAGCAAAAGAAAGAAGTGTGTATTCTTATAAACATCAGTAATAAACACAGATATGTACATAGGAATGCTAGTAATTAAAAATGAGAATGATTGGGTCATTATTCAGTAAGAAACAGTAAAACTGAAGAATGGAAACTCACATACAGTTTAATGCATTCTAATGGGATGTAGCAGAATTCAGAAGTTTAAAAATGAGATCCATAGATGGAGCTTTCAAGAGCATCATTGAAAATAGCATACTTCTTACTTCAAACCAAACATAGCCTATTATTTTTTAAAGCAAATTAATTCTCAGCAACCTTGGGAGAAAATAAGTCCTATAATTAGACCTCCGACACTGCAGCTAATGAATTTATCAATTGTTTCACTGCTATGTCTCCAATTTTTTCTGACAAAGTTTTTTTACATTCCACATGAGGAATGTTTAATATTTTTATATCAATTATACTTATTTGAAGATACAGGATATTATTTTGAAATGCAATGCAGTCTTAGTACAAATGTGATTGGTCTGTTGGAATATGCAGTTGGATCACAATACAGATCTGATGTTCGTTACGAGTCTCTCCATGCTTAATGTCATGGTGTTGGTTGTTCCCAGTCACAAGGAGGGAATATGTAGGTTGAAGCCAGTTCAAGACTATTACTCTTTTCAAAAAATATTTTGTTGGCTGCTCAGTTTTTCTGTTCTGTGATGGTCTGATCACAGATGATAAAATTCCCCTATGTTGGTCTGACTGCCTCAGGAAGACACTTTTAGCTTTTAGATTAACTCAGGGAAGGCCATTGACACAGCCTGTTGATCCACCCAGCTAACACAGCTCCACCCTCTGGAGCCCTTTATGTTAAATTCAACTTCCTTTAATAAAGCTGTGTGTTCCCCATACTTCCCATATTCTTTCCTCATCTTCATGAGCACTTTGCTTGTGCTCATTTCTTCTGAGCTACTTTTCATTGTAAAGATCTGTTGACTGGCCATACTCTAATATTACTGAAATAGCAAACAAACAAACAAACAAACAAAATCAAAACACGCATACCTAAAAATGTTTTATTTCTTGACACCTGAAAGGAACTTCTGTTCCTTCAGCTGGAAGGAAGAAAGGGAGACAGAAAAACAGAAAGGAAGAAAGTAAGCAATGAAGAAAGGAAGAAAGAAAGGAAGAAAAAGATTTTGCTCCTGAGTTCAGCGGAATGAATCCCTCAGCACCTGTGCTGCCATAGAAGATTCCAGTGAGCATTCACAACACACATCGAAATCACAGAAAAACAGTGATGGACAGAATGAGTGTGAATTAAGTGTGTGGTTTTATGTAACTAAGAAACAAATGGATAAAGCCAAAATGTGTGGTAAATCCTTAAGCCTTTAAGTAAGGAAGGCTTGACAAAGGTATCAAAATAAAAAAGCCCCAAAACAATCTTATTATCTAGAGAGTTTTGCATTAACAAAACTTGATCAAAACTTTAATCAAAATCTGTAGAAATATAGGCAACATTTAAGACTGAGTTTGTCACCTAATCTTATTTCTTTACCTTGGCTTGCTTTAAGATTTCAGTTCCTATTGTTATCATGATGGAAAATAAAATGTAATGGGGAAGTTTATTCTCATTTATTTTGAAATATTCCTTGGGATGCCTAATCATATGAATGTTGGATAAATATGGAGTTATCCTAACATTCCACAGTTTCTCTGCCTTTGATTGAGTTAGTCTTACTGTAGATCAAAATTATAATAGGCAAGACCTAGAGAGTTTAGGATGTTTAGGATGACTAGACTACAGGTGACAGTTTAATGCAGCCAATGTTCTCCATTATTATTTTTTTTAATCAATGTATAAAACATATTTACAAGTTTACCTATAAGATAAAATTGCATGTTTTATTTCTATCTTGTAGGAAAAAAAAAAGAAATATTAAAACATTTTTGATTTTTGCAGTGTCCTACTTTTTTGGTGTATGTGATACAATATTCGAACTGTACCCTGTAATTAGTAAGAACAAACAAACAGGAAAACAGAAATCTATTTAAATTTCCATCCAGTGCAAGGAGAAATACTCAGTTGGAAGTAGATCTTTTATTCTATGTTTTATTCAGTATTTTCCTTAATGTAAATAAATAGTCAAGGCTTTCTTTGAAACTTTTTTGTTGACTCATCAACTTGTATCAAGACTGCTTGGTAATGCTTTATAGGACAGGATTTGACAAGTTATTTCTGGTACATAATTCACTTCCTTTGCTTACATTTAATGTATTATTCAAGCAGTAAGCTCAAATCAAAATCAACACGGGGCCAGCAAGACCTTTAATGGGAAAAAGAGCAAAACTTGTTTATATGAATCATGAAATTTTTTTTCATAATATGGATTTTAAACACACATACATGCTAACAAAATGTGTTGCAAAGTATTATAAAAATTATGTAATCACACCAATGTGCAGTTAACTAGCTCAGTACACAAAGGTGACTGCTATGAATATTAAATAGACACAATATCATTTTTTATAATAACTGACATATTATGTCAGTCATTATAAAAAGTATAAGCACCCGAGAGTGCTGAGGGAATTGGCGGAGGTGATAGCTGAGCCGCTTTCCATCATCTACCAGCACTCCTTGTTGACTGGTGAGGTCCCACAAGACTGGAGGCTTGCTAATGTGACTCCCATTTACAAGAAAGGTAGTAAGGAGGATCTGGGGAACTACAGGCCTGTTAGCCTGACCTTGGTGCCAGGGAGGGTTATGGAGCAGATTGTCCTGCTCCACGGCATGTGCGGGACGAGCGGGGGATCAGGCCTAGCAAGCATGGGTTCACGAAGGGCAGGTCCTGTTTGACCAACACAATCTCCTTCCATGATCTAGTGACCCATCTGGTGGATGAGGGGAAGGCTGTTGATGTGGTCTACCTAGACTTCAGCAAAGCCTTTGGCACTGTCTCCCACAGTATTCTCCTGCAGAAGCTGGCAGCCTGTGCCTTGGACGAGTACACTCTTGGCTGGGTAAGGAGCTGGCTGAAGGGCTGGGCTCAGAGAGTGGTGGTGAATGGAGTTAAATCCAGCTGGCGACTGGTCACGAGTGGTGTTCCCCAGGGGTCAGTGCTGGGGCCTGTCCTCTTCAATATCTTTATTGATGACCTGGATGAGGGCATTGAGTGCACCCTCAGTAAGTTTGCAGATGACACCAGATTGACTGGGAGTGTGGATCTGCCTGGGGGTAGTGAGGGCCTACAGAGGGATCTGGACAGGCTGGAGAGCTGGGCTGAAGCCAATGGGATGAGGTTGAACAAGACCAAATGCCGGGTCCTGCACTTTGGCCACAATAACCAAACAGGCAGTGCTACAGGCTTGGGGCAGAATGGCTGGAAGACTATGTAGAGGAAATGGAGCTGGGGGTATTGATTGATGCTCGGCTGAACATGAGCCGAGAGCGTGCCCAGGTGTCCAAAAAGGCCAATGGCATCCTGTCTTGTATCAGAAACAGTGTTACCAGCAGGAGCAGAGAGGTGATTGTCCCCCTGTACTCAGCACTGGTGAGGCCGCACCTCAAGTACTGTGTCCAGTTTTGGGCCCCTCACTGCAAGAAAGACATTGAGGCCCTGGAACGTGTTCAAAGAAGGGCAACAAAGCTGGTGAGGGGTCTGGAGCACAGGCCATATGAGGAGAGGCTGAAGGAGCTGGGAATGTTCAGCCTGGAGAAGAGGAGGCTCAGGGGAGACCTTATTGCTCTCTATAACTTCCTGAAGGGAGGTTGTGGTGAGCTGGGGGTCGGCCTCTTCTCTTGTGTCATTAGTGATAGGACTAGAGGCAATGGTTTCAAGCTGCATCAGGTGAGATTCAGGCTGGACATTAGAAAATATTACTTGTCAGAAAGGGTGGTCAGGCACTGGGATGGGCTGCCCAGGGAGGTGGTGGAGTCACCAACCCTGGGGGTGTTCAAGGAATGATTGGATGTTGTGTTGAGGGACATGGTTTAGTGGGAGCTATTGGTGATAGGTGAATGGTTGGACTAGATGATCTTGTAGGTCTTTTCCAACCTTGGTGATTCTATGATTCTATGTTGAATTTTTTAATATTCATTATTTATATCAAAGCTATATCTAGTCATTTTCTCTTTGTTGTCACATTAATAACTCTCACATGATAGTGGTAACAGATCTAGTAATGGACCATACTTGGTTATCTGCTTCTTTGTTCCCAGTATGTCTATGCTCTTTAAAGCAGTGAGGTAGCTCAGGCATACCCTGAGGTTTTTAAATGTAACAGTTTCTAATTCTTATCCAAGTAAAACCTGTCTTTTCTTATTTGAAACCTTTGTGATGTTCTACAGGAGAACATCCTGGCACAGCCACCTCAAAGCACTGCCATGACACCATCATGTCACAAGCCCTGCTGTGTAAATCCAGAGGGAAAAGCAACTTCCCTGCCAATGCTGTCTAGATAATTGTGGTATGAATACCTGAAGACGGCAATCCTGGTGCATTTCATGCCTTCCACAGAGATCTGTAATAGCAGAGCAAGTCAGAGACCACCTTATGGGGTGAGTGTGTACAAGTCTGTGGGGCCCGCTGATATGCATCCCTGGGTCCTGAAGAAACTAGATGATGAGGCTGCCAAGCCACTCTCCATCATATTTGAAAAGTCATGTCTGTTAGACAAAGACCCCAGTGACTGGAAAAAGGGAAATATCACTCCCATTTTTAAGGAGGGGAGAAAAAAAGGCCTTTTAAGAGAGGGACAAAGGGACCTACAGGCCAATGAGACTTGTTTCTGTAGCTGGGAAGATCATGGAACAGATCTTTCAGGAAGCTGTTAAAGCACATGTGAGAGGAGGAGATCTGAGACAGCCAGCATGACTTCAACAAGGGCAGATCATGCCTGACCAATCTAGTGACCTTCTTTGATGGAGTTGGTGGACAAAGGAAGGACAACTGACACCATCAACTTGGGCTTGTGCAAGGCTTTTGATACGGTCTCACTCCACATCTTTCTTTCTAAACTGGAGATGGATAGATTTAAAAGGTAGACAGTTTGGTGAATAAAGAGTTGGCTGGATGGTTGCAGCCAGAGGGTTATGGTCAATGGCTCTATATCTAGGTGGAGGCTGGTGATGAGTGGTGTCCCCCAGGGGTCCATCTGGGGACTGATGCTCTTCAACATCTCTGTCAATTCCATAGACAGTGGGATCAAGTGCGCTCTCAGCATGTTTGTTGCTGAGAGCTCTCACCAAGCTGAGTGGTACAGTTGATACAATACACTGCAGGGATACCATTCAGAGGGACCCGGACAGGCTTGAAAAGTGGGACAATGTGAACCTAAAGAGATTCATCATGTGCAAATGCAAGTTATTACACTTGTGTCAGGATGTTAGCAGAGACGTATACTGACTAGGAGATGAGATAAACTACTTGAGAGAAACCTTGCAAAGAAAGCCTTGGAAATCCCGATGGATGAAAAGCTAAATATGAGTCAGCAGTGTATGCTTGTGGCCCAGAGAGCCAAAGGTGTCCTGGGCTGCATCAAAAGATGGGTGGCCAGCAGAGTGAGGGAACTGATTGTCCCTCTCTACTCTCCCCTTGTAAGGTCCCATCTGAAGTACTGATACTTAGGCCTGGGACCCCCAGTAGCCAGTGGAATGGGTCCTGAGGAGGGCCATGAAGATGATTAGAGGGCTGGACCAATTCTCCTATGAATAAAGACTGAGGGAGCTGGGCTTGTTTAACTTAGAGAGGACTCTGGGAATATGTAATTAAGGCCTTCCAGTATTTGAAGGGAGCTTATAAGTGGGAGACTTTTTACATGGTTTGATAGTGATAGGGGGAATGGCTTTAAACTAAAAGAGAGGAGATTTAGATTAGGTTTTAGGAAGAAATTCTTTACTCAGAAGGTGATGAGACACAGGCACAGGCTACCAAGAGAAACCGCGGATGCCCCATCCCTGGAGGTGTTCAAGGCCAGGTTAGATAGGGCCCTGGGCAGCCTAATCTAGTAGGTAGCAGCCCTGCCCGTGACCAAGGCTTTGGAATTAGACGATCTTTAATGTAAAGTTTTGTTTTGTTGTTGTTTTTGTTTGTTTGTTTGTTTGTTTTAAAGACATAAAATAATTTAAAAGAATGGCTTACTCATAGGTAATCATATATAATGAAAATATTGTACGTCTGTCATTTAAATTAATAATTATGACATTAAATTGAGTCTATTTTGGATTTCAAATCCCATAACCTTGTCTATTTATTATGCTAATAATACCAACGATGCTGTAATATTTGGCCCTATGTTTGTGCAGCTGAGTATTGTGATTAAAAAAATATTCACCAGGATATTTCTCACACTAGAATCCAAGGTTCATCACAGTGCTCCACTGCAATATCACAGAGATGGTGGGTAATATTTAAAATTAATGATGCTTGTTATTTAAGAGTCCAGAAAAAAATATTTAAAACAGGCTATATATTCAGCAGATGCATTCATTACCTAATGTTGTATTAATAAGCTAATGAAATGCAAACGTATCATCTTACAATCATGTTCTAGCTTCTTATATAATACCAAGAAATTGCTTTACTAGACAAGGACAGAAAATTTTTTACTTTAAAAGAATACATTCAAGGTGACGATGTGTGAAATTACGACTAGGAAACTCATATAAGCACAGCAAAACATTTTTAAAAAGTGAAATTTGTTTTCATGCTGACTGGATAATAAATAACTAATCAAATTCTGGAGAGACATTTAATGACATATTTTAGTTTGGTATTTTTTAAACAGCCAATTTTTAATTTAAAATAGGACAGTTTAAATAGCGGTTTGTTTTTTGTTTTTTGTTTTTAAATTAAAAACAATCACCCACTCAGATTTCCATAACAAAACTATTTCCATTACATCAGATGTTTATCCTCCCATTACCACCTTTGCTTGACATCTAGGAGTTAATGGAGAAGGAGTCTCCACTTGTTATTTTCCCAAATTTTCACTCCTGTCAGAAAATAATTAATGTGAACTTAGACCATTTGTTTATTAGAGTCTTCTTTTAATCCAGGAGCCAGAACTCAAAAGGCATATCTCACCCCTCCTTTTTTTTTTTTTTTTTTTTTTTTAATAAACATGTACCTTTCGGATATGATAGATCTGCAATTAAATTATTATTCATCCCTGTGTTATTTGACAGTAGCATTTATATGAAATCTATCACTGAAAAAAAAAATGTAGATTATAACTTTTTGAAAAAAAACATCATTAAATTGTTTTGCTGTGAGGATACAAGAAAGAAGGAGAGATATAATTAATTATACCGGACAGCATATAGTTTTCACAGAAACTTTAACAGGTTAGATGATCTGCTGACACAGTAATGAACACCTAAGATGAAAGTAGACGGCTTGGATGACAGCAAGAAAAAAATTGTAACTTTAGGTTATCATGCAAATTTTATCCACTCATTCCCATTTTTGTTACTAGAAGTGTCTTATACCTAATGCATGGAGAAATATATTTGTTCTTTTGAGTAGTTTCAATGCCCTCATAAAGAGGAATTTATTCGGTGCATCAGATTATCTATTTTCTTAGGTAGAGATTTGCTTTTGAATCTATCTACATTCCTCAAATAGAAATCAGTAAAGTATCACTCATTAGAAAGTACATCTTTCAGGTGTATAGAGACAACTAATTTAGCTATGTAGTCTTGGTTTTATTGCTATCCTGGTTTTCACAAAATTTATGTCCTAGTAGGAATGGTTAACAATGATAGATATTCTCAAGTTGTTAGGAAATAAAAGTAGGAAGGAATGACAGTTATTACTGAAAACTTTATAAAAGATTTTTAAAAAGCCCTAGATATTAGGAACAGATGCAATCATATATATAAAGTTATTTATTGAGTTCTTATAAAAGCTCCCCCAATTTATAAAATATTTTCAGATAACAAATTCCCTTTGCTCTTGTTTCACGCATAAACATACACCTCTGCACATTTTAAATCATTTCACCTCAGAACAAAGATCTTTACTTCTAACTTGTCTTAAATTTGTTGTCAAGAGTTGTGATTTCATCACTTTTTTAGGCCAACAGTTGATTTTAGCAGGATTTGGAATTATAGAACTATAGAATCATAGAAGAATTTTGATTGGAAAGGACCTTAAGATAAAGATTCTAGTTCAATTGCCCTGCTATGGCCAGGACAGTTTTCATTACGATAGGTTGCTCAAAGGTCCATCCAACCAGTATTTGAACACTTCCAGTGATGGAACATCAACAACTTCTCCCCTTGAATGACATCTCTTCCTTCTGTTGTATCAATTGCATCACTCATCTTGGTGTCATTTGCAAACTTGCTGAGGGCTCATTGGATACCACTGTTTATGTCATTAGAGTATTAGCTACACAATGCTGACTGCTATCATCTGCATACTTACTTGTCTGTATTCACTAGTGCACTGTTATGGTTTTCAAAGATATACAATACTTGGACAGCTGAAGGTTTTGGAAATAACACAATGTTTTGGAGTTAAGTAGAAAGCATTATTCATAAGCACATAAAATCATAAGAATGAGTCAGAACTTGCTCTATCTACATCTATATTCTGTCTCTAGCAGTAATGTCCTTGTATTAAATTGCTCTATCAACTCTTTGTTATCACTAATTTTATGAAGTAATTAAATCATAGATTTAATTTGCATAATCTTTTTGAACTAAAATTAAGCTGGGGCATTATTCTGAAGTTAAGTGACCTCATGAGTTTACAAGGCAGGAATGTCTACCCTAACTCTTTAGCTCACATGCAGATAGAGGGTGCATCTTGTCAAGCGTGAAAAAATATTTTTTTCACTCTAGCAGAATCAATAAACTTGATTTTATAATGAAGGAAAATGTAATATATATATATTATATTGTGTGTGTTAGGTAATATATATATCATATTATCTTTGTGAAAAATAAGTTTCAGGTATATCTGCTCATGGAAATCTGGATTTATAATAGAAAAACAACAGAATAATACCTAAACTAGAGGTAGTTTCACAGATTAACTGCAGAACATGTCGCTGATGTTCCATGAATGTGCAAAGCAACCTCCAATTGACTGATATGATCAATAAAAATGTTTGATAGACTTCATAAACCCTATATTATTGCATAGAAAGCACCAGGGAAGCCACTAGAATTTATGTTGGTCTACTATGAAATTGATATTTATCTTTTTTTAATTACCTACTTATATTCAGAATATAATTTGATAGGTGGAGAAAGAGCTGCTGAGTAAACAAATATGTTTGGTTAATAAATGGTTATTTTAGGAGACTTCTAATCTGACACAAGAGCAAACATTATTCATTTCAGTGCTGAGTGTCAGAGAAATGTGGTGAATATGTCACTGTCCATCAAACATAATATGCATGGAGAGGCAAACACACACATCTGCTCTCTCTCAATTTTTCTGTCCACTTTGCATACTCCAGAATTTTGTTGCAAAGTACAGCAAGGACATAAATCCCAGCTTTAGCTGACTGTAATTAAGAGTTTTATACATAGATGTAAATGAAGTAAACGTGAGCACCTGATGCTGGCAGGTATGCATGCATCAGATAGATGAAAATATATTCTTCAGAGATTTTTGACAGAAAAAGGAAAAATAGTCAGTGAAAACACACAGTGTAACAATGTTATGGTTTTGTGTTTTGTAATTTTTTGCTATTGGTATTCCACATCACAACATCATGTGGAGCACAGAGAAGAAGTACTACACGTCCTGGACTACACTGGTGGACACTGGTGCACAGTGCACCCTAATGCCCTCGAGTCACCAAGGGACAAAATCGATTTATATTCATGGAGTGACTGTGGGTTCCCAAGAGCTGACTGTGTTAGAGGCTGAAATAAGTCTCACTGGTAAAGACTGGCAGAAACACCCTATTGTGACTGGCCCAGGGGCTCCCTGTATACTTGGTATCGATTACCTCAGAATGGGATATTTTAAAGACCCCAAGGGGTATCGATGGGCCTTTGGAATAGCTGCTGTAGATACAGAAGGTGTTAAGCAGTTGTCTGTTTTGCCTGGCCTGTCGGAAGACCCATCTGTTGTGGGGCTGCTACGAGTGAAAGAGCAGCAGGTACCGATTGCTACAAAAACGGTGCACAGACGTCAGTATCGCACCAATAGGGATTCCTTGCTCCCCATTCATGCGTTAATTCGTCAACTGGAGAGTCAGGGAGTGATTAGTAAAACTCACTCACCTTTTAACAGCCCCATATGGCCGGTGCGCAAAGCCAGTGGAGAATGGCGGCTGACGGTAGACTACCGTGGCCTGAATGAAGTAACACCCCCACTGAGTGCTGCTGTGCCGGACATGTTAGAACTCCAATACGAGCTGGAGTCAAAATCAGCCAAATGGTATGCTACCATTGACATTGCAAATGCCTTCTTTTCCATTCCTTTGGCCACAGAATGTAGGCCACAGTTTGCCTTCACCTGGAGGGGCGTTCAGTATACCTGGAACCGTTTGCCCCAGGGGTGGAAACATAGTCCCACCATTTGCCATGGGTTGATCCAGACTGCACTGGAACAGGGTGGTGCTCCCGAGCACTTACAGTACATTGATGACATCATTGTGTGGGGCAATACAGCAAGGGAAGTTTTTGAGAAAGGAGAACAAATAATCCAGATCCTTCTACGTGCTGGCTTTGCGATTAAGCGAAGCAAAGTGAAAGGACCTGCTCAGGAAATTCAATTCCTGGGAATAAAGTGGCAAGATGGGCGTCGTCACATCCCAGCAGATGTGATCGACAAGATTGCTGCTATGTCTCCACCCACTAGCAAGAACAAGAAAAGACACACAGTCTTTTCTGGGCATAGTGGGCTTTTGGAGAATGCATGTTCCAAACTACAGCCTTATCGTAAGCCCCCTTTATCAGGTGACGCGGAAGAAGAACGATTTTACATGGGGCCCAGAGCAGCAGCAGGCTTTTGAACAGATTAAACAGGAGATAGCCCGTGCCGTGGCCCTGGGGCCAGTACGGACGGGACAGGATGTAAAGAACATCCTCTATACTGCTGCTGGGGAGAAAGGTCCCACTTGGAGTTTGTGGCAAAGAGCCTCAGGAGAGACTCGAGGCCGACCCCTGGGATTTTGGAGTCGAGCGTACAAGGGGTCTGAAGAGTGCTACACTCCAACCGAGAAGGAGATCTTAGCTGCATATGAGGGGGTTCGGGCTGCTTCCGAAGTAGTCGGTACTGAAACGCAGCTCCTTCTGGCACCTCGACTGCCAGTACTGAACTGGATGTTTAGAGGAAAGGTTCCCTCCACTCATCATGCTACTGATGCCACTTGGAGCAAGTGGATTGCACTGATTACACAACGAGCACGGATGGGGAACCTCAGCCATCCGGGAATTTTAGAAGTGATCATGGACTGGCCTGAAGGTAAAAAGTTTGGAACATCACCAGCAGAAGAGGTGTCACGTGCTAAAGAGGCCCCACCATACAATGAACTACCAGAAAATGAGAACGAATATGCCCTGTTCACTGATGGATCGTGTCGTATTGTGGGGAAGCATCGCAGATGGAAAGCTGCTGTGTGGAGCCCCACACGACAGGTTGCAGAGGCCACTGAAGGAAAAGGAGAATCAAGTCAGTTTGCAGAGGTAAAGGCTGTCCAGCTGGCCTTAGATGTTGCTGAACGGGAGAGGTGGCCAATGCTTTATCTTTATACTGACTCATGGATGGTGGCAAATGCCTTGTGGGGATGGTTACAGCAGTGGGAACAAAACAACTGGCAGCGGAGAGGTAAACCTATTTGGGCTGCTGAACTGTGGAAAGACATTGCCGCCCGAGCAAAAGATATGGTTTATAAAGGTGCGTCATGTAGATGCTCATGTGCCCAAGAGTCGGGCTACTGAAGAACAACAAAACAACCATCAGGTAGATCGAGCTGCCAGAATTGAGGTGGCTCAAATAGACTTGGACTGGCAGAACAAGGGTGAATTATTTCTAGCTCAATGGGCCCGTGAGACCTCGGGCCATCAAGGAAGAGACGCAACATAGAAGTGGGCTAGAGACCGAGGGGTGGACTTAACTATGGACGCTATTGCACAGGTTATTCATGACTGTGAGACATGTGCCGTAATTAAACAAGCCAGGAGGATGAAACCTCTCTGGGGGGAAGGGAGATGGCAAAAGTACAAATATGGGGAGGCTTGGCAGGTTGATTATATCACCTTACCACAATCTCGCAATGGTAAGCGTTATGTGCTTACCATGGTGGAAGCAACCACTGGGTGGCTTGAAACATATGCAGTACCCCATGCTACAGCCCGAAACACCATATTGGGTCTTGAGAAACAAGTCCTGTGGCGACATGGCACTCCAGAAAGAATTGAGTCTGATAATGGGACACATTTCAAAAATTCCCTTGTAAATACTTGGGCGAAAGATCATGGCATTGAGTGGATTTATCATATCCCCTATCATGCACCAGCTTCTGGTAAAATTGAACGATACAATGGGTTGCTGAAAACCATGTTGAAAGCAATGGGTGGTGGAACATTTAAGCACTGGGAGAAGCATTTGGCAGAAGCCACCTGGTTGGTCAATACCAGAGGATCTGTCAGTTGCGATGGTCCTACCCAATCCAGCCCCCCACATACTGTAGAGGGAGATAAGGTCCCTGTTGTACATGTAAAGAACATGTTGGGAAAAGCAGTGTGGGTCCTTCCAGCCTCTGGAAAGGGCAAACCTCTCCGTGGAACTGTTTTCGCCCAGGGACCTGGGTGCACTTGGTGGGTGATGCAAAAGGATGGGGATGTTCAATGTGTACCACAACGGAACTTGATGTTGGGGGAGTGCAGTCAGTAATTCTATGTATATATATGTATATAGACCTGTGTGTGTAATGCATTTTTCAAGTATTGTTTATTTGTATATGTATTTTTAAGCATGATGTAGTGATGTAGAATAAGGGGTGGAATGTTATGGTTTTGTGTTTTGTAATTTTTTGCTATTGGTATTCCACATCACAACATCATGTGGAGCACAGAGAACAAGTACTACACGTCCCAGGGGACCTCGCGGCCAGAGAGGGAAAATACGTCACGGAAGCGACGCTCGCTCTCTCTCTCTCACTGCCTGGCAGCGGGTGTGGGTGTGCTTCCAAGCCGCGGCGCCTTCAACTTCAAAGTAGGCTTCTCGGTCTTCGGAAACCTCTCTCTCTCATTATATTTGATTTATTAGCTTCAATTCTAATTATATTGTATTATAGTGTGTTATCTTGCATTCCGATATCCTAGTTAGTAAATAAGTTTTACTCCTCAGATCGTTGCCGCTGTTCCGTTTGTTCCCTTGAACTCCCATCTCCCTACCCCTTTTCCCTTTTTCCCTTTTTTTCCGAGGGGGCCGGGGGGCTACGGGCCTACTGCCCCCTCTCCTGTCACGGACACAGATTGATCTCGATAACCCCGTGACAAACAGTCTCCAAATACCTCCTCTGTGAGTTTAAACCAGAATGTTTTCACATAGTACAGTAGTGTATATAAACCATAATGTATGATTTCACTCTTTAAGGTCATTGTGGTATTTCTATATAACATTTCAATCTACCTCTATTTTGAAAATATTTCCCAAAGAAAATTAACACCTCGGTGTTAATCTTAAATTAGTGCTGTAAAATATCCAGTGAGTTGCATCCCCAAATAGAACTTGAAAACCTTCAGTAGATATTTTCTTCTAAAGTCATATTGCTTCAACTCAAATCACAGCTATTTCCAATTTCTTTTTTTAGATAATTTTATGCATTTTACATTCCTGAGCCAGTCCTTCAATTCACAACCTTCATTTAACTTTTCCTATGAAAAGCCATATTTGAAGTTTGAAAATATTACTTCATTATTATCTAGGAAATAAATTTACTTCTCAAGTCTAGCATGATCTTTCTTTAGGAAACCCACATAAAATTTGTTTTATCCCTTCCCCTACCCACCTGTCTCTGAATGTCATTTTTTCAAAATTAGTTTCAAAGTATTTGACAGTATTTCAGTATGGACTAACAGACATGCACATACGTGACTCCATCCTGTATATACCCACCCTTCTCTGCCCACACCCTTTTTTCAAGATGTGCAAGTTCTCAGAAGCCCATTTTATGAATAATCTTCATTTATATCGTACTGTCACAGTGCAATTTTCAGCTCCACATAATGAATAAAATTAATGGCTAATGAATTGCTATTTCATGTGTCACTACTTTCAGAAAAGACATTACATCATTACTTCTTCCACAGCTGAACTACGCTCTCTTTTTTGATGCTATTGTAATATAGTAATTTCAATATAACTTTTGTTACTATTCTCACATTCGAATTGACAATCTTATCATCATGTTCATATTAAAACATTTTTTTCAGGTCTTCTACATCTTAGATTCTCCCTATATCTTTCTAAAATACCGAATTCTTAATTGCAATATCATTCTTAGCGATGGCTATACATTTATGTAAGAACAAGATGATCTTTAAGGTCCACTCCAATCTAAGCCATTCAGTTCCTTCTTCCACTCTTCTGTAATTCTGAATGGATTGCAATAGATTTTATTTAACAGTAATTATAAGCCTCTTCTGCTTTCACTTTTCAGATTCTTTAGTTCACTCGGTTTCATAGAGAGCATACATGAGAGAAGCAGGAATATATGACATTTCAGTTAACATGTTTGTGAAGTCAATTATAATCTCATCCGTTTATTTTGAAGAGCAGTTATACACCAAGCTGGCTGTAGGATAGAATGACTTTAACTTATGGAATTATGCTACTCATAGGTACTGTACATGTAGTGTTCAGGTATTTCTGGAGTTAGCTCTGAGCATGAGTTTGAGCGAAAATGTGATATTTGAATTTTTAAGCTATGTCAAGGTCTGTTTCAGTTTCTCACATGTATTACAGGAATTAGAAATCTTTACTTTTGGCCTTAAATCCTTACACATTTATCCTTGATCTTTGGAAAATTATCCTTTTGATTTGACAACACTTTATAAGAACAAAAAAACAAACAAACAGAACAACACCAAAAAACACCTCCTTAAGCGTCAGTAATATCTTGATTTCTGTAAATAGCTGACATAAAAATAGCAGTAACCAAAAAAAAAAAAGCCCCTCATTATGCCTATTGATAAAGCACATTCTTCACCATTTAGCACAGTAAACATCTTGATGTATGTTTACCCAGATATGACCCGTTACATGTTTTTTTTCAGATCTTTACCTGTTTGAAGCAGAACTTGATATAAAACCTGTCAGCTGTGAAAGTGTTTCTTTTTTGTCTTGTGAATGAGAGCTTTAGAAGAGTTTCACATTGAAAACACCACCTGCTCATGAAGACATAATTCAGACTTCTTGCAAACGTGTAAATTCACTGACGTAGCTGTAAGATGTATCTTGTGTAACTGTCGCATCACTCACATTTTAAATGTCAAACCTGTCATGTTTCTTGGTTGATGTACTCAATGTAAGGTATCTGATTTTTTTTTTTTTTTCTTCTGTTATTCAGTCTCAGCAAGGTCATATGAGTGAATAGCAGGCTTTTTAAAGCATCATCTACAGGAAATAGTAACGGGTGCATCCTGTACCACAGTCTACATGTGTAATCTCTACTTGTTTATGGTCGTATTTTTCAGGTGAGTCACTTAACTTCCTACTGTGTATTTCAAGTCTGCCTACACCTTTGGGAAAAGATACAATATGGTGATTTTTCAACAGTCTTTCAAAACAGCCTTGAACTGAGGACATTTATTCAAGATACATGAAGGCAAGCTGCATGTGAGTTCTTTCCTGAGTTCTAACAATGTTTTTCATTACAATGCAGTTGAAGTAGGAATATATAAAAACCTGAAAATGAAAACATGGGTGTACACTTCCTTTCTAAAGAAGGATACCAATGAGCTATATTAAAGGAACACTTCATCTTGATAGGTCACCCCGAATACTGGTATAGCCCTGCTGTCTGCCTGGTTCCTCTGTCTATTATTAGGTTTGGAGAAACTCAGGTACTTGCACTCAGCAGTAATCACCAGGCATATGAACTGTGAATGCAATCCTGCTTCAGTTCTCAGTGCAGAGCCTCACACTCACCACATGGGTGTTTTGGGGATGCACATTTTTCCTATCCAAGGAGCTGTGCCTTTGACTCCCATCCACTTCTGAGATCCCACCAGCTCCAGTTGTTGCCACTGCCGTCCTGGGGCTCCTCACTCTTGTCTGACTCCAGCCACTGGCCCCAAACCCACTCAGGCCCCTCAGCAGCTAGGACTCTGTCCCTACAGTGGCCTCACAGCAGGTAGAGGGAGATGGTACAGGGAAAGATGCAACAAGATTTAATATGGAGATAGATAGATTAGATCAGGCTGTGAGGAAAAGGCTCAGGGTAGAATCAGATAAGTATGCAGACTGGCCATGTCTGCACACAGCCAAGAACTGTAACCCATCTGCCTTTCTCCACTGCTTCTCCCAGCTCTGTCACCTGAACACTCCCTCCTGTGTTTTGCATGGTTCTGCAGACATGTTTCAACCATTTGAAATCCCTATGCTTTTGTTTCCTATTTACAATTTACGAAGTCCAAGCTGGCCCTCTCCAGAGCTATGCCTGAGGTTTTCTAATGGCCATCAGGAGGGGACAGGGGACTTTTTGTCTTCTCGGGCACCTGGAATGTCTCTTCTGTCCCATGTCTGTCAGATTCGTATCTCTGTATCCTCTTGTTTATCCCTTCTCCCTGTACTTTCATTTGCACTGAGAGGTCCTTGATCAGATAGCTTTAATGAAACAGATGCTGTCACCTTCCACATATCCTTATGGTCTGTCTGCCTAGATTTCTTTCATGTGTAGTGAATGATAAAGGATATTCTTTCAAGTCTTCATCAAGAAATTTAATTAATAATAATAGGAATATGAAGAAAAGTTTAATTTAGAACAACTCCTGGAGGACTCAGTAGAGAAACTCTACAACTCACAATGTCACTAACAACTTTGCCATTGATTTTATTGGTGCTATGACTTCAAACAATGTCATTTACATGGGGTGTTAATTAAATACTTCTAGGCTTGGGGAAAACAACAGCAACAAAAAATGTAATATAAACTGCTACGCTTTGATGAGTTGACATGTTGCTCCATACTGCTTCAAATCTTCATATTCCTCTCTCCTCACCCTTTGTGGTATCCCAGCTATTCCTGTACTTGCACAGTACTATTCAGTTTTTAATGAATTATTAATTCAGTCTTATTTCTGGACCATTTAAATAGAAACTTACTTCTGTTGTTTTTATATTAATGTTCAATAAGAGCATTAACTGGAAAGATTAACTGTGCAGCAAAAGTTTTATTTCATTTCACTTTATTTATTTATTTGTTTATTTAAATATGGAGAGATCTAGAAGATAATTTCTCTAGTGTCTGTAACTCAGGAGTTACAGTGATTCCATGACACGAGGCTACTGTTTGTCAGTACTCTTTTATGTTGAAAGGAGATTGAGAGGGTAGATCACAGGGTTCTACAATTTTAATGAAGGAGTAAAATGAGGTCACTGGTATCACGTTCACACAAGATAAAGATAATTGGTTCAGGCCGCAGGAAATATGTGAGAAGATGGGGTTGGTATCAAAGGGGATTCTTGTTAGTAAGGTAAGTAATGTAAAATTCCCAAAAGATTCCTTGCTGCATTTAGATAGAGATAATAATAAAAGCTGTTGCTGTATTTGGATTTCCCCCCACAAAGTCTTCTTTTGTCTTTGTTTCCATTTCTGGTTGAGGCAGTAATTTATGCCTTTGTCACTGTTGGATTGGGGATTACTTTCCCACTGCATTACATCTTTTGTGTTCTTTGAAAATGCAACGAACAATATGAAGAAGTTAGAAGAGAAAGGAGACTCAGATCTTGATTCCTGCAGTACAATTTATTTGAGGACAGCTGTGCTCAGGAATAGATAAAAGAAGTAGGTCTTTTTCTATATGCATAATTAATTAGCAGTTTCCATTGCCAGAAGGCACCACTGAGGCAAAGAAGTATGAAGGTTTTAAAGATAATTAAACTCATTTTTTAAGTAAAAAAATATTTTGTATAGCTGGTTTTTATGTTTTTGTTTGTTTGTTTTTAAGAAACGTAGGACTCTTGTTTAAGATATAAAGCACTTAACTGGTCAAGGAGAAAATGTCTTATTATGCTAAATTACTCATTACCTGCCTACAAAGGAACTTTCTAATCACTTTATTTATAGTTTTTCTTTATTTTCTACATCCATAACTAACCTTCATATGCTTTATACTATACTGATCATAATTAAGAGAGTTCTCTGTTCTTAATTTTAGACAGAAACCTGTTCAAATAATACAGCAGTCTATGATGTTATAAAAGACTTCTAGAGAGGTATTTAAAGACCAAATCAGAGAAGAATGAATGTAAGCAATATTTAAATTTAAAAGGATTTTATTATAAAATGTATCATCCTTTTATCTTACAAAATGAGTCATGAGTGGTGTTCCCCAGGGGTCGGTGCTGGGGCCTGTCCTCTTCAACATCTTTATTGATGGCTTGGATGAGGGCATTGAGTGCACCCTCAGTAAGTTCGCGGATGACACCAAATTGGCAGGGAGTGTCGATCTGCCTGAGGGTAGCGAGGCCCTGCAGAGGGATCTGGATAGACTGGTGAGCTGGGTTGAAGCCAATGGGATGAGTTTCAACAGGACCAAATGCCGGGTCCTGCACTTTGGCCACAACAACCCCAGGCAGCGCTATAGGCTTGGGGTGGAGTGGCTGGAGGACTGTGTTGAGGAAACAGACCTGGGGGTACTGATTGATGCTCGGCTGAACATGAGCCGACAGTGTGCCCAGGTGGCCAAGAAGGCCAACGGCATCCTGGCTTGCATCAAAAACAGTGTTACTAGCAGGAACAGGGAGGTAATTGTCCCCCTGTACTCGGCATTGGTGCGGCCGCACCTCGAGTACTGTGTTCAGTTTTGGGCCCCTCACTGCAAGAAAGACATTGAGGCCCTGGAACGTGTTCAGAGGAGGGCTACGAAGCTGGTGAGGGGTCTGGAGCACAGGCCTTATGAGGAGCGGTTGAGGGAGCTGGGATTGTTCAGCCTGGAGAAGAGGAGGCTCAGGGGAGACCTTATAGCTCTCTATAACTTCCTGAAGGGAGGTTGTGGTGAGCTGGGGGTTGGCCTCTTCTCTCGTGTAATCAGTGATAGAACTAGAGGGAATGGTTTCAAGCTGCGCCAGGGGAGGTTCAGGCTGGACATTAGGAAGTATTACTGCTCGGAAAGGGTAGTCAGGCATTGGAATGCACTGCCCAGGGAGGTGGTGGAATCACCGACCATGGGAGTGTTCAAGAAACGTTTGGATGTTGCGTTGAGGGGTATGATTTAGCTGGGAAGTATTGGTAATGGTTGGACTGGATGATCTTCTAGGTCTTTTCCAACCTCGATAATTCTGTGATTCTGTGATTCTGTGAAAATACTCCTGTTTAAGATATCAGTAGAATTACTAGGGTTCCTATAATTCCAAATAAATTCTAGTTCAAACTCTTAAAATTAGAACTGTGAAAATAAATGAAATTGTACAAAAGTATACTTGTGTCTTTGTTTACATGAATAGATACATCACTGAGTGGGTAGAAATATGCAACACACTTCAGATGTTCTTAAGCTTTTCATTACTGAGGACCATTTGAGGCAGGGTGGAAGATCCATTTTCTTCTGACCTCAATTGTCCTTCTCTTGGCTAGATAACACTGCAAAGGTGGAAGGAATGTATTTGTGGAAATGTGCAGTCCAGAGTGATTAAGAATTCTGTAGGCCTTCTCTGAATTTATTTGTTTTTTATTGTTGTTGTCCAGAGTGTTGTGATTACTTCTTCTTTACCTTTTGTGGACAGGTTATATCTTTCTGTGCTACAGATAAATAAAAGAGAATGAATCTTTTGAAAGGAAATTTTTTCAAGGAAAATAGACGGATATTTGTGTTTCACTGTGGACTGCACAGGACTGTTAGTAATAATAATAAGACTGAGTGGTACTTTGGAATGCTGAAGAAAATATCTTCTCCTTCATTAAAAGCAATCTAAGCACATGGAAAAAGACAACCTGCTGGAAAAAAAGTATTTATTTCTTTTGAATAGTATATTCAATAATATTGAACATGAGTCAATATACAGTATTTTAATATATATATGCTATATTATGTATTATTTTTATATGACCTTATACTGCATGCTATACACTCTATATTATATAGCACATATATTACATGTTACAAACTATGGATCATTACATATTCTATACTATATATATAATACAGATATATTATCTATTATATATATGATATATTGTATATATAATTTATCATAAAATATTTTATATCACATTGGACATTATATATATATAACATGTATAATATATATGCCATTATGCTTTATACTTCATACTTCATATATTTTTATTCATATTGCATAATGTATATTGCATGCCCACTCCTGTCATTCATTTAGATTGATAATGCAGTAACAGAAGAGGTTATTTTGACCGCATAAAAACAGAACTTCTCCATCACTGAATATCAGTAACCTCCATTATTATTTCACTACTTTACAGTTTTTGTAGCCATGTAAAATCAGGAAGAAAAATAACAGTGTCACACAGAGACTTTCTTTGCATGGTCTCTGTCACACACAAGTTTGAGAGAAACACAGTAAACACAGATCTCGAATTTAGTCTTATTAAAGGAGAATCTCAGAAGGGTTCTGTCCTATCCTTCCATACTCCATTTGCAGAAAGCAGTACCATAATGAAAGTTTAACACATAATAGGCTCAAAAGAAAGTGAAAAGCTGGCTTAAAATCAACAGTGTTTGAAATACCTTCTTTTAGAAAGTCAACATAATCTTGACATAAGATACAAGGTACAAAAAAAAAAAAAAAACCAACAAAAAAAACAGCACAAATCAGTAGCACGTTTCCAGATTTTTTCTGCTCCTAACATCTATTTCCCTTAACAGGTATCACTGACATTTGCAATCTTAGCATAGGAAGCCTGTTGTCTATGGTTTTAATGTATGTATGTTCTTAATATCTTATTTTATTAATGTTATCTTTCAAAGGAAACTATAGTAGAATATGGCTTAGCAATAAAGATGTTTGCAAGGTTTCACATGGCATGGATGACCGGTGATAAAACTGCATTTGTTTCTTTGCATTTTCGTGAATTCAAATGGAACATTTCCTTTCTTGCCAAAAGCTGGATAAAACAAGGAAACCATATCTGAAATGTAAATTGGTCCATTTGGAAACCCAAGGAAAGACTGAACTGGGGGTGTAGGAAATATATGTAGCATATTGTTACCAAATATATACACCAAAATATATATATAGCAATTTATAAACTATAACATATATCAACCTAATCCAGCTGTGGATGTCCTTGTTCATGGCAGGGGAGCTGGACTAGATGACCTTATAAAGGTCCCTTCCAACTCTAAGGATTCTATGATTCTATGATTCTGTGACATTTGTCTGCACTTTCATGAGGTGGGAGGGATTATATGTAGCTAGCATTAGTTTGGAAAGAGGAAGCAGCGTTTAGAACAAAAATTTATTTAATCGTGCTTATTCTAAGTTGACAAAGTTAAAAGTATGATCGCTACTTTTCATACAACATTTGTGGAGCTGTGTTAAGTCCAGTGGAAAATTTGGCTCAGTTGTTAATAAATCAGATAGAAGCTCATTTCTTTTGAATTCTAATTCTAGGTTTTCAAGCTCTCCTTAAAATATAAGATCTCTGCTTTGCTGAAAAGAAATTCAGGATTCTGGTGAACGAGGAGTTCAATATTAGTGTACACTGCACTCTTTCTGCAGTGAAGTAACTGTATGCTGGGGTACATTACGAAGAACTTAGCCAAGTGGTCAAAGAAGTGACTTCGCAGAATCACAGGATTGTTAAGATAGGAAGGGACCTCAGCATGTTATCCTGTCCAACCCCCCTTGTTCAAGTGGGGAGACCTAAAGCAAACTTGTCCAGGACCCAGATGGCTCTCAAGGATCTCCATGAAAGGAGTCTCCACAATTTCACTGGGCAAACTTTTCCAGTGCTCCATCACCGATACAGTAAGGAAGAGTTTCCTGATGGTTTGATGAAAACTCATGTTTCCAGTTTGTGTCAGTTGCCTCTTGTCCTGCTGCTTGTGTATCACTGAAAGTAGGATGGCTCAATCCTCTTTGTACCGCTCTTCGGGTATTTATACTGATATTCCCGAGTCTCTTCTTCTCCAGGATGGACAGTCCCAATTCTCTCAGCTTCTCCTCGTAGGAGACATGCTCCAGTCCTTTGATCACATTGGCAGCTCTCAGTTGGACACCTGTGTGGCCTCCAGCATGTCCTGATGCTCTTCCCCAAGTGTAGAAGGTTGTACTTGTTGAAATTCACAAAATTTTTGTCAGCTCACCTCTCCAGCCTGTCAAAATCTCACTGGATAGCTGCACAGATCTTTGTTGAGTCAGCCATTCCTCCCAGTTTTAGGTCTACAAATTTACTGAGGGTACACTCTATTCTATTATAGAGATCAGTAACGAAGATGTTAAACATGACTAGATCCAATATTGACTCCTGGTGTTCGCTGCTTCTTTCTGGCCTCCAACTAGATTTTTAACTACTGACTACTGCCTTCTCCATCCATCTGGTCAACTAGTTCTCAGTCGACCTCACTGTCTGCTTATTTAGCCCTCACTTCAACAGCTTTTCCTTTTGTCACTGACATGGAAACTGTTCATGTTGTCCATGATATTTTTGGCCAGATTCAATTCTATCTGGGCTTAAGCTTTTGTAACTTCACCCCTGGCTGCTCGTACAAGGTCTCTGTATTCCTCCTGTCAAAGTCAGTTATGTGATCTAAATTATCTATGTAAGTTAATTGGATTATCTTCAGGACAATAAAATCCTGACAAACACATAGGGAAATGTGCTTGTTTAGTGTAGGGAAGAGAAGAGGCATCTAACTGTAGTTTTCTTTAACCTAATAGTTTGTTAAAGAAACTACACATCCAGGCTCTTTGCAAAGGTTCACAAAATGAGCAGGGGGCACTTGACACAACTTGCAAACAGGGAAATTCTGACTGGACTAAATTTAAAAAAAGGTAAGAGCAGTGAAGCACAGCAACAAGATTCACATGGAGTGAGGCACTACAGTTTTCTCAGGAGATTTTAAAACTGTCATTAGACAAAATATTGATAAATTTATCTTATTTTTAAATTATCACAGCTTTGAGCAGAATTTTAGATTAGATGACTTCAGCAACTCCCTCCTAACATAAACTTTGTTGTGATTGTATGTATTTAGTGAAATATTATTGAAAATGTTGGATATAGTGGTTCTTCACTGAGTAGATGGGGAAATTCTCTGAAAGATCAAAAGAACAACTTCATAAATATAAAATCAAAATTAAAAAAAAAAAAAGAAAAAGAAAGCAGATACAAAACAAATACAAGTCTATTGAATGAAATATACGATTTTAGAATTCATTGCAAAGGGAAATTTTACTTGAAAGTTTAGAACTAAAAGGATTCCTAAAAGGGATATAATAAAAATCAACTGGAAAATATCAGACTTTATAACACAAAGACTTGAGTCAAAGTCTGTCAGTGATGAAGTAAGACCTACCAAAGGAAGACTGTCTTTTCTTTTTATTATTCCCCCACACACACTACCCCATCTGATTTCAATTGAAAGGAAAGGAGTGAATAATGAATAAAGAAAGACAGCACATTAATTTCAGGGAAATATCAGCAGTGAGCTGCTAGTACTTCTAAAGAATGTTAGGAGTGTTTCTTCTGTTAAATCTTCCATCTCTGCTACTGAGCCCCGTGCTTTGTTGCAAAATGAATAGCTGCCACATTATCTGATGGCCTTGAATTGTTCTCAGAGAAGACAAGGAATATTTAAAGTACCATGAGTCACAGTAGTTCAAGCAGTGCTTCAGCGTGAACAGAGAAACTCACTGAATTGTATCACTTTAGCCTGAAAAGTATGCATGAGAGCTATTGCTTTTTTTTTTTTCTTTCCTTTTTTTTTGTGTGTGTATGTGTGTGTTGTTTTTTTTTTCCCTAATAGTGAAGATTTCACACGTGAAAAAGACAGTACTCAAAAATATTCTGAGAAGTATGCTTGTCTGCACAGCTAGAGGCTACGGATGTTCAGACTCAAGATAAAACAATTTTAGTTCAGGTACATCATGTTATAATTTGCATTGAAATAGAGGGATGAGTTGTATGAAATTATTCACATAGTTTTGGAGCAGACCTTCTCTAAATATCACACAGGGAACTGTATGAATACAGTCCCCAGACCTGCAGTCTGTCATCAAAAATATTATTAAAATATATCTACTTCTTGCAGGTAGAGAAGATATTATACTGATTTTTTTTAGATAAGGAACTAAGAGTAAATTCACTGAAGTCTGTGCATCACTAATGTACTTAAGTTCTGTCTCCGGGAGGTACATAAATCTATTACCTAATTGAAGTGAATATCAGCAAAGGAGATTAAGAGACTTGACTTTGCAGCAGAGACAAAACAACAGTGTATTTCCTTTTTTGAAATTTAAAATTTCAAAAATTTTAAATATATTTTTTTTTTATAAAAATATTTTATCAAAATATTTTATTTGAAAATCATCCTTCTGCTCTTCGGAATTTGTGTTTCATATTACTTCTGTTCCAAATACAATACAATTTCTGGAACAAAATAAATGTAATATTTCAGCTGTATTCATAAATGTAATTCATCATAAACAACATAATATTTATAATTCCCAAACAAACAGAGGTTGGAAGCGAACTATTAACATCTTTTCAAAAAATAAAAGGATTGTATTTCTATGAGCTTTATATTCTGATATTGCTCATTTATATTTTTTTTCCTTATGAATTTCCATTGAATGTATTTTATCTATCTTTAAGTGACAATTATTTGTGAATATTGGATGCTGCATTGTAAGGATTTTATTGCAAGGGTCTCTCATATGGTTATTCTAGTTCTGTTCGCATTTATCTGCGCTCTTACCACTAACTACTTACAAATTATTTTTTTTCCACCATGTGGAAATTGCCAAGTTTGTGACTTTAGTTCTTTTAATGATTTGATTTGCATCTTCCCAGATAACTCAAAGAAGTATTGGCTTTACAGTTTTTTCATCTTTTTATTATTATTATTATCTGTAAAGTGTGGCCTTTCACTCAGAAAATCTACCATTTTGCAATTCCTGTGGGATGTCACTGAAGTTATAACACTTCACCTTCACCAGTGTGTCTTTTATTTCTTGTTTCTGCTATTCCAAATTTCATGTTTTTGTTTCTGTATTCTAGTTAATAATATCACACTGAAGCATTCTATTGCCAAATCAGAGATCTGTAAAATGTACAAATTAAAAGTGCTTTAATTGGTACACAATCCATATCAGTTTGCCTTTAAATATAAAAGTACATTTTAGATGTAACAATGTTGTCAGTCTCAGTTTAAAGAAGCATTTTACTGCGTAATCAGATCAGGATTTTTTTTTTTTTTTTATCTCTTAACATCATAAAATGTAACATACAAAAAGTAGAAAATACAAATACCTCATGATTTCCCTCAAGTAAGGAGATCAATCTGACAACAAGCATGGCCTCTGATCAGGAATTGATCCTGGATCAAGAATGTTGGGACTATGGTTAATCTGCAAACCTTATCCTGCATGCTGAGCTAAGAGGAGCCAGACTAAAGTCACTGAGAATTTGAAAGTTGGTGAGTCTTGTACAATACTGTCTTTTTTTCATCAGTCTCCAAACTCAAGATATGTAAGTACATTCTTACTCCACTACAAGGAATTAATGTAATGTAGACAGTTGGATGAGGATTCTCATTGAATCATAGAATTTTTGAATTTGGAAGGGACTTACTAGTGTCATCAAGTCCAACTCCTGGATCCACAAAGGACCATCTAAAAATCAGACTATGTGCCTATGAGCATTGTTTAGATGCTTCTTGAACTCCAGCAAGCTTGGTGCCACAAACCCTTCCCTGGGGAGCCAGTTCCAGTGCCTGAATACACACTCAGAGAAGAACTGTTTCCTGACACTCAACCTGACCCTCTTCTGTTGTAGCTTCATGCTGTTGTTCAGGTTCTGTGATTGCTTATGTGAGAAAGGAAATTGGCACTGGCCCTCCACTCCCTGTCTGCTTCCCATCATGAGGAAGCTTTAGTCTACACTGAGATCTCCCTCCAGTCTCCTCTCCTCAGGGCTGAAGAAACCAAGAGACTTCCGCTACTCCTAATATATCTTCCCCTCCAGATCCTTCATCATCTTTGTAGCCCCACTCTGGATGCTCTCCAATAGTTTTATGTCCTTTTTGTACTGGGGTGCCCAAAACTGCACACAGTACTCTAGGTGAAGCCACATCAGTGCAATGTAGAGCAGGACAATCACTCCCCTTGCCCAGCTTGTAGTGCTGTGCTTGATGCACTCCAGGATACAGTTGGCCTTCCTGGCTGCCTTGGGGAATCTGTTGATTCATGTTCAACTTGCTATCACCAAAGACCCCCAAATCTCTTTCAGTGGAGTTGAAAAGAATGTTTTTTTCTAGCATCTTATCCCCCATCAAAACAATGTCTAGACCTACATCCAAGTCATTTGTGAAAACATTATAGAGAACTGTCCCTAAAATGGAGCCTGTGGGATCCTTGCTAGTGACTAGCCACCAGCCTGATGTAATCACATTTACCATCATTCTGGGACAAAATAAGTAGGTTTTTCAACAGACAGTTTAGCTGTGGGGTTCCTTTACGAGGAATGTTGTGGATGCTAAAAGATTACACAGTTTAAAAGGGAGATTTGCTGACTTTTTGAAAAAGTAATTTACTTGGAAATTAAAGAATTGGCTGAAGTCAGATCAGTAAATCTGCAAACTGAAAATATTTGGAAACATAATTTATGTGGAAGTTATATGCATTTGTCCATGTTTTAGATTCCTCCCAAGGCATCATCTTATGACCCTCCTGCAGAAAATATTTTGGTTACATAAGCCTACGATTAGACAATGACGTCCATTCTTACGTTCCTCTTCTGAATGTTGTGCTTAGTGCTTCAAGCAGATAAGTTATCCCTTTTGTAGCTTCATTTCCTTCATAGAAACTGACAGCTTCCTGTTCTGAACTATTTCAGAGGTATCACTTACTGTAAACACAACAACAACAACAACAACAACAAAAGGGAGCAAGTGTCCCTGCTAGAGAACAATCAATTTCAGTTTAAAATGGAACAATTTATGTAACCTGTCCTACATGTCTCCAGATGTGTCTGCGTCTTTCCATTAGTAAGAGGAGTCGTTATCTCAAATTCAGCTTAATTTTAGATAGCTGAAGGCAGTGAAGTAATAGTATTGTATATGCTACAATAGATGTTGATGTATGAATGAAATGAAATGTTTTATCACAAAATCACAGACTTACAGATTGGCTGAGATTGGAAGGCACCTCTGATGGTCTAGTTCAGCCTTCTGTTGCTCTACCTTCACAGCAGGACGTTTTTTCTTACGTGCATATCATTTTGAGCTCATTGTTTCTCATTCTGTCACTGAGCATCACTGAAAAGAGTCTGGGTCTGTGTGAAATAAGAATAATGGATTGAATAAATATTTTCATAACTTTGCCAGAGGTATCCGCTCAGTTCTTTAAATAAATAAATAAATAAATAAATAAATAAATAAATAAATTAGAGAGAAACTCATTAAATAAGTTTCAGCTGAATGCTTGGCCAGCATTCTTTCAATACTATGATAATGGACTGTCTCTTTTATGTGGTTTGGGGGAAACATAAATCTTCCTGATGATCACTGCAAGGAAAAAAAATCATTTTCTTTGAAATGTAATGGTGGGATATAATATCGGCATTTGAAATAAGATACTGAGTTGCAAAAATTAAAATCTACCATCCTAGTTACAAAAAATTACAGTTTATAAAACCTTACAGACATGAAAATTTTGCTTTTCAGTAATTGGAAAGAACAAACAAAACAACCAAGAATGATGTATTTCATACTTAAAAACACAAAATAAATTGATACCTTGCCAAATTAAAAACTCTGCTAAAATATGACCTGATCTCACAAAATACTTAAATTATGTGATTTACAAAAGCCTTGCCAAGAATCTGCTCATATAATTTATTTTGATTTATAAATTGTTTCAGGAAATTGTCCAAAACTTGCAACTGACAATAGTAAAAATTTCCCTTTCAAATGTTTGTTTTCTAAATATTCACGCATAGGTTTGGCTTCCATTCATCTTACTTCAGAATTACAGAACTTGTGTATGATTATGAATTAGAGCTTTCTCATTTTAGGGATGCGTGTTCACAGGTGAAAAATAAATAAGCAGAGTTCAGAACATGTTTGAACACAAAGCTCTGTGACCTAGTACACCATCAGATCCAAATTTTTCACCTAACAAAAAACAAAGCAAATTGAAAAACACAGGAATTAGAAGTAAGCATCACTTATCAAGAATAAAGGAAGCAGGAATGCAAAGGAATATTTTTTGGAATCTCAAACTAAGTTTTATTGAAATGTCTCTTTAGTTCTTGCAGTGGAATTGCCAGGTCACAGCCTGAACCAATGGTTGAGCACCAGTAGAGAACGCATGGCTAACCCAGGGAGCTCAGGTGCAAGCAATGAACCTGAGAGACTGGAAGGCACTGGGGCCTGTATCCACCCCTCCTCACCTTCATGTAAGGGTTAGTAGCCAAAGGAATAGCATATATCTGGACAGAGATTGAACTTCTGTTGAGCTGTCACTGGTTGGTGGAAGGGGTGAGCCAATTTTTCTTCTTTATTACCTGTTATGCTTCATAGTGTCTTTATCCCATTTAAAGGCATTGTCATCACCTTCTTATGCCATACAGTTCTCTAATAAATGAATACAAGACAATCTCAGTTCTGCATGTACTAAATATTAGCTCTTCATTTCAACTATGTAGCAATGGAAGACTAATTAGTAGTTGTATGGGAACAGTGAAGGCATGGCCTGAACCAGTGTTGCGAGCACCTTGCAAAGGGTGTAGCCAGCTCTCGGAGCACAGGTGGAAGTAGCAACCAGAAAGGTCAGAGCTGAGCTCCCCCCCTCCCTAACCTCATTTAAGGTCTGGCCTCCTTTGGAGTGTTTGATAAGTCCTGATCTTCAGAAGGGGGTAATGAGTTCTTTTTCTAGTCTACATACACATCTGTGATTTGATACCTGACACAAGAGCAACACCTTTTACTTGGTCTTGTTGAACCCTGTTAGGTTCATGTGGATCCATTTTTGAAGCATGTCTAAGTTCCTTTGGAAATGGAATTTCTCCCATCTCAGTTCTTGCCCATTGTCTCTTATCCTTGGGCATTGTTTTTTTTATTCCCACATCAGGTATTTATTGCAAATGAGTGAGATTTGCTTGAGCATTCCCTTCTCCAGGCTTAAAAATCCCAGGTTGCTCAGCCTCTCTCCTTTAATACTATTCTTCACTAAACTGCCTGCTTAATAAATTGGTCCTAATTAGTAAAAGCCGCCTATTACAACTGGTTTTGACACATATGTCATTTTTACTTAATTTTAAATGCTTAAAACTGTTAAAAATATATTTAGAAATTTCTTTTCCAGCAATGCTTTTAAACATAACTTTTGATAAATTTTTATCCAGAGGAGACGCATGTGTAAATTCAGACAACTAAGCCTTAAAAGGAAAGATTGCTTTTGATTTGTAGTCTTTTCTCTTTTCCTTCCTTTTAAGAGAGGTAAAAATTATTGTTGTTGAAATCTAATCTACCTATATATTAATATATATCTCAAAAAAACTATTCTGTATATGAAAGAACGAGTCTTGATCCACTTATTCTATAAGGTTCTGTGTGGATTGTGCTGTAAGCTAATTTGTGAGCAATAAACAAAAAGCATCTTTTCACACTGTTACTTCTGAGATGGACTTAGTAAAGTAAATCCAAGATTGCAACTAAAATCAAAACGATTCTATTAAGCCTTTGATATTCAACATTGATGTCTCCCTTCCTGATGGACTGAAGATCTCAGCTTCTTGCAGAGAACACTATCACATTATAAGTGATAGTTTATTAGTACATTAGTATATTATTAATATATTTACTATATTAGTAAATTATATATTACTTTTTCCATTTGGAGAAGTATCAATATTAGCTTATTTCTCTACTATTAC
Organism: Alectoris magna; assembly: GCA_030625065.1. Lineage (NCBI taxonomy): Eukaryota > Metazoa > Chordata > Aves > Galliformes > Phasianidae > Alectoris > Alectoris magna. The sequence continues at coordinate 69,688,092 of CM060560.1, forward strand.
AGTTTTTTCTTATTTTAGGTTATTTTTATTTGATGTGGTTAATTTGGAAGGAAAAAAAAAAAAAAAAAAGACTACTTATTACCTGATACTCATTCTTTTGATACCCAATCAGCTTTACACTCTGGACAAAGATTATACTGTGTGATTATTTTTTTCCTTTGAATTTTGTATTCTGATATTACTGGTATATGTCAGTTAAAACATTAAGGGCTAAACCTAACCTGATTCAGGTTTTGTATTTCATCTCACCAGTTATTTGAATTTTTTATCACCATCTAACCTTGAAAGTATCTTGAAAGATGACTCAGATACAGCAAGTAATAAAGAGCAGATTGGAAAACACATAGTTTAAGTCATTCTAAACCTGGACTTGCTATTCAGAACACTGTAGTGTAAATTGCACAGACAGTGGAAGTGATATGCATATTCTCTACCCAAACCTGAAAGGTTCAGTGTTTTCAAAAATTTTTTAATTGGGATTAAAATCTTGTAGAACCATTTAACGTTTAGATACCAATTTCAGTTGATTTGTACTTCTTTTTTTCCCTTTTACGATAAGTCATTGATTTTGATGGCTGCTTTGTTCTTAACGACGACCTGTCAGCTGTGTATCAAAATGTCTTCTGTGAAGAAAGAGCAGTTAGGGAAGGCAGGTGAGGAAAGAAGATCATCAATACTTTAATAAGATTCTGAACCTGCAACAAGAATAATGTGAACTGATTCCTGACTCCATATGCCGAGAATGGTTCTGTACAATGAGTGTTTCAGGCCTTGTACGTTTCAAAGCTGGACCATAACCAAATCCCAGCTTAATTTTTTGCAGATTGTTCCTTCTTAGCTTTATGAGATGTGTAACATACCAGAGATCACAAAACTATGACTACTGTTAGCAATAATCAGGAGTAAGTGTTTAAATGAAAATGCTGTAAAATCACCAAAGGCTTCTTATTTTTTTTAATCTCAACTTTTGGGAAGTTTTCATACAGAAATAGTAGCCAGCTAATGCATGACAAGGTTGCAGTGAAAATATCTCTGGGACAGGTACTTTGACTAGTTCTTATGGAATGTAATATATCTTCAACTGGTGGCATGGTATTGTGACTCCACATAGCTAACAATTACCGGCTTTCATGAATTCTGAAATTATAGAGTTTTGGTGAGTATCTCTATAGAATGATAGCATCAACTGAAGAAAGACTCCAAAGTTTTGAATTTATATTTTAGTACCGTACTTCCATCATCCAGTGTTGCTTCTGTGTGTTAAACTATGAATCAATTGCTTATATATGCAAGAGAAAACTTCTTGAAGGGGGGTAAATACTGCCCTTAATTCCAGCAAGCCACGGATTTTTGTTTGAGTCACAGTTTTGGCAGATAGTTAACTGCTCAGTAGGAATAGTAACTGATTAGATTAGCTGTTACCAAGCCAAATCACTAATCTATTTCCTCTGAATGCACCTTGTTAATAAAGAATATCATGTTCTCGTTTCCTTTGGTCCTCATAATTCTCAGTAGGATAAGTGAAATATGAGCAGCAGTATCAAAACACATCATATCATTGTTAATTCAAACACACTGAAAGAAGCAGCTAAAATTGTAAGAGAATAAATTTTAGTTTTCCTGTACATATGTTTCCTGAGAACAGATTAGGAATGCTTTGCTTTACCACCTCCCTGAAAACCCGTCTGCTTAATACTTAAATGTAAAGTTGTACTACTACTCAGACATTAAGAACAGAGGAACTCAAAATCTCTTGAGGATTGTACTTGGAAGGGTGTGAATAACAGTGCAGATACGAAATCCATAGTTGTAGGGAAAGCAGAACAGTCATTCTAGCAATTTAAGGCAGGATTCCCTGCATCTACATCTAGATGAAGACATCTACAGCTAGATGAAGTTGCTCAAAGCCCCATTCAGCCTGACCTAGAGTGTCTCCAAGGACAGAGCATCCACCACTTCTCTGGGAAACATGTTACAGAACTTCACTAACCTTATCTTAAAAATATTTTTTAATATATATATCTAGTATAAATCTTCCCCTCTTTTAGTTTGAAACCATTATTTCCTCTTGTTCTATCACAAAAGACCCTGAAGAATATGTCCCCTTTTTATAGCCCCCTTTGAAAGTCTGCTGCAGGTTTCCCTGGAGTCTTCTCTTCTCCAGGCTGATGAGCCCCATCTCTTTCAGCCTGTTCTCACCAGGTCCGTGTTCCATCCATTGGATCACTTCTGTGACCCTTCTCTGGATGCACTCCAACAGGTCCATGTACTGTGGACTTCACATCTAGATGCAGGTGAGGTCTCACCAGTGCAGAGTGGAGGGGCAGAATAATATCCCTTGACCTGCTGACCACACTTGTTTTGATGCAGCCCAGGATTCAGTTGGCTTTCTAGGCTGCAAGGGCATAGTGCTAGCTCACATCCGTCTTACTATCCACCTATACATCCAAGTGCTTTTTGGTGGGGCTGTGCTCTATTCTTTCATCCCTCAGCTTGTATTGATGGCAACAGTTGCCATGACCCAGGTGCATGACCCTGCACCTGGTTTTGTTGAACCTCATGAGGTTCTCCCAAGCCCACTGCTCAAGACCATCACTCAGGTGTTTTGACCACATCACACACAGCTTAGTGTCATTCTTGAAACTGCTGAATGTGCACTTGATCCCACTGTTGTTGTCATTGTTGAAAATGTTGAAGAGCATCAGTCCCACTACTGACCCTTGAGGGACACCATTCATCACTGATCTCCATCTGCACACTGGGCCACTGATCACCATTCTCTGGGTACGATTTTGCAACCAGTTCCTCATCTATCAAGCAGTCCATCCAGTCATAAGTGATCAGGCATTTCATCAAGAAAAAAAATATGCAGTAGCTTGACATTTTGCTTTCATCTCTCATTAGTACAAAAATAATGAAAATTATATATTTTTTTGCAACTAGCAGTTAAAAAACAATTTAAGTCTCAGAAGTTGTGATTTTAACATTTCTAATGAGACTTTATTAAATGAACAATATTACAGTAAAACATTTAGCTAAGTAATGATGCTGTCCATTAACTATATCCAATTCATCTTCCTCACAACACTCACTGAGATTAAAGCCTTTTTGTCCTTATCTGTGTTTCTTTCCTGGGGATGATCTTGGACCTGTAGAACGGGTGTATTGGCATAATATATTCCTGACCGATGGTTGAAAGACCAACAGTCAGTCTTTACTAATCCAGAGGACAGATGTCCTTCCCTCAACAATCTGATGAAAAATCAAAACATGCTGTCGGAACTGAAGTCTTCAGTAGCAGAATTGTATTTGATTTTATCTCAACAAATATAGATAGAATGTTTGGATCAATTCTGCCATGCAAGTGGTGTGTTACCTACAGCTCATAAAATATCATACTGCTTGGTCAATCTTGAATTTTCCTTTCTTAATTAAATATATATATATATATTGCTTTCAGTGTGAATATAAAAAACTTATATTTATACAAGAATATTTTTACGTTGTTTGAGCTTTTCATCTACGTGGTTTAAAGTATGGGAGACAGAAGGCACTGAAAACTATTATATTGACCTGATACTCAATCTCTTTAAGAGATTGCCTAACATTTTTCTTTTCAAGATTATAAATATAACTGCTTTGGTTGCTGTTCTGGCAAAACCTGACATCTTTCACAACAAGATGTTGTCTTTCATGGCTTTCTCTGATGTAACAGGATCAGAAAGGATCAAAGAAAAGTTTCTCATTATTAATGGATCAAATGGATTCTTTTTTCCTCCAGGGATCGTTCTTTAATATCCAAATATTTGTCTGTTATCATCTTGTTCCGGACATTTGTTTTATGGGATGAATTATTTGTTTTATTTTTTAGGTAAATTTATGCAACTAAAATATTTTGCCATAGAGCATGGGAAAAAATTACCTAGGTCAAAGAAGTGTTGACATCAGCCTTGGTTGGCGGTTATCTGTTCCTTTTAGAATCCAGGACAACTGCCAGAACTTTTGTCGTCATGTGTTGATACCAACAGCAGACACAAGCAGTGCATGAAATTATGTGGTAAAAAGGCATTTACCGGGAAGTCTCCCAAATTTATCAATTTAAAAACAGTATGAATATTTAATTGCATGCCTGTAAGGTAAAGTATTAGACTTCAGAAAGCTCAGAGCTTTAAAATGAAATGCATCACCAAATAAAAACGCATAAACTTGAGAAAATGAATGTTTTTACCTTTACTGTCAGAATTCAGCTACTTAGATTCCATTTGAATATGAAATAGAACTCCACGACTTAAGTTTGTAAAGCAGTGAACAGTAGACAATCTATATAACATAATTTATCATGAAATAAAACTTGAAAGGAATCTATACTGTGCAACAGATTCTTCTGACAATTTTTACATGCTTGGGCTATGAATACATACTCAGCATCTGAGTCTTTTATACATTTTCTATTTAAATAGATAAATTTCCAGGTGAGTCTGTTTTCCTAAGTGCTACTGCAGAAACATCACTGTTGCCTCAGAAAGTGCTTTTAGAGAGTACAAATAAAATATAATCAGTCATACAATATATTTTCAGATTTCTTTTTGAAAATATTTTAATTTCAACAACACAAATCCAAACCACCACAAAATAATTTGAAATAGCTAAGAGAAAAAAAAATAAATAAAAAAAATTAAATAGTGGATTGTCCTAAACTGTACCAAGTAAAATTTTTCTTTACAAATCCAGCCAGACTTATTATAAAAAGTATTATAGATATATACATTGAAATACTATCAGGAAATACGGGCATAACATATACGGATTGATCGACTAACAAGAAAAATGCACTGAACACACATGAGCTTCCCATGGACTGCAGCTATCCCTGCACAGCCCCTGAACGGCTCTGTACTTTGGGGCCCACCCTTCAGGCACTGCCCCACATGATCCCCACTGGCGGCAGCTCCCCCAGCCCTCCTGCCCCACCTCTGCCCCTCTCCATGGGATGCAGCTCCAGACTAGACTGCTCCTGCAAGGGTACCCACAGGCTGTGCCTTCTGCAGGCCTCAGCCACCGCTGCCCCGTGGACTCCTCCATGGTCACACGGGGACATCTAAGATCTAAGATAGGGGAGATACATGTTGGAGGAAATTTTTCACTTAGGGGGTGGTGACACCCTCTGAAAAGGTTGCCCGAGGAGGTTGTAGATGCCCCGTTGCCACAGGCATTCAAGGCCAGGATGGATGTGTCTCTGGGCAACCTGGTCTAGTGGTTGGTGACCCTGTCCATGGTACAGGAGTTGAAACTAGATTATATTTGAGGTCCTTTTCAACCCAGGCCATTCTATGATTCTATGATCTGCAGGGGGATGGCCTGCTCCACCACAGGTCTCTCCAGGGCTACAGGGAGCTGCTGCTCCAGCCTGGAGCACCTCCTGCTCCACTGGCTAGGGCTGTTTCTATGTGAATTTTTTCACTCCTCTCTACCAGCTGCTGTTCTGCAGTTTTTTCCGTTTCTTCAGTGTACCATTGCAGAAGTTCAACCATTATTGTTCATAGTTTGGCTCTGGCTATTGTGGGTCCATTTTTGAGTAGCTGGAGTTGGCTCTTCTTATATCAGATACCAGATGGCCAAAGGGCCTTTTCTCATAGAGACCATCCCTGCAGCTTTCCAACCTGCTACCACAACCTTGCCACAGAAAGTCAATCCTATTTGCTGTAGTTGTCTTTAAAGTCACTGAGAAAAATAATTTCCCCCATCCTCACCCTTACTTTTGGGAGATTTCTGCCTGTAATAAATAATTACAATTATTTTAAAGGATAACTATAAAATGGAATGATCACAGACTGAAAATATGTTGTATCTCTTGAGAAGCTGATCAAAGGAGGGGAACATAGCCTTACCTTCGGATGATGTGTATCTCCATTCCATAACTAGAAATGCAAAGAAAGAGTACTGCACTGAGGATAATGCTCTACCCCTCTTTGACCTGTTGGCAGCACACATAAATCTTTGATGGACTTAAAAAGTAGCATGAGTTTAATCTCAGATCTATCAAAGGAGAAACTCTTGCTAAGACATCAAAGTATTCCCCCCTCTGAAAGAAAGAAGTTTTAAAAGACTTTTGACCATGGACTGATAAATATTTCTCTGCTTTCAGGTAACTTTAAAAGCAAATATTTCATTGTTGGAAACATGACAGTTGTGAGTGAATATAGTCTAAATTTTTCAAACACTAAAATTTCATATGAAATTTTTCTTATACATCTCATGAAAAATGCAACGCGGGTAATCTTTGGACATTTACTTATTAGAAAACTTTCTTGGGTAGCTAGGAACATACTAGAAAACTTTTGGACCTGTGGAGGTGAGCTCTGGGGAGGAGGACCTAGGTGTGTAGGTCCTCTAAACCATCCTCTGAGTGGTAGAAAGCAAGATAAAAGACCCTGAAGACTTGGTGACAAACTTCTGCTTCAATCCTGATATATGGCAATAGGACGATAAAAAATAAGATTATTTTTTCATTGACAAGAAAAACATTTGTGACATCTTGAATTTCATAGTAGCAGTCATTTGCTTTTCATAAAATTTAAATATCTTTATTCCATGCATTTAATATACTACCTCCCAGAAGCTGATGTCCCATCCCAACATTTCAGTTTCACCTGACAACTGTGCTCCTGTTCATCAATATTACAGCTCCTTTTCCTCACTTCTCTTTCATAATTTCAATGCTATGTGATACTTTTTAAAACTGAATCATATTTATTCCCCAAGCCATTTTCTCTTTCATTGATATATGCATAAATTGCGTCATTGTGAATAAAATATGATAGATTTTTTTCCTGTAGCACTGCCAATACTTTAGCCTGTGTTCCAGAAAAAAACTCTAATATTCTAAGCTCAGTCCATTTCAAAGAGTTTATAGCATTTAATGCTCTCTTTGTTTTTCAATTGGTATGTCTACATAAAATCAACATCCATAAAACAATTAATGTGTAGCATATTCAGCTTCAAGAAACATTCCAATTGCTTTTCAGCATGTTTCTGTCAGTGCTCAATAAACACTAGTTGATGAATAAAACTGTAATATATATGTAATATAAAGTGATACACTGACTTTATTCTGCTATTGCGTATTTTTTAAATGAAGTTTTTGGTGTTGCTTTGTAAGAAATTATATAGATGTGTTTTATTGTGTCTCTAATTAAAACAATGTTCTTTACATATTAAAAATATAGCTATGATATAGTGAGTGTCTGTCCTGTGCCTAATGGGTCTCCTGGCAAGCTAATGCAGACACTGAATAGTATCTTAAGTTTGCATAAAGGACACTTTGTTGATATTCAAATGAGTTTATTTGGTGGATTTCCAAAATTAAACTACTGAACAAATCTTTTTCCCTCCTTCTATCTGGATCATAACTGAAAGCTGTTAGTATTATAGGATAGAGAAGAAGAATGGACATCAAGACATTAGGGTGTTCTTGGGGGATGTGGGTGTTACAAGAGTAGAGATACAAGAATATAAATCCATGTGTACTTAGAGGACCGCATAGTTATCAAAGAATCTTTTTAAAAAATGGCTTCAGAAAAGACATGCAGTATAGGTAGGAAAAAGAAGTCTGTTATTAGACAGTATGTTTCTCTCTGTGCTTAGGATTTGAGAACTCCATGTTCACTTTATACTTTATAGTCCTTTTAATGATCTAATGTAGTGGGAGGCAACCCTGCCTGCAGAAGAGGACTTCGAATTAGGTAATCTTTAAGGTCCCTTCCAACCCAAGGCATTCTATGGTTCTGCGAGTCTATGATAATGGCACACGATTAATGTGTTTATTGTATGTTGTGTTAATAACTCTGCTTGTTGGTTTCCACATAGCTACTTCAGTTATAATGGATAAACAGAGTTTGAAATTTTTATCCTTGGAGGAACCCACAATGTATAGTTTCAAGAATACTAACAAAAATAATATCATACTAGTAAAACAACAACAACAGCAACGACAACAACAAAAACCTAGAAAAACAGTGAAAAAGTAATAATCTGTGAAAAGGATGAGACAAAGTCTCCTCAGTGGTGACATATCAAGAATAGAAGAAAATGGAGAAGGGGAAAAAAAAAGACAGAAGAGATACAAAATATTATTAGAAAGAAAGATTAGTAACCCATAGAGAACATCAAAAAGGAAAACTGAACTCTGTCAAGGGGAATATGAAGGAAGAAACACGGAAGAAACACATCCCTACTGCATCACAGTTGTTAAAAGCAAGACAGCAGTGCCTTTTAAGAATTTAACAGTACTGTGTAAATTCTTGTTTTGATACTTCACTGAATACAAGAACAAAACAAATTTATTCAAAGCAAAGAGAGAAAGAGAAAGATAACACTGTTTGTAGTTAAATTATCTACGCTTCCTTAAACAGGATTTTGTCTCAATATTTTGTGCTTCAATATAACCATTTATTGCCTTGGTAAAAGAGCAAGTTTCCCTGTCTGGGCAGATAATACACAATTTTCACCTTGTAGAAACCTTTCTCATCTTCCTAGGCAACATAAAGGATGGCTCTGATACATAATACTAGGTGAAATAAATTAATTATATAATCCAATGTGGCTGTGTCTAACATACACACGTAGTATTCGGTCGTGCTCTCAGTCCACAGTATTGCATAAATCAAGTATAACTCACTATTAGTCAAGGATCACTAAAAGAACCAAGATGATCAGAAGCTCACTTTAAAAAGCAAGCAAGAAGTGAACCCTAGTCTTTATATGATTTATAATATAATTTTCTAATATATATCAATTGGAAATATCACTTAATCTACGTAGGTAGTTCTGAAAGTAATGCTTCCTATTTATTTCCACTGAAACTACAGAAGATACAAGAGCACAATAATGCAGTTTGATAGAGAAGATTCTCACCTACAGTACACTGTTTTTCAACGGTCACCACAGTCAGCTATGCATTATTGCCAGCAAAAAAAAAAGAGCTTGCATGCTGCACTGGTAAAAATTTGCACCAGGGTAGGTAACTCACTATTTCATAGCTGATACAATGATATTGTTGCTAGGAAAATGTTTCCCACACAGTTCATCTTACATCATCCTGAACAGATGGAATTCAGAAGGGGCCGAATCCATACAGCACAGTGTGGTAGGACAGTCCAACCAAGACTGGCAATGTGCTTGACAGTTTTCAAACTGGTGTGGGGACTGGCATTGAAAGTGAAAGGTTGGCTCCTTCTCTTGCCTGAGTAGAAGTTCAAGCCTTCAGTTTAGTCAGTGTCACAATGTAATAGTCAGACTTGATGTTTTGTCTGGGTTCCAGGAAATATAGAAGAATCAATATCTTTCCTATTCCAAAAGACAGTGCACATCTCTTCACCATCTGAGGACTGCAATCTCAAACTTTTTCTTTGATGTTGCCACTCCATGGACTGCTGTTCTGATTCTGGCTTGTAGTGGAGATAACACATCTTGTCAGTGGTAATGATGTGACCCAGGAAATGATCCCTTCGGGCTTGTATTGGTTCCATACAAGTCCTGACAAAATTTTATATTTTGTTCTTTCTGTTCCTGTGTGAGTATTCTTGGCACAAACTTCACAGTATTCCAGCATTGTCAGCATAATTTCCAACATATTGAAGACAATACTCTTCTCTGTACAGAGATCCCTGGTCAGAATCTCATTATTTGCATGGATGAACTTATCAAGACCATCTTAATTTCCTGGTCTGACAGCTGTACATGGCCACCTGGAACATGGCTTGTCTTCATGTCACTGTCACCACTGCCTAAATGTACTGCCCACCACTTTACTGTTCACATCCACTGTTTGTTCTCCAAAAATGTTCAGCAAGCATCAATGAATGTCAGTGGGTGCCACTTTTTCTATGAAGAGGAACTTAATTACAACACTATACTTCATAGACACTTCTGTGTCAGATGCCGTTTTGTCAGATTGCCACTCTGCTGCTATCAATTGCATGAAAACAACATGCAATGGAATATCGTTGGGCCCACATCGTGGGTCAACATCATAAAGTAGGAGGCATTACTTTTGGAGCAGACCTCATATATTTCACTTTTCTCAAACCTATTATTTATTCATTATCAGAGCTGGACGAAATGAAAATACTTAACTTGAAAATCAACAGCTCCCCCAAATATTCTGATGGTGTGCATATTTATAAGGAAGTTCAACCATTTACTTCAGATTTTTCTTCGTGACAGGAAGTATTACTTTCAGAGCAGCTCTCATAGCTTTCGATTTTCCTTCTGCCTTTTCTTCACCTTCTCTCCTTTATTTCTCACAGTACTGTAAAGTGCTATTTTTACATTGATTTTTCTCTTCCTAAATTACACTGCTATTTCTTCTCCTCCTTACTAATTCCAGCTTTGCTTTATTAGCTTCTAATTTGTAAGCCAGAGGATATCAAAATCTTGCGTCTAATTCAAATTATCTCAGTTTTGGCTGGTAGTATTTTTCTTTGCTGACTCCTAGGAAAAGAAAGATGAAGAGTTTAAGACAGGTATGCAAAAAGAGATACACAATGAGATAACAACAATGCTCTTAGATAAACTGATAGTTATTTTTCAGTGTAAAATAATTATTGTTTTTTTTTTAAATCTGTTGAGGCTGTTCTATGCTAACTTTAATTAAAAAAAAATGCTTAAACTTATCTGAGACCACTGCTATGCAGTGAATGCTATTGCTATTGCATTCTAATTAGCTTTGTTGTCCTATTTTAACTGGTTTAACATTGTTTTACTCAAGTATCTATATATTTATATTATATATATTACTGTTCTTTCTCCTTATATGCAGACATTCCACAGTCCTCTTTTCCTATTACTTTCATGGTAGTATAGGCTACTCTAAGAAAATGTAAAAGAAGCATACATTAGTTCTTCTGCTTAATTGGTCATCATAATACAGTTAGCCATTACATTAAGCACATAAAAGTCCCAAGAAGTGTGACCATTATAAATGTTCATTTTATCTTTCAGGTTTGTGTTTCAGCCACCATCACAAATTTGTCTTCTCAGTCCTGTTACCCATGTTTTCTTTTCCTTCTGGAAAAAGTGGAGTAGATACAGAAAACTGTCAAGAAGAATTCTTTGAGAAGAATTGCAGGTTAGGAATACAACACTGGTTAGAGAAATATCACACTACCTGAGTCAGAAATGCAAGATTGAAACAAGGCTATCCTGCTTTGGTAATGGGTGGTGCATGTATATACCTACATACGAAACTTAGCTACCTGCAGGATATGCAATGGCCTAAACCACAGTTCTCAAGATCACTAATAAGGAGACAAATGTTTCCTGTTTGCTTGGCTTCATGCTGTCTGAAAAGCAATAAAATGAAATTCTTCTGAAAAACAAACAAATAATAACAACAAAAAACACATTATGAAGGCAGTTCCCCTAATGACCCCTAAAATACAGAAACTTGCTCAGTGATACCTCACAAGAAGTTATTCTGTGGCTGAACTTCAGGATGTACATTAGAAAGAATATATTTCTTTTCACTCTTCACAGGTTTTGAATTTGTTCTTCATCTGAGAAATTACAGTAGACTTGTCTTCAGAAAATGATAAAAATCAGTTTGGTAATGACAGGGCTGATTTTGTTGTAGTTGTTCTATTTGTATAGTAGTTATTTGTGTGCTTTTACTGTTTATTTCTTTAAGGTAGACCTTAGGTATATCAGACATGTAAGAAATAATTATGAAGGTTTTTACTTTCATATAAATCTTGAGTTTCAAAAGGAAATCAGGAATATATACCAACATACATACACAAGCAGTATCTTCATGATATAAATTATCTCTGAGAGTTTCTTGCAGATTAAGATTTATTAGTTATTACTATTAAATCTTTTTCTTTTAATCATATAATCTAGTATTTTTTATCCAAAAGTTTATTTCTGATAATGTTTTTGATTTTTTTATTTTTTCCTCTAGTAAACATAAACACTTTTCTTCAAGTTTTCTCTATTTCATACTTCTATTTGCCCACATTTCTTCTCCAAATACAAGTAGAGGAAATATGTTGTATAGGATTCATCTAAACAAGTATTCTTTTCCATATCGTAAAAAGAACCACCTTATACTAATCCTTTATATTTAGTGTTGCTTTGTCTTATTAGACTTTTAATGAGAGTTGGATCATAGAAAAGCCTATTGTTTTCAAATACCATGTATGAAGCTTGTGTATTCAGATGGATAGAGGCTACATCTTATGATTTTATACAGCATACAAGTCTTAATTATGGCCTCCAAGCACATCTGTGAAAACATTACAATATCACTCCCCTATTATTTGTGTAGGAACCTCTGTTAACAACCCCTCTCTCCCATTCATCCCTCAGAGAGAAAGCAGACCTTCTCTTGGGTACATAAAACATAGTTTCCACGGTTGCACTGTTCTTTGTCTTTAATTGAAAGCATAAAATCCTCTTCACAGAATTCCAAAAACAACAGAGTGATTGAGGTTGGAAGGAATCTCTAAGAAATTATCATGTCTCCTCTTTTCATGGCATAGAAACATTTTATCTGTTATTATATCTCATACAATTTGGAGATTAGTTTCATCTAATCCCAATCAAATTTGAAAATGGCATGTATGTCATTAACATGGCTAATAAAAGAGAACAAAGTAAAGAAAAAGAAAGAGTGAAATATAAATGTTTCTCAGATGGCTCACAAGTTTAACTGACATTCCTAATGAAATTCACTTTTTCATTTAGATATTGATCGTTGGAATTTTCTACATTATTTGCAAGATGATAGATTAATTCTTTATCTGCTCATGTTCTTGATTATCTAGGTTGCTTTCCTTCAGTTCTCTATTGCTCAAAGCCACAAATTCGGTGTTTTTACCACACTTATTTTTGAAGAGAGCTATTTTCAAGACACAGTGAAATAGTTGTGGAAAATACTTCTAAATGTATCTTTTCTTTACACAGTTCCGTAAGACAGTTACTTTTGCCACAGTAGTAATTCAGAAGTGGTACATAATCTACTTCTGTAAAACTAACTTTAAAGATAACTCAGTTGAAAGCACTTTAAGCAGCAAAGACCAGAGTTGTGATCCCATGTATTCTGTTCAGAGATGATGCTAGCTGCTCAGATGTTCACCGTTCTACCACTCCCTGAAAGAGAAGTTTTTTTCTTCTCACCTCTAGCTATTTTCATGAGGAAACTGCCCTAAACAGAGCTGTTGAATGGAAAGCTACACATGCACTTGGCCAGTTGAACAGTAGTCTGTCACCCTTTGGCTTTTATCCCTAGACCTACAGTAGTTTAATCACCCTCTCTCACGTATAGACAGCTACATGCAAGACACTTAAAGTTGTCTGAATGTAAGAACTTACTGTAGATATAACCACACTTAAGGGTTTTGTTTGTTTGTTTTTTGAGATCTCTGGAGCACTCTTATTACATGTATGAATGTCTGAGTCACCTCAGAACACCAGTCATGTCTATTTTATATTTCGAACATAGCAGCTGTAGGAGAGTGATTAAGTTACCCAGGCATACCATGGAAAACACCCTAAAATATTCCAGGCATCTCTGTCAGGGGACAGTCTTCTACAGCAGTAGCTAGAATTCAGGTTGGATTTACAAAGTATGTTTAACCAATCCACATTTGTCACTTTAGCTATCATTATGTACCCAAATGGTTTGAGAAAATCAGAATGAAAACTCACTTCCTGACCTCAGTGGAATATAAGCCCACATAATTTCTATTCCAAAACTGTATTATTGTACTGTCAAATCATCCAAACGTCAATGATACAGACACTGGATGGTTAAACAGAAATGAGTACCAACAAACCAATACCAATGATACCAATCGGTAAAGAGATTAAAAGATTAGAACACCATCCACAAGTGTTCTGACCTTGTGACTTTACTTCTTAGCATTATTTCAGTTTATTTCTTTAATATCTAAGGCTAAGTAGATAAGCAACTGTAAGAAATGTAATCTGAATACAAAATTCCACTATATTAAGTAAGTATATCAAGTCCGCAGACCAGTTGTCCTAACACAAGGTTTCGGAGTGCTTAAGTCTGTTACCTTGTTTAATCTTAGTGTCTGTGATTCCTCAGAGAAAATACAGCTTCAAACAAATTTTAAGATAGCGTACCAGACTTTCTGCAGATACCACATCCTGCAAATGTGTTTTTTCTTATTTTTTAGTGAAAGTGACTTGTATTTCTACCAACATAAAAATAAGTTAGATTTATATTCTCCCTATAAGTTTTGCAGTTCATTTATTTTTTAACTTTCTATTGAAATACTAAATACACATGCGTGCGCGCATGCACACATGCATGCGCTCATACAAAAAAAAAAAAAAAAAAAGAGAAAAAAGGAACCACCAACAACAAGAATAAAACTCTTCTGTGGATTTATGTCCTGGAGGGATCAGGTATCTTTTGTTTGTGTTCTTTGCTTGTTGTTGTTGCTGCTGCTTTGTTTTTCTCTATAGCATATATCAATATTAATTAACCAAACTGCAAGTTATACTATTCACATTTTGGCTAACCACTGCTTTAAAAATTATATAGGACATCTTTTTCCTTCTGCTTCATTTAAATTCTAATATCAGCTGTAGCTGTCACAATTAGACTGAATTTTGAAGTGTCACTCCCTCTGTAGTCAATTTTCACTGTCCTTAGTCTATTAATTCACAAGCAGCACAAAAGGTAGCAGAAGAAAAACCTTATTCTGCGTCAAAAGAAGCCAATTAACAAATCTCATTTAGTGTTAATTGCAACAGCAGATCTCATCATAGTTTAATCAACACCTTGCTAATGTAATCTAAAAGAAGGAAAAAGCTAGACATCAATTTTATTCACAGACAGAACTACATTGACACATTTCAGCCCCAGAACAACTTATATTCCCAATAGGCTGGAGTGGTTGCTTTCCATACAAACTACTCTACAAAACTCAGGTTTCAGCCTCAAGAAACAACTATATGTCAGATAGATAGGTATTCTGAAGGTGCTAAGGAACAAAGTTTTACACTGTGTTGAATTACTTCCAACAGTACAGTTCAAGAGCACTTCATAGAATCATAGAACGGCTTAGGGTGGAGGGGACCTTAAAGGTCATCTATTTTCAAATGCCTGCCATAGTCAGGGTTGCCAGGCACCACATCAGGCTGCCCAGGGCCCCACCAACCTCACCATGAGTGCCTGCAGGGATTGGGCACTCACAACCTCTCCAGGCAGCATGTGTCAGTGCCTTACCCTCTAAGTAAAAAAATGTCTTCCTAATATCTAACCTAAATCTTCCCTCTTTTCATTTAAAGCCATTCCCCCTTGTCCTACCACTATCAGGCTATGTAAAAAGTTGTCCTTCTTCCTGCTTGTAAGCTTCCTTGAAGTATTTGATGACTGCAATAAGGTATTCCCATAGCCTTCTCTTTTACAGAGCAGAACACAACTCCCTTAGCCTTTATTCATAGGTTCCTGTACTGAGGGACCCAGGCTTGGACACAGTCTGCGGATAGGGCTTTACAGGGACAGAGAAGAGGGGGACAGTGACCTCCCCTTTCCCTGCTGGCCACTCCTCCTATGATGCAGCCCAGGATACCGTTGGCCTTCTGGGCTTCAAGAGCACACTGGCAGCTCATGTCCAGCTTTTTGTCCATCAGGACCCCCTAGTCCTTCTACACAGTGCTGTTCTCAATAAGTTCTTCTCCCAGCCTCTACTCATATCTGGGATTGCCCCGATCCAAGTGCAACTTGTTAAACTTCATTAGGTGCTCACTTTTTGAGCTCGTCCAGGTCCCTCTTGTTGGGATCCCTTCCTTGTGTCAAATGCACCATTCAGCTTGGCGTCATCAGCAAACTTGCTGAGAGTACACAAAATCCCACAGTCTATCATCAAAAAACAATGTTGAATAACACTGGTCCCCAGATGGACTTGTGGAGGACACCACTCATCACCAGACTTCAACCTGGATATAAAGACACGGACAACAACCCTCTAGCTGCTACCATTCACCAATTATTTATCCACTGAAGAAGAATCCACCATTCAAATTAATATGTCTCCAATTTATAGGTAAAGATGTGGTGTGGGACCATATCAAAGGCTTTGCATATATCCAGGTAGATGACATCAGTTGCCCTGCCATCACTCCATCATAGAAGGCCACCAGTTTAGTCAGAAAATCCACTTCCCTAACCAAAAACTTTGACTTTTAAAACAGATTCATTATTTTCTCTCAAAGTTAAGTCATGTAATTACACATGGCTGCCTCTTAACATTGACCTACATAACACGAAAGCAAAAAAAAACCCAAAACAACTACAACAACAACAAATAAAAAAACAAGCTAAGCCTCCTTGTTTGAAATTGGCAGTTTGTAGCTGTAGCTGCCACTCAGTCAGTCAAAAACAGCTGCAGTTGACAGGTCACCTCAATTCCTCCAAGCAGAAGTTTTCACATTTCAGAAATGTATTAGTCACTTCACTGTGGTTCTGTAAAGCTCTGAATTACTATGTTACACTTAAAACCCTCAGACACCTTTATTTATTAACTTGTTTATTTGTTTGTGGCCTCACAGGGCTAAAAATATACACTGAGTTGATGAAAGTTATTTATATGTGGGATCAGTGACATGTGCTATGCATTTTACTGACAGTCAGCAATCTTGATTCCACTTTTTTATCACTTTAAACAGCTTCTTCCTGAGAGACACGATGATTTTCTTTAAATAATATCTGCCTAAAAGCATTAAATTCATCAATGGGATACATTTAACTGGAAAGGTTTTCCTTTTTCTCCAAGAATCTGTGAAACTTTCTGATCAGCGGACAAGTCAACATAATTACAGAAGACCTGATTTTACTTAGATACATAAATTTCCATTTAAAAAGCTTTCAAGCAGAACAGCTGCATTCAATCCTGTTCTGCATTCAATAGAATTTCATTTTAATTATGATTCAGCTTTCAATCTGAAACCTGAAGTCCCAATTAAAGTTAACTTTGCTGTTAAAAACAAAACAAAGCAAAATACATAAACTACGGTAACGAAAAGGTCAATATGTTGTTTATAGTTATATGCCATTCCCACAATTAAAAACAAGATACAAAGCGTTGACTAGTTCAAACCTATAATCTGGTTTCCTGTTTTCAGAACAGACACAGTATTGTTTATTTGTTTGTCTGTATTTCTTTCAACTTCAACATTTTTCTCCTTGTTAAATATGCTAATTTTATTCTAAAGCCTAAAGAATGAGGTTAAAGTATCATCTGCTTAATGGTCAGTTTTGAATGCTTTAATATTGTGAATTGTTTGCCATTTTATTGATTTTAGTATTATCTGGCCTGTTATTTTGTTGTTTGTTCCCTTGTTTTGTTTGTTGTTTTTGTTTGGTTTTGTTCGTGGATTTTTCTCATTCTCTGTGTTTTGAAAGCTGCGTTTTGTCAGACTGATCATCTTCCAAATTTTCAGATCATAGTAGAATTCAAAAGATCAATACAATTTCCTGTGGAAGAGTAAGTTCCAGAAATAGGAAACACAAGACTATTCTGTCATAGCTAACATATTGATCAGAATGATAAATGATAGAATTACCAAGGCTGTCTTTTGTTCAAAATGACAGTGACACAAATACATGAATTTCATGCTAGTTTTTCATACAGTCTTAAATTCAGCCCAACAGAGACAGTGGCTTCCTGCTTATTAGAATCCTAAAGTACTGCAATATACCATCATCTGCTCAGTCTGCTCTGCTCAGTCTCCCCGTCTTCCACATAAACACTCTTCTTTGTCATGAGGTCCACCTATTCTTTTATTACACTATGCCTGGAAGAGAGGAGTCACCAGGAGAGTAAATGTTTCTGCTAGATTAACCTTGTGGCTCAATGATATTCAAGGTCACTTCACTCTCAGCATCTGTATGTCTTTCCTAGTCACTTCATTACATTTTAAAGATAGCAGAGAATAAAGATAGCGGAGAGTCATGAAGAGACTTTGTGGGACAAAAATAATTTCCTATCATCTCCTCTTTCTGCATGGCAGCCACAGCCACTTCCCCAAACCCTCAACACTACAAAGAGCACACATGTAAGTCCAGTCTGTCTTTGTGACAAGGCTATGTCTACTTCTAGGTAGGATGGCAGTATGATACAACTCTGAACACTTAGAACATAAAAATGGGGAAGAACTGATTTCTGGTGTATCAATATTGGATTATCTTAAGTGGATTAATTAAAAAAAAATTTTGGACAGTTTCCAGCTTTTCCTTGGTAATGTCTAATACTTACACTGTGGAGTTTACTCCTATCATTCTTCCTAAAATGTTTCTGCAAAATCAAATTTCAAAGTCTTAGCAATAGTTTATGCTGATCAGCAGCATTATTTCCTAACAATGTGGCCAGTAATGTCAGCACTCTTATGGAAATGCAGAACACTAGTGTTGTTTTTTAAACAGTGTAATTAGCAATTTGTGTCCATTGGTGCATCGCTTTGAAGAAAATTGCAAATTACACGGACATATCACTGTGAAATTAGTATAAAAAGTCTTGGCTGAAGCAATGAAACTATTATTTGTGGATTCCTTTGTTATGGGTAGTTCAGATTTGGGATCAAATTAACTAACAAATTTTTAATGCAATGTTGTGCTGAAATCTTTTCTGGTCATCTGATATTTCAAACTGTCCTATTCATTAATTTTAGTCACAGCAAAAGCATTACACTGAGGAAATTTTCCAGCAAATCAGTCAATACTTGACATATGAGACTACCACTTCTTTTATTTATACTCTGTCAAGCAATTTTTTATTCAAAACTATAGCAAATAATAATAAAAACTATCACAGTCTTTAACTTTTAGCCCACATGGAAAGTGCAGCTGATAGGTATTGAAGAGATTCAGAAAAGTCAATGGAGCTTCTTCCTAATTAAAATTTGCAGGTAACTGTTTATGTATTTTCACTCATGAACATTACTTGTAGAAGCATGGATAGTTGCCTTTTCAAGGGGTTGAGTTGCAACTAGGCTGTTTGCAACTTAAATTTAATCTGTGTCTTGTGCATTCAGGGTGAATTTTATAATGAATATTGTTTCAATCATTAAACATCTTCTATGTCTCTGCCATTAAATAGCAGTATTATGTCCTAAAATGGTGGCCAGCTCAAAGGAAAAGCAGCTCTTGGGATGTACTTGTGGGTACACACGAAAGGGAGGCAGGTCCTGCCGGGTAATGGTAGCTGAGCAGATGGTGGGGGTGTGACTTCAGGAGCAAACAGCTGATCAGGCTGCTGGGAATGGGTGGGATTTCTGACAATTAGGATGAGGAAAACTGTCACTTCCTTGTAAAAATATGCCATACACTACAGAAAATATAGAAAAAGTTACTATTCTCACCCACCTTTCCACCCCAGAAAAGGGTTGCAGAACATACTGTTCAATAGTTACAGCCCTGAAAAACTCAAGTTTGCTGAAGTAATAATAAATGTGATTGGAGGAGGGGAGGGAGTGAGATTTGGCTTAACCATATGTAATGCTGTTTCATACGCTGTATGCTACATCCAGTTTATCATATTTCTTTGAACATGCAAGAAATATGCATGGTTCCGATATCACAACTGTCATTTCAGGTTTAAAACTGAATTTTAAATGTGTATCCCAAAGTCTCCTACAGATGCTGGGGAAAGCACCACACACACTCTTTTTGATCTCCTTCAGCACAGAAAGCTGTCATCATATCCTTTGCATACCATTACTGTGTCACTATCCTGCCTCTCTTCCTTTTTTATTCCTCCTGATCTACTCATATCCTATTCTACTTGTGCTCTATTTTTATAGGCATTATTGATTTTTCATAGCACATGTATTTACTTGCCATTTTTTCCCTTGCCTCATATGATATGATATTCCATTTTTGAAGTTTTTTTCTGCATTTTTATTTACTACCTAGCACTTTTCTGAAACTTTCTTGTACACTGATTTCTTCACTTATCTCAGTTGCTTCCTTACTGTTCCTCCATTCTCTCCACCAAACATATTTTTCCATTTGTAATATTTGCACATTTTTTGCTTGTCTTAATTGTCTTTACTAATTTTGTTACGTTATTCTTACATTTGTCTCTGTCCTTCTAATTTCCTAATTAGAGGATGCTATGGTGAGTATACTTCAGCATAAACAGTATAATTCAAACAAAACCAAATAAAGCTAGCTGGGAAAGTTTTTTTCAGTATGTAAAATCTTTAAATCTCATCTTGCATAAGTTAATGTATGACAAGATAGACTTCCATAAACCAATGAAAAACAGCTTTTACTTCACAAAAACTCCAAACATTGTCCCAATTTTCTATTTTAAGGAAAAGTTGCAAGCAAATTAATTTTTTATTCACTGTTGAATCTGATATTTTAATGACATCAGTACAAAGAGAAAGCAATGACAGAATAAATGGTAATTTCTTTTGCTGCTAACTTCTCAGGTCAGGAGAATTCCTCTTAGAAACAATTTTTGAAAGAAGAATGGTGAAAAAAGGTGTGGGAGAACAGAACTACTGGGTTGCATTAGGGTATACATGTGTCAGACTTGGGCTATCATAGATGTAGGCCTCCAAGAAGATGTCTGTCATCTGAAAATGTTCCGCAGCTATAACATACTACTTAGACTCAATACACTTCATAAATGAATTAAAAGGTATGGAGCTGAAGAAGTAATAGGAGAACAGAAATAACTCTTCTAGCTTTTTTCAATTTATTTCTTGAATGAAAATCACCTGAAAAGATTTAGGAAGTTCTTCTTAAAATGCTTTTGGTATTCTCTCTCAAAAGTTATTATACTACAAATATGTTACTGAAATCAATAACAGTCTTCCTATTGCTAGAATTTATTCAAACTATCCTTACTGAAGCTTCAAATTTGAGATTACCAGCTAAATCATCAGAATCACCAGTTCTCTGAAAACTTACTGATAGCACTGGAATCATTTAACTTCCTCACTAATTATAGATTTCCTTATTGTTGTTTGTTGATTTTTTTTATTTTTATTTTTTAAAGGAGAAGAATAGTGAAGACTGTAAGATTTAGAATTCACAAAAAAATGCAGCATATCACTGTGTGGGGAAGACATGCTGTGCTTATTTTGAAGAACTGGAGGAATGCAAGTTGCAACGAGAAATAGAAGAGTGAAATGGGAAACGTGTATTTTGACAACTACTTATCTTAGCCTATCATTTCCTTATAGTGGTAACCAGCAGTAGGTCAAGATTTGATCTGAAAGTTTACAGTGATGTTTTATAAAATGGATATTTTCCCCCTCAAAGTTTACTGCGGTATAATTCTCACTTTGTTTCTGTAATATCTTTGAAAAAGCAAGCTTAGACATGTAGGTCACTGACAGGATTTCATTCTCTTGAAAACATTATGAAACAGCATCACACTGCTGGTTGCCTGCCTTTGAGCCTATATTATTTACTTCTCATTTTTTATAGCATCAAAGATGCAAAATCTTTTCTTTACCCTCTTAAACTAAGACTTGTTTCAATGTAAGTACAAAATCAGGAACTAAGAAAAACATAAACTGATGTAGCACTAAACTCAATTTCAAAGCAAAATTTGAGAAAGTGTAAGAACTTGAGTAGGAGTGAAATATGTCACACAGCTACAGGGACAGACAGATGCCATTTTGGCAGTAGAAGGATTATTACCATAGCAGCAGTTAAATTAAAATCGTATATATGTTTAGAAGCACTGCTCTTTTTTTTTTTCCTGACTTTTTTTCCCATCAAGCCACAGAGTACATGGAACAATAAATAAAAAGATTAGTATATTTAGTTACATTTTTTCTCTTTCAAGGCTCTCTGTAGGTTTTAACTCTGAAGACTATGTTGATAAAACCACTGTTTTGTATGTGTGGGGCTTATCATGTTCATTTGTAGTTAAGTATCTAACAGACCTAAGTTCTGGCAACACAAATGAGATAAACAAGCATAATCACACACACTTCTGAAATTTTAATTACATTACAAGGTCAATGTAATTGAAAGATGTTCATAAATTCTCTGTCTACAGTAAAACCAGCATTCTGAGGCAATAGTATTAGTGCTTGTAAGTCTGAAATGTTATTGTACAGACTTGCAGCAGTTGCAAGTCACCTGCTCCATTCTACAATCCGAAAAAGGTTGCTAAACTGTAAGCACATCTGTTCCAAAGTAAGAAGCTTAAAATTAGTGACAATGTGTTTGGAACTATAATTCAATGAAAATCAGCTACTTGGCCATATATGCTGTGGAACAACATATGTTGCTGTATTTTAGTTGATTGACTCACTGAAATGAGAGCTACCAGGGTTGAACTACATACTATATAAAATAAAGTCAGTATTAGGTGCACTTGTATACTAAGTAATTAAAATTATTTTTTGTGGTGAAACTGCTTTGTGTCATTCACTCTGAGGAAAACAGTTGAAATATTTTCCAACTTTCCAAACTGCTGTTCAGTTTAATAAATGGTATTTCTGAAGTTTCTCCAAAAGAGAAAAGTCATTATTCAATAGGAAATAAGATGGGCACTTCTATATTTGTGGTTCATAAGCTTTATTTATTTTTATTTGCACATATTTAACATATGAAATGCATAAAATATATAAGTATAAATTCTTAGTTTTAATTTTTCCATACTTTATGCATTCAAAAAATAGGAAGATATCAATTAAGCTAATACAAGATATATTAAGGTAAAATTCCCATATTATATCTTAACTGTTACAGTTTATTACATAGAGTGGGGCCTTTAGCCATCTATCCAATTCACTTGCCTGCAGATGAGCTGCTCAGGTGAACAACAATCAATCCCAAGATGGAAGAGTCACATAAGTATCACAGAGTCCAACTTCTGCCTCTACAGAGGACCACACAAAAATCAGACCATACATCTGAAGGTATTATCCAAATGTTTCCTGGGAAGCTCAGTGCTGCAACCATTTCCTGGGGAGTCTTTTTCAGAGCCCAACCGCCCTATCTGTGAAGAACCTTTTTCTGATATCCAACCTGAACCTCCTCTGTCACAGCTTCATGCTATTCCTTTAGATTGCATTACTGGTCACCAGAGAGATGATCATTCTCATCAGGTAACAAATCAATGTTCTCTCTGGTCCTCCTTGTGTTGTTAACATACTTAAAAAAAATAAAAAAAAAAAATCCTTTTTATTGTCCCCCACAGTATTAACCAACCTCAACTCTAACTGAGCTTTGGCTGCACAAACTTTCTCCCTACAGAGAAAATACATCCTTGTAGTCTTCCCATGCAGCCTGACTTTGCTTTCAGCTGCCATGCACTTTATGCCTAAGCTCTAGAAGAAGATCTCTGTTCAGCCAAGCTAGCCTCTGCCTCATCTGCTTGACTTCCAACATTTTGGAATGTCCTGTTCCTGTGCTCTTAAGAGGTAGTACATAAAAAATAACCAGCATTGATGGACCCAATGTCTTCAAAAGCAATTGCCCAGGTGCCTTACTAACTAGTTTCCCGAGCAGCCTCAAATCTGCTCTCCCCATACCCAGGGTTGAGGGTTTGGTGGCAGTTTTCCTTTTTCAAAGATTTTGAATTTTTCTGCGTCATGATCACTATTGCCAAGGCATGCACCAATTGCCATTTCACTCTTGAGAACTTCTCAGTTCACAAGCAACAGATCTAGGATGGCATGTTTCCTCATCACTTGTGCCTGTACTGGAAAGCTGTCATCAAGCTGTTGTCTCAAGAGTGATGCCAGCAGGTCAAAAGAAGAAAATAATCTCTAGTAAATTATGAGATTCTGCCCAGTTTTGGGCTTCTCTGTACACACACAAAAAAAGACACATACTAGAAAGAGTCCAGAGGAAGTTCACTGAGATGGTCAGGGAGATGAAGAAAAAGAAATACTAAGGAATGTATAATATAATACTAAAAAGCATGTGTGTTCAGCTTAAAGAAGGGAAGGCTAAGTGGGGACTAATGTCTACATCTACACAGTGGGGAAGTGTAAAAGAAAGTAGGACTAGACTCTTCCCAGAATGTACAAAATAGTTTCAAGAGGTGAGTAGCACAAGTTGGAACTCATGAAATTCTACATTCAATATAAAGGAAAAAGAATCACCATGGGAGTGGGACAAGGCTGCCCAGAAAGGCCACAGAATCTCCATCCATGTAGATATTAATAACTTGCCAGGATGTGGCCCCAGGCAGCCCCCGAAAAACTATCACTGCTTTTAGCAGGCAGTTGAGAGCCCTTGAAGGTCCCTTCTCAACTACACAGGTCTACAATTCTGTAATTAAATGGAAACAAGAAGCAAGAATTGGTAAAAACTGTGTCATTGAAGACGCTGTCCCCTCAATATAATTGCAATATGGTAGTAGTATGTGCTAACCTGTTTTTGATGAAAGAGAGAAAGGAAGAAAATTAACACAGGAATTTATATTTTTGGTGAAATAAAGAAGCAGTTGTACCATTCCTTAGAAAAGATGAGCATTTGCTATTGAGACCATTATTATAAGCTGAAGAGATTTAAGCAAATATTTTAAATACGTTTGATAAGTTTTGGTAATTTTATTAACCTTGCTATAAAAGTATCTGAGAAAGTATTATGCACATACATTCCTCTAAGCAGTTATTTATATGGACAGTGAATTATCAATGACATATCCTAGAAGATCTTCACCAGAGTGAAGAGTTGGATGATATGAGAGGCTTCTGAAGTCCAGATTCTGGATGACTTCAGGAGCCCTATGATTGCAAACACAAATGGTAACTTACTGATGACTTTAAAAAGCAGCCTGGAGATGTACCAACTCTATAGCATAACAGAAGCAATGACAAAGGGGGCAGTAAAAAAAACATGGCCTAATTGAGCAAATTGAGGTATTAATTACAGTATTATAAAGGTCAATCTTGAAATAACATGGAGAAAATGGGAAACCTGTTGGTTTCACAGAATGGGAAACATGTTTCCAACATGTTGGAAAAAACTGTTTTTGGAGGACAATGCAAAATAATTAGTTTCAGAGAAAGCTGCACACCTTGAAGAAAGGTAAGGAAGAACAAAAAATCTACTATTTTTATATTTTCTGCTTACTATGTGCCGGGCACATAACTTGATCGTGTGTAGAATTGTTACAGCCCACGAAAGCCCATAGCTAGAGTTCCTTTCACATAATTTTACAACAAAAACTCCTAATCACACATTTTAGTTCCAAATCAGATAAGTAAAATTCTGCAGTGATGCACAACGGGGAATATTGATTTTTTGTCCTCACAGATGAGAAGCTTCATATAGCCTCCCAAGGAACACTCAGATTAATACACTGCAGTTCTTGTTTATCTGGGACATTCACAAGTGTTATTTGTAACGTTAAATCAAAATGCTGTTGTTTTTTGTAGAAATAAGTTTATTAAATATTAGACTAATATAAACGTGGTATGTGCTAATTTAAACAACAGGCTTGACTAAATACCAAAATGTGAAGGTTAGGTATGTGGAAACCTGTCCATTCTCACCTGTAACAAAGCTAGTAACTTGTTTATCATAGGTCACTAAACCACCTTCAGGCAGCAATAGATTTTTGTTTGGAGTAGTTTAGTTTGCATTTAATCTATGTGATAGGAGGAAGAAGGAAGAATACCCTTACAGTAAAAACTAAAATGTATTAAAGGCATCTCTAATCAAAGACTGAAAATAAAAACATTGTTACTTTAGCATCCTTGTCTGACAGTGTTGTGAGAATGAATTACTTCTCTACATTTTTATGACCTAGATTACATTTTACCTTTCAACACTAACCTAGTTTTTTTGCATTTCAACTCCTGTAGTATGAACGTTTCCAGCTGGGCTCTGTCATCCTCTGTTCCACCATAAATCATATCTGCTTTCTCATCAAAAGGTACTAACTGGTGAGGCAGAAATAATGCAATCTCAGCTGGCTTTGTGGCCTACTTACAGCGCAGCTTTGGTAGGAATGCAGATTGTCTTTATGTTCTTTCAGATAATGCCATAAAAATGTTATACCCTTTTCAACTTACTGTTTTGGAATCCTTCCAGTTCCTGGAACTATTCTTTTTACTGAATATAGAAAATAATGCTTACACTGAAAATATCCAAGAAGGTTTTAGCAATATTGGAAATCGGTTCAATATCCTGGCCATGAAGGGCTGATACATAGTTTTAAAGGCATTCACTTTTCAGCTGCTTGCTGCTTGAGTTAATACTGTGTAACAACATAGGAAGGTGGTTGAAACTAATGGATAAATATTATGCTTTAAAATTAAACATGAGGTTCTAGGGCTTAAGCCAATAATTATTAAAGACTGAAGTGAAACTTGAGGGGTTGAGAACAGAAAATCACTGCACACTTGCCAGCTATAGGACTGATCGGTAGAAGACCTGTGTTCTTGTGTTTTATGAATTGCACTCTCTGGGGATGAAGAAAGCAGATTGAAAGATGGGAAGTTTCTCTCTTCCGTTGCTTCTTCTTTACAAGCTCCAAACCTATATGCAGGTTAGTATGTTGTACTCTGAGCTAGCATTTTTACATTTTACACTATCCCACATAATGATTTCCAAACCCACTTTTAGAGAGAAGGTATGTGAAATGAAATTTCTTTTTTTTTTTTTTCCTTATGTCTGTTTATGTGTGCGTGAAGAAAAATCTAATATAAAATCATTAGAAGGAAAGGTGCAAGTGAGTACAAGAGAATGAAGACATGTACAGAAAAATGTATTGTATACAATTAATGCATATATGATAACAAAGTAATAAATACAGAATATGTAGATACATCTTTTCAAGAACAAAAAAGTTGCTTATATCCTATTCTTTATTCTTTTGGAAGAGAGAACACATCATGAAGCTCCCTTTCTGAGTATTGACTGACATTACTTTTCACGTTGGCTACATAACTTCATACCTCATATTGAGAAATAAAAAGAAATAATAATGATAATGATAATGATAATAATAATAATAATAATAATAATAATAATCCTCATGTAGTATTAAGACTGTAAAATTCCACATTTAAGTTTTCTTCTTTTGTTTGTTTGTTTTTTTGACTGTTCATTTCCCTCATCACTTTATTGAAAATGATACAATAATGTAGTAAAAAGGTACAGCTCAGATTTAGCATATTATGCAGAAAAGTTGTTTGATAGTGGAAACAAATTTGGTAACTCAAAAATTAAGGAATTTAGAGTGCAGACTTCTTGAATCTTCAAAGCGATTAACAAAAAGTAGTTTGTCTGTTGTTACTGATTAGAAGAGAGTGATTCTGAAAAAGAGACAAATGACTATAGGATATCCAAGCCATAGAATATATCCAGCAGAGATGTTTAAAGTGCATAAGGACTTAGTGAGTTCTCATCTGGAATACTATGCACAGTTTTGGTTGTTTATGATAAAAGAAAATTAATAGTTTAAAACAAATGCAGAGAAAAGCTGCTAGCATGATCAAGAGCATGGACAGTCTTCTTTATGGGAGAAGGTTTTTTAAAACCTTGGATTGTTCTATCCAGCAAAATGAAAACTCAGAGGGGATACTAATGTTCAGTATAAATAAGTTGACATGTGGAATAAATATCACCAAGGAAAAAAATATGAGCTACAAGATAATTTTAACTTGATATCAAGTGCCATAAATTATCCTATAATACATTTTTCCTATTCATGGCATTCATTTTCATTTCCTGTTTCTTTCCGGATTTACTTCATCCTTCCTTTTTGTATCATTTGGAGTTCCTTGCCAAGCATTCCACAGAGGAAAGAAGCCAGACT
Organism: Alectoris magna; assembly: GCA_030625065.1. Classification (NCBI taxonomy): domain Eukaryota; kingdom Metazoa; phylum Chordata; class Aves; order Galliformes; family Phasianidae; genus Alectoris; species Alectoris magna. The sequence goes on from CM060560.1 coordinate 69,715,874, forward strand.
TTTGCAGCTCCAGTCTCTTGTGATGATCTGAACTGTGGAGTTCTGCCAGGAGAGAAATTTGAATAGAAATCATTTGGACATGCATGCCATGTGCTTTTCAGAGAAACAGTTTCTTGTAAACCATTAAATTAGTATGTTGGCAAGTGAGTTTGCTAACCCAGGCCACTTTGAAAACTCATAATTCTTGATTCCCTTGATATCTGCTGTTTTCAGCAAAGCAAAGTTTTGCATGCTGTTGACCATTGTGTTAATCTACTGTCAGTAAACTTCTTAACTCATTAGATAAACTGGGAAACCTGAGAGGGTAAACCGAATGTATCTCACCAAAAATAAGGTGTTTGTTTTTGTGTTTGTTTTTGTTTTCTTTTCCAGAGGTGTTTTATTGGTTTTTTGTTTGTTTTATTTTGTTTTTATTTTTTCCAGATCTGTCAGTGTACCTTGCCTCTTCTTTACTTTGGAATTCAAAATTCTTAACAGCAGTGTAAAAATACCATATTCTCCATTGTACTGGATGACAAAAATTTTTATGTATCATATTTAAATAAAGAAGAAATGGCAATGAGTCCAGTAGTGAACAAGCATATTCTCCTGAGTTTCACTTGTGTTTTCTTTTTATTTGGAGGATTAGCTCAGGTGACTCTTTCTATATAAGGTAGGTTAAATAACTTAAACAGGACTGTATGCTGTAGCACTGTTTTCTTTCCCTCCTTTCTGGGAGCTCCGATAATAAATATTACTGGATCTGACTGAGATATGTATGATGCTGAGTTTTGGATTTCTGGCTAGAACAGTGCTTTGTAGAGAATTAGATCAGATGTCAGGGGTGAATTTTTCACTGACAGGGTGGTGACATGCTGGATGGAACAGGTTGCCCAGAGAAGATGTGGATGCCCCAGCCCTAAAGGCATTCAGACCAGACTGTATGTGATACTGGGCAGCCTGATGTAGTGTTTGGTACCCCTGTTTATGGTGTTGGAAGTAGGTGATCTCTAAGAGCCCTTCCAACTCAAGACTTTCTATGATTCTATGATAACACACCACCATTTTTGCTGTTGTTGAGTAGCGCTTGCATGGTATCAAGGCCTTCTGTTTATCCTACTTGTCCTCTCTGTTCCCTCGGTGAAGGGACTGGAGGTGCACAAGACACTGGGAGGGGACACAGCCACAGGCTGCAATAATCTCAGCACTGCTCCACAGGGTCCCCAAGGGTGCAGCTCCCCCAGCCCTCCTGCCCCACTGCTGCCCCTCTCCATGGGTTGCAGCTCTGGCCCAGGCTGCTCCTGAGGGTGTACCCACCGCCACATTAACTCCTCCATGACTGCATGGAGAGATCTGCTCTGCATGATCCTCTAAAGAGGATGAACTGCTCCCTCATGGGCCTCTCCTGGGCTTCATGGAGCTTCTGCTCCTCACCTCCTCCAGATATTCTACATATCCATCTGGATTCTTTAATTCAGTCTACTTTTAACATTTTGCTATAGATAGAGCTTTTATTGTATCCTGCTGTATGGTGCATATATCAGTACACAACACAGATCTCTATATTGTTGTTCACAGCTATAGTTTGAAGAACAGCACAAATGCAGGACTTGTGATGGCAGTAAACTTTACTAGAGCCATCAAATAAAACACAGCTGCTTTGTTGATGGTGATGTTTTGAGTCAGATATAATAACACAGATGAGATAATGGACAAGAATAAAATGGCCTAGTTTAAATAATGTAGATAGTCTGGTTGATTTTACTGATGTGGACTCAGGAGGAATTTTACACGAGCAGCCCTTCTGTCTTCTGAAGAATATATACACTTGTTTATCTTTCAGTCAGAACTATAAAATCACTTTGCAGTAATGGCTTTGGTGGTGTGTTTTTTGTTGTTGTTTGTTGGTTTGTTTTTTTTTTAATCTACAGCAGATTTGTTAATCCTTAGGACCTAGTGTTTTGATTATTCCCTATATGCTTTTCTGTTCAAGTAGTTATCAACCTAATTTGCATGCAATACTTGTACACATCATGTTGAGCCAAACAGCAACACAGTCTTTGGCAAACTAAATGAATTTACAGTGTTCACTCATTTTGACATACCTGTGTAAATTTTTAGTCGTAGTTTTAGAACTTTTCCTCTCCTTTTCCTTTCTTTTTCTCTATCCCATGAAGTAAAGAAAGACTACAGAGACGTGGAACAGTTTGCTTTGATATATTTGTAATGGCTTGAGCATCTATGTACTCAAATTCTCCTTTGATTTGAGTTTTCCTACATTAAAGAGTTACTATTACTAATTTCTTAAAATGTTGTGTGAGGTGTATATGAAAGTGTATACCCAATTGTTCTCTTATCCGTTGCAGACAGAAGGAAATGAGCTAGCTTAAATCATTTAGACACTAGCTACTCTGAATGATTCTGACTGAAATGCATTCAAGAGCAATTGCATTAGTAACCCTGCAAGATCCAAGAAAGTGCTAAACTACAGCCCAGGAGGGCAATAACTTTTCTGTCTGTTATGACAGGATCGAGAAGGAGCCATGGAAAGACAACCAGTGCCCTCTTTTCCAGTTAGTGGAATGACCCAATTTGTGAATAAAATGAAATACTGTCACACAGCTCAAATGGTGTCACTTAGCTTTTTTTCCATGTACATGTCTGATTTATTTCTGTGATCAGTGGCTTTGGTTCAGTTCACAGCAAACACAGGAAATTGTGATCTTACAGTAATGTGACACTAATAAAATTTTATTTCAAGGTGAAAAACTCCTCTGGGTGGATTGCTGTATTTTGTGTTCATTTGAGATCTGCAGGTGCTTGACAGGAAATGAGCATAGCTGTGGCAGGACTACTCTTTGGAAAATGTCACAAAGTATTACTGATGGAAAATTCGAAAAGTATAGATCACATCTGAGCCATAGTCCTCGGTTTGCAGTAACTGTTTCTGTCCATCAAGCCTGAAAACAACACATTTTTTTCTTTTGTGTATTCTCATTATGGCATTAAACTCATTTCAACATAAAAGTAGAGAATGGGTACCTTACAAAAATAAAATAATAAAAGCAACAAAATAATAAAGCAACAAAAAGACATTAACATTCTATCTGCAAGCAAAATTATGACAAATTCTAGCATGTCTCCTGTTTAATTCTTCTGGTAAGGGAGTCTATTAAAAATTTTTACACTACTTCTGCTTAAAGTTAATTCACAGAGATAGCTTAAGAGAGCAAATTTATTCTTGGAATCTAAGCAGTAGTCCACAAAATATTATGGTGGCATTTTAATTTTTACTTTTGGGTTCCAGGGAATCTTGTTAGTTTTGAGTTTCTGCTTTTTATCAACAGATCTCAGGGAAGTGTATTCTTTCAGCCAAAAAAAAACACCACCACCACCACCAACAAAAAAAAAAAAACCAAAAAAACCCAACACCGCCAAAAAACAAAAATAAACCAAACCAAAACAAACAAACAAAAAAAAAACCCAATGCCAGCAACACAAGGAAAAACAGAAAAAAAAAAAAAAGTCATAACTTCTTTCTTTTACATTTTATCATCCCTATGTTATAATCTCTGGAGTTAAACTTCTTTTTAATAAATGTTCCAGACTAAGATCTTCAGAAATAGAGGCATATGTTCTGTCAGTATGCTAACTGATCTATGATATAGAATATATATACGTGTGTGTGTGTATGTGTGTGGAATATGCAAGCAAACTATACAAAGCCTGCTCCAAAAATAATGCCTCCTATTTTATTATGTTGGCCCACAAAATTGGAGGCAGATGTTGGTGGTATGGCAATAGAGGTTGAACCTTCCCACCAGTATGCCCTTATGTGTTGGTGCTGTGTAACAGATGGAGTGGAGTCTGACAAAATGGTGTCAGACATGGAAGTGTGGATTAAGCAAAGGTGTGGAATTGAATTCCTCCATGAGAAAGAAATGGCACCTATTGACATTAATTGGGGCTTTCTGATTGTTTACAGTGGATGAGAGCACAGTGAGGTGGTGGTTAGTGCATTTCTGCAGTGATAACAGTGATGTGAAAGACATACCAATTCCAGATGGCTATGCACAGCTGGTGCAGATTTTTATGACTGTGGCATGCAGTTCTTGTTCATTGCTGGCAAAAGCACATAGCTACAAAAATACATAACTAAAAACAAAACAAAAAAAAAAAGCTATAAAAATACATAGCTAGTAATGTTGTCTACATTGAAAAACAGCATCTGAGATTTTGCAGTATCAAATAGTGTTACTGCGCTCTTTGTATCTGTTCTAGTCTCCATGGAAACAAAGAGGAAGCATTACTTTCAGAACAATCTGAATGAGATAAATGCACTAGAAATACATTTGGTAGTACTCAGTTTTTTAAATAACATTGTTTTGTCTATAAATTTCTCTGTAATAATGCATTGATTTGATAAGTCATTCTTTTGTTCTGACATAATAGAAAAAAAGCAGCATTCGTATTTTGTTAATAATAAACTTGCCCAGAAAAATTAAGTCAGTCCACAAAATCAGTCTTTCAAAGTATTATAACAACAATCCAAGATCACACATGAGAGTTTAGTTTTATAAGTACGATGATCAAAGGAATGCTTTCTCAACTGAAATTTTTGGCCTTGCGAAACAAACAGTGAGCAAAACTGACTTATTGAGGCTATCTATCTAGTTTGACCTCCTATTCTAAATGTCCTGCAGTCTTTGTCTTTGTTTCCCTTCTTTATGTTTTAGAGTATAGTAGACAGATTAGTCTGGTGTGCTGGAGAGGTAGTAACATTACATTATTAAAAAACGATATATAAGATGCTGACGGAAAGATAGCATTATTTTATCTTTGTCATAGTGAATTGGGAAATTAAATGAATAAATACATAAAAATGTTTATAATTGATGCTAATAATTTTAATAAAAATTGCAAAAAATACTTAATACAAGTCTCAACTTTTCCTTTTTTTTCTCAATGTGAAAATTATATATATATATTTAGATATCATTATATGGCATTAATACAGCTGCAATAATGCAATTTCTTCAAAAAAAAAAGTAACAATTCCAAAATACTGGAAACTAATTAAAGCATTACCTCCTTAGCATTCATATAATGTATAATCAAAATGTTAAACTGCAGACACCTGTAACTATGTTCTGTATCTTTTGATGCAAACTATATTATCTCCAGAGCAAGTTGCTGTGACTGATAGTGACTTGTAAATTGCAGTTTGACTACATTCTCTATTAATAAATAAGATTTCTGCTGGGAAGCTATTATAATCTTACAAGAAACGCTAATGGTTTTATAGCCTATTGTAAATGTCTTCAACTCCTATGGTTAAATGAAAGTCTGTTCTTTTAAAGAGAGTTGCTGAGAAGATGCTTGAGGAAGAATGTTACACTTCCAGAGCCTCTTAGCAAACTAGCTAAGGTAGCTCATTTATAAATATAGAAAAATGTGTTTTGAAATCTAATAATATGTAGTAATAATAGAAAATTAGGGAAGGCTGAGAGAGAGAGCTGAGACTGTTCAGCCTAAAGAAGAAAAGGTTTTTTCTTGACTAAACGGAAGGTGCAAAGAGGACAGATCCAGGCCCTATTCCTTGGTGCCCAGGGATAGGAGAGGTGGCACAAGCTGAAATACAGTTGTGTCTGAACATCAGGAAACACTTCTTTACTGTTACATACTGAGAACTGGGTCATGTTGCTCAGAGGGACTATGGAGTCTCCCTCATTGCAGAGCTTCAATAGTTACCTGGACATAGACCTGGGCTACCAGTCATAGGTGTCCCTGCTTGAGCAAGGGACTGGACCCAATGAGCTCAAGGTCCCTTCCAGCCTGAGCTATTCTGTGATTCTGTGAAAGCAGAAAAAATACTTTTTTTTTTTTTTTTTCCTCAAGGTCATATAGCAAAATGAGGGAAGTCTGGGTTGTTCTTGACATTACTGGATGTAGCTTTAAAAAATTCTTCTTTGGAGAGATAATGCAGACATACAAGGTTTGGAAAGGAAAAAAAAACCTGAAAATTTGTTTTCTAAATACTGAACTCCATAACTTGGCATTCTCATTCACTGAGGGAAAATCTGCAAGGAAGGAGTACTTAACGTGTGTAAAACTTAGCACAGCTACACTGTACACTAATTTCACTTAGAGACAGATTTGGGGGCTGTTGAAAATAGTGGGACCTGTTAAATACTGAATATCCTGTGAGTATCCTTTGAGTTCCAGCTTAAGAAAGGGACTGAGATGTGGTGTAAGAAGCAGCATTATACTCACAAAGTGTTGCTTTGTCATTAAAAACATCTAAAAGTCTTTAGTATAGGTTTCACTTTTATTTGATAGATTACTTCATGACTATTAGGTATATTGTAAAGAGGTATGTAAAGATTCTTCTATTTATTAGACATGTTATCAGTATGGACAGATCACAGAAAAATGTATTTACTCCAAATGGGTTAGATTTCACCAAGGCACCATACATTTTTATAGAAGATTATTCATTCTGTTGCAGTTAGAGAATGGCAGTTCACAAACAAAGCTTGGGATTAAACTGTTTTTAACAGAGGATATATATATTTTTTCAAGATCAAAACACTATGTATGTTTCAGTGAGTTTGTGAAGCTGTTAATTTTTTGGCATGTTATGCTTTGGTTTTGTTACTAGTTCTTTGGAGTAGGGGGATGATTGCTTTGAAACCCCTGGAGAGAACTAGATGACAGAGTTTCAGAAAAGCTAAGAACCTTTCTAAACAAATGCACTCCCTGCAGAGGCAATCGGAGCTGTTGATCTTCTCAGCAAAAACACTACCTAAATGTAGCCACAGTTAATTACATCCTGTTGACAAGAGACACCTAAAACACAGTGCATTTTATCATCATGCAACAGCATGCGAGTGACAAGTTTTGACAAGTATCTATTTGTTGCTTCCAGAATTTGCATTGAATATGACAAGCGTACTTTAAGCTATTATGCCTCAGTGCTATTTAATCAATCATCCTTTACTTTTGAAGTTAATTCTAGTTCAGATAAACATGCCCAGATCTGAAGTTTGTGTGATATCAATACAGTTTCTGTGTCTTAAGAAGAACATTAACACAGTGGTTGTGCCTGAAGCTATCAAACACTTGATTAATGCTTTTGCATTCATGAGAATAATAGGAATGGAAGATTTGGTTTCACGCTATAAATTCTCATGTTTTAGTAGAATTATATCATTGCTCTTCTATTTGGCTGTTGTAACTCTCTCCATTAGTTAGTTCCACATGTTGTTTGCCATTTGAAGCTTGTATACTTTTAGGTGCTACTAGATTCTGGTAAGAAATGTAAACCACACATTTTTGTCATTAAAAGAATACAGTTTCTAGCTTAGTGGCCTGCTTTCCTATGAGGTCAAAAAAAAAAATAAAAAAATCAAGATCAAATCCTACGTTCCTAATGGAAGGTCTCTGTTACCAGAACTAAAAACATGTTTAGCTGGGTCTGTATAGCAAGATGCCACAAAGAAGATACCATATTTAGCCATCAAGAGTCAACCAAGAAGAATGGATAAGGCGATTCTCCTGGAGAGAGTTCAGCGGAGAGCCACAAAGATGTTAAAGGGCCAGGAGAATCTCCCCTGTGAGTAAAGGCTGAGTGAACTGGGTCTGTTCAGCCTCGATAAAAGAAGACTCAGAGGTGATCTTATTAATGTTTATAAATTTCTTAAGTGTGGGAGTCAAAGGGACATGGCTAACCTCTTTTCAGCAGTTTGTGGGGACAGGAAAATGGGAAATGGCCATAAACTGGAGGACAGGAAGTTCTGCACCAATATGCGAAGGAACTTCTTCACAGTGAGGGTGACGGAGCACTAGAGTAGGCTGTGTGTGAATTCTCCTTCTCTGGAGATATTCAAGACCTGCCTGGATGCCTACCTGTGCAGCCTCCTGTAGGGGGCCTGCTTTGCAGAGGTGTTGGACTCGATCTCTATAGGCCCCTTCCAGCCCCTACAATTCTGTGATTCTATGATTCTGTGATTCCAATTCATTTAAGTTTTTTGGCTTAAAGTATATAGAAACATTTTTTCAGAAGGGGAATAGATAAGCTGAACACTGGAAATGAGCATGTTGATTCATGAAGGCAATTGAATCTATACACATACAGGTTAACTTCTAATACTTTACTATTGACGTATTTCATGCTGTTTCTTCATAGGGAGGTTAAATTTTGAAGTAGAGATAAAGTGTTCTTAATGCACCATTATTTCTGAAACAGCAGAAAGTGAGAGTAAAGGGGCAATCTCTTTTTTTGTTGTAGGTATAGAATCATAGAATCACAAGGTTGGAAAGGACCTGCAAGATCATCTAGTCCAACCGTCCTCACATTACCATTGCTACCACAATAGATGTATGTATGGTGTTATTTTGCCCCAAAGAGGAAGTTTTGGTGTAGCATACCTTCCTAACTCTTTGTACCATTTCTTCAGAGAATGATATTAAATCCCGCTTACCTAGGGTTCTTCAACTTGCTTGAACACGAAAATGTTGGGTATCACAGTAAGTGAGATAAGGCTGTAACGAAAGCCAGATAACTTTTCTGACTTGCATACCATAAGCAAAGTTCTGATGCACAATCTCATAGTGATCTTACGGTGTCATATCTTTATTATGGACATTTTCTACTACATTATTTCTTTTTATACCTTTAAGTCCTGCTTCATGTGTTGAGAAACACTGAAATGGATACTCTGAAACAACTTAGTAAGAACACAGAGATTTTTAGCACCCCGATGCCTTTATAAAGAAAGAAAAATCAAAACCAGCACAAACTAGAAGACTTATAGTACAAATGCAAACAAAGAAACAAGCAAACAAGCATAGAAAAAGGGGGTCTGTGATAGTAGAAGTCATCTTGCAACAGCTTAAGCCAGAGCAAAAGGGATCCAAAGATTGCGTGTACTCCAAAGCTTGGCTTGGATTAAATATGAAGCAGAAGAACGAGAAATAAGTTATTTCAGATGCATTTTTCTGGTTATTGACAGCCTGAGAAATTCTCACTGGAATGTAAACAGCCTGTATGCAGTCTGTGGTTCATATTTCTGAATTCCTACCTCTTAACTCAACCTTTTTTATTTCTTCCACTAGTTCTCTAGTTTTACCTATAACCAAAAAGCATATTTTGCCAGGAAATATAAAAGAAAAGCAGACATTACTGAATGAAAGCTTGTGGTTAAGAAATTGCCTGTCTGGAAGCTTAAAAATCTTGAATATACAATGGATTTTGTTTTGAGTTGTGCAGGTATCACAACACTTATGTAGCAGCAATTTATATTCTGTGTAAACAATAAGATTTCTCAGAGTTTGCATTTGTCACTAAGACAGATTCAATGAAAATGACTGTGCTGTACTGCCAAGCAATGCCCTTGAGATTTCAACCATCTTTGCTACGAAGCACCAGATGATTCTCTTTTACACCCTTCTAAAAAAATCATATTTAACTGAAAGGTCAATAAGATGGGCATCTCTTATCTTAAACTTGACACATACAAATCTACAACAGAAAAAGAATAATCCTTTTCCTGAAGCACTGAACTTCAACTTGTTCATGTTTTAACACAAAAAAAATTATTTTAAATATTAATAAAAATCTTTTTAGTTCCTGACAAGACTAAATCTACTGCCAAAAATGATGCTGTCCTAGTATTTCTGAGGGATCTATATCAGAAATACTAAAAATTTCTGTTTGGTCAGTTTTCCAGAAATATTCTAGACCTGCTGAAACAAGATTCAGATACATATATGTGCACATATGTATACATGTATATTTCAGATACATATGCAGAACATATATAAATATCTCCATTTCTTGTGTATTAGAAAAGTTGTAGGGGTTTTAACAGTGTTATCATGTTTCTGTAAGGATACAGCTGAAATCTAGTTCAATTTATTATGTCAGAAATTAGCACTTCCAAGAGCCTGTAGGCTGTTCTTCCACAGCGGTAATTGTATTGCTCATACAGTAGCTGAACGTGACAGAGAGATCTTATTCTTTGCTGTGGCCTTTGGCCCTTTACCCAGCCATTTTTATTTCTTTTTAATCATAGATTTACATTTTGGAAAGATAAAGGCAACCTAGACAAAAGGAGGAACAAACAGCCTCTCTGGTATCCACACTGCAGTAGCAATAGGAGTGATTTACCGTATAGGAGTAGTATACAGAGTATTTTCATTCTTGCTTCTAAGGATAAGATATAACAAATATGGAGTAAGCAACGGTTTTTAGAGTCAGAATTTTAAAACTCTTACCTTGTTTTCACTTGCCCAGTATCTGTTTCCAAGGAAACAGAAGAGAATCCAGAACCAGCAGCTAAGCAATGATACAAGGACATGCAGTGGCTTTCAGTTGCTGGCTTCTTTATTGTTTTTCTAGCTTCTGAAGTAATAGTTAATAAAACCCCTGATAGTTTAGAATCCCATGATGTTGTGGGACGTTTTTGTGATTATTTTATGTGCATATAAATAAAAAGGAGCTGGAAAATCAGGTGATTTTAACTATGGAACTTTTTAGCAGGCTGTAGATTAAGGGATGAAGTTTGAAATAGGAAAACACATGGGACCAAGAGATAATATTGTGGTGCATAAGTCAGAGTAAATCATAGCAAGAGTACCAAAGATTTTTCCATGAAGTACCGAATGAAGAAATAGAAACAGAATTGCAAACTTAATTATTTACTACTTTTCAAGCAATACTCTACTGTCCAGATGTTTCCAGCCTAATCATAAGGATGATGTCTCACTTGCTCATCTTTGGTGCATTACTGTCTGAGATAAAACACAGGAATTTAGGGCAATTTGACCAGTTCAGAATTTGCTGAATTTTCAAAGGAAATACGAGCTTGGGAATAATATTTTGGATAGTGCTTCATGGTTTGTACAGCATAAAAAGATCAAAATAACTCCTAGAAATGCGTTGCTTTCAGAATATACACTGAATATGAGCAGAAATGTTTAAATGTTTTACTGCATAAATGTTTTCATGTTTAGAATATGCCTTCTAGTACCTAAAGGGGGCCTACAGGAAAGCAGGGGAGGGGCTTTTTTTTTAAATATGGGTAACAACAGGATGAGAGGAAATGTCTTTAAACTGCAAGATGGTAGATTTATGACTAGATATTAGGAAGAAATTCTTTACTTCAAGGATGGTGAGGCACTGAAACAGATTGCCCAGTGAGGCTGTGAATGCCCCCTCCCTGGAAGTGTTCAGGGCCAGGCTAGATGAGGCTTTGAGCAACCTGGTCTAGAGGGAGGTATTCCTGCCTATAGCAGGGGTGATGGAACTAGATGATCTGAAAGGTCCCTTCCGACTCAAACCATTCTACGATTTTATGATTCTATAAACGGATATATAAGCTGGATATTTACACTGCAACTGAACTCAAAGAGAACTGTTTTGTACTGAACCTGGAACTGGCATTTTTATCTTTAGTGAATACTCTTGTGTCAAATTTGCTTCTGGTTGCTAAGGACTGAATTCTGCCTGATGCTAGGGAGTTACCAAGATGAGACTACAGTTACACTCACACAAGTAAAGGAATATAAGACAATAATGTAAACTAAACCAGTATACTATCAGACCCATGTGTCAATCTCTTAGCTAAAGTAAAGTAAATGTCAGAAATAGATGAATATGCATGCAGCAATAATTTTTAAAAATGTTATCTGAATCCGAACTTGGCAACACCACATAAATTTTTATGAGATTTTCTGAATCTATTTTCTCCCCTTATCTTGCTAAAGAGGAGACAATTTCTGGATGGGCAGATAAGAAAGGGAACCTTAGAAAATATGTATTTTAAAATTTTATTTTAAAAGCTGCCCATAAGGACAAGATCTCAGAAAATGTCAATCAGTCTGCTTCCACTGACCTCAATAGTTTTGTTTAATTTTAGACCATTAACCCTGAAGACTAGAATTCTACTTCATATGGGGAAAACAAAACAGGAAAACAAATTAATAGAGAATGACTACTATGATAGTAAATACAGAGTAAATTAATCCATGCTAGTATTGCTAATTTCTGATCCTAGTGGAATCAGAGTATTGGTGATGAGAAAACTCATGAAACTGGTAAATGAACTTGTGCTGAATTTTCTGTTGCTGGCACTAGGTTACACGAGACACGTAATCCACATAGGCTACAGTCCATTCAAATTTATGTGCGTATTTTGGTATGTACATTTATACTAATAGATATATGTTGTAGATGTACATGTAGATGTAGATGCAGATGTATGCACAATAAAAGTTCCTCTGTTATTTGCAATGATTAAACTTTGATATGGAACAAAGTTACAATAGGTAGAGTTCAATGAATTATTTGGTTACAATTGCTTTCAGAAGATCTGTATTTATTTGAGATAGCTTATATATATATTACATTAAACTCTATACCACATTTGATTAAGCTATTTGTTTACTATTCTTGTCTTAAATCATATACTTACCCTGTCCTTCAAACTAAAGGATGTGTGTCAAAAATTCTGTATTTCTACATTTTAAGCAAAGCTGTTTTGACACAATTTCCTCCCAGTTTTTCCACTTCAGTTAATTCATTTCATTTCCATGTATATCCATGTAAAAATTATCCTCTTTGAAAGGTAAAACACCTTCAGGCATCCCCAAAGCTGAATTCATTGCAAAGCAGGAACATATAATGGTTAACTTTTAGAGCTCTTGTTAAAAATCATGGTTGATTGTTTTTTCCCCTTTACATACTTCAAAACTTCATTGATTAGAATAAGTTGTTGTTGCAGTCTTGTGTGTCTTTTTATTGCAATCGTTTCTTTGAAGGAAATCAGCCATTATGAAATAACCAAAAAAAGCAGAACTATAATCTGCAATCCAGAGAATTTAAGACTATTAAAGACCCATTTAGTTTAAGAGCTTACTGACACACTTTTCTTAAGCTCCTTTAACTCTCATGAAAAATCATAAAAAATTGGATATTTTGGCAAAGCCACTAAAATAAATCATCCAAGTGTCTTCAGACGCAGAGATCAGACAGTTTACAAGGAAATACTCTGGACAATATGAGCGAAGATATGACAGGAACAACTGAAGACTGAAGGCTGTTGGGGTAGCAGAGTGACTGAAACAGGGTCAAATAATAAGAAAACTATTGCAATATCGGTAAAACTGACCTAAATACTCAGTGAACCACAATTTAGCTTAGTACTGTCAGGCTAAGAGTACAATTTTTTTTGTTGTTTTCGTGGTTGGAAATTTCTTTAGCTTGAAAACTGTGGAGAAAAATGTTATATTAGTTCTGTAGCACATTTCTAGCTTCAACTTATATTCAGTTTTCTACAGATAATGTTCGCCTCAGACAAATTCAGTATTTAATTATAGCACCTGAAATGTAATGCTAATTTTTTCCTCTTTTCTGAGACTACAAAACACATTGTTTCCATTGCTTTTACTTTATCACTCCCAGCATTTTTAATCATGGAACTAAATAATTGGAATTTTGAGAAATACATAATCTCAGTGATCATAGAGTGATTTTCCTCTTTATTGTTTATTGGAGGTATCTGCTGAGACTGGCTTGTTACCAGTTTACAGAGAACAGTTTCCTACACTTAAACATTTGTACACATTTGGGATGTTTAAGGGTATCTTAGACATTTGTGCTGAAGAATTAAAAAAAACAAACAAAACAAACACAAAAAAACTAGGAAGTTACTTGACCCTGTATTTTCCTCAGACCTCTTTAACTCTTGTCCTCTGCCACTGGCTACAGATTAAATCGTCTCTGTCCTTCCGACACTTTAACATGTAAGTTTTCTGATACAGAATGGTTGAGATGTTTACAGTACAATCCTGAGAACTAAAACAAGAAAACACAAAAGCACAAACAAAAAAAAACAAAAGGTGAACTGAAAAGCTGTATTTCCTGTGTGGGAACATAGACTACCACCAGATGTAAACACCTGGGGATATCTATGTCAGGGCTTTGTAATGGACTGCTGGCCAAAGAGCAAGCTGCCAGGAGCAGTCATAATAGACCCGCCCTGGCCTAGTCCCGCAGCCCCTAGCAGGGGATCAGGGCCAGATGATGGGCTGATGACTATACCAGGGCCAGTACAGAATTCAGCGTCCACTTGGTAAGGCCATGGCAACAGGGCATTGGTTAGGTTCATGAGGCTGTGTCTACAAACTGGAAGCAGGATCAACAGTGATAAGCATGTAAATGCTAAGTCAAATAGATGGGGATTGAGTACAAAACTTAGCTTAAAAGCTGCCCCAAACCAAAGAAGCAGAGCCCCATGGGTGCTTTTTAGCACACTTGTTGATGGGGAGCTTCCAGTATCTTCTATCTCTTTCTTCAAAACAACTCCTATGAACTAACCGCATCTGTGATTAAATCCTATCCCAAATGACACTCTCATTCCTTCTTTTTCAGACAACATGCAGTCAGAAATATAAGAGTCACAAGAGCAAGGGAGTGCAGGCTTCTGAAATTCTAAATCTCACCTAGGTTTTGCTGCTGTACGATTCTAATTTAAAATATATTTTTACCTTAAGGTATACTAAGCTTCTGTCCGCAATATATGGAAACATCTAGTTTTCTCTCCAGGCCAAACACAAAGTACTGAGAGAAAAGAGGCACTCAGACAAACATGCATATGTAACATTTATTTCCCTTTATCACAGAGGAGCTCAGGCATTTATCTGAGTTGACATGGATTTTCTTTCTAGAATGAATTATTATGTTTTAAATGATAATATTCCTTTCTTTATCTATGTCTCACCAGAACCATTTTTTTAATGGAAAGGGAGAGATAAATTATTTTTTTTCATATTTTTACTTAAAGTATTTGCCTTAAAATTGTTAAAGTAGTGCAAAATGAGATAATTTAGAAATGCATTGTATTTTAACAGTAATCATGTCTCCTGTTTTTCTACATTTTCATGAGTTGTCAGCCTTCATTTGGGAGTAATGCAATGTGACAACATAGCCACCAGCCATGCCGAGCTAAAATAGCAGTTTCAAATTGTAAAGTATTTTTACAAAACATGTTTGAAGACGTAAAGGTTCAGACACACTGTGCCACCTTTTACTACTTGTAATCAAGCTGCTGTGAGCCAAAGTAGCCTTCTATCCAGTATGACTGATTGCCATATTTCTCATATTCTTTCTTTGTGCATCTGTGCATAAGGTAGAAATGCCTTGTTCCCTATCCAATGGTAAAGAGAATTTCAGAAAATAAAGAGTAAAGAGTAAATCCATTTCAGGATTTTAATTTTCAAGGACTTCATTATTTATGCACTTCATTTTTCTAACTCATCAATTGATTGTGGATCTCATCTGGCGCCTTGATCACAGATGGCCTTGACAGCAGCAGGTGCATGGAACAACAATGTATGGTAGTTAAAGAGGCTGCTGCAGGTATCCAGCACAGACATAGTCTCCCTTTTCTCCTCCAGATAATAAACTTAGTGTTTCCTAGTGCAGTTGTGAGATTAAGATCAGCATGAACCTCATTCTTTCTTCTCATGTTCCTCAAATGCAGTAAAGAGTAAGGTTGGGATACAGCTAACCAGCAACACTGAAGTCCACTATTCTGAGTGACTGCAAGAATGCTATATCATATCAGCATGTGACAAAAGTGTTTAATACCCATTTCCATGACATCTACTTAAAGGACCTTAGGTTTTAGCCCTGAAACGTATGGTTTAGTCATAAGGTTAAATGTGAACTTATATGTGCTTAGAATCAAAACAAAATGAACATACTAAAGAGAAAAAAAGTCCTCTGTTGTTAAATCTCAGTAAAGAATGGATTAAAAAAATAAACACACATTTAGTTCAAAATCATTTGTTGCCAAATTTTGTCTTGATTCAAAGCTGACTGACTTTTAAGTAAGAAAAATCCATTCTTTCTTTAAATTAGTCTTTTGTAATTAAAACATTGAACAGAACAACTTAAATTAGACTAAAAGAAAATAAAAAGAAAGAAAAAAGCGACTTGATTGATTGAACTGTAACTCATTTCTTTCTCAGACTACAACAGTTCAAAATCTGTAGCAATAGTATTCTGTCACACATTTACTTTTACTCAACAAAAAAATTGCACTGCTTTGCTTTGTAAAATCGACATTTTTTCAAAAATGTCGCTGTGATGGAAAAGCCTTATTCTAAAGAGCACCTTTTCTGTACCACTCTATGAAAGTGTTTTTGCTTCTGAGCGTTAAACATTTATCATCAAAACCCAGTGCAACCAAATCAGTCTCACTCAAACATCAGCAGGATGGCAAATGCTTTTATTCCTTGACTTAACGGTACTGTTACCCTGCTGATAGCAATGAATTTGGTCAGCTTTGTAGATGATTCTCCACAGAATATCTCTTACGCAGCTAAAATTGTGTTTGTTTGTTTGTTTGTGCATGTGTTTTGTCTGAAGGGGATGGGAGAAAACATAAATCCAAAAGCCTGCTTTCAGTAGTTCAGAAGACTTCAGCTTTGGTTTGCTTTCTCTCTTCATGAACCTTTGTTTATGAGTATACAGTATTTATAGAATGATTCTCCAAAGCAAAGACTGTGTAGGAAGTTTCAGTTATCTGTATATCTGTATGTACAACTATCAAAAATCAGGACATCAGTATTACTGGATGTCCTGTCAGTTACTTTGAAACACACAGCCATTATGCAAGAGTGTGTATAATAAGAATAGATTTTTTTGATTGATTAATTACTTTAACAAGTGATTGTTACTGACAGTAGTAAAGGAGTATGTGTGTCTCTGCTTCTGTGTGTGTCTGTATTGAGATATCAATTTGTGAAAATCTGATGATTTAAGCACCACTTAAGTAATTAAATTGCTCCTCTTTGTCCTCTGAGATGAGGACATGGTATGCAACTGAGTTCAGGTAGGAAAAATCAGTGGAAAAAAAAAATCCAAATGAGAATTTCATGTATCTTTTATTACTCCAAGCAGTAAAGTTAGTAGGGGCAAAATAATACTAAAATGTTTTCAAATAAAATAAAATTATTTTCCATTTGGTTGTTTTTTTCTATGCAAGCTATCTTTTCCAAAGTTAAATTTACATATGCATTATGTAGAGAACAGAGTTATCTATATCAATCTGTGCCCGCGACAGGGGGCAGCAGGCCCGTAGGCCCCCCAGCCCAAAAATGGGAAGAGAGAAGGGGAAAGGTAAGGAGATGGGAGCTGGCCCCCAAAACAGCAGTGGCAACAATCTAAGGAAACTTAATTTTATTAACTATGATATCAGAATGCAAGATAACACAATGTAATACAATCTAATTGAAATTGAGGCTAATAAATCAAATAAAATGAGAGACAGAGTGTCTGAAACTGAAAGGTCTACTTTGAACTGAAGGTGCACAGCTAGGGAGCACACCCACACACTACCAGGCAGCGAGCAAGAGGGAGATCCCATGACTTCCTCCCATGACTTATCCTCTTCTCTGCACATGAAGTCCTCCAGGATATGTAGTTCTTCTCTTCTGAGAACCAGGTATCTGGAAAGTTGCAGTCCATGGAAATGGAGTATTAACTCTTTAATTCCCCGTGCTTTACATGATGTTATGATGTGGAATAGCAATAACAAAATTTAAAAAAAAAAAAAAAAGTGACAATGTGTATATTGGAATATTAGCATTGCCTAGCTGCAAGTATCTTAGAATGTGTCGTCTTCCACACTTGTCTTATTTCCCATGTGTGCACCTTGGAAGACACATTCTAAGATACTTGCAACTATGCAATATACCAAGGAAATGGCCAAAGCTTTCATTGAAAACTAGCCTTTGGTTTTAGTCACTTAGAGAATCACTTTTTCTTCTAATGTATATCCACATGGTGTAAGATTCCAAGTTTGATTATTCCATTCCTACCTCTTCAATGGTAAAGTCATACAACTTTACAAAAAAGGTAGTCTAAACTCCAAACAAAAATCTATAGTCACACTGATGGTCATTTGATTCAGAAAATGTTAAAACAGCTGAGATCTCAAGATAAGAGTGAAACCTCAAACTACTACTTACATGGACTTCAGAAGGAAAAAGAAAAAAAAAAAAAAGATAAATTTAATCTTCATTGATTGTTAAGTTTCAACCTGGATGTAGGTAAAGATCTTCAATAACTGTGAGAGCAGGAAGCTTGAAGAAATAAGTGTTAATGATTTTCGTTCGAAATAGCAACAAGAGAGTATGCTATGTGCTTGCTATTTGAAATGTTGATTCAAACTTAACCAGTGTTTTTATATTTAATCCTTATAGCAGGATATTAGGACAGTTGCTGAAGTAGACACATCTGTTATTTAAGCTTTGTATAAATGTACTTTGTCTCAAAGGTAGAAATAATTGACTAATCCGTCAGGAAAATCTGTTTAAAACCAGACTGTGATTTTAGCTGCTCTTTCAGCTATAAGTGAAAGCATGCTCTGCTGATGTGAAACCATGGTGCAATTGTGCACCTGTAAATTGTACATAATTGGGGCCACAGTCCATACGTGGGTTGTTCTGAAATTGCTACATCACTAACCAGAAGTACCAATTTGTTGGGTCTTGAAAGGTCACATGAAATTCCCAATTATTTTGTTCAGAAAAGAACTGGAACATGATTATACCTCTGCAGGATTCTGGATTTGTTTTCTCTTTCAATCCAATTGCTTTCCAAATAGACTTTGGCACACTGGAAAATCCCTATCAGGAAGTCATGTAGCAATACAGCATTATATGTAGATGCTGCAAGATCCTTTCACTCGAGTGACAAACCCCTTGTAATTTCGAAGGAGAGGCCTATACAGGGTGGAAGTACTTCTGAAATAGTTGCCTTTTTGTTTCTCTGTTATCTATCCATATGTTTCAACTTTTGAACCCCTTTTTATTTTGATCCACAAGGAAAATAATAAGTGAATAATCATGTAATGCTTAGATAGGTGCTCGGATAGAAATAAAAAAATAAGTTTAAGTAGCAGGAATGAAGTGTTGCAACTCATGACTATTAATTGTATAAGTAAAATGTATCTAGAATTTTTCATGGATATGTGTCAAAATTCAAAATGCAAAGCATGTTAATTTAAATAGCTGGTCAGCAGATACTGAAAAAAATAAGTGTACATTCTATACTGATCAGAGGGTGAAGTTTTAAATATTTATTTCACGTTTAATTGTGGTTTTTTTTTGTATTTTCTTAATGTGAGCAGATGTTAATAAGAAAAAGAACTCACAGTTTTCAGTGGGCTTTTCTTGTGCATATGTATTTTAGTGGGCTTCAATAGTCTGCTGACAGTTAATCTTGAAAAATAATATTTACAGTTTTTACAACAGTTTGAAAGTTTCTGTTAAACTCAGCACATGGGTCAGCAGTTTTTTAAAAAATTTAATGTGTTGATTAATTTTAAGCAGTAATTTAATTAAAACTGAAAATTATAAAATGTACCTTATCAAGATGAAAAAATTGCATTAAAATGTTAAACATTGTGGTTTTCAGCATAAAAGTGTTTAAAAATTGAAAGAAAAAACTGTCATAATAGAGAAGCAGAAAGTGTCCTTGTTTTATATTTGTAATCACATAAGCGAGCACTGGTATGGAGTTATCAAAAATATATGTTTATATTGATATCATGATTTATTTTCAAGTATTGCTAGAGAAAAACAAAAAATATCTTAGTGGAAATAAATCAAATTACATATCTTGGAAATAGTGTTGTTACAAAAAGGCAGACTTCAGCCAGTTAGTTAGACAGAAAGCAGCTCTCATGCTCAGCAGGCTCAGAGGCAGCCTCTAGGCATCTCCTGGGCATTAGTATGTAAACACTCCCCCTGCTCCTCAGTCTCCACATGCTGCCAAAAAGTCATGTAACAGTGTCTCTCTACCATCTCTCTTAGTGGGTTTGTATAGCCAAATGCTAATTCATGCTTCCGCGATTGGTTGTGTAGTGCAGCAGTTTCAGGTGTTACTCTCTTGTCACTCGTTGACCTATTGCCCATCCCAGTGCTCACGACCCTCAGGTCTTCCTTGCATTATTATCTGGCAGTCATCTTCCTCATTCACCTCCTGATCTGGTCAAGGCTTTAAAATGCTCATGAAACACATGAAGAGAAGAGAATTGAATGAAGAGAGCTTTATGATGCAAGGTTTCATTGAGTAAACACAACAGAAGTGGAAGTGGAGAGCAGCAGAGTTAATACTGCAGTATTTTACTTTGAGACTATGTCTATACTTGCATACTAAGCTTGCGTATTAGGGCACAACCTCAGGCACTAACACTCCTCTAGCTCTACTGCTTCTTTGTCAGAAAGCTTCTTGCTGTGTCTCTGACTATGCTAAGCAGCTCACTCTCAAACAATGCCTGAGTGCAGGGTGAAGGACAGCACATACCAGAGGTTACTCACCACTGGTGATACAGATAAGGTGCTTATTCCATGAGAGGATTAGCTCTGAGGATGTGAGGGCTGCCCTTTCACCTATCACAGAACGGGCCTTGGGTGACTTGACTTACTAGTCTGTGCACCTAGACACAACCTGAACAACTCATAAAATGTGCATCTTTGTATAGATGTTTAGATCTGAGGAATTTCTGAAAGCTTATAGAAAAAGGACAAGGGGAAGGAGAGAAGGGGAGAAGGAGGAGAAACAAAAAACAAAAAACAACCTTATGTCACCTTTACAAACTGCTGTTAGGTAAATGTTCAAATTAATTCAAGGAAGAGATGGCTTGTATTTTTGTTTTTTCTTCTGGATAATTTTCACTTCAGAGTAAGAGGCAGGATTGAAATACCTTAAATATAAGCATTTGCTTTCCTTTGATTTGTCCAAGATGCTCCCTTTCTTGGCCTCCATTTCCTCTTCAGAAGATCATGGGTCTCCAATAGGGGATCTGTATGGGTGTCTTGGGTATTCATGGCCTCCCAGCTGCAGCCTATATGAAGCACCTGAATTTAACTCACTTGCCCAACTATTCATGTGGCAACTTAAGTCATAATAGCATGTTGTACAGTTAATTTGTACATGTTTTCACTGTAACTTTGAACATAATCCATGGTGTTACACCTCCTCTTCACTTATTTCTGTTTAAATAAGTTCTCATATATGTGGTTCTGTTAAATTAAAGCCTCGGGTTATGAAGCACTGACTGGATGGCAGGGCCCAAAGAGTTGTGGTCAATGGAGTTGAATCCAGTTGGCAGCCGGTCACGAGCGGTGTCCCCCAGGGCTCAGTGATGGGACCGCTTCTGTTTGACATCTTCATTGATGATCTTGATGAAGGGATTGAGTGCACCCTCAGTAAATTTGCAGATGACACCAAGCTGGGAGGGAGTGTTGATCTGCCAGAGGGGAGAAGGGCACTGCAGAGGGACCTGGATAGACTGGATTGATGGGCCAAGGTTAACAGCAGGTAGGTTAACCCTACAGGCTTGGGGAGGTGTGGCTGGAAAGCTGCCTGATGGAAAGGGACCTTGGTGTGCTGATGGACAGTTGGCTGAACATTGGCCCAGGTGGCCAAGATGGCCAATGGCATCCTGGCTTGTATCAGAAATGGGGTGGTGAGCAGGATTAGGGAGGTCATCCTGCCCCTGTACTTGGCACTTGTGAGGACTCGCCTTGAGTACTGTGTTCAGTTTTGGGCACCTCAGTACAAAAAAGGATATAGAGGTACTGGAGAAGGTCCAGAGAAAGGCAACGAGGCTAGTGAAGGGCTTGGAAAATCAGCCCTATGAGGAGAGGCTGAGGGAGCTGCAGCTGTTTAGTCTGGGGAAGAGGAGGCTGAGGGGAGACCTTATTGCTCTCTTCCAGTACCTGAAAGGAGCTTACAGTGAGAGCGGGGCTGGTCTCTTCTCAGTGGTGACAGGTGACGGGACGAGGGGAAATGGCCTCAAGTTGCGCTAAGGTAGGTTTAGGTTGGACGTTAAGAAACGCTTCTTTGCAGAAAGGGTGGTTAAACATTGGAACAGGCTCCCCAGGGAGGTAGTTGAGTCACTGTCCCTGGATGTGTTTAAGAGCCATTTGGATGTGGTACTCAGAGATATGATTTAGCAGAGGGTTGTTAGAGTTAGGGCACTATGGTTAGGCTGCAGTTGGACTTGGTGATCTTTGAGGACTTTTCCAACCTGAGTAATTCTATGAGTGTAATTCACCTAGTCTGAGCTGCCTCACCTGCAGACCTTAGAGACTTCTGCTAGTCAGTTATTCAATAGTCTCTACTGTTATTCCAGGAAGATAACAACCATTCACTGCCAGAAATCAAGGACTAGACAAGGCAAAATTGTCTCCCGGCTTATCTCTAAACTGTCTGAAAACAGGTATCCAACACAGAACTCTCTGCCAGGCATCAGCAACCTGAGATGAATATTTGCAGAAGCCTGCTAAGATCAGGTGAGGTCTCTCGGTTGTTGTTCTCTACAAAAAGCTTCTTTGTTGTCTGTACCTTCATTTTCATGTGTATAGCACGTGAGCAACATGTGAGCAGTGCTGAAATCTGTCAGAAAAAAAAACATCAATTCTGTCTTATCATGTTAGTTTCCAAGTCAAAAAAGAGCGATATCAACTCAGACACAAACACAGCTGACCTAGATAGAACAAGCCAAATATATATTTTAATGTCTTTTTTCTTTGGAAGTTTCAGGTATGAAAAATTTAATGTAATCAAACAAAATTAGATTGAAGAGGAACAAGCCAGGACATGCATTCAGATCATTCAGTAACTAAAAGGAGAGGATGATTCCAGGCTAGTAACTGACTGTTTCTTTTCTGACAGGGAAAATAGAAAGAAAGCACAAGAAGATTATATTTTTTCTAAATTTATGACATAGAAATATGCAGCAAAGTGAATAGTAGAGAACAAAGGGGTGCTTCTTGTTTTTTATTTTTGTTTTTGGTGGGAGGGGGTGTTAAATGTATCCAGTATATCCACTTAAATATTGGTATAACATTCTGAATTAATCAATGTTATTTAATATTTCTCCCTTTCTTCCTTGGCAGATTGCAATGCTAAGGACTATCTTCAAATGGCAATGCTAGCTATTTTCATGTCAGTTTACTTTTCTTACCAAAAAGAAAGTGCTAAATATTTCTGTCTTTATTTCATATTTTCTTCTGGAGAGAATCAGTCAATCAATCTCTCACTTTCAGAGAGATTACAAATGTGTAACCACGTGTCAGAAGAATTATCAGATGCAGGAAAAAAACCCAAACCAAAACAAACAAACAAACAAACAAAAAACCCACACAGGAAGATAAATTAATACCAAATTTCAGTTGATTGATTTTTAGTTAATAATAATAATAAGGAGTAAAAACCAAATCTGTCCAGCAAGCAAGCAGAAGAAGCTTATTGAATATGTTGTTCATTAAGACTGGATTGTTGTTCATTAAGACTGGATACTTCCAGTGGTTTAGAGGTGTTTATTACTTAATGAGAGTAGAATTGCTATTCTTCTACTGTTATGCTGACAATTGTTGTCTAGCTATTGCTTTTCTTTGTTGCCTACAGTGAAAGAAAATTTGTTGAAAATAAGTCAGTGTTACATTTCTGGGATTATTTTCAGGGATGGAGAGATTGGATTTCTGTTCCATCTTTCCACTTTGCAATGGAAAACTAGAATGCTTTTCTCTTCTTGACCTGTGTTAAGTCACCTTACCTACGTCCATACAACTAACATAAAATTTCATCATCACTAAAATGCTATCTAAACTGTCAAATTAGAGTTTAAATGGCACTTAGTGATTTCCAGCTCTTCTGCATTCCCTCTGCACAGAGGGAGGGAAAGGAGAGAGAGTTTTACTTAGTGAGCTTAGACTTTTATCCTAATTAATTATTTCAAGATTAACAGATTTTTATTGCTGGCTACCTGTCAGCCAGCTGTGCAGCATGCTTCTATGGCATTTTTTCTCTTTGCTGACATTTGTACAAATAAAATAGCTTGAACTGGTAATTTAAAATGTAACAATGTTCTGCCATATCTGTACCTTACACAGCTCCTGTGCTTTTATGTTATATTACGTATGCTGTATTATGTATTAATACTGGACAATATGGGAAATAAGCAGAAGATGGAAACCATGATGCAATTAGAAAACAATGACCCGATTGCTGTCATGGAAACATGATAGAATAAATCACACAACTGGAATACTACAACTGAGGGTTAAAAGTCTTTTAGGAGGAATAGGCAAGGCAGGAGGGCAGGCGACTTGCTCTCTGCGTTAACAAGTGAATAGATTGCAAAGAGCTGCCTCTGAGAAACTATCATCATCTGTTAAAGAGCTTATTAAAGAAAAGATCAATAAAGGACATCTGGTTCTCAAGGTCTACTACAGGCCGCCTGATCAAGGATATTCTGTTGCCTAGGCCTTCTTGCTTCAGCTAAAGATGCATTATACTCACAGGCTTTCATCCAGGTGGGGGATTTCACCCAGACATCTGATGGGAAAGCAACAGCAAACTGCAAGCAATCCAGGAGACTTCTGGACTCCATCAGACATAACTTCAATACCTGGTCCAAGTATTGAAGAGACCAACCAGAGATGAAATGCTACTGGACCCGATGCTCACCAGTGCAGAGGAGATCATTAAAGGGGTTAAGATTGGAGGCAGTCTGGGCTGTAGTGACCATGACCTGGTTGAGTTCATCATCTTGAGGAATATGGGCCTGGTGAAGAGCAGAGGCTCTACCCTGAACTTCAGCAGAGTGAAGTTATGGCTGTTTAAGGAATAATTGGATAGGATCCACTGGGAAATTTTTTGTAGGGACATCATAGGAATGAAACAGAGCTGGCTACCCTTTAGGGACAGTCCCTCAGCACAAGAAGGATCTGGAGCTGTTGGAAAGGGTTCAGACAAAGATGATCAGAGGGCAGGAACACCTCTCCTATGAAGAAAAATTGAGAGAACTGGGCTTGCTTAGCTTTGGGAAGAGAAGGCTCTGGGGAACCGCGTTACAGCCTTCTAGTACTTGAAGGGAGCTTATGAACAGGAGGGAGACTAACTTTTAACACATTATGATAGTGATAAGACAAGGAGAAATTATTTAAACTTAAAGAGGAGAGATTTAGTTTGGATTTTAGGCAGAAATTCTGCACTCTGAGAGTGGAGAGGCAGAGTGTAAATGAAAAAGCAAAGATCCAGATATACTGTTTGGAGATAAACCCTCGTGAACTTTGCACAAGGTAGAGCACCATATTTTAAGGCAGAACATGAATATGTGTCTAGTTTTGGGCCCCTCACTGCAAGAAAGACATTGAGGTCCTGGAACATGTTCAAAGAAGGGCAACAAAGCTGGTGAGGGGTCTGGAGCACAGGCCTTATGAGGAGCAGCTGAAGGAGCTGGGATTGTTCAGTCTGGAGAAGAGGAGGCTCAGGGAAGACCTTATTGCTCTTTATAACTACCTGAAGGGAGGTTGTAGTGAGCTGGGGGTCGGCCTCTTCTCTTGTGTAGCTGGTGATAGGACTAGAGGGAATGGCTTCAAGTTGTGACAGGGGAGATTCAGGCTGGACATTAGGAAATACTACTTCTCTGAAAGAGTGATCAGGCAGTGGAATGGGCTTCCCAAGGAGGTGGTGGAGTCACCTACCCTGGAGGTGTTCAAGGAACGTTTGGACGTTGTGTTGAGGGACTTGGTCTAGTAAGAACTATTGGTGATGGGTGGATGGTCGGACTGGATGATCTTGTAGGTCTTTTCCAACCTTGGTGATTCTGTGGATGTCTTATTGATATTTCTGTACTGCACTGCTCTGCACATTATAAAACCATCCATTGTATTGCATACTGAAAAACAAAATATACTCAGCTAATTGTCAGGGGATTATCAGTTCTTGCTTAGGGCCATACTGGATATACAGAATCTTTCCTCTTTTTTATCTTTAAGTAAAATCTTGTAATACTTTAAGGAATTCTGTGAATCAAGATGATATGAAAAATGAAAAGAAATAAAATGGTCCTTTTGTGCTTATACACACTGGAAATAGTATTACATGTTTTTATGCTTCCTTTCTTTACCTACTAAGCTTCTGAAAGAATACTTACATAGGTACTCTGCCAAAAAAAGATAGGGATTAAACGTGACTTCTTCAACAGGTGATATCTGAATTTAAATTTTTAGTTAAGAACTATTATTTGCATGAAATCTGCCTTCCCATTACTACTGCCACTCTATTTCATTGCTTCTGAGCTTTAGGTATCCCCTGCTGACTTTTCCTTAAGGCATATCACTTTCATGCTGAATGACTCCCTAAAAAGTTACCCACTGGGCTCTTAAAATTAGTCAGGTTTGAGACTGACAGTCAAAGTAGGAAATCTGGGAAGTGTAACTAAGCTGTTATTTATTCAACTCCTATAAAATACAATTGTGATGCTTAAACAAAGTTGTGTACAGTGCATATCCCCAAATGTCAATATGTCATTTTGTCATATTGACATCCCCAAATGTCATAAATGACATTTCTACATTTCATGAGTGCAAGGAAACTTGGGAATCATATATATTCTTGTATGATTTGGTTTTGGTTTGTTTTTAAATATATTTCTGTCTTCTTCATGCTCATGAATTATAGGCAAGTGATTTGATTTTAAGGAGTTTGACTCTATGCAGACAAAGAAGTCTGTCCTCTTGAGCCTGTTTTGTCTGCCAAAGTGCTGGTAAGCAGTGTGACTATTGAGCTGTGTTCCTTCATTTCAGTGTAATTCAGCCTAGTCTTCCAAGTAAACTTAATAATAAAATGTCTTTTTTTTTTTCATTGTATGCTTTCCCACAAATTTATTTTTTGTTTAATTAAGAGAACAGATCATGGTATGGGTTTTTAACTCATCAAAGGCAGCTGTTGTCCTAGCAAAGCAGCTGAACTAATATTTCCCTTTCTGTTATTTCCACTAATTTTCTTATGTGTCAGTCAATGATATTTGATAAACTCAGAATACTCAACAGCACAGATGTGACAGAGGACATCCAGCTTCCAGTCCACTTTCTACCTCAGGCTGTCTTCCAGTTTCAAGGCAATGACTGTAAAAGCTTATTTTCAGTGTTGGTTTAAAATTAAGTCTATGACAAGCAGTTAAATCTAGCCATTGCTTTCACTTTTACCACGCTTTTACTGAAAAGAGAAAGAAAGAAAGAAAAATAACTTTTCTATTGGTCTTTCTCTTTAAGCAGGTAAATGGAATTTTTCAAATCAAGTAGATTTTTATCACACTGGAAAAATAGTTATTCCCACAGTTCTAATTCTGTAAATGAAAGGCCTCTAACTTCTGATTAATTTAAAATCTTAATGTAATAATAATTCACTGTAATAAAATATTGTTTGTCTAATGGTTCATTTTCTTCCTTTTTAAGTAATGTGTGCTCAGTTCCTGTCTAAGATTGTCTAATTTCAAATTTCAGACAATGGTATTTATTTGCTCTGTTCAAGATCCTTCTATTACTGTAATTCTGTTCCCCATAAATATAGTTATAATCGATGACCTTGGCATATAATATTCCTGTACTGCCTTTAGTCAGTTTCAAAAGGAGTTTTAACTAGGATTATTAGCTACTGAAGATGGTGAATACAAAAGTAGATAGGGTATTTAAGCTATGTCTTTTCTGACAAAAAAAAAAAAAAAGGAAATCTCAGAAGATTTTTTTAGTCTTCCGTGCTTAACTAGTCCTCTGTAAAATGAAAGAAGTCATCTTTCTTTTAACACTCTTCTATTTATTTTCATTATTCTTTTTCTTCATCAGTACCTTCTAAGGAGAGTTAACTTTTTGACATATAACTTAGGTATATTTTCTATATAATAAAAAATCATGCTTTCTGGTAAAAAAAAAAAAAAAAAAAAAAAAAAAAAAAAAGCTAAAGAATGTCAGAAAAATACCAGTGAAGGTCCTTTTTACCTCCACTGTCTTCAGCTTCACATTACAGAAAATATATTCATTCTTATTCATTCTGTCTTCTGGCTATTGTAATATAATGAAAAGATATGAAAGTGCCCTAAAAATTAAAAGCAGAAAAAAATCAGATATGATTGGAAGGCGATGTGAAGAGAGGGACAGAGGGACACAGGTTAAATGAATTGACTGCAGGTGGAAAAGTGGATCTTTACAACTAATAAAAAGACCTGACTTTGAATTGATGAAATATTTCCTCTTGACTTTTTCTTATAAGTAAACATTCATTTGGTGACAGACACCAATTCTTCTTTCTAGAAACAAATACTATTTAATGGAAGATCTTTTGCTGTCTTTTCTGCCAAAGAAGCTTCATTGTTTTTAAAATATTTTAATGGCCACTAATAAAGAAAACTGTTATTTAGAGTAAATGCACATGTAATTCAGATATGAGAGTTCTTTTTTGATCTCTGGTGTTTATCCATAAAATATGGAGAAGTTTACAAAGTACATGCACCATCCCCTTGCAGCTAGAATACTCACTTAGAGCTGTAGTTGCCAGGATACTGCCCTACAGGTGCTTGTGACATCTGACTTTTAGTTCTGAAGGTAAAGACTGGTTGTTCCTTTTACAAGAGTAGAACACCTTTCTTTACAACACCCTAATCTTATTATCTTAGACACTGGAAAATGTATTGCTGCATCTCCTGGTGGTGGCTTAGATACTGATCTTGATCACCTTGTGTGCATCTACTGTCAGAAAAATAATAGCTTTTACCTTTAACTTTGTGTATCTAATTTGTCATGCCCTATGGTTTCATTTCAAGCATTTTAGGTACAGTACCTCTTTACAGGAAGAACAGAATGCATCATGTTGGACAAAAAAATAAAATAAAATAAAAATTAAAAAATATCATAACACATGATTTGCTCCTTAGCTTTAAGATTTAACAATAAACTGAAAAGTAAGTTACTTTTAAGTAGTATAAATACTGGAATTCCTTTTTTGTATAAGTAAGTATTATACAGAAATATACATGTCTCCCTGTCAGACGACAAAAAAGATAGAAGAAAG
This sequence comes from Alectoris magna, assembly GCA_030625065.1. Taxonomy (NCBI): domain Eukaryota; kingdom Metazoa; phylum Chordata; class Aves; order Galliformes; family Phasianidae; genus Alectoris; species Alectoris magna. Next base: position 69,744,789 of record CM060560.1, read on the forward strand.
GCCAATACCTGTTTTATGGCTCCCAGCTCTCTCTTCATAGCAAAGCAATATATACCTAAAGAGGCATGACAGGTTTGCATTCATTTCAAACATTTTGGCACCGCAATGAGAAAATACAGCTAAAGATTTGCACCTCCAAAAACATACTGTAAGAGGCTGTAATACTCTCAATACTATATTTTAGGTTGCATCACCTACTGTTCTGATCTTGTTTATCAGGGTGGCCGATGATAATGTTATTGACAGTTGGATTTATTATGGCTCCGTAGTCTATATGGGTGGTATATTCAGGTGTCTTTGTCTTGTATGCATCAACGATATCAAGAAAGAATGGAATGATTGGTAGTCAAGCTTGAAGGAATTTTTCCAAGGCAAGTCCTTGGAATTTCAATCAGATTGAAATGCATGTACACATTACATGTACAAAGGGCAAAGACATTAATCATAAGCAAAGAAAATAATAACACACATTAACACTAAACTAAGGGAGAGAGAAAAGAAAACTTTTCTCGTCAGTTCAGGAGTTCTATTTGTAATGAAGTCTGAAAGAGCATGCACAGAAAGCAGCGCAGCAATTCATCTTCTGCTTAAATCACTTAGCCTGTAATTAACACCCCAGTGATAAAAAGCTTCTTGTGCAAACATATAGCTATTAAACTAGACCTCTATGACAAGATTCTTAAAAGCAACAAAAAAAAATTTTAGTTCACTTTTATTTAATTATGGTTATATGCAAATCTTTTCATTCAGTATTGCTATTTATGAGTTATACAGAAGAATGATCCTAGCAACATTACTAAAAAGAAAGAAAATTATTATGATTCTATCATAGGTCTAAAAAGTGCTTTTTTTCCTATTTTTTAAATTATTATTTATTTATCATGGTTAAAAATAGCACAGAGCATACATAAAAGAACAAAGCAGCCTTACTTTCACAGATACAGTTTAGGATGTAATCAAACAGCAAGCTCTAAAGGAACACCTGCACTGAAAGCCTTCCCACCTCCTCCTACTTATTCTTCTTTGGCAGCCCTCCTGGTCTGGCCTGCCAGCTCCCCTCCACAAGCAAGGACAGCTGCAAAAGAGAAAGAATGCTCATCTTCATCAAAACACTCTTTGAAGCTCTTCTGAGGATAAACATTCTTCATTTATTAACAGCCTAATGCTTTGATAAAAGCTCACTTTGTTAAGTAGCTTGGCTTTCAAGAACTGCCCACGTAGATATTTGCATGAAGTTTATAAGAACTTTTCAGACAACAAGGAATTGATGGAAATATTGCTACAGGCATAGAAATTAAAACAGAGAACATAATCCTACTAGGAAAAGAGAAGAAAAAAATCAAAGCAAACTTATGTTTAGCAGGCTTTCCCATTTTCTGAATTATCATAGTCCCCTCTGTGTGGAAGTGTCATTATGTATAATGCTGAATAGCTTTGCGCTTGATTTTGAGTAACTCAGTGCAAAGAAAAGTTTATTGTAATATATGCTATAATAACTACAAGAATGTAAAAGTACAATGAAGATTTCTAAGCTAGTACAATTTAAAGTAATGGCCAATTGCACATCCAGTGGGAAAAAAAGGAAGCAAAACTATAAATACTGTCTAATCACAATTCATGTATCTAAATGTTTTAGCACATAATTTTTTTTTTTTGTAATGGTAGCAGGAGACTAACATTTAATACGATGTAAATTCAGGAAAAGCAAACTCTTAGATATGATATTATAAATCACTGACGTCACTCTTCAAAACTGCTTGTAAGATAATGCTGCTACCTTCTATCACAGTAAAGCTGAAAATTTGAAACACTCCAAAATGACTATTTGATTAGAGTATCCAATTAGATTGTTTCATGAACTAAATATTTTGATGTATCTTTTAGGGAACTCATTCTGAAATTTCCAATAGCAAAACCCACTCATTCTTACTTTTGTGTTTCATGAAATATTTTAGAGAGACAGACGGTAAGGAAAAGCATTTCTTTTGGCTATAGATAGACATTCTTCTGTGAATGTAAATTATCAATGGGATTGGTTTTTCTTTGTTGTTTTTTCTTCACTTGTTTGTTTAATTGGAAATCATTAGAATAACTTGTTTAGTATTTAGAAAATATAGGCTTCACAATGTCAGGGATTTTAAGAAGCTTTTCTTTAAAGACGGTTCAGTCTTTTCTTTAGGGATTTTAATAAAGAAAAATATTTTAAAAGAAAAAAAGAAAACAACAAGGGAAAAAAAAAAAACCACCATCACCACCACAGACAAAAAACACATATATGTTACCACTACCTAGCTAAAGAAAAAAACACAAGACTAACTGATTGCATTTATTTCCTCTTGTTCCATGTTTCTTTGTTTTAATCTCTTTCTTAATGAATTTTTTAAAACCTCACTGAAAAATATAAACATTTTCAACTATTCACATTTCAGAAATTATTGACTGACAGCTGGGTTTTCCCAGCTGGGCAAGTGAACCAATTAAGATCAGATAACATAATACATGGCATACTATTGACAAATAAAAATACAAAACAGAAGCACCACCAACAACAACCTGTAAGAACAAAGCAGTGAGGAAATGCATTGAAGATTCAGTTGAGAAGAACAGAAGAAATGATTTAAAAGTTCTATTGCAGTATTTTACTACCACGAGTCCACAGAAAGTCAGTGAAACTAGAGTATCAAAAATAATTAAATCTGGAATATCTTCTATGTGTATTATTTTATTATATTTTTAATATACTATCCCAAATAACTGAAGGATACTTGCTAGGTTGTAGTAAATATATTTGAGAAAACAAATAAATATCCATGTAGAACTCACTGATTTCCTAGAAAGACTTCTTTTTTTTTTTGCTTTTTTTTTTCTTTGTTGTTGTTAAACAATATAAATAATGATGATGTATTTGATTTTCACAACTATGACTAGTGTCAACGGTATATGGGCTGGTTTGGCCCAGTTCTGTGTCTAGCAGGGCAGGGGAACCCATGGATCCCTGCCCCATGAAAGGGAAGAAGGGAAAAAGGGGAAAAGGTAAAGAGGTGGGCCTAAAAACAAAACGGTTACTAAATAAGATATTGGAATGCAAAATAGTACACAGTAATACAATATAATACAATATTGTTAGAATTGAAGCTAATAAAATCAAATAATATGAGTGTCCAAAAGCCAAAGGTCTTACTCTGATGTTGAGGCGAGGTGATCTAGGGAGCTCACACACTGCTGAGGTCAAAAAGGGAAGGGGCAATGTTTTGTGAACAATATTTATCTTTCCCCTTGAGCAGAAAATGGAAATACAATAACACAAAGTCCTCTGGGGGATGTAGTATGTAGTTCTTCTTCTCTTCTGGGACAGGCATCCAGAACTGTAGCATTAAATCTTTACCTCCCAGTGCAATACATGATGTCATGATGTGAAATACCAATAACCAAAGTCATAAAACCATGACAGAGTAGAAAACAAACAAACAATAAATAACGCTTGATTTATTGTCTAAAAGATATACTCAGTAGAAAAATTTAATACCTTGTCTTTTCATTCCTGGTAGTAAAATAGTTAATTTAGAACTTTCATTCTCAAAATATGAAACCTGTTTGGGCAAAGTTTTCACAGCTTTTAAGTCTTCTGCAGATGGAACTAGTTATGTCAATAGTGTAGCAGACTAGCTTTTTTATTTTAATATTAATTTTTGCATCAGTCCTGAGAGATGCATACACCTATGAAGAATATACTGAAGAGCTTTATATGGTAAAATATTGTAATATCTGTACTCCTGTTGTGATACTTAAATGATAACTGTATATAATGGATATCATATGGGTAATCCATAATAACCTTTCCACTATTCCTAAATGTGTTTTTATTTGCATCTTATAAAAGGCTCTATGCTTTCTATCACTTATCCTCCAACATCCCTGGATCTCCGTGTGTGTTATGATTAGACCTCAGTCACTTAACTTAAGAGTATGAGAGAAGCTGATTATAGGAGGTCAGCCTGGAGAGGATTCCCAACAATGCCTATTCCCCTGCTGTATGAAAGGACAGCTGTCAAACATTATCAGAAGTGTGGTATCAGCTCTAAAAAGATGAATGATCCAAGACCCAAATTATTTAGTAGAGGGCTGGAAGAGGAAACAGTACTTTTTTTCAGGACTGTATCTCCATGATCTACTAGGCTCAGGTAATTTCAGAGACACGGGTTAGGAAAAAAAAAAAAAAAAGCATTATTCTTTTAGATATGAAGACAAATTATTTCTTCTTTTATTAGAACAAAGATTTACTTGATTATTATTCCGGGTCCATACAATAAGTAATATTTGCTAACTGTCCAACAGAAACAGAAAAACAAACCAACAACAATATTGGAATTAAAGCTCTTTTCCATCATGGGATTTATTCAGCCAACCATGGTAGCTATCACTAACATACAGAGCTTCAGATCAGTTAGCCAGTTGATGAATTTTGGCAAGCAATTAGGCAAAATGCAATTCTGCATGTCAGAACTGAGTAAGATAAGCACAAGACCACTAATGGAAATCACCTTCTCTTTTAGGGTCAGGAACGTGGAAAAGTAAATTAATAAGAATTTTCAAATCATGGAAGCAGTAAAATGTGTGTAATATCAAATATTTTGAGAAAAGGAAGTTTATGAATAATAAGGTTGAAATACTAATAGTAATACAAAGGTTAATGTGTCTGGAAAGGTTAAACTAGACATTAAAAAATTGAATGAGAAATGCTTTTCTTTAACTGCAATCATTTCCTGAAGGTATAATGGAATAGACTATGTCAAAAGACTATTGTGAAGTTTTCCTCATTCTTTTATAATGGAAAACAAATTAATTGAATTTCATCTTCCTCATCCTGATATAAATCAAAAGAGACCTCATGGAATCAATGGAAATTCTCCAGGATAAAACTGAGAACAAAATAGTTGTAGTCAAGCTGTTAGTAGTTCGGAAGAAATAGTACAGAAAAGCAAGAGAAGGAATATGAATTTAGAATTGTAGGTACGTGATTGTATATATAAATGGTAGATATAAAATAAAATTTGAAAACAGTCTCACTGAATTTCCTGGTTGTTTCTCCCATTTTCAGTCGTCTTGTCTTTCTTTTTTTTTTTTCTTTTTTGTTTTTTTTTTTTTCTTTTTTTCTGTAGAGATCAACAGATCAGAATCTCTACAGTACATATGCTTGGCCGATATATCCGTCCAACACCACATGGACCACATGGTAAAGAATGGGCATTCCTTTATACTGGGTCTGGCACGGATGGAGTAAACTTTCCTCACAGCAGCCCGTATGGTGTTGTGTTCTGCACTTGTAGATAGGACAGCATCGATATCATACTGAGGTTTTGTCTGTTGCTCAGCATCTACCCCACCTTTGAAAGCCAGCAGTCACGGGAAGAGCAAGAAGTGGGGCTGGAACATCACCAGGGCAGTGGAACTAAAGTGATAAAAGGTATATTCTGTGACATACAATGTTATGCTCAGCAGTAAAAGTGAAAGGGGAAGAAGGAGCTGAACTTATGTGAAGGTCTGTCCTGACTGCTTATTGAGGTCTTGCTTCTCAAGACATGATTGAAAATGGCTTGCTAATGGAAAGTAAAAAATAATTGTTTTCTCTTTCTTTGCTTCTATACAATCTTCACTTGCTTTTCACTTTCTGTTTCCCTTTAATTACATTGTACTTCACTCACAAAGCTTTTTTTTTCCTTTTTTTCTTTTTCCCGTCATATATTCTCTCCACCTTCTTCCTTTGAGGAGGGGGAGTGAGAGATTGCTGTTGTGAAGTTTAGTTGGCTGTAAGTGTGAAACCTCCACATACTTTCAACCAAGTTCCAGGCTCCTATGTGTAACATCTCCACTGTGGGCTCAGCCTATTGCACTGTGGCTGACGTGTTCTTACCCCACACAGAAGGGCTCTTCATTCAACTATTTTCCTTTTTTTTTTAATTTATTTTCTTTTTTTATTTTTTTGTTCTACTGTTCTCAAAAACTTTCAAAGGCTCTGCTGTTCATATATCCCCAGGCCTACCTCTCTGTTTCTTTCTATACCTAAGGCCACAGTGAAGTTGCCAGGCTTTGTGTCATTCTCTGGCATGTTCACCCAAATTTACTACAAGAGTGTGAGGTTACCAAAAGTTACAGGACACAAACTGTTTGATATATCTTTGTTTTCCGGATCATCCAGCTTATTATCATCAGCTACAGCTAGGTAGATGTAGACAAGTTCCGTTTTCTCTGAGAAGTGCCTTCAGGTAAGCTTTGCCCTGTAGCACCATGACATTATGAACAGAATTTATGTCTACAAATGAATATGTGCTTGAAATCTACAAAAAAAAAAAAAAAAAAAAAAAAAAAAGGACATAAATATAGATAAATGCACAGTTTTTACTGTTGCAATATATATTTAATACATATGGCATCCTTCTTCCTAATATTTTCTCTATTGTATGAATATATATTTAGGGAGGAGGGATGTGATGTTTAACACAGATAGGGTTCCTTTAAAATTTTCTACCTTGCCCTTTTTGTATTTGTGTTGAATGAATCTCCTACACTATTATTACAAAAAATCTATTCTTACAAATAGAATCATATCTTTTTCATTATTTATGATACCCACAGATCATATACTTTCTATTACTCTTTAATATATCTTTCAAATCCTATGAAAATTTGAAAATCACAGATTTTAAAATGACAGTGTAAGCTGTAGTGGGTATTTTTAAAGATGTTATACTCATTGGCATATTGTGCTGCACACTGAACTAACAGTTTCTTATAATGTTCATTTTTTTACAATTATTTCAGAAGGCTAATTATTTTACAATAGTAATACAAAGGGTCTAATTTTCTCATAGGTTCTATTAAGACAAATAAAAACATTTAAAATAAAATAAATTAAAATAAAATTGAATAATATATAACTACTCAAATCTAAATATGGGAAAGCACAATGAAAAATAAAATGAACAAATGTTAGTAGGAAAAAAAAAAAAAAGACCATATCTTATATTCTGTCTATTCCTCTTGCATCATTCTAAAAAGAAAAGAGGTAGTGGCAGAAAATATTTAAACTACAAATATATAGTATTGTTTTGCTGAATGACTGCTCTTGAGTACATAATAATATATAACTACTCAAATCTAAATATGGGAAAGCACAATGAAAAATAAAATGAACAAATGTTAGTAGGAAAAAAAAAAAAAAAGACCATATCTTATATTCTGTCTATTCCTCTTGCATCATTCTAAAAAGAAAAGAGGTAGTGGCAGAAAATATTTAAACTACAAATATATAGTATTGTTTTGCTGAATGACTGCTCTTGAGTACATGCATAAATGTAGATTATTAAGGAGGGAAGAGGAACTAACTGTCAAGAATGATTTGTTTTCCACAAAAAAAAATCTCAACAATTTAAAACATGTATCAAAGACTCAGTTAATACAGAAGAATCAGTAAGTGTCCTAGGAAAGCCAAAACAAAATAAGTGATTAGGTAAGTCACAATAGTGATACGTGAAAGCTGAAACCACAGAAACAATGTATCTCAGGAAAAAAAAAAAAAAAAAAGAAAGAAAGAAAAAGAAAAAAAAAAAAAGGTGACAGATAGGACCATATAAGTAGTCCGTTTATTTTATTTGTTTCACTCATCATGATTGCATCAAAGTATTAAGTTCCAGGTCATAGCAGATTGACTATGTGATATGAAGGTAGATTCACAAATAGGAATTCATATAATTCAAGAAAACAGCTTTTTAGGAGATCAAACAGATATCAAAACTATGAAAGATTCTAAAGAATGCCAGCAATCTTGTTGATCTGAAGCTTTTATAAACAAGGCATCTCATCATCACTTGTTTTGTGGCAATATAATTGTCATCTTATGCACATAAGGCTTCCTTCTAAAGAAAATTTGCCATTAGAAAGATCTGAAAAAAGGCTTTGTGTCATCTCTCTTATCACGAAGATGAATAAGGGATTAATAATACAAGCACTGATGAATCATAAAATTTTGTTCTCTTCAAGGTTATTTCCCTAATGCTATTTAAGGTTTATGCAGTGCAATTCCTTGGAAATGATGTGCAAGGGAATTAAAATATATGCTGCTATACCAAGATTGCTGAAACTGCCAGAAGCCAGTTTTTACCACTGAAATAATCATAGAATCATAGAATGGTTTGTATTAGGAAGGACCTTTAAAATCATCTAGTTCCATCATCCCTGCTATAGGCATAGGGCACCTCCCTTCAGACCAGGCTGCTCAAAGCCCCATCCATCCTGGCCTTGAACACCTCCAGGGAGGAGGCATTCACAACCTTGCTGGGCAACCTGTTCCAGTGCCTTACCACCCTCACAGTAAAGAATTTCTTGCTAATATCTAGTCTAAACCTACACTCTTCCAGTTTAAAGACATTTCTCCTCATCCTGTCTTGACATGCCCTTATAAAAAGTCTCTCCAGCTTTCCTGTCAGCCCCTTTCAGATACCGGAAAGGTGCTATACAGTCCCCCCCAGAGCCTTCTCTTTTCCAGACTGAATGGCCTCAACTTTTTCAGCCTGCCTCTGCAGGGGAGGTGCTCCAGCGCTCTGATCATCTGATCTTAGAATCATAGAATCACCAAGGTTGGAAAAGACCTAAAAGATCATCCAGTCCAACCGTTCACCGATCACCAATAGCTCCCACTAAACCATGTCCCTCAACACAACATCCAAACGTTCCTTGAACATCCCCAGGGTCGGTGACTCCACCACCTCCCTGGGGAGGCGTCCATTCCAGTGCCTGACCACCCTTTCTGACAAGTAATATTTCCTGATGTCCAGGCATTGGGCATCTTGCCAGACACAGAGGTGAAACTGACAGGCCTGTAGTTCTCTGGATCTTCTTCTTTTCCCTTCTTGAAAATGGCTTTATGTTTCCCCCTTTCCAATCAATGGGAACTTCACAAAACTGCCAAATCAATATCCATCAAATATGATGGATAGTGGCTTGCCAGTTCCCTCAGAACCCATGGATGGATCTTGTTGGGTACCATGGACTTTTGCACCTTTGGGTTCTTTAGATTGTCTCAAACCTGATCTTCATTCATGGGCAGATCTTCCTTCTCCCAATTCTTACCTTTGCTTCCTGCAACTTGAGTGGTGAGACTAGAGTCCTTGCCTGTGAAGACTGAGGCAAAGAAGCTACTGAGTACCTCAGCTTTCCCCATATCTCTCATGACCAGAATGCAGAAACAATGCAGATTTTTTTATCGGTAAAGTAACTGAATAATTTGTTCATCAAAATAGGGGCAATGAGTGCCTTAAACACTTCATCTTGCTTAAGCTGGTGGCCTCTGTAGAATAAGTGCTCTACAAGCCTTTTACTCCTATATCAATAAGAACTAAAAAAAAAATAAAATGGTGCATGAAAAAATTTTTCCTTTCTCTTTCTCTGCAACATGATTTGATAAATAAGGTTGGTGCCACAGATGTTCACTTGTTGGTTATGAACTTTAATTTGATATGTCCAGTCTTTCTCTGAATCAGTGAGTTGCATTTATTTTATTTGTTTATCAGCATTCTATCTGTAGGATACAATTAACTGAATCTGACTTTGGCTTGTCAAAAAAGTTAATTAAGTAGTATTGTCACCTGGTTTTCTCTTCAGCTCATGAAAAGAGTGATACATTCAGCTTATCTTGAACATCTATTTTAAAAGATAAGTGGCTCCCACTGACTACAGGAAAAGCATATACTAATATTAAACACCCAACTTAAAAAGTTAAGCCGAATGTCTACACTTAGTGGGAAGACAAACTTAATTTGCTAACTCTACCTCAATTATGCACTGTTGTGTTTAAGCTATTTATATAAACGATATGATTTTGTCCCATAACATCTGAAATTTTACAAACTTTGATAACACTCAAAGGATGTGCAATGTAGTTTTGTGTTTTCTAAGTACCTGAATGCCAATCCTATTCTCAGGTACTGTAGTATACTGTAGTAATAGTTTGTGATTCCGAGCAGGCACAATGAAAAATGACATTCATGCTATCCTTAGTTTTTTCATCCACCCCATCTTACATAATGGGGCATTGTTATTATGCTTACATTTTATAGAAGCATTAATTGTATATAGTTTCCAATTGTGAACTCTTTAAATATTGCATTCATTTTATCCAGATAAAATATCAAATCACTTTTTTTTTTTTTTTTTCATTCAATTCATTTCATTCAATTAAGCAGATACAGGACATTGCCATCGATTTTTCATCTTGAATATATTTCTACTTATCAGAGTAAGATAACAAAAAAAGTAAAAAATAAAAATAAATAAAAGAGTAGCAATGTGACATTACAATTACCTTTCCCACATTTCTGTTCATACATGAGAATGAACCTGAAGATCCAGAAAATATTTTCATTATTTTCATATCTTTATGCGAGTTGAATATGGTGACATTTTTCTTTTTTCTTTCCAGGCAGAAAAATATTCATTAAAAATAGGTAGTTGACATCACACTGCAAATAAAGTCTGTTCAACTTGAGATATATGAAAACAGTTACATGGCAATGTGCAGATTATAACTTTTTTTTTTTTTACTTTACTTCAATTTGCATATATATAGTTACACATATACATTTAGACACATACATTCAAAGAGTATATATGTGTACTAAATATTATACTTTATATGACTGAATATTGTTATAATGATCACGTCGTTTTAGCTGAAATATATTTAAGAATCTTAATGCTGCATCTTAGATCATGTCTTGGCAAAGAACAGGTAGCCAGCTGTCTACACAGAACAAAAGCTACCAATTAGATCAACAGAGAGTAAAATTCAGTGAAGAAGTATCTGTTGATGAATGAGTGAACGTAACCTTTTAAAATGTGGACATTGTGTCTTAGCTAATTCTGTCTATATCTACAGATCGTCTTAAATGTCATTTTTAATTCCAGACCCATTTATCATGCTGTATAGTAGTACTGTTGTCATTAAAAATATTACAACAGATTCAGACTTTGAATTCCTCTGAGCATGTATTGTGGAAGATAACGGATTACATTGGGAATAGCTGAAGGCCTTCAGGCAGGCCTTATCATCTGGGTAAGTCTTCAAGCCACACTTGAGGGGTGCTGCTCTACACAGACACTTCTCCTTCTGTATACTTAATCAGTGTACAGCTAGCACATAGTAGAAACATAGCAGTATTTATCTCTGTGTTAAACACATTAAGGGTCCGAGGTAAAAAGCTGTGGAATTCTTCTTTTTTCTCATAAATGTATATTTACTACAGTGGTCTTTCTTGCAGGTTTTTTACTATCAGTATTTTTTGCTTAATCCTGAAAGGTTCAAGGATCAAATGCTGCACATAAGTAGTTTGCCACACACAAATCATAATCTGTTCCACTCCAATGTCAGTGCTGCAAAGAAAGCAGCTATTTCTTTCTCTTTGGCATTGCTAATATACTGTGATAAAACATTCAGATACAAAATTAAGAAGGAAATTGAAGGACCTTTAGTCATTTTCTAATCTTCAATTTTATCACATATTTTTCCTCTTATGGCTTCCCATTTGTTTTTAGAATATTGTGTGAATTTTCCTCTTCACTACCAAAGTGAACTTTTCCTTCACACTGATGTCTTGGATGGAGGAACTGCAGGATCTCTGATCATCATTTGATGCCGAATTCTAACTTTATAAGACTTGTCTAAGAAGTTCCAAAGGTACTTAAGTATAATTGAAGGTCTTCCAAGACTATATAATAGACATTCAGTTTGCTTGTTGATTAATGGAGAAGTGTCTCCCACAGGGAAGTGGAAGATCAGGCTAAAATCTTTAAATGATTAAAAACAAGAACTTGAGTTCTTGTTTATTTATTATTTATTATTAAATAATTTATTATTTCAAAGGAAAATGTTTTTTATCATGGATGAAATAGTGATGGGTGGGACTTTACCAATTAATATTTGTTGCTAAAACTGTGACTAATTTATGTTAATGTCTCAAATGCTCTGTTGTCCAGAATAGCATACGATGATAAACTGGTTCTGACTGATATTCAGTGAGGGTTGTGAGCCAAAAAATTCCTTACCCCAAAAATATTCAGGTATTCTATGAGACATTAGAAACATAAGTTGCTTCAATTAAATAATAGAAAACTAAAAAATGTATTAGGAGGACTTGAAATGCCGTCCATTACATTTTCTTAGTCAAAGGTTTTCTGTTTATATGATCACCTCAGGTGTAAGCTTTCAACATATACGAAAGTGTTAGCTGGCGTCTGACCATAGAAATAATCAACACTAAAAATTTCTCTTAGTACCTGAAATTCATAGTATTGATAGATGCAGAATCATACCTGTTTTCACATATCTGAAATATTATCACATATTAGCACTGCCAGCTTCCTCTGAGGACTGAATGCAGTAGTCATCTAACACAAACAAAGCCAAAGAAGCCACTCAGATAATGCATCTGCAGCTCCTTGTAAAGCTTAGCTGAATATTAAGATCAACATATTTATGTCTTAAGGTCACAGTATTTATATAGTACATATTTCTGTGTTCATAACTTCCTCTGTCTGAAAGTATTTAGCTCCATGTTTCTCAGAAATAAACTTATGAATTTGTCTGAAATGAGATGTTATTGCATCCTATATTGCAATACTTCTGATGAGAGAATGCCAGAAATACAAGACTGCCTATAGAGAAGTAGAGGAAAAAGGTAGTGTGACTGTCTCACGTAGGAGCTAGATCTTTTACATGGGTAACTATGTCCTAGTTCAAGCTTATATGCATTGATACAGTGTAGTGCATTGTTTATTCATTAATATTTCAACTGCTGAGAATCTCATCTTGCTGCTGTCATCAAGGATAGCTGCTAGTTACACAATGGTTGTGTAAATATTCCTACACAAGTTAGGAATCTGAGTATCACTTCTTTTCTGCTTGAGCTACAAATCGCAACAGTTTGAAACATTTCTAGCTTTAGAGAGCTAGTTGCTACTGGTTTTGTTTCTTGTGTCTTGTAGCACATATTACCCTCCAATCTGGTGCAGCCTAATGGCAGTGCTAAGTGTTAATGATTAAGAACTTGTTTTCTATACCATACATCACTACCTGTCCATGCAGTCACTACATAAATATGAAATAGAAGTTCTTCTATTATCAGTGACAGAAGACTGACACAAAAAAAATATCTATATTCTACAAGGATGAGGGAAAGACAAATAAAAAGAATATTAGAACTAGTATCAAAGAAAGTAAATTCTTTTCAGGAAAAAGAAAAAGAGAGAGAAAAGAAAAAAGAGAAAAGAAAAGAGAAAAGAAAAGAGAAGAAAAGAGAAGAAATGAGAAGAAAAGAAAAGAGAAGAAAAGAAAAGAGAAGAAAAGAAAAGGAAAGAAAAGGAAAGGAAAGAAAGGAAAAGAAAGGAAAAGATATATATTATATATTTTCTATTTTATAGAAAATATATAATATTTTATTATATATTATGTAATATTATATATATTTTTTACATTTATATGTGTATATATTCTTAATACTTTTACAGAGGCGTAAGTGAGCTCCTTAACTTCATCTTCTCCCTGAGCAATGTTATAGTCCTAGAATACCCTCGAAAATAGATGAAAAGATTTTCCATGTAAGATACGAAATAAGACATAAAAACAATATTCAAAAGAAAATCTAAGCCATTTCAGTATATTTTGTATACTCCAGGTGTTTGAAAAGAAATCTGATTCTGAATAAAATATGGATGAAATGTATCAATTTGGATCTTCTGAAAGAGCATAAATAGCTCAGGAAGGGATGAAAAGCTTAACCTTTATTCTGACATGATAAGGATTGCACTGGAAAATTCAGTCTGAATGGTGTTCTTAACGCTAGAATCTCACCAGTCATTTGCTTTGGCTCACCAAAATGCTCAGTAAAAAAGGAAAGAACAAATACATTGCAAATAATCATTTCACATCTAAATGTGAAATGTACCTACATAAGTGAGGATGTTTAATGTTACAGCATAACCAGAAAAATGAGTTAGTTCAGATAATTGATAGATATTTCTCCAAGGGTGACAGCACGTAAGTATGATAGGTAGGGACAGAATTCTGCATGAACTATACACCCTGAAAGAAACGAAGCTTTCCTGTGCTTAAACTGACTGAAAAAGACAGATTTAAGGAAGTGAAGACAAAAAGAGAAGTGCTGTATATATCCTTTTGTTTCTTTACACATCTTAATTGTCATAGGTGGTTTCAAATGAGCTTAACAAAGAGAAACTACAGGCAGATGGATGTGATATTACCAAGGGATAAAGAAAGAAAGCATAAAAGCAACTACAGGAATGAAGCAAAATATTTTCATCATTTGCTACTCTCTGTAGTCTTTTTACATCTTGTAGATACTTTACTAAGTAAGAAAATCATGTATTTTATCTTTGACTCAGTTGTCCTGTACTGTCATTCATGTACAACAGAAAAGGGTTTAACACTTTCTATTTATGGAAATGTCTATCAACCTTCATCTAATTACAAGGAAAAAGTAACACAAAACAAAACAAAATCCCATCTCACAAAGCTGGACCTTCAAACAGTTCTCATGCTAATTACTTTCTCCTGTTGTGGAAGAGACTTCCTAGTGTAATATGGTGGTAAATAACTATGCTGACTACCAGTATTCAGCTTATTCAGTTACTGCACATGTACAGTACAAATAACTGTGGTAGAAAGTCAATTGTTCCTCATTACACAGTCAGTGAAATTTTGAAACAGTTACTTAACATAAAGACTTGGAAAAGTGACTGAAAGAAAAAAAATGAAAGTGAACTAAAAATAAATATTACACCCCCCACCCCCTTGGGAAGCTATCAGTACATAAAGAAGGGGATGTGGAAAAGTAAATGTGGCGGAAGAATGACGTATATCTTATTAATAGTTACTGGCAAATAGTTACTATCACCCTCTGAATGAATTAAAAGAAGACCAGCTTAACTTTCAGTGGATTTCAGGGCTCAGGGGAAGATTCTTCCAAAATAGTTTGGAGGTAGAAAAAGAAAGGGAGATACAGAACTGAAGCAGAATGTGAAGCAAGCAAAAACCAGACAGACACACATTTAGAACAGAACGCTGGCAAGTGCAGTATTAAAAATGCCAAACCTCTTTTTCTTTCTACATTTCCTTCACATATTTCCATACCTGTACAAAAAATATATTTTGAAAAGTTTTTTTTTTTTTGAAGCACCTACACTATTTTGCTATTTAGTGCTTTCCTGATTGAATCAATTCAATTCTACCCTTACAAACTGTCTATTGTTTTCTGTGATGAATTACATTAAAATCTCTTGTAAACCCTGATTTTTTTTTTTTCATGTTCCTTTGTAAATTCTTCTTTACTTTTTTAAAAAAGGTCATTCATCCAAATATTTTCAATAGCGAGCTTCATAAGACCAGAAGAAAAGCTAATGTTGGATTTTGAGTCGTTTTTCATTTCATTATATGTATTACAGTATTATAAATTAAAAAAAAATATATTGATTTCAGCATATGCGTTACTTAAAAGTAAGACATTCTGCTCAGAGAAGTTTGGGCATGGTCTTATTTAATATTCTAAATAGTGTTTATGAAGAGTATGTCTTTGTTCTGACCCTCATTATATCGATGTTACACTGCAAATCAGACTTCTTTCCTTCATTAACCTAATTAGATTATTTAAGAGGCAAACAAAATCTCAGGCATAATACTGTTGTTTTCTTGAGTAAGTAGCTGTAACTCCCTTTGCAAAGTATGTGGTATCAATACACAGTGCCAGAAGCTCGTTATGTTCCTATGGCCGTTGCGGAGAGAAGCACAGTTTGTTAACATCAAGTGCTGAAACACTTCTAGTAGGAAGGAGCGATCCTGCCTGAGAGGCATGAAAAGCAGTTTTGTGAAATGAAAGAACAAAAGTTGGACTAGGGTCCCTGTAAAATACATGGGAATACAGCTTTCTGAATGCAACAAGATCCCTGCTATGAAATTGCTCAGAAGTATTTGGCTGGGTTCAACTCAGAAATCCAGCAGCAGTATGACATATTGACAGGTTGTGCCCTCTAGAGAGGGCATGTGAAAAATATGTAGAGAAAACACGCTTCAAAATAAAAACAGAAGAATGCTTCAATGAAGTACTTATATGAGTTACTGCATGCCTAGGACTTGCTGAATAATGACCTTTCTAAATGTATCAATAAACAGGAGCTGAATGTAGCTCAGTTTATGAATAGTATACAGCTTGGCAGTACTGTAATATGGGCTGGCCACTCAGAAGAAGGAAGAAAATAACTAATACAGGTCTCAATTTCATGTGAGCAAGTACAACCATTCCACTCAAATATTCTTGTATATAGATGCTGTATATTCATACACTTTTTTTTTTTCCATCTGTCACTTCCCATGAATTTTGTAACTCGAGAATTTACTCTTTTGTTAGGACATGGAATGCAATCAGTTTTGCCTGTTTCCGTACTGTAAATTTTGTCCTATAAGAGATACAGATACCAAACAGAGGGAAAGGATATTTCTTCACATTATTAGACTGCAGCTAGCTGGAGATCATTACAAAGCCCTAAATCGACAACTGTCACATTGTCTTTGTGAAGTGGGTGAGATCAAGCTCTTTCTTCCCAGTACTTCTGAAAGCTTTCACAGTGAGGTTAAGAACAAATTCTTAAGCACACACTCCTAACTGAGTATGAATAAATGCACTTGCATGTAAAAATGAATTCATCAGTTGCTATAGGATGCTTAGAATGTATCAAACAATACATTTTAACAGGAAGACAAATTCTTGATGGGAAAAGAAATAAAAATGAAAATAAAATCTGAATACTAAGTTAATATTATGTCAGTTTTTGTCACTTTTAAACATAAGGGATAGGCAAAGAGTCACAAAGATGAAATACTACAGACTGAGTGCAGCCCCCATTCCTTGTTCTCCTAGGATGCTTGTTAGGGAGACTCGGAACAGGATGGATGAAAAGAAAGTGTTTTGTTTTGTTTTGTTTTGTTTTGTTTTTGTTTGCTTTATGTCTCTCTGCTATAGTCTTGTATCAATAGGCAACAAATGACTTTAATCTCCCTCCTGCTGAGCCTTTCTTTGCCCATCATGGTAGGTGAGTGATCTCCCTATCATCACCTTGGCCCTTGAGCTTTTCCTTTGTCATATTTTTTCTCAGTCCTTCCATGGAAGGGAATTAGAGAGTGGTGGGGTGGTTCCTAACTTCTGACATTAAACCATCACAAGACTTCAAATTGGAGCTGATGAGGGGACAGAACTGGAGTCAGAATTATTCCCTTCTTGAGTTGAACTGAGAGGTAAAATGAGTATAAACCCTAACATTTAATGTCCAAGAATATGTTATAGATATCCATGGGATTTCTATGTCTTTTGTTGTTGACTTTGTTATATAGTTTATGCAGTCTCTCTAAAAGATACTGAATGTTTCATAAATTTCCTTCTGGGAAACTTTTTTTAAAATCTTATTCTAAGCCTTATTTATCTATGTGGTGTGATAAATTTTCTTGGTGCAACGAACTGTTGAGTTTTATGTTTTAACATTATGTAATAAAAATGACCACTTGTAATTATCCATTCATCTTCTTAAGTGGTAGATTATGTTAATTCATTTCTTATAGAACATGTATACATAACTACCTTTTCTTAGATCCTTTAAATTACACAACAAAAACAAAAATTAAACAACTCACACCAAAATTTCCTAGGGCATAACTTTGGATAATGTAGGATTAATTTCATTCTGATTCTAACTGTTGACATGTTCACATTGTCTAATTTTTTCTCCCCACATTCTCCAAATCCTACTGTAGCCAGTAAACTGAAAATTTCCAGTAACTATATTTGAGCATGGGGAATAATAATTAAAGATCTATCTGCTCTTGCAACCAGTGCCTAGGGTTGTTTTCATGAAGAGTTATCTAATTAGTTCTCTTCAATATATACAAAAATTGTTTATAAGGATGCTTAATCAAACACTTTTTATTTGTGAACAAGTATTCCACACAATTTTCTTACAGTTTACTTTTTTTTAAAATGGCATTAAAAACATTTACTAAGGATGTTTAAAGTAAAATTTAGTGATTGGAATTTGAGATGAACTAGATGGTCAGCATAACTTTTAATGCTTTACTTCCATTATTCTTTTTCCCCTTTAGGAGGAATCTCTGGCTATAAGAACTGTAGGAACATTACTCCATAGTTTTGCTGTCTTGCCCATCTTCCTTTTTTGGAGCATATCAGGACACATGCTTTGACTAACAGTAAGCAAAAATTCCCAGGGAAAGTGAATTTTACTACAAAACAAATGTATGTGGTCAAGAGAAATCCTTGACCTTAGAACTGATTTGTTTAGTGATCATTTTGCTTTGATCAAGGTGAGAAGGTGATCAAGTAGGGCTAAGATAACCAATAGGAGAATTTGTATTCTAGTGAGAAAAAAAGAACTCCTATACTCTAAAAGCAGTCCTAAAGCAAAGGTTTGAATTGTAACTTTTTTTCTTTTTCATTCTTTCTTTTTTTTTTTTTTTTTTTTTTTTTAAACTTGGAGTCAGTGGGCTGACCTGTCAGAATTCTGGTCTGACTGGAGAAAACCTTCACTAGATGGAGGAAGTTTTTCTCACAATCTGGCCGGGCCATCACAATCCATTTCAACAAAGCCTTTTCTGTCACAGGAATGTCTATTTTCTTAAGGAGAATACTGACCTTAGGACATAATCAGAGGGGCTTTGCTGTACTAGTTTTCAAATTAAATTTAGTCATTACAAAGTATTCTTGCTATAGCAGTGGACGTATCACTTGAGATGGAAAGATGAAAGCTCTCTGGGTAGATATCTGGTGCACTACCATGCAGGCTACTAACCTCTCACATAAGTAGCACCAATTTTACCAGAAATGTAATATTTCCTCTTGATCCATAAGGAAATTGTAAAAGTAATGCTAATAATAATAAGAAACTGCAGTTCTAGCAACTTTCTGTTCAGTAGAGATTAACACATTTTCCTTCTTAATTGCAACCTGCTGAAATATGCTTAATTGGTAGTTCAAATGTAGAACCAGCCTTTTGTCTTTGTGGATCAGCTGATGAAAACAGGTGAAGATAATTATGAGTCTAATAGAGTTTACAGGCAAAGTGATTAGTTAGAAAATATGCCACCAACTTTAGGTGCTAAGTTCTTTCAGATGAAGGTAAATGCAAGCAAATTAAAGACAATTATGTGTTTTCCATGATTATAAAAACAATTTACTTCATAATTGTACAGTAGAAACTTAAAACATAAAAGCTTCAAGAAAGCAATATTATTTTAGTAAGAGATAAGAAATATGAATTTTCTGAATATTTTCCTCTATGGCATTTAAAAGGAGGCTTTCTGCCTCCTCCAGCCACCCTGCCCTGTCACTGGGACCCAGCCCAGTGCCTAGGAGCCAAGGGTCTTTGCCCAGGCTGGGAGAAGCAGCTGTTGCAGGTTCAGTCGGTAGTAAAGTTGGGTGTGTGTCCCAGAGATGGATACGCAGATGCATAAGGGACACTGTTGCAGATGGCCAAACAGACTGCCACTGACAAGATGCTGCTATTAACAGCATCTACACACAGATCTCACATAAAACATAAACAGAGGATAGAGGGTGTTGTTATTCAGGGTGGCATAAACGAAAATAAAAAGAAGACAGGACAAACTGCCATGACTGGGAACTGAGCTGGGTCAGACAAGTGTGCTGACCAGCCTTGTTTTACATATGAATAATCCCTATTGCAGCCTATTACATCCCTTTCTGTCTCCTCTTCCTCTGATCCCCCCACTTCTTTTGCCCTGCTCATTTGACTTCCCTAGTCCTGCTCACCACACCATTCCTGATATAAGCCAGGATACCATTGGCCTTCTAGGCCATCTGGGCACACTGCTGACTCATATTCAGCCAACTGTCCATCAGCACACCAAGGTCCCTTTCCATCAGGCAGCTTTCCAGCCACTCCTCCCCAAGCCTGTAGGGTTGCCTGGGGTTGTTGTGACCAAAATGAAGGACCCGACAGTTGGCCCTACTGAAACTCATACAGTTAGCTTTGTGTGAGAACCCTTCTTTGTTTTCTGGCTCAAAGCTTGCTTCCTGAGGTATTTCTTGTGATAATACTCTCACTGATTTATGGAGGAGGCAAGTGATGGGTGCTACCATGTGACAGTCAACATCACTTTGTGGACATTTGAAAGCACCTTCCTTCAGAGCTGTTTGCCTCTGGAAGAGGCAGAAGATCTGGCCTGTGACTAAATAGCTCCAGCTTGGTATGGGAAAACTGGGGAATGATACCATCGTGCCCTGTGAAAAAGAGGATGCAGGTGGGCATTCCTGCTCCCACTTATCTGTTGGCAAGGCCTGGAAGATGGGAACAAAGGAGTTTCTGCTGAGATCCCAGAGCCAGAAGCTGCCACTCCAGGGAGATCTGACTCAACTACTTTGGATTCAAGCTGTCACTCCAAAGAAAGCTGACTCGACCACTTTGGACTTATAAATAAGCCCGTACTACCATTGGAAATTGTCGCTGTGGTCACCGTCGTCATCAACAGAACAACAACGTCTGACAACCCACCACTACTGAAGATCAATGACTGAACTAGAAATCACACTGGATCCATGGTGATGACTATCTCCCTCTTGCTCCCTACAAAGGCTCCTTGCTTCTATTTCCTATCTTTACTATTGCCTGCCTTCCCTTCCCCATCACCCTACATCATAATAGTGTCCGTCCTCCCCTTCCCCATCTTCCTGATTAAGATTCGTAATAAACTGGTCGGACCAACATTTGAACCTTTGTTTCTTAATCTCACACCGGGTAAACATATACCAAAGAACCTCCTCTCCCTCCTATAAATTGGAGCGAGACACTTTGGCTCGTCGATCCAGTCTATCCAGGTCCCTCTTTAGTGCGTTTTTACAGGAACCTGCTAACCCACTTCCTTGAGGTGTTACAAACAGATAATATTGAGTTCATTTTTTGATTCCTCATCAAAAATAAAGATTTAGTAAAGTCTGCCTTAAGGAGGAAAATTTAGGAGATGCAACATTTTATGAAGCAGAATAAATGTGATGACATCAGTAAAAATCAGAAATAGAGAACTATTCAATAAATTGTGTTTCTTTCTTGCCAGTTTGATGTGCTCTCTTTTAGTGAAATGACTTTACTACTAGGAAAGGCAAAAACCTGAAAGCTGTTTTCTACTTCAGTCAATCTAATTTAAGGGAGTGGTTTTTTTTATCAAGTCTTTGCATAATTTTACATTAACTGATATAATACAAGAAATTTCTCATGAAGATTCTTAGCCATGTCAGTTTGTTAGTATATATTTCTCACAAAAAGACATAAATAGAAATTATGTGGATCACCACTCTGTCTTGTACAGCTATCTATACTGACAAGAATCCAAGTGAAAGATGTGTTTATCTTCATTCTCTCTTATACAGACTCATACGTGCCCTTTTTTTTCTACGGTGTCAGTCCCAGATTTTATTTTCAATCGTTCACTGATATAAATGTTATATGAACCATGATTGAAATCGAATAAAACATGATTATATTTAACATCAGATAAAAAGATTCTACACACAATTGATCCTTCATTTCTTTTAGCCTTACTTTAATGTTAAACTGACACATTTACTCTCCATCATCCCTTTTCTAAATCAAAAAATCTAAGCCTTTCCATCATTTCATGGAATAAAGTCCTTTACTTCATTTTCCTCACCAACAGAAACTTAATTTATAATCTAAATATTTAGTTCTGAAATAGCACTTTAAAATATTTGATACAGTATTTAAGATAGGGTTGAATTACCAACATGGTAATGAAATTTTAACGTTTTCTATTTTACTGAATGATGTTGGTTTCTTTCTTAACAGTGTCAATATCCTATCCATGCTTTCAGTCTTATTCACTGAGCAGGATTTTTCAATAGACTATTGTAGTAACTTAGCTTTCTCTGGGAAGGATATAACCCCATCATTACATCTGAGTGATTTACTTGTTAGTTCTGCTGTGCACAGTCTTCTGGCTTACTCTATTGTAAGTAAACCCTTTTGGTGCAGAGCAATGATTTTGTTTGCTAGGCATATTTCTTTTAATCTTTGCATGTTTTCTCAACAGTGGTTCTATGCACCACAAAATAGATGCAGAATGTTCTTGCCTAGTTGTACTAACATTTCAGTTTAGAATTGCAAAATTGTAGCAATTCATACTAGATGACATTTGCATTCTCTTTTGAGTAAAATTCTGATCTAGAGATATAATTGTAAATCTTCTATAATCGTATTGGGTTATACTTCAATGCTTGCATGGAAATTAAAACGAGCTTCTTTTGATTAATTGTGTTTCTGCATCTCATGTCACTTCGAAATGCAAATAATGTCAGTAATTCCACCAATTCAACGCTAGATAACCCAGCTTTTATTGCAAATTTTAAGAGAAATTGTCCAATTTTTGTCCCTAATCTATATGTACAGCTTGCTGTAGTTCTAAAACAGTTTTCTATGTGACGCCATCTGTGCTGTGAATTACTAGTCTGGTTTGTGCTCTTAGTCTATCAGTCTGTATTAAAAGGAGAAGAGAGCACATCATAGAACTAAGATGTTAGATATGTTGGATGTTAGAATGTCCAAGCCTGAACAGTGATGAAGACTGTGGGTCCATGTTTACTTTTTGTTCAAAGTAGACATTTCTTCTTTGAAGAAATACGGAGTGTCACAGAATTTTCAGTACCATTTGCACTTCTCTGTGAGACCCTTGGCCAGTGACAGCACAGTACAAAAGGGACAAAAAATAACCACTATCAATACACGTATCTTCATTATGCCATCTATTACATTGAAATCATATAGTTAAGAAGGCTTGATCATAGAATGACTTGGGCTGGAAGGAACCTCAAAATCATCTAATTTCAACCCCCCCCCCTATTGCCAGGATTGCCACCCACTAAGACAGGTACCAAATCAGGCTGCCCCATCCAACCTGGCCTCGAAGATCTCCAGGGAAAGGGGCATCCACAAACTCTCTGGGGAAACCTGTTCCAGCACATTACCATGCTCTCTGTGAAAAATTTCCCCCTGATATCTAACCTAAATTTCACTCCTTTTAGTTTAAAGCCATTCTCCCTTCTTCTATCGCTGTCTACCCATGTCAAAAGCTGATTTTCCTTCTGATTATCAGCTCCCTTAACATACTGGAAGGCTGCAATGAGGCCTCCCCAGAGCCTTCATTTCCCCAGGCTAAACAAGCCCATCCACCTCAGCTTGTCTTCATAGGAGAAGTAATTTTACTCTCTGATCAACCCTGGGGTCCTCCCCTGGATCAGCTCCAGCAGCTGCACATTCTTCCTGTACTGGGGGCCTCAGGCCTGAACACAGTACTCCAAAAGGGACCTCACAGGGGCAGAATGGAGTGGGAAAATCTCTCTCTCTGCTGCCCATTCCTCTTCTGATACAGTCCAAGGTACTGGTGGTCTTCTTGGCTGAAAGCACACAATGATAGCTCACGTCCAGATTTTCAGGACCCCAAAATCTTTCTCTGTGGGGCTGTTATTAGCGAATTCTTCTACCAATCTGTACACATATCTGGGATTTTCCTGACCCAAGTTCAACACCTCACATTTCTTTAATTCTACCTGTAAAGCGTTGCTTCATCTTGCCAACCGTATTTCAACACATTTTCTCACATTTCCACACCATAATATAAGAATACCTAGAATACTATCCATACATATTTCAGCTAGGACTCATATTGTCGTACATGTTAAAACATGTTATTTTCCTTCAAAATGATCTTGTGTGTGTTGGATCTCTTTGAAAATATCCATATTTAATAGCAGTAATACTAAATAACAGTGTAGATGGGAAAAGTTTTTGTATACATTATAATTTAGTTGATGAATGTACAGTTATTTAAAGAGCATAAATATAAAAAAGTGAAAGGATTTATTTTTGCGACTACAAAAAACATTAGTAGAAATAAGTGTCTATGATAAAATGGACAAATAAGATATGTCAGGCATTGAACTTGTATCTGAAGGTAGTGATAAGCACTCTAACAGTTTGAGATTTTTGAAAGTACAGTAGGCCAAAGATGGCCTCAAGTCAGACAGAAAACCATTTGACATTTGGCAGGGAGACAAGCGAAAAGTGCTAGCAGATCAATTTTGTGTCTTAGATTTAAGACTAGATAAAAGTATTCTCCAAGCTACTGACAAAGTTATAGAACTAAAAAATACATTAAAAAAAAAAGGGGGGGGGGGGGGGGGGGAAGGGATAGAGAGACACACAATAAGGAAAATGAAGGAAAATGTAGCACTGATTTCAATGGAAATACTATAAAATGTTAGGACTAAAGTTAACCATGCCTGATACATTTTCCTTGAGATTCTTATTTAGATGTAGAAAAGTTTGGAGGGCCAGCCCCATAGAGTGGTGATGAATGGAATGAAATCCTGCTGGTGACCAAATAGAAGTACTGTTCCCAAGGAGTCAAGTCTTGGAGCCCATCCTGTTAAACATCTTTATTGACCTGGATGAGGGGATTGAATGCACATTCAGTAAGCTTGCAGATAATACTAAGATGGGGGGAAGCGTCGATCTGCCTGGGGGTAGGAAGGCCGTTCAGAGGAATCTGGGACAGGCTGGATTGCTTATCTGAGGCCAGTGGGATGAAGGTCAACAAGACCACGTGCTGGGTCCTGCACTTTGGCCACAACAACCCCAGACAACTTTATAGGCTTGAGATGGAGTGGCTGGAAGACTGTGTGGAAGAAAAGGACCGGTAGTTGAACAGCTGGACTGGAAGATCTTGAACGTCTTTTCCAACCTTGGTAATTCTATCATTCTATGATTCCATGAAGGTTCATGTTGGAGTGGATTCCAAAGAGTGGCCTCATGTGTTATGAACATGTAAGCCAGAAACTCTTTTTAAAAAGCCTTTGTTCAGAGTGTCTAAAAACACACAGTTTCACTGAAGGAATCTGAAAGTCCATATGAGATGAAATCATCAAAAGCCACCATAAAAAGTCTGAGATATTTTTACATGACAATACATATAAATACTTTCTAAAAGTACAGCTCTTGTCTTTTTTTTTTGTTTGTTTGTTTTGTTTTTGTTGTTGTTGTTGTTGTTTTCTCTAAGGGTTGCTTAGTACACTTCAGTGTAGTTTGAGCCATACCAGAGTGAAAGAACAGATTACATTGAAGCTGAGTTTGTAATCACAGAATCACAGAATCACAGAATTATCGAGGTTGGAAAAGACCTAGAAGATCATCCATCACATTACTAAGTCAGGCTTTCATATGTTTTAGGTTTCTTAAAGGACAAGTGGAGAATATTTCAGTCTTGCATCCTGCCTGATAACTAGATCCTGAGTAGTAGAAGTACTTTGTTGAAAGTGTTTGTTGAAACTCGCTGACTGAGAATTATGAGCAGTTCAAGTATTTCTTACATGAGTTCTGTAATCAACAAGTAAAAATATTGAAAGGTATGGTCTTCCTATTCTTTTAGGTGTCTATCTTCAAAAAGATGTGCTGTGGCTTAACCTAGCAGGCATCTCAGCATCACACATCTGCTTGCTCATTCTCCTCAGGTGGTATAATAAATATATTTTATATATATAAATTTATTCCAATATATAATTGGAAATACAAAAGTGTGAGGTAAAGACAACTGACAAGGTAAAGCAAAAGCCTCCACATGTACAAATAAACCAAAACAAGGAATTCATTCACTGTTTCCCACCAGCAGGCAGATGTCCAACCACTTCCAGGAAAGTGGGACTACCAAGTGTAATGTTTTCTTTGGAACACTAACACCAGAAGTTATTTTTCCAGAGCATGATGCCCTATCTTCTGGAGTATCTCTTTAATCAGCTTTGATCAACTGTTCTGGATGCGCCACCACTGATCTCCAGGTGCACCTCCACCCTCCTCTCTGGCAAGGCTGTGGGAGAAGCTGAAATGTCCTTGATTTACTGTAAACATTGCTCAGTAGCAACAAAAAACATTGGTGTGCTATCAGGGTCATAAATAACAAATATATATATATGAAAAAAATTTTTTTTTCACTTTTTTTTTTTTTTTGTCACTAAAGTTCCATTAAAGAAAACCTTCTTTTAGATAACACAGATGTGCATTCATACCATTTTTACACAGTTGATTTTCAAAATGCCCAGCAGAAGCAGATTAATAATTTATTTGACAACTTCTAGATATGAAAGAAGGAAGAAAAATCTTTTTTAAATTTTTTTTCCAAGAATTTCCATATTTGCACTCAACACAACTTATTATTCAATGACAGTTCAAGGTGTATTGACCCCCACTCCTTTAAAGTAAAATGTGCTTCTAATTCTAGAAGGGTTTATCCTTTGTTTTTCTTATCTAAATCTGAAAAGTTTGGTTTTGCTGTGAAGACTGAATAATTAGTCTATTTCAAGGACCATTGAAAGGTGCTTATTCAGACAACTTTGAAATATGTTGCACTTCACCAATTATATTTTTTTCTAGTATTTCACTCCATATTGTTGTACTCTTATTGTTTTTAAATAGGTCTGCGGCACTCTTTAGTGATTTAAAGGAAAAAAAAAACTATAAATATATTTATGCATGAACAAATGAAATTCCATATGTTTTCTAATGCACAAAAATAATTGTTATGCAAGAAAATTATTTGGTAAGCACGATCAGTAGAAAAACAAGATATTGGAGAAAATGCAAAAAAAAAAAAGTCACTGCAGATTATTCTTTTTTTTCTGTGAATATTACTATCAATTTGGAAATCACATGATTCTAACACATACCTTTTAGACTTTCTTTTGTTGCTTGTAAAGGTTCTTCATTGTAGATAGGTGCATTTGTATACACACAGAGTAATTTACAAGTAGTTCATGCCAATCTTAGTATTTGTTTTACAGATTTCTATGATGGGTATTCTGAGATATCACAGCCAGCCCTGGGCAACTAATCTCAAGACATTGCTATCCACAAAGCATGAAGGATTTAGAAAACTGGAAACAAAGGATTTAGAGAGGAGTAAGTGGAAAACTAAAAGGTTAGAAAATCATCTTGGTGCATGGAATTCTTAGTTAATTTGTTCTATCCAACTTACTAATTCATAGGAATAGTGTAACTTGGTCACAGCATCTTAACAAGGCTAGGATATTTTTCTTAGTCTATCAGAAAGCAAGTTAATTAAAACCATTGGCTAGAATTAAAATCATTGGCATAAAAAAACATGTATGTCTCCAGAAATAAATCTATTCAATTATTAGAGTAGATCATGAAGAATGTTCTGAATTGTCAATCAATTTCCTGACCATTACTGAATATACTGCATCTTCTTTTTTCCTTTCCTTTCCTTTCCTTTCCTTTCCTTTCCTTTCCTTTCCTTTCCTTTCCTTTCCTTTCCTTTCCTTTCCTTTCCTTTCCTTTCCTTTCCTTTCCTTTCCTTTCCTTTCCTTTCCTTTCCTTTCCTTTCCTTTCCTTTCCTTTCCTTTCCTTTCCTTTCCTTTCCTTTCTTTTTTAGAGTTGTCAAAGTGTATACCTTAATTCAAGCACAGCTCTTGAGTCGGGAGATGGGTGTGCTATAAAGGTATTATAAAGCAAATGCACATCTGACCATAAAATTTAAGGGGACACATCCAAGGCAAAACATATTGGATTGACGTGATATGGCCAAATGTCTCTATGGTAGCAGAGAACTGAGACTGATATTTTATCTTTGAAATCTCAATTTTTCTTTCTTTCTCAATTAGACCTAAACACCTCCTCCCTGATATTAACACAGTTCTGGGCCTTACTTTGTTTAATCACTGTGTAATTACATCTTTTTTCACATGTTCTTAGACTTGTCTTTTTTTCCTATTATTTTTCACTGAAGATTGAAGGGATGACCTACATCTTCAGGATGCATTTTTCTTTCTGGCTTCATATCCTGATGTGTGTGATCAGCAGCAACATTAGGGGCATTATCAATATGAAATCTATCCAATCCCTCAAAGTAGTGGCATGGATTTCAAAATGATATATGGAATATCTGTTGCAAGTGAAAATGGATAAATCTAGCTATATTCTATGCCTCAAAAAAAATAAAATAAAATAAAAAAATCTCAGCTGAACTTAGGGAACAAAAATTCCCTAAGGCTCTCTCGTACTGAACATGATCTATTTTAGGTCTGCAACAACCCTCTCTGTATTAATCACTATGTGATGAAATGGCCTCTGCCAGATCCAGGATACTAATATAGAAACTAAGTCTAAGTGAGAAAGGTAAAAGAGGGACTATGCATTTGATTTAGAATAAAAGAGTTAGAAAAGGGCGTCAGGTAATATAGCTGATTGGTAATATGATAATGAAAACAAAGGGTAATATGACAGAAAAGTCAAAGAGAGGAAGTGGAGAGTGAGGTCACAGAGACACTGCAGAGAAATTTGAGATGAAGATTTATGGTTGGATATTTTCTGTATCAATTCTAGAGGAATTTTTCATTGACCAAAATAACGACTAGTGATCTTTTTATACTTCTTTTTTTAAAGATAGCACATTCTTCTTTGTTTGATGTCATAAAATAATATTCTTCTTTCATTTCTTTTCTTTTTCCTTTTCTCTCCTTTTCTCTCTTTTTCTCTCCTTTTCTCTCCTTTTCTCTCCTTTTCTTTTCTCTCCTTTTCTCTCCTTTTCTCTCCTTTTCTCTTCTTTTCCTTTTCTTTTCTTTTTTTTCTTTTCTTTTCTTTTCTTTTCTTTTCTTTTCTTTTCTTTTCTTTTCTTTTCTCTCCTTTTCTTTTCTTTTCTCTCCTTTTCTCTCCTTTTCTCTCCTTTTCTCTTGTTTTTTGTTCATTTTGATGTGTTTGCATTGTTTTTCTAGTGGAAAGCACTTAGCCTTTATAATTAAGGACTGTTAGGAAATGCTCATTCCATACTATGGGAGTGAATGAAAGAACAATTAGTGCAGATCCAGTGCGTAAGTATATTTTATAGCAGCATTATTCAAAGCTTGGATCTCCAAAGATGTGTTAAAAAAAAAAAAAAAAAAAGCACATGCTTTAAGTAAAGCCAAGAATTTATTGTTCCTACAGTTTAAAGCTGAACAGTCTAAATCAAGAATTGCTGTTAGCCTTGTTCCAATTGTTCCAGGAGAAGGAAAAAAAAAAAAAAAAAAAAGAGAGAAAAGAAATAAAAATACAGATAAAATTGTTAAACGCATGTTTGATTTCTACCATTTTTCTCTTTCTGTGTGCTTTCCCAGGCCATAAGGCTGGTAATTGCCTTCAAATATTCAAATGGTGAGTGTTGCATTGAAAGCATTCCCCAAACCCAAGAACTACAGATTACTGACTCTCCTGCACACTGGGGGAAAAAAATTAGAAATTTATTTTATACAACTGAAGACATAAAATGCAGTAGTGAATGAGAGAGTATCCATAATACCATTCCACGAAATAAATCAGGCAACTATATTAAAGGAAGGAAAATTCAAAATAAAGTAAACACAAGGAAGAGTTACTAGAGCAAATACAAACTGAAGAGCTTTTCATGGGAGAAATTGTTATCATACCTTACAAACTTGACTTAAACAAGTTAAAAACAGACTGAATAAAGAAGATCGAGACTGCCAGGGATGAAGGAAAGACAGGCTGTACTATAGAAGTGGATCTTCAGTGACTAATGGACAATATTTATCATTTCCCTAAAGGGCAAGGGAGGGAAGTAGAGGGCTTACAAAATTTACCTTCATATATTTCATTTAAAAAAATAAATAAAAAATGTAACTCTTTCTATCAATCTATATTAGACTAATCTAGTATTTTTTCAACAGTTTGTCCTAAAATCATGTATAAAACATTAACATAAGTAACAGCTGACACTTCTTCCCTTGAATAGCATCACACCGTGCTTTGACTAATATATAAAGCATGTTCTAAAATCAAAATATTAACCTGAAAAGAAGCTACTCTGCGAAACAAAGCTGAGGCCAAATTTATCCTTTCAGAGGAGAACAGTGGGGACACTTCAAGCCAACTGTGAAACAGTAGTTCTTATATTGAAATACTTTTACTCCAAATTTTATGAAATATAGACTTCCATAGCAGAATATTTTGCTTTTCCACATGTTAGGAATCAAGTCTATACGTTCAAAACAACTGTTAGAGAATTAGTATTTAATTTTATTGTTTGCTTGTTTGTTTTCTCTGTTCCAGATGAAGTCCCTTGATGCCATGAAGCAAATTATATTCTGCCTTTGATAGAAAATGATAAAAATCAGAAGTCTGTTAATCACGAGAAAATGATGCCATGCGTTTGAAAGTTATAAAATAGTTTTCCAAATAGATATGATAAATAAATCAGCATTGTTATAAGATCTTTGCGATTCTTAGTTACACTGTCCCTTTAAAGTCTCATTAATGTAACTAAAACTAGAAATTATTCAGTTCCACTCCAGTTGTTTCAAAGGGGTTTATTATGTGCTTTTTCCCTTGGAGCGTTAATTTACCCATTCAATACATCAGAGCTGTGACACTGAGAGGGGGCAAAATTATATACCAACACAATTGCTTCTAGAAAATAAGATGACATTTCAAATTGTTTAAAATAACACAGATTGATTTGTATATTGGATAAGTTCTTTAATATTGATGGCAATTTTTATTCTAAGAGAAAATTTTAAATAATTAATTTATTAAAAGATACTATAATTCATTTACAGACACATTGATAATAACTGCCTAAAGTGTCTTACAGTACTCCTGTTCATTTTTTTTTATTCATATTTGCACAAAGTAATGTGAAACAACATATTGTGTTCTTATAATTAAAAGGCCTTACGCCAATTGCTTCTATTAAACTATAGCTGTCTTGTTCAAGAAGAGTGCTTTCTCATCATTAAGGACTCTGTTGCCCCGTTCATCTAATAAAAGTCACTTTCCTTGGTATCAATAGGATTTTAAACACGGGAAACTATTTATCCACCAATATGAAGGCTTCTGCTTGACTTACATGTTCAAATCTGTCCTCAGATGCCCCTCAAGTGATGACCAGATCTTTCATTAGAGTTCAGTGGATGCATGTATGTTACTTTGAGATCCAAACAAAAAACACGTTCCCCAAACTGATGATGCTGCTCAAAAATATTCAAAACCTGCCTGGACACTTTCCCGAGTAACCTGCTCTAGGGAATCTGTTACAGGAGGTGGGTTGGACAAGGTGGTCCTTTTAGCAGATGAGTTGGATTAGATGATCCACAGAGGTTCCTCCCAAGTCCTTCGATTCTGTAATTCTTTGATATTTCGATTGCTGGAACACTGCTAAACATCAGTGAAATTCTCAAAACCAAATCTATTATTGTGGGTAAGAAGAGCTTAACATTATGGCAACATGAATTAGTGAGGAGAGCTGCATATCCCTTAACCAAACAATATAGCAACAATATAGCAATGTAGATAACAAGGATTGTAGTAATATTTGAATCCCAACATAAAGACTAAATATTTGCTATTTTGTTGATGTAGAATTTGCATATTATCATTATCATAATTATTATTTTTATTATTGTTAGTCTACAGACAATACAGCAGTGACAGCATTTACATGCACTGAATGGTGTGTGCATCAATATGTTTCAGATTTTTTCCTTAGTACACACAATACACAGAAATATTGTTACATAAGTGAAAAGATTTAAATTGGAAGAAAAAAAAAGAGAGAGACAAAGGGACAAATAGAGAGGAATGAATGATGGAAGAAAGGGAAAGATTATTTTAGATATGTTTTATCTGTGATGTAACTCAAAGTAGAGAAAATCACCAAAACTTTCTAAAATTAATAGATGTTAAAATATTCCGTTTAGATATGCAAAGCCATATGTGAGACTTTGTCTTATCTACAAATTTTCAGTAAAGCAGCAGAGTTATTTCTTTATGCCAACTGGTTAGCTGTCAGTCCTCCTTGCCCCACTGCAAATAATGCAAATGCAAGACATCAAACAGACCACTGGATTACCCAAAAGCAGTTTTATATAGTTTGCTTCTTTTATTGTTCTATTTTGTTTTTCCTATGTTTCTTAATACAGATGAGGATCAGAGTTAAAAAAAAAAAAAAATACTGTTTATTACTGATTACCTTTCTTCCTAACTCCGAGGAAGGACTGTGTTATTTAGTTACAACACTTTTCTCAAAAGTTCTGTTTTATTTAATGTATTAATGTATTTATTCCTCTCTTGTTTAAATGTAATAAATGTATTACATAGCTGATATTAGGCCGAGAGTGCTTGATTAAGGCTAGTTAAATTACATTTTGGAAGAGCTCTGTAAATTCAGATCTTTCTTTATTTCTCTCCTCCATTCCTCTCTTTCCTTCTTTCTTGCATTATTTTTAAAAATATTTCTGTTATTGTGTTTTTTTCTAGTCTTGTTGTTCTTCTAGTTTCTGTCTTCAATAGACTGACTGAGGACAGATTTTTTGTTGTTATTTAAAAATAAAAATAAAAAATTACAGAAGTACTGGGCTAAAGGCTAAGGGCTATAACTACAGGTATAAGGGTTGCTCTGAAAGTAATGTCATCTACTTTATTATGTTGGCTTGAGACATCAGAGGCAGATGTTGATTGTACAGCAATAGATGCTGAACCTCTACTCCATTACATGTTGTTGCCTTCCAGGTGGCAATGGAAGGGCAGTCTGATAAAATAGTGTCTGACATGGAATTGCAGATAAAACAAAGGCATGGAATTCTTCCATGCAGAAAAAAAATTGCACCCACTGACTTTCATCAGCGCTTGATGAATGTTTATGGAGATGAAACAGTGAAAGTGAGGACAGTGCAATGGTGGGTGGTGCATTTCAACAGTGGCAATAGCAACTGTTTACCTCTAATGGTGCAGATTTTTATGAGTGCAACATGTAGGCTCCTGTTCCACACTATTGAAAATGCATAGTGGTGACTATGTTGCAAAACATTGTTTTGTAGCTGAGAACTTATTCTATCAAGCACTGTTATTGTGCTCTTTGTATCCATTGTAGTTTCCACGGAAATACATATGACACACTACTTGCAGAGCACAAAATTAAATATCACAGCTACTTCCAGAATCCTTGACTCTCCACACCCTTTGTTTTCAAGGTTTCAAGGTATTTATGGAATTTGGGTATATAAACAGGAATTATAAAGTGCCTGTCAACCATTTCTTCAGTCTAGGCAATAAGGGCAATGGAAATTCTAAGACATAACATAGTGTATTTTCCATTTAGATCAGCACAGACATGATCTGTAAAGAAATTTTGAGTTAGATTAAGTCCCTTCCAACCCAGACCATTCTATGATTCTATGACTCTATGATTACTGCAGATCTTCATCCAGAAATATTCTGATTTGTAAAAGCAGAAAGGTTCAATTTCTTATTAGGAAAATAGCTTCCTTCTGCATTTTGTTTAATTATTAGAACTATATGAAGCTCTCTAGCTAAACTGTTGTCTTGGAAATACATTAAGACTTTTGTTAATTGAGACAACTAGAATCCTCTGTCAGTGTTTCTTCCACCTGCATGCTCACTTTTTTTTTTTTTTTTTTAATCACAAGTTATATTTTGAATGTAATACCTTTAGAATCACTTTAAAATGGACACTTCTCTGGAAAAGCACATTTGATGCTTGTAACAAGTATTTTGTGTGTTAGTACTTATTCTCTGATCAAATTGTACTGTGGTACAATTCAGGAACATGAAGATGACTTAAATGTTGACTTTGGGGAAAAAAATATTTATGTATATATCAGGGGAAGACTGAGAATATACCTACTTAACTAAATTACCTAAGTAATATGTGTATTTTGTGGAATTTACTGTAACAATGAAACAGACCAGCATTTAACATTGTCTTTACATGCAGCCTATTACAGCTGGGGAAAAATAAATACAAATAATGTTAATCCTTCAAGCTATTCTTTCTTCAAATGAGTTCTGTTTCACATCTACCTCAATAAGGCTGATTGACATGGTTTTACTTACAGTTCTAAAATTACACTGGGCAAAAATGGACAGGGAATGTAAACGGTAAGAATCACGCACATCTTATACTTTGTCTTGCTGCAAGCAAACAGTTTAGCTACAAACATAACTCACTTCTAGTTCAAGATTTGTTTTCTTGTGTTGTCAGGTAATCTTAATGAAAAAGCAGTAGAAAAAACCACCTGTGCATGTGAATTTGGAATGCAGACAAGAGAATGCATACAACCTCCTTCCATTCTAATGGAGTCATTTATTACCATGGTGCCAAGAAATACTAAAGAAAACTGACTGAATGCAGATGCTTTCCATTAGATCTTTTTTCTACCAGCAAGTCTCTCTTAGATTTAATAGAATCCTTTCCAACAACAAACATGCCATACAGAAAATAGTGTTACAATTTAGTAAGCTTTACATTTCCTCAGTTAACTCATTTTGAAACTTTACACATTATTTTAAAGTTCTTAATCAAACTTACATGAAGAACAGAAGTAGGAGAAAAAAGTAGTTTTTCCTTTTTTCCTATCTTCCACTGAAGCTAAACCACTAGCAAGCCTGAACTCTATGCAAAAACTAACACTTAGCAATGGTGTATTTTTTCAATTAGTAGCAGATTAATACTGCAGTATTTTTTCAATCTGACTTCTATACCAGCATACAGAATCTTTATTTTTGCCTTTCTATGGGATATCAAAATGTCCCCTCAGAACAAAAATTAACCATTTTGCCATATCAGTTCATGAAAAAACAGGGTTAAAGATGCACTGTTTCAAGGACTGCATATTTGTCTTCTGTTTCTTCTCCCAGCACGTGTCTGGTGGGAATCAGGCTGTCAGAAGCATCTTTACAACTGTGTTTTTATATGTCTCTTACTCAAAAAGAATTTTTCAAGTAGCAAGGGTAAATTAGTGTAAATAAACAATGACAATATTAATTTACCTACCACAAGTGACAGTTGTCACTCAGTGTCTAGCTCTCTCTAGTTCTGGGCATGGTGATCCTCCTCCAAGCCCCCTTAAGGATTCAATACATCTGAGAGAAAACTGGATTGATAAAGAATGAAGTATAGTCCTAGATAATTCACAAACCAGAACTCATTTAATCCCAATTTCCTTATTTTATGAAGACAGAGTGGAAGGTTGACTTTAAGAAGGTAAGGTCCTGATGTCGTAGCCACAGTAAAAACTTTACGTAGCCACCTGTAAAACTTTGAAACTTGTGTTCAAGTACGTGCCACTATCCACAGAATAAATCCAGATAGAAAACAGAGGGGAAAATTTGAACTTCCTCAAATCACTTAACTTAATTGTAATGTTGTTTGTCTTTAGTTGGTTTTAAGGACTTAATGCGGTATTTTCTTCATACAGTTTGTGATCTGGCCGTCCTGTAGAACTGGAAGGGATATATAGTAGTAATTAGTTTTCAGAAACAGGTAATTCTAAGTGCAAAAGCAAGATACCCATGTAACTTAGTCATTATCTGGTGCTTGTGATTCTTGGCAAAGACACTACTAACTTGCCAGATGGCTTCAAGTCCTCCCTTTTGTAGATCATAAGTATGAAGAGACAAGAGAATATATCTGGACTGGAAATAATTTGAGAGAGTTCCATTATATGGATTGTCCTGTGTTCTCTGGTGGTCTGTCCAAAGAATCTGTGGATCAGTGAATCCAGCTCAGAGCTGGATTAATTCTATACACTCAACATAATACTTCTCTGTCAATAAAAACCTCATTTTTGAATTAACAGTCAAGAAAAATGCTCCATGGCAATGGGGATACCCATTAAAGGCAGGCATTCCTCCTGTATTGATTTGCTGAAACGTGTTACATGGAAACTGAACCTTTTAGAAGCAGAACACGTTTCTGTTAAATTATTTATCTCAAATGTATAAACCAAATATCATAACTGTTTTTTTTTTATGCTTTTGTTATTGATAAAGACATCTATAGTAGCACTATTTGCAGTGCAAAAATTTTTACACTTGATTGTAGCCCAATTTCTGTTGATTTTTTTGTTTTAAATTCTATAAGAAAAAGTAGAGGATTAGTATATTTTGAAGTAGATGAGCAGCTGTGATACAATTCCACTTCTTTTTAGAATTACTTTCAAGATCACTGTAATTGCACCTGTCAGTATGATTAAGTTCTGTCTGAAGGATGATCATAAATGTCAAGCTTAATAGTTAAATTTTATGTGTATTTTATTTTTCAAGAATTGTTAAATGTTATCATTAAAACAGTAAAGAAACAAGGAGGGAACCCTATAGATATGTATGTCAAAACTGTCATAAAAAGAGAATGACAAGTGTCTTTTTAAAACTGATAAAGACAATAGTAAGAATTAAGTAAGATTTTCTGATGTGTTTTTACATTCATTTAAAAGTATAGTCTGGGAAATCAGAATGTGGCAGTGTTCTGAAGGTGTTTGTCTGGTACTGAGGCATCTAAAAACATTAAGCAGTGCTTTTCGTTTCAGCAAAGGGCAAAGACTAATTTGCATTCTTCTATGGCTCTTCCTATGAGCATATCAACAAAGCAGTATTGGCTTCAGTCCTGACAAATCTGGCTGATAGCCACACTTCTCTGGCTGTGTGGTGTGTGACTCATGCATTTATAAAGTGTATAAGGGATAAAAGGATTCATCCTGCACTCATTGACTTCAGTAGGATGCTATCAAACACAAAGACTCATTGAAACTCAGCGGGACTTGGATTCCTAAGAAGAGCTGTACAAAAAAATGATTCTTTGAATGTGCTACTGAATTTTTTTAATTAGATTTGAAAGAGAAAAATGAGACACGACTAAAAACATCTCCATGTTTTTTTTCTTTTCATTCTCCCTCAGAACAATCAAATGTCAAAGTATGCATTTGTCCTGAATAAAACTCTCCTTCTCTAGAGGGAGAAGTAAACATTTTACTTTTTATTTAATTATTTTCAAAGTGTAAAAACAAAAAAAAAATCAAAATCACTTTGAAAATTTAGATATGAAACTTTTCATTAATTTCAATCTCTCCAGCTTGCATTTATTTTTTTTTTAATAAGTAATTAATATAAGAATGTATTGTTCACACTCTTTAAGTTACTTTCTCAAGTTGGGATGTACAGGTCTTTTTCGTTATTGGAAATCACATGGTGTGAGGTAAGAAGGGTTTTTTCTTTCTTCTAATATAGTCACTTCCCTCGTAGATTCTTCTCCTGAACACATAGCTTCCCTAATGAAGATGTTCTGATTCACTCTGCCACTTTTTAAGCATAATTTTTTATTTAATATATCAGGCTATAAACAGTGATAATTCAGGATCTAACACAGTGAATGCTGAACAGGTTATATAGCAAAAAAAAGTGGAAGAATCCAGGACAACAGAAGATGAATGGGAAAGACAGTGATTTGTACTCCAGCTGGACTTTGAACAGCAGTTGTTTGTGAACCAGGGTCATTAGATGGGCATTTGGAAAAACAAACAAACAAACAAACAAACAAACAAAACAACAACAAAAAACCACCTGAAGAAGTAGTTCTATTGATTATGTCAGGATGTACCTACATGCATCAACAATCTGGTTTTCATTCAGTACTTGTCTAAGTAGAACAGTAACTTCAACATGATGAACAATTTGAGTTGTAGTTGAATTAAAGAATTTAATTCTGTATTGTCCTCCTGTTCCCCTTCCTATTCTCTGTTCTTCTTTTTCTTCCTCTCCCTATCCCTCTTCTTTTAAGGGAGTAGAATTTTTTTATGACTTTCACTTTTAGGTCTTTTTACTTGGTAGCTTCACTTATATTACTCCTTTGAACAAGAAAAGCACAAGGAGCTTGTCTCTGGATGCCCAGGATCTTATAATGATATTCTTGTAAAATTAAAATCAGTCAGCTACAAAGTAACAACTCTAAGAGAAGATTTGGCAAAAAGTCTTCCTGGGGGGTAAAAGTATACTGCCAAAATTACAGATTGAATTGGAACATTCTAAGATAGGTTCTTTCTTTTTCAAGGTAAGATTCTGATAGATGGCTATTTTTTTCAGAGTGCATGCTTTAGGTGAAGGAATATAACTTTAAGGGAACTGTGGCATATTGATTAAAAGCAAATCTCTGATAAAAGCAAGCACTAAAATATGTTATTTTTTACTTATTATTATTTTCAAATCATTTTAGAAGCAATTAGTAAAAAAAAAAAATATCTTTCATAATATAATCTCCACATGAAATTTTAAAAGGTTAAAGACCACTTAGTACGTATGAGTTCTTTATGTAATGGCAAAATAACTACTCATACAATTAAGCAAACTACTCACAGTTCTTGCTGTGATTTTTGAAGTGCTAATAGGACTAAATTACTCAAACCTATAAAAGAAGTTATGATATGTGAAATGTTAATTAGATGAAAAAAGCAGAACAAATGGAGAAGGAATGTGAAATAGGAGTTAAATTATAAAGCGTATCAGTTGGGAATTTAAAAAAAAAAAAAAAGGAAAAAGTAGACACAGAATAGAATTTATATTATGATTACATCCATAATGAAATACAAAATAAGATCTCCCATTTTAAGGTATGCTGCTGGGGATTATATTTCTTAATATAATGCTTAATATCTTTTGATACTTAATATATCTCTGGGTGCATGAGAGTGGCTCGCATAAAACTACATTTACAAAAAATCCTCATGCTTTCTGAATAAAGAACAACCAACAAGCTGAAAAGACACTGACTGCCTGTAATTACACAATCAATTTATTTCATGGAAGCCCCTTTTTATTAGGAGAATAGAAAACACTGATTTTTGCTCTCCGTGGAAGAGCTTTCTAGACCTTTCCCTGAGATCTGGGGGGAAAATGTTCTTGTGTGAGTTGATTGTGATTTTCCCTATATTTGACTTCTGTTGTGCTTTTTCCATTTTCTCCTTCAAATTTTGATTTTTTTTTTTTCTTTCCCCATACGTGCTTTCTTGCATTCTTTCTGTGCTCCTAGAGCAGTTGCATGATCCATAACAATCACAAAGCAAAAGAGAGTGTTTCCGCATGAGAAACTTTAACTAATATTTAGAGAAAACCTGCTTACAGAAACAGGAAGATGAAAGAGAATAAATCAGTGTGAGACAAGCACAAGAAAAATTTGCCAGAAAAAAAAAAATCTCTGTTCTCAAATAGTTGCAATTTGGCAAAAATACAATCAGAAAATCACAGCTCTGCCCCAGGGCTCCATTCCCCGAATTTATCAAAAGTGCTTAAGAAAAGTTGCTTATCATCCTTGCTGATAGTACGTCTGAAAGCTGTTCTCATCCACACAGCTGTTTTCTACATGTTTTTCAGTATTCTTATTGAAAACACAGGTTTTCCCTGTGTTCTCATCTCAAGGCTAGTTGTCACGTTGCTATTGGCTCTCAGATTGTGACTTCACCTCATTACCTGTCTGCTGGGGAATAAAGAATGTGGCACAAAATGTCATTGTTTCCTGCAAGCTTGACTAGTCAAATGTGGCAGGAAGAGTTTTCTGGGGCGGAAACAGGCTGGAAAGATTTTCAATCATTTCTTTCCCCCT
This sequence comes from Alectoris magna, assembly GCA_030625065.1. Classification (NCBI taxonomy): domain Eukaryota; kingdom Metazoa; phylum Chordata; class Aves; order Galliformes; family Phasianidae; genus Alectoris; species Alectoris magna. Next base: position 69,784,393 of record CM060560.1, read on the forward strand.
ACTCTTCATCTAATACCTGGCCACATTTAAATCAGGACAAAATAGCAAGTATGAATCATGACAGAATAGGAGATCTGTTTTGGAACACGTTTTGAAGACATATTGCATCCCTAACCTACATAAAGAATGAAAAAGGAAAACAAGAAGAAAATTAGTGTCAAGTCCAAATAACACAAAAGTAATGGTTCTTTAGGAGTTGTGATGTTCCAGCATGCAGCTGGTATATTAGACCGATCTTTCTCATACAAAGGTTAGTAACAAGGATGATACACAGTATGTTTAACTAAATAGAAATGAATTTGCTGTGAAAGTGTATCTTTGATAGGATAAAAGAAATGGAAAGAATCTGTGGAAAAAAAGAAGTAATTATACAGCGCTAGGGTACTATCTTAGTATGCAATGGAGCATTTAGTCAGCTATATGAACAGTTAATACATTCTGGTTCTACTGCTGAACTAAGATACATTAAAATATTTTGGATTTACCCAGGAGTAATAGCAATGCCCTCTTGAATGTTCTTTCTGAAGCAGAGCTGTTGCGATTTATTAGGAAGATCTTTATTTTGCAATCAGAAAAAAAAAGTCAGAAATTTACTTCAAAATAACAACATGAACAAACAATATATATGAACAAACAAAATAACAAATGAACAAACAACAACAAAACAAATAAACATTGAATAAATGTTCTACATTTTGGAAAAAGGACAAAAATCCTGTTGTTTTCTACACATTCTCTGTCAATTCCTACTCCAACTCTTTTAAGAACTACAGTTCTCAGTCAGGTGTGAGAGAGCTCTAGGGGGCAGGTGTTTATTCATTTTGTTCACAATACTTTTTATCACTTTTAATTATTACACACTGAGCCGTGAGGATATCTTTCAATAGACAGCAAAAGTTTGTCTCGAGTCTCTTTACTCAGTGCACAGCATTTACTTCACCAGTTTTGATACAATGCCTTCTGATTTCACTGTCAGCAACAGTAGTGAGGCTGATATTCTATGCTGGTAACTTGGTATTGGTGCAGTTCAGCAGCAGATACTCAGCACTGTTTTAGTTTGCTTTTAGATGCATCATTCATCACTGAATAATGACAAATTATAAGAAACTGCACTGGCAAGCAGAATGATCACAAGTAATCATGTACAAGGGAAATGACCAAAAGTGTATACCCTACTGGTAAGATCTGCTGTTAATCTTTTAATTCCTATGGCGAGGAACTAAATGCCATTGATTTAGTCATGACCTGTTTTTTGGCAATATGCTAATAAAAAGTATATGAGAAATAATGTAGAATGAACTCCTCAGAGTTTCTGGCAAACTGATTTTTGTTCCATTTATTGAGTATTTTGATGTAAAATTTTTATTATTGTTCAAATTACATACGACTTTTTTAATGGTTACTTTTAGTTGAAGGATATTGTGTACATATGTTTTAGAATTCTCGGTCCTTTCTTAAGGAGTTCAACAGAAGCAGTTCTCTTTAAATTCCAAAATTAGTCAATTCAGATTATATGGAATATTTTCTATTATTATAGTATATATATAGTGTGTGTTTTCAAATAATTGATTTTTTTTTTTAAATTTTCATGGAATCATATAATCACAGAATCACTCAGATTGGAAGGGACCTAAAAGATCGTCAAGTCCAACCGCAGCCTAACCATAGTGCCCTAACTCTAACAAGCCTCTGCTAAATCATATCTCTGAGCACCACATCCAAACAGCTCTTAAACACATCCAGGGATGGTGACTCAACCACCTCCCTGGAGAGCCTATTCCAGTGTTTAACCACCCTTTCTGTAAGGAAGTGTTTCCTAACGTCCAACCTAAATGAAAAATATGACATTGTTTTAGAAAACAACAAATATAAAGAAAAACATTCTGAGACAAATACACAAATGTGCACATCATATCGGTAAAATTTATCAAAGTTTCAGTTACAGATCTGTAACACCAACATAATTCCAAAAAGTGACAGTTGTTTTCTTGATAATTTAGATTTTCATCAGTACTTAAAAATGAAAGATTTCTTCAGGAAAAATGATTTTAAACTGAAAGAGACAAGATTTAGGTTGGACACTGGGTGCAAATTTTTCACTGAAGGGGTAGTGGGGTGCTGGAAAGGGCAGCCTGGGGAAGCTGAGGATGTCTCATCCCTAGAGATGCTCAAGGCCGGGTTGGATGGGGCCCTGGGCTGACTGACCTAGTGCCTGATTTAGTGGTTGGCAACCATATCCAAGGCAGGGAGGTTGGAACTAAGTGATCTTTGAGGTCCCTTCCAATCCAAGCCATTCTGTTCTTTTGTGCACTTAAGATATCTGATTGAATCTGTTCAGCCATTATTTTCACTGAAGTAAGCCAAGATCTAGAGATGCAAGGCTGATATAAAAGGATTGTCTTAAGGTCTTCAGAGAGAACCCAAGGAGCTGAGTGAAATGCTGATGGGGAAGAAAAATAACATAAATACTCATTATATAAAATGACTGTTTTTCATCTCTGGGCAAATGATGACATTACGGTTGTGAAACTTTTTGTCCTGCTTGATTATGAGCAATGATGAGTTACAGAATTAATAGCGTTACTCATTTGAGAGCAGGAAGCTGTAATGGCTTCTCTTATCATTACCATCAAAACTGATCTGCCAAGCTGCTATTGTCATGTAGTACATGACCATAACTGAGAAAATTGATGGATGCAAACCGGAGGAGAATACACTAAAATTAATTTTCTCCTTAATGTTCACCCTTTTCTCTGTTGCTTTCCACTCAGGGACAGGGTGGCGTCTGTGCAAAACAGACAGCGCAGAGGTGCAGTTATTTAGCAGAAGGAAATAAAGTTGTTTGTTCTCTTCACTTCTAGTGAAGACGAAGTACAAATTAGGATGAAAACAGGCCTAAAGGAATTTCTATAGAAACAAATAAAATGTTATGACTGATGTTCATTCATAGACTTTCTCTGTATTCTTTTAAAAAGCACGATGGCACAGAAGTCAAGACAGAGAGTCTTCTTTCTCCTTTCAAAAGCATGAAGGAAGCCAGGAAGTGATAATTTCAAAACACTTTGTAAGTTTCTCCTCCCCTCCCCCCCCCCTTTTTTTGTCTCTAAAGAAAATATCTCAATAGATGGATAAATGGAAAATCTATGATCTTTCTATGAATCTTTGAATTTTGTAAAAAATAATGAAGGCTAACCAAGTTCACAGCAACAGTTTATAGTAATATATTATTCTGTAAAGAACAACTAGATATTTATCAGAGGTAGTTTTCTGATTTGAGGATTATCCGTAAGAGTAAACATTAAAATTAAATGTAGAGATGTACAGGAGAAAGTCAGCAATTTCTTCCATTCTGATGTAAACGTTTTGTCTCCTCCCCTCTCAAACTGTTTGCTTGCAGAATAGATGGCTATTCAGCAGTTTCCCACTTTTTTTTTTTTTCTTTAGCTCTGTATGATAAATGTCAAGATCATTTGTTTGTTTCCTGCAATGATTATAGATTTTGTCAGCAACTTAACTTGAAGGCAAACACAAGGAAACTGAAGGGCTCAGGCAGGAGATGGTAGGTTTTGCTCCTGATATAAGCTGACTTCAAACAGTGAAAATAGTACTAAAATAGACCCATCAAAAAGAAAAAAAAGAAAAAAAAAAAGGAAAAGAAAAAGAAAAAGAATAAAATAATAATAGTGTATAATTCAGGTGCAATTTGCAGTACAGAGGAATAGCCTGTGAGAAGATAAAAAGGAGAGATACCAGCGCTACTGCTAAATGGAAGACACAAATGTATCTGTTAAGACTTATTTCATCAACAATATATTTATTGGAAACCAATATAACAAAAATTGTCTTGAGTATCCTTAATTATCTGTAAATTAACACTAATATGGCAGAAGTTATGAAAATTAAAAAAAAAAAACAACCTATTTTGAGAAATACAGTACTGTGGGAACTGGCATTTTCAATAATTTGTTTATATACTGTCTTCAAAACATTACTTTCATCAATAGAAAGACTGTATATATATATATACACTAGAGTGGAAAACAGTAAAAAATAAAAACATATATCTCTGTAGCAAAACTGGGGGAAATCTTATGTGCTATGAATAGAAAATGCTCCACTCAGTTCAGTGGACTAGTTTATTCTTATTTCAAAATCAACTTTAGAAAATGCACTCTTTCACCTACTGCACACACTTAGTTTCTTTGCTTCTTTTGTTCTGCTCCTGGATTAAATGCATTTTGGCACAAATGTCCTTATCAAAACAAACCCACACTTGAGCCTCTTCTGTGAAAGAACTTATCTTTCTTAGATAAGTTGAAATCTTTCTCAAGTTAGTGGGGACAGTTAGTGCTCTAAACATGTAACCTGCATCACGCAGGAAACATGCAAGTATTTGCTTCTTTGACAGTTATATACATATACATACATGCTTCTTTGACATTACAATTATTATGGAATTAAGCAAATTCTTACCTTTCTCACTTCGAATCACCTCTCAGATTAATATCAGATCATATGTGATCATTCTTTTGCCAATTTTAAAGATTAAAAAATACATATTTTTCAACTGAAATGTGATGAAATAATCCAACTACTGTATGTTGTTTTCCCTTTAATCTTCTCCCTTTATCCTGGGATGCACTGAAACTTCTAAGACTGTTCTTGCATTTAAGTTGAGACACAGTGTGGGTTTGATAATGTCATATTATCAAGTTGTATGATTGTATACCTACTGGATGATATTTTACGTTTTTAATAGTGTATTTTAATTCTTTGGGCTAAATGAGCATTGTTGTGCATAATCCACAAAGTAAACTATGTAAACTGAGATTTCATTTGTCTCAGTCTTATGCTGTTTTAGAAACAGAAAACTGATTTTACAAAATATTAAAAATAAAATAAATAAATCACTCTGTTTTCAATTTTTTTCAAAGAAAAACAAGTTTTATTGTTTTATTTTTGGAAAAATATACTGAAAATTTCAATATGAATACAATTCAGTGAAAAATTTCTAGTATAATAAAAATTCAATCACTTTTCATTCCCCTTCCTCATCTTTTTAAATAGAGTAGGAAATTGTTACAGACGTTTTTACACTATTAATATGTTAATTGATTCTTATTTGTGAAATGTACACATTGACAGAAGCAGGCATATATTAATACCTAAAATTACATTTAAAATCTTGTAATTTTTATTTCCCTTTGTTGACTTACCCCGTTTCACTATGAACGAAAAAAAATATTATAAATATAGATGCATCTAAGATATTTCCCATGTGAAAAAGAAATTTCTGATAACAAAAGATAATTTATCCTAATGCTGTAAGAAATTATTCTTTGATATCAGTGAAATAATCTGAATACCTTCTTTTTCCTGGGGCATCATTTGTTTTTCTGAATGTGTTATTTCTTTATTATTTAATTCAGTAAAGTATCAGTGAAGCTGGATGTTGTTTTGTAATAGTCAATATTCCATCCAGTCTTCAGTGGTGACTTCAAATTTGAGATTTAGTGCATGAGTACTAATTCTGGTGATATTTTTAATTTTAAAAAAGGAAAAAAAGGGGGAAAAAAAGAAAAAAAAAAAAAGATTGACAAATACGTTTCAGTCAGAATAAGCTAAATCCTGCAAATACTTTATGAATGTATTAATTGTGAATTTCTTATTATGGATAAGCTAAAATTAGAATATATTATTAATACAAAATCAGTAATTTGTTGTTTTGTTTTGTTTTTTTTTCCTCTTCTAGTAGAGCGGAGAAACACATTAAAATGGTCTACATTTACAAAGGACAATGGAACTGTTACACATTTTTCTGATTTTTTTAGAGGGCATGTCTATCTTTCTTGATTCATCAGTGTTGAACATAATAGAAAACTTGCTCTTTCTTTTAGAGGAAACAGATTTAGCCTAATGTATATATAGATGATAAAAGGACTAGTACTTAGACCTTTACAGAAGCACGCATAGCGCATTCCAAAGTTACAAATAGGTACATAACTCCTTCAGGTCTAAATTTTGTTTGCTCATCTGACCTTGTATGAGGAAACCTTTTATGACAGATGAGTGAACAGACATTTTCTGCATTTATCTTCAAGAAAGAATTTGGATGTGAATGTTTGCAATCTTTTCAAGTAAGTAACTCTAATTCTGATGTATTTAAACATAATAAAAAATAAAGGGGAGAGGGTAAGGGAAAAGAAGACATTTAAGATATTCTCAAAGTAGTCCAATTTAAGGAACTATGACTTTCATTCTCCTAAGGAGATAAGAAGGTCATTTTTCAGCTGTGGACCATGGCCAAGAGAACCCTTGACAGACCACCACAGGGTTCTTGGCATGTCTTCGTAGCATAAGGTGCCTCTTCACACTTGAGGCTTTTACTCTTCATTCTACCCTTTTTGCCTTGTATAATGATAAATTACCACTAATCTACCATCTGTTACATCTTCTGCTGTCTGAGAATGCTTTTCTAAGTAACTGAAACAAAATCTGTGCTTGCACAGGTCTATGAACTCATCTCCCAGAAATGCTCAGGAGAGGATAGATCTGCTTTCACAGATCATGGTCTGGCACTAGACAAATGAGTGACTGTGGACCCATTTAGAAGACCTCTTGAGGTAGTGGTGGCAGGATAGTGAGCATTCAGAATTCCAAATGAAAAGTCATAAGTATACATTAGAATAGCTGATTTACAAGTAAGTATTGGACAGTATCATGGTGCACTCCTTGAGAAACCAGTGGACTGTGATGATTAAGATGTATTATTCTTCTGTATGTTTAGAAGAAAAACTGAAACGAATACAGTAGCTATTTTCTGTCATGAACAAAACTTACTCTTTCTACTTCTGACTGCAGTCACTCACCTTGTCCCTTCATCTACTCAGTCTTTATGTCATAGTCCTTTTATGTCTTTACACTCTATCCTGATAGCAGTTTCCTTTTTATTATGAATTTTCAATCCAAATGCTTCAGAGATACTTCAGAAATGCTAGATACAGACAGTCCATGATTACAATGAGAATTATTCAGTTGGGAGGGACCTTCAAAAAAACATCTAGTCTGAGTGCTAAATCATTTCAGGGCTAACAAAAAAAGTTAGAGAATATTATTAAAGACATTATCAAAATGCCTCAAACAGTGACAGGCTTAGGATAGCAATCACCTTTCCAGGAAATCTGTTCTAGAGTTTGGCTACTCTCACAGTAAAGGAATTTTTCCTTACACCCAGACTTAACCTGCCCTGGTGCCTCTATATGTCATTTCCACCTGTTCTGACATCAGTTAGCACAGAGAAGAGACCAGCACCTCCTTCTCCATTTCCCCTCCTCAGTAAATTGCAGAGCAGTGAGATCGTCTTTCAGCTTCTTCTCCATGCCTGTGCCTTTCTGAATCACATTTTATCCTTGATGCCATTGGAAACCACTGACACTGAAATGCCATGAAAATGTCCAAATTTTGGTGTAGTTCTCATCCCACTCACCTAGGTTTAGTGGTGCAGGTTCCAATCAGAGATAGGCATAAGTGTGTGGTTTTTTTTAACCTTCTGCAAGTATGAATATAAATATATTTTTTTACGATAGTCTGACAAAAAAAAAAAAAATGTGTTTCTGACATTTGCAACTCAATTTTCATTATTGAAAATTAATTATTTACCTGAACACCCAGTCTTTCTCAGTTTCTCCATCAGTTTTACCTCTGGCTCTGCACATTCCACTGCACAGCCATCCTTCTTTTCTGTTCTTCGCTTTCTCCAAATACAGTGCTATTTTTATTCTGCTTCTACCTTCACCATAAGTGTATCTTCTCTTTGGGTTTCACTGTTTTCTTATGCCTTTCCACTCTTCCTTTCCTTCTTCATAGTTGCATGACTGCAGAGAGACAGAACTACAGCAACCCTCTCCATTCTCTGTCCCACTGTTTTTTTGTTTGTTTAATTGGCTGGTTGGTTGGTTGGTTTTTGCTAGATTTAACTAGGGTACATAGAGCAGAAGTCAGAAAAAACTATTCCTTCATGCACAGATGAGGATAGCTTAAAGAGTGTTTGCAGTTGAACCATGATGGAGCAGTCCAGAGTTGCTGAATGCTACATCATTTTCCTCATCCTGAATAGTTAAAGATTGCCTTGGTGCAATCATACCAATTACTTATAAACTAGGAAGCAGAATACCAGTGAAAACAAAGAGCAAGAGGAACTTTCTAAACCACTAAGACTTTCCTCATAATACCTGTGATTTCTAAATCTGTATATGACATAAAATACATAAATGCCTGCTATTTAAGTATCCTGGAAGACAGTCATTAATAAATAGGAAGAATTAAGGAATATCTGCATTATTCAAACACTTCAACAGCAATGAAAGCTTTTTATTATTGTGGTTGAGATTGCTTTTCTACTTCCAGTTTGCAAACTACACTTTTGAATTTACAATTATTCAGTTTTCACTCTCTCTTGTAAAGTATATATATATGTACATGCTTCCATTTTATAATAATTAAAAGGCAATTAGATTAAATCATTTCAGATTAACTTTTTGTGATAGGGCACTGAATTACAAAAAGTGGACTTTAAAAGAATGTTTTGATATCCAGATACAGATATTCGGATATTCTTGGGATGACTTATAGGTAACTAAATGGGCTCATTTTCTTCTAATATCACTATCACACTGTAGATATTTTTATCTGTTTCTTCTACTATGACTAATGTGTTCAGAGAGGCTACAGACAAGATATGACATAAATGTTCAAAGAACTTCAGACAAGAAAAAAGTCTCCTTGACAGAAACAGCTAGCCATTTGAGGGTCAAATCTCCCTTGCCCAAATAAAATAACTTGAATGATTTCAATTTTATGTCAGGTATTGCAATTATTCATGCTTTTCAAATATTTCCTGCAATTAAAACCAAAATATTTCTTTTTCTTTTTTTTTTTTTATTGTTTTTTTTTCCCCACAGCCTTTTTTGATTCCTATCTTTGATTCTTTCCTGTTACCATATTAATTTTTTTTAATTCAATCAAGCCTGAAATCAGTTTTTGGAAAATAAATCCAACTAAAATACTGCAATAAATGTTAGGCATGTGATATTCAGAATTAAGTATTTGTCAACTTTGCATAATTGCACTGACCCATAAAGAAAATAAAATATTTTCCTCAGACTTGAGGATATCCCTTTTTTTTTTGGTTGCTTGATTTGAAATTAGTTCATGGAAACTGCATATTTAGTCCCCCTGATCATAAACCTTTTCACAGTGATGTAGGATTGATAAAAATGAAATAGGACAGTTTGCTTATTTGAGGTCTTCAGATGTTCTAACTCCATCATTTGAAACAGCACTAGAAATGCAGCAACTTAGGTTCTAATACAGTACACACTGATAAAATTACCTTTTCAAATGTCAGTTTTTTCTTTTTAATTAATCTAATTTCGTTTGCAAAACATAATAAAAAATATTGTCTAAACAGCTGTTTTACTTTGATTCTTTAAAATTATGTGTGCTTTTATATCTAATATTTGTTCTAAAGGTTTCATGTTCATGGGAAATCTTGAGAGCTTTTAAAAGTTTACGTTAATGACTATTTGATAGATGAAAAGAGGAAAAGTGAAATAAAATGTGATTTGAAGTATCATCTACACAAATTTAAATTTAATCAAACAATATTTTACTCATGGTACAGAACAAGTTGATTTGTACTTTTAAAGACAGTAGAAGTGATGTGCTTAGGCTAGTGGATCATACTCTGTAATAGGCACAAGTTTACAGTTTGTAGTAGATTATGAGCAAACCTAGGATTTTTTTTTACCTGATCCCAGAATTCTAAGGGAAGTAAGGAAAAAATATGCCGTTTTGTGTATCTTTCTTATTTAATACCTGGGCTTATAACTGAAATATGGAAACCTAAAGTGATAAAGAGACCTGGTTTAACGCTAGAATACTCACTGTGTCTGAAATAGAAAATAAACCATAACATATATCTATCCATTCTTTTTGCACAGACTAGTGAAAAATATGTGGTTTCTGGCTGTAATATTTAATCAGAAGATGTAAGCAGGGAAGAAGTACGCAGCCTAACACTGACATTGGCAATTCTTACCCCCAAAATCTCATAATAAAAAGTATTACTAGAGTGGCAAAACACAAGAAATATGGCAGTGCCTAGATTTGGTAATGCTGTAGGACATCAGTAAAATTAGGCATTAATTTTGAAAAAGTTTTGCAGTACTGAAGATTAGTAGTAATAGCAGCAATTTCTTGTGTATGCCCACTCACATCATCCTTGAGTGGCTGGCATTCTTACTTTAGAGTCAGGAACACAGAACATAAAATAAAATGAGGAAGTAGTTTGCCACTAACATGTTTAACAAAATATTTAGATTTATAAAAGTACGTAACAAACAGAATTAGACCTACTATCAATTCTGTATCTACTATATTTAAATAAAAAGGGAAAACTAGTACCCTTTTCCCAGTATGTCCTAAATCAACAGTGGGAACTGCTTTCATTTTTAATAGAGTTGAGAAAAATTTCAAGACAAGTACATGCTTTGCAAGTGGCTTTAAGACTTCACAGTTTAGGAAGCATTTTGTGGTTGAAATCAAAGGCAGTGAACCATGAGCTGAACTTAGAAAGCAAGATGAATTAGCCTTGGCAGGGTGGGAAATGTCCATCATTTTAAACCCCACAGTCATATTTGTAAATTTCTAGCCTGTAAAATCCAAGAGGGACAAGAACTGACGCCAGGGCTGTGTGGAAGTGTCAGAGCATTTGTTTTGCATCCATAGATCTCAGCGATTTGCTTGGAGACAGGAGGTGCAGTCCTAGATCATCTGGCTCAGTAGGTATCGTTGTAGAAATGGAGTCCAACTCTGCCCCAAGACTACTTATAATGTGAACCGAAGTTTACGTTTTGAAGAAGATTTGATAAATGGGAATGGGGAGATTTTCTTTTACAATATGCTCCTGATCCAAGTGAAAATACTAACATAAATGCACCTTAGCAGTACAGTGTTACGTTTCACTCTGTACACTGTCTTCTGAACTACGGCTCTCATTATGTGCTTCCTGTTTCTTCTCTCTTCCTCTTTTCTGGTGTATCCTTTCTTTTTTTTTTCCTTCACTATCCCCTCTGTTCAGTTAATACAGGCTCAGTTCACTTCCCTGTTTGTCACATGCCTGTGGCTAACAGCCCCTTTTCTTCTGTAGCTCTAGCCATCCTCCTGACTCAGGTTTGTCCATTCTGGATCATTCACTTTTACCCATGCTTTTATCCATAACCTCACTTCTCACATGTGAATGATATTCATTCTCTTTTTCTGAGGAATGACTGAGAACTAGATTCTGCAACAAAATTATGACAGCTGAGGTCTCATATTCACCAAATTAGTGGGAAAAAAAAAGGCAAGTTATATGGTCAGCTACCCCTTATTTACATTTTTGTGTGAATCTTTGAGAAAAACAAGTGTGCATTTCTGGGGGGAAAAAAAGGTTTAAAACGATGTATTCCAAAATACCATTGAAATGCATTGGTATCTTTCACATTCTGTGATAATAAATAATTGAAAGTTGTATAATTTGACATTGAAAACTGACAGCCAAGAAGTAAATAATAACCACATATATCTGTATATCATAATTATATCTGTACACACAGGTAGAGTAGAAATATGTCCCAGGTGTCTAAATAAGTAGACTTCTAGGTCCCTTGACTAGAACTTACATTTTGTCAAATATGATATGACATAAAATGACTTCCTTCTCATGCTTTGAATTTTACAGTACAGAAACTGCTCTGAAACTGATGTATATAACAGTCTCAGAAGTAAAATCAATACTGTTTTGTTCATTTTATCTTCTTTTATTTTTATTTTTATTTTTTCATTTAAGAACTGTTCTGGTTTACTTTTTTGAATCAGCTCACGTTTGCTTTATAAGTTTCTATATTTTCCCCAGGAAAAACTTAAATAAATAAAAATTAAAATTTTCAAATCCCATCAAGAGGAGAAAAGTACTAGTGTGCCTTAAGTTGATTTTCTTAACAGATTAAACAAAAATAAATAAATAGTCATCTGCTTTAGACCTATTGCAGCTGTTCCTGTGAAATTAAGTGGATGGTGTCATTCTCCTTTCTTACTAAAGTAACATTAGAAAAATTTGAATGTGGTTAATTTCTGTAATTTTAGGAAGAGCAGAGATGACAATAGATTTCTACAAGATCAAATGAGTAGACTACTAAACTATGCAAGGTGGTATCAAAACCAAAAAATTCCAGGGGACACATAAAGATGAGGGAACATCTCGAGTGCAAACAGAGAACTATCCTTAGTTTAGTATAAATCCACAAGCTGGGACTTGTGATTATCTACTTCTCCAAGATTGCCTGTAGGTTTCATATTATTAAATGTGACTTCCAGATTCCAGAGAATTTATAGAAAATGCTGAATTCCTTCAAACTACAGTGATTTCATTAACCAAAATTTTCTGCATTTTCTGTTTTGTAGTTGGTACTTCTTTCACAAGATCCTTATTGAAAAGTTTTTTACATTTCTTATTGTTCATGTCTTAGTAAACTGCTGAGTTCCAAGAAAGTTGTTTGTAAACCAGCTATGTCAGCACAGTTATCAATTTATTATCATATTTTAATCTGTATTGGTCCCTAGATAGATGACAGCCTTCAATAGGAACAGACTGTCCTCCACAAGGAAATACTTTAGACACGTTCTAGATGGTGTGTTTGGTAGCAGGAGCTGAAGAATATATGATGCCTGATAGAGCTGTCAGCTACCCAAAGCTCCAGCAATTAGAGTCTTTGGTTGTCTTTAGTTGCATCCTGCAGGTGTGAGAGCTGCTGGCAGTTATTCCACTTGTCCTTGGCATATATTACTTTACATCCATAGACTCAGCAAGAAAATGTATCTTTGTACTTACTGTTTAATGAAACAGTAATTTATAGAGCTGTTGCAAATGAAACAAAATATTTTAACTGTATACATATTCACCTGATCTGTGTTGAGATCCCAAGATCCAAGAAACTCCAACAAATATCATTTTTGATGTCTCAATGGCCAGTAGTTACTGGAACACAGCATGTTCTAGGGACCTTTCTTTTCCACCCCTCTGCATCACGAAAGCAGATTTTGAGCATAATCCCTGTCTGTTGGCCTCTATATACAAGATGATTCTCCAGATGGGACCTGTGCCTGGTTTCTATTTTCATTATTCCCTATTTATCAAGTTTGACACCTCGCTTTTCTTGGAATTGAATGATTTGAAAGTTCCTTTAGTCATTTACAGACATAAGAGCACTTTTCACTTTTCTATATTTTCTACCATAGCTGCACTATTTTCTGGCAAAAGTAGGGCATCTTTGGATCTAATTTTGTATTTCTCAATACCCAGATGAGTACTGTAGATTATATTCAAATCTAAATCCATACGATGCAGCGTTATGACACAATGCCTTTTTTCAAAATCCCATTATTAACTAATTATCTCTACTGATTTCATTTGACCAGTCCATGTAAAAATCCATCCTTTGAGAATTTGTTCTTTTTTTTCTGTTGACCAATCTGCATAGAAATCCATCATGTTGTTTTAAGTTGATATATCAGAATATCATATCAGTTTGTATTTCTGCCTGTCAAATTCATTTAGAAACCATGTACATTTAATTCCTATTTATTTTAAACCCTTCTCCCTTCAGTTTTCTCAGTATCCTATTCCTAAAACATGCAAATTCCATTCTAGCTTCTGAAGTGGGATATACAGTGACTGAAGGGTAGACAGCACTCAGCACAACCACTTTCTATCAAGTTCAACTTGTTGCTTTTACAGAATAACCACCAGTGCAGAATACTAGAGTGTGATCCTCAGCATCTAAAGTTTCTGTGAGCTTTAACTTAGCTCTTGATTAAACATTTTTGATACAATGTAATATCATCTTTAAGCATGAAAATGGTAATTATTATATTTGTTTCCATAGAAATTAGAAAGAATTATCTTCATCAGATGGGAGACAGTATTCAAATATACCATGAATTCATGTCATTAAAGGCTATCTGTGCCAGGCATCTGTTAGTTTGCTCTGATGGGCTACCTTTCTTAAAAGGTTTAAGAAATGCAAATATTTTAGGTTATTTTTGTTGTTGTTTTGATGATACAGTATAATTTAAATCTTGTGCCTAAACATAAGTTAAAATTAAGAATAATGACATTTTAGTATTTGAGAAAACTTGGTATGCGATACCATGATGGAGTAATTTAGTTTATCTTTGATTCACAAACAATAGAGAAAAGAAACAAATACTGACCATGAATGATAGCAGTGTAACAAGAGAACCTGGCTCCAAGCTGACACTTCCCACTCAGACAAGCACCATGTCAAACTACAACGGTTGGACTGGCACAAAGTGCAGGCAGCAGAGAGATGAAGACTCCAAGATTTAAAATTGTTATGTAAATACTGTTATGTAAATATTCCTTCAGGGGAACATTTCGAGCACTAAAAACAGGGTAAGGAAAATGACACATGAAAAATGCTCCCTCGGTCATACAACACAGAATAGAACACATCTGGGGTCAAACATAACTGTTGTGACAGCAAAAAAAAAAAAAACCAACACAACCAGAACAAAATTAAAAAAAAAGAATCAAAAAAACACATACAAAAAACAAACAAACAAAAAAACACATACAAAAAACAAACAAACAAAAAAAACCCAACCACACAAAACATAGAAATTCATCTTTATCTCTCAGGGAAATAAGTAAAATAGAGATAAGATATACAGGATAATATTAGTACTTGCTATGAGTTAGGTACAGCAAAAAGTATGACATGAGACATCACACGCAGAGAAAGTGGTCTCTAGAAATTAGACATTGCTTTAAAATAAAGCACAGTTAAGGTTCACAATATTTTTGTGCCATGTTTTGGCTGTGGGGGAGAAAGATGACTACTTGCTAGTCCAAGTGAATATATGTCTAAGTCTGGATTTCCTTTACTATTAAACCAGGAGTTAGGGTACTGGGATTACCCTGAAGCATCTGGATAAACTATAATTCCTGATGAGAGGTAGGAGTGGAAAAAAATTTATGCTTTCAGTGTCTGAGGGCAGGAAACAAAAAGATGTCATCTGATTTGTTTCTCATTTACGTAAGTGAATATTCAAGAAATGACTAGAACTGGCTGGAAATATCTTGCTATTTTTTTTGTGGGGAAGGGGCAGAAAATGAAGTTGGGAAAATGTACATATTGTAAACATTTGTCAACTTTCAATTGAAAAACATCAAATGTAGCTAATTTATTATGTTTATTCTACATTTCAGTTATTGCAATATTAATGCATATTCTCATTAATTACCTATGCAGTTTATTTGGCTTCTGACAAAACTCTTTGATTGGATTTTGTGACTGGATTGCAACAATGAGGTGGATCCAAAAGTAATGCTTCCTATTTTATTATGTTGGCCCATGATGTCAGAGACGACTGTTGGTATTACGGCAGTAGAGGGACAGTCTGACAAAAAGGCATCTGACATGGAAGTGTGGATGAAGTGAAGGTATGGAACTGAATTCCTCCATGAAGGAAAAAAGGCACACACTCATATACATTGACAATTGCCAAATGTTTGTGGAGATCAAATAATGGATGTGAGCACAGTGAGGTGCACATTTCAGCAATGGTGACAGTGATGTGAAAGACAAGCCGTGTTCCAAATGACTGCACAGATTTTAAATTGCTGGAGAAAATGCATAGTTAATGGTGGAGGCATTACTTTTGAAGGAACCAACATATATCATTCCTGAGCAAGCTGGGTTTCATTACCACAGTAAAATTTGGATAAACTAGTCTGAGAGGGTCATAAAAAAAACTGAAAGCGTAACTTCCAAAAACATAAATAACAGAGTGAGAGCCCTGGTGGCCATAGCTGAACAACAAACAAAACTGTTTGAATCAAAACTGCAACCCAAAGTGATATCCTTTTTATTATGCTACACCTCAAGCAAGTTATTTAAGCATTTCCAAACCCCTCCATTATTTTTCATTTGCTTCAATAAAAGGTTTACTTATTTTGAGGTGATGAGAAATACTTATAAACTTTACGTTATTAAATGCATAATATCATAATTTCTAGTGGGATGATAAACCCAGTTTTACCAGCTGCTAATGGCCTCTGGATAAATTCAGGCTGATGAGATTTGTGATGTCAAAGAGCTGTAGATGAAAACATGAAAAACAGTTGATACTAATTAAATAATACAGATGTGTATCTACAAATTTGAGACAAGCACAAAATTATCACGGTATTCTCTTGTATGATTTTTGTGTGATATAAAATACCATTTAGTTGTTGTACTCCTTAGTGCAAATAGGAGCATACTAATCTGCAGATTTATATCTCAGACAGCAAAGAAAGAAAACAACACAATATTTAATTAGCAAGAACAGACTTCCGAACTTGTTTTTTTAATGTGAAATCCGTAACTGCCAAAAAGGTTATTTATTGAGTTCACCCAGCAATTTAAGGCGAACAGTTCACAGAAATGACACAATTGTAGCCTCTTTTCTTGTGTATGAATTATCTCTAAGCAAGCTGTGAAATTTCAGTTTACCTATAATTAAACATATTCGCTGAACAATTCTAAATCTGCAGTTTATTTGCAAAAGCTTTATGTACAAATTGAATATTCAAAATTCAAGCTGCTTGATTAGGTCAGTAGGCACGAAACATGTTTCTATCTCACAAGCTTGGTTTTCGTATCAAAAATCTGATATGAATCATTCAGAATTTGCTTTTTGCAAATACTCTTCAATAATTCATCAAACCTTATTGTTAGTACCACTGTTCAACAGAATAATTACAGAAAGCAAACAATACCCAGCCAAAATTACTAAAATGTCTATGTACCTTTCCAGTGAAGGGAAACCTGATTCACAAATTGAATTTAATAGCATAAAAGAACAAACTATATTTGCTTACTCAACCTTTGAAGGACAAATGATATTGACATATCCGCAATATATGTAAATCCTCTAAACATATATGAGTAACTAATATTGCTACTCCTACATATTTTTTCCAACAAAACTTGTCGTATATCTGAATGTTAAATAAGAAGTGAAAGCATATCTGCTTGTGGAGGCTGCATGTATTAGATTTTCTTTCAGAAAAGAAAGAAAATCATTTCTTTCTTTTCAGAAAGGTTCATTTTGAACCTTAATTTGGAAGATATATTTTTCAGCTGCTGAATTACACATTAATATGGGAAGCTGCTTACCTAAGCTCCTTTTCAGTGCTACAGAAAATACTAAAAGAACAATTAAACCATCGCTTCAATAGGAGTTGCAGTGCATACAGATAATAAATATAAGGAGTTTATGCCCTCATTGTCTTAGTTTCTTTCCTTTTACTGGTAGCCTTATAGAACCAGAAAAGCCATGAAAACTCAATGCTAACTTAATGGTTCAACCTCTGTATTTTAATATGCATGTATTGTGTATCAAGGCATCATTTACATTAGATAATGAAGTGGAGATGGGGCAGAAAATGTACTTCTGAAAGACTTTCTATAAAAAAAGGATGAACACGTAGTTCTTTGCACAAAGCATTAGAAAATACTGTGATATTTATTATTAAAAATGCTGCTGAAAAGTTTATACATATGTGTCCAGCCATATATATCTTCTATCATTACTTAAGGCAAAAAAACAAAAGTTCGCAAAACAATAACAGAAGAAACCATTAAACCCTGCGTGCCTCGTAAGGTCAAGAATATAAGCCTGGGAAAGTACTTTTGTTTTACAGTTTTCAAAGTATATTTTGTTATTATTATTATAGAATTCTATTAAGACCCTATAAATCTGTTCCCTCTATAAATCATACATCAGTCCAGATGTACTGAATTATTAAATCAACTTGATTGCAATTACTTTTAAAAGCTAAAATCATTCACTTACAGGAACTTTTTTTTTTACCCAAATGTCACAAGCCTGACACAGTACTGTACATATTGCTAGCAGAAGACAATTGGAAGTACTAAACAAATACTGTAATTCACATTACAAACATACCCAACTGATTATGATGCCAAGCATCAATACCTTTTTTTCTTTTTCCTTTTTTTTTAAACTATTTTCTTTTTTCCTTTTTTTTTCTTTTTTTTTTCTTTTTTTTTTTTTTTTCATTTTTATTTTAAGAGTTATGAACTGCTGCATCTCTGCTGAGGCATCACATAGGTGGTGGAAATGGACTGGTCTAGAGTCAGCATTAATCAACATTATGTGATGGATCAGTGAAAAAGATGGTTTTCCATTTTCTACGACTTGTACTTTGGGCTTGTTGCTTCATCACATTCCAACCTGAGCATCCAGGTCAGGTAAAAGTACATTTATTACAGATAAGGGATTATATCAGCCACGTGTTGCATTTTTGTCATATAATTAACTTTCCTTTTATTTCTTTCTTTCAGAATCTGTTTTACTACATGATACAACAAGGAGTTGTATTGACTTCAGTGAATCACTTTGTCACCTTTATTCACCAGAAGGACTATTCCAAGATGTCTTATTTAAAAAAAGAAAGAAAGAAAAAAAAAAAAAAAAAAGCATAGAAAACAAAAAGAGGTACAAGGCATCCTGTGTTAGATTACTATGGGACATATGGTACTGATGCAGCTTAGTCATGAATTTGTAATACAAAAAACATCTGGGATAACCAAGTTCAAGTGCAGACCAATTTTGTTCAAATGTCTTTGGTTACGATCTCTTGATGACACAGTAAATTTCTAAGACAAAATACAAAGCAGTCTTCATCTGTGAGAACTTATTTTTAGCTTTTCACATTCAAATCAGTTGTTTGAATCAAATTGCTAAGTTCCTTGTTTGATAGCACTGTGAGGCTCTTCCTGGCAAAGGAAGGGCAGAAGGGAATAATCAGCTAAGAGTTTTGACTTTCCTGACAATGGCGTTATCTGGAATTTGAATTACATTCAGATGCATAACATCTGATGACATCTCTGCTTCTGTTTCCATAATTTTCACTAACAATGGCACTGCTGTGTAATAAAGCAGGAAAGTATTTTCTGACAGGAAGATTCTTTCCTCAAGTGGAAAACAGAATAGTGGGCAGAGAAGTCCTTTAAATGCTGTTCATTTCTGAACAGTTTCTGAATACTTTAAAGAAACAACCAGCCAACCAATCCATCATTTTCCCAACTTTCATATTTCAGTTCTTCTTTTGTTTAGCAAAGCTGAGGAGGTATTTTCTCAGCTGAGATTCCTCTGCAACTGCTGGTGAATAAAGAGCTAGTTTTGCTCAGAAAATGCTTATATAAACAGGGTTTTTCATTGCTACTGTGGGGGCATAAAGCTCGTCCTAATTTATCTCAATAACCAAGAACTACAAACTGGACTCTTTGAACATATATTACTGGATATCTCTTGGTTCAGTTCAACAAGCTTATGACAGTAATTGGTTGGGGGTTTTTTTGTACGTATGTTTGTTTTGTATTATTTTCCATTTTCATATCCATTGCTGTGTTGCAATTTAACAAAAGCAAACACAAAGTTAAATTATATATATATATTAAAAAAAGTTTCAGAAAAGAACAGCAGTCTCCTATGAATACTTTAACATGCACTAGTGTAACCTGTAAGAGAAAATATGCAGGTCACACAGACAACTTTATCCTCTGCATGACATCATGGCCTCATATAAATGAAATGTTAGAAAAACCGCATGTTTTTTGTTTACCACTAGTAATTAAGAAGAAAATCCTCCCTTAGCCTTGGAGGAAACAGAGGTGATATGACTAATGTATATACACATAGGTCACAACTGAATGCACAATCTTTCTAAAAGCTCTTTTCAAACTGAAAACATCAATAAAAGCTTCTTTTTTTTTTTTTTTTTGTAGTTGTTTTTAAACGCACATCTATGTACATTTTTACAAAGTTTCTTTAAATATAGTTCAGGCTGGCAAGTCACCTCTATGCACAGAACTATACGTATTTTACTGCATAGTCAGTCCTCCTCTTTTTTTTTTTTTCTTTTTTTTTTTTCCATTTTTGTTATTAATAATAAAATTCTATTTCCCCCATCTGGATTACAGCTTCATATGCTGGGTAAAAGCCCATAATGATGTCTTTGTTTTAACAAGGGCCATTCATCGTATGGCACATAAAGATTTTTTAAATTTTATTTATTAAAAAGAAACCAAACAAAAAACAAACAACAACAACAACAAAAAAACAAAACAAACAAACAAAAAAACCAAAAAACCCAAACCAGAACATCTGTACAGTCACTGGCTCTGTGTTCCAGAAGAGTCTGCTTTGCTCGTTACACTCAAAACATCATTTTAAGTGACTTCTTCTGGCCTCAACTTTCAATTAAAGGGGTTGAGATCTTAAAGCAGAATTGTAACAGCAATGTACACTTTTCACATTTCACAGGGTTTATAGTTGATCTTTAACATCAGAGAGTTTCTTTGGGAAGGAACAGTAAGAAAATAATGACTGTCCTTCTCTTTTACTTGTTTTTACTTAATATTTGGACAAGATGTTCAATGAATGGTATTATAACTTTTTCCTCTTCTTTTTTTTTTCTTTCTTTCTTTCTTTCTTTCTTTCTTTCTTTCTTTCTTTCTTCCAGGTGGCTTGTGAGGGGGAAAGGCTGAGCTATACCCTAGTGGTTGAATGTCCATGGGGCAAATTCGTACTGTTTTGTCCTCCACTGAAGGTGTTGAAAGTATGCAAAGGCTGCATTCCTGTTAATGTATTTGGGATCATGGTTATGGTGTTGGGAGTCATGAGTGGAATGTCGTCTGGAGACCTTCTCAAAGTAAGCGTGTAGTCAGGCGGACAGGTTAGTCTCAGCGTGTCATGGGCCTGCAGTGATTCACACTCATGGTCATGTTCCAGCTGTTTCATCTGCAATGACATGATCTCTTCATTTTGTATGTGTGCAATATCATTGGTTGTGTTCCTCTGGGGGCTAGGGCGCCTGTGAGTCTCGTGACGCCGCTTGTCCTTCTTGTAATATAACGCAGCAAAAGCTAAAATATTGAGGAACAGCAAGGATGCTCCCACAGCAATGGTGACACTCAGCTCTGTGGAGTAATCTCGCTTGTTTTCTATCAGAACTGTTGTATCCTCAGGAGCTGTTTTATGAGTGTCTTTTGAATGTTTGGGATTGTTGGCAGGTGTCATTGCTGGGCGTTTGGTGGCTGGCCACAATTTACCAGGAGAGCGTCGAGTAACATAAGGAAATGATGTCATGTCTGGAGGGGGTACTTTAGTTGTTGTGGAAACATATTGAAAAATTTCATTCAGATTGTGAAGGTGTGGCACAAGCTCCAACCAGAAAGCAACTTTCGTTGCTCGGTAGTGATCACGAACTCGGGGTTTCAGGCCAATATGCAGATAAAGCTGATCTTTAGGATTATATTTGGACCAGGCTACTTCTTCAAAGCGGTTGGGTTTTGTGTGGATGAACTTTGTGTCTTGTGGAACAGGCTGGTTTGGATCTCTACAAAAATAAAAAGCAATGTTATAGTCATTTTAGAGCAGCAGCAACAACAAGACTCTGCCCCTTACTTAAGGGTTAATCCTACACTTAACCCAAAAATGGGAGCTAGCAAAACTTCCCAACATTTACAATGCATGTTATTATGTAAACAAAAGTCTAAATACTTACTGTACAGTGTATCTCAGACTCAACAATACTTCCTTGAATGAGAACAAAAAAAGGATGTGTTTCAGTTATCAAAAGCTCATCTGGACTTTTGTGAGGCAGTCGCATACTCTAAAGCAGTCTTAGAGAAGTATTAATTATCTTCTCCCAGAGTTAGTAAAGGTTTAGGTTCAGCTGTTCTCAAGATTTGACATCAACATTCTCAATTACTATATCACCAGTTCCACTGTTGTAATTAGGCATCTAATCTCTATGAAAATGTTGAAAATCTATGTGACCATAAGAATTTATAATAAATGTGTGTTATACAAAAACTTCAAAACACAAAGTATCAGGGCTAATACAGGTAATTGGATACAACATGTCCCTGTGTTCCTTTTCCAAGCTATTAATACCCCTTTGTTCAGATATCTACTTTGGAATAAAGCCTTTGAACTATTTCTCCATCACAAATCATTCCATAATTTGCATTTTGCATTAAAAGTAAGTGTTCAGTGCACAGGAACTATATATGGATTTAGGAGCCTTAGTTTTGCCCACCTTCTATGGATAAGACCTACATTAGCTGAAAAGTTTTACGTTAGTTAACTACATAGCAGCTTTTAAAAACAATTGCAATTAAACATTTAGATTCAAAATTTTTTATTATCTTTTTGTTATCGTACTGAACTTTAGTTAAGCCAAATATTTAACTGCAATTATGTTTCTTCCATCTTTTTAATCATTTTTTTTTCTTTCATAAAGATTCAAAATATAGACAAGTCTGTAGCACACTAGGTATTTAAATGTGGTTAACGTACACATATCCTTATAATTTTGGCAAGCCTTACATAGACAAATGTAACTTTCTCTGTGCGTGAACAAACAAAGAGTTTAAAATAAATCTAATAGTTTACTATTATGATCTACATTAGTTTTAATCCTCTCCAGCAGTAAAGCATATTTTCAGAAACTTTGTGATATATTTTACTGAGAGAATATGATTGATTTTCTGTGCATTGCTCTGAAAACTTTCCATTCTGCTTTCCATTCCCATATGCATTAATTTATTTCCAGTGAAAATGATTCTAATGTTTTCCTTTTCTTCCAATATAGTGTTATGGATGTTATGGGAATATGAAGAACTACTGTTATATATTTTAAAGCATTATTTTTTTCATTTCTATTTCCAAAGGCTCATGAGCATGATTGCCAAATTTAGTGTTCCTTTGCTGTTCATAAAGATCTATTCTTTAACCGTTCTCAAAATGGACTGGTAATTTGGCTTTAATAATCTTATGATTCTTACATTCTTCTGTTTACCTGAAATATATTTTCCATTTTTGAGTTAAAGAAATAATTTATTTTCTACATAATTTTAGTACTTTGTTTTGTTTATGTTTGTGGTTTGATTTTTTTCCATATTATACTGGATAAAGCATTTCCCATCTCAAGAGGATATAAACTAAGAGTTCAAGAACAGTAGCAGTTTTTTATTATTTGCTTTTTTTAATAAATTCTGTAAATTCTGAAAATAGTAATTTATTAGTAATTATTCACTGCGGCTGAAGCTAGGAAAAAAAAAATCAATTTCCAAGTACTGAGGCATTTGATTTTAATATGCTGATACTTTGAAGGATTCTAACATGCATTTAAGAAGGAAATGAAAATATTTCTTCTATTCTCAAAGAGCACACTGAAGGATTTGGCAAATGCTAAAGGGAAGATATTGGCCCAGCACAATATATCTGCCACAGTGCACTTGGGCTCAACACATAAATTCTAAAGCAAACAAAAAAACCCCATGATTATTAAAATGCAATGCATTTTTTTTTTTCAGAAACTCAAAATCCTGGAATAGTCTTTGCAAAAATCTCCCTTATGTTCTCCCCTCTTACTGTTTGGATTCAGAACAGACTCTCAGACTCTTAGACTCTGGAAACGATCCTACATAAGACGTAAATTAAACTAGCTCATGTAAATGGTCCAACCATCCACCCATCACCCCTATAGTTCTCGCTAAACCATGTCCTTCAACACAACATCCAAACATTCCTTGAACACCTCCAGGGTTGGTGACTCAACCAGCCCCCTTGGCAGACCATTCCACTACCTGATTGCTCTTTCAGAGAATACTTCCTAATGTCCAGCCTGAACCTCCCCTGGCATAGCTTGAAGCCATTCCCTCTAGTCCTATCACTAGTTACACAAGTGAAGAGGCCAACCCCCAGCTCACTACAACCTCCCTTTGGGTAGTTATAGAGAGCAATCACGTCTCCCCTGAGCCTCCTCTTCTCCAGACTGAACAATCCCAGCTCCCTCAGCCACTCCTCATAAGGCCTGTGCTCCAGACCCCTCACCAGCTTCGTAGCCCTTCTTTGAACACGTTCCAGGGCCTCAATGTCCTTCTTGCAGTGAGGGGCCCAAAACTGGACACAGTTCTCGAGGTGCAGCCTCACCAGATGAGTACAGGGGAACAATCACCTCCCTGCTCCTGTTGGTAACACTGTTTCTGATGCAAGACAGGATGCCCTTGGCCTTCTTGGCCACCTGGGCACACTGCTGGCCCATGTTCAGCCGAGCATCAGTCAATACCCCCAGCTCCATTTCCTCTACATGATCTTCTAGCCACTCTGCCCCAAGCCTGTAGCACTGCCTGGGGTTGTTGTGGCCAAAGTGCAGGACCCGGCATTTGGTCTTGTTGAACCTCATCCCATTGGCTTCAGCCCAGCTCTCCAGCCTGTCCAGATCCCTCTGTAGGGCCTCACTACCCCCAGGCAGATCGACACTCCCAGCCAATTTGGTGTCATCTGCAAACTTACTGAGGGTGCACTCAATGCCCTCATCCAGGTCATCAATAAAGATACTGAAGAGGACAGGCCCCAGCACTGACCCCTTGGGAACACCACTCGTGACCATCTGCCAGTTGGATTTAGCTCCATTCACCACCACTCTCTGGGCCTGGCCCTCCAGCCAGTTCCTTACCCAGACAAGGGTGTATCTGTCCAAGCCAAGAAAGCTGCTAGCTTCTGCAGGAGAATACTGTGGGAGACAGTGTCAAAGGCTTTGCTGGACTCTAGGTAGACCACGTCAACAGCCTTCCCTTTGTCCACCAGACAGATCAGTAGATCATAGAAGAAGATCAGGATGGTCAAGCAGGACCTGCCCTTCGTGAACCTATGCTGGCTAGGCCTGATTCTCTGGTTGTCCCACACATGCCGCGTGATCTCCCTCAAGACAATCTGCTCTGTAACCTTCCCTGGCACTGAGGTCAGGCTAACAGGCCTGTAGTTCCCCAGGTCCTCCTTACAATCCTTCTTGTAGGTGGGAGTCACATTGGCAAGACTCCAGTCTTCTGGGACCTCACCAGTCAACAAGGAGCACTGATAGATGATGGAAAGCAGCTTGGCTATCACCTCCACCAGCTCCCTCAGCATTCTTGGGTGAATCTCATCCGGCCCCATGGAATTGTTGCAGTCCAGTTGGAGCAGTAGTTCTCTGACTGTTTCCTCCTGAATAGTCAGGGGTTTTGTCTGCTCTCCACCCAAGACTACCAATCCAGGACTCACTGAAGGTAAAATGAAGTTTACCTTTATGAAAACAGAAATTACCAAGATGTTCAGACTTTTTTCTTAGTGTCTGTATAGAAATGACAGCAGATAATGATTTTAGCAAGCAACTTTCTGAAATTAACATTCTTCCTCTAGAAACAGCCTATGAAGATGATATAAATATTAATCTTCCTTTCCTTTCTTGATCTTTTATTTGGTAACTACAGGTCTCCTTTCTAACACTGTCTATTAGGAATACTGATTTGTACTGACTCCACCACAAGAGGGAAAATTACTGATACACGAGACTAGTCTTATATATTGGAATTTGTTTACATGGTCATGTGTAAGCATGAAACACCCCAATAAAATGAAGAACAGAAAAAAAAAGGCAGTCAGTCCTAAACAGAAGTTACTGTCTATGAGTATCAAAACTGTATTGTTGGCATCAATTCTAGGGTTAATCAGTAATTGAGTAGGTGGTCTAAATACTGTGTATCTGAACTTGGAGGATAGGCACCTAAATAATTTTTTTAGTAAGAAAATTGAATGACTAAATATAGTTGAAGATAAAGGACCTAATAGATAAGATAACTTACCACAATCACCCTGTGGATATAAATAAGAAATTTTTTATTTTGTCCCCCTATGCTCACTGGCAATATTTCATAATATCATGAGGTTACAAATTATGACATGGTAAGTCATTTCCTGGTGATGTTGAACAGTTTATTTTATTACAAATATTTTTCCAGTATCCTATTGAAAAAACGTTTGCAGTATTGTGGATAGCCATAAAATATAGACATATGAAGCCTGTTTCAAAAGTAATGCCTTTTATTTTATCATATTAGCTCACGATATCAGTAATAGATGATGGTGGCATGGCAGCAGAGGTTAAATCTTCCCAATATCTCATTGCATTCTGTTGCCATGTGACAGATGGCAGCAGAAGGACAGTCTGACAAAATAGCTTCTGACATGGCGTGTCACTGAATGTCTCCGTGCAGAAAAAATGGTAGCCATTGACACACATGCTTATGTGTTTCAGTGTTTCTGGAGACCAAACAGTGGATGTGAACACACTGAGGTGGTGGGTGGTACATTTTAGCCATAGTAATAGCAGTGTGAAAGGCAAGCCAAGCAGAACTGTCACACTACAAAATGAACAGCATCTCAATCAGCTCATCATATCACTCAGAGTGGTGACTGTAATGAAAAAGAATGTTTTGTAGCTGAGAAGTTGCTAGTGTTACTGTGCTGTTTGTATCTGTTCTAGTTTCCATGGAAATAAACATTACTTTTGGAGTGATCTACGTAGATACTGTCTTCTCGGCTATCCAATCAGCAGTTTGAAAAACTTTTTATCTGCTACATTAACTACAACTTCTGTTTTTCTTTTTTTTTAACCTCTCATGTCATTTTGGTGCTTCTGGACTCTCATGTGGCTCCAGTGTATAGTTACAGAACAAATGAAAATAAAAGATTTCCCTTTGAAAACACACTCTAATTATGATGATAAAAATATAATCTGAATGCTTTTTCAGTTCTATACTTCCTCATCTAATAAATCTTACAGTGCACAGCTTGGTTCCCAATCTCACTGGTTGATAGGGAGGAATATTTTTTGCTGTTAGGATTTTTTGTTCGTTTGTTTTTCTTTATTTATCCTATCACGAGAACAAAAATAATGTTTATTGTAGCTTTTTTCCCCCCTGATGATTTGTTTTCATAATTTAGAGTTCAGATTAAACAGATTCTACCTCCAAAAATGCTCCTGTCATGAAATGTATGAACTTGTCTTCAATTCACATGACAGTCTTTCTTGCCTTATCTTACATTTTTTGTTAACATGCAAAATCATCTGACTTCACCTATCACTTTCTTTTCCCCACTTTCAATCTGCCATGCTTTGCTCCGTTTAACACATTGCACTTTATTGTCATTAAATTCTCACCTTATGGGCTACAAATATACATTCAAAGCATTGTTTTTTTCTCAAGTGCTATAAAGTAAATGTGTATGCAATAAATGCTGGCTGAAGAGTTGCATGCATTCACAAGCAGAATTAGTAGGTGACCTGTAGGGCAGATGAGGGAACTCTATTTCATATCTGGTAATGATGACACCAGAAGCATGTTGAGAAATGGTAGGAAATTTTTTCTTATCCAGAATTCCAAATAGCATGTCAAAATGCCATTTTTCTTTTATGTAATTTTGCAAGAGCATAAGCTATTAGTCACCATAATGGAATTATTGCATTAATGCATTTCATTTTTTGTGTCATTTTTTTAGTTCATCAGGGAGCAAAATGTCTTTACAGTTAGTTACACACTGAGTCTGCTTCCAAGCCACTGAAAGGCCTATTGATAATTTATTTTCCTTAAGCAGACTTCTTTAATAGACATTCAAAAACAAACGAACAAACAAACAAACAAAAAACTCTGTAGAGTTTCTTCACGCATTCCCTGATTTTTCAAGTTATTTCAATAATAATAATGATGTTGCCACTCCTCTGAAACACTGGTACACAATCATGGTTTTGCCCATATCTCCTTCTCTTGCTTTTACCTGGTCCCACTGTTGCCATACTTCCAATCAGCTATGAACTACTGAGGAAAGCAAAGCATAAGTACTCTGTTTCATCTGACCAACAGACTTGCTGTTGAAAACAGTTATTCCTTCAGAGAAAAACATCAGAAGAAATGCAAGGTTCATGAAGGAGTTCACAGAGAATTGATTTGAAAATGCATTTATTCCCTGTAAGTTTAATTATGTCTTCCTTTAAAAAGCCAAACTGAATAGATACCCTCAATAACTCAGTTAACTTTTTTCTTCAGAATCAGTGACAGTAAAATAATTCAGGAGCATTCCTCTGAATTACAAAGAAATTCACTATTTGCTCTTTAGGCCTATATCTTTCCCACCACTGACTTGAGAAGAAACGGATAAGTGTGGACAAAGATGAATCATACTTTAACTACTCAAAAGAAGGTAATTTTTAGAAACCTGATAAATGTCTCTGAGAACATAGTTTCATATCCACTTTGTGAAACTGTAAATCCTTCTTCACAAGAGTGTCACTTTCAGAGTATCCATTAAGGGCTGGCACACATCCCCTCACATCATCCACACTCCCTCTGCTGATGTATCTGTGAGGAGTATAACATGGCCCTAACTAACAGAACATTTGTGCATATAAATTTACAATTTCTGTTAGGATAGTACTACTGACAGCGGACTGAAGCTTTAAGTGCACCTCTTAATGAAGCTCTCACATATAATTTTCCACACAGTGGAATCAAAAGCCATATATTCATGTAATTTTTATATCCCAAATCTAGTTTCTCACACCTGCTCTGTAATAAATTGCTTCCCTATTTCTAAGCTAAGCTAGAAACAAGATTTTGAAAAGGCTAAGACGTGGGTTCATAACTGGGTGATGGTAAGTGTAGCTTGCTGAAATTAGCTTTCAAGTAGAAACAGCTGCAAACTGCTAGCAACTATGACTAATAGTGGAAGTTGGGGCTAAAAGAAACTTCTTAAAAAATGTTTAGATGCAAGTTATTCTACAGGGAATAATCATAAAGAAATTGCAACTAACAGTGAGAATGTGGAGATCTCCATAATAATTCCAATCAATCATGCATATTTGCGAGAACCTCGTGTCTTCTATGTACATGTGACATTTAATCCATACAGAAACAAAATCATAGTAAAATATTCTTTTTGGATGTGCACTACAGTCAACACTTGGCATTATTTGTCCATAAACAAAGCTTTCACCAGTTTGTCTACCCCAGTCATCCAACTGATGTCTTATTTTTTCCAAATATATCTAAATATTTCACAGTTCATTAGCTCTTGCTCCAGCTCTAAGGGATTTCTGCATTTAAAAGTACCTGCTTGACTAAAATGCAATAAAGCAAAAGTTTTCATTTGCTTTGTAAAGTGACCTGAAACACTGGATTGTTTCTTACTCAATTAATAATCAAGGTTTTTGTTATGGCTGCAAAATGTCTCTGACTTGAACATCATCTGGATATGTTAAAGACTGCTAGGAGCTTTATGTTTCACAATGGGCATCTCTGAACTTTTCTTATAATGCTGGATACTATTCACTGCACTGCAGTGAAGCTTCAGTTTCCAGAGTCCAATCCTGCCACTAACCATTCACTGGAAAGATTTACAGCACCACTGTGCCATCAGTACCTTTGTTCATTACTGAAGACTCAAGGTTAACAAAAAAGCCCTTGCTGTACAAGTAAAATACCACAATAATATATAGAGGAATGATATTGAAAACAGAGAAATTATTAATAGCTCTCACAGATTAAGATGCTATGAAGTGGTTTTTTGTTTGTTTGTTTTTATGTTTACAATTTTTTTTTTCTGCAAAACATTGATGTTTTGTAACCAGAATTAATTTGAATTTTTAACCTTCTCAAAGCAAAATTTATATCTGAGTCTTTTCTTCATCCCAGTCCACTATTCATTATGGACATTACAGCCTACAGAGGGAAAAAAAAAAAAAATCTTTCCAGTGTCTGCCTTTCTGATTCACTTTTTCTCTGAGCTCCCATTCCTATGAAGGTCACTAAAAAGAAAGCAACTTCCTTATTTTTCTAAGATATAAGCGCTATCTGCCTGACAGTTCTTTCTTCTGGTAGAATACATTTCCTCTGATTTTTCAGTAACTTAGTGAGCTGCCTTTTCTCTAAGAAATGCTTTTTCTTAATAATTGCCCTATTTTTTGAATCAAAAATACAGTGCATTATTCTTCTCACTGGGCTACTGAAAGAAAATAGTTTGCGGGAACACACTAATTAAAAGTCTATTAAATATGAATAAGCCCCAGTTACAGAGTGCCTCACACATGCTAAGCAGTGTTATAATCGTAAGTCACAATACGGGCTTGGAGCCGCTGCTATGGAAATTTGACTATTTTAGGAGCGTGTTATCAACAAGAAGGAATGCTAGAGGTCAAACTCACCCAGTTTTGGCGAAGTTTGTCCAGTATGTCATAACTACTGCACTGAGCATGACATCATTCTTGGAAAAGTTGCAGTTGAACAATTCTGTTGGGCCAATCATAGGAATGCCAAACACATAAGGGACTTCATCACCATGAGCTGAATCAGCCCAGCTTGGTTTCATTTCACTTTGGCAGTGGTGATAAAATGCATAGAAATACGTTGGAGATCCATACTGGGCATGCAGATCAGCAGTGGCAACAGCAGGAGCAACCCACTGGTGGTCAGTAAAAAGTGCTACCAGGGTCTTTCGTCTTGTTTCAGGGTTTTCCTTGTCTGCCCAGTCCGTGTACATGAACTTAATGGTCTCTCGGAGTGTATCTTTCCCTTCTGGATAACCATATAGATTGTCCACAAAATTGGAGACAGAAAAGTCAAAATCATTGGGAGAAACACCATCTTCATTGTCTACAATGCCATCCACAAATTTTAAACCTTCCCCTTGATTCACACCCAGCATTATATCATAGTTAAGGAATTCGCCTTGCTCCATGAGAATCTGAGGGTCATCTGGAATCACGTCTCCATCTATCACAGGCCCAAAGGCAATGTGGTACGTGGCTGGAGTGATGGTCTGTTGAATGAGCTCTTTGTAGTTCTTATTCCGAAGGCATTCAACCAAATCAGTGGTATCCAGCATGTCGCAGCCGACTTTATCTGCCAATATCCGAGTGTACTTGGCAGGCTGGTAGTTCACTGCCCAGCTGGACAGGGCTGTTCCACTCTGTATGATTGCCTTTTGGAACAAACCTGCAGGTGCAAATTGTTTAAATGCAAATCAAATTATATTAAAAAATAAAACTAAATTAAAAGCAGCTTTCACTAAGCAAGGAATGCTTTTGACTAAAGAACACATATTCCTATATTTCATTTCAGTTTATGTATAATTTTCTCACTATTTCCTTTTTACAGTGTCTGTAATAGGCTATTAATTTTAATCTTCCTTGTTCTTGTTGCTCACATACAGAAAGAATTAAGGTTTCAGGTTATTGTTTCAAGAATAAAACTCATGCTTGTACTGCATATTTCTTTTTCTTTAATGGAAGTCCCCTGATTTTAGCACAGCGGTAGTCCTGTAAAAATTTTCTGTAAATGAGTGGCAGCATCAAGCAATCATATTCTCTTTGCCATGTCAATGACTCTCATAAATGCACTCTTCAGTAGTTTAAAGGTCAAATGAAAATTAAACACTCTCATTTCTTCCACAGAAGTCATGCATCATATAATACAAAAAAATCTGCTCAGCTAAAATCAATTTAATAAGCTTGAGCCCTCTCCTCTAACATCATTTTTCATTACTACCTTGAAGTATATATACATAAAGAGTATACATATATATACAGGTTTGTTAGTGTATAGTATAAGTATTATCTATGTGGTGAATTAAAGTACGTTTGTATGTTTTGAAAGAGTATAAGAAAAAAATAAATAGTTCCTTATGGTTGTTTTAGATGTATTAATATACAGAGCAAACAGAGACTAGGACTGAAGAGCTTCTTTGTGACAATAATGCACTGAAAAGCAACCGGAGCTTACTGGAAGATCTGCCTCACCTCCTTTTTCCTGGTAAAGTCAGTAAAAAGACCAATTGTATACTAAAATTAAAATACTTGGGCCTCTTCTACACAAGATTTCTACAGTCATACTCTTGAAATACCAAAGACAGCACGAGCTACAAAAGTATTTGAAGACCTTGAAGCATTTACAAGGAAAAATGACTGTGACCAATAACCCTTTGTGATGACAACTTATGGCACATATCACAAAATTTCTGTGATGTCATTGGTTAGGCTTTCCATTGTTCCATCTCCTTGTTTTTGGCAGGGCTTACTCAACTGTTACTCACTATATGCTATTGTGACACTACCCTGAATTGTCAAGAATAATTTTTTTTTAATAATAATAATTGCTTTCAATTGGGATGGAATAATTGCTTCCAAGTGGGATGTGTTTACCAGCAATCCTTCCACAATGGCTTGCTAGGGCTGAGCTTTCTTCTATGTATTTCTGTATGACAGGAGTAGCATGGAGTTATGAATATGATAGATATTTAGTTGTATTGGGCTTTTTTGACAAGGTTATCAGTTCGGGAAGGACGGTGTTGTGGGAGGGACCCAAGTGGAGCAGGGACTGAGAGTGAGCATGGAGGGGCAGCAAAGATGAAGCATTATGAAAAGACTGCAGTCTCCATTCCTCATTCCCCTGTGCTGCTTAGGGCGAGGAGGCAGAATAGGATGGATGAGGGGAAAGTGTTTTTTGTTTGTTTTTAGTTTCTAACTGCTCCCATCTGTTATTAGCAAAATACAATAAATTGTATTAGTCTACTTATGCCAAGTCTGTGATGCTTGAGAAGGTAATTGGTGAGTGATCTCCCTGTCATCTCCAACACATCAGCCTTTTTTATCACATTTTCTACCTGTCTTCCTTTGAGGAGTGGTGCAGTGGAGCATAGTTTCCCACCAGTGTGAAACCACAGCATTGTTTTTGTCTTCAAATTTGTTTTTGCAGTGTTGGTGGTTACCAAATGGTATCTATGAGGGCTACACTGAAAATAATGCCTCATATTTTATTATATTAGCACTGCTTTCAGAGCAAATTATGTATATGGTACTGGTTCTGTACATTCTTTGTATTTTGCTGGGGTTTTTTTGGCAGGGTAGAAATTCTGCCAAAATCTTAAAAACTCTGTGTAGGATCCCATAATAACTGAGGGGAGTTATATAAATTTTTTGCGTAAGTTTGAGCTATGTTGCAATGAAGTAAGGAAATAACCTAAATATATGTTGAGGAAGTAGAAAAGAGTGTTTATATTGCCTAATACAAATCTAGAACAATAAATATTGGGTATTTTACAAAAATTACAGATGTAGTATAATTCTGTCTACTTTATCTGGTTATTTAAAAATATATGTATATACACATATATATACTGTTTTATTTTGTTTTGTTTTACAAAAGATTACAAAAGAATCATTTTTCCAATATTGTACTACTATGCTTTGTTCAGAAGATCCTTACCTTCTGAGTAGTGAGAGAGTGTCAGAAGACTGACACAGGAAGCTCCTGCCCCAGATCCAAAAATAGTAACTCTTTTTGGGTCTCCTCCAAAAGATCCAATATTTTCTTCAATCCAACGCAAAGCTTGGATTTGGTCAAGCAATCCATAATTGCCTTTTGCAGCTTGGTCTCCAGTACTTAAAAAACCTATAAGGCAAAAAGGGATAATTTTAGTTCACCAGACACAGAGTTAGCTGCAGGACATCCACACATTCACAACACATACTCTCATATTTTCATCTTCTGGGCTATTTTTTTTTTTTTTCCTTATTTTAAAGGTTATGGTCTTAGTTAAATATCTCCAGTGCAGGCAGTAGAAATCATTCTGTATGCTGTTTGATTTGGGTTTGTTTTGCTCTACTGCAAAGGTTTTATTTGTGCAAAATCATCATTATTAGTATTATTATTAAATAACATTGTATCAGTGAAAATATACAGACTGAAGATAATAAACGTTTAATAGCTGTATGTGATTAAGGTACAAAAGCTTAAGAAATTATTTTTGGGTAAAGACAACACACAGCAGTAAATCATACACCAAATCATCCACTAACACATTCATTTAAATGCTTCTTAGCCAGGACCAGCATTCTCCTGACCTACATAGTCTCCTGACCTACAAATTACTCTACTTTTGGTAAGGATGGACATGCTCAGAAATAGTAAAGAATGAAGAAAATAGTAAAAGGAACAGGAAACAACGACAAAAAAATCACACTCAAATTTTTCAAAGGGTATTTATTAGGAAGACAGCAAGTAAACTGTTAACAATTCAGCCATTAGTAGGGAGATTTTATCTGAACTAATCAGGTTTTGTTTCTTTCCTTGGAAACTTCAGGAAAAACTGCACTGCTGTTTTTTGTTCCTGTACAGTAGTTATCAGATTTTAGAAACAAAGAACAGCACATTTGCTGCCTGTCTTGCTGCTTAGAATGAAATGACCCAGAGACTAGGACCAAGATTAATTTGTTTTTCTGAAACCAGCTAATGTGAAACATTAGCCACACTGCCTATCATTCACAGTCTAGACCTTGTGTTACATCATAATTACCATATCAACTCATGTACTTACAATTACACTCTTTAACTTCCACAGACCTTTCACTGTCAGACAACGGGAAGTCAGTAGTTCTTAAGAAATACCTTACATCGAATGGATGTTTTCGGATGGGCATTACTGATTTACGCTCCACTGACAACTACATGTCAAGGTAAAACAAAGGACTCACTCACTAGTGTTTACAAGCTATAATTTCAGAAAATTAGCCAGAAGGAGGCCTCAGGACTCAGGAGTCCTAGAGTCCTGGAGCGGTTTGAACTGAGATCTGCAGCCTTGAGCCACTTCAGCATGCCGCGCCAATGCCTTCTAGCCTGTCAGGGAAGGAGACCCAAGACTCCAAGGAAAAAAGTCCTTGTGGTACATACAAATATTGGCAAAGGGAAACAGATTTCTTTGTACTGGTTGTAGTTATTTTTCAGTGACAAGAAGAAAGTTCATTAAATTTGAGTAATTAAATGGCTGAAAATGAAGGAAGTGGAAAAGAAGGTGAAAGAAAAGAAGAAATCGTATGTGTTGAATATTCACAGATGCATTTCCATAATGTTTTCTATGATAAAATTTCTAAAATGAGATGCAAATTCAGCCTCAATATTTAAAAGGAATGCCACATAAAGGACTCAACTCTAAATTTATAGCGTAGTATAGACTACATTATGATGACATAAATTTATACATGTAAGATCAGCCATCAATGAATGAAAAGTATTACCTTTCATATAAAAAAATCATATTTAATTTGCAATTTTAATTGGGATTTAATGTCAATAAATGTTTCAGTTATTCTTTATTTCTTCTCAAAAAACACTTTATACAATTACAGTAATACGAATCATAACTTTATTGCTAAATAGCATTTGATATAGTTTTCATATAAAACAACAACAAAAACCTCTAATAGTGAGAAGCAGGGGAGGCAGAACCACAGTAACATCTTCTTTCTCTTCCATACCAAAGAGGAAAAAGAAGTACACAAGCTATTAATCTAACTATATATAAATATGCATTTAAAAAGTTCTTCTTCTTCATGTGCCTTTATTATCTTTTTAAGACTGTAAAAGAAAGAATAACCCACTTGCTGACTTCATTTGTTGCAGTTTACTTCAATTTTCTATAGTATTCTATAATTAAGCTTTTATTAATTCAGAACTATGACCTCCCTGGGAGAAAGTGACTGTTGTAACCTTTAAAGCAGCATAGTAATTAATATTCAGAGCCTAAACACTTTTCAGCAATTCTAGCAGTATTAAGATAAAGCTGGTTGATCTTCGTGATTTCGAATTCTTTCCAAATGAACTAAAAAATGACTGAGTAAAACTTCAGTCAATGCAGATATGATGTTAGACAAATTAAGATTTTTGGTTTTTTTGTTTCAACAGTTCTCTGCTGATTTTTATTAGTTGCAATAGCAATTTTTCTTAATTTAAAAACAAAGTATCAAGGTAAAGTGTCAGCCCCACATGACAAAAACTGAAATAATATGTCTGTCTTTTCTTGATGAGGGTATATTTTCTTTCATGTTCTGTATATTGGATCAAACTTTCTGTTCAAAGCCATTTCAGAAATTTCGTGTAAGGAGTAACTATTTGCCCAGTAATATGCAACACTAACAGATTTTTATTTTTTATGATTTTCCTGTAACCACTATGAAAAACACTTTATCTGTGTGTGACTCTTCTGTCCTAAACAAACAAGAATGCAGATTTGCTTTTAGATTATACTTTATTCCTTGTAAGCACATGTTTATAAGTGCAGTAAAAATATTTTCCATTTTTCTGTATGGTACAATTTATAGGATAGTCTGTGAACTGAAAATCCGTGGATTAGGACTTTAATAGAACATGGAAGCCCTACTCACTATCCTAATGCAACAAAGAAAGGATGGCAAGTGCTGAATATAGTCAACACATAACATTTTTTCCTTTCCACACAATGAACCAGAAACACACTAGCTGTAATATTCAGTTCTTGACTTTATACACCTGTTTTTCTTTAAATAATGATTCAGTGATTGAGAAAGGGATCCACATGGATCTCCTACTGCAAAATGCCACAGACAACAACAGCTGAGAAAGAGGAATGTGAGCACAACACGTGTGAGTGAAATGTCCCAAACATTTTTAGGGGATAATTGTTCCAAACTGATTAACCATGCCAGAGGGCAGGAACGCCACCAGCTGAACTGAGCAGCACTCTGGGATTAAGAGTCTTTGGATACAAAGAACAATCAGTCTGGAGAGAAGTACAAAACAGGCATGAAAATTTAGAAAGGTGCAAAGAAAGAGCAAGAGTTAGTGATGACCCTGAAGCTTTCTGTGAAAGTTGCCAATGATCTGAAGCACAGTGCAAGTGTGGGCATTCACAGGATCAAAATAATAAGACTTTTAGTCACGATTATTATTTGCAAGGAGGAAGCTAATGTGAAATCACCTTTCAGCAGTAGATCTTGTCCAGATATATGAACATTTCTGTAAAATATTTCATTTACAATAAATATGACATTGGAATTTAATGCATTCTAAAATTCTGGCAATAAAATTTACAAACTGAAAGTTATACAATGGTGTATGGGCATAAAATAGATAGTTTGAGGACAATAGCATGAGTATGTCAAAAAAGAAACAATCTTAACTGACATCCTTATGCCATGTAGCACTCAGATCAAATAAGGTCCAAAAGGGTTTATAGATCACTGTTAACTTTAGCTACCCAAAAGCTTTGTGTCTAATATTATTAGTACTATCCCGACAGATAGTATGGGAAAAACAAAACAAAACATTCTCCAAAAACAGCTTCAGATTTTTACACACTTGAATTTGAATGGGTGGAATCCCCATAACAGTAATTTTCTATCCAAGCAGACAACTGTAGATGATCAGCTTATACTGAGACCAACATTTTAGGCAAGTTTAGGTGAAATCAGCCCTACGCAGAGAATGAAGTCAATTCTAGTACTGGTAACTCCTGTAGCTCAGGACAGCCTGGGAAAAGGGCAGACTCTGCTATACCTTCTATGCAAACACTGGATGATTCCTCTGACCTCACTGCATTCCTGGATTGTAGCACCAGAAATGTTAATTTGTTTCCATTCGAGGGCATTTGAATAACATTGCTGCCATTTGCTCTGAAGTAACTGGGCGTGCTATTGCCGTAAGTACAAAATTCACTTTAAAAGAACAGTAAAATATACACTTAGGTAAGATAAAGAAAGAAACATCATGAAATTAAATACATTGAGTTATGTTCTGAGAGCTTCAGAGATAAATGCCATCTCCAAAATAATCAAAATCCTTTAGCAATTTGCATTTATTTATTCCTATGAACTGATTTATTGTGCTTTTAAGTCATTCCAAAAATAAAACATTATGACGACTTTCCTTTTCTATTTCCCAGGCAGTATTACCCAGGATTATATCATTGCAGGGAAAGTCCATTCTTCATCTTCATATTTGGTCCTTGGACCTAATCCATATTAAATCAATTTGACGGCTGGCTGAAAGCCTAAATTTTGACTATGAATGTTCCTACATTGATTTTTTTTTTTTTTCCTTTCTTCTTCCCTGTTCTTTTATATTCTTTCTTTATTCATTTATAATTTTCATTTTCTTTTTCATCCTATGCAATGGAACAAGACACTAGGCACTGAGCTACTGAACTGTGTTTAATTTTTTCCTCTTCATTCCTTACTCATCCCTTACACATCAGTCAGCAATGACATTTGAATTTCAATGTCAACACCAGCTGCAAAGGAAAGCTTCCATAACAAAGGCACTCATGAGGAGAGTAATTTGCCTGCTCTAAATGAAGAGCAGAACAATGGTAACAACTATCAAGAACACTCATACAATGTGACATTTTTCAAATAAAGTAAATATTACTTCCCATCTTTTACTGTCTCAGTTTAAACATGAGCTGCTCTATGCTTATTTTATTCCCATCTTACTGTATTCTATTTGACAAACACAACCATATGGTTGCATGTATCATTGCCTGTAGCCCATGTGAGGGTGTAATAGACTATATGTTGTTAGAAAGCTAAGAGGAAGGTAAGGAAGCTAGTAAAACTAGAAATTGAAAAGATTCTCCCATTACGATATTGTGCAGGTTGTCCTTACCAAAAAAGCAACAATTTTAGTAACTCTACTAACTCTTAGGATAGAATTTTGTGTTATAAATCTGTACTGCAATGATTAGTATAAAATATCCCAGTGGAAAAAGACAGAATCTAGTGTATGAAAGCCACATTTTCTTTCTGTTTCAAAATAGTATCAAAATTCACAAAGGTAATTCAACACTGGCAAATGACACCAACTTTTTAAGATGTAAAGGAAAGAATATATGAGAAAGCTAACCAGTTTATTTGACCTCTAGCACACTTGATGGAGAATAATATAAAAATGAAAGATTAAACTTCATTCTGTCACAGTATTTATTAGCTAATAAAAGAAATGTCACAAGTGCATCTTAAAATGGGACACAATCTTCACAGCAAATTAATATTTTTCCGCTTTTGCACTTACATATTTTCTTAAAACCCAAATATTCAATTTCTGAGCTGCCCTTACATAAAAGCTAATGCCAAAGTGAAGAAGATGCATAGAACAGCCAAAATATCATATAGAGAAATTAATCAGCAGGAAACATATACAAAATAAAAATGTTAGTGCATTTTTATCTATTTCTTTGATTCTTTCTAAACTTTGTTTCATTTCAAATTTCTTCTGCCTTTATGCCTCCTCACAGCTGCTGCCCAGAACTCTGTGTCCTGCTCCAATTTGTGTCTCCAAGCTTCTCAAAAGGAAGATTAATTTGTATGATATCTGATCACAAAAATGACATAAGAAATATAAATAAGATAGAAGAGACTATGCTTGGAAGCATAGGCATGTCTTTTTCATTTTCATTAGTTTCATTTGTGAAATGCCAGAGGAGGATATTTTGAAAGTGAAGCACAAATGACAAACATAAAGCAAACTCCTATTTTCTTTTTTTTTTTTTTTTTTTTTCCCCTGTACACATCACATTTACCTATGTAAAAGTACACCAGCTGAATATAAATGTTAAAATCTTCAAAGATGATACGCAGCCCATTGGGATTTCATTCATTTCATTAACTGAAACCGTAACTAGTATGGGAAGTCCCTGAGATAGAAACAGTCTGAGGCTAGAGAACTATTTGAGGGAATTGTTATATAAATTTGTTACTCTTCCCCAAGCCTCCCCAGCAGAGTCCAGAGGTAGGACGCTTTGCTAGGTGTAAAAGACCTGTTTTTTTTTTTTTTTAAATATTCAGCAATACTATCTCTTAGGTATGGCCTGCTCCTCTAAAGTAGAGGTCACAGAAATAAATTTCTGCCTGCTAAGGGTACTCATCCTATCTGGCTCCAGATAAGACTAATTTGAATTTTAACTCCAGATGTGATGAGTAAAAAGAAAACTGCAGTGAAGACAAGTCATTTTCCAGTTTCCATATGAGTTAGTAGATTGTGTTAATACACAAGGAATAGCTGCGTCTTTCCTTGGTCTTTATAAAAACAATATTCTAACTCAGGCTTAACCACAAAAACAACTTGTTATAATTCTGTCTTGATGGATTCTTTCAAATTAGTTCTATCATGAAGACAAAACAATTACCACATACATAGAGAACAAAAGAACAGGTGAGAGAGAGGGTTATGTAAGAATACTGCTATTTTTTATTATTTTTTATTAATTTTTATTTTATTTTATTTTATTTTTCAGGAGAAAAACTAGATTAGAATACATTAAAATCATCTGAAAATGTCCTGAATCACATATGATTTTAAAAACTTTTAAGGGAAAGAGGATGAGAAAAGACAATGGGATGCATAATAGCAAGACTTAAAATCTGATTTTATATATATTTCTAAGGAGTGAAAAGCTTCTTAAGGACCATAAATTTATCAGTCTACTAGGGAGGTCAACAAGTTTCCTTCAGTTAAGCTATTACAAAATTTCTATCAAAAAATATTTTTAATGAATCCAATTGAAATTTTTACATGACATCATTTTTAAATCTGACGTGTACAATGTAAAATGCTCTGAAACTATTGTGCAATGAGATTACGCCAATTCATATTATCTAAAGTATTAGATATTGAAACTATACTGAACATTCACTTTTATATTCTTCTTTCATGGTGAGCATCACATAACTTCATAAGAAATGTCACTGAAAGAAACTTTTGACAACTGTTCTGAATGTAGATTTCTTTTTTTTTTTTAATGGTAAATAAAGATGAGAGCAATAACACTGCAGAATGCATTCACTGTTTTGTTATCTTCTCATTTACTATTTATCCAAGTAGTCACAGACTAAACTTGCCATTAAACAAAATAGAATCAATATCACAGTAGATTCACAGAACTGTAAACAGTTTATATATTAAAACAAACAAAGAAACAAACAATAAATAAAAAAGAAGCAAGTTGAGTTCAATCTGTTGCTCTAAGAATGCCATTGTCAGGGAAAGAAAAAGAAAAAATGAAAAAAAGTAATGGGAAGTCAAAACCAAAGTCACTTAACAAGACAAATGCACTCTGAGTATTAAAAACTAAATGAATGAGAATCCCTGACCAGCAGCCAAGCACCCCCATAGCTGCTTGCTTAGTTATCCTTCACCAGTGCAACACAGGGAGAAAACACAAAGAACTAAAGCAAGATGATCTGTGGGTTGGGATGAAGACAATTTAATAGACGATGGAAAGAGAAAAACACAAATCAAAGGACATCATTCAACACTTCCCAAAGGCAGATCAATGCCTAGACAGTCTGAAACAAAGGCTACTTTGGAAGCCAAACCCACACCTTCTTCTGCCTTCAGTTTAATTGCTGCTCATGGTGTTATATAGTATTGGAAATGACATTGAATGGAAATTTCAATCAAGTTTTCTGTCTGTGTGTGTCACCTACGAGCCTTTTGACTGCCCCAAACCTAATGACTGCAGGGAGCAGATTTGGAAAAATACAAAAGCCTTACTTACCACTGTGTAAACACTGTTCTGCAGCAGCCAAAACAATGGTGTGCCATCAATACCATAAAATCAAAACACAGCAACATAATTTACCTAATCCTAGCCAGAATCAGTGCATTATTTCACAGTTATGGTGCAAATCTCTATTTCAATAACATCTGATTTCTTTTTAGAAACTTCAGAAATTTTATATTAGTAAGAGTTGAACTTTTCATGTCATAGAATTTTGTGAACTTTTAGACCTTTGGATCACCAACACACAATTTTAAATTAGCACTGAAGTGTTAAAAATGAGCAGGAACATTGTAATATTTTAATGTTAATAAACACTTGTTATGAGAAACAGATTACATTTTACATCTGTATTGAAAAAAGATGATTATGTCCTTGCCTTACTTATTTCTATTGCATGCCATTATAAAGTATAGTGTCAATAGCCTATGAATTATGCATGCTGTTCTGAAAGCTTGTGTAACATGTAGTAGGATTTTCTGAGTAATTAGACAAATCAGCTCTGTTGATAATATTTGACTAGAATTAGTAATATCCTTAATACTCTGAAAAATGCTTAACTCCCTGACAACACATGGAGTAAGGAACTGTGGAGACATGAATCTTTCCACTTGCTAGTCTGACAGTGATTAATCACTAACAAAACCTCTAATAAAATTCCTGGGAGCCAAAAACAAAGTTGAAAAGTGAGACTAATATTAAAAATCTTTTTATACTACACATTCAGTGCATATCTTGTTAAAATGATTAATAAGTGTACTGTACAGTTCCCTTTGAGATAGGTATAGAACAAATGGTTTCCTACCAGAGTAAATGATTCATAACTTTTTATCTTGATCACTAGCTTTTTTGGTACTTAAGTGTGCCTTAAAAATGAAATTTCTAAGATCTTCTGCAGTATCTAAGATGTCTGCTAAAGAACCCAGTAAATGGAAGCAGACAAAGTGTTCCATTTAAACAAAAATTGAATATATTAAATCAGAAGACTAAATAGAAATGTATTAATTCTTATCTATTTTTTATGCTAGAGGATACTGGAATATGCTAAAACAGAATTTCCTTTAGCATCAGTTTTTAATTCAGGGGAGGTGGGGGTAGGAACATATATACATAAATAAATAAATATGTGTTTTCTGGTCTTCAAGGTTTTATTCCTTTTTAATATGCTTGACAAAATGGTTAAAGTTGCTCTGCATTTGCCATAGCTAAAAGGGACTCTATTGCTGCAGCTATCAAGATTGTTGTATTCAGGGATATTACATCTGGGTGTACTTAATTTTCCACACTCCAATTTTGCAGCTATAGGTAGGTTAATTAGGGTATGATAACAATTAAACTTCACTCTTCTGTTGAGGGACAGGGCCGCCAGGAAACACCCCAGTGCCTGAAGCCACAGATGAGAGCAACACAGCCAGCATCCCTCACATGTCTCCTATATGTTATGTGGGAAATCTGCTCTCTCAGTGATACACTAAGCAGTTTTTGAAATGGCTAAAATGGTATTTTTATAAAGATAAAAAGTGTTCATGCACTTCTGTCCCCATATACTATCCAAAATAGAGCTTAAGAAGACTTTAATCAGATCAGGTAATCTTTCAGGAGTAACATAAACAGGTTTCTGGCAATTCTAGCAGTACACTCAATATATATACTGCGACTTCTGACGACAGGAAAATATCCTATATGCAAATCCACTTCCTTTTTTTCTTTGTTTTTCAAAAGGAGCTTTTGACAAAAATATCTTTTCTAAATCTTTGATACTGAAGTCCACAGAATATATTACAATAGATTGTCTCAGACTGGTTTTTCACATCATAAATACCTTGTAAGAAATAAACCAATTTAAATAATGTGCCTGCGCATTCAGAGTTCTAACAAAGTGAAAAAAATCAATGCTACCGCACACTGGAATGTTCTGAATTAATTTTTATAAGTATGCATTTACCGTGACAGCAGAATCATTAAGTGTTACAATTGCTCCTCTTAAAAAGAAAAGGAAAAAAAAAAAAAAAAAAGAGATATAAAACTTCACATCATTTCCAAAGCCACAGTAACCCAACCACATGCACACAGAGTTTTGAAGTATAGTTTGACAATGCTAGAGTATTCCTAGAGAAACAACAAATGGAATGTCTGTAACTGTTATGTCATTATCTGCCAAACAATATTCTGTGCAAGTAATAAATTGCTTTGTTCCTAAACTGAGGCACTTCAACAACTTAAAAAAAAAATAAATAAGAGATAGATAGACCTCAGGTCAGACATGGTGACTTGTTGAATTTAAGCACATTATTTAGCAGAGAGGACTAATGAGGATTCCTC
The DNA here is from genome assembly GCA_030625065.1 of Alectoris magna. Lineage (NCBI taxonomy): Eukaryota > Metazoa > Chordata > Aves > Galliformes > Phasianidae > Alectoris > Alectoris magna. The sequence continues at coordinate 69,828,100 of CM060560.1, forward strand.
AGTAACAGTGAGTGAAAAGCCTGGCACTGAATTTTCACCCTATGGTGGGGCATTGGAAGTGTGGTGTACAGAAGTACTCATTTCCAGCAGTGCTCTTGGTGGACATAAGTTATTCTAATAAAGGTTCTTTGTCATGGCAGTCAGGCAAAGTCCCTAGACTGGATAATGAGAAACATGCATCCACTAAAAAACAAACAAACAAAGAAACCTGGGAAGCTAAAGATCAGGGAGTCTTGACTCTGACTGGGAAGATCATGGAGTGGGTCCTCCTGGAAGCTATACGAAGGCATATGCGTGAACTGAGACAGCCAGCATGACTTCACCAAGGTCAGATTGTGCCTGACCAACCTGGTGGCCTTTTACAACGGAGTGATGGCATAGGTGGACAAAGGAAAAGCAAAAGATATCATCCACATGGACTTCTGCAACGTTTTTAACACAGTCCTACACCATGTTCTTATCTCTAAATTGGAGAGACCCAGGTTCAAAGACTGGACTATTCAGAGGACAAAAAATTGGTTGGATAGGCAACAGCCAGAGGATTGTGATCAACCAATATACACCCAGGTGGAGATAGGTAATGAGTGGTGTCCCCCAAGGGTCTGTCTTGGGACTAGTGCTCTTTAGCAGCTTTATCAATTAGATAAAGGCACTGAGTGCACCTTCAGCAAGTTTGTGGATGACACCATGCTGAATGCTGCTTCTAACATGGTAGAAGGAAGGGATGCTATCCAGAAGGACCTGGACCCGCTTGAGAAATGGGGCCAGGAAAAACTAACGAGGTTCAACAAATCCAAGGGCAAGGTGTTGCTATTGGATCAGGGAAATCCCAGATATATTTACAGACTGGGAAAAGAACTCATTGTGAGCAGCCCTGTGGTGAAGGTCTTAGGTGTCCTGATGGATGAAAAGCTGGAGATGAGCCAGTAGTGTTCACTCACAGCCTAGAAGGCCAACAGTATCCTGGGCTGTATCAGAAGACAACGGGAGCAGAGTAGTGGGAGATGATTGTCCCCCTCTACTCTCAGCTCGTGAGGTTCTATCTGGAATACTGCATCCAGGCCTGGGGCCCCCAGCACAGGAAAGATGCAGAACTGTTAGGGCAAGTCCAAGGGAGCATTACTAAGATGATCAGAGGGCTGGAGCACTTCTTGTATGAAGACAGGCTGAAGGATGTGGGCTTCTTTATCCTGGAGAAGAAAAGGCTCCAGGGAGATCTCGTGGACTTCCAGTACTTAAATTAGCTTATAATCAGGAGGGAGAATGACTTTTTAAATAGTTTGACAGTGACAGGACAAGGGGGAATTGTGTTAAACTAAAAGAGGGGATATTTAGATCAGATGTTAGGGGGAGATTCTTTACTCAGAGGGTGGCGAGGCAGTGGTACAGGCCCATCACAGAAACTGTAGATGCCCTATCCATGGAGATATTCAAGGACAAGTTGAATAGGGCTCTGGGCAACCTGATCTAGTGTGTGATGCAGTATTTGGCATCCCTGTGCATGGTAGGGGGTTGGAACTAGATGATCTTTCAGATCCCTTTCAACCCAAGCCATTTTACGATTCCACAATAACAATGTGGTATGAACAAATCAGTGGAAACAGGAAGCTGCTTCCTTGTTTTAATAAATTTTTCCATGAGTTTTCAGTAAAGATCTATTAAACTTGGAAAGTCATGATCTGTCTTGCCATATCACATTATCATAACAGGTCAATTTTTTTTGTTATTTTTTTTTACAAGTCTTGACTAATTCATGCAATGACTGAGAATAAACGCATAACCTTCATTGAGGTTTGCAGCTCTTTGAATTAAGTATAATTTTGAAGATTTTACGTGACATTCACTTAGGTTTACTCTCAATCATATTGTATAGAAGCATATTATAAATATATAATCATAAAATACACACATATCAATATAACCATAAAAAGAAAATAAAGAGGAAATAACTCGTGAAGTGAACCGCTCTGTGACACTTGATCTTGGAGGGCAATTGGTTTACACATTGTTGCACTACAAGTACTTTTATCTTTATATTAAATTATTTGTATCTTTGATGCTTTTAAGGTTTTGTGTTTATCAAAGTTGTAGTAATAGGTGAGACAGAGTTCAACATTAAAAATCAGATGAAAGAACATGTAAATTTAGGACATTTTAATATAAAAGTAACCTACTGGTAGCTGAGTTCATGCTACATTTGTCATCATGTTCATAGGTATCACAGAAAATTCCTTCTCTTAAGTTTTATATAACATCTTCCTAATATAATTTCTCTGTGCCTTTGGGAGGAATTAGATTTTCAGTGATTACATTCGTAATTTAGAAAAGGAAATGCCAATTAGATTTGTTTAATTTAATCTTCCAGTTAATGTGGGATTTTCACCACTAGCATATTTGTACTTGTACGTTTTTCTTGTTGTTAAAGGAATTTAGTTCAATATTATGCAAGGAATTTGGCTTGTATAACTCCTTTGCAGTAGCGGTGTTTACTTCTCTAAGATTAAAAATACCTTTTGAAAATTGAATTTGTATTATATACTTTATAGCAGTAAATCATTATAAGGGGTAATAACAAGCAATTATCATCTTTTAGTTTCAAACATCTTCTCAATGAAACTCAGTATAAACCAATTTATTCAGTGTGGTGGTTTTAGTTATTACATTGTTTTTATTTATGTATCCATCTAATGATTTTGACGATACTATGTGAGGAAGATAGAACTGCTTGAATAAAGAAGTTAAACCAGAACTGGCTCCAATATGTATTTTGGCATTTCTAGATATCTCCAAATATTACTCAAGTTCCTTCTTTTTCTCCCAATACATGTTCAGTTTTGCTGATTTCTGTGAGACCACTGAAAAAATTATTAAGTGACATCCACTGCATGCAAAGGGGCAACACACATTGCCATTGTATATAAAACAACACATTCCAGAAGCCAAATAAGACAAATCCCTAATGCATTGCCAGGAATATTCACAATGGTATTGAGAATTTTTCTTCTCAGACAAAGATATGAGTAGCAGGAGGATCCCGTTCACATAAGCAAACTTTTGCAAAGGAAGATTACTCTTTATAAATTATTCTACAGTTACTGGGTAGAGAGAAAAAAAGGGAAGAAAAAGAAATTCTTCATGACAAATTAAAATACTGAAGATACTCTCCTGCTCTCAGTTGCTACTGGAAAAGTCTGTCATCACAATGACACAAGAAGGGGTTTAGTGGAACTAATGCCTAAGGATTCACCTAGCATGGAGAGCACTCCCAGTAGCACATGGACTCAGCTTCCAATACAGCAAAGCGATGGTGTAAGAGCAGAGAAAGAGTTGATCACATACTGTTCTCTAAAGTAGCAGGAAGTTGGAAATTATTCTTCTTAGGAAGCAACACAGCACAGAGAGATAATTTGAATGACTGCTCCTGCATGCTGGAGTTAGGCAATGCTGTGAGAACAGTTAACATTTCTCAAAATTACGGTGTTTTACATCCCAATATGTCCTACTACTTATTTTATAAAAATGAAGCATGATAATCAAAATCTTCCACTTGAGTCTTAATTTTGCAAAATAAATCCAGATTTCTTTCCAGCTTTTAAGGGCATTCATTGAATCAGAAAGTACACATGACTTCCCAAACTATTAAACAGTAGTGGTGAGAGCCTTTGTTGATTTTGACTCTGAACAATGATCAAGGTGTTAATGTTAACTCAGATCTCTGTGAAACAAACACAGCTAAGAGGTGTTATGCCTCAAAATCTAACAAAATACTTTGGAGAATATCATAATTATCACCCAACAGTATCAGACATAAATGACTATGAAAGAAATCTACCAGCACCAAAAGGAAATAAGGAAGTATTTTGTAAAAGGTAGGATGACCATTTGCAGACTTTATGCTCGTTGCTCAGGTCTTCTGAAATGATTACGGCTAAAAATGTATCTGAAAAGCCTATTGTTCAACTGTGTTACAAAACAATGAAAATACTATTTCCTTGCACTGTTCTGATGATTTCAGGTTCTTTGACAGCAAAAGACTGAGACAGAAGATCCTGAAATAATGTATGCAACATATCAAAGAGCCAAAACTGCTTCTAGATTTACAAATACATGTCAGACTTTTGGAAATTTTAAGTACTGAGTATGTGGGCCTTTTTTTTTTCTGCATCTCATGGTTATGAAACAGATATAATTTGGAGGGGAAAAAAGAGTGGTTAGGAACTGTTCAGTTTTTCTTAGAAAAATGATAATTTTCTATTTGCTTTCAACAAAAGAATATAGCAGAAATAATTTTATCTTTAGAAAACAGTACTGAAAACTATGTATTCACATTCTCCTGTTTTGGCTAAGCTCTTTGTGTTCATTTTTGCACAAATCTTTCTACAGAAAGCTTATTCATATCTGTTGATTCCAGGATTTTACAAGCTTCAAGAAGTCCATTTTTCATCAATCCAAGCACAAGGAAGTCAAAAGATGCCAAATCCAGACTATATGGTGGGTTTGGTAGGATAGTCCAGCCAAGATTGTCAATGTGCTCCAAGGTATTCAGAAATGGTATGGAGCCTAGCATTACTGTGTTGCAAGAGAAAGGATGTTTTCTTCTCTGACTTGACTCTGGAAGTATACTCCTTCAGCCTTGTGAAGTAGTGTACAGAGTTGATGGTTTGTCCAGGTTCCAGGAAATCGAGAAGGATCACTGCTTTCCTACCCAAAAAGACAATTTACATCACTTTACCAGCTGAGGGCTGCATCTTGAACTCTTTTTTCAATGGAGAATTCACGTCACCACTCCATGGACTGCTGTTCTGACTCTGGATTCTAGTAGTAACATCACTCTAGTCACTGATAATGATCCAAGAAACTGTTACCTTCAGCCTCATATGTGTTCTATAGGTCTTCACAAACTTGTATACAATGTTCTTTTTGTTCCTATGTGAGGATTCATGGGACACAACTGGCGCAAACTTTGTGATACTCCAAAATTATTAGTATCATTTCAAACACACTGAAGCTGATATTCAGCACCACACAGAGTTCCCTGGTTGTAATCCACCAGTTTACACAAATGAGCTGACTGAGACCATCTTTGTTTCACGGTGTTACAGCTACACATGGGCATCAGGAACAGTGCTTGTCTTTCATGCTGAAACACGCCACCAAACACCTCACTGTGCTCCCATCCACTGTTTGATTTCCAGAAATGTTCAGCAAATGTAGATGAATGTCAGTGGGTGCTGTTTTTTTTTTTTTTTTTTTTTTTTTTTCCACGTAGAGGAATATAATGACACACCTTTGCTTCATCTGCACTTCCATGTCAGACACCATTTTGTCACACTGGCACTCTGCTGTCATCTGACACACAGCAATAAAACGTTATGAAATATTGGTGGGAAGGTTCACCTTCTACTGCCATACCACCAACATCTGCCTCTGAAATTGTTGGATGACAGAATTAAATAGAAGGCATTACTTTAAGAGCAATCCTTGTAATTTTTCTCTCCAGTCTATTATGTAAAGTATTACGTTAATAAAATCATAAATATAAAATAACCTTAAAAAAAAAAAAAGGTGATTTTGTTCTCCTAATTTGGATCTGTTACGTTACTAGAGACAAATAGAAATGACATTTTCATATTTATCCTTTACTTTGTTGAAAGTTTTCTTTAAACTGTTATTTACTTTTTATTAAAAAATAAGTTTCTTGTTTTCTTGCTTTCTTTTAATCTTAAGAGAAGGTAGACAAATAATTATTTTTTTTTAATTTTTATTTTGCAATATGTGCCTATTAAAATGATTATTTACTTTCATACTTTACTATTAAAACTGAATTATCTTTTATTGCCTAGGTACAGAACTGTAGCTAATACACAACTAAATAAAGCAATCACAGATGAAAATTGCTAATTCTTTATCCTGCTAATTTCTTTACCCCCCCCCCCCCCCCCTTTTATTTTTAATTTTTCATTATCACCATATATAGTGTGACAGTAACAACATTCTTACCAAGGATACCTATAACTTAAAAGGATTTCATGGTCTTTCTTTTAAATTCAAAGTATGGTAGTAGCTAATATTCTCAGTTACTGTGCTCATTCACTAAAATGTTGAAAAAAGAATACATTATTTCAAATATGTGTTTGCAGAACTGAACAGTTTCTTACTGCTATTATGCAGAAATTGTAATTCCATTTCTAGTTTTTAATTTGAATTGTACTTTTTTGCTCTATATATGTTTTTAGTACATTTGGTGTCCAGCACATCACTTGAGGTTTTAAGTATTTATATAAATTTAACTACTATATATATATGTATTTATTGTTCTCTAAGTAACGACAAACAAACAGGTAAAAATGTCCACACTTAACCAGGTCTCAATAGTAGAGGTTAGCGGGTTGTAGTGAAGGGGGCTACATATAGCTGGAGGATTTTCACGAGAGGTGCTCCTCGGGGATCAATTCTAGGGACAGTTCTGTTGAACATTTTAATGTTCAACATTAAATCTGATCTGGATGCAGCACTGGAATGCATTTTCATCAGGTTTCTTAATGGCATTAAACTGGAAGGTTCTGTTGACTCCTGGAGAGATGAGAAGAAGCCTTGCAATGGGGTGTAAACAGGCTGGAGCTTTGGGCATGATGTTCAACGAAGGAAAATGCCAGGTGTGCACCCAGGATGAAATAATGCCTGGGTGCATTATTCATATAATATTTATATAATTCATATACAGACTGGAAGATGAGCAATTGGAGAGCAGCTCAGCAGAAAGGGAACCGGGGTGCTGGTGACAGCAGCTCAACATGAGCCAGCAGTGTGATCTGGCGGGCAAGGGCAAACCACATTTTGGGGTGCATTAAACACCTCACAGACAGTTGGTCAAAAGAGATAATTCTCCCACTATATTTAGCATTGGTACAGCCTCGCTTGAAGTATTGTGTGTAGTTCTGGTCACCACAAGATAAAATGGATATTTTATCTTCCCTTTCTTTCTCCCTCCCTCCCTTCCCTTCTCCTTCCCTTCCCTTCCCTTCCCTTCCCTTCCCTTCCTATGCTATTCCATTCCATGTCATTCTATTTCATGGGAATTTAAATACAATACAAATGTAATCAAAACAAAAATGACTTACTTAGATCCCCTAACATTCCTTCCCTGCCTTCCTTTTGCCCCTTCACCTCCTGAAGCCATGATTTTTTTTCAGATGGTCTAGTTATCCCAGTTTCCCAGAAACATCTACTATCCCTCAGAACATGTCCACTGAGGCTAAGTGAGTCTATAAATTACATTTCCCAAAACTTAGGTGAATACTACAAATATGATGCAGTTTCCATATACTGCCTGCTCCTATGTGCAAATCAAACTGGTTCCCAAGAGGAAGTGCTGTCTTGTACAATGATTGCTTTGTCTCAGGAGAAACCTAAAAGCTGCCTTCAGAGCAGGTAACACTTTATTTTTATTTATTTATATAGATAGATAGATAGATAGATAGATAGATAGATAGATAGATAGATAGATATTTTGTAAAATAGTCCCTAATGACAGAATCAGGCATCTAAAAGGTTCATAAAGATATTTTCTGAATTGACCACCTAAACAAGTGCAAGTAACTCACGGATCATGGACCATATATATATATGTATGTATTTTAAGTAAAACTGCTGAGCATCTAGATTCACATATCTTTGGAATAGAGGGGACTTATTCTTTTGCATGGTTAATGCATACATAATACATGAATAGTGCTGAAGCTGCTAATGGTAATTGGCATTTGCCTAGCAATTAGCAGAACATTTAAAGCCCTGGATATATTGTGAATGTTCTTTTATGTGAGTTGGTGAGTTTTTTGTTGTCATTTGCTGTTTGTATGGTGTTATATAAAGAGACAATTTGTTTATATGTTACTTTGAGATCAAAGTAATAACTCACAGGAACTATTTGTTTGTTTGTGACAAGAAGTCTTTGTACCAATATTCTTACAAAATAACAAAGCTCCCAACAGGATGCAGAATTTTTATGGTTTCTTCATTCTCCAACTATTTCATGGCAGGTCACCAAAAATTCTTGTAAGTGAGTCATTGAGCTTATTCACAGTTATTCTTTTTTTTCCCCTATTTGGGGCCAAGACTTTTCCTGACATTAGTAGCCTCCCAGAAAAGAGCTGCAAAGACATATGGCATCCAGTGTATAGATTTGCCTGTTTCTTCTGACCAATGTACTTCTAGAATCCCTTCTTGTTATTTTTCATATCTCTCACCAGGTTCAGTTCCATTTCTGTCTTTGGTTTTGTGATCCCGTCTCTGCATGTATGGACAGCATTCCTATATTCTTCTCAGGCCATCCCATCTTTCTTTCCACTGAATCACAGAATCACAGAATCGTAGGGGTTGGAAGGGACCTCTAGAGATCATCGAGTCCAACCCCCCTGCCAAAGCAGGTTCCCTACAGCAGGTTGCACAGGTAGGCGTCCAGGCGGGTCTTGAATATCTCCAGAGAAGGAGACTCCACAACCCCCCTGGGCAGCCTGTTCCCATGCTCCGTCACTCTCACTGTAAAGAAGTTCTTGCGCACATTCCTATGCTCTAGCTTCATCCCGTTTCCCCTTGTCCTGTCCTCACGCACTACTGAAAAGAGTCTGGCCTCACCCCCACACCTCAGGTATTTATAAACCTGGATCAAATCCCCTCTCAGCCTTCTTTTCTCAAGCCTAACAGACCCAGTTCACTTAGTCGTTCCTCATAGGGGAGATGCTCCAGGCCCTTCACCATCTTTGTGGCCCTCTGCTAGACTCTTTCCAAGAGATCCCTGTCTTTTTTATACTGGGGAGCCCAGAACTGGACACAGTACTCCAGATGAGGCCTTACCAGGGCAGAGTAGAGGGGGAGGATCACCTCCCTTGACCTGCTGGCAATGCTCTTTTTTATACACCCCAGAATGCCATTGGCCCTTTTGGCCACGGGGGCACACTGCTGGCTCATGGCCAACCTGTCGTCCACCAGGACGCCCAGGTCCCTCTCTGCAGAGCTTCTCTCCAGCAGGCCATCCCCCAGCCTGTACTGGTGCATGCAATTATTTCTTCCTAGGTGCAAGACTCTACACTTGCTTTTGTTAAACCTCATCCTGTTTCTTACTGCCCAGCTCTCCAGCCTGTCTAGGTCTTGCTGAATGGCAGCACAGCCTTTAGGCATGCCAGCCAACCCTCCCAACTTTGTATCATCAGCAAACTTGTTGAGGGTGGTCACTATCCCCTCATCAAGTTCGTTGATGAAGATGTTGAACAAGACCGAACCCGGCACCAACCCCTGGGGGACGCCACTAGTTACCGGCCTCCAGCCGGACACTGCACCACCTACGATGACCCTCTGCACTCTGCCAGTCAGCCAGTTCATGACCCACTTTGCCGTCCACTCATCTATCCCATTACTTCCTCAGCTTTGTTATAAGGATGTCCTGGGGGACAGTATCAAAAGCCTTACTGAAATCAAGGTAGGCTACGTCTACTGCTCTCCCCCCATCCACCCAGCCAGTGACAACTTCATAGAAGGCCACCAGGTTGATCGAGCACGACCTCCCCTTGGTGAACCTATGCTGCGTACTCCTGATAACCTCCTTTTCTCCCAATTGTCTGGAGATGGCATCCAGCACAAGCTGTTCCATCACCTTCCCTGGGACGGAGGTGAGGCTGACTGGCCTATAATTACCTGGGTCCTCCTTCTTGCCCTTTTTGAAGACTGGAGTGACATTGGCTGTCCTCCAGTCTTCAGGCACCTCCCCAGTTCTCCAAGACCTCTGAAAGATTACAGAGAGCGGTTCAGCAATGACCTCTGCCAGCTCTCTCAGCACCCGTGGATGCACCCCATCAGGTCCCATGGATTTATGGACCTTAGTGTTTCCTAGGCATTCACAGACCACCTCTTCCCAGACTAAGGGGAGGTCTCCCATTCCCCAGACTCTCTCATTAACCTCCAAGGTTTGGGATTCCTGAGGGAGAGCCTTTTCACTAAATACAGAAGCAAAGAAGGTGTTCACTATTTCCGCCTTCTCAGCATCCCCCTTTACCAGAACACCCCCCTCACTTAATATGGGGCCCACTTTCTCTCTAGCCTTCCTTTTGCTGTTAACATACTTAAAAAAGCCTTTTCTATTATCCTTGACCCCTTTAGCTAGATTCAATTCCAGGTTGGCTTTGGCCTTCCTCGTCGCGTCCCTACAGGCCCTGACTACATTCTTATATTCTTCCCAAGTGGTCAGACCCTTTTTCCACATTTCATGAACTTTCTTCTTTCCTTGAAGGTTGCGTATGAGCTCCTTGCTCATCCATGCAGGTCTCCTCCCACCTTTTCCCAATTTCTTAGTCACAGGGATGCACTGATCCTGAGCTTGGAAGAAGAATTGTTTAAATGCTAACCAGCTCTCACAGGCCCCCATACCTTCTAAATATATATATTTTTAGTTCAAATCCAAATTTATAATACAGAAAAATAGTATTTATACTTAACATTAATGACATTTTCACATATCTATTGCATTTCTACTCTTAGTGGTCTTTAAGGTCAGTTATTTGTTCTTGCCCAAGCAAAATCTGTTTTGGCAAATCAGTCCTTCTGACAGTTAAATATTATCGATGTATTCTACATTGACTGGATACCCAAATCCTGAAAGAAAATGCTCAGCTGCAATAAAATATTTACTGCAGATTACAAGGAAAAGTATCATTTCCATTTTTATTATTTCCATAAAATGAAACATTATTGTGCATTTTTCAGCACAGATTATAACAGCAAGACATTAATCCAGTTCCCTGAATGCAGTGTTCTGATAGGAAAGGATGTATTAAAAGATTTCAACAAAATAAAGGATAAAATTCAGTATGCTGTTTGAAGGTAGTTTGCAAAAGACTGCAGTTTACAGCATAAGACCATTTTGGTATGATTAGAAAGTGATATATGACATGTTTGGTATAATTTACCTACCTTTTATTCTTTGCTGGAACCTAATCTACATACAGGTACAAAATGAGTTACAGATCATTAAGAAAATAAAACAGTGAGAGAGATTTTGGTCAGCAAATATGTTTTTCAGATCCAACCTTTAATATTTTCATTGTGTAAAATAAGTTGTACATCTGCTTTCCGACTTTACTTCCAGCTTTAATTGTGTAGAATATAGAATTTACTAGTATTTGTCTGAATAAATGTATGCAAATGAGATACCTAAAAAAGTATCTCAGTCTCTTGTACTGTGGACTTAACTATTTGTAAAAAAAATTAAAATAAAATCAGTTTAATAATTAATTATTTGTGTTAACTCTACAAAGAAGAGAAGAGTGTACTTTTAGTGGACAATGTTAGAAAAAAGAAATTGATTAAATGGTTCATAAATTAAGCAGCTCTTCCTGTTACAAATGCAGAAAAATATTGTATTTTCTGTTTCTTTGACATTCAGTGATCTTTCCTTGTCTCTTTTCTCTAGGTAATATGTTTTCAAAGGAGTATCTTTGTTGCTTTTTGAAATATTGTTATGTGAAAGCTTCATTGAGTTAACTGTACTGGAAGCAATGTTTTTCAAACAACTGAGTAGCAAAGACTTACTTATTATAATACTAAAAATACATTGATAACTCATTGTAATCAAATTAGAAATGTATTTATTTTATGAGGAATACTCCAAAAGTAATGTAATGGAAACCGTAGTTTCCATCCAATACACCACATCTCCTTCAGCAGAAGCTATAATCTATGAGAACTGAGGAGAAGAACAGCAAAACATCCCTTTCACAGAAACCTTGTCAGTGTGAAAACTATGAAAAAAAAGTCTCACAGTCAAATAAATGAGATTGTAGATTTTTCTTTCTTTCTTTCAAACAAATATTGCTAAGAAAATCCCAAATTAAAAACTGCTTCAAGAGAAGAAATAATTTTGTGTTTTGCAGAAGATGAAAACTACAAAGAAATATTGGAATAATAACAGAGACAAAAATATAGTATGATATATTAGTTCTTATCTCTTAGATAAAATGTATTTAGTAGTTTATATTAAGATATTCATGACATCCACAGGTTGAATACTTGATATATAGCTTTTAAGCAATAAGTATTGGACAGCTTTAAATGACCTTTGATGTGTCCTCTCTCTCTCCCACTCTACTCCTCTGTCATTATTCCCAGAAAAGGATGGTAATTAGTAAGATGTAGAAGGCAACTGAATAACATACAAGGGCTGTTCTGAAATTTTACGATGCTGGCCCACAGTTCTGCAAGATTTTATCCATATTATACATACAAAATACACACGATCTTTTTTTTTACATAGACACTCAGAATATTTTAAGAAAGTCAGGAGGGCATTTCATGCACTAAGACACAAATATGAAGATGTGTGTATATGAAATCTTCCAGAAGTGAAGGAAACAAAATTGAAGTGAAATATCAGTTTTACAGGTTATTCTAATACTGCCATTCTTTCATGTCACAGGACAGAACATCTTTCAATGAAAAAAAAAAAAAAAAAAAAAGACTGAATGAAAGAGTCAATTTTCAGTTCTAAATGAATTACTTAATCATCTAGACAATGGACAAATGGACAGGAAAGCAGCCAGCTCTCCCTCAGTGCTGCCCCAGAAGATGCCTGTAAATAAGCCTACCCTGAGCGTAGCCTCAGAGCTGGTGTCACTTATTTAATTATGTCATTCCTTCTCCACAATTAATTTTAAAAGTAAAATATTCAACACGCTTGTGAGTAACCACATTGTACAAAACCCAAGTGGAACATTAAACAGGAATGTGCCAAATTCCAAGGCCACTTTTGAAAATACAACAATTTTGAGCAATGAAAATGGAATACATGTGCAAAAAATAAAGTGCAAGTTGAACTTTTTCATAGCACTTAATGTCTTTATTTTAACTGAGGAGCAAAAACATTTTCTCTGTAACTTAATAGACTCCTATTTTAAGTCTAAGGGAATTTTAAACCCTGACTTATTTAAAGGGATATATTTCATATAACTTTGTGTAAGAACATTCCTATATATTCCTATTATTTTTGAATAAAACAGAAATCCTCAGCAATTGCTCATGTGTTCATAAAAAAATAAATAAAATTAAGAAAGTCTTTGTTGATGTTCTGAGCTGTCTCTGAGCAGGAGAAGAACCATGCAACATTTCCCATTATGGTGGCAATAGAGTATCTGGATATACATGATGATGAACAGTAGCATTGAGCAATCACTCTGGTGGAAAACACTATTATGCTGAATATTGCCAGCAGGTATTCTTCATGGATTCAAGAGAAAATGCTACCACTTTATTTGATAAATTAGTGACTAATATAATTATCAGGGACATTGAGGTTTTAGTTCAACATTCTTATAAAGCAAAAGAAGCAACTTTGCATTCCTTAATAAATCTTATACAAATGCCTAAAAATTTCGCCAAATTACCAGCTGGAAAATGCATTATACTTCAGCTACATCACTGTAGCTGTTTAATTTTACTTTGGCAAAGAATGTTGCTCTTTTTGCAATATCATAAGGAAAAATCCAAAGAGATGTCCAGTATGTTGGTGCCAACAAAATGCAGTACTAATGCAGAAAATAAATCTAGTCTGTAGAGGTCAACTGGGGTAGAGCCTGGTGGCAATAGTTGAGTCAGAGTTCTTTTCAAATCAGTGTAAATAATACGTGGATTGTAAAACCACATAATGTGTCCTCTATATTCACAAAAAGTGGAGTTAAAAATAATGTCTCACCAAAAATAAAACAAAAAAAACCCACAACAACACACCAAAAACCACTCCAAAAATGAACCAACCAACCCCAAATCCCCACCTTCTAGCAGCCAAACAAACAAACATACAAAAGAACACACATATATAGAGAAGGACATCTTTAGCAGAGAGTGAACACATTATGAGGTTTAGATTTTTGTATCGTCCTTTATTCCCAGGAAAATGCAAGTCATTTAACTTGCCTTGCTTTGACAGTCCATTTGAAATGTTACAGACTCAGTATTGCTGTTAGGTAGACTGGATTCCACCCTTCTGACTCATCCTCTACAATCCATTAGATAAAGCTCACTAGACATCTTTAAGATATCAATGGAAACTGAGATTGTAGGAAACTAAGAAAATTTCTCTCTTGTTGATTCTTGGTTCTGCCTGAGAAGAACTGAAACAATATTTCATACACTCCAGAAGAATGCTTCAGGAATAAGGCTACTGAATATTATGAACAAAAAGTATTTTTTACAAAATTTGTTTTCCTATTGACACCAACCTGAACAAACAAAAATTCAAAAGGCATAAACCTGCTGAGGAGATTCACTACAGCCAGAAAAAAAGAATGAATTGTAAATGTTCTAAGGAGCTCGAGTGATTGATCCTTTGGATTATATTCCTATCTAGGACTTAAAGTACTTAAAACACGAACATTTTTAGCTGTGAAATAGATAGATTTGATCAAATCACTGTGGCTGGTACATTTTACCATAAGTAAGATTTAGGTTCTAAGTAGACCTATCAAAAAAGAATCAAAATGATTCCTAGAAAGAAATAAAAGGGGGGGAAACGAAAATAAAAATATCATCCCAAAGTTATAAACAGAGGCTAATTTTGAGAGTTTCTGAAAGCTGTTTTTTACATCATTTTGAAATCAAATACTATCTAATATTCTGATAGCCTACAAAGTTTATCATATTATATTGATACATTATATTATATATTATCCTGCCTTTGCACTTTGACTGGAAAACAATGTGTTCAGAGAGTCATAAAAAGGCTCAAGACTGAATTTCTTTGCAATACTGCATTAAAGACATAAATTCTTTCCACTTCTTTCCTTATTTTCTGCTTTTGCTAGTACATTCAACTTTATCCTACCTTTAGAGTGGCCAGTATCTTGCCTATGCATATTAATAGTAATCACGTGAATTTCTTCACTGCTATAATATCTTCGAGTTCTTTCAGAATCCATATTTATTCATTTCAAACTTAAAAACAAAAACAAAATAAAATAAAACAAAAAAACCCCACCTAAATCCGGATGTCTTTTGTGTCAAGGATAACATCTAACATGTCTGTGTTCCCTTTATAAGTTACAGAGTTCTAAACGATATAGAAATGGAACTCAGATGGTCTACCAGTTGTACGTATCTACATTAGGGAGAGCTGACTGGCCCTTTTGACACTCTCGATGGGACCCAACTCATGTAAAAACTAACACTGAAGACATATAAATTCTGTTTGAATCTAAACCTCAGCTTCCCCTTCATCCAGTAGCACTAGGCTGTCTATTATAATATTTTCCCTTAATTAATGATTATTATTATTTTTTATTTCATATGGAATTTATTCTTATAAACGAAGTTTCATATTGTGTGAAATATTACTTAGTTCAAGCAAGGTAGTTTAATTCAGCTTAAGAAGTTATCTGAAACTCAACTAAAATATGAAGAGGCAATCTCACAATTTTGTTCTCCTTTCTTTCAGAGACCTTATTCTCTTCCTAATCTAAATATAAATTTCAGATGGAAACCAGAAACACTAGGAAATTTCCACCTATAATAATATTTAATAGAAAGGACACAGAATATAGGTCACATCTATCAAAACTTTGTATGTCTGATAAACACATATATACACATGATGTACTACATTACTACTACACTGTTTTTCACTTCCTCATGCAGTCCTGAGTTAGTGATCAAGGAGAGGATTCTAGCCTTATACACTGTACACTGGACTACTACCAAGCGCAGGACCATCCTCTGATCTTTTTGATCCTATATAGAAGTCAGGTGCACATGCCAACTTTTTGTAAGCAAATCATAAAGGGGTATGAAGACTGCAGAGTATGCAAACAATATATGTATGTTTTTTTTCCCAAGTCCAAGCTAACATTACTATAAGCTGTGTCTTATACAGGCAGTGAATTAAAACCTTTAAGTAGGTCTTTAGTAAGTCCTACTGGTGGCATTTTGGTATGAAAACAAGAGGTACTTCAGATATATTATTCCAATACTGATAAAAGTTGGGCAGGCCGCTTGCACAATCAGGTGGAAGATATGAAGAAAAACAATACTAAGCTATTAAAGTGCTTAATTTCAGTCTTTAGAAGTATGCCTTGTGGGACATCACATTCAGCATGCTCCCACCCTTTAAAAACAGTTGCTGTGCTCCTGTAAATCATGCTGTCTGCGAAGAATGTTGATAAAAGTTATTCCTGCTGACAAAGACTGGTGGTGCAGATGGTTGGCTCTGCAACAAGTCCTGTACTTGTAGACAAAGATGAGGATGTCTTCTATATCAGGAAATTCCAAAACCTTATTGATGTGCCTTTTGCACATGACAGCTGATAGGAATACCAATGCTTTTTCCATTTTTTTCCTACTTGTTGGCAGGCGCATGAGTACTTTAGTATCTTAAGAACTTTGCATAGCAATGCTGCTTCTAATTTAAACAATTTAAGAGCCAGTGAGGCTGTAAATCTCATCATTCTTGAAATGAAGTATAATTTACTTGTTCTGTCTATAAGTATCATGCACTTACATAACTTTTCTCTGGGTATTTTGCATAGAAATCTGGGTAACAATTACTTAACTTGCAACTCTGTATACATTTCAATAAATGTAAGTGATTATCTACTTCCATACAGACACACATACTGAGATGTATCCTCAAAACTCTTAATTTTTTATTGTGGAAAAGCAAATTATTGTGATTACATTCTACATAGCTCCATTCTCTTGTAAAGGACATTCTTCTTGATCTGTGTGTGTGCTAGAATACATCATAACTCCTCAACTGGGCAAAGGAGACAATACATGGGTAGAGTCTAAGTACAGCTGGGTGAGTGAAGTCTACTAGAATTGAGGAGAATGCTGTCAGCAGTCAAGCATATTCAATTTTATGATATTATTACCGTAGCTAGAAGACAATTCAGTTTTAGAAGTTATTTCAGTGATTAAAAAATGTGCTTCAGATGTCAAAGTAAATTAGTATGATCATTTAATATATCACAGTACTGATGAGCTACATGAATTGCTTTCTTTTTGGAAGATATTTACTGATCATATGAATAAAACAACAGCAGAAATTACATCATATGTAGATTGCAGCTTGTTGAACAAGTTATAAGAAATCAATGTCCTAGTTTCTTTTTAGTCCATATTTTGTTTTTCACTTTGATTCTTTGCTCCCTTCTCCTTTATTTGAGCTGTTCTTATATCTTAGGAATTAATTGGATGTAATAGTCAAACAACTTTTTACACAAAACTGTTTATGAGGTTGCTTATAGTTGAATATCTAAAATTATAAAGAAGTCAAATATGTAACATCTTGATTACAAACTGAAAATTACTACATACACATGGCAAAATAGGAAAATTATATCATACATACATCATTTTATTACTTTGTCTTATTGACCTCAGATATTTTTCCAGAACCTTTCAGTTACAATGAAGATATTCTCTTCTGCCATACAAACAGTCTTATTCATTGGTCTTATTGCAATGGATCCAACAGTCTACAAGATCATTATGTGAATAAGACATTATTGCTAGCGGGGTCAACTGAAAAATAAACTCTTTTCAAATTGGTGCATTCAAACTACATGGAATTTTACAATATTTTTCAATATTCTCTTTCTCTGGTATAATGCTTACTTGTTATGTAATAATGTAAAATGTCAACTTTGTGGAAGGAGGAATATATATTCATATATTTATGTCTTGCTCTGTCCTGGATTTAGTTATGCTGAAGGAAATGGTGACTCAGTCACCCAATTCTGACAAATCCTTTTTATTCTCTGCATTTAAAAGCTAGGGAGACAGATTTTTATCCTAAAGGTTAGATGCCAAACAATGGGTGTCCACTTTCACTGTCAAAGTTGTTAGTGCTGTCAGCTCTTTTCCATGTTTCCGAATTGAGATGCAGTGCTCCTATTACCTATTATGTACATTGTCCCCTCTGGGGATTGTGTCAGGATTCCTTTCATTTGGCTTGTCTTGCACTGTAAGGAATGCAAATGCGTGTGCCACTATTCCACTTCTATTTGGTATTTCACATATATTAATGCCAAATTTGTCCCCATATTGTTACACTGTCCCTTCAACCAACTCAGGGAGTGATATATAGATGAGAAGGCTGGCTGAGAATGCTGGATAACTGTTGCATAATAAGATTATGCATTCTTGAAAATCCCCTTTCATTAGTGCTTACTAGGTTGCCAAGGACAGAAATATAACTTTGCTGTAACATAACTTACGAAGTTTGTTCAACAGCTTTACATCATCTAATTTGATTCATTTTCTATTTGAACGTGACATTATTTCCTGACAATAAAAATTACTCACTGTAACAACCAAAACATAAATGATGATCCCTGACAACTCACTAACAATGGATAAGTTCAGTCCGAGATGCTGTTTTCATTAACTTTTACTATAATGAAAGAGCAGCTCCTTCCTATATTCCCAAGAAACTACTGCTTTCCAGAATCATTCCCTCAACAGATGATTCTGAATCATTTTCAGTCCTTACCTTTGTCTTGTCAATTATCCTGTACAAAGAAACAGAAAAGAGATATCTTCTTCAGTGTTTTAAATTCCATTGTACATATACTGTAAACTTCCAAATATCTCAAGTCTTCTGGAGGCTTACAGAGCAGGAATTTTCAAAGTTATTACTGTTTGTTGAATGTTTATTCAGAGTTTTGGTTGCCATTACTGAAAAGTGACAGTGCTGAGAAAAAGAATTTTTAACTTTTTTTTTTTTTTTTCAACAAGTGTACCTTGCAAGCATGTTAATATTTTTGTTTTTCATTTAGCAAAATTTAAAAATAATTTTCCAAAAAATTTTGGCCACTCTTCTAATATAAACTGCTTTATCTACTGTAATTATCAATTTTAAAAAATATTTCTGACAGAACATCATTTTCAGTTGATATCATTCTTACTACTTTTGTATTCCTTGATATTAAAAAGGAATTCCTTGAATTACAAGGGAATTAAAAGGTACCATTTTGCTTATGGTACCTTTTTATTTCCTATGAATATTTTAAAACCCTTCAAGAAAAAAAAAAAGAATAAAATCTTTAGATCTGAGATCATGCTTTGAATTAATCACAGAGAAGTTTCATACATAGATTTTTTATTAATCTTAAACAATTGTTGGAGTATGAAAGATCGCTTTGTAGATCACCATCTCCTATCAAAAAAGTGGCCAGAAACTTTTATCCCGGAAGTGAAGTCTCCCTTTTGTGCAGACTCATATTTAATTTTATTTACACACTGAAAGCAACAGTGTTCATCTAAGGAAAAGTTTGTGGATGAAGCAGGAGCATAAAATGACATTGTTCTAGAAATTCAATTGCTTTTGAGTCATTCTAAATATGTTTTCATAGCCACCAGTAGAAGCATATACATTTCACTATTAGTTTTACTGTGCTATGCACACCTCTTATTAGATCACAGATTTCATGCAGCTATCTTTTCTTAAAAACCTTATAAAACAGAACACCAAACTGTTTTATAAAATGCATTTGACCATATTGAAGCAGTCAAAATAATGATATCATTAATGTTAATTAATGTAGGAATGACAGCACTGCAAAAGAATAAATGAACTTATGGGTTAGAACTAATACTGAAGTTTCTATTCATGAAAAGTACCTTTGCACGTATGTACACACACACAAATACACATACAAAATGAAAGTAGCTTCAAAACACTGAAAAATCTTTAACTAAACATTAGTTTAGACTCCACAAAACATTCTTTGGACATTTACTGCCATCCTGGGAAGACTTCAGTTTTAAAAAACATTGAAATATTTGTTTCAATTTCATTGTCATTTTTTGGTACTAAAGTTCTGTGTGAATGTTCTGTTACTTCCACAGACATGTAACTCAGTAACCAATTTCTATTAATTCTGGTTGAAATTCAGTTTCAAACGCAAGAATTGTAATCTCTTTTGTTGCTCTTGTTTTTGTTTCTGTTTTTAAATTTGGTATCTCATTTAGGCCCTTTTCATAGATATTGAAGGATGATCTAGTCTACCTGTGTCTAGATAGTAACTCCACAGAATATGGGAAACAATGTAACACTACTCACTAAAATTTGAGGCTGAAAAGAAAATGACTGAAGGTGCTAAAGAAAAGAACTGAAGTCAAACAAAGCAGTGATGCCTGGTTTTCATATGACCGCCCTGTTTGTCAAGACATACTGTATACTTGCATAGTACTCCCCGTTCTTCCTTTCTGCTACACTGAGAAAAATGTGGTTGAGTATGCAAAATTTCAAGAATAGCATAGAAAAAGATGAGCAAGTCCAACTCTACAGTAGCGTAGAAGGAAGAATTGAGATTCAAATTCATCTTAGTATAGAATTACAGGTTGCATTTCCCACAGTACTAAGGCATAAGACACCATTTTCACTCTTTTAATGTCAGTACAGTAACCACTAGATTATTATCTACCATCTATCAGGTCAAAAGAAGCTAGATATAATCTAGACTTTAAGGTTTCTCCTTTAGATTTAGGTCCTCAGTTCCTTATCCTAAGTTGGTCTGTGTTGGATATTATTTGTGTAGCAGACACATAATTAAACCCTCTAAAGTCTAGATATACTCACATCAGCCAGAAATTCTCAAAGAGAATCACAGAATGCTTCACTAAAGGTTTCACACGTTTCACACTAATGTTTCAATATAAAATGATGACAATGTATTTACATTATATTTAATAGAGTGGTCATTCTGTGATCTTCCAAAAAGATTAGGTAAGACTAGGCTTTTTCCTGATAACACTAACTAATAAAAAAAATAATAAAATAAAGTTAAATGTAAAAATGTGCGAGGAGAGAATAAAGTCTTCCCACATAGCTTTCCAAGAACTAAAACAGATTTCAAATCAAATGTTCTGAAATCCCTCCTAAGTTTAAAAGTAGATCTTCAACAACCTACCTATAATGCCTCACTGGATGAATATGTCTGCTATAATTGCATCCATAGTTTTAGAATTTTGCGTTGTTTATTTGTTTGTTTTCTTGTTTTCCCAACAATGAAGGTCCAGTGTATTTTAAATTGACAGAAAAAATGCATGAGATTGAAGTAGAAATGAAATGTTTTACTGAATCAGAGCCACCTATTCAGAATTTAACAGAGCCAAGTGACAATTTATTTGGAGACTGGGTGATCATTTACACAGAATCATAGGAGTTGGACTGGATTTCTGGAAATCATCAAGTGTAAATTTTGAAAATTAAAAAAACTATATCTACCTATCTATATGTATTTCTATGGCACTCATCTTCAAGTGATTTTCTTCTTTTATTCCTCATTCAATTAATTTTATGCAGGATTGTTGACATATTTCAGAATTTAAAATAATTTTGAAGTCAAAATCTGAATAAAAATAAGACAAAATCTGAACCAGTCTTCATTGTTTGTATAGTAGTTTTCAGTAACTAACTTAAATATTATTTTATAATTTTCTGATTATATTCCCACTGTTTTCACATTTCTCTTTTTTTTTCTGAGCGTATGCCCACCACAGTTTCATGAGGAACATATAAGTCTACGTAAATGTTGTCAGTGTCTCTCACCAAGTTGTTTACACCCTATTTTTTCCACCTCTTTCTTGAGTTGGAGTGCCCACCTCTTGTAAAACAACAACAGCAACAACAAATATAAATATTTATTTTAAAACAAATATTAAACAAAGAAGGAAAACAGATTTTTTTTTCTTCAGAAAAAAAAAAAAATAAGTGAGGCAACCAAGTTTAAGTACGTATACAAGGAACATACTCTTTGCTGTTTTACTTTTGTATTTGGTGAGATCTGCGGTCACTTATTCAACTGACGAGTTCCTGCAATGAAGGAACCTGTTTCCCTTTCGGAGTATAAACTGAGCTTGTTGAGACTACGATTCTACTTCACACCCTCGTTGCTATCCCTTCAGTTCTTGTAAAGAAAGCTGCTGAAGGTCACATGTAGCAAAAAAGGATGTTCAGTATGAATTCTGGTGGTCCTTCAGTCCTGCTTAGGAGTATAAATATGGTAAAGGAAAGACCAATAGGTGTTAAGCACACTTTCTACAGATTTTTAATATTATGGGGATACTGTTTAACTCCATGGGAAAACAAAGACTTTCCAAAGGAAACTTACATTCACTGAGAAATTAAAAAGAAAAACAAAACAAACAAAAAGAGTGTGTTGTAAAGCTTTTCTAAATACTTAGCACCCAACTGATATGCTTTTTTATCCTGGAAGTGAAGTCTCCCTTTTACGCAGAAGCCCCTTTATTTAACATTGCTACTAATTTCAGACCTGAAACCTCAGTTCTCAGCCATACTTCATTCATATTCATAGTCTCCTTAATTTTAGATGCTATCCTTGCGTCATTAGCAAGTCAATTATCTTCTGGATTCAATTCTATTACTCTTCTAGGGATAGTATATGACCAATCCTTCCTTCTCTTGGCTGCTGTACAGATCAGTTCACATGGTTATGGATGCGGAACATTTAAATACATAAAGCACACCTTTCAGGGCAAGATAAAAAGGATAATGTTTTCTAACTAAATGAAAGGTAAATATATAAGAGACATATATGTCATATCATTTGTCATTAAGCTACAACATACAAATAAATATTCATTGGACAGCAGAAGACGCTTGAACCTTTCGTGTGTACATAATGTGCACTCTCACTGGCAATTTTTTTCTATAGTCTTTCCTGTTTGAAGGCTTGGATTAGATTTTAGAATAAAATGAGCAACAATCAATAAACACTAGAAAAGAATTTAATAAAGCAAATCAGCCTGCAAAAAAGGCATTTCTTATCAGGATATTCAAATGAAATTCACTTAAATTTGATCAAAAGGTATTTATGAACCATCAAATTTGAACTGTACTTCTTATTCCTATTTAAGAAAACAAATCCGAATTTCGGCTAAGAAAAGAGACTGGATATCCTTGCTTTTCTGCCCAGTTCATACATACCTGAATGATTACAACAATTCTTAGCACATATTAAGGTGTGCATAACAACTGCTTCTGTTAAGTATCTTCTGTTTAATTAGATTTCTTTTCTTTTATGCACTTAACATGATTTCCACTTCAAATAGTCAGACTTTTTTATAAATATGCTTGTGTTAGTTTTTGTTTATCTTTTGTTCTATATTTCAGTGCTAGCACTTAAGTCCCTACTCCTTTACTGCAAATGGTACATGGTACAAAAATTCCTTTGAACTAGTTTTAATATTAAAGTGAGAAAAAATTCAGAACAGAAGCAAATATATGGCAAAATGCACCAAATGATACTCTTCAGAAGTAAGTCATTTTTTTTTCTTTTATTTCTGTCACAGTCTTTAGATTTATCCCTCCATGAGAAAATCTTAAAAGTATATGCTTGTGTAATGTAATGTTGTTTTTATACCTCCCTTTAATGAAAGGTTTTTTTGAGAGTAAAAAATGTTTATGTATTTAATTGGCTTTGGTTTTTTTTTCTTGGATCAAGCTACATATTCCAGGTCAGTATGTTTTCTAAATACACAAGCTAGTCAATCATACAACCATAGCTTATATCAGAAAAGTTCACATCCAATTTAGTGATAGCCACAGAACACATAAATCTGTCTCAGAGGACAAATATTTCCTTCAGTATACACTTATAGAATCCATTCAATATTTATTGCGACTCAGGCATTGCAGCATTGAAGGTTCAAATAATTTAGCAATTACAAGAATGCAGTAGGAGGCAATCTGCCTCCTTATTAACTAAATTAACTAAAAGAGCATCATATTAAAAAACACTGTATTTAAAAAAATATATAATAAATAGCTACTATAATAATTGGAGATCATTTTTTATTAAACTTCATCACCATTCCAAATTCTACGGGATAAATTCTGAGATCTCATTTGGCTGTATTTTCTTTTTCTTTCATCTGCCACTTGAGTATTTTCTCTGCTCTTTGAACTTAGTTTTGCCTCTTTTCATTTTGGTTTTTATTTTTTTCTTTCTATAGGAGCCAATAAGCCCTTGAACACAACTGTTCAGACAGTACATGTAGAAAATGTGCAGCATACTTCAGAAAATGGTTATGGCACAATGTGCAATCAGGCCTTGAAACCATGTCAAACATAACCTTCAGCCCTAAAGTCTTTAGGTATTATTGAAGAAAAGCTTATACATTAAAATAAATAAGTAAATAAAAATAAAAAAAAAAGAATTGAATGTGATTCCTAGGTTACCAGAAAGAACAAAGAAACATATTATAAACAGGATGAAACCAGTTAGTCTGAGGAAATAAAACATTTTTTGTTGTTGTTTTGTTTTTACATCAACAGGTAAAATTTTACTGCTTTATGTGGCACAAATGATATAATACTATGAATATAGTAAAAGAATAACAATGGTATAAACCACTAGGGCTTTTTAAATTTTGTGTTCTTTTTACATTTCAACTGGTAAATCCACCATTTTTCATGATCTGAGAGAGAGAGAGAGAAAGCAGGTAAGAAAGTATTCCAATGTACCCACCTCACTTCTGTATTAAAGGACTACAGTTCCAAAAAATTGGGGTTACCAAGGTTTTGATATGATAGTTTTTAGAGATACTAATTATTTATACATATTGTCTTAAAAATTTCCAATAATGACTTTCATGTTTGTTTTAAACTTCAAGTTGAAATTAAAAAAAAACCAACTAGCATCAGAAAATTTCAGATAAAATCAATCAACAGTTATAAATTTTAAATGAAAGTGAAGATTACAGAAAAGAAAATATAGAATAAAATTAGCATATGTTGAAAGAATTGAGAACCAAGAGAGATGGCTTTACACAAGTTCTCACTGTTATATTTCAGTCAAGAAACCAGACTTTTTCCCCTAAGATAAATAGTAAATAGTGTTAAAAATTAGTTTTGGTTTTAGTTGATTCTACATAGTGACTACTTGATAATACACACTAATATATTAGCTTTACAATACAATAAATTGTTAATGTCAAATTCTTTCATATTTAACGTGTTAATTTAATCAGAAAATCTCCTACTTGAGAGGACACAAAAAAATTCAGTACGCTAGGGAATTGTCCATGTAAGAAAAAATATTCTTATAGCAGTTGCTATTAAATTATTTGACTTCATTGCTTCCATAGCCAAAATTAGAGAACTATATACAACTGATCAAAAAAAAAAAAAAAAAAAAAAAAAAAAGTGTCAAAAGAGTACAGGAAGAAATTATCATGCCTGTTAATAGGTTCCTCACTACTATTGCTCCGTTTTGTTCATTAGGATTTTAATTTTTTTAAATTTCCAGTGTTTTAATATTAACTGTATATGCAAAGGATACCTTCTGTCTGACAATAGTATCCTATTCTAGAACATAACTGTTTAAGTGCTGCGACAAATAAAGGTGCAGGAGAGATATGCCAGATGTTATTTTGCTTCTAATTCTCCAGAACTGATAAGCTTTAACACATTAGTAGATATTAACTATGTCACACCTGCAATTTCTTACAAACTGTATACTTTTAAACTTAAAAAATGTGATTAAATTAAGGAATGTTATTTAAAAGTCTGTCAATCACATTTTTAACTAAGTTTGTAAACATATTTCTCAGATTCCTATAAGAACCAATCTTCTGCACAACACTGAAAAATAAACCAATTACGGTCCAGCAACGTTTTCATTTTTTATTCAGTAATTAAGGAAGTGGAATAGAGATGGATTAATGTATATATATTAATTTGATTAAATTAAAAGAATATATTTTCTTTTCCTGACAAAAATTAAAAATATTTTAAACTAGTTTCCTACTGAATTAAATATACCCATTTTGCACAAAAGTTTACCTATGGATCTTTCTAACAGAAGAAAAATAAATAGATGGAAATCTCTTTTTTTTTATTCTTTCCCTGGAACTGACTCTTTCAATTACCAACTCAAGAGTGCACTTGATTTTTGAGTCTGTTGAAGGTTTCTATAGCAGCTGCCTCTAAATAATAATTGTCTATTATAGAACATACTAGCCTGGAATTCAAAGAATGGAATTTTTATTCTCCTATTCACCAATGGTTTTCTGAGTGTCTTTTTGAAGTTATTGCCTCTTGCTATGTCCTCACTGCTTCTGCTTCTAATTTTCAAAGCAGGTATATGAAATTCTGTCAGGAAGTTCAGTAAATGATCAGTTTTATTCAAGACTGTGTATTCTGGCTCCTAATGAGTACTGTATGGCATTGACAGAACTTGACTTAAATAAATTTAAAGTTTTTTTTTTTTTTTTTTTGAGGAGTAATTGAATCCTTATGTATGTATGTATGTATGTATGTATTTATTTATTTATTTATTTGGAGGAGTGAATTTTATCAGTGGCTGCTTAATATATTCCACCGCATAATCAGTAATCAACAGGCAAAATAAATGAATTGTATAACATTCAGAGTTTTGTGTTATATCCCTAAATTGTAGCTCAAAAAGGCATGAAAGAAAGCTAAAAAATCAGTTTTTCTTCAAGCTCTGACTTCCTGATAATTCTTACAAGCTGAAGTGCTGACAGTCCTTCTAGAACAGGTATTGTATATTTTGTAAATATTCCAGACTATTGCCTCACATGCCTAGACATATTTTTATCTGCAGTTCCTTATCTAAAATCTTGCTGCTGATAACACTGCTGCTTTTTGAATAATTCAAGAATTTCTTCTTCTGACAGTGAAAAATAACTTACAGTCACTAATAACTTGACTGTACCTATAAATCAACTTTTTTTTTTTTTTTTTCTAATAAATGCCAGCAGAGAGGTAAGGCAATTAAAGCTTCAATCTACTTTATTATTTTTTATTAAGTGAACAGACATAATATTTATCCATTTTCGTGCATAGTAAGCATTTAGTAAATTATATATAATGACATTATGCAATATTACTGAATGCTTACTTAGATCGGGGTTGAGAAACGTTGGCTACAATGTGAACTACATTGGCCCACATTGTCTTTTATGGTCTCTCATCAGCAGGCATCCATCCCTGACTTCAAAGAGATGTGAAAAGAGCTCCAAAGGCCTTCCTTCATTCCAGAGGTGCAGAGGCACCTCTGATCACATTGACCATCACTTGGTTACCAGCAATTAACTTGATTCTTGTCACATCACTAGATCTGCTTCACATAGATGTGCTGGGGTGAGCTGGAAGAGTCAGCCCACCACAGGAGGGCACATGTACCAGAAATGTTCCTCTCCAAGTCTCCACCTCTGAGGATACAGAGAAGAGAGCAGCAAGGTGATAGAGTACATCCAGATCACGGCTGCATGCATCTCCATTCATTAAACTCTGAGATTCATTAGTAAAATATCATAATCTCGTTCCAAATATTTTCCATTTTCATAAAAATTTAGCAATATCTGCTAATAAAGCAATAGTAAAAAATGTGTAGAATGAAAATGCCAACATTTATGGAACAATGCCAACATTTATTGAACAAATATCAAAATGTGAAAATATCAAGGATGCTTAAGTTAACATGAACATCACATTGAGAAGACAGAAGGAGTGACTATAAAGCAAGAGGCCACTGACTGTTCTGGTTATTCCATGATGCATTCAGTGCAAAGACTAACAGCGTTATGTGAGAAAAGGTAGCCAAGTTTTCTGGCAGAAAGCCTAAGAAGATGTAGAGTAAAAACTATATCGTCTTCCTAAAAGGAACTGTGCTTATAGTATTTCATACATTTAAAATAATGGATGTATCCAGGATGTAATGTACATGGAAAAAACTCCACCTTAAGCCAATACATTTTTATGCATTTTTTTTTAAGATCTTGTTCGACGTCCCTACTGCTAAAGTACAAACAGCTGATTACAGGCAACTTAAAATTTATTTAACAACTGCAAGTCAGTATTGCTACTTCCACGGTGTCACCTGACAATTAATCGAAAACCAATTTGATTGATTGTCATGCTTCAAACAAGCTAAAGCACATCAACAAACAAAACCAGGAAACATGACAAACAATTATATCTAATATAAGCCTATAGTACACTGATTTTGAAATGGTTCTTTGAGTACTGGTGTAGCTCAAGCACATCCTGCAGTTTTCCTTACAACTGAAAAAGAAAAATCCTAACTTGCATAACAGCATGTTGAGTAGAATCTAACTTCTGTTATCATGTTCTTGAGTACAGTAACTTTCTGGTGAACTACCCTGCTTCAATTACTTTATTTAACCAATGCCCGGCATCAGTGATGCATGAGGCTAACCAAGGATCATGCTCAGAAATTTTTAATGCGGTTTTGCTTTCCTTATAAGCAACAGTGAATAAATTAAATTTTTAAAATAAAGGGAAGATGTCTGAATGTTTCCTAAGCACATATAATTCCTCTGAGTATTGTCTTTTGACAGATATCCAGATGTTGGCATTTTGTTGTTTGGTGAGTCAGCTATATATGCAACTACTTATGAGACTGAGATAAATCTTTGACTGATTTGCTCCCTATTCTTTTCTTTGCAAATGATAGAGTTCAGTTGTTAAAATGAAAGGAGAACATTTGCTACAGTAAGGAAAGATATTACCTGTAAGGAAAGGCAATCTGAAGGTGAAAACTAGGTGCCATATACTGAAAGGCAGAAGTTGTATTGATTTAAACTGCATGCCCCATGGGTTACTGAATGTATCGAATGCAGTTATGAAACAGAAATAGCAATTTAATTTTTATGTAATTTTAGCAGGCTTGCAGGATGAATTTCTTTATCTGTATATTTGTTTCACCTTTCAAAATACTGATGCAAATTTCTAGCAAAAAATCGGTGTTTTCTTTCTACATATCCTATATAAAAATCCTAAAAAAAGGGTGGTAAAACACACATATTTTGAAGAGAGTTTTTTAGTACATGACTTTATAAAGGAGTCTTAGAAATAACATTCCTAGAAAAACAAAAGATTAGCAAGGCTTGGTTCTCTCTTATCAGACAAAAGTATGGCTAGGTGGCTTCAGTTGGAACTATAAAGATGACATACAATTTGCTTGCAATTCAATTGAGCCTTGAAGACAATCACAAGAGAATCTAATCTAGTCTGTAGGATTTTCATTCAGGCACTTTTTTTTTTCTTGATAAAATAACCAACACTGAACTTCTGACAATCAGCAAAAAAATTCTGTGCACCAAGAAAAGTAATTTAAATGCCTTTCATTTAAAAAAAAAAAAAAAAGTTTTTTAAGAACCTTTCATTTCCAAATGAAGAGGAAACCGTTTCTAAGAAGAAAAAAAAATAAATAGGGGGGAAAAATGGATGAGTCTGGCATAGCAGAAACCACAAGTATACGCAAACAGATCTTACAGGGCAGGTTGCAAGCTAGAGTTGTATTGTACTTGCATTATGTGACATGAGCTAAGCCATACAGACTCTTCTGGACCTGTTGGTGCCAATCTGACAGGTGTTATACTGACTGTTCTTAGCCTCCAGTACAACAGAAGGGGGGCTCTTTTTCCTGCATACTTTAATAATTTTTGTGTCATGACTAGGTAGGACCAGTAGTCACAGGCTTGGACAGCTCTAGCATTGAATAAAACCATCAGAAAAAGGGTTCTTTTCCCAGAAACTTAGATGGAAGTTGGATAGCCGTGCTCAGAGATCTTGGTTATGAGTGCATGGGGAAAATTTATTTGCTTACTATCACTATTCTACAAAGAACAAATACATTTATCCATTTGTCTACATGTAACCCAGGGTAGAAGAGAAAACTTCTGCCTCCTTGAGAAGTCATTAAATGAAGCAATATAATTCCTCTCAAGAGCAAAGGAAAAAATATGTAATTAGGACCTTATGACTCATAGCTTGTTCTATTCTAGGAGTACAACATCTGCAAGATATCCTTTATTCAAGGATATTCAGAATTGAATTCTTTATATATTCATCAAGGGCTACTCCAAGTCCTTGCTGAAAAAATAATTGAGAGTCTAGGGCATAATGAGTGTTTGATTCCTTCTATCTTCCAAAGAATTAAAAATAAATAAAGAAAAATAGAGGAGATTGGGAGCTTGTGAGGAATTAGGTAGCTACTTGGTATTCAAATATTAAAGCATCATTTTCACTGAGCAAAAATATTTACAATAAAACATTATTTGTTACAGATAGAGCACAAGTGAAATGTGAAAAAGCATATTTATGATATTTTATCAAACACTAAATCACATACTTGAATAAATATTAAATATTGTTTTAAGATTTCTAGAAGAAATGAAGACAAAAAGCTATGCAGTATACTTAGAGAGACTGGTTTTCATTTTCTTTAAATATTAAAGATCCTACCTAGTACTTTACATAGATGTCTTGGGAAACAAGAAACAAATAAAAACAGAAAACTCTAAAACCAAATTTTTGCCTGTTATAAACATTCCCACTATTCCTACAGTGATTTTATTACATCTTGCATTGCTATATTCTTCTGATTGATCTAAGCTCTAAGTGAACCAGTGTTACCACAGGAGACCTGGCACAAATGAATGCCAAAAGAACACATTATTTCAATTCTCATTTGTAATAGTAATCATCATTTTCAATTAGAAGGTAGAAATGAAAAGACGGAAATTGATGATCTGTCTCAGCTGCTAACCTTTACCTGCAGATATATACTGAAGAACCCGCTTAACATCCATCACTGAGGAAATCTTTATTCATTCAGTACTCTCATATGCCTTATATAGAATTTAGGAGCTATTCAAGGGAAAACTACATTGTCATTTCCGAAATGGAAGCCCCCAAAACACACAGGGAGCATTTATGTACTTCTTTATGCTGTATCTTCATATAGTGGCTAACGTAAGAGAGTTAAGGCTTGATGTAAAGCAAGAAAAATATTGCAGTTTTCAGTGTAAGTCAGTGCAAGATAAAATGAATTTTTGTTCCAACAGTATACCTCATTGGTTGATGAAAATATGCAATTTTAACTGCATGAACCATTGCACATTACTTCCCTGCCTCCTCTGATAAGCAATCTGTTACTCACCCACTTTCTACTTTTGCTATCAAGCACATACACAAAGGATGGTCAGACAGAGTAACACTTTTTTCCATTTTATTTGCACATAAAATGTTGCAAAACTCTGCAAGTTGTGGAGGATTTCATACGAAATGTTTAGTCTGTGTTTCTTCTGATCAGATAGACTCTTTGTATCATTATTAAAAGTGTGCAGTTAACAGTTCTGAGGAGACAATGCAAGTCTTTTTTAAAAAGATATTAGTGGCTTCTCATAAGATAAAGGAACTAAGTAAACTGGAATCTGGATCTCTTTGAGTTGACTAGTAAATTTCTTATTTACTTCAATACTCCTAAAACTTCAGCCATTTTCATTTTTCCTTAATTATGTACAATACAAGCAATGTCTTTGTTACTATATTATTACTGAATTTCAGCCTAATGTTCTTAATTAGTTTTAAAAGTCCAAGAATGTAAAATAAAATATTCGGAAAATATTTTACATCTATATCAAGACAATATCTTAAAATACTGACAGACTCTTCTTTATTCCTTATGCTTGCTCTACTACATAAAGGTGTTCCAAACCTTTCATTTCCTTTGACAAACATGAAATCAAGTGTAAAGCTTCTGGTTTCAATTAAAATATTCTTATGATCCACACTGACAAGATAGCTCAGGTACATTGCAAAACAAATTTTAAACAGAAAATAAAAGTGAGAAATTGACGTTTCAGGCAACATCCAGTAGAGTCACACGATTTATCTCACCAGTGAATCTAACCCATGTATTTTAACATAATAAAGAAGGGTATATTGTTCTGACTAGTTCTCTATAACATGAATAGAAAAAAAGAAAGCAATGAAAAAATCCTGCCTTTCCACTCAAAGAATCGTTACACAGATCAGCAGTTTCAGATTTCCCACATTTTCATTTGCACTACTTTTGTTGTTGTTTTTCCATTATTATTTTTGGTGTTGAGATTACAACTCCTTAAAGGTAAAAAAAATATAGATTTAATTTATGCTATTGTAAGAGATTTTATTACTGTTCACAAGATACACACAAATGAACGTATCAAGTAACCCTAAGCAGCATCCGATTTCAATAAAAGCCTTTATAAGAAATGGACAGCTGCCAGTAAGTTCTCAGAAAATACATCAAAAAATGGGTCTTCATCCAAGTTGCTTTGAGCAACTTGTCACTTTAAAAGGCAAGTTCAGCTCTGTAGGCATTATGGTATGAACTACAGTCTGTACTTCATTGTGGCTTCCAACCTCTTTTAGAGTTCCAAAACCTGTGATGTTTAATCACATTAAATTTTGCAAAAAGGCATGCTAGTAGCATAGGGAAGGAAAAGAACAGCAGTATGGTCAATAAGTTCCAATGCCAGCCACATTTTCTTCCTGCAAAACTGGCTGCTAGCCACCACAGGCTAAAATAAGTATGAAAGAGAAACTAACAGCTGAATAATTTATAAAGTCTTTCCTTTCTGCAAAATTAAACTTTTGAGAGAAATTGCAGTTCAGTCTTGCACATCCTTGGAAGCATGAGCAACCAATATAACTTTCATTGTCTGTCTTTAGAATTTATAGTGAAATTCTTTTGTTGTGAGATGAGAAGCTATAACTCCATGTTTAATTAGATTCGCCAACAACAAAGATGAAACTGAACTGAACTGAAATAGCAAAAGCTGTGATTTATTTGCTTTGTTGCATTTTGTTTTGTTTTCATGACTCAGTGTTATATGTGGTATATAAGCTGTCAAAGCAAATTTAATCTTCTCTTCAACTTTAACTTCTTTTTTTAATCAACTATAATTTTATAATGACAGTAGCCTGATCTCAGCCTATTTCAATATCTTCATGGCCTTCTGCAAAGTGTCACATGGTATGGAACCCCCGATGTAATTTAGGCCCCCCTGTTCTGGCTTCACCTCATTCCTTGCTGCCTCACTATAAAGGCAGTGGCTTTTCCCTGCCAAGGGGCCTGGCATAGCTTTGGGTGTGCTTCAATCGCAGCAATCAAAACACTGGTTAAACTGCTCAGCTGAAACCAAGACAGTAGGTTATCAATGTCATTAAATCAATTTCTGAATTTTATAGTGGTAGTGTAAAACCATGAGTTCAATGAAAAAAGAAAAAAAAAAAAAAAAAAGCAGAATGGGTTCCAGGCTATGCTCCAGCGGTTTCACAGACTCAGTCTATTTTATCAGTATGTGCAATCTCTTCATAAACTTTGAGGCAAAAGCTCCAATCAGTACTAATCAACTGAAGCTACATTTAAATGCAGCTCCAGTCTATAAAAACACTATCAACAATCCGACAATCTAGATTTGCCTCTTCTAAAGTATTATGTTTCACCCATTTTCTGCCTTCAAATTTGGCGATACTTATTTTTTTCTTTTCCCCTAAAAACCTTACAAATTCAGAAAGTGTTTTTTGTTGGTCCTTTGTACCTGACTAAGAGTCATTTATTCTAACCTTAGCAGGAGGCAAATTGCAAGTACAGAATAACTACTGCCTGGAAAGCATAAAAACACTATTTCAGCAAAGAGTTATAAATTCATGGAAAAAGATAGATGGATCACCTAAAAGCACAGTGTTTGAAAAACAAACCTCACACTGTCAGAAGGGGAAAAAAGAAAAAGAAACACAAATTCATAACAAAATTGATATATACTACGAAAAACAAATCGCTTTTTAACAGATTTCAAATGATAAATCTTTTTTACATTAATCTCGATAGAGGAGCACTTATCTTGATGTTGCTAGAAATGTTTAAATGTTGATTGCCATACTTTCAAATGTATGCAATACTAGGGTCTGTAAACCAACTAGCAACAACCTACTTCACAGCATCTCCACATGTAGTGCTAGTAGGTCATTGGTTATTGTCAATATTTTTAAGTAACAACAGTGATGTTAAGAATTCAAAACATCAAAGCAAAATTAGACACCAAAACAATGTTATTGTACAGAAGATTAAAACAAAATGTCCTTATGATTTTATAAAAGCGTGCCTTTTCCACAGGATGCCTAAAAATTATAAATGGATTTTATTAGAAAATCCATAAAAGAAAACTTAAAAACAACATTTTCACCATCAGACCACGTGAGAATAATTCACAAATTCTGATACTCATGTCATGGTCACCAATGTTATCAAATGAGCTTACAAAAACATAAAAATTATACTTCACAAAAACATGCCAAAATGTTTCTTATTTTCATATTATTTACAGAGGCTTGTTATCTTGCCTTTGTGTACTGAATTTGTTACGTAATGTTTTCAGGAGTAGTTCGTTTTCCGTAGTTACAATAGTAGTTTCAATAGTTACGTTTTCAGACAACTTCAGAATAATAAATAATCCATATGAAAGCAAAGCTATCTATTAAGATCTGTTGTGATCAGGAGACACAATCACTGTGCTGCCATGAATTCCCTTTATGAAATTTATTTCATGTTAGAAACTAAATGACTGTACATATAGTTTCTAATGATACATATGTAACACATAACTGCTTCTGATGTTACAAGTAAAGGATGCAGTGATATGATGGTCCCTAAATCAAGGGCTCTGGATGGGGTTTCCCGTCAACATTTGTGCAAATCCAATTTCTATGACTCAACAGTAGATTTTAAATAATAAAACAAAATCAGAATAAAAATAAATAATTAGTAAATAATGTGTTGATGTCAATGAAAATAATATTTACCCATCATTGCTTGGAGCTAGAGTTTTACTTAAGCAGAAGATCGGCTATGGTAACTGACATTAGCTGACACAATTATTAGACAACAAGACAGGCCAGGGACCAACATAATCAGGAAATCATCTGCATGAAACTGAAAGATGTAGCTGAGGCAATGTAGTAATGCACACATTGACATCAGCAATACTCATGTTTGCTATAAGCTAAATTGAACTTAAGTGAAATTCCCTTCTTGTGTAAGCATTGAACTGTGATTTATTCAGCACACTCAGACTCTGGGGTTATTCCCATGAGTCCTAATCTATCTCTGTCCCTTTCTACCAACAGATCACCATTACACTTCCTGTATTAGTGGAGTTACATGCACAGGAGATAAAAGAAGGGCTCTCTGGAGACAGGGAAGGGATGTCTGAATTTAGAAAAAAACTAAAAATACAAACATAAAGGAGCCACTGTGCAACAACTATACTGTCAAAGATAAAAACTGATATATTGTGTAATAATGTACACTCTGTGAATATGAAGGAATCTGGCTCTGTTCTAGGTGAAATTGAGGCCGTATACTACTTACTTCCTTTGAATGCCTCTGCATAGCTTCCAGTGTATATTTTTCACAAACTAACAATGTATAAAAGTACTAACAAAAATGTTACCTTGAAGGTTAGGCATGTTAATAGTCAATAACTCTTTACTTTATTCATTTCTTCCAAACTACTACAAGGAAATTGGTACTTTACTCAAGATTTACCTCTGAAAACTCACAAACCACTCGGTAAGCTTTCACTCATATTTTGCTCACCTAAACCATAGTGACTCTTTGAAGAATCGAGAACTTGAAGATCATTTTATGACCCATTTTGTAGTCCAAAGATGTACCTCTGGTCAGTCAAATCCAAAGCACTTCACTTACAACACAGAGTTTCAGTGCATTGATGTTCTAACTCACAAATGAGAGACACGGTGAAGAAAGGTAAAGTTCTCTACAAATTATGTAAGCACGGAGACTCCTTGAGAATTATACTCTGATTTATGTACGCTGCCTATTATGATTATTTACAGTGAGTTATAATTGCACGTGGAAAAAAATTTTGCTAAAAGGAAATCTAGTCTTTTAAGACAATACTTAAAATGGATGTTTACAGCAAGAAAGGGAAAGAGATAAGAGACAGGCTATTCCTATCATTGTGATCTAGAATCCTAAGAGGAAGAAATACAAAACTGCAAGTGGACTCTGCAATGCTAAAATAAGTTTTATAATTCTGAACTCTGAATGTGTCTCATTTACTACATTAGATGTTTAATTTAACTATGGATTCCAAAGTACGTGATTCATATCCCTAGAATTCATCTTAGATTTTGCCTGTTGTAGCTCACACTACAACACTAAGATCATATTTAAATATGTTAACTTTTCTGATGATTGTTCAAGATTTTTTCATCAAACTTTGTAACACCACTTCTGAATGAAACTACATAAAAATAGTGTTGGGGTTTGTGGCTTTCTTTTTGTTGTTCCTTTTTCTATGTTGGGCAGAGGCAGGATCCCCCCAAATCTTAAAGTGTTGTACAAGATACAAACATGCCATCACAGCACTGCTTCTCATAGCACCCCTATGGTAAGTAAAAAGGAAAAGCCAAGTCTTGTTTTCACTTTATTGACCCAAGGGATTCTACTCAGGAGTAATATATGAAAATGTAAATTTATTCTCAAAGGGAAAATATTTCCCTCTAAAACACGATATCTACAACACATATTATCACAGTATACATACTTAGGAATCTAGATATCCCAGGATGAATACCCAGAGCAGTACTTTTATCCAAAGGATAGAAAGGAATAATTATAAAATTGGAAAGCTTTCAGTCCAGGTGCCAGTTATTTTACCTCAGTGCTATCTGAATGCAGATAGAGTCTAGATATATATTTCTAGAGCAGCTCTGAAGTCCTCCAAATGGGAGATTTTTGTTACTTCTTTATTCTGGATGCACACATAAATATTACTCAGCACACTATCTGAAGGTTTATAATTTAGCCAAATGCAAGTATAGATAGAAATGAAGATAATTACATGTATCAGCCAGTTAAAATGATTTATAACACTGATGCTCACCATGTTACAGTTACTTTTTTTCCACCTGGGATGCCTTCTTTCTTGTTAAGACTAAAAGTTTTGGTATCTCAGTTATAGCCAACAGAGAACTAGATTTCAACTCAAAAAGTCTATAATATCTGTAAAAATGGAGAATTCCTGCCCTAAGGAGTTTTAGAGTTTTAAATCTCTAAGGGTGCAGAGCCATGTGTTGTTCTCAGATCTTTTAAAAGACTTTTACAGGATAAACACTAAACACAGATTCCATCAATTTTAATAAAAAATATTTTATATCCAGATGCAGTAAAAAAAAAGCCCACATAGTTTATATTCTATTATCCTGACAAAAATTTAATGACTAAATATGGATTTCTAAAGGCCAGACACTGTGTGTCTTTGAAAGACAGTCAAGTGAAGCAAGTTTCCTTAACAATTTTTGTTTTTCCTCATCTAGGAAGATGAATTTTCAAAATACTGATTTCTTAAACATGTAATCACTGTTACAGAACAGTTTTCCAGTCCTCTGTTGATGATACATTCCCAGGATCTCAAGTTGACATTTTTCTGGCTAACATTTTACAGGGGTCATCTAGTAGATTTTCCATCTACTTCTGTTAATGACACAACACAGGCTGAAAGGAAAACTATTAAATATATCTTAATTACAGAATATATATGCATAATATCAGGCTTTCTTCTGCAAAAGAGTGGCAGGCACTGGCACAGGCTGCCCAGGAAGGTGGCAGTCATCATCCCTGAAGGTGTTCAAGAAACGTTTAGATGTTGTACTGAGGGACATGGTTTAAATGGGAAATATCGGTGATAGGTAGACTAATGGACTGGATAATCTTGGAGGTGTTTTCCAACCTTGGTGATTCTCTGATTCTATATTATAAAAATAATAATACTCAGTAGCTGGGTACCCTCAGGTGCAAATTTTCTGAAGGAAGGAAAGATATATATGCAGAGACTTCAGTTATTCATTATTCTGTCTGCCCTATTCAGTGCAAATTCCTCCATCACTGGATGTGATAATATCAATAGAACTACAAATTTATGACATTTAAATCTGGTTTGCATGTGTCCTCCTATGTAAAAACTCAGAAATGAAAATGGATTGAAACAAACTTAGAGCAATAAACAAATCTTTAGAAAAGAAGACAGTTCAGGCTAGAAGAACTGGATATGAATATTGCCAACCTTAAGAATGTACATGTTAAGAATTATATTACTTCTTTAAATATTATGAATAAATATATTTGCTTTCCTTGTGCTTATTCACTTTGTATTTTCTCCATGTGTTCTCTGTCCTTATGAATTAACACAGAATTCAGTTAATATCTTCCAATTTCTAGGCAGAATCAAATGTATTCTTAAGAATCTTATTTACATTTCACAAAAACAGAAAGAAATAAAAAACAACTAAGAAATATGCTCACAATTTCTCTGAATTAAGTGACATATGTGTATTCTGATTATCTTCTGCTTTTCTAATTCAAACATAAACGAATAAATTCTTCAGCGCACAAAAAAAAATTACATTTACTAACACTGAGAAGCATTATATATTTAATGCCAAATTTAACATTGTGGTTCTTTAGGGCATTTAAAATCTTGTTACTACTTTTCAGTTTCTTACATGAATAAATGTCTACTATGTTGGTGCGTTTTTTTCCTAAACACCACAATAACTGTCTGCCTCTCTTTCTTTCCTTAGTCTTCAATATTCACATAATAGGAATATGTAAATAAAAATATTGAAAACTTCTTTTTCCTTAATATTGATACATACTGCTGGACAGTCAAATAGCTTAAATAACTCACAGTCATCTATATCCTTCAAAAATTTAATTTTAAGAAACAACGACAAAGGCTCTAAGGAAAATCTTTCAATAAACATTTTTAACAGATGGATAACTATCACTAAGCTCCTAGGTAAACACTTTATCTAATAACAACAACAAATCCAATTTAATTATGATTATGTACATACACATAAAAAGTGTATTGTTTGTTTGCTTGTGATATACTTCTGAACACCAAAATTTAATATATAAATACATCAAAATACGTATTTTTAATTCCTGGCTTTACATTTAAATCTACCTTTAACTTTGAATAAAAGTTCTTTCTTATTTAAATAAGAGTCAAAATAGGGGTAAAAACTAAACAAAACAGTTGTCATTGCTCTGATGAGACAGAATATTACTTAACCACATTAATCACATTAATAGATAACTCAGGAAAAGTTCCTTCATTTCCAAAATGGTGTAGACCAAGAACTTTGATCAGCTTTGCTAATAAGAAAAGATTTAAAATGTCATCCTAAAAACACTCTAATCACTTTTTTTTTTTTTTTTTTTTTAATATCTAAAATGATGGAAATATGAGCATACAAAAGAAAAAAAGGAAACAAAAATCTGCATGCTTTTTCACTGAAATTACAAAATCGTTCCTATGTCTGCTATTATTACCAAAGAAGAAATGAAGCATCATTAAATAAATCTTAATTTGGAGAAAACCTGGTACATGTTTTTTTATTAATGTTTACATAGGAGCTGAAATCATGGAGAAAGCACAAGATTAATATTTTTGCCATTCTGTTCTGGATGTAAGGGTATTTTGGTATTCAATATAATACTGACAAGAATATTTACAATGTCATGAAAATGCTTTTCTTGGTGTCTTTGAAAGAAAAAAGTATTACTTTTTCTTAAAAGTATAAATTATTCATATGTAGTTCCTCAAACTTAGGAAAAAAACTTCTTGACTCCATTTGCAATGTAATTCCATTACAGTATATGGCCTGTTTTGTAGGTTTTTTTTAATATTACATCTATACTTACCTATATATGTATCCCTAAAAAAACACATATAGACCCACAAAAATAACCAGTACAGGTAAATGGTAACATTTTCCTTCTTCCTACTATTAGGAACTGATCTGAAACTTACAAGTACTTATTCTATTTTTTTTTTTTTTAAATTTATAATGAATTGGCAATATTTCAATTAAAAAAAAAAAAAAGTCTTCGTACATAATTGAAAAAAGAGCAAATATGATACAGTGATAAATTTAAACTATCACTAAGGCCACAAAAAGTAATTTTTTGTTTATGGTAAAGACAACTTGACAAGAAAATGGGGAGATCTAACTCAGTCTAGTTTCCAGAAAACATTAAAAAGTATTCAATATGAATGTAATATAATCAAACTAACCACCATCAGGAATGTTCTCTTTTAAGGTTCAAGCATGTATGATTTATCAGTAGATTTAATTAGCAGTGAAATATACCAAACTGGCCATTTAACAAACA
Source organism: Alectoris magna (assembly GCA_030625065.1). Classification (NCBI taxonomy): domain Eukaryota; kingdom Metazoa; phylum Chordata; class Aves; order Galliformes; family Phasianidae; genus Alectoris; species Alectoris magna. The sequence goes on from CM060560.1 coordinate 69,868,188, forward strand.
TACCTTCTAAATCTTTCAATACGTCTTGTGATGAAGAAAAGAGTCACTTACCTAATACCCCCAGCCTGTAATTGAGGGTGACAACAATGACATTTCCATAACTTGCAAGAATGCTCCCATCAATCATGTTGCCAGTACCCTCCATGTAAGATCCGCCATGGATGTAGACCATAACTGGTTTCTTGCTGTTCTGATCATGAATGTCTGTAAAAATTCAAGTAACGAAAACATAATAAAGTAATAAAAAAATAATGAAATGTGGCATTAGTATTTTATCAAAGTGCTAAAATTATTCTCAGTTGTTTCTCATATTTTCCATACAATCATCACCACTTTAATCAGCTATTTTAGACAGTTCAGGGTCATTCCACAAGCCCAGTATTTTTACAGTTTTCATATTTCAAATATGAAACTGTAAAAATATTTCAAATATACTTCAAATGACATTTTTTATTAAATGTTTTCAGAAACCCCTTAAAAACTTTTCAATTTACAGAAATTTATTTTGAAAGTAAGCATCTAAAATACAAAGGAAAAAAACACTTTTTTTTTTTTTTTAATATTCCAATTCAGTTCTATTTCAATTTAGAAATATCTGTACATTTAATAACAAAATGACAATAATGATTCATACTTTCCTATTCCTCAGTGAGACATACTTGTTGAAATTACATTTCCTATAGTTCAGTAACAGATAATATCACAAAATCAAATTGTTCTGATAAAAGTAAACACAGCAAACCATTCTTTTTTAATAGCCTAGGAATTAAGAAACACTGAGAATTTAAGTGAATTCATGGCTCAGATTTTTTTTAATGTAAATCATGAAATGTCATTTTTGACAGCTAAGTATTAAAGAATATCCTTATATTTATGGTCATGAGTTATATGAATAATCTTTTGTAGACAGAGAAAATTTACTTATAAATTTCATGTAGTTAAACAGTTGGGTCCCACTTTCTAAAATAAAGTAATTTTATATATATATATGTATATATATATATAATTATAATATATACATAATTATATGTATATAGCAATATTCTTATACTTCTGAGTGCACTAATCAATACTTTATGCATTTTTGTACTGCATTCATCTCTCTAATAATCAAATCGTAAGACCCCAGTTCCAACTAACTAACTTAGGGATTTATGTTCTCACTTTATATTTAGATTCTCAATTTATTTATATTATGTGGGAATAATATACCTTAAAAAGCAGAATGGTATTCAGCAAGCTGCTGTTTGAATTAACTATACGCTTTTTATAAACAATTCACTATATCTGCAAGTGGAGAAAGACCACTTCTTTAAAGCATATAATACAAAGCACTACGGAAAGTAATGTCTCTGACTATATGGTCAGCATTTAAAAAGAAACAAAAACAACTGAGTTCTCTTCTGAGTTATTTTCAAGAGTTGTATTGAAGAGTGGAAAAAATAGGAGGAAGAAAAAGCTGAGCTAAATGCAGAGAGGAAAGAGAAGTGACTTTGAAAGCCTTTCAAGGCTCTCAGCTCCCTCAGATTTGTTAGGATTAACTCTCAGTTACCAAAAATCTGAGCAGCAATGAGCCATCCCATTTATAATACTTTGTATCCGGGGAAAAAATATGAATGTATTTCAAGGTAAATTGTGACTGGTCATATTTCTATGGCCAACTATCACTTTGCTCATGCAAATATCAAAAGTCATCAGTTGAGTGAAAGGCCGTTATGGGCAACTGCACATCTACATAGCTGTTAGAATTTAAGATTTCTCATAGAATCTGCCTTCTGGTCACAAGGAAGATATATAGCTTACATGGTGCACTTTATATGTTGCATCTCGGCAGCAGAACAAAAAGCTTTGTGATAAGATTGGTGTAATTTTTGCAACTCTTAGAGGGATGCAAACATTAAATAAGCCATGTAAAGCAATGAAATGCATAATAATAGATCAGATATTTTTCTCTTTGCAGCGTTCACAGCAAAGTACATGAAAAGAGTTTCTTTTTTTTTCTGTGAGGGCTTAGCTTTCAGAAAATTAAAGCAATAACTATCAAATGCAATTATCTGTGTTAGAGAATAACCTTTCCTTTCTCTCCCCAAAAGTCTTGTGGCATTATTTGCTATATTCTATCCTTTCTTATTGCAAAGTACTTCCTCAGGGTTGAATCTTCCATTGCTGAAAACAACAGATTTCTTCTTTCCCTTCAATGGGAACATGATTAACTTCAACGTAAAGGAAATGAGCTTCATGCATTTTAGGTATTTAGTTCTAAACTGAATATCTTTGTTTGGATCCTAGGATGGATACTAACACTTTACAACTTTTGAAGAAATCTGAAAGAATTATTTGTTCATAGTCAAATATCTAACAGTTTTAAGAGCAATTTTGTTTTCACTTGCTATCTTTTGCTTAAAAATTGACCATAGAGTTTGTTATAGCAAATGATAATGCTGTCTTTTTGAAAAAGCATATGTAGAGACACATTTATAAACAGAAATAGAACAAAATTCAGAAAATAACAGAGGAATTCTGCACAGCATTTTTGTGTTACAAGAAATAGTATAATTCAGAAATGAAGGTTATACAGTAGAGGGCAACCACCGTGAATTGAAGACCAGAGACTTTTATTGTGGTATTTCATACATGGATAGAGTAGCTGAACACTCGAGAAAAGTGGAAATTAAAAAGTAACTTCAACACAGTGTGCATGATTTTAAGGGGATTGAAGAGGGCAAATTTTTCAAATGCACTGGAACTCCAGAGTGAAGAAAATTATAAAGGCAGTTTGGAATGGACAAGAAAGAGAGAAAGAGACACATTGCTGCAAAAATAAAACAACAAACTTCCCAAGGTGGTTATCTGCTAATTTAATTCAAAAATATTTTTCTTAATTTGGTAAGTACAAAAAGTATACTAAAATGCCAGTGTAACATAAATGAAAAGAATGGTGAGAATAGAGGAAGATTTCATGACTTCTTTCTATTTCAGGGCATCTTGCCTTTTCTGTGCCAATGCAAGAAAAAAAGTATTTCCTTGTAAAACATTTTTAGGGTACTTCACTGTGAACTTTAACATCTTCTTTCAGGGAATCCAATCCAACTCAGAAAGAAGTCAATGAAAAAGATTGTCATTGATTTCGGTGGGAATGTGGTCATAGCCAGAATGAATGTATCTCAGAGGCTAGCTGATTACAATAAAGCAACATCAACAGCTTCTTTTATTTTTATATCCTGTGAGAAAAATAAATGAATTAAAATACCAAAGATGAAGCACAATGCAACTGCATTCAATGTACATACAGTAAGTGTACTGGGGGAACAGTGGAAATGAAATAAAGGATGTACGCGAGGTTTTTTCATGAATTTCAAACAGATGAATTTACAAAATATGTAAGAGGAAGAAGAGCACATGCATGTTTTTAAATTCCATTTTCTCACCAAATAAAGTATACGTGGGAGGAAGCATGTGATTTTCAACAGTATTCTTGTTACTCACTTCACACATATTTAAGAATAAACTTTGCACTTATGTTACAGGGGAATTTCAGTCATCTAAATGTTAATTTGGATTTTAAGAAGAAAAACAATGGATGTTATCTCTAAAGAAGAAAGTAAAAAAGCACACGGAAGTGTGTTTCTGCAAATATGGGACTAAAAATCATGTTGAAATAACAGTAATAACAATAACAATAATAATCAATATTATTATAATAAAAATGTAAAAGTTTATGTTCATGCATCAGGGTTGAGCTTTGAAAAAACAAAAAATACCTTCATCTTCACCACGATCATTACTGGTTATATCATCTGCGCTTTTCTTTGTGTTGGCTCCTGGGATCATAGTGAGGAGGAGAATAAAGGGAAAAAAGAGAATTCAAAAACAGCAGGTTCTCAAAAATAAAAATAAAAAAACAACTAGTACAAAAACAGAAAAATGTAACAAAATATCAAAATCTGTTACATTTGAATTTGAAAAACAAAAAAAGATGCGGACTGCACATAAACATAAAATGTCAAGAAGAACAAATTGAAAATATTTGAAAAAAATGTATCAGTCTGTGACAATGCAGTTACTTCAGTTAAAAGTGATTGCTGCAAAAAAAAAAGCAAAATTAATGTGCAATTAAAAAAGAATATAAACCAAAAAAGTATATTAAAAATTTCACGAAAGTATGGTTTCTACATAAGAAATGAAACTGATTTCATTATGTTCTGTTGCCTGGAAGAAGTAATGGCTTCAGTCACTATCATCTTCAATGACTTCATGTTTTATTCATTCTTATGAGGATTTATTAGGAATTAACCTAAATTTTAAATGAAACCAATAGAAATAAAATTATCATTAAATCTTACACAATTGGAAAGGACCAAGAAAAAACATAATAGACTTCCATAAAATTTACTTTTCCTTCTCATGTGAGCAAAAAAGTATTCAAAACAGAAAACTGAAATCAAAGGAGAAACACAAAATGGAGGCAATCCAAGACATGATTTTTTTCCAAAAGCCCTTGTTTGTATTAAGCTACTCAAACTCTTTAGAAAAATATAGAAATTAATGCAAAACAGGTACTTACCACGAGAAAGAATTTGTACTTATTAATTAAAAAATGGTAAATAATGAATTTTAATCTGTATTTAATATATACTTTCACAATGTACTTTTGAGGCACATAAACACCTATCCCTCATCACACATATCCACACATACCATAGCCTGTGCTTATGGAAGGAAGATGAAATAAGCCTAACAGTTTTCCTCACCCCAATTGTGGGTCAATTTATCTGCTTTCTGACTAAAGCAATGACACTAAGCTTTCCATACCATGTCTCATTATGCTGTAATTACTCTGCCAACAAGTGTTCCTCTTTAATGTAAAATGTTATGCAAAAAAGAGTGAAGAAAAAATAATATGAATCAGAAGCTCTATTTCTACATTCATTCAGAAATCAAATATGGCTGCTAGGCAAACAAAGTGGTCTAAGTCAACATTCTAACAAGTTTTTTTGTTGTTGTTTTGTTTTGTTTTGTTTTTTATTGTCTTTTTTAGAGTCTGTATTTTCAAGCCAGACTGTGAAGGAATAATAAACTTGATTAACTTCAAGTTTGTGCACCAAGTGTAAATATGGCACATATTCATCAATGCTATGATATGATATTCAAACTGCAAACTTTAGATTTCTACATAGCAGTTGGTCATTTGACACTGTCCCTTTCCTACATAAGCCAAAGTGGACGTTTTGCTGATTTGGTTGAACACAGAAGGGACAGCCTTCTGTATGGCTATTAAAGATCCTTAGTCTTTTAACTTAAATTTTATTGCTAAATATCTCCAGGTATTCCAATATAAAATTTTCAAGTATTTTTTAGGAATTATTTTATTAGTATGAGCAGAATGTATTTAATTTTGATTTTATCTGTAAGGTTAATAAAGTTTAATAAAAAATTTAGTCTCTTCTTGTCTTACAAGCAGTGTAATCATCTTACTTGGGGAGATGGGTGGGGGACTTTATGTTTAGTGAGGATTATTATTTTATTTCTTCCTTTTGTTTTGCAATTTAAAACGAGAGTCAGTCAAATGCAAGAAGCAGAAACTGAAACTCCATCTCCTGTATCTTCAGTTTAGTTGTACAGAAATTACTGTATACATAGTAAATGTGTACGTTCAATTATATGTACTCAGTGTAAAATTAACTAGGTGAAACATTCTGTCAATGAAATATAGATGTTCTCTAATCTATCACTGTCTTTAATAAATTCCAGATGTAGGCTCCATATTTCAGTCATCACCCAAGTCCTGCATTATTTTATAGTTTTTCCTTTTACTTTTAGTTATAGCCCAAAGGTTGATTTTTTTCTCAACTGCTACCCAAATTAAATTAATCCTTTGAAATATTTTGAATCATGTAAAAAAAATTAAAAAGAAATTATTTTTCATAGAACATTAATCCACTAGACACAATACTGCAAGCACTTAACACAGGCAATGTTGATGTCCCCCTGTTGTCTCAGTGAGACAGTTTGATGAAAGAGAGTATAATCATCATCATATGTCAAACATAAAATTAAAAACTGACAAAACCAACATCTTCCCATATACATAGTGCCAGTAGACAAAAACTGCATGTCATTATTAAGACAGTTATACATCTTTAAAGTTGAGTGAAAGAAGTGGATATATCTGAACAAATTTTAGTTCACATACTATCCTCCTTAAGATTGTCAATACATATCAGTGAGATATTGCAATGATTTTCTCTCTAATGTGTTTGGCTGAAGTGACTCTGGTTCAGTGTACTTCAGAAAGAAAAACACAAGTGTAATAAGAATTTAATGAGACATTAGGAAGTGTCAACACATAGTGCTACTAGATTTGATGAGACACAAATATTATCTAACACAAGTTTGCAACGCAGGGTTATTTGCAATATTTGGAACATTCTTTAATTTTATTTTATTTTTTAATTTTTGTGGTTTGAAGCAGTTATCAGGGATCTATTTTTAATTCTTTTTAAGATCTGATTAAATGAGCTACATCAGTATGTTCTAAAAATAGGCTTCTGTGTTACCACCACACTGCATTTTGTGAGTACTAGCCAGTACTCACATACTAGCCACGTCAGTATGAATCTTCTTGAAGAGAACAAAAGCATTATTGTTGGAATTATTTCAAAATTAGCAAAAACACATAAGATACTTAGGAACAGTTTAAAAAAATTATATTGACATTTTGAAAATATACGCTTGCAGAACTTTACTATCTCATACAGGTAGGAAAGATTTGGAATTTTCCAAGTAAGTTTTCTGATTCTTGTTTAAAATGTTGAATAATTTATCTTGAAGCTTCTGTAAGAAATTGTTAATCCCTGTTGTAGGGGGGGGGGGTGGTGGTGGTGGGGAATAACTAACTAACTGAATAAGACATGCTACCCATGATTAGCGTAAAATTGCTCTTGTGTCCTCAATCAAAAGAGACAGAATGGGAATGTGACACAGATTTTCCCATGACGAAAATTCAGTTCACTAAGATGAACTGTATTTAGTACTTGCCACACAGACCAGAAAGCCCTCCTTCTTGAGGCTTCTCTTGAGGGGGGTACAGTGATATTATTTTTTTTCCCCTATATAAATATAAAACTCACTGCAGCAATTTTAGCCTCTGGATTTCCACACGATAAATGAACATTATCACTGATTTATAGGAATGGCTCTTCTGCAGATTAACAACTATTTATCTGTTTAATGAATTTTTCCCACATAAAATATAGACTATAAATCTTAACAGTAATCCTGGAACCATCAGTAGAGCACAGAACAACACAGATACTTACTAGTGATGATCTAGTGCAATAAGGACTAAGTTTGAAAAGTGTCTCTATTCAGATATGGAGATACTGATGTGATACCTAGATATGTTCACAGAAGATTGCATTTGCATGAAAGCTGCTTATTAAATAGTGAGTGAACTCTTGTCATTTGCCCTACAGTTCCATTTTTTTCCTGAGTGAAACTAAAAGTCATGGCGTAATTCCTCACTGAAGTGCGGAATTTTTTTTTTTTTTTTTAAAAAAGTAAATTTTTTTTTTAAAGAAAATTTGCTTGTCCAATTTCTTATGCTGTTTTTCTTTTTCTTTTTTTTTTTTTTCCTTTGGGTGGGGGGGGGAGGGATATTTTTTTATATTACGGGTATATATTTTTGCAAATCTGAGCCAATTCCAAAGTATTAACAGTCTAGCAGTAACTGCGCAGTGTTTCATTTGGGCCACTTTATTTCTCCTTAAAAAGCTTTTTATGGAATGCAATTTGAAGCTTTAATTCAGAAACCATCTCTCTTCTAAAGTATCTCATTCTGAAATTCTGTGCTAATTGACCTTAAAAAATTACTTAATTTCACTTATCAGTGAACGGAAGTTAATCCTGTATTATCAGATAAATTATGGATGCTACATATATCTCTACTGAAAATGAAGAAGTCATACCACTCAGTCAGTCACGAGTTCTCTGTCTCACACTTCCTTTTATTATGAATAAGAATCTCATTCAGAAGATATTCTGGGGCAGTAGATTTTCCTAAATATATTTGCAATTTGTGCTAAATCTTTTTCCTGTCAGATATATATCGTATATGTGGAATGCATTCAGGTCCTATGCATGCAGTTTAATAGTGCTTACATTTCAAGTACCCATTCTGAAGAGTAATGACAGCAGAAAAATAGCTACAGCATCAGCTGAAAACATTTTTTATTTTTTTGCATTTTAAATGTAATTGTTCCACCTATTGTATGGTAACCTTATGACACCATGTAATTTTGGGAAAGAACTCAGTTTTCAGAAATCACAAAGCACATTATGAATAATACTAGTAAGAGTAATACTAATTGGATCTCCCAATTTCACACAGAACATATGCAACCTTCCGGAAAGCCCCAGCTCAATCTAGATGAATACAGGACTTAATTGTAATTCTTTCAGTGATATGTGATATGTCTTATTTACGCAGCTCTTTCAACAGATTTCTAAAGCTCTTGGTTTCCCATCCCAGGAGAGCTATCACAGTTTTACAGTCAGCTCAAGTCAACAGTTCATTACTGTCTCAAGGGAGCAATAGGAAAGCAGAACTGTACTTTCTGCATTTCTCCTAGGACTGCTTTTTTGCCTTTATCTTGATTTTCACTTAGTGTACAAGCCTTAAGTCTTTGGCTTGCAGGTATGGCCTAAACTCTTCAGCTACCTTTGTAAGTGTACCAAGAAGCTTTCATTTGGCAGCTGAAAAAAGATCAGAAGAGGCATGTAGACATTTAAAATAAAAGTGGATGAAAAAGATGATTGTTGAGAATTACAGCTTGTCAAACTGTCTTAGAACCCGTCTGTTGATCATGTACCCCAGGAGAGATCTCAAAGAAAGGCACCCAACTCTTAGCGTATCTCTATTTTAAAGACTGTTGATTTCATTTGAAGAGATATATGCATACTACCTAGAGTTGAATGTCCTTTGATTTTGATCTATTTACTGAATACTGTCAATGTGTATGAGCATTTATAAATGTATGTAAATATTTGAAAAGTATGTATGTATACATATACGAAAAAACTGTATCTAGTTAACAGAATTCCAGAAGGAACAAAAGTTTATTCTATGGCCCTCTCACTCCACAAGGGTGCTATAATGAAATGAAAATCTGTCTGTTTTTCATGTTAAAATTTAAAGTGTTGCACTAATTGCCAACAATCACAGCAACTAGGAAATTTTATTTTATTTTCTGAGATCAGAAGGTTAAGGAATATATATATATATATATACTCTGGAGCTCCCACATTCTATTATAACAAACAATAAAAATAAAAAATAGTGAATTTGTGCTCCTCTACAGCACTTTCTTAATGGCTCCAGCTGCAGTATGTGAAAAAAATCACTAGAATTTCAGACCTCAGCAAGTGTGTAGCTGCAGCTATACAGACAAGAAATGTTTACTTTCAAGAAAAAGAGAATTAAATAACAATTTTGTGTCATGTTCAAAATTCAATGTACAGAAAGAAATTGTAGCAAAACTCCTTTCAGAGATTTGCATTTCATGCATTAGTGAAGATTACAAAAGAAAAGACAAAGAAAGAAAGAAAATGCTGTTTCACAGGCTTCTTTCAAATGTAATTTTAGAGAACAAATAACAAATCTCCATAGAGACTTCCACAGAAAAGGATAAAAATTCGCAGACTGCAAAAGGTTTGCATAAAAATATGAAATTCTAATAAACTCAGCTTTGTACATTGTGTACAGTTTTCAACATCGTGATTACATATGCCTTTGTTTCAGACAGATTGTTTGCATCTTTCTGTGCTTTGACTGTTCCATGTACAGAGAATGAAAGCAGGATGAAAGTCATAATATTTAACAAATTACAGTTCTCTCTATATTGTTCCTCATCAATAAAGACAGAAATAATGATTCCTCTATGTCCTAAATTATGTGTTTCCCACAAGCCATTTCCCTGGGCAACAATAAGTGCATTAAATTAGGCCATAACTAAGATTGTCATGCTTTATATGAGGCTATATCTTCCAACAAGTTAATGCAGGGCAGTGGAATATACTGTCATACAGAGCAATTATGCCATTCCAAAACATTCCACAAAAGGAGGTGAGCTTTTTTGAAAAGTAGGAATGTTGCATAAATAATTATTTATATATTCAATGATAGTAACTAGTTCTGACTGATGTGGCAGTTGTTTTTCCTACAAGTTTATTCTACACCAGTGAGTTAAACTGGATCCATCTGACTGAAAAAAATGTTATATTTATGCAGATTTCAGTATAGAGATCACTATCTGTACAAATGAAATGGGATCCTGATCACTGGTTTGGACCAAAATGAACTTAATAAATAAATACAGTTATCATTTAAGAGTTGTGTTGCTACAAAAAGTTCTCTCTTGCCTGCACTCTGACATTACTATTCTGCACGCATGTTAGCAGCTGGTTCCTATTTACACTTATTCCATATAAATTTCAAATTTTTCCATCTGTCAAAGTTTCCAGAGTTTCTGATGTATATTTCATGTTAGGAAACTGAGTCATTACTTTTAAGATTACTAAAAATAGGTCTATGATATAGTTTAAAACTGGTATTTGTTTTTGATATTTACTATAGTTACTAAAAGAAACACTACAGAAAGCTATTTGTTTTTCTGAAAATATTTGCATTTATTTAAATTGTATTTATTCATTCTGAAAAACATGATGAAACTAACCAGTTTCATCTTTCATTCTGTGCTAATAAATTTCTATGCCTAGTTCTTTTCCATCAGATTTTCATGAATAATTCATTATGGCACATTAAGAAACACTTAAAATTTGTAAGAGATTTATTTTAATCCACAATAATTAAAAATGCTTTGAATAAAAAATACTGTAAATAACCTTTTAAAAAATATCTAGTAAATAACATTTAAAGGTTATTGCCTTTTCTGATAATTCTTATTATAGAATTCTCTTTTATTTTAGAAAATTAATAACTGGCATAGAAATGAGTTAGCTACATACATTCAGTAATATATTTTTAAGGATCTTTATCCTCATTTGTTACACAATTACATCACATCTAGTACTTAAAGTCTTCTAAATACAGTACATTGCTTTGACAAAACTGTCTGTAATGGCTGAGAAAAAAGAAGGCTTTGTGCTGCCTGCTTATCCCTTCAGTGACCTCCAACAGATAAGGGGAGTGTTTCTTGCGCTTCCACTGTAACTCTGACTGAGGACTGGACTGAGCCTGCCGTGCTTACTGACTGAATAATGAAGCACCTATTAAAAAACATAAATGTACCATACAGTTATTTAAATTAATTCAGAGAGAAGCACTACTTTTTTTTTTCTTTTTTTTTTTTTTTCTCCCTGTACAAGCATCAAGAGGTACAGTTTGTATGAAAGTGTGACAGTGACTTCAAACAGCTTACATTTCTCTGCTAAAATGGTGCACCTGATGAGGTGTGAATGTAAAAATGTTGTGTGTAATACTGCTATGTTACAGTGCAGCATTTGCTCTCACCTATCTCACCTCTCTCCCCAGTGAAGCCATTTTGCAATTCAAAACAGATACCTACATGCTAGTTTCTTGAATCACAAAACCTAAAATCTAACAATCAATTCAATATATTGAAATCTTTCAATACACATCCTTTCCTTTTCTCTTAATGTGCTGGCTTTAAGCTGGCAAAACTCTTAAGAACGTACATAGTTTTAAGCATATGAGCAGTCCTGGTGACTCAAAAGATAATACCATTATGGACTGTGATTAAGCTGGCTTCAGTCCTGTCTGAAGACCAAGAACATATAAGTCTTAGCCTGTACTAAAGATCACAAGCAGGAAAGTCCCTGTAGAATATATAAATTTCATTGCAAATTTTGTCCAGAAGTATATGTAATATACCACAGTGGCAAGTGAGCAGGTGTAAAATGTGGATAGAATGTAATTAGCAGCAGAGGTGCAAAATGTTGTTAGCATGACAATTATACTACAGTCCATTTCCAAGAATGTACAGCACCTCTAAATTTGAAGGCACAAATTACCATTTGCTATTAATCAAACTTCCCAAGGTTAGAAGAAACTACATTCTAGCTAATGTAGGTAACTAGACTCTGCAGAAATAATTCAGTCATGTTGGAATAACATAATATCACTTATAGGTAAATAACTTTAAGAGATAAAAAGGTACTCCTTAGTTCCATGTAAATTAAATGTGAATGGATGTGCTATAAAAAGTGAATTAACAACCAGTTTTAATAACCTAAAGTAAATATTACACTCTCTCTGCACACAACTGAACTCCAATTACATACTCTTGCATTTAATAACTGCTGGTTGTGAAGTGTAAACTCTCCTTTTCGGTATTTGTAGGCACCACCAGAAGCTGTGAGATGAATAATCAGGTCTTAAGAATATCTATCTTGATGCAGCTATTTTAATCTTTCAGTTTGAGCACAAGCTCAGTTTGCAGCTGACTCTGGAGAGTTCAGGAAATAATTATGTTTATTATTTCACAGGATCCTATGAGAATGGAATTTTATTCCATTGTTATATATGACAGAAGAGTTTTGACACGATATTTGCTTCTAATTTTGATGTGTACTAGATCTCGAACATCTCAGGGTTTTTTTCTGGGAATCATGTATATGTTAGTTACAGGAAAGCAGAAAGTCTGTGTAAGATATTCAAAGGAGATACACGCTAAACTTCATTCAGTGTTCTTTTTAAAGTACATAATGTGGTGCCTCACATACTGCCTCAGTTTTCTATGATGTCTGCATCTAAATACAATAATGTATTAAATCCTACTGGAAATAGCACAATCAAACCAACTAAACAATTATGCAATAATTAATTATTGCAAACTAGTAAAATGTTAATAAAGGAGGCATAAATTAAAATTAAGATGGTATAGAATATATTCTCAAAAATTCTTGGAAAGCTAGGTCTAAAGTGGATATCATTTAGAGCTTCTGAACTTGAAATATAAATATTTAACTATTCTACCACCTTCCAAAAATACTACGTATGAAGAAAAGATTTCCAGTAGAGTTGAATAGTTGATGAAAATAGGTTTGAAAAACTGGAAAACATTTAAACAATTTATTCATTTTTACTCAGTACTAAAAACATATACAACTTTGCCAAATAAAAATTATTGCCCTCCTAGAGCTGTGAGAAAATATGAAAGAAAACAATGACTGTCAGAACTTCAAAATACAACATAATGAAACAATACATTTAAAGAAGAAAGCTTTGCATTATATTCTTGTTTTTTTTCTTCTTCTTACAGAAGCTGAAAGCCCTTCTTCAAGGATTTAATCTTCAAAATTTGACCACTTACAAAAATTGCAATTTTATCTAAGTATCACGAGATTGTATCAGAGTGTAACAAGGAGTAGATGCCTTCCTAGTCTTACTAAGATCCTACGAAATGAGAAGACCTAGACATAAACTAACAGTTCCAGAAACAGAACAGAAATTTCTTTAACATCCATGTCATTGTTTGTGTAGTTTAAGTTTGTGGCATGCAAAGTTACTGTATACAGCATTACTGAGGGTTAAACAGTTGTAGGATTTCAAGCATAAATTTGTCATAGGATTTTTACTTTCATTATATTAATAACGATTTAAAAAAATACATGAGTTCATACTAATTAGGGTTTCAAAACACATTGTTTCTGGTAAAACTTTTCTGTCCTCGCTGAAATACTGGGATGTTTTCACAGAAAATTATTCAAGAGGAATGAATAGGAAAGAAGCGCTGACAAAAAGGACAGCAAGTCATGTTATTTGCATTCTGCCTACTTCAAAGCCTATCTTCTGAGAACCTGATTATGTTATGAGACTTTATCTGTTTTCAAAATTTAAGACTGAAGGATTGTTTTAATTCAGACATGCTAAATAATTATATTATGCCATCATCAAAGCAGTTGACTAGAATAGTGATATAAGCTTTCAAAATTCAACAGCATAACGTCAATCTCACTAGTATCTGATCAATCTGTTCTCCATAACCTGATAATATCAATTAGCTGGTTTTGATCCGTACTAAATTTCTGGATTATGTAACTGTACTAAAGGAATAGAATACTTATTCTCTCATGTACTGACTAAATTTAATAAAAAATACGTGTCAGTTTTTCCATTCTATTATGTTAAATTGCAGAAATAAAGCCTAATACTTCCAATGTTGGTTTTCTTTTACTTAAAATTTAGAAAGGAAGCACAGTAGCTTGTACATTATCATTATGTGAAAAATTTATGAGACTAAAAGCAAAAAATAAAATGTCCCATATAATATAAGAAATACACCATGTGCTATATGGTAGTGTATAATATCATGTCGATTATATCAGTGTAATGTAATATGACTTTATGATTTTGACTGAAGAGAGACAAGTTGAAGTCTGTGTTTAAAGGGAATCATATGAATCATACAGAATTGCATGCATAATGTAATTTTTCATAATTGTATGTAATAATGACAAATTAATTCAAATCTTTTTGTTTCTTGTCGCAACACTACAGACTTGGGGCAGAGTGTCTGGAAGACTGTATGGAAAAAAAGGGTCTGGGGGTGTTGATTGACACTCGTATGAACTTGAGGCAGTAGTGTGCCCAGGTAGCCAGAAAGGCCAATGACATCCCAGCTTGTATCAGAAATAGTGTTGCCAGCAGGATCAGGAAGGTGATCATCCCCCTGTACTCAGTACAGATGAAGCTGCACCTCAAGCATTGTCTTCAGGTTTTGGACATCTCGCTACAAGAAGGTCCTCAAGGCCCCTCAGAGAAGGGCAATGAAGGTGGTGAGGAGACTGGAGGACAAGTCTTATGAGGAGTGGCTGAGGGAACTGGGATTGTTTAGTCCAGAGAAGAGACAGGGGAGACCTTGTAACTCTATACTACAACATGAAAGGAAGCTGCAGAGAGGCAGAGGTTGGCCTCTTCTTCTATGTAACTAGTGATAGGATGAGAGGGAATAGCCTAAAGTTGTGCCAGGGGAAAATCAGGTTGGATGTCAGGATAAATTTACTCTCTGAAAGTGTGGTCAGGCACTGGAATGGGCTGCCAAGGAAGGTGGAGTCATTGTCCCTGGAGGTGCTCAAAAAACCTTTGCATGTTGTACTGAGGGACTTGGTTTAGTGGGGAAATATTGGTGGCAGCTGGACCGTTGGACTGGATGATCTTGGAGGTCTTTTCCAACCTTGCTGATTCTATGATTCTACGATTCGTTGGATGAATATAAATGAATAGTTCTTATAAAAAAAGAAGAGCATATCAAGCTTTCCTTCTTTTGGTTTCCTTAATGAGTATCATTATACACACATTGGTATTTTCTACTGTCTCATGTACCTCAGATGAAAAAGGAAAAATTAGAACTTCTTAGTACTGCTTCTGTATTCAGTTGCAAGAGATTTAAATGCTCATCACAATCAGTGTGATTTACAATTTAAAACGTACCACCTCTTCAAAGAAAACAAGGATGCTGGATTTATGTATAAAAGTGTAGAAAGTCACCGACAAAGTGACTTAGTGAGAGTGTCTAAAGATAAATCTGGCACAGCAGTTCAAACTATACCTGCCTGTATTTGTTTGTTACTCTGTCACTCATATCAGTACTAAAATACAATTGTAGAAATAAAAACACCTAGCACTACAAACAGCTTACCTACCACTGACAGCCAAAAGGACAAGGTATCACACTTCAAAACAGTGAAAGAAAGAAAAACAATTCATCTAATCCTTCTAAGTATTACTTTAGTTTTCTCTTGAAATCAACAAAACCTTCTTTCTAGATGTAAAGTCCACTGTTGTACTTTTTAGCAGCACGGGAAAATGCTGAGCATTTTCACTGCTTTGTGTTTTGCTTTTCAGACACCACCATGAGTATCTCCAGCAAACTGCTGTAAAACTGGACATGGAGATTCGAGGAAGAGAAAGGAAGAAAATTCAGTTACTGTTTTCCCCCAGAAATAAGAGCAGCTGTGAAAGTTTGAATGGCTGAAATATTTTATATGTGAAAATTTTGTATTTCGTGGGATTTCAACGTAAATTCTGTAATAGATTCTCACGCATTCAGAATAATGTTTAAATATAGATTAACAGAAGCTTCTCATATCATCACTGATGGGCATGCTTTCGTTTTGCACATTTTCTAAAATCTATGACACATTAGTTTTGGAATATGCTTAATTATTTCTACAACAACTGTATGACGGGACATTCTGCAGAAGTTGTATCTAGAGTGCAGCATTTAATTAAAGCTTTTCTGTCGCCCACATTGTAAGTCTGATGATATAGTATACCTAGTGATCAAAGTGCACTACTATTCTCTGTTCCATATTGCCTTTAACACATTTCATTTTAATATCTGTTCACAGATCTCTACAGGGTATCTCTCTTGCCTTTATAATGAATTTCTGTAGTGAAAAGCAGGACTTCCGGAAACATCTTCTAATTTCTGATTCAGACTTCTGTCTTTGAAAATAAGTTCTAAATCCATTAATATAAATAGTATGGTACAAAACAGACCACTAAAGTGATTGGTATATTTCCCTCTCTCAACAGCAGCTCTTAGATTTCCATACCAAGAAGGGGACATCATCTGATAAGTTCTTTCAGCTCTTTCTTCCTTTCCTTTTATGTTACTGCATCCTCTAGCACCATACTTTCTTCACACTGGGCAGCTTCCTAAACTGATGCAAGTCTTCATTCCTTCTCTTCACAGTTTTATTTTATGATGCTTCTTTTTTTTTCATTTAATTCTACCTTAGTTTCATGCTTAGCTACCCGTAATACATACTCTACTACCTTAGACTATTAAAATATATCTCATGTTGTTTTCAGTTATCACCCATCTTTAGCAATTTAGTTGTAACTTAATGTTATTTCAGTTTCTGTAATTTTGTATTTGTTAATTTAATTTTGTTCTTCATTTTTTTTCTTCTCTGGATATACATTTTATTAAGAAACAATACGATTATCTTAATTTATCTTATTAAGCTAATTTAAGATATATAAAAGCAAATTAAAGTAAGTTACATTTTGAGAAACTGAAGTGTCAGATGAGGAAATGTTAGTGCATACACGCCTAGATACATTAAGAATAAAACACTATTGTATTCTCTTAAAGTTTTTAAGAATAAAACTGTTGATCTGTCAGAAAAAAAAAAAAAAAGTTTCAGTGGCTAATTAAAATAAGCCACTATAATAGAAGATTAGTAGGAACAGATAACATTTGTATTAAAATCAAGAAAATCAAACTTATTATAGTCTAAGGAAAAGAGCAATTAAAAGCATCATAAACCATTTAAATACACTGATAGAAAATAATGCACAGTTGTCTTTAAATAGAAAACACACATACACAAAAACAAAAAAACAAAAAACCCATAGCTCTTCAACGTGCTAGAAATCATTAAGTATCTCTATAGAATAATTGATATAGGAAACTTGCTGGTAAAATATATCTGGGTTTTCAAAAAAAGTCTTTGATAAACCCCTTTTCATAGGAAAATATTAAGAACATAATGACTCACAGAGAAAGAGGCTGAAGTAACGTGGTTTAAAGACACGGACTATGTTAAACTGTAACCAAATATCACTCCTCAGTCTAGAAAAAGATTAATGGTATACTGAGAAACTCCCTAAATTTCTCTGATGTTGTTAAACATTTTTTTAATGATCTGAAAACAAAGGATGAATGATGGTATTTTCCAGCACCAGAAGCTACAAAAGTCATGACTAGAGAGAATATGAATATCTTCAAAGAGAGGGTGAAAAGATAGATGAATGACAGATGACACGTAAGGTAGCTTTTTGAAATGAAGTCAAACTTACATCTAAATACCTATAGAATATGACCTATTTACCATGGACATGTCTGCAGTCAGTGCAGAGAAAGAACGTCTGCCTCACACTGAGATAAACTGCAAAGCAGGTGTGCTTTTTCACTCTTTCTTAAAAACAATAACAAAAACAAACAAACAAATGAAAAACACAAGCTCATCACAGAGATGCGGGTACCTATACTACAGATGTTTAGAAATGTATCAATGTGTATGATCGAACAACTTCAGCTAGGTATACAATTTCTATATTCCAGCTTATCCACAACTTCCAAGGAATCACAGAATCACAGAATTGTAGGGGTTGGAAGGGACTTCTAGAAATCATCGAGTCCAACGCCCCTGCCAAAGCAGGTTCCCTACAGCAGGTCGCATAGGTAGGTGTCCAGGCGAGTCTTGAATATCTCCAGATAAGGAGACTCCACAACCCCCCTGGGCAGCCTGTTCCAGTGCTCCGTCACCCTCACTGTAAAGAAGTTCTTGCGCACATTCGTGCGGAACTTCCTGTGCTCTAGCTTCATCCCATTTCCCCTTGTCCTGTCCCCACGCACTACTGAAAAGAGTCTGGCCTCACCACAATGGCCCCCACACCTCAGCTATTTATAAACCTGGATCAAATCCCCTCTCAGCCTTCTTTTCTCAAGGCTAAAAAACACACATTACTCTAGTCGTGGCAACAAGAACTGTAAAAAAAATAGCCAAGAATTGCCATCAGAATATCAAAGCATAATATAAAGTAATTCTATTAATCAGTAATTTTATATATGAATGTACAATAGTGAGTTATAGCAGGTCTTATCAGGAACGATACATTCACATAAAGTTTCACTTCCACACAGAACATAACAAAATAGAAAGTCTTGCATCAGTACTCTAAACTGTTGGAAGGCAAATGGATTTCATACTAAAAGAAATTTAAATTAATTAGACCAACAAAAAAGAAAAATGAAAGGGATATCATTATTATTCACTTAGAGTATTTATGTGGTGTGACTCAAAATAACAGTTCTGCGAACTTAGTATGCATAAAATCTATTCCTCTCCAGTACTTCAACAAAAGCAGATTATTTTTAAAAGCAATAAAGACATAAAGAAATATGAAAACAATTTGTATTAAATTTCAAGCATGTTGCATCGTTTAATGACACCAGCTACTCCATGGAAGACAGAAGAGATGGTTATGACTTGACTATTTTTTTTTGTATATATATTTTTTTTTTTAAATAAATGAGACTAACTTATGCTGAAAAAAAAATGAAGCATAAAAAGCAGAAAGAAGATTGTGTGTTTCAAAGCATAAATCAACCATCATCTACCTGGGAAGAAAACTGCAGTGATGGTTAGATGTGATAGAAGTCTTTCACACCATCAGGATTTCTTACTCCGCTGTGTGAGAGCAGACAGTTTGAGAGAGGAAAACAGGATAAAAAATACTGGTGTGATTTTATACAAGTTTCAACTTCAGATTTAGTGGTAGCATGGAATCATAGAATCATAGAATTGCTCATGGTGGAAAAGACCTTAAAGATCATCAAGACCAAATGCAACCTAATGTAATTTCATTTTCACAGCAACACAGTTATTCAAGGTACAACAGCAGTGAATCTAGAAGCAGGTGCAGGGCTAGGGACAGTACCTACTACTGACCCTGGTCCACTCATGAAATGGCTTCTCTAAATTTAAGTAAAAGACCTGGAAGATAAACTTGATGCCAGCTTTAGATGTTTATTGTGGCATGATCCTTTCTGTCTTCTCTGACTCAGTAATTTAGAGAAGCAGCTCGTCTCTTTCCCTGATGTCCCCATATTACAACAAAGGATGAAAGCACTAGGCATACAATAGAATGCTTTCATTTCTGGCTATTTGAACACAGTCACTAAGAGGAAATGATCATCCTTCCTTTGTGAATGCATATATATTTAATGAGCAAAGAGAAGCAAAGTTATAATAAAGAAATATCTCTGATGTAATGGGCATTTGAAGTAAACTTACTGTTTAACTTCCACACTATATACTCCTAAATATAAACATTAAAAGACTATTTTCTGGGAAACAAACAAACAAACCAACAAACCAAAACAATACCCTCCCCCTCCCCCGCCAAAAAAAAAAAAAGAAAAAAAAAAGAAAAAGGAAGTTTACTTTTGTTTTTATTCCACCTTTAAAATTTACTATATTAATTATTGCACAAAGTGATATTCTAACTTTGGCGTCATTAAAAAAAACTCTGTGTTGCAACTCTGTGTTGCTCGCTTCACAGTTGTCTTAAAACACTTTCTCAAAACAAAAGCCAAGTATTAAACACTTGTATGCAAGCACAATAAAGAACATTTTCTAAGGAATAAAGAACAGAACATTTTCTAAGGACAATTCAAATTTGTAGAGTTAAGTATGTGGCTGCTAACAACCATACTTCTTTGTTTAGATACAGTAATTAAAGGCATACACAGTCATCTGCCCTGAAAGAAGCACAAGGCAAATAACAAAGATTAACACAGAAACATGCTTGAATAAAGCAGCATTAAAATGGTCATGTGAAAAAATGCATCAAATTGGAAAAGAATATTAAAAACAAAACAAAAACAAACAAACACAAACAAACAAAAACAAGAAAACCCACAAGACTTGCAGCCTTCTTACATACAACTGGCAATAATAAAGATGTATTTCAACTCTGTGGGTTGAAATCCACAACAACAACAACTACAAAAAATCATAAAATTGTTTGAGTTGGAAGGGACTTCAAAGATCATCTAGTTCCAAGCTCCCTGTCATGGGCAGAGGTACCTGCCACTAGACCAGATTACTCAAAGTCCCATCCAACCTGTCCCCAAGGATGAAGCACCTGTAACTTCTCTGAGGAATCTGCTCCAGTGCCCCTGCCCACCATCAAAATACCCAATATCCAGTACCCCGAGGAACACCATTCATCACTAGTCTCTACCTGGACATGACAACACTGAGTGCAACTCTTTGAATGTGACCATCCAGCCAATTTTCTCATCCACACAGTGGTCCATCCATCAAATTCATGTCTCTCCAATTTAGAGACAAGGATGTTGAGGAGGACAGTGTCACGTGCTTTGCACAAGTCCAGGTAGATAACATCAGTTGCTCTTCCCTTATCCACTAATTCTGTTATTCCATTGTGGAAGGCCACCAAATTTGCCAGGTATTATTTGCCTTTAGTGAAGCCATAATGGCTGCCACTAGTCATTTTTCTCTTTTCTATGCTTTAGCACAGCTGCCAGGAGGACCTGCTGTGTGATCTTGCTGGTCACAAAGGTGAGATTTGACTGGCCTATAGTTCCTTCCTTTTTCTCTTCTTTAAGTGGAGGCTTTGGTTTCCCCCTTTCCAGTACTATACCACACTGCCATGACTTCTCATATATGATGGACAGTGGCTCATCAATATCATCTGCCAATTCTCTATGGTCCATTAGACGCATCTCATCAGGTCCTATGGTTTTGTATGCTTCCACGTTCCTTAGGTCTCAAATCCAATCCTCTGCTGCAGCAGGCAGTTCTTCATGTCCTCCTCCCCTGCTTCTGTCTTCCATGACTTGAATGATGTGGCTAAGGTGAAAAAGTCATACTTCAGCCTTCTCCATACTCCAGATAACCAGGTCTCACATTTCTGTCAGGATAGGCCTTATATTTTTCCTTATTTTCTTTTTATCACTTAAGCACTTATAGAAGCCCTTCCTGTTGCCACTGATATCCTTGGCCAAATTAAATTCTATCTGGTCCTTATCTTTCCTAACTTCGTCCTTGATTGCTCAGACATTGCCTCTGTATTCCTGCCAGGAATCCTCTTTCCTGAGCTTGGAGATTATTCTCAAATATTAACCAGTTTTCTTGGGCCACTATTCCCTCCAGGGCTTCTATCCCATTGAATACTACCAAGCAGACCCTTGAAGAGGCCAAGGTTTGCTTGCTCAAAGTTCAGAGTTGTGAGCTTGCATTGTGCTCTCTCAACGCCCAAAGAATGACCTCAACCAAATCATGGTCGCTGCGAACACGACTGTCTTTGACATTCATACTTCCAATAAACCTCTACAAGTTGGTGAAAATAAGGTCCAGCACAGCACTTTTTCTCATACACTCCTCTATCATTTGGAAAAGAAAACTATCAATTAATAGATTCTGGGAACCTTCTGGATTGCTTATGCCCTTCTTATGCCTCCAGCATGCACAGTGGTGGTTGAAGACCCCTGTGAGGACAAAGGCTGGTGAATGTGTGGCTGCTCCTCTCAGTCTTGATCAGGTTTCCTTTAGAAGACTCCCATTATGATGTCACCTAGCCCTGTGTTCCCTTACCCATAAACACTTCCATTCCTGTGCACTCCAGATGATCACAGACATAGAAGGTGATGACCCTCATCTCCCCTGTGTGTCCTTCCTAAAAAGCCTGTATCCTTCCATCCCAGCGCTACAACCACAGGAGTTACCCACAGCCCTGCAGGTGTATGCACATCTCTAATTCCTCTTCTTCATTCCCCATGCTATGCACGTTTGCACAGAGACTTTTAAGTCAGTCCCCTGATGAAAATGTTTTTTTAGATGAAGTGGTGGGAATTCCTTCGTGCTGCTCTTCATATGCTCTCCTACTGACCTCTAACTCTTTTCATGACTCAGGACATCTATTACTGGCACCAGAATCAAATCAGCCATCATCAAATCATGTACCCACATGAAAGACACAAAATAAATAAAAAGCCTGCCTCTTAAGGATCAAGACTGCATTGTCCGTAATTAGAAACAAAAATGTTGATATCTATGGTAATAATATGGTATGAGCATTCATAGACTGTCATTGGAGAAAGGTTATTAATTCCTGGAAGAAGAATAGTTCCTGGAAAGGGACAAAGGCAATGCTGACGTTTCTCTAAATCTCCAACGTTTCACGACGCTTACATCATGCTGCGTTGGGTTACATCATGTTACGATTAGTGATATAACCCGTCGCAATGCAATGCACACATCGCATTCAGTCAACAGTTTTTCCACCTCTCCACATGATCACCATGGCCAAGAGAGGTTGTGCTAGATGGCATTCAGTTGTGTTAAGTTATATTATTTTATTTCTATAGTACTTCTGTGTGTTCCCTATTTCAAAATGGAAGTAAACAGTGGATGTGAGCAAAGTGAGGTGGTGTGTTTCAGCGTCAGTGATAGTAATAGTGGGTCACCTCCACTGGCACAGATTTTCAAAAGCATGTCATGCAGGCTCTTGTTCATTGCTGGTGAAAATGCATAGCTAATAGTGGTGACTATGCTGAAAAATAGGGTTTTGTAGCTGAGAATTTGCTCTATCAAACAGTGCTATTGAGTTCTTTGTATCTGTTGTAGTTGCCATGGAAATGAGTAGGCTGCACTAATCTTGTAGCAATCTACATATTATGCAGTAAACACAGAAGCAAGTAAATTGGAGGAAATGCCAGACGCTCCACTCTTACTGTAAATGTTTCCTCTTTAAGTACAAAGTACTACTTTTTTGTAGTTGTTTTCTTTTTATATTGTTTTTATTTTTATGTGTTAAATAGAACCTTAAGGTAAGTTTTATCAAAAAGTGTTTTCCTGTGTGACAGTGATGCAATGTTCTTGTAATACCACACCAGGCTTTGGCTTTAAGTGAAAAAAACTATTTCCAAGTGGTAGCAGGCTTCTGACAGCATCAAAACAGTCTCACTGCTAGTGTACCCATGGAGTCTGGAGCAATAATATTGGGTTTGATAGTAGACCTGCTGCCCAGCAGGTTAATCATATAGCTGGGGGCAGCAAATCTGATTAGAAGCAAATATAGCATATACAGTAATCATTAGCATAAATATTAATAAGGATACCAAAAAAGCAAGCTTAGTCTTTGTTTCACTTTCCTCTTTCTTTGCCATTCAGTCTAGTCCCAATGCCAATCCCTGTTATTCCTATTATGCTTGAGCAGCAGCATCTCAATTTAGTTATGAGCAATTTTTCTAGACATCTTAGGAAATGTGATAGATACTTTAATGCAGTTGTTGTTTTTCCCTGTCATTGAGTACAGTTTGCTATTTTCTGCTATTCTTTTCCAGACTATCATTTGGGAAATGGGCTTTTTAAACACAGGAGTGAGGTGAACAGCACATTTACAAAATCATCCACTACTTTATTAATTCCATGTTCCTTAATATCCCAGTTTAGATGGAAAAATCACCCGTAACATAGGATTCAAATAACCTGGAAAGAAGTTTCTGACTATGTGTCAATATACTCTTCATTTTCAATATGTTCCTCTGTCACTAAACATGAGTACAAAGTATGTCTTGTCTACTGAATACATTGCATTTCTTCATGGCTATTTCACGTTAATATTACTCCTATTACACCTATCTTGAAAAAAAAGTGGTACACGGTGGATCTACAGAGCTGTAGGGTTCTGAAAGAAATGGCAGATTAACTTGTTAAGCCACTACTGATTGTATGTGAGCAGTCACAGCAGTACTGTGAAGTTCCCAGTGACTGGAAAAGGGAAAACAACCTCCATTTTAAAAAGAGGAAAAAACAAAGATCCAGATAAGTAAGGATGGAGAAGCCTCACAGCAGATCTTCCTCGCAGCTATGGTAAAACACAGAGAACAGAAAGGTGACTAGTGACAGCCACTATGGTTTCACTAAAGGCAAATCATATCAGAAAAATTTGGATGTCTTCCACAATGGGATTACAGAGTATGTGAGAAAGGGAAGAGCAAATTACATTATCTACCTGGTCTTGGACAAAGCATGTGACACTGTCCCACACAACATCCCTGTCTGTGAATTGGAGAGACACGGGTTTGGTAGATATTGTTTAACATCTTAACTGCTATTATTTGTGACACAAACAATGCACTGTCCTCAAATTTGCTGACAGTACCAAGCTGAGTGGTGAGGTCAACATATTGGAGTTAAGGGATCCCATCCAGAGAGATCTGGACAGGCTTGAAAGGTGGGCTCAAGCCAAGTGCATGGTCATGCATCTTGGTTGGAACAATCCCAAATATAAATGCAGGCTGAGTGATGAGCGGATTGAGAGTAACCCTATGGAGAAGGACCTGAGGGTACTGGTGGATGAAAAGCTGAACACGAGTAGGCAATGTGTGCTTGCAGCCCAGAAAGCAAATTGGATCCTGGATTGCATCAAAAGAAGTCTTCCTAGAAGGTTGAGGGAGGTGACTGTCCCCTTCTGCCCTGCTCAAATAAGACCTCACTTGGGGCACTGCATTCAGCTTCGAGGGCCCAAGCATATGAAAGACATGTTTAAATGAGTTCAGAGGAAGGCCACAAAGATGATCAACGGGCTGGAGCACCTGTCCTATGAAGACAGGCTGATAGAGTTGGAGCTGTTCAGTCTAGGGAAAGATGGCTCTGGGGAGATGTTACAGCAGACTACCACTACTTAAATGGGATATAGCAAAATGACGGGGAGGGCCTCTTTATCAGGAAGTGTAGCAATAGGACAAGGAGTAATGATTTTAAACTAGACTGTTAAGTTAGATAAGACATTTGGAAGAAATTTTTCAAGATGCCTAGAGAAGCTATGGATTCCCCATCCCTTGAAATGTTCAAGGCCAGGCTGACTGGTGCTTTGAGCAATCTGGTCTACTGGTACATGTCCTGTTCATGGCAGGGGGGTTAGAACTAGATGGTCTTTAAGGTCCTTCCCAATTCAAATCTTCCTGAGATTCTATGAGTTAAGGAAGTTGACTATTTGCAGACTAAATCCTGCCCTTTCTGCATCTTCTCTCATCTATTTATTTTGGTCCTCTTGCTGGAATATAATTCAGTTGTACTTGGGATTTTTCCAGTGTTCATCTCAGATAAAAATGTGTCAGATTAGCATAGAAAAATTCTTGAAATTGATTGAGCTAAAACACTGTGACTGAAATGGGCTAGGAGACAGTCATCTAAGTAGCTGGTCTAGCAGAAGCAGCAATTGCTATCTTGGAGTGTGACAAACAGTGACTTTGCTGGCACAGCTGCAATAGGGAAAGAATTTATTCAGTTCCTTGAAATATTTAAGCAGGTGAGAAGTCATTAGCAAAGAAGGAAGGATTAAGAATTTGCTGGAGAAAGATAAACATTAATTCAATCTCTAAGAACAGAATCAGAAAGCATTTTGTTATAAGCAGAAGCTACAGCTGATAAGAGTAGATGCCAAGGAACGACAAGCCTCTCTGCACTTAATACAATTGATTCCCCAAAATCTGTGATCTGAGCTTCAACAGAAAAATATCCGATTTCTGCTTGTGTTGTTCCTAGTCCCTCTACTTTAATGACATACTATATCAACATAAATCAAGTACCCATGTTCTTTAGTGCATCTTTAAAAAACACAAGTGAAATGTCTGGAAACAGCTCACAATATAGTCAAAGTAATTTACTATGACTGAAGTAAAAAGACAAACACATTTCTGGAACAGTTCTGGCACTTCAGAAAACTTTATGTGTGTATTAGGAACATGGTCCCTCTGAAATCAGGGCAATTTGCAATCAGCTATATTCTAAATAAGAAAAGTACAAAGGGTTACATCTTAAATGACACATTCTAAAAAAGAAAAGAAAAAAAAAACAACAATAAATAAGTAATATAAATACAGTGATGCAGTCAGAGGAATTATATTTATGTGGGTATATTTACATGGAGAATAAAATATTTAGATACTGCATTTGAACAGCAAACAATTTTCACCTCTACTGTGTTAAAATAACTGAATCCCTGTAGCAAGTTGGCAGTAAAAATTAGACTGAGCTTACAGGTTGTTTTGAAGGAATTGCAGCATTCAGGACTCTTTCTGGGGTAATGCTAATTATACATCAGCTTTCACTCAAGGCTTTGCCTGAAGGCACAATCTGGGCATAAATTGCTTATGTCACTGACCCCAGTAAACACTCATTCTCTTCTAAAGAAACTCAGAATCAAGTCAGAATTCCACAAACATTAAGTAAGATGAGAAGGCTCCCTTTTTACATCACATAAAACCTTTAAAGGAAAAAACTGCATTCATTGAATAAATTCTTGAACTAAAGTATATGTTAAAGCATAGGTGTATCTCTTTAATTGGTATAATTTATTCCTGATTTTTCTGCCATCTTAGTCAAAAGTAATACATCCTTTCTTCATCAAGCAGAAAAGATTCAGGACATGACAGGCTAAGTTATAATAATGAGGCCTCCTAATGAGGCACCACTGTTTTTGCTTATGAAGTTTCTGGCATTGTATTTCAAATTTGTAATGGAGGAAAAAATAAAGGAAATAAAGATTAAAACACAGTGTAAGAGTAGACTATTTGATGCAGAAGTCACATAAATATTTTCTTTTTGTACTGACATACAGTTTCAGATATACTTGTTTATAGTCGCATGTATCTTCAATGTCAAATTAAAAAAAAAAAAAATGAAACACATAAATAGAAACAGAAGGGCTATGTGGAATTTAATAAGGCCTTTAAAAAATCCAGTTACATGCAGATTTGACACCACCAGAATTTTTTTTTTGCATAATATGATTTATTGTTTTGTATGCTGTAGATATGCCTGTCTCAAAACAGACACTGAAAAGGTGTTACATTGTCAGTACTTTAAATGCTATCAAATTGAAGTTCCAATCCCTGTTTTTAACATGACAGTCTTACTGTTTATTGCATTTGTAGAACTGCATCTTCATACATGAGTATGAAGATACTTGAATACATGAATAGTTACAGACTACCGAACATCGCTTTTCACATAAATTATCATAATTTATTTGTACAGATGGAGTAAGATAAATAATATTTTATGGTATTAATTTGCTGTAATAATACAACACCAACTAGAAAGTAGGCCTTCAGTAGCTTTGGGAACATGATCTAGGAAAGGACAAAGTTGCTAAATTAAAATTCCTCTTCCTCATCTCATAAAATTTAACATCCCCTCTTTTCTGCGATGGACTCTATTGTGTATACAGGAGTCTTTGCTTGTAGACCATAAAGGTCGTAAAAAGGATCAATGGAAAGCAGAGAATACGTGATTTAATTTTTAGTCTTTACTTTCCCCTTATCATAACAAGAGCTTTGCTGGAAGATGTGTTAGGGCAGTTATAGTGTTTATTCTAGGAACACTGAATGACAAATCATATATAGGAGGTACCACTTCATCCATTGCTTATACCCATACAGTAAATGGAAACCTTGAAATGATACAATGAAAGGCATGAAGCTAGCACAAAATTGTAACCTCAGGTCCACTAAGAGCTTAAGAGGGAAAAAGGAATATACTTAGTGCCTATACATAAATAAATAAATAAATTGTACACCTTGAGCTTGTAACTCCTTGCTTCTGTTTCTCCATTCAAACTATGGATAAATATAAATTAAAGTTTTTTTCTAGGCACTGGAATATGGAGAAGTTGTTTTAAGATCAGAACACGTTTCCAAAAGTCCATGCAATTCACATCACATTGTTCATTCAACTTACTCTCAAGAGTTCCAGAATTAAAGTCACTTTCCAAAGTTGCAGCATTTGACTGAAAGAGAAATTAGACTGCAAGCCCTACCAATAGGAGCTATATTAATAGCTCAGTTAATGACATGAACTGTGTTTATTGGAAATCTCTGATGGGACCTTTATTATTCCTTGAAAAGTTATAAAAATACAGAAATGCCACTTCTTCAGAACTACTGTCCTTCATTGATATGCTGCCTCAAATCACACTGTAAAACATTACCTTAAATCTTCTTCCCTTGGGAATTCACTCTGAAAACAATATGATGGTTGTGGGCCAAAAACTGCTATCAGATTTATTTTTGAAAATCCAGGATAGGTAAATAATGAAAATCAGAACCGAATATTCTAGCTATATGTCATATCATATGAAGTAGTTGTATTGCCTTGGAGGCAAGAACTGAACAGGAAACAAATAAGATATCCGAAGAGATACTAGAGGAACAATAAAGGTAATCATTCCAGTAAACTTCAGAATAGATAGTTTCAGTGAAGTATCTCCTTGCTTTACACTACATTCAGAGGCGTTGGAAAGAGAGAGAGCAACAAAAGTCAGAAATCTATATAAAGGCCCATACAAAATCTATTAGAAATAACTGAAAACCTGTAGAGTATTAATTTTGTGAGATGGAATTATGAATATTAGTAAAGAAAATTAACAGACTATTTAAAATAGCAAACAGACAATATTGTCATTATGTGTCACAAGTAGGAATAACCTTTAGTCCACGACCCAGATTTCACAATTTTAGCTCTTCTGTTACTCTGTTGTGTTCTACACACATCCATTACTCTCTAGTTAAAAGTTGGATTTTTTCTCTTCCCATATGTTAAAAACAAAACAAAACAAAACAAAACAAAACAAAACAATACCCTTTGAATAGCCAGAAATCAATGTAATTATTCACAGAAGTCAACTTTTACAATATTAGATAATAAGTAGAAAACCAAGGAGCAGAGAACTAAGTCTCAGTAATCCACATATGTCAGAAGCTGTAAAAATTCCTATTTACTTTCAAAACCTAACTTAGGCCTGAGAACTGAGCCTCTGTGAGCAGTGGAGAAAGGAAGCAATTCATGCTACCAGTGATGGGCACGATTTATGAGCTCAGCAGTTTAGCTATAAAACTTTCATCTACAATTCTCTCATAAACACAGTT
Source organism: Alectoris magna (assembly GCA_030625065.1). Taxonomy (NCBI): domain Eukaryota; kingdom Metazoa; phylum Chordata; class Aves; order Galliformes; family Phasianidae; genus Alectoris; species Alectoris magna. The sequence goes on from CM060560.1 coordinate 69,897,707, forward strand.
CCTATCATTCATCCAGAAATTCAGAGTGAAGATCTATTACAAAAAAAAAAAAAAAAAGCCACAACAACACACAACAAAACCCAAAAACAAAAACATAAAAACCCCCTCACAACAAATTAACTACAACAACAAAAAAGGACAGATTCCAGCACTGAGTGCTAAAACAGACAGAAAAAAAGACTTGGAAATGTAATACTAAAAACCAAATCAGCACACACAGGCTTCAGCTTTAATGAGCCCCTTAGAGATTGTCAGTGATGTGTGAGGATATCATGTACAGCCCTGAGCTAGCACCAAACAGGCTTACTTGCAACTGGAAGCAGAACAACTACTTCAAATTCGTCTTAACTGACTTAGCTACGTTCAGAGGCAACACTTAGTTTGGGTGCAGCAATCTACTGTGCTCCCCACTTCCCCACACAGAACAGCACAATTTAGATACATTAGTTAATTTAGTTAAACACATTTTCCCAAGGTTTTTCCTCTACCAGCTGAGTACATTTGCACCATATTCATTCACTGAAACATCTAGTATTTCAAAGTTGGGTGTGGATATACATATATTTTTATGATCATTAAAATAGCTTATTAAAAAAAAAGAAAAAACAAAAAAAAACACCCAAAACTGAATGTTTTTTGTTTTATTTTGGCAAATGGCAAATGGCAAAAAAAGAAATCTGTTTCTAGTAACTGCTAAAGTGAATTACTACTATTTACAAGAAACTAGGTTTTCATTTGATCTATTTCATTAAATATTTTTTTCCTAGTTACTTTGGACAAGAAAAAAAAAACAAAACTTTAAGTAGATCAGTTCCCTTCTTTCCCTCATTAAAAAAACAACAACAACAACAACAACAAAAAAAAACAACTATTAAATTTTTAGACATAGATGCACATAGTTCAGCAACCTAAACTTTCAGTACAATTCAGATTTCTGAACAAAAATTGATAAACTCTACTTTAACTTTGCCCTTGAATTATTTTGGAAGGTAAGGAATTACATGTATATATATAAAATATAGAAAGCATATATTTCATTGTGAACTCACCTAAACTGACTAAAATAATTCATGGTGTTTGGAAAAGCACCTCTAATATTTAAGCTAAATAATTTTTGTTCACCTTCTGCCTGTCTTTCTGTCCCCAAGAGGAAATATACCATTTATTTATCTGCATTATTTTCAGATGGCTTCAGATCACTGAAGTCCCAGATGCTATGCCCTTTTGATAATCCTCAGTGCCAGTCATCCTGGCCTCACAATCTCTTTCTGTAATTATAACCTCACATAGTGCTTACATAAAAGCACTGAGCTGTACCTAGGAAATGGATTTGCAAGGTGATGAAAAGCCCACACTGGAGACACACATCCCCAGCTCCAGCCTGGAGCTTCACACTGATACTTGCAGTAATAAAGTCTTCTGTTATGAAGCCTTCCTCCATAGCTTACTACAATTACATCTTCATGTACAGGCTTGCAATGGGATTTCAAATATTCATCATTTGTAATACTGAGAATTCTAAGGAAATGTCAGGCTCTTTGGCATATATTATTAGGTAATTGAAATACCATATTCTACATCCAGAGATAAAACTTGACAGTGAAGGGTGCTGCACAGTACGAACTAACACATCTACAGTGCAGCCTCCTATACATCAACAGTGCCCCACTTAATCCAAATTTGACTAGCAAACATTTCTGTTGAAACAACTGCAACTTTCAAGTAGAACATTTATACTATGTTACCACCCATCCTGACAAGCTTTCAGTGAGGCTGGCATCCCCACAAATTATTTCATGTTTCTTCTGAAACTGAACTACGTGCCTGATGAGTTCAGTGTGGAAAAATATTTCACTTTTGTGAGATTTTCTACAGTATTTCAATTACAATTTTTATTCCATTATTATTTTTATGTAAAATATTTTACTCTGTTGCCTCAAGTGGGGATCTAGAAGAGTCTCCTATTGCATACTTAATGTTACTATTTGTATGATACTGCTGCTCTTAGCTCACAAACAACAAATATGGTCCATGGGAGTTTTGCTGCAACGTGTTTATTAACAATGTCAATTTTACTCTGTTTTGAATGATAGCGCATATGTATGTAAAAAAACCTCTTTTATCAAACTTAGGAAGATGGTGTGAAGCATTCTGTGACAACTAGAATGAAAGATCTTAATTTTTTCTACTGTCATACACATAGCTGTTCTAGATTTTTATTTATTTATCTATTTATTTATTTATTTCCCTGGGGGGGGGGGGGGGGGGGAGAGGGGGGAGTAAGATTTATATTGCAACTTCATTTTTGGCTTAGTTTTATACAGAAATGAACCTTGTGGAATTATTTCCATCCCTCCATACAAATAATTAAACTGCTAACTAATTTCAGATTCAATTGCAGTACTTCATGTTGCTACACATTTGACAAAAAACAGCAAAAAATCAGTAGTTTGAATACAAAAGATCCAAACTAATGTACCAACAGAGGAAAGAGAGGGTAAATTTAGGAATTCTACCTTCTCTACTGTAACAATCCTCAGCCCAGTTAGTACGACCATATTAGTAATTGCAGCCCAACTAGCACCTAAATCCAAAATAATCCAAAATAATGCCATGTGTTATCAATTTGAATCGCCACAAAGGACACGGAAAAATCTGGGGAATAATACTGTGAAAAGCAGGAAGGCAGACAGATTGGAGAGGAAAGGTATAAATATCTCCTACAGTATTCTCTTGGAGAAGCTGGCAGCCCACGGCTTGGACAGATATACACTTTTGCTGAGTTTGGCCGAGCAGAGAGGATGGTAGTGAATGGAGCTATATCTGGCTGGTGACTGGTCATGAATCATGTTCCCCAGGAGTCAGTTTTTCTAATACCCAAACTGACACTCCCCTGTTGCAGCTTCATGTCATTACTCATATATCTCACCCTCTGTACCTTTCACCATCTTTGTAGAACTTCTTTGCACACTCTCACAGTTGTGTCTCCTTTTCATATTATGGTGCCCAAAACTGCATACAGTGCTCAAGGTGAGGCTGCACCAGTCCAGAGCCAAGAGTGACAATCCACTCCCCAGACCAGCCGTGCCTTAAGGTCCCTTCCAACCTAAGCCATTTTGTAAGCCTATTATTCTATTATTTCCAAGATGTGAAGGTGAGCGCATAGAACAACAACTATTTTCTGACAAATGCTCCTTGGATCTGCAGAACTGTATTCATAGAGTCACACGCAGCTTGACCAACAATTCTGGTAAGGATAAATTCAGACAGACAATGGGAAGATGATTCTGGTCATCTAACAAGTATTTTCTAAAGCATAGAAGAAAAAGATGCTAAATGCATTTGAAATTTAAGTAAATATGTAACTCAATATATTCATGGTCTTCAAAGACTCTACTGCTACATTCCACTCTGATGAAACTCTGTATGCTCAGTGACTTGTATTATATTAATACACACCATAGACAGACATTCCAAGCATGAAGAATAATTTTTCAATTTCATTAGGATTAACTTAAAGCCAACCAAGCAAAACAAAATAACCAAAAATAAATATACAAAGTCGAGATTATTTCCCATTTGAAGTCGTTTCACTTCTGAAATCTCAGACGTTGGTTTTTGTTATGCCTTTTCTGTTGGATTTAAGAGGGTTTTAGTGCTTGCTATTTTCTCCCTATGAACACACTTAAGAACTGTAATCAAATTACTCACAATCTTCTTTCTGGTAAACTAAACAGAGTGAGTGCTTTAAATCTGGTGCAGTGAGGCATTGTATCTGGCCTCTAAATAGCCTTTTTTTTCTGCATGTTTCAATTTTACATCATTTTTAAAAATGTGAGCTTGACAGGTACTGTAAAAAATACCAAGATTGAAAATAGCTACCAAATCAATTATTCTGCATTTCACAATAATAAAATACTAAAATAATGATCACTAGGAAAACAGAATAAAATAAAATAAAAGTATAATAATATTTGAAAGAATTGAACAGCTAAGAAGTATATAAAAATGAAATATAAAGCCAAAAGGTTTTATGGCTGCTAAAATACAAAATATTAAAAATATGTATGCTTAAAACAAAGCATATCCTCCAAACCAGATTTTATTCTGTATTCGACTTATTGTGAAACTAAGTTTAGATCTGCTATTTTCAACAAAATTATAACTACTAGCATAATATGCTCTGCGGTTGCTTAAGCAGTAAGGAATTGAGTGTCAGGAAGAAAAGGGTTAGAAGGAAAATATTATTAATATACAAATAAAATAAAAAGTAGATCTCATGAAAATTAACAGAGAAAAACAACAACAACAGAAACCTAAATTACACAAAAGCTTTCCTAAAAGCCATCTAAATTTTCATACAACTTGGAGACTCCCCTGCAAGTTTTGAGGTAGTTGGTCTGCTAATTTAAAAGGATTAAATCTATTTACTGCTAATGAATGTGCCATGCTGACACTCTAAAGACAGAAATATTCTATTTATCTACAAAACAGAAGAAAAAGTACGACTGTAGAATCACAGAATCATGGAATCACAAGGTTGGAAAGGACCTACAAGATCATCTAGTCCAGCCATCCTCCCATCACCACTGCTACCATAAGCTACTAAATCATATCTTGTTGCTCATCCAGATGCCTCTTGAACACTGCCAGGGACAGCGACTCCACCACCTCCCTGGGCAGGCCATTCCAGTGCCTGACCACTCTTTGAGGGAAAAGGGTTTTCCTTATGTCTAATCTAAACTTCCTCTGGTATAACTTATGGCCATTTCCTCGTTTGTTGCCTGGGAGAAGAGGCCAAACTCCTCCTCATCACAACCTCCCTTCTGGAAGTTGTAGAGTGCAATGAGGTCTCCCCCGAGCCTCCTCTTCTCCAGACTGCACAATCCCAGCTCCCTCAGCTGCTCCTCATAAGACTTGTACTGCAGACCCCTCACCAGTTTTGTTGCCCTTCTCTGGACACATTCCAGGGCTTCAGTGTCTTTCTTGTAGTGAGGGGACCAAAACTGAACACAATACTCAAGGTGTGGCCTCACCAGTGCTGAGTACAGGGGGATAACTACCTCTCTGCTCCTGCTGGACACACTATTTCTAATGCAGGCCAGTATGCCATTGGCACTCTTGGCCACCTTGGCACACTGTTGGCTCATGTTCTGCTAAGCATCAACCAACACCCCCAGGTCCCTTTTCTCTTCACGGTCATCCAGTCACTCGACCCCAAGCCTATAGCGCTGCATGGGTTTATTGTGGCCAAAGTGCAGGACCCGGCACTTGGCCTTGTTGAACCTCATCCCATTCACCTCAGCCCAGTGATCCAGCCTATCCAGATCCCTCTGAAGGGCCTCCCTGCTCTCGGGCAGATCAACACTGCCTCCCAATTTGGTGTCATCTGCAAACTTACTGAGGGTACACTCAATCCCCTCATCTAGGTCATCAAAAAATATATTAAACAAGATGGGCCCCAGTACTAACTCCTGGGGAACACTACTTGTAACAGGTCGCCAGCTGGACTTAACTCCATTAACCACTACCCATTCAGCATGGCCCTCTAGCCAGTTCCTTACCCAAAGAAGGGTATACCTGTCTAGGCCATGGGCAGCCAGTTTCCCCAGGAGAATACAGTGAGAGACTATGTCAAAGGCTTTGCTGAAGTCTAGTCCTTGTCTACCAGTCTGGTCATCCAGTCATAGAAGGAGACAGATGAAGGATTCTTGGATCCCTGCCAGCGGTCAGAAAATGAATAACAAAAGTGGAGCTATTTTCTTGCAGATAAGATATTTGCAACAGTAAAATGACACTTGTATTTTATTTCCAAATACTAATTTGCAGTTGCTTATATACATGTGTTTATAGAAACAGGTAAAAGAAATTAACCAAGAAGTACAAAGCTAATTAATGTTAACTAAGGAAGATTTTGTGTTTCTTCAGCAGGACAGCAAGATCTTAAGCATACAGTGTGATTCTGAAACCTCCCATCAATACACAGTTTTAATCATGGAATGGATACATACACAATTAGAAATGATAAAGACAAAAAACCTTGATAAGTCTTTTTTTAAGAGAAACCTCCACATGGATTGTTTGAAACAATACAGGAAAAAAAAAAAAGAAAGTACAGATATAGTCAAATGGCCACTGTATGCAATAAAGTATAGCACTTTCGTTTTCTGATCAATTTATCAGACATACAGGAAAAGAAACTAGTGATCTGGAGAAAGAGAAGTCCAGAAGATTGTAAATGTAACAAAAGGCATCTTTAAACTTCAGGAATTACTAATATTACCATAACAAAACGTAATGGATTGCTATAGAAAAACAACAACAAAAAAAAAGAAACAACTAAGGGTATATCTTCTTTAATACTATAACTGGAGATGAATGAGAATTAAAAATTCAAATGAGAATATGCAAGATGCTCCAGACTGCAGTGAAAGATGAGAAGTTTCTAACTGCCCAGGTAACAGATGTTCACTAATAACAGCAAAATTACTGCACTGAAAGTACATGGAAATAGATTAGTTTGAAGTACTCAAGTTTCCTGATTGAAAGTAGCAGTAATCTCCAAGATGGAAAACTCTCACCAGCCTTTAAAAGGGATCAAGCTGCACCTTCAACTATTTGGGCCAGGTCTTTCAAATGACTGTAAAAACTACTGAATTTTTTAGATGTCACTGATGCTTTCTCCTTCAACAGCTATGCTAGCAAGGTAGTACTGCTCAATGAGGTTCAAAGTAGAGAAACATCAGTTTCCCACTTTGCTGAAGTTTTGGATTGCTCCCCAAAGATACCAAGCTTTTCTCATCACTATGCCAAGGTATTTACCTTGGGCATGCTGGGTGACTGGCTTGGCTGCTATCAGATATTCCTTCCATGGGGGGCTCTGATAGATTGGGCAAGATCCAACCTATCATATGCTGAAGAAATACAGTGTTTAAATCATATCTAAGTATACAATTGACCCCTCCTGTCTCCCATCCCTCCATAAGCCCCCAAATAAAAATCTCAATGGCTGTACTCAATTAAAGCTTTCCTTTCAGAAGAATTTCTTCCAGATCCCTGCAATAATTTTTTTCCAACATGCAGCACTGACTTCCCCACTCAGAAAACAAAGATTTTCTTATTCTTTACTCATTTCTCAGGCCAATGACCAAACCTATGGAAAGCGATTTTACAGCAAAAATGTGGAGTATATCCAAGCTCTTTGTCTTAGTTAGGCAAACCTGTCCATGGGATTGCTTTTTTGTCCATGGGATTGCTTTTTGTCTAGAACCTGGGTGCATGCAATGGGTAATATCAAAGGATGGGGATGTCCACTGTGCATCTCAAGGTGATTTGATGCTGGATGATTACAGTCAATTATTTAAATTGTATAATGTTAAATTACAACATAGTGCTGCATATCACCATTATTATGAACGTTATATGTCTTGTTAACAGTAGTACGGTAAGAATTGCCCAGGTTAAAGAATGAGCTCCGATGAGACCAGAACTAGCTTCTGCATGCAGTAATCCAACACTGTGAATCATCCCTCCTGCACTGAAGGACTGTTATGACAGATGAAGCCCAAAGTAATGAACTAAATGAATATCATGGACAATTTATATGAACAGCCCATAGATTACGTGAATATGTGTGTGCATATATATAAAAAAGTAAGTTAAGTGATGGTAATTAGGATGTGTAGAAATTGTGGGACCTGAGCATAATGTAAATGTTATGGAATAAGGGATGGATATTGTCTTAGTTTCAGCTGGGATTGAATTGTTTTCTTGAGTGTTTGGTATGGTGCAATGCTTTTGCTTTAGGAGAAAAACACTGTTGATAACACACCGGTATTTACCGCTGTCACCAAGCAGTGTGGTACAGAGCCATGGCCATTCTCAGTGAAGGGAGATGGAAGGAGACAGAATTAGAACAGCTGACTTACACTGGCCAAAAGGATATTCCATACCATATGACATCATATGGAAAGAGTTTTGAAGGGGGTGAGAATTCATCTCTCTCTTTTCCGCTACTTGAGGGGCTAGCTGGGCATTGGTCAGGGGGTGGTGAACAATTGCTTGTGCATCACTTGTTATATACATTTATATATATATTTTATATATATAAATGTTTGTCATAATTATTATTCTTTTCCTTTCCTCTATCTTAGTAAAAGTTTTATCTCAACTCACAAGTTCTTCTTTGTTGTTTTTTTTTTTCAGTTCTCTCCCTCGTCCCACTGGGAAACAGGGGAGTGAGTGAATGACTGGTACTTAGCCAACTGTCGGATTAAAACACAGCACTCTCTTACCTGATTCTATCTATACTACCCTACTGTACAGTAAAGAGGTAGGAGGAATAATGAGAATTATCTACATATGCAGACAATTTTGCATGAAGCATCAATTAAATACAAAAGAAACTTCCTAAGAAATTATCAGGCAAATAAGTTAGTGATTTTTCATTCATCATGAAAAAATCACAAGATGATACATAACTTCAGGCTATAGACACATCAATACCCTTTTGGAATACAATAAATACTGTTCTTAAACCATTTCTTCACAAAATATAAAAACTATCATAGCACATATATGAATGACAACAACACTGCAGTAGAATGTCAGTCACCCTGTGTTTCTAAAAAAAAAAGTAATAATAAATACTTGTCTTAATATACCAAAACCCATGATCAATAAAATACATAGCAAACTGCATTTACAGTCTTTCTGGGTATTCAAATGACTAAGTTCATATCACTGACAAGAAATTAGAAAACTTTGCTGATTCATTTGATCTTCTAGAGTATACCAAGTGGGGGTGAGAAGAATCAATTTTATGCTGATGAGTGTTGCTATTTTATTCTTTTTCAGCTGAACTTCCTATTACCTTAAAATACAATGACTAGGATAAAATTATCGATTGCATATTCGTATTTCTTCTTGATTGCTACAGCTGAACCATGTTTAAATTGTCAGGGTGTGAGTCATTACCATTACAACACAGTTGTGGCTGTTCAAAGGATGCATACCCTAAACTCAAAACAAACATAAGACTAAATGCATTAGCTTAAGCATCATTAATACTTTCTATGTTTTGGCTAAAAGTCAATGAATCTATTATAGATTAAAAATCGAGCACGTAGCCCATTCTCTCTTAGCTCATATACTGTAAGAGCATACTTGCATCTAAGCTCTTTTCTGGCACTGTTGATTGTGGGGATGATAGAACAATGTGCCTGTCAGTAAAAAGGAAACCCACCCACCACAGGAACATATCAGCTTTGAAATCAAATCAAAGTTGCAGACAAGGTTACAGATAAACGATCAGAGAAAGCAAGTTACATGATCACATTATTCATTGTTAAAGAAAAGGGAACCAGGGAAAGGTGTGACATTTACTAATAATTACAATACCTTCAATTTTACACAAAGAAAATGTGAGGCGTGCAAAAGTAATACAATGTCTTTGAAGAATTATACGCTGGAAGTAAACCATATAAATAGCAAATAAATAAATAAATAAAGCAAGTAGTTGCCCCATTTTCATTTGCTTAACAGACACAAGAAAATGAAAATGGTCAGCACAGGTTGACTTCTGGTGAACACTGTCTTACCTCACTGAAAAGGGCCCAAAACAAGTTCTGTTTTAAAAAAAAAAATGCTCCTGGAGTTCTCAAAGTGCTAGGCATACATACAAGTACATATCCCATTACAGTCTCTGGAGCGTGTTCATAGGTTATTGCAGAAGAGTCTGCGAGGGCTATGCCAACTAGGTCACAGCCATCTGGCAGATCTGTTAAAGCAAACACTTTATACTGCACTCCAGAGTAATTTCTTTACTACTTGAGAGAAAGTAAAGAAAATTAGAGGTCTGATAAGAAGCTTTCCAAACCATTACGTTGCATGTATAAACAGCACAATTTCTCCCAAAATTCATTTCTGACTACTAAATTTTATTACATGACTTGCTGTCATTCATGCTTTTGGTATGCTTTGTTAGAGAAACCTATTAACTATGCAACACATATTAATAACATCTCTTCTTTAATTCATTCTTAAGCTACTTGACCACTTCTGACTTTAAATACACTACACCAGCTGACAATTCATATTTGGTTCTTTGCCTAGAAAAGAATTCAATTTCAATGAAGATTTGTTCCTACAATAGTCAGTTAAGCAGGAATTTGTCTACAGGGAAATAAAAAAATATATGAAGAGAAAACAGAAATCTAAGGAATAGAAAATCAATTGTTTTTTCTTGCTTTTTATTGTTCTGGGCAAAAATATGTAAATATGACAAAATAATGTTCCAATAATTCTCAAAGAGGACTGGTTTCACAAAAATAGGTGTCTAGAAAAAAAAAAAAGGCTTTAAGATAAAAGTTTTATTTTAATTAAAGAAGTCTTAAGAAGTTAAAAAAAAAATCAAAATCAGCAGCTGTAAGAGATGACCATTACAATCATACTTTTAACAAATACAGTAAATTTAGAGGGAAATAATAAATAAATAAATAGATAGATAGATAGATACATAGATAGAGAAATGAAAATTCAAACAATTTGGCTTCACCTCTGTGTATTCAGAAAGAAAGCTGTAGTGAACTTGTACATAAAATGGAAAAGACACACTATCAGGTTCATACGGTACTGCAGAAAAGTAACAAAACAAAACAAAAAAAGCCTAGCCAAAAAAACAAGATTGCTTATAATAAAATAACACATAAGAAGTTTCCAATAAGTGCTTCAGGGTGAAAAACATGCTTTAAAGTAAGCCTATTTATAATGCAGAAAAAATTACTCTGTCATTGTTTAAAAAAGCAGTAGTGAGAAAAAGCCAAAAAAAAATATCACAAGAGAAAAAAGTAAAATGAAGTGAATGTATCCATATAGAGTGAGAGGGAGAAAGAAGCAAATCCAAAGCCTATTTATTTGCATTTTAAAAGAAGTCATCAAATAATCACAATACTAAGCCATCTTGACTATTATTGAAATTATTAGTAGAATTAGAAAAACAAGCATGGTAAAATAGGATGCATATAGAAGTTTGATAAAATATTAAGAAACAACGTGTGGAAGCAGCACTGAAAAAAAGCAAAATCTATTTATTTAATAACATTTTTAAAGCTTTATATATCTTTTACATTTATTAACATCTTAGAATATTTGAGAATACGAGAAAATTGTCTTTGGAATTGCAGGCCACATTATCAAAGGTGCTGAATGATCAAAATGACTGCTCAAACTAGAGTAATACGGGTATTAAATGATGTGGGACTTTCACTGTCTTTATAGATGCATAGGCATTTTTGTAGGCCACTGTCTTCATTTATAGAACTGATATTTTTAGTATCTGAGCATAATCTCTGTCTTGAGTCTTGCAATATCCCAAATACTTGTTGAGCATATTTATACAATGGCATGTGGGACAAGCATTTCCTGATGTCAACAGAAGAGCTATTAGCAATGGTTGCTCAGATAAAAAGGAAAAACAAAAGCAAAAAAAAAGCCCACATAAGACTAAACTATGCATCCATGCACCTACATAGACTTTGTGAGATCATTATGTAGTGCTCCACTGAGCAAATGCAGCCAGCTAGGCATGATGGAGTGACCCACTGAAGGAATCCAGTGCAGAGGGACTAAGCCATGAGAGAGTAGGAGAGTAGGCTTCCTCCTTTATCTGATTCATTCACGCCCATTGCCTATTTCATTTTCTGGTCCACACATTTGCAAGCTGTCTCCCTTCCAAATATTATTTAAGAAGCTTTGCTGGTGTTTCCTCAGCTTTCTCTCCTTCTTGGGTGTAACTTGAATAAAACAAGAGATAATGAAAAATATCTGGATAGCACCTTTTGTGGAAATAAATAGACATTGAATTGACATCTATTTTATGGTGTTCATTTGTATTATGAAGAAAGAGACCGTGAAAGAACTTGGCAATAACAAGCAGTTGCCAGGAATAGTGAGACGTGAGACTAGAGGAAAAGAAATATGGCTTGAACATTCCTTAGTGGTTTACTGTGAAAACAGTAAAAACAAACAATCAACCAACCAAAAAAACCACAAAAACAAAACTGAATACAATTTAGAAAAAAATAAAATAAATTACATATTCAATCCATACACTGTGTTTTTGTGTTTTTATAGTGGGAATAGGACTGAAGGTATTATGGACAATCACCTCATAATGAAAGTAAATAATAAAATGAACATGGTAATTAAACTTTTTGTTTTGTTTTGTTTTTCTTATTTTCCTTTTTTTTTTTTTTTCCGAGTTCATATTACTGCATTTACTTGTATTCAGTTGTTACTTCAATCTGTTTTTATTAAAATATTACTACTAGAGTACCATACTACACTGCTGAGGTAATTGTTAGTGCCAAAGAATAATCATTATTCAAAATGGATGGTTTTAGATGCCATCATGATAAACATCTCATACACTCATACTCCCAAGGGACACACCTTACTTATGAATTACTAGTCAGACTATTGCATACATTCTCCAAAGACAGCAAAAGATCCATTATTTAAGTAGAAAGAGTACTGATGAGAATATCCCAAATCAGCAGGAACATAAAGGTACCAGTGAGATACATTACCAGTGGAAGTATGTTATGCCTGGAAGTAGTTTATTTTGAAGGGGAAGCCCTGATTTTTGCAATTTGGCACTTTGGATGGCTTAATATAGATTAAATCAAGCATGGTAATAGTGAAAACTTTAAACACTCTGTACTGCCAGTGAGGATGAAAGTTCGTGTAACATTTTTGCCTCAGTGAAATTTAATTAAGCAAAACACTTTTGGTATTTTACATTTAATACTGAAAACTAAGAGTCAATGGCATTCATTGACAAAAAAAAATTGACTAAGTAGAGGTTATAAATTAGGAAGGTGAAATGATTCCTTTTTAAGTAAGAATGTTTCTACTAACTAACCAAAACCTACGAGACCAATTTTTTCTGCCATTCAAAGCCTTGTAAAAATTTCAGCTCAAGTAGAATAGTTTTGCTATTCATTTACAAATGCAAGCATCCTCAGCATATTTTTCATTTAAAATTTATTATTCAACAAAAATAAATTAGTTTGTTGTAAATTTGTCCAAGTGCATATTTTATTTTGGTAGGTTTTATTCCACAAATGAATTCCAGTCCACAAAAATAGAACCAACAATCCAAGTGTTACTAATTTTTAGATCTGCATAGGTGGACTGGATCCCTTCCTATCTGCTTGAGGGGCATAAAGCAGAACCTATTTGCATGTTTTTCTACTGTGTTCACCAGCATCATTTGCGAGGCTCTCAAAAAATGAGTTTGCTGGTAACTCGTGCTCCCTCTGCTGTCTGAATGAAGCAGGAATAGAAAGCCAAAGCAGAACCATTGGGGCAGTCTCGCCAAGGCAGAATTATTGCTAAAAAATTTACAGCCATATAAATAAAACTAAATATACTGTATAAAAGATAATTTGATTCTAATTTATTTGTAAGAGAATGAAATGTATATATTTGGATTGTGATTTAATTTGTCCTATTGCATATTTACTAAATCGAACAATGTAACTGTGATTTCCAGTCATAATGGCTTGTAAACATTACAAGTGATTAATCATACAGTTACTTGAGTTGGCACAAAGTAATTTCTCTCCATTATATTAAATATGTCACACCCCATCAATTAAAAATCCATTTAACACCAATCCAGCAACAATAAGCATTTTGGAACAAGGCATCAGAAATTCTATTTGTGACTAAAATTCCCTATGTAGAGTGTAGAAAGTTGGCTTGGAATTGAAAATAAAATTACTCTTCACAAGAAGTTTGCCTACAGCATGAACTTTAGAAGACGATTTGTCCTTTATCAAAACATTTCTATAATGGATTTTTAACACATCAGTACCAACAGATAACTGTAAGCATTAGTTAATTTTCATGGCTTTATAATAATATTTCCTTATTGTTTATCATTTTGCATACCAGGAGTGACCTCTGAATTTAAAAAGGCATAATTCCTAAGAAAACAATTATAGCCGTATTCTCTCAGATAATGGCAATATAATAAATGAAATAAGCTTTTTGTTTTCTTATTCGGATAAAAACTAATACATAAACATCACAAAATGTGAGCATATTTAATTACAATTGCCTGTCATTCTAAGAATATTAAGCTTATCTGGAATCATAAGCAAACTGCACTTATGATGTGAAGACTTGAATGCTGGAGATAATAATTCACTTTAGAAAGGATGACAAACCGAAGGACTGCGAATGAGCTATCATGTTCAGGAGATGTTTTTCAGTTGCGAACAATTTTGTCAAAAACTCTGAGAAGCAAATGATGGACATTTGCATTAAAAAGAAAAAATAAAATAAAAGCTGTTGACTTATTTTATAGATACATAAATAATTACAGAGCAGAAAAGATGCTTGGTTTACACATTACCTACAACTATGACATTGTTTGCTTTTTTTTCTTTCTACGTTTCCAGTCTACCTTTAAATGTTCAGTGAAAGCATGCTTTTCTTGGAAAATCAGCCCAAGTCTCTACTATCTCTGAAGTTTGTAACAGGTCTAATCCCTGACAATCAAAGAAGGGACAATTTTTTTTAGCATTTCCATAGATGTAGAATAATTCATGAGCCTTGAAAGTAAGTTGAGCTATTCAGAAAATGTCGGTTTTGTCTGAAGCTGCAATCAATGCTATAAGGGAAACTGAACAAAATCCAAAGAAAAAGATATAAATAACTTTCAAAAATTGAGCAGACTTACGCAAAAACAAAACAAACAAACAAAAGCAAACAAACAAAAAAAACCCACCCTGAAGATTAATAACATGAGAAAGCCTTAATTTTTCCAGTGCATTCTATAGGCAGAATAAAATCAAAGCTAATAAAAATAGTATAATCTAGATGCTACTAAAATCAGAGCATCTTTAATGCAATTAATTACCAAGACATCTGCCAGGGACCCACTACACTGCCTAGAACAGAGAGCCTCAGTTTTAGACAGTGTCAGGTTGATTTGTCTTTTGGAAGAAAGCAAGAAGATGCAAAGTGAAAAGCAGCAGCATATATAGGAATGTTTTGCAGGAATGTAGAGGAAAGTGTGGGTTTTTTGTTTGTTTGCTTATTTTTAAAAGAAAGAAAAAAGAAAGAAAACACCCTGCAGAGACTAGTGAGAGTAAATGGGTAGAATGAAGTTAAATTGCAAGTCTGATCTCTCATGACCCACATGACTAACGACTGTTTCTTTTGCGTCATTGAGCCAAATGGCACAGCCTCTGCAACTCCAAAAGGCACTGTTCTTTGACTAAAATGATAATAACATCAATTTGTCCTCGTGAAAAAAAAGCATTCATTTATGCAATTTTTTAGAACATTCCCTCCATTCTAGCACGTTTGTCAATACAAAGTAATGATGATACTCTGGGAAACTGTGCCAAAAATCCTGTTCAGATTGGAGAACACCATGCTAAATACCAAGCTTTCTCTCTAGGCTTTGTTGCATATCAGTTCCTGAAAAGGCCATTTGGGTACAATCCTGTAAAGTGCCTGTGGAATGGGCAACTCTTGGAGGGAAGAACAGCATTCTGAAATCAACAACTAAATCTGAGTTTAGCTTTAAGGATTTAAGAACTTTATTTCATCTAGATTAGAGTCCTGTTCTTTGGTGTCAGAAGGCATTTGCGACTGTTAAAAGCAAGAACGTAAAATAAAGGCCTGGATTACCCACAGCTTTATCCTAGTAGGCAGAGGGTAGTGAGACATATGCCTTCTTCTTTCTCACAGATGCTGCAATATTTCTGGATTAGGAGGAGGGGACATATTGGACCCTAGCAGTGAAAGAACTGGCTTGAAGTGCTTTGATACAACAGGGACTTTATCTTTCACAATGGTGAGCTATTTTCTCTCTGCTGTTAAAGTTCGTGTTTCTATTTAACTGGGATTATACATAGTAATTCCAGCAATATGATTTCATATTGTAATTTTTATCTGTCATTAATCCCTCTCACTTCGGATAGCTACACAAGTATTTTACAAAAGGCTACATCTTTTTCTTTATAATGTTTAGACAGCATATCTAAAATATTTTTTGAGTAACAGGGCAATTTTGATACTCAATATGTATATTTCCAAAGAAGACAACTGACTGAAAGGGCAGAATTTAAAGATAAATCAAAATTGACAGAATGTGACAATCTTGAAACAGAGAATAAACTATTGTTATATTGGGTTTTGGTAGAAAAACATTATTTGTAATATTGAAGTGCTCTAACATTATCATTTGTTCAAGAAAAATCTCCTACATATGATTTTTTAAATATTTAATCTCTTATGCTTTAAACAGAATCCAAAATTGACAAGAGAGATAAAACTGTATTTTCTATAAGAACTATACGCACCATAACTGATTTTAAAAAGCATATTAGAAAGATTTTGAGGAAGTATTAAAACTATAGGCATGTAAACAATAGACACCAGATTCTGAATTTCTTCAAAATATTTACATACAATCTAAATTTATTTTTTAAGTAGCTACTCACATTTATGAAATATATGGAAAAAACACAAAAAGATTAAATTTTTTATATTATGTGATAAACACCAGATAAATATGTACTGAAACTGGGAACTACATATAATCTAGGAAGGTAAAGATTACGGAAATTCAAGTGTATTTGGAAAATAAATATTACTAAAGTTGCTATTATCATCTGCTAATAAATGAACAAAGATAATATGTATTAAATATTATGTTACTATTTTTACTCATGGATTCATATTCCTCATAATAATAAAGAAGCTACTGAATAGCTGGCTTTTTTTTTTTTTATTATTTTGTACCATCAAATAAATGTCAAAATTAGACTCATCTTGTTTCTTTTTACTATCTTTATCTTTCTCTTTCCCTCCTCCCAAAAAGAAAGTCAATTTTATGAATGGATTTTTATCAATTTTATCAGTATAGTTTTCATAAAATACTTTTTCCAAATTAAACAGACGATGCAATTTAACCGAAATGATGTAGAAAAGGCTGCAAATGCTCAGCTATATATGAAGCAGAAGTCTACCTAATAAGAAAAAGTGGCACAGCATGCAAGCTAGAATATCCACCAAACACATCTCTTCTTTAACAGTTTTGTTCAAGTTTCTTTACTGTTAAGTAGACTAGAAACAGAAAATAAAGTTGTAAGTAAGTGCCCTTCCTTCACACTACTGCTCAGAGGATAAATACTGTTGATCTCTTTGCAGTTGTTCAAGAGTTTTCTTCCTGGTAACCCACACTAAACATACCATTAATCCTGGACAATTTTCTCAATTTTGCTAGTCTAATAAAAAATTACACCCTACTCATTCAGCCTTAGTATGTATCATTGCCTACCACCTTTTGTTGTCACTTCAGCTGTGTTTATTGTGATGTAAATGAGATAGAAGCTCACAGAGTATTTTTAATGAGCAGACCTCAGACGATGTTAAATACTTAATTCATTAATTCCTAACAGATATATGGTGGTTTACATGCTAATCACTGTGTAAAATGAACTCCCTTCCAATACATCAAAGTAAGGAAATATGTTTACTATCGATCATATATAGAAAATGAAAAATCTTTTTTTTTTATTTTCTGTTTTTGTCTGAAGAGAGTAGGCTTTAAATAACAAAAAAAAAAAAAAAAGCTTTTTTTTTTTTTATCTTGACATCAATACAGGTCTTAAATTTTTCATGAAAGAAATACAAATTAAAGGTCTTTTCTATTTACTTTTTGCTGTATTTTTTTCTAGTTATGATAGGAGTTAGCAATCTCCTTCAGCATTCACAGATTCAAATGATAAAGGCCAGGGATTAAGCACAGCCGATTAACAGTCTGTGTCCTCTTCAATCTAGCATTTCCACTGTAGATAAACCCATATTCAGACTGAAGTTATAATAAACAGACTGTCCTCAATATCATTTCCCTAGATGACCTCCTCTAAACTGACATTCAAGTATTCTTGTGGAAAATTACTGTTGATAGTAACAGAAAAAGTAGGGAATACAACACACGCCCCCACAGAAGTGGTATTATTTATTCTAGCAAAATGTTTGCAAAATTATTTGAATAGAACAATAATTTTACTGTAAGTTATTTTGTTTCAGTTCTGAGCAATTTCTTTCGATGATAGATTTGACAAACAAAGGACTTAATTTTTTTATGTCTATTGCTTATCTTTAAAATAACAGCATTTTAATTTATTCTCATTATTATGAAATAAATGTATCTTGATAGATTACAAAAGTAGAAATTCTTTCCCTTTCTATGCAGGAAAATAAACATTGAAATTCTCAGAATATACTGGAATATAAGTGTCACCCTACAGAAAATGTCAGCATAAACAATTTGTCCAGTGAACAACTGTGACAAATTAAAATCCTATATGGTCGGTGCTGACAGACTAGTCTGTTATGTACATGTTTTGATTTCTACTGTAAATTATGTTATTGTCTAAAATTAAAAAAAAATATATTATCCAAAAAGAAAGACTTTTTTTTTTTCGTTTTCAGGCACATTTTTATATGGAAATTCTGGGAAAATTTTCAGGTACTGACATTTGACATCCAGAATCGCATGGGTCAAAAAAAAAAAAAAAAAAAAAAAAAAAAAAAAAAAAAGGCAATGATTAATAAAGATATAGAATGTTTAGTGAATATTTTTAATTTCTTTACCTAGATGCTCCAGGTATTTTAAGGATCTATAGAATTTTGTATCAATGTGTTTCTTTAAACTAGATCATTAATATTTGAATCAATTTTATAAAAATATATATATATATCTACACAGTTAAAGGGCCTGGATTCAACTCATGTTTCCACTAGTTTATATTGGCGGAATTCCAGTGAAGCAATTCTGAAATCACATGAATGAATGAGTGCATTTATTCGTCAGTGCTTTATTCAGAGCACATGATTAAAATTTGGTTCCTTTTGACAGCACAAACAATAAGAAACAGGCCATGCTATATAGTGGCAAAAAAAAACCCCAAAACAAGCAAACAAAAAAGTTCGTTGCACTTTGACTAGTAATTTCATAGAACTGCTTTGAAGTAAACACTGCATGTGACCGCAATTAATTCATTAGAGTTGCTCATCAATTATTTTTAGTGAAGCTTTGAAAACAAATTTTTTTTTAACCAATTCAGATTAAGTTTAATAGTCAGAACAATACTTAGGTATGGATGTATGGATGATTTCATCCACCTTTTCTTGTAGACACAAGACTGATTTAAAGCTCTTTATAATAAATCTGTACTTGAGAAAGAATTCAAAAAATGAATTTAACTCACTCACTTGGAAACCTCATTTCAAAAACTAACTAACTTAGTGGTCTACACCCATAAGAACTTACCTCTACCAACTAAAACTCATAGTATAATGTGTTGAATCAGATTGTACGGACTACAGATTAAGGCTATCTATGTTTAGTGTGAACTGGAGACACACTAACTTGAGAGACATGATTTGTAGTTCAGTTCTTCTTAATCATCTTTGTGAGAAGGTTGCATATTTTCCACACCAAAAGACTTTCACTGAATTTTATTTAACTAGATATAAGATTTACAACATGCAATTAAAACATCGTGTATTCCATGTATTCATTTTTAAGTATCTTGTTCTCAGTAGGAGCCTGTTAAAAATGCTTCTCATATTGCAAAGGAACAATCTTGCCTTCAGCTCATCACCAACACCAAACCTAATCTGCCATTATTCAGTTATATTTTCTTTTTTTGTTGTTGTTGATAAGTCATATAAAGGAAAATTGATTTCCTTTACATGCTGTTTTGTGCAAACAGAAAAAAAATCTAAAATAGGGAGGAGGAGCTAAGTGGACATAAAGTTATAAAAGCATACAATTACATTTATCAGTCCTTTTTATTTATAAGCTAATAGCAGACCTCATTTATTATTACACACAACACAAGGAATTTTATAGGCTGTTTGTCATTCAACACACAGTATTTCATTATTCTTCCCCTAAAAATTTGCATATGTTTTTCAATTTCTTATTTTCTGTCTTAATTAATGGGAGAAATTTCTTATTACTGGATTGGACAAATACATGAATTTATTTACATTGGTTTTTAAAATGATACTGCGTTAGCTGAGCTGATATGCCTTCAGTAAGAACAAATAAAATATTCATCTGAAATATTTTCTTAGGACAAATCATCACAGTAACGCACTAAAGGCTACAGGACAAAATCCAAAATATAAAGAAACTTCGGAATGACCTCTCTTTGGAAATATCCAATGAGTGAAATGAGACTGTAACAGTGAAAGAACTGAGTGACTCTTTCAAGTATTTATGAACATGTGTGCACACCCACACCCATGCACACAGAGCACCATACCACACCTTCCCTTTCTGCGAACTTCCACTTAAGCAGCTTTGCGGTATTGCAGCAGAGCTCACAGTATTCCCAAACCTTACCCACTTATTTTTAGATTCTAGTTTTTTTTCTTCAGCTTCTAGAACAAGAAAAGAAGGTGTACACTTATTGCTGGCAAAAAGCTTGGAAATTCTGAGCAAAGAAGCCAATCAAAGCAGAAGGATTAAAATAAAGTACAGAATTTGCATATTTAGAGTATGGTTACTGAGAAATAACAATGCATTGGTTATGCAAATCAAACCCTCAGCTAAAGTGAGGGGATTTGCATATCTGGGAAAAATCTGCCATGTTATGCACCAGTAACTGCATTTTAAGTGGCTGAAAGAACTGGCTCTTAGCAGAATATTAAATATAACTGCCAATAGATTTTGTTTTTATTTTCGTTGTGATATAAACTTTAATCATTAGAGTCCTGATGAAAGCTGTTTATTTATTTATTTATTTATTTTGTAAGAAGCAGTACCATTTGGATGCTAAAACACTGCAATTTTTAAGACTGAGATCATGAAAACATTCCAAGACTGTGTTCCTATTTGTGTTCATCTTTTAGTGGATGAAGGTGATTTAAAGTAACCTTCTTGAGAAAGTAATGTAGAAAACATGAAAATTTAAGGCTATTCAGCTCTTTAGAATAAAATTACGCTTCCTTAATTTTACATTTTATGAATGAAGAAAAATAAGTTGGATTGAAAAGTTCTGCAGGTGAAAATCCTAGGCTCAAAAAAACCAAAATTTTCTATTATCTACTATAATCATGAAGAGTTAACTGTAGGCTGACTGGTACTAAAATAAAGTAAGGGAAAAAAAAGGAATATTCTGCTTTAAAATGAATATACTGCAGCATTTGTATCATTCACACAATGAAAAACAAATCGTTACTTGTGACTAATGTTTATTTTCCCTTTCTTCTCTTGTGAATGACGATTAGCTCTAGTTAGGATGTAAGCTTACACACCCTTCCCACTAGCTGTAAATGAAATTGTGATGTTACACAGGTTAATCAAAGAGAATTCATGCAAACATGTTCAATCTACAAATTATTCCTTTTGATGAGTATTCAAAGGCATGATCCATTTCCACAGATAAAAAATGGAAGAAACTGAGCAAGATGCTTTAAAGATCTTGCTACTTATCCCATGCAGAACTGGTAAGTGAGGTACAGCACCATCCTTAGAGTACTTACCATCTTCTGTGGGCACATAGATATTCAAATACAGGCAGTCTTCATTTTGATCTTGAACATATGTCACCACAGTATCCAGATTGGCTGTAAACCAGACTGGCAGCATGTCGTTGAGCAGTGACCTCTCATCCAGGTATTGTGGGCAGACAGCAGCAAACTGTGTGGCATTACGGACACCTGTCCAAGATGATGGTGGCTCTGGGGGCTGAAATCGCCTTTCCCCAGTTGGAGGAGAGGCATAAGGAACACCCAGATACTGTTCCACTGGACCAAGGATTTCATTGGGCAAAGGTGTTCTTAAACCACGTATTTTGCCGTAATTTGTGGTAACCACTGGGTATTGTGCTTGGCCATCAATAAGAGTAAATCTTATAGCCAGTGCAGTTATCCATAGGAGGAAGTTGGAATTCAGCATGACACACACTGGAGTGAAGATCAAAGGCAGCCATAGGAGTCCCATTGGTTTCGACATTATTTAAATCAACATCAGCAGGACTCTTTTTTTTTTTCCCACAACCAGTAGAAAAATGAGTCAAAGAAAATGAAAATTATTAATAAAATAAAAAGCTATTCAAAAATAGCATAACCTTTCTCAGGCAGTGAAAAACCAAAATCTGATGTGTGACTTAGTTGATTGGCTATAGACAGATTCCAAAGTCAGAAGAAACCAGGGAGTGTTTGTCCCCAAGGCCCATCCCAGACTTGAGTGTCGAGTTAATCCTGACAATGCACAGCACGTCCCAGCCAGTAGAGTTAGGAGAGAACCACAGTTACTCCACTTTCCCAGCAAAATGACTCCTTCCAGTGAAGTCCAGTCCACTCAGCCTGTGGTCAAGAGAAAGCAAACAATTAAAATCAACAGACACATTAATATTGATGTACATACATACAAAATAAACAAAAAATTCATACTATACTTCCCCACCAAAACCAACAAGTCTTTCATGAAGTCTAGCCACCATGTTTAGCTATGTGTTTCCAAAACAAACCAAACACTTTGGCTTTGTATTTGCTTTAACACCATAGCCCAAAAGTTAATGCTTTTAAGAAGGGTATTCTACATTTAAGTGCCAGCTCCAAGGTATTTTCTGCCCTAAATTAAAGCATTTCTTTTTTAATCAGATTTGCAGTAGAATAACAGATGCTCATTAGATGTTTTGTTGCACTGAATAATCTCTGTTATGACATGACTTCTATTTGGTATCTTTTGCAAGTATGCATAATGCATAACACAACTTACCTACACATAATTCAGACATTCCAATGAATGTAACAGAATTACCTTAATTCAAAGAAAATGTGACAATACCATTAATTAAAATTACATACTAAGGTATTGGTTTTCACACCTGCTTTATTTATCTTATATCAGACAAACATCAATAATAACAACTGAAAAAAAGTGTGATACAATCTCTCAGAAATCAGATGTTGATGTACATGATTATAGCTATGTAAGTTTGCCATGCTTCTTTATCTTTAGACAGAAGGAAATTTATAAATTAATTCTGATAATTTTTAATGAAATATATCACAAACTTTTATGCTAACTGCAATTGGTGTAAGTTACAATATGTAAGCAATATTTACATTCTTCTCCCTATGCAAATAAATGGAGTTCCTTTTAACCAATTTTTTCAACTTAAAACACAGACAACAATTTCACACTTTGAAAAATCCTTATTATGGGAATCTAGTACTTTACATTTGATGGGATGAACACAAAATAAAATATAAATCATTTATATATTTATATATTTGGAAAACCACATTCTGTACCAAGACTCTGTGTCATGAAGATATAAAATCAGCTTTCAAAAGCAGAAAAATCCAAGGTCAGTAGTTATTGACAGTGATTTGAAATTAAAAACAAACAAACAAACAGATATCTGGGAATTATCTATGTTGGCATCTTAGGACAAGGACAGGCATCTGAAAAAAGTCAACCAAACAAATGTTCTTTTAAAACCCCTATCATCATTTAATGACTTTGTTTCAGCTTTTATATCATAAAATACCTGTGCAACACCTGAACACCAGAGAAATATCAGGTGCATATTTTTTCTTTTGACCAAACATTTCCATTGATAGTTTCACTGATAGACAATAGGCCCTAAAGAGGCCTCCAAAGGAGTTGCAACAAAAATGCTGTTTCTGGAGACAAATCAATCCCAGTCATGTCTTATGTCCCCGAGGGTACCACTGGCACAATCAAGCCCTGCCCAGTCCCGCCTGGAGCCTTCCCCATCTCAGCTCAACCAAGAGCTGCCCAAGCCATGCTGCATGCCCAGTCTGTATCCTGCCTGGATTGGGTCCCCAGTTCAATCTCTCACCTGATGTTTCACCTTGCCTTTCTGGCTGACTGCTGGGCAGCGGCGAGGTCCCACCATCCTCAACCCAGCCCTGGTGGTGAGCTGTGGGAGGGTGTCCTGCTGGCAAGGGCACTGCCCTGCCAGTGCCACAAGTGTCCACAACTGCTGGTTCATCTTCCCTGGAGTGCTCCGTGGCACTCAGAGTGGACAGCTGGCTACTTGTCACCTGAAAGTCCTCCTCAAGCACTGCCTCCTATCCAATCTATGCTAGTTCTTTTAACAACAGAAAACAGCATTGGGCAAGTAGTTGTGGGCAGTGTTTCCTCATGCTGTCTTCTATGCTGTCTTTAGTACACTTTCCTGATCATGAACCACAAAGCAGATTCTCCCTTTGACCCAACTAAGCCTTTAAACTAAGGGAGAAGAAAGAGATCCTATTCTCTTGATGCTTATACTGCATAAGCTTGTAGTACCATTGCAAGAAAAAGGAATTAAGTCCTGAGAAAATTGACAAGGTGGAAGGAAAGACAATGGTACAAATGATAAAAACTGGACAGAGAAAAACAAAAACAAGAACCAGAACAAGGAAAGAAATGAGTGACAAATTGGCAAGAGTGAATATATTACCAGCATGGAGAAAATTAAAAATTACAATATGAAGGAGAGTAAAAATCCTCAGTTAATAAATAACATGAATTAATAAACAATTTTTATACATATTATTTACAAGGTGTGTTTGGATCAAATCTCTGCTTATATGCAGTTATTCTGAATGGGGTAAAAGGAGGATGGGAAAAGGGAAACATTTTTGACATGGAACTGAATTTACTATCTGATTCCTTCTGAAGACATCACTCTTTAACAAAGTATTGCTGAACCAAATGATGGGTTGCAAAAAAAAAGCATGTTTCCTTTCATTTCGGGGGGGTTGGAGCTTGATGATCTTTGAGGTCCCTTCCAACCCAAGCCATTCTATGATTCTGTGATATTGATAACATGATAACTTTCTTTTCAAATGAATTATCATATTTTCTCTTTTAATTACTCTATGGAAGAGAAGTAAATATAACTTCTGGGCCTACCTCTGGACCAAAAAAAAATCTAATTGGGTAACAGAAAATTAGGCATCTGAGGTGTATATTTGGAATAAATTCATAAAACAGTTTTTAGATAAATTAAGCAAAGTGAATTGTATTTATTCTGTGACTTTTTTTACATCTTCAGGAACTTAGAAAAACATGTACAGACTTGCTTGTAAAAACAGCTCCTAGTTGGAAGTTTCACCCACTCGAACAATCCAAACCAAAATGTCCAGTTCAATATGGCAACTTTTAGCAACCTGACAGACACAGAGAAGTCAAAGATCTGAACCTGCATACATTCATACACAACTGTCTTATTCAAAAAGAAATGTTTTTTGATGCTAATAGAATACTTAAGGCCTTTGAAGAAAATGCACTTATACAATCTCAAAAAACATTGCTTAAATTTGATCATAAATCTGTTCCCCAAGCAATGCTGAGAGATGCTTAAATTGTCTGCGATTCTGGCCTTGACAGTTAACCTGATGGTTACCAGGATGAGCAGCTAGTACGTTTCCACAATGAGCAGACGAATATTATAGCAGCTCTAAACTAAATCTGTAACCACTGGGGAACTACGACATACAGCTTAAAAGTCCTCTTTGCTCCAAGGTCAAACAGCAGATTCTAAAGTGATTGCAAGTTTTTGTGATCTGTTTGTGCAGGTTATGAATAGTAAGTAACAAAAACAAGCAAACAACAAAAACAAACATACAAATGCCAGCAACAACAAACACAAAGAATAGATACAAACACAGGAGATTGAGGACTGCACAGATTTCCTGGAATTTCTCCGGTTTTATCTAAACTAACTAGTACATTAACCATGTACCCCAGTTTTCATTCTCTGATCATTTCTATGTCCCTCACTTTTAGGCAATTTCTGAACACTCTATCACATTTTCCCAGTAAGAATAGTTTTCAATATATTTATTATGTCAATTGCCTAGAACCTGGAAAATATTATAAATATTCACCTAAGTGAATTCAACCAAACAACATCTGAGCAACATATTTATATTATTAATGGATCAAGCAAGTTACATGTTGCTCTTATTTCTATGGTATTAAACTGCTGTTCAACCACAGCAGTTCAGATGGTAGTAAGGACTGGAGAGATTTTTAATGATTTCTCTTGTACATTACATTCTAATGCGTTCCTCCTTAACTCACAGTATTCTCTTGAAGATTTAAACATTAAAAATTAAATAAATGAAAGTAAGATATCAGTGCCTGCCACAAATTAAAGAACTATGATATAGCATCTTTTAGACTGAAAAAAAAAAGAAAAAGCCAGCTATGTAAAGTCATTATGGATCTTGAAGTTGGTCTTAGATTTATGGTTAGCAATAACAGAGGATAAAAATAGATAATTCATGTGCTTTTTAAAATGGAAATAAAACCTGAAAATCAATACAATGTATGTATGAAAACTTTAAAACAGCTTTATTGTTTCAGAGGACATGCTGCATTTGGCTTTCTCTTACTTTCTCCAGAAGGCCTCTCAGATATGCTTGGAAAATGTCAAAAGACTCCTCAGGTTAGAAAAGAGAATCACCGTTTACTTTTCAGAAAATGGGCATGCATTTATACCGTATTATTGCTTCTTGCCTGCAACTACCAGTCTTACTTTGAATTTATAGGTCTCATATTCGTTCAAAAAGAATAATGGGATTATGAGGAAAGTCTCCATACTGTTTTTGAGAATTCCAGTTCTCTCAGAACTGAAAACAATTTGAAAAGCAAGTGGAGGGAAAGCAGAAGAGTGATCATCACTATTTTTGAAGGAAAAGGAAAACACTTCTAAAGCATTCTGAAAAAAAATAGGGTTTTGGATGTAGCTACCAAAAGCTGTTGTTGAACAATCACAGATATGGCCTTCCCTTGTTTTTTCCTTGTATTTAAAATGATAAAAAATCATTAGCCCAAGGAAGACACAAAATTAATAGGAAATGCTCAGTTGTTTGCACTTATGTCACTGATTAAAAACTGTACTTGTAACTGCTATTGCACATAGGAAATTGAAAAAGAAAAACCACAAAACCATGATTAGTCATTTCTCATAATTCTATCTACTTCTTGAAATAACTGATGAAGATCACAAATAAATGAGGTATCAATATTGGGAGTAGGAAAAAGAAAGCATAAGTTGTTTCAACTCTAAATTACTAATTATCTTCAAATTACAGATGTGCTTTACACAAAACAAGATTTGACCACTCATTATATGAATTTAAGTTTCTTATGAGTGAACTCATGCTGCCAGACTCAAATGCCATAAACCAGAATTAAGTGAAATCATAAAAATATATACGGTCATGAAAAAATATATAGCAGCAATTAACTTTGATTGCAAGGTATTGTGACAGAGTACTAAGTTTTTTTTTTGTCAGAAAGACTCTGATGCCTAAAATACGACCACAGACATTGATCACAATATATAATTTATTTATTTGACCATCTTTGTCTAGTCATGGCTGCAAAATATAAGAAAATACAACTCCTCATGCATGTGTTATAGGGAAACATAAAAGAAATATCAATGCAACATAGCACAGTTGCTGACTTAATTACCGGCTCTTACTTCTGATGTGACCTTGTAAAAGAAACATGACACCTTCTAGTGCTGTTCTCATTTCTTTTCTGAAGTTCTGTTTTTTGAAATTGAAATGCATTACTCCAAAAGAAAAGGTTATGATCTGAAAAAGAATGTTCAACTTTCAATTTCTGTAAGGCAAAATCTCATGCAGATTAAAATTTGTTATATCTGGAGTAAAAGAAATGCATACCAAAAATAAATAAATAAAATAAAAAATCATTATGCATTTCTTAGAATTGCAGAATAGATTTTTATATTTCAAATAAACCTTTCCACATATCAAAGTTCATCACATATTACTGCTGCAAGACACACAAAAACATGTTCCTAAGATGGAATAGGACTAACCTCTCTTTTTTAAGAAGATTCAAATGACTTAAAAGGAAAATTCTTAAGGTAATATCTCATTTTTGTCTACAAATGAATCAGAGAAACTCACAGGTTTTATTCCTCTCTCCTCCATGTAGTCTGTGTGTGTTCTTCTCAAGGATGTGAAAAACTAAAACCCTTGTTGGAACTCAATGAGAAGGTGACCAAGGGACTGATTGTTAGGCAATTTGATCTCTGGAGACTATTTAATGATTAGAATTTGATATCTGTCTGTTGGCATTTCAGTCCAAGCAGAAGAAACATTACAAGTATTACAATAGCCAAAAAACATGGTGAGAAAACCAATTCAAATCACCTGGGCATATACCTTTTCCTCACCCAAACATGGGAGAAAAACTGTTGCTGCTCTGTTATACACATTCATAGAGTTGAATTATGCACAAGACACAGGCATTATATTTTCACTGCATTACCTAGTTCAGTTACTAGGTGGTGACACTGCCTTCATTTATATGATAATGTCACAATTATGCACTCATCCCAGAAATGGGATAGTTGAGTGACTACTCTTATTAACCTGAAGAATTCTAAGCCCACATCTCAATAGTGAATGTCTCCACAAAGTTTTATACAGGATGGGGTCACCAAAAAGCTAGATCTTAGGATTCCAGAGCAAGACAACCATTCCTACTATTCCCATGCTGCCCGTTGCCATTCACTCTCTCCAGCAAACACTGAGCTTAAGAATCCACCTAGAAGAGTCTGTTATACATTGTGCTTAATGGCCTGTGCGTGCTGAATAAACAACTAAATGTGATCTTCTTGTTAGTTGACTTAAGAACTTACAGTTGGGATTTCTATTCTGTAATTTGAACCCCTAAATGCTTAGCAGGATATACTGTACAGAAATCCTGTTACTTTTGTAGATCTTAGTCTATTCTGAGGCTACTGCTATAGGTGAAAGCAATAAGCTAAATGGGGCTAGAGCACTGCCCTGCCACAGCATTCACTCTATGTTGTTGTTAGCAAACTTCCAGGCACAGTATTATCTTTCAGCCAGTTTCCAGGCATAGTGAATAGAACAGAGAATAGAACAGGTATTTCAGAACTTTAACATATTTATTGCTTTGTAGTGTGTAGAACTGGTACCAGAGTAGAAAAGGAAAGCCAACAATGGAAGCAAAATTGTTATTTCTTCTCCTTGTTCATGCTGCTACTCCCATTATTGAAAAGTTACCAGCTTCACCAAGCACAATGAGAAAATATGCCCTTTATACTAAGCTCATCAGCAGAGTTCACGTTCTTCTCATTCAGGCTTAAAAAAAACTTAGATACTCTGTCAAATTCAAAAGCATACACTTCAGACAGCAACCCTTCCTACTGTAATTTATTTAACATTAAAAATGGGTTGAAATCAGTCATGGTAAAAACATCCTTATGGTTATGTTTAAGAAATTCAAATACACCTGAAATACAGAGTGATGATTTCTTCTCCCACTTCTTACCAAGATATACAGAATTTTCACCATAACACAGAACGTTGAGAAAAGCTGTAATTTTCCTATTGGTTTCATATGGGAACCAAGTCCTGATGACTAAAATCAGGAAGAGGATATTCTGCTCTGAATTTCTAATAATTTTTGTCTGCTCTCTGACTAGTTCTATATCATTAAAAATGACGTGACATCCACTGATAAGAAATTCAGTATAGAGAATTTAGACTAAACTTCACCTATTTTCTCTTCCATTATCTTCCATTCTTTTTATCGTCCAAAACCAAATCCTCCTCCCAAAAGCTGACTGTGTGCCATTTAAACAGAAAACAAACAAAACAAACAAACAAACAAAAAACCACAACCTACTGCATGATATCCTCCTTGAAGTAAAGTCAAATTTCAGTAAACAGGTTATAGATTCATTTTCATCATCTATATCTAATGTTAGTCTTTACTAACATAAAACTGATAGGCTTGAGGAAAAACAGTATTACAATAAAAATGTATGGTTATTACGCTTCTATCTCTCAACAAGACATAAAACAACTCTTTTCTGAATTGTTTCCTGTGACCTTTTCATACACTAAGTAATATCTATGAATTACTTTCTAAAGGATCCATGCAATACCATTATTATCATACTTTTTAGCACACTCTACCTGCTTCCACAGGAAAGCAAAACTAAATGGTTACTGCAAAAATGGCAGAGAGATTAATCATATGACTTTTCATAGATTTTTTTGACCATGAAACACATACAGTGTTTACAATAACTAACTGCACTGTAGTTTCATATGCGGTAATAAAGTTCTGGTCACAACTGAGAAAAGAGAACAGAAGATGAAAAAGTACACAAGCACATGTCATAATTAGGAGAATTCCTTTTTCTTGGCAATATGATTTCCTGCCAAAACGTTATGCTGCACTATTTTTCCAAGACTGCGCTTATTCTTGGTCTCTCATGCTTCTGAATGTGTCCTCTTAGCAAAATGTCCTCTTCCCTCCTCAGCATTCTCAGTCCCATGTCTAATCCTCAAATCACAAAGCGCACAGCACTAGCTTGTTCTTTGCTCTGAGTCACAATTACATCCTCCAGATCTTCTCTCTCATTTGTTCCTATCTTCTCTCTAATATTCTTTTAACATATATAATATATATAAAGTATGTATACTCAACAGTTCACTCAACGTGTAACTGACTTTTAATTGCAAATTGAATCTTTTTTCTTTTTTAAATTTAATTATTTATATATATTGGATGATATTGCAGAAACTATAGAATAGAAAACAATTTGCAGCTGTCAAGTTAACCAGGAAGAACTGATCTATTTTTCCCACCCTTAGTCAAATGATTTAGGTCAGTATTGAAAAACATATACTTTGTCACATGGCAGGAGTTACAGCTTCCTGTGTGCTACTATTATATCATCTTAAGAAATCCCACTAATAAGACATAATACCAACCAAAAATATCTACCACAAACTAATGCAGTCAATTAATAGAACAGATGGAGGTCAGGGCAGACAATTAAATCCCTTTGACAGAGGGGAAGATTATTCTACCTCGTATTGGAGATATGTCAGTAATTCCTGTCTGATCTGACTAACACTTTTATTCTTCAAAATAATTCCCTCTATAATGCCTTCTTTGGCACAAGAGGGAGAGATCTGTCATCTAAAGGGCTTGCAAAATGCTCTGTATAATGACTTATTTTTAAAGTAGTGGGAAAGTGCACATATGATTTGTCAGCAGTATTTTTAGTGATTCTCAGAGAAAGAAAATCAAATACACTTTTTGCTTTTACTTAGCTACTACTACTCTTCTTGAAGTTTGCCTTTCAAAGGGCTGAGAGACTCACTTTGGCAATTTGCTAACAGTTTTCTTTTTTGGAATTTAATATTGTCTTCCGTATACATGGGAGTATCTAGAAGTCTTTGTTCATTATTTCTCTGGCACTGATTTAATGACATATTGAAATACTATAATTATTACATGTTTGTAACTATTATGTTTCTTAAACTCAGACACCAAGATAATTTTCTTTCTGTACATCAGGTCTACACTGTTAATACTAAAAATCTGAAGCGCTGTTGCCCTGTTCTGACCAAACTGATTAAATATTTCATACTTCCAAAATAAAGGATTTGCATTGCAACATACTAACATACTCTTGAGATATTTTGATCTTTTCTGACTTGTTGATTTTCTGCATACACATTACAAACAATAAGATACAGGTAAAAGCTACAAAAAAACTAGATGTAAAAATTGTGCATGAAAGAATTTAAATACAATTTGTGAATGAATTTTTCTCAAAAAAAAAAAAAAGGCTCAGTGTCAAACAAACATTAATTTGTTTTTAAATAGAAATGACTTGGGAAGACAGTTAACAAAAAATAAGCTTTCAAAACAGTGGGCCTTTTTTTCTTTCTAAATGTTACTACTTTGATTGCACAGTCCCAGCTCCAATTTTCATACTGGAATGTCTTATATGTTCATTTTCCTCATTAAGATTACCTATTGAAAATTGTTGCTTTGTAAGTTAAAAATTCCTGCAATCTCATCAAAGCTTTGTATTTCAGCTTTCTGTTCTTTAATGAATTTTACTTCTGAATTCATTTAAAATTTATGCTGAGAATAACAGATTTGAATTTCTCATACCTCTGTGTACTACATTGCTTACACCTTTGTTTTCAGTTGTAACGGCTTCTGAGTTTAGGGAAAAGGTGTTTTAATTCTTCTATTGGTGGAACTTTGTGTTGTAGTCTCACGTCATTGCACTCAGTTGTATTTCACTAGCACTTCACTAAAAATTCTAAAATATAAAGTGATTTCTGTAGCTTTTAAAATATTTACTTTTTATTTTATTTGGTTAAATAATGTATATTCCTTGCAATTCCCTTCCCTTAATTAGGATTAGATGTATATTACAGTTTCTTAATCTCTAGTTATCCACCCCCTATCATTTTAAGTGACTGATCATCACTATACAAACTTGTAATACAATGATCTTTTTTGTTGTTGATATATCACAGAATCATAGAATGGCCTGGGTTGAAAAGGACCACAATGGTCATCTGGTTTCAACCCCCCTGCTATGTGCAGGGTCGCCAACCACCAGACCAGGCTGCCCAGAGCCACATCCAGCCTGGCCTTGAATGAAGGGATGGGGCATCCACAAACTCTCTGGGTAACCTGTTCCAACCTGTTCCATATATATATTTTTAGTAACTCAAGATAATGAAAAAGGACGGAAAACAAAGTTGTTTTAAACACATGGGAAAAAGAATTGAACTGCTCTTAAATGGAAATAGAGAATTGGTGCTGGAAGGAACTTCTAAAGGTCATCTGGTTCAAGCCCTCTGCTCAAGTGAGGCCATGTAGAGCTGGTTCCCTAGGACCATGTCCAGATAGCTTTTGAATACCAGATTCAGTCTTCCTCAGTCTCTCTGAGCTACCTATGCCAATGCTCAAATTTTCAATCAGAAAACTAAAATTAAAATTAAATCAAGTCAAGAAAATAAGAATAAAAGATCTGTTGCCCAGATAAACTACTATTTACTTACTTTAAAAGCAAATGTGCTGAAAAGATTGGGACATATGCAATGAATAATATTTTTCATTGACAATTGGCTTATCAGAGTCATCACGAAAAATATTCAGATATGTTCTGTAAAGAAACCAAAACATTCCAGTCAATTTTTGAAATACGTACATTACCATCTTACAAGACTTGAGTATCAGCCACTTCCTACTCTGTCAATGAAATAAGCCAATCAACTGTAATTCAAATGAAAAATGATGGCCTTATAATTCCTAAGAATGGCTTGCATTTTCAAAGAAAAAAAAATTTGGTAGCTTTCTTTTTATTCCCTGTTAGTGTTATAAATTTAATTCCTTAAAATCAGCAAGAACGAAGTACTTGGATGAGAATAACATGAGCTTCACATACAGAAAACTTAATTCCCCCAAAGAATTTTGGTAACATGCATGCACTCAATCTGCAGAAAGGATCCCAGTGTAAAAGGAGAGAAAGGCAAGTAAGTGAGTTTGTACAGCATCCCGATTAGTTTCAGAAAAGCAAACCTGGACATGGAGATAACTCTTTTTTCCCCTCTAAAAACAACAACAACAACAACAACAAAACCTACCAAATAAACAAAGAACCATCTTTTTATTCCTTTAATTAATAATCTATAAATATAGTGCAAGTGTTTTTGGATGCAGTGAAAATTAGCTGGTAACTTTAATTGGAAATTAGTTATGAAAATAAGCATTTCTTTTTAGATTACTCATGACAAAGTAGATGTACTTCATTTGCCTACTGTTGTGTTATATCTCTTTCTAATGTGTGTATCTCTATATGTACAGTGTTATAAGATCTTTCCACCTTTTTCTTGAATTTAAATTCCAGGTGTGTGTGTATATATATCTGTTCCTGGAGGGAAACATGACAAACACGAAAAGGGTTAGTTTTTAGAGCTTTTATTCAAAGTTTCATGTATTTTACATAAGAAAATATTAAATTAGAAATAAATGCAATGAAAGAAAGAAATTATAATTCTTGAAACACTTCAGTAATTTTTCTAATTAAGACAAATTTATGCTCTTTGCAAGAGCTCTTGTGTTATGACACTGCATGCTAAAGATGAACTTTAAAGTCCACCTACATACATATAAATGTATGGCCTTAAAAACTAGCTGGTCTTGTTAACATTCTGTAAACAGTTGTGGAAGCTTTAAATCCACATTCATGTTCTGAGCACAGATGTATGTATCTCCATCATTATCAGCTAAGCTGCAACCAGGTGAAAAAGAGAATAGCTTTTATCTCTTCAGAAGCAGACACTATAATGCTGGAAAACAGATGGAATCTAAAGTTGAATTGACCTAAGTAGTTTCAAATACATACAGAAATTCTGAACTTTATTTCAGGTAGGAGATAACACTCATCCCATATTCCTCTTCCGTTTTCTTTCTTTGGCTTTTCCTCGGGAACAAATAATGAAGTTCAAAACAACGCAAATGTAAGAAAATGAAAGAAAGTGCTTTTTTTTTTTTTTTTAATTATTATTATTTTTTTAATAATGAACATTGTAGAAGAAAAGGAAGTATTTTAGGTATTTTTGGCTTTATATTAGACTCAACAGAAAAATACTGCATATAGGCATTTTGTGAATAACGTCAGTAGAAAATCGAAACAAAATGCCACTATAAAATATATAGCTGAAGAATACTACATGTCTGAGTCTAAACTGGCATGCAATTTAGGCTAAATGTATTTTACATTCACATATACAAATAAACAAATTTACCTTCAGAACCAAACAGTGATTTTCAGTTCTAAGATATTTCTGCAAGCAGTTTGACTTTCTGATAGTGAAAGCATTTTAATTTTCTTTCTTTCATTTGAAAAAGAAATAAATTATCTTCCCTAGTCACTCAATAGCTGCATCAATTTGTTTTCAGGGCAGTGATTAGCATAATTGTGGTGGATTACTTGCATTTGGCACAGAACAGAAATAATTCTGTATTTTTCATCATTAAAGAACTATGCTACATTGTCTCCTCTAGCAATACAATACTAGCATTTTAAAAGATACTTAAATTAAATATCCAGTCAGTGTCTCAAAACAAAGCCCAGACTATTTTCCTCTCCTCCAGAATTTTCTGTGACACCAGCATTCCCAAATTCATTCCTAGCAGTTCAGAACAGCTACATCTCATCTTGTCAGCTCCTAGAAGACTAAGAATTCCTTTTCAATTCTCTCCTTCCCATAAAATGATCAAGGTCAAATCCAAAAAAGTCCTGGGTATCTAACACAAGATTTATATTCAGAAGAGGATCCAAACGGTCTTTATGGATCTTACTATTTAACCTTAGAAATACATAAAATGTTAGAGGCCCTCTCTTTTGTAACATAAAGCACAGTCAAGCTTAGAGCCACAAAAATCCCACCTAATATTCTAGATACCTGAAAAGCCCAGAGGAATAATAGTTTTCCCTAGAGAGAGAAAGATATGCTTCTGTATGCAGCCAGCAGTCCAGCGTCTTGACTGACTAGATTACTGCTTGCCTCACACTTACGTTCGTTTTCAAAATTAAAAAGTAGGAACAAATTTTGGTTCTAGATAAGTGGATGCATTCTTTTGCTGCCTAAATGAGGTAGCCTACCTGCAAGCTAGGTGTCTAGCAACTCAGTGGGGATCTACTCTATTTACTTAACGTCTAGAGACACATCCAGAGTGTGGAAATGGAAATATTTGAGCATCAAGCCCTTCTACATGAGTCTAGCAGACAAAACATAACAGTTACAAGAAACGAGGCCTTCTAAAGTACTGCTGGAAGTATAATAGACTAGTGCAGGATTCCTAAAGTTGCACTAGAAGTCTGTTTTTAAGCAGCCTGATCTTTCACAAAGATCCAACATGATTAATTCTCATGCTGAGTTTCTTAAAGTACTACATGTGTGTTAAAAATTATCTGTCATATATATACAAGACCATTTACTTTGAGGCTCTCACATGTTTAATAAACGTGGCCCTTGTTATTATAACTTGCATTATAACTTGTATTCAAAGGATTACATTATACGGTTGCCTTCAACTCTAGAAACTAGAGCTGACGGTTCCAGAGCTAAAATGGTCTTTAGCAAAAGATGTAGAAGATGGTTTCACTTGTCATACTACTGAGATATCCAAACAAAACATGACAGTTGTGTAGTTAACAATGAAGACACAGCGCGTTGTGAACTTAGACAGTATGAAGAACAACACTGTATGTGATTTATTTGCAGTGGGGCATTACTTTGAAAAGATACTATTCTACCTTTTATAGTAAAAAGTGGTTATTTTTTTTTACTCCTTAGGTTAAAAATTATCAGCACAAGCTGACACAACATCACTACTTGTTCAGTACAGTACATTTAAGTTTTATGAGTCACGGTGATAAAACGTTTTCCCATTCAAGCATTAATTAAAATATAAAAATACTAAATATTTAAATATCTCTCTATATAATTAAATGTATTAAAAGATTTCCACTAAAGTTCTTTGAATTTAACATGACTGAATTAAAATTAAAAAAAAAAAACAAAACATTTCTAATTACTCAAATGAGCAGCATATGCAAAGCACATGGCATGATTATTTTCTATTTCTTTCTCTTCCTTAAATAAAACATTACAATTCCGTGAACTACAGTTAGCCATCCAGTCTGCATCATACTGAAATTACATAATTTTAAGTCCTTTGTTATTGCTGTTGCACAGTGCTCTAAATAGTGCACATTAATTGTAAATAGTTCAAATTAATTGTCTAAAAAATCGATTGTGTTTATGGAATCATTACTTAGGTAAGAATAGTTTATACATTTTATAGTTTTAAAGGAATCATGTCAGATTTTTATTTTTTAATCACACTTCACCGTTGAAATTGTACTTACTTAAAAAAAAAAAAAAAACTGCTAGAAAAGTGTTAAATCATTTATTGTAAATGTAGAGCAAATTATTTTAGGCAAATTTTTTAAATATATTTAATTGTATTGCCACCTGAAATAAATATAATCCTCTGGAATGTGTGATTGTTACATCACCTTTGCATAGATCTAGATCACTTGGATTCTTCAGAAATCCACATTCCTGCAGAGATCGTTACAGTGTGTCTACATTTAAATAGCGTAGGTCAGTCATGCTGAAACACATAAATACTGCAGTAAAAGAAAGAATGGATAAATCACTTCAGATTCCCATACCACAGCATCGGTGATGTCATGAAGCTATTGAGACTGCTGCATGTAATTTGCTAAGGTTTAATCTACCAGTCATCCAATGAAAGCACTGTTTAACATGAGTTTGTATTGTCCAGCTGAGAGTGCTTCCATTTGTGGCCATAAACTGTGACAATAAGAGGAAAAGCAAAGATTCTGATGAACCACACTGAATCTTGAGATCTGAGGAGTTATATTATGCCCTGACTTTCCTCAGACAACTAAAAACTGATCCATTTCCCAAAACTCTCATGATTAGAGCTGACGTGATTTATTCCTGCCTTCTAATGTGAAGGCTTTATTATTCCTTCACATTTGTTACCATAAATGATACAAGGCAAAAGGCTTGATCAGAGTCTGAGAACATGATCAAGAATCTGACAGTATGTGGCTACATCAAAGAAACTACACAGCATCCCGCAGACTACCACAGGGCTCCATCTGCACAGTCAGCTGTCAGGTCAGGATTTTAGAATGAAATTCTGCCATTTAAACTAGCTTCTACCTGTGAAGTAAGATCAAAATCTGAGGACCATTTGCTTGGTTTCATGTTTGTTACTATATTGGACACTGCCAGCAAGAACTCACTTGCATACTCTGAACATTAATTGCACTTTTCTCTCCTTGAGGAAGATTATTTTGGTTGCAGGATTATGGTGAAGAATTTTAGCTGGAGTTCTGTATAAGAATGATAGCAAGAAAAAAAGTAAAAGTTGTCCAGGCGTGGGGCCTCCTTTCTGTATTTTCCTTGCATATAAGCAGTACAATACAGCAAAAGTCATAACAACTATTATTTTTAAACACTGATGATTCCCACCACTCTTATAGTTCTTCTGATCATGCAAATGGTTAACTGTTCTCCACTACAAATATATTGTCACAGTTGATTTGGGTTGTGCTCTCTTCTGAAAACCTTCAGATCTGTTTCATTTCCTGACAAACTTCTCATAAGAATACCATCTTCTTCCAAACAAAATATCAAATTCCTTAACATATACTAGCATATTTCTGTTGTGGTTGTGGTGAGTAATTTAGGATTGGCAATTGAATATACATGCTTGTGACAACGTCAACTTGAAGCAACCAGCAATCAGAAGATCTGAAATAAATCTGAAGCAGATTTAAAACTTTAACTTTTATTCTCTTGGTTTATTCTATGCATAGTCCAATTATCACTTCACACAAGCAAGGAAGCTTTCAAAAGGCATGTCTTCTGATGTCTGTGGGTTAAAATATAGAGATCAGTAGGCTCTATCTCACTTTTTTAATGTTGTTTGTTTTCCTTTCTTCTGATTCTCCATGAATTTTCTTCTTTGCATCATTGGGAAAAACAAACAACATGCTGAGAAAACATTGAAAACTACAATCACACCATCCTTCAGATTTCTTTCCAGACTCTTCCCACCTTCTATCACTTATCTCAGTATACTCTGATAGATCTTGAGATTATTAAACTTTCTGCCCCTTCCTGGAACCGGGCTGTGGCTAATTTTAGACATGAACTGTCAGTTCCAAATGAATTAACTGATTATTCTGACTTTAAACTTCAGCTGTGTTTTATTTGTATCAGATTTATATTCTTTGTATCAATTATTTTCCTTCTTCCTGATTTTTTTTTAATCACAAGTTCTCCAAGGAGAGTGGGTAATTGAATCTTATCTAAGCATATGTGTACTATTATTATAATAACCACTAAGAGTTTAGCTATGACTATGATCAGCATGGATGCTAAACTATTAAAAAGGCTCCTATTCATCAAATGTTTTTTTACTGTATTACATTTAAATTACAACAAATTGGAATAAACATGGTTCAGTGATGCAAAAATCACAAGAGTTTACAAAGCTGTTATGTTCTTTGTCTGATTTTTACAATTCATATAATGGTACCCTCATCTCATAACCAGTCTGTCATACTCTGAATTATTGCTTATTCACAACTCTATTATCATATTACTATTTCTTCTCCCTAAATTTAGGACCCAAAGATAAATTGAAACTGCAACTGGTGCAGTGGTGGTGTTAGGGAAAAGCGTCTCATCTTCTTCAAAGCCTACAGAGCATAACATGTGAGAAGGAAGATCATCAGATGAACTTTTCTAGTCATTTGTGTATGCCTTTCCTTATTATTAATCAATAAACCAGACCTAATATGAAAGACAGATTGTTAGATTAATCTAATCTTTTTAAAATGTCTATGCATAGATTTCTAATCCAAATCTTTGTTATGTATTTCATCTTGATATCATAGGAATGTTCAAATGTGCGCACATAGGTATACCCATATGCATATATATGTGTGTGTGTCTATGTGTACTATTAAATTATGTTACCTCATATTTTACAAATGTGAGAGAAAAAGATATGTCTTCTCATGTCTAACTCAAACCTGACTGATTATCAGTATCACAATGGCCAAGTTTAATCCAGTATCTTTTAACTGCATGCTGGTACTGTTCCATATTTCCAGAACTGAAAAATATACAAAATTCCTGCTTACCATGAATAAGCACATAAACAGCATTAAGATTTAGAATGGACTGTATTCCAGATCTTACTGTATGAACACATGATAAACCATAAGCATCTTATCTGGAAGTATATGTTGCAAACACATATTTCAAATAAATTTAAGGACATTAGCAAAGGAGACTTGCTATTCATCTATATAATATATTTTTCAGAGAACAGTATTGCTTTGACTATAATTTTAGTACTTACCACTGTGTTGTATCTTTGAGAAACCTTCAGAATCCCCCCAAAGGAGGCAGCATGTCGTCATTTTAGGAAGAGTATGAATGTTGCCTGTTAGAAAGAAATATAAAGTGCTCTTCAGTAAAAGAAGGAAAAAGAGCAGACTTATTAGTCACAGTTAGTGACAAAAAAAAACCACTTATGATGTTACCTGCAATATCGATTTTCAAGATTAAATATATAGAGATTATCAGAAAGCAAAAATATGATGATAATCTAATAATGTTTGCCATAACAATTACTAGAAATATTTTTTTT
The DNA here is from genome assembly GCA_030625065.1 of Alectoris magna. Classification (NCBI taxonomy): domain Eukaryota; kingdom Metazoa; phylum Chordata; class Aves; order Galliformes; family Phasianidae; genus Alectoris; species Alectoris magna. The sequence goes on from CM060560.1 coordinate 69,937,893, forward strand.
CTGTGCATATCAATCTCTCATGCAAAATTTCCTTTAACACTTTAAACCACAGAAAGGTTTTAGGGAAAGAAAATTCGAGGAATTACCTTAAGAGAAATAATTTTAAAATGAACAATTTTTTTGCATTATTATTATAAAAATATTTATTTAAACATATGCTATATATGTTCAAATGGAGAATGTTAAATCATGTGACAGTTATTTATTATTTCCTGAAATTATAAACTATAGACTTTAGTAGAAAGTGTAATGGAAAAATAGCAATAATGTACTTTCTTATCTGATCCTCAATCAGATTTAGATATTTAAGTCTCAGTTGAGCATGGTTTACTTCAAGGATTTCAATTAGTTTACCTGGATTTAACTATCTATCTCATCACAAAAATGAAGTATTATTTTTTGTTTGTTTTCTACATAAGTAATGATGACCAAAAAAACACTATACATGTATCAGGCTTTTCTTTTTGAACAATCGGTAATTCACAACTGAAGCTTATACTGCAAATGACATCTCAATTGATAATTTATTTATTAACAATCTATCCATTTAGATATTTAGACAGACTAACTACCAATATTTGCCAATAGCCTGTTCTGTGAGGACTACACTGAGACAATGGAATTTAAATTTCAAAATATAACATGTAAAAAAAGTTACTGCAAATAATTTGTGTTTGTCTGAAGACTTGCATTAGCTGGCTCTTTTCACAAAAATCAGGATAGCCGCATTTATGGCACTGTATATATTCTATTTGTATTGTTTTTTGTTTGTTTGTATCTCTTAATGCACCAAGATACTACATATCATTTATTCATATTTTCACTACCTTGATCACTACAGACCTTAAATGAAAAGTATGATTCCAAAACAAATGACAGATGAAAGAGCAAGGGCATCAAGTAATCTTACTATTCTTATAATAAAGCAAGCAACTTTAGCATTTCTGAAAAAATCACATAATGCATTTTTCCACTGTATATTAACACAGTACGAACACTTCTGCAATAACATGACAAATGTTTCACTAACTTGCATGGCTTTCAGAGTCCAACTATCTGTTATTTGTCAGTAGGACATACATGACTTCCAGATAACTGATGAAGTATGTACTGTTATCACAGACTCTCTTAGTATGTATATATACTTATAGTATATAGTGTATAGTATATATAGTATAGTATATAAACAATTATTAGCTCTTAATAATAAAGATCCTAAGGACCAGAGAACTGAGATTCCATCTTCCACATCGGAATATTTTCTCCTATCATTTAAAGATACCAGGTTTTGTACTTAACTTTTGACCAAAATAAAGTGTAAATGAAATACTACTGTCATACACTTCACACTTCAATCTTAATTAATCACGCTAAATTCTTGCTCTTTCTTTTTTTTTTTACTTAGTACAGCCAAACCACTCATGGTAAGTGCTATTCATTGGAACAGCTGCAAACACAATTCTCAATCCCATGTAACTAAGGTGATTACCTCTAGAAACTGGAAGTATGTACCTGTGGTTGGATATCTCAATATATGTATTTCAGTCTGAAAGGAACTAATTTAGGAATATGGAATCAAGTACAATTTTTTATGATTAAAAAATGCGTGAAACATTCTTGCTCTTACTGTTCTTGTCCATTTACACCTCTTATTTATAACTTATCTGCCTAATAGGCAATTGCTCTTTAAAAGAGAACTGCAAATACTGCACTTCTTTTCTACCAGTATGCTCTTGGAGAAGTATGTACATACATGCCAGAAGTCTAGTAGTCAACTTGTAAGATAAAACATGGCAGTCTTCAATACACATTTCCTTTTTAAAAGTGACATATTTTCTCTATATTTTGTAACAATTGATTTTTTTTTACAAAAGTGTAATATAAATGTTAAGGGAATTTGGCAGCCCTTCTAATCTTACTTCCAGTGCAGAGACTGTAGGTATCTTAAATCTGACGGCACTATAATCATCCTAGTTTTAAAACTACTCAATTTAAGTTAAATTATTTGGTTCATTTCCTAGAATGATATTCTTAACTGATTTTATAAGTAATGCAAGAAGCACAACTCAAAAACAACGAAAACTGATGTTTTGACAGTATATTTTCAGTTATTTCTGTCCAAACCCGAGAAACAAAAGCTCTTATGCAAAAACAAAAAAACAAAACAAAAAAAAAACAAACAAACAAAAAAAAGTGCTGTTTTGGGGGGTTTTGTCTGTTTGTTTGTTGTTTTACATAATTGCCCACACTCTCTAGACATCCCCAAAATATCTGAAAGTTAAAAGTGTCCATTACAATGATTACACATTTTAATCTATTTTATATATTAGTAGGAAAAATAGGCATTCCAAATGGGAGAAGACCATGATTCAAAGACCATGATTCAAAGACCATGATTCAAAGATTCAAATCAAAGAAATGGATTTTATTTTACCTTGCTAAATGTGCACATATTCTGTCTCTGACCAGAGAGAGGAAATCGGCCAACAAGGAAAACCTCCTGGGGGGAGCTGTTTTTTCAACATTAATGAATAGCAGCACATCAGAAAAAGTGGAAATCTCTCATCTACACAGTCTCCCTAAATGATAATATTCCCAGCTGTATTCCTTGTCTTCAAGCAGATCAGAAACATATGGTAGAACTAGTACTACTTCTTTCTCCCTTTCTCTCTTTCCCTAACATCATTGTTTTCTCAAATTCCTCTGCTTCATCTCCTTCTGCTTTAAATAGGTACACCTTTCAACCTACCTGTGCCTCTGGTCTTGATTTCTGCCTGTCCCATAAGGATCTCCTTGTGGTAGTATACTCAAATAAAGCAGAAAAAGGCTGACACTCCTCTGAAGTCAGAGGTGAAGGACTGAATCCTCAGCCACAAGCAACTAGAATATCCCACAGAACAGGTGGGTGGCTTCAGAGATAAGCTACAAGAAAAAGAAAGAATAGGAATATATGAATCTGTGGAAGGTCTGCAAAATCAGGATAAACCCAAGCAGAGACCCGAGATGAACAGAGAAAGTCAGTAGAACAGCCTAACATAAATGACAATCAGAGTCTGCTCTCCAGAGAAAACAAGCTGCTACTACGCACGATACCACAGAAACTGAAAGGATGAGGCCATCGCCATAGGATGCATTCCAGCAAGGAAGAATAAAGCTCTTTGTAAAGCACAATGGCAAATAGAAACGAGTGAGGTGAATTTGCAGAGGCACCTTTTTTTCAAAATAGAACTGACATTTCTTGAAAAATCTTGCCTTCAGAAGTATTTAGGTACAAATATTTTCTAATAAGATTGGAAAAATAAAAATTCATTATTTCTCACGTGCACTGCATTTGAATTACCAAGAGCTACCTGAATCAAAAATGAAGATATAATGTATGATAAAGCAGATTTAAAAATCCTAAGCAGAAGAATAAAGGTAAACATCTGAATACAGTGCAATTCATGTTTCTTTAGGAAATTTGAAGATTTTTGCAATATCAACATATATCAACTATGTATACATGACATATAACATATATCAACTATATCAACTTGAAAATCTCAAGCCTTAAAGGATGAAAATATAAGTTTAATATGGCTTCAAACAAACCTATTAATTAATACTGCAGTTAAAAAGAATAATGAAACAGAAAAAAAAAATGCTGAGGGGAAAAAAAAAACAACCAAAAAAAGCCCAGCAAAACAAAACAAAACAAAAACCCTAACCAACTCCCTCTCTCCAATAAATAAATAGATAGATAGATAGATAGATAAATGAAACACGGACTCAAAATAACGATGCTAGTCAGAGTCTGGATTCTAAAGAAAAAACAAAACAAAACAAAACAAAAAAAGAACACAAAACTAACAACAAAAATCAGCCTTCTGAAGAATCTGCAAACTGCTACTACAAGTCAGGAAGAATTAAACTCGTGAAGCCTGAGCTCAGGACAGTAATACACATAGCAGAATTGCCGATAATGCAGAAGAGTGTGATTTGCTATGTTAAGAAATTCTGAATGGTATATGGAATGACAAATACCCTTAGAGGAACTCCAAGACAGAAAGTGGCAATGCCAGGAAAGAACGTAAGATATAACAAAAATAAAAGACATAAGAAAGGCTAAGTCTAAGGTCAAAGAGAAGGGAGAGAGTGCCAGTCCTGTGTCAAAAGAAAAGCTTGATCCCATGTCAAGGAGAAAAGAAAAGCCAAGCCTGCGATTAAGGAGGAGGAGGAAAAGGAGGACAAGATACAGCAAAAGGAGAAAGATGGGAGAAAGGGAGGGGAAATGAGAAATCTAGGGGAAGAAAAAAAAAAAAAAAAGAAAAAAAAAGATTAAGGACAAGCCCAAGGTGGAAGGAATAGAATCCAAAAAGAGCTTCAAGATCATGCTGAGACATACTGAAAATTAAAGATCAGTTGAAACAGCAAGAGCTCCACATAATAACCCCTCAAGCCTGTCAAGGTACAACTTTCAAAGATAGCAGATAGAGAACCGGATGAACAGAAGACAAAATAATCCACCCAGTGGCACAGAGTTCAAATCATCTATTCAGTCCTCACTTCAAGCATAGTTAAGTCTCCTTGGGCCTTTTAATATCATTTCTGTGTTTCTGAAAGTAACAGCAAGAAATGTGCTGAAAGGCACTTAAACAGCTATTACAGTAAGGCTCTCACTATGCTCAAAGTAATGTTGACTATTTGTGTCACTTCCAAGTTATTACTGGTAAAGCAATTACCCTTGATTAAATCATGTATGCTTCTCTGTGCATAAGCAAGCTCTGATAAATGTATCTGTCTTTCCCCCATATGATTTTTTTTAAGAACCTAGGTAATTCACAAAGAAATTCTCTTCAAATGTTCATAGCTAGAAAGACTGCAATGAATGAAAATTCATCCAATTAAAATTTATACATGAAAATCCTCTCATAAATGAATTTTTTTTTTTACCCTTACACAAATTTTCCTATATATCAGAAATAATGATTTTCAGTCATTGAACAGTCTAGTTATAAGCCACTGAGCTATTTTTCCTTCTTGCTCCCAAAAACATGTAGTGTAAGGTAAGAGAAATTTAAACACGGCAAACAGACTGAAATCAGAACACCAGCACTTGTTTTTTTCCAGTGTAGCTGCATACGTTTTCATTCCTATACTATCTAAACATTTTCTTAGCAGACAGAGCATGCATAGTGAAGCCAACTAAGGAAAACGGAGCTACTCCAATTCAATCTTGACAAGCTGGCTGCAGACCCTTAAGTGAGATACCACAGCCTATGCTTTCTGGAAAGTGATATAAAGCAGAGTCTTGACTAGCAAGAATATCTCTAAAAGTTCTAAGATTTTCTTATCTTAAAATTGAGCTTTCAAAGTGCTTACACTATGAAATTAAAATTTTATTAAACCAAGTTATAGAATCCTACCTATACAGCATGTTTGAAACAAATGCTTGAAGGAAATCTTTTGGCCTGTCATGTCCCCAGGGGTACCCTCAGCCCCTACCTTGACAGCCCTCTGCCTGTCCAGGACCAAGCCCTGATAACTTTCCAGCAGCTCCCAAGAGCCCTGCCCTGCCCCAACATGGACTCATCCACTGGCCCACCTCTGGTCCTCAGGGGGGTGCTTGGTGCTGAGGCTGGCTCCCTTCCCACTGAGTCCGCTGGTGGGGCAGTGGGATGGAATGGGCTGCTAAGTCTCCTGAGCCCCCATGGGGAGCCTCTAGTGCCCCGGCCTCCAGGCCTCAAAGAGCCACCAGCCCGCTTGATGCTGTGACACAACCACATCAAATTCACAACTGCAAATAAAATGCTCACATATAAAAAAATATCAAATTTAACTAGACCCATGCTGTGAAACAAATGCAGAGCACATCCCTTTTAGGACAGCCATCATTTCCTATAATAGAATGATCAAAATCTGCTAATCCTAAACCTCTGATATATTTCCCCCCAGCCAACTCCATGGAAACTATGTAGTTTAAAAAACAAAAACCTCAAACACTGCAGCAGAATAAATTCACACTATCAGTCAAGAATGGAAACTACTTACCGCTGACTTTTTTTTTTTTTTTTTAATAGCATTCTTCTGTTACTGAAAATTTCCATGTTTCTCCACTCAAACTTAGTAAAACCTCCATGATAAACCTAAACTCGGGATTGGTTAGGCTAGTACTCCAATCACTTCTCAAAATTACTGATTCCACAGCAACATGAATTTAATGTTGTCTCTATCTCTTCCCAAGAAAGGTCTTCAGTTTATATTTGTTTATTTATTGCAATAATGTATCTTCGGTACTTTTGACATGACTGAGCCACCTTATCTCCTCTTTCTGTGACAGAGGTGCTATCTCTCTGTTTAGTGTACCATTTGTGGCTTTTTTTTTTTAAGTACATCAACTGATGAAATGAGTGGTGTTAATTTTCTTTGCAAACCTTATTAAAATTTGTGATTACCTAACTGAAATTATAACACTGGATTGTGTATTAAAAACAAGGAATCAAAAATGAAATAAAATAAAAATTGCCTTCCAAGTCCAAGTGTTCCCACTGATTCTGGAAGGTTATTTCCTGCTTTATACATAACATAGTAAATAGAAAACCTATGTGTTGGGTTAGCTCTGGCCAGAAGCCAATTTCCCACTCATCTGCTCACTCATTCCCCTTCTTCACTGAGACTGGGGAGAAAATAAGATGAAAAAACTTGTGGATTGAAATAAAGACAGGGAGATTGATTACCAATTATCATCACAGGCAAAACAGATTCAATTTGTGGAAAATTAACTGGGATGGGTGTTTGGTTGTCAGCCAAGGCTAATCCACCACAGTCCTATAACCATATTTGGTTCAGACTGTACAGGGATAATGGACTATCCAAGATTAAATGTAGAAGAGTATCGAGGCTTTTGTACTTTAAAGTGCTATTAATTTTCATATCTTATTTAACAATTTTGCACAAAGATAAACTTCCACCTAAAATGTATGCATTATTATTCCATTTCTCTCGGTGTCCTGAAAGTTACATGTGTAGCCACACAGACTGATATCTTGCAAATATGAACAAGAATTTAGTCATAAAACGTAAAGCAAACTATAGAGATAAGTGAGACACAGCATAATACAGTATTAATATTAGCTGGTTGAAGTAAAGGAACATCGGCATTACTTCAGTAGTCTCTTGCTAAATGCAGGTGAGTCCTATTCAAAATTTAATAATGGCTTAGAGTAGAAACAGCATTTACCACTGACTTTCAGCTAAAGATTACTAAACCCACACATCTGAATGAGAGAGAAACGCCAACATGCATCCTCAGATATTTCACTGCAAATCAGTTGCCTTAATTCAGGACATCTACAGTAAGAGTTTAAATTAATGACATTTTGAAGCAGACTGTCACTTTTCATTCCACGAATTCAGCTCAGAGTGAAGGTGATGAAGAAAGAATGATAACATCTATGTAAAAAGATGAAAATGAATTTGCAAAACTGCAAGAAATAAATAGAGGTGGTCATCACTCTATCCCAGCCTTTGACCATTATACATAATCCCCTATCATTTACTTTGACATTTTCCCTCCTTCTCCATCCCACGCCCCTTCTTCTTCAAAAGGCATTTAAAAATTTATTTGTTCTAAGTAGTTTTTACTGGAGTAGAGATTATCACCATAAGATGAGGGTTGACATAAACACATCCTTCACAGACCTACATAAATGCCATCAGGTAAGTTACATAAAGCTGTTTAGACTGGTTGAGGCTTAGCATTGATAGCATGCTATAAAATGTAATGTGTGTGGTTCCATTTGCCTTTTTTAAAATAGATTTTCTATTTGTTGAGAGGAAGCAACTAAAATCCACATCATTTAGACTATAGGGAATGTGCTTTTTCACCCTTTTTCTCAAAATGATTGATGGAAAAGAATGAACAATGTTATGACAAAGACAGCTTAGGAAAGCGTTGGGAGTGAAGAGCACAACAAACTCAAAATACAAAAGCAATCCAAGATCATTTTGGAAGAGTTTAAAAGAGGCCACTGTGGCAGACAGCATTCAAGTATCGATTAAATAGATTCATCTAGATATTCTTTCTTAATCAAAAATTTAACTGATGGAGCAGAGAATCCTGGAAATCATTTCCAGCACATGGAGGACAAGAAGGCAGTCAGGATCAGACAGCATGGACTCATGCAGAAGTCATAACTGGCCAATCTGATAAACTTCTGTGATGAAAAGACTCGCTTGGTATTCAAGGGAAGAGCTATGGATATTGTCTACTTTAGTAAAGTTTCCAGAACTGTCTCCTACATGACCTTTGCAGAGAAACTGATGAAGTATGGGCTGGATATGCAGACAATGAAATGGATGGAAATCTGGATGAATGTCTAAACCAGTAAGACTGGTGCTGGCACACAATCTTCCAGAAGACAGTAACTAGCATTGTACCCCAAGGGTCAGTACTGCGTCTAATCTTATTCAATGTCGTCATTAATGACCTGGATGATGGGGCAGTGTGTACCCTCAACAAGTTTCATTACACAAAGCTGGGAGGAGCGTCTAATACACCAGAGGATTGTGCTGATATCTAGAAGAATATCAGCAGGCTAAAGAAATGAGCCATCAGGAACCTCATTACGTTCTGAAAGGTTAGTGCAGAGTCCTGTACCTGGGGAGGAAAAACCCCGGACATCAACATATGCTGAGTGCTGAGTGGCTGGAAACAAGCTTTACAGAAAAGGCCTGTGGGAGTGCATGAGTAGACAAGGAGAAAAGGGATCCTGTCTTGACAGGAATATGACAAATCTCATTCGCTGATCTTTAGGAGCAAGTAAAGAAGGAGCAGATGAGATGGAATTTTTGGGGGACAGAAAAATAAACTAGGCTTTCTCTGTAATTGGGAACTGACCTGCAGTGCAGCCTCCCTCAGATCAAGTATTCTATATAAAGATGAATATCTGTATTTACCTTACATTTGATCCTTCACGCTCAGACCATAGAACTGTAGATCCTATCTTTTGATCCTAAGGTAGATTTGTATCTGTCTACTTCTTTCTCTTGTTTGTTTTCCTTTCTATCTGTCTCTTTCTCTAACCTATCCCAGGATACTACCAATTAGACACACCAATCCTTGTCTTAAGTGTGATTCTCACTGTTACTGAATTTGCCCAGTTTTGCTGTTTTGCATGGTTTTTACTGCTATCATATTTGTCAAATTTGTGATTTTGTTTACCTCTCGCTGTTGAAATTTATGATTTTGCGTACCTCTCACTGTTGTAGAATATCGAGGAAAGTAAACTGAATATATTGTTTGATTGTTTAATCCTGTTACAGACCCTGAGTCATTAAAGTAGCTAAGTCACAGTGGCTCTGTAACTGCACGACTCTGCAGATCTGGGAAATCTCTCACTCAAAACTAATAAAAAGGACACACCTCCCTCACAACCCACCAAGTGGGACAAGACACTATACTGGCATTATGGATGGGATTTGAAGTCAAATTAGCTTTCCTCACAACAACTATAGTTGGTCAGAGACTGCCCTTGAGATGGCAACTTTCTCATGCCTGTGTGGTTCAGTGTTTTAGAAGATTCAGGAGTCTCTGAGTGCCTCAACGTTATTTCCACTTGTCCCTATATACGCACTAATGAAGAAACAAGGAAACAAGCATAAAACAAATGGGATATGTGACTGTTTCTGTGAATCAAATGCATCACTCCGGTTTGATGGCAGTTGTTGCAGCTCTTAGTGAGCTCTCAAGGTGTTCATCAGAGATTTCTGATGAAATTTTATTCTGTCTGTACTTCATCCTTGACAATTATTTACAAGTGTATGTACTGCCAAAACACGATGACGTGAATAAGGCGTGGTTATGAAGTGAAGGATATGTTTCTCTGGTAAGAGAGGGGTTATGAAAGTCTGGTAAAGGGACATGATCAGATCAGATTTTTCTGAAAATGATGTCACAAACATAAACTGATGATATTTTTTGCAGTTGTGAAACCCACTCTCAAACTCCTCTATCAAATCGTAAAGCATGGCTGCACATTCTTCACTGCTCAGAGTACTGTGTTTAGCCAGTGTATCAAAATGCATACAAATTATTTGCAATCATTTGAGTCAGCACTGCACAGCACTGCAGTGCTGTGCCCTAGTTTCACTGTACACAGCATTAATAGTGCACTGATGGTCTGGGTGTTGCTGAGTGATGGGTGCTTGCCTGGGGCCACTCTGTGGGGAAGAGCTGGCAGGGACAGAAGGCAGGCTGCACTGCAAACTGGGAAGCACTGCATGCAACCCCTGAGCCACAGGTTGGACATGCCTGCTAATCAGAGCCCCTCCCCCACCACAGAGCCTGGGTTGCTTAAGTGTTTTGAGATCCTACATGTTCAGAAGTCGTTGTCAGAAAGGTGGACTATTCCATGGATAAGGAATTGGCTGCATGGGACCAGTGCACTTTAACATTTTTGATCAACAATCTACACAGTGGGATTGAGTATACCGTCAGAAAATCTGCTGATGACATCAAGCTGAGTGATGAAGTTGATACAACAGAAGGAATGGATGACGTCCAACAGACCTTGACAGGCTTGGTAAGAGAGCCTGTGGGAATCTAATGAGGTTCAACATGTCCAAGGGCAAGGTTTCGTACTTGGGTTGGGGCAATCCCAGATGTGCATGCAGAGTGGAAGAAGAACTCACTGAGAGCAGCCTTGCAGAGAAGGACTTGCTTGCTCACTGCTGTCAGTGCCTGCAATAGCAATAAATTATATCTTATCACAGGTCATAACCAAGACAAATTTATGATTGCCATGAGTCCAGTATCCTCACCCTCTTTACCTGTCTGTCTTTACCTTTCTCTGCCCAACTGTTACTTGGAAGAATAGAGATATCCAAGACTGAGTAAGTTATGAATAAGTTGACCTTTTACTACTTTAGTTCCAAAAGTCGATAAAAGACCAGAGTTGCCATGAGTAAGTGATTGATCTAAAGGCCTCTGAAATCAATAAAATTTCTTATGAAATCAGCAGACTGAAGAATTCAATCTAAGTATCCATATCTCATGACTGCTGTCTCAAATGAGGTTGCAGCCTTGTACTGGACAAATAATTTTGGGAGGAAATTCTGACAGAACATAGGTAAATGTACAAAGTGGTTGTTGCTACTGAAAAATTACAGTTTGTACCTAAGAACATAGCTTTGACAATGATAACTATTACAAATTTTCAAATATAGTATTAAAGATAAACATACTTTAGAAGTCTCTTACAGAAAAGCAAAACTGCTGCCATTATGCAAAACATAAGACAAATTTTACCTCAAGAAGCTGTAAGAATTAATGATAAACCCTAAGAGGTATATAGAGAAACCAAGAGGACTCTGAACAAGCTGGTATTTCAAATATTATATTGCAGTACTGCGCAAAGACAATACTTCAGGTCACAAAAACTGAATCACAGAATCACAGAATCACAGAATCACAGAATCGTAGGGGTTGGAAGGGACCTCCAGAGATCATCCAGTCCAACCCCCCTGCCAAAGCAGGTTCCCCACACCAGGTCGCAGAGGTAGGAGTCCAGGCAGGTCTTGAATATCTCCAGAGAAGGAGACTCCACAACCTCCCTGGGCAGCCTGTTCCAGCTCTCTGTCACCCTCACCGTAAAGAAGTTCTTGCACACATTCGTGCAGAACTTCCTATGCTCCAGGGGAATGAATGTCAGAGGACTTTTTTTTTTTTATCGAAGTGCCCAAAACTCACAGGGCTGAACAGTAGTAATTATGTAGTGCTGGTAAGTTTGTTGAGTCTAGTTACGCATGTAACTTGGAGCACAGTCCTGCACATTGTTTGTAGATTCACTACTCTGAGTACACACAGTCTCCAGAAACATATACACGCAATCAATATTAATATGAAGCTTAATAATAAAGTGAGTTTACATCAGACAGCTAAGTGGCCTGATTTCAAAAACTCTGAAAATTTAATACTTCAAAATACAGTACTGGTATCAAACCCCAGCAGCAATAAAACCCATGTATTTTTTAAGCACTGCAAACTATGAATACTGTGTGTTTTGCTTCAAAATTAACTGCCTATTTATGGAAAGCTTTCTCACTATAGTTAAGTACGTCAACAAAGATATTCTGCATGCAGTTAACCATTTAAAGTTTTTAAAAATACTGTGGGTATTCCATTAATACATAATGTACATTACAAACACAGAAATGCACTCCAGTTTGCAGTTCTTAATTATTGTATTCTATCAATCTGCTTAAGGTGCAATTGAGACCCACATATGAAAAAGTGACAAATGCCTTTGTAATTGTTAGCTGATAATAATTCAATTACCAAACCTGCTCAGTGTAGCACGGGATGTCAAGGCAAAAGATTTTTTTGTTGTTCATGGTAGTGTTTTTGTTAATACTGCTCCTAACTTTGCATTATTTTAGGAAAGGTCTAACATTTTTTTTTTTTTTTTTTTGTGAATATTCTCTGAAGTTGCAAGAGAAGTTTAGATACCGAGAAAGGACTGTATCTAGAGAGAACACAGATCCTCTTCCTTTGAATGAGATTCTTGTTATGTAACCACTTTCAAACATGCAAATACAAATTGTCGCTATCTGATTATCTGTGCACAAAGAAATTTTGCTTACTGTTTCACTCAAGAATCTAACTGGAATGTATGCCCTCACAAAAACAAACCTCCCTAGCTAGCATTCAAGTGACAGATGTTTGCAGAAAATGAACCACTACAGACAGTTGCTTTTTATTCAGAATTTGAGCTTGTATTTATTTCAAATTTATTTATTTTTTAAATCACTGTTTTTTTGAAAACAAAAACAAAACAAAAAAACAAAAAACACCACAACACCATTCATAAAAGCAATTGAAGAGTATCAAGTAGACACATTCAATCTTTTGTTTGGCAATACAACACTAAACAAAAGAAAAGCTGAAGTATATATATGTTCTTGTATATAATTTGAACAGTTTTTATTTGAAAAACAATTTTCTAATGTGTTTACATTTAAAAAATACACATAACCAAATGTTTTTAGGCCTTTTCATGTGAGTAATATTAATTGTTCTCACCAAATTTAGAGACCTGTGTTGCAAAAACACTATTTTAGCTACTACTGATCGGTACTGTTTGTAAAAATTTAAAACAGAATTGAAGTACTTACCATTAATTAGAGTTACAGAATTGAAATACTCATGCTCAACTATGCTCAACTATATATAATGAAGTTTGTCTTTTGCTTCCAAAATTTCTTACTGCAATTAATAAGTAATTAATATAATTACTTATAATTACTTAATATAATAAGTATTTCTCAACAGTAAAAGAAGTTTGGGGTTTAAAACATTTAGGATTGCCTCAAAATGTTAAGTATTGGCTTTACTACTGCTTAAAGCTTAAACTTTGTGCCTGAAGTGAAATGCATTTAAACAGGAAACTCGCATGAGTATTTTCCTTCTGATATTTCCAGCAACTCTACTGTGAACTTAATCCTCTAAGTGTTCAACATTGCACTTAGCCACCTCCAAAATACAGTCACCTTCACCGTTTTCTGTTTAGCAAAAAAACGACTAAGAGGTGAAAGTTAAAGTCCTTAAGCCTCAGCCACCATAAAACATAAACACCATAACTATTTCCAAAAGATGCTATTAAAAAAAAAAAAATCACCTTTTAAATTCAGAATAATAGAAGATACTATGAGACACACCGTCTCACATATTTTCAGCAGTCTAACTCACAAAGAATGCACTAGTAGATAACAAACACATCAAAAGCTATTTTACCATATCCAACATAACCAAGTAGATTATATTTTTCACGTGTAACTAAAACCACTGAATGAAAAATTTAGATGGAAGAATTAGGCTTCTTGATACCACTAACTAACACATACCAAAATTTGTGAAAAACATGCTTGCTATCAAAAGTTCAAAAAGACCAAGAGCCTGATCATTCAAGCCTCTCATGTGAAGTAACAATCTCAAATTAAAGATAGACCCTGGCCTATCAGTGGTATTCAAGCACACTAACGTCTAGAAATCCCACACCTTCATATGGAAAATTTTGTTTGAAAATGTCACAGATGGTCAAATACCAAAAGCTCTATTACCATAAGAACAGCAGTCTACTACATTAAAAGGAGACCAGTAACTTTATATAAACAGAAATAATGATAAAGAAATAATGTAAGGTATCTCTGCCACTATTATTGCACCAGAAATAATATGAGTATCTCAGGCAATTACAACCACATATAATCTGTTGTTAAAAAATGTCAACTGTCCAAGATCAAATTAATATTCTGATTATTAATATTATATTAATAATTAATTAATATTCTGATATTAATATTCTATTGATATTAATAACTGACTAGAATTCACATTATCAAAGCATTACTTATAAACATTGATAACAAGTGCTTTTTCTTGTTCTCTTCCCAAAAAACTGCAAAGACAGTCTAAGACTAGCTAGTTTCAACACAGTGACTATAGCTTTGAAAGGAGACCTCTGTGGGGTGAGAGATGAAGCCTTCCATATGGAGAACCAAGCAAGATCTTTCTGTAAGGACTTTAGAAGAATATTACTGCATATATTCTTAATGGTCCTATTAGGGGTTTAATCTGCTGAGTAGTATCTAGACTGGAGGAAGGATAACGACTATTAGACTTATATAGTAAATATATTATGGACCTAAAAATATACTTCTTCCTAGCTCCCCTAGTTTGTGCAATATATTTAATATCTGTTTCATAAAAGTTAAGACACTCTTATTGCTTTGGAGACACTGAACACTTATACAGTTCACAGTGGGAAATCCTGTGACAGCCCTGCTGAAATCTTTCATCCACTACTAATCACTGAGTGAGGCATATGGTAAAAGAAATTGCTGGGGGGAGGCTGTTCTTTAAAAAAAATTTGGCTGGTTGGTGGGTTGCTTTTTGCACTTTTTTTTCTGACCTCATGACAGAAGAGTCCACAATCTATACAACAGTCATTTCTCAGTTTCCTCAGTTCCTAACAGCCAACCTCTAAAAGTAAGCGGTCTGATGTATCCAGCCATGGGACAACAAATCTCCTGATCTGAGAGTATTTACTTGGACTGTTAAGAAACATCTGCATTCCTGCAATGTATAGCTTTTTCTTGAAAAGAAATAAAAATCAGGCTCAAAGATCTGAGGGGAAAAATAAAATTAAAAAAAAAACCAAAACATTGAACAACAAACAAACAAACAAACCAACCTCTGCTACCACTGGGCTTAGTATGGAAGTCTGATTCAGATGGTATCCAGTTCCAGAAATTCTGTAGGCACTGCTTTTTTTTGCCATTACAAAAGCCAAGAGCATCAAGGATAACTGTACTCCCTGCTGTGCTACCTTAGTATCTAACGAATTTAGCCATCTGAACCTACAACATCATTCCTCAAAGTACAGCCTTCGGAACAGAGCATTTCTGGGAATAGCACCAAGATCTGACAGCAATCCCTGTATGTGTTGTTACTGCCTGTGGCTAAATTTTGTATTTTGGAATACCTTGAGGCATTGGGTAATGTGGGTATTGGGCAATTCCGGGATGATTTAAAAAGTCAGAATGCATACAAATGTATTCTGGCAATTAGTGTTTGCTAAGTATTGTCTTAGGAAGAGAGGAATCCCTTCCTTCCAAAGGATACATTATGAAACACTACAAGTTGTAAGGGAACACAAAATTGCCACATATTTTAAAGCAATGAAAAAACAAGGATGGGTTCTAATTATATGAATAATTATGCTGTGCCACTGTCTGGAGTAAACTAAATGAATTTAGTTTACTTTTTGCCCATCCTCCCAATTTCATCTTTTCTAATCTTTTGTTTTCTACATTTCAGTTTATAATAGAGAAAATGAAAATGTAGTGCACTGCAAAGTAGATGATGGCTATTTAAATTATTAATAATTATTATCCAATAATAAATCTTGCAAGTCTTGAACCTACAGATTATTTACTCTAATCAGTACTAATAGCATCAAAAAAGGAAGCAACTATTTAAATTGGGGTTGGAACTACATGATCCTTGAGGTCCCTTCCAACCCAGGTCATTCCGTGATTCTGTGTGAAATTTTTCACATGGTTTAGAATAAGCAATTCTATCACAGAATCACAGATTGGCCCGGGTTGGAAGGGATCTCAAGGATCATGAATCTCCAACCCCACCACCACAGGAATTTAATAGGCTGCCCAGGGCCCCATCCAACCTGGTCTTGAACACCTCCACGGACGGGGCATCCACAACCTCTCTGGACAGCCTGTTGCAGCACCTCACCACTTTCTCTGTGAAGAACTTCCCCCTGACATCCAACCTAAACCTTCCCTCCTTCTACTTAAAACCATTTCCCCTTGTCCTGCTGTTACGTATCCTTTCAAAGAGTTGGCTCCCCTCCTGTTTATGGGCACCCTTTAGGTACTGAAAGGCTGCCATAAGGGAATAAATATGGCAAAAGAATCCTCCTCATTTTCATTTTTCCACTTGCTGCAACAGACAAGATCCTCCCAGCTCTTCAGGTACCCCTTGCCATTGCCACTGCTCTTCTTGGCCTGACTCGTGGGAAAGTCTGCCCCTCTTCCCCCGCCTCACCTCCCCACCAGAGAATTGCAAAGTTGTACATTTCTGAGGGAGGAATGGTGTGTGTTTCTGTGTTTATTATTGTGTTGTTTTTTTTTTTTAATTCTATTCACTTTTTTTTTTTTTCAGTCTATATATCTGAAAAACATTTCCTTTGCTACAGAATATAAGCCGAGTAAAAATAAAATTGAAAATACAAGGAATTAATTCATTTGCTCCTATCTCTCTCCCTGTCCCCACCCCTCCCACCCTCAAATAAAAGAAAATTCCTCAGGATTTATGAAGGAGTCTGAAAAGCACAAAACAGTCTAGACAAAGTCTATATTCTTTATTTTTTTTCTTTCTAACCTGTTTGTTTTTTCTGTATCTTAAAAATGTTCATTTCTGAAAATAAAGACAAAATATTGCTCTTCAAAAACTGAGCTCTTCTTTAGCCAAACTTTTTATCAGTCTTTTCTAGCAAATTACTTCTGAGCTATCTCCTTACACAAAATTCAGTGCTTATTTATTCATAGAAAGTATGTACTATAAATAATCAATCCTAGTGCATGTCAAAGCAGAGAAAGAAATTGGTATAAGGTAATAAAGTAGGTTGTAGGAGATTTTTTTCCTCCTCCATTTCATTTTTCATCCTCCTATAAATGAAACTTCTACTTATCTGAATACATACTAGAAAGGTTAACACGGATTTGGAATTTAAAACATTCCCACTTGACTTTAAATTCTGAAAAACATAATCCTCCTACTTAAGAAGAAGAATGATCTAATAGAGACAAATATAGAAGAGAATTTTATCTCACCACCTCCTGTCATTCACTTCTATCCTTGTCTTAACTTTTCAGAGTAACACTGTCATGAAGGTTAATGCAGTTACGTGAATTTGTGATGGACCATTTCACACACATTCAGTAGGGTGAACGTATATGGCTCACTGGTAAACAATTTGCTCCACCGAGAACAACTTCTCCTTTATTGAAAAGAGGTACCTGGCAAATCCATTAAATTATGAGATGTTAGCTGTAAAAGAAAAAAAAAAAAAATCCTGGAATATGACTGTTTTTTTTAAGCACTAAATTAATACTTCCAGACACTCAAATAGCAGGCACAGCGCCACTAAAGGCAATAGTATAAAACAATGTAAAAACGGTGATAATAAGATCTTAGTCATACTTCTGATCTCTCAAATACACAGCTGACAGTAAGTGAAGAAAAATGTCTCCCGTACACAGTATGTCACATTATGTGCACAGGGGAAGCTTGTTTATTAAGGACATGAAATGAAGGTTGGTACTCTGCACAAGCTGAGGGAAAACTGATTTATTCTGGCTGCTTTATGTCCCACCAAAAATCTATTTTAAAAGAGAACATTTTTGACTGGAAGAGGTACACCAATTTATTCTGTCTGAAAAAGTGAACAAAGAGAATATTTGTAACTATGGAATACAACTTAGGTGTAAGGTAATGGCACAACAGCTTATGTGCAGAATCTTCATCAACTATTACCTTAATATCTTTGACTGATTTATATGAGTAAGATCAAAAAAAAAAAATTCCCCCCACATACCAGTGACGGAACCATCAAAACCCACATAGGTTTATAAGCCTGTGTGTATATAATCCAAAGTAAATTTCTTCACGTTGTGCATGCACTTCACTGAAAGACTAATTTCTCTCAGGAAGTTCAGGTTAACAGTCACATTTGTCATGCTGGAATAACAAGCAAGCAAACAAACAAAAACCTACAACAGCAAAACGTGTTTGAAGTGAAACAGAAAATATGATTTATTAGTTGATAAAAATGTGATAAACTCAAGAAGTTCCTAAAAAGAAATGTACTTGGGGGTGATAACACTGTACATCACTTTATTAAAAGAAAAGAATGTGATATTTAATGTAGTGTGTTTTATTTGAAAAAAAATATTTTCAAAGTTTATTCAGGAAAAAAAAATATATTCTTTCAAGAGTTCAACCTAATCCACGCAAAGTGAGGATGACGCTGAGAATCACTGAGAATTTTGTCCCTGATCAATACAGTAAAGATGTTTCTGCTATATTGCACCTCCTCAGATAAAAAGCCAAACTTTCATCTTCAAAAACATCAGTTCCTCTTGTAAGTCTGTCTCAACTGATATCCTGCTACTGCAGACTGTCTAGAGTACAGTATTGGATTTGTCACTACTCTCACTACTCTACCTTCCCTGTTACAGTTTCTTTACTGTCCCTATGTCTTCCCTTTTCAGCTTTCCTTTAATGAGTGTCCTGTTTTAAGACTTCTTCAAATGCAACTCCATTCTTATATCCTCCTATTCCCTCCTTTCCCATTATCTCCTTTTTCTATGACAATTACCCATGTTAACCTTCCTTTGAAACTTGTAATCTATCCCCACCATATTGCATGTTTATTCTCTCTGACTATGAAAGGCATCTTGAGGCCCTAAGAATTCTGGGAAGGATAAAAACCAAACCAAGCTAGGGATGGAGGCAGGGAGGGGAAGAAGAGCAGGGCAGGTATCATACGGGAAACATTCCTCCCTCATCTTGCACAGACAGAAAGATCTCCTCATCTTAGACATCATTACTCCATTCACTGCTTAGCTTTTAGACTTCTGTTGGTACAAGATGACTGCACTATTAACCCACTGCATTTTGTACCAGATCAGGGCAGACAAATCACTGCAGCATGCCTTTCACAGCTCAGTAGGCCAAGAGTCTTACTGGCTCTTCTAATTCACTCTGTTCATTAAACGTGTGCCAGCTGACCCGCATAATCAAATTCCTAAAGCACTATTTTTGAAATGTCATCTGTATGTAAAGATGACAGCAAACTCATACAAACACTAAGCATTTATCTTCAAAAACCAAAATTCAAGTGCAGTTCAGATACAGCAAGACATAATAAATGTAAGATTAAAGTATTTCCTTAATTGTTAATCTGTTCAGATGGAAGCAACTAATTCATCTGTCTGTTATAACTTCTTCAGCTAAACAAAGAATTATCATAAATATGAAATTAATACACCAGCTCCTACCTGAGATTTCCTCCACATCCAAGATTATAATCCAGTTTTGACAATTGCTAATATTTAATCTGCCAAAGCCAGTGGACCAGCATCATCTGCTGCCCCAGTTCACCACCTGCACACTGGAAACTACATACACCAAACAATTCTAGTTTAGGTAGCAGACCTACTGCTGGCTGTGTTAATACAAATTCACAGCCTCTGG
Source organism: Alectoris magna (assembly GCA_030625065.1). Lineage (NCBI taxonomy): Eukaryota > Metazoa > Chordata > Aves > Galliformes > Phasianidae > Alectoris > Alectoris magna. Next base: position 69,957,709 of record CM060560.1, read on the forward strand.
CACCACAGCTCATCTGTCCAGCTGTGTATAATTTGCAGAAAGTTCTACTTCCCCTCACTCCACTGTGTATTGAGAACTTACCTTTGCTTTCATGCAGATGACACAAAATGCAGCAGGCAGAGATTTCAATAATTACATTAGTGATAAATATATATTTGACTTGGAAGACTCCAACCAGCAAATCAGTGGCTACGTGTCTGACTGAGAAGCAATACTCTGCCTTGATGAATGTTGTCTTGAAGTAAGTACTGCACTGAACCACCTCATCTGAAGTACGGGTGAAGGGAACATCCCATACAGGAATAACTTACTAGCTGATGCTTGGCTGATGGCTGCCCATCAGCACTTCATTTTTGTTTGAATCTTTTTGCTTATACACCGGAAACACCCCCATGAAATTCAGAAATAGTCCTACTGCACTACCAATTTGAGGGAGTGTGGGTAATGGCAGATAGATCAATGATTCTCATGCGCTTCTTCTTCCACTACTCCTCCACAATCAAAAGGCAGAAATTTTTTTTTGTGATTTTTTTTTTCCTCAAAACTTTCTAAAAAATAATATTGAAATCTTTCATCTAGGAACAGTAAAACTGAAAATCCAGCAAAATAGCATAATATAATATTATGACAAAGGTAGTTAAAGCAAAAAAAAGCCTTTTCTTCACAGACACAGTTAATGAGAACTCTCCATGGAAAGGTATACAAATGGGATCTCTGTACTCCATCAGTTTAGTCACCAACGAATACACAGCTTCTGCTAAAAAAACATATCAAATAAAATTCAGGCAAAAATCACAGAAAATAACAAGCCTGTACATCCATTTGTCTTTGCAATCACCAGAACCTGAGTTGAAGTAGTACATACTCCTGCATTACGTAGTATACTCTTCTTGTGTATGCAGTCATCTGCACCAACAACAAGCTTTTTAAATAAGGTATAGAGCTGCATACTTCCTCAGAACATACTCATTTTTTTCTTTTCTTCAGATAAGGCAATTTCATGAGCAGAACTTAACATACAGCTGACAGAAAACTTTTAAGCTGTATGACTTCCTCCGTTCTATGCAAATAACAAATGCTATCTACTCACAAGACATGTCCAAAAGCCATTTGAAATCAACAGAAATCTATGCACAAAATCCAACAAGCCTTGGTCTAATAACACAAATCTGTTAATGTTGTGTTAATCTTGACATCATGGGTCAACATCATAAAATAGGAGGCATTACTTTCAGAGTAGCCCTCATAGATTTTTTTTTTTTTTCCAAACAAAACAAATAATATTTAGAGCTAATAAACAGTACCAAATGTTTGAAATTCAGCTCCTTCCAGGTCAGTACTAGACCTGTAACAGACCCAGAGACTATAACAATATGTATCTTCAAGGCAATCAATTTATTAGACAACTTCAAGCAACAGTGGGACAAATGGCTATTGTAAAGTTATTCAAATGACAGTGACTTCCTTCCCTTGGAAGAGAAAAATACGTGTCTTTTCTCTGACATTATTTGTACTGAGAAGCAGCAGGTTACCTGTTTTTGCCTACCACATTCAACAAAAGCAAATCTGAAAGAGACAGTTCAACAGCAATTTACTACCAACAAAACACAAAACTGCAGTCATATCTATTTCATCTGCTATCTGTTGTTATACATGGAAGCGCTTTAGTCTCAATTATTTTATAATTAAAAATCAACATTATTTTTCATCATACATACAAATAAATTCAATTTAAAGTAAATAAAGTTGAGCTAATTCAGTCTACATATGAAATCAAATCAGCCACTTAAGATGAAACTATAATTGGCTGTTGGTTAATCCAGGAAAAGAAACAAAAATTTATTCACAAATCTTTCATTATTACATTAAAAGAACCAAAATTTAATATGAGTCTGTCACAATCGTTGCAAACAATAGAAAAGAGTACTTTTGAAGGAATTTATTTGAAGAACAGCACAATGACAGCTACATACTGCTCGTTTTCAGAGCAAACTGAATCAGTCCACTGTGCTACTGTCTCAAATATTTTTCCTAACAGCAATGCCATTCACTTTCGAAGCTTACCTCTCTTGAAAGGCTCAACTTCTCCATCAAAGTTGAGAATCTCAGTGAGCCAATAAGTAACAGAAGAAAGACAAGCATGGAAAGTCCTAACCCTCTACTGGAGCTAGTCAGTAGCACCTACTTATCAGAATAGATGGTATGACACTAAGTGGTGTGTGGGTTCAGCATAGAAGACAGCAGAAAGAACGAATCATATATTGTGACATCAGAGGCTACAATTTATTTTTAGATTATAACCATACAAATGTGAACATTCCAAGCTAGGGATCGCTCCAGCATGTGCTAATGCATTTGATTTGCATTAGCCATGCTTGTGGCAAAGCCCCACTGAAGATCTCAGGAAAAGCCATTTTCTAGACAGGCTGCTTCTATTCAGATCCTCACATGAGTTTTGCATGCAAAACACGAAGTAACTGTGCTTCACATACATCTTATTTTTAATGAAAATATTCAGAAAAAAAAATCCCTGCTAGTTTACAGGGCTTAAAGAGAGATGAGCTGGCATGTAATATCTTCAGAATAATTTCCTCCCCTTTGAATCTATCCACTACAAACTGCCTATAAATTGTATTTTTCAATTTTCTCTTCTCTAACCTTAAATCAATTTCAGGTTGTGAAAAGTTGATTAACATTGCGCCTCATCTCAGTTGAAATAATTTTCCAGGAGTATTACCTATAAAGCTTGTTTTTCCTCTGCTAGACAGCCAGGCCTTATCTTGCGTGTCTGTGTTTTTAGTGTTTTGTCTTTTTTTTCCCCAATCCAATCTGGGGACTACTATAACAAATACAATGAGAAGTAGAGAACTATTAAAAGGTGACAGAGTTGAGTACATAACCCTGTCAGATGTGGGGATCGAAATGGCTCAGAGCATAAATGCTTTACAAACATTGCTTGAGTGCACCTGAGTTGAACTGTGACAGAGGATGGCTGCAGTTGGACATGAGACTTATATCGATCTGTGCAGCTCATGTTTATGTTTTGTTTTTATTAGTTTGTGGGGCTTTTTTTAAGACTCACAGATTTATAATCCAGTGCACACAACTAACCAATTATACTTATGCTGAAGAGCTCTTGAACCTTGATGATAAGTCTTCAAGTGACAGAATGACTAAATTATATGCTGGTTACTGCATGATGCTTATTCCTGTCCTACCCAGGTGGAGCTGTTCTTTACACTATGTGATTCAGCCATCAAATAGCAGCACGCGTGTTTGAAAGGCCAAGAGGAGGCTGTATTGAGAACCTGTCAAAAACAAATGTGCAAGCCTCCATGCGGCAGTCAGTAAATGTTCCTTGAATCACTCTTTTGTTAAAAAAAAAAAAAAAAAAAGTCAAACAAATCCTTGCTTCTATACGATACATGCAATACAAAGCTTCAGTAAACAGCTTTTCTTTCTGCCTCTTGCCTTCATCTCCAAATGAAAGATCTTCAGCCGAAGGATGCCGATTAAGATCCAGAATTTTATCAAATGTTACATTTATTATGTGAATAAACTGCCCAGGAACATAGGTTCAACTAAAAAGACAGTCTTCGCAAGAAAAAAACATACGATAGCACAGCATCTCCAGTAAGCCTATCAATTTAACCACTCTCCCAATTTAATCCAGTGTGTGTATCATTCAAGCTATGAGGCTTGCTTTCATTTGCTTCCATTGTTATGCTTTCTAAAAACTGAAACTTCATCACTAACCACCACACCCACACGAACAAGAGAAAACAACAGAATTTTTTTCCATTTGCATATTTGTATTATTTCTAGATGTCTGTGACACAGCACTGCACTGCACTTTAAGACAGCAGGTAAGTAATCACTCCCTCCAGAAATGGAGAAGAAAGCAAATTTATTTTCTTTCTACATGTATGCTTTACAGTAGAGGCCGAGCTTAAAGGCCACTAAATTCAAAGAGGGGAAAAAAAAAATAAACTAGACATGAATCAGAATCCTCTCGAAGAGCAATGTGTTTTGGATGCCAAACTGAATTTCGGTTATAAGACCTGGTGTAACTTAATGGGCTGTACTCGCAGACTGCATACTAACAATAAGTGTGTCCATAAGATAAACAGGCATAAGAACAGAGAAAAATAACAGCTCCACTGTTACATAAAACAGTAATAATTTCAAGATACTAAGAACAATTAGATCAAAAATTAAGTCTCATTTTGTAAAATTCTTAGAAAATAACATGCTTTACTAGTTTTGAGTTACCAGAAACTGCATGGCACATTTTCATGTTCTTGTCTTTAATGATTCATTGGAATATGATTCATAAGGCAGTGAGTACTACCCTCTACTCTTTACTATTAGCAAAAGAAATGTGAAATGCCCTGCCTTAACGCATACTCACTGCATATCACTTACACAGATGTCTCTATAGGTGCTATTAATTGGTGCAATATCAAAAGCATGGCTTGTAAGGAAAAACGAAAGAAAAAGATATGAAATTAGCTCAGTGCTACAAAGCAAAGTTGGGTTTTCATGCAGGAATCAAAATTAATTGAACTAATTACTTCCTTTCCCGCTGTGATAGAAAATTAGTTTGTTTCTTCACTGTTAAATTTATATATTTAATAATCCATGAACATAATTTGTCCCATGGAATGTAGACCACAGCTCTCCCGTTTATAGGAGATATGCAAAGGGGTCATCACACTTATGTTTTAGGAAGAGAAAATACCAGAGATTTCCATTTCGGTATGCTTGTAAATCCACCCAGTTATGCTTTGTTCCCTAAGTCACCTGCTTCTGAGCATACGCATATATGCTGTCAACATCATCAACCACTGAAAACCAGAAGTCAGTCTGGAATTCTACGAGCATTGTATTCAACATTTATCAGTCATGACCAACAAAAAAAAAAAAAAAAAAAAAAAAAAAAAGTCCACACATTTTCGTCGTTTATTTTTAGATACTAAACATCTAAGCACACGTATGCACTGATGCCAGCAGTAAGACCAGCAGCAGTCTACCCACACAACCTAGAGATGCAAAACACCAGAACCCTACAGCTCAAACGGCATCATCGTTCCCCGCTCTGCTCTCTGTGCCACCACCGAGGCACTCACAGCACTGGAGGTGTGCCCAGGCGCTCCCTCACGCTCCGGCCCACCTTCATCAGATCGCTGCCCCGCACCGGCCCGCTCCGTCTGACGAACTTTCTTCCCCCCTAGCCCTCCCGCTCTGCCCCCCACGAGCCGGTGGGCACCGCAGCGCGGGCGGCGGGACGGCCCCGGCGGCGGGCGCGGGCCCACATCGCCACCTCCTGGCCGCGCCCCGCCACCGCCGCCGCGTCCCCACAAACTTCTCGCTCCCCGCGCCGAGCACCGCAACCAGCCGAGCTACCCGCTCGCCGTGACGCGTGCCCTGGGCTCATCACGGCAGGACGGAGGGGTCCCCACGCGCCCTATCCGCCCGACCCTGCCCGGGGTGAAGGGGGGTGGGGGGGGGGAGAAGCGGGCGGCTCGAGCTGACAGGCAGCCAAAAGCGGCGCTGCGGCGGGGCCGCCCCCGCTCCCCGGGGCGCTGGGGGTGGCGGCGGTCTTTCCTCGGGGAAGGGGCGCCTCCCCCCGACAGCCCCCGCCTCGCCCGCCCCCGCCCCGGCTTTGCGGAGAAGCCGATTTACTGCCAGGCGGGGGGGAGGGGGGGGGGGGCGTGATCTTTTTTTTTTTCTTCATTTTTTTTCCTTTTTTCTTGTCTTCCCCCTTCTCCCCAGCCCCCCCCCCCCCGCGCCGAGCACACTGCCTCTCCCCAGTGCCAGTCCCTGCTCCATCACGTGCGGGAACTCATGCCCATCACAAAAGCGGGCATTTTGCCCGAGCCCGGAAAGAAGGAAAAAAGGAAATAAAGAAAAAGAAAGGAAAGAAAAAATGTATAAGGAAGGAAATGGGGGGGGGGGGGGAGGGGGAAGATAAAAGAAGCAAATATATATATATTAAAAAAAAAAAAAAAAAAGATAAAAGGGAGGAAAACCCACCGCGGGTGAACCACTTAATCCAAGACGAGCCAAGATCTCTGAAGGGCCGCCTCCCTCGCTCTTCCCCCCCATCCTCCTCCGTCCCCTTTTTCCTTTCTGTGGCCGTGGCGGCGGCGGGGGAAGTGGTTAACCAAAACCCGACGTGTTGGTTTTGTGTCCCCCTGCAAACCGCGGCGCACACAGGGCACGAGGCACCGCTCCTGCTCCTCTCCGCGCTGGCAGAAAACTGTAGCTTCGCTCTTCCTCTCTCTCTCCCCCTGTACTGCAGATATTTTTTTCCCTTCTCTCCTCCACACTCTTCTGTTTATTTGGCTGTAAGGCAGTGAGCTACTTTGTAAACATCTCACACAGAACCCCGGAGCCTTTCCAAATAGCTGATTGCAGCAAAATGCCTCCGAACAAACGACGGTGCAAGGGGACTACCGGGGACGAGACCGAAGCGGATAAAAAAGAAATAAAATTTGCATAAATGTGCATATGTGACATCTCGGTCGGCATAATGGTGGAGATGGCAGAAAGAAAGTACCGGTTTGTAACGACGGGAAAAGTAAAAGCACAAACGACTGCAGCAAACTGCTCGCCCTCTGCCAGAGTACCAACCGCAACACCTCTCCCCCACCCCCGCTGGAGAAAAAAAAAAAAAAAAAGAGGAAAAAAAAAAGGCAAAAAAAAAAACAACAGGAAAAAAAAAAAAAAAAAAAGAAGAAAGAAAGAAAAGAGAGAGAGAGAGAGAGAGAGAATGAAACGCAGGCGATAAGCCCAGCACTCCTACCTTAACGCTGGAAGAGCCGCAGAAGCAGAGGGGCTTTTTCACACAGCCAGATTCCTTCAGGAAATCCTCTCAGGGTGTCATGCAGCCGGTGTTATCACACAAGGATCCTGCTCTCCTTTTTGGAATCCAACGCGATTCGCTTCTCCAAAGGAATGCAGTGACCATGAATTGCGGGGGGAGGGGGAGGTGGGGGAAAGAAAAATTAAAAATATCAACAGGAAATAAAACAGCACTGGATGTGCAGGAAACTCGTGCTCTTGGCTGTCAGCGACCTACATTCAGGCAGAAAATTCATTGCAATCGGTGCGAGAGGGAGAGTTGGGTCTGCGAGCAGGGGCTGTGATTGCCTATGCAGAGCCCGAGCCGGGGAGGCTGATCTGCAAGGCAAGGCGAGCGGGGAGGGAGCGGGAGAGAGAGGTCCAGGCTGTACCAGGCGCACTCCTCCTGCTATTGGACCAAACTGAATGAAATTTACAAAGCCGGCAGCCAATAGCTCTCCGCAGTCTGCCCCATCACTACAGAAACCGTATCTCCATCCCCAGCCTCTTGCGAGGAGCATCGCATCCTCGCGCCGAGCGGCGGCGGCCGGGGGCGGAACAGGTGGGCACGGCGGCGCGGAGCGAGAGCCGTGCGGCGGCAGCGGGAGTGCCGGGGGGGTCACACCTTGCGGACAGCCGCTCCGCTGCCTCACCACCGGCAAGAGCAGCCGTGGTTAACCCTTTAGGAAAGCAGTTTCTCCTGTGCCAGCCTGGATTCACCCGTGTGATTTTATACTGAGCTAACAGTATAATTGCACATCAACCACTGAAGTCTTTTGCTGCTGTTCTCCTTCATCCCATTAAAAAAAAAAAAATAATAATAATAAAAATGGCAACACAGACATTGCCCAGTACCCATCCTTTTAAACACTTTTTTTTTTTTTTCCTTTTCCTGAAGGAGATTGGTTATTTAATGTCAATATTTGAGTTTGCTAACCATTGTTGTGAAGGTCAAGCGTAAGGGCTGGAGAAGGGCCCTGTGGTTATTGCTCAGTGCTGCAACACAGTCTCTGGTTCGTTTCCTGTGCATAATTTCAGACTAGGGATGGTGTACCAAATATGTGCTTAGGCCTTCCACAAATACGCCTTGTTTCACTTCTCAGCATGTCCCTCTGATCAGTTCAGTAACAGCAGTTAACATTACTCAGTGTGAGGCCCTGATTTCAGGCCAGGTGAGTGCTGGCTGAGTTATCCAGCCAGACAAAGAACAGAACAAAGGAGTCTTGAACATTTCTTCATTATTTCATAGAACCATAGAAACATTAAGATTGGAAAGATCATCTAGTCCAACCATCATTCCATGGCCTGTGACTGATCTAGACCATGTCTCATTCGAAACAAAAATCCTCTTCATGCCTCAATGAGACTTCCTGTCACAAGACATAGGTTAGACTTCATAAAATTCATCTTTTACATTTTCAACTGCTGGAATAATAAATACAATCATCAGCTCTTCGGCTGTAGTTGCTTTGTTTCTACCACCACAACAGATTTACAGAGCAGACAGTGCCTTCTTTTCTCAAATTTGAATTCTGTCTGTGGTAGTGGACTTATCCATCACTTCTATGCTTTCCTGTTTCAGCTGGTATAGGAATATATACTACCTGATTTAAAGATGCCATTTCACAGGTAGCAGCAGGCCTGTTATGTGTCTGTTCTTGTATACAGCCTTGTTATATTGTATGAAGTGTCATTCCAAGATCACTTCAACATCACTTACAACGGGAACTTTTAAATGTTTTGAATTTAAGTCAAGTCATTCTCTGACTTAAAACATTTTAAGCAATGCAGTAGCTACATTAAACGGTTATTTGCCAGTGAATTGTTTTTATATTCATTATATGTTTTGTCTTACTTATTTTAAGTTACTCTAGCAGCAGGTGTTCATGCAAGTGAGTTTCACTGCTTTTGTTATTTTAATAACGCACCCAGAATGTGCAACCAATCATGGTGCGTGACCGAGTGAGCATTCTGACACATTTAGAAAAGATGTCATCTTGCACTGCCATCTGTCCCAAATTTTGCAGGACAGTCTTTATTTTGATGCTTTTTACAAGATAAATTTGGAGGATACTAAAGTCTGCACTAGTTAATCTGACTAATGATCTCCCACCTGTGTTAGAATACCAGAAGGCAATTATTACAAGTTACTAAAGGATTATCTCTTAGATTTGAAACTAAGGTTTGCAGCTATGTCCTAAATATGCACAAACACAGCAATAAAACTGAACTCTCCCTAAATTCTATCCAAGGATATGATCAAAGGTTTTTAAGTAAAAGCCATGTGATCAAAACACTGGAATGCACTTTTCTCCTCCTCCAACTTTTCAAAAAGCTAAATGTACAATTGGAACTTGTGGTTTATCTGGGAGGGTATCTGCAGCAATCCACTGCATATTTATAACACCAAGCAGGAGTTCAGGAGCAATCATTCAGAGAGACTACCACTTGCTAAGTAATATCATCACTTCTTACAAGGAGGCATTGTATTCTAGTGTTAACCCAACTTGAATCTACTTGTAACATGTGAAATCTAAAGAAATCACAGTGCACAACAGTCTGACTGAAGAGAGGCCAAACTCTGCTGGGTTCCATCTCAAGAAACCTCCTATATGTCAGCCAGACTGAGGCATGATTTGATCTCCCATGTCCAATCACTGTAAAATTTACACATACATTTTAAAACCAGATATAGTGTCTTGTGTACCTGATGCTTTGAAGCATAAGGATACTCATTTTATAAAAGTCCCTCTCAAATGTTGTTTGTTTGGCTAGCTACTCACTCCAAACTATTCATATTCAGAATGCAAACGTCAAGCAGAAAAAGAGGAGCTTTCTACAACTTGGGTTAACAGCTATTGACTTGTTGCCCCTCCACATTGTTTGTTTGGTTATCTTACTCAAATATTTAAAATACCAATTCCCATCCAGTTGTTCTTATGCAAAGGTGAATCAGCAAGCGAATGGTCCTGATACACTTTATGAGGTTGAAATGGATTCTTTCACTATCTGCAAGGTTCAAAAGGCTTACCTTAAGTGAATTGAAATCCACAAAGAATTTTCTACTCAGGTCGCTAGATGACCTCATTTCATGGATACAGGGTGATAAAAGGCAGTATGTATTGTTCTTCGTAAGACTTCAAGTAAATGAGAATTGCAGAAGAATTTAAGGTCAAACTACAGAACACAACAGAATTAAACGGAAGTAGAGTGAATCCAATAATTCCACAAGATAAACCGAGGAGGAAAAAAAAATAACAACAAAACTTTGAAATGAACATGCAAAATGTTGAGGTTTAGGGAACATGGCAAGTGTACATAAAAAAAACCCAAGTTGCTGTCTTCTACATTTCAAGAAATAAGTGTTTCCTATGTGATTAATATCTTTGCATTTTGGTAATAAAGGAAGAATTTTATCTGTATTTCCACAGATTAACAAAAATCACATCAGTATTTTCAAATTCAGATGTTTTTATTTCTGACAAAATGAAATACTTACTGTGTTGTTGATTATGCTACATGCCGTTCATTTCAGAGTAATGTATGATGACAACTAATACTTAGTATATCTTCCCAAAGATAAGCCATTTGTCGTGATATGTACCTGACTTTGAAGTTCATTCCAATTGCATTTCCCCTGGCTTTTTTTTTTTTTTAAACCAAAATATGTGTTGTTTTCTCTTAAAAAAAAAAAAAAAAAGAAAGAAAGAAAGAAAAAAAAAAGAAAAAAATCTTATCAAGTGCGCAAGGACTGAGGTCATTGTAGCCAAAAGGAGTAATCATACCTCGGGGTCACATCCTTGCCAGCTGGTCGAGGGAAGGGATTGGCTTTCTCTGCTGTGCACTGGTATGGCCGCACCTCGAGCACTGTGTGCAGATTTGGGCACCACAATATAAAACAATTAGAACATACTAGAAAGCATCTAAAGGAGGGCTACAGAGATGATGCAGGGTCTAGAGGATAAGATGTGTGAGGAAAGACTGAGGTCTTTTAGTTTGTTCAGCCCAGAGCAAAGGAGGCTGAGGGAAGGATTCCTGGCAGCCTACCGCTCTTCATGATGGGAGCGGAGTGGTAGTGCTGATCTCTGCTCTTTGGTAGCAGTAAGAGGGCCCAGGAGGACAGCACGGAACTGCATCAGGGAAGGTGTCAAATTGGGTGTTAGGAAAACGTTCTTCACCAGAGGGTGGTTGGGCACTGGAACATTCTCCTCAGGGAAGTGGTGGTGATACCAAGCGTACTAGAAGAGTAGTCTTCAAGAAGAGTTTGAACAAGACTATCAGAAATATGGTTTGAATTTTGGGTGGTTCTGTGTGGAACTAGGAGCTGGACTCAGTGATCCTTATGAGAGCCTTCCAACTCAAGATATTCTATGATTCTGTGATGCTTATCATGATGATGAACCTGGACAAGCCCTATGCACAGTCATAGTCCACATTCCTGTTGTCATTTAGAACTGCATCTTTGAAGGATGGACCCTTGTATAGTAGTATACAGATAAAATGCAAATGGGTTCCTTGTATTCTATGGATTAATAGCATTTAAAAAGCTCCTAGAACAAGCAAAAAGACAAAACAGTATTTTGTTCAATAGTAAGTCCAATTTGTTTTTGCTGTATAATTAATCAATTTTTTTAAAAAACTTGTATGGTTAGGTTTTGATTCACTTTAACACTTTTAGGGGAATTCCATGCAACGTTCACATGAACACCGAAGTTTCAGTTTGCCCTGCATATCCATGGAAATCTCAATTTGATCTTGACAAACTTTCTGTGATACCTTGATAATTTGCATTGATGTGACAGACTGAGCTAACCAGAGGCTAGTTATCCATCACTGCTTCCATTCTGTTTTATATTAGATACAAACGCTAAGTGCCTTGAAGTCAGACTTTACAGTCTGTGTCTAACCTTTCCAGTTTTAGAGCACTACTGAGAAGTTTTTAATATTAGAAAGAATTATTTATAGTATAACTTAAGGATTACAGACAAGAATATGCCTAACGCCATGCAAGAAAAAGAGAAAAAAACAGCCTAATAGTACACATGTACGTCTTTGACTCCACTTGAACATCACAGGATGAATAGAAATACCATTAAATGAAAGCAAAGAGAAATGAAATGCAGCCCCTAAATACCTAATGCTAATGCCACAGCTTTCATTCATTCATAAGTGAGCTCTCTTCAGCAACTTAGATTTCACCTGCAGCCACAATGTTAAGGATCTCAGTGTTCAAAGCCAAACATAATAGCTCTGCAGGTAACTCCTTTGACAATTGGTGGTCTGCAAGACACTTCTTGCAAACCGTTGAACTTCAAAAGAACAGTATATCTCTAAGTTTCAAAAAGCAAGTAATATTTTTTAAAAATCATTTTCGGAAATTGTTAGGAAATCTCCTGCTTTTGGACTACAAAAAGAGACAATTAGAAGATCAGAAGTATTGAAATTATTTTTCTTTGCAACATAAAGATGGTCTTGGTAGTAGGCAGTGATATCCATTTCTAAATGCCTCTCTTACTGAATTACATCATTCATGCTTTTCCTAGCCAAAATAATTGTGTTTCTTTCGTTTGCCAAAGTACAGTTTTAGCATGAATGTGGGGAGTACATTTTACCTAATTTAACCTTTACTGTACTGCAATCTTTTTGAGAACACATTTTTGATACTCCTCAGACTAGGAAGGGTATTGGATTCAATCTCTTAAATTCTTCCACTGAATGTTTGAGCAAAAAGAACATAGTGACCGGGCGATTTTGGAAGCATTAATGTCTCTGACAGTGATTTACAAAGGAAGCCACTTAGAGAATGTAGGTGTCAGATCCCAGCGTATGAGGGCACTGTTAAATTCTGCGTGTCAGCTGAGGTTTCTATTCATGAGCATGATGTTAGCCCATCCCAAAAGTTGGGCAATTCTTTTTCAAATAGATTCCCAGTAATGTGCTTTACTTTTTATTTAAAAGATCTAAAGACATTTACAGACGAACATCAGCAAAACTAACTTTAGCATCATACTTCTGCCAGAGATCATCATTCTTTGAAATTAAATCAGTGGAAAAAGAGTTTGCATATTGTGTTAGCCACTTAATACAAAGCAACAGGCTAGATTAAATAAACAGAGAATAGGAATTTAAACTAACCTGCAGGAGAAAAGGAATATTTGTTTAGCAACACAGACTGTCAGGACGGTTGTCAGCAGTTGAACAAAAGCAAACAAGAGATGGAGTAATGTGGAAGCTTCAACTGTTTATTATACGAAAGAAAATCAGAGTCCTAATGGAGCACACAACAAGCTCAGGCAATGCAAGGTAGCTCATTAAGCCATAGAAATTTGGTGATACTTGTTTTGTGCACACAGCTAATCCTCTAGTGTTCTAGCTGTGTTTAGGCAGTTGTAGTACCTACAAGCTCTTTGTATCTGAGAAGACCAGACACACAACCAGGGGCATACTGGGAACAGAAGAAGCACCTCATGAATTTAGGTGCTTACTGTACAGACAACCATTTCTGAATAACAACTTTACAGGAGTATGACTTCTTCCGAAACACTACTTCAGTCGATGAGCCTTTTAAAAAACAAATTATCTTAATTTTTGAAATGAAAACGCATGAGATCAGTTGGTTTAAGAAGAGCTTGAACAAATATCTGACATAAATAAACAGATGAAGGCCACTGAATGGGTTAAATTTGTTATGTCCAAGCTGCTGCCAAATCTTCAGCTAAGGACAGGAAGTTTATTGGCAATTTTCTGAAAGAGGAGGAATCCAATGATAAAATGTGAGCCATTTGTCTTCCCAACCATTAAAGGAAATTCACTTTAAGGATGTTTCTGGAGTGGCTGCTGCTGCTGTGCCCATTATAATTTATCAGTGTGTCTGCTGGTAGTATTATCATCAGTAGAGGCTCAGGTGGACTTCCATTAGTGCTATCAAGGTCCTTATTGCCAAAATATTCCACTGACCTAGACAGGATCTATTACAGCATTTAAAGTCTCATCTGTCAGGATGGGTTTTTTGCTAATTATTTACAGTTAGTTTGTAATGATGCACAATCTAGGGAAAAGTAGCAACAACAAACATTGAATAAATAATACTGTGTCAGTCATCATCATCTTCATTTATTTATAGGTCACATCTTTCTCACCTTTCATCTACTTTTGTGACATTTAGAATGTAAACTCTCTGGAGAAGGTCCTGTCTTTCACAGGAGTCTTTGAACATTGTCACAGTACACACATTTAAATTTAATACAGCTATATACAATAAATGAAACTAAGCACACTTATTTAACCATATTTTATTTTATTTTTATGGCTCCGTTGCTTTGATTTACAGCTGTATTAAATCCATGTGAAGTAATGGAAAGTCAAGCTTGTGTAGTCTGCTTGGCTTCTACGTCATATACATGTTTGACAGCCTGGGAGGGGGAGGGGGGGATATAAAATTAACAATCTAAAAAGTACCCAAATTCTGTATTAAATGACAACACATACAGTGTACTATACATGACTATAAAAAAGATGCATTATATTATCCCGTTAAAAATGATGACTTGTGTGAAAATGTCCTCCGTAATAATAGGCTTAATTTGTAATCACCTGTCCTTTGTGATCTCATATTATTAATACAATTATGATATTAATTGATATATTATTTGTATCAACAATTACAGATATCAAGTTGCATCCCATAAGGCTTAGTCCAATCACATAAAAAAAGACAGTATCTATCCTGAAATTCTTATTACATGTGTTTAATTTGAGATGTCACTGGTGGGTACAGCAAGCAGAAGTTGCATAGGATTATGGTATAAGCAGTTTTACAGTTTAGTAAACAACTATCACAACTGTTGCCTACAAAATTACGTTTTTGCAAGTATGACCTATGGCTCTCTTTTTTCCTTTCTCCCAACATATCTTTGATCTTTTTAACATTTATTGTTTCCTACTTTGTCCTTTAATGCAGCTGACAAGGTTAGTGAAAACAATCCACTGTGATCAAGTGCAGTTATTGCCTCTTGATAGCCCTTGATCACTCACTGAACTTACAAGACAGTCAGGTAAAGCTGCTTGGTTTCTATCACTCTTTGACTGATCCACTAAAGACTTTATAGCCCACCTCTGAAAGTGCACTCATCAAGTCCAAAGATGAAAAAAATTGCAGTTTACCTGTGACTAAATCAGTTAAGCTGTCAAGGTAGGAAAGACATGCTATATTCTGTTAAAAGTTAACTGTGAATATAATTTTCCGACACGTTTTGAATAATATATGGTTCAGTATTTTAAAAACACTTTGTGTTATGATGAGGTACTGTGTCTGGCTGGAGTAGAGTTGACTTTCCCCACAGCAGCCCATACTGTCCTGTGTTTTGCACCTATAGCTAGAAAAACATTGATATTGCATCTATGTTTTCTCTACTGCTAAGCGATTACCAGCACAGACATTTTCAAGATTCTCTCCAATGCACTTGGTCAGATCTAGTAGTCTGGGGATGAGTGAGAGATGGGGAAAGGACAGTTGATGCCAACTGATCAAAGGGATATTCCGTACCTAATATGTAACATGCTCAGTAATAAAACCTGAGGTAAGAATGGGAGAAGTGTAGACTCTTACTGTGGAAGACTCTTACAGATTTTCCCAAGCAACTGCTATGTGCACTGAGGCCCTGCTTCCAAAGAAGTGTCTGAACATCACTTTTTGATGTAAGAAATGATATAATAATGCAATAATTTTTATCTTATTTTGTCGTTTTGTTTTGTTTATGTTTCATTAAATTGCTCCTATCTCAAACCTGTAAGTTTGTTTTGTTTTGTTTTGTTTTCCAACATATTTTCTCCCCCTGTACTGTTGAGGAGGGAGAGTGAGAGTGCAGCAAGTCAGAGGTAAGCTGCCCATTGGTTGTTTAAGCACCACAGATGATAAATTACATGAACTATTGAATTTAGATTCCTTGAAATCTAAAATAGCAGATAGCACTGACAGTGTTAGTTTTGTGTCTCTACATGGCTTGACCTTTGAAATTTGAGAGATGATAGTGCACGCAGTAATACCATACTACAACTTCATCTTCATAATGAATGTTACTGATAAGTAATTTCAGAGAACTTCCAAGGAAGTTGCGGCTTAACTCTTGATGGACAACACTGTTATTCCCACTTTACATGCAAAGTGAAGTCAGCATAGCTGAGTTTTAGATACCCATGCGACTGATAGATATATAGATAAATAAATTAAATCATGGGGAAGTCGTGGTGAAAGTTACATGATTTGAGGTGTGACTTGATAAGGTCATACAAAATCCAAATGAACATATGTTCACTTGCAAGTTTGGTTTGAAGGAAACAACTTCTCAAATGGCAGACTGCACACTTGAACAAAGTTATCAGCTGTTTGGGTCTGTGCACAAGATGGTTCCTAAGAGCTCTAGATTGGAAGTTCCAATTGTTTAAGAGTTTATTGCAGACAACTGTCTGCCTGTGGGCTACTATGACAGGAAAAAAATGTCAGTAGAATGGGCAGCATGTCTGTTCCTCAGTTTTCAGTTTACCATTTTTGCGTTAATTGAGACTGGCATTCACTATTATAATTGTCAAATTTTATGATAAAATGTTACCTTAATACAATGGGCTATGTGTGAATGAGGCAAACTGCTATCGATTATGAACTCCTTTGGACTTATCTGAATTAACAATGGGATCATTACATTGTTATTGTAGACAAATTTTAAATCTTTTGGAATCAAGGCTTTGCCTGTCACAGATACAACCTGTGACAGTCTGGCAACGTAAAAGAATTGAATCATATCTTAATGCAGAAATATTTTGGTACAAGCAATCACTGACCTTCTGCCAGCTCCAGATTTCATGATAAGGTGTTGGAGGTGGAAGGGACTTGTAACAGTAGGCAATGAGTGACTCTATCTGAAAGAGCAGATACTTGGGCAAGTCTGTCTGTAGAGATGATGTAAGCCCTTAGGCTCTACTAGAGGCCAGCTAGTTCCAGCTAGGATCGAAAACCCAATTTATATGTTGAATAATGTGAATGGAATGGACATGCCATGTACATCTATTTGTTTCTACTGAGTAATTTCAGCCATAGGCAACTTTTCCTTTTTAAGACACAGACAAGAAAACCGAAGATGATAACAGTTTTTCTGGTTTGCCACAAACTTTGTATTTATTTATACATTTATTTATTTATTAAATGGCTTGTTCTTTATAATCTCACTTGTCCCAGCTGAGAACTCAGATTTATGAGGGCTGCTCAGAAATGAATGCCTCCTATTTTATTATCTTGGCCCACAATGTCAGAGGTGGGTGTTTATGATATGACTTCCCACCAGCATTCTGTTACATTTTGTTGCTGTGCAACGGATGGCAGCAGCAAGGCAGTCTGACAAAATGGCATCTGACATAGAAGTGTGGATCAAGCAGAGGTGAAGAATTGAATTCCTTCACACATAAAAAATTGCACCCACTGACATTCATTGATGTCTGCTGAATGTTTATGGAGATCAAATAGTGGATGTGAGCACAGTGTGGTGGCAGGTGGTGCATTTCAGCAGTGGCAACAACAGTGGGTCACTTGCACTGGTGCAGATTTTTACGAGTGCAGTATGCAGGCTGTTGTCTATCGTTGTTGAAAATGCAGAGGTCATGATGGTGACTGTATTGAAAAATATTGTTTTGTAGATGAGAATTTGCTCTACCAAACAGTGTTACTGTGCTCTTTGTATCTGTTGTAGTTTCAGTTGAAGTAAATATGAGGCATTGCTTTCAGAGCAACCTACATATAAACAAAGGTATAAAAATGTTACTTGAACCAGTTTTATATTTCCCAGTAGGTGACTAACTTAATAACATATGGAATGCAATAAATGTGCGTCAATTGGCCTAAAAACATTTGAGCTTCCAGACAATAGACATAACTTTTGTCACGTTATACTTTTTTTCTGTACACGGAAAATAAAGAAAACTGAGAATATATCTCTCAATATATTTTTGGTGCTATACAAAAAAGAATTGCCAATGTATTAGAATCCTATGGATATTTATTTTTAATAATCTTATTTAATTCCATTTACTGTTTAATTTTTGACATTTATTTTGATTTAGTCAAATACTTGGTAGAAGGTAATCAAGGGGAATTAATTATCAAAGAATGCAAAATGCTGTAGTATCCAACTACTTTAAATAAAATTATTTACAGTTATTTATTAAACTGACATTTTGGAAAAATCTTGGCAGCATTAAAGCCAGTACCAAACTGTAGTAAGTACAAGTGGGCATGGCATTTTGCCCAGTACTGAAAAGAAGAAAAAACAAGATTACTGTCTCTCTACCTATCTCATATGGGTGATACATTCCCAGCTTGGTTTGAAAACCTTCTATTATTTTTCATGATAATTATTTCCATTCAGAATACTGAATAATGAAGATTTAGCTCATATTTGCAAAGCATTGTCTACGCTTAGTGACATTACAGTCCCCCTCCCCTGTGACCTAACAAGTTAGTGAAGAGTAGTGGGAAGATTCCCATTGACTTTAGCACACCATATATTGTTCCATTGATTGGACTGGAATGTTTGGTCATTTAACAGTGCATGCTTTGAACTGCATATGCAACATGCAGTGAGAAAGAAAGCTTTCTTCCTCCCAAGTCATGAATAATAATACTTCAAATATTGTCTCTCCTTTTGTTGTGTCTGTCAAAAAAATAATAGAATTTTGAAAAAAAAAAAGATTTTCTGTAACACACTGTCATTCATTCTGGATAAAAGAAATCATTCACCATCAGACATATTGTTGTGCCCTTTGAAATATACTTCTATTATGGAAAACACTTTATAAAAATCAAAACCAATAATTATTAACTAATATTCATGGTAGAGATTCTGTGACAATGAAACTAAATATGTCCCAAATCCATAGGTTGGATCAAGTGAACTCTGGGATGCTCACCTAGTCACTCTTAGGTGATTCAGTAATTATTACTCTTGTAATAATTTGTAATGCAAATTTCATCTTTTACTTTTCAGTTCTACTCTTTTATCAAAATTTTCCAAAAGCTCCAATAAAGTATAATGTTGAAACAGGGTGGTTTTTGGTGTTGTTTTTGTTTTGCTTTGTTTTGTTTTGTTTTGTTGGTTTTCTTTTTTTTTAACCATTTCCTACTGGTCTCTGGTAATTAGCAATCAAATTTGAAGAAATTTATAAAGAAATATTTATGATTGCTTCTAGTGTTCAAGCTATGTTTTAGATATCGCAGATTTTCATCGTCAAAATGGGAAATTTTTTGTTGTCCTTCTCTAAGTGTTCCTGGAGTTCAGATTTACCAATAAATATATTTTGTCTTCTAAACTTAGTTTTGAAGCAAATGAAGACCTTGTGGGATTGGTCTCACAGCAGAAGCTTGTGACAAGGAACCCTTTCCTGGAAAGGCACTAGAGCAGAATGGAAGCACAGGGAGCAAGAGAGAGCCCCAGCCCACCTCACCTATCAACTGCCTCCCAGGCAATAAATCTAGCCATGGTCTCCACCAGGCAGAAAGCTCTTGCCTAAAATAATGTAGTGACCCAGACATATTGCTTGCCCAGAAATGTGGCTGTTCATGTCTCTGGCCACAGAGACTGCCTGAGCCTGTTGGTACCGGTGGAGGGCAGTAGAGATAACACCTGTGTGAGTCATGAGCAGGTGGATGATCTGCTCAGCATGGTGGCAGAGCTCAAGGAGAAGTTGGAGAGTTAAGGAGCACCAAGGAGTGTGAACAGGAGACAGACTGGTGGAGCAACTCCCTGCCATACCCACGA
Organism: Alectoris magna; assembly: GCA_030625065.1. Lineage (NCBI taxonomy): Eukaryota > Metazoa > Chordata > Aves > Galliformes > Phasianidae > Alectoris > Alectoris magna. The sequence goes on from CM060560.1 coordinate 69,977,358, forward strand.
CAAAGGCATGGGAGTGATACACCCTAAACAGTGGTGGACCTGTCACCATGAGGCAGAGAGAGGGGACTTAATGATGTGGACGAATGGAAACAGGTTCCTCCTCAGCATCACAGGAAAAGCCCCTTCACCTTCACCTACTTCACCTTCCCAGGTGCGCTTACATGATAGATTTGAGGCTTTGGAACATGAAGGCTGGGTAAATCAGGAAGCGATGGAAGGAGCACCCAGGACATTGCCTAGGGCAAGGCGATTGACTCTCAAGATTGCTTCCATCAAGAAGGAAAGAAGGGTAGTTGTTGACTTCCTTCTGATGGGAATGGAGGACCCTATATGTTGGCCTGACCTCACCTGTGGGGAAGTGTGCTATCTCCCTGAGGCCCAGGTCAGGGATATTGCCAGAAAACTTCCTTGCCTGGCTTGTCCCTCTGATTATTATCACTTACTGATAGTTCAGGCTGGCAGTGATGAGGTTTCTGAGAGAAGTCTGAGGGCTATTAAGAGGGACTTCATGGCATTGGTCCAGAGGCGAAGAAGACTGGCATGGCTGAACAGGGAACACTTTCTGAAACTCCAGGAGGAAAAGAGAGTCTACCTCCTGTGGAAGAGTGTACTTTCCTGTGGGAAGAGTACAAGAAGTTGCTAGCATATACAGGGAGAATATTGGGAAGGCAAAAAACTAGCATGAGCTCTACCTGGCTCCATCCTTTACTGGGTGTGGTGGGGAATATCACCATTGAGGTTAAGGAAAAGACTGAGGTTCATAATGCCTTCTTTACATCTGTATTTAATACTCAGGACAGTTATCCTTGGGGTACTCAGCCTCCTGACATGGAAATTTGGGTTCGGGGATGGATAGAATAAACCTCCATCATTCAGGTGGAAACAGTTAGAGACCTACTACTCCACCTGGGCTATCAGAAGTCCGTGTGGACAGATAGGATCCACCAGAGGGTGCTGGGATCTGGTAGACATGATTGCCAAACCACTTTCCATCACCTATCAGCAATCTTGGTCAACCAGAGAGGTCCTAGATGACTGGAGACTTGCTAATATGACAACCAACTATAAGAAGGGTAATAAGGAGGATCCAGGGATCTACAGGCCTGTCAGCCTGACATTGGTGCCAGGAAACATTATGTAACAGATCATCCTGAATGAGATTACAAGGCATGTACAGAAACCAGAGGATCAAGCCCAGCCAGCATGGGTTAATGAAAGGCAGGTCCTGCTTGACCAGCCTCATCACTTTCTATGACTGGGTGACACGCTTGGTTAATAAGGGAAAGGCTGTTGACATATTTCACCTAGATGTCAGCAAAGTCTTTGACACTGTATCCCACAATATTCTTCTTCTGGGGAAGCTGGCAGCCTGTGGCTTAGACAGATACTCTTTGCAGGGGACAGAACTGACTGAAGGGCTTGGTCCAGAGTGTGGTCATGAATAGAGCTAAATCCAGGTGGTGACTGATCACAAATGGTGTTCCCCAGGGGTGGTACTGGGGCCTGTCTTGTATAATAGCTTTACTGTTGACCTGGTCAAAGGGATTGAGTGCACCTTCAGTAAGTTTGCATATTACACCAAGCTGAGAGGAAGTGTCATTCTACCTGAGGCTAGGAAGGTCCTGCAGAGCAATCTGGAAGGGCTGGATCACTGGGCTGAGGCCAATAGGATGAAGGTCAACAAGTATTGGGTCCTGCTCTTTGGCCACAAAAACCTGAGGCAGTGCTATAGTCTTGGAACAGAGTGTCTGGAAGATTGTGAGGAAGAAATGGACCTGGGGGTGTTGGTCGATGCTTGGCTGAACATGAGCCAGCAGAGTGCCCAGGTGGCCAAGAAGGCCCATGGCATCCTGGCTCATATCAGAAACAGTGCTGCAAGCAGGAGCAGGGAGGGGATTGGCCCCTTGTGTTCAGCTCTGGTGAGGCCACACTTCAAGTACTCAATTGTTCAGCTTTGGGCCCTTCACTGCAAGAAAGGCATTAAAGCTCTGGAGAGTGTCCAGGAGAAGGACAGCAAAGCTGGTGAGGGGTCTGGGGCACAAGTCCTATGAGGAGCAGCTGAAGAATCTGGGTTTAGACTGGAGAAGATGGGGCTCAGGGGAGACCTTATCACTCTCTACAGCTATGTGAAAGGAGGTGGTGGTGAGATGACAGTCAGCCTCTTCTCTTTTCCCAGGTAACTAATGATAGGAATAGAGAGAATGGCCTCAAGTTGCACCTGGGGATGTTAAGATTGGATATTAGGAAGAATTTCTTATCAGAAAGAGTGGTCTTGCTGGAACAGGTTGCCCAAGGAAGCAGTGGAGTCACTGTCCCTGAAGGTGCTTAAGGAAAGGATAGATATAAGTATTTAGGGACATGCTTTAGCGGGCAGTATTCATTGTAGGTGGACAGTTGGTCTAGATTATCTTAAAAATCTTTTCCAACCTTAATAATTCTATGATTCTATGGTTACATTAATTTGAAATGACCTTTTTATGGAGAATTTAAATCTCTGTAGTATCCTTGGCATTCTGTATGAAAGAACAGTGTATGTCACTGAAATACCGAGAAAAAACATAGTTCCAGTTCTTGAGTCTGCTTGTTACTAGAGAGCTGTAGTACATTTCTCCTAAAATTAAAAAATAATTGTGTTGTTCACACATGATCATCAAATGCCATGTGTAGATGTTTGTGTGCGTGCATGTAAAAATATTTGCAATGCATTAAAATAAAACCCTCAGGAATATTTTCATTTATAATCTTCACTTAGAAGCTTTCAAAACTTGTTTGACTACTGTACATGGTCTTCACTGATGAAAGAATCTCATTTGTTCCAATACTTTCCTATTATATAGAGTGTAAGGACACTGTTATTAATTAGTATGTGCAGAGATTAGGTCAAACAAATGACAGTTTCCATTCTCTGTCCATGGAATCACAGAACTGTTTGAGTTGGAAGGGACCCCTAAAGGCCACTTAGACAAACACCCCTGAAATGAACAGGGACCCTAGATCAGGTTACTCAGTGCCCCATCCAGCCTGACCTTGAGTGTCTTCAGGGACAAGGCATCCACCCCCTCTCTCAGCAGCCTGCTCCAGTGCTTTGCTACCCATGTCCCTGTTCTGGCAGCTGTAAAAGAAAATAAAATACTTTTCTGTTATTCAAATGGATTAGAGAATTGTCGCTATAGCATATTTCAGATTCTCAGATCAGAAATATCAACGTAAACTTGATAGCTACATGGAAACAGCTTTGTGAAGTCAAGTGGCTTCTTTAAAGGTCACGCTTCCATAATAAACACTAACTTTGTGAGCTGTTGCATTTATTTGATAATCAAACATGTTCTTTCCTTCTCTACTTAGATTATAAACCAGCTCTTTAGGGCAAAAGCTTGCTTCTTAGTCATATTTGTTTAGCACAGGATGGCTTGGTATTGCCTAGCCTTCCAAATAATAAATAGAACATTGTGAAGGGTAAAGGAAAATATTAGTTGGGATAAAACTGAATGTAATTGCATTACACTATCACAAGGAACTCTCAAATCAAAAATAAGGTCAACATGCTAAGTATTGTACAAGAACAATCAAATTCTGTTATTGAATTGGACAAGTAAGGTAAGCAGTTATTGGTGTATATATGTATGTACACATATACACACTCATTGTGAATGTATCTTACATGTCAGTAATACAGTGAACAATTGTGTTCCCTGTAATTACTGTCATATGCCTTATGAAGACAGTATTTGATATTTTAGTAATATTAAGATAGGAACTTCAGAACTTTTACTTTGTATTTTTTAAATTTTTTTGGTGTGACATAATCTTCAAGAATTAAAAGCGATTATGCACATTAAAGATGCATAAAAGTGTGTGTGGATACAAACTCCCAATCACACATAAGATTGTTTTAATTTTGAGTGTATCATATTGTAGCTATTCTGAACTAGTGCTTATGGTGTTGTGTTTCTGTCACTTACTTTGGTTACTCAGGGTCCAAGGTTAAGTAATGACTGTGGAGAACCAACCAGACAAATTTCCAGTTAATCTTGGTTGGTAGAAAAGAGAAATTGTATAGAAGGTAGGCTAAGAATTCAACCCTGGGAAGAAGGTATGTGTTTGACATTTATCAGGTAAGTTTGCATTTTTCAGGCACGCGCATGCACACACACATACATAAGGCTGTAGCAAGGAAAATATTTTTCTTTCAGTTTTATGTATCTTTTCTCCTGAATACTAATTTTGCAAATGGCATCTATTGATATTCATTCTGAAATTAGACTATGACAATGAATGCATCTTACAGCTGGGGAATTTCAGGTGGTCTAAAATGCGCTATCCTATTTGTATAATAATACGTTATTTTGTAAGAACATTATTTTTTTTTTTTTTCCATGAATGCATTTGAGTTGAGTGCAAGAGCAACCTGATTTTAGAAACTTTGAGAAAGATTTCAAAATCTTTTTCTAACTTCATAAACCTTCAAAATGTACTGTGATTTCCCTTAAGCTTTTGAATGTATCCAAATATTTTTCTCCTCAAGCCCTACCCTGACAAAATAACCGTGTGCAATTTTTGGACCAATCTCTCTGCAAATTACTGGCTGGGAAAATGTTATTAGTTGGACATACTGTATTCTAATTTAGCAGATTCCAAGTCATGTAATCAGCACCAGCTATTAATAAAACTTTGCAATTAGTTTCTGAAACTTCTCTTCCCTGATGTTTCCATGAAGATATGCTAATGGAAATATGTGCTAGAAACAGAAATGAGAAGACACCATGAGGAAAATTAGAATTGAAAGCATTGTTGAAGTCTCTAAAAACCTCTAAAAATATCACATTTCTGTAGTTTTTGCATTGCATTGTGTTTGTTACAGCAGAAGCATCAGTCAGACATTATCTTATTCCAGCAGTCTACTCTGCAAGCTCTAGACAAGGATCATATATGTGGAAAATGTAGCAGCAGAAAGGAGTTTCTTACAGAGTACCCCTTCACAGAATGTCTCACTCCAGTTATAGGAGAGAGACGAGGTTCTTTTGTTATATGTATACCCAATGACAAGATTAAGACACAATGGGTCAGATGTTAGCCTGTCTAGTTTATTACAAATCCTAGTTGCTTAGGGAGATGGGGAAGGGAAGAGAGGTAACAGAAAAGAGATAGATAGGAAATAAAAGCAAGGGGTCTTTATAGACAGCAAGAGAGATAGTCAACACTGTGATTCCATGATTGCTTGTAGGGTTTTCATTGATCTCAGGAACTCACCGCAGGGGATGGGAGAAAGCCAGGAAGCTTCACAGCAAGCAGGCCCTGGGGTGTTCTTTCCTAAGAGTTTTTTTTCTCTCTGGGGATTCCTCCATCAAAGGTTTATTTTCTTTGGGAATTCTTCACCTCCAAAGTACTTAGTTTTATGGGGACCTTTTATTCCCCACTACTCAGTTTCTTTTTTTTCTTCTTCTTTTCTCTATGTTAGTGTGACACACCTGGCCCAACAGGGAAGCCAGCAGGCAGTGGTGCCTTTGTTGCCACGTGCAGGCTCCTTCAAGCCATCCCCCAAAGAAGACTGCTTGTCCCACATCTGCTTATCTTTACAATCATGAGTAGAAGTATTGTGGCACAGTGACACACACCACTCACCCCCCTAGATAATTCACATTTGTCAGTTAGAGTCTTATCACAAAAAAAGGACTCACAAAGCGAGCTTTGAGCCAAGTTGAGTTGAGTTCAGAAAACACAGAATCGCAGAATTGTAGGGGTTGGAAGGGACCTCTGGAGATCATCAAGTCCAACAACCTGCAAAGCAGGCCCTCTACAGCAGGCTGCACAGATAGGCATCCAGGCTGGTCTTTAATATCTCCAGAGTAGGAGAATTCACAGTCCCCATGGGCAGCCTGTTCCAGTGCTCCGTCACCCTCACTGTGAAGAAGTTCCTTCGCATACTGGCGCAGAACTTTTTATGCTCCAGTTTATGGCTGTTTCCCCTTGTCCCATCCCCACAGACTGGTGAAAAGAGGTTAGTCATGTCCCTTTGACTCCCACACTTAAGGTATCTATAAACATTAATAAGATCCCTTTCTTTGGGCATGGTAGACAACTAGAATCCACTGCACAGAGTAGAAGCCCATGTAGACCCATTCGCTTAAGTTCCAAATGCTGATTTGATGTAAGATTAGATTTCATGTGAAAAATTTGTCTGGAATTTTAGAAAGCAAACCAGTAAAGACAGTAAAGTGAACTTACCATCTGTAGAAAAAAAATCCAGTCATGTAAAACAACAGGGCAAGTCTTTCCTCTTACACTGTTAAACATAAAAGCCAATGAGAAAATTAAATTATATAGCTGTATCTATTACATATATTGAAAAGCTTTCAATGTTTGCAGATGTTTGACTTTATGTATGAACTTTTCCCTATTTGGTTGTAATACTGTATTTAGAAAGCCAAATCCCAAATCATCTTTTTTTTAATTTTTTTTAATTTTTTTTTTTTTTTAACACAAGTAAATTAATTCCTTCTTTTAATACTTAAGGCATTCCTTAAATAACCTGTTGCCACTGAGATCATAGAACCATAGAATCATAGAATAGCTTGGGTTGGAACAGACCTTAAAGTCCAATGAGTTCCAACCCCCCTGCCATAGGCAGGGACACCTTCCACCATATCAAGCTGCCCAGGGCCCCATCCAACCTAGCTTTGAACACTACAGAGATGGGGCATCCTCCACTTCTGTGGGCACCCTCTTCCACCCTCCGAGTGAAGAATTTCCACCTAATATCTAATCTAAATTTCCTCTCTTTCAGTTTCAAACTTTTCTCCCTTGTTCCTTCATTAACTGCCCATGTAAAAAATCAATAATCTCCCTACTGTTTGTAAGCTCCCTCTAAGTACTGGAAGGCCACTGTGAGATTTCTCTGGAGCCTTCTCCAAGATGAATAAACTCTGCTCCTTCAGCCTTTCTTCAAAGGAGAGGTGTTACAGCCCTCTGATCATCTCCATGTCTCTTCCTCTGGACCTTCTCCAACAGCACTACCTATTTCTTGCTCTGGGACACCAGACTTGTTCAAGTTGTTCACAGTAGTTCAAGTTGGGCCTTATGAGGGCAGAATCATAGAATCATAGAATCATGGAACTACTCAGATTGGAGAAGACCTTCAAGATCATCAAGTCCAATCACAACCTGACCGTACTACCTTAACAACCCTCAGCTAAATCATGTCCCTGAGAACCACATCCAAGCTGTTTTTAAACACATCCAGGGATGGTGACTCAACCATGTCCCTGAGGAGCCTATTCCAGCGCTTAACAGCCCTTTCTGTAAAGAAGTTTTTCCTGATATCCAACCTAAACTTACCCTGGCACAACTTCCTGTCTCGGGTGACCTACTTGTCTCACATGTGCCTTAACATTTTTCCACGAGGACCTGCTCCATGATATTCCCTGGCACAGAGGTGAGGCTCACCAGCCTGTAGTTCCCTTTGTCTTCCTTCCTATCTTTCTTGAAAATGAGAGTGCTGTTTCCCTTTTTTCAAGTCATTGGGGACTTTACCTGATAGTCATGACTTTTCAAATACAATGGAGAGTGGCTTGGCAACTGTATCAGCCATTTCCTTCAGGACTCTGGGATGCATGTTTTCCAGCCTCATAGACAAAATTCAGTTTCATGAGGCGGTCTCTGACTTGCTCTTCTCAGTGGCGGTGGCTTTCCTCCTCCAACTCCCACTTAGAGTTTCAGGATGTGAGATACATGGGAAGCTTGACTGCTGGTGAAGACTGAGGGAAAGAACTCATTGAGTACCTTTGCCTTCTCCATGTCTGTTGCAGCCACTTCTCCCGTCCCATTTATCAGAGGGGGTATGCTCTCAGAAACTTCTTATTGATTCACCGTAAACATATTCTTCAGACATATTAAAAAAGCTCTACAAGTCCTTTCAATGTCTGTTTATTCATCTGTTACACAGAAATTTGTACGGCCCCTTTATGACCCTGCTGATAACATCTGCCACCAAAGCGACAATAAAATAAAGTGTTTGTTTTACTGTAGTTAGAAAATACATAAAAGAAAATGTCTTTAATAATTCCTGGCATAGAAATTTAGTACATAAGGCTAAATCTAATACGAGTTAAACCTTATGGCTCTTTTGCAGATGATAGGATCAATTATTCTTTCTGCATGATTTTTCTTCCATGGGATTTGAACATTTACCCCATACAATGCAGGAGACACATCTCAGTGAAGCTTCTTAATTTGCTTTGGGACATTAAGAAGGAAGAAGCCATAAAAGTGGAAAATAATATTTACTATCATCTCCTTTTTGATCAACATTACCCTCGTGGTTTGGAATAGACTACTGGAGCATATTCAAGTTACATAGATTGCTCCAAAAGCAATATCTCCTATTTATTTTCATGGAAACTATGACAAAGAATAAAATAACACTGTCTGATAAAGCAAATTCTTATCTACAAAACAGATTTTTTCAACGCAGTCACAACTATTGTCTATGGCTTTTAACAGTGATGAACACCCTGCATGATGCACTTATAAGAATCTGCACCAGTGGAAGTGACCCCCTGTTGCTGTTGCCACTGCTGAAACACACCACCTGCCACCTCACTGTGGTCACATGTACTGTTTGGTCTCCATAAATGTTTAGCAAGCATCAGTCAGTGGGTTCTATTTTTTCTTCACGAAGGAGTTCAGTGACACACTTCTGCTTCATTATGTACCTCCATGCCGGACATCATTCTGTCAGACTGCCCCTCTTGCTGCTATCTGTTACACAGCAAAAAATGTAACAGAATATTGTCTGGAAAGTTCAACTTCTACTGCACCACCAGTATCTGCCTTTGAGTCTGTGGGCCCACACAGTAAAATGGGAGGCATTACTTTGGGAGCAGCACTTGTAATTTACACACTGTGAGTTTAACCTAACAAGGCAGGAAGGAAAAAGTAGAAAAAGGTGCTAGGATCTCCATGATTTATTCAAATTTACTTTACAGAAACAGAGCAGAGATTAAGGTGAATACTGGAACACAGGAGCAGAGCTACTGTTAAGCCATTTGTTGTTAGATTGTGGAGAAGGGTGAAGGAAGTAAGGTGCTGCTTGTAGGACACATTCAGCAACTTTGTGACCTTTTTGTTAACACAATGCAAAAGTCATTTACAAATAACGTGAATTTAATGCTATGACTGTTTCAGTGTTGACTAAATTGTGGAGGTTTGTGATGGACGTGCAAAGGACAAATGCCTGATATTCTCAAATAGGATATTTGAGAATGATAGGAATGAAAGTGACAAAATCATTAAGTTCTTTTGGAGGCAGAGGGGGAGTGCAAAGTTCCTGTTTGTCTCAATGGTATTGTTATTCAGATAATAGTTGCATGCAGAGATTTTCATCTGGTTATCGCAGTATGGAAACACATAGCAGAACAAGGCAGACACACTGTCATCCACAGTGATTTCAGCATTGAAAATCAGATTTCATAGAGTTTCTGTCACTCTGCAGTCTGCTTTTACATTTCAATATAGTTACGAGTGTAAACAGCCCTAGTTTCAGAGGAGTGTCTCCAAATGTAAAAAGTTTTCGTCCTATAATAACATTTGAGCAATATCTCAGTAACCTGTTAAGGCTGGGTAACTTTATATCAGTCAGACAGGAGGAGAATTAATCTGAATCAGTGGTCAAGTTCACATATCCCAGCCTAGACAGCAACTAGTTTCTGTATTCCACGAATACTCACACCTGTCACAAGCTGTCTGCATCCAGTTTATAAATGAAATTGGTGTGCAGACTGGCTCACTCCTTATTTAACACTAGCTTCAGCAGTAATTAAAAATTAGGAGATATCTTCAGTAAAATCAATTAATTATGTATGCAAAGTGCATCAGCTAAATTTGGATGCACAATTAGATGACTAATCATAGTTTGAAAAGGTTGAGAATTGCAGTTGCACACTTATAAGGATGCTGGTGACCTAGCCTGTCCTGTCCTAGATGTCTGCATTTTCCTACCTAGACGCTTCATAGTTTGTTTGCTTCTGAGATCTATTAGTCAAATATTTAACATAATCATAACACAAGACAATAAATGACTAACTGTTTATGCTGTCCGTACACACGCATGTGTCCATATCAAGAGTCCAGAAACATCAATATAAGAATTATTTTTACTAACTATTGGGAATATCCTTGTCCTCACTTTGGGGGATTTTCCTTGCAAGTCACTCCTGAAAACTGCCTTTACAGCAAATCCTTGTTACAACAAGCAAAACTCCATTTGGACTGACATGCGGGGTAGTATTTATCAGCCCAGATTTCCATACAAAGCCGTAGGGTGAATGATATACTGTGTCTGTTCTGCAATTATCATCACACTTAAATATTGATGTCATTTTAAGGCAAATATCAACACATTTTGAAATAAATTGTTACTTCTAACACTGTATATCCTACTGTATTTCCCAATGTATACTACACAATATGTTGATCTCAAGTCACTTGACAACTTTAATAGGCTACTGACTAAACAACACACTAGTTCACTCTAAATTAATTCCAGTTTCTTTTATTTTCAGATATCATTCCATGTTATGGTGGAAATTCTTAGTACAGTTAAATTTGGTTCAGAGTGAGATTTCAGTTTTACAATATAATCCATTCTTACTCATTTTATTTTTTAAACATAGTGATATCCAGAACATACAGCCATGGTGGAAGTGGTGTACTTCTCATTGTTCTAGTTCAAGCATGAAGTGCATAACGGTTGTCATCAGCTGTTAAAGGGTTTTCTTTCAGCAGCTTAAAAGTATAGAACAGAGGTTCCTAAGGTCACTGAGCATATGAGTGATGAGAGAAGGATTGGCACTCGCTTTTCCCTATGAGTGCTTAAGTTGCCACTGCTTCTATGGAAGCTATCGCTCTCCAGTATCTTCAACTACCCCCCCAAAAAAAAAAAAAAAAAAAAAAAAAAAAAGATTTAGTGCATGATTTAAAAAAAAAAAAAGACAGGCAAACAAATATCAAACAAACATATGTAACAGAGAAGCAGAGAAGCAGACTTGCTTCCTCCTTTTTTTATTTTCTAGCACTTTTTATTTCACTAATTCTGGAAGCACATTACGTAACACCTTACCCTGTACAGCCCTGAATACAGTCTGTGTAGCTAGCATAAGTCATATTACGTACCAAAATATGACAAAAAGTGTTGAGAAGTTTGGGTGGGAAAACAGAAAAAAATTGGATTCACTATACAGACATTGGTATCTGTAGGAAATATTTCCTGTGAGAAATATACCATTGGTGTTGTAAGGATTGCTGTTTTATGGGACTTTCTCTACCTTCGAAACAGAAGGAAGAAATATTTAGAACACAGGACAAATTGTCTTTCCTTAATCTACAGTGAGCACTAGTTTACTCTGAAAGGAATCTTTAGTAATTATATTCGCTTGAATATAACAATTTGGAAATAAAACATTGTTCAAGACAAGTCTGTTGGAACATTTCTCTTTCTTTAGATGAAATAGCATTTCTATAATATCAGAATTAACAAGATCATAAAATTGCTTGGAGATGCCTCTCCAACTAATGTCCCATCAGATATCTGACAAGATAAACTGTATCTTCACCACTGAGAGAATTTCATGATACTCTTACACATGAAGAGTAATAGAAAATAGACATAAACTGAGTCTGAATATTAACCTGATGTTTGAAGTTATTGTAGTCAAGGTATCCTGAATCTAGATTAAAAAAAAAAAAAAAAAAAAAAAAGTTTATATTATATGTTTATTCAGATTGGATTACCCCACCTCCCCTTGGTTAATATTCCTCTCTCATACTAGTAAATAAATGAAATAATAGTAAATCTAGCCCGTCTCATCTTTGGTTGAGAAACTGAGCACAGTACCTAAAATGACAGTGCTGTACCATATGTGAGTCCCACTTTTATTGTGATTACTCACAAATATGACTGAAAACCCAAATCTGTCTCACGTGCATTGTGTATATGCTGCTCTCCAAATAATTCCATGAAAAGCACTTCTGTAAAGTAAGGCAGATACAGATTATTCATGCTTTCTGTAAAGCTTTTCCATACACTGGAAATGTATTTTAATATGTTTTTCATAAGCTGGATAGTATTTTAAATGATTTGTGCTTTTTATTCATAGAATCCTAGAATCGTAGAATCATAGAATTCGCTCTACTATAATCAGTTTGCTCTTACTAGTAACCAAAACGACAGTGGCCTGAGGTACACCTGCAAGAAATATGCCTCAGTATTTCCTTCTTTGTTGTTCTGTGACCAGAGATTTCCATTCCACACACTCTCGTTAATGCTATTTGAACAGTGGTTTAAGCTGCAGAACAAGAGTTTCATCCATGCATGACAAGTGAGCTTGTGCAGCAGTCTTCTATGTTTTAATGGACTTACATGCACTTCATATACACAACTACTAAAAAAGCAAGTCAGCTTATACTTCTGATGTGGTTACAGAACAAAGCAGTGTCAGACCGTAGAGTTGGTAGCATAATGTATATCTTATAGTGGCTTTTCACAACCCATGTTTTTTCTTAGTTGGTTCTAAATGAGAATGTTTCCAACGCTTTTTCCTGGAATACATGAATAACCTATACTGTGTCTTAATGTTATAAATGGAATCTTTATACATGCATTATTGTAGAATAACAGTACCAATACTGTCTATCTCTATGTTATTCTTTGTCCATTAAGTTGTTGTTACAGCATGCAGTATGAAAAAAAAAATGAAAACAATGCCCCCTAAAGTTTGTACTTCCCAATTGAAATATTTGTCACATAGCTAGCTTTTTAATGTGTGTTGACTTTGGCACATATATTCTTTCCAGTGTTTGAGATCTTAGAAAATTTGGTGTCTAGAAGGTATACAAAATACAAAAAAACAGCAAACCAACCAACCAACACACTAATAAGACTGAACCAACAGGCTACCCACAGTGTTGTGACACATCATTTAAGTAACATGTCAGTTTTTTCAATGGCAAACATATCTGTACTATATATCCACTCAGTTATTGACAGAACTTCTGTGCTTTACCAGTTTCTCACAGTGACACTTTTTTGATACTGTGATCACAGCTGAGACTGAAGGTTACTGCACTACCAGGTTACACTCCTGGTCAGAAATTTCAAGCATAGCAAAGTAAGAGATGCGTCAATTTGAGCTTGGGCATTTGGGGAAGAGTTATTCATTCATTCTTTCATTCATTCATTCATTCATTCTTTCTTTCTTTCTTTCATTCCTTCATTCACTTAACTATTCATTATTAGTAGTAGTATTATTATTCACTTAACTATTTATTATTAGTAGTATTTGTTTTAGTCTAAATGACACACTTTCTAGATGAAGCTGTTCTCCTCCTTACAAAGCATATAAGATTTTGCAATATAACTGGATTTAGTTTTCTGACATATGTCTGTATGCTCAACAATTGCTTTTGAGTGTCTATTTCTGTAAGGATGATGCTACACCTAAAACATCATTTTGATTACTATTTGCAGCATTAAAAAGGAAGATACTCCTTTCTCTTTCACCTTACCCAGGATTCTGAAATGAATCTTTCAAACACAACCGAAGATAAAAACAAAAAAACAAACAAACAAATAAAAATTCAAGGTTTCCTAATGTCCAGTGTCACTTCTCTTCCCTTATCAACATCAGTTTCAATGTAGAAACTTTATTTATACAGATGGAGACATTTTCAAGATATAAAATGAAATGCATCCTCTGATTCATATTTTTATTCTTTTAAGGTTTACAGCAGTTTATCTTTGGAACATTCCCTCTTGTTAGCAAATGTGAGATCACCAGCTTTCTCAAATGAAAAAAAAACAAAGTTAAACTTTACATAACTTGTTTTACTTTATTTCATAGGCCTGAGATGACAATAGACATTTGGAAAAGCATATTATTATGACCAAAATGCTATTTAAATTCAGATAAATCCTAAAATGATTTTCTAGACCCTTAAGTTTGAATTTATTGAGATGATGGATGTGCTGAGATTTGCAGAAATACTTTGTTTTTCTTTGTAGCAGTGTTTCAAATTCATAATCTCTTAACAGAAAATTCAGAAACAATCTAATGTTACCTAGAAAGGATTTTCTGAAGTGTTTCTGCAGTTGGCCCATACTGTGATAAATCAAATTGTGAAACTCTGACAAGTCAATCTCATTCAATGTCCTCCAATTGGTTTAATATCTTACTATATTTCAAACTCATTATATGGAGTGTAAAATGTAATTTGCATTAAAATTGATTTTGTTTCATAACGTATGCTAAACATTGATTATAAAAGTTTCATTACTGAATTTATTTATAAAGAACATAAGACAGAACCTAGCTATTTAAGCAGACACACTGGATAGCAGTATACTTATACAAAAAGAAATCAGTACAGTTTTTACCATATGCTATTCCTTCATTGGTTTAAAGTAAAGGCTATCCCTTAAACATGTGAACTGAATAGCATAGATATTATTCATAGCCCTCTTTTTTCCTTCCTACTTTTGCTTTAGGCTGAGAAAATTTAGTTTAAAAACATGCCCATACAAGTCAGTATTTTATGCCTACCTCCTCTCCCCTGTCTCCTTTCAACACAAAATGTTTAACTAAACTTTCTTTTTGCAGACACTAAGTTTGAATTATTTATTTTCCACTGGGAAGTGAGAGGGTAAAATATTTTCCAGTGGGAGCTGTAGTACAGTTACATGAAATATAGTTAAATTCCTACCACAGTATCTCCTTTAATTTCCATTATATCTTAGAGCCCAACAAATAACTTTAAATGGCAAGTCTGAGTTAATTCTACACCAGGATCTTCCATGCCAGCTTAACTGGGAAAAAACAAAGCCCAAAGAGTGGCTGTTAAAGCTATGACGATCCGCTGCTCTTCATTCAAGGTGTATTTATGAGAAAGTCTTTTTATTGAGTTTTCTTTTTGCTTCCCCCTGCTACTCCCCAGTACAAACACAAATGCAAGAGTCATCCAGAATGTAGGGAAAGTTCTTGACACTCAGAATTTAAAAAATAAATAAAATCACGTTTTTACTGTGAAATGAAAAAGACAGGTTGTAAACAGTCTTAGACATCTGTTGAAAGCAGCAAAAAAAAACAAAACAAACCAAAACGAAACAACACCAAGCCAAGTCCCTGACCTGTCACCTACTGTTGTAATGTGGGAATGGATGCTTTTAGGATGTTAAAGTAGCAATACCAGCAGAGAGTTGTATGAGAGCAATTCGTACAGCTCTCATGGGAGAACTGAATCACATGAGAACTGATACTGCCAGGTTACATGGACCTAATGCTTTAGCTAAATTTTCTCCACTTGTAAAATCTTTTAGACCACTGTATTCCATTGTATTCCCAATTCTTTTCTTTTTCTCTTGAATTTGATATTAAACACAGAAGCAAGAGACCACAAAGAAAACTGTGATATATCATACCAGAGTAGCAGATAGTGCTTAGAAACACTCAGAAACAGAGGTCAAGGTCTATATTGAAGAAAAAGAGGAAATACTTCAGATTCTTGTTTAATAATAGATCTGAATTTCTGAGCTAGAAAATGTAATAGTGATTCATTACTTTAAAAAGTCTTAAGTCATGTTTGGCCTAAATACTAGCTATCGATCTTGCCAGCTATAATTTTTTTTTTTATTTAATGTTTATTTTTTTTGCCAGACACAGCAGTGTTACAAGCAAAGTGGTATTTCTAGTCACCAATCAGTGAAACAGATAAGTTTCTTTGCTTGCACAGAAATAATAGAGATGTGAAATCATAATTTTGTAATACAATCAAGTATAAGAATAATTACATGTGACTAAATAGAAGCTATGTGAAGAAAAGGCTATCATTTTTCAATACAGTGGAGGAACATATTTAAGATCGCATTATTTTTGTTCAAAAATCTCGAGTGCTCAGGATATTTAGCATTGGTATTTTTTCAGAAAGTGAGAAAGGACACATTACTAGGAATATATTTGAACTTTCTGCGTATCACCGTCTTGTTAAAAGTCCAAAGATTAGCCTCAGAATATTAAAACATCTTGAGAGAGAGCGCATCAACTAAAGAGAGAGAGAAAACAAATCAACCCCTTTTCCCTCCTCTCAGCGGCTTTGGTTAGGCTAGTATGGTCAAGTTTTTGTATGCCTACAAGGTTTCTCCTCCGTAGCAGTCTTTTGCTAAGCCTATCAAACCCAGTATTTCCACATAAACCCTGCACTTCTTTTTCAGGATTTTTGTTCCTTAATATTTGGAGTCAGACAACAGGAACCAAATGAAATTCACATTCAGGTTAATGAACTCCGAAGTGTACTCACAATAGACAATTTCAGTGATGCGCAGTGGAGTGATTTACGCCTTTTCACCACTTTTTCATTCTTACAGGATTAAAAAATGTACTGTTTTCCGTATCTATTAGCTTAGGAACACCTCAGTGTTCCACCGGAGTATTATGCTATGAGAGCAGCAGATATGTTTTCGAAGCACTGAGCTCAGTTACTTATTTGTAACATATTTTACAATTTACAATCTCTACTTCTTATCCCTCTCACTCCCTTCTCTCCCTCCAACATAACCCTTGATTTTGTATGTTTTTTTTTTAATGTATCCCTCCCCCAGTCAGTGTCACACTTCTTGAGCAACAGCTATGGACAGACACTTTGGTCCTTAATATTGTAACTTAAGCCTTTACATCCTTATGGTCAAAAAGTGAATGTTGAAGTACTCTGTATGCGTGTACTTCCTTGTAGCTTATTAATGACATCATTTTTTCTTCTTAGTATTCTGTCCATGTTCCTGTTCACAGAAAGGCTGAATGATGTAGACTGTTTCTTGAAATCTTTGCCTTGATGATTTTTGTTTAATTTATCCACATTAACGTAGGGTACAATCAAGAAACAAAAGCCTAGTTTTTGAGATACTGGTAGAAATACTGAATCACTTCCCTCCTCACCCCTCCCTGTTACATTTTCTTTTTTCTTTTTTTCTTTTTTTGAGCAGATGACAATTCTTTATGTAGGGTTTTTTTAGGAATCAGATTTGTCTTCCTTTTTAGAGCTCATCTATAATGCCTACCAAAGGGAAGCCTGCGTAAAACTCGATTTATTCTAAAAGTTCATCCCTACCACTCATGCTTTTTGCAAATATGCACTCCATAGCTTCATTCCCACTCCTCTCTGTCCTGTAAATTCTAAGCATTTTTATGCTTCTGTTAAGTGGATCTAACAATACTCAGTAGCAATGCTACATACATTAAATAACATTTAATTGTTCATAACACTGGGGAGAGAACCAAATTATTTTTCTTATTCTTTTCCAGTGAAAAGTGAAATAAGCAGAGTTTTATTTTGGAATGTGTTCTATAACTTACTATGAAGCATTTCATAGAATCATTAAGGTTGGATAAGATCTCGTTTCTGGAACACCACCAGGGACAGTGACTCCACCACCTTCCTGGACAGCCCTTTTCAGTGCCTGACCACTGTTTTGCAGATTTTTTTTTGTATATACAACCTGAATCTCCCCTGGTGCAAATTGAGGCCATTCCCTCTCACCCTATCACTAGTTATCAAGAATTGCTTGAAGAGTTGGCCTCTCTGTGATACCGTATGCAAGCTCCTTTTGTCCTAAGAGCTATGTTAAATCATATAAAATCATTAGAAAGACTAAATAATCCATATATTTCTTTCAGCAAAAGTCAGCAATTTTATCCTTTTTATAAATAATATATTCATATATTATAAATAAATACATAAATAAATAAATATTTTTATATAATTTTATAAACTGTGCTGAAAGAAGGTCATAATGTATTTTCCTCTCCTTATTTATTTATTTATTTATTTATTTATTTATTTATTTATTTATTTATTGAGAACTCAAACTTTGTTTGAGTCACAAACTCAAACAGTATATCTGCACAATCTTATTGTTAATGTCACATAATGTATTTTTGGTCAGCCATATATAAAAATAATAATTTGTTCTGAATGAATCCTTTACAGTGTGTCAACAGCTCTAGTTTTTAACTTTTTAAGACTCCAATAAGAGTAATGTGAGGAAAATGTTCAAGCTGTGTCCCCAAATATAAAACTGACGTGTTTGTTAACATGTATAATCTAACCCAAACTTACTAATAAAATTTTAAATACTTATATTTTTTTCCTAAGTTGTATGTGAAATATTGCAAGAAAGTATCTGAGATGAAACTGGTCTATATCAAAGTTTAAAAATCCATGAAAAACGTTTGTTTCCTTATTCACATGGATCTACCAGAAGTTATTGGCCCACATTGTATGAAAATACAAACTATATACATATTAGTATTTATTTATTTATTTAGTATATATGCATACATATATATACACACATGCATGCAACATATATATGTATATATGTTAATATACATTATGGATCAGGCTCACAAATCGCCATTGAAGTCAGCGACAACTTCAGAACAATCAGTCTTCTCACCACTGTGCTTACTTAGTACTGGTAAGGACTCTGTTCCACTAGAAGACATATACATATAGGGATAAGGAAATGGACCCCTGTCTAATACAGATTATAGTACAAACGTATCATGTTGTTGTAGAAACTTAATGTAACTGTTAGCATGGAAAAACGGACAGTGAAAGGCATCTATTACCAATGCCCATTTTAACTTAACCTTTGTTTGCTACTGTTTCTTTGTCTATAATGGCTAAGTATATTTGGTTGCCTGTATTGCTCTAGTAGGGGAAACTGATTAAGTGCATGCTTCTTTCTCTTGCAAAGACTATACACATACACTCTATTTTGACAGATTCGTGATTATCAGAGGCAGATAATTCCCTTATTCTTTCTGACTGGGAATATTCTGTATGCAAGAAATACTGCTGCATGTCTTCTTCGCTCAGTTAACCAAGCAGCTCAAAACACATATTTTTGCAATGGGCAAACTTTACATTACTCATGATTTCTCTTCTGATCAGGCCATGTTGGCCAGTGCAAAACTCTGGGTGCTATCCACTGTTGATTTTATTTGTTAATATCTCCAGTTATTTCAATATATAAAAGGGATTAAAATGGCTTTTTCAAATTAGGCACAAATCAGTTCACCATTTGATACTGTTTTTCTAGGAAAGATAACTTTGAACATGCAACATAAATACAATTTCTTCGTGCTTACAAAAAAGTTTAAGAGGATTTGGAGATGTGCTTGAGGTTGCTGCACTTCCAAGAAAGCAACGGCTTTCTTAAAAAGGGTAATTTTAGTATGTTCTACACTCTGCATACCTTCTGGAAATCAGGTCAAAGAACTTACCCTCCTTTCTAATGCAAAATTAACTTATTATATTTTTTATCTTATGACATTCAGAGCTCATTATATGGCACAGGAACCCAACTTCCATTCACCAATTACAGTTCACCTTCTTGAAAAATATGAGCTGGAAAAACAAAACGTGAGTGATGCAGTTGCAGAACATAAGTGAACAGAACCCTATCCTTATAGCAAGAACTTTCAAAAACTCTTCTTAGAGGTTCCTGGTAAATATTTTAACTAAGAACTCCTCTTCAAAGAGGATAAAGAGGAGAAAATATTCTGGGAAAAGGTTAATGGCTTGCATAGGAAAGCAAACAAAAAATATTACCAAGTCCTCGTAACATCAAGAATATCATTCCATAAATAGAAGAGGGCTTTACTGTAAATCATAGGTAATTTTAAAGGCTCACCTTTCCCATCCCTAGGAATTCTGAGAGCACTTACTTTTCCCTTCCTGCAGAGGGACATTTTGTACTGAAGACATAAATTTAGCATGATATGCCCTTTCAATATGGACTGTTTAATTACTTGGTAAAAACAGAAATGGAGATCTATCTTTGCTCCCCATCACGTGAATGAATAGAAGTTGAAACATCCATTAACATCAAGTTCTTGTCTCTAATAGATGGCAAAATTTTCATCAAGAACATGCAATACTGTGATATATCAGGGCAGTCTCTGTAGGGAAAAGAAGTTTGGAGTACATTAAACGTGTTTATATTAGCTAGATTTAATTTAATGATAGAAGAAAAGCAAAAGGAGAAAGGAATAACTGTAAAACTACACAGTGCGGTGCCTTCTCCACAGTCTTGATTCTATAATCTGCTTTGGTATTCTTTCAGAAACTAACTCCCTGCTGTGATGAATTTGCAAAAAATCTGCATTATAGTAATTGTGCATTGTAATTTTCTGCAAAGATTGATCTTATAAAAAAATTACTTGTATTTTTTTATACTTTTTTTTTTTTATTACTTTGTATTTTCTTTTTTCCTTCTTTTCCCTCCAGTTCCCAGTATATAATTATTGTTGCACACTAACATACAGGACTATTAATTATCCATATTTAATAAAACATTGCAAAATTCAAACTGCGTTACTCCTTTAACATTACATCAAATATTCCCTTCAGGTTATTACTACCAGAGCACAGTCAAGAAAGGCTACTGCTACAGTTATATACCCTCAGCCTTTGATTACTGTTTCAGGTATGTCCAGTGTGTAGCATTATAAATTACTTACTCTCACAATAACTTAGGACATTTTTTTCCCCCTTGAAGTATCAATATTTCTTCCACATTATTTACATTCCAGCAGATATTCACTCAGTGCCACACAACTTGTTCTGTTTTCCCCTGGGCTTCCATCCACACACTTAAATATGTTAGTGTATTAATGTTAAATATATGCGTTAATGGTCATGCAATTTTTATATGAAATTTCCAAATGTTATTCAGTGAAAAGATTCATTACTTCCAGTGACAGTAGGATTGGTCTTTGAAATTTATGTAGTGGGTATACTTCTAGTACTACATCAAAGTAATGCATTACACCAATGCAGCCTTTTTCTTTAAGATTTAATATATACTCAAGTATATGCATATGGGTTTGCTTAATTCTTGGGATCATGCTTGTAAGTGTCCTTGAGATTTTACTAATCTAACTCAATACAACCGTAATATCACTCATTAATTATTACAAGCCTCTTCATATTCTCCCCAACAAGTGTTTATCAGCTCAGACTGAGCCCTGCCTAAATGCTGTTCTTAATGTTTCTTGACCTGAGACAGACGTATGAACCATCGTCCCAGGTTTTCCACTTCCATAAGCAACATGAGACTCTGGCAACCCTGCATCAACAGTGTTAGCAGTCCAGAGGATTTTCAAGGCCTCTGAGTAACTGAGTAAATTCTTATATATTCATTAGTATCAAAAGAACTACAGTATCAATCTTGGCAATTCAATTTAAACTTTTATTTTCCATGCATATTTTCATAGCACTTACTTTGATTTAAAATACAGTATAAAATTATATATATATTGATATATATACATGGATATATTTGTAAATAAATATGTAAATGGGTGTGAATATGTAAATAATATAGATGAAGCATAAATATAATGTTACGCCTTATTAACTTTATATGTCTTTAAAAAATAGCCTTATCTATTTGGAAAAGATAAAATGCATTAATTCCTTACAGTTCCGCAGCATTTTATGTCTTAGTTTCAGAAGCTATTACAAAAGTAATCTACCCAAGTTTTCTTCCATTGGCCCCCATGGCTGCATGAGGGGATGGGCAGGGGGAAGCATGCTCTGACAAGCAGCTCAGCCTGTTAAGAGCAAGAAAATGGGCTCAAAGTTGATAAGTAGGAATCTTCTCACTGTTGCGCTGGGCACGGCTCTGCTAGAGGTTGTGCTCTTCTCCAGGGTTTCTCTATGCTTTATGAACAGCTTCTCCAGCAATGAGATGCAGCAGTACGCTGTACTCATACACGTATATGTTGGGCTTATGAGGAAAGGGTTTGCTAGCCCTTGGAAGGACTATAGGAATAGCCCATGTGAGCAGAGGAGGAGCCAACAGGGCAGCGGCAGCTGAGGCCTGCAGGAGGCATGGCCTGTGGGTACCCCATGTGAGGGGCCTGGGCCAGAGCTGCAGCCTGTGGAGAGAGGCAGCAGTGGGGCAGGAGGGCTGGGGGAGCTGCTGCCCGTGGGGACCGTGTGGGGCAATGCCTGAAGGGCGGGCCCCGCGGTACGGAGCCGTGCTGGGGCTGTGCTGGGAGAGCTGCAGCCTGTGGAAAGCCCATGGGGATCGGTTTGGGAAGGAAGGCATTGTGGGAGCAGGGGCTGAGAGCGACCATGCAGGGGCAGCAGAGATTAAGCATTATGGACTGACCGCAGCCCCCATTCCCCATTATCCTGAACTGTGTGACTGGGAGAGGTAGAAGAGGATGGATGAGTGCAAGATATTTTTTGTTTGCTTTTAGTAACAGGCAATACATTTTATTGAAGTTCCTGTACTGAGTCTTTTTTGACCAAGATGATAACTGGTGACTGATCACCCTATCCTTATCTCAAACCTTGATTCATTTTTGTTGTATTTTATTTCTCAGTTCTATTTATGAGGGGACATGAGAGAGCAGTGTGATGGCTGGAGATTAGCTAGCCATCAAACCACCACAGTATAGATGTATAATTGTGTTCTGACGTACTCTAGCAAAACTCTGTTGATTTCCATACAGATGCATTTAAATTAGTGTCAGAACTAAATGAAATGGGATGCAAAATCATTCTCTAAAAGGATAGATTCCAGTTCCAGTGGGCACGGTCATCTCATGCCTGCTTTGGTTGTTTTTCTCCCAAGATTCCAGAAAAAAATCTTCAAAGGCTGATTTAAAACTAATCTAATTCATGTGTGATATGAAAATAGCCATAAGAACTGGACATTTAATATCACAGTATTCCAAAGTTTTTCCTAACCATACTGACTGTACTTATATAGAGACACCATTACAGAGTCACAGAATCACAGAATCACCAAGGTTGGAAAAGACCTACAAGATCATCCAGTCCAACCACCCACCTATTACCAATAGCACTCCCTAAATCATATCCCTCAGTGCAACATCCAAGCGTTTCTTGAACACCTCCAGGGACGGTGACTCCACCACCTCCCTGAGCAGCCCATTCCAGTGGCTGACCACTCTTTCAGAGAAATAGTATTTCCTAACATCCAGCCTGAATTTCCCCTGACGCAGCTTGAAACTATTCCATCTAGTGCTATTACACGAGAGAAGAGGCCGACCCCCAGCTCACTACAGCTTCCCTTCAGGTAGTTATAGGGAGCAATGAGGTCTCCCCTGAGCCTCCTTTTCTCCAGACTGAACAATCCCAGCTCCCTCATCCACTCCTCATATGGCCTGTGCTCCAGACCTCTCACCAGCTTCGTAGCCCTTCTTTGAACATGCTCCAAGGCCTCAATGTCTTTCTTGCAGTGAAGGGCCCAAAACTGGACAAAGTACTCGAGGTGCGGCCTACTCACTTGCTTTAATGTACACAGAAAGCAAAGTAAAGCTGATAAAAACAGGCCTTTAAAAATCTTACCATATTGCATCAGTATATCAGAGATACAAGTAATTATTCAAGTTAAAAAAGAATCACTCATTTCCCCTCTAGATAGCCTTCTAGGAAGAAAACCGTAGACAATATGACCACGAATATTTCTTTAAAACAGTGTGAAAACACTGAAAAAGACTTGGGATAAACATAATAAAATAGAAAATAATGTGAGCTCCTAGGCTGCTCCAATAATGTCAGCTTAACCATAAGTAAAAATGATCTGTATAAACATCTGACTATTCCTACCTCTGTTTGGACAAATTCACTTAATACTGTTGTTTTCTCAGTGAGAATTTACCTGAGTTGAGTCTTTGAAGTGCAACTGAACTGAACTGAAAATACTTCCGTTTATTTTATTTTCATGGTTGAGATGCTAGATCAAACTAGTCAAGTTTTAATATAATTCACTTAATCAAATGTCAAATTAAGGAGATACCCTTCTGCCTTCATTATCATCACAGAATAATACTCTCTTTCAGCCTCCATTATATTAATCTACTGAAGCCAAACTTGTTTATTCTTGTAAAGCAGATTTATTTTTCCCTCACAGTTTTCAAGATTGCATTGACTTTTGATTCTCTCCCAATTGTGCACCATCAGCAAATTTTACCAGCTTGCTTCTAGCTATAGCATTGGGTGAAAACTTAATCAAGATGAATTCCAAAGTGACCTTTGAGGAAGCTCCAACGTAAGATTAGTTACAAAACTTTATCACTATAAACTTTATCGTAATCTGTGAATCTCCTCCTTTATCAATGAATATACAAATAAATATTTATAAATAATCTAATGTTACTCTTTCCGAGATGAACTATTAAATTCTAGGTGTCTCTTTTTTGAATATCCCCAAGTCTAAATAGAATAATAATTCTGTGTTATCTTCGTATAGTATCATAGAATCATAGAATCACAAGGTTAGAAAGGACCTATAAGATCATCTAGTCCAACCATCCTCCCTTTACCATACCTACAGAAAACCACTAAACCATATCACCTAGCTCCTTATCCAGACACCTCTTGAACACTGCCAGGGATGGCTACTCCACCACCTCCCTGGGCAGGCCATTCTAGTGCCTAACCACTCTCTGAGAGAAAAAGAAGTTCCCTCTTAATCTAGTCCAAACCCCATCTGATACAACTTGCGGCCATTTCCTCAGGTCCGGTTTGTTGCCTGGGAGAAGAGGCAAAGCCCCTCTTCATCACAACCTCTCTTCAGGAAGTTGTAGAGTGCAATGAGGTCTCCCCTGAGCCTCCTCTTCTCCAGGCTAAACTGTCCCAGCTCCCTGAGCCGTTCCTCATAAGCCTTGTGCTCCAGACCCCTCACAAGTTTCGTTGCCCTTCTCTGGACACGCTCCAGGGCTTCGATGTCTTTCTTGCAGTGAGGAGCCCAAAACTGAACACAATACTCGAGATGCAGCCTCACCGGAGCTGAGTACGGAGGGATGATTACCTCTCTGCTCCTGCTGGACACACTATTTCTTATACAGGCCAGGATGCCGTTGGCCTTCTTGACCACCTGGGCACACTGTCAGCTTATGTTCAGCCAAGCGTCAACCAACACACCCAGGTCTCTTTCCTCTTCACAGTCATCCAACCACTCAGCCCCAAGCCTATAGCGCTGCATGGGGTTATTGTGGCCAAAGTGCAGGACCCAGCACTTGGCCTTGTTGAACCTCATCCCATTCACCGCAGCCCAGGGATCCAGCCTATCCAGATCTCTCTGAAGGGCCTCCCTACCCTCAGGCAGATCAACACCACCTCCCAGCTTGGTGTCATCTGCGAAATTACTGAGGATACACTCAATCCCCTCATCCAGGTCATCAATGAAGATGTTAAACAAGATGGGCCCTAGAACCGACAAAAAAAAACAAAACCACAAAAAAACCAGCTATCTTAAAGAAAAAAAAAACAACAACAGAAAACCCCAGCTATCTTAAAGAAAGAGGCCGTGCTACATTACCTGTCTCTGATAAACCATTTGTATGGGGAAAATATTTGCATGTGTATCTTTACATCTGTATTTATCTGTGGGGGGAAAAAAAAAAAAAAAAGGATTACTTAATAGAGGAGCTAGTTTAAAATTATTCATGCTATCAAGGTCAAAATAACCTGAGTTTTCAAAATGTTGACAGAATATAGCCCATTTAATCTAGTTTGAGTACATGGCATTCTTTTTATTCTACTTCAGATATAATGATTAAGGTGTATTTTTATCTATTTTTTGTCCTGCATTTTTTTCATTTTTCACATTATCCACGGTGCTTTTATTCTCACAGGTGACAACTGCTCAGTTTTGCTTCAGTATCATATCTACATAATCTTCCTTGTTTTAAAATGTCGTGTTCATTCTTCTTTTTATTAAATGTTTGAAAGGTTAATTACTATTTATTTTTATTCCTTTTGAAAGTCATTGGATAGTTAGACAGTAAACTTTTTTTTTTTTTTGTCTTTTACCTGCAATGCTATCCTATGCTTTAAGTGAACTTCAGTATCTATAGAATAGTAACTTCATTGTACATGCAATGGGAATAATTAGGAGTAAAATAGCTAGCAGAGAAAATAAATAGTAACATATTTTGGTAGCTTGCCATTACAAAATTTGTATTTAATTATACTGTAGGAGATTGATTAGTGGCATTAGTGAAAAAGTATTT
The DNA here is from genome assembly GCA_030625065.1 of Alectoris magna. Classification (NCBI taxonomy): domain Eukaryota; kingdom Metazoa; phylum Chordata; class Aves; order Galliformes; family Phasianidae; genus Alectoris; species Alectoris magna. Next base: position 70,003,463 of record CM060560.1, read on the forward strand.
TCAATCTGATCACGACTGATGTAGTCAATGGGTTTGCTGTATGTCTTTTGTTTGAGCATGCAAAGCTTGTGGGCCTTGAAGAAGTATTAACCAATCTTCACAGAAGAAAATACATATAACTTAGCTTCATTCTGAAGGACATCTTATGGTACAATTCCATAGAACACCATACTAGATGTCTTTAAAAAAAAGAAAAAAAAGAAATTAACAGTCAGATGCAAGTTTGTCAGTTCTCTTGTTTGTAAAAATGAATGAATAATATCTTCCTTTGCTCCCCAAAGAGTTCTCTATCTGATGGCTGAAAACAAAATCACGGAAGAAACATGAAAAGATGGAGAAGTTAAATCTTGTAATCTTCTTAATCAACATCTAGCTTTCCTTCATCAAAACTCTTATCCTCCCTTTCACCCTGCTCTCATCTTGAAGTCAGTTGCTCCATTTAGTCTTTCCTTTTATGGAATTTTATGTTCAAGTACAAATATTTAGAAAATTTTATTGTGATAGATATTCAAAAAAACCAAAACACCCTAAGTTGTGAAAAGAAAAAGAAATCGTTACCAAATCCAAATCCACACTCCAAAATTCAAGGTTAATTCAGAGGAAATATGACCAGAAACAAATCCATAAGCTAAGTATTCTTAGCAGAACTTTTTAAAAGACAGTGTCAGCTTGAGGCAGAGAATTGCCATAGAAAATATCTATCAGATTGGTTAAAATTCAAGTAGAGATGTGAAAGAATGTAAAGACTGACAGTGGAGTTAAGATGTTGTAGGACATAATTTAATGACTGTGGAATATTTACTGGAGGCAACTTATTGCAGTGTCCACCTCTTGAGAGAAGGCAGATCTCCAGGGTGCTGGATCATCTGTTCCACGATGAATCCCTAACTAACATGACATGCAACCTTAGTTCTTAAACAAACACCAGGGGAGCCTGGTATGCAGACTCTAAGAATAAAACAACATAGAGTGTGGAGTGGGGTGGACCTGCTGTGGCCAAATTCCATGATCCTGCAGGGATGGAGACTTGATGATACCACTAGAATTGGTAAACTATCTTGCTTTTCTGAGCCCACCCTGAGACAGCATTTACCCACTTTTCTGTCAAAAACATGTGTAAATAATGAATAAACAACTTCATAAGACAAAGGTATATTTGGGTCACTCAAGCTCCACCTGAAAGTAATAAAGTAGAATAAAATGGCTTTGGAGAGAAAGAAGTTTGAGTGGGCAGAAGATTACCATCATGCATGGGATATCATTGCAGACAAGCCAGGATGAGTCAATGAGCTGAATCTCTCTTCAATCTCCTCTCCTTGCAAAGACCCACAGGGATGCCGGTTGGATAAGATTTGCACTCTTTGTTAGGCTGAGTGGTTACCTGGGTGTCAACGGTTTACCGGCTGGTTCAGCCTGGTTCCGTGACTAGTGGGGCGGAGGGACTTTGCAAAGTCCACGGCTCTGGAAAAGGGAAACAGGGGACCCCAAAATAATTAAAGAAAAGAACAGCTGCAACGATCTGAGGAGGAACAAACTAGTTTACTAAATATAATGAGAGAGATAGTATCTGGGAAAAAAAAGCTGTAGGCCTTACAGTAAGCAGCACGCACCGTTGGGCAGCAGCGAGAGAGATGTTGTAGTAGGTGACAGCAAGGACTCGGATTCGCAGAGAGGAGAAGCAGAGGAGCGATGAAGGAAAGCAAAAGGAAGTCAGATGACCTGGCAGTGCCTTATATGTGTTCCCCCATGTGCAAGAATGATATCAGCACAGCAAACAGTCTTCTGGGGAACATAGTGTCTTCTCTTTAGTATGTTGAACTGGGACATTAACACTTTAATTCCCAGTGTACTACATGATGTTATGATGTGGAATACTGATGACTATAAAACCATGACACTGGGAAACTTAGCGATCTCTATAAAGTTATTCCATGATTCAATGTGATTGTACTCAGTCATATTATTCACTTTCTTTGTTAACCTTGTGCACTCTGTAGGCAGTGAATTTATCACCAGTGATCCAAAAAAATCTGTAGTATGTTCTTTTAATAAACTGTTCTGTTTACTAATCTAATTGTGACAGTTCTCTTTGAACATGGCTAAAATTCAAGAGTGGACTTCAAGAGTGGACTTGAAGCCCATTAGAATGCAACTAGATTAATCAGGCATTGTGCCATTTGTGAATCTGTAAGCATGATACATTGAACTCAACTGGACTTATAGCATCATCACTCAAATCTAAGCTCAGCCACTTCTATTACCTCTAATATATGAAGACAAGATGGAACTCATAGGGGTTTATTTTCTGCCAAACTTCTCTGCTCTTCTTATGCAATGATGACATAACATTTTCTAACAAAAACAGAGAATTCAGTGGCACTTCTAACAGACTATGACTAAATATATATCATGGACTCATATTCTACCATTACCATTTGTATAAGATGAGTGAATTGCAACAGCTGTTGGCTGTTCTCTGTGCACACTGATCATGTGAAAGCTAAAAAGAGCTAACTGTTGGAGGCCAATAAAAGGTCCTCTTTACAAAGTTATTTTTCAAAGTAGTAACTGACAACAGCAGGTATGTGCATGTATCCTAGGCAAAAAATGTGCACTCATCAAATGTATGACAAGTTTATTGCATGACCTTACTTTTACACCAGTATTTTCCCAACAAACCTACAAGGAGTACATGTACAAAATAAAACCATACAAAATAGCCCTGACTGTCTTTCTTTACTTGGAAAGAGCTGCTATATTCACTGAATTGAAATTATAAACACATGATTATATTAATTTAAATTGGCTTTCCTGATGTTTATGCAACATTTATGCCTGTACTTATTTTATTATGAATGGTTTGTTGAACAGCTATAACTGGCCAACCAACAGCTAAAGTAAATTCATTTTAAGGATTACTGCCCAATAAATAATTTGATGAGGCTAACCTAAGCTATATTTAATAACAATCCTAACTCTTAAAATAAAGCAAATTCATTTGTAGCAATTACTTTGTGCTTATAACTGTCATGTGCTCTGTATGTTTTACCATATACTTTACAAAAGGTAATCCGATACCTACAGATATGTAGCCAGTAAAAATAAGCACTTGATTTGCGGTTATGCAATTTCCAAAATGATGCATTTTACTAGCTGTAGAAAATTAAAACTATGAATAATGATGTGCCCACATTACTCTAAGGATGCCTTGGCAAGTATATGCTACTTCTTTTTTTGGAAAGGAGAAACAGTAATAGCTGGAATATTCATCAGGAAGAGGAGAGGGGTGCAGGTCCACCTATGAATTCTAAAGAAGGAATAACCCTTAAGTTTATAGCAGCAGTCTTTTCTCCTAGATATTAAAAAAATAAAAGCCATCAAAAAAGATCTAAGAGAAAATGAAAATCAGTTGAAATGATGACAAGGCATTCAGATAAGTTAACAGTAGACTAAGGGAGCAACATCTTTCCTTCTTAAGAGTGAAAATATGAGATAAGCTCTGAAAGTAACGCCTCCTATTTTATTACACTGGCCCATGACATCAGATGTTAATGCTAATGGTATGGTGGTAGAGATAGAGCCTTCCCAGCAACGTTCCATTACATGTTGTTGCCATGTGACAGACAACAGCTGAGAGGCAGTCTGACAAAGTGATGTCTGACTTGGAAGTGTGTATGACACAGAAGTATGTAACTGAATTCCTCCATGCAGAAAAATGGCACCCACTGACATTCATCGATGCTTTCCAAATGTTGAACATGAATTATGTTATATGTTTAACTAAGGAAAATGATAGTGGATGGCCTGCTTCTACTAAGGTTTTTCTGCAGGTGTAAACATCTAAACTTGTGCTAGATAACTTTTGGAACACTTGAAACAAAGCTTTCGTAAATTTGTGCTGTGCCAGCTGAATGCAAGGTCTTTTTTGGGGGGCTTTTCTGTCACTCCCCTTACTCCTTCAATGAAGCTTATGATGTTCAAAATAGTTTGTATGGACAATAACAAAGGTTCCTGTAATTACAAGGTGAACACTAACAAGTATTACTTATTTTGTGGGTAAAATTGGAAGCCCTGTTAAACTATGATTAATGTAGATATATCTGCTTCACTGCTAGATCAAAATTGAATTCAAAAACAACAGCAAAGTGTAAAAACAAAGCAAAGAAACAAAGTTGCTTCCACTAACGTTTTAATATTTCCTGAATATTTTCTGATTGCTGACTTAAACTGAGGTTTCTAAAATCATACAGTATTCAACATATTGATATGTAAGAATCATTCCAATTTGTGAACTTTATGTCTGTAGGTAGTGCTGTGGTGAAATTAATATTATTATTGTTATTATTATTATTATCAGATCTCTAAAATATGTTTAAGGTAAATTATGAGATTTTTTTGAGGTTTTTCTAAGTTTCAGTTCTCCATTTGTTACTGCTACTTTGATGTTATCCATAGGAGGAGAAGAATGAGCTAAACCTATTTAACATTATATAGTCACATAGATCATAACCGGTTACTAGAATTTAGCCATAAAAAATCATTCATACACAGGCCCCTTACTCCACAAATATACACCAGTCATGAGCCTCACAGATAGCATTTTCCCCAAGTCCTGCAGGTTTAAGAAATGTCCTTCTGGAACTCTTTATTAAAGGAGAAAATAGACAAGCCCATGCCTCCCACTATATTTCTACCAAGAGCTGACTGAATAAGATTTTAGTATTTGTTAGCTCTAAAGTTGTTTAGAATGAGCACTTCAAAGATACCTGTTAATGATATAAGTTAATAATAAGTTAATAATATCTTTTGTCTTAAAGCAAAACCAGAAAAAATGTTCTGAGGTCTTGAAGGTTGTGAGGAAACTTAAAATTATATAGGTTTTTATGAATTTACTTTTTATCATTAAAATATCCAAGAGCAAAGTGAGAAGGAATAAGCCATTTGTTGATTTATTTTTCCTTATGTTCGTATAACTTATTTGGTTTGCAGATTGATAGAAGGAAGGAAAATTGCATTTTCTTATTACTTTTTTGGTAGATAATATATTACAAAGGGAAGTTTTAAAGAATACAAAAATACCTACATGGAAAGAGTATTCACTCTACTTAGTGGTATAATACATACAAGTTGATCAGGTTAGATCTTGTAAGCAGTTTTCAAAGTGAAAAAATATTGAAGCTAACATTTCATTTAGAATGTTTTAGTACCTGCCAGTACAGACATTTGCCTATGGAATTATAACAAGTGTTGACAAAAAATGCTGCTACATTTCAATGTTTATTTTCACAAATTAGAAATCATTTTGTTATTTACCAAACAGATTGCAAAACAGATTGTTCAGACTTCTTAGAAATCTTGAAGCTTTTTCTTAAATTAACAGAAATCACAACTGTAAAACGAAACATCTTCTTCACAACTAATTCAGTGCAGAAATCCGATGGTTGTTTTATGTCATGTGAAAATATCTCACCATATGTAGGTTACGTTATTATATTTTCCTTTGAACTTTTTTAATGAAAGAATGTTCACCTTCCTAAAATTTCCAGTGTCATAACCTTATTGTTATGATCTGCATTGTTGGTACTCCATCTATTAAATTATGTGAGATGTTTTCTAGAAGGAAAAAAGAAAAAAAGTGACAAATTAGTATGTGTTGTCTGTTTCTAGTCTTCATATGGAGTCTATGTTTTGTTCTCCAAATAGACTAAGTAGAAAATCCTGGGAGAAGTGATTGTAGGAAATCCAAGCTCTTCAGCCGAACTGTAGTTTGAAATAACTAACATCTGATAGGCATGCCCTGTGAGGAGAGGCTGAGGACAATTTTTTGGTCTAGTGTAGGAAAAGAAGGCTAACCTCATTGATCTTTACAACTTCCGAAGGACTCAATGACAGGACATGTGAAAACAGCAAAAGCTGTCCTGGGGAAGGTTGAAACTGGGCATTAGGAAAAATATTTTTACCATGAGGGTGTTCAGACATTGGAAGAGGTTTCCTGGAGAGATGATTCTGCTCTATACCTATCACTGTTCAAAAGGCATTTGGATAAGGACCTTATTAATACGTCATAACTTTTGGTTAGTCTCGAAGTGTCCATGCAGTTGGCCTTGATGAAGTCCCTTCCAACCCAAGTCATTCCATGATTCTGTGATTCTATAATTCTATACTATTCTATTCTAAAATTCAAGTGTTTTAGCTCTGGAGATAAAGCTGTACAGGTAAATCTTAGTTCCATAAATCTTTATTCTCTTTACCATTAAACGTGTGGTTTGCCTCATTACACAAAAAGATTTTAAGGCTCATTAATAATTTCAGGACTAGAGCCATATTTTAAAAATTATTTAGGGATCTTGAAGGATGAAAAATATTTTATAAACATTTGCTAATCACATAGTATTTTTCTTTCCTCTTCCATGTGTGTTTTCACAGCAAAACTGTTTCTGAAGCTATTAAACAGCAGAAGCTTGTTACCTTAAATAAAAATGGTTAGGAATTTTCCAAAACATTTTTTAAAGGAAATATGGATTGATCTATATTTAAACTTTTCTTGCAAAAATTTCATCAGGAATATTTTCTTCCACTGAAGATTTAGGGGACTAGTGGGATTTAGGAGGTTCATTTCAGTTTGTTTCAAACGTACCTTAGTGTTCCAGTTTACCCAACTTGATGTAAACAACTCACTCACTCACTTCAAGAAGCACTGTATTGATATATGCATAAGTCACCCATTTACTTCCATGGAAAATTTAACAGATACAAAGAGCACAATAGCACTATTTGATAGAACAAATTCTCAGCTACAAAACACTATTTTTCAACATAGTCACCACTGTTAGCTATGCATTTTCTCCAGCATGCTGCACTAATAAAAATCTGCACCAGCAGAGGTGACCCACTTTTCCACAGCTGCTACCACAGCATCATTGCTAAGAAAATGTTTCCCATGTGGTCCATCTTGTATCGGCCCAAAAAGATGGAAGTCAGACTATATGGTGAATGTGATAGGACAGTCCAGCCAAGATTGTCAATGTGCTCCACAGTCTTTAAACTGGTATACGGCCTGGCAGTATTGTTTTGGAATAGAAATCCTGTCTTCTTTTCTGGCCTCATTTTGAATTTTAGAGCCTTCAGCTTAGTCAGCATCACAAGGTCACATTCAGAGTAGATGATTTGTCCTTGTTCCAGAAAATCCTGTTCTTTCATATCCCCAGCACATCACTTTACCCACTGAGGGCTGCATCTTGAACTTTTTCTTCAGTGAGGAACTTACACGTCACCACTCCAGGGACTGATGTTTTGATTCTGGCTTCTTGTGGTCACAGAATGTCTCAACACCAGTACAATGTAGTGCAACCCAGAAAACTGTCACCTTCATCCTTGTATTGGTTCAATAGGTTCAGTTGATTGAATTAGTTCAAGCTTACATGCAGTGATCTTTCTGTTCCTGTGTGAGCATTTGTGGGACCCACCTGATGCATACTTTGTGATATTATAATGTTGACATCATTTCCAATGCATTGAAGCCAATATTCAGCTGTGTACACAGTTCCTTGGTCATAATCTGTCATTTCATGCAGATGAGCTGATCAAGATGTTCTTCATTTTGTGGTGTGACAGCTGTATGAGACCTTTCAGAATATGGCTAGTCTTTTACACTGCTGATGCTACTGCTGAAACCTACCACTCACTGCCTCACTGTACTCACATGCATTTTTTGGTCTTCAGAAACATTCAATAGGTGTCAATGAATGTCAGTGGGTGCAATTTTTTTCCACATGGAGGAATCCGGTTATCCAACTTTGCTTCATGTGCAATTTCATATCATATAACAACAGAAAAATTTGAGTTGGAAGGGACCTTTAAAGATCATCTAATCCAACTCGCCTGAAATGAACAGAGACATCTACAACTAGATAAGGTTTTTCAGAGCCTGGTCCAGCCTGAATGACTCTAAGGATGGAACATCCACCGCATCTCTGGGCAACCTGATCCGGTACCTTACAATCCTTATTGTAAAAACTTGTTCTTTATATCCAATCTAAATCTCCCCTCTTTTTGTATGAAACCATTTCCCTTGTCCTGTTACAATAGACCCTGATTATTAGTCTGTTCCCTTCTTCCTTATAGCCTCCCCTCAGATACTGAGTGTCAGATACCATTTTTCAGACTGTCTCTCTGCTGCCATCTGGCACATTGCAGTAAAATATAACAGAATACTGGGAGGAAGGTTCAACCGCTACTACCATACCACTAGCATCCACTTTTGAGATTATGGGCCAATGTAATAAAATAGGAGGCATTACTTTTGGAGCATCCTCATACATGTGAAATTCAACATATTATATACTACCAGAACAGTAGAATTCACAATGGGTAATGGAGAAACACAGAAATATGGAATATCAGAATTGGCATCTTACTTTGGTAAGTACATCACTTACTTTGGTCTCCTGCTTCTGAACATGTCTTATATAACATGTGATACCTGAGAGAAGATAAAGCAGACTCTTCTTAAACGATGAGAGCCTTTCACAACTTCCAAATAAGTAGATGTTAAACTTTTACTCATAGGAGTTCCAAACACTATAGAAAGACAAAATCACATTGCAATATAAGCAAGAAATAAAAGAAAAAAATGTAAGTACTGTAGTGTTAAAGACCTTGTCTGTTAATGTTCTATTGTTTCTGTATACTACTATCAGCTTGTAGACTCAGGACTAGTTTCTTTTAATGGTGATGTTCCAACAGTACACAGAAGGTAAGGACTACTGCTTCACTCTTGGAATGTTTATTAATTTAAGGAGGACATTTGTTTTCTGTATATGTGGGAGTTCTGCTACATGCATTTAGAAAATTTAAATTCCTAATGTACCATTCAAGTTCTCATATATTTTTCCAATAAAAACCTACCAGTCCTTTGTTATGCTTGTTTCAGGACTAACACACTGACACTTAAAAACAGACACTTTAAAAAGCACCTGTATTTCAGGTGAGCACTCCAACAACATTCTGTATACATAAAATGAGGCACAAAACCACATAGAACACTGATTTTATTTTTTTCCTTTGAAACCTGCAGCCTTTAAGAAAACTGTAAGTATGGAAAAGTTACGTATACAATGAGTTTTAAACAGTACAAAGCACTTTCCTAGCTGTTTCTAGATATTCAAGCAGGAAAGGAAATAGGCTTCACAGAGTATAGGGTGCAGTGGTGAAGCTGTGACTGTAGTTATTGCTCCGGTACAAGAATTATCTATTGAATAATCCAACCATAGAAACCACTGTATACTCAAATTATATTATATGGTGTTGCACTTCCTCCATATCCTTCACTCTAAATCTGGGTTAATTAATTGAGAATGCCAAGATTGTTTCACTTCAGTGTGGGAATGATTTGACGGGTGGTATCCCTACCATGATGACCAGCACAGAGAATATAAACAGAAACTTCTGTAAATTACTCACACAATTTCTTTCTCATCTTATGGGCCTCTGAGTGGAACTGCAAATATGCTTTAGTCTTAGATAATAACACTACCAAGGGACTATAACAAGGACAGGAAACTACAAAGGTATGATCTGTATTCCTTTCATACCAATGAGCATGGTGTAATGGAAGGATCCCTGCCCATGAAAGGGTGGTTAAACTAGATGATCTTTGGAGGTCCTTTACAACTCAAGACATTCTATGTTTCTATGAATACATTGATTTTTATTGATACTTAAGCCTGTGAACCTTGCAGATTATTGTCTGTCTCTATGATATTTTATGTACTGAGATACAATAAGATGAGGCAGATTTCTGTTATTGCCTTAACATGAATGCTAGTGGCATTGTAAGTGATATTTTAAGAATATTTACTTTCACCTTATTAAATTTAATCTGCTGGATTCCTTCTGTTTGAGGAAGTTTTACATTGGACCACTGAATATTGTGATTTTAGTAAAAAAAAAAAAAAAAAAAAAAAAAAAAAGCAGTTATCAATATGAAGCTCATTGTTTAACATACTGGCTATTCTTTGTGTAAATCAAAACTACTTTCCTATTTAAAATAAACTTCTATGATAGCTAATAATAGAGTACTAAATTAACTACAGAAGTCTTTGAATTTTATGCTATTTCATGTGGAGGTCATTTCTTTTTATATTTTTTGTTTATTCTGATTCAGAAATCCTTATTAAACTTATGAAAGCCTACAAAGAAGGGAGACAGAATAGATCAATTTTTTAACCTCAAATTAAATTCACAGATCTGACAAGATAAAATAACAAAACCTGATCACTTTGCTGCTAAGCAAACTTCCCTACAAAAGACTGAATGAGAACAAAGAAAGAAGTCTAGATTATCACACACAGTTAGAACACTCATAATCCAGGGCAACTTCTCATTTTCAGGCCAAAATTAAGAAATAATTATTTAATTTCCCCAATGTTAAATCCTAATTTTGTTCTATTAATTACCTACATTAGTTGATTAAATGTGTCAGAGTCAATTATTTTCAGAAAATGCACTACACATTCCTAACCAGGAAACACAGACAGAGGTTTCATTCGTGCTGCTTAGTAAGAAGAATGGTGACTGACCAATAAGAACTTGCAAACAGTGCTCTGACAGTGTTTGGGAGATAGCTCACTGGAAGGAGCAGATAGTGCCCCAGAGAATCGTGAAGAGGAGTGAGAAAAATATCTATATGCAGTTTCAACAAACATAAAATTAAGTTAAAGTATTTTAGTCTGCAAATCAAATCTTTGTGGCATCAAAAGATGAAAATCGGCTTTATTTAAAATTGTAGGAAAAAAGCAACAAAAATGTTCACAAGATATCTGAAATGACTGGAGATCAGTATCCAAAAGTAAAATGAATAAGTAATCAAGGGGGGGGGGGGGGGGGGGAGAGAAGATTTTCTGGAATAATACTAATCATTTTCTCATCAAGGTTCAGTATGAATAGATGAGTTCTAACCAACAACACTGTAAATTAAAAATAGTAAATGAAATCAAATTTCACTTCTCTGGATGAACTTACACGTCTAGTGACTATATTAGGAATAGCACTCTGTTAATTCAAAAGCAAGATGCAGATTATATGGCATGAAGCAAGAATGGACCATTTTTTTTTTTGTATGTACAGTTACAACTCTGGCTTGTAATTGAAGCTGATTTAACTCAGTAACGTTGAGAAGGTTACCTCTTCTGTCAGTTGTCTTCTTCAGGCTCTGACTGATGGACAGCTGTCCTGGTTGTGGATCAGTTTCTGAGATCTATAGTTTACTGCGTGAAGTTTTAAGACAAATGAAAATCAAACTCACTTTTAAAAGGTTTTAAAAGAAATTTGAGCAGTTTAACATTTGGCACTACGCAGGTGGAGGACATAGACTCACAGTGTGACTTTGTCAGAAGCACCAGGATATGTTATTTAATTTTGCAGCCTTATTCTTAACTAAAAAGAACTTCTGTACCTTTCTAGTAAGATTTTTCAGTCGTAACTTGTATCTGAAGTAGTACTGTGAAAATCTGCATGGCCACCTCAATAAAACATTTGTCTGTTCCTTAATTGCAGTAAAAATTATACCACTGATGAGGTAATGTCTTAATATAAGAAGTTAAAGTAATTTTTACTCTAATCCATTTTTTTTTTTTTTTATGTTGTCAAAATGATATCAAAATGTTTTGTGTGAAAAGTATTTGAGTCCTGATAATGGTCATTGCTATGAAGTACATTAAATGCATAGTCTTTCTGAAGTACGTTACGACATTTTTAAAAGACTTTTTTTTTTTCTTAGCAATAAATTTGAATGGCTTATCTATGCTTAATTACACTTATCTGCATGAGAATACAATAGTTAATAATAACATAGTATCCGAAATTCATGTGGTAAAGCATTGTTACAAAACATTTGTGAAGTGTCTTAAAAGCTCTTCCTGTGATTATGTGGAATAGTATATCTATTGTTTTTCCACTGAAATCAGTCAAAGTTCAAGCACTGACAATAAAACAGCATTCACAGCCATTTACCCATTCTTCATGCAGTTTCAGACCTCATCAATCATTTTGACTTCAAGAAAAGTTCAGATCTATCCACATGAGTTTTATTCCAGTGAACATAAGTATTGTATTGGAGTGCCTTAGAAAAAAGAACTTCAATGTAAAATATGGTTGAACAACTGAAATGTATTTATCCTTCCTCTCTGAAATGTTATTGAAATGTGTTACTGAAATGTTTTCTTCTTTTTTCCCTCCTTAGTATGTATTCCTATTCTGAATTTCTCCTGTTGCTGCTGCTTCTGTACTCTCAAAAAGTGTGTCTTATATTCTAAACACCATGAAATCTGTTACTTGACCTGCTGACCTGTTTGCACTATAATTAAACAGGATATTTTTTTTTTCATTTTTGTAAAATGTGTCTCCTGAAGGAAATCTGTACCTCTAATCAGTAGAAGACTTTGAAGTAACTTTGTACTCAAAGTACTAAGACTTAAATGACTCAGTAAGGTTAAAAGAAGCAGACAACCAGTCATTAAAAAATGAAAGGATACATTGCCTTCCCAACAAACACCTGGGAAAGAAGGAGATTTTGAGACCTCATTAGGTCCAAAAACAGAGAGGTTCAGAAGCTGACTTTGATCACGTTTTCCTCAAAATATATCACAGATTAGTCCTTAACATCAGTCTTCAATTTTCATCCTACTCCTATAATCAGTCACTGTCCATTCCTTCTTTGGATTAAAATTTCTCACTGCTTGTCTTCCATCTGTTTCAAACTTCAGTGAAGATTAGTAGCTGACAGTGGTAATGAAGGTATGGAATCTCTTGGAAGGTTTTGAGTTTCATTGTTTTCTTTAACAGGACTTCTAGCACAGTATAAGGCCTTGTCCAAGGCTGACTGTAATAAACTGAAAATCTTCCGTCAACTACATTAAGTTTTGGAAAAAATCCAGGTTTTATATGTATTCACAATGTACAAAGTTGAATCTCACTTGCAACAATAAGATCTCATTATCCAGATCTTGTAGGTAATCACAGGGGACAGAAAATCATAAGCAGGATTCATGAGCCTTTTGAACTCAGCATGTAATAGGGATCTTAGAAAAGCAGCCATTCTGTGACAATTCTGAGCTGCAACTGGAAGCAAATCCTTCCGGTAGCTCTGAATCAGACACAATCACCATGTGACAGGTCATTACATCAGCCACTGATAAGAGGTTGCATGATTAGGGCCATTAGGGCATACACCTATCTAACATGGAATTTCATCCCTAGTATCAGAATAAAAATACAGCTGCATCACTGACTGAAGTGAAAAATGGATTGAAGGAAATTTTTCAAATACACAGGTGGAAGCTGTTATCCAGCTGCCACGAGTGTCTTATAAATACTTTCCCTATAATTTCTTTTGTTCTCTTAAATTATGGTTTGGTGGGAGAGTATATGTCAATGAACTGTGTGGCAAATAATAGTATTTTATATTATCCTCTTTGTCAGAGGTCATTTATAAAATAAATTCTTTAAGGAATTCTGAAAAGGGCAAATTACATTGATTACTTGCATCTAAAATAGGAAAAGAAGTACCCAAATAATGCAGCTGTCTGAGATAAAGAGTAATTTTTTTTCTAGTTCAAACAATACACCAATCTGTTGCACTGATGATTTCTTATAAGAATAAATAGTGGTTTTTATGGTTTTTAGTGGCTTTGTTATATAAATGATAACATTTTTTTTTCTTTTTAAAATCACAACAGGATGCTTAGAATGCTCCTGCAATATGCAACTTTTGCAGATTTTATTAAAGAGTCAGACTAATATCTTTCTAAAGACAGAACAGTCAATTACACCATAATTTCTAATTTGTTTAGGGAATTCAGTATACCTAAAATTATAATGATATATTGCTGTAGCCATTATGCAAAATTTGCACTTAGGTGTACAGACAGTGACCTCGTTTTCATTGCAGTTCTTTTATTGAGTTCCACAGCAATCTGGTACCAAATACAACACACAGTCTTATATAAAGGCTGAAAATTTGCACAGAATATAAAGTTCTCTTTTTTTACTCATAGATCTTTTGACTCACCTAAATCAGCATGGTCATTACTATCAAAATTTCTTCTGAATTTTTTTCTTCTTAGTATGTATTTTTAAACAAATCTTTCATTGATTCTAACAAAAGAATGCACAATATTCCGAGATATCACTGCATGCATTTTCTTATCTCCTAATGCATAATTTATCGGTGTTTACTGTCATCATCTGATCTCTGTACAACACAAGCCAGAAGACTTTCTTGAATTAAATCTGCCTTCAGTGACAATATGTTAGAAAAATATTCAAGATATTAAATTTATAATTGACAGAGGATGCGCCACAAAATCTGATAGCACAAAGCTGGAAATGTATATTTGCCATGGTTAATAGCTGCCATTGTTTTAAATCTTCACACTATTTCACATTTGAATTTTCCTGTTTCAGTACTAGCAAGGAAGTGTAACACATTGATCTTATCATAGAAACATAGAATGGCTTGTGTTGCAAGGGTCCTCAAGGTTCATCTGGTTCCAGCCCTGGTTCCACAGGCAGGGTTGCAAATCACTACATCAAGTACTAGATCAGGTTGCCCAGGGCCCCATCCAACCAGGCCTTGAACACTCACAGGGATGGAGAATCCACAGCCTCTCTGGGCAACCTGTTTCAGCACCTCACCATCCTCTCTGTGAAAATCTTCCCCTTGATGTCTAATCTAAATCTCACTTCCATTAGTTTAAAACCATTTCCCCTTGTCCCGTTGTTACCTACCCATGAAAAAGTTGATTTCCCTCCCATTTATAATTTCACTTAAATATTGGAAGGCTGTAATGAGGTGTCCCCACAACCTTCTCTTCCCCAGATGGAACAAGCCTAGTTCCTTCAGCCTGTCTTCACAGGAGAGCTACTCCAGCCCTCTTCTAATCTTTGTGCCCCCTGTCTGGGCCCACTACAAAAGCTCCACATCTTTACTTTGTTAAGGGCCCCAGACCTGGACACAGTACTCCATATGGGTCCTCATGAGGGCATAGCAGAGAAAGAGAATCACCTCACTGTCCCTGCTAGCTTCCCTTCTGTTGGCTTTCCAGGCTGCAAGCACGCACTCTTGTTTCATGTTAAACCATGACAAAACCATGACAGTTTTTCACCTACCAGGACCCCTAAGACCTTCTCAGTAGGGTGGTTCTCAAGTTCTTCCCCCAGTCTCTTTATGTGACTGGGATAACCCCAATCTGAGTGCAACACCTTTCACTTTGTTTTGCTGAACCTCATTAGGTTCACATGGGCCCACCTTTTGAGTTTATCAACATCCCTATCCATGGCATCCCTTCCTTCTGCTGTATCAACTGCAGTACTTGGTGCCATCAGCAAACTTGCTGTGGGTGCACTCAATCCCATCATCTATGTCATCGATAAAGATAGTAAAGAGCACTGGTCCCAAGACAGACCCCTGGGGGACACCACTGATCACTGGCCTCCAACTGGAATAAAGCCACTGACAATCCTACAGCTGCAACCTTCCAACCACTTCCTCATCCACTGAGTAGTCTACCCTTTGAATCTGTATCTCTTCAACTTTGAGATAAGGATGCAGTGTGGGGACCTTGCAGAAGTTCAGGTATATAACATCAGTTGACTTCAATTTGTCCACTGATGCTGCAACTCCTTCATAGAAGACCACTACTTCGATCAGCCACAATCTTCCTTTGGTGTAGCTGTGTTGGCTGTCACAGATCAACTGCTTGCCCTTCATGTGCCTTAACATCTCTTCCAGGAGGATCTGTTCCATGATCTTCCCAGGCACAGAAGTGAGACTCACTGGCCTGTAGTTCCCTGGGCCCTCCTTCCTCACTTTCTTGTAAATGGGAGTTATGTTTCCCTTTTTCCAGTCACAGAGGACTTCAACTGGCAGCCACAATTTTTCATATATGATGAAGAGTGACTCAGCAACTGTGTTAGCCAGTTCAATTAGGAACCTGGGATGCATGTACTCTGCCCCTTTAGACTTGTATAACTTCAGTCTCACAAGGCAGTCTCAGACTTGCTCTGCTTTTACAGTGGGGGTGAATTTGTTCTGCCAGTTCCCATTTAAAGGTTCATGGATGTGAGCTTCAGGGATGTGGGAAATATGAGAATTCTGGCTGCCATTGAAGTATGAAGCAAAGAACACACCAAGGACCTCAGCCTTCACCGTGTGTTGTAGACAATACTTTTTTTTTCTCATTTATCAGAGGAGTTACTCTCTCCTTGACCTGTCTCTTCTGACAAATGGACCTCTAGAATCCCTTCTTGTTGTTTTTAGCATCCCTTGCCAAGTTAAACTTCCATCTGTGCCTTGGCTTTCCTAATCCCATCTCTGCCTGGACAGCATCCCTGTATTCTTCCCTGGTGACATGTCCTTGTTTCCACTTCTTCACAAAAATAGATCTTCCAAGATACAATTGGTGGGGGCTGAATTTTGATTTGTCCTCATATGTATATATTATATGAAAGCACAAAATTCACTTCTAGGAACCTGTAAAGAAGATAATGGTGCAGAAGAATACCTGAAAGTTATGCAAGAAAAAAAAAAAGCATGTTAATATCTTTAGATAGCCTTACATTACATGAAGAGTTACATATCAACAACCTGCCTAAATCTCAATTTTGAGGGGAATAGAGGATGTGTCTCTTTTTTTCTTGTTTTTTTTTTTTTTTCCCCCTTTGTAAATGAAATACATAATCTTAGTTACATATGTTCTGATTTGAATAAAAAGGTTCATACTAACATTTGTTTCTGGAGTATAAGCAGACAAATCATCTCTCTGTGTGCTATCCTTGAAACTATGGTACCTAATCTAATATGTAATACCTGAAGGCAGCAATTTATTAACATTTGGAAAAAGTGAGATTTAATATTGCATAGATTAGGGAAACCTTTGGGAAAAAATTATTACGCTGTTTCAGTTTAGCGCAACATGAATTCCTAGACATGGATCTCAATGTTTTAGCAAGTAAAAATGTGTACTGAATTCATATATTTCCCAGGCAGTCATTTCCCAGCGTGTGATCTACTTCTAGCTCAGCTAGTATGATCTGTTCAGCTGGAAAGGTGAAAAATGTATTCATACTATTTGCAAATCACAGTCTCACAATTTTTACTTGTTCTTTTTAGATTTTCAGTAAATATTTGCTATAGATATATGTAATTGACAAAATACATTTATTTCAGAAAAGGTTAATTTCATCAGTTTTGGCTGGAAGGCTTCCTCTTTCCCCCTTTTTTTTTGAGAAAGGTATCAGTTTTCTCCGGGTCATCAACTTACTCCCATAGATGCAATCATGGTAAGTTTTGAAAAAGTGATGTCATGACTGAGCACACAGAGTACACCCTTCAGAAATGCACTAACATTTATGCCACATTAATGTGTAAAGATTATTCATAATTTATTACTAACAATTATTACGTAACTATAAATTATTAGTAATACTTGGCATTAAAATTAAGAAGTGCTTTGAATATCATAACTTTAACAATAGAGTCATAGTATGGTTTGTATTGAAAGGGACCTTTAAGATCATCTAGTTCCAACCCCTCTGTTATAGGCAGGCATATCTCCCGCTAGTCCAGGTTGCTCAAAGCCTCATCCAGTCTAGCCTCCAGGGAGGTGGCACCCACAGCCTCACTGGGCAAACTGTTCCAGTGTCTCACCACCCTCACTGTAAAGAATTTCTTCCTGATATCCAGTCTAAATTTATCCTCTTCCAGGTTAAAGCCATTTCCCGTCATCCTGTTCCTACATGCCTTTATAAAAAATCCTGCCCCAGATTTTCTGTAGGCCACCTTCAGGTACTGGAAGGCTGTTATAACGTCTCCCCAGAGTCTTCTCCAGGCTAAAGAGCCTCAGCTATCTCTGCCTGTCCCTGTAGGGCAGGTGCTCCAGCCCTCTGATCATCTTCATGACCCTCCTCTGGAACTGTTGGAGCAGGTTGTGGATGCCACCACCCTTTATCCAAGATATTGATAACGTTTAGAGCGACATAAAGGTTAGTTTGTTTATTAAGGGTATGCTCTGAGGCAGTCATTACATCACTTTTTCAAAAAAAAGAAAAAAAAGTTATCCTTGGAATTTGAAGATGATCCTTTTTTGTTATCAGAGCAAGTTCAGCATAAATCACGTGTGCGTAGTAAGACGTAGAAAGGAAAACTAAAAGGACACCATCATAAGCAAATGATTTCAAAGCCCAGTGAAATAATAAATCTGAGTGATAATCAAGTATAAAGGAGGAAAAGAACAGTAAATGCAAGATGGCTCACAGGCTATTTAAATGCAGTTTTTTAAATTCATATTTGAGGCTCATTTCCCAGGCCAGAAAATATAAATATAAACAAGCCAACGAAACCAACAAAACAAACAAAAAATACCCTAACAAAAACAACAAAAGAACTTGAAACAAATGTGGACAATACCAACACTAGAGACACGATGGAAGACAATTTTTCAAAAAACAACACAAACTGTAGGAAAGATTTAGTTCTGAGGAGACAAACACAAAAACACCACCTTTATTGTGCTTATTTATAGAGAAATAGCTGTATAGTTCCCCAGAGAATTTGGCAATTTTTCTAAAGAGCCATCACTTTTCAGATGTACAAAAGGAATAGAAGATAGGTAACAAGGAGCTAAAGATATATAATGTGCTTCTACAGAATGGATCCTGGGGAAAATACAGAGAAGCTAAAGTTGAAGGACACATGACCCCTGGAGGTAGCTAAAAGCAAAGATTGGAAGCAGTGGATAATGAATTTCCTCCAAGGTTAGCCCTTCAGAAACTAATCATTAACTACTGAACATGTTTAATTAAACAAAAATTTATCTAGCAAATAAGAATTCCATTCTGTAGCTGAATGGACATACACTACGAGCAGCTAAATCTTTTGATTATTCGAACTGTAAGTATGACCATAACCACCATTATGTTGCTAAAAATAAATGCAACAATATGAGCAGATCAGTTTAATTATCTTCTTTTGGCATCATACTGTTATTGCATTAATAATTATTTTGTTGTTATAATGTTTTAATAGTGTGGAATAATATGTTTTAAGACTCAGAATCTGCTGAATAAAAAAAGAGTATGCAAAATGTTTAATCTAATAACTGGGTATAATTTCCTGATCCAAAAACATGCAGTCTTAGAGAATAAGCATTCATCACATTATAAATAGTGACTTATCAACTCTTTATAAGAAAATAAAAGGAGTATAAGAAAACAAAAATCTAAATTTCTAGGAAGAATTTGTCATCCCTACTGCTGGAACAAGCTGATCTGAAAATTTACAATTAACCAAATATTTCAGAATACAAGTGTTCCATCTTCTTCTGTCAAATTAATCAGAAAAGAATTAAAAATGCCTGAATCTGCATGACTCTGAAAAAAAAAAAAAAAAGACAGCTGTATTCAGTCATAGAAAATTATTTTCTCTTATATTCTCTTTATACATATGAGTACGCATATACGGAATTATGTCTTTATTGAAGCAAATAAAAATTTAGCAATCTGCCATGGAGGAAGTCATGGATAAGGACTACTTAAACCAGTTGCAAGGCATACATCACAATGAGCCATATACAAATCTGTGGGACTGGAATGGGGACAGTTCATGTGCTGAGGGGTCTCAATAATGTCACTCCAAAACGCCTGGCCTATTATCTTTGAAGCAACAGAGCAATCAAGAAAGGTGGTTGATGACTGCTCTTGTACAACATATTTGATTAAATGATTTGGAGTTCTGATATTCTTGGCTAAGGATTTGCAGTCTTTAATCATTGGAAAGGAAAATATGAGAATGTGAGGTGATTCCCGAAGCCCTCATTTCTCCTGTGAAAAGGGATTTTTCCATTTCCATTTCCATTTCCCTTTCCATTTCCATTTCCATCTCCATTTCCATTTCCATTTCTATTTCTATTTCTATTTCTATTTCTATTTCTATTTCTATTTTCATTTCCATTTCTTTTTGTTTACAATTCACATTTTATTGGGGGTAAATATTTTCTAATCATCTCTGTTGTGCAGAAAGAGTTACTAAATAAGTAATGAAGAAGTATACCAAGTCTTGGCCAATTGCTGTAAAATGGCTTTAAGAAAAAAAGCAGAACATCCACATCTTGTCATATCTTTAAGGAGGAGTTGTTTGGGATATGGCAAGATTCTTGTAGAACTAAAGGAATAGTAACCAGCATTGCTGGGCCCATCATAAGTATATCAACTGCTCTGAAACACCTAGCTAGAGTACTGGGTTTATCCTGTCATCTAAACATACATCAAAATATCTTGTACAATCATGCCTTGAACATCTGACTGCTATATTTATGGAAAAATTGCTCAGACGTCCTTGGAAGTTTCTGATGACTATCACTGGTGGAAGAGCTTTCACTTTGTTTCTTTTGCCACTCTCAAGGTGAAGAAAAAGAAAATGGAATGCTGGAATATATGTATTAAAACAATATTGGTGCAAAACAAACAAACAAAAACCTTTTTTTTTTTTTTTTTTTTTTAAGTGTCATCTCAGTGATACCTAGAGTGTCAGAAATAAATGTGAAGAAATAAATGAATGTCAAATCCATGCTGTCAAAGCAATCCACACATTTTTGTTCTAGCACACTGTTCTAAAGAAATAAGCTAAGAATAGTAGGTGTACTGCATAACATTTACATAGAAAGGATTATGTGTGCTTACAAAGACAGTATTTGTTTTCGTTTACGTACCCAAGCTTTACAGTGAAAAATGAGTAGGCAATGAATCACAGATAAAATACATGATACAGAGGTCAAAATAGTCATGTGTAAATTATGTTCTTTTGTAACAGAGATTAACTGCTTAAGCACCAGAATCATCAGATAGATACATGTCTTCCTCTCAGAAATTACATTAAAAATGCATTTTTAGAAGAAGCATTTCCGCTATGAGTCCTCTAATTTCAGTTTGTTCTTTATCACTGTGATACGTTAAATTATTATTGCTACAAAAATTGTGCAGAGGCAAAATTATTGGCCAGTATGCCTCCTAGAAATACTGAAAGACAATTCTAACACTGATATTTCGAGTTCTGAAACCAAGTATACAAAAAAGTTACACACATTTTCACCTGGGAAAGAAAATTGAGGCAGCTAGGGATATTGTTTGATTTTTTATTGGAAAATGCTTGTGCACAAGGGCAATGGGCAGTAATGAGAGAAGAAGGAGGGGAGGGTCAGAGGGAGATTTCAAGAAAATTGGAAGTATTATTAGGGGAATAATAAGCATAAGATCCTTACTAAAATACTCTTAATTCTTAGTATGACTTGATACAGAGTATGAAGCTGCATGGGAAAGCAAGGCAAAACACACAAACAGCAATAACAAAAACAATACACCTTATTTTGATCAACTTTTTTTTTTTTTTTTTCTCACTGTATATTGATTCCGATTTTATAAACAGTGAATTCTTGATCATGAAATCATGAGTCTGGAGTTTTAACATTACACTTAACTTTCCTTTCTTTAAGACTGCAGATTGCTTTGAGAACTACAGTCATTCCAAGAGTCTGATGACCTGATTTGTTTTTTTTAACTCCTTCATCTCCACTATTGTCCTCTGTTTTGCCTGGTAAGCTTCTTCTTAAAAGTGGATATTGTGCTGTTTATTATTATTATTAAACTTTATATATTTTTTAATGTAGCTGAGTGGTCAGCATAAAAGATACAAATAGGAGATCTGGAGATCATCAGCTTGGTTATCTTGAATCCAAAGCAGGAAAAGAACAGCAACAAAAAAAGAAAGAATAAAAAAGATTAAAAAAAAAAACAAAAAAAAAACCAGAAAAAATACCCACAACAAAACCAACATCAGAAAACAGAAAAAAAGAAATAATAGAAAACCAACCAACAAACCAATGAGAAAATGAGCAGTATTGTAAATTCTTGATCACGTTGTACTGTTAAGGAAAAAAATTAAAATGTCTCATGCTCCACATTTATTTTTTTACATATTTTTGTTATCAGTACTAATGCTTCTAAGTAGTATTTTTGCGGTACATCCAAAATCTGATATTTTAAGAAAAAGGGAAGAAAATAAAAGGGTGTATAGAAAAGCTTATTAGGATGCACATCAGGAAGTGTTTGAGGTTTCAGTGAGTGGATAAATTCACCAATATTTCAACTTCCTAATACTTATCCTTTGTTTTACTGCTAGAATGAAAGATAAGCAGCCTATGGTGTGTTCCATGAAAATTAAATCAGTGTTTCTTTCTCTGACAGATTGACTGAAATTTCATTAACATTTTAATTATATTTACAGAAATAAATGTAAATAAATTCTAAACTTATAAAGCTTTGGGTTTATGAAAAGTGAAATAGTTTTAAAGAGATGAATTTTGAGATTTGTAAGGAAAGCAGCAACTTGTTTCTTGAGGTGGTGGATGAACAGATAATATTTTAGGAAGTTTACTAAAGGAAAGTTTACTACATATAATAACGTGTTTGTGTTCTATCCTATCCTATCTTATCATATATTATACACTGCACTATATTATAGATCGCACTACATTACATTATATTATGTTATATTGCATAACATTTCCTCAATTATATTATAATTTTCAATGGTAGTAAAAAAATTGCATCTTTTGTCTACTAAAAGCTAAGATTTTTGAATAATAAAATCATAAAAAATATAGAGTTCATGGCAGTGCATAATGCAAGCATTAGAGAACTTGGAAATGTTAACTAATAATTTAAGATAAAATATTAAATGATGAAACTGTTAAGCATCCCTTTGAAACTATACAGAAAAATAGTTTTTGGATTCATTAACCATTACCTTGGATGTTAAAAACTAGATATGTATATCAATCATTCTAAACTTCCTCAACAGTTATTGTAAAGAAATGATCGTGTCAAGAAAGATCTTTTTCCAATTTTAAAAAATGTGTATATAATTGCAGAAATCTTCTTGAAAAGCTTTTAGGGATTCCTGCTGACTTTAAAGGGTTTGAAGCATCTGAAGACAAGTAGAATTAAAAATAAAATAAACAAAAGAAAATAAAAATGAAAGGTCTCTGAAAGATGGTTGTATGACTTTAATATTCTAGCCCTTCCCGTTCTACAAAAGTAGTATTTCACATGCTTTTGATAATGTTATTGACATGAAGTTAAGCCTTTCCATACAAGTTAGATTATCTCTTCTGCTCCAGAGTCAGAATATCAATACATTCATCTTGCTTCATTTCTGAGATAAATTCAGAAAGCACAGACAAAACACTGGACTTTGAATCCAGCTACAGGAGGTTATCTGCTTAACTAAGATCTCAAGCATATCTGGATCAAAAACTGTTATTCCGTGCTAGTCCCATATTTTCACCAAAAAGGTATCTGTAGAAAGAATCTTTACGCTTTTATACTTGTAGTGATGTATATGTCCACAAGTTCTTGTGGGAATCAAGGAAGCTGCACGATTGCAGAAAGAGTAGATTGTAGAGAAATAAAAGAATAACAAAGAGTGACTTGGTCTGCATGAAGCAGTAAATGAAATAGATCACACAGGGATGTGTACATTTTCATGTTTTCTGTTATGCTTCTTTTGAGAAATATATGTCAGTGTAGGAAGTAGCAGAAAGAATTAAAACTGTAGTTTTGCTCTTGGATTTGTGCTGGGAAGAAATCCTTTGTGAAAGTGCTTTTTACATGAAATGATGACTGCAGTAAGGAAGGATTCATTAGATCACTGGAAGTTTTATTTAGTATTACTTGAGATGTAGAGACACTGAAGAGTGTACTAAAAATCAGCTGTATTCTCAAGACACATTCATTGGATCAAGCCTCCTATATTTTACTAGAATTAAATAATCCTATGCTGCTCTGGTGCCCCTTAAACTTGAAAGCTAACTGGTGGCCAGTGTAATAAGATTGGGTTAATAAGATGGACAGTTGGTTGAATATGAGCCAGCAGTGTGCCCAAGTGGCCAAGAAGGCCAATGGCATCCTGGCTTGTATCAGGAATGGTGTGGTGAGCAGGACTAGGGAAGAAATCCTGCCCCTCTACTCAGCATTGCTGAGGCCTCACCTTTAGTACTATGTTCGGTTTTGGGTACGTCAGTGCAGAAAGGAAGTTGAGATGCTGGAGCAGGTGCAAAGAAGGGCAACAAGGCTTGTGAAGGGCTTGGAGAATATGCCCTATGAGGAATGACTGAAGGAACTGGGGCTGTTTAGTCTGGGGAAATGGAGGCTGAGGGGAGACTTTATTGCTCTCTTCCAATATCTGAAAGGTGCTTACAGCGAGAGTGGGGTTGGTCTCTTCTCAATGGTGACAGGTGACAGGAAGAGGGGAAATGGCCTTCATTTGCACCAGGGTAAGTTTAGGTTGGATATCAGGAAAAACTTTTTACAGAAAGGGTTGTTAAGCACAGGAATATGCTTCCTGTGATTGAGTCACCACCCCTGGATGGGTTTAAAAACCATTTGGATGTGCTCAGGGACATGATTTAGCAGTGGATTGTTAGTTAGGGTAGTATGGCCAGGTTGTGGTTGGACTCGCTGATCTTTAAGGTCTTTTCCAACGTGAGAAATTCTATGATTCTATGACTCTAAGATTGGATCAATTATATTACTTGCTTTTCTTCATCAGTCTGCATCGATCTATTGTGTCACTGTTTTATATTAATATTCTAGTCTCGTTGAGGCAAGGACTATCTTTTTCTGTTACACTTGTGTAGCACTTAACATGAGTAATTTATTATTCAAGACGAAGATTCTCTGACACCACAGTAGTAAAAATTACTGTAATTTCATAATTCTTTATGAAACAATTCAAAATTATTGGCAAACAGACTGCTCTTCAGAGCCTAAGGATGCTAAACAAATTCATGTGAGGCAAGGCTCAGTCAGACAATTTGAGCGATTCACTCAAACAATGCAAGATTGGGATGTAATTGCTGCCAGAGCATTTGGCAAATGTGTAAAATGCCAATTCCTGCTGGTTCCCAAAAAAACCTGAGCAGTTCCTTGGCTCCTGTTTTGATTGCTCTGGTTAGAAAATGAAATCAATTCTTCTGTAAAAGGCTAAAGTATAAAAGTAAAATGATGTTAGGAAAATATCCTGGGTGACAGGACTTTTGGAAAAGATAGAGCTGGTTATTGACTTTGAAATATCTAAAGTTACATGAGGAAACGAAATACTAAAATTAGAAATGTGTTTGAGCATATGAAATCAACAAGTGCTAAATATTTCTAGAATATACATCACACGTAATCTTACCTTGTAATAGATGATCTCAGAAACAGAAAAGCCTAAACTTTCATGAAAGTGCCAGAATTAAAGGGTTTAACATGGACTACTTTACATGAACCGTATTTTGCGTTCCCACTCCTCCAAACAATCATTTATAAAGGTATTTTTGAGAGGTCACATTTTACTGTGGTGACATTTTCTGCTAATGGATGCTGCAAATCAGCCAATCCTGGTCCCCTTTATCATCCCCACAATTCCCAGGCTCATCAGTGGGTCCTGCCTCATGCTCGCCAGCAAACGAGTACTTGTCATTTCTTTCCCAGGGGAAGTAACTGAGTCTCCATTCTGCAGCTCCTCAACCCTTCCTGAAGGCAGCCTCTTACCCACTTATGCCATCCAGCAGCTGGGACCCTATTATGGGCAGCTGCAGTGGGATTTAACAAGGAGACAGCATGGGCTGTGAGGATGAATCTCAGGGTTAAGTCAGATCAGTATATGGACTGATCATGGCTGCACGTAGCCAGATCCTGTACCTCTGTCTGCCTGTTTCCCTTCTGATGCTCCCAGTCCTATCACCTGAATATTCTATTCTACATTTTACATTATCCTCCTGGCATTCTGCTCAAAGGTTTCAAGACCCCATACTCTTGTTTCCTCTTTCTTATATCTTAAGAGATCCAGGATGACTCTCTCCAGAGCTTTGCTCTGGGGCTTCCTAATGTCCATACATGACAGAATGGGAGCTTTTCATATTTGGCATTGTCTTTGCTGTCCCATGAGTGTCAGATTAGCATCTATGTGTCCATTTGATTTTCACTTCACTTTTTACACTCCTTTACACTGAAAAAATAAAATACCTGTAACATTTCTAGTCTATGACACAATTTTATGAAATATTTGAAACTATGAGCAATAGGCAAATCTAGGAATCAATAAATAATGAGATTTATTGCTCACTATATATGACTAACAGACCTCAGGAGAAGTACAGCACTTTCTATCTATCCCAAGACATCTTGAATAGCTTTGAGTATGCAAAATGTCATATAAGTCCACTGTTAGCAAAACTCTCATTGTGAATTATTGTAGATTATAAAAATAAATAAAAACTGTGAATGACGATGTGAGCAAAGGCTAGGAGCAAATTAAGTGCAATACAATGAAGGAGAATTTGTTCTTTATTTATTATCTCTCCCTTCTTCTTCTCTGCCCTGTCCTCCCCCCAAAAGTCTATTCCATTAGCAAAATTACGTTAAAGGCATGAAAATTAATTTGAGCATTTTCCTTATCAAAATCTGTCTCAAATACTTTTGAATCTCGTCAAAGATGTTAGCTGAATTTAAGCATAACTATTTTTTCTGTGTATAATAATTGCTCCTTAAGAAATGAAATAGACTTTACAGATGAGTCTCGGACTTTCTTCAGAATAAGGATACTATACTAGCCCTCTGTATGATACTTTTCTCAATGGAAATGTGATTTGAATGAAGGATTTTTGCTGCAACCATATAAAACACAGTAATGAATATGTATTATAAAGTGCTGTAATTTAGATAAGTACTTTGGTGATTTCCAGTCTTGCAATTCAAAAATTAATGTTTTTATGAAACAAAGGAATTGATTCATTACATGTTTAAATGAAAAATATTGCATAAAAAGACAGTCTATAGGAATCCCTTATGATGTTTTGGAATAGAAATATATTTCCCTTTATTTCCATCTGTTATGCATATGGTAAAATTCTTATACGCATAGAAGCAATTTTGGTAACAGTGAATTCTGCTGATAAATGAGTATCGTAATGGTTTTAAATTATGACAAGACATGAAAACTTCCTCTTTATAAATGGAGTGACCTGTAAATGAGACAATGTGTTTTTCTGATAAAATTATTAAACTTTATCATAATCGCCTTCTTTCCCTGTATTTGATAAACACATTTTCTCAGGGAGGAAAAGGTAAATGGGAATTGGATCTTAGATTATATAGTTATGGACACTTTTCTGTTCTCAGTAACCATTAACTGAAAGATCATATTTGGCTGATTGGTAGACATCATTGTTTTTTGTTTTCTGAGTTGATGTCCTATGAATTTAATTCAATTTGTTGGAAATATTTTGTGTATCAGGATGCTCAATCTTGTACATTATCTGCTTTTCTCAGTTTTCTCTTTTTTTTTTTTTTTCCTATGGGTACTTCAATTGCTGTGCAATTTCTAATTTGCAGCTCAACGTTCCAAAGGCTTTTTAGTCTGATGTCTTATAGCCTGCTACAGCTCCTTGAACATGTATGCTATGTTTTTCACTATCCC
The DNA here is from genome assembly GCA_030625065.1 of Alectoris magna. Lineage (NCBI taxonomy): Eukaryota > Metazoa > Chordata > Aves > Galliformes > Phasianidae > Alectoris > Alectoris magna. The sequence goes on from CM060560.1 coordinate 70,031,037, forward strand.
TAGATAATTTCCTGGTCTCTCTTGCCTTCCACATAACTCTCTCTTTGTTACCACTCTTTTACTGATTTGCATTTTTCTGGCTAGCTCTCATTTTGTTATCTTGTGTATATACTCTTCTAATCTCTGCAGGTAATCACTGTCTGCTTAACCAGTTACCTTTATTTTTGAGTCTTGTTTAAAATAAATCCGAAAAAACACCAAAGTGATTTTTTAATTAAAACATAACATAAAAGTAGGGAAGCCTTTATCTCTGAACTGCAGCAATACAGTTTATGTCTTAAGCCTTATATTGTGTGTATAATGATTATCATAAAGAAGATAACATAGTTGCTAAGTCTTAGGGATTGCCAACTGTTGTCAGTTTGGTGGCTTAGGGAGGTTCTCCTGCCCTTGGCGAAATGATGCAACCATTGTTATTCAATATCTGCAGGTCCACCCAACAGCAAAGATGACCACATCATCTCAACTTATACACAGAAGTTCACTCACAGACATATGTGTACTACAGTAACACAGGTGATTACATAAGTCAACACAAGGCAGGGCAGAACTGTAAAAGCAATTCTAGATCTTTGCAGCAAGTGGTTTGGGTGTCTTTTAGAGTAGCAGCTGGTTAACAGATAGGAAATAAGTGTTTAGAAGTAAGTGATTTTTTACCAACTGTAGAAGAACTACTAGAAGTACAATCTGAATGTTTGAACTGGAATCATTTCGGTTAAACATATTGCTACATTTTCCAGAAAGAAGGATAATAATGAAAGAACACAGGAAATGACTCAAATTTGGTTAGGACAGCCATATCTAACAATGATTGGCAGATAAAATTCAGTGTCAGGAGGTCATGTCTATTTATTTACATACAGCATCAGACTAAATTGTCACTAAACATAAATAAAGGTACAGCAAAAACTGAATTAAACTTTGTTAAAGCAGTTGCAAGTGCCAAAACTCTCTTAAATGCTATTTCTTTTAATTTTTCCTTTGAATAAAAGATGATTTTGGAAAACATTTTTGATCACATTTATTAATCTATTATTGTACTCAATATTGTGTCAAATTTGTTTTCACAGAACTATGGCTATGGTTTGACTATGGCAAGGGAGAGGGTCCACCACAGTTTGAGGCATGCAACATCTGTGTCTTTCTCATACAGAGTTACACCACCAGTCAATCTCCCGCTCACACTCTCAGATGGTTCTTAATCTCTCTACCTCTTCCCTAAGCTCCACCACCAGGCTGAGCAGCTCGTCCACCTGCTTGCACCTCATGCAGGTGTCATCCTTCCCATCCTCCCCCGGAAGCAGCAGGCTGTGGCGCTCCCTGCAGCCAGAGACCTGAACCTCTGCATTTCTGGGCAGGACCTCTGTCTGGGTCGCCACAGTCTTCTTGAGGCAAGCCTGCTGTCTGGTAGAGACATGTTTGAAGCTGTGGCCTCAGGGTCTGTCAGGAGAGCTGGCCTCCTGAGCAAAGGCAACAACACTGACATGTCCTACCACAAAACCCAAACAGTAAAGTTGCCTTAACAATCTTCCCTTCCCCCCCAAAAATGTTTGATTACCAATACACCAAATGCACACATAGACAGGTATTTTAGGATACGCAGTACTATATATTACTATGTACATACTCATAGAAGTTACATAATTATTACTACTCCAGATTTGAATGATATCCTCGTTGATATCTTGGAAGATATTTTATTAAATTTAAAATAATTCTAACTTAATTAACAAAGGCAAGCACAAAAAGGCACAAGTGCAGCTGAAGGTTTAAAGTATAATCAGAAATGTACCTTGGTTATAAATTAGATATAAATCCATTTAGAGGATTGGCATAAGAAGTATATTTGCCACCATGATCATCATTCAGAGATTAAACCCCTGGCAGAAAAAAAGGAGTTCAGAATGCAGTCAAACACATGATTAGGTCATCATTTTGTTTCTATATAGTTCATGTCTGGTGGCAGCCATCTAGACTGCTAAAATATTGCCCTTGGCAAACAGAAGATAGGATGTCTTCTAAATTTCAAGTCCAACCTCATTTGAAGTGATGTCTTGAACTAAAAATGACATTTTTTCCTTCTCAGAAACCTGCAATGCTGGCCTTACGATCAGGAAGAAAAAAAAAGAAAAAAAAAAAAGAAAAAAAAAGAAAAAAGCTCTTTCTGATTCGTTAGAACCATTATAGAGAGACTGAAGTCTATTGAATAAAATTTACTGAAATATTCATGTCACCCTGAATTTCTTGCACTGGTAGACCAATCTATCCAATCATGGGTTTGTTAGAGGAAATGAGATAGAATACCATTGTCTTGAATGAGAAAATACACTGTCTTAAACTTATCAAAGTAAGGAAGGACATTATACATAGGAAGATCACAGAGCAGATCCTCCTAGAAGCTGTCAGGGCACATATAAGATGAAGAGGTGATCTGAGGCAGCCAGCATGGCTTCAACAAGGGCAGATCTTGCCTGACTAATCTGGTGGCTTTCTATGGTGGAGGGTTGGCATCAGTGGACAGGGGAAGGAAGAAGGATATCATCTATCTGGACTTCTGCAAAGCCTTTGACATGGTCCCTTACCACATCCTACTCTCAAAATTGGAGAGGCATGGATTTGAAGGATAGGCTGTTTGATGGATTAAGAACTGGTTGGCTGGTTGCAGCCAAAGGGTTGTGATTAATGGTTCTGTGTCTGGGTGGAGGCTGGTCACCAGTGGTGTGATGCTCTTCCACATCTTTATCAGTGGAATAGACAATGGAATGGAGGGCACTCTCAGCAAGTTTGCAGTTGACACCAAATTGAGCAGTACAGTCAATACATTGGAGGGAAAGGAAGCCATCCAGAGGGACCTGGACAGGCTGGAGAAGTGGGTCCATGTGAATCTAATGAGGCTCAGCAAGGTCAAGTGCAAGGTGTCGCACTTGTGCCAGGGCAATCCCAGGTATTTATACAGACTTGTAGAAAAACTCCTTGAGAGCAGCCTTGTGGAGAAGGACTTGGGGGTCCTGGTAGAAAAGAAGCTGGACGTGGGCCATCAGTGTGTGCTTGCAGCCTGGAAGGCCAATTATATACTGGCCTGCATTAAAAGAGAAGTGCCCAGCAGGGAGAGGGAGGTGATTGTCCACTCTACTCAGCTCAGAGGTACTCAGAGGCCCCATCTGGAGTACTGTGTCCAGGCCTGGGGCCCCCAGCACAAGACGTACATGGAACTCTTGGATCAGGTCCAGAGTAGGGCCACGCAGATGATTAGAAGGCTGGAGCGCCTCTCCTATGAAGAGAGATTGAGGGAATTGAGTTTGTTTAGTTTGGAGAAGAGAAGGCTCTGGGGAGACCCCCCTTCCAGTACTTGAAGGAAGTGTATAAACAGGAGGGATAGCGACTGTTTACGTGGACTGATAGAGCTGATACAGATAGGACAAGGGGAATGGTTTTAAACTAAGATAGATAGGAGATTTAGGTTAGATATTAGGAGGAAGATTTTAGGGATCTACCACTCCTTTGTCCTTGAAGACAGTTTCCCTGTGGGTTTTTTGTTTTGTTTTTTTTTGTTGTTTTTTTAACTAACTCCCTGAAGAGCTGGAATTTGGCTTTCCTAAAATTCATCATCCTGATTGTACACTTTGTCTGTTCCATATCCCTCAGGAGTGTGAACCATTGTACGATCAATACAGTCCAGACTCTCAAATCCTGATGTCACCAATCAGTTCACCTGCATTGGTGAGCAATGGATCCAGTTCTACATCCTCCCTGGTAGGGCTGTTATCTACATGGCTCACAAAGTTATCTTTAATACATTCCCAGAGCCTCCTGCATCATCTCTAGCTTGCTGCACATTCCAGCAGATGTCAGTGTGGTTGAAATTACTCAACAGGACAAGAGCCTAAGATTGCAATGCCTCTTGTAGCTGGAGGAAGAAGGCTTCATCAGCACACTCCACTTGATCAAGTGGCTTGTAGTAGGCTTCAGTCACAGAGATCTTGTTGTTGACTCAGTCTCTAACTCTCACCCATAAGCTTTTGACTTGCTTGTGGCCTTTCTTCAGGGACAGCTCTACACATACTATTCCTTCCTTAATGTAGAGGGCTGTGGCTCCTCCCCTCCTTCCTTGACTGTTTCATCTGAATAAATTATAACTGTCAAAAGCCATGCTCCAGTCATGGGAACCATTCCACCAGGTTTCAGTAATGGCAAATATGCCATGATTTTCTAGGAGCATGGTGACTTCCAACTCTTCTTACTTGTTTCCCAAGCTGCATGCATTAATATAGAAGCAATTGTCTCACTCCAATTTATAGGAGGGAGAAGAGGTTCTTTGGTATGTGTATACCCAGCACGAGATTAAGAAACAACGGTTCAAAGGTTGGTCCGATCAGTTTATTACAAATCTTAATCAGGGAGATGGGGAAGGGGAGGACGGACGATTTAGGGTGATGGGGAAGGGAAGGCAGGCGATAGAAAAGATAGAAAGAGGCAAAAATTGCATAAAGCAGGGATAGTCGCCACCAGGATCTAGCAGTGGTCCCGTTGCAAGACTTTCTGATGGTCCGAGGCAGAAGCGCGGTGGGGGAGAGCAGCAGAGTGGCTGGCCAGAAGCAGCAAGCCAGTGCGGTGCGGAGCAGGTGGTGGAGGAAGCAGCAGGGTCTCAAGCAGCAGGCTGAGGAGAGTGTTGGCAGCAGCTGAGCAGCAGCAAGGGATCTGAAGCCAGATACCTTTGCATTCTTCAGCATGCAAGCATCACGTTGTGAGGAATCTGTGGCTTGTTCTTCTTCAGCATGCAGGTCTCACATTGTCTTCAGCATGCAGGTCTCACATGGTGAGGAATCTGTGGCTTGTTTTTCTTCAGCATGCAGGTCTCACGTTGTGAGGAATCTGATGTCAGAAAACCCTCTCTTGTTCTTCATGGTCCCTGATCCCTCTTTTATCCTCCCTTTTTCCTGCCTACGTGACATCCCTGGGTTCCCCCCCTGAAATCACAGAATCTTCCTCAAGATAAGCCCACACAAAAGACCGCTTCCCGGACATTCACCTGCAGCTTATCTGTCTCTCTCTCGTTGCCCCTGGCCTTGTCCATCTGTGTCCCTCAGACAAAGGATTTCTCAACCCTTGCCCAGGACTTGCTTGGACTTGTTCATCTGTGTCCTTCAGCAAGCTTTGAGTCAATGGTATAAAAGAATAATCTCTTACACACTTCAGCTGGGCAGCTGACATTGTCACCTTGCCAGAGGATAACTCCTTAATTCCTATGAATTTCACCTGATTTTCTTTACTGTCTTCTCCAATTGTCTCAGTGGTCCATGGGTCATTGTCATGCAAGTTCAAGTGTGTAGCAGTGTTGTCAGCACATCTCAGAGCAGCAGGTTGAGACCCTCATCAAGCATCCTGTCCTTCTAACCTAGCTATGCTCTCCAACACCTCATTGTGGGCAGTCTCACTATTACTCCCATCTCACTTCAAACTTAGTTTAAAGACCTATCAATAAGCCCTGCTAACTTTTCCCCAGGGACCCTTTTACCCCTTGGAGAAAGGTGAAATCTATCTTGTACTTGAAAGCTCAGTGCCACGTAGGCCATCCCATTGCCAAAAAGCCCAAAGTTTTGCTGGTGGCACAAACCACAAATCCTAGCATTTATGGATAGGATCCTTGCATTTCTTTCAATGATGTCCTTATCTACTACAAAAAAGAAAGAAGATGACTTGCAACCTTGATTCCTTCAGCAGACATCCCAAGGCTCTGAAGTCTCTTTTGATGGCCCTTGAATTACTTTTAGCTTTCATCACCTCGGAAGTGAAAGAGCAGTAAAAGGGTTGGTCACACCATGCTAAGCAGTTTCTTGGTGATATTCTTCACCTGCAGCCCCATGAAAGTAGCAGACTTCCTTAAAATGAGAGTTGGGTATACTGGGCATCCAGTTCCCCATAGGGAGGAGTTGCCTACAACTAACAATTGTCTCCTTCTTTGAGGATGTAGCCTCGGTATATATATATACACACACATACACATTTACGTATACATATTTACATTATAATGCTTAGGAAGTAATTAAAATAGAACATATATTCTGCATTTTACTTCAATCAATATATCACCTGTAAACCTTCAAAAACTTCAAAGCACTCGAAGATTAATCTGAAAAATCTTTGAAAGAAAGCACATTTGAAAGAACTGAAAGAATATTTGAGGTAATATTTTTCATAATTAAACATTAACTGACTATCAGCAATGAAAGAGCACATTATCTTCAAATATCTCACATGCTCTGATTGTCAGTAGAATAAAATGTTCTAGGATAGTAATGTTCTTTAGAATAGAAATAATAAAAATAATGTCAGTTTCCGTTTCCCTCTATCACAAAGTTGTTATCCATTCTGCTTGCAAGTGAGTGGTCTACTGCTTTATGGCTTATCAGCCCCCTTCTTTCACTCTAAAATGAGAATGAAATTTTTAATTTATCATATGTATAATTGGTGTAAGTACATATAAATATGATAAATAAGTATGTTAGTTTACAACATGTAGAAGCCTGTAGTTAACAAAAAAAATGGCTTATGGGAACATTTCACAGTAGTGCTTTGACTTTAGTTCTTGATGCTTTATACTTAGATGGAGAACTGTTTTCTGGTCTTGATACTCATCTTTAAAATCCTTAGCCAGCATTGGTACTAACTGCATTTAAGATTGTTTCTCACTCTGTCACAGCTCACAGTCCATTCTATCAAGAGATACTGTTGTGGTGGAATTCATATTGAAGTTCAACCAAAATCTGAGTTCAAGAAAATTTTTAATCTGTCTTGTTAATCAGATTTTTCTTTCAAGAGAATAATGACTATCTTCAGACTATAAAAGAAGATAGATAGATAGGTTTTATGTGATATGCTGAAAATAACTTGAATCATGAGTGGTAAATGCTCTTTACATTTCAGGACTGCATCCATACATTATTAACAACTGCTTTAGAAATGCGTAAAATAGGGATGGAGGAAGAAAGGAAAGAAAGGAGAAAAAATTGAACAGAAGGAAAAGGAAGAAGAAAAAAAGGAAAAGAAATAAAAAGAAGAAAAAGGAAAATTAAAAAGAAAAAAAAGAAAAGTTAAAAAAGGAAAATAAACGTGTGAAGTAGATGAATATTACCCAAGTAGAACAGGAGTTCGTAACTTCTTAAATTTTAAAATGATTGTGAATAAAATAGTAAAAGAAAACGTTGATGGTCAAACTGGGAGGTAAATAAAGGTTAAGACGGGGAAATCTTATTCTTGGTCCAGCACTTGGAGAGAATTGCTGAGAACTGTGAAGAGAGCTAAACTCCTACTCACTTCTCTGTCTCTGGTAACTATAGCGGAATCTCCTGTGAAAGGTTGCCTTCTTAAGTCACTATTTGTGAATTTGATAATTAAATATCTAATTATCTACCATCTTTGTGCAACTGTTCAGTTGAGGAATCCACATGCAGTAGACAACAAATATAAATTTTTAATCAGTACTGGGACAAACACATTATTTTGTAGATTTAGGTCCAATCAGCTTTCTGCAAGTCACCAGGACTTTTCTGGCTCCGTAGGAGAATTACTTCGGATATCTGTAATTCACCAATTCAGCCAAGGTGAAGAGTTTCATTGTGCCTTTTGGTGCACAGATAAATAACCAGATAACAATCTGTGTGTTATTTGACAGTTTAAGAACTACACATCCTGATGAAAAGAACATTAATGAGAATTAGGCTACTTTGCTTTCAGTTCAAAATGACTTAATTTTGATGTTACTGCTCTCATCATAAAGAAAAAGAAGCTTATGGTGTACAAAAGGAAGAAGAATTGATTAGAAAGCCTCTAACAGGATTAGGATGTTAAATCAAATAAAGTAAATGCACAGTATGAGCAATTGAATCCTCTGTAGTCAAATTATATTTGCTATATCATTTTACAATCTTTATTCGACATGAAAGAAGGAATACTCTGTTTCATAAGCAAGTTGCACCACTAAGTGAGAGCTAGCAATCAATTAGATGTCTAAAAGAATCATAAACAATTTAACAAAGTTTTGGATATTCTAATTGCTTGTGCTTCTCTTTTATAATCACTTTCTAACAAAATTTCTTTCCCCCCCCCCCCCCCCCCCCCAGTGTCTGAGCATTGTGTACATTCTCCAGGGAAATCAGAACCCAAATTAAATTTTCAATTATAAATGCAAACATCTGTGTCAGAAATACTTAAATTATATGATAATAAAAGACTTAGAATTTATTGTTTGTGTCTTTTTGGTCTAAAAACAATGTAGATATCATTTACAAGCCTTCCCTCATCATATGTGGAATATAATTTTTCATATGAATTGATTATTTCATGTTGAAAATAAAATGAGAAGTAAAAAGGATATTTACAAGAGAAACTGCAAATATTCTAGGCGTGATAAAATAACAACTGCCTAGTTTCATTCCTCCTAAGGAACTTCATTTAGCAATTCTACCTACTGTTAACAAACATCTGCATCATCAAAAAAAAGTTTAATTTATAAACAAGTCAAAGAGACTGATTTGTAAAAAAACCTAACAGATAAAATACTTTACAGAGAAAAGGAAATCAAGATTTTGCATTTGAGAAAGAAGTCAGAAGAAATGCTGCATATGCACAGTTCCCATTTTATATACCACTTGTTTTATCCACAGCTGTCCAGATTTTTAAGTTTGTTATTTATTTATTTTTTCCCCAGATAAATACAGCATAGAAAGAAATGGTAGCTAGAGGTGTACAAAGAAGAGCTGCTTGGAACTCTTGTTAAAGTATACCTTTCTCCTTCAAGGATAGTTCTAAGTACCGAAGTAGTCTCATACAGATGAAATAATTCCTTTAGCTTATCTAAATTATCTAAATCAAGCAAAAGACATCACAGTCAATCCACTAGAATTCAGTGGATATCAACAAAATGAACTTTCCCACCAATATTCCGTTCAATTTTGTCGCCATGTGACAGATGGCAGTAGAGGAGCAGTGTTACACAATGGCATCTCACATGGAAATGTAAATGAAGCAAAGGTGTGGAATTGAATTCCTCTATGTGGAAAAAAATTCACCTTCTGACATTCGTTGATGCTTGCTGAACATTTATGGAGAACAAGCAGCGGATGTGAGTACAGTGAGGTTGTGTGTAGTGCATTTCAGCAGTAGTAACAGTGACAGTACATCTCTAAACTTCTTTATGGTGAGGGTGATGGAGCACTGGAACAGGCTGCCCAGGGGGGTTGTGGAGTCTCCTTCTCCTGGAGATATTAAAGACCCGCCTGGATGCCTACCTGTGTGACCTGGTGTAGGGAACCTGCTTTGGTGGGGGATTGGACTTGATGATCTCTGGAGGTTCCTTCCAATCTCTACGATTCTGTGATTCTGTGATTCCTCTACTGGTACAGATTTTTATGAGTGCACTGGTGAAAACACATAGCTAGTGGTGGTGATTATGCTGAAAAATGAGAATTTGTTCTATCAAGCAGTGTTGTGCTCTTTGTATCTTCTGCAGTTTCAGTGGAAATAAATGGGAGGCTTTACTTTTGGAGTGACTTAAATGGAGAGGCTTGAATTAGCATGTTATTAACAAATGTATTAAAGCTCTAACTCTCTTTCTGTGAGCTTCAAAAATCTGTGTAGTCATACACACATGCTTGCTAGTTCCCATGTTGAGTTTGTAAGGTTATACAGAGTCCTGTGAGTTTGAAAGCTTATGCTCCTGTTGCTGTGATTATGGGCTTTAGTCTACATAATTAGCATGCTCTTGAATACAGTCTTGTGCTATGTTTATGAGATAGAACTCTGCAGCTATAATTGCCTTGTATTATCCCTCAGCAATATCTATACACCAAGTTCAGAGCCTTAGCTATGACTGAATAATGAAAGATAATACTAAAATAATTAGCCCCCTGATCTTGCATTAAATAGCATAACTTGAAAGCCGCTCATGACCTGCTCTTTTCCTGACATGTATTCCAGTAACTAACAAATCAAATGTAATGTCATAACAGAAAAAAATAGTCATCATCCATCTTCTCGTGATAACTTCATAAAGATGGTAGGTGAAGATGAGTGGAAGAGGAGAATGACTTCTCTGAAGGGTAATTACCTTCCTGTTTGCTAAAGAAATGCTCTGTTTTCAAGTCTACATCATTATTTCCATCAGCTGGAATGCTTTTACTCTTTCACTGTAGTTCTTTTTACCCATTATTTGTTGTCCGATAATATGAAAGTGTTAATATGGACAATAACGACAAAAATATATAGAGAAAAAAAAGAATGATTTTGTGATCATCATCCTGCTTCATTTTTCACTCATGTTTTATCCTTGTAATATGAAAAAGTAAATAAAGCAGTCTAAGGATTTTTTTTGTGCTGTCAAGACTAGGTGGCATGTTACAGCTTGTATCCACATACTTTAGGCTTCTTCTCCCTCTGAGTACAGTATAAATGCTCAAATTCCTTCTGAGAAAGGCCTATGCTGTTTTCTGGGTATTCTCTTGTGCCAATACTTTGAAGAACTGGGAAATATTTCTTTCTGGGTAAATGCCTGCAGGTCTTTTTTGTGACCTGCAGCATGCTCACAGCACAGTATGCATGCTGTATATCAAAGAATAAGAAATGCTAGAAGGCAGCCTGGGGACTGACTGAAGTCTGAGGCCTGGTATAGTCTGGTCCTTACTACCTACAGGAACAATTGCTTAGTTTTCTCAGGGACAAAACTATCATTCCAGAAGGGATCCTGATAGTCATTTAGCTTAGAAGTACTATAGACAATGAAACAGATGGACAAGAAAAATATTCCCGACAATGCAAGAAAACCCATAAATAGAAGTAGTACATATACCTCCTGATAAAGTTGTTGGGTATTACATACCAACAATAGCTAGTCCAATTTTGATGAAGTCATAAATAGGGTAAGAGCACTTTCTTTTTTCATATCCTAATGTTCCTGTTTGAGAAGTAGTATGTAAACTGTTTCTTGAACTGAAGCACATAAATGACTGACAGAATCCCAAGGCCTTTCTACTTTAGATTTTATTTGATATTTACAGGTAATAAAAGCACCATGGGCTTGAATTTACAAAAGCTTTAGACAGACATCTGTCTGACTGCAAAATGACATTCAGGTACCTAACGCTTGTCTTACCAGCAAATAAAGGCTGCTAAGACTGCTATTCAAAATGCTTTACTCATGCTTTTTCTTCCTTCCTTTCTTTCTTCCTTTCTTCCTTCCTTCCTTCCTTCCTTCCTTCCTTCCTTCCTTCCTTCCTTCCTTCCTTCCTTCCTTCCTTCCTTCCTTTTTAATTCATTGTTAAAGAAATGCAGAAAGTAATAGTTACTCTTCAATTTTTAGTTACATCTTTTTTTGTTGATTTAATTTATTTATTTCTTAATTTCTACCTCCACGTATGTTCTAATTTTGCTACAGTTAAGAGATTGTCTTCATTCTGAGACTGAATATGCTGCGATACAGGGACAAGTCTTTTTGTGATATATACACTCTTCTCCAGAAACTGAACTATGATCACAAAGCGCCTCTGAAGTGAGTTTGCAACCAGACTCTCCCTGAGAAACAGACAGGCACTATGGTAGGTGATGACACCTGAACACTTCACAGTGCTGAGACCAAAAATGTCCTTCTCTCATCTCAGTAAGCATTATCATTAAACCTTTGAACCTTCAGTGAGGTCTGAAGAGCTATAAGAAGGGAATGTAAGTCTCCCTTTCATTCCTTTCCTGCTCTTCAACTGATGATATTACTAGAGACTTTCCTCTCTAGCAGAAGCTGCTTAACAATGAAGAATTATTAGTCCATTCTAGTGTTGCATTACTGTAATCTATGAAACCCTGTATCACAGATGAACCCTTCACCTGGTCTCCTTACAGCAACTCCCTTCTGCTCCCCACTGGCAGTTCACATTCAGAAGCTCCCTTCCTTTTGGCAATTTGCTGGAGAAGATACCAATTTCTCTGCTCTGTTGAGGCAAGGAAAATTCATGCACAGGTAATCCAGTGGCAATTTTGAGGATACACAAAAGGAATGGAGGCATATGAAGTAGGGGACTTGTAACAGAACTATCATTATGACCTATATATATCTGAGCAAATAATAATCCTGATATTAATTTGCTCATTCATTGAGCAATCAAATTCCTTCCTAAAAAAAAATTGCTGAGGAAATCCTAACCTCATGTTTATTTCACAATAATTATTCCAGAAAAAATATCTTCAAAACATTCCCTAGGCATACCTAATATCTTTTCAGTTTTGTGAAGAACTTGCAATGACTACAACATCTCCCATTCTCATTCCAAGTCTGTAAGAGCTTTAAAGAGAATCACAGGAATTGAATGAGGATAAATCTGCTATCACTACAACTACTTGAACTGTTTTTAACAAGTAACAAATCTACCAAAGATGATGGACATTGAAACATTATATGGTTAGATTAAAAGTATTGTTTCTACGTTATAGAAAATAAGAAGAAATACTGAGGGAAAAATTTGAGAAAATGAGTGCAAAAAGTTGCATTGTAAATGTGTTTAATATTGGAGATTGATTCTGGCCCCCTCTAAATATTTTGTGAATGCTTGACTTTCTTATTAATAACAATAACTCATAACTTGTGAGACACACTGTGTTTCTGTCCATTCAATTAGATGCATTACACAGATTACATTATGCTGTTAAGACTCCAACAGAGTAGCGAAGAAATGAAAGCATGATGTACCATGAAAATATAAGATTTCAGTTTCGAATAAAACAAAGCAAAAATAACCTATCCAAGGCAAGAGACATTTATTTCATGATAGTTCTTGCTCTCAATAAGATTTTTAAAGGTTGTTTTAGCAAATAGGCTAAATCAGTGAAGTATGAAGCCCTGAGACACAACATGTCTCAAGTGCAAATGAATGAAATACTAACAATCATTGTAAAGTAACACTAAGAGTATCACTTAGCTGTTTGTTTTGACCCGTAATAGAATATCTTTGTGAGTATATGTGAAGTAGAAGAGGATGAGTGAGTACATTTTCTGTGGAGTCACTTTCTCAAAGCAGAAATGAAAATGTAAAATCTGCTTAGTTACAAACCTTGCTGAATCAGAAGGATGAGCATTGAATGACTGCAAAAGAAGAATAAACTAGGATCTAGATCTACAGTCTCACTGTGTAATGAATCTGCGTATCCGGTTATGTCTCTGCTGAACTTTAAGCACCTAAACAAACTGAGTTAGATTACAGAGTAGCAGAAACAAGAGTTAAAAAAACAACAAACAAACAAAAAAAACCAATAAAACTCAACACCATGGATTTTTGTTATCAATCCACACCATAACATCATGTAGTGCACTGGGAGTTAAAGAGTTAATGCTCCTGTTCCATGGATTGTCGATATTTCTGGGTACCTGGTTCTCAGAAGAGAACTACATATCCCAAAAGACTTTTACTGTTCTGTTTCTGTTTTCCATTTGGAGGGAAGTCATGAGTGAACAGATGTCCCTCTTCTTTTACTGCTCTTCTCTGTGGTGCGTTTTCCCTAATCACCTCACCTTCATCAAGGCCTTCAGTTTTGGACACACTCTTGCTAATTCATTTGATTTATTAGCTTCAATTCCAATTATATTTTATTACTTCGTGTCATCTCTCATTCCACTATCATATTTAGTGAATTAAATTTCTTCCTTAGCTAGTTGCTGCTGCTTTGCTTGTAGACCCATCTCCCTGTCTTTTTTTTCCCTTTTTTTTTTTTTCCCCCTTCATCTTCTCCTGGGGCCTGGGTCCCTCCGCCCCAAGTAGTTATGGAACTGGGCTGAGTCAGCCCATAAACCGTTTTCACTCTAAAAACATAGTAAGGTAAGAGAAAAAAGCAAAGAAAAATATAAAGTGAACACATTCTTACAGACAACTTAAAATATGCTAAGCAATTAATTAATTAAAAAAAAATATGTCTTGTTTTCAGTCATTACATGGAGTGTGACAGTTGAAAATGAAGGATAAACCTTGTTCTATATATGTATATACATATATACATATTTTTCTTAAAAATTGAATTTTGACAGGAACAGCAGTTTAGGGAAACAGTGGAATAGGTAGGCAATTTATTACTGCTACCATTTTTGCAGTCAGCTAAGAGTACCTTAAACATGCAGGATGTGAATATCACATAAATATGATCATGAAGTAAAATGTATTAACACAGAATTATTTAGCTATGGCAGGACTCAAAACGTGCTCTCTGTTAAAGAAGGCTGAAGATCCCTTTTTAGCAGATTATAATTGACACTGGGAACAGGAGAATAAAATAAGAAGTAAACCAAAAAATAGATTTTTATCCATGAAAAATACCCAAGAACCTATGACAGGTTTTAATATGGAAAACTGATGATGAATCTCCAGAAAATGTTAGCTAACTTAACCTGCGTTTTCTATTTTGGATCCACTTTTTTTTTTTTTTTTTTTTTTTTTTTACTGTATGAAGATATTCACTTGGTCATTAGCTTCATACTTAGGGAGACTAATTGGCCATTGTCCTACAGATTTGCAATGTCAGCTATGTAATGTGCATTAGCAAATTATCTACTCAAATCCAAAGTGAATATTTGTAAATGATGATGCAAAGAATAGGAAAAGTTCTCAGACTTCTCAGATCTTACAGTATATTTTTCTAATGTATAAAACAAACAAAGTATTTGAAAACTGTATGGTTATCAAAAGCACTGAAGGGAATCTTAATATGAGTTTAAAAGAAGCAACAATCAGTTTACTGTTGGTATACTTTGAAAATCATGCACACTTTTTAAATAATTTTTTTGAGATCAATTCTTTTTTTTTTTTTTTTTTTTTTCACAAATGGCCTCAATAGTGAACTGAGACTCAAACCCAAATGTTAGACTGCATTTGTAGATAAGTCATGTAAGTCATTATCTTGGAAGAGATTTGGAAAAAGTCACTGTCATCAGCCTGGATGCAGTCACCAGCATGAATGATATCAAAGTGCTTGATTTGTCCATCTGGGTGGTCTTTTTCCAGACAAAAAGTATCCCCTCCAATTGATTATCCTGCATGCAGGAAAGTATCTGGTCAAAGCAAGAAATTATATTCGTTGCCATTGTTTCCACAGCAGGACCGTATACTGGAAAGTGGTCATCAATGACTTGCACAACTTTTTAACCCTGTTCCACTCCATTTGGCTGTTCTCTTTCTCTGCCCAGTCTCTTCATAAATAAACCACCAACAGCTTAATTTCCCCCACCAGTCTCAGTTTTGCTAGACCTGTAATCATTTTTGGTAAGTCTGACACTGTGATCTGGGTTATCTGGGCCCTGCTGGCCCCAAAAGTCTCTTCTCCCAAAGGATCCCCATCTTCCCCTCCAGTTACCTGTTCTGGCCATTTTTTACATCATCCTGCTCCCTCCCCAGCCTTGTGCTGTGCAATTGCATGTCACTGTTTGTTATGGATAGTACAGCATCCTGTCTCTTCCCTAGCCATTTTCCATGTCCCATTCAAATGCAGTTTAACTCAGGACAGATCACAATCCTTAGTCTTAGCATTCACCAGCTGCTCTAACATTCATTTTGATTTACAGTATGTTTTGGCATTACAGTACTTTTAGGTAAATAACAAAAAAATAAGTATTGCCATGTAGTATATTTTAATAATCTATTTTGAATATTCTTATTCTGATTGATCCTAGTACTGATTTAGATTAGATTAGATTAGATTAGACTCAAATAAAAAACCTTCTTCAATGTCTGGCATTGATTAAAAAGAAGTTATTCCATTTTTTAGAATCCTGTAAGAGACAGTTGCAGTAAGACTGTTTTTCAGTTGTGTGCGTTCTTTCCACAACAAGTGGAACCAATGTAGCCATCCTAACTTCAGCAAAGAAATCACAACACTTATGAACTATGAACTCACTATGACCTGTAATAAAAATTATTTTAAGGGAACTGGAAATACAGAAAGTCCTGAATGGTTGTAGGTTTGTAACTGTTCGGATGCCTACGCTAGCTTAGAAATCACTTAAACAGCAATGACTATTGACTGCTTTTGGACACAGAGTCCAAAGACAAGAGAACTTTCTCTTGAATCTTTATTACTTCCTGAAGTAATATTTTCAACATGATGCCCATAGTTATTTCAAACAGAACCAATTTTCAAGCAAAAAATTATTAAATGTAAAACATAGTAATCATGCCATCATTCCCAATATATGTCTATCCACAGAGGCACTTAATTCTTCCTGAAATCACCCACAAAGTTGATATTCACCTCTTTTTTTCCAGCTAAGCAGGAAGTAGTAACATTCATAGAATCATAGAATCATTGAATATCCTGATTCGGAGGGGACCCACTCCTTGCTTGGTACAGAATTACTTGTATTTCTGAGATTCTGATTTCTGAGATCACTGTCCAAGACCTTCTTGTACTCCAGAAGGCTCAGTGCTAGGACTCCTGCCCTGGGGAACTTGTTCCAGTACCTGATTACCCTGTCAGTGAACAGCCTTTCCCTAGCATCCAACCTGACCCTCCCCTGATGAAGCTCCATGGCATTCCCTTTGGTCCTGTCACTGTCACTAGATGTAAGAGAGATTAGCACCTGTCCTTCTGCTCCCTTTGTGAAGAGGGTGTAAACTGCCATATGGCCTCCCCTCAGCCTTTTCTCTAGGCTGAAGAACCCAAACTCTTCCCCTCTAGAACTTTCCTGTCTTTTTAGCCCTGCTTTGGGTACCTTCTAGTAGTTTTATTTCTTCCTGATATCAGTGATGCAGAAAACTGCATGTGGTATTTGAGGTGAGGCTGAAACAGTACGGAACAAAGCAAGACAATCCCAGATGATAGCAATGCTGTGCCTGATGCACTCCAAGGTTGGTCTTTTTGGCTACCAGGTAACACTATCAACTCAACAAGCAACTCACCATCAACAGGAACCTCCAGATCTCTTTACATGAAGCTGCTCTCTAACCTCTCATCTACTAGTCTGTATGCATATCCAGGTTTGTGCCATACCAAATGCAGAATCCAGCCTTGTATTGTTATATTTTCATGTTAAATTTCATGTGGTTGGTGATTGCCTGGCCCACTAATTTGTCAAGAGCTCTATATATCCTCTCTGCCCTTGAGGGAATCAACAGCATATCCCCATTTAGTGTCATCCACAAATTTATATGGCATAACTTTAAGTCCTGTATTCAAGTTGTTGATGAAAATATTAAAGAGAGCTCGCCCTAAAATTCACTCCTGCAGAACCCCACTAGTGACTGGTGACCAGCATAATGTAACTCCAGTTACTACAGCCATTTGAGCCTAATTCATCAACCAATTGTTCATCCTTCCTATGATGTGTTTGTCTAGCTGTACGCTGAACTATTTCTCTAGAAGGATACTGTGAGAAACAGTAACAGCTTCGCTGAAATCGAAAAAGATTACATCAGCAGGCTTCCTTTGGTCAACTAGGTAGGTAATCTTTTCATAAACAGGACTTTCCCTGCCTGAATCCATGTTTGGCATAACCAGTGACTTCACTGTCTTTCAGGTGTTTTTCAGTTACTGCCAGAATGATACTCTCCGTAATTTTCCCAACACAGGAACTCACAGTGAGCACAACAGTGAGACTTAAAGGCCTATATTTACCAGTGTGTTTTTTCTTGCTCTTCTTGAAAATTGATCATTATTTGTAAGGTGATTATCCTAATCACATGGACTAATATTATCTCTGGTCCTCCATTTGCTGATAATGTGATTTAAAAAGCATTTATTTTTGTCATCTTCCACAGCACTGAACAGTTTCAACTCTGTGCTTTGGCTGCATGTGTTTTCTCCCTGCAATGGCGAATATCTCTGTGGTTCTCTCATGCTGCCCAACCTCACTTTCAGTGTTCACATACATCTTGTTTCAGCTAAGCTCTAGAAGAAAATCCCTGCTCAGCCAAGCTGACCTTCTTCCCTGACTGTGACTTCAGACATGTGGGAATTTTCTCCTCTTGTGCTCTTAAGAATATTGCTTAAAAAATGACCAACACAGATGAACCCAAAACACCCTCAAAAACAGATTCCCAGGGGACCTTGCAAGCTACTTCCCTGAACAGCTTGAGGTTTGCTTTCCCCATATCCTTAATTACAGTTAGGATTGTATTTTTTTCCTCCTATCACCAAAAAATTTATGCTTAATTACATCACGGTCACAATGGTCACTATGGTTAAGATGGCCACCAATTGTCACTTCATCCAAAAGTCTCTTTTTATTTGCAAGAAACATATCTAGGGGAACACCTAGTTTCACTTTATTCCCAATCCAATTAAATAAAAGTAATACTATAAATTTAAGTATTTACCATTCTTGAAAAAATTACTTCAAAATAAAAATTTCCATGTTACCCATTAAATTATTATCTGTGTATTGTTCATAATTTAAATAACAAACATCTACTTAATTCAGTAAACCTATTCTTTTGAAATATCTATGTCTCTTAAGAGCTTTTTAAAAATGTTCATTCCTGTCCTTAACATGCACCATACTTTGCCAATTATAGAAAATCTGTTGCTGTTCAGGCACATATAACCACAATAACTGACTTCCCCCCATGCTTGGTATCTTTGTTTATATTCCGTCCCCCCCCCACACACACATACACACATACAGTATTTCTATATATACATACATTCTAGTTACTAAATATCAATAAGTATTCTACTTATATTTTCCATAAATTTTTAAACAACTCTATTTCATTTATATGTTTATAAACATGAATAACTAGTTCAATCTATTAAAAATCCCGCATTATAATAAACATAATGATTATTCTTAAGTATGGGTAAATTTATACAACACAAAGCAAAAAATGTATGTGTATGAGATCGCTATTTTTAAAATAATTCTTTATTCGTGATTTTCACACAAAAATACGGGGTTATATTTAGAAGGGCTGTGGAATGTACCATGAAACATGCCTCCCTACAGCCATATGAAGCACATTACACAGAGACAGACTCATACTGAGAAGCCATCTGACCCACTTAAATCTCATTTACCTTGATACAGAAAGGACAAAGGTGTCTAAAGTATTTCTCACTTGAAAACTGACAATTAACACTGAAGAGTTTTGAGTGCTGTAACCTCTTTTTTAGCTTGTGTACTTTCTCCGCTTGCTCAGTAAAGCAGAACAGTATTAGTGGGTTCTTTTTATTACATCTGATAATACAAATGCAAACTTACTTAAAATATAAGCCATGTTAAGGTGAAAGACTAAGGGTAGTATTGCCAGGTGATTAAGAATGTGACAATGTAGTAACGTCAATGATTTTTTGCAGCTGGGGACAATAAGAATGTGATTACACTTTAAATGTTGAAAATATGGTAAACTAACACACAAAAGGAGTAGGCCTTTAGTCAAGACATGAAGTGGCAGAATATGGGAACTTTTAAAGTAAAGTATTAATGTTCAAAATCTAAAATTATGCGAATGATATATTTTCTGTGGACAAATATTAAGGATATTTCTTTCTCTTCATGTCACTACGTATGATAGAAATATATTTTAGAAGTCTAATTTAAAAATTTCTCCAATTAATCAGATTTTTCTACCTCATTACCTTACTGTATCTATTAAAATGGAAATATTTTATACTACCAAAACTAAATCTCCTAATTCTATGCATATATATTTTTTAAAGCTCATAATTTTTAACAATGACAGACTTCGAGACTTTCCCTTATGATATTAATTCTTCATTTTAGCAGTTCATTATATCTGTGGTATGTATGGCACAAATGGATTAGTTTTTCCTCTTAAAAATGCATATTGCATCTTTTGAACACAGGTTGAATCAATTTGAATACTAACAAAAGTCCTTTAGCTTCAGATATCCAAAATAGAAATGGAGATATACACGGGCAACTTTAAAAGCATTAGTGAGTGATATCCTGGCTAGCACATGATGGTGAATTGTTGAAAATTACAATGATTGTAATTTTTGTTTTGTAAATGCATGATGTAATAAAACTATCTGGACATAGTTTACAAGCTGAAAAATATGCATCCAGTTGATCTGGCTCTCTTAACGTCTGATCTTGCAGCTGCTGTGAACAGACAGCAGCTGCATAAGCAGTGTTTAAATTAATAGGAAGGATGTGGAAGGAGATATAGAAGAAGAATCCATTTACTGGAAATCACAAAATGTATCTACTCAACTGGTAATGAAACAAGCCATTCTTAGAGGTATCTACAGTCCTTAAAACATGTAGTTTTATCAGTAATTACCATTCTTATTTGCCTACTTACTTTTAGCATGCTTTTTATGATTCCCTTTTGACAGAATGCATGAATGTCAGCATTCATTTTATTTTTTTCTTTACCTCTGTAATCCATAAAATACATAGTACATAAATATTCATTTCATTAGAGAAAGAAGCTAACTATAGTTTTCTGTTAATAGCACTCACCCTGAATATGAAAGATGCAGTTTCAAAGTTACTATCTGAAATCAGACAGAGCAGGGAGATGAACTCTGGTGTCCCATATTGTAGACATGTCCTCATCACATTAGAATTACTGAAAATTTAGCTTTGTAGCCTACTCATCTCTGTTTAAAATTTTGGTTTGAACTGGAAAATACTTCAGAGAAAAATTCAGTTGGAAATTGAACATATATGGTGTAAAGTTCTGAGTCTCAATGTGACATTCTAATTAAAAAAAAAAAAAAAAAAAAAAAAACCTAAAATATCTATCACCATAATTGTAATTCTTATCTTTTCTTACCATACAGTATTATGTTAAAAAATACACTACTGTCCTGTACACTGTAGGTTGTTTCTTGTAGATTCTCCAAGTAGTAGCTCTATTAGAAGTTAAAAATCATAGGGAAAATCTTTTGGTATTTGTCATATTGGTATTACATGTTGATTAATTTTCTGCAACAAAACAGGGTCACCTGAATCCACATATACACACATCTGACATGTATAGGTAGCCCAGCTCATCTCATTCCTTAATTTAGCCCTGAACAGCATACCTGTGCTTCAGTCTAACATTCATCTGACATGAGATTTTTCTAGTGTTTGATCAAAATCAGGATGTTTGCTAGGAAATTTCCTGGATCTCATCGTAAAGATTTCTGAAATTAGAAGGGGATTTTGTAGTCCTCCTCACATTCTCCATCCATTCTTGCTCCTCTAGTTTCTTAAGAGAAACACAGCAAGGCACACATTTATTTCTTGTAAATATAATTCTCTTTTCTCCTACACTGCCATGGTTTTATGGTCATCAGGTATTCCACATCATAACATCATGTAGTGCACTGGGAATTAAAGTGTTAATGTCCCAGTTCAACAGACTAAAGAGAAGACACTACGTTCCCCAGAAGACTGTTTTCTGTGCTGATATCATTCTTGCACAGGGGGAACACATATAAGGCACTGTCGGGTCATCTGACTTCCTTTCGCTTCCTTCATCACTCTTCTGCTTCGTCTCTCCTTGCTGCTGCCCAGTGGCATGTGCTGCTTCAGCATTACTGTAAGGCCTACAGCTTTTTTTTTCCAGATACTCTCTCTCTCATTATATTTAATAAACTAGTTTGTTCCTCCTCAGATCAGCGTTGCCACTGTTCTTTTCTTTAATTATTTTGGGGTCCCCTGTTTCCCTTTTCCAGAGGCGTGGACTTTGCGAAGTCCCTCCGCCCCACTAGTCACGGAACAAGGCCAAATCAGCCCGTAAACCGTTGACATACACTTGATAACATTCTGCACTGTATACAATTTTATTTAAGCTGAGACACTGAACTACTTTTATGTTTTTCCCATTAATTTGTTTTAAATTAAATTTGTCTTGAGCTCTGTAGGCATTTTAATCTTGGGAGTGTTTTCGATTGTTTGTTTAATTAGAAAGACCAGATAAACTACCGAAGCATTACTGTATGAACTTATGCTGTAAATTAGAAGACACTCTGGATTGTTTTACAGAATATGATTTGTTGATTTTCAAGACTCATGAGCAAAACATGTAAGGTTTAAAATACTTGCTATTCTTCTCTAGTTTCCCTTGAAATAGCACTTTCAATTTTATGAAAGAGGATTTTGGTGTGTTGTGCATCAATATTAAGCCTCAGAACATGAGCACAAAAATATCAATCCTAGAAGAAGGTTCAATTGCCTTACGTCTACTTTTCTTATTCCTCTCAGAATTGATTTCTTCAAACATTTAGAAGGTGATAGAATAATTGTTTTAAGTGCAGAGGTAGATCCTTCTCCTGGTTAGATAAGAATTGTTCCTATTATAGTTTATAAAAACATTATTAGGTTGAGGGAGGCAAAATTATCATTCACAAGTATGCCTTGCTTCAGTCCCAAATATGTGTTCAGATTCACTCCTAACAGTCTAGATTTCTAAAAGTGTTAATATCTCAGAGTATCATTAGTCTTTCAACAGAATTCTTTACCAGATTCAGTGCATGCAAACATTCAAGAAAGATGCATAGTTCCCACCTTTGCTTCCTGTTACTAATGACTTTCTGCAGCTTCCTGCCATGTTGAGCTTGCTGCACAGTCAGCTCAGTTCGTTATTTACAATATGTTTCTAAATAAGACCATGTTTTTTTTGTTTTTTGTTTGTTTTACACATTTATATACACACATACACAAATACATATGTACAGAAATATATTTATACATATACATAGATAATAAATTCTATGACTTTTCTAACAAAGTCATAATTGACTCTTCAGCATACTAGATTTAACAAAACTCCTACCACTCAGGATTAGATAACAACGGCGTTAGAATGCATGTATCAATCTAAACTGATTTCTGTACTTTCTGACAAATGATCTATCGATGCAGGATCCTTTGTAAATACAGCAAACAAACACTTGTGGGCTTACTGTGAAGTCTTCTGTCTGCAAAGGAAAAACCTGTGACCAGTTTTAAACAAAAACAATCACCATAGATCTGAAACAGTTTATTTTACAGTGATAGTACCATATCTATTATAATTTTCATTCCCTTCTCCCTTACAGTGAAGGTAATATTCAATCACACAAGTTACTTTATTCATCATTAGGTTCCAGGCTACCAAATGCTCACCCAGTATCTGCTAAAATGCAGCAGAGATTAAAGTGGCCTCAGTGAATGGCCTTTTCCCACCTTTTCTCTGGGTTCCCCAAAAACAAAACACAAATGGAAAGGGAAAACTGTGTTATTAGACTGATATTTTTGCTCCCAGTCTGTAAAAGATGAATTCAAATTCTTTGTGTTTGGAAGAGCTTGGAGGCAGTTTTTGCTTGTTTGTTTTATTCTATTTTTCTTTCCTTCCTTCCCTCCCTCTTCTGTTTTTGCTCTATGTATTTAAGCCTAAGGGCATTATCTCATTAATGACTTTCTTTCTCTGTGACCATAATTAAGGGTCACTAAATCCGTCCTGGAGTCCCTGAGGGACAATGGTT
Organism: Alectoris magna; assembly: GCA_030625065.1. NCBI lineage: Eukaryota > Metazoa > Chordata > Aves > Galliformes > Phasianidae > Alectoris > Alectoris magna. The sequence goes on from CM060560.1 coordinate 70,054,479, forward strand.
TTCAAGACAATCTGAATGAATACGTTAATATCTGGTTAGATAGATGACTTGACCTTGATACAGAAAGGTGATTTCATCCTTAACTATAGCAATGTTGATACATTAATTTTCTTACTGAAATATAGAGAATTATAGAGCCTGAAATCAATAACTGAAGGTGTTCAATCCCTGGAGATATATAACCCCACCTCTGTACCTCTAAAAATGATCTACCATTCAAAATATTCAGAATTTTATGTATCTAAACAATTGTAACTATAGTAGGATTAGGTAGTTATCATATATATGTATGTATATACAGATATACACACACATATATCAAATATACATTATCCTATTTTAAAATTCATATATGATCTTATTCTCACTGAATTGAAATACAAAAATAGAAGTACATAAAATTAAATATAAACCATGATTTTAAAAAATGACACGGTTAAAAAAAGAAAAAAAAAAAACAACTGACAAGTAGTATGCAATGATTATCATTAGCAAGTTTTTCTGACATTTCCTGACACCACTTCATACCCAGTTTGCTCAAAAAATGAGCAGGCTTCTTAGCTTGTCATATCTAAAATAAGGCATTGCTCTATCATCTCCTCAGTTTTTTGAAGATGTAGAAGTTGTCAGGATATTCAGAGAAAAGAGAGATGTATTGATTTGTCCTGATTTCCAAATTATCAGAAGAAGCTAAATAAAAACAGTAAAAAACACTAAAATATATTCTTCATCAGTTTGTTACTAATCAGTAAGATCGCTTTCTTCTATTGGAAAATCATGTCCTTAAAAAAAAACATTTTTAGTCAAGGAAATATGTGTCTCAGATTCCAACAGATGATGTGCTTTATGTTAGCATTCTCTTAATATAAAAGTATTAGATACATACTGTATTCATTTTTGAGGCCTGCTATTGAAAAGATTTATGCACATGGTTTGAGAATTCCACCTTAGTCTCAGTCACTTTGCTGAGCGTACATAGAATGCATACAATTAAACAAAAGATCAACTTCCAGGATAGTGCTTTGCATTATTTCAATCAACTTTAAACACCACTGTATCTTCTGAATTCTTTTTATATCTAAGTCTTGGATCTTTTGCAAGTTTTGCTTTTATCAAGGCTTGCTTTACTATTGTTAACAGAATACTTCTATTGCTTCTTCTCATGGAGCTTTTTTACTGATAACTCACAAGTAAGTAGGCTGATTTTACATTTTTATATATTGCTTCCAATTTCTTTTTACTTCTTGCAGACTTTCTTATTTTTAGTGATGCAGATAAAGGGAATACAAGGTCTAACTCAGCAACTGCACAAATACATCCCACAGAGATAGTCTTTGATCTCAAAGTCATGAACATTTGATGTAAGGCAGAAAAGTGACAGAATAAAAGTAATTTATTCTGCCTTATATAAAGAAGGCCTTCAAATTACGTATGCCAACATTCCAAATGCTCAGTAACATAACATTGTAACAAATATGGTTATTGTTTGTTGTAATTAATTGTAGACAAGTATAGGGAAAGAAAGAAAAATTCAGAAGACTCAATCATGTTTATTTCATTTGAGAAAAAAAGATTAAGCATTCTGATGTTTTCTGAACATTGTTCTGTGTCAGCGAATCTGAACCATTTATCTAAAGATGTAGATTTTGCAAAAATGAAAAAAAGTCTCAGAACGATATGAAATGGTAACTGCCTATATCTTAAGAGTTTATTTTTATGCTTGCTAAGTTACTGACTGCGCCTTGAAATGTGCTTTCTTGATGCTCATTGTGACACAACAGGGAAGAAATACTTACCACCTTTGCCACTTCAGTCAGCTTAGTCACATGAAATATTTGTCTAACATTTTTTCACTTTAGTCAATCACATTAGTCACCTGAAAAACAGCACATTGATGATTCTGTAAAATCAGAGAAGAGTACTTGAACAAGTAAAATAGACCATTCTACGTGCTTTCCACTGTTCATAAATTTCCAAAAACATATATTAAATATAAAAAATTATATTTATTAAAACACATGGCTATAACTCAAGAAGAGATTTTGACATTTGATATAGTTAAGTGTTAGAAATAAATCTGCAGTGTCATTTTTTAATTACAAAAGAAAGTAACAGGATATTAAGATATGGCTTAAGCCATTGAGTAGCGATCATTATGAAGCTCTTTCTGAAACAAGCAATATTTCCACATAATTCACATAATTGTAGAGTTATTGTCTTTATACACATCTGTATACTGTTTGTCTCTCTCTCTCTCTATATATATATATACACAATATATATATTGTCTTAGCATACATGAAGAAAAAGAAAGAAAAACATTTAGTATGTAGACTTCATTTCCTAAAAGAGTAGAAATTTCCTTTAGTTCGAAACAAAATCTTATCTTAGATACTGTCACGATTTTATGATTTCTGTTATTGGTATTCCACATCATAACATCATGTAGTGCACTGAGAGTTAAAGAATTAATGATCTTGTTCTGGGTACCTGTCCCAGAAGAGAATAAGAACTACATCTCCCAGAAGACTACTGTTCTGTAACTGTTTTCTGCTCAAAGGGAAAGATAAAAATCATTTGTAGATCACGAGATGCCCTTTTTGATCTGGCTCATCTCTGTTGCAGGTGCTGTATCACTTCTGCTTATTCAGAGTAAGGCCTTTGTTTTTTGGACACTCTCATTTTATTTATTATCTTCAGTTCCAATTATATTGTTTATATTGTGTTATTTTGCACATCTATCTTGCAAACTAGTTTGTTTCTCCTCCGATCATTGCCACTGCTTTGTTTTTAGGCCTATCTCTGTACTGTTTTTCCCTTTTTCCCTTTCCCATTGCATGGGTCCATGGATCTCCTCATCCCACTAGTCATGGAACTAGTCAGATCAACAATAAAAATGTGCAGGAAGTCATCGCAAGACCCCACAAAGTCTACAGACATCACTATACTGTGTTTTGGAAAGTTATTTCTTCATCTTATTTTTAAATATTATTATAGTTCTTAACCTGAAATTTTTATTTACTTCATGGTAAGTGAATCCCAGTATTTTTGTCTCAATAGTAGTTGACATCAAGAATATGTATTTAGTTTGTACATATCTGAAAACATTTATATTTCCCATTCAAGCTTCTCCTTTTTATGCTAACTAATTCTGTTGCCACCAAAAGTTTCTCATCTGCTCAGCTGTTCTATTGTTGCCATCTAGCCTTTTCATTCAGCTGCATTTGCGAAGAAGTGTGCAATTTTGTGTATATTTTAACTGAATTTCTTCTTGATCTTTGTTTGTTTCCAAATTTCTTCTTGCATCTGTTACTGTTTGCATCTCTTACTATTTTCACTGTAATCCTGTCTTTCAGAGAAGTTACAGACCTTCCTAGTTTGCCTTTACCTGGAAATTTAGTACAACAGAAAGCATGAGGGATAAAAATAGCAAAATGAGATCCAAAACAGAACCCCAAGTAGCATCACCCAGTAGCAACCTTCCAGTTTCATTGTGAATGACTAACAACTCTTCTGTTTCCCTCGCTTGTTTACAAAGCTTAAAACACAATAGAGCTAAAATTCAAAATACATGATGACTCAGAATATGTTCCTTCTCTGATTAAAAGCTTTGTTGCCTTTTCTTTAAAGGAAATTAAATTAATTTTACAGGATTTTTCTTGACAAACTGTGTTGATATTACTGAACTGTTTCTATTGCTACATGCTAAAGGAATTTTTTTTTTTTTTCTCAACTGTACAAAAAAAGTCTTGTCTGAACATTCTAGCATAATGGGCTATGGAAGGTCTCCCCAAATCACGTTCTTCTATAGTTATTTTATTATATTATTTTACATGTATCAATACTAACGGCAAATGCAAAATAATGCCCGGGTAAAATCTGTGCTCAGCTTACAGACCATAAGCACTATCGTATAACAATCAATATAGTACTTTTTTGTTTTATTATTTTTCTAAGCTGCTGTGTTTCCTAGGAAAGCTCCAGATTTCTATCTTCTGTACCACATTCCATTCTATGAGGATGAAGAGTTTGGAATTTGGCTGTTTAACTCTTTGGAATGTATCACTAGACATACTTCATATTTTCATGTGGAGGATGGGTATTCATCTCTTATTACAGATTTTTAAAACGTGGCATCCAGACTCCCTCTATAGGAACTGAAGGGAGACAGGCACCTCTAAGGGAGATTGAACACTTTCAGCATTCTGCCTCGATTGCTCATCTCCACTCACCAGAGAAGTAATTTTCATATGATACTTGATGGAGAACTGAATGCCAAGATGTAATCTGAAAGGCAGTGCTTAAGCATCTCAGCTGTTGCAAGATCTAGCTGTGAGTTAGAACCAGATATAGCATTTAGGCACTCATAGCATTCATGTGTAGTTTTTAGGGAACTGGTAAGGAATATCAAATCTCATTAAATTCATATCCTTTATGAAATATAATGAAGATAATATTTTTGAGAATTCATTAAGAACATAAGATGTCAATTTTTAAAATACTCAAAAAACTGAAATAAAGATTCTTACTACTGTTTAATTGCACAGAAATTTTCTTTGCATTATGTTGGACAATTCTTCTTAGATATGAAATGCAAACTTTGTGTCCATACACAAATTTGCGTTTTACTAGGTCTGCCTCTACTTACAAGAAATTTGACCTTGAACCCTTGGGTGTTGGACTCGATGATTTCTGGAGGTCCCTTCCAGCCCCTACTATTCTGTGATTCTGTGATTCTGTGAAATGTCAGTGTTAGTTAACTTCAAGGACTTAAACATGTATATGGTTTTTCTTAAGATACGTCACCAATAAAATATTTATCTATAGTCATTACAAGGCTTCACAGTTATCTCATTGATTTGGAATTAGGGATTAAAATACTTTTTCTCTTCTACATGGCACCATTCATTTGCTTTCAGTAATGATCTGAAGCAGTTCTGAGGGAATCATAGAGAACGTAGTTAATCATGACTTGTATTGTCTCCAGCACACAGTCAAATTATATTCCAGAAAAGAAGGAAGAACAGAAAAAATCCATTTAGAGCATTGTTCATAAGGGACGAGAAATGAGATTTCCTTTTAAGAGTGTACACTCTAAACAGTGTAATTGGATAGGGTTGTCAGGGTTGGAATAATAGAGTCATAGAATGGTTTGGGTTGGAACAGACCTTTAAGACCATCTAGTTCCAACCCCCCAGCTATACACAGGGACGCCTCCTAGTAGACCAGGTTTCTGAGAATACAGGGAATTCTGCTATAATACTGGAGGACTGTATTTTAAAATCACAGAATCACAGAATCACTGAATTATAGTGGTTGGAAGGGACCTCTAGAGATCACTGAGTCCAGCCTCAGTAAGACACTGAAACTCAAGAGCTTTTAAGGTTTTAAGAAAGAATAAACTACTCAACAAATAACATTTGATTATGTAAGTGAAGAGCGTATTACAGATATTACCACAAAATGCTTTAGACCTCCACTGACTTTTAAACATTTGGCTTCACGGCTTTGTTTTTTGTTGTTGCTGTATTTGTTAGTTTTCATTAAATATTTTTTCTCTTTCATATTTGAGAAGCAAGGAGAAAGAAGGAGTCAGTTTGTGATAAAGGCTGTGTGGGATGGATAGAGAGTTATAATTCAATAGAAATATAAAAAATATTTCAGGTTTGCAACAGGATGACTCTAGATCCAAGATGTATTTTTACCTGAATGCTCTCTCTTACACATTTTACATGTTTTGAAGGACAGAGATCACCTTTGCTGGTCATAATTTAGGAGAAATACCAAAGCAAACCTCATTCTTTTTTCCCGTTCTTGGTCATGTTTCATTCCTCTTCTTTTTCTTCTTCCTCTCTCTCTTCTTGCTCTTCTTTTTCTTCCTCTTCTGCTTTCAAAAATGAACTTAAAATAAACACTTTTTAGGCAAGGCCTGTTTCCATGGAAAATTTTAGCTATCAGTTCTCATTCGTTCCGACAGTTAAAAAAATGTCAATAGCTTTGTATAAAAAAGGAATGGCATAGTCTTCCTGATTTGTCTGGAGCCCCCTGCCCAGAGAGAGATGCAGCTGTTGGAGTGGATCCAGAAGAGGGCCACTAAGATGACCAGGGGTCTTGAGCATCTCTGCTGTGAAGCTGATGGAGTTGGGCTTGTTCAGCCTGAAAAAGAGGAGGCTTCAGTAAGAACTCACTGTAGCCGGTCCCTGCTTAGAGGGAGCTTATAAACAAGATGGGGAATGACTTTTTATTTTGCTGTCTGATAATGATTGGACAAGAAAGAAGGGTTTAAAACTAAAAAAAAGGGAGATTTATGTTAGATGTTAGGAAGGACGTCTTTACTAAGAGTGTAGAACAGGTTGCCCTGAGAAGCTGAGAATGGTCCCATCACTGGAGGCTTTCAGGGTTGGATGGGGCCCTGGGTAGCCTGATCTTGTGACTGGCAACTTTACTTATAGTAGGGGGCTTGGAGCTAGATGATCATTTTAATCTCTTCCAGCCCAAACAATTTTAAGTCTCCATAATGAACTTATGATTTTGCTAAAATAAATGATATTTTCATAAAAAATAGAATAGAAAGAGCTGAGTGGTTGCAGATTGCAAATGCTAGTGATTAGATTTAAGTTTTTGTGTAACTGAAGTTCTGTTAAAATTATTGACAATACCCAAGTGTAAGACTAAGTTAAGAAGATTTAATGTCAAAGATTTAGCTAAGTTTGCACATTACGTGAGAATTTAAATTCAAGCTTTATTTTCTGCATCTATTATTTCTTTTTATGCAATTACTATTGCCTCAACTAGCACAGCCATGTTCTGCTTACAGCTAACTCTAGTAATATGCTCAAAATATTTTCTTTTCAATAGAAGGAAATTTTATGAAATTTTAAAAAGATGTACCAAATATTTATTTTGCTGAACTTCTTATTCAATATATCTAAATATGGCAAACAGAAATATGAGGATTGGAAAAATATTTACTAGTTTTTTTGGAGGGAGGGGCAAGGTGTGTCTGATAAAGCATTCAGACCGTTTTTTTTCATAATTTCCTACAAACTTCCTGCTAAATTTTATCCCGGTTTACTCATTTTTCTCTTTCACTTAATACACATTTGTATTCCATCTATTGCTACAAGTTGAGTCAGTTTACAATGTCAAGACATCAAATGGATCTCAAATAGAAAAACGTTTTCCAAGACTATTTTCCAGTGTAAACAGAAGAACTAAATATTATGATTGTTCTTTACACAGAACTATTATTATAGCATCTATTTGTGTTTTCACAGAATCACAGAATTGTAGTGGTTGGAAGGGACCACCAGAGATCATCAAGTCCAGATCCCCTGTAAAGCAGTCCTCATCTGCAGGCTGCACAGGTAGGTGTCCATGTGGGTCTTGAATATCTCCAGAAAGGAACACTCCATAATCTCCCTGGGTAGCCTGTTCCAGTGCTCCATCACCCTCATTGTGAAGAACTTCCTTTGCATATTGGTGTGAAACTTCCTATGCTCTAGTTTATGGCCCCCCACAGACTGCTGAAAAGTGGTTGGCCATATCCCTTTGTCTCCTATACTTAAGATATTCATAAACATTAATAAGATCACCTCTGAGTCTTCTTTTCTAGAGGCTGAACAGATCTGGGTCGCTCAGCCTTTTCCCAGGAGAGATGCTCCAGGCTCTTTATCATCTTTGTGGCCCTCTGCTGGATTCCCTCTAGGACAACAGTGTCTTTCTTGTAACAGGGAGCCGAGAACTGGATACTGTACTCCAAGCGAGGCCTGAGCAGGGCAGAATAGAGGGGGAGGATCACCTCCCTTGACCTGCTGGTCATGCTCCTTTTAATGCACCCCATGATCCCACTGGCCCTCTTGGTCACCAGGGTACACTGCTGGCTCATGGCCAACCTGTCGTTCAGGAGGACCTCCAGGTCCTTCTCCACAGAGCTCCTCTCTGGCAGTTCATGCCTCAGCCTGTAATGATACTTGTGGATATTTCTTCCCAGGGGCAAGACTCCGGCCTTGTTTTTGTTAAACCTCATCTGGTTTCTTCCTGCTCAGCTCTCCAGACTGCCCAGGTCTTGCTGAATGGCAGCACAGCCATCTGCTGTGTCAGCCACTCATCCCAGCTTTCTATCATGAGTGTACTTACTGAGGGTGGACTCTGTCCCCTCATCAAGGGCATTGATGAAGATATTGTACAAGACCAGACGCAGCACCGAACCCTGGGAAATGCCACTAGTCACAGGTCTCCAACTGCATGTGCTGCACCACTTATAACCACCTCTGAGCTTGATCTCCGAGCTTTCTTTCATCAGAAAAAAAGAAAATAATAAAATCATGCAGAGAAGTTGTAGCCTTTTTTTTTTTTTTTTTCCCTTATTTGTTTGTGTTAATAATTTCCCACACAGATTTTTCCTGTGGTATAAAATCTAGTTTGCCTGCATCTTCTTCAGTGCATGATATCTGGCTACATATCTGAGTCACTGTCTCTATTCTTTTTCCTCGGCCTACATTTCTTTTTATTGTTGCTTCAGCTTTTCTGCCACTATTTAGCTTTTAGAACTATGTGATTCTTTAGCTTTCACTGACAAGAATATTACAAGAACTACCAACATTCTCTGTCACTATAGAAGAAGGTAGCAAGAATGAAAAGAGAAACATAACTAAAGTATTTCTTTTATTCTTTTATTAAAAATAAATGATGTAATAAATACAAACTTTAAGGCTCATCATAGGAAACAAAACATTCCTGCTTTTAATTTCTTCAGTAGTAATCTGGGGAGAAAAATAGATCTACAGTATGAGAACTGCAACTGTTTCCTCCTTTTGCTTCTCATGAGACTGCAAAACCTTTTGTCTCATCAGTTTAACACACCAGCCAACATCTGAATATGTAGTACTTAGTTTTACTTGGTTTTGAACATTTTCCTAAGTGGTTTTTAGTACTGATATCCATTTCAGATCAATTAAATGCTTATAGCTTCAGGGCCAAAGTCACAGCACATATAAGACCTGAGAAATTGTGCTTTGCAGTTGAATTAGAGAAGAGTTGAAAAGGTGAAATTTTCTCTCTCTAAATTAGGTTTAAAGCATGAGTCTACAACACAGCAGTGCTTTCATTAATTCATTGTTCTCACCTCCACAAATTCCCTGTTGTTAGCCTAGTATGTGAACTACACGCAAAGCCTACACTCCATTACACTGCAGATACCAAATTAAGTTTTCATGACCTGATGAGATGTGTGTCAACTGTTAGTACCAAGTGGTAAAGTTCAAACAACCTATGAACAATCTAATTATTCAGGATGTACAACACAACTCATCTAAACAACAGCATCTGTTCAGAGCTGGATTTTACTGACCAGAACTTTTAGATTACCTCTCTGAACTGAAGTCTTTTTAATAAAATGCCAAGAATATGTAGGGCCTTGCTTGCAATACCAGTAATCTTTTGATTATTTTGGTCACTTTTTGCACAGTTCTTCTTTGCATTCAAATTATATTTTGTCTGGTGACATATACTGTTTGTTCTGGTTTTCAATATCAAAATCTTCCTAAGCAAATGTTGAACACTGAAAAAAATATGGAAATACAAATACGTACATATGTATGTATGGAATAACTTGTATAAATAGCATCTATTAATACTGTTCAATAGTTGGAGCAAACAATTTTGTACTACAGCTTTTCTTCATTGCCAGTGTTCTCCAGAAGCTCCTCAAAAATTCTTGCTTGTGAGATGAACACAACTCCACTCCAGTTTTCTCACTGCTAAGGTTTTTGGCATGTTAACAGAAGAACTGTTACCACTGGATGCTGATATTACTGGTAGAAGAGAGAATAAAAGTTTTCTGATTACAAATGAGTACAAAGTTGTCTTTTTGTGCAGGTGAATTTAAAATTTGTCCAGATATATCTTTTAAAGTTAGGTCTAAAAGATAAATTATATACAACTTATTGTGCAGAAAATTAATTGTATATATTTTGTTCTGCTGATATGAGGTTTTTTTTGTTGTTCTTATTTTGTTTTGTTTGGTTTGTTTTTTTATTCATAATTTACATTATTTTAAGTAAATAAGATGTCTGCTTTATTTAAAAGACCTACAGTCTGATGAATATGAATTAAATGAGGTTTAGACAAATTGCAACAATGAGAGTAATATGAGCTGTTTAAAAAATGGTTGCTAAACTCTCAGGAAACATATTTAATTGCTACTGTTTTCTAATTGGAATTGGCAAATTTGTGTACTCAGACCTAAAATGTTGATTCATATGAATAATCTTTAGACTGTTCACTTGGAACGTTGCCTGAATTTCCTCTGAGTGAAGAGCACATTCAGTTAAAATCACTCAGGAATTCTTCAGCTGAAAGAATTGTTTATTCATATTTTAATGTCCATACATCTCTAATTTCCATGGACATCTTAAAATCTACGAGAGTGAGCTAATGTAATAGTCCTCTTTTGAGAACACATGATGAATAGGGCTCTTAAAACCACTGTTGATTTATGCACCAAACAAACAAACAAAAACAGCAAAGAGCATATAATGAGATTCTCAAAATCTCTGTAGTAAGCACCAGTGACTTGACTAGACTGTTCCTAAAGCTTATTGCACTAGGCACAACAAACTTAAGCTTTTTCCAGTTTGAATAAGTAGAGTTTCTCCCATATTTAATGTATTATCTCAGTTACTTCTGTTTTACTTCTTTTGTTTCTCAGTAACAACCTCCCATAAACCATGCATGAAAAGCTTGTCACAGCTATCCAATCTGTGAATTTCAATATTTTGCCATGTGTAACTGATCATGAAACCACACACTGTTGCCTTTTTGACAATAGTAGATGGAGTACAGACATTTCCTGAGAAATACATCACGTATTCCTGCATGAAATCCAAATATTTTCTAGTTACAAAGAAAATCAGCTTTACTCTTATATTTAGATGTTCTCAAAAGATAGGATTCATTAGTGTATAGATCACAGAATCACAGAATCACAGAATTGTAGGGGTTGGAAGGGACCTCCAGAGATCATCGAGTCCAACCCCCCTGACAAAGCAGGTTCCCTACAGCAGGTCGCACAGGTAGGCGTCTAGGCAGGTCTTGAATATCTCCAGAGAAGGAGACTCCACAACCCCCCTGGGCAGCCTGTTCCAGTGCTCCGTCACCCTCATCGTAAAGAAGTTCTTGTGCACATTCATGCGGAACTTCCTATGCTCTAGCTTCATCCCATCACCTTATAATAGAAGAAGAATCCTGAGTTCTAGGGGTATAAATTACTACCTAAACATCCAAGAGACTGAAATTTTGGTTTGTCAGTTCCATTAGGATAAACAAAACCAATTTAGAGCAGCAATTTTGTTGCTTCTGTTATGCAATATTTTGAATATTCCAAACACTAACAATAGTGATCCTCTGAGATGAATTTGTCCAAGAGCTTTAGACTTTTGGTTTGGTTTGGTTTTTCTTTGGCCTTTTGTTTTTTCATATGATGTCTAAGAACAAAGTGAAAAACCTGTTTCTTTAATTTAAGCCATTTAATTTGGGATATATGGAGACACCTGCTTTCTTCTATAGTATAAAACAAAGTTGGTGGGTATAATGTTCTGCATAATGTTCTTCTGCTCAGCTTCTGGAGGCAAGTCCAAATAGTTATACATAAAGGAGTCATTTAGTTGTAAAATTTCAGAAAACTTTTTTTTTCACTTTTCAGTTGGGAATCACACTAAGTGGTGGCCTAAATGCCAGGAGAGGGTAGTAATAACTTCCATTTAGGCAGCTAGCAAAATCTGCATGTTAATTATTTATCTGTTGACAACAATCTTAAATTAAATGCAATGGCCATAGAAATTTAGGGATAAGAATGCAATTCAAATCATTTTCTATTATGTTCATATCTGTCTATCATGAACCTACCTGGAAGTTTGCATGCATATACATTCATGTATGATGATGAGTGTTGTGACATGACCGTTCTCTTAAGTGTGAGATTAGTCCATCCAGGTACTTGGGAAAAAAGACCAATTTGGCTGATCTGGAAAGTTATTCCAGATCTCCAATACAAAAAGGCAGCAGACAGCGTGGAAGCAGGGAAAGGCTACATGGAAGGAATTCAGATATGTCATGCCCAAGCACACTAGGTGGGGGAAAAGAAAGACAGTGGTCAACTGAGACGAGCAGGGGATGAGAAAGTTAGCAAGAAAAACTTCTACCAATGCAGGAAAGGAGAACTTTGCAAGGAAAGTGTGTGGTGTTTATGGTAGGTGATTTACTGATGGTAACACAGTTATGGTTGAGCTATTCAGTGCCTTCTTTTTTTTTAGTCTTCCCCAACATTGTATCCCAGGTCTCTGTACTTGAAGTGGAAAAACTCTCAGCAGTGGGTGAGGTTTGTGTCAAGGATTATGGGTTAGAACTCAATGTGTATAAATTCATGTCTGCATCAAATTGGCTACATCAAAGTGGCTTGAAGAGCTGATCTCACAAGGAGATACTATATCATCTTGGAAAAAATGTGGGCATTCCGGGATGTCTCTCACAGCTGAAGAAATATAAATGTGACAGCAGTCTTTAAAAAAGGCATACATGTTAACTTCAGGAATTGAAGGATAGTCTGCAATGATTTAGTTCCATAGAAAATCATGGACTAAGTCCTCCCAGAACACATTTCTAGACATAAGAAGTGTTAAAAAAAAATGATTGCAAGCCACCAGCATGGATTGACCAAGACCAAATTTTGCCCAACCAACCTAGTTACCCTCTGTGATAAAATAACAGGATCTATGGATACAGTGAAAGTAGCGAATGTTTTTCTAAAAATGTGGATGAAAAACATTTGAAAGATGGTGTTCAGAGGGTGATTAATGGGTCATACTCTGCCTATTACAGGTGGAATAGCTTAGGAGTGTGCGCTGGAACATTTTCTGTTGAACATCTCTATCACTTATGACTAGGTGACAGAACACACTCTCATCATATTTGAGGATGACACCTAATTAAGGATACCAGTCACAACAGTTCAGGGCAGGGCTCCAGATGTGATAACGAAATGGGCAAATGGGATCATTATGAAATTCAGCAGAGACAAAAGTCAGTCTGTCCAAATGCAAAAGATCTTTTCCCATTACAGGGGCAGAAAACAATATTTACAACATTGTCAGGAGACAGAGTATTCTTGTGGGAAAGGCCTTGGGGTGGTAGTGAGCAGAAAGTGGAACATGAGCCCTCATTGTGCCCTGACATCAAAGATGTCAAATAACCTCATGGACTGTGTGAACGATTGCACAGGTGATAGATCAAAGGAATGTCTTTCACCTTCTATGTCACATTTGTCAGGCCACATCTAATTGCTGCATTCATTTTTTTTTTTTTCTAACTTGAGAAAGAGATGGACAAATTGGAGGCAGTTCAGGGTGGAACCTCTAAGGTTGAGACACTGGAGCATGGTGAAAAATTTCTAGGGAACATGATCTGACTCACTTTAGAAAACAGGATGTCTTCAGGGCACATAACAGCCTCTACAGCACCCACAAAATGCTCTGAGGAGATGGAGGCAGGCCCTTCTCAGAAGTTCAGAGAGGGAAGACAAGAAAGAAAAAGTGTAATCTGAAGGAAGAGGTTTCTCTTTGAGGACCATGAGGAAGTGGAACAAGTTGCAATGAAAGGCTGTGCTATCTGTTCTTGGGGGGTTTCACAGAATATCAGAATCACAGGAGTTGGAAGGGACCTCAAGAGATCATTGAGTCAAACCCCGCTGCTAAAGAAGGTACTCTGTAATAGGTTGCCCAGGTAGGTGTCCAGACAGGTCTTGAAATCTCCATAGAAGGAGACTCCACAATATCTCTGGACAGTCTGTTTCAGTGCTCCATCACTTTAATAATAAAGAAGTTCTTCCACGTGCTTGGAACTTTTTATGTTCAATTTTAAGCTATTTCTCCTTGTCCCATCACTATGCACCACCAAGAATAACCTGGTCTCATCCATTTACCTCCCACCTCCCTTTGGATATTTATTAAATGGACTTAGATGTGAGGACCTTGGTATGACCACACAAGTGAACTTTTTCTGGACTGGGATGTGGTCTAGAGACCTTCTGAGATTCCTTACAGAATCAGTTGTCTTTCATGACAATATGAAACAAAAGCATGTACTGGAACTATTTTGTGATCTTCTGTTGTGAGATAAAGAAAAATGACACTAGGAACCAGAGTCACTGAAGCTTTAAGACAGAATAAATAAGACTGGAAACAGGGTAAATGACATGCATAAATGGTTATTTTCATAGCAGTAGCGAGAAATGAATACAGATAATTGCATTTAGAATTTTGCAATATATATGAAGTACTCAGCACACACCCAAAGGAATACTGAATATTTTCTAGTGTAAAATCTGTGTAAAATGTACTCAGTGATTGCAGAAAATTATCCTCCTTTCAATTTCAGTTGAAAATTATGTATTGTATTCCCACGTGGAGACGTGCCCACTGTTGAAGACACTGTAACAGTATGTATGATTTCTAAAAAAATATTATTTCTTTTGATCTGGCACAGATACAGAACTTTAATTGGTTTTCTTCTGCCCTTTTTACACATCTAATTATTTTAACTGAAATTTGACCTGCAGGACTGACTGAAAATGAAGGGTCTACAAAAGATTTGGCCCTTTAAAAAGGCACAGTAGTTTATTGCTTAAGATTCTCTGTCATTTTAACATGGAAGGGGAAAATGTCTTGGCATGATTCTGTGATTGATTGATACTGGAAAGACTTTGGGTTTTCTTGTGAACAGTTGGATTTGTAATACAGACAGATGGATTGTTACTGCAGAGTTGGTGTGTTGCTAGGGAGTGTTGGAATGGTATGCCGGACAGGCGTCAAATTTGTGAACCAGAGTTCATAATAGATAATGCATTATCTACGCGTATACATTATGTATTTAAGTCCACTACTAGTAGTATTCTGTACTGTAATCATACTCGCATTGTCACTACACACAGAATGCAAAGGCTTCATTACAAAATGGACCTTCTGACAGACAGAACTCAGAAAGTAAAATTGTATATGCAGATCAAAAACTGCACAGACTTCAGAATGTGCTGAAATTCCACTCAACTTTTATTGTGAATGTCTTACATATTATATAAGGCTATCATGCTGCATGTGAATTCACTTCAGTAGAATAGTAGGCTTCACAAGAAGGGTACAAAGACTAATTACTGTGCTGTATGTAGCACACTTACTCCAGACCTTTCTTGACATTGCATAGGCCAAGAATATGTTTGTATCAGCATATGCAGCTTTCACAGAGAACTCTAGCACCTGTGATACACCTGTTTTCTTATCCCCACTTGTTACCTTCAAGCTTGCTTGTAACTCAGATAGTAAGCAAACTGTGGTCATCAAAATAAAAGCTCATTATCAGTGACATTTTCCGTAGGTCATAGAATCGTAGAATCACAGAATGGCCTGGGCTGAAAAGAACCTCAAAGATCATCTGATTTCCACCCCCCTGCCATGGACAGGGTCACAGATCACTAGACCAGGCTGCCCAGAATTGCATCCATCCTGGCCTTGAATGCCTTCAGGGATGGGGCATCTACAACCTCTCTGGGCAACCTGTTCCAGTACGTCACCACCCTGTGAGCGAAAAACTTCCTCCTAATATCTCTTAAACCTCCCCTGTCTCATTTTAAAACCATTCCCTTTTCCTATTGCTATCCATCATAAACAGCCATTCCCCCTCCTGTTTATATGCTTCCTTCAAGCATTTAGAAAAAGTTATAAAGTTAATTTTTGCAGTGTTTGTTCATGTAAGCCACACTTTTCTTTATGTGGTGACCAAGTCATGAGTACAGAATAGAACCTGTTCATTCTAAAAAGAATTTGTGGATGTACGTGATATATACATATATATACCATGAAATCATAGCAATAAAAAATCAAAAAGCTATCTGAAAATTTTCACCAAAGCCAATAGGATTGTTGTTATAAAACTTTTAATCATTTAGTGTCTTTACCAGTTCTAGGAAATTGTTTCTAGGACAGAGTCTGTATGTGGAAGCTAAAATGTCCTGTTATTCTTTCATACTACCTAAATAGAAGTCATGAGTTCTTTAACCACTTGACAAATTTCAGTTGGTATTAGAAACATATTCAATGAGCATATCCATACACAGCATGGACACTCTTTTCATAGTGTGCTCTTTTCATACACTCATTTCATAGAGTGTGCTCCAAGTCTTTTCTGTATGTACCAGCAACATTATCAATCTTTTTCACAAAGTGTAGTTCAGTGGTGTAGAGAAGAAGTAATGGAAAAGTTTTCATAAACTTATTTTTTGTTTGTTTGTTTTAAAAAGTAAAATACTGATGCCAAAGTTATGTCATTTTTTGCAGCTGCTCAAGAAAGAGGTATGAAAAATTTGGATTTGTGCAAAAAAAAAAAAAATCTTCTTTAAAGAAGAAATACAAAAATGCATTCCTTATTTGGGTATTCTTTACAAAGACTAAACAAAGCCACTATGTAGAGGAAAATCAAAACAGATGGAAGAATGTTCTCAGAGATGATATACCCAATTTCTAGTGGGTTCCCATATGCCTTAAGTTCTTTTACCTTGTTTTAACAAGCAGAGAACAGAACAGAAAATCAAAAACAAAAAGCCCTCACAAAGCTGAGTTTGAAAGCTGTCACCAAAATGAGTCAGTCATTTCTATTCATCTAACAAAAAAGGAATTTGTTATTTTTGAGCATTTCGCAATCTGTGCTACACAGAATACAGTCCTTGAGGTTACAGTTATTGTCAACTATTTCATAGCCACAAATTTCAGTTTCACTATTTCCTTTTTTACCAGGTGTTCTTTCAATAATTATGCCTATCTAGTTCAGCTTTCCCAGAGACTCAGAAAATTCAAAGCTTTAGCTATGTACAAGAAAGAAAAATGCTTGTCTATACGAATACTCTAGAGTACCACAACAATCACGTTTAATTTCACTACTTGCCTTTTATGTGTTTATTGGAAACTGGCACTTAACAAACACACAGTATGAGCTACTCAGATCTAAATCTTCTTGTGTTGAAATTAACGCATCTGCTGAAAGTAGGTCATACAGAAATTGACATGTGCCTAGAAATTTGTTATTTTTGAACAAAAGGAATAAAGCGAAATTTCAGCCATGTCGGGACTGGTTCTGGCATTACTAAAATATTGTTTTGCTGACTACTCCTTTCTTACTTGTGTCTGAGCCCTTATGGTGATACTGTGTAGAAATACCATAAGAAACAGCCCATCTTGCAGAGTGATGATGACTAAGGGACTGAAGCATTTGCCATGTGATGAGTGGAATTGAGAGCTGGGACTGTTCAGCGTGGAGAAGAGAAAGCTCAGGAGGATTTTTTTCCATAGTTATAACTACCTCACCGTGGGAGTAAAGGCAGAGACAGATTCTTCCCAGGGGTGCCCGGTGACAAGAATTAATGGGCACAAACTAAAATGCGTGAAATTATGTCTGAGCATATATCTGAGAAAATATTTTATTTATATTGTCAAAAACTGGAACAGGTTGTCCAGGGTTGTGGATGGGTTGTGGAACCTCCATCTTCACAGAAACCCAAAACCTGACTGCACATGGCCCTGAGCATCCTGCTCTAGCTGACTCTGCTCTGAGCATAGGTTTGGCCTAGAAGATCTCCTGAGTTGCCTTACTGCCTGAGCCAGCCTGTGATCCTCTGTGTGATCACTGTGATCACTCTTTCTCTAGTATTAGATAAAGAAGGGAAACTCACCTGTAAGCTAAAACTAGACACTTCAGCCCTATTCTTCAAGACAGGCTGAAACAAGAACTTTACTGCCATTCAGTAACTGAAAATCACTGCTTATCAGCTGAATTAAAATGTCGTATTTGCCAATGAAATGATGACTGAAAATAAGCCTGGAGCTTCTGCAAAGTGTTTCAGAATTTCAGAAGCACCCTTATAGGTTAAGATTATTTTGATTCTTGATTTTTAATAGAAAATAAATATTTAATTACTATCAAGCAATTTTAAAAGTTTAATTGATAGACCATAATATATTAAACACATCTATGTTCTGTATGCCCTCTTAATTGCAAACGCTGTTTAAGAATATCACAGTATTTTATTTCAGAGAGTTCAAGAAATTAGTGCTTAGAATAGCACATAACATTTGAAGAATTTTCATCATGAAAAAAAGACCAACACTTTCAACATCGGTACTGCATTTTCTAAGAGCAATTTTTGGGTTCCCTGCCAAAAGTTTGGAGAGCATAGTAAAGAAAAAGGGCATGAGAAGTGAAAAGCAACCCACATTCAAGAACAGAACAGAGCTTTTTTTAGAAAAGAACATCAAAATGAGGTCTTATGTGGCTGAACCATTTCCTCATTTCTGGAGAGTAGCATTATGCTAATGTGACAAAAATTTTGTGCTAGCTACTGTAGTACTGTATGTTACTACAGCATGGAGCATTAGACCATCACCAGTTGGTCTCATCTAGGAGGATCATTCAGGACACTACATCATTTTGAGAATAACAGCATTATTAGCAGCATGATAACATAATGATCTCCTGCTACGATAGCTTTTCAAGAATGGAGATATTGTGACCCTTCCAAGTGTATTTCTGTTGTGTTTAAAATTTTCTGCCTGATTTACTGTATTTAAAGACTATTTTTGACAGGAGAAAAGTCGTCTGTTTTATGTATAGTATTGGCATTGTATAAAAATAGCTATTTAGTACTTCATCAGTGTTTCTAATGGCATAACTATGTAGACTTGTCTGCAAATGGCATTGCATTTTTATTTTTTTTCATTTATCCTGACATTATTTTAAAGGCCGCATTTGAGACGAATCACTTGAATTTGTGTTTAAGAAATTCCATTTTCATTGTCGCTTTTTACAGGAATAAATGACATTGTCACCAGTGTTAGTTGCTTCCTGGAAATAGTGTTATTTAGTATTTCTAGTTTAAAAGCTTTGATTTTTACTTCCATCAAATTAGTTATCACATTTAACTATTATTCCCGTTACAAGTTATCAGTAACTTGGTTAGGGACACATGATGAAATTGAAGAATGTCACCTGGAATGAGACATATTATTGGACTTAAAATTTGCGTAGAGTATTGGTACAGTATGGAAAAGTGCATGCCATCCAAAAGAGCAATATGGAGTGCTTAGAAGTACCAAGTAGCTGCTGAACCAAATGCTTGATGCAAAGCCCTCTAAAAAAAAATGGAAAGAATTTCATTGATATCACTTCTTTCTGGATCATGCTCCCAAATGTAGATTTTTAACTGAGAGATACCAAGCATTCATTGAATTGGATCAGGAAAAAGAAGACATACTACCGTGTACAGTAGGAAGCTTTGTTGTTTTAGTGTGTTCTATTTTTCTTTTTAATAATAATTTATACTGCCTATAGCAAAGAAAATAAGCTAATGAAAGTTATTCAATTCTGTGCATTGTGACTTGCAAAGTTTGTCACAAAACAGTAATTTCATCAACATTTCAGAAAAAAAGGATGACTAAAAAGAAACAGTTTATAAAATATGAAATTCCTTTTAACATATTTTTTCATAAACCAGATCAGTTATTATTGGAAAAAAATTCTCTGCAGTAACTTAAACTGAACAATTTGTGTTTATAAACTTAATAAGGGCAAATTTCTTAATAAAGAAAAGAATATATGAGTCACTATTGCAGTGTTGACATAAGATTGTCCCATGCAATGTACACTCGTGTACATATGGACATATTTTATCAAGCACAATCTGTGTCTTCCAAAGAATCTGCTAAAATGCTACTCATATGTATACTTAACCTTGTTTATTCATTAAAGTACAGACAGAACAGTAAACAATTAAAAGAAGCTTGTAGAACATTATTTCAAAATAAAAAAAAAATCCATGCATTTATATTCTTGTTTACCTTTCAGAAGATACTTTCACACTCCACACTCATATCTCTACTTATATTTGACTCAGTCAGTCAGTAAACTTGTTCAAGTTCATTTTCTTGGTGTGGCTCTTTCCATAATCTTCTACATGGAGTTTTTTGAATTTTAAATGAAATTAGTGGTAGCCCATAACCCCATAACCATAGGGGTTGAATAGAACAAGTTGAATGCTCATAACTTGGACTATTCAATCCCCACTAAAATCAAACAACCAAACAAAAAAAAAAAACAGAGTACAGAATTTGTTATATGGTTGATCAGATTAAGCTGTCCAGGGCTACATCCAACTTGGCCTTGAACACCTCCATGGATGTGGCATCCACAGCTTCTTTGGGCAACCTGTTCCTGTACCTCACCATCTTCTAAGTAAAAAATTTCCCTTAGCATCTAACATAAATCTCCACACTTTTAGATTAAAACTGTTCCCCCTTGTCCCATCACTATCAGAGCATGTAAAAAGTGCTTCCCTCTCCTGCTTGTAAGATTCCCTCAAGTACTGGAAGGCCACAATGATTTCTACTTGGAGTCTTCTCTTCTTCAAGCTGAACAAACACAGCTCCTTCAACCTTTCTTCACAGGACAAGTGCTCCAGCCCTATAATCATCTTCATGGCCTTTCTTTGGACCTGCTCTATCAGCTCCACATCTTTCTTGTGCTGGTAAACCTAGTCCTGATCACACTACTGCAGACGGGGCCTCATGAAAGTAGATGGGGACAATTACCTCCCTCTCCGGGCTGGCCACCCCTTTTTCAATGAAGCCAATGATACTGTTGGCCTTCTGAACTGCAAGGCAAAAATCTCTGCCTCATGTCAAGCTTTTCACCCAGCAGAACCCCCAAGTCCTTCTCCACAAGTCTGCTCTCAATGAGTTATGCTCAGAGCCTGTATAAATATTTAGGATTGACATGACCCAGGTGCAACACCTTGCTCTTGTCCTTATTGAATTTCATTAGGTTCCTTCTATTCTAACAACTGCACCACTCAGCTTAGTGTGATCTGCAAACTTGCTGAGGGTGCACTTAGTCACACTCCCTATGTCACTGATAAAGATCCCCTGGTTTTGAAGAACGCTGGCCCCAAAATGAACCCCTGGGAGACTCCACATTTGATCAGCATCCACCTGGACATTGATTCACTGACCACAATTCTCTGATTGTGACTGTTCAACCAATTTCTTATTCATTAAAAATATTCCCCCCTTCATATATTTCCAATTTAAAGTTGTGATGTCAGAACATATCAAAAGCTTTGCAGAAGTCCAGATGACATTAGTTGATCTTCCTTTGTCTAATGAAACCACCACACAGTCACTCCATCATAGAAAGATGCCAGTTTGATCAGACACAATTTGATCTTGGTGAAGCTAGGCTGGCTGCCTCAGATCACCTCATCTCACATGTGCCTTAACATAGATAGCTTCCAGGATGATCCATTCCATAATCTTTTCAGGCAGAGACATGAGGCTCACTAACTTGTAGTCAGACTGCACTGTGTCTATCTATACCTTTTAGATTGATAGAAAAAGTCTATAAGTCACTGATATAATATGGTATGAAAATACAGGTGCTTGAAAAAGATGTGGTAGTAACTCAAATATTATCCACATAGTTATGCTGTGGGCTTTCTTTTTCTAAAAATTAGGAGTGTGACATTCCCCTCTCCCTTACTGTACACAGATTGCAATATGTTGACAAAATGTTGCTTTACAAAGTGGCTGTAATTAAGTTAGTGTATCTTTGACAGAAAACACGGCAGACAACTGTGTTGGAATTCATTATTAAGAATGCCTGCAACTGAGCCATTGAGTCTGTCATAGGAAATACAGCCAGCAACTAATTTGGAATGCATTATTAAACCATACTTTCTTACCAGTTTCAATATTATCCCATGTTTATTGACAATCTACATAAGTGAGTTGGAAATGGCAAGCTGGAAAGAGGCTTTGCATTGTGTTTACTATTTAATATCTTATTACCCATATGCAGGATCTTGTTCCCAGAATTAAAAGTAGAATGGATAAGCTGCGCTATTTTTGTTTTAGAATAATAGGTTTGGACTAGGACAAGTACCGTGTCAGCTTTACTTTATTATCTGTTCTCCTTGTATAGTGTGCTGGTTTCAGCTAAGATATTGCTATTTTTTTTTTTGCTAGTGACTGGTATGGTGTTGTGTTTTGGATTTAGGATGAGAATAATTTTGGTAATATTCTGATGTTTCAGTTGTTGCTGAGCAGTGCTTCTACTAAGTCAAGGACTTTTAAGCTTCCCGTACTGTCCCACCCACAAAGAAGCAGGGTACACAAAAGCTGAGAGAGGACAAGACAGCTGTTCTAAAATGAACAAAAGTTACTGTATGTTCATGGTGAACAATAAAACTGAGGGAAGCTAACCAGCGACTGGGGTTGAGAACGACAGGGGGTGGTAAGCAACTGCTTTGTACCTCCCTCTTTCAGTATATTTTACTACTACTACTACTACATCTATTATTATTATTATCCCTCCCTTTTCTGCCCTAATAAAATATCTAATTCTTCTCCCACAACTTTTACATTTTTTTTCCTTTATATTTTCTTATTCTTTTCTCTGTCCTGCTAGTTGTGTGGTACTTTGTGGCCTTCCAGGTTAAACTACAACATATAACAACAAAAAAGAAAAAAAATGTAGAAGGGTACATCAATAATGCAGTCACACAAAACAAAGAAGCAAAGCCAGCAAAATTCCTCACTTACAGTTTTTCGGCTGTCTGTAGGTCTGAGTGTATGGAGTCACTAAACTTCCAAGTAGTGTGTTTACATGTAGAACCTAGACAATCCTGGTCATGAGACAGAGCTTTTCTTGTGATGATGAGACACATCCACTCTTTATTCACCATCTTTCTGCAGCTGAGATTATTTGTCATTTAGAAAAATGAAAACCCCCTATAACAAAACCAACCTTTTGTCTTGACAACATTTTGAAAGTTTTCAAGGACAACAGTCTCCATATGGTTTGAGGTATTGAACTAGTTCTGGTGTGATATGAAGATTTATGTGATTGTCAGACTTACTGTCCAGTCACAGTTAAATAGATGGTATCTGCCTGCAGGTAGTTCAATAACTAATTTAACTTCCAACTTAATGTCTCTAATGATACATCAATAATATTGCACTTAACTTCAGGAGCTGCAAAGCTTTTCCACTGCTTTGGTAAGCATGTAGTGTTTTTAAAGATCCTTCTATTCTACAACAGATATGTAGTAACAAAGCGTGGAGGTTATGAAAAAAGTGGAAAGATTCACAATGTTCAGATGCAGACTTTGTTTGTTTATTTATTTATTTAACACATAAACATTTATTTAACGCAACATAAACATTATGATATTTAATATCATTTATAAATGATATTTATAATAATATTTTATTTAATGATCAGAACCTAAATGCTTGAGAAAACAAATTACACTTGATTTGTTGACATACATTTTTCTCTAGGAGAGGAGAGAGAGAAAAAAATGGAAAATCATACCATAAATAGACTGAATAGACATATTTATTTTAAATAATGCTCATTAAATAAGTTTCTGCTTATTTCTCTTTAATTTGAAAGGTACCACTTGCTTCACAGACAATCAACATAGCGTCTTATTTTTTCAGTTTTGTATTATCTAACCTGTTATGAAGGGCATTGCACTTAGAACATAATATACAATATTTTCTTATTTAATATATGTTTTATTGTACAGGTTTCTAGAAGAATTCGGAGAGACAAGGCCGACAATTTCAAAATGCCACATGTAGTTTAACAAATTGGTATTTGTTTGGGTTGCTGGCAATTAGCCAGTGAACATTGTGTGTATCCATATTTGGCACAGGGGATAGGAGCCAATGAATACCAGACTTCAAAGCCATAAGTATGGTTTTTAGTATTTTATGCTTTGTAAATATCCTAGAATACTTTTATTACAGGCGGTGTGTTTTTAATTTAGCTAGTGGGATTTTTATATTTTTATAATCAGTTGAGTTAGTAAAAAATTTCTAAATCAATCCAGATAGAATCAATGTCTGCAGAATTGTACTTTTTTTTTTTTTTTTTTTTTTTCCCCAGAACATTCACATGCATACATTTATGACAACTAAGTTTCTCCTCCAATTTTGAGGCAGGATTCCCAAAGCTAGAATGAAGTAATATATCGTCAAATTGCAAAAGCAAGAGAGTCTTTTAGACTCACTATTCGGTGATTTCTCCCCAACAGTGTCTATAACAATTCATTTAAATAAACTGTATTTACAAATACTCACCTATTTTATGTGTCCCACTTTTATATACAGAAGATCTATCATAGGTTCTGAATAGACTTTTTTTGTCATTTAGTTTTACTGTGTTTACACGAGTGATCAACAGCAATTTCAGATCATGGATAAATACATTTTTTTAAAGCTATTATAACAATATGTGGTTTTGGTGTTTTTTTTTCTTCTTTTTTTTCATGACATTCATATGCTGAAATAGAATCAGATGTGTTGTGATGACAAAGTTTATAGAAACATATTTCAGATGGAACCTTTGCTGTTTTGCCTGTTCAGGGAATTGCAGCCATCATAGTTCATGTAAATAATATTTCATATTCTGTTACACAGTTGTATATATTCTGAATATATACACCAAGAAACAATGAAAAAATAATATTACTGAAAGACAAATATAACTTATGTAATCTTTGTTTCTTATCTCAGTATTTTTCAGCTTAAGTGGTGGCCATATTTCGGAAAAAGGTGAAAAAGGCATTTGGAAAAAAACCAGAACACCTTTCATTACCTAGTTAAGCTATTTTAAACAATTTACCAGCATTTGGACAGGATGATATTTTCCATCACACTTCAGTTCCTGAGGTGATTCTCAGTGTATCTATACTTAAGACCACTGTGCAGTGAGCGGATATCAAGGACAGCTTCAGAAATACTGGTTCCTGTAGTTGTACCTGGGAACATTTTGCATGTTTTTAACCTGCTTCTCTGGAACATTACTTTGCAAAGAACTGTACACATAACAACTGAATGCATTATGGAAATAATTATGATTTTAATGTATATATGTATTTATAAATCATGCCACTGAGCTTTTTAACTCATTATACTGTATGTGCCAAATTACACTGTAGTAATTCTAGATTTACTCCAGTGAGTTCAATAGTGGCAATTCATATTTACAATGGGATGACTGATTGGAGTCTGTCTAGTGACTCCTTTCCTGAAAAGACCCCAGTTTGAGGCAAGATTCGACCCTTACTTAGATTGAAATGGAGAAAATATGATAAATGCTGTAAATGCTTCCTATTTCTCTTCCTGCATTTGCACCAATTATATGATATTCTCCTCAGAAAATTAATTTTTAACAAACAAAACTATGTTAATCCTCTCTCTCATTTTCCATTGTTTACAAGAATTACTTGTTGTGCTGGAGAGAAAAGAGGGTAAAAAAAATTATTTACTTCTGTCTCATAGTTGCAAACAAAAAAATACTGGATTTCTGGAAGTATTATAATATTCACATAGAGTAAATACAACAGAACAATTCTATCTTTAGGAACTTAGAAAGCATTTCAAGAAATTGATGTTGCTTTTATTAGAATGAGTAATAAATTACGAATTCATATTGATTGGTGTTATTTAATATGCATGGAAAAAAGTAACCTTTTGTATAAGTAAATTAAGACCACTATTGATCTGTACCAAAGGCAGCATGAATGCAATTAATTTACATTGCTCTACTTTGTTATGAAAATGCAGATATTTTAACTGAGTAGGCATCCATACCAAAACAGACTTTATGATAATAGCAACTTAAATAATACATAAGATTTATAGATGTCTGTGTCTTAATAAATCTAGACCTTTTGTCACAGCGTTACTGAAAATAAAGAAAATATTTTTCACAGTGAAAAAAACAACTGTGTAATCTGCATGAATTCCCAGTGTCTTTTGATAAGCCTCTATCATCTCTGCTTTGAGTTAAAATAGGGTTGTAGAAAATATATTTTTATTACTGAGGAAAAGTGGATGATTTATCTAGCTGCCTTGAACACTTACATTCCCTCATGGTGTTCACTTATTTTTCTTAATGAGTGTTTAGACAATGCCTTTTACCAAATCACTGGCTTAAATCTGAGCACACTCATTGCTTTTACCATTCTCCAAACCAAAGTAGTCCAGTAATGATAAAAAGGCATAAAGATGTATTAATACATAAATTCCACATGCAAACAAGAAACTGAATTGTATGAGAAATACTAATAGGAAAACAGAAAGCTGTGTTTCTAAACCTCTGAAGACAGACACAGAAAATGACATCAGCACAAAATAAGTTTCTAACAGTTAGAGGTGGTAAGAGGAAATGGTCTAATCTGATTGACTGTTGTGCGGTATCTGAGAAAGAGATTCTGAAGTTCATATTCACAAAAACCCACTGTTTATCTGAAGGTGTACAGAAAAGCTTTTCTCAGCAACTTGTTCCACTGGTTAATTAAAATCCAAAAAGCACCAAAAGTTGGAAATCTATTACTTTACATAATACGTGGTGGTTAGAACATTGTGAGAACTATTGCTGAAGTTCCAACTGGTCTATAATTCCTAGGATCATCCTTTGTTACTTATTCGTGGGAACTGCAGTTAGTTATGTCAGTACCAGTTATCTCTGTACACATATATACGTTAGAGAGTCTGCATGTGTTTATATATATATGTACCCATAAATATGTTCACGAACATATACAATACTGAAATTTCATAAACTTACAGAATTGTAGGTTGGAAAAGACCTTCAAGATCACCAAGTCAAATAATCAACCTGATTCCTTATTATACTCTGTATATTCCACCATTATTCCGTGCCCCTTAAAGAAACATCCATATTTCTCTTAAATACTTTCAGAGACAGGGAATCTACATACTTCCCTGGACTCCTTTTTCCATGCCTAAATACCCTCTCCATAAATAAATTCTTCCTAGTAGCCAAAATAAACCTTCCCTGGGGTGACTTCTGACCTCATCTTGTGCTTCAGTAGCAGATCTTACAGAGTTCTGTTTCTGTTGATCATTTCTTTTGACCATGAGCTTGCGACTTTTTACAAAGGGAAATACTTTCACACAAACAGACAGAAATTATTGTTAAACAACTTCATCACATACATAGCACCATAAGGAAATACAAAATAAAAAAAATCACATATGACATGGCAAACTAATTTAGTGCACGGATACAAAACATGAACAAATAGGAGGAATGGAAGAATGATTAAAGAGAATGAAAGTAGATAAGCAGAAGTGAAAAACAGAGATTCTGAAAGTGTTTTCAGAAATTTCATTGACTTTTTGGAAGCATTTGGGAATCTACAGCAGGAAATCTTAATAATAGTGTAATTTGAAATACACAGGAACTCAAGTAAGATTTTGGCAACTTCTTTTTAAATCATAACTGTATATTTCTGTCTATGTAAAGTAGTGAAATATAATAATCATATTTTGACATAAACAAATAATTTTAATTGATTTCCTGTTTAACACACAATATGTTCCTGACAAATTTTGACTCCCAGGAAGCCCATGTTAATATCTGTCTTACACCTTCTCTTTTTGTTGATATTATAATGTGTTTATCCTGACTAAAATTAAATTGGTCTAAGCTAAACAAAAGTTTTGCAATATGAGGTATACAAAGCATATACAAAACATGTTTTACAGTCATTAAAAAAAAACCCTGAGATTAAATAATCAATCTACACAGGTGTTTTATTTACAGAAAATGTATGGATCAAGGTCATAATCAATTTGAACAGAGCTATTGCTAAATTTAAACTAATACCTACCTTCATTGTGTCTGCCAAATGTAACTCACTCCTTAACTGGCCTTGTTGAATGAATAACTGTGTAAGAAATTTTTCCATTTTATACCTGTAAGTAAATACTCTTATAGAAACAACAACAAAAAGTTTTCATTAACTCATATAGTGTAGCATAGTCTCCCTATTACATACAGAATAGAGCAATCTGTCTCGTGAAATTAATATTTATTTACATATTTATTTAATATTTAATATTCAATGTTATATAATAATAATATATTATATAATATTATATATAATATAATATATATATAATATATATATATAATATATATATAATATATATGTATATATAATATATATACATATATTATATATATATATATAATATATATATATAAAATATATATATAATATATATATATATTATATATATTATATATATATATTATATATTATATATATTATATTATATTATATTATATATATAATATAATATAATATATATAATAATATATATTATGTATTATATAATATATATTATATATAATATTTTATATTTAATATTTAATTATATATTTATTTTATATGTCTTCGCAATTTTTCTATTTGAAATCCTATTAGATAGGCTAATTATCTTCAGCATCACAGAGTTGTTCTTCAAACATGCTGCCTGTTTTTTTTTGTTTGTTTGTTTCTGTTTGTGTGTGTGTGTGTGTGTAATGTAAGATATCATTTGATGTGGAGAGTGCTATTTTTTAAATAATTGCTTGTTCCTTATTTTTCATTAAAAAAAGTTTGCCTTAAAAACCTGGTTCAGGTTAGTTATCATTATATCTATAGAGTGTAATGGGCTCTAAGTTAGTTGATACTTCCTATACAAAGAATACAGAAATAGAGTTGCTTATCTCTCAATTTGCCAACCCAGGTTTCAGGTTTTCCCTGGAGTCCAAGAGACAATTTAGTGTAAAAAAAGGAAAGGAAGTAAATCAGAAAATAACTCTTTGATATTAACAGTAGTTGTTGAGTTCACATTTTGAATGTTACCCACTGCTCTGGCCACTCTGTCTGAAAAAGCCTATACCATCACTAAAAATCACCAATGATAACAAGACATTTTCCATGTGAGTGAATAATTCTAAGTAGATTGACCAAATATTCTAGAATTAGACTCATTAGCTGGAAAGCTCAAAATACAAAGTCTTCATGATAGGCAGAAAATTAAATACTTATTCTCAGAACAGTACAACCAGGAAGACATCTTAAAAGGCAGAAAGTTTCAAGACAAGATGAAAATCAATTTTTTTTTTTCTTTTGAGGGAAAGAGAATGACTGCTTGTGCAGCATATTGATGTGGCATACCAGAGACAATAAAAGATCTTAGACAAACTAATGGAAGAAATCTGGATAATCCTGTAGTTGGAGTTATGAAGATATTCGTGATATAATGCGTCATTAATTTGTCCTGAATTTCGAAGAACTCAGGCAATGCGGATTTGTTGGATTGCAATCACCTCCTTTCCATTCAAAAGAAACCCCAAATTATCTTGAAGATTATTTTGAAGACATAAGGGCTTTGATTTATTTTCTTTAAGAAATTATTAAAATATGCAACTTAGAAAACAGTCAACAAACAAAATATGTATTGCCTTTTGAAGTATGTCTGTATTTTCTAATGGGATATCTTTTCTATGTTCAGAAGTAGGTAACTTTTTCCAGTAAGCATTCCTAAATCTGATATATAGTTCTGGTAGAAATATATAAGGTGATTTTAATAAACAATGCAGTCAGCTAACACTGTACAAGGTGCAATCCACAGACTTCAGATTGCGGAAACTATTATGATAAACATTGAAGAGTAAAATTTGCATTGTGTCACACCGAGATGTTAAAATATGAATGGAGAAGGAGACAGATTATATGTTACAAATATTCAAGTGATCAGATAACTACCCAGTAAGGCAGAAGATGCATTATTTGCTGTAAAAAGCAACTGCTCATAGCTGTAATTTTCAGAGTTTTGGTTTCATTTACTTTAACAATTACAAGCATGAAAACAAACAAACAAACAAACAAACAAAAAACAATGGGGTATTTTCTTTCAATCAAATACGTCATATTAGTTATTTAATTTGGCAGAAATTGTACAAAATAAAAGCATGATACTTCTAACCATGATGAAGTTTGCACTAAGCTATTACAGACTTCCATGCCATCAGAAACTTCATGAACAACAGCAGCAAACTGAGAAGGTGACCTTCATTCACTCAGAAATTAGGTAACCATTCACTTGAGAATACTTTGCTGATGTAACTTTCAAACTGTCTCAAGTAAATGCACATGAAAGAGCTAAAGAACACAGGTGTCTGTATTCCAGTGTCTCTTCTAGGACTCCGTCTTGCGATCAAATAACATTTGTTCGTATCTCAGTGAAGAGTCTAAATAAATCTTTCAAACTAATGATTTTGAAAGGATCATGTAATCACCAGCTTGCAGAAGACATAGTACCCCCTGCCTCCCCCACAGAAGGTCTGCAACAAAGTTGTAGTTGATTGTTGAAGTATAAATTAATTGTTTTTCAATGTCTGGGAGAATGAGTTGTATAAAGCATATGTTTTTGAAGACAATCTTCATATTCTAGCCTGTGACATCTCCAGCATCATCGTGAAGATTGGACAGCTTCTATGGACTGAGAGAAGAGGAAGATATTGTCAATATTTATGTACACCACTTTCCTGATACATCCACAACATATGGATGTACTAATCATATCAGTAATGGTAGCAGTACAACTCCTGAGGCCATAATTCCATGGGCTGATCAGAGTAGTTGTGATGATAATAGTCCATAAACCTGAAAATGTCATAGCATACAACAAATGACGTTCTCTTTCCTTTTTTTTTTTTTTTAAACATAAGTAGAATAGCTTTACTGCTTGATTGGGTCAAATTCATAGAAATGACTTATTCTTTGGATAAATCTGCAATGTTTTCTGTTTAGTAGTAAAAAAAAAAAAAAAAAAAATCTATCTGAAAGCTCAGTTCTGGAAAGAATGTACTATCTCCCCTGAACTTTTTTGAACTGATAAGATATGGGTTATATTTGGGGATACCATGAAATGAAACCTGATCTAGAAAGGAACAGTTGACGGTTTCCTGAGGAAACCACTGTTAGAGCTCAAAAAGAGCATGAAGGCACTTGAAAATTGAAACAAATGTGTTTGGTAGCCAATATATTCATTAAGAAAAGAAAACACAAAACAAACAAAAAAACAAAGTCCTTGAATCCTATACCTTTAGCCTACATATATCCTTTGAAGATGTATCTATACCACTTTTCGAGCAGAATATATTTTCAATCACGAATTTAACAGAAGAGAAGGAAAGATCTACTGCCACATATTGGAGTGGAAGTTGTTCTGATACAAGATTATATGACAGAAATTGTCAAATCACCACAGCTAAATGAAATTTCATAAACCATCTTGTTTGAGTATAATTTTTTTAAAACAGGAGGATTTTATGCAGTTTGAATTCATGATGTTTAAATCTTTTCAAATGGCAATTCCCTAGAGACAGTGTTAAGCACTTCCACCTGAAAAGAAAGTGACAGGAAGGGCTGTGCAGAAGGTTAAACATTTTAAAAGGAAAATTGGTATGCATCTGATGTTTGCTTTTCCTATTAACCTTCACTTTTAAGAATTAAACAATCAAATTTAAAAAATTCCTTTTTCAAAACAGTGAAGGGTTCTGTTCAGCTTGTCTGTTTATAAAATTTAATTTAACCAGAAACTTTCAAAAGACGAAAGCTGAAGCAAAGTCTACCTCTGATTAGTCTAATGTGAAGGACCTGAAATTGATGTTGATATTTTTCCAACTTAGAGCAATCACCACACTGCCTCTCTTAATTGACTACCTAAGCTTTTCTCTGTCTCTCACACAGCAGTAAGCTTACCCTTGCAGCTGCAGGAAACTACTATTGGTAAATACTTATATAGACAAAATCACTAGAGCAAACAAAAGACTCCTCGTTCTGGATAATCCAGCTAGCCTTCATGTATCTGTGAGACTTTACAAAAATTCCTGATAACTTTTTGCCACTGTGTGAGAGCATGTAGTATGACATCATTTGCTTAACGTGTTCGTTTGGAATATGTATAACGCATTATGATGCAGTAATAGTATTATATATTAGCTTAAGCTGGTTTTACTAATTACAGTAAGCATAACAACAATAAATGACGTGCAAAACCAAGTTCAGTTCTTACCACTTTTATTGGAGGTTTGCAATCATGTTAGATATTTTTTTCTAAAAGTTTGGATTTTGAATTTGCATTAGTTTCACATACTCACTCTGTTGGAATCTGCAGTTCAGCAGAACATCAGAACATAATTTTTTACATAGTGTGCCTTTGTCTAAGGATTACTTCTACAGGCACTGTGAGATTACACTGGGAATCACAGTAGAAATTTTGTTATGAGATTCTTTTTTAAATTTTTATCTTCTAAATAAATTAATCCCTGTTTGCTTTCAAACAAGAATCACAGTCCCTAGCCCCAAATATAGTCAATGTGGTTGCCAAAACTCACGGAGAATGTGAAAAAATTATTAGATTTAGGAACTGTCCCTAGTTAGAAATTCAGATACGTAAAATGATATCTAAATAGTTTTATGATAGCTGCACTAAAAGAAGTCCACCAATAGATAACTCTAAGAATATTTATGTGAATCTCTACTTACAGCATGTATAACTCATTTGGAGAAATATT
The DNA here is from genome assembly GCA_030625065.1 of Alectoris magna. Taxonomy (NCBI): domain Eukaryota; kingdom Metazoa; phylum Chordata; class Aves; order Galliformes; family Phasianidae; genus Alectoris; species Alectoris magna. Next base: position 70,087,026 of record CM060560.1, read on the forward strand.
TTAACTATTTTCCCAAACTAAACTTTTTCCACACAAGCATATGGATTGATTGTTGGAAGGTACATTTTAACACAGTTTAATTTTTGAAAGTGATTAACTTTAGAAATCTACACCAGGCATGTAATTTCCTAAGGAATTTTAATTCGTCACAGTGACAATTTTTTGTTTACAGCAAGAACCTCTGTCACAAAACATTGGAGTTTTGCCAGGTGAATGAACATACTTCACTAAGACTACAAGAAACAATGTTTCTATTTTATTTTTTTGTACCTGACTTTCTTGAATTTTTTGTGACAGCACTTTCTGCTCCAAGCTGTTTATCAATTTACATAAGGTTGCAACATTTCAGAGTTCAAATTTGGACATTTTTTTTCAGCAAATCTGCTTCACTATTCAGATACCAGTTAACATATACAAGGTGTTCAAGGCACAGCACTGATCTTTTTATTAAAGCAATTACCACTGTGTATATTGTAACACTAATTGTTTTATTAAAATGATTGCCAATGTGTGTATCAGAATTTAACTTCAACAACTTAATTTACAGCTATGTTATATATTTGAAGAAATAGCCATAAACAGAAATGCTTTCTGTAGACATATTTCTTCCCATCCTATAATAAGCTGCTTTTGACTATGTCAACTGAAAACCATATCAACAGTCTGAAAATAGGTAGGAACACTGGCAAAATATGTACAGTGGTTAAACATTGCAGGAGTGGTAACTAATAAATGCAGGTATGTTCTTTGGCTCTGACACACGCATGCATGTGTTTCAATGTAGTTAAATGAAAAGGAACTAAAAATATAGGTTTCTTTTATATAAGGTGCATTTTAGAAATCAGCTGGAAAGAAACGGTGATTTTGCTAAGTGAAATGAGTAGGCTGGGACCATAATAAAACAATCTAATTTAGTCTGTAATTAGATTTTGAAATGACTAAAATACATGTGCCTTAGCAAAGTGATTCAGACTACTGAGACAATTAAGACAGGGCACTAAAAGCAGATGTATCAAAAGCTTAGCTCTGTGTGTAGGCAGTTCACTATTTGCTTAACCAACAGCCAGACACAAAAATGGGAAACTTCAGGAAACTATAGTGTTGCTGAATTGGAGTAGTGTAGTAATAAATCATTGTAACTATCCTGAATATCTCACATAACTCTTTTGGAATACCTGAATCAAGGTAGAGTATATTAAAAAAAGAAAAAAAGAAAAAAAACAAAACAAAAAACAAAAACTGTTTTCAATTCATAAGAAATCATGAACGTCACAAAAGGCTACTAACAAGTATGAGTTCTTGCTAAAGGAAAATAATAATCACCCTTGGAGTTTTTAATCTAGTAAGTATAAAGGAGGGATATTAAGGTAGTGACGTTAATTCTGCTGTTTAGCTAGCAAAGCAGGATTGAAAATTAACACTATATAGAAAAGAATTTGCTGATTTCTTCATCATAGCTCTTTGGATCATTTTCTTAACGTGTTTTTCAACAAATGCAACCTATTCTGTAGTCTTGCAGAAAAAAATTTCTTAGGAAGATCTCATTCTACAAGTGCTATGGAAATGAAGTCTCTGTAGAGTTGTTAATGCTTTTGACATCTGTGACATATGTTTCACATCCTTTTGTTAAATAAGCCATGAAACTATTGACCTGCATGTGACTTATATACACTTGTCTTGGACCCTATTAGCAAAGCAGAGTTCAGTGACTCTGCCAAGAAATCTTCTGATTTTACCATAGGCAATCATTTCTGCTAATGTATTCTATATAGGTAATAAATATATGCATAAAATAATTACATCTGTACACCATTAGTTATTATTTTAAAAACAAAGAAATAACAATAATGACAAAAATCACCACACACAAGTAATCTGTTTTCCATTGCTGAAGTCTAGAGTTTTTACACAAGCCAGTTTCTCACAGTTAGGCTGGAAGAATAATGAACTTGCAGCTAGGAGGTCAATTTTTTATTTTTAGATGTAAAGATTACTTTATGCACTTAGTAAATAAAATATACTTTTTTTTTTTCCTAGATGTACTTCCATTCATGACAACGTAGTTCGCGTTTTTTATCAAAATAACCATCACTATTTTATTTGGATGATGTGGAATTGGAGATAAAAGAAAAATCTTACAGAGGTCAAAAGTGGAACAGGAGGCAGATATAAGATGCAAAGTGAATTGCTGGGGAGGAACAGTTTTTAAGGCAGTTTCTCATTAAATATGTAATAATAATGTCAGATGAAAATGACTAGTCTACGAACTTCATGAAACTACATGTATCTAGAATGGTATTCATTTCTTCAAACAAAAACTCCTTTGAAAATAAAATAAAAAAAATAATAATAACAATAATAATAATAATAAATCAATGAAAATAATGGCTTGTTTCTCCTCCACTCCAGGGATTTCATGTAGTTCAGCTAAGCAGAACAGGGTTCATGACTGAAATTCAGTTACCTTCTTGACTTTTCTTCACATCTTAATTTCAAAATAAGCCCAATTCTTCTCAAGCAAAGTTGCATTTAGGACAAATTTTCCAAGTGTAATACTTGAGAAATTAAGGAAACAAGCCCTTTGCATCACGGTGGGAATATTTCCAATAGTGAAAACAATAACGTTCACACATGTTGCTTCTTACAAGTAATCAGTTCTAATACCTTTTTTAAGTGAGAGATTGTAATTATTTTAGACTTTACATTTGTTAGCAGACCTCTGATTGCCCATTTTCAAAATCAAAACTGGTCAGTTTTCAATCCTCATGAGCACCTTATCCGATGAGTATATTATAACAGTGTCTCAGGCTGTATGCTATCAATATTCTCATGAATCAGTATGGAAAATGTCCCCATGGATGTCACATGAAAGGGGGAGAGAATTTTGGCAGAGAATAAATTTCCACGTTTCGTCTGGTCCTCAGATACCAGAAGGGCTATGGGTGTCAGAGCTTAGATTCTGAATGATGCCTAATTTGGCATTATAAGTCCAGTTGCATTCAATATATGAATGATCACAATTACAGAATCACAAATAACACACTGCCCATTCGCATTTGAATGGATCATCACAACCATTCTTAAGGAATTTTCCAGCATCCAGTGAGAACTCACACGACTAGATTAGTGAGCAGTGCCATTTATTAAAGCAACATACTGGATTCTTGTGGATTGCTAGTAATAAATACACTGTCTGCAAAGTATGTGAGGTTAACCAAGAACACGAACAATACAGCTGACTAAAATTGCATTAAATCATGGAATAGCTCTATAGAGATTTCCAAATTTCCCAGGGAAGCACTCAGTATAACTGAGCGAGCAAATCTTACTCAATACATGTCCCTGTGTGGGGAAGGAAAAGCCCATCTCATCAAATGATCCTAGCTCATCTGCAGTGGTATCTTCCCCACTTGTCTGCAATGTTATCCTTCTGCCCCCAAAATTCATTCTCTTTTGAGCCACTTTTATAGTATTCTCTTCAGGGAGGGAAGGTTCTTTTTAAATATCAGGAGAAGCTTCCTCACTGAGAGGTAGCTCACACACTGGACCAGGTTCCGCAGGGAAGTGATCATGGCACTAACCTTGCCAGAGTTCAAAAAAAATCTAGACAGTGCTTTCAGACACATGTTCCGATTTTTGGGTCGTCCTGTGTGCAGATTGTAGTTGGATATAGTGATCCTTATAGGTCCCTCTCAGCTTGGGATATTCTGATTCCATGATTCAGTTTCACAATACAAGCACTCCAAATTTGATGAGTTTACAAATCTAGCCTGAAAATATTGTAAACAAAACAGTTCTTAGCAATAAAGGTGGTATTTTCAACCTTTTCATAAACTCAAAGAGGCATCTCTTGTTGTTCTGCTGTATGTTCTATCAAACATATCAGCACTTTCCTAACCTGCCTGAATATCACAGAGGGTTCCTTTAATATTAAATTTAATTATGAATTTAAAACAAAACAAAAATTGTTATATTCATTCTATTTCAAATTATTTTTGAAGCTTTTTCTTGAAAGTGGAATCACAGTAAAAATAGAAGATAGATAGAAATATCTCTGTGGTATATCAAACTAACAGTTTTCTATATGTACCTCATTCCTGCAGTTAATGATCGTCTGCAAGAACAAGTCATTTTAGGGATATTTTTTTGAGAAATACACAACTCTTAACATTGTTAGTTAAGACTATGATAGACAAAAGCAAATTCACAAATATACATTGCTAATTCTCTTAGCAAATTGACAGAATATGTTGCAAATTTCATGACCTACATGAAAATGTTTTAATTGTATGACAGAATAATTCATCTTTGTCAATAACCAAAACAATTTTTGAAAATGACAGGTTGTAGTTCACAGATCTATCTTCATTTAAAAGTAAGAAGCCATTCTCTGGTCTTTATTTACAAGTGACATTTTGAAAAAGTATTAATCAAGAATAACAGCATGCATTAATACAAGTTAGAGGATGACGTGCTGGAGAGGAGCTCTGTGGAGAATGACCTGGGGGTCCTGGAGGACAACATGTTGGCCATGAGCCAGCAGTGTGCCCTTGTGTCCAAGAAGGCCAGTGGTATCCTGTAGTGTATTAAGAAGATCGTGGCCAGCAGGTCAAGGGAGATGATCCCCCTCTCTTCTCTACCACAGTGAGGTCACATTTAGAATACTGTGTGCAATTCTGGGCTCCCCAGTTCAAAAAAGACAGGGGTCTCCTAGAAGGAGTCCAGCAGAGGGCTGTAAAGATGATAAAGGGCCTGCACTACCTCTGATTTGAAGAAAGGCTGAATAACCTGGGTCTGTTCAGCCTGGGCGAAAGAAGATTAGGAGGGGATTTTATTAATGTTTATAAATATTTAAAGGGAAGAGGGAGGCAAAAAGATGAGGCCATGTTCTTCTTGGCAATGCTTAGTGATAGAACAAGGAGTAATGGCCTAAAACTTGGACATAGAAGTTCAGTTCAAATATGTGGAAGAACAACTTTTCAGTAAGAGCGACGGAGCACTGGAACAGGTTGCCCAGAAAGGCTGTGGTTTCTTCTATGGAGATACTCAAGACCCATCTGAACAACTACCTGTGAGACCAATTATTGTAGGGAAGCTTTTTTAGCAGGAGGTTTGACCTCAGTGATCTCTTGAGGTTTCTTCCAACCTCTGCAAATCTATGACTCTGTGAGAGATTGATATGTGACAATTTTTACTTGAAACACTAAATCCCAGTTATTAAAGAGTTATCTCTTCCCATATCTCAGTAATTCTTTCATATGTAATATTATTTTTTCTTAGTTTCTGCACATTCAAATGTAAATATTTTGAACCTCAAACTCTCCTTCTGTAAATTAACATTTTGTTCCTGCTCCATTCTCTTTACCTTTTAGCTAAGCATAAGATTTCATCAGATCTTATGAGAAGATCTGATGTCAAGAAGATGTGCTTCTTGACCGGATGCATAGTACCACTGATGCTCACCTGCCCCAAAAACAGTTCAAAGACAAAAGGTACTAACTACTAACATTATGATCAAATCAATAGTTTCATGAATTTTTCTCTCTCTTCGGAATCAGATAACTGGCAGTGCAAGTGCATGAAAAGTGCTAAGAAAGAATGTCCAGGATTGCAGAGAAGCAGACATCTCATTTGGTAATTGCTTGTCAATAGATTGGCACAGCTCTGTTGTAAAGGCAATATGTTGAAAAGACCTAGCTGGAAAATTGTTACCCCTCCAGTGTGAATTAAAGAGAAGCAGGCTTCTACAGAATATAATTCAGTTGTCACGTCTCAAACACCTCAGAATGTACCTGTCTCTTTCAGGTACATTGTTACAGAACAAGACTACTGTGTGTAGCTGTTAAATTTGGTGACTATAGTTGGGTGGAAGAAACTGTGACCTGCTCAGCTGTGTGACATTCAGAATATTCTGCTAACTGCATTTTCTTTTTCTTATGTTATTTGTTTAGCTCACATAAATTAATGTTACTCTGAGAAGGATAGAGCAAAAGCAATTCTTCATGTATTCAGGAAGAGAAACAAAAAAAAATAGTGCTTCTTAATTGTCATTACAGTAAAAACAATGATCATGACCAAATAAAATCTTACACTCAGTATAATGTTATAGCTTCTTCCCTTTTTAACAAACAGTACAATCCAAATGAAGGGCTTTAAGTTCAAGTCTTAATTATTCACCTTGTTCAGCAATTAAAAACTGTGGCATGTGTCACAATTAAATACGTATTTTACAATTGAATTTTTGCTCCTAATTTTTTCTTATAATGATCCTGATCAAAGCAATAGTAGGAAGTAAAAATTGTCTTTAAATAGAAGTGCCTAACATTTAGCACAGACAACTTGCAACTTCTTAAATAAATCATATCTTTGTGCAACTAGAAAAGTAATTAAGGCACAATGGGTTTTTTTTTTATATGAAACCTAGCAGTGGTACGGGGGTGCATAATAACACAATCTTAATATTCTAACATACACATGGGAATCTTTTCAATAACAGATATTTTATGCCTGTGGAGATTAGTGTGTTGGCAACCATATTCTGTTCTAAGAGTTTTGAAATTTGAGCCACCAACATTTATTGGCTCTGGAATAATTTCATTATCAGGCTAGACAACAAAAGGAAATATGTAATGGCAAATTTACACATGCTCTCATTGTTGGAAAGAAATTTTTATATATGCACCCTCCATTTATTTGTAGGAAGACTATTCTCCTAAACCCTGTTTCAAGAAGAGAGTTGTTTTATTTAATCACATTTATTAATTATATAATCACATCATTTAATCACAGTCATTGTGGTGTCAATGTCTTCTCTCCATTGTGAATATTATACCAATATCATCACTCTTCCAATAAGAACCACTATAACTCATCTCGGAACTATTCAGTAAATAGACAGGAAATGGCCTTGAAATCTGAAGCTTGGATTTAAAATATTTTGGGACTAGAAATAAAACTAACAAACATGAAAACAATATAAATCATAGTTACAAACTACATTCCAGTGAAGGTCAGAGCAGACCAAGAAAACTCCTTACTATACTTCTCTACATATCATAGATGTTACGGTACATTAAATCACTTAGAACTAGTAAGAGGACTGATTCACTTCCAAGTTCCTATATTACACACACTTAACTTGGTAAAACTCGCTTATAATGTATAACATTGTGAAAAAATAGGAGGATTCAGAAGAGCTTGAAAAAGAACAGAATTTATTACAGTAAAACCTAAGCAAAAAGGAAGTCTTGGGAAAATGTCTAGAAGTTGCTACTTTAGAATATAGAGAAATCAGGTATTGCTGTAGGTCAAAACAAACTCTGCCTGATAGGATCTGTATTAGAAGTAATACTTTTTGCATTTTATCTCTTTCAGGTCTTGTGTGCAGTGTCCTGAAGTTGATAGTCATTGCTGCGATCACTGATCTACATCTACTCCAAGTCTTGTTCTCAGGCGCTCTTGTAAACTTACTTTTGAGGAAATACGAAGAAACAGAGAACTAACATTTTCAACCTAACAAAAGCAAATCATAAATCTTCAACTTCTTTTTTTTTCTGCATTAATTTTGTTCATCTTGTTCTAATGAATCTGCACTCAGTCCTGCTATTTACTGCCTAGACCAAAAATTATTTCCCATTCGGAAATTAAAAATAATTTTCCAAAGAATGTATTTGATTACATAAAAATATTTCAGACAGTCCGATGTTTTACCTTCTTGTGAGTAAATTTTATGTAATGGTAGAATAGAGGTTCAATTTATTTAATTTTTTAAAATATAAGTAGCACATGTCACCTTGAGTTGAAAATGAATGTCTTGTACTTTTTTTCCCATGTATTGAACTCTGGCAGAGTTTCAGTGTGATCCAAAACTGAGTACAATTCAAATATCACCTACCTTTATTTGTATAATCACATACAGAATTTCTCCTAACCCTCATGTTTCATTTTCTTTCTTTAAAAATATCCAGGGTTCTTTAGTGAAGTCTCTCAGCTTTACTTTTTGGCTACTGTGCAATCTTCCGACCTTCTAAAGACTCTTAGCAAATCTTATATAAGATTTGCAATGAGATACTTTAACAATGTCTGAATTATTCTTTACTTTCTTTTGTACTCTGAAACAATAAAAGAAGATTGCTATGCCTTTCAGGGTTCATTCACTAAGAACCACTAAGTATCTTATCTCAGCTGAAGTTTGCCTTTTTTTTTTTTTTTTTTTTTTTTTTGCATAATGGTAGTGAAGAACTTTTTTTGATCAAAGTTACAACTGTCTTATTGTATGTGAACTGTTCCTATGTGCTACTGTTTGCCTCTTACAGTGCCCAGCAACATCATAAACTCCATGGTGTACTAGAAGCAGAGAACTAAAATGCCCTGAGGTGATCACTCTGCAGTAGTCTTTACTTGTTAGCAGATTCTTTAATTCCTTCCAATTTCTGAACAATCAGCTCTTAAGTGTATGTATATGTATAATTTTTAACTCAAAAGAACTTTTACTTAAAACAAGACTTAAATGTCTTTTTTCACAGTCACTATCTTCCATACTCCTGTGACAAATATCACTAATCCTTTCTTGCAATTATTTCAAAATGATCCAGCCACACATGGGTTACATCACACCTTAACTGAGAGGTGCTAGTACTAGTTGTTTGTGCCAATGATGTGAACATGTATCATTCATTTTGTGCAGGTTCATGTTGATACATGTTCTGCATGAATATATATCCTCAACAGCATTCTGAAATGTAGCTGCCAGTGGACATGAATGTGGACAGTATTGCTATAACTTACATCCAATTTATGCATCTGCACAGCAGCACTAAATGGATAACATTCAGAGAATAAAGTAAAGAATAACCTACCTAATTTGAAACTGCCATAAATATTCATAACAGCATACAACAATGCATAAAAATAAACTTTAATCAACACCACACAGCTCTTTAGAGGTAAATGACCCTGCACTGAAAAAGTAAACCTTCTCCTGAACTGAAAACAAAGCTTCCTTTCATCTTGTTTGTTTCCAGACCCACTAAGGAACATTAAATCCCACGCAACTAATGGTGTGAAACAATTTAAGCACTAATCAGACATCAGTAAGAGGTTGCTTATAACCTCCAGTGGTGGTGTCTAATTTATGTTCATTTATGACCAAATTCTACTGTGACATTCCAGTATTGCCACTGAAATATTACAATCTTTTGTGTGCATCATCAAAGCATCATTTACATTGTTTTGAGAGATTTGGGCTAAATCAAGCCAAGGGTTGAGGGAAGGAAGACACAAAGAAAAGTAAAAGAACAACAACAAAAAACAAAACAAAACAAACAAATGAACAAAAACAAAAACAAACCAGAAATTCAGAAATGCAGAAAAGACATAAGAGGAAGTAGGAAGTAAATTAATTGTCTGGAAAATGCATTTGCATTTGGTTAATGGCAATTTCAGTTGTTGATGACAGATTTTCAAGCATTGCTTAACCACAAAAAATATATTTTGTGGAGATTCATCTGTTTGTTTGACAAACCTCTGAACAAATCCTCCTGACACGGCACGTATCAAGTGTTTGTGATATTTCCTTTTGCTCAATGGGAAGCTTGCACTCTTATTTCTGACAGAGATGGAATAAACACACCAAGTACATTCTGCACTTCTGTCTTAGAGAAAGCTGTAGTAAAACAGCCCTTGAGGTTTGTATAACATGTTGAAGGCCTTTGTGAATTCCAAATAAAATAAAATGAAATAGAGAAAAAAAAAAATAAAAAATCCATTAGAAATATTTCTGTTAGATGAAAAAGAACATAGAACATTTAAGTATTTCTATTTTTCATATTAAACCAGAAAATATAAAAGTGGGATGGAAATATCAGAATTTTATCTTGAAGTTATCTCTCTCTACAGTAGGAGCTTTCTGTTTTACAAAGAAAATAGTATCTGTAATCATTTCTGCAGAAAAATACTCTAATCTTTTACCTGACTAGATGTTTTCCACCAGAAAACACAAAAAAAGAGAACATGTATGTGAAAAATAACACTTGAAAAATGATAATAATTCCTTTTATCATATGCAAAAATCAAGACTGTTGTACTGAAGAGACAAAACTATAATGACAGTTACATCTAAGGAAATAATTTTTAGTCTTCACTGGTATTTCTTTACAATCATACTCTTAATGGAAACTCAATAATTAGCAAATTTCAGATATTAACAGAAACAGAAAGAACAAGGCAGATGTTTATGCAGAATTTTACTTTACTACTATCAGTTCTGATCTCTCAAATGTAGAGATGTAGGTCTACTTTTTTTTTTCTTCTGGTTTTGGGAATGTAGTTGGACATAAAGACAGTATAGATAAGGGGATTTAAAAATGAATACACAGATTAACTTAAAATAATGTTAATTTTAAACTGAATCAATGAAATGATTCAGTTCATGTTAGTGCTGATTTCTACAAATCCGAGAGTTATAGTCATGTATTAAATCCTAAAACCTCATCTAATATCACATTGTGATGGGAACAAACAGACTGAAGGCTTACCAGACATGAATTTATGGACATGGATAAAGATGGCAGGAAAGGACAGTGTATTTATCCAAAGCATGAAAATGTTAGATACAAAAATTCAGTCAAAAATTTTTTCATACAAAAATAACTTGCATGTTTTTCAGCAAGGAAAATATTACTCTGCTTTTGATTGTCACAATGTGCATATTAGATAAATGTAGTTGTTCGTCATACAAAATTTCCAGAATCTAAGGAAAACAACCATATTTGTGTCTCTTTATCCACAAGCCATATAAAGTTTGTCAAGACTGAAAGAAGAAGAGTTAATCTTGCTTCAGGGAAGGACAGTGAAATAAGTGTACATTTGAAGTGCACTGCAAAGCATTGTTTTATGCTTTTAAACTATTCTTATTTTTAAAAGTACTTTTCTTTTTGCAAATTATCACCAGCAGACATTTAAAATGTAATGCAAATTGATGATTTTATAAATGAAGGAGAGAGAGATTTTAAACACTTCTTCTTAGTGAGACTTCCACTTGTAAAATGTTATTATTTTATGACTTCATTGAGAATTATTTTAATTAACACGTTTTAGGATAAATGTTTGGCTGTTTGGCTGTAGCTACTGAAGAAACATTTCAATAAGGGGTAATTTAAGCAGACTAACAGATTATCTGGGAATAGTTCAAAATTATACATATTACGTAAACAATAGAGTATTTATTTCATTCCAGAAGATACTGCTATTGGCAGTAGTAATCCTTCATTTTAATTGCAAGGAGTTTTCTCAGGTATTTATATAAACATTCAAAAATTGGAAAGTTCTTAAGCATCATTGTGTATTTGTCGTGTTTGATACTATTTGTACTTCCTTCATCAAGTGAACAGCAGTTTCTTTCCCAAACTAATCTGTTCAATGAAATGTCTTTGAAAGGGATTTCAGTGGAATCTGGGAATAATAACAACTTTTTAATAAACAAATTTTTAAAAACTCATTTCTTGAAATACTCATCTTCATATTTTTTTCTGAGCCTGACCTTAGGAACTGCTTGTAAAGCTGAATGGAGTTTAACTGAAATTCCCATTAATGATGGTCAGATGCAAAAAATGCAAGGAAGCTGATAAAGAAGGCTATAGGTAATTTTTCTCAGTTTCATTTTCTTTCTTCATATTTCCCGTGGAAATAAATTCCAGTATGAATCTCTTTCTTCAACCATCAAATTAGAACATTAACGATCATGCAAATCAAATATATATTTCTTCAACTGTTGTTGTTACTTTGTTGTTGCTGCTGGAGGATTAGGGCTCTTTATTATTATTCTGGAACCACTACTGAAAACTTCATTCAGCCTGTCCCTATACTGCAAGTTTCGTATCTGTTCTGCTTCAAATGTTCACAGAAGGAAGAAATCTACAGTTGTGTTTTTCCACAATGTGGCAAACAATAATCTTCATATAAAAGTTCTTAATATTCTTCATATAATAACATTTATATTCATATTTAATAGAAAACAAAACAAACAATTACTTTTTGTACATCAGCAGAAGGGCTAGTGCCACTATAGAAGACATTGAGGCTCTGGATGTCCTGACATAAGAGGATGAAGTGTAGCGAGAGCATGGCCAGGCACTCTATTTTTGAAATTGCATAGGTTTTGATAACCATGCAGGGAAAATTAACAAAATATAATTCTTCAGCTACCATTCAGAACAGCAGAAAACCAAAAACAGCTCCCTTCTGCAAAGTGTTTGAAATGTTGCATCAGTGCTTTGTGACAAATGCTTAGGTGATCTGGTTCAACAAGGTATAGGCAGAGACCACATGAAACAGAATATTGTTTTTTCTTTACAGAGGAACATTCCAAATGATGACATTTTTTGTTTAATTTTGTTCTCTTAATGCAGAAGAGAACAACCCATGGATGTGTCATCATGGAATCACAGAATCACAGAATCACAGAATCGTAGGTGTTGGAAGGAACCTCCAGAGATCATTGAGTCCAACCCCCCTGCCAAAGCAGGTTCCCTACGCCAGGTCACACAGGTAGGCGTCCAGGCTGGTCTTGAATATCTCCAGAGAAGGAGACTCTCCACAACCCCCCTGGGCAGCCTGTTCCAGTGCTCCGTCACCCTCACTGTAAAGTTCTTGTGCACATTCATGTGGAGCTTCCTATGCTCCAGTTTCTGGCCCTTTCCCCTTGTCCTGTCTCCACACACTGCTGAAAAGAGTCTGGCCTCGCCACTTTGCCCCCCACACCTTAGATATTTATAGACCTGGATCAGGTCCCCTCTCAGTCTTCTTTTCTCAAGGCTAAACAGTTCACTTAGCCTTTCTTTGTAGGGGAGATGCTCTAGGACCTTTACCATCTTTGTTGCCCTCTGCTGGACTCTTTCCAAGAGATCCCTGTCTTTTTTGTACTGGGGAGCCCAGAACTGGGCACAGCACTACAGATGAGGCCTTACCAGGGCAGAGTAGAGGATGCACCCCAGAATGCCATTGTCCTTTTTGGCCATGAGGGCACACTGATGACTCATGGCCAACCTGTTGTCCACCAGGACACCCAGGTCCCTCTTTGCAAAGCTCCTCTCCAGCAGGTCATCCCCCAACCTGTACTGGTGCATGCAATCATTCCTCCCTAGGTGCCGGACTCTACACTTGCTTTTGTTAAACCCCATCTGGTTTCTTACCTCCCAGCTCTCCAGCCTGTCCAGGTCTTGCTGAATGGCAGCACAGCCTTCAGGCGTGTCAGCCAATCCTCCCAACTTCGTATCATCAGCAAACTTGCTGGGGGTGGCCACTATCCCCTCGTCAAGGTCATTGATGAAGATGTTGAACAAGACTGGACCCAGCACTGACCCCTGGGGAACACCGCTAGTTACAGGTCTACATCCAGACTCTGCACCGCTAGTGATGACCTTCTGTGCTCTGCCAGTCAGACAGTTCTCAATCCACCTCACTGTCCACTCATCTATCCCACACTTCCTCAGATTTGTTATAAGGATGTCAACATGGACATGACCAGATGGACAAGACCAGATTTCTAGGAAAGCAAATAAAGTTTGAATTGCATGGATGGATGGAATTAAAGAGAACTACATCCACTTGTCTTTCATCAATACATCAATCTTTTTTAAAAGACAGTGCCTCCAAAATACAGTCTACTAATACAACCATCAGTTCAGAGGTCTGCATTTCACTAGTTAATTCAGAAACTGTCTGAACACTGCTCTGAACAGCTTGCTCCAGGTGGCCCTGCTTGAGCATGGAGTTGGACCAGATGACTTCCAAAGGGTTCTTTCGGCCTCAACCATTTTGTGATTCTGTGATATATCAGATGTAAAGTAACATATCATATCTCATATATATCATTCTATAATGAACATATTACATGGTATTTGCTGATATACGACGCCACTCTTCTTGCATCTTTGTGTGCATATTAAAAAAAAAACAAACAATAATGGCCTAGGTAGACCTTCAGTATGATTCATTTAAACCATTCCCACAAGAGGACAGATTGTGAAGACTTAAATTTTGGCATAGGATGTCATAGTATGTTAGAACGACAAGAAGAAAACGCCTGAATATTCCAGGGTCACAGGGAAGAAACTAGTGGAAAATGGAACAATTCACAGCTTGAGATACTTCAATGCTGTCTTTTTCACCTATTGGATTATTTTTTAAAGGATTGAAAGATATGAAGACTATGAAAAAAAGATCATCACTAAAACTGAAGTTCTTTTTTAAGTCATTCTAAAAAAACATTTTCTATGAATGACTTTGTGTAACTGGCTGTACTTGAAGAAGCACTGAACAGGATATATAACTGGTACAAATGGAACATTACAATGTGCTGTCAATGCTAATATTTGGGAAGAAATAGAAACTTCCATGCACACAGTACATTTCTGTTGGTCAGCATATCACAGTGACCTATTTATAATATGCTCCTTTTATTACCACCATGAAGTAAGATTTGGCAGTTGGCTGAGATCATATGTAACTGAAGTAGGTTCTACTTTATCGGTCTATAAAGAACAGAACTCTGAAAATGGAGTTTCTTCTTGTAAAAGGAAGAACATTGGGAATGCAGCCTGTGTACAACTGTCTCAGTCCATTTGCTATAATGTGTTATGGTCAATTTCTTTAGTTGGACTCAACTGCAGGAAACTAAACTGAATGTTATGGACAGCATTCTTTTTCTAGAAAATATAGATCTATTTTATCTATACTTTGAATTGCGGAATGATGTGGAATCACTCATTTATACATGAATATAGCTGCAACACAAAAGAGCTGAGAATCATTTTAAGTTAGCATGCACTATGCGTTTAAAACAAGAACACCTACGGAACTACAGGTCAATCAGTCTCACCTCTGTGAATGCCAAAGGAAGAGCAACTGACGTCATCTACCTGGACTTGTGCAAAGTGTTTGAGACTGTCTCACAAGACATCCTGGTAGCCAAGTTGGAGAAAAATGGATTTGATGGATGGACCACTTGCTGGATAAGGAATTGGCTGTACTTTCACACTCAGAGTTTTGTGGTCAATGGCTCAATGTCCAAATCAAGACCAGTGATGAGTGGTGTTCCACAGAGTTGGGTGCTGGGATGGGTGATATTTAACATCTTTTAGGCAATATGTACAGTGGGATCGAGTGCACCCTCAGCAAGTTTGCAAATGACACCAAAATGAATGGTATAGTTGACTTGCTAGAAGGAAGGGATGCCATCCAGAGGGACCTGGACAGGCTTGAGAGGTGGGCTCATGCAAACCTCATGAAGTTCAACAAGGCCAAGTGCAAGGTCCTGCATCTTGGTCAGGACAATCCCAAGCACAAATACAGGATGAATAGAGAATGGTTTGGGAGCAACCCTGAGGAGAAGGTTTCGGTGGTGTTGATTGATGAACAGCTCAACATGGGCTGGCAATGTGAGCCTTCAGCCCAGAAGGCCAACTGTATCCTGGATTGCATCAAGAGAAGCATGACCAACAAGCAGGTCAAGGGAGGTGATTCTGCCCCTCTACTCTGTTCTTGTTACATCCCACCTGGAGTACTGTGTCCAGTTCTGGAGCCTCCAACACAAGAATGACATTGAGATCTTGGAGCGGGTCCAGAGGAGGGCCACAAAGATGATCACAAGGCTGGAACACCTCTTCTGCGAGGACAGGCTGAAAGAGCTGAAGAGCTCTTCAACTTTGAGAGGAGAAGGCTCCGGGGTGACCTTGTAGTAGCCTTCCTATACTTTTTACAAGTGCAGGTAGTGACAGGATGAGGGGAAATGGCTTAATACTGGAAGAGGGTAGAATTTAGACTAGACATTAGGAAGAAATTCTTTACTGTGAGGGTAGTGAGACACTGGAACAGGAGGTCCAGCAAGGCTGTGGATGCACCCTTAGTGCTTCCCTAGAAGCACTCATGGCCAGGCTGGATGGGACTTTAAGCAACCTCGTTTAGACTATAGAAGGGGTCTGGAACTAGATGATCTTAGATGTCCCTTCCAACACAAACCATTCTATGATTCTATTATTCTAACTCGTTCCCTTCTGTCTACAGTGTGAACATTTCCCATGTTGCACTTATTAAGACTGAGGAAGTGAGGTCATGAACTCTGCTAAAAGCTGAAAATATTCTCATGGAGTTTGAAATACTGTGGCATGCCAATAAATATTTTTTCCTTCTTTGTAGATTGAAGCAAGAGTGTTTACAACAGGAGGCGGTGATTGACAGCCTTCAAAAGCTCCATAGAAGTTCTAGTGGCTGGACCTGATTGCAATGCTGTGCCTCTTACAGCCCAAGAAACTTTTATTATTATCTCCTTATCTATCCATTCTTTCACTGTTAGTTGTTTTGGCACTCTCAACGTCCTTGGTAGTTTTCCTTCTGTTTCTTAATCATGTCCAGAGAAGAAAGAATAAAAGGTGAAAATATGTTGTTTGATCTCCTAGAAAAGCGTGCGTCTAGGCCATCGTTAACAGGGGTGGACTGGGCACGAGAAAATTGGTATAACTTGCAGGGTGTTTCAGATTTTATAAGTGTTTTGCAAAACAATGCTCGTACTCGAGCTGGAAAAGGAAAATCATATACCTGTGCAGTATTAGGAGCTGCTCTTTTTGCAGCCACAGAGTTCTGAGACCAACAGCTTAGGGCAGAAACCCAAACTATACAGTCGCTGCAGGAAACAGTTAAAACAACACAAGAATTGGTAAAACCTTTGCAGAACCAATTTGGAAATCTTAAGGAACAATTGGAAAGAGAGAAACATAATTCGGCATTGTTACAAATGACGTTTAAGGAGCTTTTAACGTGTAAAGAAACTGGTGACACTGTTATCCATAGTACACCACAAGAAAAACCTTATCCTCAGGAGGGATTGAAACAAATAAAAGAAAGGCTAGACAGTTTAGAAACCCCAATAGCCCCATTGCATCCTTTAATAAAAACAAAATATCCATTTGATAAAAGTGAGGATCTAGATCCTCAAATGAATGTTAAAGAAATTCCCTTCTCAGCCACTGAGCTAGCAAAACTGAAAAAGGATTTTAGTCGCTCTCCAAAGGAATCAGAGACAGTATGTATGGAAAGTTAGTCTAACTGGTGGAGATCAAATAATGTTAACTGAAAAAGAAGCTGAAGGTTATTGGGGACCAGGAGTATTTTTAACTACTGGCAACAATCGTGCTCCTTGGTCCTTAACACAGAGAGCTGCCTATTGGGCAGGTGGTCTCAGCCCTTTAGAAAGGGGAGACCCTCTTGCTATTACTGGAACAGTCGATCAGTTAGTAGAGAGTGTTCAGAAGGCTGCTTGTCTCCAAATGATGTATGATAGAAAGCTGCAGCCACATCATGAATCACCTATGATGATGCCTGTTGATCCTGAAAGGATGACTCCTTTAATCAGGGGGCTTCCAGAAACACTGAAACCTATAGGTATACAACTACAAGGAAAGGTACAAGCTATGCCTCTGGGAGAAAGAACACGGGCAGCTTTAGAAGGAACTGTAACCTCTAACCATCTGCAGTCAGGATACAAAGTATGGACATGGGGGGAGGTTACCCAAGAATTAATAAACTATGGGAGAAAATATGGGCCGGTGATTTCTTCCACCAGTAAATTTGAGCCAAGGGGAGTGAGGCTTGCAGCAGTCAGCCTTGTCCCTAGGCCACCCAGCCCAAAGCTCAGTGGGACTGGGAGGGTCTCATTACCAGTAAAATCAGGTAGGCGAAATACTGATCATAAATGTAATTGTCTCTGGACACTGTGCTGGGAAAAGGGTGTTCCACGAGATTTGATGAATGGATTACCCACAGTCGGGTTAGAGAAATTAGTTAACTTGTGGCCAGAAAAAAAGCTCAAGAACCTCATGGAAAGCTGATGTCCTTGCCCCTCCCCCAGGTGAGCGGGAGGTGGGGGGCAGGCTGAGAAGGGGGGATAAGTTGGAAAGCTCACAACTAAGGGAAACAAGATCCTCGATTTAACACCTTCTGTCCCAAGGCCTCACCACTCTTGCCAGTTACCCCTGTGAGTCACGATCCAGTTGCTGATAAGCTAGGGAAACACTCTTATCTCCCTGTCCGGCCTGTGACGATTGACTCAACTAACCAGAGGCCAGTTTCCCTAACCTTAATGGAATCCCTTAACAAATATCCTTAGAAGGCTAAGGACATGCCAAAAAAAAAAAAAGGAATGTAAAATCAACTCTTGCTGGATTGTTCCCTCATTTTTTAATTGTATTAACAAAGCCCCAAAAGGGCAAGTCAGTGTCTTGTTTTATTTTACAGATCACCGTGGGACCTTGACTGAAGACAGAATGGCTGATAGCTGACTTTAACCATTTGTGTTCTGTGACAGAGAAATTGAAGATGTGATCATACTAGATTGCTGAATATAACCCTTAATTACATACTTTGGTTGCAAATAGTAATATGTTTTGGGTTGTTGTAGTTGTGGGTTGTGATTGATATCAGTCCTTGGATCTGTTAAATTTCACATTTGGGTTCAGAGTTTTTACAGGTCATCCTGGCTTTCTGGTACTCCCTGAGCAGTGATAGCATTCCTTTTGACCCCTTCTTTCACCGCTTTTTATCAAACTGATTACGATTTGCATGTAACTCCTCCATGGTGTTTCCAAATTCCTAACAAACTGGGAAATGAACCAGGGGACCCATCTAATCTGCTAGATGTGGTCACAAAAGAAATCGATCATAAAGTCCTTTGCACTGATGCTTTTCAATGTCACATCAGTCCAGGAGGTCCATCCAAAACATGGTTGTTGGAAAGTGTCTCAGTTTTGATAAGAGATGTGTATGTTTCTGGGTGTTACCCCTCTTCTGGTTTATACTGTGGGGTATCCTACACACACTATCCTGCGAAAAGTTCAGTAGACTATAACAGTACTTGAACTTGCCAAACTAGTATTTATATCTCTCAGCATTTGAATTGCTTTGGAAATGCTCAAGTAGAAAGTTCTCAAGACACTAAATCATCTTTCAGAACATTACATGGCAAGTCCACATACTGTCAAATCGGCCTAGATATGCTTTTGGTGAATTAACTGAAGTGTAATATTGTATGGCTATTCATAAACACCACAACTTCCATTGAAGAATTCCCACCTGGATCCTGGTTTACTCTGGGACTTCCTGAGTGGAGAAAGCAGCCAATGCAAATCCCTCTATTTGTTTTACTTGTTTATTTATTATTATTTGTTATTGTTAAATGTATGGTTATTGTCAAATATATGGTGGTCTCTTTTCGCTTTCTACCTTTTATTCATTATGTAATATTTGTGTCACCACTCCTGAAGAATCACAGGGTGGTGTCTGCGGCAAGTTGGCATTGTGTGCCGTTGCAACTATTATGTTTGTTCATTGTATGATTCCATGCTTTATTCAACTTATACAACGTGTTGTATCTATCTTCCATGTACTTTGTAACAACTTCTACTGATGGACTAGTCAAACAGGTCAGGGCAACATTTGTAACCAAGCCCAAGAAATCTTATATAATAATTGTATAACAGTTAACTTCCCCTTCTCCCACTCCTCCTTCCCTCCTGCTTTTTTTTTTTTTTTTTTCCCTCTTTTCCTCACCACCGTGGGGGGTCACTTATGCTTCAATTTCAAGCAACCTTTGAGCCATGGGATGGTGTGAGAACCCTTCTTTGTTTTCTGGCTCAAAGCTTGCTTCCTGAGGTATTTCTTGTGATAAGACTCTCACTGATTTATGGAGGAGGCAAGTGATGGGTGCTACCATGTGACAATCAACATCACTTTGTGGATATTTGAAAGCACCTTTCTTCAGAGTTGTTTGCCTCCGGAAGAGAGTGCTCAGGAGTGTTTACTGGCGGAAGATCTGGCCTGTGACTAAATAGCTCCAGCTTGGTATGGGAAAACTGGGGAATGATACCATAGTGTCCTGTGAAAAACAGGATGCAGGTGGGCATCCCTGCTCCCTCTTATCTGTTGGCAAGGCCTGGAAGATGGGAACAAAGGAGTTTCTGCTGAGATCCCAGAGCCAGAAGCTGCCACTCCAGGGAGATCCGACTCAACTACTTTGGATTCAAGCTGTCACTCCAAAGAAAGCTGACTCGACCACTTTGGACTTATAAATAAGCCCGTACTACCATTGGAAATCGTCGCTGTGGTCACCATCATCATCAACGGAACAACAACGCCTGACAACCCACCACTAGTGCAGATCAATGACTGAACTAGAAACCATGCTGTATCCATGGTGGTGACTATCTCCCTCTTGCTCCCCACAAAGACTCCTTGCTTCTATTATTTCCTATCTTTACTATCGCCTGCCTTCCCTTCCCCATCACCCTACATCATAATAATGTCCATCCTCTCCTTGCCCATCTCCTTGATTAAGATTTGTAATAAACTGGTCAGACCAACATTTGAACTGTTGTTTCTTAATCTCATGCTGGGTATACATATACCAAAGAACTTCCTCTCCCTCCTATAAACTGGAGCGAGACAGAAGGCAAAACAACACACTATAATATAATATAATTAGAATTTAAGCAAATAAATCAAATATAATGAGTGAAAGACTGTCCAAAAAGCCAAAGGCCTTGCACTAATACTGAAGTGATGCATGCAGCCGGGACGGGCAGCAGCAAGGAGAGGTGAAGGAGTAGAGTGAAGAGAGCAATCAGGTGACCTTGCCAGGAGTTATATCTCCTCTGTGACCACAGAGCCCCCTGCAGAATGTAGTTCTTTTTCTCTTCCAGACAGGTACCCGGAGCTGGAGCATTAACACTTCAACTCCCAGTGCACTACATGATGTTATGATGTGGAAAACCAGTAACCAAAAGTAATAAAACCATGACAGATATAACACAGTATAAAAGGAATCAAGAGTAATAAATCAAATAAATGCAAAAAAGATAATATATTCTAACAGCTCTGCAAGCTAGGTGTGTAGCAGAAGCAAAGGGATGACCTCAGGTCACTACATGACTTCCTTCCTGGAAACCATGTGAAAAGGACAGAAATACTCTGGGAACTGGACTTTCTTAGCACCCATCCCAGTTCCGTCTGTTCATTGAATGATGCAATGATATGGAATAATCTGTGGAAAATCATGACGCTGCTACTGTCAAGCCATCAGCGCCTAAAGATTTAACTAATGCACATTAAGCATTCAAATATGAATGAAGAGTATTATTTTTTAGCATTTGAACTTAAAACTTAATATGGTATAATTAAAAACGTACAGATATAACACTAAGTAAACAGAATTATAACCATCGCCAATCTATCAAGGAGAATTTAATTGTGTCTGGTTGAATTCGTGAAAACAAAATGTCAGTGTAACAAAAATGCTTAGAATTTAACACTTGCTATTTGACAAATATTTATTGGAGTATGGTTTTTTTAGGATATGGAGATCCTTTAATAGATAATTTCTTTTAAATAGAAATCTGAAATAATAAAACTGCTTGCAGACAGACATTCTCATACGCAGACACCCTGCATTCCCTTTTTCTATCATTAATGAATTGGGATTTTTTTTCAAAAACATATTTATACCTCAGGCAACTATTTGGTTCTTTACCTCTGTTTCTATTCTATAAATATATTTTAAGTACCATTTGCCTCCTGATATATTTATATAGGAATTATATTTTTTCAATATTAATATAATAGACAAAATTAATATATTTCTCCTTTCGTTCTAATAAATCAACCTAAAAATAAATGAAAATTAAGTATTCTCCTCCTCTCTTCACTGGTGTACTCATGCTGGTGGGCACTTGTCACTAAAATTACTGCTTTCCAGAGTAGTCTATGAAGGGAATAGAGGATCACAACCATTATACACAACAGAAAAGCAGTCAGAGCACTTCATTTTGATTTAGTATCTTACTCCCCAAACATGAAAAATTCTGTTTTGAATTGATGTACCTTCAGATTTTAAATTTGATAAATAAATGAAAAAAAAACCCAGTTACTGAGAAGAAGTATTTCTCAAATCCAAGAAAAGAAGACACCTTGTGAATACTAACCACATCAAGGTTTATGTGAAATAAACCTAAATTCCCTTCAGGTATTTCCTTCTCTATCTTCTTTTCTCTATAGCCCATTTAAAAATAGCTTACAGGCTCTCTTGTCTCCATAAGAAAATGATTTTAAGTTGAATTTCTATACAGACTTCTAAAGCAGTGATACATAATTTATAATTCTGACAAACACCAATGGAAAAAACATCTATTATAAAGATTATTTATCTCTTAATCAAATCTAGTTTATCCTGTCAAGATTTTAAAATCATATTTTATTCTTGTTAATGCAAGGAGACTAAGTCTGCTGGAGAAAAAATCAGGAATAAAAAACACTCCAAACCAGTATTCAGATTCATCTACTTGTTTAAATAAATAAATAAATAAATAAAAAGAAAATAAAAAGTTGTGAAATTATTTATTTTTCCAAACAAATTATGAGAATGCACTCTATATTCAGATTATATATATATATATATACATATAATTTCAGTTTTTTTGAAATATTCTTACTTGAATTTTCAATGATACAAAATAGGGTAATGTCTTTCTTGAGAAATATACCTGAGCTATTCCATAATAGCTGAAAGACCACAGCTTTGGGGAAAATGGGAAGATAAAACAGCTTTAAATTTTGTCAGCCACAACTTTCTTAATCCAGATCCTCTGACAATAATCTTGTGCTTAGTGTATCCATCTAATACTTGAAACTGAAGATCCTTTTCTGTTTGAGGGATTTAAACCTTTCTCTTTTAAATTAGAACTGGCTGTGCATAAATGTAATGTCTATTAACACAGAAATTTATATAATAAAGAAAATTATCCTTACAAAAATATTTGTGCAATTGTGAAGTTATACAAATATTATTCCAAGGCTTTATCAAAATACTATATAAGATTTATGTGAAAAAAAGTTTTCCTCAAAAATATTACATTTTTCAGCATATTTTTCCATACTTATTCTGTTTTGTATTTATTTTATTTGTATTTTACAGAAGCTATTTCAAAACTATCCGCATAAATTGTATGGTAGAGTTATCTGAGTTTGAAGTAGTAGGGTCCATATATGCATATAATATAAAGTAAGGGAAGAAAGAATACTGAATTTCTTTAATCTTGATGAAATACGCTTGGGATAATAAGCATTCTGTTCCTCAACGTTGTTGGAAAGTCACATATAAGGTATTAGGTAATCTAAGAAATTTTTTTCCCAAAAGATTTTGGTAAAAGGGATTACATCTCTCTGGCAGCTGGTCATAAGTGGTGATCCCTGAGGCTCCATTTTAGGGCCAGTTCTCTTTAATGTTTTCATACATTAATTGGATGTAGGATTAGAAGGTGTTTTGAGCAAGTCATGAACAAACATCCATTGTAAAGATGCCAATCTAACATAAATATGTCCACAAACCCACATGGAAATATAGCCATTAAAATTAGACACAACCCAAATCATATATATATATTTTAATTAGTAGAAAAATAATTTTGTATTGCCCCTACTATCTGAAGAAAGGAAGAAACAAATCCCAAATCCTAACTTTTCTTTCAAAATGGGTCTCCTTGAAACATTTTCACATTCTCAAACTACCAAGCATATCATTTCTCTAAATTTGTTTATTAAGGTTCCTTAGATTCCCCAAGCAATATTTCACTGTTTTATATTTCCACTATCAGAATTATTCATTAGCTTCCTTATATTCAAAAGAAAGTCTTTAGTTCCACGGCACATCTTTAAGTGTTGAGTTATTAAATATAAATGTGTTTTCAAATATCAGGCAGAATATAAAGCAACTGATTCTTGAAGAACGTATTTTTATTTATATATTTTTCTTTGTTCTCATTAATCATGTTTATATATAGATCATATGTATGTGCCTGTTGTATGTATATGTCCATATATCTAGCATGTGTTAGTATTACAAAGCAGAAAACACAAGAGAGAAGATGATAGAAGATACCATAATTGTGCAGTCTCAAAAAGAGGAATTTATAATTCATTAAAATAAGCATAGGAAGGAAGATACTGACTTTCTTTGAGTCACAGAATCATAGAATGATTTGGATTTGGAGGAACCTTAAAAGATCAATTAGTTTCAAGTCCTGTGCCATGGATAGGGACAACTTCCACTATACCAGGTTGCCCAGGGCCCCATCCAACCTTGCTTTGAATGCTGTGAACATTGTCACAGTTGTGAATGTCCCCTCCCTAGGAGCATTCAAGGCCAGGCTGGAAGGGGCTTTGAGAAACACAGTCTAGAGGGAAATGTCCCTGCCTATAGTAGGTGGTTTGGAACTAGCTGATCAAAAGGTCCCTTCCAATCCAAACCATTCCATGATTCTACTACCTGTACCATGATGGCTACTTCTAAATCATTGTTAGCATCAGCTAACAATGCTAATCATCTAATCATGCTAGCTAACCAAAGCTAATCAGCTAATCATGCTAGCATCAGCATGCTAGCTCTTTTGGATCACATTTGATAGTATCATATTCATCGGCACTGAACAGAGAGGAAAGCAAACTTGCAAAGGCACTGCTCTCCGTTTTATATAGGCTGACAAATACCAGGACAAGAATAAAGGAGGTGAACAAAGGTTATCTTCTAATGACTTCACTAGTATATTTAGAAATTCAATAACCTATCAAATATTTGTTCAATGGAAAATGTAGAAATAACAGAACTTTGGATAATCATATTTATCAAATTCCCACTCATATTTTATTAGCTGATTCATGACCCAGAATGTTTACAGAAAAGTATTCCGTCTTTTTGTGATTCTGCTAGATACCTTTCCTCCTCCTTTCAGTGACAGTTTACTGTAAACATCATCCTGTGTTGCCTTTGGTAACAAAAGTACTGTTCTGTGCCAGACAACTTTCCCGTGTTTAGAAATGTAATATGCTTTTAAGGCGTATGATTCCATGACCTTTCAAATCTTGAATACGTGACTGAGGAGATTCACTGAAGATCTCAATCCTTAGCTGTATGATTCTTTTTTTTTTTTTTTTTTTTTTAACACTAAAAAGGAAATTTGTAGAAGCCATTTAATTTCTGCATCTTCATGTGCAATTTTTGAATAATCTGCATTTTATCATTATATAATTAAAGTTCTCGGTAATATCACAAGTAAAACAACCCCTAAGTATTTCCAGAGGCTATATTACATTAAAAAAAAGGAATAATTGGCAACAGTCCCATGCAAAAGTGAACCATGGTACAGCGGTGATATAAAAGCTTTGTAATTCATGTGGATTGACCTATATAACTCATAGATGGCTTTTTTTCGTGTCTTAGGGATAATGCTATTGCGCATCTAAAGACTGTATAAGACTTCTATAAGAAGGAAAAAACAAACAAACCCATGCACGTGCCCTCTGTGTGTGCATGTCTACTCATTGTTTTCTGTCTGATCATAAATACAAGTATCAGTGATGTTATCTTACTATGTTGATGCATTCTCTGACTTTACAGAGATAAGGAAATTAATTTTTACAGTGAAAAACTGTGAGATACATTCAACTTATAAAAATGTTCTCCACATTCTGATTTATACTTTTGATTTTTAATTACATATTATGCAGCTCCCTAAGGAGCTGCAGCACTACTGCATATAAGACCTTGCCTGCTGGGGCTACTTTGCTATATAATTCTGCACAAGGGTTTGAGAGAAAAATATATTTGCGACTGTTGTTAATTAAGGAGCTAAAGAACTCAGACACCTAGGAAAGAAACAAGAAAAGTACCTTTGTTTCCTAAACCCGTATTCCAATTCTCCACAAAAATAAATTAAAAATATAGCAAGCAATATATAATATCTGTTTTGTTACCATAAATGAACCTCACAGCATTAAAATCTATTCCTCTATTTAATTCCGAGAAGTGTTTAAATATAAATCAGAGATTTCTAAACTGTTGTCCCCAAATCCATGGTTGATTAACCATGGATTCAAGGTAACATATAGTATAGTTTTTCTAGTTGTGTTTTAAATAATGATGTACAGTTGATGAGTAAGGAATTTTGAATATTGATTGTATTCTCTTAATTTAAATCTGGCAAAAACTTCTGTTGATCAACAAATAACATCTATTTCACTGTACACATTTATTTTTAGTATTTATTATTTTGGATTTTAATTCTTTTTTGTTTGTTTGTTTCCTTTGTTTTTTTGTTTTGTTTTGTTGCTCTTGTTGTTGCTTTTAATTTTGTTACCTGATTTGATATAAAGTTCAGAATCATGAAAAATCTATATCTACGTTTTCATAAAGCATGACAGTGCAGTGAATCAGGAGAATGCATTTATATTAGAGGAACATTTTGTATTATGCTCCTATAACATTTTTGATACAGTACTGGAAGGTCTAGAAAAGAATTCTTACAAAATTAAATAATGACATTCCTGCTTGCGAAGTTCAATTCATATTTATTCTCACAATCATGTTGTTTTACATATTATTTTTTAATCATATTTAAATTACTTTAAAATGATGGCTAATAATAAGAAGATATTAGGAAACTGGGAAATATTACTTCTCAGAAAGAGTGGTGAGGCACTGGAATGGACTGCCCAGGGAGGTGGTGGAATCACCGACCCTAGGGGTGTTCAAGGAATGATTGGATGTTGTGTTGAGGGACATGGTTTAGTGGGAGCTATTGGTGATAGGTGAATGGTTGGACTGGATGATCTTGTAGGTCTTTTCCAACCTTGGTGATTCTATGATTCTGTGATTCTATGATAATAAAGTCCTTTTGTTTGTTCTGTGTGAACTATGAGTCAATATTAGGATGGATCAGCACATGAGGAACAGATCTTCAGGCTAAAATACTTACCTATTTAAAAAAGCCTTCCATTTCTTTACAAATAGAGCCAAATTTTATTTATGTAAAAAGTCATCTATGGAGAAATAATAATTTTGCATTTATGTATGAAAAGAAAAATAAAGGAAAAAAAAATTTGTTCATTTATTATTTAACAGATTACTTTTATACACTTTACTATTGCTACATGAATGAGGAAAATCTAAATTTCTGCCTTTAATATTAAATGCATAAACTGTATCTAAAGAAATACTTGGCCTAACTCTTTCTAATTCTTATCTTGAAGAAATCCTCTTCAGGATTCTACAACCTCTAATTACCAATTCAAAGAATATTGCTGTTGTCACTTGCTATCACAAATATTTCACACACTATGGGAAATTTTTTTGCTTTCTAGTTAAACTCTTGTACTATAAAAGGTCTATTGATAGTACAGATTTTTTGAAATGAGCAAGCAATAGTTTCTAAGCAGTTACATGAAGTACAATATATTTGATCGTTTGAGTTTTCTTAGATATTAAGATATCTAAGTAAATATATACTCAAGAGATTTAGATAAAGTAGTCACAACTTCAGCCTCGAATAGCCTTAAAAATAAATGTCAATTCTACATAGCTACACAAGCTCTCATGGGGCAATCATGGAGCATGGTTCATTTTCCAGGATAATTTCTGACTGTTCTTAAAAACACAGTCCCACAGTTACAGTCTAGCTCCTATTTATGTGGAGAAACAAAAATGAATTGCTGATACTGCTTTTGGAAAGCAAATGTAACTTTACTGTTGATATCCAATTTATCTCCCATTGAGAAATAAAGTATCTGCATATATTTTTGTGTATTGAATGTATGTACAAGTATAATGTGTGTATCGAAGTGATGAATTATAACTGTTAAACAAAAATATAATACACTTGTTACAGACACTGAGTAGACAAATTACCATTATACTGTGCAAGTAATACTTTACAAACCCATTTGTCACAGAGGAGAGGATTCATATGCAATCTAATTCATCCTGCTTTATCTGTGAAAAGAAACTTTTTTTTTCAGTGTATAGAAAAGAACATCAACTAGCTAACATTCCTGAAACAGAGATAAATCTGGGATTACTTTTCATTTTAGTTGTCATTAAATATACCGATAGTTTCACACAAATCACGACAGTTGTGAATTTACAGTTAATTCAACAGAGTTCCCAAATTTTCGAAAGAAATCAGTAATAGATCTTTTGCTGCTGTAAATCAACAAAGATATAACAAATTTAAATATAGCTACACTACCTTATAATTGTCATACAGTATACACGTAATATATATTCATGCAATCAAGAGCTTTACTGGAACAACATAAGTCAAAGGTGATAACTTAGAAGTGTAACAAAGAACTTTGACAAGTTCTTCAAGGAAGTTTACAGTATTCCTACTGGAGATTCAGAACATATTTCCACCAGTCCTCTCTTAAGCATCTGTTTCACTCTCAAACAGCCCAAGGGAAAATTCAAGGAATAACAAAATGTTATTTGATTTTTAACTTGAAAAGGAAAGAACGTCATAGGTTTTCAAGAACACTGATGAGTAATGTTTCAAAAAAAAAAACCAACAAAAAAAACCCAAACCCTTTTACAAAACAGGATAAAATCTTAAAAACTCCTGCCAATTTGAGGAAAAAGTAATGAAAAGGAAGCCATGTGTTTAACCCATGCACAAGTATTTAATGTACATGATTATATTATTTGTTGGATAATTAGATAATTTCTTCAAAGGATTTGGTGGAAGCATGATCTGGGAGAGATCTGAGTTTGTGCTGTACACCCAGTTAAGAGCATAGATGGATGAAATGGGGTCTACACCACTACTAGATGTGCCCTGATAGCAAACATTTGACTTACCTGCACCCAGACACTCATGACATTTATTGAGTCAGCAATTTTCAGGTGATTTAAAAAATATATTCATTGAAAAATATTCATATATTCATATTAAATATCTGCAATTTCACTGATTTTTTTTTTCCAATCTTTAACAGTAAATACCACAATTTTCTTGTTAATTTCACCTTCTACTTCTTCTAAATGTCTAAGTATCCTAAGCTTGTCACTTTTTACAAACTGAAAACTGTGTCTTACATAAACACAACCAAATCTAACAAACAAACAAACAAAAAAAGATAAGAATGTGTATTTCCCTCTGTCTTACATATTTCCCTTGCTCCCCCACAGCATGGTCCTGGAATCAACTCCAGCCTCCCTGGAGCAATTTGTATTTCCCACGTGGTGCAGCTTTGGTTTGTGCAACAATTTCCAAACTTCAGCCTGCAATGTCTTATCTGTAGCATTTATTCTTCTATAAATATGAAAAAAATAGTTAACTGTTGCAAACAGTAATAATACGGTATACATACCAGTATATTGTATTTATTTCTTCTATCTATGTGTGTTTTCTGAAGGTTGCTGAAAAAAGACTTGGAAAGAACTGATGCCTTACATCATGGTTGTCCAATATTTTGGCTTGCCTAGGCCATACTAAGCAAAGAATTGTCCGGGGCCACATATCAAATAAATAAAATACTTAATGTATATAAGCAAACTTTAAAAAATATTTTTATTAAAACATTCATTACCAAAAAAAAAAACCCACAATAAAAACATGAAACTGGTGGGATATATGTCATTATTTTTGTGAAAATAATGCATCAGATTAGCTCATTGGAAATAGCTAACATTTTAAGTGAGTTCTCAAGGTGTTCATCAGAAATTTTTGGTGAAATTTTAATCTTGCTTTGTTTCATCCTTGAAAATAGGTGTTCACAAATGTACTGCAGTTTAGAGCAATGACATGAACAAGGTTTGACTGTGAAGTGAGGGATGTTTTTGCTCTTTGGTAAAACAGGTCTTATCAATGTCCAATGAAGAGACATGATGAAATTTTGAGTTGAATATCTGATTACAATTCCCTACATTCCAACTGAAAATTCACTGGTTATTTACATCCAATAAAAATGGAGACAAAGATATACATATATAAATAATTTAAAAAATTATTATATGCAATTTAATATATATATTATATATTATATTACAATATATATATTATATAATTTAAAAAATAAATTTATATATAAATAAAATAAATGATTTGGTATGTTTGGTAACATTGAAACCAGTTCTTATATTCTTTTATCAAAACAGAAAACAAAGCTGCATATTTTTTCCTGTTTACAGGACTGTGTTTAGCCAATGATAATTATAATTGATGATGCAATTAATAATAATTAGCAATGCAGTTCTCGCCACAACTTAACTTAGCATTGCACTGCGCCCTCCCTGTGCCTTGGTGTCAGCCCAGACATTGCCCATTGCACACCATTGTTTGGTTGTTGTGTGCAGTGGGTGTGTGGCTGGAGACAGGCTGTGCAACTCAGTTGGAAGACCTGCCATCAAGATGGTGTGGGGTAGGGGTAGACACAGGGTGTGCAGGGCCAGACCATGGGTGGCCCATAGGTTGCAGTTTGAGCATAATTTGTCTTAGACTTTGAAATTAGGAACAGAACAACAATGTAGGATGAAGAAAACAATGCTATGGACTTCCAAAAAATTATGTCCAGATATACACATTCTGGGATACAGTTTCTTTATTATTCATAGATTTCATGAGATGTTTCTTATAGCCACTGTCCCAAATGGATTCTCTCTTTAAGTTTGTTGATTTTTTTTTTTCTTTTTTTCTCCACGCTCTTTTGTTCTCCCCTAGCTTCAGTCATCTCAGCACTACCCATCTGACTCCTTATCAGGTCTCTCTTTGGAGATAATTAGTGTGTTTTCCCATGCTCTTCAGGGAGTGCCATTACTCTTTACTTCTGCTATTTATCCATTTCAGGCTATGCTCTCAGATGCATTCAGCCAGAGAGGTCCTCCACACATCACCAAGTGGGAGGGCAAGGAAAATTTCCATGTACTGCTGCTGGATCCTATATAGCCATATAATCTGACAAAACAGTACCTCCACAGTAAATAATTAGCAGTGAGTTAGTCTATTAGTATAATCATCATCAATTAATAAAAATAATTGTTTTAAAACAGGAAGGTCAAATGCTGGACAGTGCCAGTTACAATTTATATTAGAATTTCCAGAGTTATGTTAATTTCATTAGTTTATAAAAATATAAGAAGATCTGTGAAATACTGACCTATATTACAGGATTTACTGAGTGAGATGATGACCTTTTTACTTTTTCTTCTGTGAAAACATCCACAAGAAAATCTACAAAAAAAACAAACCAAAACAAAACAAAAACCCCAATCCATAATACTTTGAATCCAGTGGCTGGATTAAGAGTAACATGCAGTATGCAGTCTCTTTCTCTCTGACCAGGGATTAGATTGATTAGATTTTCTAATTTATTTCTGAAGTGGGCAGGCTAGAAGAAAAGAGGTTGTGTCTGTCCATAGAATCACAGTCTGCATTTGCTAAGTAAAGAATTCAACTCTACCATCTCAAGTAAGTATTTTAACTATCAGGCAATTTCCAACTTTGATGTAATTCCATCATTCTGTCTCCCCTACTTGTCTTGGATCAGAGAAAGCTTCCTGCTTAAGATATTATCAAATCAACATAGTTCTGCATCTGTTCTGATACATTTGTGCCTATATTTTATAATGATAAAATGAATAATGAGATATTCATCAATTTTTATTTTTATTTTTTATCTTTCTGCTAATCAATTAAAAAATGGTAGTATCTAAAATGATATACAAGCTCCATCAGATTCTAAATAGTAAATGAGTTCTCATCCTAACCCTACTCATTTTAAATACCAATATTTTTATCCTTGGTAGAAGCGTACAGTCTCTGTATATTTGCCAGTTATGAAATAGAGGAGCATTTTTGGCATTCATTAACATGCTACTTAGAGGTCTGCCTCTCTTTAGGTCTAGCTCCCTGAACCAAAGTAGATATAAGTTTAATTAGTTTACATTTACTGAATCTGAAACCTTTCAGACATTCACTGAAATGGAGAGGTATCTCACATACTAAGGCTTTGATAGGAAATGACTGTTGAATAGATGCAGTCCTTAGTAACAAACAGTTCCCTTCCACTTCATTCCATTCTACTCTATTCTGTTCTGTTATGTTCAAAACAATCTGTAAAATAAATCTTTCATATTCTTTCAGCAATGTTTCTTTTACACCTCTAAACTTAATAAAGTCAGTAATAATTTTCTTTTAATTCTAAACTTAATAAATACACAACCTCAAATGTCTATGTTGTAAGTCCCTGAGAAATAAAGCTTTCTGAAGAGCGATAGGCTGGTTAAAGTTGGCTGAGGTCTCTTACTCATGATAGAAAAAAAATCTTACAGTGCATGTTTTCATGTCTATCTAGTAAAGTAATATACAGTATTCAATATTATGATATTTAGAACCAAATATATTGTGCTTGTCACTTCTGAAAGACCTAGTTTGATATTTGGAGGGGAAAAAAAGGATCTCAGCTGAAACAGACACCTTAGCTCTCAGGTTTCAGTGTCTTACTCAGAGTTTTAGTGGTACACTTACATTCACTTGAAATTTGTGTCCTTCAAACTTCCCCTGAAGCTGTAGTTATGAGTCATTTCAGGTTGAAATTGGAGAGTGAAGGAGAATGTTTGCAAGTGGAGATTACATCCTCAAGTATGCCAGGAGGAAATGATGCCTTTTTCTGTACTCTATTAGGGATGAGAACATTCAATCTTTCCCAGGCTGAGTGGAAACTTGCAGCCCCTTGTACTCTTGAAAGGCATGCATAGTGAGATAGACAATGCACATTTAAACTTCATCTGCTGTTCCTGATCAAAGTATGCCTTGAGCTTTTATTTCAACTGATCAGGAAGAGTCAAACATTATTTTGATTAGTACCTACATGTACTAAGCTGAGAGCACAGCTGGAAGAGGCAGTAGCTTATGCAGAAGCACCACAAGGCACACTTGTCATCACCAGCACTGTAGCAATTCCCCTCACATGGCAGATCCTCGACTAAAAAGAAATTCTGTAGGCCAGGGCTGTGGGGTCACCAGTGCCTCTTGCTGAGGCAGGGGGTCTCTTCATCTGCAGGATACGTGCACTGCGGGAATCCCTGATTTGCAAAAGAAAGAAGATGCAAGTGGAGGTGAAGAGGATGTCTGTTGCCAGATATGAACATGACCTGAGCTTCACTGAGATCTCGAAGGTAAAAGGACCTGAGTTCCACAACACAAACAAAGGAGAAACAGGTAGGACCTCTGCCTGTTGTGTTGCGAAAGGACAGTAAGGGCTGATCATGAGTTTTGACAAAAAGCAAATAAAAATCACAGGATAATATCAGATATGGACCACAGAACTTTGATAACTTATTGTACAGAAAAACCCCAAACCAATAACTTTACTTTAAATAAAGGATGGAAAAAAATGAAAGATGAACAGATGCCTATCTTCTAAAGTGTAGATAACACAGAGATTTCTTTTTGTCCCTGGACTAGGGAAAATCTTCATTATATAAATGTCAAAAAGGGCTATTTATAAAAATCTTCCCATTCAGTTTGGAATGGTCAATTTAAAACTAAAGATTAAATATATTTTTTTTGAAAAAATGGATATTTCATTTATAGGAAGCAATCGGATTATCCACAAAAAGTACTATAGTTCATTCACCGCCTACTCAAGTATGTCTAGAAAGTGTACATGATAAACTACGAATATGCTTTGGCAGGGGGGCTGGACTCGATGATCTCTAGAGGTCCCTTCCAACACCTACAATTCTGTGATTCTGTGATTCTGTAATGTTCTGAACCTGTTATATGTATTGGCAGTACAAATATTTTTGTTATTTTGTAACAGAAAGGCATACAATTAAAAATATTTTGAAAATGAATAAATCATCAGAGGAGGATTTGTTCATTTTGGAGGTTATTTTATTTCTCTTTTTATTGTCAAAATGATTTATTTTACTCTTTAATTCAAAATTTCCATTAGAATACAAGGAATTAGAGCTTTTAGTGCTAATACTCAGAAGTGTGATATTCATGCTCTGTGGGAGTCATCACAGAAAGTAGTTTCTTAAGTGGATTAATAGATGACAGAGCAAGCAACAGCATGTAAAAACACAGGCCAGCTGAGAGGCTTGGAAAAATTTAGGACAAACATATGTATTCTGTGAAATTAAGCAATAGCACTTAAATACCAATATACCTGAAAACAATTTGCATTTCTGCAAGTTCTTCATAGTGGAGGCTATAGTCAAGGTCCTAAATTCTTCAGGCTTAATTTTATAACCTCTGAAGTAAAAAAGGACATTTTAAATAGGACAACATCACTTGAGTAGGTTTTGGGTTTTTGTTTTTTGTTTTGTTTTTGTTTTTGTTTTTTATCCTTATTACTGTTAAACAGTGACTCTGAGGTGCTGTGGTCTATTTAATCAGAGTAGAATTTACCTTGAGTCCATAACAAGGCCATTTACTTCCCATTTGATTCTGCCCCGAGCACTCAAATAGAACCTAAATGTCCATAGACTTTGTACTTGCCTTTTGAAAAGGGTGAAATCACTATCAACAACAAATAAAGATGCCCATTAGGCAATCCTCTAGTATAAAAAAATATCCTTTCTGTGATCATTACACAGAAGTGAGCTGTTTTTGCAGCCATAGCAGAAGAGCTTTCCTACCGCTGATCCATTATAGGTTACTGTGAAATGGTTTATGTGAGGGCTTATATCTTAAGGAGATGTAATAGCCTCAGAAAGAATCACATCCTAAAAAATACAAAAACAACTGAGAAAAAGGAATTCTCCAGCCCTACGTTTTGTTCTCTTTGCAACTTTGTGGATCTCTGCAAATGTAAAAAGAACTTGTCAAGTAATAAGCAATCAAAAGATTTTAGATATAATTATTTGAAACTTAAGTAATTCAAAGTCTTAACTCTTTATTCTTGGATACATAATCAAAAGGCAGAGGGCATGAGGTCTTCATCTGACCCCAGTCATGTTTCTTATTATTAATACAGGAGTCCTTTGACATTTATTCCAGATAACAAAAAGCTTTTCATTTGTTGCTATCTACTCTTCATATTGTTGGAAGTGTGGTAAAGGAAATCAAAAGCAGCTAGCCCAGAATTGAAATGTAAATAGAGTATAACATTTCACTGTTATCTAATAGGGAAGGGAAGGTTGGTGTAAATAATATAACGACTTTATACATATAGAACAAATTTACCCCAAATGAAATCCAGCTGGAACTTTAGCTTCCCTGTCTTTGAGAAAAGATCACACACACATGGCTTGTGTATCTCCAGTAGCTCCATCATCTCTTGCAGAGAATCTCTTCCAGGATCATTATTTTAATGTTTCTGAAATGTACTGACATCTGGGATGAGATAAACCTCTCAATTTTTTATTTTCAGTTTGGATCTAGCATGGAAAGTCAGGTACTTAAATTTAGTAGTATCCCATCAGATCTCCGATCTTCCAGCCCTGTGCCAGCCTGTAAAGATGACTTAGAAACCTCAGGACTTAGAAACCTCTTGCAAAAGACTAGATATAATCCTAGTGTCTATTTACTATCAAAAATTAGAAATAGGCATTCCCCTCTGTAAAGAAAAACATCACAACAGGGAAGACAGAGGAAATATTAAGCAACTCTTCCCCCTCCACCCCTTTCCAATTATTGAGAAACAACATAGCATGAGATCAGATGTACATATTCACATCCTAACTTTCTGAGTTTGGTGGATAAAATTGTAAACCACATAGGCTATGCCAAGATTGCATCCATCAAATCAAGAGAAGTTTTGATCTCCCTCTACTGGGCACCGGTGAAGCTACACCTGCAGACTGTGTCCAGTTCAGGGCCCTCCTTTTCAAGAAAAACAAAAAATGTAGATCCCCTGAGGAATGATTACCAAGGTGTTAACAATCCACCTGGCATCATCTTGGGTGAAACTCCAAGAAAGCTGGGCTTGTGTAGTTTAACAAGGAGGAGGCTAAACTGCAGTCTAACACAAACTGCAGTTATCTGAAGGGCAATTGCTAAATCATGGATTTAAACCTTTCTGTTTAGTGCAAAAGGCACTAACAGGATGGTCAACAGGTGCAGATTGCAGCCTCAGAAGGTTAACTGACCGGAAAGAAAATTCACTGTGAGCTGTGCAGAACTGGAGGTGCTATGAAACTTCCTTCCTTGGAAGCTTTCAAAATTAGATTAGGCAAAGCCATGCCATAAGTGATCTGATTTACTGTTGGAAAGAGTCCCGCTTCAAACAAAACATTGGGCTACTGACCTCCAGTGACCTCCTCTAGCCAGTATTTCCGCAGTTCTGAGATGTTTAAAACGATACATCTTATTATAAATTGGATAAATGCATAAATTTTTAACAAATTTAATAATTTATATTTTGTATTCAATCTTATTAGTAAAATATTGGCTTCATAAGAGTTGAATGAGAGTTTGTTCCTAACTGTTGTGAGGCTGAGAGATAGTGCTATTCATTACAAAGGAAAAGCAGAGTAGTACTTGAACTTGTTTTATAGAAAAGACAACATCAGAATAAAGCTGGAAACATTATTAATGGCAATCTTTTCCTTCTCGTTCATACTTCAGTGAATGTCAAAGATAGTTGTTGTAAAAGACAAGAAATCAAACAGTTTGTTTTTTTTTTTTTTTGACATAGGTAAATATGAATTCAGCATCTATTCACTGTTGAAATATTCAATTTCTGGAATCTTATAGGTGATCAACTCTTTCTAACAATGTATGTGTTGAAAGAGTGAGTTTTCCAACTAAATAAAACACAGAGATGTAAATCTATTTTCTGTACTGTAATACAGTTTAAAAATACTTATACATCAAATCTCAGCTTAAAAGCAATCCCATAACTTCATGCATATTAGCAGCATTATCCATTTAGTACCTGGAAATTGCGTATTTAAATTCAGACAAAAATTACCAAAAGAACCATCTTCAGAAATATATCTAAATATAGATTACTTCATTATCTGTAAATCAGCCTCAAAAAAGGTACAGCATGTGAAATGGGAACCAATTGACTGGTTAAGTGCTGTGCCACTTGCAATCAGAAGAAATAACAATTACAGCAATAACTGCTAATCCTAAGAAGTCAAAGCACAGTTAGGCAGCCACTAAATACTATTATGAAGTGTGATTATTATTATTAGACTTCTTTCACAAAATGATGGGATGGAAATGTTATGAAAGCTTTTTAGAAGCTGGGGCATAGCTTTAAACTGTGCTACTCAGGAAAAAAACCTGAAAGTTCTGAAAACACTAACTGGTTTATCTCTTTAGTAATAATCTCAATTGCTGAGATGTTCAATTTTTTATTTTTTATTTTTTTTCCTGAAGTGGATTAGACTAAAAATGAAGATATACTTTAAACAGCAAAGATGTGTAATAATGCTTTGTAATTAGCAAATTAGCACAGTTTGCAGATAAATATGTAATTTACTAATGTATGTATGTATTTTCAAGTGCATGACACATTCTATTACTACACTGCAAAGAAAAAAAATATGACTATGGTATAGAATCACAGAATCGTTAAGTCTGGAAAAGACCTCTGAGATTATCTTGTCCAACTGTCTACCTACCAGAAATACTGCCCACTAAATCATGTCCCTAAGAACTTCATCTACCCTTTCCTTAAACACTTCCCTGGGCAATATAAATATATGTACATGAACTTATAACTTAGGGAACATATGTAAGTACTGAAAGCATAATTTTACTAAGTAAATTGGAATCACCTTTACAAATATTTGTTTTTGTTGTTTGCATTTCTTTTACCCATATAAGATATTAAATATGTCTAAAGATAACTGAGTGAATTTTACAGTTATAAATCCCGACCAGGCACTGAAGCCTTTTCCTAAGGAGTTTTGATTCCTGAGGTTTCTTACATACTGCCACAAGTTTATTTTCTAATGAGTTATCTGTGGAGCAAGTTATTTATACACACACTTCTTCCACACAGGCTGCGGAAACATTTATATAAACAATATAAAATAGTGGCCATTCACTTAGTCTTCCATCTTGACTCTAACAGTAATTCCTTTGAAAAACCCTGCATGCTAACCAAGAGAAATCCAGCCCATTTATTTTCTCATAAACTTTTGTAAACAGTTGCTAGGAAGTGATTTCCTAATTTCATCCAACAAATTCAATCGAATAATTTCCTCAACAGAAGAGGAATCTGTACTGCTTCACTACTGATCTCTTTTCTAAAATGCATGTGATGCTGAACTACATTTGCTATGAGAATTTGAGCTCTCTAGGGCTGGAAATGAGTTTCAAGTGTTTTCCTGAAACATTAATATACTTACAGAATTTCCTTGGTCCCAGCTTATGATGACTACCTCCTGCAATTAATCCTACTCTTCTGCCTGAACTGGTGACTGTCATTTGCTGCTTTATTTTGTGCAAATTCTATGTCAATTTACTTCATGCTTCATTCATTCAGAAAATTCTGTAAGCAATTCACAGCCCGTCAACTGCTTGAGAATGGCCTGGCTCTGGTGGTAGTGGTATACTCTCCTGGTTGGTGCCTGTACCTGGAGCTGAACAAGCATCAAGGTTTTATTCTTGACTAATCAAGAGTAACTGAATGGTGGAGTATTGTTTTGTTGTTGTTGTTTTGGTTTGTTTGTTTTTTAAATCTTTTACAGCTTTTATGTGCTATGAATTCATTATTTGGCTCTATGAGATGGAAGTTTTATCTCCAGCCTGAATTTGATCTGCTGTCTTCTATGTGTGGAACCATGCTCTGTGGGAATGGTTGTCTTTAGCTTTCTTACTGTATGTTTGATGCTTACATAGAAGAAAATGCCCTCTGTGCATAGGCCTAAGTTATCAGGTCTGTTCTTCAGTGTTTAATGTATTATCTTTTCTTACAATCTACTTTACAGCTTACTGACTACAGAATAGGGCAGTAAATTTAGGCAAAGTTACATAGAGAACGTATGCATGCAATTAAGTGTAAGTTAGAGATAAAGGTAACATATGCAAGCTATCTTAAAGCTGTGTCCTGGTCTCAATTTCTATCTATCTTACATTTTTGATAAAAACTCTTTTATTTAAGGTTTCAGAATATTAATTAATTTAAACATTTTTTGAAAGTCAGCACTTAATTTATTATTCATTTCCTTCCCCAGATTTCAAATGTATTAACAATGCAATGTATCTTCCTGAAATCCTACACTAAGAATGTAATTCTTAGTAAATTTTGACAAAGCTTATCATGTGATGTTATAGGAAATGTGTTACCTGATATCGTTATCATGTATGTTTAATATCAGAAATAAATTTTAAGTTCCTAAAATTCTCATTTTTTCCTTTCACTGATTTCCACAATTGATTTCCTATTTATATTTTAACTGCTCTGACAACCAGTTTGCAATTTACTTGTATAGTAAGTTTCTCTTTCTAATAACTTGTTTTATAGTAATAGAATATGGAAAGAAACTTCTTGTGACAACATTAGGAATTCAACCTACTATCTATTAAAGGAAAATTAGTTCTTATAGGTGATCCTATTCCTATAAATTTTCAGGTAAGTGTGTCAGAAATGTTAGCAAAGATATGAGAATCATTCTAGAAAGCAAGAACTTTTCTTGAAATTGGTAATTACTTAATATTCAAGCTCAAATAGGGTAGATTTACATTAAATTTAAGGAAAAAATCTTTTACAGTGAGGTTGATGAGACACTGGAACATGTTGCCGAGTGATGTGATTGATGACCCATCCCTGGAGTCTTTCAAGGCGAGGTTAGATAAGGCCCTGGGCAACATGATCTAGCTGTGGTGTCCCTGTTCATTGCAGGGGAGTTGGACTAGATGGTTTTCAGAAGACTCTTCCAGCTCTAAGTATTCTGTGATTCTATGACATTGACTGGGATCACAGGTATGAAAGTTTAGGAAGACTGATTCCAAGGATTGTACAAGATTGGTTTCTTGCACAATTTACTTAAAATCTTTATTAAAAACAGAACTGCAGCCAAAAGCTATGCTATGCTTTGGCTTGAAAATGACTTTTATTTTAAAAACAATAGAGGAAGACCCATCTGTTGTCTGAGCATAGCACATGTTTAATCTTCATTAATGAAGGAGACTGTTTTATTTCTTTAGTACTGTATTTGCTGTTTTCTTGAAAGACTGAAATCAATAAACCAATACCTAGATACTTGGATTTATATAGGTAGCTGAAAGTATATCCAGACTACTAAACACAAAAATATATCCTGACTATTCTTCTATGGGGTCAGTTACAGCAATGACTGCCTGGAAATTTTAATACTGGAGCTAACTTTACAACTTCCAAATCCATCTTGTACCACTGCTTTTACCATTCTCCATGTAGTTCTCCTTTCTTTGTTGTCATTACGCATTTTCATTTTATTTATTTATTCATTTTCCTAAAGCAGGTTCCTGATCAGCTTCTCCAGTTTGAATTGAAAGCAATCATGTTTGACAAAAGTGGTTTACATGAATGAGATCTGTAGCTTTGGGAAGGCAATTATTCTAAAGCTTGTTTGACTAATAGCAAAATAACTTGTTCTATACTGCTCATTTTTCTCATGGGTATCAAATGAGTATCATTTAGTTAGAACTCTTCCTCAATAATGGAGATAAGGGTGGGATCTTTGTAAAATAAAGACAGTATAATAAAGACAGTTCTCACACCATGGTAGTAAGATTTCACACTAAATACATATACTCTGGGGAAGCTACTGAAGAGCAATAACGTGACCTTCCTTTGATTTGCTCCTGAGCAACCCATTTACACTCACAAGTGCCTGGTGGAGGAAAAACCTTTGCCAGACTAGCCTTAGGTATGTCTCATGACTAGATTTTACCACTGTTAAAAATAATTAAAAGGTATTAAGGATTGTGGGACAGGAAGTAGTATATTTTTCAAGATCTGAGGGAATCTGAGTTACAGCTTTCAGAAGCATTTATGTATTAGTTTGAAAGGCAGTTAGCTTTGCCTTCAGCTCAATTGGTCTTAATATTAGAAAAGTAAATCTTTGGTTTTGGCCTAATTCTTTGAATATATAAGTGGTTCTTATGACAGTTGCAATGCAAGGAGTTTCCACCTCCCATCATTTCTTGGCTCTTCATTCCCATACTGTAAAGGAGTGCCATTTCTCAGTCATGTTAGCAACAATATTTATGGGATGAAATAACTAATCTGTGGAATAAACAAATAATAGGAGTGGGGGTGGAATTGGAAATGCTCTTTTCAGAATGTATCAGGTCTTGCCTGTCTCCCAGGGTGAAGTGAAAAGCAGTTGCCTTGGCACAACTGGGAGGTGTTGTAAAACAGTGTGGGAGTGAGAAGGCAAGCATCAAGGAACCATGACAAAAAGTTGCTACTGCATATTTCCGAAGATGAAGCAATGGTTACATTTCTTCACCCATAGGTCCTTGAAAACTCTGTAGTTTCCCATAAAGCTTTAAGCTGTTTAAACTATATATCTTCTGGACATTTTACATTCAGTCCAGAGTGGTTAAAACATTCAAGTTCCTTGAACCACAGCTATTTAGCCTGCACAGTTTACTTTAATAGCACACATGGTAATTTAAGTCTCTTGAACTGCGATGAAGACTTTTGGAGCTTATGATCCCTGTTTTCAGACTTTAATTCAGCAATTAAATTTTCAGACTTCCTAAAGAACAGTGGATAAGCGTCAGAAGAGTTTGAGCTTCCCTGTGTATTTGAGTTTTCCTAAGAAGCTGCATCTGTTCTTGTTATTTGAAAGATGTTATAGTCTTTTCTTAACTTCACTGTAAATCTTTGCAGCTTTTCATGAGAATAAGAAATATTTATTTCCATATTCTATGTACTGAGTAAAATTTGAACAGCAGCCAGGAACTGGAATGTATATGTCGCATATCCTAATGCTGGTCTAGAATGAGTAAGATTTCTATATCCTTTGAAAAGACAGAGACCATAATGAATATATATGTTTTATTCAGTTGATGATTTGTTGTACTTGTGTATATAAACACTAGAATACAAATGTGAAGTTAACAAAAATATTAATTTTAATTAATTATTTTTAAAAAGGCACTAGGTCCAAAATCTCCAGGATTTTTATAAACTAATTCCTCTTATCCTAATTTAACTTATCTTTTAATAATAGAATATCTTTATTTTGTCAATGACTAAATTCTGGATGTGAAGCCTCATAAAATAAATGGTTAGTTTCTTTCAC
This sequence comes from Alectoris magna, assembly GCA_030625065.1. Classification (NCBI taxonomy): domain Eukaryota; kingdom Metazoa; phylum Chordata; class Aves; order Galliformes; family Phasianidae; genus Alectoris; species Alectoris magna. Next base: position 70,129,099 of record CM060560.1, read on the forward strand.
TGTCAAAAGAAAACAATAACTGCCAGTGAGAACTTTCTCATTAAGGTCTCATTCACCTAGTTTAAGTTCTTAACATCTGTAAAAGAATTCCTCTGTGACATACAGTGTAGGTCACTCCTTTGGTATTCCTTTCAAGAAAAGACACTAGATTATACTTGCCCAGATTGACATTTTTGGAACTTTACGAGCATACAAATGTAGACTATGTGAAAGGTACTATGGAAATGAATAATAATTCGATTACTGCAATATTAAGATGAAAATTAGGAATGGAATTACTCTTAAGTTAGCTTACCTTGAGATACCTAAGTTAAGGCAGAATAAATTGCGTTCTGATGTTCTTCAATTTATGCTAAAATGAGCAAAACAAGGAGGCGTTTTTTTATTATTATTTTTTAAATTTTTTCTTTATTTTATTTTACTTTTGAACAGATAAACCTGAAAGCAATCGTCAATTCTATGCAGCCAAGTATCAGAAATTTCTACTTGGTTGGCTAAAAGGATCCAATATCTAAACAACATGGCTACTGGTTACAGTTTCTAATTGAGACCATTTTGAGATGAAAACTATTGCCTACATAAATAGAAAAAAAAAAAAAAAAGATTTTATAAAGAACAGAAGAGACATTTTCTGTATATCTGTGAACAACTTAGTATCTCAGTAATGACTGATCTCATATCATGAAGTATAACCTTTTTTTTTTTTTTTTTTTCCCTAGCTCCCTCACTATTGAAAAGAGGAAGAATACAGTTAAAATTACACAGATTAAACAATATGCGGCTCAGACCACCAATTCTAGATTGAGTACCTTAGCAGACTTATAAAGTTTGATTCAGCTGCCAAAGTACCTAGTTGTATTTGAGATGCATGCTATCCAAGATGACAGCATAGCATCAGCTGAAGTAGCAGAGGTTGTGTGGGAAACTAGTCAGACCCAGGTCAGACAGGACACATTAGATCACTACAAATATAAACTAAAGCATATGTTTTAGTATGTAAATTTGAAAAGTAAGTAACTGTTTTAGGATTATATGACAGCTCAGTAGATTACATTGTCTGTTTTGACTACATCTCTGTTGACACAGACTTAAGGCACTTGTCTCATTTGCTGACACCTTCCTATACATGTTTAAATTAAGGTGTCTATTCTCTAGTTGAATCCTATCTCTACAGTACAGACATCTGAAGAAGTGATTCCATAGGCTAATCCTGCACATCCAGTTTTAGAAACAGACTTCAGGATAGGATTGACAGATATAAAGCATGATTTACACTACACTTGCACCTTTTGGTGTATGGTCAGGAGTGCAGGTGGAATATGCTGTTTAGTAACACATGATGTTTTAGTGGACAAATATTGGTAGATGGACAGTTGGACTGGATGATTTTGGAGGTCTTTTCCAACCTTGGTGATTCTATGATTCTATGCTAGATCACACATACACAGAATTATAGGGGCTGGAAGCCACCTCTAGAGATCTTTGAGGGTTGCACAGGTAGGCATCCAGGCAGATCTTGAATGCTTCCAGAGAAGGAGGCTCCACAACATCCCTGGGCAGCCCATTCCGGTGCTCCATCACCCTCACTGTGAAGAAGTTCTTATGAAAATTTTTGTGGAACTTCCTATGGGTCAGTTTGTGACCATTTCTCCTTGTCCTATCACCACACACCACTGAAAAGAGTCTGGCCTTGTCCTTTTGCCTCCCGCACCCTATATATTAATAGACATTTATTAGATCCCCTCTCAGTCTTCTTTTCTTAAGGCTGAACAGACCCAGGTCACTCAGCCTTTCCTCATAGAAGAGATGCTCCGGGCCCTTTATTGTTTTTGTGGCCCTCCACTGGACTCTTTCCAGTAGATTGCCATCTACTTTGCACAGAGAGCCCAGAACTGGACACAATACTCCAGGTGAGGCCTTACCAGGGCAGAGGAAAGGGAGAGGATCACTTCCCTTGACCTGCTGCCCACGCTCCTTTTAATGCAGCCCAGGATCCCATTGGCCTTCTTGGCCACCAGGGCACACTGCTGGCTCATGGCCAACCTGCTGTCCACCAGGAACCCCAACTCCCTCTCTGAAGAACTTTTCTCCAGCAGGTCCTCCCTCAACCTGTACTGGCACATGTGGTTATTCCTCCCTATGTGCAAGACTCTACACTTGCTTTTGTTAAACCTAATCTGGTTCCTCTCTGCCCAACTCTCCATCCTACCCAGGTCTAGCTGAATGGCAGCACAGCCTTCTGGTGTGTCAGTCATTCCTCCCAACTTCGTATCATCAGCAAACTTGCTGAGTGTGAACACTATTCTTTCCTCGAGGTCATTGATGAAATGTTGAACAAGACCGGCCCCAGCACTGACCCCTGAGGAACATCACTAAATATAGGCCTCCAAGTGGACTCTCTGCTACCAATCACAACACTCTGAGCTCTGTCAGTCAGCCAGTTCTCAACCCACCTCACCATTCATTCATCTATTTCACACCTCCTCAGCTTTATCGTAAGGATGTTGTGGGAGACAGTATCAAATGCCTCGCTGAAATCAAGGTGAGCTACCTCCACTGCTCTCCCCCCATCCACCCAGCCAGTGATGACATCATAGAAGGCTACCACACTGATCAATCACGACCTTCTCCCGGTTAACACACACTGACTAATCCTGATAACCTTCTTCTCTTCCAATTGCTTGGAGATGGCATCCAGAACAAGCTGTTCCATCACCTTTCCAGGGGTGGAGGTGAAGCTGACTAGCCTGTAGTTTCCTGGATTCTCCTTGCACTTTTGGAAGACCAGAGTGACATTGGCTATCCTTCGGTCTTCAGGCACCTCTCCCACCCTCCAAGACCTCTCAAAGATGATAGAGAGCTGTTCAGCAATCACCTCTGCCAGCTCCCCCAGAACATGTGGATGCATCCCATTGGGGCCCATGGATTTATGTACATTGATGTTGCCTAGACACTCTCTGTTAACTATGCATGCACAATTGTGTCACTTCTTCACTAAGAAATAACTCAATTTTGAAAGTGAGTAACTTCATAGCAACAGTATTATACAAGACACTTGAGGTTATATTTCTCTTTAGTATGAAAATTAAATGCAAACTTTGTTTTGGTATAGACTCACAGCTATGATTTAATCTGGCAGGCAGGTAATATAGATACGTTGGCTGTAACCCTCTGTCTGTGATCATCTAACCAATTATTCATCCACTGAATAGTCAACTCCTCAAATCCATAACTCTCTTAGAGGTAAGAATGCAGTGTTGGACCCTACGAAAAGTTTTGCAGAAGTTCTGATAGATGGTATAATTTGTTACTTCATTGTAGAAGGCCTCAGAATAGTCAGGCACAATCTGCCCCTGGTGAAGCCATGCTGGCTGTCTTAGATCACCTTCTCATCTTGCACGTGCTTTAACATAGCTTCCAGAAGAACCTTTTCCATGATCTCCCCAAGTTCAGAAGTGACGTTCACTGGTCTTTAGTTCTGTGGGACTTCCTTTCTGCCCTTTTTAAAAATGGGGGAGCTGTTTCTCTTTTCCAGTCACCTGGGAGTTCATCTGTAAGCCATAACTTTTCCAACATGATGGAGAATGACCTGGCAACTACATCATTACTCGGGACTCTAGGATGAATGTTTTCAGGCCCCAGAGACTTCCGTTCACATTCCATCTCATCAGGTGGTCTTACGCTTGTTCTTTTCTTATAAAGCAAGGGATTTTGATAGCCCAACCACCTCCTTGGTGTTCAGGTTTCAACTGATCTCTTTGCAATAGAATCATAGAATCACAGAATAGCAGAATTGCTCAGGTATCATTCTGCAGACTGTAGATTCAAAGGACTTCAACTTGGAGCTCAAATGTTTTACTGGGATAAAAGTAAATGTGTTAAGAGTGATTGATGACTGGCAGGACTTCCTTGGGTATTTCAGAAGCACTGGAGTAACTGCTGGAAACAACTGCATACCATTATGTGCAACTAGGAAGTCTCTAAGTGTCTCTGGAGCTAACTTTATTGCCTGTCTTTTGGACACACAGGTAAAGCAAACCAACCAGGGGTACTCCAAGTGGACATCTCTCAGAAACAGCTCAGTAGCTGTAAGTTGCCTGTGAATATATTCAGTACTCTTTACTGCTTTCTAAATGCCAAATAGAGTTCTACCATAACTATAATATATCAATATGGTTTATTAATGATTACAAATGGAACTTGTGAAATAAAATGCTGGTTTGCAGTACGCAGATATCATCAGAACAAATTGCCATGCCTAACCTGAGAAGGCCCAGATTACAAACATACTGAAATGGTGCCTGCATTTTCAGTTTCATGAATGTGGGTGCATGATGAAATTTTCAGATCTTGAAAACATGATATTGTACCTCCAGGTGCATTGAGTACTATTAAATGTTTAAAACAGTAAATGACTACATAAAATAAGAATATAAATTTTATACAATCCTGTTAATACTGGCAAAGTGAATACTAGAATTGAGTGCTGGGGAAGATAGATTCTAAATTCAGTAAAGTTAACACAATTCTAATTCATGTATACAGTAAAATTCTCAAAGCAAATATTATATACACTCCATGAAGCATAGCATTACCATTCCTCTTTGAAGGATTAAATTCTTGAAAGCTTACTCCAAAATTCATAGCTTTCATCCATTTTTAAATTACAAGCATACAAGTACAGTCTTTTTTGAGCCAGGGACAACATGATACTCAGCATGTTAATACATTAATAGAGCATTCACTACTAGAAGTACTTCAGAAATACAAAGTAATGCCATGCAGAACTTCTTATAATTGTACAATCCAGCTACTTTTAACAATGCACATAACACGACTTAGTAATGTAGTTTACAAAATTAGTGTGCGCCTGGGTGGGTGTCAAGAAGGTAAATTATGGCTATACACTGTCTTTTACTAGGTCAGTGGTCAAAAAACCACAGGAAGTCTGAAAATCAAGATTAGTTTAAAAAAGACAGTTTTCACAACTGTCACAGAAATCAAATAACATTAGTATGCAAATTTTAAATGGAAACTAATGTCTCTAAGACATGGAGAAAAGGCCAATGTATTTGAAAATTTCTCAAAAAATGATTACTACTCTTGATCTGAAGAAGCATTCAATGTTTCTAACACTTGTAACTAATGAAAAAGTTTGAGTTTAAAACCTTTTCAGTAACTATTCCTCCTTCCAGAGATCTCAGCCCACTTCCATGAGGGAGATAAAGGTTATCATTGCCTCCTAGTGTTAGAAAATATGAGGGCTGCTCTGAAAGTAAAGCCTCTTATTTTATAATGTAGGACGACAACAACACATGTGGATCTTGGTGGTATGGCAGTAGAGACTGAACCTTCCCACCAGAACCCAATCACATGTTGCTGACATGTGACGGCTGACAGCAGACAGGCAGTGCGACAAAATGGCGTCTGACATGGAAGTGCAGAGGAAGAAAAGGTGTGCTGTTGAATTCCTCCATGTAGAAAAATCTGCACCCCTTGACACTCATTGACTTTTGCTGAATGTTTATGGATACCAAACAGCAGATATTAGCACAGTGAAATGGTAACTAGTGTGTTTCAGCAATAATATCATCATAGCAGCTGTGAACCAGGGGGTCACTTCCACTGCTGCAGATTTTTGCAAGTGCAGCATGCAGGCTCTTGTTCATTGCTGAAGAAAATGCATAGCTAACAGTGATGACTATGTTGAAAAATAGTGGTGTTTGGTTTTTTTTGTTTGTTTGTTTAGATGAGACTCAGCCCTATCAAACAGTGTTATTGTATTTTTGTATTTGTTGTAATTTCCAAGGAAATAAATAGGAGGCATGAATTTTGGAGCAACTTAAGTATAAATAAAAGCTAACTGGCTGAAAATGTTGTGCTTACTAACTCAGTCTGAGCTTTTGTGAAGACATCACAGAACAAATAAAATATCTTCAATGAAGTGTAATGATTATATCTTTCACATCAGAGAAAGACTTTAGTAACTCAAAAACATGGCAAAAGCAGTAATAATCACCCTTCACAGAAAAAGATCCTGTAGATCTCTGAGTTGCCAGTTGTGGAGCTGACAAACAAAGATGATGTCTAAGATTTTCCTTCCACGTATACATGTCTTTGAAATCACCCCTTTTTTCATCTCTATTTTTTCCTCTCAGAGATTTTAAGTGCAGATCTACACTTATCTGCAGGAGAACCTGTCTATACTTCAGGGAGAGATGGGAGATCATTGTAGCAGAACCAATGGAGCTTAAGAAATTCTGGTTGAATGTCCTTTTTACTGTTCAAGGTGCACTTTGTCTCCCTTTGGTTTTTGTGGCAAACAGTCCTTCCACTTGAGTGACAGAGTAGCTCAGTTTTAAGGACCAATTCACCTTTTCTAAGGGTGATATAATTGTCATTAAAAAAAAAGGGCAACTTGACATTAAAATTCAAATTCTTTTGACAAGCAGGTTGCAGGTATCACCCACAGTGTCTCACAGATTCTTTGAACTATATCAAACAATGGTGGAGGCACGTGAGGTAACTCCCTGGGATTCCTCAGTGGAAAAGGAATAGAATCATAGAATCATAGAATTTCTCAGGTTGGAAAAGACCTTAAAGATCATCAAGTCCAATCACAACCTAACCATGCAACCCTAACTAACAACCCTCAGCTAAATCATGTCCCTGAGCACCACATCCAAATGGTTTTTAAACACATCCAGAGATGGTGACTCAACCACCTCCCTGGGGAGCCTATTCTAGTGTTTAACATCCATTTCTGTAAAGAAGTGTTTCTTAAAGTCCAACCTAAATTTACCTTGGCCCATCTTAAGGCCATTTCCCCTCGTCTTGTCACCTGTCACCAGTGAGAAGAGACCAACCCTGCTTTCGCAATAAGCACCTTTCAGATATTGGAAGAGAGCAATAAAGTCTCCCCTCAGCCTCCTTTTCCCCAGACTAAACAGCCCCAGTTCCTTCAGCCTCTCCTCATGGGGCATATTCTCCAAGCCCTTCACAAGCCTTGTTGCCCTTCTTTGGACCTGCACCAGCACCTCAATGTCCTTTCTGCACTGAGGTGCCCAAAACTGGACACAGTACTAAAGGTGACACCTCACCAGTGCCAAGAACAGGGGCAGGATGACTTTCCTAGTCCTGCTCACCACACCATTCCTGATGCAAACCAGGATGCCATTGGCCATCTTGGCCACCTGGGCACACTGCTGGCTCATATTCAGACGACTGTCCATCAGTACACCAAGGTCCCTTTCCATCAGGCAGCTTTCCAGTCACTCCTTTCCAAGCCTGTAGGGTTGCCTGCAGCTGTTGCGACCAAAATGCAGGACCCGACACTTGGCCCTATTGAAACTCATGCCGTTAACCTTGGCCCATCGATCCAGCCTGTAAAAATACTGATGGAACTAAAATATTAACCTTACACATGGATTTGCTAGCTGGTGGGAAGACTTCACTGCAAAGAGTTGGATTGGAGCCTATCCGTTTCTTAGCTTATTATTAAATGAGTTTTAATTTTCCCAAGATTTTGAGGAAATGAAACGGGACCAAAATCTTTTTAGGAAGGAGTCTTTGAAAGTTATGGAGACTGCATATTTTGAAGAACTAGATAACTCATTCCCTTCATTTTCTTTTTTCACTGCCACTGTTATACCTCTACCTTCTCCAGTACAGTTTGAGACACTTGAGATGCAAGTGATTACACAAAGTGATGAGTTGTTCTGCATTTTATTTGAATTACTTCAGTTCCAAATAGCTTTTGTGGATTGTTGCTATGCTTCTTGATTCATCATGGACAAATGAATTCAGAGCTTATAAGAATTCAAAATTCTATGAGAAATATTCAGTGGTTCAGATTTCAAAAGATAACTTTTGTAGTATATCCTTTAAGAGATGTAGAACATTAAGAAACATCTTGTGTTTTGAAAAAATTCTAATTTGAATGAAAGTTGGACTTGTTTTATTTTAATTTATATAACTGATTATATTTTCACTGTTTCTTGAGTAATCTGTGATAGTATTGCTGATTATGTTTTCATTATTTCTTGACCAATCTATAGCAGATTACACTATGTATATAAAATTGCAGATAATTACTGGTACATCAAAGTATTATTAATATTTTAAGTAGTCTTTCCAGATTTTTAAAAAGAAAGAAATATACTTGTTACTTATTTTGAAATAATTAATCATTTTTTCTTCATAATTTTTTAAGTTTGTATTCAAAATTTTTGACAGAATTGAGAAGAAAATAATCAGGAAAAGTGCTGTCTTCAGAATTCTTTTATCTTCCAAACATTTTCTCTGTGAATGAAAATAGCTTAAATGGATCCTTCGCTCCCAAAAAAAAGCTAAGAGTATTGGTGGTGGTGACCATTTTGTTCCTGCTAGTAACTAACTACTCTGTAGAAGGAAGAGGCCTATATTGGTGGAAAACTGAGATCTATGGAAGATATAAGGCTTCTGTGAATGTGTGAATCTTTTGTAATATACATAAAATGAACTCTGAGGACTTTCTACTTTTTTTGTAAAGTGAGGAGTAAGCTAATGGCCCGTATGGAAGGGTAGTTACTGGAACGACCTATCAAATCTCCTTATACTATCGGATAAGCATATAACTGGTACTGTTGATTATTAAGGGAAAATAAAATAATTATTTTCCCTTATGACCCAGAGATTATTTATATGGAAATCTTGTAATGTGTTCTGGAATCTTCAGCAATCTTCAAAACAGGTACAAACAGCCATACCGCAGGACTTGTCTGTGACCTTGGAACCTTCTCTTAGAGGGAATTTGAGATTTTAGGCCTTCATGTTACCAAACTGTAAGAAAATGGAGGGAGAAAACATACACTTCTTTGAAATAAAACTAATATCCCTTTATTAATTAGGAGTTTAGGTTTCTCAGTGCTCATAAGACATCTGAATACACTGGAACTTTGTTTCGAGTACATTCTCAACCACAGCTAGAATACAGCTTTAAAAAATACTTCAAGATTTCACATTTGTTGAACTTCTGTGTCTATTTGAGCAAAAAAGAACAAGGACCTTAGCACTAAGGGTACTTACTTGAACACTGCTTGCTGAATCTTTCCTATTAAATGTTTTGTAATGTTAACTGATAACAGTCACATATAACTGTATTATGCTGAAGAAAGTGTCATCTTCCTGGTACTATGTGCATTTATAAACTTCAAGACCTGTAAAAACCCAGGTTTACAGTCCTATTTGTTTGTCCAAATATTTTGTAGTTACTGATTAGATGTCTAAAAAATATATGTATTATATAATTATATAATTCATAATTTAAATAAGAAAGTGAAGAAAATACAATAGTCATACAAGACAGGGAATAGCGACTGTCATTTCTGATAGGGTCATCAGTACATGTCCCATTGTTATATTGCATTAATTATTCTATTCCTATTTTTTCTCATTTCTGATTTGTGTGTTTTCCTTTTGGAAAGAGTTCTTGTGCTTGTCCTGCATCTGCTTGTGAATTCAATGTGGAAAAATCTTCTCTTTGTTTTTTGAGTTGTTTTTGGCCTCAGTTAGAGATATGTTCAATGGCCATCTGGCAACATCACTCCCCTTCAAACTTTTATGAAAGGAAACTCATTTAGCAGGTGCATGCTAAACTATTGGCAAGTTATTGACAAACAAAAAAAGAGGTCAGCCTAGACTGACATGAGCATCCTCTTGAGAAAAAGCATTACATGCCTTATTAAACAGAAAATTGACAGTCAGAAGGCACAGTCACAGAAGCCAGAAGTATTTCTAGATGCATTTTTTTTTTCTTAAATATAAAGACTAGTATGTCAGAAATAGAAACAAAAGACAAAGACATGAGTACTGAGTTTTCCATTTATCCTTTTGTTCTCTACTACATAAAGCATTTGTCTGGGAAAAAAAAAAAAAAAAAAAAAGAATGAGCAGTAATCTAAATGAGGCATCTTCAATTACATTACAATTCGAAGTTAATCACTTCCAGGCACATAAACTTCCTATAACAAAAGATGTGTCCAGATATGTATAAAAGATAAGCACAAACAAGATAATTTTCCTCATAATGACTGTAATGGTGCTGTGTTGTGGATTTAGGAGAAAAAATAATTTTGTTAAAACACTGATGCTTTAGTTGTTGTAGAGTACTTACACTAACTCAAGGACTTCTCACACTGCCCTGCCAGAAATGAGCTGAGGGTGCACAGGGGGCGGCCACAACCAAGACAGTTGATCTAAATTGGACAAATGGATATCCCACATCTTATGGCATCATACTGAACAATAAGACTCAAAGATGTCTGGGAGAACTGCCACTGCTCAGAGACTGACTGGACACTGATCAGCTGATGGTAAGAAATTGACGCACACAGCACTTTATTGTGTATTCTATTATTATTATTATTGTTGTTGTCGGTGTTATAACTTCCTTTTCTGTCCTATCCAACTGCCTTTATCTCAATCCATTTGTTTTTCCTTTATCCAATTCTCTCCCCAGATCTTCTGTGGGAGGAGAGAGAAAATGGCTCTGTGGCTCCTATTTGCTTGTCATGTGAAACTACAATACAGATCTTCTAAGGTTAGAGCAAAGATTTTTAGAATGGTTAAGAGAGAAGACAAAAATTAGTTTAATGTGATTTTTTTTTTAGACAACTGAAAAAAGAAAGAAAATTTAGTGATGCAGGTAGAGGGCTCTCACCATGGAAAGCATAGTTTTAGGTTAAATGGTTATGTCATTAGCATACTATTTTCAGTGGCTGAATCAAACTGAACCAAGAAGGGCTTCAGGCTTTGACTTTAGGATCATGTCATATAAAGTGCTGAAAATCTTGTTTCTCTAAAACTATAGACAAAAATATAAAGGTCAGCACATCAGGAAATTTACTGTCAGTGTGACAGAAAACAGTGTGAGTTGTAGGTAAATGAGAATGAGAAAACCTTAGAGAAATCAAACCTTGTTAAGCCAACTTCTTATCTTTATTAGAAAGCAGTAAAAACAAACAAATAAAAAAACTCTGACACATTCTATTTCTAGACAAAACATTCTATTTCTGTGGAACACAGCCGTACTCAGAATATGTCTATGTGGTAAAGGTTCACAGTAAATACCTACAACAAGCATCAGACCCTGTGAACTGTTTTTATATTCTTAAGCACTGTGATTCAGACGCTCATCTATTTGTTTCACCTAATGGATAAAAGCAGATCTTCTTGTAACATCCATATTTTAACACTCAAGAAATAAAATAATTATTACTACACTCTTCTATAGGATGCTGCAGAGACCAGTATTATGAAAAATCCTGCCTAATACTGTTCTAAAATTAATGTCCAGAACAAGTATTTTGAAATTCCCCATCTGTATCATAACATTTGGAGCTATGATTTATTTCTAAACACTAAGAATTTCTGAACTGCACACAAATATCCCCAGGTATGCTAAAGAGAGCAGAATGTTTTGTAAAATATCTAGACTACATATAGACTGAGACCATACACTGGTATCATCAGAGAATGTGTAAGTCTTAGCTCTGAAGAATCAAAGAATATAAGCATTTAAAACTGTTTGAATATTTTTTGTTGTTGTTCAGAGACAAATGTCATAGTCACAGGACAGATTTCTCCTATATGATTAACTGATACGATATTTTTAAAAGAAAAGAATGGGATGACGAAGAAGGCATTTAGATCTTTCAGATGTTGATTTGAAACAAGGCTTGAAACAGCAGAGGATGATGATATAGACTAGATCAATGGGCTGTGTCTAATCATGCGACATTCAACAGGACTAAATTCTAGCTATTGCAATTGTTCCCTAACAACCCAGTATGATGGCATAGGCTTGTGGAAGAGTGTCTGGAAAGCTGTCCAGTAGAAAAGGACCTGCTGGTAGTTGTTGACAGCTGGTTGGACACAAGCTAGGAATGTGTCCATGTGGCCAAAAAGGTCAGAGGCATTCGGTCTACATCAGAAACAATGTGACCAGCAGGATGGGGAAAGTGATGCAGCAGTGTTGAGACCACACCTCAAATACTATATTCAAGTTTGGGCTCACCACTGCAGAATGATATTGAGTTACTCAAGTGGGTGCAGAGAAGAGCAAGAAAGCTGGGGAAGGGACTAGAAAAGGAGACTTATGAGCAGTAGCTGAGGGAACTGGGATTGCTTACTCTGTAGAAGGGAAGGTTGAGGGAAGATCTCATCAATCTCTGTAACTACCAGAAAGGAGGTTGCAGCAAGGAGGGTGTCACAGAATCACAGGAGTTGGAAGAGACCTCTAGAGACCATTTAGTCTAATCTTCCTGCTAAAGCAGGTTCCCTAAAGTGGATTGCAGAAGAAAGTGTCCAGGCAGGTTTTGAGTATCTTGAGAAGAGACACAACCTCTCTGTGTAGCTTGTTCCAGTGATCGGTCACCTTCAAAGTAAAAACATTCTTCCTTATGTTCAGATGGAACTTTCTGTGCTCTGATTTGTACCTGTTGCCCCTCGTCTTGCCATTGGGTACCAAAGAAAAGAGCTTGGCCCTATCCTTTTAAAAAAAAGCCCTTTAGATATTTGTAAGTGTTGGTGAAATCTCCTCTCTGTCTTTTCTTTTCCAGGCTGGACAATTACGGATCACTCAGCCTTTCCTCAAAAAGGGAGATTCTCTAGGCTCCTAATAATCTTTGTAGCACTTCTCTATACTCTCTCCACATGCGGCTTCGTTTCCCCTGATATGCTGATCATGCCCTTTTTGGTTCACCCCAGAACATCATTGGCCTTCATGGCAACAAATGCACACTGCTGACTTATGGTCGGCTTGTTGTCCACCATGCCATCTAGTTCCTTCTCTGCAAAGCTCCTCTCTAGCATGTCAGACCCTAACGTATATGATTATTTTATGGCATCAGACTTGTTTTGTAAGTAACAAGTGGTAGGACACAAGACAACAACTTTAAGTTGCACCAGGGAGGTTTAGATTGGATGTTTGGAGAATTTCCTCATGGAGGGATAGTGAAGTATTCAGACAGGCTGCTCAAGGAAATGATGAATTTGTCCTTCCTGGAAGTATTTAAGAGACATGTGGAAGCTGTTCTTAGGGGCATGATTTAGCAGTTGTCTAGTACTGTCAGATGTGTTGAACTGTATGATCTTAATGGCACCTTCCAATCTCTAGGATTCTATTATTCTAAGGTACATGAAGATGACTGTGGAGACCTTGTAGGGGCTGTTTCCACAGACATGGACAGAAAGGTTTCTCTCTCTCTGAAGAACAGCACACATCTAAATGAGTCCAGACATGTTCCAAACCAAAGTAGTCCTAAGATAAAGTATAGTTCTATTTCCATTGCGTTACCAGAGTCCTGAGGGAACTGACTGATGTAATTGCCAAAATATTCTCAATGGTATTTGAAAAATCTTGTCAGTCAGGTGAAGTCCTTGGTAACTGGAAAAAAGGAATATTTTCACTCATTTTTAACAAGGGTAGGAAGGATGACCCAGAAAACCATCAACATCTTGGCCTCATCTCTGTGCCAGGAAAGATCCTTTGGTTACAATTATCTCTATACATTTATGCGATATCTTTAAAATATTTATTATTCTTTTTCTCAAGGCCTTTGCAGTCCTTTGTCTTTTCTGTGAATACAATAATTGAATCAGAATCATAGAATCATTTAGGTAGGGAAAGACCTCCAAGATCATCTGGTTCAACCATTAACCATCACCACTAAACCATGTTCCTAAATACCACATGTACTCTTTTCTTGAAAATCTCCAGGGACAGAGACTTCACTACTTCCCAGGGAAGCCTTTTCCAATCTATTACCATTCTCTCTGAACATAATTTTTTCTTAATATCCAGTCAGATTCAGATTATCCTAACTTATTTGTTTAGAGTCTTATGTGAGCTAGATGTCTAAGGTTCTTTCACAGTTAATACAAATACAGTCATTGTGGTAAAAAAAGAAAAAAAAGTATTCAGCCCATTCTGAAGAAGACAGTTAATGACAGATTGGATACATTGCCCTTTAGTCAGCTTTCCTGAGTAGGACTGAGGTACATAACAGCAACAAGGTATTTACAAATGCCATGTAATTTAGTTCAATCAGTTTATAGTCAACTTGATTACTCCTGACTAGAAGCTCTTCTTCTCGTTTTTTGCCTAGTATGCACAGCAAACCAGCTGCACCAGTGTCTTTATCCAATCACAGATGGAACTGCGAAATTGAACAAATCAGCAGTCTCTCTTGGTTGTTGTGACTGCATCTTTTCTACTATACAGAGATTTTAGACATTTTTTTGAAGAAAAATTAAAATGCTGCAAGCCACTAGACTTCAAATGACCTCAGATTCTTTCTTTCATGCAGTTCTCCTTAGTGTGAGAGAAGTTACTGAGAATCTGAAAAAGCTTTTGTACTAAATATCTGTTTTGTTTCTGATACATAATAAGGTGTTGTGGATGGTATTTTGAAAGCCCCAGATGTTCTAGTTGTTTTTATTCTCGTTACAGAGAAATCTTGTTGGTGGAGTAGCCCTTGGTTTCAGTTCCTGGAGCAAAATACCCTCAAACTGATCCACAAACAGACTTTCATCCAGTTTCTCTCATCCATTTTCTCCAGCATAATATCTTTATAGTCTAGTATAATGGTCAAAACATCCATTGGGTATATGGGAGATCAAAGTTCTTGTCCTGCCTGAGGAAATTCAGATTTCTCCTATTTCCTGGTGGGCAAGCTAACCAGTTGGCTATCGGGTTTGTGGAATGTTCATTGTTAGAAGGAAAAATTATTATTCCATCTGAAATTTCACACAGAAGAATACAAGATTCTTTCAGAGATACAAAACATAAAGACTACTTCTTTTCTGCTGTATTTTTTACTAAGTATTTATGTGGAAAAGGAATAGAGATTAGTAGGCTGATTGCTCATTTATTTCACATAAAAAAAGTGCTGAAGAAAATTTGTAAGAAATTATGGGAGTAGAGCAAGTACTCAGAATGCTTGCATCTCTAGCAATCATATCTACTAGTAGATGACTATATTATATATTCCTATCCTTGCTAGATAATTTTTAATCTATTGATCCAGATATGTAACAGATTTTTACTAAGATAGTATTTCATATTTTCTTTTGTGTATTATGAAATTGAATAAGACGTGGTTATTTTTTCCCCTCTGTCAACATCAACATTTCTTAGTATAGGGTGGTTTTACTGATCTCTGATCTCTGCTTCTAAGCATTCAGAAGTCTCTAAAGATAAAGGTATCATGAAACAGTTACTCATTTCTTTTTAGTATTAATGACTTTTCTGTAACCTACAATAACGAGAAGATAATAGTAAGTCTACTAAATCTACCTAACGATTTAATAAAGCAGGAAATGCAGTGTACCACAATAAACTGTGACTTTAAGTTTGGTGGGTTGGATTAATTGCAGTAATGATCACAAATGTGTTTTCTCCTTTGACTACTTTAACATGACCGGACTTTCCTTTAGTGTTATAGAAGAATGTCGAGAGAAAAGTGTTTCAAAACAGTTTTAAAGAATAAACTCTTTGTTACAGGCAAACGTTTGTTTTAGTTTGTGGTAAGGGCTAACGTAGTTACCATTAATTTGCTTAATCCCATAGTCAGAATGCTGATCTGAATGACTGTCAGAATACTACAGAATCTGGTGATTCAGGCCAGTTCCTGCCTCTCAGCATTCATCTCCTGGGAAACAAGTCAAGACTCTTCTGAAAAAAAATGAACAAAATATTACCAAAAAGAAACAAACAACAAGAACAAGAACAACAACAATTTTTTTTTTTTTAAATTTTAATACAAAAAAATAATCTTAGCAAAACAAATGAAAAAAAGAAAAGTTGAAATTTGGGGACAATTCTACTAAAAGACAAATAAGATTTGTGATAGACTCTGGAGTAGGTGAGATGGCAGCTTGCTCTGGAAGATGTGGATGCTGCTGTCTCCACAGTGTGTAGGCTGGAAGTTTCCAAGTCCATCAAGTATACCTGTATACTTCCAGGTACAGCATGATTCAAAGTAGTTCTTCCAGGTCTGTCTTTAGGGCTCTTGATTGTTCTCTAATTAGAGAAAGTATTCAGATTCAATTTTATGTATATATTATTTCCTTAGGACCAATGTGGGGGAAAGCCGAGGAGACTGTACTAAAAACTGAAGAATTACTTTTTTTTTCCTGCAAATTTTATGCTTCCATTTTCACTCCTATCAGAAATGAAGATTTTTCAAAATGTCAGAAATGTCCACTCGGGGAAACTTTTAACAGTTCATTGAGGAAACACAGCTGCATCTTTGCAGATTTAATTGGCAGTGATACAAAAATCGGTGATCCAATGGAATCTCCTTCCAACATTCATTCATTCACTCTCAGTAAAATCATGGACAAAATGGCAAATTCTAAATTTGCTGATAATAATTTAAGATCAAGAGACCTGAAATGCAGTTTTAAAATGCTTTGTGCAGCTAAATACATATTTAAACTAGAAACGTCATACTTAGTAAGTAAGTACGATTTAGGTAGAGGACGAAAAATGAAAAGAACAAGTATAACAAAGTGAATTTACCTTAAATAAATAAAATAGCAAGTTACAAGATATAATTTAATAATTATCATGCTCCACCTATAGACAGAACAGAGAAAGATGACTATACAATTCTGACAGAAAGAAATCAGTAAGAAACCATTTAGAAATGTTCTGGTTACTTATTGCTGGTCCTGGTTTGATCAGCAGCATACAAAAAAGTAATGTTAGTTACTTGTTAGTTACTAGTTAGTTGTGCTTGCCAAAAAATACTCTCCTACAAATTAGTAAAGTTAACATCTGTTTCCATGTGTCATTTGTTTCATCCTTTCAGAACTGCTATCAGAATCTAATACCAAGTTTGAGTAACAGCACTGCTTTTACTGTATAGATAAATAATAATAAAAAATATCATCCTGTATATATTCAAAGGTTTTTGTTAATTTATTCTGCTTTTAAGGCCAAGGTTAGAAGTTTATTCAGTTTATTTTTATCCCTGTTCAATCAATATGTAAAGGAACTCAGTCTGTCCACTTTTTCTTTTCTTTCTAATCTTGTGTTCTTACTGACATGTGCAGCAACTATGCTTTCTTTTTCCCTGCTGGACAGCTTTGTCTAATCACAGTTGTTCCTAATTTGGTAAGTTAAGAAGGAGGCTGTGGCAGCAGGAGCTGTAAAAAACCCAAAAGACTAGAGTAATATGTGGGGCTGAGAGAAAAGACCTGGAGTTTGGAATAAGATCTTGAATAGGAAAGAAAAGAGTGGAAACTAGAACTGCATTACTTGCAAAAACATCTTATTGCTCTTCAGCCTCTCATTAACAGAAAGAATGGTACAATGAAGAATAAAACTAGAAACAAACAGTAAAATGCAAGTGACATACAAAAGAAAATAGGACTTTATTTACTGGTCATGAAAATGAGAAGGCAATTTCCTATCACTTTCATTTCAAATTAAATCTACCATATCTGTATATAAGGATTATTTAATATTATTAAGCAACATTAAAAAGAATAAACCAATTTTAAAATGTACTTTCAGAAAAAAAAATTAATAGCAAAAAATTAAAATTCAAGAGTGAATCTATGGTTTTACTGTAAAGTTTAACAAAATCTCCTCTTCTTGTCAGCTTTGATAATGTAAATCATTACCTATGACCCAGTGTTGCCCAGTAAAAACTAAGGTTTAGTAAAAAATAAAAATTATAAAATAATAATAAAGCTGTAGGTATAGAATTGTCTCAAGAAAGTTTGCTGGGTACCAGAGAAAGGCATAATATACAGGTAAGTCAAATGTTTTTGGGTCATTCAAAGAATTAAGCAGAGCTGTAAGACTACAAGGGAGTACTCTTTCCATCTGGAAACAGTGACACACAAGGTATCTTCTGCTCTAGGGAATGATTATTGTCACACAAAATCATAAATGCAAAGTACTGTTTTTATACAGCCAGCTGACTGTTAAAGCTGACAGAAGATTTAGAGCATGGAAACAGAGAAGAGGATTTGTGATTATGGAGGTATGTTCAGCATCACTATTGAAGGACTGTGCCCTGGGAGAGGAGATACTGAGGACAGTGTGAACTTAAGACAGCTTGTGATATTTTCTTTCTATGTCTACTAAAGGAAATGCAATAAAAGTGGAGTGTTTTTTAAGCCCCAGTATATATGTTGTAAATCTACAGAAGACATTTGAGAAGACTGCTGCTGATTGGTTTTGCAAGAAGATATATATATATGTATTTTACATTATTTTGGGAGTACTCAAAGCCCCAGAGCTAATTATCAGAGGAGTCTGATTAACACAAATCATTTCACTTGTTACACCTACTTTCTGGAACAACAATTGTTCCAGAAAATGCTGCATAGTCATTTGTCCACCTTTTCAGGCGGTATCAAGAGGGTTGTAATCTGTGTATACAGAACATGAGCTTCTAAGACAGAAATAAAAGAGAAGAGGGAAGATATCCAACACTACAGATGTTTGGATGCGTGCTAAGCTCTTGCATAGAATTGCTTAGAAAGATAAGAGGAATCTGAATTCTGTAATCCAAAACTGAAATGTATCGAGCCTTTGCTAAAGACAATTTTTCGTATAGCCTTTGATAAATTGAAGAGATTTACGATAATGTGGTATTATATGTTAATAGGGAGGAGGGAAAGAAAAAGAAACTTTATGAAACAAAAAGTAGGTGTTCTATACCGACTACTATGGAAAGAAATACCATACTGTGCAGTCTTAATTACTGATCGTGGTTTTTGTTGGTTGACCCTGAGGGTGTAACTGGTGACAGTGATTTACTCCTTAGAAAAAAACAGTTACAGTTTACCAGAGACCACAGAAACACTGAGCATGTTTGGGAAGACCACTGAAAAAACACTTTCCTATCTGCCTGAAAAGAACTCAATCACAGAGAAAATTCTGAATCACAGAGAAAATTTCAGTTCCCTAAATTCTTTGTGTCATAACTTCTATACTGTACACAATCTTGAAATGATAACTGCTGAAGTAAAATCATATGATGGTGATAAATGAATGCACAACTTCTCCACTCTGAAGAAATTTTGTATTAGCTCCAACTGCAACAAGTATTAATTTTAACTTAGGGAGAATGAAACACCTTGTTCCAAATGTATTAGTCAAAATACAGTCAACAAAAAAAAAAAAAAAATCTGCTATAAAGACACTATGTGACACTGAGCTTGCCCAGAAATTAAAGTCTTCTGAAGGTAGTAAACATCAACCTTACCACTAAGCAATAGTACCTTTATTAACTGTTGCCTAGTGAGGTACAATGAAGTAACTGATGGGGATCACAAAGAATTCAATATTCTTGAGGTGTTTAAAATACTTCTCTCCCCCTCCATCTTCAGATATTTTACTGGCTGAAGCTTTATACCAAGAATCAAATGAGCTAAATTCAATATATAGACTGACAGATGAAGTAATTACATAGTTTACTTTGCAGCTTATCAGAATAGTTTGCATCCTTCTAACATTTTCATTTGCATTCCTTCTTACATTTTTGTTACTTTTCTAATAAGTGAAACAGATTATCAATCTGTCACAGTACAAAACATTTGTATTACAAGTATACTCTTGGTGCATCTGAATAAAATAGGAGAAATGCAGTACTTATTTTCAGATTTTAGAAAGTCAATATATATTTAAACTGCGGGTTTGGAGGTGGGGTGGGTATGGCACTGTTTTTGTCCACACTGAGAAAGATTTGAAAACAAAAACTGAGAGATAAAAAAAATGAAAAGTTTTAAGCTGAAAAAAAAAAAAAAAATAAAAATTGAAGCCTGTGATCAGAAAACAGTCCACACAGAATGATCTTGGAGGTCCTCAAAAAACACCTGCCATGGTCTGGGCAATTTGCTCCAGGTGTGCCTACTTGAGCAGGGGGTTGGTCCAGATGGCAACTGGAGTTCCCCTCTAACCTCAGCCATTCTGTAATTCTCTGATTTTGTGAAAAACTGCTTTGCCAGAATCTTTGAATGTGGCCCGGCCCAGTGCAGGGAGGTTGGAACTTGAGGATCCTTGGGGTCCTTTCTAACACAAGATATTCCACAATTCTATGATTCTTTAAGGAAAGAGTAAGATACAAAGAAAAATCATGGAAACAAAAATATAACTGGTATATAGTGTCCCACACTGGTAGCCTTTAAAGGAATGTTACTAAAATAATAGAGAGAGAAAAGAAACTGACATTGTGAATGGAGATGTAGAGATGGAAAAATATATGAAAACAGTTTGTTATGATTAATAAAATGATGATTAGCAGAAATTCTTCGAAGGACAGTTGGCCTTTGTGAGAGACAGAAAGTCAAGAAAGCTGAAAATGAAATAATATAAATAAATAACTATAAAACAAATATAAATAGTAACCTAATTGTGTTCTCCTGGGTGCGAAGAATGACTGCAGAAACATTTTCAATACTCTTAACACTTTAGCAATGTCTCTTTGGAACTGGGTTTCCTAATCTATCTTGCCCCTGTATAAATTGGAATATTCTGATTAACAGTTTCTACTAGAATTTTCCTCGCAAATTTGGAATTTGCCTTAGTGGTATTCTAACAAGTCTGTGCAGGCTTGCGTGGAAACACAGTGTTAGTCTTCTAGGATCTTATTCTGGAGTGGTGTATATTGAGATAGTTGGTAAAATATGGCAAAATATAGCAAAAGAGGTGCATTTCAAATCGTTCTTCAGAAACTGAATACCTATAATTTGACAATCATTGCAATTTGGGAATGTCAATACCCATCAGCTGTAGCCATGCAGAACCATCTCTCACAGAGACAGCAAATGAAACTCTGTGATGAGCTGGTGCTTAGCTTCACTATAGAAAAGAGACTGCACATTATTACTGCAATTGGAAGAAAGTAAGACAAATTAAGGCTTAATATGTAATTAACCTTTTTTTTTTTTCCTTTTCTTTTTTTTTTTTTTTTTTTTTTCCAGCTGCTTTTTATACAAATACATAAAGTGAAGAAAAAATACGGCTCACTGTTTGCTTCTGAAAAAGCCGGTTACACTGAATGTGAATTACCCATTTTTTTTAGGACTGAGTAATATCATGACAAGTATGCAGAGACTTATGATAGAAAATTTACATGGTCTAATAGTGCAGTAAGTATGTATTTTTCTTAGTGGAAAGCTCAAAGTAAACTGATGGAGAGCACTAGAGGCAGTCTTTAGGTTTAGATTTAAGCATTTCTACGTCTTAGGCTCCAACTAGATCTTCTGAACAAATCATCTGTTAAGCAAAAATGTAATAATTAGGTTGCATTATAATTTCTATAACTTTAACTTTTCAAGATACTCATAGCATATAAAATTAGCATAGCCTTGTTCCATTAAACCTTATTAAAGGTCATGAATGACATTAGTAAATATGAAGTTAGCATTTTTAAGCAGCAACTCACCAGAATAAGTCAAAATTTCTGGTTAATTTTATTTGTAATACCTGTTCTTCAAATGTATTATTTAGGAAAAAAAAGAAAAAAAAAAATATGTAACATACCATTATAATACCAAAAAGAACTGTGAATCAGTTTTGGCCCGTAGGTTACTTTCCATTTTCTTAATGTTTTCATTCAAATACAAATAGAAATCAATAATCAATGCAGTTTTTTTAGGAAGTGTTGCTGTTGTTTTTTATTTGACCCATATTATTATGAAGAAGATAAGGAAAAATATGTAATCTGCTAAAAATGTAGAAGTATCTAAAATATAAATACTAGGGAGGGTATTAAAGATTCATCCTTAACCCGTACATGAAGAAATATTCTCATGCCAAAAAATGCACAGAAAATACGAAGAACAACAACAAACCCATAACAATAAGAACAGTGGAATGAAATATTTTCAGCCAGAGATACCAAGTACTTTATTTTTTATAAATCGCCCTCCATCAATTTTGGCAAAGTAATGAATTCAAATTCTATTACTTTGTGTTAGGAACAGCCTGTAAAAACATGCTTCTAGGAAGGAGCTGTAGGACTTTCCAAAAACTGGTGAGTCTCAGGAATGAAAATAACAACTGTGCTGCACTTTAATTTACCTTTGTTTCTCCTTTAATTACAACAGCTACATATTTTAAAGTGAAGATGTAGCTTGGAGTACAATACTGTTTTATTCATCTCAGGTGCATTTTACGTATCATTTTATAATATAAAGCACTTCAGCACATGGTAATGGCTTTTCTTTAGGAATGTATTTCCTCCCTTATCCCTACTGACTGTTTTGAAGTTGAAGTGTTAGCTAATGCTGTATTTCCTCAGTTGCTTTATTCAGTGATAATAAAATCAAGTGGCTCTAACATTATAGTCTCCTCCATTACAAGCAGTCTTCTTGCTGCAAAATGAGGTACTTGGAGACTTTGAATGAAAAGGAGATTCCAGAGGAAGTTTCTATCCAAAAATTTTACTATCTATCTTTAAGAATGATGCTGAGAAGCACGCTGAAACTAAAGAGGAATATGAACTTCCTTACGTGGCAGCTAATGTGCTGAATTTTGTCTGCATTAACAAAATATTTAAGGAAGGGTAAATCTTCTCTAGTATTGAGATCCATGCAGTAGCCTGCATCTGTATTGTTAAATTCTCTTATCTTCCAAAAAAAGTGCTTGTATGTAGATTCTATGTTGAGGGTTATTCCTTGTCTCTGTTAACTTCTATGACATGTTGAGAAGGCACCTATAAGAATAACTTCTGGTCCCCTCGTCCACTCAACATCTATGTCTGGGACCATTCTATCACTGTGGGATGGTTGAATTTCCCTAATATTATTAAATCAACTGCTATAATTTGGTGAATAAGTATGACTGGAGAAAAAAACCCTTTGATCTTATGTGCAGCTGTGGGATACTTTATTTTAGTGGGGTATACAACTATTTCCTTTGTGCAAAGGTGAATTCTTTGTACATCTTCCAACAAAAACAGTCATCAGCATACAGGAGTTGTCAAGGCTGTGCCTAATCCTGTTTAGTGCAATATAATGAAACCCTCAATGGAAGTGAGGGTGGAAGATAAATATTTTTACTTTATAATAAAAACTTTGGCTTTCTGCCAAAGTTAATGGAAGAAAATAAAATGGGTACAGTGTATCTGATTATGTGTAAACATTTACATCTGAATAGTCAAATTACTCTCCCTTTTCAGCTGAGCTAGACAGATAGGTGGTTTTCATTTGAAGTTCACATCATCGCAAAATAAACACCTAAATAAGATAGGTGAATCATATTCTAAAATGCCATATCCCACTGACTTCTAAGGTAACTTAAATGGATAGTTCAGTAGATATTCCAGTTAGTTTATATGATGTCCCACCTTCACTCCTTGCTTATACTTTCTTATGTCTTATCAGATTTGTTTTTGATGTTTTATCCAATTGTTTAAGCTGGAAACTCTTACAGTATAAAAAAATAGATGTTGCAGAGTTTCATACAGGCTGTTAAATTCTTTGTGTATACAGACTTAAGAATTGACTTTTGTTACTTAAAATTGTCTGATTTCCTTAACTTTGGTGTTGGTTTCTTACTATCCACTAATCTGCTTCCTTGAGAAGTACTGGCCAGCTCTTATATCAGCTTTAAGATCAGTAGGAAAAGTTAATTACAGAATTGACCATGGATACCATTGCACAGGTTATCCATGAATGCGAAATATTGCACAAATAAGCAAACCAAGCATTTAAATCCTCTCTGGTATGGAGGATGATGGTTCAAATATCAATATGAGGAGGCCTGGCAAGTGTATTATACCAAAAACCTTCCAGAGTAAATGACATCTGCTTACAGTGGTGGAAGCTGCCACCGAATGGTTGGAAACATATTCTGTACCATACGTCACTGCCAAGAACACTACCCTGGGCCTTGAAATGCAAGTATGGTGGTGACGTGATACCCCAGAAAGAACTGGGTTAGGTAACAAATTTGTTGACACCTGGGCCAAAGAGCCCATCAATTATCTAATAGGTGAATAAAAGGATAACACAGCTGATCAATTTTCAGATAGAAATGAAAAACAAGAGGCAAGTTGACAACAAGAGGCAAAAACAAGTTGAAAAAAAGGAAATTCTGACTGGAAATAAGGTGGCTTTGGGAGATGTCACCAAGTACTTTGTTAACGACTGGAACTGGTTTCATAGGGAGATTAGGGAACCTCCATCTTCAGACATGCTTAAAACTTGAACAATTATGGCACTGAGGAAAAAAAAAATAACTTTGAATTTAGCCCTGTTTAGAATAGAAGCTTGGACTAACTGAATTCCTGACTTCCCCTTTAATCTAAATTGTTATATTTTCTTGAGGCATGCCAAAGATCTAGGAACAGACTGATGCAACCCACACAGAACTCTCTCATATGTAGGACAAGTTTTAGCTGAATTTATCAGCACACATGAGAAAGTTAATCCATGTCATGTATGTGCTGTGGACATTCATTTAGATACTTATAGTTCAAATCATTCATGAGTCTAGGCTGGCCTGTGTGCTAATACATATCCTCCACTTTTCTCACAGTACCCAGTGACATGTAGGCTGGATCACATACAGAATCTACCACCAAGGAAGCCTGGAGAAAGTACTATCATCCTCTTTATGGTTCGTAGAATGTGTGCCTTTTTCATGGACACAGCCAAATCAGGAGCAGATATAGCATTATCTTCAGGCTAAGGGTATCTCTTCTGCTACTGTGTAGTAATTAATGAAAGTCAGGTGTTGGGCCAGCTGGAAAATTTTGCTGGCTCCTTAACAGAAGTTCTGGCAGAATAATGCTAGTAAAACAGGTGTCCACTGTCTGCATCATCTTTACTTCATCCATGTGGGAGATATATACAAAATACTCAGATAACAGTCTTGCCAGCCTCGTCTGGACATTCT
The DNA here is from genome assembly GCA_030625065.1 of Alectoris magna. NCBI lineage: Eukaryota > Metazoa > Chordata > Aves > Galliformes > Phasianidae > Alectoris > Alectoris magna. The sequence goes on from CM060560.1 coordinate 70,154,006, forward strand.
GAGGAAACAAAAATGTTCCTGGCATTTCTGAAAGTGAAAATACGAACTCAAAACACATTTTTCCTTGCAAATCTGTTCACTGAAGTAATTATTTATGCACCATCATCACATCTGAAAAGCTGAAGATTATTGGTTTTCCTTAAGCCATCTTCAAGACCTATTCCAGAAAAGATTCTGAGATGTCAGAAATTCAAGCACCAAAAATATGTTCTGAAAATGTTTGGAAGTCAACAGCAGATTGTGAAACCAAGAAAAAGATTTGGGCTCTGAGGGAAGTGAAACAGAATTTAATTTTCTTCGCAGAAAGGGATTGTCTTCTATAGTTTTCTCATATAGCCACAGAGTGGTAATTTGTCTTTCCTTCTATTTTATTTCTGCTTCTTTTTCCCACATGGAGACATTTCAAGGTACTCTCAAAGAACCTTCATTTGAGATAAATATTGTTAAAATCTTTGCAATGAACAGTTAGTGCTTTTGTCCAGAGTCCCTTTTCACCTACATGTTTCTTCAGTGCTCTTTTTTCTCCACCATAGAAAATACTTAGGATGCTGAAATTAAAATATAACATAGTGCAGCTGTGAACTATGCACTGGAAGAAGTTCCTCTTGAATCCACTGCAGTGAGCAACTTGTGCCAGATGCATGCTGTTAAATTACCATACAACTTCTTGACTAGCATAGGGGGGAGTAACATAGTAGTATGAGATTAACTGCAATAGGAAAATAATAATAATAATAATAATAATAATTAAAATGCACACAGCAAGAGGAGGAAAAATGAAATAATAGGACATTTTTTCTTAAATGTTTTCTATTCATGCACTGCCAGAAGCTTAAATGCTTGACTGCTAAAGGATTTCACTGCTTTATGGATACTATCAAAGGGTTTAAAAGTATTACAGTATGTGTTGCAGTTCATGTTGGAAGTGTATATACCCTGCTCCTCAAGTACAATACCGAGTTTGGTGGTTTTTTTTCTGCCTTTAGCCTTTCTTAGTTCTAAATACTGCTTTAAGTAGACTGATTCATCAAAAAGAAAATGTTAAAAGAAACTCTTTGTACTTTCACTATTTAAAATCTTACTCTTTTCTTCTCTTTTCTTCTCTTTCTACTTCAATACTTTCTAATTCAAGCAATCCTCTGAAAAGTTTTCCAATAAATAAATAATTTTAGAAGAAGATTGAGTAAAAATTCCATTACTAGGCATGTTTTCATAATTAACTGTTCAGGCCCTGTCTTCCAGTAAAGAATTTATTTAGAAAACAGCCTGATCACCAATAGTTTAGTTAAATAGTAAGTTAAATATATATATAGTAGAAAACGTAATATAAAGTCCATTAAATCTTGAAAAAAAGAAATATCTTGAATTCAAGTCTTTCTATCTTAGAACTTTGGAAAGATTATGGAAACATGACTGACGAGCAAAACAGACTTGAAAAGTAAAACTTTTCCTCTATTTATCTTTCTTTGCCTCATAATGCATATGTGTCATCAGAAAGAAAACCAGAAAATAGCTGGTACATACAAAGCGCAATCATAACCAAGCGGGCATAAGGTATTTAGCAGTTTCATTCCTTAAATGAGGATTGCTTGCACAGCGCTTAGCTGCTTGCACACTGAATGTTCTCTTATGGGTCAGATACCTTATATTTTTCCACAGTAATGCTAGTGTCTGCACACTTAACACTCAGTATTTAACTTTGTTGTTAACATAAGCAATTTGCATAAGAATGTATGTTCTATATACCTGGCTGATCAAAATTCCCTGAAAATTTTAAAATGCTTATTAAACTGAAGACGCTGTTTCTTTTTGTACAGGTAATTTTTCAGTCCTCCTTTAGGACAGGGACAGAAGTTAGTTACAATTTCAAACAAGCTATATTGTTTATGCAGCAAATGAGGGATTAGTTTAAGATTCAATTACAAATTGTCTGGATTAATGAAGCTGTGGAAGGATAACTATTTTTAAGAAACTCAGACAGACCTTTTGCATTTCATTTTAATGGCAGAATAACTAAATGCAATGTATTGCAATTAAATGACCTAACAATCTCTTTTGCTGTGACACATTTAAAGAAAGGAATTATTGGAAACAGAAAGTTTGGCAAAAAAAAAAAAAAAAAAGAGAGAGAGAGAGAGAGAAACCTCTCATTTTTACAAAAAGGAAAAATATTAATCATAACTGATATAAAATGAGTGCAAAGCATTTTTTTATTATTTTTTTTTAACTGAGGAATTCCCATGGGACTTAATTCATGTAATTCTGAGAGCATACTACATAAATCCATGATAGCAAAATATAAAAAATCTCAAGGTCACAATCAGTATAGAGTCAATATAGTCTAATAGTAAAAACTCATCACTGATCTTTATTTTATTCCCTCTTTCTCATGTGGGCTGCATTTACTTAATTCATTTATAAGTGCTGACCTACATTTTTCGTCCAAGATCCTGCTTTATCAGAAATGTTTGGTCTGCTATGGAGGACACTGCTAGAGGGAATGTTAACATTAAGAGTCCTTACTATAGTTGTATACAGTTAGAGTACTTTTGGAAGAATTACTTACACATATTTTTTCTCTATATCCAACTTTCTTACCATTTTAGAAATTTAATTATTCTCTTTTTGACACTATATATGCTAACTATGTATTTTAGATAATAATTATTATCTAAAAGCAAAATATTAACTTCCTTTCTCTCTCTCTCTCTCAAAATGAAATTAAAGAGTTAATATTAGTGACTTGTGTGTTAGAATAGTTTCCTAAATATTATGCAGTTCCTTGAGAAAAGCAATCTGGAACAGTGTTTCAATTCTACAGTGATATACACCCATTAAAAACATTTTAGAAATGTCTTTAGCCATGTAATAACAGTGAAATTAACTTTGCATATTTACAGGTAGTAGGGTAAGTTGATATCTGTGTTTCTCAGTTGTACAATATATAAAAATGTTCTCAAAAGCATCAGATGACATGCAAGTATCTTGTATTACATAATTGCCTTTTAAAAAAAATGACATGGTTTGCAAAAATGCACCACAACAATACTGCCAAACAGATATTAAATAGCAATGTTAGCATTGTTTACTTGAAATGAATCCTTAATTATAAAATTGCTATGGAAAGCAAGAAATGTTAATTTTGCACATAATAATTATATGTTTAAAATGTTATTTTAGAGTAAAATAGTTCTGATAGCAGGATAAGGTTAGAAAATGTTATATGTTCCCAACTGCACTTCTTACTTTAATGTTAATATCCAAATTATTCTGGAATACATGTGCACTATAGCTATTCACATAATGAGACATTTCGTACCAGTGAACAAACTAGGATCCAGAAGGGATTTGTTTTTCTTTTATTTACCTCATTAGCAGCACTATGGATACTGCATATAGAGCCAGCTGGAAAAGCAGGACATTTTTGTATGCGTACCTTCTTCATAATGAAGCCACAGGACAATACTAAATTACCTATAGAAGACAGTATTTTTTGTTGTAATAGACTGCACTAAATCCTCTCTGTGTTAAGCTATAGTAAGTGAATACATTACTGCCTTCCATTTGACAAGATATCAAAGATATCAATATATAAATTCTTTTAGATAATAAAAAAGCCTGTCATACAGAATTCCACAATACTTATTCCAGTTATGTCTTGAAAAAACACTTTAAGTGCAACTGTAATTTCTACTACTGTGAAAGAGGAAAAGGCAATGACATGGACAGTGGGATTAAGTGTATTCTCAGCAAGTTTGTTGATGACACCAAGCTGTCCACAAATTGAAGGGAAGAGTTACCATCCACAGGGACCTTAACAAGCTTGAGAGGTGGGCTCATATAAACTCATTCAATTCAACAAGACCAAGTATAATGTCTTACATTTGGGTTGGGATGATCCTAAACATGAATACAGATTGGGTGACGAGGGGATAGAGAGCAGCCCTGTGGACAAGTACGTGGAGGTACTGGAGGAAAAGAAACTGAACATGAACCAGTCATGTGAGCTTGCAGTAAAAGGCAGTTTGTATCCTGGACTACATCTAAAGAACAGCCAGTGGGTCGTGCAAAGTGATTCTCTCTCTCTATTCCATACTTTAAGACTGGACCTGAAATGCTGTATTCAGCTCTGGGGTATAAGAAAGCATAAGAAAGACATTAACATTTTTGAGTGGGGCTAAAGGAGGGTCATGAGGATGATCAGAGGGCTGGAGCACCTCTCTTAGAAAAACAGACAACATGAGTTGGGGTTGTTTAGTAGAGACAAGAAGACTGAAGATCTTATAGTGACCTTCCAGTGCTTATAAGGAGCCTACAGGAAAGATGAGGAAGGAGTCTTTATCTAGGAATGTAGTAATAAGGGTAATGTTTTTAAACTAAAAGAGGATAGATTTAGATCATTTATTTGGAATAAATTATTTACTTGGAAGGTGGCAAGGCTCTGGAACATGTAGCTTGGAACCTGTGGATATCCCATCTCTGGAAGTGTCCAAGACCAGGTTGGATGGGGGCTTTGAGCAACCTGGGCTACAGGAATGATGTATTTATTGTCAACTACATGGTAGGTACAGCACAAATTTAAGTAAGATACCTAATTGGGTAAGAGGAGAGCTTCTATGTTTCTGTGGTGGAAACAAGTAGGAGTTTAATGGCTGAATGAGGAATAAGATGCTGAGATGAAAATCTGGGAGAAATTTGAATACACAAAGATATTCAAGAATTCAAGAACTGTGAAAAACACAAAACGAGTAGCGGAATAGATAGTGTCTCACTCTACCTTAATTCTAACATTTTTTCATTCCACCTTTTTTTTTTCCTCTTCCTAACTTTTGAAAGTTTGATTCAGTAAGCTTAAAAGATGTGTTAGAGGTTCATTCAATCTGATACACACAGACCTAGCTTTCATAATGAAATTAAAGCTAAGGAAAGTGAATTTTATCAAAATGAGCATTTTCATCATGAAGCTGTAATTTGGAGATGTTCTTTATATTCTCTATATCTACTTTTTCAACAAATAATTGCCGAAAGATACAACAGAGAAATAAAAACCTCAACTTAGATTAAAAAAAAAAAAAAAAAATCCCACACAAAAAAAACCCACACAAAAACATAGTGAATGAAAACCATTTGGTAGGTGGGAAAAAGGAGCCTGTGTTCACTCATATACTACTTCATAATTCATGTAAATTAAGTCAGTAATACTATCTGTCTTGAAGTAATCTATGAATGTCATAGCCTTGAAAATGAATGTATTGGCAAGTACTTTTCTTTGATTTGTAGAAAGTCACTAGATTTTGCCAACAATAAATCATTTTGGATGAATCTGATCAAATTTAAAAACAGAAAAGATTTTCTAAAAAATGGCTTGAATCAAAACCAAAGAAGATATCCGATGGATAAACAGGTCAATTTTTCTCATTAAGATGTAGAAAAGATCAGCCTGCTGCATACAGCCTGCCTTTCTCACCTACTGCAGTGAAGGCAGAGCAGTCTTATCAGTTAAGGTCATTCTGCATGGCACCTCTGCAGTTTCTGTCTCACCCTTCATTAATCCACAGGAGTAACCAGTAGGAATCCAAGAGCTCCTCATCACTTCAGTGCCAAGCTGCATCAAAACACATTGTCAGGAGCCTCATTTCCTCCAACACTTGTGAATGAATACAGACAATAAAAATCCTGCAGAATAAAACAAAAACACAGACTGTAGAAGTCACTGAGGGGAGGAAAGGGCTGCTTTTTTTTTTTTTTTTTTTTTTTTTTTTTGCTTCTTAGTCCAACCGTTTGTAATATGCATCATGTTTATAGTCTATCCAGGAGTACACTGGGAAGATTTAAAAGATGTAAATATTTCAGTGTATTTTTGCTGCTTAAAAAACTCTTTTACATATCATAAACTGTTCTGTGCTCAGGATTCAGTATAAATATTTATTTAGATACTGAAATAAATACATATCTTTCATAAAGAAGGATACTGTAAAATGTGGACCATATAGAAAACAATTTTCATAATACATTCTCATCTGCAGAGCCTCTGTCCCTGATCTTAGACGTTAAATTAAACTTTTAGTGTAAAATGTTCCATGAAGGTCCATATTCCTTCTTTGATACATCACTTAAAATGATAACTTATTGTAATATTGTAATTTCATATTAGTAAAGACATAATATTATTGTAGAATTTTCTATTTTTATATTTTCCTGTGAAGAAATACAAACAAGGTAATAAGAACCTGTCTCTATGGGCAAGGAATTTCCTGGCACCAGGGAAGATAAAAATCACAAAAAATATGCTGATAAATTCCCAAATCATTCCTTCCTTGTAGCAGCACAGCATGCTCTGTGCTTTTCTCCCATCCATTATGTTTACTTCAGTGGCCTGACGCTCCCTAGTGATAGCGCACGAATAAATGAGCAAGCAGTAAACTGTCAATTTATCACAGTTCTACTAATGCAAACTCCATGTGGTGTTCCTCTCCTCTTTTTTCCTTAATGCTTCTTATCAATGTTTCAGAGTGGTTGTCAAAGCTGTTCAAAAAATCTGTTACCCTCCAGTGTTATTCAGATTACCATACACCATGAAACTCCAGTGGAGGTTGTATAAGCAAAGCATAATTTGGCATACTGTCAGCGTAATTCCTTCAGGTTAAACAATGTAGTCTTATACAGCATATGATTTATTGCATGTAAGTTTTAACATTTTTTAAGTGATAAAATAATGCAAGTACTAAGTTAACTAATAAAATCAATCAATAAATAAAGACAATAAATGTGACAAAAGAAATTACAGAACATGTATTTTTGAATGGAAATTGGGGGAAAAAAATAAATCACAGAGTCAAAAGCATAAATAGTTAGGAAGATTATTGCAAAAGTAAGAACCTGAATAAGACAGAAGTTTGAATTAAGAAGGATAAAATTAATTGACTGGATAAAGTGTGCTAATACTACTAACACAAGGCCAAAACTATTTATTGAAGTTTGACCTGTTTGATATTTTCTCTTAGCACTGAAAATCTTCTGTGAACATGTGTAAAAGAAAGAATATGAATAAATAAATAGCTACTTGAATGAAGCAAGTTAAAGAAGACAAAAATATTTAAATATGGTTAAATTCAACGCAAGTAAAAAATTTTTACATTGGCTCTGATAAGGTTTTTCCTGCTTGAGTAGCGATAAAGTATGTGAAAAGCAAAGCTTTTATGATTGAACTTCCATCCCGTGAGAAGTCAGAATATAGATATGAAGATTCAAAATGGAGACTTATAGAAAATTTCTCTTAAAAAATCCCATCTACATCATCATAATTGTTTTAATGATATTATCAGAAATTAAGATCAAAGGGCTCCTAAGATCCATAGCATGTAGGTTTACTTGCGCTCTTGAAATTACTTCTCAATGCAAGAGACATCAGAGGCCTGTTGGTTTTCTGATCACATATGAAACTATCTAAATAGTATAGGCAAAGAATACAGATTATCTTATCAATGTAAAATTGAACTGGACTGCATAATGCAATAGAGATTTTCTTTTATGTACGCTTTTGTATACTGTGTTCAATAAATTTTCCTTGAGTTGATGGGAGTTTCTGGACCTACTGCAATATGATAAAAAATATAGAAATATGAAGCAAATAAAAATTAAAAAGTCAATACACAAATGTAAATAAAATTAAAAATATTATCAAAATATAAATATATAAAATATTAAAATATAAAAATATAAAAATAAATCAGCAGATACAGAGGTTGTTAAGTCCACAGCTATTAAACAACTTTCCCTAAAAATTGATATTGTCCTGATATCTTCATCTTATCATAACAGCTCATAAACATAACTTTTCTTATGCTTTAATTTTTTAATTCTCTGTCCATTAATTCAGTTTGTCATAGAGTCAGTTATTTTATTCAATCGAGAAATCAACTGAAATTGGTTCAAATGATTTGAGAGCTGCAAATCTGAACAAGTATTCTTGCTTTGCTTGCATGATACAGTGCTACTTTTCATCATTTTCTTCAAAAGTTTATGGTTCATTAATTACAAGATTTCCATCAGTGCTCTTTAATTTAAAGCCTGGCATATAATCCCCATCTTAAGAAAAGAAGCATGCAGTGTAATCTTATCTGGATGGCCCTAATGCAAATTTGATTTCATCAGCCTAAGTATCTTTTAAAACATCAACATTCGTAATTTTTTTGAAGAGTTTGGACAAAGTCGACTCATGAGACAGGTGTATTTGTTTTCTCAAACTTTCTGAATCTGGCTCTGATACATGTAAGAGTTTGCATAGAGTCTCACACAGCTTCTTAAAAAGTAGTGAAAAAAGGAAGCAAAATGACAGGAAGGATGTGCTTACAGCAGTTCACTGCACACCTAATGTGCTTCCAAAAAAAAAAAAAAATCCACACACACAAAAAAACCTTTTGTAATAATGCTAGTGCGTCTTTTAGGTATTGCAGGCCTTTTTCTGTTGAGCACAGCAGGTACACCTCATACGCACATTATCTGGATGCCATTATCTTTGAACCATCATGATTTACAGAAATGAAAGACGAGGTGTACTGTTATGGGAATCTGTGCCTCTGAATCAAGACAGCTCTATTGATCTTGTATTTAAACCTGATTGCATCTGAGGCTCTGATTGAGGAAAATTGTTTTGCCATTCTCTTCTCTGCTGCTCATGGTCTTCGTAATGTTGTAGTCACAACTTCTTGTGTATCTCAAAGACATTACGAAAATCTTGCTTCTTCCACCTCTAAATTTTAGACAATACCTTGATGAGTGGGTCAGTACATTTTTCCCCCAAAAAACATATAGTTAATACTTTTTTGATTCTTCTTGAGGAAAACAAATTTATCTTTCCTTTATTCTTTTTCTCTTCCTTGTGATGTTGTACCCTCTTGGCACAATCATGTTTATTTGGAGGGTTGAGGAGGGTTGGAAGAGAATTCCAACTCAGCGTCACGGGAGACCCCCGCCTGCCTAGCTGCTTCCCAGCTCCCTCTAAGCAACAGATTTGAGAAGCTGGAAATTGAAAGAGAAGTGAGCAGGGAGGCAATGGAGGATCTGCCTAGGAGGGAGCCTAAGGTGGGGCGGTGACCCCCACGCCTTGAGACTTCCTCTGTCATGAAAGAAAGAAGGGTGGTTGTGGAGGGTGTCTCCCTTCTCAGAGGAACGGAAGGCCCCATATGCTGACCAAACCCAAGCCGTCAGGAAGTGTGCTGCTTTCCTGGGGCCCGGGTCAGAGACATAATCAGGAGACTCACAAAGCTGGATAGGTTCACTGATTATTTTCCACTACTCATAGTTCAGGTGGGTAGTGATGAAATTGCTCAGAGTAGCCCAAGAACAAAAACCCAAGAAAAGAGATTTCGGGAGTTTAGGGTGTTTAGTTTAAGGGGCGGGAGCTCAAGTGATTTTTTGTTCTATACCTTCAGGGGCAGTGAGGGACACGGAGTGGGCTTGGAAAACACAAACAATGAATAATAGGCTCAGAGGCTTGTGTCGAGCCAGAAACTTTGGGTTCTTTGATCATGGCCTGTTGTCAATGAATAGAACCCACGTGCCCAACCAGTAGTAGTTAATGGAGTTAAGCCCAGCTGGCGACCTGTTACAAGTGGTGTCCCCCAGGGTTCAGTACTGGGGCCCATCTTGTTTAATATCTTTATTGATGACCTAGATGAGGGGATTGAGTGTACCCTCAGTAAGCTTGCAGATGACACCAAGCTGGGAGGTGGTGTTGATCTGCCTGAGGGTAGGGAGGCCCTTCAGAGGGATCTAGATAAGCTGGAGCGCTGGGCTGAGGTGAATAGGATGAGGTTCAGCCAGGCCAAGTGCTGAGTCCTGCACTATGGCCACAATAACCCCATGCAGTGCTATAGGCTTGGGGGGGAGTGGATGGATGATTGTGAAGCAGAAAGGGACCAGGAGGTGTTGGTTGATGCTTAGCAGAACATGAGCCAACAGTGTGCCAAGGTGGCCAAGAGTGCCAATGGCATACTGGCCTGCATTAGAAATAGTGCGTCCAGCAGGAGCAGTGAGGTAATCATCCCCCTGTACTCAGCACTGGTGAGTCCGCACATCGAGTATTGTGTTCAGTTTTGGTCCTCTCACTGCAAGAAAGACATTGTGGTCCTGGAACGTGTCCAGAGAAAGGCAACAAAACTGGTGAGGGGTCTGGAGCACAAGTCTTTGATCTCATTGCACCCTACAACTTCCTGACGGGAGGTTGTGATGAGGAGGGGTTTGGCCTCTTCTCCCATGCAACAAACAGGACAAGAGGAAACAGCCACAAGTTGTACCAGAAAAGGTTTAGATTTGACATAAGGAAAAACTTTTTCTCTCAGAAAGCGGTCAGGCACTGGAATGGCCTGCCCAGGGAGGTGGTGGAGTCACCGTCCCTGGCAATGTTCAAGAGGCGTCTGAATGAGGAGCTGTGAGATATGGTTTAGTGGCTTGTTGTAGCAATGTTTATGGGAGGATGGTTGGACTAGACGATCTTGCAGGTCCTTTCCAACCTTGTGATTCTATGATTCTATGATTTCTCAGAGATATATACCTGAAAATTATTATTATTTACTAATATTTTTTCACTAGACATATGCATTCAAGTTATGTAACTCAATTTTCAGTGTGTGACAAGTGTTTCATATATTACCTAAGTGGAAAAAACAAAATAAAAAAATCCAGTCCTTAAAAGTACATGCAAACATTAAATACTGACAGCATTTCTTTACAGCAATGCCTTAGCAGAAACAAAAAAAAAGCCAACCAAACAAAAAAAAAACAAACCAACGCCACCACCAAAGAAAAACTTTAGCACCATTTTATGACATCTTCCAATAAAACAATAAAACATCTTTAAAAGACTATTCCAAAGTAGAAAACCTACGCTGCTGGCACCTTATCACGAGATGAAGTGAGATGACAGTGGAAATATAAACAACACAGCTTTAGAGCACTGCCTGGGTGACAAGAGAAGCATTTTATAGTGTTTTATGGAGGATGCTATATGTTTCTGTCTGTTTCATTTTGGATAGGGATTCCCCCAACAAGGATTGAATGGCATGAGTAATGAGGATAAGGGACACTGATAGATCAAACATCCGGGTCTCTGTCACTATTTCACTCTTCCTCAGAACAGAATAATCCCATCTTTTCATAGTACAGTAACACTGATGATGTCCCTCATTATGAAAGAAGAAAAAATGGAGATGAAGTTGTGAGAGGAGAGCAAGCTGTGAGAGTTTGATTCTTCTATTTATATCATCTTCCTAAATCATACCTTCTTATCTGACTCAGGAAGCAAACCAACACCACCTTGTACTCTGTTAGATTTAAAAGTTATTAACAGCTGCAACTTTAACCTGCTCAGACCTTATTTTCATTAGCTTAGAAAGAATGGCAGGATTAGGCTAGCTTGAGGAGTGTGACGTGATTTAGTTCTCTCTGATGCTTCTGCCTTAGTAAATGTCAGAAGAAGGGAACAGAGTATTAATAATCATTTACAACAAATATGCTTAAGGCAGTCCTCCAAGAGAATGTACTCTGTAATGTAGAGTTCCAAGGGTAGCAAGTCCCCGCTTGTTTTTAACTCAACCAAAATATAAATGCAAACAAGCCCATTCAAGACATATTTAACAAATGTAGGGTTAAATAAAAACACCAGTATCTATTTAAAAGCAGAGAAGCAGTTTGTTAGAGCAGTTATTTCATGTTAATCACTTTGTATTTACTGCAGCTTGAGAAAGACGCATTTGTTATGCAGACAGTGTTCATTGTCGTAGCTTGATCATTAATGCACTGCTGCCAGCAACAAAATGAATTAGCTCTCTGAATACTAAACTGGGAAACCAACACTGAACCAGAGAGTGGCACAATGACACTTACAGGATTAAAATATACTACCCAGCTATGAGAGGGTGCATTTGTGGCCTCTGCTAGCTACCATCTATTTTTAATTTTAGAATTAGTTGAAAACTTCTCTGAAATGGTTACAAATTGTAGGACAAACAATAGTGATCATTTATGTTCCCATGGGATTTTATAGTCTTTCTGGAATACAAATCTCTCATGGATTATTTCCCATATTTGATGACAGCTATTTTTTTCCCCCATCAACAATTTATCATTTATTCTTCTAGATGCATGCTTTGAATTTCTACAATTCCTAGCATACTGTATATCCAAAGCAGCACTGTGAAAGTACATGAATACAAAACAACGAAGAATCAAAGACTTACTGTGTCTATGAAGAGATGTCACAGGCATGTGCAAAAGCAGAGAAAAAAAGCAAATGCCACCTGTCACTCTGGATGTTTTTATACTGCTTTTGATGTCTCTATGTCACGAGAATAACAGCACTAATCTCAGAATGTTAGGTTGTTACTACTAGCTATAACCTGCTCTACGCAGGCCAGCAATCTAGAAAGGGCTGATTATATGTTTATAAGAAAAAAAAAAAAAAAAAAAAGAAAAAAAGGAAAGAAAAAGGAGGAAAATACCTAAATCAATCAAGTCATTCTAAATCCTTTGATTTACTTTGAGCCCATATTTATTTTGATGGGAGCTCAGAGTTTGCCCTGTAACAACATATGTTTGGGTCAGAGTTGAAGGCAGCAGCTTCCTCTGTATATCCTAAAATCTCTGGCCTTGGTCCCCTGAGACCTTGAGGTTCTTCAAGCATAATGCTGTCAGATATTCAAAAGGGAGAAGAGACTATAGAAACCAATATAAAATCAGTAGTATATTTTAGAATTAATATCATAAATAAAGTGATTGTAAATAGAAACTTAAGGAAAAAAATCATGAGGTTAAATGTATAGAAGTAATCCAAATTCTAGCTCAATTATTTGTATTCTCCTAGAAAGGAAAATGAATAAATAGCCCAGTATTCTCAACTCATACTGAATTCATATCACTTTCTCTACCTGTTCTTTACATCCCAAGTAGGAAAAAAAAATTAAAAAAAAAAAAGCTTTGACATTTATGTTATTAAAATAAACATATTAGAAAATACATCATATCCCAAACACCTTATACAGGGAAATGTTAAAAGTCTGCCTCATAGTTGCTGCTGATGGATGATTACTTTTGCTGAATATTATGTTATATAGATTATATTTTATAACATAAATGTTAGCTGACTGCTGACTCTCTTGTACTATTTCTTTTCATATATTCCTTTTGAGAAATGCAAACCTTCAGATTTAGAAAAAAATATGTGCAAGATTAATGATCAAGAATGAAAATAAGCTGTGGGAAAGGGAACTTATAATGCAGTTGTTTCTTTTTATCTCAAGACAGTCTAAAAATATTAGTAGTTTTCATTTACTAATGAAGCAATAAACTGCAATTAATTGTATGTTTTTCCTGTACTACAAAATTATTAAATCAATATATACCATAAACTCTGGAGTTCCTTGGATGGTCCTATCCATTTTCCCATTAGGTACAAAATGTGTACTAACATTTTTTCAAAGGTGAAGTGTCTTGTTGCAGTGGTATAACCCTATAACAATGTACAGATTACAAAAGAAAAAAAAAATCATAATAATATTTTTACAGAAAATTATTTATGAAATCATATCCCAATCTTGAGAAATCAGGAATTTTTTTTTTAATTACTTAAGGCATAACTTGTCTATTGTTTGCAACACACTGCCAATGATTAAAAAATAGGAGTCTTTTTCCATTGAATATTTAGTTTTTTATTCAAGAGTGATGAATATTTTTTCTTAAAGGTTTTGAAATTTAATGAACCATGTTATAGTTTGTCTTGTAGTTGTTTTAGTTTTATTTGTTTAAGCGTCTTGAAACCCACCAGAACAGAGTCATGATGGTTATCATGCCTATTTAAAAAAAACTGTGTTTCATATTTAGTTATCTTATATTGACATACAGATGGTTTGAAGGAGAACCCCCTCCCTGGAGTTGGAACTAGATGATCTTAAAGGTCCCTTCCAACCCAAACCATTCTATGATTCTATGAAAGAGCACACTGCTGGCTCATGTTAAGTTTTTCATCCACTGGGACCACCAGGTTCTTCCCTGCAGGGCTACTCTCAAGGACTGCTCCTCACAGTCTGTATATATGCCTGGGATTCCTCCAGCCCAAGTGCAAAACCTTACACTTTACTGTGCTAACCTCATCAGATTCACCTGGGCCCACTTTTTGAGACAGCTGAGGTCCCTCTGACTGGTATCTCTTCCTTCCACTGTGTCAACCACACCACTCAGCTTGGTGTCACCAGCAAATTTGCTGAGTGTGTACTCAATTCCATCACTGATGTCATTGAGGAAGATGTTAAAGAGCACCAGTCCCAAGATAATTCCTTGGAGGACACTACTCGTTCTCATATATAAACCTCAAAAATTATTTTGATGATTCCTTACAATTTTTTTTTTTTTTAACCTAAAGTTATCATTTTTAGAGCTTTAAAAACCAATTATTCTGCTTTTAAAGTTTCCAAATTTTATTTGGAAATAAAATTATAAAATAAAATAAAGCAAACAAAATAGTATATTGGCACTAGAAGTTCAAGTTCCTCCTATTGTTTTTTTGGTGAAAAGAAAAATTAAGTAGTTTACATTAGTAATTAATGGGCTTTATCAGTTTTTTCTTCTCTTCAGATTAAATTATTGATTCTTGCCTTTCATTTAGTCTAGGATTTTTAGCCTTGCAAAGAGGAAGAATAGGGAGTTGATCTTCTCTAGTCTGCCCTTGTAAGGCCCTATCTGAAGTATTGTGTCCAGGCCTGGGACCCACATCACAAAGAAGGATGTGGAGCTGTTGGAGAGCATCCACAGGAGGACCAGGAGGGCTGAAGCACCTAACTTGTGAAAAGAAGCTGAGGGAAATCACTATATCTGGTTTGATTACACTGCTGCATGAAAGAATTTAAACTCCCAAGTAGAGAAAACAAAACAAAACAAAACAACCTCCCACACAATAACCAAAACTGCAAATAGTATCAGAATAAACTAACCAGCATGCTCCAGCTGGCACAGACATAACAGAGGAGGACTATTTCCTTAAGTGGTTACTACACAATTGTTTTTAAACTCTATGCTTATTCTATGCTAATAAAGCAATCTGATATACATATATAGAATTCTATTATGTATTTGAGATCTGAGAATGAGATCTGCATCTCAGCAAACACTTCTCCTCTACATTCCATTTCTTAAAAGTCTGTCTTAAGCAGCTGCTGTATAAAACCTAGGAGTATTTGCATGCAAGCTTTTCATAATTTACCCTCCCTGCTGCCTTCAATCACTGCTTTTATTTACTTCCCATCTCTGTAATACATGAGATGCTTGACTGGGAATAGAGATTTAGAGAGTAAATAGAGGGTAGGATTACAGTTAATGGAAATAAGGAGAAAAGAAAAATCCACTTAAACAGTTAAGTTTATATTCATTTTTCTTCTGTCATGTATCACACATTATGTATCTGCTACTCTAACCATTCATACATGTCTGCAGATTCCTCCTCTCACATCACACTTTCAAGGTGCAGCAATGTACTGATGAGTAATTCATGGTAGAACTCCAAGCAGTCAACTGTAGAGGAATTTCTTTCAACAATGTATATTTCTATAAAAGAGAATAAAACAATTGTTTTGCTCTATAAAGGATAGAAATGAACTAGTTATGAATTACTCAAATAAATACATAAACACATACCGGTTTGTTTTTCTGTGTGATCACTTTCCTGTAATGAGGAAACAGAATGGAAAAATGATTTCAGAAGAAAAACTGAAGAAAAAATTTCCTTGAGAAGATAAAAACAAGCATAAAGTAAATTCTGTGTATTACAGTGCTTTACACCAAATGTCTCACACATTATACTATGACCTAGAACTTAAAGGTTAAGTTTACAGTGTATCAATTATGGTACAATATTGACAGTAGTTCTTTACAACAAATGGTTAATGTCACAGACTTGACATGCACACAGTATGTATTTCCATGGATTTACTTCAGTTTGTCTCTAGGCTAGTACTTTGGAGAAAATATACATTAGCAGTAGGTGAGTTTTAGGTACACTCCTGGAGCACAACCCTTGGATTAGCTTCATCTGTAAGCGACTGCTTGATCATTACCTGGGAGCATGCTATGGTGCAAACTAATGTGCCATTAAGGAGAGTAACTCAGAGATTCCCTGGATGGAAGCACCACTATACAAAACTGTGTAGAACTGCCTTTTGTTTGATAACTTGCCTGTTTGTGACAGCTGCTTTCACTATCCTTTTCCCTTGGTTCTCTTGACTAGTCAGATGCCTGTTTTCAAGCATCTGGAACAAACATATGCACTGCCAATACAAAAGTTCTGTCATTTGCACTTGTAGTTGTTATGACCAAGTACCTAGTTTCTTTGAGCAATGGTTTCACATATTTCTATTCTTTAAGTGATATTCTGAGCAGTCTTACATGAAAAATACATAAAAATAGTGCCTCCTACATAATCACAGAATCACAGAATTGTAGGGGTTGGAAAGGATCTGAAGAGATCATGGACTCCAACCCCCCCGCTAGAGCAGCTACCCTGTAATAATTGGTCACATAGATATGTGTTCAGATGGGTCTTGTATATCTCTATAGAAGGAGATTTCACAATCTTTCTGGGCAACCTATTCCAGTGCTCTACCACCCATACCATGAACAAGTTCTTCTGTGTGTTTATACTGAATTTCCTTTGTTCAAGTTCTAAGCCATTACTCCTTGTCCTATCAGTACATATCACCAAGAAGAGCCTGGACTCATCTTTTTACCTCCCACCTCCCTTTAGATATTTATAAACATCAATCAGATTGCCTTTCAGTCTTCCCCAGACTGAACAGTCCCAGGTTACTCAGCTTTTCCTTGTATCAGAGATGTTCCAGGCCCTTAATCATCTTCATGGACCTCTACTGGACTCCTTCTAGGAGATCCCAATCTTTTTTGTACTGGGAACCCAGAGCAGGACACAATATCCTAAATGTGGCCTCACCAAGGCAGAGTAGAAGGGGAAAATCACCTCCTTCAACCTGCTGGCCAAGGTCTTTTTAATGCACCCAAGATATCACTGGCCTTCTTGAACACAAGGGCAGACTACTGTCTCATGGCCGACCTGCTGGCCACCAGGACAGCCATGTCCTTCTCCACAGAGATCCTCTCCAGCAGGTCATCCCCTAACCTGTATTGATGCATGCAGTTATTTTTCCCCATTGCAAAACTTTATGCTTGCTCTTGTTACACCTCATCAGGCTCCCTCCTGCCTAGATCTCCAGTCTGTCCAGGTCTTGTTGAATGGCAGCTCGACCTTTTGGTGTGTCAGCCACTCCTCCCAGCTTTGTATCATCAGCATGTTGGTTTATGCCGTCGAAGTCAGATGTTGGTTTAAAAGCAGTAAAGACTGAAGCTTCCTCACAGAATTCCATTACATTTTGTTGCCATGTGTCAGATGGTAGCAGAGAGGAAGTCTGGCATGGAAGTGCACATTAAGTAAATGTGTGGAATTGGATTCCTCTTTGAGGAAAAAAATGGCATTCGGTGAAATTCATCAACATTTGCTGAACATTTATGGATACCAAACAGTAGATGTTGGCATATTGAGGTGATGGGTGACGTATTTCAGCAGTGATGTTATCATAGTAGCTGTGAACCAGTGGGTTGCCTCTGCTGGTACAGATTTTTACAAATGTGCCATGCAGGATTTGTTCATCACTGATGAAAATGCATAGCTTATTGTGGTGACTATGTTGAAAATTTGTGTTTTGTAGTTATTGCGTTCTTTACATCTGTTGTAATTACCATAGAAATAAATAGGAGGCATTACTTTTAGAATACCTACATACTTAACTTTTTATATGAATAAAGGTGTGTGAGATGCATATCATCATATTTTCTTAGTATGTCGATGCAATATTTTGCACCATAGAATGATATGAAGATAAACTCCCAAAGAATTTGCAATCTGTGGCAATAATGACCTTAGATACTTTTGTGATGCTGTCAGACACCATTTTGTCAGACTACTGTATGTCAGATGACAACAAAGTGTAACAGAATATTGGCAGAACAGTTTAACCTCTACTGACATACCATCAACATCTACCTCTGATGTCATGGTTCGATAAAATAAAATAGGAGACTACTTTTGGAGCAGCCCTCATACTAATTCACTTAGTAATTTAGGCTGCATCCAAGTTCGGGGAACCTGAGAAGCATGTCTAGATTGTGGCTCAGCTCTTCACTGAAGATTGAATACCAGCTTCTCAGTCTCTTCAGTAGTGATAGCGGAGGCAGAGCATCTTATGTGAAACTGGCTGATGGTATGTGAGAAACTGAACTTAACCCTCGATGTAGCTTGAAGCAGGTGTTTACTCTCCAGGCATGAAGACAGATACCACTGTTTTAAATGTATTTTAATAACCTCTAACATTCAACTGCTCCTCAGGCAACACAGATTTCCCATCTTGCCTTTCTAGAGTCCTGTGAATGTCTCAGGCATTTCTGAAATGTCTCAAGTAGCATAATGTTTGGACAACTGATCAGTGTTCCTACAACTACGAATGGTGATCTTCGCCATTAATTGATTAATTTCATGGAATGAGGAATACAGCCTATCTGAGATGTGGGAATTGAAATCAAGTGCCCACCCCCCCAGTTAGTATCTAATCACTGAATTTTATTTCTATTCATGAAGTTAACTTACAGCTACTTTACTGCTTCTACAAGTAAAATGCCACTTAATACTCTTTGGAGTATTTGAATTACCCTCCATAGCTGAATAATTTTCTGGCTCTTGACTTTCATTCTGCTGCAGTATCACTCTTTGCTCTAGAATATTTAGCTAGAAAAAAATAAAGGGCAAACAAGATGAATCTGTACTTTATACATTCCTTTTTAATCACTTCATTGAACTGTAGTGCCTTCATTGAGCCTTGAGCTTAAATGCAGTAAAATTTTATCATTTCTATAGTCTTTCGGGGAACAGTCCTTAAATAAGTACATCAACATGAAAATTACATGACAGTGAATTTGGAAAGAACAGATTTTGTATATTTTACCTTTTTAAAAAGTAAAATGGCTGATTCATCAGAGAATTAAAAAAAGAAATCGGAGAGGAATACTGTGATAGCCATACGTGCCGCAGAAGAAATTGACATGAGCTAGAAATAGGAATAAATAAGTGCTAGGGTTATAGTAATCATAGAATGGCAAAATGGTTTGAGTTAGAGGGGACCTTAAAGATCCTGTTCCATTTAGCTCCAGTTTCCCTGCTGTGGGCAGGGTCACCTTCCCCTACACCAAATTGCTCAAAGCACCATCCAACATGGTCTTGTGGAGATTTAATCTGTGGCTAGAAACACACGGCTCTGAAAGATCTAAAAGAACAACCAAGAAAATTCTTGTTATGGGAGAAGCAGTAAGTGAATTTTCCTAAGTAATAAACTAAAAAGATATTTATAGATTTCTAAATCATTTTTAGACAACATTATTTGTTTATTTTTTTTTATGAAATTGGTAATAGTAACTGTAATAGTCTTGAAGAAGCTGAAATCATAGCACAAATAAATTACGTTAGTCCTTGGGACCCTTCATAGATCAGTCAGTTATATGTTGTTGCTCTCACTAATCAGCTACCAGAAAAATCTTCTGTGACTTTCAACTTTGTAAGTAAAACTCAATGTATTCAAAAGATTTTTCACTTCCTCAAGATGAAATACTTTAAATATTTCAAATTCAATTCAAATGCATTTTTGTATACACATTCATAAAGCAAAAGGCTCATTTCACATAATTTCCTACCTTTAAATTTGAATTTAGATCACTGTCACTAGATCTTAGCTGCATAAAAGTGGCAAAGATCCAACCTGTACTTTGAAAAGAATGCTACACAAGGCTGTTTTATAAGGTTTTCAAGGACTTTAAAAGGCAATTGACTTTCAATAAATTGAACTAAAAATAAACAAAAATAATACATGTTATATTAGAGAAAGTTTTTGTAGAAGATTATAGTTTTCTAGTTTTTGTTGTAGACTGCCTTATTCAAAATAAAATGTACTACCTCTTTAATAGACATGCTTCTTAACATTCTCATTTTTAGGTTTTCTTTTCTTCTCAATTCTATTATCTTCTTACCCTATCCTATTCTTCACTATTTCATTTGTCACTGTTCTCCTACTCCCTCCCCTCTTTCCTTTATTTCACTACATATGTTCATTGTAACTAAATTAATTATAACTTTACACTATAATTTTGTACAACTCTTAATAGTATTAATAGTAAACTACTTGAACTGAAAGTTTATTTGCTGCTATATTAGTATATATACTAGAATTGTAGAAAACAGAGACCATATGTATATTTAATAACTACTTTGTAACCCCAAAATATTAGATAAAATAGATACTTAATGTTTGCAAAGTCCATAAGCCATTATTTTCTTTCTGTTTGATAATCATAAGCAAGATTTTGAGGACCTGTGCACAAACAATGAAAATATATTATTATGTGAATAATTTACATATATGACAACTTAATAACTATCCAGCAATGTAATTTTGTCCTTAGTGCAGTTATTTAACTTATAAGAAGCACTATTAATGAGATATTTTTGTACATTAGTTCATGCTTTTCAGTTACTTTATAGCAGATAGTAAAAATAGGCACTCTTGTATAAAATTGAAGGAGAAAATATGATAAAAATCTAGTACAATATTCCCCTTTGACTACAACGTTTATGAAATAAACGTTCTTTATAGTACAAGTGTTTAATAGCATCTAAGTTTTGATGAAGTCTTGGAATGTAGGTGAGAATGGTAACTTCATCATTTAAAAATTCAAAGATTGTGTTTTTGTCGTTGCAGGTTGAAGATAATACATTTGAGGTACAGATAAGTCCAGGTAACACACCTATTCTGAAGTCCTTACATTACAACAGCTCTTGAAAATAAAATAAATTTCTAATATATTTAAAGTTATTTGCTATGGTACAGAAATTTATTTTACTTATAGATCGTAATATCTATCATTCATTCAAATAAATTAAAATAATTTTTTTGATATTAGAATCGCTAATTTCTTCAAAAAATAATTTGAGATATACGTTTCATTAAAATTACTTTTCAAAAAGAAAATCAGTCATTCAAGTTTTCCTTTTAGGTAGAAGGATGCTAGACTTCTTATATCAATGAAATTATGTGTATATATATGCATTATATATATATATTATATATATATTATTATGTATATTATATATATATATATATACACATTAATATAATACATATATATATAAAATAATGTATATATACTATATATAGTATATATATAGTGTATATATAATAATAATAATAATAATTAATAATATATAAATATATATTAATCATAATAATTAAAATAAAATTTAATTATTTTAATTTTAATTAATTAATTATTATTTTGATATATTATATTATATATATATACATTATTTCATTGATATAAGAAGTCTATCATATAGATATATATTTTTTTTTAAATAAGCGTAATTGCTAAAATGTTATAATGTATCCCTTATGTTATATTATATTCCTCATATACGTTATATAATGTACCCCAAATATCCCCTTGATTTTTCATAATTGGTATAGTAAGGAGTTTACAGGTTGACTGAGGACTTTGCAGTTATGGAATAACACATCAAATCACAAAACATCTGGACACTTTGAAGACAATTCTTTGCATGAAAATTGTTTGCATAAATATTAAGACAAAACGATTGTAATTGGGGTTTACAGGCTTCTAACTTTTTTGTTTGGTTAAATGTTCCATTTAACTATCTGATGCTATGAATCTTTATCAAGAATTTTGAAAGAACTTTGCTCTAGTTAAACGTTGAAGAGGTACACCAGAAATATTTTCTGAAAGATTTCTTAACTGAAGTATTTTCTTAACTGAGCTGCTCTTTAGCAAAAGGTAAAGAAAAAGTGAATAGGATAGACTGTATTTACATCCAGGCATGCAAATTCAGCTTAGCACCATATTCTGCTTCTGTCTTTCACTTGGATTCTTAACAAAATTTAACCAGTATTTCATTTAAGTTAAAAACACACCTTTCTTTCAGTACCTTAAATGAAACCTTAAAAGCACTGCCAGGGAACATTTAATTTTAGAGGGAATGCCAAAACTTGTATATCACCTATTCAATTCTGCATTCTGTCACTAAAACTGCATTTAAACTGCAGATTCAGAATACAGCATAATGAGTCCATACGAACTTGTTCTTGATTCCATATTTGACCTAATCTTAGCTGTACTTTACAAATACTTGTTTAATCTATACTTATGAACTAAAACCTTGCATGTATCATGAGGAACAAGATGAAATTCTGTGTGTGGCAGTGGTGCCACAGCTCATTCCACCCATCAGTGTCACACGCCCTTTGCAGAAGAGTGGGACAAGATCAATCTTCACAAATATAGTCTTCTTCTCCTGAATCAAGGCAAGCCCACAAGGAAATTAAATCCATCACATATCTACAGAAGAAGCAAAAGAAAGCAAATAAACTCACTCCATCTGTAGCAAATGGAGGTATATGAAGAAATATGGATGTGACTATTTGCAGATATAAATATGTGTATACATATATAAAAAGAACTCATGAGTGTTAACTATATGATCCTGACATTCTTTGTTTGTTTTCCCCTTGTTATCCAGTACTATAGTCTAGTATGTATGAAGAAGGAAGTATAAGAAATTTCCAATTACGGTTAGACAAAACAAGTTGAGAACAGAGGATACTTGATTATATTCTCTAGCATAAGGAATATAAGAGCCACTTAAACTCAAATTACCATAAAATGTTTGCTGTTCATTGATACCTCCGATGATTTTTTTTTTTAATTATCATTTTGATTTTATTTTATTTTATGCATGTTCAAAAATCATGAGGAACTCATTCCTTTTGTTTGTTTACCTATTAGTTTCCCACAACAGTCGTCAATTTTGGTGGTATCGTTCTTCATTTTCCTGACCCGATTAAAGATGCAGTCCCTCTTCTGAATGGTTTGTACATCTAGGGATTGCATAGAGAACATACCCAAAATCATCTAAGATACTATAGTATGCTCATACATAATGATATTAACAAAACTATAGAAAAGTATCCTAGTATTTAAAAAGACAAAAAAAAAAAAATGTCCATCAGGAAAATATTCAAGTCAGATATTCCCAATTAGAAGGTGAGTAG
The DNA here is from genome assembly GCA_030625065.1 of Alectoris magna. Classification (NCBI taxonomy): domain Eukaryota; kingdom Metazoa; phylum Chordata; class Aves; order Galliformes; family Phasianidae; genus Alectoris; species Alectoris magna. The sequence goes on from CM060560.1 coordinate 70,177,225, forward strand.
GGAAGGATAAGAAACTCATGACAATAAAAAGATAATCATTAGAATAATAATAATTAAAAAAAACCAACATATTCTTCATCTTAGATTATACAGATTTTTCAAATGTTGTGAGCTAAAAATAGACACTGGGTTTTTTTTAATGAATTAAATTATATGAATGAGTGGATCATGGACACTATGTCACAAATGAAGCACTAGTAAAAAAACAAATTCATTTAATGTACATTTCTCGTAAGACAACTCTTTCCTTGCTGATTTCTTTCATGAATTTATTTCTTTATATGTTGTTTAGTCACTTCTACAAATATGAAACCAAGTTACAAGTCTGCTTTGTACCCATTTTGCTTTATCTTTGCTGAATTATAATTAAAGGATAAAAAGCTATATTCTCATGCCAGTTTTTCTACTTGTATTGTTTTGTTTTGGTCACTGAATACAAAGCAAAAATACTTAAGAACTTCTGATACTTCATTATGTTCACAGAATTGACTGAGAGATGTTATATTCATTACATAGAGATTGATCTATGTCGGCCATAACTCCTTGTACTCCTCATCCATAATCTGCTTAACAAATCATTGTACCATAAACTGATTTCTAGCTACTGATCTAAATCTCTCTATATATAACAAAAACCTGATTCTGACAAATGACAGTATGAAAAGAGAATATGTGTAAATTGCTGTCATTTGATAATAGCATCCACATTATTCCCCTACTTAATGAACAGAGTAGATCATTTTTCAAAGTGTTTAAAAGACTAGCTTCTGAATGTCCACATATATTAACCAAACTGATGGGAATTAATATATATAACCTTACAGTTTCTACTGTTAACCATGAACAGTAGAAACCTTGTGGAGTGATTTCTGTAGTTCACGGCCATTCAGATTCAAAACTGATTTTTTTTCCATTGCTGAGATACTTCTTTCAAAAAGAGATGGGAAGAGTAAAGAAACCAAAAATCTCAGCTGTGCAATTTCTAGTACCCTGTCAAAAAGGAAGATAATTTCCAGCAATATAAGCTTTGAGAATTTTACACATGAGTGCACAGTGATTACAGCCAGGATAAAAAGGTATTGATAGTGGTTAATTTTGACAGATTTCTATTTCCAAGTTACATTACTTTTAATTTTTTGTATCCTAAAAATGAGGAGATATTCTTTCCTTCCTCTCTCAAAGTTTCTTGCTGATGGCAAGCAATTACTGTAAATTGGCAGATGAAGCACCATTCAAAACATTTCAGATTTGATTAGCTGTCCCCTGAATAAAAGGAAAAGAGAAAGGAGAGTCTAGTCTGGAACTGATAGACTTTCAGTCTATCCAGTGTATGCCTTGAAAATGACATTCTGCCAAATAGTCTCCCCTGGAGACGAGTACAATAAAAACTTCAACTACTGTTACTGAACATTCGAAGTCTGCTCCAAAGCCAGAGCATACTTAGATCACCATTTCCTTCATCCTTAATTTACAGGTCTCTCTGTCTCAGATTTCAGTATTTACAGTAATCTAAATGTTACTTCTCTAAATAATCTTACCAATTTTGTACATTAATGTAAGCGTGTACTTCTATTCTCCTTCAGCAATGTACCTTTGGACTTACACTTGACTACAGGATAAATTACCAACAGAAAGTCAAGGCATATGGCTCTGGAGTAGACCTTTACAGAACTATGTACAATATCTAAGCAGTCTCATTGCTCATGGAAACTGCTTCCCAGGAATCTAAGGAGTTTCTGATCTGAGTATGTGTTACAGCCTGATGAAAATCAAGTAAATTTAAGTGGAAAAAAATCTTTAAAGATAACATAAGTAGAAAAATGTTAAGATGTTAAAGTGAAGTATTTAGAAGGGTATTTTATGTGTATTCAGTTGTTATGTGATGTCAGTTCCCAAGGACCCTGAGAAATCTGGGAATGGAAAAGAACATATGTGTGACTGAATATGTATTGAAGTTATCTTAAAAGACACTTGAAAAAACATTTGAGGGAACTCATGTTTTAAAAAAATGTAAGTAAGTGTGTATCTGAGGAAATAATCTAATTCACAGATAAATAGGTTATCCTAGAAAACATGCAAGGTTATTTGGTTATTTGAAAGGGGCTGAGCCACACAGCAAACAGGATATTTTATAAAAAATCATTCATTACTGAATAATCCACAGAACGGTTGGGTTGCTACAATAAAGATAATGAATAGCTCAAAGAGAATCACATCCAAACTCTTTAATAATCTTGATATCCTGTACTGTAATGCAATGTAAACATTATTTGACTGTTACTAAGTAAGTTTCTTAAGTATGTACTTGAAAATTATGTTGACTATAATTACCAGGTCTGGTTAGTCTCCTTTGAGATCTGACTTCAGAATCTGTGTACAGCACAGGACCAAATACCTTGATGAGTATTAGACTCCCCAAGCAATGTCTAAACTGTTGCACAAACTCATGTCAGAAGGTGAGGCTGGATAGCAAAGTATAGCTAAGAAATATTTTGATTTTTAGAGTTCTAATTTTTCAATCCATGCTTTTTGTATGGTTCAGTGATTCCCACGGGGGAAAAAAAAAAAAAAAAAGAAAGAAATTAAAACAAAAATAAAACAAATAAAAAATATTTGTTAGTAGATAGAATAAACTTTGTTGAAATATCAGAAAAAAAAGAACCTTTTCTATTTTAAGAAATCGTCTTTATGTTTCTGTACTGTCCTTGCCGAAGTGTTGTCTTAATCTACTTTTCGAGTCACAATTGTTTTAGGTCTTAACAGGACTTCCCTCGTTTCTTCCACTTAAACTTGATTTTCCCTTAATAGTTGAAGGAAGCTTAGACAGCATCACACTAATTTCAGTAGACATTGAATTTTATCTAATTCAGCAAGCCAGCCTTTGTTAATTAGGCCTCACAGGATGAGTGATTGTAAAGAACGTCTCTAACTGTCACAGATCAATACCAGCAACAGAGTTGGTTCTAACAGTCAATTACCTGTGTTTCTGAGAAGGAAAAAGGGTTCCATTCTTGTTAACTCCCTAATCTTTCATAAAAACCTAAGCCTATCATCCTACCAGTTCCACCCAGGTGCATACAAATGACATTTTTCCCTTCTGGTAGTGCAATAGGTTCACCAGCAGAAAAGCTCTCTGCAGCCTGGCTGTGTTCAGAGCACCTTATGGTTTTAAAGACATAAGCCTGACTGATGAGGAAGTCAACACTCCAGCAAAAGCAGCAAAGATTCATTTTTTTTTGAGCCTGGAGACATGGACTCTGTTTGATTAGGTCCCAGAAGAATAAAATTATGGAAACTAGTTTAGTGCAATACAGCCCTGCAATTCTGCAAGGAGAAAAGGGAAGTAGGGAGAAAAATAAATCACAATCATTAGCATTTGCTGGTCATTTATTTCAGTGAAGATATATAAATAAATATGCATTTGTATTTAAATTAGAACTTTGAGCAGCTCCAGTGATTGAAAATATTCCCTTCTCCCTTCTAGAAACTGTTTTTCAATAAGCTCCTGTTCTTCTCTGTGTGGAGATTATGAAGCTGCCAGTCTTGTCATTGAGGATCTAGGCTTAAAGAAAAACAGCATTCTAAAGAAGTCACTGAATTGTTATAATACATAAGCAAAAAGCTAATGTCTCTCTCTCTCAAAAAAAACAACAACAACAAAAAAAAAAACCAAAAAACCAAACCGACTACCAACAAAAAAATGAACTAGGCAGGTAAATGTTACTTTGTCCATGGGAGAATCCTGAAAATTTAGATATGTTCTCATTACACAATACGCACTTTCAAAACAAGATAGAAAATTGTAAAAAACCTGATTCTTCATTTCTACACTGAAAGTTCAGTGAATGAAATTGGAAACAACAATGGAAAAGTGCTGTGTTTTTTTTTTGGGTTTTTTTTTTCCCACTTTTAAAGAACTTCTTCTAAGAGCATATGAAAAGATATTGTTTGCTGAGATATAGGTCAGAAAACTTATATTCTGTTGCAGTACTGAGTTATTAGCAGAAAGTCTAAATATTCAGTGGAAAGTAAAGCACATCTAAGTTTGGATGCTTACATATGAGTATGTTTAAATGCCTACCAAATCCAAAGGGTATCTAAGAAATATTCTTCATTATGTTTAGAGCATGATTCCATCATTAGAAACTCAGATCAGTTGCCCACATTGTATGAATCCTTCTCTGTTTTTTGGCTCAAAGCTTGCTTTCTGGGGCATTTCTTATCTAAGAGATGAGAGGTGGGTGTTGCCATGTGGCAATAAACATCACTGTGTGGACAATTTTACATTTGAAAGCATTTCTTTGGAGCAGTTTGCCTTTGGAAGAGAGTGCTCAGGACTGTTTACTGGCAGAAGATCTGGCCTGTGACCAAACACCTCCAGCCTGCTGTGGGAGATTGGGGGATGATACCATTGTATCCTGTGAAGGCAAGATACAAGTTGGCACCTCCATGCTCCCTCTTATCTGCTGGCAAGGCCTGAAAGATGGGAACAAAGGAGTTTCTGCTGAAATCCCAGAGCTGGAAGCTGCCATTCCAAGGAGAGCTGACCCAATTACTTTGGATTTGAGCTGTCACTCCAAAGAAAGCTGACTCGACCACTTTGGACTTATACATAAGTTTGTACTGCCATTGGAAATGGTCGCCGTGGTCACCGTCGTGGACAACAGAACAACGCCTGACGATCCACCACTACAGCAGATCAATGACTGGACTACAAACCACACTGGATCCAAGGTGGTGACTATCTCCCACTTGCTTCCTACAAAGACTCCTTGCTTCTTTTTCCTATCTTTTCTATTGCCTGCCTTCCCTTCCCCATCACCCTAAACTGTAATAGTGTACACCCCTTCCCCATCTTCCTGATTAAGATTGGTCAGACCAGCATTTGAACAGTTGTTTCTTAATCTCACGCCGGGTGTACATATATCAAAGAACCTCCTCTCCCTCCTATAAATTGGAGCGAGACACACATATAATAAACAAGTGTCTAAACATGCAAATCTGTATTACCCAGGTTATTCTCCCAACTCTCCACTTGCTGCCACAAAATAGCATGCCTCTCACCTGTTTTGTGTCATATCTGGCACTCTCGTCCTACGTACTGTAGAGGACAGCTCTAGAAATATTTGTGAGCAGTAGCACTGAGCCAAAGATATTTGCTTCAGCCTATGATGACTTACTCTCTCATTTCCGTTGACTTTATTGGTTAAAGGATGGGATTGGTTGTCACTTGAAAAGCTCATGGGTGTCTAAGATATCTGTACAAGAATCCAAAATATCAGGCTGACAGACATAATACAGGACTTACAGCACCATTTAGAGAAGCACCTGTTGATGAGGAGGGACACCCACAGTATCTGAAAAGACTGAACTTTTTCCTAGGTTTTCATTGATTATTGTAGGAGCATAGCTACCTCACTTAAATGTAAAAACTGAATTTACATACATTAGTGTTGACTTGAATTCCTCCCAAAACAAGAAAGTATACAGTTATGAGCATTTCAGTAGTACGTATGGTCTCAATTTAGTGGAGTTTGCAGTATTATCATGAATTCATGCTGATTTTCCCAGGCCTGTCCAGGGGTAGAGCTTTGTCTTGTATAATTGCTGAAGCTCTGTTATAGCTCTGATATCTATGTGCAGCTAGAAAGATAATAGAAAACATAAATGTAAAAGGGATAAGATATTGCAGAAGTGATGATGCTGACAAGAACAGTAGAACTTTTGAAAAGCAGAGGCTTAGAGAAAGGTCAAAAGTTAAAACTATAGAAGAACATGAAAATTACTTATGGATAATGAATAGTGTGAAAGGAGTGACAGGTAACAATTATAAGAAAGTTATAATTTCAAATGGAAAGGGCCACACCTCTGATTACTGTAAACTGGCATAGTTGTTATACTCATTTTTTCAAGGGAAGCTGAAGAAAACAGTCCTCAAAAATGTAATTAGTTACGTGATTTATAAATTCTGGGGACTAATATTCTATTTGCTAATGCATAAAAACTCCTATCTAAAAGTTAATGTATCAAGTTTTAATCCCACCTGTACACAAATTCAGATGCAGAACACCACGTTACTAACGTATGGAAGTTATGATGAACTATCATTCCTCTTTTCAATTCTGATTCCTTAAACTCATCCAAATCTCACTTCTTTCAAACTTCTTAACCTGAACACAAACCTAGTTTCATATTTTTTTTTTATACCTTACACATCAAATGCAAGCTACATTTAAATTTCAACATGCAGCATCTGTCTTTTTTCCTTTCTTATATGTTATTCTTCACCTGCCTATTGTCTGCCTGCTCACTTCTCTTTCTCATGTCTTTATTGTTTATTTCCAGCTTGGTGTCACTGTCCCTTTTCCATTGGAATGATCATCTAAAACTTTCTTTGGAAAACCTCTGGAAGCCTTCATCCTTAATAATTAACAAACTCTTCTGTCTGTACTTTGTTAATATATATATGACTACTTTTGTGCCTTTTATACACTGTAACCTGTGTATGTCAGGGAGCACCGTATTAGAATTCAGATATAATAAACAAACAAACAAAATAATACCCTGAAGTCTATTGTTTAAGATCTCAGTGCTTCTAGTTGTTCCAGTCAAAGCATTTGTTTTGAAAAGAATAAAGTACTGGCGAGAGTATCTATAGCCTGAGACTTTCATTCAAAATAATTTTATTTTCCAAATAAGAAGATATATTCACATTTCATTTATGTACGACTTAAAAGAAGTATGTTTCTGCATCATCTGCCTTAGCTGCATATCACAGAATATCCACATATGGTGGATAAAAGAAGTGTTTTCTTTATTTTATATGTGTTAACAATTCCATTTACTCTTGCAAGGTAACACAAACCCATTCTTCCAAAGTTTTAAAATATATGTATTAACACAACATCTTCCAAATAAATTAAAAACTACGTACAAAGAACTCTAAGCAAACAACTGTTTTCTTACACTTACTTAGCATTAAACTTTCGAAATCCAAGTTGACCTTACACTGCAGTGTACTATTATGATTGCAAACAGAACTATTACATTATTTACAGTACTTACCAAAACAGAATAAAAGATCTTGAGACATGCCTGAGAGATTTAAAACACTCTCTGCTAAGTCACGGCTGGTGCAAAGATATGTCTTAGAACTGACAAGAAAAAAAAGGCTGCAACTTATGAGATTTTGAAAACAAAATGTTTCGCATCCAAAATTAGACAGCAGTTTCAGTAATTCCTTTTTTAAAACAAGGAAAATTGTACAGTATTATTGTTATGCAAATTAGTTCCATTAACAGCTCTATTTGCAACTTCCGGAGTTTGTAACTCCAATACAAAATCTTAATATATTACAGAGGGGAAAAATATTTCACTGTATGTTTTTATGTCTCAGAAGTTCACAGTAAGGTAAAACCAAAAAAAAAAGTATTCAGTGATTTTAAGATTTGAAGTAATGAAACTTTTCTTCATCCCACTTTTAAGAACATTAAGACTAGAATATAAAGTCAAGAAATTGCAAAATACTATTTATAGAGATTGTGCAAATTTGATTCTATGGCATTCAGTCTGTATATACAATAATAAGAACATTATGGCTGAAAAGATAACCCAGGATAATTGTAAAAAATATAGGGCTTAGGAACATTGTTTGTGTCTCTCCACTGGTAACACAAGATTAATTGTACGACATGTACATAAAATCCCCAAGAAAAAAATCTTAAATATAGATTAAATATATGTAGCACGAATAAAGGAATTGTGAGATTATTTGAAGTTAAGATTTTGCAGTATTAATATTGCAGAATAGCAACTATTTCAGTCATGTCTCAAAGATGACCTCAGCACTGTGTCAGAAATCAGACAAGATAGTTTCTAAAATCCCCAAATAAAATGTGCTATGCCAGAGTCTATATATATCAATACTCACTTCCCTGTGCAAGCTTTCTCTAACAGGGAACTGATTTTATAAATCTGTAAATAGTACAAAGTCTCTGTAGTATGACTCAGAACCTGTGTACTGCTCTTGGCCTTTAGGCTACACTTAGTTGCCCCAGATTCTGAAAACTGTTTATTATAAAAAAATTTATAAGGCAATAAATGGCTTTTATGGATGACTTCACCAGAGCAAAGCAGATAATCACAAAACAGGCTTATACCCAAGTACCTCTAAAACCCATGAACATTGCAATAAGACATCAAAAAAGAAAATTCATTGAACATAAAAATCTGCCACAATTTGCTCCTTGTCTTTGAAAGTAGTGTTTGAGGGTTTGAAAAAAAAAATCTCATTCAAAAAAATGTCCTGCACGGAAACTGTTTTGTATGATAAATCAGTGAGTCAGTAAGGCTTCTGGCAAGTGTAAAAACAAGACAGAGACTCACTTCTGATCAAAATATTCCTTGTTTGGTAGAAAATGAGCTTTTCTCAGAGGGCAAGCGTAGAGGATGGAATCATCTTCAAGGATGAAAAGTCAGATGTTTATTCACTTATATATTTATTTATTTATTCTCATGGGAGGTGGGGATGGAATGCATTTGTATGTTATAATCACTAAATATTTACCCTGAGATTACTACTACACTCTCCTATAAAGAAACCAGTACCAAATAATATGAGATTGTGTCAATGGCTTAGGGGCCAGTTAGTCCTGGTTCCATTACTAGGATTTCTTGAGAAAGGGGAAAAAGGGAAAAAGGGGAAAAGGATAGAGAAATGGGCCTAGAAATAAAATGGTATCAACAATCTGAGGAGAAACAAACCAATTTACTAAATATCAGAATGCAAGATAACACGCTATAACACAATATAATATAATATAATATAATTAGAATTGAGCTAATAAATCAAATGTAATGAGTGAGAATGTCTGAAAGCCGAAAGCCTTACTCTAATGCTGAGGCGAAACAATCTTGGGAGCTCACGCGCTGCTGAGATCAGCAGGGGAAAAGGACATCAGGTGACCTATGAGGGCCTTTTATCTTCTCCCCCTGAGCAGAAATGATAACAGAGCAGCAAACAGTCCTCTGGGGAATGTAGCAGTTCTTCTCTTCCGGAAAGGTACCTGGTCCTGGAGCATTAACTCTTTAACTCCCAGTGCATTACATGATGTAATGATGTGGAATATCAATAACCAAAAATCATAAAACCATGATTGAGATCATTTCTAGTCCAACCATCTGCCTACCACTAATATTTCCCCAACAAACCATGTCCCTTAGTACAACATCTGAATGTTTTTGGACATGTCCAAGGATGCTGACTCCATCACCTCCCTGGGCAATCCCTTCAAGCACCTGACCACCTTCATGAACAAGAAATTTTTCCTAATATCCAACCTGAAACTCCTCTGGCTCCACTTGAGGAAATTACCTCTTGTCCTATTGCTAGTTATGTGGCAGAAAAGGCCAACCCCTACCTCGCCGCAGCTTCCTTTCAGTTAGTTACAGAGAGCTATAAGATCTACCCTGATCTTCCTATTCAGACTAAACAATTCCAGGTGTCTCAGTCACTCCCATAAGATTTGTGTTCTAGACCCCTCACAGCTTCATTATCCTTCTGTGAACAAGCTCCAGCGCCTCAATATTTTTCCTGTAGTGGGGGGCCTAAAGATGAATACATTACTCAAAGTGCAGTCTCACCAGAGCTGAATACATGGGGACAATCAGCTCTTTGCTCCTGCTTGCTATCCTATTTCTGATATAAGCCAGGATGCCACCGGCCTTTTTGGCACATGGGCACACTGTTGGCTCATGTACAGCTGAGAATGTTAGGTTAAAAAAGAAAGCCAACCGTGTCCTGGGCTGCATCAAAAGAAACATGATCAGCAGGTCAAGAGAAGTGATCCTGCCTCTCTACTCCATACTGGTGAGACTTCACCTGGAGGACCATGTGCAGATGTGGAGAGACATGGATATGTTGGAGTGCATCCAGAGAAGGGCCACAAAAATGATTCAAAGCATGAAGCACCTCTCCTATGAGGACAGGCTTGGAGAGATAAGGCTTTCTGCCTGAAGAAGAGATGGCTCCAGGGGGACCCGATAATTGCCTTTCAGGATAAGAAAGAATGAGACAGACTCTTTAGCAGGGTTTGTTGTGACAGGACAAGACAAAGTGATTTCAAACTAAAAAGAGGGAGATTTAGATTAGGTATAAGGAAAAAGTTTTTTTATGATAAGTTTAATGCAGCATTGGATGCTCCATCCCTGGAAACAGTCAAGGTCAGGCTGGACCAGGCTCTGAGCAACCTGATCTAGATGTAGATGTCCCTTTTCATTGCAGGTGTTTGGACTAGGTGATCTTTAAATATACCTTTCAATGCAAATGATTCTATGATTCTATGAAAAATTTTGAGATGCTTTTCTGGGAATCCAGTTTTTATTAATATTTTGTAAATAAGTCAGTAAAAGGAAGGACTGGAAATGTTAGTTACAATTCTATGTTTGTATCAATTTATACACCACCATTTTTTTTTGTCATTTAGAAGTGAAAAACAGCAAGTGTCATTCTCATTCTTCAGAAAAAAAAAAAAAAAAAGCTTAAGGAAAAAAAACTTTTTGCCATGTATAATGCAACTCTGATGGGATGATATTGTGTCTCATAGAATCAGATGAAGAGAAGAAAATTACAATTCGTGGTCTGAATAGCTGACAAACTGTGTGAAAGAACTTGTTGAATAAGTCAGCTATAATATTTATATAAGGAAAATGTAAGGAAAATTTTACTTTTTGTACAGAACTCAGCTAGCAACATTTCTTCTCTGATAAAGAATGTCATCTTCAGAGCTGTTTCTAAAGAATGATTGCATCTGTATATCTTGGTCAGCAGCTTAGAAGACAGATTGCATGAAAAGCATCTTATTTCTTTTATTTCTTTACTACAAGATTAATTTCTTCTCAAAGGACATAGCCACTTTTTCCTCCATCTGCCACTGTTTACATTAGATACATACTAATGAATGGCCAGTATGAAAACAAAAGCATTGTAAATAGGATTCAGTCTTTCTCTCTATAAGATCCCATAGAAAGAACGTAGAAGTAAATATTTTCTGTTAGGCTGTCTTCCAGTAAAGTTTGTTTCAATATTATTCACAATTCTGAATTGTCAAACAGGCTACTGGTGAATAAATATTGTTTTCTGAGTGTTGATCAGCTTAGAAATTATAAAAGATAACTATATTTTTATTCTTACTGACACTATTTTTGATTCTGTATTTTATTTTAGTCTATTTTTGGTAGCTGATAATCTTCCTTGGAAAATCTGACACTCAGTTAGACAAATCTTTCTCCTTTCCTTCTATAATGTGTAAGAAACGTTACAGTGCAACAAATGCTTCCTGTGAAGCATTAAGATTATCTTAAACTTTTCTTAAAACTCAGCAGTTTCAAATGCACTCTGAGCATATTCTAAATAAGGTTGACAGAGAGGAGAAAGGTCTGTAAAGATTATTGGTCTGATGACCTTGTTTACAGTTTGCTTTCATCCCAAAAAGTCTGTGATACATGGCGTTAGTAATACAATACGATATTTTGCCCTTATGCAGCAGTTTTCATCTGAGGCATCAAGTTTACCAACATACAATTCATCTCTAACATTGCTCCTGTAAGTCTTGCTTCACTCAATTATTTGAGGTGAGCTGACACACATCTTTTCTGCAGAAACAAAGAATAGAGAACAAAGCATGAAAGATTCTGAGGTTTGGGATGAATTTCTGCTTGACTAAATCTGAAATATTCTGTGAAAATATTTGTCCATTCAGTTTATTATGCATGTATATTTCTCCTGGAGGATATTCTGCAACATCCCTGGAAAATCTAGTTTACTGATTAACTATACTTTAGATTAGTACACTTTACTTAAGAATCAAAACTAGATATCCATCGGAGTGATTAAGTTGAGTAACAACTTCTGTCTTCTTCGACCATGGAAAATAATTAATTTCTCCAGCTTTTACAGCTCTTTCCTGTATTTAAAATTTCCTAGGTCTTATTTTGATCTTTTGTTTTGTAAACTTCCAACGATTATTCCTTCTGTTTTCCTGAAGACATTTTCAAATGAAAGCCTCAGTCTTTCTCAAAGAATTTCATTCAGTCTTGAAATCATGTATATTTCACAATGATGACTGTATTTATATATGTATGTGTTATCAATATGTTTGCTTCTTCATAAAAGCGTGTACGCCTAATGCTAGAAATTATTATACTCTCTGATACTTTTCTATTAGAAAGGTTACTACTTCATCTCAGAAATAACTACTCTGAGTATTTACTCAGTTATTGACTTATTTAGAACATTTTCATCCAAAAAACATTTTTGTAAATTTTGCGTCTTACATCATGAGTGGGAAATGCTATCAGAATTCCAATAAGCTTAAAAAATAAAGTATGTGCTTCTTAATATCCCCAAAACCCCATTATATGTTGGGGTTTTTTTGTTTGGTTGGTTTTTTTGTTTTTTGTTTTTATTGTTTTAGGAGGTTTTTTTTCCTCTGTGTGTGGAAGGATGGTAATGTAAGCTTTACATTTTTTGTTTGATATTATTCAAGCTATTAACTGTCCTTTATTTCTAAATATTTTCTAAAATACACATATGTTTTTCCTCTATGTTGGTTTTTTCTTTCTTTGAGTTCTCACTGACAACTGTAACTATTTTATTTATGTAAATCTATGACGCACCTTGTAGAGAATTAATCAGGTTATGATCTAAGGGCACATTCTTAATTTTTTTTACACATAGTTCAGATCATCTATTTTTTTAACTATTTTATCACAGTCTCAAGTATTCTCAAGACAAATAAGAACTCATTCAACATTTCAGCCTTTTCGTGTAATAACTACCAACATCATTGTCTCTTTATAGTGTAACAAGATGCCTGTTTTGCTGATTTTCTTCTTCTAATACACTAACAGAATCTAACAGAATATCTTTCTGGTTCTCTTTTGAGATCCTTGATTTGCGGTACCTCATTTTGTGTCTAACTCTTTTTTATTTTGCTCTAATAGATTCAACTATTAATTCCTAGCCTTACTTCATTATTTAGCAATTCTATTTCTCCAGTCTTTAATTACACTCTCTACCATTTACTTTGTGGGAACTTTCTGAGTTTCATCTCAGCCAGAGCCTATCATCTCTTACTCCAACTGATTTCATTGCATTTCCAGTCATTCCTCTTCCCTGCAATTCTTTGTTTCCTTAATATCATTTTGTGAAGGAATTGCCAATTCTCTAGAAAATATTAGACTTCCTATCTATGACACTTTACCTCTCACAGCTCCTCTTAATGTACAGAAATGCGTTTCCTTTGTTACACTGTAATTTTCTAACCTGATTTAGCAGAATTTATCCCTGCCCATGGATGTGTAGTAGGAAAAATGTGACCTTTAAGATCCCTTCCAACAAAAACCATCATATGATTCTACAGTTCAAATTCAAGTTACTTTCGAATTTTCAAAATTTCTCCACAGTGACTTTAACAGTCTATGAAAATCTTATTTTAATCTCCATTTCTCTTTTCAATATATATTAAGGTCATTAATGTATTGTGAACCACAAATACACAATGTGATTATGTCCACAGACAATCCCAAAAATGCCTCAGACATGCTTGTTAGATGAATAGATCTTCAGTCCCCAGTGAGCATGAATGACTTGTGTAAATAAAAAAAAACCTGATGTTTCTCTTTGACATCCTTCTGTTGCATACCAGGTCCTTAGTTAGCTAAAGTGTAAGCACCTCTCTTAGGGCTTATTATTTCTGCCATCACAGTAAAGGTACATCCTGAAGTACTTCAAACAGGAATAACTGCGTATCTATAAATAACATAATTAGTACACTTCTACACTGGCTAGCCCTCCAAAAACATTATCATGCTTGCAGATATCCAGTTTATATGATACTTAATCTTGTGTCACTAACTACATTATAAAGGCATAAGCTTATGAGCATTACGAACTGCCACCTGATGCAGAATTCAACTGCTGAAACATAATCAAACAATCTGATATTATTTCTGGTGTCCTAACCTGCCAACCTTCAACTACTACATAAAAATGGCAGCGTAGGTCTGATGTCATGTCTACTGGCCCCATAGAGCTATCTCATTTATAGCTGGTACCAGATACAAATGAATTGGAAAATTAATTTATCCCCAAAACAAAACAAGGTAAGTCTCTCCATAAATCTTCATCATGACAACTAAGTTTGAGTGTTGATTATGTATTAAAGATTCCAGTTCTTCCTTGAGCTGTGTCTCATCCTTTCGTAATGAAAAATAAACAAAAAATTGTTGGCAGCAAATTTGCTGACTATCCCTTCTCCCTGTCTGCATAATCAATATCATTACTCCTCTTGGCTACCAGATCTTTGTCTAGATTTTGGCTGTTTTTATCCTGGTATTTCTTTGTCTGAGAAAATCTATTATCTTCTTAGAGAATAGATTGTGAACAATCTGTATTTCTTAGTGGTATATCAGAAAAAGGGAATGACAAGTGCTAGATGGATGTTAGATAGTATTCAATCTATTATGATTCTAAGATCATGTATGTTCATAGAATATTAACAAGTAGTGAATCTACAAGAGTTACCAGTGCAAAATTAAATATGTAAGTCTATAAAATGCAAAGGAATAGTTGTATAGGTGTCTAGTGAAATAAATCACCATGTAAGGCTCCTAGATTTCACTACCATTGTCATCTTTTGTTGCTGATGTTGATGGAGACTTCTAAACTAGTTACCTATGCAGTGCACAGAATTTTCTTTATACTGATGATGTGCTCAGATTTCCCAGTGCTTCTCAGATTGGCTTCTTGATCTGGTTGTTCTCCAGTCCACTTATTCAGAGAACCTATCACCAACCACTGCATATGATAGATTTATTTATTTATTTATTTATTAAATTCCAAGGATTCACTTAAATGAAAATGTAGGCTGTAGTCCTTAAAAATGTAAACAGAATCCAGACTGAAACAGTAAGGTGTAGGCATAACACTTACAAATACAGGCTGGATGGGGCTTTGAGCAACCTGGTCTAGAGGCAGATATCCCTGCCTATAGCAGGAGGGTTGGAACAAGATGATCTTAAAGGTTCCTTCCAACCCAAAGCATTCTATGATTCTTTGACTCTATGATTCTATGATTCTATGATTCTTTGATTCTATGATTCTATGATTCTATGATTCTATGCTTGGATAGGAAGAAATGGCCTGACATTAAAACACATACTGAAGCCTCCTGTTAAGAGTTCAGTTCCCTATCCCTTTCCTTAAATTTGTGCTAATGCTTTCACTTCTGATTTTAAACTCTTTTCTTGATCACATCTTCTCTGTCACAGCAGGCAATGTCTTCTGCAGTCAGTGCTTAGTTTAACACAAACTCAAACTTGTTAGATATATACTGTTTTAGGCATCAGGAACAGTCCAGCTGTCAGATGAAGCAGGATCACAGATTAGTTTTCTACTTTGGTGGTATGTTAAAAGATAGAAAAGGTAGACCTTAGATATTAGCAATTAATTAAAGGATAATGCATTTAATGCAAGCGATACAGAGGGAATACACGGTTTTTCCCAATCTGTCTTGCACAGCTTATCAAAAAGCTGTTGTTCTAGTTTCCAATGAAGGAAATATATTCTTCTCTGTTGTTAACATTTATTTGGGGGAGATAGTTATTTTTTCTGTCAGAAAGGAAAAAAAAGTCTCTCTTTGGTGTTAACAAAATTTTTGCCATGTTTTTTAACTTTGAATTAATCAACTATTTTTATTCACAGGTAGATGCTTCAAAAATATTCTATGAAAATACATAGCTTTCCAGTTTCTTATCCTCTTTATGCTTGGAGCTCCTATATATCAATATGTGATATATTGGGCCAAGCTTAAAATATCTTTCTGCTAATAAAGCAGAAAAGCTGTGAAAATACAAATATTACAAGTTCAGTTCCCTTTCATGATTGTGTTGAATAACTGTAATCCAATTGAAAGGAAACATAGGCTGATAAATTTTCAGACAGTGAGGTAGTGTTTCCTGTATAATTTTAACTATTCATAAATGCATCAGAAACCTGAACTTCAATTGGATTTCCTCAACAAGCATTGCTGTCTTGATGTGTACATGAAAAATAATTCAGAGAACAAAATATGAGGGCTGCTTGTATTATGATGGCCCATAATGTCAGAGGCAGTAAGGGCTGAACCTTCCCACCAGTGTTCAATTACATGTTGTTGATGTGAGATAAATGATATCAGAGGGGCAATCTGACAAAATGACATGTGACATAGAAGCATGAAGCAAATGTGTGGAATTAAATTTCTCCATGCAGAAAAATTGGCATCCATTGACATTCATCAATACTTGCTGAGGTTACTCAGGTGGAGGGTGGTGCGTTTTAGCTGTGAGGCATTGGTAGTGGGTCATCTCTGCTGGTACAGATTTTTATGTGTGCAGCATGCAGAGTCGTCTTCATTGCTGAAGAAAATGCATGGCTAATGGTGGTGACTGTGCTGGAAACTACTGATTTGTATCTAAGAATTTGCTCCATCAAATAGTGTTATTATGTTCTTTGTATTTATTTTAATTTCCATGGAAATAAAGTGGAGACATTACTTTTGGAGCAGATGTACATGTTAGTCCTCTATATGTTAATTTGAAAATATTAGCACAGAAGGATCCTTTTCAACCTTTACTCCACATTTAAGCTGACATTTGCCTCATTATTATTTTTTTTTTTTCCTGGAATACATTCTTAATGTACTTCATTTCCAGCATACCACTCTGCAAGTATCTCACATGCACACAATATGACAGATGTCCTTAAAGATGCATGATCATTCCAGGCTCTTTTCATTAAAATTTTAATAACATATCCTTGTAAACCTTAAATTATCCTTATATGACCATCATGTACCCAGAGGAGCATATATTGTGATACTTAAACATTACGCAGTCATCACCGTCTCTAGCCCATTAGACTTAAAAGTGTCTATACATTCGCCCCACCCCATTAAAATTAGGTTTAAGCAAAGAGGTCAATATTCAAATTTTTCTAGAGAGCATCAGGAAACACAACACTAGAGCAACAACTCCCAAAACACTTTTTTTTTTTTTTTTTGTAATGTTCTAAGGATGTTTATAGCAGATTACATAAACTCTGGTAGTAAATTAAAGATCAAGATATTTTCGTGTGCATAGGTTTCTCTTGCAAACCAAATCTGACATGTGTCTCTAATACAGATGTCCTGAGATTCTTTGAAATTATAGTCTCATAAACAGCTTAAAAAGAAGAGTGCCTCACTTTCTCGCTATAGAAACTGTGCTGATCTGGTTTATCACGAATCATATGCAGGTTTGATCCATGCACCTCAGGAGCAGAATGAAGTTAATGATGGAGCTGTCCCTTTAGAAGCAAAGTATAAATATCTGATGTTCTTAAATTCTGAGAGTTCAAGACTTACAGAATCATGAAAGTGATTTGTGGGCAGCTCATTCCAATGCTTGACCACCCTATCCACAGCAAAATTCCTTCTAATGTCGCATTATTCCTGCCCTGGTGTATCTTGATGCTGTTTCCTCATATCCCATCACGTGTTACCTGAGAAAAGAGACTGATAACCTCCTTGCTGCAACCTTCTTTCAAATAATTCATATCACAGAATGATAGAATAATAGAATGATAGAACGATAGAAACATAGAATAGCTTGGGTTGAAAGGGATATTAAAGGTCATTTAATTCTTGCCCACTTGATATGAGTAGGGTTGCTTAACATAAGATCGGGGTTCCCAGGGCCCCATCCAGACTGGCCTCAAGCAGCCCGCAGGATGGGACATCTACAATTTCTCTGGGCAACATGTTCCAGTTCATCACAATTATTTGAGTAAGGAATTTTATCATGATATCTAAACTAGGTCCCCCTTCTTTTAATATGAAACTGTTCCCAACTCTTCAATGAAGACAATCTGAGAAAATGGGCCCTACTCCATTAGGAGAAAAGAATGCTCTGCCATGCTTAAGACAGCTTATTATCAGCAGGGAGACAGGTTTCGTAATGATAGGATAAGAGAGAAGAGTTGTAAGCTAACACAGGGGAGATATAGATTAGACGTTATATGGAAATTTTTCACTAAGAAGGTGATGAGGCAGTGAAACAGATTGCCCAGAGAAGCTGTGGATGCTCCATCCCTAGAGGTATTTGAGATCAATTTGGATGGGGCCCTAGGCAGCTTGATCAAGAGCCTGACTTAGTCAGCAACTGCCAATGGCAGGGGTATTGGAACTACATGATTATTAAAGTCCTTTCTAACCCAAGCTATTCTATGATTCTATGATTCTATGACTGTCAGACCATATAAAAAATTGGTCCCCAGCTTGTTTATAAGCTCCCTTTTGACACTGGAAGTCTGCGGTGCGGTTTCCCTGGAGCCTTCTGTTCTCCAGGCTGAACAAGGCAAGGTCCCTCCACCTTCTTCGCAGAAGTGTTCCAGCCCTCCAGACCCTCAAAGAGCTCCACATCTTTTTTTTTTTTTTGTGCCAGGGGAGAAATATCTGCATGCAATACTCCAGGTGGGGCCTCACAAGGGCAGAGTAGAGAGTGAGACAATCAAACCCCTTTCCCAGTTGGCCATTCCTCTTCTGATGCAGTCCAGGATACAGGCGGCCTTCCAGGCAGCAAACACTACTGGCTCATGTCCAGCTTTTCATCCACAAGAACCCCCAAGACAAACTCCATAGGTATGTTCTCAAGGAGTCCCAGTTTGTACACATGCCTGGAATTGCCCTGATCCAAGAGCAACACCTTGCTTTATTTAACCTTATTAGATTTGTGTGGGCCCACTTTTCAAGCTTGTCCAGCTCCCTTTAGATAGCCTCCCTTCCTTCTATTGCACCAACTACACCACTCAGCTTGGTGTTTTCTGTAAACTTTGTGAGGGAGCACTCAATCCCACTGTCTAGGTCATTGCTAGAGATATTAATGAGAACCAGTTGCAGTACGGATGCCACTCATTAGCAGCTTCCATCTAGACCTAGACTCTGACTATGTCTAGCCAGCCAATTCTTTATCCAGTCAATAATCCATCTTTCAAATCTATCTCTCTCCAATTTAAATATGTAAGAATGTGCTGTTGGACTACATCAAAGCCTCTAAGAATTCCAGATAGGCAATGTCGGTATATCTTTCTCTGCCTACTGATGCCATCACTCCATTGTAGAAGGCCACCAGATTGGTCAGGTACCATCTGCACTTAGTGAATCAGTCTGGTTGTATCTATCTGATCATCTTCTTGTTAGCAGAAGAGAAGCATCAACTATTGACTGAAACTAAAAACATTCCAGCTTATACAACTTTAACTATCTGAAACATGTTGAAAAGTACTACTGCAGTACTGAAAGTATCTAGTGAGTTCTTGGAATGGATTGTGGGTGATTTAAAATTGAAAATAATGCAAGAACTGTGTATAATGCAAGAATGCAATTTGTTTAGATGTAATTCTAAATAATAACCCTCAGAAGCCAATTTAAAATTTGAAGGCAGAGTATAATATACATGAAATAAGTAGAAGGTATTTAAAACTGAAGACTTCACAGCTCCAAAAATGGTAAAAAAAAAAAAACTTAAAAAGCACAGTTAAATGATAACTTGCTACAAGAAAGTGGACTTAAACAAGCCTAACAACTTACCTGCAAAGAAAGTAATCAAAAGGAAAAACAAAAAGAAACAAACGACATTAAAAAAAAAAAAAAAAAAAAAAAGCAATATTAAAGTATGGGGGTAAGCTATCCCAGCAGAAAGGAAAGGTAAGATTAGGCAACTAGAAACAAATATAATCAAATGAGAAATTCATTAATAATCTAAAAAGGGAAAAGCACTCATAGAAATAATGAAAACATTACAAAACACTCTGTGAAATAAAAGAAAAAGCACACAGTGCAAATCCATAAAACCTTAAAATTGAAAACTAGCAGGGAATACTAACATCAATAACAGGTTCCATAAGCACCTTAAAAGTTAAGAAGAGATTACAGGAAACACCAAGGTACTACTTTATGAAGTAAGCTACTGAATGAGATAGAAATTTAAATGTACAAAGCCTTCTCTACTTCATCTCCAAAAAAAAAAAAAAAAGAATATCATGAACTGGTGCTCCAAAAAATACAGATAGAAGCAAGAAGCAAGGACATGAGGGAAATGAACATAGCAAATAGTAGAAAGACTTGTCTAATCTTGGCAATGTGTCAATGAACTTTTTGTTGCTGTCTCAGCTGGAAGAAATCTATTTAACATAATCTCATAATTTCTGAGACATTCTGTACATTTAAGTTGTTTTTATTTCTTCCCTAAAAGTCTGTGGAACATATATGCTCAGTTTTTTTGGTGCTATTAAGTCTCTTTACGATACAAATCTATCTTTGTTTGTTTGTTTGTTTGTTTGTTCACCCATTAAGAAAATGAGAATTACTTAATCACCATCCAATTGGATGGTGATTGTCTCACCACCTCACTACTGTGAGAACATTTTTTCAGAAATAGCCAGGGACTTGGAAAACTGAGACAGAAAATGTCTCAGGTACTTGAGTAATGCTGTACTAACCTAATGAAGTGAATTTATAGCTGTGATCACCAGGCTATGAAATGCTATAAGTAACAGCCTTTCTCCTGAAGAAGACTGATTCACAAGCAAGAAAAGTCATCTATTCTTGTGATTATGAAACTTCAGAGTATATCACAGAACATGCTTTGGTGAGCAGAATTAAATGTCCAGAGAACTGCTGGACTAAGAGGCCTGGCCTGGGTCTAGTATTTGGGTAGTAAGCACACTGCATGACTACAAATGTTCTATGAGAATACGGTAGCTTTAGATTACACAGGTTTGGACAAGTTGTTTGAAATCTCTGCCTAGAGACAGGACGCAAGGAGAAGACAGCAGTAGTTGATGAGTGTCAAGTCACGGACTAATTGAAATTTGAAGACCTGACAGACTGCGCCAAAAAGTGCTGACCAAGCTGGCCAATGTCTTTGTAAGACATATTATCTCTGAAAAATTGGGAGCTTGGAAGACATCACACTAAAATAAGTTAGTCGAATGTTCTAGCTTCAAAAGAAGCCTGAAAGGTCAGTCTCGGCAACTACTGGATAGCTAGTCTTAATTTGTTCCCTGGGAAAATCATGGAGTGAAGTCCTGGTTTCAGCTGAGAAAAAATGGCACACTGATGTTTTCGTTGTTGAGTGGTGCATGAACACCTGGGGCGGAGTGGGCAAGAACAGTTGCCATTACAGTGCAGCAGCAGGGGGCAGGGCAGAGCCAGGACAGCTTTAGCAATGACCTAGAACAGATTCTGGAGTGGATATTCAATAAGTCTGCAGATGCTATCTAATTGAGGTGACCAGTTAATACTCTTGAGGGCAAGAATGCCTTTCAGATGACCCACAGAGTCTGGAGGAATGGAGCAGTTCTGAGGAAAAGGCTCTGGAATAGAGGGGAATGTCTGCCATGTGCCCAGGAAGATCCTGGGCTGTATGAACAAGGTACAGCCAATAGGGGAAAGGAACTAATTCTCACAGAAAAAAAATATAACTGGAAAATAGATAGAAAGGGTGTAATTTTTGTTGCTGAGCTGACTTCAAAACATACACTAATGCAACTGCATGATGTTTGATAAAGAAATGTGTTAAATAATTTGTGCTAAAATTATTATGACTATTACAAATGTAAAATAAATTATGGATGAATAAATACGTATAGATGGAAAAAAAAAAAAAAAAGTCTGCAATCTCAGGACTCTGATTATCATACTCTTAACTGAGAACTACAGTTTTGAGCAACTGTCACACATGAGATTATTTGGAATAAGCTCCAAAAATTCCATGCCCAGTTTCTTAAGGGACTGAGAATATTAGATACTGAAAAATTAAGAATATTTTTTGCTGCTGTGGATAATAAAACACAAAATTCATAAAGTTACTGAGAATTATAGAAACGTAATTTATCAGCAAGCTGCAACAATGACAGAGGCTTAAGATGTCACCTAGAGTATTCTCCCAATGTAAAACAGATTAGTTAAATTTTGAGCATTCCTGACAAATATTTGTCTAAAATTTTCATAAAATTCCCCTATTCCACAACATCCTTTAACAGATCACGCTGACACAATATTAAGTTGTTCACTTTTAGTCTAACCTAGGTAAACTTGGCTTCAGTTTAAGACTGCCACTTCTAGTCTCAAATCCTACAAGTTGATCTTGAGCTATCAGTGTAGCAAAACTTTTTTTAAAATTTCATGCTTTTAAGAAGCATCAGTGAAGACAAAGTGGCAGGAAACACCTCTGTATTCATAACATGAAAATGCTAAGACCTTATTTAGAAAATAATGCATAATTTCAGTTACCTACATTAATTAAACTCAAACCACGTAACCATGCCGGAGGAATGCAAAAATGATCATGGTAAAGGAAAAAACATGTTTATGAAAAAAAGGTTAAAGGACTTGACTTGTTTATATGACAAGTCATTTAAATCAATTAAACTAAACATTTGGGGCATTAGAAAATTGAGAAAAAAAGAAACAAAACAACTAAATAAACTGAAAGACAATACTGTTACAAGGCAAAAATTATGAATATATTTCTAGGCAGAAAAAATGCTTGCAATCATCAAGTAAATTTTCAGATAAGCTTATAAACAAGTCTGTGGGGACAATAAATTTAATTACTCTATTGAAAACTCTAGGACTCTCTTGATTCTAGAATTAGAAATTTGGAATATACATCTCTTGATATCAAACTTGAATGAATTCCCGAGTAAATTTGAAAGGTAACATTTTTGCTTTAATGATTGTATAAGTTTTATCACAAATATTTTATGACACTTTCTTGTTTAAAGGATCTCAAAAACTGCAACAGAAAGCAGAAAAGGGAGACTACACATTCATTTCTGAGATGTCAGTGTAACAAACATTAGTTCTCCAAAGTTTCTCCATTTCCTTTCAGTACATTCTGCACATAACTAAGCAAATCTCAATGTGCAGTCATGTGAAAAAAAAAAACCTTTTTTTCATTGCTATTTAAAAATAATAATTATTATTTTATTATTATTTTTATTGTCTCACACAAAAATATATATTTTATATATATATACTCATCAGGATATTAGGATATAACCACTAGTATCACATTTTCCAAAGCATTAATGCATAGAAATTACTAAGGAATCCTTATACTGACAGAAGACTTTAGGAAATAGTGTGAAGACAAAGTGGAAAAGAAAAACAACTTTCAAGGTGCCTATAAGAATTATCCAGCAAGGTTAACTTCACAAGTCAATATATATACAACTGTTATATAAGAATATACACTTAATGTAAGAGACACTTATTTCAAAGTAGTAGATAACTCTCACAGTGGGTGGCTTGAGGGTAGATTACCAAGCATTGTGAAAAATTAATTTTAATCATTAATCTTTCCAACAAGCATGCAACATTTGTGTTTTCTATTCACAGTAAGCAGGAAAAGATTATCTAAATGTGAAGAAAAGAATAGCATAGGAATTAGAATAGGAATTATTAGAATTAGAATTGGAATTAGAATTAAACATTACAATTACAATAGTTAAATTGAAAGGGATCTACAAAAATCATTAACTGCTGAGCCACTTCAGGGTTAAACAATGGTCAAAGCATATTACTGAGGGCATTACCCAAATACCTCTTGAACACTGACAGGCGTAGGACATCAACAATGCCTCTAGGAAGCCTGTTCCAGTGTCTAAATTTGTTGCTTTGTTGCCTTCCTCTGGATGCATTCAGGTATCTTAATACCCTTTTTGTATTTTGGAGTTCACAACTGCACGTAACACTCCAGGTGTGGCTAAATACAGAGGGGTAATCATGTCTTTTCATTGGCTGGCTGATCTGCATTTAATTCACCCCAGAATACTCCTGTCTTGGCTGGCAGGGCACATTGCTGTCTTGTGTTGAGTTTATTGTCAACCAGCACCTTGTCAATCAGCACCTGGCCACTAAGGTAAATCAGCACCTGGAGGAAAACAGTAAATGCTTTTATAAACACATTAATAGCAAAAGGAAGGCTAAGGAGAATCTCCATCCATGTTGGATGTAGATAGGGATGGGGAACAGAATAAGCCCTTCATGATCCATGATGAGATAGTTTTGGACCTGCTGCGAAAGCTGGATGCTTACAAGTCCATGGGGCCGGATGGATTACACCCTAGAGTGCTGAGGGAGTTGGTGGATGTGGTTGCCAAGCCACTCTCCATCATTTTTTGGCAGTTCTGGCTAACCAAGGATGTCCCGGTGGATTGGAAACTGGCAAATGTGATGCCCATCTTCAAAAAGGGCCGGAAAGATGATCCTGGTAGCTACAGGCCTATCAGTCTCACCTCGGTGTCTGGGAAGGTCACGGAATGTATAATCTCAGGAACCATCATGGACCAATTAAAGGTCAACCAGGGGATCAGGCCCAGTCAGGATGAGTTTACGAATGGTAGATCCTGTCTGACAAACCTGATTTCATTCTATGACAAGGTTACCTGCTTAGTGGATGAGGGTCAGGCTGTCGATGTGATCTACCTGGACTTTAGTAAGTCCTTTGACACTGTCCCCCATAACATTCTCGTGAAGAAGCTGGCTGCCCATGGTCTGGATGGGTGTACGCTCCGCTGGGTGAAGTGCTGGGTGAAGCACTGGCTGGATGGCTGGGCCCAAAGAGTTGTGGTCAATGGAGTTGAATCCTGTTGGTAGTCGGTCATGAGCGGTGTCCCCCAGGGCTCAGTACTGGGGCCACTTCTGTTTAACATATTCATTGATGATCTTGACAAGGGGATTGAGTGCACCCTCAGTAAGTTTGCAGATGACACCAAGTTGGGAGGGAGTGTTGATCTGCCAGAGGGGAGAAGGGCACTGCAGAGGGACCTGGATAGACTGGATCGATGGGCCAAGGTTAACGGCATGAGTTTCAGTAGGGCCAAGTGTCAGGTCCTGCATTTTGGTCACAACCCTAGGCAACCCTACAGACTTGGAGAGGTGTGGCTGGAAAGCTGCCTGATGGAAAGGGACCTTGGAGTGCTGATGGACAGTTGGCTGAATATGAGCCAGCAGTGTGCCCTGGCAGCCAAGAAGGTCAATGGCATCCTGGCTTGTATCAGGAATGGTGTGGTGAGCAGGACTAGGGAAGTCATCCCGGCACTGGTGAGGCCACACCTCGAGTACTGTGTTCAGTTTTGGGCACGCCAGGGTAAGTTTAGGTTGGACATTAGGAAACACTTCTTTACAGAAAGGGTGGTTAAACATTGGAATAGGCTCCCCAGGGAGGTGGTTGAGTCACCATCCCTGGATGTGTTTAAGAGTCGTTTGGATGTGGTGCTTGAAGATATGATTTAGCAGGGGGTTGTTAGAGTTAGGGTACTATGGTTAGGCTGTGGTTGGATTTGATGATCTTTGAGGTCCCTTCTAACCTGAGTGATTCTATGATTCTATGATTCTATGACTTCAAAAACTTCCAAAGCAAATTGGCGAGGGTCACAGCTAACTAGCTCCCTGTGTAGCTTAAAATTTTCTGTCTTAAAATCCAAGGTGGCAACTTTGCTGACTTTTTCTTTCCATACTCCAAAATCTTTTGAACTTAACTATGTCATGATCACTGTGTCCAAGACAGACACCTACCATTACATCACCAGTAAGTCTTTCCCTATTCTCAGACAACAGATGTAGGAGGACATCTTTCTTATCACTCATTAATTGTTTATGACAGGAAATTTTCTAAGCATGATTTAAGAATTTCCCAGTCACTGTAGAGTGATATTTCCAGTTTTCTGGGAAGTCAAAATCTTCCATAGGGATCAGGGCAACCGATTCAGAGCTTTCTTCTAACTGCCTATGGAATAGCTCTGGCGTGCTGGCATCCTGAGTGGGCAATCAATAGTAGACACCCATGGTAACTGCTTTGCTATCTGCTCTCTTTTTCCTTCTCCAGATGCTCTCTACATCATCATCCCTAATACCAAGGACTGTAAATTCTAAACTCTCCCTTATGTACAATCAATACATATAGCTGATATAGCTGATATATATCAATATATATCAGCTGAATAGCTGATAACTCTCTGTCCCAGCACTCTAGCCATGGAACTCATCAAGTCTCACTAACAAACACCAGTAATATTGCTCTGGGTAAGGACTGGAGCTTGCAGTTCATCTTGTTTGTTAATCATACTGTATATGCTGGTATACAAGCTCTTCTTATGTGCTCTTGAATAAGGAGTGCTCCCTGGAGTGGCATACATGCTCACATTAGCCTTGACACCCTTAAACAGTGCTGTACCACTCCTAATAATAGGTTCTACCCCTGCTGGTCCTAGTTTGAAGCTCTCTCAATCAATGTTTTCAAGTTTTATGTATGTGACAGAATTTATCTAAAAGGCAAATAAGTTTAAAAGTACCCCTTTTAAATCACATTTTAACAGGTATAAAAACCATCAAAAACAAGTCAGATATCAAAAGTGTGACCCGGGCTTACAGAATTATGGGAGTGCTTCTCTGAGGAAATCTTATAGCTCTTTCAGGATATAGAATGGTGCCAGATGTTAAAATTTATCCTAGATTCTCTGGAGTGAAAAAAGCAATTATACTTTATCCTTCATCTTCTCTCCTGTTCCAGAATCTAATTATCAGAGTTTGCAAAAATGTTTGTGGTGTAAATATTACAGGTGCTACTTTTGGAAAAAGTTTTGATTGCAAAAAAAAGTTGTGGGCTTTTTTTTTTTTGTTTTTGTTTTTTTTCAGAGATGTTAAGATTTCTTTGATACATACAAATATGGGCATAGATGGTATAAGGTGTAGAAAACAATACTAGTATTTTACTTAGGCTTCTAGCCTAAGTAAACCCCAGAGTTTGCTAGTTTTAATGTTCTTCAATTACAAATCTCCTCAAAGCCTTCGTCTCACAATTACGTCTTGTACCTAACTTCTTTGAATAAATTCTTCCCATTATCAAAACTATGATGATGAAATCAGGTACCATTGAACAGATTAAATTCTTGCATATTCAGGTTTGAATTAGATTTCTTCAAAACCTGGTCATTCTCTCAAAAGTGTAGGATAGTCTGCTGGACAGAAAACAATACAGTGCATCTTCAGATGCAATATGGCTTCTGATTACAGTTTAAAAAGTGACCTATTTGCATCATGTCTTCTAAGAGGTTAAGAGCTTATGAGTTACAAAGTGGAACTTGAGAAAACAGAAAACTTAAGAAAATATGATTCTCCTCGTAACAAATTAGTATCTTAGAGCTGTGTGTTGTTTCTTCAAGATGTACATTTATTTTACAGTGTAGATATGGGATTACAGTCACAATTTTCTGTGTCAAATGCATCATTAGTAATTAGAATTCAGAAAATTAATCATCCTACATATATGTGAAGAATTATTCTCAGTAAGAAGTGAAATAATAATAAATGTCAGATGTGAAGGAGAAAAAACAAGCAAACAAACAAACAAACAAAAAAAACCACAACCAACACAAATGAATTTCCTAATGGTTTCAGCATGGTGTAATTGATTTTGAACACACAAACCAGAGCTTTTTATAGACCTCTCATTCTACAAAACACCTATCTGGAAGGTACCATGCAGACCACAGTCATTATTGAAGAATGTTTTTAGTTTTTTTTTATTTCTCAGTCCTTCTGTATATGTTTTCTAACAAACTGTCATGTGCAAATCCATTTTCAAACAATTCATATAGATACGATGATTTTTTCATATAAGGAACAGTCAACTTAAGCAATTTCAGACAAATACGCAATTGATGTGCCATTCATTTTGCTCTGAGAGCATTCTTCAGTTCGTTTGAGAACAGGTTCCATTTATAGGTAGTCTCAAAAGCTATTGCTAAATATTTAGTTTACCATATGCATTATCAAATTAAGTCTATTCCCATTTCTCACTATTTCTCCTTTTAGCTGTTTTAAGGATTCTACTTAAGAATTTCACCAAATCTTGTCCACACACATCTACTCTAAGTTCCACTTTTCTTTCTTTCTTCATCTTTACCTTTGGACTCCTCTCTCCCCCTGCCAGAGTTTCACATTGGCTTCATCAGTATTTGCTTGATAATACTTTCCTATTAACTACTGTTCATACAGTACATTGCACCATTAGTAAGTTGTATATCTTCTCAGCACTTTTAATTTCCCTTTCACATTTTTTTCTGCATGGCTGCAGATGTAGATTTTTGGTACCACTTGACTATCATATACTAAAATATACTAAGTACTGGTTAGTTAATCACGATGTGTCTCAGGTATCATATTGGTTTATCCTATCATCTCATCACTTTTACTTTCATGTGGGCTCATTGTCACCAATTGATCTCTAGGGATTTTACTACTGCCTGTTAGTTACTGTTCTAGCACTGAATTATGAGTGTTATACATGGTCATCCAAGCAAGAATGATCTTGTTCTAGGCTAAACAAGATCAATTAGCCTCTCCACCGGAAGCAAGTGCTCCAGACCCTAACCACCTTGGTGGCCATTTGCATGGAAACTAGTGCAGAAAACTAGGGATGTTTATTTGACATACTGTCAGATAACTGTTTAGTAGAGGTGAATAATCGTTCTCCTCAATATACTTGATGTGTTTCTTTAAGAGTGATGTTAGTCTTCATGTTTGAGAAGACACACTGTTGACTAACATTAATTTGTTGTCCATTGAACATTCATACACTTTTCCACACTGCTGCTCCCAAGTCTCCAGCCCAACCACTGCAGAGGTTTAATCCACCCCAGGTACCAAACTTACCATTGTTGAAGTTCACAGTTTTCCCCAAAGGTTGGATCATTCCTCCAGCATGATCAATTCCCTTGGAATGGGAAGCCTGTCTTTAAATGTATCACTTTTTTTTTTTCCCCAATGCAGTGTCATCTGAAAACTTGATGAGAGTCTGTGTATTTTGAGTCTCATTAGGTCCTTCATAAATATATTGTACAGGATAAGCTTCAGGACTCACGAGGAACTCCACTCATAAATGACCTTCAGATTGACTGTGAACTGTGAGCTCCACTTGGAATACAGAAATAAGTTTTTCATCTGTCCAGTAGTTCACACATACAGTTTGAAGAATCCCAAACTGGACACAAAAGGACTATTGCAGGTCATGGTATATGACTTACAAACATCAGTGCAGGAGATATTTATTGATCTTTCCTTATGCATAATCACCTTAGTTAAATTTAGAGTTTTTGCATCAAAGTGAACCTCAACCTTCATATCCATCACACTGTAACTTGTGTGTAAAAGTGTGCCTTTACAGAAAGCCCCAAAAACCCCAAACCTGCCAGTTCGAAAGAAATTTATTTTCTTTCACAGTTGTTATTAATGTTACTTTTCCCTTTCAAGACTGACTGCATAATCCACCTACTCATCTATCTGAAATTTCAATCAGACTTCAGAAAAAAAAATACAGACTCAAAAGTAACTTTAATGTAGTAACGGTTCTTCGTAATGTAAATTGTCTAAACCTAGAGGTTAAAAACTGAATTTAAAGCAGTGGGCCAAATTAATCTTTAATGTGATTTCACTGATGTCAGTATGCATAACATCATCTATTAATTTGACCTAATTTATTAGGAAGACTTTGGGCAGATTCTAAATGTTATTGAGTTTGCATTCTGTGTAAAATACATTATGTATGATCGTGAAGCTTGGAGATTATTTTGTGGCTGAAGTTATTTGGTAAAAAACTGCACATTTATATTAAAAATTATTTAACTCATCATGACCTCATAACAGCAGAGTATTTGAACACGCTTAAATATTTGACTCCACTGAGGGCAGTGATTGCTTGGAATTTGTACAGTCACTTGTTTTGAGTCACATACTGACAGAACAGTTAAGGCTGGAAGGGACCTCTTGGAGGTCATATGGTCCAGATCCTTTTCCAAGTTGGGACACTAAAGCAAGTTGCCAAGGACCATGTCCAGGCAGTTTCTGAAAATCTACAAGAAAGGAGACTCCACAACCACTCTGAGCAAGAGTCCACACCTTCTCTGGGTAAAATTTACCTTCACATTAACAAGAAAAGAAATTACACTGATCTAAAAAGCTGAAATTCTCCAAAATGCAAAATGTATACATATCACAAATACATATTCTCTCCATGGATGTTGGCATGGTTTTACTAACAACAGAAGTGTGAGCCAAATAGATACCAAATATCTTCTGTCCACCATCCCTCCATTGTTGAAGTGACATAACTTTTAGAATAGAGAAGGGGTGAATCTTCTAGATTTCCTGGAACCCAGAAAAACCATCAGCTCTGATGGCTACCTAAGCTGAAGGTTCAAACATCCAGAGTCAGGTCAGAGAAGAAGACAATCCTTCTATTGCAAAACAATGATGTAAGGTCCCGTGCCAGTTGGAAAACAGTGGAGTACATTGCCCAGCTTGGCTGGACTCTCCCACCACACCCACTGTATGTTCTGAATTTGGTGTCTACTGAGTTCCATCTATTTGGGTAGATGAAAGACAGACTATGTGGGAAATATTTTCCTAGCAACAATGATGTCATAACATCTGTGAAACAGTGGGTCACCTCTGCTGGCATACGATTTTACAACTGTGGCATGCATACTCATTCATCATTGGAGAAAATGTATAGCTAATGACAGCAACTATGTTGAAAATGAGCATTTTGTATATGAGAATCTATTCTATCAAATAGTGTTATTACACGATTCTTATATATTGTAGTTTCTATGGAAATAAATAGGGGGCATTACTTACCAAGTGTCCTGTGCACCACTACTCTAAAAAATGAATAAGTATTCATATTTTTATTAAGAAAACTGAATCAGTTTTAAGAAGTGTCTGATGTACATATTTAAAAAAACTTTATGCCAATGTAAATTTCATTGAAATGCAAAAGTTGGCAGAGTCTAGATTTGCTGGGTTTTTTGTTTGTTTGTTTGTTTGTTTTGTTTTGTTTTGTTTTTCTATTTTCTTTGGCACAATGAGTTTTTCTGCTAATTTAAAGAACGAAGAAGTGGTGCCACATTACATGTTCCATCTCTTATGTTAACAAAATTGAAATTTGAGCCCATAAAATTATACCCATTTGATACCATCATGCATGCCACAGGAAAGAAAATGAGAAAATATATACTTCTTGACTTGTTTTCTTCCTATAAGGAAATATGTTGAAAATATGCATTTGTTTAAGTTCATATATTCTCATTAGAATAAATAATTTCAACCAAAATATGCCATTTTTCTCCAGGTATGTTAGTAATGATAGTCTAGGTTTATAAGCACAAGATCTGATATTGGCCAGATTCGATAAGATTAATCAGTAAGACAGTCTGCTAAGCACAAGATCTAGCCATTGTTTAAAAAAATATATTTGTCATGTGATATTGTGTAACGTCTACTCATGAGAACACATGAAGAAATTTTAACTTACGGTAGCACATCTATTAAAAAAGCAATGGGAAATGACAATTGCTTGAGATTTGAATTCTAAAAGCATGATTGCATGCTTCCTGCTATGGTGACCAAAAACTTGTGAAGTGAGCCTAAAGCATGCTGCAGTCCTTGAACTGAATTAACTCAATCAGTGTGGGAACACCACTTGCTGTAGGCAAAGATTGCCTGTGTTCAAAAGAGACAAGATGCTATATTCAGTGCTTCAGTATTTTGACATAATTAGACAGAGAAATAGATGAGGATAGGGACAGGAACTTTTAATCTATAAAACTGGAACAAAAGATATGCTTACTAAATCAAGGAAGTCTCAAAGTAAAATTATTTTCTCCTCCTTAACCATCAAGGTAATATGAAGAAAAACCTTTACAAAGGTCATGGTACATTCTCTGTGACTGGGAATTTTGGTAAGGTCTATGTTAAAATAGGAAACGGCATTTTGGCATGTGTTCTGGGTACAAATGTGAGCATTACAATCATTTTCCTATTATTCATGTTACCCCTTAAGATGTTTTCAAGATCATAAAGTAACACATTTATGACATGAAAGATTGTTAAAAATGGGACTAAAAATTACACTTAATCTGACGTTTGTGTAAGTATAGAGAAGTGTGTCAGAATTCCACAGCAATGCCAGCAGCAGAAAAAATAGACAGCTATAATCTCAAATGGAAACATTACTGTTATTTTCAAACATTTCCAAATATTTTCTATTCAATAGAGAAATATAGGTTTTCAGTGCTTTAGTAGTTATTAGACGGTTTGTGAGGTGACAAATCAGAAATGCCATAATGTTGTTGTCGCTGAGAAGCAAGAAATTGGAGGAACATCAGAAAAAAACAATCTGATATCAATGGCCTCAGGCAGGATGGAACCGAAATTGAATGCCCTTCTGTGACTCCACCCTAAAAATACAAAGAGATTTTGCCTCATACTGACGTATTTGTCTCCCAGAGGGAGCAGTGGGTTTTGAAAACAGGACTAGGAACTAGTCTGGACTTGGAGTTCTGACAGTTTAAATGTAAGAAAAATTCAAGAACCTGAATAATTATCCTGAAGATAACAATGATGTGATGAGTTTATGTATCTGTTCAAGATTCAGTGTTGTTTTTTTATATACATATGTTATTCTTTTACTGCTACTGATTTTAGCATAAGACTGAAATAGTCCAACAGAGAGAGAATCTGTGTTAGTGTTCAAATGTATTTTTTCTTCTTGGAAGAGTTAGTTATTTAGAGTCATCAAACAACATCTCATACTTATGCATCATTTTAAGCTTTTACAGAAATCTTTAACCCTGTTTATATAAAGCTTCTAGATCCTTGCAATTCTATTAATGAAAAAATGTATTAGAATGTTAGCTCTTGATATATTCTCATTCTTAATGCACTGTAGCGTGCTTTATTGCACATACCATGATAACATTGACCTTTTGTATTAGTCTGTAACACTGTCTAATGGCGTAACATTCAAAGTGTTCCGTTTGCTGGAGTCTGACATCAGAATCACTCTGGAAATCTGATATTACACAATTTCAGAAGTAGACCAGACTGGAAATATCCACTCATTCTTAAATAAAATTCAAAAAGTAAACAGATTTTAACATTATATACAACAATATATAAGCTCGTAAAAGTGAAGGTAGTTAAAATACTTTAAAATGGTAAGGAAATGCATGTGGAGAAATATAATTGAATAAGCTTCGACTGTCTACTTCTAGGTGAAGCTTTGAGATTTAATATATCTTCTCATCAATAAAATAATTAAGGCTTATCTAACACAATCAGTTTGTAATTATTTTACAATAAAATAACAAAAAAAAATGGAGTTAAATTCAGAAATGTTGTCTGAAACTTTAAATTCTTTCAAATTGTTGAATTTCAAGCTCAACTTTAACTATTTACATTATGGCAGAAACTTGAGCTTCATCCACACATGGATGTATGCTGGTATATCATGCTAAATAGTCCCATGATGTCCAGCCTGGCTACCTCTAGATCATCTCTAACTACAGAGAACTGACAAGATGGAACAGATGTCTCAACACAGTTAATTATCATCAGCTCATCAACATACCTGAAACTACAATGTGATGGTAACATAACTCTTTGACCAGAGAGCTGGCTTGTATATCAGAGCAAAAGTGAAGCACAGACCTGTCTACAATAGTTTGCAAAAAAAAGCAAACCTAATAAAATTCTGTGAAGTCATCTTGACTGTTGCCTTCACAAAATGCTAAGAACTTAAGCCTCACTTTGATGATGAAATACAGAGCTTGTGTTGTACTTGGATAAACAAGAGAAAAACAGAATGCTCTTGTTATTCAGAAAATTTCCCGGACTTCAACATTCAGATTTTGTTCAGAAAATTAGGAAAATCAAGATTGTGAAAACTCAAAGCACTGTGTTTTGGGGGAGAGTTATTAATAGTTTTGTTTTTTTTTTTTTTTTCTGATTGCATCAAGAACTTATCATGACTGCTTACAGAAGCAATCCAGTCTTCCACAGGATCTTCTTTTTTCTGAAGTACATCAGCTACAAAGCAAAGGCAAATGAATGACAACATTAATATTTCTTACATACTCTATAAATAAATGAAGAAATAAATAACTAAAATGAGGTAATAACATAAATGGAGGTCATGGGTATTCTTTCCCTCTCATTCACTGTTATTAGTGAAGCACTTAAACATGTCCCTAGCTTTAGTATGTGAACAGTCCCATCAGAGCTAATCATACTATTCACATGTTTAAAATTAAGCATTTACAGAAGTGCTTTGCAGACTTAAAGGCTTTAAAAGAAATGTTTTACCAAAACTGAACCTATCTTGATCTTAAATGACACAGAAATAATTTCCCAAGACGTTTGTCAGAAGCCAACCTAACCCGTCATCTTAAAAAATGCTAATGGCAGGCAGAGTAGTCAGTCAGAGGTCATACTGGAAGTCTATTACTATAATCACAGAATACATTTTTTTCTCATCCACTACAAAATACCTGATTAAAAAAAAATAAAATTTCTCAAGAAAAAGTGCTGAAGAGGAGGGAATACACAGTTTACCTGGTAAAATGGTAGAGAATATTTGTTGCTTTGTGTAGGAGAAAATCCAAAATGGTGTGGTTCAAAAACAAGACAGATAGCAAGATGGATTCCTGCCTTGTCAGAGCCTCACTGACATTCTTATAGAATCAACATCTACATTAAGAGCTTATTTCTAGGGTGGTTTATTTCATCACTATAGTACCATTTATTGGAGCAAAAGAAGCAGATATCCATTAGGACACATGAATTTTCCACAGAAGAAAAAAATTCAAGATGCAGCCCTAAGCGAGCAAAGTGATGTGTACTATCTTTTGGGACAGAAAAGGGGTGAACCTTCTGGATTTCCTGGAACTCAGAAAAACCATCATCTCTGACTGCTACAGCATGATGCTGACTAAGCTGAATGCTCAAATATCCAAAGTCAGATCAGAGACTGAACTTAAAGCAGAGTAGCTAGCATTTACAAGACAAGCAGTTTTGTGTTCACTGTAGACACCAGTCAGTGTCCCAGCTGCATCTACTGAGTTTAATGTAGATGAGAATCATAACACATCACCTTCCGTATCATGAGATTCACACTGCAAATCACAATGCTAAGATGTTTCAATGACAATTTTTATTGTCTCAATTAAGTGTGGGGGTCTAATGATACTAAAGCCTAATAAACAAAGATGATGAGAACTGTGAAATTCATAATAAAACAAAATTTTCTTCTGCTGCAACACATAAAAGATGGTTTTAATTTTGATGGAATGTCAATGCCTGCACATTGTACACATCCTCTACAAAATTCCCTTAGATAAAGCAATATTTTTGCTACACAATTATCATCTGAGCAGTGTAACATTCATTTACATGAATAAATAAGCATATTATTATTAAACTAAATATTCAGAAATCCAATGAAAGACATTCTACCACCCATTCTTTTCACTGTTCCAATATACTGAATATTCAAGATGGTCTCCTCAAAGAATGCCAGACCTATAATCTGTATGTATTTATTCTATAGCATCACTCTAGGTATAAACACCTTTGGGGAAAAAAACAGCCAAACAAACAAAAAACAACAAACAAACAAAAAAAAAACAAAAAAAAAAACAGACGAACTTTGAAGATTTGAAAAGCCGTTGTTAGTTAACTATAATAACATGAAAATGTTGGCCATCACATCTTTAATGGATGATAAATGACATCATAGTTCCTATGTATGCTGTCGTAGTTCATAGCTTGACCCAACAATATATTGGAAAATTATATAATTTAACACCTTAACACCTCATTCTGAATATAAAAGCTTAAAAAAGTTGATCTGGATTGATTGAAAGTCATAAAAAACAAAATTATACACATGGAAATAAATAATTTGGATCAAATCTGTTGCTTTTGTTGATTCAATCAGAATATTGCCTAACTGGTGATAAGAGGTGATATGAGTTACAGAGTCCAACTCATTTCTAAGGTTTTTTTGTTTGTTTGTTTGTTTGTTTTGTGGGAGTTTACCATATCGCAAATCATAATGCAGCTCATTAATTTCTCATGCTCACCCCAAATAATTTTAGGTTAAAAAATCCTTCTCTTATTACATGGAGACACCAAGGCTCCTACATCCCCCTCATGGATCTATTTATATGTAGAATGGACTCCAGTTTCAATTTTATCTTCTAAATCATGGGTTCGCAGAAAAAGTCTGTGTTGGATAAATGATTGGCAGCTGTTTGTTTTTTGTGTGTATGTTTTATTGCTGTTGTTTCTTTTTAAACTGGAGATATAGAAACTC
Organism: Alectoris magna; assembly: GCA_030625065.1. Taxonomy (NCBI): domain Eukaryota; kingdom Metazoa; phylum Chordata; class Aves; order Galliformes; family Phasianidae; genus Alectoris; species Alectoris magna. The sequence continues at coordinate 70,213,528 of CM060560.1, forward strand.
ATCCTCTTCAGAATATCTCTGAATTAGTGACATTTCAAACTACAAGGAAAACTAGCAAACATATTTAATTGGAGTAGATTCACTAAGACTTGAGTAAGTTAAAAAAGTCCATCAAGGTAACTGTTTTGAAACAACTCAGGCACCATATGATGATATTTGAGATTCAATAATTCTGGAGGTGTAAGCTTTGAAAACTGTAGTGAATAATTATTTTATTGTATATACTTTATTCAAAGACAAGATAACTTGAGAAAATGATGTTAGTTTTATCACATTATCAAGGATAAATTATGTGTTATTTAATTAGCACTTTACCACTACAGCCAAGCAATTTTATGTGAGTTTAAATTACTTGGTGTTCCTTTCCAACTCAGTTGGAAAAAGAGAGGAAAACAGTAAAAAAAATGGTCAAAATTGGCCAGTTTTTAACCTTGTACAGGCCGGTTTCACTTTCTTTTAATATTGCTCAGCTTTAACTGATGGTGTTTTCAATGCTGGAGACGATCTTCTAGCAGACTCAGTGGGTCAGACTAGCTCAGGTCTTGTGTTTATTCTGAGAATTTGTTTTCCCTGTACTTTCAGTACATTTCCCTTATACCTCTTCTTCTTGGTATGCACACATTGTTTTCCCCTCTTCAGGGATGGAAGCAGAAAAGACAGCATGTGGAAAAAGGCTCCCCATTCCAGTTTTGTCCTCCCCAGTATAAGAGACATGGAGCTACTAGAAAGAATTCAGTAAAGATGATTAAAGGATTGTAGCATCTCAAGTGTAAAGAAAAGCTGAGAGGACTGGGAACATTCAGGCTGGAAAAGGGAAGAAAGATCTTGTCAGTGTCTATAAATATCTGAAGGGAGGATGCAGTGAGCTAAGCTCTTTTCAGCAGTGCCCAGTGAAAGGACAAGAGGCAATGGGCACAACCTAAAACACAGGAGGTTCCCTCTGAATGTCAGGAAATAAATCTTTACTATGCAGGTGACCAAATGCTATTACAAGTTGTCCAGAGAGGCTGTGGAGTTTCCCTCCTTGGAGATATTCAAAAGCCATCTGGATATGGTCCCAAGTGAGTGCCTCTATGTTGCCCTACTTGAGCAGAAGTGTTAGACCAGATGACCACCAGTGTTCTTCCAGCATCAGCCATTCTGTGATTCTGTGAAAAAGAGTAAGGCCCAGATGCAGAGAAGAGGCTGGACTCACAAGAAAATCAGGGAGTCAGGGTCAGTGTGGCTCAGACAGATTCAGAGCAATAAATAGCAAGGCAGGGTGAAGGCTGGCCTTGTTAACGAAACCCCTCATTTGAAAGCAGGGGCTGGGGTGGGCAGGGTCAGTCCTGGCCAAGACTGAACTCACAAAAGCATGTGTCTCTTTCCTGTCCCTCCACTGGGAGCCTTGACATATATTGTTCTTTAAGAGGAAGTGGGAAATAAGAGGCAAGCACACTGCAAATATGACCCTAGCGGATTTTATCTGAAGTATTGAAGTACAACTGTTTTTGTGGGTTTATTATTATTATTATTATTGTTGTTGTTGTTGTTGTTGTTGTCATCTGTTTAAAGAGAAACTTATATCTTCTTGAAAACCTGCCCTTTCAAGTACCTCAGTATATTTTCTTAGGCTGTAACTATATGTAGACATCATGTAAAAATGGAGAATGCAGAGTATAGAAAAATAGCACAAACAAACAACAAGACCTTGAAGGTCTTGATTACTTGTTCAAAAAAAATCCCTGGAATATGTACCTTTATAACTGTTCATATATCTAACCTTAATTTCTTAAAATCTTAAAGAAAAATTTAAAGAAAATGTTTCCTAAATTCTTACTACCTATTTCTGAGGGAACAGAACAAGATGGGATGGAAATACTCAGAAAGAGTGAAAATCACAGTTTATTTGCAAGGAAGGAAGCATTTATTGGACAATGAAATAATACAGATTCAATATTCACTTCCATAATCTGTGGTAGAAGATATATTTCCATTTATTTCCACTAAATTTTGCCAAGAGGCTGTTCCCACACACACAGTGTGCCTTTCAATATGCCTTTAAGCAAGTGTAAGGTCTCTCACCTGGGAAGGAATAACTGCAAGTATCAGTACAGTTTGGGACATGTCCTGCTGGAGAGAAGCTCTGTGGAGAAGGACCTGCAGGTCCTGGTGGACAACAGATTGGCCATGAGTCAGCAGTGTGTTTCCTGGTGGCCAAGAAGGCCAATGGGATCCTGGGGTGCACTAAAAGGAGCTTGGCCAGCAGGTAAAGGGAGGTGATCCTTCCCCTCTACTCTGCCATGGTCGGGCCTCACCTTGAGTACTTTATACAGTTCTGGGCTTCCCAGTACAAGAAAGACAGGGATCTCCTGGAGAGAGTCCAGCAGAGGGCCGCAAAGACAATAAAGGGCTTGGAACATCTCTCCTGCGGAAAGGCTGAGCGACCTGGATCTGTTCAGCCTTGAGAAAAGAAGATGATTTTAGAAGAAGATCTTATTAATGCTTATAAATATCTTAAGTGTGGGAGACACAGAGACACAGCCAACCTCAATTCAGCAGTCTGTGGGGACAGGAAAATGGGAAACAGACATAAACTGGAGCAGAGGAAGTTCCAGTCCAATATGGGAAGGAACTTCTTCACAGTCAGGGTGACAAAGCACTGGAGCAGGCTACCCAGGGAGGTTGTGGATTCTCCTTCTCTGGAGATATTCAAGACCCACCTGGATGCCTACCTGCGCAGCCTGCTGAAGCGTCCTGCTTTGCAGGAGGTTTGGTCTCAATGATCTCTGGAGATCTCTAATTCTGTGATTCTGTGATTCATTTCAGATATTGTATTACACTGTTTATTTTCCTTTCCAGTATATCTCTTTTTAAAATTAAATACATATATATATGGTATATATCAAGCAACTTATTGACTTCAAAATGACAAGTGGTTCAGAACTGAAGAAAAGTGGTGACAAGCACTGATAACATAAAGTGCACAGGAAAAACTAAAATATTTTACAGTGTCTCTAAGGAATATGAGTTAACTCTCAAAATCAATACAAAATTGACAGATTTCAGTATTTCAAGTGTTTCTTTGCAGCTGTTACTTGATTTTCAGCATTAACCTACACACAATTGTGTGGACTAGATGTAGTGACTTGAAAATAAACTTTACTGAAACAAAAATTCTACTTACACCATCCTTGGTCTATTTCTATATTCAGATAAGTGTCATTCCTTATTAAAAAAAATTATTTCCACCCCACTGGGGTGAAGTGAGTGAGTGGCTGTGTGGTGCTGAGCTGCTTGATGGGGACAAACCACAAGAAAAACAGAAATTAATATATAGTCACATCTGAAGCAGTCAGTGCCATTCATGCAAGTACTCAAATAAAGTGTCTGGAATGAGTGGCCATAAAAACACATTGCTAAAATAGTTTGCAAATAGTAAAGTGTTGGTTTTGTTTGTTTGTTTGTTTGTTTGTTTGTTTGTTTTCTTGGAGCTTGGATGGAGCTATAATGTCCCTCTTTCCACCTCACCCCTATTTGGTGCAAGGACCTTAGAAAGTCCATGGGCCCACAGGGTTGTCCTTTCCTTTGAACAGTACTCACATCACTGTAAGTTGATACTAAATGAGAGAACTTCAACAAACAGTTCTTCTATACTATTATCAACTGTGTCTTTAACATTTGATTTCAGTATCTCAAAATAAGCAAAATTTTTTTCCAACAATCATTTATGAAACTAAAGTTTCCTCATCTGGTTCTCTGACAGATATACAGTACCAGAGAAAATGTTAATGAAAGGCTTTTCCCATACTGACATGGGTTAAAGTTGGAGCCATATGGATCTAAACTCAGATGTTGTGACTAAGCATAGAGGTAACTGACCATAGACATTCAAAAATATCAGCTTCACCCAGCTGTTCTGCCTCCTGTTTCCTGCATTATTGTTTGAATTATGATCTTTTTTACCTTCTGTCAGCAATGTTGTATTTTTAAACTTTAACCACATTTTAGCAGTTTCTTACACACATACGTTCTGAATCACTATCTTAATTTCTTTTTTTTTCTTTTTATTTAATATTTAATAACTCAAATTTCCCAATTTTGATATTTCTACTATTTCAAAGGTTTTGTACAGAGATGTTTTTACATGCCTACAGTTATAATAGTGTTTAATGTCTCCAACTCTCTTTTTAAAATGTTTTTAAAAATGTATAAAGAAAAATTTGGTACTCCTCAAGGTGTACACTTTCTCTCAATATAAGGTTATTAATAAATCACTTAAAATGCATAACCATTGAAGTGGTCAGAATTTGGGAAAACTCTTGATTTTAATTATAAACTAAACATGATAGATTGCAGCTTCTGATACTGTCATATGGACAACCATATTATTATTTTTGGCACTATATCCCATATGGTTTTAGCCTAGACTATCTAGTGCACTTTAAGGAAGTGCTCGGGTATGGACAGCATTTAGACTTGGCTGTATGGGTCAGTAATCTTATCCACAGAGTTTTATGTTCTCTCTATGCTCAAAGCAGTTGAAGAGGGCTGCACCATGCCAGTGGACCTCAGGCATAGTCCACTTAGTTGACTGGTATAGAGATAGCTCATACATTTATGCAATGTCAGAGATAGAGAGATTTACCTAGGAGATGGTTGTTTGAACCATTTTAATTTCCTGGGGCCAGGCATCTATTGGGTGTCCAAAACAGGAAACATTTCAACGCAAATCTCATCATTATCAAAAAGTGAATAAAATCTTTTTCTCATTAAGGTTACTGAAAAGTTTCAGGTCTTATTGCTTTCCAAATCCAAAGAACATAGACATTCATGAACATTTTAGTTAGGCCCTGCAAATATCCTGGAAAGAGATATGAAATCAGTATTGCAATCTGGGTACACCATTAATCCTTACTAACATCACCGATGACAGCCTTATAGGATATTTATAGAAATTTAATAATAATTTAGAGGTGGTCCAGCAGATAAAAGGGTCTGTTTTAACTCTCTTTGAAGTCTGTAAAAAATCATATAGAAATCTTAGGATTGTAGGACAATTCCCATTAGAATGACCTCAAGTGGTTATTTAGTCCAACCTTCTTTTCAGAGTAAAGGAAGCTTGAGGTCAAATTAGGTTACTTAGGTAACTTAAATAAAAATTGTTTTGGATGTTTTTCTCATCTCTGTTCCTTTCCTTTTCTAGAAACATTTCAAAGTCTATTGAAGCAAAAAATTAATTTTCCATTTGCTGATTGCATTCTAGTGACTTTTTAAAAAAATGTACTTCAGAATAGAATAGAATAGAGTTGAATAGAATAAAATAGAGTAGAATAGAATAACAGAATAATTCCTGTTGGGAGGGACCTACAAAGGCCATCAAATCCAACTGTCCGGGGTTCATTCAAAATTCAAAATATATCATTAAGAGCATCATCAAAATGTCTCTTGAACACTGACATGCATGGGACATCAATTATGTCTCTAGGAAGCCTGTTTCAGTGTCTGTATTTGTTGCACTGTTGCTGTCCTCTAGATGAACACAAGATCTTAATATCCTTTTTACACTGTGGAGTCCAGAGCTGTGAACAATCCTCCAGGTGAGGCTGCACCAATGGGGTTTATCACCTCTTTTGACCAGCTGGCTGTGCTGTTTTCAGTGTGCCCCCAGAATACTGTTTAGACTGCTTGGCTGTCAAGGCACACTGCTTGATTCTACTGCCAACTAGTACCATAAAGTCACTCTCTGGCAGGCTGTTCTCCAGTCTCTTATCTCCCAGCCTGTGCTTCTGTCTGGTGTTACTTGGCCCCAAGTGCAGAATCCAGGATTTGTTCTCATTAAATTTCATTCCATTGCTGATGGCCCAATCAGATATTAGATGTTCTAGTCAATCTAGATCCTTTTGAAAAGTCTCTCAGTCCTCCAAATAGTCAACAGCTCTTCCCAGTTGAGTATCATCAGCAAATTTATTAAGGATGCATTTACCTCGTGCGTCCAAATCATAGTAAAAATGATAACAGAATTGGCACCAAGATTGAGCCCTGGGGAGCACCACTAGTGAGCAGCCATTAGCTGGATGTAACTCTATTCACTGCAGATTAGAGCTCAACCCTTCAGCCAGTTCTTCATGCAGTGTACCGTTGAGCCTATTCACCTCACAGTTGGTCAATTTGTCCAGAAGGATTCTGGAGTTACAATATCAAAACCTTTCTAAAATTCAGAAAGGTTACCTCCACCTTCTTCCTTTCATCCACTAAGCAGTCAGTCTTAATGTAGGAGGATAATAAAATAGTAACATGGGACTTTTCTTTAATAAACCCATGTTGACTGGGCCTGATTATTGTATTATCCTTTAACAGTCTTTCAGTGATGCACAGGATAATCTCCATAATTTTTCCAGGTATTAAAATTAAATTAACAGGATTGTAATTTCCAAAGTCTTCTCCTATGACTTGCTTGTAAATTGTGATAGCATTGATTAGCTTCTAGTCAGCAGGGACTTTCAGAAACTTCCAAGACCTTCGGTAAATAATTGAGAGATCTCCTCCTATAATGTATTCTAACTCAGAGATGAATCCCATCAGGTCTGATGGATTTATACACATTGAGCTGATGCAACTGATTCCTTACAATTTCAATGTCAGCAAATAAAAAGTTGCTACTCCCTCAGTCATGGTCCTCAGGACTTGGCAATCCAAAGCCAGTATTTAATATTAAAGACTAAGATTTAATATCTGCTTTTTATTGCTCCTGTTTGTCAAGTGAACACTTTCATTCAGTAATGGTCCAGCACTTTTCTTAGACCTCCTCTTGCTACTAACATTCTTAGAAAAGATAACACAACATAATACAACTGAAATTGGGGCTAATAAATCAAATAAAATAAGAGAGAGAGTTTCCAAAACTGAAAGGCCTACTTTGAGCTGAAGGTGCATAGCTGGGGAGCACAACCACACTGCCTGGCAGCGAGAGCAGAGAGAGAGCTCAAGACAGAGAGCAAGATCCCATTACTTCCTCCCATGACTTATCTACCTCTCTGACCGTGAAGTCCCCTGGGATATGTAGTTATTCTTCTCTTCCGAGAACCTGTAAAAGCAAAAATTGTATCTGTAATAGAAAAGCAAATACCACCTGCAAGGCACATTCTCATTTTCATTATGCTGCATTTTCTAAAACCACATTACTTTCACAGAATCGTAGAATCATAGAATCTTTTGAGTTGGAAGGGACCTTTAAAGGTCAACTAGCCTAAATCCTCTGTAGTAAACAGGGACATCTACAGCTAGATCAGATTGCTGAGAGCCCCATCCAGACTGACTTGAATGTCTTTAGGTATGGAGTATCCACCACCTCTCTGGGCAATTTATTCCACTACCTCACTGCCATTATCATAAAAATAGTTATCCTTATATCCAGTCTAAATCTCTGCTCTTTTACTTTGGAATCACATTGTCTTGTCCTATCATCACAGCAGACCCTGATAAAGAGTCTGCCCCTTCGGTCTTACAGCCCCCCTTTAGGTGCTGAAAGGCTGTTATCTGGTTTCCTCAGAGCCTTCTTTATCCCAGGCTGAACAGCCACAGCTCTCTCAGCCTGCCCTCGCAGGAGAGGTGTTCCATCTCTTCAATCATTTTTGTGACCCTTCTCTGGATGCACTCCAACAGATCCATGCCTCCTGTACTCAGGACTCCACATCTAGCTTCAGTACTCCAGTTGAGTACAGTGCAGACTGGAGGCAGGATCACTTCCCTCGACCTGCTGGCCATGCTTCTTTTGATGCAGAGCAGGATATAGTTGGATTTCTGAGCTACAAGGACATATTTCTGGCACATGTCCAGCTTGCCACCCACATGTTCTATCAAGTCCATTTCAGCAGGGCTGTATTCTACTCTTACATCCCCCAGCTTGTATTGGTAGTGGGGGTTGCTACAACTCAGGTGCAAGACTTGGCACTTGAATTTGTGGACGCGCTGCTTGAGCCCATCTAAAATTTCTTTTTAGTCTCAATCACATACTGGATATTCAGAGTTAATACACAATACTTTTGTGAATACTTATTTTAAGAATATTCTTCTATCAGCTAATGACTTTTTTATACATGGCCTGAAGTATGTTTTACTTTTCTCTTATATGTATCTGCAGAATACACTCATTTTTAAAACCAAGTTTTACATAAATAATTTTCAGACAAGAAAAGAGATCTAGAGGTGGAGAAAATCTTGACCTTCTGAGGTTCTTGGTGCTAGCACTTCAAGTACAGAGAACAATGTGCAGTGCAAGGCTAATTCTGATTATTTCCCTGGTTACATGGAATACTGCCAGAACTCTCTCAGAGGTATGTGGTTCCATCCTCTAAATGTAATGTGTTCTGCTGTCAAGGACAACTGTAGATACTGCATTATTGCTAATATGTATTTTACTTGTTCTGGGAAAAAAAAAAAAAAAAAAAAAAAAACCCACACATCAAGAAACCACGATTTACAGATGCACAATGGATATTCTGTAATCTTCACATAACTGTTGTAACTATTATCCTTTTCTCTATCTTATTAAATAGTTTCATCTCAACCCACGAGTTCTACTTCGTTCTTTTTTGGTTCTATCCCCCAACTCAGTGGGAAGTGGTGAGTGAGTGAATGACTGCGGTGCTCAGCCACCTGCCAGCTTAAACCACAACACAATTTTATTCAGTGAAATACTCAATATTATTTAATTTAATGGCTAGTATCATAGAAAGGAAAAAAATGCCCTAGTACAGGTTTTACAGCTGAGTAAATTGAGACAAAACGAGATTAAGAAATTCGTCCCAAATCACACAGCAAATTACTGAGAAGATCAAACAAAACAAAACAGAGTCCCAAATCTAACCTACCCCTTCAACTGCATTATAATAAATTGGATTATCCTGAAATAAAAATTTTTATCATTGAAAAAGAAAAAAAATCATTTTTGAGCCATACTGTCTCTAAATATTTTAAAACTCCTTTTTCCTACACTCACTCCTAAGATCTAACACAAAACAAGCACAAGTATAGGAGCCCTGATCTCACTATACAGATTAATCTTCATGGCTCAAGGCAATTGCTTCCACTATGCAAATATTAGCTACTCTCTTGTCATACTTTTTTTTTTTTTTTTTTTTCCATATTATAATTCGGTGCATTGGAATTTGAGATCCTGATCTATCTTGAATATCAGGTTCCTCTGAATCAAAATATTATGTTGCACATACTTACATGCTTAATCATTACTTTGTGTAATTCACAAGATTCTAGATTTTCTTTTATAAATAAACCCACTGCTCTGGAACATCAGTGGAATAATTTCAATTGTTTTTATTGTTGCCATCAGGTAATGGCCAGGAAAATCTTGTTGTGTCCCTTTTCTCTGTAGTAGATCTAGACAACAGTGAGAACTGTGGGGAGGATTTGCACATAGGACAAACCTGTAATGAAGGAAGACTGGTGAAACGAAGATAAACACTAATGAATACTTTCTAAGAAAACAAAAAGCTACAGTCAGGACTTCATCAGAACCAGCCTTGTTGCATACATTTTATGTTAATTACATTACATGTAGTTCTATTCTGAGACTTACGTATTCTTTTTGCCAACACACCTACACACCTGTGTGTAATGAAAGCATAGCTATGCTATGAGCATAGTGTTTCCAATAAAAGGTAGAAAAATAGAATTTCTTTGGGATATGTGCAGTCTCTCTTTTGTAAATCATAGTAGGCTTCATATTTAACCTAGAAAGATTGAGTGACCTGTGTCTGTTCAGCCATGAGAAAAGAAGACTCAGAGGTGATCTTAATAATGTTTATAAAAATCTGAAGTGTGAGACATGGCCAACCTCAATTCAGCAGTCTGTAAGGACAGGAAAAGGGGAAACGGACATAAACTGGAGCAGAGGAAGTTCCAGTCCAATATGGGAAGGAACTTCTTCACAGTCAGGGTGACAAAGCACTGGAGCAGGCTACCCAGGGAGGTTGTGGATTCTCCTTCTCTGGAGATATTCAAGACCCACCTGGATGCCTACCTGCGCAGCCTGCTGAAGCGTCCTGCTTTGCAGGAAATTTGGTCTCAATGATCTCTGGAGATCCCTTCCAGTCCCTCTAATTCTGTGATTCTGTGACAAACACAGAGTAGCTGTGCAATCATCTGTAGAGTAGGTTAAATTCACTGTAAAATTTGCAATTGCACAATATATTCTCCCACTTTTTCATAGTGGAAGAAAAAAAGATTTGATGAATACCCCAAAACGTAAACTCTGAAAGCAACTGAAAGTTACACTTTGTCATGTAGAAAATTCAAACAATTTGGGTATGACTAGAACTTTCAGGACAAATTACCAAGATTTTCTCCAAGGAGGATAAGGCTGAAAGAAAAATACTGAAATAAAAATTAATGAGATTAGGTTCCTGAAACAACAGTATTACTTAAAATACTGTTGAAATAATAGTTAAAAAAATAGTTCAAAATTGTCACACGCTTCTACAATTTGGAGCAGATTCTGTCTAATTGAGTAGACTAGAAAATATATCACTTTTCTGTATAAGCTGAGCAGTAAATTGAGGATAGCTGTATAAAAACAGACTCTTCTTTTTGGCTACTGAACATAAACCATAATTAAAAACAATCATACTTCAAGTAGCACCTATGCATTCCTATCCCATTTACACTCATTAATTGGAGAGACCGAGTGAAAATAACACAGTAGACCTCTTGTGCCCAAAAGTTCAAAAGGTTTTTGGAGAAGGTGATAAAGAATTATTCCACCACAGATCAAAACAATATTCATCAGGAAAATATTTTTCTATCCTCTCAACATACATACTTTCTACCCTTTCAACATACTGTATCCCTGGGTTTACAGTATCATCAACCTTAAAGCTAGCAAATGAATTGATGTGTCATACAAGAAACATTACCTATGGATTTCTTTTTTACTATTTTTTATTTACTATACTGAATTATATCACCAATACTGCACTATTGAGACTAATCATATCTTGGTAGAAGTAAAGACGGCAATGTCTTGGCAGTACTTCTAAATATTTTGAATGACTATTCTCCATAGCTGAAATGCTGCAAATGTGAAGAAATGCAGAGGAAAAACACATATACTCCTTTAATACAAATCAATACTGTTGACAGTTAATTTGGAATTTTTATTAGGTAGTTTCCCCAGTGAAGGTGGCATACTCCAGACAGATGCCAGTTCACATGGGAAAGAAAGAAATAGAAAAGGATTGCAGTGGGATTCTCTAGCAAGTTAATTATATAAATTTTGTGAGCTGAAAGCCAAATTCGATGATACAGCACCATCCAGTAAGAGCAGCAATTACCACCTAGCTCCAGAAGTGTCAATTGTGAAATCAGCTTTGCAGCCTTATTTTCCTTCTGTGTTTTTTTTTTTTAATTTTTTATTTTTTTTTTAATCCTGATACTAGCACTTTACTTCTAACAAAGGGAACCCTCTTCAAACAAAGCACAAACTATTACTAAGCCTAGCATTACTGTTAGTGACTGTTGCTCATCTCCAAAATTGGATCCAGAGCAGAAAACACCAAAAGGATACTTTCAGAACAATGGTATTTCAGCATAAGGAGATTACTAGGTAATTGACTCATCTCTGAGATCATTGTGAGCTTGTACAGAATGTAGTCCCATGGTTTAGGCCCCGACAGGCCTTGGTCTTAGATGTTGGTGCTGAGACTAGTTCTGCCCTGAGGTGATCAAAATGTGTTATAGAATTGTTTTCTACCTTCAGTTTCTGTCATGACCTTTTGCCTTACTAATTCTTTGTTGAGCAGGACATAGCGAGATTATTATTGCAGTAAAAGAAAAATATTCAGATATAAGCAAGTTAGTGAGTTGCTGGTTTACAAACATAGGGTAACTAATAAGTAAGCAAACAAACAAACAAACAAACAAACAAACAAACAAATAAACTCTGTGTTAGGTTAGTATTATCCTCATGTTCTCATATACCAAATTCAAGTGTATTTGTAATGAAAATGGAAAGCATATGATGTTTTCTGCCGTTAACATCTCCAATACACTTCTAAATTTATCTGCTTGAGCTACAGCCACTAGATTGCTAAAACTGCATCAGTGCTAACAGTAAACTTGTAAAATGCACAGGGAGTTTGTTTCAATTCCAAAATCATATGGTTTGCCTAATAATGAGAAATATCTGATGCTGGCTGTATTTTTAAATATGGTAGTCTTTTAGGTAGCATTTCATTCCTAACAAATTTGGCAGTTCCTCTGTTTCTTCCCTGAAGGGTGACTGGGAATGTTCAGGTAAGAAGCAATCCACTGTAATGACAGTTCTTCATATTATACTTCAACACTGTTGAAAAATAGTTGTATTCTTCTGTAAGTGGGTTAAAAATAACTATTTCTAAGTTTTCTTTTCATTCAGGTTGTAAAAGAACACCTTTAGACATTCTTGTTTTCAGCTAGAAGTCTTATTGTCAGTTGACCTTATACTATATTTGTCAAATCCAACCTTAATCTCTTACACAATGGCTATTCCAGAAATGCAGTCATATATCTTACAGTGATGTGAAGAAAATCTTATCCACAGTGCTGAAAATTAATGTGAATCACAGAATTACAGAATTATAGGGATTGGAAGGGACCTCTGGAGACTGTTCTCATCCCCGTGTTAAAGCAGGTTCCCTATAGTAAGTTACACAGGAAAGAGTCCGGGTATGTTTTGAATATCTCCAGTAGAAGAGATTCCACAACCTCTTGGAGCAGCCTGTTCCAGTGCTCTGACATCCCCAAAATAAAGCAATTTCTCCTCATGTTTGTATGGAACTTTTTATGTTCCAGTTTGTGCCAATTGCCTCTCGTTCTGCTGCTGAGCACTGATGGAAAGACCCTGACCCCATCCACTTGACTCCTACCCATTAGATATATATAAGCATTGAGAAGATCTCCCTCAGTCTTCTGCAGGCTGAAATGCCCTAGTTCTCTCAGCCTTTCCATGTAAGGGAAATTCTCCAAGCACCTAATTATCTTTGTGGCCCTTTGCTGAACACTCTTTGGAAGTTCCCTGTCTTTCTTGAACCCAGAACTGGACACAGTACTACAGATGTGGACTCACCAGGACAGAGTAGAGGGACATGATCACCTCCTTTGACCGGCTGGTCATGGTCTTTTCAATGCACTCCATGGTCTTCTGGGCTACAAAAGCACAATGCTGACTCACGGGGAACCTGTTTTCTGCCAGAATTCCCAGGTCCTTCTCCGTGGACCTCCTTTCCAGCAGGTCATCCCCTAATCTGTACTGATGTATGTGGTTATTCCTTCCCAGGTGCAGGACCTTGCACTTGCCCTTGTTGAACCTCATAAGGTTCCTCTCCACTCAACTCTCCAGTCTAGCCAGGTCTTGCTGAATGGCAGCACAGCTTTCTGTTGTATCAGCCACTCCTCCCAGCTTCATATCAATAAAATTGCTGTGAGTGGATTCTATCCCTTCATCCAGGACATTAATAAAGATGTTCAACAAGACAGGATGCAGCATCAACCGCTGAGGAACACCACTAGCTACAGGCCTCCAAATAGACCCTGTGCTACTGATGACAACTCTCAGAGCTCTGCCAGTCAGCCAGTTCTCAATCCATCTCACTGTTGACTTGTCTGTCTCACACTTCCTAATCTTTGGATGTTATGAGAGATAGCATCAAAAACCTTGCTCAAGTCAAAGTACACAACTTCCACTGCTATTTCCTCATTGATCTAGCCAGTTATAACATCATAGAAGGCTAATGTGAAGCAAGTGTAGGAAAGTGCAGTAAAAGAACATTAGTTATAAGGAACAACATGAAAAGTATTTTACAGGTGGTTGGTGTGCCAAACGTAAATAGAGTTAATATTTAATATTAATAGTTGTTCCAATAATTGTTGTATGTATAGTCACAAAGAGAAATAGCACTGTGAATATCAAATTCTTGCAAATTTTTCAAAATGTCATTTACAAAAAGGTTGATGATGAACAATTCAACTGTTGCACAGGATTAAGTCATTATGCAGTCAATATATCTATGGTACACTTTCAGTATAACATTACACTGGCTTTCACAGAACCATCATTTGAATGGATGTAGCTTCTAGACACAGACAGCATTCTGTTTAAAAGAGTATGTTCTGTTTCTGTGTGGCGTGCTATAGGATGTATATGACTCCATCATGCTTGTGACTCCCTTTCTTAAAATATTCAGAAATAGAGAGGTAATGTCTGTAAAGAATAACATTAGTAATGCAAGACTTATTTTGAGAAAGTGTCAAAAATTAGGTCTACAAGCACATCCAAAACAAATAAAACCTCTGCTCTAAAACAGAGCTGTGAGGATTGTACTGTCTGGTTTAAAAGACATTGATCTTTTCCTTGTTGCAGTTCTGATACCCAAGAAGAAATTTTGCCTTCAAAATTCCTATAGTCACACACTGTCATTAACTAGAGAAGAACATATTTTGTCCCTAGAGAAGACTCTGCCTATAGTGTTATATATTACACAGTGCAGAACGCATTGTTGGCAATGAATGATCATGATAAAGGCATTTGACTTGTGAATGTGTCAACTAAATGGGTAAAAGACTGACTCTGCAGGGAAAAGGAGAATGGGCAATTTCCAAAATGTTTTGTTCCTGATGCATGTTAAGCTTTATGGTTGTGTAGGTTGAGTGGACTGCAGATCCCATACACGCTTTTGCCAGAAGGCTCTGATGAATGAAAATTAGGGAGCAAGCTTGAGGGGGGAAGAATGAAGTGTTTTCAAAAGTATTCCACATGACTGAGGATCTATAAAACAAGTCCTTTTGAAAGTCAGAGTAGTCAGATGAAAATCCCCCACAAATCTCTTACTATTGGAAACACAGATTTGTGTGCATACATATATATTCACTCTACATCTTGATATTGTTGCTTATTGTCCTTTGCATTGAGAAACGCATTTTTCTTGGTGTTATGCATATTAAAAGGAATTGAGACGTGGCCATGTTACTGAGTTTTTTGAGCTGAAAACTGACAGCAATGCTCTTATGGGACAATACAAATTCCAAAGTCAAGAGAAAAAGAACATAAAGTAGGGGAAAAAAAAGGGATAAATACTTGTGGAGAATTGAAAAATAAAAGAAAAAGAAATGGCAGTTGGAGGACAGGTTGGAGTCTGATTGACTTTATATTAACCTTTCTACCTATGGCTAGAAGGTTCTTTGTAACACCCATTTTACACCTTTACACCTTTGTAACACTGATACCTCATCTCTCAGAGTTATCCATAAAACAAATTTTAAATGAATGTGTAAAAAATAGAAAAAGCAACTGAACAACATCATCTCTGAAAACTTTTGTCTTGAACAGTGAGGAAAGAATATCACTTGAGTTATTATCATTTTCTTATGAAACGCACTGGGACCCAGTAAAAATGGAAATTAGAGGTGAAACACACGGCACTGAAGAACCTTAAAAATTGGATCTCTGAGTCTGAGTGAGTGTATGTTGATTTCACTAATAATTTGTGGTGTGAATTAAACAAAGGGAATGACTTGTTTCTTCATAATATAAAATGAATACTATCCTGGCTATGTAAGCCTGGTATGGCTTATGAATATCATCTGGTGTGGCTTGTTATTATTGTTATTTTTTTAATTGTTGATAGTCTTTGGGACAAATTAAGACTTACACATACATGCTTGGAGCAGCCAAAATAGGAAAGATGAATCCCACCGTACATCTTTAAATTGATGTAAAGAAGAAGATCAGTTATTAAACTGGTGAATGACAAAATAAAAGCTGCTAACTATGCAAATATGAATAATTGACAAAGTTGAATGTATAAGCCTGAAATAAGAAAGACAGTAGAAGGAAAAAAAAAAAAAAATCACTGAACTTTGAAATATGAAAAAATTATTCTAACTGTATTTTGGATTGAATTTGTTACTGCTGAGGTAAGGCTTATAGCGCCTTCTCACTGTGCTTTTGTTGTTGTTTCTCTGGTTTGATTTGGCTTTCCTTAGTTTGAATTTGAGATGTGATTTTTTATGTGTTAACCCAATTCCTGTGTCCATTTGCAAAAAGAGATGAAGTTTGGCTTTTTCCACTGTGTGTAAATTGCCCCCAGGTTTTCTTACATAAACAGAGCTGTTCCTACACCATTTGCTGAGGATTTTTCTACAACCTTAAAACAGGAAGGATTATGTATGGAATAATGCAAGACATTGAAAGGGAAAAGAAAAAAAAAAAACATTTAAATTAAAGACTAAGCATAACAAAAATGTATTCACAGTTGAAATGCCATAAGAAAGAGATGTTAGTGATGTATTTTGAAGAAATTATTTAATAAGTCAAAAGGGATAGAACTGAAAGATATTGAAAGGAATCTATTTACATAGGAATTTTAGAGTTTATTTTCATTTGATATGCAGTTGATACAAATCTTCCATGGAAGTACTACTTTTCAAAAGTTAAGTAGAAGTGGAATAATTCTTACTGACTCAGAAGAATCTGTACGTTATCACAGAATCACAGAATCACAGAATTATCAAGGTTGGAAAAGACCTAGAAGATCATCCAGTCCAACCATTACCAATACTTCCCAGCTAAATCATACCCCTCAACGCAACATCCAAACGTTTCTTGAACACTCCCATGGTCGATGACTCCACCACCTCCCTGGGCAGTGCATTCCAATGCCTGACTACCCTTTCCGAGTAGTAATACTTCCTAATGTCCAGCCTGAACCTCCCCTGGTGCAGCTTGAAACCATTCCCTCTAGTTCTATCACTGATTACACGAGAGAAGAGGCCGACCCCCAGCTCACCACAACCTCCTTTCAGGAAGTTACAGAGAGCTATAAGGTCTCCCCTGAGCCTCCTCTTCTCCAGGCTGAACAATCCCAGCTCCCTCAACCGCTCCTCATAAGGCCTGTGCTCCAGACCCCTCACCAGCTTCGTAGCCCTCCTCTGAACACGTTCCAGGGCCTCAATGTCTTTCTTGCAGTGAGGGGCCCAAAACTGAACACAGTACTCGAGTTGCGGCCGCACCAATGCCGAGTACAGGGGGACAATTACCTCCCTGTTCCTGCTAGTAACACTGTTTTTGATGCAAGCCAGGATGCCGTTGGCCTTCTTGGCCACCTGGGCACACTGTCGGCTCATGTTCAGCCGAGCATCAATCAGTACCCCCAGGTCTGTTTCCTCAACACAGTCCTCCAGCCACTCCGCCCCAAGCCTATAGCGCTGCCTGGGGTTGTTGTGGCCAAAGTGCAGGACCCGGCATTTGGTCCTGTTGAACCTCATCCCATTGGCTTCGACCCAGCTCACCACTCTATCCAGATCCCTCTGCAGGGCCTCGCTACCCTCAGGCAGATCGACACTCCCTGCCAATTTGGTGTCATCCGCGAACTTACTGAGGGCGCACTCAATGCCCTCATCCAAGTCATCAATAAAGATGTTGAAGAGGACAGGCCCCAGCACCGACCCCTGGGGAACACCACTCATGACTGGTCTCCAACTGGATTTGATTCCATTTACCACCACTCTCTGGGCCCGGCCTTCCAGCCAGCTCCTTACCCAGCCGAGAGTGTACCCATCCAAGCCACAGGCTGCCAGCTTTTGCAGGAGAATAGCATGGGAGACAGTGTCAAAGGCTTTGCTGAAGTCTAAGTAGACCACATCAACCGCCTTTCCTTCATCCATCAGACGGGTCACAGGATCGTAGAAGGAGATCAGATTTGTCAAGCAGGACCTGCCCTTCACGAACCCATGCTGGCTAGGTCCGATCTCCTGGTCATCCCACACCTGCCGCATGATCTCCCTCAAGACAATCCATTCCATTACCTTCCCTGGCACCGAGGTCATGCTAACAGGCCTGTAGTTCCCCGGACTACACTATAGTATACCTATATAGTATATTATAGTATACTATATATATATACAGTGGTATACATAAGGGTTCTCAGTGGGAAGCAAAAAGGTACTTTGGGGAAAACTGGATCAGCCCTCAAAGAAGACTAACTTTGTTGACAAAGTACAGGCAAGAGAATTTAGCAGGCACTAATTTGTGAATGCTTGTTTATATAAATGTTTTAAAGAAATGCATAATCCAAGAGTGGTTATGCCCTTCTAAATCCCTTATTAACTCTCCTAGGTAACAGCAACCTCAGTGTTTCACACAAGCAATACCTTTCAGATTCATGCAGAGAAATAAGCCCTCCTGCCTCCCATCATCTATCACAATCCATGTCTATCAGATGATAAATTGCTCACACCAGAAGGGCCTGTATTGTTGATTAAATATGTGATGTGCATATTTCAGCAGTTTGCAGTATTTAAAGGCTGAACTTCTGTATGATTTCTGCTTTCTTTCCTCACTTTCTTTAGAAATAATGAACTTATTATTTAAGTGATATTTTTTAACTTCACTTTGAATCCTCAGATACTGTGCCAATTTCTCTCGCCAGTTACATTATAGTATTAAATTGAGGTTACTGTCACAATGATGCAGAAGACAGAAATCTGGTAAAGAATAAGAAGCTATCTTTCAAAAAAGTCAAAAGTTCCCATGATTTATGGCAACATAAGATATATCCTTACAGAAACTAACTGCTTTTAAAGGTGCCTTTAACTAACTGCTTTTTAGATGCCTTTTCCTAACAAGATGAGGCTAAAAAGTATAAAGGTGAAATTGAGTTAAAAATGAATTATTTATGTAAATGCCACATTTTACTTTCAAATTTCTAAGTAAAATTATCCATCAAGTTCCAGAAAAAATAGTGATAACTAAAAAAAGCAGATAATGGATAAGTACTATACAAGACCAATTATAGTGAATACTAAAAATTACTTTACAAACTCATTCTTAATCTATTCGGTTCTTTTAATTTATGTGTCATATGACTTTTAAATCTCTAGATTTTACCTAGTTTTTGAGACCTCACTAAACAGCTTATATCTAAGGGAGAGCTGAAAATCAGATTGGCTTTCCTTTTGAACAATGCGGACTGTATCTTTCCCAAAGACATTTCTTATGGTAGTTCTTTGCAAAAGATGTTGCTTGTGCTCTGAATATCTGTAGTGTTCAACCAAAATAGTTGTGACGTTGTCCAAGAAGTTTTTCATTAAAAGTATACACAATCGCTTTTTCCTCAAAATATTATAGCAATGACACATAAAATTGTGGTATTTCTGTGAAATGAAGAGAGAAAAGGATGAAGAAAAGGTTTTGGTAGAAAGGTTGAGTAGTAGCTTCCAAAACTTGCTAGCACAAAATCACCAGAACCATATCATGGTATCATCATGTACCAAGATGCCTTTGACTCACTCTTTCTCATCCCAGTGGACTGGGGAAAGAATAAAAAAGTAGGACTCGTAGGTAGAGATAAAAACTATTTACAAAGACAGAAATAACAGTAATGATAATTATATTATATTTATATATACATATATACACAAAAAAAATGATGTACAAATTGGCTGCTCCCCATGCATTGACTGATGTCAAGATAGTACCTGAGCAGTGGCTGCCCCTCCCCTGCAGCCAATTCCTCTCAGTTTTGTAGTTTTTCACATTATATTGTACAGTATGGAATATCTCTTTGGCCAATTTAGGTCAGCTGTCCTTGTTCTGTCCCCTCCCAGCTCCTTATGCTCCCAGCCCCCATGCTGTCAGAACACTATGAGAAGCCATAAAAATGAAAATGAAAAACTGAAATATCCTTGGCTCTGTACAGCACTGCTCAGCAACAAGTAAAACACTGATGTGTTATCAACATTAGTTTTCTCCTAACGGCAAAGTACAGCAACACGATAATCACTATGAATAAAACCTCTGTTCCAGCTGAAACCAGGCCATAGCATTAGTGAGAAAATCCTTACATGCCTGTACTTTATGACTACCTGTTACTTATCCTCAGGCTACAGTTTTTTAAATGCAGAAAAGAGAATCTTCAAATCATAGCTCTCTGTGTCTTTTATCAGTACTTTCCAATAGCAGATACTAGTTTCTCAAGACTTCATTCCTACAGCATAGTCTACGTGCTGCATTTGCAATTATTACTGAAGAAGTCAGTACAACTTGGCTAATGTATTCACGAAACCACCGCACAGATGCGTGGCATTGCTTGGGCAGAGACCTAGACTAGATGAACATCAGTCATTCTCTCATTCTGTGATTCTGATATCTACTACAAGAGGATTAACTGGGAGAAAAGGTTACCAGTAAAAACAAAACTGAAGAGCTGTCATTATCTGTGAAACTGTCTATTTGGTTTGTTTGGATTTATTATCAACAGCAATGGCTACAATATGGGAATTCTATGTGGAAATGTAAATAAACACATTAAAAAAAACACCAATAATTAGAATACTGAGTAGAAAAAATCATAGAATCATAGAATTTGAATTGGAAGGGATCCAAAACCCCTGCAATGAACAGGGGGACACCTAGAGCTAGATCAGGTTACTCAGAGCCCCGTCCAGCCTGACTGAATGTCTCCAAGGACGAGGCTTCCATTACCTTTCTGGGCAGCATTTTCCAGGGCCTCACCACACTTGTTGAAATTCTATTTTTCCTCTAACCAATTTAAATCTTCCCTCTTTTAATTATTTTAATTTATTTTGAAACCATTTCTCATTATCCTATCATCACAACAGATCCTGCTAAAAAGGCTCCTTCTTTCTTACAGCCTCCCTTTAAAAGCTGAGAGGCTTCTATCAGGTCTCCTCAGAGCCTTCTCTTCTCCATTCCAAACAGTCCTAGCTCTCTCAGCCTGTCTTGTTAGAAGAGGTGTTCCATCCTTGGGATCATTTTTATGGCCCTCCTCTAGACGTGCTCCAGCAGGCCCAAATCTCTCCTGTAGTGAGGGCTCCACTTCTGGACGCAGTACTCCAGGTGAGGCCTCACCAGCACAGAGTAGAGGGGTAGGATCACCACCCTTGTCCTGCTGGCCATGCTTTTTTTGATGCAGCCCAGGTTACAGTTATCCTACTGTGTAGGCTGTGAGGGCACACTGCTGGCTCATGTCCAGCTTGTCATCCACCAGTACTCCCAAGTCCTTTTCATCAGGGCTATGCTCAATGAGTTAAATAAATTAATTAAATAAATGAAATAAATATTTTTTTTGTAATGGTCCTTATATTAATGAACGGAAACTCACAAGCATAAAAATGTTTCCATAAAAAAAAAAAAAACAAATCAAAACAAACAAAAAAACAACAGTAAGAACAGTAATTTTCGGTGACTTTGTTAAGTCCTGAAATAACTATATTTTCTACTGATCAAAAATTAGGATGGATTTTTCCTAGCAAGTCAGAACTCTTCAAACAAACAAACAAAAAAATAGCTCTCACATTGTCTTGAAAAAGTGGGATAAAATTGTGAGTTGTGATGGAAAACACTGTCATTCTAGTGGTAACCTTGTAACCATCTACAAGTGATATTAAATAGATAAAGTCCAAGTCACACAAGTGGAATGATATCACTACAGCATTCAAGCTTCACATAATTTTCCTTGGGGGTATTCTGAGCTTCTCTGTTCTTTCTCATTGTTTTATTTTTGGTTGGTTGGTTGGTTGTTTATTTTTCATGGAATATAATGCAGTTATCGACAACATATATGATTATTTCCAGTCTGATCCGCCCCTCTGATTACTTTCCTTTATTGATAGTTCAGACTGGCAATGATGAGGTTGCTGACAGAAGCCCGAGGGTTATCAAAAATGATTTCATGGGACTGGGCACTTAGTTAATAGAGCAGACATACGGGTAGTATTTTCCTCTGTTCCTTCAGAGACAGGGAAGGACTCTGAGAGTAGCAGGAAAACACATCTTATAAACACATGGTTGAGAGGCTAGTGCAAACACAAGAATTTTGGATTCTTTGACAGTGGGGTGGTTTACTCAACACCTGGCCTGAGGTATGCTGATGGGTCTCACCTGTCTCAGAGGGTGAGTGAACTGGAGGTCTTGGATGGGGAGCAGAATAAACCCCACACAATTCAGGAGGAAAAAATCAGAGACCTAATATTTCACCTGGACTGCCACAAGTCCATGGGGCTGGATGAGATCCATCCGAGAGTGCTTAGGGAACTGGCAGAAGTGATAGCCAAGCCACTTTCCATCGATTATTCTGGTATCAACTGGAGAAGTCCCAGAAGACTCCCATCTACTAGAAGGGTTGTAAGGAGGATTCGGGGAACTACAGGCGTGTCAGTCTGACCACAGTGCCAGGGAAGGAGCAGATGGTCTTGAGGGAGATCATGCTGTTTCTGTGGGACAACCGGGGGATCAGGCCTAGGCAGCATGGGTTTGTGAAGGGAAGATCCCGCTTGATAGTCCTGATCTCCTTCTGTGATCTAGTAACCTTCCTGGTGGATGAAGGAAAGGCTGTTCATATGGTCTACCTTTACTTCAGCAAAGCCTTTGACACTGTCTCCCACACTATTCTGGAAAATCTGGCAGCCCATGGCTTGGATAGATACACTCTTTGCTGGGTAAGGAACTGGCTGGTGGCCTGGGCCCAGACAGTGGTGGTGAATGGAGCTAAATCCAGGTGTTGTTGAATGCTGTTCAATGGTCATCAATAAAGATATTGAAGCACCCACCCCACGACCAGAGGTTGGTGGAGGGGTGGGTGCTTCAATATCTTTATTAACGACCTGGATGAGGGCACTGAGTGCAGCCTCAGAGAGTTTGCAGATGACACCAAGTTGGCTGGAAGTGTCTATCTGCCCGGGGATAACAAGGCCCTACAGAGGGATCTGGACAGGCTGGATCACTGGGTTGAAGCCAATGGGATAAGGTTCAACAGAACCAAGTGCTGGGTCCTGCACTTTGGCCACAACAAGCCCCAGCAACGCTACAGTCTTGGTACAGAGTCGCAGGAAGACTGTGTAGAGGAAACGGACCTGAGGGTATTGCTCAATGCTCGGCTAAACATGAGCCAGCAGTGTGTCCAGGTGGCCAAGGAGGCCAATAGCATCCTGGCTTGTATCAGAAATAGAGTTGCCAGCAGGAGCAGGGAAGCAATTGTCCCTCTGTGCTCAACACTCGTGAGGCCGCACCTTGAGTACTATGCTCAGTTTTGGGCCCCTCACCACAAGAAAGACATCGAGGCCCTGGAGTACATTCAGAGAAGGGCAACAAAGCTGGTGAGGGGTCTGGAGCACAGGCCTTATGAGGAGCAGCTGAAGGAGCTGGGATTGATTAGTCTGGAGGAGGCTCAGGGGAGACCTTATTGCTCTCTGAAGGGAGTTTGTAGTGAGCTGGGGGTTGGCCTCTTCTCTTGTGTAACTGGTGATAGGAATAGAGGGAATGGCCTCAAGTTGTGCCAGGGGAGATTCATGCTGGATGTTAGGAAATACTACTTCTCTGAAAGAGTGGTCACTCTGAAAGAGTGGAATGGGCTGCCCAGGGAGGTGGTGGAATTACCAACCCTGGAACACCAAGGAATGTTTAGATGTTGTGTTGAGGGACATGGTTTAGAGAGAACTAGTGGTGATGATAGGTGGATGGTGGGACTGGATGATCTTGTAGGTCTTTTCCAACATTAATGATTCTATGATTGTATGATTAAAAAAACAACCAACCAACCAACCAACAAACAAAAAAACAAAACCCCTAAAATCTACTGTAATCAATTTTATACGTTATGTACATCTTCAAGTTCAGAGAAAAAGAAAATACAATTCAGGACAGAGAAGTCGCAGCTAGAAAGCAAACCTCAAATACTCATTTAGTGCAATATTCTGCATACGTAGTGTGGGACGTGTTTTCGTTTTCAGTGTCAAAAAGATTTCTCCTGTCCATTAAATCTTCTCCATCACGGAGCACAGTAGCTCTTTATAAGTCAGGTCAGTTCTAGACATACTAATTTATAATCTGAGTCTGTGAAAAGAGCCATACTTGTTTTATTTAGTCTGAAATCTGAACTCTCTTTCCAGTCAAATAGGAGCGTTTATGTTAGTCTCAATGCCTTTTTCTGTGAATACCTCAAGCACATTTCTACAAACTACCATTTAAAAATAATATGCCAATTGCCATTCAGTGCTGGCAGGGAAGGCTCCCACCCACTTACCCTTCTTAAAGGTATAATCTAAGTAGGACAAATACTGATAAGAAAGTCCTCACATTTAGCACTTATCACCGCTTTAGACAGAAAAGCAGTGGGAGGGAAAGATTATACATCTTGGGAGCTTACAACTCCTAATTTTGAAGTTATCAGTGATAAACAGTTAAAAGGGTAGTTATGGGTAGAGGTTCAACATAGAGGCATAGTTTCTTACATTTGTAAGCAATCCATCCAACTGAATAGGTAGAGACATTTTCTTAATATTTTCAAAGAGGATCTGCATTTCCAGAAAATCTTCCGTCTATCTGAATAATCACATACCAAGGAAAAGAATAAATGTGAGCCTCTGTAATTTCAAATTTTGTCCCCGGTACATCCCAGATTTGTCTTCGATTTTAGTTGGTTATCTTTTGTTGCAATCAGTTCTTTGCTTTTATTTAAATACATAGATCATTTTGATCATGTGAAATTTATTTACAGAATCCTGTGGGACTTATTTGTGAAAGGTTATATTGTATTCATGTCATGTCATTGAAAGATCAACACTTCAAAACAAACAGATGCTTCCGACACTAAACAACAAAAAAACCCACAACAGTAAATGAAAGAATTTGTAGGAACACGTTTTCAGTTCAAGCTTTTTCTGCTTTTAACATAATAAATCGACAATTCTCTGAAATGAAGTAGTTTGAATGTATTGCTTCATATGTACAGTATTGCAAAATATGAATCCCTTAATATTTTTGGCATTCCCGATGAATGGAATCTTCTGCTTTATCCTTTTTCCCCAATATTGGCTTATGAAGATATCTAAACTAGGTCAGGACAAGAAGCATAGAGCTTGGCAGTCTTTAAATCTCTGGTGAATTATTTCAGGGAGTACTAATTACAATGCAGTAGAGAAAGAAGGAGCTGTTCATCACTGCTGAAACACAAGTCAGCATTTGTAAATAGTTTACTCTGACAGCTCTCTATCTGCACTCCAAAGCTTTCTTTTTTTCATGTACTAAAGCCTATCTGATGAGAAATCTCTTAATTTTTTTCTCATATTAACTGTTAAATACATGTAGCCCTGTTTGATTTTTTCACATAACTAGTTTAAAAGGTACTCCATACTCATATCATAGCTGTATCCGTACCTAATTCATCAGCATTAATGGAAACACAAAGCCAAGTATTCCTACAGACACCTAGAAGTGCTTTACACCTACAGCATCATTTACTGTATAATTGGTCTTGTTCCATTTTCTACTTTCTTTCTTTCTACGTTCCTATTTTTATGTCTCTCACATATCTTGCTGATTCACATTAAAAGACAGAATTCCGTATTTTATACACGATTTTGCTCCCATGAACAAAACTACTTTAATTTTTTACATTTATTGGAAAAAATGGTGTCAAAATTGAGTAAGGCTAGTTAAAAAGACTACTAATCACCGAAGATTTTACAGTTGATGTTGATAGCATGAAAAGTGCAATTCTAGAAAAGCTGCAAAGAAATCATGCTAATCTTTAGGCAGTATCATTCAATGACTAAGTGGTGTCTGATATTCATTAAATGGGTAAGTATCTTATAATCTTTAACTGATTAATGATTAAACAAACACTGAAGTGCTACATTAAATTTGAGATGATTTAAGCAATTTTTAATCAGAGGTAAGCCAAATTATTAGAAGGTAAATTGAGTGATCTTGGGAAAAATAAATTACTTTAATGGTCATTATATAAGAGATTTCATTAATCTGTTCTTTTCAGGACTTTTTTTACTTTTCTTTCAAAATCTAATTTTAAATAATGGATCATCCTATCATCTGCATAGCATTATGAAAAGGAAACAGGAATTTAAAGTTTATTCTACCATTTCTTTTTTTAGCTACTAGACAGAAATGAACAGTTTCTGTCATCTTATTGAAAGTCGTTGGTCACTACAGATTCAAAGACAAACTTTGTGCATTTGTCTTATATATGTCCCAAGTTACCTGGCAAACATATGGAGTTCTTTATGAGAAGGAATATCTGCAGAGTTTTGATTGCCATGGTTATTATGCTCTCAGTACAACATACTCCTGGGAAATGGAAGAAGAGGTCCTTGGTTGTTTCTGACAAACTTCAATATAGGTTTATGGCATGCAATATAACGTAATTTATAATGCTGAAAAATAATTAAATAAATAAATAAATACAAGGAGAAAGGGGAGTTAGTGCACGTGATAAAAGAATAAGAAAGAACTTTGAAGGATAACATCCCTTAAGAGGGAGAAAAGTACTAAGAATAAAATTGAGATTTCAGAAGTTTTTAATTCTGTCTTAACTCTACTTTCAACAAATCCTTTTTTTTTGTAATCCCAAAAGGAATAAAAGTTAACATATACTGAATTTTTAAAATACAGCACGGTGAGTGGCATGGAGAAAACAGTCAATGGGGAACAAGCGTTCTCTGTCTTTTCTTATCAAATATCCACGAATATCAAGTTAAACCTTTTGATTTCAAGTTTAAAGCAAGAAAAAGTATAATTTCTTCAATATAAAATGAACAGTTGCATTACATTTTCAACACAGGATGTTGCAGGAGCAAAACTCTTGGCAAAAAATCCATCAGGACTCTTACATTACTAACTACTTCTGACAGAATTCAGATTAAGAATTGGAGATTATTTGAATTCTCAGTCAGAAATATGAGCACCAATATCCTTGTCTATAATATTACAAGATTCTTGAAGAATTTGGAAAAAAAAACAAAAAACAAAAAAAACCCCAACAAATAATATGACTATTTCAAGATCATCTATTCTGGAACAAACTAGGTTTCCATTGCCTGAAAGACTAAGCTTTCTGCTTATGTGTAATGGGCATATATCATTCAGAAAATAGTTCTGCTCTAGACAGAGCATTGTTTTTGTTTTATGATCACACTATTTATTTGATGCAATTTCAGATGTTGCTGAAGTTCTGCAGCTGTTAAAGGAATCACGGTTTCAGTTGGGTGAAATTTTCTGATAGATTTTTTTTTTTTTTTAATTTATAACATTTCATCAAAACAGTATCAATTATGAAAATGTTTGTGGGTATGACCCTGAAATCAAGTGGCAAGAACTGATTTTCAACCATGTTTGTTAAAGCTAGTCTTGTGTAAAGCAAACTGTCTATGTTTGTACTACAAACCACTTTGACTTGCATTTCCCTTAGGCCCTTTGTGCTCTGTCTGAGAAAATTATTTTTTTATGGAAATGTGGGGCATGAGGCTCCGTGTGTTAGCTGAGATTTCAAAACTGCTGAGGGAGAGGAGGAGGATGGTTCAAAGGAGAAAAAAGCCAAGACTGACAAAATTTTGTAGGTATGACCTTGTGAGATCTGTGTAAGGTCCATAAGTGCAGCATCTCTTCCTCTCTCCTCAGCCTCTGGCTGCCTGTGCTCAGAAAACTCTGCAGCTGACCAGCTGGGCAAGCTGGGATCACACAGCTAGGAAGGATGGAATGTTGGAAGAGGAAGTCTTTAGACATATTACATCACTGTCTGCCCCTGGACCTTGGATCAAATGGTACATTTCACCACAGGCTACTGCTGTTGATGCTTGCCCTAGCTATGATGTAGGTATGCTTGGATCTTGTCAATCTTGTTCTGACTCATCCTTGACACCTTGTTGCTATGGATTTGTCCAGCAATGATTATGAAGTGCTTGGATCTGACTATCTTTTTACTTGAGTATTATAGGAACACTCACTCGTTGTTGAGGCCACTGCCCCATCTGCCCTTCTGTCACACTCAACGCCCCAATCATTTTGCAATGCAGAACAGCCAGACCTTGCTGCTCCCTGTCTGTAGATCCTTAGAGAGAAGTCACAGAGGACTGCATCTAGTGAAAACTACTTAGAGCAAGCTAAAACAGAAACACAAAGCAAATCAACAATGGAGCTTTCTGAGTAATGAGTGTACATATGCTCAAACTTATTGCCTGGGACCCTTTCCCTACAGCAAACCTACTCAGTCAGTGACTGCACTGATCCACAGAATAGAACCATTCAAAGGCAGATTCTCAGAAAGCAATGGACTGTATGCACCAGGATTTCTCTTTAACATATGATGTGTAAAATTTTCCACAATTGAAACAACCAAAGAAAATTACCTCTTAGAATGTTTCAAACAAAGGGTATATAAGAATTCAGTAAAGGGAGCTTCTAAGTTGCTGTTCATTCTGGTAATTAAACACAGTTTCAAGATCCATTAAATGTTTTTCAACCTTATGAATTTCTGGTTTTCCCTCCTGTTTTTCTTCCCTCAGTGGGTCTGCAGACAATTTCGGAAGTTTTGTATTAAAAATATATTACATTCATAAGTTTGCTTCTCTTAATCACTTTTCATGAAAATATCCTTTACAAAGCCAAGATTTTATACCACTGAATACTAAGCCAATATTCACTGAAGACAGCAGTAATGTACTCTGTAAACATCTTTTTACAGATTTTGCTGTTTTCCCGAGAATGTAACCTTTCATGTAAGAATAAATTCTCACACCCTTTGGCTGTGGAAATAGCTTTCATTTCCTAGATCAATGGATTTCTGTCTTGTTCACTCTGCAGTCAAGATAGACACAACAATATAACACCTGCAGAGGTGTGAGCGCCTTTCATCTGAATAGAATCATAACTACAAAATCAGTCTTTGACTCTTTAAATACATATGGCTCAATTTTCTGTTTGTTAAAACTACAGACAGTGACCAAAATCACCATTTAGCTTCCAGTTATTTCTGTACTAGCAGCAGTAAACCTCATACAGCTTACCTCCCAATGTACTTGCAGGGAACCACAGGTGACTGTGCTGTCCACAATCTCACCACCTCAATAAGCAATCCAGGGAACAGTTTTCTGCACAGCTTGTGCTGTAAGTTCAGTAAGACCAATTTGGAAGGGAGAGCCTGAGCTCCCTCCACCTCTGTGCTGTGCAGGTCTGTCGAGGGAATTACAGCCTTGCTAGGTACACAAAGCAATTTAACAAATAGGTTCCAGGTGGCCAGACCTGTATTTTTACACACAGCATCTGACACATACACAGGATATTATGCAAGCTCACTCACATACAACAACATAATAAAATGCATTTTGTTGTTTTACATAGGTGAGTGAAAGCCAGATCTAACTGAACTGCATGCAAATGATTTTTTGTGCTTTGTTCTGTACCATTCTTATTCCTAGACATAATTATAAAGCATTTTTATCGTGTTAGGGACTCTCTGACATCTCATGGAAAATACTGACAAACTCTCAATACTGGAAAACAACCAGGCCCATTATGAATTATAATGACAAACAACCTCAAATATACGATAATGGAAACACTGATCAAAACAATTTTGCCTGTGTTTCACTCTTAGGATAAAAATCATTTGTATTGATTTTCCTGTAAAAGAAGAATGACTGTATTGACTGACATGTGAGTATCTAATATTATTGGAAGATATTTTTTAAAGTATTTTACTCATTTAAGATTTTCAAAGTAAAAATACTTCCTACAAAACTAAGCATAATATTAAAACTGTAAGGTTAGTTTCTGAAAACACTGTGAAATAAAATAAACGTAAGATTGTCTTTTGGATTCCAAGTGATGACAACAAGTATCTGAAGTGCAATGCAACACCACCAAACTTAGTTTATATTTATGCTGTATGAGTGCTTTGGTCCTATTTACTTCCATTTTCTAGGACTTTTACCATACAGACACCATAAATTAATCTAACTTTCCTTAACAAGTGACCCAGGCAGATGCAGGACAGCGACACCACTGTTTGAAGAAAAGCATTTATCGCCATGTTGCTGTACAGACTGTCAGTCATGCTGAAGACTGAGAGAGACAT
The DNA here is from genome assembly GCA_030625065.1 of Alectoris magna. Taxonomy (NCBI): domain Eukaryota; kingdom Metazoa; phylum Chordata; class Aves; order Galliformes; family Phasianidae; genus Alectoris; species Alectoris magna. The sequence continues at coordinate 70,243,446 of CM060560.1, forward strand.
CTAAGAGGTTAGATGTGATTAGATATTTCCCATACAGGGTGTAGAAAATCTGAGCAGAGTTTTGTTCAACTTGAGGAGCATGCAATCCCAAAGGATCACTGGACTGTGGACTGTCCTTAATAAAGATGACAAGAGCTACTTTTTCATCACGGTAGGCATTTGTTTAACTGTGAAATGTGCTATGTGCACTTTTTCACACTTTACATAGCAAAACCAGCACAAGCAAGGTAAAGAAACCATGGAGTAGGATTGCAGCATTGGCTGCACTGGGAGATCTGCTCCATGGGCTGTGGAGCATGCAAGGGGACCACCTCCTTCTCCACAGGCCTCTTCTGGGCTGCAGTGAGCTGTTGCTCCAGCCTGCAGCACCTTCTGCTCCCCTGCCACACTGACCTCAGTGCCTGCAGGGCTGTTTCTCATACATTTCTTTCACACACACCTCTCTCACACAATGTCACAGAGTGTTTTTCTTGCCTTAATGATGTTTCCCCAACTGAGCCCTGCAGTGGGGCCACTGGAACAGGCTGAAACTAGATGTGTGTGACACAGGGCATTCCCTGCCATGCCTCACAGAGGGGATGTGTAGGCCTCACCACCCTGCTGCTAACACCAGAGTACCAGCACCCCATGCAGATACAGAGAATTTTGATGCCTTCTGGAAAATTCCCACAAAAAAGTGAATAAATTTTACACCACTTCCTTGCATTTTAATGTTCTCGGTATTAAAATTGCTAAGATTGTTTGCTTTGGATTTTTTTATCTGTTACAATTTGCGAAAAGCAAAAGCAGGTATGCCCTTATCTATGATGAAAATAACCATAAAATTATGGGTATTAAATGTTATGCATTCTATTCTGTATTCTACAGATGTTTCCAATTATTTCTCAGGCTAAATGGTAAGGTGTTTATTAACAAAAGATAGGACGCTTTATTTTTCCTAATTTGAAGTCAAAATTCTTTGTAACAGTGACAGACAGAAATAGATGTAGGACATAACCTGAAATCGCAAGAAGCATAAATCTCTTAGTCACTGAATTCAAAAAAATATATGTATGAATTTTAAATAATAAATTAATGGAATTAAAAGACATTAAAAGCAACTAGACAGAAGGATGCTGCCTCTGGCTTAAAGCTCATGGCCCCAAGTTGCTCCAAGGTAAGTTTAGGTTGGACGTTAGGAAACACTTCTTTACAGAAAGGGTGGTTAAACACTGGAATAGGCTCCCCAGGGAGATGGTTGAGTCACTGTCCCTGGATGTATTTAAGAGCCGTTTGGATGTGGTGCTCAGAGATATGATTTAGCAGAGGGTTGTTAGAGTTAGGGCACTATGGTTAGGCTGCGGTTGGACTTGATGATCTTTTAGGTCTTTTCCAACCTGAGTAATTCAATGATTCTATAATTTAATCTACAGATAACATAAATCTGACAGCATAATTCCTTTTTTTTTTTTTTCCTAAGAAGGAGAATAATTAATAAGTTAGGACTAAACATAGAGTGAAGAGTACATTCTTATTTATTTATTCCTGTAATACCCATGACTCTAAAAGTGAGCTACCTTTTTAAGACATAACCTCAGTAAATGGTGCTTTGCCATCTGTGTAATTAATAAATTTCAGTAGAGAATGAGTTAAAAAAACAAAACAAACAAACAAAAAAACCTGTTCCCTGTTCTCAGGAATGAGGAAAAGGAAAAGCAGAATGTAAGGAATGGACGAGCAGAAACTGGTGGGGGAAGAGTTTAAAAATGACAAATGTGAAAAAAATCACTATTATGTCTCTTCCTATGCCAGGTGGTACAGTTCAGATGGTGTTTTTTGAGGTGAAGACACACAGGCATTGACCTTGAAAATCTAAATAAAAGTTATATTAATTTTTCCTTCGACATGAGTCAAATAAAAACAGTTCCTAATTGCAGACAAGGTGAGGAATTTCTCTTGGCTACAGTATTTGCAGCAAGACTGTTATTTGGGAAGAGAGTGTATAATTTGTTCTGTTTTTGGTGTGTCTGGAAGAGTGCACAGAGGAACCATAGTCTATAACTACAGACACTTTAGTAATAACATGGCTAATTAATAGCAATCCATGTATACTATATAAAATCTAACTTTTCTTCAAGGAGCCAGATGATCTGTTCATTAATCACTTAGAGCAAAAAGGATTTTGCACCTTTAAATCTCAGTGTCTAATTTCTAGATGATCAGCATTGTATGACTTCAACATCTGTGCACTCCAAGTGGTTACAAATGCTTTTTTAAAAATGTTGTGGGTTTTCTTGGTGGTGCTGGTGTTTTTGTTTTGGTTTGGTTTGGTTTGGTTTGATTTTTATTTGGAATTGTTGAAGCAGTTTAGCAGAAAGCTTATGTTGCTGTTTTTAGTTCCACTTTAGATATTAAAATTAACTTCCTTGTTCATTCAAGCAAACCTACATCACTAGATTGATTATAAATGGATTGGTGACAGCAGCTGCAGTTTTACTGGCAATGTTGAAGAGCTAGCTGGAAAGGCAAAAAGGGCAAGATTTACAAAGTGGTCTTGGATATGTAGTTGTCTTGTTAGCTGCCACTGGCAATTACAAGATCAACTTATCTGCTACTTACAGTCTTAAATTCCTGTTCGTGAAAAAACTCTGAAGAAACTTTACATGTAGTTTACAGCTGAATTTGAAAGTGGTTTATAAAACAGCTGTTCTTATCATTTCACTCACCTACACACTCTGATTCAGTAGGCATGCTCAGATTTTCTGGAAAAATAATGCCAACAAATTACTTCTCAGCAATTTATTAGGGACTGTATATAAGACATTCAAGATCAGATGAAATTCCCTTCTTTAATTTTTAAACAGAAGTATGAGTTTGTTCTTCATTTTCCCACTCTCTCCTTCCTTCTAGTTAAAACAGCACAGGCAGCTGTTATTTCTTCCTACCCTGTTCTGCTTTACATGTACTAAAACACTTGTTTCAACCAAAACATAACAGTGACTCCATGGATAAATGAACAGGACAATCACCAGTGCTCTAATTCCTCATTAACATCCTCATCACTGAGGACAAGTTTAACAAGAGAGATTTTCCCTCACATTAATATACCTCAAAGACACATATAGTAGAAACTCATGCATAAAAGCATGCTTTACATGGCTGAAATGAAGATTAAAAATAATAGACTATAAGAAACTAAATTTTATTTAGAAGAAATGTCCACTATGACTATCTAGTGCCCAAAAAAGGAATAATATTATGCAGCCAGAAAGACTTCTCTCTCGGCAAGATGTCTAGTTACTGGCGAATCAAGCATTTCTCATAGTGTCTCTTCATAGTTAGCTTAGATTGACTTCCTAGTGAATCTTCTGTATAGCTGTCTGCCTCCTCTAATAATCATAAAGCATGTAGTTCTTGTATATGTGTCCTTATATCACCAAGGCTCTGATAGTGCTACCAGAAGTTACTGCTTCTGCCCAGTGTCAACTGGTCACCTCCCTCTGCTCATGGGACCAGGAGCTTTTTCAGCCCAGTCCTTGTCTGCTGGTCCCTGCCTCGTCTGTATGGCTGGCATGGTAGTCTCCAGCCCTGCCCCTGCCTCCTGGAAGGACCTTGGCTCTACTCTGCAGGTGCCTCATCTCCTGGACAGACCCTTAGACACCCACCTTCTTTTGCCTCAGGTTAGAGCCTTGCCCTGTCTCTGGCTCTGGTTCACTGCCTTGCCTGGGGCTGTCAAGGACACCATCACCTGCCCTGTGCAGGTCTTGGGTGGATGCCCCTTGAAGAGGGCACAGACTGTGCTGGGGTCACCCTCAGCCAACTAATATAACCCACGAGTTTAATTCAGACTTTTGAATTTCACTGAGTACATGTGCATGATATTGTGACACTGAGTAATCTCAGACTAAATTCCTGCTGGAACTATAGCTCCAACTGGCCACTAAGCAATATGTCTGCCAAAGTTCTGTAGAGTGGGTAAAAGAAACGTAAGTGAATTCAGGACTGGGGAAAAGAGTAAATGGAAGCAGGTGTTTAATCTCCAAATCAGGCTCATGGTAGCATAAGGGAACAATTCGCCTATAGGGAGTATGTCAACAAACCCTTACTTGAAGGAAAAATGAGACAGCAAACTTCTTAGTCTTGAGCTGACAGAGAAAATCTTGGTTTCTGAAGGTGATTGCCTGCATATTTCTCTAACATATCTTTAACAGGCAGAAACTTGTAGGCTGCATTCAGAGTATATGGAGAAGTGTCTGTTACAGTTCCTCACTTCTAGGTATCCAAGTGTGAAAACAAAAGTTTTAAAGATATCACTGATATAACCCCAAATTGTCTTTTCCTTTTTCAATAAAAAGAACATTATGGCATTAAAATTGTGCAGTAAGTAATGTTGAGCTCCATTTTGAATGTGCAGCCAGACATCCATGGTCTAGGTTTCATGGGTTATGATGCATGAGCTAATATCAAGAACCACACTAAGGTTCCTCTTCTTTGGATAGCTGACCCTGAAGATTAACAGACAACTCCTCAAAGATCTTGCAACTTTCATATATGACATTAAAAGAGTTCTCTTAGCATAATAAAATAGTTTGACCATTTCAGTCTGCTCGGTATGTATTTCATGAAAAGTGCAGCCTCCTCAATAAAGGCAGCAGAACTAACTGTTGAACAAGCAGCTGTTTCCTCTATGAAATTTTTAGTTGACCCTGAGTGAGTGACTCAACAATCTCACAACCTCTGTAGCAATCTCACTGAAGTCACTGGAAGTGTCAAAAAACAGCAAGTTAGAAAAATATTACCTGTGGCATAAACTTCATACATAGTCATGTATATGCCCAAACACCAAGTTTCTACTATAATGCCTATAAGCAGTGTCACTTACTTCTGCTTAATGCCATGTTTCTGCTGGCAGACATTTGCAATGTCAGTGCTGTTTTCAAAGTCAATAAGCTGCTCAGAGATCATCAGCTCAACATGGAGCTTTGACAGCCCTCCAAAGCAGTTTTGCTGGAGTGGTCTAAATCAATAACAGATATTGAATACATCTCAAAATAGAACCATCCTAAAGGACTGACAAAAATATGAAAGTGTTACCCCAAAGAAGTTAAATATGTAAATACTTAATATACTGTCTTAGGAGGAAACAAATTCACGTATTTGTAAACACAAGGTGAAATTCCTCCCTAACAGAAGCTAGACGTATGACAGACCCATTCTCTTCCAGCAATTCAATATCGTCTTGGCTAAAGCAGGTCCTTTTTGAATCACCTTCTGAAAAGTTTGGATTGTAGTATGTACTTTGTGGCAGCAAGACGCCTAGGAAATGGGTGTGGCAAAGCCAAAATGCCTTTAAGTACCTGGAACAATATTATTTCCCCTAGATTTATTCTTTTCTTTAGATATGCAGTTCAGTGGATTTCTGAATTTTATCTGATGGCAAAGGAGATGTCCATGTCCATTGAATTTTTTAACATTTTCTACTTTTGAAAAAAATATGCTCCAAAATGTGTTTCTGAAATACACTTGTTGTCTTCCATTTGTCATAAATTCCACTCAGCTTGACAAATGGAATATTCGCTTATTCAAAATATTTTAGGAGTCTCTATCATTCTACTTGGTTTTACAGTTAAGGCATGTCTACAGATATTTTATTCCAAACTACTCTCCTGCTACTCAAATATGAATATTTTTAATGTATATTCTGTTTTAAAACGTACTGATGACCATTGTGACACTATTTTGATAAAGGGAATAGAGCAGTCATTTTTCTCATGTATTTGTTTGAAACTCTCCTGTCAGCTTATAGGCAATGAAAAAAGCAATGAACCTTGTTTTCTGACAGATCTGCAACCTCAGGGGCTTTGCTTGTTTAAGCAAAAGGTTTTTCCTTCATAAAAGATTTTTTTTTTTTTTCTGCTTTCATCTGGGTTGTGGTTTATATATATACATCAAGAATCTGGATGGGCCGGAAACTTACAAGTTGCTAATTTTTTTTCATTTAAACGTTGCACTTCAATAGAGCACTGCTTAACAGAAATTCAGGAACTACTAGCCATTCAACAGATATTTAATATCAGGAATCATTGTAATAAGCAGGAAAATCACACAGAATCACAGAAACTTAGGGTTTTGAATGGGCCTCTGCAGATCATCTAGCCCAAAGTGTTGCCGAAGCATATTCCCTACCATAGGGTACACTGGAAAGTGTCCACACAAGCTATGAATATCTCCAGAAAAGGTAACGGCACAACTTCTTTGGGCAGCCTGTTCCAGTGCTCTGTCAAACTCAAAGTAAAAATGTTTTTCCTCATGTTCAGGTGGAACTTCCAGTTTCCAGTTTGTCCCCATTGCCCCTTGCCCTGTCACTGGGCATTGCTGCAAAGAACCTGGCCCCATCCATTTTACTTCCACCCATTAGATATTTATAAGGATTGATTTAGGAAAGTTTAGGAAATGTTATACACTAATAAAGTCATGGGATATGTAAGTTTTCTGAAAAGATATGGACAAGAAGGAAGCACTGAGTAAGTCTTAAAATAGTATTAACTAACCAGATGTCCTCCATGAATCCTGGATATTTAAAACTCCTCTAGGAATCTAGTTTTCTTCAACTGTGAAAAAGTAAAATTACAAAGCAGAAAAATCTTCAGCTGCCGATAACAACCCAATATTTTGTTTGTTGATTCTCGTCTTTGTATCCCATACTCAGTGTACGATAAGATTAAGAGAATTGTCTTTTTAAAAAATTATTTGTGATAATGAAAATAACAAATTAAGAAACACTTTGCCTCAAGAGTGGATGAAAATCTACTGTTTTAAAGAGACAGACAATATCAAAAGACAGTGGATGAGGGGCAAATTTGATGAGACACAGTTTAGTTGTTGATTCTGTATTAAACTACTCTCAGCTACTAAATGACAGACGAAGTATCTAAGTCAATTTTGATCTTTAACTTGAACAAATTTGAATAGGTCAAGGAATACATTCCAAAGTAGATCATTGCTATTTTTTCTGGAGATGGCAGAAAATGGCAGCAATAAATCTTGTATTTCAGTTGACTTACCATGTTGCCTTCTTTTGTATCAAAATGAAATGATTTTTTTGTGCTACTTGGTTTTAAAAGTACTTGGATATAAGGGTTGTTTCAGGGTGTGTTTATTTTTCATTGTTTTCTTTTGTTGCCCCAAAAAAGTTTTGTTTTGTATTTGACTGTCTTCATATGAATTTAGTCAGGCAGAAAGAACAAATCAGTGACTTTGAAGCAGCAGCATTTTCCTGAAAATGACAGGACCTGGGGACATATAGCTCTCTAAAGATACACAGTCATCTTTAAAACTGATATGATAACTCTAAAGAATGTTTTGGTTTTTTTTAAATCGAAGATTAGACTTGTCAGATAGATAGTGTCAGAAAATCATAAATTCCAGGCCAGAACACCTAAAATTGAATAGAAAATTATTTGGCATGTTTCCTAGTACCACATATTCATGTAGGATATTAAAGAAATTCAGAGAGGAAGGTTAATTCATGAAGTAGATTAGGAATTTAAAACAAAAGTTACAAAATGGTAGGGATGTTGTGAAAACAGTGTAAATTAATTCAGTACAGGACCGCCACCAAACCTTCCAAACTAAGGGATCTGTTATGGGTGTTTCCACAACATTATACAGCATTCTGATCTTTTCAGTACATTGGAGCATTACTAGGGCATCACTAATTATCTTCATGCTTTCACTTGCACAATGATTATACTCTTTCAAACAAAACAGCAAAAATGTCAGTTTTCTGTGTCAGGATAATAAGGTCTTCATGTCCAATTTTTCTTAATGTTTCTTTTTTTCTTTTTTTTTTTCCTTTTTTTTTTATTTCTTTCTTTTTTTTTTTTTTTTTTTTTAATGGAGAAAGGTATAACCATCTTTGGTTATTTTAACAGTCAGCTGAGAGACTTAAAATAAGTATGTACCTGGAGGATATACATTAAAGAGCAATCTCATGCATTTTTTACCCTGGAGGAGGTGTTGGGTTTGTGGGTCACTGATTCAGTGAGTCTGAGAAGAAAGCAGGTGACCTGAACACTGACTCTTACTATAGATTGAGACTGAGGTTGAAGGGAAGCTAGTTAACCTTTGCAACACTATTATATACACACTATGTTAAGAAAATTGTGCTTCCTGAAGTTGTCATCATTCAATGCCTCTCCCATACGAGGGCATTCTCTTCCTGAAAAGCTAGTTTGTTCTATAGCAATGGCTCAAAAATAGCTGTTTTTTTTCTTTCCTGCCTGAAGTCTGGCTAAAAAAGCCAATGAGAGGTAACAACATCCCATTCCAAGAATATTAGTTGATTGTTTATGGCTGAAGTAAGCAGTGGGTCCTTCGTGTTCTGGGCATGCTTTCCATAGCTCTCTGCTGTTTATGGGGACAAGAGCAGGGTTTTACTCACATGCATTTCCAAGACTTCTTTGAATTCTACTGTGGGTAAAGTTAAAAGCATTTCTTTTTGCCTCTTTTAAATCAAACTTCTTTTCACTTGGGACATTGACATTTCTTCCTTTGTCCATTTATTTCCTCAGGTTTCTGCTGGTGAAAATACGACTGCAAGCTTTCCTCTCATTCCCTTATAGCCTCTCATGATAAGTGAGAAAGGCTGTGTCTTGGGAGATATTCCTTTCTTAATAACTCTGCCTCAGGGGCAGAAAGGCAATAAATAAAATTCTGATCTACCTATAGCTTTTTTAGGTTCCTGGAGCCTCGAAATCAAGACACATAATGATGTAGGCCATACTTTTTTTAAGTGAAATGAAAATTGCTAGTTACTCATTATGATCTTCTCTTTGTCAGAGAGGGAAATGGAAGAAAAATGAGTGAAGCAAAATCTGTGATATTGGCACCACCATACTAGGGATACTAATCTACCTCGTTCATAGTAAAGAAATCATGGTTGGGGTAGCATTTTGTAAGTCCTCATCTCAGAACTCTCTGAAGAACCATTGGAACTAAGAATCATAAGTAGAGTCATCAACTAATTATTGGTTGACAGTGTATATATATTGAAAAAGGTCAAACTCTTCTGGTTATGAAAAACTCAAGAAATAATCTTGCATAACTAAAAAAATAAAAGACTAAAAATGAAAAAATGAAAAAACTGAAATAGATTGTTTTGGAACTACAATTTTTATTTATGTGGAAGTGAAATGAGTTTGATGAATAGAAGCATCCCTGGGGAATCTAATTAAGAAAGCTAGTCTCATCTTCCCCACTCACCTAATTCAAAACAGATTTTTTTACCAATTTTTCTTACTGTCTCCACGATTTCTTTTAATATTACTCTGTAAACAGTTTTATATGAAATATCTCAGTTTCAACATAAGAGATGCATTAATGAAATTCAATTCAGTATCTCTTGCAGTCCAGATGGTAATTGCTGTAAGAAAGAAGAAAGTTTCAGAAATAGAGACAGAAATTTAGAAGTTGTACTGGGTCTCCAGTACCCTATCACAGAATCACAGAATCACAGAATTGTAGGGGCTGAAAGGGACCTCTTGAGATCTAGTCCAACCCCCCTGCCAAAACAGGCTCCCTAAACCAGGTTACACAGGGTTAGAGATAGGGTTACCCTGTCTTAGTAGGGTAATCACTTGGCGGGAAAAGGAAAGGGAGATCAGCTTTTTATTTCTGGAGTAACGTGGGATCTACATCATTAACACTTAACAATGTGGACCTAAACCTTTGCTGTTGTTAGAAGTGCCTGAAAAAGATGTATCGTAAAATACTATTTTTAAAATTAGCTGATGATCAAAAAATGAAATCTGGAGTGAACATGAATCGGCCTTTTTTTCTCTTTTGTTTTTATTAGGACTTTCTGAAATTTTTTACCAAAAAATGTAAATAATATCACCATAATCAAAGTTTTTGTTTCATAGGCGGAAAAACTAGATCCATGACTTTCCTTTAAAAGATTGACATATTCTTTGGCTTGTTTTATGGTAGGAAAGACAAAAGCAGTGGACCTTACATTTGGACTAGAAAGCAGTGAAAATAATGGTTACTTTTTTCAGTTTCTTCAAGCAGAGAATTTGTCTTTTTTTATAATAAGCTCCAAAAATATAGTGACTCAACACTTTTCTCATGTAGTTTGGTAGTTAAATTCTGAAGGTCAGAGTAACCCACGCCTAGCTCAGTCAGAGGCTGGAAAACACTAGATGAAACATTACATGTGACTCAGTGTGCTTTCTATCTGGAGTTAGTGCCAGGAGCAGAACAGTAGGTGTAGGTACTTACTGTGTTCAGGCTTCAGTAAGCTTCACTGTGATAATTAATTCATGAGACAAGAAAGGTATACACGATTAAGGTCATTTCATCACCAAACAAGTGAGAAATCTCTCAGTCTCCTGTTGTTTGTGTGTAGGTTGTTATTTGTAAGTCCAGGTTCAGAGGGGTCCTAGAAACCAAAGGCTGTTTTGAAGATTTGTGCGATTTGTCCTCAAATAAAGGAAAGAATATGATGGAAAGCTCCCTAGGGGTTTTCTTCTGCCTGCAGGCATAACCTCTGTATTACCTGAATCTCATTTCAATTAACTCCTCATCAGCTACATGCTGAACTCAGTCAGCAACCAGACCAGTCAGCAGTCTTCATAACTTGTGGCTAATAAACAGATTTGAGCAAAATCTAAACAACGTATCAGAGCCCTAGCCTTTCTTTCCTATCTGATTTCTAACCGTGGATATCCTGATTCAGCGTTACTTTGCATTTTTGCACAGTTATTTATGCTCCAGTTTGGTGTCTGAAGAAAGGTACTTTCTCTAATTTTGCTTTTTTTTCTTTCTTCTTCTTCTTAATATATATATATGTATTTTCCCATAGTGGTGAGTGGATATCTAGGCAAATGACTTATGTTTAGGTGTGCCTATATTGTTTTACTTTCTGCCTTTCTTTAGACTTGGAAGGTAACATCTGAAACAGTTTATCCCCAAGACATGTAAATCATTTATTACCTGTACAGCCAGTAACTACATCTATATTACTGTAAAAACATTTGACCCAAGTGACTAATTTAAATGCAGTCATAAAGAAATGTTTATCCAGAACAAAGTACCTCTTAGAGTGTATTTGAAAGCTGCCCAGAGTAGGCCCTGCAAAAAGAACTTTTTAAAATATTACTTCTAACCATGAACTAATATTAAAATACATTTCATTTACTATCACTTGAAAACCAGCCTCTACTTTACTGTCAGAGGTTTGTTTGGTATGTCAGGAGCTGTGATAGAACGTTGGCTTTTGTTTAATATAGCAGTGAGGACATAAGAAAAGCCTAAGGCAAGCATCGAATGTTATGGATCATCTTTGTGAATTCATACAGATCAGGTGATACCCCAGATGCCTGGAGAAGATGCCTTGAGGAGGATCTCCAGTGGTACACTATTAAATGATCATTTTCAAAGCAGTCCATAGCAACTTAATGCATTTCTATGAATGGAAGTGCATACATGGAAGGAAAGAAATAGTATGGCTTTAAGCTGTATCTTTTTGTTTGTTTGTTAAAATTATAGTGTTCTCATAAGCAAGGGGAAACACATGAAATTAACTAAAAACAAGTATAGCATTAATAAAAGTGGCAGAACCTAACTAGTGCAGGACTATGAATATACTTTATTTTCTAAGACTGGTAGTGTTCAGTATTTTCATTAGTAACCAGGAGAGTTTTGGCTGGGATAGAATCAATTTTATTCAAATAGCTATTATAGTGCTGTGATTTAGGAACAAAATAGTGTTGGTAACACACCAGTGCTTTAGTTGTGGCTGAGTACTGCTTACACTAAGTCAAGAACTTCTCTACTTTTTCACGCTGCCCTACTAGCAAGGATCTGGGAGGGGACACAACTAGTCCAACTGATCCAATCTAACCAAATGGATATTCCCTACTGCATGGGGTCATGCTAAACAATGAAACTGAGGGGAGCTTCTGCTTTGGCACTGGCTGGGCATCAGTTAGCAGGTGGTGCACAACTACACTCTGCATCACTTTTTTTGTATATTCCTTTATCGTTGGTGCTATTCTAGTCCCTGTTACTATTATTTCCTCTCCTTTTATGTCCTATTATACTGTCTTAACCCTTGAAGTTTACTTTTTTCCATTCTCTTCTCAACCCACTTGCTGAGGGGAGTGAGCAAATGGCCATATGGCACTGAACTGCTGCTGAGTTGAAGCACAACACAGTGGGACACAGTGATGACAAAATGTTAAAATAACACTGATCCAGCACAGGACTCAGTCCTTTTGGAAAACAACCTCAGAATGCAAAATAATCTCTTTTGTTTGCCGTGATCATCTGATCATCAGTTGTAAAGTTCCAACACCAATGGTAAGACAAAATGGATGATACTACTAAGTAGCCAAGCAGGTGACAGTGAGATTACACCAAGAGGTAGATAATGAGCACTAGTGGAAATGAAAAGGCTTCTCCTAAGTATAGTACACTGATTTTACAGCAACACTTAGGAAAAATTTAGACTAGTTAGAAAGAATCAAAATGAGAACATCAAAATCACTTAAAAAAATTATAAAATTCAGATGTGAGGATGGGCTAAAGAAATTTTGTCTCTGATTAAATTAGAGAAGACAGCAATTGAATCTTCCACTATAAAAGGTTACTATTAATGAGAGTGATCAATTGTTTTTTATGTCCCCTGAGTGCAGTACATTAAGTATTCAGCTTAATTTCCAGCAAAGGATACCTTGGATAGATCAGAAAACACACTTCTGACTATAAGGATCATTAAAAGTCAGAACAGTCTGTTTAATAGGCTGCAGAAGCTGTGTAATTTCAAGTCTTAAAAGAATTCATCGCAGCTCCTTTCAGAGAACGCCTGGCTGTATTTGAATCGTCCCAAAATAAGCTGATAAAGGATCTTTAGTTGGTTTTGTTGTTGTTGTTTTGCTGCTGTTGTTGTTTGTTTGTTTTTGCTTCCCCCCCCCCACCTCCCTCCCCAATTTTTCAGTTCTACATGTTTGGAAGGTTTGTACTTAGAAGATAAAATCACTTTTCTGTAAAGATTTTTTTTCCCATTATGATTTTTCAGGATCATATCCACTTTTTCCAGCAATGTGGGAGCTATTTAGTTTACATAAAATTCCCCCTATATTACTCATCTGTTGACATTGCATTATTAATAAAACCAGTTTCTGCTACTGGTAATCACTAAAACATAGAAAGTTTCTAAATAAAACTTGTAAAATAAAGAAAAAAATAATTAAAATATAAGTTTCAGAAACTATTAGGGAAATTACTAGAGAAAACAATAATTGATAAAAGCTACATGTTTAGCTAAAAAGCATGAAATTATTAACTACAGTTTTATATCATAAGAAGCATTAAAGGGAATCTTAATATAAATATGATGTAGGAGTTAGTGAAAAGGCTTTAGAAAAATAATTAAATTCCTGTAAAAACTGAAGAACAAAAGAAGTCAGCTTTTGAAACATTACCTGAGGAGGAGTTATGATGTAGTCAGAACATCATGTAGCTGGAAGGGTAGGAATAGAAGCTTTAGGCCATATCCAAGAACGAAACAAATAAGCTTTAGAACAGCATGCAATTCTTAATTAAATCATGAGTCATACTGAAACTATCAGAGATACAGGAAGAAGACAGATTAAGAAGAAATTATGTTTGAGTCTTCCATAATGAAAGGACCAACATGGTCCAGAATCAGCAAAGAGGAAAATAAAAATTAAAAAAATAAAATTAAAATTAAAAAAAAAAAAAGAGGTTTTTTTTTGCTTTTTACAAAAGCAGGAGAACAGCTTTTAAATGTTTTTAAATGATCCACCAAGATAGAGCTGGAGAGCAGAGCTTCGTGGTCACAGGAAAAAACCATGCCATATCCACCTGCAAATCTTGGAAGTAGTTTATCAGTGTCTTGCTTATAGTGAAGTGAATGGGAAGTGAGCAATAAAATTTCACTATATCAGTTTACTAACATAATAAGAAAACTCTGCTAATCTTGTTAGTACAGAAGAGATGTTATTATTTTGTCCCAGAAATATTGGTGCTGCCTCTTTTTAATTTCCTACCAGTCAAAAAAAAGGAAAATGATTTGATTAGCTACTTTACTAATACTTATAAAATATTTTTCATCTAGTATTGTGCAATAAATATTCAGGTTGCAGCCAGGAAGTCTAGTCAATGTAATGAATATAAAGGACAATTGGTAGGTGATATTACTTATGGAAACTTAGGGAAGTCAGTATTTTAAGAATTGCAAACTGAAAATATGATAAGGAAATACCTTTTCAAATGTAAGAGAATCAGTGGAATCCTGATCTTGCTGTAGATGTCCCTGCTCATTGCAGGGGAGTTGGATTGGTGACCTTTAGGGTCCCTTCCAACTCAAATGACCATATGATTCTATGATTCTATGAATATCAAAAGTCTGAGTAAGAATGTGAATGTGTCCCAAGGGTATATAAGTTGTAATGTCTTCCACAAAGTATTCAGATATGAGAAAATAATTTAAAATACTCAGACGCTGCATAAACTGAAGTCAGTAGCAATTATCACTTCTCTTCTTACTAAATGACTGTTAAAACCTCATATGGAATATTTTATTCAACTTTAATTTTCTTACATTAAAAATGACAGAGATATTCTGCAGTTCCAATATTGCAAGTGACTTGAATATTCTAAGACGTTATATTACAAGAGCTTACTGCACTAGGCACCCAGGAGAGCCATAGAATACAATTCTGTGAGACTGAGAATTGACATACAGGTTACGTAGGTAAAAAATACTTATTTCATTTATGTAAGGAATGGAGAAATATGTATTTGAAAAGAGAATAAATTTGAGAAAAATTCTTATGTTATGTGGAATGCATTTGAGAACACAAGCATTTAGAGAAGAAGGTGAAATACTGAGAAGACATGCATACAAACACGCTCACACACACACACACACACACACGTATTTTGAGTTTAAGAAAAGTCCAAGCATAGGAATGTAGGTTGCTAGGTACTATTAATGCTAAGATAATTCATAAGACTGCTTTAAATGTTCGACCCTATCACATTGTCACATTGGCAGTTATAATTACAGGAGATGATAGACAATCATGAAAAACAAACAAACAAACAAACAAAAAAACCTTCTGAATAAATCATTTCTTTAAGATCTTTAAGATTTCAAATCTTTAAGATTTGAAAAAACAATTTAAAAGACGGTTTGTTTGTTTGTTTGTTTGTTTGTTTGCTTACCTTATTTGATCTTTTTTTGTGTTCAATTTGTCTCATTTCACAATAAAAACACATGAAAAGAACAAATGGGAAGTGAACTCATTTACTTAACTACATTTTGTTGAAATGCAGCCTCTGTGGTATTTCCGCCATAGACAGATAACTATTTTTAAGTTTCTGTGTTATCACAGATCCCACTTTTCTTTGATCATTGTTATTTAAAAAAAAAAAAAAAAAAAAAAAAAAAGTAGCTAAGTTTTACCATCCATCATTCTTTTCTTATTTTGGAAAAGAAACTAGAGACAGAGCTCAAAATTTCAGTTCAGGAGAAGAAAGAGTTAGGACAAACTTAATAAAGAAACAAGATCCTCTGAGGCAGCATCTGCAATCTGCAGATGTGAAGGAAACTAAGAAAAATTATACAGCTACTTTTAGGTACCCAATCTAAGAAACTTGCAGTATATTTTTATGTAAGAAAGGTGCCCAGAATTCTCTAGAACATGGAGAGCCTTCAGCTGAGCAGCAAAAAATTCTAATTGTCTCTGAATTAAAAAGGAAAAAATCTGAAAAAATAGCACCTTACACTTTTCCAGTCACCTTTATAGAAAATCCACAATGGCATCTGCAGTGGAGCACAGTATTTCATCTATACAAACTGAGCTCATCAGTTTAGCCTGATATCCAAAGAGCACCATTAAATTACACCACAGATATCTTGCATTTTTTATTTTCCTTAACTTCAAATACTGATGATTCTGTTTATTATACTTAAAAGACTTGTATTCTTTATACATTCTGCCTTGTTCTAGGAATAGATTGCCACATTTGTTCCCATTACAAGTTATTAACTGGAAATTTGTAATAGTGAATCAGTCCCATTGTTGCCCTTTCCTATAGGTGTTCCCTATGAATCTGAACTTTAATCTTTTCATACTCTTAATCTTTCAATTTTGTCATTAGTATTACTGAAATTCAATATGTAAATGAACAATTTTAGCCACAGGAGAAAAGATGAAGCCAGCCAATTGTGGACTTAAAGCTTCAGGGAAAGAACAAGAAAGACTGCACTTCATGCACAGGGCCTTACATGTTCAAAGTGCTGTACGAGCATTCATTAGAGGAAAATGTCTCCTTTCATCCTCCCATGCTAATTACTGATAGAAGTAGCAAAACATTAGCAGTATTAGTGCATATACACTGCACAATATAGTACCCTATCATGTATTAATTAGCAAGAGACTGAGAGAGAAAACTTTTACTGGAAATTTTCCTACAGAGCAAAAGCGGCAGGAGAGGAAAAAGTGTATCAAAGTTCTTGAAGGCAGCAAAATGTAAAACCCAGATGATTGAATAAGTAAATCTGAAGAAAACTGATAGCTGTTTCCTGATTTGGATTTAGGTTGGTTTTTTTTTCACTTTTTTTTTTTTTTTAATTTCCATTATTGTCTTTTGTCATCATAATGAAAGAGGAAGTATTTTTTAATGATAACTTTCCATTCAACCTCAGTCAGCTTGCCTATATTGAATGAAAAGAACAAGTGTCTGCTGTCTGAACTTCAAATAAATTATATTAGTAAATTCTCTTCCTTTATAAACCTGTTTCTTATCCCCAAAGTGAGCTTGTAAATCACACAAATTGACCAATATGCCTTTCTCAGAATCTGTGCAAAGTGAAGACTCAGATCTCTAAAGCATTTATTAGAATTTCTCTTTCCCTTTAGAAAGTCCCTAACTGGAATTTTAACACAATTTTCCAATGGTTTGTTTCATTTCATAACACTGTGACAACATTTCTTTCTCGTTTGAACAAGTTTTTCCACTAATTTTCTTCATTAGTGAGAAATGCAAAACTTTTATCATAGTTTGAGAACAGTATCGGTTCATTTATATGGACAAAATCTTATTTTCTGTGGGTTTTTTTTTTTGTGTGTGTGTGTGTGGTTTTTTTTTAATTAATTAGCTTTGCATTCCACTGGTAAGTTATGAAGGAAGAAAACTGAACTGTCTTCTGGTGAAAGGGAGGGAAAAAAGACTGTTTCTGATGTGGTGGTGGATTCTTTTCCTGTAAGTATATAAAGTTAAAGTTAAAAGTTAAATAGTTCTTATTTCCAAACTCTACCAGAGAAGCTATACATAAATACACACTCTTCCCATCCCCTGAAAAAAAGCCCACCCCCCCCCCCATCCCAAGAAATAATGAATGACCATAAAAATCTTCTAAATAATACAAAATATTTTGTTTCAGAACAAGTGCATTCATTAAGGAAAAATACCAATTTTTGTACCTCAGTCTTACGTCTTTCAAAGTCACATGTAGAAGCAGCAGCTAAATTCCTAAATAAAATAGATACTTAGTCCATTAAGACATGGTTTTTCTCCTACTTTCTTCCCGGAAGTTTGAAATCTTAATGATGGGGGATGCTATTAAAAATGTAACTCGCATCTGCCTTCTGAAATTTTTACTCACATGAGGAAAGATGGAATATCCTAGCAAAAGTCAGAACTGATTAAGAGAACAACGCATCCACATGGAAAATCTTATTATCACGTATGATTAAAAAAAGAAATAAACAAAGATTTAATAAAATAGAGTAATTATGTAATGTTTGTGCACCCACAGATGCAAAGGTATGCCCAACATTACCAACTGATTCAGCAAACTAACATACTGCAGATATTAGTTATGCACACTTGTGCTTACTGATTTGTCAGAAGGCTTCCTTTCTGCCAAAGAAACTTATGTCTCCTTCCCTTCCCTCCCCTCTCCTCTCCCTTCCTCTCTCCTTTTTTGCCTTCCCTTGACTTTCCTTCACTTCATTTCTTTCCAGAGTAAGTCCGTTTCAAAAGGATTAACTGTTGCCAACTGTTATAGCACAACTTTTCTGTAAATGCTTCGTAATCTTATTAATGTCTCTTCAAACTACACGAATATGAGGTATATTTTGGACAACTGAGGAGGTAACACGCACAGTTTGTGAGTGAAGCCCCAATAGACTTACATCAATTACGTAAACAATTGATAAATATAAGTAAGTATCACTAATAAATAGCATTAATCAATATCTCTATGCATTTGAAATAACTGAATTTAGGACTCTGTATCCTGAAATGAGTCACCAGTTTATGGAGATAGCCTTGGTAGTTTTCTAGGTGGGATTATTTTCCTACTAATTATCAATCTTTCCCAAGGGAGCTCCAAATTCAGGTTTATTGTAGAAAAATATTGCATTATATAGCAGAACAATATCATGAATTTAGAATTTAATTTTCATCTCACTATCACACAGTAGCACTCACCTTGTTTTCTTCACTGACTAGAAAAAAGGTCCCAGTAGAGACGCTTTCAGACTTGCAGGTGACAAATATTGAATCTAAGTATATCAGAATGCAGACGAAATATCTCAACACCAAGAAAAAGACCTCCCCCCAAATACCCACCTTTTTGTAGTATCTTTTTTCCACATAAGTACTTGAAATTGAATACTTTTGAATAGATTTTATTCTGAGAAATGTAAAACTAATTAAACCCTTCTAAAATCTCAAGTTCTTAATGCTCAGTTTTCTGCTTGCAAAATGTACCATCTTAATGCACTGAGATTTTCTACTACTACAGCAATCATATTTTGCATTGAAGTGATATTATTTATTTATGACATTTCAGTCAATATGGCAACATTTTGTACTTTGGAGCTGGAAAGACAGGGAAAAAAAAAGAGGAAATATTCAGAGGATATATTCTTTTATATCATATATCACATACTCACTTGTATCTTATTGATATTGTTAGCATGACAAACCTCCAAAACATTTTCATGAGACCCCACCTAGAATACTGTGTTCATCTGTGGAAGCTGGTATCCTTGTCCAGAAGAAGGCCTCGAGGATGATCAGAGGGCTAGAGTACTCCGTGATGACAAAAGGCTGAGAGATTGTTCAGTCTGGAAAAGAAAAGGCTCCAGGGAGACCTTATAGAGGCCTTCCACTACTTAGAGGGGCCTACAGTAAAGATGCGGGGGGACTGTATTAGGGAGTATAGTATAAGGACAAGGGGTAATGATTTTACAGTAAAAGAGGGTAGATTTATACCAAAAACAGTATTTTATGATTTTATTTATAATATTATTTTATATAAAAATTATTTACACAGGGGGTGGTGAGGCACAGGAACAGGATGCCTAGAGAAGCTGTGGATGCCCCATCTCAGTGTTCAGGACCAAATTCTATGGGTCTTTGGTCAACTTGGTCTAGCGGAAGACGCCCCTGCCTATGGCAGTCTTTTCCAACTCAAACTAATTTATGATTCTCTGATTTTCTTTCCTGAAAGAGAACATTTAAATGTGTGAAACACCAATTAGGTAATATACTGAAGATTTTTTCCGTTATCCTGGTATGTTCATACAAAAGAAATGGACCTATTTTGTTTCCAATTCTCTCTCCATCCCCACTGTCGGGGGAGTGAGTGACTTTCTAATGTTGTGCTTAGATGCCTGCCAGGTTCAACCACAACACTATTTTAAGAAGATTCAAGAGACACATTTAAAACCTCATGTTACCATTCATCTTACTTCCTGAAGTATTAAAAACTGGACATTTTTATCTTTTAAAGTGGTTTTACTTTCATTGACTCCACATTGATTTTTTGAGGGCTGCAACTCTTTTTCTCTGTGGATTAGTGTCCAAATTGCTACATTTAAAAATACATATATATGGGTAAGCAAAAGAGGTGTTGTCTAAAACCAAAATTACCCATAAGAAGTTGTCTGACAAGATACTTTTTTGAAAATAATATCATAAAATTCTACTCAATTTTTATCGCAAAGCTATTGAGATCTGATGCACATCATCCTGGGGATCCCAGCATCTGTAATAAAGGCAGTGAAAAATATAAACAGCCTAATCACTGATGTATTTTCTATTACTAGAGACCATTAGCCAGCAGTAACTTTGCTCCAGTTCTGCACTGCACATAGTGCCGAAGTTTTTTGGGTGATTCACACGTTGTTAACTCTGGCAGTACAGTTCAGTTTGCACTTAAAATTGTGGGGCTTTTTTCAAGTCAGAAAAGCTAAACCAAGAAAGTGAAGGCACTGCTCATCTCTCAGTAGACTTCCATCAAAAATTACAAGAGGAATGCAAGAGGGAAGGGGACTTTTCATCTAACAGCCAGTGAACGCACCACTGAAACTGGTAGCTGGACTCTGTTCATCACAGGTTTTACAATCACCTTTTAAGCAGAGGGTCTGGAAGGTCCGATGTTCAGAGGTTTAACTAGGAAGCTGTGGCAATGAAAACAGCCTGTGCAAGTTGGGATGAG
Source organism: Alectoris magna (assembly GCA_030625065.1). Lineage (NCBI taxonomy): Eukaryota > Metazoa > Chordata > Aves > Galliformes > Phasianidae > Alectoris > Alectoris magna. Next base: position 70,263,973 of record CM060560.1, read on the forward strand.
GGGCACTCAAAAGAACAAGGAGGTCAATGTTCTGACAAGAAAACATTTCATATCTTCATATCATGCTACTATGTCTTGTTACATATGCAGAGAGCTAAGACATTGCTCAGGATCCACTCTAGCCACCCATTTCAAGTAGAAATAGCAGCTTATTTACATTTTAGAAAATATGTAAATAAAGATATTTGAATGTCATCTAGCCCATTCCCTGTCCCAAAGGCAGGATGAACTCAACAGGTGAATTTGACGTTAGCAATAAGGGTCTGCAATCAGGACAGCATTCTAGCATCTGCTCTAATATGAAAAGCTGACATGCAAAAAGGTCTAATCACAGCAATGAAAATATCCTTCCTGTGTTTTATCTTCCTTCAGAAGGCCAATTCCTCAGTGTGTTGTTGACATTCGTCTTCACTGCAGCTCACTGCCAGTTTAATCTTTGCTAGTAATTTAAATCTGGATAAGACACAATCAAAAGAAAAACTTATAAACATCCAGTGATTAGCCTGCTTTCAAGTATGGTTGTGGTTTGTGCTAAATAACCCTCTCTTGAACTCTGTTCAAAAGATTACACAAGCCAGAGACATTTCCTAATGGGCAAACAGCAGACCCTGTGTTAAGATGCATTTAGTTTCACAAATATAAGCTGTATTGTGCCAGGACCACAGAAAAGGGTGCGGACAACTCTTTTGATATTAGCACAATTATAGTCTTTGGGAAAATCCAGTTTTCCTTAAACTTTGTCATCCTTGGTGGTCTGAGATCAAGCAATTCTTTTGTCTCATATCACCAGCGCTTACCACTGCTGAAGCAGTACACACTTGTCCATCTGCAAACACGTATTTCCAGCACTACCGAATTCAGCAATCATGGACTTTGAGTATTCAGATCAGATACAGAGTAAGCCTATAGCTGGCCCTGGAATTTTTAAAATTCTACCCCAATAACTCCTCTATGCTGTGCAGTAAGCATTCACAGATTTACATTGTCTTCATGGCATTTTTTTTTTAAAAGTGATGTTGCATTCATATCCTAAATCCTTTAGTGCACTGTGAAATGCGTACTATTGGTCACATTTCCACATTCACGGGATTTCACAGCCAACGTAAGGCACCTTGACTTCATGAAATACATATTAAAAAGGCACATTGTAGTCATGGTAAAGTGAATAAAACCATACTCCCAAGGTTGCCTCTAATAAGGAGATACAAGTATAGCAAGGCGCTTATTTCTTTTTCATGAGAATATTATGAATTACAATAAAGAGATTGTGATTACATTCAGCTGTGCAATGACAAAAATGTGAAACTATTACTAACAATTTATATTCTGTTCCAAGCCACTCTATCTCATGGTTGAAAAATTCCTCTAAATCTGCCAAGGGTCCTCCATGCACTTCATAGTATTGACTTCCTCCAACTCAGTAATTGTGAGCAATCTTGCCATCAATATATATATACAACATTCCTATGACATCTACAGCAACTGTTTACACAGAGAATTAATATTAGGAGGGTGACATATTTTTAGTCAAGTTTTATTACAATTTTGCTGCAGGAAACTTCAGAGGCATGGCACCACTGTAAAATGATACAGCTCCTTGTAGAAGATCATCTGCTATTCTGTGTAACAGCACTTAAAGGACTACTATGTTAAGTAGCCACTAAGAGCATAATTAACAGTTTCACTTAGTGCTACTTTTATAATCTCAGAGCCAAATTAGATTTGTATTCCAAGACATTACTTCCAAAACCATATATCAAAGTGAAATGTTCCTTGGCCATCTTCTAATGAGCTGCCAACTGCTAGTTGCTTCTAGAAAGTGGAAATCAACATCCAAGAATGCTTAATGGAGAAGAAAACAACAACAACAACTTCACGAGAAATGAAGAAACAAAACAAACAAAAACAAACAAGGATCACCATAGCCTGAAATTTGTGATGATATTTTCTCTACATACCTAAGTTTACCTTTACTTCTTGTTGCATTAGCTACCTGTAAATGTTCTAAAGCACTGCCAAATAATTGGCTTGAATCTAACAATTCACTACTTTTCAGCGACTTCAAGACATTTGTCCACACAAAATCCTGCGAGATCAGATCATCATATGGGTTTCTCTCGATCCAAATCTGACAATGCTACATCATTTTATGCCAATTGGCATCTTCTGCATTAGATTTTGCAAACCGTAACTGCAAAGTTTGGGTGTGTATTATCCCTGACGCTGAATAGGCAAATACATGTTCCATATAATAAACTGTTGTCTGTCTATATATTTTGTCTTAGTAGCTAGGCAGATCAGAAACTCAGGCATCTGCTCTATCAGATCAGCTTTAGAATTTGCTACAGTCCCTAGAGGATTTGGCATCTTCTAAAAAAATCAAGGATTTATGAGACATAAATACCATATTATGGCTTTAACAAATGATTTTTTTTTTTCCCCACCAATGATCCTATCCAGTCTGGGAACTGAAGAACACTATTGGATAAAAAACAAATACTGTAATAGACTGCCTGAAGGGAGTCATACCAGCGATAGAAAAGAGGGAAGAACTTTTCCATACATTGTCATAAAATCTTAAATTATACCTTTGCTTAAATATTGTGATTGTGATTGTTTGTTTGTTTTGAATATTGTTTGGGTCTCAATGAATACTAAAAATTGGCATTCTCGATAACCTTGTTAATTGCACAGAATTTCATGTTATGCAGAATATCTAAGGAAAGAAAAAGAAAAGCTTAAATTAATGTAATAAAAGAATTTGCATGTTTTATGGAAGTCACAGTAGTTTATATCAGCTGAGAATCTACCACACAAAATGAGGGTGACTAATAGCTGTGAAGTACAGTTCCTTTTGTTAATTGTGGAAGGCACAAAATTGATACTTTTAGAAGCAACGTTGTAAGAGGCAACTTATGTGTACCTGACATGAATGGCGTGAGACATTGAACTCTGAAGTGCTGCTTTTCCTTGCTTCCGTACCTGTGCATTGTCTTATATTTTACTGATATCTTGTGTATATCTGTTTTTTCTTTTCCTTTATTTAAGTAAGATGATTTCTCCTTTATATGGCCTGTTTGTTCACCTTGATATTTTTAGGGTCTGAACATTTATTCTGGGAATATGTTTTGTTTGTCAGGATGAATCATGCTCATCCCCTTTCATATAAGTACATAAGCAGAACAGAAATGTCCTTTATGTCTTCAGAGCAGGAAAACATTCTCTTGGCTGCATGCAATTTCTTTCGCTTAATAGAGCTCTTATCTGAGGTGAACGAAAAACAGGAGCCACTTTTTGACACTTGTACAGGTGGGTTTTCTATTGTTTTGTTCTGTTAATTCCTATGGAGACTGTCTTTACTACATTCACATATCTTTTATGATCTGCAGACTAAAGCAAAAGCTGTTGGGTTCCTTACTGCTTAGTAAAATGTGCACTTATATATTCTTACATATTTTCTTGATTCTCGAATTGAGATCTTAATGTTCTGTGCATGACCATACATTGTTTTGTAGACAAAGTTATATGTCTTCACTGGGAAGTTTTTTTTTCAAGATATTTCGGATAACATAGATTTTTTTTTTTTTTTGTATTATTATGCATCTGTTTTGTATGCAGATAACATTTAATTTAGTTGCGTCTGTATTTCCCTCAAACTGAAATATATGTATGGTTGCTGTCTTAACATAAATCCTTCTTGCACAAAAGAACAGTGATACTTGCACATACTTAAAACAGGCACATACATGCTATGCATACACACAATGAACAGGAAAAAAGTATTTCCTAAATATACTGCCCCATGCCAACATCATTAAGTTTGACAAGGCCAAGTACAAGGCCCTGCACCTGGATCAGGGCAACCCCAAGCACAGGTATAAGTTGGATGGAGAATGGCTTGAGAGCAGTCCTGAGGAAAAGGATTTGGGGGTATTGTTTGATGAAAGACTTAACACGAGCTGGCAATGTGCACTTCCAGCCCAGAAGGCCAACTGTATCCTGGGTTACATCAAGAGAAGCGTGACAAATGGATCAAGGGAGATGTTTCCATCCCTACACTCTGCTTTCATGAGACTCTACCTGGAGTATTGTACCCAGTTCTGGGGCTCCCAACAGAAGAATGTCATGGAATTGTTGGAGCAGATCCAGACATGGGCCACAAAGATTATCAGAGTGCTGGAGCACTTCCCCTGTGAGAGAGAGACAATAGAGAAGGCTCCTGAGGGACCTTCTAGCAGCATTCCAGAACCTGAAGGGGGCCTAAAGGAAGGCTGGGGAGTTAGGTTGTGACAGGATGAGGGGAAATAGCATTAAGCGGAAAAGGATAGACTTAGAGTAGATATTAGGAAAAAAATCTTTACTGTGAGGATGGTGAGACATTGGAACAGGTTGCTCAGAGAGGTTGTGAATGCCCCCGCCCTGGTAGCACTCAAGGCCAGGCTGGATGGGGCTTTGAGCAACCTGGTCTAGTGGGAGGTGTCCCTTCCTATAGCAGGGAGTTGAAACTAGATGATGTTAAAGGTCCCTTCCAACTAAAACCATTGTATGGATGATAGATGATGACCCACTACATCACTGTGCTCAGATCCACTGTCTGGTCTCCATTAACGTTCAGTTGGATGCTATTTCTTTCTGCATGGAGCAATTCGGTGACACAGCTTTGCTTCATCTGTACTTCCATGTCAGACACCATTTTGTTCCTCTGCTGTCACCAGTCGCATAAAAACAAAATGTTAAAGAGTATTGGTGAGAAGGTTCAACTTGTACTGCCATATCATCAACATCTTCTTCTGATGTGGGCCAGCATAATAAAATAGGATACATTATTTTCAGAGATTTTTTATTTCAGTCCTGGTCACAATATGTTAGTACTTAATTTCTCCTCTTAAATTGGATTAAAATTTCTTGAGTAAAATAAATTGATTCCTTAAAAACGTCTCTGAAATAAAGTGGAAGAAACCATGTTCATGTTTATCCATCCTTTCTTGTGAAATACTCCAAACATATTCTGAAGAGGATGTGCAAAGATGGGGAGATGAGAATGGGAAAGCAAAATATGTCAGAGAAAATACATATACTTCTATTCACATTTTACTGTTTTTTAACTATGTGGCAATTACACCAAAACTTAATTATTAATAATTAATAAGTAATAATAAATAAATAAATAAATTACAATAATTAAAATATAAAACTTGATATATATAAATAAAATATTATTGTTTTAATATTTTAATATAATTATATAATATAACATAATATATAATAAAAATAATGATTATAATTATTATAATTATAATATGATTATAATTATTTTAAATGTTGTGTAAATTACTAGCAGTCCGTCTCCCCTGTTGTTTGTGAAGTAGACTCACGAGGGCATCATCTTCAGCTAGTGTAAATCACCACAGCCCCATGGAGTTACAGAGTTTGAAAACAATTATATTTTTGAATGTTCACTGTCCTGAGTATATACTGAAATCACAGGCAGACTCTGAAATATAGTTTGCAGCCTTTCTATCATGTCTTGCTTTTTCCATTGGTTCTGGCTGAACATGAGATACTAACCTCGCGTAAGTAAGATATGGAAGGATCAGAGATAAGAAGGAAATGTGTAATGCATATGCATTGGTTCACTGCACAAGAGTGATCAGATGAATACTTTATAAGTTTAATTTATAAGTCCGTCTTGACTGTATTGCTTAAGTTCAAAGTTCACATATCCTGTATGGCATATTCAACTTGGTACAACACGCAAGAAATTTTTTACAAAAGAATGTACATCTCATGAACATTTTGCAGAGTAAAATGATCCCAGATGGAAAAGTATAAAAAGAAGAACCTTCTATGATCTTCTGGAGTGTGTTCACTCATTTCCTTCAATTCTTCTCCTCTTTGTTTAAAAAAATAATACATAAAAATATTTTTGCCCAATTTGTTACAAAATTACTGTTAATCTCTTGTTTTAAAAGTTGCTGCTATCATGTATATCGAACAGTCGAGACAGAGCAACTCAGCTTTGATTATATTATCAGTAGATCTATTGCAATTCACATCTGTATTGCTTTCTTGAATCATCATTCTCTGTACAGCAGGCAGAAGAAAGTATATGAATTAATTTCTTGAAGAAGTGACAATGAGACAATCTGTATTGCAGAGGGACACCTCCAAAAGCGTACCCAAAAGACAGCACCCTTAGAAACTGTACATTCTAATCTTAGAGAAATCTGTGCTTTCTCAATTACAAGTTTCCCAATAAAAAATGTTACGTGGTGCCTGAAAACAAACAGGAACAAAATCTTAAGAAGGTATGACATTCTTAAGTTAATTGTTTGCATTAATTTTCAGGTCAAAAAAGAACTAACCGTATGTTGAGAAAGACTCTCAGCTTCTCAAGCAATAGTTAGCTGATTCATAACCATTGCCTTCATAAATACAGAAAATAAATAAAGTTAATAGTAGAAAATATCGTGGACATCTCTCCTCAGCCTGTGGCAAAAAGGATGACGGAAACTAAAACTAAAGGCAAGTGTTGTGTTTATAAGAGCATGTATCTGTCTCACTGATGAGACATTCCCTCAACAATAACTGCAACTAAAAAGAATATATTGCCCCAAATCTTTTCCAAATCAAATACATTCTTATAATTTGTTTTAGATTTATGGTTTTGGGTTTTTTTTTCCTTCTCCAAGCTTGGACATATTGAAAAAGTGATTCAATTTTGCTTTCTAGTCAAATTACTTTCTATAGTTTTCATACTTTAGTTAAGATTTTGCTGAAAATTCTACAAGGGAATTTTTACCTAAAGAAAACTATATATGGCAGTTCATCTTTTTGTTGTTTGGGTTTTCTTTGTTTGTTTGTTTGTTTGTTTGTTTGTTTGTTTTGTTTTTTGTCTGTTTGTTTTCCTTGAGGTAGATATTAAACAAAATTTGGCAGTATAATACCTTTTCTAAGGGAACATTGAAGAATTAAAATCTTCGTGGACACAAGACTATAAACCCAAGCTCATGTAGTTACAATAAAGTATATTTAATCATAGATCTAGTAGATCTGTTTTAGCTCTTTCATAAAACATCTAGATAATTATCCAAATAAAATCAATGAGAACACCTCCACACAAAAATCAGAATAAGGATGCTAACTCCTATGAATCATTTAAGTAATATGGACCTCTTATGACAGCTCTACCAGCTGCTGCATCTTGTGAAAAAAAAACATAAATCTTTTCTGGTTCTTTACTTACTTTTAAAGTAGAGTACAGAGAATATTGGATATTAAAAAAAAATGTTCTTCTCCAGAGGGTGGTTGGGCACTGAAAAAGGCTCCCCAGGGAAATGGTCACTGCCCCAAAGCTGCTGCAGTTCAAGAAGCATCTGGATAACGCTATCAGACATACAGTATGACTCTTGAGTGGTCCTGTGTAAAGCTGGGAGTTGCACTAGATGATCCTTATAGGTCTCTTCCAATTCAGGATTGATTGCATGAATGAAAATGACCCAAGCTATCCTAAAAGAGATCCTAAAGAGATCCTAAAGCTCAAACAGCAAAGGCATGGCTTGGGTCTTCACACCTGTGCAGAGTAACATGATTGTCCACATGCAGTTTTAGATTTTGATTCTTTGTTTCAGATACAGAAACTGTACTCAGTGAAGATTTTGTGATGGTTCTGAGCCCATGAAAATTAAAAGTAAATTCAAATTCAGGAATCTGAAAAATAGTTGAGCTGAGAGTGCCCCTAGAGAAGATTACTTTTTCTGTTTCTACTGGTGAAGGCAGAACACCGTTTTTTATTTTATCAAAATGAGGATAAAAATCTTGCAGCAGAATATTTTGGAGTTTTTAGTCCTTTGGAGAAGAATGATTTTTCCTGTGGAACAACTGTACTACACACTCTCTGCAATATACAGATTAAAATACATGAGGCAATTATGTATTCAAGGGCATAAGATATGCATGATGGAATAAAGGACAGAAGTCACAGTAGCACAAAGTAAAGGTGATCCTCTTAACATCTCTCAGATCTGGGAGATGTGAGGAGGGAAGCTTCTTTTATAAGAAAAGGTCATTTCATTAAAGCAGTCTACAGCTGTTCTTCTAGGCAAACTCCTCTGCCCTCTGCATTTCTTCCACACTCTCCCATTAGTATCCTTAGCACTTGAAATCAGGTAAGAGAAAATGTTTATTCTGGAATGCTGAATGATTGGGTTTCCATTATTTTTCTTACCAAAAAACCTAACAAGCATTAAATGTAAAAGAAATGTATTATGAACACATAGCTCAATACAATGTGCACATATATACATCCATAGTATTTCCTATATTAAATAATGAATTAATTAAAAATATCTTAATACAAATACAATGTGATAAATTATATAAAGCTTAGAAAGAGTAGTCATCGCTCAACAAACATTTAAATATTGTTGCATATTATTATGTCTCTGACCAATTCTGATATGACCATGTAATAATTTTTAATTATATAGACAGTAATAGAAAGAGAAATAGAATAGAAATAGAATAGAAATAGAATAGACTTAATATTTTTAAAAATAAAATAATTCTGCCTTGAATCCTTGTCTCCCACCACTACCTCACTCTTGTTTTTCTATTTGTATTAGTATCCAATTAAAAACAACTTCAGAAGTGTTAATATTTTCACAGAACTTTTATGTCAGTGCTTGCGTGAGATCACTATGGAGGTGACCTTTTCATTTACCTTATAATTTCTTTCTTCAAACTGAAAAAAAAAACCAAAAACGAGGCCCTACTTTTCTTGAGAAAAAGGAAGTTGATAGCTATATTACGTTTTCAGCATTCTTGCAAGCAGGGATATTTCTGTAATTTCTGTTTGGACAAGAATGAAAACAAAAACTGTAGAAAGTCTTTGTATATTATATCCTGAGAAAATGTATTTTACATCTCATAGCTTTGTTTCCTAAGAGATTTAAAGCTGAATATAATTTGGAAAACTGAAATATTATTTTCTAGTGAAAATTTCACAATATAACCACATGTCTGTAGTGCTCATCAAGAGTGATGGATGTCCAGGTAGATGGATATACTATTCTTAGTGGGGGTTGGGGGGGGGGGGTTGGGGGGGGAGGGGCGGGAAAGGTGAATTGCTTTTTTGCTTTTGAGATTGACATAACTGGTAATAAATGCATGGAAGAATATGTCTGGATGATTTTTCTGTTTCCAGCTTCACTTGGTAGACCTGGACATGACTTAAGATTATGTTCATCTCAACTTTTAATAGGATATAAGACAGGATTTTATTTATTTTTATTCTTTCCCCCCCCCCCCCCCCCCCCCCCCCCAGCAAGGACTACAGAACCTCTTCTCTTAAACCCACTTGCACAGATTATAAGGCAAAATAAAATTACTGTGATCTTCAGATCCGATCTCCTGTATGACACCAAATGAAATATTTCCCTGAATAAGTTATTTCATGAATTAAACTTATATTTTAGGGGGGAAAGAAAATCTTTCTCTTTCTGATTTTGGTATTTCAATAAATAGTTGATTCAAGATGCTGACTAACAGGTTGTTCTAGCAGCAACATGGAGTATACATGTCTGTTTTATAATCCTTATTTTTCTGGGTTCAAGTTTAAGACTCCTGTTTTAGGAAAATTCTGATAAAGATCTTCTCAGAGCTTCCTCTCTCCTAGCAGTGGCTGTGAGTCCCTGCTCCTACTTGACACTTCTCAGGCACATGCACAAAGCTGGCTTCAGTCTTTCTGTTTGCAGTGGCTCTGTCTCTCATGCAAGGCAGCGGCGCATAAAGATTTCCGCTCAAGCACCAGTGCCTTTCTGGATTCCTATCCCTGAGGAAAACATATGGAGACCCAAAGTGCATCAAGTGCCTTCCAGCTTAGCGGCTAAGGATAATAAATACAAAAATAGGGAGGTCTGCTGCCTCCCGGGTGCCCGAGTAAAGGATATAAAGAAGAAACTTCCTTCCCTTGTCCGGCCCACTGATTACTATCCTTTGTTGCTGTTTCAGGTTGGTAGTGATAAATTACACAGGACTTCCCTAAGGATTCTGAAAAAGGATTTCAGAGCCCTGGGGAGACAGGTGAAGGGTTCCGGAGCACAAGTTGTGTTCTCCTCTATCCCTCCAGCTATAGGGAATAATGAGGGACTTAATATAATAGGCCAGCGGATTAATAACTGGCTCCAAGCTTGGTGTGCTCGGCAGGCATTTGGCTTCTTTGACTTGGCCTCTGTCTGCAGGAGACTGGACCGGCTAGAAACTGATAGGAGTGGCTTCTCCCAGCTTTCAAAAAGGATCTTAGGCCGAGAGTTAGGCAGATTCATTCAGAGGGCTTTAAACTAGGTATGAAGGGGGATGGGTGTGTAACTGGGGTCACTAACACAAAGTCGGTGTGTAGCGACCCGCTGCTTACAGGAGAGGGACGTGCTTGTACGAACCCATGGTCTTGTGCCTTCGTGACAGAGGAGGATGACTCTATGAAGGGGGAAGGGGGTAAAGGCAGGTCTTCTGGGGATAAGCCTGATGAAGTGGTATTGGGATTAGGAGCGAGGCGAGGGGCTCAGCTGAGGTGCGCCTATACCAATGCACGCAGCATGGGCAACAAACAAGAAGAGCTGGAAGCCATTGTGAGGCAGGCAAACTATGACCTAGTTGCCATAACGGAAACATGGTGGGATTGCTCCCATGGCTGGAGTGCTGCAATGGATGGCTACAGACTCTTCGGGAAGGATAGGCAAGGAAGGAGGGGTGGCGGCGTGGCTCTCTATGTCAGGGAATGCTTTCATGCTGCAGAGCTTGCGACTGGGGATGATGTGGTTGAATCCCTATGGGTGAAGATCAGGGGAAGGGCTGATAAGGCAGACATCCTGGTGGGCGTCTGTTATAGACCGCCAAACCAGGATGAAGAGGCAGATGAGCTGTTCTATAAGCAGCTGGCAGGAGCTGCGCGATCACCAGCCCTTGTCCTCATGGGTGACTTTAACTTCCCTGACATATGCTGGGAGTATGGCATGGCGGAGAAGAAGCAGGCTAGGAGGTTCGTGGAATGCATAGAGGATAACTTCCTAACGCATCTGGTGAGAGAGCCCACGAGAGGAGCTGCCCCGCTAGACCTCCTGTTCACAAACAGGGAAGGTCTCGTGGGAGATGTGGAGGTTGGGGGCTGTCTTGGACAGAGTGGCCACGAAATAGTAGAGTTCTCGATTCTAGGTGGAGCCTGGAGGGAGAATAGCAAAACTGCCACCTTAGACTTCCGGAGGGCAGACTTTGATTTGTTCAGAAGACTAGTAGGGGCAGTCCCCTGGTGTTCAGTCTTAGTGAACAAAGGGGTCCAAGATGGCTGGTCGCTCTTGAAGAAGGAAGTCTTAAAGGCGCAGGAGCGGGCGGTCCCCCTGAGCCGCAAAATGAGCCAGCGGGGAAGAAGACCGGCGTGGGTGAACAGGGAGCTGTTCTTAAGGTTGCGGGAGAAAAAGAGAATTTATCGCCTGTGGAAGGAGGGAAGAGCAACTCAGAATGACTACAAAGAGGCTGTTAAGACGTGTAGAAGGAAAATCAGAGAGGCAAAAGCCCAGCTTGAATCTAAGCTGGCCGCTGGGGTAAAAACAAACAAGAAACTCTTTTATAAATACATCAACTGTAAGAGGAGGGCAAAGGGGAATCTCCATTCTTTACTGGACGAGGCTGGGAATGTGATCACAGACGATAAGGAAAAGGCAGAGGTTCTGAATGCCTTCTTTACGTCTGTCTTTAAAAGTCATCTCGGTTATTCCCAGGGCTCCCCACACTCTGGCTTGGTAGTCTTGGCTTGGGAGCAGACTGAACCCCCTGTGATTCTTGAAGAAGCAGTCAGGGAATTACTACTCCAACTGGACTGCCACAAGTCCATGGGTCCGGATGAGATTCACCAGAGAGTGCTGAAGGAACTGGCGGAGGTGATCGCTGAGCCGCTTTCCGTTATCTTTCAGCGCTCCTTGTTAACGGGTGAGGTCCCAGAAGACTGGAGGCTTGCCAACGTGACTCCCATTTACAAGAAAGGTTATTAGGAGGATCCGGGGAACTACAGGCCTGTTAGCCTGACCTCGGTGCCAGGGAAGGTAATGGAACGGATTGTCTTGAGGGAGATCACGCAGCAGGTGTGGGATGACCAGGAGATCGGACCTAGACAGCATGGGTTCGTGAAGGGCAGGTCCTGCTTGACCAATCTGATCTCCTTCTACGATCCTGTGACCCATCTGATGGATGAAGGAAAGGCGGTTGATGTGGTCTACTTAGACTTCAGCAAAGCCTTTGACACTGTCTCCCATGCTATTCTCCTGCAAAAGCTGGCAGCCCGTGGCTTGGATGGGTACACTCTCGGCTGGGTAAGGAGCTGGCTGGAAGGCCGGGCCCAGAGAGTGGTGGTAAATGGAGTCAAATCCAGTTGGAGACCAGTCATGAGTGGTGTTCCCCAGGGGTCAGTGCTGGGGCCTGTCCTCTTCAACATCTTTATTGATGACTCGGATGAGGGCATTGAGTGCGCCCTCAGTAAGTTCGCGGATGACACCAAATTGGCAGGGAGTGTCGATCTGCCTGAGGGTAGCGAGGCCCTACAGAGGGATCTGGATAGATTGGTGAGCTGGGTCGAAGCCAATGGGATGAGGTTCAACAGGACCAAATGCCGGGTCCTGCACTTTGGCCACAACAACCCCAGGCAGCGCTATAGGCTTGGGGTAGAGTGGCTGGAGGACTGTGTTGAGGAAACAGACCTGGGGGTACTGATTGATGCTCGGCTGAACATGAGCCGACAGTGTGCCCGGGTGGCCAAGAAGGCCAACGGCATCCTGGCTTGCATCAAAAACAGTGTTACTAGCAGGAACAGGGAGGTAATTGTCCCCCTGTACTTGGCATTGGTGCGGCCGCACCTCGAGTACTGTGTTCAGTTTTGGGCCCCTCACTTCAAGAAAGACATTGAGGCCCTGGAACGTGTTCAGAGGAGGGCTACGAAGCTGGTGAGGGGTCTGGAGCACAGGCCTTATGAGGAGCGGCTGAGGGAGCTGGGATTGTTCAGCCTGGAGAAGAGGAGGCTCAGGGGAGACCTTATAGCTCTCTATAACTTCCTGAAAGGAGGTTGTGGTGAGCTGGGGGTCGGCCTCTTCTCTCGTGTAATCAGTGATAGAACTAGAGGGAATGGTTTCAAGCTGCACCAGGGGAGGTTCAGGCTGGACATTAGGAAGTATTACTACTCGGAAAGGGTAGTCAGGCACTGGAATGCACTGCCCAGGGAGGTGGTGGAGTCACCGACCATGGGAGTGTTCAAGAAATGTTTGGATGTTGCGTTGAGGGGTATGATTTAGCTGGGAAGTATTGGTAATGGTTGGACTGGATGATCTTCTAGGTCTTTTCCAACCTCGATGATTCTGTGATTCTGTGAAATGAGGGTGCTTGTGTTTTCCCAAATCTTATGTGAATATGAATATGTTGCTGAGTCCCAGACGGAAGATATTGGGTTGTGTGATAAAAACTTGTTGACGTACCCACAAAGATGGTCAGAGAGATGACTGATGGTAGCTGGGAAACCCCAGGTCACACCCTTCCTACCTACGTCCAGGCTCATCACAGGAGCCATCAGTCTGTCCAAGTTCCACCTCCTGTAGACCATGGAATAACAAGGGCCCAAATGCATATGGAAACTCAAATTAAGGACTCGGAGGGATGGTCTGATCAGCTGGTTGCAGGGCTGCCTGAGGAGAATCTCAGCCCTGTTGCCCCAGTATGAGACTCATCTGAATAAGCAAATGCTGGAGCGTGTTTCAGGGTGGTATGGAACTTATCATGGGGTGTGAGGGAATTTTTGGATTGCACAAGTTTTACTATAAGTTGTATAAGGGAAGAAACAGAAATGGCAAGCAGGATGGATCCAGGTGATCTGGGGAGGAACAAGTGTGTGAAAATTGAGAGTTAAGATGTTAGAAGGACCAGTCATGTATAATCAGTTGTCTAATTGCTCTCTGGCTATATCCTGCTCCTGATCAGCACAGGTCATCCTTACTGCTAAGTTCCACTTACTAATTATTTACATAGCGTAGATGTGGTACTTAGGGACCTGGATTAATGGGCATGATGATAGGTTGATGGTTGGAATAGATGATCTTAGAGGTCTTTTCCAACCTTTTTTATTCTATGATCCTTTTTTTAATGTTTATTTTTGTGTGGGAGTCTGGGTGCCCGCAGCTGGGCTGGTACAACAGGCCAGCCAACAGCTGGAGGGATCTGAGTGTGTCACACCACATGCCAGTCTCAAAGAGGGACCTCAGGTCTCTGGGATCCGTGTGTCTGTGAGACCAGCAGCCAGAGTGAGTGTAGGTACACAGGTAAGTGAAGAGTAATCTGAATGAGGTGGCAGCCTTGAGGGCTAGTTTGGACTGGCATCAGCAACTGGACTCCAGAAGTAGCTACTAGGCAGAGCAAGTGTTTGAACCAGCTGCTAGACAATCTGTGTGGTGTGTGTATATTCTCACTAACAAACCTCTACCCTCCTCAGACAAGAATCTCAGGAACAGGGTGAGTCCATTGGTACTGCTCATACTTGTGTGAGTGCTGTGGTTGTGCTGTAGAGGACAATTTATACATGGTACATGTACACTGTGCATGTGTGCCTGCAGGGAACAAGCTCTGTCTCACTGATGGCTGGACCTGAGGGCATGGAGCTGCTGTGTGTCCCCCTGAGATTTTGCAGTTCTTATCGGATATGCCTACTGCTCCACTGGGAACTCATCCCACAGACCCATCCAGTGTTATCCCTGTCATTTCCAGAGCCAAGTATTACCAGGAAAAAGTTCTCCGTCCTGTGGGAATGGACTGCATTCACAAACGCTTTGCTGAGGGGACTAGATAGTAGTCTGTGGAGATTTTTCTGTACCAGTATCCAGGGACCTTCACTCATCTGCTCCCACCTGCCCTTTCCCTCCTTCAGCAATTTGTGTACCACTTGAAAACTATATCAGTAATTATTTTTTCCCCAAGACTTTCATAACTGTATTAAACAGATTAAGGCCAAAACTTGACCCTGAGAATTAACATCCATAGCCACTTAACAAGGAATTCTGTTTGTAATTATGCTGAGACATTATTTTAATAGACTTTACTTAGAATGTGCTTTTTATTCTTTTACGTTATTTACCAGGACACCGTGCCACATAAAGTCAGTGACAGAAATGACAGAATATTACAGTACTTTAATAAGTCAAGAGAAGATCCATTTTGCAGAAACCTATGCTGATTTTCATTAATTAAATTTTAATCTTTTGAAAATTGAGTCTTGTATTACGCTTCATTATGTTTCCCAGACTGATTTTAAGATGTCAGGCTCACAAATAAATTGTTTCATCTATTTATTGTTTTTTGAATATTGACATTACATTTATCTTCCTTCCAGATGTTTCCTGAATGTCCTCCATGCTGCAATACAGCCTTGAGAATGTAGAGAAATCCTCTGACACTTTTCTTATGTCTTTGACACAGTTTACATAGACGTGCTGGTGATACATCCAAGCAAGAGGAGAAAACTATGATGGGACTCTATTATCTGGCTGTTTTGAGAAAGAGAACAGAAATGCTGTAACAGCAAAAGTTTCAAATTTGTTAAATGACTATTATTATGAATTCATTATAATTAATTTTATTCTGTGTTCAAAAACACAAAGAAAGCCACAACCCAAACATACAATCAACCAAGTATTTTCCTCATTGATTTGCTGCCCTGGAAGCTTAGAGTCCATGATGTTGAAAAGTATGCTGAAATATTTTCATCATGATGGGCTTGGATGGAAAAGTTCCCAGAAGTCTTCCTCAAAGTCCAGAGTCACTGTAGCCCACTGCCAAGACTTAGCAGAGAAAGGTATCAAAACAAATTTCACCAAGTAGCTGGATGGCTGTAATTGTATGCAGCTCATTTTATTATTTCTTTACTTTTACTTTGTGGTTGTTCAAATGTGCACTGGAACAAAATCGAAAATGGGCCTAATCATCTATTTAAACAAAATCCACACAATGAACACTTAACTTCTCCAGCCACCTTAAGACTAAGTACAAATTACACCTATCCACAGTGTAGAAAGTTAGCTTGACTGCACCGATTCCAATTGCCTGACTGTATGTTGGTGAAGTGTAGCAGAACACAGTTTTTGTGTTTTTGTGTCACAGGTTTGTGAGTTTCTAAGCATACAGAATTATAATTATTTGGGAGTGTTTTGCAATTAATTGCATCTGCACAGCTTAGGTCTGCTGACGGTTTACGTCTGTAATCAGTCATGCAATCAGAAAACTGAAGGAGCTGAATAAGTCAACCAGTTTACATGTGCTTACAGAAAACCGCAAGAACAAATGGAAAAACAAACAAAACACTGTAACATTGGTGAACTATTATAAAGAGTTTGTGGCTATGCTTTGGAGTTCTGAAACAGGTTTAATTCTCTAACAGTGACAATTTCTACTTAAAACAGACAGTTCTGTTTTTCTGGTTCAAAGAGCTCTGAGCACTGAAGGTGACTATTGATACCAGAGAGGATTCAGCATTATCTTGTCATCTGGCCACTATGCTGAAGGAGCAATCATGATTTATATGCACATTTTGCCCATCTTTGTTTTTCTTTCAGTTCCCTTAGGAGAGCACAACTAATGTCAGTTGCTTTAGGATGCAGAAGCTCTTCCAGGACATGATGTTCTAGTTATTTACCTTGACTGCACATGGTAAGTGACCCACATATTAGTTTTAATCTTCAACATCATAATTGATATGTGTTCTGCTAAGGCCAGCTTGTTGTGGTGAGAAATCTGAGGATGAGATTCTTTGCAGAAAAAGGTCTAGGTGGGGTTTCCCCAGGAACTCCTTAATAAGGTGAAAAACGTTACCTTTTGAATAATAGTTTGTTTTTCATTTAATAAGCAGAATACATCTTTTCCCTTTTCACACTTGAAAAGTTTTTTTTGTTTTTTTTTTTGTTTTTAATTATTAATATTTTATTATTATTACTATTATTATTTTTTCTTTCCCCTGGGTAATCTAATTTCACTGGGAAGGTGTCTGCTTAATGCATAAGATGCATAAGCACAAATGTGTTTTTTCTTGGAATTCTTTGAATCTTCAATTTTGAAAAGATTGCTTAAAATTTTGTGAAATATTTATTTGGATATTTTACTCGCTGAATGAATGAAACTATTAGCAATATATATATATATTTTACCTTTATATGAGTATAAACCTCAAATACTGAAAAAAAATCAGCAAGAATAATATTTTAAACATGATTTTTTTTTTTTTTTTTAATTTGGTTTTCAGGGCAAGTAGAATATTCAACATTCACACCTTTGAAAAGAGAATTTATCTTAATATTTTTTAGGGAAATCTAACAAAACTGAAAACTACTGTAGCAGGAATTATACTTGACTGCAGCAGGAAAGATACTTTGGTTGTGGAACCCAGAAGCAAAGATTGCATTTACCAAAAGTACGAGAGTCACATTTACATTGAAAACTTATCTTCAAAGAAGAATCCATAAGAACAATCATGTTCCATCACGTCAAAAGTATTGATCTAGGGTATATATATATATAAAAATATATATAAATATATAAAAATATAAATA
Source organism: Alectoris magna (assembly GCA_030625065.1). Classification (NCBI taxonomy): domain Eukaryota; kingdom Metazoa; phylum Chordata; class Aves; order Galliformes; family Phasianidae; genus Alectoris; species Alectoris magna. Next base: position 70,281,597 of record CM060560.1, read on the forward strand.
AATATATAAATATATTATATATATATCTCCTATTATATATATCTATATATATATAATTATATATATATAATTTCTTAATTTAACATCTAGTACACGTTAAAAAAGCTGCATGTAAGTGGCAGAGGGGAGGAGGGAAGAATAGGGTAGTGGGAGAGAGGAAGATGAGCTAAAAGGCAATTGCCTGTATATACTCTTTTGATGTATGGCCCATTTAACAGAGGATTTTATGATCTGCCATTACCTGTACATCTCATGAGAGATATTTTCCTTTCATTCTAGCCATCAGACTCAAACAGCAAATGTGTGTGTCACCCATTTAGTCTTATCACTACTACTGACCCAGGCAGGAAGATAGTATAGTGAATTATCATACACCATTATAGTCTGTAGTACTCTTTTTATATTTTGTCTAAACTTGTACAAACAATTACATACTACATATTACTTTATGTTATTTAAATATTGATGAAATTTACGTAGCGTCATGGCACAAAGTGGACTGGACATTTAACTGTAGAACAAAATCACTGCTGGCAATGTCAGTTTTCCAATATAACCCAACTCTCCTGGAGTCAGAGGTTTCTGAAGTCTCTAATTTTCACCTACTGTGGCTTGAAAACAGCATGTCTCAGACAGTATATTTTACTGGAGCATAGAGTGTGACTACTTTGTTCTGCAGCTACTTAGCTTTCATTAAAAATAAAACAAACAAACAAAAGCCACTAATACATAAAAAAAGACAACTTAATAAGAACCAATAAGGCTAACATTAGGGAATTAACTGCAGATGGGTTAATGGAAGGAAGGTTTCCATGTTATTTAACTAAGAATGCAGGCAGTTGTAAAAAGATATACAGAAAAATTGAAACAAATAACAATTATAGTCCTACATGAATGGTCCTAATCACCTTTGTGAGTAGATATCTCAGATGCTCAGAATATAAATCACTCACAGATACGCTCTGTTTAGCATTTGATATGGTCATGATAGCAGTTCAAAGCTGATATCATGAAAGTCTAGATTATCTACAGAATAACTAGATTGTATACTGACACTGCCATAGAAGTATAGTGATGTAGGTAGCTGTAAAAGTTTATAGAAGTGAGATAAGTATTAATGCAGTTATCTTGTTCTGAGAACAGAACAGTTCCGTGATACATATTATTTGCTAAACAGTCAGACTCTGTGGTCTACCTCTGGCTCCGTATCACTGGAAAAGGGAATGCAAACCTCTCAGTGGGGTGCTTATACGAAACGTTCAGTCCTTCAAGCAGCCTCTTTGTTTATAGCAGAATTTATTGTGATAAGGTATTACTTCCATTTCTTGGAGAAGATTGGTAATTTAAGTAAACGTCACCCAAGAATCCTGTATTTTCAAAGCCCAGGGAGTTTCAGCTTGGAAGAAGTACTGCCAAACACATCTCATAGTTATAAAGGTCTTTCATGTCCAAATTGATACACCTGATTGAGAAGATTTGAAGTTAACTTAGTGGGCATGGTAGATTTGATTTCCTTCCTTCCTCTACTTTCTTTCCTCCCTCTCTTCTCTCTCTTCCTCTTTCTTATTTGATCTCTGGATCTGAATTTTCTATTTTTTCTTTTTTTTCTTTTTTTTTTTTCTTTTTTTCTTTTTTTCTCCCCCTCATCTTTGTTCCCTATATAAATACAAAACAAAATTAAAGAAAACCTCAAGCAGTGTATTTTCATTATGTAGGATCTCAGGGATTCACAGGTCAGGTTAGAAAACCACAACCACCTTCTATTTTGCAAGACTTCTTTCTGTAAGAACTAGTATCAGTGCTGCTTTTTAATTGATGGCATAAGCAGGCATAGTTCCTCCCTCACCTCTACATTCCTCATGAGTAAGTACAGTCTTCACAGACTTTGAAATGTTCAGGTAACTAGAGTCTCATCAGCTAAAGGCTTTGTCGCATAGTACTTAAAGGTGTTTTGTATATGCTATGTATACACAGGAGTTACACAACCAAGCTCACTTTAATGGATATGAGACACAGTTCTGCTTCAGTCTCCAGGTTATATTTAGCAAAAGGTAAGGACTGGACATCAGGAAGCTCTTTAATTTGTGAATGGCTGACTCAAAGGTCTGGTCCAACCTAAACCATTCTTTGATTCTGTGAACATGTAGCTGCAGTGACCCAAAGAGGAGTTTCCTAGCATCTTGACTTCACAGAAAAACATCTTCCCTCTCTGGCAATATATTCAATATTCTAGATGAATTCAGTGCAAGTCCATCATTTTGAACTATGTTGGTGAAAAGCAGTCAGCCTAGACTTTCAACTGACGAAGGCTGTTAGTAGAAGTAGGACAAGTGTTGGTATCCCTACTGATACAACAGATGTATTATTCAGAGAGATTATTGCTTTCTTTCAGATGTGTCATAATAGACAAAGGTAGTAATGAACAGCTTTATGAGACTGGCATATTAATAAAAGAATATTAACCTGCAGCTTCTTGTGATTTAAATTAACAGGATCCTATCAAAGCTGGAGGGAACAAGACATGGACCTGTGCCGTAAAGACTTTGCTGAAGAAAGCAAGCGCTGTTTGTCTTGCAGAGGTAGTAGATTTGGTTGTTCGGTTTTCTTCAGCAAGATTTCACACAGGTATGAACATCACTAAAGATAAAGAACTCTCTGCTGAGATTGCAAGGAGTATTAATTTCCTATTGGGTACAGCAATGGTTTTAAGAAGTGCACAAATGACAGCCGTGCACCAAAGATTTTCAGGAAGATGTAAAAAGGGTCTTCTTAGCTTTGCATGCCGTTGCTAATGCAGTCGAGTCTTTACTAGAAAATTGGAGTTGAAATAATCTATGGCTGATACACAATGTCACAAAATATCTCTCTTCAAACATGCTCACAAAATATTGAAAGTAATTTGACTAGATAGGCATGCAGTGCTTTTAGTAGATTCCAGACAAATAAATTCCCTTTCAACTACAAATTTCAGTTATATATATGCCCTAAAAATGCAGTTAAATCATTATTAAATAGAATATGAGATTATATGAGTAATAAATTCCCTTAGAGTAAGATTTGATTCAGAGAGGGGAAAAAAAAATCCACAATATTTTGCTGTCTCATGTTGCACTGAAAAATACAGTCACTTTCCTAATGTTTTTGGTCCAGTGAAAGAGAATGCCATGGACTTTACGATGTTTCAGATGCAGCCATCAATAAGAACAATGTTGAGGGCCACAATCAATAAGTTTACAAGACTGCAGTCGTAAGCCACCAGGAAATCCATTTTGATTTAATCAGCTTTCCTATTTTTCAAGTAAAAAAGAGCATTTCTGGATCATACCCAAGCAATGAAGACACAGTCATAAAGTGTTTCAATACCGTTTGCACAGTGTTTACAGTTTTTAATTCAAGACAGTAATTTAGCAAAGGCTAACATTACGTTTCCCTTATCTAGTTTATCACATTCCTCCCCCTTTTCTGTTATGGCAATGAGAACTATTCTGTTCCTACTTAAAACTGGTTTATGAAATCGCCATCTCTGTGGTTACTATGCAGAAAGTTAAATGTTTAAAATATGCCTATTTGATAAAAGCACATTCTGCTGAAATTAGTCTGCCACAGCAAAGAGACATTTCACAAGATACACCACTTCAACATTTTCTGAAAAGACGAAACATTTATATTTTTATTCATTTTATTTTTTCACCATAGCACTCTTTCTCAAGCATATTTACCATGGTCTAGTGTTTGAGAAGTTGAGCGTTCAAATAACAAACTAAAGAGTATGGGAAGCTGCGGACAGGCAAGCACTGAGAATAAGTGGATTTAGCTTTGCACAGGCATGCCACAGAGATGCTTATTTGTATTTCCAGCAATGTATAAACATAAACTTCATTTTTGCAAGTGAAGCTGAAATGCATTTCATATATTTTGCTTACCTTTCAGGATATTAGACAATGCATATATCTTTCTTTGTTCTGTGACAACAAAGACAGAATCTGTGTATCTGACATACCAAAGATGTTTGTTATGCCAAAGTAGTACTTTCATTAACAGCTGGAAGAATTCTTTCCCTTTTTGTCATGGTCTCAGGCACTTCCTCCTGGAATCAAAAGAGGCTCAAAATAGTTGATCCGTGTGTATAGTCTTCCTCTTGCTTGTGTGCATTTCTACCATGCCTTTGGAAAAAGTATTTAGAAATAGAACTTTTCTCTGGAACTACCATATTTACATACCTTCCAAAAGAAGTTGCATCTATGTATGAGGAGCACAAGCTGAATGTATTTTTCTATCAGTTGTAGATCTACATCATCTTCTACTAAACATTTCCAAAAAGAATTTCATGGAAAGTAGGAAGAATCTCTCTTTTGAAGTCACATTGTCCACTCATCAGTTATGTACACAGTAGCAACTAATGAAATTAGTATCAAGACATCAAGAAGATGCAGTGGAAACTACTTTTTCAAATCTATAGGTACTTAATTAAACCTCTGTACTACAACTTCTGTCATTTTCTATATGAGGAGAGTTGCTGGCTGCATGGTGTTGCTGTCCTATGTGAAATAAGAATTAAATGAATAAATTAATTAACTATGCTATTACAGAAAAATGACAGTTAAAAACTCTTCCAACATTCCTTTCTATGCAAAAATTGCTCTAGTTACAGTGGGAATGTTGTTGACTTTGAAGAAATGATGATTTCCTTCCCTCAGTAAGGGATTAGAGGTAAATGTGACAGCGAACAATGGTATGAAGTAGTCGTCTCATTCAGATGTCTTCAGGCTGAGGAGAAAATCATAGAATAATAGACTCATAGAAACACCAAATTACAGAATCATAGGGGGTTGCTTGGGTGGCAAGGGACCCCAGGGATCACCAAGTTCCAGCCACCCTTCCACAGGCAGGGTTGCCAGCTGCTAGATCAAGTACTAGATCAGATTGTCCAGGGCCCCATCCAACCTGAACTAAAGCACTCCCAGGTATGGGGCATTCACAGCCTCTCTGGGCAGCCTGCTCCAGCACCTCACCATTCTCTCAGTGAAAATCTTCCCCAACATCCAACCTAAATTTCCCCTCCTTCAGTTTAAAACCATTCCTCCTTGTTCTATCACTGTTTACCCTTGTAAAAAGTTTATATTTCCCTCACATTTGTAAACTCCCTTTAGATATGATTACCTACTCTTCCATTTCATAGTTGTTTGACCAGTTCAAAATTTCAAAGTAAAAACTGAAACTATTTATCACACTCTACCAGCACCTGAACTAAGGCCCTTAATGATACGTATTTTGTATTTACTTGTGCTCTGATGCCCATCAAAGGTTATTTATATATCTTCATTGATTCTGGATTCCAACAGTTCTGCTTTCTTTGTTCTAAGAAACACACTATAGAAGGTTGCCTCTCTGTAAAACTCAGTGCCTCATTTAATAGTCTTCAATATGTTTTTACTTTTGTTAATTTTCAGATTTTCCCTCCAAAATTAATGCTTTTGATTTTTTTTGCTAGGGACTTATGGAAGGTTTTTGTTTCCTTTTACTTCACTTTGTTGGAGTTCTAGATGGTATACAAAAGGACCTCCTTTTTTGTCTCATTTCTTTCTTCTAATGATTTTTTTTTCCCCCATGATATTATATCTTCTCTGCTATTTTTTAATTTTTTTTAGTTTATTTATTTATTTTTTGACTCAGCAATGTTCACAGCGATCATCTTAGCATTCTCCTTCACATTCTAGTTTCACACTGCAGATATTCTGAGGAAAAGGCTGCCAAGAGAGGGGTGAGAATTGAAATGTTTTCTTCTTGCTAAGGCTTGTTTTAACCATGTGAGAATGAGAGCTAACATTTTAATATGATGATTTAGAGCCTGTGGCTTGAAAGACTGAAGAACAGAAGAGACTGACAGCTTTTCTCAGAATACTTTGCTACACTGAGTTCTGAAGTCAATTTTTTATGGCACCAAAATACCTGGTGAAGACAGAGCCTGTAGCACGATCAGTGAGCTCTACTGCTGAGGTAGGGTCTAGAGTACTCAGAACTTATGGCACACACTTTAGTTTAAATCCACTTTCTCCTGCTCTTCACTTTAAAGGTGATTAAACTCACAATTTGTGAAGCATCAGCCAAAGGGAAAGTTAGCATAATCTATTGTTGACAATCAAGTTTCCCTTGGGAAAGAATATACTGAGAGTTACTTTAACCCCATTCCAGTCTTTCTATTTACTTATTCCCACTAACTAGGCAAAGATCAGTTCTATTTCTCAAATGCAAAACACTGGAAGTTCAGTGTAGCTACAAAGGGGAAAATTAAAAACAAGTAGATGATTTTATTTATTTATTTATTTTTCATATGGCACTTAGAATTGTGGATTTTTTTTTTAAATTTTTTTTTTTTTTTAAGTTTCTGTATGAACAACCAACACTTGAAGAAAATCTCAAGTTTCATTCTGTTAAAGATACAGGTAAATTTTAACAGTGGAAAAATACTTTCCTCTTAATACAATGCTTCTTACACCTTTTTTTTCTGATTTATCTAATTTTGCTTCTGCTGAAGACAATTTTTTTGAATATATGCAATATTAGTTTGATGCTGGGTTGAGATTACTGTGCTTTAACTAGAGTATTATTTAGAAAGAGTGAGGAATGAACACCTCAGCTTTTTCTAATGTTTATCTGCAGAACGCAAATGCCAACCTTAGCAGAAGTCAGACTGAATTCTGAAATTATTGCTGTTCCAATGTAATGAATTTTTACCTGAATATATTCAATTAAAGTCCTATTTAGGTATATCTTTGCAACTTAGAAATCCTATCAGGATGAATCCCAACAGAGTTCCAGTGGAATGCAAAACTTACTTCAGTTATGATGCAGAAAGGAATTTAAGTTCTAGTATAACATTTCATAGATTATGGATGTTTGCTTTTTTTTAAATTTAATTTTTATATTTTAATAAAATATTTACTTTCTTGGCTAAACTTAGCTCCATCTTGCTATAGTTATCCAACGGCAAAAACTTGATCATGAAGTTTTGCCTTTATTTCTTGGATGGTGGACTTCTCAGGATATGGCAGTAGCACATGTTCAATATTAAACAAAATAAAATTAAGCTGGGGCCTATTTGCTTAACTGAAAAGAAATACTTAAGTATTTGTTGGAACTGAAGTCTTCTTGCTGAGTTAGAGGAGAAATTTCTTTTTCTTTTTCTTTTTTTTCCTTGGATTAGTTTTTAACAGTCCTGTTCATACAAACACAGATGGAGCATTCAAATGTCCTGATTGCTCACATGTCCTCATGATCTGTAGCCAGGATCTGGTACAATTTTTTTTAGCTCAGTCAAAACAGGACTTCATCTGGAAAACAGCAGATGGAAGGAAGGGAATGGATCCAAATTTTTAATCTTTTTTTTTTTATTATTTATTTTTTCCTGAACAGATGTTGTTGAGATGACTGAGCTACAGAGCCACAAATCCAACCAAAAACGGATAAAGAAATGTATACAAACATATGTTGATATTTGGTATATGGTTCATTAGGCAGACTACAGTCATCTATGGCTGCCATGAATATCCACCTATCATATGATGGAGATGACAAGACTTTTGCTATTACTAGGCCTGAAAAAAAATGAATTTTATATACACTTTTGATTTTTCTTTTAGTCAGGAAAAAAGCTATTGACAATACAGATACTTTAATAACTTTAATAACAGTGGATTCAGCAGAGGAGTGAGAAGTTGGTCAACAGCAAGCAGTATGGTACATGGAATAGAGTTTTACTAAAAGGAATGTGTTATCAGACATGGCTCAGGTTCATGGATTTCAGTTTGGGGCAATAATCAATCATCATGGCCAGATGGGATATTAAATGCACAACAGAGTAATTGTGCAGGGCAGGATTAAGTAAGAAGTGAAAGTTTTTTCACTGAATTTTCAGTGAAAGATAATCTTATTAGAATAGTATTACAGGTTCTGCTGCTATCACAGTGATCATGATGAAATAATTCTGATATCAATAACTTATCTTACCATCTTTAAAAAAATGCTGATGGCAGTTCATTCAAAGTAAACTGTAAATGAAGTGCGCTTCATATTTACTTTTTTCCTAAATCTCTCCGGTTAAATAAATACCACCTATGAAAACTATTAGTGTACAAATTGCAGCTTATTATTGCTTGTTCTATGTAACAACTTTCCTACTGGAATTCAGTAATTATGAAAAAAGGGGATCCCAACAGGCACCTATTTTACACTTGAATGTTCAGAATTATTGCACAACACTAATACTTTGTGTTGTATAACAGAAGATAACGAAGGAATTACATAACTATATTTCTGTTTTCTTGGCTGAGAAGCCCAGAAATTGAATTTATTTTGGAGAGAATGGTTTATTGCCACTGTGGAAATAACAGTGGTCTTAAAGAAATTATACAGTATGCAAAATAGCTACATAAAAACAGTATTTCCCTTAAAAAATAAAAAATAAAATAAAAATGCTTCCAGATCCTTCCATTAAAAGCATTAAACTGCAAAATATTATACTATTTGTCCTAAAGATCTTCTAGTTCCATACAGATCATATTTTACTGGCTATGTAGAATATAACTTTTTTAATTCTCTGAGACATGAAAAAACTACAACAGCAGAAAACTGCAACAGTCTATATAAAGTTGTAAAAGTAATTTTGTTTTAATTTAAATATATCTTGAAGGGAAAAACAAAAAACAAACAAACAAACAAACAAACAAAACAAAAAAACAAGGGGAAACTCAGTTTGAATGCAAAGCACTTGAGCACCTCTGATTCTTCTATTTTTGTTTTCTCCAAAACTTTCTACCTAAAGCAGCAATTGAGAAAATGTCTGGAAAAAGAACTGTGAGTAAGAACAGATAAACAGATGATATTAAACAAACAACCAAACAACCAAAACAAAACACAAAAGACTTCAAATCACACTCATTATTTTTACAGAAATTAGTATTTTACCAGAATTTTGGAGTACCTTATGGAAAATCAATTAGATTTTTTCTTTTTAAATGTTTAATTTTCTAAATGTTATAAATCCAGCCACTATAGATTTCTTTAGACAAAGAAAATACATTGCTTCCATCACGGTATATATGTACTTTGGATTCCATTAAAACCTGTCTGTATGTATAGCATTTTCTAAAGAGATCCTTACTCTTGTCCTGCCAAGCTATCAGAAACAGACTTAATAAGATGACAAAATAATAATTTTGAGGAAATTATGTTTGCCATAAAAATAAATTTTAATATTTAAATCAAACAAAATGACGATTTCTACAATTTAAAAATAGATCTTAAAAATATCTCCAGAAAACACGGCAAAAAAAGGAGCTCAAAAATAGTTAAGAACAAAAAAGTTGAGATAACCTAGAGAAAGCTACTTGTATATGTAATCTTCATAATTTTATGAAGATTAAAACAGAAAGATAGAATGGATTCATTTCAAACAAATGGAAGGGAAGACTACATGGCAACACGGAAAACAGGAAGAATATAAGGAGGAAGATGAAAAGTAGATTAGTTAAACAGAAGGATCATGTAACCTTGTATAGCTTTATAGCACGCACGATCCAAAGGTCACTGACAGAATGGAGGTTGTAAGGGATCTCTGCAAATCATCACATCAAACCGCTGGAAACAACAACAAAAAAAAATCCAAGCAAAAGAAACAAACAAACACATAAACACAAAACAAAACAACAACAAAAAACCCCACAGGAAGTGTAACAAAAAAACCCCCCAAGAAACTATGAGGATAGAAAGGGGAATAGACAGGCAAGCAAAGGATGAACAAATGGTAAACGATGTGTTTATAGTGATAACTGTATCAAAAACAATGCAATGCGAGAAAAGCCAATCCAGAACAGATTTCCGGTTAAAGGCTAAACAGTAAGCCATTCAAATGGAAACAGTACAAGAAGTTTCTAATGTAATTACAAGAAATTGTCTAAATAGTTTCATAATATTCCCAGAAAACATTACGATGTACAGAGAACAAAGCTGGATCACTTCAGAAGATAAAACACTGTTTTAACTTCACATACATCATGAGAGCAAATATGTAATATTTCAGACAGTTTTCAAAGGTTAGGCCACTGTGACATGGTCTAAGCAGGATTTCTGTGCTTTAGATTTAAGAAAGAGAGACAAAGCAAAACAATTATAAAACCTTAAGATTTAATTTCAGTTTCCTCAACTCCAGTCAAGTTTACGCACATAGACCTTAGGCATTAATCATAAGCTGGTAAACCAAAAAGCTCTGGTTTAAAGTCCTCCATGGAATTCAGCAGCAGAGTTGCCTCCTTTTTAAGATCAGGACTTAAATTTTCATCTGGAATCATAACCACTTGCATTCCTGCTGCCAGTGCTGCTTTGACTCCAAGTGGTGAATCTTCAAATACAAGACACTAAGAAACAAGGAGGTAAGAAGAAAGAAACAAAAAAATAATGTTATTACAAATTTTTAATATTCAATTAATAGAGAGAATTATACTGAATTAAAGAGGTTTAGAACATCCCTTATTAGAATATGGCTAAAACTCCAAATTTGAACATCTGCAAGGTAACTAAAATTAATTTCAATTCAAAAAAGCATTAACGCACATATTTAAATCCCAGCAAATGGTTATCCAGATGGTCCTAAGAAATTTCTTTTATAGAAATAGGTTTAAGCAGAGGCTTAATGTAAAGTCAAGCATGTGTTTACATACCTTTATAAACAGGCAATTTAACTAAGACCAACTTTACAACTTTCACTTACAGATGTTGCATTTCTTAATGTACACGAGAGATGGAAAGACTAAAGTACTTAGGTCAATATTAGGACTCTGAGTGAGAGCAAAAGCTGTGAGAAACACAACAGTAAGCATGCAGTGTAAGTTTTGAGGTAGTATCAGCTGAGGACCATAACAAAAAGCTTGGAATAAGACAAATGACATTTAGGCACCATATAAAACACATATAAAACAATTTTACAAAGACACACATATCTCAACCAGATGGTGAACAATTCATACAGAGTCAGGTTGATCACCTGGTTCGAACTTTTATATAATAAAACATTATGCTTCTGAAGTTCCATCTAGCATGAAATAAAGCATCTCTTCCTGATGCCATGCAGTCTTAAGCTTGAATTTTCGGTCACAAACAATCCAAAGCATGGACAATTCAAGTACCCAATATCTGAGACTTATGCTGACCAATGCTTTCTAACAGTTCTGTAATTCAGGCTGTATTTATTAGCTAAGTTATAAGTAGTGTTACTGCTGCTAATATAAAATATATATCCGTAAGTCATTTCACTAGTTCAATACTGATGCTGGGATAAAAGTACAGTGCTCTCCACAATCTCCAGCCACTGAAACAATGACTCATTACTAACTTCTCTCTCACGCATTAGGCTCTTCTTTATGGTCTTTACAAATGCAGCCAATGCTTTCCTACACTGGATGAGTCTTCTTATCCTTTTCTTCACAATATAATAGATTGTACCAAATAATACTGGGTGAGAGTAACGAGTAGCTTAACTTAGTTTAACTTTTGCCTGAATTCAGATTTGATGCGCTGGGAGAGAACACACAACCGTATACCACATCTTTTTGCTTTTAGGTTCCTTAAAACACTGTTTGATCAAGAAAGACTGAGGATGTACAGAGTTTATCTGTTCTGGCTCTGCTCTCAGAGTACCAAGTCACAACCTGTAAAAACTTTATTATGATCAAAGAAAACACCTTTGCAAGACGTATTAAATAGATGCACTATGTAAGTATATCCCATTTCTATTATGTATATCAGAGATCAGAACAGATAGAGGGAGTGAACCCCTTCTTTACACTTTCTTTTCTTTTTAAAATATCAATCCTTGCCCATGAATATGTCTGCAAGCAGTTGGGGTCAGCCAAGGAAAAGTAAAACGTGTCTTCTACCTTGCATTTCAGAAGCAAACTTCAATGACTTTCGGTGAGCCAGTAGAACAAAACCAATCTCTCCTGTGCTGATTTCATTTATACAGTCCCTAAATGCCTTCTTTTCTTATTCCAGTTTGAACGATATGACATTTTCAGCTGTTGATCAGTATTTGCACTATAAGCATGCAAATCTGAAACAGCAGCAATTAGAACTGAAACACACTTCTCCTAAGAATAGATTAGTTTGTTACCCTAAGAACTCTACGCATCCTGAAACAGTAAATGAAGCCCTGACAGGCTTTCCCTTTTGAAGACAAAGCTTAAATGTTGCACAAAACAGCATTATCAAGGCTTTTCAGAGACTTCTTCTAATCCAGCTCATACAAAGAAATGTACTTCACTGCTGACTTAAAAGACTTAATTGACTTCCATGATGTAACTAAACTTAGTGTATGAGAAGAGATTATGATTATGGAAGTAAATATGCATAATGAACAGCTTAACTAATTCCCTAGAACTAAAAGCAATTAAAACTCTTAATTACCAAAGAAATCACGCAAATGACCCATAATCATAGTGCTTTTAACATTTCAGGAAACAAAATAAGTGCACTAGGTCTTCCTCCAGTCTTTCTTCCTACTGACACATATTGTCAACAGCACAGCAACATTTTTAATATATGATGAAAGGTTTACAGAGGTCACATACAAAATAGATTTATTAAGTTTGCTGCACCGAGATGTTATAAACTGCTCACTGTCCTGGCCCACCCACATGCTAAATTTAGAGATATGAAAGCAGCCAAGTTCTTCCCTATTTTGCATAAATATTGCAACATCAGCATCACTCCAACCAAGAGAGACAGATGAGATTTATGCAGACTTCAGCTGAAATCCTGGCTCCTTTTCTGCATTATTTCTATAATTTGTGTCACTGATCAATACTACTGCTATAAGATCCCCCAAAAGGTCACACTAATATAGGATAATTTTCACTTTGGAACGAAGTAGATGCTTAAAAAAGTAAAGTAGTAACACACATTAATTTATATTTCACTCGGTGGATCTAGCTTTACCAAAGAAAGAAACAGTATCACCGCAACACATCATTACCTCATCTTCCCACATGAAATTTAAGAACAGAAGGAACAGGCTGCTAGTTAGGTCCACGGTATCTACAGCAGGCCCTCTCTAACCTATATACCATAAATGTCTGGATGGAACAATTATTTAAATTACAGAGATAGCTGTTAAAACCAAAAAGTGATAACCAAAAAGTTCTGAAGGATAGGAGATTAATATCAGTTCTTAAATAAAGAATTTTAAAAGCCTCTGTGTACAATATGCACGGGAAGTACTTATTGAACACATAACTTTGATGACATAGGACATTATTTCAATCCCCCTGCTATGTGCAGGGTTGTCAGCCATCAGACCAGGCTGCCCAGAGCCATATCCAGCCTGGCCCTGAATGCGTCCAGGATGGGAGGCAATTTGTTTGCAAAATAAACACTACCATTCATTGTTTTACAAAGAAAAAATGAAAATAAATTTTTCAACTTCTTAAAAATTGGTAAATGGAGCACAAGATTATTTCATATTCTTTTAATATTTCTTTCATTATTTATTTTAATATTAAAAGAACCTTCTTTTTGCTGGTTCTGGTCTGATTGATTTGAGCCTTTCAACTCACTGAAATCATTTGCAGACACTGGGATTTAGACATATTTTAGTACTTCATCTTTGAGTCAAGGTTGTACAGGTATGAGTTACAAATACTGCGTTTCCTTTGAAAAAAGAATGAGAAGAGTAGGAACTATGTGTTAATTTCTCCCCTTTCTTTCCTAAACGTTTTCTTTTATTATTACTACATTGTTTTTCTTATATGCAACATAGAAAACAGATACTATGAAATTAATAATAAAATGTTAGACTTCAGTTTTCATTTTATCTATTATCATTGTTATACTTACATCACCTTTTGGTCTGTTCAAACTGATACCACTGTGGTTAAGTTTTTCACTGGGTAAAATATACATAAAAACCCTTCCACCCTATTGAGTTTTAGAACAAAATTAATATAGACTTGTCTTCTAAGGAACTACTGACAGAATGACTCTCCATCCATGTAGGAAAAAAAAAAAAAGAATCATATTTGGTGAAAAATTGTACTCTGACTAAAAATAAAAACAGATTCTGTATATGAAAGTTTTTAAAATTAAAGACTAATAATCTATTTTATTCTCCCTTCCTGCTAAATCAAAACAGAAAGGGAAAACAGTAGAGTTTTGAGGGAACAGATAGATTTAAAAAGGACTAGTAAGACCTTTGAGAGGTTATCCCAATGTTCATTCTTCAGTTTCTGAACAAGATCAGTCTCTTTCTGAGCTTAGTGAGAAGGAACAGTAGATTATTTTATATCCTATCTCCAAATGACCAGAAACATTTTTATCACAATGCTATGTATTTGAAGCTTCTTATGGATTATATATGGCATTTCTATAAATTCACTGCTTATCATCGATTTTTCTCCTTCATGATCAAATCAATTGGACAAAAGCATAATAAGCTATTTTTAAAATTTACACTCTAGAAACATTAATTTATGTACCCATGCACAATGGGTACACTGTGCATAATAATTAAAAACAAAAAAAGTTTTCCATAAACATTTAAAGCCTAATTAAAATTCTATCACACCGTTTCAAAAACAAATGCTCTATTGACCTCAGTGGGTACAAAATCATCTCCAAAACAGGGCTCCAAATGAAATTGATCACAACTAGTACTAGATCACATTGCTTTCAGAAGTATGTTGTTAATCTCTGCTAACTGGAGGGTGGTCAGGCACTTCATTTCTACAGATTATTTGTCCTGTTAAACTCCAAAAGTATTTTTATTTTCTTAATAATACTAATAAATAATAAGAATAAGAATAAAATAACAAAAAACAAGCAAACAAATCTAGTTAATACCCTGTGGTTATATTTAAACCTAAGTAGCATCTAAGAAATTACTAGTCTGAAAGATAACACTGTTGTAAATGTTTTTGTTTTGTTCAACAACTTTTACTTTGCTCTTTTTTTTTTTCTTTTTCCAGATTTTCCAAACAATTCCACCACTCCTGAGCAAATGCTACTAATATGAGTGATCTAGGAATTTTCAAGAACTATAATATAATTCAGAATACAATGTAGACTCATCTACATCCTTTATTAAAAAAAAAAAAAAGAGGAAACACCAACAACTTCACTATCATGTCACAGCAGAGCTGGTAGGCTATTATTTAGGTAACTTGTGATTCCTTTTTTCTTACTCTTTGACATACAGAGAGTATCTAGAAACAAAGGCAAAAAATGTATTTTTCTGTAACTCATCTACCAGCAGACTTACTTAAACACTACTGAATAAATTCATTTTAAGCAGTTACAGTATTTGCAATTTTGGTCTACGACTTTGTTAATTTGGAACATTTAATAACAAAAACAACAATAAAAAGAAATAACTTGATTAACGTTTCATAATCTTTGGACTTAATCTGTTTCTGGGAAACAGTGGGAAATCTCAGTAGAAGCAATGCATTACACTTCATTTTATTGAAAGGATGCGTGGCAGGGATAAAAGAGTAATATTAAATATATTGCTTAAGAAAGTCACACAGCTTACAATTCTTCCCCACCTCTACCCACCTCCTCTCCCTGCACCGAGTTTGTTCTATTAAGAAACTACTCAGAAGCAAGCCAAGGTGTTTTCAAATGATATAACAGGTGAACAAAAAAGCTAGAAAGTTATAATCAAATTAAGCATCAGCATATCAGGAATACCAACTACAAGCCACCATTCTGTATGATTCATATCAAGAATTGTTCAGAATTTACATGTGCATTGGTTATTCAATTCAGATTTTTATTAACTAGCTAGTATTATACTGCGTAAGTCAGTACAAGAATCAAGTTATTTACTAGAAAATTTACAAGTTAAAAAAATAAAAAGTCGTTAGCAGAACTTAAATACAACCAACATCACACCAAAATGTTACAACTGCACATTATTAGATTACTCCGCATATCCAGCAAAAAATGCTACTCCACATTTAAGCACATACTAGCAGCTACTTTCTCACAAAGCAGCTCATCAGAAGTTATCTTAAGGTGGCCCAGAAAGATTAAAACAGTCTGAATAGGGAAGAGGAAGAACAAGGAGAAATTTCAAATTTCTTGCTTGTTTTCAAGACTCAGTGAAGTGAAAGAAAGTGCCTGTGTAAGTGACAGCCAGATCCAGACACAGTGGCTCTGTGAAGCAAGAAGAAGGTGACATTTACATGCGGGGTTATTCTGATAATTCCAGATGGATGGATCATTCTTTTTAAAGAGGACTGTGTGTTTAGAGGACAGCACACTGAGAACTTTGTATGGCAACTTGTGTTACAGGCCTCAAGAAATTCCCAGGCATTTCTGAAACAGTATCCAATTATCCCCACAGCAGAATTCTAATTCAATCAACCGTGACCTGGATTAGCAATAGAAGAGTATTGTTCTTTTATGGAGGACACAACGCGAATACTTAGGATGCTCTCTACTGAAGCTATTCAAACTGCGTAACATGCTTTCTTCTGTATTTTTCTTTTCTTTTCTTTTTTTTTTTTTTTTTTTTTTTTTAATGTCACTTACCTCTAGAAGTAGTAGAAGTAGACTGAAAAAGGAATTCTGTGCAATGACCTAGTTAATTTGTGCTGCTTTCCATACAGAAGCACATTTACTAAAACCACTGACTTTCTTGACAGGTAACACAGAACACACACATATAGTTGCATCTTGAGTGTAAAGTCAGAATATTTTACACCTGAAGGTATCTCTGGAGGCCATTCAGTCACAGCTCCTTCTCAAAGCATGTCCAGTTAAGGCAGGCTGCTCAGGGCCTTGACTGGTTGAGTTTTGAGCATCTCCAAAGATGGAGAGTACACAAACTTTCAGCTAACCTGTTCCTCTATTTCCCCCATACTATAGCGAAAGTGGTTTTCAGTAGGAGTGAAATAAAAGTCATAGAAAATGTATTTATTTATTTATCTCAGGATGAACCTTTGCATTAAACTGTACGCTACACACTGTCACTAGTCTAGAGTGATTTCGTGAGAAATTTTACATACATTTTAATTGTTCATAGTCAGTTTTCTGTTAAAAAAAAAAAAAAAAAAAAAAAAAGTTTCCTTTCAAACTTCAAAGAGCCAAAGGTTATCTTTTAGAGAATATTTAAGTTTCATAGCATAAAGCTCCAAGCATAAACTAGGAACTTTAAATAACCTAAACAAAACAGTTAAAAAATACATATATATATAATTATCTACGCATTTCAAATTTGGGAAAGAAGTACTTATCTTTAAAACGGCTATAATCTGTTCTGAATATATATATTTATTTTATGAAAAAGATGGACAACAAAGCACAAAAACAAAACAAGATGGAAAAAACACAGATTCTGAATTTGCTGAATTCCAGCAAGCACATGAGCTGAATCTTAATATCTTGTTTTGGAAAATGGATTTTGTAAACTTCAAAGGAAAAAAAAAAAATAATTCCCTCATAAGCTTCATATTAGTATAATGGTTTGATTCTGGGTCATTTGGAAGAACATTTGCTAAAACAGAATTACTTAAATGTTTTCTTTTGAACTTCCTGCTCTTCAAATTACTGTTTCTACTAAAATACGAACTTGTAATAGTATTAATAGTAATTGTTTATCAAAAGAATAGTTTGTTACCTCTGTGCAAGTGAAAGTATGTCCTTCAGTTAAATATATGTATATCATAAACAATTAAATTCCATAGACATATTTAAGACAAAATCAAAGGTGAAAAAATTAGAACACTGTTTCCTAATCAGAATTCTAAACTCTTACAGTAAGGTGCTTTCTAAAGCTATGCCAAAATAATGGTTTGTTGCCAGTGATAGGTAGAGACGTTCCTTTCTTCTTTATTTTAATCTCCCACCTATCTGCCTGTAAGTTGACCTCTTACGAGCAAAGTCCTCAAAATATGTTTCAGTGCAAACCACTTGCTCATCCAACACAATGATTCCATATTAAAATTAGGTATTATTAGTTACTTAATGGATCAGCCATTCTGAAATATCCTGCATTTGTTGAAATTCATCAGTTTGAGTGAGCCTTTGGAAAAGACATGAGAGTTGATTTCTTTCAATCCATTTGACTGTAACTGCTGAAACTGTCAGTCTAAAGCTTGTTGCTGTATTATTATGACTCCATGTTATCAATGAATCACTGAATTGCAGGGGATGGAAGGCATGTCAAGAGATTGTGCGGTCCAATCCCTCTGCTAAAGCAGGTACCCTACAATAGCTTGCACAGGTAGGCGTACAGATGGATTTTGAATATCTTCATAGAAGGAGACTACACAACCTGTCTGGGCAACCTATTCTAGTGATCCATCACCCTTACTGTAAAGAACTTCCTACGTTCAAGTTCTAGGCCATCAGTCCTTGACATATCACTACACACCATCAAGAAGAGCCTGGCCTCATCTAGTTGCCTCCCATCTCTTTTTAGATAAAATTTATAAACATTTATCAGATCTCCTCTCAGTCTTCTTTTCCCCAGGCTGAACAGACCCAGGTTACTCAGCATTTTTTCATATCAGAGATGCTCCAGGCCCTTAATCATCTTTGTGGCCCTATGCTGGACTCCTTCTAGGAGACTCCTGTCTTTCTTTAACTAAGGAGCCCAGAACCGGACCCAGCAGTCTAAATCTGGCCATATCAGGACAAAGTAGAGGGGAAGGATCAGCTCCCTTGATCCCTTGATGAAGTTCCCTGTCTTTTTTGAACTGAGGAGCCAGAACTAGACACAGTAGTCTAAATGTGGATATGCTATGGTGGAGTAGAGGGGAAGGATCAGCTCCCTTGTCCTGCTGGGTACGCTCTATTTAATGCACCCCAGGAGACCATTGGCCTTCTTGGACACAAGGGCACACTGTTGGCTCATGGGGAACCAGTTGTCCACCAGGACCCTCAGGTCCTTCTCTGCAGAGGTACTCTCCAGCAGGTCATGTCCCAAACTGTACTGATGCACGTAGTTATTCCTCCCCAGGTACAAGACTCTACACTTGCTCCTGTTAAACTTTACCAGGTTTCTCTATCTTTTATGGATAACAGATGTCCACATACTCTTAGAAATAGTAATAACTTGCTTATCTGGCCATGCCCCTGTGTTCAAACTGACAAGAGGACTGAAAAACCTTTAAAAAATATGTAGTTTCTTCTAAAGTAGTGTCTCTTCTTCATTTACACGGAAAAGACAACAGATACAAAGAGCATAATCATACAATTTTAGAGAGCAAATTCTCTGCTACAAAACAATAGCTTTCAATGTCGTCACCAGCAATGAACAAGAGTCTGTAGGCTGTGCTTGTAAAAAATCCAGACCTGCAGAAATGACCCACTGTTATTGTTACTGCTGAAACACACCTCCCATTGCCACACTGTGATAACAACCACTGTTTAGTCTCCATAAACATTCAGAAAGTGTCAATAAATGTCAATTAATGCCATTTTTTTCTGCATGGAGGAATTCAATGACACACCTTTGCTTCCTACGTGCTTCCACATCAGACACCATTTTGTCAGACTGCCCTTATCCTGCCATCTGTCACACAGAAACAAAATGTAACAGAATATTGGTGGGAAGGTTTAACCTTTACTGCTGTACCACCAACATCTGCCTCTGACGTCCTGGATTAATATAATAAAATAAGAGGCATGACTTTGAGAATAACCCTCAAACAAAACCAGATGTGTTTAGCCACATCTTCAAGACCTGAAAACTCAGAACATATATCCCAAGACAATCTTTGTGTATGGAAGATAGATAAATTTATATTCTTGGTCTTCAGACATATTTTCTCTCTGATTTATACATTTTTTGTATTCAGTACTGAATCTTACCAATGTCTCACTAGACATAGTTGAAATCAACATGCTAAGTTTTGAAATATCGTAGAGAGGAAATATTACCACTTGTCTTTTACTTCTTCACCTGACAGCTTGTCCTACTTTTTTTTCTTTTTTTTTTTTTTTTTTTTTTTTGTAGTCACAGCACTTTTTACCTGGTCACCAGAACATATCTTTCAATAGATTGTATGGCAGCGATGGCAGCGATACTTTGTCACCTTGACATACCTGCTGAAATCTAGTTTCCCCAGGGAATCTTATATACTGACTGGAAGCAGAAACTTCTAAGTTATCAGCAAAATGCTGCTCATACCGCTCAACTTCCTGTCAATTTATCCAGAAGAACACGCGGCAATACCTGTGGCATTGTCTATTTCTGAACTGATCATGTTTCTGTAATAAGAGGTAGCTTCTTTCAGTTCATGTGTAGTGATGGTTAGAACAATGTAAAATCACTGTTTCTGATATGGAACGGTAGTTTTGCTAACATATAGATAGGCATGATTTGTTTTTTAATAGCGAAGAGGAGGTGGTGAAGGGGGTGGCCTGATCTTAAGCAGAAAGTACTCAGCTTTCTTAGCTTTTCTTTACCCAAAATTTCATAAGTACCTAACCCTAAACTCCCTTGAAGTTGCTTATTTATTTGTACATAGACTGCAAGCTTTAGTGGAGAAGGCAATTTAATTCTGATTTAACTGTGAAGAAATGCAAAGCGTTTATATTAGTATTACGATGATTGAGGGATTTTCTGATGGAACTTTTCTTTCTCCTCATCCTAAGTTCTCTAATGGTCGCTTAGCAATATGTTTTTACTGTGTCTTTTGCACATTTGTCACTCAAACCCTTAAATTTAGAAGTTTCGTTACAGTGCCATCTGTCTCTACACTAGTGAGTACGGCTGTACATTTCTGAACAGGAAAGAAAATCGAGTTGATTCCATCCTCTCAAAAATAAGTTACCATAATAGTTAGTGGACACCAAGCTGACCATGAACCAGTAATGTATTTTCATGGGAAGAAGACTGGTGGTACACTGGGCTGCATAAGGAGGAGTGCCGCCAGAAGGAGGTGGTGCTTCCCCTCAGCACTGGTGAGTCCACACCTGGAGTCCTCTGTCCTGTTCTGAGCTCCCAGTATGAGAGGCAGAGACATGCTGGAGGAAGTCTAACAAAAATCTACAAAATGACTGAAGGAGCTGTAGCATTTCTCTTCTGTTATCCATAACAGATAGAGAAACCTGATGAGGTTTAACAAGAGCAAGTGTAGAGTCTTGCACCTGGGAAGGAAAAAATGCACGCATCAGTGCAGGTTAGGGGATGACCTGCTGGAGAGGACCTCTGCAGAAAAGGACCTAGGGGTCCTAGTGGACAACTAGTTCCCCATGAGCCAACAGTGTGCCCTTGTGTCCAAGAAGGCCAATAGTCTCCTGGGGTGCACTAAATACGAGCGTACCCAGCAGGACAAGGGAGCTGATCCTCCCCCTATACTCCACCGTAGCGTATCCACATTTAGACTACTACTGTGTCTAGTTCTGGCTCCTCAGTTCAAAAGACAGGGAACTTCTAGGGAAAGTACAGTGGCCAGCTACAAGGATGATTAGGGGCCTGGAACATCTACCTCACGAGGAAAAGCTGAGAGGGCTGGACCTGTGGGAATCTTATTGATACTTACAAATACCTAAAGGACAGGAATCAGGTGAGTGTTTATGCTGTTCCGTGGAGGAGGCATGCACGTATGTGTATCATATAAGTACACATATTTGTGTGACTACTAAAAATACACAGCCTCAATGCTGTTTGGATTTGGGGTCACGGAGCTATGGCAGCCTTGCTTCTATCAAACAGGCTGCAGAATTTAAAACAATTATTACATGCACTTGCATACATAGCATATAGTTTAAAATGTTAATCTGTGTATATGACTATATACAGATATAAAACTGTGTGAAGTTATACACCTTACATCAAATGCTGTCGAAATATCAATTGTAATTCAGGAAAGGAATAGGAGAAAAGGCTTCTTCCACAATACTTGGTCACAACTGAAACAAACTCTTAAGATGGTATCCACCAGGTCAGTATACAACACAGTTTACCAAGGTCTTCCGAAAACTAGGTTATTAGTTTCAAATTTTATCATGTCTGATATTCTTAGTATTTGTAAGTTTCCACTGTAATTAATTTTTCAGTCTAATAGAAACATATACAATTACACTTGCCTGCTGAATAGTTTCTAATTAAAAAATGTAGTCCGTGCTAAATGTCCCAGATTTAGCAAAATAAGGAGTAATTCATATTCCATGCTGTCACTGTGTGTGTCAGTGTTAATAGATATTAAAGTAACATGAATGAATTATGTATCAGATACCGTACAGTGTATCACTGATACTGGTAGGCCAGCACCTGCTGTTTTCTCCAAGTGCTTCCATCTCATTAACTGTTACTGAATTTGAAGAAGGCATACAGGAACAATTAGACAGATTTTTGTTTTCATTCATGCCAGTGTCCTCTCATGGTCTACTAAAAAATTGTTTCTGAACAACAATTTTTTAATTTTATTTTTTTGTTTTTGTAATCAAATATGAAATCAGTAGCCTAGCTGTAGATACTTTTACAGTATTCAAGACATTTACTCAAAATAGTTCTAGTGAACTTTGTTGGCACAGGCAACACATAAGGTAGATTTGTTTCACATGCCTATGAACAAAAGTGAGAAAAGATGAATCCACATGACCAACACAAAAGGTAGGTTTCAAAAAACAGATATAAGTTCTCTAATATACATAAGCTTATTGATGCTGGCAGAAGCTTATGTGTCAACAGGTTTGGCACTTCACTGTCTGCACCATGAGAAATTTTTCACAAAAACACCACAAATTCTTGCAAATTAAGGTGATTTTCATTCGTACGAAATGGATCATTAATAGATGCATTTGCAAATAAAATGAAAGAACCATATTTACTGTCTACGTATTTAGAGAGAAATAAAAACTAGTTGGTTTATTTTTGTCAGGCATCACAAGTTTTTAATGTCTCCAATCATTCAAACCTTCAATTGAGATTTATTAAACTGTCAAATGACAGCAATTTTACAATGTATACAATTGTAGTTCACTTCAGAACATTCATTTCTCTGTAAACAGAAAATCCAGATTCTCCATAAGCAATCAGTCCCTTTCCTTCTCTTTGAAGCAAGGAGGAAGAAATGCTAGATAAAGGAATTCTAAATGAAACAGAAACAAAGAAAGAAGCATTCACAAACCTATATATGTTAAGATAGTAAGAGTGTAATCAAAAGAATTCCACAGTGACTGCCTCCAAAATTAATGAAAGGAAAAAAAAAAAGTGTCAATAACTTTTATGAAACAAAACAAACAGAGGTATAGAAATTGAAGGCATTTAAAATGAATACCTAAATACTACAGTTCTTAGAGGAAGATAGCCTCTGCCCATATTATGTAGAAGACCCCTACATGTAGACAGTACTGATGGGTGGAGAACAGGAAATAAGGCCTCAGCTCCTCAATTACTCTGTGTATCTAGCATAGGGAGTGCTATGAAACTCCCTTACTGTAAACAAAAGTCAAAAGAAGTTTCAGGTTTCTGTATGCTCTCCAAACCTTTAAACACAGAAAAGAACTCCAAGGAAATCTAAATCATCGTGGAAGGTTATTTGGCTTATATTTAAAATTAGTCAGATATTGCTATGAAATGCTATTACAATTTACCATTGAAATCCGCAAGTACGCAAGAATTGTACATGAAAAGTTCATCAGTCGTTAAAATTAGGAAAGAAAAAGCTAACAGAAGGATGATTATAAACTTCAGAATGTCCAGCAGAGGGCTGCCAAGATGGATTGAGAATGTAGTACTTGCCCTGTGAGAAAAAGCTGGGCTTGTTCAGCTCAGGGGAAGAGAGAACCTAATGCAACTGTCCAATCTCTCTGAGGACATTACCAAGAAGATGAAGATAGGCAATTTACCAGGGTGCACTGTATGAATATGAGATCATATTTATTCTATGAGGTCATAAAATGATATAGGAAAGGTTGTGACTAGATAAAATGAAAAAACAAACAAAACAAACAAATGTCATAGCAAGGATTAAGCACTGGGAAACACTGATCAGTGAAAACGTATCAGCTTCACCCTTGGAAGTTTTCAAGAACTGACTCTACAAGCCTGGAGTAACCTGGTCTGAATTCAGTATTGACTTACTAATAGAAAGTTGGATTATTTACTTCGTAAGATTACTTCTAACTATAATGCTTCTATAGAAGAGTTAATGTATTAAATATCCTTCAGCATTCCTCTGCTTTAGTTTTTAAACCCTCAGAGCATTAAGAATTGTTTCTAGAGTATTATTAGTACACTTGTTTTTCACATCTACTGCATGCTAGAACAATTACGACCTACAGAAAGGCTTGTCTGCTGGGCCAAAGGGAAATGTTTTCTTTTTTGAACATTCAATTCCCTGGCATCTCTGCTATACAAAAGAAATTAATAGGTAAAAAAAGAACTGAAAGAGTTTTCTAGTATAGTACTACCATAAACTCAGATTATTTAATTACAACTTTAGATATCTTTTAGTCTCTTAGTTAATGTCTTGATTATGAGGATAATCCACTTCTTGAGGCAGAGGGTGGGGAAGGTAGTGACACTAAGATAATATTCCCAGATTGGAACAAATGGAGTAAGAATCGATTAAAAAAACTACAATAGAAGATATGGGAGAAGACAGCACAGATCTTTCTACTAAACCAAGGAAACTTGAGTGGACAAATTCAAAAGACTCTGACAAATATTTAGAAAAGAGGAGGTTTATTAGAAGTCTGAAACAGGACTGAAATACCTACATGGACCAACCTGAAACAGTTATTTAGTCTACTTCTATGCAGACTAAAGTGATCTTATAGAACAGTCTGCTATTGTTCGATAGGGCCTAATCTGACTGAGGGGAGGCAGATGTAGACCTGTTTACCCTGATCCAAGAAGTACTGAGACTGAGCATATACTCCCGGTAGGCACATACAAACAGATACATAAATATATAATGGCTATTCACACAGATCAATAGCTATGCTCACCTCTCTCATGACCACAAACACTACCACTAGCCTCATCTTGAATATTCCCTTCTCAGAGAACAGACCATGAAGTTCTGGTGCTGGGAATATATACATAAACACAACACACATTCCTCCAAATTGCTAGGCTCAGACACAGTCCTAGAAGGCGCTTCTGAATTCAATCTCCTCAGTTGCTTGCTGCAGTGGTTTTATATCAATAGGTACCTAAGCTCCAAAAATGAAGTCTCACTTCCCTGTCCTCAACAGAAAAGGGGGTGCCTGTGATGGGTCTGGGAGCTGACTTGCAGGGTACAATTTAGGATTCTCCACCTTCCTTTGCCTCTCTGCACTCTTTTTGTGGTTCTTTAGATGAGATTTATTCAGATAACTGAATGACTGCATCCTGTGGTAGATCTTCCTTATGCTCCATCCAATTCTATCTAAGTTTCTTTAATATATGCTGCTTGATCCCTAACATGCAAGACTGGGAATTCAAGTAGTTTTCCACAGGTCTTCATAACTCAGAGCTTTCATAACATACGCTATACTACATATAGCACTCAACAGGAAAAAAAGAGACACCCAAATCAGATGTTCTATTTTTCCTTTCTTTTCCATGCTGCTATTATTCCAGTGTTCAGTTTGATATTAAAGCAATACAGCACAGCAAGTCACAAGCATTATTATGTCTTTATATTGCAGAGTAACTGAAATCCTTTTATTAAAATACAGCATTCTGTGATGGATTTTTTCATCCTTGGAGTGACATTGAGCCTGAAGCTCTTACTAGTAATCACTTTATACAAAGCCAGATCACATACTCAACTGTAAGTCAAGAAGCTAAGGACTCAATCCACATACTTTTTAAGAATTGCATGAAAGCTGGTAAGACGGTATTGCTCCTGCAACGAATGGATACATGTGAACATTTGAAAGAAACTATGCTGACTATGGTGAACAGGTTTTTTTTTGTTGTTGTTTTTGCTGTTGATGTTTCTTTTTTTGTTTTTTGAATAATAGACTTTTGGAACATTTTATTCACCCTTTAAGACTCCTAATATTTTAACATTAAAACAAAATCAACCCCCCAAAAACATCAAAGAAGATAGTTATTCCACTGAATATTAATCATCATAAGAAAATTTAAGGCTGTCTTATACTAATGCTGTAGCTGTAAAGAAGAGCTGTAAATGACATAAAATTCGGATTTCAACAAAGAATCAGTAAAAGTCTTCCACCACCTTACTCAAAATCAACCAATATTTTTCAAGCATACTTGATCTTCAACTGACTGTTAGCATGATATGAAAACAAAAACAAATACAAGCAAGCGACAAGAGAAAGGGACAGTAGTAAACAGTCAAAATGCCTTGGAATTACTAGCTAAGGAAAACCAGAATAGAAATAAAACTCTGACATCAGTATTTCTAAAGAAAACCTTTCTGCTTTGAGAGACATGCCAAAGTACACATTCACAGCTGAATCTTCTTTCCACTATCTTCATGAGATTTTAAATTTAGAAGTGTAACATCCTAAATGTTTGAAGAGATTTTGCTGTACTGTTAGCTCTGTCACATCATCTACCATTGCTCCTGAGAAAAAATGCGTTTACTATATCAGCGTATATATCATTAACTTACCTATTGTTTCCTGATTCTTCATCTACACTCTCTAAAATTTTTTTGGGAAATGGACAAATGGGCTACTACACACTATTAACTCTTCATAATTTACAGTAAAGCTATATAGAATATAAAATACTTAATGTCGTAACAAAATTTAAGTCCTCATTTTCACCTTCAAGGCCCTACATTATCTTACCAACAATTACTGTACATCTTGCTTTTATTTCCTTCTACTCCCTAGGCACCTTCTATCCTTTCTCTTAATTACGTTCTTTATCGCTTTCTCCTACTTTCAGCTGTGTGCCTTATATCAGGCTGACTTCTTTGTCTTGTACCATCTCCATGAGTATACTCTTCATCTTTTTTCAGCAGTATCTTTACAAATATGCTCTTTCAGGAATCACTGGTACATTCTTTTCTCCCTCCCCTTCGTATCACTGAGCTATTAACTAACATTTGTCTTATATCACTTTCCCTCCTTGCTGGACTAGAGAATAGAGCTGAAAGCTAATGCAGAGCTGATTGATTCAATTCTTAACTCCATAAAAAACGACCTCTGTTGTCAACTAATGAAGCCTGAGGAAAACTGAGGGACAACACTTGCTGTTCCTTTAAAATAGGAACTTGAAAAAAATTATTCACTATAAATATCCACACCAATAAAGAAATGCCAATCAATGTGGTGGGGAATTAGTAGCTTCTATAAGGTATGTCTTGACTTCTTATAGTTTTACATGGTTATGTATATAACAGCACTGTCACTTGCCAAGATTAGACTCCATGCCTATCATTAAATTTTATGAATTTGATTTCTTTTTTTTCCCCCCTTACAGGTTAATGTGTATTTAAGGATCATTATGATGTAGATGGTGAGCAGCCATGGCACACAAATATCATGAAACTTGGAGCATTCCAAGACTATTAATATTAATAGTATAGTAGAGTCATACATTATTCCTGAATCCTAGAACACCTGACTGTAGGACTCGCAGATTTCCAAACACGTGTTTCATAAAATATAACTCTTCATAGAAACTATCAGATTGTAATTTATCTGGTTATTATAATAATTATAAAATTATCTTCTCAAGGAAACATTTAAAAATCCTTGAAGCATGTTTTGCTGAAGTTTAAGGAAAAATACATTTTCATAATGAAAACTTTCTTACTGAAAAATTAAAAATTTGCAATTCAAAGCAATCTTCAAAGAATAAGTCATGGCTAATTTTAAAGCTGCAAGTGCATTCTGTGTAATGTACACTATCATCTGTCATCAAATAAAAGGTTGTTTGACCTTCACTTTGGAAAACTGCAATATTAAAAGTGGAACACAATAAGATATGCCACATACTATTATGCTTTATGCCCCTGGCAATTTTTGTTTTTTAATCTGTAAGACCTCTGAGGCTTAGAACAATAGGTTGAAATCTCTAATTCTTCTTCTCTTTAGTCAAAAGTAGCAGGATCCAAATATGTTCTAGAGACAGCAACTGAACAGACTGCTACGAATGGACATCTGTTCAAGAGAAAAAGGACAATTTCCTAACAGAGGCAAATATTTTCTATAAAACACAACACTTTCAGTAATGAATGAAATCTCATCTGCTCAGCTAGTCAGCAATACCTCAAGGCTCTGAAGCAACTCCACTATAAAGTGAAGGATATTAATATTTCTAATATTTTAAAAAAAATCAAATGCTACTATTTTAGAAAGTAACAGTACCTTCATTTTAAAATAATTCTACTACCCAGAGAATGATGGACTAGTGTGCCTATATATTTAGTAAAGTCACAATGACGCAAAGTTACGTGGGTTAGCTGGGATGAGAAATATTTGTAAGAAACTTATACTGAGTAGTCAAATGGCAAATGAAGTAAAATGGTCAAGAAGTTTATGTAATACATATTATATGGAAAAGAAATAAGTTATGTGCACATCTTGATACATAAAGTTTAAGTTTTAGACATAACTGTATACAGCTCAATGAAACACCTTAGCTTAACAATAAAAACTACACAAGTTACTACAAAAGAAGAAAGTAAATAATATGGGTGATAGTATACAAGGCCTCTTGTTTTATTATACTGGCCCATAATATCAGAGACAGATGTTTGTGGTATTGCAGTAGAAACTGAACCTTCCTGTCAATATTCTGTTACGTTTCCTTGCTGTGTGACAAATGACATTAGAGGGGAAGTCTGGTTAAATGGTGTCTGACATGGAAGTGCATCCAAAGTGAAGGTGTGTCATTGAATTCCCCCATGTACAAAAAATTGCACCTGTTGACATTCACTGCCATTTGCTGAATGCTTAAGGAATCCAAACAGTGGATGTCAGCATGGTGGGTAGCACATTTCAGCAGTGGCAACAGCAGTATCAAAGACACGTCATGTTCTGGATGGCCATGCAGATTTTTACAAGCATGTCATGCAGGCTCTTGTTCATCACTGGCAAAAATGCATCACTAATGATGGCGACTATGTTGAAAACTAACGCTTTGTAGCTGAGAATTTGCTCTTTTAAATAGTTTTATTGTGCTCTACGTATCTATTGTAGTTTCCATGGAAATAAATAGGAGGCATTATTTTCAGAGTGATGTATGTACATATATAATGCTCTTCTCTCAAACATTCTATGTATTCTCTGTGCCACAGACATTACTCTGTGTTGAAACTCTTTTAATAAGAAGAGTGTGAAGAAAGGAAATAAAATATGTATGGGGAAGAAAATACACACACAAGAAACACAAAAGAAAAACAATCTATTTGGATGGTAAGAGTCTGAACAGACTAAAAAGTGTTTTACTTGAGGAGAAAGAAATAAGGATGGATGTTTATAAGTACTTAAAATACTGATCAACTTCACATCTTTGTAACTCATAATGTAAAAAAGATGATTTCAAGGAAGTTAAAATGTGAGAAATTCAGAAAAGAAAATGCGAAAGGTTCACGGAATTTATTGTCTCTGGTTGTCAGCAGTATCAGGAGAATAAAGTGTTTACTAAAAGTACTTTTTCTCTTTTGTTTCAAAACAGTTTTCAATTACTTAGCATAGGAATAATGGAATACAGTTAACATTCTCCAGCTAAAAGGGAGTCATTATGTCTATAGTATTAGCTGCCGAGATGTTAAACTGCAAAATGGACACTGAATCTGAGCATGAACTGCAATTCTTATGTTTAGCACCATTCTGATAAGAAAGAATAACTATTCTTGGTGGAATAGGAGGGAAGTATTTTCTACCATTACTTCAAATTGTTTTCTACTTCAAAACAAAACTACTTAATCTGACTGAAGGTTGACTTGGACTATTTATGTACTGGCTTTGAATCATGCTATTATTCAAAATAAAGAGATGATGGAATGGAAGTGTTAAGCATGTATTTTTAGCTGATAAACCTGCCACTTCGGACATTCTGTATGTTACAAGGAATAAATCACAATAATAATAATCACAATAATAAAAAATTCCAAACCTTTGAATTTTCTGAAACCTTTGAATTTTTTTTGAATTTGAAACCATTCCTTTGGGAAGTGCATTTTGAAATCATCTTTTAAGTGCACTTACTTGTTATATAGCAATCAGCCTGAGCAAATGCTTTGTCCTGTTTAAACTATAAATAATTTGCAAGTGTTAACTGACGGTCCTTCCTGTATGTAGTTTTTCTGTAGACATGCCAAAAACCACAGACTTTGCCACAGAATAGAATAAGCAGAATCCTGCTAAAAATATCATCTCACTGAACTGAACCTTTATAAAGTAACTTAAAAAATAAAAGAAGGAAATAATTAAAGCCTTCCCCTGCTTCAGTGCAATAGAACAACAATCACTTAAACTTTAGTCTTCCAAGGTTTTCCAGAGATCTTCCCATGATAATAATTTTAAGAGGAGCTACCAAAAAATACTGCTAACAGTGCAATTCCTTGTTTCAGTCTACATTCTTTGTTCCACAACTGAAAAAGCACTGTTACAATACGCTCTGGGGTGATTACAAAGGTAACCTGAGATACAGAGAGGATTAGTGTACTAGATCTTATTTGAAACAGAATTGCTTCATGCTTTCTGTAATGCAGAAGACATTAAAAAACATTTTTAGTGAAAATTCTTGTTAACTGAAATTTAATTATTCAATGAATTTTTTTTTGCCTTTGACATCTCAAAAAAAAAAAAAAAACCTCAGTCTTGAAAGAAAAAGATAACTCAATGAGCAATTTTTTTTTTTTTTTTTTACTACTTAATATGCATACTTACTGTATGATAATATCCATAATTATTTCCCTAAAACAATTAGTAATGCATCTTGACTGACCTGCTAATCTGAATATAACGCTTTAAGAATTTGGAGGTATACCAGTCTTTTTATGCTTATACACTCACCTCACGTAGCAGCATAAAAGGCTGCAGAACATAATTTATTATTCTGCATCACATTTCATCAAGTCCCTTAGCAGCTGCTTGATACATCATCGAGACAAATGCAAGGAAAAAAATATATTCCTGCCACCCTGCCCCCAAGTAGGGTACCCCAAAGACTAAGAACCAATTATAATCTCTGTTTCTTCTTCCAATCAGATACATTAAGTGAAAGTAAACCTTGACCAGGTTATTTTCTGTGTGGAATTTCAATGACTTTTTTCATCTCCATAAGACAAATACAGCCATAAATAAACATGCAGCGCAGTAACAAGGGCAATGTCTGGAACACTTAAGAGCTAAATTACTTTCAAGCCATGCAACATCTCATTTCTCTTCCACAAATACATAATAAAGACTGCCAGCATGGGGGAGGGTGTATTTGTATGAATACATGCATATATGAGCACACATGCCTCAGGAGAAGAGGAAGGAAAAATAAAAATTAACCACATGAACTGAGAGCATGATAATTGAAAAAAAAAACAAAAACAAAAAACCAAATCCTTCCCCCTCAAACACCCAACAACACAAACTACAACAAAAACCCTCAAAATTTCCAAACAGTCTCTTTATATTCACAATACAATTAAAGAAAAGGTCTATTATGAACTAAGTGAAAAGGAGCATGTGCATAGCCAATCTTAGATGTCTTACAATGTAAGTTCTGGTGAGATATCTAGCATTCTTTATATAGCTACCATTACACCTATAAAGCTGGAAGCTGAGGTTCAGCACCATGGACTTTACCATACAGCCTGGGAGATGCAAATGAGGACTATGTGCTTAGACTGTTTAGAAGTTAAGAAAGGTGCAGGATTCAGCCAACAGATTGCCCACTGCACAAAAAAAAAGTATATTCCACTGGAGTGCTGAGATCTTTCTATCCCAAGTTGGAATACTACTAGAAGCCTAACTATGTGATTTATACATAAATTGTCTTCCTTCTGACACTACAATTTGTAGACAAGATGAGCATTTTAGCTAAAAACTGGACTTTTGTTAACTAGCAAGCATCAGTTTTAGAATTAATTTCCACCAGGGCAATATTAGCATAGTTTAAACAAACAAACAATCTGCATAAAGAATTGGGAGAGAAAAAAGGCTTTTTTTCAGGATATCCGCTAAGTTTATCTTAGGCATCCTATGTAGATGTCATTGCTGCACCTCCCAGAACTATGTTTCCTATACCAGTCAATGAGGGATTTGGTAGCTGTCTCTATGTAGACAATGAAATACATAGATAACAAGATAGCAAGCCAGTAACACAAAAATCTCTGTTTCTTTATTTCAGAGACTGAATTCCTGTAATACTCAATAAAAGTACTAGCTTGCCCTTTTAAAATATTTTTTTGGGGGAAAGGAATTTGAATCAGATAAACTAGTTTCTACTTAGTCATGTCTTTGCCCACTCTAACCTGAAAGATAGAAAATTCTTATTTGCCTCTAAAAGAAGTCTTTGAGATCCCCCAATTTATTTATGGAAGCATGCAGCTATTATACTAAAATTCTCCTTGTGTAATATTATACAATCAGGCATGAGCTAATTATTCCAGCATATAAACTAAAATGAATAGTGACTGAATGCTGTACATTTTAAGTACAGTACTAAAAAAGTTCTACATGCTTGGAGTCATAACTTGTGAATATAAAAGAAAACAGATTATTTCAGTAGATCAGCCTGAGAATGGGATGATAGCCAGTTTCTGGAAGCTTGCAGGAAATAGAACGAACTACAAACCTATCTAGAGCATACAGGAAATAACAGAATAAGGAAGGAACAAGTTTTAATGGAGAATCTTTCATTACTGTTTTTATAGTAAGATTCAGTAAATTGTGATGAATAAGTAGTTGCATATATCTCATTTCTATTAATAAAACTTTTTCAGCTAGCATTTAGTTGCTTCTCTTGTACCTCATTCACTGTTCATCCATCCATGATGCCTTGAAGGCTAAGTTCATGCTACAAACTTCATAGCTAAGCTAAGAAACATGCAATAACCTAATGCAAGGTAAAAGTGAAAATACGATTTTTGTGTCTACACACTTCTAGCCACCAAACCCTATATGCATTTGAATTTTACAGTGCTTAGGAATATACTCAAAAGGTATAATTTATTCATAGTTTATTCCTCTAAATTCTGAAAACAACAGCTTCTCCAATGTGGGGAAAACAAACAAACAAACAAAAAAAACAAAACCAAATGAAAATATTAAAGATATGTTCTTGATTACTTTGCACTGTCCCATAATTGTTAAAATTCAATACACCAGCAACACATCCTAAATAATAAAATTAAAACTTGCTCAAATGTAGTCTGTAAATAAGTCTTCAGACATAGTGCAAAGTAAGAACAATTAAAGCTTTATGAATTCAGAAAAAAAGTTGTGGTCAGGAACATTCTTGAGAAAACAACAGCTGGTATATCCTGTTGTAAGTAGGTCATTCTCTACGGAAACACAAGAACTGGAAGACTGAATTGTCAGTTTAAGCAGTGATCAAGAGGCTATTTTTCTGGTTTTTGTGGTGTTTTTTTTTTTGTTTGTTTGTTTGTTTGTTTTTTAGGAAATATTCCATTCAGTGTCTAAGATAAGGGCAACCTTCTCAGGTTAGCCTTAAAAGAGAAATGATGCCAATGATGGTCCCAGATTCCTGCTACCATGTCTATGGAGTCAATATTTCTTAATGGTTTAGGAGTGACCTGGGATGACTTTTCCACTTATGCTTTGCAAACAAGTAACCAGAAGAGATATTTAGCTCCTGAGAAACAGACACAAGCTGTTCAGATTGGGCAATTTTGGACACATAGAAAAAATAAAAAATCTCACTTCTCAATAGAGTAAGAAAGGGTGTCTCCTATTACGTTTGGCACACCATCCTGGCTAGAAGGCAGACAGGTGGAAATGTCCTGATCTCAAGGCAGCTGATACACTTTCTCAGATTTTATTTCCTTTCGGCATGGAACAACTGAAATAATCTAGATACGCAAATGTTGTGACATACTTTATTCATTTCCCACTCGCTCTCCATAAGTGAACAGTAAAATCTGTCGAACCTAACCTTAAGCTGTCAAGGGAACAAACTATGCTTTTGCTGTAAATCTGAGCATATACACAGGAGGTCTGGTTCCAAAATCTCATGCAGAGAGGAGTGGATTCACAGCCCTGAGCCAGTTACTCAGTAGACCTGCCATCTCTCAGGAATTGCTGTCGCCATCACACAACCGCACTGCTACCAAGGAAGGGTCCTTTCTGTTTCATAAGGAATGTGCAGCAAGGATAATAGAGACACTGAGAAAGAGCAAAACATAGGATATTCTTTACTGATTCCAATCTATTAACAGCTTTATCCAAATTCACCAATGACCAGTGCAGACAAGTGACTTCAAAAAACAAACAAACAACAACAACAACAACAAAAAAACAACAAACAAAAAAACGTGCCTTCCACCTAAAAAAGTATCAGAAGCTAGAAAGAATATTAGAACATTTTTCCCTCTTCATTCTGCAAGTGGTTCCTGGCACAAGATATATTTGCTTCACAACACACACACACAACACATCTAGAACAACGGTAATATACTACAAACATCACTTACTTGTGCCACTCACTGAAGCCTAATGCTTTGAAAGTCAGGTTTACTAAGGCCATTATGGCCACACATCATTCCACTGGAAAAAGCAGGTATCTAGCAAGATACTAAGGTAATTGGTAAAAACTGAGATTCCAAGAAGTCAGGACAGCAGAACATGGGTATGTCAAAATGAATTATAACAGGCATGACCAACATATGGGACAGATAGTAATGTGCCCTACACCCTGCCACCATGCCAACATATTAGTGGCTCTTTCCCCACCAACCAGTCCGGCCAAACAACTGAAACACTGGTTCAAGACAATTCGTCTTCATTCAATGAAGCCCAGGCCATCCAAAAGGTTGGACACTTACATTATATAGCATGAATAGATATTTGAAAGAGTGTTTTGGCTGAAGAAAAATTGGTAACGTAGGCCTATTTAGACTAGAGCAAAGGCTGAAGACACCTATTTGTGAATGTTTGAACTACACTGAAAAATATCAACATATTTTTCTTTTAATGCTTTTGTTACTTCTAAAATAAAACGGCTGATTTGTGAATTGTAAACACTCAGGAAAAAGCATGTGTCAATTTATTTATGAAATGGAAAAGGGGCAGGCATGATGACTAAAATATATTATTTTAACAGCAGGGATTTTAATTTACAGCTCAGTGCATCGCCTAAAATGACTGTTCATGCCTTTGTAATTTCTCTGTCTTATTTAGAGTACTCTTAATAAATTCAACTTCCACATATACATAAAAAATAACAAAAATAATACTAACAAAGTAACTCCTTACCTGAAAACCATAGTGACTGAAATACATGAAAGATACTATATGCACACAACAGAAATGGTTCAAGAGAGGGAAACAAAGAAGAAAGAAAAAAGGTATAAGAAATAAAACTTCGTTTTTGATATTCTGATTTGATATATTTATTATATTTTGATATAAGAAATTTTTCCTAATATTCAACCTGAACCTCCTCTGGCACAAATTAAGGCCATTACCTCTTCTTACCACCGGTTACATAGAAGAAGAGGCCTGTCACACCTAACTACAACCTCCTTTCAGGTAGTTGAAGAGAGCAATAATAAGAGGTCTCCTCTCAGCCTCCTCTAGACTAAACAATTCCAGTTCAAATGGTCAAGTAGATTGGGGTATCTTTTTGAAATAAAGTTGATGCACATATTCAGAACGAAAAGAGGAACAACAAAATTTAGTAAACACTGTTCATATTATGACACATTCATTGCAACTTATTTCACTTTGCATTCCCAGACAACACAAATACCAGTAGGACTACGGGTGAAAACTTAGAATAACAAAGGCTGAAGAATCTTATCTAATCATTTCTTGTATCTTTGCATAAACATTTTTTTTCTCAACAATCCTACAGAGAAATCAGTAATCACAGTCTACAACACTTAAAGTTGTTACTTAAAAATTAGTATGTAATGCATTTTCTGCAGTAATGAAACTCCAAAACACCAGAATTTATTCACTCAGGATAGACAAGAAGTGAAAAAAAATATTTTCAGGAGAATGACAATTTTATTTGAAATAAAAGCAAACACATACTCTCACTACCAATTTATCTCCCTACAGATTTCTATTTCAGAATCAAGTTTGCAAAGTTATATATAAAGGAGAAACTAAACATTGCTACTAAAGAAAGACTGCACAAACTTACAAGTCTTAAATCAGAAAACAAGAAATATGATCTCATAGATTTAGAATGCAAAAAGAAAGAGATGGATTAGAAAAAATATATACCCCTCTTTGTCAAGAAGTATCTTCAATGTTTAGGTAAATCAGCCAAGAAGGTGTGAAGTGAGCTGATCCATGTTTAAATAACTCTTAACTTTGAGTAGTGAAGTTATATTTGAAGATTTATACCGAGAGGAAAATCACTGAACTTTCCTATGCACAGTGCCATGCAGCAAATCAGAGTAATCTGCACGACAAATATTATAATGCAGAGAAGGGAAAGACACTTTCCAACAACCTCTTACCTAAACAATACAAGCACCACTGGGAAAAAACAAAACAAAAAAGACACTGCTGATTTTTCAAATGTTTGTTTTAAATCCTAACCTAAATATTTACAATATTAAAAAAAATATTCAGGTAATTTGTTCCTTCCCCTCCTTACCTTCTCTGGAGGTGCAGGAGGGTGAAATCTCTTTGCGCAAACTAGAAATGCATCAGGTTGTGGCTTGCCACCCTTCACCTCAGGGTCATCTCCCAGCACAATATGATGAAAAAGATTGAAGAAGTCTTTGTGTCTGGATGTTTTCATCTGAAATGACACTTCAGCTGAGCTAGTGGCAACAGCTATGGGTATGTTGTGTTTGTGTAAATGTTGGATCAGTTTATTGACCCCTGCAAGACAAACAGATACGTACATTTTATTCTGTCTTTATATATACATATTTGCAGTTATATGTATTAAAATTTTTGCCTATTTACAACATATTTAGCAATATTTCAAAAAATGCTGCCTAATTGAATTTAACAACCTATTCTGACTGGTTAGTGTCAAAGAGATTTCTTGCTACATCTGGAAATCTTCTTGCTCCATCAAGGAATATTCCTCTAAGTAAACAATGATTCTGTCATCAAATGATGATTTTCTCAAAGTATGCTGAAAATAACTTCAAAGCCATTGCATCCTATATACCCATAAGAAGCCTACTCAATGTAATGTCCTCAACTTTATAAACACTTATTATTTCAAACATATTTAGAGTTATGTTCCTGGAAAAAAAGAATAAATAAATATCAAATAAATAAGCTCTTCTCACTGACTGGCATAGTTTTTAATTTCTGAAGCAGGTATCCAACTGGCTTAAACCAGCACCTAAGAGTGTTTAGTATCTCTTTTACAATTACTAGATAAAGCAATTGGACAGAAAAGTGGAGCTGTCAATCACAGGTGTTAATACCAGAGCTTTATCTATTGATGATGTGAACCCTGAATAATGAACACCTTGACCACAATAGATAGAAATTTTAATCTGTTCCAATATTCTAGTAAAGGTTGATGCCAAGAATGGTGAAAATACAGCAGTCAATGTGAGAAGGAAATACACTTTTTATTCAGTGCAAATTTTGCATCTCCAATGCAAAGGCTTCAATGTTTCTTCATAGCAGCATTCTGAACACAGGGTACCTCTTTTCAAATTGCTAATTATCTTCAGTCCTGCTGCATCAAAGCTTCAGTACATCTGTCAGTATATGTTTACTCTACATTACTACTGGAGGTAGCCAGACACAGAAAAGCGCTGCTGCTGAAAGGTTATTTACTCAGGGTTCTCTCTTACAGTCTCTCAGCACAGGTCATGATTTCAGTGCATAAATGTGTGTGTATTTACATTCACTTTTTGACTTTCCTACCTATAAGAGAGCTGTACCTAACACCTTCAGAGAGGAAAGGCTTACATTACTCAGAAAATGTACTTTAATAAAAATGTATTTAAGAAATCATTTTAAAAGTATATGTGTAAAAACAGCAAGATGGATTAGAAAAAGACATGGAGTGCACTCCCGTGCACTCACTTACTAGTAGCTAACGTACAGTATCAACACCCATCCACCACAGAGAGACCTATCTGTTAGGCTTCTTCTCTGTTCCTCCTACTGGATCAAAAGAAACAAGGTTCTTCATTTTTTTCAGCATTAGTTACGGACTTTCATGATGTGGTACATACACAATTACAAACCCAGGCCATAAAGCATAATTTCTTCATGTAATAAAATCAGGAACAAACATCTTATAATGTTATGATTTAATTCCAAACATACTCTTTTCATTTTAAATAACCAAAAAGATAAATAATGTTATATTTTCTATCCCTTTAAATTCTAAGTTTTAAAAAAAAGACACAAACTTACTGTATTTCTGGTGTAATTGTTACACAATGATGACTACTGGAAAGAAAATTAGGTGAAAAGAACAGTACATTAAATTCAGATATGTAAGCTGAAAAGAAGGATTAACTTTAAACACCAGCCTGTTTAAAAACAGATAAATCACAAATGTCAATGAAGTTAGAAACTTTTGTGGAAAAACAAATACAAATAAAACCTAAACCAGCAGCAAGAAGTTATCACTCTTGAGACTACAGA
The DNA here is from genome assembly GCA_030625065.1 of Alectoris magna. Lineage (NCBI taxonomy): Eukaryota > Metazoa > Chordata > Aves > Galliformes > Phasianidae > Alectoris > Alectoris magna. Next base: position 70,320,288 of record CM060560.1, read on the forward strand.
TATATTTTCAAGAAACACATTTTTTACAACATAATTAAAAAAAAAAAAGAAAAAGAAAAAAAAGAAGTAGCATTCCCCCACCTATATCCCAACATGCTCTTCATTTTCTTTAGTCAGTTGAAATCACTGTGTCTAACACACTGGATCAGCTATGAAACTAAAGACTTACTTTGAACAACAAAACCCTTTGGCTAATTGTCACACTTTCCTTTTCAGTGACCAGTACAAACATGCAATGCAAAAGTTCAGGAACTTCCCTTCTGTTCTCCAGGCTGCACAGTCCTAGCTCTCAGCCTCCTCTCAAAGGGAAGAGGTCCAGCCCCTGGATTGCTTTGGTGGCCCTGAGGTAGACTCTTTCCAGTACGTCCATGTCTCACTTCGTACTAGGGGCCTCAGAACTTGATACAACAGCATCACCAATGCTGAGCAAAGGGGAAGAAAAATTTTTCTGGACAAAGTGGCCATATTTTGTTTGTTTACGCAGATAAGAATACCAGTCTTCCCAGTTTTGTGTCATCTGCAAATTTACTGAAGGTGCACTCCATCCCAACGTCCAGATCATTAATGCAGGACCAGACCCACTATTCACCCCTGAGGTACTTTGCTCACTACTGGCCTTCAACTAGGCTTCACATCACTAACCACTACCCTCCAGCCCAGGTTGTCCACCCAGCCTTTTTAATCCACCTCACTGTCTGCTCATCCAACTCACGCTTCAGTAGTTTCTCTACGAGGGTCTCAGACCTTACTGAAGCCCACTGCTCACCTCTTCAGTTATCATATTTTCTACTCAAATTCATTGTGAAGTGAAAATTAGTAACACACTTTTAACACCCAAAACCTAATTAAATTAAATTAGGCCTCAAATAAACAATAGCTTTGTTAGTGACAAATTCTCTCATGAACATAACCACGTACCCTATCTCTCATTCATCTCTGTGTGCCATCTATATACTGACATATATATATAAAAAGACATCCAATTAACAGTTTAACTGTTATGCAGTCTCCTGTAATAATGGAGTTTATCTACACTGTGTAGCCAATGCTAATATAACTATGCCTGAAAAGTCTTGTAGCTGAGATGTAGCATATTCTGTGAAAGAAACAACATGGCTACAGACTTTTTTTTTTTTTTGGAGAACAATCTTGATTAACAGATTTTTGCCACATGCACTGATATTTTTGTTTGGAAGAGATATACAGGTCACCACGCATTTTCTTCACATAACTTGTCAGCAAATTATGAGTGCAAATACAACCACTCTCTTCTTGCTGATTTTAAGTACTCCAAGAAGTTCTTCAAATACATCACACAGTGTTGCTCCTCATTCACTGTGCCAGAGACAGCTTTCAACTCACACTAACAGCATGAGCGCAGAGGACACCTGACCTCTGGGTCACAAAAAACAAGACACTTAAAAGACCCATACTCAAGTCTACAAGTGATTACACAGAAGAAGTAGTCCGCGAGGCTTCAGTGGGCATTACAAAGAAAACATTTACTTATGAGAAAATGGCTAAAGAAGAAGTGCTTCACGTGTTTAAATTAACTATGTACATGCATTATACTCGTCTTGTACGATTTACGGCCAGTTGTGAACATATAGAAATCTTAAAAATAAATAATAGTTTCTGTCTAGAAAGATTACTCTTCCTTTTCAAAATCATCTACAGTTACTGCGTTAAAAGTAACATCAGATCCAAATTGAAGCTTTTCAAGATTTCATTGCTCTTTTTAATCAAAGAAAAGCTAACACCGCCACTCAGGGCTTTGTCAAGTTGATTGGATTTTTAGCCAATTCAATAATAATCCTTTAAGATCTTAAAAGCAATTTACAGTAAAAACCTCAACAGCAACATAACATAAAAAGCACCTAACGAGAAAATAAATCTTACTGAGAACAATAAGAAGCCGACCGTTCACCTAAGTCACAAATTGATTTTAAAATATTTTTATGTGCTAAAACAGTTCCAAGCCCATCAGAACAGTGCTATTCATTACCTGCACATTCTCTATCCTCAGGTGAATTCAGCATTGCTGCTATGATGGTGATAGAGTGATAGAGGTGGGGCTATCCAACACTTGGTGTAATTGCCACGAATCTCATGAGACTGTGGAAATATATCTCTCATATCCACCTGTTTCTTTTTTGTTCTGAGACATTTTTTAAAAAAGCTATTTGTAATGGTACATTATCTTTTCACCGAGCTTCAGAAGTAGAGATAGAAACTAATAATCTACTCATCTGGAAAAATAATTGGCTTTAATGAAGAATTCTATCTTCTCATCTTATTTCCTCTCTAAAGAGCACCAAAGATTCTTCTAGAGGCACAGGGTCTCCTTGTATATCAAGTCAATAATTTTGTCATAGTCTAGACATTCTGACACAGGTAAGCCCATGGAAAAGAAACAAAAAAGACCAGCTAAATTTTACATAATTTGAAACCTCTGCCAACTGTATTTATCACTTCCTGGTAAAAGCATTTTGGGGTTGCAGCTCTTCAGGACTTACTGCAAAGGCCAAATGTTTGAAATCAGCCAAACATCCTACCAATGTGCAGTGATCACTACCAATGTGCAGTAGTTAATTGATAGATCTTTCAGAGTTACAGGCTCACTGACTCCAGCATGGATTCAGTGAAAAAAAAAAACAGAGTTTTTTTTTTTTTACCATTAAAACAATAATAGCAAGGAATAGAAAACATGGCAGAAAGTCTGTTTAACTGCAAAGGGCACAGATGCTAATCAAGGAAACAATAGCTAAGCAAACTAAACTAGAATGCTGGTTAAATAGAACTGTTAAGATTTAAATAGATAAATAAATAAATAAAAGACATATAGCTCTAAGCTCTCAAAAGAACTTGTACTTCTTCTCTTCTTGAAATTTTTAATTCACTTTATTCAGTACAAAAACTAAGCTTTGAAAATACCTACTCCAGTCTACAAGAGACAGTCAAACATAACTGAACAGGAAGATGGTGTCCATTTCACATTCTACACTGGCTGAAAAGGAACTGCAAAGAAATCCCAGTTATCACAAGGATGACATAGGAGGGGAAAATTTCTGAAAAAAGCACACCACCACACAATCCTCAAGCACCTGTGCTTTGTAATGATGCTGAACCAAAAAAAAGGAGACAGGTATGAAAGAGTAGCATTCACTTCTTAACTTTGACACGGCAATAGTACCTACTGCAGCTGTGTAACTTGGAGGTAGATTTTTCTGGCTGTGCATATATTCTGGGTTTATGCTAACAGTACACCCATAGATTCTCTTTGATACACTGAGCTTTGCCGGTCAGCTTAGCCATATTGAAATCTTGCAATCTGCACCTTCAAATACTAGTATCTTTGAAAGCTTTTACACAGAGGCGTGGCTTTGATACAGACTGTCAGGGAAAACTTCCATACTATCTGTAGCAGTGGTGCTACAAGTTCTCCATGCTCTGCTTTGTATAATTTATCAATAACTGCATACAAACCAATGTGGTTAGCAGTTTAATGGTAAATGAGAGAGAGGGCGAGAAAGAGAGGTAGAAAAAGAAGAGAGAAGAACAGAACAGAGAGAGAGAGGCCTCTGCCTTGTGGTATTAGTGTATATATACGTTCTACTTCATCTATGCCCTGTTTTTACTATACATAATATTATCCAATCACAGGGCAGGGGAGGTCCTGTCACATCACAACTCGTTTCCCCGGAAATGCCACTACAACAACTATCCCTAACCAGCAATGACATAACTGTCAATTACTTGATTTGGGAATTAACAGACTTATCACTGCTGGAAATAATGCACTGCATTAATAAAAATGATATTAATAAATAAATGTGATGCATAAATAGTACATCATTCAGCACTGTTCTTTATCAAAATTCAAATCTTATTTCCCCCGCAAAATTGTCAAAATAGATTGAAACTAGAATGTCACCTGCCTAATAGCTGTCAAAAGTTGACCAGTTAGAGGCTCATCATGTCAGAATTACCTTACTCCTTTATTAAATATCATGACGATTAATTCTTACTTTCCTGTATTTACCTATAACAATCTGAAACACCAGTTTAGTCAGAGAACACTGTAAACCTAAAATGTCACCACTGCCTTACATCTTAGACAATGCCTCCATGATGTTCATTCTTAATTAAAGAATATTAAAAAGCAGCAGAATAAATCCACAAGGCTTATATTAAACAATGTTCCCAGAAGATGTAAAAGTACATGAGAAAGGTATCAATTAAAAAACTCTGTCAGATGAAGCATAGGTTAGTCCTTAAATAAAATAAATACTAAGTAGCTAGTACAATTTATTTCTAGATTAATACCTAACATCAACCTGGTTTTCTTAAAATTCATGGCAATTCAGCTTGTATCCCATATATTGCTACTATGTACAAATTCCATTACTTCCATGACAAAGGCTACATTTGATTCTCACAATGGCATAAAGCAGCAAGTATTTACGTTAACATTAATTCTGCTTTAGAGAATCGTCTGAAGAAAATTATCCCATGTATATAGTTGAACTGAAAGAGTAACCAGTTGAACAATTCTGGCAGTGATAAAAATGTCTACATATTTGCCTCAGTAAGAATTTTGCTTGATTCATTTATAATAGACAAGCAAGCCCAGAACTCATTTTCTGAAATAAGAAACAGTGCAAAGCTTAATGTTTCCTTTGGCTAATTTATTCCACCACCTCTCTGCATCTCTATTCAAGCTACTTCAGTGACATTAACATAATCCCCAGCAAATACAGACTATTCACTCAGTGGCACCTACTACATGTGCTGCTCCATTTAAGTGACTTCTCTGTGATTTTTAACACTTCCACCACCAATCTATCTATCTGACATTTTTTAAACCCAGACTAAGATGTTTTCTTCGTCTTGCAAGAGATATCTGCCAAAGTTTGACATAAAAAAATGAAAAACAAATCCCTCCATCATTTTTGTTTTCCTAGTGAGTTTAACTAGGCTTACAGTCTTAGTTGGATCTACATGAGAGAAAGGCACACTTTCAAAAATCCTGCATATAAAAAGGATCAGAGAGACATGCTGATAAGTTGGCTGTACAAGAGATTCAAGTTCTTAGTTACCTAAGCAAATTACATATTTTCTTCTTGCTTCTTTTTATTTGGTCTTAACGCATACTTTTAACAATTAACCTTGTAATGCCTTATGATACTAGGTATAAAAAAGGATCTAAAAATTAAAACACTATAATTAATGTGTTGTAGCAATCGCCAGGAAAAAAAAAAAAAAAAGAAAAAAGAAACACATTGAAAGAAAAAAAATCCAAAAGGTGAACTTGTTTTAGTGACGTGTAGTGACCTAATATACATACATTTTTGTTTGTTTTTCCATTTCTCCCACACTTCCTTTTTGCCCCCTGTAAATTATTGATATTTTCTCCAGGACTTTTCTTTGTACAGAAAGTTAACAGCAGTCCTAGCTTTAAGTATTGCTTCTCTTTTTATGGATGAGGATTCTTCTCTACGCATTCCACATGTAAACGGAATGGAATATGAGTTTTTATCATAAATGAGATTCATTCTCTTGTACATATCAAGGCAGCTGGTTTATGCTTCATAGAGAAGTTACACTTTTCTGTCTTAAAATAACCTCAGAAATCCTCATTTTCCATTGTTACACAGCTGACTCAGATGTCATGCTTTAGCTTAAATGTTCAAATTAGGAAAGATGAATCCAACCTTAAAAAAAAAAAACAACACATGGACAAATACATTTGCCTGTATACCAGAAAGTATATTTGTGCTTAAAGCTGGACCAGAGAAAAATGACTTACTGTGTTACACGGTTGCCAGCAACTATTCTAAAGAATTCCTAGTTTACAAAACCGAATTTGGGCATATTTACATTGCTTTTTAATTCTGTTCATTAAAACACGTAAAAAGCAGCTGCTGAAGTAAATAAGAAAAAAAAATCAGCACTTTTAACAGATAAAATGTCTTCCACATGTAAGTAACAGATCTGAATATAATTTGCAAAAGCATAAGAGATGAAACGGAGTCTACTTTGGTTAGCTTTTACCTAATTCCATAAGCAGATCATAAATACTAAAGAGAAGCATACCTGGCATCAATTCAGCTGTATGGAATATCTTCTCCTGCTTCATTTTACTTTCATGTAATAACTCTTCTTTGGTTATTGGAAGATCTAGAACATCTCGAATAATCTGTGCCCCTTCTAGTGCTTTTTTACCCATGACTAACGATTTTATGTCCCAAGTATAGGTCTTCCCAAAACGCCCACATATCTCTTCAAACACCAACGTATAGAGACGTTCAGTATCTGCCAAAAAAAAAAAAGAAAAAGAAAAAGAAACAACAATTGATTACGAATACACGCAGCCAGTTGACCAGCCAGTCTTAATAAACAGGATAGTGTAAATGATCACACAGCAGTCTTCCAGGAATAAGAAAGTGTATTGTCTCACCTAGAGAAAGTCAGACTTCTAAGATCACTTCAGAGATACGTAGGACTTTCAAGTTGTCACTTTTGTATTCAGAAAAGGTTACTGAGGTTTACAACAAAGAACTATCTAGACCTGTTCTTCCATCAACTTTCTTTTCCACTGGCACTTCACATTACAGGTTAGCAAGCAGCAACTTAATTAAAATGCTGTATTTATTCCTTGAATGGGAAAGAAAAGAAGGGAAGGAAATCTGGTACTCAGGGATGTCATTACATATTCCATGTAAATTGGGGGGGGGGGGGGAATTAATTATTTAAGAGTGTCTTTGAACGGAAGCTTCAGAGTGCTTTCAGAAGACTCTAAAGTCATTATTATAGTGCTGCTGGCACCTCTGCATTTACATGTGATTACTCAAGCAGAATACACCTACTTGGATTTCTTGGATTTCCAAGGGGGTTCTGGCAAGAGTAAACTTCAGTTTTGCCAGTGAAAGGTGTTTATAGTTTCAAAACTCTTTTTTTTTTTTTTTTAAATTATCTTCCCATCTTCTCCATATCATAAATCATTGAAGGTCAATAATGTTTAATTTGACACCAAATAGAGGAAGAAAAGTCCTTTCAGATGTTGTTTTCATTTTTGCAAAGAACCTGAACAGTGGTATTTCTACTAGACCGTTTATCTTTTTGAGGTATCTCCTTTGAAACAAAGCTACCGTTATTAACCATCCTTTAATTTTCTTCTCACACACATTTTTTGTTTTTTTGTTTGTTTGGGTATTTTTGCCTTCTGTACCTCTAAAGGCCTGCTATCACTTTAGCAGTGAAAGACAAAAGTAATGAAAGAAAGTAGCTGCGTTTATGAAATTTGTTTAGAGAGAGATTAGGAACTTCCCTTGTCACCATATCTTTTCCTATGCAAAAAAGTTTTTACAGGGAAAATACTGGAATTATTCACGAGCACCTTCCCCTACTTTCTGAATATTTAGGACGTAAGCAACAGCATTTAAATTGTAAGACTTAATGTAGGTACTATGAAAAAGACAGACTGAAGAAAGAAAAGCAGAGCCTATGGCTACAGTATACCCAGTGACCTTCCTCTCCAGTCTGACAAATGCTTACTGCTTAACCTAGCAATCTGCTCGTCCCAAGATCAGCAGATGGTTCTGATCTGAAATCAAATGAGAAACATCACTGCACCTATATCATCGTGTGACCACACAACAGTACAGAAGACATGCACTGTTGCCTGCCAGAACAATCCCCTTCATCTTTCCCTTCAGTAACCAGAAAAGGCACTGAGCCAAAAGAAAAGGTAGAGAACCAATGCACCTGTCTGCACTGTTTAACAGGGTAGCAAACCATTTACAAAAAATTCTTTGCACAAATATGAGAGAAAAATAATAAGAGCTCATGTACAACTGCTTACAAATGCTTCTCAACCAATCATACGTAATGGGAAAATGTTAGAAGTAACCTAGAAAGTCATAAAACACACATCAAATGTATCACACCATCATTCTGAATCAGAAGAAACACAAGTGATTTGGCATTAAAAAGCGATAAGCTGGCTAGCACCAGGAAGAAAAAAACAAACCTTGTTTGCTTTACACTGCCAGGTAGTACTCCCAGCAAGCTGAGAAGGTGAGTTAAGAACAAAATGCTTCAATTTTCACAGTTCTTTCCTTTTATTTCTCAGATGCATTGATTTTTCTTGTACATCTCATATTCAACTGCTGACCCTAAGTTGAAAATTGAAACTTAAAATTAATCCTCATCTTATTAAGAAATACATAGCAAACTAAGCAGAAATAAAACAAAACAAGGAATTAAAAACCTAGTTGAAGAACATGACTTTTTTTCCTATCTGTATAATCATTTCATTAATCTGTTTGAAAGTGAATGACTCAACTGTATAGCTACTCCATTTAACAGCCTCCTGCATTTAAATATCACATGCTATACTTGAGAACAAAATCTTGTCTTCTTAAATAAACGCTTAGTAAAATTACAGACAACAAAAAATGTTAAATAATGCTGAAGCTTGCAGAACAAAGAGCACTTATAAACAATCTTGCATCAAATCTATTAAAATAATTAAATATTATGCTACTTGCGTTGTGTTGGAACTTAGTTCTCTTGAAGCCCAGAAAAACAACATATATAAAAAAAGGACAAACTCTGGTCAATCTACAAATGATCACTAAATATATTTAATTTAAATGTGAGTTAAGACTCACTTGTGCTTAAGCAACATATATACTTAAATAGGAAGATTATCAGAAAGCCTTCTTTCCTTCCCTTTCTGTATTTTACTTGCTCAAACAGACATGAGCCAATACATACCACAGAAACAAAAAACAAAATCTGGGAAAAAGAAGTGACATCCCTCCCACACACATACACTGTATAATCTCCAATCAGAATCTGAGAAGACTGCTACTAGAAAAGGCACAGTTTTCAGAGAAGTGTAACAGCGATGGACATGCAATCCTTTTGACTGAACAAAGAAACATCTGTACACCACTCTTACAAGCACACAGCAGTAACTAAATACCAACACAAATTCAAGTGTCCAAGTCTGGAAGATCTCAAAAAAACCTAATCAATTGTGACCTGACAATACAGAGGATCAGCAGGTTCTTTAGGGATTCTTCTGAGACTGAGGGTTGGTCATAGGGCTGTGGTTATAATTAGAGATTTATCATTGCATAAAATAATTAACAACTAGTGTAGGTTATTGTATAAAATTCATAGCCCTTAGCATAGTGTTACATGGACCTCTCAGTCACCTGAACTCTTACCAGATCCACTGAAATCTGTATCAATCAGCATGCATTATAATCATAACCTAGAGCCAGACTTCACATAGAAGATCATGAGTCATTCAGTCCTTGGACTAAGATGTTGGCGGAGGCATCCTTGGCCATCGGACAGCACAGGTTTTGCTCTCTAGCGGCAATTCCAGCCTAAGTCCCACTTAGGGCTTGGAGCTGTCTGACTTTAAAAAAAACTGACAGTGCTCCATGTATTTTCATGTTTCCCTGTTCAAAGACAGGGGTCACCACACCCTAGTGACACAGCAGCTTAATCAGACAGCGACTGGAGTCCCTCATACCTGAGTCTTGCTATCTCTAACGTCATTATCATCCTGACAGTGGGTGACCCCACAAGTCTGTGGCTGGAGCGGAGAGTGAGAAGGGGACAGAGGTGTAAATTAACAATCTGCTTACACAGTATGGATATTTGCTTTACCACTAGCTAACCATACCGCTGCGTGTCAGGAGCAGGAGAGACCAGTCACACATTAACAGTTAGGCTAAGTTGTCCCCCAGTTGTAACAAGAAATAACCCACAACAGCTGATTAACCGAACTCAAGAAACCGTAATTTCAAACTACTGTAAATCTTCAAAAATAAATCTAATGCACACAGATAAAACATCAACAAAATAAAATGACTAGAAGGAAACGGAAGTTCAATTCAAGAGTTTAAATACAGGCTTCTAGTAGTATCTTAATATGTCTAAAACATCCACACAGCCAAAATTTAAAAAAAAAAAAAAAAAAAAAAAAAAAGAATCTGGATGAAGCTCACACCAGACTGCAAGAGCAGATGGAGGTTTAGCCAGATCTGTACAGCATCCCAAATCGTGATAAACGCATATGTTTATGAAAGTGAATTTAACCCCAGCTGCTAGTTCACATCAGGAATATTTATCAAGAACACAGCAGGACATGCATGGCTGTGGTCTGTTGGAAAAAAAAAAAAAAAAAAAAAAGAAAAAAAAAATTTTCTAGCCCCTGAAATTGGCAGTAAATGTATTAACTTCAGCTTTATTGTCTTCTGATTTTCAAAACATTCTTAATAATATTTCCAGCTCTCATCCCTTGGTACATCTTTTACATAGACATCATCAGCTTGACGTACTGTTCACCTACTAACCACAGTTCACCATGAATGAGTGACATGCATTCCCCGGCCACATATCATCTTGCAGACATTTTTATAGCAATTGTTCTACACAAAAAGCACAAGCATCCCCACTGATGCTGCTTACAGTGTGTGAAAGCCAATCACAACATATACAAATAAAGTGACAAGAACGACATAGGCTCTAGATTGCTCAGCTTGTGATTTAGCAAAAAAATTATGCTGGCATACATTCAGAAAAGCAGCCTATAGGTCACTTAGCATCACACCACGGTGGAAAACATGGGTGGTATGAGCTGTTCAAATCACTGCAGAGTCAGAATTAGAAGTGCAGATCTACCGAGGTTAAGGGTACAGCAGTCATCAATTCTGTATCTAAACCTCAGCTTTACCACTGCTTACTTATACAAAACAGCTTAAGACAGAAGATTATGTCTTTGTGAATGAATAAGGAAATTTGTGTGGTTTTTTTTGTATGGCTTCTGAATTTATGCAAATAATTTCATTATAAATCTAAAATAATCTCTAGTTTATCAAGGAAATAATGTTAGTATAAATTTATACAAGTTCATCTTAGCCATTGGTTTTGAGTTTGAATAACCCATCCAATCTTTGTAACAAGTTTCCTTCGTACAATATATCTATGATTAATATTTAACCTAGAAGTCTAAATAGAATTTCAGTCGTATGAATTCAATACTTTTTAGTAAGTCAAAATCAGACCCAGTCTAAAATTGCAAGATTTTTATTTGATGGAGGAGAGCAAGCTTGTTAAATAAAGAGAAAATTTTAATTCCAGCAAAAGGTTTATTATGTCTATAGTCGTGAAGCACATTTTTCTGTCATTCTTATCACAATTTTGGCCCACATATGAGAAAACCTCATGAGATTTTGTTGTCATCAACACAGAATGAATTTACACGTATTACTATGATTTTGCTTTCCTATCAGTACTTCACAATGTTCCTTGAGACCCCAGAGGATATGCAACAATGTATGAACCCATACAAATATTCATTTATGGCACAAAATCTAATTATAAACCATAATATAATTATAGAAGTGGAAGTGTTTACTGTGCTTTTTGCAACTTGGTGACAATTAGCACAGTATCAAATGCTAACATGCAAACACATTTGTGTGGCTGCTGAAATGATGGGGGAAATGAGCATTAAAAAAATACGTAAGACTGTTCTTCTAGTAATAGAAGTAATAAAGACATACTTATATTTTCTGTCATTTCTGAATATAAGGTAGCACAGACCTTGTTGTGGTTTTTGTTTTTTTTTTTTCCTTGCATTATATCAATGGAAGTGGGAAAGAACACTGAATATAAATGTAGTACTGGCAAAACCAAAATAGTGATAGATTTCCCAAAAGAAAGACTAACCTTGTCAAGTCTTGTCAATTATCACATGCAAAACTCAATCAATAGTCCTCCAAGCTTCATGCCCACCTACACTGACATGCAAAATCATTAACTCACAGTCCATTTCCCCCTCCAGCCTACGAAAGCTAGAGCTGATCAGCTCACTAATAGTTGAGTTGTGCCAAGTCTATGAGACTCAGGCGCACAATTGCTGCAACACTGCATAAAAGCCAGGGAACAAGTGTCTCTTAGTAAGACCCTCAAGTTGCACCAGGGTAAGTTTAGGTTGGATATCAGGAAAAAGTTCTTTATAGAAAGGCTTGTTTAAGCACCGGAATAAGCTCTCCAGGGAGGTGATTGAGTCACCATCCCTGGATGTGTTTAAAAACCATTTGGATGTGGTGCTCAGGGGCATGATTTAGTGGAGGGTTGTTAGTTAGGGTAGTATGATGAGGCTGTGGTTGGACTTGATGATCTTTACGGTCTTTTCCAACCTGAGTGATTCTATGATTCTAAAGAGATTAATCAAGCCCACTGCTCTGCAGTATGTCTCCCCACATGTAGTACACGTGCTTTGCTTGTTTGGTCACAAAGTTGGACCAGTCCTTGAAAAGTCCATATAACCGTGTGTTGCCGTGCACCTGGCAACCCATGTTCTTTTAGCTCTGCTCCTGTGCTGGACTATCGGGTAAAACCTACCCGGGCCAAAGAACTGCACGTGCATACCAATGTGGCAAGCAGAAAAATGGCATTTATTGCGTCGTACGATTTACCTATATACCTATGCTTCTTCGTCTACGCCCCTTATGCATATATTAACCCTTCGTCACCAAGCAGAGGGGGGTCCTACCACGTCACATCCCGAATCCTCGCTGTCGCCTACTACAGCATCTCCCCCTCCCTTATGTGGATGTAAATATGAAACAGAGATACACCACATTTTCAAATGGTATGTGGACTATCACAGAGTTCATGAAATGTCACTGCCGAAATAAAATTTATATAAGCATCCACAAACCTTGCAAGAACCTTTTCATAAACAGGAAAAAAAGAATAGGAAAGCAACAGCCCATGAACAATGAACTTAGAATAGAATAAGGCATTCTCTTAAACCAAAAAGTAATGTAAGATACTATCCACAACAAGTTTATCAATTACAGTTCCACCCCCACCCCCCCCCCAAAAAAAAAAAAAAAAAAGTTTACTAAAATGGCCGATTACTAAAACACAAAAAAATTCAACAGCATTATATCAACCAGTCACTGAAGTGGCAATAGTCTATTCCACTGAATAAACATGGTGTATAATTCATTCTCCACTCTTTTTCTATCATTTACTATTTCTTTCAGATGGAATCTGAACCTTTCCCTGCTAGGTTTCAGCAGTCAAACTTAAGACAGACAAAAACAGCATAAACAAATGCAAAAATGATCAAGCAACTATATAACTGACACTGGAACAAGTCTGAGACTGCAAAACTGAGCTCAAACCATCCAGAACCACTGAAGAGAGAATTAGAGATGAAAGTTCCTGAGATAGCAAAACAACCATTAAAAGGGAAAATAAGAATCAATATTTTTGTTTTTAAATGATCTTTAGTAGACAACAGTCTTGTAATATGTCTTGCAGTTCCCTCCCAACACCTTTCCATTCATCCTTGCATCACTGTGAGAGCTAGTTTAAAAATGCAAGACTACAGCTATTTATGATGGCTAAAAGCTGAAGAAAACAGCAGTTTAACAGCTGACCTCAGAATCACTTACAGCAGCTTAGCAAGAGGGTGGATGAGAAACGCAGGCAACAGAAATTGCTTTCTGTACAATAGCCTAGCAGTTACAGCACTAGTCCAGAAAATGAGATTCAACCTTTCAATCTATCCTTAGGATCTAAGCCTACTTCTCTAACATCTCAAGAGATTTTTGTTATATATGATGTGCGTATATCATAGAATTGTATATAATACACACACAAACTGATGTGAGTGAGGGAGAGGTGTTTTAAAGGCATCAGCTGCCTTTTAAACAATAAAACTTAGATGAGTGATAGCCAGTGAATCCAAATAAACCTGGAGCCTGTTGATTTAAGGGCACAAACGGTTGTGGGTTGAAACACCTTAGCAAAGAGGGCCTCCTGAGGATTGAAGGAACAAGAATGTTCTATTCTTTGCTATATCATTCCCCCTGTTGCTTCCAAATGAACTTCCTTATGAAAAAAATGAAACCTAAATTTGTCACCATACAGAGGCAATCATTTCAGTCACTGTCACAGAAGGAAATAAACACCACTTCTACGTCTGCTCAATCAAACAATTTGAGCCATGCCCCAATTTCAAGGCATGGGGTGTTGATGTCCACAGTCAAGGAGGCTGAATCCAAATGAAATCCGGCTCATGGAATCAGTCAAATGAAACTCTACTACAGTATTCAAGTCTTATAATTTTGGACTGATCTACTTTCATAAGTACTAATAAGTTTATCTTATTGTTACTTCAAGCTTAAGGTGGGTAAAACCTATATTAAAATAGCAAGCAAGCCCTAACTAATAGCTGCTTCAAAATCATAAGGAGCAGTTTATTCAGTAAACCATTTTACATAACTGATAAACAGTAATTTCTGAAAGATAAAGAAAATATAATGACTATAATTGCTGAAAATTAAAATTACTGCTCCGATTTGAGCAATGATTTGCAAATCATTATATTTTTGATTAGCACTTAGAACAAAATCATTGAAATGATCCATTATTCATTTTAGTAGAGAGCAGGAAGTCTGTTTCGGAGCTTTAATTTTTGCAAATCTATTACTTATGTTGTACTGGAATATTAATAGAAGTACACTCCAAGATATACCAGTACGCTACACAGCGATTACTTCACTAAGTCCAAGGAAACACACTGCCACTGGCTAACTCAGTGAAAGCATTGTCAGTCTATTTGTCCTTCTCTGATACGAAACGTCTTACCACAAATTCAACTTACTGGTAAGAGGCATAAAAGGAAAGTAAAGTAAGTTTAGTATCCAAAAAATAATTAGCTGCATAGAACTGTGCCCAAAGAAGCATCACATATTTGCCCCCCTGGGATTATACTACTGGGAGAATTCTTCTACAGAGCTAAAGAGGAAGTCAATTTCTCATTTCGTATGCAAGGAAACACTTTACTTCTTTGGGGTGGGGAAGGGAAGAAGCTTCTGAATAAATTTAAAAGGCTCTTAAAAGAAAAACAGTTTGAGAATAAGTTATACAAATAGTTTCCTGACAGAGCTGTAAAAAAAAAAAAATATTCCACCACCAGTACAGCAGAGCACATCAGAAACTAAGATAAATCTGTATTTTAGACAATACACATGACAACATTAAAAACATTTTAAAACTTCACTTATTAAGCATCAATTATGTGACAACACCTAATTAGTTTAAAAGTAGAAAAGCCACTGATGCATAGAAACTATCCGATATGCTCTTAGGCACTCATGAAAGCCCTTAAGCATTAAAAAAAAAAAAAAAAAAAAAAGACAACCATGAAAAAGCATTTGACACGGTGCCAACATCTGCTTGTTAGGGCTAAACCTACTGCTAGTAGAGGCATGGATTTTTAAGATGTATGTGTCAAGTGACAGTTATACTCTCGTGAGCATACAAACAACCGAACAACTACAACATGGCAACAGTATTATACAAGGACTACTCTCACCCAGAAGAGCAATCACTAGTTCCTGGAAGAACAGCTTATACCATGTTTACAGCCTTTCACCAAGGGGGTTCATCTTTTTGATTCACTGCTGACCACACATGGCCACAGTATTGTCTTTAGTAATGCAAAACAGGATTTTAAATGTTACTTTGAAATGAGATGCTCCAAGGCACCTGGATAAAACTACCATACAAGGTAGATGAAAGAAAAAGGGTTGCTATGTTACTGACATTAGCAGAACAAAAAAAACCCATCATCTTAATTAAGATGTACTTTCTCTAGGAAAAGCTATAATATAACCTTCCCTGAACAAATATCCCAGAAATGTTTTGTTTAACTCATAATCTGAAGCAGAAAACAATGTAAAAAGGAGTCTGAAGGAGAGGGGAAAAGAGTCAGAAAACTTTACTCCCCCCTACAGGAAAAAAAAAAAAAAAATTAAAAAAAAAGCAACCCAAAAACATTAATCTTCAGCACACCACATTCTCTCCAAATACCAATTTTCCTTATTATCAGGAAGGTTTTGCTTGCCCAGGATAAGTACACATTATATAAAGATTTAGGCGAGTTGGGAATTCAACACGTTGGTCTTCCAGTGTTACGTATTTCTAAATCACTCACTGGAATACTGCCCCAAAAGCCAATTTCCTAAATAGTGAAAACACTTCAAAAGACAAAGTGACTTTAATAGAAAAGAAAAATATTCTTCCAGTGTAGCCTTGAACAATGTTCTAAACTTAATTGCAGCAATGTGTCAAAAATACACTGCCACAAGGGATGTGTAAAGGACTACAGATTAATAAAGGTAATCTCTTCCTTCTGCTCAAGAGCATCTAAAAAACTTGAAGTAAACCAGCTGATAAAGTAATTTCTCTGTGGTGGTAATATTTAAGAAGAGAAAACCAAACATCATCAATGTGCTTGATTTTCCAAGGGAGGAAGTTTGATCTTGGCTGGCTGCCCACAGTCTAGGGGAAAGTTTGAGAAATACAACAAGACCTGCCCACATTATCTCTCTAAGAGCAGTCTGCTAAGAAGTCCTAACCTTAGCCAGAAGCAGTAATTAAAAAAAGAAAAGAAAAGATGTACATATATGCAAATCATGGGGTGTGACAGAGGAAACTGAAAATTACATTTCATGAAATCAGTGTTTGTCTGAAAATCATAGTAGAAACCTCAGAATTATTCTACAGGTACCAGCTTAGGGTACTTCTAACACCATACAAACGTGGAATTTTACCCAGACAAGCCAGAGGGCTCTCTGAAATTGTATGACTACAATTGCCATCTCCTACATGGGAGGCTGAGGATTGAAGTTCAGGCCATTACCACACAGCAATCTTACATGGTGACAGCAAGTGTTTTCCCCTTTCTTTACTCCAGACTCCTGGTAAACAAGAGGTGTATCTTAACACACTACAAGGACAGCAGGCAGCCTACAGCAGAACCATGCTAAGTTAAACAGTAGAGTGTCGTGACTGCTGTTTTATCAGCTTTTTTTGTTTGTTTGTTTGTTTGTTTCCTAACACTATGGATAGAAGTACAGAACTACCAAAGACAATTGACAAAAAAAAATCAATTTGTTTTAGACTATAATCAGATGCTTTATAATTTACATGAAGTAAGAACTTATACTTGGCCAAAAAAGCTTTTAACAGCTAAGTCTTACTGAACCCACTGATAAATAAATGCTTTCACGTTACTGAGCTTTCTGAACCCAAACACTACCTGCTCTCCAGCCTATGCTGTGTGCTGACGATACTTTGTATCACAAGAACTTTTCCAGCACTCAGGAAATGAAGCCCTTCTGCTACTCAACTGCATCTGAACAGCCTCAGTATTCTTCTGTAGGAATATTCCCCAGTAAATCGCCACCTGTAGAATTCAGTGTGCAATAAAATTCATTTAATATTTTTTTTTTTCATGAATTTTCACACAATAATTCTCAGGACAGCCCACAGCCTGCTACTAAAGTGTTGTTTAGCTTTTTCTTTCCAATACATATTTGAAATTGTGCTGAAAGTCTTAGACTCTCTGCATATATGATGAAGTCTGGCTAGTGATACTAGTAAGTACTGACAATAACTATAGTGAATACATTACTCCTTTTTAAGTGGAAAAACTTGTTTTGAGCTAGGCTTCAGTTGTGAAAATTGTGCACTGTTATATGGTCTGCCCACGAACCCTACCTCCCATCATACTTAATACAGAAGATGCAGACTGACTTGGAAGACTGAACAACAACAAATCTGAGGCATGCATTATAGCTCCTGTACGATATGGAGCAGACACTTCAAAATTAAATATCTAATATGAGTTACCTGTGAAATGGGTTAAAACCAGCTCAGTCTGAAGCCACTTCAGGGATCTCCATCTGGGAGGGGGCTGCAGAGGGAAGCATCAATATGCCACTATTGCACACAAAAATAATTCTATTTTAGCAGACGTGCGTTTAGAGAGACTTGAAATTTGGCATGCATCAGGTACCAAAATATGGATGTACTGGACCAGTCTCAACTTGCACATAAAATTTTAGATTTTAAACCTTTTCTAGAGAGGCATTTCCTAGCAGACAGGACACGACTGAGAACCAACCCTCCTTTGATGTCCAGTTTTTGCATAAAAATGAGCCAGCATTATGACATTTTATGGCGCATCAGAACTGTAAGCTAGCGTAAGATCTTCAAACATTAAAAGTCATTTAACCTAACTTCTTCCAGCTTGTTTAAAACATGGAAAAAAATAACGATACTACAGATGTTTTATTAAAAGAATAAAATAAAATAAAACCACATAAAAATCATGCATATTGCAATCCTGAAAGAATACGGTCATTACAAAAGGTTACAGACAGAGAACCTTGCTAGCACCTTGGTGAACCCAATTCACATGAGGGCTATAGGAAAAATACAAAGCAGGAAGAAGATGCTCTGACAGCAGCTATTAAGGTTATATTTTCAGCTATCCCAGAGGGGAGAGGTTGAATCTTATTTTGGTAGAGAATGGTTCTGGGCATAATGGAAATGTTATGTTATGACTGTGTTTTGCATGTGACAGCTTAGAGTTACAAAAAACACTGCTGTGCATCCTACTAAATG
The DNA here is from genome assembly GCA_030625065.1 of Alectoris magna. NCBI lineage: Eukaryota > Metazoa > Chordata > Aves > Galliformes > Phasianidae > Alectoris > Alectoris magna. Next base: position 70,338,813 of record CM060560.1, read on the forward strand.
AAATAAAAAATACGTGTTTAGAGACTCAAAGAATGCAAGAAACTGTGGTCCATCATTTCATTCTTCCATGCAATTAATGTGCTAAAATAAAAGCAGACATTCTGGACTGGACTAGCTGTCATTCCTTGTTCATTCAATCTCTCTTTTTTTCTACTTCAGTTCTGTGAGCAAAGGTCAGAGTTTTTTTGTCTTAATTAACAAGCAGCTTCACCCTCCTGTGGTTTATCTATAATAAGCCTGATGCAGGAATTACGTCACTGGGATGTGCTTAGTCCTACTGCAACAACACTTGCAGAACGCAGGCTGGCAAAGCGTGAGCTCAATAAATACGTGAACAGCATTTCTGCTTTACTTCCAAAAGTAGCCCCATTTTCCTCCCTTCTAATCAAAAACTAAAGAAAAACAAAACAAACAAACAAAACAACAACCACCACCACACAAAACAGGAAAATATCCAGAAGTCTTTCTCTCACTGCTCAAAATTAGCAACAAATCTCCTGAATCAATTAAGGTACAACAGCACAAGAAAGAAACAATCAAACTCATTGTTTCTAAATATAAATACCTCAATTAAGGTAGGCATTTCCAATTCCATAGTAACTAACCTGAAATTAGATCTACAAAAAAAGAATTCTTTGCTCCATAGCAACAACTTGCTATCACTTTGCTTGTAAAGGAGCAGATTATACCTGAAGTGCAGTGCAGGGAGCTTCACACCTAGGAAGTGGTGAGAAGTTTAAGCAAATGTGGAAAAAAATTAATCTGATGAGCATCTGAAAAGGCATGGGAAAAAAATAACAGCTAGAAATCATTAATATAAGAATGACCTATAAAACTTTGTTCCATTCTGTTCTAGAGAGCTGACTCTTATCTTTCAATTCCAATGGTAAAAAATCTCTGTAGTTTTCTATTACAAGAAATCTCAGATGTTCAACAATGTTTATTCTACTAGCCTTCTCTGCCTTACTTGGAAGGAGTTTTCAAACAGTATTGTCATAAAACAGTTTTCCAGTCACACTGTATTTTCTTATTAGAATACAAAACAGTTCCAATAAAGATCTCACGTCTATGATTCAAAGTCAGACTCCTACAGACATATAACATATGATTAAACAGAAGAAAATTATCAGGCCAAGATATAGATTTACTATCAATCAGCTATTCACAGCACAAGAAGACTGCTTTGACGAAATAGGAGGAAAGGAAAGAAAATGTAGGATCCAGTCCAGAGAGCGTACTGGAAGTACTTTTTACTTTTACAAATAAATTCTTTTGAGATACACTTAAAAATAAGGTTGAAACACTCACCAAATAATTTCTTGAACATATGTATGTAATATAAAGCAGAAGCTAACAATTTCAGTACGCAATATACTGTAAGAACTGCAAGTGACAGGTAAACAATCTCCACTGAAAAGTACTCAGCAGAAAAAAATGCATTCAGACAATCTCTACATATAAAAACTGTAATAGCTTGGTCAAAAAGGAACATCTGTTTTGGCCCCATGAAAGCTACAAGAAAAGAAAATGTTAATCTATTTCACATTATGAGTACAATACTAGAAATGGACATGGATAAATACTGGAATAAATTCCATGGTTTTGCTGTAAATCTTAGGGTATTGATTTTCTTTTTCCCTATTAATAGAAATTGATTAGATCATATAGACTTTTCTCAATTAACTAGGGTAATGAGAAGAGAGAAGAAGAAACTCCAACACTCAATTTAAGCATCTTTCACAACTGTTGGGTGTTGGCGAGGTGGGGCGAGGGGAGGGTGCTATATAGGAGGCAGTTCTAACTAGCATAATGCAAAGAGGTACCAGGTACACAGATTCTGAAATGTAAACTCTTGGAGCAGTGACTAAGGAAAACCAAGGTGTATAACACAGAATTATAGGATTCGATTTTATTGTTAACACTCATTTATGGAAAGAGATTTCTTCAGGAAAGTTTTTGCACACTTTTAAGGCATTTCTCTTTGCAGTTTCAGAGTTATTGAGAAGTCATTCATTACCTTAATACGTTTTTTGAATAAAACATATCCTCTCTTTTACATTCAAAAAATACGTGCTTCAGTTTTTCCTTTCTTTTTTCCACAGCATTTCCAAGTGCACACACTAATAATCTGTTCTCTGTAACAGGTTCCGAAAGATGGACAATGGAAAAGTTCAGTTCCACTCTGAAAACAGGCAAAGTCATGATAAAGAAAAACTTTCACAAAGTCAATGGTGAATCAAATATTTGGACAAACTAAATGTTACAATAATGTACAATTTGTAATCAACTGCCAGATAAAAATCTGAAAGTTCTAGAACACAGAAAAAGAGACATACCGAAATAAGAATGCTACATCTTGCTCTTTATTCTTCATTCACAAAAACTTTAGGTTAAATTAATGGGCTCCACCCCTTCTGGTAGCACAGAATTGCCTTCATCTGTGCTCCCAGGGCTGACTTATTGCTCACCTCAGGTGGTTAATCAGAGGTTCAGGCCATGATTTAGCAGTTCCCATGCACTGGCAAAGGGAGCTTCCTGTATGTAAATTACAAAAACATCCTTATTTATAAAAAAATAAAAACAAAACTCTCAAGCACACAGCAATTTATTAAAATGAAATAGTATTGCATGATTCACCTTAAATCAATTGACTTGCACTACTGCAGCCCTTCTGGTACACTATAATGTAATCCCATTTTTTTCATGAAACACACATTATCTTTAATTCATTCTTCTCTGAATATTAGTACAATATATTAGTACAATACATTACCCTTTCCCCTAGACATGTTTCTGAATGAAAATGACCAATGTCTAATTCACATCAATACATAAATTAAGAAAGACACTTCCTCTGATGACTGGTCTCTAATCAAACAGGGGCCTATAGTTTGCATATGTTACAGTTTACACCCACATGGATTGATAAAACAGAACACAATTTCAAAAACAGTCCAAAAAGATGCCCTGACATGAGTGAGCAATTGGCAGCATACAGTCATGCTGTAAAAGTGAACCTAAATTAACTAATATTTATGCAGAGCAGATGATCACTGTTCAGGAGCAAACATTAATTGCTTGGCAGCAAACCCAATCAGTTCAGCACCCACAAGCAAAGGACCAGCAAGTACCTTCAGAGAGCAAAGGTTTTACAAGGGCTACTGGAACTATTACATCAGGTCAGAGAACAAGTATTAATGAGCTGGGAGAACTAGACACTGTATCACACTGTACATATTTCACAGTGACAAAGGTCATGAATAAATTCCTATGAATGGTGGATAGAAAGACTAAGCTGACAAATAATAAAAAGGGCTTTCTTTTCAGTCTTCTTGTGCTATCCACACACAAAGAACCACTCACAAGCACAGCAGACAGGGAAACCAGTAGCAGAAATAAAAAATAATATACGCAGTATTAAAGAGAGACTTCACGGACTTATTTGATGACTTAAAAAAAAATAAAAAAAATACTTTCTATGCTTTAAAAGGGAAGGAGGAAATAAGATTACATTTTTAAAACAAACTGTTACATGTAGCAAAACCATACCTGGGAAGGAACAACGTCTACTTTAAACAAAAATTCTCCCAAATTACAGAATCAGATTTATTGCCAAACTACTATGGAAAAAGGTTGACATAAGAAGAATTAAAAATAATGATAAGCTGCAGAATAATGGAAGCATACACAGAGGCAGCAATTATTGATACTGCCAACAAGTGTACAACCTTTCAAGAAGTAAAATACAATGAAAAAAATTGTTAGCCATAAAAATAAGCCACTTGAAACTGACAAATATTCTTCATCAGTTACTGAAGTAAGTTAAAAAATGACATAAATAGATAGCAGATAATCAACCTATTTTAAGTGCCAAAAATATCCTAATAAAGGTCAGCAGTGATCTAAGAGTAGGAACGTTATTATTATAATCATCATCATTATGGTAGAGAGAAAGGAAAAAAAAAATCAAGGTCAGGAATTTGTTAGAATCATTATAAAATACAGAAATGTTCTTGACTGAATGCATCTCAGAAGTGTTGTGAAAAAAAATTATGATCCATACAGAGAGGTACAGAAACAGAGAACAAAAGCAGCAACAAGTACTAGCAGTCTCTATACTACCCACAAAAAACAAAACAAAACAAACAAAAAAAACCAACAACCTAGTTTTCTGCAATAAAAGCAACACGTCCAGGTTGAAAAGAGATGGCATTTAGCCTAATTACTTTTGTGCTGTTAGTTAATATAGCTCCCCACTGTTAAAAGAACGACCACCTTGTGAGAATTAACATCACCATTAACAATTTATCATCAATTAAAAAAAAAAAAAGTTAGAAGTAGTTAAGAATAAACACCTCAAAAAACTCGGTAAGTACAAAAGCAAGTATTCCAGATTAAGATTGCCTCTTGGGAAAAATATACCAACAGAACTCAAGAGGAGAATTTGGCTGGTAAATTGCACTACAAATTAAGATGCCACTAAAAATTAGACTCTTGAGAGTTCAATTAGTCAACTTAGAGAAAGTCCACACAAATGAATTGCAAGTAGTCAGAACAAGAGCTGCAGAGCTGGTCCGAAGATGACATCCTGTGTAACTGTTGTCATTATGCAGAATGACAAAACCAAGTTTGTTGACACCCTTTTTTTTCTTCGACTAAAAAGGAAATTGGAGTGTGGCAGCTGGAAAGTGTTACTGAAATGGAAAATTCTATGCACCTTTTCTTTGTGCAAAATTATATTCCATTTATAGCACCTTATTACTTACATTCAAAGCAAAATAATTGAAACTTTATATACAAAACCGTGTATGTAGTTAACAAATATAAAACCTTATCACCTACAAACAGACTCCAAAATCTGTACTAAGGCATGGAAAGAGAATAACTTTCATAAACAGTCAAACTGCTGAGTGCACTTTTAAAATCACTGACCAGAACATTTAGATTCTCAGCACCTCCAAAACATACCTCTACACTTGATAAAGGCCCTCCGAAAGAACTGGATGTGTGTCACAATATTAACACAAGAAATTTGAAATCTCTTGGGATTTAAATATTTAATGTTGGGTTGTTTTTTTTTTTTTCCTTTTAAGACCAAATGCTTTGAGTCTGACACAACTAAAATAAATAAGCACCAGAACAGCATTGAATTGGTGTGTAATTTATGTGTAATATTTAAATCAAGTCACGAGTCTTTCAGCTTGGGAGCACTGCACTCAATTCCTCAGGGAGAAAAAGAAGATCATTACTAATGCTGCTCAGTGCATTTTGATATGCAGTAACCATTACAGAAATGAAAAAAACCTATTCAACAGATGCTGGACTGAGTTCCAATTCTGGATAATTCTAGCCACAAACAACAGACAAAGGTGAATGCACAATCTGCAAATCAATCATGGAAATTATAAAAGTTAGAGTCTAGGATAGCACAGTTGTTACGTCTCTGCCAAAATTCTTGTGACAATTAAATGAAAATGTTAGCTTTCAGATACATGACAAACATTTTCTGTTCTACTTACGGTTAGTTAATTCTCAATGAAGAGCTGTTTTATGCATCTTCATAATTTACCCATGAACCATATAAGAATTAACCTAACAATATCCTTAATTACATTGTTTTTGCAACAAGATACAAGTACAGAACATAGGGGTAAGAGAGTATTTTTGTTTCCTTCTTTGTTTCCCAAATTCAGATGAAAACTGAGAATGGCAAGAAAGTAAGTTTCCAATACCTGGAAGCAGGAAATAGGCTTCCAAGATTGCCAGTGTATAGCCCAAGAAGATTAATTTCTGCACTTAAGCCATAATAGTGGACAATCTAGAGAGGACTGATGTTTAGCTGAATTGGTGCTATTTGCTCTGGTGCAGAAGAAATAGGAAGCTGTTTTAACCTTCCATTCACACTTTAAAATAACAGACAGCATGCACATAAGCAAACTCCAGCATGGAGCTCTTACCAGTTTTCTTGTAATAGAGATCTCCTAGGCAACTTGTGCAATGAAATGAAAGCGAGAGTAAACTTATGACTTCCAACCTTGTCACAATGTGCAGATAACACTAGAAAGAAAGAAAAAACGCCAAAACTCTTGTGGATCTTCACAGCACTGTGATGAATTCAGCTGCAAGTTAATTTCAACTATCCTACAGATCAGATTCCCTGTATGACTAGCAATATATGAATTGCTGAGTGGCACATGAGAATCCAGACACCTCCATGCTAATGAGATGGCGGCTGAAAAAGGAGAAAACTTCTGATTCGAGTTGACTAAAACAGTCCTTGCCCTTCTGCAAATGGTCAGAATATCATGCGTAGAACATCATGATTTAAAGTTATGGTAATGGTATCTTGCAAAACTAAACTGTTTAAGAAACAGTCTCTTACATCTGCTCGAATACGCTGTTTCAATGGCAAGGTTAATAATTTAAGGAAGGCTGTGACTACTCCTAACAAAAAATTAAAAAAAATAAATATATGACTAAATTTTGTATACTAAAGTGTTAGGTTGTGTGCAAGTTAGTTTAATTTTAGCTCAGCTTTAAGTACAAAACTAAGAAATATTTTTAAAGCAGTTTTCCTAATTATCACTCAGGATAGGTTAATATTATACACATAGTTTGTACAAAACATAATTTCCAGGTTAAAATATTTTCAGCTCCCCAGAAATCTAGGTCCAGATCAAATGCAACATTTAATCCTATTTGCATTCTGGTTTACCAAAACTTCAACCCCGTGACCTGCAGGAATGTTCTGCTATCTGTTGCACATGCCTGAATTTCTTTTCAGTGGAAGTGGAGAGTCAAAGCCTGGTGTGACAAATTCCTCTCCAACACAGTTCACGACACAGTTTATGCTTGCAGTTGGGTCTCAGTTAGATGAGCCAAAGAGTTTTAAGACACAAACGATGGGAAAAGTTGATTTATACTGGACTGTCAGTATCCACCCACACTCTGAGAAAAGTGGGAAAAAAAAGAACCATGTGCAAAAAAATCCAACAAGGTATAAGTCTAAAAATTCCTCTTCCCTATTTAGGTATGTTCAAGCAATACTGAAATAAGCATTACCACAAAATGCTGATGAACAACCCAAATCTTTCTCCTGATCTTTAGCATCTAATTTGTGCCTTTAGCTTTATTCTGAGCAAATGCTCACTTTTCATTATTTAAAGGGTTACAGCACTTGCTCACTGGCAAGTACCAAGCTAACCCTTCTAACTCTAAAACATCTGCCCTTGTATTTCCCTCCCAGTACCTATAGTCCAGGAGAGCACCTCATCATTGCTGAAAACTTACCAGGAATTCAAGGTTCAGAAGTTCTGACCATGACACAGTGTTTGCTCTCATACATACCTACCCTATGCAGCATTGACCAGTCTAGTAGCTCTTATCTTTCAATTCTCTATCTCTATTTTTTTTTTAACCCAACAAAACAAAACAGTAACAAAAATATAAAGTCAAAATCTATTTGCAGGGTTCTACTAAAAGACAGGTCCTTAATGACTTGTCTTAACATTTAAGACTGCAGTGAACCTAATATCATTCACATTTAATCACAAAAACATTGTGAAGCGTCACATCACACCACAAAGAATCTTACTACATAAATTACTGCACAAGAATTCAAATTTTTGTCAACAAAATTTGTGATCTCATAAGAAAAACAGTTTATTTAGACAAGAGTTGGTGTCTATAGCACCTTGTTATTTAGATTTAATTACATCAGCTCCCTTTAATTTTTTTCTATCTCAAATCCATGATCAACTACTGTATCACAATAGATTAATCATCTAATTCACTATCCTGTAGTTAACAGCATTTCTGTGTCCGTATAGATTTGTATGCGTACACACCTATATTCATTCATTTTAGAAGATAATTAATGATTTGTTTATATTTTGCAGTCTGATGAAGCATGCCAAGTGTGTGTTTGTCACCAGATATTAACAGCCCAGTGATGCCTATTTTCAGTTCTTTTAAAGCACACTACTTGATCCTAAGTATGTTACACTGTCTCACTTTTAGTTATTTATTGTTTTTCTAAAGGACAACTGCAATGCATCTTCATGATTCAGTAAGAGTTACCTCATTTGTTTTTCCCAAAACAAAAGAAATGGCACAGTCTTCTTCTGAATTGTCTTGTTAAATATATCATCCTACTATCACAGTGTTTTAGGAGCAAAAATAACATAATTCCTGAATATGAAGCACAGATTTTTATCCTCATGTCTTGTTTCCTTTCAGTAGTAGCTTCTGCATCAGAAACAACTGTATAGCTTTTGCTATTTCAATCATGAGTCATCCTGCAATGTTTTGACAATGCTAACCAAACCGTACTTACGCTTAAATGACCATCTTGGTTCTTTTTATTTATTACTGGAGATCGTAGCACTTGCCTATTGACAACCATTCTGTGTCTCACTTATTTTTCCATCACTAACCACCCTGCACTTTTTCATGACTTTTTGCAGTGTTTGTGCTGTTAGTTCAGCAGTCTCCTGACCCTTCCATGAGCTGTCTCCCAGGCTGCAATTCACTTTCAGCAAAAACCTTACAAACTTCTTAACTTTATTCTCCACACAGGAGGTGGGCCAACATTTAAAATAAAAATACGAGAAGAAAAGCCTTCTTAAATGTATTAGCTAGGCAATAGTTTTATTTCCAACATCTGACTTCCTATGCTAACGAGTCAAAAAAAGATTTTAAAAATCATTTAGGCTTTTTCTCCTTCTGCACCAAGTTCTGTGAAGTTCAATACATTCCACCCCACAACTGTCAATACAAGCATCTACAGTACAATCAGAAAGTTCCTCATTCAGAGAAGGCATCTTTTCCCACGCCTAGCTAGCTAGCTCCCCTGCAACTCTTCATTCCATCTAAGTTGTCAGAAATACCTGCAGCAGTCACCTTAAAATTTGTGTCGCTTTCATTTTTCAGTTAGCCACAATTCCATGCAGTGCTCTTTTGTCTCCGTGGAGTCCTTTACTGTAACAAACTCTAACAAACCAGGCACTTGGTTTTGAGAAATACCAAACACAATGTCATCATTCGGAGTCACTAAAAGATGACACCTGACACTGAAAAGTCTACAATTACATAATGCAAATACTTGCAGCTCAAAAGACAACCTCAGCAGAAAGCAGAGAAGAGAGATCCTAGAGGGCCTTAGTCTTGTTGTACATTTTATATAGAATCAATAGATTTTTCTCTTTCTTCGGCACTGGTTTTGCATATTTTTTACAATATGCTAAAATGCCAGTATCAGATAGTATGCAGTGCAACTATACCAAGTGTGCTCAATTAGGAACCAAAGATCTCCAACTAATGTTTTCTGTTCTGTTGTTATTTTTCATTTTAGCTAGCCAACTCTGCACAGCATGTATAGAAGTTTAATAGTTCTGACTGTACTATCTATTAGCAGTTAGATCAGTAATCTTTTGTAGTAAAGGCAAAAACCAAGGGAAACAAAAAGCCTACTATGCAAATTTACTGTCAGGATTCAAACCCCTTTGTTATAGGAAAGCAAGTAGCAATTCTAAACTACAAAAGTGATTCTTTAAAATAAATAAATAAATTAAAATGTTCAGCAGAATATCGAAAAATAAAATGCAGTTATTCCTGTTCCTCTGGGGTTATATTACATAGCGAAGCAAGCACCACTTCTAAGCTATGTATGTAAATCTTGCTGCATATCCATAATCATGAAGGATATAACTCTACTTTACTAGTACAGACATTGTCTATTCTGTAACAGCTTATGCACTGCTGCAGTTTCCTACCAAAAAAACAAAAAAAACAAAAAAAAAAAAAAAAAAAACCCCAACCCTTTGATTAATTTTATCTACTTAGTAACAAGCTGTCTACTGGCGCTGTTCACATATTTTATTTACTAAGTGACAGCACTGTTTTCCAGTGCTTTAATTTCCTGGCAACAGCAGCTGAAATGATGAACGAAAAAAAGATTTCATCCAACAGCTCAAGGGGAAAGAGAAGGTAATCCAAAAAGAGAAAACTGCAGACAAAGGGACCACGTTGCTTATAAGCACTGAGGAAAAAGTGTAAAGTAATGCTTCAAAGAACGATACAGGACACCAAAATAACCAGAGACAGTTCAGGAACCAAAATTTCCCTGCTAAAAGTAAGCTGATGTATAAAGGTGGGACTCAAGGACAACTTAATCAGAGTCAATTACGTTAAAACGACAGGGGAGTTAAAGTCACAGAAGGTTAGATTCAGCAATACTAGGTCTAGCTTTAGCTATATAAAGCATATAGGTGCAGGTTCTACAGTAGAACACTGGGATTGGTTCCAAAGTCAAATCAAGTCGAGTGAGCACCTTAGACTTCATTTAACACTCACAGTCATACAGATTTGTAAATACTTTGCAAACCTTCCTATGTTACACTTCGATCAGAAACACGTGTCAGCTATAGAAAGCAGGAACATTAGATCACTTCTGTTATTAATTGATCTATTTACAATGACAAATTAAAATTTGTTTTAGAGAATCAGAGAAATTTAGATGAAAACTTCCAAAAACAGACATATATTTTCACGTACTACCTTGGAGAGAAAATAACTGCAATATTTAAAGCTTCAGATTCTGAAAAGAGTAACCAGTTATGAAAGCACTTGAAAGAGTTGCAAAAATATAGTTTTAGACATCCATTACTGAAAACATAGTTTATCCATTTCAAAAGAAATTATTCATGCAGATGTCAATGGCTTGTGGGGGTCTCCTTCTCTGGAGACACTCAAAACCCACCCGGACGTGTTCCTGTGTGACCTGATCTAGGTGTTCCTGCTCCAGCAAGGGGATTAGACTAGGTGATCTTTTGAGGTCCTTTCCAATCCCTGACATTCTGTGACTCCCATAAATACATAATCTATTATAACATCTTCAGTAATTACTACGTAACACATTAAAAATAATAATAGGAAAATTAAGGATTGGTATTTTATTTCTCACATACTTTACATCAATATGTTCGCTTGTCTCATTAAGAACATTCACAGTAGACAGGATAGGTGGAAAATATCTAAAAAGAAAATATCATGTGTACCCCTTATTTTATTACTTCCCCCAAATTACTCAAAATTTATTAAAGCACAAAAAAACCTTATAGGATCACAGAATAGCTCAGGTTGGAAAAGACCTTAAAGATCATCAAGTTCAACTGCAACTGCAACCTAAGCATAACAACAAACCTAACTCTAACAACCCTCCACTAAATCATGCCCCTGAGCACCACATCCAAATGGTTTTTAAACACATCCAGGAATGGTGACTCAACCACCTTCCTGGGGAGCCTATTCCAGTGCTTAACAACCCTTTCTGTAAAGAAGTTTTTCCTGATGTCCAACCTAAACCTCCCCTGGCACAACTAGAGGTCATTTCCCCTTATCCTGTTGTCTGTCATCAGTGAGAAGAGACAAACCCTACCCTCACTGCAATCATACCAAACACATACCTTTCAGGTATGTGAAGAGAACAGTAAGGTCTCCCCTCAGCCTCCTCATCAGTAAGACTTCCCCATGTTGAGGAAGTCAAAGCAGTCTGCTGACTGCCTTCTGCCTTGTATGGATCATTACAAAACAAACACATTCACTGAAAATTATCTTAAAGTTGTGATAGAACCTAGTCACACACTACTCTAAACACGGTAAAAAGTATTTAGAGGCTGAAATGTACAAGTTTTCTGAAAGGAGGTTAATGTTGTGAAATTCATCAGGGTAGCATTCCTTTTATGTCTCTGTACTGGAAGACACTGCAGAGTATTTTCAGTTTGACTTTACACACAATTATGGCTTTCATCATAGCTGAAAAATTACTAGAATACAACAAATTCTTTCTATGTAACTTTGTAAATGAAAGAAATTACATCCACAGTGAAGCATAAGAGTAACTAGGGGAGCAAAAACATGACACAATAAATATTTTAGCAGTGCATGATGCCCCATTTTTACGGATAAAAATAAATTTTATCAGCATGCATAAACTCTTCATCCAGAAAATGACTCTTTATCTGGTGCTGTACTTTAAACAGGCAGATTTAATAACAGCAAGGAGTGGGCTTAAACCTTGAGTGCCTCAATCTTGGCAAACTTAGGTTGAGGACTATGAATTCTTTGTAATTTACTTTCCCAGCTTGAGGCATAGTTCACAATTTAGAACATTTTTAATGCTTCTTAAATGTATAAACACCCAGCACTCTGGAGAACTAAACATGATTCAGTATCTTCCTCCCCTCCCCATTTGATATGTTACAGAAATGTAATTTCTAAATACAGACAAGATAGTATCTGTGAAAAAAAAATAATGTCTTGAGATCCCGGAATATCATCCAATGCTAACTTGTCTGTCCTTTAAATACTCGTGCACAATAAGTTCACATAAAACTGATCTAGAATTCTTACACATTCATATCACCAGGCCAAAATATTCACATTGCTTATGTAGACAGTCCTGCTCTGGTGAGTACTGCACAAAATTACACTAAAAAAAACCACAAAAACAACAAAAAAAGTTTTCTGAAGCTTCTAGATAAGAATAATTGCTTATAGATAAAACAACACACCCTCAGGTTCTTTGAGATTCCAGAAGTTACACAGAAAATGAAACTGAGACAACTCATCTTAATCAGTGTTTTGCACACTGTATTGAGACTGCAGATGGCGCAAACTGAAAGAAACCAAAGATTGCTTGTAACTACTCCTGGTAATAGGAGCAAACGTACTTTTCTTTTAAACAATGAAATACTAATAACTTTGACCAGATTATAATCAGGTGAAGGATGGATAAAGTATCATTTATTGGAAACAAGGTAATTCTGCTAGTCCTTTGCACATGAGAAGGAAGGAGAAAAACAGAGATTTCTTGGAAACAGAAGAACACGTTGGACTTCACAGTAGACTTTCTAGAAACTGCAACAATCTGAGTTTTGCAGAAGGAAGGCACATGCATCAACATAACACTTTTTAAGAATTCACCCACATCCAAAGGTACTTCCTCTACTGTGTTACATAACAACTATTCCCAAACTATTCCATGATTCAACAGGAAGCATACAGTCCAAGGTCCCCATTCAGCAAGAAACTAAACACAGGCCATAATGTAAAGCTATAATGACTACCCAACACCCTCAAGACCTAATCCAGATGCAGCACAGAGCTGACAGATTTCAGGCTCCTTCAGGATCCCTCAGATCCTGATAAAGTCCTTCTAATACAAAACTTGGGAGTGGTTTCCAGGCTTTTGCTGGAAACAGCAACTATTTTAATACTTGGGGCCTAAAGGATGCTCTCATGGACCTTGCAAAGCAAAAATAACCCTTAGCTTTGTGGACTCGCTAACTCTGCCCCGCAGCCCTCCCCAGACAGGGCAGCCTCACTGCCCGTAGCTTCCTCCAATAGCTGCAAACCTGCTCTCTGCACTCAACGTAGAACCTTAACCCCAGGCTACTCTCTCAACCACTCTCCCAACAGCCACGCTGAATTTAAGGACACGCACCCTTTGCTCTCTAAAGCTTTTAAATCAGGTAGAATGTAGCCACAAAAAGCAGAGGGTGGTGGGACGAAGGAAGAAAAACACCATTTCCTGTTGCTTTAGTCCCTTCAATCAGGCTGCCCGGAGCGCGCTGGCTGCCTGCCCGCCGAGGAGGCCGGCAATGAGCGGCCGCCGAGGACAGCCCGGCCGCTCGGCCTCGCTTCCCGCAGCCCGGGAGGCGCCTGGGCTGAGGGGCGGCGCGTTTGGGGCTGCCCACCACCGCCTTCAGCCCCTCGCAGAGCCGTCTAGCGCGGCTCTGGGAAGCTTCAGGGGAGGGGGAGGCGAAGGCTACACACCCAGCAGCAGGCCGTCCATGTCAAAGATGAGGTGAGTGACCGGCCGCAGCGCGGCCGTGGAGTAGCAGGAGGAAGCCGACATGGTGAGGCCACAGCAACCAAGCCCCGTGTGGCGGCGGCGGCGCAAGCGCAGCAGACAGAGCTGACGGGGAGCAGGGAGCGGTACTGCCGCGAGGGCAGGCGGGAGGAGCGGGGCAGGGCGGGGGTAGTGGGCCGTTGCGTGCGGTGCTGCCTTTCCAAGCTCCAACGGTCGCCGTGCACCCGCGGGCACAGCCGCTGGGTAGAGGGCGGTACGCAGGCGCCGCGGGGCGGCCCGCGGGGAGTGGCACCGAGGGACAGGTTAAAGAAACTTCTATCTTCTATCCCCCCCCCCCCCCCCCCCCCCGTTTTTTTTTTTTTTTCTTTTTTCAAACAATGAAAGCCTTATTTTCTGCTTGTCTTTTTCTTGTTTAGAAGTTTTGTTTGTTTGTTAATTCTGTTGGATGCTGCTCATTGGAAGGGCTGGGGAGTTGTTCCTGTTTTGATATTGCAGACAGCATTTTCTGACAAAGTTTTGCTGTACCCATGCAGAGATTCACGGGGGTACAACTACTGTAATCTAGTTACTGATCGTAACTAGAGCTGTAAATCGAGAGCCTCAAATCTGCGTAAAACTGTGGGGAGAAAATAAAACAGCAGCATATAAACATCAAATAAGTTCTTAAGGGCTGTTGAGTGTAACTCTAATTCCTTTTTTTTCTTTTCATTCTTAAGTTTGAGAAACAAACCAGTGTCCCTGAGAATAAGGAAATCCTTCCAACGTACACAACCAACTGGTTGTCTCTGAGTAGTCGTGAGTGAAAGTTGCAACTTTCCTTCACCAGCCTTTCCACCTTCATTTTTTCCACACAGATAACTCGGTTTTGGTCATCAAGGTTGCTGGTTGCAGGTCAAAACCCCATCAGCAGAAGTAGGCATGATGGTAGCAATCTCATGCTCCCAAGGTGTCACGTTGACCTGAAGATTAATGCTGCTCTGAGGTTATCTCCCAAAGTGATGTTGGAGGGAAGTGCTCTCATCCTGTAGGTAGGCCTCCCAGCACTTTGGTTGTCCCTGACAGTCCTTTCATTTGGATAGGCAGTATTTCACCATTTTACTAAGTTGGCGTTGTTCTTTTTAAGCTTTGATTGTGGATGTCATGACATTGTATTTTAATTTCAGTTTAGACTTCTTTTGTGTCTTACCTACTTACTCAGGTTGTAGATGCCCCGTCCCTGGATGCATTCAATGCCAGGCTGGATGTGGCCCTGGGCAGCCTGGTCTGGTGGTTGGCAACCTTGCTCATGGCAGGGGGTTTGAAACCAGATGATCTTTGAGGTCCTTTTCAACTCAGGCTATTCTATGATTCTATGATACCTACCCCAACATCTCTCCTTTAAATGAATCCTTACCCAGTGTTTGTGAGAAACATCCTAGACACAGACTCATACCTCTTTTCTTGGAATCGAGAGAAGAGATAAAATATCTATGGCCTTTATTTTTATCTTTTTAATAATAAAGTTTATCTTCCAAACAAAGTGTTTTGGTTTTTGTTTTTTTTTCATGTTGTTGTTTGTTTTTAATGTCTCATTTTCTAGTGATTTATATTACTGCTTAGTTTGCCTATGTAAGCTAAGAAAAGGCTATGCCCTAAGTGTACATTAAAAAATTCCTTGCATAGTCATGATGTACGTCTGTTAGTTCTTGCCTTATGGTAAGAAAATTGATCCTGTACTTTCAGATAGAATTTTCATTTATAACCCTATAATGTGGTTGTTCAGAACAATGCCTGCACCTATTTTGCTTCTCTGATAATTAATGTGCAACTGCTCAGTGTTCAAACGTTTTTCGGGTAGCAGTTGTCTTTGTTCCCAGTTAAATGAACTACTAAAGAAACTAACACAACTGCTCTTTCTATGTTCAAAAACGTTTTAATCTTTTAGAAGAAGTCATTATAGTCATTTCAATACTTGTAATCCTAGTATACTCTTGGAAAAAGTGGGTTTCTGCTGTAGGAGCATAAGCTTTTGTGGCAAAAGTTTCTGGAGGGCTAGTAAAGAGATTGTACAGCAGTTGTACCTGAAATGGATTCATTTGGTTTTTAATTGTAAAAAGTAAAAAATAAGTTCATCTTTATTTGTATATGTTGACACCTGTTGGAATAGGTTTGTTGGAACCTATACTTCTTAACAAGAAAAGAACTAAGTGCGACTCAAAAGTCACGCATTTTGTAACTATTTTAGAGAGAAACATAATTGTTTTGATCACAATTTCAGGTCTCCCTCAAGAAAAGGGAAAATATTTACTATTCTTAGTGTAATAAAACTCCACGTCTTTTGACTATTTAAAGTGCAAATGAATCTGAAAGACATTCTATTTGGAAAAAAAAAAAAAAAAAAAAGCTACTCAGTAAGAGCCCTTTTAGGATTAAGTGGTCTGCGCAACAAATCTTACTGTTGACATTTCAAGACAGTCAAGTTCGCTGACATACTGATGACCTCAATTTGCATTGTTATTTTGGCTCATCAGTGGTAATCAACATTATGTTAGCTTATTTGATTCTTCAAAGCTACATAGAATTTTTTTTTTTTTTCGAATATAGACTGTTTAGATTTGTTCAGCATTACATAGTCTTTTCAGTAAAGGAATGAAATGGGAAGAAAGTTCATGCATAACTTCTAGTTCATAGTGGATCTTAGTTTGCTAGATACACAAATAAATGCAGAAGTTTATCTAAGTTTTATTTGAGCTGTCTTACATATTTTATCTCAAACACCTTAGCGGTAGTATTTTGTGATAGTAGCACAAATACTACTTAGCAGTAGCATTTTGTTGGTATTTGTTTTTAAAGCTGTGAAAAATTGAGAATTACGCAGTTGACTTTTATTTGCTACTTTTTTTATCTTATGTATTTTTCATGTGAAAGGAAAAATTAAAAAAGCATTTGAGCTGTGGAAAGCATAGTGTGGTGGAAGCGTAATAGAATGAAAACTAATAATTATATGCATATGAACCTTATTAATAAATGTGAACTTCTGTTATTGAGAAATAATCATGCAAGTGGGCTTGAATCCTGCAAATTCTGAAGAACACACATTCTTGTGTGTTTTTAATGCAATTAACTTTGTTTAGGCACATACAACGCACAGCACGTACAACACATACAAAACCAGATGACTGAGTTTTTGCTAAGGTTTACATTTTTATGGCATTATAGGGTACAAACACATGCTAGATGTCCAGTTTGTTTGTTTTTTTTTAAGACTATAATTAGATGTATAAGATATAGATATTGTATAACTTGTAGGTATTATATATCTCATAGATATATAAGATGTAGATATAAAAGACTGTAGTCCTTCTTATTCCAAACACATCCGTTTTATTTGAATTTGTTTTTATGATAAAATTACTTTGGTTTTATTGCTCTTGAATGTGAGATAAGGTGAAAATATCCAGGTGCCTATCCATGCAGTTCCATATGTGTCCAGCTCACTAATTTTGTTTTTGTTGTCATCTTTTTTTCTGTGTTAAAAAAAAAAAAAAAAAAAAAAAAAAAAAGAAGTTTTGTTACTTATGAACTGTGGCTATATTATGTATTTTATGTGTGACCCAAGGCAATTTTTCACTCAGTGTGGACCAGGCAAGCCAAAAGATTGGACACATGTACATTGTACAAAGGCCACATAATGTTTTTTAGTAGTTTGTGTTTGGTTTTTCATTACCTTGAAGCTAAAAAGTTTTCCCAAACATGGAAACTTATTTATAAAGTTATTTTCCTGGAGAATAAAAATTTCAGAGTATGCTTAAGTGTTTTCTTGGGCAATAGACTTGAGTCAAAATTGCAGTTCCCTATTTCATTACTTTATACTGTTCTTAAAATGTGGATTCACTTACAGCAAATGTATAACACTGATATAAGCATCGTACACTGTGTTTCATGATGAAAAGACTGACTTTTATTTTTCTTGTTCTGCAGGTGCTATTGCAAAGAGGATAAACAGATTATAATCCATTTTGGTTTGAATATTAAAAAAAAGAATCTAAAGACTTGAATAAATCCCTTGAATAAAATGAATAAATTACTTGAGTAATTTAAAAGCTTTCACGATGATTTACGTGAACAGCTTTTAAACCCCCTATTAGTAACAAATTACTTGGAATGACACAGAGTTAAATGTAATTTAACTCAGGTATCAACTGAGATTCACAACAGTTGCTGTAGTTGAGCCCATAAGCCTTCAGAAGATGAAACTCCTCCTAGTGTTGAATGTCATCAAATAAAAGATTTTTTCCTTAAGAATGTGAATTAAATTATATGGTTTCTGCCTGTGTTTTTATGGTTGAAAAAAGGAAATTAATAAGCTTAAGACAATGAAATAGCACTGTATTTTTGTGTTCTACGTTATTTTTTATTGATTATAAATGTATGTATATAAATATAAAAAGCCAAATGGAAGTGTATCCTCCTTAACTATTAGTATGGGTATTCCTATTGCAAAGCATATCAAGGCATAAGAGCCCTCTGTTTTCTGGATTTTGATATATTTCACCAATTACAAGTGAGTTAGTTGCAAAGGCGAGAAAGATTATGTATTATGCTTAAAGGAGAAAAAAAGTGAAGATATACATTGGAAATCTATAAATTCAGATGAGGTACTATAGTAAGGTTCTTAAGAAGCAATGAGGGGTGAAACTCCAGAAGAACCTAACAAGCACAAGAGGGGACAAGGGATCTAACGTGTTTTTAGATGACAATTTTTATATTTATTGATGAGAATTTGCAATGGAATGAACAGGTTCAGAAGCTGGGAAATGAGAGTTTAATGTCGTGCTTCGGGGTCATTTGTTGTTTCCATTAAAGCCTGGGAGAATAATTTTCACTCCTCTACATTACATGGCTTGTGAATTAGCCTTTTAACATAATTTTTGGTCTTCCAGTAAAATATTGGCTGCACACAGCCAAAATGTGCAAATGATTAACAGCGTCATTGTCACTGAAATCTTAAATGCTTAATGGATGGGTCCTACTTATCCTTAAACTATCGGAAGGATTTAGGCAGAAGGAAATGCATACCAAGATAAAATTTGAGATGTTTTATATTGTTTTGCTTTTCCTATGGCTTCCTTTGTTGGATCTCTGTTAAATCTTATTTATCTAATTTACATTATCAAAAGATCAAAAAACACTGGTTATACTTATTGGTTTCTTTGCTGGCATGTGAGTTTTTTCGCTATATTTTTTCATTTTACTACAGTTTGTTACAAATTATAAGGAAAAAAAAAAAAAAAGGTAGTGTCACATAGAACATGTATTTCATTAACTCTTCTAAGCGAGGCATTCCTCACTTAGTTGCCTACAATAAGGGTAGAACTAAATGCAGACACCCTTCCAATGGTCCCTTTTAAGTCCTTTGTTTCTAAGCTGAGCATTGTCCTAGAATGCAATAATTACATCAGCAGATAGTAAAGAGAGAGAACAATCTGTGTTTTCTGGATAACGAGTATTGTGAGGCACCGATCTGTCATGTTTTAAAATTTTGTGTGCATGTAGCCCAGTCAGGGAGAGCTGAATCTTCACAGCTCAATTCTGAATTCTGTACAAGTGCATGTCCTTATAATGTTTCTTAGAAAACAGGCCAGAGAGAAATGAGCTAGCTGACCCTCAGCTCAGATTGTCTACATGCTTAGAAGTGAACACACAGTCAGTACCTAGGTAGTACAGGAGACAGTTGAAAGCCAGCTATATTTCTTTATCTGGAATGATTATTCTGGTCTGAGTATCTGAACCTATCTAAAGAGAGAAGTCGTAGCACCATGCCGTAGCAGCTCTGATCGGGGAGCGGAAATGATGAGAAGGAAGGGGGCATTGCTAAGCAAAGTTAGCCAGCTTCTTGAGTTGGTATTGAAGCTGAGCTATACTCGATATATTGACAAGGGGAACAAGGATTCTTTCTTAGTTACAAGAATTAACGTATCTCCCAGACAAGTCAAAATTCCCTGTTGGGAATGCCTCTTTTCCCTTCTGAAGTTACTACCCTACTTCCTCGCTACATATGCAGACACATACTTGTAACATACTTCAAAACATGCTTTTGTGGACATCCAAGGTCAGTTACATTTTGTGAGCACAAACATGAAGGCTGCTAGTTTTGATGTGTGGAAATAATCCCTTCATAGGTTGTATACCTTCTTTAAGTTAAGCATATCCGTACATGTCTTGAGGAATTAAGTTCAGAGTGATAGAAGATAGAAAAAAACCCACAGTGTAGTATTATTTCCTATTTTATAGTTGGAATTTAGCAGAGGTCAATGGCAGTAGTTTTCAAAAATTTTTGTAAGATCGGATACAACACTTGTAAATACGACTACATATTAAAGGTACCTTGAAAGAAGCTTAAAATCTCAATGCTGTCAAGTCACTGAGAGCTTGAATTTAGTTTTTTAGCCAGCTAGCTCCACCTACTAAGTGCACCTCAAACATTTTATTTTGGGTTCTGTAAGGTAAATGCTTGCTCATAGCAGCACTACAAAACTAAAAGGTTCCTAGATTTTAATTCAAGATCTAGCTGAATTCTTCTCACCAAAACAGAACTGAATATGTGTACAATGTTTGTCCAGGATAGACATTTGTCTAAAATGTTTTTAAAGTTTACAGTAAGTCATTTTCTAGAATCATAGAAAATTCTGAATTGGAAAGGACCCACAAAGATCAAGTCCAACTCTTGGCTCCATATGGGAGAACTCAAAATTCAAATCCTATGTCTGAGAGCATAATGCAAATACTTGTTGAACTCTGGCAGTTTGGGGCCGTGTTCACTGCTCTGGAGAGCCTGTTCCAGGGCCCAGACACTCTCTGGTAAAGAACCTGTTCCTTATAATCAACCCTCTCCTCCCCTCATGGAGCTCAATGCAGTTCCTTTGGGTCCTGTTATTGTTACCAGAGAGCAGAGCTCAGCACTGTCTCTCCACTACCCTCATGAGGAAGCTGTAGGCCACCATCAAGCCTTCCCTCAGTTTGCTCTTCTCTGGGCTGAACAGAGGAACTTCAGACACCCCTCATACCTATTGCCTTGTTACCCTACTTAGATAGTATTGTTACCCTACTTAGATAGCACATGTTGTTCCTCTGCTTTTTTTTTTTTTTTTTTTTTATTAAACGTGTGTCTTTAACCTTTGGAAGTCCAGCACTGGATAGTTCAAGTTTTACAACCTTGGGTTTTACGAGCAGCAAATAATAAGGTCACCTTCTACTGATAGGCTGCCTTCATTGCCACAGATACAATATTCCTTTGAATTAGCATGAGTATTGAATTACTATTTTATTTTTTTTCCAATAAACATAATATTATTTTTTTTCCAATAGTGAATGATTTGTAGTTCTTAAGAATATTTGTTGCTACAGATTATTCTCCATATTTGAGGTCAATCAACCGTTTCAGCAAATTGTTCTATGAATACTACAGCATATGTACCCTATAAATAATAACCTCTGGACTTTTATCGTGACCAAGTTTATATGTGTTTTAGAAAAGTGAGCGGGAGAGATCACTGATGGATGTTCACAATCAAACTATTGGTACCATTATGATCAGTGGAAGAAATGGATTCTAAAACCTGCTATGTCCAGATTTGTCTTAGTGCAAATATATTTCAGAATTAAAGCAAATTTTTTGTCATTAGTCTTTACTTGGACTTTATATTTCCCTTTGTTTCTTTCAGTGTTTGCTGTTTCCTTTCAAAAGCTGAAAACTTTTGTTGCTGCTTACTTGATTTAAAATTTTCTTTATGAACTGCTTCTAGCTATATCCTTATTACTTAAATATATTTGGCATTATACTCCACTAAGAGAGATCAGTGGCAACATATCTAACCTATTAGGTGCTTTATGTGTCTTCGTACGGTTTGAAAGATTTTTCTGCATTTTTTTCAGTAAAAAAAAAAAGTAATCTTGCCAGCCTGATGAGGCAGCTATCTGAAAGAAACCATACTACAGAATGAAAACTTGTATCACTGTTTCAGTAATGTTATGTTTCTTAGTCCAGTTACTACTACTAGCAATGAGTAATGGCCACATTTGACAAGCTGGCTCCATAATCATATTTTTATAGTTTTTAACTGACCTTTATTTTAATCCAACAACTATGCTCTCATCTGGAAAAAAAAGTAGGCTAATACAAATTTTGAAAAGCTATTAACAAGACGAGTGTATACCTAATTAAGTAGGATGTGCCACCAGAGACTCGCCACCTTGAGTTGTGGTTGCGAAATGAGGAAGTGTTAGGCTGCATTGTTGCATTGCAGAACTCTGAGGAAAGACTGTATGCTTCAGGAAAGAGCTTTGTTCAGTAGGTGGCACGCTTGTCACTGATTCTCTACCAGCATCTTCTGGGGTGATATCTAAACCAAAGCATCTTAGAGTAGGTGGAAATAAAGTAAATGTTTGATTTCTTGAAGTTTTCAACTATTTCATTTAGGTGTGTGTTTGCTTCTGCTTGAACAACCTGGCAAAGGGTGAGGACTTGCACATTCATCTGCTCTTTCTAAATTAACATATCCAGGAAAATAACTACATACATTATCTAGTAGATCCAATGAAATACATTTTTTCTGTCTCTTCAAACCTTTATTTCTTTAAGTAACTTGCTTTATGCATAATCTGAGGTAAATTATGTTATCTGATAGTAAGAAACTATATTTATAGTGAATGGAAAACCTGGATCATAGAATCAGAGGTTGTCTAAAGATCATCTAGTTCCAACCCTCATATACTGCAAGGGATGCTCTGAAAGTAGTGCCTCCTATTTTATTGTGTTGTTATGTATTGACAATGTCAATGTCAAAGTTGTTTGTTGGTGGTATGGCAGTAGAGATAGAACCTTCCTGCCAATATTCCATTGCATTTTGTTGTGGTGCAACAGATGGCAGCAGAGGGGCAGTCTGACAAAATGGCATCTGACAGAAGTACAGATGAAGCAAAGGTGTGTAACTGACTTCCTTCATGCAGAAGAAATGGCACCCACTGATATTCACCAATGCTTGTTGAATGTTTATGGAGACCAAACAGTGGATGTGAGCACCATGAGGTGGCAGGTGGTGTCTTTCAGCGGTGGTGACAAGCCACATTCCAGATGGCCATGCTCAGTTTTCACACCACAAAATGAAGAGTGTCTCAATCAATTCATCCATGCATATCGCTGGATTATGACCTGGAAAGTGCATATGAAGCTGAATATCCACTTCAATGGGGCAGAAACAATGGTGGAAGCACTGGAATATTGCAAAGTTTGCACAAGGTAGGTCACACACATACTCACACGGGAACAGTAAGTACACTGTATGCAAGTTTGTCAGGTCTTACTGAACCTATACTGAAGGTGATAGTTTGCTAGACCACATCATTACCAATGATGAGATGTAGTGTCAGCACTACAAGCTGGAATCAAAAGGGCAGTCCATAGAGTGGAGATATGTGATTTCCTGTCAAAGAAAAAGTTGAAGATGCATCTCTCTGAAGGTAAAGTGTTGTGCATTGTCTTTGGCGATAAGAAAGGGGTGATCTTTCTGGATCCTCTTGGAACCTGGACAAACCATCTACTCTGTATGCTATATGGTGATGCTGACTAAGCTGAAGGCTCAAACTTTCAGAGTCAATCCAGAGAAGACAACCTTTCTCTTTGCAACATGATAACACCAGGCTCCATGCCAGTTTGAAGACTGTGGAACATATTGCCAATGTTGGCTGGATTGTCCTACCGCACCCACTGTGTATTCTGGATTTGGCACTTTCTGACTTCCAATTGTTTGGGCCAGTGAAAGAAAAAACATTTTGACATGCTCAGAACTGCACAGTCATCTGCAGTCAATATGTTTCACAAATTCTTATGATATAGTGATTTTCCTGCAGTCATCCAGGGTAACTAAATGGTTAAAAAAAATTCAACAGTGAAATTTATTTCTGGTGTTCTGAGACTTAGCCAAAGAGTGAATGGATCAAAGTGTTTTCCATTGTTTTTCACTGAAGATTTGCTGTAGAATAAATACCATTAAAACCAACAATCTCATTTATATATACAAAGATCGTAGGAACAACAGAGCAATATCTTTTCATTCTGGATGTCTGTAACCTTCAGAATTATTTTCTCAAATTAGCTACATTCTTTGGATTTTATCATGAAAAAAAAAATAATAATTCAGAGATTTTAGTTTTGTTATGTAGTTGGGATTAACAGATTTACATAGGAGCAGAACGATTTAGATGTGCACTATCATTCAGCCAGTTGAAAATGGGAGTGATCTTTATTATGTTTTGTTTTCACAAGGATGCATGTAATTTCCCTGGTAGATAAACATTTAGTTGTGTTTGAGACTAAATTTTAAAGCATTAGCAGAGGTGTTTTGATGAACTGAGGCAGAAGGTGTGGCTCACTGTTTCTCTGTCCTGTGAGCTTCCAATAAATCCAGTCAGGGATTTTTGTACCTACCTTTCTTTCCAAACACAGTTTCAGAAATATTTTTCTTTACCCATTCTGAGAATGTAACTCAATTATGCATATGAATGTTCATATTTAGGTGAGTAGGTATTGTTTCCCACTTGGCATCTAAAGACTAATGTTTGATTTTCTATGTTGAATGCCTTGAATTGTAATATTAAAGCAGATAAGTCGTCTTCTCATTCAATTCGTCTATATTTTGGCATAAATACACTCATTTTGTTAATTTTTTTTTCTATTTACATCACCACAAGGTTTTAAAGTATTAGTATTTCTTAGTAATAATTTAATAACATTTATTGTAAGTAAATAGGTATTATACATCTCTATGATATGATTTGCAGTGCACATATGTAAGAAGCTTGGTAAAGTACTGAGATTTTTGTGTTGAGTTTTTTTTTTTTTCAGTGGGTGTCGCATCTCATCTGTTCCATCTTTTGTACTGATTCCTCAGTCTACGTGAAGGACTTTTCAGTACTTTCTAAAATATGATTTATCAAAACTATGATTTACCATAGTGATTAAAAAGTAACTGAGTATGTTGTAGTAGGTGACAGCGAGGATTCGGGATGTGATGTGGTAGGACTCTCCCCTTGCTCGGTGTCAAAAGGTTAATGTATGCTTAAGGGGCGTAGATGAAGTAGGATAGGTATATAGGTAAGCCACACGATGCAATAAACACCATTTTTACTGCTCACCATATTGGTGTCTACATGCAGTTCTTTGGCCCGGGTAGGTTTTACCCGATAGTTCAGCACAGGCGCAGAGCTAAAAGAACATGGGTTGCCAGGTGCATGGCAACATGAGTACTTATTTTGCAGAGGTTATCGAGATTTTAAAACATTGGTTGGACTTAATATTTTTAGTTTCCAGTGCTTTCAGCTACTGAAGACAGTTTTTTTTTCAAGTTGTAATACAGAACTAACATTTAGTATTTGAGATAAAGTAGAGAAAAAGTTACTAATTTAAAATGCTTTTAGTGTTCTTATTTTACAATACTATTTTAGAGTATAGGGAAAAACACAGGAGAAAAGCTCTGTGAACAAGCTGTGCTGATTTCTTGAAGAGAAGAAAAATATAACATAAGTATTGCATATAGACAGCTATTCAGAAATATTGTTTCAGTTTGATTTGTCCCAGTCATTCATTTTGCTTCAGTATTTTGCCCGAAAGGAAAATGAAGTTCTGTATTTAGAATGCAAGGGTTGCAGATTCTGTTATGTCATTGGCAGTAGTCATTGCATTTCTTTAGATGTATCTTCCTGATCAAGTTTTGTTGTTAAAAATAAATAGATGGAGGAATATAATACACAAACTAATGACTACTTTTTAGCTTAATGACTGAGTTTTAGTATTAGGGTCTTTGGATTTCCTGGGAGTAGTGACTTGCGGAAATCAAACTCCATAACCACAAAGGAGTTATAAAGCAGGTATGTTTAATGAGTGATGTGCACACACCCTAGTGCAAGGGGGACCTCACTTGCACACCATCAGGAGAAAGCGTGCTACAGATATAGGCTGAACTAATACATAATCAGTAGTTTGCAGGAATTCAGATACATATTCATTACATTCCTGAGACACCATTAGCATGTGGTCCCTCCCCCCTTGTACGTGCATGGTGAGTCGTGGGGGTGGTTGTGGCTCATCATCAAAGGCTCATCATCTTCCTTGGGAAGGCTCGTAGTCTTCCTCTCTGTAAACTTTTGACCCAGTGGGAGGGGCACCCCCCAAACTGGTTCCAGCTTGCCCTGTGGACATCTAATCACCTCACTGTTCTCGGGCTGTTGCACCCTTATCTTTATGGCCTTCATCCCCCTTGTTATTCCAGACACAGTGTCTGCAATCCCCATTCTTCTAACAGCTTCTACATAAACTACATATCTTTTCACTACCCCTGTCCCAGTTTCTATAAAGTTCCCTTCTCTCCTTTACTGCGGGGCCCTTCTTTCTCCTTTCAGTAGTCGTTTTCTGTGATCATGTCAGTTCTTAGAGAACACATGGTAAACAAAACAAGATTAGCTCTGGTGTACAGTATTTATGTAGAGAGAATTTCTTATTTGCACCTAAATAACAGCTCAGGTAGAAGAGTCCACAAAACATTGATCTGAAATAATGCTTCTCAAGGTGTTTTAATACAGCTTTTTAAACACTGCTATGTAGGTATTCTGCAGGAATGTTTGTGATGTGTACTGAAGGCAGAAATATACCTGCAGTTCTTGCACTATCCTAGTTTTTTAAGCATACATTACAATGTCAGTAGCATTTGAAAAGCCTGATAGAAGATCTTCAGTGGCAAACCAAGATAAGTTCTTGCTAAGGTTTGTATATATACGCATTTTGAAAACATGTTGAAATCATTCCTACTTGTGAATTAGTTTCTTATCAAGAAGCAGTGTAGGCGTTGTATAACAACACGTGGGGCTTTTTTTTTTCAGTGTTTTCCTTCTCTTTTCCACTCCACTCTTCTGCTTCAGCTCACGTGACTGGACTTTGCACTCGTTTACTGATAATACGGGCACAGCCATCTTGTTAGAAAACTAGACGCAGAAACAGAAACAATTCCGTGCTGCAAGGTAAAATGCTCCTCCCACACCCAGATATGTTTTTTTTTATATATAGTTTCATTGTAAACTTTGAGTTCATCTATTATTGGTGTTCATATTCTTTCACAGCTCAAAGCAAATTCTTCATGACTGGAAGTTAATAATTATGGGAAGTAATAACATGCAATGATGTCTTCCTCATTAGATGAATCTAATGTATTTTACATAAGAAAGAAAAAAAGCATACTAATCCTATGTTTTTTGCAACAAAATACACTTTATTGTTAAGTATTGCAGTGAAATAGAACATTCCCTGCCTACAGTGGGCTAAAAAGAGCATAAGCTTTACTTGAATTGTGAAAGCATTTTGAATGAAAAATAAAACAGGTTGCTTATGTAGTAGAACATTTTCTAGCTGTAAGAGTGGTTTTTTTCTTACCACTTGAGCTGGTTGTTTAAAAAGTAATGTTAGAAGTGTATGTAATTTTGATTCCAGACTCTTTCAAGATCTGATGGAAATAAATTGTTAAATAGATTTGGAGGTGGCTAGGTTTCGAAATAAGCCTGGGGTTTTGAAGTGACCCTGGTTTATGTGCACTGTAATCTAACCAAATCTCTCTGATTCAAAGGTGGAAAAGCGTAAGACATAACTATGACTTTTTAAGTGATATTAAATAAAGCTAATCTCTTCCTTTGTAATCTCACACACATACAACCTGTTAACTGAGTATAAACGTGGTTACTGAGGAAACAATATCCATAAGGGGAACTACTAAGAGAGGATGGCAAGGAATAAGAGAGGAAGAGACCAGGTATGGAAGATGTCATAGCTTCTAAATAGGTTATATCTGTCAGGTTTCTACAGAAGGACTGTACTTGGGCAAGCACCCAAGACAAGAAGGAAGGAAGATGAAAATAGATGTCAATTTAACAAAAAAAAAAAAAAAAAAGTTCAAATAATGTATGAATCTGACCACATGTATTGCTATGCAGTTTTGTAATGGCTCATTAATAATATGGATTCCATACGCCTTGTTTTCTCACAAACACATTTTCTGCCTTAGGGTACTCTCCACGTGGATTTTAGGAAGTACAAACCTGTATTTGGGTGTTTAGTCCCTGTCAGACCAGCAGCTGAGGCTGTACTAATATCAGGAGAACCGCCGTATCCAGTAGGGAACTCACTGCATACTGCTGCTTGGTGGAAACCGTACTTGGTGGGGAAAGAAGTCAAGCACGGAGGAACAGCAGCAGCAGGAGTAGTGATGGAGCGGTAGTGGAAACAGCAGCACCTGGGCAATCGGAATTGGATGAATCAAGCAGCTGCATCTAAGAGGTATTCAGTCTGAATCTGTATTGACATCACAGTAGTATGGGATTCATAAATGGGAAGAGACTCGAAGAAATAAGAATGTAGTTTAGAAAGATTAGGATTGTAGGAGAGTTTGTGGGGGGGATTCTATAAGATAAAGTTTGGGGATGAAAAGGAACGAAAGAAAATGAGAGTTCAGAGTGAGAAGAAGGATTAAAGGCAGTCCAGGCATTTCAGATGAGTTGCCAAGAAATGCTTGGTAAGAATCATGACTATAGCATTCTAGGCTGTGAAAATGCAGATTTTAACTGCTTCAGGCTCAGAATGACACTGATCCTGGATTTTTTTTTCCTGGACAAATGTTTGAAATTAAAAGGCTGATGTGTAAAGATAGTCTATTCTTTCTCTCTTTCTTTCTCTCTTTCTTTCTCTCTTTCTTTCTTTTTATTTATTTATTTATTTATTTATTTATTTATTTCTTCCTTCCTTTCTTTCTTTCTTTCTTTCTTTCTTTCTTTCTTTCTTTCTTTCTTTCTTTCTTTCTTTCTTTCTTTCATTCTTTCTTTCTTCCTGTCTGTCTCTCTCTCTCTCTTTCTTTCTCTTTCTTTCTTTCTCTCTCTCTCTCTCTCTTTCTCTCTTTTCTTTCTCTCTTTTCTTTTTCTCTCTTTCTCTCCTTCTTTCCTTCTTTCCTTCTTTCTTTCTTTCTTTCTTTTCCCCTGCCTGTTGCATAATCAGAAGCAGTTGAGCAGTCATATTACAAAGATATCTTAGGACACAGAGCTCAGGCAGGCAGACAGGCTGTTTAAGACAATGTCCTCTGACATTGTCTTAAACTAGATAGACTGGTATGCAAACTTGTTTTCTTCTAGAAACCCTAGTGTTACAAAATGTATTTAATTAGAAATCAAATCAGTAAACTAGAATGCTACTCTTTTTTTTAGGGGGAGTACTGTTTGTCAGCGCTGCTGACAAACTGGCAGCCCTGAATTAAAAGCTGATGACATGGATTACTCATTTACAGATGTTACTCTTAGCTACCTAAGAGGAATTACATCTTCAATTTATATCAGTTATTATAACCGACAACTAAATATGTTGTCTATTTTGGCAGCTGTTAATAATAGCAGTAAATTATTAGTTCTGAGAAATGCACGTCAGGCAAAGAGTGATATGTTCTTTTTCCACTGATAAGCAGAATCTAACCTTTAAGAACACAACTAGGTGTCATACCTAAGGGCATTGAATGAAGAAAAAAAATCACTTGCAGACATTCTTATATGATTTTAAAAACACATTATTCATTTCAAGCATACCTGTAGCATGCTCCAGTCCAGGCCAGAAGATAATGATACCCCTGGAGCTGTTACTGAGAAATTGTTCAAATGGTAAAAGAAAGTTAATACTGGTTTGCCACAAGAAAATGGGGGAAAAAAAAAATCTTATTTGATATACTTTTTATATTTCTGTATGACCTTGAAATGTCATAAAAAATAAGATGAAAATGAAATGAGTTAATATAGTCCTGAGCTAATGATAATTTTCATTCCTTCTGTCGTGTTGGGATTTTGACTTTTTTAATATGTGTTCTGTTTTAAGAGCAGGTATTTAAAAGTCGCTATGAAAGAGAAAGGGAAAACCAGATAAAAGGAGTGAGGGAATGGAGAGGGGAAGGAAGGCAGAGTGCAAGAGTTTATTCATAGGGATCTTTATAACATTCCCATTTTCATATATTTCTGTAATACACTATGTATTTCTGTGCTGTTTCTTCAAGATATTTTTTTTTTGTTTTGTGTCAAACATTCAGGACTCATTTAGCCTCTTCTTGTCTTATAAGTGGATATTTTTATTTGGATAATTATTTACTGTTTCAGATATCCTTTTTAAGACATTAATTCTAATTGTCACCTAATCCTATTATATTTAAATAGTGTCTCTCGAATATTTTGCCAAGCTAAATATATTCACAAGGTTGTTTTTTTTCTTCTTATTATTTTTTCTTGATAGAAGTGTGAGTCAACTATTCTTTTATCTTCTGAAAATGATACATGATTAAATCTTTAAGATTCAGATTAAAAAAAAATCGAATATATACACATTATTTTGTTAATATGTTTGTCACTTGGCTTGAATATTTTTTATGAGAAGATTCTGATCTGTATAGCTTGCAATCAGGCAACTGTCTAACAACTTCGCATCTTATAATCTTTTTTCTAATTACAGAGAATTCTTTTTTTTTTTTTTTAAGAGTTCTTTTGTTTGCAAATCTGTTTTCCAACAACAGTATTTGTTTTTAAAACTGTTTATTGCTTAAAATGAAAAATTCTGGTGAATTACCCCTATATTAGAACTAGTAAGAAAATACTTACCATCTTACTACATATATATATATAATTTACTTTATGTTTCTGAAGCTTTTTCTCACCCTATGATAACAGAAGAAAAATAAGTAGTTCTATTCTCTTTATTCTAAATTTGCATTGGGTCTTAAAAAAAAAATTGCAACTTCGAGAAAGTCTTTCAGCTCTATTCAAAGCAGCATAGCAAAAATACCTCTCTGCCCAAGACTAAAACATAAGTGGTTTGTTTCACCTTGTAATTTCTAAGCAGATGATTTTTCTAGGTGTAAAAATAAAAGAGAATAATTTTATTTTTAAATTATGAAAGGTTTTTGTTTTGTTTTGTTTTGTTTTGTTTCTTTGGTTTTTTTTGCATTATTTTTTAATTTACTGTAAAGTATCCCATACAAAAAGTTTCAGAGGGGTTATCCAGAGACATGTTCATGTCTGTCTGCAGAAGGAGGACACATCAGTCCCCGAATATTTGTTGTATGACAGAAGTAAAATGACATAATTCCTGAATTAGATCTATGACTGAGTAAGAAAAAGATAGGCTTCCCTTTTTATTAGAAACTGCTAAGAAACTCCGTCTTCAACAAGTTGTTCATCTTACCTTTTCTTCATGTCTTTCACTTGCGCAAAGGAAAAGACAGGGGGGAAAAAAAAAAAAAAAAGCTATTATTTTGTATCTTGTGAGCCCCTACAACCTGGTCACCTAGGCACAGAAATTTCCTCTCATTTTGTTTACTTACATTCTAATATTCTAATACAGCAGTGCTCAGTCTTTGCAGTGGGACAGATTGAACAGTAAACAAATGTGAGGATTGGTTACAGTATGCTTTGCATCAGCAAAAGACTCATATATGCATATACCTCATATCATAGGCACGAAGACAGGCTGAGGGAGCTGGGCTTGTTCAGCTTGGAGAAAAGAAGGCTGCTGGGTGATCTCATTGCAGCTTTTCAGTACTCTTCAGTATCCTTTCAGCTCCCTTTTCAAAAGGGAGCCTATGAACAGGGCAGTTAACTCTTTGAAAGGGTAGATAAAGGCAGGGCAAGGGGAAGTGGTTTAAAGTTGAAGGAGGGAAGATTAAGGTTGGATGTCAGGGGTAAGTTCTTTCCTATGAGAGTGATGGGGTGCTGGAACAGGATGCCCGGAGAGGTTGTGGATGCCCCGTCCCTGGAGGTGTTCAAGGCCAGGTTGGATGGAGCCCTGGGCAGCCTGGTCTAGTATTAAATGTGGAGGTTGGTGGTCCTGCTTGTGGCGGCAGGGTTGGAGATTCATGATCCTTGATGTCTCTTCCAACCTGGGCCATTCTGTCATTCTGTGATTCATTGATAGGTACACTGCTACTCTCTTTTCTCCTTCTCTTTACTTGTGAGGACAAGCATGTTCATCACCATCATATGACCAGAATGAGTGTATCTGCCATGTGTCATGAGAGACAGGGAAACATGATATTTGGGCTTTTGGGAAGGTGCATGACCTTTCCATATGAGTCACCAGACAGTACCCAGACACAATCACAGACTAGTTCTTTCCATGTCAGAACCTGCAGTGCTTTATTTTTCTGTGGGAAGGTAACAGGTTCTAGCCTGAAAGAAGGTAATAGGCTCTTAGCAATGGCTTGCTGGTCACCTGCTGCTTTGGTTTCCTAGTGTCTCTGTAGCCCTTAGGGAAGAAGGCAGCAGGGAGGAAGCTGTGAACCACAATCAAACTGCACTCACAATCAGTCGGTTGGTTGCCTCTGACAACAGCTCCCTTGAAATGTCATCTGGCTCAGGTAGCAGCAGGGAATGCAATTTCTATTCTGTCAAAAGTCTGTCCGAGATCAAGTTTATTTGTCTGATTACACTAGTGAATGTAACCTAAATACAGGGTTGGCTATAGTTCATAGACTGACTTACCAATACTCCTATACTATAAAACATGCTTTGCTGTTGGATGTAAACACTCTTTTTTTTTTTTTTTTTTTTTTTTTAATTAAGAATAATGAAACAGTAGGGTATTTAGGACAGAATATTCATCAGATTGCCATACAGTCATACAATCTGAAGAGGAGAAATTGTTATGTGCATCTCTTGAAGAAAAATTTTGCAGCTAAAACTCTTGAAGAATTGTCCCTAGTTCCCAGGTGTCAGTGGTAT
Organism: Alectoris magna; assembly: GCA_030625065.1. NCBI lineage: Eukaryota > Metazoa > Chordata > Aves > Galliformes > Phasianidae > Alectoris > Alectoris magna. Next base: position 70,371,502 of record CM060560.1, read on the forward strand.
TGCACAAACTAATAAGCTGTTATACTAGTATGGTTGGTAGAACACATCATACTAATGGAAAAGTACATTGGTTGTGTACTACAAAAGGCTGACTTTTTTTCCTCGTATTGTATGGTGAGCACTCACAGACAATCCATAATCAAGTTGGGATACATTTCATGCAACGTTGTCTAAAGTAGGTGTTTAAGCTCACTTTCTTCTCTGGAAAAAGATCATGAACGTCACTTTGAACATTTCATTGTATCAATTTTAAGAAGAGCTGAATCATCCTCTTAACATGTTTGTCTTTTCCTGTTAATTAGAGAGGATCCCTAGATAATTAACTCAGTTTAAATACATAATTTTAAGATGAATAAAATGCAGATGGATTGCTTTGCACCATGACTGCCTAGTTGATAAAGGCCATATAGGCTTTTAGCTTCTCCATGGGTAAAATTACATTGGGTGAATGCAGCCTTTTTCCAATTGTTGACTATGACACAATAAGTTGTATTGTGAGTCCTTAAGTGCTGTCATAATGAAAGCATAAATAACAATAAAGCTGTTTTAAAAATAATTATCTCACATTTTGAGAACAAATTTATGCAAATACAATTTCTCTTTTCTTTAAGTGGAACATCCTTTTGGAAATAGCATAACATACTGGTTCATTTTATTGATGTGCTGCTACTTGTTAGCTTTACGTAGCAAAGAAAAAATAACTGGCTGTTCCACAGCAATTTCTGTAGTAAACCATTTTGACTAGAAAAGTGGTTTTAGGTGGCAGGAAATGCTATAATATGTTATGAAATCCAAAGCTTTGATCTTGAAATACTCCAGAGGATGCCACTGAGTATCTCAGAAGAGACAGTTTTTGTCATACAATTTCTTCCATTTGGCACTCTTGGAAATAGCCATTTCACACATCATCTAGCTCTGGTATATGACAAAAACCTGACTCAACAGCTTTCAAAAATATTAATTAAGCTAGATATCATAGATAAGTTTAAGCTAAGCTCTCAAATATGTAAGGAAGTGTCATATTACATTATTTAATGTACATTAGCATTGTAAAGATCGTATTCTAACAGGCATATACATTAAAAAAAAAACAAACAGATTTAATACTTGTGTATGTCAACAGTTTTGCACATTTCATCATTATTATGTAATATTTACCAAAGTGAACTACTATGGATTTCAGAGAAAAAACTTTCTCATCTCTCTTACCTTTCCTTTCCATGAAAATCTACTGGTATTGTACTATATCTTTAAGCTAAACACAAAGCACACGCTGACATAAAACTGCAAAGATGGAGCAGAGACACATTCTTCATATATGCATATGCATCTTAATAATGTGCAATTACTGAATCTGAAATATTTCTTTTAGCATTTTAGAACACTTCTCTCTGGGAAATTACATGATATTATTAATACTAGTTATACTATTACTATTATTAACAGTTAATCATCATTTACCTTTTTTTTTTTTTTTTTTTTTTTTTAATTGCTCAGGATGGCGAGCATCAAGCAGATAGGATGACTACCTGTGGTACTCCTTTATTTCACTGCTGACCAGACCACGTTCAGAACTAAATTTCTAATGAGTATTTGTCTGGCAGAAGGAATGTTGTTGAACAGTAATCATGGAACTAATATACATATCTAATCATACAGTTGTTAGAAGGTTTGTTTTTTTTAATAAATCCAATGGTACTATATTAAAAAAAAAAAAAAAAATCTTCCATTCATGATATGATTTACTACAAGGAAAAAAAAATGGGTTATTACTTAACAATACTGCTGTTAAGTTCTGTAATTTTGTTGAGATTAAACCAGTGAATTTTTGAGAGATCATTTTAAAAACACACTAAAACTGAACTTAGGTCTGACAGAGGCTTTGTGGCTTTGTCTAGATTTGATTCAGACCTAGCTGGTCTATCATGGCTCTAATCAATCATGGCTGAACAAGAAATATATTTGTTTGTTCTTGTGTTTTTCTATGCTTAATTTATGTTAGATTTCTGTCTTATAATAAGACAACTTTTAATAACTTAAATACAGATATTCATTTTTGTAAATAATGTTCAAAAAGTGAAGCAATCTTATTGTTGAGACTAAGTTACTAGTTAGGATGCCATAACTGAATTTTTGCATGATTTTACTCTGTTGCAAATGCAAAGTAAAGTTTGTTTGTCTAAATTAATTATCATTAGAATCAGGCCAAAAGGGTGCTTGTTATTATTTATTATATCTTATGGATATTATTTATCTTTTGGAGGTAATGTGACATGAAAGATGCAACAGATAGAATGGTTTCTAAGAGAGAAACTGAGACTTTTGAGTGAATCTTAATCTAGCAACATAAATTTATCAGTTAAGCAAGAGTATTTTTTTTTCTTTGCATATCACTTTTTATCACAATTTTTAATGAGGTAAAAATCTTTAACTGTTGCTTATTTCATCAGAAAACGTTATACCTTCAAGGATGAAGTGTATTAAGCCTTGTCTCTGTCATATTAGAAGAGTAGTTTAGAGGTATATTGTTTACTCATTTGGGAAGGAGGGGGTTCCAAAGAGTTTCATATGATCGCTCTTGTAAGAAATGCACAAGTATATAGTAATCAGCATAAGGTTGTAACACTGAAGCATATACCCAACTATCTTTTTTGGGGGGGGGAGGGGAGGGAGGGGAAAACAAGTCTTTGTCTTCTGTATGATTTCCCAACATTTTTTATGCAGAAAGTTAGAACTTAGGAGAACTGTTTAATAAATCCATCTGAAATATAAATAAATAGTGGATAGTATCTATGATTTGCTTTCTTCAATTGTTTCTTGCACTTTTTTTTTTTATATATATCTTTTCAAAATATATTTTAAATATGTATTAGCAACCCAAAAATTTAATTTGCAGATGTGTTGAAAAAGTTACATCTGTGTATACAGATGGGTGCATCTCTCTACTCATGCATGTAGTTTCACACAACATTAAGTTGTTACAGATTGAAAAAGCATGTATGAAATCCATATCCTTATATGACTTTAATTATTGGAAATTAAGCACCTTCTTAAATCTTCCCAATTTAGCATCCACCTAAGGAAGAGAGGAATTATTATTAGTATTATTAGTCTTATTATACTGCAGGGAAATTGAAACAGGAATTCAAAATTGCATTGGGTTTCCTAATGTGTCCTCACCAGCTCTGAGTACAGTGTCCTATAATCCCTGTTCCTGCTGGCAACACTGTTTCTTACACAAACCAGGATGCCATTGGCCTGCTTAGTCACCTGGGCACACTGCTGGCTCATGTTTGGCTGAGTGTCGACCACCCTCAGGTCCTTACCCTCTGCACAGTCTTCCAGCCCTCTGCCCCAAGCCTGTAGCGTTGCCAGGGATTGTTGTGGCCAAAGTGCAGGACTTGGCCGTTGGTCTTATTAAACTTCATCCCGCTGGCTTCAGCCAGCTACCCAGCCCATCTAGATCCCTCTGTAGGGCCATTCTACCTCCAAGCAAATCAACACTTCCAGCCAGCTTGATGTCATCTGCAAAGTTACTGAGGGTGCATTCGATCCCCTTGTTTAGGTCTTTAATAAAGATACTAAACAAGGCAGGCCCCAGTACTGACCCTGGGAAACGCCACTCATCACCGCTCAAGTCTTATCTGTCGAGTCTCTTCTTTCCAACCATTTCCCTTCATCTTCCTTAATCATAGCTCCTCAGCTCTTTTATCTCACATAGTCCCAGTTCTCTCACCCTTTTTTCCTCGGTTTCTCTGCCTGTCCACCATCATACTGTCTCTTCCTGTTTCTTAAACCCTCTACTATTTCTCCTCATTTCAACCCACGACTCTTATTTCAGCTGGGTCTCTAATTTCCTTTCTTGACTTTTATTCGAGTCAGAACGAGTTCTACCAGTTGTGACTACTGTGTGTTTATGGATACTTTTGCCCACCACACCTCACTGATTTATGAATTGCTCTCTCTTGATGTTTAGTCTCCTTGTACAAGCTCTTCTAGTTCTGACTTCTTTATCTTCTCTCCAGTTGCTTTTATTTACCATAACTCATGGATTTACAACCTTTTGTTTCTTGACCTGCTGTCTGCATTCTCTGGAAATTTTTGCTGCTTGTTCTTTTTTTCTACTCTTTTGCTTTCAAATTTCTACCTCAGTTGAACCCACCAGGTGTCCTCCATTTTCCTTTTTGTTCCAGCATAACCATGTGTGCAGGTGGGACTCGAAACCTCATCTGTGTTTGAAAATGGTTGCCAGAATACAGAAGAGATGGAAGTATCACTAGGGGTAAAAAAAGTCTGTGTTCTCTTTTCTGAGTGTACTTGGCACGGTCCATCAAAGCTTGGACTTACTCAAGTTCAGCCAGAGCATAGTCAGTTTAAACAGAGATCTGACAAATCACTATGTAGGTAAAATAGTATTCATAGCATTCCGTGTAGCACTGTGTACATTACATTACTCTTCTTGTTTGAAGTTGGATAAAGCGTGAGCTATTTTTATGGAACATTATTATATACAAAAAAAAATGTTTACACAGTTTTCTTATATACCATGGTATTTGTGAAACTTTTTTTCTTAAATATGCCTTTCAGTAATTTTGCTGTGTGTTTATTTATCTCCTTTGCCGTGTTATTTTATCCTGTCTGAAAACAGGATTTTCCCTTGTTGAAGAACTGTTCTCTTACTTACTTCAGTAGCAGAATTGATTTGTCTGCAATGTACATTTGAAATTTGGATTCTAAATTGTCTCAATTTCTATGTTCCTAAAATCACATTTATACTTCAAGAAAATTAAATACTGCTGTTTAATGTAATGGTTTATTTCTCTGTAGTACATCTATGCATACAAAACTGCTTATTTGTTTGTTTTTATTTAAAAACTTAGTAAACGCTTGGAAGGAGTGATTAGTTGTTTAATAAAAGATGAATTTTTAATTAAAAAAAAAATAGGAGAGAAAACAATGCCAAAAATCTCTTAAGAAAAAGAAGCCAAACAAAAATTGACAATCCAGTTTTCATATTCTACTATAGAATCCAGGGCAATAATAATACTACAATAAATTAACTGGTTTTATTAATATTATTATTTTAAATGGTCTATAACATTTTTCTCTTGTTCTTATACACCAGGAAGAAGATGGGACTCCTTTTATTTTTAACAGTTTTCCAGTGTGCCGTTAATAGTGTCAATACCTACAGTGTTTCAAATCCCAATGTTGTTTTACTGATAGCTGATGATCTTGGTATTGGAGACCTGGGATGCTATGGGAACAGAACTTTAAGGTATAATTATATATTTGGGGGAGTCATAGCTTTATGTTTAGCTTTTTCTATGTATTTGTCAATTGAAAACAAATGAAAGCAACAACAAAAAACAGGGATTGTATTATGTTTTTTATATGTTGCAAAAGTAATAACCTTTCCATAGAATAGAATATTCAACTTTATATTCATTACATCAGACTTAGCTGATATATTTATCCAGACAAAAAGTTGCAACATAAACAGAGAATTCAGCAACAAACTGTGATCGGCAGCCACACTGCTCATGGATTGAGATAAGGACAGGGAGATCATTCACCAAATACCATGTCAGGCAAAGCAGACTCAGTGTAAATTAATCTTTTTTTTTCCAACCTCTAACAGATTAAAAGATGTTGTCCTTCCCAAACTGATCCTGTATGGGCTTCCCATGGGCTGCAGCTGTCCCAGCACCACCTCGACATCGCTCTGTATTGCAGGGCCCACCCTTCAGGCACTGCTCCACACAGTCCCCATGGGCAGCAGCCCCCCCAGCCCTGCTGCCCCACTGCTGCCCCCTCTCCTGGGCTGCAGGGAGCTGCTGCTCCTGCCTGGAGCACCTCCTGCCCTGGTGCTGCACTGCCATCAGTGCCTGCTAGGCTGTTCCTGTCATATTTCTCACTCCTGAGAATCAGAACAGCTCAAATAAGTATGCTTCATGAAGTGACAGTTCAGAATTCCATCTCTGGAGTACGAAAAAATTGCTTGTTATCACATATGATGTCATCATATATGATTTTGCAGATAGCAAAAAGATCTATTGGAAAATTAATATTTCTGACTAAATTCAAACTTTTATGTGTAAGGACTATTGTTTCTGGAGGTCTTAGTCATTAGTCTTGTAGGTTAGTGACCTACCAGAACATGCAGATCCTGGCCAGTTTTCATTTCTAGTATTTTCTCTGTAGAACTAACAACACAGGATTTACTCCTGCAGCACCCAACTTTTATCTGCATCATGACAGGTCACAGACAAGGTTCTCGAGCAGCTATGGAAGCTTGGATGTGCTCCTGTATCTAATATTACAGACATAAACTGTGAACGTTAATACTATGGAGTCTAATACAAAATCTTGATCTCACCATGCCAGTTTTTAAATAATCCTATCTGTACATTCATTTCTATTTTTCAATTATCATCTTTTTTTTTTTTTTTTTTTTTTTTTTTTTAAAGAACGCCTAATATTGACAGGCTAGCAAAAGAAGGAGTGACACTTACTCAGCATATAGCAGCATCACCACTTTGTACTCCAAGCAGGGCAGCTTTCCTGACAGGGAGATATCCTATCAGATCAGGTAAAATTCAAATATTTTATTTATATATATCTTATTTTATTTGCACTAAACAGTGTGCATTTTTCCCCTGCCTTTTTCTCATGTGTTCACCAGGTTAGGTACTCATTTCACTGGCTAATTGAGCTCAGGAGAATTGGGCAACATTTGAAATCTCCCGTACATGGTAAATTTTCTCACTGCCAAAGAGTTCACACAAAATTAAGCTTTTTATTGCGATAAATATTTTTTAAAACACTGAGAAAAGATTGAACTATTGATGTTCAATGGCAGGAGCAGCCAAATTCCATTGACTTCCTCCACTGTCCAAAAACTGTGAGCTTTTTGCCTCTTCAGTTGTATTCAGGCTTCTGCTAGGGTGTTGGTGGCAGCCTGAGTGTTGTAAATCATAAAGATGTACCAAACAGGAAAGAAAGGAAGAAACCACATTATCCTGCTAGAATAATTCTATTTCTGTGAAGCCTATTGGTTTAGATGATTTTATTTTCCCCTGAAAAACAAAAGTCCGTTTATAAAGATATTCCAGCAACACTGAAAACTGAGAACACACACAAAAAATCCTCCCTTCTTTCTAAGTAGTTTTCTGTCATAGCTTGCTGTGCATAGTGTTAAGTATCCTATGAATGCATGTAACTTCTCTTACTTCAAATCCAAAAGCCAATCTGAGGCAGTGTAGAACCTGTTTATTTTAGTGTGCTGAGACTGATCCCCTCTGTGCTTAGGCATGCAATTTTAACATTCTCTCAACATAATTTTTAGCAGGAATCATTATACATTAATCAGATCACTTGTTCATTAGTGATAAAACATCCTGTCCTTGCTTCTGGGAATGAAAGCAAAGCAAGACTCTGGAGCCTACTTGATACATTCATGTTCATTCAAGTCATGTAACAAGCTTCTGCAAAAGTGCCAGCTAACATAACTTGTTAAATTTCCATTGCATTCAGCTGCAAAGGAAAATTTTATATACCTATTACAGTTATATTGCAATTAATATTCACTGTAGGTAAAGCCACAGGTCAGTTTCCATTATCGTCCTTGTTCTTCAGAAAAAATAGCGTTTAAACTGATTTTTTGTTCTTAAATGGTCTGTTCTCAGTTACGCCTAATAATTTCCATGTGCATGCAAAAATTGAACCTTGTCTTAACTAAATTATGAAATTGCAAAATATAGACTACTCCGAAATATCAGTGAAGAATTAGTACAAAATTATTGCAGAAAAAGCTAGAAGCACAGTTTTTTTTTTGGGGGGGGGAAACAAAAAAGTAATATAAAACTCCTAGAGATGCAGAAAAATATTTCAAAATATAGTATTTGATTAGACACAGACTCAGAAAGATAATGATGACAAAAAACATTATTGTTTTATAATTTGTTTCTGATAACTTAAAGGAATTATATGGATTTCAGTTAAGAGAGATCAAAGTACACTTTCAAATAAAATATGGATATGTATAGACAACTAAAACTGCCTAAACCATTGATCAGTAAAACTGATGTTGCTGTGCCAGGTGAAAAGCTGAAGTCAGCATTTGAAAGACAGAGAGATCTCTTTAATTAACAGGTCTAACAAGTCTTTTTCTCTTCTAACCACAATGGATACCTGAGGGAAGATTATGGTTGTCTAGATCAGTTGTGTAAATTTGGCACTGCAGTCATCCAAGTTGCATAATTCAAACTTCCTGAAGATACATCTGCACAGATTTGCATAGATATCCTGTGTTCTCTCGGTCTGTACTCTGAGCCAACTCTCATCTGGAATCCCAGTGATCTAATTTTAATGAACCTGAACTCTCTAGTTCATCATCCCGAGAGTAGTTTATAAGCTCAAGTTAGTGTTTTCAGACTCTCAGCGCATAGAAATTACTGTGCCTTATTTAGATGTTGTCTTACTAGCTGATGCCTGATGTTGCTTTGATGCACTCAGCCTGGAAGTCAGTCATGTGTGTTTATGCTATTGCAACACTGATCCTCTCCCACCACAGCCCCAGACACTGTTTCTAAAGTCAGTCTCTCTTGCATTTTTTTGACCTCATGATATTTATGAACCTAGCTGAAAAACTGCCCTGCATCCAGTGTGTTCTTTCAAATTATCTTAAAGTCATGAAGAAACCCACGTATGAGGAAAGTAGAAGTTTTGGGAGAACTTGGGAAGTGTCCTCAACTCCATTCCTTCCCCATGTCAAAGAAAATAAATTATGCAAGCTCAACTTCTTCAAGTTATATCTTAGAATACTTACAGAAGAGCTTGCAGATCTTTGTATGGTGTCTGACCCCACATTCACAGTGACAGAATTTTCATTTTCTCCACTTACCATTTTCTGATAAAAATACAGAAAAAAACTCAGAGGAACAGATGACAGTGGACGACAGTATCTGCCACTTGTGTTTCACAGTGACTGCTGGTAACACATCATTTATTTGACACTACCTCCCCCCCACCCCCTCCAAAAAAGCGTGTTCAGAAATAATGAATGAAAACTGTTTCACTATGTTATCTAAGTTTCATTTGTTCTCACTGTATTTAGGAATGGCTGCTTTTTCGCGAGTTGGTGTCTTCTTATTTTCTGCTTCTTCCGGGGGACTTCCTTCTGAAGAAATAACATTTTCCAAACTCCTGAAGCAAAGAGGTTATGCAACAGCTCTAATAGGTAAGACTGCAAAAATACATAGCATTTTTTTCATTCTTTTGAATAAAAGAACCTTAGTTTTCTATGTAGAGTATTAAGGGTCTGTATTAAGGCTCTCCACAGCATAATAACAACTTTTTCCAACGCAAAGCTGAGCACATTCCCATGCATGTGTGAAACAAATCATGTAAGTATGTCTAATTCTCTTGTGTAACTGCAGTTTCACTTGCAAGATATGAAATTAACATGGTGCATAAACTGAAAATCAGTCTCAAAAAGTTTTCAGTATAAATAAAGCATACTTCAGTATAAGTAGAGACGATGAAGGATTCCAGAGTACAAGTCATCACAGAGGTGTGTTCCATTTCATTTCACCAGTTTTGGGGTATTTATAAAATAGTTAGTGTTGTACTTGGGCTGTCTGTATTTTCTTCTTAGTCATTTATAGGAAATCTCAAGATATGATAGGTGTTTAGTGAAAAAATGATGTTTCCCATGTATTACACAGAATGTTCAAACAACTAAATGAAGCATAATATCTAGTGATGAATAAATATCTATTGATGAGTAAAAGGAATCACAGCAAATTTGCATTAAACAGAATTGGAATTAATACCACAAAAGTTCACTTTTAAATAATGTGAAATGTTTTATTTTTTCCTAATTTTGCTGCTGACTTTTTCCACATTGATTAGAGTTTAGCTTATTTTTATGAAATAGTACTAATCCTACACACTGCACTCTGCACTTTTCTTCACTGGAATTTCAAGGAAATAGTTGTTTGGGGAACAACATGCAGGAATGTTACCTACATCCATCTCATTTTAAAATGTAACAGAAGCAGAAGTAATTTGGGAATTATTTTTTGTTTAAAAATCTGACTTCAGCAAGGCTAGCAATTCATACAGCTTGTTTAGAAATATCTGTTTAATGTAGATCATTCAGTACTGATGTTTCTAACTTGAAAAGTCCCCCTTATCTGTACTTCAGTCTTAGAAAGTATATAATACCTTCATGTCCTGCCAGACTGAAAACAGAGTAACAAGAAATCCTAACATAAATATATTTAGTGGAGGTATATTTGAACTGTGGTGGACAAAATCCATTAACAATTTGTCACGTTCATCTTGGAGTTAACTCCATATTCAATTAAAGAATACTGCAAAAAAAAATCTTTTTTATGTTTTTGACAAGCGCTGTAATGCAGAGCAGTTTTTTTGGAGTTGACCTAGTTAATGTTCTTTTTTTAACTATTTTCACTGCAACATGACAGCTTGCCACTTAGATCTCCAGAAGTTATCTCCATGAAGCTTAATGAACAATTCTTCCAAGCAGCCTGAATGATAGCTATGAAACCATAAGATGTAATATTACATACCCTTAGTGTATAATGAAGGCTTCCAAAAAATCAAGAAGAGTGTTAAAATTAAGGATAAGCATATGTAAATGACAGAAAGAAAAATTATGTAGATTTGAAGACTAGACAGACAGGCTCTGATTCTCAACCGGTCTATTTTCTTTTTCTGCTGGTATTCTTATCACGTCATACTGTTCTAGGTCAGGGAATCTTTGCTTGGTTTAGTCTAACTCAGCAATTTCCAAACAATTAATTGCCAAATTCTGCTCCTGTGATGGATTGGTATAAGGATAGTTTGAAGATTTTCTGTTGCTCAGACCTGTACCAACGCATTTTTTCACCAAGTTTCTCTCCCCTTTACTCTCTAAGGACATTTTTTTCCCTCCTAAATGCAATTTCCTCTCTCTTTGTATTTTTTTTTTTCATACTCTGAATATGTGCTTCCTCTTGCTTGATACATCCTTGCATATATTTTAGCTGTAAATCTTTTTTATGTATACACTTTTTTTACCTCGTTTCTTTCCCCCTGTGGCAAAAGAGAGTGACATCCAACAGATCTGGCAGGTGGAGACTGATTCAGAAGATCTGCAATAAAACCAAGTTTTTCTCAAAAAAATTAGGTACATTGAAACTCTAATATTTCACCAGTTAAAGACTGTATATAGTAGCAAGAAATGTTGATATTTTGTGGGAAGTAGCTACTCATAATCGAAAAAAAAATCACTTCAGGTAGATTCAGTATTGTTTTAACTGCTGCTATAAGTACATTGATACTGTTTTTCCTACAGCTCTACTCAATTACTCTTTCCTAAATGTCAGCTTTCCCTTATAACTATTACTCAGTGCATTGTCTAGCATTCAAAGAAGTTTAAAATACACTTATGTAGATTATCTCCAAAGTTAAAAATACTAATTTATAAAGAGAAATTTGTACCTTTAGTCCAGAATGATATGCTGCAATATATGAACACATCATCTGATTAGTGAGGAAAAAAAAAAAAAAAAAAAAGACTGTCTGAGTCTATTTGATGGAATTAATGGAACAGTTTTTAACAGAACAGTTTATAACTGTCTTTGGAGAAGAGGAGGCTCGGGGGAGACCTCATGGTACTCTACAACTTCCTGAAAGGAGGCTATGATGAGGAGGGGTTTGGCCTCTTCTCACAGGCAACAAACAGGACCCAAGGAAATGGCTGCAAGTTGTACCAGAGGAGACTTAGATTAGACATAATGAAAAACTTTTCCTCTCAGAGAGTGGTCAGGCACTTGAATGGCCTGCCCAGGCAGGTGGTGGAGTTGCCATCCCTGGCAGTGTTCAAGAGGCGTCTGGATGAGGTGCTATGAGATATGGTTTAGTAGCTTAGTGGGTAGCAATGGTGATAGCAGGATGGTTAGACTAGACAGTCTTGTAGGTCCTTTCCAACCTTGTGATTCTATGATTCCATGGTTCTATGAAAATCTTACAGTATTGATGACGTCTGCACAAATACTTCATATTATCATTACTACTATGTGTTACATATAAATACATTTATTTGAGGATATAAAATATTTTTATTTGCTTCTTGGTCTGCATTTTGTATCTTACCTTTTGTCTGCAGATCAGAAAATGATACAAAAGAAATACATCAGCATACACAATTCAACCTTCAGATTGCTCTCTTTTCAGCTGTGTGGGAGATGTAAATGAAAACATGCCTACCCAGCATTCCAAGTTTTGAAATCTGAGTTCCAAATGATTTTTTTTTAGCTGTATAGGACTTCTGACATCCACTGTCTTTCATTGCATTGCTTTTGCTCTGCAGAAATTTTAGTTGTGGCAGAAGGATAATGAAAAAAAAGCAGGTCTCAAACTACCAAGGAACTCATCAAGAGGAATTAACAACATAAATTTCACTCAGAAGATTGGTAGAATCTGCTGAAATTTGTATGAAGCTTGGCTGGTCCAAACTATGATGCATTACTTTTGCAAAAAAAAAAAAAAAAAAAAAAAAAAAAAGTCACAGAGAATAATAGATAAGTTAAAGAAGCAAAAATAATAATAATAAAAAAATAATAATTGTGTACCCAACCACCATCTCTTACTTTTTGAGAGTAGTGCAAGCCCTATCAAAACACTCTGCTTCATCAAAAATATTGTCCTTCAGTCACAGTTGTTGGTGTAATTAGAACCTGTGCAGATTCTTTGCCTAGCTGGCTTGCTCTCTGCTGTGTATGGTTTCAGTTGCTTGAAACAGATATTTTCTGAAGCCCAAGTTCATCTTGGTTGTAGAAGAATTTGTTGAGCTTTCTGGAAAACTGTTGGTAAGTTTTACACTGTCCTTAATGTTTTGTTGCAAGATTTTTCTGTTCTGGCTTGCAGTGTCTAGTTTTATTGCTCCAGTTTAAACAATTGTATTTATTTATCATAATAAATCACCTTGAAAATATATTTGATTTATTTGAGTTTCTATCTTATATACATTTTTATGTATTTATAGGTGCTTTCAGTTTAATAAAAGCAGGAAATTGAAAATTTAAAACTTTAAGGTTTTTTGTATATTCATGATTATAAGCCTGTGTATTTATTTCAGTTATCCAACTTTATGAGAATAGTTTGATGCTGAATTTGCTACATATTGGGATTAAAAATTATTTCTCAATGGGAAAAAATTGAAACATTTATTTCCAAAAATCTGTGCCTTTGGTCACTGGCAGTGAAATTTAGACTTGTAGACTTCGATAATCCCCTATAGTACCAGTTCAATTGTCTGAAAATTCAGTAAAGCGATTCTGATTTTGGTCACAATGTTTGCTGGGCCAAGTGAAGGGAGACATTACAGTCATCCTGTCTGTGAAAAGCAGTGCATTAGTACATCTGCTTAGCTTAAGGAGCCTGTCTTGATAAAAAGTGGTAAAAATCTTGATGTGATGAGCGAAAGCTATAGAAGGCTTCCATTTCACTGTCATGTTAAGCATACCTGAAAATGCATTTCTAACTGCTTCTCTAATACACAGAAGATATTTCTAATCAAAGACCATCTAGATATGCAGGAGATCTGGAACATTCAGCTAGACTAAAGATTACTGTGGTATTTTCCTCCACTTCTGCTGATGCGTGAACTTCAACAAATGTAATTCCCGTTTCATACCTTCGTTTAGCTGTTTATGAAGGAGAAGTAATGATGCTAAACCCACTTGCAATGTGTTGTTTCAAAATATCAGAACTGATCCTCATCTTCGTGCTCTTTTGTACTGCATTCTCCTCAGTCATTACTGCCAAAGGTGGGAGATGCTCTGCCTGCAATCAGAATTCTTTCTTGCAGTTGTGTAATAGCTTTTGCTGTGATGGTTAGAGAAAGGGGACATTTCTACATATGTTTTATTCCTTTCATGTATTTTCTACTAAGTGTCCCCAGAAATGTTTACAACAAAATATTTCAAATTTCTTTGAGCTAGGTTTGGCCTGGCAATATAAATTGCCATTTATTTTATCAAAGGTGATGCTGAAAGTTTTGTGAAATATTCAACATTTTGTTGCTGATATCAAAGTGCATTGCTCTAATGATAATATACGGTTAGAGGCTAAGTTTTCATAATTTTGCATTAGAATTTAAATAAAAGCTACCAAACGGTTGGATCCACTGTGCTAAGCAATGCATAAGAATATGCTAATAGGTTATCCTTGAGTCATAGAATGAATTATCTAAATACTTACTTCAATCAGCACAAACATAGATTATATCACTATAATGCAAATCAGATTCACTGTTTCCACTATTTCTTTGTGTCTGTGTCCAACATTACTGCAGAATTAGAATAATTTTTTACTCAAACAAACTGATGTGAGATGTAGTATTTTGTGGCAATTTGCTAGTTACAAGTTACTTTTTATATATCCATATCAAATATACGAATAAAAATATATACATATACTGAGGGATAATGCAATTTCAGAGACTTGGTAATTATTTAAATAATAAATGCTTTAGTAATTTCACTGTTGCTTTTATTTCCTGCTACTGTCTTTTTTTTTCTTTCCTTTAAGTAGTAAAATGTGAGTGATTTGCCAGATAAGGTATTTTATAACTGTGTTCTTTCTTCTTCAGAAAGCAGCAGCCACTACAAACCAGTATTATTTTTATTCTATTGCTTAACTACACATGCACAAAGGCTTCATTTTCAAAGCTGAATATGTTTTAGAGCTCTGTTGCTCTTCAGTGACCTGCTAGCCCATTCAGAATTTAATGGTCTCCATCAAGAGCAGTACCCAACTATTTCTAGCTAAAAAGAGGAACAGATATGAAACAAATTATGTGACGAATGTGTAAAGAAAGTTATGTAGAAAATAGGGATCCACACAATAAATGCTGGGGCAGGGAAAGGGGCAGTATCAGTCAGGTAGCAACAGTTTCATATTTGGAATAGTTCAATGTAAGTTTGATTATTTAACTACAAAAATACTCCCTGTTCTCCTCTCTTTATAGGAAAGTGGCATCTTGGGATGAACTGTGAAAGCAATAATGACTTTTGTCACCACCCCCTCAGTCATGGATTTGATTACTTTTATGGGCTTACTGTGACCAACCTTAGAGACTGCAAGCCTGGCCAAGGCAGCGTGTTTTTAAAAGGGGTTCAGAGGTACCTTGTCATCCTAATCCAAATCCTTGGAGTCACTGTGGTCTCATTGGCAGTAGTGCATTATATTGGCTTCTTCAAAGTACCTTTCCAAGCACTGGGCTTCTGTCTGTTAATAACCTCTATTTCACTTGCGGTTTTGATTTTTTTCTTTTATCATTTCCGACACCTGAACTGCTTTTTAATGAGGGGCCATCAGATAATCCAGCAGCCGTTATCCTATGAGAATCTTACTCAGAGATTGACAACAGAAGCTGTACGGTTTATAGAAAGGTAGGTTTCTAGCTGTGGTTTGAGTTAATGATGGCAATTTTCAATGACATTCTTTCCTAAAATGTAGATTACCACTTTTTTCTTTAAAACATGACTAAAGTTAATCACGGTCAAGTGACAGTTCTACAGCAGAGAATATGTATGTGTAGAGGAAAGCCATCACTTTCTACTTTGTCTTAATCTCTATAATTTTTTTTTTTTTTTCCGAGAGTATGTCATTATTTTCTCTATAGAGAAAATAAAAAAAAAAAAATTGCAAACTTTTTATGTTTATTTATTTCAGAATAAAAATGTTTAATAATAAATATATTAAACATCTAACACATTTTAGGACTTTCATTATTTGGAATTTCAGGTAACCAAAAATATGAAAAGTATTTTGTAACGTGACTTAGTTGCATGAAA
Organism: Alectoris magna; assembly: GCA_030625065.1. Taxonomy (NCBI): domain Eukaryota; kingdom Metazoa; phylum Chordata; class Aves; order Galliformes; family Phasianidae; genus Alectoris; species Alectoris magna. The sequence goes on from CM060560.1 coordinate 70,387,374, forward strand.
GCAAAATGTGGAGTTGTAATTTATAAGTAAGTTTTCTGGAATGAGAAACTGCTCTTCATCATTGTTTTGGTGCATACATTAAATGATGAAAACTGTGCACCAAGTAGTGACTATGAATACATTCACACAGTATCATTGCGGAATGCAAACTTAAACCAAAGAATCCAGGGCTTTGAATTTAGTACTCAGAATTACGCATTGATTTCAATATACTGTCAATAAAATGATAGCTCCAAAACAGGTGAACTCAAGATTGAAAATGAATGCCAGAGAAGTGGTAACACTATTTATTCATTCTCATAATGCACACAAAACATAACTTAGTCAGTGTTTAAAGCTGGCTAAACAAAATATGGTCTGTGTCAGCACAGCTCTGTTGACTCAGCTGGAGGTTGAGGCTTTACATCAGCTAGCATTTGGCCCCTGTTCTCAGAGTCATTTCTGGACAACAGTTATTTAAAATCAAAGTGAAGTTTAATAGCATATATTAGTAATTTACAATAAACTTCATTACAGGAATTCTGCAATTATATTGAGAATTATAACCCAGACAGTTTAGAGTCAATGCTAAATTAAAAAAAAATATCCAAACATATTAAGGTATTGAGAAACCATTAGAGCACCCAAGCAATCTTAATTGTGCCCTGCAGTGATTTCATATGTAAGTATATGGCCATAAAACTTGCTCCTGGGGAAAAGTGTGATTTGATTAATATACACTGAACTGATCTGCCCCATATAATATTGTGAGCAACAAAATCAATATTTGCTTTGACACAGTAGTTCTGACATTATGTCAGTGCATCCGTAGACCATTGCTTTTGTGACTTATCTACTGACTGTCCATTTGTAGCAGAATGGCAATCAAGAAACAAACAAGTTTTAACAGCAGACAGACATCTTGCAATCAAAAATGAAGGACTGCCAGGTTTTTGGAAGCCGTAGCTGCTTCATAGGATTCTTGTAGTTCCACTTTTTTCAGTGAGCGGTCCTCTTTTAGCCACACAAGTGACTCAGTACTTCATTTATTACACAGGTTATCTTTTGTTTCAGTAGGTAGCAAACTCAGTCCTCTACAGCAGTAATCCATGCACAAGTATACCAGGGTTCAAATAGCTATGAATTTGAGAGACTATCTTTCACCTTAACTGATTCTTAATATATTCTGTCATCCAACTAAAACTCACTAGCTATTATACGTGTTTTATTTGGTTAATTATCATTACAGTGAATATGCGATGAAGTTCCAATCTTCAGCAGCAGTGGTACTTTCTCTGTAGATTATTAATTTTACATATATATGTACACATGCAATTTTATACATGTATATATATATGTAGTTATATGCATAACAAAGACTACACACAACATAAAATAGATATTTTATCTATGTAAGTCTATTATACTTATTACCTGTCTTTGTAAGTTCTTCAGAGTTCAGGCAATGGATTTTCTTGATATTATTCTCTTTCCTAATTATTTCTATCATACTGTCAGCTTTATGACTTCTTAATATATATATATATATTTATCAGTTTTGATATTTTTTAATCCTTAGAATTTCCTCACAAAATAGCTATGCATTGCTATACTTACTCTTCTTCACTCTGTTTTTTTGGAACAGTGATATAGTATTTTTTCTTCCTCAGTCTAGTATATGTTTATCGCTGTTTTAATTTGCTCATAGGTAGAGAGAAAGAGAATAAATAATACAATATTGAACGCTCGAAAATGACACTGAAGAAGAATGTATACAATTCCACATGACAGATCTGATGTATGCAAACAAATACAAATTTAATTGCTCACTCTAAGTGAACAGGTCAGCTCACTGTATGTTAATTCTAATTTTACTTTTTCCCAAGAGCAAGTGCATGTACGTATTTTAAACATATCAGAACACTCTCTAGACATTACAGTATATCTGAAAGTCAAATGGATGCTAATTATTTCATTTTAAGTTCAGTGTGGTTGTTGCTCATGTCTTTTCAGTATATCCTATAATAGATAACCAGCTGCACAGACAATCCGAGTTAGAAAACGCCACACCTTTTTTTAACATCTGAGAAACTAGTGAGACAAAAGTATCACTCCATGTTGCAGAATCTCTCTTAACAAATTCAGATAGCTGATGACAATTAATAACATTTTGTTTTTAAAGTAAAGGTAGAATTTTGTTTTTATAGTAAAGATTATATTGAGAAATTTCCATGCAGATCTTTTTTTTCCAGTCATAGATTACATAGCCATAATGTTCAAAATTTGTGACAGTAGTTAATTTTTTTATTATTTATTTATTTATTTATTTATTTATTTATTAACTACTCATCCATTCTATTTCAGTGCTTGAAAGACTGTCACGTATCTAGGTTTATTTTCATCTACTCTTGCAGTCTTGTTTGGAATTTTTCCATGTGTCACTAGGTGTTTATATTAGGCAGTTGGCATGTTGTACTGAAGGTAGAGCTCAGAAATCAACCACATTTTAATAAAGTACAGTGTTCATCTAGCTCAGAAGACATGAAGTACAAGAAAGACATGGAGCTGTAGGAGCAGTTCCTGAGGAGGGCAATGAAGATTATCAGAGGTCTGGAGAACTTCTCCTTTGAAGAAAGGCTGAGGGAGCTGAGCTTGTTCAGCCTGGAGATCAGAAAGCTCTGGGGAGACCTCAGTTTGACCTTCCAGTACTTAAAAGGAGCTTATAAACAATGTGGAAAGTGACTTTTTTACATGGTCTGATAGTGATAGGACAAAGGAGAATGGTTTTAAACAAAAAATGATGAAATTTAAATTAGCTGTTCAGAGGAAAGTTTTTACTCAGAGGGTGGTGAGGCACCACTGGTAGCCCAAAGAAACTATGAATGCCCCATCCCTCGAGGTGTTCAAGGCCAGGTTAGATGGGGCACTGAGCAGCCTGATCTGGGTGGCAATCCTGCCCGTAGCTGGGGGAGTGAAACTGGATGAACTTTAAAGTCTCTTCCAACCCAAAGCCATTCATCCTATGATTTTCAGGCAAAGCTGGGTGTATCTACTTTCATAGCTGCTGTGAATGCTTTTACCACTATTGGATATGTAGCTAAAAAAAAATTGTGTACTTTAGGATAGAATTTGAGAACAAGTTCACTTTAACAGAAAATTTTTGTTCAGAAAGATAGTACCTGTTCATCGTATTAAAGATTAATACAGAGTTTATTGTGGACAAGTAAAACTAAGCCCTGTCATGTTGTGTTCCCACTTAGTTTCCAGAATTAAATTGTGCAGAAAATGTCTCTCTGATTTGACAGCCTCAAGCCTAAAAATACCAAACCTTGCCTATTGTTCTGCCACAGTGGTTTTGTATGAACAACAGTCCTTGGGAAGACAAACAGAAGTACCCAAGGAGTTTTTAGTTCAGCAAGTACTTGAAACAAAATAACAACAAAAAAGAGTTAAGGACCTGTTAGGTGAAGGGTGACCTCAGATTAAGGCTGTTTTTTTTTTTTTACAGTTCAAGCCTGAACTAAATATTTGAATAATGTAAAGACTCCTTACAGTAAATAAGCAGAATTTAATACTGTATAGTGCAGAGGTGTTACCAGCAATGTGATGCATTTAGATGCTTTCAGTGTCAGTACATTCAGGAATGTCGTATGTTGGATCCATGTAATTTCTCTTGCTACTCAGTAGACTGAAAAGAATGAGATTTGTGTTAGAATAAAAATTGCTTGCTAGATTTGGGTAAGTGAACCTCAGCTCTTTAGAAGCTGAAGTTCCCTGTGTTTGAAGTGTGTAAAAGATTGTGATGATACGTTTTTGAAGGAGCTGTTTACTGAAGTGATTCAGGAGAATGAAGCTGTTATTGTCAAATTTCTCTCCTACCTACTAGCTGATATTTTCATTCCACTTTCAAGGTCATATTAAAAGTAGTCTTTTATAATTCTCCTCAAGGAGTTTTGGCAGGAGATAAATAGCTGCCTGTGATCTTTTATAGGATATTAATAGGTGAGACACTTCTCCAGCTGACAGTGAGCTGTCAATCAGAACCTGTCAATTTGGGTTGCAAAGGAGAGAATGATTTAGTGCCCCTCTATGTCAGTCATTGATTGGACGCGTTTTATGAAAGTTTGATCTTTATATCAGTTCCATTAAAGAAAAGAATTGCTGTGTCTTGGAAATAACGTATTTTAGCAATATGGACATACATTTATGAGTATGCACAGTCTGTAAAATCAGAACAAGACCGTTTGCATGAAAAGTAAATCACGCCTGCTCTGTTACAAGTAAAAAGTATATTTTTTTTGTGGTATTCCACCCTAAAATTTATGTATTGCTCCCAATTCTGTGAACTGTGATTAAGGAAAAAGCTGAAGATTAAGATGCAATAAAAAAATTCAGATTGTAAAAAAAATACCCAAACCAACAGAAACAGCTGCCTTGTAGAAATGTTCTTTAATGAAGGGTCAGTGTTAGATTAAGATAGGTATTAAACATTAAATTTACCAGTATACATCTTTTTTACATGAAATGCTGACATTTTCAGTCTTTTTAATTGACTCAGAAGCCCTCTATATTATTTTTGCTACAGTAATGAAAGTTTCCCACATATACGGCCTATCAAATAACAATAAATACAAACCTCATGGTAAATGTATATTTTATGAGAAATATTATCTTTTTTATTTTTGGGAATCCCTACTTTATAATATGCTTATCAGTATCATAAAGAATATATGAAAAATTATCTGAAGGGAATTCAAATATTCCTTTTCAGTTTCCCACATGATAAATACTTTATTTATTCTGTGATTACTTGAACACTTTTTTAAAAAGGAATGTGTTTATGCAGAAATCTTTCCAGTCTGAAACACTGTTATCCATTGAATAATCTATGTAAAATGTTCCCTTTTTGTGATTATTCATTTCTTCCTGTGCCAATAAGAAAGTTTTAATCATGCACCTTCTGCCAGAACAGATCCAATCAATGAGAGAAGACAAATAGATCAAAATATACTATATTTGTTAATTTTCCTTGCTAGTAGAATACTGATGTCATATGAGTCTCTTTTATGAAAATACTGTTTTGATAGATCAGAATATATATTTTTAAATGAATAATTTGCATGTGCATATCTGAATTGTTCCTATATCCCTTTAAAAGGTGGATGAATTAACTGCATGAGGAAATATATGGTTTTCCTTTGATGTTGACATGAATCATATATATTATCCATCACAAAAGTGGCAAGGGAAAATACAGTAAATAACCCCCAAAATGCTCTATAATTAGTTGAGTGTCTTAAGGTGAGATCCAGCTAAATTCTCTGGCTAGTGGTCTTGCGATTCAACTGAAATTTACAGTATAGTTAATGTATTACAAATGTTGTTAGAGCATATAGTACTAAATTCAGCTAGTACTGCACACTTTTAAGTAAAGTTCTATAAATAATGCATAAGGAAATGTTCTTATTTGAGCTTTTCTTTCACAGCCTGCTGGAACTGATCATAAATATCATGTTGACATATCACATGAACAGCAAAATTTACAGTCTGTTTATTGCACTCTTTCATCTCAGTTCAAGAAGTGGAATTAAAACAATGGAGACTTTATTACTGTGAGAGGAGGACAATTTCTTTGTATTAATATGTATTTTAAAATTATTTATGCCTTGATGCAGCGTATTAAAATGCAGTGTGTTTCTAGTGTTACATGCTGCTCACATGCATAGAAACACCTCATTAAATAACGGGAGAAGATAAATCTTAGTCTAGATAAAGGAAAAAGTGCTAGTATATTTGGTTTGATACAGTCTGATATTATGGTATTGGCCCAGGTTCTTATAATAGCCTAGTTAGTTGATTACCTTCCATACAACCTTGTTGAGAAAAGTGACTATATATACATATGTGTATTGTCCTAAATGGGTGTGTTTCTGAACAGCAGTTGTGTTAGGGCTCTTAAACATCTACTTCTTAAACTAATAGATTCTTGTAGCCAGAACCTGCCGGATTCCTGGCTTTAAATAAAATCTCTTTCCACAAACATAGCAAGCAGTTAATTGACTGAATTTTGTTTCTGTTTTTAACTTAACTGAAATTTGTACTGTCTGTGTGTTTGTTGTGTGTTCAGGATTTACCCTGTAATCAGACACTTTATCCTATTTTGTATTCATTTTGCTTTTTTTGGGCTCTACTGCCAAAACAATTCCGCTTTGATTTTATTTTATTTTTTTTAAATAAAATAGAATAAATCTATTTTTTTGTTGTTGTTGTAGTTATTTGTTTTGTTTTTCCTTTTCTCCAGGAACCATAATGCACCATTTCTTCTTGTCCTGTCTTATCTTCATGTCCATACTGCTCTATATGCTTCAGAAATGTTCAGAGGAAAAAGCAGGCATGGATTATATGGAGATGCAGTGGAGGAAATGGACTGGAGTGTAGGTATGTTGATCTTAGTTTAGTATCATTGAACATAGAATTCTGCAGTTTAGATATCTGTAGTGTATTACACATAATTGCCCCTAGTAGGGGGAAAAACAGGTAAAAAAAACAAACTACTTTGTGATCAAATTTGTTGTATCTTACAAACACCTACTCTCTTCTTTAACTATAACGGTAAATCAGTGTGGACTTTCTTCACAAAAAATGGTGTTTCCTTATTCATGAATTCAGCTTTGGTGCATATGTATGTATAGTGCTCTGAAATTCCACCCTTTGCTTTACATGCACTTCCATGTCAGATGCCATTTTGTCAGTCTGTCCCTCTGCTGCCATATGTCACACAGCAACAAAATGTAGTGGAATATTGGTGGGAAGGTTTAACCTTTACTGCCATGCCACCATCTGCTTCTGACGTGGGCCAACATAATAAATTAAAAGGTACTGATTTTGGAGCAGCCCTCGTGTTTTTAAACAATGCAAGCATGTGTGGATAAACCTTGTGTATATTCTTTTGCATCTTTTGTATCAAGAATTCTAGTTGCAGAAGTGAAAGGACCAAAGATAAAGTACGTTTAGTGATTTGTAGTTTATTTAGTGCAATACTTGCAGAAATAAACAATATGGTATAAACCTTATGAGCCTCATCTAGTATTAAATGTAGTTGGTGGCCCGGCCTATGGTAGGAGGGTTGGAGATTCATGATCCTTGAGGTCCCTTCCTACCCGGGTTATTCTGTGATTCTGTGAAACTGTATGCATTTGGAAGGAATGGCTTTCAATATGTGAGCTAAATGGATTAAGTAGGAAAAAAAGCTCTTTTGTATGTTTGATTTTGTAAAGAGAAAGAGGATTTAATTCAATATGTATTACGTCCTGAATCTTTATCACTTCCGTCAGTGCCAACCTGTATTTAGTAAATCAAGTGCTTGCAATGGATAAAGGTAGTCATGAGTCCTGTCATTTCTGTTTGTATTGCCAGTGTGGTAAGCTACTGATCATTTTTCTTTGTCGGGATTTGATTTTTCTATTTCTTTTTCTATTCCATATTAGCGAGGATGTTCTAGCCTAATTGATCATTTTCTGTCTTTGGGTTTTGCTGCCTCCTTCAGGAGAGTGGCTCTGGAATTTAAACACATTGGAAACCTAGGCAGCTGCCATGTGCTGTTTCAGACTGTCTATCTAATGATGCAGAGGTGATAACAGATTGAAAGCCAGAATAACTACAGGCTTTTAAGAGATGTGTCACCCAAATTGTTTCGAGCTGCAGGACACCAAAATATGATTTAAAATGATTGAGATAAATCAGATATAAAAATATAGTAGTGATATCATAGGAATTTTGGAAAAACTCAAGAGAGTAGTGTCTCGCTCCAATTTATAGGAGGGAGAGGAGGTTCTTTGATATATGCATACCCGGTGTGAGATTAAGAAACAACGGTTCAAATGTTGGTCCGACCAGTTTATTACAAATCTTAATCAAGGAGACGGGGAAGGGGAGGACGGACACTATTATGATGTAGAGTGATGGGGAAGGGAAGGTAGGCGATAGTAAAGATGGGAAACAGAAGCAAGGAGTCTTTATAGGAAGCAAGAGGGAGATAGTCACCACCATGGATCCAGCGTGGTTTCTAGTTCAGTCATTGATCTTCAGTAGTGGTGGGTCATCAGGCATTGTTGTTCCGTTGATGATGACGGTGACCACGGCGACAACGTCCAATGGTAGTACAATCTTATTTATAAGTCCAGAGTGGTCGAGTCAGCTTTCTTTGGAGTGACAGCTTGAATCCAAAGTAGTTGAGTCAGCTCTCCTTGGAGTGGCAGCTTATGGCTCTGAGATCTCAGCAGAAATTCCTTTGTTCCCATCTTCCGGGCCTTGCCAGCAGATAAGAGGGAGCAGGGATGCCCACCTGCATCCTGTTTTTCACAGGACACGATGGTATCATTCCCCAATTTTCCCATACCAAGCTGGAGCTATTTAGTCACAGGCCAGATCTTCTGCCAGTAAACACTCCTGAGCACTCTCTTCCGGAGGCATGCAGCTCTGAAGGAAGGTGCTTTCAAATGTCCACAAAGTGATGTTGATTGTCACAGGGTAGCACCAATCACTTGCCTCCTCCATAAATCAGTGAGAGTCTTATCACAAGAAATACCTCAGGAAGCAAGCTTTAAGCCAGAAAACAAAGAAGGGTTCTCACAAGGAGAAACGTAAGTTTCTTCTAGCATTGTTCTTTATTCTAGGAGCAACAGCTCTAGCAGGGCTAGATCGATTAGGAAACAGATACTTGGCTAATTTAAACTAGTGTACAAACATCAAATTTTGTCTCAGCTGAGGATCTGGTGATTTGGTGTGGTTTATGTCTTCTATGACTCCTCTTTTGATAGATTGCATATTGGCTCCAGGAGGCAGCAAATGTGTTTATTTTCTCTGTTATTTTTTCTTCTATTATTAATATGATAACAGAAAGTTGTATCTGACATTCTAAAAGAGACCAAAGGTATAATATAGTCATTTTATTATTATTATTATTATTTATTTTTATTTTTTATTGATGAGAGCACTTATTTCCATTAACTTCCACTGAAAATTCCAGTCTTAATGAATCAACTATACCAGACCAAGTACATGTATTCACTATACTATTCATGGTGGTAACCAGTGATTTCCTGAAGTGCTTCTTAATACATTAGTAGAAAAATTAAACAGTTGGCTGGAAAAGCTGAAAAAAATGAAAACTATTAGCTTTCTATAGAGGGTTGTATTATTATTTGTTAAAGAGAAATTAGTATTTATGCACAGAGGAATGTAAATTGCAAAATAAGTAAGAATAAATTATGCCACATATAGCAATATGCTACACTATCCTTTAATTAAAGACAGTACAAGCATAATCAATAAATAATGAATGTATGGAAAACATGATTATAGTATATCATCAAAAATGTTTGACACTTTCCAGTAAACGAATCACCAACTACAATTCATTTCTTAAAGAAATTTTCAGTGTACAATTTGTTGAGTGAGAAATATGTTGCGTTTGTGGATGACTAAAGAGAAAAGAAAAAAAAAAAAAAAAGAAGAAAAACCTGGAGGAGAACAACAGCAACAATGTTATGGTTGTCAAGTAAGAGTAAAGGAAAATTTATATCAAATCGGGCCATGAAATGCAAATTAAATATTGTCCCTGATTTGAGAGACCAATTAGTATCAGAAAGAAAACTTTAGATGTCATATGTAAGAGGAAGAACAATTTCTTTTCTAAAAGTAAGACAGAGAAGTCCACTCTGACTAAGAATCCTAAATGAAAGACAATTCACCCTTTTTATTTATTTATTTAAATTCAATTATCTAATTGGGCAATAATTCAATTAAAAGAAAATCTCCATGCTAGGAGGTGAAAAACAGATATAAAGCATAAGTAAAATACTCTATTGAATGTTTCATGTTTGTGACTTGTTAAACCAACAATGCAGAGTATGATTACAGTCCATGTCAGAAACAGTAAATAGAAAGTATTTGAATAAGCGTTAGGTCTGTGTATTTCAACTTTTTTTGCATAATGATATGTGTTCAACAGAATTCAACGTTTAAAGCATTCACAGTTATAATGTCACTGTGACAGGCCTTAGAGAGTTATTCTCTGGGTAATAACATTAAATTTGTTTCAGTGTAGGCTAAGCACCTTATTAATGCTATTAATTATAATTCAACTGAGAGTAGATAAAATAATCTTGTAGTCTAAAATGGAAAAAGAAATGAATGAATGAACAGAGTGTTATCCTTCTTTTCCTTCCTCTCTTCCTTCATTCCCTCGTTTCTGATTCAGTATAGGAAAATAAATCGATATTTTCAGAAATGTTTTTTGCTCTAAATTGCATAACACTAATTTCATCCAAAAAACTAGCACTGTGAAGAGTTCTGAAGCCTTCTGTAGACTTGTATGCAAGGTGCATGTAGATAGACTAATTCAGCACCACTATTGGAAATGGCTGTTTATTTCTCAGTTTACAGTAGTAAGCCTACTAACCAGTTTTTAGTCCTTTGTGGAACAATCAAAACTGAATGTCTGAAGTGTAAAAATATCTCAGAAATTGTAGTCTGGCACAAGCTATGTTCCTGTAAGGTAACTATGCTGGATGCCTTTATTATGAGAATGCTGTGCAAGCTCAAAAAAACTTAACTGCTTCTCTGCCATATTCTTTTATTGCGTATTAGGAGCTAGTTATGCCAAGATGCAAAAATTTTGCCATCTGATGTTACTTAATTAGAATAAGAGGAGTGGGATCTTAATGCATCTTACTCCAAGCTTGTGGTTGAAATATCTTAAATGGTTCAGTAGAATTCTATATAGTGAGAGTAGCTCCATATCTCCCCAGTACAAAAGAGATAATAGAGCTATTGAAGAAAGTCCAGCAGAGGTCCGCAAAGGGGATTTACAGGGTTGGAGCATCTCTCCTGTGAGGAAAAGCTGAGAGTACTGGGACTATTCAACATAGGGAATGGAAGGCTCAGGGGGATTTCATCAATATCTACAAATACCTGAAGGAATGGGCAGGGAAGACAAAGCCAGGTTCTTCTCAGTGCCTGCTGACAGGAAAAATGGGCACAAACTGTAGCACAGGAGGTTCCATTAGAAAATCAAAAAGCACTTATTTACCATGAGGGTCATGGAGCACTGGCACAGGTTGCCCACAGAGGATGTAAAGTCTCCTCCTTGGATATATTCGGATGCTGTCTGGACATGGGCCTGGTCAACCAGTCTGAGTGAGGTGCTGGACCTTTACCCATTCTGTGATTCTGTGAGATGTTCAAGAAAAGAGGACGGAAACTATTGGCTAAAATTGATTTATATTTTGAAAACAAATCAGGCTTAACTTCTAAGAGTTAGTCGGGAGGAACCAAGGAACTATTCGCTGAAGAAAACAGAAGAAAAATGCATAATGTTACTACAGAGATTACAGATACTGAGGATGCTGATGATATCTTAAATAGGTTTTCCTTACTAAATTGTGCAGTGTTTTCTTGCTATATCTAATGATGGACAAGGGAAAATTAAGATGTGAAATATAGAATGGAACTTGTAAACCCTAGCTCTTTTAAATGAAATCTCACTATATTTCAATAGCTAGAGTTATTCAAAGTCAAATTTACCCTACTATAATTCATAGAAACATCAGTATTCAGAAACTTTCATTACTGCACAGTTTATGTAAGATAAACATTAGCATGCTAATAATCTCCGATTGAAGAAATTTAAGTAAACACACCAGGAAACAGTAAAAAAAAAAGATGAGATTTCACTTCCTATTTATTTATCAGAGAGAAATAGAAATTGAAGAGTAATCTCACATTTGGATTATAATACTAGTCCATTTTATAACTGAACAAAGTAAATACTTGTGCCTAAATGCAAAGAAATGACTTCAGAAGTAAACAGAAAAATAAACCACAGATGACGAAACAAGCATCTAAGGACTGATTTTTTCTTAAGAGTATTCTTTTGTGGGCGTGGGGTTTTTTTTTGTTTTTTTTTGTTTGTTTGTTTGTTTGTTTTCCCCCAGAAATTTGTAAAATAGAATTATTTTATTCTCTTTTGTCCCTAATTTTATGGTGTTGTATATAATCTTGGATCCTGTTTACCTTAGTAATTAATTTCCTTTCCAATGAATCACCAAATTTTGATGACTGAGTATTTGTTTTTTAAATCACTATTAGAAAATAGTAAAGACAAATATAGGGTAATCTAAGGTAAATGGTTCAGAAGGGAGAACGATCACTACATAATTCAGTAACGTTTACTGAATAGTTCATGTGGAATGTAGTATTAATGTAATTGAAACTTTGGGTACTAATGTAGGATTAATGTGTATATGTTTAAACATATAAACTTCACTCTGAAGTGAAGTAAATCAAAGTTCTAAGTGGAGACTATTCCAATGTAGTACAAGAAATTTCTATTGACTGTGTTTTTTTTTGTCAGACCCCACTGCTTTTTAATAGATTGATGATAATAGAACATTTCCAGAAATAATCTGAAAGCTACTTCTGGAAAACCATTAAATAGTTATAGAAAAGAAATCTGTTGCACGCTCACAACCAATTTAGTAAAATTCTTCCTCTGGTGTAGGTATCATAGGCTAAAGCACTCATGAAACAAAACATAGGGTCTAAATTTTACAGCCAAAAAATTCTTAATTTTTGTATGCTTTCATAGTGGCATGTAATCTATCTTCTATTTCTTAGTAAAAGTATTTTCCTTCTCATTTTAAAAGTTATTTTACACTTACAAGCCTACCGGCTCTTAAACTTGACCTGTTTTTTTTTAATTGCAAAGTAATTAAAAAATACTTTAGTAGTTATTTCAAATTCTTTTTCACTGATATTGTATTCCTAGATTTTTTTAATATGCTTTTTAAATATAGGTTTTTTTCCTTTAATATGCTAGGAAAGAGTAGTATCTTTTATTCTTCTGGGAAACAGACATAGCATAGCTAAGTTTCAGCTGAAACCTATGTCTTTTCATTAATATATAATTGTTAATGTCTGTTTTAGTGAATTACCACAGCTTTATTTTAATAGACCTTAAAGTGTTTGTATACTTTCTAACCCTATTTAGAATCCTACTGTCTTAGTATCAATCTAGAAATACATCATCAATCAGTAAGCCTGAATTGTGCTAAAACTCAAAGTTAACAATACTATGAAAGAAAAAAAAAACATTCTTATCACTTTTTGTAAAACAATGAATTAGCTATTATTTTTTTTCAAGAAAATAAATCTTGTACCTTAGATCTTTGCAAGATGAGCCTAATTTGTCATTACTTTTCACCTGATGTAGTCATTTGTTAACAGTGCAAAGTCAATTTAAAAGATAATCAAAGCAGAATGATACCACCGTATTATGTTATTACGTATTACGTATAAATGCTTTAATTGTTTTATCCAGCTATCATGAATGTGACATAATCTTAGCTGAGCCTGAAAACTTAAAAGATGAAACTAAGGTTCTGGAGAATAACACCTGGCATGTTTCTTGACCTTGCTTTTCTGAATTGATACTGGCATATGCGAGAAGTCTAGGTTTACTTTTAAGTTGTTTTGGTTATCATTAAAGATGTTCAGCCAGTAACTCTAGGAATAAGGTACAAAGCCAGTTCAGTACTTTATGAATAGTATTTTCCCACTCTAATCTGCCATCCTGCACTTACTCTAAAATAAGAGACTAAGATGGTAGTTCAGCTCTTGAAACACATTAGTTTTCAGGTCAGATCTGGGAAAACCATCAGTAAGAATGCAGATTGAAGAAATTTGTATTTCTGCCTTTTATGTGTGGATTTGTTGTGGATGCTTTCCAGTTGTGATCTGGGCTAAAACCCAAACGCATTTTAGATGTCACTAAACAATAATGACTTTCAGTCACTACTGAACAGAACTGAATTTAAAGGTAAGTGATAGAAGACTCCTGTTTACTCTCCGATAAGCCTCCTGAGCTATCTAATCCTCCTTAAGTACAATTTCCTTTTTCTACAGTACATCTTTGTACACAACAAATCTCCTTATAACATTATTTACAAGGTTTTAAAGCAGATTTTAAGCAGCCATTCCTATATCATTTTTTAATCAGCCAGGTTTAAATAATGTCTTAATAATGCATACTCCGTGATAGAAAACTTCAGTGTAATGCAGCTTGTTGTAGTAGCAGCACTGTGTTCAAAATTTGTTGCTATCTGCTGAACAGATTTCATTTGCATCTGACATGACACAAGTTAAATTATCAGCACAAAATCTGTTAGTGTATTATTCACTTTACATAAAAGTAATAATACCACTCTCAAAATTTTGAAGTTATTCTGTTAGTAATAAATTCCTGAAAATTGATCATAATTAAAATAAAAACCAACAGTGAAATGATGTCACAGAGTTATCTGAGGCAAATATCTACTGGTAGGAGAAAGCTCACAACTTGTTTCGGATAACTTTGGGATGACAGAATCCCAGAGATTCTCCAGACTATGAGGATATGAAATTCTGCAATAAAATGGGCAACCAACATTTTGTTTGGACTACCACATAAATTAAATGTTTTTGTTTTTTTTCTCCATGCTTGATGATGGGGAGTCATCATCACTGGAATTGAGAACACAATAAAGGTTTAAGCCAAAGCTAATATGGAACATTGTGACTTCTTTGTATCTTGGATGAAGGTTATACAGAAGCAGGTAGTGCTGAAAAGAAGTAGGAAACAAGGACACTGAATGGGGCTCATTTTACCCAAATAGAGGCTAACGTTATCCTAACAGTAGAGAATCTCAAAAATACAGACTGGGAACACAGTTTAATGGAAGCTAGTAAAGTTTTGTTGATATTTGGACTCTGTATAATATTTTTAGCATGGGTACTGTGAAGCTGCTAAGTGGAATTACATTTACTCCACCTCAAAGAAGTACCAGAAGTATATAACAGTCAGAGAGAGAATTGGATCAGGATGGAAGAGAGGGATATGATTTACAGCTCCCTTTTCTATCTTTGGTGATTGTGTCCCTATTTTGAACCTGAAACCTTCGACACTGACTTATGAACATGATTTTACCATCCTTTTTTTTTTTTTTCTTCTTCTATGCTTAGAACACAGAAAGCAATATCTGTCAAGTTATTTATAGAACATGCAATCATAGTTTTCGTGAAGAATGCAGTTGAGCTAGTAGGTGAATGTTGCTGTTATAGCTTACACATCAATAAAAGATGCTTGAATGTAAAATAACGAGGCAGAGAAACTAAAAGTGAGAATTCTTAATCTGGTTGTTTAAACCTCCTCACCCACACCCCTTCCTTGTACCTTCAGATAGTTTTTTAATGGATTGTCCAGTACCTCAGTATAACTTGATAGAGTGCATGAATAATTGTACATTTGTACAGCTACACAAAAGACACAAAATAACTTTGTAAATCTATAATATCCAGTATTACAAAATGGGAAAAATAAATTTTTCTATGCTTGTCTCTTACGATACACTCTTTAACCATACAGTTGTATATCATTTCTTTTCCCATTGGCACCCTGTCTTCTCATAACAGATTCCCCTTTTAATGAGCAGCTATTCAACAGTAGGTCTATTCCTAGTTGTTAAATATGAATTTTCATGTTCTATTTAACAGATGGTATTGAGGTTCTGTTTTGATAACAGTAGAAAGGCACTACAGAGGGACCTGGGTAGACTGGATTGATGGGCCAAGGTTAACTGTATGAGTTTCAATAGGGCCAAATGTAGGGTCCTGCATTTTGGTCACAACAACCCCGGGCAACCCTACAGGCTTGGGGAAGGGTGGCTGGAAATCTGCCTGATGGAAAGAGACCTTGGTGTGCTGATGGACAGTCGGCTGAATATGAGCCAGCAGTGTACCCAGGTGGCCAAGAAGGCCAATGGCATCCTGGCTTGTATCAAGAATGGTGTGGTTGTGGTTGGACTTGATGATCTTTAAGATCTTTTCCAACCTGAGCAATTCTATGATTCTGTTCTATGATTCTATTCTGCGACATCTCTCATCTTTATATGGCATTATATTGCTAGAGTGTATAACAGATTCATTAACAAGCTTTTTACAAAGGTTTTGTATTACAGGGAGATCTCATTAATCTGTTCTATAGATGAAAAACTGAAGCAGATAGGTGATGTTAAGATTTACTAACTGATATAGAGATTTGTGGCCAGAGACTACTAATACAGCTCTGGATCTACAGTAAAGCATTCATACTTCCATTCAGGAGACATAGAAGTAGCAGATAGGAGAAAGCAAAATATTTATCTCTTCCAGAGTTGAACTATGTTGGAGTTGGGAAATGATTAGAATATACTTCTGGACTCAGGAACCCAAAATTCCTTCTGGTCTTGAGAATTAGGTAGTATTTTCTACAGGTAACTAAATTCCTTCATCAAAATATGAATAGAATTCTATGGGCAGTATCTATCTATGATAATTCAGGAAACGTCTTCTAGCCTTTTATACTTTCGCTGGCTACATCTCATTTAAGTGTAGAAAATATAAAAACAAAAAACAAAAAAACTGACCATCTGCATTTCAGTTTCAGTGGAGATGAAGAGATGCCTATGACTTCTTTTAAAATCATCACTGCTGTTTTTTGGAGAGAGTCATGAGATTTTTTCTTACTTCTTTTGAATTGTATTTTAGTAATTTGGAGACCATACTATTAAAAAAAAAAAAATGCAGCTAGTTATTTGTGTGAAAACAATAGTCATAAAATAATACTGAGATCAATTCTATGTTGTAGATTATGAGTCCAGAGAAGGGCCATGAGGTGATCAGAGGTCTGGAGTACCTCTTCTATGACGAAAGGTTGAAGGAGTTGTGTACATTCAGTCTGGAGAAGACAAAGCTTAGGAGAGACCTCTCTGTGGCCTTCCAGTAACTAAAAGGGGCCTACAGCAATGTTAAAGAGAGAGTCAGGTTGTGTAAGGACAAGAGGTAAAGGCTTTAAACTAAAAGAGGGTAAGTTTAGACAAGACATTGGGAAGAAGTTCTTTGCTATGAGGGTGATAAGGCACTGGAACAGGTTGTCCATAGAGGCTGTGCATGCCCCAAACCAAAAGATATTCAAGGCCAGATTGGGTCTATGAGCAACTTTGTTGAGAGGTGTCCCTGCCTTTGCAGAGGTGTTGGAACCAGGTGATACTTAAGATCCCTTCTAATCCAAACCATTCTGTGATTCTATAATTCTGTGAGTACTGTTAATTGGCAGGATGGATTGTATTAGTAAATTGACATGAAATTGAAATTTCTTCAAACTGCTGAATTACAAGGCTCAGATTCCTGGTGGTAATAAGTTCTTGTTAATGGAGTTGGTAGAACTGTCTTTTTGTTGACTGTGGTTGTTTTGCTTCTTTTTTGGTAATACTTTTGATTGCTAAAACAACAATGCTACGTAAGCAAGCTAATAATGAAGGATCATTCTTCCTCTAGTAAGTATTGTACATTTTGCACTACAAAAAGTTTGTGGGGATTTTCTATTTGGTTGTTTTTTGTTACTTATTTAAAATAAATAAATAAATAAATGTGCCAGCAGATACATAATTGACTTTTTAAGGCTTGCGAAAGTACAAGTGTAATGAGGCTTGATATTGTCTACATGGACTTGTACAAGGCCTTTGACATGGTCCTGCACCACATCCTTATCTCTAAATTGGAAAGATATGAATAAGTTAAATGAAATGAATAAATTGGAAAGATATTCACTCTGGTCTTCAGAAAGGGCAAGAAGGAAGATCCAGGTAATTACAGGCCAGTCAGCCTCACCTGTCCCTGGAAAGGTGATGGAACAGCTTGTGCTGGATGCCATCTCCAGACAGTTGGAAGAAAAGGAAGTTATCAGAAGTAAGTAGTCAGCATGGGTTCACCAAGGGGAGGTCATGCTTGACCAACCTGGTAGCCTTCTATGACGTTGTCACTGGCTGGGTGGATGGGGGGAGAGTGGTGGATGTAGTCTACCTTGATTTCAGCAAGGCATTTGATACTGTTTCCCACGACAGCAAGCAGGCCTCAGGGGTTCTTCCAAAGAGGTTTTCCCCTCAGGGAATTCTCCGTCAAAGGTGTCTTTGGGAGTTTTGCTCCATCAAAGGTGTCTTTGGGAGTTTTTCTCCAAAGTCCCTAGTTTAGTGAGGGCCTTTTATCCCCCATTTC
Source organism: Alectoris magna (assembly GCA_030625065.1). Taxonomy (NCBI): domain Eukaryota; kingdom Metazoa; phylum Chordata; class Aves; order Galliformes; family Phasianidae; genus Alectoris; species Alectoris magna. The sequence continues at coordinate 70,405,482 of CM060560.1, forward strand.
TCTAGGCTTTTTTCTCCTTTTGTCTCAGTTTTGTGTGACATTCCTGGGCCAACAGATAAGCCAGCAGCAGGGTCATGCACAAGCATTATCACCTTTTGCAGTGGTCAGCTCCTTCAAGCCGCCCCCCTGAAAAAGACTGCTTGTCCCGCTTCTGCTTATCTTTGCAATATAATTAGCAGTTGTCAGTTAGAGTCCTATCACCAGAAAGGCCTCATGAAGCAAGCTTTGAGACAAAGAATAAAAACAGTTCTTTCCTTCACAGTGAACTGGGTCTGTTTAGCCTTGAGAAAAGACTGAGAGGGGACCTGATCCAGGTCTATAAATATCTAAGGTGTGGGGGGCAAAGTGGCAAGGCCAGACTCTTTTCAGCAGTGTGTGGAGACAGGACAAGGGGAAATGGCCAGAAACTGGAGCATAGGAAGTTCTGCACAAATGTGTGCAAGAAGTTCTTTACGGTGAGAGTGACAGAGCACTGGAACAGGCTGTCCAGAGGGGTTGTGGAGTCTCTATCTCTGGTGATATTCAAGACCCGCCTGGATGCCTACCTGTGTGACCTGGTGTAGGGAACCTGCTTTCGCAGGGGGGTTGGACTCAATGATCTCTGGAGGTCCCTTTCAACCCCCACCATTCCATGATTCTGTGATTCTGTGAATTTGAAGGCTGCACTATTTGGTGGATGTCATAACTTGTTGAATGGTCATAGCCAGAGGGTTATTGTCAGCAGCTCTATGTCCAGGTGGAAGTTAGTCACGAGTCATGGTGTCCCCCAGGTGTCCATGTGGGGAGCAGTGCTCTTCAACATCTTTTTCAACAGCATAGACAAGTGAGATTGAGTGCAGCACGTTTGCTGATGATGCTAAGCTGAGTGGTTCAGTTGACACAGTAGAAGGAAGGGATACCATACAGAGTGACATGGGCAGGCTCAAAAAGTGGGCACAGGAGAACGTAATGAGGTTAAACAAGGCTAAGTACAAGATGTTGCACTTCAGTTGAGGCAATCCCAGGTGTGAGTACAGATGGGGAGAAGAACTCATGAGAGCAGCCCTGTGGAGAAGGACTTGGAGATACTGATGAATGAAAAGCTGGAGATGAGCCAGCAATGTGTGTAGCTTGTACCAATGCTAGTAGCTTGGAAGGCCAACAGTATCCTTCTGCACTGAAAGAGGGGTGGCTAGCAAGGAGAGGGGGAGAATTGTCCCCCTCTACTCTTCCTTTGTGAGGCCACACCTGGAGAACTGTGTCCAAGCCTGGGGGTCTCCAGTACAGGAAGTATGGGTAGCTGTTGGAGCACATCTGGAGAAGTGCCACAAAGATGATCAAGGGGCTGGAGCGCCTCTCCTATGAAGGTAGGTTGAGGGAGTTGGGCTTGCTTAGCCTGTAGAAGAAAAAACTCCTGGGAGGCCTTGCTGAAGCCTTCCAGTACTTGAAGGGAGCTTACAAGCGGGAGTGGGACTGACTTTTTAAGCGGTCTGACAGAGACAGACAAGGGGGAATGGCATTAAACTAAAGGAGAGGAGATTTAGATTAGATGTTATAAGGACATTTTCTTACTGAGAGTATGGTGAGGCGCTGAATCTGAAATTAGAGTTTCTTTCCACAGTGAAGAAAATTTATTTTTCCATTTCTTTCTAACAAGTTTTGTCAGTGAGAAGCCTTTAATGAATTAACTCAAAAACTTTCTATCAGGGTTAAATGGTGAATACTACTATATTTAGAATAGAAACAAGGGATAACATGTAAAATACTGTACCAGGGAGTATCAGAGGCTTTGATATATGATGTTTGAAAATAGAACTTTTTAAAATGAAATTATTTGAATACATAACTGAGCTAGATTGGGGCAGTCAGGGAAAAAGATTTTAACAAAAGGTTTATGGTAGGTCTGTTAGCACCTCTGGAAATAGGATTTTATTCCCTTTTGGTAGATTCTTTTCTTTCCCTAATTGTCAAAAATGATCATGGCCCATACATTAGTATACATACTGGAATATTGTTATGGCATTCTGGTCTCAAAATAGAGTTTTAAGACCAGGTTCCTCTCTCCCATGTTAATATGAAATGTCCCATTGATATAAGTAGTCAGGTTAACTTTTACATAGTTCCAAATCTGCAATAGTGATTTTAACTTCCATTAAAGAAATTTCTGCCTTCCTGATATGAGAGGGGTACACTTTCATCTAAGGGTAGAATTCAACCTTATTTTTTTCAGCTCCTCATATAGTAAGAGCAGATAATTTATTCTTTTCTTTCCTTTGTAGTTGGTCTTTGCTAGTTCTCCCAATGGATTGTCACAGGAAATCCACATTACATTTTTTCCCTCCCTTTTGCTGCACTTCATTACTTGGAATCTCCTACAGTGATCAGTCTCTGCTGGTAATAGCTTATCAGAACACTGTTGTTTAGGTAGTTTTGGAAAGACTAGGCTTTAAAAAAGAGGAAAAAAACTGTAATGCAATTTAGATTCAAAGGGAGATAATTTGACAGACTTTAGTTCTACATCTTCTTTATGAAGATGTGTCTTTTTAGATGAGCTAACAATTTTTTTTTATTTAACCTAACTTTTCGTTTTATATGTAAATATTGCCAAGTTCCATACAACTTGTGCATTAGTTATTCTTCCCTGATATTTGAAGAAGACATCTTGTTAATTGAAAGAGGATAAGATTACATTAAAATTAAAATCAAGATCTTTATGTAGCACAATTAAGTGTTTCTAGGTGTCAGATATCCTGGTCCTTCATACTGTTTTGTTATGTTTTGCTTTGTTTTATTTTGTTTGTTTTGTTGGTTGTTTTTGTTGTTGTTTTGTATTTTATTTTATTTATTTTGTATTTTATTTTGTTTAAAGAGGGTTTTTTGAGGGACTTCTTTGGAAAAAAAATAATGTGTGCACACAAGAAAGCAAGAGACCTGTCCTGATTAATACCTGTTCCTTTAAAACGTTCTGGGGTAGGTCTTCTGTTTGTGTAAAATGATGTAACTGCCCTGGAGTCAGTAGAAATGGGCTGAATTGAAGTCAACAACCATAATATGGAAAGATTTTGATTTTTGAAAACAATGCCATCACAATCTTTCAAACAAACTATATTTATTAGAGATTTGGCTATATTAAATTAAAAAAAAAAAAAAAAAGAAGAAGAAAAGTTTGCAATAGAAGAACAGTAAATTTTGTATCATAGTTTAACCACGCAGCCAGAAATGTAGTAGACAGTCCTCCTTTCTAATATGTGTAAGAAAATGCTAAGTATTTTGCTAGCAAAGCTGGCAAGGAAAAAAAGGAAAGCAGAGGTGGTTGCCAGCAACTCACAGCCAGGGAGCAGTAGCATACAAATATCAAATGTCCATTAGCAGAAAATTTAGAGAGAAATTAGAGAGAAAACCAAAGCCAAAGGTAAGGATGATATCTGTGCAGCTGAAAGTGGGATGAAACATCCCATCTGTCTCTTGAAGTCCTGACTAGGGCCAAAATGTTAGGAGTTAAAATAATACAAGTTCCTTTGTATCTACCACACCACATCCCACAGGACAAGCTTTGAACATCCTCAGCATGGTGTTAAGGGCAAAGTGCTGCTAGAATGGCTTTTTTAAACCAGTTTAGAGTTAATGAGGCACAAAATTGGCAGGTTTCCCTATAATCCTGAAACACTTTTATGGGATTTCATCCTGGATGTTTTTGTCAATTTAGTGCTGAGATAGTCAAGCCCCATATCCTAGATTTCTCAGTAAATTTCAACTTTTATGCAGTTCTAATGTAGTTCATCAGCTGGCTGCTGCAAGTACCCCCAGGTACTTTTCATAAAAGTGACTGACTGGTTTAAACAGGTAAAGAGAACTTTGAGATCTGTCTCAATAGAAAATGTTGGAGAATAATATCATAGTTCTTTCACAGAACATAAGCTGATTTGCTGATGTGACATTTAATAACTTCCTTTTGTTCTTTATGAACCTTAGGAATACACAGTATGAGAATAGAAAATAATTGTTTTAACCAGGAAATAATGGTGTAATATACTATCCAGAAACATGTATATAAATTCTCTGTCCTACTTTTATGATATTTAATTGTTGAATCTTGATAGGGATAAGTAGTTACTGAGTACAGCTAGTCATGTTTCTCTGCTGTCTTTGAGAGCAGAAACCTACTTGCTTTTGATAAATTCTCTTTGCCTCCAATACTGAAACACCAGTCTGTTACAGAAGTATTCATATGAAGTGTTGAGATTTTAAACCTCTCCTGTTCAAGAATGTCTATGTACAGCTTCCGTAGATTAGATGTTAAAGTTTCAGAAAGAATTAGTCCGCTAAAAATACATACATTAATAGAGATGTACTGACCCTCTCTAATCCTCTGTAACTGCCTCTGCACTTATAGAATGGCACCCTTCCCATAATTATGAAATATTCTCTGTGGGACTTCCTAGTCATTGCTTGCTATGTGTGCCTTGAAGAGTTTACCTTGGCTTTAACATTCCCTTCCTCAGATTTGCAGTTAGATTACTTTTGTTTCTTGTATCTGTGTTAGTATTTCAACTGATCTGTAGTGTTACTTACTTAGGGGAATAGTCTTTCTCACTTCAAATTTCACTTTCAGATTTCTCCTTAAAAAATAATCTTAGTGGGATTCTGGTATGCAAAGCAGAGCCTTTCCAGAAATGCTTTGCATTCTTCACACAATTTGCACTGGAAGGTCTCCCAACTTCCTTTTCTGTAACTTCTCATTACAAACCAAATGACACCCAGCATTTATATTGTATCTGAACATTAGTAAACTCAAGTTAGTAGCTATGCTAGTAACTCTGCATCACATTTTGCTTTATTCATAAGTAAAAATTAGGTAGAGAAAAGGCAAAGAAACAGATTGATGATCTCAGCGCCCTCATTCCATCATTTTTTGGGGGCATCAAATAAATCTTTACCTAAGTTGAGACCTCAAGTTGTTCCAACCTTATCTGAGACTGACATATTTATCTTTCCTAGACTTCAGAACAGAAAAAGACAGCTTATATTTTTTTTCCAGTAGACGTCTGTTTAACAGTGAATAGTATTGTGAAACTTCAGCAAAAACTCTTTCTTAGTAGCCTGGATTTCCTTTTTTTCTAGAGCACTTGGATGAATTAAGGATTTAAAGTCTCATTTTATAAGAAAGATAGTTTACTGGTCTTTTGTGATAATCATCAATAATCAGTGATGAAGATGAGAAAGTTACTTGTTTTCCCTTCAGATAGTATCCTTAGTAGCTTAAACCTGTGTAAACACTGCCATGTTGAATATGCACACATTAAAAAAAAAAAATAGAGAGAGAGAAAGAGAATTATTTGGAAAATAAAATGCAAGAAAATAAACATGCAGAAATATTTGTGGCCTCAAATTTTCTTGATTATTCCCACCTCCTAAAGTTTAGAATGTCATCTTGAGTTTACATTGGAGTTTACATTCTATGGTAGAAAGTTCCCCTGAGAACAATTTTCAGTCAGACATTCTTTCTTATTGGTATTAAAAGTGTCAGTACAGAGATTCATTCACTGCTAGTGTGATTTGGAGACAGTGATTGTGCAGTAGGCTTCAAGTGTCTTAGCAGACACAAAAGGCACTGAGTTGCCCAAAAGCACTTAGAGAACTAGGTGACCTGATGATGGGGAAAAATGGGGACGTCGTGTCAAGGGATCAAAACAACAGGAGTCTTCTGTTCTGTGGGTGAATTAATGAACAGCTACAGTCAACATCATGTAAGATTGGATGTGGACAATTAAAATCAGAAAGCTGCAAAATGAAAGAATAAAGATTGAATGACAAACGCTAATCTGATCCTGATAAAAAATACTATTTGCTTTATAGTATATGATGTCTAAGCTCAGTTTCCAAATTCAGCAAAGATGAAAAAGTTTGTTTACTGAAACATGAAAGGTGAAACAATTTTATGGCAGTTTCAGTTTTGTTTGATAAAAGTTATAACAATGAAACAAGACACTGACATACAACTTTAATTTTTTTTTTCAAAAAAGTGCAGAGGATTAAAATATAGTATTACATTTGCTTACCTGTTTAAAGTTATTCGTGCTTTAATCTGACATATTTTTGGCATTATGCATTTGGATCTAAGAATATATACATATTCACTTTAAAATTGACTCTAATTTAATAAATGTTTAAACCTTTGAAGATACAGAGAAATGTTTTTTTTATCACTCTTCAGTTATCAATTACCATCATGTGATGGAGCCTTTAAAATGTCATGACCATCACTCATATTTTAGCATTTTAATCAGGCTAAGAATGATGATTTTCATTAGCCTTGCGTAGAGAAGATAGATGTAAGGTCTAAAAGTGAGCTTTATGCAATGCACTTATTAGCGCTTTATTATCTAAATATTAGTAGGAAGATGGCCACCAAAATAGTTATACTTTTGACCTCTAGTAGTCCCCAAAACTATATCATTAGTGTTGTACTACCAATGTGAATATGAAAACCTTGTTATCAATGTAGCAACTGTACTTACAGCTCCTCACAACCACAGTAACCACAACTTAACTCCTAGATCTATTATCCATGTATGTTTCTATAAGAGTAAAGTATCATTTCAGTTTTCACATTTACACAATAAGAAGTGAACCCCATATGAATAGGAAAATAAGAGATGCAGTACTCATTTCTGGGGGGGAGGGCGGGGGGCGGGGGGCAGCACGGGAAACAACCAACTATCTTATGCATAATTGAGTCAAAATGTGATTGATTTGTTCATAGTTGCTAAGCAGTGTATGCCTACTCTGTTCTGCACAATGTTGAAAATTCATCCTGAGGTTCTGAAGGAAACGTTTTAATGCTATATAAGCAGTCACAATTCAAGTTTACAATTACAGGGCAAAATCATACTGATATCTTAGATAACCCTACACCATTTACTTCATTATATTTTTTAGACGATGGTCCTTCCCTTACACCAATTATACTTGTCTGATATTCTACATTTAATCTTGACCTAACTTCTTGCTGATTTGAAAGGTAATTTACCTTGCATATTAGATAATTGAATCTGAGCCTCACCTTCCCCTTCTGTGAGAAGAATTCAGAATTTTGGGGGCCAAATCATTCATCTTATCTTAAGATAAGAGAGCTGCATGTAAAAACATTGATTTTACTTCATTGACTTTAAAAGATGTTGTAGTAACTATATCAGATATAGATTTGGATACTGATTGTAGATTGCACCCACTATGCATCTATGTGAAACTTGCTTGTGCAACCAGCAGGATTTTAGTGTGGGATTCATCAGTCCTACCATTTATGAGAAAAAAAAAAGAAAAAAAAAAAAAGCCTACCATTAATGCAGATATCTAATTAATTATATGTAGAGTACTAATACTGTAGAATGTGTTTACAACTGTCCCATACCCAAAGACAGTATCAAATTATTTTGTCATTTATAAATGTTGTTTAATATGAATGTTTGAATAAGTAATACACTTGATGCATATGTTATGATACATCACTCATGTAGGATTCATATAATTTACACATTACTTAATTCTTCATGTGCTCAGAGATCCCTGGAATTTGTACATCCTGAGATAGAATAACTCTTACTCAGTTGTCTCTGCAAAGGCTTCATCTTTTTGTTCTTGCTCTTGTTGGTGTAATTTCCAGCTGTTGCATAGGTTCATCTGAGTCTCATCTTCTTGAGAAGAGGGAGAGAGCATACACTTGAGAAGGTCCTACTGAAATAAACCCCTAAGTAGGACCCCACTTATCTGTTGTTGAGTGCGTAAGAAGTAATATTTTTTCCACTTAGAAAAGACCACTAACTTACCACACAAACTGCCTTGGTGACATCAATTCTGCTGCAGTCACTCCATCTGTGTTTGACTCAATAATTGATTTTTTCTCATTCTGCCTCCACAAGATCTTGTTCCCAGATAGGAATAAACCAATTCTTCCCAACTATGACTTCTTTTCAGTAATATATATTGTTATATATATTGTTTATATGTTATATTATATGTATATCATTACATATTTTGTTTTATATATACATATATATATAAAATACATAATCTTGTTCCAAGATCAGGAACTAGTCTAGAACAGTAGAAAGGAACTTTAGATATGGGATCACTGTCTAAAGACTATCAGGATATCAGCAGAGAAAAAAAAATGACTTCAGACCAACTCTACTGTTGTCCCATAGACTGAATGTTTCCTCAGTAGTGACAGCATTTTAAGTGTGCTCCCAGATTCTACCCTTGAGTTTAGTTAATTGGAAAGGAATCCAGGTCAGAAAATCCAAGAAATCTTTGCTATGCAAGCAGATATATAGAAGTGGTGATGATTGGATTTACCACAAATGTACACTCCTTCTTGTCATGGTTTTATTATTTTTGCTTATTGGTATTCCACATCATATCATGAAGTGCACCGAGAGTTAAAGAGTTAATGCTCTCGTCATGGGACTGGCCCAAACCTGTAAACCATTGACACTGCCTCCTAATTAAAATACTGATAAAGATGTTCTTTTTTCAAAACAAGATGCTACCTGTTTAGCAGAATGTCCTTTTGACATTGGAAATTCTACTGAACTGTAGTAGTAGAAGCTTGGCACATTTTAGATTTCAGCTTTGTACTTTGAAGACATTGCTGTACAGATTGTATCCATAATGTAACTTTATAAATTATATTAGCACGGTGAGACTGATTCAAGACTTTCTGCTGAATCTAAACTTTGCTTTCTTCCTACAGGAATTATTACATATTTTTTAATTATTTATGTATTTATTTTCTCTTCTGATCAGTTATATTAGCTGTTACTTTCTCTCACCATTGAGGTTTGTATGCTAATGCTCCCTCTATACAGAATCATGTCTTTTTAGGTGAGTGCATTCAATTAATGGGCTACTTAATGTTCCATACTATCAATCTATTACTTTGTCCCAGAATTTCCACTTCCTAGTGGTTGTATTATAGCTCTGAATGTTAAACAAGTTTCATGCAGAGTTTATGTACTGCTCACCATATGTGCAGCAACTTCTTGTTTTGCTGTCAGTGGTTTTATTATTTTCCATCTTTACCTCTAGTGTTGTGCTCAATGAGTGGGTCTGAAAGTGATAATTACTTCTCCACTGCAGAGACAAACTGATTTACATATTTATCAAGGGGAAACTGTACAGCTTTAAGCGTACCACAAAATATTTGCATATTTATAACCTGAAATGTGCAAAAGCTAGAATTAAGATATGGATGTCTTGATCTCAGTTACTAAGCTGATTTTTATACAAAGGTTTTAGTCAGTGTATTTTGTAATCAGATCAGTATATTAAATAATGAAGTCTCCTTTTTAACACACAAAATCAACATAAAGATTAAAATGTTTGTTAACTTGTTAACGACAGTGGGCAGAAGTTTCAACATTAAGTCTTTATAAGGTGAAAATATTAGCCTTTGAGCCTGGAAGAGATGATGAGATTACCTTAATTTAATTCCTGTACCAGGAAGAAGGTCCCAGGAAATTTAATATGTAGTGGATATTTAGCTGAATGACATCATTATCTTTTCTGGGAGCAGTATAGGCTTCCAGATATTTATACGTGTAGGGGTAATGTGTAGGAAGTTATGCATGTATTCAAAACACTCTTAGCTTGTCACTCTCAGATGTAAGCCCCTTCAGCTTCAAAACATGCTTCTTGTCATTCTGATTAGTTATGCTATTCAAAAGCAAACATTAATATCAGCAGGGAATTCTGAAACATAAACTAAAAGGAAAAAAAGTCTATAGGCAGAGATGTGATGGCTGATCTTCCCAGATCAATCTTTGTCCAATAATTATCTCAAGCTTACTATAAAATTCTGGGTTTGACAAAGTCGTGTAAAAGTCTGCTGAGTGGGATAAAAAGTTCTATTAAAAGAAATTTCCTTTATCATGAACTATCTTGTCCTGAGTCATCTTTAAACCTCCTTCTGAATCTTGCCATTTCTTTGCATCAGGCAAACTGTTTTTTAAGCTTTCCTAATGAGTTAAGAGATCTTTCTCCTAATGCCTACACTACACAGACATATTCTATATTCTGTATTCTAGAGCTTTTTTTCCCCATAATTTCAGCAAGATTCTACATTATTTTAAATTAATATAGGTAAGCCTCCTGTAAGCAAATACATTTTTCATGCTCTTGCTTGACTGTAAGAGATTTCCAAATTGTTAATACATTTGCATACACTTCATTGTTCAGTGTTTGTGCCATGTTTTCAAATCAATAGTCATTTTTTATAAATCCTGTAACATAACGTGCTTGAGTATTGAGGGAATCTTACATGGTTAAAAACTTCAAAAATTAATTTCAGCATTATATAGGTAGGTTCACGTTCCGCTTATGCTTGTGTTAGGCAAGTTGAATACTGACATAGTGCTTTCTGTTTCCTCCTAAAGAGTAGAGTCAGTTGCTCTCATCTTTTTTACATGGGTATTACTCCACTGAAGTCAGCATTTTCACTTTCACAATGAAACAATCCTATAATTTAACATAGCTTGAAATGAGAGTAGAGAACAGAATGTAGAGAGCTCAGCATTCTTCAGAGGTAGCTTTGCTTAAATTTTGAAACATTATCATCTTAATTAAAACAAGCAACATCCTAGTGCTATTCCGATTCTTTGTTTTTGTTTTTGTTTTTGAATAAATGAAAGAACAGTGTCTAATGATCAAATGTCTTTGATTCAGTGTTAGCCACCTGAATTGGAATATGCATTCCTAGAATGGCAATAGGAGGAGAAGGTTGAACTTAAATTGCAGTTGCTCAGTAGGTTCAGAATTTGTGCAGCTCTTTCAGTGTTACATTTATTTTGTTGTTTGGAATGCTGTTTTTCAAAATCTGTTCTGTTCAAACCAGAAATATATAAGCAGTGGAATTCACAGAGATCAGTATGGATCTTAATTGTTTAGAACAGGACTTTCAATTCAGTCTTTTTGATAAAGAATCTTTCTATTTTTATTAATAGTTTCCTACATTGGGGATTTCAAGCCATCATTGCTTAAACTGAGCTACAGTTTTCCAAGTGTTTTTATTTATCCTACAGTTTCATTTTCTGGATAAGCTTTTTACTCCTACAAACTTTTTACATTTGTATTTTGTTCAATAACTAGGAATGGGATTCAAAGCATGCAAAAGCCCCATTTCTGTAATCAAAGATCACATATGATGACATATGATACATATCCAGTCATATTTTGTGTGAAGCAGTAGTTTCACCATCTTATTCCAATCTCATTTAGCTGTCCACAACACATAAAAATTTAACTCATGTAGTAATTTTCTTGTGAACCTTCAGATAGGATTCATTTTACTTTGTTTAGTCACTAGTATGCAGGTATTTACTTTTCAATTTGTTGCCTGTTTTCTCTTTTTAGCCAACAGATTTTTTAAAAAGGCCTTTTTGCAGTAATGGTTCACCTTTTAAAAAGTTAGTCAGCTAAAACAGCCTGGGTGAAAGTCCTCCTTCTTCATTAACTAAGATTATCTGAGTATGTCTATACATCAGTCTTAGCTTAATTCTAAAGTATCTTTGTAATCTAAAGAAATAATAAAATTAGAAGAGTAAAAAAATACCATTATTAGAAAATGAGAAAAGATGTATTTTCCTTATTTTATACTCATTGCTTTCAAAATTGATGTAATGTATGGCAGCATTTCAAAGATATCTATTTACAGTACATGCATTGCATTTTTATTCTGTTTTGGTTACCATTTAGAAACGCTAATAAGTAAATGTATGGCATGTGCTAACAGAAACCGTATCATTCAGATGTACTTTAATGGGTCTTATTTCACACACTTTATTGCTTATTTATACAGGGTTCGTTGTAGAAGGTGTAGCTGTTCAAGATTAAAATAGAAACCGAAGTTTTGGTTTGTTTCTGTGAGTTCATTGAGAATGTTGTTCTATGACAATAGTGTGCTATTTGAATTAATTAATTCTGAGAGGACAAATGAGCAAGTCAAAATTATTCAAATTGGAGCGTGCCTGAATGTATAAATAAAAAGGATAAAGAGAAAATCACAGAATCACAGAATTGCTGGGGTTGCTAAAGCAGGTACCCTACAATAGGTCCCACAGGTAGGCCTCCAGATGGGTCTTGAATTTCTTCATAGAAGGAGTCTCCACACCCTCTCTTGATAACCTAACCTGTTCCAATTCTCTGTCACCCTAATCAAAAAGAAGTTCTTCTGCATGTTAGTACAGAACTTCCTATGTTCAAGTTTTAGTCCATTACTCCTTGTGCTATCATCCTGCACCACTGTAAAGAGCCTGGCCTCATCCACTTGCCTCCCACCTCCCAATCCTATAACCACTAGTTATAGGCCTCAAAAATGAGTTATTCATTACGTTAATCAGATCCCCCCTCAGTCTTTTTCACTGGCTGAACAGACCCAGGTTACTCAGCCTCTCCTCATATGGGAGATGCTCCGGGGCCTTTATCACCTTTGTGGCCCTCTGCTGGACTCCTTCTAGGAGAACCCTGGCTTTTTTCATCTGCAGAGCTCAGAACTGGACACAGTATATTAAATGTGGCCTCAGCAGTGCAGATTAGAGGGGGAGGATCGTCTTCCTCAATCTGCTGTCCACGCACTTTTTAATGCACCTGAGGATATCATTGGTCTCCTTGGTCACATGGGCACATTTCTGGCTTATAGCCAACCTGTTGTCAACCAGGACTCATGGGTTCTTCTCTGCAGAGCTCCTCTCCAACAGATCAACCCCCAGTATTTAGTGATGCATGCCCATTATTCCTCCTCAAGTGCAAGACTGTATGTACACTTGCTCTTGTTAAACCTTAACAGGTTCCTCCCTGCCCAATATTCCAGTCTCTCTAGGTCTGGTTGAATGGTAGCACAGCCTTCCAATGTGTCAACCAGTTCTCCTAGCTTTTTATCATCAGCAAACTTACTTACTGAGCTGGGACTATATGTCCTTTCATCCACATCATTGATAAAGATGTTACATGAGACCAGAACCAGCAGTGACCCCTGAGAAACACCACTAGTTATAGGCCTCAAAAATTATCTTTATGTGCTCTGGAATCCCTGAAGAATAAGGTTAAAACTCATTTGCAGGCTGATGTGTGCTATATTCTTATTCTTTGGTTAATTTCCAAGACCAATAATTTTAGGTTCCTAATCAGTATAAAATTCACTGGAGCAAGTTACAAAGAGTTACAAAGAGTGGCTTCACACTCATTATCACAGAAGCCCTCTTTAAAGAATTCAGTCTAAATAAATTTAGATGTATGTGCAGTTCAAGACTCCTCTGCTGTGCCAAGGGAAAAAAGTCTTTCGTGTAAATGAAACGTGAGAACCTACTATGTGTTGGAATTTCAGAACATAACCATGTGAATTTTTCTTTTAATTGTGTGCACACGTTGCATGTTAGAAGTTTAACAGATGTCTATTCTTGTATGACAACAAATTAGTGACTAATTAGTAGGCTTGATAATGAAACCATATTGCCTCCAAAACCATTCCATACCTTAACTTACTTTTTTTTTTTGTTGTTGTTGTTTTGTTTTTTGTTTTTTGTTTTTGTTTTTTGTTTTTGTTTTTTTGAGAATTTCTTATTCTAGCATTCACACAGATTTTTGCCATGCTGCTTCTGTAGGTATCTAGGCAGCACAGCTTTACACCAAACTGTTAACTGTATTCTGTATACTGAGACTCTTTCAGATATCCTCAGTGGTTTGAGTTTTCTTGCTATGGGGTTTTCGTCACTGAGAGCAACTGCTTCCAAAAATTACTGGCTCTCTGTGGATTAGCTCATTTTTCAGTTGTACACAAATCTTCTCATTTTATACTTCAAGAAACTTGGAACCACAGTCTTGACTGCAACAGGCTGTGTGAAATTGTCCCTTACTGCATCCTGTATGTTGCCAATTACTATGTGTATTTGTACGTGCCAAGGTTAATTAAAACAAGCCACCCAAAGGCACTATGTTGTTGTTGTTGTTGTTTTTTAATTTTTTTTTAGGACAGATGCTGGATGCTCTGGAGAATTATAATCTGAGCAATAGATCTCTTGTATACTTTTCATCCGACCAAGGGGCTCATATTGAAGAAATCTCTAGCACTGGAGAAGTCCATGGAGGTTGCAACGGTATATATAAAGGTGAACATTCTCTGATGTTTTTTGTTTGTTTTTTTCTTTAATTGTGTCAGAAAATATTGTCTTGTTTTTCTTCCAAATCTGTAGTATACTCTAGGGTCAAAAATTTCAAAATTCAATTTCTTAATAGTAAACTGCTCATGACCTTCACACTAAATCCAAGCATAGACAGTAAATATAATGAGTTAACTCATCAAATACAGCAGCTCAACCAGAATATGTCTCAGTGAGATCTCTGTGGAGTTGTATTACTATCAAATAGACTCTTGAACTGGCTAGATACCTAGCTTTCAAAAGGTGTTAGTTCATAGTACTTTACTATCATGGATGGACAGCAGAACAAAAAGGGAAAAGTATTGTTTGTGAGCCATGAGAAATCACATATAGGAGCTTAATACAATGGAGTAAGTGGGAATCACACAAAGAGATGATAAAGAGGAGAGGACTGGTATTGTGTTTATTGCAGAAAATGTAAAAATAGAGAGGTATGTTAAAAACTAAAATGAGAAGTTGGATTTAGTTCAGGATAGGCAAATTCCACAACATCCAGAGAACGACAAGATTTCAACAAAAAAGTCAGAATTGAAGAAGACTGTTTTCAAACTCATGCTTACCTATTAAAGACCAATTTGGAAATGGAAAAACTTTAATTAGGGAAGTTTTGTTCCCTCAGTACAGATCTTAACTGTACTCCGTAATCTATACTCCAAAATCTATTTGCTCTGTGAAGAACTGGAATGTGTTTAATGTCTACATTATTACTATACAATTTCTCCTTGTGATATCACCCAACCATGCTGAAAGGTAATGTTTACTGCAGTATGGTGATCATTTAGAAAGAAAATCTCTTGCTTAGCAAACAGCCTTGTTTTGTCAATTCTGATATGTCTGGTTAATATGATCCCTTCAGTCAGCAAGAATGTAATGCGTGGCTGAATACTTTTGAGAATGTGTTTCCATCATAGGAATAAACAAAATTATTGTCAGCAATTTGTTTTTGACAAAGGTAGAGAAAAAGAGATTATAGAGTGAGAGGAGGAAGAGTGTAAAGATGCAGGAATTGTGCTTGGTTGCATGGTTATAAAATCTGTTTAGGGACTGGCTATTACAATCAGGTCTATCAGGTTAGGTTTGGCCAGGGATTGATTTTACAGAACCATAAAATCACAGAGCAATTGAGATTAGAAGATGCCTCTGAAAAGTTTCTAGTTTTACTCTCTGAAGAGCAGAGTTGGCTAGAGAGGGTTTCTTATGGCTGTGACCTGTCAAATTTTGAAAATTTCCAGTGATGAAGACTCCACAAAACCCTCTGAGCAACTTGTTCCAGTAGGCACTGGAGCACCCTTGCCATAAAAATACTTTTTCTTATATTTTAAAGTAATTTCTTATGTTTCAGTTTGAGTCCACTACCTCTTATCCTGTCCCTGGGCACAACAAAAAAGAACCTTATTTCATCTTCTTCACTTAGATAATTCCATGTAAAATACATGCATAAGACCCACCCCCACTCAGCTTTCTCTTCTCCAGGCTAAACAGTCCCAGCTATCAGCCTCTCCTCACATGTTGGAAGATTACATGTAAACCGTCCAATGCCCCATCCCTGGAGACTTTCAAGGAGAGGCTGGATCAGGCCTTGGGCAACCTCATCTAGCTGCGGATGTCCCTGTTCATTGCAGGGGAGCTGGACTAGATTGCCTTTAAAGGTCCCTTCCAACTCTAAGATTCCATGATTGTATTAAACTACATTATCTTTCTCATGGCTCACCTTTGAACTTACTCCATGTCCGTATCTCTTCTGTACTGGTGATCCCAGCAATGAAATCAACACTTCAGGAATGTCTTATCACATCTGAAAAGAATGAAAGAATCACCTGTCTAGATCTTCTGTCAACATTCTTCCTACTGCAGCCAAAGATACTGTTGGCCTTCAGTGCCCCAAGTCTACATTGCTACCTCGGATTCAATTAGTCATGTACCAGGACCTGCAGATATTTCTCTGCGAAGATGGTTGGTCCCTAGCCTTTTCTGGTGCAAGAGCACAGCAGGTTTCTTCACAGATGCAGGTCCCTTTGCAGAACTTCATGAGTTTTCAGTCAGCCAATTACTCCATCCCATCATGGTTCCTCTGGATGACAGCATGATCCTCTGTCTTGTAACATCTGCAAAACTGCACAAAGGAAGAAAGATATATAGAGTAAGCAATAACAACACAGTAAAGTTTTCAAGTGAAAGGACTCCACTCCTTTTAGTCAGTAGGCATCTCTCTGAAAAATGACCCTTGGATTTTAAGAGGGCCACAAAGGAATTGGTACACAAGCAAAACAAGTAGTGCTGAAGTCATGAGGTTACAGAGTATCAGATGGATTCCCTTGGGTTCACACCAGAGTGAAATCTATCTTAAACATTAGCACATAAGCCTTACATGGTGCTTTAAGTAATTAAGGAACCATATGGTTACATATCTGTAGCTGAAGGCACAGCCTGAGGTGTTTTAGGAGCTCTAAAAAATATTTGCCTTCTAGGATGCCAGACATAAGACAGAGGATAAATGATGACAAGAAAGAAAGAACACAAATACACTGGGGAATATGCCTTCCTGAGGAACAGTTTGATTGAACGGAGTAGTTTCTATTAAGCTATGCAGAATTTTGTATTCATACTTGCAGAAAAGAGAGCAATTTGAAATAGATCTTATCTGAATTAATAAAAATCTGATTGATAGGGTTATCATGGGAATAGTATGCCTTTTGTTTTTAAAATGAATTATACCATGGTTTGTAGTTGCCTCTTATGCTATACTGGAAGTACTACAATGTACTATGGAAAAAAAATAATTGCTGAGTAAGAAACAAAATAATTATTGTATGAGTGAGATTCTTAACAAAATAAAAAAATTAAGAAAGACCTATGCAATCAGCTGAGTATACATCTACAGTTTTAAAATACAAAGAACTCTGTTTTATCTTTCATTGTCACCATCTCTGTATCAGCCCTCAATTTAACAAGTATATTAAGAATAATTTGCAGAAGAGTTGAAGTGGAAACATTCAATTGATTGTGTAATAAGCAATTTTCATGCATAAGGATTTATTCACATTAGCAGTCAAGTGTTAAGGCTCTGTACATCTCTGGTGGAATTAGTGAAAACCAGACCTGTGAAATATGCAAGTCTCAGACACTGTTGTAACAGTGTGACTGAAAAAATAAAAAGAACAATCCCTATTTGCTTGTGTGCATGCACTAGGAGCTTTATTCATTTGCAAAACCGGGAGACATTTGTGTCTTTCCTCCCTGCCTTTGCTAAATAATCTTAGTTACTTACCTTTTTGTATATGAGTGCTGAATATGTGAATATGAATCAAGACACTTAACCTTTTTGTCAAAGCTGGTGCACTATATTCAGCAATAATTGTACTGCCCTAAATCAAAAGCTCTCAACAGATATCCACAATTTGTACTCACTAATTTGTCTTGATATGCAGCCAAATCAGCACCAATATTAAAATTTAAGAGGAGTTTGGAGAGTTAGGCTTTCACTGCAAAGACTGAATGCCAAAAAAAAATATTATTTGATGTTATTATTAGTCTAGATCCTGACTGTGGAAAGGTCACTGTAAATTTGGACATCTCTTGAAATTAGAAACCAGAACTAACATAGTGTAACTAGTTGATACCTAGTGTGATTTTCTAGTGTCCTTTTTTTAGAAGATATTATAAGGTAATACTGAAGTGATGGATTAAAACAGAGGGACCTCTTTCCAGTTGCCTTTTTCTGACAGATGATAAAACCAGAAGCCTCAGAGGAAGATGCAGGAGCTGTGCTTCACTTTTTCAGAGAAGACTTCCAAATCCTGAATAGTATGACCTTGGTTTTAGACACAAATCTTGACAATTACGATTCTAGAAAGGCTTTTAGCATTAAGTATTACAGTTTTTCATCATGTAGGTATGAAGGTCTACTTTGAGTTTAAATTCTTTAGCAATGAAATCCATATTAAAGAAGACAGTTACTGTTTTGAAGTGGGACAATTTCAGATTCCATTAAACATCTCCTTGAAGTGTAATATTTCTTCTTTGATAATGGAGTAATAAGCTATTATATCTTCCTTATCTTACCTTTCTTTTCTATATTTTCATTCTGCCTCTTTCCCCTTTCCCCTTAATACTTCATTCGGAAAAATATTGTCTGGTTAGTGTCTGCTCTGTTTTGACTGATGCATTGTCCCTCGCCCCTAATTTCTTATTGGTTTTGGTTGTTGTCTTTGTTTTTTTTTTTCTTCTGTGGAATATTTCTAACTGTATAATACATTTTCTTGAAATATCCTTTTTGTGTTTTCCATGAATATTACTATCCATTTATCTATTTAATTTTTTTATTAGCAACTTCATTTTGTATCCCACCTGCTATCTTTTTATTGTATTGATTTCAAGTGTGTTTTAAACATAAGGCTTAGCATAGGTCCATTTTATTAGATGTACAGTTAAGGTTACTGTACAATAACTAAGAGCATAGACTCTAGTTCAGTTATTTTTTCTATAATTTCCATTGTGCTGCAAATAGTCATATAGAATTTGAACTTGCATCTTGTTTCTTCTTCATCCCTCTTGGCGAGCAGTCTATTATCTTTTCTCCTAAATTTGGCAAATCAGTGATACTCTGTGTCATATGTAGATTTTGTTCAGTTTTACAGCTCTCTCCAGTTCCAATATGGTAGTAAATGTATTAAAATAACGAAGGACATAGTACAGAGTAGCATCAAGATACCTTACTATTTAGTTTTTTTGCATGTATTACAATAAAGCTGTTTTACATCTTTTTTTCCCTAACTGTTAGTCAGATTTTGATTCATAACTTTTTGTCCCCTAGCCCATGTTTATTATTCCAGAAAGTTTTCTTGAAGGTCCTTGTCACGGATCTTTTGAAGTTTTAAATGTAGATATAGCCTCTGTAGCAAAAATGGAATGACTGTTTTAGTAAGATCTTCTGCCCAACAGCTCAGGATCTTCTGAATGATTCTTGGGTGCACACTTGATAATCTACTTTCTCCTAGCTTCTTAGTGTTTTTAAGTGATTACTTTCTCTTGGAAATGTGTCAATTCCTGTGAACCTCTTTGACCAATAAGTCCTTTGCTTCCTTTAGGCCCATTAGTTCCTTTGGAATCCTCCAGTTCATGATACACAGTGAATGACACCTGACAAAACCAATATTCTTACTGACTTAGCCCCTGATTTTTCAAATGACATCTATTATAGATCTGTTAGTGTTAAACACGGACCAGTGAAAAGAATTAGCTGATATTTTTATTGAAATTGATACATTTTCACTATACTGCAGTGACCAGTTTATTCAGCAGTGTTTATGTTATTGGTAAACCTTTTCCTTTCTGTAATTCACAGAGAAATCGAATTGACCCTTATTTTGGCTGCAGAAGCTGTGCCAATAAATATTTAGTAATATTAGTTAAATTTTCTCTTTTGACTTTAATAAGAGCAGGCACTGAATTTGTTTCCAATGTACTGTATTTTTCCATTCTCTGAAGTGGTTCATTTTTTTTTATTATTTTAATTTTTTTAATAATCCAGCCATCTTGTAATTTTGACTGAAACAGTAAATATCCTGTGGGAGAATTTCACTTATTTAGAAGAAAGATGAAGTTGATAATATGTCCATATGGTCTGTATCTTATTAGTTTCACCTGTACAGGAACAATTCAAGTTGAAAATTAACAAAAGAACTATGAAAAAAGGATTGAAAATAAGTGTAATAGTGAGTATGCATGCAAGTAAAAACAAATAGTTACTTGATACTTTTGTAAGGTAAACAATAATAACAAGATCTGATTATCAATATTTGTAGTGGAAAGTCTACAATAAGCAGGCAGGCAAACAATTTCCTTGTATTTTCATTCAGAATAAAAATATGTTTTGAAGAGTTTGTTTTTATATGAATTCAAGAAGGAATGAAAGGGTAGCATGGTTATAATCCAAGTGATCTAAAAAAAGTTCTTTCAAATACTTTTCATAATGCATCATTCAAAATATTAGTAGTGATATACCACGGAGTTCTCTTTTGTATATCAACTTTCATACAAGCTCTATTCCCAAAGTTAGGTAATAGCAGTCAATTTAAACCAGAGGGAGGGGGAAAAGAGATATTCTTACGCCTAAGATTTGAGATGTGGTTAAAATGGAAATTTGAGATCATGTTGTGGATGACTGCAGAGTTATGTCTATTGCTTGTCTGCTCCCGCAGTTTTCAGAAAAAGGTAAACGTAGGCTGTTGTTCAATAAAACACTAAAGGGTTCAAATACTCAGAAAGCTTAGATAGCTAAGCATGAAAATACAGCCTGGGGTGTTTTATGCTGTTTTAAAAACAGTTTTAGAATAATTTAAAAGAAGAAAAATAAAATATTGCTACTCTGCCTAGAGTTTGCCAGGCATACAGACTGCTAAGGTATTGCCTTTTCTCTGTCTCAGTGTTGCTGACTCCAAGCAAAATAGAAAACTAATGAGTTAGTTAGATTTTGAAATAGCAAGAGATTTTATTTTTACATAATGACCTTTTGTGAAATTTTTATTTTTCTTTTAATATTTCAGCTGTTTGAATGTTTGCTTCATGTTTCAAGCATCAGTGTGAAATCTTGATTTATTCTGTAAGGAAAATAAAAACAGACAGCTTGAACATGTAACAGCTACAATTTTAAAGACAACATATATCAAAATTTTCATACTCACTTCATTTCAAGCAAATCTAGTGATGTCACTAAACAAAGTTTTAGAAAAGAGGAAAACCATGTAGGCATAGATAATAGAATACCGTCTTCCTTAATAACCTGTCATTCCTGCCCTAGTTCCCTGCTATTTTTCTATCTTCCTAATATCTCCTCCAGAGTTATAAAAAAAATTATGCTCCAATTAGTCTTTTCAAAGGAAAACAGTCTCTTCTTCATTGAAGTACACAAGGAGATAGTCCTACTGTGGAGTTTATTTTTGCTTTTTGTATCTCTCACTAGGCAGTCAGAGTTTGCTGAGCGCTCTGTTTGTGCTGGGGTTATTTGGAAGTTTTCTATCTATCTCTATAATGATTTGGGAAAATTGTACTGTGAATTTAGTATCTCTAAAAGTTATCCAGTGTCTTGGGTTTAAAAGTTGCAATGTGTGTGGGAATGGATTTCAACACTTACCTTGAAATTACTTCAGATTACACAAGACAAAGATCAAAGCAACAACAAAACTAGAATTTATTTAAACAGTCCAATCTACAAAACGCTGTTACTAGGTTCAGACAAATGTGCAGAAGTAAGAGGAGCACAGTTACCTTTAGAAGGTAGATACGCTCTCAGAATTTTCTCCATATTGTACAGCCAACAGGTTGTTGTGATGTTTACACAGAACTAGAATCTGGCTCATCTGGATACATCATCTTCCTGGGATAAATTTTCACTGAAAAAAATATTTTAATTTGTAAACATCTATAATTTAATATCCTTTTCCCGTATTCATGTTCAGACTTAAATACTCCTGCTCAGCAGGATTTACTGTGATTCATAAGTCAGCTGAGATATTAACCTTGACACTTTCCTGCTGGGTAACATACAATGCCCACCTTGCTTTTGAAGTGTAAATGACTGTTGTACATGGATGAGTAGAGACATTTTTTGTACAAAAGGTGAACAAAGTTTCTTGACATCTATTTCATTTTTGAAGTAACAGTATTAAATATTTATCATACTACCACTCTGCTAAATGGTAGTGACTTAAAGCCAAATAACATCTTTATAAATTTAAAACTACATTTTCCTTAGGTAGTTATCTTGAAAGTCCGTTTTCCTTTAACAATAATTTAAACAAAAATAATCTTTGCATCTAATTTCTATACTTTTAGAATAGATACCCATGTAGTTTATGGTGAGGAATTACATTTGATTCAGTGGCAGATGATATTTAAGACTGCTCTGAAAGAATAGCCTTGTTGAAATCAGAACTTGCTCCGCTTTCCAAGAACAGCTTAAGCTAAGAATTTTGCTTGTTGTAGTGTTTTATATTAGAAGGATTATTTTTTTTTTAATGTCAGAATAATAATTAAGTATGTTTTCCTGGCCATTTTATTCTATATATTCAGCATTACATGTTTTGATAAAACCTAACAAGAAAATATGCAGTAGTGTATTATAATAAAAAATCACAAGCTAAAAGATTTCAGCCACAAAACTCTTTCCATGTAGAGTAAACAGCTATGAAGTTGCCATCTTATCATTAAGCAATGAAAAAATTGTAGGAAAAGAAATATCCATTCTTAATCCTCCAGTGCAGAAACAGAAAACATCATGGAGAAGTCAAGACAGGACTGGGCTTGACAATGAAGATCTGAAAGTCCTGGTGCATTGAAGGTCTAAGCCACTCAGGAAACAGAACAATTCAAACACTTCATTGTGATATTTTGTTTTATTAATGAACTAATTTTTACTTGGAAAGTGAGAAACAAATATAGACTTGTAATATTTGAACCATGAGTTACTGTTGGCTTCACTTATTAATGTGATTTCAACACACACGTTCCATTCTATATCTAATTCTAATATAAATTTATATTTCTATTTCTAAAAGAAATTTCTATTTCTAATAGAATTTCTAATAGAATAGAATTTTGATTCCATTTCTAATTTCTATTGTTATTATCATTGTAGTAAATTTCTTAATAGTTCATTTATTTAGAGAATTCAGTAGCATATTTAAATTGATCGTTGTACTTAAAGGCTTTTGACACAATTTTAATAAAATATCATATATATTTTCTGGTTTTATACTTTTAGATAGAGTCATACTTCAATTTATTTTGATTCCTGTTTTTTAGTTATGTCTGTATGTATCTGTAAGATTCGTCTACTTGATCAAATTTTCTGTGAGGATTTCTGCAAGATGCCTTTTTATTTCCCACAACCATTATTTATTTATTTATTATAACTAAATACACTTTATAAACTCTGTCTAATATATAATAGTAGATTTACTATAGGAAAGATTCTGATTGTAGGTGGGAAATCTAGTTCACTGTACCTAGCAAGTTAAAATGCATTTAATGAAAAACTACATAGATAGATAGCATGCTATAAATGGCATCTTGTGGGGCTGTGTACTATTTTTCTAAGAAGAAAATGTTGTCTTATCAAACACTTTCTTTTTCAGGTGGAAAATCAACTAACTGGGAAGGAGGTATTCGTGTGCCAGGGCTTCTCCGTTGGCCTGGAGTGATACAGGCTGGCACTTATATTGATGTTCCAACGAGTAACATGGATATTTTTCCTACCATTGTCAAACTTGCTGGGGCACAGTTACCTTATGACAGGTATGTATACTCTGTAGTTATAAACAGCTAGAGATCAGTATCAAGCATTAATTATTTCCCTTTATTTTGTAACTGTTTGGGGTTTGTTTTGTTTGTTTGTTTGTTTGTTGTTTTTTCTTTTGCTGACATCATTTGTAAAGATCAGCTCTGTGGCTAGTTCAGAGCATTACAATACTGTTATGTCATTCAGTGTGATAAGCCTGCAGGAGAGGGAAGAAGTACTGGACAACTACAGAGTGAGAGAAGGCCAACAGCAACATATTGGCCTAGAATTATTTTCCAAAAAGCAAAAGCAAATGTATCAGAAAAAGTTCCACTCTATATGATTGAAGATGATAGAAAAGGGACCTGCAAGTTTAAATTATTTTAACTTATGAGTTAAACCTTGACCTACTTAGTATAGCAAGTCACATCAAAATGCTACCTATGCTTTTCATTCGATTTATTGTTTTCTACCAAATGAGTAAAAATAGTCTCTTAAGAGTCTTCTGTAGTCTGATATGAAACTCCACCAGACTTTCAAAATTCCTAAGATGTTTTTCTGACACTCCCACATCCACGTGTTTTATTTTCTTCAGGAGATATCCATTCTCATCAGGAAGGTGCACTCACCTAAATTCTATTGCCATCCAACTCCAATAAGTGGAGAAACCTGCTGCTACACTTGTGCTTTGAACACATCTGCTATGCACAAACAACTTTTGAGCACAAAGCATCCAGAATCCACATGAGGTAGATCAGTCATGAGCAAAGACACTCTGCTAATGATGATTCATGGAGTGTGTGCAGGAAATGGCAGGGCAGGACATGTGTAGGACATGAAAAACTAGTCAGACTTGCACTGAGACATCCCTTACAAACAGAAACTCAGTCTAACCTACGCAGTTCAGACTAGTCTAAATGAGAACAGATCTTATGCATTTCATTTTAATATTTCTTGAGTGAAGACTCAGGCTTTGATATTCTCATAAAACTAGCAGATGTGGACTATGCTGTGTACAAGACTACCAGAAATATATTACTGGAAACAACTTTTTCTGCATCAAGAATCTGTAGAACAGGTTGTATGCACTAGACATGAATCTGTCCTGCTCTCAACTTAACAGTGGCCAAGCTTGCAGGGGCAAAACCAGAGTGAATAACTCGGAGAACAAAACATGACGAATTGAAAATGTATCCCCCTGCTGCCAAGAATTTCACAGTCAGATCTAGATCAAGGCTTAAAAAAGTGGAATTTGTCCCCATCCCTTAGTAGTTATGAAAAAGGACTTATATAGTCATGAAAATTGGCAGACATTTACATGTTTACGATTTGAAAAATCTTTTTACAAATTATTGCTCAAAATGTTTTAAAAGATACTTAGCTGCTGATCTGTCTACCAGCACAAATGAACTTCATATGAAACTTCTCTTAAAATTTGTAATTCACACAAAGTATAAAATGCAGATTGTTATTCTTCTTTCATCAGCTGATTCCAGTGATTCAGTAGCTTAGTTTACGGAAACATTTAACTGAGTTGCTTACTATATAACTCCATTTCAATGCAAATTGACATGCTTTCTCAAAATATCATCAACATTGTCCAGCAGCAGAAAGAGAATTTATATGTGTATTGCTCAAAAAATAATGCCTCCTATTCATTTTCATGGAAACTGCAACGGATACAGAGACTACAATAACTATTTGATTGAGCAGATTTTAAGCTACAAAACACTATTTTTAAACATAGTTGTGACCATTAGCAATGGTCAAAAGCCTGCATGCTGCTCAAATAAAAATCTGTACCAGCAGAGGTGACCCATTGTTGCTGTTGCCACTGTTGAAACATACCACCCTCATTCTGCTCACATCCACTGTTTGGTCTCTAAATGTTCAGCAAGCATTGATGAATGTCAGTAGGAGCCATTTTTTCTGCATGGAGGAATTAAATTACACACATTTGCTTCATATGCACTTCCATGTCAGATACCATTTTGTCAGACTGCCTCTCTGCTGTTGCACAGCAACAAAAAGTAACAGAATATTAGCGGGAAGGTTCATCCTCTACTGCCATACCACCAACATTTGCCTCTGGCATTGTGGGCCAACATAATAAAGTAGGAGACATTAAATTTGGAACAGCCCTTGTATTTGTGTGTGCATATGTACTTTGTGTGTGTTTTTATATGTTGTTGGTAAACACTTATACATAGTTCATTTGCAGCTTTGAAATCACTAGTTCTGTGTTAAAATCTAGCATTCATAATTTACTGGACATAATTATTACCACTGATTCAGGAAATGCAGGCGCAGTGTAGCAGAGATTTCTCTGGTCTTAGTTGTTACTTCAACCAGACTACTTCCAAGCAAATTGAGCAGTTATATATTTACATTCAGAGGGCTGTGTTTTAGCAGTTTACACACATATATCTGATCTCATTCTCAGCAAGAAAAGTGGGAGGAAGAAGCAATAATTCCTCGTGGCAAAATTAATGTTTCCTTAAATAATGTAGAAATCAAAGGGGAAGTGCACCTAAAGGTTGTTTTTTTTTCCCAAACTGATCAATTGGAAGTGACCGTTCAAATCATGAGAGGTAGATTTCAAGAAGTGAAAATGCACAGTTATAACATCTTCTCAGAAGGGGAAGTTTGGATTATTCTTCTGAATTTGAAATGCTTTATTACCCAGAATTATTGATGGACATGATCTGATGCCTTTACTTCAAGGAAAAGTTATCCGATCAAAGCACGAATTTCTCTTCCATTACTGTAATGCGTATTTAAATGCAGTGCGCTGGCATCCAGGAAACAGTAAGTAAACTCACCTGCTCAAACTTTAAATGTTTAATATAATTGTTATTGCACCTTGAAAAGAATCGCAAAAAAGCCTTCAACTATAGTAACAAATAAATTGCTTAAAATATCTAACCATTCTTCATTGTTTTGTTCGCTTTTCTTTTGCTAAAATACACCTGTTTTCAAAGCCATGTCACCATCTTACATTTATTTATTGCTGTGCATTAATATTACATATGAAGACAATATTGCAATCTATTTTTTAAACTTGCCTGAAAGATAGCCTGTTCTGCAGAACAAAGTAGTCAAGGTTAACTGTTACATCTGTCTAAAAATGTACAGATAATAGGATGTCTTGCGGAGTAACAGCTTGAGTATGATGCCAACCTGGCCATTTTTACTACTGAAATAATGAAGTGTAAAAGTATCATTGAGTCATAGTCATTATTCAATAAATTAATTCAGGGTTATACATAACCTTTTCATGCTTTTTATGAACTAAATAAAGCCTTGCCTACTTATCCTCTCCTTCTTAACCAAAAGCTTACTGTTTCTGATAGCTTTGTCCAAAATAATTAGAGCATGCTTCCCTTCTCATAAAAATCTCTGGACTGAATGAAATTGTGTGTTTTTCACATATCAGTCAGCATTCTAAGTTGCTTACATTAGTGCTTAAAAATGAACATCTGAAACAATCCTTTGATGTAGCATTTTTGGTTAAGATAAATGTTATATGTAATATTTTCCCTTTTCCTAGTTTCAAGGCTAAGTTAGAGTGTAAGCCTGCAGATGACCAATAAGACCAGTTTTCCATCTCATTTCAAGTCTACAAATTAAGTCCTTTCCCAAAGCACTTAAAGAAAGAAAAACAAACAAACAAACAAAAAACAAACCACACCTACATCAGTGTTTTGTATTTACTACAACTTTGCCTATACATCTTGCATTTGATAGATAACCATAAGGAAGAACCAAACAATAGGAAAATGTGTTTATCTAGGGCCATTTTTTTAAATCTGTGGTTGGATGTAATTATTCTGCCTCATAAGGAGAAAAATAGGCAGAGCTCCAGGCGGGCAGAAGTCTTTTCTCACTAATACGCATTTGTGAGATGAAGTACCCCCTTATCTGAGCAAAGGGTCAACTTTGCTGAAGGGGAGTTTAATGAGAAATGAAGGGGAGTGATGATGAGGGACTAGTTTACTTGGTTTACTGAGAGAAAACAGTTTCAAGTGTGATTTTCCTTTTATACTTCCTCCAAAGCAAGTGAAACATAACGCCTATTCAGAATCTGGCAATAACACTGTCATAAGACTGGCATCATTTCAGAATGGAATCACAGTTTGTCGGCCTACTACATAGTATGAGAATAAGCAATAGTTAAATATTAATTTCTGCTTTCTTTTGTATCGGACCCGTAGAATTACTCTCCTTCAGTTTTACTTGTTCAATCTCAGATCTTCAGAAATGCCTTTTCAGTGTAGACAACGCAATCATATTTTTAAATATATTTATTGCAGTAAGCTAAAGTTTTGTGCCTGCTTATCTCTGTCTCGTGTGCTATTGTTGTATAGAGATAAATATACTTGCATTACAGCTGCATGCACCCTGATACTATCAGTGTTGCGAGTACTCATGGAAAAATGAGTACGGTTGTTTTTCTCTTCTGATATCTCAGCAACTTTACATGAAGCAACTGATAAGTTCGAAATGTATTATATTACCACTAGTGTATTAATTGTTCTCTACTCCCCCTCCACAGCTCTTCTTTTTTTTTTTCTTTACATCTGATCACAGAGCTCTTTGACAGGCACTATTTCTGCAAATTTGAAGTGCTATTATATGTTCATGTACGAAAATGAACACAGCTAAAGGAGTATGTATGACTTTTTTTTTTTTTTTTTTTTTTTTGAGAAGCCATTAATTCAGTCATTTAATTCAAACTGTTGGAGAGGTTTTTCTAAGCAGCAAAGAACTAAACTGGAAGCATCCTACAGCAACAGCTCAGTCAATATACTTAGGAACACATCCAGGAAAGCAGATGAATCTACTTTAATTGTAGACAGGCGGGAGAACTGAACAGTTTTCACTTAACCTCAGATAGAGTAAGTACATAAGGCTTCAGGATTTAGGTAGATTTTATCATCCTTCCTATGTTCACATATATCCATGTCTTACATACCTTGTGGCCTAATAAGTTCCACATTATTCCATGAGCACACACATTTTCCAGTATCCAGAAATGGCTGTAACATCTCACATTTGATACTTGTGTCTTTCCAATGACTGCGATCAAATAAACAGAACTCCATTCACAAAGGACTACCAGAAGTAGATACTTAATATTCTTAAGAATAGTCTTGAAAACTATGCCTTATGTAAGAAAAAACAGCAAATTATTGAGAAAAACATCAGGAACTATTATCTCTTTCTGTTTACTGTAAGAAGTTTTTTAGACCAGGAAAGATTTCTGTTGTTCTACGCCTGTATTTCCTAGACAGTTAACTACATTGATTTCAACTACTTTGAAACTGTATAAAAACATGTAGCCTATAGATTATGCCTGTTCATACAGGCCAAACGCTGAGTACATCTGCCTCTCACTAGGACTGAAGCCTCTCACAAAGCTTAGTGGAAGACACTGTGATTCTGTGGAATGAATAATCCCAGCTAGGGATTATTAGGACCCCTAATAAGGGTGTACCACTGCACTGGTCTGGTGGTAGACCCTTATTAGATGAACCCAATTGACCGATTGCATTATAGATTGATGGCCCCTTCTTCATCAAATATGTAATTAATTTCTCTTAATTTAAATAAGTGTATTTTTTGAAGCACAAAACAGCAATGCAGAAAAGAGAACTTAAGAACTGCATCAAAAGAAGTGTGACCAGCAGGTTGAGGGAGGTGATCCTGCCCTTCTACTCTGCACTGGTGAGGCCTCACCTGAAGTACTGCATCCAGATGTGATGTCCTCAGTACAAGAGAGACATAGACCTGTTGGTGGGTGATCAGAGGAGGGCCAGAAAAATGATCCAAGGGATGAAATACCTCTCCTACCAGGACAAGCTGAAAGAGCTGGGGCTGTTCAGCATGGTGAAGAGAAGACTCCAAGGTGACCTGATAGCAGCCTTTCAATATCTAAAGGGGAGCTGCAGGAAAGAGGGGACAAACTATTAGCACGTTCTGTGGTGACAGGACAAGGGGAAATGGCTTCAGACTTAAAGTGGGGAGATGTAGGTTGAATATAAGAAAAAATTCTGTTATGGTGAGCACTGAAACAGGTTGCCCAGATATGTGGAGGATGTCCCATCCCTGAAAACAGGCTGGATGGGGCTCTGAGAACCCTGTTCTAGCTGCGGGTGTCTCCATTCATTGAGGGGGTTTGGACTAGATGACCTTTGAAGGTATCTACCAAGTCTAAGGATTCTGCGATTCTATGGTTGAAACTGCTAAGGAATGTGTTATTTTTTATTAATTAAAGTACAACTTATTCTAAACATATAGAAAAAGAACATATATTTCCCATAAACACCTATTACTGCTTGTATTTCATTTTTTTTTTCTTCCCCCCCCCCCAGGAAGACTTTGTTTGTATGTCAGCCTCAGTTTGGGTTTTTTTGTGTTTTTTTGTTTTGTTTTGTTTCTCTAGATAGTCAAAGCATACGTTTAGCTTTGATCCTAAGGAAAAACTGCATATACCAGGGACTGAGACAGGAGCAAGAGTTCTGCTTAGTCAATCAGTCTTCTGTTGCCTGCATCGCTCCACAATTTGCTTAATAACTTTATCGATCTTTGATGTTGTTAGATTTCTACTGTCCTTCAGTAAAAAAAAAAAAAGAAAGAAAGAAAAATCCTTTTTGGCTTTATTTTTGAAGCATCGGATATAAAATATGAAACAGGGAAATTTGGTGTAAGTGAAATTTATAGTATTTGCACAACTTTCCCCTGCTTGCATGCGTCTAAAGTCTGACTTCAGCAGGTGTGCTTCTCACATCACCCAGGGAAGTTCAGAAATTTCAAAGTGAGCAATTACTTTTGCTGAATATTTTATATTTATATGTTTTACAGTCTAGACATTCTTCATAACCAAATCAATGCTCATCTTCATAGAAATATATTAGTTGGGTCAGTTACAGCATTCATAGTATATTTTTCCCTTCATCAGCCCCTTTGAAGGAGCATTTAGAGAATATGTGCTACATAACTCTCTTCTCAACCAACAGTTACAAATGTAAGCCTTTTCCTTCCTGGAGAGATATGAGAAAAAGAATCTGTCCCTTTCCTTTGCTCTCCTGTCTCAGCCAAAGAAAAGAGGCTAACACCATCTTCTTCATCTCTCTGATTCACTTTCATTTTATCTGATACTAAGAAATGATTCACATTCTTGAATTCGGAATTTAAAAAAGAATGGAATACCAGGCAATTTCCTTTGCTTACAATTCACATTTTTCTCTTATAGACACATGAGTGCTAACATTTGTGATAAGGCCTTGAAAAGGATAAACACATACAGTCCCAATTATTGGAAGATGATTTCTTCCTCTGAAGCCTGACAAATATCTGACAAATACCATATTGTAAGATCTTAAAACAGTGTCAGCAAAGTACTGTGATTTTCCATTTTCAGTGCATATTCTCTGCAATTTCCCGTTGTAGCATATAAGTACCAATATACAAAAGCAGCAGCTGTGAAAAATATATATATGTTAACTTTTCTTTCTGCTCAGTCTGGAGTAATTACTTACTTAGGTTTTTTAGTCATTCAACATTCAAATTTAAAACAAATCAGGTGTGAGTTCTGCCTTGAATTTCTTAAGCTAAGATGTCCAGAGTTTTGTATAAAGCTTTGCTAGTTATGTGTATCACATAATACTTTGGCCTAATTTAACATCACACATTCTTCTACTAGTGCAAATAGACTGATACTTGTGTACTTGCTAAAGCTATAATTTAGCATAACTGAAAGCTAAAAAATATCAAGAGCTCTGTCTCTAGCACATTAGTGGCCTATGAATCAGTACTATTAAAAATGCATTGCTATGACAACTTAATTATAAGGAGAGAATTCATCAGATACAGAGCAAATCTTCAGCCGAAGGGAACTATTGCATCTTTCAGGTTCCTCTGACTGTGGGCAAAATTTGAATTTGATAAGGAGGGAATACATTGTAACCCTGCTTAATAAACATTGAAAAATCTGATGCAGTACAGTTTGTATTATAAAGAAATAATAACATTCACAATATTTTGTTACTAATAATACAAATACTATAATATTTCAGATAAATGCTACAGTGACTGTGCTGGCAATGCTTTACATTTTTTACTTCAAAATGGGTTTCATTATTCAGTGGAAGCTATTTTTATTCCAAGAAAAGTGAGGAATATAAACATGTAATATATGTTTGCATTATTATGAAAATATTTAGTGACTTGTGTGCTAGATTTCTGTGCTAGTAAATGATTATAAAATTGGCATTTTAGAATTATTTGCTTCCTTAGGCTGAAATCGTCATTCAGTTAAAAAAAAGAACAAGAGATGTGCTATAGCAAGTTCAAATGAGACACAGTAGACCATAGAATCAAACTGGCACATCATATATATATAATGATTTTTAAAAGGCTGTGGAATTTCACTGAAAATCTTTACTTCAGTTTACATGAAAAAAATTTTTGTTTCAGCAAGTGAGGATAGGATGGACATTATTATTGGTTATAAAAATGTAAATACAGTATTAAAAATGATCTTATCTATCTATGCACACTTGTCTACAAAGGACAAAATAATCAGAAAATGTCTAGATCTAATATACCAGTAATCGTGAGGAAGACTGTAAAGCTATCAAATAAGTCCTTATAATATTTTTGAAAGTCTGATAAGTCTAAATGGTGATGTGCTCTGTTATCTGATATTTTAGCGAAGAATTTTTGCTGAAATTGGATGTTTAATACAGCGTAATGCCAGGTAAAGACTTTCCTCTGAACGCTGAAGCTTATATTACCTCCTTGAAAGCGCATTAACTGCAATCCAGAGGTATATCTTCAGTGCTGTTCAGTTTGAGGAATGCATAGTTCAAAACCATTGGTCAGGTGGTGAAAATGTGTCAGAATATTACCTCTAAAAGGAAGTTTTCATAAAACTTAGCTCTATCTAGCCTATGAGCATAGCTCTCGTGAAAATTTTCAATTAGCTTCAATTATAAAATAGAATGCTTTCAATTATTGCTTATTCTTAGTTTCTTGTATCTTGGGATCTATTACAATTGCTGACAATAGCTCAAACAAATTCACCATTCAGGGATTCTTTCTATGTTATTACAGAATGTATAGCTATTGTGATTACCGGATATTGCAATGCCCTCCAACATCCGGTTTTCCACAGTACTCCATGACAGATATTTTGTTGTTCATATAGGGGTGAGGACATCTTCCTGGTCATGTATTTAATGTTTTCTGCAGCATCAGTTGTTACACGATTAAAGCAATAAAACCAATGAAGACTATTTTCTATTTTGCAGGTTTTAGTCCTGTAAGTGTGAAAAATATACAGAATGTTTTTTTAGAGAGGTTCATCTCTACAGAACTAAAGAAGTTCATAATAAAGAGAAGACAAAGCAGGAAAGATTTGCTTAGAAGTACCATTTTAAAACAACTTCTAGTTTTGATAGGTACTGCCTTTTATGTGAGATGGAATTAAAATAATATTCACTTCTGAAGAAGTGAGAATAAGAAAAGGAATGCTTTGCATTTTTCCTTTCCTTTGAAAGGATATGTTACTCATACTGTAAGGAGTAGTGAGGGTTATGCTGTTACTGAAGAGAGCTCGCATTATTTACAGAATCATTCTTACTTTCATTTTTATTAATATCATATTGAGTCTTAATAACTAAAATCTGAATTCATATGCTTAAAGAACGCCCATTTGTGAACACAGTGTTGACATTTGGGGGGTTGGACTCGATGAGCTCTAGAGGTCCCTTCCAACCCTTACAATTCTGTGATTCTGTGATTAGAGAGTATTCAGAAGACAGAGTCTGGGCAGATACTGTAAACTGAGAAGCACTATGATATTCTATAGAACAAATTTGAAAATCTTATTTCTGCTATCAAATTTTCAGTGCAAGAGTAGGTAGGTGAAGCTAGTAGTTGTCTGCAGCAAGTAGAAATGCATTAGTTTGAAAATGAGATTTTGGATAAAAAATGGTGGCAATATACTTCTGTTTAAAAACTCTGCAGCTTTCTTGTTTGGCTCATTTTAAGCATTTAAGAAAGAGCCTTTCAAAAGTTATCCACACAGTTCTCTCTGGTGGCAGTGATAGGACCCAAGGGAACAATGGGATGGATCTGTGTGAAGGAAGGTTCAGGTTTGAGATTATGAAAAGGTTCTTCACCAGAAGGTGGTCAGACACTGAAGCAAGCTCCCCAGAGCAGTGATCATGGCACCAAGTCTGCTGAATTCACAAAGCATTCAGACAATGCTCTCAGACACAGGGTTTGAATTTTGAGTGGTTCTGTGTGGGGACACGGGTTGGACACAGTGATCTTCATTGTTACCTTCCAACTTGGTACAGTCTATGATTCTATTATTCTATCTCCAAATATTTTTTATTTGAAATATATTACTTATTGTTCTACCCTCTAATATAATAAAGAATTTGTAATTTATACATTTACTCAAGCCTAAGTGCATAGGTGTTTCCTGTTCTTCTGCTTGTTTGCTTTGTGGTGAGCAAAGGACGCTGGTGCAGATTAGTAAGGATTCAAACTGTCTGCAAGAATTCCAGTGGTTATCATTTCTTGCTTTCATTGCTGAACATTACAAAAGAAGATAAATTTAACAGAAAATTGATACAGGAAGTGACCATCTTCTTTTGCACAGCACCTTTAGAAGGAGAGATAATAATATCATGTGACCATAACTGGTCACATCAAAGAAATATTTTGTTGTATTACAATGAAATATCTTTCTTTTTTAAATCAAATCTTATCATAACAACTTCCTACCCAAATAAATGCTTTGAAGGGATGAGAAATAAGGGATTTGAAGAAGAAAGATTTTTCTATTGTCAAAAAGATTTTTGCTTTCTATTTAGAATAGACTTCTTCAGTTATAGTAAAACTGATGCAAGAAGTTTTGTCTGAGAGACCCATTGCACCAGAGTAAGACCATATTAAATGTCCTTTGACACAGACATTATACACACAGACCTTCTTTCAGTGATCATATAGTACTGCTTTCATCATATAAAAATAGCAACCATAACATACTCGTCTATTGATTCTAAGATATTCTGACCTAAATTAGTAATGTTCTTAGTGAACAGAGAAAGGTTGACAGGTTTCAGTGATTATAAAAAGGCAAAAGCATTTAAAGTAGCTAATTCAGTATTATTTAAACTTCAGCATGAATGGCTTCCTGTCAGATACTGTGTCATGCATTCATGACAGTAAAAACGAAAAAAAAGAGAAGTATCTTACAGATTTTTTTCTCTTTTTTTTTTTTTTTTTCAAATATACTTTACAGCTAACACTTCAGTAAGAAAAAAGGTCTGAGTTAGAATACTTATCTGATAGTTTTTTTGGTTCTTTTTTTTTTTTCTATTCAGATGGCTAATGGGAGTAAAAACAAATACATATAATAAAAAAATTGTAAGAGCAGCTAAAAATGTGCTGCAAATTTTAAAAATGAATTTCATCTTACCAAATAAGATAAAATGTGGCCCTTAAACAATTTCTAGAGCATTTCGCTTCTAAAAATGTCTTCCATTTACTGTTGCATTTGAACCTGCAGCATTCTGTTTGTTACATTCAGAACATAGCTCACATTCATCGTAGCTAAAAATCAGAATCAAATGGCATTTTTCATCTTAAGCAATGCTCTTCAAGGGTAGTCGTTTTTGCATGAAAAATCCACATAAAGTATCCTGCATGCCACAGCCTCTGCCATCCTATTATGCCTAGAAAATTAAGCAAGGTATTGGTTTACTGGAGAAATTCCCTGGAAACCTAACTGTCAAGAGTTGGATGAATTCTCAGTAAGTTAGAAAAGACCATGCTATGAAGCACAGAAAAAAATATTTACAGATAGATAAAAACAGTGAATGCTCAGAGAGTAGGTGCATGTGGACAATATTATGCTGGTCGTCAATGTGTGCCTGTGGACAATGTGCACTATTTAAGTGTAAGTGCTTTCTGAATGTAAGTCCTCATTAGTACTTCAGAAAGCCAAAAGAACAAGGAATCACTATAAATGTCATCAGCTTGTGAAAAGCTCATGTCTCAGTACAAACAATGATATTCCTGTTGATTTCAGAAATTCGTATTTGATTTCAAAGAATTAGGGGATACATAATACATTAAATGCATTAATAGGTTTATCTTAGCACAAGAATAATTCCTGAACACAAACATCCAAGTTTAGTTTCATGGTTAGTGTAATTTGTCAGTGGATAGAATAGAAACTGCAAACTGCAAAAATACAGGTTGTTTGTTCATCTGCTTCTGTTCATTCACGCCTGCCTTAGCAGAACTGCTAGGTCATTTAGAAGTTCTGGTGATGTCAAGAATACCAAGTAGCGCAAGACACCAACGCTATACAGAAGCAACAAAAAACTGACCTAGAGCACCGTGTAGATGTTTACAAGGAGTCTGAAATGATCAAGAAAAGGTACTGAAAAATGCTTTGACTAGACTCTGGAATTTGATACAACACGGATTTTACACTGCCTGTAGTTCCTGAGCATTATCAAAAGCCTTTTTCCCTCCTCCCTCACATTCATATAACAAAGTATTTCAGATCTCTAGATAGGAAGTGTTTTAATTTCTGCCTGTGCTTTTAAATAGTTTTATAGCATACTGATATTTGGGGGAAAATAGTAAAGGAAAAGAAAAAAAAAAGAAGTAGAACTAAATTCTGAGAAATATATTTGAACATTGGAAAATGGCAGGTTAAAAGAAATTCTGTTACTCATATTTCACAAAGTATTTTTGAGTGTGAGCTTTCAAAGAAGTTAATCCAGTTATAAGTGTTCACATTTTTAAAGACACGTGTTTAAAGACAGGAAATATGCAAAAGCAACATACTTCTGTGTCTCCTTAGCATTAGGTTAAACTTGAAAAAAGTTAACAAATTATGTCGCAGTGAAGTGGGAAAAATAATTATTTGAATGCAGGAAAGGATTATTCCACTGGTAGGTATTCTTTGAATTTAGGATCTGGCAAATGATTAGAACTAACAAGAGCAGTATGTACATGCACAACCGTCTGAGTATTTTCCAACTAATTCTTCATGTTGTAAAGCATATTGTATATCTGTGTACAGGTCAGTATTCCATTCACAGAGAAGGTTTATGGCCATTGCAAGAAAGCGCTAACAACAGTCAACATAGTCTTTGCCTAGACATACAAGAAAAATTGCCCCCAACAGTTGTTCTTTGTCTTTCCTAACAGATTTCAAGAATTTTGTTCAGTTTGTGGATTCATTGACCTCAGATGTATACTCACCCTTTGGTTAAATTTTATAATTCAATTGCTATGTATGACAAATGCATGAGAGCTCACAAGGTCCATTCTCAGGCAGAGAGAGGAGCAAATTTAGGAGGACATAAAGCATCTGTTTTCTTTGGTGATCCAAAGGTCTACGTGGCTGTGTAACACATCTGTACAGGGTATCTTACTCCTCTTCTGATAAAATCTGATATACACTTGGGAAGATAGTTGTAGAAGCCAACATTCTATTCTATTTTACATTTAGTTTTAGGGTCTTTTTATGATAGACAGGAAGAAAGTAGTGGTCCAAAATTCAGAAGTTAAAATCAGACACTCTTATGAGAATCAGCAAGACAGAGAAAGCCTTCAAAGTGAAGGTGAAGATTTGAGTGATAGGAAAATTGTTTTCCAAGTCTATCTGCCTGGCCTGATTTCCTTTTCAGTGTAGTTTGATTGGTCTAATCCTAAGTGAAATGCAGACTTCTTTCTATGTGCCCTAAGTGCCAAGATCTTGGGTTAGAATACTAAGTATTGGCAAAGAGAGTTTAAGCTTGGGCCTGTGAACTAGATAATCTCAGAGGTCTTTTCCAACCTTGGCAATTCTATGATTCTCTTTTTAGCATGATTGCCAGCCCATTAGAAACATCTTTGGAAATATAAGAAAAATTTCAACAACTATGTAAACATTACCTGAATCTCTGTATTTGAATTAATCACTTCATTGAGGTTGTTGCCACTGCCTGTCAATTCTTTTTTGGAGAACAGCATAGAAGGAGACACTATAGTGAACACAATAGGAAAATATATTATACTTACTATTGTCACAGATCTTTAGAGAGTATTTTGGCAAAGAAATCAGCTAAATGGAGAGATGCAGACTGAGTTTGCAGAGCTATGGATAAAAATTGGTTGTAAGCTTCAAAATCCAAAAAATAACTACCAGTATGTAGATGTTTGTATTTCGCAATATCCTTTGAGTGCTGTCATCACTCTTAAGTACTGTGAGAAGGGAGGGCATATATAAAATTTATATCTTGTCATGTAATGCCAAAAGCATTTTCAGTTGTCTGGAGGAAGTACAGTGTGTAACTGAATGCCTTCAGACAGCAAGCTGTTATTTATTCTATTATTCTATTTATTTATATTCCTAAAACAAGGGGTTAAGGCCATTACTCTAAGCCATAATCTATAGGAGCATATTCTATGAGTAAAAAGAAGAAAAAAAGGATTTCATGCTCAAGTATGTGGCTGTCTTTGTTTAACTCAACTTTGTAACTGTCTTGTGCAGAAGAGCCCAGACTTCATTGTGTTGCAATAACTAATAATAAAGGTTGGATTAAATTTGTGACATAAGTTCACTCTTCAAAGATACTCTGAGCTAAACTAGAATTATTACATTGAACAACAGTTAGTTAAAAATAAAAGAGCAACACAAAGAGAAGAAACACCACTGGCAGCAGTGGTCTACCTAACCCTCCTACAACTGAGTTTTAGAGATGGGAAGAAGTAGTAACTAGAATTCATTTTGCCATGGGAAAAAAAAAAAGAAATCCTTTGTGACCCATGACAGAGATAAGCTAAAAGGTTTAAGCTGAACTGTACTACTGAACTGTAGTCATTTTTAGGATGAAAATCAGACACCACCTGAAATCATAGCAATTTTGTCTTCTTACACATAAAATTCTAAGGACATATATAGTATGAAAGATAATGGCTGGAGCTTCCCAGGTCTCTTACTGCTTACTTTCTGGTTTGAGATTAATTCACTCCATTATGTTGATTATATCTTAGCTGAGCACTCTGGTAGGACTACTCTGTGCTGCTGAATCTCTCCAGTGGGCTCAAGAAAGGCTTTGTTCAGATATAAGTTCATGCACCAGATAATTTGAAATACACCTGGAGTTACCAGGACATGCTGGGTAGTATATCATGTAAATAATCATAGAATCATAGAATCACAAGATGGGAAAGGATCTACAAGATCATCTAGTCCAATCATCCTCCCATTGCCACCCATTACCTTTGCTACCACAGGCAACTAAACCGTATCTTGTAGCTTCTCATCCAGACAATAAATAAATAAAATTTAATAGGAGTTGAAGAACATTTGTAGATCCTTTCTTAAACGATTAGCTGAGCACACAAGTAGCCTCAGTCACAGATTACATTCTGCTCTGCTTAATTTAAGCATGAAATTAGTATTTGAGTTCTCAAACTAAAATACAAATACTTTGTTGAACTAAAGGCAAACAAGGTAAAATCATCCTCTCAGTAAATTCATGGGAATTGTGGTATTCACTTCAGAAGACCAGAACTCTAAAAAATGGCATGGAAATGAAATTTGGAACTGACAATACAATGAAGAATGGGATAGTCCAAAGAAACAAACATTTGCACCAAAATATTTGTTTAAAATCTAGCAAAAGTTTGTGAAAAAAAATATGTATTAGAAAAAGTTTCTAGATAAAACACTGAGTGAAAGGAGTGTGCCAATAAAATGACTTTGTCTTCAGCAATAAAGGAAATGAATTACAGTAGCACAAAAGTTACAATAGAAGAAACCATCTATCAAGAAAGCACTAAAGAATACATTGTAGGGAACAATCATGAAGTGGCAGGCAAATGAATTAGATGACAAAAAGAAAATTCATTTGAAATATCTGAAATGAGCTTTTGTTCTTATTTGCTACAACTGGAACAGAGAAAATGCATATATTAATGTAAGAAAGATATGAACACCACATAAGCGTCTATTCAGATGTACTTTAGCTACTATTTCAGAGGTCATTCAATGATTCTTATGGAGGAGTAAGACATTAAAAAAAAAAAAAAAGAAATTATGTTTTTAAAGAAGAAAGTTTTGTGGGTATTTTTGTTTGTTTTAAAGAAAAAAGTCTGCAAACTTCCATCGGTATTTTCTGGCTACCTCAGTTAAAAATAGGGACTTTAAACATACTTGAGAGGAGGAGATTTACAGTCTATGAATACTTTCGGGTCTTTCATAAGCAGCAGCACCTTGTAAGTAGATCTTGGCTGCCAAGGCAAATTGAAGATGGGCTAGAGAGCACTGGAGAGATAGAAAGTTTGATTCTCTAACTTGTGGTGGTGTCTTATTCTGAAAGTGACTACAGTAGAAACAACGCAACACAAATGCTTTTTACAGGAACCTCTATGATGTTTATGAAAGCAAATCTACTCAGTATCTTTGATTTCTGTCTGGTTATATTTGCATAACAAAGAAGCAGTTATGGATCAAAGGCCTAGTTTCATATTCAAGTCATAAGAGCACTAGGCAATAGCTATATAAAGAATAAAAAAAAAAAAAAAGAAAATTAACCATCTCTTTTTAAAAGCATCGTTAGTTATGATAAGGGAAACAAAGTACTTTGCAAGAAAATTGTTTATTGAAGAATGATGACTTTGATGTTATTGTATTACGGATGACCATGGAGTAAGGTTGGTCATCTCTTATCAGGGAGCAACTGGAGCTTCATAAAGTCAGGAACTACAAGTGACCCTAGCCATGGAAGTAGCCTCACTGGCAGCACCCAAGCAGAATGAGCAGAGCTGAGTGCTAATAACAGCTTCCATCAGTACCCCCTAACTAGGTGAACTGGTGATTCAGATTTAAAGTCTACTCGTAGTGTTCAGTCAGAAGCAGGAAGAGATAAGAATAGGTGGAAGAAAGGCTACAACCTCAGGCAGTCCAGAGATGGGGCTTGGGATTGGCACTCCTATGGCAATACTGATGACCTCGGGCTAAGATGAAATGGGGATCCTCGCCCATGGACAGAGTGCATGGATGGGGTTCCAACATCAGGCTGGTCAGGACCAGTAAGGCATACTAGAATTCTCAGGGTTCCAGCATCTCAGGTTTTTAGCAAATTCCAAGGCAGGTGTAAGCTTCTACATCTAAGCTAATCTGATCTAACCGTTATCATTAAAAGAAGAGAAATAAGCAGAATTATTCTCACCCTAACATAGAATTCTAACAAAGATAAAAAGCAGATCAGTGAGCAGTGGCATCTAGCTTTCATAAAAACATACATATTTCAGAGATCCAGAATTAGGTCTGAGATGACCGAATTGTCAAATTACACAGTAAATAGCAGTAGAGCACTGAGCAGTAAATCCTACTGAGTGCCTAAAGTGTAAAAAAGTGCCTTGCCACCTTTTTTACAATGTGAAAGACATGAATGTTTTTCTAAATGTCAAGAATGACACTGTATGTCTTTTAAAGTTAACTGGGAATTTATCATGTAGTGTAATTAGTGTCATTTTTCTTTTAAATCAGCAGAGGTTCAGATAAGAGCCTGCCTATAAATATGCAATAGATAAGGTAGAGAGTTTAGACTGTGTGGTAAAATACAAGGGGTGAATTGGTTTTGTATAACTGAATATCATTTTATCCATGCATAAGTGTCCTGAGAAACCTGACAAGAGTTGTCAAAGAAGAAAAGCATGGGTTAGATACAGATCCTGGTTTGAGTTATACTGGCATAAAGTGCTTTAAAGTCCAATTAAGAAAGCACCACTTAAATCTCATGTTCAATTTTCCTTTTAACACAGAACTAAAATAGTCATTTACTTCAGCTACTAGAATCAACTCTCCGAGAGGTGTTTTTTATTTGTTACAAGTAATTGCTGTTGCTGACTGGGGCACCTCTTACTGTGGAGGCATAAGGGTCCTTCCCCGCTATCACTTTATAAGCCTCAGCAATACTCATTAAACCCCATTCTTTGTCACCAGCTTTTATCTTAATGCAACATGCAGTGGCAATGTAATCTATTTGAGAAATCATACAGAAACTTGTAGCAGTCGGTAAGAAGTTTCCATAGATACATGGGCATATTTTTTTGCTGATGCTTACACATTCGCATGCTATAGTCTACAGTGAAGTGTTTGCTTGAGATTTCCTCAACAGAAGGCAAATACTGCAGATCACTTTTCTGTTTTTGAGGGTCACCATCCATGAAAAACATTTAAGTGTCAGCATAATGTGGATCTACTCCATTTCTGGACTGGTTTATCTAAACAAGCCCATGAAGGATTTCAAAAGTATCAAGTACCTACTTTGAAATAGTGAAGCTGTGGGGGGAAATACACTTTCCATTTTGGGATAACACATGAGTCTTCAGCTCACTTAAACCACATTTTTGTTGGACCAAGTGTAACCTTTTTCTTCTCTCTGAAGTGTGTCCTTTTACCCTTTATTCACCCTTTTCCCATCACTTTATCTCACTTTCCCTCCCTATTTCTCTGCTTCTAGCCTCACGTAGAGTGAATCTCTTTTGGATTCTCTTAATAGATGCTTATATGTGTCTTTTCTTTCTGATGCTGTAGAAAATATAATAAACTCTGACCTTCACAAGAATTTTCCTGTCATTTCCCTTTTCTGTCTTTTAGTTTTGCAAGTCCATTCATTTTCACCATTCTCTCAAGAGAAATCCTTTCTTTTCTTACAAGGTGTTGTTTTTTTGTTTGTTTGTTTGTTTTATTCAGTTTGCGTGTGTTGTATTTTTGTTTGTTTTGTTTTGCTTTACTTAACTTTTAGTTATCTTTTTGGCTTCTTTCTTTGTTCCTTTGTCTTGAAGCTTACATCATAACAGGTGCAGCTGAATTGGGGTGACTCAGTATGGGCATATTGCTTGGTAAATGTGAAATAAGGCCTGAAAGAAAAACAAACAAACAAACAAAAACATTTATAGCTTGAACAGAAAACACAAAGCTGTTTATATCAAGCTAAAGAAAATTGACCTAATCATCAGATACACATTTCTGGTACCAATATTTTAGGTAGGAAAATGTTTTCCTTGACAAACATGACAAAGCCTTTACACTATTTTCTTGTCTCAGTTTGCTGTCTGATGGTAGGACTAGATGGTTTTAGTGATCTTTTCCAACAGTAATGTTTCAGTGTTTGTGTATGGCAGCAGAATTACTGTGAAGCTATCCAGTACAGCTATTCATACACAGGGACATAGAGTGCTGTTTTTCCTACTTGCTGTAGCAAAGAGGGATAAATAATGTGAAAAAAATTAATTAGATTGTCTTAAAAATATTAATAATAATATACTTTTAATATTTATTTGTATTCATAATAAGAACATGAGCATAAATTCCTAGTTAGTTGATGAAGATGGAATGAAACAGAGATCTTCCCTGCTAGGAAAGGTGTGCTTTTTGCACCAGGTCTTTAGCTAGTGTTTAATCAGAATGACTTTTGGACCTGCTTGTGTGTTTTTTTGTTTGTTTCTGCATGAAGTTTAAGAAGTTTCTAATATTTTAAAACACTACAGTTTCTTCACAGCAGGTGCTTGAAGTGTGAAAACATGAACTGAGAGTTGACTAAAGTCACAAGAGACAAAGGAATTAAGGAATGTTGGGGAAATACAGTATCTGAAACAAAATATTTCAGATCGTGTTGCAAGTCGCATTAGATAGATAGGATAGATAGGATTGATGTGAATAGAACTGTTTTAAAAGGATTAGCTAAAGCAGGATTAAAGCTAAAATGAACTTTTTTTTTTTTTTTTTTTTTTTTTTCTCCCCTAGAGAAACCTCACTTGGTTTGCAAACTAAGGGGCAGGAATAGCTTCAGAATGGAAAGCATAAGCTGAGCTTTCTGGACACTAAACCACTCCCCATGAAAAAAAAATAACCTCAAAATTACAAACTTCAATTATTTGGATTACTTCATGCATGAGCGAACAGAGTTCACTCTCCAGAATGATTTTACATTAATTGAATGATAGAGATGATGTAACCTGTCTTCAAATTAATTCTAAGCTCTCTTCACTTAAGTTCTATATACAGTGCAATTAAAATGAATTCATTCCATTTACAGCCCCAGGAGACTCTTCTCTGATCTTGTTTTTGGTGAGAAGCAGATTTTAGCACATTATAGCACCTCGGAAGGGTGAAGCTTGTTTTTCATTATGCCTGCCTTCCTTAATCTGGAAAGTAGGAAAGTGTCAAGGTTGTTTCCCTTTTCCATCACTTACTGTCAGCTGGAGAGTAGCTGAAGCTCTCTGTGTCCATATTCCATACCGCTAAGGACAATAAAATATTCTCACTGCTTTCCTAAAACTAGTCTTCTATTCAAACTAAAGTATTCATGCTGACTGGAGAACTGAGAAATTAGGTTTGATTTTTGCATAAAGGTTCATACTGACAGACTGCTGAATTTCTCTGAAAAACCTTAACCTTAAACGTGTCCATGTGAAAATAGATAGTAGACAACTTCTAGAAATTTTCTTAGGAATAAATGTATACGAAAGTTCTTGCTGGTTGTATTTAAAATGACACTCTATGATATATACTTTTAGTGTTTATGTTTAATTCAGTATTTTGGGGAGGAAGGGGTTCAACTGCATTTATAGTACATTAATCACGTTATTCTGCATCACAAGCTTCAGTAAGCTTCTGTTTTCCATTCCTTTAAAGTATTGGTTTGGAAGAAACAGCTTATAACAACCTTGGTGAAACAAATTTAAACTTTTCCCCTCATAACTAGACTTCCAGTTGCAGCATTGTGTGTTAGTACACCTCCAAGATATCAGATAATATCTGTTTGTTTGTTTGTTTGTTTTGTAGTTCTAGTTGCTGAATACATGCATATTTTTTTTCTAAGTTTTCTTTCTGATAAAATCAGAAGAATCAAATCTGGGATTTTTTTTTTCTCCTTTCTTTCTTTCTCTCTCTCTCTCTTTCTCTCTTTCTTTCTTCCTTCCTTTCCTTCTTCTTTACTTTCTTACTGTTATATTTTGGACTGATAGTGAATTTGCAGCATCACATATTTAAATGATTCAATTTTGGAAATGAAAATAAATCTATCAAATTTTCTAAGTACCTCAGTGATTTCTAAAAGTACAAAGTATTCATATTAAACTACCTGAGTCACATGTAAGGAAATTTTCCTGAATTCACATTTGTGAATTCAACAAATTCAAGTTTGTCCTGAAATTTTTAAAATAAACCAAATTATATTCAGTATTCTTCAGCAGTGTACACAATTCTAGGC
Organism: Alectoris magna; assembly: GCA_030625065.1. NCBI lineage: Eukaryota > Metazoa > Chordata > Aves > Galliformes > Phasianidae > Alectoris > Alectoris magna. The sequence continues at coordinate 70,450,256 of CM060560.1, forward strand.
TACTGAATTTACAGAGTTACTGCTTATCATCATTATTACTTTGCATAATTCTGTCTTTTTATGTACACATACTTTGTATTTAAAGGTTAAATTCACTACCAATTTTCAGATAATTTGTTTTGAATATTTCATTAGCATTGTTTATCAAAATTTGATTTTATGCTCAAATTTTGAAAAAAATGTTTGGAAAGAGACATTTATGGACAAAGTCTTGGAGATGACCTTGGTTCACAGAATGGCAGAATTGTAGGGGTTGGAAGGGACTCCTAGGGATCTTCTACTCCAACCCCACTGGTAAAGCAGATTCCCTATGGTGGATTGCAACGGAAAGAGTCCAGTTGGGTTTTAAATATATCCAGAGAAAGAGAATCCTCAGCCTCTTTGGGTGGCAGCCTGTTCCAGTGCTGTCATTCACACAGTAAACAAGTTTTTCCTAATGTTGAAATGGAATTTCTTGCATTCCATTTTGTGCCTATTGCCCCTTGTCCTGTTGCTGGGCACTGTTGAAAGCCTGGCCTCTGCCTTTTAGATATTTATAAACACTGATAAGAGCCTCCCTCAGTCTTCTCATCTCCATGCTGAACAGTCCCAGGTCTTTGAGCCTTTCCTCATAGGGTAGATGTTCTGGGCCCCTAATCATCTTTGTGGCCCTCTGCTGGCCCCCGTATAGAATTTTCCTGTCTTTTTTGAACTGAGGAGACCAGAACTGAAAAAAGAACTCCAGATATGGACTCACCAGGGCAGAGCAGAGAAGAAGGATCACCTCCCTTGCCCAGCTGGCCATGCTCTTTTTAATGCACCCCAGGATACCATTGGCCTTCTTGGGCACTTGGGCACACTGCTGGCACTTGCTCACCTTGTTGTCTACCAGGAAACACCGGTCCGTCTCTGCAGACAAATTTAAACTTGTCTGATAATATTTGCAGTAGTTGCTTTGAGCTGTCTTTGCACCTTTGTCTTGTATGTTTGTCTCAATATCAGGAAAATAACTATATGAACCTTGCATTCCTGTTCACACCACTCAGGATGATTGCATCCACTTTATGTCAGATAGGAATTATTGTCTTCAATTTTTAAAGGACAGAAAGGACAAAAGACAAAATATAATCTGAATAGATTTCTCTTTCATTTTTGTCATCCTTAGCAAACTGGCTATGCATTGTTACATTCTTAAGTGTGTTGCTCTCCTGTTTCTTAGCTATATCTCTTTCTAATTCCAGTGGAAAACTGGTACATGAAAAGTATAAGAAATAATAGGTAGGAAATTACCAGTAATTTTGTTTGTGCCAACATTATCTGTCTTCAGAATGATGTTGATGGCTCTTTGAATGAACTGAAAATCACATGGACAATTCAACAAGTGAATAGACTTTTCAGCCAAATCTTTAGCAATTGTCTGGGTTACATGCATTATATTACTCAAAGTGATTTTTTATATATATATTTTTTTCCCCTGGTCGTATTTGTAATATCTACTTTATATAAGATTAGTAGAGAACCTAGAACTTCTAAATTACTCCAATCATATAGGAAGCAGGAAGAAAGGAGTCAATCCAGCTATGACAACAGTTATCTAAAGAATATTTTCAACTAAATTTGAACTTTAATCTGCTACTCTGTAAAAAAGTTGAAGAGTTGACTTTAGTTAGAATGTGATAGCATACCTTGGCTACAGAGCTCACTTGAAATACAGGAAAAGACTGTGTGCAATTTGCATTTGTATGTAGAGCTATGCCCAAAGGGTTATGCTCAAGTGAGTCTTAAGGAGAGACCAGCTCATCAATTTGCAATGAAGAACAGACTTGTTCAAGAACAACCAGATCTACATTGTAGATTAAATACAGTAAAAATAAGGTCCAGGCTATAACACAGAAATAGCTCCTATTCATTTCAAGTCCTTATCAGAAAATAGGGTATAGCCATCAATAATTAAGCACAGTGCTAGTATTACAGAGATGATATCCATATCCAGTGTCATGTCATCTTGGAAATATTAATATATTTTACTGAGATACTTTTATTTACCCTTCTGGCCTCTACCTGTCTATTGGAGTTCTGGTTGTCGATGTGATTAAGAGAGAATAAATAGATGAATAATAATAAAACTGAAGAGGAGTCTGTTAAGGAGATCAAATTCTTAGCAATTACATTCATAGCAGATTTGTGCAAACTAATTGCAACCTATTTTAACTTGAGACTATTTATATGTGCACCTTCTGTGACTTTTGCTTTTTTACATGTGCAAAGGAAAGTGGAATTCTGAGGACTGAGCAAGTAAAAACCTTGTGCAATTCACTGAGTAGAAAAATGGATGCTGAATATAGAAGCTGTGATGCTCTGGGAAAGGATCTCAAAGGATGCTCCAGACATCTAGCTTGCCTTCAGTGTTTTGGAAGGACTCTTATACTGGCTGTGAGGGAACCCTGACAATTTTACAACTAGGCTCAGTCAAGAAGAGAGATATAGTTATCTTTAAATAATAAGAGAGTCCAGATGGTTTGAAGAACAAAAGTACTGTTAATTATTGAGAGATTAATTTGATTCTTGTAGCTAGACTTCTGACAGAATGAGATTTTATATCAGCTGAGAGTAAGTGAGAGAGAAATCTCCATTTTTAAGATCTTTATACAGCTCATCAGCTTTACAGATTAGAAGTCCAATAGCTCTTTATGTCTTCTAGTATATTACACTGGCTTCTCCACAGAAACAGATACTGACAGGTATTGCTTTAGGTTTTATAATGCTTAGGCAATGGGTAGTTAAACTCTGCACTTGTGTTTTTCCAGCACCTCGTGAAGTTCCAGGTCCTCTGAAGCACCACAGTGCAATAGATGATTATTGTACTATTGTACAATTGTACAGTGCTCTGCCAAGGCTGTGTTTTGCACAATATAAGCATGATGTGACATAGCAGCATAGCTGACAGCATTCAGCTCTTCAAAAAACTAGCAGTGTAATTCAGACATGATATGGTGTCACATGTGTCTGTCTTCAATCCCGCACATGTTCTGCAACATGACAGATGCTCTAGATATAGGAAAGCCTGAAAATTTTTTTATTCTGTAAGGGAAAAAAAAATCATAGTACAACTTCTATGTTTCTGTTGTTTTCCCATGTCTTTGAACTTACCTATTTGAACCTATTGTTACGTCTTACAATAATTCACAGATCCTTACATTTATATTGCTGTGTGTATGAATGGCCTGGTGATACAGTGTCCAACAACATAAGAGTTGATGGAAAATTTGTTTTCAAAGTAATTCAGTAGAAGTGTTCTATCAAAGATAGGGGTATGTTAAGACAGCCTGACCGCAGAGCTCTCATGCATTTTTTCTGCCCTTCTGTCAAGGTGTTACAATGCACTGAACTGAATTCTCAAATGAAGTAAATATTGCATGGTCTACAAAAGCATGCAGTGCACCAATTAATAGTGCCTTTTGGTCTTTTCTGTTCTTCATTGTTCATCCTGACAATCAAACACTTCTAAAGAGCCAGAAGAAATGCTTAGTATAGAATGACATAGCTTCCCAGAATATATATTTTAAATCTCAATAAATGAAAACCATATTTCTGCTCTGGGAAATGTTCTGTGCATATGTTCAAAGATGTCTGAGGGGAAGTGTTAGATTGTTGACCTGGATAGACTGGAGAGTTGAGCAGTGAGGAACCTGATGAGGTTTAACAAGAGTGAATGTAGAGTCTTGCACCTGTGGAGGAACTATGGCACTCATCAGTTCAGGATAGGGGATGACCTGCTGTAGATGAGCTCTGCAGAGGAGAACCTGGACAACAGGTTCCCTATGAGCAGTGTGCCCTTGAGGCCAAGAAAGCCAATGATTTCCTGCAGTGCATTGAGAAGTGTGGCCAGCAGGTCAAGGGAGGTGATTCTCCCCATCTACTCTTCCCCAACGAGGCCACGTTTAGAATACTGTGTCCACTTCTGGGCTCCCCACATTAAAAACGATGGGGATCTCCTAGAAGCAGTCCAGCAAAGGGCCACAAAGATGATTAAGGGCCTGGGGCATCTCCCATATGAGGAAAGACTGAGTAACATGCGTCTGTCCAGTCTGAGGAAAACAAAACTGAAAGGGGATCTGATTAATGTTTATATATATCTGAAGGGAGGTGGGAGGCAAATGGATGAGGCCAGGCTCTTCTTAGTGGTGCAGAGTGATAGGACAAGGAATAATGACCTAAAACTTGAATGTAGAAAGTTCCATACTAATGTGCAGAAGAATTTCTTTATGGTAAGGGTGATGGAGCACTGGAACAGGTAATCCAGAGAGGCTGTGGAGACTCCTTCTATGGTGATACTCAAGACCCATCTGCAGGCCTATCTGTGCAACCTATTGTAGGGTACCTTCTTTAGCAGGGGGATTGGACTCAATGATCTCTTGAGGTCCCTTCCAACCCCTTCAATGTTGTGATTCTGTGATTATTATTATTTTTAATTTTAATTATGAGGAAACAACAAAGAATTCAAATACTAAAGCAATCTTTCAAAATATTATTGGAAAAGGAGATGGAGAAATGTTCCCATCCTGTCCAGTCGTGTCCTGTCCCTCCTCCCCAGTATGACTGAGCCATTGCTGCTGTTACAACCAAAGCCTCCAGTACCTGTTAAAGCCTGCCACACCTTATTGTCCGTGCCAGCAAGGTGCTCTCTGTTTTTAGAGCTGCTTACCTTGTAGTGAAGCATTCAGAGGATACTCCTAGACTAATGCATATAATGACCGTCACCCTCTAACCCTGATTTAAGTGCAGACTAAATGAACTGGAAGTCTCCATGTTCTGTCATTGAATTGGTTCCTTAAGGTAAATTCTCTTACAATGCGAAAAATGCCATAGGATAGAAGAAGCTGTAAAGAATCTTAAGGTCATTTACTTACTTTTAAATTCATGCTATGAACTGGAACTGCAGTCTGTGACTCTTTAATCCACTGAAACATTTATGTCTTTAAACCTTTCTTTAAACATTCAGTGTGATGTAGTTATAGCATGTGATGTACCAGTTCATTTCTGCCCTTCACAGACCTTCAGGTGCTTTCTATTCTGGTGAATGAGTGACTTGATTAATGAATATTAACCACCATTGCACATATAAATATTTAACAAGTTACTAGAGTAACAAAATTTCTGTGGACTTAAAAAAAAAAATCAGCATAATACAAAGAGTTTTTCCCCCAGTGTTTAAAACAAAAGATGTGGTACAAACATGTCTCTTACGAGGAAAAATTGAGAGACCCAGTGCTGTCCAACCTGGAGAAGGTTGGAGAAAGCTGAGACAATTTTAAATCTCTAATGGGCAGGAGTCGTGAGGATGGGGTCAGGCTCTTTTCAGTGATGTGCAGCAACAGAACAAGGGACAATGGGTACAACGTTCTATCTGAATGTGAGAACAAACTTCTTTTTACTTCAAGGATGATAGAACACAGGAACAGGCTGCCCAAACATTGTGGATTCATCTTCTCTGGAATTAATCAAAACCTTCCTGGATGTTTTCCTGTGTAGGGAATCTACTTTAGCAGGGAATTGGACTCAATTGTTTCCAGAGATCCCTTCCAGTCCATAACATTCTGTGGTTCTGTGTGATCTTTGAAAAAAGTTTCAGCAATGGGGCATTAAGGAAAGTAAATAAATAATGACTGTGTATTTCTGGTGTCTGTATATGCTCTGATGGATAGGTGAATGAATGAATTTAAGAATGAAAAGCAGATTTTGACTCTAATTATTCCCTGGTCTGTTTCTGGAGAAGCGTATTCTTCCCCAGCTGGGGAAGGCTGTGTGCTTCCTTTAAAATGCCTGTCTGTTCCTGTCTGCCTGATCTATTTTGTAACGCTTGAGGAGAGTAATAGCCATTTCTTGTTTATTCCTTTCTTGTTAAGCATTTTTAGGTTCTCCAGTCTTCTGTTCAAGATCATTTCTTGAAGGAAATGATTAATATTTTCTTGTTCTTAGTACAGGAATTAATTCTCGTCTTGAACAGTGAAAGCACTGAGTGAAGTTATTGTAGTGCAGGAAGTTCAGTGTCTGTACATAGACTATTAAGCAAAGTCAAAATTACCTATCTGAAAGATGTTCCGTTCCCACTTTACAAAGTAATGTCTCACCTAAAAATTGAAATACTGTAAAAGTTATGTATTTCTGAAAAAGCATCTTGATGCCTAAGACATGATCTCTTATAGCAGTTCCTATCATCACATTTAATCTCTATCTCAACATGTTTGCAAAGTAAGCACATGGCAGAGTGTGATGGGTTAATAACACAAGGAGATGAAAGGAGAAAAAGATAAAAAATGAAATCATTTTTATTAGCGAGATGAGAGTCATTCATAGCTCAGTGATGTCTAGATACGGTCAAATGGCAAAAGTACATTTTAATATATCCTGAAGAAGACAGTGTAATATCTTTGAAAATATTAACGTTTCTTAGCCTTATTTACTTAAAAACATAAAATTATTTTAAGTCGTCTGTAATTTAGTTAATTCAAGTTCTTCCAAAGGACTGAAATGATCATCATTGTTTCATAAATTTGTGTAGCAAGAAAATCACCGTATTTTGCTTGATTTTGTTTTGCTCTTTCAGTATGTTACAGTTCTTCTTTGTCAGAGGTTGTATAGAGAGACTGATTTATTGTGGTGTAAATTAGAGTTTCCTAAGACGAGAGGATTTCCAGTTGGTCTTTTTATCATTGATTGTTTTGTATTTGGAAACTGCAGGTGAATCTGTCTGGAAGGTCTTTTTCTTCACTCCAAACTTCACTCCTGAGGATTCCAGTGGTTGCCATGACTCTCATGTTTGCTTTTGCTACGGAGGTTTCATCACACACCATGATCCCCCACTGCTCTTCGATCTCTCCAGAGACCCTGAAGAGAAAGTCCCACTAACCCCAGAAACAGAGAGCCGGTTCTATGAAATTCTCAGTGTCATGCAGCTAGCAGTAGATAATCACACTAGATCTCTGCAAGCTGTCTCTGACCAGCTGTCCTGGAACAACCTTGTCTGGAAGCCTTGGCTACAGCTATGTTGCTCATCCTTCTTTCAGTTTTGCTACTGTGACTATGACTCAGAAAACAGCCTGCCAGAGGTGCATTCTGGATAAACGAACTGCAACATCCTTGTTTTCCTTCTCAGAACAAGGAGAATATCTAGGTAGCTTTAGAAGTCTTTGTTATATAGGATATACTGTCTTTAGTACAATATTACAGTAGAATTTCAGAAAATATGCCATAAGAATGAGCTTAGAAAACATCTTCTCTGACTTAATAATACAATAAATGGTATAAAAAAGGTTTTGCTGCCCTTATCTACAAAAGTATGCCTTTTCTAGAGGAGATCATTTTCCACATCTTCAGCTTCAAAATTGTTCTTATACACTGAGGAATTTACTTATTGTTTCTGTCAATTATAGCCACTAAATGCACACTCAACAGTCCTTTTCAGTATTATCCATGTCTATTTAGGACATTCTACCAAAAATTTACAAATAGAGATATAATGGAGGAAAGATTTGTGTGACTATAATTTGATGACTGATAGACAAGTAAAGAACAGATTCAACAAGTGTCAGTGATATCAAATAGAATCATAGAATCATAGAATTGCTCAGGTTGGAAAAGACCTTAGAGATCATCGAGTCCAACCACAACCTAACCATACTACCCTAACTAACAACCCTCAGCTAAGTCATGTCCCTGAGCACCACATCCAAATGGTTTTTAAACACATCCAGGGATGGTGACTCAACCACCTCCCTGGGGAGCCTATTTCAGTGCTTAACAACCCTTTCTGTAAAGTTTTTCCTGATATTAAACCTAAACTTACCCTGCTGCAATTTAAGGCCATCTCCCCTCATCCTGTCACCTGTCACCAGGGAGAAGAGACCAACCCAAAATAAGAAACAGGTTGCCAAGAATCTAATGTTGTATGTGCCATAAAAATGTAGAGAGCTATGTAGCGGAAGACCTTAGTCCATAATAAAATCATGCTCCCGCACTAGCATCATGTTGCATGGCATCAACCTTTGTTTGGAAAGGAAACCACTTCAAGTGCACAAAATGGGTGCTTAAACGTGCACCATAACTCTCCTGGAAAATATGCAAGCCAAATTCATACTCTCTCACTTAACTCACCATCAAAAACAGATCAATCAATAAATAAATGTTTAATCTCTGAGGTAGACAAACCCTGACGTTCAGGACCCAATTGCTGAAATGAAATATTTGGTCCATGCTTTATATCTATGTTCCAAATTTATACTCTAATAAAAATACACTATTTATTTACCATACAAGTTCTTCCACTGATAAGTGAAGTGTGGCTCACAAATAAATAGTATTTGGTCTTGCTTTAAATATTTTTGCTGTTATTTAAACTCCTTGAATGGGATCTACCATTTTCTTGGTATAAACTTGGAATAAACTTGGACTTCAATATTTACATTTTCTCAAAGCCAAATGTAACTCTCTCCATGTTCTCAGTAAGGCCTTTGGAAAGCTACAGTACTTCAGGGCTAATTTCTACATCCATTTTTATCTTCATCTTATTCAGTCACATTTTCTGTTCACTCTATAGCCAGGCAAACAATTTTCTTTGGCAAATTGTACCAGAGCAGAACATATCAGCAAAACACTAAAATGACTTGATGCTTGATAATAGAAGGTGACTTACTTCTTATCAGAAAACACTAGTTAATTCCAAAATTATGATGTATTACAATCTGTTTGTTTGGTGGTATTAGTGCAACACTAATGCAAAAGGGATCTCAGTTGATAATAATGCAGTAGCTTCAACCAGCAGACATTGAGGTTGTGACCCAGTTGTTGGGAGCTGCTGAAGCCTGTCATATAAAAATATATTGTGATATATGGTGTATTTCTCTCTCTGTAAAATCTATTTTATTTGATTCCTCTCCTGCAATTTCCTGTCTTGGGAAATGTTGTACTCTTTCCTTGAAGTCCAATTTTTGATATTTCACCTTGTGTTTATGACTGTGGATCTTAAGTATGTGCTCTGTGACCTCTCTGTAGCAAAATCCTATGTGTGCTGATGAAGTTAGTCAGTTCAGATATTTCCCCAATAGCCTCTCTGGACTGTTTATATTGTATCTGGAAAGCTGTCAGGTGGCCATTCATGCGGCATAATTCCCTCCTTGCTTTATTTAAACACTGAATGTACAAGACAAATTTAGTAAGAAAGATCCCTCTGGTTAAAATACAAATACTTATCTGTAGTGTTCATGACAGAATCTATGTATCCCAAATTCCTGGTCCCCATCTTGTATCCAAAGTGCTCATTAGTGCTGTTCCTTCCATGCCTGCCCTGCAGCTGGAGGGTAGGCCAACTGCAGCCAGGGTGGAGGATGCTCTCTCCAGTTACCACAGCTCTTCTGCAGCTTATGCAGTCTTTGCAAGCAAATATTCCTGATGAATCATATGAGCAAAAATATATGTTAGGTATGTGGCTGGAACTCAGCCAAGCCCACATTGGATCTCTTTTGCTTCCACAGTTTCTAGGCTGTGACCTTAACAGGGACCTCAGTTTATATTGTTAAAGACATCCACACCTACTTTTCATCAGGAAGATGTTATATTACTGTTATATCTTTACTTTTTGCAGGTTCAAGAATTGTTTTTCCTCTCAGCATAGCAGCTGATCTGTGCTGCCTGACTGAGATATCAAAAATGAGTATTTTTCTTCTGCTCTAATTTTTTCTTGAATGAATAGAGACTTTCTTTTATAGCCTCCTTGGGTTTTGGTGCCATCTCTCTGATCTCCTGTCTTAAAACCTTCAACCCCTCAAATGCTTTTCCACTTGTTTCTTTGCCACCAACTCCTCCAATTCGCTTGTCGTGTTGACCACAGCAGATATTTTGCCCTGATCTATCAGTGAGTAACAAGTGGTCTTTGTGAAAATAACTTGATTTTTAGAGCACCTTGACTCAGCAAACCTTCTACTTATTTAACTTCCAGACAGAATTAACAGAATTATAAAATCTAAGAAATTAAAGCACACCCAAGTTGCCCTGAATAATAAAAGTTATTTCTTGTTTGTACCACAAGCTTCATATTTACCAGAATTTAATTCAATATAGTATTTAACGTTTTGACAGAAACAATAAAATCTGAACTCAATTTTTACAATTGTTCCTTCAAGAAAGATTCCTTTAAAAATAAGACCGTATTTTTCATTGCAATGCTATTTCATTTAATGCCTAAAATAAACCTTCTCTGTGCTGAAAATGTATTATATCTTCCAGTATTGTACCTTCTGTTCTAGAGATAGCATGTCAGATCGTGGTAATTAAAATACTCTTCCTTATCTGCAAAATAAAATGAGAAACATGATATACCATTTTTGTTATGGCATTGCCTGATCTAATCTGGGTAGTTTTGTTTTTCATAACAAGTTATTGATGGGATATATGTGAATCACAATTTATTAGCAAGGAAGACATAAGGAGAATGTGCAACTGTTTTACTTTGAGACTGGCTTTCAATCTATCATTTAACTATCATCTGTATTGTAACATGGTGCCTGACAGTGGAATACATTAAACTGGGAGTTCAGATTTAGAGGAAAGTATATTCCTCTAGAGAGTTATTTAACAGTATCACGTTGTAGTTTATCACAGAATCCCTGTATGGCCCAGAGCAAGTCATTTAACTCTGTTTCTCAGCTCCTCATCTTTTCCTAAAGGATAACAGTTTTTCTGTAACTGCTAGGAATACTGAAAGAGTAAGAAGTACTTAAAGTAGTGAGTTGGTAAAGGTGCACTTTCTGGTCACCTTCTCTTTAAAATGCACAGTTTAAGAGATGGAAAACTAGACTGTGTAAAGGTATCCTTAAACTTCAGATGTGCGTGTTGGCTCTGTGCTCACTGTTTAACACATGTGGGGTTGGGGCCTGAAGCAGAGAGAGCAGATGGCTAAAAAAGATGCATACGGAGAAAGATGTCAATCACTTATTTCTAATTATGTTTATTCTCAGTCTTTCCTCTTTCAGCAGACATAGGACACCACATGGAATTACTTTAATATTTCTCCCTTGTGGACTGGATGTCGCAGGTTCCTGGCTCTTTAAAAACTTGGATGTTCTGACTTGCCTTAAATTACTGTGAAAAAAAAGAAAAAAGAAAAAAAAAAAAAAAAGAAATAAAAGAAAGGAAAATAAAGGAAAACACAGTCTTCTGGAGAGAGAGTCTTTTCAGTTCAATGAAATCCAACTGAAAGTTCACAGAGATCAAAGTGAATATGGTCCATATTCTTCACAGCTCAGTGAGAATCATCACTTGTCAGCAATATCTTCTCTCACATTGTAGTAATGTGAGATCTGGGTGTTCAAATGTGTGGACAGTGTAGAAGAATTTAACTTAAGATGTCATCCAATGTAGGAAAATAATTAAGAAAGAAATAAAAAGAGAGCAAGCATAGCTGCAGGAATGCAATGTTCTAATGCCATGTATGCTAGCACAACTTACACTGCCTTTTTACTTCTGTATACTGATCAAATGGGAGAGCACAATTGCTAAAGCATTTAATACTCTGGTTACACTCAGTACAGCTGTTGCCATTAGGAGACATGTATTAAAACTTTCTTTCATTAACTTTAATAAGGACATGCTAATTCCATACATAAGACAGATATTTGCATCTTTATTGTTTCTCTTTCCTGTGGCCTTACCTGTACACCATCAAAAATGTGCTTTGAGGAGCTCACTTTCAGGAGTACTCATCTTGGATGAGTACACTGCAAGCAGAGAGGCTGGCTGTGTGGGCAGGAGGAATCTGGCATAACAGAACTCTGCGCTGGGAGCCACCGGGGAGCAAATGTCATTCTGGGGATTTCTCCAATCTCAAGACAGAGTCCTACTAACTGCAAGTGGATTTGAGTCTATCAGGAACTGTGAGCAAGCAAAAGGAACAAGAGAACATTTGCTGCCAACTGGTCCCTGTCGTGCCTGCCTGCCAAATGAAAACTTGCTGGGGGCCTATGGGGATGCATGATCCCATGCTCACCCTGAGTCATCATTCAGGAGGTGATATCTTAATCTGAAGCTTCAGGGTGTGAGGAAGCAGCAGACACACTTTCTGTTCCTGGGAAGGACAGAAGACCTGAGCCAGACTCTGGGGCCCTCCAGCCTCACTGGCTGCTACAACTGCAGATAACTCAAGGAGTGCTAGGAACACTCATAAACCACATGGCTTTTTCAAATCATTCAGGTGTTCTCTGTAGTTTTTATTTGCATTGAAAGCAACAAGAATCATCCTGAAACTTCACCTACACAGCAGATAAGGGATGTTACAAGTTGTTCTTAAGACTATGCACAGCAGCTATGGTCTGTCAGCTCAGCGCTCAGAGCAATGAGTGTTCACCAACAAAAAGTCACTGTCTGTGCTCATGGAAAGAACTGAATTCCAGCCTCTCACTGAAGCTTGCACTACACTAGCTTGTTCAATTATCTTATGGTCACATCTTTAATTCTAGTTACAGTTATCAAACAGTGCAGACCTTGAGTGATCTTATACAGCTTCCTCTGAACATTTAGAAAGCATTTATTTAATATTAATCACGCTAGCTTGCCTGGGTAGAGAAATGTGAGTCTTATCTATAAAAGAGTTGTGCCATAGGTATTTCCCTTGGAAAGGAAAACTGTATTTGAAATGCCTATATGTCCAACTCAGTTACAAAAATAATCCATCCAACAATATTTTTTCTATGGTTACCAACTAATAATGTCTTTTTATATGGATAATATTTTATTGTACTTGATTTATTTGAAAAAAAAAATTGTGAAGAACTTATAAGGCAGAGCTCTTCATTTTGACACTTAAGAGAATTTCATATGAATTTGCTCTGTGTAATACTATTTATTACAGCAGATTAGAGATAAGACATCTCAAAAGCCTTATGAACTCAGGCTGGGCTGTAAGAAAGTATCTTCAGCTCACTATGATCATCATTGCTCTCAAATGAAACCAAGTTCCAAAGCAAAACAAAAAACGATTTTTAAAAATGATTTGCCTGTCATAGTGATAAAAAAGTCTACAAGAAGCTTGTACCATGTATGAAAAAATATAAATAAATAAACAATATTTATGTTTTGCACCATGCCATCTCTTATCAAATGAATAAAATAATTAGATTTAGAAAAGTGTTCTGACTGATCTGCAGTTGCCAACCTTATATGATCATATTCAATGCATTGGAAAGCAGCTGATTATTGCTACCCTTAAGATAACTGTTTAAGCTCCAGAGATACTGTTAGAATAAGAATTTTAGCTCCTAATATTTCAGTGTCTGATATATATAAAAAACATATTCATCCAGAGATGTCTCTCACCAGGCTTTTTGAAAACAGATTATGCAGCAAAAGAATTTACTTGGGACCACATCCTTCTCTTCTATGATACTTGATAAAAATAAGGGGAAATCCTGCTTGCTGCCAAGTTTCATGCCACTGAATGACAACTGTCTTTGATTGTCTTTCAGCAAAGTCTGTAGTGAGAGGCCATCCCTAGCAGCTCGACAGCATTCTGCCCTTTCTGGAAATTACTGACAATGAAGTGTTTAGTTAGATTTCAAGCAGTGACATTAATGAGCACTATGTGAAAGCTGCAGATTGACAGTTGTGCCTGTCAGTTTCTAAGTACTCAGTACCAGACTACATAAATAGAATAATAGAATAAATACAATAAAATAAATATTATTTTCAGAATGAATATTACAGAATAAATATTCACAGAATATTCACAGAATAAATATTATCCATATAAAAAGGCTGTATTAGTTGATAACCATAGAAATTTCAAATAAATCAAGTTCACATGTTAAGCCTGGGCTCAGTTTTAAATCTGTCTTGGGTTTCTCCATTTTGTCCAGACAAAGACTGGAGAACACAGTTCAGTTTAAAAAAATCTTTTTTGGCAGATTTTTTAAGACAGATTCTAGAGGTAAACCTTTTCTTTGTGTGAAGGGAGGTTGTTACACATTTTGATGTCGCTGTTCACTAAAATCTAGGTAATGGCCTTAACCTGTGAAGGCCAGAGTCTGGATCATAATGGATAAACATCTTGATCTTACAGTGTAACGACCTCCTTTCATGGAAAGAATAGGTTTTCATCCATGAAACTGTCTTAGGTAAAGCTGTAGATGGGTAGAAATTCTGTAAGAGACTTCTGAGGAACTGTACTTTACTATTGCCACAGTTCCTTGTATGTGTTAAAAACAATGCAAACTCAAACTGAATTTTGCTAATCATTGAAACGCCACACCTAAACCTTTGTCAGTTATTGTAGAGAGGCACCAGCCCTCTACCATAAGCCGTGGCTCCTTTTGTCCTGATTCTCAGGGTATAAACCTTTAGGTTTTCCAAAAGGAACTTTTGTAGTAGTTGTACTAGCCTGACAAAGCTGGAGGAATAGAAAATTTGGAAAGAGGTAAACAAGAGGATGTGGAGTATGTTCATAAACTGAGGTCTTGGGTGTGCTTCCAATCTCTGACACCAGTTATGGAGCCCAGACAGTTTCATTCCATCGTATCTAGCCTCACAGTGATGTGGCAGAACATATGGAGTTCATAGGTAAAAATGGACATGGGCCACCAATGATTACACGTCTAATTTAAAAACAAACAAACAAACATAAAAGATAATAATAACAATAATAATAAGACTGTGGATTTCGTCAGAGAATGCATTGGCAAGCCAGATTAGAGGAGGCAAGCAAATTATTGGGAGAATGAGGGATAAGCTCAAGATTTGTGAAGTCATACAGACTGGGAATGAAGAATATCACCCATCTTTCTGTTAATGCTGTGCCGATGGGTAGCAAACAATCATAAATGTGGGGAACTGAGAAGAGGATAATACTCCCTAGAGGTAAGGACACTTGGTTAGGTGGTGATGACAGCCTTGCTACAAAACTTCAAAACTGATTAAGTACTTTTAATCACATGAAGTACACAGATCACCTCTAGAGGAGAAAGAGACATACCTTAGGGCTACAAAGTCACTTTATCTTACTCGCTCCCGGATCTGATGAATCTAGGATCCTCTCCTACAGAGTAGGAAAGCTTGTATAGGAAAGGTTGAAGTTATTGTCATTCTCCTTTTCCACTCTCTTTTCACACCCAGACAGCTGCTTTGTTTATATTTCATGTCCCATCTAGAAAAGAGTCTAGGAAGGAAGGCTCAGATGAATGATCTCTTCTACTCAGAATTTGCGGGAAATCGGTGTTTGTGCAGGAAAAATCTCGCCTTTGCATTGTCAAGTATGCTTTGAAAATAGAATCAGAGTCCGCAGACATTGTCAGAAAATGTAATTCCAGAAAGATTCTGAAGTCAGTATAGGTAGAAATATAGTTCCAGGTCTCAGATTTATCTCACTTAATTTTGTATACTCACAGTGAATATATCTAGAGCTGATCTAGCTTCCATTTCTTTGCAGGAGAGAAGAAAACAAGATATCTCTAAAAAAAATAAAATAAAAACAAAATTAAAAAAGAAAGAAAGAAAGAAAGAAAGAAAGAAGTAGAAGCATGGGATAACCAGCAAAACCTGCATAAACCTCAATACATTTATGTTTAGTCAGTTGAATCTCACTTCGGTCTCCTGGAATCTTTAAAATTTTATTATAAAGTAAGAATGATTTCAAGGTTGCTCAAAGGAAGTTTTTCACAATTGGAATTCTGCAATTAAATGCCAAAAGCTTCTCTATCCCTTGCTTGCTTGCTGGTTGGTTTGCTTCTTCTTGTTTGTTCATTTGTTTTTTCATCTGATCTTCAGTTCTTTTAGTCTCTACCATGCTCTGCAAATCAGTGAAGAAAGATGCTAATGAATTTTTTTAAAAGAAGTGTCATCATTATACAGGTCAAGCAATTTGTTTTTAAGGTCATATTAATCATTTTGTATGCCAGCATTTTAATTATTGTACAAGGATGAGATATTTTTAATTACAATAGAGTTTTGCCAACAGTAAATTAAGATCTTTTCCAATTTACATTTTCTTACATTTTCTGTTAACATCAATTATGATTTTGTTGAATGAGCTGGACATGAAGAATACTGCTCAAGTTCTGGAAAAAGTCATGATATTTAATATGCAGCAGTCTATAAGATAGTGTGTGCATATCACATTTTTACATAAATACCTTATGTCTTCCATCTTCTAGTATCTCCAGAAATACTTATTTGCCAAGCAAATAAATAAAGTGCTTGAATTGTGAATGTAAAACTATTTTAGGTCTCCATCTGCTAAGTATTTTTTTTGTTTGTTTGTTTCTAAAGTTACAAATGTTTAGCCCGAATTATATTGGATATGAAACTAGTTGCAACACCTTAATGGATAAAATTTCTTAATAATCTGTATTATCACAAGACTGCGTACATAGCCAGTATGATTATGAGCAGAAATTTCTAATTGAGCAAGATATTTGAAGATGTACTTGCAGTCTGACTCTTTAGCATTCCACTGTACTCAGGAGCTTTGCTGAGTGAGATTCTTCAGCAACTGAAGATACACAGACTGAGTCGTGCATAACTTTTCATTCCTGACTGTCTTCACTTAAAAATTCACAAGCTGTATATGGTTTAAGTGCTAGGTGTTTCCAGCCTTTCCCTTTCCATAGTTTCAGGTTTTGTCTGCATGGTATTTAAAGCTTGCCTCCGGTCTTTCTCTTTGTTGGAAATATAATAAAAGCTAATAGTTTTTACTGAGTTCAACAGACAATTCCTTCTGTTACTAGGATACTATTTACCATAACGATCATGATGTAGAATGTACTGGCTAAAAATAAAAAATAACAGAACAATGAAAGGCTTTCATAAAGGATAAATCCAATGGCACTGAAGGTCAAATACTATCCAGCTATAAAATATACTTTTTTGCATGGGTCACAAGGAGTACCACTGAATCTGTTAAATTCCACTGTTAAAAACCGGGGAAAACAAATATTTAAATGAGAGCTGAAAAGCATTTTTCATGCAGAGTTTGAAACTAGTCTGAAAGAGTGTTAACTGCTTTCACATTGGCTTATGGCTCCATAGAAATAAAACACTGCTGGCAGGACAGAAAATAAGCTAAAATATAGAGAAACTGCATGCAGAAATCAAGTACATAAACTATATAAGTAACCAGAAAGAGACAAAAAAAAGCGTATGTCAGCTCTTCCAACCTTCATAAGCAGAACAGTGAGGAAAATATGAAATTGAAAATTCTAAACCAGAATAAGAAAATGTTTACAATTATTGCTGTATGTTGTGCATTAGAGAAAAATATTTCTCTTTGAAATGAATAGGGAAAGATAGGTGCTTACAGTCTTAAACTTGGATGGGAAATGATATGTTTAATTTAGAGATCTATGGAATATCTCTAAGCAACTACTTTTCTTGTATATCTTTAGTTCAGAATTGTAATTTATTTTTTTTTTATTTTTTATTTTTTTTTAGGCTGCTAGGGGAAAATCATTCTTGTGTTAATCGTAAGCAATAAGGTTAAACAAATAGATTCCCCCAGATGTGCTGAAACAGATCTCAGGAGCAATTTCAGAAAAAAATTCACAATCTAGATGAAACAGTTTTGAAGTCACTGGATTCTGAGACAAAGGATATCTTGCAGGGTCCTCGAGAGCTTTTATGGTAACTCTTTGACTATTCCTTAAATAAAATGAAAGAAATGTTTAAATTTGATTTCATCAGGCTATGGTGGTCAGTATTATAACAGGCCAAATAATTAGACAAACAAAATATATTTGGGGGCAGATACATCTTAATTTAATAGAGCTGATGATTGAGTTGAAGAAAGTACTCATTACTTCACCTACATAGAAAAGATTTTATGTTTGGACAAGTGGCTATTTGAATTCTCTTCTATATTTCTATATTTCTATATTTCTCTAAATGGAAGACATTAACAGTAACAGATTCAGATTTTATGAACTCACTACTCTGATCCAGGACTGAAAACATAATATATACATTTTTTGTAATTTTGTTAAAAAAAAAACAACAAACATCTGTGCTGATGGACATGGACTTTTGCCTTGGTATGAATCTCTAAGTCAGTAAATCCATTTTCTAATTTATCTCCCCATCTTTAGCCTTGCTCTTTGTTTACTTTCATTTCTATGCAACATCATGACCCTAAATACCTTTGAAAAATGTAATTTTGTAAAATTCTGAAGACTACTAAAAAGGAGCTTCTGAAGAGAATAGTAAATAACTTTGCTTAGCAACATAAATTAACCCTTGTTCAGTTCTGCGCAACAAAAGTTAAATTGCAAAACAGTAACCAGGTTAGCTCACTAAAAAAGCTAATTCTGTTATTGCTCAATTATTGCTGAAATCTGAAGAACAGCTCTAACCAAAACTGAGGTACATTAACAGAATATCTGACATACCTATAGCACACAATATTTTTTTCTCATGAATGCTATAAGCATACGCTTGGCTCTGTATTTTTATGAATTAATCACTGTAGCTACTAGAGAGCACAGACAAGTAATGAGACACAATATATCCAAGAAATAATAGATCCAAAGGAAGATGCACATTTTCTTTGATGGAAACAAAAGATAACTGCCTAACTTAATGTTTGTTCCAGTATCTAGCAGTTCTTAATTCAAAACGACACAATATATATAAATTAAAAAGAGATACTCCATAAGGCAAGAACGAATATAGGTATTTCTAAACCTTTATTGTAGGAATCTTTTTTAGAACATAAGATAGTGGAAAGACTTAAGAGTTTAAGTAGCATACACTCCATTCTTATGCATTATTAACTGTTTTAACAAAAGTAGCATGTACATGTCAACAACTATTAGAAGAATTGAAGCATGTTAATCTATTTAAGAACTGTCATATCATGAAGCATACCCAAAGTAAGTGATTATTTAGAAGAAATAATTTGAAATTTTTAGTGGACTGCCTGCAAGTTCCACTAATCATCTTAGATGAAAATCGTGCCTAATAATTACATCCCCCAACAATGGTTATTTTGTCCATGTTTCAATATTCATTTGCTTTTGATTATTCCTAATTGAAACTAATTGGAATAAATGTGTGTCAAACAGTTTAGAAGTCGGTAACCTGATTTTAGCAGAACAATTAATTTCAGTTTCACAGAAATGTCTCTCTATATTTTTCATCCAGTTTTGCCCTGTGGTCTCATTTTGCAGTGTATGAAAATCATTATCTGCCCATAAACCCTAGTCGTAAAAGGCTAGAATCCAGCAAAAAGGATTTATTTGTAATTATTGTTAAAAATAAACAATGACGACAACAACAAAAAGTCATAATCATGGTAGTTGTTAAGATGCAAATGATTCATAGCTGACCAATTAACAGTCACATACCACTGAACATACTGAGTACACTGTGTGTGGTATGAAGATACAGTGATTCGAACGGTAGTTATAAGGCTTACGGAAAATACATTGTCAGTTAACCACATGGCCCATAGGACTTAGTCTAGTATTAGATATAGGACTCCTAAATCCTTATCAGCAGGGCTGCTATCAAGGATTACTTCTCCCAGTCTGTATATATATTTGGGATTACCCCAATCTAAGTGCAACACCTTGCACTTTGCTTTGTTGAACCTCATTAGGTTCACAAGAGCCCGCCTTTCTAGTTTATTAAGGTCCCTCTGGGTGACATCCCTTCCTTCTGCTGTATTAACTTTATAGCGCAGCTTGGTGTCATGAGCAAATTTGATGTGCGTGTACTCAGTCCCATCATCTAAGTCACTGATAAAGATGGTAAAGAGTATCAGTCCCAAGATGGATCCCCAGGGGACACCGCTTGTTACTGACCTCCACCTGTACATTGAGCCATTGACCCCAGCACTCTGGCTGCAACTTTCCAACTAATTCCTTATCCACCAAATAGTCCACCCTTCAAATCCGTATCTCTCCAATTGAGAGACAAGGATGTGGTGAGGGGCTATGTAAAAGGCCTTGTAGAAGTTCCGGTAGATAACATCACTTGCCTTCCCTTTGTCCACTGATGCCATCTCTCCGTATAGAAGACCACCAGATTGGTCAGGCATGACCTTTCCTTGGTGAAATCATGCTGGCTGTTTCAGATCACTCACTTGTCCCTCATGTGTCTTAATATGTCTTCCATCAGGATCTGTTCCATGATCTTCCCAGGTACAGAGGTGAGGATCACTGGTTCCCCAGATCCTCCTTCATCCTTTTCTTGTAAATGGGAGTGCTGTTTCCCTTTTTCCAGTCCCCAGGGACTTTGCCTGATAGCCATGATTTTTCAAATACAATGGGGAGCATCTTGGCAACCACATCAGAAAGCTCCCTTATGACCCTGGGATGTGGATCATCTGGCCCTGAGAACTTGTACACATTCAGCCTCATGAGGAGTCTCAGACTTGTTCTGCCCTTACAGTGAAGGGGAGTTTGCTCCCCCTGTTCCCATCTAGGTGTTCAGGTTCAGGGATGCAAGGTTCATGGATGCCAGTGAAGTCTCAGGCAAAGAACTCATTGGGTACCTCAGACTTCTCCATTTCTGCTGTAGCCTGTTATACTTTCCCAATTAGCAGAGGAGTTATGTTCTCTTTGGCCTGTCTCTTCTGACCTTTCTACCTGTGGAAACCCATCTTGTTGTTTTTAACATCCCTCACTGATTTCAGTTCCATCTGTGCTTTGGCTTTCCTAATCCCATCTCCGCAAGTCCAGCATCGCTGCATTCTTTCCACTTGACACACCCTTTCATCCACTGTCTGTACTTGCCCTTCTTTTCCCTCATTTTGACCAGTGGGCCTTGCCAAACCATTCCTGTTTCCTGCCTCCTCTGCCTGCTTTCTTATCCTGAGGGATGGAGAGCTCTTGCACTCTCAGAAAGGCATCCTTAAAGAGGAGCCAGCTTTGTTCCACTCCTTTATCTCTGAGAACACCTTCACAGGAGGTCTCATTCAAAGATTCCTTAAACTACATAAAAGTTTGCCTTACTGAATTTATAATGATATGAGTAACACCAGTGGTGAAGCATGCACAGACTATTGCAAAGGACTGTGCTGGACAGGGATTATAGTTCTGCTCATCCATTTCCTTCCTCCTGCAGCACAGCAGCCATCTCTCTAAAATTTACTGCAGCAGCTGGCAAAAACATCTAGTCACATTATGGTGATCACAGCCGTGTTCTCAAAATATTTGGCCAGATACGCAAACCTGATCATTCAAATTCAGTAATTATTTGAGTATGAGGAAGGTAAATGTACTTCCCCTCCTCCCCCCCCCCCCCCAAAGAATCTTAATGTTTTTTTCTAAGGATTAATCCAGAACCAGTTTCAAGTTTGTATCTCCCTTATTCAGGCCATGAACAGTGCAGATAATTGATGCATCTTGAGGTGAAGACCTTTTCTGTCATTGTCACTTCAATTGAACAGACAAGATTCCTAAGTGCAGTATAAGAAAGGACTCTCAGCTTTCAAAGAAAAGTGCAAGGAGGGGGTGAGAATGGTGTGACAGAAAAGTTATTTCCTTTAAAAAAAATCCAGTGCATTTTTTTTCTCTTTACGCTATAGCAATTTTCTTCATTTTCATCATCAACAAGAAGCAGCATTTTGTAAGGAAGAGATGAAAACCATTACCAAATTTTAGAAGTAATTAACAGGAGATATTCATGTTGAAAGTTATGGAAGGATATGAATGAGTTTCAGGGGGAAAATTTAAGCACTGCTTCAAAACATACATCTGTGCAATTAAATGAACCTGTAGCTAATCCCTCCTAGTTGATAGATGTCCCCTACAAAGCACCCTGAAAGTAGCATTCCTTTCCTTCCCTGTGTGCTTTGATTAGGTGAAGCACTGCAAAAGTCACAGTTATATAGCAATATTGATTGATTTAAAATTTGTTGTTACGCTGATATCACTTAAAAAATATGCCTCAGATCTGAGAGCAGGAAGGTAAGAAAGCAAATGTGGAAGACACAAAGGATTTGTACAGGAGTAGAGCTGGATAGACATTGCTAGAGAGGTAGCTAACGAGTGAGAAGTGTGGCTAAGAAAAATGTTGAAGATGAGAGGGAAGAAAGACCTGAATGTATGATGAAAACATCCGAATAAAACAGAAAATACAGCAGAGAAACAAAGTCATAATATTAACAGATATATTTTTTCCACTGGAATAGAAGGCACTCATATTTCAGCCCTAAAAAAGTGGAGTGAATATTTCTGTCAGTCCTTTGAATTCAACTTGTTTATAAATAAACTTGGACTACATGGTTTCCCTAGCTGTATTAGTTTTTCATCATTCAAGGCTATATATTATGAAAATACTCAAGTTCACAATGAATGCATTAAAGGAGAGCCAGCCACCAAGTAGGAAACACTAGGAAGCTTGGAGAAAATGCTTCAGACCTTTCCATACAGTAGAGTTTGTCTAATGAAAAAAATAATCTGAGAAACTATTGTCATGAATTTAAGCTAACCTACTGTTAGGAGTCCTTTAAAAGCAGGTTACAGGAACCATTGTGCATCTCTGCCCGTTCAACTGCATTATCTGTTCTCATCTTTTCTTCTGTGTCCTTGTATCAGCAAGATTAAATAACACTGGCAGTTAAAAAGCCTTGGTTTAACTTGCATAGATATATCTGGAGATCCACACCAGATTTGAGTTCATTTAAGATGTTGCTTGACAACCTGATCCTTTGAACTCAATCTGTACTTGGTCTTGCACCTCTATGTTGCCATGGCTCCCAGATAAAATAATGTAGCTATTTTACCCCAAAGGCACACTAACAACTAACATATTCCAAGGAGGTCTCCTCTTAAATGTACTTTCCGGTATGCTAATGCACGTACTCCTTCGATGCACAAGCATGTACGTTATTAAGTTTCCTTTATAAGCGTTCAGGATATCCTTTGAAAGAAAAAATAAATAAAAAAGGAAAAAATACTTGAATCTCTAAAACTCCATTAAAATTATTGCTATGATCTCTGCCCTATTAACCTTTATGATCTCATTTTCCCCTGTTGCTGTTAAATTGCTTCCTTTATGTTGCCAGAACAGGCAACATTGGCAGTATGTTCTTTGTTTTACTTGCAGTGTTCATGGGTAAAAATAATTCTAACAAGTCTTCATCAGTAATTATGATCACCTAAGAAAATACTACACTCATCCTTCTGTAAGATGCAGGAATGGTAAAGTGTGTATCATGGTCATACAGAATGAAATGCTCTTTGGAATATCGTAAAAACTATGACAAAGATATACATATCATATACTACGAATCTAGGAGCATAAATGGAGTCTTAATGTAATCAGTTTTTCTTCAAAGGAAGAGAATTTAAAATGTATCAGAAAAGCATTTCTTTATGAAAGACTTTAGATGCAGGAGGTATTTGAAAGCTTTGCAATGTCATGTTGTTAAGAGAAAAAAGTCATGATTACTACTTATAGAGTAAGCATTTAAAATTATTTTGAAAATGTTTACCACACTAGTTTAAATTCAAACTGTGATATGTGGCCATGGAGGCAAACATTTCTCAGCAAGCATCAAGTTTTCAAAGAACTATCTAGAGTGAAGCAAAGTGTTCATACGAATGTGGGCAGTTTATGACTATAGCGCAGGGGAGTCAAGCTGACTTGGTGAATTTTGTTTTCATTATGAGATCTTTGGTTGTAAGATTACAAGGGAGAAAAGAATTAAATCAATCTTGTTGGATTTGTTTTTAATTTCAAATTTAACATGTTGCTGTTATTATTTTTTTTCCTGGACTATTCCTTTATCTTTTTCTTTCTTTTCTCCTCTCCTCTCTCTCTCTCTCTCTTTTTTTTTCCTTTTTCTTTCTTTTTTTTTTTTTTTTTTCTAATAAAAAAATACAACAAAAATTTTTCTGGTAAGTAACTCACTTTTGCCTTTCCTCTGTTTTTTTTCAGAGGTGCTGTTATGGTTTATGTCCTGAAAGCATTACTGAAAGAGGAAAGAGGTATGTCTGGTGCCTACAATCAGGAGTGTAAATCCATATATCTGCTTATAAGTAGAAAGAGATCATTTTTCAGATACCAAAGTACTCCCAGCTATCGGTGACTTAACTCTGAGAGCTAGATACCATATATTTTGCTAACTGATAAAGAATTTTGTTGTAATGCAATGTTGCTTAAAAAGATATTTCTTATCCAGTTTAGGTTTTTATTCTCCAAGGAATACAAAACTTTGTCTCAGCTCTAGCATAAGGTGCATTTTGGTTGTATTTATTACTGCACATGAGTGTTACCTGCCCTCTACAACTTACACTTAGAATTATACTGTGAATCCTACCCGCCTTTAAGGTCTTTCAAGAATACGTTAATTCAGTGTTCAAGACACATCATCGTTTCTGTGGAAGTTTC
Source organism: Alectoris magna (assembly GCA_030625065.1). Classification (NCBI taxonomy): domain Eukaryota; kingdom Metazoa; phylum Chordata; class Aves; order Galliformes; family Phasianidae; genus Alectoris; species Alectoris magna. The sequence goes on from CM060560.1 coordinate 70,474,607, forward strand.
AGTAAGGCACTCTATCTCTGTAACACAGGTCCAATTCAGTTCAGTATTAGATAACAGATTCTTGAAAAAGATTACAGAAACAGAGCAAAACCATAGAGCTAAGAAATTAATCTCTATCGTATGAAATATTTTTACCACATACACATCTTTGAATTTATAGATGGGGTCAGTGGCCTCTCACATAAAAGATACGAGGTAGCAAACAACCATATCCTTCATTCTGGAGGATTCATCAGATACAATACTGATTCCTGATGACAAGAAAGAAGGGAATGTGGGATGAGTTTTTCTTGGTGTTCTTACTGTCATCTTTTTTCCTCTGTTGGAAGCCATAATCTTTTGTTTAGAATACTGAAACAGATAAATTTCCTAATTGAATTGTAACAATTCTGCATTATGATGATGTATAGTAAACTTCTAAAATCCAATTTTTGTCAGTCTGTGTGATTTCTTTGCATGCATTTCCTTCTCATTTTCATTTTTTGGCTGTTGACATTACTTAAAACAGTTTATTATATGTAATCTACTGCTCATGTCAATACTGTTATATTTAGTATTAGTCTACCACATTGTCAAGAACTCTGATTCTCCTACCTCCTCACCTTGTTTCCCATCAGTCAAGCCATCATGACACACCATTTATACTTTTCCGGTAATTCAGATGTGATGAACAAGTTTTCTTATGAAGGACGCCGTGGATGAGATTTCTGAGAAAGAGAACTTTAATTACTAATTATTTCTTAGTTCAGTGAGATGCACGCTACCATTTGCACTGGAGTGACTGCACTGTGAGGAAAGCACAGTCATAAGTTCATTGGTGGTAATCTTAACTTGTGGGGAAAGCAAAAATGAATTTTCTGATAAACAATACCAGACAGAGAATAATAATTTTTCAAGATCAAAGAGGGGATCCGGCATGGATGAATAGGGAGCTGTTCTTAAGGTTGTGGGGGAAAAAGAGAATCTATCGCCTGTGGAAGGAGGGAAGAGCAACTCAGAATGACTACAAAGAGGCTGTTAAGATGTGTAGAGGGAAAATCAGAGAGGCAAAAGCCCAGCTTGAATCTAAGCTGGCTGCTGGGGTAAAAACAAACAAGAAACTCTTTTACAAATATGTCAACTGCAAGAGGAGGACAAAGGGGAATCTCCATTCTTTACTGGACGAGGCTGGGAATGTGATCACAGAGGATAAGGAAAAGGCAGAGGTTCTGAATGCCTTCTTTACGTCTGTCTTTAAAAGTCATCTCGGTTATTCCCAGGGCTCCCCATGCTCTGGCTTGGTAGTCTCGGCTGGGGAGCAGACTGAACCCCCTGTGATTCTTGAAGAAGAGGTCAGGGAATTACTACTCCAACTGGACTGCCACAACTCCATGGGTCCGGATGAGATTCACCCGAGAGTGCTGAAGGAACTGGTGGAGGTGATTGCTGAGCCGCTTTCTGTTATCTTTCAGCGTTCCTCGTTAACGGGTGAGGTCCCGGAAGGCTGGAGGCTTGCCAACGTGACTCCCATTTACAAGAAAGGTTGTAAGGAGGATCCGGGGAACCACAGGCCTGTTAGCCTGACCTCGGTGCCAGGGAAGGTAATGGAACGGATTGTCTTGAGGGAGATCACGCGGCAGGTGTGGGATGACCAGGAGATCGGACCTAGCCAGCATGGGTTCGTGAAGGGCAGGTCCTGCTTGACCAATCTGATCTCCTTCTACGATCCTGTGACCCGTCTGATGGATGAAGGAAAGGCGGTTGATGTGGTCTACTTAGACTTCAGCAAAGCCTTTGACACTGTCTTCCATGCTATTCTCCTGCAAAAGCTGGCAGCCTGTGGCTTGGATGGGTACACTCTCGGCTGGGTAAGGAGCTGGCTGGAGGGCCGGGCCCAGAGAGTGGTGGTAAATGGAGTCAAATCCAGTTGGAGACCAGTCATGAGTGGTGTTCCCCAGGGGTCGGTGCTGGGGCCTGTCCTCTTCAACATCTTTATTGATGACTTGGATGAGGGCATTGAGTGCGCCCTCAGTAAGTTCGTGGATGACACCAAATTGGCAGGGAGTGTCGATCTGCCTGAGGGTAGTGAGGCCCTACAGAGGGATCTGGATAGGCTAGTGAACTGGGCTGAAGCCAACGGGATGAGGTTCAACAAGACCAAATGCCAGGTCCTGCACTTTGGCCATAACAACCCCAGGCAGCGCTATAGGCTTGGGGCAGAGTGTCTGGAGGACTGTGTTGAGGAAACAGACCTGGGGGCACTGATTGATGCTCGGCTGAACATGAGCCGACAGTGTGCCCGGGTGGCCAAGAAGGCCAACGGCATCCTGGCTTGCATCAAAAACAGTGTTACTAGCAGGAACAGGGAGGTAATTGTCCCCCTGTACTCGGCATTGGTGCGGCCGCACCTTGAGTACTGTGTTCAGTTTTGGGCCCCTCACTGCAAGAAAGACATTGAGGCCCTGGAACGTGTTCAGAGGAGAGCTACGAAGCTGGTGAGGGGTCTGGAGCACAGGCCTGAAGAGGAGCGGTTGAGGGAGCTGGGATTGTTCAGCCTGGAGAAGAGGAGGCTCAGGGGAGACCTTATAGCTCTCTATAACTTCCTGAAGGGAGGTTGTAGTGAGCTGGGGGTCGGCCTCTTCTCTCGTTTAATCAGTGATAGAACTAGAGGGAATGGTTTCAAGCTGTGCCAGGGGAGGTTCGGGCTGGACATTAGGAAGTATTACTTCTCGGAAAGGGTAGTCAGGCATTGGAATGCACTGCCCAGGGAGGTGGTGGAGTCACTGACCATGGGAGTGTTCAAGAAATGTTTGGATGTTGCGCTGAGGGATATGATTCAGCTGGGAAGTATTGGTAATGGTTGGACTAGATGATCTTCTAGGTCTTTTCCAACCTTGATAATTCTGTGATTCTGTGATTTAGGTTGGATATAAAGAAAAAGTCTTTTACGGTGAGGATGATAAGGCACTGGAACAGGTTTCCCAGAGATGTGGTGGATGCCCTGTCCCTGGGGACTTTCAAGGCAAGGCTGGGTAAGGCCCTGGGCAACCTTATCTAGCTGTGGATGTTCTCCCTGTTCATTGCAGGGGAGTTGGACTGGATGACCATTAAAGGTCCCTTCCAACTGTAAGGATTCTCTGTTTCTAGTGTACCTGCATAACAAACTGAGGAAGAAATGAGCAAAGAGGATTTGAAAATACAGGATATTAAGACATCTTGTTTCATATAAGTGGATGCATGAAACTTGATCATTCCATTGCATGATTTGTCTTTGCAGTTGCACAAAGTAAATAAATGAGTGCAAAAACAACTACTAGGGATTTGTGTGCCCAAGGTGCTAGTTTGCATATAAAATCAGCAAACTGAGAAGTGTTTAAAAATATATGTATTCTTGAATAGTAGTCTAGAAATTGGTGAGAGACTACAAGTGGGAGTGTATGCTGAAACAAAATGCCTGGATATGCTTGTGTTTTCAACATTTTTGTCCTGAATATTATGAGATGTCTGTGACTTTGTAGCTCAGATTTCCAGAAAATATAAAAGCTAGTGAAATAATCTAGTGAATAGTGAATAGTCTAAAGGGGGTTAGAGCATGATTATATTCAAAGAATAATTAACTGTATTTATTCACATTCATGCTCCTGAAACAATTCTTTCATTCACCAAGCAGTCCAACTCTTAGTCAGGAATCTCAGCATACTGCATACTGTTGTGTCTGGAGCTGAATCTAAGCAGAGGACACTGCAGAGAGATGATTTTTCTGCATTGACACGTTTTCTTTTCACTATAAAATCAGCTGATTATTTGTTTGTTTGTTTGTTTGTTTGTTTTTACAAAAAGCTTGTAAATATTTCCAAAAATCTTTCAAATAGTGTAGTCTTGTTTGAATAGGAAAAAAAAAAAAGAAAAAAAAAAAAAAAAAAGAAAAGAAAAAAAAAAGGAGTTAGTATCAACTGGTGCCTGCTTTACATCCAGCTGGGAAGGAGATAGTCAGCACCAGGAGTCAGTAACTGCTACAAAGAACATTTACCTTAATGTGGTGTCTCTATACCTATCTACTGCTCTCATATTTAGAAATAGTGGGGAAAAAAATGGGTTTAATATTGCTTGAAATGAAACAATATATTTTTATTTCTCTTTGGCAGATATCTATTATGCATGCAAAATGTGAAGTTTCAGGTTTTTGTCATGCTGTTTTGTTAGTGTTATTTGTTTGTTTGGTAAAGGGAACACCCATCTGCAATGAATTATGATCTTTAGTTCTACGCATGAATTTACTATGCAAACTCAAGTTTTGATCTGTACACCTGCTATCTTTTCTGTACTACCCAAAGCTCTTTCATAGAATCATTGAAAATTTTAATCAGGAAGGGACCAAAAAGATCATATAATTCTAACCTCTTGTGACATAGGCAAGGTCACATTCCAGTAGAACAGAATGCCCAAATCCACATCCAACTTGGCCTTGAACATTTTCAGGTATGGGGCATCTGCATCTTTTCTTGACAACCTGTTCCATGGTCTCATCACTCTCATAGTAGTGAATTTCCTTTGCTTATCTCACATGGAAATTTATACATATTTTTTTAATAGACATGTGTAACTCAAATTAACTTTGCAATCATGTCAGATATATCCAAACCAGTAGTAGGAAGCTGTATGTTAACTTACAATAACCAAAAATTGTTCTGATTAGTTAACACTGTCTGCAAACCTAAGGAGATTAATTTTTAAAGTTTTCATCAAATCTGTCTTAAATATTAATTAATCAATATTAATATTAGTCTGCATTATTATGCTATTTCGACCACAGCAATGCAATGGTAAATACAATATAATCTTTACAAGACAGAAAAAAAAAAAAAAAAAAAGTGTTCCAGAATCTTCTGGCCTTTTGGAAACAGATGTAGTCAAAGTTTTTCTCTTCATAGCATTCAAAGGAAGTTAAAATGGAGTTGCTTCATTTGATGCAAAGACTTCATACAGAACTGTATTTACACTGGATCTATTTCATTACTTTAGAGTTATTATTTATGTAACACATGCTTACCTTCAGAATAAGTAGTTAGATGATATAATTCCTCTCTGTAATCTGTTTTTATTTTGGTAGCTTTACAGAATGCAATCAGTCATACAGCACAAGAAAGAATTGCTGTACCAAGGCAACTGTGTATCACTGGTTTCTCCTGTTTGGCATTTCATTCTCTTTAAATACCCTGGAGAGATTTAGGCACTGAAAAGTTAGATAATTTCAAATTAATCTTAATTTCATCAATTACTGCCCATGGAACTTTAGCATCTGAACACCTATGTAGGTTACACACTCAATATATTTAATATCTGTGTTCAGCCACACAGCTTAACACCTGTAAAATGATCACGGAATAAACTTGATCAACTAACTGCAAAGGAGTAATAATTTTCCTCTAGAAGTTGCCTAACTTAATTAAGCAGAAAACTTCATTAAGTTATAAAGAAACTTTTTTTTAAAAAAAAAATCATATATGATTTAATGCTACTATCTGCATATTTCTGTAAATTCTTATGTATTTAAATACACAAATATACCCACAATTATTATTCTCGGATACATATCTTGTACTCCCTGTCATGTTTGGCATATCACTATAATTGATGCAATTGTTTTTACCAGTAAAAATTTTATTTTAGAAAAGTTGTCATGGCAAACACAAATGTAAACCAATTCTCATTTTACACTTTTATACTTCGTGTTTTCCATTATCATCAATTTTTCTCAGTATAATATTCATTTAGTATATATACTCATTTGTCCTAAAGTTCAGTTTGCTTTAATAGCTACCAGCTAAAGCGATACACCTCCTCCACTCTAGGACCTCTGGTTCCTGGGTTAGAAAAAACAATTCAAGCCAATTGTAGCTCCAGTATTCCCTGGGCAAATAGTGAAATTGCAGACAGGTGCCTCTGAACTGCATATAAATTCTTTCTTTTCTCTGAGACAGCAAGACTGCAAAATTTTCTTTAACACTAGATAAAATCTCTGATTTTTTTATTTTTTGTTTTTATTTTTTTCATAGAATCATAGAATCACAAGGTTGGAAAGGACCTACAAGATCATCTAGTCCAACCGTCCTTCCATCACCATTGCTACCATAAGCGACTAAACTGTATTTTGTAGCTCCTCATCCAGATGCCTCTTGAAAACTGCCAGGGATGGCGACTCCACCACCTCCCTGGACAGGCCATTCCAGTGTCTGAATGCTTTCTGAGAGAAAAAGTTTTTCCTTGTGTCTAATCTAAACCTCCTCTGGTACAACTTTGCTGCTGCATGGGGTTATTGCAGGACCTAGCTCTTGGCCTTGTTGAACCTCAACCCATTCACCTCAGCCCAGTGATCCAGCTTATCTAGATCCCTCTTGAAGGGCCTCCCTACCCTCAGGCAGATCGACACCACCTCTCAGCTTGGTGTCATCTGCAAACTTACTGAGGGTACACTCAATCCCCTCATCTAAGTAATCAGTAAAGATATTAAACAAGATGGGCCCTGGTACCGACCCCTGGGGGACACCACTTGTAACGGGTCACGAACTGGACTTAACTCCATTAACTACTACCTGTTGGGCACGGCCCTCTAGCCAGTTCCTTAACCAAAGAAGGGTATACCTGTCCAGGCCACGGGCAGCCAGTTTCCCCAGGAGAATACCGTGAGAGACTGTGTCAAAGGTTTTGCTGAAGTCTGGTAGACTACATCAACAGCCTTTCCCTCATCTACCAGTTGTAGAAGGAAATGAGGTTGGTCAAGAGCAACCTGCCCTTCATGACCCTGTGCTGGCTGGGCCTGATCCCCTGGACACCACACACGCGCTGTGTGATCTCACCCAAGATTATGTGTTCCATAACTTTCCCTGGTACCGAGGTCAGGCCGACAGGCCTGTAGTTCCTCAGATCCTCCTTAGGGCCCTTCTTGTAGATGGTAGTCACATCAGCAAGCCTCCAATCCTCTGGGACCTCTCCATTTTTTTTATTTTTATTTTTTTTGTCTCTTACTCATGTAACTGTAAGAGTTTAATTCCTGATAGGAAGTAACTAGAGTTCATTTTTCTCTGTCTTGCCATGGCCTGAACTCTGTATCTGTTTGTACCTCTGTTTATCATAATGGTTCTTTTGCATGTGTTTCATTTTGTGGAACAAATTTATGTATAAAATTTTCACACTTCAAGTTCTATACATTGTCAATTTATATCTATTCATGAGCATAACTCATCCCAGGATTAATTTATATATTTAACTATATGATTTGAAGATGTTTATTCCAAATTTTCTTTTTAGATTTCTCTTTTACTTTTCATTGGTCATGCATTTGGAAGAACTACAGCACATAGTAAATAACAACAGCTGCAATGGCAACAGCAGCAGCAACAACAATGTAATTTTACTAGCCATGCCTACAATAATATGTAAGATTCACACAGATGTGCTACTTACGAAGTACCAGCTGTTGGCACTTATTTTCTTATTGACTATAAGCAAACAACAACAAAAAAACCTACAACAAATTATTTCTCTGACACACCACTTACTTCACAGACATTTCAGCAAACAAAAGGGCACATTTTGTTACTGAATATATTTTACCCTTGGATACTTCAACTTTGTATTCATTTTAGAATTTACTCTGTTAATTAGAAAAGGTTATAAGATTAATAAGCAGTCATTGCTAATGTATACAATGGACAGTAAGCTTCAGTTGATGATGTTCTTTTTTTTCCAAAGAGGCAATAGAGATTAGTTCATACAAATCATAGTGAGCACTATATCCTATCTTTCAAAACTGGTCTTTATCTCTGTGTTGTCTTATAATCTCTGAATCATTTCTAAAATCCCTGACAGAAAAGGCAACAAAATTCTAGCAAAACCTACCCTACCAACATAAAATGATACAATGCAATTTCAAACAGTCATACAGAAGAATTGATTTTCAAGGAATCCTTTGTAGCTGTAAAAAGAGGGAGCTTAGAAGCACACAGAATACTGTAGCTTTTGAAAAAATCCTTATTTGTTAAGAAAATGTAGTATTAAGTACATGACATCAGCAAGCAGTCTATTTTTCTGTTTTCCAGGATGTTAGGCTGAACCTTGGCATGTGCTCCAAACCCAGCCTGCAGCATTTCTGAGATTCATCATTGTGGTCCAGAAGGGCAAGGTCCACCCTGCAGCTGTGCAAGATCACTGTGCTCAAATTCTGACTGATGAGAAAGGCGGTCAGACAGTGTCCTCTTCTTTGTTCTCACGCAGAGCAGAGGTTTGCTGCCCTGAGGTGTCATGATGGCTTCTAGATCTGTGGCTAGTGAAGAACTTCCTGACTTGAACAGATTTCCTGACTAGATCACTCAGATACAATAAAAGGTTACTGAGATCAAGCACTTCTTCATGAGGGAAGGTGAAGCATCAGTGGACATTCTATACCCTGAATTATTTTCATACTGTCATATTGAACTAATCACTCTTCCCTCTGCACTGAACTTCTCCTTTCTGACCTTTCTCCTACAAAAACTTGGAGGGAAGTACTCCAAGGATAGGTTAAGTACCTGCCATGGTTTTATGGTTATCAGTATTCCACATCATAACATCATGTAGTGCACTGGTAATTAAAGTGTTAATGTCCCAGTTCCACATACCAAAGAGAAGAAACTATGTACCCCAGAAGACTGTTCACTATGCTGATATCATTCTTGCACAGGGGAGAATGAATATAAGGCGTTGGCGGGTCATCTGACACTCTCTCGCTTTCCTTCGGCTATCCTCCCTGCTGCACAACTTGACATGTTGAGTCTACATCTCAGCATTAGCGTAAGGCCTTCTTTTTTCCAGACAAACTCTTTTTTTTTTTTTCATTATATCTGATTTGGTCAATCCCAATTCTAATTATATTGTATTATACTGTCTTATCTTGTTTGGTTTTTTTTTTTTGTTTGTTTCTATACTCTATTTAGTAAATTAGTTCATTTCTCATCACATTGTTGCTGTTTTTTTTTTTTAAATAATTTGGGGTCCCCTGTTTTCCTACCTCCGGAGACGTGGATTCTGAAAAATCCCTCCGCCCCGCTCGTCACAGAACCGGGCCAAACCAGCCTGGAAACCACTGACAGTACCTGTAGGCTTTTAACATCCAATCAGCTCCAAAGGGCACTATTATGTACACAGCTGCTCTCCCAATATCTTACTCATCGTCTCACATCCCTTTTGCCATGGTCAGAAGGGACAGGTGGGCATGGAATTTTCTCACATCTTATTCATTGTTCAGTCACATTAGGTCTCTAGAGATAGTCTTAGGCTACCAATCTTGGAAACCAATTAGAACGTTTCCAGATCTTTATAAATAGAGCTAGGGTAGTTCCCTGGATCTTCCTTTCTACCCTTCTTAAAAATGGGTGTGGTGTTTCCTTTTTACCCATGACCAGGGACTTCGCCTGACAGATGTGACTTTCTCAGATATGATGGAGAGTGGCTTGGCACCACATCAACCAATTCCTTCAGGGCACTGCATGTCATCAGGCCCCATAGAACTGCACACATTAAGTATTTTCAGGTGATCTTGAACTTGCTCTTTGCTTACAGTGGAAGACATTTTACTCCCCCAGCTCCCACCTAGAGGTTCAGGTATGTGAGAGGTGATGATAGCCTGACTGCCAGTGAAGACTGAGGCAAAGAACTTGCTGAGTACCTCAGCCTTCTCTATGTCCATTGAAACCATTTCTCTATTCTCATTAATCAGAAGGGTATTCTCTCCTTGGCCTTTCTCTTCTGACCCATGTACCTCTACAATCTCTACTTGTCATGTTTCACATCGCTCACCAAGTTCAGTTCCATCTGTGCCTTGGCTTTCCCGATTCCACTTCTGCATGTCCAGATGGCATCCTGTATTCTTCCCAGGACACACATACCTGTTTCCACTGCCTGCAAATTTCCTTCTTCTCTCTCAGTTTGACAAGCAGGTCCTTTTTCAGCCATGCTGATTTTCTGCCTCCTCTGCTTGATTTCTTACACTGGGAGATGGAGAATTCTTTTGCTCTCAGAAAGGCATCCTTAAATAGTTGCCAACTCTGTTCAATTCCTTTGTCCCAAAGGACAGTATCCCAGGGGATCTCATTAAATAACTCCTTCAAAAGACAAAAATTGACTCTTCTGAAGTTCAAGTCACTGACTTTGCTGTTTGATAGGCCCACATTCCTCAAGATCATGACCTCGATTGAGGCATGGTTTCTACAGTCCAGACTGCCTCCAATTTTAACCTCTTCAATGATTTCCTCTTCATTGATGAGCAGTAGATACAGTAATGCTTCACCTCTTGTTGGTTTGCCCAATATCTGGACCAGGAAATCATCCATAGTGGATGCCAGGAGTTTCCTGAACTGTTTGCAGCTCACCATGCAGCTATCCTAGCAGACACCCAGATGACTGGTAAGCAAAGCAAAAAGTAGAATTGCTACTCTGGACTTTAGGAGAGACAACTTTGATCTCTTCTGGGACCTACTTGGAGCTATCCCATGGGCTAGGGGGTTAGAAGGTAAGGGGGGCCTGAAAGAGCTGGTCAGCATTTAAACAGCTCTTCTTCCAGGCTCAGGATCAGTGCGTCCCTGTAAGTAAAAAATCAGGAAAGGGTGGCAGGAGACCTGCGTGGATGAGCAAGGAGTTCATGCACAAACTCAAAGGGAAGAAGGTCCATGAAATGTGGAAAAAAGGATCTGACCACTTGGGAAGAATATAGAAATGTTGTCAGGGTCTGCAGGGATGTGACGAGGAAGGCTAAAGCCCACCTGGAATTGAATCTGGCAAAAGTGATAAAGGATAATAAAAAAGGCTTTTTTAAGTATGTTAACAGTAAAAGGAAGACTAGGGAGAATGTGGATCCCCTATTAAGTGAGGGGGGTGTTCTGGTAATGGGGGATGCTTAGAAGGCGGAGATACTGAACACCTTCTTTGCTTCTGTCTTCAGTGAAAAACTCTCCCACAGGAATCCCAGACCCTGGAAGTTAGTGAGAGGATCTGGGGAATGGAAAACTTCCCGTTAGTCAAAGAGGTGATCCGTGAGCGCCTAGGCAACATCAATGTTCACAAATCCATGGGACCCAATGGGGTGCATGCATGGGTGCTGAGGGAGCTGGCAGAGGTGATTGCTGAACCGCTCTCTATCATCTTTGAGAGGTCTTGGAAAATGGGGGAGGTGCCTGAAGACTGGAGGATAGCCAATGGCACTCCAGTCTTCAGAAAGGGCAAGAAGGAAGATCCGGGTAATTACAGGCCAGTCAGCCTCACCTCTGTTCCTGGAAAGGTGATGGAACAGCTTTTGCTGGATTCCATCTCCAGACAATTGGAAGGAAAGGAGGTTATCAGGAGTAGTCAGCATGGGTTCACCAGGGGGAGGTCATGCTTGACCAACCTGGTAGCCTTCTATGATGTTGTCACTGGCTGGGTGGATGGAGGGAGAGCAGTGGATGTAGTCTACTTGATTTCAGAAAGGCATTTGATACTATCTCCCACGGCATCCTTATAACAAAGCTGAGGAAGTGTGGGATAGATGAGTGGACAGTAAGGTGGGTTGAGAACTGGTTGACTGTCAGAGTGCAGAGGGTCGTCATTGGCAGTGCAGAGTCTGGTTGGAGACGTGTAACTAGAGGCATTCCCCAGGAGTCGGCGCTGGGTCCGGTCTTGTTCAACATCTTCATCAATGACCTTGACGAGGGGATAGTGGTCACCCTCAGCAAGTTTGCTGATGATATGAAGTTGGGAGGATTGGCTGACACGCCTGAAGGCTGTGCTGCCATTCAGTGAGACCTGGACAGGCTGGAGAGCTGGGCAGTAAGAAACAGGATGAGGTTTAACAAAAGCAAGTGTAGAGTCTTGCACCTAGGGAGGAATAATTGCATGCACCACTACAGGCTGGGGGATGACCTGCTGGAGAGGAGCTCTACAGAGAGGGACCTGGGCGTCCTGGTGGATGACAGGTTGGCCATGAGCCAGCAGTGTGCCCTCGTGGCCAAAAAGGCCAGTGGCATTCTGGGCTGCATTAAAAAGAGCGTGGCCAGCAGGTCAAGGGAGGTGACCCTCCCCCTCTACTCTGCCCTGGTAAGGCCTCATCTGGAGTACTGTGTCCAGTTCTGGGCTCCCCAGTATAAAAAAGACAGGGATCTCTTGGAAAGAGTCCAGCGGAGGGCCACAAAGATGGTGAAGGGCCTGGAGCATCTTCCCTATGAGGAACAACTAAGTGAACTGGGTCTGTTTAGCCTTGAGAAAAGAGGGCTGAGAGGGGATTTGATCCAGGTTTATAAATACCTGAGGTGTGGGGACCATAGGGGTGAGGCCGGACTCTTTTCAGTAGTGCGTGGGGACAGGACAAGGGGAAACGGCCAGAAACTGGAGCATAGGAAGTTCCGCACAAATGTGTGCAAGAACTTCTTTATGGTGAGGGTGACGGAGCACTGGAACAGGCTGCCCAGGGGGGTTGTGGAGTCTCCTTCTCTGGAGAAATTCAAGACCTGCCTGGATGCCTACCTGTGCGACCTGCTGTAGGGAACCTGCTTTGTCAGGGGGGTTGGACTCGATGATCTCTGGAGGTCCCTTCCAACCCCTACAGTTCCATGATTCTGTGATTCTGTGACTGAAATCACCCAGCAGGATGAAAGCCTGCTTGAACAACACCTCTTGTAGCTGAAGATAGAAGGCTGTGTTAACAGGCTCCCCTTGATCCTCTTGTGGTATTAGACTCCAACTACCAGATGTTCTTTATTAATCTACTCCCTAATTTTAACCCACAGTCTCTCAACCAGTGGTGGCTGTTTCTCAGAGGCAGCTCCTTGCAACCTATCCACCTCTTATCGTAGAGGGTTAACTCTCCCACTCCTCCTGCCCTGCCTGTCTCTTCTAAAATGCTTGCAGTCCTCAGCTGTTGTATTCCAGCTGTGTGAGTTATCCCACCATATTTCTGGGCTAGCAAATTAGGTCATAGCTTTCTAACTATACTGCAGTTTGCACCTCCTCCTGCTTGTGTTCCATGCTGCATGCACTGGTGTAGAAGCACTTCAGCTGGGCTATCAGATGTGGCATGTCCTCAGAGAAGCCCTCCCAGTTTCCTCTGGGACAAACCTGAGGTTTTCCCTTGCTGTTTCTGAAAGTGACAGTGTTCCCTGTCTCCTCTGTCACTCAGTAGTACATCCGCTTCTGCTACCAAATTCAGATTAAAGCTCTGATGATGAGCCCAGAGAGCTTGGTGCACAGTATATTCTTGCTCGTCCTGGTCAGTTGCATCCGATCTGATGCAACATGCTTGATTTCTCAAAGATAAGAGTCCAAGATTATAATATCCAAAACCCTGAGCATGACAGTATCCAAGCAACCATTCATTCAGCCAGTCCATTCTCCTGCCCAGGTCCCAGCTCCAAGCAGAAAGACTGAGGAGAACACTGCCTGCACACATATCCATGTGCTAACACTTAACTATATGTCTCATAGGTAACAAGGTGAATCCCAAGACTCAAGTGAGATGTTTCAGAATATAAAGAACATACATATATGTCTACATATGTGTCTTCAAGTTGGATATTAGGAAAAATGTCTTCACATAAAGAGAGGTGACATGTTGGAACAGGTTGCCCAGGGAGGTGGTGGATTCACTGTCCCTGAAAGCGTTCAAGAATTGTGTAAAGGTGGTACTGAGGGACATGGTTAGTAGTCAGAGTTGTGGTTGATAATTGGACTAGATGTTCTTAGTGGTCTTTTTCAACCTTAATGATTTTATGATTCTATGACTTCCTCTTGTTTTTCCCTCTGCACTGCCTTGTCTATGGCAACTGTATTCTCGCCTCCTTCCTTCTGTCCATGGCTAAATTGTCAAGGGAGCTGTAAATCTTCATCAGATAAACAAAAATGCCATTTCAGATAAAAGAAGTGTCTATTGATTGATCACAAAATGGAGAGCAGAGAGGGGAAGGGGGGGAAGAGGAAGGGAAAGAGGAACGGGAAGGGGAAGAAGAAGGGGAAAAAGGGAAGGGAATGGGATGGAATGGAATGGAAAAGTCTTGGTTTCAGATAATTTTTTTTTTGCTTTTCAAACAGGACTGAAAAGGACGTTTGCCGAGACTACTGGTCCTAGCTAAGAGCAGTGGCATGGGGAGCCTCTGGCAGGTGCTAAATGACACTGGCAGGTTTGGCCAGTTTACAGTTAGAATTGTGACAGTTGATACAGTTAGAATGCTGACACAGAAAACAGTACCAGTTTTAGAAGATGGCTCTAAGGGTATTAGGGAAGCTTCTGGCTTGCTAGAAATTTATGAATATTTCCTAAGGATGGAGTCCAGTGGGTAACATTTTTTCCATGTATCATGTACTGTGTGGATAGCCTTATTTCAGTCTTTCTCACTTCAGAGTTTTATTTATGTTCCCAACACCCTGCCTGTAAAAATGCATAAAAATAGTAAGTTGTTTTATTTCTGAATATTCTACATTTCCTTGTGAATGCTCTAAAGTAAGATAGAACAGGTCTATATGGTCAGTACCTATCTGGCATTTGCTGGATGTTTTCCACTCCCTCTCTTACATTGGGTACAAGATAAACCTAATACTCTCCAATTTACTTCTTCACTATATCTAAAACATACTTGTTTCCAAAACTATGTTTGGAAAAGAAGACACTTGCACCACTGAACTCTCATGCAGACTTTAGGAATAGCCTAGAGAATGAATATCTACTTGCTCATCAGCTATAACCAGTGTCATTGTCTGCTCTGGTGAATGTTATTTTTACTACAATGATAGACTTTAATTGTCTTTCACAAATAAGCTATGAAGAAAAACATTAGCAGGTGTTGCCATGGACCTGGCAACCCCATGTTCTTTTAGCTCTGTGCCTGTGCTGGACTATGCTGGACTATCGTGTAAAACCTACCCGGGCCAAAGAACTGCACGTGAATACCAATATGATGAGCAGAAAAATGGCATTTATTGAGTCGTGCGATTTACGTGTATACCTATCCTACTTCGTCTACACCCCTTATGCATACATTAACCCTTTGACACCGAGCAAGGGGAGAGTCCTACCACGTCACATCCCGAATCCTCGCTGTCGCCTACTACAAGCAGGTGTCATTTTTTTTTTTTCCCCCAGATGTTGATGGTCAATATCACCACAAGCCATGAAGTTACAGAGGATTCTACTTTCATCACAGTTTTTTTCAAATATCAGCAAGCACACAACAGCTTACTGAATAGCCATACTTGAAAAAAAGCACCTTTCAAAAAGCTGCAATGGATAGAAGTACCCAGTGTGATCCCCCTTTTTGAGGACTGAGCATGTATGTAGTGTAATCTGAAGAAATCACCTTTTTCTCTGACTTAACTTTTCTCTCTTCCTTTGGCAGCCTTGACAGGAAAAAAAGGGGAAAAAAAAAATAAAGCAGGAGTATGTCACTCCTTCCTCCATCATCAATTTGTTTGACAGTTGCAGAAAAGATCCTTAGCTATTCAGACCCCTAATAAATGCTTATGTACAGGGAACAGAAAGAGGAATGGAGTGTAGACCAGTTTCCCAGCCTTAGGGTGTTAAAGAATCCCAGACATGATGTGAAAAATAGAATTAAAGGGGGAAACAGAATTACATGTTGAGCAGTACAATATTTATTCTGAGATTTGGGGGAAGAATTAATTCTTGGGCAAAGAATGAACAGGTATGGGTTCACGTGAGAAGCTGAAAGCCTTTTATTTCTATTTTGCTCACGCACACAGATATCAAGCTTTTCAGTTTAAGTACAAATTATTTATATTTCATATTCCTATTTCTTTTGTACTTGCCCCAGCAGACATTTAAGATTATGAAACGTGGGAATTTCTCCAATTTTCTTTCTAGATCAGCTCACTGGATCTTAATGTCTCATATCTTTATGTGATTAAAGGAGAATTCTGATCGAATAGAATTCATCTCTGGGAATACTATAAAAACAAGAGCATTACCTGTGTTTATACAGCAGAAAACCACTGCATACAAATTTACGTGTATAAAATGTTTCTGCCAGAAGCATTTAAGATAATCATTTGTTCTTTTCCCTTTAATTTTATAAAAATCTTTGCATGCAAACATACTGTAAGCTTGTAAGCAGAAGCTGATAGAGAGGGTTTGACTTGGGCCAGCATGAGGCAGTATAGTCCAACAAGTATACATGTTCTTGGGAATCCGTAAATGTCAAGGCTGTTAACTATTTTGCTGTTCATCAAGGCATGTCAGAAAAGAGAGAGTTTTGTTCTCTGAAGAAGTACTCAATCAACTGTAAGTGACAGCTTCTTTTCGTGCTGTGAATTTATGGGTTTGGGAAGTGTGCTTTATTTATTTATTTCTCTACAGTGTAGAAGTCCAGGAGAGCACTGCAAGATGTCTGGCAGGATAGGATTTTGTTGCAAAGGAGACAGGTTACAGACATCCTTGCTCATGCTGTTGCTTACTTGAGATCACATACAGACCTGTGCTACCCCTCGGCTGGAGAGCTGTTGATCTGTGGCAGCCCACAGCCGTCTTGGATTCCCCACTCAACCGTGTAGTTGTGACCTAGCTGTACTTCTTTCAGGGGATGCCCTGCCAATTAGGAAGTTTAATGATCTAATCTAATTTAAATCTCCCTTCTTTAGGTAAAACCATTCCTCCTTGTCCTGTCACTGTCAGATTGTGTAAAAAGCTGGTTTCTCTCCTGCTCAGAAGTGCCCCTCACATACTTTAAGGACACAATAAGGTCTCTTCAAAGCATTCCCTTCTCCGGGCTGAACAATCTCAGCTTCCTTAACCTTTCCTCATAAGAAAGGTTCTCCAGCCCTCTGATCATCTTAATGGCCCTCCTCTGGATCCTCTCTAACAGCTCCACATTCTTTTTGTGATGGAGGACTCAGAACTGAATGCAATATTCCAGATAGAGTCTTACAAGGACAGAGAACAGAGGGACAATCACATTCCTTGCTTTGTTTGTGCTGTGCTGGGCACCCCTCTTTTTGTGCAGCCCAGGATACAGTTGGCCTTCTGGGCTGTAAACACACGCTGCTCACTCATGTCCAGCTTTTCATTCATCAGGTCACAGAATCATAGTACAGTTTGGGTTGGAAGGGATCCTTGAGATCATCTAGTTCCAATCCCTCTGCTATAGACAAGGACACCTCCTTCTAGACAGGCTGCTCAAAGCCCTCTTATCATCTTCGTGGCCCTCCTCTGAACCTGCTCCAACAGCATGATGTCCTTTTTGTGTTGAGGGTCACTGGGCACAGCATTCCAGATGGGGTCTCAAGAGGGCAGAGTAGAAGGACAGAATCAGCTCCCTGAACCCAGTAGTCACATCTCTCTTGATGAAACTCAGGATTTGATTGGCCTTCTGGGCTGGAAATGCACATTGCCTGTTCGAGTCTTTCATCAACCAACACCCCCAAATCTTTCTCCACAGGACTGCTCTCAAGCCATTCTCTGCCCAGCTTGTGTTTGAACTTGGGATTGGCCCAACTCAGGTGCAGGACCTTTCACTTGGCCTTGTAGAACCTCATGAGTTTGGCATGGGCCCACCTCTCAAGCTTGTCCAGATCCTTCTGGATAGCATCCCTTCTGTCTAATTAGTCAACTGCACCACTCAGCTTGGTGTCATCTACAAACTAGCTGAGGGTGCACCTGATCCCTCTGTCCATGTCAATTACAAAGATGATGTTAAATAGCACCGGTCCCAGTACTGATCCCTGAAGAATTCCACTTGTCTCTGGTCTCCACTTGGACACTGAGTCATTGAGCACAACTCTCTGAGTGCGACAGTCCAGCCAATTGCTCATCCAGTGAGTAGTCCATCCACCAAACCTATTTTATTTCCATTTGTTGACCAGGATGTCTTGAAGGGCAGTGTCAAATGCTTTGCACAAGTCCAGGTAGATTGTTATTCCTTTATCCAACAGTGCTGTAACTTCATCATAAAAGGCCAACAAGCTTGTGAGGCATGACTTGCCCTTGGTGAAACCATGAATCACCTCATCTTTATTTTCCTTGTGCATTAATAAGGCCTCCAACTTCTCCACAAAGCTGCTCTCTATGACTTGCTAAGTGCAACACCTTGCACTTGACCTTATTCAACCTCACTAGGATAATGTGGGCTCACTTTCTGAACCTGCCCAGCTCCCTTTGGATGTCATCCCTTCCTTCTATTGTATCAGCTGTATGACTCAGCTTAGTGTCAACTGAAATCTTGCTGAGAGTACACTCAGTCTCACTGTCTACATTGTTGAATACACTAATCCCAAAACAGATGCCTGGCAGATATCAGTCATGACTGACTTTCACATAGGCATAATGCTATCAAACACAACCCTCCGGCTGTGACCATTCCACCAATTCTTTATCTGCCTACTTGTTTGGTTTTCAAATCCGTATACCTTCAATCTATAAATAAGAATGTTGTGCGGGACCATAAAAAAGGCCCACAGAAGTCCAGGTAGATTGCATCAGTCTCTCTTCCCTTATCTGCTGACACTGTCCCTTCATCACAGAAGGCTACCAGATAGATTAGATATGATCAACCTGTTCTTGTTGACACAGATCACTTCCTCATCTTTCACATGCCTTAAAAAAGCTTCCAGAAGGATCTTCTCTGTGATCTCAGATAGAGGCAAATATCACTGGCCTGTAGTTCCCCAGATCTTCTTATCTGTCCTTCTTAAAAAAGAGAGTGATGTTTCCCTTGTTCCAGTCACCAGGGACTTTGCCTGATGGACATGACTTTTTCAAATATGGTGGAGGGTGTCTTGGCAACCACATCAGTCAGTTCCTTCACAGGGCATTGAATGTCATCAGACCACACACATACCTGTTTCCACTGCCTGTGAATTTTCTTCTTTCTCAGTTTGACCAGCAGGTTCTTTTTCAGCCATGCCAATTTTCTGCCTCCTCTGCTTGATTTCTTACACTGGGAGATGGAGATGCACTCAGAAAGGCATCCTTAATAGTTGCCAGCTCTGTTCAATTCCATTGTCACTAAGGACAGTATTGCAGGGGATCACACTGACTAATTCCTTAAACAGCCAAAAGTTCACTCTTCTGAAGATCAAGACACTGACTTTTCTGTTTGACAGGCCCATATTCCCTGAGATTATGAACTCAGGGTGGTCTGTGAATAATAATTGCCTGTTTCCCTCATTCAATAGCTTGCTAAACAAAAGTGCTAAGTTCTGAAAATGATGTCAGATACTTTGAAAATGTGACTCATAAATGTTCAGACACCAGTCTAATGAGAAGTATGTTGTACTTTGTACAAACTCTAGCAAAGCTCTGCACAAAGCCTCCTCTGATATTTTGTAGAGGAAGATGTGCAAATATGCTCTTAAAAGATGCATAGTGTGTATACTGAATAGAGTGCTACTAATCACTGGAGCTTATGTACATACTCAGCACATAAATAGCATATTTAACTAATTAGAAATGCATACTGAAAGATGACAATGAAAGGGAAGTTAATAGTGTAATTCAGATGGACCAGCCTGGTTATGCTACGTAGAATTGTAGGTTTGATTCTTTATTTTGGACTGTAAAACAGGGAGAGTCATTTTTCTGTTGTATATATACTGTTTTATGTATTTGTTTATTAAATAGCATAACTGCTCCTAGATCACAGAATAACAGAATCACAGAATTGTAGGGGTTGGAAGGGACCTCCAGAGATCATCGAGTCCAACCCCCCTGACAAAGCAGGTTCCCTACAGCAGGTCGCACAGGTAGGCATCCAGGCGGGTCTTGAATTTCTCCAGAGAAGGAGACTCCACAACCCCCCTGGGCAGCCTGTTCCAGTGCTCCGTCACCCTCACCATAAAGAAGTTCTTGCACACATTTGTGCGGAACTTCCTATGCTCCAGTTTCTGGCCGTTTCCCCTTGTCCTGTCCCCACGCACTACTGAAAAGAGTCCGGCCTCACCCCTATGGTCCCCACACCTCAGGTATTTATAAACCTGGATCAAATCCCCTCTCAGCCCTCTTTTCTCAAGGCTAAACAGACCCAGTTCACTTAGTTGTTCCTCATAGGGAAGATGCTCCAGGCCCTTCACCATCTTTGTGGCCCTCCGCTGGACTCTTTCCAAGAGATCCCTGTCTTTTTTATACTGGGGAGCCCAGAACTGGACACAGTACTCCAGATGAGGCCTTACCAGGGCAGAGTAGAGGGGGAGGGTCACCTCCCTTGACCTGCTGGCCACGCTCTTTTTAATGCAGCCCAGAATGCCACTGGCCTTTTTGGCCACGAGGGCACACTGCTGGCTCATGGCCAACCTGTCATCCACCAGGACGCCCAGGTCCCTCTCTGTAGAGCTCCTCTCCAGCAGGTCATCCCCCAGCCTGTAGTGGTGCATGCAATTATTCCTCCCTAGGTGCAAGACTCTACACTTGCTTTTGTTAAACCTCATCCTGTTTCTTACTGCTCCGCTCTCCAGCCTGTTTAGGTCTTGCTGAATGGCAGCACAGCCTTCAGGCATCAGCCAATCCACCCAACTTCATATCATCAGCAAACTTGCTGAGGGTGAAATAAAGAGGGTGAGATAAAGAAGTCTGACAGACAAAAGCAATGTCAAGTTATTCAAGGACTAAATGAGCATATTCCTTTAAGGAGTGAGAACTCTGGATGGAAGAGCTATGGTGAGTGGAAAAGCAGCTGCACCTGGAATGACAGGAGTAAGGCAGAGCTGCTGAAATGTCCTGGAGTGCTTACAGTGGTCAGTGGGGCACAACAGCCACTGTCTGGTAGGAGAAGGGAGACCTGTAAAGACAGTGTACCTGTGGTATCTTTTGTTCTTAAAAGTTATGATACTTCACTGGCCTTTTCTCCTGAGCAAGCAAGACATCCTTGCAAGGGTCTTGGCCTTTTATGGATTTTCTTACTGATCCTTACTCTGCTGGAGTTTCCATTCTCCTCCAGGTGCCCAGTTCTTCCTTATGGCAATATACAGTTTAACATTAAACATGCTGAATGCTAGCACTTCCCTTTGGAGGCTGTTGCATGACTTTCTATAAGCTTTATCTAGTAGCTTGTACACTGACCAGTATTCCCATTATGTCTCTTCTGTACTCCTGCAATGATTCCCGTGACACACCTTTTACACAGTACTACGTAGACGGAACAATCTCCTTATGGAATTGAAAGTACTGTTTCATCTTCAGCTTCTTTTTATGCCAGGGGCCATGAGAGAATATTAGGAACAGGTGGTGGTAGCCGAAGTCCAAGGTTTTACTTTATTATCTGTGTGCATTTACAGCCTTTCTATGTGACAGTCTCATTTAGTTGGTGCTAAAGGCAATCTCTGTCTGTACCTAAAAATACCTTTAACAGCTGCACATAGGGAACAACCACGGGGAAAGGAAAAGAAGCATACAAAAGCAAAAAGCAACTTAGAAAGGAATTGGAGACAGAGAATTCAAGACTGGGTTCTTTTATTAGCTATAAGGACACTTATTTGATGGAGCATGCAGAGTGTGCTTTTACAGATTCTATTTTTGTTGATATTTTGTCTATTCTCATTGTTTCCTCAAAATAATTTTTCAGGAGATACCTGGTGGCTTCAGGCAGCAAATTTTAGCAAAGCAGCTCTGAAGGTGAGAAATTGGTTTATTCTCTATAGAAGATGACTGCTTTACTCAAGTACAATGAAATATCTCTGAATCTTGGCATCATATATTTTGGTGTGTGACAAGTCACTATAAACTCACAGACACAGACACACAGAAAATAATAGTCTCTCTTTTCAAAATCTACAGCTGGGCAGACTAAGGGATAATGTCTTTTATCTTTTTTTTTTTTTTTTTTTTCCTGGTACTCATTAGAGCATTCACATTTAAAAGTCCTTTTCTGTCCTTTCACCCCCAAAGTCCTTGTTACACTTATTATTTCACAAATTTTGTCTTACCCGCTTCCTGATGCTAGGTCACCACTTCAAAAATTGTTAAGTCAGGGCTGATAAAAATCATTCTCTCTTTCTTATTCCAAACAGGGAAACAGAACCCAATTTATAACTCCTTCACCCCTCCCTCTATTTTCCTACACTCCTTACAAGTGTTTTGGATGAGTGACTAGAAAGAAAGTGCAGTACAAACCAATCTGCCATTAGACACTCAAGAAGGCTGCCTGACACCTCAGGTCAGTCTGGCTATTTAAGACATTTGTCCACATTCTGATTAATTTCCCACCCACCCACAGCTTCAAGATCATAATAGGAGTAGGATGTCCTAGTTTCCTGAAGGATAAAATGAAATATTTTTCTCTTCCCACAATGGTGTAGGATGTTGAGTAGGTTTTAAAATTCATGCTGTCTCCCCTTGTAAGGTGTTTTCATTTGCTCGACTTGTTTTTTTGGTTCCCTGAGGAACTCTAATGAGAATTGTGTGAGAAAAAAAGAACTACTCAGGAATGTAGAAAATGATCTGATTTCCTCATATGAAGTTTAACAAAACTTCTGGCACCATATCTAATACATAAGAAGATGACCACCTGTTTACCTGGTCAGTTTCTCCTGATACCAGTGTGACAGTGCCTACAGACACCCACACTTTTTTTTTTTTTTTTTCATAATTTCCATGTGTAATATATTTGCATTGAATGTTGCTTTTGCTTTCACTGTCTCTCAAATCCAGACAAATATTATACTACCCAGTGATAAAATTTTCCAGTGTAACCAGCTTGTAACCTGCTAAGAACTCTTCTCTTGTGTTTCATTAAATATTATTAACATAAAAAATTTTCTCTCATTCCAAACAGAACCAGAAGCTAAACAGAACACCCATACAGATGCCATTGTTTCCAAACCATTTTTAATTAACTTGTCTCTGGTAGGTTGCTTCTAGCCTACATTTAGATATCCATGATATAAATATTTATGGTGGAGAGGGATGCCATTGGCTCCTTCTACAGTCAGTGGAGAAAGGGAGGAACTTCTATACTTCTGGTAACCTGATATATTTTACCTAATTAGTACAATTAATTGTGACCAAAAAATCCTGTTTCACTCACTTAGCTAACATTTTGCATTAATCTGATATGTCTCACCTAGGGAAAAACAGACATAAGAACAATACTACTAATAAAGTCTTATGAAATATGATTTATGGTGCCCAGAATCAACAAATCGCCTCATAATAGCTTCTCATACCTCTGAGATGAGTCTAATATCTTAGTGTGAGGTGAAGTATGGAAAAAAGAAAAAGACACGAACAAAAATAAATGAGCATAAATTAAAACTGCCCGAGGGTTCTTTACAAATACCAAGACAATCAGTCTTATGAGGTCCAGAGAATAGATGTATTAAGAACTTGAAGGTGAATGAAAATATTCACAATTCATATAATAAGTGCAGTAAATAACTCCTTTTAATGAACCTGAAATTCAATTAAAAACTTAACTAAACTAAAGAGCTTCTGACTGTTACATTAAATGAGGAGGAAATTTTCCAAACACAACCAGATTATTTTTAGACATAAAGTAGTGATGCAAGTGCCTCTGAGGTGAACGTCTACTCTCTTTGATTTACCCTTGGCCTCTACTCATCTAACTGCACAGCACTACCACAAGGAGTTCAAAACATCAGCAAATAATGTGAAAACTTCAATCAAGTCATCCC
Organism: Alectoris magna; assembly: GCA_030625065.1. Lineage (NCBI taxonomy): Eukaryota > Metazoa > Chordata > Aves > Galliformes > Phasianidae > Alectoris > Alectoris magna. Next base: position 70,498,217 of record CM060560.1, read on the forward strand.
TTGGGGGAGATTCAAGCCAATGACTGAGAGAAATAAAGGTTTGCTGCAAGTTTCCATTTCATGCTAAGATAAATTTGTTCACATATTTATAAAAGCAGAAGACAAAGGTGAACGTTACAGTTGTTAGTTGTGAAGTCAAGCATTCAAAGGTTCTCCTTTTCTTTTTGGTGACAATCCATAGTTTTAAAACCTGTATTTTAGTTTTTCAAATTCTTGCTTTTCCAAGAAACATGCCTTATTCAGTGCAAAAGAGGGAATTTACCAAATCAGCAAGTTTTGGTATTGTTCTTTTGACAGTTACTGAAAGTGTGATTCACTGAAGACAGATGTAGGAATAAGAAGCCAAGTAAAGATCTTATGATAGGATCTACAGTGAGGAAGACTGTATATGACTGTATATGAAGACAAAAAACAGTAGTCTTCAAAGAAGGTGAGAGGAATAGAAAAATAGGTTCCAGGAACACAAGTATGACTAAGTTTGATTTTTGCTTACAATTATCTTGTAAAGCACCAGAAAATAGAAAAACTGTCAAGTCATCAATAATAGAAACTGCTCTCAAATTCACACAAATGACTACGTTGTTACCAAGAGATATCAGCTAAATGTCAGGACGCTGTGATGGCTAGCACAAGAGCCAAGGGTGACAAATTGCTGGTGCAGAAGCCTGGAGTCCATGGCCATTGAGAAGCCACTGATGTCATACCCTCCTTGAGCAAATCCCCACCACATAGCACCTGAGAAAGAGCAGGGATGGGCTAGGGACAGTGTCCAGAATCACACAAAGACCCACAACTACCTAACAAATCCATAGCAATGGGAAGAGACAAGGCTTGCCTGGGAGCCTCTCAGCATGTAAGGTCCAGAGCATGGATAACTAGATGGCCCCTTCAGTCCATGGGAAGGATGCACACAGGGCCCTGGCATTACACTATTGTTTTTTTTCAGTGGTTTGACATAAGTAGTTAAGATAGTAAAATGCTTCAATATTACTGAAAGAGATCCTCGCTGCCCACATCTTTAGTTTTAATATGAGAATAATACTTATCTGAGTAATAAATAGAGTGAAAAATAAAATTTGAATGGAAAATGGGAAAAAATAGAACATTTCTTAGTAATTAAATAACTAGTAGTAAAAGCAAGTTGGAGGGCAGGGTATGAGAACAAGTCTTGCAAAGTTACTGTGAAGTCTCCATCTCTGGATGTTTTCAGGATTTGGCTGAGCAAAGTCCTGCATGATCCAATCATGAGTTGGGTTTGGTCTTGCTTTTAACGGGAGATTCAAATACATGATTCCTAGAAGATGCTTCAAGCAAACATTCCTACTATTATTTGCAATGCACACTTTCTAGTATTTATCGAGGTCTGATAATAAGTGGAAATCTTGGGCAACGTCTTCAGAAAAGCTTAGGAAGTCTAATTTTTCACAACAGAAAACTAAAAAGGAAAAACAATAGTGAAGAATAATAATGGCAGAAATCTGTAACAAGTTACACATACCTATGTGTTGCAAATTAACTACAACTGTTACTAGCTCTTTTTGAGCCTTAGGTTCATATGTACTAGGTTTGAATTGATCAGAGGCCCGGGGTAGGTGAAGTTTTTATTTCCTAAATCTAAAATAGGAATATGTAAATACAAAGAGAAAAAAAAGAAGGTAAATACTATATACAGTTTAACAGAGTTGGTTTCATGTAATGTCCTGGCCACATAGTTCTGCAGCTCTTGTTGCTAAAATTCACTGATCATCCTTGAGGCTGATAGCTGAGAATTATGAAGTATAAAAATGCCTAAAGAAGTCCACATTTGATTAACAGAAATTAATGCTTGAATTGTGAATCAACAAATGAACAGTACTTAGTTGTAAAACACTGATTTCTAAGTGTAAAATATTTGCAGAATTTCTGATGGCCCAGGATAAATTTGCATTGCAGATAAGTGACACTTTGAAGGGGTTATATCACTTTTCATATGAGATTCAACATTGCAGAGGCTTAATTTATGTACTGTCATTGCAGAGAGGGTAGTATAATGGATTTTTAATTATTCCAAGTTACAAGGAGCACATGGAAGGTAGTCTGGTTTATAGACAAAGTAGGAAGAGAGTTAGTACCTATAAAGAGCAAATTGTATGATCACAAGCTATTAAAGTTTTTCAGGAATGTAGCATTCCTGTATTTTAAAAGTATACATTAATTTCTTGATTTATTCTCTGGGTAAGACATACAATCAAATTTTAGAAATGGTTAACAAAGTTGTATGCACCAAATTAACTCTGGTTCATTTATACTCTTATATGCTTCTTTGCTTCTGTGTAAGGAGATTGATGTGCCATACAAAGGCAAAAAATCTGAGAGTAAACTTTTAAATTTTCCAGCTATTCTGTGACTTGAGAAATAGTTGCTATTCATTCTCAGATCATGTAATAAAATATACTATTAATGTGAACTTTACACCTAAGTTCTTTCAGGAAATGTTAATTTTTTTTCATTCCACTTATAGGATGAAAAAAAAAAGTCATTTTTTTCCATCATTGTGTTATTGGTTTTTAAACACTTGTCCAATGATAGCTGTTTAGAACGCAGACAGTAGTACCTTTCTGTATCTACTTTCTACTTCTTCGTGTTCACTAAGACTGTGAACATCACCTGTTAAAGCCATAAAAGATTTTAATAATTTTATAACTGATTTAAGCCAGAACACATAGTTTTTCCTCACAATGTCTCCTAGAAATTAAATTTAAAACTAAGTAAGTTTTATTATTTTCATTTTCCCCTATTTTCTCAACCTTTCCATATCTTCCTACATGTAATCCATCCATATCTTCCTACACCTAGTAAAGAGTGAAGCTTAGTCACTTTGTTTCCAGAGTCCGTAATACAATGAATTCTGCAATTTTTTTCTATTCTCTTTTTCTCCTGCCTGGCAGTAAAAACATATGATATGGGTTTTCATTAAAGTAGGTAAAATTACAAAGATTCTTTCTTTAGGTTGCATTCATCCAAACTTTAGATGAATAGACAGAATTCATCAATTTTTTTGTGAATTTTTTGTGCATGTACAGTGAAAACTGAAATCTCACAAGTGGAGATTTTCTTGAGAAATTTAGAGTTCTTCTATTTTTCTTCTGAGATATCACAACAAGCCCTGTTGGTGTTTCATCATTTGCAATTCCATCTGGAACACATAAGAAAAATTTGCATACATAATTATAAAATGTTAACTGAGTATTTCAGACCTTCATTAAAATTTTGGTTCAGTTTCTGGTCTAATCACAGATGAAAGTCAAGTGGTGTTGGGGGACACTTAGATTTGGACAGTTTTGTATCTAATTTTCATCATCATCATAACTACGTTCTCCTGGGAAAAGGCAACAATTAAAAAAATGATTATTTTTGTCAACATTAGGTTTATGGGAAAGTGATAAAAAGAGTAGATGGAGAGGTTTCAACACCTATGGTGCCTTTTAAAGGGCACTGAAAGGCTACAACAAATGAAAAATAAGAACTCAAAGTCATCATACACCTACTGTTAATACCATATTTGATTTAGTGCAGAAACTTTGCTTGTAGGCACAATACTAACTGTGGACTACCAGACTGAATATCTGTACGATAATGACAGCTGTGATAAAGCTGTACAGGTAATTAATTGTATTTTTAATAGAGTGTTAAATTTTTTAAAATAGATTAATTTCATTCTTCTTTAGAACATTACTTTATTGTGTTTCACAGCAGAAAAATTCACATTGGGGCCTTTTGAAGAACCCTATTGGCTGGAGAACTTGGATAAAACTTAAAGGGCTTGAAATTGAAAAGTCTGTGATTCCACAAAGATAATTCTATTTCTTCCATTATTTTGAATTATTATTGTTGATTCCTTTTTTTTTTTTTTTTTTTTTCTTTAAATACATAGACAATGTTTGAGGTACTTGGTTTCTTTTCTCAAATTACGCTTGACAGTAAATGATAACAGTTTCATCAGAAATGTCCCATATACCATAGAGACTATGACCTCGTCTGCTATCAATAACATAAAGTAATATCTGAGACACTCCAGGGACTACTAAAAGAGGAAACAGCATCTACAGTAATAAGTTCTTAAACCAGAAAAATCTAAAATGGTAACATCATTAAATCCACTGCTGTGAGTAATGGCAGACATGGGTACAAGTCTCAGACCTAACCTTAAATGTAACGTATTACTTCTGCTCCTACCATTCCCTGGTGCCTAATATTGTTCTCTGCTGGATGGAGCATTTGAGCAACCACAAAGTTTGTGTTTGTTACTGATGACATACTGTCTGTGAGAGCAACAGATAAAAAAGGAAATCAAGTTCTATCTGCTCCTTAGGACGTTTCCCAGGAGGATGCAAACAGGGATTACCTGTTCTGAGGGAAAAGTACGGGAACTCATTTACCTATTTAGAAAATTGTGCTGGAGATTGGGCCTGGTGAAGTTTTTTGAAGAAGTCAGAAAAAAAAAAATCAGTTATTTTTAAGATTCCAGATGATAGCTGTAAGTTCAGAGAGGGAAAATTGATGAGAATATTTGTTTGGGGTAGTAAAAAATTGCCTTTTAATTGAAATTAATATTTTTTTATCAGCTTGAATTGTTTCAGTAACAACCAGAGAATCTAAAGGTTAATGTATTTACCTTTGTCTCTGATCTTTTATGCATTTTTGTTTTTGCAACACTACTAGTAAAAAAGATAACAGAAAGATGAAAAAAAACAAACAAAACAAAACAAACAAACAAACAAACAAAAACAGAGAGAACTGAAAGTAAATAAACAGTCCTTCCATGAAGCATGAAAATTCATCAGCTTTTATGGTGAATTTTAAGAAAAAAATGCATTTCTCCTGGAAAAAAAAAATATCTTTTTTATTGGTATTTTTAACCCTTCTAAATTGGAATAATTTCTGGAATAATATTTCAACAGTATTATATTCTTGTCAACTGAAGCACTATTGTTACTAAATGCAGTAAACATTTGCCTTGCAGGTGCTTGGAGAATAGAAAAATAACACAGTCTAATGAAGTCAGTATGGTCTATCAAAAATAGATGCCCCTCCCCTACACATTGCAATGAATTTCACACAAGCAAAATTTCCTTATACAAATATTTGTTGTTAAAGGAATAAAACTTTGAGTTCTGATAATTAGATTGCCACTATCCACAGGTTTTTGAATAGAGGCTGTATTATCCTATCTTCTGAATACTGTTCCCATTGAAGAGATTTAGCTGGCCTGTAGACGTATACAGTGAGAACGTGAAATACTGATACCAAACAGTTGTGATCAAGTTTTAAAAGCATTTCTGGAGATACGTAAGTGTGGAGAACTTCTTTGTATTTTCATCTGATTCCAGTTTCCTGTTCTGATCTGCTGTTTCCCAGAGGCTGTGTGACCCCATGTCTATTGTTTTGTTTCTTTTCTGAGTACTAAACATTATTGTTATTATTATTGTAAACGTTAGTGCAATTAAAGGCATTTTGGTATGGATCCTCCACAGTCTTTAAAAATACTTGGATCATGGGGTGATGTGAAGTCTCACATTAGTTCTGGTAAGAAATCATCCAGTCAGGACCTGACATTCACTCCAGTGAAAGCCAGTACAGTTCCATTGACACATGTGATTGTGACAAATCAACGTATTATCCACTGGTCTTCATAAGAAGTTAATTCTATCTACTTAGAAAAAATGCTAAGTGAAAACATAGATGATCTATGCAACGTACAGAGATATTTATAACAAAAAAAACGGACAGAATGCTGAGCAGCTTTGTGTAACCAAAACAGAAACCCACAGAAAATGGACTAGCTCTCATCAGATCAGTAATGAGGCATACTCAAAGGTGGAATTATACTAGTGACCCCTTTCTTCTTTTTATAGAGCACTGGTTTGAACTTCCTCATTTAGGTACTACTTGGTAATACATATGCAAGACAGTAACCTTTCTCTGTTTTGCTTTTGAAAGTGCCACAGAAAGGGAGATAATGCACGGGGAAAAAACAAAACAAAACAAAACAAATCAAAAAAACAGTTCTACCTGCCTTATTGTGGTACACAAGCTACAAAACGTCACTACTGCTGCAACTCACACAATACGCTTCTCCAAAAACGGTTCAGGAGCAATGACACTTCTGTCAGCAAGATCTGTTCTTGTTTCCCCTAAATATGATTCCTGTCTAAGGACAGCAAAAAGAACCATGGAACAGATTTACATACATTACTCTTCTGCATTTCTAACGGTACTGTGTGAAAGACAGAACTATTTTCAATTTTCTTGTCTCAAATCTTGCTTCGTGAGGCCTTTCTGGTGATAAGATTCTAACTGATAACTGCTAGGGGAATGAATGGTGGGTATCACCATGCCACTGTACCCCTGCTTATGGTTGCAAAGTTAAGCAGAAGTGGGTCAAGCAGTCTTTTTCAAGGGTGCAGCTTGAAGGAGCTGACCACTGCAAAAGGCAATAATGCTTGTGCATGGCAACGAAGGCACCACTCCCTGCTGGCTTGTCTGTTGGCCCAGGAATGTCACACTAAACTGAGAAAAGAAGAAGAAAAAAACCCACAGAAATGGGGGATAAAAGGCCCTCACTAAACTAGGGACTTTGGAGAAAAACTCCCAAAGACACCCTTGATGGAGAATTCCCTGAGGGGAAAATGTCTTCAGAAGAACCCCCGAGGCCTGCTTGCTGTGGAGCTTCCCGGCTTTCTCCCATGATGGGTTCCTGAGATCAACAGACCTACTATGTACCTCGCTGGACCCACAGTGGTGACTATCTCTTTTGCTCTCTACAGAGATTCCTTGCTTATATTTCCTATCTTTCCTATTGCCCATCTTCCCTATCTCCCTGAACAGCTAGGACTTGTAATAATCTGGTTGGACCAACATTTGAACCGTTGTTTCTTAATCTCACTCCGGGTATACATATATCAAAGAACCTCCCCTCCCTCCTATAAATTGGAGTGAGACATCCTGTCAAGAGTTTGGAAGTGATGTAACTCTTGTTACATTTCTTTCTTTGAGACTGAAGCATGACATTAACTGAAGGACCACAGGCAGGTGGCAATGTCATGGTTTCTCTGAAGGGACTCCTCAAAATGCACATAACCAACAAAAGGGGGCTTAGTAGGACAAAAAATACATAATTATATGACAGTGAAGTATACTTCATGCAGAAAGTCTCTAAGAAGTTTCTTAGAAGTAGAGAACAGCATATCCATACAACTTGAACATAATCTGACAGTAAAATTCTGCATTAGATTAAAAAATAGTATAACATAATCTAAAATATTATTAGCAACCTGGTTCTTGATGGTCAGCTGTGATTAAATAGATGTTAGGGATCGATGTCTTTGACAAATAACTCTGACAGTTAATTATTATTTTCCTGAAAATATTTTTTCAAAACAAAGCCAGTGTAGGAAGATAATCGAAAATGTATAAAAATAATGGGTTGTCATTTTACAAAGTCTTCGTTATAAAATTAATAATACACAGTTAAGGTTGTAACACTCCATGTTATGTGCAATGTAAGCATCTTGATTCAGTTCATGTTAAGTTTTACAGAATAAATACAAAATTAATGTCCACCCCAAGTCCTAGATCATAAGCTGCAGCCATGAGCAGCATTTGTGTACTTTGGAACATGGAATGAATGAGACTTGTGGGGTAAAATGTAGCCTAATAAAACAGAGCATTAGATGCTTTTCATTTACTGTATGCTACTATCAGAGTATTTGTTAATAGCATTAAGAATTTCTCATCGGCTCGACTAATACTTGTTTTTAAAAGGTGATATTAGGAAAAATAATCATTTTTTTTTTAAATGTAGATTACACAGAAAGTAATGCCTCCTATTTATTTCAATGAAAAGTACAACAGATGCAAAGGGCAAAATAACACTATTTTATAGAGCAAACCCTCAGCTACAAATGTTATTTTTCAACACAGTTGCCACCGTTAGCTATGCATTTTCATCAGCAATAAATAAGAGTCTGCATGCTGTGCTCATAAAAATCTACACCAGCAGAGGTGATCCACTGTGAACATCACCACTGCTAAAACACACTACCCATGGCCTCACTGTGCTCAGATTCACTGTTTGGTCTTCATAATTTTTCTGCAAGTATCAATGAATGTCAGTGGGTGCCATTTTTTCTGCATGGAGTATTTCAATTCTGCACATTTTCTTCATCTGCACTTCTGTGTCAGGAACCATTTTGTCACACTGTCCCCATGCTGCAGCACAATGTAATGGAATATTGGTGGGAACTTTCAGCCTCTACTATCAGAACATCTTTGACATTGTGGGCTAACATAATAAAATAGGAGACATTACTTTTGGAGAAGTCCTCTTGTTTTCCATAGGTGTTTAAAATGATATGTACGCATGCATACATATATTACCTGTATTCCACAATTTTATTTTATTTTTTCACTTGTAGTTTCCTGCATGTATAGAAGATTGAAGATCAGCTATTACTCATAGAGTGCATAGACTGCTTCATCAGCACCTTGAGGAAGAGAACAACAACATTATTAAGGTGCAGAAGTGGGATTACATATGTTTAAGAATTTTTATTCTTCTGTAAATGCTGTAAAGGGAAATGTCATTATAAATACTATTAACATGAAGATTTTGTATGAGTGCCAGCAAGAAAGATTTGGCAAGAATTCTCCTTGTGTATTTGAATTATGTGCTCTCTTCTCATCAATCTCTGTGATTAAACAATCAAATATATATTGTACTTTCTCATAGTGTCATAGAAGAAAATTACAAGAGGCATAATTAGAGTTCATAAGGAAAAAATTAAAAATATTTACCTTTAAACTAATTAAAAAGAAAAAAAGAAGAAAAGGAAAAAGGAAAAAAAAAAAAGAGAAAAAGAGAAAAAGAAGAAAGGAAAAAGAAAAACATAGAGTCCTCTAAAATTGCATGCCCAACAAATACTTCTTCATTTGATGTGAAGCAAAATGATAAGAAGAAAATGTTTCAAACCAAACCTGCTAAAAATTGGATGATTTTAATTAAATGTTATAACACCATATTATACAGAAATGTCAAAATGAATAGTGAAACACATACTACTTATGAATTGACATTTTAGCTGCTGACCCACTGAACTAGAACATCCAGAAAAAAATTCTTTTGACACTGAAATTTTATGTGATATTCAGAGTAGCATCACCTTACTTACCTTTAAGTGTCTTCAGTTTTGCTGTAACATTTAAGCTAAGTACTTTCATTTTATTCGGCAGACACCTATTAGTGCCATACATGGTGTCCAGAGATTTATTCATTCCACTGTAACACAGAATCTACATTTGGTCAAATAGCTGTATTCTAATCTCAGTTGATTTTTTACTCTACTGTAGGGAGATCTTGATAAGTTTCTGACATGTAGAGATCTTCTGTAAATATCTAAAGATGATGCACCCACTGCCTTTAATGTAGGTATCATAATGTCCTCCAAGAAGGGAGAACTGTAATTCAGAGCAGACCAGTCTCCTTTTCTTTTTGACAGCAGCCAAGCATCATTACATACTATTAGTCATCATGAGAGTGACAATTCAGAAAAACGAAAATACAGATGTCACTTTGTTTTAGGAGGAGTATGCATCAGCCTATTAAAGTAGGTCAACACCAACCTTCACACTTCTTCAGTCTTATGAATACAAGAAAGAGAATAAAATGAACTCCGGATCTTGATTGACAAAAAATAACTTCAACAGAGAGAGTGCAAGAAGTTTCAATGTAGAACTGTATAAAATAATTATTGTCTAAAAGTCTTTTCAAGTAGCTTTTCTTTGAAGAGCTTTGAATAGTGAACTTTCTTCTCTTTTAAGTAGCAGCAGTGTTAAATTTAGGATAACGTTTCATATCTCAGACAAAACACAATTGATGTCATCAACAAAAACCATATGAGGCTAGGATTATAAAGGTATCTCTCAGGAATAGCAAACAATCGGCTTTTGTGCTTGCTGCTTTGTGTTTAAAATGAAGGATAGTGCTAGTTTATAATGTTAAATTTTTAAACAAATGAAAAAAACAAAACCATCCAAATTAAAAGAATATATTAAGCTTGTATCAAATTAATGGTTATACTGTGGGAAGGATTTATACTAAAAATAATGCTGAATTTCTCTTTCTAAATATCTTTGTTCTGAGAAAGGCTGTAGTTCTAAGTACAGATAAATTAGTGTCATGGTTTTGTGTTTTGTAATTTTTGCTATTGGTATTCCACATCACAACATCATGTGGAGCACAGAGAAGAAGTACTACACGTCCCAGGGGACCTCGCGGCCAGAGAGGGAAATACGTCACGGAAGCGACGTTCGCTCTCTTGCTCTCTCTCACTGCCTGGCAGCGGGTGTGGGTGTGCTTCCAAGCCGCGGCGCCTTCAACTTCAAAGTAGGCCTCTCGGTGTTCGGAAACCTCTCTCTCTCATTATATTTGATTTATTGGCTTCAATTCTAATTATATTGTATTATAGTGTGTTATCTTGCATTCCGATATCATAGTTAGTAAATAAGTTTTACTCCTCAGATCGTTGCCGCTGTTCCGTTTGTTCCCTTGAACTCCCATCTCCCTACCCCTTTTCCCTTTTTTCCCTTTTTTCGAGGGGGCCGGGGGGCTATGGGCCTACTGCCCCCTCCCCTGTCACGGACCCAGATTGATCTTGATAACCCCGTGACAGTTCTTGGTGGAGAATGCGGGCATAGATAAGATAAGATATTAAGATAAGATATTGGGGCTTGTTTTCTGGTTTTTGAAATAATCCCTCCCTGCTCTTAAAAAGTTGCTTTGTAGCTTGTTAGAACAAATCTCTGCTCTCGGAGAGTTTCGTTAGCTGTGTTGGGAAAGTTTATCTCTTTTGCAGGTGCTCACTGAGAGCTTGACCTTGAAAGTCCAGGCGGACTGCCAATATTCTGGTGATATTTGTAAACTTTGAGCACTGATATTTTGCTTCTGTAAAGAGAAAAAAAAAATGATGATTCTATTTTCTCTTTTACACCTGCTTGCAGGGGGAGCTGCTAATTTTACAGAACTTGTGATTTTTTAAGCAAGCTCCCAGTCTCCCCTTTGAATCCTTTATGCAGTTTTTGAATGCCCATTTGACCACAGTGTCAGTTGTGTCAGTCTCCCTGAATGTATTGCTCATTATTTTACTTATCTCACTCAGCATCTGGACTTGTAACGCTCTGAGGAAGTCTTCCCCAGAACCAGAGAGTACTGAGTGGCAGGGTGTGTGGAAAGGCTTGGGAGAGACTTTAAAGAGATGGCCATCCTCGGTGTCATGGAGCTTTACTCCTGAACACCTGGAAGACCCTGAGTGCTTAAACAATTATTTAAGACAGGAATGTTGTAGCTCAGGCAGATCTGAGGAGGCACAAATGGCACAAATGATCTGGGGCCTGGCTAATGCCTATCGGGCCTTATTCAATACTATCCCAGAAAGCGATAGAGTTTCTGAAATTGATAGAGAAAGTCTCCAAATTGAGAGAGAGAGTCTCCAAGCTGAGAGAGAGTGTCTCAGAGCTGATAGGGAGAATCTCCAGTTCCAGAGAGAGAGTCTCCAAGCTGATAGGGAGAATCTCCAGTTCCAGAGAGAGAGTCTCCAAGCTGAAAGGGAGAGTCTCCAGAAGACAATACAAAATGAGCGAGACAGTCTCCAAGCCGAAAAGGAGAGTTTCCAGGAGAGAGTCCAAGCCGAGAGGGACAATCTCCAGGTCCAGAAGGAGAGTCTCCTAGTCGAGAAACAGAGTCTTCAAATCCAAAGAGAGAGTCTCCAAACTGAGGCGGAGAATCTCCAGGTCCAGAAAGAAAGTCTTCTAGTCGAGAGAAAAGACCTCCAATCCAAGCGAGACACACTCCAGACTGAGAAAGATGCCCTCCAAAATGAGAAAGACTCCCTGCAATCCAAACTTGACAACCTCCAACTACAGCAAGACACCCTCCAGTCTGAGCGAGATACCCTCCGGTCCGAGAGGGATGTACTCCAGTCTGAGCAAGATACCCTCAAGTCCGAGAGGGATGTACTCCGAACTGAGCGAGACACCCTCCAAAATGAACTAAGCAGAATTCAGTTTTCTCAGGCCATGCTTGAATCTGAACTAAAAATCCTCATAGTTGAAAGAAACGGACTTCGAGCCAAATTGGAGAGGGAGAGCGTCAGAACCGACCAACCTGCCATCGTCCTTCAACCACAGGAGGTACTGGAATCGATGTCAGTTGCCCCTGTAAGAGGACGGAAAACAAAACGAGTCTCAACTCAGCTAGAGAAGAAGGAAGAGGAGGAAGGAAAAGTAGAGGAGGAAAGGAAAGTAGAGGAAGAGGAGGAGGAGAAAGTAGAGGAAGCAGACACTGTAAGAGAAGAGGAGGAAAGAGGTCCAGAGTGGCTCGATCCATGGAAAGCGGCCCTGAGTCTAGGGGAGGGGCCTTCAGTAAGATCACGGTCACCTACTCCCAGAAGGGTAACAAGAAGTCCTGAAAGAGCAGGAGGCGGAGATGAGCAAGACATTGTTACTGTTGTTGAACGATCTCTAAAAATGAGTGAAATTAGAGGTCTGAGAAAAGACTTTTCACGACACCCAAAAGAGCCTATCGTCACCTGGTTACTCCGCTGTTGGGACAGTGGGGCCAACAGTGTGTGGCTAGATGGTAGAGAAGCTCGCCAACTGGGTAGCATTAGTAGAGACTCAGCCATTGACAGGGGTATTGGCACATGCCAGGATGGATCCTTCACCCTCTGGAAGCGAATGCTGTTAGCCGTAAGAGAAAGATACCCCTTCAAAGATGATCTGATGCCTGAGAAAAAGAAATGGACTGATATGGAAAGAGGTATCAGTTATTTGAGAGAGCATGCCGTAGTGGAAATGTTATACAGTTCCGACTTCATCCCTGATGAGCCAGACCAAAAGCATGACCCTGAGAAAGTCAGGTGTACACCAAATATGTGGCGTACATTCACGAAGACTGCACCGGAAAGGTATGCCAGTACACTCGCAGCAATGTATGGCAAAGGGGTAAGAAGACCCCTTGTAAATGAACTTGTTAATAGACTTCAAGACTTTGAGTTACATTTAGCCCCTCTACGGGCTTGTGTTTCGGCTATCACAAAGGTAGTTGAAAAGCTAGACAAAGTGGAGAGCAAACGAGAAGATATGAGGGACGAGCTGTCTACCATGCTTAATGCAGATGGATCCATGGTGGTACCAGATACATCTGACGGGAACCAGAATTCCCAAAACTGTCTACCGGAAGAGCTGATCAACTTGGTTTCCTCCCAACCTTCATCATCCAATATCTCAGCCATCAGAAGGAGACGTCCTCGTGCTCAGGCAAATGACAACCGTAAGACTACATCGCGTCTTGCCTTGTGGCGCTACCTGCGCGACCATGGGGAGAATATGAAGAAGTGGGATAGGCAGCCCACTCCTGCACTTCAAGCACGAGTGAAAGAATTAAGAGACAGATCGACCACCAAGGTGAACTTCTCCAAAAGGGTGACTGCTCCAGTTGCTGTGAACAATCGAGGTAACAAATAGGGGGGCCCTGCCCCCAGCCAGGGGGGGGAAAGGGACAATAGAGTATACTGGACTGTGTGGATTAGGTGGCCTGGCACATCACGACCACAGAAATATAAGGCCCTGGTGGACACTGGTGCACAGTGCACCCTAATGCCCTCAAGTCACCAAGGGACAAAATCGATTTATATTCATGGAGTGACTGGGGGTTCCCAGGAGCTGACTATGTTGGAGGCTGAGATAAGTCTCACTGGTAAAGACTGGCAGAAACACCCTATTGTGACTGGCCCAGGGGCTCCCTGTATACTTGGTATCGATTACCTCAGAATGGGATATTTTAAGGATCCTAAGGGGTATCGATGGGCCTTTGGAATAGCTGCTGTAGACACAGAAGGTGTTAAGCAGTTGTCTGTTTTGCCTGGCCTGTCGGAAGACCCATCTGTTGTGGGGCTGCTACGAGTAAAAGAGCAGCAGGTACCGATTGCTACAAAAACGGTGCACAGACGTCAGTATCGCACCAATAGGGATTCCTTGCTCCCCATTCATAAGTTAATTCGTCAACTAGAGAGTCAGGGAGTGATTAGTAAAACTCACTCACCTTTTAACAGCCCCATATGGCCGGTGCGTAAAGCCAGTGGAGAATGGCGGCTGACGGTAGACTACCGTGGCCTGAATGAAGTCACACCCCCACTGAGTGCTGCTGTGCCAGACATGTTAGACCTCCAATACGAGCTGGAGTCAAAATCAGCCAAATGGTATGCCACCATCGACATTGCGAATGCCTTCTTTTCCATTCCTTTGGCCGCAGAATGTAGGCCACAGTTTGCCTTCACCTGGAGGGGCATTCAGTATACCTGGAACCGTTTGCCCCAGGGGTGGAAACATAGTCCCACCATTTGCCATGGGTTGATCCAGACTGCACTGGAACAGGGTGGTGCTCCTGAGCACTTACAGTACATTGATGACATCATTGTGTGGGGCAATACAGCAAGGGAAGTTTTTGAGAAAGGAGAACAAATAATCCAGATCCTTCTACGTGCTGGCTTCGCGATTAAGCGAAGCAAAGTGAAAGGACCTGCTCAGGAAATTCAATTCCTGGGAATAAAGTGGCAAGATGGACGTCGTCACATCCCAGCAGATGTGATCGACAAGATTGCTGCTATGTCTCCACCCACTAGCAAGAAAGACACACAGTCTTTTCTGGGCGTAGTGGGCTTTTGGAGAATGCATGTTCCAAACTACAGCCTTATCGTAAGCCCCCTTTATCAGGTAACGCGGAAGAAGAATGATTTCACATGGGGCCCAGAGCAGCAGCAGGCTTTTGAACAGATTAAACAGGAGATAGCCCGTGCCGTGGCCCTGGGGCCGGTACGGACAGGACAGGATGTAAAGAACATCCTCTACACTGCTGCTGGGGAGAAAGGTCCCACTTGGAGTTTGTGGCAAAGAGCCTCAGGAGAGACCCGAGGCCGACCCCTGGGATTTTGGAGTCGAGCGTACAAGGGGTCTGAAGAGGGCTACACTCCAACTGAGAAGGAGATCTTAGCTGCATATGAAGGGGTTCGGGCTGCTTCTGAAGTAGTCGGTACTGAAACACAGCTCCTTTTGGCACCTCGACTGCCAGTACTGAACTGGATGTTTAAAGGAAAGGTTCCCTCCACCCATCATGCTACTGATGCCACTTGGAGCAAGTGGATTGCGCTGATTACACAACGAGCGCGGATGGGGAACCTCAGCTGTCCAGGAATTCTAGAGGTGATCATGGACTGGCCTGAAGGTAAAAAGTTTGGAACATCACCAGCAGAAGAAGTGTCACGTGCTAAAGAGACCCCACCATACAATGAACTACCAGAAAATGAGAAGGAATATGCCCTGTTCACTGATGGATCGTGTCGTATTGTGGGGAAGCATCGCAGATGGAAAGCTGCTGTGTGGAGCCCCACACGACAGGTTGCAGAGGCCACTGAAGGAAAAGGAGAATCAAGTCAGTTCGCAGAGGTAAAGGCTGTCCAGCTGGCCTTAGATGTTGCTGAACGGGAGAGGTGGCCAATGCTTTATCTTTATACTGACTCATGGATGGTGGCAAATGCCTTGTGGGGATGGTTACAGCAGTGGGAACAAAATAACTGGCAGCGGAAAGGTAAACCTATTTGGGCTGCTGAACTGTGGAAAGACATTGCTGCCCGAGCAAAAGATATGGTTATAAAGGTGCGTCATGTAGATGCTCATGTGCCCAAGAGTCGGGCTACTGAAGAACAACAGAACAACCATCAGGTAGATCGAGCTGCCAGAATTGAGGTGGCTCAAATAGACTTGGACTGGCAGAACAAGGGTGAATTATTTCTAGCTCGATGGGCCCATGAGACCTCGGGCCATCAAGGACGGGACGCAACATATAAGTGGGCTAGAGACCGAGGGGTGGACTTAACTATGGACGCTATTGCACAGGTTATTCATGACTGTGAGACATGTGCCGTAATTAAACAAGCCAGGAGGATGAAACCTCTCTGGGAGGAAGGGCGATGGCAAAAGTACAAATATGGGGAGGCGTGGTAGGTTGATTATATCACCTTACCACGATCTCGCAATGGTAAGCGTTACGTGCTTACCATGGTGGAAGCAACCACTGGGTGGCTTGAAACATATGCAGTACCCCATGCTACCGCCCGAAACACCATATTGGGTCTTGAGAAACAAGTCCTGTGGCGACATGGCACTCCAGAAAGAATTGAGTCTGATAATGGGACACATTTCAAAAATTCCCTTGTAAATACTTGGGCCAAAGATCATGGCATTGAGTGGATTTATCATATCCCCTATCATGCACCAGCTTCTGGTAAAATTGAACGATACAATGGGTTGTTGAAAACCATGTTGAAAGCAATGGGTGGTGGAACATTTAAGAACTGGGAGAAGCATTTGGCAGAAGCCACCTGGTTGGTCAATACCAGAGGATCTGTCAATCGTGATGGTCCTACCCAATCCAGCCCCCTACATACTGTAGAGGGAGATAAGGTCCCTGTTGTACATGTAAAGAACATGTTGGGAAAAGCAGTGTGGGTCCTTCCAGCCTCTGGAAAGGGCAAACCTCTCCGTGGAACTGTTTTTGCCCAGGGACCTGGGTGCACTTGGTGGGTGATGCAGAAGGATGGGGATGTTCAATGTGTACCACAAGGGAATTTGATGTTGGGGGAGTGCAGTCAGTAATTCTATGTATATATATGTATATAGACCTGTGTGTGTAATGCATTTTCAAGTATTGTTTATTCGTATATGTATTTTTAAGCATGATGTAGTGATGTAGAATAAGGGGTGGAATGTCATGGTTTTGTGTTTTGTAATTTTTGCTATTGGTATTCCACATCACAACATCATGTGGAGCACAGAGAAGAAGTACTACACGTCCCAGGGGACCTCGCGGCCAGAGAGGGAAATACGTCACGGAAGCGACGTTCGCTCTCTTGCTCTCTCTCACTGCCTGGCAGCGGGTGTGGGTGTGCTTCCAAGCCGCGGCGCCTTCAACTTCAAAGTAGGCCTCTCGGTGTTCGGAAACCTCTCTCTCTCATTATATTTGATTTATTGGCTTCAATTCTAATTATATTGTATTATAGTGTGTTATCTTGCATTCCGATATCATAGTTAGTAAATAAGTTTTACTCCTCAGATCGTTGCCGCTGTTCCGTTTGTTCCCTTGAACTCCCATCTCCCTATCCCTTTTCCCTTTTTTCCCTTTTTTCGAGGGGGCCGGGGGGCTACGGGCCTACTGCCCCCTCCCCTGTCACGGACCCAGATTGATCTTGATAACCCCGTGACAATTAGGTATGAAGAAGTATACCAAAAATAAAAAAAAAAAACAGAAAAAAAACCAAACAACAACAACAACAAAAAAAACCTTTTTGTTTTAAAATGTGTGAAATACAAATAACAAAAGCAAGGAATGAAATACGTAGATTTGTCGAAATAAATCAAGCACTAAATATATTCTACCTTGGCAATAATTCCTACTTATTTATGCTGAGACAATAGCTTTCCCAAAGGAGAAATACCATCTGGTAGTAAAGTAGCAACATTCTTGATGTTAGTATACTTCTTTAGACATCTCTAAATGACAGAAAAAGAACAGAAATGACATATTCTTCAGAATCAATATGTACTTTGTGTAGTGAAAATAAATGCAAATAAAACAAAAGCACTCCTACTACAGAGAAATCAAAGAAAACTAAATTCAAGAAGCAATTGCAGGCCTTCAGATTTGCATTTGTATTTATCTTTTCGTGGAAAATATCCTCTTGGCATTCACCACCCACTCTCGTTGATAAAGTTTTGATGATTTTGAGACAGAAGCTGGGAGCTGGGTTGCACTGTTTGAAAGCATACTTTGCTTCCTGAAGAAAGAGGACTCCTTATAGACATTACTACACAGGAAAGATCAACAGTTGTGGTTCTTCAATGCTCATCTCCTTGATGTGAGTAGAGAGTCAGAGAGGGACAGAGCAAAGTAGATTTAACTCTGCAAGATGTCTCCAATTATGGCTATTAAAGATTGCTTATAAAGAGTCACTTATGAACTATATGTCACTTTCTTGCATCTGTAGCATTTAATTAACCAATGTCAGGATTGTTGCAGTCGAATCTATTCTACTCTGTTCTGTTCATCCTAGCCTAGCCTAGCCTAGCCTAGCCTAGGAGCAGTGCCAAAATAAGGACTTTTAGCCTAAGATGGTTAGAAAAGGAGAAAAAACACTGTATAGTGTGAAAAGTCTTTCGGAGCCATAGGCTTCAGCTACTCTAGTAACTGTCAGTGAGACCAACAGTCTGTGAATTAGCTCATACTATACTAGTGAGCTTTTAGCCTCCAAAACAAGGTCCAACAGTCAAAGTGATTTCTGTGAGTAGGCTATGTTCCATAGCAGCTACTGAACCATGTCTGTGAATTGAGTCCATCACTGGTCATCACATCAAGGGACTAGAAAGAACCCGTCTTTCCCAGTTCAGGGAGAAAACTGTTCTAATGACTGTTCACACAGTCAACCTGCAGACAGATTAGGGACCAGGGAACCTGCTCAGTTTACTTTGTTACAGTACCTCTATATGCTGTTGCTACCTTTTTGACCTTACTCCTATTCTCTGGCTTGCACGTAATTTCCAATTCAAAGCAGTTTAAGTATACTAGAAATCTGAGCAAAACTAACACTATGGTACTTTAATTGCTTTGGGAAAAAATAAAAATAATAAAAAAAGAATATTTCTTTTCTGTGTTCCACAGTTTTTTGTCAGGAGAGAGGTCATGGAAATCAGCTCAGCCATGAGCACACCAGACAGTACGGTTGTAGTTTTTAGATAAAATGTTATATACTGTTAAGATCTGGTATTTTCTTGGAATATCTTGAGTTCTTCAAATTCCACCTCGATGAACCTTTGTGACCCTTATATCTTGTTGAACGCAGTCATATCACTGTGGCACTAAAGATTATCCTTTACCATTTGATAGAATACTCACAGTTAGCATCAAAGCTCAAGGCAAAATATCCAGACTTAAATTCAGTCTTTCACTGAGTCCTAGATCTTATGGACCTAACCAGCAGCCTGATTATCATTTTTTTCTTTTTGATTTCATTACACTTTGTGTGTGTGTGTGTGTGTGTGCATGTGTGTGTTTGAGCGCGCACTGGACTGTTAGATATGCCATTCTGTGTTAAGGACCTATGCTAGTAAGAAACAGTGACAGAGAAAAGCAACAAAAATATCACGAAAAACTCCACCCAATTGTACTAGTTAGCCTAAACTATTCCGGGTATTCTCTTGAAATTGATTGTCATCTTTGCCCTGCCTTCAACAGAAATAAAGTTTTAAAATGCAAGTGTGTTCTTCAGGTAGCATAATTTACATGCAGTGACACAAAATGTTATGTTTTTTCTTATCCACATACATTCATCTCTGCATTACAGAGTAATACAGACACGGAAATCAGAAGGCAAGGAGGGGAAATAATATCCATCTATTGAACCAAACAAGACAAGCTAAAGTAGAGCATGAAAGTAATATACAATTCTGCCTGCTTGCTATTTGGAAAGGACTAATTGTTTTGAATGGTTGACCAAACTTCATTGTTCTTCTCATCAGTATGATGAGGGGGGCTGAACATGTGCTGTGCCTTAGTGAGACTATTTAAACATTGATTTTGAAATAGTGTTGTTGTTTGCTTGTCTTTTGCAAGCTGTTTTTTGAACTGGATCCTCAGTGCCCTCAACAGGACTTTTCCTACTACACAGGCATAAGAAAAAAAGGGGTAGAAAAGGGATACTCCAAAATGGCCAGCCTAGCTTCATTCAATTAAATGGGTTGGAAACTAAAATGCCATGAGAAATCTATCTTCCAAGCATCTGATATCCTATACTGACATCAAACTGTGCTATTAGACACACTTTGAGTGCTGCACTCAGTTTTCGGTCTCTCACTACAAGAAAGGCATTGAGTCTCTGGAGCATGTCCAGAGAAAAGCAACAAAACTGTGAGGGGTCTGGAATGCAAAACTTATGAGGAACAGCTGAGGGAACTGGGATTGTTCAGTCTGGAGAAGAGGAGGCTCAGGAAAGACATTATTGCTCACTACAACTATCTGAAAGGATTTTGTGGTGAGGTGGGGGTCAGCCTCTTCTCGCAGTGACTGGATGAGAGGTACTGGTCTTAAGTCGTGCCCAGGAAGGTTCATGTTGGATATTAGGAAAAATGCGTTCTCAGGAAGAATGGTGATGCACTGGAACAGGCTACCCAGGGAGGTGGTGAATTCACCATTCCAGAAAGTGTTCAAAAAGTGTGTGGATGTGGCACTAAGGGACATGGTTAGTGGGCATAGTGATGGTTGATAGGTGGACTAGATGATCTTAGTGGTCTTTTCCAACCTTAATGATCCTACGACTGTGTTTCTGGTTATCATAGATGCATACCTGTAAAGAAAGCATAAGAAGAATGCTCTTCTTTAAAATGACAAAAGTTTGTGGTGCCATTTAATAATTTAATTATTTAATTAAATTTAATAATTTAATTATTTATATTAAACCATTTAATAAAAGATTTTGTATGTGTCCATTTGGTTCTGCAGTTTAAAATAAAATTCCTATTTCCTATGTGTTACAATACAGTCTCTGCCAGGGTTGCCACCTACTAGGTAGGTATATAACCTGAGACAGTTGTTCAGATATTAGGCAGATGTATACAAGCTCTGAGACGTGGACTCCACATCAAGGCTTCACAAAAGTCTCCTAGTGATTTGTCTACAATTTTATGAACTGTGTTTTAGAAATTATAAGGCATGTTCTACTCGTTCAATTGAAAAGATAGTCTCAGCATTATGGGTCAAGTTAGAATAATCTTCCTGCTAACCAAGTTTTAGTCAGTAATACCTGTTATAGATGTGGGTAAAATAAAAATCTTCGAAAGAATCCTTAAAAGCAACATGAAAATGAATATTTGACTGCAACAATGGTAAAAAGAAAAACTGCATCTGAAAGCTTTCTGTAGCATATAGATTTTCCAAAACAGATTTATTTTCGTGTCCCACTTCTCAGTTGCTTTTCCTCTATTATTAGTTATATAGTTCTGTAGATATATATTACTCCTTTATATATATGGGGACTGTAAGGTCACAGCCCAAACCAGTGATCGAGCATCTAGTGAAGAGGCATGGCTAGCCCTGATGCAAGAAGTTCACCTGTGTGACCCAGGGTTTACCCCTCCCTAACTTCACTTAAGGGCTGTTAGCTGAGGGGGAAACAGTTCTATTAAGAGATTGTTTTTCTGCGGGAGTTCACAGCAAGCCCTTGCCTTTGGAACAAAGCAAGTTCTTCTTATTATTGGCTTATGACTAATATCTTTCATGGGTCATCCTAAAAGTGTTTGAAAACAATTTCATGCCTCTTCTTGCTCAGTACAATATAGAAATGCTTAATTAAATACTTTCCTTTTTTTTTTTTTTTGTAAATTGAGCTACTGAGATATCATCTTTTATCTAGTTTCATATTATGTATGTACATATAACCTTATTATCCTTCGTTGGGAAGGCAGGTACAACCATCTTTCTTCTTGGGCATTACGAAATGTACATATATTTCCTCAGTGTCAAAATTCTGACTTTATCAACTGCTGCCTGAGATTTACATTTATCCCAAACATCCAGAGTTTCAGAAAAAGTGTTTTGCTCACTCATAAAAGGAAGGTGAACCCAGCAAGACTTCAGGTAAAATTAAATCACAGAACTCTCTCTTTCTGAGAAGATGGCACTCTGTGCCTTTTTTTCATTTGTTTTGTAGCTATGCTTTGACAGTGAGAGCTAATCAATTTTTAAACCCTCTGCTGTATGTATCCCCATGCCGACCAAAATACAATGAGAAAATATATCTGCATACTTCTTCAGAGGAAAAATAAAGGTTTCTTCTGTTGACATTTCGCCTTGCAACAGTAAGATTTTTCTTGCCTACCTCTTCATTTGCTTGTTTGTTTGTTTGTTTTGCTGTTGTTTTGTTTTTCTTTGTTTGTTTGCTTGTCTGTTTGCTTGTTTTTTACTGTTTCTTATTATGTTATAAGCATTGTTGCAAAAATGTAATTGTAGGTAAATCCGCTTAGCAAAGAGACAGAAAATTAATAGAATGAATCTTGTTTGCTATGATTTTCCACCCAATATTTTCCTTATTTAATTATTATTACTCAGTTCGGTGAATTATTTTAATTAAAATCGAGAACACTTGAGCTACAGCTCCTGCTCTCTGTGAAAGTCTTTCTTTGATTGTTGTTTATATGTTCTTAGAGCATCTGAAATCTGAATTTAAACCTCTGTTGATTTGTAACGAACATGTGGAAGATGTATTACTCTTCAAGAATTTAAGACCTTTATGAGAGATGGAAATTCTAACTCTTAGGCACAGTTTTCTAGTCACAGAATTATTGTAGCCATGTATCAATTCTTATTTGACTTGCACTTCTATCCAAACTTTTCAGAGTTAACAGCTCTATTAGTCATAATGCTAATCTTCAGCTATCTCTTGCGAATATCTCACATCAATATTTTACACATATGAACACAGAGACAAGAGTCCTGACATTTGTAAGTTCTAAATAATGAACCTTAGTGCTATTAACTGGAGTTAAATGCCCACTCATCCTACATACATTTAAATGTGAACTAGATTAATCTACAAAATTACAATTGCATTTTTCTTTCTCCATTTCATGTTAGTGCTTTCTTTTATGATAGCCTGTAGTCATAATTCAAAATGAATCATAGAAAACAACCATTTCAGGACCATCTGGTGATCTGCTCACCTTTCTTTTCTAGTCATGAGCAGCATAGTCTGAATTTTGGGGTTTGATTTTGGAAATCTTGTTATAGGGAGTATAAGAACCATGAAAGTTTTGTTCTCATGTTAGACCACAACTACAAAACCCACGCAACAACACCTTTATTATTATTTGATACATTCTAGATCAGAAAACAAACTGACTTTATTCATTTATTTATATACAGTTTGAAAAATGCAAACATTTGGATTTAAGAAAAATGTTAATATTAATGTTAATAATAGCTGCTTTTAAAGTGAGCAAAAGTAGCAACCTATTTGAATTTCCCTGTGTCTGTATTACAACTGAATCCAAATATACACTGGTAAAATAATTAAGGTAATTATCTGGCATAATTAGGGGATGGAGCTGTTCCTTGACTCTCATATCAAAGTATTTTCTACCTAGATACAAAACTGATAAAAAGGCAGATTAGCTAGAGCTTATTAATTTTTGTGTTTTTTTTTTTAAATATGAAAGAAGACAAAGCTGTTTTATGAATTACTGAAAATAAGTTTGAATGGGAAACAGCTATGGTACAGAAGATAAGAGTAATGCAATAAAGAGGTAACAAAGTTGTATGTTAAAGAATATTTAATGTGTATATTACTGTGTGTAACATAAATATGTAAGTATGCTTATAGGTCAATGCCATGTTTCTTGCCAAATTGGACAGTAAACAAGGGACCTTCCTAAAATCTGGAAGAAAATTGAGTTAGAAAACCCTTTCAGTATCAGTAACAACTTTGTGTTCTACTGAAGAAAAACTGTTTTTCATCCTATTAAGAAAGTAAAAAGATTAAAAATAAAAATAAAAATCTAAAACAACAGTTAAGATCTTTTGAAATAAAAGGTCAAAAATGTATAGCATCAAAGCATAACTGCACAGAAGTCAAAGGTTTTATTTTACATTAGTAAAACTCCCTGAAACTAGTATGTAACTTGTCTACAGTGTAGAAAAAGGAGAAACTCAAGTTGAAATGAGCTTCCTCCTCTCTGAGCTGTTATGTCCACATGATTGAAAGTGGGAAGAAGCTTCCAAAGCAGTTTGAGAGTAGATTCAATGCCATGCGCTTAGATGTCCTTGCTTCATTATCTACTGCTCATAGCAAGTATGCTGAGGGTTCATTTCTGAAGTGTGTTTGAATGGCTTTGTTCAAGAAACTAAAAACCTCATTAAAAAATTTTAGTTAGGTGGTGGAATTTAGGAGTAGGATTCAAAGGCATACCAAAGACAAAATTTGCTTATTGTTAACCTCTCAAATATAAATTCGTCCTGTTTAAAACCAGCCCTTTATTAGGAATTACATTTGTTTATAGCTCTCATTTAAGAGGCATTTTATTTCATTTGTTGCAGTCATTATAAAATTCAGCCATTGAAAACTTTCAATAAACCATGATAGAGTTAGAAAATACATTTCAGAAAATCTCCTGAGTGACAGAATTCATTGCTTCTACCAGTAAATGTATGATTTAGCAATGAAAAACTTGACTGTATGAGAAAAATATATTGGGAAAACAGCAAAGATCTTGATTGGAACAGAGCTTGACTACTAAAATATTATGTTATTATAAATGTGGTCAGATTTATATGAAGTAGGCTTTTAGTTGAGAAATAACTTTTTATTAGAAAGACTTAATAAACAGTCATGCAAATTTTCTTTTGAACTGAAAATATGGACTGCATTATAAACAAGATAAAGAAGAACTGATGTTTTGAGCTATTTATGTAACTAGCTGGCAATTTTGCAGGTAAATTGTGTCTAAATTTAATCTCGGTTTTCAGATCAGAAGGCTACGTGACCATCTACTTAAAGCATGTTTTAGAATATCTTATCATAAAGATTTCTTTTTTTATACCTCCTCATTATTTCTATCCAAAAACTTCCTCTGTGCGCATATGTCCTGAATATCTTCCTTCCTCATTTGTATACAGCTTTTATCTTCACAAGGTACATTTTCATTAGTCGGATACACTAGAACACAAACAACTTTTGCAGGTTCATAGTATCATCATATTCTTTAAATAGCTGTCCAAATTCTGTCTTTGCAAAATAAACATAAGAAATATTAGAAGAGTACTCAAAATCTACCCTCTGTTCAGTTGTCATGTCTGATTGTTTTAAAGAGAAATTTCTTGAATGGAAGTGCCAGACTACCTAAAATCAATAGCAAATATCCTGTTGATAGTAATGACACCAAGGTTTCCACAGAGTAAACTGTATTGAGGTAATATGAGATTTGTTTTTCTTTGGAAGTGGCATCAATACTTTAACTACGTGTGCTTAACTAATCATCAAACTACATCTCAAGTGGCCTCAAGTTGAACTGATGATTGAGCAACTGGTGAAGGGATGTGGCTGGCCCAGGGAGCACAGGTAAATTGTTTGCACCTGTGTTCCCCTTATGATCAGAAGGTGTAGATCCAGAGAGGAGCCACCCTGGATTCATATAAGGGCCAGCCACAGAAGGGGGAATGCCTTTTGGGTCTAGCCTTTTGAGAACTGGTGTATAACCAGGGAGCCTCTTTACCAGTTGGGTGAGTTCAACTCTTCTTTCTTTATATGACTATTCGTCTACCTGTGAATACTTCGACTAATGTTGTCAAGAACCTGTCAGAAGCAATTTCGTGTCACACGCACATCTGGCATAGTTACTAGGACACCAGGAGAAGTATCCACAACTCAAACATGGAAATGACATTCTTAAAGAGTATACCATAAGAGTCAGGATGAGGGAAATCTAACCCCTTTGAAAAGGAATTAACTGAACACATCCTGGGGTTTCTAGTATCTCTGTGGCAGAGGTAGTAGGAAAATGGGAATTATTTAGTAGTTTTGGGGCACCCCCAAGTTGCTATCTTGTCTGGCTAAATTTCTTCAAAACTTGGGATATCATATTTTGACTACTAAGGAAAGGCAGCTTGCTGCATCAGCCATCTGTGGTATGACTGTTATTGAAAGCCCCGAATTCCATGAAATCTGCTGGAAAAGAGTTAAGGGAGGAAAATGAGATGCTGTTTACTTGAGTAAAGCAAGTAGAGCATAACCTTACCCTGTTGGTGGGGCAACATGCCCAAAGAGATAGGAATCTACTAATGAAGAAGAGCCATAGTTCTAAACGATGATTGGAACTCAGAGCAATGGGATCCTCGGAATATAAATGGAGAAAAAAATAAGAATAATACGGAAAATACTGATGAAATGGGAACTATTAACATGACCCCAAGGAAAACTACAAAGAAGACCCAACTAGAGTCTCTAATAAAACAATTTTGCTTCTTTGTGAGCAGAAAACCATCCCACTGTGCAGAAGAGAAAAAAAATTGGATGGCTCAGAGATCAAGCATATTTGAGAGACTGACTAGATCATCAGTTACAGCACTTATCTTTCAAGGGATGTTCAAAGGTTCCAGTTCATGGTCTCATGCTTGTATTGTTCCTCTACATAGTCTTTGAGGACTAGGAATAATAGAACAGGACCATTAATCCAGGAGAAATTACAGCAATTTTACAAACTCTAGCAAGTTAATATTAGCAAATCATAAGCATAGAAAATGTTTATGAGGTTAAATATATATATACATACATATATATGTGTAGTTAATGACCTTTCTTGCCGTCAGACCAAGAATGAAAATGGCTTAATAGATGTTGATAACTCTTGCTGACCAGCTTTGTGGAAGATATTTGGTGGTGGGTCCAAAACCAACTACTTTTCTAAGTTTCGCTAAGACACTTAATAGCATACTTGCTAATCTACCTTACAACATCACAGTAATTGTAATCACTCTGAAACTCAGCATCCTTTATGGTGTTCTAGTTTTTGTTATTTAAAACATCATAATAAATCTCTTTCATATGAAGATTTTGAGTGACTTCAGAACTTGGGTATGGAAAGAAGGAAATACTTATGGGTCATCAGGATTTATGACCCTAGTTCTTTATTTGGATTAATAATTAAAACTAACTAACTTGTTAAATCAGTTAAATGTCTTGATCATCTTGAACACATTTGTAAATAGTCGTATTAAGTACATACACAGTAGACAAGAGAATGTGCATACAGAGAAAGACAGAGACAGGTATGCAGAGGAAGAACTGTATTTAAATGCTGTTTTTTTTTGTGTCATCACTTCTGTCAGTTGAAGAACAGACCAGGACTGTAAAGCATAGAAACAGATCATTATTTATTTCATTGAATTTCTTCATGAAAATGTAAAGGAAAGGAAAAGTACTGGCGTTTTCACCAAAATCAGTCTAATAAATTCAGGGAAAGCACGTCACTTCTGATGAAAGACTTTGAGTACTTGAGATCAAGATACAATTGGTGCTCAAATATTTACAGAAAGTTCCTGCAAGTTTGAGTTGCAAACGTAGATGTGACATTTTGTTAACTTTTGGGGGGAATACTTTCTCCTTTGTTGCTTCAAGACACAATTATAAAATTTATGTATCTGGATCATAAGGAAATGCTTTTTTTTTTTTTTTTTTTTTTCAAAAGACATTTGTTACATGTAAATCAATAAGATATGCTGTCTTGCTGTCTCCTAACAGCAAATATGCAGGAATCTAAGTAGCATTTTATGTTATTACACTAGAGAATATTGCGTCTCTTTCTTCAAAATGATTTGCATACTGAAATCAGCTCCTAATTGTAAATTCAAGTTAGGTAATGTCTATATGAGACTGTTCGTGTACTGTGTAAAATTAAAAATAGTATTATCATATACTATATTTAAAGGAGTATCTCTGTATTATCTACCCTCCTTATTCAACTCTTTCTATTTTATGTTCTATGGTACCTTCTTCAAAATTTGCTCCTGGACTTTGTAGCAACCATTACCACTGTACTGAGAATGCAAATCTTTATCTATTCATCACTCCATGTTGTCTGCTAAGGAAGGAGTTCTGTTTTGGCACTGAAGACAAGAACTAGTAAAGATAAGCGTAATAGGGTTCTGCAAGGGCAAGTTCCTAATTTGATGTTTCTAGTACCTGTTATTTTCAGAGTGCTTAGCACTGAAAGGCACTTCTTATGTCCAAAACTCAGCTTCTTTTCATTCCCATTTGTTGCCATGACTGAGCAGCATGTCCATCAATTAAATATCAGGTCATCAAGTTGAACATTTAGAAAATAAGAAGCATAACAGTGACCATCTGCAAAGAGAGAGATTAAATGACTTGACAGGAATTTTCCAGAGAATCATTCATTTGCTTTGACTAATAAGACCTTTTCTCTCTGCTTGGAATCACATTAGTCACTCTTTCTAAATTTAGTAGCAGGCAAGAATTCTGCAGTAACCAGCTTTCTTCATCACATAACACTGGTTTTTTGTAACAGAGGAGATCCACTCGATGTAGTCAGTGAAGGAAAAGGAAAAAAGTATGCAATCATATGAAGGGAGGATAGGAAAGATTGTTTCTGTCAAGCCTTAACGGATTAACTCTTTATGATTTTTTAACATGGTGATGACTTCAAATCTCTATTCTTTTATAGAATATGCACTGGAAGACCATAATTCTTACTTTTCCTGAAATTCAAATTCTGAAAACAGAAATATGATTAAACTGATGCTTATATTTTTAGGCACAGAACTTAGGAGACATGAGTCACCTTTCATAATTTTCAGTAGTGTCTCTGTCTTGCTTTTGTTTAGGCACAGTGGAGAAGTAGGCTTTTTTCTTAAGTAAATGTCATAATTACATTGTGGTAAAGAAGAAAGAAAAATATTTTGCTCTAATATTCTGACAGTACCATTTTCATACATCCATCATGATGCTTTTTATTTATGCTGTTATTTTTGCTGTTCACGAAGAAAAGTGTTACTGCTTTAGCGTAGTGTTAATTGCTAACTATTTGCCCATAGGTTTATTCTCATACACAGAGCAAGATAATTCAGAGGCTGATCTAGATACAGACTTTTCCACTACAGAAGTGACAAGACATGATATACCTAAAAAGGAAATATCTAAATAATGCAGTATGCTCAGGCACATGCTTGTCTCCCACAGAGCCATGCTAATCTTATTTGCCAAAAGATTTTATGCTCTTGTCCAAACAGTGAGCACTGTCTCAAAGTTTGATCTCACCAGGCAAAAATACAATGCAGAGAAGGAAAAGAAGAAGAGTCATATAAAATGCGAGGATAGTAGAGTAGCAAATCAGATAACAAAGTCTTGGCCAACGATGACATGCATTCCATTAAAAACATACTGCATTGTAAGGGGATAAATAATTCTTTTCTCTGAGGCTGTGCAATCCCAACAAGAAACTGGTCTTACTGTAGGTCTCATTACTTTATCTCAGCCCAGACTGGACTAAAACAAAGGTATCTGACATTGATTATGGATTAAGACAGACAAGCATGAGACAATTTAGTAAACTTTGCAGCTGGTAATATTCACTCCTTTCTTGCTTTCTTGTAACACAGCATAGCTCAGACTGAAGCATACTCTTGCACATTTATTTTATTTTATTTTATTTTTTCTAATTGCCTCTTATTTCAATTGACATTCAGGGGAAAGGCCACTTATCAGAGATAAGAGTGAAGAATCTCAGGCTTCGTAATTCTAAATGAACTTTCAGCTCTGATATTCAGAGTGTCACAGCAGCCTGAAGATCAGATGTGCAGCAACAGGAAAGATCAGGCTCTAGGTATGCTTGAAACAGGTCCTTCTGTGTGGAGGCAGCGTAATTTTCTAGCGAGTTTCAGGCTGGATTAACTAGTGAAGGCCACGGTGGGAGAGACAAAGACTGAGTGAGGGAATCCAGGGCCCAAGCATGCAGACCAGATAGATGTAGAGCCTGAGCTCATATGCATACATCCTGTGAATACATGGGAATTGTGATTGGAGAAATGGAAGGTATATCTATCTATCTCGGTGGTGAAAGTGTAGAGGTGGGATGGGACTATCTGTCTGCATTCTTGTGACTGCAGTTAGTATTTCAGGGCTACATCAAAGTACTTGTGCTAGTCTTTGTGATTAGCCATATAGTTGGCCTCCATATGTGGTGTGACTTGCATGTTCCTATGTCTTGAACTCATGTGTAGTATCACTGCCACTGGACATGAAAAGAGGAGTAGCAGCAGCACCCTCTGGGCTGGGATGGGTGAGATCTCTGGATTAAGCTCTGGTGGACAAGGAAGGACTAACTCTCTGGAACAGAAACTGTGCTGGATTCAGCTAGTTTTTAACAAAGGCAGTCAAGTGGGGTGCCAGGAAATGGGATGCTGGTCCATCAGCTAGAAATTCCCACAGTGATGCCCACAGCATAGGAAGGAATGTTGTTTAATATTTATTTCTGGAAAATGTTTGTTGTGCTTCAAAAAGAGTGACTCTGATGGCTTTGAGGACTGTTCCTATCATCATAACAATTCTGATGCCTATTGAAGAAGGTTCAGTTTTCACATACAATGAGTCTGCCAGCACTTCCATGCTTGGTGGTTGTGGACAGCCTGCAAAAGAGCCCTGAGGTGGATGAATTGTTGCTAAAGCTGTGCATTTTTTTCCTTTGAAATTCCTAATATCTTTTTCAGTTTCACTAGGGTTTACAACTTCAATTAATGTATATAACCAATATAATTTGATTTTATTAGAAGTAACAGTATATAATCCAAATTTATCCTTTTGTTACAACTTACCAGATGATGGAAAGACTGAGTTAAAAAGCTTGCCAATTTTCTAAGCATATCATCTGGTCCAATGAAAGATGTCACCTCGCACTACAAAACTTGCCAGAACTTCAGCTCATCCATCTGTTACAATGTTGCTACTTCTTCACATTTTGCAGTGTTTTCCCAAACCTTGACCCACAGCCCTATGAGAGTCCTAAAATTTTTCTAAAAGATAAAGTCTTCATGAAAACATCCTCCAAATTTGGATTTCCTTTTTTTTTTTTTTTTTTTTTTATTTTTTTTTTTTTTAAGACACCTCATTTACAATCTGTGAAAGTTACTTGGAATTTTTAATCTGTACTCAGCAGATGTGCTGTTACAAAACTCACTGTCTCTGGCTTACAACACACTAGATGGAGTGTAATATTTAGAAATGAGATGCCCGTGTTTTGGTTTTGCTTTCAGTAAATCTTAGAGTCTTCCTATTGAAGTGTTTGCGGCAGGCTTTGATTCACCACTTTTTCACAGAACCACACAACTGTAGGGGTGGAAGAGACCTTGAGAATTTCAGTTCAAGCCCCTGATAAAGCAGGCTCGCTATAGCAGGTTGCACTGGGAAATCCAGGCAAGTCTTAAATATCTCTGGTGAAGGAGGCTCCATGACCTCTCTGAGCAGCCTGTTCCAGTGATCCGTCACCCTCAAAGTAAAAAGAAATAAAGAAGGTCCTTGTGTTCAGACTGAATTTACTGTGTTCCAGATTGTGCCCACTGCCCCGTGTTCTATTGTTGCTTACCAGTGAAAAGAGTCAACTCTCATCAACTTGACTCCTGCACTTTAGATATTTATCAACAGTCATGAGATTCCCAAGTTACAAGGTTTTCCTCTTAACAAATATGGTAGTAATTTCCCTTCTGAAGCAGGGAAATAATTGCTGTGTTTAGATCTGGTAATTATTGCTTATGGGCTTTTTTGCATCTTTGTTAACTGCTTTTGGAATTTACAAATTCCAAAATTTGCTGATTCTATATCTTTAGGAGCATTGGAAAAAAGAAAAATCTCATGTGCAAAGGCTTCACAATTCCTGTGTACTTCCCTTAGAAGATCATCACTTACCTTTATTTACGTTTAGACAGGATTTTGCAGGTGAATAGGAGCTAGTCCTATTAAGATTCTGAGCTGACTGAAAATAGTGTGGATATGTTACTGCGTAGCTGAGCCTTAGTAAACAGACTCTCTTTTCAGTAGGATTTCACACTAAGCACTGTGGCAACTGTATCGTATAAATGTCCATCTGCCTGGACTAAGCAATCATTTTGTGTTTAAAAACAAAACAAACAAACAAAAAAAAACCAAGCACAAAACAGGGACTCAGTTATTATGGACTTCTATTAAAAAAAAAAAAAAAAAAAAAAAAAAAAAAAAAGATCAGTTCATGTTGATCCATTTATGCACTTATTTCTATTGCTACTATTTTATCTGTTGTGGGAATTACAAATTCAGTTTCTGTGAGGGTTTTGGAAATTAATGAGAAAAGTTTTTTAAACACTTAATGGACTTTTCTATGATTTTAATTTTCTCCTTCTGAAGAATGTGTGTTTTAGACCCTCAGAAGCAGGGGAAAGGAAGAAAGAACAAATGTGAAACAATGCTACAGGAGAAAGTAATGATAATAATTAAGTTTATGATAGAGTCTCAGCAGTGGACTCCACCTTCACCCACTGGAATGAGCAGGCATACAACCGAGACAAGGAAAAGTAAGGTGATACAAATCTGTACAATGAATTTGGCAATGGGAAGGTGCAGGAAGGACAGATACTGAAATTCCTTCTCTTTTCACTTGAACTGCTGCACACACAAACCTTGTCTTGGAGCTAATTAGCATGGGGCAAAATAATTATCTAATACACCTTTACTTCTCATCTCTAAACATTGCTGTATTGCACACATCACTGTTTTTTTTCTCTGAACTTAATTAGTTCATGGATGCATGTATGATTCTCACTCCTAGTTTAAAAGGTATCCTAGTTTACATATCCTCCACATCACTTGTAATTATATGGAAAAAATTCTCATGTAAGGATATTATTATCAAATAAAAGCACTTTAATTCAGACACTTCCTGGAAGCACAACTTATTATTAATCACAGCATCTTATTTTTGTTTGTTCGTTTATTTGTTTTTTGGCTTCCATGAAAATGATAGAATTCAGCTTTTTATTACAAAGTCACTTGAAAAATCTAGACTTAGTATCTTGCTAAAAGGTATGTAATACATATCTTCTGTCATTTTAGACTCTTAAAAGAAACACTGTGCCTCTCAGTACGATCTGTAATTTTTACTAATAATAATTTTACTTCTTATTAATGAATGGCTGACTTCATTATTTTTTAGTAGGGAAAAATAATATTACAATAATCTTGGCAATTTCCTAATACTGGTTGTCTCCTCTCTTTTGATTTGTAGCAAATAAAGTTGTAATTTCTTAATCTACACCCATGAACAATACATTTGTGTTGCTTCACAGCCATTTCCCCTCTTTTGTCTTCTTACACCTTGTGTTTTATTCTCTCTCTGTGCATTCTTGCTAAGACTTCTTCATCTTTGTTACTAGGTAATCCATCACAGCTGCCAGCCATCCCACAGATCCCAGCATCCACACAGCCTCCCTCCATACTCTTTCTATTATTTGCCAGAGTATCTCAAGGCCTTCTATATACATAAAAAAGTCCTTCAGATAAATTCATATTGTATGACCACTTCATTCTGTGAATAAAGGTAGATTAATAAAGGAATATGAATTGTTACTTTAAGGAGAAAGCACAGTAAAGCTCTGCTAAAATCTAAGGAAATTATTGCCAAAGGTCTTTATTGCCATAATTTATATATTTTTAAACTTTTCCTTCTAGCACCCCATAAAATCCTATAATCACTTTTAGAGGAAAACGTATTATTCAGGGTTCTGCTGATTGAACTGAGTTGAAAATTCCCCTATTATTTACTCTTCAAGTTTCACTTTTATTTACTGGTGAAGGTATAACTGCTTTCCTAATATTTAGTTTTCTACCAGATGTTTAATTTCATCCTTTTGCATCCTTTTATTTGTTATTTTACTTTTTTTTTTTTTTTTTTTTTGTAAGGATT
Source organism: Alectoris magna (assembly GCA_030625065.1). Lineage (NCBI taxonomy): Eukaryota > Metazoa > Chordata > Aves > Galliformes > Phasianidae > Alectoris > Alectoris magna. Next base: position 70,531,850 of record CM060560.1, read on the forward strand.
AGAAGGAAAGTGAACACCAACAATAGTTCTGAAAACACAATACTTTTTTAAAAATCAAAATTAACTCGTTTTTTTGAAAATGCTATTTGTCATTGTTTTGTTATGAATTTAAGGAACCCCGTGAATACATTTTCTTCAACTTACTTTGGGTAGCAGGATATTCCTTTCAGATTAGTTTGATATTGACTTGTTTGTGTTATCAAATAAAAATTGGTTCTTGTCTGTTTTCTCTGAAACAGCAGCATTTACCCTCAACAGGAGGAAAGGTGAAAACAGAAACAAGCATTCTAAGAAAAACTTCATGTTCCTGTTGGCAAGGTTGAAAACACTGTTATCATAAATAGGTGATAGATAATCTAAGTTGTTTATTCATCCAGAATTACATTCTCCTACCTGTTAAAATGGGAATTTGAGTCAGTAATTCTCAGATTTAATTCACTGTGCAGTTTAAGCAGCAACTTATCTCTTTTCATATCATTTGATTTATACTGAGCAAAATTTCCTGGTTACATAGGCATTCACAGACTACATCTCACAAAAAACATACACAAAACGTTAGTGTTGATAATATTACAATTTGTTATACTTGCTCAGACTGCTTGAAAGAGCTCATCTACATATAATAATAACATTGTTTATTAAGTTAATACCTGAAGTATTTTTTTTTCTACAACTTCTTCAGCTTTGTGGGTTCTGCCTGCTACAGAATGTTGTGAAAACAAGACAGTGTAGTGTTTGCTGCTTCCAAAAGTAATTTGTGTTTGCAGTGTCTGAATACTTGTGCCAGGTTATGCTGGTGAGACATAAAAGGTAGCTTGATATCACTCTTGTGGGGCAGAAAACAAGCTGGCCTTCTCTTTAGAAGGAAGCCGCCTGTGTTCTGTATTATAACTATTGTAGTACATTCCAGTGAGCTTTCATTAATATTAATCTTTCAAAGGGAAAGATTAATTTTATGAATGGTAATCGAAAACAGTTGTGAGGTACCCCGGTGGATTAGTAAAAATTAAACTTGTATGAAGTATTCCTCTAGATACCATATATTCTTTTCATATACTAGCAGACCCAGTGAAAACAAATCAATGATTCATGAAACTGGTAAACTGGTATGCAGAACAAGCAGAACTTCCTACACTTTTTTTTCTGCTGAGACTAAAAAAATTAATTCAGGCACCACAACACCTCTATACTAAATGCACACAGAGCACTACTGCCTGAGATGGAAAAGTTCTGACACGACAGTACAGAGAAGTTCCTAAGATCTTTATTTTCCTCACACTATAATTAAATATGTGGCCCTATGTGTGCATAAATGTATGTATGCATATGTAGTAATAATGAAACGTGTGTGTGTATGTATATGTGCTGTTGTAATAATAAACTTGTATTCACAAGTATATACGAATATGAATTTTCTTCATTTGTGACCTTTGGTCTCAATACCAGGAATTTTTATAGGATGTTATTAATATCATTTTAATGTTATTAAGAAGTCATTAATGGTTTTGTATTTAGTTTGATTTAGTATCCGTACAAACAACATAATTTAAACTCTGGTAGCTTACTAGCTTTCCCTTAAGATTCATATGAAAGGATTTTCCTTCTTTCTGCCTCTCTTACATGTTTGGCATGACAAAATAATGCATGGTCTTGTCATTTAAGGTTTTACTGCAGCAGTATAAATGTCCTTGTTAACAAATACATGAAGTTGCTTGATTGTCTCATTCAAGAATTCTTCAGCAACTCGGAGTTAAACTAGGAGCTTAAGGCCATAAATAACTTGTACAGTCATTTGGCACTGATAAATTAACATTGCTACTGTCCTTGGCAATTTTCTGAGATCTCTCACTGTGGTGTTTTCATGGAGATCTAAGTTGCTCATGTATTCTTTTGCTACGTATTTTCAAAGTAAATTTTCTTGCTGTGAAAAAAAAAAAAAAGACAAATTTGAACATACGAACCATTTTTATTTTTAATTCAAATAACTAATGAGAGGAGGAAATAAGATTCTCCCATCTGACCAACCGTTATGATTTGCCCTGGCAATTAGAACTTCTGAAGGATGAAAGGATTTTATTTTTAAGTGTCATTCTGTCTTCTTTTTCCTTTGTGCTCAGAAAACATCTTTGTTGGCTAATAAATGCAAACTGTTATAGCATTTTCTTTTTTTCTTTTTTTTTATTATTATTATTTTCTTATGAGAAATATTGGACCACTTAAAGACAGCTGAAAGAGATCACTGTACTTCCACATGAGGTCTTCTGAAGATAATCATTCCTATTTGATAGTTTGATCTTAACTATCAACTATTTTGATAAGTTTGATCTTAACTATTAACTAATGTCAACTTCAAGAAGTCAAACCATTCTTACCAAAGCTGTCATTCATCTCTGATCTTAAATGCAAAAATAGAAGTAGAGTTCTAAAAATTTTTGAGAAATGTTGAAGTGCTATGAATGCTGGCGCTGTATATCTGACCACGGATAAGAATACGTTTACATTGAGAACATGTCATTACTTCTTCAGGGAAACAGTTGCTTAAAGAGTGTTTTATGAACTCGTAAGTTCTTTTCTTGTCCTTCTACTCAGAGAAACCTCCGGTGTGGTATTCATGCTCTGGTCTTTGTAGATTTCCATCTTTACTTCCAAAGTATCATTTGTAATAATGCTTTCTATTTTAACATATTACCCCTCAAAGTCAGAAGTTAAAGTTGGTAGTATGGCAGCCAAGGTTGAAGCTTTCTGCCAGTCTTACATTTTATTGCTGTGTGATAGATAGTAGCAGAGGGGGTCTGACAAGTGAATATGAAGGAAAGATGTGAGAGTAAGCAGTGTATGAGAGCACTGCAAGGTGGTGGGTGATGTGTTTCAGCAGTGACAATAGCAATGTTCAAGACAAGCCTCATTCTGGATGACTGTGCAGATTTTACAAGAGCAGCATGTAAGCTCTTCTTTATCATGAGCAAAAACACATAGATAATGGTGGTGACTATGTTGAAAGCTATTTTTTTTTGTAGACAAGAATTTGCTCTGTCAAATAGTGTTATTGTGCTCTTCATCCGTTTTATTTTCTGTGTAAATAAATAAAAGACATTAATTACTCAGAGTAACTACATAGATTGTAATTATTTTTCTGTACAGAAGATGATTTTAAAGATGAATTTCTGAGATGTCTGATATTTTCTACATTTGCATTAATCCTTAAATATTTCTACATTATAAATCAAGAAAGATAAAGTTAACATGTGCTGTATCTGTTGATCTTTATGTATTCATCTTTGTCGAATAAAATGTCATAATCTGACCAGTATTCCAGTGGTTGAAAGTTACTTATATTAAAGTAGTTTTTACTACATTCTTTGAATTTATCACTTGATGACTTTTAAATTTCATGAAATAGCCATTTTACAGCTTGTTTTATTGAGGAAAAGAAAGACTACAGATGCAGTATGTTTTAAAGATTTTTTTTTTAATGATAGTTATAATAGTTAGCATGCCATGAATTTCCTTTCAAAACAGACACACGTTAAAGAGATTTTCAAATTTCTGTAGGAATGGTCACTTCCAAATTGCAGCATGTAAACTGAAACTTGCTGCCTTCTGTTTGTCTTATATATCAGGACAAGCATCAGGTGAGATTTTCTAGTGCCAAATAAATTACTTCCTATCTTACATTTACTTAGCTTCTTTATCAAGCTCTTCACCACGAAGTCAAATGTTAAGAGACAGTAGGAGATCCTTGGCTGGTCATGACATTTTTTCATAAGACATGCACAGAGTCCTGTATACTGCAGCCCAGTTTGTTCTGAAAGTTATATACAAAGAACAGCTCAGGCCTCACATCAACAATTTGGACAAACTGATTTCCAGAGTTTAGGTGCCATTCTGTGCAGGTTCTGTGAAATAAGACAATATTCTACAAAAAATAAGGTGGAAGTTCTCTCATAAGTGTGAGAAATATTTAAATTCAAATTCCTAAAGATACTTCATTTGGATTATGAGCTTCAAACAAGGCTGCTTCTGTGTCTGGAGCATCTAAAAAGCCTGCTCCCCATGTAAACTTACTGAATTATTTAACATACTGTGAGTTTTCACAGTATGTGTCCCTCAGAATAGGAGGTATCTTTAGTCAGTTTGGCTGCCTATTCCACTAAATGCTTCTTATTATAAATCCCACTGTGAAGATTATGATGAATTGATTTGGATAATGTCAGGTTCATCAGGTAGCCTACCCAAAAATGTGTCAAGTTTCTCCTATCTTCCCCTGAAGCACAGCTTCTGATGACAGAAAGCTTTATTCTTGTAGGAAGCCAGGTTAAAAATGAGAGGGAAATAAAATAAACTATTCAAAAGTATCTTTCATAAATTAGTCCTAAGAGAGATTACTACATAAATTGTTCTGAATGCCTACTGCACCACATGCGTAGGAATGGGAATTTGAAAACAACATTATTAAGGAATTCCCTATTAACTGTCAAGCAGTTGGTGATGGATTAGAATAGTTTATGCTTTGTTGTAGCTCTAATCATTGATTAATTTGAATGAATTCAGGGTAGAATGCAAGACCCATTTATTTGGTTTAACATTTGATTAATTGGTTTTGCTTGTTTTGAATTTAAATTCCTATAATCATAGTGTTTAACTGTCAGGGTGACAGCTGGTTATAGAAACCAGTTGCTTGGGTTTATCTGTGTACCCCTGGGAAATCTGGTTCAGGAGGTACTCCTCTTCCTTCACCAACACAAAGAACTTGTAAAGATAAACCAGACCACTACAGTTTCATATTACCTGCTAAATCTGCTTTATTCTTATTCAAAGTATGAGGCTTTTATTTAATAAGTGGTCAAGTAACTTAAGAAAATAATGAAAATGAAATACAGGACTCTTATCTAATACAGGGCTTTGACACATATAATTTCCTCTTTATTTTCCTAAAAATAAGGCTTTCCAGACTCACTAAGTCAGGGGCTTCTTACAGTTAAGGAGGGTCACGGAGTTCTCTAGATCAATCTATGTCTGTGGCAGGGGGCAGTAGGCCCGTGGGCCCCGTGACCCCAAAAATGGGAAGGGAAAAGGGAAAGGGGTAAGGAGATGAGAGCTGGACTCAAGGAAACAAACAGAGCAGTGGCAACAATCTCAGGAGGAAAACTTATTTTACTAACTGTGATATCGGAATGCAAGATAACCCAATATAATAAAATCTAATTGAAATTGAGGCTAATAAATCACTTTATAAGAGAGAGAGAGTTTTCCAAGGACCGAGAAGCCGACTTTGAAATTGAAGGTGCACTGCTTGGAAGCACACCCACACCTGCTGCCAGGCAGTGAGAGCGAGAGCAAGCATCATTTCCATTACGTATTTTCCTCTTTGGCCGCAAGGTCCTTTGGGACATGTGATTCTTCTCTGTGCTCCACATGACATTATGATGTGGAATTCCGATAGCAAAAAAAAATTACAAAACCATGACAAGGAGGCAGAGGATAAACTATTTTTCTCAAACACATTCCTGTGGAAGTGAAAATGCTACTCTCCTTTCAATTCAGCTTCTGAAATGAAAATGTAAACGCTGGAAGTCTTTGAAACTGGGTCTCCATAGCACAAGATTACCTATTTAGAAACATAATTTGGTAAGCCCAGAACAAACTAATTTTACTGCTATATTACTTAGAGTATTACAGGTAATTACTTCTGAGATTGCCACATTAGTGAAATTGTAACAGGAAAAAATCTATAAAATCACATATATAAACTTTCTGGATTCTGTCCAAGCCAGAGTATAAATTACCATCTCCTTGCAGATTGCACTCACACCTTCAAAGGCAAAACTACTACCTGTGAAATGATCAGGTGTTCTGCCACGAATTACATAGCGAAGACATTCTACATTTGGCCACATTTTGATTTTCTAAGTATTTAACAGAACTCTTGTAAACTGTTTCCATGGTGATTTTTTCCAGGATGCCATATGTACTCTTTAATCCCTTTAGAAACAGATCCTTGAGAGTCTTCAATGTCTGTGCTACTAAGAGAAGACATTCTGATACAATTTCACTGACATAATCTCAGAAGAAATTTAGGATTTGGCACAAAGCACTTGCTCAAGTCCATGGCTTTTGTTAAGAACCACTCTGAACTTGAATATGGCTGTCATCACAAGGCACCTATGCTAGAAGGTGTATTGACCAAACTGATCTCCTTCTACGATCCTGTGACCCATCTGATGGATGAAGGAAAGGCGGTTGATGTGGTCTACTTAGACTTCAGCAAAGCCTTTGACACTGTCTTCCATGCTATTCTCCTGCAAAAGCTGGCAGCCCATGGCTTGGATGGGTACACTCTCGGCTGGGTAAGGAGGTGGCTGGAGGGCCGGGCCCAGAGAGTGGTGGTAAATGGAGTTAAATCCAGTTGGAGACAAGTCATGAGTGGTGTTCCCCAGGGGTCAGTGCTGGGGCCTGTCCTCTACAACATCTTTATTGATGACTCGGATGAGGGCATTGAGTGCACCCTCAGTAAGTTTGCGGATGACGCCAAATTGGCAGGGAGTGTCGATCTGCCTGAGGGTAGTGAGGCCCTACAGAGGGATCTAGACAGGCTGGTGAGCTGGGCTGAAGCCAACGGGATGAGGTTCAACAAGACCAAATGCCAGGTCCTGCACTTTGGCCACAACAACCCCAGGCAGCGCTACAGGCTTGGGGCAGAGTGGCTGGAGGACTGTGTTGAGGAAACAGACCTGGGGGTACTGATTGATGCTCGGCTGAACATGAGCCGACAGTGTGCCCAGGTGGCCAAGAAGGCCAACGGCATCCTGGCTTGCATCAAAAACAGTGTTACTAGCAGGAACAGGAGGTAATTGTCCCCCTGTACTCGGCATTGGTGCGGCCGCACCTTGAGTACTGTGTTCAGTTTTGGGCCCCTCACTGCAAGAAAGACATTGAGGCCCTGGAACGTGTTCAGAGGAGGGCTACGAAGCTGGTGAGGGGTCTGGAATACAGGCCTTAAGAGGAGCGGCTGAGGGAGCGGGGATTGTTCAGCCTGGAGAAGAGGAGGCTCAGGGGAGGCCTTATAGCTCTCTATAACTTCCTGAAGGGAGGTTGTAGTGAGCTGGGGGTCGACCTCTTCTCTCGTTTAATCAGTGATAGAACTAGAGGGAATGGTTTCAAGCTGTGCCAGGAGAGGTTCAGGCTGGACATTAGGAAGTATTACTTCTCGGAAAGGGTAGTCAGGCATTGGAATGCACTGCCCAGGGAGGTGGTGGAGTCATCGACCATGGGAGTGTTCAAGAAACGTTTGGATGTTGTGTTGAGGGATACAATTAGATATGATTTAGAAGTATTGGTAATGGTTGGACTAGATGATCTTCTAGGTCTTTTCCAACCTTGATAATTCTGTGATTCTGTGATTTGTGATAGTACAGCAAAAGGGAGGGATAATAGAAATTCAGATTCAATGTTGGTCATGCTGCAGCCAATATATGTCTGAAACAAACAACGTTTTCTGAATATTTGTTTTATAATTATCTTGGTTGTAGCGGTTTTTCTGTTTGTTTTGTTGTTTGGTTTGGTTTGGTTAGTTTTTTCCTAACTCTTTACATTAGTTGCACAAATACATTTTATTTGTCTTTCTAGGCAAACAGCAGCTTGCAGGAGAACACACAGAATCTGCCCAACCAGCTTCAACTATAGATTGGGCAAAATTAGAACCCTTTAGAGCTGATCTGAAACTTCAGCTGGAATGTATGTCTGAAACCAAAGGGAAAAGGGATGATCAGTACTTTATCACCTTTGGCTCAAAGGCTTAAATTTAGACTTGATTTTGCAGAGTTGGGAGGCTCCAGTAATTTCTGCAGTGTGCTACAGCCATCTCCAAGCTAATGTCATAAATCGGATGTAGTCCTGTAGTCTCTGAAGGGGGTCTGAGGGAAATATTAATTTTTTAATGAACTGTGTAAGTCAAAATTTTTCCCAGAAATGATTTTTAAAGTAGCCAGTGAAGAAGGATGAGTTAACAGAAGTTAATGAATGCATCTTTCTGAATCTCGAGGCTATGTGATAAAGCAAGAGGAGGACAGCGCTTTATGGTCATGGACAGACAGGTCTTGATTTTGTTTCCAGATTCGCAGATCATTTTTGTTTTTATCAGTGTATCATAGCAGCATGCTTACACTTATCCACTTGAAATTCTTACATTTCTTTCTTTAAAGTAAGATGAATTAAGTCATGTTCCAGAGTTAATTTTAGGCGGAAAGTAATATATAAGAAAAATTATGTTTTCAAGCACTGAGGGAAGATAAAGGCAATAGGTCAAATACAGATGTAAATAGTAAATTCACATATGGTAAGTTGCTTGTTCTGTTTTCAGGTAAAGGTGAAGCCTACAGAATATAAAACTGATTTATGTTGTGCCATGTCAAGTTACTAGTGAATCAAAGATAAAAACCTATCAGTACAAATATGTGACAGAGTAGATACATTAACTCCTAGGTTTCTAATGATAGTGTTTCTGTACTTGGATATTATGAAAATGATAGTTGAAAACATATTCAGTGAGCTGATTTTTATGAAATAGATTTAGTCAGGAGCATTATTTTTCCAGAACAAATTATTTCATTAGCAATAGCCCATTCAAGTTTATTGTATACAAATTGTTATATCGTCAGTTCCCTCAGCACTGATTTACACTGTCTTATTAATAAGAAATCTTCCTCCACAGGTAAACTACTGCAGATTACAGGAAACATCAGTCAATAGTGATGGTTTAGAAATCAAGTCTAATGGGGAAAAGCAATTTAGCAGCGTGCTTCTCATTCCATGGCATGTAAAATTACTCACATGCAACACCTGAGATGCAAATATTTCAGTTTCCCAAAGGTGATGACAAAGTTTCTGTTGGGTATGCAAAACATGTTTAGCTATTCACAGTAATACACAGCACTCTCATGTTTACTTCATGGCAATCTACGACTCGTAACAGTGAAGAGGTAAGATGTCATATCAGAAGCAAAAATAGCTGAAACACTTTCCTGCCTGTGTTCTGGTAGTTTGTAGAATATTTTCCAACCCAGAAAATAACCTCATTAATGTATTTAAATATAAGCTTAATCAGATTATGTAATTCTTTTCTATTTCAAACTTTAACAGTTCTAGAATACGAAGTAAAATTACTGATGTTTTAGTAAAAGATTACAAACCTGCGTAACTATATATTCTGCTATGCAAAACAAATCATAAGTACCGGCACATTCTACTTCAGCTCACTAATTCATGAACGTTTTAGTAATAGAAAGGATACCACTGCCCATCAGTGAGTGGTAAGCCCTGTCAATTTCACCCAGTAGCAGAAAAGGAAATGGATTTCAACTTTTTATTTTTTTTCATCTGTAGTTCCATAAATATCTATTAGTATGCTCTGGCATGACTCCAGGGTGTTTCTAATACATAGAAGAAAGTCCTTCAAATAACAATTGGAGATGGTTTTACAATGATGTGGCAGTGAAACATATTTGGGATGCTAATCTTTACTTATTACTATGTTTTCAGTTTGTAATGTGGCAGCAGTGTGCGACATCATAATGCAATATTTGCTTTGCTACCTTTTCCTTCTGTTCTAAGCATAGGTGTGGAATAGCTGTTGGTTTCCTAAAATCTGATCACTCAAAGGACATCACCCTACCACACACAGGAATTTTCAGATGTTGTATAATTTCTTTTTGCTCTTATCTCTTCCATGTTTTATTTTCCTAATTACATAACTGCAATGGTCTTCCTATTTGCTTTGAGTCCTTCAAAAAATTGGACCAAATGGGCAAGAAATAATGACATCCACCTATCAGAATTTGGCTTATTACAGATTTTGACAAATCTTGGAGGAGGAGATGCAACACAAAGATGTTGGATGTTGTTTAAGATGTTGATATGTAAGTATCTGCAATGCTGGGTATGGGTGAGATACTTAGGCATACACATCAGATTCTTCTTTTTAATCATGCTTGGTGGTGCGTTTATTTGTTTGTTTGTTTATTTGTTTGTTTGTTTTAATGTGTCTATATTCTAGATGCACAGCTCTCTTAAGCCCATTAGATTCAGTTGATCCAGATGTTACATTTATGTAGGGCTACTTTGTCTTCTATTACACCAGGACAGCTGATTTTCAAACTCTATCTTCCTGTTTTCAAATGGGGAATTTTCATCAGAACTGACCATTTGACTTAAGATTCCTATTAATCTCTGTTTTGTGGCAAACAGTGAAGTAGCTTTCAGAACCTCCAGCAGACCTGCTTTCCTAGTTCAGATCTGAATCTGATCAGGAGGCTGTTTTCTGTTAGATATCTGTTGGAAATACCCTATCACTTCTTCGTTAGCCCAAATAAATGGATTTGCATGTTTTTATCAGCTTCACATTTGCATATTTTGTGAATGAAAGTTGTGCTGCTTTTTCAGACTTTTGATGTGGTTTTGTTATTTTGGTACTCTGAATTATACTTACATAATGTGCAATATTAAGCACTGTGTTTAAACATCTTGCAAATGTTTCTGGTTTAAGTTGGAAGATTTTTCCCTAAATTCATGGCAGGTTTAATTATTGGTCTAATCACTTTAAAATTAGTGATTCCAGGGTACTGCTTGAGTCCCTGTTTCATGTTTCAGGGACTACTTAAAAACGTATCTTTTCATTTGTAGAAAGTTGCATTTATGTTTTACAGCTGGTGTCTTCTATTAACTCCAGTTTCTCTGTATCATCCTCTTTTTTTTTCATTTCTGAAATAGGGTTTTTGCAGCAGCTACAGCATTTATTTATGTTTCAGGTGTTTTCTTTCTGACCTTGAAGAGTCAATAAACACTGTTTTCTAGTTAATGTATGGAAACACTGCTTCAGGCTTCTCTTCCAATATTTGTTCTTTTTTATGCCTTCTATAAGAGGTGGCATATTTGACCATATGTTACTACTTAATTGCTCTTCTCTTTTATATTTCCTTTCCTTTTGCTTGCCAATGATGTATAAGCATTCATAAAGAAAAATAGCTAGCCAGCTTCCCCACAGTTTTCATACCCTTCTGAATACATGCAGACATATCCAGTGTAACGACAAATAAACTGTTTGTTCATAACAGGGGCAGAGCAAAGTTATGTTAGTTTTTCTTCATTGCTCAACTGGAAGAAGGAACAAATGGGTACTTCTTTATTTCTTGAGTCACTCCTTGCTTGCATTTGGTATTGAGGTTTATTCAAAGCCTTGAACGTTATGGTGCCAAATCCTTTTCACTCCTGTAGAGCCCCCTTGGAAGCCATAATATTAGGCTGTCTGGAATCAATTTGGTAATCATGCCAAAACAACTTCTAAAATTCACTTTTCTTTTGCTGAGAGTAGTGGCATTTGATTTACTGACAAATTACTTTCAGGGGAAAAAAAAGGGAGGGAAGAAGATAAGTATATTTTTTTAAAACAAAGTGGAGGTAATGCAAAATGAGCACAGAGAACACAGCCCTCATACTCAAACCAAGACGATCTTTAACAGTTTCATGTAGAAATCGTATTTGTATAAGTTTAGAGAGAATCTGACTTATGGGATAATAAATTTCAAAAGTTTACGGTGACTTATTGAATAGAATAGAGTTGCTAATTCATGATGTGCAGTGTGGCATAACTCCAGAAGAGCAGACTGAGAGGCGGGATGCAATACAGTGGCCGGGCAATAAGCCAATACACAGGATCATTGTAATTGCAGATGAAATAATAATTATTTGTGATAGCTTGCTAATCAGTGAAAGCATGGAAAAGGCTGCTGACAAGTGCCATCAAGGTAATTAAGGTGAAGCATTGAATTTGCATAAATTTACACTGATCATTGTTCAGAAGATATTCTCTCTTGAAATAGACTTGGCTGGTTTCAAGACGAGCACTAAATCAAAGCAAAGGAGTTCAATAACTGCACAGCATCAATAACACTTACAAAATACAGATGCACCTTACATAGGCAATTATCTAAAGAATCTATTGTACTTAATCAAAGGATAGTACTCAAGTTACTCTTTCAAATTACCAAATAGTTCTAGTTAACATATGCTTTTCTAGTTGAAGCTCTTTAATGAATACCAACAAATCCTTGAGATCTTCTGAAAATACTTTTGCTTAGGCAACTTGTTTAAAAAAAATAAAAAGCCTGTTAAGTGGTTGAAACAGGGAATGTCATTCACACATTGTTTCTTTAGGAGCTGCAACTTTGATATTTTTCTTATCTTATGCCCCGTGTCATTATCTAAAGCTAAGCTAAGCTGCAAACCTTCCACTTCCTAGGCTGGTTCTCTGAACGTCTGATGCCAGAGTAATAGTGGGGCTCAGTCCTGCAGCCATGTAAGCCTCCCTTAGCAACAGTGTGGCAATCCTTTTCTTCCTGAGAAACAGTCATGAGATCTATTGACAGTGCAGTTTCCTAAAGGAAATAACAGTTTATGCAAAACAAAGGATTTGGGTCTTTCAAAGCACTCATGCAAACAGAAGCCTTGCTTGTACACATCTATTCACCTTTCCCTAAGGTTTACTGCTTCCTGGGCAAACCCTACTGAGATTTGTGAAGTCCTTCACTCTGTCAGCCTTTCTCTCCAGTTGTTTCTGACAACTCATTCACCATTGTCCTTCATACTGTAATTGTTCTAAGTGGTTTACTCTTCTCTTCTAAATGTATTGGGATCATCTTGATAGGCTTGAAACTAATGATACTGTCAATCATCATTTCTGAGTATTTATATTTCTGTTATATCAACATTTGCTCTGATTTGGACTAACATAGTCTTCCCTTGGTAAACGTGTAACACACATGATCCTAAGAATTTCAGTATTAATATATCAAAATATAAAAATTCCATATATTTCATGTGAATGAATTAACTTAGATATGAAAATATCATTTATTTGCTGATTAATTTACATTCCTACTCTGGGATTTTTTTCTCTGGTCTCCTCGTACATTCACTTCAATCTCTGCAGTAGTGTTATGTAAAACTGGTATTCAAGGAAGCTATAATTAAAATCTGCTGTAAATTTTTTTACACATTGCATTTATTGCCTTTTATTTTATTCCTGATTTATGTGTCATCGTTCACTATGAAAATTGTAAAATATGCTGTCATATTTTGAGCTTATTTTTATTTTAGTCACGAAATCTTTTTGACCTAGAAATGAAAAATTTAGTAGAAAAAAGATAAGGTGTTTGTCTGGTAGCGTATGTGCTCAATAAATGCTTGTATTCCGCTTATTTGGAAAGATGATCTCTTGAAGCTGTTATTCTGACAAAGGCATGCAGTGTGTAGAGTTTGCTTTTATCATATAGCAATAAGAATGGCCATGGATGTACCTGAGATTTACTGATAAGAAAACTCATGTTTCATGCTGCATTCATATTCCACATGATATTCAGACAACAATGTGATTATTTTATTAAGAGAGATTCTCATTTTTGTATAAAGAAGCATTTCATTTGCATTTGATAACATACATAATATTAAATACTACATACGACCTAAAACTGTCATTTATTCTGTCATGATTTTTCTCTTGTTTCATAAATGATACTGTAAAGTGAATACTTAACAAAATACAAGGAGAGGAGATACATAACAAATGCTGAAGATGTATTCCCTATATCAATCTGATGATCCTATCACATAAACAAACTTAAAAATTATAAATAAATACAGAAATGCTTTGGGAAAATTAGAACTACAACCTTTTTGGAGTTCTGATTCGCAGATTTGGGCACTAAAAACCAGTAAAAAGTGCATGAGGGCTGCTCTGAAAGTAACACGTCCTATTTTATTATGGAGGCTCAGTGCCAGAGGCAGATGCTGGTAGGTATGGCAGCAGAGGACAAACCTTCTCACCAGTATGCCATTACATTCTGCTGCCGTGTGACAAATGGCAAAAGCGGGGAAGTCTGACAAAATGGTGTCTGTCAGAGAAGTGTGTATGAAACAAAGGTGTGTCACTGAATTCCTTCAGGAGGAAAAAATGGCACTCACTGACATCCATCAACGCTTGCTGAATGTTTATGGAGACCAACCAGCGGATGTGAGCACAGTGAGGTGGTGGGTGATGCATTTCAGCAGCAGTGACAGTGACAGTTGGTCACCTCTGCTGGTGCAGATTTTTATTTGCCCAGCATGCAGGTTCTTCTTCATTACTGGCAAAAACACATAGCCAATGGTGATGACTGTGTTGACCCTTCACATTCTTTAGCTGAGAATTTGCTCTATGAAACAGCGTTCTTGTACATTTTGTATTTGTTTTAGTTTCCATGGAAATAAATAGGAGGCATTACTTTCAAAGGAATCCACAAAAAATGACTTCAATTTGGTCAGAATTTCATCCTTTAATTTAGTTTTTTAAATTTCTTAATTAATTAGTTAATTACTTATTTTTTTTTTACTCAGGATGCCTTTGTCTTGTTTTGCTTCTGGAATGAGATGCGGAAAGGAAAAGAAGAGAGTATAAAATATACATAACAAAACTGCATATTTTTGACAGGTATTTTTGTTTCTTTTTAACAAAGGTTTAGTAATATAGAAACTTCAGGAATTCATTAACTAACACCTAATTAGAGCAGGGTCCTAAAATAGATTCTGTGTAGATAAGAAATTCAAGTTTAAAAAAAAAAAAAAATAGATTTTCCTAGATAACAAATACCATCAAATTGAATTGAAAAAAGAAAGAACATTGCAGGAGACAACAAAGGGGGTGTAAAGAGGTAACCATCTCCTTTTCTTATGTCTGTAATGGGTAAGCACCTAAACATAGCTTGCTGTATTAATATATCTTCACAAACTGTGCTCTGCAAAGTCATGTATATTAACTGTAAGTCCTCCTGTATTACCATCTGAATAAAGAACCTTTACATACTCCCAGTGGCTGCTCTCTAGGAGTGGACATGACTTAATTAGAAAATGGGAGACTTACATAAGAGAGAGTGCTTGTAAAAAATCAGCAAAAACGCTTTCTGATTTTCTGTTATGCATGCCATGCTTATAGGCGAGAAACAACACTGCTGATACCAAAGTATTTACTCTCATTAATTTAACTTGATGAAGTTACCATAATCTTAACTCTATTACCTCTATCCTTATATAATTTTCTCTGTTCTCATAATTTTACTGCATCTCATTATGTATAGACTTTGCTCCAGTGGCTTTCACGAGCAAGCTTGAACAATTTCTTAGAGTTTCACTATACTGAAAACAAGCTGTTTTTCTAGAAGACTAACAAGAAAAATATGATGATTGTCTAAAATAACATTCACTTATATTCTGGATATTTTACAAAAAGTTTGTAAAATAGAACCTGTATTTTTGGGGGTGGGAGGCAAGGGGATTGAGGGAGGAGGGAAGAGAGGAACACTACGAGATTTAAAACTTGCTTTTCATAAGAAAAGCAGCTTTGTCAGGCTTTCAAAGTTCAGATTATAGTGTGAGACCCTTCTTTTTTTTCCTCTTGCAAAATTTTAAAGCTAAAATGAACCTTAATGAACTTCTATTTGAAGCTCCTATATAATATCAACTATAAAATTTCACCTTGCAATACCTTCATTGAATCCAATATATTTTCAGATGAATAAGTACAGATTGTATAAAGACAGTCTTAGCTCAAAAACTTTTATGAAGGTGCCTCCACCACTTCTCCAGGGAAGTTTTTCAAAAGGTTAATCACTTAAAAATATGTCTTTCCTCCCTTTTGAATTTGTCTACATTTAATTTTAGTTCCTGAATTTTTTAATACTTTTGGAAATTAATGGTTAGATGGTTCTGCAGCATGGCCAAACACTAATCTTTGTCAAGGTCATTGCTTCTTCCCAGGGATATTGTTCCCATTCAATAATCTTTTGTCTATCCATATTTATGCCTTTTCATCTAACTTTAGAATAAATGGTTGCTGACAGAGCCAATTCTTCCTCTTTGACTGTGACTCAAAAATTATTTGGCTCACTTTAAAAATGACCCCTATTATTATCTATCACTTCACCAACTTGTGGTTGACTGCAAACATTAGTAGGGAATTGTTTATGTTTTCTTCAGATCCGTGACGAAGACATTGAGTTGTATTGGATTGAGGATTAATTCTTGAGGCTATATATTCCTTCTGTGATATCCTGCTAGTGAATTTAATTTTATATTTATCAGTTATGTTTTTGACATCTTCTGACTAGGTACTGCATTGATTTTGAATAGTGATAATTTCTGTAATCACGATGTTCTGTGATAAAACTCAGTTTTGCTTACTGTGCTAATTTCCTGTTAAAGTTTAAAGCTGAACAAAAACCTATTTGTTCTTTTCAACTGAACGGATCAAAAAGATATATTTTAAGGAAAAAATCTGTGATTTACAGCACCATTTTTTCTCACTAAATAGCAGAGAAATATTAGCCTGACTTGTGCTGTTTGTGCTGAAAGAGTAACCAATCCCAACTGTTGCTGTGCACCTGGCTACCCATGTTCTTTTAGCTCTGTGCCTGTGCTGGACTATGAGGTAAAACCTACCCGGGCCAAAGAACTGCACGTGAATATCAGTATGGTGAGCAGAAAAATGGCGTTTATTGTGTTGTGCGATTTACCTATATACCTATCCTACTTCGTCTATGCCCCTTATGCATACATTACATTAACCTTTTGACACCAAGCAAGGGGAGAGTCCTACCACATCACATACCGAATCCTCGCTGTTGCCTACTACAACACCCAACAAACGCTATCACTATCATGCCACTACATAAAGCAATACCCTGTCATTCTGAGACCTAAAACAGTGTAACTTTTCCTAACTAAGCATGAGAAGAATATGTTTGAATATGAGCATATATTCCATAGAATTACGCATATGTAATCTGTTCTACAGCTCAAAAGTTTTGTTATGTATAACTTGTATTGCTAATTTCTGAACTAGAAATGGAGTGGCAGTGACTCCAGTATTCTTGATTACCTTCTATTATGGTTACATCAAAATACTGCAGCACTCCCACAGCCCTGTGAAGATCTCCTAGGAAGGTACCTCCTTCCCTGCACTCCTTAGGAAATGAACCTCAGGTTTAGGCTCACATCTTAAGAAACATTGTCACGTGTTTGAATTTGACTGGGAAAAAGGGAGAAAGGAGGCAGATCCTGGAGAACAGTATCAAAATATGAACTAAGCATTTTGTGTTTGTCCAGTGATATGGACAAGTAATCAGAAAGACTAGGAAAATGTTAGACATAGTTTTTCTTTTTTAAAAGGTTCAGGGAAAATCAGTGATTTGCTATATCACAGAATCACAGAATCACTGAATCATAGGGGTTGGAAGGGACCTAAAGAGATCATCAAGTCTAATCTCCCTGCCAAAGCACGTTCCCTACACCAGGTCACACAGGTAAGCATCAAGGTGGGTCTTGAATATCTCCAGAGAAGGAGACTCCACAACCTCCCTGGGCAGCCTGTTCCAGTGTTCTATCACCCTCACCGTAAAAAAGTTCTTGCACACATTAGTGCAGAACTTCCTATGCTCCAGTTTCTGGCTGTTCCTCCTTGTCCTGTCTCCACACACTGCTGAAAAGAGTCTGGCCTCACCACTTTACCCCCCACACCTCAGGTATTTATAGATCTGGATCAGGTCCCCTCTCAGTCTTCTTTCCGCAAGGCTAAACAGACCCAGTTCACTTAGCCTTTCTTTGTAGGGGAGATGCTCCAGGCCCTTCACCATCTCTGTGGCCTTCTGCTGGACTCTTTCTAAGAGATCCCTGTCTTATTTGTACTGGGGAGCCCAGAAATGGACACAGTACACTGGATGAGGCCTCACCATGGCAGAGTAGAGGGGGAGAATCACCTCCCTTGACCTGCTGGCCACGCTCTTTTTAATGCAGCCCAGAATGCCACTGGCCTTTTTGGCCACGAGGGCACACTGCTGGCTCATGGCCAACCTGTTGTCCACCAGGACACCCAGGTACCTCTCTGTGGAGCTCTCCAGCAGGTTTCCCTCCAACCTGTACTGGTGCATGCAATTATTCCTCCCTAGGTGCAGGACTCTACACTTGCTTTTGTTAAACCTCATCCGGTTTCCTACCGCCCAGCTCTCCAGCCTGTCCAGGTCTTGCTGAATGGCAGCACAGCCTTCAGGCGTGTCAGCCAATCCTCCCAACTTCGTATCATCAGCAAACTTGCTGAGGGTGGCCACTATCCCCTCATCAAAGTCATAATATATGCTTATTTGAACAGCAGAGGGTTAAACTGGAAACTGTAGTAATGCTTCAATAATCAGGAAGCCAATCCTGGAACAGTACTTTAAGCAAATATAAAAACATTTTTTATTTGAAAATTTGTACTTGTCAAACATATCTAAAAATAACTGTTATTTACAGAAAATTCATAAACGATAAGGTGAAATAAATATTTCTGAAACATGGAATTAAGACTTCCTTTCACTTTCTGTGGACTAATGCAGAGATTTCTGTCATCTGCAGGCTCTAGGTAATGCATGCGATTTTGTTTTCATTTTAGAAGAAAATGCCATCTACAAGAAAATCAGTGGACCATATTTTCATTTGAGTGCAAAATATTTATGGCCTATAAACTACCAAAGCACCATTAAACTACTAACTTGAACAAGTACTTTGCAGAACAGAAGTCATATCATTAACGGGTGTTCTTAGAAAAAAATGGAAATTAATGACTAGTAATGTATTAGATTCTTTTTACCTATGTCATTTCCTGCTTGGATTCTGTTAGCAATGCTAATTTTAAAGGAGTTTAAGGTAAGGGAGAGGAAGAAAGAAAGAAAGAAAGAAAAGACAAGGGATAATAAGGATAGTACACTAATGTACAGAAAATGCTCACCAAGACAAAAGCAATGACCTTCAATATTTTGTTTGCCCTGGAAGAACACACAGTGGCCATGCTAACATCACAATGGTACTAACATTACCATGGTGCTAATGTTACAATAGCTAGATATGCTTGCTGCAAAGTCTTACCCAAAAAGACAAAATAAGTGAGGAGAATTTGCTGAAATACAGTTAATGTCAGGAATATATGACTGAAATGACAATACAGAAGAAATAACACCAACATGTTTCTATTTAAATCATACAAAAAGTAACACTTTCTATCTATTTCCATGGAAACTAAAACAAATATAAAATGTACAAGAACGCTGTTTCATAGAGCAAATTCTCAGCTAAAGAATGTGAAGGGTCAACACAGTCATCACCATTGGCTATGTGTTTTTGCCAGTAATGAAGAAGAACCTGCATGCTGGGCAAATAAAAATCTGCACCAGCAGAGGTGACCAATTGTCACTGTCACTGCTGCTGAAATGCATCACCCACCACCTCACTGTGCTCACATCCGCTGGTTGGTCTCCATAAACATTCAGCAAGCGTTGATGGATGTCAGTGAGTGCCATTTTTTCCTCCTGAAGGAATTCAGTGACACACCTTTGTTTCACACACACTTCTCTGACAGACACCATTTTGTCAGACTTCCCCGCTTTTGCCATTTGTCACATGGCAGCAGAATGTAATGGCATACTGGTGAGAAGGTTCGACCTCTGCTTCCATGCCACTAACATCTGCCCCTGACATGATGCACAAACATAATAAAATAGGAGTCATTACTTTCAGATCAGCCCTTGAACAAACAGGTAAAGATTTATTAAATGTTACTAGAAAGGACTGAAAGACCATAGATGTGCCAGGTGGAAGGAGTGAACGAGACTAATGTAGACAGAAAATTAATTTCCAAGTTGTTAATTTTAGTTTAGATGTTTTGTAACCATTGCACAAAAGGCATCATTAAAAAGCAATTAATGTTAACACAGTGTTTTGTTTACTGTAATAAGACCATTACATACTGAACAACGATTAGGTAATTATACCAGTCGTGATTATTGGTTGAACAGATGGGAGGGTTTAAAAGCAAATTAGAAGACAAAATTCTGTTATTGAATTTTAATTCCTCTTTGTATTTTTTCTTTGCCACCTTTACTCATTTAGTAGAAAGGTAGGATCTTTCATAAATTTGAAATTTAATTTCTCATTTCTATAGTATTTAATTACAGCAAAAAATGCAACATCCTCAAGACAGATGGCGTGCCAAAATAGGAAATTGCTCAAATTTGGACTTCATCTTGTTTTTGTTTATTTGTTTGTTTTGTTTGCTTGGTTTTAATTATGCCTTTATCATGGCTTTCTGAAATGAGAAATATGTGAATGTATGACAATTTGATAATAAATTTGATAAAATAATGTTTGTTGCCATTGTTACTAGACAATATTTTAGATATATACTAAAAACGATAGCTATTAGCTATTTTGCTGTTATTTATTTGGCTATAAATGCCATCTGTATTATAGCTTGTAATAACAGATGCACACACTTGTACTTCATTTGCACACTTGTACTTTATTCTTCTGTGGCCCTTCTAAGTGCAATGCATTCAATAGTGATCAGACAACTAAGAAAACTTAAATTTTAGAAATGTAGACCTACCCCCGTACTTCTACACACAACAGTTGATGAAGAAGATGATGTAAGGAAACTGTCAGTTACTATTTTTAGAAGAAAGTAAGTGACTTAGAATGAGTGATACCAAAACAGCTGTAAGTGGTTCAACAGCAGAAAAGCAAACAAACAAAAAATGAAACTCACAAAATTCAAACAGTCAACACAGATGAAAAACATCACAAGGTGTTGCTTATACAGAATGTCCCACTTTGGAGTAATTTTCCATAGTCTCTTGTAACAATCATTTAACTGCAGCACATAGTTGCTTTTCTTGGCCAATATCTGTCTCTGCAAATGGCTTTCCAAACATGAGACAGCAAGTACTGTGAAAATCTACGAGACAGTCAAATCTTCCCCAAATAAATATATTGGAAACAAGTTTGTGTGATGTGAGTACTCTAGGAATAGCTCATGTTCAGTAAATAAATAAATAAATACATAAAAATAAAAAATCACAGAGATCAATCAAGCTAATTGTTATCGAGTGTCCCATCTGCATTATTATATTACAGGTATGCCCCAAAGAAAGCTACAAAGGCCCAGCTTTCATGGCTCATGAACTTTACAGAACAATTGGCCAATATCTATGTGACCATACCAGAAAGCCCAGCTAGAGAAGTGGAATGGAGAAGAGGTAGCTTGTGGGCTTGCTGAAGGCAAGATATTTAGCTATGAGCAGATCCATGAGTGCTACCATATAAATAATCCAAGTTAATTATCAGCTCCAAAATACAAGAGGTCTTTCTCTAGTTTGAAACTGTATTTACAACAAACATGAGATGAATAACACTAATGATGGTAAAGATGACAAACTCTTCCTGTGCAGTATGTGTGGGAAGTAGGGAGGGCAGAGCCTACCCCAATTAGGTCCTGCTTTTGGGCTGGCACAAACCAGAGTTTTGCCTTCACATTTGGCTCAACAATTTGCTTCCTACATTGGTAAAGAACAGAAATGAACTTAGATGTCCTACATTTGAATATTGAATACAAAAGTTAAATGCATATCTTCAGACTGCTTCTTCAAGACATTGGTGATGCTGTTTGAATAGTTAATTCAATAGACCTCCCTCCCCGTCCTCAGGAGAAGGTTGGAAAGGAAAAGGCTAGTGGTGATGTTCTCTCAACTGTGAGATCTCTGTGTTCCTAAAGATGAAGCCAAGCAGATGAAAACAGAAAATGAGCATCGAGTTTCTGAATCTGAGTTACTTAAAGAAATCACCATTCAAGCAACACAGCCTGCCTCTGCATGCTATGTCATTGCTAAAGGTATGTTTCTGAAGATTTTGTACTTTTATAAGGCTAGGAGGCACTTGAACATACCACCTGAATTCCCTGAATTCTAAAAGATTGCTTAAAGAAATGTGTCATACAACAGAAATGGCTAGTAATATAAATGAAAACTTATTTCTGATTTTTGTTTCTATTCTTTACACTTCTAAGTACAAGGGAAAAATATTTTCATTGTGCTCCATAGAATTTCAGACTGTTTGAGATCTAGCAGCTAGCCAGACACATTGAAACACAGAACAGTAACAGGCATTTATATTTAATCGATCCTATTGAGCCAAGAACAATATATTAGAGATTACCTCCATTTTTTTCTGTGGCAGAGGTGTTAACTGGGTGAATGGGATCGATCAGTGATAAGATGAAATGTAAATTGTTGTCAATGCTCTGCTACCAGCTGAGCAACTAAAAGAGAGAGGTGTGATGAAATGAGAATGGTTACCCAGCTGAAAAACATTCTGCTCATTGTGCTGCAAAGACTACTAATGTGTTCTCAGTGATTAGCCAGGAAGAAAAAATCTTCACTTGGAAAATGTGGATTTTTTTGTCCCTAGTCTGAGGAGTAGTGAGAGAATATGGGGTAATTCTGTAATTTATCATTTCACAGTTTGTTATGTAAGCATGGAAATCAGTAAGCCCTGTGTCTATAAGGAGAGAGTCCCAGGGTCTGCTAAGGTCCTAGATCTCAAATAAAACTATCGCATCAAAAAGTCTAACAAAAAATCTCAGTACAACTAACTGCATGAGTGTATGTCCTTCTCAGGTTTGAGTGTTTTACCAGAGAGGTATCAGTCATGGTCTCTACACTATTTTCATGTTGCACTTTCTGGAGTTTATGTCCTCTCTAGTCTTGCAGCTTATTTACTCCATAAAATTTCAATCAAAATTAGTAACGTGGCACTGGCCCTATCTAAATATTTAAAACTAACCTGGCTTATTTCCCCTGAAATAGATAAGGAAATGATCTAATGAGTCTATCAGCTGGCTAATCTGATATGATGCTTACCCTCAGCCGTTCGCTGTCAAGGACAGTCAACAAGAAGATTTGTGGATGATAAAGCTTCTTTTATGGAATACTGTAATCCAAACATGGATACGTAGTTGCAGCTTAATTACAAGTCTAACAAATTATAAGAATATATATCTTTATAAGGAAAGTTGTGTTTACTTTACAAACTAGCCCTAATAAAATAAATTAAAAAAAAAAAAATGTCTAAGATCTTAATCTGACGCTTGCTTGAAACTGAAAGAATATCTTCATGGAGACACGGGATCTCAATACCTTCTACAGTGGAAAAGATTTCACTCTCAATGACTCAGTTATTGTCAGCAGAAAAAACTTTACAAAAGATACTGAACTGGATTGCCTGTTCCATTATAACATTCTTTTGTCAGCAAATGTAGTAATTCTAAGGACACTCAGGAAAAGATTGTATCACATTCAAGACACATCAAGTAAGTGTAAGTAAAAGGAAGAAAAATGAGAATCTGTCCTCCAGGAAGGGGAAAAAAACAAACAAATAATAAAAAAAAAAACTAATAGAAGATAAATATCTCTACTGAGATTTCTGAGGTTCATTAATTTATTATTATTTATTTATTCATTTATTTATTTATTGTGCAAGAATCACTTTTAATCATATATAATTATTTTGTCAAGAATATTTGGTTCATCAAAAGAAGAGGAGTTATTTTAGTAATCAACTTTTGGGAAACCTGAGAGTGCAGCATATCCTATAACTGAATAAAGGTAGGCAATTTCTTGGATTTATTATTCACCTGAAAATGTTTAGAACAAGGAGACAATTGAGTCTTAAAGCAATGCTGTATTCCTCTCTTCTTTGTCTGAATTACAGACAGTAATGTATGACGTTGAAAGGAAAGGAAAATGGAGGCAGGTATGCACATGAATTCAGACGCGATTTGTTATCACAAAAAAAGGCACACAGTTTTAAACTAAACCTCAGAATTTGAAACTGATTGTATTTAGGATTAAAAGCAAAGAAACACAAGAACAGCTGTACAGAGTGGATCCGTTGTCCATCTATTGTAACATTTCTGAAACATTTGTTTTGCATCCTGGCATGACTGCCTCAGACATCTGAGGAGGTGTGCAGTAATGCAGAAGGCAACATTCATCATGATACATGAAAGAAAATGGAATTAGTAACAGCTTAGTAACATCTATGCACAGTCATTTTAGGCTTCTGAAAGTGAGCTACATGTTAAACAGTATATTTGTCAACAATCTGGCATCATTCAGGTATGTCATCCATTTTCCATGACTTTGCTATAGAGTAATAAGGAGACTTATGAAATTAATTTTATTAATAAATGTAACAAAGTCTGAGTAGAATTTTAAAATAGACCTCAAATGCTCAAAAACATATATGTTATTCAAGTGTAGATATTCCCCTGGTGAGGGGTTTGGAGCACATGTCTTATGAGGAGCAGCTGAGGGAGCTGGGATTGTTTAGTCTGGAGAAGAGGAGGCTCAGAGCAGAATTCACTGCACTCTACAGTTTCCTGAAGTGAGGTTGTGATGAGAGCGGGCTTGGCCTCTTCTCCCAGGCAACAAACAGGACCCAAGGAAATGGCCGCAAGTTGTACCAGAGGAGGTTTAGATTAGACTTAAGGAAAAACTTTTTCTCTCAGAAAGCGGTCAGGCACTGGAATGGCCTGCCCAGGGAGGTGATGGAGTCGCTGTCCCTGTCAGTGTTCAAGAGGTGTCTGTATGAGGAGCTACAAGATATGGTTTAGTAGTTTGTGGTAGCAGTGGTTGTGGAAGGACGGTTGGACTAGATGATCTTGTAAGTAAGTCCTTTCCGACCTTGTGATTCTATGATTGTGTCCTAAGCTATCAAAAATGTTTTTCCAATATGATACCCAATCAGAAGTCCCTATTGACAGGATAACAACCATACAATATATATATAACCATATATAACCATACATACATATATGTATATATAGCTGTATTCAAATCTACATATGCACACGTTGCACATACATGCATGAATGAATTAAATAGATAATATGAAATATATCAACAAACAAATGAAACAATTCAAAGGCATTCCTTTATCATGGAATCCTGTATTTCCCTACCTTTCTTCATTCCTTTCTTCAGAAGTTATTTAGTTACCAGTGCTCCAGATTAATAGAAAATTTCTGTATTTTTTATCTCATTACCTGAAACTCTTTTATCTACAGAGAAACTAGAAAGCAATTAAACAAAAGGTGCAAAAATACCTAAGGAAGTTCTGTGGGCTAAAACAATTTATCAGAATAAGATGTTGTTTTCACAGTGATTTATGCCTCAGACCAAACTCTGACAATACTTCTCGCTGTGCTCGCAGCCCTTTAAGGAGACAAAAGAGCAAATCTGCCAATCTAATACTCAGTTTTGTGACTAGCATGAGTGGAGAGTTGTTGCATTAGAAACTATTTCACAGCAGTTTCCAATTTCTGTTTTATGGAGCTGTTTATTTTTTTTTACTACATCTGGTTTGCTGCTAAATACAATCTAGAAGCTATTTTTTAAAATCAAATACTTCAAAGAAAACATTTAGTATAATTTCTCTTTGTTGTACAAATGGAAAATGCTCTAACTGAAATAAATTCATATTCTATTGAAAGTAAAGCCAAATTATTTGTTTTTCTGTCATATGAAGGAAGAGAAAAATGGAAGACTATTAATGTGTTGAAATATTTACTTACATTGTCACTGTAGTAGCAATGAAGTTTTATTATTTGCTTGTTTGTTTTGTTTATCTGATAAGGATAGATAAGGTCTGACCTTTCTCATGTATTGAAACTGAAGTTGGTGGGGAGGGTTTGGGTGACTAATTGGAATGTACTGGGATTTCCTAGATGTCAACAATTTCTGAGTTTAGGAAAAGCTTGCATACAAAACTGAAAGTAAATCTAGCATAGTAATGTGACAGGTTCTAAGTCATTTTTAAACATATATAATTAGCACTCCTATGTTTTCTTCATTTTCCACTATACTGAAATATAATCACTTGAAAATCCTGAGTTACATGGCAAAGATGAAAGTTTTTTCCCAGCTTTCCTGGTCCACAAGCCTGGTATGGAAAAGGTACTTCTGTTTTTACTGTCAGTTCTGAAATTAGAGAGAAACACGTTGCATTATATCCATCCGTCTTCTGTGCTACAACCTCAATGGCTATTCATAACTAAATGAAGGACTGGCATTTGGAATGAATTCAGCATACTATGAAAATATAGGCCACCAGAGCTATAACTATTTGTTGCTCTTTCATTGGAATCTACTAGGCATACTGAGACGTTATTAATTAATAATATATGGTGAAAATAATATTACATCACATTAGTTATATATCACTACAGTGATGTGTGCCATTGGAGTCCACATAATGGTAATAGCCATTTTGTAACATAAATTATTTCAACAATAGAAAAAAAAGTATACAAACAGTGCAGTATATGAAGAAAGTGTTATTGGATTTACATTTGATTAAGTATCATCTGGAAGTCAAACTGTGGGGATGAGAAGCTGATAAGTGATATTACTAACATGGTTGCTTATCTTCATTATAAACCAACAAAATGACATAGCAGGGTTGTAGGAGGTTGCAAACAATCCTCACTAATTAAAGGACAATATCCATTCTGACTAATGACTGTTTTACTCTCTTGAATCTTAACTTATTCCTTTCCATTATTTTCTTTTAAATGAGTTTTGTCTTTGATCTTACCAAGCTTCATGAAATGTGTAGAATTTGTTAAGTAAGTTCTAGGATCTGGACTTCATCTGTGAATGAACAAACATGATCAGATCTTGTGACTGGACTATGTGATATAAATGACAAATTTACAGGGATTCCCATCAAGAAGGAATTTGTCTGTGTCAAAAATCATGCAAGCCAGGATTAGATTAAGTCCCTACAGTGATACTCAGCCTGAAACCTGCAATCTATTTACCATTTTCTAGGCTTTCAGACAGCTTCACAAGACTGACTGTCAAGTTTTCTCAAGAAAAGAGAAAGTTGTTATTTTATTTCACTCTTTCTGTTACCTGGTTGATGGTGTTCAGAAGGCTTAAATGAGGATCTTTTATACTTGCCAAGCACAGTTCTAGAGAGATTAGTTTAATTGCCTCCAATATGCATAGTGCAATGGTAT
Source organism: Alectoris magna (assembly GCA_030625065.1). Classification (NCBI taxonomy): domain Eukaryota; kingdom Metazoa; phylum Chordata; class Aves; order Galliformes; family Phasianidae; genus Alectoris; species Alectoris magna. The sequence goes on from CM060560.1 coordinate 70,558,818, forward strand.
TCTCTCTCCTACCAGAGCAATACTTATTCTTTGCTCAAAGTAACACCAGAAGAAAATTAACTCTATCCCAGCCAAAACTGGTGTAAGGTAGTTGTGGCAGGTAGTCATGGATCATAAGCCAAAATATGTCATATCTCTGTAAATGCAGAAGATTATACAAATGACACTGACTGCAGCTGTGATAACATTAAGCTTGCCAGATCTCGCAGTCAGATATTAAGGTTTCTGAGAGTACTGGGATTACAGTTTGCTTTGACTACTGTCAAGCAGGCTCTAAAACAGCTTTAGGGAAGACAGATTCTTATCTCTGTCTTTTGTGAGGTAATAAAAGAACAACAAATAAATCTCACTGCTTAAGTACTTTCTTGCTGTGTTCTATGTATTCTGCATGTACAAATGTGTTCAGATGAACTCTTTGAGTTTGTTGCTATAAAACACAAAGCAAATGCTGTATTAAAAGGCCCTCAAAACCCCATCCTGAGCATGTCCAGTTCTTGTTTCTCTGTTCTGCCCTAAGGATGACAGAGGTTTCCAAGATAAATGCACACAAATGACAAATCAGAGAGTCACCACATTTCCACTTGCATCCTTTAATGTATACCTGTGTAATTTGGGCTTTTTTATATGGGCTATATAAATATATACAAATATTTATAAATAAAAAATGCCAACATACAAAATTAGGGAAATTATTAATTTTAAATCAACTGTAAATACTCTTGTTGATGAGTTGCCTTGTACAAATATCCAAGGCAATGTAAGAAGCTGTTAATATGAGTTAGCATAGTTCTTTTAAAGGTACATTTTTTTAAATAAAATTTTGTACCTACACTTGCAAAAGCAGAGTACTCGAGTATGAGGACAGAAGGGATAAAGAAAGCTTAAGCTTGGAATTTTTGATGCAGTTTCCTCCTCACATCATCTGTACACCACAACCTGCCACAGTAGTACAAGATTGTTACTATGCATATTCTGTGAGGTTTAAGATGTCAGTGAATTAATCCTTTTTACAGCAACACTTATAAGCCACACCCAAAATCAGAATCAAAACAAGATGTATTATTATACGTACACTATTTTTTAAATTATTATTCATTACAATAGTAATTTAAGTTCATTTGAGCATCAACTTCTCAATGACTAGATATCCTGGAAATACATAGATGTTGATATGGAAGACAAGTACACAAAAGCAAGAAAATACATACACTATACATATACACTTATCCTCAGTGAAAGAAAACTTTATTTAATAATACAAGGGCTGCTCTGAAAGTAATGCCTCCTGTTTATTTTGATGGTCCACAATGTCAGAGGCAGATGTTGGTAGTATGGCTGTAGAAAGTGAACCATCCAGCCAATATTATATTATATTTTGCTGTCATGCAAAAGATGGCAGCAGAGGAGTAGTCTGACACAACTGTAGCTGACCTGAAAGTGTGAATGAAGCAAAGATGTGGAATTGAATTTTCCTACAAAGAAAAAAATGACACCCATTGACATTCACTGACATGTGCTGAATGTTTATGAAGACTAAACAGTGAGCACAGTAAGGCAGTGGGTGGCGTGTTTCTTCAGTGGCAATAGCAACAGTGAGTCACCACCACTGGTGCAGATTTTTATGAGCGCAGCATGCAGATTTTCTTCATTATTGGTGAAAATACGCAGATAATGGTGATGACTGTGTTAAAAAATAGTGTTTAGTACCTGCAAATTTCCTCTATCAATCAGTGCTATTGTGCTCTTGATATCTGTTGTAGTTTCCATGGAGATAAATAGGAGGCATTACATTTGGATAGACCTACATATATTGTAGAGGTGTAAAGTTATCATTTTATCTATTACACATATATTTGTATTATACTGTCCAAGTTCAGCTGGTTCAAATATATTAGGAGTAACAGATGGAAATCACCCTGAGGTTAATATCTCTTATCTTCTGAATCACTAACTTCCAGCAGGTTTTATAATATCCTTATATTTGCTATGCCACTGCTTGCAAATTCACACTCTATTTTTTTTATTTTTTTATTTTTTTTTACATTCTTCATTATATTTCAAGGATATCTTATGCTTGTTTGTTTTTTTTAATTGTTATATTCTTCATATTGTTCATATTCTTCATAACTATGATGCTACTCTTGTCCTCATGAGACTGTTTGATTACTTTTACAAACATCCGCTAAGAGTTCTGCATTTCTTGAAAGAAGTATTCTGAACATATCTATCTCTGTACTTTACTACTTTTCCTTTGTTCATTTTGATTTTCACTAAAATCCTACCAGAAATGAAGACAGTTATTTTTATGTTAAAAGTTGAAAGCTTAATCTGCTGTGTAAAATACTAAATGCATGCTCAAGACATTAAATATGTGCTTTTCCATTACTCAAGTGTGCAAATCTTTGTGACTGATAACACCAAGAAAATGAGACATTTCCACAAATATTGAACAGGGAAAAAGAAAGGATTACACTAGGAAAATCTCATTCCTATTTTCTAGTTGGGAAATAGTAAAATAGAGAAGAACACAGCCTACCACTATCTGACAAATACTTAAGTCAGTGTCAAAGTCAGAGTTTTTTTCAATACATGCATTTGCTGAAGTACTTAGATATCCTGCCCAATTTCACTGATCATAGTGGAAACAAAAACTGAACAAGACCTAGGTCAGCGTAGAAATCCACAGAATTTCTCTCCTTATAAAGAAAATTATTTTAGACAGTAGATCTTGAAGATAGGAAAAGCATCATAAAAGTGGAAAAGGTATTGTGAGGTAAGAAAACCTAGTTAAAAACTTCCATTAAATATCTCATCTAAAAAGAATCCTTTTTAGAAGGGAATGCTTAAATAAATAAATAAATAAATAAAAATAGATTTCAGTTCACTATCTGTGTGTTCCAAAGGAAACATGCAGAAAACTGCAAGAGTCTCTGATAAATTTCATCTCCAGAACTCTTCTTAACAAAATGATTAATAACTCCTGATGTTGCATAAAAAGTAGCTTTTATTTATACATATTCATTAAAAGTATAATCTTCAAGCTGTAAAGTCAAATGCTCAAAAAAGCTGTGAAAGATCGAATTATACATGTTACTGTGTTAGTGTTGACATTATGCTGTCAACACTGAAATCTTCTGAATGTTTGACTTTGCAATATCAAGAACTTAGGGTGAGGTCTATTGTTCAATTTCCTTGGCCAAATCAGACAAAAAAAACACCAACAAAACCCACATGCTTGAAAACAAGGGGTTTTTTAATGTCATACTAAAAGCATCATTAACATAAGAAAGTTTCATAAAACATATATTTAACACTTGAATTACTAGAAGAAGAAGTTGACACTGCGACCATCCATGCAGAGTAGGATTAAAGGGAGAACTTTTGGCCTGCTATGTCCATTAGCATTTATTGAGAGCACAGACACAAAAGGACTGAGAAAACTTAGCTACCATTTCTAGTTCTGACAAATACTACACATGTGAGATAAGAATTCATAGGCTCATTCTTTCATTTCTTAAAATGTTTGTCCCTTCTGCTCCTTTCTTTCCAAATCTTTTTGATGTCTTTCTTTCTGATTAGCTATTTCAAGCCCCGGTTTATTTCTGCTTCAGTTTCTCATCTATTTTTTTCCTCGCTCTACTCACACTTGTTTTCTCTGAGTGTCGCATTTCCTTTCTATTACTCTACTACATTTCAAGCCCTCCTTCAAAAGCAGGGAAAAAAACCTAGAATTTTCAAAAAGAAAGATAATCACTAGTTTTCTTTTACAGTGCTGGAACAAAGTACTTTCCTTTATTCTAATCCATAAGGGGTTTTTGTTGTTGTTTGTTTTTCTTTGCTTGCTTCTGATAAGCCTACAGGCCAAGACATTTCAATCAAAATGGCTGAAGTTTGGCAAAATTACAAACAAAAAAATCAATTTCTTAATAATGCAACTGATGGGAAAATGTTACTAATTAGTCATACTATGTCCATTTTGCTCAACTGCCTCCTCTTTTCCATCTCTAAAGCAACTAAGGAAAAAAATAAAGTTTCTTTTGTAAAGACTGTATTTGGATTTCTGAGGAAAGAGGATAGTGAAAACCTGTGCATTAACATCTAAAACAAAGTTTTAGGTACATAACTTTGCTGAAAATTTTAATCTTCTTTCCAAGTTGCTTCTAAAAATGTCTTTTTTTATTTTATTTTTTAGGGTGTTTTTTTTAGTTATTCAGTGTGTACTTTTTCTATACTTTTAAAGCCAATAATCGATCCTCACACCATAGATGTAAATCTTTGTCAGCTACGTGTGTTCTAAAGAGTGAACTGTTCAGTTGACTTTTACATCTCAGACTGACCAGCTTTCCAGATTAATCACTGGAGACCTAAGTCCAAACACAAAAAATAGCAGTAAATCAGGCTGAAAATTGTAGGTGATACTCTCAGATGTCAGTTCTTAGTTTCAGATATCTTGTTTCGTTATCTTATGTTTATTCCCTGCAATATAATTCTCGAAATTTAACTTCATTCACTCTGTAAGCAGTCCATCAAGCAACCACCATATACAGATAGACAAGCATATATTCTCCTCAGGCCTCTGTGCCTTGAAATTGGTTCACCCCATGCTAAAGGCTTTTTTGATATTAAGGTCTTTATTTGAGTTTTTGAGGTCTGTGTTTGCTGGAGATTTATACTCCTCATCTCCAACCTGGTAACATAGAAAATCTGGAAAAAAAAAAACAAAAACGAACAGCCATAGAGCCACAGCACCATCAAGTGACAGTTACCTCTGTCACTGTAAATTCCACTTCACAAGTACATTTAAGGTGGTCTCACTTTTCCTCTCTCAATCTCTGTGCCACAGGAAATGAAAGACTACCTTTATAAATAGATTACAACTGCATAAATAATTAAATTGAACTTTTAAAAATTATTCTTTTATTTTAAATGGAGCTTTCTTCTACTAAGCCTTTTGAACTACATGTTTTGGAAATACTATGACGTATTCTGCTCAGGTCATATGTTAGAAGGCTGCAGTCAAGTGGCTGGGTTTCCTTTCCAGTCACCTCTGCTCTGAAGACAAAGCTAAGCAAATTATTTAATATTTCTGTGCTTTAGTTCTCTTGAATGAAGTGTGTAGATTCATAACCACCCTTGCTTTAAGTGCAAATATAATAATGAAAGACATTATATCAGGGAACTATGTACATCAAACTCCTTTTCCCATTTTGGTCTTTCTTTTCCATTTCCATAAGGAAACTGTGGGGAAGAAACTGATAACAGCATCACAAGTAATCATGCAGAGATGAACAAATATATTCACAGAAGCATTCTGAAACTCATGGTCGCATCCTTACTACTGCCCATATTCCACCAACTCTACAAGGCAGAGAATAGTCCACGCAGTAGGAAGTCATTACAGGAAGCAGGTGCAAATGTGCATTAATTCTTTGATCAAAACTGAAGAAAATGATAGGAAAGGAAATGTGTTTGGCTTTTGTGCTGAGTGGAAAGTAAAGGTATTTCTTTGTCTAATTCTCAGTCTGGTGTTTTCTAAACTTTGATTCTTTCTCTGATTATGCACACCAAAACACCCTTGAGCAGTGCTTTCTCAGGACAGCCAAAGAAGCCTTCGAGACTACCTTTTTTCTTATACAGTATTTCTGTTCAGAGCAGAGGACAGGAAAATCAACAAAAATTACCTTCATGTAATACTGAGATTCTTCCAGGTGAAATGTAAACCTAAGATTACACTATTTTTTGAATAGCAAAGCTCCTTCATAAATGTCATATATATGATATAACAGGATATAGTGCAGGAAAAAAAAATATTGGAGAAAATAATCATATTAGAAAATAATCTAGAAGTAGATTTTATTGTAGATATAAGTGTATACAGAGCTATATATTAAAAAATTGTGCATATATATGCCATATACGTATGTATAATAATACTGTATCGGTGGCTTTTTCTTCATTATTTGTATTATTTTTTTCCAAACACAATTGCTTAATAGGGGAACAGTGAGTAAGGGCAGCATAAATATTTCATTCAAACACCAGAAGCAGACACAGAAGCTGGATGTTTGCCACCATTCATGCTCATCCTTGATTTTGTAGAAGTCAAAGTGAAAGAGAGAGTAATTTGAGTTAATGGCTGTTAGACTATCAGTAAGTAAATAATGTCAGACATTAACTGGATTCCTGAGGCCAAAATCTGCAATTCTGTTAATGTCCCAGACAGTCTGACTGAAGTCACTAGGTATAATCAGAATCAAACCATAGACCTTCCCTCATGGATAGGGCCCTGGCACTGACTAGGTAACTGGAGCTTGGAACACTGCAGGGGAATACACATAACTCCAGCCATGTATATTTAGCTGACACAAAGCCCTCAGTGACAACTGCGAATGAAAATAGGCCTTTTCTTAAGCAATAGTGTTCTACACAGTGTTTTGCAAATAGAGAAAGATGACACGTTTCTAAAATAAAATTTAGATTAAAACAAAACAAAACAACAACCAACAAACTCTATTTCTTTATCCCTTGGGAAAAGTACTGCTGATGAAAATGACAATAAAACAGAGTAGTATCTGGATTCCAAAAACTCTTTGTGTAGATTTCTGAAATATTTTTTCCTCGCTATGTTCAATCTGCCCGTACATCTGGTCCCAAAACATGATTTGTGATTTTAATATGGTTGGTTAGATGTAAACTAATATATTTTTCTCTGCTGGAGCTACAGCATTCAGTGAAGGGAAAATAAAAAAAAAAAAAAAAAAGATCTCTAATAACTATGTGAAATAAAAGAGAGCATCTCCTGCGACATTAGCCTAGGACAATACAATGTTTCTTAATCTTGCAGTCCACAAGATACCCCAACATCTCTACAGCATTTAATGTTTAACAATTTAATGGAGTGGCGGGGCCTCACTGCTATAAACCATCCTCCTGCCTAAAACTTCAACTTCATCCTGTTTTGAAGCTGTTAACTTTTTTTCAAAAATTATCTGTTGAACTTGTGCATTAGACTTCCTTTTAGTACAAAAAACAAAAACAAAAAGCTCTTTTATTTACTTTTATTTTTTTCCCCTAAACATGTCAGTGGTTTGGGAGTTCAGTAATCACCACCTTCCTTGAAAGGCAAGTCTCAGTTGCCTTTGCAACATGCCAATTTTCCGTTAAGACACCTAATATTACATGTCATATTGAAGAAAATGGCTTGCAGTGCTGAGAAGAACCCCACTGCATCTGTCACTGTTTTCTCCTCTGATATTTGTATATCTCTGATAGCGTGAGTAGTATGAAAGTTGTAATCAGATGACTTCATTTTACTGCCTCTCAGTTTGAAGTCTCGCATATGCTATATGTATAATACGTTTTTCTGTCTCAACAGCCCAACCTGCAATTTGCCACCAGAGCCACCCTAAAATGCACCCAATTAAAATGTTCTGCTTTAATTCTGAAAGGTTAAGTTGTTGCTTGTTTACAATATCAGAGACAGCATCAGTCAAAATTGGAAATTAACTCTGCAGTTTTATCTGGTAACTCAATGATAAACCAATAAGATACATATTTTAGGGTTTTTTGTTTGTTTGTTTGTTCTTCTCACAGTGAAGTTATTTTGACCTAAAAATGTGAATACTAAGTTTGTGATTGCTATGTTTCTGCATGTCTTTTCCTACCAGGGTGAAAGTGGATTAAAACATCCTTTTAATCCCTGGGGAATAAGGTCCATAATAGTATTTTATTGAAGTGTGATTGATTGCCAGTTTCTTCAGCTTTTATCATGAAGTCTCTAGAGATATGATCTTTTACAGATGATCATTTTTATAAGCCAGAGCTTTGAGAGGGCACACAGATTCATATTTTTCAGTGAATTTTTGAGTGACAATCTCCTTTGCATGACACATTCCAACTGTAAGACATATATAGCTCCTTCTCCTAATTGCTGCACCTCTGTTAGGGCTAAATCCAAGACTTATGCAGGTACTATGACACTGGGCTTTTCAACTGCTTATTTTTGCAGTGATGGCTCAAAAATAGAACTAATTGTGCTCAATGCAAGTTCAGAGCCAATAGCCTTATAGCAGGCATGCCACCCCAAGGTAATAGAAAATGCCATGCACTGGAAAGAAGCTTAAAGCTCCAAGCTGCTCCATGCTCAGAGGAGAGCTGTAGGATGGTTGTTTCTTTCACGTCTTGAACTCTCCTTTCTGAAAATAGTTATATGTGGTCTCTGCTGTGCTGATAATTTCCTTGTGACGTGGGAATGGAAAAAAAGATCCACTATGGCTTACCTGCCAGTCTCAGGGAATTCAGAAGTCCTTTTTTCAGATTGCCTGTGAATTTCATCTCCCAAATTTGTGTATGTGAAATAAATCACACTTGAGAAGGTACTGTACATTAGATCTCACTGTGTTCATTCTCTTCCTCCCACTGAGTGCCTGTGGTCACACTCCCATTTTCTACCAAATTATTATTATTATTTTTCTTAGTTTGGTAGAGTTGCAGTGTCTGTTATTGAGTATATCCTCTCCCCAGAATAGCTGGTCTTATGTGCCTACAAGAAGAGAGAAATACTGAAGCTTATCTCTGTTGCAGGGAGACCTTAATACCTTTCTCTGACTTTTGTAGGTATGTTCATGTCAAACCTTTGCTTTTGAAGGAAACTTCTTTCTTCTCCACTTTTTGGCAGTGTCTTAGCTCGGGTTACAGAGTGGAACAAGCAAGTTAGAGGCCTTCTGGATTAAAAAAAAAAAAAAAAAGAAAAATAGAAGAGGTGATATGTGGTAACCAACATGGCTTCACCAAGAGCAAGTCATATCTGACAAACTTGGTGGCCTTTTATGATGGACTTACAGTGTCATTGGATAAAGGAAGAGCAGCTGACATCATCTACATGGACTTCTGCAAAGTGTTTGACACTGTCCCACACAACATCCTGGTAGCCAAATTGGAGAAAAAATGGATTTAGTGGATGGAGTGCTCGTTGGATAAGGAATTGGCTGGATGGTTGCACTCAGAGAGTAGCAGTCAACAGCTTCATGTCCAAGTGGAGACCAGTGATGAATGGCATTCCTCAGGGATTGGTGCTTGGACAGGCATTATTTAACATCTTCGTGGGCAACATGGACAGTGGAATTGTGTGTACTTTCAGCAAGTTTGCAAATGACACAAAGTTGAGTGGTGCAGTTGACACCCTAAAGGGAAGGGGTGCTACACAGAGGGCCCTGGACTGGTGTGAGAGGTGGGTCCACACTAACTTCATGAAGTTTAACAAGGCCAAGTGCCAGGTCCTGCATCTGGGTTGGGACAATCCTAAGCACAGATTCAAGTTGGGCAGAGAATGGCTTGATGAGAGCAGCTCTGAGGAGAAGGATTTGGGATGTCAGTTGTTAAGAGGTTCAATATGAGCCAGCAGTGGGTGCTTGTAGCCCAGAAGGCCAACTGTATTCTGGGTTGCATCAAGTGAAATTTGGTCAGAAATTATTCAAGAAATTATTTACATTGAGGGTGGTGAGAAAGTGGAACAGGTTGTCCAGAGAGGTTGTGAATGCCCCCTTCCTGGAAGCATTCAAGGCCAGGCTGGATGGGGCTTTGAGCAACCTGGTCTAGTGGGAGGTGTCCCTGCCTGTAGCGGGGGGGGGGGTTGGAACTAGATTAGATTATCTTAAATGTCCCTTCCAACCTACACCATTCTATGATTAAAAAACAAAAACAAAAACAAACCCTAAAGATATTACAAAAGAAAGCTCTCTACAATTCATACAGTTTAGAGACTAATCAATTTAGAGACTACAGAATTGCCAGTATGGTTCTGTAATTGTTATGGATCCTGATTGAATGGGCTCACGTTCAACATGCTCTCAAGTCAAACTACTTGAAAAATTTCAGAAGATGAATATCTTTTTTTTCAGATGTAAATATTGCTCTTAATTTAGAAATGAGATTTGCAATTGTCTGACCTTTATTACAGGCTCCCTTTTTTCCAAAGAAGTAACTGACTTTTTAACAATAGAGTGTCTAACCTTTTAATTATGCACTAAAGAGGAAAATAATTTATATTAGGAAAATCAACATAATGCTTATTAGAGTCTAGCTAGAAAATGAAAATAGTTGTATATACAATTATGTTTATCTTGGAGAAGAATACAGCACTCATGTTTATCATGAGGGGATCTTCTATCACATTTAGAGTCCAAAGAAGCTAATGAATGGATCACAGTAATAGTAGGAGTAAATGAAATAAATCATACAGCAGAAACAGAAGATGAAGTCTAAATTCATTATCCGTGCAGGGCAATTGTTTCACATAGCACACATACTTTAGAAGAAAACCTTATGAACTGAACAATGCACAATGGTGAGCATTGTCTGACAGGCTTTTCTAGAAGCACGAGGGTGCATTGCCTGGGTCTGATCTTACCTAATTTCATGCAAAACAGATACACAAAGAACCGTCTAAGATTTTTGTAGCAGGTTTATTCATGAAGTTTCTAAATCCATAGAGCACTCAAAATCCAAAGAGTTTATTACTATATTACTAAAGTATGTGAAATATCATAATTGAATTCTACTGTTTTGAATTCTGTGAGGATATTGTTATCACTTAGAAAATAATTGAGATCTTTTTTTTTCACCCTACGTGGGGTTCTTGTTTTGGTGATATTGGGAAATCAAAAAATATATCTGCAAAGTATGGAGCTTGGGAAACAGAAAGACTGAAGAAGTTGTACAGTCAAGATTTCGTAGGCAGAGATAGACAGATTTGTTCTTTAAAAGAAGAAAAGTTTATCTCTCCACCACCAGAAATTAGTACTAGAAAGTAGTATGTGACTAAAAGTAGTATGTTTAACCACTAAAAACAGACAAAACCACAGAGTTGACCAATATTTATTTCAAATCTTACTAGTAGTTTTAGGTATCTTGATAACCAATAATATTTCTTATTTGAGCTACTGTAAATTAAAATTATTATTAGGTGTCATATATATGTTTCATTCAAAATAAGACTTCTTAATTTGTAAATTCATTAAATATCAATCACAAAGCAGAAATTTTATAACTTTTTAAATAAAATCTGTTGCTTATTTAGCATTTAATTTGTTCATGGCTTTTTCTGCTTGCATATCATTTTCTCTATTGAAACTTGCATTTCTCAGGGATGAATCATCCAAAACTGATCAAGCAGGGTCACCTAGAGCAAGTTGCTCCAAACCATGACCAAGAAAATATCTCCAAGGAGGAAATTCCACAGCATCGTTTGCAACTTGTGCCAGTGCTCCAATACCTGCACAGTAGAGATGGGTGTTCAGATGGAACCTCTCATGTTTTCTTGTCTCTTATCCTGTTACTTGCCCCAAATAATTGAACAATAAAAATACTAAATGATACAGAGCCTGTGAAATTCTCTGGAATTTTCCCATTAAAGACTGTCTGCATGCAAATTAGTACATAGAAATATGACAATTTATTAACATTCCTGAAATTTTTAAGTGCTCTAAAAGCTTGCTTTCAGGAAAAAGATGGAATAGTGAGATTTCAGAAAGCTTGAATGTGCTCATTTTCGGATTTTTTCTCCACAGGTGATTCTATGAAAATGGGACGTGCGAAAAAAAAAAAAGAATTATTACTATTATTACAATTATTATTATTTAATATGGAGAATCTAAACATGTGGATGTGTTTGGATCTCACTGTTTCTGTAAATGGCCTTTGGATAACACTCAGAATGTTAGACTGGAAAAACTGTGCCTTAAAGAGAAAAGTAAACCATATTAGGCATTTTTAAGGCATCGTTTTGATAGCAGGTGACAATGGCTCCATTCTAAAAGAGAAAGAGAGGGCTATTGTATTGATGTTTCAATAGATATCAGCCCTCCTATGGTCGCAGAGTCTAAAGCAATAGCTCGCATGGTACAATATGCTTCACATTGTCAAAATGCTGAAAATGACTAAACCTATCTCTGTGTGTTTTTTCTTACCCATGCTATTACCAATCCATAGAGAGGGAGGACAAAGAGGAAATTCCATTCAAAGTAAAGAGGTGAGGTTGTTCAGTTCATTACTTTTAATGTCACTGAGCATACTGTATGCCTTCTTCACAGTGGGCTTATTCCATCTTCAATACAGCACCACTGTGCACTGGCAGAAGTGTATTCACTTGCTGGGCTACAGTGCTAAGCCAAGGGCTCTAGCACAAATCAGATTTATTTATCTTAGCCAGCAGGTATGGAGGATTAACATTCCTCTATATTTTGAGTCTGAAAATGATAGAGTTGATTCAAAGAACGCCCTCAAAACTCGCATCTTTCAAGCTGTAATGGGATATACACACATTCCTTTTGACTTTCTGTTGGCATAAAGTCCTAGATGGACAGTTAGATCACAGGAGTGGGGATGGGGAAATCAAATTAGCAGGATTCACTGGCATTGCTCAGACTATGTTGATTTTTACCACCAAAATTTTCAACACTAACTTCGCAGACCAGACTCATTCATCAGTTAAATATCTTTAAATAACATCACCACTATAAAAGGTGTTTATATTTATTTGTTCCTGGTTTATGCTGATGGGGTAATTGTTTTCAATAGACTTAGTCTACAGTAAAAAACAAACAGCATGATAGTAAGTACAGATCTTTGTCTAATATGATGATCAACAGTATGCCACTATAAAGTGTTTTCTAAATGGCTAGCTTTTAGACAGTGAGATCTCTTTCTGTCAAAAAGTAAGACGATTATTGTATTTTTTGTAGCCATCTAATTTCTTTTGCTTTGCATTTCTCTGGGCTATTCAAGATTTAATATTTCATTTAAAAAACAGGACCACTGTGCCATAGCTGTTGATTATGAATTTTAATGATCATAAATAGTATGTAAATTTAATAAATGTATTCCAAGAAGAGCAATAACTTAAGATGTATTTTACAGGAAGGGAAACTTTCTGAATGTCATGTGTTTATATTTTGGAGTAATTTTTGTTTGAATTTATGTCACGGGGTTATCTAGATCAATCTGTGTCCGTGACAGGGGAGGGGGCAGTAGGCCCGTAGCCCCCCGGCCCCCTCGAAAAAAAACAGGGAAAAGGGAAAGGGATAGGGAGATGGGAGTTCAAGGGAACAAACGGAGCAGCGGCAATGATCTGAGGAGTAAAACTTATTTACTAACTATGATATTGGAATGCAAGATAACACACTATAATACAATATAATTAGAATTGAAGCTAATAAATCAAATATAATGAGAGAGAGAGGTTTCCGAAGACCAAGAAGCCTACTTTGAAGTTGAAGGCACCACGGCTTGGAAGCACACCCGCACCCGCTGCCAGGCAGTGAGAGAGAGCGAGAGCAAGCGTCGCTTCCGTGATGTATTTTCCCTCTCTGGCCGCGAGGTCCCCTGGGATGTGTAGTACTTCTTCTCTGTGCTCTACATGATGTTGTGATGTGGAATACCAATAGCAAAAATTACAAAACACAAAACCATGACAATTTATCCAACAAAATACATCATGACAGAAATGCATCATGTGAATTGATATCTCTAGCTGAAAATGTGGAAGGTGTGGTAGTTTCCTGCAAGGATGCATTGGAAATATGAAGGAATATACCCCAGTACTGGAAAAGTCTCAGTGGAAATGTAGTTAAAGAGAAGAAAAATTATTTAGTGAACTGGAATAGAAAATAAAGGACACAACTTTGGGTCAAAAAAGGAAAATGAGCGTACTCTTTGGTACCTGTCAGCAGGGAAACAATGTGAAGCTGACATAAAGGAAGAGCCAGACTGAAAGTAATATAGATCAGCATTGATCTCAATAGATATAGATCAAGTCACATTAGTTTAAGTCCTGGACCTAATCTGAAGTTAAAGTAGAGTTATAGTTTTGAAGGATCTTGAATGAAACTGGGCCCTTTACACAAAGCCAGCCTCTAGACTCATGACATGCAAGGTAAATCTGATTCTCAACTTGCTGTTTAGAATCTGCTTTTGCAGCTCTTCTGAACAAATACTTTCAAATCCAAAAGCTGGCACACAGGAAGGTGACAGAATAGCATTGATTACCACATGAGGGTACCTGCATCCACTCTTTTTCTTTGGTATTTAATATGTATAGAGCCAGAGAGAAGATAAATCTTTTTCTTCTTTGTATATATACCATAAAATTTTGCAAAACAAAGAAGCAGACAAACAAAACAATAAAGAAACTAGATATGATTCATAGTGTGAAATAACCACGAAATACCACCACCCTGTCTTCACAGGCTCTGCAGAGATCTTAGAAAAGAATCAGATGGAAAGGAGAGGTTTATACGTCAGTTGAGAAATATATTGCACTATCCCAGAGTTTAGAAGTGATTAGTTTAGTATTATATCTATAATATCTATAATATATAATATATATATAATATATAAGATATAAGTATTTATATCTTCCATCATTAATCAATCATTTCAATATGGTAACATCACATCTGACATTTTCTATGACATAAATTGTACATAGAATTATCTGACCCTATTGAGAAAAAACAAAACCATCCAGACTGTCGAAAGAAAATATATTAGTGGGAGGAAAATCTTTACCATGTTTCCAGCAAAACATATCTATATGAGAATTGCAGTGAATGGTAACAGATTGATGAAGCAAGGAATTACAGTAATTAATGTCTTTCAATTCCTGCATTGCCCAAGTCTTAATGAAGACTTTTAGCAACATGATGAGGATGAGGATAATTATAATATAAAACTTTAACAGCAATAATTATTCTTATGATTCTTAAAATACTAACAATCTTTAATCAACATATATAATATTCACACATATTATTATACATATAACACGATGTAATTGCACTTCCAGTGGAAACTTCAATATTTTGAACAAAGAGTGTTAAAATATTTTCTGCTTGGACAACCACACAAATTAGCTTCAATTGTTTTTCTCTAGAATTTAGCAATGCAAAGTGAGGGGAAATAACTCATCAATGAAATTTCAGCAGAGAAACTAGGTTCAAGAAGTTCAGTTGATGTTAAAATCATTTCTAAAACAGTCATGCTTATGATATCTTTAATTTTGACTCTGTCCTTAAATTAGGATGAATATGAGTTACTTAAAGATTTCATAAGAAGTTAGTAAATGTTATGTATGCTTAGAAATCTGTTTTGTTAGAATTGATATTTCATTCAAAATCATTTAATGATAAATCACTAAAATTGTAAGAATTATTTAGGTCAAAAATAGTAAAAAGAAACATTAAAAATATTTCTGAGGTTCAGAGATGCTTAAAAATAAAATATATTCTAAAAATGGGAAACTGAATTTGCAGAAATAGGTTCATATTTCAACTTTAATTTACATTTAGAGATATATTCACTGTATTTTGAAATAGTCTTGACAGAACAACTGTGACAATTCAGAATGTACTGTTTACTCTGCCAACACACTGGATCTCAAATAAACACGTCACTACTTAAAGTAGAGTTTTAAGTTATTAAGATGAGTGCTTGAGCAAAAAAATAAAATAAAAAGAATTAACTCATGCGGTATTTTTAAACAGTACATTCATTATCAAATTCAGTTTGAAAATTCAGGCATCAATACATATTACAAAAACATGCAAGAACTTGAGAAGGCTTTAAGGTTGGCATTTGTTCTTCCAGACACTTGCTCACTTAATTTTCATTTGGAAATTAAATAATAATGAAAATTCAGGTGCAAAAGCATTCTGGGCGTTTGGGGAAATATGAAAAACATCTAGAATTTGTGGGGGAAGAGGAAGTAAAAGCAAAGAGTGGGCAGCTAGAAATTCACCCAAAAATAATGAAAACTATTCTAAAGAGGAGTGGGGAAATTTAGAATTCTGCATTCCGCATCATTCAGAACTGTGTGAACTTGATGGAAGGTTTCTGTATACCTGATCATTTGGTAGCAAAGGGCATCCACACAAGTTAGCCCATGAAGAGCACTCCAATTATGATGATAGTTGGACGACTTGATAAGAGAAAGACTGGGACTACAATACACTCTAATTTTCACAAATCTGCTGTTTCCTTTTGATTTAACCAAGAAGTTTGAAAATAACTGTCTAGGCAATCCATGTTTTCAATTGCATATTAATCATTTTCTTTTTGAAATGAATAGATGTCAGGGATGTGCTGGAGTAATTATTGACCTTTGAAGTCAAAAGGCACATTTATTACCATAAAGCCTAATTATCCCTTACAGGGACATTCACAATTGCTAACTTTGCTTTGAAGAAATTATAGTTCTTGATGCTTAGTTAATGATGAGAGTTAGCTTGCTCCAGGGGCTGAATTAGAGCAGGTGACTAACTTTTGTTTTTCTACAACATCGACAGGATTCAGCAACACATTGGAACAACTCCAGTTTCTTGAAAATGGAGACGCAAACAAACATCAACTATATTGCTGATTTTCACTTACATAGGGCACACATCTAAATTAATATCTGTCTCTGCCTCAATAATAACTTTGAATTAAGAGGCTGCATGTAATGAAAGAAAGTTATTGTTCTCCCACCACAGCAATTCATCCATATTTCAGACGCTGGTGTTATTATAGTTAATGTCCAACTGAAGGATGCTGTATATTCATTACTATATAAACATCTTTTCTAAATTGTGACCATTGAGAAGAATCAGGTAATTGTCTAAGATTGGAGACAATTATGATCTTCCCTGAAGTTTTTTCTTCTTAATGAATACACCACTTGATTGCAATGGACTGGCCTTTAAGAGCTAACATAAATCTTATGAACAGTTTTATTAATTATTTTTACCATACATATTGGATTTGTTAATTCACCTCAGGCAAGGATGACTAGTCATTAATCTTCCCCTTATTCCTGAGACTATATTTTATTATTATTGACTTTTTTTGCCAATTAGGTATTATAATATTTTGCAAACTGACACAAGTGGTCTAGCTATTAATTTAGTATTGAACTGAATACTGTGGTTATGTTGGAAGAAATTCCGTAATTGTTTTGTTCTTTTACATGTGCAAGCCCAAGTAACTAAGTGAGAGGTAGAATATTCTATGTATATGGATCCTGATTTGTGGAACACCTATTGCAAACACTGTGAATGAAGTGTAGTTCAGAGAACAGATGGCCAGTGTAGAGAGATTCAGTCATTCTGGGAGTAATTCCCAAAGAAAGAAACATTATAGTAGACTGATAGGTTGATCTTGTCTCCAGTGGGAAGAATGGAAAATTTTCACTTATTTTCACCCAGAGAGGTAGTGAATGTCATGTCCCTGGAGACCTTCAAGGTCAGGTTCTGAGCAATTTAATCCATCTGTAAGTGCCCCTGTTCACTGCCGGGATGTTGGATCAAATGTTGTTTAGAGGATCCTTCCAACTCAAATGATTCCATGACTCAATGACAATATATTGGAACTTCATGTGTTCCAGTTTGCACCTGTTATCTCTTGTCCTGTCTCTGGGTACTACCGAAAACAGCCTGACCCCATCTTCTTGACACCCACCCTTTAGATATTAATAAGTGTTGATAAGGCTCAGTCTTCTCCAAGTTAAAACTTTCTCCCAGGTCTCTCAACCTGCTTGCAAGTGCCATCATCATCATGGCACTTTTACTGGGTCAACACTCTCTAGTATGTCTACACATGCTTTGTACTGGGGAGCCCAGAACTGCAATTGGTACCCCAGGTGTGACCTCACCAGTACTGAAAATACAGAAGGGTCACCGCCTTAGATTTGCTGGCAGAAGTCTTCATAATGCAGGCCAAGATACAATTAGCTTTCTGTGCCACAAGGGCACAATGCTAGTGTGTATTCTACTTGGTGTCCACCAGGACTCCACATTCTTTACTATCTAGCTTCCAGCTGGTCGGTGTTGTCTGTACTTTGGGGTTATTCCTGTGCAGTTGTAGGACTATTCACTTTCCCTTCTT
Organism: Alectoris magna; assembly: GCA_030625065.1. Taxonomy (NCBI): domain Eukaryota; kingdom Metazoa; phylum Chordata; class Aves; order Galliformes; family Phasianidae; genus Alectoris; species Alectoris magna. The sequence goes on from CM060560.1 coordinate 70,576,734, forward strand.
GAACTTTTCGAGTCTGCTGTATACCCATTCATGCAGCTTGCTGAGATCCCTCTGGATAGCAGCACAACCCTCTGGTGTATCAGCCACTCTTTCCAGCTTTGTATCATCAGCAAAGCTGTTGAGGATACAAGTGTATGCCAGCACCAAGATCATTCATGAAGATGTTAAACAGAATTGGATTCAGTATTGGTCTTAGTATATATAACCCACAATAGTATTACGAAAAATTGCAGAGTATACTTTTACCTGAAAATAATTTACAGTAACAGTGAGCAGCAATTCTCAAAATTTCATCATACTGAGGAATACAAATTAATGAACTCCATTAGTAAAAAAAAAAAAAAAAAAATGAAGAAAAAACATGGTAGGAAAGAAAATAATCTGCAGCCTTATTTAATAACTTAAACTTTCCATTTAGGTAAGTCGTTTGTTTCAAATGATGTGTATATGGATCCCTGAGGTTCTGAGGCCACAGCTCATTTTTTGTTGCCAGAGACTGACACATAAAGACTAATGAAAGTTGTGGAAAATGCAGAAAAGTGAAGAAATCACAGGAGGAAAAGCAAGGTACCTGTCAGGAAACTGTGCATGAACAAAAGCATCTTATAAAATCTACATTCAAGTACAATGCCTTTAGAGAATATGTCCTTAGTAAGCACAGTCCATTATACCCTTATAGTTAGAATAACTTCAAAAGTATTTGCACCTAAAAGGTTGCATTTTCTGTCACCAGTATTCTTTAACAATTACAAGCATTGTACTTTTTTTTGTTGTTGTTCATGTGACCTATGCTCCAGTTACACTTCAAAAATAAAGAGAAGATCTACTGGTGTTAGCAGAGCCAGACACCCTCAGAGAGATTAAACAGATTCAAAAATCCCACCACACCTGTGGATTATTTTTTCTAATTGTCTGTTATTGAAATATGTTGCGCTTTAAGTATAATAACACTTGTTAGTTCACTAGAACACTCTAATATCTTCCATAATCATGATTATACAATAATGATTTCATAATTTAATGAAAAATCATATAACTGATGGGGAGATCTATGTCATCAGCTGCCTAGAGACACATAAGCTTTTTCAAACTTAGCCCAACAGAGATGTCAATAAATATTAAAAAAAAAAAGGTAATAATCAGCATTGATAATCTAAGACATTCAGTTTTGGAATAGGATCTATCAGCTGGTGAGGAACATGACAAATAATGTGATCTGTAATACTATGTTTAAAAATTCTTACCACATGGAAAAGAAAAGGAAGAAGAGACAGCAAAATAGAGGAAGATAACGTTGATGAGAAACACAGAAAAATTGAAAGATTCATACTCCTTCCGTGCTCATAATCTCAAAGGAATAACATGATGTAATTTATTCTCTATTGAAAAATGCAATACACATTTCTGCAACTGCTCGCAGGTCTGAAGACCTAGGAATCCATACAACATCTGTGAATAAGGTAATCTAAGAGGCAAATGTCTTCTTAACCAGGATATTTAATCTGAGGTTAATATTTTTGTCTGTTTCTAATACATAGGTTTAGATATTTTGAATAGGTACACAACATCTGGGAAGTGGAAGATATCATGCTACAAATGATATCTCTTTCTCTCCTTGGATTTGGATTTCTGCACAGGAAATGAATCTAATACAAGTTAGGTTGCAGTCAAAGCTGATATTTTTATATGATCTAAGCCATTAAGGCAAAATTTGGGATTCCATGAACCATTTTCATTGGAAAGAGATACTGCAAAAGATGGGCCAAAATCTTAATACATTGGACAGAAGAAATAGTTCTCTTGATAGTACCACCAAATCCATTGCAGTCACAACTTAACCTAAAAGACCTCATTGCTGTACCACCTGGGCATTTATGATTAAATGTTACCATCTGGCAAGTATGTGTTCTTCTCTACTGCCCTGCCTCCACCAATCCCAGAACTGTATCTAACAGTCTGTCTTGGATTTAACTACAGTGGCTGCCGAGATTTTAAGCTTTAGCTATTTGCTCTACATCTTTATCAGTCAGCGTGTCTTGCCCTTAACTAGTGCATCTGAAGCATGAAAATACTAATGTAAATGCAAGGTGATGACTGGCTTAAGTTCATATATCAAGTTACGTACTAGTGCAGTTTCTGCAGAGATAGCCACCAGAAGAAGGAAGAAGGAAAAGCTGGAAGTCATAAGCTATTCAGCTAACCAGACTCTGTGATTCCTTTATTACATATGAATACATGATTATCAGCCTCATAAACCTCTTCTACAGAAACAAGATAAGAAGCTGCCTTTGCCCATGCAAACAATGTTCTGTAGCAGTCTTAGAACCGTGTCTTTGTTTTACCGTGATATGTATTTAAACCCAATTTAAAGACAATTACTGTTTCAGCTACGCGTAGTCCTATAAAGAAATAAAATGAAATTTTAAAGCAAGGAAAATGTGCTCAGCAGTATCAAAAGTGTTTTTCTCAGTTCACAACATTCTTCTTCAAACATCAACATATAATGAGTAGTAATTTGGGATGAAAACATTTTGTGAAGATCAGTACAATATTATTTCAGCCTCAAAAAATAATACAGAATAGCTATGAAAACTATTTACAAGCTGATGCGTGGTCTGATGATGCCTGTCATCTTGGCCGTGCCCACACAACTCAAAAATTTTTGCACAGATTTCAGCATTTAACAATCTCAGTAGTTTTATATATCCAGAGGTAGCTTACACAGTTTTGTGATACTGGCTCCTTGCAGCACAGTATCATTGCAAACACACACCGGGACAGCATAAATAAGTACAGCTCTTTTCTCCAAATGTCACGCTCAGCTTTATACGGCTTTGTCCTCACCAGACTTGTGTAAGAATATGTCCAATATTAAGATATCTTTTAAAACTTTTTCATTCTTCATCCGCTCAATAGAATGTTAGTCCCCCTTTCAACTCAAGTAGTTATGGAAGTGCAGTATTGTATTTCATTTTATACTGTGGTCTGCAGCATTCCATAATTGTTACCTGTTTTGTGGACAGATGATTATAGTTGTCAGCAATGATGGCTTGTAGTGATCCACAATAATCCGATTGCATTAACTCCTGATAACATAGCTAGCTCATAATATATCATTTCTGTAATAACAGTCTTTGATTTATTCAGTTCTCTTCTGCTGTATGCTATCATGAAAATGACAAAACAGAGTAAGAAACATACCAATTTGTAGTGCCTTGTTTGGTCCATGAACTGGTGTCACTGATGCAAGCTATTTACTTCTGTAGATTCCTTATTATTTTAGGGTATGTTTAAATTACTATTTTTCCCTAGTTTTAAGGACACCTATAGAAACACTTTATTTTCAGTCTACCCTGCACTCTTTCCATCAAATCTGATATTATAAATGTTTGAACATAAAAATCAATTGCATGCTACATCTAGAGCTTTTCTTAGTCCACAGAGCTACCATAATTCATAGTTATAAGTCAAGCCATGTAAAACCATTTAAAATGACTAACATAGAACCCTCTATAAAACTGCCATAATCCTTCCCTGCAGATTATGTCAGTGTATATTTTATTTAACATACAGATGCTTATACAATCTTGCATCAGAATATTTTGGAAATGAGATTTACTGAACACTTAAGAGATGAACTTCAACATCCAGTAGAATTTTTAAACATACTTTTTATATGGGTCAGCCAGTTATATATAACCCTCAATAAAAATTACTGTGTATATTCCACAGCAATTAAATTACAAAGAATAAATTTCTGGTAAAAACACTTAGTCATTCTTAAAGTGCATTACTTAAAGTTACTCAAAAAGCCAAATATGGATTAAAGTTTAAAAGGTCAACACTTAACTTTAGCAGTTCATATGAAAGCTATGAATAAATTGCTTATTTCACTCTTTTGTTGCCTTCACTGTTACATTTGCATGCACAGTTCCAGAATTTTGTCTTTCTATTCCCTATTTGTTTATTGAGGTCTGTGTGGACATATGGTTTCATTAAAACACTGCTGATTAATAACTTCAATTTTGGCAAAAGCTTAAAACCAAGCAATTTTCTTTCCCTTCTACTGCTCAGAGATTTGTAGTTATCAACACAATGACTGACTATAACGAATGTTTTGTGCATCCCTTTGGAGGTAAGAGTGAAAGAATACAGCTCCTTTGATAGTTGCCATCACTTAGCCTCTATCTTTCTCCTCCAATGCACACATGTCACGAGGGGCAGAAAAATATTGAAGTCTCTGAGGTTTTTCTTAACAAACATGAAAAAGATGCCACCTATCTTCAAAGAACTTTTTTTTTTTTTACTAAATTATTTTTTTTCCTGGGGGAAGTCAAACTAATTTTCTTTAAAATAAATAGCATACTATATTAGATTTCGTACTTTTTTTTTTTTTTTAATTCATTTTTTCCTCTATAAGAAGCTGTTTAATCAGATATGTGGAAGTGATGGGGGATTATGCTAATCTATAACCTTGTAATTATTTTAAGGGTTTTGCACCTACCCATAACTATTTTCTTAATTCCTCAGTGCAGCCTTTTTACAATAAGGCTATTATGGAAAAGAGTTTGACTGCATTGTGACTACTCCTAATGTTTATTCATAAGCTTTTGCTTTTCAAATGAATTTATATGGTTTGTCTAGGAACCCTTATATATACAATTACATTTCCATTGGCTTCTTCATAATAACAGTCTGCTGCAATACAACTGTGTATGCTTGAAGGCAGGACCAAAGGGAACTGGATGACTGGGCTTACAGGAAGCCCATGAAATTCAACAAGAACAGAGAGCAAAGGGACCAGAGCCCTGTGATGACACTGTCTATGTCTGTAGGGGCTGTGTGCATATTTCAAATTAGCTCTGTGGGAAAAGCCACGGGGTGGTAGCAGCCACTGAACTGAACAGGAGTCCATGGCATGTCCCAGCACCAAAGATAACCAACAGCTCCTGAGCTCTGTTAACAGGGGCATGGTTTGTTGCTGGAAGGAAGGAATTCTCCTGCTCCTTGTGGCACTGATCAAACTACATCCAGAAACTATATTCAGTCTTGGGCCGACATTGTAGCAAAGACATCATAGACAAATTGGAGAAAGCTTAGCAGAGACTCCTCAAGGTGGCAAGGCATGGAGCATTTGCTCTTTGAGGCCAGGTTGGGGGAGCTGGACTGGGTCCATTAGCTGTGCATTTTCACCAGCAGTGAACAGAGCCTGTATACTATGCCCATAAAAATCTGCACCATCAGCGGTGACACACTGTCACTACTGGCACTATGGAGGCATACCACTCACTTTCCCACTGTGCTCACACCCACTGTTTGGTCTTCATAAACATTCAGATGAACGTCAATGAGTGCCATTTTTCCACATGGAGGAATTCAATGACACACTTTGCTTCATCTGCTTTTCCACGTCAGATGCCAATTTCTGCTGCCATGTCACACAGCAACAAAATGCAATGGGATATTGGTGGGAAGGTTCAGTCACTACAGCCATATTGCCAACATCTGCCTCTGACATTGTGGGCCAACATAATAAAACAGGAGGCATTACTTTCAGGACAGCCATTGTAAATTACACTTAATTGATAAACATGCAGAAAGCTCCAACTTTTTAAAAATAAAAACAGTAGTAGAATGTCCCAGTCCTACAGATCATGTTCAAAGCACTAATTTCAGCTGAAAGTGGTGAGACCAGGATCATTAGAAGAAGCAGAAATTCTGAATGGTAAATAGCGAGTTTCTTAGAAGCTGGGAAACCCAGTCAGTATTGTATTTCAATACCAAAAGCTGAATGCCAGGAGTGCATGAGGCTTGATCAGCTTACTTAGAATGCATGGCTAGAAGATACCATGAAATCTCCCCTCTGTGAGGATTCTCTTTTACAAGTGCATATTTTGCAGTAGGAAACTACAGATATCAGGACCTATGATGACATAAGCCAGGTTGCCTGAATCCAGATGGACAATGTAGATGACAGCATCTCTGGGAATCACGTCATTATGCTCGTTGTTTGGGGGGCTTTGAGTATTTAGAAAACATAGGAAAAGAGGTGAATAACTGTTGCCGGAGAGTTTCCTCTAGCTGTGAATAAAGTGTTACAAGTATATCTGAAAAAGTGTGCAAGGAGTCAGGGGAGGAGAAACAAGTCTGTGTAATTACATTTCCACTAAAAAATCTGATAAAACATCCATTTTGAATAAAAGTGAATCATTTATTCTTTTTTTTTATTTTTATTTTTATTTTTTATTTTCCCACTAAACTTTAGCATCTCTTATGCTCAATTAATTCTATGAATCATCAGTACACATTAAGAAATCAGTGGGGCGGAGTGGCTGGAGGACTGTGTTGAGGAAACAGACCTGGGGGTACTGATTGATGCTCAGCTGAACATGAGCCAACAGTGTGCTCAGGTGGCCAAGAAGGCCAACAGCATCCTGGCTTGCATCAAAAACAGTGTTACTAGCAGGAACAGGGAGGTAATTGTCCCCCTGTACTCAGCATTGGTGCGGCTGCACCTCCAGTACTGTGTTCAGTTTTGGGCCCTTCACTGCAAGAAACAAATTGAGGCCCTGGAACGTGTTCAGAGCAGGGCTACGAAGCTGGTGAGGGGTCTGGAGCACAGGCCTTAAGAGGAGCGGCTGAGGGAGCTGGGGTTGTTCAGTCTGGAGAAGAGGAGGCTCAGGGGAGACCTTCTAGGTCTTTTCCAACCTCGATAATTCTGTGATTCTGTGATTCTGAAACTTGGTAAAAAAAAAAAAAAAAAAAAAAAAAGATATGAATGGAAAATACCCGTGCAATATATCTATTCATTACTTCTTTTTCTATTGGTTGTATCTTTCTTTACACCTCTGCATTTTACTAAGTGAAAAGGAGTGAAATACAGTGAAAAATATTCTACTTATCCCTGGCATTAAATCCCTGCAAATTTTATTTGCTCGATGTAAAATTCCAACCTTGCTCATTTCTCTAGAGTAACCTTAATATTAGAAGTTTTTCTTATTCTACACGCACTTCACAGTATAGGCCAATACAGCTCATGCAGCATCTCTTTTGTTTATTTGGTAAGAACTCTTCCTGTACTCAGTATTCTTATTCATTTTAGCTTAACATGACATAGCATTTACTGAAGAGTTTGTATGTCTTTTCATAGAAACATTTCTAGTTATGATGATGGATTGATGTTTTCTATGCCTAGAAATTCTGACAAATTAGGTTTTTTTTCACCCCAAAGTGAGAATTCTATGCATTTAAAGTCTGCCTATTTATTTTCTTATATACTTTTCTGTTTCCTGCATGAAATTTCACTTCTGCAGTATTACAACTTCTATTTGGTTTGGTAGAGCTGATAGCAGATGGTACTATTAAATGATGTGCTTCTTAGAAACCATATCATAGTAGATCAAATGGATGACCAAAAAAAAAAAAAAAAAAAGTAACCATTTTTCAGACACTATGGATTAAGTTTGACTAAGCATGTATAGATAGAAAATGTTGCTAAATTTATATTCAGTTGATGGAAATTAGGTTTCAATTTCAGATTTTCCCGTGCTTCCCATTGTGTCTTATTTTTCTCCACAAGCTGCTTTCTAAAAGTCCTCTAATTTGCTTCAGATGTCATAAATCGAGGCACAACAGACAAGAGGCCATTCCATATATAATGTATCTGTTTGAGTGTGCAAGTCTATGTTTTCACTTAAGTAAGTGATTAATACATATTTGATCTGAAGCACATTAGTTTGTGTAAAAATAATAACAAGCGTCATCAGTACATGTATTTTTTATTGCATTTTTCTACAGTGGAATTCTGAGGTAATTTTAAAAAGGAGGTCTATATCATTTTCTTTATTTTACAATGAGGAAAATAGAAATGTTTTCAAGGCAAAAGACATACCACAAACTTAGAATTAAATAATGAAAAATACCTCAAAACCTCTACTGAGGACCTGGTTTTCCACTCTCTAATATGATCTATCTTGTAGATTTCTAAATTCGCTGTCTTCTTGTTTGGCCTGCAAGATTGAAAGACACCTATTCCTATCCTAAAGAATCTGTTATAGACACACAAAGGCAGATGTCTTATTTAGCATTCCAATGCAATACAAGAAACTTCTGAGCTCAATTTCTGAAAGAAATCTGACTAGTTTGAATGCCTGGCACTGGCAAATTAAGTTCCTATTCTAGGTCAGAAAAGGCCCAGGAGGACACCACAAGAGCCAGAGATAAAAGAAACACAGCATCAAAGCAGAGAATAGTGGAATCATAGAATCATAGAAAGGTTAGGGTTGGAAGGGGCTTTCAAGATCATCTACTTTCAACCTCCTTGCCATAGGCGTGGTTGCCACCCTCTAGATCAGGCTGTCCAGGGCAGCTCATCCAGGGATGAGGCATCCACAGCTTCTCCAGGCAGCCTCTTCCAATACCTCACAACTCTGAATAAAAAATTTCCTCCTAATATTTAATCTAAATCCATGCTCCAATTTGATTCTTCATACCCAGCCGCTGGACTGACATCAGTTCAGAAGTGATCAAAGATAATAACTTCAGGCTGGAGAATACAGCAGTCTATTGAGACATACAGATGTGTTTCTTATCCTTAGCATCAGGATTATTTCAGTGACAGCCTAACATGAAGTCCAGAATTTCTACTAGGATCAGATGAAGAACCTCCATTGTGAGTGAGAGCCAGGCTCCACGGACCACTTCACAACTATGATATTCCTGGCCTGACAGCGAACTGATTTTAAATGGAGAGAGGAAAACTCTCTGGACTTCCGATGGAAAAAATGCTTTGCTTTGTTGGTGTTTACCAGATCTATGCATAAACTCAAAGAAGGTTATACTGCAGTCTTCTCATTTTCTCAGAGGATAAACACTAGTCTTTTATGCAAACTTTGAAAAAAAAAAAAAAAAAAAGATATTGTGACCATATTTTTTTTTAAATGAAAATATTCCTTTAAGTACTCTGTTCCATTAGTGTCTATCCCCAGAAATAAGTTGGCTGACCTAGATCATTAGTGTATGCAGGCACTCAGAATATCCTTTTTATTCACTAAATACAAAATTGAAAATCAGTAGACACTTACTGAGATGGACTGAGACATATCCTCTACTCTATCCATTGACCACATGCTGACCTTTCCTTGGAATACAAACTTTGCTCTGTCTATCCTATGTAAAGTATATAAAAAATAGGTGCATATGTTACCTTAGACAGAAACATTCTTTTACACACAATTTCAGTGTTTTGCAATCATATAAATCAGATATCAGTATTAGTTTAGTCATTCACGAAAAAAAAAAAAAAAAAACACAAAAAAACTGCACACAATTCTGAATATGTGTGTTTCCCAGACCTTGTTATCCTTTGACAGTACCAAAACAACTTCAAATAAAATCCAATAAACCTATTCCAATTCTTAACCCTCAAGCATAAATTAAAGAGACAATTTCCTTTGATATCAGTCTGAATACTACTAAAAGTAGTAATGAGAATTTTGAAAGTCTCTGATAGCAGTTTGGAAGACTCTACTGCTCTTACGACTCTGCATTAACATGATTTTTCAATTCTTACTTTTCAAGTGGTTGTAAATTCATTCTGTTGCCATATCCCTGAAAGCTTTAAAAATAGTTGCTGTCTTAGTGGCGTGGTTTATAGGTTCCACAAGCAGCACGATTTCTGCAGGGACTTTGTAGTCTTTAGAATCATAGAATCATAGAATCACCAAGGTTGGAAAAGACCTAAAAGGTCATCCAGCCCAACTGTTGACCTATCACCAATAGCTTCCACGAAACCATGTCCCTCAACACAACATCCAATCACTCCTTGAACACCCCCAGGGTCGGTGACTCCACCACCTTCCTGGGCAGACCATTCCAGTGCCTGACCACCCTTTCTGAGAAGTAATATTTCCTAATGTCCAGCCTGAATCTCCCCTGCTGCAGCTTGAAACCATTGCCTCTAGTCCTATCACTAATGATATGAGGGAAGAGGCCGACCCCCAGCTCACCACAACCTCCCTTCAGGAAGTTATAGAGAGCTATAAGGTCTCCCCTGAGCCTCCTCTTCTCCAGGCTGAACATTCCCAGCTCCTTCAGCCTCTCCTCATATGGGCTGTGCTCCAGACCCCTCACCAGTTTTGTTGCCCTTCTTTGAACACGTTCCAGGGCCTCGATGCGTTTCTTGCAGTGAGGGGCCCAAAACTGGACACAGTACTCGAGGTGCGGCCTCACGAGTGCTGAGTACAATCACCTCTCTGCTCCTGCTGGCATCACTGTTTCTGATGCAAGCCAGGGTGCCCTTGGCCTTCTTGGCCACCTGGGCACACTGTCAGCTCATGTTCAGCTGAGCATCAATCAATACCCCAGGTCCATCTCCTCTACACAGTCTTCCAGACGCTCTGCCCCAAGCCTGTAGCGTCACCTGGGGTTGTTGTAGCCAAAGTGCAGGACCCGGCATTTGGTCTTGTTGAACCTCATCCCATTGGCTTCAGCTCAGCTCTCCAGCCTGTCCAGATCCCTCTGTAGGGCCTCACTACCCTCAGGCAGATCCACACTCCCAGCCAATTTGGTGTAATCTGCAAACTTACTGAGGGCGCACTCAATGCCCTCATCCAGGTCATCAATAAAGATATTGAAGAGGACAGGCCCCAGCACCAACCCCTGGGGAACACCACTTGTGACCAGTCGCCAGCTGGATTTAACTCCATTCACCACCAATCTCTGAGCCCGGCCCTCCAGCCAGCTCTTTACTCAGCCAAGAGTGTACCCGTCCAAGCCATGGGCTGCCAACTTCTGCAGGAGAATACTGTGGGAGACAGTGTCAAAGTCTTTGCTGAAGTCCAGGTAGACCACATCAACAGCCCTTCCCTCATCCACCAGATGGGTCACTAGATTTGAATGACTGATTAGAGGTAAAAGGAAGAGATTAATTAAATGGTTTTAGCTTCTTTCAAAGAAAGTGTGGTGAAATGACCTCAGAACTTTTTTACGGCAGAACTGAGATCAGAAAACTATGTGATTAAGACTGTCTTTAATTTATTTAATATGTCACAGTTGTCACGTAAAACATTCCAAATACATTGTTATCTGTTAGCAGCAGCACCATTTTTAATGGATTTCTGTCAATATTTTTAGTAGCATTTAACAGGTAATTTATAGCCTTTCATGTTGTATTTAAAAGAATATCACAGGAACACACACTTTAAACTAATTATTTTGCTTTTGCTATTAAAAGATGAGTCAGTGTAGCCTATAGTTGTTCACTACCAGAAGCGTGGCAAGACAACTGCCGCTCTGATACATCACAGCTGCCTTTCGTGTTGACATGATATGGTATTGTTATTTCCTTACATTTGCTTTTATCCAAACCTATGTGTTTCCCAAGTGACTGTCTTTAGTTTTATGTTCATCTAGTCAACACAGTGAATGACATTTCGTAATCTACATACACCATCTCTAACCCTGTGCCTTCTACAATGACAGCAATGCAGATTCCCTCTACACTGATAAAAAAAATAAATCAGTTCTTACCACTGTGCTCACTTGTTAAAGGAATGGATGAAAACAAATAAATGGTTGATTGATGTTTACTTGTGTTTTCATGATCACCAAGAGCACACTTACCTGATCTGTCATTAGTGATAAACTAACTCCACTTGTTGCCTCCTGAAATATATTTATCTTGATAGAAAATATTGTAACAAGTACAAGCACAAATATTCATGAGGAGAACATACAGTTAATTAACTCATAATGTTTTCACACTGTTCAGAATAAGACAATCTTTTCTCCTTTACTGTCACCAGAAAAGTATGATTCAGGTTGTGTTTTACAGTTGATAGTATAGTAGAAATTAATACTGGTGCATATGGAGGATAATGTCAGAAAGCAATCTTTGTGTTTATTTGTCAAAGAAAGTTTGATAACTAAGGGATTAAAACAAATATTAAAAAAAAAACAACATCAAACAAGTAAAGCTTTTAGCTAATGCTATCTGCAAAATTCTTCATTATCTTAGATGATGCAGAATAATTTTTGTTAGTGTTCATTTTAGTTTTCTTGTTCTGTTTAGTTCCGTTGAACATTCTGTCTGATGTATAAAAATAAGTTAGCTTTTGTCTTGTCCTCATAACACAACATTTATAACAGAATTCATAACGGAATATTTATAAACCTCCATTGCTCTATAAAAAAAAAAAAAAAACCAAACCAAACCAAAACAAAACAAAACCACTTTATTTTCTTCAAATAAATTGTTTTTACAGGGTAAAACATATCAAATTTTTCCCTAAGTTGCTACTTCTAGAGCTAATTCTTCCAAGGAGTGTCAAATTCAGATGCAAAGCAGACAAGTGAAAAACAAAGAGAAATATGAGGTAGTAACTATGGTTATATATACTATGGATCATATTTTAGTATATTAATGTGCTCTATAGAAATGCACTCTCTGAACGAAACGTATGTGACTTTACAATCTTGTACAACTATAGTTTTTGGCATACTCTGATAGCAAGATTAATGGAAAATCTAACCGTCCAGTATGTAGCTAATTATTAATTTATCCAATTGGAAACTTTTTTTTTTTTTTTAAACATAGTATTATAAATAATTAGTAATACAAAAAATGCATTTCTCAGATTTTTCTTATGCTTACATAAGAATTTGTAAGAACCTGAATATGGGTATCTAGTATTAATGGTCTCCTGGAGACCATAATAACAAATATGAAAAGACACTGATGTAATCTATCCGGACTTCAGTAAGGCCTTTGACACTGCCTTCCATAACATCCTTCTCTTTAAATTAGAAAGATATGGGTTCGACAGATTGACTGTTTGATGGACGAGGAACAGGTTGTAAGATTGTACTCAGAGATCAGTGGTCAACAGCTCAATTTCTGGACAGAGATCAGTGACAAAGAGGTGCCCCTCGTGGGTCAGTATTGAGACTGGTGCTCTTTAGTAACTTCATCAATGATATTGATAGCAGTATCAAGCACACCCTCAACATGTTTGCCAATGACAACAAGCTACGTGATGGGATGCCATCCAGAGAGGCCTAGATGGCTCAAGCAGTGGGCCCAGGTGAATATCATGAGGTTCAACAAATACGAGTGCAAGGTCTTACATCTGGATCACAGCAACTCTCACTGTCAGTACAAGCTGGGGGATGAATGGATAGAGCATGAAAGGAGCTGGGGTACTGGCAGATGGCAAGCTGAACGTGAGCCAGCAATGTATCCTCACAGCCCAGAAAGCTAACCTGGGCTGCATCCAAACAAGCATGGCCAGCAGGGCAAGGGAGGTGATCCTGCCCCTCTACTCTGCACTTGTGAGGCCTCACCTGGAGTACTGCGTCCACATGTGGAGTCCTCAGTACAGGAGGGATATGAACCTGTCCATGTCCAAAGGAGGGACACAAAAATGATCCAAGGAATGAAACACCTCCCCTGTGAGGACAGGCTGGGAGAGCCGGGGCTGTTCAGCCCGGAGAAGAGAAGGCTCTGAGGAGACCCGAGAGCAGCCTTTCAGCATCTAAAGAGGAGCTGTAAGAAGGAAGGGGACAGAATCTTTAGAAGGGTCTGTTGTGATAAGACAAAGGGAAATGATTTCAAACTAAAAGTGGGGAGATTTAGATTGGACATAACAAATGTCATTTTTTACAATAAGGGTGGTGAGGCACTGGAACAGTTTGCCCAAAGATATGGTGGATTCTCGGTCCCTGGAGACATTCAAGGCCAGGCTGTATGGGGCTCTTAGCACCCTAACATAGCAGTAGGTGTCCCTGTTCATTGCAGGGCAGTTAGACTAGACGGTTCCTTCCAGCTCAAATGATTTTATGATTCTGTGAAAGATAAGCCAACTTAAGCTGTTACAACTAACAGTGCTTCCAGCCTTATACAGCTTTTCAAACAATTAAATTATTTTAAGAACTTTACTCTTCAAATATTAACAAACTTGTTAAAGTTGTCTGAAGCTGAAAATTACGTGACACCTTAATGTAGATTTGGGAAGCTAACAGTAGTCTGCTGTTCGAAATCTAGGAAAAAAAAAAAGATTAATCATCAGATTATTTTTTAGGTATATGTTATCATTATTGTAGCCTGAAAATCTAAAGGTAGATATGATCCACAAATACAATGTTCACAGGACAGTGCTTCCAGCAACCCTATGAAATTAATTTTTTTTTTCATCTTATTTGTTCTTTGTTTATGAATAGCATGATAAATAATTCATTTGATTTTTTTTTCTAGATTTTTTTTTAGCCTTTGACTTTATTTGTACTGGTTGTTTTATATAAATAATCAGTATGGAACAGCTTTCTTAATGGACTGAAAAAATATACAAATACATGCTTTCATTAAAAAATAAATAATAATAATAATAAAGAAACAAACAACCCTAGCAGTATTAATAGCAAAATCATAGACTCGATTAATTTCAGAAGAAATTCTCACCATTTGTCATTTTTGTCTTTGTATTTGAGTACACGAGGGAAATCCCATAACCTGAAAAAATGTGCATTGCAAAATGTTAGTATACAACGTCATGAACATGACTAAATTTGACTGAATTATGTGCAGTGACTCACTTGCTATACACTGTCTTCAACCTGTACCAAAATAGCTATTTTCAGGGAATCGAAAATTGACCAGAAAATCAAAAAATGTAACACACAATCATTACAATGCACATTTAAAATTACCGCTTTCTTTCAGTGCCTTCTGCTCCTATATAAATGACAGATATCTCACTTCAAAGACAAAGAAATAAACCTTCTTCAGTGGCTTCCACACTACTCCCCTCCAACCATGTCAATCAACATGTCCCAGTTTTGTCTAATGCTGAATACTAACATTTTCTCTTGTTAGCAGATGTTGGAGTTTCACTGTGCATGCCTGATACTATTTATGAGTCCTCTTCCCAGCATGGAGAGGCTCCTGGCTCTGAAACAATTTTCAGTACAGTCTTGTGGTTTCCTTCCTGAGTGATATCACAGAAATCTGTGTGATCATACTGAGAAATTGTGATACTTTTCACCTTTGCTCTTTTTTTTTTTTTTTTTTTTTTTTTTTTGGAGTGTGTTTATGCCAGACAGAAGGAAAACAAAATTCCTGCCTACTGAGCTGACTGCACAGTTCACATGCGACTATGGTTTAGTCCATGGGATGTCACCATTTTCACTCAAGGCAGTTTTGTGGGTCACATGCAAAAGTCCTAGGCTTGAAATGATTATGGATGTGGAATAAAACAAAATCCTAGTTACAGTGATTTTCATAAATTTTACCACCAGATAGTATTCCAAGGACAGAGAACAATGAGACTAGACACTCTGAGGACATTCTGGTGTAACAGTAAAGATCTGTGATACTACTCTTTAAACGTGGTACAGTATTAAAAAGCTCATGACCTCTGCATTGTAGCACTGATCCCAAACTCATGAGCCCTGCTGAAAGGATTATGCAGCTAAGTTGTTCCCAGGCTCTTAGCCTGTTGCCATTCTGGCCTACACTGACTTACACATTTGAGCTGAAGCTTGCCTTAACAGTTCTTTATCCCTCCTTTGTTCTTTTTTTTTTTTTTTTTTCGTGTGTGTGTGTGTTTGTGTGTGATTTTATACAATGCTGTGTCAAATAGGTCCTACAGCTATCCTGAAATCCAGAATTTAAGTAATTCAGCAATCAAAGGGTATTATTGTGGAAAACTGACTTTGCAGACACATAGAGGAGGACTGCATCATCTGCACTAGATACCTAAAATCATCTGATCTTTACTTGAACAGCTTTACCCATTTTAAATAGGAATATTTAATCACAGATAGATACATTTAGAAATAACAAGACTTCCTAGTCTCTTTTCCTTCTCTGCCTTAGAAAATAGTTTCTATTTCAAGATAGAAAAGGGAAATAATAGTAATATGTATATATGTACACATATTTACAAAACAAGAGATTCACAGTGCAATTGCTTACCACTCTCCCACCAATGTCCAGTCAGTCCCCCAGCCATGGCTGCCTGCTCTGGCCAATTCCTTTCAATTTTATAGTTTTCACTTGATGTCATATTGTATGGAATGTCTTTTTGGCCGGTTTAGCTCAACTGTCCTGGTTCTGTCTCCTCCCAGCTCCTACTGCACTGCCAGTACCCCCATCGGCAAAGACAGTAGGAGAAGCTGAGAAACTGAGAAGTCCTTGATTCTGTGAGGCACTGCTCAGCAACAACTAAAGCACTGGTGTGTTGTCAATGTAATTTTTCTCCTAAAGCCACGACATCATACTAGACACTATGAAGAAAATCCACCTGCTGAAACCAGAACACAAGGAGTAAAGTGGGCCAATTTCTTCAGTATGTGACCACTATGTTTTTAGCAGATCTTAATGATTTGAGTAGTACTGAGGTTAGTCCATAAACCATTCAAGAATAAAGAGCTTTCTAGAAATGTCTAGCAGCTTTGACATTGTCAACAGTGCAGTAATGTCATCAGTCAACTCCTATGAAGTTACTCAGCTGCTTTGATTTTCAGCACCTATTTATTTCAGCACAGCAGATGGCCAGGCAAGCCACAGTAGTATCTAGAAACAGATTAAACTCCACCTGAGTTAGTATACAGACCAATTTTCACCCAGCCTGCTTCAGAAGAACCATCCCATAAAATGAAATAGTTCTAGAAACTGCCTTCTGTAATAGTTCAGGCAAGCTTCACAGGTAGTATTTACACCATGATGCAGAAAACAGAGGGACAGATAATACTTTAGTTTCTTTAACTACAAGATCTGAAATTGATGATTTCCATAATTATCACAGGAGGTTGTGCCTTATCTCGCCCCTTGAGGCCTTTTTCATCTTATTTTCTCCCCCTTCCAAGGAGGAAGACAGAGGCATAGTTCTGCTGAGCTACATACCAGTGTGAAACCACCACAGGGCCTCTCAAAACGGCTACTCTGTGTGTGCAGAGTATCACACTCCCTGTAGGGGTGCCAGAACTTCCAGCTTCAGATCTGACTGTTTCTATATCTGCAAGGGTTCACTGTAAGTTCCACTTCAGATTAAATTTATTACCTCTTAATGAGTATCTTATTCAGTAAACCTTGTCTTTCATTTCATTTATATTTCACTGCTTCTAAAGATCCTTATTTTCCTTACTTACATCATTATGAGCAATTGTTTTCAAGCAACATCACAGCATTTATGCAGTCACCTGGTACATCCATGCATGTTGCACTTTAATAAAGAAATCATTGCTTCTTCTCTGAGTGTACTCAGTAAAATAAGACCACAAAAGGCAAAACAAATTAACTTTTTTGCGGTCATGCTTCATTACCAAGTTTAAAAAAGGTAGATAATATGAGCTTGTGGATTGCTTGCTCAGTTGCAAAGGGTGTTCTATGTTAGACCCCTGTGGACCTTACCTGAGATGAGGTCCTTAGGACGCTCTATAAAAAGTAACATGCAAAAGATTTTTAGATTCTAATTCATGGCATCTCATGGTATTTATCCTAAAATATATCAGATTAAGGTACAATCTGGTACAATCCTCATTCGCTCATCTTCTTTCACTAAAAACAGAGGAGGATGACAAGTGCAGATTTATATTTGGTTAAAGTGAAACTTTAAGTATGACTGGAACCATTGTATTAGTTTTCACATATTCAGGATATTTATACCAGAGTTGAAGATAATCCATGGAAAACAAAACAAAACAAAACAAAGCAAAAAATGTATGAAGATAACTTACTTAATCTCATTACTTCTTAAACACTGATGCATCCAAAAAATGTGAAATGGGCCAAATTTTATTATTTTACTTTATCAACATTATTTCATATTTTCAGTGAAGCAAAAAGAAAATGTGATCTGAAATATCTGTGATTGTTTTTCCCTTTAATTAGTATTTTAACCTTTCTCACCAATAAACCATTGAAATACTATTTCTACTTGTTCTTTTCTGTGCCTCTGATTTCCTCTTGTCCCACTGAATACATAGCAGAGATTTAAGATATATACACAAACAGATAAGATAATGTTTTTGTCTACCACAGAAGAATCTCAGGAGTGCCTGAGAAGACAAAAAAACTACAGAAAACTCAGATCTTTCCAGTAGATCAATACACAATTGATGCCAACACAGCAAGTTGGAATTAATGGACAGAGCAGTTTTATAACAATGTGTTCAATTTAAAAAACAGCAGGTCCATTTTTTGTACAATAATCAAACACAGGGCACTCAGTCTTGAAACCAAAACAACTACATCTGAATATTTTTTTAAATAAACAAATCCATTCAAGTGAAATTAATTACTTCCACACAGCCAAGGGGAACCAGATAATGGAGCTCTTGGGATCGGTTCTACTTCTGGAAGAAAAAAATCCCCATTTGTTAATGCAGGCTGAGTGGTATTTTTCACATGGGCTGCTTTGAGCAGTTCTGCAACCTAATGAGGCAGTCTTGTCAAATGGATAGTGATGGGCAGTTCAGAAAAAAAAAAAAAAGTAGGCTTTGTACACCTGAAATTTAAAGCTTGAAGCATTCTTATAACCTCAGTGGTTGCAAGTGGCTAAAAGTTGGCAGATTCATTTATTCTGCTTTATTCTTTTTTATATTCTCTGGAGAACAGTGGAAGTGATGTTCAATTTAGTCTATGTGGGAACATGCTTTAAAATCTTAGACAAGAAAAAAGGCTAGAGGGACAGGCCAGGACTGTGATTTACAGACACAAGAAAACCTTCAAACTGAGAAACGTTCTCCCACTGTTTAATCCAATCCCTAAATAAGACAATTTTACAAAACTCATCACATTTTTACTTTTTCTTTGCACTCCTGCTTCCTATGTCTCTAAAACAGACACATTTTGCATGTGTCTTTTGGTCACAGTCAATGTGACCTGAGTAGGTAGACTGAATTTGCTTTCCAGATCACAGCTACCCTGTTCAAAGTCCAGGCAGAACTGTCGAGTGATTACCCGCATCTGGCAGTAAAGACACATTCACAGTTCTGCCTCTCTTCCCAGGGTAGTCTGTGCACTGAAGCACTCAGTATTATCTCTGCTTCAGGCATATAGCCTTATAGCTGGCTCCTCAGTAAGCCGTTGAGCATCTCCTGAAAATGCAGGACCAGGGAAATAATTTCTGACTACAACTGGGATTTTTATGGCTTCTGTAACAAAGTGCAAAGAGGTTACTGAGCATCTGGCTCTTAAACTGTAACCATCAGTCAGCTGCTGATTCTTCTTCAATGTTTCCATGAGCTTCGGTTCTTTGTGTAAATGAGAATATTACTTCTTCATAAGAGTGCGAAGTTGTCTCCTGTATATGCCTTGTGAAATGAAATGTATATGAAAGAATTTCAATCTGTGATCCTTCCCAACTCTTACTTAATGCAGTAGTATATTAAAAAGGATCTGAAAACTGTAGAAAAACTTTAAAACACTAAGTAGTTAAGATGTTAAAAGCACTAGTAACACAACACATAAGTAGTTTGAAGAGCAGTTGAAAGAAATAAAAAACAGAATTTGATGCTTGTGATAACTGGAAAAGTGCTGGAGTTCAAATCAGAGTTGGAAAATAAATAGAGTAACAAGGGTAATTTTCAAAGTTAATCTTTGAGTTTCTTTGTTCAGAACGATTTATGTAATGTCAGACTAAGTGTTATAGTATCTAAAAGTGTAGCTGTTTTAAAAAATGCATAGCTTCCGTGCTGTTAGATATCTTCCAAAAGAATATTTCTTAGATTTTATTTCTTTGCTCTTCAATGTCATCAAAATTCAGCAATGAAGCAGCAATGGATTTGGGTGAATCCATCAGAGCTCTTAAATCCTCTTAAAGCCTGGAAAAGCATGTGATATGTTTTATCAGAAGAAGTATAAAATTTCTGTCTTTTATTGCTCAGCTTTGAGGAGGCAAGAAGACAAATACGTGCCAAACATAATGCAGTTCAGATTTGATCTTCACTGTCATGTGAGCAGACACAACTGTGGTAAAAAGATGGGCTCCACAGAATAAATAGGGAACTAATATGAAAATTATGTAAACAATAAGACTTTTACTAGATCTGAAACATGGCAGTATTTTCCTTGTTCAGGGTATTTCAAGGAAACAAAGACTACTATGGATAAATACTATAAAAGAACCTGAACAGAATTGACATAGACAAAGAAAAAATAAACCTGAATATTTCAGTCAGAAAGAGAAACTGGTTTAAATCTATAAAATAGAATTCTGATTTTTAAAAAATCTCCAAATTAATTTTATATTTGAAAACATCATCACCCTTAATCAGTGTTCAAACTGGAGTTTAATTCTATCATCTCTGTGCTGATTTTATAATATTATGCTGAGTTCCTTAGTTGAAATGAAAAGCTGGAAGAAATGATCTTTTATGCCTGTTTCTATTAATTTTATTTTTAATAAGGAAGAGATCTATCTCTATTCCACTGAAAATATTGCAGCCATAAACAAATGTAATTAAAAGACACATCTTTGAATTTGTACTTGACCATTTCTGTTATGAAGATGTGCTATATTAACTAGCGAGTCCAACCAGAAGGATGCCTCTGATTTACTTTTAAGACATCCTTTGAACAAAACTCATAAATATACTTATTCATGTATAGGTATGTTTGATCATATGTTAAAGATTTGTTAGTTCTCCTTTTCAATAAAAAAACTGAATATAGGAAAATGATCTGGTCTCTTTCATTGTTATTAAAATAATATTTAATTCCTTACATATGTTCTTAGTTTTTCCATTACAGCTGTACAGAACACATTTTACTGTTTTGAAGAGCCTTGAGATTTTTAAATTGTTTTTATTCTGAGGCTGTAAAAGTGAATTTTTCAGTCTTTAAAGCAATTTCTTTCAGAATTTCTTATCAAGAAACAACAACAACAACAACAAAAAAAAAAAACCTCTAACCCTACTTGTAGTGTTGTTTTTTTTTTAAAAAAAATAATATTGTAAAGCATCTGATATTGAGAGAAATTAATAATTATCCCTGTCACTATAATCAATTATTGAAAATTAAAGTAAATTAAGGAGACTAAATATGCATTGCTGTTGGAAGTAAGGAAAACATTTTGCAGGACATAAATTTCATAAAAGTTCTTTTGCATTTGTACTTACATTTATTTTATTTTGGAATAGAATTATAAAGAAAATTGTAAGAATTTGTTAAAAAAAGATCTTGAGAAAAATTCTAAAGTGCTGTTCCTTTAACAAAAGATTTCTAGTACCTTGTCTTAATCATTAATATATTGATTTACACACTACTTCTACGTTTGCATCATCAGGGTTAAAACAACCTTATGTTTATCAAAACCCTTTCTCAGGTGTCATTGACAATGTATTTTTTTGTTATTGTCCATCTCTGGAAATAATTTTATTCAAGTGTAAGAAATTAACACATGAAAAGGTTTCACTACATTTTACCTGTTTAGTAGAAGTAAAGGCTTTCTCTTGTTTCTAAGAAGTCAATCCATCACCTCTTCAATTTTTATTCCTAGTAAAGGTCCAGATTAGCTATGTCTCTCATGAACCTGGCTCTCTTCCACTTGCATCATGAATTTACCAACATTTCTAAGAAACCTTGCAGTCAAGCTTCTTACTATTTTAGAGCATTTCAGATTTCTTGTGTTCATCATCAGTCCATAGAGGATGCTTGCACTGTGTTCTGTACAACTGCCAGCGAGACACAACCTGCATATTTGCAGTACTCCAAGGAATGCAATTATGACTTAGGCATTTGTTGAAGTATTCCCATACTCCGCTTGTTTGAAAATGACTTCCCAAAGAATGATCTCTTACCAGACTCTTGTCTTTGAATTAACCTTAATGTAATTAAAGTCAAGATGAAATGCAAATAAAAATGCATGCCTTCCATATCTAAAATGAGAAAAGCAATATTGTGTTCTTTATTTAAATAACAACAACAACACCACATTTCACCTTTTAACTTCAAATTTACTGTGAAATAACTCTCTCTGAAATGATTTATTCTCTTGGGCACATTTTCTTGACAGTCACTCAGATACTTGATGTCTCAGGCTGCATTTATCAGAAACTTTCTTGATGAAACATTTCTTTTGTAGTTGAATGTTCCAGGAAGTCCAGCTATATTTGACCTTTCTTATTAATATTTTTTCTTTATCTTATTTCTTCCCTTTTTGTAGGCAGGCTAGACACTTTCCTTACTTATCAACTCTCAAGAGATACATAAATACCATTTACTCAGACCAGGTGTCTACTCATGTACTAGGCTCATAAATTAACTATTCTTTTACTCAGGAATGGTAATATTCTTCCTTTGCTTTGACCTTGGTGACTCAATGTGCACATTTCATTGTGAAGGACATCAATATATTGAACTTTTATTTTTATCAATCTCAAAGTTCACAGAAACACTGTACAAACAATCAAATGGGATAAAAGCATATAGCTCATCAAAGGCTTTTTAAAGGGTAAAATATGATGGTAACAGTCTAACAAATACAACTATAAAAGTCGGACCCCTCTTATATCTTCCAGTAAGAATATTGTAATACTGTCTGCAATGATTAACTTATCATAGGCTTCTCTTGCGCTCAAGCTGCTACTTTAGCTTTCTTAAATATTTTCAAGATCCATGTAAAAAAAGTCATGAAATCTTTGTGGCATATGTATATATATATATATATTTTTTTTTTTTCCTCTCATGTTCTTCTAATCTTTCCACACAAATTTCTAATTTAAAGCAGTCTGTAACATTGTTCTCTCTTTCATCCAGCATTTTGCTCCATACTTCCCTGCTTTCTGGGAAATTCCTACCTTTTTGACCCAGTCTAAATATAAACTGATATGAATCAGAACAGTCATTTTTCAGTTTGTGACTGATTTTTCCTGTACTTTTATACTTGTTTAGGCAATTCACAAACCAACCAAAATTGCTAGATCTAATTTAAACTTCTTCCATACTTGTATTGCATTCCTTAGAGCTCCACCTTCCTAACAGCTGTTGTTAGATGCTGCTTCTCAATGCTCATTTCCTTCTATTCCCTCTGTTTTCAGTTAGATGCTTTTTTTTTTTTTTTTTTTTTTTTTATCATTCAACTGCTCTACTGCCAGTACAATTTGCTGTTCATAATGGATGATCATGAAAAATTGCAAATTAGTAAGCTGTAGAGCTGTTGAATTTTTATGAGGGAAAAGATAAAAAGAAAAAACAATTAAAGAAATTGTCAAAGATGAAGCAAAATCATCCTTCTTACGGCTAAATAAAAGAGACAAGTGGATTATGTTTAAGTTTTCAGCCCACACTGCTTATAGCTAGCACCGTCTCAAGCAGACTGGTCATACCTATGTCACCTACAGGTTTTTTTAGAACCTCATTATAATGCACAATGTCAATAAGGCAGAATAATTGTTTTGTGATTTCTAGTTTTGAATATCCTATGTGAATTACAGTGCAGCACACAGGAGAAATGATTTTAAGATATGACACAATATTTGTGGACATAGGTGGAGATTACGGTGAAATGGCTACAAATGCAAGACCTTCAGGAACAAAGCTGAAAGACTGCAGAGGGAGTCAAATCTAGCAGAGGAACCAGATCTAGCAGAATTTCATCCCTTGGCAATAGTTCCTTGTCTGAACTGGAAATGTGCTACTGCATGGTCTTAGAGGGAACTGAATGGGACAGGCCAAAGTAGAGAGAGCTGCTCAAGACTTTGTCTTTGCAGGCAGTAGGGGACCCTGAGCTTATTTCTTGTTCTGATTAATTTAGTTGTGAAGGCAGAGCCCTTTACGAACTGTTAGTTCTGACTTTTGTTTTAAAGTAGTAGGTGACTTTTTTTCTTATAGGTGGTGATCCTTAGTGGATTACAACAAACTCCCTATTATCTCTCTCTGGACCTAGGCACCTTCTGCTGTTCTCTACAAGAGGGCCCAGCCTCTGTCAAGCAAGGGATACCTACACCATTTCTTAGCCTGATCATTTTCTGTGGAATTAAAAAATACAGAGATTACAAACTAAGATCACATCAAGGTGTGCAACAGATCTGCATCCCGCATGAGCTTTACAACTCTGCAGATAAGTCCAAAACAACACAACCCACTAATTGTCCCTGAACACATAGTTTTAAATCTCAGTATAATAACATGTTCTGCAAGACGCAAAACTTACTCTTCTTACACTACATGCTAATAGTTTTAGGCTTCCTTGCTTTTTGTTTTTTGTTTTTTTGTGTTTTTTTTGTTTTTTTTTTTTTTTTTTTTTTTAATATACTAGAGTTACTGGGTGGATTACATGATCTTTTGTAGAGAGAGGATGTGAAAATTACTGGGTTGGCTAACTTTATCCTTGACGTTTAGAAAGGTGAAAGAATTGTTACACATTCTTGGAGGCCTGTTTTCAGCTTTCTCTACATTACATATAGAGAATTGTAGCTGCAACAAAACCGTTGTTTTTGCTGCAGTTCTTTAAACCTAGAATTCAACCTGAGAGTTGTATGGCCAAAACAGATTACAGGAAATTAACTATTCATTCAAATATTACCATTAGACCCAAGCATCAGTACATCATTTATGTTGAGAGCATAAAGAGTTTTACACATCCACTTAAAGTTTCCTGTTTGCATTCAATCCTGGATCATGTTTCAGCCCAGAATGTTAGTTTATAAAAATAATCTGCTTTGTTCTCAAGTTTAATTACCCATAAATTCTTTTCCTGAGTGACTATTGTCATGATATTAAAAAGTATATCTATTCTACACCGAGCATAAAAAACTCTTGTCTACGCTTCTTTGATTTAAGCAAGGAGTGTGAATAGAAAAGCAATGTCTCTTGTGTGAAAACATATTTCTTTTTCATCTAACCATTATCAACAGGAGAAAAAAATTAAAAACAAGTTTAATTTTGCTGTCAGAGATCCACTTTCATCCATCCACTCCCATTATCACATCAAGGCCTGAGCTGCTACAGCAAAACACTCAGGAAATATAAGATGAATTCCTCTTGAAAATGCATCTCAATGTTTTTCAGGATTTACCAGATGGTGCACTGTGTTGCAAGTGCTCTTTCTAAAATTTAGCTATGGATACTTACATGAGTTGCTATATGGAAGAGGTTCAGGGGTGTTGCATGGATAAAATTACTTTATTGAAGTGGTGTTTTTTTGTTGTAGGTTTGTTTGTTTTAATATTAAATTTTTTGAACCAAACTCTGTCACAGAGTTTTCCTACAAAGGAAAACTTGTTCCTGGCAGGAGGAAAGCAGTATCTGTGTAGTTTGATCACCTTCTTACATTCACATCGCACAGTTCACAATGAATAAATAAAGAGATTGTAGTTTCCCCTTTATGAAAAACCTTTTTCCTTTCTGTCAGGAGGTGAGTGATGTATAATCTATTTAATTATTAAAATTTACCCACTTTTTTGCCTTGGTTGCTGCCTGTCATTTTCTGCAAGATCCAGCCAGAAAATTTGCAGCAGATATATGTGGCAAAGGGAAATTTTCAAGGAACCTAACAGTGAGTAAATTTAATTGATATGGTTTCTCAGTGTCTGGGGAAATGGCTTTCTGTTTCTAACGTAGAAAATAAAGCCTTGTGATGATAGTGTCAGGATTGTTCTCATGTTAGTAGGCTTACGAATGTTACATAGTTTGTATCCTCAGACTTTCTCAGATTACAAAAAACTTGTGGTTTTACATCGTGACAACATTAAATGACATTTACTTTGTTCTTTTGACATGGAGTTCAGAGACTATTACAGCTGTTCTAACTCTAACTTATTTATTGATACTTAGGATACCATTATTTTCAATAAGATTCTTCCTTGATATTCTAATCACTGTGATCTTTCTCTCCATGAATATATTAAAGAACTGCATTACAAAAACATCTGATATTTCCTAAAAGAATAAAGAACCAACTGAAGAATCTTTCCTCTTTCCAGTACAAGGAGCAAGTATTCAAATTTAATCTCTTCTTCTCAATGCCACTGATAATTTGTGTGTAGTAAACTTGATGTTCAAAAAGAATTATAAACAAAGCAAATAAGATTCATCTATTAGATACATACTCAGTATTGCTATCATTTTATACTGTTATCTTTCTTGTTCATGGTTTTCATGGAAATGTTATTTCTAGTGCGTTTGTAGTATTTAAGAAAATGACACGACTTTTTTAATGGTAATTTTCTTACAGTAAATACCCAAACTTAATTTCAGGTTGATTCTTCAAAGAGTGAAGATCTTCAAAAATTTGCCAGCTAATTTAGGGAAAATAATAAGATTAATCAATTTTAACAATGTCTTTGGACAGAGCATTCTACAGGCCTGGATTGTATGATATCACTAAATCTCCCCTTATCCTGACACTAACTAAGGATCACTTGAGGTGTGAAACTCAAACTGTTCAGGTTCTCCTTGGAGCCATAAATGCAGTGGCTGAACTGAAACTCAGTAGATTTTAAATTTTTTTATTCAAGCATAACAAAATAATATTACACATCACAATGCCAAGTTGCTCAGACCTAATTATTGAATTCTGATTAACCTTCTTTCTTAGATTTCCATCATACATCATGGGCTTCTTCTGACAAACATCCTACATACCTACACTAATTTTATAATGAAATAAGTACACAGCTTCCTCCAGCTCCTCTTTCTTATCCATACACCATAAGATGTTTTTTTACAAAAAGCTGTGCTTGTGGAAAGGACCTCTAATATGTTACCAATTCATGGTAAATAATTTCTTTTTGTTTATTGTTTTGTTTTGTAGATCTGTCTAAACTTTCTTATCAACTTCCCTTCCTACATTACTTAATCTCAACTGATGACTTTGAAGATAAAAATTTCAAGGACAGTACAGGTTTTCTCCATGTAAAAATATTATTTCAGTGAAGCTTAAATTTGTAACTCAAATAATAATTCAGCGACTATGATGATATGCTACACAAAGTTGTGCATACACAAAATGTATCAAAAGAATGAACACATGAATCTTATATCAGGTTTTAGTGTTTACATCATTTATCATGGTTTCATACTTAACAGCTACATATTTTATATAAGAAGGGAGTATTTCAGGAGAAAGTCAACAATAGAATTATGCATTTTTTATTGATAGGAAGATCAGTGATGGCCTCAGGATATATTGTCTGTATAATGGGATCCCATGTCATAGCCAGTGACAAAGTTATTCATTGCTAAGTAGTCATTACTGATTATTGGGGTAGTTTATGGGAATTAATTAGTATTTGAGGTTAATTAGCATCTTCTGCAGTACAGTAGAAGCAAGAAAAGTAGAAATCAGTTCCTAGATAATTAATTTAGTGTTATATCAATCACATTTTTCATATGAACTGCTAAGACTATAGATTGATATGTCAATTTTCTTTGGTATTGAAAAATAATCAGTATTAAATTGTAGTAAATGATTTGATTGATTTAAGGAAAAAGTTTACAAGCTCTTAATATTTTTTGTTTATTTTTTCGATTTCCACTGAAGTCAGTGTGACCCAAAGCTTTTAATCCTCATAGTAAATTCCAATTGTTTTCTCTCATAGTTTTGAGAATTATTTTTGTTTATGCAACGCTTGGTAATACAGATGCCCACAAGGTGGTTTTAGTAACAGTGGAAGAAAATGGAGTACAGTAAGTATTATTTCTTTAGTAACAACTTCCTTATTTGAAATAAGAATATTTTGGGGGGATTAAGTGTAGAAACCAAACCCAAGCAAATCTTTTCTGGTTTCTATTGAGTTTTCCAATTTGAATGAAGAAAACATTGATTACTTATCTGGTCTAAGCTTATTAATTTCTATGGTACTTATTCAGATTTCTGTTCCTGCAGGCTTAAGGGAGGGAGAATCTTATCTCATTCCAGGATTATGATATTCAAATTTAGAGGCCTGAATACTTTTTAATAGTAACTCAATGTCACAAAATAATTTATTTTAATGGGTTCTTATTGCTTTTGGGTTGCCCTATTTCTTTCACTAAAAATTCCTTTGAATAAATTTCAGTTTGATTTTAGCAGCAATAGGAACATTTGTTATTTTTTATTCATAGAAAAATCTTTAAGACGCACTGATTAAGGTTTTCTTAACAAGATTGTTTTGTTTTGAGAACTGAGCTTAGACTGCTATTCATCTAACAATATGGGGTTTGGGGTTTCATTTTTAATCTTCTCTAAAAATATTTTCATTATTACTCACAATTTATTCTTATCCAAGATGCCAGTGTATGAAACAAGACAAGACTGTTTTAAATATGGCAAAAACACAGAAGAAAAGCAGTTTTATTCCTGAATTACAGACCACAAAAGCAGAACTCTCCCTTGATTCCACAATCTACAGAATCTAAAGCTGTAACAGGAGTAGTTTGATGCAAAATTTTGGAATGACTATGAAATTTTGGGAAATTTCCTATTTAAAAAAAACGTGCAGCATATCATTATTTTTTAAAATAGACAAACAGACTGATTGGGATAACTGAGCCACACACTATTAATAACAGTCCTGGACAAATGCCAGGGAAGTTTATAGACTAGAATGTGCAAGTAGTTAATGAGTGTTAATGGAATGTTCTTGATTATACATGTCTATATTAATGAATATGTATGTATGTATATAATTTTTCAGGTAAAATAAATCTGGATAAGTAATTCTACTATGCTGTTACAGAAAGAGAATTAGTTAAAACAAAATAAAACAACAAAAAAAATAGGAGGGTAAGGTTCAAAAGGGAAATCAAACCTCTTAAGAGGATGCTTTGTCACTATTTGGATGGTTACAGGAATTTCTACTGCAAGAGTACTTGTAAAAAGTACTTGTTTAGTAATTGCCTTAAAACCCAGCTGAACTATGACTCTGTTGTTCCAAAATATGCATAACCCACCACTGATGATCATCTTAATCCATATATGAGACATCTATTAATTATCTTGATGAAGAACAAGAGACTGCATGGTCTTGACTCTTGTAGAGAAGGACTTAGAGTTCTGATGGACAAAATGCTCAACACAAACTAAAAGTGTATGCTTGCAGCCCAGAACAACTGTAGCTAAAGAGGATTGGAGCAGGTTGCCCAGAGAAATTGCATCATCCTTGAAGTGTTCAAGACCAGGTTAAATGGTGCCCTGGACAACTTGATTTAACCCTCCCTATGGAGAGGGAGTTGGATCTAGATGATCTTTAAGATCCCTTTCATCCCAATCCATTCTCTGATTCTATGATATGATTATATGATAATTTCTACATCTGCTGAATTTACAAATATCTGTACACAAACAGATCAATTTGTAGCAGGAAGCACCTGCTGAGGGGGAGGCTCATAGGAGCCAGTTTCTCCACACAGCAGGTCAGCTAAAACTTTAAGCATACTAATTTGTTTAGGCACAGCAGAATCTATCTGGTGAGAATCATTCTCTCAGGAGAACTCCTGCATTAAGTCAGATTCCTTCATTGTGAACATGGGTAGGGATTGAGTCAGGTCAGTCACTTAGATTCAAGGCAGTACACTCTCTCATCTGGGAAGGTAACCAGCAAAGTACTTCCTGGAGCGCCAAGAGAGTTACTAATCTAAGGGCAGACACACAGACATAACCTTGAAATTCAGCTGCATCACAGTTATGACTAAAGAACGAACTTGAATTTCTGTAGTTCTTGTCACAGTGTGGATAATAGTAGTGCCACTATCCTGTCTAAATAATTCTGTAAGTCATCAGCCTGACTAGCAAAACAATTCTGGTAGCAAGAACATTGCTACACAATATCAGTGTAGTCCAGAATAAATGCATTAAAAGAAAACAAATCTCATTTAATTCTATTCAGTTCAAAAGCTTTCATTTAGAATTTGTTATGTTTTCAGAGTATCTAGTACAATTATACACAAACTTATTTTGGGCTCATGTTTATAACAGAAACCAATAGGGTCAATATTTCCATCAATAATTCCAAAATAAATAATGGAATATTTGCTAGTAAATTTTATACAAATGGTGAAGGAATAGTACATAAAGAAGAGAGTAGATTAATTAAATAAATGTATTTGATCATGTACTAAAGTAAGCTCATCTGAGTAAATTGCATTTTAAATGGAGCTTTGACATGATTAGCATTTCCGTGTTTAAGAGGACTAAAAATTCAATCTTTGTAATGTAATTTTATTCTGGTTTAGAACAAAGTCAAGATTTTTCTAAGCTTCAAGCTAAAGTAAATTGCTACTGCCTTCCCACTTCCAAAAAATTATTGACTCTCTCGGAAGCATGAATCTAAATACCAGCTGTAGCTGTGCTGGAGGTGAAGCTAAGAACTGGAAATTTCATGGCCATTAAGAATCTCACCCTCTCCTCCTGAGAACTTTGAAAGAGATATACTGGAAACTGGAGCTCCTCAGTTGTCTGCCAAAATGAAGAACCAGGCAGAGGTGGTAAAATTTCTGAAATATATCAAGTATTTTTTCAAGATCATAGACTTGTAGAAGGTTTCAGTATTGATCAAATGACAAAGTCCAATGGAAGACAGCTTTTTGAAATGTTAATGAATATTGATGCAAAGCCAGACATCAAAGGAGGGATGATCCTGACCAAATTTAGACATCCCCACTGTAGGCACCTGCCTATGCATTTAGATGCCTAAATACAGTTTATAATCAATGGAAAGTGTAACCAGATTAATTATATTAGTTAGACATATCAGCTATGTGATTTAGCTGTTTGTGACATCTAGTATGATTCAAGTATCATTTCTGAACCATGGACCATAGTTCATATCTCAAAAAGCAGTGCCAAACAATAAAATATTTAAAGTTCTTAACTGATGACTGGCACAGCACAAGGTATACATGAAGTTCTCTGAAAGAGAGGTATTTTTAGTTTCAGGGTGCACTGCCATGGAATTTCTTGGAGGAAAAGATTAGAGTGAATAACTTCTTTTGATGACATTATGGAGATCAAAATCTGAATACTATGGTGTCTTTTGTTCTGGAGTTTTTGTCTCAAAAGTACATTGAAATGAAGATGAAGTTCTAATTTGAAGTATTTGAAGTATTTTCTAATTTGCTTTATGTTACATTCTGGCTATGAGTCTGACATATGGCTATAGGGGGGAAGCAAAGCATTCTCTTGAGTCATGGGTTTCAGAAAGAACTCTCTCCTTCTTAGAGAGGAATCTAGGAGTGGCTAGGTCCAGTCTTAGTTCCAGACTTGATCAGTGGTTTGTGTCTAAACGATTAGTGTCTTAACAGTCAATGTTTGTCAGCCAGAGCTCAAGGGTTTTCACTGAAGCAGTTTTGCAAAGTTGAAAATAGATGGCTTACTGAGGCAGCAGATGTGACAGATTCAGAATAAGTATGTTCAGATATATACTAGCAGTATCATCACCACATATCTTATGGCTAGCTAGTAATTATTTAAGCCATATTAACAATTCACCCAGGTATCATCTGAAAAATAATGAAGGAACAATATCTTACTGAAAAAGACGTAACTGCAAACAGTAAAAGGAAAATAAGTCAGACCCACTATCTGCAAACCAATAGAGTGTAGTTATAAGCTTTACAGGAAACTCATTATGTGATATGCAGAGAATACAAAATAAATATGATGAAAAAATCTTCAGACAACAAAATACAAAGTATGTTCCACGTTAAAAAAAAAGTCCTCATAATAAAGGGAAAACTAGGTGAATGAAGGTAAGAAAGGAAGAACATCTCTGAAGAAAGAAAACAAGAAATCAGTTTTCAGGAGGAAAGAAAGCATATCATTTCTGCAGAAATTTTCAGGAACTATATCCATAATTTTACACTCGAATTAATCAAATTTGAATCCCTACATGGAGAGTTAGTGGAAATAAACTAGCACTTTCATTTTTCTGATCTACTCAAGATGTTTAGGATAAGATATGATATTGATATAACATTTTTTCACAATGTATAATAGTATAGCCACAAGCTAAATATTAGAGGTTAAACAATTTATTAGCAACTCAGTGAAAATATAATAAATGCATGAAGCAAATGTCTTAAAATGCCTTCTAGAAGTTTGTAATTCTTTTTGTACTGGAAGAAGACAGACCTGGGGGTATTGGTTGGCACTCAGCTGAACATAAGCCAGCAGTGTGCCCAGGTGGCCAAGAAGGTCAATGGTATCCTGGTTTGAATCAGAAATAGTGCTGCCAGCAGGAGCAGAGAAGTGGTCATACCTCTGTACTCAGCCGTGGTGAGGCCGCACCTTGAGTGTGACCCTCTCCACAGGAAAGACGTTGAGGCTCTAGAACATGTTCAGAGAACGGCAATGAAGCTCTGAAGGGTCTGGTTAAGTACCTTTTTTTTTTTTTTTTTTTTTTTCCCCAGATGTACAAGAATAAAAAGTATATGAGATCACAATCTGAGCTGTTGAAATACTCCTCTTCTTCTTTAATGCTTTCCTTTTGTGAAAATAAATAAATAAATGAACATACATATAAATAAATAAATAAAACAAATAAAACAAATAAAGAATGTGCCAGAGAATTTATTTACCTATTTTTCTCTGCTCTTCCTTTTGTGGGTTTTTTGTTTCCTGCTACTGATCATAAGGGGATTCTGTGGAATATGCATCAACTATTTTTCCTATAACATTCCAAGAAAAAAAGAACACTTTATAGCTCTGGTAGAAAATTGTTACAAAACATTTGAAGAAATGAGAAAATCTTTGAATAAGGCAAGACATTTGTTAAAACTTCAGGATTTGATAGCTAATATAAGGAAAGCATATTCAGGCTTAGAGGGTTATTAGAAGATCTAAGAAATCATGCTGGTAAAACTTCTGTCCCTGTATTAATTACCTTATTTCAGCACAAAAGACATAGAATAAAAGAAAAAGAATAAGAAAAGGGCCAAATCTTTTTCAACTTCTATTTTAATTAAAGGTGAAAATACTGTTGATTCACTTATGAAAAGTTAAAATCTTATGTGGAAGTTCAGCTAATATTTTTGACAACAGAATATTGATTTTATCTACATAAGGAAAGCCTTTAATATGTTATTTTTAGGCCTTTTTTTTTTTTTTTTTTTTTTCCCTTTCTGTTTTTTCTTTTGAAATATGGATTTAGATTCAAGAGGGCTGAGATGAGACTGCTAATGACATATTATAGGCTTTCTGGTTAATTAACCTGAATTATTTACCTCCAGTAATATGATTCATGACTGTTAAAATATGCAGGAGGAAAAAGTTTTAACAGTTTTATGAACTTCACTGTAATTATTTGACAATGTTAAACAATAATTTTTATTTCTTTGGATATTTTCGAAATTAAAATATTTGTGTCTTTTCTTTTCTTAGAATAATATTAGATATTTATACATTGATTTTTTTTCGATATAGCCATTGAGACTGTGCTTTTTATGACACATATAAGTCAGTTAAAAGCAGAAGCAATAGACAGTATGGAATTTTATAGTGTTTTCAAAATGATTTTTAAATTCTCTAAGTTTCCTCAGGAAAGCATTCTCTTCTTTAATTAGACATCCCTTTCTGTTCAGAAGTGTGTGTGGTCCAATCTTCCTGCTTACAGCATTATCAGCTTAAGCAGATTGCTCTTGGCTGTACACAGTCAGGTTTTGAATATATCCAGGAATGGAGACTCTATAACTTCTCTGGGCAGCATGTTCCAGTAATCAGTTCTCTGTCTAACAAAAAAAATGTTTCCTGATGTTTGAACAGAATCTCCCGTCTCTTTCCCTGTCAATGGACTCCATCTTCTGTGCACTCTCCCATCAGTTATTTAATTGCTTTGGTACGATCTTTTCTCCAGGATGAACAGTCATGATTCTTTCAGTCTTTCATCATAGGAGAAATACTCCAATCCCTTCATTATCCTCGTTTCTCTTCACTAGAATCTGTTCAGCAGCTTCAGTCTCTCCTACACTGGGAATCCCAGAACTAAACACAGAAGACCAAGTGTGTCTCATTAGGCCTGAAGAAAGGGAAAATATCATCTTCCTTGATCTGCTAACTTCAGATCTCCTAGAGCAACCCAAGATCTGATGGCTTTCTTTGCCACAAGAGCACATCACTGGTTCGTGGACAACTTAGTGTCAGTACAGTCAGTACAGTTTCGAAATCCTCCAGAGAAGACTGCACAAACTACTGGAGCAAATTGCTTCTTGGCTGTCCTCATGCTGAAAAAATAACATTTTATCTCTATTTAGACAACAAGGATGTTTTATGTTAGTTAGTTTTAAATTTTTAATTTGATAAATATAAACGTTTAAAATATTAACAAGTTATATGAAATATTTTTATAATGCATTATTTGAAATCAGTGTTTCCACAAAATTTTCTAAATGTAACTCATTAATTCCTATTAATATATTTCTAAGAGTTTTTACCAATAAGATATGTGAAAAATTATATTTCCTCTTTATAATTTGATTTTATATAGTTAAATATTGGAGATTTTGTTCCCACTTCACTTGTTTTGGGAGAAAAATAATAGGATTTGTTGGCTCCATGTGGTGGCTGATGCATGATTTATATGTTTATTCTCATTTTGTTTCCTGCCTTCCTTTAAGAATTTTGACAGGTTTAGATGGATCCCTCTAGAGAAAGGGGGCCAGGCTGGGGGAAATTCCATGCTTCCTGGGGAGCAGCTGCTCCTCCTGAGGGCAGAAAGGTTCAGCATATCCTCTTTCATAGTTTCATCCTTGGCTTCATAGAGGAGGCAGCTATTCAGTTATTCATTGCCATCAGCAGAGTGTTTTTCTGCACACTCTGGGTCTGAAACAGAGAGAAACTAGGGACCCGTAGACTGTGCAGTGATCTAATGACCTATGTGGAAACAGAAACTTACAAGGAAGTTGGTGAGTAGTTAGTTATAAATAGCTTAAATTTACACTGATCTAGTCACTATGTATATTCACTGTATAAGAAGATAATAATCTCCTTTATATCCAAATAAAACCTGAGTTTTTTCTGGGTTTAAACGATTGGTTTTTTAATCCAATTTACTCACATTAAGAGAATCTAAGCTACAGAAATTTCGGTTGCTTTGAGGCAACTCTGAAAATGCTTTCAGTGTTTAAAACAGTATATCCAAAGAGACATTAAGGCATATAACCAAAAAAAAAAAAAAAAAAAAAAAAGATAAAACAGTAAAAATTAAGGGTGGATGTCAATTTGATTTTTTTTTTTTTTTAACAAAGATAAATATGTTTTCTTTCCTCAACTTCCCATACTGAGACGATTTATTTCTTGAGAATGGGATTAATGAAACGTCTAAGCTTCTCTTTTAACAGTTTATGCACTTTAATGTCCTCTGATGTATAACTGAAATAGAATAAATGACTTACCTATAACTAGATCCTTCTGAAAGTCTCTATCTTCTCATCTGGAAATATATACTATAATCAAGAAGGTAATTAAACCAGTGTTCCCGTGAATCTCTTCTTGCAGCTCTGTACAGACAAATCACCTATTTCCAGAAACAACTATAAATAATTTAACGTTTTATACTAAGTAGGTCAGATTTTGAACGATAATTAGGCATAAAAGATACAGACAGATACCTCCCTTGAAATGGGTTTTCAGGATTCCTACAAATCCATTAGGATTCTTAACTACATCTCAGGTCACCATGACTACATTCAAATCCCTTGAAAGACCAACCCTATGTACTGAACTTATCTCCCAGAGGTCTAAATTGTAGCCATATTCATGTTCTGTGATGTACAAAGAATTGAGATCTTTGGCAGATGCAAAGCACTTTCAACATCATTGATTGGGCTCCCTGAAATATTAAATAACTGTGGTTAGAACCAGCCTGTTTCCCATATGAGCATTATAACATGCTGAATAGCATATGGTACAAAAGCTGCTTTATGTGTTTGAACACTTTGAAATTGCTGATCTGCTGAATTTATTATGCTATGCTCTTGAGCGAGACTTTGTCTTTAAATGGTCACAGATCTTTTTATAAAATTCAGTTTATTTTTTACTAGGAAGAACTTGCCAGTGTATTCCAATGAGAAATTCATCAGTTGTGCCTCAGCTTTACGTAGTCTCTTTTTGTTCTTAAATATAGAGCTTGACATACATAAGCAGTCAGCTTTTTGAAGATTTGCCAGCCCTTGCATCATAAACATTACCTTTACTTTTCCTTTAGTAGAAGAGGATGGTTTATATAAAATGAGAGTTGTTAAGTTTTCAGGTTACTAAGAGATTGGTAAGTCTGGTTGAAAGAACATCTTTAGACTAGCAATGGTAAACCTCAGCAGTCCACTAGGAGAAGGCTCATCTGTGCAAGCTTTAGAAACAATTATAGAGACTTATTTCACCTTAAGTCAAGAATTTTAAGGATACAGAATCCTAACATTTTACTCATCCTTCAATCCCAATACATGAATGCATACTTTGAATCCTATTATTGACAACACTTCAGTTCTACCTTCTAACTTCCACTGCACTGTGGGATGCACTGCTGCTAACCTCAGAAGCCATAGGACTGTGGCAGGGCATATTTTGGATGCTGTAAAAGAAGTTTCTGTATATTTGTGTAATATGAAGAGATTCGGAGCAACAGAAATCTCTGTACCTGAGGCAAACTACCTCTGAGAATTATTAAATTCAGGTAATTACCACAGAAGGAAGTATCTCTATCTGTAGCATCCCAAGGAGCACAAAGAGCGAAGGCTTCATTCTACAGTGGAGCTTATAATAGTGCCATTCTCTCACCATCATCTTAGAGGTAATTTTAGCTTCACGAATTAGATCCCTGATTTCTAAGGCATTACTAGTACTCTTTAAAATTTACTGGCACCTGAGTTTTAATTATGTGCTCTGTGGGGAGATTCTGCTTCCTGTTTACTTGGGAGTACTGCACAGAGTAAGGGAGTAGGCAGTCAGAAGTTTTCTGCTGATCCTTAATATCCTGTCCTTTGAGCACACCAGCTTGCACAACACTGAAGCTAGATCTCAGAATCTTATAAAGGTCTTCAATACACTGATTCAGATAGTGTCATATAGTTTGTCATTACGGTTTCACAGTAACCAGTTAAAAACCTAAGCATACCTAGAGATATCTTTAGCTAATACCACCTGAAGCAAAAATTCCCTAGCAGACCAACAGATATTCTGAGCACAAGTTTCTTAGGGGATTCAAGCTGTATGTACTATTTTGATCCCAAATTAAAGCCGACTTGTCTGGTTTCTGTTTAAGAGAACGTATTGAGCTATCTTTATATACCCTAGAAATGTTGTCTCACCACTCTAGTACCAAAAGTCAGATCTTGTGAGGTGCCATGCAAAGTGACTATAGGGTGATTCTCTTGAGCTGTGTTTATGCAAATTCCATCAATAAAACATACAGTGCAAGAAAACATGAGGAATAATGGATTGGAAACAAAACTGCAGCTTTGTCCCAAATTCTTCCCTCAGTATCTTTTATCCTGAATAAAGGCAGAGATTTTTGCTCCAGAGTCCAGTGAGAGGTTAATAATTAAGAACTAATATAAGGTCTCTTAATTGGAGACCTTGTCCTTTCACATCAGGCTGTGTAAAAAGTAGGTCTCCCTCCTGATTATAAGCTCCTTTTAAGTATTGGAAGGCCACAATGAGGTCACCACAGAGACTTCTCTGCCTCAAGTTAGCTCACTCTACCTTTCTTTGTAGGTGAGGTACTCCAACCCTTTGATTGTCTTTGCAGCTGTCCTCCGCACCTGCTCCAGCAACTCTACATCTTTCTTGCTCTGGGTGCTCAAGATCTGGATTCAGTACTCCAAAAGAAGTCTCACAAGGACAGAGAAGAGGGGGACAATCACCTAACCCTAGCCCTATCCCTTAGTCCTTCTCAGTAGGGATTTTTATTTGTGTTGTTGTTGTCATTGTTTTTTAATATACTTTTTTGTTAAGTGAATCTTAAACAGAAATATTTGTTAAGCACAACCCTCCCTGTTCTTTGAACTGCATTCGTTTCTAATATATTAATTCATTTGACAGATTAGTTTTCACAAAAATACACCTGTGGGTTGAAAATTTCCCATTAAAATCTCCTTAGCAAATGTACACATGAAAAATAAATAAGCTCATATATTCAAGTACAGAATAAATAATAGCATCTGTGAAAACTTAATGGTCAAATTCCAGCCGACGACCTGGCTGAATCTTGTCTTTATTTGTAATTTACACCAATATTTCCTGCATTTCTTTACTATATAATTTGCTCCAAAAATGATGCTTATTTATTTCCATAGAAACTCCGATACAAAAAAACATCATGACACTATTTGATAGAGCAAATTGTCATCTACAAAACACTATTTTTAAGCATAGTCACCACAATTAGCAATGAACAACTTGTAAAAATCTGAACCAGTGGATGTTAGCCACTGTCTTTGTCACCACTGTAGAAACACACTTCCCACTGCTTCAGTGTGCTCACATCCACTGTTTGATCTCCATAAATGTCCAGCAAGTATTGATAAATGTCAATTGGTGTTATTTTTTTCTTCATGAAGGAATTAAATTACTCACTTTTTCTTCATCCACACTTCCATGTCAGACATCGTTTTGTCGGACTGCCCCTCTGTTGCCATCTGCTGCACAGCAATAAATTGTAATGGTATATTGGCAGGAAGGTTCAAGCTCTGATTCCATACCACCTTTGACATCGAAGGCCAACATAATAGAATAGGAGCAGCCCTTGTAGTAACTGGGACTAGGAGGTTAATGATGTAAAATATGGGAACAAGGAAATTAATGGATTGGTGTTTCATGTCTACTCAAATGCGCTTATTCTGTGACAAACATTTACAGGAACCAGTACCAGGTTGTAAACACACAGATAAATTCATCATCTAAGTATTAATGGAAAAGGTAATAAAATGAAATGAAACATGAGTTCAAACTTCTATTTTGTAGAGAGAAAAAAAAAAAAAGCCTTCTTAAACATACATACAATTTTATTTTTCTCCTGATATTTGATCTCAGTTAAAGAGGTGAGGGTATTAATGGCTGAAATTCTATTTCATATTGCTTGCTGTTGCAAAATTGTCTTTGCCATGAGTGATTCTACAAAGAAATAAAAAGGTAGACACTAAACAGCATAAAAAATAAAATAAAATTGCCATAATTATGCCCAGGGAATTAAAGAAGTGAGTCCTACATCTGATGAGCTAAGTTTCAAAAGTGCTTTTAGAGAAAGGGACCTCTAATAATATGCATACACTTTCTCTGCCCAATCCGATAAGATCTATATAGTAGGTTTATTGTGATTGGAATCTTTAAATCACATAAGCTCGAGCTTGATTTTATGCATGTGAGAGATTCAATGTCATTGAACTGGCAAGATATTTAATGTAATTAAATTAGTTACGTTTCATTAGAATAAATGTAAGCAAGAAAAAAACACTGTTAGTGTATTGCACTAAATAAATGTCATAGAAAAAGGAGGGAAAGGCATCTGAGAGACTGCAGAGACAAAGGTGACTTCTAAAGGACTCTGATGGGAATCTGTAAATACAGCTGTTTGGGGAAATTACATGGCTTCACGGGAAAAGGCTAAAATGTAAATTAAACTGGCAATGTCACAAGGTATTTTTTGGTGATTTTTAAAAAAAGTGCAAAGCTTCAAAAAATCTTCATTCCTGATCCTAGAGAAAATTCTGTAGTTTGTTATTGTTATTAATAATATTTAATTCCAAAAGTCCAAATAGTTTTTAGTAGTAGTTAAGAGACTTATTAAAACTCAGGATTGTGCTATCTAAAAATAAATAAATAAATGAATGAGAGAGAGATTCAGAGTGTTTAAAAGAAGTAGCAAAATAATAATAATAATAATAATAATTTTAATAGTATTATGTAGTCTACTGAATGTAAAAGACAAAACAAATGTTATCTTCTGTAACCTGAAATGGTTGGGAAAGGATATTATAAAAAACTAGCACATTTGTATCTAGTAAAATTTATTGAATAGGAAAAAATGAAATGGAAGTAGCTGCTTATTCAGATGTTCTCAAACTTTGTTTTGGCATGTTCAGAGATTAAAAGCCAGGGTGATGTTTTTGCAGTCATTCGCACTGAAAATAGAGCATGTTTACTGTGAACAGAATGACATTGTTTGCTGACTTCTGTAATACCGCTGTTGCTTGAGAAAAGAGCAAACATAAAAGGAAAGTGGAATTGTGTTTTGGTTCAGAGAAGTGGATTAGTGATCTGTGTAAATATGATGCAGTGTTTGTTTAAAGGATTTCTGATCTATAAACACGAAGCCAAATCCTGATCCTGTTGAAGTCAATGGCATAACTCACTCTTGACTTTAGCAAATCCAAAAAATTAGCTCAGTGCATGTAAATACCATAAAATCTTTCATTCCAAGAAGTAACTTGACTGCAACAATTGTTTTCCTAACTCAACTTTTCTGCATCCCAAAATCATTGAAAAGTATGTGTGCCCCTCTACAAAGACTTTGCTTCTGAAGAATCAAATCCCCAGGAATCCAAATCCCCAGTACTTCTATCCAATGTTTACTGAGTAGATTAGTATCATCCCATCAATAACAGATGCACAGCCTTTCTGATTATTTCCCCAAACAGACTTATCTGGTGATGTATATTAAGTCTTTTTAAAGACAAGGAAAAAATATTATAGCTTCCACTGAAACAGATTTGTCCTTCTATTTATTTTTCTTATTCTCTTATGTAATTTTCTAGTTAGTAGAAAGTTAAAGAGAAAGCAACATGCCAAGGAGTCTGTACTTCCTTATCTGAAAAGTCTATTTTTGAACATTTTCTGTGAATAATACAAAATCTTTCTTGGTCCTTGGTAGACTTTTTTCACCACAGCATCCTTAAAATATTTTGGTTTACCTACTGCCCTTTCATTCCTATTCGGTGTTGGTTTGTTTCTGTTTTCTGGGTTTGTTTTTTTGTTTTTCTTGTTTCCATTTTTCTTTTTTTTCTTTCTTTTCTTTTCTTGTTTATTTATTTATTTGTTTGTTTGTTTATTTTATTAATCAGTCCCAATATATCATTCATCACTTATCTGGTGAATATCCGTTTTTCTTTTAAATCTCTTGTGATGGCATTTTCAAAAGGTTTTTCAAGACCAGATATATGTCTGCTTGTTTATTTCTGCTATCTGCCAACTGGTTCTCAAATGCAGCTGCGCAGTCCACAGACATGGTTTACAATATTTACTTGCAATTCCTTAGCATATGTCCTGCCACACTATATTGATGAGGTCCATGAATCCTGTGAAGAAAAAAAGTCATCATTCTACTTTGTGAATGTAGAGTAACATGGCAGTTTGTAACCAGTCTAATTATGTTAATTTAAATTCCTTCATCTTCATCTATGTTTTTATTTAGGTTTTCTGGCTATTTTCAAAG
Organism: Alectoris magna; assembly: GCA_030625065.1. Classification (NCBI taxonomy): domain Eukaryota; kingdom Metazoa; phylum Chordata; class Aves; order Galliformes; family Phasianidae; genus Alectoris; species Alectoris magna. Next base: position 70,618,074 of record CM060560.1, read on the forward strand.
TCAAGCCTATAGTCAAATCTATCTTCTATCACTATTATAGGATTAATTAGATCTCTAAAAACATATAATTTAGTATATTTTATCAAAGAGTTATTGAAAATCTTGACTCATCATAGTTTGACATGTTCAATCGTAAAGTTACTTTGTATTTCCATCAGGTAAGTTATATAACTCATTGGAGATTTTAGCATTAATAGGCTAGAGAAAAACATAATGTGATTGGTAAACAATTGGCTGATGTGTCAGACTCAAAGAGTCACATCATGCTGGAAACAAATCACTAATGGGGTTCCACAGATCCCCACTTCAAGGACAGTTCTCTTCAATATTTTCAGCAATGACTTGAATACAGAACTTGTAGACATATTAAGAAAGATAGAAGACAACTCTAAATTGGGAGGAGCTGCTGACTCTAGGATAGAGAGGATTTGCAGAGAGATCTTGGCAAACTGGAAACTTGTTAAATCACCAATTGCATTAAGTCTAACAGGGGCAATTGCTGGATTCAGCAAAGGGAATGAGATAACTGGATATATGTGAAGACTGGGAGGCAGGAGGCTAGAAAGCATAGCCATGGAAAGAGACTTGAGGGTTCTGGTTGATGACAACTTCAACATGAATCAGCAGTGTGCCCTGCATGTGCTTTTGGGTGCCACAGCATAAGAAGAGCATAAAAATAATGAAGAGCATCTAAAGGAGGAAGATGATTAAGGGTCTGGAGGGCAACGTGTATGAGAAGACACTGAAGTCCCTTCGTTTGTTTGTCCAGAGCAGAGGAGGCTGAGGGGAGGCCTCATGGTGGCCTACAGCTCCTCTCAATGGAAGCTGAGGGGCAGCTCTGATCCCTGATCACTGGAGGCAACAACAGGGCCTGGGGCAATGTCATGGAGCTGCATCAGGGGAGGGTCACGTTGTGGGTTAGGAAAAGGTTCTTTAACAGAGAGTGGTCAGGCACTGGAACCGGTTCCCTAGGGCAGTGGTCAAGGCACTAAACCTGATGGAATTCAAGAACCATTTGGACAACTCAGCTTTAGTTTTTATGTAGTTCTGTGTAGAGCCAGAAGTTGGACTTGATGATCCTATTGGGTTCCTTGTGATTTAGAATAATCTATGATTCTGCGGAGCAAGAAAGGTTAAGTCAGATGCTTAAAATAAATCAATTATTTGTTGCCTTTAACAGGCCTGTAGATTCAAATTATAATAATCTGCATACCTGAAAATGCGTTAATAAACAAAAAGAGCACAAAAAGAGCACAAACTTAGCTATTGTACTAATAGTCACAGAGACACAATCTCAGTAGTTATCTTGGCAATTGCGGGAGGCCTCAGGCCCTTCCTTTGTATTTTGTTCCACATCTTGAATTCATGAATATTACATCAAGAGAGCATATAAATCTAAACTATATCTCACATTATTTAGACTTGGAAGAGAGTGAAGAAATGACAATGGAGAGCAAGGGGTTTAAGAGAATGTTGTGAAAGTATTCCAAAGTGGAAATTCCGATGTATGTAATTCTGCAACTTAAACAGATTAATTCACAACAGATTGTTCTATGAAATTTACCCATAATGTATGAGCAACAAATTCATCTTCAAATTATTCTACTAGGCAGGTCCAGGCAGACAATAGAATTCTGTTAGTCACACACAAACTCCTCAAGATTATTACTATATTTTTCCAAGATAGCAGACGTTTTTGTGCATAGATTTATGAATAATGATTCAACATTTGTTTATTTATGCATGTCAGCAGGTCTCTCATAGGCCCAGACCTCTTGATACTTGTAAGTATTCAGAAGCAGTCCATAATATATGTAAACACCAAGAGTTAACTTCAAGACTTGAGGGAGAGTGGAGAGCAAAAGAATACTTTGGACACAAGAGATGCTTCATGAGGAAGGCTACATATGCAATGTGTATTGTTATTGCATAACAAATGCATGTTAGATCTCCTGACCAGAAGGGAAAGAAACTACTCACAAATGAAAAAAGGATACAAAAAGCAAGTTCCTAAACAAAGCATTAGGTACCCAAGCAAACCTGGAAGTACAGGGGATAGGGGATTGAAGGATACAGCTTGTGGAAAGATCATATATTTTAGAATTTCCTGTCCAGGATAGTGTGCTCAGAGGCAAAAAACAAAGGTGATGCAAGTTAAAGTAAGCTCTAGCTTAATCCGGAAGACAGCTAACCTGGGTTACAGTGGTTCACTCACTCCCCCTTCCAGTGGGATTAGGGGGATAATCAGAAAAAAATATGAAGTGGAATTTGGAGGTTGAAATAAAAAGTATTTATTAAGATAGAAAAGGAAGGGAAAAATAACAATAATATTATATATGTGTGTGTATACATTTACAAAACAAGTGATGCACAGTGCAATTGCTTACCACTCACTGACCAATTCCCAGCCAGTCCTTGAGTAGAAGCTACTCTCTCCCACGGCCAACATCCCCATGTTTGACAGTTTTCTGCATTAATCCACATGAGATATATCATCAGACATACTGGGTCAGCTAGACTTGTTCTGTCCCCTGCCAGATCCTTGTGCACCCCAGCTTCTCTCTAGCAGAACAGTGTGAGAAACAACCTTGTCTCTGTGCAGCACTGCTCAGCAACAACTAAAATACTGCTGTGTAATCAACATTGTTTTTCTCCTTACTTCAAAACACAACAACATACCAGCTACTAAGAGAAAAAAATTATATCTAGCCCAGCTAAAACCAGGATGAAATGATATGCAAGTATTAGAGGGAAGCCATTGCAGCCATGGAGGCAGAGCGGGAATGCAAATATTCCCCAGAACTAATATCAGCCCCACGCACAGCTGCACTCTAACAACAATTATCTTAAACTTCCTTAATCTGGATACTTCTTTCCCTCTCTCTTTCAAGCTTTGTTTTACTGCTAAACATCTCTGTGTGTGCATGTGATGACTGGTGCTAGTTTGAGCTGAGATATTTGGCATATACGCCTCATATAGGCTCTGTTAAGGTATTTGGCATTACAGAGGCATTGCAGCCATGCGGAGTGTGTACTGCACTTACACAGAACCACAGAATTGCAAGAAGGGACCTCAAGAGATAATCAAGTCCAACCACGCAGCTAAAGCTGGTATCCTACAACAGGTTGCACAGGTAGCCATCCAGATGTATCTGGAATATCTGCATAGATGGAGACTCCTCTCTGGGTAACCTGTTCCAGTTCTCCATCAACATTGCCATAAATAAGTTCTTCTGCATGCTTCTATGGAACTTCTTCTGTTCAGGTTTTAGGGCACTGACCTTTTGGATACTGTAAACCCCCTGCAGGAACATCCCAGCTCCAGGGACATCATGTGCTGTGGCTTCCTCTTCACCTCATCCCTTCTCAGCTCCAGTGAATAAAAAGAGTTCAGGTACTGCCTAGAGATGTGGATTACCTGTCTGTCTAGATTCATGCAGGACACACAATAGGTAAAAGGGCTTTTCATCCACACTGTCAACAAAAGGAAACAACTACCAATGCTTACCACTGCCACTTATTTTTCCATGCCTTCAAGCGTGCTGAGCAAAACTGACTGCATGTCATTGGAATGAAATACATCAGCAACTGGAACAAATGGTATAATTGACAGATATTTTTTAAAGACTACATGTGACAGTGAACCCCTTTGCAGCAAAGATCAGTTCATCTTCATAGATCATTGTGATTTACTAACTAGAACTAGAAATCATGGAGGTTGGTCATGGGAGCAGAGATGAACCGCAGTGGAGAGATGTTCAAATTTGGTTATCCAGTTTCCAAAAACAGGAACTACCTACGTGTCTTTCAAAATCTTCCCTACTGGAACATAAGTTCATGGTTAGGGAGTCAGATATTTTGATGATATGGTCCCAGGGGTAAAATTGAGAATCACTTCATGAAAATGTTATGACATAGACATAGGAATCTGTGTCAACAGTATCAAACTATTTTAATTCCTTATTAGCTTAATATTGCTATTACTATTATTATTATTGACTTCTCCCCAGTTGCTGTAGCAGGATGCTTTAAGCTGTTAGATTTTTCACCTTAAATTAGATTTTTGCATGGATGAACAGGTCACAGGATTTCTTATGTTAAGGGTTCAGTATTTCACAAATCTATTCACATTATGGCAGAATAGTTAAGTTTTATTTATTTTTTATTTTTTTGTTGTTGTGAGAACACTTTGGTAATAATTTAAAAACAAACAAACAAACAACAAAAAAAAAGAAACACAACACCACAGGAATTTCTGGCCAGCAGCATATTATTACATGGAATAATAAAAATAGAAGTGTCCAAGTGTGCTGCCATATCTCTTAAATAAATAAATAAATAAATAAATAAATAAAAAGCGAACAAGGTATATTTTAATTTTTTTCCACTTATCAGAGTGAAAAAGAGTGAGGATGGTCTTCCAAATCAGGATAAACTTCTTCTGTGAAAGTATTACTATAAGAAAGTACACTCCTCTGTTTCTTCAACTGAAAAGGTTTTGCTGGATATTTTGAGTTTGACATGAGAAATTGTATTAGGATGAAGGATAGATTTGTGCTAAATATAAGAGATCAAAAACCTTTTCACAAGTTACAAGAGCTAAAAACCCTTTCTACTATAAACAGCTTCATGCTGCAGAAATTTCTGGCCGTCAAAAATGATTTACAAAGCTCAGTGTGGCAACACTATCCAGAGTTTGAATTCACACGGATGAAATCAAATAGTATTCGAAAATGGGTGTGCGTGATGATTAAGTGACTGTAAGGAAGGCTGGCAGAAAGGTTCTTTTCTGTTAATGAGGAAGATGCCCCACGTGCAAACACACTAGGCAGATTATTGTCAATAATACACTCTAAGCGTATAAATAAAATTCCCCTGTCACACCTTTTGCTGCCAAATTAGTGCAGAAAATATGGGGTCATGAATATTTCCTAGTATTTTCAAACCAAATTTTAGTAACATATCTGATGGAAAAAAACATATATATGCTTTTTTCTTTTGTTTCTTTGTGAGACTATTTTCCCCCATAAAATTAAAATAAACTGATGTATTTTATATGTGGGCTTCTCCAACCTCCTATTCTATTATATTGGACCACAACATCAGAGGTAGGTGTTGGTGGTATGGAAGTAGAGGATGAACCCTCCCACCAATATTCTATTACCTTCTGCTGCTATACAACAGTCTGGGTCAGTCTGACAAAATGACATCTGACATGGAAGTGCAAATAAAGCAAAGGCATGAAACTGAATTCCTCCATGTGAAAAAAATGGGATCCATTAATATTCATTGATGCTTGCTGAATGTTTATGGAGACCAAACAGTGGATGTGAGCACAGTGAGTTGGCGGGTGGTGCATTTCAGCAGCATGACAGGCAAGCCATACACTGGTCAGTTGTGCCCAAGCATTACATCAGGAAATGAAGAACACCTTAATCAGTTCAACCAAGCAAATTGGCAAAAGGTGGTGACGACTCTGAAAAGAGTGTTTTGTAGCTGAGATTTGCTCTATCAAACTGTTATTGTGCTCTTTGTATCTGTTGTAGTTTCCACAGAAATAAATAGGAGACATTACTTTTGCAGCTACCTACATACATTAGATTAACTGTATGCCTTTCTTGTACCAACATTTGGCATCATACAAATAGCCGGATTTAATTCCTCAGAATCACATTGCAACCTTGCTACTTGGTTCTAGCTTTGTGTCAAATCATGTTTTCAACTTCTGGATTCTGTACAGAGGAGGACTGTCTACAGTTCTTTGCATAGAATTCTTCCTTTTCAAACAGGAAAGATATCTTCTCAGTTCCTAAGTAAGTCCACCATAAAGTTTCTGTTAGCCAAGTACATATCTAGCCTCACAGCTTGCAAGACACCTTTTTTAGTCCAGAGTCAAAACCGATAATGGTGTTATTGTATTTTACTACTGCTGCTTAATTCACTACCACGCTGGTTTCAGTTGGGTCATGCAAGTATGGAGATCCCTTCAGAATTGCTAGACAATTTTTTCAGCATGTGTTGCAGAGGTATACACTACAAGCACAGTTTTTCTTGCACTGATGGAAAAAAGAATAAAACAATAAGGAATAACATTAAAGTCTTTGAACAGACTTGATGTTGCTTTTTTTTTTCCATCAAAATGGTAACCACAGAAGCAGGAAGAAATCATAACATACATGACCCCCCTAAGAAAACAAGAGACACTTTTGGATTAATATCTGACACTACTGATTTGTTTTGTTTCTGTCTTAGCTGCAAAAAATACTGTACAAGTCCCCAAAACAAATAAATGATTTGTGCAGATTGCTATATGTTTTTACTTTATAGTCCTGTTTATATGGGACATCAAAAACATGAAAATAGTTGTTTGCTTATTGCTTATGTAACTGCTGGTTATTTATTACACTTTCAGGGTAATTTAACAGGAACAAGATAGTATTTGCATGCACAGGTTTCTTACAGTCTCAGAGATGAAGCAGAGAAGCTCTAGTTACCTGCATTAGATATTAGAAGGCACCCTGCATTCAGTTATATTACCCTGCCACATGCTTCTTGCTCCACAAAACCTGGCTACAGCCATACCACAAATTTTCTAGAATGTTTCTGAAACTGTAGCTAGTAAGAACTGAACCAACCAACCCCCCCTCCCCCAGCAACAGATGTTACCACTTTTATATTTGTGAATTTAAGCAGAGGAGCAGAGGTAATGCTCTAGATATCATTTCCCTGCAAATGTTTCACTTTTGTCATACTTAGATTTCCTGTGCATTCTCACAATCTGTTTTATCTTCCTGCATATTTTCTGCATTCAATACTCAGAAGTCTCTTGCAGGAATTTGCAGTATCTGTTCAAACACAAAAGCTAGAGAGGATAAACTCTGTTACTTCTATCTTCTCAAAAGACGAAACACAAAATATTAAATGATTAACATGCAACAATACATCGGTTCAAGAAAGGTTAAATCTTGCATACACGTAGGAACAATAATTTCTCCTGCTTTTAAGAACACATAGAAGATTGAGTTCAGGTAGCATGGAAAATGTGGAGTTTACCAGTCATGACAAATGGTTATTTCAGCCTTGGCCCCCAGGCAGTGACAATGATCTATTAAATCAGCAACACTTCTTGCAGATTGGAGCTCCTTTGCATTCAGAGATGAGCTCCTGTGTAATCCTGAGAGAAAGGCTGCTATCAGCAACCAAGTCACTGATAACAAATAAGGCATCTTATGGTCTCAGAACTTCTGAGTTAAAAATCCTGTGCACTGAAGTATTAGAATAACAGGGTTTGAAAAAAATAATAAAAGAACAGAAAATATGTATTTTTTTTTTCATATGCACTGAATGAATAAAACAGAAAGTAGTTTTGTGGCAATGATATTTCAGAGACGGAATTAATGGTAACATATAAAATTGGTTAAATTGAAAATACTCTCTGTATAATTCTGTGTCAGTGTTAGTCCTATATCTTAAGCTACACAACGCCAAAAAAGAGCCACACAATAACTCACTGCAAATTAGACGTGAGGTAAAATTTGTTGAGATGTGATGTCCTGGAATAGTGTGGTATAACAGTGGATTCTGCATCTGACCTGAGAAGAGATCTTTGCATTTCAGAACAGAAAGCTTATATATTTCCACAGAAAATGTTATGCACAAATGTTGAACTGAAGTTATAAAATGATTTTGGAATTTTAGGTTAAAATATGCCACAATGTAAGAACATAAGTAGGTATGACACTTCCTTACTTTAATACAAGACTGTACAAAATAGTTCAGAATAGGCTGGGGATCTTTATCATTTTCAGATGCTTCCAAGATTGTTTAAATTGTATATGAATAAAGAACTATTATGATTATTATTTTTCTTCTATCTATCTATCTCAGCTATCTATCTAAATCTAAAAATTTCTGGTATGTCATTGTCTATCCACAAACAAGCAAACAAACAAACAAACAAACAAACAAACAAACAAAAACTGTACGTGCAAGGTTCATCAGTTTTAGAAAGTATCCTATCCCGCTTTACCTCTGGTATCATCAGGACAGTCTGATGTTATCACCTAAAAGAGCAAATGTGAGCTGCATGACTTCTGAACTTGGGAGTGCTGGAGACTGTGGAGTGTGCTGGATTTTCAGCAAAGAGAGTAGAAGAGTTCATCAGGAAGCATGCTGAGTTCATCAGACACACAGTGACTGAGCTGCTGCTGTACACTGGTCAGCAGGGTATACTTGCAAACTGCGTCTTTTGACTGCAATGCAGAGGAGAGAACTGTCACTGTTAGGATGTTTGTTTCTGTTTCTAAATAAGAAAGGGCCCTTAAGGATTACTTCTGATTTTCATCTAGTTGCTGTTCAAAAAACACTGCACTAATACAATTTTTGTCTTTCTTTGCAACCAGTTCCTGCAACTTCAAAACAGATAATAATGACGAATAGGCTACAGAGCCATGCTCACCCACCCATGAGCTGAATATTTTTCACCCAGCTGCAGAAAAGCTCAGTTGTAACAGAAGCCCCAGAGAGCATTTACCTCTCCTCATGAACATGTAAACATGACAGCAAGGGTACTCCAGTGAGGCAGGAAAAAATATGCTCGAAGTCCCTCACGTACCACACAGAACAGGATGACAGCCCATCTCTGATCAGTGAGCTGAAGGATAGCATCACACTTACGCTCATACTGTTCATTAAATTCAAAATAATTTTTCAGATCATAGTCTTCAGGAAATTTTCTGAGTTATAATTCCCACTTGCCTGAGGACAGCTCCCCTGCAACCCTGAGTCCAACTCTGGAGATAGGGAGATATCAATACTGTCTCATGTTAACCAATTCCTATGAGTTAACCTGAAGCAGCTCCTTACTTGCTGTAGAGCTAGGCAAATTATTTGGATAAATCTAACTTCTTACACTACAAGATATATACATGGGTGTTGATGTTAGAGGGTGTAGGATGAATTCTCAGCCAGGACATTTTACTTTGTGTTTGAAAGGTAAATTTTGCATCAGCTAACTGTGAGAATCTGTGTCACACCTTATTTCTAATCCTCAAGTGCCTACAAAGCAATTCCTTGTTTTATTTTGCGTTGTTTTTCTTATTTTACATTTAATTTTTGAATTTTCCATTTTTTTTTTTCCCTGCCAAATTCATCACTATGCTTTATTGTGGTTTGTTTTGTTTTGTTTTGTTTTTCCTGGGAAAGTCAACAGAGAATCCTAGCCTCCTGAGGAAAAAAACCACACAGTGTATGTCCTTGTAGAGGCAATTTAATTTATAACAATGACCAGACCCTAAGTAAAATTTCATCACTCTATCTCTGTATTCTCTGGGTAATGTAAGTGTGATGACATCTTTTCAGCACATTACACCCTCAACTTCTTAATTTAAAGCTTCTGATTATCTTATGAAGGGCAATGATCTATATCTAGATTTTTGTTCTGCTTAAACTCAAGTTACATATGCATGTCTTTCTACATATTTCATTGTGAGGATTAGAGGTCTGGTAAGGAGATTTATGGTCCTGACACAGATTTGTTGAGGAATAATTATATGAGTTAGAATCCTTTTTTGGATACACATCTCTCTATCTTCAGTCAAGCACTTTTTCCAGTGTGTACCAAATGTACAGCTCCATATTATTATCCATGTTCTCTCCAGTTCTCAGCCAGAGCTTAACTGCTTTGGACTGCTAAGAGCTGGCCTCCTTAACTGCAGTTCATTTGCTCTTTCTTTGCTTTTCTGTCTCTTGCAGAAGATCTTATTAGGTAAGACCAAGCAAGCTTTCTCAAGCAAGCCAATAAATTTGCATCAAATATAATGAAAATGTTATTTGATGCAGGTGTAGAATACAGCTTGTAAGCCTGACAGTTTGAATAGTAAGGAAGTCAGCAGAGATGACTGAGATACAAAATAACAAGTCCCCATATTTCACCACAAATAAAAAAGAGGAATTAAAATGAGGGCCTGTCCAGAGTGAACCTTGAACCTTCTTACCTATATTCCTGTTTGCAGTCAATCTCTGGATGCTCACCCTTCTTATTGAAGCTGCAGCTGTTCTCAGATAAAGATCAGGCTTTATCTCAGCACATCATGCAAACCTCACGCATCAGAAGGCAGGCTGCTGGTCTGCCACAGAAAGACACCAAGTACCACTCATGGCCTGCAGCCTGCACATTCTCAGCATATTTCACTGATTCACACTGTCCCTAAGGATATTCTGGTTTCTGTAAGGCAGACTATTTATGAACCGTTTTCCTTGTTATTTTCATTCAATGTCAACAATTTGCTTGTTATTTGACAAATGCAGAGAGAAAGCAAATAATTGCCTGTGGATGGGCTGACTTATTGTTTCAATGGTAAGAGCTTATGATTGATGTGCATGCTGTATAATTAATCTCCAAAATCATGTTTCTTTTCCCCATCAAACAATTATTAAACCTATACAGAGCTTTCAAAATGGCTTTGCAAAATTTTCCAGTGTGAAGACATTTGAGTGAGTATTTGTATGCAGCTTTCTCACATCACAGATAGTCATGGCTCTTTTTATTAAAAAAAAAAAGTATTCTCTCAGAGATTTTGGATAAATATTTCTGAATATATTTTTTCAGCGTTTTCCCACCTTCTGTTCAGATGGACACTGGAGTTAATTAAATGACCAGTACAAGATAAATGTTTCTGTATTTTCTTTCTTCAAACATCTTCACAAATACATATGTAAACATGCATGCAACTGCAGTAAGTGATTTATTACAAAATCTTCCTTGACATCCAATTCCTCTTCTTCCACTTCTTATTACAAACCTTCCATATTGTATCTGTTGTTTATTAGGGGTTAGGGTTATTATAATATGGAATCAATGAGGATTTTACCAGTAAATAAGAAACTATAAACATATTGCTGTAAAATGAGAACTTTCTGTTGATAAATCAAAAAAGTGCTATGCATTTGACCATGCCCTATCAGAATCTCTGAAGGAAGCTGCCTTAGCTGATTCAGTGAATAAATGATGTTAACTGGCTTCTAAAGCCATTAAAAACAACAACAACAAAGACAGCAATTTTTCTCTTTTTTTATGCTTCCCTCATTCAGCATATTTATAATGAAAGAAAAGTTCCTTCTAATATTTTAAATTCTGTTCCTTTCTCCTTTTGCTTATTTGAACCTATAGACACAGGATATACATTAGTAATAATTGGAGCTCTATTACTTTTTGTGTTAGATATGTCTGGTTCCCTTTCCTCGGTTCCCAATTTCAAGAGTTCTGGCCAAGAAAATAAGAGAAGTTGAAATGAAAACTCTGCCACTCCAATTTTCCGTGAAGTTGTCACCTTTTAAGACCAGTGGGGGGGTCGGTGTTGGGGTGTTTCAATCCTTGCTTGTAATTTAGTCTTATTTTAGCAACAATTCTTAGAACAATTTTTTGTTTTGTTTTGTTTTTTATTGGGCTCTGAGGTTTACACAGAAATAGCAGGACTCTCTCACAGCCCAGAAGACAACCATAATTTATAACCAGATTATAAAATCAAAATCTTTAAATGGTCATGGTCACCCTGGACATTGCCTCTAGTCTCCCAGCATAAATACTAAATATTCATCTCCAAGTGAGGTAGTCTGAAAACTTCCATATTGAATAGGAAGGTGCTTAACTAACTCAAAATCCAACATGTTTAGAGTGTCAAAGTAACTATTCTTGGATCTAGGATGGAGTATAGACTCTGTCTGTCTCTTGCCTTATTAAGCAGGGACAATAAAGAAACCTTTCAGTGTTAGCTCCTATTACTGTGTGATCCTTTCTTTTCTCAAAGACTTCTATCCTGTACAGCATATTATCACCCTAGGGCACCTAGAAAAGCAACTACGTATGATGAAAACATTTTAGACCTATGCCTATGGAATCATCACTAAAATAACTTAACAACCAATGCCTGACAATGAACTTGTCAGCTATTGTGGATTGGCAGGAAGCAGGTGTCCTAAGGTTACCCAGCTGTGAATATTGTACCTTGACTATATATCTATGCTTCCCTCAATAGCATACTCATGCTACAGGAATTACAGTGTTTCTGCTATTCCTTCTGCTGACTACTCTGCCAATAATGGCTGTAAGGTTCACATTTCTGCTGATAAAACAATGTTGTCATTATTGCTGCCTATCACAGAAAATCAAAAACATTTCTTACCCTGTTTCCGTAGCGCCAATTAGTTTTTGTTCTTGTCTGTGTATTAGTTACTGTATACAAAGAGGTCTTGTTTAAGCTGATCCTTGAGAAAAACTAATAAATAGGTATTACAGAATCATAGAAACATAGAATGGCTTGGGTTATAAGGGAACTTAAATATCATTTAGTGCCAATCCCCTGCTACAAGCAGAGTTTCCACTAACTAAATCAGTTACTGGATCTTGCTTCCCAGGGCCCCATCAAAGCTGGCCTTTGAACACCTATAGAGATGGGGCTCGTGTCCAGCTTTCTGTCCACTAGAGTCCTGAACATTTCTTGGTAGGGTTGCTATCAAGGAGATCTCCTCCCAGTCTGTACACACACCTGAGTTTGCCACCACTCAAGTGCAACACTTTGCATTGGCTTCATTGAACCTCATTAGGTTCACATGTGCCCACTTTCTGAGCTTGTCCTTGTCCCTTTGGATGGTGTCCCTTTCTTCTATTTTATCAACTGAATCACTCAGCTTAATGTCATCTTCAAACTTGCTGAGGGGTCACTCGATCCCCCTATCCAGATCATTGAAAAGGTACCAAAGAGCACTGATTCAAAGACAGATCCAGGGGGACACCACTTATCACGTGCCTGCACCTGGACATAGAGCCATTGACTCTCTGGCTGTAACCAGCCAATTATTTATCCACTGAATAGTCCACCATTCAAATCCACATATCTCCAATTTAGAGATAAGGATGTGGCATGGGACCATGTCAAAAGCCTTGCAGACTGAAATCCAGGTAGGTGACATCAGTTGCCCTTCCTTTGTCCATCAATGCTGTCACTCATTCATAGAAGGCCATCAGATTGGTGACACATGATTTTCCCTTGGTAAAGCCATGCTGGCTCTCCTTGTGTCTCATGTGCCTTGACATAGCTTCCAGGAGCATAGGTTCCATGATCTTTCCATGCACAGAGGTGATGCTCACTGACCCATAATGCCCTGGATCTTCTTTCCCTGTCTTAAAATTGGGAGTCATATTTCCCTTTTTCCAGACACTGGGAAAAAAATATAAGAGGGTATGATTCAATTGTAAGCAATAAAATAAACCTATAGCTATATGCAGGAGAGTAAAATCAAATTTGGTAAGACTGTTCATCAAGAAGCATGGATGAAAGATTGAATATCTATACATACATGTAATACATACGTTTTATATATATATATAATACCTATAGATATAGGCACTGGTGTACAAGTATGTCACAGAGCACACTTTAATTTGATCAAGATTTTCAACTCTCTGACATCATTTCTCTGTGTAGCTCTTCCTTCTCCATCTCCCCCTCCCTCTCTGCCAATATCTTTGTTTAAAGGGCTTAGCTCATTGTATTGGCTGCAGGTTTTGTCACATTTTCAGCACTTCAAAAGGCTTCTGCAATAGCACAGAAAGTGCTTGATTGCCAGGTTTGATGAGAAGAAGAGGAATAGAGAAAAGATGATTTTGTAAAGAACTGATTATATTTAACATTATACAGGCATCTAATGCTGGATAGAGAGATAGTCATGCTCTATGAAGGCAGTACAAAGAAAAGAAACAGGCTAAATTTAGCTAGGAATTAATAGCTTTCAGACATGATAAAGATTCCTATTTCTACTTCTCTCGCAGACACATTTTAGCCTCAAATGAGGATAAAAAGCCCATTATTGCCCACTGGTGGTGGCACTCAGATATGCCAGCTAGTAGTAGAGTGCTTTTTCTCTGATGTTGCAATTGAAATATCTTGGCTAAATGCGGTAAGAATGCTGCTACTAAGAAACATGGTCTCAGGCATATGTAAAAGAGTTTATGGCTGTGATTTTATAAAAATGAATCAGTAGTCTTACTGTGTTTGAAAAGCCATGCATGACAGTAATATCTTCAGGGACCACTGGAATTGTTACTCTAATAAGAAAAAGCAGAAAGAAAGTTCAGATATTAAATCTAGATCTAGCTTCTAGAGAAAAATACTGAAAAAATGCATTTTTGCATGTTATGGCATCTCAAACAGCAGTTAGTAAATGTAATCTCAGGACAAAAAAAAAACAAACAAAAACAAACAAACAAACAAAAAAAAACAACCCTAAATGAAGATTTCCTTTTTTGTTAATGTCAAGAAGCTATAGGTAGCTTACTTCACATACATCCACACATTACTGTATTTGTGTATGTATAATAATCCATTTATAGCAAATGCAGATCTGGTAAATTCCTGAAAGCCATCTAATTTTAAAGCTTCTGGAACTTTATAAGCTACATGTCAAGGTCATAGGCTATACTCAAGTACAGATTAAATCTTTGCAGCATTATATTTTCTATGACTATGTTCAGAAACTGGTTTCTCTTCTGTAACAACAGTCTAAGCAAAAGTAAATTAAGACTTGAATAGACTACAGACTCAGCAGTTACAAATACCAAACTGTGAATCTACCTGATAAAACCAGTGCCTAAGGTACCATAACGAGAAGATACCATAAGAACAAATTAGTTTCATTGTTTTATCAGTGAGAACTATCAAATGATAACAATCAGATTATTTTTCAACATTGCTTTTTTGACCTTCACTAATATTCAACATACTGTGTGATTTAGGACATTTAAAAAATGTGTATTCAATAATAATAATAATAATAATCATCATCATCATCATCTCTTTCTTGTTAAGAAATAAAAAATGTTTTAGATGAAAAAGAAATCATCCATTTTCTATAGTAATCAGCATATTGAATACTTATCAGCTTTAATTTTAGTTCTTTCTCTGGACATTTAAAATTGTCTATTTCTGAGATGAAATCCTGAACTCTGATTTATGAGCACGTCACAATACTAGCTATGGTTCTATGACACCATAATAGGGATTCCTTTTTATTTTAACATATTTTTAAAATGTCAAGGACTGTAATCGTGAAATGTAACCTTCCCATTTAACATTATGAGTCTCTCCAGTTTTCAGTCAATACAAATAAATTCTATGGAAAAATCTTCCTAGGAATTATAGAGTGCACTTACTATGAACTGAAATTATGGAGCACACAGTCAGATTTCTGCACATGAAGGGCTTTCAGAAATAGCCCTCAAGGAGATGAGTTTCTGTGCTGTATTGTGCTACTCAGAGCAGCCCCTTCTAACCAAGCAAAATTGCACTTCTTTTCTTGTAAGCCTTGACAATGGTATTATGTTCTAAGATCTGATCATTCAAGTACAGACAATTTAAACAGAAAGCTTTGAAGTGAAAAGGTTGAGGAAGAATAAGGCTTGTAAAGTGAAGGTGAAACAGATAAGTAGAGAACTTGTATTCTCATGGCTAGCAACAGAGTATCATATTTTCCTTCTGGCCCTTGTCCACTTCAGAATATTAGCGAACAAGCAGTGGTATCTTCACATAACCTTCTTTCTGGAATAAGCTAGACATGTGTTCCAGGCAAAAGTAAGGTATCCACACTAGAAAAGGAAAAAAAAGAAAAAAACCTTATTCTATCTTTGTCAGTTTTAGCAGAAGAAAGTAAAGTAGAAAGAGAATGGCCCACAGAACATCCAAATGGGAGCTAAGGTTAGGCAGGAAAGATGTGTATGAGCTCAATTTCCCACCCAATGATCTGAGTAAGAAAATGACCTGCAGGTACCCATAATAAACTATGTATTTTTCCAGTTGTGAGTAAGGGGATTTAAGCAAACAGAACTTTATGGAGTGTCACAGAAAATAAAAAAAACAGTTCAGAGAAAACTAAATTAGGAAGTGTCTGTGTTGTAGAATCATAGAATCATAACCCTCCCCAAGATAGCCATCTGTGGTAAAACTTTGCTCTACTAAATCTTAAACTTTTCTCCCATCATTTCACTATGATTGCCACAATGTCTCCATTCCCATCCTTGTCTTTCCAATGACAGAGCTCTGCTCACCTTCTCCGATCACCTCCTACTGCTTATCAGGGAAGAACCAGTAGTAAATAAGATCTCCGCCCTAAATTTTTGTAATAAAAGGAAGCTGCTGCTGACCAGTTTTCTTTCTCCTCATTTGCTTTCTGCAATACTCCTTTCTTCCAGCACTTCCAGAGCAGCCTAGCCAAATGTACTAATAGAACATATCTGCAGAGCATAAAAAGTGTTAGTAGGTGCACAGTTTTACTTCCAAGAAGAGCAGAACAGAATATGCAAAAAGGTAACCCTAATTGTAACAAAAAACATTTGTAAACTGATCAATACAAGAGCAACCAGTTAGCTCTTTAATGTAGAATCATCAGCAGATGGGTTTTGTTCAGATAGCCTTACTCAAGACTTTTCAGCCCGTAGTTTTCCAATAGCCTGACCTTTCTTCATTCAGCAAGAAGTGTAAGTAGTGAGCTCTCCAGGAATAAAATGATTCATCAGTTCTCTAATTATCAGTGTTCTATTAATCCTGTATGACCAGAAAGAATGTAGCATTGTACCAATACCATTTATTTTAGTGAGACTCTGTGAGCATATATGCACTTGCCCAGTGCAGTAAGGAATATTAGCGAAAGAAAACAATTTTAAGTATTGCACATTAATATTCAGCATGCACAATCTACCATAGTTCTCTACACTCAGTGCCTGCCTTCTTTAATTCTGTACAACAGGTTGTTCTTTGTGTGTGCTTGGGGAAGAGGAGGGCAGGGGGGGGAAAGGATATTTAATACAAGTATTATGCATAATTAGAACTGATAAATAAGAATTGGCAATTAGAGGAACCTTAAGCAATTTTTCACTCTATCTGAGCAAAATGACTAAACTGCAAGTGACAAGCTTGTAAATTAAAAATCTCAAAATATGAAAACTTTATTCCAAGTGTGTCATTTGCAAATCATTTAAGTGGCATATAATTAGATATGCAGTCACTTTATTATGGTTTATTTGTTCCTGGCTCATAAAGACTTTTTATCATGAAAAGCTCCCTGACTGTGGCATCTACTGCAGAGCAGCCACAAAAAGGGACTGTTGAAACTTTGCCAATAAAGATTTGTAAAACTACTTGAAAGAAATTGTATAAACACACTGCCTTAAATCATTATAGAGAAGTGACATTTGAAAGTGGTGCAAATAAGTTCTGAAAACAAGTTTTACATCACTGGAAAGGAACTCCTGCTTTTCTCCTTTTTGTTTTAGTTTATTTAACTTTTCCTTGGAAATGAAAGAATGTTTAACCTATATAGTGCTGGCTAATGTAAAATCTCAGCATCTTAGTGTCTAGCTTAAGGCTTGAGGATGAGCTCACTGACCTTTTCTGGTCTTTTAGATCTACACAATTCAATGTATGGAATGCAAGTGGAACTGTCTAAGGCAAACTAGATTACTCTTCAAGTCAGCAGCCAGAAGAAACAGATAAAACTGTAGGTGTAGAAAATGCACACATTTTCCAGATTCTAACTTTAGCTGTTCTTTTCAATTTTTTCCCCCTCAGATATCTTCTTCCATCTTTTTTTCTGATGTGGGAATGCCCATCAGCCAGTCTGCAAGCCACAGGAACTCTTCTCCCAGCTTGTCATCTCCCTTGTGCCTCAAGATGCTGAAGGAGTGCTTTGCCATTGAAATATAGGAAGGATAAGGCAGAAGGAAAAATGGAAAAGTCCATAAGGGCTAAGTACAAACTGAGCCTTGCTAGATTAGTCTTCTTGAACTTCACTCCAGATCTGTTAGGGATTAACTATTGTATTCAGCTCTGAGGCCCCCAGTGTGAGAAGAATATGGATATGAGTGAAAAGTCTACTTACTTTCCCAGTTCCTCTATGCATCGGTATGTATACTGAATCTTACAACATTATTCTCGTTCAGTAAATCTGGAATATATTACTTGTTCCACATTTCATCTCTTTATATAGGATCATAGAATCATAGAATTACTCAGGTTGGAAAAGACCTCAAAGATCATCAAGTCCAACCACAGCCTAACCATAGTGCCCTAACCCTAACAACCCTCTGCTAAATCATATCTCTGAGCACCACATCCAAACGGCTCTTAAACACATCCGGGGACAGTGACTCAACAACCTCCCTGGGGAGCCTGTTCCAGTGTTTAACCACCCTTTCTGTAAAGAAGTAATTCCTAACGTCCAACCTAAACTTACCTTGGCACAACTTGAGGCCATTTCCCATCGTCCTGTCACCCGCCACCAGTGAGAAGAGACTCGCCCCGCTCTCACAGTAAGCTCCTTTCAATACTGGAAGAGAGCAATAAGGTCTCCCCTCAGCCTCCTTTTCCCCAGACTAAACAGCCCCAGCTCCCTCAGCCTCTCCTCATAGGGCTGATTTTCCAAGCCCTTCACAAGCCTCGTTGCCCTTCTGTGGACCTGCTCCAGTACCTCCACATCCTTTCTGTACTGAGGTGCCCAGAACTGAACACAGTACTCGAGGTGAGGCCTCACCAATGCCGAGTGCAGGGGCAGGATGACTTCCCTAGTCCTGCTCACCACACCATTCCTGATACAAGCCAGGATGTCATTGGCCTTCTTGGCCACCTGGGCACACTGCTGGCTCATATTCAGCTGACTGTCCATCAGCACACCAAGGTCCCTTTCCATCAGGCAGCTTTCCAGACACTCCACCCCAAGCCTGTAGGGTTGCCTGGGGTTGTTGTGACCAAAATGCAGGACCCGACACTTGGCCCTACTGAAACTCATGCCGTTAACCTTGGGCCATCGATCCAATCTATCCAGGTCCCTCTGTAGTGCCCTTCTCCCCTCTGGCAGATCAACACTCCCTACCAACTTGGTGTCGTCTGCAGATTTACTGAGGGTGCACTCAATCTCTCATCAAGATCATCAATGAAGACGTTAAACAGAAGCGGTCCCAGCACTGAGCCCTGGGGGACACCGCTCGTGACCAGCTGCCAACTGGGTTCAACTCCATTGACCACAACTCTTTGGGCCCTGCCATCCAGCCAGTGCTTCACCCAGCAGAGCGTACGCCCATCCAGACCATGGGCAGCCAGCTTCTCCATGAGAATGTTATGGGGGAGAACGTTATGTTATATATTTTGTAACAATCCTGATGGAAAATTTATAGCTATAATTTCACAATTAGTAAATAGCTACAACTCACTAAACTGTGAGATGATACAAGTTATCAACAGCAACTACAGTGCTATCAATCTGAACAGTTAAATTGGGAATACTTTTTTTCAAGCAGGCTTGTACATTCTCTGCAAAGACTCTTAACTCAAATGAAAGCAAAGCACACTGTAGCAAGAAGTGTGATAGAAAATAATGAAGAACTGTATTAGGTATTGACAGAATCAAATGTATTCAAAATCATCATGCTTCTTTTGTTTTTCCATAAATTTAGTTGTTGTGCGAATGGCCAGCATCATTTTATGACATCCATGAAATAATGAAAAGAGAAAAAAGAAAATAATTATATATATCCTGATTTCTGTAACTGAAGAAATAATTTCTATTCTTCAAGTTATCTTT
Organism: Alectoris magna; assembly: GCA_030625065.1. NCBI lineage: Eukaryota > Metazoa > Chordata > Aves > Galliformes > Phasianidae > Alectoris > Alectoris magna. Next base: position 70,637,700 of record CM060560.1, read on the forward strand.
TGTGCCTCAAATTTAAACTTCAGTCTTGCATGATCAAAGTCATCAGGAGTGTTCTCCCATAAATATGATACAGGTAAAAAAGCACATCCCAGAACAATTAGTTTCACTATGTGTTTTTTGTTGTTGTTGTTGTTTTGTTTTGTTGTTTCTTTTTAGTTTCCATATTGTTTTCATTTCATTATTTCAACATCAGTTTAATCTTTTCAGTCTCACAGTGATTCACATGTTCATAGATAATATGGTTTCAGTTCTCACTAATAGTTTTCCATGTATCATCATGAATTGTTTTTTTCCAAAAAATAAATAACAAGTATTTAGCCTAAAGTCTTCTTCCCATCCTCTCCAATACTCACATGCCTTGAAATAGAGGAATGGCATGCATGAGTTTTTGTTTGTTTGCTTGTTTTCTAAGTATACTTCAGAACTGTCTTTTACAGTTCTCTCTTTTTTTCTTCCCTATATACTTTACATAATTGTAATGTTTAATGATATTAACTATTTTAATCAAATTAGTTACAGTTGCTATATTAGTGTGTATTATTTATTTTTAGTTCCTGTCATGGTTCCTTTCAATTGTCCAGGATGAAAAGTAAGATTGGGTTGAAATCTGAACTTAAATTCTTCTTACTGACACCTATTCAAATTGATTTTTGCTTTTCATTCTCACTGACAACTGTAGTTAATTTTCAGTGAGATATTAATATAATATATTAATAGTACTATCAGAGTTTTAGAGTGCTGAAAATAAATAGAGTATTTTATTTGGGTGCAAAAAAAATAAAGTGAGGAGCTGAGAATTTAGAATTGGGAACCAATGTGATTCCTAGCCCAGAATATTTTCTTAGAGATTTAGATTATTCCTTTTAGAAAAGTAAAATAGGCTACTTTTTCTTTCCTGTTTGGTACTACTCTGATGACATGCTGTATATAACAACTCAGAGAGAAATCTCTGTAGAGGCATAAGATTGGGAGTCAGTTCATTTATCAACTTTGTATGTTTTTAACTGAAACCTTCTAACTCCCAGAAGCGACTTCTTTACTCAACAGGCTATTGCTACATATGCTTCCTCTTGTTCTACAAGGAATAAAAGGAAGAGTTAGTTCAAGGTCAGTGATCACAGTGAATCCTACATTCTGTTTCTGGTACCTTTTGTGCATTTTATTCAGACTATTTCATATAGAATAGAGGGAAATAAAAAGGTCTGGTCATACAGAAGAGATGAAAATTGTAAAAAGATAAAAAACTACAGAAAGCCTGCCGATTATGATGACTGACCTAGCCTGACCCAGCTGCTGAAACTGCTTACTTCCGAGGGAAAAATCTCTCAGCTCTTCTATCATCCAGCTGGGTGTCCAGTCAGAAAGGATTGTAGCTTCCACAAGGCGTTATTAAGCATGGTTATCGAGAGGAGTGGGGAGAGTGAAGGACACCATAGTCCTCCCAGCTGGAAGTAGTTCTGAGTTTGCGCCTGTATGATTTACAGGCACCTAAGAAATGCCAAGGTAGATTTACAGTATACAGACACCTGAGAATTTAAGCAAGGAATTGAAAGGAAGAAATCCAATCAGAGTTTTAGTAAAAGTAGTTTACCTCTTTTCTACTGAACTGACATCAAAAAAGCAAATTTGTTTTTTCTCATGATTAGAGACTGGCACAAAGCTGCTTCTTTTTCCAGTACTCAGAAAGCCTTCAATGATCAGATAAGTTTAAGTCATAACTGGTTAAATCTATTTCCTTCAAGTTTCCCTCTTCTCTGCTGTGAATGCTGCAGTTCAGATTCTTTCTCTTAAGGAGCAACTGGTATACTAGAAAAAAGATGCATCTGATTTGCTGCAGACCCTTGGGGCTGTAGGTCTACATATCCACACCATATCTTTATTACTAATGAAGTTCGCACTGACTGCTGGATGTACATCACTGATTCATGGATAGCTAAAAGCTGGGGGATTCTGCATCTCCACTGCAAGTGGGACACTAAGTAGTGCCTTGGTGTGTAAATTCATGCTAGACCAAAGGAAACTTCTCATCAAAAGGAACCCTCATTTTATACTAAAATCTACCAACAGTCCACTTCTCATACAGAAGAACAATTTTTAATCGGTGTTCTATAATCTTCTGATAAACAAATAATGGAAAAGAATCCAACAAAGAGATAAATAGGAAAATGAAGTACTCTCTTTATGAACTGTGGCAAGCGCAGTCATTCTTCTTAGCGTATAAAACTACCGATGTTCTTCAAGGAAAAGGTGTTTGTGAGTCTCTCCATAAACATATGGGAATCTCCAAACTCTCTTATCCAAATCATTGCAGAAACTGGCATAGTGAATAACACAGTGATACATTCTCAGAGAATATGCATTGTTAAAGTTTCATTCAAATTTGTTTTATTACTGAATCCTGTCTATTTTAATTATGTATCTACACCTAACAAATGAGACATACTCTTTATGAAGAGAAAGTGTGATTTCTATGGAATACATAAATAACCTCTACTCATCCATTTCTCTCTCTCTTTCTAACATCTTTACTTCTTCCCTTCAAGAAGAATGATCATTAAAAAAAAAAAGATCATATTTCAGGATTACCTCACACTGCTGAAATACAAAGGACATTTGTTTTATGATTATTTGTTTATAATTCTTTTCTTTACAGATGTATTTAAACTTACACAATTTTTTTTTCACATTGTAATGTTTCTCAACTCAAGTTGAAGTGACTTACGATTTTTTTTTTTGCCTGTTATTTTGAATAAATATTTATGATAAACTGATGTACGTCAGACACTTGAAAATACATTTGTCAACTAATACTACACTATTAATGAATGAGATTGTCTCCTACAATTCACTTAAGCACTGAATAAAAACTGAAAACGTATATAACTAGAAAAAAAGCAAGGAATGTGTATGATAAGAAGTAGGTTTGTTTTCATCTTCATACTGTTAAAACTCATGAAATGATTACATTCACATCCTTTATTTATGAATTTTGTTATCAGGATTTAAACAATTCCAAGTACCTCTTTTAAAATCAGCATTTTTCTTATTAATAATTGGAGAGGAGAGGAGAGGAGAGGAGAGAGGAGAGGAGAGGAGAGGAGAGGAGAGGAGAGGAGAGGAGAGGAGAGGAGAGGAGAGGAGAGGAGAGGAGAGGAGAGGAGAGGAGAGGAGAGGAGAGGAGAGGAGAGGGGAGGGGAGGGGAGGGGAGGGGAGGGGAGGGGAGGGGAGGGGAGGGGAGGGGAGGGGAGGGGAGGGGAGGGGAGGGGAGGGGAGGGGAGGGGAGGGGAAGGGAAGGGAAGGGAGGGGAGGGGGAGAGGAGGGGAGGGGAGGGGAAGGGGAAGAGAAGGGAAGGGAGGGGAGGGTTAAGGGAAGGGAAGGGAAGGGAAGGGGAAGGGAAGGGAAGGGAAGGGAAGGGAAGGAAGGGGAAGGGAAGGGAAGGGAAGGGAAGGGAAGGGAAGGGAAGGGAAGGGAAGGGAAGGGAAGGGAAGGGAAGGGAGGGAAGGGAAGGAAAGGAAAGGAAAGGAAAGGAAAGGAAAGGAAAGGAAAGGAAAGGAAAGGAAAGGAAAGGAAAGGAAAGGAAAGGAAAGGAAAGGAAAGGAAAGGAAAGGAAAGGAAAGGAAAGGAAAGGAAAGGAAAGGAAAGGAAAGGAAAGGAAAGGAAAGGAAAGGAAAAAAGGTGAAAGAAATCCTTCCTGGTGCAATTTGCGAGTCTGAAAAATATTCAGGTCTCAAGGAATTTTCATTATCTTAAATCTTGTTTTGGATTCTGATAAAGAACTGCCTTCCAGGTGATTGCATTCTGGCTTTACATATTTCTTCATTTAGGTGGCAGTTTAATCTGCAAAATGTTACATATATACAATTTTTTTTTTTCCTTTGGAAAGTTAGAAGAAATCAATTTAGAGAAAGAAGAAAAATAATCAATAGGTATGGTTTGCTGGAAACAGGCACTTGAGCATTTAAGAGAGTTTCACAAGCTGGATGGGTCAGATAGGGGTATATTCCAGTTTGCCCTCATCTATCATCACACTGGCTTTCTAAGTAGCACAAAAATCAATCCTAAATCGTGTCTTGCTGGTGGAGATTGCAGATTTCAAGCACATAAAAAAAAAAATAAAAAAATACCCAAACATCATTCCGCAAATGACTGCGCTGGAGGTCAATAGAAAAGCCATTGCATTAGATATGAGAGCCAGATGGGTCCATAGACATTAACTGAAGCATCAGCAAATAGAGTTTTAGAACTATTTTATATCAAGACATTATCATTAAATTTCACATCAATTCAGCTACAATATAATCCCATATTTTTAAACAAACAAACAAACAAACAAACATCAAACCATTTCTTCTTTTTCCACGAATTTGCAATAAATTGTTCTTAAAATACACACCACATTTTCTCACCTTCTCCATCTTACTAAATTTGGATTCTGGTATTCTACACACCTGCAGCAGCCAATATCATGGGGGTAAGTTTGTTTTATACTTTTAAATTCACTGTGGAGGAAAAGTATTGTAGATACATCTGTAATCATTTAGTGAACATTACAGCCCTTTCATGGTTTTGTGCCGTATCTGCCAGTAAAGCTGACACTGCAATTTAACCTCCTGAAGTATGTATTTCTAATGATTCATGGTTTACAGCAGTGAAACTCTCAGACTAGGAGGAATGAGTCAACCTGCCTCTTACAGATCACCAATATGTGAGCAAGCACTAACAGGACTCACCCTCTTACCTTACCACCCCTCTTACCACCTTCTTAGAAGATGGTAGAAACCTTAGCTGACTCTTACTGTATTCATGATCACTTTCTGTGGTAAGCAAGAGACATTAATAACAGTCCTGTTACTAAGGAGCTGGAATCAACTTTAAGTTTCAGAAAGAACAGTCTATTACAGAGAAACATACAGTAAACAAAATTTGGGAACTAATACTGTGAGTGCTACCATGCTTATCAGTAAAAAAAAGTCTTGGTAAAAGTCCATTTGGAGAAACAGAAATTTATATTCAAAATAGAGATGATGTTTACCAGTTTACTGGTAGAAGAAATAAACAGGCTGATGTGTACTGCAACGTATGCAGTGATTATTAAAGCTAAAATTTTGATACACAATCTATAATCGTTTTTCTTTTCCACCTCCTTCATTTATTCTTTACTATTACCTTTATCTCCTTCTGTGCAATTTGATCCTGTCTCCCACAATTCCTCGCAGCTTTTTCAAAGTAAGTTTCAAAGGAACTGTAGATAAAAATGAAAGCAAATTCTTACATTCCCATTTCAAAATTAGAATATATTTTCTCTATTTTTGTGGAGGCTACAGTGAGGTTTTCCAGATGAAATCTTGTTAGCGTAAGCTCCTTGTGCTAAGCCAAAATAATATTCCTTATTAGCTTTGAGTAGAACGAAAATATTTGAAACAGAATAGAAGAATTTCAAGGAAGAAATTATATCACACACATGCTTCATCCAGGGCAGCTATGGACCCTAATCTCTAGAATACTCATTTTATGAAGTTTTGTTTAAGTCACACATTTTCTTTTCCCCCAGTGTTTCCTAACCCAAACTGCGTATATATATTTTTTGCCTAGATTTTATGCTGATTTATCCCTGTCTTAACCTTTCCTCATTTCATTTCCTACATTCATGGTTTGCAAATGGTATCTTTTCAGCTTATGGTGCTTGATTGGGCCCTGAACATTGCACCTAGCAACAGAATGAATCATGAAATAAAATAAAATTTCACAGTCTGTCCTCAATTTATTTATTAACCTGGATAATGTCAGTGAACTTGGACATAATGTTGGAGTCCTTTGGATTCAGGTAATACTGGAATCAAAATCTTCAAATGCCACCAATACTTCCAAGTTTGTAGTTTTATGTTTGACAAAACTTTGACAAAATCTTGGAGGAGAATGTGTTTTGATACAGGTCTCTTTGTCTCACGTGTGTGTGACTTTGGATGTGACCAGATTCCACAATTTTGAATGAAGTTCTTTGCTTTTCCTATGCATACTAATTTAGAATAGATACATATTAAGGATGTTTAAATAATTTTGAAAGACTAAATAATACTAGAACTCTGTAGCTATCTCGAAACCAGCATTAATAAATTCTAGACATACGCATTTAAGACTCAAGTGAAAAGATACCAAATATTTATTGGTGAAGAATGACACAACAGAAAACATATATAGTTTCATTTTTATTTTTGGAAATGCGTAGTTCACTCCAAAAGTAATGTCTCCTATTTATTCCCACGGAAACTATAGCAGATACAAAGGAGAACAACAGCACTATTTGATAGATCAATTCATCAGCTACAAAACAGTAGCTTTCAATATTATCAACATCATTAACTACAATCTTTTGCTAAGAGTGAACAAGAGCCTGCTCATAAAAATCTGCACCAGTGGAGGTGACCCACTGTCGCCATCATCACTGCTGAAACGCATCACCCACGGCCTCACTGTTCTTACATCCACTGTTTGATCTCCAGAAATGTTCAGCAAGTCTCAATGCATGCATGGACAAATTCGTTTCCATAACTTTTCTTCATCCACAGTTCCACATCAGATGCCGTTTTTGTCAGACTGCTCCTTGGCTGCTATATGCCACGCAGCAACGAAGTGTAATGAAATATTCGTGGGAAGGCTCAGTCTCTACTGCCATACCACCAACATCCTCCTCTGACATCATGGGCCAACATAATAAAACAGGAGGCATTAATTTCAAAGCAGCCCTCATGTACATCCCCGATAAATAAGTAATCAAGCAATGGCTGCTTTGAATAGTTAACTGTGTATATTTCCAAATCAATTTCAGTATCTTCAGTGTGGTTCCATAAGAAAGTATTTCTCTGTCATTTGGATATTTACCACAAAGGCTATGTTTATGTGATTTACTTCTTACAAAATAACTCATATTTTTCACCCAGTCACAATGCCACTGACATTCACCAGACGAGGAATAGAAAACCGAAGAGAAGACCTTGGCATACAAGCCTTTGTTGAAAGAACATCATATAATTCAGAACTCAAACATGATCCACTTGTTTCCCTGCAGTATCTTTTAAAAAGGCATGCTTAACTTTAAATGCCTATGCCCTTTAGAAAGCCTTGGGCAGGAACATACCACAAAGGTTCTATAAGAAGCAAAACAAAGACAGTATGCTGAAGTACATAATGTGTTTTCTTTATTAACATACTTGATTGGGAGAGCAACATTTTCATTTTTTCTGTGCTAGAGAAAAAGAGAGTAAAATATTGCCCTGATCACATTGCATCGGTAATCTGTAACACCTGGACAGATTTCTTAGGCCTTCCTGTTTTGTTAATTTACATAGAAGTGTACTTTCCAAGACAGTGAATTAGCCCACGCATAGATGAAGTTGATTCTTTGTTGTTACTCTGCACCCATATATAAGTTTATTCCTGGTCCCATCTAAGAGCAAAAGAATAAACTAATTCTTTACTTCCTCTTTCTTTGCCACAAACCCCATCTGTTCTTTGAAGAGGATTTTTGAAGGAACTCTTGGAGCAGGAGAAGTGGGATTATGCAGTGCAGGAGTGCAGCTCTGAAATGATTACTCATTTCACTGAAGGAGAGGACACAGCTTACTTCAGAGTTTAATTCTGTTCTCATTTATACTTGTGTAAATCCAAGCAAATAAGTAGAAATGGAATTCAAATAGAAATATATTTTATGGGATCCTTTTTACAATTATTGTATAAATCACTGAAGACTATATGTTGATATCCTCATTCTGAATACAGTGTTAGAACAAGATCAGAACCTTTTTAACACTGTAATAAAAGGAAAAACTACAAAACACAGTAGAAACTAAATAAATCCTCTTTTCTTCTCCACCTCAGGGAGGTTTTTATTTTAAATCTTGGCCAAGGGCTTACAGAAATAACTTCATATACTGAAAGTTAGCCGTTAATTATATCTGAAAAATAATTATTGATCTTGGAGCAAAACTGTTCTTGAAAGGAGTTGAACACCATAATAAACACTAAAGTAATGTGAATATATACTTAGAGTCAAATATTCCATTCATGATATTTCAATTGAATATTGATGTCTTAGTAGCAAAGATTATTCTAAGCTGCAGTGTGTCTTAGATTCTAACTACAAAAACTGCATATGGGTCATATGAGAAACATGCTATTTTGCACTTAATCGTCTTCTACTGACTTCAACTTTAAACCAAAGCTTGATATTTGTTCTATTCCTTGTAATACTGTAAAATAGCTATAACTTTACTGAAGTCTGAAGTCACACTTCATAAAGAATAGAAAGTTAGACTTATCCATTTTACAACTGCAATGCAGTAGCACAAGGAAAATAAACTAACACAAGATTTTATTTTACTCTTCCTTGTTGTAACCTATGGTTTTCTGTTTTCAAAGCAATTTCTGTATGATGGAGTTCAGTCCTAAGTTCAACTTCAAGCTGTGTCTAGTGCAATTCCAATACTGCTAGCACTTCCGGAAAAAAAAGCCCAGATGATTTTAAGTATCATATACTGAAAAGAAAGAAAGAAAGGAAGGAAGGAAGGAAGGAAGGAAGGAAGGAAGGAAGGAAGGAAGGAAGGAAGGAAGGAAGGAAGGAAGGAAGGAAGGAAGGAAGGAAGGAAGGAAGGAAGGAAGGAAGGAAGGAAGGAAGGAAGGAAGAGTAATTTCCTTTGCACACTGTATGAGATCAGATACTTCTTGCTTCTAGGAAAAAAAAAAAATTGTTTTTATAAAGCAGATTTTATTCATCTTCCAAATTTTTATTATACAGAGACACAGAAGTGCAAATTCTTCATTAAGACAAAACTAACATTCTGATACACAAGCAAAAAATATTTTATTTCAGATACTTAAATTGCTCCCTTTCAACTTGAAAAGTTGCAGTTCTTCTTCATTTGAATGCAAATATTACATTAACTGGCATATCGCTTTGAAAAATGGATTTTCTTCACAAACATACTCTTGTCCTACTGGCTCAGGCAGTCATGCTATTCCTCAGTTTCTATTAAAAACACTGTTTTCCAATATAGAAGCCATAAAGCACAGATATGCTTTTTTATTTTCTCTTTGTTCTTTGGTGTATCTCAATAACCAAATATATATCTTTCAGCGTCAGAGTAATGCTCTACAAACCCAAAGTCCATGAACGATGAAGACTTTTCACTCTCTTTCCAATTCAGTGAGTTGGAAGCCATCTCACAGCTAGTTTAGGTTATGAGAGTTGATCACAGTTCCTTAGGAAGAGTTCTGAACAGGTTAGAGACTACAGGAAAGAAGCCAATGTAGTGAACGGATCTGAGGTCTTTTAGCACTTGGGTGTGAAACAAGTCTATTAGTAGAGCAGTTACTAATGCTCAGAAAAAAAATGCACTTAAAAAAATGCAAAGCTCAGATGGAGAACTGTAATCTCTTTTTTAGGAAAAAGTAAGTGAATGCTATGGCTGATGGGTAAATAGGAGACTGAGGCCTATTCAGTTCTGAAAATATTTATAGATTATATCAACTTGATTTCCTTGGATGTCTATGTTCTCTGTATGAGCCTAGGAAAGATGATCTGCAACTATAATATCTTTCAGAAACTTTTTTGAGGCCAGATTGAAATCTCGAGCAGAAAGTAATAAATAAATAAACAAATAAAAATTTAAAAGAGGACTGAAAATGGGAGACACAAGTAGAAAAACAATCAGTAAATATCACACAAACTTAAAAAAGATTATTACCCCTGCTTATTGGGTAATCAAATATCACTATCTTATCACTTTCTGCTGACTAGCACAAATTTTATACTTAAAAAATGAAGACAGGAAAGATAAATGTTTATCTGAAAGAAAAATGACTGTAAAAATATTCTGAACGAGCAGAACTGAGTGACACATTTTTGTTCTTTGCATTAAAGTCTTTGAGTATTTTCAATATATTATCAGTATATTTTGAAATATATTTTAACTGACACAACATTACTATTTGCATGTTAGAGTACTACTGAAAAAAAAACCCAAACTAAAATTTGTGTGTAATACATACAAGCAATCTGCAAATACACCCCTTAATTCCTATGCAGCTACCACTTGTCCTTTAATAAATCTTCTTCCAAATGACTCAGTTTCCAAAATATGTTAAAAATCAGTTTCTTCATACTGAGTTCCTTGACTTTAAATACTGAGTTCCTTTAATTTTGATACTTCTTTAGGTGATGTTTGGCTTAATGCTTATTGTAACCTTGAACATTATATGCATAAGGAGTTGGTCAGTTAGAAGTAGTTTCTGTTGACACAGTCCACAGAGTACCTGAGATTTTTTTCACCTTTGCACTACACAATACTGATGAGAAATGGAAGGAAAATATAATAAATACTATACATCACCATAATCATTTTGTATTCAATGACTGTAGCAATCACCATCTACATAGACAGGTATAATCAAAACATAATGAAGTGAAGAAGGAAATAATTTTATCCAAAACAAGGTGGATAGTAATGAATGCCAATAAGACAATGTGATTCATCATTCATGAGTTCATCTAGTTCTCTATTTCTGGCAGACAAAAACGTTCTACAGTAACAGAATTACTGGAGTCGGCTACAAAAGCAACTGCCTATCCTGTCTTCCAGCTATGTTAATATGTAAGTCAGATTTCAGAGTTTGACAGCCAGAAACCAATCTTTCCATGTTGTAATCAGTGGCAAAAGCACTCTAATGGTTAGAGCATTTGTTTGTCATTTTGGTTTTTTATTGTTCTTTCTTTTAATATCCGACATTGCAAACCGGCATGCTCCATTCAATAAAAAAAAACACTGTTTGTAGCAGATTTGGCAGGTTTTCCTATATGATCAAGGAAATAGGAACAGAGAATATCCCCGGTAGAAATGGACTTTCTAACTGCAAAGAACCAAAGTTTTTCTTTTAGTGAAAAGCTTGATGACATGAGGAACACAACAACCAGTTAATGAACAATTTGTAGCATCTTAATAGATTGGCCCACAGTGAGTTTTGGCTCTGGGGAAAATAAATTTGTAAGCACACTTAGCATCTCCTGATAACTCTCTGTATCTACAGCACTTTCTTGTGAGCACAAGTTATGCTCACAATTCATCTGCTGCTCAGAAAACTAGAGTTGCAATACAAAAAGTAGAATGCTTTCATACAGTTTCTTCTCTACATTTACAAATATCATAAAACCTCAATGCAGTTAAGCTTGCAAAGACTGCTTTCCACAGCTCAAAAATCTGGAAAGACATGGATAGTCAGAGACCTCCTTTCCCCAGGAGACATAACTCTCTGTGAGTCTTGTGTGAAATCTTCAGAATGGGTAGCCACCAAATAAACATTGTCACTCTTACTATGCCACAGTTCCTGCACATCCAAGATCACATGCACCTTTGACTGGGCCCTGAGCTCACACATCAAAATATATTGCCTGTTTGGTTGGTTGAGTACTGGGAGACTCTAAGGGGGAGTCTGATACCAGCATTTCTAATAATAGTCTGCATTAGGGTAAATAAGGATCCATTTCATCAGGTTTGAAGTCAGGACTGTGACTTCCTATATTGTTTTAGTATGCTAGGCTATGGCAGCAGCCTGTTTCAAGTCTCACACTGAAGTCCAGCTTGTAGTATCAGCTCAGCTACAAAAGCAAGAATTTTTCCTGTATGGTTAGAAAATTAGCTATTCCAACCCTTAGGTATCCTGAAGAGATTTCATAGCCAGTAGTAAGTAGGCTTCCTAGACTCAGAAAAATGCTACTTGCCTTTGTTCCAGTCTCAAAACCTTTTTATTAAAAACAAAAAACAAACAAACAAAAACCACACAAAAACAACAACAAAAAAAAAAAACAAAAAAAAAAACAAAAACCACTTGTTTTCTTAGGTCTCCTTATTTCTATCAAGACATTGTCAAACTTTTCCTGTTCATTGTTTTCAGAAGGTCTCTCTATTGACTCAGTAAATTTTCTTCAGCTCCAAGAAAACTAGCTGCACAGACCAAGGAACGGGCACATGCCAAAAGAAACTCCTATTAAATCTAACGGAGAAATTTCCTTAAGTAGTTTTCTTCATACTTTTTATGTGCCTGTTCCCCCTTCGGAATTGAACTCTCAATGATTCTTATGGTTCTTGCTCAGTTTCTTTGCAGGGGAAGCACATAAGCCTTCACAGGTATAGCATGTGTGGGAAACAAGTATTGAAAAGTCTATTTCCCACCAAGGAAATAGATCACATAACAGTTATTGATTAGGACAAAGAAAAGCAGAGATACAGGCTAAGAAACAAAAATTGCACAGAAAAATAAAATGTGAACAAATGAACCATATATCTGCAACTACAAATAATATAGCTAGTTCAACCGAGAAAGAACATGTGGCCATCCTGGATTTCCCACCACCTAAGCTAACACACGGTCAAAAATACCAGGGGAATAAAAGAAAAAAAAAAAAAAAGAAGAAAGAAAGAAAGAAAGAAAGAAACAACCAAGAATTTCACATAGCAAACCAGTTTAGAAACAAATAAATGTAAGTGGTAGAGGTAAAAAAATCCAAGACAAATCCATCACGTGTCCACACGAGGTATCCTGTGGCCATAGTTATGCAAGGGTCATATACTTTCAATATGACTAATAACCGATTTAGGTCCTTTGGAGAGGCAGAGTATGGAGGGGTTCAAAGAAGCACCATGCTAAGACTCATGCCTTCAAAGACTCTGTTCTTACTGTCTTTTCATACCATCAGTTTATATTTACATACTCTCTAGCATATTAACCTAAGTTCTCAAGGAAGCAAGGGTACATATCTTACTATTGCGATGTGTTTAAGTCCAAGAAGCTGTCTCTCACCTCAAACACATTGGCATCCCACCTTCACATTTAGTCTGAGTCAAAATGACAATGTTTCACAAGATCTATCCAATTTAGAAACTTAGAGCACATTCCAGCCAAGCACAGAAGAAAAGGGAAAAATTTCTCTCTTGTTGATGATAGAAATTACTTACTATCTTAGTAAGTATAGGTGACTTACAGAAATTTTTCATCTACAGTGGAGTAAAACAGATCTTAATTTTAATTTAAAAGAATTGACAGATCATCTCCTGAATAGAGAAAATGATTTAGGTTGAAGGACAGAATCTTTCTGAAGTTATAGAAGTTTTTTGAGTGCATGCTGGTCATCAGAGCTAAGGACAGTCTTGGAAAGAGAAGAGAAAGGTGTGTTCTCTTCTTCAAAGTGTTTTTTAATTGAGAACCTTTGAAGGATCTTCCCTCAGGAGCTCTTTGAGAGAGGAATTCAACCAGCTCTTTCTAATAATTACCGCTTGTTACACAATGCACAAAAGCCAAAACTTAGGCTGCAATCCGGTCTGAAAGAATACAGGTCAACTAAGCATTAATTACTTCTTTGCTGTATTCCAAGTTAGCATAGTTTATGCATATTTTTTTTCTTTCTTCATCTAAATCTTTCAAAGAAATTTTCATCTGTTTATGAATGCCACAGGTAAAGGATGGTAGGATCAGAGTTTTCTTCTGTGCAATTTTTTTCCAGACGGAAATGTTAGCAACAAGAATTCAGTTGCACCTACCCTCTTTCACTCAAAAGTATCCTTTTTTTTTGTATCAGTTCCCATGTTGCAGCAGGCAAAACTCAGGAAGTTAATGTGATCCTTTCCTGTTCTTCATTCTGTTTTCCTTTAAGAGTCAGACAAAAGCAGTACGGATGAAGAAAGTGGCAAAGGAACTTAAATCACCATCATCAAAAGAAACCAGCAGGGATCTCATTCAGAACACCAATATGGATTAATGAAATTAAAGTAAGTAGTAATAAGAGACCTAGTTTTTCTCACTGCCCACTTCTGACTCAAGTTCAGATTCAGATGTCAAAAAGTCATAAAAATAACCTTATAAACAATATTCACACCCTCTGTGCATTCTTATTATGAACATCTGTTTTAATATCCCCAGACTTCGGAATGCTGGCCCTGAAAAAAACATCTTGCAGTAAGAGATTTAGCAGTGACATGACAGTACTTAAAATAAATAAATAAATAAATAAATTGTTCACACTGAATTGAGTGCCAAAAATGAATATATGTGCCAAAAGTCTCATTAAATTCAGTTGTTTATCTGCACTTTCTTTTTCTTCACTGCTAATGACAAAGATATATGTACATCTTAACAGATTTTTTTTCTTTACTTATCAGTTTGATCTTCCCAACTGATATTTTATATTAGCTAGCACTGGGCATTATATCAATCCCATCATTATCTCAGTTTTAGTGGTGATCAACTATTAGTTGATGATTGAAAATTCATATTAAAATAGACTATAAAACTTTCTCACACAGTAAGATTGAGATATTTTGGTTTTATTCCAAGTAACTCTTTCTGTTTATTCATTTATTTTTTCCTTAATCCTTATTGTCATAACTGATACATGATGGCAAGGGAATAGTCAAAATCAATTTTGCATGTATGAAGATATTTAAGAAAAGAACTGAGTTGCTAGCTATGCACTTGAATTAGTTTCTCATGTCCTTGGGATTAATTCATACTTTCAATGCAATTAGAATATATTTCCGATTGTCAATTGTATTTGAATATGGGCAATGTGCTTCTCAGCTCTTTTAGGAGAGGTAGAGGGACAGACGAATATTCTAACAAAGTATGTAAATCTGTGTTAAAAAAGCAGTTGAATAAGAAACATGATCCTCTGTGTGAATTTGTTTTTATCCTACTTAAACATGATATATTTTCCCTTCTATTGTGAGATTGTTCATCACATTAAAGATCAAATCTTTCTAAAATTTAAAAATCATCTAATTTTTTTTTCACATTTACAACTTTTTAAAAAATGGGTACTCTTTTCAAAGAATCACAGAATTGCAGGCGTTGTAAGGGACCTCAAGAGATCACTGAGTCCAACCCCGCTGCGATAGAAGGTACCATACAATACACCAGGGAGGTGGGCATCCAGCTGGGCCTTGAATATCTTAATAGAAGGAGACTCCATAACCTCTGTGAGCAACCTGTTCTAATGCTCCATCACTCTTACCATAAAGAAATTTTTCCTCATGTTTGTACAGAACTTCCTACTTTCAAGTTTTAGGCCATTACTCCTTGTTTTATTAATATGCGCCATCGAGAAGCGCCTGGCCTCACCCATTTGCCTCCCACCTCCCTTTTGATATTTATAAACATTTATTCTCCAGGCTCTTTATCGTCTTTGTGGCCCTCTGCTGGACTCCTTCTAAGATATCTCCGTCTTTTTTGAACTGAGGAGCCCAGAACTGGACTCAGTATTCTAAATGTGGCCTCACCAGGGCAGAGTAGAGGGGAGGATAATTCTTGTTTCAGATCAAAGAATTAAAGTCAAGCACATATCACCAATAATTTTTAAGTTGTATAAAAAGGGACTGAACTCCATGTCCAGCCATGTGCTTATGCTTGAAATTATGTTTCGTTGGGAAAGCATGCTTACATTTTTTATCAGAAAAGCACTGAAGCTGCAGTAGATATTCTAGCACAATAAAATATTGATATTGGCAAATAATAATATCCTTCACTAGATCCTAACTAAGTTGGAACCGGGGTCCTATAGCACCTGTGACTGAAATCGAGCTATGTAGGAACAAGAAAATTTGGGTGAGACATGTCATGTTCTCCTGGTTTAGAACAAGAATAACTTTCCACTGTGTATTTTCTGAAATGATAAACAGACCAAGACTTGCTGTTGAGCATTTCTATGTGACAACACAACTTCTTGCTTCTACCTTCTGCTGAAAAGTATGTATTGCTAGATTAAAAACAGGAAAAAAAAATTACAATACTTTAGTAAGTGTTGTTAAATACAAAATGCACATTTCCAAAGTTTAGGCATTGCCAGCTTTTAGTAAAGAATAAAATTATTGCTTCAGTAATTTTCACTGGCAACTGAGTTTATAATTGTTACTTGTTAAATACAACGTCTTTAAGAATTTAGATTAATTTCTGGTGTAAGACTATTGGACTATCAGCACTTATGATTCCCATAGTTTTGTGATCATGTTTCCTCTCCTGAGCAGAAGGAAACCTTACATTTAAAAACAATTGCAAGTGATTCTGCAAAGTAAGTTCGTTAGGATAGTGATAAATACCAAAGCAAAGAAGCAAAGAAGAGTGGTTCCCTTCTGAGCTCTCTTTTGTCTTGAATTCACATATCACAGTGATGCATTCTAGCTTTTATAGCTCTGACTGAAAGGAAGCTAAAATTGAAAGAGATTGATCCAGTGGAAGAAGACCACTTCTGTTTATCAGATTTATGTCTCGCTTGTGTTACCATCAACTTACACTTTTTACACTCTACAGATTCAGTGAAAACAAGAATGAAAACAACAGAAAACAACCTGTCTCCACTGCCAATACCTCAACACTTCCTTTCTCTTTTACTTTCAATGTTTCCTCAGTGTCACAAGCATAAATATTTTAAAATTCTTTCCTAGCACAAATCAAGTGTCAGAACAAAGCTCCTGAGGCAATCATTCAGCACACTAGGACCTACATGCTACTCCTCCAGAATAATTTTTAACCACCTCATTGCTCCTCAAGAATAAGATTTCAAAAACTGGCAGAAGAAGTAACAGTTATGATATGCTTAATCTATTATATGAGCAGAATAGGTTATTTCATGGTCTTTTCTTCCTGGAATACCATTATCCAGCAGTAAACAGAGTCTCAATAGCAGAATAATTAGTGCATCACACTTTAAGAAGACTTACTGCCTTGACCTGGAGGCATAAAGCAAATCAGTAAAATACAGATAAACATTTTGATTCCTTTTCAAGCTTTATAGAAATACCTGTTGAGGTGCTGCATGCATTTGGATGATACTTTCCAGTGTCTTTTCTTGGAGATGCCTGCATGGTATAAAAGCAACTATGTAAATGTCCTTAGACTTCACCTTGCACAATGACTCTTTGAAGACCAAAGAGATTTTAAAGGGTAAAGTGATCAAAGTTTTTCCCAGACAAATTTTCAGCTTCCCAACAGATTTCAGCTTTTGCAAAGGCACATCCAGCCTGTTAGGGCTGCCCATAGCAGCTCAGGGGCCCTCACAGCATGTGTCATCCCACCACCACATCAGGAGTAGGCAGCAGGGTGCATGGGCACTGGGCACCTGGGCACCTCGTTGGAGTTGGGGCAAAGCTGAAGCGAGTCCAAGACCTGAACAAAAACAAACAAACAAACCAACAAAAACAAAACCAACAACAAAAAAAGGAAAATAGGAACCCAAGCCAAACCAACTTCTTCCTTCTTAATATCTTCTTTCTTACACCTAATATCTTATTATTCTTGTGCCAGGATCATTGTCCATGAACTAAGTGTGTGCTGCTTCTTGAATTTTAATATTTTTAATGTAAAATTTAGCATCGTACAAGTATATAGATATTTAAAGACACATTATATATATATATATACATATATATATAAACAGATAATAAATAAATAAAGGTAGCTAGGAAACAGATCATAATACACAACTTGAGCTGCTTTGAGAAATCTTTTTGCCCTTATTAGTCATTGGTCTATTACTATTTTAAGTTGGTCATAACTAGTATTAAAAAGGAAATATACCACACTTTCCTTCTTCAAAGACTAAAATGTGTCTGTTCAGAGTTTTTTTATGAAGAAGTAATGACTGAAACAACACATTTAACCTTGAGGAAGGGTAAATGATGCAAAGAACATAGTGTTTCTTTCCAAGAAAATAGTATTTTTTATATGTCTTCATAAAGACTAATCCTTGCTCTTCATGCCCAATAGCAACATGACTGGTCTGAAAAGAGGAAAGATTACACTACTTAACAAGATATGAAGTTGAAACTAGCTTTCAGAACATAGGGGAAACTGAACAGAATAAAAAGAAATTGTGGATGTGGCTGGACAGATGGGTAAACAGAGAATCTATCTGTATTTTTGCGATCTCTGCTCTTAAAATAGGCATACAGGTCTCACCCTTCTTGCTCAATACATGCTTTTCCCTGTGGGAGAGCATATTGGCGCAGCTTCCATGCATGTCACATTACCTGTCTAAGGATTTCAAGAATGAAAAGGAGAGGCCAGTGGCAACTTCTGAGCTTCCAGCATAGTCCGGACCCTTAGAAACAAGACAGAAAACCTGTTGTGAGTTGAATAAGTCCTCTCAGATACCTATGACTTTTCATGTCAAAAATGAATCAATTGTTTCTGTATGACAAATATGGTTGTCATAAAAACAGCTCCAACAAATTATTTTACATTTTATATCCTACATCCTCGTGCTTTTGTTCTAAGTTCATAATGAAGCAATCCCATAAATAAATAAATAAATTCTCATCTAAGCACATTGTGTGTGCTGTAATCAATGTGAGATCATGCAACACCCACTTATAGATCTGTTTGAAACAGAGAACAGCAATTTTTCAGTCAGATAATATAACACATAATTCTTAATGGAAGAATGGCTTCAAATTCTATGAACTGGAGTCATCTAAAACTGTGATACAGGTTTGAGAAGACAGTAGTACTTAATAGCCAGGTCATTCTTCCACTGTATAAGTACTCTACCCACTAAAAATTGTCATTAAAAAATAATGACGTTAGTCTTAGAAAGCATATTTTGTGTACAGTTCAGTTCTATCTCATTTTCCAGAAACAGTTCTAAGTACAGCTCAGAGGGAAACAATTCTTTCTGTGAATGGAGGAACAGCTATGGGAAGGGTAATACTGGATTGGAAAGACCTATGATTTCTGACACAGGCTGGATCATAAGGCACTACACTGGCCAGACAGTTCCAGGCACATCATTCTTAGCATGCTGCTTGCCAGGTAACTTAGCTCCCCTCTTCTACTGTAGTTAGAAATTAGATATTTCATGCAGTATTCTTCCTTAGTGAAATAACAAATCAGTATTTAAATATACTATCACGCTAGCAACAGCACAGCAAGTATCTAGTATATTACTTTCTTATTCAAATTACCACCCTTCTTAGAGGCTTTCTATTTCAACAGGCTGCATCTTCTATCTTACACAAAAAATAAATCTTGACTTTGAGCATGATACTCATTTAAAATTAAGGAGTACAGATCAGCATTTTTTTCCTGAAGTCTAACAAGAAAGGAATGTTAAACCTATTGCAATATTCCTTGTGATCCTCTTAGCAATTGTGACAAAAGAAATCCTGGTAAAAACTATCATTGCAGAAAATACTAAAATGAATGGAAGGGGACAAGAAAATATTCTACATATATGAAATAATTAGTAAGGTAAGTGCTATAAAATTTACTTATAGTTACCTGGAGAAACAACAGCTATTCTGGAATCATCTGTAATACTGTGTTTAACAGATTGTTAAATATCTTACAAACATGTTATTTGTCAAATAACACAGGTTATTAGCGTACTATCACATATCACGTATTATCACATGCAAGAACTGCATGTGATAAACACTGTTTTGGAATTTAGAAGTACATTCTGGCACAAAATTTCACAAGCAGTGTTAAACACTGATTAAGATGTTCCAATAAAATTCTATTTCAAACAAGTTATTTGACAAGTAACATACTTTTAAGTTATACTACAATCAATTTAATTTCTTACAGTTGTGTAATACAGCATCCTCTATCCTTTAAACACAAGTTTCATCTTTTCTCCCTTTCACATTGACATATTTGGATCTGTCAGAGCTGTGTACTGTTAAATCAATAGAATTCATGTCATGAGCTTATAGCTTGACTATACAAAGAATAACTGTTACGTATGTGGGTGCAAGTGTGAGAGCACAAGTTAGCAGGAAGATCTTTGGGTGTAACAGGAAAAGATAAAATGGTTGATGTGATACTTATCTTATGATGCATCATATTATTATCTATCTATCTCATTATCTTATGAGTTGTTTTTCATGCTGTAAAGTAGTTCTTGCAACACACTCATGCACTTCATCTTCTATGGCCTCAAGGAGGTTTTTTTGGTTGTTGTGGATTTTTCTGTGGGTTTCTATTTTGTGTGTATTTCTGTTGGTATTCAGCGGTGGGACTAGATGATCTTGTAGGTCCTTTCCAACCCTGTGATTCTATGATTCTGTGATTCTTTTGTTTTCACAACTGGTGAAGACAGCAATTCTTTAACACATTTAGTTTAAAAAATTGATAACTTTTAACTCTGTTTTCAATTAGTTAGAATTAAGTAATTAAGTGGTTAAGTTCAATTCTAAGTGTAACATTGGTTAGTTTACAGTGCTTCCTTTGAAAGATATCTCTCCTTTTAAAGAAACCCTGCTTTTCTCCTGTTTTTCGTCATCATTGCCCCATCATGCAGTTACACACATAGAGAAAAAGCATACTTTCAGTGACAGTAAGGGAAGGAGTACAGAGAAATCTACAACAATTATGTTATTAGTGGAGTGTTTTCAATTTCCAGAAGAACTCTGACTACAAAACATAACTTTTCTATTCATAGGTAAAAATTGATATAAAGATTAATGATACCCCACAATGACTTTCGTGACAAACAGCTGTTTCCTGCTACATCTCAGAATTGTACCTGAATTGGGAGCAAATGCTGTATGCAGTAAAACAAATTTCTGGGGACTCAACTTGTTTTCTGTTTGCCTCTTTTTTTATCCCTTTCCTCCTGGGTATATCTAAGCTACATGTACATACAGATTCAACTATATCTAATGATACAGATATATGTATCTAGCTGGTTATGTATATTTAGCTATAAAATTCACAAGATGGCTTTTAGTACTGGTATACTTGATAATCACGGGAAATAAAACATTAAAAACTATTAAGCATCTCCAGCTTGCTAATATTAATTGAGTTCATAAACTAAGGAGGTCGATAGGTTATAGCCACTCATAGCACTCTTGTTGCAGCTTTCACAAGAAAAAAAAAAAAAAAAAAAGATCCTTAAACAGCAGGAGGGAGAGACAGACAGAGAGAGAGAATGAGAATATCAAGCTTCAGAGGACTTTTAACTTTCATTATGTTAAGGATTTTGTTCTGTTAATTTATGAAGAATCTTTACAATTTCCTAAATACTATGGCCATAAATTTATAAAAACTGATTGAAAATATTCACGCTGGATGTGGCTCTTGGCAGCCTGGTCTAGTGGTCAGGGACCCTGCCCGTGGCAGGGGGGTTGAAACAGTGATTTTTGAGGTCCTTCTCAACCCAGGTCATTCTATGATTCCATTCTATATAAAGAGAATTCAGTCTGGGTGAAAGCAGAGGAAACATTTTCACAGACTAACTCAGAGAGAAGCCCTACAGTTTTATGAACAGCCAAAACTGACCCCCCCCAAAAAAAAAAAAGTGTCATTATATACAGTGTAAACTTTATAGGTGAACGGATAAGTTTGCATTCAATATCAACCTAATAACAGAAAATAAGATATCCTGTGCCTCAGAATAGGTAGGAGTTTCAGTTTAGATTTTGAATATCTGCAGGAAATGAGAATTGTAATTGTATTTTTCTCTGTGTCACTTAAAAATGAAATCGGTTCAAGTGTGCTGCTTAAGACTTGATTGGACTTTAGGGATTGAACTGTGATAAGAAGGTAACCTTAACTGTAAGAAACCTGCATTTGAATTTAAGACACTGTGTGACCAAGAGTGGCTGAAACATAACAATAACTGATAGATTTCCATTATGCCCTTATCTATGGCACTGAAATGTTAAAATCCTAGTGACATCTTTAGTGAAACAAAGAGATAAAACCTTTCAGTGACTGAGACGGGATTGTAGCGGATTAGATTTAGTTTAATAATGATGTGAAGCTTGATCAAGTTTTGAGAGGAAAACTTGGGAGATTTATCTTGTTGTTCTGTGGTAGTGTATTATTTATATAATGAAAGATTTAGCTCTGCTGAATGGCAGTTGCTAAGGAGCACTTCAAACTAAAAGCTCTGAAGAAGAAAGGATTTTGCAAAACAATTTATGAGATTTCTATCGATCGATATATTTAGGTGGTAAGACTGATGCATTCAGATAACTTAGCTGCTCTTCCATCCACAAAAAAAAGTAAGGAAAGTTCCATTCCAGTCGAGTGGTTTGAAAAATACCACTCAAATGTCTTGCTCTGAAATGTAACAGGACTACAATGAAATCTACCTGGTGAAAATTCTCTTCTGATTGAAGACACTCACAAGTCATCTGCCTCCTGTCTAATATTTCTTTCTCTGCATATTTTCCTCGTGGCTCAGATACCTAGTTAAGGCTTTCAGTGGCAACAGAAAATCCCAGTCTTCAGCCAGCTTCAAAGACATAGGCAGGAAGATGAGTCTGTTTGTAACCAGAACTGGAGAGAGACATCATTTCCTGGGCACAAGCTCTCCATCTCCTTCTCGTTGGAAACGTGCATTTCTCTCTCCCTCTCTCCGTTTCTCTGATCTTCCATATTCATACACTTAACAAACACACTAATACTGCAACATGATTGAAATGACATAGTCAACAAGCTCAGAATTTTCTGCTTTCAAGTTCACAGCGTTGAGACTTCTAACATATATCAAGCAAACAAAGAGTGTTTCTATACTGGTTTATTATTTCTATATTAGTCTATTTTTTTTATCCCTATGAACACCTTCTTACAATAACAATATTAAAATTCACTTTAAATTGATTTGCCAAATCACTGTTTTTCTTTCATGCTGTTATTATTGTTGTCTGTTTGCTTTTTCTTTGTGTATGTGATTTAGACCAGATCATCAACTCTCACAAATATGTATCCATAACAACAGACGGCATAGGTAATACATAGGAGCAGGAAAGAGGAGGAGAGAGAAATGGAGAGGGAAGAAGAAAAAGAACTTTTTTATTAGCCAGGCAATTTCTGAGTGTTACCAAACTTTTAATGCTACGGTAGTGTTCCTTAAGTATACAGTATTTGATAGTGCAATAATAAGGTTTTTGGCATGGCCTCTTTAATCCTTGGCAAATTTGGTAAAAAATTTCTTGTTGCATTGTCTTCTGAATTATATTTTTTTGCCAACGTTTTAAAAGTAAAGTTGCATAGATAGCATATATTTGAAATCTTTCACTTGTTGTTTTGTTTGTTTTTTATATTTATTAAATTATATTTGGTATGCAGTTGCTGAGCTGTTTTTTTGTTTTTCCCAACAATGTCTATTGTTTCCAAAACATAAGGATATTTGATGACTAATAACACATTCAAGAAGAATTCAAGATACAAGAGCTTTCAGATGTAGTGTTTCACACTATGTCTCTGGAATTTAACAGCATTCCAGCAGTAAGATAACTATATACTGTATATATTTCTGTATGTATGTATGTATGTATTTAAGAATACTGGAAGATTTATTTTTGCATCGTTTTTTTTTTTGTTGTTGTTGTTGTTCGTTTGTTTTTTCCTTCTTTTTGCATCATTTATTTAATCAGTTCTGTGCGCTAATTTGTTAGAATACAAAAATGTTTTGGGTTTAAATAAGGAACATTTGTTCCTGAGGGCAAATCAAAAGAGACTTGATGCAAGAATAAGAAACCGGACTCTTTGATTTAAATTTGACTAAAATAATATGTTATGGCTAGTCCTCTTTTCTAATCTATGTCACACACGAAACTGAGAACTGAAGTATTAATCCAAGTCCTTCCAAATCACAAGACTTTAAGGCTGTAACTGGTCAATTTTCAATAGACATCAAAATCATCCAAAATTCAGAAGTACAGTTTGCACCCATGGTTCTTTCAAACTTTTTTCTTCTTAGGGTTTCCTTCTTTATTTATGATAAGCAGTTATTTTACTTTAAGCTATGACATTTTTTTTTCTGTACAGCCAGGGAGAAATTAAGACAAATTTTCCACTTTCATGAATGCAATTTACATAAAAATTGAATACCCCTTGGATAGTGGCATATATTTAGGCCACTCTGAACCTCCTGTTTATTTCTGTGGAAGCTACAGCAGATACTAAGATCACAACAGCATTATTTTTCTTGCCAGTGATGAACACAAGCCTGAATGTTGTGCTTGAAAACATCTGCATGTCCATCTGGAACGTGGCTCATCTTTCACACTGCAGTCACCACTGCTGAAATGCACTACCCACCACCTCACTATGATCATATCCACTGTTTGGTATCCATAAGTATTCAGCATGCATTGATGAATGTCAACAGGTACACTTTTTTCTGCATGGTGTAATTGAATTCAATACCTTTGCTTCATTCACACTTCCATGTCAGATGCCATTCTGTCAGACTGTCCCTCTACTGCCATCTGTCACACAGCAACAAAATGTGATGGGATATTAGATAGAGGTTCAGTCTCTACTACTGTACCACCAACATCCGCCTCTGATGTTTCAGGCCAACATATTAACATAGGAGGCATTACTTTCAGAGCAACCTTCATATTTAATTGTGATTTGAATAGTTTCAAGGTAAAGAAAAAAAAAAAAAAAGAATCAAAGAATGTGTCAGTCTTTTCATCTTAGTTTCATAAAAAGTAGGGTTTGTAAGTCCGGGTAGTGTGCATCAAATTCAATTAACTTAAAGGAAAATGAACACAGTTTCTAGTTACTGAAATAAAGTTTCTATGCACAGTCTAAGATCCCTTATATTTGATACAAATACCATGCGTGTACTTTTGGATAAGCTTCAGAAAAAAGAATGTGGTATAAAAAGAAAATCTTGTGCAAACAAAATAAATATTTTTGAGTTTCTCAGAATTTATATTAAGAAAAATGGTATGAATTTTATAGCAAGGACATAAAAGAATAGTCAGAGATGATAGTTTGGATTACCACTTCCTTTGCTCAAAAAAAACCCCACCCTTTATTCTGCTATGCATCATTGACCACTGTCAGTTGCATATAGTGTCATTGGTTTGACTCACTATATAGCATAGAGAATACTAGCACAGCCTGCTGAGAGGAGAATACCAAAATATGCGTGGAGTAGGAAACAATCGTTGCTGCAGTCACATGAAAAGCATCCACATTGCTGTTGTAACAGAATGTAACATACATTGCTGTAGAGTGACTGAAGTGGCCAAATCTTATATAATATTAAATGAGCTCTGCAGTAGCTTGAAAATAACTGTTCAATTACACTGTTGTGGCCATGGTATGTTAGAATACTCTGATTATTATTATTATCTTTTATTTTTTAATAGCATTCCTTCCATGTTAAAAAAAAACAACAACCAAACAAACAAAACATAAAACAACCAGAAAACAAACCCAAAACAACACTATCATCTGGTAATTAAATGACGATAGTATTCTCAAAGGTACACAATTCTTCTAAATATAGGATTTCTGCCAAGAATGTCTCGGAAGTCTTAGCTCTATAGATGTTGTTTGCCAAGCTGATGTGATTATTCTCTCACTGTTTCATTAATTTGATGTGTGAGAAATAAATATTTGCTGTGCAATTAACTGGAGATTATTATGGTCTAATGGAACTCCCTCATACAAACAGATGTTCACCCTTTAGATGCATAGAAAGCACATCAGCAATTGGTAAATAGAATGAAGCTGTGGGGAAAATATTGTGAAAGGCATTTGATTGGTGAACAAAATTGATGCTCATGTAATAGTATTGGATTCACTTAATTGAAGTAGTGGGGAAAAACAAACAAACAAACAAACAAAAAAACCAGTTACCATACCATGTGCAAATATAATATTTGCCAAAGCTGTGGAAATTGTACTGAAGGTACAGACAGTAAACGAATGTTTGTTTTTTGTTTTTTTGTTTTGTTTTGTTTTGTTTTTAAATACATGCTCCTTTTCTCAGTCTCAGATATTTATCTTATGTGTACAATATTTTATACAACTAGATACATTTCTCTGTTTCATAGAACAGCTTGTGAAAAAAGACACTGAAAATTATCAGCTGAAAATTAGCTTGGACTCATGGTCTATCTCTTCTAAATTCTGCACGTATTCTATATTCATGCTAGCTAACACCACTGGTTGAAGACTTCCTACAGTATGATCTCTTTCTCAGTAGAATAATTGAACATTGCTCAAGGAACCAACCAAAGAGGTAAACTGCGTCCAATTCAAGAAAAAATAAAGATAGAATACAGGTAGAACAAATTATTATTATTATTATTAATAATAATAAAATGTGTCAAAAGGAAAATCCACATTCCCAGGTAAAAAAGGGTGCAATGTGGTTTTTAACACTTTATTTCTGAAACTTATTTAAATGTTTCTTTTTTTTTAAAATGTTATTGTTGTTTTGATTTTATATATATATATATAAATAATATATATATATTAAATATATATATATTATATATATATATATATATATTTAATACCAGCCACTATGATAGGAAGTTCCTTGAGAGTCTGTAAATGCAAGAACAGATTTTCCTTAAGACAGAAAAATAAATTCAAATTGCAGCCAAAAACAAGATACAAAAGATAAAAAGCCTCATGATTCTTGAGAATCACTTTAATTGCTTTTATATGGAGATTCACTTGTGAGACAATTTAAAATACCAAGTTATATTAAAACACTAAACTATGTAATGAAGAGACTCTGAACTTTGATCTTAAGGTTCCAGTTGGTATACATACTTTAATATCAATTTTGTTATCAGCGCTCTTCAATATTACTATGAAATGAAACTGAAAGTAAATAAATGCATTAGAGAAACATTCTGGCTTTAAAGGTCATCATTCAAAAGAAAAACGTCACAAAAATCGATGATCGCACACTAGTAGAGAAAGGAAAAGTGTATAATTTCATTCTCACTGTTCAAAAATTGCAGTTAACTTTTTCATCAATTCTGCAGTGACTACCTTGTGTCCTGAAGGATTAAGTAGATCAAGAAATACGTGTGTGTTAGTTTAGTTAGATCTATAGCCTGCAGAAAGTTTAAGCGAAGGTTTCTGTTTTGTAAACATATGCTCAATCACACAAGGCACAGATTCCTGTGCTTGTAGGAGTCTAGAAAGGTGGGAAATATTTACTCTTTATAAAATGCACATCTAATTAGTGATAGAATAGGTTTCTTCTGTAATGTGCCTAATGAATAAATGTCAAATATGAATGCTGAGACAAAAGCATGAAAATACAGAAAGAAAATAGATAAATAGAGCAATAACGGGAAAAGTACTCACTGGATGTCTTCATAACAATAGGGCCACAAAGAAGTTCAGAGGGCTGGAGCACCTCTCCTATGAAAAGTTTGAGGGAGTTGGGTCTGTTTAGCTTGGGGAAGAGAAGATTCTGGAGAAACCTCATTGTGGCCTTCTGGTACTTGAGGGAAGATTACAAGAAGGAGAGAGACAGACAGGGACAAGGGGTGAATGGTTTTAAACAAACAAACAAAAAAAAGAAAAAAAGAAAAAGAAAAAGGAGATTTAGGTTACATGTTTGGAAGAAATTTTTAATCAGAGGGTGGTGAGGCGCTGGCAGAGCTGCACAGAGAAGCTGTGGTGCCCCATCCCTGGAGGCACTCAAGGCCAGGTTGGAGGGGGCCCTCGGCAGCCTGAGCTGGTGGGGGCAGCCCTGCCCATGGCAAGGGGTTGGAACTAGATGATATTTAAGGTCCCTTCCAACCTAAACCTTTCTATGATTCTGTGATTCTATGAATACAGAAGATGTTCAACATCCTCCTTATTACATGCCTTCTCTTGTAAATTCTCACATTGCCAGCCATGAGAGATTCTTCCAGAAATTTCACCTTAAAGTACAGTACAGAACACAGATATCAAGCTTTTATCCAGATGTAGTTATGAGCATATTGTGTTATTTCCCAAATACTTCCAATAGGTAATTTCATGGTAAGGGAAGGAAATCTAAACAGAAAATTAGTCCTGGATCTCAACATCAGAGGTGTCGCAACTTACAAGGCAACTCATGAATTGTTGCTTTTCTCCTTCTACTTAAAAATACTGGTAGCAGTGGAGCAAGACTTACGTTTCAGCTCCAAGTACTCGTAACATTTTTCCTTGGTGCTTTTTTGGTGTTGCTCTGGGTTTTTGCACACCCTGGCATTTTCAGTGACACACATGAAATGAGTGAGTGTGAGCATTCAGAGCTTCTCAGTGAGCACCTTCCAAGGAGAGTTTCCTTTCCCGGCATTAAGCTTCTCTGATCTGTACCTTGAGCTGAGTTTAGCTACAGGATTAAAACTAGATCTAGAGATGTCAGAAGCACTAAGGAGAAATACCACTGGTAGTTACTCTGTGAGAAGTGACAGAGGAACAACTTTTTCCATCATAACTAAATATTGCAGTAAGGGATCTTCCATAGCCAACAGCAGGCAGCAGTATTTCCACCAGGGATTTATGGCCCCTTGTGAGAGTGGCACATTTGGTTTTGACCATGCTTCTGAAATCAGTCAGAAAGAGCACTAGATCTGAACAGAGCTAAAGTTTCAGTTGCTAGCAAGAATACTGTTGATTCAATCTTCTCTATGAAGACATACAAAAACAGAAACTTGGCTTAAGCTCTACATTAAACTAAAGCGATAACACTGTAGCTTCTCCAGAATCAGAATCTCACTTAGAGGCAATTTGCAGAGCATACAGTATTCTCACAGCAAGTGTTTCAAATGATGCAGCATAGGTACAAGGATGTGGAGAGTTTAGAGGGAACCTGTGCCTGAAGCACTTCTTTCTGCAAAGAGTAAACTGGTCCAATAATTTGCTATGGCTGTTGTCACAAAATATTACAGTTTATCACCAGAATGTCTTCACTGATAAAAGGTCTTTTAGATAAAGAAGTGCAGACAAGATATTAATGTTAGGAAATATAACACAGTTCCCTTTGTAAAAGTATTACGCCACTCAAGACAATGCAAGATTTTGTGGTAGAGCCTGTTATGATGAAGTGGCCACAAAACCAATATTTCTTCTTAGGGAAAGATAAATCTTTGGTGTCTTTTTAAGCAAATCTATCCTGCCAACTGTAAAAACAGATAGTCTAGCCAAAGGATCAAAGGAATACTTACTCATTTAGGGCCCCAAAGAGGTTGGTTAGAAAGGTGTTTCTTTCGAGGATTTCAGGGACATGTCTGTTTGCTTTCTGTTTAAAGTTGTTGCCATAGGGAACTATGTACCTCTCATAACTCAATTGCTACTAGTAATAAAACAACAGCTGGGGGCAGGCTGTCAACTGGATAATGTTGTAACAGACAGTACTAGAAACCATTAGGATTGCTGCAGTGATGATCAAAAGAAATACTGAAAAAAAAAAAAAAAAAAAAAGTAGTAAAAATACCCAAAACATAATTGTTTATAATCAGTGACAACAGCATTACTCTAAGATAGGTAATGGGCAGTGGGTATAGGGCTGAACTGAAATTACGGCGAGTGGAAATTTTGTCAAAAGGCAGCATTTTGGAAATTATTTACCATCTCTTGACCTGCTCTGGCAAGTCATCCTCAGAAAACTTGGTCAGTCTGACATCAACCCCTTGCACTGAGAAGCTTCTCTTAAGACATATCAAATCTTAACCATTTAACCTTGTTTTTCTAGCTCTCGGAGTCAAATTTCACATATCTATAATGAAAAGTATGACTGCATACTTAACAATATTTGAAAAGTTAAACACTTTTTCCAATTTCATCACAGAAGAGAAAATGGAAAGATTAAAAAGCTTAAGACATTGTTTTCCCTTAATGCACTGTACAGACTTCTGACACAGAGGTGAAATTGAACTTGCTACATTCTTCAGCAGTTGACTCTAGTAATTTCAAAGTGATTTGTCAGTTCTCCATCATCCATAATACATTTTACACTTGCCTCACTTCTACCTCTCTTTCTTTCCTTCTTTTTCTCTTCTTTTCTCTTCAAATGCTTTTGGGAGCATAAGCATTACAATTTAACTGTAGTGCTAACAATTTTAAACTTCCTGGTCTTATATTTGCTAACTTAACAGTCTCCTCCCATCCCACAAAATGAATAAATAAAATCTGTATAATTTCAAATTTAGGTGGAAAGTAGACTTGATGACAGTAACAGGTCTGTTAGAATACAGACTTAGATTGGTTTCCCCCAACTACATATACAACTTTGTTCCAGTAGAGGCTACGTGTGAGCTTTGGACACCATTAAAATGAAAACTTCAAGAGACATGAAAAGATTTTCTCTCTTACACTTCTGCAAACATTCAAACAGAACACAACCATCTCATGCAAAGTACAAAATGAAATTGAAACCTGAAAAGGAGAAGGGGGGAAAAATACGTGAAAATATTATCTTCTTTTATCTTTCCTACTTTCCCCACTCACCCCTTGCATTATAAATTATTGACAATGAATGTATTAGCCACCTTCGTTACTAAATGTAACATGTTATAATGTTACTAAATGTTGTTACAGAAAAATTGAATAATTCCTAATTTTCCTTTTCAATATCAGGATTTGCAAACAACGAAGTATCTATGCCTCAGTTTCTGAAATGTTGATGATGAAACTATCAGTGATTATCTGCTAATGGAAAACATATGTGTGCTCATCACAGACAGAAGATCCCACAAGAGAGATAAATACAATCAGCACATCATATTCTCCATTCACCGTCACCCTTCAAGACTTCAGTGTACCTTCCTCAAAGGCTCAGAAGTTTTATTAAATTGGATTCTGAAACAGTTTCCCTTCTAACTACCAAAACAAGACCATGTGATAGAGAATCGAGCCTTCTGTTTTCTGGTGCTCTGAAGCATTACGCTAAGGAGAAAAGTGCAGTGTTTCCTTTTTGCTTAATATCATGCTTAAAACCAGAAGATAGCCAGTAAATGCTCTTCAGAATGGTTAATAATGCTGTGAGTTTTATAGAAAGGGGAAACATTTGTATTTTTACTGATTCAAATGGTTCTAAAGTCATTTTAAGCTTGCCAGAGCAGGGAGTTGCGTATGAGAGGTCTTCCATTACATTAATACACTTTCATAATGAAACTCCAGTCCCTCTTTCCATCTGAAGATGCTCTAGCAACTTGCTGTTATGATGCACAAGTTGCAGTATCTTCCATTTTGCTGATTGTGTTTGTGAATGAAGGTTGCAGTGGGCGCTTCTTTTGAACTCAGCCACATTGGACTACATTGCTCCCAGATTGCCTGGGCCATTAAAGGGATTATCTTTTGTAGAAAGAGATTTAGATTAAATCACTGAAGTATTGGAAAAGAAATATCCAAGCCAAGATTCCTGCATTTCTACTGCCATTTATTACCTGAATAAACTCAGAAGGTTTTGAAAAACTATCCTTTTGACTCTTGTTTTTAAGCTTTGTCCTTATTACACTGTAGCAGACTGGGAAAATTAAGCCTAAATACTTTTTAAGGATTAAGTCACGTGAAAACTGTTTATTTCCAATAGGAAATTTAAGAGACTGAAAAGGAATTGTGCTAAAGAAAGGTAAACTTTCACCACAATCAAAACAAATAAAAATTATTTCATAAAAGGCAACATTTTACACAAATGCAAGAAGTCTGGCAGTTTCCTGGAAATCTTGTGTTTTCAGGAGTGGATTAAATGTAACGTTAAATGTTTATACTGGCCAGTAAAAATGTTTTCTCACAGATCTCGGGGCATCACTTCTAACAGTACTGCTCTTTGTATTTACCTATTGTCACTTGTCTTTTAAAGTTAAAAGAAAAAATAGAACTCAGTAGACAAATACCAAAAACCATTAGGTTTAGTTGCTTTTCATGCATTTTCTACTAACCTTAAAAAAATAAGGAAGCAAATTAAAAAGACTGAGTTTTATCTCACCAATCACTGCTGGTAAGGTATTTTCACTGTTTGTTTCACAGTATAACACGTTTGTGTTTTCTGATTGTTTTCTGATTAATATAAGACCCAACTATTTTGCGGTTTTATCTCACATGTAAGAATCGGAATTACCTCCTGCTACATCATTTGTTTCCCAGATTGCTACTGGCTTCTCCGCAGGGATAGAAGACAGCAATTTAGCTGCTTTATTATTAACACCTGTGGTTTTTTTATCCTGAGAATATGCTATGTTCATGACAAAGTCATATTAATTTTCATGTCCTTATTTTCAAAAGGGTACTTTATTTTAGAAGAAGGTGGAAGACTGCCAACACTGGAAAATCTTCATCGTATTTATTAAAGGAAAAGGAAAAAGATAAAGTCTCACTGTGGTAGCACAAACTTTCATGAATCACACTGCTAATATAATCCAATTATGAGTTAACTTTATTCTCCAACACTAATGATTTTTTTTTTTTTCTCAATTTTTAATCTCTCTCAAAGGAGTTAACAAAAAGTTATTGTTATAAGCTCCAACTTCTGGATATATGGACAGATAGCTGAAGTTTTCCCATGCCACCAGGGCATTCATTTACATAATTATTTTAAAAACTCATTTTTCAATTTTTTAAGAGTGGAATCTGGAGATCTTGCTTCTCAAAAGCTAGTCTGTTTTCTTCTTCTTCATTTCCTCGTGATATCTGGAAAGAGGAAAACAAACAAACAAACAAACAAAAAGAAAACAATTATGTGAATTACAAGGAGTCAAGAAGCTCTAAGTGAGAGGGGGGGGGAGGAAAGGAAAAAAAAAAAGTGGATATTTATTCAACAGCTGGAAATACATTTTTGGATCTTTAAAAAATAGAATATTGTTAATGACAACACAGATTTCTAGTTTGAGATAAATCAAAATAAAGTATCTAAATGATATTTGTTTCACCATTTTTTTGTTACTGATTGCAGCACTGCTGTAAGGAATCGAAGCCTTCAGTCTCTTACAGTAAACAATCCCTACCAGATAATTTCATTTGTGCAGCTGTCAAAAACAAACAAACAAAAAAACCCCAACAAAAACGCAACCAAAGACGCACACACGATGTGTTATTCTCTGTTTAATATTTCTTTACTATTCCTTTCCTCCTTTAGTTTCTATTCCTATGTGTGAAATATAGGTTCTGTAGAGATAGATAGTTCTCTAAAAGTTCATGCTTTGATGTATGAGTAAAATATATATCGCAGTAATGAAAGTAAATGGGATTGAAAAGGCATCAGCATCAGGCTCTCAAAGTTGAAATGCTTATCTTGTTCAACCCAAGTCCAACAACACTGACATAAGTGCCACAGCAAGTAGCTCTTCAACGTACAATTGTATTTCAGACTTACATCCTCCCCCAAAGGTTTGTGAAGTTAACAGCTTATAAACCAAAACCTGTGTAAAAATCTGTGGCTTCATCACTGAACTGATTTCCCAGTGGGAACAGAAAAAACACAAAAAGTCTTTTCTTTGCACTAGCTGCCTTTAGATATCTGTGTGGATTTTAAAGTTTCGATATTGATATATAAAGGATAAAATTGTTCTGTTTCTGTCTATCTAATAAATTCCCTCAATTTAGGAGGGAATAGAGTATTTCCAGGCCAGAGGGCTGCCATCAGTGTGCTTCTCAAACTTCAATGCAAAAGAGAGCAAAGGAAATGTGGAGAGAGAGGTGAAGATGAAGAGTCAAGAGATGTTTTAACTCTGTAATAGCTTGATTCATACTGCACACCATGTTGCTTTCTGAAATGCAGAATTCTACCTTGTTAAGATGAGGAAGATTTGCAGCTTTTCATTTCTCATGCAAGCTCTGTACAATATCAGGAAAAAATATTTTCATTACAGCATTTTTGAGATCGCTTGAGACCTGGTCATGTGGGTTAAGACTCCTCTGAACATGTGTGAAGTACTGGCATGAAGTTATAGCTAAATCTCAAAAGCACATACATGATTAGAGAAACTATGGATTTTTCACATTTGGGTATGTCCAGGACCAGAACACTGAGCTTCTGTGTTGGCTTTGGCAGAAGTATTTTGATGTATTAGGTAAGGATGCATGAAGCCTGCCAGAATGCAATGTTACTATCTTGCTTGGGTCATTTGTTAAGCATTTAACTACTATTTGCATCTCTCCATGCTAAATTCAAGAAAAGAAATCCCAGGAAGAATAAGTAATATATACTCTAGACTCCACTCCTCAGTAGGTCAAACGAAATATTCCATAGACTTGAGTGGATAACCTGGCCACATCTCCTTTGATTATAATGGCAGCTCAAACAGCCTCAAGGTTTTTCCACTCATACATTAAGAGTATGGAAGCCTCCGGAATTTGAAAGAACATTTCACTGCAGAGCTAAAACGATCTCTGTATGTGGACACACCCAGAAGAACAGGGAAGTACTAGCCGGTTTCCTCATTCCTATACACAGAAAGTCTCAAATTCCCGATCTCCAACTAGTCAGATTAATTCAGAAGTTTAATAAAGTTAGCTTTCCCTAATGATCTGTGTTATAAAAGTATTTAGCTTTTTATTTATTAGTAACACACAATACTGTAGTCTAAGATCATCCGATTTCATACGCAACTGGCTCTAAATTCAACTTGCAAGGTGCATATCCACTAGTGACATACAGTGTTGGCAATTTCATCCATACATTCTTATTAAGAGGAACTGTGCAAAAAAAATTGTCTCTAAATCGAACCAAAAAATTAATAACTTTTTCAACACATAGTGGTTACTAAAGAGATGTGTGAATGTGGAAAATATTCTGGAACATGAAAATATTCTGCATTTTCCTTTTTTTTTTGCTTTAAGAATTAGGAACAGCTAAATAATTAAACCAAGCTAGTAGTTTTTGGTCAAATGAGCCTACCTACTCTTTCCATGTTTCTCCTGTCATTCATCTCATTTCTCTCCTAATTGTGACTGCGGGGTGCCGTTAAAGTATTTGCTTTTAGTGTGAATTTCATTTTTGCTCCTGTTTTGTTCTGGTAACTAGTAGAAAGGACCCTGCAGTGTCTTTAACTTTCTAATAGGCTGAACAATGCATTTCTACACAGACACCCAGCAGGAGTTTACATATCTTGCACTATTTGGGCAAACTGCAGATTTTCTCCCAGGCTTCCAGAAGTCATTGGACTTAAAGCAGCCTCTGCATGTTTCTCTTTCTGTGTTAGTCCTCTCCCACCTTGTACAACTGATCAGAAAACACAGAGAAATCCTGAGGTCATATGCACTGTTCTCATGTTGTTCTTGATACAGGCCTGTCCCATCTTACCTGAAGGTACCCAGTCTTTCCTGCTCTGCTACTCTTACCACTAGGAAGTTTTCTATAATGTTTGCAGATTAAATTTACACTGAATGAGCCTAAATGATAAACTAGATACAAGTTACCTTATTTGTTTCAGGCATGCTAAGGAGATGCTTGCTTTAAGCAGCTGTGTACTGGGCAGTAGCTACTTTGGAGTAGTAGTTGAACTACAAGGCATAGTTGTTTTTTTTATTTCATACAGCTATATTAATCTGCATTTTTATAGACATTCATAAAATGCTTGATTGCTTTTCAAAGATAAGTACTTCCAAATAAGGACTGGTGAAAAGCTATTACTCTCTGAAACTGTTTACCTCTGCATTCATGTTGTTATCCATTTTCACTGCTTCAGTAGAAATTGGCACAAAATTTATTTTCTCATCTCTTGGCGATGCCATTATTAATTTTTAAAACAGATCATGTATTTGTTTTCCATTTAGAAATTATTTAACTATGCCACCCCTCCAGACTACAACCACGGAGCAGTGAGACAGACACACAGTCACACTCCTAATTGTCCCATTTAACATAGTGAAAATGACACTTCTAACAGAGCAGCTACAGCCTATTAGATAAATCCATTCATATTTTTCCAGTCCTGCGGGATAATAATCAATCAGCTGCAATATAGGCCTTTTAAATATGTATTGTCTCTATTATAGTCCTAAAACCAATCATCATTTCAGCAGATAATTAAAAAGATATTTTTAGATAAATTTATAAGTTCCCCGACATTATAGCTCAAGCTGGTAGTAAGAAACAACATGGAACTGACAGAAGTCTAAATGTGATTGTTCTTGTATATCTGATATTTTAATAGAGCCAATTCTTATTTTCATCTCCATGAGGTGGTCTTGAAAAAGGTCTACACTTCAGTCATCCAGACTATATCAAAGTTGTGCAGTACTTTCTAGAGGAGGAGGTTACAAGGTCATTGTCCATTTATTAGCTTGTTCTAAGTTTCAGAGTTTAAAATTCTTCCCTGACAGCTATTTAATGTGAGGGAAATATATAAAATATTTAAAGATTCATCTCTCTGCAGTGCTAGAGAGTAAATTCTTTTTTTTTTTTTTTTTTTTTTTTTACAAAGACATTTTAATAGTTTATACTGTATGTCAAAAAGCAAAATTTTTAGATTTCGTCTTATTTAAGCTCTTCATTATTTCAAATCCTTCACCATGTTTTCTTGATAAGAAGTTTCACTCACACAGATACTGTGCAGTAAGTACAAAAGTCTTCTCATTTGTCATCATGCAAATGCTTATGCCACATACACGTCACACCCATCCACTCTTTTCAAACATCTTTACTGAATAGCAACAGACTTAAGCATATACTTATTGTTAAGTATCAGCACTGTAGAGTTGCTTTATTATTAAAATTATATAAAATTATTATATTGTGGAGTGGAGGAGTCTTGTATCTGTAAATAAGTCAGAGGAGCAGAAGGGAAGGAACTTGATTTTAATACTTCATAAAATGGTTTTAAAAAATATTAATTATCATCTTGAAAAAAAAAAAAGAAAGAAAATTGAAGAAAAAAAAAAAAGGAGATAACTATATGCTGAAAGCAGAGATCAGAATAGAAATGAAGACACAGTCTTTCATAGTGATTGAGAATGATTAGTTCTTGCAACAGTTAACCAGTGAATTTGTAGATGCTCTTCTTCTCAAAGCCTTCAGATCGAAACTGACTGTATATTTCCATGGAAGTTATCCTTAATCAAATCCAGGCATTAAGATCAGTAGGCAGGAGAGAGGGATGAAACCAAGATTCAATAAAACCCAGGGGTAATGGTGCGGGATGAAATTTAATCAGAGCTGCAAGGAAGCTAGCTGATCTCATGGTCTTATGTGAATTGTAAAGGTATATGTTAGGACAGTAACCATATTGCCTTCTTTGACCCTTTGTGGGTTTTTGCAGCTAATGTTCATGTATCTTGGACTGTGAGGTGATTATTAGACATCCAGTATCACTTCAGCAAAGATAAATAATACTTATTATGAAAACATTTTTGCAGTATGTTATTTTTCTAACTACAAAGATAGAGCAAAGTCATATTCATGTATCTGGTGCTGGTGGCATAAACAGGGCTTTAAGAGCATCAGAGAGAGGTGTCTGTTGAACACTTTGCTGTATTACTTCATCACTGCCATTAACAATACATTTTTCTTTGTTTTGTTTTACTAAGGTGGGCAGCTTTGACTAAACTCACCACATGTGACTGATTCTCCTCCTCTGACCCGTCTGAAGAAAAATCTCAGAATGGAAAAACGGTCACAATAGAGTTAAGTTTGAAACTACAGTATTAGAAGTTGGTCTGTTGCAATGTCCAGGATGTGCAATGGCAGAAAGGGAAATAAGTGAGTAAAACCACAAGAACCTCCCCCCTAGAAACAAGGTTAAAAACATGTTTTTTGGAGAACTTTAATTTTCAACTAGGTGCTTGCAGCTGTGGTATTAGCAGTCTCATCTGAGATTTTAAAACCATTCAATTAGCATTCCCCAAAAAAGTGATGAGGATTGGCATATTGTTTATATCTTACCTTGTTAACATTACAGATTTTTTCTATTGTTTTGTTGTTAGATTTCTAAAAAGAAAAAAAACAAAAACAAAAACAAAAACAGAAACAAAAAAAGAAACCACTTTATTCCAGAATTCTTCAAAACCAAACTGATCAAAAAAGGCAACACTAATATTTAATCAAGGATGAAAGTGCCAAAAATAAAAATTGTATCACACTAACACGCATTTTAAAAAGAAAAAAATAGTGGGTTATCTTCTATGTGTTATGAATCTATGCTGACATTTTTATGTTTAGATCAGTAAGTCAACAGGATTTTAGTGCAAGTAGATCTTGGAATATTTTTAAAACTGCTTGTGTTCACTTACGCTAACAAATATAAAAGGAAAAGAAAACATAATATTTGGGACTTTTTTTGAATTTTAGTATGATATGATGAAAATGAAAATGCAAGAGATATTTCAGATGTGAGTTATTCTTTCTTCTCATAAAATTATTTCCTTCATTGATTAAGCTGAGAATGGTTTTCTGTGGGTTTTGGAATATTGTTATGAATGTGATGCAGGAATTTTTTTTAAGATATTAGCTTTATACTTAAATGAAGAAAGTAAGTACCTCAGAAAGGTCCGATACTCTTATGAGTTAATTACATTTTAAAATGTGCTTCTTGTTAGATCTCAGAAAACCAAATCCCTTTGAAGTACAACACATTTATTTCTGAACATACATGTCTTCTAATGACAAAAATTCTAGTAAAGATAATATATAAAGCAGAAGTATTCAACTATCTTAAAACATTATTTTTTCTGATATTTTTAAAAGCATTTGTTGTCTGTGTTCTGTAATGACTTTCCAATTTTTTATACTCAGTATAAAAATTCATATTTGCATATGACAAATGGCTTCATTTCAAAGCAGTTCCATAATTATAAAATCATTTATAATGGAAATCTGGTTTCATCTCCTCAGAATGAAAATGATTCACTTCACAGAATTTTAATGTATTTCTCTGAATATGAGAAATATTTTTAGATTAGATGAGAAAATAAATTGTTTTATCTGTTTAAATCTTTATTAAGGCATTAAAATCAAGCTTTACTTTAACTTAACTTATTATTTCTGTTAACTGACTACAAAGGGAGAATAGGTTTAAGTGTTGGAGTTTCAATGCGATTATTTAAATAACTGACTTTGAAGCAGAATTGATCTATTAGTTAAAATTTTGGATAATGGAGAAAAGGATTAGCCACGTAGGTTGCTAGAAATTGTGAGATATCACTGCTAGCTAATCTGTTGTGGGTATCAAATATTATTCTTTTATTCACAAAAATTTCCCATTGTTCATCCTTATGGATCCAGAGGATGATCAGAGGGCTGGAGAACCTCTCTCTTGTAGAAAGGCTGAGGGAGGTGGGCTTGTTTAGCCTGGAGAAGAGAAGGCTCCAGGGAAACCTCATTGTGGCCTTTCAAGACATAAAGAGAGCTTACAACAAAGATGAAGATTTTTTACCAGGGCCTCTTGTGACAGGTCAAGAGGAAACAATTTTACTCTGAAAGAAGTTAGACCTAATTGAATATAAGGAAGAAACATTCTGTGATAAGGGTGATGAACAGGCACTGGAACAGGTTGCTTTGAAAAACTGTGGATGTCCCATCCCTGGAAGCATGCAAGGTCAGTCTGGATGGGTTTCTGGGCAGCCTGATCTGGAGGGTGGCAGCCCTCCCACAGCACGTAGTTGGAACTAGATATCTTTAAGGTCCCTCTGGCAGAGGGAGTATTTAAATGTATTATCAGCTTAACGTTTAAAATTCTTTCCATTTAATACCTGAGTTGTGTTGTCTTGTTCATTGCAACCTAACTTTAACTAATAGGCGTTTTTTTTTTTGTTGTTGGATTGCTTTTTTTCGTACTTTACCAGCTCAAGGCACAGCAATAGATAGGTTCAGGCATACTTCCAGTCCTTTATCTCATTGTTGTCTGCACAGCAGATATATACAAGAAATCGCTCTTAAAATATCCATCATCTATGGATCCTTCATCCTTCTGCATTAATTCTATATGGCTATTTTATTTGCACACACAGTACTCATATAAAGGTTTATAAAGAATTAAAAATAAAATAAAATAAACAGCAAAGGATCCAGACATGATGTCAAGAATTAATGAAGCTGAAAAATTATGGAAATTTAAGACTTGTATTGACATGCCATAGAAAACAAGATACAGAAAATATCAAAAGTGGTGAATATGAGTAAGCTTGAATATTCTTTTGCAAAGCTTTTTTCTGACAGGGGAGGGGGCAGTAGGCCTGTGGGCCCCTGGCTCCCCCGACAAATGGGAAGGAAAAAAGGGAAAGGGGTAGTGAGATGGGAGCTGGGCTCAAGGAAACAAACGGAGCAGCGGCAACAATCTGAGGAGTAAAACTTATTTTACTAACTACGATATTAGAATGCAAGATAACACACTATAATATAATCTAATTGAAAGTTGAGGCTAATAAATCAAGTGAAATAAGAGAGAGAGAAAGAGAGGTTTCCGAAGACCGAGAAGCCTACTTTGGATATGAAGGCACAGTGGCTTGGAAGCACACCCACACCCGCTGCCAGGCAGTGAGACAGAGATCGAGCGTTGCTTCCGGGACGTATTTTCCTCTTTGACCGCGAGGTCCCCTGGGACGTGCAGTTCTTCTCTGTGCTCCACATGATGTTATGATGTGGAATACCAATAGCCAAAAATTACAAAACCATGACAATTCATTTCATTTTTATTTGTACTTCATTTAGTTATAATTTCATTTTCTTGTTTGCAATTTTTCCTGCACAAAACAAGTTGCAATCAAATATTTAAATAATGATGTATTGGACTAAGAAGGATATTACTAGAACATCAACCTTCCTTTTAATAAATGTGATTATTAATTAATTATTAATTACAGCTAGCAGTGGGCCAGAGCTCTTGGTTTTGCAATATCCCGAAGATGCCAGTGTGCTCCATAACTCCGTTGTGTGGATGCTGTGTGTCTTTGAATACCCCAAGGAGCAGAATGAAGAGCCAGTTGTGTACTGGAGGAAGGGCCCAGCTGTGACAACCAGCAGAGTCTTTGGTCAAATTTAGGGGCAAGCAGGCCACACATATGCATTACCAAGGACACATTCAGGGGATTCTCTATCAATCATCTTAAAACTGAGCAATGTTGACAAGAATGACAGCAACTCATACTTCTGTGATGTGATACTAACCCAGAAAACCCATGGCAAATGTGGAAACGGAACCAAGCTGACAGTGCATGGTAAGAGGTATCTGATAGTCAAAGAAACTGTATTAATGGATGAAAAGTGAGTTAAATATTAAATCAATTTTACTGATTTCTATTTCACCATTCAGTGCTGTAAGAAGAAGGATAGGGAAAAAGCAGTCTACAGTTGTGACCTGAGGATCTGGCCTTGGGCAATAAAACATGGATTCAATAATTAATACATATTATATACTTGAAATATTTTGTATATTGTAGTATTTTTGGTTAATGTATATTAATATATACATTATATATTTAGAATATGAAATATATTTTCTCAGTATTATCCACAAACATTTACTGCAACTTTACTTTGCTCCATACAAAAATAAAAAATCCATGACATTCATTTTTCATCATTTTCCTCAGTCCTTGTGTGCCAGCAATATTGTTTTGAAGTATGCAATCTGTGCTTTAACCTCCAGGTTCTGAAAAATTAATAGTAAATTAAGTACTGTAGGTGATTTTAGAAAATGTGTGTGAAAGTAGGGATACGTAGGAGCAGGAGGTTCTCCCCACGTAATTTTAAAATTATTTTCAGCACCTTATAACTCTTCTCCTAACTTCAATTTATATAAACAGTTTCTGTAACTTTGAAGAGGACAGTGACCTCAGTGACTGAGGTAAATAATTTTAGAGGAAACAAGTTTTTTGCTTGTAGACTTGCAGGCATATCTGACTAGTGCAAGCTAAAGGCTGCAACGCATCTCTCTGTTACTAGATTTCACTTTATATATAATAACTGCCCAATGCAGTTCTTCTGAGTCCCTAAAGAAAAACAGCTGTCGATGAAATCCTTCTGACTTTCACACCATAAGCATATGTTTTCTTTATTTATTAAAAAAAACAAACAAACATATTTTTCATCATAACTTAAGTATGTGCAATATAATAAAGATATTATTGGATCTATCATCTGTGAAATTTGTTTACTATTCATTTTATAATTAGCTCAGACCAATTAAAAAAAAAATTATCACTGAAGTAGGAAGAAGACAATAGCTATTTCATGAGAAGTATAACCTTTTAGTCTCAAAAAAAAGAGCAGTGAAATAAAATTTGATACAGACAACTGTGCTGGCTAGTCAGTCTTCACTAGTACTTCAGATTAAATCATATCAGAAGAGAAACTATCATCTCTTAATTTTTCAAATACTTAATTTTCTTCCTCTTCATTTCAGATTTCATATGCAAAGACTGCATAAGATCAGAACTGACCTGGTGGTGTTGGTTCCTTCTTCTTGGATACACTCTCTTTGTCACCACAGTTATCATAGCTTTTGGTGTAAGTAATAGCTTCAGAAATAAATACTATAGACCTAAAGATGGGTGGCATCTTTTAATAGAAAGATATTATAAGTAAATGAAAGAAAGATGTTCATGCATCTATGGCAAAGCAAAAAATCTGTCTCCCTTCTATTAACCAAAGATTCAGAGATTCAAAGATTGGATATTTGAAGGTATGACCATAAAAGAAAGCTCTGGCAGTGGAGATACTTAGAAAAGTAAAAGCTGCCATTTCCAGAGCTTGCTGACCACTGAGAAGCTATTCTTGATGTTGCTGAATGACCGAGAGTTATTATCTTCACCTGGAAGTGAAAGAGAATTAGAAAAAAATAATCTCTTTAATGTTCTGCAGTTCAAAACACATCCTGCTTCCTCCATAGTTTTTGGGATCCAGCTCCTAATTTCATGAGCTCCACCAGGCATACATGAATGTCTGCTTATGTTTTATTTTACGTGTCTTTCAGCCAACCAACCAGTCATGCCTGGGTTTTATGCCTACTCCCACCCACTAGTTGGGATGGATCCCCACCTGACATTTCTTTAGCCAGCAGTGTAGCACACTGACAACTAGAAAATACTTTCGAAGAGAAGAAAATGTTTTTTGATACAAAATTGTCTAAGCCCAGAGTGATTTCTTATACTACTCATGATATTTTAGAAATCTTTTCTCTTTCCTAGTAGTGGCTCTTTTCCCAATCTCATAATCATTTTAATCAACCTCTTCTTATGGATCCAAAACCTAAAAATATAGTTTTCTAATAATAGTTCTATTTTGGTCATATTTGGGAATACCCTTTATGTGAAGGAAACCATTTGGAAAGAAAAAAAAGCTGAGCTATGCTATAACGCGATGCAAATTAGAATCTCAGTCTCTGAAAGTATGGGCAGTACTAAAATG
Organism: Alectoris magna; assembly: GCA_030625065.1. NCBI lineage: Eukaryota > Metazoa > Chordata > Aves > Galliformes > Phasianidae > Alectoris > Alectoris magna. The sequence goes on from CM060560.1 coordinate 70,680,778, forward strand.
GGCTCTAGTTATAATTTCAAAGTCCCTAATTGGAAATGTATAAGATGGTATAAGACCTAGAAAGTTCCTTGTTCATCACCAATAATCTCTCCCATCAAAAACCAATATTTTAGAGTCCCTGAGAAGTTAACAGATGCAGGCTAAATTGGACCAAGAGGCAATAGGTAACTTACTTAACAGGTTCTCAGCTTGTACAGTTAAAAGGGCCATTTAAGTGTTACTGGAACTAGAGTTATAGCAACAGCTCCCTCTCTGCTGATTTCATTATCAGAAGATTCAGCACCATTGACAAGTTACAAGACCTACAGACATTTATGGTATCTGACTGCTGGTTGTTAAGTGCTGTTACTTCAAAGCCACATCAAAATCAGAAATGTTCACACAGTTCAGGCGGTAAACAAACAACATTTGCTAAGATACAATAGCAGTAAAGCCTGTCAAAATGCACTTTTGCATCTGAATATACAAAATCAGCCTAGTGAATCTTTCCTAAAATGAGTCACTGTGAGTAAAATTAATGGCAGCAAAATATACCAGGTCTGGCACGGATGAAGTTAACTTTCTTCACTGACAAAGCTCAATAAAGAATTGAGCTCATACAGTGCTATGTTTTGGATTTGTGGTTAAGACAGTATTGATAGCATACCAATATACTAGCATTTGCATGGCACCAAGTCATTTTCCATTTCTCAGTCTGCTTCCTCAAATTGGTGGCTGGGGGTGATCAAGTGACTGGAAGTGAATGCAACCAAAATGTCTGGCCACAGATGGCCATAGGGGATATTCCACAACATAATGTTGTGTTCATAAAGAAAATCAGATGTACAGGAAGAACAAAAGGGTTTTGTTGGCTAAAAGGATGACCATTGCTCTCTGACTGGCTTTGCATCAGTCTGCTGGAGAGAGGTGATGAGTGATTTCCCCTGCTTCATTTAGGGCGTTCTGGTTGTTTATTTTCTTCCTCATTCCTTCAACTATCAAACTGCCTTTATCTTGACCCAGGAGATTTCTCATTTTTGTTCTTCTTGTCCTCTCCCCTGTCCTACAGGAGAGGGGGAGGTGAGTGAGCAGCTCTGTGAGCGTTTGGCTGCTGGCCAGGGTCAAGGCAGCACAGCAGCTAAAGAGAAAGACACTGACATTTTTGAAGTCAGGGAGTCTATAACTTCTTACAGGTCATTTCTTCACTAAATGACAAATGTGCCGTATCATGAAAATGTGAATAGTGTCAAAATCAGAGTGTGAAATAATGAAAGAGGTACTAGATCACTCAAAAGCCCCTTGGCTATTTGACACTTCTAGGCCACTGCTTAAATTTGGTATGTCAGGGTTGGCTGAGCCCTTCAGGTACCTTCTGGAAGGAGCTGCTACCTCAGGAAGAAGTCACACTTGTCTTTTCTTAGCTTAAATTTCTCTTATATTTCTCCTCACTTCTGTCAAACTTTTTTTACCATGCTTCAAAATCAAGACTAGGGCATAGCAATGTGTTCTTCCCATGAAATCTGCATGACAATTGTACATATTTTATGGGGAAGCCATTAGAGCTGTCAGTTCTGGATTCTCCCCAAAAGAAGATATCCATCCCATCAACTCTCCAGAAAGATCACTTAAGCTACATAAGAATACAGGACAAATTCAAAAAACAAACAAACAAAAAAAACAACACACAAGAAAAACAACCTTCTTTCTCCCTAAACAAGCTCTATGTTTAAATAAAGTAAAAGCATTTATGCACCTTAAAAGACAGTACCATGCATTGAAGAAATATTAAATGAAAACACTGATTTACAGTCAGACTCACCTTCTACTTCTTAAATACAGCGAGAATTACCCTTATTCCACTACCTGTAAAGATCAGTTCTTCAGTGTTTCACTGTGACTGTGATATGCAACTTTATGAACAACTCAGAATAAATATTCGTCATTATCTTATTGAAGTTAGGAATATATTCTCTAAAAAAATGAGGTAGCTAGTAGAAAAGAAAAACCCCAGAACATTTTAATAGCTTGGCAACATATTTTTTGGAATACTGCAACAGATTCATCAGTGCTGTAAAAAGTGCAAGAACGATTCAAGAAATACAGATAGATAGCAGCACTACCGTGCCAAGTGAATGGATTTTTGATAAGCCATCCAAACCCATTAATAATGGGTCTAACCAAGAATATGAAGATATGTCACTAATAAGAACTTTCAGTCACACTGAAAGGAAAGTGATACGAAAAACAAGCCTCACAGTTGTAACCATCATGCTATGAGCATGTGAATGATGTGTACTACTTTGGGATACAAAAGAAACATACACACAAGCCATTTTGCGAACTTGGAATCTTCTTTGTTCAAGATTTTTTCATCTATTCATGTATTTACTTCAAAACTAATGAAATTAGCACTCTATACAGCTGCAAATGCAATGATATTTAGTGTGCAAAGCTACCACCAAAATACTTTTAAAGCTAAAGGTATTAATACTTAAATGCCAAGAAAGCTGATGTTATATGCTGATTTTTTTTTCCCCATTTCAAACTCAAGGACACATTTGGAATTTTGTTTTTATCTGGGTTAAGACAGCTTCTTTGCTTCATCAAAGCAATGGCAAATTCTATACTACAGTATCTGTCTGCCGCTGAGATAAATTAAAAACAAAAGATTTTGTCATAGAGGAATTTCTCACGTGGTCCTGCCTGACCTTATTTCCAGCTCCTTATCCTGCCCTCATATTCATACATCCCTGCAACTGCTTCCATTTTTGGCTGTGTAGCCAGCTATGCCACTGATATAGTGCACATTTATACACGCCTCTCTCAAAAGAATGAAAATACTGAATGTGTTTTTAATATTTATAATTTCTGAAGAAAACGTAATAATTACTGATGACGAGCTTGTCTTTGCTGTTCTTGTTCTGGCATATCTGACATTATAATGTAAGCTATTTGGATTAAAAATATCTTTAAAAGTTGCTTTAAAGTACCTAGAATGCTTTTAGAGTCCGTGTAAATAGCAACGATAGAATTAAACTTCATAGAAAGAGCTTACCATAATTTGCATAATAATTAAGTGCTCAGAGGAAGTGGTGCCTTGGAATAGTTACGTATGTGTGACTTGTGAGAAGTCAATACTTTGACAAACTCTATTTGAGTTATTGATTTTTCCCCCCCCACAAATGATTAAATATTACAAGCTGAGCGCTGCGTATCAAGTATTTTTTTAACACTGAAAATACATGATGAAACGAAAATGTTCACAGGCTAAAATGCCTGAGATTACAGCCTTATACATTAACTACGAAGCAGTTGTTATAAAACAAAGAGTAAGCTCTTTTTTACTCAAGGGGGCAATAAGTCATAGTTAATATTCAAGGCTGTACATTATGATGTGGATGCAGTTTGCTAGCGAAGTTCACCTAAAGCTTTATCAGTACTGTATTTTTCTAAAATATTTGCCTGTTCTGTAACTAAAAATACTAATTAAAATGATTTTTAAAACTTTTAAAACCTTAAAAAAAAAAAAGGTATTTGTCTCCTTTTTTGGAAAGTACTTCTGATTCACGTAGAGACAGCTAAGAATGACTCCCAGAAGGACAGACAAACAATGCTTGTGCATTTGGAGAGGTGGTGGTACAGCTTGAGTATGGAGGAGGGAGGAAATAAAATGGGTGACACTCGCAAAATCTGAATGCACAGAAGTAGATGGTTTCTTCTAAGTAGACAAAGAAATTAAAACTATTCTCCTGATTCAAAATGGCAAATACTTCCCTAAGAGGCTAACTGATCAATAAACATTTTATTTCAAAGATTCAATAATAAGCACTTCTACAACTTTCCTTTGCACTACTATGATTTTATTCCCCCTGAAAAGCATTACGCTATCATAAACATCTGAAGGTCAGTTTCTGAACAACTGAACACTGCCTGGGGAACCCTGAGCTCAGTGTAAAGGACATGGCATATATTCCTGTAGCTGGTATTAACACATGCAGAAAGACGCCAGGTTTTAATAAACTAAAGAGCACATCAAACTGTGACACGCAATGCTCAAAAGCAATATACATTATCAAGAAATGAGCTTTTCATTTAATAATATTAACAGGCAGCTCTTATAGGACTGCATCTAGGTAAACAAGCTTTGTACAGATTTGCTAAACATACGTGGCTCCATGATTGCTCAGGAAGCTGCAGTGCCGGTTCTGCTATTTCTGAAAGCTCGTGAGTAGCATCAAACCCTCAGAATGCTACAGGAAAAAGAAGATTCTGCCACAGTATCAAAATAAGCATTGAAATTGAATTACAAACTTAGGCTATAGCAGATCAGTTTGCAACAGTCTTTTAATAGCATTACTCGCTATTTCTATTTACGTTAAAAGTTCTCCTCTGTGTAAATAAGAATGAAGGCAAGCAAGGCACAAGTGTCTTTGTAGAACAAAAGCATTTCATCTCTAACTGTAGAAATGCTGTCCTACATATCTGGTAATCATCTTTTTTTCACCACATATAGAACCTCACACATCTAAAAACACTGATGGAAAGCATTATTATTTATTTGTTCTAGCAAAAACAGCAACAGAATTCAATCCTACCACATGAATCCTATCCCCATATCATCTACATATGAATCTGTTGCTTACAATAAGAGGCCTTCAAACAGCTACAGAAGATGTATATTTAATTGTAGTTCTCACCTCCCTAGATTTTCAATTATTTTGGAGGAGTGCTATACATAGGTTTTTACATACTCAATTTTTCATAAGCATTAAGAACTCATCTGAAAAAGTACACTCAAGAATCAAACGCTTTGCTTTTAAGTAGTTGTTGGTTTTAGAATTTAGGCATTAAGATTGAAATTTTTGAACTTGCATTTAAGGAAATCACTGCAAGGTGAATGGTAAAAGAACTCACATTCAACCACTTTATCAGGTTGTCATAAAACATTTATTTTATGAATAAAGCATTCTGAGAAACTTATAAATAAGCTCTTCACAAAAGTTTCAGGAAAATAAGTTTATTCAATTTTAGCAGCAGAAGAAAACGCGGTAAAAGTAACCTCTCTTCTGTACAAGATATTTTTAATAGACAAAACATCACAATTCTGTTACAAAAGTTATTGAGAAAGTGCATTCACTGAGAAGCGCAAAAATTTCAGTGCTCAAAAAAGTAAACATATCAGAGGTAAAAGTGCAAATGTTTTATTTCTTGTGGCTAGTGCTAAGAGTTCAGATCCTTTAAGAGCTTTAAGAACTAGATTAGATCAGCAATATTGCAAACATTCGATGAGCATGCACGACTGTGATATTAAGTGAGGAATACAGACTAAAATTCTTCATGGTACAATACTGATTAGTCTCCCAAATAACATTGGAAAAGTCTTCCAGATTTCTATAATTACGGTAACTGAAGCTTTTACCACTGCCAATTTAAAATCCAGTTCCGAAGCAAAATGGATCAAAAGTTGAATCTTCTCAAACAAGCCAACTACTAGGCAAGTACAGTTCTCAATCGGACAAGTTTATACAGGTCTTCTGAATGGTGCTGATACTTTCTGGGCAGAAGATGCAATTCCAAATGGGATTTTTATTTCAATAAACAGAAACTGTGGTAACAATCTCAGATTTGAGGCAGAATGCCTATGGGTTGTATTCTGAATGCTGTCAGGTTTTATTTTTGATGTTTTACCTATTCAAACCAGTTTTCTTTTAGTAAAAATTGTACAGCATCATCAAATCCATTTTGGTACAGTGACTCCATTTTCTCCTGGTTTGGTGGGAACATAGCTTGATTAAGTCTTACTAGATTGGCCAAAGACAACTGCAAAAGAAACAGACACTAGAAATGAATTTATTAAAGCAACTTATCTCAGACTTGACTGTGCTGCCATATGTCCTGTCACCTGCTTAGGTTAGCATACTTAAAAACTGTCTACGCTAGTAAATCACATATCCAGCCACACAACTGAAAACCAAGCCAAATTTGTACAAATGGTCTGGTGTATGCATCAATAAATTCACAGCCTCTAAGACAAGTTGACTGTAAAACTGCCCACAGTTTCTGAAATGTTTTAAGTATAGAAGCACACCAGAAACTGCCTCAAACAGTGGTAGCTGACACAAACTATACTTCCACAAGGAAATACTTCGACCACTTCCTAATGCAATTAATGGTATTTTAGCCATGTACTTTATTTATTTATATTTTGCTATTCAATGTCAAAATAAGCTTTGTTATTTGAAACCAGAAAAAATCTGACACCAACACGAGGATGTTCAAAGAGAGAACTCTGTTCACATTCCAATCCACATAAAATATACGTAGACAAATGTTCCTTTTATGTATGATGTTGCTGAAAGAAAATCATTCTTAGTCCACATTTTTGCAGCTCTAAAAACCAAAGGTATTTCAAAAAGAATAGTTTAAAACATTGCCTGAGATTTTACAAAAGTCTGCATTTGGATGACCCTAGAAGCAATGCAATTCTTCATTTTATTCTCAAAATTATTCCACTCATTAACTCATTTCCTTCCTCTAGATGCACTAAATACTGGACATGAGCAATAATCAAGAAATTCGAAAAAGTTACGCATTTATTTTCAGTAAGATAAATAATCTCATTCTTTATGATCATTTACCAGGAACTACAATGCTGTGAAAGACTACAAAGATTTAGAAATTGGTCCAATTTAGAACATTAAGGAACATTAATTTCACCCAATTTAAGAAAATATATTAAGCATGGTTTAAGTGAAACTTAAAAAGCATAGCAACTATTTCTAACCAGCTTGGTATTCTTTTTTCCTTTCTAATAAAGTTTCTTGGACAACAATGGTAGATCAACTGTTATTCAGTATCTTCTTTCATCATGACAAAGGATGCAATATTGTAGTAAAAGTTTGTGAGAAAAAGCTTGAACAGACAGAAATGTTAAAACTGAAAAGGTCATGAAAAAAAAAAAATCAGTCTTGGCCTACATAAACATTTCTATAACATCTAGCAAAATTTCTGGAAAAGTGTTGCAGTCATAGGTTTTAAAATCTTAAAATAAGCTCAACTGAGCAATGAAGTGTCAAGTCATAATTTCAAATGTAGAACTTAAATATATATTTTAAACTCAGTTAGAGCAGCTGATCTTACTAAGTACAAACAGATGTGATCGTTTCCCTCAAGTATTTTAGAGGAGTAGCTGATATGTATAGCAAGTCTACATTATTTAAATCGAATCACCTGTGATATACTTGCCCTATTTTGTACTTGATATGTGCCTTTCAACCTTTCTGGCAAAATTTTTACTATATTTTTCTTTCCTTTGTGTCTAAGGGAAAGCTTACATTTTGTATGCAAAACAGAAAATGCAAAAAACATTACATAAAGAAAATCATACACAAAAAATAAACATTTAACATAAGTATAAACTGCTCAACTACCTTTTCTTCTTCTGAACATTGTAAATAAACACGCAACTTACCATTATATCTTGTTTTGCAAATTTAATATATAGATCCACACGTCCTTTATCTTGTGGACAGATATCTAATCGACCACTGAAAGGAGAAATCGTAATTGTTCTTCCAAAAGGTAAGATAGGAAGGCCATTGGTAATGCCACCATCAACCCACTTCTACTGCAAAACAAAATTTTCACAATAGCTTAAGTGCAGCATGAGAATAACTGAACGTTTAATCTTTTCTGTCCCTGCCTCTTCTACTACACTGTCATGGAAATCTAAAAGCTTTCCTCTCAATGAATAAGCAACTTGAAGTATAACAGGCATGAAAATCTAAGAACAGACAATGCGTATAGCGTTCAGTTTAGCATTTGACAAGCTTCCCAGACACTTAAATATTTTCAATCAAGTGAATAAGTCTTGTTTAATTGATCTATTAACAAAATGTCCCAGAGAGTTAAAAATATACATTTTTCCCCAATGGATAAAGGAAAAAGGTAAGATCATTACTATTAAACATGAAAAATACCACATAATGTAAACTTTCATAAGCTTTAACCTTTTGCAAACTAGGAGCTGGTAGACATGCATGTGAAGGGGACAACGGCTGCATGAGCTGAAATAAATGTGACTTCACCTCTCGTAGAATGTCTTGTTTTCTTGCACACTGAAAAAATTGTGCAACACAAAAAAGCAACAGCTGGAAAGTAAAGGACGAAGTTGGGAAGGAGCTGGACACTTACTGTACTTGAGAGGGAGCAGACATCAAGTCTTCTACAGGAGTTGAGTCTACCTGTTATTGTGACCACAATAGAATTGTAGTCACAATAAAATAATGAAAGTTTTCTCACAAAATTTCGGAAAATGTGACAGGAATTTAGTCACAAAAAAGCCATTTCCTGTAAAAAAAAATTTCCAATGACAAATCGTTTATGGTATTCAAATTAAACTGTCTTCATACTGTTGGAAAGGTACTACCATTCTGAGTAACACCTGCTATACAGAAAGCATAATTTCAGGTTACAGCGTCTGCTCCTCGGAAGCCCTTCAAATCACTGAAGTTCATGATTTGATTGTATAGACTGCTCTTAGCTGTATCCTTCACTCTCACTTCAAGTCTCCTCTTAATTCCATTCCCCAGTGCCATGTTAGAGTTCATGCAATCAGAAGATTTTGTTGTCAGTAGCGCCTTATTCCACTGTCAACTTCCGTTTCTGATACCTGATGGACTTAAGACCTTTTCATATGGATATACAGAAAGAATCAGGTTGTTGTTTATTTTGTTCACCCGCCCACACACTTCTTCACTTTCTTGGGTTAAATTTGACATTGCAAATTTCTTTTATGCTCCTGAGCTTAAAACATAAGCTACAGATATATGTATGCATTCAATATAAATATGACCCTTCTCATCCTATTACTTCATAATCAGCTTTAAGAACCTGACTCTCAGCTGCTCATGTCTGTAGCCATAATGCACCACTGAATTCCTTCACTTTCCACAAAAACTACACTAGTACAGAGATTACTTTGCCTTAGAGGATGAGGGAAAAAAAAGCCATCTAAAGCTATCTTTCAGACTTCTCAAACTCCATTACAGTAGTATTACTGTAAGTAAAGCTGAGATGTACCTTGAAACACTAATGTCTATCAGTTTGAATCTATTCTTGAGCTTCTTTTTATTTGTGTGTGCGTGTCCACAGATAGCTACTTTTTATTGATTTGGATGCAACGATCCTTGAATTTTAAAACTTTGTGGGTTGTTTTTCTTAATTCTGATTTCTATAGCAATGAGAGCCGTGAAATCCCTATCTAAGCAAAATCTAAGATATTATAATACAAGACTTTATTAACACCTTTCACAAGTCTAGCTTAGTCTTTTTATGTCCTTCAAGATCTACGTTTAAAAATTCTGATTGCTTTTTTCCTCTCTCTCCCCTTAATACAACTTAAAGATTTCTTTGAAAATCTGAAAAACATTTACTGAGGCAAAGGCAATACCTTTTGTTAAGCACTATATTGTGTAGATTATGTACTTCCTGGATGATGCTCTCTGTAGCACTTCCTTTTCTTTCAAGTATTTGGGAAAAACTGTTTCTCTATCAAAAAATATTTTGGCTCCAAAGTCTTTCATGTTACAGTTAAAAACAGAATATTTCCATGCTGAAAATAAAGAGATGTAATGCTCCAGCTTCCTGTAATTCTATTAAACAATTCTTCAAAAATGCTTCTTAGCTGATGAAGCAAATTCCAGGTACATTCTGAATAAGTGCCTTTATTACATAAGCACAGTTCAAAGACAGAGAAAGTTCTAAAATAATGTGCAATGAAAACCAAGACAAACACAGGAGTTGAGGATGGAGGCTGGACCTCTTCACCAGTAGGTCACTTTCACAAAGGCATCCTGTAAGAACTACAATAATTCAAACTATAGCTTCATCATCACATACAGTTAATCATCAGGGGACATCTACTCAGTTCAAAGATCAACCTTCCCAGACATTCAGAGGATACCAACTCAACTCAAGATAAAGTAATTTCACTTGGAGCAGGTTTTGCCCATCTAGACATGCACAAGAAAGGTATCCCTCTGCTTTCAGTAAAAATTTAACAAAAGCCAGTATGTCCAAGTTTGCATAGCACAAGGCCACTCAACAGTTGCTGGAAGTATAGTTCAAGACAATCCTAAATACTTGATCCAGGTGAAAACCTAGCCCAGTCTAGTCAAGATCACTAACCGAATAAGTTCTCAGATGTTCTCTTTGTATTACACATCCTTTTCCTTCAGGGTATCTTTAGGCTTATTGAATCAGAAGAAAACATGCTATGAACAGACTGATGTGGTGACTACGCTAATGTGCAACTTAGCAGATTTGTCCCCACCCCAGATGACTGTGGGTGACATATGTAGCCCATTCAAACACTTAGCTCTATTCTGCAATATCTAGGCTCCCAGTTACCTACCCACATTCATTCACATCACCAATCCATGGAAATGCAGTACAGCTTCTAAGATTAGTTCTCACATTACTACTAGTTTTGGACCAGTAGTCACTTCCATTTATCAGAAACAGTTGTTTCAAATAAATAAACAGATAGATAAATAAATAAATAAATCCAAATCCACAAGTAGACTTTGTGAGAAAAGTCAGTGCAGGTATTCAGAACTAATCCATTCCAACAAATAAAATTTAAAGCAACCTCTTTCTGTTTCTCAAGTACCTTTGATGTATCTGATGTGAGTGTAGTAAGAGGCTTTGGGAATGAAAAGCAGTTTTTATAAATAACAGAAGAACTAGCTGTCCTGATACATTCATTGATTGAACTTCTGAATGAAAAAAAAAATAAAGCTAGGAAAGAATGAGAGTTGTCCACTAAGATGAGGCTGCAGGTATTTCAGTAAATATCATAAAACTTGGGCAAATCCTAATAGCAGCGTTCATCCAGTAAAATGGTGTTTCAATCAATTTAGACAGATCTCTGATCCAGCTTTTCAATTTGTTAACTGAAAGAACGATGTGAGAAGTTTAACAAAGACACTCCCTTCCCTTTGAGTCGTGGCAGAATGAACCACAAACATCCATGTATGCCCCTTGAGGAGCACAAGCAACATACAAAGACTTCAATCAACAAAGTCTCCAGACCCTGGCAAGCAGTCTCTCATTTAACTCAAGCAGTCATGTAAACTGATTCAAGCTCTTTACACATTTTAGATGGTATCTATTGATGTATAAATAATTCTAAAGCTGAGAAGGTTTCTGACATAAGAAAAAGAACTCAAAGTCCCTAAACAGAAATATAACTGTTAGATATGAATGGATATAGTTTAGTGTTGTTTTTGTGTTTGTTTGTTTTTTTTTTGTTTGGTGGTTACGAGGAAGAAAGATATGCTAAATGCAGTATCTGGATGTGTGTGACGAACAAAAAGGAAACAGTAACACTGTTTAGAAAGAAAAGACTTTTTTTTGTTCTAATAACTATAAACCAGATCAAAATTATTCTTGAATAAAAATAATAACATTTTAAGACAGAAAAGTTATTGGAGTTAAATTAAGTATAGAAAACTGTGAACATTTTTTCCTGCAGTAATGTATGCCTCTCAGAGCTCCATAGCACTGCATGATAGGGAAAAGTTTATTGTTTAATGTTTGTCCAGAGATAAAAGATTTATATGTGTTTGCTGAATTTATCGTCATGTTCTGAACACAACTGCAAGACAGACATAGACACAAGTACTCAAGCAGAGCAGGAGATTTCAAGACTTCCCTTATAACTACCTGTACACAGAAAAGCAGAATGACAGCTCTTTAAGTTGCAATGATCATTTTGGAGTCAGTAATGTAACTTGTCAGAAGAAGCATCTGTTCTAAGAGAGGCTTCTTCTCTTGACAAATGTTAGGCATTATGCTTATGAAAAAGTTTTATCCTATACAGATCACTTCAGTCTCAGCACTCTCAATTTTTGAAACAATGTATGAATGAACTCATGGCATCTTTCATGTTACCCTGCAATGTCAGTAGAAACAATAAATATTCTAGAGAATAAAGTACTGAAATTCCCACCTGACATCCTCTGAGATCAGACAATTATATCATAAATGAAGGATGTTCTTGGAAAATTAAAAAATGAAATACTTAAACACAGTGAAACTGTACCTCTCCTTTATACTCGACTGGCTTCATTCCAGCATACACTGGCACAAAACTACTTGCTAGCAGGACCTAAATAAAAGAAAGAAGAAAAACTGGAGAAGAAAAGTGAAGAAAAGGCAACCAAGTAATTCTAAACCAATAAATATTTTCTTGCATATATCCAGAACATTAAACATTATAAACAGTCTGGAAATTCACTTACGCACATCTTTCATTAGTTCAATATGCTACATTTAGTATATTCAGGTATTAACAAATAGCTACTTGTTCTTCTGCAAGCTACACTGCTGCCTAGAGCAGTTCTCAAATTTACTTTAGACTAGGACACCTCTTCTGCTATGCACACATTTGCACATTCATATACCTTTCCATCCATTCCTAACAGTATCTATGAATCTGTGCATGTACATCTCTGCAGATGTACGTGTACCTAATGACCTACCTGTGCATGGAATCTGTATATAGCTACATATTTCAGATATGTCAGATATGTCAAATATTTCAGTACAGGTAAATCTGGCCCATACGCATAAAGGCAAATGAGAAACAGATCTTGGGAACACAAGCAGCTTACAGACATGCAAAATGGCAAAATGCCATCGGGTCTAAACAAGCAAATAATTCATGGAGATTATGGAAAGAATCTCCAAGGTTTTTTTTTCCTTTTTTTTTTTTTTTTTCTCTCTCTAGAACTGTATTTATTTTATATAAAATTAAGCTAATTTCAGTGTTAAACATTTTTTTCTCCTGATACAAATTTGAATTAAGGTTTTACCTCACATTTTTTCTTGTCCATTTCTATTCCCAGTGATCTAAAACACCAGATACTTGTCTGAGCTAAAACAGAAAGTTTTGTCTTCTACTTATGAAAAACTGAAACGTTTCTCTAGCAACAGGCCCTTTTCCTGACCCAACAGTAAGATAATGTCCACCTCTAACCCATCCCTCAAAGCATCTAGAAAGGTGTTGAAAAAACGAATTCTTCCTTAAAGCTTCCTGCTTATTATATTTCCTTTTTTTTTTTTTTTTTTTCTGCTAGATCTTATAATGCCCTCCGCTAAAATAGAAGCAATTATTAGAAGGACCATTTCCTTTACATGCACATGGATTCCTCCTACCATTTCATAAACCAATTTATGTTTACAATCCTGATCTAGATTTTTAAAATGGTATTCAAAAGAGAAGAGATGGGCCATAAAAGATATGCTATAACAGTTAAAATATAGTTCATGTGTGATACTTAATATGGCAGTATGTCTATTTCCCACATTGTACCAGGATTTGTTTATTTATTTTCAAGATAGGAATTCCTTTTGTTCACTTTCTCTTGTGATTGAACTTAAGTGAATAACAGTGAATCAAGAGATGCAAAAAGATTCACAGAATTATTATAAAACTTGAAGATTATTTCTTTTATTCATACCTACTAAGCAATCAACTACTAAATGGTAATTAACAGTGATCCTGTTATTTTTTAAAAGGCCTTGCCAACAATGTAAAACTTCTGAAACAAATGAAAGAGACAGATTAAACATAAATTTTCATGAAGTCTCCAAAATTTCAGTATCAAATTCTGCCTGTTGTTTATCTACATAGCAGCACTGTAGTATGAGTGACTATTTGACTAAAATATTTATTACACATATAATAACAACACTCTTATGCACTGAAGAAAGTTGTATACTTATATTTAAAGCAGAACTACGCAAAGTCGTTACCTTAATGAGGTCCTCCCTGGAGGCAAAATTTGAAAACAAGTAATTTTTCCCATTTCTCACATTAGTAACAGACACGTAGAGCCGATTCTCAGCTATCTCATGAGCATTAGAAGGAAGAATAGATTCTATGCCTTCCCTAGAATAAAGAAAGCATTATTCACCATGTAAACATCTTACAGGTACACTGAGGGTAAGGCTCACCACAGTATGAAAAAAAATATATGCTTTACTCTCCATTTTCATTTAGAGCATCACACAAAAATGATTTAATAGATAGGTACCTAAGTCTTTTCATAAAATCATAACCAGGTGTTACTGCACCAAAGTCCAATTTTCTGACTTCTTCTGCAAATTCATAGGTAAACTGCTGACATTTCTGAAAATTAAAATATTCACCATTAAAGATGCTTTCATTATAGTTTTCATTATAGAATGTAAGTTCAACTGTGGTATCTAGAACATACTAACAGCTAAATCGTTAATCAAGAACAACCTACGAGGCCAGACTAAGATATTTTTCCATGTGCGAGTGGTTTGCATCAAAATACACTTAAACTGTTGATCCTATCACACAAACTAATAGCTAAGAAAACATACATAACAAGATTTCTAATTAGTTAATAACAAACATATTTAAAAGGAAAAACAAACAAACAAACAAAAGAAAACCAAAAAGCCAAACCTCCCAACAATACCATACTATCATCCAAGGAAAAGTAAAAGCTACTTTTCTAGGTATTACTATTGCTCAATAATCAGTTCTCTAGGTCATGTCATTACCAGAAATGATGATTTGTATTCCAAGTATGCAGCCACCTTTTATGTTAAAGGCTACTTCTGTACTGAAACCAGACATAAGTTATCTTAAGATAGCTGTAATCATTAAAAACATCATCATTTCTCCTTGATTAAAAAAAAAAAAAAAAAATTATGAACACACCTTTAATGAATAAAATACTATGTTTACTACAACTGATGGAAGACAAATGAACAAATGACAACAACTGCAGAAAACCAGGCTATAGATTCTACAGCCAGAAAAACTCTCTTACTTAAGCTGAAATGTTTAGTTTTAGTTACTGTGAAAAAAATTGCTTGAAGCGTGCACCTTAACTCCAAAGGCAAGTAAAAGAATATGAAGTGCTTACATTTTAGCAAAAAATATTCTCAAACCTTCTAAATGCATAAGACTTGCAATTCAGTATCACTTTTACCTTATTATTCCTGTTCCTTGCAGACTATATAACTTCAGAGACTTGGGAAAAATCTAAAATTCAATCTTTCCCAACATTTTATAACTGGTACTCAAAAAACATACTGTACTTACATGTACCTATATAAACCCATTTTTTTAAACAGAGAATAAGAACTACCTATAAATAGTTTGGGGTTCTTGGCTTATTAGCTTATTGCATGAAGAAATATATTGATAGTAACAGAACAAATGATTGACGCGACTGGGGAAAATAAAGAACAGTGAGTATGTGGAAGAAGAAGCAGGAAAAAACCTGGGTGGAAATCAGGAGCAAGCTGGTTGGAACAGTTTAGTTCCCTCGAATCACTTGCACTCTCCTATGTAGAAGTGCAACAAATCACTTTTCTAAGCAAAATGCGGAGCTTAAGATCTTGCACCTACTTTCTAAATGGTCTGCTAGTAAATGTATCAAAAACACTAGCGAAAATTATGAGTTCCATATCTCTTAAATCAATGGCCACTAATTCATTACACGTAGGTTATTTTCACTTCTACCCTAGACGGTATTTCATTCACCACTGCCAGGCCAATTCAAATATATAACACCAGTTACATGCCTCAGGTCTTCAGTTTATTCCAAGGCTTCTGTAGTCAATCCACAGAAAAGAAGCATATTCAGACAGTGATTCAAATCCTCAGCACCTCAGCCTCCCTTCCAAAGGGACAGAAGAAATCCCCAAACTGCTACAGATTATAGGAGCATCTCATAATTAGGATCATTAGATATAAAATGTCTCAATAAAGTAACTAAAGTGACAGGGAAGTAAGATTAAAAGGGAGCTGGGCAACTGCAAACCCATGTGAATCACACAAAACTACTTTCCATATTATAAATGCTAAGAACAGATCATATTCCTAGACTCTCAATCCTTGCTGTCAAAAGGCACGTCTCCTTGAAGCTATGAATTATTGATAATTTTTAGTGTCAGAAACCTTAAACAATGCATCTAAATTTCAAATAGTGACTGAGAACACGTTTAGAAATGGTAACTACTTCTATTGATTTAAGTAAACTTGACATCTAACATGATCACATACTTCTGAAAGAAATAGGTCCTCATCTGTAATTCTACAAGCCTTCATATATTTGAAAATCTGTCCTTACAATTCTCAAGTCCCATGCCTTTTCAACAGTGACAAAAATCCAAGATACTACAGAAAGGCATTTGCAGGCTGTTATATTTTAACAATAGTCAAGATCAGAAATCTTCAATATTACATTCTCTTCTAGTTCATACAATACAAACCTGTATTAGGGCTTTGAGGATAGGAGTTTGATAGAGTCCTAGTTATAGCTTACCTAACACAGCCATCATTCCAAAAAAAAGAAAAGAAAGCGTATCTGATGTCAAGAGTTCTATTTCTGGATATTTCAGCAATTACAAATGCTATCACTAATGTAACAATTATCCTGATATGAACATTTTGTAGAAGTTTCAATAAAAATAGAATATTAAAATGAATTATTTTCTACTCACTATACAACACTGTCCTTATTTACATGCTATAAGAATTAGGAAATATTTCTAACTCCCCAAGAGTTCTCAAATTTACATTTAAGCAATGTAATAGAATAACTTAAAAGTTATTAAGAAAACTAGAAAGGATAAAAAGTTCATGACACATTGTTCAGCTTACGCTAAAATGATATTGTTGGGGCAAAACCCAATACAATATAAGCTTAATTCCCACAATCACAAAATCTTCTCATATTTTGACTTAAATTTTTAAGTTGAATCAGATCAGAAACAAATGTTTTGCCTAGAAAAATTTAAAAACATTTAATTGAGCTTAAAAAAAAAAAAAAAATAGGGGCAGAGGTAAGTATTACACCAAGCAAAACTGAAACTGAACTATTAATTAGAGACTACAGATTACACCTGAACAAGTCACACATAATGTTATCTTGACCAACAGTATGGAACTTGGCTAATATCCAGTCATACAAAGAAAGCATTTGTGGGGGTGGAGGTAAAAAGAAGCCAGAGAAGAACTTACTATTAAGAGACAGAAAAAACAGAAGTACGGCCAACTGCAAGCTATCCTTGTATCATAGCAAAACAGAATTTGGTGGCAATGCGTGATCTGGGCTGACACTATTCAAATCAAAAGATGTTGAAGTATTCACAGAGAGAGCTGGAGAAATTTACCTAATGTTCATTAGACTGAACCACAAGAGGGCTTAGGAAAAAAAAAAATATATATCTAACAGTCTTCTCCCTCATCCTCAAAAACACTGTTTATGATGATTCAAAATATTAAAGGACTATTAACATTTCAGCAAGGCCTACTTTGATGGAAAGCCATTAAAGGCACATCAGGAAGGCAAAAGTAGCCTTAAACTAAGGGGAAAAACAAGCAAAACAAAACTGGAAAAAAAACAATGTTTTCCCAGAAGGCCTCATCAACTTCATAGTTAAGATCTTCTTTCTTTTATCCAGTCTATATCTATTCCCTTTCAACTTACTACTTCACCTGCTTTCTCTGTCACTATATGCCTTGGTAAAACGTTTTCTCTGTCTTCCTTATAAGCCACCTTTAAGTATAGAAAGGCTGTAATGAGGTCTTTCTGGAATCCTCTTTTTTTCCAGGCTGAACAACTCCAACTCTCTCAGCCTTTCTTCACAGCAGGGTGGTCCACCCCTCTATTATTTGTTGTGGCCCTCTTCTAGATCTGTTCTAACTGGTCTTGATCTCTCTTGGACTGGGGACCCCAGATCTGGATACAGTACTCCACGTGAGGTCTCAGGAGAGTAGGAGGACAAATAATTTCCCTCCTGACCACACTTCTTTTTATGTGGGCCTGAAACACATCTGGTTTTCTGGGCTGCATGCACACATGCTGGCTCATCTCAGCTTCTTCATCCACCAGTACTGCACAGTCCTTCCCTGAAAGATGCGCCCCATCAGACCCTTGTCTCTAGCCTAAAAACTGCACCACTTCATTTCAGTGTCAAACTTGCCAAGCGTGCACTTCATTCCACTATTGATGACACTGATAAAGATATCAAGTAGAAGTGGTCCCAGTACAGACCCCCTGAGGGACAGCACTCATTACTGCTTTCCACTTGGACACTGAACTGTGTAAGTCTCTGGATGCACCTATTCAGTCAATTCTTTATCCATTTAACAGTCCATCCATCAAACATATCCTTTCAATTTAGTGGCAAGAATGTTGTGAGTGACTGTATCAAAGGCCTTACTGCATGTCTAACAACTACGTGACATGTTAGAATAGAAGTCTGTGAGGGTTAATTCTCCCCTGGCATATATTGCAGCTATTGCTATTAAGTCCTAAACTGTGCTGAGTCTAAAGCATGCCCTATCTAAAGTTGTCTAATCAAGAACAAACAGCAAGGAGCCTGTGAAAATTAGAGCTTGCGAGTGGTGTTCTGGCTACAAGGAAAGTCATTCACCATTGTCATATCCTTCCACAAAGGACAGTGCTGCACATTTGCTTAACAGTCTGCCTCTAGACAAGAAAATGATGATCAACTCTGTACAACGAATAAGTAAAACACAAATATATTCTGACACATTTGGTTGCATGCAACTCAACATTCAGACACATGAAGTTTGTATTTACATAGCTTAAATACATAGCCCACATAATATTATACCATAAACTGAGCACCAGCTCTTGCATAAATACTTGGTTTTTCTCCATGCTTTACAGATTTTGCTGATGAAAACATACATGAGTCCTGTTCCTTTACAAAAAGCAAGGTGAAGATAAAAAATTAAGGATTCCTCTACATTTAAAATTTTTAAACTTAAATATTTTAAAATAATCTTTGAAAATGATTATGTCCTACACCTACGAGTTTATATAAATTTACCTCTATATTTTCTGGTACTGCTAATAAGACAGTGGCAGCCAGGGATCCCGCAGAAGCTCCTGCAAAATCTTTCACAACTTTCAGTAACTTCTTACCATGCCTGTAAAGAGCAGCTGCTGCCCCCAAGTGGTAAATACCCAGAAACCCACACGATGCAAATGACAGATTGACATGTTTCATTTTTGCTGTGGAAATAAAGTTTTGCAGTCAGGGAGAGTATCAGTTACTTTTATCTTACAGCATACAACTATAATTCCGGGAAAGAATACATAACATATATATAATATCTATGTTAAAAAACTGATTACTTTAGACTAGCAAGTACTTTTGATTGACCAATATATCAAATAATTAGCTGCTTGAGTTTAGCATCTCCAAAACTGAGCAATCATTCTAAAGTGCTCCTTAGCACAAATTCCTTTTTCAATCAGGACATAAAAGTATGTTTCTATGTATAACATAACTGCACATTTTCATCCATCTCATCAAAGAAATACAGTAGTAATGACTTAAAAGTGTTAACAGTGATGCTGGAACACTAAATAGCATCATCCTTCCATTACGCATACAGTCTTAAATCTAACAGAATTCTCTAGGAAAACAACTTTTGTCTTTCATTTCTAGAACTCATTTACTTACTAGTACTACTATTCAGTAAGAGAGAAATTCCTATATAAAGTCATTTCTTATTTGGAAAGGAAAAAGGCACAACACATCACTGATACTGTTAAAAAAAATATAAAAACACTGAAGCAAAATATAGATACAAAGCAAAAGTTTGCTCATAAAAGCACGAATGCAATCTGAAGCACAGAGAGAGAGGGAAAAAAAAAAAAAAAAAAAAGGAAGCACAGAATTTGGATTGTTAGAGGTGATTTAAAATAAACCACATAAGCATGAAGCTATATATTCTATTAGCTCTTCTGCTTCTGCAAATGACTACAAAAATGAGAGCAAGGTATTCTCCATTATATTGCACAGATATACAGACACTGCACAGATAGACTTACTACTGAATTAAAATGTAAAATTATTATATCTGGGTACAAATCAGTAAGAATGGGACTGAATACATCAGTACACTCAGGAGTATACCTGATGACTCTGGTCTGTGGTGGCATAGCTGATGAAATTTTTCTCTTGGAAATTACTTAGAGACAATACAGTGTCAGTTCTGATGAAGCTTCGCAGACATACAGCAATAGATCTTTATTTAAGTTGCCTCTTCAGCTCAGCAATGAAAGGAGTGGGAAAACAGCAGCTTTCTAAACCACAAGATAAGTAGACATGCTAAACTACTGCTTTTTATATACTATGTTTAAAATCAGACCATTAATGGGTTCCTCTGCCTAAACGGAAAGATTACTATTTCTGTTACAAAATGAGAGATCTTATGGCATCAGGGTATACCATTTTCTGCTTTAGAAGACAATTCATTCTAATAAACCACACTATCATGAGGTAGTTTATCATCTTATTAACCGTGCTTTATCCCCCTTTACATACGGAACACCTCCATATCCATTAACAACCATGAACACCACAAAGCAAATGTGTACACATACAAACAAATGAAACCACAACAAGAAACCTGTAAGAAAACAGTTATCCTACAAATATGATTCAGATGAATAAAACTCATGGTTCTGTAAGAGACTATCTGTTTGACAGATGTAGTTAAGCTATGTTGTTTCACCTTGTAAAGTATTCTGTAAGAGGAAAAGATGAGACAGCATTAGATGAATGTGCTGTAAAACCAGAGAAGGGAACCCAACATACCCACTTTCGTAAGAATGTAAACTGTCTCATTTGTTTTGATTCTTACAAATTTTTCATGGCAGTACTTGATTTGCAAGTTAGAACGGCGCACTTGAAAGACAGTATGATTCAAAAATTCTTTTCCTTTCACGATCTGGTGAATCACAGCTCTTTGATCAAAAAGAACAGTAGGGTTATAACAATTCTTAAGAGACATACGGAGAAATGTAATCAAGTGTACAGTACGATTATTCCCTGCAAGTTTTTCACAAAGCACCAGAAAGGAAAACACCATCATATCTGGACATAGACCATTTTTCACCTGACTGAGTAAATGGCAGAGATCTTGTTGTCTTAGAAGTGGTATGACATACAAGACTTCAGATAAATATTCTTTGATTGTTTAATGGAAGTTCTTGCTCTTTGAGATATTAACTAAAAAATTATCATACAAATATGCTGTTAAGAATAACATTACATGCAACTTACAAGATGCACAAATACATTTCAGCATAGCTCTGGACAGTGTATACACTGTAGAAATATTACTTATAAGGGACAAAGCAAATGTACTTGCTACTGCTGTCTAAAAACATTTTCATCTTACATGACTGACAAATTTCAAAATATTTTAACTGGCTAAAGGGATAGGCATACTTCTGTTGCCTACAAGAAACCAAACGTAAGAGCAGATAAATACAAGAAGCTGGGACACTGGGGCTGCTGGAACTCCCAACTTCACAGATAATGTAAAAGCATTCAGGAATAAGTATAACCACATGATTTGTTTTTTAAAGGATTCTCACATCTGCAAAAAGAATTAATTGGTGATGAGAAAAATATTTGGAAGGGAATCATCTCCATACTCAGTTGCACCTCAATCATTTGTATTTCAAGTAAGACATATAAGGAGACACCCCTGTACTGAAGAACTATGTTATATTACAACATAGCTTTCAGTGATTACTGTTTTCCTAGTTGTCATAAACATGAAATAATTTGTCATGCTTTTGTTTCCCCAGCAATCTAATTACATAAACATTTTATGATCTCAGGGCCTTAACCAGTCATAACTACCCCTTTGTCAGTCTGTTTCTAAACAAAAGCAGCAAATGCCCAAAGCAACTGACTAGAAAGCCTTTAGAAACAAAAATTAAATATACATACATAGAATGAGAATGACTAAGCACCCTGAAGCACATAAGTACTTTGAGTTATTATGTATGACGCACATCAGGACATTTGTTATTAGGAATGAGAAAGCAAGCAAAGGTATGGAAAGAACTATTCAGCTAAGCAGCATTGCTAAAATAAAGGTCATATTTGTAACTACTGAGGGACATGATAATCTGAAATTTAGCCAAGTTAAAAATCACCACTCACATGTTTAATGCTTCTTCATGTATATAAAAGGAAAAAAAGTGCTCACTAGCACCACATGCCATTAATAGCCTTCAGTAAATACTCAATAAATTGTTTTCTCGGCCAAAAATAGGCTCACAGAAAAAGACAGCCCATTCAACAATCTGTACTCTAATTAAGAGTTACAATGATCGCCAGGAGAATGCAAACCTAAGTTTTGCATATATCCAGTAACAATGAATAAGTACTGTAAAAGTTTGAACAGATGGAAACAAAAAGAAACACAATAATTTCAAAAATTGATGCAGTATTTACGTAGATGTTAAGATTCCTAGGTTAATTATACTAGTTCTGCAAGCTATAAAAGTTGCGTCTAATTCCCTTAAAATAAGAAATTAAATAAAACACATGATGTCAGACTTGCAAGTTCATTATTTAGATAATCTTGATCATTAACACAAGGTATCTAGAAAAGACAAGAAAAGCAGGATTCTTATAATAATGAAAAAAGTTTCAATACCTTCTAATGTGTGTTGTCTTCCATCATATTCTCCACTGGGACTATTTCCAGAAGTTCTTTTAGTTCCTTCTGCACTAATAGCAACTGCTGTATCTATTGCTGATCGGTTTTCATTTATCTTGGAAACCTACAATATTACAATCAAACTTTACTATTTAAAAGCAAAATAAAGAGTACATATAAGGGGGAAAAGAAAAAGAAGAAGAAGAAAAAAAAAGCTTAATTATCCTTATATAGACCTAAAAATTCTATTAAAATAGTCATAAATCCATCTGAAAAGATTTCCCATACCTCCTTAGCCCTTATTAAACTATTTGAAACCACAAAGTTTGACTATTTATAAGCTATGTGCAGCAATTTCTATTTTAAAGATTAAATTAACTAGACATCTAGAAAAAAACATTACAATCTGGAATGGTCAAATCTCTAAGATTAGCCTTCATTTCGTGTCCTTTCCCACTAGTTCTGTTTATAGCCACAGATTTCTTTAATAATCAAATTTATTCATTTTTATCTACTCTTCCCAATCTGGTAAGCACAGACTTTTTTTCCCATCTGCAGAACACTGAATTAGTAAAGATAATTTTCCAGAGAACTCTGCTCCTATTCTTCACTAAATTGCTTTCACCAGCCATTAATTCTGTCAGTTATCATTCTGTATTGCCTGGAGTATAACTTTCAAGTCAAATTGAGTTTCAAGTTAAATTTTCACCCCTGCTTATAACTACAGGATACACATACAAAAAAACCATACTAAACACTGGTTCTCCTGAAACTTCCTGCTGCTTGCAGCTTCACCTTTACTTATGAAAGGCATCTTCATTTCATAGAGATGCCTCTTATTGGCATTAAAGATACCTGTGATCAAAAAAAACCACTCAAGCAAGTAGGTTATTAAGAAAGTGATACCAACACTGTATCAATGCTTATCGCATATACCTAGAACACTATGGAAGTAAATACTTACCTGGCATTTAGCTCTGTCATACAGCGCTCTTGGGGCACAATAGTTTAGAACTGCAGTCCAGAACTGCTGTTTTTTTGGTAGGATGAAACTACACAACCTGCCTTCTTTCAACTCAAGTAATTGTATTTGTGCAGCACAGAGACTTCTGGCAGTCCACATTTTCTTAAAAATAACCTCTGGATCCAGACGATGGCACTCTCAGAAGCTGTTTTACTACAGATTTACTAAGTATCAACAGATGAGCTGCTTGGACACCATAAAATTACACTGTAGAATTTTCTTCAAGGTAACCTGTTTAAAAATATGAATTATATAAAAATAAACAAGCAATTGAAAGGTGGCAATACACCAAGGCCCAGATCCTGTAACAAGGCTCCCCTCACAGCCCTCACACTTAGCTTTCAAAGGATCACAACCTAAAACACAGATGCCTTACAAGTTCATTTGTAAGACAGAAATATCAGCACGAAGAACCCCTTCTCAGTAGATCCTTCTCTCTCTCTGCATCCATCTAGCACTGTGCTATCCACAACAATGAAGTCAACTGTTAATTTTAAAAACAGGAAGAGCTAAAATTGCTAAGACAGAGAACATACGAACATAACCTTCCTTATAATTAACATGAACACGTCATTCATTCTGTATAAGGACTGTTCTAGTGACTTCAGACCTGTTCTCAAAAAAAACCCCCCAAAAAAACCACCACCAACAACAACAAAAAAAAAAAACAGGCAGTGATGTCAGAGCCCAGTAAGAATTGCTCAGGCATGCTGGTCGACCTTGTAATTTTCAGGGCTGCATATCAGAAGGGTTACACACACCCAAAGTCTCACTCAGACTCAAAGTCTGGTTTACATTCACTAAGACTTTGACTGTTCAGGATAAATATATAGCCATGGCATGAAAAATAAACCAGCTCACTGCACTGACTACCTGGGCAACGTGGTATCAACAAGCCAAACAACGCTGAAACAGTGAGGTATAATTTTTAAATGGAATAAATACAGAAAGCCAAGCGGCAACGAACACGACCACAACGCTCACAACAGTCGCTAAGTCGTTTAAGCTTGCAGACTCGAGACAGAAGGCCGACGTTTTAACAGGCCACCTCCTTCCCAACCAAACTCATTTTTCCTGGTTTTCCACCAGCCACACGACAGCAGCTCCCTACCCTCGAATCGGCCCCACTTCTTCCCCCGCCCCCTCCCCCGCACCGCCAGCTCCAGCCCGAGACCGGCAAGCAGCCCAACCCGCACCTCAGAACCGAACCCGGCCCACCCCCACGGCGCGGCTTCCTCCCGCGCCAAATCTCGCGAGACTACCGAGCTCCGTATGCGGGAGGGCGGGCGGGTGGTAACCATGGCAACGGCTCCGCGCCACCGCCCGTGTGCTGCGTATGCGGGCGTAAGCGGCGCGGCTGCCTGGCACAGGCCGTTCCAGGAGTACCGCCGCCGGCGCTGATTCGTCCCCGCCTGCAGGCGGTGAACGTAAGAAACAGAATATGCAGATAATAGGCATACATTCTTTACACTGATCATTTTGACCCTCATGTCTCACCAACAGACGCATTTTTGTATTGGCGTAATTATCTTTTCTAAAGTAGGATATAGTAAAATAAAAGTTCATGAGGTGGTTTCTACATGGGATCATCACACAGAGTGCGTATTTTCTTTTGTGGAGGCTACAGACCCCGTTGTGACATAACCTGCTGTCGCAATTGCCAATGTATAATGAAAATAAATCAGCAGAATTTAGGGAGAAAAAGTATCATTTAAAAAAGTAGATCACAGGAAAAAAACATATTGTGTGATGTATGTTTGTAATTACCAGCAGCTACCCAACATTATCAGACCATTAGGTATTCGGACAGATGCACGGCCATGAGCCTGGACATTGGAAGATATGAATTTGCACACTGCTCTTCTGTATGAGGAAAAGATACATTCAGTATCTTGCAAGCTTGCAAAACAACATTTAGAAAACGTCTCTGGAAGTGTATCTTCTTGTTTACTAGAATCCTTGGAACTGCTTGCTGTGAATCTAATCAGTCACCTTGGATTTTTATCGTTGGTTTTGTTGTTTTTTTTTTCTGTGCGATAGCTAGTGTGTGTTCTCAAACTATAAATTTAAATTCTGACTCTGTGGAAGGAGGAAGATAATTAAAATAATCAGAGGCACAATCCTAATTATCCTTCTCATTAGAAAAACATGGACATTCCTAAGTGAAAATGTCCAGTTTTCGCCAAAAGATGGATATACGGCGTTTTCACGTGAATATAGATCTGCAGGAGAGTATTTAAAAAGGAGCAAATTCCATGGAATTGATGGAAGTTATGCTAAAATCTTTGTGCATAAAGCACTATTTTATTTTCCTTTTATTAAGGAATTAATTTATTATCCCCAGTAAGTTTGCAGATGACACCAAGTTGGGAGGGAGTGCTGATCTGCCTGAGGCAAGGAGGGCACTACAGAGGGACCTGGATAGACTGGATCAATGGGCCAAGGTAAACTGCATGAGTTTCAATAGGGCCAAGTGTTGGGTCCTGTGTTTTGGTCACAACAACCCCAGGCAACCCTACAAGCTTGGGGAGGAGTGTCTGGAAAGCTGCCTGATGGAAAGGGACCTTGGTGTGCTGATGGACAGTCAGCTGAATATGAGCCAGAAGTGTGCCCAGGTAGCCAAGAAGGCCAATAGCATCCTGGCTTGTATCAGGAATGGGGTGGTGAGCAGGACTAGGGAAGTCATTCTGCCCCTGTACTCGGCATTGGTGAGGCCTCACCTCAAGTACTGGGTTCAGTTCTGGGCACCTCAGTACTGAAAGGACATTGAGGAGCTGAAGCAGGTCCAAAGAAGGGCAAGAAGGCTTGTGAAGGGCTTGGAGAATATGCCCTATGAGGAGAGGCTGAGGGAACTGGCACTGTTTAGTCTGGGGAAGAGGAGGCTGAGGGGAGACCTTATTGCTCTCTTCCAGTACCTGAAAGGTGCTTACAGCGAGGGCGGGGTTGGTCTCTTCTCATTGGTGACAAGTGACAGGACAAGGAGAAATGGTCTCAAGTTGTGCCAGGGTAAGTTTAGGTTGGATATTAGAAAGAACTTCTTTACAGAGAGGGTTGTTAAGCACTGGAATAGGCTCCCCAGGGAGGTGGTTGAGTCACCATCCCTGGATGTATTTAAAAACCGTTTGGATGTGGTGCTCAGGGACGTGATTTAGTGGAGGGTTGTTAGTTAAGGTAGTATGGTTAGGTTGTGGTTGGACTCAATGATCTTTAGGTGTTTTCCAACCTGAGTGATTCGATGATTCTATGATTAAAGAATAGCTCTTCAGTACTTCACAGACTGTGCTGTGAGTGATTTATTGTTTGGGGAATTTATTTTAAACTTGAATTTGCTGCAGATATTTTTGTATGAACAAGGAGAGGAAGCAGCAACAACAGCAGTTGGCTTGCAGCACATTTCCACATGCACACACACATAAAGAAATCATTGCAAAACAGGACCCTAGGATTGTCTTCTATTTCAACAACCAAACCATCTTATGGTTTCTCTTCTCTTTTTACCATTCTGCACTCTTTTCTTCTGCTGACAGGGTGAGCCTACAGATGAGGAAACCAGATGAGGCCTGATACTGAAAAAAAACATCTTGCTTTAACTACAGGGGAAGTTCTAATTTGTAGCAGGCATTAAGAGACCATGTTTACATCTGAAGTGATACTTTGGATGACAGCTTTGATAAGTCACTAAAAAGCAGGATGACCCTTTTCATTCTCAACTCTCCATATGTGTACAGATTAATTTTAAATAATTGAACTGAACTTTCTGTTTCATGTCTAATCTATTAAGGAACTGGAAAGTTAGTGATGTAGATTAAGATTACTGAACTGGTGAGAATTAAACCTTTAATAGTTCCAAGCATAGGAGGAACAAGTAATAAATCCTTATTTAACATTTTATAGCATGGTACATACCTTTTGCTGTTTGTTCCTTTAACTGTTACTGTTCTTTGTAATACTCTGCCATTTACTTAAGACTAAAGTGTACCAAAAAAACTTATGTGAGTCATGAGTTGTTATATACAGGCATGAGGAATATAAAAATTTCATTGGCTTTGAAACATGGTGTTTGACAGTACAGGTATTTTGAAGCGCCAGTATGTTTAAGTTACAACTTACTTGAAGGTTCCCTTAGCAGGCTGAGCTGCAGCAGCAAAAGAAGCTCTAGAGAATATGGTTTTGTATTGTTACATTTTTGGTTAGCGTGAGTAAGTCAGTTAGTGGTGTGACTACTGTAATGTGTCTCTACTAGTAACAATATGAATGCTTATGTCACAGTTTGAGTCCTACATGGAAATGAAAAGAAACAGATAGAAAATCAGTTGAGAGTAAGACTTAATTTGAAAGTCTTATTGCTGACAGAGTTGTTCCATGCATTATTCAGAATCATATATATTTAAAGATTATGTCTTCTGTTGAATGGCTCTTTTTCATGAACTCAGCATAGTAAATTTTCCTGGAGAAGGTGGGGGATTTTTCTTTTGGGTGGATGTCATTGTAGAATTTAACACAGTGTTTTGCAACATTAGTTCAGACTGGCCTAGATCCAAATGGAGATACATGGATTGAAAACTTCAAGAAAATGCAATGATTAGCGTATTTTAACAGCTGGAGGAAAAAAAAATCAGCTGCAAAACTAGTTAGGACAAGGGTAAGATTTTACTGTGGTCTAAGAGTAAACACATAGGTCACTGATGGGCAACCTGTGTGTTTTAATGGTAGCCGCCTATAACTAACCATTTCTTCATATCCAGAAACTATTTGAAAGGACTGTAACTCTCTCTCCCTAAGCCTCTTTGGTTGTCTGTGCACTAAGGCCCATTGCCGATACTGCACAAGTGCATAACCATGGCTCAGATTTGTAAGGAATTTGCAATGTTGGGGGAGGGGGAAGAAAAAGAAAGAAAAAGGAAGAGGAAAAAGAAAAAGAAAAAGAAAAAAAAACACATTAGAAAGTCTGTAGATTCTTGTGAGAAAAGAGCTAAAATTGCAGACAAATGAGAAAAGGAAAAGCACTGATATGGACAAGTATAAAATGAAAAGATAAGACAAGAGTGCCCGAAATGACAGACAAAAGACAGGCTGGGGTCCAGGGATCTGCAAGAAGTGACCCTTCTCCTCACTGTTTGCTTGGCTAGCAATGATTCTTCATGATTAGTGAAAGAGGAAGTATATTAATATTTACTGTAATAATATTTTTTCTGTATTATAACCAATAAATAGTTTATTTATATATTTAAGCTGGGTGTATTCTGCTTGCAGAATCACATTGTGCATAGTTGAGCTTTCCAAACAGCGGCCCAAAGAGGAATGATGACAGGAGGAAGAAGTTCATAAACAAAAAAAATATACAAATTGTCATTAAAAAAGTAATAAATAGACTCAAAAGAACAGGGATGCTATTGGGTTAAAAACAATCTGTTTTGGAGTGAGGCTGGTGATTTCTTGGGGGAGGGAGGAAGAATTAGGATCATAGAATCACAAGGTTGGAAAGGACCTACAAGATCATCTAGTCCAACCGTCCTCTCATCACCATTGCTACCACAAGCCACTAAACCATATCTCATAGCTGCTCATCCAGATGCCTCTTGAACACTGCCAGGGACGGCAACTCCACCACCTCCCTGGGCAGGCCATTCCAGTGCCCGACCACTCTCTGAGAGAAAAAGTTTTTCCTTATGTCTAAAAGTTTTTTCTTGTGTCTAATGGAATGGAATGGATGGAAATGTCTGGCTGCAAGGGAACTGTGAGAGAAGGAGAGAGTTAAAGAAGCTGAAGATAGGTGTTGAGGCTCATCACAGAACAGTAGCTGAAGACTTTCAGAAGGCAAAAGTTCTATATGTGATGTGGAAACCATCTGTGATACTTACAGCCAGTTTTATGAAACTGTTGTTAGCAAAGATCTGGTCAAAACAATGTTTTATACAGAATTATTAAATATTTAATAGAAGTGGAAAAAAATAAAACCAAGTGGTTTCTGTTGTCTTTGTTAAAATTAGTCTTTGTTAAAAGAGAAGGTGAAAATAGATCCAGCACAACACTGAGTAACAATTGGAATCCTTCTAAGGGGTACTTCCAAGACAGTTTTTGCAAAAAAATATTTCTAAAATTATAATTTATGTAAATACTCACAAGAATATAAAAGAAAAAGGCTGACTATAAAACAAATGTGCTGAAAAAGTGGAGTCAATATTGTATGGGATGAGCATTTCTCAGAGCAGGGAGTATGGAAAACAACTTTGGTTACAATAGTAACTATTGCAGCCTTGTGATATTAATTACTGCCTAGTGGTTTCTGACTGTTCTTCTGATTGTAAGCTGAGTAATTGCAGTGTCTCGCAGTACTAGAGGCCAAGTCTCTCCACAGTAAATAAGCAGACAAAAAACATCACTGGCAGATGTGCAGACACTGAATATTAGCTTGTACAAATTCTAGAAAGCTAAAGTTTGTCATCTTTTAAATCTCAAGCCCTGACTGGTTAAAAAATCTTTTCCATAGGAATCTGAGTAAATGGAGGGAAGCCCCTGCAATGCCTCCTTTGAGATGCTTAAAGAGTCTTTTTTTTGTGTCATATTCTCTTAAATATAAATCAATCTTAAGCAGCTGGAACATTAGTTTCCAGGATTCCAGTGCATAGGCCAGATTTTTCAAGATATACTCCTGTAACTTGGCCCCCTCAGATACAACAGAACAAAAAATATATGGTATGAGACAGTTATCCTATTGAGTTGATTTTAGAGAAGAAAGTCATTAGATACTGAAGGTGTGGTTTCAGCCTTTGTGAACAAAAAAAAAGTAGTATGTAATATAATATGTAGCTAGTATGAAATTGTTAGTTAACTATGCCAAACCTTAGCAGAAGTTCAGTGCAAGACTGAGTGATGTTTATTGAGTTTAGTCGCATTCAATATAGCCTAATAACCTCATACAATATAGCTTGCACTCTGACCAGCTTGTAGTTGATTTGAGTTGCAAGTGGAGCTATAATGAGTATAATTAATTGAACCAAATGCAATTATTGTGAAAAGTAACTGTTATTCTATTAAGGCTTCTTAAATAAAATGGTAAGATCTCATTTAAAAGGAATACATAACACTAGTTTTTGCATGTATTTGCTAAAGCTTATTTTTACCTTCATTTCACTCTGTGCAGAGTTCTGCCTGCAGTTTATCACTTGAGTGCCACTTAAATTGACTTCATTGAAGCTAAATAGGCAAGGTACACTACATTTTTATTCTCCTGTCTATGCTTTATCTGGAAGATTCTTTTAATTAAAACTGAGTAACACCAGCTAACAGAAAGACTGAGTGTAAGATTTCCCCTGGGTTGATTCATGCTATCTAGTCCAAAGATAATATGTTCAAGTTACTTTTCAGTATCAAAGAGAAGATAGTTCTTCCTCAATTTCCAAATGCCTCATCTGTCTAGATTTACATTACGTAAATCAAGCTTTAGATCTGATCTTCCTGCAAGGTTTACTAGGTCAGCCTTTTAGCAACTTCGTATCTTCCAGCAATCTCTGAGAGTTTTTACCTTTACATGTTTACATTTTTATCTAATTACAAGATTAAAAAGACATTTTCAGTATTAGTTATCATCATATCACTGATACAAAAAGTAAGATAAGAGTTTGCTTGTCGTTTGTGGTATTCAACTGACCATTTTAGACTAGAAAATTTGTCATCACTAGCAGATAGCCTGTAGAACTCATCTTTGATTTCCTTTGTCAAACACAGTAGGTATTCCAGAGGAGGCTGTTAAAAATGATTATGATAAAAAATTGATAAAAAATTGATTATGATAAAAATGATAATGATTTCTGTCTAAGACCATTTCATTCTGTCTCTCCTCCCTGCCCTCAATTATTCACGTATGTCTTTAATGCATATATAACATGGATGTTCCTTAACAGTACACTATATCTGTTCATATCATCTGTTAAGATAAAGCAATCCTCTGAATAGCGTCTTCTTTCAGACATGTAAGCTGGTTGATTTAGAGCACCATCAACATCAGCTTTATCAACTAGTATGTATCCTACATTTAGGGACTTATATATTTTTTGAATACTTTAATCATTTTACAAGAGATGCAGAGTGTGTAGCACTTACTTACAACTTCTAAGGATGGTGTCTTCAGAAATCTAATGTTTGTTTTCTGGTGGCAATTTCAACAGACGTTTTTGTAGCAGGCTCATACATGCATATCTGTCTGTAATACATATAAGGGTTAAGAGAAAAAACAAACAAACAACAACAACAAAAAAACACACGCAAAGCAAGATCATTGTAGGTTACTAATTCTCTGGACAATACAAGAGGAAGATAGCTAGATATAAGCTGCAAAATTACCCCTACCCCATCAGCTGTTAAGAATTTCTGTACTTAAAGACTAAACAGTAGGTGGCACTGCAGTTTGTCTTGTCTTTATAATATTATCAACCTAAATGACATTTACTTTTTCCAGTTCCCATTTCCATAGTTTCTTTGATCTGACAAAGGAGTCAAGCAGAATTCTGAAATGCAAATATTTTCTGAATAGTAAAGAAGATAGATTAAGAAGGATGGAGTACCTCACCTATAAAGAGAGGCTGAAAGATCAGGGATTATTCAGTCTAGTGAAGAGAAGACCCTGGGGAGACCTTATAGTGGCCTTCCAGTGCCTAAACAGGGCCTGACTCAAGGAATGTAGTGATAGGACAAGGGGCAATAGATTAAAAAAAAAAAAAAAAACACAAAAAAACCCACGTAAGTTTAGATTAGATATAAGGAATAAACTATTCACTATGAGAGTGAAGGCACAGGAAAAGATAGCACAGAGAAGGTGTGGATGCCACATCCTTGCAAGCATTCAAGGACAAGTTGGATGAGGCCCGCTGCAATCTGGTCTAGAGTAAAGTGTCCTTGCCCATAGCCAGGGATTTGGAACTGGATAATTATTAAGTTCCCAATACAAGCTGTTCAATGATTCTATCATTCCATAACAATGCCAGGTGGTTAATTTGAGGGCACAGCTAAAAACAGCAAAACCAACAAGAAATCTTTATAAATCAACTAATGTAAAACAGATCTTTGTCATTTGTTCCAAAAAATCCTGTACATCTTATAACAAGTTGAATAAAAGATAGCAATATTTTCTGAAACTAGTAGTCAGAACAGAGGTAGTGGGCTTTTTTTTTTTTTTTTTTTCTCGTTTCCCAGTTTTTATTATAACTGAAACAGAAGACTGATATGACAGTGAAGATTTTTATTCAGCAGTGTAGAACTGTTGTAGGTCTTCACTTTTTGAGATGTAAAGATTTTTTATTTTTCACATAGAAGTATACATGTTCTTTGATATTGTGTTATATGCCCGTTTATTTCATAAAAGGCCCAGATGTTTTTGTTCATGTTTTCATGTAAGTAGTCATTTTTATATTTCCCTTTTCAGTTTTTGACATCTTGGGTGGGGTTCATCTAAGGAAAGTATGCATAGGCTAAAGTCTAGACATGGATATTTGAGCTAGTTATTCTGATCTGCCACACTCTTCAGGAAGCAGAAATACACATTTTTAGAAAGGAACTCATTATATTTCACAGTATAATTTTAAGTATATTAGAATAATAATTCCCTCCAACTGCTTATTTTTCTTTCTTGACATTGAGGAAGGTCTCAAAAAAAATTTCAGAAGCCTTTGGTTTATCAAAATGAACCTCTATCCTGGCAACAGTGTACACTCAGCTGCCAAATGCTGCGTCCACCATCATTTGTAATTCTGAGGTGAGATGAATTACTGCCTGGAAATCAGAGAGCAAAACCTGAAGTTATCCATTAAATAGGAAATAGACTCAGAAAAAATGGACACCATAGATGGGAATGGCACATTGTTGTTAAATCACTCCATCTGCTTATAATTTGTCTCATTTAACTTCCTTAGACACTATTTAAAGTGTCTATTTTAGCACTCTTTTTTTCTTGTCACAGCCTGCATGGATGCCTGTGCTTGGCTTCACAGCTGATATACCCAAGTTTGTCACTGCCACTTCCTTTGCAAAACCTTCTGTAAGTATTTTTGTTGTTGTTGTTTTCTCTATTAAATATGACTGACTCAGATTCATTAGAGGATTATAAGAGGTTTGTGTAACAGCTCATAAACGTTGTTGATGTGTAGCCTACTGATGTTCCTTTCCAACTTCCAATTAAATAACCAACTAGTTAGGTATCTTGTATCTTTCACCTTCTCTAATATTTAAAGTCTACCAAATTAAAAAGTTATTAAATTTTTACTTGATTATCTTATTTTTCCCCAGTCCCATACAACTCTTGCAGAAAATAAATAAATAAGTAAGCAAATAAATAAATAAATAAAAGTAGGTTTATGTAATTGGAAATTATTTCGAAATCTTTGTACTTTTGATGTGTTCCCTCTATTACATAACTTATTGCTTGTGCAGTTTCCGGAAGTCATATTTTTCATCTTCTTTTCACATTTTCTTGACATCTGTCTACTTTTTACCCTTTATTTCATCATTCCATTATTTTCTCTCATCTTTTTATTTCACCTGTTGTATGAATTGAAGGCATGTAAAGCAGAGAATTACATTATATTTCTTTATAAAACTTTCACACAAATCCACATCATTTTGTATGTGGCATTTCTAGAGTTGTTTCAAACAGCATTTTTTCTTTCTGAGACTGATTAAGCGAATTGGCAAACCATTTTTTTAATTATTATTATTTTATTTTTTGTAGTGTGCTTTGTATCTGTTTATTAGTCTTTATTGAACTTACTTCCATGCAGGAATGGTAAAGAAATTTTATCTAAATAAGCTAATGGTGTGAATATGATTTGGATTAGTTATACTTCATTTATTCTTTGTATCTAGTTATTCAGAATTAAAATGGTCATAATGGAGCTTATAGACATAAACAATTTTTGGATGTTAAAATGGAGCTCTTAAAGCATATTAAAGCACTTTCATCTTTGTTTTCAGTTACTGTTAATAAAAAGGTAGAAAGAACAGATAATATTTTGCTTCCTATACTTAGGCAGGAATTTCATCTTTGTAAAAATCCAAAAAGGATTTGAAGGACCAACTCCCCTATTAAGGACATAAGTGGCCACTTAAGTTTGTTTGGGGCCATGTTTGATCTCTGTACAATCCATTGTTTTCTGTCTTCCTACTTTGTAAAAGCATAGCATCATCTTTCCATGCAGACAGTATGTGTTGGGTAAGCACAGCCCTAAAGTGCTCACAAATGGCATTTAGCAGCCGAAGTGTTTTGTTCTCTATGTAATTAGGCATACTTCAAAAGCACACAATATAAAGATACTATATAACTGTACCAACACTAACATGTAACCTAGATGTCTCATTTTCTGCCTGAGACAGTAGTAGACTGCAAGGAGGAAGTTAATTGTTGATTTACTTGAATGACCTGGAGATCTTGCAATAGTAATTTGTATATGTAAACACGTCAGTGGATTTGTTGGCTATGTTGTGTTGTTTCAAGTGAAAGGCAGGAAGTCCTGATGTACCCATCACTGGAGGTACGTAAAAGGTGTATGTCCATGGCACTAAGGCACATGGTTTAGTGGTAGGACTTGGTAGGTCAAGTTGATTGTTAGAATTGTTGAACTTTGCTAAACTTGACTGCAGAACTGGCAGATCCGCTGAATCTTTCTTGAGAGGTAAATGTGAAAATATTGAGGTTATTCTGATAACAAGATTTTGCTCTGACAAAGCAGAGTTTTCAATTAAATGTTATTCAGTGTTGCTTTTTTTTTTTTTTTTTTTTTGAGGCCTGTGTGAAAAAATGCGAAAGAACTGTTTGCTTACATCAATTAATCTGTTTACAGTGCTAATGTTTTTAAGAGGAGAATTCATAACATAAAGATTCCCATTTGGTAATCTTGTTTCTCACATCTAGTATTTTTCTTGATACAGGAACCACATTCTGTAGGCATTTAAATAGCTTAGCTCCAACAGAAGCTGTGGAAATATACCTATCCTGAAATATCTAACTGAAATATGGGGTAAAATCTGTTCCACATGGGGCAGAACTGGCCTTAGAAGGAAGATCATTGTCTAACCACTCTGGAGGAAGGCCTTGCTCTTATTGTAGAAATGCCATCCCAGAACTAAGAATTTTTAAATAAGTTTTCATCTGAATGATTTTGCTGCTGTAGCTAGAAACAGTTTGTTGAAAAATCCCTGTGTGTGTGTATGGCAATCTTGTCTGATTATATTCTCTTGCTGTATAGCCTCCGGAGTCCTTGCACAAATCTCTTGCATAAGCAACCTTACAGTGCTTTCCACTGCAGAGGAAAAAAAGTATCACATCTCACTGAATCCAGGTTACATGTGGCAGCAAACAGCAAAACAGCCATCAAATGGTGATTTCCTGACTTTCTTTCCCAGGAGTCCAAAACATGTGCAAGAAGTTCTGCCTAAGATCAAGGAGTCTGCCTGTCTCATTCTCAACTGGCAGGGCTTATCAGTACTGGGAAGACTGTGGGAGACCAGAACCCTTTTGGACAATAAAATTATTTTAGATAGCCTTCATTCATATAGATTTACAGATGAAATTTGAACCATAAATAAATAAATAAATATTTGAATGTGTAAATCTTTCAGCAGGAATATTTAATTTCAAGCTTTTCTTTGTCCCTACTGGACAGTATTTCTTTTGGTGGAAGTGTTACTGGCAAAACAAACAAACAAACAAAGTCTCCTTTGTCACAAGGAACTCCTGTTAGTTTTAAAATGCTTGAAAATCTCTGTGATCCTTGTGAGAAATACAAGTTGTAAAGAAAAATGCTTACTGGAAGAGAAATGACAACTCAGTGTTAGAGAGCCTGGTGAACATCTTAAATATGGAGTCTAGAGAATGTGACAAAGGAATGTATTTTTTGCTTATTTTTAAAAGAGACTTTGGCTTACATGCTTTTGTAGTGTAACCCTGGCAGGTAGCTAAGTAACACGCAGCCACTTGCTCACTCTCCCCATGTGGGATAGGGGAGAGAAGTGGAAAGGTAAAAGTTTGAGAACTTGTGGGCTGAAATAAAAACAGTTTACCAGTTTACTAGTAAAGCAGAAGTTCTGTGCACAAGCAAAACAAAATAAGGAGTTCCTTCACTACTTCCCATTAGCAGGCAGGTGTTCAGCTCCTTCCAGGGCAGGACTCATCAGGTGTAATGGTTTCTTGGGAAACTCTGAATGCCCTCACCTTCCTCCTTCTCTACCCCAGCTTTTATTGCTGAGCATGATGCCATGTGGTACAACATAGCCCTTCAGTCAGCCTGGGTCAGCTACCCTGGCTTGATCCTATCTATCTGCTTGTGCACCTCCAGCCTGCTCACAGGCAGGGCAGACTGAGCAGAAAAGTCTTTGCCTTTGTGAAAGAACTTTTCTTCAACAACTAAACCATTAGTGTGCTATCACCACTATTTTCATCAAAAAGCAAAACACAACATTATACAAACCTCTAAGAATAAAATTAATTATATCCCAGAGAAAATCTTGACACATGCTTATTTTATGAGGAGAGTAAGTGAATGCACTTCTCCTGAATTTGGAAGATGGGCTTCCTGTGCTTCCCTCTGTCAGCATGGAAATTCACAGAACCTAAAGAAGGGAGTTGCATTTTTTTATTTTCTCTTGATCAGTCAGCATGTCTGGCAGAAGAAAAGTGCATTTTGTGATATTTTAATGGATATGCAGTCTTCAAATTCATATTGAAGTCTTTTTGAAGCATTCTGTTTGTTTGAGTGATATAAAGTTTAGTTTATTTGATAAATAATAGAACAACAACTTTGAAATTATACCTTGGTCAGTCTTTGCACTTTTGCACAAATGGGTAACCTGCAAAAAAAAACCAAACAAACCAACAAAAATGCTTTCAGGTGTGGTAACCGACCTTAAAGAATCTGAGAAAAAAAATAGTTTCTTATCCTTGCAGTCTCACTGAAGCACAAGGTTAGAATCATAGAATTGTAGAATATACCGAGAAGGGATCCACAAAGATCACTGTGTACAAATCCTTGCTCTACACAGGACTACATAAATATTAAACCTTATTTCTGAGCGCATTGCCTAAACACTCCTTGAACTCCAGCTTCCCGCATAAGGCGTTGTACACCACCATGAGGCCTCCCCTCAGTCTCTTCTGTGCTGAATAAACCAAGGAACCTCAGCCACTCCTCACATGTCATACCCTTTAGACCCTTCGCCATCTTTGTAGCCTTACTGTGGACACTCTCTAATAGTTTTATGTATGTTCTTATATCGTGGTGCCCAAACTTGCACATAGTACTCGACATAAGACTGCACAGCTCAAAGTAGAGTGGGACAATCCCTCCCCTCTCCCTGTGGCAGCGCTGGGTTTGATGCACCACAGGGCACTATTGGCCCTTTTGACTTCCAGGCCATACTGCTGGCTGTTCAACTTGCCATCAACCAGAATCCCCAGATCCCGCTCCACAGGGCTGCTCTCCAGTCTCTCAGAAATGAAAGACAGTACTTGCACTGGGAGGGATGTTCATGGACAAATACTGCCATGGCATCCTTCATAAACCAACAAATACAATAGATTGATAGAAAGTAGATGAATCTTTAAAAATAATTAATTTTTTTTCAGAAGCTGTTTGTTTACAAATCCATACTTGTTGTGATTCATATTTCCATTTGGACTAACTTTTTAAATGAGGGAATACTTAACAATCCATGTTAAGATAACACATGACTGGGAGTTTTTGAAGGGCAAACTGCCAGATAGAAAAGCATCGTCAATCCACCATGTGACCATATAGACCCTGGGCTACAAAGCCTACAAGTTCATATATTCTTCTTCTTGTATATTACTTTTTTACTAAAAGCCATTTAGTACTTTTTGCTTCAGGCATTTACTACAAAAGGATTTTATTATCTTTTAAAGTCTGACTTGCTGAATTTTAAATTAAGATTGACAGATTATGTTTTGACACGTTCTGGGTATTTATGCTCTCAAATAAGGTGAATCCAGGAGGAAATAATTCTTATCTTGTAATTATGAGTTGTACAAGAAGAAAAAATTTGCATATGCTTGGCTCAAACTGTGAAGTGCAAATATCTTCAAATCCTTCTACAGTTTTAGCCTATTACATTTCCCTTTTCTGTACAATGGATCTCTGCCTGCCTAATTTCTGTGATTTAGAATTGAAGAACTTTGATAATGCTATAGCATTTTAAGACAAAAACCTAAATTTGAAGCAGAACAGAAATTTGATTCAGCTCTCAATGTTTTATATATATTAAAAAGCCCCTCTTAAAAAGAACACCAACCAACAGCAAAAATTATATCAGTTATTTCAGTTTTTTATGTCAGAGATTGGTTTGACTACATCGCAATTCTAAGTTCTAAGACTGTGGTAGCTTGGATCTTATAATGTAGTAGCTGCTTAATTTAAAAAACGCAACCCAAAAGGTATTTCTACAGGTGTTCTTAAAGGCTCTGTATAAACTCTACTGAAGTTCCAGTTTCCTCTTCTGAAGCATTCTGATTAAAAATAGATTAAATTTCAAGTTAAACCAAGCAAATGACATTATGGAACCATATTTCTAACTTTTAACAAAGTAACACAGTCTGCTTCATTATTCTGGACCAAGAGTCCTACCTGCTATAGTTATTATCTTCAAACTGACAAATCTCAGTGTTCTGTATTTTTAAAGCTAGAATGAAATATCTTTTTAAATGCATGATTAATCTGCAGCATTATCAATCAGAAAAGATATATAGGTGCCTTCAGACCGAATTCATCCAAATACTGTTGATGTTTTCCCCAGAGAGACGAGTGAGAAGTAGAATAACTTGCTATGCTGCATTTTTTTCTTAGGTTTATCATGAATCTAGAAATGCACATGAGCATCTTTCTCCTAATGAAACAACACAGCCTTTGAGCTGTTTCTGTGCAAGAAAACAGCACATATCATAGAATCATAGAATCATAGAATGATTTGGGTTGGAAAGGACCCGAAGGATGGATCAAGTTCCAACATCCCTGCCACAGGCAGGGCCACTAACCTCCTGGTCCAAGTTGTCCAGGGCCCCATCCAACTTGGTCTTGAACACCTTCAGGGATGGAGCATCCACAGCCTGTCTGGGCAGCCTGTTCCAACACTTCACCACTCTCTCTGTGAAGAACTTCCCCCGACATCTAATCTAAACCTTTCCTCCTTGAGCTTAAAACCTTTCCCCCTTGTCCTGTCACTATCTTCCAGAGTTAAAAGTTGATTCCCCTCCTTTTTTTTATGCCCTTTTAAATGCTGAAAGGCTGCCATGAGATCTCCTTGCAGTCTACTCTTCTACAGGCTGAACAAGCCCAGCTCCCTCAGCCTGTCTTTGTGGGAGGGGGGGGGGGCGGTGCTCCATATCTCTGATCATCTTCATATACATCTTCACATACCTCATTTAAATGAAAGATTTTCTAGACATTTTCACAAAAAGCATTAGAAAATCACAGAACTTGGCCTTGATGGCACATTAGAGTCCTTTGCTGTTCCACATCACAATCTTACCCTCTGATCTCTGAACATCAAATGTGATTGCTGATGTCATAAAATCACAGAATCATAGAATGGCCTAGGTTGAAAAGGACCTCAAAGATCATCTGATTTCAACCCCCCTGCTATGTGCAGGGTTGCCAACCACCAGACCAGGCTGCCCAGAGCCACATCCAGCCTGGCTCTGAATGCCTTCAGGGATGGGGCATCCACAACCTCCTTGGGCAACCTGTTCCAGTGCATCATCACCCTCTGAGTGAAAAACTTCCTTCTAATATCTTATCTAAACCTCCCCTGTCTTAGTTTAAAACCATTCCCCCTTGTCCTATCACTATCAACACATGTAAATAGCCGCCCCCCCTCCTGTTTATATGCTCCCTTCAAGTATCGGAAGGCCACAAAGAGGTCTCTCTGGAGCCCTCTCCAAGCTAAACTAGCCCAGTTCCCTCAACCTTTCTTCATGGGAGAGGTGCTCCAGCCCTCTGATCATCTTCATGGCCCTCCTCTGGACCCACTTCAGCAGCTCCATGTCTTGTACTGGGTGCCCCAGACCTGGATGCCATACTCCACATGAGTGTGGGTAGAATCCACTGTGCACACTGGTGGCTAATGTCCAACTTTTTGTCCACCAGGACTCCCAAGTCTTTTTCCAAAGGCTTGCTCTCAATGTATTTTTCTTCCAGTCTGTACATATACCTGGGATTTCTCTGAACCATGTGCAACGCTCTGTACTTGGTCTTGTTAAGCCTCATTATGTTTCAGTGTGCTCACTTTTCAAACTTGTCCAGTTCCCTTTGGATGGCATCCTTCCTTCTACTGCATCAACTGCACCACTCAGCTTAACGTCATCAGCAAATTTGTGAGGGTGCACTCAATCCCACTGTCTATGTCATCAATAAAGATGTTGAAGAGCACTGGTCCCAAGATGGACCCCTGGGAGACACCACTCCTCCCTGGTCCACTTGAGTATAGAGCTACTGACCACCGAAAACATGTTGATCTATTGTTATTCCCATCTATGTTCTTAAGTTAAGATCTAGCTTCTTTCAGTTTTAATAGACGCTTCTCCATTAACAAGAAGAAATATTGTCTGAGGTAGTAATCAGCAAGATAACTGACGTAAAAGGATGTATAGAAATAGAAAGAAAAAAGGTGAGTAGGAAAGAACATAAAGCAGGTGACCTTGGATCAAAGCCTAAGTTAAGGAAAGTACTTACATGTGACAATTGCCTTACCTTTTCTAAAGCTTATACTGTTCTATTTCTGCAGCATACATCCTGAGGGAATCTGACATTGACAGCAGGGTTAAGGAGAATCACATCCACATGATAATTTTTGAGATAGAGCTAAAACCTAGTGTAGTTATTAGAAGGTTAAAAAATGAAGGACAAGGCCAGATATATGTGAGTGTATGTATATGTATTTATGTGTATCTGGCTATCTTTATATATATATATGTATATGTATAACCACCATTGTTGCACTATAACCCCTCATTTCATAAACTGAGATCTCTAAATTTGAAATTCAGCTAAATAGATATTTTCTTAATGACTTTTTCATGGCCTGATTTTATGAATGTACTCTAATTTCAGTCACAAAGCCTGAAATATATCAGTTGTGCAAAAAAGTAGCATTTGGCCAGCTTCACCAGTCACTACTAATTAACC
This sequence comes from Alectoris magna, assembly GCA_030625065.1. NCBI lineage: Eukaryota > Metazoa > Chordata > Aves > Galliformes > Phasianidae > Alectoris > Alectoris magna. The sequence goes on from CM060560.1 coordinate 70,722,521, forward strand.
AACTGCAACAGCTATTTATATAATGGAAGTTTTTAATCAAAGCTCTAGAACTAGAATTCCCTCCTTAGCTCTTCCAAAATGACATTGCAATGCCACTGAAGATAAAGTCAGTTTAAAATTAGCAGAGAATAATTGCACAGAAGTATTTTTGAATGTTGCTTATTTATTTTCATAATCTATGATGAATATAGAAGTTCAGTTGCAGCAGAATTGCTATACTCTATTTAATTTAGTCAGTATTTACATGGAAACATCTTTGTTTTCAGAGCAGTTAACAGCAGAAAGTCATAAATTTAATAGATTTAACCATCATATTTCAAACTAGTGGATGAAGGGTGAGCAAAAGACCACACTTACAGTCTGAGATGGAAGCATCTTACATACCTATATTGAGACAGTGAATGTTCTACAGAAATGGAGAAAACACTGTATCCACTCTTTCCTGCCTGAGCTGTGCCATTTCTCCTTTGATTATGCTGTAATTATTTTGTGGAGTTTCTGCTTAGCACTCTCTCAGAGTTTAACAAAGTAGGAAACATGGCACTTAACTAACAAATATTACCTACCAACAATCATGAAATCTCCTTTCTTTGTCTCTTTTATGACATACTTCCTTAATGAAGCTACTAGTCTCTGAAAAATTCCAAAAATCCCTCTGTTTATCATGTAATTAGGATACGTTAATAATCACTTTCATCAGGCCAGCACAACTGCTGTTGAGTGACATCGAGACCCCATCTGGGTTTCAGAAGTCCACATCTCTTCCTCAGCCTTTTTATAGTCTGACTCTATATACAGTCTGCTTTATAGCTTGCTATCTCAATCCTACCAAACATGAATGATCATAGATTTTTTATTTTTTTATTTATTTATTTATTGTCAAAATGTGTATTGAAATGTAATAACATGAAGTCGGTCATCTATTTTTGTGCTTAACATGCATTGGTGTTGTAGTTTGGAACACACATTATCCTGAGGCAATTCAGTTACCTTTTTCTCTTCTAGTTATGTGAGAAAAAAATTATAGCAACTTAGAGATCATTTAAGACAGAGGCCAGTAGTGTTTTGATTTAAATTGCATTAGAGGACCATTATATTACTCTCCAGATTAAAACTCTTGAGACCTAAAGAGTAAAGGTCAGGACACAAGTTTTCACTAGCCTCCGTGAGGTGTTATTTTGTTGTTGTTTTGTTGTTGCTGTTGTTCTTATTGTTTTTCTTTTTCTTCCTGTGTCTTGTGAATATTGCCTTCTCCATCTAAAATACAGCAGAGATAAATTTTGTTTTTTCATCTGTCTTCCATTTTCTAGTTTTTCTATATGCTTGGTCTGTTCTTCAAACAATGTTTTGGAATTAGCAGGGTTTTTTTGTCGTCTTGTTCTGTGCATGATGAAACGCTCCGCTCCAAGAACTAAATGCTATGGAGGAACAGAGGCTGTCTTACGCCTGATGGGGGCACTGCGGTACAAAGAAAAGGAGCAATGAATGCTGGTGAGATTGTTTTCGGCCAGTTTGTCCGACAACATTTTATGACAGAATGGCATTTGACTGCAGAGTTTGAACTTCTTTTTTCCTCGAAGTATTTTTTTCCTAATGTATTTATTTTGAATTCATTAATGATTTTTTTTTCGGTTTTTTTTTTTTTTTCTTTCTTTCTTTCCCTCTAGAAGGAACGTTGAAAGATTTTAATTGTGTTCTGAAGGACACTCTTTGGTATTCTCACACATACTCATACTGATGAGGAGGACTGAGATAATAGCGTTAAAATGAGAAGTAAAATACAAATGACAATTTCTGTAGTGTAGAAAAAGAATTTTCAAATTATCATCTCCTATCATCATTTCAAGCATCTTTATTAATTTTGTAATTCTAATTAGTCTATAGACAGAATCACTATAATTTTATAGGTATTATTAAATTTACATTATTTTATAGAGAGCAGAAAAAATGAGAAGACTGACCAATCATTTTGATATAAAGTATAAAGTATTACGCACATTTCCGACAGTGCTGTTGAATAAGTTGTAACTCAAAATAATTCATTAAATTATATTAATTTAATTTAAAATTGTTTTTAAGATTTTGCAGATTTATAATCTGAGTGCAGATCAATCATTGTAACTTATTTTTCATTGATAAAATATAGGCTTTCCATAGGAAAAAAATAAATCAGTAGTTATAGAAGTGAGCTCATAAAACAACAAAAAATATGCACATATAATTCTGTATAAAACCAAAATATGATGATTAAATGGCCTGTCAGAAATTTTATTTACTCATCAACAATGTATCAACCATTCTCTTTGCTTGTCATTTACAGAAGATCTTTCACTTTAGAAGCTGACAAAAAAAATCTGCAACTGTCAGCAAAAAAAAGTTAAGATTATCAGAATTGAGAGCTGTCACTGGGAGGCAAAAGATGATTAAATGGATTCACTAACCACTCAAAAGGAAAAGGCTATCCAAGTTCCACAAATATAGTAGTATAGCTATAGTGCTATCTGTACGATTAGCAGTAGTTCCGTTCAATTTCAGGTTATTTTACTTCCTTTCACTCCTAAGAAGACATTCTCTGTACTCTTCTGTTAGTAGTCAAATTATAATGACTTGTAAGGTTCAGTTGCAGTGTGATTTATGATAACAGCGTGTTATTCTTGCAAAATGGATTCAGTCTTCTTTGCAAATTTGTTTGCATCCAGTTATGCCCTAGGAAAATGGAAGACTTACTTAGATGGTACAATAATCGTAGATTAGAGGCTTAGCTGAAGAGAGGTCATTTTATTTCCAGGATTTATCAGTAAACTGCTTATAAGTGCTATTGATTTGCTGACTGCTTCTTTGTAGTCTTAAAGCAAGGATTTGACATCATGTTCCTGATATTCTGTGCTTTCTGATAAATTCTTTGCGTTGCAGTAATCTTTCTGTACTTGAATCAGATACATATCTCTAGTTTTTTTCAAAACTGAATGACATGTCATTAGAATTTACCAACTGTATTTTTCCTGCATTAGTGTTTCAATACTTTTAAAAGCACTTTCTGTAGCACTGTGGAGAAAAAATAAGATCTGTTTTTACTATTCTGTCTTTGACAACAACAGTAAAATAGTATTGGCACTGTATTACTTTTAGATGTGGTGTAACACTCTCTAGTTTCATGTTATCCCTACAAGAAGTATATTATCCACACTAATATCTGGACATTATCTTTTTCAGATTTGCACTTAATCATACAAATTTCATAATTCACTTAAGTTCCGAATTTTTAAGTCAGTTGTGGAGTTTTCTTACAAAGGGTATACATACATGTGTTAAGTACATCTTCACTTAGTCATCCATGTTCTGGTAATAGCCATTTAGTTTGAAAGCAAAAGTACTTTTTAATGCTTAACAGAGCAACTGGTATGTTTCATATTTGTAAATGCTACAATAATTAAAGTTGTACTCTGACTATTTCTGAAGTACCATTTCCAAAATGAGAAAACTGAGGAAGGATAAGATCTTGATAGCATTCACCAAATGAAAGCTAACCGAACAGAGAACGGTATGAAACAGCTTAATTCTTAATCAATTAAAGATTTGCTTACTTCATCTGGACATCACTTCTCATTGTTGTAATAATTCTTATGCTTAGAAGGACACAGATACTGCTAAGTTTCTTAAGATGACAGAGAGAAGAGTCATCACCTCTTGACACATATTTGTTATAGTTTCTCTTTCAGGCTAGGGAGTGTTAAAGGTCAGGGCTTTGGCATTCAGGTTGAATCTCAAGAATTTGTACTTTAAGTCTTGGCTTAAAATATATTTTCAACATTTTCCACAATTTGCATCTATTTATGAGTGTTACATGACAATCACTTCTTTGTTCATGGAGATGTTACAAGATAAGGTAGAATTTTGTGGACAGTGGTGATGGAACAGAAGATTAAAAGTAATAGCAAAATAATATTTTCATTAAGTATTTTCATTTTTATCCTTTCTAAGGCCTCCAGCTCACCTCTTCACCTTCTGTAACAGAAAGCTGACAAAAGCACGCAAAAGAACAGTACAATGAAATGAAGACAGAAAATATGAATCTTGTTAATAACAGTGCTTGCTTATAATTGTAGGTCACTTAATAGATATCTGAAACTATTGCACAATGACATTTCTTTAAAAGATATAGAGATCAGAAAAAAAAAAAAAACAACTATTGGATCAGCCAGTTACAGAGTAATTCCTTTATTACTTAATGTAAGAGGAATCTGAAAGCTCACATCAGAAAATCATATTGTAATGATGGGGTCAGCTACAAAATGTCTAATCACTTTATATAAAGCTAAATACGTGCATTTTTTGCCCTCATCTGGGATGTTCAAATACAGTTAAGTATGTGATTTTCCAGTACAAAGTATATTATTACCACTATATGTTAATCAATCATGATCTGTACCTCAGAAGACAAAACTCAGTTCAATTTTTAAACCTTGTGTTTACCAGTCAATTATCAATAACAATCCTTAATCCTGCCATGCTTACAGATTGGTGTATTCTGCCCCAGCCCAGAAAGACTTCATGAATTAAAAAAAAATCCCTTTTCTCAGTTATACTTGAGGTGTGGATCTCACTGTTGTTATTTCAAACATATTATTTTGTAATTTTTCACTATAACAACTTCTATGGAACCCAACATTAGAATGGCAGAACACTGATTTTCTGTAGTGTTTGTTACTACAGCACTTTAAAGTACATTGACACTAATCCCACAAACTATTTAGATCCTTAGGTCTGCCATTCTTCTACATGCAGCCTTCATTCCTGAGGTAGGGATTTAATAACTCCTGTTTCTTTTCTTCACGTTTTCTGAGAATTTGAAGCAGACAAAATTGGCAAAGGGACTCTGTTTGCCTTCAAGAATCAGAATACTGAGTCCCTTGTTACATTCAACTGCATGAGGTGATGGCACAAGCCAAACTACACTGCTCTGTCTCCATTTCGTATTACAAAACTGTCTAGTAACTTGGCTGAAAGGAAAGAACATTTTTTAAAAAGAGCATTTAAAATATACAGAGCATTTTAATCAGAAATCTTGATGTTATTTTTTGTAAGCTGATAACAGGTTTTCCGTATGTAAGAAAACTTGGAGGATCAAAGAATCACAGAATCACAGAACACATGGGGCTGAAAGAGACCTCTGGGGATCATCTAGTCCCACCTGCTACTAAAACAGGTTCCCTACAGTAAGTTGCACAGGAAAGTGTTGATGCGGGGTTTGAATATCTCCAGAAAAAGAGACTTCAAAACCTCTCTGGGCAGCCTGTTCAGTGATCTGTCACCCTCAAAATAAGTTCCTCCTCATGTTTATATGGAACTTTCTGTATTCCAGTTTTTCCTCATTGCCCATTATCCTCTTGCTTCCCACCACTGAAAAGAGCCTGGGCCCATCCATTTGACTCTCACACATCAGGTATTTATAAACAGTGATGAAATCCCCATTCAGTTTTCTCTTCAACAGGCTGAGCAGTCCCAAATCTCTCAACCTTTCCTCATACAGGAGATGCTCCATGCCCCAGGATCACACATGCTCTTGACAAAAATGGAAATTCCTTCTTCTTCCTAGTCAGTAATCCAGGAAGTAGATCATGTAAGGGACTCCCTCATACATGCCTGTTACAGGTATCTTGGAGAAAGATGCTATTTTTCACTTAGGTGCTCACGAGAGAAGGAAGTATAGATATTCGTGTCAAGCCAACCCCTGATATGTGGTCTAAGGACCACACCAGAAGGTAACTCCACATTTCAATGTAGTAGTGATTTCTCTATTCAGCCTCACGCACAACAAAAGAAAAATTACCTTATAAAGTTAACATGTAGATTGCAAAAGAATTTCATACTTTAATATGACATGTAGTCCTCCCTCTTTAAAGCATTTCCAACTACCTCATAGGAAAAAAATGACATTTCTCTTTCCTGATATATATATGATTCTTTCTTGGCCTTAAGGGCCTATTTCAGGAGCAAAACTAAATTATGATCACAATTCCAAAACTCTTTCTTAAAACTTACTAAATTGCAAAAAAAAAGTTACAGTATTTTTCTTGTAAGCAAAGATTTACTGTACTATCAATCTGTGACAGTTTTCACAAGGTAAGAGCTGGTTTATGACAGGCAAATTGAGAGTGTGCTTGGATGTCTATGATTTGATGTTATATATTAAACTGCAATTATTTCCTCAGACAGCGAGGGACAGCCACAGAAGAACGCAGTTAGTTTGTGGTTATGGATTAGGCATAGGATATTCAAAAAACAGGATGTACAACAGTCACATTGTATGAATGGTGTCATATTTCAAATATAATTTTCCGTAAGACTTTCTCTTCAGGGAGGAGTTAAAGCTTAGTGGTGACTAGAGGCAGACATTTTGGCAGTCCACACTCATAGACAGCATTTGTTGAGCCTAAAAATATGAAAATAAGAAAAATAGTTGTACTGCTTGAGGTTGAAATGAAAGAGAATCCTTATTTTTGAATCTTATAGCTATCTAGCTTGTAAATATATTTCACAATATATCACAATATATCACAAGGAAATGAATTTGCAAAAGTGTTTGAATTTTCATTTTGTTTGTTTTCAACTTCCTAACATATTTCTCAGTGGAGTGAGTTAGTCAATAATCTTCATTAGTGTCAAAAACACATCATGCATATATGAGAGCAGAGAATTAAACTTCTAGCTAAGATATAGTCGATATTAACTTTAGAAGGTATATGAACTATAGGTTTTTTTTATACTTATCATTAGCATGCCTCAAGCCTATTTTTACCAAAATAAGAAATGCTTTGTAGTTCCAGAAATCTTTTTTTTTTTTTTTTTTTTTTTGGTTTGTTTGTTTGTTTGTTTGGACCTTCCTTGATTTTGTTACTGAATCAAGTGAAATTGTAAAGGATCTAAAATACAATAGGGTCAAAATATCTGCAATCAGGGGACACTTTCCCTTGAGTTGGCTTTCATGTGACAAGGTTTTTGGTCAATTTAAATTCAAATAGACGTATCCTTAACATAATTTTTATTCAATATGAAATAAATCATGTTGGTCAATAAAAGCTGATTTTGACCAAGAGATCACCTGTGCTATAAATGGGACTGCTGTCTGCCAAGCCCATCTTGATCTTACAGTCATATCCTCCTCCCATGTTTAATTACTGTATCAAACAAGATATTTCTCCTTAATGTTCAGTAGCTGTAGCAGAAACAGTTCACTTCTAATTTGGAATACAGTCTTGAAACCTGAAGTGTACATTGCTTTTTTAATATGGTGTAAAAGACATTCAGAAACTGAGAGAAACAAGAAAAATAACTGCATTTTTTGATTGATCCAAAAAGAAAATATTTTGATTTTATTTTAGGGAAAAACGTTATTAGAGCTTGGGAATGTCTGCCTGTTATATACTTGAGATATATGAATATATATTTTACCTTAATCTACCTATATGTGATTTTTTTTCCCCAAATTCTATCATAAAAAGAAAGTCAGTCTCACCTCTGTGCCAGAAAAGTTAATGGAGCAGATAGATATTCCTGGAAGCTATGCTAAGGCACATGGAAGGCAGGGAGGTGATACAGTAGACCATCCATGGCTTCACCAAGGGCAAATCAACCTACCAAACTGACCAACCTACTGGACTTCTGTGATGGCACAACTGCAATCCATGGACCAGAGAAGAGCCACTAACATCATCTTTGTGGACTTCAGTAAGGCATTTGACACAGTACCTCACAACATCCTTCTTTCTAAATTGGAAAGATATGGATTTGATGGATAAACTGTTTGATAGACAAAGAACTGGATGCAGAATTGAATCCAGAGAGTGATGGTCAATGGCTTCATGCCTGGATGGAGATCAGTGATGAGTGGTGTCCCGCAGGATTCGGTGCTGGGACCAATACTCTTTAATATCTGCATCAATGACATCAAGAGTGTAGTTACACCAGTGAGGTGGGATGCCATCCAGAGAAACCTAGACAGGACTGAGCAGTGGACCCAGGAGAACCTAATGAGGATCAATAAATCCAAGTGCAAGGTGTTGCGATAGGATCAAGGCAACCTCCACTATCAATACAAGCCAGGGGATGAAGTGATTGAGCACAGCCCTGCCAGAAATGATCTGGGAATGCTGGTGGATGGGAAGCTGGACATAAGGCAGCGGCAAAAGAAGCATGGTCAGCTGGCTGAGGGAGGTGTTCCTGCCCCTCTATTCTGTGCTGGTGAGGCCTCACCTGGAGTACTATGTCCAGATGTGGAGTCTTCAATACAGGAGAAATGTGGATCTGCTGAAGCATGTCCAGGGAAAGGCCATAAAAATGATCCAAGGGATGGAACCTCTCCTATGAGGCCATGCTGAGAGAGCTGGGACTGATCAGCATGGAGAAGAGAAGGCTGTGAGGTGACTCAATAGCAGACTTTCAATACCTAAAGGTATTGAAAAGAAGAAGACAGGCTTTTTAGCCTGTCTTAGCTGTGATAGGACCCGGGGAAATGGTTTCAAATCTAAAGAGAGTAGATTTAGGTTGAGTATAAGGAAAAGATCTTTACAGTGAGATGGTGAGGCACTGGAACAGGTTGCCCAGAAATGTCTCCCATCACTGGAGACTTTCAAGGCCAGGCTGGACCAGGCTGTGGGCAACCTGATCTATTTGTGGATGCCTCCATTCATTGCAGGGGAATTGAACTAGATGACCTCTAAAGGTCTCTTCCAACTCTGAGGATTCTATGAAGCCTACTCTTTTTCAGTTTAAAAGAGTTACCCCTTGTCCTACACTCCCTTATAAAATGTTCATCTTTCCCATATGCTCCCTTAAAATACTGGAAGGCAGCTATAGGTCCCTTTGAAGCCCATCCTTCTGTAAGCTGAATAGCTCCAACTTTTTCAGCTTTTCTTCATAGAAGAGGCCCTTCAGTCCTCCACGTGAGGCCCTCCTCTTGACCTGCTCCAACAGATCCATGGCTTTCTTCTGCTGAGGCCTCCTGAGCTGAATGCAGTGCTCCTGGAACTAAGAATAAACACATGAATGTATAGATCCCCTGTGCCATATCGGGGGGAAACTTCAATTCTCTAACCTGAATTATTTTGTTTTTTTTCAAATTAGGTTTTAATGCTTGGCAATATTTCCAGGTAGTTTAGTTATGCTTTCTATATGAAAAGTTGATGAAGTAAATTGTTATGGGAAGGAAAAAAAAGCAGCTACTTTATGAAAGATTTTTATTTCTATGTGTTTTCCTTTTCTTTCAATATATGACATGCTTGTGCTATTGTGTGATGCTGAAATTTGCATTGTATGCATTTTTCTGAGAAGTGCTTCATGTATATAATGAAAACTATGTTATCTGTTTTAGAGAAGTGTGATTGTGTGAAAGACATTAGATTTCTTATTCCTCAAGAGGAAGCATTTCTCAGCAAGATTGGTATGTAGTCTTTGTTGACATCCTAATATTGCTGAAGGGCTAATCTAGTCACATGAACCCTTGTAACTAGGGCTAATCTAGTTACATGCATTTGAATGTGTTGGTGGACCTTAGGGATGTAGTTGACTGTGCAGGTAAACCCCAAATTCTCATGCCCTTGCGACCTCCACCTACTCATGCACCACAGTTTTTCTTGGGAACTTGCTCGCAGATGCAGAAACTTTGGCCTTCAGGTTGATGACTCTGATTTCTCATTACCCTTTGACCTCTGGGACTTCATGCATTGTGAGTATCCATGGGAACTTGATAGGCTATCACCCTCACGCACTATTTGGCCTAGAAGATTTCTCTGAGTACTACTGAGAAGTACAATGTATTCTATAGTAAGTATTGACTTGCCTTTCAAAGCAGAGTTACGTGACATTGATAGGATTGATTATATCACTTCTAATGTTGACTACACAAGGTGAACTTAAGGGAAACCATATTTCCAAAAGTCTGGTGCTTTCCTAAGCAAGATGGCAAGACCATCTAGATAGCTTGTAATTTGAAGAAAAAACCCCAAAACAAAACGGCAGGAGTAAAAGACTAGGGAAGAAAATGATTTGTTTTCTTTCCAATTTTTCATTCATGTTACTAATACAATGACACAAGGATTGAGCCATGCTACACTTTCAATAAAGTTTTGTACAGAGATACTGCTGTCTAGGGAATGTTTAAATCTAGCAGTTTTAAGGAAATAACAAGTTCTTTTTTACACAAATTCTGTAGAAGTATACTGTTTCCATGTCTATAGTGACATCATTTTAAGATCTGTACTTTTCACAAAGTATTTATACTCTGTAAATTGTTGTAGGTTCAGTTAATCGTATCCATGTCATTGTTTATTTTCATTCCTGAAGAATTAATTATAGACCATTATATCCTTGCAATGAAACTACAGTAAAAACAGCAAAAATGATTTATTTTGGGTCATTGACCCAAATGAGGCTTACTGGTTTCCCCACTACCACTTATAGAAAAAACATTTGTAGACATTTACAATTGCTAAGTTTCTTTAGTTGTTATGAAGCATATACATTTAAAATGCCTCTTAATAGCACGTGTGCTGTCTCACCCAGTATAACACTATTACTGACAGGTATATTTTCACATATCCTCTTCTTTTGGCACATAAGTTTGATTTATGTATGCAAGACATAAAGACAACTCTGCTTGTTGGGTTAAGCAAGGGATTTAAAGATTCTTTGGACCTTCATCCTGCAGTATTGCAGTATCCATTGCAACTGTTTTGTAAGTATGGGAAACACAGATGAGTGTTTGTAAGACATATTTCTTGCAAAAAGGAAGTCCAGTAATGCAGGGTGCCTAATATTTGAGAAAACTGATGGATTTGTAGTCTGTTACTTGTCACAAACAAAAAGAATACTGAAACTTTGACCCTGCAAAAAGAATTGTGTGAGATACTCGTGATAGAAAAAACATCTTTAATTTTTCCTTCATTAGTGTTGTTTGGTTTCCTACCGTGGCAGAGTTTCATATAGAATCTTTCATCTCACTGTTGATCTTGAATGGTTATTATGTTAATGGCATGAAGTAGATATCCTTTAATGTTATTGATGTATGCAGAACAATTAGACTTTGTCTATTCATAAAAATGAAGGAGATGTAAATCACGAATGCTTGAAAACGTTTTTGTGGAGTATGAAGGAGATGCATCCTTTTTTGTCCTAATCCTATCCCCTGTTCCTTAGAGGAGCAAAATCTGTTCAGTTGCTGATGTCTGAGGAATTCAGTCCATCATGCGCAGGACACTATGAGAAGGTTTATGTAACAGGAACTGTTGGGAAAGATGAGCTCTAAGGATAGAGATAATAAAGTAAAGAGAGTTCTACGGTAAGGATCCAGAGCATAGTGCCAGTGGGCATAACTCCACCAGCTCTGGTGCAATTATGATTAATGCCACCACTAATTATAATTAGTAACTATTGGATCTTTCTGTGGCTAACTTTTTCTTCTTAGATTGTCTTAAATGTTAAGCCTATTTTCCTCTTTTTAAGCATATATTTTTAAATGTTGAGAATAAGTTTATCCAAGAGATTTTAAAAGACCATTTTTATGTTTTAATCTTTCATTCATCCTAATGTATGTGCTAATCTTGATTATTATACAGTGGATATATTCCATTTTAAATACTGGCTTGTTTTTCTTTGCTAGAACACGAGTCAAACTTTTGTAATTCAAACGCTCCTTTAGGTCTGTCATTTAAATACTTTAAAAAAGAATCAGGTAATGTTGGTCTAAGTTATTACAGGAAGAACTCATCATATAGGGAAAAAAGCATTTGGTAAAAAATAGCTGAGCTCCTTTAATCTTGTAATTATATTCTTGCTCTCTCACTTCTAAAATGCTGAAAAGTGTTTAAACCAATAAAACACAAGTTTTTTAAGTAACTGTTACAATGATGTGTTAACAGTCCATGGCTGCCAAATGGAAAAGCTGTGTAAGTGATCAGACTTTGTGTCTCAGGCCTAATAAAGCTTCAAAGGCCAACCACATTACCAAAGTGATGAGGTGTTTAGACTTTAAAACTATACTCACAGTCTTCATGATCTGACAGTCTCTATATTACATTTCTAAAGGAACTTTCTCTAAAAAATGAATGTGTGGAAGCCAAATCTAAAAACAATATAGGTAAAAGACTTGCAGATAAGCAAGATATGAAAATAGAAGTAGTTTAATCAGATAAACGTGGACCACAGATTAATCCTGATATGATTAAGTACAGAGATGGATGATCAGTGCTAAAGAAATGGGGCAAGAAAATTACAGAGACATTTAAAAGTACAGCATTATTTTGTAAGTTCTAAGAATGTGGCACATCAATTATTGCATTTAATGGTTGCTGCTCTGGCAGCTCTTAATTTAAAACAAGCTCATCAGATGCTTTGCCAGATAAACTCTGGCTCTTATATAGATTTTTGAACAACATATACAAATTATACTTCATGAACAGCTCTGTCAGTGAAACCAAACCTGTACAACTCTATAGATACTGCTTGCTAAGCTTGTACATTTTTTCATGACCAATTTGGTAAATTATGAAATTACAGAAAGGTGAGTTCCATGTCAAAGTTGTTAAGATAAAAGTTCCCTTTAAATCCTTGTCAGAGAAGATTTTGGGTAAAGAGGAACAGTAGACAGCATCTGAAATGAATCTAGAGGCTGTTTTGAAGTTAGACAAGTAAGATATATTATGTCTCTAGTTTTTAAAATTCATTCTCAGTTGTTGTGCGTGTCATTCCACAAATATTTGGGTTTAAGTGTAATTTACTGAATAGTCACCACTGTGCCAAAAGGGTGGGGATCACATACCTGAAATTGTTTTAGATTATAGTTCCCTTATTTTCGCTATAAATATTGAAGCAAAGAACTCGGGATGGGCTAAAAAAACGATCAGTTTTAATTCATCATCAGCTGATGTTTCAACCATTCAAACCATTGAAAAAGCAGAGTGAAACAGCCAACACCAGTTCACAAGTTGCTGCAGCTAGTCTTCTCCTAGTAACCAAGCAAACTTTTTTAACACCACTTCTATGTCTGGGGATACATCAAAAAAATTCTAAAGGGTTCTTTAAACAATGCAAGTGAACATACAAAATTGTCACAGGAAACTTAAGACTTGTTTGAATGAAGAATGAAGAGAGTTGTCTGTGTAGGGAAGTTCCAGAAGGGACAAAGGATAGAAGGGCTATAAGCAGGACTAGTCTTGATGACACATAGAAGAGCTGGCAGCAAGACACCAGCACATATATTTGCTGCCTCTGAGGTCACCCAGCTTTGAAAAGAAAAAGAAGAAAGAAAGAAAAAAAACAAAACCAAACAGCCTAAGAAATGGGAAAGTCTAGAACAGGAATAGAGTATGTCAGCATTAAAATAAAGACTCAAGCCATTAAAAGGTGGTTGAAGGAAGACACTAGACATTACAGGGTGGGAGACAGAAGACATCCAGATAAGTCGACACAACCATGTAAAGGATGCAAATGCCCCAAATCAGCATAGAACTGCAAACTTAAGCAGAACCTAGAAAACATCAGGAGGACTTAATATCTTGCATCCCTTATTTCCCCTACATTCACAAGAAAGCCTGGGCAGACTACCTAGGCTGAATGGCCTTTTTGTCTGCAACATAGGCAGGTGTTTCCTTGACGCTTGTGAGAGTGCAGATATGACAATGGCATGATTGCATGAAAACAGTTTTGTTTCAGTGATTTTATCAAATAAAGTCACCTTCATGTTCCATCAGGTCTCACTGAGACACTGACACCATGATGTTGCTAATCTTGCCTTCTTAAACTTGCTCAGTATCTATGTTGTCTCCTGTTGTCCAAGCTCTTTCATACAGGGAAAAGACATTCTTCATAAGAGAAGATAGGTATATTTTTCCATTGCCAGTTTCTAAAGTGAAAGATGTGCTTATTGAGTCCCCATCAAGCATAAATTTCAGTGATGTCTGTAAATTTTGTCTAGACTGTGAGCCTGTAGTTGAATTTAGGTAGTAAAAAAGGTAAACAAAAGGAGAAGTGTATACTGTTTTTTTTTCTAACGTAACCCATGTGAGCCAACTAATTCATGTTTGATGCCCTGGTGAAAATCTTGTGCAACAAGCCTTCTTTCTCTCTATGAATATGCCTATATATTAATTTGAAATAAATAACCCTTCATAGGTTCCAACTCTTTTTTCTCTCTCATAATCTAGCTTGTCTTTGCAGAGCAGTAAATGATTACAGATGTTGCATTTCCTAGAATCAGTTGTAAGCAGCAGTGTTGCTTACAACAGCTCCTTCTCCTTCTACAGTGTGGACCATGTGCTTGCATACTACTTCCAATGTGATAGCAAATGACGGGGGCATTAGTTCATATTTCTCGTTCCCAAACTGTATCCCTGTGCTTTGCAGTCGCACATTTCATCACAAAACTCTTCCAGATAGTTTTTCTATATTTGGTATTCTGTATTGTCCAGCATGGCACAACATGTGCATAGTGGCTTAAGCTTTGACAAGAATATAATGAAGACTATAGTTCTCTTCAGTATCATGGCTGGACTGCCTTTCTCTCTTCCTATCAGATTCAGTCCTTCTGCTGGGGTCCAGTTGGGAACACGGCAAATAGAAATTGCCATCGATCACTGAGCACCTTCCAGCAACTCAGCACTAAATGCTATTTCATTTATTATCCTTCTCTGAGAAATGGTTAAATATAGTAACATCAGACTACAGTTGTTGTCTTCACTCTTCACACTGATTGACATTTTCAGAGTTGGAATAGTAGGATTCAGGAGTATCAGAAAGGTTTTCAGCTTTTCAGGAAAAAAAAAAAAATAGGTATCCAGATTTTTTTGTTGTTGTTGTTCACTTTCTAAAGCTTATTTTTCATGTTTTCTTGGGGCATTTTTTCTGTTTGTTTTTTATTTTGTCGTTGTTGTAAAATGTTTTGGTGTTGTTGTTTTTTTTTTTCTCTTAAATCTGTAATTTTTCATATTCTGTCTAAAGAAATGTTTTTTACAAGGAGGGGTAGAATACAATCCTACAATATTTTGAAACCATCCAGGCATATATGAAGTAGTATTACAATATATCAATACAAAATATATGTTCACTAATAATAAAAAAAATGTATGTTTTTTTTTTTTTAATCTGATTTCAGTTTCTGGCATATATATGTCATGTACATGTACGTATGTAAAGGGAAATATTTAATCTTTCCTTTATAAGGTCTTCTGAGCTGCATTCTGGCTCTCAGAAGCTTGCTAAATTATCTTTTTCACCAATCCAGTAGAGGAGTAAAGCAATAAAGGTTGTAAAACATTGGTAAATCAATCAGTTGAGTTAACTATTTAGAGTGTCAATCATTAATCCACCAGTTTAAGTACGACACATTATTCTTTTGTATCATAAATGCTGTTAGTGAGTTAACCAAGACACGATTAGATTATTTATTTTCACACATTTTACTTAGGTGTTTCATGTGTTATTTCATAATCCCTTGGGTGTGGGAGGAATTTAAACTTTATTGTGGCATATTTAGATTGTTTATAGAGCTAACACTTTTCACTTCTGTGTCTCTATCTGTTTGAGAAATTATGTTCTGTGAAATTGAAATTCAAACGGGAACCAGGTTTTAAACAAATACTAAAATTATTAACTGCAGCCTGTTATAACCTAAATATATAACGGTAAAAATACAAAAAAAAAAAAAAAAAAAAAAAAAGTAATGAAAACTATAGGTTTTAATGTGCATTTTTGTGGAAATAAATGATTTTCTACAGCCAAATTCTGCTGTCATTCATGTAAGCAGTTTGTAAGCAACATAAAGGTAATGCGTGTATTGTAACATATGTAAATACAATTGTAATATTATGGAATACGTATACAGAAACATCTATCAGGATATTTTTATTTAGATTCTTTCCCTCAAATATACATACAGTGAAAAACATGGAGGTAACTTACAAGGTCTGTGCTAGTCTAAGTCATGTAAGATACAAAGAAATTGTGGAGAAGCAATATAAAATTTCTACTTCTTACTCGTTATCTTATAATTTCAAAGTGAACTTGTATGACTGTGGCAACATTTTTTATCTCAGTTGCTCTTGGCTTTTTTTTCTGGAAAATATCCAGTAAATCTAAGTACTTCCCTGAATATCTAGGTTTTCTTGAACTTTTAAGTACCACCATGCACTCAGATATATGAAAACACATATAATTGTGCATTAACATCACACACTAATTGTGTATTATATGTTTATTATACATATCTATCTAAGCTGTATGTGTATATACAATGCAGAAAGACTACGTGTGCATTTTTTAATAGATGTATTTATATAGAGAAAATGAAAGGTTGCATGCTTAACTGTCTTCTTCATAATTTTTTTGCAAAAAAAAGTTAGACTGCAAAATTACCTTGCTGAAAAGCACTCTTATTCATGTCTCAACATTTGCAGTTAACTTTTGTGTGGAATTTCCTGAAGGATGAGCTGTTTCCTCTCAGTGTAGATAAACAAAGTGAAGTGTTAGAATGGGAGCTAATATTGTGACAATTCTCAGCAGTACAGAAGAAGCCAATACGTTAGTGTTTTGTTGCTTACTGCTTATTTCTATTCAAAGTGAGAGCAAGTATTGAACAGGAAGAAATGGCTCTAGAAGGCCTTTATCCAAGTGTAGAGATCTTTTTATATGTTTGACTGGAAGAAAACTATATACATGTACTGCTGTCCTCAGTCCATCTTCCAAGACAGAGAATTAAGGGCTGTGCTTCTGGCTGAGCAACCCCATAGAGCACAGAAGTTCCTGAGCTTGTGAGAGTTTCTGCAGGGATCCATACAGGCTGTCTTGTTCCAGATTAGTCCTGTGTAGTTCTGTGCATCACATATACTATGGATTTTCTCATTAAGTCTTGTAGACTTAGGTTTAAGATCTGTCATGGTAAACTAAAGATGTGAAGGAGACATTTTTATTTCTAGAAGACTTCTATTAACTCACATGCTGAGAATAAGAACGCAGAGTCTGTTACTCTTTTCGGATTTCCTTGCATTTTAAAAGACTTTTCTTCTTAACAGGGACATCTTTACTTCCACAAGACTCTTTGTAAAGGTCTTACAAAGTTCAATCTGTTATTAATGCACTGAAAAGAAAACCAGTCTTGCAGAAAGTCATTCTTACATGGGTTGATTTTTATTTTCATTTATTTATTTATTTATTTATTTATTTATTGTAACCTCAGCCAGGAAATATTTTACTCAGATGATAGTCTTAATCTTTTCACTGATATAGTCTAACAAGTTTGCTAGTCTAAGCAATCAATTAAGCATGCTGAAACCTAGACTCTGGCAGCAAGGCCAGCTGGCATGAAATGGTCTGTGTCCATACAATTAAGCTCTGTTAGTCTCCAAAACAGAATGGTGGCAGGCAAAATAAGTACTGGGAATGGTTCCTTGCATGCATTCATTTCTGAACCTCCAAATCATTGTTTTCTTAATTTAAGAGCCTGCCAAGACTCCTCTATCAACAGATGATCAAGTCAAAATACCCAAATCTGAGCTATTACACTGGTTAATTTGCTAGTACAGACACAACTATAATATTACAAAGACAGAGCATAAAACTAATGTTTAAAAAAAAAAAAAAAAAAGAGTTCTACAAAAATACGATTTCAGTCGGTAAAAAATGAGGTTGATGATGGAATTGGAAGACAGCAAGCTGCTCTGCTGTTTTTCTTTGAGGGTTGGGGGGCAGTTATGTGTGTGTTTCAAAACATCTCTCTGACTATAAAACATTAAGTTTTTCCCCTGTGAGAGCTGAATGGCCCATTTACCTGAAACAATGGACTGTTAGTATGTAGCAGACGTTTTTAGGCAAGGATTACACAATCTGCGCATATGTTAAACATGATGATTTCTGAACAATCTATATTCTGATCCCATTTTGCAGCTTCTTGGTTCTTCTACAGTCTCTCCACTTTCGGAGACTGCCTGAGTAACAGTATAAAAAGCAGTACTACATTTATTTTTTTTTTCCCCTAAAAGAGGATTTTAGCTTAAGTAAATCAACCATATAATTGCTTGCAAAATACGGATTTGTTCCCAAAGAATGAATTTCAGAGAAAGGGCAACTCCTCAAAGAAATCACTTATCAGACTAAGGGTTTTTTTTCTTTGTTTTCTTTTGTTTTGTTTTTAATACTCAGATATCAGAGTCATTTGAGTGCAGTTCAAGCCCTGAGTGATCTGTTAAAAATAAGGCGTCTTTCTATTCTTAGCAAAATACATTTTGTATCTAGGAGATCGGGTGATATTTCTCTATGTAAGTGTTGCTAATGAATCAAAACTGCTAATATCTGTGCTTTTTCTTTTCCTTCAACTTCAAGAATGAAGACAAAATAGAGATCAGTCAAAAATCTGTTTGCTGTGTTTGACACAAATTAGCATGAGGACACTTTATCTTCACTTGTCTAGAGGTGACACAAATTATTTTGTCACTTCTGATAGCTGCAGTGTGTGGAGAGCAAAGGGGAGAATTTCCTGGGCAGCATTTGGTGGGGGAAATTCACACTTAGCCTGACAGAAGGCCACACTACCCATGAGTATCATTCATGTCCAAAATCCTTCTGTCTTGCTACAATGCCCAACTGCTGCAGAGGAGTACTCTCACTACTAGCAGATAAAAAATATATGTTTTCCTAATTTTGTTTCTCCTGGTTAATTTAGAGGAAAAAAATATATATATATTTGCTTTCAGTAAATCGATTGATCAGAATTCCAGTCACTCCAGACAAACTCAATATTGAAACCAGAATTGTTCCCTGTGCTGGTGGACATTAAACACAGTAAGTAAGACTCCATCAGTAACAGAGAATTCAACATTTTGTGCCCATTGACTGGATTTATGTAGGACTCTGATCTACTTGAGGATCACTTAGAGCTTGATTGCTAGATGTAGGACTATACTTAGGACAAAATCATTGCTGTAAAAATTGTAAGTTTTTAATAGACATTTGTCAGAGATCTTCAGTGATATAATCTTTTAACTCTTTTTTGTTGATTTTGTTATTGTTGTTGTTTATTTTCTTTTTTCAGTTTCAGACTCCAAGTTTTGCTTTGTTGCTTTTTTTTTTTTTTTTCCCTCCTTATATTGAAAGTCAGCTTTCCAAATATGCTTCCTAAAATGAAGTTACAAGACTTGTTTGTTTGTTCATTTTACTATCAGGGAGAATTTGAATCTTTATTCCTTTTAAGGTCTTTAGAGAAATGTGATTAAAATGGTAACAAAAGCAAGAATACATCCAACTTTCATGTACATATTAATAAACCTCTGATCCCTTTCCTTGTGAAATTGTGTACAGAGTACCTGGCAAGACTGTTTATGGTGACGTGGAATATAGACTTGTTTCTGAGAATGTTGTAGTGCTTGTCCTGGTTTCAGCTGGGACAGAGTTGATTTTCTTCATGGCATCTGGCATAGTGCTGTGTTTTGGCTTTAGGAGAAAAACAATGTTGATAAAAAAAATCATAGAATCATAGGATGTCCTGGGTTAAAAAGGACCTCAAAGATCATTTTGTTTCAACCCCCCTGCTATTTGCCCAGAGCCACATCCAGCCTGTCCTTGAATGCCTCCAGGGATGGGGCATCCACAACCTCCTTGGGCAACCTGTTTCAGTGTGTCACCACCCTCTGAGTGAAGAACTTCCTCCTAAATCAATGTTTTAGTAGTTGCTGAGCAGTGTTGCACAGCATCAAGGACATGTCAATTTCTCAGCTTCTCATACTCCCTTTCCAGTGAGAGAATTGTGGAAACACAAGGAGCTGGGAGGGGACAGAACCACAACAGCTGACCTAAACAGGACAAGGGCATATACCATAGCACATGATGTCATGTGAAGAAGCTATAAAACTGAAGAGTTGGGTGAGGGACGGTGGGGAGGAGAGGAGTAGGCAGCTCATGCTTGGTGACTGGTTGGGCATTGGTCGGTGGCTGATAAGAAATTACACTGTGCATCACTTGTTTTGTAAATATACATGCATATTATCATTACTATTATTTTTCCTTTCCTTTTCTATCTTAATAAATAGTTTTTATCTCAACTGACAAATTCTACTTTGTGGTGGTTTTTTTTTTCCCAGTTCTCTCCAACATCCCACTGGAAATGGAGGTGAGTGAATGAATGGCAGTGTACTGCTGAGCTGACTACAAGGTTACACCACAACAGTTCTGTAATGCCAGATCTCTTCTATATATTGCCAATAAAGAGAGGTGCTTAGGCACTTTCAGAGGTTTATCTTTCACTGAAAAGAAACCAGATTTTAGACCTTCAAAACTGATGCTTAAACAAATTGACATTGGAATAAATGTAGGTAGATGTTAATACACATTTGTACTTATTTTCAATATGCAACGTAATTCAGAGGTGCTATCAAAATCTGTAGTCTTTGAGCGTAAAGCTGATTAATGTGAAAGTACTCATATTTTCTCAGTAATCCTTTATCTTCTCAGTTGCTTTATATCACTCCATAAATACTCACTTTGAACTTGTCCTACACTTAAAAGCACCTTTACCTGACTGTAAGGATGTAGCCTCTTTCTGCTGCAGAAAGGCATGAGGAAACATTCCTGGAAGTTTAAAAATCTTCTTCTGTACCTGGATGCAAAAATCTGAAGTGATGGAAACAGTAACATGTCCTACCATGACTAATTGGCATTGTAAATCACACTATTTGATCCCGCCTTGTCCTGCAATCTACAGCAAATTAGCTTACATTTATACTTAAACCCATAATTTGTTTTCTCTGCCACCCTGTTACCATTTGCCAGTAGACTTCAGATCTCTGGTGTTCCACTGTAAACATTTGACCTCTCATTCTCCTGTTTATCTCCTTTCTCCTGCTGAGACCCTTCCTTTTCTTAATGCAGACAGCCGGGGAGTCAGGAAGCCAGCTCTGGCCTTCACAACACTGGGCAGCATGGTCCTGCAGTAGGCTGCAGCCTGTCTAAGAATGCCTCAGGCCACACTGATCAGAGAGGAAATGCCTCAGCCTCACTGAGGAGGACAACAGTCCCTCTGCAGCCTCACTGGGCAAAATAATGGGAAACAGGACAGATGTCGTCACATGTTGCCCGGCTGGCATTAAAAGTTCAGAGTAAAATCTGCTCGTGACACTGGCTGTCAACATTTGTTCTTCCCAGATGGCAGAGGTAAAATGCTTCCAAGCTTTGAAGGGTATTAAGAATATTTCTTTTCTCTCATGTATACTGCATTGCAGAATGTTTTAACCTTTAAAAATAAGATTAAAAAAACAATAGGCCAATAGCTTAGAGGACTTCTGCAATACATATGTATATTTGTTCTGCTTTAGTTAATGAAACAGTTGGAAAAAGAATGCAGGTAAAGGTTCAGACAGTTTGTTACCAGCTGGAGACATCAGATGAACTTAATGAAGAATATCACCCGCAGTAAATAACTTAAACAATGCTACAATACTGTACATCCATTTGAAATGGAATTTTTATTAGAATAACACATAGGTTAGATCATAGATCTGGTAGATAAAGCACATCAAACAGAAATTCATTCTAACTATTATGCATAGGAAAAAAAAAAAAGTCACAAATTAAAACAAAACAACAACAACAAAAACCCTCAAAAACAAAGAAAAAATGAGATATTTCTGTATTTTCAGAGCATTTATTACTTAGCAGCAGAACTGTAGCTGAACCAGCCTTTAAGGACTCAGGATCAGTTTAGCCCTCAGGGGGTTCTCTCTCACCTCTGCATTGCCAGGGCATAGCAAGATGCACTTGACAACAGCTGACAACAGAGCTGCTCCGACAAGCCCCTAAAGGGCAAGACAGGTAGTCACTAAAATTAGGGCACTGTTTGTATGGCTGGGGTTTCACAGTTCTGTTCCATAGATGACATCTGGCACTTTTTCTTTCTTTCTTTCTTTTTTTTTTTTTTTTTGGAATAATATACTCACCATCTCCTTCCAGGCTGTCCAACTGATGAGAAAGCCTCTTATTTTTTTCCTATTACTATGCATCTGTGGCTTGTCTTGAAACTAATGAGCCCTGCTGTCCTTATCAGATCTTGCTTTCTTTGCTTCCCTCAGTAAAAAATGTTGTCTATGTTTCCTCTTGTTTCTGTAAGTTGATTATCTTCAGTAAGATTTGTTTCCTCCAGTCAGTATGCAGGCCAGGCATTAATTATATGATCAAATTGATTGTCCTAACTGGCCACTTGGATTCCTCTCCTGTTTTCACAGATTCTCTTAATTTACCCAAGCCAGCCACTGATGTGGATGTTCCTGGAAGAAGATATTTGGGTTCTTTATTTTATTTTTTTTTACCAACTATTTATTCACTACTGCTGCCCTGTGGGAGCCATTTTATAATGACCCAGATGAAAAAGGGAATATTGCCATACAAACCAAATAGCCAAGTGAAGTGACCCTCATTTTGTTACCTGAAGAGAGCAAGATAAATACTCATGCTTTAGACATACTGTATTTTATTGTGATTCCACCACAGGGAGTGATCTCTTAGACATTTTAACACAGGTATCATGCTAACAGTGTTTTCATGATCTCCAAAGAACTTCTATCTAGGTTTTATGTGAAATTTAGTTGTTGAGTGCAAGCAGGCATTTACTTTCTTCTCCATATAAAATGGGGACAGTGAGAACTGCAAATAGAAAGTTATATTGAAAACAAATGTTCTATTATAGCATTCAGCAACAGCTTGCCTATAGCACATGCCGCAATCTTCATACAAGTAAGACTTCAGAAACAATTGATTTAATAATAGTAATCATAATATTGGATTATGATCACTTAACAAAAAAAGGTGGATAAATGTTTCTACTAAATGCAAAGATGTTTTGCTTAATAACAAGAAGGGCAGATGATACAGACCATTTCATTTTTATGTAACTAGGAAAATCTGTAGACAAGAACAGTAAGAACTTTGGAAGATTAGAAATTCACTGCAAATCCTGAATCTGAATGAAAAGCATATTAGTATGTAGCTCTCATGATTTTATGAATGTGACAACAAGAATTTGCATCATGAAGATGTCTATAAACAAATTTCATGTTTTTACTTTTATCTGTATTCATGTTGCAAGTTCCACTTTATTATCAAATCCAGGGATCTACAGTAAAAACCATGAGGCTTAATTGATCCCTTTCACTGATAATAAGCTGTCAAACTGCCTTTGATAAGAAATGAAAGGAATTTTGTGATTTACATTTTGTTGCAACATATTTAAAAGGTTCTTATAAATATAAACGAGAATACACAAAATGCATTTTCCAGTGTTTCAAAGTTGTGTATAAGTAAGTCATTTGCATCAGGCAGCAGACAAAAGTTTCTGAGTAGGCTTAGTGAGCAAATAATAATAGTCATCTTTCTGGGCTTCACTCTCGTATTAGATTACACTCAGCATGAAAAACAAAAGCCACAAGGAAAAAGCATTTGACCATAAGACCTGAATGTCTTAAGACCCGAAAAGCCAACTGAGGAAATTCTGGGTATCAGTATTCTGGAAGCACTTTTGCAGTTGTATTTGACCTGATCTGACCTAGAAACATGCATCCCAGGGTCCTGAAGGAGCTGACTGAGGTGGTTGCCAAGCCACTCTGCATCGTATTTGAAAAGTCTTGGCTGCTGGGCAAAATCCCCCATGACTGGAAAAGGGGAAACATAACTCCCTTTTTTAAGAGATACATAAGGAAGAACCTAGGAACTACAGGAAAGTGAGCCTTATTTCTGTGCCTGGGAAGATCATGGAACAGATCCTCCTGGAAAATACATTAAGGCACATGAAATATGAGGAGATGATCCAAGACAGCCACCACGGCTTTACCAAGGGTATTTCATACCTCACCAGTCTGGTGCCCTTCTAAGATGGAGTAACAGCATTGATGTTATAGAGGTATACATACAGAGGAATGGCCAGCAGAGTGTGAGGGAGGTGCTTGGCTGCACTTGTGAGGCTCCATCTACAGTACTGCGTCCAGGTCTGGGTCCCCCAGCTCAGGAAAGATGTGGAGCTGTTGGAGTGGGTCCAGAAGAGGTCCATGAAGATAATCAGAGGGCTGGAGCACTCCTATGAAGACAGGCTGAGGGAGCCAGACTTATTCATCCTGGAGAAGGTTCTGGAAAGATCTCACTGAGGCCTTCCAGTATTTAAAGGAAGCTTATATACAGGAGGGAAATGAACTTTTTGTGTTGTCTAACAGTGATAGAACAAGGGACAATGTCTTTAAAATAAGAGAGATTTAGATCAGATGTCTGAGAGACATTTTTCACTGAGAGGGTAGTGAGACACTGGAGCAGGTTGCCCAGAGAGGCTGTGGACGTCCCCACCCTAGAGGTGTTCAAACGAGGTTGGATAGAGTTCTAGGGTGATCTAGTGCCTGATTTAGTAGCTGACAACCCTGCCCATGGTAGGGTTTTGGAACTAGATGATTATTAAGGTCTCTTCCAACCAAAGCCATCCTATGATTTTATGATTCTACGATTTCCTTCATCAATATAGGATTTTCTCAAATAGTTGTTTCTAACTTCATGGCTGCTTACATTTTAATTAACCCCTTAATTAAGAGGAGATTAAATGGACATGCAGCTTCATACTCAAATATTTTTAAATTATTTCCATCCGTGAATCTTATCCCAAGACTGAACATGAGCTACGGTTCAGAAAAGTTAGGACAATTAATATCTTCAATCTTGCAGTAAACTAAGTTTTTTACAGTCATGCTTCAAATTTCACACAGAAGAGAATTCCGTATCATAAGAGGATGGTTTTGCCGAAAGCAGGGTAAAGCACTAAAATGTCAAAATGCTTTTTGTGGCACAGCTGCAGTTCCATCTCGGAAAAGAAAAAAGGACAGTATTTTCACAGAGCAGCTGTGGCTAAAATGGAAAACATCAATAAGGGACAGAATTTATGAACACGTCAGTTGTTACATAAAGTTAATAGCAAGATATGGGTATTCTTACTCACAGTTCCAGCAGCTGTCATGCTAGTTTTAACCTTTTCTCCAGAAAGTTATTTCTGGACAGTCTAAAATTATCAAACTAAAAATACAAATCAAGAAACAAAATCTTCTAAAGATTTTCTGAAGACTCAGAAAAGTCTTTAGAATAGGTGCATTTCAATTTCCTGTGTCCTAGCATATGACAGAAGTGAAGTTTAACTGTCATACCATATTGCTGCAGACGTGAACACTGCACATATCCTGGTCCTTGACTGCACTCAAAACTCATATAGATGATACTGAATCATTACAAGAGTAGATCCATAGTAGGGAGCAGCAGCACCCCTTTCTAACCAAGTTGGATCAGCCCACCCGTATATGTATGTCAAAGAAGCCTAAGGCTTATTTATATGGTGTACCATTTGTATTGTAACCTAAAGACTGAAATATCAATGGAGTTCATAACCTCAGTTCCTTCAGTACATACTACAGCTGGGAAAAGTGACATCAGATTTTTCCCAGCAGAAATTTTCTTAGATCTATTACATAAGGCTGATGCTTCCATTGCCAAGTGTGTGAAGTAATAGGCTGCTTCAAACTAGCAGAACCGCAAAAAGATTAACTGGAACACAGCTAAGAATTGCAATAAACAGATTTTTCACTTTGGCTTTTGAGGTTGAAAAAAAGAGTAACAAACTTTGAACAAGTTTTATGTCTAAAAAACATCTTGCTCAGTACTCTCTTTGGTGGTCCACCCACTAACATGTCTTATTGACAGCAGCAACTGAAATGCAGAAAGTGGTACATAACATAACGTTTGCTGCAGTGTATCATTTATTCCCATCACAACCTGGTGGCTTCTGGCCACAGCTCCAGGCATCCAGGGGAATGCCTGTTAAAGTTATCTCCTATGACAAAATGCATGCAGACACTGTGGAATGAGCAGCCTTTTCAGACTGCAGGCTTCCTGCACCATGTGTGCTTCATTAATTATTATTATTCATGTTCTAATTGTTATTATTTTACAGTGCCCAAGAGGAATGTAGGTTTTTTGTCATCTGCTAAAGATACAATTAGAAGAACTAGGCTCAAAGGAGCAGCTAAAGCAGATGGTACATTAGCAGTTAAATATATAAAACTCTTCTCTCAAGTCTCAGCAGTGAGAAAAACAGATCTCTTTTTTCTTTTCCTTTCAAGGAAACAATTTATTTCATGATGAGTTTGCAGTATTAGAGAGGCACATGTTTGGGGCTCTCAAGAATTTCAACACTCAGAATAAAAACTCTTAAATCTAACATTATTTTGACCGAGTCAAAATCATTTATATATATGCTCTTGGCACAAAGAAATCTCTACTAGTTTCTAAAGCAAATAATATGTGCCATGTGTCCAGCTTCTCTCTTCTGCCTGTCACATTTCCAGTTAACCTTGGTAGCCAGGTTAGTGGAAAAACAGTGGTTTAATGTAACACAGGCGGTGACCTTCCAGATGACCTATGCAGATCAGATGAAGAATATCAATTTTGGGGTTGACTGGGGGTGGACATAGGTCCACTACTGCTAATAAATGCTAGAAATTTTTACAATCGTGCTCCTCATTGCAGAGCAGTAGCTTTCTGAGGCACCAGGAGCTGATCTGAACTACAGGTGAGAGTGCAACTGTTCACATGCCAGAATAAGAAAAAAAAAAAGTTAACTGAAAGGGCAAATAGTGAAGTTGTCAGGGAGCTAGGATTACTTGTTTAAGTGACATTTGGAATCGGGAAGCAGCTGGTCTTGAATAAGCAAATACTACTTCAAAATGTGTGTGATATGGTTATGTACAGGAGTTAAAGGATTTGAATTCCAAAAAGATATTGTGGAGTTTTCCATTTTTGTACTGATAAAACGTGCAACCTGTGAACATTCAGCTGAAGTTATATTACTGTTCACAAGGATGAAAGAAAGTTGAAGAAAGTTGTCCCCAAAATGTATTTTCTTTATAGGGTACTTTAAAAACAACTAAGCCCGTCATCCATGAGCCAGATTCTGCCCGTGAATGTGTTAGAAAGCTTCGTGACACTTAGGTTTCCCACGTATTTTAAGACTCTGCTGAGATGTATATTGCAGTGATATTTTTTTAAGGACACATTATTATAGCTATGTTTGCATGATCTCCTTCTTGTCCCTCCGCTGAGTTCACTACACTGGTGGAAATGTGTTTCAGAGATTTTAGGAAAAGAAAAAAAGACACCAACAAGATTTATGAGTTCTGCACTGCTTTCCAGACACGTTAAAGATCTACTTAAAAATTAAAAAGAATCAAAATGTAAAAAGAAATAGCTTGTTTCAGAAGAATAAATCAGTTTTGTCATTTCCAAGCAACTATTTGTTCCAGGCAATGGTAGGAATATGGTCTATACTAAAGAGGAGAAACTGTTACTAGTGAAGTGGTTAGATTATTAATTGCCAAAAAAAAAACCCCAAACGAAACCAAATCAAAACTCTCAACAAACCAGACCAAAACAAAACAAACAAAAAAACCCCACCACAATACACTGCTTGCTTTCTTTCTTCAAAGGATCCAGAAGTACAATTAGCTTTGCAAAAATATAGTTAAGCTGCTAAACTCCCTATTTTATGTAGAAACATATATAGGAGTTTGAGTGATTACATGTTCCAAGGTCCAGTACTCTCCTTCATAAATTCTTTGACACCATTTGAAAATTGGCATATATTCTCTCCATATTATTTTTGTGCAAGAGCCATTCCATTTTGTCTGTGTTGTACACTGGTTACAGTTTAGCTCATGTTCTGCCCTGGTGTTTTTACCTCTGTTGGGTTATCTTCAGTCTCCCCTTTGGTAAAGAATCTTCTATGTTTTCAGTGTCTTAAGGATAGTGAAAGGAATTATCTGGGCAATATGTTATTAACACATGATAAAGTAAAAATAAAAGTAACCTAATTTCCAGCAAAATGGGTAGTCAAAGTTTGATTCTGGCTTGTGTCAGGCACACAGCTCTGGGGGAGCTATCTCCTTGCCTGGATGCTCTCAAGATGATCATGCTAGCATTACATTTTATGGGATCTCATATGCTGTAAATCTCTGGAGTTTGAGCACTGCTTCTAGGTCTGGGTTCCAAGACATGTCCTCCCAAATACACGGTGCACATCTGGCACCCTTGTGTGAACTCAGAATCCCATAGCTCAGTGCCTGGGCCCAGAAATCAGTGCAGGCTGCCTTGATGTGGAAAGGAAAACCATACATCACAGCATCAAGAGTAATATCTGTACAACGTATTTTCATAATGTGTCAGTTTAATAGTGTTATTGTGCATAGAAATGGTGCATAGAAAGATTTTCCAAACTACCACAGCTTGTAGGAAAACAACATTTGACAGCTTGATTACCATACATGATTATAGCTTAGAGCAAAGTTTAGGACGTGGAACCACACTCTAAGTATATTAAAAAATGAAGCTTAGATTTGTAATGAACTTAATTTAAAGACTGTGAGATCTGTTGCAGAGTTATACATTTTCTCAATGAATGGATTTTGATCATGAATGCAATAAAATATGTATTTATCCCAGTACAAGCCAGTTCCCCTCTATTGCCAGTACAGAAAAGAGCTCTGAACAGCTAAATATGTTTGTACCCTGAAAAGTACCAGTAGAGATATGTAAATCCTCCGTGAGCCAGAGACTTTTGCTCAGAGGCACTGAAGAAAATGTCTTCCCCTATTGCACAGAAGATAGAGGAAAAGTGGCTTCCTCCTCAGGATTTGAGTTTCGCACAGATGAACAAAAACCTAAACAAACCGAACCTATTTCTGCCTCCTGCTGTTTTCACATTGGCTTTAGAGATCAGACCCAGAGAGAATTATTTCCAGTGCCATAAACAGGAATTACCTTTGAAAGGCCTAACCAGAACAGTGCAGAACAAGAGAACTAAGAACTAAGCAGGATGGATCATCAGAGATACTGTGCTTGGGTCACTGCATGTTTGGGCAGAGTAGTCATGTCCACTGTACTCATTAGCCTGCACATAGAAGACATGTAAACATAAAATCAAGCAAGGATTTTAAGATTAGATCATAATTTTCACAGTTGATGCTAAAACGTTTGCATGATTTCAGAACAAGCAAGAACTTCTACAGCTTCTTGCTAAAGCTTTCCCTGTGTACAGAATTTTTTTTTTTTTTTCCAGGAATTTGAGACTGACTCTAGTCTGATTTTAGATGTCTATATTTAATCTGTTCTTCTGGATTTTGCACACAGTCACTTTCAGACCACTATTCATTTTTAATTGAGACTCAGTGGGCGCATACTGTCTATTGCTGAAAAGGACTGAGTCAAGCATTTGTTTATCATGAATCTCTTAGAGACATCACTTTCCTGAATTCTATGAAGCAAAAGACTTTTATGGTACAATGCCATTAAGGGATTATAGTTTTAATCAGTGTTAATGTAAAACTAAAAATGCTTTCAGTCCTTTCATAATCTGTAGTTGTTCCCTAGAGATATTTCTGATAATGTTGCTGATCTGTACAGACTATTTAAATGCAAAGTATGCACTAATCTTTTTTACAAGAAGTGCTACATATGCTAAGATTAAAAAAATAAAATAAAATAACAACAAAAAAACCACACCCCCCCACACAAAAAAGAGCAGAGTGTCCATGATCATTCTTTTGAAGGTACTTATTTATGTACCATTACACCATTAAACTCTGAACAACTGGCTACAGGATGTGGCAGCCTCAGAAACCTAAAAGATGTACATCATGGAAAAGGTCACAGGAAGAACAAAGGGAGACCCTGCAGATGGCATCTCTGTCCAGGAGTGTCTAACCTGACACCTGAGAAAGTGTTTGGGAATAATTTGGTTGGCACTTGAAATATGGGAGACACCAAGGGGTCCAGCTGAGAAATACAAACCATCATGAGGTCAGACTTCCTTAATTCTGATGACGACTACAAAGGCCATGGATTTATGACAAATACGTTAATAAAAAAAGACCCAAATTCTTCACCTGGTTTGTAGTAAATAAACACCAAACAGCTGTGAGTGCCAGATCTGTGCCTGAGCACTCCTAAATGTTGATCTCTGTAAGATGAGCGAGATGAGGAACTTGCAGTTTTAAGGTGTGTTAGCAAGGTTGCTTTTGGGCCAGTAATAACGTACCCAAGTTCTTATTGTATTGTTTGAAATTGAATATAACAGTGACTGATCATCCACCTGTGCTCTTCATACACTTATTTTCAGACAAAATCTGCTAAGTTATTCAGAATTTACTCCTTAAATTGCCTAAATTAAAGTAGCTCACTTTCCCTCACCCCTGGGGATCTCTAACACTTTTAATTCAAAACAAGATTAGACATATTAAAGATTCCATCCGAATTTTCCAACCCGTTTCACCTGTGCAAAGGAATACTGCCAGTAAACTGGCGAGAAAGGATGTCCAGCAGCTGAGGAACAGCTGGTAGGGGTGACACTCTCAGTGGAAAAGGCTGTTTGCAGAATGCATCTGTCTGTACCCACATTTCACTTACCACTGCATCCAGAAGAGTAGTAGAAAGTCTGTATTTATATAATCTCTCAGCCAATTCAGGAAGAGATTTAAATCTCTGCGTTCTGCAATGATACTTCAAGATAAAAATGAAAAATTTCTCAATATGATGTTTCTAGTTTAAGTCTACATTTCATTCTGTGTCAGACCATATATTGTACATATATTGTATTTAAAAAAAAAAAAATAATAACACAAAAAGTAAATGTACAGTGCTGAAAAGGCTATTAGAGGTTATACATTTACCAACAATGCAAGTACGAAAATTACTGTAACAAAATTCTTTTCAAGAAAAACATACTAGTCAAGGACTGAATTCATAGTATTTTTTTATTTTTCAGAATTACTCATGAAACAAAGATGTAATTTACGTGCATTTTAGAAGTGAGATAAAATTAAGAATTTTCTTTAAAAAAAAAAAGTTCATAATGTCATGAAAAAAGACCTGTGATTAGTGTAAGTGTAATATCAAACATAAGGTGGAAATGGTCTTGCCTTTAATGTAACATTTTTTCCAGGTCTAACACTCACTCTGGAAGAACATTAAAAGACAATGAGAATTCAAAGGATGCTCATTAAATTATTTTAATTCAGAGTAGCTCAGAATTTCTTTTCATAAAAGAGGAGGCTGAAAAGTAATATATGAGTTACGGGAGGGTTTTTCAAAACTACTGGTGAAGACATAAAATTCAGCTGCTGGAAGATGAATTTCACAGAATCACAGAATCACAGAATTATCGAGGTTGGAAAAGACCTAGAAGATCATCCAGTCCAACCATTACCAATACTTCCCAGCTAAATCATACCCCTCAACGCAACATCCAAACGTTTCTTGAACACTCCCATGGTCGTTGATTCCACCACCTCCCTGGGCAGTGCATTCCAATGCCTGACTACCCTTTCCGAGTAGTAATACTTCCTAATGTCCAGCCTGAACCTCCCCTGGCGCAGCTTGAAACCATTCCCTGTAGTTCTATCACTGATTACACGAGAGAAGAGGCCGACCCCCAGCTCACCACAACCTCCCTTCAGGAAGTTATAGAGAGCTATAAGGTCTCCCCTGAGCCTCCTCTTCTCCAGGCTGAACAATCCCAGCTCCCTCAACCGCTCCTCATAAGGCCTGTGCTCCAGACCCCTCACCAGCCTCGTAGCCCTCCTCTGAACACGTTCCAGGGCCTCAATGTCTTTCTTGCAGTGAGGGGCCCAAAACTGAACACAGTACTCGAGGTGCGGCCGCACCAATGCCGAGTACAGGGGGACAATTACCTCCCTGTTCCTGCTAGTAACACTGTTTTTGATGCAAGCCAGGATGCCGTTGGCCTTCTTGGCCACCCGGGCACACTGTCGGCTCATGTTCAGCCGAGCATCAATCAGTACCCCCAGGTCTGTTTCCTCAACACAGTCCTCCAGCCACTCCGCCCCAAGCCTATAGCGCTGCCTGGGGTTGTTATGGCCAAAGTGCAGGACCCGGCATTTGGTCCTGTTGAACCTCATCCCATTGGCTTTGACCCAGCTCACCAGTCTATCCAGATCCCTCTGCAGGGCCTTGCTACCCTCAGGCAGATCGACACTCCCTGCCAATTTGGTGTCATCCGCGAACTTACTGAGGGTGCACTCAATGCCCTCATCCAAGTCATCAATAAAGATGTTGAAGAGGACAGGCCCCAGCACCGACCCCTGGGGAACACCACTCGTGACTGGTCTCCAACTGGATTTGACTCCATTTACCACCACTCTCTGGGCCCGGCCTTCCAGCCAGCTCCTTACCCAGCCGAGAGTGTACCCATCCAAGCCACGGGCTGCCAGCTTTTGCAGGAGAATAGCATGGGAGACAGTGTCAAAGGCTTTGCTGAAGTCTAAGTAGACCACATCAACCGCCTTTCCTTCATCCATCAGACGGGTCACAGGATCGTAGAAGGAGATCAGATTGGTCAAGCAGGACCTGCCCTTCACAAACCCATGCTGGCTAGGTCCGATCTCCTGGTCATCCCACACCTGCCGCGTGATCTCCCTCAAGACAATCCGTTCCATTACCTTCCCTGGCACCGAGGTCAGGCTAGCAGGCCTGTAGTTCCCCGGATCCTCCTTACAACCTTTCTTGTAAATGGGAGTCACATTGGCAAGCCTCCAGTCTTCTGGGACCTCACCCGTTAACAAGGAGCGCTGAAAGATAACGGAAAGAGGCTCAGCGATCACCTCCGCCAGTTCCTTCAGCACTCTCGGGTGAATCTCATCCGGACCCATGGACTTGTGGCAGTCCAGTTGGAGTAGTAATTCCCTGACCGCTTCTTCAAGAATCACAGGGGGTTCAGTCTGCTCCCCAGCCGAGACTACCAAGCCAGAGCGTGGGGAGCCCTGGGAATAACTGAGATGACTTTTAAAGGCAGATGTAAAGAAGGCATTCAGAACCTCTGCCTTTTCCTTATCGTCTGTGATCACATTCCCAGCCTCGTCCAGTAAAGACTGGAGATTCCCCTTTGCCCTCCTCTTACAGTTGATGTATTTATAAAAGAGTTTCTTGTTTGCTTTTACCCCAGCGGCCAGCTTAGATTCAAGCTGGGCTTTTGCCTCTCTGATTTTCCTTCTACACGTCTTAACAGCCTCTTTGTAGTCATTCTGAGTTGCTCTTCCCTCCTTCCACAGGCGATAAATTCTCTTTTTCTCCCGCAACCTTAAGAACAGCTCCCTGTTCACCCACGCCGGTCTTCTTCCCCGCCGGCTCATTTTGCGGCTCGGGGGACCGCCCGCTCCTGCGCCTTTAAGACTTCCTTCTTCAAGAGCGACCAGCCATCTTGGACACCTAATTTACAGCAGTTTAAGACTAAACTAAGATAGTGTTTCCTAGCAGTGTATGAGTAGCAGTGCAGCAAAATAGCAAACATCAAGGGAGATGATAATGCTCACCATTAGTGATGTTGAAATAAAATTTGTACTATAAAACAATTATTAATGGTCTTCACACTTGCATTTGCTGGAGGATATCTAGAGCAGAGAAGGAAGAGATGGAAGGGTGAGTTGTTGACATAGTTGCTTTGCTATTAAAATCTGTGTTTTCAGCCACTATCTCCATGGGTGTTAACAAGCACCAGATCACCTTTATAGCATTTGACATGCCAATAATACTTCAATTAAAGGTAGCAGTTACTATTAAACCTTATTTTCTAAAGCTTAATGATTACCCTCTCCAACTTCAGATGCAGAGAAGCTAGCATAAATCAGTTGACATCTTGTTTTATTTTTGTTGTTTTATTTTTTCTCTGGAGAAAGTAATAATAGCTAATGTCAAAAGTGAGATAATTAACAGCATAATCCTGTACATTGAGTTGTTTCGGATAATTTTAATTTTTGGATGTCTAGCTAGTTTTAAATGATTGCTGATCACCTGATTTAGGGCTATAAAGGCTAAGATGTTTCAAATGGTTGCTGAACACCTGATTTAGGGCTATAAAGGCTAATATGTTTCTAAACAACTTACATTATTGATCTTTGGGAGGCCATCTGGGTATACTACTTGTCCCACACATGTCCGTTGCTGGCCTCTTAAGACATAAGGCACAGTGCAAGCATCTACTACACTGGTGTAAGGCTGAGTCCACCAACTAACGAAATAACTTTATGAACTTGTCTGGATATAATGCAAGTTTTCTAGATGAAACTGGATGTTTTGTAGTGTTCAGAAGTCCAGGTACAATCATTCTGAAATTCAAGGCTACCTGGAATCAAGGCAGAAGAAAGTATATAGTTGGCTTCCTCTAAACTGTTGAAGAATAAAAAGTCCAAAACTCTTGTCATGGACTGATATTACTGTCTTCTTCTACGTTGTTATTCCTTTGTTAGGCTTGTGCAGATCTACTGGAAAAGAACAGTGGTACTTTGGATTCTGTGGCACCTCCTATGGAGGTTTCAGTTCATGGAATTAAAAAATTATTAACATCAGATGACTTTTGCTTCTGACTACCTGGGAACCATGAGAGAGATAATACCGGACTAAATGGATCTGGGAGGGCAATATATATAGTCCTCTCTCACATACAAAGACTAGCATCAATAGTAATTTAGACTCACATCACCAGTAATTTAGCATGACAGTAACTTAGACTCTTCAGCTGTGATATTTGAAGAGTTTAAGCTCCTCTTCCCTGATGAGATTTGACAAGAATTTAATGGGCTTGCTGAATGGATTCTGCTAAATGGGTAGTATTCATCACTCCCTTTCCTCAGTATTTTTTCATCTT
This sequence comes from Alectoris magna, assembly GCA_030625065.1. Taxonomy (NCBI): domain Eukaryota; kingdom Metazoa; phylum Chordata; class Aves; order Galliformes; family Phasianidae; genus Alectoris; species Alectoris magna. Next base: position 70,757,280 of record CM060560.1, read on the forward strand.
CTCTTAATTCTCTCTGCATGCACAGTGTGATATACAGGAGCAGATAGGTCTATTTCCAGGTAAATGTAAAGTCCTGTGATGAAAGATGTTGGAAAGGGTTGATGGGTGATGGGTTGCATGAAAGAGGCCAACCACACTTGAAAATCAATATTTGTCTTTCTCCTTCCCTAGTACTAGAGATCAGTAGCAGAAGGAGGGAAAGAGCTGCAACTGACCATACAGAATGCTGTATGCAATTACAAGCAAGAGGTAAAGATCTCTGCAGATGAGAAAATCGGTGCCAGTGTCTCTACTGAGACTAGAATTTGAGTTTGTTTTTGGAAGCATTACTCCTACACTCACTGGGGTTATTATTTCACCATGGCAGTCAAGATCATGCTGCCTGACTTGGTGCAGTTCTAGGAAGTATTATATTCTTACTGCATTTCCCTCTTTAGGCTGGTAATCAATTCACATCCTGGAAGAACACCTAAATTTCTGCACTATATTTTGTCAGTGCTGCCTATGGGATGAGTGAGTCTCAGACTATTGAAGCAGCCACTGCAGGCTCCCAGCTCCATGTTGTCTGTTTAATCCACTACAGTGTGACAAACCCATCAGACATGATGTAGCAAAAGAAGGCGTCTGCAATGTTGTAGTAAAATTAACTATGTGGTGTGACCATTCCTGATTGGCCTCAGATGGCTACTTAAGCATGAAGAGGCAGTTTCCATGCATTTTAAACAAATTAATACTGCAGCACTTTTAAATTTATGTGCTGGGTGACCTCTCAGATTAATAAATTTATGTATAAATGAGACAGGGTTTACTTATGAGCCAGTCCCTCTTGGCTGTTAAACCTGTATGAATGTAAATTACAAAATTACAAAATACATCGATCACAACATGCAAGTACATATGTGTTAGCAGAAGAAAATGAAGCTGAGAAATAATGTGGGTTGTGTTTTTTTCCTTTTTTTTTTTTTTTTTTTTTTTCTTTAAGTGAAGCATATAGTAGAACCTTCCACATGGCAAAAGCAATGCAATTGAAGGACTGTAAAAAGGTTGCAGCTTAAATTTTTGTTTGAATTCCAGACCATTGAGAAGTAAAATAAGTTTCCACATGAGTTGAAGAAGAAATATGAAGAAATACAAGAGTGGTTACTGTCACTGATTTCAATAATTGGCCCCATTTCTAATACTGTAATCTCCTCCTATGTAGAGCAGTAGATAATAAATTACTGTATAATGCAGCTGAATTTTAGCAAAGATTTGGCAATGTAATGGAGAATTTATTTACGTATTTATTTCATTGCTACTTACATGTAGAGGTAGGCATTAATCTTAACAGTACTGAAGTCAAAATGAATTACGCCACAAAATTAAAGGTCTGAAGTTTCACTGTGTTACTAATTAGCGATATATTTAATTATTAACTAGCAATGGGTACATTAGTCTCTTGAAAAAATGTATTTACAGTCTTTGATTTGGCACCACATGATGTCTCCAATCTTTGCCATTAATTATCCAAGTACATTCCTATGAACACTTTTCCATTGCTGTTACTCAACAGTACTTGAAAATTGTAATAGTCACATAAAAGTTCATTCTAGTAATATATTTAATGCCTTTTCACATTCTTTACTTATGATGCATACTACTGCCTGGATGCATTTCTGTGTGACCTAACCTAGGCATTCCTGCTAAAGCAGGGGGATTGGACTAGATGATCTTTCGAGGTTCCTTCCAATCCCTGACACTCTGTGATTCTGTAATTGGTATGAAGAAGAAATAGCAGCCATAAAAATGAAGGCTTGGTAAAAAAATACTCTTTTCACTTCTTAGCCAGGATTCTGGCATTTACTTTTTCTTTAAATAAATAATACAAATATTTTTAGCTCAGCTGTTCTTCCCTTCCCTCCCCTCCTCTCCCCTTCCCTCCTCTTTCACTCCCCTTTCCCTCTCCTACACCCTCCTTTCCCTTTCCCTTTTTCCCCTTTCCCTTTGCCTTTTTCCCCTTCCCTTTGCTTTTTTCCCTTCTTCCCTTTTTCCCTTCTTCTGTTTCCCTTTCCCTTTCCTTTTTTCCCCCTTTCCCTTTCCCTTTTTCCCTTTCCCTCTCCCTTTTTCCCTTTCTCTTTGCCTTTTTCCCTTCTTCCCTTTTTTTCTTCTCCCCTTTCCTTTCCCTTTTTCCCTTTTTCTCTTCTTCCCTTTTTCCCTTTCCCTTTTTCCCTTTCCCTTTTCCTTCCCTTCTCCTTTTTTCTTTTCATTCTTTTACTGGCTCCATCATTGAAGACAAAACTATCTTTTCTCCTCCACTTCTCGCTAGAAAAAGGAGTCTCAAGTTGTGACTGAGTAATTTTCACCTCAGACAGACTTTGAGAAGAAAAAAAGAAAAGCTGCTTCCTCCTGGGATCCCTCTGGCAGAGGCAAGCTACAACTGTGACCGCAGCAACAGCAAAAGCAGGAGGGCCAGTACCTGTCTGTGGGCCCAAGCAGCTGGGAGAAGTTGTCAATCATGACCTCTTGGTGACAGCAGGTGAGGATGACCACCGCCTGGCACAGGAAGAGCATGAAAATGCTCTGCTGCGTGGATGATGTGCAGCTGCACAGGATGTAGAGGATCGGTGGCACCTGAAAGAAGAAAGGGAGAAAGAACAGCTTGCCACATCCTTGACTCTGCAGGGTCTAACCACGGACATTCAGTGCATAAGCAGTGCCTGCTCCCTTGACATGATGCCAAGGCCTAAGCGTATATTTCATGCGAGCCACCCTGTCCAAGCCCTGGCTCTGAGCTCAGGCTGTGCCTCTTTAGAACAAGAGGCAAATGGCACAAGGCATAGTGCAACAGCCAGAAAAAGTCCAAGACGTGTAGAAGAAAGTGTCTTACGTCTTGACAGATGTCCTTTCCGTACGTCTGCAGAAAGGTGATCATCCACCTCCCAGCAGTACACACATGCATTCCTTTGCCTTTCCAGAAGGTGTCCTTGATGGCCATCATGAAGTTGACGGTGTGTTCCAGGGGGAAGTTTCTGCAAACAATCTGTAGAGAAATGAGAAGCAAGAGAGAACCCATCGCTGCTCTGCAGCAGCTCTTCAAAACATAAAGCAGTCTTGAGGGCATCCTTAGTTCAGCAGCTTGCCGGTCATTCAGGCAGCCATCACAACGCTCCTGCAGTCTGTACCCTGCTATTTATACAGAAGCCTTCTCTCAGCTTCTCCACACATGGTGATTGCTTACAAGCAAAGCCTACCTCCCAGCAGCCATAGTCACAAGCACACACAAACACGGTCATACACACACACACACACACACACACACACACACACACACACACACACAAATGCACATCATGGAGTCAGCTCCTTGCACTGGGTGCCCGAAGGCCAGACATGGCTCAGAGCCTCCTGCTACTTGCTGAGGAAAGCGGCCTCAGGGTGACAGCTCATTCTGGAAATGGTCTGAAAGGCTGGAGGCAGCACAGGGTCATGCAGAAGCCTATGTACTGAGATCCCACCATCCCTTTTTGGGTCCACCTACCCTTACCATTTTGGACAAGGTCTGGAGCTGACAGACAATGCTGTAGGCATGTAGCCCCTCACACAGGCTCCCAATGTCCCCCGTCTCGATGACTCTGTTGGTTGCCTTGGCTGGAAGGAGTACAGGGAGAAAAGGGAAGTCATGATTCTGGAAACAGAACTGCTTTCCACAGAGGAGAGACAAAGGACAGAGTGGGGACAAGAAGAGAGCTGTGCATGGTGCCTCTCCCTCCTGTAAACTGGGCCCAGCCCATGGGGCTCTGGTAGTGCTGCGGAGGAGAGCAGAGGGCTGGTGCACACGTGCTCTGCTCACCTTGGATTCCGGAGAAGGGAGCTCAGACAGGTAACGGCCAACTGGCAGGATGTGGGCGTGGGGTCACATGTCAGAGGTGCCAGCAATCCCACCAAGGAGCCAAAGTGCTTGCAGGCTTGTACAGGAAAGACTGCATGGGAAGGGAAGGAAGAAGCTGAGATGTGATAGTAGCCTGACCTGCTGGGGAAGGCCAGGTGGGAAGCACCCACGCTCCCTGGGAGTCGCTGAGAGCAGCTGCAGGGCTGAGCTTTAGCCAGCCCCTGGGCAGTTTGCAGGGAAAGGCCCTCTGTGGGGCATGGGTCGGGGAAGCAGTGTGAGCAGCCGGCATGGGCAGAGCACCAGCTGCAGCCCCAGCCCCAGCTGTGCACCTGTAGCTGCACTGCTAGGTAGAGCCAGGAGGAACCCACCTTTTCTCCAGGGCTGCTGGAAGAGCTGCCCAGACACTGGCTCAGCTCACAGCCCCAGGCCCTTGGTCTAGGCCTCATCCTCTATGGTCTCCAGCAATGCCCTCATGAACTGTTGGAGAATAGGAGAAGCCAATGTTCCCTTGCCCTTTGCCTCTTCTGTCATTCCCAAGTCGCTGCAGACTTTTGGGGAGAGGTGCCTGGAAGAACAGTCCCTCTCCCAGCTCCCCCAGCTTTCCCTCCATTAAAACCACCTGCTGCTCTTCTCCTAAGACCCCCCATTGGGACAGAGAAGATGATGCAGCGCCACAAAGGCATGCAGCCGCTCCACAGCAGCGTTTGAGACGCTGTGCAGTGGCTTATACAGGAGTGGGGCTCCTGTAGGCAGGCAAGCACTTCTCTGCACCATGCCTCCCAGCAATGCTGTACCTTTAGCAGATGGTGCTCCCATTCTGTGGAGTCTGGGAAGCTTTCATCTTTCCCTGCATAGCAGTAGGAAGCAAAAGACCCTTACATGGGATCAAGCTACAAAAGAAGAGCTGCTGCAAACCTGGCTCAGCCTGGGCACTCGACACTGCCAAGCTGGGAGCTGCACCCCCTCCACAATGACTTGTCCCTCCCCACAAACACTGTCCCTGCAGGAACACAGAACTAGCTGCTCCAGGACTGCTGTCTGGGGGGACATGAAGGGCCCACCTGTGTCCTGGAACAGGGAGATCCCAGGGGGGATAGGTCCCCAGGCCTCAGTGCTGTCTCCCTGGAATGGGAACAGCAGCAGAGCAAGCACTGGGCCGCAGGCAATGCTTCCTCTCTGCCACACTGCAGAACTGCATTTTCACTCCCCCCTCCCCTGCCTCCACCACTCCCAGCCCACCAGCACTTTACCTTGGAGGCACTGCAGCAGCAGGGGGATCTCACAGAATCATCGTAGAGCTGTGGGAACAAGGTCCATTTGAGAAAATTGCATCAGCATGAGGATGGAAAAGAAAATGTGCTGCCAGCTCTCATCTCAGAGCCCCACAGTGGTGGTAAAGCCTCCCATTCCCAGAAGATGGGTCCCAGTGACTCTTGTCTCCCTCCTGGCTCCTGTCCGGGTTGTTCCTTCTTTGACTGAAGAGCTCAGGAAGCCTCAGACCTCCTTTGAACACCTGTTCCTCCTTTCTCCAAGGGCTCTCCACCTCCTCCCTGCATCCCCCTAATTCCTTGTGGCACTTCACGGCCCCCACGTCCACACTGAGCCCTGCACAACATCTCACCTTGGCCATCCTGCAGGTGTCTTGGACCTCCTGACATGGGTGCACGAGCCAGAGGAGCTGCTCCCAAATGTGCTCTCAATACAGCTCCTCTTGCAGGAGGACAGCCATCATGGCAGCCACAGCCCTGAGGATGGCCTGTTTGTCCTGGAGAGGGATGGCAGAGGATCAGCATCAAAGACTGAAAGTCTGCCCTTTCTACAGAGAGGGCTTTCTCTTTCCCTTCCCTTTCCCCATACCTCCGTGTCCAGCAGGAGATGGGCTTGCTCTGGAGGGCAGGCAGGTTTTCCCCCACACCCTCATCCCCAGCTCTCCCTGCCACAGTGCTGCTTCCCAGCAGGGAGATCCAGCCCTGAGTACAGAGCCAGTTTGGGGCCCTTTCCAGAGCCAGCCCACTCCCTCTCCTCAACCCCTCTGCTCTCAGCCCTCTGGGCATAGGGAGAACTGCTGACATGAATGCCCCCACTGACATCCTGGGCTGGGAATGCATCAGTACTCACCTTTTCTTCCTTGTAGTCCTGCCAGTTCCTCACCAGAGAGGAAGAGGCTGGTGAAGATTCTCATAGATTTGCTCTTTCACCATGGCATGCCAGGGGCCTTGCTTTCCAGAGGACAAGTGAATCTTGACTCCATGCAACCATTGTTTCATAACTGAAAGAACAAACAAACAAACAAACAAAAAGAATGATTAATTTTAAAGAGAGAGAGAGAGAAAAGGGAGCCTGTGAGAATCTGCAGCCTGGTGAGGTGCAGGGGCTGTCCCAGGCCCCCCCTGCTCTGGGGCCAGCACTCACCAGCACAAGCGATGTGCAGGGTCCGGCCGCTCCTCACCTGGCCTACCACACTGCGCTGGCCAGCCAGCATCAGCCACATGAAGGAGATGCACTGTGGAGCTGCAGAGGGGAAGGAGAGGGCCACGGCCAGAGCCCTGTCAGTGAGCAAGGAGGGGCTGCAGCCCTGCAGCCCCCAGCTCAATGCAGATCATGCACAGAAGGGAGAGACCCCTTTCCCGGTTGTCATAGATGTCAGGAGGCTGAGGGCACTCTACCGTAGCTGCTGAACAGTTTTCTCAGGGTGATGAGCACAAACTCCTTGGACATCTCCCCCGTGGCCTTCAGGTGGCCCTGAAGCTCAGCCATCACCAAGCTGAAATGCGTCCCGGCCAGAGCCACCAGCACATTGCTGGCAGCTGTCCTCATGTTGTCTGTCATGCCCTGAAAAACAGTCACTGGTGACAAACGGCACAAGAGACTGCCCGAGGCCTTTGGAAGGGCTAAGCCATTGCCATCCGCCAGCAGAACACCAGTGCAGGCAGGTGGCTCCCTTTGCACGTCAAACTAATGGAAATAAAACTTTACCTAAAAAGCTGCATTTTCTGCATTTCCAGATTTCAACCCTAATACATGTGTCACCATAGTCATATTTAAATACCTACATTTAATACTTAAAACTAAACTTTATAAAATAGAACAAAATGATTGAGGAGACAGCAGTATCAATTAACTTTTCATTTTCAGTCCAGTTTGTCCAAAATATTCAAAGGCAAACACTTAATGTTTGTCAAATAAACAGCGGACTTACTTTTGATGGGAAAACTCTCGTTGATTTGTGAAGGCAGAGAAATAGATGCATTAGGAAGGAAAATGAGTAATTCTTCTGGCTGAAAAAGAGTTGCCACTAGGAAAGTTAGTGCCAACAATAATTAAGTATTTTTCTTATATTACACGGTTCAGTAAAGGTTGAAACTGGCACCCACTACTTTCAATAAGAATGGATTTGAGATGATGAATTAGATCCCAGACAGATGAGGTGGGTAAACTTGTCCTAACTGTGGGTGGTGCAGTAATTAAAATTCAGGGAAACTACACACTCTGACAGTTCATTAGACAAAACAGTATGTGGAAAATGTCCTGTCACGTCTAATTGCTACAGCAGTTTGTATTTCTCATTTATGTTGGTACGTGAGCTATTCAAAAACCAGCAGGAGGAAATAATCTGTGGAAAGATGCACTTCCTACATTACACGTATCCTTCTATTTGATTGATGCCTCCGGTATTTAACTAAAACCTGTAACTTAAATAAGAGGCATAACAAATGTAACAGTAGAAATTCTATATATAATGATAGTGTTAGATTTATTGAATTGAGCTTACAACTTCACTTAGAAGTGTAATGCTGCCTGAGTGGGATTATGTTGTATTGTCTATCAAGAAAATTTTTACATATACATTACTGAGCAGTTCCAGATGTGGAATCTGAACTAGAGCTACTGGTGCTGGAACCTTGTTTTGTCTTACATTATGTAGAGAAACTAGCTTCAGCACATGGATGAATGATCTTACAGTATAGCAGTATAGCAGGAGAAACATACTGCACTGATTTTCTGTTCTTTCATTCACATTTTCTGTCATACAGAATGTTAATATGAAATTTGCTTTTTTTTTTTTCTTTTTTCTTTTTTCTTTTTTTTTTCTATTTTTTTTTCCCCATGATAACATGAGAGAAACCAGGTAGCTCTCAGCTGGGCGTCTTTTCACCTTGAGTTGATTTTAGATCAGGAACTTTCAGGGCAGCACATTGTGTCACAGCTGCACGCTTCCTTGCAAATTTCTAACACCATCAGGATTTCAACAAGAGCAACTAGATTTATGCAAAACAAAGTGAAATCATAGTCTAACTATTTTCTGCAAAACTGATTTCTGCTTTTCAGTAGACTCTATGTGGTTTGTTCTAGCCATGGCCCTGAACATTTGTGCATTTAATTAACATTATGGGCTTTAGTAGCTACATATCTGTTGAGGGAAACCCGCATTATTTAGATAATTATTGAGTGCTTGTTGCATAAATATTCATCAGTACTTAAGGGCTACTGGGAAAGCCAAACAGGATCTATGTACCTTAGTCCAGTCTAGCTGTGCCAAGTCAGTTTTGCGGATGAGATGACTCCTAAGTAACTACAGCACCTTTGGTATTATATAGTGAATAATAAGGAAATTGTAGAATCATAGAAACATTGAATGATTTGAGTGGGAAGGGACACTTAAGATCATCTAGTTCTACCCCCCTGCTATAGGCAGGGACACCTCCCACTAGACCAGGCTGCTCAAAGTCCCATCCAGCCTGGCCTTGATCATCTCCAGGGAGGGGACATCCACAGCCTCTCTGGGCAACCTGTTTCAATATCTCATCACCCTCACAGTAAATAATTTCTTCCCAATATCTAGTCTAAATCTACCCTCTTCCAGTTTAAAGCCATTTCCCCTCATCCTGTCTCTACATGCCCTTAGAAAAAGTCCCTCCCCAGCTTTCCTGTAGGCACCCATCAGGTACTGGGAGGCCACTGCGAAGTCCCCTTGGAGCCTTCCCTTCTCCAGGAGGAAGAGCCACAACCAGCTCATCCTGTTCTAATAGAGGAGGTGTTCCAGCCCTCTGATCATCTTCTTGGCCCTCCTCTGGACCTGATCCAACAGCTCGATGTACTTCTTGTGTTGGGGGCCCCAGAACTGGATGCAGTACTCCAGGTGGGGTCTCACAAGAGCAGAGTAGGGGAGCATAATCATCTCCCTCAACCTGCTGGTCATGCTTCTCTTGATGGAACCCAGGATATGATTGGCCTTCTGGGCTGCAAGTGCACATTGCTGGCTCATGCTGAGTCTATAATCAACTGACACTACTAAATCCTTCTGCTCAGGGCTGCTCTCATGTCGTTCTCTGCCTAAACTGTATTTGTGCTTGAGATTACCCTGACCCAGGACCTTGCACTTGGCCTTATTGAACATCATGATGTTGGCATGGGCCCACTTCTTAAGTTCCAGGTCCCTCTAATACGTCAGCTTCACCACTCAGCTTGGTGTCATCTGCAAACTTGCTGAGGGTGCACTCGATCCCACTGTTCATATCGCCTAAAAAGGTGTTAAACAGTACTGGTCCCAGCATCAGTCCCTAGGAATGCCACTTGTCACTGGTCTCCACATGGACATTGAGCTGTTGATTGAAATTCGCCATCCAGTCAATTCCTTATCCAGTGAGTGGTCCATTCATCATATCCATTTTTCTCCAATTTGGTGATCAGGATGTCATGCGGGACAGTATCAAATGCTTTGCACAAGTCCAGGTAGGTGACATCAATTATTATTCCTTTATTCACTGAAATAAAAAATCACAGAATAGATAAAATAATAATCTACTCCTTGAGTTTAGCAACCAGAGTTAGGAATTGAAGATGTGATCTAGGCTTTATTTTTTTCCATATTAATTACTTAATTTTTAACATAGTTATAGACTATTATTCTACTGTAACTTTCACTCTGGTACCAGTATTATGGCTATTACACTTTAACGCAGAAATTTTGTATCTCTTCATATGCCACAGAATAGCACACGGGAGCTCAATTTTAATCATTTTTAATTCTTCTGAGTTTATTTTTAAACATTTTCTGTATCCTATCAGTATCTTCTAGAAACTAAAATACATTTTTTAGGTTATTGATTCTTCATGAAAATCAATAGATTGTTTTAGTCCCTGCCACAAGGCTTAGATGAAGGGTTGCAACTTGCAAATTGCAATTGTGAGTTTAAACTTCTCAACAAGATGGCAATTTAAACTTTCAGCTTTTTCCTAATCTTATTACAGACCCCCTGAGGCTATATTTATGTTTGAGTCAAGTGAAGTTTTTGAACATATCAGCAGGAGAAATTAAACAGTCCTGTATCGAAGGTGCATGAAGAGGAATTCTGAATGAGCTTCAGGTTTAGAGTGAGAACAAGAGTATTGTGTTAAAACTGTCACTCAATTTCTCATTACAGTCTCAAAGTCTCAAACCAAGATAATTTACTCCACAACTCAAAGTTACTTTTAACACTGATGGAGATTAGCATCTTTACTCTTTGCTAGTTTTCCATAAAAGTATCAATAATTTCAATGTTCTTTGGTTTAGTTTCAGTTGGTATGGAATTCTTTTCCTCAGAGTGTCTGGTATGATGTTATGTTTTGGTTCTAGGAGAAAAACAATGTTGGTTTTTCAAATAACTTCAAACACCATTGTTTACAGTTGCTGCTGTGCAGTGCTGTACAGAGCCAAGGCCATTCTCAGCGAAGGGCCCAAGGAGCAGGGAGGGAACAGGATTAGTACAGCTGGCTTAAACTGGACAAAGAGATATTCTATACCAGATGACATCATGTGGAAGGAGTTTTGAAGGGGGTGAGAATTCATCTCGCTCTCTTCTATTGCTTAGGGTGCTAGCTGGGCATTGGTTGAGGGGGAATGATTGCTCATGCATAACTTGTTATATACATTCATATATATATATTCGTCATGATTATTAGCCTTTCCTTTTCCTTTTCTCTATCTTTGTAAATAGTTTTATCTCAACTCACGAGTTCTACTTTGATTTTTATTTATTTTTTTTCCTGTTTCAATTCTCTTCCCTATCCCACTGAGAAGGATAAGAGTGAGCAAACAACCATGTGGTGCTCAGTCACCTGCTGGGTTAAACCACAGCACTCTTAGTAGTAAAATTTAGTGCGATATGGACTATCATTCATTATTTTTATTTTCTTTTCTTAGAACTGCAAAGAATACATGATTGATGATCTGCAAGATTTAAATCCTCTTTTCATGTAAGTACTGGGAACCAGCAGTCAGTGCCTAATTTATATTTTAAGGATACTGCTACTTCTACTCTCTTTGAAAATAGGAAATAAACATTCTGATTCTGCACTGCATTTACACAGACTGATTCTGGCACCATCTTTCAAACTTATGAGTCTAAACATAGAAGTGTGACTGGCATGGTGCATACATGTGGATCCAGTTTATATCAACTGGAGCTCCATTCATTTACCAGCTTTCTAGACAGAAGCTCTGACATATTATAGCTGTAATGTCTTCATTTTCATACAGACTTTCTTAACTGTGATGCTAAGCTACTACGGTAATAAAATAGATAGATATGTATACATTGCCGTGTCTCACGTGATTCCTTATCTTCTGATGTTTCCTTTACTTAAGAAAACAGAAGATTTACTTTGGCAAAATCTGTCATGCACCAATTTCTTTTCTAGAGAGACTTGGAATGGGAGAAATAGGAAATGCCTGCAACATTTATCTTGGGTATTTTCTCTATATTCTATTCCTTTTTCTGTCAAAATATAATAAATTATTATTATTTTATTATTATTATTAATTTTGACCTGGTTATGGAATTCCATATTCTATAAGAATACAGCCAATAAAACACAAAAAGATTGTATCTAACTATTGCTATATAAAACAATCTTAGTGGAATACCATTCAGAAAATGGCTTATTTATAATTTTTACAACAGTTCAATTTCCTTTATTATATGCTATATTTTACTCAAAATTCACTGCAGATGAGACATTGTGCCACTCAGCACTTCTAAAATAAGCTTTCTTATTTTAAAACTTCTATTTTTTATTGGTGTTGGAAAGCTTCTTTGGCAGTTCTTCACTGTAGCTGTGTTTTTCTAGCAAAATCTGCTGAGTCCTCCCCTTTTTAATTCTCATTTTCTTTTCCATGTTGTTTAATGACAACAGTGACTTGTGGAGCAGAATTTTGATGTTTGTCTGGTTTCAGAACACCTTGAACATTCTTTTGAAACTTTCGCTATATGTAACAACTTGAAAGGGTTTTTCTCATCATAATCATATCCTATTAAAAAAAATAAATAAAAACAATAAAATTTTCTGGTGCTATTCATGGGGCTGTTTTCAAAAGCAGCTAAAGATTTGGGCATTTTGAGGTGTGTCTGTAGTAACAAGACAATTATATAAGTGGGGCATTCAGAGATTTTTCAAAAAACGAATGAGCACTTGGAGTTACAGGTCATTGTGAAAATTAAATCTTACAATTAAGTATGTTGGTAAGTCACTTTGTGGACACTTCATGTGACCAGTATGACTGATTTCACTTCATGTGTGTATGAGCCAAGAGTTTAACAAATGCCACGTTCTCCCACAGGATTCAAAATGAAAACAGGAAGGACTCCTGCGTCAGGTGAATTGAACCAAAATTTGCTATCCAATGGATCTTTCAAGTTCGGGTCTGAATGTTATTGCTTAGAGCTGTCTCCTTTCTTAAATTTAGTGTTTGCTTATCCCAGACACTTGTGAAGCAGTATTTTGTTTGCACTGCTTCACTGGATTTTTGAAATAGGCAACACTTAGCAAGCCATACCCAGCACAACATGTTGAATGCCAAGATAAAGGTAAATTCCTATTTACTTAAATTTCGTCTGAATTTACTTCACTATCGCCTGGCATTACAGAGGACAGGCAGGTTGTTTAGGAAACTGGCAGAATGAGGATTGGCCATGGAGTTTTGATTATTAACAGAGATTTATTATTACATAGGAAAGAAATTAACATAATTATTGGCAATTTCTAGTATTTAAAAACATGAGGGAAATCAACTTTTTACAAAGGTAGATAGTGATAGTACAAGGGGAATGATTTTAAGCTAAAGGAAGGAAGATTTAAATTAGATTTCAGGAGAAGCTTTTTACTGTGAGTGTGATCACGTGCTGGAACAGGTTCCCCAGAGAGGTTGTGGATGCTCTGTCCCTAGGGATGTTGAAGGCCAGGTTATGTAACGTCATAGATTCTGTGCAGCTTTATAACTTACAACACTTCTGAAAGCTTTCTCTAAACTATTCTTAAAAGTAAATGGGGATGGGGCCCTGGGCAATCTGATCTAGTACTTCATCTAGCAGTTGGCAGCCCTGCCTGTGGCAGGAAGATTGGAACTTAATGATCCTTGAGGTCCCTTCCAGCCCAAGCCATTTTATGATTTTATGATTCTGTGATTCACTTAGCATAGCATATATTTGCACAGCATTTCTAGTATTCTTAGTTTCACAGGTTTTTGGTCACCTGTGTGGGATTTCTCAAAACTGGGTCAGATTCTTATCAAGCAGTATACAATGCATTCATAACCTAGACTCAGACTTTACATGAAAGATTATGAGTCACTCATTCAGACCTCAGAGGATGATGTCAGTGAAAGCATCCCTGGAGACCAGGGGATAACAGGTTTTGGTAGTCAGATGCGTTTCTAGTGTGAATTCTCCTTAGGATTGGAACTGTCTGATTTTAAACCATCGGATGGGTGTAGGAAGATATGGATTTGAAGGATGGACTGTTTGATGGCCCAGGAACTGGTTGGCTGGACGCCGCCAAAGGGTTGTGATTAATGGTTCTGTGTCAGGGTGGAGGCTGGTCACAAGCAGTGTCCCTCAGGGGTCGATCATGGGACCGGTGCTCTTCAACATCTTCATCAACAACATGGATGATGGCATCGAGTGCACCCTCAGCAAGTTTGCAGATGACACCAAGCTAAGCACTGCAGTTGATACATTGGAAGGTAGGGAAGCCATCCAGAGGGACCTGGACAGGCCAGAAAAGTGGACCCATGAAAACCTAATGAGGTTCAATAAGGCCAAGTGCACGGTGCTGCACTTGGGTCAGGACAATCCCAGGTATTTATACAAACTGGGGGAAGATCTCCTTGAGAGCAGCCCTGTGGAGAAGGACTTGGGGGTCCTGGAGGATGAGAAGCTGGACATGAGCCAGCAGTGTGCACTTGTAGCCTGTAAGGTCAACTATATTTCGGGCTGCATTAAAAAAGGGGTGGCCAGCAGGGAGAGGGAGGTGATTGTCCCCCTCAACTCAGCTCTTGTGAGTACAATACAGGAAGGACATGGAGCTCTTGGAGCAGGTCCAGAGGAGGACCACTAAGATGATCAGAGGGCTGGAGCACCTCTCCTATGACGAAACGTTGAAGGAACTGGGGTAGTTTAGCTTGGAGGAGAGAGGGCTCCAGAGAGACTTCTTTGAGGCCTTCCAGTACTTGAAGGGAACATAGAAAACAGGAGGGGGAACGGCTGCTTACAAGGGTGGATAGCGATAGGACAAGGGGGAATGATTTTAAACTCAGACAGAGGAGGTTTAGGTTAGATATTAGGAGGAAGTTTTTCACTCACAGGGTGGTGACGCACTGGAACAGGTTGCCCAAGGAGGTTGTGGATGCCCCATCCCTGAAGGCATTCAGAGCCAGGTTGGATGTGGCTCTGGGCAGCCTGGTCTGGCGGCTGGCAACCCTGCACATACCAGGGGGTTTGAAACTAGGTGATCATTGTGGTCCTTTTCAACCCAGGCCATTTTATGATTCTATGATTCTGTGATTCTGTGATTCTGTGATTCTATGATTTTATGACTCTATGAGACAATGCACTCCATGCTGTGAAGTTTCACGGTTCCAGAACACGTCACTTGTCCTACCTACCATGCACATGAAACCCAATAGATTCTCACCCATTGTGATAGGATTACAGGTCTAGAGGTCTAACAGCCAAATCGGCAGTTCCCACAACTTCTTCATTCAGGTTAGAAAAAAAAATATGTTAATTTGTGCTTCAAGAACAAGTAGAAGAAAAAATAAACAATAAACAGATTTATATTTGAAAATAAATGTATTTGATTTTTTTCTTTCCAAAAGATTATATTCTATTTAAATATATATTTGCATTTTGTTCTGATCAGGTCATGCAGTTCCAAAATATATTGGATACACTGTTGGATATACTGTTCATATCATTAACAGTTGGATATACCATTCTATATGATTTTCCATACAGTCAAGTACTTAGCTTTCCAAGTGAGCTATATTCCAATCTTACAAATATATGTCAACCAACAACATGAACAGCATGTCAGAAACATGAAATTTGTTTAGGCTATGTTTTTTTTTAAAAAACAAGTGCCTGAGATTTTGTTTCTAAAATCCACATAGATTAAGAAGTAAAAAGCCTAAACTGGTACTGATTTTCATTATGCAGTTTAACATTCTGGCCTAGGACTACAACTGTTTTTTTTTATTATTCTATTGATGATTCTTTTTCCAACCACATACACTATCAGGTAGGCTTCAGATTCTATAACTAAAATTTAAAAAATTGATTTTTTTATGGTTTTTCAAAGCTCACTGTTCTCCTGTTGCCTCCATGTTGGCATGTATTAGAATGAAAATTACATGCAGGAAGAGAGAACTGTTAGTTGAAGGAGTGTTAAGAAATAAAGAGAAGAGTCTGAAGAAAGGCTACTGGAAAAGAGGGAGCTACAATGAAAAAGGAGTACTTTTAGACTCTCTCTGCTCACACTTTTTTTTCTGATTCTTTTTGGCAGTGTTAACCAGCACTATTGGGGAAAAGTAGCTTAAACAATAAGCCAATTACTTGTTAAAAGGGAGAAGGCGAAAGCAGAAAAGAATTGGAGCTGTGATACGTACTGTTATGCCCATGTACTTACACTGTCTCTGCCTTTGCAATAGTCCAAATCCTAAATTAAAATTTTGAATTGATTGTTCTGAATAGACAAAATAACTCCTGAACAGGAATCAAGACACAGTATTCAATGGAAAAACCATGGGAGTCATTAAATATGGTGAAGAGTTGGAAGAATTCTCTTGGTTATGTATGTTCTCTATCAACATAATGAAAACCAAAATTAACTTAATTGACTACGGGGAAAAAAAAAATTATTTCCTAGCAGCAAAATTCTTTGATCTATTTTTAGTACAGTATAATATTAACACTATCATAATAACAATCTAACAGTATCCTTGAACTTTATTAGTAGACTTGCTAATAGCTCTTCTAATTATGCACAGGCAAACAATATCACTGTAAACTGAGTTGACTTTGATTCGGAGAAACAGTAGAAGATACTTCTGCTGATGTCCAAATAATATCTATGTTTCCTTTACCTAAAACACTAGGATTTATTGTTTCCCAGTATTGTAGCAGTGCCAGTAATTCTTTTACAAATGCCTTGTCTACTGCTGAGCAAGATGACATTATAGACAGAAGATAGAATTAGATAGAATTAAATCTGCTGGTTCTGGCTCTGATCTTCTAAGTAGTCCACCCAACCCTAATCAGTGTTCAGTTACATCCTTAACCATGTCTAGTATTTAGTCTCTAGATAATCTTAAATGACTTAACATTGTGAGGAAAATATTTTATTTTCTTTTCACAACTTGATTGTATAACCAAACTCTTATCCATGAATGATAAGAAGAACATCCAACAGTTTCTGTCCAATTCATCATCTTTTTTTCATTCACTGCATTTTTAAAAACACTTATTATCAGCCCGTTGTTTTTATTAGCCCACAACCTAGATAGTTCAAACCGCAAAATATTGATGCTGAACAATGTTGCGTCTCTGAAGTGAAAGAATGGAAAACGACATTTCCTGTCCTGACCCAGTAGGAGAACTTCAGCAGTCAACAATGTGTATATTGTAATAACATGCTTCAATAAACAAATCCAGTTTTCGCAGCTCACCCACATTCTTGACTCTTCAATTGGCCAGCTAATTCAAGGGGAACCTTTCTTCTCTTCCTGTTTGCTCAGACTGATTTTACTCTTATATAACCAAGCAGACAGTAAAACCATGAGTTGTTTGTCTTTCCACTAGGAATGATCTAGACTCCCTCTCCTCCTTCACCTATCACTCTGGCTGTTGACGATGAAGCACACAAAAGCAGCACCAACGTATCATGTTAAAGGTCCACCTAGCTTAGTTCTTGATGATACTTGACATCATATGCCCAAGGAAGAGTGAGGTAGAATGATTTCCTAGGATTCTTACAGGCTACAACAATATGAAAGTCAAGATGTTCTTCTATGATGGACACGATGTCTTTCTGTTTAATTACCTTGATAGAAATTTCGTATTCTGTTCTTTTTTTGAAGCAATATAGGCTAAATATGCATAAAATTATGCGGCAGCAAGCTTCATGGCTTAATGATGTGAAAAAAATAACTCATTCTCTTTACTTTGGATTAGTTTCATTTAGTACCCACCTGTATTTGAGAGAACAAGGAACAATTAGTTTTCCAATCTAAGCCTAGTTCCCTTTACCTCTCCTAAGGATATTATAATGTCCAGGCCCCTAAACATGTTAATGGACTTTCACTGGACTCTAGTTTATCAGTGTTTCTTGTGCATCCAGAGACCCTAAACACATCAAATTGTTCACTTTCATTCCCATAACTTCTGCATAGAATGGGATATGCCACATTATTGGGACTGTGTAGGCTG
This sequence comes from Alectoris magna, assembly GCA_030625065.1. Lineage (NCBI taxonomy): Eukaryota > Metazoa > Chordata > Aves > Galliformes > Phasianidae > Alectoris > Alectoris magna. The sequence goes on from CM060560.1 coordinate 70,774,893, forward strand.
CTAAGTTTATACTGCCTGAAGAAAGAAGGCGAAGGATGAACTGCTAATCCAAAAGTCAAATGTCAAAATCATAGTTCTTTGAACTAGCTCATCCTAGATCAGACTGGCTTGATCCACACCATTTAGCCTATGGCACAGCTTATTTGGTGGCCTTGTGTCCTTAAAGAACAATGATAGTTTCATGTGATTCTTTGTTTCAAAACAACCCAAACTATTTCAGTACTTCTCAGTCTTTACTTAGGAATGAGTTGAACTTCTATACCTGTAATCTGTATTTTAGACAACAATTTTCAGAAATTAAAAAGCATGTTTAATCTCATCATTTTTGTTCTGGTACAATTCAGTTCCAGCGAATGCAATCATATCTAAATTCAGTGAAAATGTACACTCATGTAGTCCCATTATTTTGTGGATTCCTGCGCAATTACTTGTGTACTTTTAAGCTATTCTTTTCCCTCTCTTTACTTTTAGAAAGAAAATAAAAAGGCAAAATGAGGGCTCAGATCTTACATGATAAAGTTTTTTTTTTGTTTCACTGTGAGTGAACTACTGTTCCTTGATCCTATGGAAGCTGGTAAAACTTGTTCGGGATCTTGATTTTAATATTGACAATGAGGTTTCTGTTCTATGCACTTTTATTTTGTTGAATCTGTATACTGATTTTGTAACATTTTGGTACTGAATACACCAGAGTTATAAGAGTTCAAGTTTACAATAACGTGATTGCTTCGGAGACTGGCATAATGCGAGTAGATTTTCTTTTCAGTGGCTTCACAGAGACTATTAATCCAAATTCAAGGCCTATAGCACAGGTTTTCAAGTATCTTAATTCATTTCCAAACTAGTTTGAAATATTTACTCAGACTGTATACATATATATATATACATATGTTATATGAATATATATATTCATATGTTGTTTTTAGAATAAAGGTACTTTATATTTTCAGCATATCCATATTTCTAGTGACACTTATCTGAACATTTGCTCAGAAGATGAAAATTTTCATCAAGCTGGAGCAATTCCTCTAACCTACTGAATCTTTCTACAGTAGAACCAATGCATTCCTACACACATACATGCACATGCACACACCCGGCACACTTCCACACACGCACAAAAACAAACGACAACAACAAACAGCTCTTGTGTTTTTGTCTCAAAGCAATGAAATGGAACATATAAGGAACATCTTTATCTTCATTACATCCAGGGTGCACTTTCTCTGCTGTAAAATGGTGTGAGGAAAACAAAATACTCAATGAAAGCAAGATGAGAAAAGGAGGACAAGGAAGAAACTATAAGGCAGATGTTAACCATCTTGCATCATTTTTTAAAGGAAAAAGCTTAGGTTATATGTTGATAATTATTTTACATAAGATCAGATATCATCTTATGCAGAAAGTCACAAAATCCCTTTTGTAAGTTTTTGATTTTTCCATACTTTAGTGCATATCTGAAATAATATCTAACTGCGACTGCTCAGATAAAGCAAATAGGGTTCTCCATGTAGCCAAGTTTCTTTTTTTTTTTTTTTTTTTTTCCTGGCATAATATAGGAATTTTAGAATATTTAATACTTTAATGTTGAGATTTTCTTACAAAATAAAAAAAACAATTTTGTGATTTATCTAGTGTTCTCATGGTAAATCTCTACACATCCTTACAGCTGTTCTTTCAGTGTTTTTTTTAGTGTCAATTCAAAGTTCAAGCAAACAAAGGTAGAATTTCTAACACCAAAGCTGCACTTTATCCCTGATCCACTTCAATTCACTTCTTTCTATTGAATCAGGCAGAGAAGGCTCAGCATTAGCTGATTATTAAACAGCAATGAATTCAGAACATAAAATTTAATGACTTGGAATCCTGAGCCTATGAAAGAGTACTTGTTTTCTACAAAAACTTTCAGATTACAATCGCAAACACATATGTACTCAGGAAATATCAACAATATGTCAGAAAGATACACTGGCAGGTGTTTAAAAAATCTGTGATCAGCTAGTCTATTCATAAACTTATTCATGGTCAAAGCCTTGTGATAAGTCCAAGAGTTCATTAGATTTTACTAAAACTAACTTATTGGAGCAAATAAAAAAAACACCCTAAAACATTTCCTAGAGGCTAGTCTTGAAATAAACTAGAATAACTTTATATGTCATATAAGTAGAAAATCTTTTAAGAAAACTGGCAGGTTAGTGAAAAGACTGATTTATTCAAGTGCAGAAAGGGGTATTGATATTAGGATGTAACTCTGAAAGCAGTCTAGACAAATTTGAACATTAAAAAAGTAGAACTAAAAAAAGAAAGAGAAGGGGAAGGAAAAGAGAAAGGGGAAAGGAAAGATGCCTGGAAAATGATACTGAGACTACACATATGTTTGTGAACTAAGTTTTTACCTATTTTTTGTGTTTATAAAAAACTACTCAGAAAATCATGCAAGTTAAAATTGAAAGAACCAGAACATGTTTCTAACTTTGTTCACTGAATTGGTCACACATTACTTTATTCCTATTCAGTCCTTCCTGGATATTTATCTTTTCCTTCATGGATAAGATTTGTTGCCTGAGAGAGGTTAGACAGTGTTAGCTAAAGAGTAGTTCCAGACTAATATTAATTTATTTATGCCAGTACATTAACAGACACAGCACTGTTTTCACTGAGATCATTATTATTTTGTTTATGGTCTTACTCCAGTTCTAAACCTTCAGAGCCTAGCAGGCATTCAAGAGAAGAGCAGAGAAGATACTCACTTTAGCTGGACAAATGATAGCAAGACAACAAGACCAAAAGATATTCAGTCTGGAGACACCAAGAATCTAGAACTTTACTTGTTTAAGATAGGTGAGCAAAATGTGTTGATCTATCAGGTCATCAGAGGGAGAATTATATAGCCAATAAGAAGAGAAATGCACCACTGAATAAGTTTCTGAAAGTTTCAGCTTTTATTGAATGTTTGCCAGGTAACAGAGCATAAATATGTCTTTCATATGTCAATTATGTAACAGTATCCATGAACAAGGAGTGTTAAGTAATAAGCATTGTGAGATTGTTTTTTTTTGTTTGTTTGTTTGTTTTTGTTTTCTTCAGAAATATATCATGGTTCTTATCTAATTTTATGCTTATGATATGTTTTTGTTTTTTTTTTCATTGTCTACAAGGAAAGCTCTGTCTCCATATTTCTTAGTATCGATCATTGCTTCAAACACTGATTAAAAACAGAAGTTCTTCTCTTAGTTGATCTTGAATTTCCAGCTTACTCATCAGGTTACAAACTACAAAGATCCCCCTGCAGTTTGCAGTTACCATTTTGAGGTCTTCCTCAATAAAATTTTCCAAAAGAACCAAAAGAATTCAAAAAGTTCTGCAGCAGTAAGACATGCTAGAAACCAAAATGAGTGTGCCAAGCAATGCATCTTGGCCCTTGAAAAGTAAAATAGGTGAAGCTTTAAAAGGAAATCTTTGGTGCTTTTTTTCACTGGGAATTGTTTGAACTGAGAATTACGCCACAAAATGCGCTCCCCATATTTAAGTACTAAGTGCATTCTTCATCAGTTTGTATTTCTATACTTCTTACATTCACAAAAAGAACACTGAAGCTTATTGTGACCTGAAATCCAATATAATCGCATCACCTTATCACAGAAAAGGAAAAACTTACACTAACGGTAGTACAAACCTATAGATTTGTGTCTGTGACAAAGTGAGAGAAAAGAACCTTCAGAGTAGGAGACCTTGAGTCCTACACATAGTATTTCAGTATTCAGCCCTGATGTCACCTACATTCCACAGCTCAGTGACTTTCACAGCACAACAGATCAGACAACTTTCGATTGTTAGGTGATTGCTTCCTTCCATCCATATGATGAATGGTTTAGCTCTTATGACTGGATAATTTAACATGGCATCTTCTAATAAATCCTCTATCTGGAACAAGAACACAATACCACAAATCTCAACATGAGAAGAGACTTTTTGTCATGGAAGCTAAGTAGAGAGATTTGAAAGTTAGAAAATCTATCTCATACAAGATATATAGGCCAATGACACAAGAAAATACTCATGATAAAGCTTTGTTATTTGTCAGAGAAGCTGTATTGGAAAGATTCACTGGTCACTGAGCTGCATTTTGTTGGAATGAGTATAAAAGAAATAATAACCTCCAACAAAATTCACTGTGTTGTATAATTACATATCTAAACCTGAACAAAGTAAATGTGTTTTTTTTTTTAATTCGACATAAAACAGCCATGGTGTTGAAACAGCTTTTACACTCTTTTTCTTTTTTCACAAATGCAAAGTAGTTAAAGTTCACAGACAAAAAGTCTTTACACGTAAAATACACATCTGTTCTCAAACTATCACATACAGTGTATTTCATTGCCTGTTTTATATACCATTGTTTCAGAAATAAATAAAAAATGTCAGTTTCACATTGAACTAAAATTTACATTACTTAAGCACTAAGATATTTAATTGTCTTCCAGAACAAACATGCTGAAACCTTTACTTAAGGATTTAGGCTAATTGCAACTTTATCACCAAAATATGGTCCGAACACAGTAAACTGAAAGTCTTCCTTCCTTCTAGTTTTTGCTTTAAGTTAGATATTCCCTAAAACAAGTTTTCTTTTGACAATATTTCAAATCCCTCTGCCCTATTTTTCAAATATTTTCAGACTTAATCCTCATCATTCTAAGTTCATGCTAGTGAGTTACAGAACAATATAGGCAATATTATTTGTGACAGTATATAGTTTTGTAGAGTTTTATAAACATCTATTAAGTAAATAAACAATCCAGATCTGGACAGACTGGAGAGTTGGGCAGAGTAGAACCTGATGAGGTTTAACAAGAGCAAGTGTAGAGTCTTGTACCTAGGGAGGAATAACCACATGCATCAGTACAGGTTGGGACATGTACTGCTGGAGACAGAGAGGAACTCTGCAGAGAAGGGCCTGGGGGTGCTGGTGAACAGTAGTTTGGCCATGAGCTAGCAGCGTGCTTCTGTGGCCAAGAAGGCCAATGGGATCCTGGGGTACATTAAATAGAACGTGGCCAGCAGTGTGAAGGCGGTGATTCTCCTCCTCTGCTCTGCCCTGGCAAGGCCACATATGGAGTAGTGTTTCCAGTTCCAGGCTCTTCAGATTAAAAAAACACCAAACAAAAATACAGGGATCTCCTAGACGGAATCCAGTGGAGGTCCACAAAGATGATAAAGGGCCTGGAGCATTTTTCCTATGATGAAAGTCTGAATAACCTGGGTCTATTCAGCCTAGACAAAAGAAGAGTAGAGGGATCTGATTAATGTTTATAAATATCTAAAGGGAGATGGGAGGCAAATAGGTGAGGACAGGCCCCTCTCAACGGTGCATAACAATAGGACAAGGAATAAAGGCCTAAAACTTGAACATAGGAAGTTCCATACAAACATGCAGAAGAACTTTACCTTAATGGTGATGGAGCATTGAAACAGGTTGCCCAAAGAGGTTGTGAAATCTCCTCTATGGAGATGTTCAAGATCTGTCTGGACACCTATTTGTGTGACCTACTATAGGGGACCTGCTTTAGCAGGGGGGTTGGACCTGATGATCTCTAAAGGTCCCTTCCAACCCCTGCAATTCTGTGATTTTGTAATTCTGTGATTCTCTGATGTGTGCTTACACTATACATTTTCATTGTTGTCAATATTTTCATTACCATTTCAAAACCCAAATACAGATTATTATGAATAGCTTTTGAAAAAGAAATAAAATCTTAATGGTTAAAAAAGATCAAAATCTTAAAGCATATTTTTTTTTAATAATTCTAGTTCTACTACCAAATTAAAATTGTTTTCATGCATAGTATGTTGTGCTCCTGTACTGCTCATTTTGCAAATGTCCAAACAGCTTTGAATAACTTTTTTTTTCCATCATACTAATCTAATTTAAATTTTTAATTTTCTGATTTAGAAAAATTAATTTTTAGATTTAGAAAATCCAACTTTTTTCTTAGAAATTCATTCAGACTTGCTGAATAGTCATTTTCCAACCAAAAAGATTTTATTGAAAGTTAATGATTATTTCTTGATTAGATTTACGAATGACAATGAACAAATCACTATCTATGTCTCATAGTCCCTAACGCTATCCTTGCTGTACATCTTCTCTGTATCAAGCTCTGTTTTAATGCTTTTTTAATTGTTAAAAATGGAAACCATCTATGCTTCATTACAACAATTTTTAAATGAATAATAAATACTAGAGTTACATATCAGAAAGAAATTAGGTTTTGCATGTAATTAATTCCCTTTATTATTCCTTGCTAAGTGGCGTTTTCACAAATTGAGTTAGGCACCACCTTGTAAAAATATTTGTCATAAAGTGGATTTAGGAAAGAGTTATAAATTAAATTCTTGACCTTAGACTTTTGAGTTCATCTAGAAATTGACAAAGATTTATTTAATTTTTAGTGTAAGTGGGTGTGAATAAATAGGATGTGAAATGATAGCATTTCCAAGACATGGGAGATCTTCTTACATTTCTACAGCTGCGCTTGGTTTATAGTCTCAGATATTGTATTTACAAGACCCAGCATTTCTTGATCTATCACTTTCTATCTACTCTTTCAGTAATATTTCATGATCTGATGTTTACATTTTTCTGTAGAAATGCAAGCCCAGGGAGTTAAATAGGAAGTATAAATAAGAAGACTGTAGTCAGAATTATCTTTGCGCTATGCGTGAAATGAAATTTGATCCTAATAAAGTAAAGGCAAAAAGTTTGCTTCATTTGCACTGTAATTTTAGCCTGAAAGCAGAATCATGAAAAATATTGTTTTCTAAATTTCTCAGGAAAATCTACTGACCTTACTGTGTCGTTTAACTGTATTTTATTTTTAAACAAAAAAGTGCGTGAATGTGGAAAATGATTTATTCTATGTGACCAGCTTGAGAAGCAAGTGCAGAGCTGACTTCATCAGCCTCTGTGAGTTAGCTGTTTATAGTTCTCATATTGTCACTGAGTGTTCCGAAGAGTTGTGCACAGCATGGCTATAATTTTTCTCCCTGCATTATAGTTCACTCTGTACCAATGCCTTCATTGACACCAAGTCGAATAACTCAACAAAAAATACATCCGCTCACTGTTACCAATTTTAAGTTTGGAATCATGTAGGCTTTACTATATATAATATTGTTGTATCATATCTTGGAAAAGGGACTTGGTGGGTACAGTTAATTTCCTGGTAGACATAGTTTTTGTGCTAAAGCCACCACCTTAAATGCCATTAATAGTTCTTCTAAGTGAATTTGCAGTCTTAAATAGAAAGCAAATTACTAAATTTACTGAACTGTTTACATTCGCAAGTCATCTTTGGAGGTAGTCCTTCCAGGACTTGCTCTAGGCACATTGGAAAGGCAGTCAGAAACATTACTTTTCACGTGTCTTCAGATAAATCGGGATTAAATGTGTTTGTTTGCCAGTCTTGCAATATCCACAAAATATTCATCTAAATGCTGCACGGACAAGACTTATATAGTTACTAGTAAATTAATGTCCATTTCAATATTTTTATTTTCTTTGGCGTGGGTATTAGTTTGAATATGTTCTTTCCCAAGGACAATAGATTGACATAACTTCACTCTGGAAACAAAAATTGATTTAGAACTAATACAGACAAAGTAATAAAACAAGCATGAAACTAAAGTCTGAGCTTTAGCTAAAATTAGAGGTATGTGCATGTGGTAAAAAAAAAATGTTAATAGGATTTCAGCTCTCATTCTGTGGCCATTTCAAATATTAAAGAAGTAATGAAAAGGGATTTGTTTCTTTCTTTATTTTTTAGTAAAAAGAAAATCATCTTTGCCAGCCAGGGAATTTTACTTGCATTTTTTCTTCCTTTCTTGATTCCAATTGTTTTCAGCAAAATTAGCACTCACATACGAACTCTGAAAGTTTACAAAGAACAAATTTTCACAGGCAAATAAAACAATATCAACAACAAGAAAAATCCAAACCAAACCAAAATGAAACAGCCTCACATAAATTATTGAAAGAATTGTCATCGGTTTTGCTTTGGATTACAATGTAACAAACTACTCTGATTGAATTTCAGTGAAGAATGTATTTTAGCTAATGTATTCCAAATGGGTATTTTATTTTTTTATTTAATTATATGTATATATATATATATTCCATGGAAGAAATAGTTAGTACAATGAGAAAGTTCCCATGGAAAATTTCAAACATTTCTGACTTCAGAATTTGAAGAATGAATACATGGGCAAATATCACAATCTTTCTCTCATTTTTTTTTCTTTTTCACGGAAAAACACATCTAAGGATCTGCAAAATGAAACAAAAATAAAATGTTTATCCAAATAAGTGTTTAATAAAAATAGTGAATCAGTTATCATTAATTGCTATTTTTTATGTTACCTGCATATATTTCTTGAAAGTGATGAAAATACACCGAAGGGAGATTAGTTGTCTGAGAACTGAATAAAGTTCAGATTACCATTTAATATCATAACGTAGACTATGGAGCAGCATTATATCTCAGAACTGATGCAGACATAAAACCAGTTGTGGCCTGGCTTATCCACTTAGGTAAAGTGCAACTGATGTTTTTAGTTGTTTTGGTCTTTTTGTTATGTTGGTAAAACAATAAAAATGTTAAACAGAAACTTGTTGATATTTCCTTAACTAAGGAACTGACAGTGAAGTATGGAATATTGTATTTTTGGTCATTTTTCCCATAATATGAGTAACTTAAAAAAAAAAAAAAAGTATAATTGTAGACGAAACCAGAATTTTAAAAGCACATTTATTTGTTTTTTTCTTTTTAGTGTCTCTAATGATTTTATGTGTACTGATTTCTTATGTTCTGAGTTGGGTGCCTTTTTGTTTTGTTTTCAATAGAGAGCTTTTGCACACCAGACTGCATTCTTTCCACCCTGCTGAAGCTCCAATTTATGTTCATTAAGAAAAAAAATAAAAAGGAAAGAAAGAAAAAAGGAGTCAGAGAGAGAGCAGGGAGAGAGACAGACAGACAGAAGGAGATGTGAAAAAATGAGGCTTTTTCTTCTATAGAGAATTTAAGATATTAAAAAATATTTATTCAGAGAACGAACTGTTCCTGAAGAGAATAATAAATGAACAGGTTATATAGCAATCACACTAATTATGGAGGAGCTACCAAAAAGAAATTTACACATGAAGGAACAAACAGTAAATAAGAAATGCTTACAAAAATGATCATGAATACAATATTCTTACTTCAGTCAAAACAAAATAATATTTAATTTTTCTTCACAGCTCGTACAACACGCTAAGATATTAACTTGATTTTTTTTTTTTTCACTAGACATGGCAACAAAACAGGCCACAGTTTGTGTTACGTGTCTTTTGTTTTGAATACATATGTATGTATGTCTATAAAAATAGAATTTACTCCTTAATGCTCTCTGCTAGCCATAGAAACATTTGCTCTTGTTTAAAAAAAAAAAAACAACAACAAAACAAAACAGAGACACAATATTTGCATCGACACATCTATTGGATTTAGGCAAATGTTTAGAGTTCCAGTTTAATAAGTCATCTAGCAGTAAATGCCCATATAGAGGAGTTCTCATAAATTCTTGATTCTAAATGGAAAACATTTATATACAGTCTGCACATGCTGTGGCTGATAGAAAATTCAGGACTGCTGCTTAGAGTGGTATTGTTGCTAAAGGCAAAGAAAAGGATCTCTTTTGGATTTGCATTTGACTCAGAATAAAGCTAAGGTCTGGAACGCACATTTCCTGATGAACCATTTCTGAAATTCAGAAAGGATAAGATATGAGGTTTCAGACAGCAACTATAGCTCATTTCTTTGAGTTGGCTTCCTCAACTAATGTCTAGACACATAAAAGGAGACAGCTATTGAAATGCTGAGCACTGCTCTGATTAACTTTTAAATGACTTGCTGCCTAGCTTGAGATGGAGAAACAGGCTACAATGAATGGAGAGAATAATGACTAAAATCTGAATCCATGGGAGCCAGATTGTTGAGCAGGGAGTTGCTTAAAAATACCTAGTAGCAAGTGGTGAGGATCACTGACTGGCTTAAGTCCTTGTCAGAGAATGACACAAGTGCCTATAATTAAGAGTTATGCATAATAGAGTTCAACATCACTAAGTGTAAGAAGCAAGGACTTGACTGACTGAGAAGTTCATCAGTTCTATAGGGGGCTTCTAGGCATTTGTAGAGAAGGTATTTTTACAGGTCAGTCTTCTTGAAGTCTCTGCAGGGCTAAGGACAACAGCGTGACTGTAAGCATAGGAAGGTCCTCGGGCAGGGAGTATCTGTGGGTCAGATGAGTTACTGTGTGTAGACTCCTGGCTGTTGGACAGATGGAAATGTCTTTCAGAAGGTCACTAGGTTTGACTCTGCCTTAAGTGGCTGCGTGAGACACTGAAAAAATATGATTCTCCCTGTCTTTATGCTAGTTGAAGTCCTCTTTGCCTTTGAAATGGCTGTAAATTCACATTTCTCACGTCTCCACTGATCTACGGAGACTCTATAGACGTTAAGGTATTTTCTGGGCCTGAGAGAAGTGAGTGTTAGTGCCTGCTTCACAGTTAAGAATTTCATCTCATATCAGTTAATGATGATTGGATTATTCTCAGATGAATGATCTAGCTGTGAAAGTTGCCTCCTTCCAACTCCAATACTACCACAGTGAACATAATGAACAAAATTTAAGCGGTGGGCTTGAGATAGTATCTTGAATATTGCATTAGTGTACATGTGTGAGTATAAGCACAGGTTGACATAAAACCACATATAATTATCTGCATGTACTGATATTTATGCCTGTAGCTGGGAGAGGAGAGGAAGGGAATGCTACAGGTTTTTAGATCAGCCTGAAAACTAGTCAGAAAAGGATTTCTAAGGATAATGCTTCTTGAGATTTATGACTGAACATTATACCTAGTGTCTTTACTGGTATTCAAGTTAGCTTGACAGAGCTTTATGAAATTTACTTTAACATTTCAAAAATATTTAGCAAGAGGGTAAAGAGTGTTGAAGAAATAATGATCTTAATAAAAAGATTAACAAACAAAATAACAAACTTTCATGATTCTTAACTGAAAAAAAAAAAGAAAAAAAGAAAAAAAAGGTCTTTTATTTATTGTTTATTTTCGTATCATTCTCGTAGCATGACAAAAATTATTTACATTCTACTGACTGAGAATATATATAGCCCACATTTTCCAAAATGATCCCTTATTTGCATGTCTCATTTTTTGGAGATCTAAGATTCTTCTTCTCATGATCAGTTTTAAGTTAGATGATTTTCCAAAACTGTTAAAGTCTTGAGAAATTTTAGACTTTCCTTCTGGGTATCAACATGTTTGGAAAATAATAAATACTTGATAATTTTATTTAATATGTCTTTCAGGTCCATAGTAAAGATTTATCAGTAAAAAAAGATTAGAACTCAATAAGATGTAAGTATCAAGTCAGCTGCTATGAACTGACCATATCTCCTTGGTCTTTTCTAAGGCAGCACGACAGAATGAAACAGATTAAATTTTTGGAGTAAAAGAAAAGTCCGGGAATTTTCTGTTTTGAAAGAAAATGAGCCAGTGACACATCAAAGGGCTGCATGGACTGAAGTCATAAGGCAGGGTCTGTAATCTAATTCTTGTTACAAATAGGTTGTAAACGTGCATGTATCACCATACAAACACTTATGCCAGTGAAGAGAAAAATGGTGATTATCACAGGAAAACAAAATTAATGAAAAAAGCAACAAACTTAAAAATCCAGATACCGTCAGACTTCACATCCTAATTATTATAGTCAGGGCCTGAACTGATGATTGAGCACCTGGCGATTCTTAGGCTCATTTACGAGCTATCCTTAAAAAAAAAGAAAGAAAGAAAAAGAAAGAAAGAAAGAAAGAAAGAAAGAAAGAAAGAAAGAAAGAAAGAAAGAAAGAAAGAAAGAAAGAAAGAAAGAAAGAAAGAAAGGAAGAAAGGAAGAAAGAAAGAAAGAAAGAAAGGAAGAAAAAGAAAGAAAGAAAGAAAGAAAGAAAGAAAGGAAGAAAGAAAGAAAGGAAGAAAGAAAGAAAGAAAGAAAGAAAGAAAGAAAGAAAGAAAGAAAGAAAGAAAGAAAGAAAGAAAGAAAGAAAGAAAGGAAGGAAGAAAGAAAGGAAGGAAGAAAGAAAGAAAGGAAAGATAGGAAAGAAAGAAGGAAAGAAAAAAGCATCCTGGTTGAAGACTACTTGAGAAGGAAGGTGGTCTGTAGTTAGAGACCTCTGTCACCAGTTGGGTGAGATGTTTTTCCTATGTTGGGGTTCCAAATAATACATCAGAAGTAATTTTGCTGTTCAAAGGACTAATGTTTGTATATTCTGTGTTTTCTCATTTGTTGAGTTTTAAATAATATAGAATTAACAAAGAATTATTATTATATAACTTATTGCTACAGCCCAAACTGTTAATTCTTAAACTTAGTGTAGCTGGAGAATCCTGCTGGGTGTGGTGATAGACACAAAGTTCTTCTCACGCTGCTCTTATGCCTTCCTAGTCTTCTAATTAAGCTCCCTGAATACAATATGTTAGCCTTGGCAGAGAAGCCTGTACAGCTTCTGTGCAAGCCTCTGACTTTTTAGTTTTACCTCAGAATGACCCACAATTTTTTTAACTCTAATAATTTACATTTGTTCCTTATGCTGGCAAGAATGGTAGTCATAGTACAGCATCCTTTGCTCTCTCTTTTTTTTCTTTTTTTTTTTTTTTCCTTTTTTCTTTCTTCTTTTGGACAATGAGAAAAGAGATCTGAAAGGAAATAAGAAAATGAAAAACATGATGAAATTCTTAACTTCTTCAAATGAATAAAGTAAAACTATGGGAATGTGCAGTAAAATTTATATTAAATGTTCGCTCATACATATGGATTACTGCGAAATCAGTAGGCTGTTTCTTTTACTGTAATTGTTGGCTATTCTTAAAAATCAAATAATATTTTGTTAAAAATTTTGTCCATATGAGAGATGAGACTTTCTCATGATCCCAGAGTGAAATCCACTCTGACTAGTTACAGAAGTTTTTCTCAGGACATGTTAGCTAAATGATATAATTAAATCAACACTAAGCATGACTGTAAAGAAAGATCACGTAGAGAGACAGAGGTCTCATGTGTGCACCTTTATTGAGAAAAGGTAAGAGTAGTTATAACTGTAGCAGCAGCAAGTTTGACCAATCCTCTAAACAGTTCAGGAATGAAATGAGGGTTCTTCTATAGATAAATTGTTTATAGTTATTTTGTTTGTTTGTTTGTTTGTTTAGCTTTTCTCCAGAAAGGCTCTGTACAGTATCTTATAAGAACCCCCAAGAAGACACAGCTGCTATCTTCACTATGATTACTTCTTAGCATCGTTGCTCATCTTCATTTGGTTTTTATTGAAATGAATTGAGAGTTTTATTTCACTTTTCTTTTAAATGAAAAGCTTATCCAGTGTACAGATGCAATTTAATGATCTGAAAATCTGAAATTCCCTAGCCTTTGTTGTCATTAGTATTTCACATTTGGTTTGTGGAGCTGGGCAGAGTAAACTGAGACAATGGTGTATGAATTCAGAGACTTGTCTGATTCATCTTAACTCTGTGGCCTGCTCTCTGCATGGAAATTGTATTAAGGAAAACAAGCCTCCCAGAGATTTGGGTATGAGTATGTTAGCCAAGTGTGCTTTTTGCACAGGTATAAACTGAAGCAAGAGAGTTTCAGATAAATCATAAAGAGAAACCATTCCCCCATGAGGAAACTAAATGTAGTGGAGCAGGTCATCCCACAGAGTTGGTCATTTTGTCCGGTGTCTTGAACTGGAGGCCCTTTCTGCTTGGATGTTTTTGTGGTCTTATTACTCAATGTCACCAGAGCTTTTTCAGCTAGCATAATTAGTAATGATTTTACAAATATTCATGAAGACATAGGAAACATCTCATTAGAAACTTTCTTCTTTTCAGTTATTCTTCTCTTTCACTGTTCTAAAGAATTAACTGGTTTTGTTCTATTAGAATGGAATACAATGTGTTTTTTATAAAATGCATTTGTCAGCTTTTACTGTAGATTGGTGGTTGGACATGGTGAAGGAGATTCTAGATGCTCTACTTCTGGGAGAACTTGTCAGCCAATAGAAATTTCATGAAATAAACAGAACAGAGAATGGTACTGATATTACCTAGTTCAACTGGGGAAGATAGCATCAGTCAGAAGATGAAATTTGATACATAAGTACAAAGTTAAGATACCTTAAGAGGAATATTTTATTATAATAAGCATAAAACATACTGGCTAACATTTATTTATTATTTGTACGAAAGGAACACCCAAAAGCCACAATTGGTCTTTCCATACTTGCTAATTCATTTTCACAGTTATTTTTTAATTTGCTTTTATTGTATTCAGGATGACACATGTATTATGCAGTGCAGATTATTTGCATAGACCAAGCACAATCTTTGCCAGTGAAACTAACTCCTGGCAGAATTGATAACAGGTCCTGACTATTAGCAGTTCTTCAGACCCTCTTAAAATTTACTAGGTCTGCTTTCCATTACAGCTTCCTCTTTTACCGTCTGTTGAAGAAAGTACATCGTTCACTCCAAAAGTAATGCCTCTATTTATTTCCATGGAAACCACAGCAGATAAAGAGAGCACAATGACAGTGTTTGAAAGAGCAAGTTTTAACTTACGAAACACTGTTTTTCAGCATAGTCACCACCGTTAGCTATGCATTTTTTTCTAGTGATGAACAAAAGCCTTCATGTTGTGCTTGTAAAAAATCTGCACCAGCTGAGGTGATCCACTGTTGTCATTGCTACCATTGAAACACACCACTCGCTGCCTCACTATGCTCGCATCTGCTGTTTGGTCCCCATAAATGTGCAGCAAGTGTTGTTGAAGGGCAGTGGGTGCAATTTCTTACATGTGGAGGAATTCAATTACATGCTTTTACCTCATCTACACTTCCACATCAGATGCCATTGTGTCAGACTACCCCTCTGCTGCCATATGTTGCACAGCAACAATGTGTAATGGAATAATGGTAGGAAGGTTCAACCTCTGCTGCTGTGCCACCAAACTCTGCCTCTGATGTTGTGGGCAAACATAGCAAAATAGGTGGCATTACTTTTGGAGCAGCCTTCTTATTTACCTTCCCATCTGCAGCACTTATTGAATCTTCCCTGTTCTCTCCAAGCATAAAATTTTGCTGTTGTTTGTAAAATACCTTAGGACATTATCATCCTTGGTGGAACATTCTCAGTGACAATTGTGCGTGACATTTCTCAGTTCTAACTGTAGCCTTGTTATCACAGACTATACACTGTGATGTTGGCTTATAGTTACCACTAGGAGCATTGCTTTTCTTGATCACTGCAGTGGAAACTAAAATAATTTTGTCTTAATGCTCCACTGTCTTGGGATGCCTATAAGCTGATTTCCTGTAGAGAGGGAAGAAAAGGCAGGAAAAAAGTAAAGCCGAATTTACGGTGTTATCATTCAGCAAATCAGTATTTTATGAGGAAAAAATATATTTAAAAATAGACTTCATTATTTCAAAATTTATGATAATATCTGTAGGAAGCTGAGACGTGGGTTCTGTCTGTCAGCCCTTAACAGAAGTGGCATACTATGTTTGATGCAAGAGATGATAACACAGTGACTGGTGCACCAGAGATGACATAATAAAAATTTGCTTTCATAACACCCAAGTGAGAATCAGACAGTATATTCCAGATGAGCACCTCATAGCCTATTTCATTAGAGTCAGCTCTTCCTGGCTTTGCTTTGGTCTCAATCATAGCGAGATAAACCATAATGCATTCAAATCCTTTTATCCTTAATATAGACTCCCTTTTGGTGTTTGTTTTGTTTGCGTTGTTTTTCACCTGAGATTAACATAATTAACACAACAGTCCAAGAGCATATCTGATACTCTAGAAAACAGGATAAATATCCAGTATCTGTTCTTGTAATACTGGTCTAGAAGCACTTGTGCTCTAACAATTTTCCATGGTAATTTAAATTAATAAGAACTGTTTCTATAGATTTACAAGTGTGATTCTTGTTGTTGATGAACTAGTTGAGCTTGCACTCAAAAGCTCATTGACATTTCTCTTACTAGGGAGATGGAGTTCTACATATCAAGTGTGCAATGTTATTTGGCTCCAAACAAAAACAAAACAAAAACAAAAACCAAAAAATAACCCACTCAGCTACTAGGTCTTTACTACCATGATATAAACAAAATGTAAACTTAAATAAAGACAATAGCAGTGATAACTCCCCTAAACAATATAAATAGTTGTGATGAGAAAATCCAAAATGACACAAACGCATTGAGTCCATATGGCCACTGGATGTCATTGTTTACTCCACCATGTAACCTTCATCTCTGTAAATAGGATCTGCAACAGGATGCAGTTATTCTATTTGATTATCTGAATTGAATAATTATGGATGGGTATCTTTTATCTTATTTTGTCTACTCCAATGTTTCTTAGATTTTGTCACTTGACATTTTATACAGATGTCCAGTACTTATTTTTAAAAACAAGCAAGCAGTAATTACTTCAAAACAATTGTTTGTGGAAGAGAGTGACAGTAGATCAGTTACACTTCCCTTTAGTGTTCACAGATAAGAAACACTAAGTTGTTAATGATAGAAACTTCTCATGGGTTTTATTCTGCATTTGGAGAAGCTGGCCAATATTTATTTATTTATTTATTTATTTCTCTATTACATGCTTTTACTGATTTATTTGTTTATTTTGATGATTACTGAAAGGTGGTCAGGCACTGGGGTGGGCTGCCCAGGGAGGTGGTGGAGTCACAGACCCTGGGGGTGTTCAAGGAACGATTGGATGTTGTGTTGAGGGACATGGTTTTCTGGGAGCTATTGGTGATAGGTGAACGGTTGGACTGGATGATCTTGTAGGTCTTTTCCAACCTTGGTGATTCTATGATTCTATTTATTTATTTTTAAGGGGTGAGTTACTATAGAACAGAATTTAGAGCTCAACTAGACAATTTTTTAAAAAAATTTTCCACCAACCAGTCATGACTAAAATACAACATGGTTAACTTTTCAGCCAGTAGTTGCTTGATGCAGTGTTAAATACAGTTTTACTAAGTCTATGCTGAGAATCATGTCAACTAAATCAATTTATTTCCCGAGTTCAACAGCTTTAGTAGTAAATTGTTAGACTAGATCATGCGTGGTGAGGATAATTCTGTCTCCAGGCATCTGGTCTTTGTTTTTTCTTCTCAGGCAACCAACCTGAGTGCTAGTATGGGAGCAGATTAGTGCATCTAGGTTTTTCTGCCTGTTGCTTGATATATTTGTAGTATGAATTATATTATTTTCTTCATTAAATAGTTGGCAGTTACCAACTATAGGAGTGCTTCACGAAATCTGAAAGGCACCACATGCATTCACAAATAACATAATTGCTTCAGATAATTTGCTTGATTTAATTGGAAACTGTTGAGATTTTGAAGAGCTGTGAGAATATTTCATAGTTTTGTATTGTCAAAGGATAAGAATCTCACAAAACAAGTGGAAACCAAAGGCTGAATAAAATACTAATGGTGAAGATTTAAATAAATTAAATAAAAATAAAAATAAAAAGGAGAAAATGAAAATAGATAGCCAAGTATAAATTAAATACAGTGGGTAATGAGGACATTACTCATAACTTTATGTGTTAAACTTACCAGTGCTGGATTATTTTGTCAGAAGAAACGAAAGCCATTTCTTCACTATATCTAAAGAGAAGGGATCTGATAGACTGTACTGTCTTCTTAAAAAAAAATAAAAAAATAGAAAAAGGTCAAAGTACAGCTGTCTTCTTCTGACTGCCAGTACCACAGTGCTTCTGTTTAAGGCCAGCGTCAAGTTGGCTCAGATGTAAGAACTGGGAAAGCCTCTGTCCCCAGTGAGAGTGATTAATGAACCTGAGAACATGAAGAGAAGGAGGAAGCCAAGGAGAAATCCACAGTCAAGACATCCACCCCCAGATATTCAGGTAGCCAAGGATGTGAGCTTTTTTTTCTATATTTCTTTTCCCATGAAAATAGAAGTAAATCTTCATAGACACAAAAAAAAAACGAAACCAAAACAAAACAACACAAACCCACGCGCATTCTTAATTATTTCCTTCATAGAAGTGTCCTTTTAATTTAAAGACACTACTACTATAAAATCCTTCATTTTTTTCATTCTCATCTGAGCTAAGAGGATTTTTGTTTGTTTGTTTGTTTTTTAAACAAATGCATGATTTTATCTTCATTTTCCTTTATAATTCTTAATTTTTTTTTGTATGTCTAAATAAATATGAAGCTTTGGAAGAAGTGTGGATATATACATATCCACACACACATATATATATATTAAGATATGTGACATGGAAACACCTATAGCTTCCCTCACTTCATCTGGTACTTGATAAAGTTCTTTACAAATTTGATCACACTTCTGGAAGTTGTCTTTTTAAAAAAAAAAATCTCATAGGAGCATTTAGTGTTACCATTTTTTGATTCTCACCGGACATTAGGAGCCCTTTCAGGTTTCTCTGAAACTAATTTTCTGTTTTACTTCACATAATTGGGAATAAAGCACAAAGTGAAACCAGATCATATCTTAAAGAATAATGGCTTTAACTCCGTTGCTGTTTCTGTATTGAATCAGTCTCCAGAGTAGAATTTGGAGAGCTTAAAAACATTCATGAAATGAAGAACCTTATGTCATTTTTAGAAATAAGTTCTAGATATTTCTGAGAAAAGCTTTGAAAAAGCAGCTCTCTTCTTCTCAGCTCTATGTGGATCTCCTCCTTTCTGTTGCATAGAAGATGGTTCAGATACACTCCTAGCTGATTCTTCCCTACCTTGTGTACCTTCAGATTAATTATAGATGCTCTTGTCATTTGCTCTTAAAGAGCAAGTAACTTGACATCAGATTGCTGTCAGGAGAAGACCAGTACTGATACAAGCTTAGAATGGTGAATAAAAAGTATTATGCACTTTGCTTTGCCTGTACAGCATTTAACAGAGGACTCTCAGTCTTAATAAAATTATTTCATGCATATCAGTAAGGAAGACAGTGCAGTGAATGATCTTATCTGAAAGGTGAATTGAATAACTTCATTATTATTATTTTTTTTCAAAGGAAAGCATTTGGAAACTCAAAAGCAGGCATCCACAAATATGCATACTTCCAAAAAATAAAAAGCAAATCCAGATAAATAGCAGTTATTAAAGTAAAAATAAAAACTAAATTTACAGTATAACAATAAATAATTGTCAGAATATTCCAGACCATGTCAGCATAGAACAAAAATATGATGTAGTATACATATTGTATTCTACAGTTGGAAGGATCATCTCATGGAGAAGTAGAATATTCTATCTATCTTCATCAACTAGACGTGTTCACTCATCTCTAAATTATTGTCTTATCAATTGAAAAGTCACAAATTGCTTTCAACAGCACCTGACCTGGAAACACTAGGCTGACAGTCACACTCTTCACTCGCACCTGGCCTTCCAAGGACTTGTTTATTGTCAGCATGAACAAAGGATCCATACAAAAACCTCTGCCGAATCCTCAGAGGAATTTTTGTTTTACTCCCAGACAGTAAAAAAAAACCAAACTGGTGGTGGGCAAGTAACACCTACCATTAGTGTTCTCTGTCATCTCGTACTAGCTAAGAAATGGTACAATGTACTACGCATTCTTTGAATGCAAGCAAAAGACTTTGTAGTGTGCTGTACCCCAAGCATGACACATGAATAGAGTTAAATGCTATTTTCTTTTTTTTTTTTTTTTTCTCACTCATTAGCTCATTTAAAGTACACGGGAGACTTACAGCTTTGGCAGTCCTGCTAATCAGAATCATTTCTTTTCCATGCCAGCGCAGAGTGTTTGTCATGGATAATGTCTGAAATACCAGGCCCTTGAAAATATTTGCTTTTTGTAAATGTACTCTGTTAAAGCTGAACTGCAGCTCATACATGTCTCAGGGTATGTGTGCCTCTGAACATGCGTGCATTTCTAGTGAAAACTAGTTTCAAAACTCTAGCTGATTATTGGTTTTGGTTCATATATGTGTGTGTAGAAGTATATATACAGCTATATAACTTGCATACATATATATACTTATTCTAACTATAGTCACATGAATTTTATTATTCCATGAAAGCACTGATAGCTTGTATTTCCATCACAGATGTATAAAATTAAATCCACTAAAAGAATAGGAATAATTTTCTTTTTCCCTCCTTCCCTTTCCTTCTTCGTGATATACTTCTTGTTTTTTTTATACTTTACTAATGGTAGCAAGATCAGGTATTATAACTTTGCTAGCACAAAACATCACAGAATTGTAGGAGTTGGAAGGGACCCCCAGAGATCATCAAGTCCAACCCCCTGCAAAGCAGGCTCCCTACAGACTCTGTACTTTCCAACCAGACTCCGCACAGCTGACTACCACACTCTGAGCTTAACCAGTCAGCCAGTTCTCAACCCAACTCACCTTCCACTTGTCTATCCCATGCTTTCTCAGCTTTGTTATCAGGATGTCATGGGAGACATAGTAAATAATGATTTATAAAGTAATAGATCTGTTGTGGCCATAACTCTTCGCCCCCTGCAAAAGAGTGGCTCTGAGAATTGCCTTGCAGCTACTTTGTGAAGTGCAAAAGGCATATAATTGATACCAGAATTGTGGAATTATAAGAATAACTCTTAAAGAAAATTTACTATGGGAAAATCTGGTAACACTACCTTTACAAAAGTGATTCTAAGAAATCTAGCTCCTCAAAATGGTTCTCCCAATTTACTCTTGAAATATGCGCTTTGAGAATTTTTTCATTCTTTGAATTTCTTTATCAACAAATGGATACATTCAAGCACTGAGCAAACATAGGATCTGAAAGACCTTCGAAGAAATAGTCAGTGAGCTATGAGATTAATTTGCCATAAAAAAAAAAAAAAATGAAAAATGAAAAAAAAAAATCAAAAGACATCACTGGGGGCCTGACTTATGTTTAAATCTTTAAGCTCAATGGAAATGGTAGCTCTTGAAAAAAATATTGTACTGTTGACCAATAAAATCTTTGAATAAGCCTCTTGAAAAAACCCAACATATTGGAGTTACATGCATTTATCTGAGGTCAGTAGGTATTTACATATTAAATATTTACGTCATGGATTATACATTGATTTCCTTCTACATTCCACAGTGCTCTTACAAAATAAATTAGCAAAAGCCAGCAATTATCTTCTATGTCATCTGCTCAAAATAGACGCAAATGAAAAGCAAATTCTATTGCAGCGCCCTAAGTGCATTTTAAATTGTAAAAGTGCTTAGAGGTAGAACAGCAGAAACGTTTGATGTGTGTTAAAGAGTAAGTGGATTTTACAACATGGTGGCTGATTATCATATGGAGAAATAAGTGCAGTGACAACTTATGCCCTTAGTTGCAGTCTGCTTTACCTAAACATGTTTTGTATGATTTTGTAGAGTGACAAACTAAGAAAGTAATGCTGCTTTATCCTAAGACATCAAAATGCAAAGCTTTATTTTTTGGCATAACAGTTGAAGATTATAAGGGATAGAAGGATGATCTTCCATATCGAGCTTTTATGGCATCAAAATAGGAGGGTTGCTCCAAAAGTAATGTCTCCTGTTTTATCACATTGGCCCAAATGTCAGAGACAGATGTCAGTGATATAGAAATTGAGGCTGAACCTTCCTGCCAATATTCCATTACATTTTTCTGCCATGCGGCTGATGGCTGCACAGACAAAATGTCAGCTGATGTGGAGTGCATCTGAAGCAAAGGTGTGTTACTGAATTCCTCCATGCAGAAAAAATGGTACCCATTGACATTCATCAATACTTGCTGAATGTTGATGAAAACCAAACAGTGGATGTGAGCATGGTGAGGTGGTGGGTGGTGCATTTCAGCCGTGGCAATAGTGACAGTGGGTCATTGCCACTGGTGCAGATTTTTATGAGTGTGGCATATGGGCTCTTGTTCATCACTGGAGAAAATACATAGCTAATGGTGGTGACTATGTTGAAAACTAGTGTTTTGTAGCTGAGTATTTGTTCTGTCAGTGTTACTGTGCTCTTTTGTAGTCTCCAATAGGAAATCAATAATAGAATTAATAAGTAGGAATAAAGAAGAGGCATTACTTTTGGACAGACCTACATATATAGACCTAAGGTACATGTTTACTTGCATATGACCTATAGTGGAAGAAAACATTACGCTAAAATATATGTTGCATCATTTTATATGAAAAGAAAATGAATAAACTTTTTATTAACAAATGACTCTCTGAGTAGCTAAAGTGTAAGAAGTTCTAAATATTCGTGATTTTATGACCCTGAATAATATTTACAGTATAAAAACTCATGTCTGTCTAGCATCATGCTTCATCATATAAAATGATCACTTGCAGAGACCAGTGAAGAGGTCTTCCCTTATGTAAAACAACATACTTGCAATAGCTTGTCTAAAAGCTTATCTTTCATATCTTGGAAAACCTTTATGTCTTTCTGAAACAGTACAGGTAGGGCATTCTCATCAGTGATTCGGGACTCAGATCCGATGTTTTAAGACAAACTGAACCAAATTATGGAACAATGAACTACACATTGCAGTCTTTCTTTCACTGCCTTTTTACCCCCTTTTCCCCCCCTTTTTTTTCCTCTGCATCAGATAGGTTCATTTTTCTTCTTCAGGACATTAGTCTGATGTGAAGTTCGTGCCATGTTGGTGCATGCACTCATGTTTCACATCAACTACTTTAACTACTTGAGTGAATAGAAATGCAAGGATTCCTGTAGAAACAACATGAGGAGGTGGTAGAAATTGTTAAGACAAAGGCCTTCCCATCTTTGGCATTCAATTTGTTCTCACAGAGATCTACATAGTGACAGATAACGTATATCAAAAATTGAATACGAGTTATTTCAGTACCCTAACATTTCACATGAATGTGTGAAGTAGAAACTTGAAGTAGAGCAGTGCAGATCAGTTCTGAATTTCAATACTTTTGCTTCCTTCAGTATCAGAAAATGACATTTGTATTAACATATGGTATGTTGTTTACAAGCAGTTCTATTGTCAGAGAGGCTTTACATTTTAAAAGCATCTCTTTCAATCATTTCATGAAGAACACCTTTTTTATTAAGCTCTGAACTGGAATAAACAATTCATGTGCACTCATGATCTAGATGAAAGGTCTATAAGAATTCATTCAGGGTAAGAGGCTTAAATCAATTTATCTCCAATTAAAGACTGGGGGAAAAAAACAATACAATGATTACTGTCAACATAAATTTTATATCGTGTCACCTTATTTGTCTGTGATCTTGACTGGCTCTGATCCAAAGAAAACTAGGGGGTAGAAGATGAATGAGAGGAACATGCTTGTAATTTGCTTTTAGTTCCCACTGCTCTAGTCTGTTAGTAGTTAGCAACAAGTTACGTTACTGTCCCTCTCTGAATCTGCTTTGCCTGTGACAGTGACAGTAACTGGTGAGATATGCCAACTTTTGAGTCCTTTTTCACCATATTTTCTTTCCATCACTTTGAGGAGGGAAAGTGAGAGAGAAGCATGGTGGAGTCTAACTGCCCATCAGAGCAAAACCTCTACACAAACTGCAAAATGAGTTGTAATGGACACTACCATAGCTCAGGAAGTTCAAGTTAGGAAGAAAACCGTTCACTACAGCCTTGGACCAGGCTCCTTAGAACTGAAAAGGACTCTCCATCTTGGATATTTTCAAGATGCACTTTTACAAATTGATTATTTGAGTGATCTAGGGCTGATGATAAACCTACTCTTGTTCAAAAGAGTTGCTGAGATGGTTTTCTATGTGTAACTTACCTGTATAATTATAAAACCCATTGAATCAAAAGTAGAAATTGTAAGAGAAAAACATATATATCCATATGTTGCACTACTGAGTCATACCTGTAAGTATATGCTGTTTACTGATTCATGTAAGTCTTAAAAAGCTGGAGTTAATAAGATTTTTTGCAATTTCTAAGAAATCTCACAAATGTCAACAGATAAAGCATTCAAAGTTAGCTCTGATACCTAGAATATATACAGAGTCCATAATTAAGAAATATTTTTAATACATGAATCAGGTATAGAAATACACTTGGAACTACACTGGTGATATTTACATATATCTGATAAAGTTTCAGCTTCTTGTTATTCCTTAGTATTCTAAGTAAAAACTATTCCTGTCTGTAGCCAGCCAGACTGTATCAATTTTGATTACTGGACTACTGAAAATGGGACCTTATTTTAGAATGTGCTTTTGCAGGACTTCAATCTCCAAAGAACTATCACTCTTCAGTCTAATAAACCTGCCAAGCTTGAGTCTCCCTCAAGTGGCTGGAGGCACCCATCCTTCACAGCTTTCCTTGAATACATTAACCAATTATTTGACATTTCTCTTTGATCATACCCTTGTAGTCTATTAACAAGGAATCAAACTAGTGAGTGAAATCCTCAATGCACTGAAAAGCAATTGCAAAGCTCTTATGTAGTTCAGTGGTGACCGAGGTTTCACCCATTTTCAACAGTCATTTAACTCTCTCTCTGATTGCTTAGAAATCCTCATTTACAACACCTTGTTCAGTAATCTGGAACTGCCTTAGCTTTTGCTGCTCCTTCAACTTGTCTTGAAGTGTTGCACTTCTTTCGAGAGGTCCTTTGAACTACTTTACAAGATTGAAAATGATATCTTAAGAGCAGAGGAAATAATTTTATAATTATACACCACTGAAAATAACATTCTGACAGGATTTTTGCTCATTGACCTACTTGCACTAACGGTCTAGAGGGCAGATTTTTGTTATAATATTTATCCCTACAGCTGTTTGTTTTTGTCTTCCTCATATAATTTGTGGTATTATCAGAGTTTAATTTTCTTCTGTGATTTGCTGGCTCTTCTTCTGGACAAAACTTTCTCAGTCAATCAGACGTTGTCTGGTAGGTTCCATAGAAAGTGATTCAAATCTCATTGGTTTATTACCCAACGTGACATTTCCAAGGACTAAGACTAGGGAAGTTTCACATCTTACACAAGGAAATGCAAAATGAGGAAATATGAAAGCCTGAGAAACAATATTTGCAACAAAGTGGACAGAAGATGTAACAGTACCCCTAACCTTTGGTGCTGACTACCTCTGTTCATTTCTGACTTTTCAGATATCGATGTACATTCTGTTCTTTTCTTTGTTACAGGCATACCAATATTTAGATCTTCATTTTCTGAACTTCGCAGTAAATTGGGATCAAAAGCTTTTGTTGATCAAGATGTAAATATCTAATCTTTTAAATGAGGTTGACAGAACATTTTGAGCTGTAGTGCACACAGTATTTTAGACATTTCCTTTATGTATCAGCATATTTTTATTTATGAAACAGCGATCTTCTAAGGTCAGAGGCTAGTTCATTTAATTTTAGTGTGCTCCTAAAGGATTCCATGTTTCATGAGACAGTTATTACTTACAAATCTGTGAAAAATATGTAAAGAAACGTAAAATGGATGTTCATGATCTTAGAAAAATAAATCACTGATTCAGCGTAAGAAATGATTACTCTGCAGTTAAATGAATTGATACAAGTGCTTTTGGAAAAATATGTTTAAAATTAAAACTGAGCTTGGATCATTTGATTTTTGCACACATGTAAGTTTTTAAATCATGATCAAATGATCATTGTGTTAAACATACAGCCTTCATCAAACATGAACTCTTATGTGATTGGGAGCAGTTCAAATACCAAACTAAGAGTAATGTTTTGATAGCTGTTGTTATTGTTTTTTTCCCATTTAGTTTTTTAATCCACCTATATAGAATTTTCTAACAAAGCAAAAATTTCAAAACATCCAATAATTTCACTTTTTCTTTTTATTTAGTATATTTAGTTTTATTTAGTGATTATTTAGTACACCAGTTTTATGAAACTAGTTAATGCAGACTTTTCCCAATGGCGAATATGATCCACGGAACAGAAATGAAGGATTGACTGTATGATTTTGCCGCATGGGAGTAAATAGGATACTGCAGTGGAAGTAACATGAATAGACATTTTTTCAGCAACTTTAAAATATTTCTTTAGTTGTTGTTAGACTTAAGTGCCTCAACCTTGGAGAAGACATGGTATTTTTAGGAATTTCTTTATTTTAATTACGGAGAAGTCAGGCCAGTGTTAACTGTCATTATAGAACACACTTAGTGCTATCGGTAGTACAACAACTGTATTTCTAAAGCCTTGGAAGAAGCCTTAATCTTATGTTCAAACTCTTTAAGGCCTTAGAATTCAAATATCCTTTAAAAGCAGAAAATATTACACACGTTAATAATGACCAGTTTTTTCACATGGCTTAGAAAATCTAATAGCTTCTGCTTTTCACAGTTACAGAATCGAAGAGTTGATGTGGACCTGCTGGCTGTTGATATAGACTACTCAGACTTCAGCAAACTCTTTGATACTGTCTCTTGTTCTCCTGGGGAAGCTGACAGCATGAGCTGTCTTGGATAGATACAGTGTTTGCTTGGTAAAGAGCTGGTTGGAGGACTGGGCCCAGAGAGTAGTGATGGATAGAGTTAAATCCAGCTGGTGATTGGTCATGAGTGGTGCACCTCAGGGATCAGTACTGGGGTCAATTCTCTTTAGCATCTTTATTGATGATTTGGATGAGGGAGTTGAGTGTACCCTCAGTAAGCCTGCAGATAACACTGCTGCGTTTGATGCATGGACTCAGATTTGAACGATCACAGTCCCTGGAGTTGCTTAAGAAAAGAGAAGATGTAGTACTTAGGGATGTGTTTACTGGGCAATATTTGTGGTAGCTGAATGGTTATGTTTTGACTAGATGATCTTAGAGGTCTTTTCCAATCTTAATGATTCTATGACCGCTGGAGCTAATCTGGTCCAATCTCCTGCTCAAGGAGTGTCACTTAGAGCCACTTGCCAAGAACCATGCCCAGATCATGTCAAGATCTGCAAGGAAAGGGGCTCTAGAACCCCTCTGGGCAACCTGTGCCAGTGCTCCAAGAGCAATACAGTAAAGAAGTTCTTCCTAATGTTCAGAGATAATCTCTTGTTTTTCAGTTAGTGTTTGTAGCCTCTTGTCCTGGCACTAGGCAGCACTGAAAAGAGCCTGTCCCTTGACCATCTTTGTTGCTGTTTTTTGTTGGATTTTCTCCAGTTGTTCCACTTGGCTACTCTATGGAGAAAAAACAGAATTAGATAGACTACTCAGATATGTCCTCACCATTGCTGAATGGAGGTGAAGGATCACCTCCCCTGTCCAGATATCAATACTTTGCCCAATGCTACCTAAGATATCATTAGCCTTCTTTGAGGCAAGGAAATTTTGGTGGCTCATGTTCAAGATTTATGTCTACTTGAAAGTTTTAAAACAGACTGCAGCATCTGAGTCACACATAGAGCAGTTTTTCATCTTTAGAATTGGCGTCCTCTCCCTGAAGGGCTTTATCAGGGGCTATATCATTTATTCCAACATATATTCTGTATCTCAATAAGGTATAATAATTCAGGAATAAGTACAGCTACATTCAGCTGACTTTCTAAAGTCAGTAGCATGTAACAAAGGTAAAAGCTAGCGGCTGACCAAGCATTACTTATAACACTTTGGACAAATCCCACCTAATGCTCCAGTTCCCATTCTGTATGCCTTTAAAGCACAGAAAACTTTATGAATTACCACGGTTGGACAACCCTTTGCTCCTGTTGCAGTCACACTCCTCAAGAAGAGGGAATCTCCATAACCTCTTTCATAGCTTCCCGATCTCCTTCCTACTTTCATGGCACAGCCTGTCTTCTCTAAAATACTATATTTGTGCTGGAGATCCCCATGGCAGTACTCAAACTCTGCCTCATCTCTCATTCTTATGTGCTTGTGCTACCGTGAACAACCTTGAAAAAAGTTTAATTACCTTCCCTCCAACTCTTCCACACCCAATGGTTCCAGTGAGCATTGGGTTTGGTGTATCACTAATGAAAGGGTTTCTGAAGGAGAGGATCATGTGATGTATGGCCCAGACTGAGTTTCAGTTGATAAAAATAAATGGATGCATCTCAAAGGCAATTCTTTTCTTTAAATACAGTTTCTATCAAAGAAACACTCTCAGTACAAAACAAAACAAAACAAAACACCAATATGGCAAGAAATAGTTTTTCTTGACTGTTGAAAATGAAAACTTGTAGTTCTTGTGAGCTGTGAGGAAATAAGGTTAGAAGATTACAACTGCTCTAATATTGCCAGGATGAAAATGAATTATACTGGGAAAGAAGCCAGATGCAACTTTTTCAAATTAAGGTTTTTAAAACAATTTATTTATTGATTCATATATTCAGTGGTGTTTGAATACTCTCTAATTCAGATCTTTCTAAGAGGATGAAAAGCTGTTGTGCAGGTACCAAAGAGGTATTTCTGGTACATAAAAGCACTTAAGAAGTTATTCACAAAGTCTAATTTTACGTACATAATCTGCATTTCTAAATAGAGAGTCAGTCTTAGTCTTCCCTTGTTCAATACCAGAAGAAAATCTCACTTGAATACAAATCAGAACTACTTCTACGCTGGAAGGATCTCCTTCTCTATACTGAAGACATAGTAAAAGTAGCCTTCAAACTTCAAGATGTGAAGCAGCTATTTAAAGTTTACCCACTTTACTGTGGCACCTCATTTTCAAGTACTTATTTTATATGTCTACATCAGTATTTTCTGACACTAAGAGTTTGTAGATGTATCTCACAGTTTTGTCAACATATTGTGTAATTTGTATAAACCAGGCAATAAAAAATATATGACACATTTAATTGTATCCAGATTGGAAAATGTGACTGATAATGTATGCTAGTGGTCTCTTACATGTTTATATGCATCATACGAAACATTTCCAAAGTCAAAAATGAAAAGCTTCCCAGCTGTGACAAATGTTTGACTTACCATTTTTTCTCATGATATTCTATCCAAAATACTATTCATCATATTATATGTTGTCAGATATGCTCACTGTACAGACTTCAACATAATTTGAACTTAGATTGACCTTGATGTTTACAAGCTAATATGAATAGCTCTGTAATTGAGAACATATAAAAACAAATACGCAGGCCAGCAGACTTGATTCATATATGCTTGGGAAATCTAAAAGCTACTAAGTAACCATTGTGAAAACTTTTAATTTCCTGAAGAATTTTAAAGTTCTCCCAAGTCGTTTTTGAAAAGTAGGTGTTTTTGACATGAAGTGCAAAAAATTATTTTAACCCAGTCAGTGTACCATAATTATAAAATTATGTGATATGCAAGTGGTAAGGTACTTGGTAAATTAAGCTGGAGAAGATGATCTTGATTTTCTGTGCTTTGCTGAATAATAACTCATCAGTTCCGTAAGTTGTTATATACAGAATAAGGCTAAATCATTTAAATTCCTCCTTCCTCTTGCATCCATCTTTTTCTCTCACCTTTTCCATCTTTTCCTTTCCACAGGTTTTCTATAGTAAGTGGAAGCTGCTCCAAAAAACCTCCTTAAGGTTGATTTCAATGTCACCTTAGCTAAGATTCTCCTTAGTCTAGAAGCCAATTCATTACTGATTTATTACTGTTACTGATTTAGAGTGTTTAGACTCAAAGGGAAAATAATCACTTATAGGATAAAAATCAAAAATGAAAGTCTAAAACAAAACAAATGAACTATGCCCTAGAAGTACCCAATTCCTAGTACCCATTCTAAAAACAATAACTTTAATTTTCCCACTTCAAGAGGGAGGAAGTATTTTTTCAACCTTTAGGGAACTATACTGTACATCCTATCCGACATACCAATCCTAGATTTCTTTTGCGATTAATAAAGAGAAATTGACTTATTTTTTGGCAGGAAATTTTGAAGGAGGTGTCTATAATGATTATTCTGTTTGTTCTAACAGGTAGCTAGGATGCTTGCTTTCCTTTCTCTGAGCGCAAGAAATTGACAGTTGATTGAGTCGGAACCTGCTGCTGTACTATCCTGGTAGCAAAATTCAAGAAAACATTTGTCGAAATTTGTTCACGACATTAAGAAATATTGTCTGATTCTGTGCCCTATGAAAAGCAACTAGAAAATCCTTGCAGATAGTTTAGATTTTCTGGAATGCTTTTTGAATAACTACTTTTGGTCTTCAGTCTTCTTTTTAATTAAAATGAAACATAGCACATGGATTCATGCATTGTAAAAACTCATACAAAGATGAAGCTCATTAAAAAGTACAAAGCAGTATTCTGCGAGTATA
Organism: Alectoris magna; assembly: GCA_030625065.1. Classification (NCBI taxonomy): domain Eukaryota; kingdom Metazoa; phylum Chordata; class Aves; order Galliformes; family Phasianidae; genus Alectoris; species Alectoris magna. Next base: position 70,805,268 of record CM060560.1, read on the forward strand.
GAACAATGTAATTCTCCGGTAAATTGAGAACAGTATGGACCTAAATAAATAAATAAATAAATAAATAAATAAATAAATAAATAAATAGAAGTTAGATATTTATGTTAATTCTTCAGTAGCAACTGTGGGCTGAGTTTTAGTAGAAGATGAATGAAACATGAGCTTTTAGTGCTGGGGGACTTTCATTACTTATTGACACATTCTTAGATAATTTTGAAATTTGTGCATGAGATGGAGCCTTGCCTCTTCATAGAACCAAACCAAACAACAAAATCATAAACAAAAAATCCACAATTGAATCCATTTGTAACAGACAAAATTGCTACTGAAAGCCCTATGTCACTGTTTGTGACGCCATGTATTTTATTAACACAGACAGACCAACAGTATTCTAGTAGAGATCACTGGAAAACATGTTCTGTACTTCCATAGACTGCAATTTGGGTTGTGTTTGGCATGTAGGACAGTTGTCATGCTACACAGTATATCATTCTACACTTTGATTTAAGGAAATAAATCAGTGAAAGAGTATGACACTAAACTCCTAACAGCTTTTGGAATACTATCTGCCCCTGTGCTAAAACATTAAAAAAAAAAAAAAAACAACAGCAAAACCTGATCATGAGAAATGATAGCTGGAAGGAGCCTGACATGTAAAGGGGCATTATTATTTATAAAGCAGCAGACTGAGTTTCTGGTTTATTACATCATCACAGTGCACACCCCAACAGGACAAGAAGAATGTTATGATGACTCAGAATCTGGGATGAGATGTTTATGCCTAATACAGCTGCTTGAAAGAGCAACCTGAAGCTGCTACTGTGAAGCTGAACGTAGAAGTTTATCGTTAGTAATGAAATAACATCTGAAATTATTTTGTTGGAGTCTTTAACCTGAGGTAATATAGCAATAAATATAAAAATGAGAGAGTGTATTTAATAAGACTATTTATTTACTGTTCTCTACAACACTGAAGACCAAATATGGACCAGTGGCTTATGGTTTACGTCACTAAAAATGATCACTTCTTTGTTCAATAGAGAGTAATAAGGTTTTGGCCTTCTTGAGAAAGAACAAGAAAAACAAACAAACAAACAAACAAAAAAACTTGTTGTCTTTATCTGTGAGGAAAAGGCTCAACTTTCCTGCTATTGCCAAAACTGAAGGTATTTAGTGAGAAGAGACATAAAGAAAGGCTAACCATATCATATGGCTGCTTTTATACAAGGAATGTGGGAAAAACTTTGGCTGTAATAAAAAAACAGACCGATCTAACTATGACATGTCCCCAAAAGCAGAAATTGTATTCAGGTTTATAGTGCAAGGAAAAAAATATTTTCACATGTTAATTATGAACAAATATTCCTCCTGTATATGATAGCCTTCCTTTGATGTATGATAAATTATCAGGGATTATGCACATGTAGGTTATTTTTGCTAGTTGTACCACATGCAGAAATTTTTCATAAAATGTGTATGCTAATGCAACATGTTTAAGTGGAGTATAATGAATCAGAAGTTTAGAATATCAACCTCAACTGTTGTAAATAGTTTCTGAAAAAATATCTTGGATCATTGATGACTCCTCTTCAACTCTGCTAAATTTTTAATTGCACTAATGAATTATTCTGTTACAAATAAATAAATATATATATAAATAAACAAACAAACAAACAAATAAATAAAATGACTGATTGGTCAAGATAGGCTTGATGCACTTTATGGGATGAAGGATGTCCCTTCAAACACAGGGGAACTTGTTCCCCTGTGTACACATTCACTTGTGGTAAACTAATTACATACAGATTAAAAAAAAAGGACAGTATAAAATCTATCCATTGCACAGGAATACAATTGTTAGATTCTGCACAAGGTTATGAGAAATACCTCATTGTGTAAATTGATACATGACTGAATATCCTTCATTTCTATGTTTTCAACATAATATTTCACATACAAAATTTAGAATTGTACTGTATTGTTCTGACCGAAGGAACGTATGGCAACAATACATATTTGATGTTCTTTGTAGTATTTTACAATTAATGTGTATATTGCAAATATAAATTAAGATGCTATCATTTTGCATGTACAACCTGTTTATAGGATTTTAATTCAGGCCTAATCCTGTGCCAAATCCTAGTTCATTGGAAAAGCAGAAAATGAAAGACAATTAAAAACATCATAAAAATAACATGAAGCAAATCAGAAAAATTAAATACATAGAATCTACTAATCATATATAATATCATAGAATTTCATAGGATAAAATGTGGGAAGAAATACCAAAAGCTTGCTTTTTCAATGGGAGGAGCGGTTGATGGAAAAATGAAGAATCTTATCTTGCTTTTTGATGTTTGAATTTCATTGCAGCTTTTTTTTGTTAAAAAAAAAAAAAAGAAGAAAAAAGAAAGAAAAAGAAAAAGAAAAAAAGCAAACTAAAAGATTACTGTAGACATCTGAAAAACTTATTTCTGAAGAAAAATTGGTCAAAGATCTGTAACTAACTTGTTACTATAAATTAGCCAGCTAATAGAAATTAATTTTAATATAGAAATTAGTTAATTAACTGATTTTACACTCATAGTATTTATTTCATGGAAGTAAAGATCTCTAATAGTATACCAGAACCAAGGGTTTTGCAGCAAAACTCAAGGTCAAAGATATGCTTGGTCTGCATTTCATAGCTCAGACCACTCCTATCGCAGCTGACACAGAAGAAATTGAAAGATATGTTGTGAAAAGGAAAGTAAAAATAACTTAAACATAATGACAAGAGAGAATAGATTATATTCAAATTAGCATTACAAACCCAGTGTCTTTATTACTATAAGAAACTTTTTGAGAAATGTGATATAGTCCCAGATTCTAAACTGATGAAAATTGGCATAGATGCATGTTACCTTCTAGCCCGTAGAAAGATGCATTTTAGAGTCTTTCCTGCTGTCCATAATTCCTGCATGTTAAAGATACAAGATTCACAAAGAACTCTGTGCTAAGAGACATGAATATGGCCTATATTCTCAAAATTTCACAAGCTTTCAGGAATTTTGAAGACTAGTCTTTCCCTAGCTTTCAGCTGAATTAAATCTGTAGCATAATGGGCTTTAAACTTTTATTCTTTTGGAATATTAGTTCAGTTATGTCTACTTACAGATAGCTGGAGGTTTTCTATGTCAGTAACAATACATTTGCCAATGTCTTTAAAGAAAACAAAACAAAACAAAACAAAACCCCACCCTGAATCTGACCTAACATGATGTTTCCTCTAGTTCTTAAATCGGTATTAAAAACGACATAATTACTTACTCCTATTTTAAATTATTAAAATAGAATTTGAGAAGATTATTTCAGAAATGCTTGTTTGGGATTTCTAGCACCATTTGTCCAACCACTTTGTGCCTAGTAAGATAAGTGATAAACTTTTGAAGATAAAATAAGTTTAGTCTTATATGAAATCTGGTTTCAGAGTGAGAGAAAAAGAGAAATAAAAATAAAAATAAATTAAAAAAATAATAATAGGAGGAATCTATCAAGATAGCACAGTCATCTCAGCTTGGTACATCATATTTTAACAGACATAATCAGAAGAAAACCTACAGAACTCAATCCATCAGTGAAGTACCTGCTCTGAAATACAGCACCTTGGACAGTACTGCAACATTATGAAACCATGGTTTTATCAGCAGTGATGTGCCAATTAACAAAAGTAGCCAATCACATTTGTCATAAATATATAGTTTACTATTACACAGAGATTTTATTTATTTATTTATTTATTTATTTATTTATTTATTTATTTTTTAATTAAGCAATGCAGAAGTTAGGTTTTACTCATAGTTCATTAGAAACCTTTGTATCTGACACTTCTTCTAAGAAAAGGTTTCACAGTGTGGATTCACTGTTCTGTTGATCTGGTTTTGAAATGGAATAATTTAGTTTAAAATTGGCTTCCAAATCAGAAATGTCTAGTTCTCATGAGCTCTCTCAAAATGGAGAAACCAATAACTAATTTCTTTCTATCTTTTGAAACTTTAAAATTGGTTAGGATGCATCAATGTCTATCTCACAAAATTTATTTTACACAGATTTTGTTCAAAATCATTTATTGGATTAATTCTTTTCTGTTTTAATACAGTATTAAGTTTTCCAAGACTTTCATGTAGAAGAAATAAGGATGATACTAAACAAACATTTGATAATATTTCAGTTGATTAATTCTTGACTTGTATTGATTGAACTGTCTGGAGAATGAGATGTTGTATGTATCTGAGGCCTTCACAAGGTTGGCACAGTTTTGTTTCATTACTCACCGGTAAGCTGCAAGTCTGTCTCAACCAATCAGAAAGAGAGAATTCATCCTGTTACATTATTACTATATGGCATCATCACAGAATCTGAGCCAGAAAGAAACACGGTGCTTTATTCCCACAGCTGCTACCTGGAATGAAACCACAGTGTTTCTGGTAGTAGAAGCAACTTAAAAAGGATTTTTTTAATTTTTTTTTTTTTTGCCTTTTTTCTTTCTTTTGTGTAAGTTTGGTGTTTTTTTTGTTTGTTTGTTTGTTTGCAATGCCTTCAGAGAAATAGATGTGTTATTACCAGTCCAATGAACCTGCATTAATTTATACATCTAACTAAGTCTTAAGAAGGCATGTCCCCCATTTAAGTAAATGCATGCCATTTTTTATGGATTCAGGCTGGGTGTTTGGCAGAACATAAGCTTCTTTTTTCCAGCCTTAACCAATGGCTGAATAGTCTATTTATAAAGATTTATTATAACTTTGATCTGGGGTTTTACTCAGGTTTTTTGTTTGTTTGTTTGTTTTTCATTTTATTTTCAGTCATACAATTTGTTTATTATGGTTGTGTGGTGGGAGACAGAGCTTTTACTTACACCTGTAGGGGTATAAATGTGTCCGACTATGAAGAAATTAACATATATCTGCTTAGCAGAATTTTGGTTTAATTGTACCCATTAATTCTTGAATTTCTTGGAAATGTATTGCAAGGAATTTATCATTATAGATTTATTATCTAAAATTTAATATTGCAAAGTGAAGAGCTTGTTAGAACATATGTTTTCCCACTCCAGTAGCTTTTTCCTGTCTGTTCCAACTTTCCACTCATTCCTAATATATTCTCTTCTGTTCCATGCTGTAGCCTTGTGAGGCATAATGAACTTAAATACTTAGGACTTTCTAGAGTGTTATTGACAGGATATTGTTATGCATCTTTCTTATTGATGGGGGCTTTTATTCTGGGGGATCTAATTTGGACTTTCTGTTGAGAATATCTCCAGCATAGCCCAATGAGTATATTCATAATGAAGACACATGCTGTGCTGGTTGGGAAATAATATAGTGCAAACAAATATGTTGTCTTCAAAATAGCAGTAATATCTACAAATTAACTTCCACATTACTCTGGTTTAAATTTTCTTGCTGTTGCTATTGGGGGAGTTTTATTTTCTGAAGCTTATTCAGTATAGTCAGTGTTGCCAGAAAAGATTTCAACAAATGGTTTCCATTAAAAAAGTTTGAATGACAAGTAAGTAAATATTGTGAACAGCAGTGATAACACAAAAATGATTATGCCCACTGTTAGCCAAAACATTGATTTCTAGTCTTCTTTTACACTGAATGAAACTGATTTTATCCTATATGCCTGTGAAAAAGCTGTAGATGCTATATGACATTTACAATCCTTTAAGTAAGGAAAAATGTACAACCTTCTCCTGCTGTGTTTAGTATCACAGGACACTTTGGGTAGGAATTGAACTGCAAAGGTCTCCAGTCCAAACCTCTGATCAGCAGGACCAGCTCTGGGGGCAGATCAGGTGGCTCAGGTTTTGGTCCAGTCCGGGCTTGAAACACTCTGAGGACACAGGCACCACAGCCTCTTGGGAAGACGTGATTTACTGCCTTGCTGTCCTACTGGATGGATTTGAAAGCAGATCTGTCATCCCAGAGAAAAAGAGTGAACAGGAACATCACAAAATTCGACAAGAACAAACCCTTAATCTGTGTCAGATCCTTGTGGGGAGAGAAGATCCCCTTAAATAACACTGTTAGAGGATTTTGGAACAGCAGAAAAGTCTATGGGGTGCTCCAGGGAGCAGGGCAGTTTAGAGTGCAGTCATTAACATCCCATTCCCAGGCGTCTTCTTACATTTCCTGAGAACTGTAGGGCTAAGGCCAGACTGCGATGTCAGTACATGCACCCATTCAGAATCAGGGTTCAGAATCAGGCCTGGTGATTGTAACCAAAGTCAGACAATGCCTAGCATGTCTCTATGACCTTATTGAGTTCCTAGTACTGAAGTCTCTTCTCTTAAAATTTTTCTTTTGAATTTCCTATTTCTTTAATCACTGAATTTTATTTTTTATTTTTGTTCTTCCTTTAATCTGTGCACTCCAGAGACTGATAAATCTGGACATGGAATACAGATTGCAACAGCAGTATTGGTTCCATAAAAAACAGAGGAATTATTTTTCTCATCAAATCAGGAAATGAGTTAACTAAAAATACCTTCTGTGTTAAACATTTATACTGTTTATTTAAACTTTGTGTGTAACCAGTTTAGTAATCAAGATTACCTGTCTTCCTAATGTCAATAAAGGAAAGGAAAGAATACCATTACAGGAAAATAAATAACTAACTAAATAAATGAATGAATAAACAAACAAACAAACAAATAAATAAATAAAATCATAGAAGTAAGGGAGAATTAGCATTTATGAATTTTTCTGCTTTTTCATACTGGAACACATGTTACCAATAATATTACTTCTAATACAATATTATGACAGCTCAATCCTCCCCTCCCTTCCCACTTCCAAAAATGTAAAGACTGTAGGTATTTTCTACCCCATTTACCTCAAGCCAGTCATGTTCAAGTAAAATGTCTCAAAATTCTCTTTTCCCTCTGGAACCTTTATTTTATCCTTTCTTGGTGGGTGGGAAAATAAAGAAATGTGACAAAGCTGAGTCTAATTTATTAAGTAGGTCAAGCAGGCTATATGTCATAGGCTTTTTCTGTCTTGGACTTGGTCACACTCACCCTCACATACCTGCCACCTGCTGAGATCTGCTTTGTTTGCACCTCTGCTAAGATAGTTATTATGCTCAAGGAATCTGATTCCCCACGGTGTCAGTGACTTAGTACTAGTGCTTATCTCTCCACCTCTGCTTTCTGCCACTCCTTACATAGTGCAATACATCCATGTAAGGATGGTTTCCAGTAAAGATAGATGGATTACAAAACTTACAGACCCTAAGGGAAAAAAAAATGAAGCATGCTATCTAAACTTTTTTACTCCTATGTCAGTGCACTTTAATTTAGTAGGAAAACATACACAGGAAATCACTAGAGAAAGACCAGAGTGTAATTCATGTTTCACTTACATAAATGTTTAAGAGGAAAGACAATCGACACTAAATTCTGTTTGTCACCTGTTTTAGGGTGCATGTGTGAGATTAGCATTTCTCTTCCAGAATTCCTCCAGAATGTTTCTAGCACTGTCAACTGCAATAATGCTAAAACTTAATATTTTTTTTTGTTGTTAAGTACATGCTCTATTTCCTTGAATCATGTCTGAAAATTATAGTTAATTATATTTACTCAGCAAATACATTCGGAATCTTCAAGGAAAAAAAAAAAAAAAGATTTTCATTCTACCTCCATTGTGTATTACTTAATATGTTACTTGAAAGTTATACACTCTTGTCATAAAGATCACTTGAAATGCTGCGCCTCTATAACATCAGACCTTTCCAAGGAGCCTATTATTGTAATTGGAGATACCGTAAAGTTGTCTTTCTTTCATCTTTCTAGAAAATCCTATCAAATAGACAACAAAATCTATTTTTTTTTAATTATTGTATCTCATTTGTCTCAGGAACAAAGGAAAAAGCAAGTCTGGGTTCACAGTCTGAGACTATCATGCAAAGCAATATGACTACGGAGAGACTATGAAAATGACTTTTTCAGTGTTTCTCTTCAGGTGTTCCTTTGAACAGATAAAATGATATAGCACTGGCAGTCACCAATAAAAGCCAATGAAATCCATTGAGCACAAGAACTGAAATAAGACCATAGGAGCAAGGAAGATTACTCAATAGACCATTTGAGGCCTAAGCACGTAGATAGTGACTAGTAAAGACAGGTGTACTGTTGTGAAAAAACACAGACTCATCCTTAAGCTTTCATCCAAATCTTAAAACCTTTAATCAATTTGGAAACACTGCTTTGTGAAGTTACAAAAATGAAACTGTTTTTAACTGACTCGTTTGTGTGTATGCATGTAAACATAGAGGAATCTGAAATGAAGACGTGTTGGAAGAAATACCACGTTTTCACTTTTGTATGTTTCTCAGTACCTAAATCTGTTTTAGTTGGAAAAGAATAAAAATTAATTATCCCCACTTTGAGTCTGTTTACTTGTGATAGTAACTGGTAAGAAATGTTCCCTTCTTTTTCATCAAGCTACAAGATTTATTATTCCTCTTTTTCCCAATTTACCTTCTCTCTTCTTTCTGAATTGGGGAAATGAGTAAGTGCCTGAATGAGCATCTCTTAGCCAAGGTAATCACAATTAGAATTTGTGTTTCTAGAATAAGAAAATTGTTAATTAGCATGATGAGAATTCATAGTATGAAAACGACTAGCTGTTAGATGTACCAGTTAGTGTGGAATTCCTTAAATAATGTGAATGGTATGGTTATTCCTAGTGCAGTTGTCCTATTTTCCTGTCACATATCTATCTTTCACATGGAGCTAAAAGATCTCTGTGGACTAATTTATGCGTTTTATCCCCCCAACTTTAACCTTGCTGTCTCTACCTACTGCCTAGTGGTCTTTTCCTTTTCACTGGATCCACTGCAAACATCTACAAGCTTTAGAGAATGTTTGCTTAGAATATTGTAATACAATAAACCTTAGAAACAGTAGACAGAATCTTGCTGTAGTTTAGCCATGGATGTATTTGTTGTAGATATGTAACTACATGCAGATTTCATGGAAATGATCCTCCTGGAAGTGCATGAGAAATAAAAGCAGATACATAATACTATCAAAGACGAAGTGTTTTAAAAGACTTTATCGGACTTAGAATAATCTTCTGAAATGTAATGTGTGACCTTAAGTGATCCTCAGGATCCATGATAATGCGAAAATATGCTTCATTTTTTCAAGAAACTAAAAAGTGATTACGCATACTCTAGTATTCTGAGTATTTTTTTTTATGTTATAGCTTTTTGTAGCATCAAAATTGGTTTGTTTCACTTTAATCTGTATTACACCTATTTATTATTAAACTACACTTGTTTGTAAATTATTAATTTACAAACAAGTAAATAAGTAAATAAGTAATAATTAATTTACAAACAAGTTAATAAGTGAAGTATTATTGTTAACTTACCGTGTAAAATTATGCTTATGCAAAGATTCTGAATTTATATTGATATATTCTAAATATCTTACTTGTACATCTGCTATTATCTTAATTTGGAGAATGAAATGTTCCAACATTTCAAACCAAACAAACAAGTAAAGAATTAAAATATTATTGCAGACAACAATAATCATAAAACAGAAGTAAAATTTTCATAACAGTATTTACATACTCAGGCGCGTTTTTGTTTACTTGCGATCTGAAGAGATTACTTCAGTTGTTTAAATCTTCCACGGGTTTTCTTTATTCAAAAGGTGAAGAAAGTATAATAAATACAAATAAATACAAAACATCAGTAATTGAAGTGAGTTTACATCTGCAAAGTATTAACAAGGAATTCATGTCAGATATTGATATTTTATTTGTTACGTATGGATAAATGGAGAAGCATGCAGAAAACATTAATAAGAAATAAAGGTAAAGAAGAATATCCAAGCTGGAGAGGAAGTGAGAAGAAATAGACTAGCAGTGATTAAATCATTGTAGGTAACTGTAGATAGTATGCTACTGCATGAAACTTACTTTTTAATATACAAAAACAGCACTAGCAGTCACTTCTGCACATTTTCTAATTGACCTGAGTGATTTTTGATAGACAGTACAGAGTTTCTGAAAGAGTAAGAAGAAACAGTGCAGATAAATCACATCAGCGCAGTTTGTTGACATTAAAAATAAATAAATAAATAAATAAATAAAAGCTGTGAACTCAAGCATGAGATTTTGTACAGCAAAGTGCAAGTAAGTCTATAGGGATCAGGTTGATGCCTTCAAGGCTGAGCTTCTCATGTCTAATGAAAAGCCTCAACACCAGAGCAGATGATGAGTAGAGGATTTGCATACTTAACTCTGTAAGACTTCGTGAAAAGTGGTTATACTCTAGAGGAAGCTCATTCCCAGCTCCATTACCCACAGAAATTCCAAGAAGAAATTAAAAAGAAAACATAGGATAAATACTATAGATGACATTTGCAATATAAAAATATGCTGTATTACAAATCCACTAAAATTCAAAATGGCTGGGAGCATCTTGTATTATCTACTGTGCTAGGAAAAAATGTGCTATTGATAGTACTTAAATTAATATATAACTCAAAAAATAATAGCTAGTCTAAATGTTTCATGTATTTCAGGGATATATTATTTTTGATTCAAGATTAGAGGTTCAGACTTTGATAAATGCCTCTGATAGTAGTCTAAATGACATGATAAAAAATAAAAATGATAATAAAAAATGCTACAAGGATAGTTCAAATCAAATTGCATAGATGGCACTGAATACTCAGGGCAACATATAAAAATAATTTTAGAGCCTGGTGGGTACTATTTCTCTTCTACTTAAGTTCTACTTGCTGCAACATTTGCAATTAATAATGGAATATTTTCAATTAAAAAAAAAAAAAAAAGTAAACACTCAAAATGCAGGAGAAAGAGTATCACTTCCAGAATAATTGTTATTTGAGATATCAGTATCAAAACTATATGCAAAGGGTTTTTTTATATTGAGATATATGTTACATGATATAATCATGTAACATTATAACACTGAATCTAACTGATAAATCCAGAAGATATGAAGAAGACTGTCAGTTTTCTCACTTCTCTCAAGATTAGCATAAGGAGATATTTAAATATCTATATTTTTCTCTCCAATTTAAACTTAATAGTGTTAAAAAAAAAAAAAAAAATCAGAGCAAGAAATACTTATTTCAAGCAAATTCAGCTGGAAAAGTTGAAATCTTCTCCCATCCGTTTAAGCCCTGAGCAACTGAAGAGAATTTAACAAACATACTAAACCAGCTAGGAATTATAGCTATAGCTCAGACAGAAAGGGAATAAATTTCTGCATCAACATTCTTTTTAACAAATAAAGGTCCTTTATACTTCTCTAGTATATACTCAAATTAAAAGTAATCAAGAAAGGAAGAAAAAAATGCATGCACATACATTTCAATATAACAGTTCAACACCAGATTTTTCAATATAACAGCTCAACAAAAGATTTTTGAAGAATTTGGTTTCATGTACAGGCTATACATTACCAGTCTGGAATAGAAATCAATCACCTTCAGGCCATTCAGTAGAAATCTGAAAAAAAGGCTTTGACAAAGAAGCACGTTTGCTTGAAGCTAGAATTTGTTATCTGAGAAGAAAGGGATCGCTGAGTTAGTGAAATAAGATTAGATAAGTGAATTACAGGTTTTCCAGTTCTGTGGAAGACAGGTTTACACACCAGCTCAATGAGGACCTGAACTGTTACTACCAACAAATAACTTGTAAATAAAACATTTTGGATAATCCACTCTTTTTTCAAATAGGAATGACAAATATCAGTCCTTAAGCAAATTTTCTTTCATCAACTGGATGTATAACTAATATAAAGTGATCCATACATTAGGAAAATAAAGTCTTTAGACGTAGAACCCTGAAATTATATTTATCATTGATACTGTCAACACTGAAAATAAAATTATTATATCATAAACAAATAAATAAAAAATGAGCAAACAAAAACCCATGCTTTTTAATGTAAAATATTGCAATGTTATTTAGAGCTGATATAACAACTAAGTAACACTTACAACATGAAGCTGACACCAAAGCAAGTAGTTAACTAGACAATGAGTATGTGCTAGTATTCTTCTCAGACTCTAGATAGCTTGCTAAAATAAAAGACAACTAGTAAATAAAGTATACAAAACTGCCTAAACAAGTTTGAAAATTTGTTTAATGTATAATCTTAAAATCTTTTAATACAGATGACAGTAGTTCTATAGGTAGCTGAAGTACAGGGATGTGTATGAAATGCAGTCTTATTTTAACTGGAAAATCTTATTAGGGTAGCAAACTTTTTTATGTTATGATGAGCTAGGAAAAGATTTAGCTTTCAGCATACTGGAGAGTGCACAATTTCCACGATGCGCATGAAGCTAGGCTTTGAGAAATCACATCCCTTGTTACTGACTTAAAAAACCTCACACAGATGCCTAAATAAACTGAAAAGATTGAAGGAAATAAGAAAGGAAAGAAAGAAGAAAAGAAAGGAGGAAGAAAGAAAAATCTGGAAAAAGAAAACATGGTCCAGAATATTTAATAATTGCCTGCCTAAATGTTTCTTTTGGAATGTTTTTCATCTGGTCTGGCTGTCTGAAAGGCAACTCCCTTTAACTACATGGGTTCAAGAACAAAACCAGCCATCCTTTGAAACACTAGAGTGAAATTGGGAAAGACTGCATGATGCACAAGGAGAAACTGGGAGAAAAAAGGGGAGGCATGTGGGAATCCAATTTTGTCTCCAAAAATCTGACAGTTAGTTATAGGGAAGATAAATTAAGACAGTTCTTGGATATGCGCACCAAAAGTTCAAGAGGCAATGGGTGTAAGCTGCAATAGGGTAAACTGGAATCAGATATAAAAGAAAAAATTCTAGTGAGATTGGTCAAACCCTTTAACTGCTTACCAGACTTAACCCTTAACTGTACCAGGCTTAACCCTTAACTGTTGTACCTCCATCCTTCAAAACTTTCAAAATCTGACTGACATAAAGCTCTTAGCAACCCTGGTGTGCCTATTATCTCTAATTTGAATAGTACTAGTACCAAGATGACCTTCAAAGCAACCTACGTTATTTTATGGTTCTATTATTTTTGCACTGATACAGAACATTTAAATCCTCCATATTAAAAGGAAACTTCAGTTTTTGAGTTTCTCTAAGGGATTCTTTTTTTATTCTACATTTCCACAACCCTACAACAGCTCTGGTAAGTGAAGAAAAAAATTAATGAAATAATAGTTTTCAAAATTACTGATTTTTAAGCATGCATTCTTCTACCAACACAGATTTTGCACAAATTGCCTTGAGTTAGTAACTGAAGATACGAAGAATTTATTTTGCTGGTTTATTTCTACTCTTTCCATGTGCTTTACAAATACTTATTTCCACAGGTAGGAGAACATTCATCTTTTTTTTTTTTTTTCCATATGGAGCAGTTCAATGACACACCTCTTCTTCATTTGTACTTCCATGACAGTCACCTTTGTGTCAGTCTGCCCCTCTGCTGCTATCTGTCTCACAGCAACAAGAAATAATGGAATATTGGTGGGAAGGTTCCATCTCTATTGCCATACGACCAAAATCTGCCTCTGACACTGTGGGCTAATATACTACAGTGGAAGGCAGCAGTCCTCATATATCCAGTTGACCAGGTGTATAAACTCATCATATAAAGCAAGTGAGCACAAAATTGGGCATATGAAGTGTTATGTCTATAAAAATACCATTTGAAACTTAATGAAACAAATGATGCAGTAATTTTCCCCAATACTTTTGGTCAAACATAATAGATTTGTTACTGCATACTTTTTACAGCTCTTGCAATGCAATCTAGGTCTTACCTAGGCCTCACAGTTTCTATGGATCTTCTATCTAATGATATTGCCCTAATCACAGTAACCAGAATAAGTATCTCTTTCACAGACACAAGGGGAAGTAGATGAATATCACCCTTTTTTACTGTTCTTGAGCAAAAGAGATGTTATACGTATTACCTCTTCTGTAAAGCAATTTTTTTTAAAGACAATATTTTTCTTTCACTTATATTTTAAAATTCAATATTAAGATTACAGTACAACAAAAACCCCCTTTTCCCCAAAAAAAGATACAACACTCCAGTTTTAAAATCTTGGAAAATGTGCATTCTGACATGAATGGTATTGAAAATTCCAGTTAACTCAGGTAGCTTACACCATAGCTACATGGAACCACATGGAACCATACAAGTAGCGGCAGCTTTTGGGAGGCTTCAGTGGAAAAAAAAAAATTAAATGTTGAACTAACAAAATTTATTCTAGTGTTATATAAGGAGCCTTGTCGGTAGAGGAAAAGTATTCACTATCAAATTGAAGGACATGTACTGATTTCTTCAGAACTTACCTTTGAATCATAATCATAAAATGGCATGGGTTGGAATGGACTGCAAAGATCCAAGTTCCAACCCCTCCTATATAGGCAGAACTGCCAGGCACTACATCAGGTTGCCCAGGGTTCTATCCAGGCTGGCCTTAAATCCCTCTATGAATCCACAACCTCTCGGAGCAGTTTCTTCCAATGTCTCACCACCCTCTCGGTGAAAAATTTTCCGAGATCAGATCCAACATCTGATCTAAATCTCCCTTCTTTTAATTTAAAGCCATTTCCCTTTGTCCTATCACTATCTACCTGTGTAAAAAGTTTATATCCTTCCTATTTATAAACTCCCTCTAAGAACTAGAAGTCCATGATGAGGTCCCTCCAGCGTCTTCTCCAGACTGAGCAAGCCCAGCTCCTTCAAACTTTCTTCATAGGAGAGGTGCTTCAGACCTCTACTAATCTTTGTGGCCCTTCTCCAAAGGCTCCACATCTTTCCTGTGCCAGGGACCTCAAACCTGGATGCTTCGTGTGGACAAAGTAGATGGGAACAATCACCTTCCTCACCCTGCTGGCCACCTTTCTTATGATGCAGCCTGGGATACAGTTGGCCTTCTGGGCTGCAAGAGCACCCTGCTGATTTATGTTGAGCTTTTTGTCCACCAGTACCCTCAAGACCTTCTCTGCAGACTTACTTACATAGAGATAATGATTGTGGGACCATATCAAAGGCGTTGCACAAGTCCAGGTAGACTAACTACCTTAGTTGCTCTTCCTCTGTCCACTGATGCTGTCACTCCATAATAGAAGGCCACCAGATTGGTGAGGCATGATGTGCCATTGGTGAAGCCATGTTTGCTGTCTTGAATCATCTCCTCATCTTGCACGTGCCTAACATAGCTTACAGGAGGATCTGTTCCATGATCTTCCCAGGCACAAAAATGAGGCTTATCAGCACATAATGTCCTGGGTCTTCCTTTCTACTTTAATTAAAAAAATGAGAGTGGTGTTTCCCTTTTTCCACTTAGAGAATTTCTAGTTTTGTTTAATAACTTTATCATCATCTGGCTGAGAAAATGACTTTTAAATGTGCAGATGACACCAAGGTTGGAGTGCTAGGAACATGTACATAGAATTTAATAAAATCTTGGCAAGTTGGTGTGATAAAAATATCATTCAGTACAGAAAATATATCACTTCCACTCAGGCATGTATAAAATGAATAAAGATCAGGTCTGATAATTGAACTACACTGATGTCAGTCTTTTAGAAAATGAGCTATGGGTTATGGTGGATTACAAGAACAACGTGAGCACACCAGTATCGTGCTGTTATGAAAAATGCAGATATTATACAGACAAATGATCTTTCTGTTCTGCTCTGCACTGACAATGCCTCAACTGAGTATGTCACCAGTTTTTGGCAGTACTTCAAGAACCTTCTTACACTACTGGAGAGACTCCAGAGAGGTCTGGAGAACCTGACCTACAGGAAAAATTGAATGAAATTGGGCTGTTCAAATAAAAGATGACAAGACTAATTTGTGATATGACAGCAGTGTCGTATCAGTGCTGAACAAGTGAACAGTTTTTTGCCTGAATAGGACAAAAAGCAGTGGGCTAAATTATAGCTATCATAAACAAATCTGCATTTTAGGATAAATAACTAATGGCTAGTGAAATATTATAACAGATTATCCAGTGTATATAGTGAAGCCTCAGTGCTGAGTGTTTTTACGAAAAAAATTAGACAGCCACATCCTGCCAGAAAGGACAAAGTAATACACTTGAAAACTCATGTTTGATCTATTCGGTCTCAGGACAGTGAAAATCAGCCAGACTTTCACTCTAGGTAGTAGCGTATGGGGAGAAGGTGAAGGGACTTCCAGAGGATGTCGCTCAAAATAACATTAAAAACAAATGTGCTTGATAAAAAAAAGAAACACCTATTTGATAACCCACACACTTATTCTCATCACTAACTCTCATTGCTACTACAGTGGGAGTTTGTTTGCTTCTAATGTGAATATACCAGCAGCTCTAATTCTTCATTTTATTTTTTTTTAACACCAACCTGCCTATATTTTTTTTTATGAATACTAATATACTATGCCATCTAAGAGTAGAGAAGTTCCTAGAGTAAGAGGAAAGACAGAAACTTTTTCCCTCCTTGTTTAACCATGTGTGTAACAGAGAGTGTAAAATGACAGATTTAGGTTGGCTCAACAAATAAACCTCAACTATCAGAATAAAAGACTCAACCTGCAAAAATGCCAATTTGGTCATGTTTTTGCATAGCCATGGGGAATTTCAGAAATGTAATGAATAGTTTTCTGGCCTGTACTAGAGAGATGTTAATTCTTCACAAGAAAATATTTACAGCCTTGGGACAAGCAAAAATGCTATATGTAGTACTGCCTGTTACTAAAAATAATCTTTTTTCTTTTTTTTTTTTTTTTTTAGCATAACTGTGTTAAATTCCATGAAGACACAGATCTTCAATAAATACAGGATACTACAAGGGCCTATGGATACAGTTGTTGGAAAAGATCACCATTAACTGAAGATTATTATTTGATTAAATAGGCTGTCTGATGATCAGGCTTCCAACAGATAAACACAGCCAAGAATTTAATCAACAAACTATATCATATTTGCATCTATTTCACATTCCATCTACTTAGAGAAGGAGCAGATGCAGACTCAGTAGGAGTCAGAAAGAAAGGAATCAATAGGGAAATACTCTAGTAAGAAGAAGTTTCTGAATTTATAATCCAACCTTGACCTAAATATGGTTAGATTCTCAGTCTGTTAGTTCTCTTGAACTGATGAAATCTGAAATCCATTTTCTCTCACTCTAATAAAGTTCCTTTGCTGGTATTATTGGTCTAAATGAAATGCTGAAAGAAGTTCATTTTTAATTCCTTCTGACATATGCTAGCACAGTTGCTGCTCTAAATAACTATCTCTGTCTGGGGTTTATCTTTATATTTAGCCTACAGTTGGTTTATAAGGATTTGTTCCCCAAAATGAATAAATAAAGAGCTCAGTTTCAATCCATCTAGGACACAAAATTATCACTTGAAGACTCCTTTGTGAGGGAAGTCTTTAGACGCATGTAGAGGACAGAATCGTCCTTTAATATGTTGTTCATGGATGTGTATAGATTTGCACCAGAGATAGTTCAGACCACTTTCATAGAAACAACTGTGCAAGTTACAGCTGATTCACAAATAGCTGTCTACACAAACTTTCACCACTGCCTGCTCTCCTGGAAACTGCATCACAAATAAAAGATATAGCAAATGTCTCTTTCACTGGACAGTGCAGATAGATAGGATCCATTCCTGTCCTCTCTCCTTCTCCATTCCCCTTTTTTCCGTCCCAGACTTCAGTTTTAGTTTTGCAGCTCACTACTGAGTAGTTATGAATTAAATTTATGGGACTGATTAAAAACAGATAGTTAAAGAATTATTCTCCCAGTAAGGGCCTGTCAGAAAAAAATGAGGATCACAAAAAAAATCATGACTTGAAATAAGCAAAACATTTTGTTTCAGCATGTCATTAGTTAAATAATAGAGGAAGATTGGAAGTAACAGTCAGGAGAAATCTTAAGGAATAAACAAAAGTCATTTTAAAAGTCATTTGAAAATTTTTCTCTGAACATTGTGGAATTGCCGACAATATCCAGAAGAAAAAATCCCTGAACACTTTATTTCCCTCTTTAACAAGTTTATCATATTATTGTTGCATAAGAGTCAGTGTAATTCAGGAAGAAGGGCTTTGGAAATAACTTCAAAGACATGGAATCTATTTCTTTCTTAAAATATAGACATTGTTTGTTCTAAATTATCTTTTCACCTGTGGAAAAGAAGTATCTGCAGAGCATTTAGGCACATGCATATGTCCAGTTCTCAGGGATTTATGTGGGAAAATAGACATATAAAAATAGTGAAGGCAATATTCACCTGTAAAAACACGACAGTACCCTACAAATGTGCATGCATATGTGCATCTATAAAACTGTAAATTCATATGTATGCATAAATACAGGTACGCAAATGAGCATACTTTAATTCATAAAATACTTGTGCTAGCACACAAAGTTTCCTTTAGAAGCTTGTAAGTGTAATTACTTTATCTGGAATAATGAATTGTATAATTCCACACTTCATAACTTAAAGCATAGAAGGCATAGTGATCTAAGAATGTCAGATTGCTTTGACTTGACTAAAACAACAGAACCTTGCTAAATATTGTGCATTGGTCTTGTGAGGATTTTTTTGTTGTGGTGGTTGTTATTTAAATTTTTTAATTATTTATTTTATTTTATTTTATGGGGCCAGAGAAATTATGTCCTCAGCAGCGAATCATATGTGGTGAATGCATTTCTTGACTGTTTCTCATGGCAGGATAGAGAAAATTTGAACTCTTACTGTCTGTCATCTGTTCACAGAGCACTTGTATTTCTGACTGATTGGAAGTAAAATTTGGGGAACACATTGTTTAAAGAAGATTCAACTTCCTCAGCCAGTATGTAACTGCAGTGAAATTTCATTCACATAGAATTTGTATGTTACAGCCACAATCCATCAATGGCATGATATCTAGGCATCCTCCAAGATCAAGTCAACCTGAGTCAACCCATTTTAATCAAAGAATCCTCAGAAGGTGGCTCTCTCCTAGCATAGGTATCAGGAAAAACTGATAATGAATGTGTGGGCTAGAAACCAAAGAATGTAAGAAGTGTACAATGCATGAGATTAATTTTACCCTTAGTTGTCTATATGGCCTTGTGTCCCCGGTGCTGGAGTTTTCAGATAAAGAGAAATCCACTGAGACTTTACAACAAACAAATGACAATGCTTGTCTGCACTCCTTCCACGGGGAAGAAATATGATCTACAGCATTCAAGTTATTGCATGTGTTTGGTAAGTAGTCTACACATTTGCTTAATCGCATCCATTTATTTTTTTTCTTTTACTACTCGTTATTCTTTCTATCCACTTGTAATTTATCCTTTATGTCCAGAATGAAAAACTATGCTACGAGGGAAAATGATTTTGTGTAATTTCCTAATATTTTATATATCATATATATATATATCAACATTTCTTCATTCATGTTGTCCAGTTAAATTTTAAATGTATTAATTATTAAATTTTCATATTATAAATTCTCAAAAACTGTAAAATAGTCAGTTCTTTTTGGCTTATTTTAAAAAATGCAAATATACACATCATTGATTCTAAATAACTTGTCTTTTATCATTCTGTTTATTAAAAAAATAAATTAAAGGCAGTTAAGTTTTTCATGGTTTAGATGACCAGTCTCTTTCTGCTAATTGACCCCATCAAATATATAAAGAAATGGAAATGCTGATGTTCTTTAAATACCCAAATATTCTGTATTAATTTCTTCTGGAACTTTGGTATAATGGACATGAAATATTTTATAGTTACTGAAATAAAACCAATGTATTTTGGGTTTGTTTTTTGGGGGTGATTGCTTATGAGTAAGTAAATGTATGAAACAAAATTTGTAAAATATTGTGAATAATTTATAATGAAACATAAGGTAAAAAAATTTTTGTTAAAAAATCCATCGAAATAGCTGAAAATACTACTAATTCCATAACAACCAAGAGCTTTATGATGACGTGAGTATATACAGCACTTTCCAAGTGAACTCAGTAGAAATAATATTCCATTGTTTAGAAAAAAAGTACTGCCATAGAAATTTTCTCCTTTCAGAATGAAATGTTCCAAGCA
Source organism: Alectoris magna (assembly GCA_030625065.1). Taxonomy (NCBI): domain Eukaryota; kingdom Metazoa; phylum Chordata; class Aves; order Galliformes; family Phasianidae; genus Alectoris; species Alectoris magna. Next base: position 70,825,396 of record CM060560.1, read on the forward strand.
TATTATTTATATAGCTGTTTCAGGGAGTTCAGAGAACATACCTTTTTTTTTTAATTTATGCTTCTCTTAACAATAGTGACATTAAGTTGAACTAAATTCCATTTTAATTTTTTTCTCTTCTTTTTTTCAACCTCTCCCACACTGTAGGTCATCCTGATAATAGAAATATGATTTATTATTTTTTTTGCAAAGATGAATGAGTTTAAAATTTTAATTTTGTAAATTCCTGTCTGTATGTGGTACACTACTTAAGGTTTTGTCTAAAAGAGGAGAAATTATGCAGTTAAAATGAATGCAATCCTCATCTATTTATCTAGACTTACACTATACCTCCTTTCTCTTTAAGAGACATCCCAAAAGAAAATCATTTGAGGTACGCAGGGGCATATTAACTTGCTGACTCAAGATTTGAATATTACGTTGCACTCATTGACTACTTGACCTATTGATGCACTGAGGTACATGTTGAGATTAAACAAATGTCTGAATCTAATCAATAGTTAGAAATTTTCTGCTACATCAGGTTTGATGATGACTTTTCAGGCTGTACTATTTTCTTTTGGCAGGCTAAATAAGTATATTCATAGATCTTGTGTGTTTGACAAACTAATCACTGGAAGGTGAGATATACATCTTCTGCACCCAGGCTTCCTGTTACCTTCAGGCACTGGAGGAAGAGAGCTTCACATTTAATGCCTGACTACTTCTGTCAAAGCTGCCAAAAACCGTTTGATTAAATGGTTTAGGGAGTAATGCTCAAACTTATAAATATTTTTTATCACAGATGCCAGAAAGGAAATTGTTTAATTATCTTGTTTATTTTTAATAGTATTTTTTAATTTAATTAGAATTAAACACATATTCAGCTAATGTGTTGATCACAAAATTATGAAGACATAATAAAGAGCTGAGTTAATCACTTTCAACATTTAGTCAAAGTCAGAACAGTTGGTGGTGGTATATTATACCATTCATGGAGCTTGCTGTCATCATGGATAAGCTGGAAACCAATGTCTGAGGTTCAAAAAAGATAGCAAACACAGACAATGATCAGATAAAGTGGATAAACGTTTGCTAAGCAGTACAAAGAGAATTACAATCCCTCAATGATTACACAACCTATTCTCATTAATAGAGAACTGAATGAAAAATAAGTATTAAGAAAAGTACTCAGCCCTACACAACATAATTAAAAAAATTTAGAATGGTAAGTTCATTGATACTGGATACCCTCGTGTAATGAATTCTACTTTTTGAACTCTACACTTGAGGAGTTGTGACAGATTCAAAAGTATTTCATCTCTGTCATTTAGTCTTGAACCAGAATCAGGTACAGAGACTTTCATGATGGTATCCTGGCAATGTTATTAGTAATGATATCTATATCAGACAGTGCAGCTCACCAGGGTTATACTCTAGAATTTTCTGTACAGGAGTGTTTTAATCTTTCTTTATTGCACAACACCTCCAACACTGCTAAAATGAGTGCAAAGGAACACATCTATGCCACTGACTGCACTGGTAAAATACTTTTCAGCAGGACTGTCAGCTGAGAATAGATCATATTTCTGCTTCTACAACCGGTTCTGGATTTATATCAGCTTACAGAAAATGAATAAATATATTAATCAAACTCTGTAAGAGGAGAGGCTGTATTTAGAAAAGTTTATGACAAGTGTTCACTTACGTATATTTTGAATGATTTTGCCAATACCAATAAAAAAGTAACTTCCTATTCCAAATGGATTATACAAAGAGACCAGACCTTGGATAGGCTCAGATTCTTTGCCAGTTTATTTATAGCTATGGTTCTTGTGCTCATGGCCTTACTGTGGGATCTAAGGCTAGAATACTGTACAGAATGAGTAAGTTTTGTGGTCAAGCCAGAAGTATCCCTACATTGCTCTTTGAGTGACGCTGATGAAAGTCCATTAAGAATGTGTCAAATATGCATGGCACGTATATTACAAGAACACACTGTTTTAAATAATCTCCTGGAAGATGACAAAATTTGCGTCATTAGGTATTCCCTCAGGAATACTTTAAGGTCATGCTCAAGAGAATACTGTTTATTTACCATTTTAACAGAGGGTTAAATAGTTTCTTCTTGGAAATCATCTGTTGGCATTATTCAGTAATGCAGATCACATTTGCAAATCATAACACCGTGTCAAGGGATAAAAGCAATTTTCTTAGTTCATGAAATAAATCTCTGACACAATAAAAGCATTAACTCTTTGGAATGTGATGCTTGACAAACCAAATCTTTAAGGAGAAGTCTTTTATTTTCTTTCTCTGTACTTCCAGGAGATTATGAAGTCAAAAATTACCAACACAAAGAATTTGCTTTTAGCAAATAATTTTACTAGACTGGGAAAATCTATTCTTTGAGCCTTGAAGTTGTCCAGAAACTCAGATCAAATAATAAATATAGAAAATTTAAGGCAAACGTGCCAGATTATATCAAGAATGAGCTGCTGGGAGATTCATTCCCAGCTAGTAAGCTTAGAGAAAATATTACAATGTGTGTGGGTTTCCAGCTATATAGAAGTTCTTAACTTTAAATTATATGTTGATCTGTAAGTGTGTTTTCAATTAAATGGTATGTTCCTCAAGGTGCTTTTCCTGGGTGGTCTTAGAAGGCCAGAATTTTTTTTTAATTAGGAATAGGCTGGAAAGATCAGTCTTGAAAATAACTTATAAATATAAATTAAAAAATATTCAATGATATTACAAGTTTTTGCTCAATTAAAAAAAAATAATCTTAATTCTTTTGCAGATGATTTAATTGAAGGGATCCATGAATGCAAAGATAAATTGTAACAGTGTAATGTTGGTTGATAGTTCCTTTCTACCTCTTGATTTCATCCCAGCCCCTGGAATGAAAGAACCATGTGAATACTGTAGCACCATATTGAAAATAAATTAATTAATCCTACTGAAATTCAGATTTATTACTATGAGAATACAGGCAGTGCGTTACACTTTTTGGCTCAGAAAGCAAGCAGAAAAACTCTTGATTAACCCATAACTTAGAATCTAAATATATTTCATTTATGTAAAAGCAAGATTTATAAAGGTAATATATTTATAAATTTATAAAATTTATAAAATTTATAAAATTTATAAAGGTAATATGAGGTATCTGTTAAACAAAGACCCATAGAAAGTGCCTCTTATGAGAATCCAGTATGTCTCTTGATTAAAATTAGGGTAACAGGTGGTTATCAGACTGTATTTGCAGTGTTTGCAGAATGTAGCTGCTCATGCTCAGGGTCGATTGTGCCACACTCAGGTTTCTATGCAAAAGAATACAGTAGATTTGTTGCAAATCAAGGCTGATGTGTAATGACATTTTTCTAGCATGCACAATTTGGAGTCCTGGTAGACAACAGGGTGACCACAAGCCAGTACCGTACCCTTGTGGCCAAGAAGGCCAACAGTTTCCTGGGGTGCATTGAAGGAGTGTGACCAGCAGGGCAAGGGAGATGATCCTCCCCATCTACAATGCCCTGGTGAGGCCACATTTGGACTCCTGTGTCCAGCCCTTAATGTTAGCTATTGTCACCTGAAAAGGCAATGAACTCTCATCGTGTACAATGCTGCTGAAAAATACAATGGTAACTATTTGAATGATTAACTGTTGTGACTATTTTTAGCACAGCTTATGGAACTTCATTTCTTCCATTTTCTATTGAAAAGTGAATAAAAACTGTAGTGTTCATAATTCCTTCTGTAAAGGCCAAATATTTAATTGACCACAATGACATATGTCTATTTTTCATTAGCCAAGTTGAAGAAAAAAGAAGAATATCTTCTGTCTTAATATCTTATAAAACTCTTTTTTAATACCTTGTATAGCTTTGCAGAGGCCAGCTAGCCTATATCTACATACTTTTCCTTTCTGGAAAGTCAAGAAAATGAGTTTTTCTTTTTTTTACCACAGTTTGCTGTACTAAAACTTTAAAATAATGAAAACATATTGTTAACAAAATCATGCCTACCATTCTTGGCAATTTAGCTTTTTTATTTTACAGAACTAAACACATTTTTTACCCCTGCTTGGGTAAACATGCTTCCTTTTTATCAAAAAAGATGACAATGAACAATATTTTTGAATTCTGTTTTGAAGAATAACTGGATTAGTGGGGACATATTTTCATTAATCTTTCAGTGTCAACCATGCAGCAGAGATATATAGCTTATTTAAAATCATAACCTTTAAGTGATAATGGAAATTGTACCACTGATTTACCTTCACCATTTATTAAAACACATTGTCTTTCTCTTTGTCATTCCCCAATGTACTGAAGTACATTTTAAGCTGTTAAAAGCACATTGGTATACAGTTCTATGTACAGACAAAAATAATGTACAAACAAAGATAATTTTAAATAGCGATAAAAATGGATATGTGTTGTTACAATCTTAAGATATATCTTATAGAAAAAAGGAAGAAAGTAAAGGTTAAAAAGAAAAGTAAAAATAAAAATAAAAATGAAAAATAAAAATAAAAATGAAAAATAAAAAAAAATATATATTTTTTTAAATGGACATGTTCGTAGAATAGAATCATAGAGTCACAGAATGTTGCAGATTGGAAGGAAAGAGTTCTGTGTTTAAAGGCACATATCCATCCTCTTATTCCATACCCAGAGTTACTGTCTTAAGCAGGAAAAGAAGACAGCATTTCCTATAATTTACATATTTTTTCCTAACAAAAACTGTTATCCAGGGCTTTAAAATGCAAATGCAAAGTCTATATTCTTTAAAGCAATGACCAACTTAAAATGACACAGAAACTTTGTAATTTTCTTTTGTCCAATCCAAAAACTGTATTATAAAAGAAAGAAAAGAAAGAGAATGGAGTGTCTATTTTTCCAGTCTGAAATAATTGAAGCTTAAAATCACTTTGGCTTGCATGGGCTGCAATGAGTGAAGAGGAACTTCTGAAATTGACAGAAACTGGGTCAGGCCACTTGGCAGGCAAGAGATGCCTCCATGATGGTACAGGGCAGGAGGTAGGCCACATTACCAGCTGTACCAGGCTGCATGCAGATGATGGGCTGTGGGTTGGATATAGCTGTTTAAAACAATAAGCTGCCACCCGAAAACTCACTTTCAGAAAGTAGATATATTTACTGAAAAAAATAATTATTGAAAAAAAAAGAGAAAGAGAAAGAAAAGAAGAAAGAAAGAAAGGAATTTTAAATTGTCCTAGTTAATTGTAGGAGGAGTAGCAGTATAATTATGAAATATGATAAGTACCATGTAATCCCTGTGAGGCTGATTTTGCATAAAATGTAGCAGAAATATTATTTATGTATTGCTGATCTGCACATTTTCCTCATTTTGCAAAAGAAATTGCATAATAGCCAAGGTATTTTTCAAAAATGGGTAAAAAATAAAATGTACGATTGTAAATGTAAACATGACGTAAAAAATACATGTATGGTGTAGTAGTATATGTAACCAACTCACTAGCTTTAATTTGATCTGTTAAATATTAGTAAAATGTGAAAAGGTAGATATTAGAGCAAATATATTCCCCAGGGTTATAATCAGTCTTATGCAGTCTATGGCTCATATTTCCCTCAAGAACTGCAGTACAAGTAAGTGTTCAGTAAGTTTTAGTCTAGAAACAACCTATGGAGCTTTATATCCACTCCCACCTTCATCTGGCAGTTAATTGCCTCAGGGACTGACCTAGTTTGAAATCAGATCTAGTTTAGCTACATAAATATGGTAAGACTCTCATTCTGATTCACTTAGATAAAATGTGGCTAAAACACAATTGTCTACTGCACATGAACCAGGTGTCAAGGCTTCCACTGCAGGCAGTGGAAAGCAAATCTGGGATTCACTTGCCTTCATGTAGAAATTAACTGTCGTATCAGTTGCCTTAGTACCTGGGCCTCAGTTAAAACACTGCATTGTAAATAAAGATCCCAAATGAGGAATTATTTTATATAATCAGTCTGTCCTCCCATAAAATGTTGTATATATGCAAATCAAAGAGATCTACTCTTCAAAATAACATCAGTTGTATAGGGAATAAATAAAAATAAATACATATAAATTAAAAAAAAAACTTCTTTCATCAGAAGTTTGACTAGTGTTTTCTCAATGTATAGCATGAAAAAGTACCTCCTGCCTTTTAACTGTTGGTGTTCATTACTGCAATTCCTTCACAGCAACAGGATATTCAGGGAGAATGAAGTTCGTCCACAGTACAGAGAGGTAGACTTCCATTTTCTATGCATCCTAAAGGATGTGTATTTTTTTCCATTTATTAAGCTGTCAGGGAGCAATTGAATCACTTTTCAGGGTATTACTGAATAACTAATACAAAAGAAAAGTGTGTCTCATTTCGTCTTTTAATAACTGTCATAGAAAAAGAAATCAGGTTGTTAGTTTTCAGAGCAAGGATCTCATCTTGTTTCTGTGGCTGTATATGTAACACCTGATACTGAGAATTTTGATCTTTTCTCAGAATCTTAAGCTCTTTAAAATATTAAGCAAAATGTATACTTAATAAACTCTTGCACAAAAATGATTTATAATACAAAAATTAATGATAAAGCAAAGATCTGCAAGTATTGTTTGCCTTTTAAAGTTAGCTTATGAGTAAAATGTGATTTTTCATTGATGTTACCTTCTTCTAGAATCATCCACAGCTTAAAGCAAAGGAGGCATTTGCTGTTGACTCTACTTTCTGCGCAGAGTACTGAATGTAGAGTACTGAAGAAAAAAAAACCCACAAAAACAAAGAACAAAAAGGGGAATCCCAGTGAAAAGAAAATAAAAGTAAAGTTTGCAAACAAAGATTTCTTGCTGCAACATTATGCTCTACTTGAAAAGCCACTTCTGAATACGTTCTTGCAGGATTTCATAATGGCCATTTCAATGAGGAAAGAAGTGTTTGCTTAAATTCCATCAAACATTCTTCTTTCCCTCCCTTTCAGTCTGGCAAAGAGTAGTCATGGGTGATGTGAACTCTTTGTTCCCTATAAAAAAAAGGATTGCCAGGAGTCAGAAAATTTGTCTCAGATTTCTAATTCTTGTTCTGAGAGTAACGTTTACCTCAGATGATGTTTGAATAAGTTTCATAACCTTTCTGAAATTCAGTTTCCTATTTCTGAGCGAAAGTTTGGGTAAGAGTTTCCTTCATTGGCATATGGAAGAATTGATGAGGAAGAAAAGGGGGGTTTTACTTTGAAAGACTTTTTTATTTTCCTATCAACACAAAGTGAAAAATGAAATGCCATATGTGATAGCTATTTTTTCTTAATAATAAACTATAGCACACAGAGGATAGTGCAGTTTAAATTAAGAAGTGCAACTTTTGAGAACAGACCCTCTCTCTAGGGAAGAAATTGAGATACTATGCTGAAGTTACAAAGGAAAAGATAATGCAATGTACTGAAAGAAGTAGAAAATATTATTTTATCATTCACCTTAGGACAATTATTAGTTCATTAAAAGGGGGAAAAAAAAAAGAAAAAAGATAGCGGTCTAGCTGTAAATGTGTACAGACAACAGAAGTATTTTCTCTCCTCAGTTTACACTGTTCCCTCCTGAGTTCCTCCTAGTGTTGCTCTTTCACACCTGTGTTCCTGCTCTGTGTGGTGAAGAATATCAACATCTGACTTTCTTTGAATCCAGCTATTCTGCCACTTTTTTATTCAAAAGGCAGCTGGCTTCCTTTCCAGAAAAAGTCCATTTCACATGTCACCGCAGTGTGCAAGTGCAAGGATGAAAATCCACAGATCTGAGAACAGTTTAACTCTTCCTACTTATAAAGTATAAGCCAAAGTAGGCAATGATTAATTCTATTTTTTCTTTTTAGCCTAACCTCCCTTGAGTTATTAACTGTTAGAGGTTCAAGATGTAGCAATTTTTGGAAATCATAACTAATTTAAAATGTTCTTAAATGTCACATTTTTTGCATGCTCTACCTACACGAGTTAAGTGGACCTTCCATGTATAAGGAATGAGAGCTTAGAAAATCAGATTTATCATTCTCGAGGAAGATGGCCATCTCAGGGGGTGCTGCACATGACTCCAACCAAAGCACCCAGGGATGTCACCTAGGCAGGAAAAAAGGAGGATAAAAGAGGGATCAGCGACCATGAAGTTAGGTTTTCTGACATCAGATTCCTCACAAAATGATGCCTGCATGCTGAAGAAGAACAAAAAGGTGTCTGCCATTAGATCCCTCACTATGGAAGTCCTGCTTGCTGACGGACTCTCTTGGTCCTATTACCTGAATCCTGCTGCCTGCTCCCTCTCAGACTTACCCTGTGGCTTCTTCCTGGTACACACTTACTGCCCAAGGCCAGCCACGCTGCTGCTGCTCTCCCCCCCTGCGCTTTTGTCTTGGACCATCGGAACATCTTGCAACTGGACCACTGATGGATCCTGGTGGTGACTATCCCCGCTTTACGCAATTCTTGCCTCTTTCTATCTTTTCTATCACCTGCCTTTCCTTCCCTGTCACCCTAAATCATCTGTCCTCCCCTTCCCCAAATCCCTGATTAAGGTTTGTAATAAACTGGTCGGACCAACATTTGAACCGTTGTTTCTTAATCTCACACCGGGTATACATAAAACAAAGAACCTCCTCTCCCTCCTATAAATTGGAGGGAATTATATATTAAATTACATGAAAACAATATTTTCATATTTTGTATGGTTTTGCTAAGCACTAAAAGTTGTTTAAATATTGGAGTCATGGGGTATAAAAGAGTTAAGATGTAATTCCATTACTTGGACTCATATTTCTGACACTGTAGTAGAAGGCTGTTCTAAGCCCAAAGCTAAAAAACAAACAGAAAAAAATCACAGGACATGCAATGTAATATCAAGCAAAGCTCTCTTGTGACTTAGATTCCAAATCTCATTCAGTTATTCTGGAGCTGAGGAAGCCCCTTGGAGAGCATAATATTAGTGCTAGATCTATGAGGACATAAAGCAAGACTCTGAAATAGAATAATAGAATATCCCAAGGATCTTCAGGTTCAAATCCTAACTCCACACATGACTACCCAAAATTCAAACCATATGTCTGAGAGTGTTGTCCAAACACTCCTTGAACTCAGGCAGATTCACACCATGACCATTGCCCCGGAGAGCCTGTTCCTGTGCCAACCAGCCTCTAGCAAATATGATTTCCTAATACGATTTATAAACTTAAAAGGGTATTACAGAGGTCTACACTATAGATTCTACCCTCAGTTTAAAAAGAGAAAGTCATAGACATTTTCCTGAAAATAAAAATCACAGCCTGAAGTAACAGCCTTTATGTGATTCCATTTCCACTGTTCTTAGTAGAAAGATGTTTTTTTTAACATTATGATCTGAATGTCATCAAGCCAGAGAACAGTTTCTGAAAGGCATATCACTCAACAGAGGTGGGTTCTAATATCTCATGTTGCTTCGAGCAACACCACTTCCACCACATATTAGTAAAAAAGAGGTGGTCTCACAAGTTCACAGGAGCAGGCATTAAGAGTTCTGGCTCCTGATATTTTCTTAGAAGACAAGGAGAAATCAATAACTCAGACATTCTTTCAAAAATGTAGCAGACAACTGGTATTATTCATGGCTGAGATACAGATACAGTGCTATAAAAGACTCACAAGGTGAGCCTGCCTTTCTAAGATAGTGAAAGAATGAGTTCACAAGACATTGCGTCAGCTAATAAAGAGTTTAGAAACTGTCTTCTTCTTTCTCTTCTCACGTAACTAATCTTGCCCTAGTACCCCATTCAGCACATGGCTTGTATAATAGACTGTTGCATTCTCATCAGTAGGATTTGAAATTGTTTAGTACTGGCTTTATTGTAGAGAGTTCTCTAGTAATTTGGATTTGAAGTGGTAAATATATAAGCTACAATAGAAAGCCTAGACAAAAATATTGCAGTCAGTAGACATAACAGAACTAAAATGATCCTGTCAAAACAGTATTACTATATGCAAAAATTGAAGTTGCTGAAACAACATTCTGAAGCTGCTAACTCTATCAACAGCCAGAGGAAAAATGCCTTCATTAAATGGACTAAAGATGTTCTTTCTCACAGATTCAAGTTGCTTCCCTTCATATGCCACTGCCACCAAGACCGCAGGCACTGCTCCTCACTGTCTCCAAGAGAACGGAATGAAAACAATCCCAATGACTGAGATCGTCTTCAAAACAGAAAATGACATCATTAACTTTATTGTGCTGAAGACAGGGATCAACAAATATGGTAGTTTTGTCCAGGAATAGGTGCTTTTTGCAGATGTCTTATGTAATTTACAGCCAATCTGCAAAGAACCAAAACATCTGAAGTATTAGGATACTCTTATTTTTTTCACTAACATTAAGCAAACATAGGAGATTGACAAATTATAGAACAAGTTGTATGTTAATTTTTCTTCTACTGGATGCTCTATAGTCCCATAAACAGGAAGCGTCCCATCCTTAATTTAGAACTGGTGACATTCATTGTCCTTGAAGTCCCTGTAGGCCCATACTAGATCACAGGAATGGATGTCCATTACCTCAGGAAGTAAAGCTGGTTTAAAATGAAACAAAGACTTGAAGTTTGTTTTCTGAAGATATAACAATATCTTCACAGTAGAGGCGAGCATCCAATCTATGCTGTATCTTTCAAGAAACCTCTAGAAAGAACTACAGAACACAACTTTCCATTTCATTGTTCTTGCTCTTTTTTAAATCTCCTTTTTCTCTTTTATAAAATCTCAGTTTACTGTCCCAATTTCTTTAACATTCCCTTGGCTTCTATTAAATTATCCAAAAGGTTTATGTGCTTTCTTGCCAGGCAATTTCTCCTAAGCTCCCATGACTGTACTTTTAATAACACTGATACATTTCTCACCTTATTTCTTGTTCTACATTTCTTCTGGGTCTTAGATTTTTACTCAGAGAACAATGACTTATATGAAGTCTTGTTATCACTGCCACAAATTCATGTCAGAAAGCAATCAGCTTTTTTGCAGAATGTGTCCTAAAGTGTTACAAGACTGTCAGTGCCTTTATGAATAGTAGTTTAAATAACCTTGTACAACCTTATGTTGCATGCTGAAGCTGCAAAGAATTTTATGCTTAAAATCCTTTCCATACTATCATATTATCGTTTTTGTTTGTTTGTTTCTTAGCTGTGGGTTGCTGCCTGCAGATTTAAGATTTGTCCCAGTTCTTTTGCCATTAATTTGCTATGTACTGTTCCTTTGTCTGTCCCTTTCCTCATGTCTCATTTTACCTGGTGAGAAAAATGGTAAATGAAATATGGTCTAAGCTTAATTAAAATGTCATGTCAGTGCTCTCATGTCATAATCTTTTAAAGATAAGTCGTGAAAACTATTTATTAAGAATGACATTACCAATAAATTTGGAAAATCAGAATAAACTAAAAAAAGGCATGAATGACTGATATGATGAATTGTGTTGTTCCAAAAGTGCATTGTACCACAGTTCTGGTAGAACTGGAAATAATCTTGTTCAATTGCTTTCATTAGAAACTGTAACCACTGTCAAATTCTTTTTGTAAAGGAAAAATAAAGAAAAAAGAAGATAATAGCCAACATGACAAAATGACCAAGTAATTTGTTCATTTTGATTGAATAGTAGACAGTCAGACACCTATGCGCTAGTAATACCAGCAGCTTGTTTTTGAGGTAGCATAAGGTCATCGTGTTGGAGCAAGTAACAGAAGGATAGTGCCTATCCAGAAGAGCATCCATCCTAGAGCAAGCACTGTGTGGAATGTGAAAGTGAATAAGAATTAAATACAGCTTAGCAATCAGTGACTATAGAGACCTACAGAGCCACCATGTGCAAAATACTGAGTGTTTTGTATTGGTCATTAGGTAGCTGAAAAAAAATTACAAAAGTATTAACAACATAACTTTGCAATTTTCTTACAAGAAGTATAATCTATGCATAAAAACTGTGCTGGAAAAATATATATAATATTGTTTATGAAAAATTTGACAAATGGAGAATCTAGGTGACCATGGTTGGCAAGGAAGCATTTGACAAAATTTTAAATCTGTTTTGTTAAGGAAGCATCTGCTGTGAACTGGCTCCCTCACAAAGAGCTCTTTTAATAGCTTAGATTTGCCAGTGGCATGTGGTGTTATAAAAATTTATATGAATGTTCACCTAGTTGTGTGCCAGACTGTCACAGAAATTAGCATTGATTAATGTTGCCAGTGGGACTACTATTGATTTTCAAGCTGACTTCAGCTATCTATCCAGGGCCCCTCTTCAGTCTATGATGTTTGTGAAAGCAAGGGCTCTATAACATTCTTATAGCCTTAGCATCAATGCCAGTGGTACAATAACTTAATTGTTTCTTTACAGGATAGCAAATTCCAAAGGTCATAGGAAAACCTGAGCATCAGAAGCAAACTCAACACTGCATACTCAAACCAAAAAATGTCTTTGGTTTGGATGGTCAGTATCACAACGAGTAATGCAAGTGTTAAAAAACTATCAGAATCACTTGTCCAGCTTAGTATCAGATCATTAGTGAGATCACATCACCAATGAGATGCTGCTTACTCTCTAAAAAACAGGTTTCAGCAGAGACCAACTCTGCAGACTCAGATTTTGTAATGCAATGGGTCTCAAATTATAACATTTCAAGCTTCCTGTCCATCTCAGCAGAGCATGTTAATAGCATCAGCTTGTAGAACTCAAAAAGTTCTCTTAGGATACTGAAAAATAGATGCATATTCAAACTCCACTGAGCTATAGTGCAGCCCCACCTATCCTCTGATGAGGGACACATTTTATTGAATAATTTCCATTATCTATGTAAAGTAGATCTTCTTCCTGAACAACCTCAAATAATAATCTGGAAGGGCAGCTGTGTCTGTTTCAGGCATCTCTTGCTACTAGGAAATAAAAAGCCTCATATTTATGCACGCTTACATTGATGGACATGGAATAAAACCATTGAAGAAAACGTTGAACTCAGGAAGACATATTTTTATGCACTCCATAGCCAGGAAAGGGGTCCACATTTGAAGACTGTCATATCAATCTCAACATGAAATTCTGTTTCACTTGAACTTTTTGTGACTTTTGAACTAATGTTTATTAATTATTAAGTAATTTGATAAGGTTTTATGGCATCAGAAAAATTGCCTAGAATAAGTACGATTTAATTACAATTTATACAACCACATTTAAGAAAATAAAGAAACAGGTAAGTAATATCTTTAGGCTAAGGTTATATTCATGTTGCAGTCCGCAGCTCAGAGAAATGTCCTGTTCTTGAGCTAACTCTAAAAGAGACCTTTTTAAGAGTAACTTCATTTCAGCTGACTTGTGCGTAAAGTAGTATACAATACCAGGTAGGCTATTTTACAAACTTACATGAACAAATCAGATCTTATCTAAAGCCAGAAAGTTTATGACTGCTTGAGTTTCCTAAAATCAACTTTTGGCAGTAAAAATCCCATACTGATCCTTCACAGCTCACTGTGAATAATTACTGTACCAGTATGCTGGCATTTAGAAGCTCATGAAGGCTGACTTCACACAAGGTATCTTGTTCATCTGAGAACTGACCACCCTGGTTTTAAGATTTTCAACTATATTCACACTGACTTCTGACATTGCATATGTTTAATAGTAAAACACAGAAGAGTTAAATTAACATTTACATTCAAAATTGTAGGCTTTTCTCTTCAAAGAATAAGCTTTGGAAAGAAATAGCATCTCCCACATTCCTGCCAATATCACTAAGTAAATCAGAAAATCAAATATATCACTAGATTTTAAAGAAATATTTTAATATAATTTTATGCAATCATTGAAAATAAGTATGATAAACCTGAGTTCAAATCAGTCATAATACAGCAAGATACTGCACAGAAAATCTTTCTGCCACTTCCATTGAAGAGATCTTGTTTGGATGTGGCTAAGTATAGCTCTGTGCTACTAGGCAATAGAAGTATGGTCCTACTTATGTGAAGTCAGCAATAATCTCTGTATTTAGAATACTGCCTTGTCATTTTTCATGATATGGATTTCCAGTGCCAAGTGGACCAAGCGATGACCAGCCTGGTCTGATTCCAGAAGGGACCGTGAAGAAGGTTGGACTAAAAACCACCTAACATCCCTTATTGCCTGAATTACCCTATGTTGTAGTGAAAACTGTTATCTGAGTTTACAGTAAGTGTTGCAAGTCATGAAATATTAGAGCGTTCTGAACACATGTACATTTGAAAACAAATGGTTTGTATGAATATGTCTATGTGTACTGTCAAGTATTGTGTACGGGAAAAGGACAAATCATACTAGTTGGCATCAGAAAATGGCTGTATGCACTTTTTCTTTTTTGCTTTTTTCTTTTTTTTTTTTCTTTTTTTTTTTTTTTTCTGGTGTAGTCCTCACCTGTGACTTAATCACACTAAAAATAGTAATCATTTCCAATAATTTGACTTGAGTACAGTGTACTTACTTGCTCTGTTTTTTGTCTTAATGTAATTCCTGTACAAAGATACAATTTCCTAAAGCATAAAGAATAGTACTTGAAACCGTATTTTGCCAGTTTCATATCTTCTGTTTTACCACTGTGGATTAAGAATTCTCCATAATTCTTTGCAAAATACAAGAATTTGTTTGAAATCTATGTTTTAAGGTTTTGGGGATAATTTATTGTTTTTTTTGTTTGTTTGTTTGTTTCTGTTTGTGCCATCTTATCAGACAAGTATTATATATAAATGGAGAAGAGCTGATGTAAATGATTCCTTTTCACCCCACAAGAATCTAATCAATAGTAAAGTGATTATCTGCTACATTAAGATCTAAAAGATTTAATTCACTTCTCTTCAGTGTTAAATGTATGACTTAAACAAGTTAATTATCTCCACAATAGTAGTTTGTCTTTTGTACTGTTATCAACAACTGAAATCTGTTGTGTTCTGAAATTCCAACAGCAATTAAAATAACTGCTGTTCTGAATATAATTGTTGACTCACACCCAGTAGGTATTTTGTTCGATAGGCATAGCTGTATGTATCACCTGTGAAATGTGCTGTTTAGGGAAAGAGAGATGGTTAGTTAACACTGTTGTCACTTAAGGCCAAGATTTTTTTTAAAAGTAAGTAAAAATTAGGAAGGTGTCTTGTCTAATTCTTATTATAATAAGAACTTTTGCCTACATGAAGAAGATAAATATTCTTTAATTAAGAACTATTTAAACAGGCTGTTGCATTTGGTTGATAAAATTGCCGTGAAAGCTTTCTTTCAAACTTTGCAGACTGTTTATGGACAAGTCTTTTATTCTGTTTTCTCAGGAAGTATCAGATGGTTAAGAAAGTAAAGAGAATAGACTGCAAATTAGTTGGGGGGTTAGGGGAGGGGGCTGGAAATAAATAGGTAAAAGGATTGATGAGAGCTTGCCGAAAGCGAAAACACAACCAAATATAGCATACGATAGCATATGATATTTTCTTGTCTCCCCTAAGAAAATTTTGCTGTCCTTTAATTCTGCGTGACAGCATGTTTAGAAAAGTGTTAACTTCATTTACAAGTTGTCCCATTCTGTCTTGTGCAAAATTTCACTTAAGCCAAAAACAGATTTATCCTAGTTATTCTTTTGAACTGTATGTGTAGGAATATCATGATTTTTTTTTTTTCATAGAGTGTACATGACTACTAGGGTAAAGACACGAACAATGAGAAAACATTAATTCATCATAATTCATGCTGATTCCTAATAAATTATGTTGGCTTTGTCTTGGTTTCATATTTTACATAATTTCAAAATAGCAGTTTAATTTCCTGAGTCTTTGTAGGAAAACTCCACCTAGGGTGGTTTACCATTGGATAAATTCAAACTTGTGATGAAAAGAATAAAAGACTGGTAACCCTGCTCTTTGCAGCTCTCTCTCCCTCACTGGAGGTTCATGTTTCTTTGGTAAGAAAAACAGGGTGGTCATTGCTTTTTCAGCTAAATTTGAATTTTAACTCAGCCTCATCCTGTCACACAGCAGATCTGTAATGCAGTTTGTTAATAATTTTCTTCTTATTCAATGTATTCTCTTCCTCTAAAATTACCAGTGACTGACTTCACCAGCATAACCCCTGGCATGGTTTCAATTCACAGGAACTGTTCTGAATCCTCTGATCATTTCTCTCAAGTTGCCCTCACTTACCAGGAGTCAGATGTCTTGTCAGGTGGGAACAACTGTCATTTTTATACCTACAGCACATATTATGAGAAAAATATTATTTTTTAAGTAGTACTCAGGTGATGAGCTATGGTTTTAGACAGCTACTATGAACAGCTCAAGGTACATCTGGAAAATCTTCCAACTTGGGACAATATGGGAAGGAAAAAGAAACAGTGGAGATGTTTTTGAAGGAGTGGTGATCTGTCATCCTCACGTGCTGCTGCAGAATCAAGTGGTTCTCATTAAGGAACCTACAGGTTATACACTTGTAAATTCAATAATTTGGGTTGGGATTTGGTGTAATTCAATCAGACTCAAGGCCCACTAGCTAGGAGCCTGATTCTCAACTGCCAGAGAGGAGTGGGAAACCTGTCCCATGCAACGAGCATAAACCAGAGAGATGTTCTGCTGCTCCTGCAGAGCCCAGACACAGACAGTTCAGAAGTTCCTGGGGTAACCTGGAAGTTTACCAGTTGCCACTCCAGGTCTTGAAGAGCTTGTCTTATACTTGCCAGCTTTGGTTCTCACAGGAAGTAGAATCAGGTAAACGAGGTAAACATGAGGATGTCAAGTAGTTGATTTTGTTTTGGGGATATGATATGGATTTTACTTTAATCTTGCTTCTAGGTATTGCACTTGGCTTCTCTGTTGGCTACACAAATATTTACATTAGTACAAAATGATTATGTATTATTTTAATGTCATTACTCACAAATTCATTTTTAATTTTTTTACAGACCTAGTATAAAGGGCTACAACAAAGGCCAGGCTGTGTGGAAGCTATTTCATTGAGATGACATTATGTAGGAAGATGTTTCTGCTGTTATCTTGCATAGGAATTACCTATACAACACAGGTAAAAGTAAGATCACTTCTACTCTGAGAACAAAAAAGAAGTTTCAAGTTGACAATAGCACAGTATGGTGAATACACAGATGGAATTGACTGCTCTGGAGGCTTTGCCTGTTTTCCTTTATGCAATATTTTTTAACAAGTTGTACAGACGAAATATCACCTAGATCTGCATATAGTGAACAATATACAAAATATTAATTTAAATGGTCTGCAGTGTGTCCTTTCTAATGATTATAGAGTCAGCATGTATATTCATTCCTCTGGGCTTTTCAGTAAAAGGTAAATTGAGAAAATTGACCACTTTTGAATGAAACTTTCCTGATCCTCCCTTAAAAATAACATCTGACTTCACAATAATTAACATGTTATTTCAGGAATGAGAGAACTGAAACGAACAAATAAAATGTTTAAGCCTTATAAATCCCAAAAACATATCACATCTACTTTCTATCTTACACAGAACCTCTTAGCTGAAGGGGACACTGTATCCATCACCACT
This sequence comes from Alectoris magna, assembly GCA_030625065.1. NCBI lineage: Eukaryota > Metazoa > Chordata > Aves > Galliformes > Phasianidae > Alectoris > Alectoris magna. Next base: position 70,842,946 of record CM060560.1, read on the forward strand.
GCAGCTCCTTACTCTCCTGACTGCCAGGACTCACTGCCTCCACCTCTGTCCCACATGTAACACATCAGCAGTTCCTACAGGAATAGTAGCCTCCTCCCAGTTTACACTAGAATTCAGAATCATCTGGGCAATCCCACAGCACAGGCAGGGAAAAAAAGGGCAAAATCAAATATAAAAGCAGTTTGACCAGTCCAAGTCTTGAAATACAATACCGAAAGTGGACTTGCACAAGGGGAAAAAAAAAAATCATATTAAGTGGTGGCTGCACATTTTTCCTTGTTTTCCCTTTCTTTTAAACACAGACAGGCACATATAGTTAGGACATCCAGTGACCCAAAAGACCTCTAATAAACCTACTTTTACTGAATTTTGACAGAAATTATGTCTGTATCTACCTAGATGGTTTTCGTCCTGTGAACATTTATACTTTTTTTTGTTCTGCCTAGTTTTAAAATATCTCATTTAACTTGCAAGTCATTTTCCTTCTCTATTGTAAAGGAGACATATAAATTTGTTTTTCCACAAGGGCAAATACACACATTTCATTAGATCTTTTTCATTTTTACAAGTAGTTTTTACGTGATAAAGCACATTTTGATATAAAACAAACAATCAAATAAGAACAAAAAATCAGGAGAAAAAAAAGTAACCTTCTTGTTTTTATCAGTCATAAAATTGTTCCGTAGTACATGAGGGAAAACAGATATGGAAGAACTTCATACATTAAAGAATGCATTTCTTGTACACTTTACCTCTCTCTCAATAGGGAAAACTCCTAAGCAAATACATGCATTTTGTGTTTTATTGCTTCCTGTCTTAGTTTATTTCTAACTTCTCAATAATTAATACTACTCCAAGACTTTCACAAAGGTAATTATTCGGAAACTATCTTACAATAGAAAACTTATACAGATATCAATAAAACTTTACTGAAAGAAAGATTAGCAATTAAAGACCCAATTCAGCAAAGCATCTAATTAAACACTTACAAAAACAGATATTTAATCCATACACTCAAGTGAGATTTAAGCATGAGTTTTAAAGTAAAAAACAAATAATACCAGAGTTCCTACAAAATGATAAAATAATAGTATGCTTGTAAGGAAGATAAAATGGAAAATAAAAGAAACAATTAAAAAAAACAAACAAACAAAAAAACCTTCCTAAAATTTTCAGCTTTGCTCAAGATACTAATGAATAAATACAGCTAAGGTACTTGGGTACGGTATTATTGTTTGTTTCATTTTCACTGCAGTAAATTACAGGAATAGGATAAAATATCACAAAACTGGGAAAAGATCTGAATCCTTCTCCAAGTTGACTAAAATTTGACTATAAGATTGTTTCAAATTTTGGAATTGCACAAATGTACTCAATGGCAACATTTTGAATCAGGACAGGATTCATTTTTGGGGTTAAGAAAAAGGCATACTATGACATACTGCTCTCTTCCAAGGAAAAAAAAAAGATTTATGAGTAATATTTTGAAGTGCTCAACCACTTTAAAATATGACAAGAAAGTACAGACAGCAGCATCGGTAAAGCATTGCAATGCCTGGAAATTCGCAACATTATTAGTGTATTAACTTGCTAAGGCTGAAGGCAATGAAAATGTCACAATGAACTTGAGTCTAGTCAGTTTGGCTTTACTTTTCAAACTAATCTATGGGAATCCATGTATTCAGACTCTTCCTGACACCAGCTTTACTGTATACTAACCATCTGATTTACCTACATGCCACGAGGGAGATTTTGCAAATGCATACTCTTGTTTTAAGACTTCACTAGTAGGTGGGAATTCAGGCCACGAGGATAATTACAAAACTAAGGACAAATGTTCAGATTTCTTGCCAGATAAATGTTCATTATTCACATACAACTCATAGAGAGTCTAAACAGCTTGTATCACAGGGTGACCAGGCACCTAGCTCATGCTTCTTTCATATCAGATATTTGATGTCTCTCATTATAAAAGCTTTGCTGGCTGCAACAGCAGATTTGTCCATATGTTGTATTTTATAACCTGTTTTACTTTTATTGCCCCCTGAGACTACTAAGTACGCAGAGAAGGCAGGGAATGCTTTCTGGCTGTTACATATGAAGTCTACAGACACTTCAGAGGCTCCTCAACAGCCCATCTCACTTTACAACAGCTATAGATGGAAAACAGCAACCTCTCTATAAACTTATCTGTAAATAATGACCTCCGTATAGTTGAATACCTTAAGGAATATTAGCTCATTAGCGAAGATGTTATACAGTATCATGTATACAATACCTATATTCAGTGAATTCTTAGCAAAAAAAGCTGTGTTGTGTTTCAAGTAACACAATTATATTCTACATCACTAATAGATCAAAGAACAGTGTAAACTGTAATGAATGTTCAAGCTTTCCCTTGAATAGTTAAGGAAAATATTTATATTGTCCCTGGTCCTTTGTCAGCTGTGTGATAATGCATAAAAGAATAAAGCTTTTCCCTGTTTAAAGATGAGTTCATTCTGAGACACAGTAAGTGCCTGTAGCTCCTATTATAGACGTGGTTTAAATTTGGTAAGCAGCTAAACACCAAGCAGCCACTCACCTACTCCCTCTGCAGATGGATGGGCATAAGAGAGGGAAGGGAAAAGGAAAGGGGAAAAGGAAAAGGAAAGGGAAAAGGAAAGGGAAAAGGAAACGGAAGAGGAAAAAGGAAAAGGAAAAGGAAAAGGAAAAGGAAAAGGAAAAGGAAAAGGAAAAGGAAAAGGAAAAGGAAAAGGAATGGCTGGAAAGCTGCCTATCAAAGAGGGACCTAAGGTTGCTGGTTGACAACCAGCCTGTATTTGATCAAGCTGCCAGTTATCTCATTGCAGTTATTAAATACATTCTTAACAAAATATGTTTCAATAGCAGGGTGTTTTTATACCAATATAAACTAATATATTACACATATAAAGTATGGACATGAATGATTAATATGTGCTGATACTCTGAAATTTGTTCTTTATTGGTTATCCTCATGGAAAATAGAGAAATGTAAAGTCCCCTCTCAAAATGTGCTTTCTCACAAAGCTGTATGGGAGAATGAATCTAGAAAGTTAAGCATCTGAAAATGTTTATAATAATCAGAATCATATAATATATATATATATATAAAAAATATAATATATATATAATATAATATATATACTATATATAACCTTGGTCAACATGCAGATTGAATTGAAAGTTAACACCCGGTTTACACTTGTGGTTCCTATCAATGCAATAATCTTGTATTGAAATATAAATTCCCTAAGAAATAATAGGGGAGGCGAAGTTTTAGGCATTCCTCAGTCATTTACTTCATTTTAACCTCTGACATTTTGCTATTGCACCTTAGCTAGTTCTCAGTACAAATACTAAAAGATAAATCTAGAGATCTATGTTCTTCAGCCTTCAAAACTAATTTTGTTTTTTTACCAGTAGTTGATAACTTGCTATTTTAATTAAATTCTTCATTACTTATGTGGACCTTTCTCATAACCAGTTTTACATTCATTAGTTTTTCTGTAGTATATTCAAACAAAGAGCAAGGAAAAGTTTGGAAACAAGTTATAACTATTATCTCTTAACATATTGCATGGAATCCTGTAATGAGTATTGTGCTATTTACAATCTGTTCTTGCTGTTCTGATCCATTATCATGTCTTGTCATTCAAGCAGTTTGCTTATCATAATCCTCCAAATGAGCTCAAATTCCATTCATATCTAACTAAAATAACATACACAGCACTTCTGAGAAATGACATCCCTCAAACTGTCTGATTTCCCATTACTAGGAAATCATCTCTAGTTTTTTTCTAATTCGGAACTATTTGCAAGAACTCCTGAATTCCAATGCTTTACAAAAGAACACTTAAAATGTCTGGAGATGTAACATTATCATTCACGAAAGTAAGTCAATGTCATTACAAGGTATATTCCAAAAGTGAAATATCATTAGATATGCACTGGAAGAAAAAAAAAAAAAAAAGTCTGTATATAGGATATGACAAAAGGAATCCACATTAATTTTGGAAAATTAGAAGTTTTTTTTTATTTTTATTTTATTTTAGGTTTTTTTTTTTTTTTTTTCCAGTTTGAGAGCGGAACTGAAACAATACTAATGAGCAACATCTGCACCCATTATGGAATCTCTATTTTTTTAAACAAGCACATTCACATTAATGAAAGAAGTCCTTTTGAATAAAACTATAGCTGTAATTCAGATTACCAGATAAGAAGTCACTCTTCATACCTTCCATTTCCTTATCTTCCTTCTTTTCTTAACTTCTCAAATCTTTTCTTCTGTTTAGCTTTTATTACTTCTGTTATTTTATTTGTTTCACTTAAAACTAGAAGAAGCTAGTGGGATTTTCTAGTCTGACTTCTTGCACAGCAGAGGACTTCATGCTTTTTGGACTTATCCCTTTACTGATCCAAATGAGTTTTACACATCAAAAAAATCTACAATAAGTTTCTATATGTGTATTTACTTGACAGTCCACATGAGTTTCAAAGAATATTCTGCCACATTCTTCAGTCCAGCAGAGCTTCTGTCAGTTTGTTAATTCCATAACAGAAACATGAAGAAGCTGTTTCTCCTCTCACAACCAATTCTACCAGGAATAAATCCAATGATATGTGAGATTATCAAGTAAAAGCAAAATTTGATTTCATGGGTTTAAGACACAAATAATTACAAGAAGATTCTTAAAAATTATTTTTAATGTTATTTTTAATCTCCGATTTTAAAGAATTCTTCTGCATTTATACTCGAAGTTCAGTATTGATGGACTTCATATAACTTTATGACAGTTTAAAGAACATTCATTCGATTAACTAAAAGAAAGAAAGACACTTCAACATGTCTTTTTTTTTAATTCTAGTTTAGAATCTTCTTTAGGTGTCCTGTACAATTATTTTTTGGAGAGGAGACAATTCATTCTATATCCATTAGGGCAGCTCCAGAAGTAATGCCTCCTATTTTACCATGTTAGCCCACAACATCAGAGGTAGATGTTGATGGTATGGCAGTAGAGCCTGAACCTTCCATCAATATTCTGTTCAATTTTGTTGCTAAAACTAGTAACTTCAAGTCCCACAATTTTTTTTTGTATCACGCATAGATGAATTCCTTTCACAGACTGTTACTGAGATGGATGCAAATGGGAGTCAACTGTAATTTAAGAATCATTGTTAGTCTTGTGTGTCAGGTTACCTATCAAATTTGACCCAGCTATTTGTATCTGCTGGAAAGCATCAATTATTAGTTGTGTAAATCACCCTAATGAATATAGATGCTGATGTTATTCACATATGTTTACATATCTGTAAAGAAATTAATCTTTGAAAGCTGGTTGTGGAAATTCTTTATGTAATCACAGATTTCCCACTCTGTAATTGACTAGAATTGATCCAAAAAAAAAAAAAAAAAGCTTTACATTAAAATTAAGTATTAAAATTAGTAAAATTAATTAAAAGTAGTAAAATTAAGCCTATTTTACTGATGAAATTGAAAATTAAAATTTCCCTGTATAGTATGTTATTATTCATTGAGATATACATGTTGCCTTTTAAAAATTAATCAAATTGTTTTCACTTTTATATAATGTATCAAAGTCAGAAAAATGTGACATTTCTCCTCAAACAATTTCAGTAAGCACTGGTCATAGTCACAGTGAGAAAATGCAAAAAGTGAAATAATATGCTACCCTGAACAAAGAAAATTTTCAAAGCTTATCCTCTATTATTTTTTCTTTTCCCTTTTTTTTTTTTTTTTTTTTAAATCTAGAATAATAGAGAAATTTTGACCAAACTTTGATGTTCAGAAAGTGTCAGTATGTTAACTGTTCAGACAGCTGATATCTTAATCCTTTGTCTTATTATCTTTAATTTTGGGTATACTCATCTTCTCACTGTATAATGAGATTTCCCTCTGCATTTAAACTAAATCAAACCATCCCTCTATTAATCTAAAAATAAAATTGTAGGTGACTAAAGTATAATTCAGGAAGCTTTTTAATGTGACAAGTATCAAAAATAATTTCATATATGTTTTTAGACAGAAACGGACAGCTCATGAACTACTTTAGAACACAAATGCTACTACTTGAAGTGTTGCATGTTTCTCACCATTCTAACAAACAAACAAACAAACACAAAAAGAGTCATGCTGCGAAAAAACATTATGGCAATAAATTAAAAAAGAACTAATATCATGACGGATAATTACGAGCAAATAAGGGATCATAACTACTTCCACCTGTGAGAGGGCAAAGACACACAGGATGATTGGATATGGTAAGAAATAGAAGGTGAGGAAATGTGCTTACTTGATTATAGTCTACACCATCTCTCTTAAGATACATTTAATCTAGAAAATGATATACTATTTCTTTATTCTTAACAGTGTTTTTGAAATTAAATTCATTTGTTTTGTATGGCTATGCAATATATAAATTAAGGTTAGTTAATGTAATTTTGTTTTCAACAGGTGGATTCTAATTGATTTTTTTGGTTGTCTTAAGTAAACGACACATCATGTCAATTAAACAATAAAATTTAAAGATGTCCTTGTAATGAAGACATTCCTTAAAGATAAAAGTAGTTGAGAAACTATACTTAAGATAACACTGCTTGCTCATGTTTTAATGTGGAATAGTTAAAAACATGTCAACATGGAAAAAGAAGATGCTTAAGAAAATCTGATTATCCATTAGTTTTCTTCTATTTTCACTTTTGCCTGTAGTCATCTCTGCATAGAAAAATTCCAAACAGAACAATTTAGAATAAACTAGAGTAGAAAATGCTTACCCTACATGGAAAATGTATTTCTGACTACAAAATATTTTTTTATTCATTTAACTGTTTAATACTTTAATTATGGTCTTGGACTCACTGCTACCTTGATTCAGTAACTTTTTTTCTTTTCTGTAGATAAATTCTTCATCTAAAATAATTCCAACATTTTCTAAAATAGTTAAAGGACTCTGTATTTATTACACAAAGCATGAATTCAAATTTTTGCTTTGCCCTTTGTAATCATAACACATCTGTGGCCATTTTCTTATCTTGATTAAAACAATCCTGATTTTATTCTTACCTATGAATACTTAGGAAGCTTCAAATTTATTAATAAGAATATAATAGCTCTGATGATATCATTAATAATAATACTATCTTCTTTCTTATACAAACAGTGTTTACTTTTCATTCTAATTAAAGTCCACAGTCACAGCCAATTCCCTTTTCTAAAACAGCAAATTGCTCCAATCATGAGACAACTCGGCAAATTAATCCAATTCTATAAAAAGACTAGAAGTTTAACCCAGCTAAAAGCTTCTGTCTGAAGTAAAGACTGGTTGCATAAAAAAAAAAAGAGTACAAGCAATAACGCTGAATCATTTCCTAAACAGCCAACTATGCTTCTCTTAAAGTGTCTGAGGGCTGGTGGTCAAAAATTTCTGGAAAAGATGAAAAAGTTAGACCTTTACAGAAATAGTTAGACATCTAAAGTTCTAATTTCCAGATTTTTTGTTCAAGACAACAGCTCCTGCTAGAATAAAAAGGGTTAGGCTTGCTCTCATTGAGAAATGAATAATTTCTGCAATTTCATAAAGGATTACTTCGGCCATGGTGGGGGTTTTTTTTTGTTTGTTTGTTTTACATGCATATTCATTATGGTGATTAAGTGATGCATTGAATGTACATCCTCTATAACAGATTATTTAGTGGAAAGCAGTTTATTCATCATCTCTGAATGAAATCTCCATAACTGAAAGAGAAAAGGGTTTTGTTTTGCTCCATTACAGTTATTTCTGAATCTTCATGATATGATATTTTACTCAAGTGTTAATTTTGTATGTTGAAATATGGCCCATTATGAAGTGCAATGAAGGAATTACTCTGGAACAAATAAAGGCTTCCTCATCCCTTGGAAGGCTCAAACAATTTAGATGTAGAAAGAGACAGATTTTTACACCTGTGAACATTCAAGACAGGAGGAAAATGGTATCTTATGATGATGATGACTGCTAAATTTAAAGGAAAATCATACATGCCTTTGAGAATTTCAAATATATTTCTAAGTGATGGTGTGAATGCCACTGCTGCAAAAGAAGTTGCTGGTTTGCCAAATTAGATGACAGGGCTGTTCTGAACTCTTACTTCTGAGGGATTGTCTTTCCAAAAAGCTTTTATAACTCTTAATATTATTCTTCTAGCCTCCAAGAAGTGCCTCTGTCTTTCTTTTACTAATCACTTTTTGCAACATTCATTTTTCTTTTCAAAAAAAAAAAAAAAAAAGTATGAACATAATACCAGATGTGTAATATTTCTAACAATTGCTGTCCACAAGTGCAGACATTCAAAGAGGACCATTGATCATAGAATCATAGAATCATAGAATAGGTTGGAAGGGACCTCAAAGATCAAGTCCAACTGCAGCCTAACCATAGTACCCTGATGTATAATATAATAATGCCCTCATGCAAGTAGATTTATTTTTTATCTTTTTATCTTTTATCTATCTTTCTTCTCAAAAAATAATCTAGTATAGATGGGCATTAAAATTTGATTCATATCTGGTTTTATTGACTTCTTAGCACACACAAACCAGATGAACCACTTGATATACATATATACTTTAAGTGGCTTTTACAGTTGTGATGGATGCAACACATTCCTTATGTTCTCCCATAACAACTGGGTGAGAAATTACATAATTCTTTTACCACACATTTCATGTAATAAACTTTAACTTCAAGCAAATGTGAGCTATAAAATTCAATTGATGAACTTGCCAGATGTTGTCACTTTCAGTGCTCTATACGTACTTTTCTTCTTTTAATACACTTTCTTTTTACTTTTTGACATATATTTTGAACAGAAATACCTGTCAAGTGACCAGCAGGGTACAGATGATAAACCCTGACATATTATTTTACTATACCTTATATGCAATAAAAGGTACAGAGAGAACAACAGATATATGCAGCACTTACCAAATATAGTAGTATCAAGGTACCACTGATAGACACTTATAAATAAATAGCAGTAGATTTTTTTTCTCAGCGCATCAGTCAGAAATTAATATACTGTAGGTTTGCATTCTGTAGGTGGCATGTATTTGCAACTCAGATATTATTCTTATTTAAAGATGCTAAAGGATACCAAGGTTCACGATATAATGCAAGAATATAAGAAACGGAGTCTGTGGAGGGACGGATTGTCTTTTTGACTCATTCTTTTTATTTTAATAAAAATAATTATTAAAACAAACAAAAAAAACACCACTCTACTGAGAATGCATATCATTCAGTGTTCTCACACACAGATGTTGAAATCTTTCCAATTGCCTGTGTACCAACTCCTAAGAACGGAAATGGAAATACTGAACACATTAGTAACATGACAGAAGTCTGAAGCATTTAGTGACATATATCAATGATGTCACCTCTGCATACACAGTCTCACATTCAAGGGAGAGTTGTAAGAAATGAACATATTTTCCTTCTTAATACAAGCTTGTGCTCAGATGTTTCTCTCAGAAAGGCTACATTTAAGCTTATCTTTGGTTAAACTTAATGAATTCCATATGACAAAAGTTGTGATTAAGAATAAACAGAATGCCTTCTTGCTGGAAAAGGTTATTACTGAGTAAATTATCATGTACTATCCCCAAAGAAACTCCTGGAATTACCACCAACAGGGCCTTCTTGTGAGACTTCTGGTAACTGTCCTTGATTCAAATCCAGTACTGCTTACAATAATTACAGCTTATTATATCTTCCACATCCTTTTTTGAATATTTCTTGTAAATTAATATTCTCCTCTCATTTAAGTCTATGGACAACTTATATTTTTTTCATTTTTTTAGTTTTTTATTTTTGTCAGCACTGTGCCTTATTTTCCCCTTGTCCTGGTTTCAGCTGAGAATGTGTTAATAGCAGATGATAGATGGTTTGGTTGTTGCTGTTTGTTGGTTGCTCAACCAGGGCTGGGCCCCTAGGAAGAACAGCTACTGCCATGATGGTGCAGGGCAGGAGACAGGGCAGAGCTAGGACACCACCTGAATCAGGCAAGGAGCTATTCAATTTGACTCAGTGTGTGGATGTGAGAGGTGGAGCTAATACTGCACTGTGCTCTCCCCTTCACAGCATTCCATTGTCACCTATGCAGTCAATGAGTGCAGCCATCTCATGAAAAATATTCCTAAATATCACATAATACAGTTGTAGGTTTATGATATTGTGCATTGTTAAATTTTGTGCATTGCTACAGCATTACTGGCTGTCCTGGGCCATATGCAGCCATCTGGCTTGTGGGTTGGACATGCCTGGTACACAGTATCCATATTTACATATTTACAGAAATGCCAGAAGAATTTTAATGTCCAAAGAATAATCGTTAAAGGTCTGAAATATATATATGTATCACTATTTGACAGCTTACAATAGTGTTTTTAGAAAATACTTTCTATAGAGGAATAAATTTCACATTTTATAATGAAAGCATATTTGCTATAAATCTGAATTGATTGTGGGCATTTACATCATACATCATAGGAAGGAATAGTAATAGTTAACTGAAAATCACTGAAATAACAGTTGAAATTACTAAAAGTAATCTAACAACGACATTCCTGTTTAACTGCTGGTTGTTGTGATGTACCTATTACTGTGGTGAAGAACCTTATATCTGTGTTCAGAAAAAAATAATGATGTTAATACTCAATTTTATTATAAAAGATCTTTCTGATAACAAAAAGTATTTTTGAGGAAATCCGTGACAAATTTTAAAAAAAAGAAAAAAGAAAAAAAAAAGCCAATACAAATCTAGTTTTCTTCAGTTCTCGTGTCTTTACTTCACCTCAAGATCTTCTATATAAAACCATTAACTGCCTCTGAATTATTCCGTTTAATGTTGTAGCAATATATTACTTCCTTAACTTGGACATTTAGACTCTTACGAAGTATCCCAGAGGTGTTGCAAATACATTTGACTTTTGCTCTTATTATCATCATTTCAACACTAGTGCTTTTAATCTTTAAAGAGTTTTCTGCATCTTAGAGCAGTGCCAAGTTACTGTACTTGTACAATAATGTCGCATTTATCAGTATACATATATGTTATAGCTTATCTGTAATTGTATCTTAATTTAGTTGGTTCACAAATTTGTATTTATTCACATAATTAATTACGTATATTATTACTTATACAGCATGCTCTAATCATCATTGCAGATAAAATAATTTTATTTTCTGCAAACATTTACAATTCTAGCTAAGGTTTAAATTGTCAAACCTCTTAATAAAATACCCTTAAATAAGAAAATAAGAAAAAGAAAAAAATGTATCTACTGTGTCTATTCTGCAGACTGCATATTTCTTCAGTGATTCATTTCATGCTGCATGTATACTTTTTACTTCATACGTAGTCTTCTCTATTTTGTGTTGCTATAAAGATATTAAAATAAATGGAGTTGTAGTCAAGTCAAGCTGGATTGATGACGAAGTGAATCAAACACAAATTTACACAGTATGCCCCTTAGAGAGGAATTTAGGCGTGATAGTCTAAAAGGATAATCACCTAATTCCAGATTGAAACTATGATGGTAGTTCTATTGCTCAGTTCCCCGTGACTCATGGAATAAAGCTTCTTCACCTCTCTTCCCTACCTCCCACCCCTAGCAGGAGCTGTGGCAGGTCATTGCCATGTGAAGCCCAACTTTTGCTGAAATTTTTCAGAGATAGGCCATCAAACATCTAGGATGAATGAAATTGAAGGTGAATTAATTTTCACACACAACCACAATAAATGGCAGGAACTAGAAATGACAAAAGATTTTAACAATATTGAGATAATTAGTCAAAGTAATAGTTTGATTACCCTGAATGTAAATACATTTATAATTCCAAACTTGCCCTAATTAAAAGCAAATAGGAAACACATCTATTTTAGTCTATAGCATTAATTAAGCAGACAGCTCATTCTGGGACTTTGTCATTGCTCAAAGTCCCTGAGCACTCCTTGAGAAAGCTAGCTAAGAGCTTTGCTTACTGACACTATAGCACATGTTTTTTTCCATGGACCAAGGCCTATACAGTCTATCCCTGTGCAGCTGCTCTCCGTTTCTTTTGACCTTCCACTGAAGGCTGGAAATTTCATCCTGCAATTTCTCCTAACAATATTTTCAAATGTAAGAGAGCAGAAGATATCTAGGATGTGTTTCATTGAACATATGGGTCATCTAACACCACCACTCAGAATTTCAGAAGATGCATAAATAGATACTCTAAATGCAGAGCACTTCAAGGTGAATTGAAGATCATTCAAAAAGTTAATGGATCCAAAGAGACAACTAACAAGAGCTACAAAAGCATTTGGATCTCCAGGTTTTTTTCCATTTTGATGATATTTAAGGCCCTAAAACCTTAATATGCCTGAGACAAAATTCTCCTGAGCACTTCTAATGGAGAACATGGAAATTTTCAATTATTTGAATTGGCTAAATGTTTCTTCGTCATTGCAGAATATATCACTGTAATTTCCCTGAAATACAGATAAATCCAGCTTAACGTCTGTTTTCGTTTCTTTCTCTGGTGCAACAGACTTTTTCACACATAAAGCATGTATTTGGCACGAGGAAGATCCAAACTGTTTAGACAGCAGATATTGAATCAGCAGGAGACATATTAATTACACATTCAGAAGTCATTACTTCATTTCTGATTCATGCTCATGAACATATTTATACAACATTTATCATCTAAAATGCAGCTGTATAACATTGATCTGATCTGCATATGGTAAACATTTTAGGCAGATATATATACACATAGAAGTATATCATTCTATCTTAGTGGGCATTATGTCTTAGTAGCCTTGGAGTCAAAAAGATCAGTGGTCATTCACAGCTCTTCCAATAAACTTTTTTATTCTTTTTTTCTAACTCTGACCTCGTGGCAACACATTATAGCTTTTGAATGATGTGCCTAGAATTGGAATTCCAAAAATCTAGCAAAGTCTTGGAATAACAATGTGGAGCCTACAGTTACAACATATATTTGTTTTCATAGGCGGCATATTCTTTACACTGTAACAAAAGGTCTTTGAAATGCTTTTTCAAATGTGGATGTAAATAAATAAGAGCAGCAAATAAAGAGGAAGCTTCTTTAGCGTCTGATTCAAATTCATCCATGTTGACCTAACAAATAATAATCCAATACTTTAATCTCATATTTATTCTATATTGTTTTACTTTTAACAGGTGAGAATATGTCACATTCCTGCAAATCTATGTGAAACACACCTACATGATGGTAGATGCATATAAAACATGTTTTCCTAAATCCAGACAGCCACTGCAGGCTTAAATGTATTACGTATAGCACAAGAGAAGACTATTTACTGAAATTTTAAGATAGTGTATAACAAGTCAAAATTTACTTTTGGAAGTTCACATGATTTGAGAAAGTAGAAACTTGGTAAAATTATAAGGATTAAAGGGTAAAAAGGATAAAAAATGTCAAATCATAAAATCTTATTTTGAAATAGCTTAAGACTTCTATTTATTCATTTTTTTAATATTTTGAATTTTCAAACTTGCTTGCTTAGTCTGAATACAAACAAAGGATTAATTTTGACCTCATCTGCCTCATATCTTACCCTCATTTCTATTTAGTATGTAATTTCAAGTAATATAATGGATGGAAATATCTAAGTTTTAATCAATAACTTGGTGCTTTAGATTTGTTCTTAGTTGTGGAAAATCTAGCACATTTGTTTATTATAATGCATTATAAATACTCTTGTGTAAAACAGTAAGTATATTTCCAATGCATAAAATTTCAGCTTTGGTATTATCAGGTTTTCTTCCAATTGGCTTTTAGACATAACCATAACAGATGAGATTATATGACATAACTGCCATATGGCAAAGTGGTTCTTCAAAGAACAGTGAGTGCATAAGGGAAACGGTAACAGTTTAAGTGATTTGACTTTGACACATCCCCGTCAGCATGGGACTCTGGGGACAACAGGAGATGTATGAATGTCAGAGAAATGTAGAACAGAGAAGAAAATTGTTGAAAGGAAAGGAGAGCCAAGAAAAGACATGGCTGTCTTTACAGACCTCACAGCATAGGGAGGGGAAAGGGTTTCTCATTTTCCAGTTAATTGCTCTCACTAACTAAGAAAGGGGTATAAAATGAAAAGAGAATAGCAAAAAAATGCCCTCTCTATACTTCCCAAAAACTACCTGAATTCAAGACTTAGCAAATGAACCTTGCTGGTGAAAGAAGATGATTCAAACTATTGTTGAAATGTAGTAAAGGAAAACAGAAAGAAGTCATTGGATCACTTTTGGAGGATTTAGACAGCATTTAATTAAAGATGCCTATGTTTAATTCATTTATCAGGGTGTGAGGGAAAATTAACAAGCCAATGTGAAAATATTTAAGTTCCACAATATGTGAAAAGAAAATGTGTGCAATGCTAGCCTGAGAGTTTAGAACTAAGATTACACTTTTCTGTTTATTTGCATAATTCCTAGCAAATGGTATAACAATTTTGTTGTAAATTCTTGTCAGTCACTAGAGTATGAGTAAATAATGATTTGAAGTCCAAAAAATGCTCTTTTCCTTCCTATCATTCAAGTGTGAAAATTACTAAAATAGAGACAAAGACTTTATACATCATTTTCTTCAGGGAAAACCCGTGTTGTGATTTATTTTCTCCTGCACCATTAAAATTACTCCCATTGTAAGAGATTCATCTAAAATATGAGTTTAAATGAGCAGAATACCATCTGGTAAGTTTTGTGTCAATGAAAAGCTGTCCCAGAGACTTCAAAATGCAAGATTCAAGAGACCCACTAATGTCTGTCCTCTACACAAAAGAGAAGGTGGTCTTATGAATAGTAACTTGAAAGTCTTTTATCTCTAATGTTAACTTAATGACTTAAATATTTCATCTTATTGCAAGAAATCCAAGTCAGTGTAATCCTGTATCATGCTATGAAACAAAGCCCAGCCTTTTTTTTTTAGAAGATGCAAGCATTTTTGATGTGAACAAGGGACTTGAAGAGGGTAAATATGAATCGTGACCTGACATCAGCAAATGCTTTTATTCATTTGAAACTAATGCTAAGCTTCACTTAACCATCATATTAAAAGAGTTCTCGTCATAGTAGGACACTTACTCTTCATGAACATAATGAAGTGCTCTTATCTTTGAAGCACATCAAAGCATTTCTGAATGAGAATGAAAGAAAGTCTTTGCAATGCTTTCTTCTGCTACTGAAACATAGAATTTTAAGGCGGCATATAACATTGTCCCATGTGGATGTTCAGACATAATGGACAGATTTATGTATGGTAAAGCTAGACTGATTCTTCGTGTTTAAAATTCTGTGTTAATAAGCAAAAAAGTATAATGTGTCATCTGGTTACATCGTGACCTACATAACAGTTTCAATTTAAGTGGCTCCCCTGAATGCTCAGCCAGTTTGCACTTAAAAAATGTGAGGGAATTTTCACAGAACTCATGAATGTGAAATATTCATAGTAAGACAACAGCACAGCCATAAGAGCCTTTGCCCTCATTTATATTGGCTTCTGCTTCTATTCCATTGACATTTGTAATCATTAAATGAAGTTTCTTCCTTTCCCTTGGTCCAGTTCATGAGAATATGATTCTAGCTCAGTATCAGTGTTATTTTAATGAAATTGTTATTCATTGGCTAGGGCCTTAAGGGCACCAATGGGCCTTAGTTGGTTTAATCTGCCTTTCCAGGGATCCCTACTCCACTCCATGGAGCGGAGACCAGAGTCATTCTCCAGGCTGACCCACCTCCCCACCATCACTGCTGTAGATGTGAGGAGTATGCAGGGGGCATCACCACATAGGATGGTTCATGTTGGGCCAGCATTGGCACTTAGGCAACCCCTATCATACCCATCTGCCCCTTCCCTGCCACCCCAGGCTGCCTTGGCTAAGGAACCATGGTTTATTCCTGCTCTGTCAGGTGTGATCCTTGTGTCTCCTTGTGGGAAGGAGGCACCAGAGCCTGAGGGCAAGAGCCAACCCAGGGATTCTTGTGGGGCTGTAACAGCTGAGATTTAAACTACTTAAAGAATAATCACCAAACACAGCAGAGAAGATGATTTATTGAACTAAAATATTGTAAAAGTGAGTTTTGTGTTTTAACCTTGCAGGTAACTGAGCACCATACAGTTGTTTGCTCACCCCTCTTCTTCCCAGTGGGATGGAGAAGAGAATCAACTAAAACAATGTAAAACTTGTAGGTTGAGATAAAGCTACTTACTAAGGTAGAGAAAAAGAAAAGAATAATAATCATGACAAATAAACGTAAGTAAAAATGTATATTACAAGTAATACGCATGCAACTGCCCACCACCCCTCAACCAATGCCCAGTTACCCCCCTAAACAATGAAAGGGAAAGGATGAAATCCCACCCTCTTCAAAACTCCTTCCACGTGATGTCATATGGTGTGGAATAACTCTTTGTCCAGTAGAAGTCAGCTGTACTAATTCTGTTCCCTCCCAGCTCCTTGGGCTCTTCACTGACAACGGCCTTGGCTCTGTACAGCACTGCATAGCAGCAACTACAGTCACCAGCGCATTATCAACATTTTCTCCTAGAAAAAAACAAACAAAAAACCAATAAAAACAACAAAATAGAACCATACCAGACAATGATGAAGATCGTTTCAGTCCCAGCTGACAATGAGGTTTAGCAGATTTTGATGGCAAGGTTCAACTTATTATTTAATGCACAGTGCATACAATACTAATTTTAAATTATCAATACAGGATCTTAATGTCCTGAAGTACAAGTTATGCACAAGATCATTCACTTACCAGAGATGTGCTGTTGGTAAATGATCTCTCAACCTCGAGGAGTATCTTTGAGAGATGTCTCAACTCAAGGAGAGATACTTGCCATGCAACCATATACTTTAGTGAGGAGAGTTCCAATAAATGCTTATCCAGGTTGTCATACTTACAAAATAAAGTGGTTGGTTTGTAAGAAGTTGTTAAGCATAAGACTTCTTGCATGTACAACTTTTTTTGTTTCTTGTTTTCTTGTTTCTAAAGCAAATTTGGTTAAGGAGTGCATCTGCCACAGTGCCTGCCCATGGTCCAGGGCACCACTTCAGCTCGGGACAGGGCTGTGCAAACTTAAAAGATGGAGGAATAAAAATTTCAACTCAATATTGCTTAAGTAATTGTCAGCGTTGTGTTTCCCACAGTTACTGCACATTGGTGGCTGATGTTTTCAGTCTCTCTTCCCTCTCCTTAATGTGAGAGGCACTTATAAGGGAGACAAGGGAAAGTGTCTCTTCTCTGCTGGTTTGATGATGAATCAGCCTCAGAAAATATGATTATTCCATCTTAACAATTTTAATAAGCTATTATTGGATATATAGTGGATGGAACAAGCAGATAGCATGAGGAAAAGTGCTTGGATTTTTAATATTATATTCTAGGATCTCATTTAAAACATTTTTTTCTTTGTAGACATTTCATGCTAGAAAATACTTTTCACTAAAATAATACTACACCATAAACAATAAAATTAAAGATCTTGTAAACAAGTATAGCTTGAAATAACTTCAGTACTAGATAATATCTAACTTTAAATTAAAAAAAAAAAAAAAAAAAGATATTCTCAATTTGTAGAAATAAAAATGCTGGCAGTAGACTACAAACCACAGAGAATGTTACTCATATTAAATTTCCCCCTTAAGTAGAAATTTTAAGTTGTTTTTGCAGGATTTAATCTCTTTGTGTCCTCCATCTATAGCATTTCTAATTGTTTGCAGTTGAAGCTAATTTATAGCAGAACGGATAATAATAAAGTGCCTACTTCATCACTACTAAAGTCAATCCAAAAACTGCTCTCAATTTTATGAGATCCTTTTATTTCCTGCAATATTTGTGGTAGAGGAAGGAGCTGGAGGAATATTCAACAGAGGCCTTTGGTGTTTGCCAGATAGATGTGTAATGAGCTATGATGTGCCTTTGGCCTGTGACAATACAGAGCAGCATTCCTTCCCTTCAGAGAAAGGGAGACATCATAGAAATTGCATCCAGGCATCTTCAAGAGCTGCAGATTGTTATGCACGGTAGATCTGTTCTGTTTTTCTGAATGCTGTAGAAAGTGAAGTAAATTCTCTCTTTATACATCCAGGTGGATTCAGCACTCGACAGTGCCCTGTCTATATGGTGTTTCCTAACTGCTGTTCCTGATGGCAAAGTAGTGTTGTGAAAAGCAGGACCACACAATAGTGAAGGGCAAGACCATTATAAAAATTGGACAGTGAGCTGCCCCAATTTAAGCAAGTCCTTCAAATGAGTCATTCTTATATCAACCGAAGGAAAGCAATGAAAGGAAAGCCACACTGTGCTGTCAGATTTCCTACAGAGGTTGTGGATGTCCCATCCTTGGAGGTATTCAAGGCCAGGCTGGATGTGGCTCTCGGCAGACTGGTCTAGTGGTTGGTGACCCTGCCCACAACAGGGGGTTGAAACTAGATGATCATTGTGGTCCTTTTCAACCCAGGCTATTCTATGATTCATTCTACTAAAGTGTATGGGAATTTACTAGTTCAAGTACAGGAGAAAAAAGTGCATTGGAGGGAAACAAATTCTATAATTTCCGCAGATTTCAGACGATTCCCAACAGGTTTCAGATTTAATAGCTATGTGCCTCTGCTATGCATTGCCTTACATTTAACATACGCTTTCCTAAAGTGATTGTGACCCAGAAGGAAGGTGGGTTAAAATGATGGGCCATTAAGGAAGGAGAATGCTTTCTGAGACACCTATTCTTAATGAGACATCACAGTTGAAGAAAGAGAATATTTCAAAAAAAATGCTGCTCTTCCATATTCCTTTGTCCTGACACAGTGGTCTTAACCAGCATCTATACAAGACAATTAAGGTACATATTTTGAGGTACTGTCGTACTACTCAGTCTTTCAGAAATCACATCTCTTTTATTTTCCTTTGATTATTTTGTGAACTACAATGATGTTGTCACAAGCTGAAAGCCTTTGTATTGTAGCAAATCTTCCTAAAAAAATAGCATTTTCTTCTAAGCAACAACTTCATCATAACAGAATTTCATTGACTACCATCAGGGAAAAGATGCAGCAGCTAGATTTGTGCCAACATTCAAGTGAAATACAACCTGAGGCACAGAATATACAGGTTTCTTTAACATTCAAAAGCAAGGAAATATTTCACTTCTTTATTATGCAGGGACTCATAGTGAAGTGAGCCACCTCAAATCTCTCAAAACCAAAAAATCTTGAGATTTACATTCTCCACATCTGCTTTGGTTAAAATACATTGTGTTTTGCTGTCATGGTGACAAATGTGTCCAGTCTGATTTCACTACTGAGAGCATGGAGGATGAAAAAGCATTAAGTTACTATGGCTATAGGACAACAAGTATCACAGAGATATCCGTTGTTCAGAATTACAGATTAATTCTCAAGAATGTACATTTATTTTACAAATTGTTTGCACGCAGTTGCAGTCAATGCCTTAGGAGAATATCAAATTCCAAGCCATATGAAGAAAAGGACTATGCTCATTTGTTGTTTTTTATACACTTTTACTCATTAGAGAGTAATTTTGGGGATTGGGATGGGAAAAAATTCCTTTTCTTCTTATATAGAAAAGTAGAAATTCAGTTGGAAAACATTAACACAAATTGCAAACAATAGCTTAAAGCATTCTGTCTGTAGATTAACACATATGTGTTTCACTATTCAGGCTGTCTGCTAATTCTGCAAATTAAAAAGAAAACAAAAAAAACCCAAAGAAATAAGAGAGAAAGTTATTTGCTTTCACTTACATATTATTGGGAGAAGGGATCTAGAAAACCCAGAAGACATTGGTTCGTTTGTAATTTACAGAGAAACTGAGATTTGATAATTATCTAAGGTCTTTAAAACAACTTGATGGAATATAAAGAATTTCCATCTGAGCCAGCTGAGCATTTCTCTAGCTTGAGAAATCTGCTAGGAGCCAGACGCCACTTATTTTCAATACTATAGTGCATTATTCATATATAATATGTCAAGACTTAGTAAAGAATTTAAATATTTCCCAAATATTTCTTACTCACAATACTGCCTAGAATGTCAGTAACTGCAAAGCAAAATAGTGCTGCTCCTTGGTATGTAAACACAGATTTAAAGCTATATTAAAGATATATTAAACAAAATGGGGGGTTTTCTTTCTGTCACACATTGTTAGTAGATCTTTTCTCACTACGACATTTCTTGTACACTTAGCAATGCAAAGATTTTTAGCTGTGATTTTATGATGTGTAGTATCACAAATCATTTCATGACTTGTCTTTCTTACAGCCCTTGACTGACATAGATTCCTCTTAAGGGCTTAGTCTTGGAGAAAATCCTCCCCTACAAAGAAAGTGGGGATTTCACTGGAAATCTTGGCAGCCAAGATTATTTGCAGGTGCAAACTCTGCTGTTTGTTTTTCACTCAAGGCATTTTTTCTCTGTTGATAGATACTCCAGATGTCCTTGAAAATTAACTGGGATCAACCTCAAGGTTAACTCTAGCTGACAAGTAAGACCTCACTCAGCCCCTTGCTCAATCCCCCACAATGGGATAGGAGAGAGAATCAGAAGGGCAATAGCAGCAAAACAAAACCAACCAACAAAATGAACAAACAACAACAAGCATGCACATAGACACAAATTCTAATGAATTAAGACAAAAACGGTTTAAGAAGAAAAGAAGAGGAAAAAAGTGATGCAAAAGCCAGCAGTGGACTGATGCCCAGCCAGTCTCCAACCAATGACTACTACAAAATTCATTTGGTCTGTTTAAGTCATCTGCACCTTCTCCCAGACTTTTGCTCTGCCCTTGCCTGTTCACTGCAGCAGCCAAGTGAGAAACAGTGAAGGATCTGACACTGCAAACACTAGTAGCTACAGCACTGGTGTGTTATTTTGGCCACAAATTTCAGAGAATCACAGAATCACAGAATTGTAGGGGTTGGACGGGACCTCCAGAGATCATCGAGTCCAACCCCCCTGCCAAAGCAGGTTCCCTACAGCAGGTCGCACAGGTAGGCGTCCAGGCAGGTCTTGAATATCTGCAGAGAAGGAGACTCCACAACCCCCCTGGGCAGCCTGTTCCAGTGCTCCGTCACCCTCACCATAAAGAAGTTCTTGCGCACATTCATGCAGAACTTCTTATGCTCTAGCTTCATCCCATTTCCCCTTGTCCTGTCCCCACGCACTACTGAAAAGAGTCCGGCCTCAGCACTATGGCCCCCACACCTCAGGTATTTATAAACCTGGATCAAATCCCCTCTCAACCTTCTTTTCTCAAGGCTAAACAGACCCAGTTCACTTAGTCGTTCCTCATAGGGGAGATGCTCCAGGCCCTTCACCATCTTTGTGGCCCTTCATCATCTTTGTGGCCCTTCACCATCTTTGTGGCCCTCCAAATTTTAAAAGTCTGCCATACAGATTGCTATGCAAAAGGCTAATTCCAGCTCAAACAGTCCCAGTACATTTAGTTTCAACGTTTAAGAAATCTCCTTTGGGCTTTAAGGCTAAAATCAAATCAGAGTGGCTTCTCTATGACCCTAGACTTTTCTTAGCAGTGAGGAAAACATAGTTGGGAAAGATCAGATGGTCACACAGCTGAAGGCATTGCACGAACTTTTCTGATGTTTGTTCCCAGTGCTTGTTTTTAGTCTGATCCTCTTTAGCTGTGAACCAGTAAATGCGAAGAATAAAAAAATATCCATGTGGTTGCTACAAGAGATCACTGATGCCAATATTGCATAGGTACGAGATGAATTTATTTTCCATATATATATATATAAAAATATATTTATAGTTATGTTCCCAGTGTAAATATAAAATTACAGATGAGCCAGGAAACCCACAGTCAAAACTCAAATTTAATTTCCACATGAAATAAACACTTTTACCTGGACATACTCAAATCCATAAATAATTCTAGAATGCAACTGCTTGTCATGAAATGATGCCAAGAAAGAAAATGTGTGATGAAATGTCTTCTAACCAAAAGATGTAATGTGACTGCTTTGATAATCCCTGAGATAATTAAAATATTTTATTTTTGATGATATCTTGGAATGTTTATTACATAAGAAAAGTTTAATGTAGGGTTGAAGAAACTAAAAAACAGCTACAAGCTATTTAAAACAAATGAAAAAAAAAAAACTAAACAAAATAAAACATATCAGAATAGCTCTGGTTTTGTTTTGACTTAGGGAAATTATCGTTTATAGAAAGACAAATATAACCAGGATTTGACCTTCTGTCTCTTTCTCATATCACATGGATGAGAATCTTATGTTCCATATGTAAAATGCATAATAGTATTTTATTAAACAGACTAAGAGTTTGTTAATCTTGTGAAACTCAGTGTATTATGTTGATACAGTCTTACATGAATTCCAGATAATGTCAATTTTATTTTAATGATTTTTTTCCAAAAAAAATATGCTCAAGAGCTCAATTAAATTAACCTACAAATGACAGAAATTATAACAGACTTAATCTAAGCACAGAAAATAGTTTTTTCTACTAATAGGACATGAGTATCAGATGCAATAGTACAACTGTCAGGATTATGATAGTACACTGAGAAAATAATTCTCTCCCTGTTCTCAAATAGAGATTTGATTTGTTAAAAGGCATTGAAGAACAAGATCATCTTCATGATGCTGTTACAGTTTTATGACAACTGGATCAATAAGAAATAATGAAGGTACTGGATATTGCTGCAGGTGTGAGAATACAGTCTAAGTACTCGTCTAAGGAACACCAGAAAATGTTGTTTCTTTCAGAACTTATGTAATCATGCTACTAAAATAAGGAAAAAAGCACTGTGTCTCTGAGTTTCTACGTGACGCTTGTCTCAGTTTCCTTTTTCATCCCTAATTTAAGGAATCGAATCCCTGTTCTCATAACAAGTGACAGTTAATCCAAATTCTCCTGAACACTGCACGAGGTAGAGTTTTTCAGGCTTTTCATTTCTGCTTCTGCCTGTTTTCTGTCACATTTCCATTTTCTTTCTAATACCATGATATTCATTCTCTGTTGAGTAACTTTGCAGTCCAAAATACAATGTGTGTAAAACTGGTACTCAATTGAAGCTGGGAAACAAAATTCTTAATTTCTGTTTTCTACATTTTATCTGTAATGAGAGTTCTCCTGTCATAATTCTTATTTGGTCATCTGTAAGGCAGAAACCACTAATAAGTGTACTGAACAAAGCGTATTTCTTTACTGCCATGTATTCTGATGCCCAAAGCTAGTTCATCATCCAATAAATCAATAGGTTACAGCATTTCCAGAGTAGGAAAAAATTGACAAAACAGCAAAACACCAATGACAAAACACAAATCTACAGAATGAAGAACTCTTATCAGTGACGACTGTGGAAATGCTAGCATCATTATTACCATTGCTCAACATTACACTGTACGCTATGCAAACCAGTCATACACATAATTCTCTACCATTACATTAGTGACAAAATGACAACAAGAACCTCTGTATTTCAGAATATAATGACAGGGACACCATTGTACTTGGGATATTAAAGTTTATCTAAGCCCCCAAACAGCCATCAACAAACAGCTCATTGCTTTTCCTCATAGTTAGAAAACAAAAAAGACTCCCAGCTGAAAGGCACTGGACCTCCTAACACAGTTTTGTACAACCTACAGATCATGGGCTGCATATGGCCTGGGACAGCCAGTGATGTGTCCCACCCCATGACACCATGCCATCGTGGCAACAGCTCCTCACTACTGACCAGCCCAACTCAGACCCAGGCATGTACCCATCACTCAGCAAAAACCAAACCATCTGTGTGCTATTAATACTGCCTGATCTGAAACCAGGACAAGGGGAGGGCACAATGCACTGTAAACTCCACTCCTCCCACCTCCCACACACAATCAGTTGGATTTAAACGTGCTCATTACACATTTCATGAGCTTCTGCCACTTGCTGAGTACAACATAGTGATTATCTATAATATTTCAACCTAAGTGATGTTGCATCAAAAGTGAGGGAAAAAAAAGGAAAAAAAAAACCTCAAGAAAACAAAAACTGTAGATGAAGGAAGAATGTTCAACAAAAATAAACAGAAGAGTATTTTTTTGTTGAGACAAATAATATGGAACTATGCTTAATTTATAAGGAAATTGTGTCTGTTTTCAAAGATTACAATTAGGAAAAAGCATTATATTCGAAAGCATGCTGCCAAATTCAAGGCATATCTAAAAATATTTTTTTAACACAAAAGAGTGGAAGAAAAAAATCTGTCATCTCAACAAAATTTTTTTCAGAAAGTTACAGCTCAAATGGATTCTATCATAAAAGCTAGTTACGTGGTAGCAAATCTGATTGAAAAAGAACCAAAAGCATGTACTGTTGGTGAGTTTATTAAGCAATGTATGGAAAATGTGGCAGACATAATTTGTCTTGATTAAAAAAAAAAAGGATTTTTCTAAAACCATTTTTTATCACCAGACTATAGCCAAGTAAAGTGAAGAAACAGGAAAATCTACCTAAAGAAATCTGGAGAGTAAAGCTGAGCTAATTTCAAATTTTATGCCTTAGTCTGTAGATTAAAGTACTGATGTTACAAATGCCAATCATGCTGCTCAAGTCTTTTTATCTTTGAGACTTTCTGTTTAAGTCCCATTGAGCTTCAGCTTTTCCGATAACATTTCTTGTATGCTCAAGCAAGATTTCTAGATTCGTCCTGAGCATTCTTTCCCTGTTACCTCTCTGTTTACTTCAGGGCTCCAGCCAATGTTCCTACCTTAGCCAAGCCAGTCACTTGAAACGTCTGCTTGTCTTCCCAAGTAATGGAGTGGACCATCTTTGCAGGACCAAAGTTTTGCAGTTTTTCCAAGCTCTTAGTGGTCTTTCATTGAGCTGCTAACTATCAGTTTCCTGAATAAGTCAAAATCTTCTTTCCTGAATTTTACATTCTGCTCTCTTACTCTCCTTGCACACATTAAGATTGTCATCTCCCATACTTAAGATCTCTACAGCTCAAATTCCACTGATTTTGCCATCCAAATCAGTTCTTTCTTGACAATGAATAGCAGCTGTGACTTTACCAAGTTATCTCAATGCTCTCCAGAAATATTCACGACCGTTTGCGTTCCATAATGTTGCTCCTCCAGAAGATGACTGGGAGGTGAAAATAATCCATACGCAGAGTCTGTAATTCAGAAACTTACTGAAGGTTTTTAAAGAAGACATCAAACATTTCTTCAACTTGATCGTGTTATCTATAAAACATTTTAACAGGATGTGACAGTTATATCTCTTCTGATCCCAAGTCCCAAGCTGTGAAATACATGGTTGTGTTACCTGGTACTGAACCAACCTGAGAACAATAACCAACAAAGGACCACAAAAATATGAACTCTTTTTACACGGTAGTTAGGATGGGACTAATTTCACTTGAATCTTTACATAGCATGCTTACCACTGAGCTAGCTACATGTATTTTTAGGTCAATGACAGAAAAGTAGTCCATTTCAAAGTATCATTCATTTCTTTTGACATTTCTGAAAAAGACCAGATGAACTGCTTACTAGAATTCTTTTAATTTCTGATTTCTTCAAAGAATCTTAGTGGGTAGCTCAGATGAGAATTTTTGCATTTGAGATACCTAAAGAGGAATAATGAACCTCTTTCTCTCTGGCCTTGTATGTTCATGTTGCTGACAGTTCTTAAGATTCATTTGCTATATTTTTCAGACGGGATAAATGACTTATTACAAAGCTTCAAGCAGCTTATTTTCCAGCCCTCATGTACAAGAAAGAAGAGAATATTCTTCAGCTCAGAGAGAGTAGTTAAGGGAGAAACTGACTTTTAGACAACTGTTTCTGTGTGCTTTTCAGGCTGTACTCAAATTGTCAAATCACACAGTAATTTAGATCTTAGATTTTAAATACAGTTAATTTAGATGAACACTGGAGACTATCTAGTCAAATCTCCTGCTGAAGGAATAGTCAGCTTTTAATTGATATTAGACTGCTCCAGACCTTGTCCAATGAGGTGTTGAATACTTCCAAGTACAGGGATTCCACGGCATTTCTGAGTGGTCTGCTCAAGTGTTTGATCACTCTCAGGATGAGGAAAATTTTCCACGCGTTTGACTGGAATTTTCTTTGCTGAAACTTTTGTCTGTTGTCTTTCGCTATGCTATTCCACAATAAACAAACAAACAAACAACTGCATAACTGCCTCTGTGATCTAAATACCTATTAGACAGTTAAAGTAAGAGTCCTCTAAGCCTTCTTCTGGCCAGGCTTAACAGACTCAGCTCTTTCACCTCAGATGATGTGACAAAAAGTTAGAAATTACAAGCTTAGGGACATGCTAAGTGGTGAAGGTCAGGTGTTTTGCCATTATATAGTTAAGACTACAGTTAAATCAATTTTGCTCCAGGAAATATCAATTTACAAGCTAATTATGGTTTAAGTAAAATGCATTGACTTCACATCTTTCACAGATTCACTTTACTTTTTGTTTTCTTCTCTTCCTTCCTGTTGATATGATCTCCAGGTTGTTTTAGTTGATATTATTCCATGTTAAGTATTTATAATTCTTCAATTTAATGATTCATATGAGAGAATTTGATATTACAGTCCGTATAAAAAATCTAATTTCTGTAGACTGTGACATTTAAAAAACATTGTCTTCATTTACAATTAATGGCCCTCAGCACTTGAGTCCTTAAATCATTTTTTCTCTAGTATATGATTTTTTTTTCTTTTTTCTCTTGTATCCTTTCTTTGCTTACTTTCTTACCTTCTGTTTTATTATATTAGTAGTATTTAACACTATTTTACAAAAACTTCTTCTTGACTACACTTACAAATGTATTGACATGACCAAAGATTACTTCTGTCTCCTGAGAAATCTGAACAGTTCATTCCTAAAATACTTATGGAATTTATTCATGACACACTTGAGGAGATCAGAATAATAAATAAATACATCTATATTTAACCAAGTAAATTACTTTGATTTAAGAATGTCTAAATTTTCTTGGTCACTACTTTATTTTCCTTCTGCTTTTTTGTTTCCAGTCTATTTGAACTCATTTTGAGATATTAAATTGACCACCCAGATGCAGAAAGCTTCTGTATGGTTTCATCCACAATGAATAATTAGTAGAGTTTCCTGAGTGGTATTGCTTGTTCTTGCAGATGCAGAAGTATTTCAGCAAAATGGATAAAGACTACTACCAAGAGAAAACTAGAAAGGGAAAACCAAGCCCCTCATATTCTGCATGTTAGGAAAAAATAATATTAATAATAATAAAATAAAACAGCCAGCTGACAAGAAACTCTTACTATATACTATATATATATATATTTATTCTACTTATTTTCCTCCTATTATTAATTCCTCTGTTATATTTAGAGCCAACAGGTCAGCATTTTCATAAGGATTTAATCTAGTTCTCCGTGCACCAGGGAGTTTACTTGCATGTTCTTTGAACTGAGATTAATAGCTTAGCTAACCCTTTCTGATCCTGCCATTTTGAAATGCTTTTAGGAATACCCAATTGAACCCATTTCCCTGCAGAGATCTCATCCACCTTCTCTTTTCTGATGAATGTTATGACTCTTACATGATTCACATTTCACTGATGCTGACCTCTATCAATACTAGGAGAATGCATATGTTTTTTATCATTGTTGGTACTGCATTGTTTCCTGGGTGAATGAGTCTTTCTTGGGGAAAATATTCTGAAGAGTAATGTCATATATTTGTGTATATGATTATGTAATCCAAGAATCTGCATGCTTGAGAGTACAGGCACAGGGCGTGTGAGATGGAAGTAGCTATGCACTTGCAGAAGTGCAGTAATTCACCATTGAATGTAAACCTTCATGTTAGCTTAGGGACCAAGGTTTTTTTCTTCTAGATCCAAAACAAAATCTAGCTTTGGCACCACTGAGGGTTGCTTAGAAGAAACAACCTCTGCTTTTAAAATGAGAGATGGATTAGTGTATTTTCTCTGGCACACAACCTAACAAGGAGAATCCTCTGAAGTCCACAGCCTGCTCTTAACTCTCTCATCATAAGACAGCGCTTATAAGAAAGATGAAGAGAGACTTTTTGCAAGGATATGTAGTGATAGGACAACATATAAAGGATTTAAACTGAAAGTGGGTAGATTTATATTAGATATAAACAGACATTTTTCATGATGAGGTTGATGTGACACTGGAAGAGATTGCCCAGAATAGCTGTGGATGCCCCATCACTGGAGGCATTCAAGGCCAAGTTGCATGGGGCTTTGGGCAACCTGATCTAGTTGAATGTATCCTTTCCTGTGGAAGGAGGGCTGGAATTTGATCTTCAAGGTCTCTTCTAACCCAACTTTATTCTATGATTGTAAAGAGAATCCCACAGCTGGTCTCAGTAGAAGGAGAGAGTTGCAAATGTCAAATGCGTATTTTTTAAATCACCACTCTTTCATTTTATATGTGCGATCAAATTCCAGTACAACTAGAATTTACACAGTTCATAGCATAGGTGAATAAAAGGAATTTCATTTCAGATCTGGCCAGCACCTGATCATGAAAGGCAGGTCCTGCCTGACCAACTTCATCTCCAGGATCTCCAGGTGACCCACCTACTGGACGAGGGAAAGTCTGTGGATATAGCTTATTTAGATTTTAGTAAAGACTTTGACACTGTCTCCCACAGTGTTTTCCTGGAGAAGCTATTGGTGTGGAACTTCCTATGCTCCAGTTTATGGCCGCTTCCCCTTGTCCTGTCCCCAACCGCTGAAAAGAGGTTGGCCATGTCTCTTTGACTCCCACACTTAAGATATTTATAAACATTAATAAGATCCCTTCTGAGTCTTTTCTTCTCAAGGCTGAACAGATCCAGTTCACTCAGCCTTTCCTCACAGGCGAGATGCTCCAGGCCCTTAATCATCTTTGTGTTCCTTCACTGGGCTTTCTCAAGAGATCCCTGCTTTTTTTTTTTTTGTACCGGGGAGCCCAGAATTGGATACAGTACTCCAGGTGAGGCCTGACCAGGGCAGAGTAGAGGGGAAGGATCACCTCCCTTGACCTGTCGGCTACACTCCTTTTAACGTACCCCAGGATGCCACTGGCCTTCTTGGCTACCAGAGCACACTACTGGCTCATTGCTAACATTTGTCCACCAGGACCTCTGTATCCCTCTCCACAGAGCTTCTCTGCAGCAGGTCATGTCCCAACCTGTACTGATACTTGTGGTTATTCCTTCCCAGGTGTGAGAATCTACATTTGCTTTTGTTAAACCTCATCTGGTTTCTTGCTGCCCAGCTCTCCAGCCTGTCCAGGTCTTGCTGAATTGCAGCACAGCCTTCAGGTGTGCCAGCCGCTCAACTCCCCTCTACTCAGCTCTTGTGAGGCCCCATCAGGAGTACTGCGTCCAGGCCTGGGGCCTCCAGCACAAGAAAGATACAGAGCTCCTGGAATGGATCCAGAGGAGGGCCACTAAGATGATCAGAGGTTTAGGTTAGATATGAGGAGGAAGCTTTTCACTCACAGGGTGGTGACGCACTGGAACAGGTTGCCCAAGGAGGTTGTGGATGCCCTGTCCCTGGATGCATTCAAGGCAAGGCTAGATGTAGATTGTGGTAGCAATGGTTATGGGAGGACAGTTGGACTAAACGATGTAGGTCCTTTCCAACTTTGATTCTATGATACTATGATGTGGCTCTGGGCAGCCTGGTCTAGCGGCTGACAAACTTGCCCGTGGCAGGAGGGTTGACAGTAGATGATCATTATGGTACTTTTCAACCCAGGCCATTCTTTGTTTCTGTGATTCTCAAGGGTCAGTACTGGGGCCAGTCCTGTTTAATATCTTTATTGATGATCTGGAAGAAGGGATTGAGTGTACACTCTGTAAGTTTGCAGATGACACCAAGTTTGGAGGAAATGTTGATCTGCTTGAGGGTAGAAAGGCTGTACAGAAGGATCTCGATAGGCTGGATCAACGGACCGAAGCCAAGTGTATGAAATTCAACACTACCAAGTGTCAGGTCATGCACTTCAGTCACAACAACCCCATCAATGCTAGGGGCAGAGGGGCTGGAAAACTGCATGGTGGATAAGGATGTTGGGATGTTAGTTGATAGCCAGATGAAAATGAGCCAGCAGTGTGCCCAGGTGTACAAGAAGGCCCATGGTATCCTGGCTTGTACCAGAAAAAAATGTAGCCGGCAGGACTAGGAAACAATTGTCCTCTTTTACTTGGTGCTTCTAAGGCCACACCTGTGTTCAACTTTAGGCCCCTCACTCCAAGAGAGACATTGAGATGCCAAGACACTAGAGTGTGTCCAAAGTCTAATTATGCTGGTGAAGGATCTAGAGTATAGGTCTTAGGAGGAGCAGTTGAGGAAACTGGGATTGTTTAGTCTGGAGAAGAGTAGGTTCAGGAGACACCTTACTACTCTCTACAACTAGACAAAAGGGAGATTTAGTGAGGTTCTCACTCCCGGCCTCTTTTTCCAGGTAACTAGTGATAGGAAGAGAGGTAATGGCCTCAAGTTGTGCCAGAGGAGATTTGGGTTGGATATTAGGAAAAGTTTCTTCACAGAGGAGGTTGTGAAGCATTGGAACAGGCTGCCCAGTGAAGTGGTCGAATCACCTTCCATATAAGTATCGAAGAAACATGTAGAAGTGGCACTGAGGGACATAGTTTAGAGGGCATGGTAGTGATGCATTGATAGCTCAACTTCATGATCTTAGAGGTCTTTCCCAACCTGAATGATTCTATTATTCAGTGGTTCTTCTGCAAATCCAATTGCACTGCATATTTACCCAAATAGCAGATGTTTTCGAAATTACCCAGATAATCTGGTATCCATACTTGGAAATTGCATGCCTAGTCTCTTTCACCTGCTGTTAAGCATTTATCTGTTTGTTTGTTTTTTTATTCCAGCCAAATGCTTGAACTGCCAAGCAGTTTCAGACTCCTATGAGACCTCCTGTGACCTGCCTTTGGATATAACAGTAAAGGGTTTTGTAGCTCCAGTTCAAATGAGGCAAACGCTGAGCATACTGTTTCAACTTCTTTCTTCATGTGAACCAGGACTTCTTTTAAAAACTGTTTCTATACTATTTCAGCCAGCAAACAAATTGAAACCCACAGTACACTCTTTATTAATTGCATTTATGTCCTGCTTGGACAGAACTAATTGCCGTTTACTGTAGGTATGTGAGGATTTTCCATTACTTCTGATTGATAAAGTCATTTTACAACTACCATTTCCAAGTTAGCGGTAGTTTTTCTACCTTTAAGGATCTGGTCTATTGCTGCTTCCAGCTGTGAACTGGTGTGGATGCATGCAGAAAAGCTCTACCTGGGAAAGTGAGTCATATGGATTTGAACCATATTCCCATCCTTTGCACTTTCCCCCACTATGCTTACTCACAAGTGTTTTAACTTATGCCACTTCTCATAGATGCCAATTACTCAAAATACAAACAGTAGTATGGCTAATAAAATACTTCCGCTTTGAAATAAAAGGAGGGGGTACCTGAACCAGAAGCCAGTCGTGTTTTCATCTGAAAGCTTGTTATTCTCTTGCCTTTGACCACTTCCATAAAAATATCCACAGTGCACGCAGCACTATTTTAACTAAATAGTTTTAGATGAAACAGTTTTTTGTCCACTAGTTTGCAGCCTCGTTTAACTATTCAAAAACTATGATGGGAAATTTCTAAATATAAATATAGCATGTAAAAATGTGGGATGTTTGAGAATGATCTAGACTTATGAAACCAAAGTATGTAATGGAAATAAATGATCAATATTATTTCATGCAACAAGTTGGCTTGTTTTCCATGAACTTTCCCTTAGTGTATATTTATTCCTATGTAAATTTTAAAATCTTTCTTCTGAAAATGTAAATAGGAGAAGTATTGTAATGAGATAATTATTATGTTCATTCCAACCCGTCCTATTCCCCTTTAAAAGTTGACTGAAACAGCCATCACGTTCAAGTGAATTTGGGGCTGGAACTAAAAGAAACCTTTAAACTCAGGTACAAGTCTCTTTATTTCTAATGGAGACATAATCTTTCATCCAGATTCTTTCATCTGCTGTGCCTGTTGAATGCTCTCCTTGTGAGTAAATATAACCCTAAACCTAGTACACCTGTCCCCTTGGGAAGCTTATGTCAACACAGTTGAATGTTTCATTCAAAATATGCATGTCTAGTGTACAACTGAGAGAAAGGTACAAAGACTCACTCAGACGATTGCTGTATGCCCTGGCAAAGAATCAGTCCTCTATGTACTGTGAATGTTGTGAACATCTATCAAGTGAATGAATGCAAGTAATTTGACTGAAAGTTGTTTTTGCATGATCAATATAAATGATTTATATTCAATATTCCTTTCAGCTGAGGAGCAAGCTAATATTCCATGAAAGCTTCTTCAAAATCCTCTCAGCAGAATTGAGTGATATCAGAAGTTGCTATAGGGCAAGTCACACTAAACCAAAATGTAAATGTGCTTTATCACCAGCATGTTCAGAAGGCACCGAATCTCTGCAGCCTGGAGAGTACAGGGGCTCTGTTTCACAGCTAGAGGAAATGGTTTGATGATCCTGATAGGGAACCAAAAATCTAAGCCCTCATCCCCACCTTCCTAGCCCTTGAGGCCCAGCAAGACGTAAAAGCTCCTTTCCTGGAAATTTACAAACATGCATCTAGGCAAAATGCTGCCTGACCTGATGCTGTTGCCAATAGCTGTATTTTCATGAAGTTCTGGAGGAGACCCTGCAGGTTCCTTCCCATCAACATTTCTGTAACTCGCTTTGTGATGCAACTGATATCTGTGGATACATGTGCCTGCGAGAAAAAGCACCAAGGAGTAATACCTGTGTATATACTAAAGGACAAATCTAGCCCAGAAGCGAAATATCTTACTTGCTATTAATAGATTTAAGCTGAAAGCTAGAGCATGAAGGGAATGAAGTGGAGGAAATGTGTAAGACATGTAAAATATTGAAGTCTATTTCAGCATCAAATTAATATGCTGTGATTTTTACATTTATTATAGTTCTTGTTTGTCTACATCATGAAGTGTAGTTAGTTACCTATTAGAAGTTTTCTTGATGTCACTTGAATTTGAACTTCACATACTCATTTAAAACAAACCAAAACAAAAACATAAAATGTGCTACAAAAAAAGATTTTAAAAGTATAAAGATCTTGATAGTTATAGATTTTCTCAGACTCTTAAAAACACATATAATCTAGTTACCTTTCTTTATATCTTAAACTTTTCTTGTTTTCTTTTTTGTTTAAATCACAACATTACAACACATCCTTCTCTCTTTAAGAGTCTTGAAGTTTCTGTTTAATACATTTTACATTTCAACTGAGGTAAAAGGGGTGGCTCATTGTCTTCCTTCTGGTTTTTACATGCTTAGTGAATTTGTCTGTTCTTGCCTTAGTCAGTAACTGACTTTGCAACATTTGTCCAATCCCACTTCACAGGAAGTTTGTCCGTGGTGGGGGGAAGCAGCATTCAGCCACATTCACTGCTCTCTGCCAAAAGTGTCAGAAGAAACAAGGATGCTTTTCATTCTCAGAGACTATGCCTACACTAGCAGGATTAGAGGTGCTTCTGAGTTTTTGGCTGTAATCTGGTACAGACTCTGTTTACCCTGTACTGAGGCATGACCTGAGCAAGCATCAGCCTTCCTTCCTGTTCTGTTCTATATCGGAAAGAAAGGTGGCTTCTGCAGCTGAAGAGAAACCAAACAAGTCATAGTCTTTGGGATCAAATTCTCGGACGACTTACAGAATGATGCAGGTAAAATACCTGCAGTCACAACTTTTCCTTCTCCTATCTATGTAACTAAGCCCTCATATTCTCTGTGACTTCCATGCTAAATGTCAGTTCTTTCATATCTTAGGTTAGATTGAACAATTTGAAATACAACACACAACTGCTTTTACCAGTGTGGTGTTACTTACCACTCTGAAGACATGGTCACATGCTCTAAGGAAACCCAGTCACTGAAATGAGAACACTGACTGCTTTTCAATTGAGCCAATGTGTATGCATTTAGTTTTTCATGTCTTTTGTGGAGTATGTTCACTGAAGCTACAAAATCCAAAAGAGGGATACAGCTATAATAGACACTGGGAAAATATGTGTGCACTGCTAATTACTGCATGATTTTGAAGTGAAATGTAAAGATTTAAGAATTTTACAGGAATTGGATTAGCCATAGGTCTTCTCCAGAGTAACATTCTCCAATTCATTTTCCCTTTTATCTAACAGCTTGAAACTATTTCAGATGTAAGCTATTAGAAAACATATTCTCATCCTTTGATTTGTTCTTGGATTACTGCCATAACTACATTGTCCCTATTCAGAAGGCATGGATACCCCGTACCTGTTAAGTGCTTGGCCATGCAGCCCTCTCAGAATATTTCAAATTATTACTGCTATGTAATATTGCCTTTGAACATTAGATTAGAGCAAATAACCACATCATTTCCAAAACAGCATAATAAAATGTGAAGCTCCACACCGTAAATGTTCACGAACTCAAACATAAACAGCCAGTGGAAATATAACCATTTGTGCTATGTATGTGTTAACTTCACCTATAGAACTCTCTCCAACTATTGGCAGATGGCTCCAAGCTGGAATACTAATGTCCTACTGCGAAGTACTTAGCTATGTGCTACATCTTTAATGTCATCTTCATTTAGCCTCGTATTTCTAGATGCTTATTCTGTAGATTCTTGAAGTTGAAATGAGAAACATTTTTCATCAGTTTTATCAGCATCCCTAAAAGGAGACTCTAATTATACTGCTAGATGAATCACAAAAAGTGTGTTTCGAAGCCTGCCTCTTCACTGCTATTATTTAGTTAAATCTGAACTCCTTCAATCACATGCAGTATCTTTAAAGCAACATCAAGCCTGGACCGGAGATATTTTAATGAAGCTATACCAAGGAAAGAATATAACGGCAAAGGAAAGCAATAGGACAGAATCTTAAAAGAGAGCCCAAGTAATCTACTATTAGCTCTTCAGAGGAGTTTCTGATTTTCTTCTCCTTAATGACCTCAATTTTAAAAGATAAGAAGAAAGAAGCCTCTGTGATACATATTTCGCTCTCCTGTTTCTCAAAATCATAAATCATAGAATGGTTTAAGTTGAAGAGGACCTTTAAAGATCAACTTGTTCAACCCTCCTGTCATGAGAAGTGACACTTTCCACTAGGAGAGATTGCTCCAAGTTCCATCCAGATTGGCATTTTCAAGAATGAGGCATCCGCATCTTCTCTGGTCAGCTTGTTGCAGTGTTTCATTATTAACATAAAGAATTTCTTCCCCATATCTAATATAAACCTATCCACTTTCATTTTTAAACTATTACCCCTTGACCTATGTAGGGGAAATGTTAGGTCACGGCTTGAAGTGGTGATTGAGCACCTGGTGAAGAGGTGTGGCTGGCCCAGGGAGCACAGGCAAATTTTTTGCACCTTTGTTCTCCACATGACCAGAAGGGGTGGACTCAGGGCTTATAGAAGAGACAGCCATGGAAGAGAGATCATCTTTCGAGTCTAGGCTACTTGTTGAATAGGAGGAGTGCTGTGTAGCTAGAGACCTTCACCAGTGTGAAGTGGGTGAGTTCTAATCTTCTTTCTGTATATGACTACTGGCCTACCTGCAACTACTTTGCTGATGTTATCAGAAACCTGCCAGAAACAATTTTGCTTATTTGTGAGTAGAACAGCCTATCTCTATGCACCCTGGAAAAGAGTCTCTTCTATTTTTATTTTAAGTCTCCTTTGAGTATTAGAAGACCACAAAAACGTATCCCCAGAGTTTTCCCTAGGCTAGACAACCCCAACTCTCTAAGCCTCCCTTCATAGGAGAGATATCCCAGTGCTTTCATCATCCTAGTGGTTTTTCACTGGACTCTCTACTACAGCACAACACCTCTCTTTTGTTCTTGGAGGGGGGAGGGGCGGAGGGAGGGGGGGCAGGGCTGAGTGCAGAGACTCACAAGGACAGAGTAGAAAGGTAGAATTACCTCTCTCAACTGGCTAGCTATACTTGTGATGTAAAGCAGGATGTTGTTAGCTTTCTTGGCTGAATGCATGCATGTCTGGCTTACTTCCAATTTTCCATTCACCAGTACCCCCAAGTCCTTCTCTCCAAGGTTGCTCTCATTACACTCATTCTCTGGTATGTACTGATTGAAGTTGCCCTGGCGCAGGTGCAGAACCTTCAATGTGGCTTTGTTGAATTTCATGAGTTTCATATGGGTCCACTTCTCAAGTCTGTCCTAGGTTCCTGTGGATGGCACCCGTTCTTTCTACTGCACCTTGGTGTTATACAGAAACTTGTCAAAGGTGTCCTCAATCCCGTTGTCTATGTAATTAGTGAAGGTATTAAACATTACCAGTCCCAGTAGAGACCTTATCAATTTATACCCAAAGTCATCCCTGCTGATTTGAGGAATTTGTCAAGATGAGTATTTGAACAATGTTTAAAGAAAAATAGGAAGCATGCTGGAAATTGTTTTTTCCTCGTGTAGTACTTTTTGTTGTTAATCTCCTTTTCTGTATCATTAGGAGTACTTTGGATGTACCCTATGATGTCAGAGATTCAGTGACATAACTTCTCAGATAACCAAAATACTACTAAATCTGTTCAATTATAAAATGGAAGAGGTGATTTTTCAGGATTTTCTTAGATTAGCTATTACATTTGTGATGAACTAATAGTGACAAGCGCCTCGAAGTAATTCCTGAATTATTCTTTTTTCCTATAGCACTCCTGCATTACTCAGATGAACAGATATACGCCAAGAGCAATTTGAAGTCACATATGCTTGTAGCAAGTTGAAAAGTTTTATGTATATAAAATGCTTTTAAAAGCAGTGTGATTAAACCCACAGCCTTTCATCCCACTGTCAGTCAAGATTACAGCTCACAGTTATATCCTTGTGGGACTAATTTCTTTTCAATTAATTTTTAAACTGAGCATGGCCTGAAATCATTCTGAATTACTGATAGACTGGGTGAAGAAATATGGACGTTTCATTAGGAAGCAAGGCATACTGTATATTCTAATACTCGTAGTAAATAAGCCTGAAAAGAGTGAATACTTACGTTCTCTAGAATTACACTTTTTTTCCCTTTCCAGCCCTGTTCAAATAGGAAATGTGTCATAAACTTGGAAAGAAAGAGAAAAAATATCACTTGTTATGTGAAGATTAGGTAAACCACATTAAAGGTCAAGTACCAAGCTTGATGTAACCAAGATTCTCCCTTCTTACCCAGGAGTCATCTGCCAAACAAAGTAATGCCCACTCCTACACGTAGTACAAATATATTTTTCATTTGAAAAGACAAATTCTCATTAACATTTATTCATTTCTCAATTTAAAAATTATCATGAATTTAAAAACACAGAAAAATCAGAGTATCTTAGAGACTGTACTATAGATCAACTAGGAGAGTTCTCACTACTGACTGCTGGATGAAGTCTCAGGATTCTAAGAGGTCTGGATGCTACCAATGCCATTAGCTCACAGAGGGAGGATGTTCTGTTTGGCTGTGGAGGAAATGCATCATGATGGAAATGTTTCCAAGAGGAGCTATATGTCAAAGATCTTTCTCCAAGAAAGAAATGGATCCAGGACTTCTATTTGAATATTGAAAGCTTTTCTCTCTCTTTCTCTCCCTCTACGTGCCTGTTTTTCACTTCTGCTGTGAGAGTATTGAACTCACCTAAGTGATTTGAGGAAGCGGAAGTTAACTGCGGCAATTGAATGCGAATGACTATCTGAATCTATTATGTTCATGTGTTTATCTTTTTACACTTATTCCCAATTTCATACAATTCAAGACAAAAATTAAAAACTCTTTTCTTTATTGCATTTCCCCCTTTCATTATTTGTCCCATTATTCGTAGATTCAGTAGTTTTCCATTTAAAAAATACAAGCTAGTTGTATCAAGAATGATCTGCTGTGACACTCAAAGTTACAAAACGGCAGACACACACACACACCCATACACCCCACCTTTTCTATTTTAATTTACTAGGAAATAATTATTTAAGATCTGTTGTTAATTACATACAGTAGATCAAGACCAGGGTCACTGCCTGTCTTCATTTACTGGATCACACTGTGCTCCAAAGCAGTGGGATATGTTTGGAGTTATTCCTTCACAAATAACAGTTATTTGGCAAATAGCGTGTCCAGACATTTTCCTATTTCAGTGGTGCCATAAACACTTAGCAGCATGTTCTGCTCTCCAGAACATTGGTTTTTCTATCTCTCCCAAATATCAGTTTTCAGTCAGGGAATGTAGGTCCCAAGTATATGTGTTTTCAAGTAAAGTGAAGTTATTTCCCTATTTTGGTGCTTTATTTCTCAGTTATATTTCTCCTGAAAGGTTTCTAGTTTTTATAGTTATTTGTAAAAATGTATCTTTGTAAGGCATTGGAAGATGCTTCCTTTTCATGAGCTAAAAATTATTCCAAAGAATAATAAGCTCGTAAACAAAAACCCCAATTTTATGAGTCCAATAAATGCTTATCGTTTCTTAACAGTCAGTTTTGCTGAGTTACTATTTCAATATGTATTCTAAGCACAAGTGATATATAAACTAAAAATAATATTCACATTTTTTAAGTACTAGGTAAGATTGGGTGTCTTGAAAAAAGTAATTATATTGAAGTACTGTAGCTGTGCTCACAGTTTAACAAAAGATCTTGTTTCTCTTTGAAAAACAGAAGAGCCTGTTTACCTTTCAGAACCTCTGGCACCATGCTCTGATCCCTGATGTGGGATAAGTAATCTTTTTTTAAATCTCCTCTCCCAGATACTCACCTTCTCCATGGCTACCTGCACTCCAAGACCAGGTCTGGGTCCTGGACCTGTATCCATATAAATTCTCCTTCAAGTAGAGACTTGGGTGTATGTAAGTCACTCCTAAAGAAATGCTTCCTATTTATTTCCTGCTAACTACAACAGATATAAAGAGCACAGTAATACTGTTTGATAATGTTTTGTAACTGGGAATTTGCTCTATCTTTCAACATAGTCATCACCGTTTGACTATTCACATGGATGAGCTGATACTGCTGCTCTTCATTTTTGTGATAAGTGTGCGCGGCTGTCTAGACCATGTCTTGTTTCACTTCAGTGTTGTCACTGCCAAAATGCATAATGTTCAAAGACTCTGATGAATGGCAACGAATGACATTTTTTTTCTGCATGGAGGAATTCAGTTTCACCCCTTTTCTTCACCTGCACTTCCATATCAGATGCCATATTGTCAGACTGCCCCTCTGCTCCTATCTGTCACATGGCAACAAAATTGAATGAAATATTGTCAGGAAGGTTCAACCTCTACTGTCATCCCACCAATATCCACCACTAACACTGTGGGCCAGTGTAGTAAAATATGAGGCATTATATCTGGGAAATAAGAGAAGAAAGTCTTGTCAAGCAGTTCAGGCACTTCTTAGGATTCCAAGTAGGAGCCAGAAGTTCCTATACAAGACACTCTTATGCGAACTTTCATAAAATTACACCATAATGACCAACAGATTGTTCTTGCTCTTTACCTATGCAAAGACTCATCACTTTGTCTTCTTTCTTGTATTTCTCTTTCTTCTGGCCTGGCCTGGCATAGAATGCACTTTCAGATAGTTCATTGTGAACCTCTGCTATTTAATTTGTAGGTCACAGTTTAACAATCATCTCATTTGACTTAAGAACAAAATATATATATATATCCCAAATCACACTAATGAAGAGATCAGTTTAAAATAAATATTACAAAAGTCAATTAAAAAAAATGAGGATCAGTATATGGCTAGCATCATAGATATGAGAAACTAGATACAGTCTGACCTCAGTAGTGATAACTTCTTGCAAATTAATTTATTTAGGGAGGATGTCTGTAATTCTTTATGCTTCATTATACTGGCAAGCACATGACCTTCCACTATAATTTGCAAGTGAGCATGATGTCATTTTAATGAAACATCAAGCAGGGTAATTCAAAAGGAAATGCCTGCTATAAAAGAGCTATTAAATGATGCTTAGCAATTATGGAGTGATTTTCTACTTCAAAGCCCTTCACAAACAGTCACTAATGAATTTGCATAACCTCTCTGTGAGGAGGAAGGGTATCATTTTTCCCTTCTGCAGGCCCAGGGCAGAGAAGAGGCTTGCCTAAGACCACAGAGGCCATGAGTATCAAAGCCCCAATCAGAACTCTGAAACTGATGACAGCTAGACATATGGCAAGATCATTACATCAGGCTTCCAGACTAGCAGGGGCCTTTGCAGAGTCCTTAATTCCTTTAAATAAAGGTTAGTATTGATAGCTCAGCCTCAGCTGCCGAGTCAGTGCCTATTCCAGGTTATTTTATTGCCATGGCATATAGATTGTCCAGATTAGGATCTAACACCATGCCACCTTGGTACAGTCACCCTTGCTACCAACCTGCAGCCTCAGTTCTCCATATAAAAGAAAAAATGGCACATACTACAATCTCAACCTGATAGACAATGAGGATACAAACCTATGCAGGCATTCAGACTCAAGAATCTGGAATGTCTCCTGTTTACCTCAGTTTAGACATCCTCCCTGCCGTGATGTTTGAAGTGTAGTGAGGAATGAATGTTGTAGACTCTTGAATCTTCTGGTATCTCAGGTGTTGCATATTAAATGAGCACTTAACAACAGCAAAATCCATCATCACCACAAAAATGTTATTTTAATATCATAGCATTCACATTAGGCAGACCTCACTGACATGTAAGACCAAATGCCAACTGTTATACGTTTAGTAAAGCCTGTCTTGATTGATTCAGTTCCTCTGTCCCAATGACAGTGGTAAATAGTAAAACAATCATTGCAGTCATTGCAAAGACTGTGCTATTTCTCTTTACCTGTAATATAAGATGTCAGAGCCATTTTGAAGAGGAATACAGTTTCTCAATAATATTTAATGTTTTCAAACATATTGTAGCAATACCTTCAGGTATGGACAACACTCTGAGTCGGGTTTTCTACTGATATGTCTAACAGTCTCAAAAACAGAATGTGTTATTCTTGTCAGTGATTTTCAATGATTTTAATAATGTATTCCTCTATATTTGGGATTTTTATTTATTTATTTATTTATTTATTTATTTTACTAAGAGCATTTGAATACA
This sequence comes from Alectoris magna, assembly GCA_030625065.1. Lineage (NCBI taxonomy): Eukaryota > Metazoa > Chordata > Aves > Galliformes > Phasianidae > Alectoris > Alectoris magna. The sequence continues at coordinate 70,884,276 of CM060560.1, forward strand.
GGTGTTGCATAAGCAAATAATGAAACTTTTCTGATGAGTCCTCCAACTTGCTTTGGAATGGTCAGATACTCAGCAATTTTCAGCCTGTCATTCCAGTTCCTTCTAAAAGTCTTGAGATCTGCCTCTACTTGAGAAAACACTTCTATAGAAACTGAATTCAGGAGACAACTCCCAGTAACAGCAACCACTGTTCCCAGTGGTCACCCACCCTTGAAGAGGTATTACAGAAATATTCAATACATTCATGTTCAGATGAATATTAATGGGGGAAAAAAAAAACCCTACAAATTAATTTTTGACCCTTTCATTTGCCTCTCAGGTCTTTCTTGCCTTTTAATTATAGCTCAGATCCATCTGAAAACATTTTTTTTGCTACAAATTTGTGAATGGTGTAAAATTTATTCTGAGTTCCAAAATTTTAAACTGACTTCAGTATTATCATAATCAAGTAATAGCAGGAGGGATGCATGAAGTAATATGTGCTTATTTATTTCAAGGAAATGCTACACTAATATAATTACTAGTTCTCACCGACAAAGAATGATCATGCTGCGGACTGTATGTGATAAAGGTATGAATGGTTATTGATATTAGTGCTAAAAGAAAAATTCCCAGAATATTTTGTGGTGTATTTTTAGTATATAGATACCAGAGATATATTTCATAATTCATGCATTAGCGGTCTTCTTACAGAAATAATACAATTTTAATGCTTTCAGAACTATGCTCTGTATGAGTACAAAACTATTATTATATTTTCCTAAAACTCGCCTTCATTCTAGTGAAATCCAAACTGGAAAATCCTGGAGCAGCTCAGTGTCTCATCTGCCTCTCCAGACATACTCTTTCAAACTTCTGGTATTCATCTTCCTCACTGGAAGACTGGATAAACAGGACCAAGAGGGATCTCAGCATGGCTCTGCAATAAAATGTTTGACTGTAGTTAGGACATCTGGGAACAGTTTGGGGACAGCTTCAGGTCTGGAACTATCTATTTGAACTACAGTAATTTTATTTGGCAGTTTTGGTCAGGATTTCAGTTTTGCTTTCTGCCAGCTGGGAAAGTCTACTTCTGTCTGAGTATACTGCGGTGTCTGTGGTTTACAGATGTATGTTCTTGATCCCTCTCAACTGACACACCCAGTATTGTCTTCTTCACTTGGAAGGCATCTGTACAGCTCAGCTTTTGCTAAGCCAGAGAGCTTTAAGAAATGTAACTTTTATTTACAAAGGTATCGCATGTATATTTAGGTCAGTCTTAATTATTGCTTATTCTAAAGAAATTCAGATTGTGAAACATCCATGAAACAGGTAAAAATTATTAATTTCCTAATTGTGTTAGATTTTCTAATATTTCATTAAACTGAGGGAAAACTTTTCTGATCCTCTTGACTAAATTGTTTCAGTTTTGTCAAATTCATTTTTTCTGATAAGTATATAGCTAGTATTTTTTTTCCTTGTTTTTATTATTTATTTTATATTCAATTTTAACTTTAATGTTGATGTAAAAATCAAAGTAGGGAGAGAATCTAAGAAAGGAGATAACCTGCATCTATTTTTTATTTTACCTAATTAAGTTCAACAACATTAAAATGGTTCCCATTAATTTTATTAGACTGACAGAACTACTTATCCGTATAATTTAAAAATGTTTATATAGACTTATCTACTAATTGACTATTGAATTTTATGGTTTGCAGGGAAACTGTGGGCATACAAGAACACCAATGAAACTGTGGTCCAGCTCTTCAGTCGCATTGAAAACAATAAGAACTGTACCCCAAACTATCTATCCAACAAAAAAGAAATGCTATACAAAATGTAACTTTAAATTATACTGATATATGACAGAGAAAAATTGTTATTTCTTTATACAGTAAACTTTCAAGATTTTATCCATAGAACACAGGAAGAATGTTGATAAACTGTAGGCTTTTCACTCCACAGTGTCTGCTTTAAACAAAAAGGTATTGTGCTAGTTTTTAATTTCTAAATAAAATATTGCATTAAAATATGACAATTATCATAAAATGTTATCTGACCTGGAAGAAATTTAATACACTCCTCAGAACAGTTTGATTTTCCATTTTGTTATTCGTGTTTTACAATTTTTTTTATTACTATTATTTATTTATTTATTTTGCTTCTGTAGGATTTTTTCTACTTTGAAATAGCATGACAGAAAATTATCCGACCCTCTAAGCATGTCAGCATTCTGATGAAAACTATTATCTGTTTCTGGGCATAGTATATAGAACATTCATGTCAATCTAACTTTAATTGCATATGATATCTTCCATTGTTTTACTGAAAAGAAATTGTAGTGGACATTTGTACTTGATGCAAATGTACTGAAGGTAGTAGCAATGAGATGCATCTGTCTTAAGGAAATACTTATCGATGAACCACTTTACATTAGATATCCTTAGCAGTGAAAAGAATTAAAAAAGCATTTTCAGGGTAAGGGTTACCTCATCCTATGATCAGATGAATTTCCTTTGCAGATATCCGAAATTAGATCAGATGAATCCCAACCTTGGTGTCACAGAATATAGTGTGCTTTGTGTCAGGTCCATCTGTGAATGGCAAGTGAGAGATTCTCTCTTACAGCCGTAAAATGTGAGACTTGTCATGATTGCCAACATTTAAAAACAGCTGCAGGGAATGAGAAAGCAGAGCTGCAGATCACTCCATTTATGTACATCACTGGAAGATTTTTTCATTAGATACCTACATGAGCTATGGATGCCAATGCAGCCTTACTTTTTGGAACACATCAGGTGCTAAGCTTAAACTCCGGTGAGATATACACTAGCTATGCCCTGCACGTGATATCCATTAAGTCATAATTTGAATGTATATCACTGAAAGCACTTTCCTTCCTCTTGAGTAATTCCAAGTTACAAGATCACTTCCATAATTTATCAAGCATATTTTTTTTTGTGCTCTGTTCATGCTTGAAAACAGCTGAACTGTCTTTGCTCAAAACACTTCTCTTTCTGAAAGCTCATTTCTGGAAAACTTCATATCCCAAAATAATAATACGAGATACATAAAACATTGTCATAGTAGGAATTACTGTTCAGTTCTAAGTGCAAAGGATGCACAAAAACTCAGGCAACACACTGGGAACCTACCTGAGAGAGGACATAAGTGTTGATAGCTTTGACTTTAGACAGCAGCCAAACATGGTTGTTTTCCCATACTAACCTGTACTATATGACACTGTATGACACACAACTAGGAGTATTTTTTTCATCTTTTCCTGTCAATGGAGAAATGTTCAGTCAACAGTGCTGGAGTAAATGCCAGGCAGAAATAAATAGAATAAAGTCTCCTTGAGCAGCTAAAGCATCTGGTAAGGCACTCAGGTAAGAATTTAAAAAATGCCCTTCCAAACTCCTCTCTTCCTTAATCTTATTAGCACCTCTGTGTAGATTCACACATATATATATATGCATTCAGGATGACTGAAATGGCGCATAACAAGAAACATACTGATACAAAAAATGATATTGAAGACTTCTCCAAAGCTTGTTACCATTATTGTCCAAATATTAAAGTAGTTGAAAAATTTTTGGTAGTTTTAGTTTTATACACAGGAAGTTACTGCTTATGAAGCAGTCTATGAAGATCTCTTTTGATACATATGTAAGTTAAAAGTATGGTTGTTTTTTTTTTTTCCTTTTCAAAAGGAAATGCAAATGTCAACAACAAAATAATTTGTTTTATATCTTTATATCTCTTATATCCATGTCTGTATGATCCTTGTCACATGAAGATACATTATAGATTTTTTTGTTGTTCAGTTGGAAAAAAAATACAAATAACATTAATAAATATTAATTAAAAATATTCTTAAAATGTAATCTTAAGATATTTTGTAGGTTTTGTCTTCAATACATCTCAATATTAAATATTTCCAAACATAACAACCAGTCACTAAAATGTGTGTTTTTCCCAGAAAAAATATACTGATGTTTGATACATACATGGATTATTCTCTCTTCAAAGATTCGGAGGAAACTGCCAAATATATATGCAAGTAAGTGACTCCAAGGCCCAAGTATCCTGTACATTTCTGATCCTGGGGAACTGGAAAAAATAACTTTACTTAAATAGATGCCAGTTTGTATTTGAAGAAAGATTAAAGATTTAATTATGTATATACACATTAATTTTCAGATTTATAACCTATGTTTTAATCATCTCCAGTTTGCAATAGACATATTAGGAATAAATTCAATCCAAAATTTCAGACTGAGACAGCCACAAATTAGGGGAAAGTTTAGACTTAATCCAGAAACCTCTGATGCATTCAGAAGAATTAATGCTTGGATTATGCTCATAGACATTTCCTTGGCTATTTTAAGTTTCTTGCCTTTTAGAGAGAGATCAGATGGAACAAGGCCATTTCTTGACTTCTCCATTCATCTCTCAGTTTAAATTTAAAGCAATAGGTGTGGGCACTATTGTATGTGATGCCCCTCATAACTTTAACGGGAACTGGTTACTAGATAATTTACTGCACATCAAAGATGATATTAAAGTGTGCACTTGATTTGCAGACATAGTTAATCCTTTTGATTTGGCTGTGTCAAGATCTAAAATAGAAGAAAATATGTTTTCCTCTTTTTTTTTTTTTTTTTAATTCATTTATAATTGAATTATTCTCCAAAGAATTAAAAAGTTAAGGAAAAAAAATGATTTTCTGGTCCTTCCCTTTTCTTCCCTTTTCTTCCCTTCCCTTTTCTTCCCTTCCCTTCCCTTTTCTTCCCTTTTCTTCCCTTTTCTTCCCTTTTCTTCCCTTTTCTTCCCTTTTCTTCCCTTTTCTTCCCTTCCCTTTTCTTCCCTTCCCTTCCCTTCCCTTCCCTTCCCTTCCCTTCCCTTCCCTTTTCTTCCCTTCCCTTCCCTTCCCTTCCCTTCCCTTCCCTTCCCTTCCCTTCCCTTCCCTTCCCTTTCTTTATGTAAAGCACAATTAGGCTTGGATTTATCCTGAAAAAGATTGATAAAGCCAAATACAATGTACAGACATTGATTTCTGGTGTGCCTTATCTGTCCAGGAAATAGGCTTTTATTTTCTACAGCATCTCATGAACAAATAAATAAACAAGTAAATAAAGAAAATGTTTTTCAAATTATGCATGGAGTTAATGCAGGATTGCCATGATGACTTTCTGCCAATGATTTCATTCTCTTCAATCTCTTTAAAAACAGCTTATTGTTTTGATTTCTGAAGCAACCTAGAAAATGTAATCAATATCACAGAATCAATATGTATCAGCCAAAGCAATATCTTCCCAAGCTTACAAAAGATAAAAGTTCTCTATGATTTCCAATAAGATGATATATCTGCCTACATGGACTTGAGTTATGATAGCCCAGTGACATAGAGGCATCAGATATAGCAGTCTCACAATTAGAGAAAAAGAAACTTCACTAAGATCAATATAAAACCTTAGCATCTTTCTGCTGTAAAATAATCTACTATTAGTTAACTTGTTATGTTGACTATTTTATTAATTTGATCAATTCTTGCCATTCTCAAAAATGAAACTGAAAAAAAATTTTGTTTTGTTTTTTGTTTTCTGATTGAGCATATAGAGGAGCTCTACATCTAGTCTATGACTTCGTATGAAATCCAAAGACTATAGATACATTAGTACTGTTACTGTGGAAGAAATAGCGCCCAAAATTACAGTTTTGTTTTCAGAACGTAGTCATAATTTTGTTTGAATTCTCAGTGAGTTCAGCACAAAGACTTAAAGGTAAGAAAAAAATAAGAAAAAAATAAGAAAAAAAAAGGCAGAAAGAAACAGCCTCGTTTTGTGATGTATAAAAATTAATGTATTAGTGTATTTAGGCGTGAAAGTTATTGTATTTAAGCAAATTAACAAATCTAACAGCATTTTCATTGCTATAAATCTTTCCCTTTTTCTTTTTTTTTTTCTTTTTTTTTTTCTTTTTTTTTTTTTTTAGGAAAAAAACGATTTTAAAGTGGTATTACATTTGAGGGAGGGAGTACAATTGTTTGTGTTTAATCAATCCTTCTGTTTTGTAAACTGACTTTGCATTTAGCCTTCAAGCAAAAAAAAGCTAGTGGCAGTATGCAACTGTAGGGGATGAAAGATTACATTACAATGAAAAGGTTCAAAATCACATTCACAAGTTATGCTGGAAGCCTTTCAGGACATCAAACAAGAAAATTTCCTTGACAAAACAAGAAATTTTCCAAATGATAACTGCATGTAAAGGACTTTTTAAAATGTTGATCAATCGCAAAAATAAAATTTTTGAATTGATAGAAATAGCAATACACAATAGCAATACAGGAATGTGTTATTACTGTACAGGCAAGACGAGTTACAATAGCTACCTATAATTTTATTATATTAATTATACTTCAATTGTTATCTTTATCAGAGTTTGAATATTTATCTTTAAATTTCATGACCTCACTCTCCTCTTTCTGGGAAAATATTAAAGAATTCCATGTATTTAAGTATAGCATACATTGCTGATTTATGAAATATCAGAAAAAAAAAAATCCTCAGTGCATTCACAGGGAAGGTGCTACAAATGATGTTTGAAATTGTCAAGAGAATAAGTGTTTTTATTTTTGTTTGTTTTTTGTTTGTTATAAGAAAACATGATGCTAAAGCAACTATTCCTTTTTCTCTTATTTGGTCTTTTTTCTTTTCTTTTGCACCAGAATACAAGGAGAAGAAACAGAAAATATTTAGTCACGCTAAACTTTGATTACACTCAATTTTAAGAGAAAACTGCTGTCTGTGAGCAACCTCATTGTAGGTCTAAAACCCAGAATGAGAAAGTTTTTCCTCAAATGCTTTTGGATCACTGTCTGCTAGGTCTGTCATAATATTCCTGTAAACAAATTAGTTCCAATCCCCTGCCATGGACAGGATTATCAATGAATGCATGATATTCTTTTTCTCTGCAATTGAAAACTTATCTAGAAGGTTCTGAAAATTAGTTGCTTCTTCACAAAATGTTAAATTTTACAACAGGATACTGTTGTAAAAGATGGGGAAACATTATTGCCAGCTACTTTTTAAGACTAATGACAATTTTTTCTCTAATTAAACTAAGATGGTTAAAGCTAATAGTTCCTTTTATTCCTTAAAACATTTGCTCCTAACTTTCTGGTTGATTTCATTTAATATTTTGGTTCTAAAATTTGGTAAGCAGACATTAAGCTTGTTTCAATCAAAGATGTCCCAAAGAGACATTATTTGGAAAATCAGTCATTTTTGTGAACTATTTTCCATACACTGTAACTCTTTGCATGGATTTGTTTCATTGTTGATGGTAGCTAACATCACTCTGACATCAAGAGTTGTGTGAGACAAATGCTCAGCCCCTGACATGAAAGAAAGAAACTGGAAGGTTTCCACATTTGGGCGTTTGATTTTGTTTGTTTTTGTTTTGTTTTGTTTTTGATTTCTGGAAAATGGCTGTCTTCTTTCATATTTTTTCAAAACTTGTTGTAAATGAAAATATACCAGCCTTTTGAATTTTTAGAAGTAACAGACAGATGAGCATTCACTTACTTAGAATCCTTCTATTAAGCCCCGAAGTTTGTTTAAGAGCATAAAAAGCATACTTTCAAATCTGAAAAAAATCAGGCACTCGCACAGGCTACCCAGAGAAGCTGCGGCTGGCCCCATCCCTGGATGTATGCAAGGCCAGGTTGGATGGGATCCTAGGCAGCTAGATCTGGTGAGTGGTAGCCCTGACCACAGGAGAGAGTTGGAACTAGATGATTTTTGAAGTCCCCCTCCAAACTAAGTCACCCTATGATTCTATCTAAAGAATTACAGTTCTTGGCCTTTTTTGAGGATTTATTTAACAACAGAGTATTTATGAGGAAATTATGAGATATTACAAGGAAGTCACTGTAAACACTTGAAATTACAATCAAAATTAGAAACATATTGTTACTATATAAAAGAATCAAAATGCAGAAACATTTTGTATTGTAAATGATAAGTTATTTCTGTGCTGTTCACTTCAGAGTTATGATATCACATTATCAACCAAGAAGAAAGTAATTTCTAGCTGAAAGCTAACAATTTTTTCATTTATAAGTAAGTCACATCAACAACAAAAAAAATCAATCTTTGAGGTGTTTTCAGAAGAAACTAATGAGTATGATTTCATGGAAAACTGGTTTGGAAACGTCCTGTCTCTGAGTAAAAATCACAGCCGTGATATTTAACAGATGTATTGTCACAATACACTGAATTCTAACATAAAATTTCACTGTCTTTCATGTATATGCAATTTTCATTATTTACATTTTTTACTATGATGTTTTTCAATTGTAGACAGTTTTCTAAAAAATCTTGATTTGAAAAGGAATATTAACTTCTGAGGCAAATTTCAGAGCTATTATATCACCACCATTTATCTACACATATATATATCTTCACTAAATTGGTTATCCAATGGGACTATTTAGCCAGATGTTTTCCTCTGTATCTCAACAACTTCTCCACGGTCCCAGCAGAAACTTAACACCTTTGTCTGATGTTTGTCCAGGTGTAGACATGTAAATCCATGCATACATTCACACAAGCTCTTTCAACAACTTCAGCCAACAAAGTTTTATAATCCCCAGCCAAATAGTATTGATATTTTTCTCTGCTCATCTTAGCTCTGCCCACACTGTTTATAACACTTCTCCAAGCCTTGGGTTGAAAGGATCATGTAAACAAAGGGATATGAGAGGTGGGGTTAAGACAAGTGCATTTTTTAATGAAAATTGCATCAATTACGTTACAGCAGATATTAATCAAAAGAAAGATGAATAAGTAAATACCAAGCGTGGTGGAAATTATGGGAAAGAGAAAGCTAAACACAGAATAGACAAGATAGATTGCTAAAGGCAAGGTGCACATCCTTGTTCAGTAAGTCCATCGTATTAGAGAAAGGAAACGGAGGGGCTGGAGTAGTACATGGGAAAGTTGGGGTTGAAGTTTAGCTGTCAAGCTTTTAAATTTACATCAACTAATTTTTTAAAAGTATGAGGCTAAAAAGATACTGTTTGAGTGGCATTTGATACTGTTTCCCACGACATCCTTATAACAAAGCTGAGGAAGTGTGGGATAGATGAGTGGACAGTGAGGTGGGTTGAGAACTGGCTGACTGGCAGAGCACAGAGGGTCATCACTGGTGGTGCAGAGTCCGTTTGGAGACCTGTAACTAGCGGTGTTCCCCAGGGGTCAGTGCTGGGTCCGGTCTTGTTCAACATCTTCATCAATGACCTTGACAAGGGGTTAGTGGCCACCCTCAGCAAGTTTGCTGATGATACGAAGTTGGGAGGATTGGCTGACACACCTGAAGGCTGTGCTGCCATTCAGCGAGACCTGGACAGGCTGGAGGGCTGGGCAGTAAGAAACAGGATGAGGTTTAACAAAAGCAAGTGTAGAGTCCTGCACCCAGGGAGGAATAATTGCATGCACCAGTACAGGTTGGGGGATGACCTGCTGGAGAGGAGCTCTGCAGAGAGGGACCTGGGTGTCCTGGTGGACAACAGTTTGGCCATGAGTCAGCAGTGTGCCCTCGTGGCCAAAAAGGCCAATGGCATTCTGGGGTGCATTAAAAAGAGCATGACCAGCAAGTTGAGGGAGGTGATCCTCCCCCTCTACTCTGCCCTGGTAAGGCCTTGTCTGGAGTACTGTGTCCAGTTCTGGGCTCCCCAGTACAAAAAAGACAGGGATCTCTTGGAGAGTCCAGTTCAGGGTCACAAAGATCATGAAGGGTGTGGAGCGTCTCCCCTCTGAAGAAAGGCTAAGTGAACTGGTTTTGTTTAGCCTTGAGAAAAGAAGACTAAGAGGGGACCTGATCCAGGTCTATAAATATCTAAGGTGTGGGGGGCAAAGTGGTGAGGCCAGACTCTTTTCAGCAGTGTGTGGAGACAGGACAAGGGGAAACGGCCAGAAACTGGTGCACAGGAAGTTCCGCACGAATGTGCTCAAGAACTACTTTATGGTGAGGGTGACGGAGCACTGGAACAGGCTGCCCAGGGAGGTTGTGGAGTTTACTTCTCTGGAGATATTCAAGACCCACCTGGATGCCTACCCGTGTGACCTGGTGTAGGGAACCTGCTTTGTCAGGGGGGTTGGACTCTGGAGGTCCCTTCCAACCCCTACGATTCTGTGATTCTGTGATTCTGTGATACAACATCTTTCAGACTGTGACTCAGTCCTTCACAGGCATGCATAGTGCATTCACAAGGGAGATTGATTTGCAGTCAGTATTTCTGCCCCCAATTGCATTCAAGTAGCTAGCAAATGTTTTACCAAGATATTATCAACTTCAAAGCTATTATCAATTCACTTAGTTAAAAAAAATCAATTAGCTAGCCTGACAAGATATACCCTATTTCACGATCTTCTCATTTGCTATGTAAAGTAAATTATGCTAAAGATCGAGTGAACTCAGAAATAGTAAACTGTGAGATAATAAAATAATTCCAGACTAAGCTTAGATGGGTTCTTCAGAAATCTTTGTCTGTCTGCCTAGCAAGCTAGCTGTCACTGGCATTTTGTGCATATTAAGAGTGCATATTACAAAATGGTTGTAAAAAGTCTTAAAAGATAGAAAAAGCATTTTTGATCAATAATTTTCTAGCAGTTCTCTCTAAATAGGAGTGTCTTTTATAAGAAATAGCTACTTTACTGTGTACAGGCAGTGTTGCTTGGTAGAGTACTGTGGAATAAAACTCTACAGGGAAGAGGGGAGAAGGAAAGCTGGTTAATTTTCAAAGATCAACTCCTTCAAGCTCAAGAGTGATGCATTGCAACAAACTAAGTCAGGCAAAAAAGTCAGGACATCAGTGTGGATGAACAAGGAGCTCACAGGTGAACTAAGAAAACAAAGAAGAAAATCTGCAGAGGATGTAAACAGGGATTGGTAACTTTGGAGAAATAAATGTATCAAGTTAGATAAAGTACAGATAGAATTGAATGTGACCAAGTGTATAAAAGGCAACAAGAAGGGCTTCTATAAATGCATCAGTGATAAAAGGAAGACTAGGGAAAATGTGAAAGGGAGTGAAAGACCAGATTTCCCAGGACATGGAGAAGGATCAGATGACAATGACATTTTTGGCTCAGCCTTCATAGGCAACCGTTCTAGCCACAATGACCAAGTCATAGAAATCAAAGCAGAGACTGGGAAAATGAATAATCACCTACTATAGGAGAGGATTGGGTTCAAGGCCACTAAAGGAATCTGAATATGCATAAATCCATGGGACCTGATTAGGTGAATATGAAGCACTTAGAGAGAAATGGCAAATGAAGCGGTTAAGAAACTATCCATATTATTTGAGAAGTTGTAGCAGTCCACTGTAGTTCCAAGTGACTGGAAAAGGGAAAATATAAGCCCGTTTTTAAAATGGGAGGATCCATGTAGCTACAGGCCAATCAATCTTACCTCAGTGATGGACAAGATCATGGAAAAGATCCTACTAGATACTATGCTAAGCTCCACAGTGAACAGAGAGGTGATTGGTGACAGTCAATATGGCTTCACTAAGGACAGATCATGCCAGAAAAATGTGGTGGCCTTCTACAATAGGGTTATGGCATTGGTCAATAAAGAGTAATTAATGTCATCTACTAGGGCTTGTACAAATCAGATGACACTGTCCCTTACAACACCCTTGCCTCCAAACTGAAGAGATGGATTTGATTGATGATGGATCACTCTCTGGATAAGGAATTAGCTGGATGGTCATACTCAAATGATTGTGATCAGTGGCTTACTGTCCAAGTGGAGGCCAGTGAAAAGTGGTGCTCCTCAGGAATCTGTATAAAGATTAACACAATTAACCATCTTTGTTGGTGACATGGACAGGGAGATTGAGTGCAACAAGTTTGCAGATGGCACCAAAAACTGTAGTTCAGTCAACACACTGGAGAGAAGGGACCTTGACAGGCTAGAGAGGTGGTCCCAGGTCCTTAGGGACAAGTGCAAGGTCTGCAGCCAGGTCAGGACAATCCCAAACAGAAATACAGATTGGATGATGAGTCAGTACAGAACAGCCCTATAGAGAAGGATCTGGGAATACTGGTGGAAGAAAAGCTCAACACAAGCCAGCAATAAACACTAAAATATGCAGCAGAAAGCTGACCCTATCCTGGACTGCATCAAAAGAAGCGTAGCTAGCCGATCAAGGGAGGCAATTCTCACCCGCCACTCTGCTCTTCTGATATCCCAGCTGGAGTATTGTGTTTTGCATGGTGGTCTGCAACATAAGAAAGACACCTGTTAGACTGGGTTCAGAGGAAAGCCATGAAAATGATCAGGGGGCTTCTCCTATGAAGAAAAGCTGAGAAAATAGGGGTTATTTAGCCTAGAAATGGGAAGACTGGGGAAATTTCTTTGCAACCTTTCAGTATTTAAAGGGGGCCTACGGGGAAGATGTGGAGGAAGTCTATCAGAGAGTTTAGTGATAGAAGAAATGGTAGCAGTTTTAAGCTGAAAACGGGTAGTTTTAAATTAGATGTCAGTAAGAACTTCTTCACTATGAGAGCAGTGAGGCACTGAAACAGATTGCCCAGAGAAGCTGTGGATGCCCCATCCCTGGAATGTTCAAGGCCAGGCTGGATGAGGCTTTAGGTAATCAGAACTAGTGAAAGATGTCCCTTCCTATGGAAGTAGTAATGGAACTAGATGTTATTTATAGCCCCTTCCAATCTGTGATTCTATGATTCTATGACATAATAAAGACAGATTCACTTACTGCTTAAATTCTGGACTCTCGTAGAACTAAATAATATTCAAGCTACAATATTCTGCTTAGCCAAAATCCTGAAACCCTGAATATATATCCTCTTCAAGGGAATATGAATTTTGAGTATGTGGTAAGAGTGAAGTTGAGAGAAATTACTGTTTAAGTATACTGTGAATATGATAGAATTAAAATTATACTATAGAACCTCAGGAAATTAATTCCAGATAAGAATGCTAGATGACAGCTATGAGGCTGAAAGTATTAAAAGCTTCTTGTCAGCGAAATAATTATCTAAATTAATAATTATCTAGTTCTCATCTAAAGCTATGTGAAAAAAAATGAATATTTTTGAAAAAAAAATGTTCTTTTATTTTTACGTAGTTTTAATAGTAAAATTTTGTTCTGTCTTCACCAGTTTGCATTTGATCTAAAATTGGAAATATAAGCCTTAGTTTGCAACTTTGTTTTATTACTGTTGTCACAGGTCTGATATCATAGTACAACAAAGCATACAGAATTCCCAGAAGATCCTTTTGAAATGTATTAATTTATTAGAAGAAATTTAGTGATATGGAAACGTGAACGTATGATGGAATACTTAATTGTTCTTATTTATATTTTTATCCATTTTGTCCATTTTGTCCAAATTATCCATCTGTTCTTATCTAAATCACTGGGTTGTATTAGTTTGATAAGCCGGTGTTTAGCTGAAGAACTGTCTTTGGACAATGTTACATTGATTGGTAACTGTTCAGATGTGGTAATATCCTTTGTTCTGTGCAGGGAATATAGCCTTCAAAGGCTTTGCTAATGACAATATGCCATCTTTCTATCTTTGCTTTTCAGTGAAGGAAAGACTTATGCCTTATGCCAATGCCTAAGGAATTGTAAAAGAAATTTCCATGTGGTTTTAACTATAAATTGTATTTGAAATAATTTATTTTCTTGAATAGAAGCCATATAAGTGGATTCTATTTAGAACATCTTATTATTTTTTTCATTCTGATTATAGTTTCATTGGTCTTGTTTTAATGAGTTTTTTCCAAAATAACATAAAATGCATCCTGTTCTTAATTTGCTGTTGTTTTTTTTTTGTTGTTTTTTTTTGTTTGTTTGTTTTGTTTTTATTCTTTTGCCTCGCCCAGGATAAAGTCTTTAAGTTCTATTAAAAGTTGATTTGACTGGGAAATGAATCAAATTTTTTATCTTCAACTTTAGAAATTCTGCAATAACTTTATGATGTATGTCAGGCTGTTATGAAATGCAACTATGGGACATAAAGATAAAAATCTTCTTACTCAGGAAATATTATTAACAGACCATGAGAGAACAGTATATTACAGAAGAGATTAAAAATAAAATCTGCATCTAATTTCATATCCCCACATCACAAATCAGTTTTAAGCATATTCTATAGTTTCTGGTACATAACTGGGGTGGGGGGGGGATTAAGAATTTCTGATTTTTAACTCTTAGCAGACAGTAACAAAGCCAAATACTTCAGTTCTCATGTACATTGTATACACAGAGAGCATTCATGAAACTGTACCTTATTTCGGTAGAACTATATATATCTTAGTGTGTGTGTATAAATATGTATGTATGTAAATGTTTTTGCTTGGATTTCAGAGTAAAATTTTTCTCTTGATCTGAACTATCACAACTGTGTTTTTGCCTCATAACAGGTCGACTTAATGTAAATACCTGGAGATGTACCACATCTATGTACTGAAAGGCAAAAGCTTCTATGAAAGCTGTAAGGTAATTGTACACCATAAATTCTCGTATTGTAGGGTCCAAACAAAGAAACTGAACAAGACTGAATTTTAAGACTAGGACAGTACCTAACCAAAGCAACCACATTCTGCACTCTCAACTCTGCTGAGAGTTTGTCTAAATTCTTTCTGAAGTCGTTTGGATGGATAATCTGAATCTTCAGTTCACAGAACCACAGAATTGCAGGGGTTGGAAGGAACCTCAATATGTCATACAATGTCATACGTGACATATGTCATACAGGTAGGTGTCCAGACAGGTTTTGAATATCTCCATAGAAGGAGACACCACAACCTTTGTGGTCAACATGTTCCAGTGATCCATCACCCTTAGCATAAATAAGTTCTTCCTCATGTTTGTATGACCTGCCCAACTCTCCAATCTGTCCAGGTCTTGTTGAATGGTAGCACTGCCTTCTGGTGTGTCAGCCACTTCTACAGTTTTGTATCATCAACAACTTTGCTGAGGGTGGACTCTTATGCCTTCATCCAGGTCACTGATGAAGATGTTGAACAAGACTGACTCCTGAGGAACACCGCTAGTTACAGGCCTCCAATCAGACTCTGCACCACTGATGACAGCCCTCTGAGTTAGTTAGCCAGTTGTCAATCCACCTTACTGTCAACTCATCTATCTCACACTTTCTAAGTTTCATAATAAGGATGTTATGGGAGATGGTGTCAAACACCCTGCTGAAGTCAAGGTAGACAACATCCATTGCTCTCCCCACATCTGTCCAGCCAGTGATGAAATCATAGAAGGCTACCAGGCTGGTTGAGCGTAATTTCCCCTTGGTGAATCCATGTTGACTACTCCAATTACATCATAGCATGCTGTAATTATGGAAGAGGACTGAAAGCAAATCATCTAAACAAATGATATTTGATTGCTTAATTCATTAAAATTCTATAGTAATACTATCTAATTTTTGCTTAATACATAGCTTCAGTTACTAATTTTGAATACTATGAAAGCAATAATATTTTGCCAATAAAATAACAATCTGGCTAACAAAGTATGATTTTCATACATAATTAAGAAAAGTGGCTTTTAAGGAATTTTTGTAGAATCATAGAATGGCTTGACCTTAAAGATCATCTAATTCCCAACTCCCTAAGCTCTTCAGGGCTCCATCCAACCTGGCCATGAAAGCCTCCAGGGATGGGGCGTCCACAGCTTCTCTGGGCCACTTGTTCCAGTGCCTCACTATCCTCTTTTAGTTTAAAGACCTTCCCTCTTTTTCCATCATTGTCAGTCTCTCTCCTACTTATAGGCTCCTCTCAAGCACTGGAAGCCACACTGAGGTCTTGATGGGACCTTCTCTTCAAGCTATAGAAACCAGTTCCCTCAATATTTCTTCATAGGAGAGAGGCTCCAGCCCTCTGATCATCTTCATGTCCCTCCTCTGAACTTATCTTTCTTCTGTTGGAGGCCCCAGGCCTGAATGCAGTACTCCAGATGGGGCCTCAAAAGGCAGAGCAGAGGGAGAAAATCCCCTCCCTTTTCCTGCTGGCCACCCCTTTTTTTGATGCAGCTCAGGATACCATTGGCCTTCTGGCTGCATTGTGTTACAATCACACTCTTAAAAAGCTTAGAAGCATCCCCTTTGATCCTGCAAAATCTACCAATTCTACTCTTGTTAAAGCTGTACTGAATGGAGAGGTTAATGCCTGTACTAGAAACAGGGTACTATAAATTATGTGGCCTTGATGGTAGGATCCTTCTTGTTTTCTGTCTGCAACTAGCAGTGTCCAGAATTGAGCTTTAACATTTTCTGTATCATTTATGGAAATTAGACAATTGTGAAGTCAAGATTTGAGCTAGATCTGTCATGAATATTTATTAAAAAGATATAAAAGTCTTACCAGTTTGTGGCTCTACACCAGCAGCCGCTGTTATGTCTGCATCAGAAAAGATAATAAGAATGAAGTCATAGCCAAAAGGGTGTTACGAAGCTCCCAGCTCAGAGCCACGTCCTAAGAACATCCTGACTAAAAGGATATATTCTTACTTTTCTGTCTTGACTTGTTTTTCACAGCAGGTAATTCAATCATTAAGGAATATTTTCTCATACACATAAGTAATAGAAAGCAAGAATGACTTTATTGTTTCCAAGTTCCAAGACTCTTGGGTGATTTTAGTCCTAGCTACTACTGGCCTGCTTGTAGTTAGTGAAGAGAAACAGATAAGGTCTGTTTTCTATTTAATAATAATAATAGCAGCCTCATAAACTTCTGCAGATAGCGAAGTGCTTCAAGAGAGTCTAGGTGAAATGGCCAGGCAAATATGGCCAAAGCCAAAGGCCTGTTGATCTTCTGCTGAAGGGACAGTTTATATCCCTTACTATTTGCCCAGCTCACAGGGCTTTTATTTAACACATCCCATACTGTCTTCTCAAGTTTGAACATTCCTTTGAATTCCACATTCCTCTCCCATCCTCCTCTCAGAGGATAATCCAAGACTCACCTTCAGAGATTCCTCTGAGGTCTCTGTTACAAAAACAGTTGTGATTACAAAGGTGTATTCTACATATTTTTTTCCTATATCAGGGAAAATCTATAGTCTTTGCTTGTTCTACTGGCAAACTGTCATTTTCTTTCCTTTTCTATTGCCAAGTTAAATACAAAATGTATATCTACAGAACTAGAAAAATGTATGGGAAAGGAAGGGTGGTTCCTCTTTCTTTCTTTCTTTCTTTTCCTTTCTTTTCCTTTCTTTTCTTTTCTTTTCTTTTCTTTTCTTTTCTTTTCTTTTCTTTTCTTTTCTTTTCTTTTCTTTTCTTTTCTTTTCTTTTCTTTTCTTTTCTTTTCTTTTCTTTTCTTTTCTTTCTTTCTCCTTCCCTCCTCCCTTCCTCCTTTCCTTCCTTCCTTCCTTCCTTCCTTCCTTCCTTCCTTCCTTCCTTCCTTCCTTCCTTCCTTCCTTCCATTTCTTCTTCCTATGAAGAATACCAGAAAATAATAATTCCAGAGAACATTATTTCATTAATACATTTGGCTTGTCTACATGGAATTGCATTTAATTATATAAGAGAATTTTTATGTTTAACAGTGAGAGTTTGAGTATCAGTGCAAACATGCTGCCTGAACTATGAAGAGAGCCATGCCTACTCTTACCCTGTTGCTTTTACATTTACTTGAAAAGGAAAAGGAATCTGAAAATTTATAAATTGATCTGAAAAAAAATGTTATTCTTTCTCATCTAAAAGTGGCATGTTTTTACTTGTAAATCTCTGCTTGAAATTTTTGGACATGTTGAGCTTTTACTATGTGAATTAGCATAAATAACAAAGGGCTAAAGAATGTTTCTACCTAGAAATACATTTAAGTTTCTAAAGATATATACTTTTTACTTAGTACCACCTTTAGTCATACTTAACTTTGAGCATTCAGTTTTCACTTCCAACTGCTTCCAGCTCTATTACTGTCAACAACTTCCTTGACATTGCTTTGTCTCTGAGAAACTACTGATTTTATTTTTAAAATATATCTCATTTCCCTGAATAAACTCAATTTCAGATTGACACTAAAGACTATTAGCACTGTATGAGAATGAGATGATGAAGGCTATTACAGTATTTTTTTTTTTTTTTAAAAAGAATAATTATTAATTCTTCAGGCCAAGATAGTACTCTCCAGAATTGGAAAAGCTTCAAGCCTGTGATCAGCCAGACCCAGCTTTAAGAATTAATAAGATAAAATTCAAGACATCGAATTTATTTCTTTCTCACTGTACCTTGGTGGGACCGAAGGTCTACCAGAAAAAAAGATAATACTTTTTCCAACAGGAATTACACACTGCTATCAAATTTTTACCTGTTACAGTGAAGGAGTCATGTGTAACACCTGACTCAGTTTATACCAGGAAAAGAAAACGTTCCTGTACCCATGTGCATATTTGCAAGGGCTGCTCCATAAGTAATGCCTCCTATTTTTTTATATTGGCCCATGACATCAAAGACAGATGTTGGTGGTATGGCAGGAGATGCTGAACCTTGTCACCATTATTCTATTACATTTTGTTGCCATGTGATAGATAGCAGCAGAGGGGCAGGCTGACAAAATGGCATCTGATATGGAAGTGCAGATAAAGCAAAAGTGTAGAATTGAATTCCCCCATGAAGAAGGAATGGCACCAACTGACATTCATCAATGCCTGTATGTTTGTATGAATAGCAAAAATGAAAGACTAGGGATTACATAGGCCTGCTGCCTGAATGAGGTGGGTGCCCTGGTAAAAGACAACACTGAGAAGGTGGACTTACTGAACACCGCCTCTTCTTCAGTCTTTATTGCTAAGACTGGCTCTTAGCAATAAAGTCTGGAGGTTAGAAAGAGAGACTCTGGAAGGAAAACTTCCCCTTAGTTGGGGAGGCACTGGCCAGAGATATCTAGGTAAACTCATTGCACACAAATCCAAGGGTCCTGATGAGATGCACCCAGAAGTTCTGAGGGAGTTTGCACAAGAGATTTCTGAAACACCCCTCATCACCTTTGAAAGGTCATGGAGAACAGGAGAGGTGCCAGTGGCACTCCATTCTTCAAAAAGTGAAAGAAAGGAAAAGGACCCAGGAAATTACAGACCAGTCAGACTCAACTCTATTCCTGGGAAGTAACATTTAACCTAGAACAATTTGTTTGGGATGCCATCGCCAAGCAAGTGAAAAAGGAGAAGGTTGCCTGGGATAGTCAACATTGATTCACCAAGGGTAAATCATGCTTGAACAACTTGGTAGCCTTCTGTGATGTCATGACCAGCAGGGTAGATGACAGGAGATCTGGAGAGATTGGAGAGTTGGGAGGAGAGGAACCTTATGGGGTTCAGCAAGGGCAGATGCAGGGTCCTGCCCCTGTGCAGGAATAATCACATGCATTAGTACAAGATAGGGGCTGACCTGCTGGAAAAGAGTTCTGCAGAGAAGGATCTGACTGTCCTGGTGTACAATTGGGTGACCACGTGTCAGCAGTGTGCCCTTGCGGCCAAGAAGGCCAGTGGCATCCTGGGGTGTATTAAAAATCACGTGGTCAGCAGGTTGAGGAAGGTGAACTTCCCCCTCTACTCTGCCATGGTGAGGCTATATCTGAAGTACTGTGTCCAGTTCTGAGCTCCTCAGATCAAGAAAGATAGGGAACTTCTAGAGAGAGTCCAGTGAAGGGCCACAACAATGACAGGGGCCTGGAGCATCTCCAGTACAAGGAAAGGTAGAGAGACCTGGGATTGTAAAGCCTGAGGAAGAGAAGGCTGAGCGGGATAAGCATCTTACCATTGCTTATGAGTATCTAATGGGCAAAACTGAAGTGAATGGGGCAAGGCTCTTTTCAGTGGAAACCAGTGACAGAACAAACTGGAACACTGAAGTTCCATCTGAACATGAAGAAAAACTTTACTTTGAGGATGACAGAGCACTGGAACAGGCTGCCCAGAGAGGTTGTGTAGGTATCCTTCTCCAGAGATATTCAAAGCCTGCATGGACTCTTTCCTATGCAACTTACTGCAGGGAATCTGCTTTAGGAGAAGAGTAGAAGAGGACTAGAGGATCTCCAGAGGCCCCTTCCCACACTTTCATTTCTATGCTTAATTAATTATTAATTAAACACTAGCACTCTCAGCCCTTACATTCTAAAGTTATAATAAAGATCAGTCTAACTACGCTTGCATGCAAATGTATTCTTTTTAGTCATTTTCTTGAGATAAATTAGGGAAGATCTTGGAGCTAGCAAGGCTAAGACTCAATCTACCAGAATATTCAATCATGAATGAGTGGAGAATAATTTGCTTTTAACATAAATATAGTTTTTCTTAATATAGCAGAACTGAACTAAAATTTGGAATATGTTAGTTTAAAACTTTTGAAGTATTTAATGAGACATACATGTAGCACTTATTCTTTAAATGTATATATATTAAAGAAACAAAACAACAACAACAACAACAAAAAACTATTAGACGAATGCAATAGGTTCTCCAGTTCATTGTGGTCATGTGTAACCTACATAGTTAATGAATTAAGTTGTAGATCTCTTAAATTAAATGTTTTAAAATGATTGTGGAGCATTTTTTTTTAAAGCGATCCCGTAAGATTGCACTGAAATATTCTTTTTTCATCTTTTAAGATTACATTGAAATATTTGTTTTTTATCCTGTAGGACACAATTTCTCTTTTGTTTAAGTAGATTTTACTGATAAGAGTGATCAGCTTCTACTTTGTTCTGAGGAAACAGGTTCCAGTTATAACTTTGTCTGGCTGTTTTTGTGGAACAAAAATATTAATTCTTATATAGTAACAATTTGAAAAATAAATTAGAAGCTTAGAAATTCATAATAAATATCTCTCATAACAGTTATCACTTAGTAAAAATTTGAGTATGAATGAAGATATCTCTGTTAATTAACTGAGTATTAGAGTTGTGTAAACATTCTACTTTACTATGGAAACAAAAAAGTAAATTAGAAAATAGACATTAGCAAACATATGCTTTAGTATCATAGACATAATGAGAGAAAGTCTGGGAATCTGTGACCAATGCATAGAGAAAGTGAGACTAAACTAAAAGTGAGCAAAATTTTTACTGAATGAAACCATAAAAAACTCAATAAATAAGGAGAAACTTTAAAAAAAACCAACAACAACAACAACAAAAAAAAAACACACCTCTTTATGTTTTTGAAACATACTATTAATAATACTAGAGATTAAAAATATTAAAATTTAGCTTAAATTTATTTTCTAGTCCACCAAGAATAATTTTAAAAACTATTTTGGTTCACACTTCTGGCTGTGTATATATCACCAAAGTATGCCCACTTGACATACCTTTTCATTTCTGTTCATAATGTTCTTCCTTATAAAACTTACCAGAAAAAGAGGCAAACTGCAGAAAGGAATCATGTTGATGTCATGCACATAGTGATAATAAAGAGCTAGGTATTGAGAGTGGATTGTCCTCCATATAATTCAAACTACTGATTTTTTTTTGTTAAGCGACATGAAGATTCATGTGTGTGAGGATGGAGGGAAATGAAGGTTCACAGGGGATGTAATATAAGAATAGAAATTTATAAGGAATTGCTATTAGGCTTCAAAATACATATAAAGAGGAGGAAGAGAACACTGGAATGAGGAAAACTAGGAATGAAATGGCATTTTAAAAAAAATTATTGATGTGATCATGAATAAATCATCATAGAATAAAAAAAACCAAAACTGCTGAAGTATCCTTTTTCTTTGGTTGATAATCATAAAATTAAGTGTCAAGAAATAGCCATTTAATAGAATGGTTATATATGATTAAATTATATGTTTAATTAATAATGGCTAAAAATTGTATGATAGCCATTTAATTTATCTTCTAATCACTTAGCAGTTGAATATGAAGAAAATTAAAATAACTGCATTCATATGATATTTCAATTTCAAAGCTTTTCAATTTTTTTCAAAACTTATATTAATAAAATCATAGATTGATGCTGCGTCCGATGCACGGACTCAGATGTGAACGATCCAAATCATTTATTACAAGTTCTCACATCACTTATATACCTTCACAAGTTTTCTTTTCCTAGCTTTCCCATTCGCCCCTACAAGTCAACAGAACATTCCACAAACACTTCAACCGTTCACACAGGAGGTTATCCAATCAGAGCCGCGAGCTGTTCTTTCTTCTTCTAGAGGTGTCTTTGGTTCTCGTGCTGTTTATCTTGCTCCACAGCTGCTGCTCCATACAGTCCTTCTTGTATTCCCACAGATTGAAAACATGGAATGGACCATTGTGGTAATCCTTTTTTGATCTTCTATAACATAGGTCAAAGGGCTTCCCTCTTAATGTTCCTGTATTTTAGTCAAGCTTATATTAATAGGCTTATATTAATCAAAGAATCTGAGGTATAATCTGTGTATATTCACGATGGTCTGCCACTTGCCTTCAGAGTGAACATCATTGTTTTGACTTTTCTTAATTATTTTTTACTTCTTTTATTAGTTTATCCAAATATTAATGGATGAGTTTGAATGAAGGTTAGCAAGCCCATCATTCTAACTCCCCTCTAATACAGACTAACTCAGTGATTATAGAAAAAATAATAGGAAGTATTTGTTCACCCCTTGTGAGTAGACATCCTATTGATGGAGTCTATAAATGAAAATCTTGCTCTTCCTTTTGCCGGTTCTAAAAATCTGTGGAATATTACTGAACTTCTTATCTCTTTGAGAATATTTGCTACCTGCAGATGTAATATGACTCTCCAGCAAGTCTTAGCAGTATTGTTGATCTTTCTTCACTACATTGGGTATTTTTTTTATCAGCGTATATCTACTTCTATCTCACAGTCTCTTTCTGACACCCTTACTCATGCCTGATGCTTTGCTAATAGAATCTCATCCCAAATCTTTGTCAAATGAGTCACTTTTTTTACAGGATGAGAAGAAGTCATTCCTATCTCCTGGAAGCTTTGAATCAGTTACGAGTGTAAAACTCCATTATATATTCCAATATAAACACTAGTGGCTATAAACAGTTTATCTTGCCAGAATGAAATATGCCGCCAGAAGAGATCAAGTCAGAACATGATTAGATTTGCCTTTCTTTTATATTACCATCTGCAAGCACTACAGAGTTCTAAAGTGGAAAAGAAAACACATTTATTTCCTCACAGAAAGACATTTTTTTTCAAATGCTACACAACTTGTATATAACTTTTTAGCTTGATACAGGATCGAACTTTAGATTTCTGCTTTATGTATTTCATCATTTAAGATCTTATTTACCTCTTTTACCCTTGATTTGGAGAACTGTCATGACCTACAACTGCTATATATAAGCATATATCTTTACTTTGTCAATGATAGAAAAGCATTACTTTGGGTTTTTTTGTGGTTTTGTGTTTTTTTTTTAACTTTCAGAAACATTTTAATGCAGTGAAAAATTGAAACACTGTAAGAGGAGATATTGCTGCATGGATTAAACTGAAATACATGGATTTCTCATGCATAATTCTGAGACGGCATCTTGCCCATATGCATGCAAATACTGTAGCCCTTTCACACAAGATCAGACAGGGCTGCTAAATAGCAGTTTATTTTTTTGTGAACCTATATCATACCTGAGCTGTTTTGTCTAAAGTTAGTTTATTTTCACCTTTGAAAACTAAACCTTCTGTTTCTAGAATACATTAAAATAGCTAAAAAGCATAAAATGTTCTGCCATTTTGCTGGAAAAAGAGTATCACACTTTAAAATGTCTTCCATAATAAATATATAATATCTTTTCATATTGTTGTCTACAAAGTGCAAGACACTGCATGTAGTTCATATTTGAACTGGAAAACAGAACTGGGAATCTAAATCTCCTGAAATTTATGCATTCTTCAGAAAAAAAGTTTACTTCAACTATTCCCCTGAGAAAGTAACTTAATTGCTGGGCATTTTTTAATAAACTACCCCAAAAGTCTGGTCATTAGTACTTATTGTTCTAATTGAAGATTAAAGTGTTTTAAAGGTTATCCTGTGTTTGTTGGTTTGCTTACTTTCTCATTTTTGCAACACATCTTTTTATTAATCTATTATTATTTTTTAGTGTGTTATAAGTGAGGTACAATTACTGCACTCATGCCTGACTGATACAACTGATAGCATAAAAAATATTAATCTAACTGTAGATATTCTGTGGGGAAAATCCCTTAGGTGATGAACAGAACAAATCCAAATAAGTAGCCTACAACAGATAATTGAAGATAGGGCAAGCAAACTTGTCAATAATTTGCAAATTGTATTTTTTTTATTCAAGTTCCTGTATAGTTCTATCTTTGGCATCTTGGATTTTTGTAGAAAAGATTGTCTTTGTTATGTACTCAGAAGCCTGAAGTTTTGTGACTATGCCATACTGTGGACAATTAATATCAGAATTAAATATGAATTTGTGTGGGATCATGGCACCACAATTATCATTTTCCTTCCTCACCACCTAATTTGACTGTACTTTCATTCCACACTTCACATCAGAATGTCTTCATAAAAAAAAAAAAATTCTTCTGTACTGATCCAAAAAAAATCAATGCAACTTTTGTGTTTTTCTGTTGTTTTCTATGCTCGTTGTTTCTTCCTTTTTTAAATTAATTCTTTATTTTATTTTCATCTCTCTTTACTCTTACCTTCTTTCTCTTATCTTTTTTTTTTTTTTTTTTTTCCTTTCCTAAACTCTCCCAGCTGTGGCTACAGAAGTAGTGAATCAAAACAATGAATTTTAATTTCATTCTGAGTCTATAAAGTCTGAAAATATCCAGCTATTTTTTCACAAGTAATGCTTCAGAGCCTGGGTTTGTTAATCAGACAACCCCATCCCACCTGGTTAACAATTTCTCCTTTGAAATTTTTTTTTAAACGTTTAAGGGGTTTCTTTAATTTATCTCATTTGGTAGACAAGACATTCTGGTTGAGTAAAAAATTCAGTGAACATTCAGATTGCACAGACGTGACAATACAGATATATATTTCTCAGATGAGATGGTGCTGTAGTCTTTTGCCAAGCAAGAGCTAGATATTTTTAAAATAAACCTCTTACTAATACCTACATTTTAAAGGAAGCACTGAAATAAAATAATTATTAATTTTGCTTTCGCCTCTTTAGTGATGAAGAAGTTATTCTGTACTTTCATCGGTGTCTGTAGTGACGACTAAGAGTACTCTGGACATTTAAACATCCAGTGGACCTGGTGATAACTAGTATTAGAAGGTAATCTGAAAGTAGTTTCTGCTAAATTAGCCAAATAGTGCCTAATTGAGACAGTCGGACTTTCTGTATCAGTTCAATATGAATAGCTATTTCTATTGTGCATAGCTTAAGGGTGGATTGGTGGATTGCATAGGCAACAACAGAACACTGTGGGTGAGAGGGCATAGTGCAGTGCTGACTCCATCTCTCATGCCTGCCACACACACTCAGTCAAATCGAAACCTGCGTGCATTACACGCTACATGAACTTGTGCCCTTTGGTGAATAAAGCACAGTTGATTAACAATAATAATATTACAACCTAGCCCATGTCACCTCAAAAGAAAACAGAACCCCAAAATAACATAAATTGTTCATGAAGGAATAGTGTTCCATGAAAAATGGACAGATGAGTACTCTTTTGTCTAGATAAATTGCATGGCAGTATGCTTAATTTGTAAGGAAGTTGTGTCAGTTTTCAAAGATTAAGATTTGAAAAGACATTACATGCAAAAACAAGCTGCCAAATTTGATGTGTATCAAGGAATGTTTTGTACAGGCAATATAGTGGAACTGAACAACAAAATCTTGTATAAATATTACAATTTAATTCAAACAGACTCCATTATTATAGCTAGTTATATCGTAGCAAATCTGATTGCAAAATAATCAAAACCATTTCTTGATGGTGAGTTTACTAAGCAACACATGGAAGCATAGCAGATGCAATTTATCCTGATAATAAATGGATTTTTCTGATATAAGTTTGTCTCAGCAGAATGTATCCAGGCAAAATGATGAAACAGGAGAATGTATCCAAAAACAGTGTGGAGAGTGAAGCTGTGCTACTTTCAAATCTTATGTTTTGGTGATGAGTGAAAGTAGTGACACTACAAATGGGGCTCAACTTGTCATTTTTATTAGTGGGATTGATAACAAATGTGATGTCACTGAAGAAAATGCTTCTTTGATGCCACTGAAAGATACAACTAATTCCCTTGATTAGTATCAATCAGTAAAAATTACATTAAAATGACTTTCTTTAACCTTTGTCAACATATCTGGTATAGCTACAGATAGAGCCCTGGCAATGGACAGTAAGAGAAACTTATAAAATTAATAGAAAACAATATAATTACTTCCAGCAACTCACATTTGATGAAATATTACTGCAACATATATCAAGAAAATTTGTGTGTGAAAGCTTTAAAATGGATGACGTCATACAAATTGTCACCAAAGATGTTAATTTCATGAAGTCCAAGGGACTGGATCATCCACAATTGCAGGAGTCACTTAAAAGTATGGACGCTGATTATGGGGACATAATTTGCTTTCCTGAAGTAAGGTGGCTAATTCGAGGTAAAAAGATTTTATTATTTGCAAAATGAAATCTAGTCCTTTGTGGAATCAAAAGGAAAATTTGTGTAGAATATGAAGATTAAAAAATGTGAAGATCAGCTATGTTTCAAACCAGAACAACTTTCAAAATGAAACTTAAGTTATGGCAAGCTCAAGTTCTGTCAAATGAATTTATGCATTTTAATACATTGGCTAAACACAGTCCTGTTAACAGTGAAACATATGCAACCTTGCTTTCTGTTTTGATAATAGAATTTGAGAATAAGTTTCGAGATTGAAAAAAAAAAAAAATCAATTTTTGCTATATTCGTGACTGTTTTCAGTTGACGTAAATACCTTACCTGCAAATTTTGAAATGGAATGTATAGAGTTGCAATCAAACATTCAACTCAAACTCAAATTCAATCATGCCTCTTTACCAGACTTTTATAAGACGTATCATACCAGAGAAAAATATATCCCTTAATTTACAGTCAGTCCTTATTCATGCTGTCACTTTTTGGCAGTTTGTGTATTTGTAAGCAAATATTTTCAAAAGTGAAGATTAGTCTTAAAAAATAAAGAGTAAAATTGCATCATTAATCTGACGATCATCTTGAGAATTTGCTAAGAATTGCAACTTCCATTGAACAAGACTGATGCATTAGTTTCACAAAAACAAGGCCAAATATCTCACTACATTTTTGTAGCATTTTTTTGTGTTTTATTAAAAAATATAGAAAGTTTTGATACTTAAATACATTAACTATATTATATATTTTATATGTGGCCCAAGACAATTCCTTTTAATTCAGTGTGGCCCAGTCCAATCAAGAGGTTGGGCATCTGTGGTCTTAACACAGGAGTTCAACATAAGCAGTGTGAGAGACAGGACCACAGTCCACCATGGCATGAAGACAGTCTACCCCCTTTACTCTATAGGTCCACATAAACAAAATCTTTAGAATTAGTTAATATAAAGACACCTAAAAAGTAACACCATGAGCACAAAATTTACAGGCATCTGTGAGGGGATGCAGCAGGAAGAGGCTGTTGAGTTCTGAACAGTGGGATGCTCAAATGACTTATTTGGTCAAATATTTATTTCAATTCAGTTTCTACACAGACAGTTTATGGTCATAGGAAATGTAATGAATCGGGAATAATGCATTCAGAAGCACATCCACAGGGCCCATCTGCTGCAGGAACTCCTCTTTCTGAAATGTATTCCTTCCCAAAGCACTTGCGTATATAGGAAATCTTCCGATGACACTCACTGGTGGTCAGCTCAAACTTAGTAATAAGATTTTCAACTGTCAGTGGCTGAGAGTAACTAATGTTGCAATGCATAAGAGGGAAGATGAAACTGGAGTCTATTTGAGATGGGTTAACAGTTAAATACTAGAGTAAGGAAAAAGCTGTGGGCTGTAAATTCAAATGATCACGGAGAACTGATTTCAGGACATGCGTGAGATAAAGTTAAGCCAATAATGGCAAATAATCACTTTGTAATTAGTAAAAGAATCGCTGTAAGTTTAAATTTTTCAGTAAAACTTCCATGATATGACTATGGAAACATTTCTGGGAGTTTTTAGGATTATGCTTGTAGGCTGAAGATCAGCAGATCACGTAGGTAGCTACTAAAGGGGAACAGAGCTCTTGAGGGTGAGTGTGGTTTCTCTGGTTTCTCTCTGCAGTGAGGATGCTGCATGCATGCAAGGTATCAGCAATTGCCTCTCATTTAGACGGTGGGTACATCTGCTGTGCACCTGGTAAGTGGTTTGATGAGCAAGGGTGAACAGACATTTACATACAGACACAGTTAATGTGTTGTTATCGTTACTGTATCTAGAGAATGAGGATTCCAATTTGTGACGGTGAAGACTCCAGTTTTATTGAACGTGGAGAGATATTCATGTATGTAAGCTGGGCACTTCTTCTGTATGAATGAGAAATCATTGGTCATGAAATCTTATAGTCAGTTCATCTGTTTACTGCTAAGAGTTTCTCACTGCTCAGCAAGTTACCACAGAGTCATAGACTTGTCACTTGAAGCACCCAATTTTCTTCCTTGTTTATAAGGCTTTGACAAATAAAACAGTTGCAGAGCTCAACTAAGCATTCTAGCAAGTTTTTCTTTTGAACAAAAGAAAAAACACTTGGCAATGTTTTTCAATTACTTGACATATTTTGAATTATTTTGATCTTAAAGTGAATGATACTGTGAAACGTCATTACTAATTTCAATGAATAAAACTTGTCTAATGTATATGTAATAACGTAACATTATGACATCAGAGTTAATTTAAATTGCATTAATAAATGCAGTGATTTTCAGTAGTTTGTCAAAATATCTCTGAAAGAAATATCTCTGAACCTAGTTAAAACTACAGGTATTCTTCAGCTGAAGAACCCATTCTTCAGCTGAATGGGTACTGTGAAAGACAAAGCCAGTCCTAAATGAGTAGTTCTATTAACTGTATGACTTCAAAATATACATAAAGCACAGTAATATGCAACTAATGTCACAACAATTCACAGTAAATATATATATATATATGTATATATATGTATGTATGTATTTATTTCTTGAAATGGAGTACTACTGTGAGGGATCTGTTAGAAATTATGAGCAGAGACAACATAAGTAGCTGAAGATTTTTTTTCCGGTCTCACATTCTTTATGTGGGAGGAGGAAAGTGAAGAGGGACTCTTCAAACTATGTGGAATTTATGTGGGGGAGTTTGTTTTGATTCTACTTTCTGTTTAATCTCATATTTTTATAGGAAATACTTTTGAAAGCCATTCAGAAATACATATTTTTTAAGGAGCTTCATTCAGTGTTAATTAATATGGTTTCATAAAAGGAAAAAGAATCCCCTATACTATGCCATTAGTATCCATTGTTTTACAGCTCAGAACAAGGTAAATGTCATTTTTTGTCCTAATGTTTAATATAAACATGAATACCCAAAATGTCTCAAGACTTGAGAAGTACTATGGAAAATTCCTTTACTTAAATGCAAATGATCTTGAGAATTATTTCCTTAATAATAGTGCAATTGTCTGTTCACTGAAAACCAGACAAATAAACTATTTATTTTCAATGTGACATTAAAAATGCCAATAAATGATTAAAATTTATCTTCAAATGAAGTTAACCACAATAGTGTTAACAGATTTTATGTAATTCTTCTGCAAAAGGGTACATCCATAACCATCTTGTATATGATTGCCTAGACCCAGTCTTTAACCTAGCTGACTTGAAAGCCTACTGAAAAAAAAAAAAAAACAACAAAAAACAACAACAACAACAACAACAAAAAAACCACTTTATTTATAGTGCATAACTTATCTCACTTATTTTAGCTGTGTATATTAGGATAACTAAAATGTTATCTTTCAACAGGTATTTACTCACTGATACCAGAGGTTGAGGGAACTGTTTCATATTTGGTTAGGTGAAACTAATTCCAATCAGAGTTCTACTTAAATTGTCTCACTGGGTATGTCAGCACTGCTAATGCAAAAGAGAGCCTAAGAGCTATCTGTTGAGCTTCATTTAACATACTGTCCCATTTTGGAACTGCTCCTGCAACGTTCCCTTTTTATTCCCGAGAACTGTGCTTCAGATGTAGCAATTTCACCCCCAAAACTTCCTATAAAACTACCTTAGAAAAGCTGTGCCTTTCAAACAGCATTTTGCTTCAGACAAGTTTTGTAACACACACAGTTTTCCATAGTACAAAAAAAAGCTCACTTTATTTCAGATACTATAAATGCAATGAGCACTGACAAAGTAAAAGCACCTTAGGTGCACACTGCATTATAAAGGGCACAGGAAAGAAAATCAACAAAAATCAACCTTGTCTGCATTAGAGAGGAAGAACTGAACAGTGTGAGGTTAAATAATTTGTGCTATTGAACTTCAGGGCTGAGGATCAGTCTCTGTCAATCTTTATTTAACCGTAAAATCTTATTGCTGTTTTTTTTCCAAAGAAAATAGAAATGGTAAAAAATATTCTGAAACCAACTCTTTTATTTTTGTATGCTTCTAAATTTGGTACTCTTCTTGTTTATGATTATCTTCTAGTTTCACCACCAAAAAGAATTGTCTGTGAAATGCTAAGTGCAAGACAGCCTTCAGCACTGCCTTAGCAAAAAGTTTTGATTAAGAACTTTTTTGTATCAATTTTCAGTGCTTGTGAAAACTTCACTGTTCTTTCATAGTTCTTTATTCTAAAATACAGCTCAAAATTCTTCCTCCCTAACCATTGCAAAATGCAGCTCTTTCATCTTTTCCAAATGTAATATATCCATCTTTTTATCACTCCCCTGAAATGCATGCCTCTTCATACTATCCTGCCTTCTGATACCTCACACCACCTTCCCACAGTTCATGAGGTCAGAGTCAAGAATGAGGCAAATGCCCCTTACCAGTGTTCCTTCTACTTTCCTGTAAATATACCAGAAAATATGGTGATGAAGAGAGTAAAATCCTAAGGTAGATACAACAGATGTTAATGTCATTATGTTGTGCTGTGATTTTTCTTAGAAGTTTATAACAGGTTAACAAATGTCCTATCTCCCATCTACTCTGTGATAGCAAAAAAAAAAAAAATTACTATATTATTTTTGCTGCTCAGATACACATGTAATAATCTAACAAATCATATTTTCATTGGTAAGAAAAACAGTCCTTATTTAATTACATATTCAAGACTCCCATTTAATTCTCTGTCTGGCTTGTTGGGAATACTGTGGCTTGATGTGATGAAAGATAAGTATGGAAAGAAAATCTTAAATGGAACAGTAATATTTAACTTACATGCCATAAAATCCAACCCTACTTTCTTCAAAACTAGAATATATTTACATACTTGATCAGTTTCATCTCACTTGATCTAGTTTTCCATACACTAGAAACAGCTCACATATTTACATTTCAAATTACTTCTATTTTAAGTAAATTAGAAACAACAACACAATAGACATTAAAGTATTTTGTCATGGAACACAGACACTATCAGTTAAATATTGTTTAGTAGAAAAGAAGACACAGAAAACAAGACAGTGGCATGTAAAAACCCTAGTAATTAATAGATTGCTTTAACCTGTTTACTCATTCCGGTTTTATGGTGTGTAAGCATGCTCCCCAAATCTCTTCCCTTCACATTCTCAAATACATGTGAAAAGAGTAAACTTAAATAGCTGCAGGTGCCACTTAGCTTTGTTCTTCAAATCCATTTGTGAGAGCTATTTTCTTCGAGATTTTTGTCTTCACATCCAATGCTAACAATTGTTGGGATACAGATTTCCACCTCTAAATTATCATATTACCATTTAAGCCAAAAGGGGTGGGACAATTCAATTCATTTAGTGATTGCCAAAAGATATTTCTCTGTTAAAGCAAACCTGGACAATTTCTTGAATTCCTGAAGTGGGTAATGAACAAATTTAATCACTGTACAACATCAATCTCAAAGAAAATTAGTTATAAACAGTTTC
This sequence comes from Alectoris magna, assembly GCA_030625065.1. Classification (NCBI taxonomy): domain Eukaryota; kingdom Metazoa; phylum Chordata; class Aves; order Galliformes; family Phasianidae; genus Alectoris; species Alectoris magna. Next base: position 70,916,370 of record CM060560.1, read on the forward strand.
ATATTGATAACGAAGTGCTGAATAGTCAAATACTGCAGGAACAAAATGAAACAACATCCTCCAGTACATAGTAAACCAAAGAATTATTCACTGTTTCTGTCAAATGTCCAAATGGCAACTGTTCTGAAGGGGACAGAATATTTTTCTTTGATTTTCAATACAGACTGCCAGCTCCTTCCCTCTATATTTTCCCATTTAACTTTCCAAAAAGCTAAGATTTCTACCATCAAGAAGAATTAGGTCGCAGCAATGAAGTAGTTAAATCACTCTATTGGGTAATACATCAGTCAGATCAAGCACTTAGAAAAACACTGAACTGGTTTTTTTTATGTTCTCTCTAGAATATATTTTACAAGAAATTCTATGTTGATCAAATCATTCCATCCAAGGGAAAAATTGAAGCCATATTGTGTAGTTTTGATTTCTGGAAATGAAGTTTTGTAAATAAAGCATAATTGAGACCCTGTCACTCTTCAACAATAGAGGAAAAGGATTTTTTCTCTCTATATGAATCCAAATGTTAACGTTGCCTGAGCATAGGACAGCATCTTTCACTAACTACTAAAAATTCTGTTTCCTCTTTTCAATAATGTTGCCTGGAAAAGATATCCTTAATGTAGCTTTAAGACCAGAAGTATCACTTGCTCTCTTTGAAGTGAGGTTTCAGAAGCCCAGAGATTTTATTTATCCATCAATGAAAACTCATCAGTATCTAGATTCAAAGAGAGTAAACGTGTATCTACTTATCCTGCAATATAAATCATCTATCTACTACTTCACCCCATCAGCAGTGGCAATAACATGCTATCCCACTGAAAAATCTTTCCCAACTTCAGAGAAGGGAGTTGACTGCAAATTAGGGAGAGATCCCAACAAAATCTTAACTGTATAATTCCATGCTTGGACACCTCTGGAAAGTTCCATTTTCAAATGATTTGAATATTGACTAGCTTTTTTGTACTTTATATTAGTAGACTGTTTGAATTTCTATTTAAATATAGGCTACAGATAAAAGACATATGATCACCAATAGAAATTATATTTAAATCTGCATGTCCATGAAAAAAAAAAAAAAAGAAAAATAGAAATATTTATCCAAATATAGAGGTAAATACTTCCGATTTTTTTCTTTCAAAGTGCCAAGAAAAACTGAAGTTCCCTTTGTTAACTGCATGTTTAATTACTGAATTAACATATGTTGTGCTTTTTTAAGGAAATATTAAATCTATTGGGAAGGCATTGCTAAAGTGATAGTACTGGAGCAATATCTAATATTAAGATAACTAGTGCAACTCCACTGTGGGTTGTTTCTTCAGAAAACTACTAATTATCTTAAGAAGTGCAATGCTACCAGATGAGTAAAAGGACCAAAAACAAACAAACAAAAACAACAGGAAAGAAAAAAAAAAAAAGAAGAAGAAGATCTTTCAATTGTATGTTGAGTATAATCCTCATCCAACAAAATTTTCCTTAGATTTGATAGAACGTTTTACTCCTGCTAATGCCACACATCCCACAGAAGACAAATAATACATTTCACTTCTTTGCATTTTTCATTTAATTGACTGAGTATAAAGAAATTAAGAACAATTCCATAGTTTCTGTTTGATTGTTGGCTAATGTTGTTTTGTTCTATAAGTACATTCAAGGTCCTAGCAATCCTTTTTAAAACAGGAGTTATGCTATATCTCTGCAGGCCATGTTACCCTCAGATAAACATGCTGTTTACATGAATTGTTGATGAGACCTGACTCAGATGTGCCCGTTCCAGTCCACCTTCAAACTGACACATCAGTCAACATCCTTGAATTCCTTCAGAAAACAGATTGCCACTTTAAAGCAAGAATCATAAAACTTCATTGTTTTGAAAGAGCTTTGCTCCATGCTTCTTCAGATCTTCTAAGCACGTTCAGAAGTTACATAACTACTTTGCTGTTCACAGAATAGTTTTAATTATTTTTGTTATACCTTTCCAGAGCAGCAAAATGTATGAGTGCATATACAGTGTCTGTTGGTCTGACTTAGAAGCTAAAGCAATTAGGAGCACTCGTATAACATTAATATTTTTATTATATTAAACACTATATTTGAATCTCTATGTATTTCAAGTAACATAGAGAAATGTGACTTGTGTTATCTGTAGATAAATTAGGGAGGATCTCCTTTATTCCAAAAAATAATTACTTCAAAGATCCAATCAGGAAATGAAAAACAGGGATTTTTCCTCTCCCAGCTTATCTTGCAGTACTCTGCTGATTAAGACAAACAGGCTAAGGGTAAATTAACTGCTTAGAATAATTAAGCTCAGTAAATAAGAAACTCGGAGAAAGTATGTTAACTTGGAAATATAAGCTATCACATACATGCAACATTTCTTTATCAAAAAGATATCTACTTGTTTGACTGTAACGTTTTTAAGTAACAGACAAGGTATCGGTGCAGTGAGATATAATGGACCGGAATCTGAACACATTATAAACTGAGAAAAATATCCACAATAGTCAGTTATCAGTCACAAATCCTCTGTAATTTTTCAGACTATCTAAAGGGCATTTACAGGTCAGTAGCAAGAAAGTCTAGATTTTACTTAATTGCAGCAGTACATTAAGGAAACAATTCATATTCTTATTGATTAGTCATTTGTTTTAGGCTACTGCAATAAGATGTTAATCCAAATGAGTAAAAGCCCAGATAGATAAGATTATTTTTTCTTATTTGTAGAGTTCATCAACCTGAAGAGTTTGTGCTTCAGAAATATACGTCATTAAGATGATTAAGAGAGGGAATGTGAAATCATTTACATGCATTCATCTTGTGGTGAGCTAATCCAGCTCCAGCTTTACAGCCATGGAGACAGTTGTTTTGATTAAAAAAAAATCAATCAAATTTAGAATGATTATCATTCTTAGAAGTCTAGTTCTTGTTGCAGTATTGTGCTGAAACTTGTACTCCAAATTGCTCCACAGTGTCAAGCACTATCTTCCATTTAATACAATATTCCCAGTAACATCATTGCTTCCTCATGGCTGTAACATGAAAGCAAACAAAGAAAAGTTTGTATTTTCTTTCAGAAGAGTAAGATCTGCCACTTCATGACAATTTAACCCAACACTCTGAAGAGGAAATCTTTGCTAAATATTGCATGAAGTAATATTGTGTAGCAGTCTATAAAAAGCAATGTTCTTTTTTTCTTATTACAGGAAACCAGCATTGTAACTACTAAGCTGTAGTCCAATTACAACATTTCATTAATTATTTGCAAAGAAGTTTGTTAAAGGACAAGTAACTGATAGAAAGAATTGAGAAACACTGACTGTTCTGAGCTTTGAGGGGATTCAGTGAGTTTCCCTCTGTAAAGGATACCTGGTTTTCCTTGGAGTCTTTGAATTTTATGCTTAAGAAACAAGTTGAGATTAAATAAGAACAGAATCTGAATCCCATATAAAACTCTCTAAACTTTCCTCTACATTCTTCCAGCTTAAATAGATTTTTGATCAGAATGAGTAAAAAAAAAAAAAAAAAAAAAAAAAAGTCTAAATGTCTCAGATTTCTGAAAACACATGCACAACTGTGTTATACACATTTTGCCAATTAGTCAAATATTTAGGGTGAGCTTTTAAAAAAGATTTGAGATTTTCAGGGTTTAACTGAATATCTGTGATGTGCATGATCTTAAAAACTTGCTAAAGCTATCTTAACAATTCATTCATATAAATATTTATGGTAGGAAGAAAAAGGAAATGACAGTCAAACGACAGTCACCGTAAGTCAAACAGGTATAATTTATAACAGGATTCTGGGAGAAAGAAAAGGGAGACAGGAAAATATGTTATGTTTTACTGGTGGAATCAAATTATATGATCCAAGTAGAGAAGCAGACAAAAAAAAGAAGGCGTGAAACTGCTGGAAAAAAAAAAAAAAATATTACAGACCAGACTCAGATAAGGCATTGAGAAAAAGTTTTTAACGGGCAGAAAAGTAAGTGAAGAAGCTCAACGACTTTTAAGCTCATTCAGTAAAGTATTCAGGCCTTGGGAAATTGACCTGGTGAGTAGCCTGTTATAAAAGTTGTGTACCCAATTCTGGAAGCTAATTCAGTCCTTAATGCTCATTGACTTCAGTGCGGGTAGTTCCACTATTATAGTATGCTCTTATTCTGCTCACAGAAAGCCCTGCTGTTAGGGTTAAATCACACATTCCCTATTTCTTGGTTTTCCAGCACTGGATATTAAACTGTATGCCCTGTTTAGTCAGTCCAGAGATGGTTTGTGCAACTCAAAATGCAAGCAAACTGCATAATTTATAAATGTATGATGGGATAAAGCTAAAATAAGCATAGGTGTACAGCTATGGGCATATTTGTATTTGGGATCTTCGTCATCCTGTAGAAAAAATATATTCTACTGTAGGCAACAGCGTTCACGTTTTATGCATTTGAGGAATCCGACATCAGGATGTCACGTGCTGCAAAATTTTAACACTGAGAAGCTACATGAATAAACTAACAGACATTTTATTTACGGTATCATGATTTCCAAATCTTTATTTAAAAGTAGGCCATAGAATCCTCATTTTATTGAAATACTAGAGTATGTAATGTAGAAAAACTGCAGAAACAATACTTAAAATCCCTCTTATTCTTTAACACGCACAACATTCTTCTGTATTTTCATAACTCTGTAAATGCTATGACTTACTACAGTGGTTTCCACTAGTAAATGAAGTAAATCAAAGCTAATTTTTCATCTGATAATAAATGAACAGTTAGTTTTTTTAATATACGTATTGGAAGTTTTGTGATTTTAACCGTATGCAAGTTTCTTACTGTTTACAGTAAGAAATACATAGCAGATCTTGTTTCAATTTCTTTTTACATATTTTTTTCTAACCTTTAAGAATTAAAAACTTATGTATTTTAATTCAGGATTAATAAGATTAAACACAGTTGTTGACTTCAGAGCTACTTATATAAGTTTTAGAAATGTAAATATGTATCTTATCTTTTGCTACTGATGACTAGCATTATGGTAATCTAAGCATTGTTTAGCATTAGCACTTTACCCTCCGGGATTGTTTGAAATTATAAAGAAAGTATACGTCCTAAGTATCTCTACAACTTGTAAAGTAAGTATTGTTTATTCTGCTTATGAAAATTGCTGGGGGTTTTGGGTTTTTTGTTTTCTATTTTCTTTTCTTTTTTCTTTATTTAGTGCTGTGACTATATAGTACTTTCTGACTAAATAGACTAATTATATTCTGGAAAACCAAAGCAATCTTCTTTATAGTTTTGCATTATTCTATTAAACAAAAAAGTCCTGCAAGTAAATATATATATATATATATATATATATATATACATATATATATATATATGAGTTTTAAAATATAGAATTTAAGAAACATAACAATCCATTTAGTCCAAATGGCACAGGTATCAGGACCTCTCTTGACATTTCAAAGAAGGCTAATACAGATCTTGTACAGAAACAAAGCTGTTTTTTTTTGTTTTGGGTGGTGTTTTTTTTTTTTATTTGCTCGGGTAGGTATCATGTGTCAACTGGATTATACAGTGATTCACTTGATTGCAGGTATGACTAAGGGCATGTGTAAATTTTACAGATTCAATAAATTAAAACTGAACTTCTGTCTTGCTGTATAGGAAACAATATGAGAATAATTGAATTAAACCAATGTTGATGCATCTGTATGTAGGAAATGATTTACCTATATGAGGTTATCCAAGGAAAAAATCACTGTGAAATAGTGGAAGTGATAAAGCAAGAGGAAAGTAAAACGATGTATTGTGAAAATAACATTGTTATATCATGTAACAGAAGAATTATTTAGCTGTAACAAGAATAGATTATATTTACAGAAATAGAATAGAAAATATAATTGAGGAGTAAGTAGAGAGAAAATTCTGTTAACACAATGTTAATGCACAAGAAAAATAAGCTTTAGGACACAGTCCTACATAGCATGGTTTCCACAGCCTTGCTAGCATAGATGTGGAACAGGACTAGGAAAAGTGCAGTTTTGCAGCAACAAACCAAGATAACATTAGTTCTTAGAACATTTACAAGATTCCTAATGAAACTGACAATGGCTTGTTTTAATAAAGAGAAAGTTTAATTGTTTTCTTGCTTTTGTCAGTAGCACAACAGTATTGTTTCTTGATTATTATTGTATCAGCAAATGTTAGCTTTCTTCTCGTTCCAGTTTGGAATGAGAAAGGAGAAAAAGAGAAATTCCAATATATTTGCCAACAAAGTGAAACTGCAGACAGGGAAAAGAGGTGAGAAGAGTTGTTTGAAGCACAGATATTTTACCAAAAACATGACAGAGTCAAAGAGTAAAATAAATGTGGCCACAGAATCATACCTTAAAAGAGTGCACATAACTTTCCCCTTTTAGTGACTGAAAAATCATCTACAAGTAGCCATGAACAAGAACAGCTTACAAACATGTACACGGTACCTTACTTAACAAAAGAATGTCATCATCACAATACAAGCCACTAAAGAAAATAAACATTTTATGATTACAAGTTTGTCTCATCCCACAACTAAAAATATGCTCTAATGAGAACAGCTACAGGAAAACCCTGAAAGCCATAGCAGATTACAGCACCATCTATTCCTTTACTGACCTAGCATACATTCTGAAAGAAAACTCAATTTCTTTTATGGAAAATATCAAATGAAAACAGCACCCAAAAAAAAAAAAAAAAGATAGGAACAATATAACAAGTTTGACTTACTGGGGAAAAAGAAAAAGAAAAAAAAAAAGATTAACAGGCCTTATAAAAGAGCCTCTAGTTAAGAGCAATTAACAAATACACAACTGTGACAAATGGTGCTGAAAGAACTGATAGAAGGTACCCTGTTCAACAGCTGAAGTCTATTCATCATGTATCCCATAAACAGTGAGATAGTAGGAATCTTCTTCCTGGAGTACTGAACGCGTTTAGGAAGTAATTGTACAATTGTTTGGATGCATTAGAGTATACAGTTTGCCTGTCAATGAGTAAAGATGCCCTCCTACATCTGTTGTTTGTGAACAGAGAATGTCTTGAGGGTAAAGTGACAGTTGCTAGCTGTCTTGGCCATAGTGTCCATGAATTTCAAATCTTTAGTGATAGGAGGAAAGCTGTCACCAAAACCTCAACCCTGGCTATGGTGAGAGCAGGTTTCAGGCTGCTCGTGGAATTAGTTAATTAGGTCCTCTAGGAAACTGATGGATCTTCATGCCTTCAAAGGCAGTTTTGATCACTTTTCAAGTACCGCCTCCAAAAAAGCAGCAGAATAGATAATTGTGAGATGTTGGTAGTCAAGTAGGTGGAGCAGGGAGATCTAGACAAAGTAGAAAGCAAGGCAATCAGCAAGCATATGACCTTACTTCTTCTGGGCATATGTGTTTTCCACCTAAGCTCTGAAAGATCTCTATTCAGCCAAGCCAGCCTTCTTCCCTGCTTGCTTAACCTCCAGAATTTTGGAATTGCCTGTTCCTATGCTCTTAGGAGAGCATATGCACTTACTTAAAAAGTGACCAGCACTATGAACTGTAACGTTTTCAAAAGCAGTTTTCTAGGGGACCTTACTAACTAGATCCCTGGGCAGACTGATATCTGCTCTCCCCATATTCAGGATTGAGGTTTTGGTGGCAGATGCTCTCAGTCTTGACGTTACTGTTGTTGCAGAGGGTTTATGTTACTTCTTAATGAGCTGTGTGTTTAGTTACCTTTACCTCAGAGATATGGAACAACAGAGAGGAGAAAATGATGTTTGGGGCTGGCACAGATACAGTTCCTTCACAAGTTTTTAAAATCTGTTTTTCCATAGTCTTCCGCTGAACTACTACGGTACTGTGTTAATTTTTAAGACTAGCTCTAAACACTTAGCTAATGCTGTCTTAGGTCAAGTTGTTCTCTTGTTTAAGCAGACAAGTAAAGGACACTTAATTATCCCTAGTCAGAAAAACAAATGGTTAGTATTCTTTAATCAAGAACACCCCAGAAGAATTCAGCAATATCACAGTTGCATGTAAATCACTAATCAAATATTATAAAGAGGATGGGTTTGGAAAACTACTAACTTTTTAAGTTTGATGTATAAGTAGCATGAGTAATCTTGTTTGCTGTGCTTGGTTTTTGGGAAACCACTGAGTCCCCAGGCTTACACAAATCTGAAATGAATAAGTTATGTCTCTCCAGCAGTATTGATTCTCCCAACAGAAACTTTAGGATTGTGTTAATAGGATTGGGTCAGAGGAAATAGAAATGCTAAGCACTGGTTAGGATAAGTCTGTTTTTTTCTAAGAGAGAAAGAGTCCAATACAGTCATTTTTTTAAAATGAATTTCTTTATATTATGTTCCAGTTATAAACTTGATTCGTAAGTTACTGCTCTGAATTCTTGAGAAAGTCATCAAAAGAGACTTATCACTCAACATCTGGTGTGAAATACTGCATTTTTATCTCAGACTTTCTGAGGAGATCTGGGCCAGACAATGATATGCCTAGAAAAGGCAGTTCAGACATGATGGGCTATGGAAACTAGATGTCCCAGTCTTGGGATGCAGAGCTGTAATGGGAAAAGTCATCTGGATGCTATTTTTTCTAAAGTTTTCTTGCAAAGCAGTGAATTTCCTCAGTGTCTGTCTCAAAATCTCTGGTCCCAATTATGAATTCCCAGCCCCAAGTAAAAAGTAGGATAACCTCTTATGGGGTACGAATTGGCACACTTGGATCCTATAGGACAGAGCCCAAAACACAGGAAGAAATCATCCTACCCGTGATGTCTGCCTGTTGTCATATTTTCAGCCTGAGAAAGCTGAGAAGTTCTCATTACCTATCACGTGCCCCCCTTAACTTTAAAATAGGAGCAATGTGTGTTGTAAGTAATATAATTATGAGAGCATAAAACTCACTGTGAGCTGCCAAGCCTGTCTGAAAAACTACATATGGGCTCTGACAGTCTCAAGCCCCTCCAGCAAGTTTTGGGGACAGTGACATTGCTCTATTTTATCTATCGTAGCCCGAGTGCTGTAGGATAGAACATAAACCTGCTCAAAACCTTTGTCCTTTTGGAAGCATCATTTCCTAAAGAATTTATTCCTTTTTAAAGGTCAGACAACACGACGGCCATCAAGCAGTGAATATTTGCAGAATAAGATCCCATATGAATACCCTCAAAATATCTCTACCTTTGTAGTCAGTACGTTTTCACTAGCAAGGTCAAAATAAAGTAAAATTTCATGAAAAGGGAGAAAGATGACCGATGGACTACATATTCCATGATTGGCTTAACACAACAATAGGATCAGTGAGCCTTAGATGGGACAAAATTAACAAGTGATCTAAAGGAGGAGAAACAGTGCTGTCAGAGCATGGGACTCACCAAGTTATAAAGTAGAAACAAGCCAATCAGCAAGGACTGTAAGGCCAAATGACTCAAGAGAAAGCTGCTGACTAAGGAGAGAGAGATAGATGATACATTTCAGTGGACGGTAAAGTTTTATGTTTGAATATATGAGTTGTTTAGGCACATTTCTTCTTAATGACTGAACCGAGAGCTGATTTATTTTCATTTTTAGACATATAACTGTCTACTTAAAAATAGCAGAATCTCAAGAGTAATAAAGCTTCTACTCTTTCTTGGAAGTATATGCATAGGGATTTCTCTTGAATCTCTCCAATAAACTAGACTTAGAAAATAAAGCTATTATGCATTCTTAGGAGGATGTATAATAGAAAAAGAAATGCATAAATAAAGTGCAAAAAAAAAATTTGTTGTTGTTTCTATTGTCCTACCTCACAATAACAACTCCATTCATGGAGAGTACATTGCTTTCAATATGCTTTATTGGGGCATATTCTCATTTCATGCTAAATGAATAATGCAAAATAGAAATAAGTGTATTCGTATTGGTTGTTGAAGCACATTACCTTTTTTTACATATTGAAAACATTGAGCCTGCTAGTCTGCAAAATTGCATTGTCTCTCAAAACGTGGGGTGGGGGTCTCATACCCATCCTGTTCAGTCCTGTGTAAGCTAAACCCTTTCTGGCACCATCAAAAACATTTTATACTTTATGCACTTCCAGTCCTGCTGAAAAACAGTAGGTCCTGACTTAAAGCCAAATCCAAACTTTCTTTTACAGCTGGATACCCTTGTGACTAACCGCTCAGGAGTGATACTATTGTGTTCAGTGCCAAACTCCTACAACAAGCAGATAGACGTGTTTTTTATTTCTTTTGGTTTCTACTAAACTGACATGCATTCCACTCTCATGACAGAGGACTTTTCAAGTGGGAATTTCTTTAAAGGCAATGAAAAATCGATTTAAATTAAGGTAGGAGTACAAAATCAAGCTTCCTCATAATTTACTGTTAGCAATAAGTCATCAAAAAGTTAATAGCCCTGAATTTTATGGTATTTTGATATTCATCTCTACTGTGGCATTAAATTTAAAACTGTGATTCTCTGATCTATGTGTTCATAGGTTGAAGATTCATGTTCTACTGTTTTTAACACACTCTCCCTCCTCCTGTTCTGCCTAACCCTGAAATCAGCTTGAGATGGCTCAAAAAGCCAGCCTGCCTGCATGTCTATGCAGAGGTTGGACAGACCTCACTGATCAGGAGGTGTAATCCACTGCTCCAGACAGCTCTTGAACCTCCTTTATGACCAGACTGGAGGTAGTGTAGATATAGGTCAAGTCTGTTATATAGCCTAAGCACACATTATTGCCATTCCATGAGAGCTTCTACTATGCTACAAAAGATAAAGCGATGAGAGAAATGGATACCAAACAACAACATCCAATACGCAATCTGTAATATAAACAGAAGTTTTGTCTTTGCTGAAACATAAGTCAAGAAAGACCTCTGAAGGCAGTTATCAAGCACAAACACCTGTAATTAACATAGAAAGAACATAAATGGTCCAGTGAAAAGCTAGTAAGAATGGGCCTTTTATCTTTCCTAGGAGAGATTTCCTAGTGTGTTTTCAGGAGGAGAAAAGTGCTATCAACCAAGATGAAAAAGATGAGCTGTACAGCTTAAAGACAGTTTCAACACTGCAATATCTATGTTACACAGACATGTGTGGTCTGCACCTTATGATTTGTCTGAAACAAAGCATGTAGTATATTTATATAGACTTTTTTCCATGTGGGCAAAAAAAAAACTTTAGGTTTGGAAATTTACAAAGGAAGTCCGGAGAAAGAATTGATATACAATAACGTTCAATAAAGAAAGGCTTATCAACTAACCAAATGTATGACTATAAAGAGCAAACTGAGCTTTATGCATAAGGGACTGACTATTATATAATCTGTCCGCTTGATTTCATTTATACCAACATGAAACAAGCCATACCCAAAATCTTTAGTTTCACAATGAATAAATAAAGTAAAATACAGGATATTATTATCAATACAAAAAAAAAAAAAAAAAAAAAAGTTCAGGTTCACACTAATGACTAGGTGTAGAATAGGAAAAATATTTCTTAATCAAAAGACGGAATCACGCCTTCCAAAAATGTTCTGCAGTGTTTAAATTATAAAACCCTTCTAACCATGGAATACTATCTAAATTGCCAGAAATAGTTGTCATTTGTGTTTATTCACGGAACAAAAAGTGACTAATGCCTTCAATTATCAACCAAAGAAAGGATATGACATTGGAAATATTCTGTTGCCACACATTTGCTTGAATGTGAAGCTTTCAGCTGCGTCAATTCTGGAGTCACTTGCTGTGACCTAGGCTGTCTACTCATCACCATTCCAATGAAGATCTCTTCTTATGGATAACCATTAGAGCTTCCTCTCCCTTCTTGAAGCCGGAACAATGGAACACCCTCAACACCACAAAGGGTCAATATTGCATGTTGGCTGTTGTTTTTATGGTAGAGATTAGTTACATTTCTCATCAACAGCTGAGCAAAAAGCAGTCACCAAAATTCCGTATCTTCTGGCAATATCCAGGCTGAATAAATACACACCTTCTTTATAAGCCATTTTTCTTCCCCTATGTGGTAAAGCTTTTCTCTAAAGTAGTGTTAACACTCTGAAAATCAATCTTCGCATTTAACGCTGTGGTCAACCTCAGAAAGAGCGGTTATTCTAAGTGATTCACAAACATTCCCAGTAACCAATAATAATAATATTTGACTGAGGGTTTGAAGTCGCACATAAGCATGTGTGCTCACACACATACATGCATACTGTATATACCTCAGTTCTAGAGGTAAAAAACAAATGATATACTTCATAGTAAAATATCTCTGATATCCATCTTTCTGCTAGTACACTTACATTAGAAATTAAATACTGAAGGAGTGCATGGACACCAGATCAAAAAGTTTTTATTAAAAAAAAATAGGTAAAAATAATTGAGTATCACAGTCTTGTATCTATACACTGTTTATAAGGTGCATATGATGCTTCTTAGTTTATTTTCCTTTAGAAAGGTTTTACTAAACAGTCACACGATGCAAGGACACACTGCATCTTTGACTTCCTCTGAGCTGTATAGGTTTATATTATTTTGAGTAACTGATGCATCAAATTTTGATTTTGAGTCTTGCTTTTCATTTAATTCTTCAGCCATAACATTACAATTTAAAAAACAAACAAACAAACAAAAAACCAAACTGATTTACAGTAAAGCCCATTGCTTCCGGAGTGTATAGTTTATATTTTATTCCACCTAAATAGAGGAACTCTCCATATAATGAAGTATAACTTATCTCCAATAATAACTGAAATCCATTACCTTCACTGAAACTGATCACGTGTAGAAAATTAAGTGATAAAATATGATTTTGAGATATAGATATAATTTTATTCTCATTAAACTTAGAAGTGATTTTTTTTATTTATTTATTTATTTATTTATTTATTTATTTATTTATTTATTTATTTTTCAGAAAAGACTGGGAGATGGAGATAAGTTTAAAAAAAAAAACTTTTTTTTTTTTTTGGCCTAGTAAGACACCAGAAGCAAGACCAAGAAAATGTAAGATTTTTTCCTTTCAAGATTATTCAACTATTTTCTTAGAAATAGAAAACAAGCACAGTACAAAATGACAAAATAATGTGTACCATTATTTAATGTATTTTATTAAGAATAATGTTTTAAAAGTCTTATAGGAATTAGATTTGTCTGGAATGCAATGTGTGTATGTACTATCTTTGTCCAAGCTAACAGAATCAGAGAAAGTTCTCATGGTACCTAATTTCTTCCTTGTTTTATATCAAAATGATACTGTTTTATTGTTTATTTGTTTTTTTAAATACCTAGTCATTTTAAAATGTAAAAATAATTAAAAGGATTTTTTTTTTCCTCATGTCTTTTATGGTGCGCTTGGAATGCAGTACTTGGACCTGCCTCCAAAACATAAGCCCTAAAGTGCAGTAGGCATACAGACAAACAAAGTTTTTGGCTGGACAAATAAAATCGGAAACTAAGTCTTTTGCTGCTGAGTATATTGTATCTGGCTTCCATTGTCTGCTCTTGGGAGATTTTCTTTCTCATATTATTTCACTTATTTTCTTTCCCTACCTTCAAAAACCTAGCAGGGTGCACACAGGCCCGTTCATTTCACAGCATTTATTAAATATTGTTGAGATTTTGAGCAATATTGCACATGAATGTGCTATTGCACATGAAACTATTCATAATGTGGCAGCCAAGAAGGACTCTCTGTGGAGTCATATGCTAGGTGATGAAAGGAAAATATGAGTTTCAGCCAAACTGGAAAGAACCTCAGCTGGGAGGCAGAGAAAAGAAGTTTTTTTAAAATGGGAGGCACAGAGTGAAAAATAAAATTTTAAAAAGTCATTTAAATTTTCAAGATACTCAAAGAATTGACAATTAATAAAATCTTCAAGTATATCAACCCCAAGCAAGCAAACAGCTTATGCTGTTCAAGTTGGGGACTCAAAGAGGGCATTCTGAAAACTCAGCACTGGTACCTAAGGAAGGACCACACTCCCTCCTGCACTACTCCCTCCTGCACTACTCCCTCCTGTGTAGCAGATGGGAAGCACCTTCATTGTCTTGGTACTAACACTCTGTATGTCTTGTAAGCAAGGTAGCTCTCTACTCCCTAATTCAAACTGATTCAAATTCAAACACCTGAAGTAGGAGTTGATGTTGTAGTAAAAGTCTCCCCTGTTGCTCCTGGGAAACTGCAGTGATGCACGAAATATCCTTCTTATGTAGATTCAAACTCTTACCTTGCCTGGAGCCTAAAGAAAGGCATCTCAAGAAAGTTCTCAAATATGTTGCAAAGAATGCTGCACTGAAGCAAATCCAGGATTCACTGAGTGGATAAAAAAAGGAAGAAATATGAGTATACAGTCTAATGCACTTAGCTGTTCAATTTATAAAGTAGTTGTATTTATTATTTAATTTCAAAATATTTGAACTGTCCCAGGAACCAGGATTAGGACTCATGTCTATCCTAAATGAACTGTATTAACTGCTGTGCTGAGAAATCTGTTATACCATGCCAGACAAAAGGATCTGCAATATTTTAATATTACTATGTTGACGGGGTGTTGTCTTGTACTCAATAAACAGGATCACTGGCATTTCAGAGGTGCCTGTGAGCACCTCAGCCAGAAGACCTCTTGAAAGAACAAAATGGAAATCTTAGAGTCCATCTAAATTAGACATGAATTCTTAGATGCTCTTCTGAGTTTTAGCAGGAACTTGGTGTGGGCAAAGAAGTACAAAGGAAGAAAGAATGTTCTGTGACTTAGTCCAGATTTGTTTCCAGTGTTTTGAATGGATTGCTGGATGTCAAAGTCTTTTAGTCTTTCTGGGAAATTACAAAATTATAAGTATTTTTCTGACTCCTCACCCATTAAAGCTTGTGTTTTGTCAGAGGATCAAAAATCTAAAGCTTTCCTCCAGCTTCAAAGATACAGATCAAAGTTCAAAGAGGCTCTTACTGTTACTGTGCAATGACAGTGAAATCAAATGCTTTACAGAGTTCATCTTTAAGTTAAAGAGATACTTGCTACATTTGCTTCAATAAAAACGTATAGTAGTTCTGTAAGGAAAGGAGGGTGTAGTTCTTCCAGTTACTGATTTATGCACCACATAGAGATATGAATATATGCAAACTCTCTGTAAAATAACTTAAAAAATTTGATGTGTTTTGCAGTTCAAATTTGCTATTAATTGGAAAGGTTTAAAATGTCCTTTTATCTTAATGATATCAGATTGTATGTGAAAATCCAGTTTAAAGGTCAAGTAATGCTAACTGATTGTTGATCTATCCCTGCAGCCTTAATACAAGAAAGGTAGCTAGCTTTGATCTCCCATTATTTACACCAGCTGACAAGACATTTTTAGCTCCTTGCAGACGGAGCAGATTTCAGTTAAATTCATGTCAGGGGGCAAGTACAAGCCTTAACCTCAGCTGGGGATTGAATTCCCAACCTTCCAGTGTAAGGATATATTTGATGCTAAGTCACTTGCTCAAGCACTGTGTCATGTACAAAGTTGCATGCTGTTTTTCAACTGGACAAGATTTATCTACTTTAACTAGGCTCCTGAGTCAAACCCATAGAAACTATAACATCTAGCTCACCTGGAGCTGTCTTCACTTTTAAAATGTACTTTCCTCTTCAGGTATAGTGACCAACATATTTTTAAGAAGCTATTTTTTGTGAAAATTCTCTGCTTTATTTGACAGCACTTATCATCAACTGCTCATCAAAAGAGTATTGTTCTCCGTTTGGTTCTAATCATGTGAGAAACAGAGTCCTTCATTTAATTCCCTGTTCCCTGTTTGCCATTCTTAAATGTCTGTGCTGGGTCCGGTCCTGTTCAACATCTTCATCAATGACCTTGATGAGGTGATAGTGGCAAGTTTGCTGATGATACGAAGTTGGGTGGACTGGCTGACACGCCTGAAGGCTGTGCTGCCATTCAGCAAGACCTGGACAGGCTGGAGGGCTGGGCAGTAAGAAACAGGATGAGGTTTAACAAAAGCAAGTGTAGAGTCCTGCACCTAGGGAGGAATAATTGTATGCACCAGTACAGGCTGGGGGATGACCTGCTGGAGAGGAGCTCTGCAGAGAGGGACCTGGGCGTCCTGGTGGATGACAGGTTGGCCATGAGCCAGCAGTGTGCCCTCATGGCCAAAAAGGCCAATGGCATACTGGGGTGTATAAAAAAGAGCGTTGCCAGCAGGTCAAGGGAGGTGATCCTCCCCCTCTACTCTGCCCTGGTAAGGCCTCATCTGGAGTACTGTGTCCAGTTCTGGGCTCCCCAGTATAAAAAAGACAGGGATCTCTTGGAAAGAGTCCAGCGGAGGGCCACAAAGATGGTGAAGGGCCTGGAGCATCTCCCCTATGAGGAACGACTAAGTGAACTGGATCTGTTTAGCCTTGAGAAAAGAAGGCTGAGAGGGGATTTGATCCAGGTTTATAAATACCTGAGGTGTGGGGGCCATAGTGGTGAGGCTGGACTCTTTTCAGTTGTGCGTGGGGACAGGACAAGGGGAAATGGGATGAAGCTAGGGCATAGGAAGTTCCGCACCAATGTGCGCAAGAACTTTATGGTGAGGGTGACAGAGCACTGGAACAGGCTGCCCAGGGGGGTTGTGGAGTCTCCTTCTCTGGAGATATTCAAGACCTGCCTGGACGCCTACCTGTGCAACCTGCTGTAGGGAACCTGCTTTGGCAGGGGGGTTGGACTCAGTGATCTCTGGAGGTCCCTTCCAACCCCTACAATTCTGTGATTCTGTGATTCTGTGATTCTGTGATCTTAAAAATTAGTTGCACCAATTCTCAGCTTGACCATTGTCCTTTGTGTATAATGCATGATCACACTGCCATTTCCAATGCCAGGTCTCACTGCATCCCCACAATGTCACATTAACGTGCTTTTGTCTGGCCTTCACCTAGCAGCATAGCTATTGGTCTGTACTGACTTTTACTTGTGCCTGGGCACAGAGAGCAAAGTACGAAAATTTGGGGCTTGAGTGGGCAGAACATGGACATGAGCACTTTTAGCTGCCTACCTAGACCCTGGTTATCCCTTCTGAATTCACAGACAACATTAGCCACACTGCTATCCTGCTTTGACCTTGTCCTAGTTCTTCAGGTATTTTTTATGGTGTTGTTTTTGGTTTGTTTGTTGTTTGTTTGTTTGTTGTTTTTTAATTCTTTCTGTCTCTGCTAGGGCAAGATGGTTTGCACGGGATATTCTCTTCTGAAATACTAGAGGGCACTCCCTTTCATCATACTACAGCATCTGTTAGCATACATCATACACTTACATTTTCAGTTTCTGCATTATGCCCCTAAAGCATGCCATATCAATAGAATTTAAACACAAATCCACCAGTAATTTAGAGAGTTCCTAAAAATGACCCTTGTAGTGCTCAGTTTAAGTCAGATTCATTATCAGAAAGGAACTATAGACTATATTTGTCTCTTTACTCCACTTCTCTTTCATCTCCAATTCTGTTCTCCCTCTTTACTGAAATGTGACACCTTTCAACCTCTTTTCTCAACACCAGAGCTTCACAGAAACATCTCCATGAGCTCTCACTGTTGTTGCCAGTGAATAATATTTTGCATTTACAGCCAGGATGCAGACGAGGAAGGTTTGGACCACCAGGACATTACAACAAACCCAGCAGGAGTTCATCTTGTCTCAGGAATGAATTTGGTACTGAATCCATCAGCCATGTACATAACTGAAATGTGTGAAGAACTGCCAAAGCCAGCAATGAAGAAAGCTTTGCTCAAATCTGTTCATGAATACAAAGGGAAATAATTTTGGAGGAAAAAAATAGGATGTGAGGGTACTTGACAGGCAGTGTGGCTGGATTTGTTTAGTAATAAAATTGCATTTCATGGGACTACTTAGAGAATATGATTATCATTCAGTCATTCAAGTGTTTCTATAAAAAACATGAAGAGCATTACTTGAGATGTTTCTAATCTAGGGGGTTACACTCTGCTGTCTAGCTACTTGTTTAATCCTACAATGTAAATTAACATTATGACAGGACATAATACAGTATTAATTTTTGCATCAGTAAGTGTTTGTAAGACAGAAGGAACAGGATAAATCATTTGATCAGTGAGAATTGATTATGCTCAGAAACAGCATTAAATTACAGTCTAAGCTCTTGCTTTTATGTGGGAAGATACAAATATGAAGAAAAAATTGCACTTGTTTTTTTTATGTTATTAAAGGGAACTATTCATCCAAGTACTGTACTGCACTGCACAGTTTCTAAGGGCTGCAAAGAGTAAAATACTTCCTTGTTCCACAGTAAGTCATAAGTGATGAGAAAAACCTCCAAGGATACACAAAAGATGTTGGTCAGAATGAGTAGGATCATTATACCAACTCTTATTTTGTTCAACTGGCAAAACAGAATACCAGCCAAGTCTCATAGATGCCAAGAACTGAGAAAGAACGCTTTTGATGCACAGTTCACTCTTATGATTTTAATTTGTATTTATTTAGGAAATGTATTACAGACAGCTATGCAGAACAGTTTCACAATACTGTATTTCATTACAGTTATGTTCTGAAGCTGATGCAATCTGGGCATGAGCTAAAAGGACCATGAAAA
This sequence comes from Alectoris magna, assembly GCA_030625065.1. Lineage (NCBI taxonomy): Eukaryota > Metazoa > Chordata > Aves > Galliformes > Phasianidae > Alectoris > Alectoris magna. Next base: position 70,934,987 of record CM060560.1, read on the forward strand.
AAATAATTCAGTCAGGGCAGCAAAAGGCAAAATGTGCTTATTCAGTGGTTTCTTAAAAGGACAAACAAATCATATTTTAGTTGGAAGTACTGTACAAATTTCACTTCTCATTAAAAGACTTTTTGGTCTATAAACATCTTCGGAAATGATATGGAAGATGAAAATAGTTCTATCAACATGGAAGAACACAAATTCATGCTTACAGCAGGTGATTCATATCACGTTGCAAAAAATGTACTGCACATTTTCATACTCACTTAACATATGCATTTTAAAGTTTTAATATCAAAGCAGGTGAGCAGTTTTGAAGCTATTTAAATGTAGCTGGTTGCTACCAGCTACATTTAAAGGAAGACAGCAGCATTTTGCTTTTAAATATTGTGAGAATTGCATCATCAGCAGATGATGTAGAATCTGCTCTGCATTGGATATCTCTCAAAATGGCTCTGTGACTCTGTAGCATTAGTAACATATTACATCATTTTGCAGTATTCAGGGCCATCCTACAGTGCTTTGAGACACTAACAAGCCTGTCACAAAAAGGCAGAACTCAACCCTTGGGAGTTTCAGACAAAAATAAACAGTATCTGATGAACGTCTCTGTGGAGAATTCTATGAATGTGTTGTTTCCCCCAGAAATGACTGTGCTGATGATACTCATTTATACTTCTGAGGTAGTCACTCCAGAACCTCTTTACAGATGAAGGAGAGAGGTGAGCAGCTTCAGGACGTGATTGGTGTAAACCATGCGTAACTGAAATATTCTGCAAAAAAAAAAAAAAAAAAAAAAAAAAAAAAACTTCAAGAAAATACTGAAAGAGGTCAGGTGAATTGTCTCCTGAGATTTTCCCTCTATTGGAGGGTTCTCTGGTGACTAACTTATGTGACCGAAAACAGCTTGTGCAAACAGATAACCATGAGTTACTATAGCCAAATAAAAGTTTGTCTAAGGAAAACTTGTCCACCCTGAGATTGTCAGTAAGACTGCTATCCTGTCTCAGAATCGGTTGTTTTCTCCATTGATTTTAGCATAAAATGGGATCAGAAATACAACTCAAGTTTATCACACATGTGCATACATTGTGCATTTTCTCAAAACAGTTTAAGATGCTACATTATTTCATAGGAAAATCTTGAAGTTAATTCTACCATGAAGCTTTTCCCTTCAGCTCTGAATCTTCAGGTAATTTTTGCCACTCAATATAAATATCTGAATATTGAGCTCACTGTGAAAATGCTAACACAACACCAATGCACATGGGTTATAGTGAGGAAGACGCTAGACAGTACAATTAGTGTTATTCGTGAATATGAATTCAGTTCTAAGAGAGCTACAGTAGAAAATAAACTGTAGAATATATTTAAAGACTTAGAATAGTAATCTCATTTTAAAAAGAAAAAAAAGAAAAAGAAAACCAAAAATTTATGACACAGCAATAATACTTAAATAAAGTGGAAGATTATAAGCATCAGTATGGAGAAATCTCTTCCTGTCACTGAAAGCAATTTTTCAAGTATTAATTATAATGGCAAATAATAGCAAGAATGTAGCATTTTTTATCAAAATTTGAAAGAATTCACATGTTTGGGTAAATATTGATTTAGCTAATGATTTTTTTTTTACAGAGGAATACACATAAAAGCATAATGATTTTGCAGAGCAAAGTCTTACACTGATTTATTACCAGGATACAGAGATCACTGTTGTTAAGGGAAACATTTACAAGAATGAGGGTCGCAGGTTTTGGTGCCACAGATGAGGAAGAACTTTCCAGGAAGAAATCTCTTTCTTAAGTGACCTGCAGCTCTTTACAACATTGTGTTAAACACAGCAGTTTCCTGTTTCATATCTTTGATCATACTCACAGAACAGGTAACAGACCTATCTTGGAATGGAGCTAAAACATCTCTTCTTTGACCCTAACATAACCATGGAAATATTATGGGATCTATGGATAGATTCTGCTTCTGCCTTAACTGTGCAGATATTGAGCTTCAGACCAAGCATCACTTATGCTTATTCCATTCCATGCCATGAATGTGAGCAAATAAAACCATGTTAGAGATCTTTCTTGCCTGGAAAATTAATGAATATGTGGAAAATGTAGGATATAAGAAGTTCATGCTCAGACAAGATACAATATAGCTCTGGGATAATATACCTTTGAATTGCAGTTTAAAGCGGGAAGTGTAGAAAGGAAGGCCTACACTAATGTTTTCTCCAGTCCTTGTAAGTGGTGATAAACATGGAAGACTGCCTTCAGGAGTCAGCTAAGTCTTCCAAATTCCTCTCTCAAAGACATTAAATTCTGTACACTGGCTAAGCTTCTTTCCCCACCCCTAGAAATCAGAGAATCATTGAATTGTTTGGGTTGGAAGGGACTTTTATAGTCATCTAGTTCCAAACCCCCTGCTATAGGCATGGACACCACCCACTAGACCAGTTTACCCAAAGTTCCAGCCAGCCAGGCCTTGCATGTTTCCAGGGAGGGGGCATCCACAGCCTCTCTGGGCAACCTGTTCCAGTGTCTCACCACCCTGACAGAAAAGAATTTCTTCCTAATATCTAGTCTAAATCTACCCTCTTCCAGTTTTAAGCCATTTCCCCTCAACCTGTAGCTACATGCCCTCAGAAAAAGTCCCTCCCCACCTTTCCTGTAGGCCCCCTTCAGGTACTGGAAGGCTGCTATAGGGTCACCTCAGAGCCTTGTTATCTCCGGGCTGAAAAGCCCCAGCCCTTCACATGGGGAAGGTGCTCTTTAAGAAGCAAGTAAGGTGGAATTTGAGAAATTTCAACTTAACTAGAAAGTCTGTCTAACGGGCATTCAAGTAAAGGAAATTATCTTGAAATCTATCATTATAAGACAATGTCTGAAACAGAAAATCAATGACAGGAATATGAATGTTCTTTCAGATTTCTTTGTTTGTGTATTAGTGCAATTATTGTAATAATATTTTCAGTAGATGAAAATCGATGATTAAATAATTCTTGATAACTATAAATACTTGCTTCTGATGTTCATAGTACTTGAAACAAAAGTCCATTAAAGCAAGTCTGCAGTTTAGATAGGCAAATGGAAGATAGATACAATATTAATTAGAACAATGTGACATTATGGTCGCTGTATATAATGATGCAGTGTTTTCATAGACTCTTTTTTAAAATGGCATCTCACTTGTGTCTTTATTTTACAGTTCAGTGCCTCATTCTTTTCTGCTTCTGCCTCAAGTTCTTGAGATGAAATGCTTGGAATATATCATTAATCCATCAGATTCACCTTATCTGAAGACAGTTTTTCTCCCTGAAAAAAATACAAAGCAGTTCAACCTCACATTTAAAGTAATATCCAGCATATAGATTGAATTAAATTTATCAACACTAGGTTACTTTTGGGGCGGGGGGGAAATGTGGTACCTCATTTTGCTTTAAAAGGGCTACAGAACCGTTCCAGAATTACAATAGGCTTAATTATGTAATTAACTACAGATGCTAATACTGATGTTGTTTCTAAAAGAACATAACGGTGCCTGTGATGTTACCTTATATTAAATTTCTTTAAATAAATAAATAGATAGATAGATAGATAAGATATAAATAACCCAACTACAATTTTTGTTAGGACTTATTCCATACAAACAGACACCTGAAACAAACACACAGGGAAATGGTAATACCAGTCTGTTTCATCATGACAAGCAATCGAATACACTACCTGCTCCATCAATATCAAGACTAGCATAAAATAGCCCAGAATTTCAATCATTATTCATCAGTTTCTTCACAATAATGTTCATTTTCTAACTGCATATTCATTGCATACTCAAATAAGACACTTTGTTAAATAAAGAACCACCACAAATGCTTTTTTAAGCATTTAACCATTAAAACACATATTTCTGGAATTGCATATAATGAAGAAATATCCTGTTGATTGTGTCATATTTGTCAAAAACATTTATTATGCTTTTCAAAACATGAACGCACTCGTCAGAAAATTTTAATTAAAATTAAAGTCAATGTTTAGTAACTTCCAAATGAAATGTCGTATGACATACTTTTCAGGCCTTGGTGTTCTAAAAAGCTGTTTTGCATAGGTCTAAAAAGAACTTCTAAAATATTTCTTTCGTCACCAGAGAATGCCACACAACAATTAGTCACAGCACAAAAAATGGAAAATAGAGAGGAGTGTCAAAGTCTCAAACAACCCCAAAGTTCAGAAGTGAAGAAACAGAGCTAAAATGTATCCTACTTAGAAGAAATGAATTTAACTGCAAGGTAAATGAATCAGAAATATGTACAAAATACTACTCATATTTTCTGATGCTAAAAAAACCTTCAATTTTTTGTCTTTTTTTTTTTTTTCTCTTTCCCTAAAAATGCTCATAGAAATAGAAGTAATCAATATTTGAGCAAATCTGTATTTAGATGCACAGTTTGCATGGATAGCTCTGAAGATTCATACAAACAGAGAAGAAAACCTTTTTAGAGAGTATCCACCCTATTACTCTTCTCCAAGCTAGGATAATCTGCATGCATACCAGTCCTCTTATGGTGGTCACAATGCCTATAACCTAGTTTTCACTTTATGAATTCATAACTCATGTCAGACATTTTCATGTGTGACACTGACACTGTCACAAAAAATTTCAAGGCTACACTCATTGAAGGCACTTTACATCTCCAAGCTTCAGGAATGAGCTTCAGGACTGGTAATAAGAACTACTGTGATCAGCTATTGCAGTGAGGATAGCTGGACAAGGAGACACTCCATGTCTCCATGCCATGTGATGTCATGCTGAACAATAAAACTGGATGGAAAGAAGCAAGCGGAAGGGGTGTTTTTCAGAATGAATATGTTTGTATTCCCAAAGATGGGCCCTGCTTTCCTGGAAGTGTTTGACAATGGGTAGTAGTGAAATCATTATTTGTTCTGCTTTGCTTGGACATGCATTTCTTTTGTTTTGTCTGACAAAGTATCTTTATCTCAACCCATGAGTTCTCACGTTTTTACCTTTCTGATTCTCCCCCATCCCACTGAGGAGTAGCTAGCAAGCAGCTGTGTTGAGCTTCCTGCTAGGGATAAAGCACAGTGGCTACTCATAAAGAATCAGGAAAAGTTTTACATTGTCAGAACCCCCTGATGAAAAATAGTTGAGATACAGAAAAGTCACCCCAAAATGGACAAACATAGGTTGTAGTTGAATGGCAGTGAGAGGAAAAATATGTTCTTCCTATACATCAAAGCATCACCATAGCAAACTACACTTAATACCACATTATTTACATTATCAGTAGTATCATAAGGTGTTTAAAAAAATGGAACACCCCTGTGCTATGGACCACAAAAATTAACAGCAGTTTACGTCTGTGCTATGAAACTGTCATAACATGCGATGTCAAACGTTAAAATGATCATTGAAAAGAGTCTCATTGATAAGTAATGGGAAATCGCAAATCACTCATTCCATGACTATTAGTAGTAAACTTTGTCAAATTATGTATGCCACATATTCCTTTTGCAAGCTTCAGGCTTTAGCTATAGCTTATTTAAATTGGTATGATTTTAATAACAGCTATAATCCTCAAATTCATAAACAGAAATAATGATGACTGTTCGCTGATATTATACACGACTATTAATAGTAAGCTTTAGGTTACATTATGGCACATATTTCTTTTGCAAGGTTTTAGGTTTTAGCTGCAGCTTATTCAAATTGGAATTATTTTAATAAGAATTATAATCCTTAGATTCATCAGCAGAAATAAAGATGACAGTTTGTTAACTGGTGTTACTTAAATGTTATACAAGTTCAAAACCAACATCTTACGAAACAAATATAAAAAAGTAATAGCATTTGAAGAAGTAAAACTACTCACACAGTTCTTCACAGGGTTCTGTACTAAAACAGAATGGGATGAGGCAGAAAATAAATACATGAGGAAAAATACATGGAAATCCATCCCAAAATATATCTTCTAATACTGCTATGGAAATCTTGAAACAAATTTTTACTGTTTTATTACAGAAAGAGCATTACGTAATATTAGTGAAAAAGGGCTCTGAAGAATGGTAGTAAGTTCCAATTCCAATAACTTTCTGACAACTATGAGATTTTAAATCAGCAAAATCAGAAATCACCTATACAGGAAAATTCCAATTTCTGTGGTAACTGTGAACACAATCTTTGCCATACGTCTTTCACAATTCTACTTCAAAAATGTATTTTCATTCTTCAGATAGCTGAACATTAGTGTCTTTAAGGAAAATACAGTTACTATAATTTACTTGGGTCTACAAAAGTCAAGTTTCATACCCTCAGTACATTTTCTAATGGAAACAGTGATGTTAATAAATACAAATAAAGTTTACGTGTGGAATTATAGGAGGTTACAGTGCAGAGCAGTTATAGCCTTGTCTTGACAGATTAGCATACATTAAACTCAGATGTAACAAATCTTCTTATCTTTTGACCAGATGGGTTTTTAAACTGTCATTGTTATTCAAATTTGTTTTGGCACACGTGGGGAAAAAAAATCGTCGAGATTGCACAGCACATACATGAAGAAATAAATTCACAGAGAATGGATTTCTATATTTCTATAAGTTTTGCAGTTGTGGAGCTGCTGAGGAACTGGACGGTTGTGCTAGCAAACACTCTATTAATGTGTTGCAATTGTTTTCAAAATTATTTTACTCTGAAATTCCAAGTTATTTTATTGCATGTTTATCTCACTTCTGTGAGACCTTTTCACTTATTCATTGGGGTTGGACTAGATGATCTCCAGAGTTCACTTCCAACCTCTAAGATTCTATGATTCTGTGATTCTCACTCCTGAATATTCCTTTCTGTTCTACAGAGGTTATTTTTTTTCCTTCTTTTCAGTATTTCTTTGCTTGAAAGTAACCCAAATCCCAGCTTAAGAAGCAAATGTATTGTAGACACATGTGCCAGAAAATCTCTAATTGACTCCAATGTGCATTGCTCTCTCAATTTCCTAACAATGTGCAAGGCATGGCAGCACCTTAGGTGCAAAATGAGAATAGCAGAACTCATAAAAAGAACAATTATAATTGTTGTAGCTGGCCACTATTAAAGTCATCATTCCAACAACATCAGCAGCAGACAACAATTTATAGATTTGTCTGCAGTCTTTGTCTCTCAGCTTTACTGAGTTTTATGAGAAAACGCAATATGAATCAGGCTAACCACAGCATACCACTAATCCACCTGGGTCTGGAAAAGTAATAAGCACTGGCAACATATTAATCTTCCAGAGAAACTAAACGAAACAAAACAAAAATAAAAGGAAATAAGAAAAAAAAAAAAAAAAAAAAAAAAAAAGAGCCTCTGAGAAATTGAGCCACTTATGCTGCCGTTTTGTCTTATAGTAAGTATTCTTTACAAAAATGATTGGAGTTTTTCCTGCATTTGCTTTTCCTACGTTGACTTAGAAACTTAAATAAAGATTGAACTGCACAGCCCTGGTGGAAATGGTATTGTTGCCTACAAATTCTGTCACAGTTTGTAATCTCACAGAAACTTACCATTTGTTTTAATTATGTGCTGGATTTCTTCCTGCTATTCAACAGTTTCGTGTATATAGAAAGAGCTGACTTTTCAAATATATGTATAGATATGATACTTTGGTGGACAGTTAGCAAATCATTTTCATGTTTTTTCTCCTCCTATTATTACTTTAGTTCCTTTAACTATTGAAGGTGTAGTGCATATATTTTTAAGAAGCTTTTTGTCTATTTTGAGCAAATACCATGCTTGGGTCCTCAGGCAGAGCCAGCTGCCATATCACCATTTACTTCGGTGTCCATAAATTGCACATGCAGTTTTATTTCCTCCAGGATACCTCAGACTTTCTCATACCTCATATCTTCTTATTTTGTCTTATTTCTGAAAAATAATTTCCTACAAATTCCTTGTCTCAAAGCCTGATTTACTTTTGTCTCATTCTGCTAACTTGTGTACAACATTATTACTCTAGGAAGTAGCTTGCATTACTGACCTTAAAGGTGACAAAGTCAAAATGTTATGGCTGCATTTGATGGTCCCTGGCATTCCTATCTAAAGCACTCCCAAGATGTGTCTCTGCCACTCATCTTATAATGGGGCCACAGTGGCACCAGTGGTGCTGATCTTGCCTCCCACCTATGGCAGTAAAAAAGTGCTGCTCTAGCAGCACTGCTCCTGGGATAAATTCTGCTGCAGCATCTGTAGGATTTAATCACCTGATTCCTCAGTAAAAGACATTTATGTAACTATCCAGCAAACCAGCTATATTCAGCAAAATATAATTTCGGGCTAATTATGTGTTTAAGTTTTGATCTTTAAATGAGGTGAAACTCTTATCTGTAATTGGGCCCTAAAAGCTATTTTTATGGGCTTTCAGAACATTTTAATACTTATAACATTCAGAAGAATTAGAAGATCAGCATTTAACTAAATTGAGCAAAAATGAGACAAAATTATATAACTCTGATACATTGTTATCTTCCCAAATTACTCTCCCGGGTGGTTACAAAAGCAAAGAGGATATTCTCAAACTAGTTGGTTTAAAACTTCAATTTAGGGAGCAGCCAACCACTACTCAATCTAAACTGAAAAATTAACTTCAGTAGGATAAATTTTCCTCCTCCAAGCTGTGTTCTGTGAAAACTTTAGTTCAGAACCAAGGAGAAACGGTGATCCTTACTATGAGCCCCCAGGATTCAAGAGATGCCAGCAAGACAGAAACACAGAAACCTGAGAATATCACCTTCTTCCTAGTTACGTTACTTGCTAGTTTTTCACCTCCCTGCTGAGGCTGCAATATGTAATAGTTTAGCACTGGAGCTGGATGCAAAAACTGCTGCATAGGCACTATAGATGAGCATAGAGAAATGCTAGTGAAGGTTCTGCATTTGTATTTGTACTCTTGCTACAATACTTGCCATGGCTTAGCCCTTCATATACATAGTCTATATGCTTCTTTGGTTACTAGCTGTACAGCACAGTATTTCCCCTTCTCACACCCTAGCAAACCATGACAGGGTTATGAAGTGCACATGGAACTGTTTATGTTCCCAGTTTGTTACTATCTTAGACTCTGCCTCTTGCACTGTCTGGATAAGAAGCAAAGAAGTGCCTTTTTGGCCTGATGAAAAGTCTGTTCTTGTTCTCTCAGGTTCTGCTGGGATGCTGCCCAAGCACTGTATCCAGGGGTACAGGAGGTGGCCAGAGCAACCCAGGCACAAGATGCCTCTGCCTGAAGCAATTGCTTTGGACAGGAACAACTTCTGCTTCAGCATTTCTGCAACTTGATACAGACTGTTGTAGAGACATTGACTAAACATTCACAGCAGTTGTCAAAGTGAGTAGCTACTCTACATTTTCAAAGTTTGCCTCCATCAAGCTCCCTGAATCTACAACTTAAACACTCATGTATGTTCTCCCTCATCTTTGATCCTTCAGTAGCAAATATTTATTCACTTTTAACGTGCATGGTTGGATTACATGATAAGAGAAAAATAAAGCACAGGAATTTTCATTTCCCTTCCAAACCACACCAAGAGAAAGCTTTCCTCTATCAAAGTTTTTTGGACATAGTGATGTGATTTTACAGCTGATTTGATTCTGAAAAGTATTTTATGTGCCTTTGAAGTTAAAAAAATTTTGTGACCTGGGTCACATTGGCTTTCAGCTTTCTTGTAGAATCACGGAATCATAGAATATCCTGAGTTGAAGGGGCCTCACAAGGATCATTGAATCCAACTTCTGGCTCCATGCAGGACCACCTAAAATTCCAACCAATATTTCTAAGAGAATTGTTTAAATGTTTCTTGAGCACCAGCACACTCGGGGATGTAACCATTTCCCTGGGGAGCCTGCTCCAGTGTAGGACCACCTTTTTCCTAAATCCAACCTGATTCTTCCATGACACAGCTCCATGCCATTCCCCTGGATCTTATTACCATCACCAGAGAGCAGAGATCAACACTGCCCTTCTGTTCCCCCCACAAGGAGCTGCAGGCTTCCATGAGGCCTCCCCTCAGACTCCTCTGCTCTGGGCTGAACAAACGAAGAGACCCCAGTTACTTCTCATACATCTTGCCCTCTAGACACTATGTCCTTTATTCTGGTTCCCAAACCTGCACCCAGTGCAGGACATGAGGCCACAAAGCACAGAGCTGATTGGGACAACCGCTCACCTCATCCAGCTGTCAGTGCTGGACCTGATCCACGCCAGGGTACAGTTGGCCCTTTGGACTGCCAAGGCACACTGCTGACTCATGTTCAACTTCTCATTAACTGGAACCCCAGATCCCTTTCAGCCGGGCCACTCTTTAGCCTCTTGATTCCCAGTGTGTAGTAAATCCAGGGATGCCCCATCCTAGGACCAGAATCCAGCACTTGTTCTTGTTGAACTTTATGTGGTTGATGACTATCTACCGTTTGCCCAAGATCTCTATGAAAGGGCTCTGTACCTTCTAGGGAGTCAAAAGGTCCTTCTTATTTAGTGTTGTCCACAAAATGTAACTATACCTTTGAGCTGTGCATCCAAGTCATTGATGAAACAGGAAGGAGAACTTTTCCCAAATAAAACCCAAATAGTGGAGTTTCCAGACAGTAAATTTGAAGTCTTCCTAATAGTTTTTGATGATTTACTATGTTGAACTACTGAATGTAAATGTTTACACAAAGACTACTTTAAATGGGTTTTTGACCACTATATCAAAAAACATTTGCACTCAGAGGCAAGTTCAGAATCCAAAAGTAGATGGGACTTAAACACTTCACAGATATATCTGCAAATGAACATGTTTACCTTGGATTAATATGCAAGAGAATATTAGCATTAAACTTTTCACTTAACTCATAAATATAATGGGGCAAAACCCACATTAATTACACCCAGCTAGGACCTGGAATAGAATAGAATAGAATAGAATAGAATAGAATAGAATAGAATAGAATAGAATAGAATAGGCTTTAAAATTATTAAATATTCTCTTCTGTCTTGCATTTCAAGGAAGCCCTTGAGAAGTTTGAGATATTACAATACATATCAAGAACACTGACACATAATGCCTTCTACAACTTTTTACAAGGCCAGAACCATCTCTTATGCTTACACTTACTTGCATATTGCTTAAGGCAAAGAAGCCCTGATTTCAATTACAGTTGCTAAGCACAGCTCTAATTACTACATGTGACATCAGGTAAAACATCTGCTTTATGGAGTTTCTATAGGTTTAGTTAATGGTATATGTTAAATATTTATATGAGATCCTTTCCATATCCACATAGGTAACAACACCCTAAATGAGTACCATATGACTCACTAAGTCTTTTCAGTAATTGCTGTAATATAATATTACAAATGTTGTCTGTGCATCCAGGTGAATCTTTGTGCTGAAATTCTCTTGTCACATGTAAGGAATGACCATGTAGAAGGCTTGAGTGTCTCTGATGAGGAATAGAAATCCTATCTAAAAAACTGATAATTTTTTAAAAATATAGGAAGCTGAATTGGGCTGATTTGTAATAGGACCTGGATCCTAAGTCTTAGGCCCTTCCAAGTTGGGCTTAATGGAAGGTTGTTGGGATCCTAGCCACACGTGAATATGGAGTCAAATGTTTAAATTACTCCTGAGGTTAAGCATTTGAGGGACTGTAACAAAAGAAGAAAAAAGAAAAAAGAAGAAAAAAAATAAAAGAAAGAAAAAAAACTCCCCTATTAGCCCATTACTTAAAATGTAGCTTTGCAGTAACCTTTCTTACATACTAGTTTGTTTTTAAAAATCTTTGCCAAGAAAAACTTCTTTGCCAAGTCCCAGCTTTGGTGAGAGTTCTCTAAGTACTGGAGGGGGATGTCATACCCTTTTTTGCACACTGATCCTCTAACAGCAGGTCATTATTATTAGTTACACAATGGCAATCTTTCTATATCTCCTTCCTAATTGTGTGAGAAGAATATTATTATTTTTTTTTATCATACGAGCTTTCAGCTGCATAGCACAGTGTCACAGGTGTAGACATTTTCTCAAAAGACCAGTCTTCAATGTTTTTTCAAGACTCCAGTTTGAGTTTTTCAGGAGATGCTGGTATTGCTGCATGCAGCCAGGTTTTGATTTAGATCTAGCCAGATTTAGGGGAATGCTAGGAAACCCACTGTTGAAACCAAGCAGGACTGGTTATTTGTGTAAAGCACAGCTAAAAGCACAGAGGGAACTCAGTTGACACAGGGCTTCTCTCACCACAGAGTTACTTGGAAAGAATTTTATGCATCACACTTTTCTATATGGGAGTGCAGTACTGCTTTGGATTTGATTTTAAGTCACTAAGGTGTTATTAACATAGGTTTCTTATCAGACTGGGAGGTGCTTTCTGAGTGAAAATGTATTGCGTTTTCTCCTCATGTGGAATTCACATATGATTGCATTTGCTCATTCTGTTTGCTGCATGCTAACACAGCATCTTTTTTACTTTCCTATATACTCCCATACGGTTTCTTAATTAACTTTTCCTGAGAACTTATGAAAAATGTTCTCCATGTTTGCTGAGTCCTTTTACTAGCAGTTTTCTCTCTTCTTTTGCCAAAGTATACATATCTTAACAGGTTTAAAAGAACCAGTGATAGCATTAACTTTTGGTGAGATATCTATCTGCTACATTTAGTATACAAAGTAAAATGCAACACAAATTATAGTTTCAAAGATGATAGCAGATAAATAATCAGTTTGCTACAAATCATCACCCTTGGTAAAAAACATTATCTATTTTAGACATCATGAAATCAAAAGTAAACTTTCATCTCATCTACATGTGTACTTTCTTTTCACATTTCCGTGTTTCTTTGTTCTTTTTTTTTTTCCTGTATGACATCAGTGGAAAGTACCTTTATAGTCAGACATAGCACAAATCTAACTAGAAGTCATCTTACCACAAATATATCTTTTTCTAGATTTTGAAGAAAATCTGACTTTGGATGAATAATTTGAATGGAAATATAAAATAATTTATATGTATTTAGCATTCATATTTTACTCTTATATACCTCTTTTGTTTATCAGCAGTAAGCAAACCTATGTTAAGAGCATTCTCACATATTTGTCAACACACCATGCATCATTTAAAAATATATATATATATATCCATTTTTTGCAATGAATCTACTACTATCTGTAGGACCATCCAAAACTTGGTTCATCTTTCACACCATTGTCACTACTGCTGAAACTCATCAGCCACCCCTCACTGCACTTACATCCACTGTTCAGCAAATGATTATAAATGTCAGTGGGTGCAAATTTTTCCACAAGAAGGAAATCAAGGACACACCTTTTCTCCAAATGCACTTTCATGTCAGAAGCAATTTTGTCAGACTGCCCCTCTGCTGCGATCTGAGGCACAGCTACAATATGTAATAAACTATTGGTGGGAAGGTTCAACCTCTACTGCCACACCACCAACATCTGCCAACGTAGTAACATAGAAGATATTACTTTTGGAGCAGCCCTGACACATTTTCTGCAAAACATTTTGATTGACTTCTAGCCACACCCAGAGATGGATAATATATAAATGTCTAGCTAAACCTAGTATGACAAGTTCAACATTTCTAAATACTTCATTTTGTGTAATTCTAAACTATATCAAAGGCTGTTGACAATTAATGATTGTAGAGTTGTCCAGTATAGTTGTCCAACTTGTCCAGTGTAGCTAGTATTCAGCTAAAAATCTTTTTGCTCTTTTCTTTGACTTTTAAATGAACACTAGATGAAAACTCAAAGGACACTGTTCAGTAGTGAAGAACTGAATACATGCATGAGGAGAAAAAAAGAGGATACATAATTCTATCCACTACTAAGATCAAGTAACAAACACCTGGTTATGACAAGGAAAAAGAGGGTCTCATGTGATTTCTTCTTTTACACTAGAAGAATGCAGAGGCCTGTCTCAGGCACGCTCTGACACCAGCCAATCTGGCTATTAGCAAAACTGTTGAAGTGAAATCATTAGTCTCTTGTGTTTCCTTCTTTTCCAGCCATAAAAAAGGTGAGGCTTGGCTCATGCTTATATCAAACACTATATTCAAATATTGTGGTTTACTTTTTCTTCAGGGAAATCACTCATCGAGGTCATCAGGCTAATCACAGCTCATTTTAAATCACTGGAAATGGGTAGAAAGTACGAGTGTGAGAGAGAAAACATATTGATGTATTGTTAGTGACATTTCCCAGCTTTGTGATTTATTTTCCTTTGAGAGCTCTGTGCACTTCCCAGCTTAGAAAGGATGACTCCCAGTTCCCCAAGCTACCATTTCCAAACAATTCTGAGACAGAGACTTTCTGCAAAAGTTTCACTATTTCTCTTTTCCATTTTCCCTGCAGTTCATTTATTCTGTCTTTCTTTTATTTCTTTTCTTCTGATGTGGTGTCTCACTGTCTGATTCATTAAAGCTTCCCCTCCCACTCTTTACAAGTGGGAACATAGCAACCGAGTGACGCTATATCAATGACCACGCAGGATGGTAAAGGGAAGATTTTGTTTGTTCCTTCTCAGTTAGCAGGAGCAAGAATGTACCCAAAGAGTTTACATCCCATTAGCTCTTGGAAAGAGATACAACAAGAAACTAAACCACATTAATCTAAATAAAATAAAAACACTGGTCAACAAAGGCTATTCCTTCCAGGATCTGTTATTTATACTGACCCCAGGTATTAAGACAGCCATACTTCAAACTGCTCTGATTTGGTAAATGATCTGTATGAAAATACACTTTTTAAAAACACACTTGGTATTTCCATCCTAACAATTGCAATCAGTTTTGACTTCTCATAGATGATTAATAATTCTTCACTTGGTCCAGAATCTCTCTTGAGAGCAATATTTTTCAGTCCAATGCTAAATTCCTCCTTTTGCTGCAGCATAGATCATAGTCCTTGTTGCAGATCTCTCTCTTCCTGTACCATTCTTTCCTTTCAAGTTTGTTTGTAAGGCACAAAATCAGAGCCTGACTGGAGGCTGTGAATCAACATCTTTCATAGTCACAGCAGAAAAGAGACCACTTCAAAAGCCAAAGCAGAAGAGATTGCTGTTACTTTGAATCATGAGCTTCAAATAACTGCAGTTGGATCTAAATATACGATACACTGCGCACACATTCTTTAGCTTTAAGTAGCCTTCCATGTTTAACTGGAAAGGATTTTTATAAATCAATTATGACATAATACATAAGGATAAGCTACAACAAAAAAATGCTATAAATTTAACAAAGAAAAGAATGTAGGAAGTCTGAGCCTACTGCAATTCTGGATTCATTTCTGTTTGCTAAGATAAAAACAGAAGCAGAAGGGTTTTGGAGATAAAAGATATTTTCCTCATTTAGAGAAGAAAAAAAATGATGTAAAGTGAGGGATTTTCTCAAGAGTAATCACTACAGAGGGTTTTTTTTTTTCTTTTATTTTGTGTTTTGTTTTGTTTCTTTTGAAGCCAGACAGCAAAAACCTCATGCAAGCAGCTTGTTCTGGAAGAATTCTAAAATACATCTCATTCTGCCTTCTGATCAGCTTTTTAGTAACTTTCTGCCCTCTCCAGCAAGCAGCCATGTCCTAGACAATGCCTATCCCTTTGGATCTTTATAGACGCTTCCACCACATTTTGATTTGTCACTTTATCTCATAGCCAGAGAATGGCCTGTGATCTCTCTCATTTCACAGGAAAGACATGGTGTCTCTCTCTACAACAAAGACAAATCCAATTAATTTAAACTTTTATATACTGGGAAATTCCAAACTCAAGACTTTTTCCCAAGAATAACATGATCTAGGAAGTTCATCCCAGATATTTTCCATGCTTTGAGGAGCTTGAATGCTTCTAATGGACTGTTAAACCACCTGAGTCCAAAGCAGCTTTCTCAATAATCAGTGTTTATGGATAAGTCGGAGAAGTGCTACATGATTCCTACTGTCACGGAGTTATCTAGATCAATCTGTGTCTGTGACAGGGGAGGGGGCCCCAGCCCCCTCCGACAAATGGGAAGGAAAAAAAAGGGAAAGGGGTAGGGAGATGGGAGCTGGGCTCAAGGAAACAAACGGAGCAGCGGCAACGATCTGAGGAGTAAAACTTATTTTACTAACTATGATATTGGAATGCAAGATAACACACTATAATACAATCTAATTGAAAATGGAGGCTAATAAATCAAGTGAAATAAGAGAGAGAGAGGTTTCCGAAGACCGAGAAGCCTACTTTGAAGTTGAAGGCGCCATGGCTTGGAAGCACACCCATACCCGCTGCCAGGCAGTGAGAGAGAGAGAGCGGGCGTCTCTTCTGTGACGTATTTTCCCTCTCTGACCACGAGGTCCCCTGGGAAGTGTAGTTCCTCTTCTCCGTGCTCCACATGATGTTATGATGTGGAATACCAATAGCAAAAATTACAAAACCATGACACCTACTTTGTTTCTTCAAGTGGCAGATGTCATCTCACTGTAAAAAATAGTGAAAGGCTGCCTGTTTGAAGTTTTACCCACCCAGAATATGTAACGACACTGCAGAGAGCATCATTCACCTCAAATAGAACGTAGTCAGTTTCCAGCACAAAAGCTACCAGAGCTGTGTGATTTCTTGAATGCAAATGAGAATTTCATACAATAATTAGCAAAACTTTAAATAAGATGGCATATTACAGGAGAAAAAAAACTTCTTCTGTGTTTCAAATTTTAATCTTACAATGTCCATTTTGCTTCCAGTAGGTATACTTCAACTCTCATGAACTTCAGCTTCTTATTGTAAATGATACTGTAATGCATTTCATTTCATTTTGTCTATAGTTTGTACAACCTGTTACATGTAAAATTGATTTTAAAAGTTTTTTTTGAATTATGATTGCCATAAGGGGCAATTATTTGTTTCACTCCTGCACATTTTGTTAAATGCAAGTAAACAAGCATGATGGGGGGGGGGGGGGAGAAAAAAAAAAGAAAGAAAGAAAAGAAAAAGAAAAAATCATGCAGTGAATTGAATTTGAAGTTTAGATTTAATAGAATTGACACGTTTCTACAATCTGTCCAAGTCTGTTTAAACAATACTATTTCTATTGCTGCATTTGAAGAAAAAATAAAATAATACATTCCATTAATTGAAAGATATTCAGACTTGAATTAGAAGATAGACTTGTACTCTACTTCTTGTGGAAGGCTTCTTAACTGTGGAAAAATGAGAGTACATGAAGACACACATACATACACACATAAAATCTCAGTTCTTGATACAGGTCATATAAATAATTTGTACCCAGATATTTGTCAAGATATGAGAATAGGAGAATCAATATATGAAATATATCTTTTCATTTTGCATCCTTTGCCGTGATAGTCCTGTATAAGATTTGCATTCATCCACTGGGATTTTTTTATCTTCTTTTAGTTTCATGTATTATATTATAAACTTTCACATGTATGAGATCAAGTAATTCTGATTTTTACCCCATATTATAAAAAATAAAGCTTTTTTTTTAACATTTCTCCAAAAGAAATGTAAGTAAGTGGCACTCAGCCACTGGAAAATAGATTTCCATCATCCAAACATGAAGTTGTTTTGCATCATGTATCAGTTTTCCTAAGTTAATATTATAAAATACTTTTTATTCCTTTGCGAAACAAAGTTATCTACATAAATAGAAAAAAAAAGTATTTTTTTTATTTTATTTTCTTAAATGTTGAGTTAGATTTACATTCATAATTTTCTCATTTAGATGACATTTTACATCTAGCAGTCTTCTGTGTATGTCAATCCTTCTATTAATTCTTGCTACCTAGCAGATCAGTGTAAATCATGACTGCAATCTAGAAAATATTTTAAGATGTTTTAGTCAGTTATTGAGACTTGCTGCTGAGTTTTCACCACTGCATTCACTTTCATGAAGCTCCTAATCCGTGTAAGGATATACCTCACCCACATAAAAACATAATTTTACTTCATGTCATGACCACTTTGTCAAATCTACACCTGTTGTATGTTGAGATAATGAGAACCAAATAATGCCCTTGTACAGACAGGATTAACCCTACAGTAAGTATATGGGATAAAATCATGATTAGACTTGGAACAAAGTGAGTACTTAAGCAACTTATACAGCATTTCTTTCAGGTGAACTACAGTTACCTCAAAACAATTTTCTTTTTTTTTTCTTTTTTTTTTAATTCAGAAACAGTTTTTTCTAATATACTCTTAAAAAAAAAAATAAATAAAAAGAACATCATTGCTTCTGTGAAATACTGAGTAAATAAAACATTTTTAAAATAACAGAACAGACATTTTAGTTTGTCAGTACTCAAACCAGATAATTGCTTAATTCTGGCCAGGTTTAGGCTGGAAGCAGTAGTGTCAAATCCAAGGAATTTTCTACCCCTATTTATCCAAATCAGTGTAGTACATAGTTTCAGTTGAAAAAGTATCAGTGAACTTTAACAGAAGTCCACATATTTTTCCTGTTACTTATCATTGTCTATAAAACTATCTTTGCAGATCTTTCTCAGTGGCGTGGGACACACTAGCAAGGCAAGAGACAGTCCTCAAGGCTGGACTTCTGCCCTAAATGTTGGCTGACAATTTTCCATCAAAAATCCATCGAAGACTCTCAAAGGTAACTATTAGGTACATAAATTGAGCTCATTACCATATTACAGAGCTCATTCACTGAGAATCAGAAAATTGGCTGCATCTTTCAAAACAGTAAGAAGAATCACTATATAAATTAATGTTCATAATGCTTATTATAATGCATAATTCAGACTCTCACTGGAAATAATTGTGATATCTTACATAGTGTCCTGCTTGAACACTAATATATAGACAGCAATTTTCTTAAGCTTTGAGCCATACTGAAAAATTTGTATGTAAAGAAGGTTTGTGGATCTCAGCAGTGACCCAGTTTAATCTGGGACACTAATATTTTTTCTGTCTTTGCAAGCTTTATGATTCAGGGGTATCAGCAGCTGCTTGATAAAGAAACACGTCTTTATAGGGATAGTTCCAGCATCTCATCTGGCAGTTTCAAAGTGATTAGTAGATGTCCAGGTCATTGGTCTTATTAACAGTGACATCTTAGATTTTTGCTGAGACTATATGTCATTTCAGCTCCAGACAACTCTAAAAATGTCATTATCTTCCTCTGATTTTCCCCATATCCTTCCCCAGCTCTGTTATATCCAGTTCCAACAATTAGTTCCAATTCACTGTCCTCAGAAACTGAGACTATTTCATAAGAATGTCATGTACAATTTACTGCTCTGTTTCTTCTTTACACTCTTTTTTTCCCACACATCTGTGTTCTTTTCCTAAGGCAGCCAGAGCCAGCTGGATGTATATTTGTTATAATATATGTATCATTCTACAGGTATTAACAATCATTCAGATCTCAAAACAACATAGTTTTACTTCTGTATTGGTGAACATTAGTTAAAAATATCAAGTGCCCAAGCTATAAGGAATGTGATCAGTGGATAAGAATCAAGGAAATCTTTCTCTTTGAGACCAGGTTTCAGAACCTTGCAGGATACCAATAAGTGCTCACCAGTGCAATACAAAGCAAAGACAAATAAACTAATCACACATTTACTTACCCCATGCTTAAATCCAAAACATACTTCTTTCTACCACTGAGATCTTCAGTAGGTCCCTGTGTCCCAGAATAACCATACTTTCCTTTAGCAAGAGGGACATTCACAGCACCTACCTTTATGACACTGATTAATAGGTTTAAATCAGAAGGTCAGTCTGTCTTCCCAGTATCCATACATAGACACTGAAAAGAGGTAGTGTATTACAATTATGTTCCTGTTCTGAATCACTGTATTTGGAGGATAACATGGGAAAGTCAAAGCCAGATGTGCAAAATGAGGCTGTGTGGATGTCTCACAGCAATCAAATGGAAAGAGCCTTTGCAAAACAAACACTGAAATTTCTCATTTAGAAAAAATAGATTGGATGGAACTGAAAAAGCATAATATAAAAGAAACTTATGGTTGAATAGAAGCCTCTATTCTTCTTAAATTTGTCCACTGTAACAAATTTATGGTGATAAGCATAATATATAATCTTTGGGTCACAATTCTGTAGTGCCTGCATTTTCTCCAGACTTAACTATTAAAAAAGATGCAGTCTGGTGATAATACAAAACCCAGGAAAAGGCAGAGGAGCCCACAAAAGGGTTAACTGGCTATTGAAAAGTACTTATAACAGGTGTTGCTTAATATTTCCCCAGTTTCTCCTTCGAGTCTCTTTAATGAAATAGGAGGTGTACTTTAACAGGTCTGTAATAGCACAAAATGTAGAAATTAAAATATTGGCTAAAATGCCACATCTTATTCACAATAAGTCCCTTAGTGAAGAAACTTTATGAATTATGGAAGGTGAAGGAGTCAACAGGGATTGCAAATCTCCAGGTTCTGAGATGATCCAGCGAGTAGTGAATGGAATCTATATATCATTACATGAAATAGCCCCAGTGTAGAGATTTTCATAGCGGCTGAGGAAGGAAGAATTAACTTAACTAAGCTAATATTTTATTTGCTATCTAACTGTAGATAAATGTTATGAAGTTTTTCCTAAATGCTGACAGTGGCTACATAGCTGAACAAATTCTCTCTTAAACACACCCCAAACCCTTACATTCAAGAAGATATATTAGGAGATTAAGCACCTGTATCTGTCTCAGGGTTACCAACAAATGATGTGCAGAAAATCTGCTGGATGAAGTAATTCCAAAACAACTTTCTACTCGCTTTAAATGAGACAGAGGTAGGTTCTTCCAGGAAAGAAGGGTGTGTAATTCACTGTGAGTCTGAGAGCTGGGCTAATTTAAAGGGATCTGATTTTGTGGACTGTATACTTTATAGATGGGATCAAAAATATTTGATGTGCTTGTTCACACACATACAAATTAAGGGTGGAGTGGGAAGGCATTTAAAAGGAATGTAACTCCCTATAAAAACCCCCAGGGTTGTACAGAACTGATTCCAGATTGGGTACCGGAAATAAAACCATCAAAACCATCAGAATGCTTCTAGGACAGCCAACATTCATCCATGTCCTCATTTCTGCTGCTGTAAACTGACTACTTTTATCATAGCATCCATTATGACGTATATGGCATCTAATGACCACTTAGGACTTGGATTCCTATTTTAATTTTGCAAGCATTTGTACTTTTCATTGTTTAGTAGAAAACAAAGAAAAGAAAAAAAAAAAAAAAAATATTTTGCAATTCCCTTCCTGTCTTTCTGTGGACAGTGTTTATTCTACCAGGTTCAGGCAAACATATCAGATCCTGCTGGCCTGTTCTTCACAGGACAATCTCTCAAATACAGTCAGATAACAAAGCCCCATATTTTTCTTTCCAGAGGATTTTAGAGATGTTAAGACTGAAGCCTGTCAAATTCTAGCTTCTGGGAGATGTAGTATCCCAAATTGGCATGTGGGTGAGTCCTATGTGCCTTTGACACTGTCCTTACGTCTTTGCAAGCCAAACTCAAGATATTTGTTTTTCCTGCATGCTTCCCCTTTCAAACCCCTACTTTCAGAAGAAAAAAATATCAAAATTTAAGCTGTCTTTATATCTACACTAAGATCTCTGTCAGTGGCCAGTGTTGTCAGAGCTGTTTTGGAAACACTGCTGTAACTAGAGTGCTTTACCAGTATAAGATATGTAGATAGACTGTTGAGGATAAAATGCAAGAGCTCTCTGATACAATGAAAAGTAAGAAGAAAACCAGAAACAAAATGATTTGTTATTTTACACAATCAAAAATATTTTTTAAAAAAAGGCATCCAAATGAAATGGCAGGTTTAAAATGGAAGATACTTCAGCTGCTAAATTCACCATCACAGGATACTGTGATAAAGGTTCAAAAATTAAAACCCAGAGAAAAGCTTTGTAAGTGAAAAGCTTCCATATAGAACCAGCAGGATGTCACCACCACTCCAGAAGTTTTCACACTTCCAATAACCAGAATGGTTTTTTGGGTTCACAGTGAATGGTTCACCAAGCAGAATAATCAGCTCAGGTTACTGAGCCAACGGAGTTTCAGTATGAACCAGGTAGACACATTTCATCTTCTTAACTTTCATGTCGTAAATCAGGCAAATAATATATTTTTCATTTAATAGAGTCACTGGGCTGGGCACTGATCTATAGCAAACAAACCTGCTTTTATCTTAAAAAAGCTAAATACTTATGTCAATTTGGAAATCTGTACAGTATTATCAGATATTTCACCACTCTCAACTGTCAGGTTTCTGGCTTGCTGGCAAGCTGAATATTTTGGACTTTCTACTGCAACGAGAAGGCTACAGATTTGTCTGTAGGCATCTACATTTTTAAGAGTAATTTAGACTTTGAAAAAAAATCACCTTATTTCCATATTTATTGCAAAATACCTCTTCTCCAGTTGATTTAAGAGGATGAATCTTCTTAATTTGTCTTTAACATTTTCACTGATTTATTTCCAAATTCTATGTCACAAATTTGTAAGTAAGCTTGTATTGTTCAGATGAGGACATAAAACACCTTTGGAATTGAATGTGTCCTCTTTTGTCAATCCATCACTACCATAAGAGCAATTTCTTATTTTCTTATATTCTAAACATTAATAGTCCCTTTCTTTGTCCATTGCATAGTAAAAATAAAAATAAAAATAAAATTTTTTTTTAAAAAAAAAAAAGGAAGGAAGGAAAAGGAGTATATTTCAAGTACTTCCCTGAATAAGCCATTACCTTTAATAAGACTTCTGTATTCTGTGGCTCATGTAATTCAGATCTGAAGCTAATATGCTGTTTGAAAATGTACCCGCTTCTGAGATTATTCCTAAAGAGGGAGGTAGAATAGTAATTATTAGGTAGGACAAGACATGAACTGAATTACTGAAATGTACAATAAAGAGATCTCAGCCTCTACAATTTGCCTGTCAAAAATGAAGCTTCTAATCAGTTTAATCAGTGTAACAATATATTAGCTCAGCAGCCTTCCATCTCAGCATGTAATTTTAACTGTAAAGAACATTCTACAAACACTATAGAGCCTCAAAGTGCTCTTTTAAAATCTCTCTAAAACATAAACAAGGTTTTTAATAGCCTGTGTCAGCAGGACTAGAACAAATCATAGGAATGTAAGGAAGAAGCATTTTTTTCCCCCAAAATGTATTCAACAACACCAGCTAGATAATCTGAATACAGTCCTCATACTTTTATGGAGACAAAATCAAACCTTGATTTGTCTTCTTCCCGAAACCTCTCTAGTTTTCATGCCCCGTGAAAGTAATTATACTAACCTTCGTTAGTTTTCTCAGGACACTGAATACATCCATTCGTAATTCCAACAATGCCTTGGCATACACAGTATAACACAAAGGAATGTTACAAAACAGAATTAAGAGCAGTAAAGAATCGTCTCAAACTGCAGTGTCAGAATAGATTTTTCATGGGAAAGGATTACTGTGTCCTATCAATAATTTTAAAGAAAGTGAAATAATTATTTCTATCATTTTGTTTCTTTACAACATTTCAGTGAAGAAATTACCATAATCAACTTTCCCTCATGCTTTCAGTTTTCCTGGGACTAACTGTGAAAACCTTCTCAAGCCTCCCACAAACACACCAGTCACCAGAGATACGACAGCTAAGAAAGCCAAAGTAACAAGTATATGTACAAGACAGCTAGACATGAAAAGGTCTACGTATATAAACACATATTTCTGTGTGACTATGAGCACTTGAAATAGTATTTTAATGCAATATGGTCTTCAAAATGAACTTCCATTTCACAACATAAATACATAGTTTTCTATGGCAGGAAACTAAGCTATTTTCTGAGCTTCCACCTTCCAACACATCTGGCCTGCTCTACAATTATGAGAAAGGATGGATGTGCCTCTGACCTCCTCTGCTGCCTGCCTTCCCCATTTCACAAGTTAAGCTAGGGAGAGGTGACTGAACTACTTGTAGGGGTGGAATAGTTTTCTAAGAATTGTCTTTCCACAGACCTGAGCATGTTGATGAGCCTAATGCGAACTATCCCCTAAAGAAAATTGTAGTTTTCTTCTATAAGAGAAGAAAATGAATGCTTAGTCCTCAAAGTAGGAGACAGCCAACAGCTGCACCATCACATGACTCTTAAAAATCTATCCAAGGAGAAAAACAGATGTGAATTTAGAATAAATTTTGGGACATGTCTCCCTCACTGCAGTGATGACAAGGACACAGAAGGCAGTAGCTTAAATCCCATGACTGGCCTTTATGGTTAGGAAAAGCAAATATGTAAACCATAAAAGTCATGAAGAGAGATTATTCTGCTCTGTGAAGCAGCCTAATCGACAAAGACTTTCCCCCTCAATCTGTATTTTTCATCTTCAGAAGAAATGTGTGCAAACTCAATGAACAGGACAATTTAGAAAATTATTCTACGTATGTACATGTAGAAATTTCTTTACATCAAGACCAGGGAGATTCTGGTATATTCAACATCTGGTATTTGTGAAAATTGCCTTGAGAAATCAATGAACTCACAATAAAATAGGATTTTCTGGGGTTCAGAATCCCACAAATTGCTGCTTTTGTTCAACCAACTGAATTTCATTTTCTTAGTTCTTTCTCTCATAGCTCTTATCATGTGAGTGAGCATGAGAAAAGCTGAGAAAAAATGGTTAAAATGACCAATCTGTGACTTTTTCGTTGTTTATTAGACTAATACGTAAATATAGATATGTATGTGTGTGTGTATAAGATGAGGTGTGTGTGTGCCCCCCCACACGTGTGTATTCTGCTGACGGCCTGTGAGATCTCTAACAGAATAATCCTACCAATAATGCAATAACTGCAGCCTCAGTGGTATGAACATTTTTGAACTCTTCTGGATTTTCCTCTTCTTTCTAACTCCTTTAGCTGTCCAGTGAAGAAGTAATACTTAACACAGAAAAACATTTTTTTTTTTTAAATGGCAATTTTTCTTTGTTTTTGATGGAAATTGTTGATATGTATTTTAAACTATGAATCTGAGGGTAATCAGGCTCTGAGGGTAAAGGCTGATCTGAGGGTAATGCTTCCTATTTTATTATGTCATCCCACAACATCAGAGGTGGACGTGCAGATTTTTACAAGTGTAGCATGCAGGCTCTTGTTCATCACTGGTGAAAATACATAGCTAGTGGTAGTGACTACGTTGAAAAACAATGTTTTGTAGTTGGGAATTTGCTCTGCCAAATAGTGCTATTGTGCTTTTTGTATCTGTTGTAGTTTCTATGGAAATAAATAGGAGGCATTACTTTCAGAGTGATCGACATGTATTCATGGTAAAAAGATTCAGTGCATCAGGAACAAATTTATAGGACTTGCATGTGGCTAATTCATAACTTTGAACAAAGTTAAACACACTGAATACATCATCCTCTTTCAAGAGTTTGCATAGCCTAAGCCTGCTTTAGAGCTTTGCACCTAATAGCCATTATTATACTGCTGAAACAATGCGATCAAAGCCCACAAGATATTTCTTATTTACATATTGTATCAAATTGATTAACCATAAATGATGTGTTAGTCCAGTCAAATTAGATTTTGTAGCATAAAAAAAAAATATATCAGGGAGGAAATTCTAATATTCAAGGCACTGTATCTCTTGTAAAATAATCCTTCTATATCTATCATCAGTTAATTATTTTAGACAGCTAATCAATTCAATTATTATTCAAATAGTTCAAATGTTTGGCTTTGTAAATCTTTACATACTGCAATGAAATATGCAGTTACATAACATATTCTTTGTGTAGTTATTAGCTAAAGAAATCCTGTTTGTCTTCTCCTTATTCTAGTACTCATTTTCATTCTATTTTATCATAACTTTTAAAGCTAGATGCCCTTGTGGGTCACATCCCATGCTGAGCAGCCCTGGTAGGTCATGCAGCCTTCAGGTTCCTTGGTTGTACTGTAGTTGTACTACAGTTTCTTCTATTTCTACATCTTTTGCTGTAGCCTTAAGTAACTCATTGTCTTGCACTGCATCTATTTTCCTTCATAGAATCATAGAACCACCTCTTCTCTCATGTCATTAGTGATAGGACTAAAGGCAATGGTTTCAAGCTGCGGCAGGGGAGATTCAGTCTGGACATTAGGAAATATTACTTCTCAGAAAGGGTGGTCAGGCACTGGAACGCCCTGCCCAGGGAGGTGGTGGAGTCACCGACCCTGGGGGTGTTCAAGGAACGATTGGATGTTGTGTTGAGGGACATGGTTTATTGGGAGCTATCGGTGATAGGTGAACGGTTGGACTGGATGATCTTGTAGGTCTTTTCCAACCTTGGTGGTTCTATGATTCTATGATTCTATGATTCTGTCTTTGCCATCCTTAATATAATTTTTTATGAGCCACAAGGCAAAACAGATCATGTGGATTACATTGATTTCAACAATAAACACACACAAAAAAATTCCTGTACTCCTGCTTACAGTGTAGAACATGTGAGAACACAGAAGATTGTGATGGAAGGTTTTATATATACTGTTCTTATCAGGAAAAAACATTTTTTTAATAATATTTCAAAAATAGTCTGTTCACAAGCTAAACAAGCATGAGGAAGGATTCAACTCATTAACTATGCTTATATGGGAAAAAATAAAATTTATAATATATGAAGAACTAATATGAAATTAAATTATTATCCATTATAAATTAATAGGACTTCTTGTGACGAATGACGAAACAAACAAAACACAAGGAAACAAGCAGAGATAGTTATAGTTCACAATTGTTTTTCCTCAAAGCTTGCAACTTTACTTTTTTAAATCAAAATGCCCATACAATCACCTTTAAAGAAACTGTCACGCAAAGAATATGACTGTTTCTAGAATATGTCAGAATCACTGTTGACGCCGCAGTTTTAATTTGGTCTACTAAATATAAATGTTAACAAGATGTTAATTCTCCCCTAGTTCCCTGCCTCAGTCAGTCTACAGGATGGGTGGTCTATCACTACAGTTCACTGAATCATCCTTGGCCTCACTGACTGTAGTACTCAGAAAAGCTGCTGAAAAAGTTTTGGTTACATTCTTTTCCATAGTATTTAAGTCCTTGACAAGTTTTACTAATTTTGTTATAATCTGACTTTTGGAACACAATCATATCTCTGAGTTGTTTTTGTTTGTTTGTTTGTTTGCTTGTTTTTGGAAGGGGAGCAGCTGAGGCAATGAAAAAAATCAAAAACATTGCATCTGAGATGCTTAGGACCTTCTGTTTCAAAATAGTATAGCATTCAGTCTGCATATGAGCATTTTTGTCATCTCCTGTTGAGAAAATTCAATTTTATCTCAAACTGGAATTGACCTGATCTGATTTTAAACACCCCAGAAATTTTCATTTGATTTTTACTTCAGTTTTTTTTACACTGAATGAAAATAAAGTGATCTGATTGACAGAGAATATTTGTTTCACTGCAACATGACATCTAACATTGATCTGAAGCACATTCTTTGAAGGTATTTTTTCTTCTACTCCCTTGGGATGGACCACATTTAAATTTCCATGGTAATTCCATAATGTTTTATATTAGAGGAGAGGAATTTAACTCCAGATGTACATGAATGAAAATCACAATTCCCCCTAGTTCACTAAAACACCGTAAAGCACTCAGAGCAAGTCCCTATATGGACCATCATGCCTAAATTTTAATTTAGATAGAACATATCAGAATGGAGAAACCAGCTTTCCCCAGAAGTGAGTGGGGAAAAAGTGTCTACACCCATACAGTCATACTTTGAATCATGGTGTTCCCTACAAGTTTAAGTAAAAATCTCTAAACATGCACAGAAAATTGCAGTTTTGGAAATGTTCAAAACAAAACCTGCCTAAATTCATAATGCATACATGAAGTAGTACAGTGATTATATTCATAGTTAGCATCAAGCCTAGACCAAAACAGAAGTTTTTATAGTGCAGACACTTTTAAAAGATTGCTGTTGGAGCAGTTACCTTTATACAACTGGTAGTGTTTACAAAAAAAGAACATCTAGGACCTGGACCACAAACAGTTTAAGAATACTGGAATAAATAGGTAGCTCAGTTCCCTGGAGAATAGGATAGAAAGCACCTGGACTGTGCTTGTATCCGTTAAAATGCTAACACATCAGCCAAGAACACAAGGACAACAGGACTAGAAGAGGGTGGTCTACAGTGGCAGATCAGTCATCTGATAGGACCCTGCCTCTTAAACTCATACACGATTTTTGTGGTTCTTTTCATTTCAGTTACAAAATATAACAAAATGAAGTTTGGCACCAAAGAACTGAAAACACAATGTCTTCTATAACCCACTGTCTAAAAATGCATTTAAAAGAGTTGGAGTCACATTTCTTTCTTTTGGTGCCTCAGAGGTGGCCAACATAGAAAACACTCTTTTGATTTTAATGTTTCCTGCCAACTGTAATGGTTCCCTACTCATGATTATACTTCTTAAACGCCTCATACCTGCAGTGAATGTGTGTTAAACTGAATTTCCTTGAGTCATTTTGCCGTGATCAGATGTGTAATTTTTAGATGTTTTCTGTTCCAACATCTAAGATTCTTCCCTGGAACTTATCCAAAGCTTGTGATGTTCTTTGAAAAGCTTGAATGAAAGGTGTTTTAGGAATGAAAATTCACTACTGTTATAGAAAAAAATCTGATGAATGGACAGTTGTTGAAAGACATATTTCAGGACTTTTCTGATTACTACTGGAATAAATTTAATGTGATAACACAATTTATCTTTGCATGTCCACACAATGAATATCTGTAACTGCACTAGTAACATTTAGCACACTGCTGAGACAAGAAGGAAACAGAAGATTCAGATTTTTTTTTATTCTTCTGACCTGTTTTAGACATATATATCATAAATTTCTTTACCGGCTTTGGGGATATTACAAACAAGCTCAAATGTAGAGGTTAATTTCACCTGTTCAGATATAGTACTGTAATGCATACACCTCCTGTGCCTTTGGATCAACCATGCCTACAACATCCACTATGAAATCACTACCCTAGAAAGGATCTTTACATGGTTATGCTGTTGTGGGCTGTCTCTGTCTTGTGCAGGTTCTGAAACATCTTGGCTCACATAGTGTGAAATGATTCATTTTTTGGCCATGCAAAGACTCTTGAATGTTTACAGGTTTTTCTTAGTTCTGCTGAACAATTCAGATTAAGCAACTGACTACTAAATATCAGTGTCTGCATATCCAAGATTTTTTAGCTATTCAGTCTTGTGTCTCTTACCACCTTTAAAAAAAAATATATTTAACCACATGCTTTTTTTTTCTTAATATGTTGCATCAGAATTTTCTTTATAATAATAATAAGAAGAAAAGATCCTGATTATAATAAATCGTCAACAAAAACACTTCAAGTTACGCTACACTGTAGCAGAAAATAAATCTGTATTAGGCTGATTTGTTAGCCTGTGTTTATACAAAGGCCCAAGATCTAATACAGTTTTGGAAATGATTGTTAATCAATATTCTTTAGTTGGTTAAGCATATCAACCTTTATATGTTCTAAATATTTTCCTAGCTTATTTCCTTAAGGTATTCATGTAGAAACACGTATAAAAGATATTATAAACTAAATGCAAATCTGGTAATGAATGTACAAATGTTAAAATTGCTGGACAGTAATTCCCTAGAAATGACAGCCACAGATAAATATGATGTGACATATGTCAGGGGCATCATTGTATATACAAAGACAAACCTTCAAACTAAGCCTCCCAATAGTAATATGTTAAAAGCCTGAAACCATCAGTTTTTCCTGGGAATTAATTAATCCCTTTAAAATGTAACTAAATGTAGCTAGTGGCTACATTTTACAAATCTCCATATGCACAAGCAGACTCTTAGCACTATACATACAAAAGCAAAATTCAGAGGGAATGTTCTTTTGTGTTAAAAGCTGGTCATTATCACATCTGTAGTTCTGCCATTAAATTCTATCCCTCTAACTTACTATTTTACAAGAAGATCCTTTTACACTACCCACCATTTGTTACAGTATTCGAACAGAGAAAAAAAAATCATTGTCATAGGAATGGTGAGACATCTGTTTTCTGAGGCCCTGGAATGAAGTAAACCAAGCTTCATGTGGATCTCTGATTTGATCAGAACATCCACACATTCGCTCGCAGACTATGAGTCTTCGGCTCATTTAAAATATAGCTGTTCTCTCAACTCAAGACTTTGTTCTCCTGTCAAATCTTTCTTTAGTATAATCTGTCAAAGTAGATTCTTGGTTAATAGCTTTGATGAATGTGCCAACTCTGTATGTTTTAATGTAATAACAAAAAATTGAAGGTTTTCTGTTACGGGAAAAGAAAAACCTAAAAGAACAAAAATGACCATGTCTAGACTTCACTGTATTTTGTTGCCAAAGTTCCAAATAATACCAACTGAGCAGCATTGCAGCTACGATTCTCCCTCAAAATTAGCACTGAAAAGAAAATGCCATTCTTATTTTATGATAGATACATTACATTTAACTTCATGTAAGTTCACAGTTGCATGTACAAAGCATGCCTATACCTGCTCTAATTTTAATGAATAATCCTACTGACCTAATCAGTGTCTTTTTCTTTGTCTGATTTAATGGAAACAGAATGTAGTCTGCTAAAAAATGGTAAAGTGATCCAACAAATGTAGGATGTTCCGAAAATTTTCTTAAAATGCTATATTTTTGCAACCTCCTCTAAATCAATGACCACAGCAAAAATCAAGGCGAATATTCTAAATAATTAAAAAGATGTAGTTTTAAAACTTCTGAATAACACTGAGAGTTCATTATAATTTCTTTACATGTCAAACCATTGGGCCTGGGTTCAGAGTGATCTCCTGGCCTTCTCTGTCCCTGCTCACCCCTAGGGGTTCCTTACCCATATAGGCCTCAACCCCCACGTCGCTGCCAGGGCCAACAGACCTTGCTCCATTTAGGGTGCAGAAGTGCTCAGCTCCAGCTCCCCACAGCTCTGCCATGCTCAGCCATAGCTCTGCACTGTTGGGCCAAGTCATGGGCCTAAAGCTTGACTTCACAGAACTAATAATATTTTATTGGCAGAATACAAATAATAATAATAAAAAAAAAACTATTACATACATAACTGAGTTAAGCATGCAAAATTTGTGCATAAAGTGTGAATAAAGATATATAATCCCATGTGAAACTTGACTTTTCAACAGAGAGAAAAACATCCTCTTCAAGTAGTTGTACATGTGGCTAATGCCCACCCCACAAAGCAGCAAATTAAGTAAGTAAGTTAACTTAAATACAGATGTAAGCACATTTAAAGATAATAGCAGTCTTCATATTATGCATTAATTTAGACTTCATCTTAATACTTATTAAATGGTACATCACATTATATTTAAGAAATGATCCTCTTATTCAAAATTCCTGAACTCACTTGAAATCCACAGTAAGTACACCTTCTTCTTTTGGATATTTATTTCCCATCTAACAACCTTACCATGTATTATGTTAAGTCATGAATATATGCATAATATATTTTCTCTTTAAAATACAGAAAATTATTCCCAGTTATTCTCATCATTATCATAAAAAATATATGTAAATTAACATTGCTTGTACATGTACTCCAAATGTTTTTAATGTCTAATATAGCCCTAAGGAGAACTGCTTAAACTGTCGACCACCAAACCTTTTCTAAAACAAAAATGTAGTGGTTTTATAAAAAAAGATCTATAGGTGTCTTTTGAAGAGGGATAATTTTAACTTCTGACTCTTCCTATCCACTGAACACTGAATGCCTAATTCAGGCAACAAAAGCTTGTGCAGAGTTAGCTAGAGAAAGAGGATCCACAGTAACTGCTGAGTTGGAACAGCTAGAATAGTCAGGAGAATATCTCAAAGAGAATGCAAGACAAGTTTTCACTCTTCTTCACAACTCTTTGGCTGTGAAGTTACATTTTCTCTAGCTGTGATGCACAGCCGTGATCAATGTCCTTCAGATGATTCACAATATATAGAAAGACATGCATGTATTTATAGATACAAATTCATACGGGCAGCATGTGCACATAAACATATATCATGTGTTCCTGTGATTACACGTGTATAACTGCACACACAATGTACATACAGCCATCTAATCAGCTAGTATCTTAGGGATCTCTAGCTGCTAAACAAGCCAGTTCAGTTCTCCCTCTGTCTGTGGGGATGTGAAATAGAAGAGTTCACTAAATTATTCTTGTTGAAGTGTTCCATTTTGAAGGAAAAAAATTAAATTTTTATTTAGCCAGAGAGACAAGCACATGTAAAAGTGTGAACACAGCTTACTGGAAAGGACACACTCCTGTGGGTTCAGATTTCCTTTGTCAGGTGCTGTGAGACATGACTGAACACTTCACACTTCTTGAGGTGAAAGGTACACTTAAAAACACAATGTTAGGCAACTGCTGATCATGAAATTTCAGTCTGTGTGCATGGGATGGTAATGCAGTGGAAGTTTACCACCCACCACTTTAATCTTTCTGTTAATGATCTAAGTCTGTGACACACTGTTAAGCACATTACCTGGAATTTCCAAGGTACCAACCTATACAAGGAGCTATGGTATTTTAGCAAAAATGATGATTTTGCTGTACATGATATAACATAGAATATATCTTAAAAATACAGAAGATATCTTTTTCCTGGCATGTACTGGCAGAAATATTTGACTTAGAATTAAGGGAATAAGGTAGAGAGATTACTGAACTTTTCAAATCAAGAATACTAAGGAAGTTGATTTGTTGTGCTAATAACTGTCTTACACTAACTAAATTGTTAATAATCCTTCAATGTCAGGTGGCATTTTATATGAGAAAATATTAAAACAATCTTATTTCTCACACGTGGCTAAAGCTTTTTAAATCTCAAAGAACTGATTAGGGATATAATTGGCCATCAGTTGGAATTTTTAAGTTCTTTTCTCTAATACTATTAATATTGGAATGGGGAGGAGGGTGTCATTTACATCAGTCTGAGGTATATGTTTTTCATGTTAGACCATTTTATATTTATTTGTAGATAGATAGATAGATAGATATACACTGGAAGATGGAATTTTTGTTCCAGTTTTCTTGATGACCAACTGTTTGGGATTCTGCTTGAGAAGGCAAAACAGCTGAGGATCAAAGGTTCCTTAAGAAAATAAAACTTTCGTGTCAAGTAGGCACAAAAAAATGTTAAAGAAAAGAGCACAGATGAAGTACTCTTCAATCATATGCTTTGTGTATGTTAAGACACACAAACTTACCAAACACTGCAGAGTGGACATTGTCAGTAATATTGTAGATATGGTTTTATCTACCTACATGTTATCTAAAGACGACATATACAGTTATTAAGTTCATTATAAGTTAAAGATATTACTGACTGGCACAGTAAATTATATACCAATAAATTATACTTTAAAAAAGGCATCAACTCTAGAAGCTGGGCTAGCATTTTACTCACTGAACATATTACAACAATTTTTATTATTTATTCATTGATTACAGAAATAAAACTCACATTTCCACAGTGTTGGAAGAAAGAATGGAAGGGAGGGAGGAAGGGAGGAAGGGAGGAAGGGAGAAAGGGAGGAAGGAAATTTGAAAGTCTGCATGAAACTAACCTAAATAAACATATGCAAAATAAATTTTGAAAAATATGCAAAAACTATGCATTTTGACTGTTTTCAGTAGCAGAGTAACTTGGAGTACCTATGCTCAAAATCATATAAGGCAGACATTATATTTCATGAAGAAGAAAACATCACGTTACGAAAAGACAGATTCTCATGATGAAGCATAAATATTGAGGTTTTTATGACAGGCACCTTTCCAGACACTCTTTTTCTATCCTATACTGCTGCATGGAGTTGTTATCACCCAAGTGCTGCATTTGGCATTTAACAAGGTGATTGGGCTCAGCTCATAATCCTGTCTATCCAGATCTCTCTGCAAAGCCCTCCTACCTTCAAGTAGACTATCGGTGCCACCTAAGTCAATATCATCTTCAAACTTAGTGAGAGTGCACTATATTCGCTCACTCAGATCACTGATAGAAATGTTAAACAAAATTGGCCCCAGTACTGAGTCCTGGGGAATGCCACTAGTGACCAACCACCAACTGTATTGAACTCTGTCCACTCTGACTCTAAGCCCAATGATTCAGCCAGCTCCTCACACAGTGAACTGCACACCTGTCCAAGCCATGGACAACCAGTTTCTCCAGGAGAGTACTATGGGAGATGGTGTCAAATGCTTTACTAAAATCTATGTAAATGACATCCAAATGCACCTGTAAGTAGATCTGACAAATTGTAATAGTTACATCATATGGATTATATAATACAATCTTGAATTTCTTAAATTATAGGCCATGTCTACATTATTAAATTAAATAGAAATAAGAGGCACAGAGTTAAAGTAGGCAGCGCTACTTCCAAGTACTGGAACTTGTAAACTACTAGACTCCTTGGTATGTCTGTTGCACATTTTTCACATTTTGCTCCCAAACTATTTCTGGGGATAGACAAGGTCCAGGAGCCATTCAGAACAAAATTTGCGTGCAGTCACCTACTTTTGCAGGAAAAGATTGCTTAATGTTATGAATGTAGTCTGCTCCACATCAGCTGCCCTCAGTACTAGAGAACAGTCTTTGACACATTTAACATCCAGTATATAAATAGACTTTGCAATATCATACAACAGGGAGATTCTGGTTACATAAAAGGAAAACTTTTTACCATGAAAACAGTCAAGCATTGTCCCAGGTTGCTCAGAGAAGCTGTGAGGTCTATTTCTTGGAGGTGCTCAAGATTTCAGACAACCTTGAGTAATCTGATCTGCTTTGAGAGTCATCTAACAACCTCCAGAGGTCTCTTCCAACATAACATAAATTATTTTGTGATTTTGTAATTCATGTTCTGTTTTGAAGTCCAAATCAGGCAGCACACACAGGTAAGGACAATTTAATCCAACAGAAACTATTCTTTCTTAAATTGGCATAACAGTTCATATGGACAAATTTTCCATGGATCTTATCAGTGTAATTCATGAGTTTTCATCCCAAAGAAGACCATTCTAGAAAGATGATGTCTGTATCGTGTTAAGGAAGGTAAACAGTAAGACTTGAGTACTCACTCAACAGAGACATGTCCTATCAATACATGAATTATATCTGGCAAAAGAGCAAGAAGAAATATGATAAATACCAATGATATTGCATTCATCTGAATGTAACTGAAGAGGATATTAACTCCATAAAGGCAAAATCACAAAACCTCCGCCGCTAGAAAATGTGCCTACATATCTTACAGTCAATATTTGGGTCATGTATAAAATATAGTATGTACACTTTTTTAATCCTTTGAAATTGATTTAACTTAGTTCAGTATTTTCAAGTCTTCATTTAATGAATGGTCTTTAAAATGTCTGGAAATTCCTCAGTAAAATATAATATATTTTCAAAAGTAACTAGCTCACCCAAGAAATATTTCCCTCTGGAAGTCAAAACAACCATTAGTTTATACAGTGTCTGTAAAACAGCTCTACATATGCCTCTCTGTATTGTCCTTACTATATTCATCAGTATAGAGTAGAAAATATGATGAAAAATAAAGCTCCTGGCTTGAGATAAGGACAGGGAGATCACTCACCAACTACCATCATGGGCAAAACAGATTCAGCATAGGGAGGTTCATGAAATTATTGCTAGCTGTCCTGGTTTCAGCTGGGACAGAATTGTTTTCTTCAGAGTGTCGGGTATTATGTTATGTTCTGGTCCTAGGAGAAAAACAATGTTGATAACACAACAATGCATATAGTTGTTTCTAAGACGTGGTATTGCACGGAGCCAAGGCCATTTCAGTTTCTTGGTGAAGGAGCTGGGAAGCGACAGAATTAGGGCAGCTGCTTACTTAAACTGGCCAAAGGGATATTCCATATGACATCACACAGGCTGCAGCTCAAACCTGGGCTACTTCTGCAGGGGTACCCATGGGCTGTGCCTCCTCCAAGCGTCATCCACCACTGCCCTGTGGGCTCCTCCATGACCGCACACAGAAATCTGCTGTAACGCAGTGCTGTTTCTATTCCTTAATTCCGCTCTCCCAGAGCACACCCAGTGCTGCTCACAGCACAGCTCTGGCAGCAGCAGGTCCCTTTGGATCAGCTCTAGCCACTCTGCTCTGATGTGGGACACTGATGGGTTCTGATTACAGGTCATCCCTGAAGCCTCCCTAATGCCCAAATCTGAAAATACATCCCCAAACTGATGCTGTCTACCACAATACGAAACTTTCAGTGTGCTTTCCTTCTGTTCTTTTGATCTTTCTTTTCCTTTTCTTAGGACAGCAATATTGTTAGGAAAAGCATTGCACCAAATGCAATGGGGATTCATTCCTGATCACTAGTCACCTGGAATAATTAGTGATCCTTAATAAAAATTCAATAAATGCATTATTTTCAGGATTGTAAAAGAAGACCTTCTGTTGAAAGTTTTAGTTTTGCAGTATATTCTTAGAGTTTGAAGGGCGGTATGATAAAACTCAGTCCTTTGGGAGAAATATTGACAAGGGCATTTCATCAGAAGGAAAATGCTAATTAGAGAAGGTACTTTGTGGACAGATGAAAAAACACAGCAGAAAAATGACCAAAACTCGTCAATAAATACTGTGTTTTCTCATACATAAGAATATATGTAAGAGAGATGCATCTTCTAAATTACGAAGGAAACAGATTTCAGACAGAGATTCAAATTCTAGTTTGTGTATTAAAGCCGATCATTTTCTTCCCCACCCTTTCATTATATGGCTGAAGAAAAACATTATGCTGCCAAAGAGGATTAAACTAGATTTGAGATCCAGAATGGTTTGATTATATTAGGCATCAGCAGCCTTTTGGTTTTCTGCAGCATTCGGCACACTGACAGCTTTCAACTTATCCTTCCTATTGTGGTACTCTTTGTAATGTCTGTAGCCCACTAGCCAGAGCCATTGCTAAATATCTGTTTTTCTCTTAATCTAGTCCATTTTCAACATTATTAAATCTACATAAAATATAGCTTAATCTGTCTAGCAATGTTAATCTTGGCCTCAATCCAGCAGAGCTCCTAATATTTCTTAATACCATCATTACATTCAGTATAACAATTGAAAAACAAACATGTATCTAAGAACAGAAAAGGCTTTCAGCATATTCAGGAGGGATACAAGAAGCATTTTTAAGATGAGATTAAAACCAGAAGAATATATTAATTTGATTTTTATACTAATTAATCTACATTAATTAATCTATGTCTTGGACACATTATTAAACTGGAGATATTTTCATACAAATGATAGCAATTGTTTGAAATGTTTCCCTATCTGGAGAGCCAGATGCCTCACAGTGGATTGGGCAAGGGTAAAGATCTTTCTGGGTTCCTCAGAACTGTACTAAATAAAGGCCAGAATCTGAGTGTAGCACTGGACTGTAGCATACTTACTTCCTAATCGTTAACAGCATTCCCTGACTCTCTTTTTTGGAACTGTCCAGCTAAGTCTCTCCAAGAAAATTTCTTTTAGAAGTTTAGAGCCCCAAAATACAATGGACAAGAGCCAGTTGGGAGCACTTAGTCTTTAAGAAATAAATAAATGAATAAATAAATAAATAAATCCATGTACTTATTTAGAAATACAGCTGAGACTTCAGCTCCCATTTTTGGGAAACAGCTAAGAAATTTAACCTCCTTTTGTGAGATGCCTTGCTAAAGAACATGCATTTGTCCTATTTTTTCTCTTCCTGATATATTTTCCTTTCCAAAAGTTTTGAAATCATTTTAACTCTACAAATGGATTTCTCAGCCTTGCTGTCTTTCTGCAGCTAAAATAGACTGTCATTCCTCTGCCTCTAGTTTGATAGAGCTCCTGAAAACCTTGGAGAACAAAGTACTTCCTAAAGGCATGTTTTTAGTTTTAAGTAGTCCTTTCTCTATTACAGGGAACTAAAACCTAAAATCAGAAATTTTATAGTATCATCAGGTTCAGAAACTTTTTTATTGTCTTATTCTTCACTTCCTCCCCTAAGGCCTAGATCAGGAC
Source organism: Alectoris magna (assembly GCA_030625065.1). Taxonomy (NCBI): domain Eukaryota; kingdom Metazoa; phylum Chordata; class Aves; order Galliformes; family Phasianidae; genus Alectoris; species Alectoris magna. The sequence continues at coordinate 70,973,122 of CM060560.1, forward strand.
TACAACATGGTGTCTTAAATAAAGTAAAAATATTGATAAATAGAGAAGTCAGATATAATTTCATTTAACTGATTGGGTTGTAGGCAAGATAACGTTTATAATATTTCAAATTGAGTGAAAGAAGGTTGAGATAAATTACTGCCATTCACAATGAGATAATGATAACAGCTTTTCTTAAAAACTATCAGAGATTATTTTTGACCAATTGTTGCAAAGTGATACATTTAATTATGATAGATAAAATAAAACAGATTTGTTTAACACATGGTCTTACTATGCCTACATGTGGGTGATAGTAATTTTCCTTAACTTACTGATTTGATATAAGATAATTTGTACACTGACAGAATTATGCCAGCAATTAAATATATAATATTGACTTTAAGTGTGTGTCAGCAGTTGTTAAGAATATCATTACACATGTAGGTTGCTCTGAAAGTTGTACCTCTTAATTATTTCCAAGGAAACCACAACAGATACAAAGAGCAAAATAACACTATTTGTCAAACCAAATTCTCAGCTATAAAACACTAGTTTTCAGCACAGTCATCACCACTAGCTATGCCTTTTTGCCAGCAGTGGACAAGAGCCTGCATATTGATCTTGTAAAAATCTGTACCAGCAGAGGTGAACCACTCTCACTGTTGCCATTGCTGAAACATACCATCCACCTTCTCGCTGTGCTCAAATCCATTGTTTGGTCTCCATAAATGTTTAGCAAGCATCAATGAAAGTCAATGGATGCCATTTTTTCTGCATGAAGGAGTTCAGTGACGCACCTTTGCTTCATCCATGCTTCCATGTCAGATGCCACTTTGTCGCAGAATCATAGAATCATAGAATGACTTAAGTTGGAGGGGATCTCAAAATGATCTAGTTCCAGCCCCCCTGCCATGATCAGGGTTGCCAGCCACTAGATCAGGCTGCCCAGGACCCCCTCAACCCTGACCTTGAATGCCTCTAGACTGCCCCTCTTCTGCCATCTGTTACACAGCAACAAAAAGTAATGGAATGTTGGTAAGATGGTTCAACCTCTACTGCCATACCACCAACATCCACCTTTGACATCATGGACCAACTAAATAAAATAAGAAGCACTACTTTCAGAGCAGCCTTCATAATTCAGCAAATAGTAATGAGTTTTGTACCTAAGTGTAGTAAAAAATATATATACTAAAGGAATCGAGTTATATATTAATACTGGATAATATGATTTGACATGCTAGGAAAGTAATAAAAATAGAATGTACTGGGGCATCCTTTAAAAGTCATGAAGTATACAATAGTGACTTAATATGTAAGGACATAAATGTGAAGAATCAGTCATATCACTGGATGCATACTTTTATTGTCTAACTTACATACAATTTGGGAGGCTACTCAGGACCCTCAAATATGATATCTAATATAATGATCAGTAACCTTAACATAACTACTTATTTTTCCAAGTCAGAAAGGCATAAATATAACTGTTTCAAATAGCAAAAGCAGGGCAATTGACTTCATTCCACACGATCAGACAGAAGCTACAATTCCTTTGGAAGAAAGTTTATCTGATAAGTGTACAGTCAGACACGGTAATAAAGCTGGACTTTACAAAGGAAAAAAAAAAAGCTCCCAGGAAATACAAAGAAATATTGCTGAGTAAAGATGCGTAAATTCAGCACACAAGAAAAATAATCATATGTCTGGTATTCAGTCAAGATCAAAACAGAGAACATATACAAGTATTAATAGTCTTGGAATTCAACCAAAAGAGCAAATGTGAGAGATAAATAAAATAAAATATTCTTTAGGAGACTCCTTCTACTCTCTTGATAAAGACAGAATGATGATTCTGTTTCAGCCCTGCAAGACAAATGTCTCTGCAGTGGTTCACAACCACCTTTATCAAGTAAGCTGAAGAAGTGTTGCTTTTTCCTTTGCACATTAACATGATTCCTGTTTGTTGGAAGAGATCAAAGTTTGCCTATATCCATCTCCCTGTAGTTGTCTTTGACCTTGCTGATAGTGACATAGCCACCTCAAAATGAGAATAAACAGAGGAAGAGGGGATAATGGGAACTAGGTGGAGGAAAATGAGTTTCACGTTGTGAAAAACAAAAAACAAAAAAAAAAAGGTGGTAACCTAAGAAAACAGGCTATGATTACCTGAGTTCATCTTGGCAAAGCAGATACATTATATAAACTTTTAAGTGCTTCTGGAAATGCATCTACATATTAATGCATCTACCACTTATGTGGATTTTCAAAATTGCTGAAAAAGTCACATACTTGTGTGAACAGCAACACCAAAATGGTTTTACATACCACGCAGACTGTGACTTCCATTGCCTCTAAGCATCCAAGCAAAACTTTTTTCCTCCATTTTTAGAAGTTTTTCCTTATACTAGCATCTTACACATTCGCCCTGTAACCTAAAACTCACAACAGAAAGATCCCATCACACCCTTTTTGAGTGATGAAACAAACCTAGGAAAAATTTCCCTGTTAAGATTCTGTTATACCTCATTCATTTTATCATATTCTCCCTGGAAAGATATGTTAAGTTTTATCCAAGCCTACAAGGCAGCGCAACAATACTACAAGAATATTTGCTGAAAACTCTGAAAGACCTCCTACGCTGCAATTCCTATTTGCCTGGCACACCCACATGTCAGTTCTTTTAAATCAAGTGTCTGAGCAGGTTTAGCACATATACTCATTCATAATTTATAAGCCTGTTAGGTCTGGGGCTCGCATTCTTGTAGTACAGATTGTGTTGTTGTCAAAATTAATCATAGGTTACTTTCCCTAATGGTTCCTGCTGGGAAGTTGGATACACAAGAAATTCTGTTTTGAACTGTGATAAAATATTCATGTCAATAACAGCTGCTTTGTGTTAGACAGTTCACTCTAAAAGTAATCCCTCCTATTTATTTCCATGGAAACTACAAAAGCTACAAAGAGCACAGTAACACTATTTGACTATTCGGCAAATTTTCACCTACAAAACACAGAATCACACAGAACACTAGCTTTCAACACAGTCGCCACCATTAGTTATGCATCTTCACCAGAGATGAAGAAGATCCTGCTTGTTGCGCTTGTAAATATCAGCACCTCACTGTGCTCACATCCACTGTTCAGCCTCCATAAATATTCAGGAAGTGTCGAGGAATGTCAGTGGGTGCAGTTTTTTCCACATGGAAGAGTTCAGTGCCACATCTTTGCTTCGTCTGCCCTTCCGTATCAGATGCCATTTTGTCAGACTGCCCCTCTGCTGCCATGCGTCACACAACAACAACATGGAACTGGATATTGGTGGGAAGGTTCAGCCTTTACTGTCATACCAGCAACATCTGCCTCTGACAATGCAGGCCAACAGAATAAAATAGGAGGCATTTCTTTCAAACCAGCCCTCATATAATGCTATATATGTGTAGTAAGGAATTTAGTTGCTTATATAAAAAAAGTATTTCTGACAAATTACCACATTGTTTTTGATATTGTAATAGTTTATATGGATGATTTATATGGATGATTTATATGGATGATTTATTCTGTCCTTCATTCTCTTCTATTACATTCACAATTATAGATTATTCAACTACCATGTGAACTAAAAAAATAGTTTGTATTGTACTGAACTTGAACTCTGTCTTTCAAATGCAGAATCACAACAGTTTAGAGGTTCAAGCAGAAGTCACCTGGTGACATTTATGTTCATATGTTTTGGTCTAAGTGACTTGAATCACAGAATGACATAGTAGTTGAGGTAGAAAGATACCTCTGGAACTCATCCTGTCCAATCCCCTGCTCAAAAAGGTCTATGTAGAGCAGGTTGCCCAGGCATCTTTTTTTAAATTAGCCAAGCCTTTCAGTTTTCTGTCCTTTGAAGACTTGCTGGGGGTACTCTGTCCCATCATTCAGATCCAGATGAAGATGTTGAACAGGGCTGGATCTAGTACTGACCCTTGCAGTACTTAACTATTTTTACTAAGTGTCACCACCCTCTAGACTAAGCCATTCAGCCTATTTTCAATCCTCCTCACTGTCTTCTCATGTAGTCCATAAATCAACAACTTATTTATATTAAGGTGGACAGTCTCTAAGGCCTTACTGAAATTCAGGAAAGCAATATCCACTGCTCTCCCCTTATCCACCAAACCAGTCATTTCATCACAGAAATTTATCAGATTGATGAGATGTGACTTCTTGTTAGTGAATCCATATGGACTGTTCCTGACGATTTGCTTCTCCTTCCTGAGCCTGGAAATGTTTTTTTTCTAGAATTATCTGCTCCATTACCTTCCCAAGGACCAAGAGGAGGCTGACCACCCTGTAGTTCCCTACATCATAATTCTTGAAGATACACGAGTGACATTTCCTCTCTTCCAGCCTTTGGGCACCTCTCCCACTCATCATGATCAATCAAAGATTATTGAGAGTAGCCATCTTCCATCTCCCTTAGCATTTGTGGGTTCTTCTACACTTATGCATGTCCACTTCACTTGAGTGTTCCCTGTCCTGATTTTCTTCCACAAAGTGTGCATCATCTTTTATCCCAACTTTCCTCCAGGGAGCTGGGATTTCTGAAGACTTGTCAGTGAAATCTGAGGCAAAGACATACAGTGCTTCAGCCTTTTCCACATCCAACTTTTTGCATATTCTTGCTCATTTAGTGTTTAGTGCTTAAAACCATCCAATTTTAAAAGAATTTTAAAAGAGAAGAAGAGGTGTTTGAGGAAAAAAGAACCTACGACTACTGTCTTCAGAATGTTTCCCTCATCAGCAGTGTCCTCAAGCTACCATTGATTTTAACAGAAAATAGATAATGATGAAAGGGAATTACAAAACAATTTGTTGCCTGTTGGGCTAGTGTTGGGATGATGATCAGGTGATGTGCATTATAAATGATTGATATTCAAAAACTGGTTAGAGTCAAGATAAAGAGAGGAGGAGTTAGTGCACAAAGATGTATAAAATGAGCTGCTTAAGGCAGAGATATGATTAATCAACCAGCCAGCATATTTATCCCAAGCAAGGCAATGGCATATGTCCAGTTAGATAAACTGGAAGGAGTCCAGTAAAAAGTCCCATGGAGTACACAATCTGCATTCATACTTGTGATGGAATATCTTCTGCTCCAGGAATGCAGGAAAGCTGTTTTGGGAGAAGACATAGATCAAACAAGAGGTAGTTGTGAGAAGCTATCCAGTTTTTCCTTGTTTTGTTTTTTTAACCTAGAGATGAAAAAGAAAGAAAGGAAAATTCATTGTAGAGTAATTTCCTGGGCAAATTGTCTTCTGAAGGATGATCTAGTGTAATATTTCCTCTGAAAAGTGACAAAAACACTGTTTCACTGTTTCCTGCAAACATTTTTACTTCCAGACATTTATTCTTCACATATATGACAACATAGAAGTGGTGGCAAAAAGATACTAGCCTCTTGGGCTTAAATTCATTTTGATACATTTTTGTTTATTCTGCTGTTGTAGTAAGAAAAACAGATGTAAAGCATGATAAACATACTATGCCTGTGGTCATTTCTTCATATTTTCTTTGTGCTGTTTTTTTTTTTTTTTTGGTTGGTTGCTGCTGTTCTTTTACTTAAAGAATCATATGATTGACTCTGGCATCCTTCTGCCTGAGAAAGGGAACAGCTGAACTCAGATATGGAAAATAGCTCTTAATAACCATGTTGTGCTGCATAATTGATCCCTGAGTCACTCTAGTACCTGTAGTAACTTTTTTCTAAGGTCTATTGAAAGTTTACTTCTGAAACACAACCTTATTTCCAGAACCTACCAACTCTGCCATCTCATCATACAAAAGTATTTCCAATCTTTCCTTTAGACTGATCAGAAAGTAAATGTGTATTGTCATTAAGCTGTCAGTATGAACTATTTCCCAGCTGACTCATTCACATGACTCACCCTTTGGAGCCTGAAGAATACATTCTGAGGGAGATGCCACCATACAACTGGTCTTTTGGTTGAGTTTGAATTCTGAAACTCAGTTCAGGCTGGAAATACTTTGTCTGTGTTTGCATGATGGAGATAGCTGTTTTATTCCAGCTTACAATGTACAACTATGTGAGAAGCAGCATTTCTGAGCATGGCTTTGATTTGGTAGACTTTGCATTTGCAGTTAGCCAGTTTAGATGTGACCAAGTAAACCAGACATTCCTGTGAAATTTTGGAAATTGAAAGAAAAAGGGTTGCCACAGAATATGAATATTCCGTAGACGCATACTGCAAGTAGTGACAGATTTATACAAAGAAGCACACTCTGTCAAGTTAACTTAAGAATTTATGCTTGTAAATGTATCCCACATGTCTAATTTTGTAATTGTAAGCCTAATTTTACTGCTTTACCTATAAGGGAATGAGCCAATAGCTCAAGTAGGAAGATTTATAAACTGTCTCATTTAAAACCTAACATGGGTGAGAATGATGACAAAAATTATACATTTAAATCTTTTCATGTAGGAAAGGTAATAAAATTGGGTGTTTCGGTTGTTAGACAAGTGTTGCAAATGCAGATGTTCTTGTCAGAAATTTTTGAAAACTTTTATTTGTAAAAAAGATTTAATATTATTTATTTATTTATTTATTTATTTATTTAAAGTCATATCAGCCTGGTTATAAAGGAACTATGAATAGTGAGTTTAAAACCATCTGTTCTCAAGGTTAGATACCATCTTAATTCAGGTGACTCTTGGCCTGCTGTCAGTTCTGAATCAAACTAGTACATCACCTTCATACTCTAACTGGAGAAAATATTTGCACAGGATTTTGTCTTCTATCAGAGACAGTGCATTTCACGTATATCAGTGTAGGAATACCCATTGTCTCTTCTGATTTGTGCTTCATAATCTAAAACTTGTTATCAGGTAAAACTTTTTATTAAAATCTTGATAACATTCAGCAGTGCACTCTATGGTACATGTAAAGATGTAGCAAAAAAAACTAGTTAAAACACTATTCAGTTTTACTCTTTCACAGATCTCACTATTTCATCAAGGCTTAGAGTTTGCCACTAAGTTATGGCTTACATAAGCAGATGTATATTAGATGTCCTTTTTTTTCTTCAATTGTTGTTCCTTGCAAAAAAATCCAGACTATAACATCAGTCCCATTCATATCCAGTTGAAGACAGTACATTACGAGTACTACAGATGGATTTCTCAATGTGACGTCATAGGTGCACTACTCAGGAGAAAAAGGAAGGAAAGAAAAAACAGATGAAAATGTGGTATCTCCAAAATAAACAGGCAAATGCAAAGGTTCTTCAGATTAGATGCTCAGAAATATTTCAAATCATGAAATTAGATGTTTTATATTTGCACCTTATTAAACTATGAGAATTATGGATGTTAGGGAACTGTTTAGAAATTAAAAAATATTGTACACAATTTATCCAACTGTGCTCAGTGTGTAGGGCATATGTAGCACAGTGGCATAATACACTTTCTGTCACATCCATAATCCCCATCATTATTTCACACAACATTTTCATGAGCACTCAGAACAACGTGCAAATATAAGATTGATTGTTCAGAGTTCCTACATGGTAACCGTAAGAAATTAATGGCTCTTTCTGACATACAAGTGGTAGTGAAAGCATTGATTCTATTCCGTCATTTGTCTTAACTTTTGGCAACTTTCAGCAATTATTAGCATTACTGCCTCAACAATCATTACTGAATGCTAAAGTGCCATGGCCGCATAATGTCAAAAGAAGTTAAGAAACACAAACACATTTCTATGTCTCTTTCTGTATGTATGTCATTAGTATCAGAGTAACATAACAAAAACTGACAAAAATTTGAGACTTACTTGAGGTTGTTTCTAGCATAACCAAAGTAGATTTTTATCCTGTAAACCTACAGTGGTCTTTTTAAAACAGAAGATTGTCTAATAAGGGTGGTCTACTTCATAGGCTTTCCTGCATTTAGAAGAATCTATCATCATCTTTGCTCTTTCCATTTGGGAAGTTAAAAAGGCAACACACAGGTGGTCAGGAAAGACTGGACTAACCTTTTCCAATTATGAACTAGCTGGGTCATTGGGAATGCCTGCCTGCTGACATACCTTATATCATGCAGGGTGACTGTTTGATGGTGAATGCAGCACTACCCAAAGTAAATGTTTAGATACATATGAATTTTCATGAATGCCTAAGTGTATTGAAAAAACACACATTACCTACTGTATCTGTGTACTATTGAATGATATATTAATCATTAGGGTATCTCTGGTCTAATGAAGATCATTTGGAGTCTCTGCATATTCTCAAAAGGAACTGCAGAGTTGCATTTTATATTTCTTCCAACAGCCATCATGTGTTTTCAATAACAGCAGCAATCTGCAGGTGCAGTTATCTTTTGCAGTACATAAATTTTAAGGAGACTGAATTCTTTTTCTCCCCTAACAAAGACCTCTGAGACTTGCCTTGCAGTTGAGACCTTACCACCGAGGTATCACCTCTGACCTTCAATGCAACACGCAGCAGAAAAAAGCAAACTCCCTGGTCTATACAGAACACCTGCCTCAAACATCTGCAAGCAACAAGCTGAGGAGTTAATGAACTGGCCCAAGCCATGTGATTGCAATAGCTCTGCAAAAGTTCTTAAGGAAGCCAAGATTAAACGTAATAGGGAAAATAAGTTGGCTGCCTACAGACTTGGTATGACCAAACTTCATTGTTGATGTACCCTGTTAAAAACACCAGCCCGCCTTCCTGTTGCATACTAATACTTCATGTTCTTATTGGTTTTATTCTTCCTTTTATTTTGGGATGTCAGGTGGAGGGAAACTCCACTGCAAAAGTGTGAAGAGAAATGTGCTAAAGAGAACTACATCATTCTGGGAGTTCTTTAAATTGAATATAGGTGATTAAAATAAAACTCTGCACTGTTTTTTTCTAATCTGGAAAAGTTAATATAGACAGACATAAACAGAACATGGGACCAATCAATGTGGGGATTAGTATTTATATTTTTCTAAGTTTCTGATTTCATGCTACCTTAGAACACCTCAAGTAATATTGATGCCTGCTTATACAGTGATTTGAAATCCCTGAAAATATCATTTTTTGCCATCCAGGATTTGCACAATCCTGGATGCTGTAAGTCTCCACAGAATCTGGTTGAAGTCCTACAGTTCTGAATTGTTTCTCAGGTTTGCTGGGGATACTCTTGTGTGTAATACAATCTTTACAGTGTTTCTAGTCCTGTACCTCTTTTATTTTTATTTTTCCTGAAGTGGAAGCGGTATGTAATTATCCCATTTTGATTGCTTCAGAAGCATAGCTTATTGAGAAAACATTGTGCTGTGAAACACACAACATACCTTTGACACACTTGTGGATCACTTCTTGCTACCTGCCAGAATCTATACATGTGCATATAATGAAACAAATGAAACTTCTACACTTATCAGTCCTATACCACCATCAGCTCACAGATGCTGGCTATGATCCGGGGGAATCTAGTGAGGTATGAGCTCTTTATGTTAGTGTACTAAGCCTAATAAGTATGGCAGTCATGCCAAATTCTGAGTGGTGCATCTCTTATAAAGTTAATATTTCTGACTTGCTGAGAATCTAGAGTCACATAAAATCAAGGAACAATATTAGTAAACATATAAACTACCCAGAACCAGGTCCAACACGCCCTCTCTATAAACACAGTGCAATTCTTCTACTGAAAAACTTGTAAAACAATTTTCTACTATGCCTTTGCCAAATACAAATCTACTTAGTTATTTAGCGCATTCTAATTGGGTCATCGGCTGTTCCCACTTATCTGAATATTGTGGAGCTTATCTATCTTCCCTGTTTGGCCACAACACTTTCTGTGCTTCTTTCTATTGCAAAAAAAAAGGCACAACATTTAATCATAGAACTGCTCAGGTTGGAAAAGACCTTAAAGGTCATCGAGTCCAACCACAACCTAACCATGCTACCCTAACAAATAACCCTCTGCTAAATCATGTCCCTGAGCACCACATCCAAAAGATTTTTAAACACATCCAGGGATGGTGACTCAACAACCTCCCTGGGGAGCCTATCCCAGTGCTTAACAACCCTCTCTGTAAAGAAGATTTTCCTGATATGCAACCTAAACTTTCCCTGGCACAACTTAACTTAAGGCCATTTCCCCTCATCCTGTCACCTGTCACTAGTGAGAAGAGACCAACCCCGCCCTCGCTGTAAGTACCTTTCAGGTACTGGAAGAAAGCAATAAGGTCTCCCCTCAGCCTCCTCTTCCCCAGACTAAACAGCACCAGTTCCCTCAGCCTCTCCTCATAGGGCATATTCTCCAAGCCCTTCACAAGCCTTCTTGCCCTTCTTTGGACCTGCGCCAGCACCTCCATGTCCTGTCTGTACTGAGGTGCCCAGAACTGAACACAGTACTCAACGTGAGGCCTCACCAATGCCGAGTGCAGAGACAGGATGACTTCCCTAGTCCTGCTCACCACCCCATTCCTGATACAAGCCAGGATGCCATTGATCTTCTTGGCCACCTGGGCACAGTGCTGGCTCTTATTCAGCCAACTGTCCATCAGTACACCAAGGTCCCTTTCAGTCAGGCAGCTTTCCAGCCACTCCTCCCCAAACCTGTACGGTTGCTTGGGGTTGTTGTGAAAAATGCAGGACCCAACACTTGACCCTACTGAGACTCATACAGTTTACCTTGGCCTATTGATCCAGTCTATCCAGGTCCCTCTGCAGTGCCCTCTGCAGTGCCCTTTTCCCCCTCTGGTAGATCAACACTCCCTCCCATTTCGGTGCACTCAATCCCCTAATCAAGATCATTAATAAAGACATTAAATAGAAGCAGTCCCAGTACCGAGCTCTAGGTGACGCTCATGACTGGCCGCCAACTGGATTTAACTCCATTGACCACAACTCTTTGGGCCCTGCCATCCAGCTAGTGTTTCACTCAGTGGACTGTACGCCCATCCAAACCATGGGCAGCCAGCTTCTCCACAAGAATGTTGTGGAATACAGTGTCAAAGGCCTTACTGAAGTCCAGGTACACCACATTGGCAGCCTTACCTGCATCCACTAAGTGGGTCACCTTGTCATAGAATGAAATCAGGTTTGTCAAACAGGTTCTACCATTCAAAAATCCATGCTGACTGGGTCTGATCCCCTGGTTGACCTTTAGCTGGTCCATGATGGCTACCGAGATTATCCATTCCACAACCATCCTGGGCACTGAGGTGTGACTGATAGGTCTACAGTTACCAGGATCATCTTTTTTGAAGATGATTGGCCCTTTTTTGAAGACAGGCGTCACATTTGCCAGTCTCCAGTCCATCGGGACATCCCCGGTTAGGCAAGACTGCCAAAGAATGATGGAAAGTGGTTTGGCAACTACATCCGCCAACTCTCTCAGCACTAGGGTGCAATCCATCCAGCCCCATAGATTTGTGAGCATCCAGCTTTCGGAGCAGATCCAAAACCATCTATCTCATTGTGTAGTATGCAGGGCCTATTTTGTTCCCCATCCCCATCTACCAGTGCAGGGGCCTGTGTTGCCAGGGAGTAACAAGTCTTACCATTAAAGACTGAGGCAAAAAAGACATTAATTACCTCAGTCTTATCCCTATCCTTGGTCACCAAGTTGCCCTTGGCATCCAACAAGGGATGGAGATTCTCCCTAGTCCTCCTCTTGCTGCTGATGTATTTATAGAAATATTTATTGCTGTCCTTTACCTTAGTGGCCAAGTTCAGTTCTAGCTGGGCTTTGGCTTTTCTAATTTTCTCCCTGCACAGCTTCAATACATACCTGTAATCATCATAAGTAGCTTGCCCACTCTTCCAGAGACCATAAACTTTCCTTTTGCTGTTGTCATTCTACCATGTTTCTGTGATGGTGACTGTATCATAGCTTTCTGGCTGCGCTATGGCCTCCAGCTCCTGTTTATTACCCATGCTGTGTTTGTTAGTGTAAAAGCACCTGAGCTGGGCCTCTTTTTGAGTGGCAGTAGCCACGTACCCTCATGACCACACTCAGGTGTTTCAGTAGCCACCAACCTCACATCAACATAATCCATGCCACTCTCTATGGTAAGACTGACAATATTTTCAGATTCACAGGATTTTAAATGAGGAGAGCTTGCCTTGTGTTAGCCTGGCTACTTGGAAATTGGGTTCCAAGAAGTATTATGTACAATAAATTGTGATATTGCTCTTCAGGGCCTGGCCTTATTTCCTCAGATGCTATTTTTTTTTTCTTTTTTAAGTAGGATTTATCCTACTGTTCACTATAGAGTACACTCATATTGCTGGTTCCTTAACCATCTCAGACCAGGAGATATGCTAAATACCTTGAATTTTCCTTTCTATTTAGCTTCTAATTCTACCTCTTAAAACCCAATTAATCAAAGGCATAGGGTTGGGAGAACACATGTACGAGACTGAAGAAACACTGTGATATGACTACTAGATCTGAGATGTGTTTGCAGGTATTTAAAATATCCCCCTCAATTTAATTTGAAAATGAGATACATTTGTTTTGAGTACTGAAAAACCTTTGATGTCATGGGAGGATGCAAATTTATTAAAAAATATATATATGTTTAATTATATAACCTTTCACAAAATTTGCTTTCCAGATCAGTTTTTAATGTATCAAAAGATATCGTTTCCTTAAATATCCCTAAAGTTTTTTTCCTATTGTTCCATTGTAAGAATGATTCTAACCTAATTGGGATACTCTTTGACTTTGATGGAAGCTTTGTGATCATGCAGGGACAGAAATGACTGAGAAAAGACAAATTTACAGGTTTCCAGCTTGTTTATTTCCAGGAAGTCTTTCTGCTAATGCTCCTCTTTCCTACCTCCCAACCAGATAAGAAGTAAATTTTCTATAATGAAAATCCCAAGGAAAAATAAAAGAAAGACTATTCTTTCCAAAACGAAACTCAATTTTCAGGGACATCTACAAGATTAAATAATTAAGACTGTCCACAGGAAATGTGTTCATTCCAAAATACATAAGGAAATAACAGTATCTCAAAAGTGCACAAACAAGTTTAACCATGTCCACATATGACCCCACCCCCCCCCCCCCCAAAAAAAAAAGGTATAAACGCACACATACACACACTAATACACACACTTACGTTGTTTTGAAAGTAATACCTCCCGTTTATTTCCATGGAAACTACAACAAATACAGTGAGCTCAATAACAATATTTGATAGAGAAAATTCTCAGCTACAAAACATCAGTTTTCAACATAGTTACCACCATTAGTCATTCATTTTCACCAGAGATGAACAAGAGCCTGCACACCACTCTCAAAAAAAATCTGTATGGCCATCCAGAACATGGCTTGTCATTCACATCTCTGTCACTACAGTTGAAATGTACCATCCACCACCTTATTCTACTGACACTCACTGTTTTGTCTCTATATACATTCAAAAAGAATCAATGAATATGAACAGGTGCCATTTTTTTCCACATGGAGGAATTCAGTTCCACACCTTTGCTTTATCCATATTTTCATATCAGACATCATTTTGTCAGACTGCCCCTCTGCTGCCATCTGCTGCATAGCAACCAAACTTAGCAGAATATTTGTGGGAAGGTTCAAAATCTACTGCCGTATCACTGACACTTGCCTCTGATATCATGGGCCAACGTAATAAAGTAAGTAAGTGGCATTGTTTTTTGAGCAGTCCTCATATATATTTAATGGGAGAGCCATCTGTAGTCTAGAATTGAAAAATCCTGTCTTTAGTGGTATACCCTAGGGGTCACTACTTGCTCCAATACTATTAAACATCTTCATTAATGATCTTGATGATGAGACAGAGCGCAACCTCAGCAAGTTTGCAGATAACACAAAACTGTGAGGAGTACTTAATACACCATGTGGTTGCAATACTGCTAAGAGGAACCTCAACAAGCTGGAGAAATGGACAGAGAGAATATATACGACTGTTATTAAAGGTAAATGCAAAGCCCTGCGTCTGGTGATGAATAATCCCACGTACCAGTAACCTATTCTTGGGTTAGTCAGTGACTTGTATAAGACACAGGAAAAGATCTAGAACGGCTTTTGTCTCTAAGAATGTTAAAATTTTGGCAAAAATAGTCTAGATTCTAGGACTCTAAACATGGCCAGGGACAAGAACTTTCTAAATAAGGGATAAGGGAGTAAATCACTTCTCTACAAGCAGACTAATTCTATCCTTGAACTAAAAAAAACCAACAAACTAAACCAAACCAAAACAAACAAACAAAAAAAAACCAACAAGGTAGAATAACTATGCTGGATGTCCAAACAGTTCTTGGAATACATGTAAGTTTCGTACCAGATATTTAATCCTCAGTCATCAAGAAAGAAACCTTCCCACATCCGACATGACAACTAAAGCGCTGCTTCCTTTTCACTTGATATTAAAAACAATACTTTTAGCTTGTTTTAAAAGTGGAACTTATGGGCAGAACCGATAGGCTTTCATAAGAGGATGGGCCTTGATGAATTCATCTACTGAGATGAGGAAGCTGCATATGTGATTTGAAGGCCATTCTCAAAATCTTTCTTCAGTTTTGACATCTCAAGTAGTTGTCTGAAGATGAAAGGAAAACAAATGTCAACCATATCTTCAAGAAGGGCAGGAAAGAAGATGCGAGCTTGTCAGCTTCACCTATTTCCCCTTGAAGATAACAGAGCAGATAATTCTAGAAACCGTTCCCTGCACATGAAGGAGAAAAAAACCATTTGAAATCATCAGCATGGATTCACCAAAGCAAGGTTATGCCTGACCAACCTGGCAATCTTCTGTAATTAAATCACCAGCCTGATGCATGTAGGGAGAGAAATGAATAATGTCCACGTAGACTTCGGTAAGGTCTTTGGCACTATCTCCCACAGATCTGTATAGACAAGCTGATGAAATATGGGATGAATGAGTAGACAGGGAGATAGATAGAAAACTGGTTGGACAGCAAAGTACCCCAGAGGTCAGTACTATATTCAGTTTCGTTTAACATCTTCATTAGTAACCTAAGTGATGGGGCAGAGTACACCTTCAGTAAATTCACCAGTGACATGAAACTTGGAAAAGCTGATTTGCCAGAGGGCCACACAGACATCCGGAAAGACCATAACAGGCTGGACAGGTGGGCTGACAAGAATCTCATGAACTTCAATAAGTAGTGCAAAGTCCTGCACTTGAGCAATCCCAGGCACCAGTATATGCTAGGAATTACCCACCTGGAAAGAAGCTCTACAGATAAAAAGACTTGGGAGTTCAGGTAAAGATCCAATTGAACACAAGACAGTAACATGTCCCTGCCACTAAGAAGAATAGTGATTTTCTTGGTTGCATTAGACAAGACATGGCCAACAGGTCAAGAGAGGTGATCCGTTCCTCCCTACTCAATATCGGTGAGACTACATCTGGAGTCCTGTACTTACTTCTGGGACTCCCAGTAAAACAGACAAGGACCTACTGGAACGAGTCCACCAAGGTGATCAAGGCAATGAAGCACCTCTCTTGTGAGGAGAAGCTGAGGGTATTGGAACTGTCCAGCCTGGCGAAGAGGTTTTTGGGGATCTTATCAATACCTATACACACCTGAATGGAGAGTACAAAAAAGACAGAACCAAACTATTTTAAGTGGTTATCAGTGGCCAGAGACAACAGGCCCAAACTGGGACACAAGAGGGTTCCTCTGAACATCAAGAAACACTTTACACTGGGGGGAATGGAGCCTTTGAATAGGGTGCCAAGAGAGGTTGTGGAATCCCTTCTTTGGACAAATTCAGATGTTGCTTGTACATGGTCCTGGGATGCGTGCCCTTGCTTGAGCAAATTTAGGGCAGATAAGCTTCAGGAGTCCCTTCCAGCCTTAACCATTCCATTATATTTTTTTTCTCCTTTAGAAAATGTACAGATCAAAAGAGGACATTTACAGGTAAATACTTTTTTCATGAACTGTTACTGACATGACAAAAAAAAAAAAAAAAAAAAAAACAAAGAAAAAGAAAAAACCCTTTTGCAGGCTTTATTTCAACAATTTTTCTTTTCTCAGCTTGCGATTTCTTCAGTTCTTTCAAAGGCATACCACATCAAGCCGAGATAAATAATTGCTGAAGACTCCGATGATAGCATTTTTCTGTAAAAAATCATGCAGAATTGAAGGACTATATTGTGGAAAATGTATGAAGCAATTAGCACACTGAATTGTTCTGAAAGCTGCTGGCACTGTTTGGAGATTAAGTCAGTCTTAGGCATTATTATTTGAGAGTTCTTAAAGGGAAATTTTAATGAATTGCATCATTGTTATTGCATTAAGAGTCTGCAAAAACAGGTTTATTTTACGAAGGTGATTTAGTGGCAAGGGCAACCAAAATAATCCACTTCTGGTAAAGCAAAATGCTAGATATGCTTTTATGCTGAGCTTTTTGCCTGAAAATTCAACTTTGAATAACAGCTAGTTCATTTGCCATCTTGGGAAACAACTGGACCTTTTCTTTTGGGAAGGAAAAAAAAAAAAAATGAACAAAACAAACTCCAAACAGGTTCAAAATGCAGCACTGAAAGATTTGGCAATTAAGAAAGGAGTTTGAAAGACTACCAATTCCTGGAGACACATCTCAGTCCTTCTCCTGGCTCTCTTATGTTTTATTGCTTTTGGGTTTTTTTTCCTTGGAGTTTTTATGAACTTTTGCCTTTCTTTTGTGTTCATCCGGAACTGAACTTTGAATTGTGTCACTTTTTAAGCTAGGTATGTAAGAAATATTTAGCAATCAGCAAGCATTTCAGAGCACAAGGTATGAGTTCTGTTCACATTTATTTATTTCTTATGAGAGCAGTAGACATTAATATTTATTAAGCTGTTTGTGAGGAAAATGTAAGTGAATCACACTGAAGATCAGCGTGTATTTGCTTCTGAGTTTGTTTTCTTTTTCTGCTAGCATGTCAAGCAGATCTCTAAGCAGAAATAGATAATAAAGAAATAGATAATGAAATGGAATTAAGCTTGTTTAAAGTTGCTTCTGAATCAATTCATAGGAGATTCATTGCAGTACATTCACTGTAGACCTGGAGAATCCTATGAAAACCTTTCCTGAGGAATAATAAAAATACTGGTGTCATCAGAAGCTACAGACTAAACACTGAAAAAGAATTCCTATCATGGCCTCATTCCAGCTGAACAGATATAAAAAGGAAAAACTCGATTTTCAGATTATCTTTTACAAAAAAAAAAAAAAAAAGAAAGAAAGAAAAAAAAGCCATAATACTTAATATAGGCACAAAGGCATATCAATTCAATTAAGATTTTTGTAAATCTCTGTTTAAGTAAGCTACATGTTGCTCCATTTTTGAAATGCAGGCTCACACAGAACTAATCTCTAGAGCCTCAGGTAGCATAACATTATCGAGCAAATGTCATGAGCAGAAAAGCTTGTAAACTCCGTTTAAGACAAGGTGATTGACGTTGCAGAAGTCAGAAGCGTAAGCCTTCAGAGTATGAGGTCCATTCAAAATTTTTGCCATAATACCTCCGCATCTCTTTCTATGCAAGTTGGAATGCTTTGGAGGGCACTTTTAGCAGCACTTTACTTTCAAAAATACTTACTGTTATTTAAGTAATGCTATCAGCTATATTGCTGGGAGGAAATGGGATGAAAGAGAGTCTTGTCTGATAAAGTAAAAATATATATTTTTTCAAGAGCATTTAGTGAGAAATAAAATTGGCAAGCCTTTATAAAAATCTTCTCTGGTCAAACAAAAAATAATCCATGCTGTTCAAAGAAATCTTTCTTCAGTTTATTCTTCAGATTCCAATAGAGACTATCATCAAAAATGACAATAGATTTCAGTATCACCTGATCAGATAGTACAGCAAGGACAATGAAAATCAGTTTCTCTGGGACATGAGACATTTATTCTGAAGGTAACTTAGAAATAAATAATTTCCAGGGTACACAAAGAAAGATGAAAACAGAGCTTATGATCATTATTTGATATGTTGCCCTAGAACAACTTGGGACACTTGCTAAGTTTGTAATACTTCTAAGCCATACTGTGAGTCCCTATTTCTTTTATTAATTTGTAGAAATTATTTTTGAGTAATCATATGTCTTCTATGAGCTACTTTATTGCAGCAGCTCCTAACTGCACACAGAAATTAACATTTTTTCAATGACTTTACTTTTTGCTATGATCAAGTCTGAAATTTGCCATTTTACTGAAAGAATCCTGTATTCTCTGTAATAATAAATTAGGTCCACTGATAAAACTGCTTAAGTAACACTGAATTTCAAAAACGCAAAAATGCAGCACTCTATACAGATTTAAGCCAAAAACAAAAATCATTCTATTCATAATTTTATATTAGCTTTTCATTAATATGGTAAGGTTGTACTAGGAATAAGTATTGCGGTAAAAATCAAAGTAAAGATTAAATAAAAGTAAACGATTCTGAAGCAGCCTCAATCTTTTATAGATACATTCCAGGTGACTAA
Source organism: Alectoris magna (assembly GCA_030625065.1). Classification (NCBI taxonomy): domain Eukaryota; kingdom Metazoa; phylum Chordata; class Aves; order Galliformes; family Phasianidae; genus Alectoris; species Alectoris magna. The sequence goes on from CM060560.1 coordinate 70,991,612, forward strand.
TATGCCTGACTATTAAACAAAGCAAATATGGACCATTTGGAACTACTTGCAAAGCCTTTCATCATTTCCTTAAAAGAAATGTGTCCCAAACAGTTCAGCACATCATTATCTGGAAACCATTTAGCTAATTTATAAAAACAAGACCACTGTTGAGAGTGTGGCCTGCATCTACCAGGCATAATTATGCTGCTTTATGTTTTGTTCATTCTGGAAACAATCAGCCACACACGTGCCAGAAATAATAGTTACTACGTGTTCAGAGAATACTCAAACACTGACACATATGCATCTCATTGACTAAGGAGTTAGCATAAACCTACCTCAGCAAGCATCATATTTTGATATTCATATGGTATTTTACTTCCACTGTTGACAATTTAAGATAACTTCAATATCTAATGAATCATAGTTGAAAAATGCTAGGGAGATGAAGCATATGAGTGAGAAAAAGAGATCTGTGGTGAAAAGTGAAAGTGGTAGAGATAAGAAAAGTGGAAGAGAGATGAATAATTTTCTGCAGCAAATTCTTGGAGCAGCAGGAGATACCAAGCAGACTTCACAAAGAAAATACAATCCCATTTCTACAAATTCAATGTCATGTGCAGTTATAAAATAAAGTTACTCAGCCCAATAATAACTCTTAGAAAATAAAAACAGAATGTCTCAGAAGCACGGTCTGTTTTCCTGAGACCACTCATAGGATTCAATGTTGTACAATTTCAGAAAACATGATGGAATCAATTCTATAACAATTATTTTCATAAATACATGTTACTGGTAGGATTATTCCCCTAAAACTCTCTAATAAGTCATTTTTAGAAAAGAAGAAAGAACAGTGAAGATTGTATCAATTGTATATAATTTAGAAGAGTTTGATGATACTTTGGCAACAGTTTACCAATGGGTGGACTATCTAGTGTTCTTTGGTCTTTAATCCCTTCAGTTTACTAAAATCTCAGCCCATGGTCGAACTGGAAGATAATTTGTCTCCACAGGTGATGATGGAAAGTCACAACACACTAGCATTACCAACAAAAGTCCCTTCTTCTCTTTTCTATTCACAAAGTACAGATAAGGATTACTCTCCAGCAACACGATTGGCAGCAGAGCCTTCTTTTAGCACTTTGATGGGAGAAAAGCTGCCCTTAGTTTGATGTATATTCAGAAAAACTTCACAGAGGCTAATATGTCAAAAGGGATGTAAATCAGCATATATGAAGCAGATATTGTAGGAAAACTAACCAGAAAAATTTAGTTTTATACTGATACAATAGACATAAAGCACAATTGACATACCATAGGCAGGGTACAGAAGCTATTGTCCAGGGATCTGTGGATTTCCTTAACATACAATCAATAGAATTTCAGATTTGATCTCACAGGATGAAAAGACTAGTGCATCTGAGAAACATCAAAGCAAACAAGATTATGCTACATGTGGTGCATAAAGAACTGTGGGTTAAATACAAATGGGTTCCTTGACAAATCAATTTGCTGGACCTGTTCTTTTGTTTTGAAATCAGAATAATCTACTATCAAATTCATCTTCTCTGTTGAAAACGTATTATTACTAACTAAAGTCCTCTGGTGCTCATATGCTAAAACCACCCTGCTCAGGAATGGTCAGCCAGATTCCCAGAACCATATCCAGGCAGTTTTTTACTGTCTACAAGGAGAGACACTTCACAGCCTCTCTGGGCACCATATGCCAATGTTTGGTTACCTGCACAATAAATGTTTCTTGATATTCACAGGGAACCTACTGTGTTCCAGTTTGTGTCCATTTCCTCTTATGCTGTCACTGGGAACCAATGAAAAGAGCCTGGCTCTGTTGTCTTTGCATATTGCTTTCAGGTAGCTGAACACATTTGCACCTCCTGTGGCTTTGAGCTCTGAAACTGACAAGCAGAGACAGTAATTTCTGTGATCACGAATTAAAGGCACAGAATGAAACTCTGGACAAAACGACTGAGTTCAGTCTCCAGAAGTAACTTTAATTCTGATATTTTCTCCTTTTCGTGTATACAACTTTTGTTTTAATAAGTTTTGGAGATGTCATGAAATGCTATTTCCCTCCAGTTTTAACATGGTATAAAATTCAATCAGCATCTCAGCTATTGTGCTCTCTTAAGTTAGGCGCATCTGTTACTAAGAGCTGTGACTAATTATATTTTTACATTAAAGATGATTTACTTTAGTATATATTAGTACTTGAAAACCTTATGCATCTGTCAAAATCTCTTTCCAAAATCATTTGTGATAACATAAACAACGATAAATTTCCTTTGTCTCACCTAGAAAATTAGCTTTGGGATCATGACTAGGATACAAATGGAAAAGAAATATCATCTTCACTTTGCAATTTACATAATACCCATTTTACTTGAGAAAGAAAAACAAAAGAAAAATGTTGTCATTGTTTAGTTACTATTGTGCATACATATGCACACCCTTATGATATACATACATACACAGAACTGCAGATGCAGAGAAAAATATAAGTACGATTTCTAGGTACAAGAAGCTTCTATGATAAGCAAAAGCTGTCAGGTAGAATCTCTGACCTGGGTCAAGCTGACTAGGCAAATCTGACAGGTCACAAAGGTCAAGACCTCTTTCAATTAACCCCACACTGTGTGAATGGCTTTAGGTAGTTACTGTTTTAGATGTGCCAAGGTAGATGAATTGTGTATGCACTAGCATTTAGACATTAAAGTATTTATCTGTGAATTTTATGTCATATTGCTGCACACCATTACCCATAATATGCTAAACACTGATACTTAAAAATACTTTTAACTACATAAATTTTATGTTTAAATAATAAAATTACAATTATGGCCAAAATACTGTCATTAGACAAAATTTCCTTGAAGCCATCAGAATGAAGGGTAAACACAACCATTTCAACAAAGGAGTGGCTACAGGCCCTTATCCAAAAAGCAGTTAAGTTAATGAATGACAAGAACACTAACCTATGAGTAAAATATGGGTAGTCTTTAAAATCAGTAAGAGATAATGAACTTGGAAAAAATACATATTATTGAGGTATGAACTATAAATGTATTCAACCTGACATCAAGATTATATTTTTATGGCTAGACTGTCTACCCTTCCATCATTCATCAGCATCTTGATTTTACTTAAGAGACTATATGCATGATCATAATTCTAACATTTATAAATATTTCTGAGCATGCAGACACAAAGGGTTTTTCACTGAATAAGAACTTAGAAGATCTTTTTATTCCTTTGTTTGAACCCATTAATTAAGAAAATGTAATTTCCCTCCTGTGTAAAGATAAGGGGAAAAAAAAGACTTTTTTTGTAAAGAATTAATGAAGTCTACTGATCAAAGTTCAACAGGAGAACTGGAAAAGTAGGAAAGTTTTAAAAAACTTGTCTCTTCTTATTTATCATACTGCACTTTGCGTGACAAATGGCTCTAATCTATAAGATTGGTTCTTAAAGTTGTAGAGTACATCTGGAAAGTAAGTACGGTGTAGCTGCTAAGCATTCAGGACATGACTTTTAATTCTGACTGATCTTGACAAGACAGTTGCACCTCCATAAGCAACACCTACATTTGTGTTATCCTGGCTTGAGTATTAAATTGCAGAATCTCAATGCTATGTAATTTCAAAGCTACAACATTCAGCATTCTGCACATTAAAAACAGGTTACTACAGTCTATTCACAACCGTATACAGAATTTCTTCCTCAGTCAAATCATTAAAGCCCTTAAACAGTAGCATCCAATGTCAGAAGTTTTCTCTGCTCAGGATCAAGGTAACCCAGTAAATGGGTTTCTGGTTCTGAACCTGCCCACCAGAAGTAAGAACAGCAATAATGTAGGACACTAGTTGGAAATATGCACCCTTCTTTCATATGGAAAGAGCCCTAATTACAAACAAAAGTACACTACTGATGTTTGTGTGCTACAGTAACAGCAGTACGCCCTAAGGCCAGCAAAATAAATAAATAAATAAATAAATAAATAATAATTAAAAAAAAAGAGTAAAGTGAGAAGAGAAGAGAAAGTTCAGAGCAAGTGAATAAATGGCATTGCTCATGTAATAGAAAAGTGGATATGTATAAATACTTGGAGGAAACCTGAAATCCAAAGCTCATTAAAGCTCAGGAACTACAATGTTCTGTCACTCTCAATAGCATAGGGAACTGGCCACAGTACTAGCATGATAAGTTATTTCTGCTTTCGGAAAGAAAATATAATTCTTCATTGTTTTAGTAAAGTAACTGATCCGTAACATCACATCCTTTAACAGCTATGTTCACTCTAATGAGCATAGGAACGTTTGTAAACAGAGAGTCTATATTTTAACTACAGCAGGCTTTAGGTTTTGGATCTTTGTAATACAACAAATTAGGTGGAAAGCCTTATTATTTGTAAGAGCAACAAAACCTTATGCTTGGCTCAGCTCCTTTTCAGTTTCTCCATCTGTATGCAAACATCCAGCTCACAAAGGTAAAGTATCACTGTGAAAAGGCCTCAGAAAATGCCTCCATATCTACCTCATTCTGATTTATCGTTTTCTTTCTCCTATACCTCAGCAAGCCACCAGCAGGAGAATGCATTTTGCATAAAAATCCATGTTTTCCGATATTTTTTTCACCTGAAAATGCCAATTAATCCAAACCAAGCCTTTATTTTAAAAACTTTTAATTTCCATGTATCTAGGATGAAGAGGCTTATCAATTGCCATAAATAGGAGGACCAACACACAGGATTATCTAACAGAACAGATATGCAACTGGATCTCCGCTATTTTGAGGAAGTATTCAAATAATAAAATATTACCTTTTATGGGTTGAATGTCTGCTTTTCCAAGGCCGGGTTTATTCCCCTGGAATGAAGTATGGAGGTCCTCTGAATGATCCTTATTTTATCATTTTTAGATGAAGGATTCGATAAAGAGAGGGGTATTGCATTCCCTGTGGGATCTTCAATTTGAGATGTTTCATGACCTACATTGAAATCAAAAACTTCCCAAAACAGGGAGAGAGAGGAAGGGGTCCTTGCCAATGTTTTACTGGAAAGACTAATGATGCAGGATTATTGACCTCTTTTGACCTTTTGAACTTAGTTAACTACATCTTTTAAAAATACAATTTGCTCTATTCATTTTTTCCATACAAACAAAAGTCATTTTTTAACCTTGCAGCATTTATTCAGCATATATCAGTAGGCAGAAAATTAAAGTTCTAGAAAAGGTTGGTGTCATTATGAAGTCTATCTTCATCATTATAAAAGATTTTTATTGTTAGTCCTTTTTTTTTCAGTTAGCATTATGAATAAATATATACATGTATTCTTACTTTCAGCTAAAGAATTACATATTAACTTCAGTGGGAATTTTCATTAAAGTATATGAATATCCTGTAGATATTTTTGTTATTCATTTAAAATGAAAATGGTACATATGTCAGCATAAGATCTGGATCTCTAGAGACACAGTGTTTTCTTTCATTTGATGTTCCAGCTTCTTGCTTCCGACATTGGCTTTAGTGACAGAATGCACAAACTCCATGTCAGAATGAAAGCCTGAAAGCACCTTCTTAGTCATCATAATTCAGAGGTCTGGTATTTATCTGTTCACTTAGATACTCATATTTTAACTGAGACAGAAACAGTTCTTGCATGCACTTTTAAACCTCAGAATTAATCTGGAAAGATATAGCAAGTCCTATTTAAAGGATTTTCCTTTTTCTGTTGGAAGCATGTCACAAAGAAATATTTCTCTGTGTCCATTTCTGTACACAAACACTGAGTTGATCACTGCTAATTTTTGCATTCTCTGTACTGTACTGCTTCAGTTGTGATGTCTCTCAAAAATAATTCCTTTTTTATAATATTGCAATGTAACATTCCATTCAACTTTTTATTAATTATAGTATATAAATATACTGCCTTTTGCAATCTCAAGGTTATAATTACAAAAAAAAAAAAAAAAATCTAAAATATGGGCTGTCCTGCTAGAAACATCTCCATTCCAGTCCCACTGATTCACTGAGACATGACCTGTGGAGTATTCATAGAATCATAGAATGGCCTGGGTTGAAAAGGACCACAATGATCATCCAGTTTCAACCCCCCTGCTATGTGCAGGGTTGCCAACCACCAGTCCAGGCTGCCCAGAGCCACACCCAGCCTGGCCTTGACTGCCTCCAGGGATGGGGCATCGACAGCCTCCTTGGGCAACCTGTTCCAGTGCGTCACCATCCTCTGTGTAAAAAACTTCCTCCTCATATCTAACCTAAACTTCCCCTGCCTTAGTTTAAGACCATTCCCCCTTGTCCTATCACTATCCACACTCGTAAACAGCCATTCCCCCTCCTGTCTATATGTTCCCTTCAAGTACCGGAAGGCCACAATGAGGTCTCCCTGGAGCCTTCTCTTCTCCAAGCTAAACAAGCTCATTTCCCTCAACCTTTCTTCAGAGTAAAGGTGCTCCAGCACTCTGATCATCTTAGTGGCCCTCCTCTGGACCCGCTTGAAGATCTCCACGTCCTTCCTGTACCGGGGGCCCCAGGCCTGGACGCAGAACTCCAGATGGGTCCTCACAAGAGCTGAATAAAGGGGGACAATCACCTCCCTCTCCAAGCAGTAACAAGTTTTCCAACTACTAATGACAAAAGATATCCAGAACACAGCCTTAATGATGCTTTGTTCTAAGAGTACTGCCAACACAAGCCTCAGCTGCACTTTTGAATCTCAAAGGTGTCAAAAACATTCTCGGATTTCATTACAGTGTTGATAGCATCAGGGCTACTAGGGTTTGTGAACATATTAACACAGCTAGTAGTTAGAGCTTTCTCAACTGTAGCAAATGACATGCATGACACTAATAAAGTTTACTGCTTTACAAACATACAATAACAATCGATCACATATTTGAGAGTAAAACACAGACATGGTCTCAAGTCATCCTGAGATTTTATGTCACTTTATCTACTTCTGGATGAGAAGTAAACACTAATTATCCCCAAATGATTCTTGTGAGCTAACCTGATGTTTAGTGGGGAAAGGAGAAGAAGAAAGGATAATACTCTCACCTTTACAAGTGTTCCAGTCCAAGAAAGAAAAAAAAAAATTAAAAAAAAGGGGGGGGGGGGGGGAGGAAGAACTGTTTTCAGGTGTAAAGCAAGACGGAACATACTGTAGATCACTGCCCAGTAACTACTGAGGGACCAAAGGATTCTTCCAATCAAAGAACTGTTTACTGGTTAGAAGGAGCCAATTTGGGAAAGGTATTTGGCTCATCTCTAGAGAAAAGCTGTTTATAATACCCTGACTTCATTAAACCACATGTTTAATTGTTTGATATTGTAATAAATAAATTTCTTCCCGGGGAAAGAAAAAAGAAAAGGAAAAAAAAAAAAAAAAAAGGAGGAAGAGGTAGGTATTTGAGAAGATATATTGATCAAAATGATTCTGATTGTTCTTTCAAAGTTAATTTGATTTATCTACGCAAAATTAAAAAAATATATAAAATAAACGACAAACCTAAACACCCACCCTGCAGGTGTGCATGTTTAATATTGTTTAGCTTTGCTATGGAAACACAAATGTTCAAGGGATGCAACCTTAGTAATTACAAAGTACAGTGCAGCAATATATCTGTGATGATTAATGTTAATATATTAGCATGCTGCTGTTTGAATGCATGATTTGCAGTGAAGTTCTACAGGATCTGTTCACTACCAACGGCCTCTCTTTTGATACCAATACATAGAAACAGAAATAGAAAACGTGCAGGAATATTTTTAAATTGTATTCATAACACACAAACTGGTGCTGATTATATAACACATTGCATAATAAGACATAAATAACTTCTCTGATTTTATTTATTTTTTTTGTAATATACTTTCCCATTGCATTAGTTCATTGCTCTAAAGTTAGATACTTCTTTCTTCCACTACAAACACTCTCTTCATGAAGCATCAGCCATATCTTTTTCATTTGTTTCTATACTACGCCAGAAGGTCCTGGATTTAAAAGACACTTGGTGGTCTTTTCAAAGTTCCTTAATGCTTTATTTCTGAAGGAACCGTATTTGGCAATGATGTGATTGGTATAGTGCAGGAAGAGTTTTGTGAATACCAGAAAGTTTAGCTTCCTCTTCCGATGTCAACTTACTTCTCCATAAAAACTCTTGCAAATCCCTCATCCAATAGTTGAGTCTCCATGCTCTTTTTTATTTGGCCATCCATACTTTATATGGTGCAATTTTCATTGATCTCAGTCAGGAAATTAGTATTTTTTTCCCCTATGTGTAGGCTAAAAATCTAGAACAAAGATAAGGCCATATCTTCAGAATCAAATCTTTTATCACTTCTCCTCTTTTCTACTTAATCAGTGTAATTCACAGGGTTAAACCCTTACTCCTTACTTGAGGCTACTGTCCTAACAGTAGAGTACTAAATGAATAAAACTGGGAGAAAACGTGCATCACTCCAAAACAATTTAGGGGATTGTAGCACAATGGAAAGCACAGTAATGACTGCAGAGTAGCAGGGTACTAGGCTACAGCAAGTGAGGACTTGTTCAAATGCAGCTGCTGTGAGCACCAAAATAAAGGAATGAATCTGCTTCCCTTCAGAAGACTTCAAGTAGGCAGGGGTCTCCAGCAAAATAGCTTTGCCTCAACTACCAACCCTTAAATGAGGTCTGAGAAGAGGTGGATCCTGGTTCCACTCTTTCTGGTCACTCAGGTACATTGCATGCAGCCTGAACTCCTGGGTTGGGACTTCCACCTTCCCACCAGGTACTCAATCAATGTTTCAGGCCATGACTTAGTATTTCTGCTACAGGGATGCTTCAAGAATTCAAGGTACAATAACTGACAAGTGCTTTCTTGTTTTGTTTCCCATGTTTTATTGATTTTGTTTTTTGGTTTTTGTTGTTTTTTTTCCCCATTTCTTGAATGCTGTGAAATACATATTTATTTATTTCTTTTTTTTTTTAGGAGGTGGTGGCATGTAGTCACATGTGTCTGGAAGCTTACTTTAGATATGAGTAATTAAAAACATTTACATCAAAGCTCTAACTTCTTTTTGCCATTAAAGACTGTGGAGGTGAGCTTGGCAGATGCAAAGTCTTGCATTCAAAGCCAGAGGCAAATATGTTTATCTGCAGGCTTGTTCTCTTCATGTTTTCATTAATTGCAAAGAATGTATTGCTTTAGGCTTACTTTATGTTTTAGATAACATAATCACTTCAGCAAAAGTAAGGATTCTTTAAATCACTCATAGAATTATCTTAGGAAAAAAAGACGTTGAAGAATCTTCTGGTCTCCATTCTGCTATGAAAAAAAACCAACAAATACCTACTGTAGATTTCTCTCTTTTACAAGAGCTATGTTCCCAACTACAAAAGATAATTCACTTAGATGCTCAGCAATGCTAATGGTAGTGATTCTCCAAATTGTTCTGAAGTGAGTGAAAGGATTATGGGAAAAAGAAAAAAATGAGTGAGGAATAAAGTGATAGAAAAGGTATTTTTGCTGCCCCGTGGCTCTAGAGTACAGTGAATTTGTGTATAACTATGAAACTTTTATTCTTGAATGTCATGTACCTGCAGTGACCCATATATCTCCCATTCACAGTAGCAGACTGTCAGTTTCTCTGTTGGCTTCTTGGCTATCTGTAGGAAAGGACTATGTAAAGAAAGGCATTTTTGTTTATGGAGTTTGGAGGTGAGGAATTAAGGGAATAAGGCAGAAAAGCAGTGAAAATTAAGTGTATGTATGCAGTTAGTAGAACCTTCAGGATGAAGAATAACCATTTCCTTCAGGAGGGAAAGAACATCATATTTTAGAAGGCATCAAGCTCTCTTAGAATCATATGCTTTCTCATTTATCATTCCCATTCTCATTCACCAGTTTGAAAATATCCAAACCACTGTTCTCTTAGGGGAGTTACAAACCCAGCAGTAAGGAGAAAGACAATACTTACAAAGATCATCTTGAGCAGTTTCATTGCATTTGGGGTTCCAGATGGTTTTGGTTTCAGCTATGGAGAGTCATGCAGTCTGAAACTGACTTTTCTGAAAAAAATTGTTAAAAAAGACTAGCAGGGCTTAGGAATCTCCTAATTCCACATGTCAACAGAATTACTGCATAATGTTTGTACAGGTAACAGCCCCTCTAGCTGGGATCAGCATGCAAATACCCTGAAATGCCTGTAAAACCGATGAGTAATTAATACTAATGCTAATGCTAGAGGTATGATCTGCAAGTGAACTATAAGGCACCTGCCATACGTTCATAGTTGCAAAAGTTCTCCTCGTTGGATTTTCACAAAGATTGGTGCATGTATGTAAGGTGGAATGAATCAGTAAATTTAACTATTTTAATTAATTATATCTTTGCAAAGCATAGATGCTCAGCCAAATACTTTCATTCCAACTGGAATGGAAACATCAGAGGACAATCAAATTCCTTGGACTTTCCATAGGCATTAAATTGTCACTGATGTTTCTCAAATTCCAGGGCCCTGTTTGCCTGCACTAAATGTTATTCTATTTCACAAGTAAAGAACTCTTGAAGGATAAAAACCCTGGCTGTGCTTGAGGCAAAAAGGAACATTTTCTCTTTTGTGACGAGTAAAAAACCAGGCCACATAGGACCAAGCTCTCAGTATCACTGCCTACCGCAGAAAATTACAACAGGAAAGAAGCAGCAGCTCAGCAGGATAATGTAAACATATGCTGGGGAATTAAGGGTTGCATTTAAGGAATGATGTTAATGTTTTGGGTAAATGATAATTTTTCTGGAAATTCTTGGGAGGTCTTAAATGTACTCTGGGAGATCTTTGGTTTCTCAGGATTGCAGAGCTTCTGAATGCCCTCACACACACAGAGAAAGGCAGTGCTATGCTCCATGTAGTTGTACTAAGAAGTAAAGTTCTCGTTAGGATCTGCTCAACATTTTCTCAACATTGGGTGAAAGCAGTGTTGAAATGCCACTAAGGTCCTGACAGCTGCTTTTTTAGTAGGTGGCTAGATGGAAAAAACAGATCCTGTCTGCCCAAAAGACAGAAGTGGCAACACAAGGACTGCAACTGTCAAAGCTGTGCATTTGATTCATGCATGCATCTGTAAATACTAATACAGTAATTTGATTATTTTTAGGAGAGATGGTATCCTGGTTGGTTTAATAAACAATGATTTCAAAGGAAGAGTTTTTCTACACAGGGATCAAATTCTATGCCTTTCTCGTCTGTGTTTCTAGTTAATGTTTCTTTCCCCCCCCCTTCTTACTACTTATTTACTCCATCTTTTTCCATATCCTATTTACTCACTGCTGTTTGAAACCTCCAGTTCCTCATCCCTGCTTTTGGTGCTCTTCAGCTCTCATCTTTCATTTCTCTTTGTTTGCTACGAATAAGATGTGATCATAGTTATACTCCTGCTGTTCTCATTTCATGATAGCATTGGAATATGACTTTCCCAGCAATGTGAGAACTGCCATAGACAGAGCCTTTTGTTGGATTTCCTTTTTCTTTTCTTCTTCTTCTTCTTTTTTTTTAACACATCTTTTTGAATATTTGGTGTTAAGTGAAAAGCAGGCTTTTCCTTTCACATTTCTACTGTTTTAAACAAAAAGGTTTTCAATTTCCTTGTACATGACAGAACAAATAATCTGATATTTGGACACAATTTGCTTTTTTACTGTATGATGACAATATTGACTCCTCTCCTCATGCCATTAGACCATCTGCCACCAGGCCAGAGCAAAACAATGCTTATTTTGTCTCTCACCTAACCCTGAAATTAGTTTTAAAACTGCATGTGATATGTGTTAAGTAAGGGAGAAGATTTATGCATAAAGTACCTACATCGAACTATGTTCTTTCATTTCAGATGCCTTCTAAAAGGCATGTTGGTACTCATTCTACCTTTACTTCTCTTTTCAGTATGTTGTTTTAGAATTACTTCCTCTGGTTAAGTCTTCACCACTGGAAGTTAACACATTCTTTCACTTGTAATTTTGTTTGTTCAGCATTTTCCTGGCTCACACCTTGAACATACCCCATCACCATTCACTTCAAACTGTTTGCACCTAGAACAGTGCTATCTCTCTATTTATTGCCTTTTTGCAGCCCCTTTTTTATGAGTGTTACCCTGTGTTTGCTTTTGCCATCTGCTTACTGCATGTTTGCATCTCACTTACTAACCTGTTTGTGTTCACATGGCTTGCAGACAGAGAGCTCTCTTTGTTGGTTTGTTCATAAATTAATACACTGCCAAAGAAAAATAAAGCTTTGCCTGAAATGATTGCTTCCTCTCAGTCTCCATTTTGTGGGGTAGGAATCGTAGAATCATCAAATGTTTTGGGTTAGAAAGGACTTAAGATTATTGAGTTCCAGCTACCCTGCTACAGGCAGGGACACCACCCCTGACCAGGTTACTCAAAGCCTCATTCAGCCTGGCCTTGCATACCTCCACGGTGGGGGCATCCACAAACTCACAGCAAAAAATTTCGTTCTGATGTCTGGTCTCAATCTACCCTCTTTCAGTTTAAAGCCATTTTCCCTTGTCCTATATGTGCTTATAAAAGTCCCACGCCAGCTTTCCTGTAGGTCCCCTTCAGGTCCTGGAAGGTAAAACACAGTACTCCAGGTGAACTCTCACAAGAGCAGAGAGGCAGAACTTGACCTGCTGGTCACAATTCTCTCAATGCAACCCAGGATGTGGTTGATCTTCTGGGCTGCAAGCACACCTTGCCAGCTCATGCAGAGCCTTTCATCAATTGACATCGACAAATCCTTCTCCTCAGGACTGCTCTCAAGCCATTTTCTGCCCAGCTTGAGATTTCCCCTACCCGGATGCAGGACCTTGTACTTGGCCTTGCTGAACTTCAAGAGGTTGGCATGGACCCTCCTCTCAAGCCTGTTCAGGTCCCTTTAGGTAGCATCCCTTCCCTCTAGCGTGTCAACTGCGCCACTCAGCTGTAAACTTGCTGAGGGTGCACTTGATCCCACTGACCCTGTCACCTACAAAGATGTTAAATAGCACCAGTCTCAGCACCAGTCACTGAGTAATGCCACTCATCACTGGTCTCCACTTGGACCTTGAGCCATTGACCGCAACTTTCTGAGTCCAATCATCCAGCCAATTCCTTATTCAGTCTGGTCCATCCATCAAATCCTTTAATTTGGTGAGCAGAATCTCATGTGGAACTTTGTCAAACACTTTGCACAAGTCCAGGTAAATGACATCAGTTGCTCTGCCTTTATCCACTCATGCTGTAACTCCAACATAATAGACCACCAAGTTTGTCAGTCATGACTTGCCTTTAGTGAAGCCATGTTCACCTCATCTTAATTTTCCACGTGCCTTAGTGGGGCCTTCCTGAAGATCCACTCTGTGATCTTGCCAGGCACAGAGGTGAGACTGACTGGCCTATAGTTCTCTGGATCTTCTTTTTTTTCCCTTGTTGAAAATGTGGGTTATGTTTCCCCTTTTCCAGTCAGTTGAAACTTTGCCAGACTGCCATTACCTTTCAAATGCGATGGATAACAGCTTAGCAAATTCATCCACCAGTTCTCTCAGAAGCCATGGATGGATCCCCTTGGATCTCATGGACTTGTACACCTTCATGTTCTTTAGATGGTATCAAACTCAATCTTTACTTATAGCGAGCAGATCTTCCTTTTCCTCTTTCTTACCTTTGCTTTCTGCAAATTGGTGGTGCAATTAGAGTTCTTGCTGGTGAAGACAAAAAGGTCATTGAGTACCTGAGCTTTCTCTGTATCCCTCATGACCAGGTGTCTTGTTTCCTTTTGTAGACGGCCCACATCTTCCCTGGCCTTCCTTTTATTACTGATATACCTGTAGAAATTCTTCTTGTTCCTCTTTGTGTCCCTGGCTAGATTAAATTTTATCTCAATTTTAGCTTTTTTTAACCTGATCCCTGGCTGCTCAGAGAACTTCTTTGTAGTCCTTCCATGTAACTTGTTCCTGCTTCCACTCTTTATAGATTTTCTTTTTGCACCAAAGTACAGGAGTTCCTTGTTGAACCATGAATGCCTCCTGGCATTCTTGCCCACATGTAATTTAGTCTTGTGTGTGTAGAAATGTAGATTCAAGTATTTTATAGATGCCAAGCAAGTTTTGAGTAAATAATTATTAACTAAGAGAGAGAAATGTGCTTAGGATCAACAGCCATAATAGGCTGTCACAGTTTCCTACTTTGCTTTGAATTAGGCTTTCATATTATCAGCTGCAAAATCCGAGACAAAAGTTATCTATAGCAGTTTTGTAACAAATGTGTAATGCTAAGATTATATGGAACGTTCTTACTAGATGCACATCCTCCACATCAATTAAACAAGTTAATAAAACATTATAATCATAGCAGATTTTAGTCATGATTATGTACATAGAGCTCTGAAATAACTGCTTAGAACCCAAACTCATTTCATCCAATTGCCTTTGAATTTATATCAGTAAAACTCATGCCATGAATTAATTAATTCTCTTTGGAAAGAGAATTTATAATATCTGTAAAAATACTACTTTTGTTAATAATAATTTCATTGATAGAAATTCTACTGTACATTTGGTACATGTATCCTTTGTTTTAAAATATGTGGCATCTAAAACATTTAGTGTATTTTCCCTGGTAGCAGTGGCATATTAAAATATTAGGTGTATGCAGCTTCTATATGAGAAATTTGAACTTGATGTCATAACTCTTTAACAGTATGTATATTATAAATAAATAAAAATCTTCAAGCTCAATATTACAGGGTTTGTTTTTTTGTTGTTTTTTTTTCTCAGTTTGATCCCTTGTTAAAAGTTTAATATATTCCTTCTTTTTCAAGATGAACATTTAGATGTTACTACTTGGGTCTCCCCCAGGGTAGAATGGATTCATAGCAATGTTGAAATAGTTCAGACTTATTAAAAAATATACAGAAGAATTCTTTTACACCCTGTTTACACTGACTACAAAGAAAAATGTTGAAATCCTGAGTTATTTTTGTTCTAGGCGTTTGTCAGTAGCTTTCACACTTCTTTTTCTTTGACCTAGTAAGTTCTCTGTGTGTTGTCATGAAGCTGAGCTACTCTGGGACACTGAAAGAAGTGAAATGAAAGAACATGAGGTAGTCAAAAGTTCTTATTTAATGAATCTTTATTAAACTCCTACACATTTCTTCTCATTATGTTGATCTCAATCTTAAGAACTTCAAATATATACTCAGATAAATTGCTTGCTGTTAAAAAGTTTGAGTTTTGAGGAATGTGATGGTACGCCAATTCCTTCAGCATGGAAAAACATTAGAGAGGTTAAGAATGCTTACCCTGTTAAGGCAATGTAATACAGCAAGCCAGAGCCAGATGCAGAATAGCCCAAGTAAGATTGGAATGACATAATTGCAGCATAACAGTGCAATCCTAGTAATGATTTGTGAGTGCCAGTTCCTGCAAGAAAACAAGTTTACAATAAAATTAATTTGTGCCTCAAGACCTTCACCAAGAAGACTAGCACCAGAGCGGGAAAGAGCTGACTTCCTGTTCATGGTTTGACTGGGTAACTTAAACCAGTCGAGTTTAAATAAATGATTATTAAATTCAGTATTGAGCAAGGAGTTAAGGGAGTCTTGCAAAAATACACATTAATTGGTATCACCTTAAAGTCAAAATATCTATGTTGATTTATAGTAACTGGGAACCTAGCCTTTTTTCTCTGAAGTCCAACTCAAGGGGCTTATAGTCACATGACACTGAAGTAATATTACTTCCTTCAAGACAGTTTCTCTGAATAAGGACATTGCTATGTGGAGTGAATTTACTGATTGCAACTTTGAAGGTATTGACCAAAAGAAAACTGCACTGCATTTCCTGAATTTGCAAGCTCTGCTCTAAAAATTTTGTCACCAGTCCTTCTGTCTTGTGGAATTAAAGAAAAACTTATTAATTTGCTCTTGACCTCGAAAGATAATTGTCATGAAAGACATTGTCTCTCTTAAGTGGCTTTAAGATTTTTCTTGCGTTCCTTATTTCTAACAGAGTACAAACTTTCCTGATCAGACCTTGGCAGGAAGAACATACATTTTTCTACTTACTCTTAGATGTTCAGTTCAGGCATGCTGGTATTTGGTTGAACAGAAGCACTTCAGGTTGTGGAAATCTCTGAAATAAAATATGTAATATCAATAATGTTAAGGGAAAATAAATATTGAGCATAATTAAAAGAATGGTGTGTTCTACACAGATTCTGATACGTGTAATTGCTGTGAGATTTCTAAGACACTCTATCCCAAATGTTGTACCTCCTCATGGAGCAGCTGAAGTAACAGTACTGCACATAATTGTGAGAGTACATGAAAATTAATTTAGAATTCAGATCAAAATTCTGCGGAGTAACAATATGTCTATCAAAAAATCTGAAGAAACAATGGCCCACCATTTTTGCTTCAAGCACAGTTTTTCCACATAAAAATCTGGTCAGACCAAGCACACAGACATCTCTCTCTGTATTTATATTCTAGCTGTCAGCTGTTGAGAGGAAGCAGGCTGGGACTATATATTTATTTCATACATTTATAACTGTCAGTTCATCATCTTCTTTCTCTTCCTGGAAGCAAGCAACTGGATTGCAGCATTTGCAGGATTCTTGTACTGTATCCTTAATAGCAGTACTGGTGAAGGGAAGTTGGAAGGTAAGCAGCAGGCAGGAGAGAAGATCAGAAGTGAATAATTTATCTTGTAAGTAGGCCTATCAGCAGCCTTTAATTAAACTAAGTAAATTTGGATTAAATATCCAACAAAGAAATTCTGGAGTACAGACCAAAGTGTTTTTCTTTTATGATTCCCTGTATTTTACTTTCTACAAAAGAAAACACTAATACTTATCTATCTGTGGATTATAAGATGTTAATTATAGAAAAAATTACTATCCAGAGGAATTTATTACTTACATAAATAACAAAAAAAAATTGCTGAAATCTGTATTTCACTAGTATAATAATCAGGAAAAAGCAGATTTCAGTGATTTAACAAAAATCATACGGTGAATTGTGACTCTGATTTCAGACCAGATTCTTCTGTTTCCAGGTCCTGAGAAGAGATTTACATTCTCTTCTGACAGGAGGGGTGCCATATCTGCATTTCCATTGGATCTCTGCAATAAGAATATACTGGACTATGTCAGTACTCAAGCTCCTTTATTGAGTCCTCTTATGTAGATACACCCTTAAAGATAAAGCAATGCACAGCCACTTGGTCATTCCTTTCCACATGTACTAAACAGTATTAAGGCAAATGTCATGTGCAGAGCTGCCAGAAATGAATTGCACAGAAGTACTGAAGCATAGAGAATTATGTAGTAATGAAGGAAACTTACAGTTGGTACTGATTTTTACCCAAGTGACAATATTTTCAGATGATGAATAATTGTAGATACACACACACGCATATATATTTCTCAGAATCTTTGATTTTCTGAGCAAGTTCTGTCTATTTAGCCAACATGTATTCTTTCCCTACTGTGTTTGTCTATTAAAAGATATTAAAATGAAATCAGTCTTCATTCAATCAGAATTCAAAGATTTATTTATTTTACTAGTCGTTTCAGGATTTTTTTTTATCTAAAGCAAATGTTAATGTATGACCTTCTGCAATGGCAATGTTACACCCCAAAGGGCCAAACAGGTTTTAAAATACCCCTGACACCTTACATCTACCACTCATAAGTGTGCCTCAGAAAGTGTCAGAATTGACTTTGACCAGCTTTTGTGACATTCCTGCATCTGTACGGTGCAACTTAGAGCTGACAGAAAAGCAGAACTGTTGTTAAATGATTTCATATTTACCCAAAAGTTTACTGACAATTTTGGCCATGATTCCAAGTGTATAACAGGGCACATTTACACCACATGCATGTGTTGTATCTTATGAACTAAATTCCTCTTAACTTCGTAGAATACTTTGCTGCAGCAGGTTGTCTAATCCTGTTAAATTAACAGGAAAGACACTGTTTAGTATTCATGTTTTCATTCAAATTTAAGATTTTCTACAGAAATAGAGTTGCACTGAAGCTGTTTGAAGGGTGACCTGCAGTGTTTTATGTGCACTGTCCTCTCCATGAGAGACTGGGAACATTTCTATAGCCCTGCTGTCCAGGTTGCCTCAGGAGGAAGGACCAGATAGTATCTTCAGACACTGGATGTCAGCAGCAGTCAAAATATACATCAATTTATACGTTAGATGTAATTGATAGAATGAAATATGATTGAAGTAACCGTTTATTGATCCACGTTACTGGTTTCTTTTCTTTTTCACCACAGTAGATTTATATCCTGAAAGAAGAAATCCTAATCCTACACTGTTAAAATATAGAAAAAACAGGGGTTTATATTTCCTTTTCAAATGATCACTAGCAAGTCTCCTTACAATTACATTTTTGTAAATGATACAAGTATCTGTCATTAGTCTGTTGATTTCAGTCTTTGGTTCAGTGTTAACTATAAATCTAGTGATTTTTTTAAAGTATAATTTATTTGTTGACTAAATAGAATAACTTATGAATATAAGAAATATGCCTAGACATTTTGTTTACATGTGTAAAAATGATCTTTGAAACTTATGAAAAATTTCAAACAAGCTTTTAGTCTAGTAGTGTTGTACATGTGGAATGCCAGTGCATTAGAAATACAGAGAAAATTCAATTAAAAGAAGCCACAATACTCATTGCAATTTCTTCTTTAGATTTCTGTTTCATACTGTGAACCATTTTTGACAAGTGCTCTATATTCAGTGAAGCCAAAAAGACTTATTTTGTAAGTAATAGGATAGACCTTTTCAGTTTTAACAGCAGACTGCTTATAGAAAAAGACTTTCTAAAAGAAATTAGAAGCATTGTTGTATTAGCAGCACAGTATTATTTGAATTGTATAACACTTCACATATTTTCCAAAGCAGTATAATAATATATACAGAACTGGACATAAAAGTTCCATGTAGAATGAAAACTCATGCAACTGGATAACTAGACAGAGTGTACTCTCAGTGAGCTTGTTGATGACTCAAAACCAGGAAGCGAGGCTGATATTTGGAAGGGTTGTGCTGCTAACCAGATGGATCTGGTCAGGCTGGAAAGTGGGCTGGCAGCAACCTTGTGATATTCAGCAAAGGGAAGTATAAAGTCCTGCACCTGAGGGGGAACAACTGCAGACCCCAGTACATGCTGTAAGCTGCCCACCTGGAAAGTATCGTGGCAGAAAAGGACCTTGAGGTCATGGTGGACACATTGTGGACATTGTGGAACATAAGGCAGCAATATGTCCACAAAGAAGGTATCCTTGGCAGCAGTAGGCAGAGCATTTCCATCAAGTTGTAGAATACAATCCTTCCCCACTACTCAGCACTAGTGAGTGCACTGGGGTGTCCAGTTCTAGACTCTCCAGTACAATAAAGACAAGTACATACTGGAAAGAGTCCAACAGAGATACACAGAGATGATTAAGTGACTGAAGTATCTCTCCTATAAGGAGAGGCTGAGAGCTGGTACTGGATCTCATCAATGTCTATAAATACATAAGGAGTGGTTGCAAAGATGGATCCAGGCTATTTTCAGTGGTGACCAAGACAGGACAAGAAACAATGTGGCAGTAACACATGAGGTTCTCAATAAATATCAGGAAAGCCTTTTTCACTGTGCCGGTGACTGAGCCCTGGAACAGATTGCCTAGAGAAGTTGTGCATTCTTCACTGTTGGAGATCTTCAAAAGTTGCCTGGTCATTGCCAGGTCATTGCCAAACTACTCTAGGTGGCCCTGCTTGAGCAGATGGTTGGACCAAATGAGATCCAGAGGTCCCTTTCAACTTCAATCATTTTGAAATTCAATGATTCTAATAATTGTCCTAGTCCTGTTGTAGTAGGCGACAGCGAGGATTCGGGATGTGACATGGTAGGACTCTCCCCTTGCTCGGTGTCGAAAGGTTAATGTATGCTTAAGGGGTGTAGACGAAGTAGGATAGGTATATAGGTAAGCCACACGACGCAATAAATGCCATTTTACTGCTCACCATATTGTTCTCTACATGCAGTTATTTGGCCCGGGTAGGTTTTACCCGATAGTCCAGCACAGGCGCAGAGCTAAAAGAACATGGGTTGCCAGGTGCACGGCAACATAGTCCTGTATTGTAGTATGTTCTGCAGTTAATCCAAGTAAGCTAAAATCAAATTATAACTTTACAGTAGGAGTTTCTTAAAGAATTTGCCTAATCTGATAATACACTGGATCAGCTAATAATTCAATAATTACTTCAGATGTTATGCATCTTAACCTCCATTGAAAATCATTTATCAATCAGGGGAACACGTGATTTTTAGGCTATAACACCATAGAAAAATACAAGATTTGAATTTCATTTCCACAATCAGAAACCTTTGATAACCTAATTTTTTCTTCTGTAATATTTTCTGTTTTATTTAATGTTTAAAAGACTTGCAGGGTACCTCAAACAGGAGACTGTCTGCATCCCTGTTACTTCCCACTGCTTCACCATTTCTTCATCACCACTTCAGCTGGGAGAACAGAAAGCCTTTCTTGGAGTTTAGGTCCTCTGCCACTATAACCAGCAGCAATATACATCCTTTGAAGCAGAGTACTTAATGGCACTTCTTGGGGATTTTGTCACTGTCCACTCAGCTTGTTCTGCAACTACCCAGATATCCAGCTCTCATGAAGGAATCTCTTTCTCCTTTAGGAATAAAGTAGGAGCATGATCCTTGCATACTGAAAGTAGACTGAGACCTTTAAATATCTATGTGCTTGAAGGCAAAATGAATTGTGGTTAGGACAGAAGTTTATTTCAATGTCTCTTAAACACTGGAACATTTCTTCAGGCATGGTTTTCCATTGCTTCATTGTCCTCACTCTTGCACAGCAGTCTTCAAATGCTAAAATTTAAATCTATTAGCTATTCATCATCTTGCTTCTCACTGCAGAACATTTCTAAATAGTTGAAAGTAAATAACAATTTTTGCTCTTCCTTTTCTGTAAGCTACCATACTCCAGAAATTCTCCATTCTTTTACCATAGCCCATGTTTTCTGAACTCTAATCATCCTCACTGCTTTTTAAGTTTTCCGCAATCTTTCTTAAAGTGAGGTTCATTCTTTAAATAGTATTCCCACTGAAACAGTACTAGTTCCAAGTATAAGAAAAATTATTTTATTGTTGAATGCCACATTCTTGTCCAAATAGTTCTTCTTTGGAAACAATACAATATTGTTGGCTCATATGCAACTGGTGATCAACCCATGAATTCAAGTCTCTTAGATGACTACTTAGCTAATTTTTCCCCAGCCCATACTGTCCAGCAGATTATTCTTGCTCTAGCAAAGTACTCTCTGCTTATCCCTATCATAACCCACCTTTTATAATAGGCATTAATTTGAAAAGACTTCAAATTCTATTTGTTGATATGAATTTTCTTTATCAAGTCTTTAAATTTGACAAGAATACTCCTTTATCATTGTCCAAAATATTCATGATAACAGTACATAATCCTGGACAGAAAAAGGAATCTCTGAACTACATTAGTACATAAATTCTTCAGTATTGACTTGTACTTTTATTACTCTTTAAAAATATTTCTGCAGCAGAATCTGCATATACTTTAACACTATCATCTGAATATATTTCTAATTTAATCCTAAGAGACATGAAGTCAAAAGCCTTGCTAAAATCAAGATATGGGAAAATGTTATTCTTTTCAGCGTAAAGATTTTCTACTATAGTATATGATGTAATTGTGCATAGTTTGGTCTTTGCTAATTCATATTGACCAATATTTATCTCCTTGAATTAAATTCTAAGTTCTTGCAGGTTGGGCTTTGATGATTTTTTTCCATCCTTTGCTAGATTTACTTCCTTTATAATTTTGCTTATCTATTTTATTCCTGCATCTATACTGCTTTGCACTCAGAGAATATACTTTCTGGTATATGATATCAAATAGACTGTTTTAATTTAGTCCAGTTGCGAGTACATTTGGTATTTTGTCTCTAACAGACTCCAGCTTCCGACTCCTTTAGCCCATCCTCCTGCAGAATTTTGCCTTCTAAATGTGTACATGGTAAAACTAGCACATTCAAAAAACTGGCTAGACTGCCTGGATGGATTTCATATTAATACTACTTTAAGTACCTCTGTGTAAGCCTAAACATCTGAGCTTTTACTTCGAAGTTCTCTATATTAAAATTAAAAAAAAATAAAATAAAATTGATCATTTTAATTCAGTTAAACAGACCTCAGCAACTTGTGTTTCAACTGACTAGCCAGTGCAGATATAGATATAGTTCTCTCTGTAGAAATCTGTTCTTAGTCAGATGAGTTCCTACCTCATTATTCTGTATTATTTTCCCAGATTGTGTCTGAGAAGCAACTAGTGATAACCAAGTAATTATTGTATTACCATGCAGTCCTGTTGGATTATTCTGATTTCCATGGCCAAGGCCATGATGGTGGCTATTTTCTTTAATTCTTATCAGTATGAATAGAGCTCTGGAAACTTATGGAAATGTTATGCTTTTCCATAATTTGGATCTCTGAATAGATGTAAGCACCCCTCACATTTAAGAATCTTTTCTCGCTTGTTTTATTAGCCTCCTTCTTGCCTTTTCTAATCAAGGTATATCCTTCAATATTAGTGCTGTGACATGTGAATCATCTGACAAATTTTAATCAAGCAAATGAGAACTGAAGCAAATGTTGACCACGTAAAATAACCTTCAGTTCCTCCTACTTACTTCCTTCAGAATCTAAGATATTTGATGGACCAACCCACCATTCTGTTTTGTCCCTCCTCTGACCTTATGGTAACCGCCTATATTCTTGCCAATATTCAGGTATTTGTTAAGGCCAGAACAGTTCATACTGATCTGATGATTTTGTGGGGATTTTCGGGTTTGTTGTTGTTGTTGTTGTTAAACTGTCTCAATAAATTAGTAAATTGGTGAGAAAGAGATGCAGTTACTATTTGTGCTGTGGGGTTTATGGAATATTATCCCATGGTCAAGACAGCTGACATTCTGCTGGCAGCACCATCTGCTCACTCACGTATTTATCTCCATGTCACATCTGTCCCTGAGCCTTGACCTTTGATCAGCAGAACTGAAAAAAAGCCACCTGAGCTCCTGACCCTTTCACCCCCCCATTCACAGAGAATTACAGTAGCTTTTAATCTGTGTAAACTCATTCCCAGTAGCATTATTAACACCCACACGGAACATGAGCACAGAGTAGTATTCAGTGGGCTGGAGGAACCTTGGAAACATTTCAGTAACACCCAGCATTTGCGATCCTTAGAGGCCACATAACCTCCCAGAATGTCAAATCTTGTCAGCAGATGGGTCTCACTATCACTCTTACCGACACTGTCATTAACAAATCTTATAATCTTCTCACAAAAGTGGTGTTAGTTGGTGCTTTTCATGCAACCTAATCCTTTAAACTCTTCATGAGAATTTCACATTCTTCTCTTCCAACCTCTCTCCACTTTGTTATCGTCACTCTTGTAAAATAAGTTTTCTGGAGAAAAAGAAAGCTCAAAAACATAAGTTCTATCTGACAAGAAAGCAGGATGCAAATTAAAATGAAACAAAACAACACAAAACCACATCTATTTTCTTTCTAAAGAGGACTATGATTTTTCAAGCATGTACAAGTCAGTTTGGTAATTCCAGGGATAATTTTGCTAACCACAATTAAAAGTACAGTAGAATAAAAGAATACAAACTCATCCATCCTTAGGGGTAAGTGGTTAAAGAGAAGATGAATGTCTTTAGCAATAAGCTTTTGCCTTTGCTAAACCTCTGACTGCATTCTTGAAGTACTTCCTGAAATATACTTTCACGAATAGTGCATTTTTGCAGTGGAAAGAATCAACACAGAATGCAGAGAACTGTCCCATAAACAAAATCATACTTTTGAAACATTTTAAGAAACACCTACTATAATCTCAAATCACTCTGTCTGTAGCATGATGATCAGATGTGAGAATGCATCTTCTCCTTCCTTAATAACAAGAATGTGGATAGCAGATATGAAAATTTTAGGGAAATCTCTTTAAAAAAGCCAAACACATAAACATTTCACTGTGCAAATTGTGACATATTATGTAATAATAATAATAATGATTGCACATCATAATAAACACTTTTAGATCCTTGGTGGGAATAAATAGCCTCATTTTGAAGAAGACTAAATAAGGAAGATGATCAGCTGTAATTTTAGCTGTATGGAAGATGTCTCATAGCTGACTTATTCACTCTACTGAGAGGAAAGAATGAGATTATAAACACTGGAGAAAAAGAAGCCACAAGAATCTGTGAAGGACAAAGCATCTCATAATAAACACAAATAGAAGCAAATTAATATTGCCAGATCATCTCTATAAAAAGTAACTGTTACATTATTCCTTGAGACAAGCACACAGAAGATAGATTGCAAACTAGGAGTCATATCATGCCCAAACAGGCAAGTCTTCTGACATAAAATAGTGATCAAGAAAAGTTAAAGATATTATAAAGTTAAGGGAGGACAAGGATTGCAAATTTGAGACTGAAGAAAACACAACAGAGGGCTTAGTAATTGGAGTCTTAAAAACATGTTGCAGCTAATAGCTGAACTTTCCCCCAAATGAGTGATGCCGAAGCATGACTGTTCCACTCAGGTAAAATTTAGTATATTCAATTAAAATGTCAGGTAGCAGCAGTCAAGAGCAAGCAAAGGGAAAACTGCTAGAGAAACAAGGAAGCCCATAAAGATGTCTTCTAGAGGAATGGATTTTCCATGTCAGAATTCTGGCTGTTAGGGACAAGGCTGAACAAAACAGAGGAGAATGGCTCAGACAATGGAAGTACACTCAAGATATAAAATAAGATATAAAATAAAATCAGAAGGATTGTCAATCACATACATAGAAAGAATGAGAGAGATCACACAACCAAGGGTAAGTGTTGCATGTACCCTAGGATATGTTTTCAAAGTCAAACATGACAAACAGGTTGGGCTTGTTAATCTCAAATCTGGCAGGGCTACTATTAAATTTAAAATGGATTTGAGGGCAGAGGTGAATGTGGATTGTAAGGAGAGTTTACAAGAGATGATCCTTAGAACCAGATGGAGCGGTTGGAGATAGATAGTGCTCAGTAGCCCTGGGGACATGCAGGTTGCCTTGTTTAGCACAAAGTCTACCTTAGCCATAAAGGGAAGGCACACACATTTGACAAATCCAGCATTAATAGCATTCCAAACACTAAAACCCCTAACTAAATCATGCTTATTGGGAAGGGGATTAAAAGTAAGTGGAAGAAGCCTTGCCTAAATTTGGCAATAATGCCATAAAATCAGTGTAGAATTTAATGAAATAAGACCTTGCTTCTTGCCTTTTGCTTATGCATTTTTGCCAGTCTTGCAGCTCATATGGAAGGAAGACTAAAGAACATGGCAAAACAGAAGTAGGAGCCACTGTTAGCCTGACAGTGTGGTGTATTCTTACAATGCGCACAGCCATCATTGCTGAGGTAAGCCATACATGCATTTTTAAGTACATTAATGTGTGGAAGACAACACAGTGCTAATAAACAACTATAGTTTTTCAAGATGTCCAGCCTCGCTGATGCTGAAACTAACAGATTCACAGTATTGCACAGTTGTTGTTTTTTCACTCACTTGACACACTGAAAATGTTTTGCGAATTCTATAAGCTATAAAATTACTTTCTGACCACCTCTGACTGATTTAGCCACTTCTTTTTTTGTCTTTTTGATTTTTTTCTTCCAACAGTGGCTTTTCAAATTTTTATTTTTTATTTTTTATTATTATTATTTTTTTCCCCAGTTAGTGGGTCTATCATTTAAGGGAAAGCAAAGCTTTACCTAACCATGGGACAATGGGACAGAAGAGGAAGCTGTTCTTCCTGGTGCACTGGCTCCAAGGCAGTTTCGTAGCTATTGAATTTGGTGCAGACTAACTGTACCTGGACAGGAAGAGCAGCTAAGATGCACAGCATAGAGAAATACAGGGAGAGCAGTGCTCGTATCTGACCTCCTTTTATTTCTGGCACATAAACGGTGTTGGGCTGTACTTGCCAGTCTTCATCCTCTCCTTCACAAGTCCTTAAGAAATTCCGTGAGAAGTTTTATTTTTTTACCTGTGGGTTTCAGTTCATTTAAAGAGTGACCATTTTTCTTGGTTCTGAGTTACCATGAAGTAACTCTTTAAGGAGTCTGACACATTTTATTTCATCTATAAGGATTTCAATGCTTCTTCTTTTAAGATGATTGTAACATATTCTTCACAATGTCTGGAAATGGCTCTTTCAGTTGGAATATAGCAATTCATACATTTAGATTCGTATTTAGGATACAATACTGATTGATTTCAGAAGTCTAAGTTCCTGGGTACACTATATTTCTAAAAGCCAAAACAGCACCCCTTTCATTTGTCTGAGGCTGACTGATTCATTCAGCAAAACTGGAAGCTGATGATTTTGCAGAAATACTCTACCTACATCAGTATCCCCACAGCCTGGACAAGATTTAGCATAAAATCTGCAGGTATCTTCATTATCTGTCTCATTTTGAACCCAAATTGCCCCTTATTTTTATAGAAACAGAACAAAGCTTTTGCTTGAGACCTACTGCCTTGTCAGAAGGGCTGAGCATGTAAGGCTCTTGATTTTAACTGTGACGTGCAATAAGCCTCCAACTGGGCTCAAGTCCTGACTTTAGGAAGAGTGTCCTTATCTTCTGACAGATACCCTGTTGCAGCTTCTGCTTTTGGTATCTCAGAACCTCATTACTGTAGGTTCCCTCATAGTGTGTACAAGTAGAGCTCACTCATTTGTGGTCACTGCTAAAAAAAAAACATGGCAAGTCCTGCTTCTTGTTCTCACCAGTGAAGACTCCTTTCCTATATCCAGTCGAAAAGTTAGAGCTTCTCTATGTGCAGTGCTAGGATATGTCTTTTCCAGTTTGTCTTCATTTATTCAGTTCTGCAGATCTGACACAGTCCCTCCCCTTTCAGCAACAGCTTGACAGTGACAAGCTCGCACAGCTATCTCTCTGACACTAGGTGATAATCAGATGATCATCTGGAATGGAGTAGACCACAGACCCATGGATGTAAAGACCATTCACAAGGGAAGACTTGTTTAGGGCAGCTCAATGTTAATTTCCCTAAGTGCATAGCAGCCCAATGGAAAAAAAAAGAATAAGTAAGCCAGTAGTTTAGATGTTCACCACAGTGGTGGAAAAGACTAGGGGATTCCAGGGGTGTGCTCCCACCACACAAATCTAAACCCCATGTCTCAAACCTTCATTTGGACACTCATCATCATGGAAGAGCCAAGCTTCCTGCAACGTTGGTACCAGCAAAAAACACTGAAGCCTGTCAGAGCAGCAGGCAGTGTTAGTCCCAGAGAGCAACCCAGCTACAGCGATGCTTTGCGCTGAGGTCTCAGTTTCTGTTCTGTAACTGCAGATGTCTGGTCTAACAGAGCAAACCAAAGTATTTCTATGTGACTTCTGCAAGCCAAAGCTCAATGGAAGTATGTCTATGATGGATTTCAGCATGAAGCTCTTTGTGCCAGTTGTCTTTGCAGTTGGTCCACCCTCACCTAGTCTCCTCATAAGATAGCATAACGGAGGTGTGAGGTGCTTCTCTCTCCCCACACTGTGGGCACAGAAGCTTAGGACCATTTTGCTTCAATAGCAGGGGTATCTCCCGCTGACCAACATGGCTCTCCCAGCCCCATTTGCTCCTTCTTTTGTTCACGCTGTGCCTGTGCAGTCAGTTACATGCCCTTCCTTCAGGATCAGCAGGCACTTACATGCTGAATCCTTTCCCTCCTTTTCACCCTACACTTCTGTGATGGGAGAAGGGGCCTTTCCAAAGCATACGTACCGAACACACCTTTTTATTTCTTCAGACATCCAAGCGGTGGTGTCTTCTCCATCTGCCCTCTCCAGTCACAGGGGTTTCAATACCTGCGGCACCAGCAGAACCAGTCAGGGTCCAGGCATGTTCTGTCACAGCCACAGCAGCCTCGTTGCTCATCTCAGTCATCCCACAACCCAAAGCTCATACTCTGCTTGGGGTGAAGTGGTAGCTGAACAGAGAATTCAAGGCAGCAACTCACAGCAGACCAAGAGGTAAAACAAACAGACCACAGCCATTGTCAATAACAATTTATTTAATGTTAATATGGTAAATTACCACTTAAGTAAGTCCTAACTCATTCAATTTCACAAGCTAAGCAATCGGTGTGAATTCTCTACACATCTGGCTAATGAATTTTTTTTCTCAAGGTTTCTGAAGTAGCTGATGTCTGACAACATAAAGATAGATCGACAAGCTGTTGGCTTCATTTTCTACAAGCTTTGAATTTCCCAGGGCTTCCTCACAAATACTGAGAATAAAAGCAGCTATATTATTGTTTTTCATATTTTCTTTTTTTTTTTTTTTTCTTCTTCTTTCAAGCAGAAGTGTTTATGCCATGCGGTTTTCCACGTACCATTTCCTTGAAAGTTAAGATGTCAGTATTTGCATTACTGTTGTTTCACATGTAATTAGTAAGAGGGGATCTCCATCTTTGGTAATATTCAAAACATGGAAGGGCAAAGCCCTGAGCAACTTGTCTTCTGTGAATAATATAGCACGTAATAAATTATTCTGGAGATTTTGAGATTAGCTGAGAAAGGAGAAAAAATTCCCTAGACAAAGTCTGAGACCAGCTACCAAAAACACTGACTACATGATTCTCTTAATTGCTTCCCAGCAACAGTGTACACTGTTTTTAAAAACAGGAATATTTTTTCAGTCAAAGGTCGAATTTCAGGATGTGAGAGGGTCCCACACTGAAGTGTTCACCCAACTGAACTGCATTTTCCATGCAAGTTTGTTGGTGAGTGATATCGACAATGATATTAAATAGATAATATATTTTAAAGTAAACAATGAAATAAAGGGATAATTTTTCTTGTTATAAGTTCCTTGTATTTTATAAAGTTACTTAGAAATTTACAAAATCACCTCCATGGTTATCAGAAGGAACATGTGGAATCATCTTATGTTTTTAAGGTAATGAGTACACTTCGTGGAGGGGAAGAAAACGTAATTTCAGCTGTGCCAGCTTTGTACTTTTTGATATTATCCAGGCACAGAAGTTCATGCTGTTTCTTCTCTATCTCTCTCTGTCCCTCTGGTATTCATCTACAACTCCTGTTCTCCAGATTAACTGGAATCAGTTTGTGTTCAGACTAAGTGATGTATTTAGCTAACGTGAAAATAATTTATTGTCTTAGCAGCATTTATTAATCAGCAAACCTGATCGATATCTATCAGTTGAATTTGCTTCTGTTTGATAGCTACCATTTCCTGTGGCTAGCATATCTGTTTTTAAAATAGACACTAAAGTATAGTCTCTCCAGCAGTATATGATGTAGATAGGAATTTAAGTGAGATACAGATACATTTTATTTCTAAAAATAGAATTATTTTGTTGACAAGGGACACTTCATTAAAGCATCTCTAAATACATGATCACATACATTATTTTGATGATTTTATGTATTGAAAAGATATCACAAACCTCAACCCTCATAGCAATGAGCAGTGAAGAGAAACATGGTATGAATATAACCTCTATGACCAAGATAAATAAATGAGACACATTCTTATAATGAACACACAAAGAAAGCAATAAACAGTGATCCCTTATAACATCCCCCCCCCCCCCCCAAAAGATATTGAAATAAAAAAAAAAAAAACATGAGAAATTAATACAATCCTCAGATAAGTGGAAAAATACAGGAATTGTTCTCTGGTGCATCATTATACTTTTAAGCTACTGTGTATACCTGGCAACTCAGCCACTCATCAGCCCTTTAGTCATTAAACTGCATCCTTTGTGATACTAGAAAAATGTCTGGATTCCAGTCAAAGCAAGGAGAATGCATGTGGATTTCATTGTCTTCAGTATGATTCAATGAACATCAAACAAAAAGCACAGTTGTCCCAGAGGGTTCTGTGAGCATCAACCCACAAGCTTTGTTTTATTGCTGTTGGCTTGTTGTGTTTTTTTTCTCCTTTGCTTTCTTCTTTTCTTGTATATTCCAGTCTTATGAGTTACAGCCTAATTGATGTTGGTGTGCAGATGTGCTTTCCGAAAGTCTGAAATATAAATATTCCAAGCTAGCACTGCAGCACATCTCAGAAGTAAATTTAAAAGATTGTTTTGAGCGCTTGTAGATAACTGATAATACTGAAAATTGGACATCTGTGAAGGGGCAAATATATAAGATTATTTTATGTTTTTTTTAATGGGTGGGAAGGAGGAGGATTGGTGAACCCCTCTTCCTCCTCTCACTTAGGTAGAAGTGACAGAGTGGAAATAACAGCTCATCACTCTACATCCAGTAACAGTTATGCAAATCTGAACCCGTTACAAATCTGCTACTGGACAGTTTGTGAAAAAGACAAGCAAGTAAGTTCTATTTGAGGTACAAATATCTCTGCACACAAATATAAAGGGATATTTGTGCTCAACATGTTTGCCAAACCCTCTTAAAAATGGCAATCTAATAATTCTCAAGTTGATCTTCTTTCAAGAAGAAAGAGAACTCCTGAACGAAACATTATTAAATAACATAAATTAATTGCCGTCACAGGTGATGAAGTGGGTAGAACAAGCATTCATAAATTCTTCAGTTTATGAGCCACACAGCACTCAGTAAATGCTTACAGCAAGGCGTTTATTAAATATTAATCTCTACTCCAACCAGCGCCTTCAGGAGAAGCAGAAAAGATATTGTGCACAATGCAAAGGAGGACAGAGCTATTTGCTTATGTTGAACCACATCCCCTTCAAGCCTTCACTGGCTGTATTTCAAAGCCATGTTCTCAATGTTCTCCCCAGTGCTTTCTTTCACCCTGACAGGTGCTGCATTGTCACTGGCGGGCTAACAGCCAGTGTTTTGGCTCAAGGCCTTCCTCAAGGAGGCTGGCATATATCCAGATGACGACAATACAACACCTGTAATAAGAAAACAGAAGTATATAGGATTTATTTATTTATTTTGGTGCTGTGAAGAGCTTTCATTGTATAACCTTTTTCTGTAAATGGACTTTCTGGATGATGGAGCACGTTCTGGTTTTAGATGCAAAATAGCAAAGTTGCACTGAAACACAAGACGCAAAACTCCAAACTAAAAGGATTTTTAGTGCCCAATTTATACTAAATTTGCTTTATTTATTATGGTTGATATCAGGCAGTCATTGTCTCTTCTAAGTGTGTTGAACAGAATATTTGCTAACAAACATGAAGCTATGGAAGGAAAAAAAAAAAAGTGGATATTTGGAATTACAGTATATATACTTCATCTACCTATCATCACATCCTCCACACATACTGTGATATATCATACAACTCCTGTGAAGGTTTACTGCGCCATAAAGGTAGATGTCATAGAAATACTGCATGTTGAAGAGAAATTTAAATATGAGGTGTTTTCAAAACACAATTCATATATAAAACAAACAAACAAAAAAAAAAACCAAGGAACAAAAATCCAAAACAGTTCTTCTAATAAGAAATCAATACCAGGAAATTTTGGATTTTTTTGTTAAGGCTAAAAAAAAAATCTAAATGTTTGTTAGGCAATTCAGGGGTATGTGAAAGGCACACACCCCAAGGTTTATCAAAAACATCACATCTGAGAATGATAGCACACCTGTGACGAGCTGAAACACCTAAATGCTGTAGTAAGACACATATTTTCATTTATTAAAAATATATAATATAAATCAAGTGATAATATACTGTTAAATGGAAAATCTTGAGTACGCATAGATTTCATTGTGATTTTGAATTACGGAAATCCTGACTTGCAGGCTCAGGCCACTGGCATAGATCTAGCAACATTTTAATTATCTTAAGACGGTATCACAAAGGTTGAAGAAAAATTCACTGCGAGTCCATTAAAAGAGAGAAACTGTAGGTGTTTGTGTCTTGTGTCTGGTTTTTTATTTCAAGAATTGCTTTTCAACATAAACATCTCAAATTATACCTATATTATAACTTTCTAAAGAAAACAAAATGTAGTAGCAAACAGGGAGTATAAAATACTGTGACTTCATGTATAATGAAATGTAGATGTAACAATGGCAGTCTGATTTTTAATAGATGACTCTACATCTCCATAATAAATAAAAAAAGGGATACAGTCTAAGACCTGTACGGAGGAGACAGTGTAGCAAGACTTCAGTGTAGGGTAGTTTATTACCTAAACAGTATGTACAAACTCTAAACATGAAAATAATGCATAAAAGAAATCAGACTCTATTTACATTTACTTTTTTTTTTTTTTTTTACAAATTGTTTTTACAAGAAGCATATTTTCTTTCTCAAAATAAAAGGACAGACTCATAAGACCAATTGTTTTGTATTACATACATAAATAAATACTGACTATAAATGACTGTTATAGGAACATAATTTCTACAGCCAATTTTGGTAACAGATAAGCAGTTCTGTTACCTCTACTACAATATAATTAAGTAAAAAGGAAAAATTTTACATATAGAGCTCTGTTAATAACTTTGTAAATTGTACCTTACCAATATATTCAGTAGAGGTAATACAGTCGTTACATTTCATGCCCACAACTGAACAATGAGTTTTGGCATGCAAAACCATATATAATCATTAACATCTGCAGGTATTCATTTACAATTTTTTAAATAAAGGGTTTTCTTAATTATTTAAAACTACATGCAACAGCTTATTAGCATCATATTCCTCGTTACAATGCACAAGTTTGCATAACATTATTCTTAGTCATTGATGTTCACAGGTACTGATCAAAAGGGTAGGAATATACTTGGCACATAGCATAAGAAAATGAATTAATAAATAAGTCAATATCACAACTACATTTACATATACACAAAAATAAAAATTTCTATGATGTTGTAGTATACTTCAAACCCACTGACTTCTGTGCATATAGAAGTTTTCTGCGTACCTCCCTGAATCAGGGCCTGCTTATCTGAAACTACATGACTGCAGTAGGGAGTATAGAGATGAAATTACTGTCAAATTTACTCGGTATTTAGGTTCCTATATGTTTCTGCTAATATAAATGGTAAATTTCCCATTCACGTTAGCAATGACTATTTCTTTGATTTTGTTTGTGACTGCCAAACATTAATGTTAGCACTGCCGCTCCTCAGTTCTTTCTGAAGCCACTATGTTGAAGATGCCAAACATTTCAGAAGTCAGACCTCTTATTTATTGTTCATGTGCTGAATTCTTAATGAACATTCAAGATGCTATACGTAATAGTAAAGCACAAGCTCTGCCTTACTTGATTTTCCTCTCCTCTATAAACAACTAAAAACTATCAAAAGAGAGATAGTCAGAACACACCACTGTCTTCTTAAACAAAAATCCCTGGTGAACAAAAAAAAAGTCTGTTTCACAAAGCAGACAGCAAAAATGGCATCTAATAACTCTTTCAGAAATACAAAATGCATCAAGAAACCAATGGATAAATCCATCAGAATCATATGTAGGAAATAATACATTGGTGTAAAGGTGCAGAGTATCTAAAAGCATCCCAATATCTAAATTAATTCTGTATTATACAACATCATTAGAGAAAATAAATCTTGGACTAGTGAATCAAGTAGTGAATTACAAGTCTATTGCTGAATTAAATGTTTAATGTGATTTAAGCCAGTAAATTAGGACAATAACCTGTACAATTCAGCAAACAAGGCTTTATGAATTAGGCACTAGCAACTTTAAATCAGTACTGCTAAATTCAAAGAGTAATCAGGAAAGCACTCATTGCTGTGAATTTAACATATGTGCAAGAGCCTCACTGATTGATTATTTTTGATTTTTGATTTGGAGGATAACTTGGAAGGTGAGTTGATAAACTCATTTGTTGAAGAAAAAATAAATTTATTTCTCATTGAACCTTGTATAATTCTTAAGACAATTCTACTTTATCAACTGGGTGTTTGTTTTTTTTTTTTTATGGAAACAACTGCCATATTCTTTTAGAAGTATGTTACTACTTTTAAAAGTTGAATGTTTCAAAGGAACTGACATCAGCAAAAAGTAACAATTTTGATTCCTCTCAAAAGAACAAGCCTTCCACTCAGCAATTAAGACAAAGGATACGATCACTCAGTACTGCTCACTTCCACTTTATCTCCAAGCCAGGTTTAGCATTATTGTAATAAAAACTGACATCCATGTACTATGCTTTACCATGACACTATGAATACAACATAATTTCATTAACATTAATCAAATCACTACGGAATTACTCTAGCATAACTGGAATAGATTCTGATGATTTCCACTGAGGTTTTTAAAGAAGCCCAAAGTATTACTTACCCTGATCCCACTTAAAACTATTCTCAGCTAACATCACAGAGATCCCTTCTATCCTTACTTTAAGCCCTGCACAACCTAAATGTCAAAGCAATGCTGCACACCAGTTCAATTTATACTGTATTTTCTTTGAGCAGCCTTGCATACATCAAACTTTTTTGCCCTTCAAAAAAATCTGAGACACCGGCCTTCTTTCAAAATTGAAAACAAGCCTATTACCCTACAGATTTGATGAAGAGTTCATCTGTTAACTTGCTGATGTATTTCAGAAGAGAGAAGGTGGCAAAGTGGCAGAGGAAGGAAATAAAAGCAACTCAGCCTTTTTTTATTTTTTAAATAACTGTCGAAGTCCCAAATCATAGGGCAATAGAAATTCTCTGGAAAAGTTCTTGGTCATTGAGTGCATATTAAAAAAGACAATAGGCAAAATAGAAAGAGAACAAGTTAAAAAAGTGTATTTTAGTAGCAAATAGAGAAATATAGAAAAACTGGAATGAAAAAGTGATCAGAAATTAATTCAGTTTCTTTCACTCTCTGTGGTATTACCCCAAATGCAGCAAAAAGCTATAAATTTCAGAATCGATAAACTATGTATGATTATTTTTTGAAGGCTCTACTGTAAGAAACGTAATTGTTATCCTCATTTTTCAGGTAAGTTTTTCTTTTTCTCTGTATTTGCTTTTCTAGTAACACAAACTGTAACCACGGGAAGCAAAATATATTTACAACTAATTTATGATCTCATCTCACTGAGTGTCCTGAACTGATATGGAGTAAAAGTGTTTGTGGCATGCAATGGTAGAAAAAATTGTCTACCTTGTCAAGTTTGACTACTGAACTCTTAAGGTGTGCTAATCTAATATGATGATTCAGGGAACAGTGGAACCTGTGTCAAAGAATGCAGGAGCATTTTAAATGTCTTGACCGTTAGAAGATAACTATGAGCATTAGATAGATGTTTGAATATACATTTATTGGCAAATACTTTCTACCCTTGCAGATAACAAATCCAAGTAGCTTCTGTTTAGTATCAAAGGATTTCACTCTGTATGGCAAATTAGATTGCACAGTAAATGCAATATGAATTCCCTTATGGTTTAAAAGGGCACCTTTCTGCCTGAATTTGAAAAATGCATTCAAATAAACTCTAAGCCATTACTAGCCAGATGCCAGAGTACTGTCACAAAATTCTTTCTGTAAGCAGAATAGCGTGGAGCCAACACATCCATCCTTCTGTTCAAAAGATCCATGGGGAAAAGAGACATGTGCATCAAAAGACGGAGAAGCAAAAAAGCAGCTCTGTAACTACTTGAATAATAAATGTGCCTCAGAATTTCCATTTTTAAAAAGTGAACTGTTCAAGTTTTAGCTAGAAAATCAGAATTTCTTTTCAAGATAACCAAAATTTTAAAGATAATTATTCTAGGATCTATAAATTAATCGTGTTAATCATCATTAATTAAAAACATCTGTATTAATTGTCATTTGCTTCTTTACAATGAATGGAGTATCTACGTTGTATATATTTTAACTGTTAACTCTATTAGTATAAGATCTACATGCTGAAATGTTACTTCAGAAGAGATGGTTGATTATACACATGTATTATCATTCTCTTCTGCAGTGATGCTGTAGTTATTAAATCTTGATTATTTAAGGGTTTCTGGTTCTGCTACCTAGTTTACTTATATGCTTATTTCAGACAAATAAGAATTTTCTTCAAGAGCAAAATACACTAGGGTTTAAACTGTTGAAAGGCAGAGCTTTAAGCAAAATACATCATTATAACATATTGATGACAACACAGCCTCCAAGTGTTCAAAAGTATGCATACATCATAGGCAAACCTCTCATATATTAACACTGGAGCCACTAAGAGAAATAACTGTATACACTTCACTGTTTCAATCTACTTCAAACACAGAAATACAAAAACATTATAATCAACACATTTGATTTTCTCCCAGGTGTTGTGTTTAATGCAATCTTCAATTTGTTGAATAATGGTGGTACTGAAATGGTACTTGTTGTATGCTTCATACTGGCCTTGGCAGAAATATAATTTTTCATGACTAAGCTACACAAGAGTAGAAATAGATTGTACAACGTGGTAACTTCCACTGGAAAACTGGATTCTTTGCTTCTATAGATGTGCCTTTTCCTAGCCTCCACTTGGGAGCTCAGTTTTTCTCTCAGTTATTTGTATAATCATCTTAAACAGTTTAATACTTTTCTGGAGGTGGCTTGTAGTGGTGAGGATGATGTTTCAGATGAGGTCCTAAACAAAAGAACAGGAGAGTATTCACACATGAAACCCTGAATATGTAATACAATCATTTATCAGATTTTACTGTAAAGGCTTCCTGAGCCCTTCAGCTTGCAAGCCTTCAGCTTGTAAGTGAATTATCTGGGCTGGCAATTATATGCATATTGAGACCAGGCGTCTCTAGTGGGACTGGAAAAGGACAAAAGGGTTCAAGCAGATTAATTATGGACTGTATATTTTGTTGAGCTTCACAACACTGATTTGTTCTTTTAAAAAGTAATAAAATGCTTGAAACCATTAAAGCTATTAAGAAGTTTGTACAGCTTTAGAAACATGATCAGGCAATAGATATAGCAGATCTTCAAGCAGTCTAACCTAAGCAATCCCACATCTAGGTAGCATTTGTAGGAGAGACCAACTCTGAATCCTAGGTACTACAGGCATAAACCAAACAGCTGTGGTGGAATGCAGTGATAAATGTAAGGTCATAGAAAATGAGTTAGAAAACGGCTGTATTTGATTCCATCAATGCTGATGGACAGTAACAGAGAAAAAAAGCAATACTGTCATGCATGTTATGTTTATAACATAAACTATGTTATGTTAGATTTATACTAGATTTATACTAGATTTATACTAGATTTATACTAGATTTATACTAGATATTTATACTAGATTTATACTAGAGCTAATAAAGATTCTAAGACTTAGCAACCTGTTTACTTGTGAAGTTTTTAAACACATAACCACATGCCAGAACACTACTCACTGTGAGGTAAGAATGGAGGAAGATCAGGTGTTCGGAACAATTTTATAGTAGCTGGTCCTTCCCCACCAGTTGTCAACACTTGAACTTCCAGTCGGTATAGCATTGATGGCCTGAGATTGGGCACGGTGAGTATATAATGGTCCTAATAAATAAATTACATTGATTCTCTTAGAATCTAAAAATAAAGCATAGTTGCTCTACTCACACAAATCAAGGTTCTATCACTCTCAGCACTCACAAATTACTTTCTTATAAATCTGTAAAAAGGATTTAGCATATGTATTACATATTCTTTTTTAATAAAAAAGTTCATTAAATACACTTGTTTTTATTTTACTCTTCTCTGTAAATTGTACTGAATGGGAAATTAAATCAAGGTAATTTTCAGGGCTAGGGCCCCTGTTGGATCTAATGGTTTGGCTACACTGTTTTCAGCAAATTTGCCCCAGATTACACCATGAACATCAGCTCTTCTATTCCCATTTCTGGCATATGAAATATCTGAATTGTCCTTACTTTTCATTGCTCTGTATGTCTGGTCACCCACACTTGTGCTAAAACTTCTGGAGTAACTTTATAAATACTCCTAAATAGAAATACATCTGACTAAGGATGGGAGGGCATTCAGGAACTGAAGTCCCAATTCACCTTATTTCAAGCTAAAAAGGAGTGAAAGAAGCACCCTATAGTCCAGTTCCAGGGACAGGACAGTGGGGCACAGACACTGGGCAGTGCACACAGTGTGTGCTCATTCAGTCAGAATTTGCATGGCAAATTGTTCTGGAATATCTTATCTCAAGCTCACAGCAGCGGAAAAAAAGTGGGCTGTAAGAAAACTGATAATTTGCTATTCCTGGCAGATCAGAAATCACAGGGGAAAGGAGAGGAAAGGCAGGGATAAAAGCGGAGCTTCATGCCAAATTAGTGTATATATTTAGAGGTGGCTACTCTCAAAAATCCTTGCTGAAGCTGTTCCATTGCATATAAAATACTCAGTGAGGAGAGAGATAAATGCCTACATCACATTCACACATCCACTGTGCTCTTTTACATGCT
The DNA here is from genome assembly GCA_030625065.1 of Alectoris magna. NCBI lineage: Eukaryota > Metazoa > Chordata > Aves > Galliformes > Phasianidae > Alectoris > Alectoris magna. The sequence goes on from CM060560.1 coordinate 71,030,158, forward strand.
CCATGAACATATACATTTCAGCCCTGGATGTGCAATTACGAAACTTTTAACGATTACAGATGGCTAACCAGAATGAATGGATGATCCTCACTATGAATACCCTACACTGTGGTGGTGTTTGAGAGGGAGGAGATACTATTTCAACTGAAGCAAGTGTTTTGTGCAAGTTAACCAGGTGCCATGCATAGGATACATATCGCGTTAAATAATTAAACATATGAAATCTCCTGACTCTACAGTAAAAAAACCAGAGAAGAACAAAGGTAAGTAATTAAAACACAATGTAAAGGAATGCTTTAAATAAAACATAATATATATATCCCAGACCTAACTGAAACAAATGCTTAAAAATGAAATAGTAATAATGAATAAACCATATGCAAAACAAAAGAGAACTTAAATGAAGAATAACATTCTATGGTCTGTAACTTCTCTAAGGTTGTGGTCTGCATTCTACGGTCTGTGATGGAGTAACCTCTTCAAAATAATCCTGCAACATATCCTGCTGAAGAGACCAAGGATATATCTTCTTTGTGCCTCTGCTTCAGAATGTAGATTGAGCTTTGAATGAACTGATGTGGATCTCATTAAGCTTGTACAACTGTGGAAGAAAATAGCTCTGCAGAGTGCATGGCAGCTTGACACGTAGTTTGGGAGCATCTGTGGTCAACTTTGTTACTCTTTCTTACTCTGCCTAAAAACTGGCTTTGAAATACAGTGGCCATGGCCTTAGGGCAGTCTGCAAGGAATTAAGGCAAAACTGTGGGAAACTTGTTTTGGACTTGTAGAAAATGTGTTGAATGTAGGATGTGTTCAACACAACATTTTATTCATTCTTTGATGAAACAACTGTTGTGAAAAGACTTTCAGCCAATTCTGCTTGTGATACAATTGCCTTGATCTATCATGTCTCTAAAGTGCATGGAAAGACTCCCAGCACTGTTAGGAGACTTTGGATCAAGGCCAGCTGCCTAAGTTCTTTTGTTGGCCCTGGTGGATCTGGCAATACAGTCTGAAAGAAGTGCTCTTCACTTGCTTTTGCCAGAGGAGGAACTGAAATAGCAAAGACCATTTTAAAGCCAAAAGGAGGAAGAATTCAAATTAATTATTCTGATACTTTCAACAAACAGTGAATTCTAGTTCTCCTTCAAATTATTTGTTTGTTGGACAATAGCAAGTATTCAAAGAAGGGAAAGTGATTTTCATTTTTATCATAGAAATGAGAAACTCTAAAAAAACAGTACTTAATCCATGAAATTTATTGACTTGGTCACCAAATAATCAGTAAAACTATAGTAATCCCCAAATTGAACAGCCTGATCATCAAAGAAATTAAAAACTATCTAATGCCCTATAGATGACTGTTTCCTCCCTTCAGGCATTTCTCAGATAATGGTTTCTAATTTGACAATTGTGCACATGAAAATGTTTGATATGCAATTGACAACAGTAGCTGTGCTCTGTATTTCTAAGGAGGACAAAATTAAAGCATCTCCTGCTCCCACTTGCCTGCAAAGATGGAGAATGCTGTGTGTGACATCTTCATTACCATTAAAAATTAAAAATATGCCACATATACACACAGTTATGAAGCCAATAGAAAAGGAAATGAATGAGCAACTTACTGCTGGCAATATCTGTGACTGTGAAATGATGCTGTTGGGCAAGCTGTTCTGTCGGCTTTCTGTGGTTACTTCTGCCCATGTGACTTGAAATCCTGTCATGGGCTGGTGAAGGACTTCCTTACATATCTTCCAGGAAAAATGTCCGGTGATGTTACCTTCCTGAACAATGAAAGACGCAGATAGATTCTCGGGTTTGGCCAACACTTTGGGTAGAACTGGCACTATAAGTTTAGAAAGCAAAAAGATAAGCTAAACTTTGACAAGTAATGGTCAATAATATTCATTTAATTTCACAAATTGAGGTCAGACAGAGCTCTTCTTCTGGTGTTACCCAGGATCTTGTCACGTTTCTGTCATCGCATTTTCAGTGTTAGCCAAAACCTATTTTTGACAAATTCCATCGGCATTCCAGGTCAAGTTCGAACTTCAAATCAAACTCTGACAGCCAGAGGTGACAGGCAAGAAAGTATATGCCATGTAAAATTATAAATGCCTCATTGATTGGTAACCATCCTGGCAGTTCTCTATATTTCAGAATATCTGAGCTGATTTTTGAGATGAAAAGAAAACCCATGGCATACCACAGAGCTCCATTATCTGGGCAAAAAGTAAAATTCATGCTATAAAACTGTACTACAAGTTAATAGGTACACTCTGGCTAGGTGAAACTTATGCCTGAGCTGCAGTTGCCCAGGAAGAAAATTATAATGTTGGAATTCTTCAAGAGAAGTGGGTGGGAAATTGTAGCCATTGACAGCAGGATTCTGAGGTGAACCATAGAGCAGTGGGAGGCAGTAAGAACTCAAAGTGAGAGGGCCACTCTCTTGTTGAAGATAGAGGTGTCCAGACTTGGCTACTCAAAGCTATGGCCGACCTCACTTGCTCCAAGTAGGTGGCTGGATTAGCTGGCATCAGGGATCCCTTCCAAACAAGTTCTCCATCATTCTGTGATTTCAAATAACCTTTAAGCTATACTTTGGATTGTGGCAACACTGTCAAAGGTATGATTGTCTTTTTTTGCTATGTTAGAGAAGCATTAACCTAACCTAAATCAAACTGAAAATGCAGCTTTGGTGCCAAGTATTAGAATATTCAAAAGATGGAACATGCCAGAATTGAAAATCAGTTATCATCATCATTATAGCGAATATAACTGGGATGCTGCTCCTCCTTACATAACAAAAACTGTGTAATAGCAAATGTAATCATATGTTTATAAACAGCCCTCTAAAATTGTAACCTAATTAACACAGCAGCAACATGGTAACCAAAATCTGTGCTGCTCTGTACTTTAGCTGATTTTTCATCTAAGCATTAGTCATCTTTTTTGTTGTTGTTCTGAATCTTTCATATTCCATTGCTGAATTGCTTTTAAATACTTTTTTTTTTTTTTTTTTGGTAATTTTAAGTGCATTTGAAAATATTTGGCAAATTCTGCAGATCATTACCTTCTTCAGCAGCACAATTAATGTGCTTATGGGTTTTTTCTTTAAATGTGGAGCAAGGTGGGGTGACAAAGAAAATACTCTCAGCCTTGAAACGACTTTTAGATTTTGCAGGTAAAACAGTTACTTTATATTTGCATGAAAATGACAGGTCCTTCAGAATCATGTAGTTCTCCTAGAACAAGAAAAGCAAAGGAGAGCATGATGCAAACAGATCCCTAGGGAAAAACAAAACAAAACAAAACAAAACCCGAAAGATAAGTTTGGCAGATGATGAAAAGTTTTCTCCAATAAAACATTTTCCTAACACAATTAACACATTTCAACATGGCTTTTCTCATAGAACAAAGCAAAATTACTTACATTATGATTATTTTCAATAGTAAAATAGTAAAATACATTAGCGTGGCATTCAGAAAGGTCCATCTTTTCTACACAGCTCCTTCACCATGCTATATAAATGTATCTAACTTACAACAGTTAGAACAATCTCCTACATGGTGACAATGAGGTAGCAATGTGAGGATGTAAATACTAACTGAATTAAATAACAGTAAGAAAGATGAAATAAGTTGCTGTAAATGGCAGGCTTCATCTACATTTAGCTTTTTTTAAAGTGCATTCAGAGTCCAGTATGGCACTCTTTAGTACTCCTCTTTAGTACATTAACTACTTCTGTCTTCTTATCAGGAAGGTAAACTCCACAGCTGAATAACACAGCAAAATTCTCCTTTTGAAGACAGCGACAGAAAAATAAAATTTTACACAAAGTATAAGTGTCATACTCACTTGTTAATGTTGTGTGAAATATGTTTGATAATCAATCTGAAAGCTTAAGCACAAATCAAACTACAAGTTGTTGTGTTGTGTGTGTGTTTGTGTTTTTTTCTGGGAAAATGTACAGTAACACTTTCTTGGCTCATGTCCCAGGTCTTTGATGGTCATTTAGATTTTTCTTTCTCTTTGGAATCACTAATCTCCAGTACTTTTCTGCTTAACACCAACTTTTTTTGGAAGTTAATCCCAAACTACATAAGCTAAAATTTCATGTGGAAAGGCATTTTCAATGGGACACAGATTGGGCTGAGAATGGACTTAATTCCCCATTTCCTACCTACTACTCTAACAGGTTTGAATCCTATTTACAATTCTAACTGGGTTGGTTCTACTTTTATTGGAAGAAAACAAAACAAAACAAAAAGAACACGTTCCATTCCTTTATAAATGATTGTAATTTGATATTTGCTAAAGATGTTGATGCATTTAGGCAAGACTTCAGGTTATCCTCTGTAGCCACTGTTTCTCATTCACTCCTTAAAGCAGATACTTGCTTGTCAACTGGGGTTTTGACTGGACTTACTGAGGCTCCATATTCACCTACATCTCAAAATGCACTGTGAAAATAGCAAATTGTCTAACTTCAAAGTTCATGGACCCTGGATGAAAGCGTAAATGCTCAGCACCAGAAACAAATTGGTGTAAAATGATGGAAAAGAAATAAATTTACTAATCCCACAATGCGTTTGGCCAGATGTACAAGTAAGCTTTCCTGACCTCTAGTGGAAATAAATTTATTAAATACAAACTTTCTCCTAAGTTCATTGTTCATAACTTGAAATATTGAGACTGATCATAGCGTTATACCACAATCATTTTTTTAATCCATCTTTAACATTTGCCTTGCTGACTGTATGAAGTAGTAAACCTTAGAAGCAAACAGCCTCTTGCATGAGAACTTTTTTCTTTTTTTTTTATTCTAGCTTTATATGACATTAACTGTACTGAATTGATCTGATAGGACAGGTCAAGGTAAGAAGAAAGCATGAATTATGTTTTATTTCAGTAGAAGGAATACCCCTGCAATATGTATTTGTCCTGACAGGTACTTACATGGAGCTTTTCTCCTTATCTGATATGTGTCCCACTTCCAGATTTAATATCTAGTATTTTCCAACTACTGCATTTTTTTTCTAATTCTGTTTTTCTTCTCAGTTGAGAAAACCACATTTATGTCTAAAAAAAACAAACTAGTTTATACTTGCCATTGTTACTCTTCAGTATTTGTACTTTTAGACACCCAGTTCTTATTATAAAACAAGCTGTGTTCTATCTGCTGTAGAAATATATATTAAATCTGATTGCCTGCTAATGTCTTCTGAACAGCACCACCACCACCAAAAAAATATAAGCCTAGCTTGGATTAAAAAAAAAACAACAACAGAACAAGAAACACAAAAACCACTCCAGATGAACCATTTATATCTTATGTAAGAAACAGTATAAACCAAACTGTGTTTTGTTGCAAAACCATCCTTCCTCTTGCAGCTTCGAAGCTATTCAGAGACAAGTAGAAGTCTGAATGAAGACTTACGTAAGTCAGCTCAGTTACTTTTTCAAGTCCCTTGGTGTCATTATGTGTACAGGATTCCAGTAACGAGTGGACCTGGAATTGATTCATGTTGATACCTAAATGGGTCAAAAACAAGAGGAAAAGACGTATTATAATTACACTTTCAAAACCGCAATTTTTTCTCGCTTTTTTGGATATAGTTTAAGCATTCTAGCGCTAGTAGTTCCTCACTTGTCCATAAGCACTCACTAACAGAAATGAACTATTATACATTCATAATTTAAGCCATACATCAGCTGAGAGGGAGAACTTTAAAAACAGAAAATTGGCATTTTCAGAAATGTAAGCATCAACTGATGTGAACATTTAAAAAAATCTCAATGCTGGCTCTTTTAAGCATCCTGCATATGACGGGAATGACCTTGTGCCAATTGCTTGACACTGTTTATATTGTCAGAGCGTTGCAACGCTGCTGCCTGGCAGAACTTGAGAAATCTGTGCCTGGAGGTATGTGAAAATGTCCGCAAGCCTCTGAGATTTTCCCTTTCAGAACGTATCATAATACCTGTTCAGTATCTGCCCAAATACAATTCTAGACTTGACCTCTAGGAGTAATAAGAAAATTAGTTCCCATTTAAATCAAGGACAAAACTTACAGAAGTATCAATACTATACATTTTCAAGCAATTTCCAGATCTTCATTTTTTTTGAGAACCCCACAAATAATTGTAGATGTAGGCATTGTACTTTAGAGTTGCTTTTCTCAAGACTGATAGTAAAAAAAAGTGAAACAAAGGGCAGCTAAGAATTAGACAAAAGAAGAAAAACTCAACAGATACTGAGAGTACATCCTGTCATTTTTCCAGATTTAGTTCTCCATTGTCTTTATAAGGGAGATGCAAAATTACGTGTTTGTTACTATTAATTAACTTGGTATGACATAGCCACTAATACCAAATGCCTGACTGTGTGTTTCAGGAGGGAAAACAAATATCTGTGATGCCCTTAGGGCTGTTCTGGCATTAGACTGCTGCAAGCAAGTGGGATGCAGAAGGGAAGGATTAAAGAGAAAACAAGCAGTGTCTGAAACTAGCTCAAATGGTACTCTGGTAAAAAGACTGATGAGAAGCTCCCTTGAAATTGATTCTTTTTTTTTAGTGGCTGTTTGCATTACAACATGTATGCTAATTATTTGCATGATTTCTTTGGAAGCTCAACACTCACTCAAAAAGAAATACCTAAAGAAATAACTTTCTGCTTTGCGATCATTCCCTTCCATTTGAAAAGTAATAAATAACTGGATGTGCTTTCACTTGCCTCTTGGTTTCTGGGCTTTCCCATTTGTTGTGCTTCTTTGATGAAGACACAAATTCACAGTACATCTGGAAGCAGGTTTCATCTGAGTTAGTCTTTTTCTACTGCCTATCACCTGTTTGTGCCCCTCTGCTGGGACCTGAAAGCAATATGCTGCTATATCACTCATGCTATGTTAAAAATGTACAGTCTGTGCCATATGCTCACAATGAGTCTGTTACTGACAGCATATTCTCTGATAATAAGAGCTCATTATTTTAAACTACCTGCATGTAAGTTGTTCTGTTCTTTATAAAGCTATAAAATCCTAAGGAATCAAGAGCTTACAACATCTTAGCAGCCATCCTGAGATTTACTATGTGTCTTCCCAGAAACGTGCCCAAAATATCTGGTATTTGCAGCTCCTAGTAGAGTGGAAATCTGTTCGGATTCTACTACAGCTCCACCTTCATTCCTTACATAAGCTTTTCAGATGACACTGCCCTCTTGCAGTTTTTCATTCCTATTTCTCCGCTCTTGCATTAACAAACCCTTAGTCACCTACTCATAAACAGCTCATAACATCTTTATTCAAGCAAGAAAATCAGGAATAACTAAAAAAAAAAAAAAAAAAAAAAAAAAATCCCTTTTCCTTGCCCTCTCAACTTGGACTGTAAATGTAGGATAAAAGTTTTTAACAACCACAATTTTTTTTTTTATTTAAACAAAATGAAGAAATGAAACTTATATTTGATAGTGCTCACATCTTGTATTCCGATAACAGTCTATATTGAAAGTCAAGATTTTCTGTATTTTAATATTTAATTTTTGCATGCACATAATATGTACATATTTTCAATATTAAAACTTCTTCAGTTCTCATCTTAGTATTTTGGGTTGAATAAAAAAGAAATATAGTAAGTCTCCTATTTGAGACTTTTTAAAAAATGTGAAAAATGTGGAAAAGTGGGACTTTTTTATTAAGTAGAGCTAGAGCATGAAATACTCAAAGTGTATATGCATGCTTGAAGTATAATGAGATTGCTTTAGAAATTATCTTTAATTTCCTTTAGAGCAGGAGGCAAGATGTATGGAATGATCTGAAAGGTCACATAAGGTACTTCAAAAAAAATAAGATGTAAATATACATTTCTTTCATGAAACTGCTTATTACGATCATGGCTTTAGAGTTTAGTTCTCAGGCAACTGATTTTGCGTGCACAAGCAAAACAAAAGCTTATCCTATCCTCCCTTTCTCTTTCCATTGAGATTACGACTGTAATTTTATTAAGATTTTTCTTTTCATCTGTCCATTACAAACTCAACAACATGCATCATACAAAAAGTTCAAGCTAAAGCCTAGGTGAATGTCAGCCACTATCACCACGGTAATGGTTCTGCATTAAGTTAATACACTGTAAGACACAGCTGTATCTTCTTCTGAAAATAATTTGAGTAGTTAATATTTACAGAATATCCAGCATTTACTGGAACTGCTTTCTAGCAGTTTAATTAGAAAGCTCTACCATCCCTTCTAGAATAAGAATATCACACAGCAAAGAAACTGCCCAACTCTTTCAATTCAATTCTCTGATATTTCATGTATCACATTATAAAGAATCTTTGTATATAATCAATCTTCCTCTTAATTGTTGAGAAATTTCTAGATTCTGTACTTCCAATTGGAAGACTTTAGAGAGTTTTATAACTCTCTTGCTATCATAGTTAGAAAACATACCTTCTGACATGAAAAAGACCGATATACTAAGCATAAACTGCAATAATTCATCTTTCCCAGAACTGAAAATATGGGACTTGCAGGAGATACTAAGTGCTAGTACTCATTTGAGCAACTCTAAGCTTGTGAATTTAGTCAACAGAACAGCCACTTAAGAAATCCTTAAAGGACTGTTACAGCAGGAAGCTTCATCAAACAATTACTTTTGTACCATTAAAAATACCTTAAAATAATCACATAAAGAACTCACTAGAATGGACATGATCTGCCTAAGTAAGACAGCATTTCAGACAGTTGCATACAACTACTCCTCCCATAGAAATTAACAAGTAATGCTAATTATTTCTTCTATGATTTTTAAGGTAAATTTTCTGTACTATCTAATGAGTTCCTAGACTTAGGAAAACATTCAGACATCACATGAGCATGTTCTTAAAATTCCACATGTGCTTAGCTCTTTCATTTTCAACTTTGTTGAACAAAAATCTCAAATACCTTCACTACAAATTGATACATCTTGATCTGGGGATGCTCTAAATCATGCTGAAAAGATGGGTGTTTTGACTCTCTCCATCTTATGTTCCACCCAAAAAAAAGAACCTTTGATTCCAAATGAGTATATCAACAAAGGTATCTCGCTACTGATGCTCTTTAAGCAATGTTTGATATATTTCCCCATTAGAATTAAATACAGTAAAAGAAAGAGGTTGCTAGCAAAGTTTGGAAGATAACTTTCCATATGCAAACCTGCTACCTTCAACTGTCCATCAATTAGCATATCATAATGAAACTGCAATTTCTAAGTTATTCAGTAAGAAAATTACCGGAAGAACTTGTTCTGCCCATACCTAAGCCAATTACACATTGGTAAAGATGATGCTTCGTAGAGAGAACTGCAGTAATTACTTATGAGGGGCCTGTGACGGCTTCTTTTCTCTTATCGTGGAGAGTGTTGATCTTACACTCTGGCCCTGATTCAACAAAGCACTTAAGCATAGAACAGTTGTGTTAACTTCAGTAGTTAAGAGCAGCTAATGGATCAGGCAAGAAAGTTTAGTAACCAACAGGATCAAGACATTAATGACCATATAAACTACAGTTAAAAGATGGTCTTGAACATATCTTTGACTGTCTTAGATCAAAAGGAAGAAGGAAATATGATGAAATTAAATAATTCCCCTCCTGGACTGTATGCCTTGCAGTATTACTGCTATAAAAATAGGCTACAGCAAAGTTTAACCAGACTGAGTAAAGATTTTATATTTAATATCACAGCACAGCACAGAGTCTGCTCAGGGCACATGAAACACATTTCAACTAGCTTGACTGTTTCTAGAGTAAAATTATAGTAAGGCTTTGGGGAGGTCTGTATAAATACTTTATCTAACAGGATACCGCAACAAAATATTAAGGACAACATTCAGGACATAAATTACTTATTTTAAATGATGAAACTGTGCTATGGTAAATGTTAAACAGTGAAATGGTAAATGGAAAAATAATCTCTTAAGTACCTGAAGTTGTGTGCAACTCAAAGAATTCTGTAAGAAACAGGAATAAGTAAGTTGCTCCTGTAACCCATAATACCCCTTTAAAACTGTGGAAATAGTTCAATAAATCACTGCTTCCAAGCCACCATTCTGGCACACGGATATATGGCAATGTCCATTCTGCAGCACAATTTGCCCGTATCTCCACACCAAGAATTATTATCCAATATTTGGGATACCATATTATGAAGCGTCTTCGCTCTCTCAGATCTTCATTCCTCTGTTTATCAGGTCATCATTCTCAATGGAAAAAAAAAGTTATAATATCTACCATTTTTTAAAAGCACTTTTTCTAGTAAAACTCAATTGCTGGAAATGTCCTGAAAAAATACATGGGAAAGGCCTAAATGTGGGAAGAAAACAAAAAAGTGAATAATTGAAGCACTGTTATTTAACACTAGTTGCTTCAGTTTCGAAGACATAATTATTACAAAGCTATCCATTCAGTACTTATTACATGACAGTGTAATACCGTAACAATAGAATGACTGAAAAACAGTTTGGGAGGGCATGCTTCAGTGTACTTCGGAGAAGCAAAACATGATCTTAATCACTACTTGATCATAACACTTATTTTCTCATATGTTGGTTTACAAGCTATTCTATGCTTCTATGAGTAATGGAATTTCTTGTTAACATTTGAAACCTGAAGCTAATGACAGGGCAAGAAATAATAAAGGGATAAGTGTTTTATTTAGCTTATGGTAGATAAGTAAATGCAAAGTGAAGAGTCAAACAATCTTAGGATAGATAGGGAAACAGAATGTACCTGTATATAAGCAACTATAAAATTCTGTATTGATGAACTAATGTGTGTTCCCCTGTAAAAACTATGCTGCTGAAGTGCTCTATCTCAGTCATTTTAGCTAAGCTTTCCTAGAAGACTAAAAAGAAAACAGCTCTGGCTCCTTTAGCTGCCTGCGTATTGATTCACCCAGTAGTAAAAATAAATAAATAAATAAAATCCAAAATGTCAAATATTTGTCTATGAAATTCACGGTATTCATGTGAACTCTGAGAAAAAGAACTTTTTAGTGATCACCTATTCAAGCAGTACGATTAAAATAAACACTAAAATGCTCAGTTGACATTTAAACTTCATTCAATAAACAGTTATTAACAAGGCAAAATGTACGGTTTCCTGCTCTTATATAGAATATAAGCAGTATCATTTAAATAGCAAAGATTTTGTTTCTTACATTATGCCATTTAATACAAACTTTCTTTCTACAGAACACATTCCTTGCATAACACATTAATAATCCTTTCCAAAAAATGATATTAAAAATTAGTCTGTAATTTAAAGGTGGGCTTGAGCCACAGTATTTGTGCCCATATTTAGGCTTACGATTTAAAGGTTCAAGGTTTAAGGATGTTTGTATTGAAAGATTTAAATCTGAGATCATCTTTATTCTGGATTACTTCTACTCCCACTGCCTTTCCCACACACAACACCCTATGTAAACTAAGTTCAACAACATCTCATTCTGGTTTTCTATTACAAGGAAATCTGCCTCATGTAAACTCCAATTCTCATAATAGCTGCTCACAGCCTGAATAAAAGCTTCCTACATTGCTCCTTCATAGCCAGATATTCTAATAATTCAAAAACAGAATTTATTGAAGAAGTTATAAACAAGTCCAAGGCTTGCTATTATTCCACACCTATGGAAAAGCCTTCTGTTTAACTCTGACAAATCCAGACCGTAATGTAGGTGAAGAGGCTATACAGAGGGTAGGGAACCTGGGAGTTCTTCCCAGCTCCAGAGGCCAGGCACACATCCACCTTAACCATAAAGCCTCTGTGGGAGGAGATGCAGACGTGCACCTATTACTGCTTTCTCATACCTTATGCTAAGAAAAAAATGGACAAGTGGGTTGTTTGCATGTACAATGCATGCAAAATTCTCCCAAAGTTCCTAAACTGGCCATTCATGGTGTGTGCATCATGGTATGCCACACCAGAAACTTAGGTGTGCTGAGAAAACGCTTACAGGCAGTTATTAATCCACAGTGAATAAAAGGTATCTTGATAAAGCTCAGTACCCCAGGAAATTTTTACTTGCAATAGGAATGGAAGGATTGCTCCAGGTATAATTGTCTAAAGATGTAAGAAAGATTTACAAACAGGCTGGGGATACCATTTTTGAAAACATATTTTCTACTGAAAAGTTAAAAGTCAGCTAGGAATTTGTTTTGTTTATTAGCTGGACAGTTAAATTTTTTCAAAGCCTTGAAGTGAGTTAGGTCTGATAAATAATTTCCCAACTTGATATTGAATGTGTCTGAAGTCTGATTGCACATCTATCCATCTTTGGATTGTACTTATATTTCTGTTTGATCTTTTAATGTAAGTTCAAAAGAAATCAAATTTGTATTCAGTTAGTAAGTTAAGAATAAAAAGGGGACTTACATTTTCACAATTACTGAAGGAATTCTAGAGAATGAAAGAGGTCATACTGAGGGCTCGTGAACATTGTACACTGTGTGAATATTAATATGTCATACCATATGAGTTAACCAGACAAAATGTTAGTACTAGTTTAATGTAGTATGGTACAGCCACTCTCTGCCTTCAAGAAGACATCAATGGGTATCAGCTAAGCAAAATCACTCTTCCATGCTCTGCGCTGCCTTTGCTCTGTTACCACAATAGGTAATTCTAATTTGGTTTGTTATTTGATTTCCTGGCAAACTTTGAACGAAGTCCAATTACATTCCTTGGGACTTATCACTGGAAAAACTTTCCCCTAAGTCTCTCACACCAAGAGCTTTAACCACACCACACACCCTGAGAGGTATGGTGGTTTGGAAGCTAGTGAAAGGCAATCATTAGTGGTTTTTTGTTGTGTCTGTGAAAACATGAAGCAAGGCGGTAAAGTGTGACATTCAAAAATCTCCCTAATATTGCAGGGGAGATAGCTCTGAGGTTGCAAATATGATTTTAAAACTTTACCACTTGTCTAACTAATACATTGCTTACTATTTGAGAAGTTGTCCATTATCTCCTCTACTATTTGCAGTATTTGTTGATGTACCATTATCTCTTCAAATCTGGACATAAACCAAATGCAAACTACCCATTTTTAGCCTGTTAATTCTCTTCTAGGAAGCAGAAAAGTCAGAGTTCTTAAAAATCGGCATTAGGATAACAAAAATTTTATTCCTAGAATTAGATTAGGCCTATGTGAGACAACGTTAGGTAGGAGCAGGAATCACTCAGAGAATATTTCTGACAGGATACTCTTTTAACTCTGGAATAACATCCCACTAGAGTTATAGCTGATAGCATTACATACTTCACTAGGAAGGAGGCTGAGGAAGCCCACAGGATACAGGCATCTGAGTCAGCTGTAGCTCACATGGAAAAGTAAAATTATGCAGTATCTCCTGGTGAACTGCTGAACAGTTGATCCAGTCAAAGATTCCTGTGCCCGGGGACAACTTTATTAAATACAACTGAGCATTATGTATACTCCCCATTCAACCTCTGCTGAGCCAGTAGATTCACTCGGAAAGATGAAACACATTAGTGTATACATTGCTTTAACTAACAGTGAGATCTTTTTGGCAGAACCATCTGGACCACAGTGATGCTTTCAAGTACAAATATATTGCAGCTTAAATACATGATTAGAAAATGGTGAGCTGTTAAACACAGGTCTTTCGATATAACAGTATCAAACTAAGTAATTACTTTTTAGAAACTACTGTTGAATCCTTTCCAATAACAACTAGAAACTACAAATCCAATAACAACTAGAAACTACAACTGTCATTGAAGGGTTTCATTAACTTCAATGGCACTAGCTGTGTTAGAAAGGACCACAGGATAACACGGAGAAACCTTTATATTACTTTAAAACTACTATATGAAATACCTTATTGCAAACAAAATCAGCACACACAGTCACTTCATTTATCTTCCTGAACTAAGTGAAAGTTAATTTTGTTTTCCTAAGATATGGTTTTAAAAGCATTTGTGTCAGCTTTCTGTTTGCTTTGCCTTGCCTTGCATTTTATTCTTCCCTGTAATTTAATTCATTATTCTTATTTGGTTGATTTACCAGACAATGGAGGATTCTTTGCCTCTCCCTGTTTTAAGTGTTTTTTTTTTTTTCCTCTGCTTTAGCGTTTACCAGAAACACAAAGAAAGAAGCCTGAAGCCAAGTTTTAATGCATTTTAAATATTTGTCTTTTTAAGCAAAACCAAGGGGTATATATATTGATTTTAAATATCTAGAAGTACTTCAAATGTTTAATTTAAACACAAAGACATAAATGCCAATAGACTTTATTCAAAGACAAGTGAACAAAACTAAATCTTTACCTGAGCAGCGACAGTTGAATTATTCTCTAAGAACAAGCACTAAGGAAACAGTAGTGAAAACCATGCAGTGTGTTAAAAAATACTGTTGTGATACGTTGCTCTGAGAAGGAATCATCATAATAAATTACATTCTAGTATTTTCATGTATGAGAATTATAACAGCAAATGATGAGGACTGAAGCAGTGAATTCATAAAGAATAAAAGTTTTTTTCTCCTTTAGTCTATATTTCTTATTTTCATATCCTAAAAATATGTAACCATGCAATAACCTGAAGACCACTCAGCTGAGGTCCAAAACCTCAGCTCTCTGGTTGCCAAACCATTATGGAACAGAGGAAACATAAGATTATTTTTGTTTTCACAACTTCAGTCTTGATTGCTGCCCAAGATACCAAGGATCTTAATTATTAAGTAGCTAGTCCTTTTAAAGCAAGGTTTTCAAAGTGCACCAGTAGTTCGTAATGGGTGGTACTCTGTGACTCCAGCACCAAGGAGCTAAAAGGGAGTTCTTTAAATTGGTTCCACTACTTGACATAAATAGCACATAATTTTTAATTTCACATAGTCAAGATGGCCAAAAAATCTGGCCACAAGAAAGTTCCCCTTTTCATTTATAAAAGCAGAATTCATGCTGTTTAAGGAATGTACTGTGTTTCTCTAATCCCAGGCCTAAGTCAGAGGCAGCAAATGAAAGACATTTTCTTCTTTCAGAAAGAAATCATTGTATACTATAATTACAATACACTTTTGTGATGACTGCCTAGTAAAATTATGTGCATTTGCTAAGCACCTTGTACCGCCTGAAGTGTGCCGTTATTCTTGCTAGGATACCTCCTGAAGTAAAGTTATTATTGCCATCATACCAAAGCATTCAGACTGAAAGACTATTTCAAAAAGGTATTTCTTTTAATGAAAAGTTCAGATCCTACATTCCATTCATGTCTCATGCTTACTGAAGCTAAAAGGACTTATGAAATCACACTTGAAGAACTGGCCTATATGAGTCTTTCCAAGGTATCAAATTGCAGTACATTATGATACATAAATATGGAAATAGGATCTTCCATCCCAACTTTAACTCTAGCACATTATTCAGTTCAACTTACAAGCAGTTGCTTCTTTAATGCATAAAATAAAGCCAGCTTAGTAATAGTTTGCAACATCCCCTCTATTTCATTTCTTGTACATTCAAGTTAATTCTATTCAGAGGGATATTAAAAAACGAAGGTTTTCTTTCACTGGCTTCCTAGAGGCACATCTGCAAACAACACCAAGGATTACATCTCCTTCACAGTAATGGTAGAACTATGTTTGAGTGTCAGGAAACATCACCAAGCCTTCTGGAAATCCTAAGGAGCATTGCACTGTTAGATGGCCTCAGCAGCCTGGTGTTCATAAAGGACAAATTCTGGAAACAATAACATTTGTTATAGGATCTTACAGATCGGTCTGAACAACTTAATTTACCTTTTAAGCTACTTCTGTTTTGAGCAGATCAAAACAATAACATTTGTTATAGGATCTTACAGATCGGTCTGAACAACTTAATTTACCTTTTAAGCTACTTCTGTTTTGAGCAGATCATTGGATCAGATGACCTTGAGAGATTCCTACAAGCCCAAATTGTTCTATGATTCCATTCTGTCTTTTTTAGACAGAGTAAAGTTTTTCAAATTCAAACACAAAATGATTTCTAAGGTAGAAAATGGGACAATGAAAATAAAAAAAAAAAAAATCTAACCTTAGGAACATGTTTGTGTTTCTTAAGTGCTATGAGACCACCAGATATCCATACAGGTCTTTCCTTCTGATTGTTTCTGTAATTTGTGGTATGGGAAACAGTATGAAACTCTTTATATAGGTGTCTTGGTTTTGGACAGAATTAAAAAAATAATGAGGTTTAATGATACTAGCAGCTATTCCTGCAGAAAATGAGTAATATTACTCTTACAAAGTGAAACATTTGTTTTAGTAAATTTTAAAGCTTTCCATACAGCTAAAAGACGCTTTATCATACTCAACACGCTGGTTTAAATGTTTTCATCTTAAAAAACTCTAAAATCCAAACAACATATTTGTATCATCATCACTGCAATCATCTCTGTTTAGGACCATTAAATATTTTGCAGAAAGTACTGAAAACCTTTATAAGCAAACAAGACAAAGCAAAGATTGCTACAAACAATTGAAATTTTACTTAATTTACAAATGTCCATCATATTCAACCTTCATATTTGTATTTCTTGAATTATTTCTTATGTCACGGGAACTCTCAACATTATCAAGATAAATACTTCCCAGGGTTTAATGATATTTTCATAATAGCTACTTGTTTTAAGGTCACACATCGTATTTTAGGACTGTAAAAAGACTGTATTTCTGCTGGGGAAAAAAAAAAAAAAAAAAAAAGGATCATGGCTTTCAATAGTAAAACTGAATAGGATAATCTGAGTTGAAAGGAATCCACAAAGTCCAACTCCTGGCTCTACACAGTACTATTCAAAATTTAAAACCTATATCTAGAAGCATTGTCCAACCTCTTCAACTCTAGCAGCTTGGTACTGCGACCACTGCTCTGAGGCACCTGGTCCACTGTCTGATCACTTTTCTAGTAATGTACAAAATAATCAATAGGGACTCCTGCTTGCTTTCATCCATCATGCAGGATACAGAGGTCAGTTACTTGTCAGGAAGGATTTGAACTTTGATTGCCTATCAGCAAACAACCTAGACATCATATCATACAACAGGCCGAGGTAAAGTCTCAGTATTTCAACTATTACAGTTGCTGCAATCACATACCTCCTACAAATCCATAAACACAACTAGAGACAGTGAAGTTCATAAAGGACAAGGAAGTGTGAGTAGAGTTCCAAACTCAGCTGGTTCTTGTGACTACTGTCTTTCAAAATGACAAGATACAGCAAATATGCTCCTTCTGCTGCACTCACAAGCACAATGAAAAAAATTTGCTCTGCAGCACATCCTCACTAGTAAATTTTCAGTCAGTATCTCAACCGGGGACTACCTCAACTCCAAATCCCTGTCAGAGCTCATGGAAGTTGCTATCTTCTAAGAAGGTAATTGCTTGTATTTCAGTTTCACATGAGGCAATGGCTCCCGCTGAGTTAATGAATTTGCTGTCACTTAGAACACATATTTTTGTTGAAAAAAAAAGAAAAAAAGAAAATTTGACAAACTTCCATATTCTGCCCCTATCACACACATTTGCTATCACTGGTTGTCCCCCTGGTATTACTGGATGTACAGTGATTCAGATGAGAATCTGTACAATAAGCAACTCAAGAACTCAGCTAGAACATTCCTCACAATTCAAGTGAAAACAAGAGGAAGTATGCTGTAGTAGGTGCACGGCAACAGAAGTAAAATTATGTCATTTCTAAATGACGTGTGACACATCTGTATCTGATAATCTGCAGTGGTGGGGATTACACTACTTCAAAACAATTAATTCTAAACAGTAAAAACTTTCCTAAATTCCTTTTATCCATTAACTCATCTTAACAATGTAATTCTCTCTGCAAGTAATGCCTCTTATTTATTTCCATGGAAACTACAACAGCTACAAAGAGCATAATAACACTGATAGAGCAAATTCTCAGCTACAAAATACTATTTTTCAACAAAGTCACCACCACTAGCTATGAACTTCGTCAGTGATGAATAAAGGCTGCTTGTCATGTCACACTTATAAAAATCTTCATGGTCTTCCAGAACATGGCTTGTTATTCATGTTGCGGCTGCTAGTGCTGACATGAACCACCCACTACCTCACTGTGCTCACATCCACTGTTTGCTCCCCATAAACATTCAGCAAGTGTCAGTAAATGTCAATAGGTGCCATTTTTCCTTCATGGAAGAATTTAATTCCACTCCTTTGTTTCATCCACGCTTCCATGTCAGATACTAATTTGGCAGACCGCACTTCTACTGCCACCTATCACATGACAGCAACATGTTATGGAATACTGTCTGCAAAGTTCAGTCTCTACTGCCCTACCACCAACATCTGCCTCGAACATCATGGGCCAACATAATAAAAGAGAAGCCATTACTTTCAGACTTTGTATTACAAGAATGCTGATAAACTTTTTTCTTTTTATATACATTTATGGTCTTTAACACAAATATAACTTTCAGGTATGTGACACAATGGGAAACAACTCCAGATTTTGATGTCAACATTTGGACATTTGCAGTGCAATGTCTACTTATAAGCTTGATAGCTAATTTACCATTACAATTGGAGAAGAACTAGTTCAAGATACCTACTTTGAATCGAGACACTTTCTTTTTTTTAGTTCAATACTGAACAGAGAGATATGAGGCAGTTCAATACTGTTCCCAGAGAGATACGAGGCAACTCTAGGTTTTCTACATACGAGTTGTTAAGTCTGAACTGATCATCTAGGTCCCCTTAGTACTCAGTAAGGAACACAGGCAACTACAGAGGATCATTTAGCTGCTGTATGGGATCAGTTGCTTCAAAAGTCATCTGCTTTTCTGACTATAAAAGCAGATGAAACAACTTGTTGACAACCTGCTTTCAGAAGGATAAATTTTGAGGCTACCGATATAAAGCTCCATATACATAAATCTCACTTTGGATAACTGAAAGCATATTATTACATAAACTTACTATTCATAATTAAAAATGCCTCAATTTTTATTCGAGCTTTAAATTATCTTGGCTTTCCATAAAGTTAAGCAAAATTTAACTTATAATGGGAAAATCTATAAAACAGAAACATACTCTAGAAAGGGACAGACAAAGTGTGTACATAGTTGGGTTGCATTACTGCTTTATATGTAAATGCTTCAAGTTAAAACACTAGTAGTGTGGGTGTATCTTCAAATAAAAGCATATGACACTGCTATGGCTAAGCTAGAGCAATGTAGAAAAATTATATGCTTCTAGAGGAGAAGAAAGGAAAATCCCTTTGTTTTTCATTTCTAAATCTGATTAGATACTTAAAATGTACAGTATTTTCTTTCAGTCTGAACGACTTAGACAAAATCATCACTAGATTTTCTGGAGAAAAAAAAAAAAAGGTGCAAATAGCCTAGCAGACAACCAATGTACAGATTTTTGCTGTGGTTGTGGCAAACTCTTTTTCCTGTTCTAATTCAAAGTGACTGATAAAGCTTGGCATCAAGCCTGTTATGACCCTCACATAACCATTGTAGCTCTAAATTTTGTGGTTCAGACTGTAGTTTAGTTTTTGCGACATCAGTACATGATTTCCACACAGACTCATTTTCTGACTCATTTCTCAACTGACAAAGTCCAAGAAGCCATGCTGTAACAGCATCCAAAGGAGCATCACATGAGAACAGTGCACACTTGAGATCCCTTGACCACATTCCAGGGAGACTACATTCCTAGTCACAAAAGTTATGTGACATAAGGACAAATTCTTATTACTTATTTAACATTTACAAGAAGAAATTTCTTCTGAATCAAAAGTCATTTCAGCTCTGAGAAGATTCAGTACTCCAACATGACGGATCACAATTTTTGCATAGCTGACACATAATTTCTTTCTGCCTGACAAAACAAGAGGCAATGTTTCAGGCTAACGTGAAGGTGAAGGGATAGAGGGGTGGATGTTGTATTTGACTTCAAATAATTGAATGAGGCTTGGTATCTTATAACAATGTTCTACAACTGTGAGACAGGTTAGGAGAGTTCCTCCTTAGAAAAACAGTGAAACAAAAATCTGACAAACCTGTCTTCTTCCAGTAGACTTTAACCTGAAGTTGATTGTCCTGATAGAAAGGAGTTCCAATTTTAAGAAAACGAGTGGGTTTTCTTCTTTGAAAAGTTGGGTAAAGATCTACCACTCCTTTTGGAGGTTTCCCAGCAGATGCCTGCTCATCTGCAGCACACAGAAAAACAAAGAAATTATTTATTTAATACAGTGCTGTCTAATGACTATGCAATCAATGTTCAAATTCAGAAAAAATAACAAACCTACTTTATTTTAATATCTTATCTACATGAAATTATTATAACTATAAAAAACAAATGATCCATATAGCCGAAAAACATATTTTGTTTCAAATTACATAAATTTAGAGACAGAAAAAAGACACACGAATGCTAATATGAAAACGCTCTCTAAATTTTCAAAAGAATCATAAGTAAAGGGAGTGTATTTACATTCCCAGGAATAAGAGAAGTTAACATTCTGACTTTTTCAACAAGCACAGTATCTAGCTGTATTTCCATGTAATCATTCATCATCTTTATATTTGCAAAGAATTTGAATATAGCCAAAAACCTGAGGACAGGACTGAGTGTAACCCACAGAGGCTGCATGTGGTTATTACATCAAAGTAAACACAGTCTTTTGGTACGGTATATGAGAACACTGTGGTCAGATTAAAGATCTTTTCTGCCTGCTTTCCTGTCTCCAACAGTGAACAGTGAATGCTTAGGAAAACATTGTACGAGCAGAATGAACTTTGAGCAAATCCCTTGATATGTGTGCCTAGCTTCCAAAAAGCAATGGTAATGCGATGTCCTTCATCAAGCTCTTCATGTGGTAACAGTTTATGAACATTTAGCGGTGTTGTCAGTATTTAGAACAATTGAGTACTCCTGAATGTTTTCAGTTTAAGAGGCAGTAGTGTGGATTCAAAATGCATTTCATTGCACACTGTCAAAGTATTTGAGTCAGATTAACAAAAAAAAACCAAACCTGTATTTAATTCAATATTACATCTAAGTGAAAAACGAAGATTCCAATTATTAGGAAGTGGCAAATTATTAGCTGTATACTTGAGAGAAAGAGAGAAAGACTCAAGTTTCAGCAATCACCATGAGTAACGTGAACTTGAATATGGCACCCTACGTGTAACTTCAGCTAAAACTCTGAATCGCTTTTTGGACAAATTTTACTTTTTCAATCTTTTGCTTTATCTGATACATTTTTACTTTTTTACTTGCTTCTTCCACATTGAAGTAAATCTACCAGATTCATATTTGTTCTTTCACCAGGTAATCACAGTGTTTATGGTGTCTGACAGGAAATCACAAAGTGATAGAGCAAAGTACAAACACGAACGTCTCAGGTATATCTCAACATAAAGTATTTTAATTTAACCAAATTTGTATTTCGCTGTTTTCTCACCAATTCCAGAACAAGAAAACTGATTTAAACTATATACTACATACACTGATCAAGAGAGAGAGAATCTTGCTGCATTTCCCATAAGTGAGGCACATGAATACAGTGAGGCAAGATATTTTTGAGACTGAGGAAAGATAACGCCAGAGGGCCGGGGTCAAAGCTCGCAGAAGTCTGCAGGACTAAATTACTTCAGTGGATTATAGACTGATTCTATTCTGACAACATGAACAGCCACCTAAAAAAAGACCTTAATTCCACAGTGAGTTGAGCAATTGACAGTGGGACTCCAGCAAAATTGGAATAGTGCTTCTGGAACTACTTCCCAAAGGCCAAAAAATTCCCCAAATGATGAAGGGGCATGAATGTCCTGTCCTAGATAATATTTCAGGCAATTATTTTTTCATCTTTCTCCATCTGCTTCTGAGTATTATCAAAAATACCTCAAGCAGAAGTGGTTCTAACTAGCTAACTTCAGTGAGAGTCAGAAGATTAATTCAAATCTATTTGCATCTCCTTCAGGGGTATTTGCTTTTCCATATAAACCATAATGTAGCCATTTTTAGAATAGGTCCAAACATACTTCTCAGTAGAATGCTCTGTTGACTAAAATGTGTGGTATCACCAGTTGGAACTCAAATAATCTCCAATTCTTTCTTCCATGGCTTTAACAGAAAGTACGTTCAGATTTCTCTGTATGGTTATTATTGAAGTACTCTCTTGTAAAACAAACATGCGTTTTCAAGTTTTCACAGGTACAGATTTGCAGTTAAAAAGAAAATACTGCTAAATGGATGGTCATACTCTGAATATAACATTCACACTCTTGAGGTACATTTGCAATCAAAAATACGCTGAATGTACTATTAATTCGACAGCAGCCATTTAAACTTTTAGTTGAAAAGGTCAGTAAAGTGAAATAAAGCACAAAAAATTATGTAAATAATAAACTTTTACAGAAACTACTGATAGACTTTTATTAAGTAAAAGGGGCAAGGAGAGGGTAGATTATCCAAGGAAAGTTATTCAAGGGACTTTAAACCCTGATGGTAGGGAAGAGGTAATACTGGCGCGGACATAAAACAATGAAAACACCAGTCATTAGTGGTAGATAAATGCCACTTGGTAGAGGACTTAGAGGACTATAATGTGGTAAGTTACAGGTGATCTGCATCAGATTCAGAAAAAAAAGTGTTTGGGAGAGAGAAAATTGAAATTAAAGTGCTCCTCTCTCTGCACAAACCTTTTATTGACATATCAGCAATACCATAGAGAATTGATACAGCACCATCCAAGAAACAGTTTCTTATCGTAAAGAAGAAGTAAGGAATGACATCTACATAGGCAAAGTCCAAGCTCAGTTATACCAGCGTCAGTTTAGAGGGACTGCATTATGCAGAAAGTCTTCATTTAATATCGTTTTGAAAGACTATAACCTAACATCAGGTCTAATAATAAAGCCTGATGAACATCAGTTGATTAATTAGTCTTGCTTCTGAGAGGGGAAAATTTAGAAGGCTATTCTCATAGTAAAATGAGGGAAAGAAATTTAATAGCTTCCAGAAAGCTCTGCCTCAGATTCACATGAAGTTCAGGCTACCCAGCCTACTCCTGGGACATTATTTCCACATAAAGTAGACTCAGTTACACGTTCTTTCTTGGAGCTGTAATTTAATCTGGCAAAATAACAGTAGTTTGATATCATGCATGTTCCTGAAAACTAGGTCATTTTTGTGGGCAATGACAGAAAACACAGGTACAATCAAGGTGAGCCAGAGGAAAGGCAGAATTTCTGTATTCACTCACATAGTACTTCAGCAAGGATTTAACATACGTAAGCTTGCCTTATGTCCACTCTGTGCAGATTCAAGCTCATTTTCTGTTATGACTTCAAGAAAAGGCAGTACATTCAAGATACCAAAGTTTGGCCCTTTGCTGTCTCTAAAATGGCCCAACAAGGTAGTAAAAGTGAGCTTAATATGGAGAGAGAGAGGAAGGAAATGGATCTTTAAGTCTGTTTTATCTTACTGATACATTAAAACAGGAAGCAACTGTAGATGTGGAGGTCTGTCCTAGGTAGCAATTAATTAACATATTTTATACACACCCAAACAGAATATACATGCAGAAGGTCCAGTAAAAAATAGTCATTGGTTAGTTAGATGAGGCTACTTAGGGTGAACGCAATGATATGAAAATGGTGCCAAATAAACATTGTTTGTACTTTAAAATCAAAATGTAAATGGATGGAAAATGAAACAATCAGAAAAGAATATTAGAAATGATATCTCTAGCATCTTCTTGTCAGAACTTAGCTTTATTGCTTTATTGACTAATCAGAGATGTATCAGCAGCTAAGGCAGTAACTCAGTATTGTATTGCAATTATAAAAACATTTAACTAAGACTCAGTTTACTCTCATATTTAGACACAATTTTAAATTATATTGTCATAATACAATGAGAGAAAGAAATTCAATAGCTTGCTTAATGCCACTTTGGCTGTATGCCATAATAAGGCATCATAATGGCACCTGGGATTCTTTTCCACTAACTAGAACGAAGTTGAGCCGAGCATTGCTTTACCATGTGAAGTTTCAAATATCTTAAAAAGAAATAATATGACTTCTAAGGATCTCAAGATTTTAATTTGAATTTTTGTCCTAAGTGTGCAATAATTTATTGAGAGCTCATTTATCAGGCATGAAACAATTCAGATTCTCTAATAGAAGAGTGAGGGTTTTATCTCACTTCCTACAAGGTATATATTTATATGGTCCAAGAACCTGAATTCATTGGCTAGTCAAAGTAGTCAGGATTTTGAAAAGCACTGCAAGTCAAAACCGTCCAGTTAAAAGAAAGACACAGAAATGGATTTACAGCCACCAGAAAGAAATATTGCAAGAATTTATAGATGCACTGCATTTTTAAAGTCTTAACATCACAGTGATACAAATGCCTTCAAGAAAAATAAAATAGGCAAAAATTGTTATCAAGTTTTAAATAGGAAATTTAACATTAAAAGGTTACTCAACTTCATCAAGACAAGATTACTCTGCTATCAAACAACCAGCTTAAAGAAAATAATTTAAGAAAAAATTACATAAAACATTCATATTCCAGTTAAAGAAGAGATAAAGATTTCAGGTGTCTGAACACAATTACTCACTATTATTCCTGTTGTCCTGTGTTGTGCTAAAATGAAGAGAAACCTTAGCACTTTTAAGGCGTATCTGACCCCAGCGTGTTACTGCCTGCAGTTCTACATTGTAGTTGCTGTTGGGCTGGAGTCCCTCCAGGACCACATAATTTTGGGGCTATAATAGAAAATATATGTATATGGAAGTTATAGTATTACTGAAACACACATTTGTATTAAAAGCAGGATTGTTATCTTAGGCACACTACTCTTTTGAAATTAGAAAAGAAAACTTACGTATAAATTTCAGGAGAACGAAAGTTTGCTTCTTTAAAACTGTATTTCATTGTACTCTGTTTTTCTTTGTTATTTTTCTTAGTACAAACCTTACTGACATTTACAGAATTTCAGTAATTCCTTGGCAAATACAGTCACCTACAGTTTAGGCCAAAATTAAAGTTGTTTTATATATATATATATATGTATATACACACAAAAATACTTCTTTTTTGTATGCCAAAAAAAAGTCAAAGAAATTAAAAATAATTCATCCACAATTTTCTTTGTATTAGCAAAGCAGATGACAACTTAGTCTTGGGATAGCTGGTCTGAAAACAGCTACATACAACATTCAGTACATTTGTTAATATTTCCTATAAAATGTTGTCTAAAAAAAAACAAAAACAAAAACAAACCAACCATCCAAAGAACCTTCTAATTGTTAAGGATTATTTTCCTCTATAGAATGTAAAACAGAAAATCAAAAATACAGTTTAATGGAAGTGTATGTGAGTAGAACAATCATGTTTAATAATCCATAAATACGTCCCATAATATTGCAAAGAAGAGACAAGGCTACCCAATATTTTTACACAAGTAAATATTTTTCACTATTTATAAAACTGCCTTCTAGCCCATGTCTCAGACAGAAGAACCCTTGTTTTCATTGCAATTCATTGTGCAATTGAAGTTTACACATCAATCCAGAGTAAAGATAACCTTATACTGCCACATTTAACAGCTAAGTGATTGTCAAAAGTGTTTCAAATTAGTCATGTTCACTTGTTTGTGCTGAAATATTTACTACTGACTATAACTCTAAACATTTTAGTCAAATTATTTGAGTATTTTCATATAGAAATCACTATAAAATGATTTGTATTACACTAAATCTGAACTAGTCTATTTCTAAAGGCAAAATCTGGATAAAGAAAATTTTCAATGTTCTTTTAAAAACATGATTCTTTAACCTTGTTTTATATTTTCTGTAGTTTTGACTTCTAGACTGAATATGTCTATCATATTCATTGGCAAGCAATAGCCTGAGAAGTGTCCTATGGGGGTAGTCTGAAACTCACTGCTGTACAGTTTCATACAACCCTGCAGAAGCAAAAGAACACAGGGCAGGAGTAGCATGAAAGATATTTTAAGAGTTTACCTTTCAAGTGAAATACATTTTGGATCTTTTGAATTTCTTTATATTCAAGTTCAGACCTTGTTCCCAATTACTTTAATGCTATGAAGGTCTCTAGCCAACGGCATCTGTCCTGAGAAACATAAATTCTAGTACCTAGCAAAACCCAACTCTACTCCTATCTTGCTAACGTGATTTTTAAAAACTACAAGAATGATCTAACTTTCTTTTCTGTGTACGTTCACTATGGCTTTGTCAATTTCCTATTCCAAAGTATTTTACTTGAGTAGAAACAAAGTGCCAAGTTATCATGGTTGCTGAAAAGAATCCACATTATTTCCAGAGGTGGGTATATTTCCTTTTCCCTCTTTCTCACTGTATAGCTAGTGATGCTGGCTGCAGCCTCTAGACCCTTATCCCTATCAGTTCCCATTAGAAGGGATGGGTCCACAGTGCTCATCCAGTGTAGCGTCTGCTATATCCTGAACATATCTGCTGAACATATGTACATATGTACAACTCAGAATAATATAACAAGAATACACTACACTGCTCTCATGTTATGCAGGGTTTGGTGGCTAAGGGACAGAGGGACTATTACTCGACAGCTGTCATTCATCATAGTGCAAGCGGTCAACCAGAGCCAAAATACAGTGTTAACACAGAAACGGAAACAATTTCTCACAATGCATTAATAAAAGTAATTCCAGATAATTGAGTCCAGACTTTTATTTGTGATACATTTCTATCTCTTTTAACTACTGTGCAATATGCTTAAGGAAATGACAGCAGGATTTGATACAGTCAAAAATCTCAATGGAAAGTTGCTGCTATGAAATATGTCACATCTTTGGCACAATGGACTATTTAAATGTTTGTAATTCTTTTCCTTGGGCCCCTACTGATTATTTAATAGTTATTCTATATAGTGGTGCCTCGAGTTTTGTTTACAAACTGAAAAAATAATGCAACAGATGATGTTAATGTTTCTTAAAAGAAACACCACTGTATCTTTCAGAAGTGTGGTAAAATAAACCCTGCTTTAGAGGAGAAAAAGCAATGAACTTTCCATCCATCTCTCCTGCAAAGTCTTATACTTCTCTGCATTCTAAGACAGAAGTCTACTCCTCAAGTTCAGCGAAGCAAAGGAATTGAGGCATCAAATTTGTCTGTGGGGTTGGTGATCTTAAAAATTACGGCAATTACTCTCCAAGCAGTTGAAATTATTGCAATTTATCACATTTTTGTTACTTGCACTCTATTTCATGTCAGAAATAAGTCTGAATGTTCCAGAAGTAAGACACAGCCATATTTCTGTCTCATTTGCTATTTTCCTTCTTACCCCATCAGTAATCTTCCTTCTCTTTTTTTTAGCTGGGATCACATATTTGCTATAAGTCCAGCTCCAGAAAACTTTGTAGTGGTGCACTGGGATATCAGGCTCTTCTGGAAGATCCCAAGTAATCATTACATTAACAGTTCCATCGTTGTTTGCGCTGATATTGGCAATTCTGATATTAGATGGAGCTGGTGGAGCAGATGGATCTGAAATTAAAAATAAAGTAAAATCAAATAATATTAAAAAATCTAAAGTAAAGATCATCTTAAGTAAATTAAAAATCATATTCACCTTATGTATTTACTAGTCATACAAAATCTGAGTTAAAAATTCTCTATCCATTTAAGAAAATTCAGGCAAAAACTTCTCACAGCTCAGATAGCTTTTTGCAAATTCTACAAAATCAAACTTTACTGAAATTACAATTACGCATTCACACGTAGTATTATCATTATTCTAAGTCATTGTTATGTTCACAAATGTTATAAAGTTTCATCATAATGTACTAAATTATTAGGCTTATTTCTGGCATTTACTATTGTAAACACATAGTGAATGTAAAAACTCCTAGTTCACAAGAACAGAATAAAATCTTGCAGACACTAAATATTTTTGTCTGTGTTGCCAGAGAACTGTCAGATGAGAATATATCTAGAGGCTGAATCTTTAAAATTCTTGTACTGATATCCACTATCATAGACATGTCCTAATAATAAATATAATTAAGATGTAATGAAGAACTCAAGATATGCTGCCATAGAAGTCTATAAACCTTATATATATATATGTATGTATAATAACAGCAGACTCAACCATCCCCACAACTTATTTCCTTATTCAAATTTCTGGTCAATATTAACCGAAGTGTTGTTCCTTCAATTGCCTATGTGCCAACTCTCGATTTAAGGACACCAGATAGTCAAAGGTTCCACTCCTGAACAACTTCTAAGATTGAATGTTAGGCCACTGTGTATAATATACTGGCTGAGTCATGTGAATAAGTGGAAATTTTTCATCTGAACTTTTCAAAGTCAAATCTGCTATCATCTGAGTCTCACTTTTTAATCACAATTCTCAATCTAAGTAATCTTGGAAACATTACAAAAAATGTTATCAAGAGTGAATATGGCAATATACTTCTTTCAGCAGCACTTCTGTGAAAGAACACTTCAAAAAAGTTGTCTGTTCTTTTTTTAAGTGTCTGTGTTAACCAAACATTACAGGCAAGATATAATGAAAACACACAAATCAATAAATAACTGTGTAAACAAATTAAACAGTGGAGCTCAAAAAATCAAAATATTTCAGGCATATAAGGGAAATTTGTAGTAATTAAGGCATGATGTGAAGTTGAAGCCAAGAGATAAACAATGTGATTGAGAATATCATTTTCACAAAACTTTTCTGCCAAATGAGCCACCACTTATTGCCAGAAATAAAACTGGAGGTGTGCAGAAGAGACATCATGCATTCATTTATGTTGCAGTTCACCTGAATCTTCTCCTAATGGTTAATGAGCTGTTAAATGAACTTTCCAGACATACTAAGTTCATCAGATAATCCCTATGACTAATGGTCTCATTGAAAAATTCCATCATTTAGGTCATGCAAACTGACACATTCAGGGTTAATAAAGACAGCATTTCCTTTTCAAAGATCAGCAGATGTGAAATAATGGCTTATTCCACTTATTTAAAAGGAGTCTACATTAAATAACAATAGATGCTTCTGTTTCCTCATGTGTGCCATTTTAGTTAGATAGCAAAGAATGGTCCTGTTTCTCACGCTGGCCATAACTGACATAAACCCCCATGAGTTTAAGAATTCTGGAAATTTAACTTCATTTCATTTTCCTAATTCCTTATTTCTTCTTTTTTCTTTTTTTTTTTTTTTCTTTTTTTAAATCTTATTGTAAATCGGATTTACTTTTTTTTTTTTGCTGGCACTGTTCTTACATTTATTGTCCTACCTAGTACTAACAACTCCATTTTATATATACACAATGCTGTATGTTTTGGAAGAGATAAATAATATGAAGATTAATTTCTAAAATTTGTTTTAGATAAATAGCTTGTATCGTTATCAACCATAATTCATCATCTATTTGTATGCTTGCTAAAATAAGTAGAAGCAAAATGAAATTTGGAAGCAATAACCATAATCATGAATCAAAAAAACCAAAATCCTTTCAAGCCTCCATCTTCACTGGCTTAAAATGTTGAGGTTTGTTTTTTTTTTTTTTTTTTTTTTTGTTTTTTTTTAAATGCAATATGACAATGTATTGTGACAATAAAACATTTATAACCTGAAGTGCAACTGATCGTATTACCACAGGTGAATTATTCAGGTTAACTCCCACAAGTACCACACATCATGTATTATGTATACATAACATATGGGATACAATTAAAGTGTTTTGGAGAGTATGCCTTCATGAATGCTCTGATATAAGCCTGATATAATTCCAACTGTACAACATGCTTTCCGCATCTATAAAATACTCTTGGAGTCCCCCAAAATTCTAAAAGTTAAATGAAATAGCATTTCGGAATAAACTCTTTCATAGGTCTAAAAGTAAAAGACCAAATTTTTTAATTTGTTTTCTTCAAAATTCCTTGTCAAGTGTTTCTGGCCCTACATGAAAAGGAATAGCAATTTTTTTGGTAAACCTAGCAAATTCCATTGAAATGTGCCTTTTAAGAGGAGGAAGAAGAGTGGTTGTAGACATTAAGGCAGAAAGGGAGGAGTTCTGCAATTGACAGGCATGAAAAGGCAAGAAATTGGAGAGTACCACATTTTCTGAAAAAAAAAAAAAATAGACTAAGTATAAAATAGTAGACTAAGCTGAGGAAAACAATAATCTATGAAGGCCTCTATGAAATAATGCCTCCTAGTTTATTATGTCGGCTCATGAAGTCAGAGGCAAATGTTGGTGGTATGGCAGTAAGGATTGAACTCTCCCAACAATATTCCATGACATTTGTTGCTGTACAACAGCTGGCAGCAGAGCGGCAGTCTGACAAAATGGTGTCTGAAGTGGAAGTGTGAGTGAAGAAAAGGTATGGAACTGAATTCCCCCATATGGAAAAAATGGCAACCATCGACAGTCATAGATGCTTGCTGAACGTTTATGAAGACCAAACAGTGGATGTTAGCACAGTGAGGTGATGGGTGGTGCATTTCAGCAGTGGTGACAGCAATGTGGATGACAAGCCACATTCTGCACAGCTGTCACACCACAGAATGAAGAGTGCCTTGATCAGCTCATCTACAAACTGTGTACATAGTTGAATATAAGTCTAAATGCACTGGAAACAATGGTGGCAAAGTTTGAATATTATAACGTTTGCACTAGGCTTTGTCCCACAGGTTGCTCATACAGGAACAGAAAGAACCACATATGCAAGTTTGTCAGGACCTAGTAAACCAATATGAGGCTGAAAGTGACAGCTTCCTGTATTGCACTGTTACCAGTAACAAAACATGGTGTCACCACTATGAGCTGGAGTCCAAGTGGGAGTTCACAGAGTGAAGATATGTGAATTCTCCATTGAAGAAAAAGTTCCAGACAGTGGATAAAGTGATATGCGTTGTCTTTTGGAATAGGGATAGGTGGATTTCCTAGAACCTGGACAAACCATCAACTCTGACTGGAATATCATGATGCTGACTAAGATGAAGCCTCAAGCTTTCAGAGTCAGGACAGAGAAGACAACAATCTTTCTCTTGTAACATGATAACACCGGGCCGCTTGCTGGTTTGAAGACCATGGAGTGCCACTGCCAGCCTTGGCTGGATTGTCCTACTGTATCTATTTGGCATCTTCTGACTTCCATCTGTTCAGACCAATGAAAGATGGACTGTATGGACAACATACTCCTAACAACAATGCTGTTGCAGCAGCTGTGGAAGCAGAGGGTGACCTGCACTGATGCAGGTTTTTATGGGAGCATCATGCAGGCACTTATTCATCACTGGCAAAAATGCATAACTAATGGTAGTGACTATTTTGGAAAATAGTGCTTTGTAGTTGAGAGTTTACTCTATCAAATAGTCATACCGTGCTCTTTGTATATGTATATGTTGCAGTTTCCATGGAAATAAATAGGAGGCATTAATTTTGGAATGACCTACACAGAAACAAGTAAAATGATCAAAGATGAAAAAATTAGAATAGAACAGAATACAACACAACACAACAGTTGGAAGGGACCTTCAGAGATCATCTAGTCCAGCTGTCTAACCACATCAAGGCTAACCAAAAGTTAAAGTATATTACTAAGGACATTATGCAAATCCCTCTTGAACATTGACAAGCATTACAATTTCACATTTAATCATCTGAAAGAAAGGAGAAAAAAAAAAACCACAAAAACTAACAAACAATTGTTTGATTTTGGGGAACCAACAATAAAATATTTCCTGGATTTTGAGTACCTGAAATATGAAGCCACTTAGTGATCACTTTATATCATCTGAGAATCTGTTGCATATTATTTCCATATGATGACATAATTTATTCATCCATTTCTATGTCTCTCTATACCACTCATCACTTTTATAACTGACAGAACTATAATTTTTTTACACCAAAAAACAGGAACATTCATGTTTTCCTTCATTTGAAAGGTCTGAAGTAAGACAGAATAGCAACAAGGACATATATTGAGATCTCTGTTATTACCAAGAAGAAAAACAAAACAAACAAGCAAATAAAAAAGCACCCCACCCTCAAAAAATGGCAACACCCTTAATATCCCTGAAACTCAAGAAAGCAAGCAAAATGTCCTTCTTATATAGCCTTAAAAACATACTCCTTCAAATTGTAGTTTTTTTCTGTTTTGTGGTTTTTTTTTTAAGCCTTCCCAATTCTATTACTGAATGGAAAAGTCATGCTTCTACAAGATGCTCCATTATGCTTATGTCTGTCCAGGCACAGCAAGCCACACACAACTTTTGTGCTGAAATATTTCTAAGTCTATTAACTGGTACTGGACTACAGAGCTTACACACATTTGTTAACCTGATTATGAAGCTAAACTGGAATTCTAATGACTATAAAGCTTTATAACAACCATCCTGTTGTTTGTGTGTATATACCTGTGATGCCTTTGACAGACTGCCCACACGTACAGTTTAGATTTGTGAATGTTAAACTACTGGAAGGGAAACTACTGTCAGTTTTTCAAATTTAAAGTTCTGAAATCTTATTTAAATGCATTTATCTGAGTGTTAAATTGAATCATTTGGTTTGCAGAAAAAGCGCTGTTAGTTGCAGCTTCTCCTTTGCTGTTTATGCGACAGCTCAAATAAAAGTCCTTATATATACCAGAATTTGGCACAGACAATTGTTTTCAAATCTTAAAATATTCTGGTCTCAGCCATCTGACAAGTAAATCACTTCTCACTGCTAGAAATGATAGCTTCATTAGGTCAAGGCTGAGGCTGCTGTTCCAGCACACGGAGTAAGTACTGCATTTGTCTGCACTGTATCTGGCTTGAGTATACCCAAAGGACTTAAATGCTTGTCTTGCTGGCTACTCAGCCATCACAAGAAAAACTCTGTCTGCAGTCCCCAGAAGGGAGGATTCCTTGCTGTTAATACAAGAAAAAAAGAAAACCTTCACATCACCATTTCAAAATGCACATCTTCCCACAATCATATTTTTAAACATTGTGATAGACACTTTATATTTTACAAAATTATTTCTATAAATAGGATCTAGACTCAACTTGCAACCTCAATAAAAAAGCATGTGCAGGGTAGGTACAAGAATCACATTGCGCATTGCTGCGAAACATTCACTTTGGCTTTAAACATGGCAACTGTAATGAAAACAATAAATGATTTAAAATATATATGTCAGAGAGGAAATAATGACATTGAAACATGGAATTTTCATCTTCAGCTGTAAAGATGATGGCAAGTTTGACTCCTGTTCAAACCTTTTCTACAGATACATTTTTTTCTCCTTACTTAAAATAGATCATCCATTGCTATCTTTTAAACATTAGGTATGCCAACTCTAAAAATCTGCTGAAACTGCTCTACAGACAAGTCTTCAACTATTAAACAGTTCCAAGGCATAAGTAAGAGGACTGGCTTTGCCCAGTGGAAATGGCACACATAAACCAGCTGTGCAGCAGTATAAAAAAATCATTGGTCTCAAAGGAGCAACAGAAAGAATTTTATTGCCAGGAGTGGGTGTCTGTTCTGGTTTTACTAACACTCAGTAATGCATGCATGAAATCTCATCCAGCATGGTACTTATGTGCTGTGAAAACAATGTTGTCTGCTTCCTTTTGCTTGACAATTCATCCTGTGTATGCTAGCAGCTGCCTTTACGGTGAAGATAAAAACCTTTAGTAAGGTAGAAGGATCAGGTTTGGGCTCATTGTGTTGATCTTACAGCCTCTTTTAGCCTGTGAAAATAGCACAGTGTCTAACTACAGACTGGCAAGATAATATACTATATGGAAATGCTTAATGCTGGTTCCTCTAGTTAACAGTAGTATCTTTTACTGAGAGTTCATTGTCATCACAGAACCTAAAAGCTAGAAAACAGTCTAAAAAGCAGTCTGAAAACTTACACAAACACAAGTTGAATTACTAGTGCCAAACAGCTTCTGACAATTTGGGTTTGGCTATCCAGTGTCCACATAATGGGAGAAAAGGCAAGATAGCTTTTTTTCTTTTTTTTTTCTAAATAGGCTTATTTTTGGATTGTAGGATCAGTTCTCTCCTCCTTCCAAAGTAAATGAAACAGTTTGGAGAGGATCAGTTAAAATATGAGAAGTATATTCATATCTTTGGGGATCATAAAGATTCTGCCAGACATTCTGTTAGCTTTTTGCTGTTACTGCAAATTATTGTCACTCAGTGGAAGATGAAAAGGAAAACAAACACAATTAAAAAAATAAAAGTGAAGTGGAAATCACTATCAAGAATACCAGAAAGCTTTGATCCATTTTAGTTGACAGTATTAACCTGAAAATCCAAGTACAGAGTCCTACTTTTAGGAAAGGACTCATTCTCCTAGGTGCAGTATTAACTCCATCTTCTGGCTATCTGCTCTAAGGAGATATACATAATATATTCTATGTTTCTTGTAACTTTGGTATCAAATTATGGCAAAATAAAGCATCGCTTTGTTCCTTGTAAAAAGTTATGCAAGAGAGGCCAATATAAATGCTTCATCTCTTTTACAGGAATAAAAAAACAGCATAAAAAATTCTCAGAGCCTAAGCTCTGAACCTTTCATAAATTATTTATCTCAGCTGTGTCACTTTGATTATTTATTATTTACATACTAATTCCATAAATGAATGCATGAGGCAGTGTAAAATAGCTAATAAACCTTCACCTCAACTGTTCACAGTACAAGACTATTAACATCTACAGGAGATAAATAATCAAAACACGATTAGATGAAGAATGGTGTAGAACCATTATAGCTGGAATGCTTGATGAAATGCACTTCTGCCTTCCTAGTTTTATGTTTTTCATGACTGGGATATTAAACTAATTTGTATAATAAGGAGCTTCTTAGTGAAATAAAAGTTACTGCATAACTAAGAAGATGTAAAGTTATTTTGAATTTAAAAAAATCTTGCTTTGTTGTATCTACTTAGAAATCACATTTTTGCATTTGCAAAAGACACAAAACAGTATAAACAGTATCATAATTACCAGACAAGTAAGTCTCTATCCAAATAGTTTTGGCATCAATGTCTCTGAATGTTTTTTTTAACAGCTTAAAATATTTAGTGACAGAGATTTTGTGGTTCCATACTTTTCCCCATATTCTGATTATGTATCACATTTGTCCCCCTTAGGAAATACAATTTGCTATTCATTATAACTTATGAGCAACTGGTAGAAGTTTAACATCATGCATCAGAAACTGTTTTAGGAATTGCTGTCACATTTCCTAATCAAAGGATTTCTTCTCGAAAAAATAATGTTGGTAAATTTGATGAAGATGATAAATCTTCTCTTGCTCTTTGGTGCAACATAATGAAACAGTAGCAGAAACGGTATGAGTTTCTGTCCACACTTTACAAAAACGTACCAAAGAGAGTCAGCAAACTTTCATAGGAGCGGTGCCAAAATCCTCCTTCCTTTTCCATAACAGAAGTTAAACATGCCTGTAGGAGCTCAGCAGGAATGAGTAGATGCTGGCACCCAAAAAAACAGGCACATGATCCTAGCCTCTCTGCCAGGCAGGGGCAGCCACTTCCCACTGAGTTCCAAAGTAGTAATTAATAGTCTGAATAACACTATAACTGTTAGTGTTATGAGTGCCTGCTCAGGGACATGGAGGCTGAGAGATATTGACTGAAGCAAGCTAGTGTCATTCCTGACAGCCACCATTGTCACTTAATGTTTCCAAATTTCATTTGGTAAATGTGGTATCTTTGCAATAGCCATTAACATAACAAAACCTCTAAAGTACTCAAATGAATGGATGGAATAAGATGACTCTGGCTGCAGAGCGGATAGCTAACTGTATTCCTTTTGTTTGCTTGGCAGTTCACAATGTTCTGTCATGTGCTGGCGCCTAGATTGGGAAATTGTTATTGTGAGGGTAACAGTAGGTGAGGGTTACTCCAGACTTTTGAATAGAGCTAGTTTATTTTCTGCCCTTAACAAGATCACTCCTGTTTTTATTTGTTATGTAACAGCATGCAGATGTTCTGCTAGCTTCTGTACTTCTCACAAAGTCCTAGAAGTGATCAAAGTGCTCTCTGCCCACCTGACAGCCATGAGCAGTACTACTGGAGAGCAAATACTTCAGGAGCTAATGCAGAGTGCAGGAGAAGCAGACTCTGGTATCTAATGTACAATCATCTCATAACCTCAAGCTCCTGAAAATCACTGCCAGCTAGGAGATTATTCTGAATAAATATCTCTGTACACTTATCATGCTGTCACACTGTTCTCCAGAAACCCACTTATGGATAGGGTCAGATACTGGGCTAAAGAGATGTTCAGTACGACTAAACACAGATGTTCTTACATTCGCTACTAATGTAGGTGTTTTGAACAATATGCTCCTGTGGTAAGCCCAACCATCAGGGGATGTGTTTGGAACAGAATTTTATACAAATGTCATGCTCAAGCCAAAACCCCAGTGTTATCATGATATATCTTTATGTAACAGCAGTTGTGGTGTTTTCAAGCAGAACAGTTGGAAAATCTCTAGCAATTCAGAAAAACAACTGACCGTGGTGTGAGTTTAAAAGAAAGTTGGTGCCCAATTCACCAATGAAGCACTGTATCTGCTTAACTGCATCTCAGGAGAAAAATCAAAGAGAAAGCTACTGCAGCTGCTGAGTCCTTGCAGTAAGCTCATCATAGTTTGGAGGAACTGCACTTTTTATGTCATTGAAATTGTGTGCTAGTTAATTGTAACAGATTCTTAAAATAATACTTCTTTTGTTTGCCTCGCAACAATAGTGGGATGACCATGCCAACTAACCTTCTGATCAGATATGGGGTTATAGCACTAAAAATTACTGAGCTGTATGCAAACTTATTCAGTAAATAATTTAAACATCCATATTATCAAAAGCACATCCGTGCTTACATAAGTGTACCTACAGTAAGATTTTTTCTAGGATTGATTATGACCAATAAGAAAGAAAAAGCTAACATGAAAACCCATAAATAGCAACTGTTTATATTGCAAGTCAATTCTAAAGGAGAAAGAAATGCATTCTACAAAGTACTCTTTATAGAAGTGTAAAGATTCTGTCACTACCAAAACAAAGACATGTCTATCTATTACAAACTTCATCTCCATTAGTAATACAGTGAGGACTGCTAAATCTCATTGTTTGGCACCAAAGCCAACTAGCATGGTCTGGCTATTTCCAGACTATTAATTTTCTGTAAGAGAGGGCAACCACATCCAGACTACTGGGGATGGTTTCTGGCCTGTGATACCGTGCTTGAAAGTCATCTGGAAAAGCTCTATTTCACGTGGGTCAAAAGTGCATCAGAAAAAAACTTCACAGAAGGGGAGATCTGTTTGAGCTCCCATCTTCCCAGTACCAATTACTGATCCATTTTCAAAGTTACAGCCCAAATACATCCCTTGACAAATCAAGCAACAGCAACAAAAATTCCTGCAACACTTAATGGACTGGCTAACATGCCTTCCCAATGAAAAGTAACATGCTGCTAAACACACCCTTATTATCCCTAAGCCCTTATGATTAGTGCTAGAAGGGAGGGAGTCATATTAAGACAGTCCCTATTTCCATTAAAACAATGATTCTCCAGCTAGTTAGATGTAGGTGACAAATATTTCTGTATTCAGCTAAAAATATGACAGTAACAAATTTTCTGTAACTGTTAAGGGGCATAAGAGAGATCTCTTGGAATAAAACACTGAAAACCCATCTCCATATTTTATGGTCAGGGTCTTGCTGTTTGATACCAATAGCATGGAAAATGTCTAAAAGGAGGTTTATTCACTGAGATACCTTTCTGATAAAAAGAATAATGATATCATTAACCTTTAATTCTTGAGCAGATTTCAAACAAACTTCACACCATTTCTAAAGCTAATGGCAGAACAACAAAAAGCCCCACTTTCTGCCACAAAAACAGGCTGCCTTCCACGCTTGAGCAAGCAGAAGATATGCAGGGAACCAAAACTCACCTTTAGAGGAGCGGAAGTGCTTGCTGGGTGCCGTGAAGCCCCTTGTCCCATGCACGTTCACAGCTGCCACACGGAACTGGTACCACCTGCTCGCTCTGATGTCTGACAGCTGAACCCGCTCATCTGTTGTCTGGTGGGGAAAATGTCATGGTTACTGACTGCTTAGATGGGGCTAGTTGTGCTCTCTACAATGTAACACCCATCAGTCAGACTGGGAGGTAGCAGACATACCTCTTCAGTACACACAAGGGTCAACAGTTGTGAACAAAACCATGTAACCACCAAATTTTACAGTACATTGCAGGTCTCTTCTAGAAAAGTGGCATTTAGAAAATTGGTCGTGTTAAATTCACAAAATGATTTTTTCAGTTATCATAACCTTTATCAAACACGTAGGACTCAGCTAATCAGCTGATGATTTTTTAGGGAACTCATTACACCAAATCAACGGACTCATTTCTCCAGACCCTGAAGAGTCAGGCCTCCAAAATGACTTCACAAAATCCAACACTGAGAAGCTGCCTTTTCTGGTTCACAGGAAACACAAAGCCCTCAGGTAATGAAAGTGAATCCTCTTTCAGATCTTTGGCACTTATGTCAAAATGACAATCACAGCCTTAACTCTTCTCTGCAGAATTTTCTTAGGTCACAGAAGATGACCTTTTCTCCTACAACACTCACTGAGTCTGCTGGTGTGTCCTGAGTTCCATTCCCAACTTCTGCAGCAAGTGCCTTAACCACTGACAGATGGAAAAATTATAAATTCACTCAGAACTCTTTCAGTAGGAGGTGCATTAAACACTCTTATTCTGAGGCCTGTTTTTATTATTTTCCTTTAAGCTTTTAAGCAGCTGGCCTGTGCACTTTCTGATTTTTTTTTCTAAGGTACAAACATCAGAACTGAACACAGCCTTCTGATAACAGCTCAATCACTACCATGTACAGAAGAAATAGTGTCTGTGGAGCTCATCAGAAACGAATCTATTTGTGGCTATTTTATGCTTAAAGTTACATCTCAATTATCCAAACTTAATTTCACAGCTCTCACTTTTGCTGTTTTAATACTTTAGTCAAAAAACATATACGCTTGAAATAAATGTCTTGCACATGTCCAAATAAACTGCACAACCAATACTAAATATCACTACTGACCTAAGACGCATTCTCATTAATTTATTGATATCTATTTATTTTTATAATGGTTGTTTTCTGTAACTTCAAAAATCCACCACATAAGATTCAGCATCACTTGCAATGATGCCAAGTACTTCCAGAAGAAGGACAATGTGGTGATCTAAGAAACTCAACACAGCTTCACAAAGTGCCTGACCAGTGTGGTAGACTTCTACAGTAGGGTAACTGCATCAGTCAACAAGGGAAGACGAGTCGAGTCTTCCTGGACTTCTCTAAGCTTTTGACATTACATCTCACATTACATCCTTATCTCTAAATTGGAGAGACTGGGATTTGAAGGCTGGATTATTTGGTGGCTAAGAAATGGGCTGGACGGCCACAGCCAGAGAATTGTGGACAACAGTGCTAGGTCCAGGTGGAAGCCAGAAAAAAGCAGGATCACTCAGGTCTCTATCTTGGGGTCAGTGCTCTTTAACATCTTTGTCAGCAACCTAGCCAGTGGGATTGAATGCACCCTCAGAAGTTTGCTGATGACACCAAGCTGAATGGTGCAGCTGACACAACAGAAGGAAGGAATGTTACCCATAAGGACTTAGACAAGCTTGAGGAGCAGACTTAATGAACCTTCAACAAGGCCAAGTGCAAGGTGCTGCACTTTTGTTGGGGCGCTCCCAGATATGTGTACAGATTAGGGGAAGAATTCCTTGAGAACAGCCCTCCAGAAAAGGACTTGGGGGTTGTGGTGGGTGAAAAGCTGGACGTGAGCTAACAGCGTACACTCATAGCCCAGAAG
This sequence comes from Alectoris magna, assembly GCA_030625065.1. Lineage (NCBI taxonomy): Eukaryota > Metazoa > Chordata > Aves > Galliformes > Phasianidae > Alectoris > Alectoris magna. The sequence goes on from CM060560.1 coordinate 71,070,132, forward strand.
GCCCACAGTATCCTGGGCTGCATCAAAGGAAGGGTGGACAGCAGGGTGAGGGACATGTTTGTCATACTCTACTCTGCCATCATGAGTTTTCATCTGGAATACTATATTCAGGTGTGAGAAGCCCAGCACGAGAAAGACAAGGAGCAATTGGAGTGGGTTCAGCAGAGAGCCAGGAAGATGATCAGAGGAGTGGAACACCTCTCTTACAAAGAATGGTTGAGGGAACTGGGGTTATTCATTCTGAAGAAGAGAAGTCTTCATGGAGACCTCATTGTGGCTTTCCAGTACTTAAGAAAACATAAAAAAGATGGAGAACAATGTTCGTACACAGACTGATAGTGACCGGACAAGGGGTAACGATTTTAAATTAAAAGAGTGGAGATTTAGATTTGATATAAGGAGAAAATTCTTTACTCAGAGGATGGTGAGGCACTGGAACAGGCTGCCCAGAGAATCTGTGGATGCCCCATCCCTGGTGGCATTTAAGGCCAGGTGGGATGAGTTACTTGGCAACATTTTCCAGTGAGAGCTATCTCCGTCCATGGCTTAGTACTAGATGATCTTTAAGGTCCTTTCCAAAACAAGATATTATATGATACTATACATTTCTGCTTTTTGCTATTTTGCCATCCCATGGAAGAAAGCAGCAGTTGCCAACATAAATCAGACAGTCAGAACTTCAGAAATTTGCTCCAGCTCTCCAGCAACAGTATTTTTAGAGCCTCGACCAATAAAGTTTGTAGATATTATCCTGTGCTTAATCTCTTCACCTTGCTGACAAACAAAATTTAGGAAAATGGGTAGCAAGATTGTGTGAGAACATGAAGGAAATAGGTGACCCACTGTTGCTGTCACCACTACTGAAACACACCATCCACTGTCTTACTGTGCTCATATCCACTATGTGATCTCCATAAACATTCAGCAAGCATCAATGAATGTCAAGGAGTATAATTTTTTCTGTATGGAGGAATTCAATTCCACACCTTTGTTTCATACACTCTTCCATGTACTATGTCATTTTATCAGACAGCTCCTCTGCTGCTGTCTGTCACATCGCAACAAAATGTAATGAGATACTGGCAGGAACCTTTACTGCCAGGTCACAAACATCCGCCTCTGACATCATGGGACAACATCATAAAACAGGAAGCATTATTTTAGGAGCAGTCCTTGTGGCTAGAAGACAGGCATAATGTGAAAAGACTTGATTGACTCTACATTCCTCAACTGAGAAATCTCAGTTGTCATTTCTTTGCATCAGCCCAGTTATTCTGTTAGGGCTCATTTAAAACACCAGATTTCATTTCTGTCATTATTTGCATGGTGACTGTGAGATGTAGGATCAAATAATGTGTCAACCCATATCACTAAAATTATTTTAATTTATGAACAGGCCCTAGGCTGATTTCTTTCATTACTGGCTTTGTTGGCAAAGCTCCTGTTAGTCTCAGTGGCATGCAGGAGATGTATCTGTAACTAAAGCTCCTGCATTACAAAAAGCTTTGGTCTTTCTAGCCAACCTTTACAAAGATTTAACATACTTGAAGAAAGAGCTAAATACTGTTGAGAAATCTTACACTGTTCTGTTGGTAATCTGAATATTTTTTCAGTTAGTTCTCAGAGAGCTATCAGAGTAATTATTAAAAAACAATTCTAATCATGTCTTAGAATGTTAACATAATAACGAATTCAATCAATGAAAGACAAAACAAAAAGATCAACCCTAAGTTAAACAATTATGAGATAATAATTAGTAATTATTTTGGCTATGCATTCATCCGTTCACTTAAAAGAGGAAGGTTTTGCAGTTAGGTTCCAACCCTAATATTTGGAATAAAATAATACAAAAAAATGAGTCCTCAGACATAAATACCAGGCAACATATCATCATCCTAAATTCAATAAAAACAAATGCATGAATATAACTTTATTTAAGAAGAACATGGAATGCCACAATCTGGAGAGTACAAAGAATAGCTTGACATCCCCTCTCAAGAGTGCATCTCAGGTCCAAGACACAATGGACCATCCAGTGCTGCCACATTCAAGAAGCCCCCAACCACGTTCTATCCTTTCCCAGCAGTCCAAAATTGTTTAGGCTGTGAGTTCCCTCCTGAAAGAAGTCCCTCTTCCTGTCTTTCCTCTTGACTTCAAAATGCCTAGAGAAATCTCTCCCTGCTGTTCATACAACTGACGAATGATTAAAGTACCTACCCACAGCATAGACAACCTATCTTCAATCCCATCATCTGTTTGAGAGGTTAAGAGAAAATATTGCCTGGTGTCTTGGATGTTGCATGCTAGTTTGAATTAGGACATTTTCTATACTTATGGGCAAGACTTTTCCTCTGAACAAAGCAAGATGAAGGTTTCAACAACTTCTTGTAAGAAAAGAATAAAATTAGTTAGGATAAGGAGAGAAGAGAATGAAAAAATACAATTCAGCAGTGTAGTAGCTAAGCAATTCTGATGGGATTTCCGCATCACTACTCCAAGGATTTTGGTATGTGTCTTTTATATATTAGTAATAATTGGTGTAAGAAGGTCTCTGTGGCAAAGACTGGTACAGAAGACCCTCAGCTATTCTAGGTTTACAATAATCAGTGGAGTATTTCAATGTGTTCACTCTATTTCTATCACATTATCAATCTTGGATTCTATAGTGCAAAGGTTTACTGGAAATAGTAGGGGACAGACTTACCTTGCTGAGTTCATAGCTCCACAACTACCTTTTGAAATAATGCAAAATGATAAAGAATTTGTAGATCAGACAGTGAAGAGATATCATCCAGAGTGTAAGAAGATCTGAGTTTATATTTCCTCTGTCAAAGAAGAAGTCTGACAGTGCCACATTCACTACTCTATCAAAGGCCTGTAGACCTTCCATAATTAAAAACATTTCTGCTTTCTAAAGTGATGAATAATTAAAATTCTTTTTAATGTTAAGATTTAAATAACATAGTAATAAATTGTCTCCCTTCTTCAAAAGAAAGCATCAAAAGAGAACTAATGACAATATAATCCAAAGGACATTCACTTTTTCAAAAAAATACTTTTTCAATACCAAATAAAAATGTATATGATACATGAGAAAATATTTACATATTACCTCACAGTAATTAAGTACAAAATGCCAGTGTGCCAGTGTTTCTGAAGAGTAAATCCTTCAAAAAAGTTATTTAAAATTATAGCCTCAACTGTAAATGAATAGTTAAAAGGAAAAACAGAAAACTGTATGAAAAGCTCTGACAAAATATTATGAATTTTCTTGTAAGAAGGTGCAAACAAAAACTTTGTATAATTCCAAGCATATTACTATGCCATATACAAGCGTAAAGAAATGCAGAACCTTGTCTACAGCCTTGCTGATCTTCCTCTGCTCTGAACATGCCCTCTAGCAAAAGTAGCAAAGAGAGTAATGAAAGGGCATCAACTCTCACGGACAGCCACGCCCCAGGAGTTCTTAACTGAATGGCTGAGCTCTTCACAGTCTTAACCTATAGCCAGGGTCTCAGAGCCCAGTGCTTTGGAATCATAGAAGAAAAATTCTCAGTTGTATGGACAAGAAAAGCTTGGAAGAGATGCACAGTTACTTCAGTCAAATTGGACATCCATCTTCGTTGCTGACATGGCAAAATCAATTCTAACGCATCCAGTCAAATCCAGAATTTGATTGCCCAGCAGGATGTCTAAAACTACAAATGCCACTGAGGTACACGGCTACAGGGACAGAAATTCTTATTACTAGTGCCCCTCAAGGGTGCCCAGCCTATATGCCCCATTAAGTACACATGGTTTGCAAAGTCAGCCAGATATCCTGAAGCTTGTTTTGAACTGACACCCCCAGTGGGGGCTGTCTCGAATATCTGTCTCTCAAGATGTAGTAGGGACATCAAAGTTCTTAGAAAGAAGTCAGATGGAGGAGTCTTCTCCTGTCATGGTGAATAACTCAGCCCCTTCTGCCTGCATGTTGCACACCCTTGGGAAAGTTAGCTATCAGGATTCTTACCATTCTGTGAAGGGAAGACATTTCTGAAGCCGTCTCTCCTGTACATCACTGTGAAAAGGAAGCTCATACAACCTCCGCCACTGTATATAGAGCTTGTTCCCAGAAATATGCAAGAGGTCATTTCTGGGATGAGGAAAAGTGCAGTAATATGCTATCTTCACAGAAGAGCTACGTTTCTACAACCTAGTTACATGGCATGATAACAGCGGGTAGCAGTTCACATCTGGCTTATGTTTGCAAAGTGGTATTCTCCTACTAGTATAAGCAGGAAGCTGTTTTCTGAGTATGGGGAACACAGACTGAAGATGTGAACCTCAACTGAGAGACAAAAATAAGTCACTGCAACTTTATCAAGTGTGACGTTGTGCACATTCCTTGGGATGCAATTGCACAGGCTGTTTCATGTCAAGCTCTGCTGCAGGTGACTTTCCCTGAGCAGGACTCTAATGTTGTAACAGTCCCCTGTGGTACAACAGTAAAGCTAAAGATTTTACTTTTTCAGTGTTCAGTTTCACAAGCTTGACACTACTTTAAGATACCTCTTTCCTACACAACCTGAACTGAGAATGAAAACAGACTGCCACAGAATTTAAACTCCTTATTTTGTTTTGTGGATTATTCCCTCTTTCTTTTTTTTCCTAGCTGTTCTGTTTTTCCACTCATGTTTTGCAGGTCTTTTCAGAATCAACATTTTGCTTTTCTTGTCAGCAGAGATGATGGTGAAGCAGTTAAGATAAATGACTGGATCTCTGCCATCCAGGTGGACTGTCAGCGTGTTAAGAAACAGATTGAAACTGGGAAGAAACTAAGCGAAAATTTATGCTCTGTTGGCTGCTTCCCACTAAGAAACATTTGCTCATGAATCTTACATTTTCAGCCTGGATTGTCCTGAGTGATAAAAGCATGACATCATAGGTTTTTCTGAATTAGGAGGGCAACATCTGAAAAAGTGACCTTACAAATAAAAAAGGTTTTACTCTCAACACTTTTTCTTTTAAAAATTGATGGTCTTTTGATCAAGTATATTTCTTAGCATTTTGCTAAAATCCAAGCCATGCCTTAGAGACCAGGCACTAGCTCACACTAACTTTAAAGGGACTGTCTCTCACACAATTCCTTCAGTAGATTTTGGTATCTAAGCCTACATTTTTCAATAGATTCATGGGTTTCTGGAATACCTATCTGAATAGATAACAAGTATGTGCTTGTACAAAAGTTCTACTCAGCGTCTTATGAAAATCAAGCTTCCAGGTAGATAGATATTCCTTATCTGTACAGAGTAAAGCTACAAAATAAATTAATTTTGAAAAAATAAACCTCTGAACGTTATTTCCTTTGGCGGCAGGGAAGAAATACTTTCTTTTTTTGTTAGTATATTCACACATTTGTAATGATGTCATTTACTATACATATCAAAACATGATCTTTCTGTGACTGAAAAACTTAAAGTCAAAATATTGAAGTTCATTTTTCCTGAATAAGTCTTGAAAATAGCTCACTGAGCAGTGGAGTAAAGCCTTGGAGATCTAGACCCTGCTTGTGGCTATCTTGTGACTTAGAGAGACCCTCAAAAAGGATATCTGTGCATCAGTCTCTCAATTTCCGTGATCTAACTCTTCTCTGATCTGAAGAACTTTACAGAGGCTAAGGGTTCTTACCATTTGACAAAGAACTGACCTGTGCCACAGTTTGCCAGTTAGTAGCATCATCCTCACTAGGATGGATTCCTTGATTCCACCTCCTCTGAACAACATAAATCACAGGCTCAATGGAAATATTGAATTTTGAAGACCACTTCACCTCCAGGTCTCCAGACTGGAGTTCTATGAATTTTAACTCTTTCCGGGGCTTCAATGGAACACCTGCAATAACAACATAAAGATGAAAACATTTGAATAATTTACAAAATGAGAAAAAAAATCATCTTGAGGTTGAACTGTATTAAAAACACTAGTAAAAAAGAAGCTGGTTCGTCAGCCAGAAGAAAAAGAGAAAGGAACAGGTAGGATGACACAAGCGGAAATTTCTGAAGTCTTAATTACTGGCAACAGTAAAATTAAAGAAAAATCTCCAAAATTATTTATTTCATTTAAGAACTAAAGGTAGTAAAGATCTGAGAGCTGTGAGTTAAAGCTGACCTCAGTTTCCAAATAAGTTTTGATAACATGGAGAAAGATCATTTGATCTCAAGCTGAATCGGCTACAGTGCCATTCAGATTTTCACCTAATTTGTCTTTAAACACTCCTCATCATAGAATTTTCACAGCATCACTTAGCAATCTTTGTTTCTTTCCACGGCTTCTCTACCCTCACCATTACAAAACTTTCCCTTGCTTAGTCTTGTTTGCTGCCTTTTAAACTCAGTTCTTGTGTTCATGGATCGTGGACAACAGATCGTATCTTTCGCCTATGATGAGTCTTCTGAGCACTGCAGGACTGTTGTCATGTCTTTCATTGCTTTCTTCTTCAGTCTAATAACTGCACTGTACTCCAAGTAATAGTTTCTCTTCTTCTGATTATTCTTTGCAGTTCTACTGTCAAAACTCTTCCACTGGACCACAGCCCTTCCCAAAAGCCATGCCTAAAACTAGACACAGTCTCCAAAAGAGCCTTTACCAATGCAGACTAGAGTAGCAGAATTATTTTCAATCTTTTACATTCACCTGATATATGTACGCTGCTTGCCTTTTCCTGAGCGGCATGCAGGCGTAGTGTATGATGTGTCTGCCATTCTTCCCTTTTCCCTAAATAACTAGGAACGGTAGACTGCAAGACTTCTTGGAATAGATCTGCTGCATCTGTTACATGTGGTCCAATTGTTACATTTCAGAGTCCAAGTTGTCTTTATAATATTTAAGAGTAATTTCTCATTACATGATGTTACTGAAGAACAGTTATTTCTGTTGTTTTGACTCTTGATAGCTTTGCCTCTTTGAACTATTTGCAGCAGTTTAAAGGAGAATACCAAAATCACATTTGGCATCTTTTGATTTAATCAACATACCAAGCATCTCCCTAGATAGATATCAGAAGCTCATATATTTAATTGTGCATCATTTTGTCACTTTGGGATACACTACACACAAGAATTCTATGCTGAAATATAAATCTTCTTACTAAATTATTGAATGTGTTTTATCTATTTCACCATTTCATTGGGGGCCAATAAAAGACCAGCTGTATACATTGGTTCAGTAAATTGTAATATGAATGTTTCTACTCAGTCTGTCATAGATGGCTGGAATAGTGGATCTTAGAGGAGCAAACTATTTTTATGTTTTAAGAGGTCTTCTCCTAAATGTGATTCAATAATTAGCACCAAGTCAATACAAATAGATACAGTAGCCCTTGAAGAAACCTAAAATCAACCTAAAGAAAATTCAGTACATAAATCCAGTACCACCACAGTTTAAACCATGCGCATCATTCAACAGTCAGTCGTCTTAGCCTAATATAACTAACATCACAGATCCTGTCAATTCTGATTTCTACATTTCAAAATCCTTCTTTAATTACAATGTACAATAATCCTACAATTTGCATGTTAAGAAAATTCCATCTGCTCTGCATTAGGGGCAGTTGGATTTGCTTGATTGCAAGTAACTCAGCCTCTCTGCTGTTATGTAATTGCGTGCAGATGGCTTTCAGCAGCACAAACTACAGCATCACACAAGTGCATTCTGAAACTTTTGTAGAACCAGCATCATCAATTTCATATCCAGATGTGTAGATCCAATTACTCTTCAGTGTGCTCTTTATTATGTAAATGACTAACCCTTTCATTGTGCCAAGACAAATCAGTCCTTCAGAGTCTGTAGTTTTTGAAGAATTTAGATTACTGATTGCTGTATGTATGCAGCACCAAAGCCCACCAAAAAAAAAAAGAAGGTGTATTTCCAAAGGTGTATTTCAAAACATTCATGTGCCTCTGTGCTACAAAAAAACACTTGTATCCACTTCTATCATAAGAACCTGTACTTCAAATGTTGATTTTCCAGGAATTCAAAAAGCTTCCATAGAATGGTTTCAGACAGTAAAAGCTACACTCATGGCATCAATACAATTCTAAACACAGTTGTTCAAAGACACAAAGATGAGCACCTCTAAAGCTGTACACATGTTTTTAAATATGAAACTATTTTTTGTTAACCATGAAAAAACTTATAAACTATGGATGACAGTTCTGGTTCCAGCTGTCCTATTATGACACTGCCATAACATGTTAGCTTTTAAACGTCATGATCTTCTCTTTATAACTCACTTTGCTCAGATCTGCAGTTCGGTCTGCTGTAGGGATTACTCCCTAGCACATTTCAGACAAAATTAATTAGGCTGGATTAGGCAGTACGAACCCTGAAACTTTGATCAAAAGAGGTTGTGGAAATTTCACTGAAGTTGAGATATAATCACATTGGAGAAACCACTAGCTTCTGAAAAGGAAAAAGGTGATGGATAATTATTCAACTGTAACCAGATGAGTGTGGAAAAAAAGATACGCATTCATGCCCTTACTTGGAGATGAATATGTGGGTGCTAGACAAAGCCACTGTGATCAAGCATTGGACATCACTTTGTCTTCCTTTTTGTTGTGTGGTTTTATATGATCTTATTTCTAAGCAGATATGCCTCTCATTTCTATCCATAGAATACCAAGTCTACCTTAGATATTTAGATAGAACTATACCCATGCAGAAACAAAAAAAATAAGTAGGCAATGGAAAAAGCAGAAAAACTTTCTGAAGTCCTTTACTAATTGAGACAACACAAAGAAGGTGGATGAGGCAGAAGAGTAAGAGAAAACATAACTCCAGCAAAGGCAAAAAAACCTTGAAGACTGTGTAACTGAGCAGTAGTATTCCTAGCAGAGATGAGAAAAATGCAGTCATATAGACAACTTGATCGTTATTGAATACAAGCCAATTAAAACAAAAAGGGAAAACAAATACAGTAAAACCGAAAAACACTTTGAATATATAACTTTGGTGTAAGCATACTTACGTTGATATCCTTTTAGGATTTAGCTTTCACACTCAGTACTAAAGCGCACATCCAGTTATATCAGGCACTTTATATTCACTGTTGTAACTTTCATCTCTAGAATTGGATCAACATTGAAACTCTAGCAACTTCTGTAGACTCTAAGATTCAATCTGAGTTCACTTTCTGGCTGTGAGTGCTGTCAAAATGGTAAGAATAAGTACTAGACGTGTTCACTAGATCTTAGTCATGCTTGCAGAATTTGCTCTTTAGTGACAGTAAGGTCATTTACCCCTGGAGGAAACGAATAGCAAGCCTGCTCAGCTTCTATTTGTTCTTTGCTGCAGAAAGACAGGTTGAAGAGGCTAATTAGCTGAATTCATCAGCTGAGAAGGCAGTACTGTATTGGGTTTGCCCTTCCTCTGGAAAAAATATGTGTTCTTACAAGAAAGCACCTCCTGCAGATAGGTGATAAGATGCTAGAGAAGGTTAGTTCTGCTACTACATAATTAGCTCAAGCAAGAGCAGACTCTGCAGTGTGCAGTCATACAATGTATCATATCTTGTGTCCCCCTCCAAAAAAACACATCATCTTGTTTCACTTGTTTGTTTGCTGCTAGATTTGTTTTCACCTTCTTTGGCTGTCGCATTTACTGGAATGCACTGCAGCATGTTGTTTTCTGACTGTAGTATGGACCCTGCCCACGTAAACCATTAATTACACATGCAATACAAAGGCTGAGTTTACTGCTCTGTTCAATAATCTTACGAAAATGTCAGAAATAAATAAACAGTCTATTTAAATAATTTTCATTTTAGAAGGCAGTGTGAATGAGAGTATATTAATTCCCTATAGTTTGACAGGGCTGCTCTAATGTCCCTTGAAAGGAGGAGAATTTCCCATCTATACTGGAAACCTGGATCACAGCACTGCCTGCCATTCAAACTACTTCAAGTAGTGTTTTCATTAGTTTCATGCTTACTCAAACTCTATGACTTATATCAAATCTTCTCCACTTATGTAAGTAAATAAGACAGTGTTGATGGCCAATGTTGTATGTTCAAACTCAGGATACAAAACTCAAAAGTACATTATTTATGACATACATTCTCATCACTAAGGACATTAAAAAATACACATTAACATTTCAGTTAAAAGAATGAAATTAAAAACAAATCACCATCTCCTCCACATATTTGACTTCCAACATCAAAACAGGCCTGATATTTATTTGTAAACAAACATACACAAAATCATGATAGCCTGTTCTATTTCAAGGTTTGTATGCCAGGAAAGGTCAACAATTCTGACCTCATCCAAACATTCATCTTGTGTTTTCAGTATTGCAAACAACTGGAGATCTGCAGATGGAAATAAGACTGGATTCAGACCTAAGCCTGACACTTTGTTCTAAGTTCTTCTGATTGCTCTCTCCATGGAGAGCCCAAGCTATCAGCAGCATACCTGATTAGTATTTATTTTTTATCACTAAAGTAAGAAGAATGGATTTCTAACAAAATGTTCCAACTCCATTTAGCAAGAAAATGTCATTCACAAATGATCGTTGCTTTGTGTTAGATGCATATTTTAAAAGTATTTCATACATAAAGCTTTTTTAAAATAAACATAACAAAATCTGGAGGTTGTATAAGCACAAATCTTTCCTAAATCTGTACGCTCTTGCTGATGGATGGCAAGGACAGAATCTCACATCTCCAGACAAATAAAAACTTTTTGAATAATTCATGGTGCCTTAAATTTAAATAATGCAGTAATATATATGTGGGCATTATCTAGGTCATTAAGTACACCAACTCCAAATACATTGCACTGATTTGTTCTTTGGCTTCGTTACCATACAATTCCTATTCAGTAGTGCTATCTTCTTGGCTTATAATCATAAATGTCATTTGTGATTAATAGGACTTGAACTATTTATTGTTAAATATTTTCCTGCTGCATTCTCTCTCATCTGCATCAAATTAAGTGAGATTTCACCTAAACTGGCAAGTCTGTTCTGCATAATAGCCATATGCTTACATTCCACAGATTTCCAGATACGGCCTTCATAAGGCAGAAAAAAACATCAGAAACTGGAACAACATTTTTCTTTGTCTTTCCACATTTTATGCATCCAGTCACATCTCTACTGGAACCTCCCTCTTTGTTTTCTCCTCCATACAAATTCCTGTGAAATGAATCTCCTGGTTCTCTAAGAGATTTTACTATGGCCTGAAGTTATTAGCCCAGTATGAGTACATATTAATAATAATTTCTACCTTTGTACAGATTCTTGGGAACTTGGCATGTGTGACCACATCCGTTGGAACAGCATTTCTTCACTCCAGAACATTCGCTATCAGCTTCACAGCTTTCAACGCAGGCAGCTGCAAAACCACTGGCCTTTTCAGGTGCTGGGCAGTCCCCTTGCTTCACTGACAGGATGTATTTAAGGAATTCACAGCTAGTTAGGCATTCGTAATTCTTCTTGGGGAAAAGAGGCTAACGGAAAAACAAAAGAATTATAAAAAAGTTTTCAACAGGAAGGAAAAAAAAAATAAGAAAAAATATTGTACATTTCCCAAGACCTCCAAAGATAATTTCAGATTTTCATCTTTTGCAAGACTATCCCTGATGATTTGTATATTCAAGTCCCCTCTAAAATAGCATTCCAAGTGCACAAACATAAATTCCCTCAAGTATGATCACCATCTTTAATGGAATAAAGCTGTTTACATCTGCCAGATTTCTCTTCTTTTCTTCACATTGCCTAGCTACAAACTTGCTCAATAACGGATTTTTAAAAATCTCAAAACAAAGGGGAAGCAATGGTCAGATGGTTGGGTTTTATTTGTTTTGTTTCGTTTTTTTGACTGCTCCACATTCCTCCCTTCGTATTTCATGAGACTCTATCCACAATATCTGATGTAATGCCACTCTAGGAAAACAAACGAAATCTTGCTTCCTTACACTGTTTGAACTGAGTTGGTTAAAAGAAGGACATCTTTATTTTCTTGGTAACATATCAATAACTATTCATGGAACTGGAATAAAATTTCTGATAAAAAGATCAGCAGAAAATACAGATTAAAACAGAATCACAGAATCTACTTAGAGTTAGAAGGGGCTTTTAAAGGTCAACTAGTGCAACTCCCCTGCAACAAGCAGGGAGTAGAGCTTAAATAAATTAATTAAAGCTCAAATAAATGCTATCACTTAGAGAAATCAGCTCCTAGGTTTAGGAGACACTGTTTCAAAGCACATACATTTTACAGTATATGCACTACTCAGACATTTGACAGTTTTTTGGGTTGTGTGTTTTTTTTTTCCCGGCTTTATTAAAAACAGCACCTAGAACCCCATGGAGAACACTGTGTACAACACGGGGACTTCACCTCCTCTTTCAGTTGGTGCTTTATTTAGTTTGGTGTACGACCAGTTATGGCAATTCCCTCAAAGAGACCGTTGAAACTGTAAGGAGTTAAACTGCATAACTGGGATTATCCAAGTTTAAAACCTACTCTCCATAAACCCATTCATGTAATGTCTGCAACTTCGTTGCTATCTTCCATATTCAAATATTTTACTTTCCTTATTTATACTGCTTGCAATTTACAGTGAAATGAGAAATACTGTTAAGTATAAGGAGGCCCATGTGGGGCTTCCCTGAGTATGTGTCAGTTTATGCTCCAGAAACCAGGAATGTGCCACTAAGGTACCTCTCACATATTGTCTTAAAGGGTAGCACAAAATTTTTTAATCAAACTCTTTAGGATATATTTAAGTGACACAGTATAACTATTGTAATGACTGCCAAAATGAGCAGTCCCCCTTTTCTCTCCTACTAACCCCAGTGTTCTTTGGACATGTACTCATGCTGTTCTCCCTGTTGACCATATCTGATTCCAATGTGACTTAAAAACCAGCAGGAAATTAAACTTTTGGAAAACAAAGGAGACAGGCAAATTGTTTCCTTTTCTTCTTCATGTGAAGGTTACTTTAGCAGCAGCATCCATTACCCAGATAAGGACTTATACACAACAAAAGACCTTGAGAAATACAAAGCTGAAGTTTTTATACGAAGTATATAAAGATGCATTTATTCTCAAATTTTCATTTTCTCAAATGAAAACAGTTTGGCTTAATACATTCAGATAATGTCTAAGGAGCATACATGAGCTTGAAAGAAAGAAAGGAAAATGATTTGTGTGTGTGTCAAGCAAATTTCAAATCCTAAAACATCACAAATTTGCAGCTACTTAATTAAAAACTTTACAGCTCCCTGAGGCATAATACATCCTCAAGGCTTCTCTTCCTCACCCTATTTCACAGCTCATTTTTCAGTTAGCTGCTAAATGTGCTGCTCTTCATTACTGGCCTTTGAAGTTCTAAATTTAGTTTCAACCACAAAACACTAATCAAAGAGGGATGCTCACTGTTTTTAACTACAATAGAACAGTGTTCTACAAATGTTTTTCTTTTAAACCAAATTTATACATTTTTACATCCATATCTGGAAAATGACAGCCTGAGTAAGAAGTGATATATGAGGATGACATAAATTACACACGGTAAAACTGCTTTATTACACTTCTCTAAAGTGTTGTTATATAAGGAAGCAGCAACTGATTCCAGTTAAAGAATGTTTACAGGGATTGATTTTCATGAGAAAATTTTACTTGGTCTTCTAATATAGTTAAATAGATAAGCATTCTTTTAACTCTTATTGCATGTAGTTATTTGGATCTAAAATTTATGTTTTTAGTTGAAATGACAACTTTTCCTAATTATGATATTTAAAACTGTTTAAACAAGATGTGCTGTTCTATCAGCAAAAGAGCATTCACAGCGATGAAGACGATGATAAATCAATCAGTTCAGTTTATCAGTTAAGGTCATTTCTGTTTTTATAAGAAAAGCTGAAAATCTTAATAAATACACGTTTAAATTGATTTGAATAAACGTATATATTTATAATAAAGCAACCTTCTATGAAGATGGTGTTTTTACTTTGTACTAAAAGCCAGTTAAGGATGCTTCAAAGCCAATCCAACTATCTCCCACTTTGTACTAGTTTAACTGATCTATGCTTGTTTATTCACAAGGTTATTATAAAATGCTATGCAGAAACAGTTTTCTTCAGAAAAGACTTGTTCCTGAATAATTATGAATTTTGATGCCTTTCTTCAGAATCTAGTCACAGACATTCTTTTAAGAATTAGACTGATTTTCGCAAATAAAATGCCATCCTTTTTTCTAGCTATCTTGCATGAAGATTTTCACATTTGTGACATTTTTATCTTTAAAAAAAAAACAAACAAAAAGTACTCTTTTTCTCACACATGTCCAGAAAAGAGAGAAAGTATGTGGGAAAAATAAAGGTGATTTAATAGCAACTTCCCAGAGATATTACATGAGTGTGACCAATCAGAGATTCAAATTTCTAGATCATTTAGTCAGGAAAAAAACCCTTTTTTTTTTTCTACTCAGACATATTACAGCTACATCATTACAAGTGTATCCATTAAAATGAAAGAAAATGCTATAAACATCCCATGTTTGTTAGCTGTCTCCTTCAAGCTCACACCTCTAATAATGTAAGTGAGAGGCAGCTGGAAGAAAGTGAGAAAGAATGCCCTTAGGCTGACATACCTCACAGAAGCTTTGGCAATGGTTTTTCTTCAAGTCCCAGGATTCTTTGCAGGGCTCCAGGCACTAGGAAGAGTCAAGAGGGGAAAGTGTCAAGAAGAGAAAGAAATAAACATCTACAAATGACCCCAGTTTGTTCTGATTGCTTGTGTGGCCCATAGGAAGTTAATAACAGGTTTTAAAAATCCACTTCTCCCGAGGATAAGATTGTGTCATTGAGTCACGGTGTCAGAGCAAGGGCATGCCAAACTCTGTTGAGATTACAAGAAACATTTTCAGTACTTCTTACAGTACAAGACAATTGCCCTTCTTATTTATATGCCATCCTATTTTCTACCTTACTGAGTCTGGGTCTTAATAATATTTAACACCATGTCATTGGATCACAGAGCAATGTCAAGAGTACTACTCTAAACTACAAAAACTTAAAACTTCTCTTTACTGATCAGCCTAAAGATTAGATGGGAACATTGTCTTCCCATGGGAGAAACTATTTCATCAAGCTATAGAGTAAATTCAGCAGAGATTTAGCCACTATTCCTGTATAAATACACAATGTTCACTGGTCTGTTAGCAAAATCACTTTATTTCAAGTACCATATTATCATTTTATCACCTTCAGTCTCTACTACAATGGATATACAAACTTCAGATTCAAACACTGCAAATCTGAGTCAGACTTCTCAACATAAAAGAAAGAAAAACATACTGCAGCTGAAGCATAAATTTAAACTTACATCTAGAAACCTTTTATGTTTCTTTGTTAGGTAAATGATCTTGGAAAAAAACAGCACTGTTGGGAGTTAGTAGCATCTACTATTTCTGATAATACTGGAAAGATAGTTACTGCACCAAAAGGAAAGGCCTATGACATGCAATTCTTAGAATCTGACATGAGTTCATATTATTTATTTCTCTTACACATAGTATCAAACTGCAAGTATTCATATTAATCAAAAACAAGCACAAATACATATACACTATATCTCAGAACAGCTATTCTCCTGTATCATTAATGTGCTAAAAAAGTTAATTTTTTAAAAATTAAACGTTTTTCTTTCTAGCAACAAAGTCTGAAAAAAAAAACCATCAGTCATAGAGGTTACATAGCATATGAATGCAAAATACATTTTCTCTCTGCTCTGTATACAGGTAGAGGCCAGTGACAAGCGGTGTCCTGCAGTAGTCCGTCACAGGACCAATGCTCTTCAACATCATTATCAATAACATAGATGGTGGAATTGAGTGTACCATCAGCAAGGCACAACTTGGTTTGGACAACACCAGGCTGAGTGGCGCAGTTGTTACAATAAAAGGAAGGGATGCCATCTAAAGGGACCTGGACAAGCTTGAGAAGTAGGCCCATGAGAACCTAATGAGATAAAATAAAGTCAATGTACCTGGGTCAGGACAATCCCAATGTGCACAGACTGCAAGAAGAATTCTTTGAGAGCAGCCCTACAGAGAAGGACTTGGATGTTCTGGTGAAAAGTTGGACATGTGCCAGCAGTGTGCACATGCAGCCCAAAAGGCTATCTGTATCCTGGGCTGTATAAAAAAAAAAGGATGGCCGCTAGGGCATGGAAGGTGATTGTCCCCCTCTGGTCTGCCTTTTGAGGCCCCATCTGGAGTACTGCATCCAGGCCTGGGGCCCCAGCACAAGAAAGACATGGAGTTGTTAGAGTGGGTCCAGAGGAGGGCCACAAGGATTATAAAAATGCCAGAGCACCTCTCCTATGAATAAAGGGTAAGGGAGCTAGGCTTATTTAGTTTGGAGAAAAGAAGGCTCCAGGAAGACCTCATTGTGGCCTTCCAGTACTATAAGGGTTCTTTGGGATGGTGATAGGACAAGAGAAAATGGTTTTAAACTAAAGGAGGGAAGTTTTTGATAAAAAATCGGGGAAAGTTTTACACTGAGAGAGAGGTGAAGTGATGGAACAGGTTGACCGGAGAGGTTGAAGATGCCCCATGTTCAAGGCCGGGTTGAATGGTGGTCAGGGCTACCTGATTGTCATGGCTTTGTGATTTACTATCAGTATTCCACATCATAACAGCATGCAGTGTACTGGGAGTTAAGGAATTAATGCTGCAGCTCTGGTCCTGGAAGAGAAGAATGAACCACAATTCCCAGAAGACTTTGTTTTTTCATTTCCGACTTCTTAGGAGAGGAAAAATAAAACTGACTGGAAGTCACGAGACTATCTCTTTTTGCTCTCTGGTGGAACAGAGCAAGAACTTCGGTTTTCAGAAAACTCTCTCATTCGATTCATTAGTTTCAATCCTAATTAACTTGTATTTTTGCTATTATAATTAGTAAACTAAGTTTGTTTTCCTTCTCAGATCATTGTCACTGTTTTTTTTCCCTTTTGTTCAATTTCCCTCCTTTTTGGGCCAGTGAGCCTGCTGTTCCCCTGTCATGGGCACTGATCTAGAGATAAAACCATGACACTGATCTAGTAGTTGGCATCCCTGCTTGCAGAAGGGGATGTTGGAACTTGATGATCCTTGAGGTCCCTTCTAAGCCTAATGATTCTGTTCTATGATTCTATAATCACAATTATAGTCATGAGGGAGACTGACTTTTTACACAGTTTGATAGTGATAGGACAAGGGGGAATGGTTTTTAACTAAAAGAGGGAGATTTAGATTAGATGTCAGGGGAAAAATTATCACTGAGAGGGAGGTGAGACATTGGAATAGGTTGCCCAGAGAAGTTGTAGATGCCCCATCCCTGGAGGCCAGGTTGGATGAGGACCTAGGCAACTTGCCCTAGTGGTTGGCCACCCTGCCACAGCATGAGGGTTAGAATTAGATGGTCTTTAAGGTCCCTTCCAAACCAAGCCATTCTATGATTCTATAAATACACATACTGGTATTTTAGACCCAACTTTCAGCTCTTCAAAATTCACAATCTACTGTACATAAAGCAATTCACAGAATCACAGAATTGTAGGGGTTGGAAGGGACCTCCAGAGATCATCGAGTCCAACCCCCCTGACAAAGCAGGTTCCCTACAGCAGGTCGCACAGGTAGGCGTCCAGGCGGGTCTTGAATACCTCCAGAGAAGGAGACTCCACAACCCCCCTGGGCAGCCTATTCCAGTGCTCCATCACCCTCACTGTAAAGAAGTTCTTGCGCACATTCGTGCGGAACTTCCTATGCCCTAGCTTCATCCCATTTCCCCTTGTCCTATCCCCACGCACTACTGAAAAGAGTCCAGCCTCACCACTGTGGCCACCACACCTCAGGTATTTATAAACCTGGATCAAATCCCCTCTCAGCCTTCTTTTCTCAAGGCTAAACAGACCCAGTTCACTTAGTCGTTCCTCACAGGGGAGATGCTCCAGGCCCTTCACCATCTTTGTGGCCCTCCGCTGGACTCTTTCCAAGAGATCCCTGTCTTTTTTATACTGGGGAGCCTAGAACTGGACACAGTACTCTAGATGAGGCCTTACCAGGGCAGAGTAGAGGGGGAGGATCACCTCCCTTTACCTGCTGGCAACGCTCTTTTTTATACACCCCAGTATGCCATTGGCCCTTTTGGCCACGAGGGCACACTGCTGGCTCATGGCCAACCTGTCATCCACCAGGACGCCCAGGTCCCTCTCTGCAGAGCTCCTCTCCAGCAGGTCATCCCCCAAAATTAGAAGGATATTCAATTAGAAGGATAAATTATAAAATGTCACTGAAGTCAGTAAGTTTAATTAATTCTGGAGTGTTGTTTGTCTTCTGGCAGAGTTACTGTACATCTGAGCCCCATTCCATCATCACTACAATTTTACAGCTCTTCTAACTGTCTGGTGGATTTAACACCAATTTACAGAGATGTAAGTGGTGTCAAAATAGAATGGACAACATTTTGATCACGCTGGGACTCTATCAGTAATTCCCAGGGCTTGTCATGATTTCCATATTCTTATCTTTTCCTAATTCTTTTTTCACAGCTATATAGCCACACTGACTGTATCCAAATTAGTATACCTACAATCTCGCCACAGGCTTGAGATGAGAACCAGGTGCAAGTTCATGCTAACTGCGTTGTTGGACTACGCTCCTTGCAGGCTGTGGAGCAAAACACTCAGCATACCTGGAAGGGAATATCAAAATGCTGTGCACTTAGGGGAACTGTTCTAGGTGTTTCTACAAGGATGTCTTTACCTACAGTGTAAATAGGCTTCAGTGTTTGGCATTTTGACTGACTGTCGCTTTGTTCAGTAAACAGTCTGGACTGCCCGGGATATTCAGCTGGAGCCCAGCACCTCCTGCTGTAATAAATGGCATAACTGATGTGCAAATCAGTTGTACAAAATGAACAAGACCTGAGCGGTATCCTGCCATCTGACTGTTCTCAGAATATTCTGATAATGCAGGTATCCATAAGGCCTCCATCATAAGATTAGTAAGTGCTGATTAAAGTATACTCCTAATTACATATAAACAAAAAATCTTTCGTATTTGCTTCATATTCCCGTTGCATGAAGTCTCCTCAGAGCACTGGACTTAACCTAGTACCACAAGCTGATCCATACACCAATTGCCCAGCTTCAGTGGAGCTCTATCATTCTGTAAGTCAGAGAAAAATTGCTAGCAGACACCAGTGCTGTCAGTAAGCTTGTACTAGAATAGTTTGGGACAAAGAGAAAATGAGAACAAAATAGAACAGAACAGTTGAAAGGGACCTACAGAGATCACCAAGTGCAATTGCCTGTTCACTTTAGGGATTGCCAAAGGTTAAAGCATATCAATGAGGGCATTACCCAACTGCCTCTTGAACGTTGACAGACATGGGGGATTGATCACCTCTCTAGGAAGCCTGCTCCACTGTTAGACCACTCTCACAGTAAAGAAATTTCCCCTAATGTCCAGCCTGAACCTCCTCTGGTGCACTCTTGTATATCGTTGGCTCCTAGGAGTAGAGCCCAGCACTTCCCTCTCCTATTCCCCTCCTCAGGGAACTGCAGAGAGCAAGGAGGTCACCTCTCTGCTTTCTCCACACTAGATGCTCCAGGTACCCTTGGCCCATCCTCACAGTACATGCCTCCCAGCCCTTTTTTGTTGCTCTCAGCTGGGTGCTTTCAAGGACCTTAACGTCCTTGTTGTACTGTAGAGTCTAGAACTGCTGCACGTAACACTTAAGGTTACGCTGCACCAGAGCTAAATATAATGAGAATCACCTATTTTGACCTAATGAAGAACATACATTTTCAGTGCTCTGCATCATACTGAAGTAAAACATTTCTTCTCCCACTATGGATCTTTGTCATTTTTAGCCCACCTAGCCACAGCAAGCACTAAGGTGAAATTTCTCTCATGAAAAAGCAGAATCGAGCCTCATATTGAGAGCATATTGACAGTTTTTTGACAGGCATCTGTCACTGCACAGTAAAAATTCACCTTAAAATACAAATTGGGGTATTACTTTTCTAATATCTTGAGTGTAATTCAGCAAAGACCTAACCCAAAGCTCCCCTGGCCAACAAGTTATTTCTCTCTCGCACATGGGCTGTGGCATTCCTCAGAAGATAATGGGTGTATGTGATGCTTATCTTGATAGGCCAAATTCTCCTAAAGCACCCATACCTGGAGGTTCAGGCTTGCATTCTGCATTCAGACCACAGATAAACAAGCGCAGCAAGTGATAGGAGCAGAGCTAAGAAAGCGCCCACTATCGGTCAGCCTTCAAACTCTCTGTGCACATAAGCACACACACATACACAAACATACATGACTATTACTATAGATCTGTTAATAATCAGTATCCTAAGAACCTGTCAAAAATGAAGACAAATTCTCTAAAAACTGTGTTCTCACTACAAGGCATTGAGTGGAGAACATTCTTGGAGTCAGGGATTTAACAAGCCAAAGGTGTTCAACACCCTTGCAGAGCATCTCTTTGTGATGGGTACTCTTACATGTACAGCTGCACCCAAAAGATTGAAAAAAATGATTTTCCATCTGCACATCTCAGCAAAGTGATGGTAAACACAGCACAAAACATATACAAATGCAAGAGCTCCTGACGTGTTCTTTCATTTTGTTTTGTGCATATCTATTGTTTATTAGGCATATAAATTGTTATTTTCTGTGTTTCAAAAAGTGGAATTTAAGTTGTCTGAAGAACACTTTTGATTCACAGTTGAAAATTTATCCAGTCCAAGTCCTCTCATAGCAAATTAATCTGGTAGAACCGTGATAGATATCAGAATTATTATATAATAGAACATACTTCCTTTTGAGGCAACTATTTTTCTTCTTACGAATCATGAGATACGGGATTTGTTTACTGAAAATATTTTGCATGATGCAATGGAAAAGAAGTATGAAGAAATGAATTTCCTCATAAATCTAATGCAGGTGTTTTCCTTCCATAGACTCAAGTCAATGTACTTGAATTCTGCAAACTGAAATGAAGAAATAAGTCATTAATTATGAAACTGGAGTTAGACATACCAATTTAAAGATTCTTGTCTGTTCTGTTTTGCTGCATTTTGTATTTACCTCCAGTCTGAATCTGTGATCAGTGTTAGAACACACAGGTGTGGCCCTGTTTCACAATGAATATTGCAAAATGAAAAGCTTGGGTAGATAGGTATGCAGGAAGAATTTCAGGCACTTGCAGAGAGAATTCCTGCAGAGATGAGAAAGTGAATCCAAAATCATGGTGCAAAAAACTCTTTTCTCATTTCCAGTATGGATCATTCTCAGTAGTCTCCAAAAGCCGTGCATTATGATTTGACTGATTCTGCGACTCCATTCAAGTAATTCTCCATGAGTCATTCATGGTATCAGGATATCAAACTTAAGTTCATGAGCACCCTTCCTAGTCATCGGGTGCCTGCCATGAGTCACTACGCTCCCAGGTGCTTGTACATACTATCAGATCAGGCCCCCTCTATACATCTATCTTATTTTAAATAATCTGTTAGAAGCAGAGATGCACTAATTTTTTGATTGGTTCCTCAGTCCAAAATAATCCATAAGCCCAAAGAGGAATGATCAGTTTCAGAATAAGTAGCTGTGATATTATCTTGTATGTTGATACATGCTGGTCAAGAAGCCTCTGAGCACTTTTTGAGATCAATTTCAAGCTGAACTTGTCTTTTGCTTCTCTGTCTCTTTGCCTCCCCTCCCCTATCAGTAGACTGAACCAGAGCATGGGTCATCAGCTTTGTAGAAACTCAGTGTGACATTTTAGCTCCTAAAATTTACTTAGACTAAGTATAGACAGGAAGAGGCTTAAATATCTTTAAAATTTTGAGAGCCTAAGAAGAACAACTGTGAAAGCTATTCTTTTCTGTAAAAAAAAACAGCTTCACACGACTACCTGGAGTTACTGTCTGTTAAAGAGATTCTCATGAGAATTACACTAGTAATATGTTTTCCTTGTAACTAAATAACAAATGAGTTAAATGACATAGAAAGGTTCCCTGTCTGTGCTGCCTATTTTCCACTAACATAGGTCACTGAGCATCACGATTTGGTGAAAAGGAGTGATTTTGCATTCAAGGATCAAGTCTTAATTAAATTAGTTACAGTTAGGGTCGATATTATCAAGTACACTGGGAACCCAGCTGATACGGTCTGAAAGTATTGCTAATCAAAGTGCTGGTTTTCAATGAAAACCAGGTTTCATGCTGACCTCATACAGAACTATTTAGCACCGAAGTAATAAGGGTTAAGTTGTGAGAACACAGCATTTTATGTTGAGTGCTAATATCAAGAAGTAAGAGGCAACACAAGCCAATCAAGAGCAGTCTTACTCAAAATGAAAGAGGGATGTACTTCCTGGTAGTATTTCTTGGATCTATTATGAAAAGACTAGCAAAAACTGTTTAACAGAGATCCAAAACACATCATTAAATATACATCTGAGAGTTATTTTTAATAATTCTTGTCTAATAAGATGAAGTATACAACCTCCAGGAGAAATACTGAACTTACAACACATCAACTGCTTTAGCTAATTAATTTATTTAATTAGTTTAACAAAAAGATGGTAAAGTACCTATCCTCCTAAAATACAGTAAATATAAACATACAAGGTAAGAGTCTATCCGGAGTATTGAAATTAAGCCCTAAAAGATATGAACAACACTCACTTATTCATCTCAGAATGGTTTTAAAACCAAAATATTTTTAATTACATGTCTAAACACCCTTAAACAATTTTATTTCCAAGCACTGTGCTATAAATATCTCTGCATATAGCATTTACCGCTGACACAGAAAAGATCATTAAAATCTCTAGTTCACCAAATTATGTAGAATGTGAGCTACAAATCTACCAATTACAAATTCTGAAGGCCCTAGGAAAAAAAAAATCTAATAGTCAAAACAATATCAAAAGAATTAAGAGAATGACAATATACTGACATGCTTCTTTGAAGCTGGATCTTGCTATTTTAATAGAGAGGTGGACAAACCCATGAGTTCGTCCCTATTGGGCTTTTTAGAAGGCACAAAGTCACTGAATCAAGCTATTGTTTTTTATGTGCAACTGTCTTCCTTCTGGAGAGTGAACTACTCATTTGAATGGCCAATTCCCTGCAGAGTGGAACATTTACGAGAAACTTAACTAGCAACAAAGTTGAGAAGAGCTTTTTAAACATCTATGGCGAACAGTTGTATTTGGTATGCATTTATTTTACTTGGGTGTGGTGGCATTAAAAGCACACACGGAGACAGGTATTACTGCTCTCCCCTGATAAGCAAACCATGCAAATCAGTAGATACGGTACAGGCAATTTTCAGAAATGGAATTGCTGGATATCAAACAAAGACTTGAGCTTGAAATAATCACTTCCTTTTTTTTAATTGCCAATTTCATTTCAGTAGAAAACATGGCAGATACCAATTCACAATTTCATATCATCTTCACATGCTCCAGTATCCTGAATAAGAGCAACAGAAAGACCAAGACCTTTGCCAAGAACGTCAGGTAAAATTTTTTGAAAGTGCACGTAGCCTTTACTATAAGTTCCCAGAATTTAACAGAAACTGATAGCTACCAGTAAATTTTTACATGTACTGAAGGTGAGAATCATTGAATGTGCTGAAAACAAAAGACAAGCTTTGACATAAAATATTTGGAAAGTAAATTACTATTTCGGGAAAGAGAAAAGAGAAAAAAAGAGAAAAGAGAAAAGAGAAAAAAAAAAGAGGAAAAAAAAGAGAAAAAAAGAGAAAAAAAAAGAGAAAAGAGAGAGGAGAGAGAGGAGAGAGAAGAGAGAGAAGGGAGAGAAGGGAGAGAAGGGAGAGAAGGGAGAGAAGAGAGAGAAGAGAGAGAAGAGAGAGAAGAGAGAGAAGAGAGAGAAGAGAGAAAAGAGAGAAGAGAGAAGAGAGAGAAGAGAGAGAAGAGAGAGAAGAGAGAGAAGAGAGAGAAGAGAGAGAAGAGAGAGAAGAGAGAAAAGAGAGAAGAGAGAGAAGAGAGAAGAGAGAGAAGAGAGAGAAGAGAGAAGAGAGAAGAGAGAAGAGAGAGAAGAGAGAGAAGAGAGAGAAGAGAGAGAAGAGAGAGAGAAGAGAGAAGAGAGAGAAGAGAGAGAAGAGAGAAGAGAGAGAAGAGAGAGAAGGGGGAAGGGGGAAGGGGGAAGGGGAAGGGGAAAGGGGGAAGGGGGAAGGGGAAGGGGGAAGGGGAAGGGGGAAGGGGGAAGGGGGAAGGGGGAAGGGAAAAGGGAAAAGGGAGAAGGGAAAAGGGAAAAGGGAAGGGAAGGGAACGGAAGGGAAGGGAAGGAAGACAAAAAGAATTCATATTATTGTACTTTAGATGAAATGCAGCAGTTTAAACTCTAATCCTTTTAGAGTGAAAATAACTTTGAACATTGACAACTTAGTATTTATCCGTATGATTTAGTTGTCCAGTATGTCAAATTTTGCCAGAAAAATTGTTTACTTGAAAGGACAGAAGAAAAATCCTAAGACATTTTTCATATTTCTATTCTTTGTTACCAAATAATCAAAATCATGGCTATTTATGTCAACTGAAATTGGATCCCAAACATTAGCTTATTCCTGACCAGTTCTTTCCATAGTTTTTTACAGGCTTTTTATACCAGCAAAGGAAATCAGGACATACATTCCTCCTTTTCTGCACCTCATAGCCTAGAGTCTAAGGTAGATAAATAAACAGATTAATAAATAACACTGAGTTATTTTGTATGACTTTGAAACACATAATTGAACCTAAACCACCTACATTTAAGATAAATCCCTGAAATACAATAAATTTGTATTTGTAAATTTGACATTGTACCTGGCAAGATAAAAGGCATTAGTGACAGCAAAATGCTACAAAGTAGGAAGTGAAGGAGCTCTCCTGCCCACACCAGATATATATACTGCGTCAAAGTGTGCAAATTATTTTATATCAAATGAAGAGAGATCACCAAGAAAAGTTAAGAAGGACTTCTGCAACTGACCTCTTTCTAGTAGTGATAATAGCTTTGATTGCTGAGAGCATTCCACCTTTTGTACTATTTCTTCTACATGGAATTCTGCAGTAGTATCATTACTATAATATAATCAATGATGTATTTAACTACATGAATTAAAAACACAGTAGCAGTTTTACTTCATTGGCTGAACTTTCATATTTCAATTTGCAGTACTGTGGTGCAGTTTACCAAGACCAATCTGTTGTGTTTGTACATTTTCCAACAGCATGTCTCAGATTAGTCACGTCAACTCTTTTAACATTTAAAGCTCTTCCAAGATTGCACCTATAACATAGAGAGTAAGTAACATGGCAGAAACTATTCTCTTATGTCCTTAGCTTCTAGATCACTGCTTCCTACCCCACTTCCTTGAAGAATGCATCTATAAAAATAACAAGGATAAGTATGGATAAAAATACAGGTCAGCAAAACACAGTGACTTTTCCCTTCCAGTGATTAGAATGGTGGATAGGCCATTATAATTTATTTCCCAAAGTAGGTACAGAGAATGGATGACGAGTTACTCTAAAAGAAGCCCATCTTGCATTCCAATGTACTTTCCTATACTTTTAATTTCCTAAAGCTTGACTATTTGCTTTAGTGATTACACAATGCTTACAAAATAAAAGCGATCATAAATATTGTCCCATTTTAGACAAGCACAGAATTTTCATTGAGAAAACATAATTCTTCTAATCCCAAACAGACAAGGGAAAACCTCTTCAAGCTGGCGCTTTCCCTTTCCAATCTGTTAGAAGGCAGCTTCAGATAACCACACACAGTCTTGCTATAAACACCATCTTGCCATGGAACTTGGAGTGCCTGTCAGACCAGCATGACTCTCTCCCAGCACAGTCAAGTTGTTGGTTTTTTTTTGCTGCTGTTTTATAAATGAGTTAAACCAGTGAACTCTTAAGATAACAGATTACTCCTCTTATACATCACCCTGCAATTTCACACATATATTTCTGAATGAAAAAGCCACAACTAAATGTTCTTTTTGCTTTATCTACCACAGTATTATGGTTTTATAGACCACCAAACACTCAGAGACTAAGAAAAAAAAGAGGGCTGGGAGGGGGGCTCTTTGTCTCAACTGCTACTTTGTTTCTCTTCTCTGGCTTTCTACTTCCCTCCCAGCCCTGCCATCACCATCAGAAACGACATATTCTGCATTACTAAACAGAAAGAGCCGTAGGGCTTTTCACTTCTAATTTCACGCCATAATAAAATGCAGTGGTTGTTTCACTGGGGGACCTGAAAAGCCTGTCTTTGTGAGGCTTGTTTGATGGTCAGGTTAAGTATCACATTCTGGCAGCAGGCATCTGTGCCTGCCTCTTCATGCAGTTAGAGCAAAGGGAAAGGAAAAGGAACAGAAAAAGAAAAGGAGGTTGTCTTGAGGAAAAACAAAACAAAACAAAACAAAACCATAAATAAAAATCATCCCCTACTCTGAAGCAAGCAATTTACATTACACAGCTGTTCCTTGGTCTCAGCATTTTTAAATATATCTGTTGTCCACCACACTGATGGATGGATAAATGTACTGACAGTAAGTTTAAAAAGTTTTCAGTGTTCTCAGTTAGACTTGTTGCTTTAATGGGAAAAGAAGAGACCTGAAGTAGACTTCGTGTGGATAAGAATTAGGGAAAAACAATATAGTACTTCTAAAAAATAAAAAATTAAAATTCAGTTAAATCTAAGGAGAACAGGAATTTTAAAAAGCAAGATGTAACGGTAAACTCTGTGGAGTCTTCTACACTCATCTTGGCTTTTTCCAAAGTTATTCTCGCTACAATAAAGAATGTTTTTCTGTTCTATGATTAGATTCCCTTTTGTAACCATTGTATTTTTTTTGTAAAAAGAGATAATGCGATCCCTTTTCTCAATAATCTCTCCATGCATCTTAACAGAGTCTACTGAAAAAAAAATACTGAAAAAAAAAAAAAGATTAAAATTCTATCAGTACATGACAATTCATAGAATAAACTGCTAGATAATACTTTAAAAAGCTTGACAGTTACACATATTATTTAAAAAATAAATAAAAAATAAAAAAAAAAGATTGCCATTTAAAGAATAAAGTGTCTGAATACCTTAGGAACATTCAAAATAAGTGACCTAAAATTGCTATCTTGCTTAAAAGGGATTTCTTTCAAAGGTTATTAAATAAATGACTTCCTTGCTATTACTTTTCAATATATTTTACATATTAGCAAGGAAGACAACATTTTCATGCTAAATTTCTTGGTCAGTCTTCTAAATTTTATGTTTTTGAGGTTATGATTATGTTTTGAACAGAAGTGAATCTATGTCCATGATGCCATCAGTAGATGGGAAGTCATATGCTGGTACTAGCAATCCTTTGGATGTAAATGCAGAGACCTTAGGTGAAAAAGCAATCACATTCTTAGCCAAGTACACTTCCCCATTCAGCTCACTCAGTAGCCTCATAAAAACTAGCTGTCTAGGGCAAGGACTTGTGCAAAAGGGAAGGAGAGAGGAGTATGTAAACACCTCTTTAATTGATAGCTTGTACTTACAGCAGCTTAAGCATGTCATAAAACTGCAGTCTAAAAAACAAATACTGTCTCATTTTCCCAGCAAGGTTGAGTAATAAAGCTTAACATTATAGTATTGAGAGGTAAGCAGAACAAACTAGCAGAAGAATTAATAAATAGTTTGGATCACACTATCAGAGAATGTAATAAACTTTCCTCAGCCTTGCGGTGGGAGACTTGTGCTGGATATATTTTCCCTGGCAGTAGGTTTGGGCTAGACCTCTGGACATTTTCAGTCCTAGGACTGAAGAGAATATGATTCTGCTGACCAGAGGTTATCAGGAACAGCTTCTGGTTTCAGTGATCATCAGCGTGGTAGTTCATTTCTGAAGTTCAAACAGCTACCACTGCACTACTTCAAGGTATAAATTTAGAACCCTACATGGGCAAGCACAGCTCTTCTAAAATATTAAAATTAATTGGCAGTTCTTCTTCTAGAAGAACTTCAGGACTGTGGCTGAATATGTAGCTTTATTATTTTTATTTTAACTTCAGCTTGGAAGTTGAGTATTTTGATTAATTATCTACTGATCTCTAACATTACCAAAACACCCAGATCCTTCCAGTCATGGACCACTGTACATAAATGGAAAGACTGATAATGATACACTTCTAGTCACCCTAAGGTAACCCATCAAACTTACCAGATGCTGAGATAATGAATACAGTTGCAATAAAGCCAATGCTGTAGCATAGCAAAAAAAAAATGTAAAGTGGAAAGTTGGGATATGTAATGCTTAATCTAGTTTTCTGCCATTCATCTTAATGGGATTCATGAGCAAGCTCTCAGAGGAGTCAAATAGAGTAAGATTTTGGAAATGCTGGTATTAAGTCCCCAGAGTACAACTGTCTGAAAATCCACTCATTGAATAGCTCTTCCCATACTAACAGACAAAAAGGATAGCTTGCCTTTTATGTAAATACATGCAAGAAAACACTCTAGTTAGTAAAGCCAAGCCAAAAGGTCTAAACTGAATATTGTAATTCTAGATTTAATGAGCACAGGCTGCAGATGCCCAGAACATTTCAAGAACTAACTACAGAACCAATACACACAGCTGCAAAGAACTGCTCTGGAGCCTTACAAAAGACAGCTCTACCTCCTGTCCCAACATCTGCTTTTCTCCTGATTCATTTATCCTAGACCCGTCACCTTACCATTCACTATGAAAGCTGAAGCAGGTAGACAGCTAAAAGCAGAATGCTTTTGCTGGCCATACACAGAGACAGTGACCACAGGCTAAAGACAGAAGGCAGTTATGATCTTTTCTATCAGAGAAAGGAAAGCCACGTAGGAACTTGCATCAGCTTTATGTGTTATGAATCTCCTGATAGGAAGAGGAGAGCTTGTATTCCCCATAGATTACGTTACCTCTTTCTCTCCACTGTCCGACACTTTCTCTCAGAGTTTATATTGAAAATGTAGTACATCCTATAGTTTTGCAACAGAAAAAAGAACAATTCTACATTTTAAAAGTCAAAAAAGAAGTCATTATTCTGTGCAGTTAACTAAGTAGTTTCCTCTACTTCTGTAAGATCTAGGCCACATCTTACCTCATGAAATAACTTCAAATTTAATAAAACAAGTCTGTTTTCTTTTATGATCCCATCAAGGTTTCTCTTTGCTATGAGTGATAATCAGTAAAAAGCACAGAACCAACCTGTCTTTCTTAAAAGATAAACGTACTTCTTGAGGTCTAGCCCCTACAGCAATACCAGATATCCAAATCTTTAGAGACAGGAAACCATGCAAGCATTATCTTCAAAGCTCAAAGGAGCATAAAACACTTATTTCAGGAATTACATAATTCTGGTCAGCAAATTCAGTAGGAGCTGTGCTTTGAATGTGCCAGGGCAAAGCTAACAATTTCCCCAGACAGAAAATTATCTAAGGTTTAACTTAGCTTCCCATTCATTGGTACCTATCTCCACTGTAAGATGGCAACTTGCCTCAAGCTGCCTCTCCTGAATGGCAAATGCTTTTTTCTTTTTAAGGCATCTTTTACACCTGTCAGCCTACAGAGTCCTGATTCCAGGACTCTGTGGAAGCTGAAATGCAACTAGCTGCTCTTGTGTATAGAAACAATACAATCCTTGTCTGGAACCCTGGTTTAGATAGCTAAACTACACATGATACAGGGTCCTAACTTCCCATTAGCTGATGACGATGTAGTCAATGCAGTCAACAGCATATGGAAGACCATTCAGTGGAGCTGTATCTCCTACAGGGTGAGATAAAAAACTCTCCAGACATTTTTGATTATACTAACTAAATCCTACAGACAACCCTGAGAGCAGGATCATCTCCCTTGCTCTGCTGGCCACGTTTCTTTTGAAGCAGCCCCGTATACTGTTGACTTTCTGAGCTGCAAGGGCACACTGCTGGCTCACGTTCATCTTACCATTTACCTGAACTTGCAACTTTTTGGCAGAGCTGCGCTCTATCCTTTCATCCCCCAGTGTGTATTGGTAATGGGGCTTGCAATGACCCAGACGTTTCTAATCCTGTGGCTGTGCTTTACTTCTTAAATATTTGAACACTTAGTCATAAAAATAGACAGAAAAGTACACACGAAGAGACGTCGAAACAAGACGTAAGATATAAGATACAACATCGTTTCACAGCCAGTTTCTTTTGTTACACAGTTTCACTCATTTTCACTCTCTCAATCCAATATGAATTTATATAATTTTTGATCACTGTAACATTTCAAAAATGTTTAGCTCTATGTATGAAACCACCAACGCAATAATTCTGCTTATTCAAATAAACTGCCTTAGTCATTTTACATTTTCCAGAGTATTTCTTTGGGCAAGAGTCTAGAGATGAATATTTAAGGACCTTAGGGTAACCATCCTTATATTTGTCTGAATAAATGCATCAACTGATGCTGCAGAATAGAAATAATTTTCTCTTTTCCCTAATGTCTACGAGACAGTTAGATAAAACTTTTCTACCACCATGTAAAATTTCTACTGCCAGTGGCAAAACTGCTAGTATACAAAAACTGTTTTAGAAGACTGTAACAAAATAGACATGAAGTTTTATGATAAATGCCAGGAGTTACAAATCAAATCATGAAAAATAGAGAGCAGTGCAAAATTTTCTCAATACTTTTTTGTGTTTTTGTTTTTTTTTTTAATCTTCAAAAGAATAAGGACTATTTCAGGATTTGACTATTAAAAATGTCTTAATGACATATGACTGCGAAGAAATAGCATCCCTCTCCTGCATTTTACAGTTTGCTAATGGAATGGCTGCAAAAATGTACATGCATCTGACAAATGCTTTCTTCATCTATACTCTAATCTGCTTACACATCCATAGAAAAATGATTCATTTTACAGTTTAACTTCAGTGATCATAGAGCCAATTTTGTGCTTAAATTTACATATGAAATGTTCATTAATGTCTATAGAAGCCACCCAGGCAACCCTGGAGATAGAGTTTCGTCCAAAGTATCTTAATAATTTGGCACAATTTCTGGAAAAATGTTTAGGCCAAGTCACTTACATAAACAGTCTTTCCATTCATATTCTTTAAAAAGCCAACAGCAACAACAGCTGTCAAACACTGTCTAAATACATATTTCCCTTTTTCACACACTAAATACATAATTCCCTTTTTCACGTTAACCTTCTAGATTAATCTATACTGCATTTTTAGATACTTAATTTCAAATGTCTTTTTCACCTCTTTTCTTCTACGAATAAAATTTGCTTTCAGCCAACAAAAAAGTAGATTGAAAAGAGTAAAATCCTAAATTGTAGCCATTACAGGTGATATACTTTTTCCTCCTCAATCATTCATCCCTCTCTTGTTTGGTGCAACAACAGAAATTGTTTTCAGGCTTGTGGAGCACCAAGAAGAGATGGCTGTATCAAAATACCTTAGACATAAAAGCCCTTCTAGAAAAAGGGATCAGTGTAGGCAAAGATGGATTTTATCCATGTTAAACAACCTACACTTCTTGAGCACAGTTCAGGATTTTCTTAGGTTTCGAAGATTCACGGTACATATAAAATCATTCTAATTTAGATGAAGATTGTAGTATTGTATAACTTACTCTAAAAGATAAAACCTACCATGAAATTATGTTGTGCCTGTAACAGACTTTTCATGCCATTATTATTGCACCTCTGCAAGTATTTTGCTAGAGAAGAACTATCATAATACTACCACTCGAACGTATACTGCCAAAGTAGCTGTAGATACTACTTTTTTTTTTTCACCGCTCCTGGATCTGATGACAGTACAACAAAGGTGCACTGTTACAAAACTTTAAGTCTTTTTTTAAAAGAGACTAACAATTTAAGCCAGAGTTCATTATAACTCAGTTTTTGAAAAATGTCTCTCCAGGCACAAATTTAATCCAAGAAGTCAAAGAGAAAAAACATGCCAGCCCCATCTGTAATACATTTTAAACTAATTTATCGCCACTAACTGTTCTCAAGTAACTGACTTGCCCTGCAAATACTATAAGCTAAAGCTTTCAGTTAAGAGCTTTATTTTATTTGCTTAATGGATCATTTTGGCACATTTTGCTGTTTCCCACTGCAAAATTGGTAGTACATTTCATGTACTCAGAAAACTTTCACTTAATGTTTCAGACAAAAGGGAGAATAATCTGAAATTTGTTATTTGCCACATTAATAATCTAAACTGCTTCAGTCACCCCCATTTGCTTCAAGTCTCCAGTAGAGGTTTTCGCCATGGGACCATTTTACTGTTTTTTCTAAATGACACACAATTTTACAGACAGATTCTCTCTGGATCATTTGTTTATGTCAACACAATATAGTCTAGAAACAGCGACTCCAAAACATTAAATAAATTTAAAAACAAAACAAAAAAAAAAAACAAAAAAAAAAAAAAAAAAACAAAAAAACAACCAGAAGCAGACTAAACAGTGACATCTACTTCCTAAGATTACACAAGGATCACTTCATCAGGCAAAAATGTTCTCCATCTTCTCCCTTCATATAAATACGCTTGAGGGTCTGTATATCCTAAAGCTTTTCAGAATTTTTGTTTTGGTTTTGTTTGTGCTTTTCATTGTTGTTGTGATGTTGTTTTTTTATCCTCCAATAATGTCAGCTCTTTACAAAAGCTTTATTCAACTGGATGAAGTTTATATACAGTATAAGACCTGTAATGGACTTTACCTTCAAGTGCACTGCTTCTTATACAGCCACTCAAACAAAGCATAACACAATGATACCAAATCAGAACAACAGTGCTTTCCAACTCTTTTTTTTGGATTCAGTCCGGAAATTAGAGATTGCCTTTACAAAGAAAACAGTGAAGGCTGAGAGGCACAAAGAAGCATTAGTCAAGATGCAGTTGACAAATGGTAACCTCCCTCTCAGCTGTTAAGTAGTACAAGTGAGAGAAGTCAAGTCCCACTGCCCTTCGTAATGAGAGAGAGAGCGCACCTTGTGCAGAGATGGGCAGGTGAAATTCCATGAACAGCTTAAGCTAGTTCTATGGTTCTGTTTGGGCTGCCCACTCTTTTGCTCTTCAAGTGTACAGCAGACTGGCAACGCTGGAAAATTCATTTTGGCTAGACATGTGAGCTGATCTTGCTCCCTGCTCCCTCAGCATAAGGCAGTGGATGGAATAAATTGATGCAGAAAGGGAAGACTGACACTTGCAACAGCAGACAGTATGTAAAATAGTTGTATGGACAACATACTCCAAAAAAATATTCTAATTTGGAAACTTCCTTTTCCCTTTTCCTTTTACTATAATGAAAAAAAAAAAAAAAAACAACTTTGGGATTTTAAAGTGACAACCAAATGAAAAAAAAGATTAAGAGGCAATGCTCTTTTCCTTCTACTTGCGCATTTAGATGTGAACTATTTCAATGATTGTTGAAATAAAAAAAATAAAAAAATAAAAACAGAAAGGAGCACTGCATTCTAAAATTATAAAATCTCATCACCTTATTTGTCCTATTTCTTCTCAAGGCTTCATACACAGAGACATAAATTGAACAACCTGAGCATTAGAAAACATATTCACAGATAAGATAGGTCACCATGCTGCTCAGTCACTTACCGGGAGAGGAAACTTTCACACTGAAATTAAAATTCAGTTATTAAGCCATCTTTGATAATGGTAACTTGTCACTAATTCAGGAAGAAAGCTTATATATATATTTTAGGCTGGACAATACCATACGCAGTCATGAATTCTGACCTTACTTCTTTGGCAAACTAACACACATGTTCAAGAGCACAGTAAAGCTTTTTACCCAATTTCATGTCACCACTCTTAAAACTGCTGGTTATGAGAGTTAAGGAACTTACTAGGCCGCAATCCTGGCTCCCAGCTGCGTAAAGCAAGCTACTAGATCTTAGTAGCGCAGCAGTGCTGCACACTACCCTTACCTTTTCCTGCTATAAAATGTTTCACCTTCTATCCCAACTACATACTTGTTGCTCTGGATGTTTACAAGAGTTTTAGGTGTGTACAATTATTTTTTTTTTTCTGGAGAAATGCTCATTTAAAAAGATTTAAAAAGCTCCTCAATCAACATGAAGAATACAAGCTAGAGGAGAGACAAATACTTCTTTCCTCTCCTGAAATCGATATTTTGAGTGATAGTATAAATGTAAATGATCAGGTCTTTATCAATCCGTGAAAACCTTAAAAATGGAGCAGCTGAAGCTATGGTACTGTCCAGATTAGAAATTAAAACAAACAAACAAACAAACAAACAAAAAAAACTAATCAGAGAACAAATAGTTGCATTCTGAAATTATTATTGTAAGAATTAAGATTTTTTAAACTGAAAATAATAATCAGATAGAGCCAATAGGATTTCAAATCAAAGTCAACTAAAATCAATGATATCTTTGCATTTACTTCAGCAGGCTTTCAAAAGGACTGTAATTGCTTTAATTGAATCCTGAAAGATAACCTGTCAGTGTATCATGTACATTATTAACGACAGATAGTTGAAAAATGAGACTGTTAAACAAAAGGCTCTTTTTTTGCTACTTATTTGCCATCTCTGTAGTTTGAATGAATGCATTTTTTTCTAAATATTCATTCATTTTTGCATTTTTCACGAATAAAACTAAGTTTTCTAAACTAAGTTTTATATTGTTTATTTCTGTTTATTCAAAGTGTGAAGCAGCATGGCTGCAGAAGTCACAATTATTTTATACAATTTCCTTCCGGTGAAACTCATTTTTCATTTATTAATGAGAAATTAGCAGATTGTTTTCAAAGTTGAGCACATTTTCAGTGCAATGTGAAAACATGGACAATTCAAAACCATGTTTATTAAACTCCAGCAATGTTGGAGCAACTAACTTCATATGCAACTATTTACATTTTATTGCAAAAAGTTCTATAAAACATCGATTTTGTGAATCTGTCCTACTAGTCCTGGACTACTGCCTGGAAAAAAAAAGTCAAATAATTTCACAGGACTTTACAGCAAAAACTTGATAGTAACTTCATTAGCATAGCTCATAGGTGTTGTATTCACATATGGATAATAAAGAATTGTTCAAAGAAAATGTGTCCAGCTCAAACTGCAATTCTTAATTACTTAAGCAGATCCAAATTAGCATTCACAGCCTGCATTTCCTTAACAACAGGCTTTCAAGCTGAAAATAATTTGTAATTCAAAAAGGATTTTGGTCAATAGATACTGAGCGTGCAAAACATGTTTGGCACTTAAAAATCCCAAGATCTGTTAAAAACTTATCTTACGAGTTTATATTTTCTTGTTTCCTGTAATTTTTCAGTGCAATGTTATAAAATGTATGCTGATTTGATATAAATTGGAATTATTCCCAGACATTCAGTTTAGACTAGGTCTATTCTTAATATCTGATGAAATCTTAATCTATATTTACAATAGCTCTTTAATTTGACTCCAAATGATGTCATGCCCTTCTTGCTTAACAAACAGGAAAAGATGTCAAGAAAACAATCTGTTACCTAAATTTGAAACTCACCAGCCTTCTCTTCAAAATGCTTGTCTGTACATATGTGGAAATTATAAGTATAGTTGCTGCTATATATGTTTACTCCAGTAACAGATGCATTAAAATCAAACAAGGCTGATCCGTTGATAAATTATACCACTGTGTGTTACAACTACTACTGAATGTGCAATTCTAATTAAATTTATGAAGATTTTATGGTAAATAGCAAATCATAATAAATAAAAATATTCAGTATTTTCCTATAATAAAAGTAGAAGAGCACATCTATAACAGTTTATTTTTTCCCTCTACTTTGTTGTCTTTGGAAGTCTGAAATACTTAGTCATGATATAATGGAAGTAATTTGTGGTATTAGTGTTTCTGTAGCGTTCCTGCAGAATGCAGAAGAAACTTCTGAAATAGTTCTTCACAGGACTTAAGCCGTCATTTATTCCATGAAGTCTGTCCATGATTTGGGCAATCCATGCTTTCCTTTTATTTGCCTTGGAGCAGAGGAGAACAAAGTTATAGTCCTGTCAAGCCTCATCTGACAGAAGAGACACTTAGCATTTTAGCCCTCACCTGAAATTCTCTCTCCCACTTTTCCCCTCCAGCTTGCTGCCCTCATCTGACACATCTGCAGTGTAGTGCTGCTACCTACCAACTTCTGCAAATGGATCTGGCCAGTTGGAAGAGCTTGCTAAAAAGATTTATGTGATGCAGGGAATATCATGTTTTAAGGAACCACATTGCAACACGGAAAATGTATGCTTAGATATATACAAACTTTTACAAGAGTCTCCATTCATACGGAAGAGCAATGATTGCACATGGGGAACACAACAGAAGACTGGATGAAGATTCTCTTCTGCACATTTCCCTGAAAAAGTATTTTGCCCTGAAGAGTGGTAGCATTTCAAATAAATTCTAGACCATGACAAAATAGATGTGTCATCTCAGCCGTGAGAACAAATTAATGTAACATCCTTGTTCACTGGAGATTTACGATGCAGAAAGAACTTCTCCCTAAAACCTTAATGCTGCACCTGTGCGTCAGTCGGCACAGGTTTCATCCGTATTTTTACTTAGTCATCTTTTCTTAGTCATCTTGTATGCTTTTTTAGATAGGCCATAGGAGTTGTGACTATCTTGTAGTGTGGAGAAACGTGGGAAATCATATCACAGAATCACAGAATTGTAGGGGTTGGAAGGGACCTCCAGAGATCATCGAGTCCAACCCCCCTGACAAAGCAGGTTCCCTACAGCAGGTCGCACAGGTAGGTGTCCAGGCGGGTCTTGAATATCTCCAGAGAAGGAGACTCCACAACCCCCCTGGGCAGCCTGTTCCAGTGCTCCATCACCCTCACCGTAAAGAAGTTCTTGCACACATTCGTGCGGAACTTCCTATGCCCTAGCTTCATCCCATTTCCCCTTGTTCTGTCCCCACGCACTGCTGAAAAGAGTCCAGCTTCACCACTATGGCCACCACACCTCAGGTATTTATAAACCTGGATCAAATCCCCTCTCAGCCTTCTTTTCTCAAGGCTAAACAGACCCAGTTCACTTAGTCGTTCCTCATAGGGGAGATGCTCCAGGCCCTTCACCATCTTTGTGGCCCTCCGCTGGACTCTTTCCAAGAGATCCCTGTCTTTTTTATACTGGGGAGCCCAGAACTGGACACAGTACTCCAGATGAGGCCTTACCAGGGCAGAGTAGAGGGGGAGGATCACCTCCCTTGACCTGCTGGCAACGCTCTTTTTTATACACCCCAGTATGCCATTGGCCTTTTTGGCCATGAGGGCATACTGCTGGCTCACGGCCAACCTGTCATCCACCAGGACGCCCAGGTCCCTCTCTGCAGAGCTCCTCTCCAGCATATCCCCCAGCCTGTACTGGTGCATGCAATTATTCCTCCCTAGGTGCAAGACTCTACACTTGCTTTCGTTAAACATCATCCTGTTCCTTACTGCCCAGCTCTCCAGCCTGTCCAGGTCTTGCTGAATGGCAGCACAGCCTTCAGGTGTGTCAGCCAGTCCACCCAACTTCGTATCATCAGCAAACTTACTGAGGGTGGCCACTATCCCCTCATCAAGGTCATTGATGAAGACGTCGAACAAGACCGGACCCAGCACAGACCCCTGGGGGACGCCACTAGTTACAGGCCTCCATCCAGACACTGCACCGCCAACGACGACCCTCTGCACTCTGCCAGTCAGCCAGTTTTCAACCCACCTCACTGTCCACTCATCTATCCCGTACTTCCTCAGCTTTGTTATAAGGAGGTCATGGGGGACAGTATCAAAAGCCTTACTGAAATCGAGGAAGACTACGTCTACCGCTCTCCCCCTATCCACCCAGCCTGTGACAACTTCATAGAAGGCCACCAGGTTGGTCGAGCACGACCTCCCCCTGGTGAACCCATGCTGGGTACTCCTGATAACCTCCTTTTCTCCCAATTGTCTGGAGATGGCATCCAGCACAAGCTGTTCCATCACCTTCCCTGGGACAGAGGTGAGGCTGACCGGCCTATAATTACCTGGGTCCTCCTTCTTGCCCTTTTTGAAGACTGGAGTGACATTGGCTATCCTCCAGTCATCAGGCACCTCCCCAGTTCTCCAAGATCTCTGAAAGATTACAGAGAGCGGCTCAGCAATGACCTCCGCCAGCTCTCTCAGCAGGCAATGGTACAATATAATGGAATTCTGAAGTTATTTTTAGTAAAAGCCAGTTGTACTCTCTAGTGAGTGAAAACTGAAACAACAGTACTTATACCAATTTCACTTCATATTTTCTGAGCCACACAATATGTTTTGCATATTGCCGTGATGTCAGGAAGTATGTCATCTAGGAAAAAGCAAGATCTACAGATCAAAGACCTGGCAGACAACTCTATGGATTATTTCATTATGTAACCACCCTTACACGTTAACCGCAAAAGCACAAAAGCTGCTGCAGATGGCCTGGATGGCAATTATTCCTCATTGTAGTTGTAAGATACATTAGAATGACTCACAGATGAAAGAATGTCCAGAAAGACCTGTATTTAATTCAAATAAAATTAGAAGTGTGATCACTTCTAATCCTTATGCTTCTTCCACGCGTTCAACCTCTACATTTAAAAAGTTAACTGTGATTGCTTCCCACACTCAAGTGACTTAGATGCTTTCCTATGAAATTGTTCAGACAGGACACAAAATTAAATTTGTCTCAGGCTCACCTCTAACTCCTTTGTCTTTTATAAATTATTTGAACAAATGAAAGCCAAGTTGTTATTGAAGTTGACCAAAAAAAAAAAAAAAAAAAAAGGAAAAGAAAATGAAGAGCAGGATATTATAGAGTAAAAGTTTTAGTAACACAGAATAAGGAAAGGCAAATTATTTGATTTCAAACAAACTAGATTATTATCGTTTATATTCTGAATCATAACACAGGAATAAATAATACATATTCATAACATTTTGCCTCTCTTTCATCAGACTTCAGCCACTGTCACTAGAATGACTGAGATGATTCACACAGCAGCATGTAACTGCTTTCACCAAAAAAAAACCCCAAAAAACGAGAGAATAAGACATGATATTTTCACTTTGACTCTACAAATACACATGGAAAAAATACTGATGTGATAGATATATGCATTAGCTTCTTTTTTCTAAAGCTTTTTGATAAGTTCTTTTGTGGCTACAGTGCTCTGAATGAGCTGATTTTGCAATGGCAAACTGAGAGATGATGTGGAATTTGGCTGCTTTACCTTTCTCATGTTTGCTATCTGCTCCTCAGAGGAGACTCCAGAAAAGAACACATGCTCAGGCTTAATCTTTCTTAGCTGATAAACCGTCATATTAAAATTTGCCATTATTATGATTATGAGTTCTGGTGATACAAACAAGGAAGCTAGCATTCATGTCTTCCTTCCTTTCTTCCTTTCTATGGGACAAACATTCAGATGCTGTATGCCAGGCCACCTGGGCAATGCCAACGTTCTGTGTAATAACTTTTTGAACATCTCCAGAGAGACTAAACTGAGGCAAGTAAGATAACAGAAAGTTAAATGGAAGCATAAGGAATGGTTAAATTACTACATAGGCCAATTATTTACTCATCAGTTTCCTACATTAACTGTTATCACAGGATATTAGTACACAGTTAAGAGTTTGTCTTCCATGACTAACCATGTAGGTGCTCACTACGATCAAAATAGTAAATGTTTGTGACGACCAGCATACATTAATAACATTAAAATAGTTCATAAGCCATTAGTATCTTTGGAGGACATAAATTTGAAACAAATTGCTAGAGCAGTTTCTGACACATAAGAAAAATTAAGCTGTTTATCTATTTATCTCTGGTGAAAATAGAGAACCAAAGCATGGCAGAATTATTTCACACCTATCGACTTATCATGGTATCAGTTATCATACAAAAGAAACTAAAGAAAATACCACTAATACAAAATTTAAGTGTAGCCAAAGGGAACACATACATTATGACACACTAATTATTCAAAAAATATCCCAATAAAGATTTTATTTTGTCAAAGTCATTTTTACTTTTACAGTTATGATAGTATAACCCTTTCCCTGTTTAGCACAACCAGATGTAATCAACACATAGTTATAATAACTAGATCAACCTATGAAAAGGGTTCATGATTTCCAAGACAGAAAATATAAGCTGCTCTTGGCTGCTATTCTGATAAGGCATTATATACTCATATTTCCTTCTTCTCTTTCATTGTTGACTTCCATAAAATCATCACACTTAGATGTAAATTGGTGCAAACACTTCACAGAGACACTGGACAGCAAACAATGCCTGTATTCACTGAAATATTTCATTCTATAAAGATAGCCATAGGAGACAAGTAAAATTTTCATTTCAAACATCATTATGCTTTTCTTCCCAATAAGCCTTTCAATTATTTCATAAACCCATGTATGCAATCTCAAACTTACAGAATGGAGTTATTTTTCAGTTTAACAGCAAACCGAGTGCCATCCATGCACTTTCATAACCATGAAAAAACCTACAGAAGGTTTCATTTTACAGATGGGAATGTTAGAGAAGAGACAGGACACAGAATTTGCCAAGACTCCTTAAAGTACACCAGTAACAAAATCATGTGTCTCTCAAGTCCATCTAAAGCAAAATCTTATTCTTACCTGAGTTACTTCCAACATTTCAAATCCTTTTCTACCCCTAGATGACAGAGCAAGTCTCCCAGGCTTTAAATACATTTTGCTGCAACAATCTCTATATCCCATTTTTTTGTGCCCCTTTTATACAAGAAAATATTGCATCTCATGATTTCCTCAAGCAAGTGGGTCCATGACTTTCTTCAGTCAAAATGAGGCAAGCTCATAAAAAATATAAACTTGTTTGAAATGAAGAAGGCTAGGCTATGCTCTCTGGTGCTGCAGAATGGGGATGTAGTAATCGCAGAGATACTGCTGAGAGGGACAAAGTGATAAAAATCTGGGGAATTTAATCTCTTCAATGGTACTGTAAGAACCAAAAAAATCGCAGGACACAAACCAGAATATGTAGCTCAGACTGGAGGAAACACACGCATTGAGCCTCTGACTTGTGCTGATTAGAGTGATTTTATCCACAGAAGATATATTTTTTAATTTCTATAGTGAGATTCTAACTCCCTCAAAATGACAAAGGAGAAATACAGCTTCAAAAATGTAGGCTAGTTACAACCGCATCTTATTATGCTAATAAGATCAGGGAAAATACAGGTATATTGGAAAGCTGTTGTCTGTAAGCATCTAAGAACTAGTCACAGCAAAATACATATACACATATGCTTACACATACACACACGTACAAAAATAAATATGCATAGCCTACTCAAAAATTAATGTCTCCTATTTATTTTCATGGAAACCTCAACAGATACAAAGAGCACAATAACACTATTTGATAGAGCAAATTCTCAGCTACAAAACACTGCTTTTCAACACAGTCACCACCATTAGCTATGCACTTTCACCAGCAATGAACAAGAACCTGCCTGCCGCACTCGTGGTGCATCAGTGGAGGTTACTCACTGTTTCACAGTTGCTATGATGTCATTACTAGAAAAATGTCACTCATGCAGTTCATCTTCCATTGGCTCAAACAGATGGAAGTCAAAAGGCACAAATCCAGGCTATATAGTGGGTGTGGTAGGGCAGTCCCACCAACACCGGCAATGTGCGCTATGGTCTTAAGACTCATATGGGACCTGACATTACCATGTTGCTAGAGAAAGGTTGTCTTCTTCTCTGTCCTGGTTCTGGAATTTCAGACCTTCTGCTTCATCAGCATTGTGATGTAGCATCATAAGTGATGGTTTTTCTTGGTTCTGGGTAATCCAGAAGGATCACGTGTTATCACTGGTAACTGTGTGATCCAGGAAACTGACAGCTTCAGCGTCACATTGGTTCAATAGGTCCTGGCAAACTTGCATACACTGTTCTTCCTGTTACTGTATGAGCATTAGTGGGACCCACCCAAGCATAAACACTGTGATATTTCAATGTGGCCGTCACTGTTTCCAATTTGAGTAAGCCAATACTCAGCTTTGTTCACTGTTCACCGTTCTACTGATTCATGCAGATGAGCTGAACAAGACTCTCTTCACTTCACTGTGTGACAGCTGTGCATGTCTGTCCAGAATGTAGCTTGTCTTTCATGTCACTGTTGCCACTGCTGAAATTCACCACTCACCTCCTCACTGTACTCACATCCACTGTTTGCTCTCCAGAAACATTCAGCAAGCATCCATGAAAGTCAGTGGGTGCAATTTTTCCTCACGGAAGAATTTATTTCCAGTCCTTTGCTTCAGATGCACTTCCATGTCAGATGCTGTTTTCTAAGACTTCCCCTCTGCTGCTGTCTGTTATGTGGCAACAACATGTAAGGGGATATTGGTGGGAAGGTTCAACCTCTACTGCCATACCACCACCATCTGCCTCCAACATTACTTCTGGAAGACCCTCAGAGGTATGTATGTATATATACATACTCAATGCTCAATAGAATTCACCAGAGTGACTCAGATCATCAGGTATGAAGAAAATCCATGACACATCAAAAACCAGAAAGTCCAGCAGAAAGCTTATCAAGGCAGCTTTCACTCAAAAACATCTCTTGTGAACGTAACTATCCACTTTTCAAATAGAAGCAGCCAGAGATCTTACCCAGTTAGCAACTCATTAATCTGAAATATCGTTAAATGAATGCTCACAATGAGAAAGTCCAAACAACTGAACTTAAGGAAAAAAAAACACAAGAGCAGAGAGGATGGAGGTAAGTTACAAGATGTAAATGGGAGATGAGAAGAGGTATTTAATTTTCAAACTCTCATCCAGTAATTTAAACCAGCATGGCTTTCCACTCTGTTCAGTAAAAGGAATGAATATAAACTTTAAAAACAAACAAAAAACAATTCAGCCCTCTTAGTTATTGACCCAATTAAAATACTAGCACAACTCTATTTGTTGTCAATTACCACAATGCAGTGTGGCACAACTTATTATTATTTTTTTTTAAATTCCTCTCATAATTATGAACAATACAAAAATTACAGAGCAGCGGTCCCTCTTGTGAATAAAATCAGCTGCAAATATAAAGTGAAGAAATAAACACCAGTAGTAGCTCCAGTACTCCACAGCAACAAAGATCACTAAAACTTTGGCAGCGATACTTCCCTGCAGTTCAAGAGACAGCCAGAACAAGCCTAAAATTAGCACACCCCCCCCCCCTCCAAGACATTTTATCTGCTCCTTGAAAAAAATATCCCATCAACCTGAATGTGAATTAAATGCTGCTTTTTTCTTCCTTCTTTTAAACAAAATCTGCATTTCAAAGGAAACAGACAAATTTATGTAGGATAATGAAGACAGTATCTGCCAGCTCTTCCCTTTTTTCTTCATGTTTCATATCTTCCCTTTTCAACTTTTTATCTTAAAGCACCTGTTTTGGCTAGTAAGAAACTTATTGTCCCAAGGATGCACATATTAGAAACAGTGCAGTGGTCTAATTTTTACTTGCTA
Source organism: Alectoris magna (assembly GCA_030625065.1). Lineage (NCBI taxonomy): Eukaryota > Metazoa > Chordata > Aves > Galliformes > Phasianidae > Alectoris > Alectoris magna. Next base: position 71,113,754 of record CM060560.1, read on the forward strand.
TATTATCCTTCATGATGACATCTATATCTGTATATATATCCCACAATAGCTTAAGTTTGAAGTCAGCTCTGGATATCACCTAGTTTAAACCTCTCTATTCAAAGCAGACACCGCTAAAGCAGTTTGCTCAGTATCTATGCAGTGAGAGAAGGATGCTGCTGTTTTTTCATTCACTATACAGCAAGAGTCTCTGATTACATCAGAATGCCATACAGCTATATGCACAAAAGCACTTTAAGAAACAAATTCATAGACTGAAAAGTTTCCCATGATACAACTGATGAGCATATCACAATATAAAGAATATGGCAATTACCAATGCTGTAGTCCCAGTATTTTGGACAGACATAATCCTTTTGTAAAGCAGAGTTTACAGTAGTTGCAGATGGACATTTAATTTAGACATTTTTATAGATCACAGTCTATAAACTCTAGAAACTCGGGCTGTAATCATCTGTAAAGATTTCTGCATCAACATGCAAAAGCAAATCCTGAAGTTGCATAAGCTGTCATAAGTGGGGTACCACTGCTCAGCTTCAGAATTACACTCTCTTCCCAGTTCTAGTGCAATTCTAGTGGCATCAGTTGTGTTTCTTAACAACTGACACACGGACATGAAAAAATAATACACTTATTTCCTTGGGAACTGGATTTTACCTTAAAGACATAATACAGAAAGCATGTGTAAGTGTCTCTAAGTTGAGGCCCAAGTGGAGATACTGATGATGGATGATCACCAATTTTCTAGCTTTCTCTTCTAACCTCTCACTGCACTATCCATATTAAATGCCTTATTAAAAAATATCTCTTGAGACATGCTGATAGACATTACTATTTTGTAATACTTGATTACGTTCAAGAGCAAACATGGCTTTTCAGACATAAGCTTTATAAAAATATATTCCATAAACAAAAAAAAAGAAAAAAACAGGGTATTTCTCTCCCAAATTGTCTGTCAAGCATAGAAGAGAAGCTGATAAAAAAGCTCAGAGGAACTGAAGATGCTCACCAAGATGAACAACTCATCTTCACCATTTCAGAAACTCAAAGCCTCACAGCAGTCCCAAACACATCTTGGCACCTATGTTACCTCATAATTTTCTTAGGATGGCATAGTCTGTGTTTGTTGAAACTCTAAGTAACTTTTTGTGAAGTAGCAAAACCGAGAAGAGATACAGATGTGAAGTATTCAAAATGCGCTCAGAACAAGGCAAAACTTAGAGTTCTCAAAGAATAGTCCTTCCAATATTCTTTCCTTATGAAGGGAAGAAAGTCTGTACTTATCAGGAAGATAAAGCTGAGGTGAGAAGATATGCACAACATCTGGAAGCAGAAGGTGACAAACATTCCTGCTTCTTTTCTCCCTTTTCATGGCAACTTCCTCTAAAAAAGTCACAATCTTGTAAATGCTAGAAAAAGTTATTATACAGATCAAAACTAATTCACATAGTGGAAAAATCAAAAGGCTTTTAAGCACCTAGAACTTTAAAAAAATAGAGTTTAAGCAAGGGGGATTTAAAAAGAAAGTAACATATTTGAGAATCATGCATTTCTACATAGGCAGGTGCTAGATTACATAGATACTGCAGCAGAAATAAAAACAAGTGAAAATGATGTTCTACCTTTTCTATGCATCAGTTTCTACCTTAAAAAAAATTAAAAAAATAAAAAAAAAAAAATCCCAGATATGTGAAAATTCAGCGATGAAAATATCAATTACATACAAAAACTGACATTCACAATGCAATGTCGTTTTGTGAAAACCTCAGCCTTTAGCCATTCCCCCCTCCCCCCCCAAAAAAAAAAGAAATTGTGCGCTATTCTATCAGCTACCTCCTGCAACTTCCAAACAAAAGATCACCTCCAGGCTGTAGCACGATTGCTAACTCTTCAACTTGAATGAAGTAATTGCTAGGAAAAGACTCTGTGTCATTGCAGCACCCTGACTTTCACTGAAGTTTTGTCAGGGTACAAAGTAAGACAAGCAATGCTGGATTTGTCTTTCGGGAGGAATGACCAAGATCTCTGGATTCAGATTTCAGAAAAGCCTCCTGAGGCAGGTGATTGAATGTCATTGCCAACGTCAATTCATCTGCTTCAAAGAGAATAACAACTATTTTAAAATGTATATGGATATATAGGCATGTACAGTATCACCAGTCAACAAAAATAATTTTCTCATTTAATAAGAGGTTAAATGAATAGGTTCATTTAGAAACTGTTAAAACAAGGGGCATGTTCAGTATTTTCAGTAAATGTTGAGTATGATGGTATCAAAACAGATTCAGATAATTAACATCTTGAAAATATATCACAGTAGCTTACATTATAAGATCTAGTCAGGAAGTCTTGTATCTCACATGAAGTGTGACTAAGTGGATCAGGCTGCTATATATAAATTTGGAAACACCCATTTGTAGTCTTTCAATTTTCTTTCATGCATATTTCCATCACATTTTTACTATCTCACTCTCTGTAAATCAAGTATCAGTGATGCACTAGTCTTCTTTCTCCAAGTAGAACATAACTGGAATAATCATTTTTCAAAATCAGCCTTTTTGATATATCAAACTGCATGTTACAGTGTTCTGTATTAAGGGGCCAAGAAAAAGGGAAAAGAGATCTTGTTAAATTACTTTCGTTAAAGGAAATAAAGAAAATAACAACATAAGGGCGTTTCTTCTTGTGTTTTTCTTTAAATTAGTGTTAGAGAATGCAAGAAGAAAGGCAAGGGGTAGAATATCCCCCCTTTCCTTCCCTGCTCTCTTGCTCTTTGTTTTTCTTTCCCCTGTGAGAGAAAATACACTAAAAATGTCTTTTCAGCAATTTGTTATCTTCTTTGAAATCATTCATTTCAATATAACCTTTGTTAAAACAGGCAGAAGAACACACCAGTTTCTGCAAAGAGGCACAAGTTAAAATTCTTCCTATTACATACTGGGTAGAGTAGTTCCGCTAACAAACTGCATTACATGAACATTAAGGCTTTACAGTTGGAAGATGAACATATGTGACACAGAATATACTTTGTGACATGATGTAAAAATTTGAACTAGTGTGTTTATGACTAGTGCGTTTGTCATATTTCAAAGCTTAAATTTAGTATCACAAGATCCTCCTAAAATGGATAGTTTGTCACAAATGTTAGAATCCATGGTTTTACAAAATTATCTGTTCTCGCTTACTCATTTTGTGTGTACATGTATACTACATGGGAGAAAGAAAATAATGCAAATTAAACCATATGCTGACTTAGTCTTCTTTTCACCTACCCCCCCAGTGTCACCTATGAGATGTGAATACTAACTTAACCCTTATTTCTGAACATCTTTATGCTAATAGAAGACCTGTATAAACACGCACAGCAAGGCTGAACCTTTATATCTGCCCTACATATTTTACTTAGTTTTAGGAAGTTTACAAATCCATTCCTTTACAGAAAAACATCCTTCTGCCTTTAGCAGTTAGATCATTTAAACTACCTCTTCATGTCCTAAACTGCATAGACCACGTTGCTAATGCCTGTACTTGTGCATATAAATCTTTAATCTGTCAACCCGGTTCCCCATGAATAGTCTATTTAGGTTGGGCTTAAAGCAGTGGGAAGTCGACCTACACGAGAGAGTTCTCTTGTAAAATGACCGGAGGTCAGTGTTATTATCTCTGTAGGCTACCAATGGTGTATTTGTTCCACCCTGTGTATGAGTCATTCATTTATAATAAGCTCCACTGCGCTTTGAAAGTGCATGGAGGGATGGGTACAAAAGCTTATCTTCTGTCAATTGGCTGAGGCATAAGACTCAAAAAAGAGATGTCCTCAGTATTTAACTGTTCAACTAGAAGATGATTAACTTTGTTATAAATAAATGAGAGCTTACACCCAAACCTCAGTAAAATTATGCTACAATCACACTTCTATTCTAGCAGCCACTTTGTTAATATACTTCCCTCACCTTTGAAGTTCTCATTGTTTACAAATGCCTACTGAATATGTGTACTGTCAACAACACCTTCTCATTAAAAGCAAAAGTGGTTAGAAAAGCTATTTAAGCAATTTGATGAAAGTATAGCATCATTATCAAGATGTGATTCTGTATCCTGTTTATCTCTCATACATAAAACTCTAAAATGAAACCATTTAAACAATACAAAAAAAAACAAGCTTGATTTTCAAAACAAGCTTGATTTTCAATTTAAAGTAAACTATACACAGATTTAGGTTCACGTTTTCCAGAGTCTAAGGAGTTAGAAGCAAAATCCTCCTACTGTTTGAACACTTCTCTTTTATAGGCTTCTTGGGGGAGTGAGAGAGGAAGATGAAAGGAAAACACAGTAGAAGAAAACAGTTAAGGAATTACTGCACTCACTGATATTTGTAAACAGCTGCTAAATTCATGGGAAAAAAAAGTATGCTTCTAATGAATGTATTTGTAAACAGATTTACACAGTAGTCTTACTCATACTAATTTATCAACCACAATACAAAAGTGTTATTTAAATGTTTTGCATGCTTTTCTTATCATACAATCTCAGAATCCCTTACACAATTCCATTGCTGCTATTTTTTCCTATCTTACTCCATCTCCCTGAGGCCTTTACTTAAAAGCCTTTCCACCTGTTCTCTTCATACAATGTGGCATTTTTAGATGGTAGACCATCAAACTAAAGAGAAGTTTGTTAAGGCTTTCTTAATACAAGAGACAAAGGTGTCAAGACAGATAAATTTCTGTGGCATTGTCTTGAAAAGATACAGAACAATACAACTTGGCGGCTTGACAATTCTTTCAGGCTTTGTTTACTGTTCTTGCAACATTCACAGTAAATGAGATCACCAATAAGACAAGGTCAGAATATCATGCTATCCAAATGCTGGGTAAAATATAGCACAGAGCATGCAAACAGAATGTCATATATCATTACAGAGGAGCTCACATTACTGTAGGCATACAGTACTACACATCAGTAGTACTTGGACTTAATGCAACATTTACCACTTTGACAGACCACACACAAAAAAACCCTACATATATAATTAAATAGGACAAATACTTTTGCTGCTTTTAATAAAATTTTGTAGTTATGAAGAGAAAGTATACTAAGTGTTTTGAGATGCAATTGTAGACATTACAAAAAACATTTTTTACCAAAGTTTCTCAAACTTATTCATATCATTTCCAGGTTATATGCCTGCTTTCAAGTCAAGTACCCGATGTGGAGTCATTTGCAAAGCTGAAACAGTAGAACACAAACAAGAAGCAGAAAGGTCAAAACAGGCCTGACATCTTCACAGGCCTGTCTTCTCAATGACAGATTTCTCAAAACATACCGTGCTTCTTGTTAAGCGAGTGTCACAAGTCTCCTTATTGTCTTCTTCAAAGGTGTTAAACAGCTCCATACTGTTTGATAACCTGTCATCACTCGACAAATGTTGGTAATAAAAAGAAAAAATGCACTAGCTTTCTATGACAGCACTATAAAATATATTCAAGAGCTTTCCTCGAAATTCACTATTTGATAGAACTACAATAAAAAAAAATACAGCTGTATTGAGATATTTCAGCCTTTCCCCAGGGGGAAAAAAAAACAAACCAAACCAAACCAAAACAAAAAAAAAACAGTAAAAACTAAACTATAATGCACTTAAGATGCCACTCTGAACCAATGGATCAATGAAGCAAGTTTCTGTGCAAACCCACAACACACTTGCCACACATGCATCTGCTTGAATTGCACCGATCCACACTGAAAACCATGGCAACCTGGGGAGAGGAAAAAACTGTTCCAATGATTATGATATAAGCTTTTTCCTTTTTGTGAACAACTCCACTTTCTTGAATACAAGTTGAATTTATGTAAGAAGAAAACATGGCTCATTTCCTAACAAGGGGGAGATCGTGTAGGAAAAGATGTGGAAAAATCCTCTGCATACATGATCTGCCTGGCAGGGCAGGCACCATCCCTGACAGTTTTCTGTTAAGATGAGGGTATGTCATCTGCCTACCCTATTGTACTGACCTTTCACTGCTCCTTCACGGCCATGCTGTCCTCATTCCATTACTTTTACAGAAAACCACAAAAGTCTTTAATGTGTTGGTATGATCTGTCAAAAGTAGAAGTTTAAGTGGCCATTAAGCAAGTCACACAATTTGCAAATGCATGACACACTTTAAATCAGTTTCACAGCTGACAATCTTCCTACCACTGAATCAGTAAAATTTCTGATTCATTCAATCTTGCTGTCTTAGTAATTAAAAACAATCTATATGAATAATGTTTGCAGCTCTATTTTATTGTCACTGGCTCCAGAAAAAAAATAAAAATAAAAACTGAAGGGATGTCTTTAAAGAACAGCATATAGATATACTTGTTTCCTTACCATAACCACTTCCAAATGTATTATAAAATGTACTTGCTGAGTGATGAACCTAGGAATAATGAGGACAAAGAAGCCTTTCTCTGAAGATGCTGATGACCTACTTCTTTGCCATTTAAGGAATTAAATTCGTTCTGCAGTACTTTAAAGTCCTTACTAAACCCAGGAAACATGAAAATCAGATGATTTTCTCAGTCAGATACTACACTGAATGAAGTAAATATTGTAATTTTATACAGCACTATTATCCTTTAGAAATACTTTCACACAATAGAATTGTGCTCAGTTCTGGTTTCAGTTTATTTAAAAATTAAAAGCAGAAAGCAAGGCAAGAAATCAACAAACCAGTTATCTCTTTTGTTCTAAAACGCTTGGTTTGTTATTCAAATATATTATATAACTATAGATTAATATTAAAATACTCAGCTATGAAACTGAAAGATTTAATTGCTCTTTTCAAGAAAATGAGCAAATAAAAGGATTTTTATTCTTCTCTATCATGACCCCACCCTACCAAAAAATGTAATCACAATTTTCATAGGAGTTATATATGATGACTCAAAGCGAAAGATGATTTTTAATGAGGAAAACTTGGAGTAGTAATAACTCTAAAGAAAGACACAGTAGTGCTAATATGCAGATATCTTCAACAATAAATGATGGTAGGAAAGTCCCAAATTATATATAGGCAGAACAGATTTTCAGTGTAAAGCTGTTCGAGGATTTTTTTTTCTGAGAAACCAGCAGATCTTAAAAAAGTATTTGTTGAACTTATGATCTTCCAAGGTGGCTATGACAGGTTTGGTAAGTTTGTCATTGATTTAAATTGTTACTAGTCAGCTCTTACTGTCTCAGTGCTGCTTTATAACTGCAACTCCTAACTTAACAAATATCTTACCCAGGACCCTCTGATTCTCACAGTCCATTATTCCTGCCAGCCAGTGAATGAATAATGAGATCGTCAGATATCACTAGATTCAAACAAAAATTAACAACTGTAGCCAGACTGATCTCTGCCTGCTGAGTCTGACCACACACCTCCCCGAGCACTCTTGCCACCCAGAAAGCAAGCATCGTTAATACTCCTCCTAACACCAGCTGCATGAACCAGGCATGCATTTGGTACTTTATATGATATTTTCAGGCCAAACTGGAAAAATAACAGAGAGCAACATATCAGAATCCACTTGTTGAAGTCTGATTTGAATGGACATAAGTTGTAAGCAGTGACAAAGTAGGACCTCTATGCAATACCTTGGTTTCTAGCCATGTTTACTAGGGCTAACAGAGTATTTTGATTTATGCAGAATAAATATTTTTCTATCCTGAAGAAGTTCAAAATATAACTAGTTACTATATAGCTAAAGGTTTAACATAAATCAACAAGTTGGAGATATTTCATTCCTAATATGAAACTGCTTTAAAAACAGTTTCTGGATTTCCAAATCAGGAAAATTTCTACTATCCTCATATGATGTAGTTCAAATCCCAAGTGCTTTAACTGAACTTTCCTTTCTTGCTCATGCCTGGATTCACTGCAGATACTTAATATATTTTGGATATATTTAAATATATGTAGTTCTATAACAATAACATCATCTCTTTGAGAGAAAAACATAGGCATCTGTTTTATGTACTTTTCTGTAAACTCTTTGCATGTATTTGGTGGAATCCAGAAGTGTTACATCCAAAAGCAAGCACAGCATATTCTGGAGTAAAGACCCTTGTTCATAATTTCAGGATTCTTGTTTTATATCCTGACATATATTTAATCCCTTTCCAGAATTCATTACATCTTCCATTTCTAAACACAAACTGAGAAAAACCTTTCTCAAAAAGCACATCCCTTTTATGCCTATTTGCACCAACAACAAAATAGTACTAAGCTGAATAGTTAGCCTTCTTCCATTTCCATACAGTGGATCCTGATGGTATTCCTTCATGAGGAATTCTGTATACTGAAAATGAGCCCAAAATATTTCTTCACTTTTCCCATGAACATTAAATACATCTAGCAATATTCAAGAAATATGGATGCGATTTTCCCCTTTAGTTCATACCATCTTAATTCTTCACTTTGTATGAAGTAAAAATGCAAACCGATTTTAAATTAGAGTGCAGGATGTAGCCTCCAATTTCAGAGACATATATGACTTCAGAAAAGTTGCAATACTGGTAAATAGGCTTGAGTATTCTCCTGTGTCTGCTTTCTGTCAGTATCTTACTTCTGGGGATTTGTACCTGGTATATTTCTATGCTGCCTCTGTATATTCAAAATTTTCAGGCTACTGAAATAATTAAAAACATTTGATTTGCTTAAAATCAGAATGTACGTAGTTTGTAGAGTAAGCACGATTCTTATGAAAGAACTGGCAAAGAAGAGTAACCATTCTGATCCATTAACCTAAGACTACACCCCAAACTGATTTTAGGCAGAAATCTCCAATGAAAATAAGCAAGGAGATCTACTTAAACTTCTTGGCACAACAGTTCTTTCACACCGTACCCTCTTACAAACATTAGTTTTTGCTGAACATAGAGAGTTACTCTAATATACAGATGGTGCTAAACAGCAATTAACTCTTTAATGCCTGATTAAATATCACACTGAGTGTATGAAACTTAATTTGCAAGTCCTTTTTCTGCAAGGACCACACTTCTGTGCTCAGGCTGCTCTTCAATTCTTTGCATGCACTCAAAAATGGAAAATAGCCATAGCTCCTACTTCTAGCTCAATGTACTCTTTACAACTCAATGTAAGCATGGAGAAAAGGGCTCTTACCTCCTTAGCTGTGCGCCTCAAAGACAACTGGTGCCTTCTCAGCACCGTATCCGCAACCTAAACACATTTTTCTATCTCCCTCAGTATTATGATAATGGAGAAACTCCAAGGTTAGTCACCTGAAAAAGTACAATCTTGCCTTATGCTTGTTTAAAGTCATTATTCCTTACCCCAGTGGGTTTTGGTTAAGGCCCTGGGTATTTTCAACCCCTTTTAAAGGCACGTGTTAGATAGAGACTCGCATGGTTTTCAAGCTCTACCCCTCACAGTGGCTTGAATGTGTTTTATTACTACATTAAAAGGTCGCTGTAAGTAAGTTTTGTCTTTGCCACTGAACTAGAGCTATATTTGATCTAACTCTGCAGTTGTCTCCTACAAGAGGAGAAAAGGATCATACATTTAAACAGACTATTACAGCCTGTTTTGCATCAGGAATTAATTAGGTTAATGAAATGTACTTTAATATGACAAAATTAAGATTCTGATCTCAACTGCAAAGTTATAAATTTTGTACAGATTCTCTGATTTATACGAGCTATTAAAATTCCAGAGTTGCATTCATGCAGCTGAGCTTAAGGAACTAAAAATATGTTTGAGAAATCATAATCTCAAATACAATTGTACATTACATATTTACCTCTGCATTCTGACTGCAAAATTACTGGAAGATGAGGAAAAAATATGTACAATGTTACAGCAACCTGAATGGCGAAAGACCTGGGAAAACTCAAAAGATTCAAAAGGATAATTCTTTTATTTGTTTTAAAGCATATTTACTGCTAATGTGCCTTAGGCTCTGTAGTACCGTCTGTCTTTCCTATCTGTCCAGTGCTGCTCCTGTAATGACTGGTCATCTGCAATATGTTACTTAATCAACTGCTTGCTAGATGGCAAAGATTTACAGTTGATTAGGCTGCATAGCTCAGCTGCTATTTCAAAAGTTTCTACGAAGGGATTATTTTTGTGCTCAAATACCTCTAAATAAAGGGTTCTGCAGTCTCAATATCCCTGGATTCTGAACAGTGTTCACTGAAGCAGACAAAGCTAAGTTAAAGAAGCATTTAGTGCTTCAGAATGCCAGCCTCAATAAATATCTGTCATGCATGTGTGTGTGTGCGTGCCCATGCACACATTTCTCTCCTTAGCTGTAGAGCATTTTTGTATATATTGTAGAGTATCCAGACTAAGGCCTAAAGCCAACATTTGCATTTTTGAGACTGGAGTTGAGGCTCCTGTGCTATTATCCTCAAAGCCAGTGTTAGTACAATTCAGCCACTAATGATAATTTTGTGTCCTTTCTCCATGAAAGAGGGCTACTTAATCTTTGGCTGGCTATGCACAGCATTGACTCGTTTTTCTCAGTATTCAGTAGTTCAAATTTCAAACAGAACAGCGATCAGACTTGCTTACTTATGCTAGCAAAGTGGACTAGATACAACCAGCCAGAAAAGGAAGATCCAAAACAGGCATCCTTTTCTATATATCCATAATGAAGATCAATGAGAAACTCAGCAGTATTCTAAATGAATGAAAAAATACTGCATGGGGAGAGACAACCAATACAATCCTCTCCTCTCTAACCATCATAAGGGTTCTGGCAGTGATGATTAACTTTTAAAAGCAGGAAAAAAAAAAAGAATGTATTTCTAATTGTTTGTTATAGAGACAGAAAGTTATCAGTAGAACCATTCAAAATGAAGGCCACCATAATACCTTCCAGGAGCCCCGGAGATCTATTCTTCAAGTCAAAAAAAAATTCAATTTGAACAAATGAGTAACCAAAACTAGCGTCTAGGAAAGAACCCTTTCTGTCTCACACTACCACTCAAAACAAGTAATAGGGGTTAAGTAACTTATTTCAATAGCAATTTATTCTACACCTGCAAGTTTACTTGTTTAGTTGGTAACATGGTAGGAGAGTGGAATTACGATCTTGCATGCAACTATGAAGGGTATGAACTTTCTTTATTTCCCTTTATTTCAATATCCCATACTCTACTACAGCTGCTTTTTTTATACTAAAAAAAAAATAAAACTTGGTATTTACAAGTCTAGAGCAACATGTCAGAAGATTACAAAGCATTGTAAACATTGTATGGATTTTAACTCTGTTAATTTCTCAAGGCCCTTAAAGAACAAAAGGACTTTTGCCGTCATTGCACTAATACTTTTGTATAAACACTGAATCACAAAGCTTTCTTCTACTTCTTCAAATAAAAATATCCAGAAACTTCAATCAACTCTTAGCTACTTTACCCACTACCACTATTTATCCTAATTACTACAAAGTTATCCCTATCCTGCTGTAGCATTCTCGTGTAAATAAAAGTGGCTCAACTACTTTCCAGCAGAGATGCGAGTTTCCAGGCTAAGAAACCTGGAATGTTCCAGCTATTTCAGGCTAATGATCTCTCAAATGCGCACTAATATGTTTGATAAAAGTCTCTCAGCATGTGTGCACAGAATGCTTACCATAAGAATGACAGTACTATGGGCAGGGCAAATCACTGACACCATTTCAGACTGAGTTTGATGCTGGAGGCACAAATTAAAACTGTGAGCTTTCATTTCAGTAGGCTTTGACAGATGGAAGAGTGCATCAAATCTCTAATTGTTTAAACCATTAACTCATCTTTCCACCTGCATTATCCTTGAAAAGAGCTCGGCTGGAAACCTGGAAGAATTGCTCACAGACAGAATTCAGTAGTGCGTCTTATTCTAAAATGAAATCAAGGTTGTTTTTTTGAATGAGTATGTTAAATTTGGCTGCAGTATTTGTAAACTTATTAATCTTTACTTTCACATTTTCCTCTCAGCCCTGAAAACTCAAAATAGCCCTTCAGCCTTCCTGAAGAATCAATCAATCAGGGACCAGTGCCTTGACTGCTGGAAACATGAAAGTTCTACTGCAATTCACAGTGCATTATGATGATCTCCATTTATCTCCAGTCCTTGCAAATGCCACTGCACATGCAGCTCTAAATTATGCCTGCTGGTCTTTTGACTTTCAGTTGCTTAAAAAAAAGAAAAACCGGTTGTAAGGAACTGTAAAATACATATATTTATTTTATATATATATATATATATACGCATATGCCTTTCCAAGACATTCTGGCCCCTCTTTGGAATAAAAAGCATTTTTCACTAAACAAGAATAAATGTAGAACACTTTGTCATTTCATGATGCCCTCACCAGTGTTTGACTCACTGTTTTAATGGGGAAGCACTTGTTATGTGCTCAGCACTTCCAAGTACTTGAGAAGTAAATAGCGTCTGTACTACATAGCTCACAGACTGGCAAGGACAGAACATGAGCAGTACTCTATGTGTTGCATTCAGTTTAGCAAGACTCAATATTAATAAAACAACAGAAGGTAGTAAGATTTAAGGAAGGATCTTTGTGAATGACGATTGGCAGGAGTCATTTCGGGCTTAGAGAGCATAAGCAGAAAAGAAGAAAGGGGCCATGAATATGAGTGATTCTATGATTCTATGATTAAAGGACTGGAGCATCTGCCATATGCAAAGAGGCTGTGAGCTGCGACTGTTCAAACTGGAGAAGCAAATGCCTGGGGTTAATGTACCTTCCCCTTATAGGGGTGAATATGAAAATGTAGTCAGATTCTTCCAGTAGTTCCTACTAATCAGACCAGAGGCAATGGGCATAAATTTAAAAACAAACAAACAAACAAACAAACAAAAAAAAAACAACTGGAAATACATTCTGGACATAAGAAAAAAGAATGGATAAATACTGAAACAAAAAGAAGTTGAGGTCTACATTTGTGGAAATACTCAATGCCCAACTGGACATAGTCCTAAACAACCTGCCCTAGTTGACCCTTCTTGAGCCAAGAGTTTGCACGAGCAGATCTTAAGTGGTCCCTTCCAAGCTAATCAATTCAGTGATACTTTCATAGATCTGTAAGAAATGAGTAGGTGGGGATACAGAACAGAGACCATAGTGGAGAGAAGGAGGCATAAAGCTATGTGAAGATTTTCAGAGGATGAGTTGAGGAAATACAAAGTTTCAAGTAAAAATTATGTAAAGATTTGAAGGTTAAATTCAATAGCAAATATGAAGTCAGTGGGGGAGCTCAACACACAGCAGTTTATTGCTAATGTACAAAAAGAGCAAGCCTCCAGTGCAACACTCTTTTCCTTGAAGGATTTGAGTTGACTTTGCAAACGATTTTGTTCTATTTTAGACACTTGTCACAAACTTCACTGACTACAGTCCAAAGGTCAAGACTACAGTCTTCATGTTTACCTCATATTTGAAGTAGAAGACAACTAAGCGCTCAGTCTTCCACTGAGCTCCCTATAAGCAAAGACATAGGAGTGTATGACGATAGTGAATAATAACTGCTGTTACCAAAATAGGCAGTTTATTTTGTGAACCCAAAACAGTCCTAATTATAACATGTAGGTTGTTCTGAAAGTAATGCCTCCTACAACAGATATAAAGAGAACAATAACACTGTGTGGTAGAGCAAATTCTCAATCACAAAACACTACTTTTCAACATTGTCACCACCATTAGCTATGCTTTTTCACCAGAGATGAACAAAAGCCTGCATGTGGCACTTGTAAAAATCTACACCAGTGGAGGTGAACCACTGTTTCACCACTGCTGAAACACACCACCCATTACCTCACTGTCTTCACATCTACTATTTGGTATCCAGAAATGTTCAGCAAGCATCAGTGGATGTCAGTGGGTGTCATTTTTTTTTTTTTTTCTTCATGGAGAATTTCAATTCCACATCTTTGCTTCATCCACACTTCCATCAAGATGCCATTCTGTCAGACCATCCCTCTGCTGCCATCTATCACATGGCAACAAAAAAAAATGAAATATCGGTGGGAAGGTTGAGCCTCTACTGCAGTAGCACCAAAATCCACCTCTGTCATAGTGGGTTAGTGTAATAAAATAGGAGGCACTACTTTTGGAGCAACCCTTCTAGACTATTTTTAATATAATAATTCACCATCTAATCTTAAAACAGTATATGCATTCAAGAGCTTCTCTGAGTTTTACTTCGTAAAACAGACCACTGGAGAGACTGTCTTAAATTACTTATAAAATCACTGGTGCATATTTTGATGTTCACAGTCACGCTTTTGTGATTTGCTTCATTAACATAACAAAACTAGTAATGTGAGCTAGATATAGGTAGCAATCTACAACCATTCCTGCGAGAGCAACTTCTATTTTACATCATTAGATTTGCATCTATTTGAAATGAGTTGCTCTCGAAAGTATTCATCTGCTAACTAACGGTTGTTGGCTATATTTGTACTAGAGGGCAACAGTGTAATTGAATTAACTTCAGAGGTACTTCACTAACAAAATGAACAAAAAAGAGATCTTCTACAAAAAACTTCTACTACAGATGTGTCCTTACAGATAAAGAATACAGATTTCCATGAGGTAAAAAATAATTGGTATAATACACAAGTATTCCAAGATTTCTCCCAGTTCTATGTTCAAAACTGTGTCCACAAAATTACCACAGATTTCTGTATCAGATTAATCTCATTCTCAGAGAATAGTGCAGAAGGATTTGTACCAGCTTTTGTCAATTCAGGTCTAGGAAAACTGAATCCAAAATAGAGATCAAAAGTGTTTCCAATGAGGAGAAAACACATGCAAAAGCCCTACAGTGAATGCTTCATGACAATGGTGGTTTTTTCCTAACTAAGGAATAGCTGCATACCTACAGGAAATGCATAAACTTCCTAAGAAACAAGGAAAACACAAAGTAATATGATTGTAAAGTATATGTTACATAAATTAAAACTTAAGAGTTATTACATTTTGTGCTATAAAATAATACTAATGTGTAGCATTCATTCACTTGATTTTAAGAGACTAATACAATCAAGGTAATCCTCAAATTCATAATACCTTACATCTATTTTATGTGGACTCATAATCACGGAACAGATCCTCCTGGAAGACATGTTAAGGCACACAAGGGACAAACATGATCCAAGACAGTCAGCATGGTTTCACCAAGAGCAGATCACGCCTGATCAATCTGGTGGCTTTCTATGATGAAATGATAGTATCGGTGAACAAAGGGAAGGCAACTGATGCCATCTACCTGGACTTCTGCAAGGCCTTTGACATGGTCCTCCACCACATCCTTATCACTAAACTGGAGAGAGATGGATTTGAAGGGTGGACAATTTGGTGGATAAGGAATTAGTTGGAAGGTAGACTGTCCCCCCTCTTCTCTGCTCTTGTGAAGCCCCGGTACTGCATCCAAGTCTAGGGCATCCGAGAGGGTCCAGAGGAGGACCACAGAGATGATCAGTGGGCTGGAGTACCTCTCTAGAAGATAGGCTGAAGGAATTGGTCATGTTCTGCCTGGAAAAGAGAAGGCTGCAGGGAGACCTCATTACAGCTTTCCAGTATTTAAAGAGATTTTACAAACATAAGGGAAATCAACTTTTTGCATGGGTAGATAGTGACAGAACAAGGGGGAATGGTTTTAAACTAAAGGAGGGGACGTTTAGACTGGATGACAGGGGGAAGTTTTTTACCGAGAGAATGGAGAGATGCTGAAACAGGCTGCCCAGAGAAGTTGCGGATGCCCCGTTCTTTGGAGGTGTTTAAGATCAGGTTGGATGGGGCCTCGGGCAGCCTGGTCTAGTACTTGACCTAGTAGTTGGCAGCCCTGCCTTTGGAAGGTGAGCTGGAACTTGATGGTCCTTGAGGTCCCTTCCAAACTAAGCCATTCCATGATTCTGCAAACTTCAAATTGATTCAGACAGATGTTTATGTAACCTCTGTCTAGCTTTAAAAGCTGGGCTTTTCCTGTATGACTCTTTGCTAAGCAGACACAAACCATTGTAAAATCTTTCACACTGGATACTATAGCAGCTTTGATAAGTGAATTAAAAAAGAAAAGTACAGTAGGATCACTGCAGTACCACGCAAGACCACCACACCCTCCTTTAAAAGCAACTTAGTTATGACAAATCCCTTTTTCTCAAGAATGATAATATTCCATTTCAAAAATTCAACACATGGCAGTGTGACAAAACTAATCTTTTCCACTCTCTTCTTTTACTGATATTGTGACACATAGTTTTTAATACCAATGACAGTCTTCAATTTTGTTTTATTTTCTTACAGTAGAACAGTCAATAACAGTTCATTTCCAATCTCCTGCACTTAATGGAAACTAGATTCTCTCTTCAGTGAACCAGCAATCTCACTTCTTAAATGTAGAGAAATTGTTACGTGTTAAAAATCAAGGTCAGCATTTACACAGATTAAGAAAACAATACAGAATGATGCTACTCTGTTTTAATCCAATTATACCCTTCTCAGAATAAGTTGAAGATAAAATGCCCATATTATTTTAGAAATACATTTTCAGGAAGATTAGGTAGGAGTACTGGAGAAAACTCTTCACCATGTTCAGGCAAACTTCCAAGCCATTGAAAAGGTGCATCTATCATTACATTTATGAACAAACAGTGCCTGGAATGTGTAATTCCACTCTTATCATCAAAGCTCCCACATCACTGCTGTTTCTGTTCAGACACCATAGTAATATTTTTGCACAGTCAATTGACTGTTAGCTTACCTACTCTCTAAACTTGCCAGATCAAGATGATAGGATTGGACAGGGCATCAGTGATCTGTTTCAAGAATCATTTCAAAGAAAATTCAGTGTTGTGCAAAAAATTAAATACTTGAATTGAATAAAGAGTTGAATGCTGGAATACATTTGCACTATTTAGTGAATATTTTAAAGAGACTGACAGTTTCACTGCCTAAGTCCAAAAATAGTGAAACAGAAATGATACAGCAGATTCCAGACAGCATAACCACAATCACTTATCAACCAATTGTTGCTTGTTTCTTTTTCTTCCCAGCTAAGAATCATATGGGTTTACCTATGCTCAATATTCATCCTCAGGCATAATTCCTTTGTCCTGAAAAAGTAGTTCATTTGGTTTTAATTTTGGACATTTTATTATGGATTGAGGTTTCCAAATAAAAGATGAAAGCTACTTAATTTACACACAATGTGGAAAGCAACCATAAAGCTTCATAAATGGGATGAGGAAGAAAATAACATACCTTTGAACACTGTTTGTGATTCTGGCACCAAGCAAGTGATCCATTGTTCTGAAACACAAATAAAAACTACATGAGTACAAACATCTTTTTAAGACTAGATCTGACCATCATAACAGTTTTAAAAAGAATTAACCTTGCATTTCTTTTTCAGAGCGTAATGTGTAACACCAGTAGTAACAATTCTGAATCCACCTCCCTTGTGCTGAGTAAAAAGCTCAGGCAAGTGTAAGTGGACCTAAGAAAAGCTAGAAAAACATTTAATCATGCAAAGCTGGTGGAAAATTTAATCAAGCCTCCTCTTAGTCCACTTTTAGTAACACTTTGTATCTTCTGTATCTAGATTTACCAGCAAGAAAACAAAGGTAATGCTTGTATTTAAGAAACCAATATGGATGTGTAGTGATTCATGAACTGAAAGCTCAGTAGATGCATTTCAATATTGCACAATACATAAAATAAATTAACGAGGAAAGGTAATGAACAGCCTTGAAGAAAATAGAAAATTGTATTAACCGTGAACTGCGTTTACCAAAAGTCAACCATGACAGTTTTGTTCAATATTTTCACAAGATAACACATTTCCCTGATCAGGAACTCTCATCTATCTTAAACTGCAGCAAAACAATTAATTCAGTATAATGTGCAAAATAATTTTTTAAGCTAAGGAAAATGAGAATACGATTAAAATAGAAAGACAAACATGAAACAGACCTGGCTACATTCATCAACCTGCTATTTTAACACAGCAGCTCATAAAAGGTCAACTTTGGAAACAGAATTTCCCAGTAAAAACCATAGTTCGGGAAACAAATGTTTGTGGGGCTAACACAAGACAAAATATTCATCCACTTTCTGTATTGAGGAGGACAGAAAAAACTTAAAAAAAGACCTGGGTAATCCTATGGACTAAACACTAGAAATAAGGCATAAGACTGCAAGTTCATGGACTTGAGAACTTAGACATATACATACTTATTTCAATTTTGCGAACTCATCAGCTGTAAGGAGAATAAAAATTATGGTAAATTTATTGATCACAATCTGACTACAGTTCAACAACAATGGTGAATTCCATGAGAGAGTAATAGGACATCCTTTCCAATGAATTAGGCATGGTATTTCCATATGGAAGAATTAATGTGACTGTACCGTGCCTTCAACTTTTGAACTAACTATAGATATGATATAGATATAGTTACGAACAAGAGTCACAAATTCAGGTAGGTCAGAGAACAGTGGGACTAGCAAAACTACAGGGTTTTGTTTGTCTGCTTAAATAAGAGGATATGAAAATTATGGTAACCAATAGATACCTAACTTCCAGCTGCATGTTTTTAAACCTAAGACAAAAATACTATTAGGATGTATAATCCAGAGGAAGAAGTGTATGTACTAGCATGCACTGTATTCAATCCAGCTAGACCAGTCTGTCAGCAGAGCAGTTCCATTTTCAACAGGGGCATATGAGCTTGAATACACCAGCATGTTGCCACGGTGATGAAGCCAATGGTATGAAGGTGGCTGCCTCCTAACTAGTGTTTGGGGAGATTGTATTTGTGCACATCTTCACACGTGTATGTAGCCATGCCTTCACACAAGCTCCCAGAGTTGCTCAAGTAATTCCAAAAACCTTTCCTGCTGTCCCAGGAACGATGTGTACATATATATGTAGAACCCATACAAAGCTAGTAAAAAAAAACCCTTTTTATCCAGGACTCTGTACATGAAAAGATAAAGGCCTAATAAAATGAAGAAATCTGCTTCTAACCTAACACAGGTGACTCTATACAAACAGGATATAGCACTGTTGTTTGCCCTCTAAGACAAGCACACAAAACAAAATAAATTAAAAAATAAAAAATAAAAAACCAGAGATTTACTCTGAGAGTAGGAAAAACTTTCCATTAGATTAATCATCTAACTGAGGACACCTCTTTCTTGCATTTAAAGGTAGGAGCACTGATCACTAAAGATGATTCCCTAAAAATACCAACAGTGAGTCACTCCTGAAGGCAATTCAAACTCACCTTCCAGGTTCTGATTAGCAGGAGAAAAAGAGGGAAGAACAGGTAATTAGGCTAAAAACTGGTGTTACAACCATGTAAGATAAATTAGTGTCATCTATATTTTTAACACTAGGATATTTTGTATCAGATGAGAAGTCATTAATATAGATTTGGATCAGACACACTGGGAAGTCCAGGAATCAAAACAAAGCATCTAACTTGCATGTTGTTCTTGTACCTTAAGCACCACATTTCTATATATGTCTTTTTTATTTATTTTTTTTAAATATGAGCTCTAAGGCTAAAGATTTCTATTCCTGTATTACTTAAGGGACTCTGGGAATAATAAATGTAAAGACATATCTACTCCTTTCCACTTCTAAGCTCATTTAGGAGCAATTTCAAAATTCTAGTTCATACAATTTAATTTCAATATTTTATGAACATTTGTTTAGTTTTATCATCCCAGCAGTTTACTATGCAATCATTATTTGATTTTAGAATACCATTTTTTTTCTGACATTACCACAGAATTTAGCTAAAATTGAGATTTGTTAACATAAGAATAGTTAGCTATGAGCAACATGTCAGGTCCAACCTCTTCAAAAAGAGACATACACAGAAGAAATAAAACTTTAGAGCAGACGTAAATAACACACACTAGAGGGAATACTTTAGTATTATCCTCAATGCCATATGAGGATTTATTATCTCCACTTACAGATCTAGCCAACAGTAATGTTAAAACAATATTTTATGTGCTGCTTCCAATTTATCCTGCCTTTCTTCTTCATACAAAATGTGACAGAGGTAGCCGATTGCAATAACAGATTAGTAGTAGCTCACCACTTTATTTCAGTTATGCTACTGCTTTGCACTGAACTAGAAAAAGCACTCCTGCTTTTAAATTACATCTGTTACTCGAGACAATAAATGCAGTAAATGTCCAGATGTGTGGCTCTCCTTCTTCATAATGTATAGTGTCTAGAAATGTTTTCATTTCTCCACTAAAAACTATTATTACTTGAATTAAAAAGTAAGTTTAGCAAAATATAAAAGCACTGTTTAACAACCTTAATTTCATACAAAGTAACATATGAATGATTTTTCACTGTACAAGGTGAACATGAGTTCTACAGGCTTGCTTGGAACCATAGGGTATGAGAGGAAGCAAGAACACTCTTCACTCTCCATCTTAGCAAACAGATCACCCAAGTTACACAACTATTCACTTATTTGTTTTATTTTTCCTGTTTTTAATCCAGTATACCCGGTAGAAAGTCTAATTTCCAAGCATCAGAAAACTTTTAATTTATCTAGAGCATTTTCCATCCCAAATATCTTCAGTTTCCTCACTCGGCCTGGATCATCACCTCATCATGCATGTGCCTTAATGTAACTCCAGGAGGATCTGTTCCATGATCTTCCCAGGCACCGATGTGAGGATCACTGGCCTATAGGTCTCTAGGTCTTCCTTTCTCATTTTCTTAAAAATGAGAGTGATATTCCCCTTTTTTCAATCACTGGAGAATTTCCCTGACAGTCATGACTTTTCAAATATGATGGCGAGTATCTTGGTAACCATATCAGCCTGTTTCTTCAGGACCCTGGGATGCACGTCATCCAGCCTCATAGACTTGTACACATTCAGCCTCATGAAGTAGTTTCTGACTTGCTCTGCCCTTACAATGGGAAAGATTTTACTTCCTCAGTCCCTGCCTAGAGGTTCAGCTTTGTGAGAACTGAGGGGAAGCCAGTGAAGATGGAAGCAAAGAACTTGCTGAATGCCTCAGCCCTCTCTGTGTTTCTTAAAACCAGTTATTCCTTCTAATTTATCAAAGGAAGTATGCCCTCCTTGGCCTGGCTCTTCTGACCAACGTACCCATAGAACTCCTTGTCATTTTTCACATACCTCACCAACTGCAGTTCCATCCGTTCCTTGGTTGTCTTGATCCTGTCTCTGCATATCCAGACAGCATCCCTGTATTCTTTGTAAGCCACATGTTCCTGCTTCCAGCATCTGTACTTTTGTTTCCTTTCTCTCAGTTTCACCAGGAGGGCCTTGCTCAGTCATGATTTCCTGCCTCCTCTGCTTAATTTCTTATGTTGGGGGATGGAGAACTCTTGCGCTCTCAGAAAAGTGCCCTTAAAGAGCTGCCAGCTCTGTTCCATTCCCATGTCCCTAAGCACAGTTTCCCAGGGGCACTCATCTAAACAGCCAGAAGTTCATTCTAAAGTTTAGGGCCCTGATTCTGCTCTTTGCCAAGCACATACTCCTTGAGATCACAAACTCAACCAGGGTACAGCCCAGACTGTCTCTAATATCTTTAATTATCTCCTCTGCATAGGTGAGCACTAGATCCAGTAACACTTCCCTGTTTGGTCTGCCCAATACCTGGACTAGGAAGCTATCCTCAACCAACTCCAGAAGTCTCCTGGATTGTTTGCAGACCACTGTTTTGTCTTCCCAGTAGGCATCTGGGTAGATGAAATCCCCCATCAAGATGAGAGCCTGCAAGCATGATGCCTCTTGCAGGTGAAGCAAGAAGGCCTTGTCAACAGGCTACCCTTGGTTAGGTTGTCTGTAGCAAACCCCAACCACCAGCTGTACTTTACTGATTTTGCCTCTAATTTTAACCCGCATGATCAACCTGATCATGCCTGTTTCTCATAGGCAGTTCCTTGCAATCTACACACTTTTTAACATAGAGGGTAACTTCCATGTCCCTCCTGCCTTGCCTATCCCTTCTAAAAAGCTTGTAGCCTTCACCTGTAGTATTCCCATTGTGCAGTTTATCCCACCATGTTTCTGCAAAAGCAATGAAATCACAGTTTTCTAACTGCACCATGGTTTCCAACTAGTCCTCCTTTCCCATGCTGCATGCACTGGTGCAGAGGCACTTCATCTGGGTTACTGGCATCAATATCCTCTTGGAGGAGTCCTCCCAGATTCCTCTGTGGAAAATTTGAGGCTTTCCTCTGCTGCTTCCTGAAGCGACAGTGCTCCTCAGCCCTTTCCTGCCATTTTGAAGTACTTCCCCTCCCCCCATCAAATCTAGTTTAAAGCTCTGATGATCAGCCAAGCTTCCTGCTCAGTATATTCTTGCCACTCCTGGTCAGTTGCACCCCATCAGATGTCAACATGCTCAGTCTCTTGAAGGTCCACTCAAGATCATAGTATCTGAAATCCTGAACACAACACTATCCACGCAGTCATTCATGTAACTGTCCCGTTCTCTTCCTTCTACCTGTTTCCAACCAGAAGGACTAAGAACGCCACCTGTCTTCCCAATACTTTCAAGGGAAAGTAAGCCTTTTAAAATATTTTGTCATTTCCTAATTGCAGCCTACTGTGACTCTGCCTGAAAGAGTTGGGGTAGAGAGTAGACCTTTAGCTTTATCACACCCAGTAACCTCTTCTTAATATCCCAGATGCAGGCTCCCAGCAGGCAGCAAACCTCTCCAGAGGTCAGCAAATAGATGCCTCAGTGCTCAAGTGATTACGAAAACACAGGGGGGGAAAACATCAGACAAATATTGCAAAATTTATCATTCAAACTTTTCATGAAAACACAAACCACAAGTACCTGGGCCATAACAAGCCAATGCAGCAGGAGAGGCTTGGGAAAGAGCAGCTAGCTAGTTGCCAGGCAGAGAAGGACTTAAAGGGTCTGGTTGACAGCTGGCTGAACATGAACAAGCAGTGTGCCCAGGTGGCCAAAACCAGCGCCACTCTGGCCTGCATCTGAGATAGTAAGGCCAGCAAGACTAGGAAAGGGACTGTCACTCCATATTTAGTGCTGCTGAGATCACACATCAAATATTTTGTTCAATTTGGGGCCCCTCACTAGAAAGGTACTGAGCTTCTCAAGTGGGTGCAAGAAGTGCAATGTAGCTGGTGACAAGACAAGAAAACAAGACAAATGAAGAGCGGCTGAGGGAACTGGGGTTGTTTGGTCTGCAGAAGAGGAGGACCAGGGCTCTCTACAACTACCTAAAAGGAAGTTGCAGCAAGGAGGGTGTCAGTCTCTTTTCTCAGGTAACAAGTGACAGCACATAAGGAAACAGCCTTAAGTTGCACCATGGGAGGTTTAGATTAGACATTTCGAATAATTTTTTCATTGTAATTGGCTGTTCAAAGAAGTAGTGGAGTCCCCAGCCCTGGAGGCATTTAAGACACATGTGATTATGGTTTATTGATGGACTTAGTAGTGTTAGGTTGACGGTTAGATTTGATGACCTTAAGGGTCTTTTCCAATCTAAATGATTTTATGATTCTACTTGCAATGAAATTGATTAACTGGTATCTCTGAACAGTCTGAGAGGGCTTCATTTCAGCAAGCATAAGTACATGCTTGCTTTCCCCCAGTAAGCAAATACCCTGAACAGTCAAGGTAGAAACCTCTGTGTTCTGTGTCCTCCTTTTTTGAAAAAAAGCAAAGTTGTGCAGCATCTAGTAAAAATAAAACTATGTTAGAATCTGTCCCAAGGAACACGAGACTACCCTTTTACTGGAGCAATGGCAAAAAACAAACAAACAAACAAACAAACAAAACCCCACAATTTATTTCATTTGTATCCTCATCCATAATTATCTTTTAGAACATACAATTCCTCTTTTGAAGTGTCAAAGATCAGTTGTGAAAAATGAATGAGCCACTTAATCTAAAATGACAATACCTGGTATCCCTTGTACCAGTTTGGAATTATCTTCTCCCCTGAAAAAAAGTGCACATTCAATGCACTTTTAAGTGAAACCATTATCTCTCCTACTGACCTCTCTAATGCTTCCAAAATGACAAAAAAAAAAAAAAAAAAAAAAGCACAAAAACAAGCCCTTCAAATAGTAGTTTCCCACTGATTTACAATAGAGCAATCAATAGCTGCTGCAGTGATGAATTTAAAGAGACAAGTTCCCAACATATTCCTTAAACTTTCAAAAAGTTCAGCAGCATGAAATCATATGTAATCTTAAAATATCCCTTATACTGTGCCCCATATACATTTCCTGCCTTCATGTTCACTAAACAGAAGTTAATATAAGGACTTATCAGTGTGTTCCTAGGTTCAATTCTAATGTGTGAAAAAAAAAAAAAAAGGTGCAGAATGGAATTAACGAATTCAAATTAGACTTTTAATATCCAAAATGCCAAAGCACTCACCTAGGAATGAATTTCAGAAAAGCCTGAATACTTAATAAGAAGAGGTGCCAAACCCAGAAGATAGCAAATCCCAAAGAAAATGTTCTTTCTCAAAGCATTTCTCTTGAGCATAAAAGAGAACTTGAAGTAAATATACAAAAAGGGGAACCAGAGTCCCACACATCTCTCCTGGGCTCTGGTATTTTAATTATCCTTTTGCATACAAATAACTGGCTCACATTTTTCTTTGGAAACTTGGCTGAGAAATGAAAAGAGCATACCTTTTTATGTAACAGCTAGAAAACTTGCCACAGAAGTGTCTCACCAATCCAGAATAAATTTAAGCACTTAAGCCCTTTGAAATTACTTTTCAACATGTCTGCGGCAAGACTGAAACCTGACCAGAGAAACTAAACCACTCTGTAGAAATAAGTGAATGAACGAAGTCATAAAGCCCAGATACAAGGTCTACCTCTGGAAAGCAAGACTGCTACTTAAAGGACAATTTAGGCAAATATGTTTTAGTTTCTTCACTTCTAAATATTTCCCCCCTATAAAGCAAGTTTGAAGATCATCCACTGGGGAAGTCATGGACAGAAAAGGATTAGTATTTGATTATACCATCCATAAAACACAACAGAATTCCAGAAATATTATGGTTCCTTGGCTTCCATCAACGGAGGCTACGTTCTATGATCCTTCATACAAACAACTGAAATGCATACATTTTGTTCCTTTCATAAAATTTATCACTCTGTTGTAAATTATGCCTAAAATTACATCCTTAGCAAGGCATTTATCTTGCTTTGCAATGTTTCTAATAAGAAATTAAATTGTATAAGAATCAAAAAATCATAAAGTGAACATTACTGAGCAGGACCATTTCTCACTCTTAGATAAACAGTGCTGGTATTTGCATATATAGCAACTGTTTCCACTATAATCATTTGATTGAGATGCTTCATTCCATCCTGATAGAAAACGATTAGACTTCGGTCAGTTACACTTTCATCACCTCTAAGCTATATTAAGCCATGTGGCAAGTCCAGCCACTACTACTAGAAAGCTCCAAGTAATACAAAACAAGTAGTATCCTGAGCTACAGGTGTGCCTGGCTCTAGCCCTGACTCATGGATGCATTTCACATATGTTTAGTGGGTAGTGCTTCCTGGATGCACACTGCAGCTCATCTCCGGTTCTTTCTCCCAGCTGGACTTGGATCCTTGTGCTCAGGCTTCATCCCAGTCTCCATCCCAGTCTCCTTTTTCTTCAGACTGAAGTCCTGGCCTGGCTGTGGCTCAGTGCCGTGCCTTGTCACCCACACCTGACACTGTCCATCCTGGGCAGGCAGACATGGGCTGTCCCCTTGGAGAGAGCACTGCCTGCACTGGGGAAATTTTCAGTTCCCTGGCCCCCTGAGGCAGTTGTCCTTGCTATGGCTAGCAGCAGGAGACAGTAGGCTGGAATCTATAACAACCTTTATTTTTCCCTGACGTCTAAGAAATATTCCTTGATCTCACTAACAAAAGCAAAGGTTAAAATTTCAACAATAAAACCAAATAAAGATCATCCAAACCACGTAAAACAACAAAAAATATAAGACCTATCAAAGCAAAGAAAAAAAAAATCACTTAATGGGACACTAACATAAGAGAACGTTGTTTAATGTATTACCATCAGGTACTTTAATAACTTTACAGTGAGGGCTTTATATTAAAACTTGTACAGATATTACAAACAAACCTTAACTATGAACATCCCTCTGCCATCCTACAAGCGCATACAACAGATGTAACCCTTTTTCTTTCTTTCCTTCTTTCTTTCTTTTTTTTTTACTTTAAATAAACCAGTGAACAGAAGAATGCATTTTGGAACAAATATGTGGTGACTTTCTGTTACTGTACCTAGTCACCATGGTCACTCACAGTAAACAAAACATACATCCTACTTAGCAGAATCCCTTTCTGTACTTGAACTGTAGAAAAGTAAATGTTGGTTACTGGTTAACCCAAAGTAATTAAGTTAAAGAGGTGACTGAATGTGAGAAATAGTTATAAAACTGAGCTGCCTAATAGTTGACTCTGATGACACAACTGCAGTTTGTAAATACAAACCAAAGTTAAATTATCATGGATAACAGCTTGAGTAACACTGCAGCCTAATTTTAAACATCTGCATTTACCACCAGCAAATGCATATCACCAACAATTTAATCAAAGTATCAGAAGCACTAGTCTAACGTTTTCTTTTGGATTTACACTGATGCCACAATCACGTAACGCAGTGCTCTGATCACAATGATATGGTGGGTTCTTCTTGTGGATGTGTCAAGATGAACAGAACCACCCTGAACTTAACATTGCATTGATATTTTCCAAACAGTTCCTCAGAGTCATCTTTAATTATTTTATGTATCACAGAATGTTCTCATAAAAGTTTACACTGCAATACGTGAAGTCACAATTTTATATGCGCCAAAAGGAAAATACAAAGAAAAAAAGAAAAAAAAGTTAAGATGTGAGTAATTACAAAAACTATTGAGTAAAATCAGCAACCACCACCTAAATGGTGAGACACAACAGTATTCTTTGTATAGCTATCGTCATTAGTAGGTTCCTAGAAGACAACGATCAAAATCCAAACGTCATTACCAGTGAAACAGCAAGAGATTAGTAATTTTGAAAACTACTGATTTTGTTTTGATGTGTTGTTTTGATTAAATTTGTACCTCCACTATGCAACACCATTTCTCTTTTTACAGTAGTGCCTTCTCAAATGGATAGAAAAACGATTAAATAAACACAAGCTGTAAAAACAAACCAGCCACAAGAATCCTTGTATCTCACTTGTGAGTTATGACTGCCTTCTTGTGGTTTCACAGACTTCACTGTTACCACTTCTAAGAATGATCTCAACTGAAGTTTTATTCTATATATCAAAAGTTTATATCAATTTACAAAGGAAGCCAGGATGAAATAAACTTCACTAAGCAGTAGGAGGAACTAAAGACACTGACACTAACTTGAAGACTTTAGAAGTAAATACATAATCTCACAGTAAAACATACACTTTGGTCCAAATCTTGCACACGTTTCTTGAGGTTAGCTAATCCAGCTGAGATGAACAATAGCTAATCTAAAGCATGAACAGGCAACATAAAAGATGTCTCATCAACTAATTGTTTCTACGGTCTACTTCAAAACCCCCACCCTTCCAACATGTTTCTTAATGTGACCTTCCTAACATCATAAAATAGATTTTGCTACACAAATGAAATGATAACAGAAGTGTATGCTGGTGGGAAAAAAACACTTAACAAGAACAAAACAGATTCTAAAAATGTAGATGTTTATGACCTGCTTACACGCATTTTAGAAACAGAGAAAATTTGAGAAAATATGATTGATTTACCAAAAAAAGCAGTAATATTCCAGGTTTCAGAAATGTGTATAAGTGCTAACTTACCTGACTTCATAACTG
Organism: Alectoris magna; assembly: GCA_030625065.1. Lineage (NCBI taxonomy): Eukaryota > Metazoa > Chordata > Aves > Galliformes > Phasianidae > Alectoris > Alectoris magna. The sequence goes on from CM060560.1 coordinate 71,141,640, forward strand.
AAAAAGTCAGTCCTTATGACTATACTGTTTAATTACAAGATTATTAGGTAGCAGGGTGATTCCCACACAGTATGTGACGCGGTATACTTATCACAGGCTTCATTCACCTGCACTGCTTACCAGCTGATCATTCCAGGGTCAGCTACAAATACACGTGGGTGTCTCCACACTAAGAATTAGAGTGAACTGCAGCATATCTGTTGAGCAAAGCAACTGGTGTTGACAGATCTAATGCCTGCACTAGATGTATGCCAAGGTTCCTTATCCCTCAGATTAGCCTGGTCCCACAGACTCAATATCCATTAACTGTTACAGCACATTAAGTTCCCAAAGATCACATCTTCCAGGAACATTCATCCAGAAGAAACCTACTGTATGAACTCTCAAGTCGGTCCACGGTGTTAAAAAAGATGATCATGTAACTCAAGGGTCTCATTCCAAACACACACTCTGATCAACATTAAAAAACATGTGTGGACACATCCCTGAAACTTTTAACAGCTCTCACAGACACAGCTGAGAAATATTTCAGTTGTTCCTTCTAGATTAGATTTTCCTCATAAGCCATCTTATTTCACAGCCATTCAGATCACCCGCCATTCCCTTCTGGATTTGCAATGGGGTAAGAGTTCTAGTGTCTTACATACTGAAGAAAATAAGAATAGACAAAAGGGTACAAAAACACACATTGTTAGATCATCTAAAATGTTTAATATAAATAATTCACAACTGTATAAGAACATGGGATACTCCATGTGGATTGTACTGTCGTAGAGTCATTTCTGATTTCAAAACTGCTAAATGCATTGTACTACATACTGACCATGGGATATTGTTCTGCATTTTCTCATACTCTATTCTGATATGTATGTGAGGAACATCACTGATGCTTATATCTTTGACAAAAATACATTAACACAGCTGCCCTTACCAAAATCAACAGTTCTTTGGTAATCACGTTACTATGACTCAAATAGCAGTCAGTACCAAATTTTATACTCACACTGCTGTGCTTAACCTACCAATCATTTCTGATACAATCATGTGAAATTAACATGATAAATTTCAGGATTAATTTATTTGCCTTCTCTTATTAATAGTTTCAAATATACTGAATATTTAAAATATGAATTGGTAGCTGTATCAACTAGAAGTTGGTAAATATACCTATTTCTATTTTAAAGAAAAATAAATTTCATACATTACCTTTCTCCACAGAAAGAATTTGTGACAAATATATGCTATTCTAATTGTCTTGATATACTACTATGAAATTTCTCCTTTTTGAATTGTGAAATGCAACAGGCTCAACAAACATAATTACCAAAATACGTACTTTGTTTCAGTGTCCCAAGTTCTTTCAATACTGTAAAAGTGTATAGAAAAGTGTAATCTCAGCACTAAGAAATAGTACAAGTAATGATCATAAAGATTAAGTATGCAGTTTAAAATTTTGACTACAATTACACATTGGTGGTTCCAAAGATCCACATATATTTATAAATATTTTTTTCTGTACAAAAATCCTATTTCAAAAGACTGTCACTGCATAGCAATGATCTCAGAAGTAACATATGTCAAAATCAGCACAGTTGTTGTATATCTAACAGTTATATAAAACAGTCTTGGTTGTTTCTTTCCTGTTGTCTATAAAAGATCAGGCTCGGTAAGTGAGATGCACTTCACCAGACCTGGGATTTCCTAGTGTCATTTGGACAAGTTTTCTGCAGTCATTCAGGAAAGAACAGCCCAAATGAAAATATCTCTTGGACTCACACGCAGTATAGCCTCTTCAATCTGAGTGAAAAGCAAGATATAATGTTAACATATGCTCAGAAAGCACTAATTCAAAGAAACATATGTCAGCCACACAAAAAACAGCTTTCACCACAACAGTTAAAGCAGCACTTCAGGAAGAAGTCCTATTTCCTACACGTTTTAATTGCTGCAGTTTTTCAGTATGTCTGCCTTGATTGTAGGCATTACAGGAAGACAGGCAAAATGTAATGGGTACAGTCTAATTAGCCCACAACTTTATTATCTCATATATATAGCATAACCCAGCTACTAATCAGACTCGTCTCTCTACAGCTTCTATTGGTCTGGCCCTCAGCCAGTCCCTTCCCAATTCAGCTCTCAGTTGTGCAGGCAGCAATCCACACTACCGCATTATTGAGCCAATAACAAACTGGATGCCAGTCGCAGCTACATATCACACCAGATGATGAGTGTCCCTCTCCTTATTTTATCATTTAACAAAAGGGAAGCTATGACCCCTTTCTCTTGTCTTTAGTTGAGTGCTGCTGTCACTCACCAGCTCCCAGGCCTTTAAATCTTGTTCATATTTGTGCGCGGACCACATTTTTACCCGCACACTCTTTTAAGGAACTGAAAAGGCTCCCAGAACAACAAAGGTTGCAATGGCATTGTGTTGACAATGGATGAAAAACAGGTATCGTGTGAAGTTACACACAGTAGGGTGGGACACATGAGTCTTTCCACTTGATCCTAGCTGGGACCCTTCTGCCCTACACAAACATAACATGCTCCTGCTAGAAGACACACTTAATTCACACTGCAATGGATACAATTCACTTCTTCCACTTAGGAGCTTTTTCCAGATTGTTAAGAACTGTATACCACTGTATACATACACAATTGCTACAGTCCAGTCTTCTACACCATCCTGCAACCAATCTTAAATTGTGGGAAGAAGGACCGAAGAAAAGGAGAGGAAATGTACATAAAATGTCATTACTTGAGAAAGATACAAGATACTAAAACTATTCATATCGCCTGAGCTACAGGGATATTAACTGGATCTCTCCACAGCGACAATTTTCAGTGGAAGTTCTAAGTTGCCACACCGTATTGTGATAAACCTTTCCATAAACAGAAAGGTCTTTCATGTGCCTGTTTTGAAAAATACAGTCTGATAACTAGCTAATGAAGACATACCATGAAAAGAAAATAAATCTCTCTTCAAGACAGGACTGAAGTATTTGTCACTGACACACGTCTGGTTGCCAGAGATATAGCTGCTGAGCATAGCAATAGTTTCCCGACAAGTATATCATGTTTCAGACATATCTGGCATTAGGTGAAAGAGTTTAAAATTTAGACAGCCTAATTTGTGTTGAAGTTATTGAAAAGCTTGTAATGTGAGAGGTACCAAAACTCAGCCTAAGTTCCAATCCAAGCCACAATATTTTAAAGAGTCCAGTCAATGTAAACAATTAGACACAGAATTTTTGAAAAAACTCCACTGGTAGGATCAGAGTAGTTCTGAAGTTTCGGATTTTGTTTTGTGTCTTCAATCTAAATGAAAAACTATAAAGGAAAAGAAAATAATAATGTCCACGTATTACAAGCTGGAGCATCTACAGCTGAAATTAATGCCAGTTATCAACATCTTGATTTATCAGTAAAGTTTTTCTATTAAAATTTTGTTTCTCTCTCTTAATCTTAAATAGTCTGTTCTCACAAAAATGACATATTTTAGTTGTTCCATCCTTGGAAACCAGATACTGGTGGTATGCTTCAGGAATTCTATCCCTATTGCACTGTTACCAGTCTTGTCACCTGTGTAAAGCAATTAGGAAAGACAGTGAAGCGAAGTGGGTTGTGGTACTATAAATATGTTGATAATATTCAGGTTTGTTTTTCATTGGACTGAGGAGCTCTGCTCGATTTGCTTTCTCAGTGGGAAGGTCATGGATGAGAACAAATTGACTGAGGCTCGATCTATACCAGATGGATCTACTAGGTATGAGTAAGCATCTTAGGGGCATGAAAATTTGACATCTGCTTCTATTATTAAGAGGACAAGTCACGCCTGTTGATGAAGCTTACCAGGGATGCCCTGAAATCCCTAAGGGCACCTGGATACATAAAGTAACAATCAGTAACTGGACAGTATCATATTTGATAAAAAAAATACTTACTGTCTTCAGCGATATCCTTAGCCTCTGTTACTTCAAAATGTCTCTCTACATTTTTATACAATCTTAAAGAATCACTTCTAGAAATATCTCTGCTTTAAGTTAGGGGCTTTAGTATATACTAAATAGCTGTCGATTCACTTTCACTTCATCCTAATGGCACAATAGCATTTACCACCACAATTAATTCTAAAGGACACTGTAAAGATTAATTGAGATGGTATTTAACAAATTCAAGTTAATATAAACAGTATATTGGAAATTTTCTTTATATATATATATATATATATGTATATATATATATATATATATATATAAGTTCTGAACAGATAGTGCCTTGTCTAAGAGTATTTCCACTCAAATCACTCAAATCTCTAGAGACACTGCCATCAACTGTAGAGATATTAGACTCAGAACAGTAATGAAAGCTCCAGAAAAATTCTGTATTAAACTACTGATCATATAAATGAAAGAGCTGATGAGTGCCTTTCAAAAAGCTAAAAAATCTCCAGCTAATGAAAATACAGGAACTTATACTACATTAATGTGTAAAGCTCTTTAGCCTTTAAAATCGAGTCACGCTTTCTACCCTAAAACAAAGGCAGCCAACATATTCTTCAGAAAACTCCAGATGTTCATTTCATTCTACAACTTGGAAAACAGTTGAAGTTTGGTTCTAGTCCACATTTCTGCTCTTTATTTCTACCTGAGAAAAATAAGGTTCAAGGAGATGTGAAATAATTATTAGTTTCTGTTAAATATAATTGCTGCTGAAATTATGGCTTCAGTTCTGTCTAGTTATCAAATGTATGTTTGTGTTTATCTGTGTTTTAGCAAAATTTTTCACAAGATGAGCTAATATGCTGCACATGCAATATCAAAAGCACTCCTACTCCAGTTGGTCAATGAGGATCCCCTGGATGGAAAATTCATATAACTTAACAAAAGCTTACCATCTTTCACATTGTTCATTCAAATTTACAACTCAAAATCCAATAAGCAGCTAGTTGCAATAATCCACATTCTCTTTCTTTATTCTGACAAACACCCTATAGCTTATAGTAACTACTATATGAAGAGAGTCATACATCTCAATAACTGGATGATTTTTGCTTCTTTCTGACAGTTTTTTAATGCCAAACACTTTTTCCCCCTACTGCAGGTCCAGAATGCCCAAAGGGGAAAGAAGCCTCAAGCTCAATACATTCACTTTCCTTCCCAAAATTGCTGGATATTAATCAAATGTCAACATATAAACTCTTTATGACTAAGAAAAATGGGGACAGATGATGATGTGATTCATTTTTACCTAGCTGTAGTTCCACAGTAATTTGATTTCACTGTATTCAAAGGAGTTATAACCTTCATCTAATTGAAAAAAAAAAAAAAAAAAACAACCTCATTGAATTAGTTTCTATATAAGAACATCAATTATGGGGGAAAAAAAAAAGTCATAGTATTAGGACTTTATTGTTATTGTTATCTCTCCTCGGATTTCAGCTATTTGTTTCCTTACAAATTAGTCCATCCGTGTTCTAAATTCCAACAAAATCCAAAGACCTATGTCAAGTGAGGTTAAGAAATGAATTCACAGTGCTTAAGATCTAAAAAAGCCTAGAGGCCTGACTGGAATGTTTTTGTTGTACAAAGATATTAACAGTTTAAAAACATCACCAATTCACCACAGATGATGTATACAGCCCTATATCTATACTTCAAAACATGAGATGAGGAATCACGTTCATGGGTATGAAGTGCATGTTCTTCCTTTTTTTTTTTTATTTTTGAATAGAAGTTAATGCAAATATATCTCCCCCAAAGAGTAATACACAAAGAAAAAAAACAAAACTATTCTTATAAATTCCAAAAACGAAGGAAAATCAAACTATCTTTGCACTATATCAAATTAGCACATTATTCTTTTATAATCTTCACCACCAACTTTAGTCTCCGGCTCTGTGAAAAGAAGACATCTACTTTAAAGAAATCATTATTTCCCTCATATTATCTTTTTATATCCATAGCAGCTAGACTGGAACTTTCACAGGCAGCAGAAGCATGAGTTCTTTACTACCTTGGCTAAGTGCACAGTTTGACATGTGACAGTAAAGAAATTACAATGGCAGTAGTTTGTCAAACTTCTAACTAGGAAGAGAAGAACTTTGCAGTAGACAGAGCCCAGTATTACGCCTAGGGAGGCAAACAAGCTTTGTCTAATGTATGGAAATATACCATGCGTACAGCTCTTCTCTCATCACATGACCAAACTTCCTGTGCATGTGCAATGCAGTAAATCCAGCACTTATGAAAAGGCATGGAGTGCACGCATAAAAAGATTCAAAGTTTTCCCTGAAGAATTGGGATCATTATTTAATCCAAAACACATGTAAGCAAATCACAGTATTGATTAACTCAAGATAGTAGGCTGCCACCAACAGAACCTATGTCTGGTTGAAAGCTCTCCGGAGTAACGTGATAATGTTTGGAGAGCAGGAACTGTTCAGACAGCAAAAATAGCCTGTTCCTTTGTACCTCTTTTCTCACAATTCATCAGAGTGATTGGTCATGGTTAAAGAATCTAAGAAGACAAAAAGAAAAGCAAACTGCCATCATCCAGACACAGCTTAACTGCCTTCACCCTGCCAAGATACTTTTAGTAAAGAACTGGACAAAACCAAGGTGAATAGAAGCTAGCCAAATGTCAGCACAATTGTCTGACAGGCTGTATACTTCAGCATCACTGGCCTAGAACAAACTTAATATTAGCTTGCATTGGACAGGTAAATGACAGCACTATGAATTAACTAGATCTTCACAGCAAATTTTCTTGGAGGTGTTGCTTGTAAGCATTCTTCCTGAAAAAGACCAAAGAATTTTCAAACCACTTTTTTACTAAACTACAAATAAAAATAATTCGCCTTTTCAAAACAGGTGAAACCAAAGCAGTTCCGAATTAGCTGAAATTAGAAGTATTTACAAACAATTCTTACTATGCCCATTGTATCCATGACAGAGAAGTTCCCTATTTTGAGTCCTAGTTTCAATTAATTTACTCTTTAGTCTCAATAAATCAATGAAGTCTACAATTCCCTTTACTCTGACACAATTTTTTTTTCCCAGCTTTGTCTTCCCCATTGTGTGCTTACTGGAGGTTATCTTCGTCCAGCTTTCTCCCTTTTGACACTGTCTCTTCATTTCCTTCTCCTCCAAATTCTGGGCCATAACTTCCTCTAGTAATCTCAACTGCTGCCAGAGGATTTACTCCTTTTGCAGACTGAGTCTAGTCACTTCTGTTTTAAAAGATAACGCAAAATACAAACCAAGGGAAAATAAATAAACAAATGCAAAATATGCAGTGTCCATAAGGGTGTAAGTTGTAGATTTTTTCCTGTGGTATGTTTTTTATTAATAAACATGTTTAAATGATTTAGACATCAAATCTCTTCGACAGTCTAGAGAAACACTGATGAAAATACAGTTCAGAGAAGTCCATGGAAGTTTTTATATTAACTTCAGGCAGAGATTGTTCCCCAAATCTAGAAATATTATCCGGTATTCTTTCTGGTGGATGAAAATGAACACAGTCTATTTTCAAGCTTTAAGGGTCCTCTTACCTTTCAACACCCCTAGTTCTCCACCTTCATATCCTGTGATCTCTTGGACATTAAAGGATCAAAAAAAAACCAAAAAAAAAAAAAACAACCAAAAAAAAGAAAGGGGATACAACTACATTTGGGTGAGCAAGTTCACAGCATTCTTCTTTGCTTACAAAGGCTGCATAGGTCCAGTGTTTATACATGAACCTGATCCAGCCGAAATCAACAGTAGGCTTTTCATAGACTTCAAAGGTTTTTGAGATTTAAGGCATTATAAGGTTTAGCTATGAGAAAGATCAGAAAATGAAGATGCTTGGTGTAAACTCCTAGTCAAGAAAGCTTTTGGTACAAGGTTTATATTTGTTAGGCACTGATTACTTAGCATAATTTTGAACACATCTTTTCTATTATATCATAGTCTTGATCATTAATAGTACTTCTAATTTTTAAAAACTACAGATGCAAAATAGTTGTACTTTCTCCGTTTACGGAAGGTAGAGATGTACTCAAACCCAGATAATCACAGAAAGCAAAAAGTCACACAGAACAGCTAATGGAAACACAGACCACATAACGAATAATGATCTCTATTTGTAGATACACACAAATTCAGAACTCAGTCTTAAGAAATTTGCCCTTTGCAAAATGACAAATATTCAGCATCTGGGAAATCAGTCTGTTTTTCAAGCTGCCTGAGGAATGTATTGGGTTATTTTTGTCATAGGACACTTACTAAACAAAACATGCTTAAATACAGTAACAGAGACAACTAATATGCAGGCAGTAGTTCAACAATACCATGAACAGCACCTAGTTTATAACCTATAATTTCATACTTTTTCACTGCTTTCAGTAGTAACTGGGTATATGTTGGAATGGGAAAAAGATTTGTATTTGAAACAATCCCAGTGTTTCAGTTTTCTAATACTTTTGAAAAGTAACACCTCCTTTCCCTCAGCATACACCTTTGACATTAAATATATGCCTACGCACAGAACGTCTACCTCAAAATGCAATGCTCAAAATTATGTAAACAAACTAGAGAAATCAAAGTTTCTAGATAGCAGTGACTAGGCTGTATAATCCTTGAGCTCACACTGACTGTGAAGGCCTACACTAACGCGAAAGAGATTTGAGTTTGGTCATGAGAGAAAGTCATACCCCCAACCTGGATGTGACTGCAAAGACTAATTGGGAATCAATTCCCCAATGCAGATTCTCAACACCTAGAATAGCATAGATGTTTTCTCTACCTGTAGCCATCATTATTCAAAATGAACATTTTAGTCTTCAAAAACTTTACATAAGATCACATTAGAAGATCTGTGCATCTCTTGTTCATGATGGCAGATATCTATGATATGAGAACACCAAATGTTAGAATAATTATCTAGACCATATGCCATCTGAACAATAAAAACAGAAGAATAATCTAGAGTTTTACAATTTTTTTTACGAAATCATCAAGTAACGGCAAATGTTCAGATTTGTCTGTGGAACAAAATTAACAGCTGTGTGCTTGTAAAGAGACATATGAAAGTCAGAATTATTTAACACAAAGACTATTTTTGGAAAGGAGATGAATACTGAAATGGCAATACAAGCACACAACACACATTTCCTAAGTAGTAACATGTAGAAAAGAACATGAACATGCCCTGGAAGACCTACATCTCAGAATTGAAACTTAAGCATTCCATGGTTGAAACACAACGTGCCTACGAAGTAGCATTACAAAAGTAGTGCAGATATTTTCAAAAGACTCTATGAAGTACGACAGCTGCTCCAAAAGTAATGTCTCCTATTTTATTATGTTGGCCCATGTTAGAGGCAAATGTTGGTGGTATTGCAGTAGAGGGTGGACCTTCCTGCCAATATTTCATTACAGAATCACAGAATTGCAGGGGTTGGAAAGGTCCTCAATAGATCACTGAGTCCAACCCCCCTGCTAAAGCAGGTTCCCTACAATAGGTCACATCAGTAGGTGTCCAGATGGATCCTGAGTATCTCCATAGTAGGAGACCCCATAACTTCCCTGCGTAACTTGTACAGAGCTCTGTTACCATAAAGAGTTCTTCTTCATGTTTGTATGGAACTTCCACTGCTCAAGCTTTAGGCCATTGCTCCTTGTTTTACTGCTACACACAATTACATTGCATTTTGTTTCCACATGACAGATGGCAGAAGAGGAGCAGTGTGGCAAAATGGCGTCTAATGGGGAAGTGCAGATGAAGCAAAGGTGTGTCACTGAATTCCTCCATGCAGAAAAAAATGACACCCACTAACATTCACTGATGCTTGTTGAAAGTTTATGGAGACCAAACAGTGAATATGAGCACAGCGAGGTGGTACATTTCAGCAGCAGTGACAGCAATGTGAAAAACTAGCCATGTTCCGGATGGCCAAGCGCAGCCACAAAATCAAGGGCATCTTCATCAGCTCATTCGCACAAATCAACAAATTATGACCAAGGAACTGTGTATAGAGCTAAATATCTGCTTTAAAGTGTTGAAAACAACAGTGACTTTGGAATATCACAAAGTTTACACCAGGTAGATCTCACAAACACTCGCACAGGAACAGAAGGAACTCCATACGCAAGATTGTCAGGACCCAGTGAACCAAGTTGCAGTTAACAGCTCAACATCCAAGTGGACACTGGTGACGCATTCCTCAGGGATCAGTACTGGGACCACTGTTATTTAACATCTTGGTAGGTGACATGGACAGCGGGATGAAGTGCACCATCAGCAAGTTTGCAGACAACACAAAGCTGAGTGGTGCAGTTGAGATGCAAGAGGGAAGGGATGCTATCCAGAGGGACCTGGACAGGCTTGAGAGGTGGGCCTATGCCAACATCATGAAGTTCAACAAGGCCAAATGCAAGGTCCTGCACCCAGATCTGGGCACTCCCAAGCACAGACACAGGCTGGGTGGAGAATGGCTTGAGCCCTGAGGAGGATTTGGAGGTGTCAGTTGATGAAAGATTCAACATGAGCCGGCAATACGCATTTTCAGCTCAGAAGGCCAACTGTATCCTGGGCTGCATCAAGAAAAGACCAACCAGCAGGCTGAGGGAGGTGATTCTGCCCCTCTACTCTGCTTTCATGAGACATCATTTCACAAGACTGGAGTACTGCACCCAGTTCTGGGGCCCCCAACAAAAGAAGGACATGGATTTTCTGGAGCAGGTCCAGAGGAGGGCCACAAAGATGATCAGAGGGCTGGAGCACCTCCCCTGTGAGGACAGGCTGAGAGCAGAGGACTCTTCAGCCTGGAGAAGAAAAGGCTCCAAGGAAACCTCAAAATGGCCTTCGGTACCTGAAGGGGGCCTACAGGAAAGCTGGGGAGGAACATTTTATAAGGCAGGTAGCAACAGGAAAGGGGAAATGGCTTTGAACTGGAAGAAGGTAGATTTAGACAAGATGTTAGGAAAATATTCTCCATTGTGAGGGTGGTGAGACACTGGGACAGGTTGCCCAGCAAGGCTGTGAATAACCCCCTCCCTGGAAGCATTCAAAGCCAGGCTGGATGGGACTTTGAGCAACCTGGTCTAGAGAGAGGTGTCCAAGTCTATAGCAGAGGGTTGGAACTACATGATTTTATATGTTCCTTCCAACCCAAACCATTCTATGATTCTATGAAAATAAAACTGAAAGTGACAGTTTCCTGGACTGCATCATTAGAGATGACAAAATCTGGTGTCACTACTACAAGCCAAAACAGCTGCCAATGAATTGGCAAAATGTGAATTCCCCATTGAAGGAAAGGCTCCAGATACAGCCTTCAGCAGGTAAAGTGATGTGCGCTGTCTTCTGGGATAGGAAAAGGGTGATCCTTCTGGATTTCCTGGACAAACCATAACCTCTGGCAGCTATACGGTAACACTAATTAAGTTGAAGACTCAAAATTTGAGTCACATCAGAGAGGAAAACTCTTCTTCTGTAACACGATAATCCCAGGCTCCATGCCAGCTTGAAGACCGTGGAGTGTACTGCCAATCTTAGCTGGATTGCCCTACCACACCCATCATATAGGCCACATTTGGAGCCTTCTAACTTCCATCTGTTCAGGGTGACGAAAGATGGATTGCGTGGGCAACATTTTCATAAAAACAATGCTGTCATAACAGCTGTGAAAATGTAGGTCACCTCCATTGGTGTAGATTTTTACAAGTGCAACATGCAGGCTCTTGTTCATCACTGGTGAAAATGCGTAGCTAATAGCAGTAACTATGTTGAAAAATAGTGTTTTGAAGCTAAGAATTTGCTGTCTTAGTGTGATTGTGCTCTTTGCATCTGTTGTAGTTCAATAAGAAACAAATAGGAGCCACTACATTCAGAGTGACCTATGCAATTTAAAGTTTTCAAATTATTCAAGACAGTTACAATAAGCAGTTTCTTCGCGATCTTAGTCTTCTCTGCAGCGGGGCACAAAGAGACATATCAGCCCTAGATTTTTCAGTTTGGCCTACAGGTTCCATCTGGAATTGATTGCAGGTTTTTGCAGGTGCAATCACTTTGGAGTTACAAGCAATTTGAAGGCAGATGTGCTGGCATTTAGACAACTAGCTGCCTGACTTGTAGGTAAAATCTGGCACTGCCTATCTAGAGGTAATCACTTGCACATTATTTGCTTGGAGGTATAAAATCTGAGAACTTTTAATTATTTCTTTAAAAGAATTGCCTGGTTTCCCTCAAAAACTTTAGTTGTTCTGATAGGCTACAGGAAACATGGAATACAGACTCCTACCACTATGCAGTTATCAGTCATTCAACTTAAACTTTTAAGGCTTTATTGCTCCCTCTTATAGCCATTACAAATTATGCAACATGAAGAACTGTTAGCTCAAAAGAACGTGGTTCCATACTTTCAAAAACAAATTTTGAGTTAGCATAAGCCAATTTAGCTTGATACTTATGAAGCTGTAATTCTGAGCATATTACTACTAGATTTATACTGTTACAGTTAAGAGAGAAAAATCTCTTAATGCTTTCCTCTTTATCACAAACCTGGCTTACCTTTTGAGGGATGTCTACACTGCAACAAAAAGTTAGACTGGAACTCATCTAGTATTCAAGAAGTTTAGCTTAGGTATGAATACAGAACCCCTATTTGATCAAGTTCATACATACTTGTTGGTACATTTTTAACCAGTGCCCGCCTCTGAGTTTAAAGCAATACCTCATGAATGGTAATTATAATTCTGGATCACACTATATATGTGTGTGTGTGTATATATATGTATATATTGTGTATATACATATATATGGATTTCCCTCTTAATAATATTTTGCCAAGATTCAGTTCACAGCTGAAGACTACCAAAACAAAACAACTAGAGAGATATGCAGATATCTAAAAAACTAAGGGGAAAAGAGTATCTGCTTGGATTTAGCACTAGCGTTATGTTTTTAATGCACAACCATAAATGACCATTTATGATCATACATAAACTAATACAAGAAATTGATAACACTGGGAGTGCATTTAAAAGCACTGCATCTTTAAGATGTAATTACTCCTATTGTCTGTTCCAGTCACTTCTTTTGATCCAGTGCTAGGCTCCCCAGTACTCAACAGATGCAGACTTAGTGGGGCATATCCAGCAAAGCCCCACCATGATTGAAGGACTATAGCATCTCTTGTAAGAGTAGAGGCTAGGAGAGCTTGGTTTGTTGTGCCCACAATAGAAAAGATTCCGGGGTTATCATCATCATTTATAACTATCTGATGGAAGGGAATAAAGAGAACAAAGGTAGATAAACTCTTCTCAGTGCTGCTACTACTCAGTGGACTACAGGGAAATGAAACACAGGAGCTTCTCTCTGAACATCACGAAGTTTTTGTTTTGTTCTTTCTTCTTTCAGTGAAGGTGACTGAACACAAGAAGAGGCTGCTCAGAGAGGTCATGGAGTCTCCATCCTCTTAGATATTCAAAATCTGATTGGGGATGGCCCTGGCCAACTTGTTCTAGCTGACCCTGCTCAGGAGGACTGAATTAAGTCCCAGAAGTGCTGCTGGAACCCTACTCAGTGAGCATGTGGCTGTGGCTTCTCCCTGTTCCTGTGACTCCACACATCACACATGGCCAATCTAACGACTAACTACCAACAACCTCTTGCTGCTGCAGTTCTTCCATCCTCTGTTACGTTTCGCTATTCTCTTCACTCCTGACCTGGCACACAAGATATCCACCTTCACTACCTGAGTCCATTTAACAAGCTGTATGCATAAAGCAGAATGACGTTCCAGAGGTCTGTAAGATATGACAACTAAAATGAAAGATCCACAAGCTCATAGGTACAAGTAAACACTGTTCATTCTCCACAGTTATTTTCGTACTGTACATTTAGCCTATGAGCTTACTCTGAAATCTACCCCAAGCTTATTTACAAATAAAACTTTCAGTCAAGCTGTTTTCTGAACCTGGCTGAGAAGATAGGCAGTAGAGGTTAAAATCCAAACTCTGCTTTCACTCAACTTGAAAATGGAATGCTAGAGGCCATCGCCATGCCTGCTCCCTCAAAATGCAACAAGTTCATCAAAACTAATACCATGGATGGGATAGGCTATACCCATACACAACATAAAATGTATGTATTTAATACAGACATAAAATAATGTATATGTAATGTGTATGTATTTCATACATATATGACCCATGTAGAGGGATATCTCCCATATTGATCACGTATGTCCCCTTCTTGTGATCTCTGCCTAGAATTCTCCAAATTATCAAAAAAAATAAAATAAAAATGGAAAACTCTTGGGAACTGCATAGCAAAAAGCAGACATCTGCGCCTGTTTACCAGGCATTCTGGAGATCATACAGTTTAGATTTAAGTGACTCCTTCTAGCTCACACCAATAGACTATATGGAAAACAAAAATCAATTGTTTGACTTGTGTCTTGGTTAAAATAGTATCCTGCTGAGAATGCACTTTTAAAATGGGCTTATAACCAATTCCCAAACATAACTTAACAAAAACACCAAGAGTACACCTCCCTCAACCTTTTCAAACAAAGATAGTAAAGAAAAGTGAGTGCAAGGGGAAAAATAACATTCTTTGCAGGGGAAAAAATAATGAAGAAACCTTGTGAACAAAATGAAAAATATCAATTGCCATTCAAACAAGGCAAACAGCAGTTAGAAAAACAAATGATTATTTGCTGTTGATACTACTCACTGTCATTCTCTGTGAAAATTACTGAAGTGCATTTGGCACCATGAACCACATGTCATGAACTCTATGAAATGTGGTGAAGTCCTTCAGCAAGCATCTACTTGCTATCTCCATGACCTCCCACCATTGAGGTGGTACCTAAAGCAGTGCTGGGAAATGAGTGGGTCACTTCTTTCAAATTTTGTTCTAACTGTGGGATACTACAGCTCTTTTCTGATCCTGTTTGGAGGAGCTGGTGTTTGGTTCACTTCAAAGGCTGAATCAGATTACAAGTGGATATCTCTGTAATGAAAAGAACTCCAGAGACTGCTGCCAGTTTAGATGAAAACGGAGGGGCAGGAGGATGGCTGTGTTAAAAGGAAGAAGAGGAGAGAAAATGAGAGGAATATCACATCCTTTAGCACTCTAGGAAGTCTACTTGCGGGAACATCCAGTGCTCCCTGTGCTACAAAACTCTCCTCCTTTCCTTCATTAACTCCTATAAACGAGAGCACTTTATCTTCCAAACATTTACAGTTTCATATCTTGCAAGAGTTTAATCCCTGGAAATTTAGATAAATTACCCAGTGCTTTAGCACGTTGGGGTTAAAACTGCAAGACTTTCACTGATTACAAAAAAACAACCAGTTATTAAGTCTTAACTGAGTAATTTGCAGCTTATTTCACCCAGGCTAATTAAAATGTAATCACTATTGTTTGGCAATGTGCATTCTGTCAGCAGTTTTAAGTCAGAAAAGAAATCACGCCAAGAAAACACATACACATACAAAGAAAAAGCCTTTCACCAGAAACGAGCTTGATCTAAACTGCCTCGTTAGCGCTTCGTTAGCCACTGAAACTGTAAAACAAATAAGTTACAATCTCCTGACAACACAATAACCGCTCCCGAGATAATGAACTATTTTAACGAGCCCTCCGTTTCCAAGAGATGCCGAGAAGCGGGGCAGGCGCTGACAGCGAGCTCCTCGCCGCCCCGGACCCGGCGGAGCTGCGGCGAAGCCTCAGCCCGGGCAGCGCGTCCCTCCGCCTGGGGATCATCCCCGCTCCGTCCAGCTGGGAGCCAGCCACAGGCACCGCTGTAACGAGCACGTTAAGCTTTCCTTCCACTCTTTTTCCTTTCCGCTGTCCGCTTACCCTTAAGTATCTCACCCGACAGCCTTTTGTGCCAACACCTTAAAGCTACTTTATCCCCAGAACAGAGTTCCAGTTTCTGATTCACGGAGACGCACGGGGAAGGCGAGGAGCGCGCTGTATGTAGGGCTGCGCCACCCCGAGATGGGGGGGCTGCGATTTCCCAACGGGCTAAAGAACCCTTCCAAACAGGGACCTGGCTGCTACCGAGCGAGCAGCACTGGTCGGCCTGAGGGCTTCCGTCATTCCTTTGGCTCAATGCTTGGACAGTTTAGAACAGGTGAGGAGAGAAGAAGGGAAAGGCGTTTGTTGGATGGGGAAAAACAGACAGGTACTCACCTCCCACGGTCGTTTTAAGAGATTTCAAGGCTCTTCCCCACCCCACTCCCATTCCGTTAGCCAGAAGCGTGCCCATGTGTTCCAGGGACACCTGCGATGAGCCGGAGTGCCCGGCCCGCATCCCGCCGCCCCGCGGGCAGCTGACACGCGTGTGCCGCGCCGGGAGCGCGGGCGGCCAGAAGAGCTGCTGCCTCCTCCCAGCGACGGAGAGACTGACACCGCGGGGCCGTGTCCACCTGCCCGCCGCCGTCGCACGGAAAGGCGTCCCGAAGTTTACCCCGGAGCGCTCCGGCCCCCACAATCCTTAAGGCCGCGCCGGGCGGGCAGCGGGGGCCGAGTGTCCCCGCGCGGCGCCGTGCCCCTACCTGGAAATGCTTGAAGAAGGCGGAGATGCGGGTGATCTGCAGGCTCAGGCACCTGGAGGTGCATCTGGCGGTGGAGAACGCCTCGTCCTGCCTGCGGGCGGTGGCGGCCCCCGGGCCAGCGGGGCTGCAACTGACGGCCGTCACCCAGAGGAGCAGGGCGAGGGACGCGCTGGGCGCCCTGCGCACCATCGCTCCACGGGAGGGGAGGGCAGAAAGGCGGCCGGGTACTGCGGACCGAACTGCTGTTCGCCAGGCGGGTGCCAGGCTGCACTGGGGACAGACAGCTCCGCGCCGCAGAAACTAAACAAGAAAGTTCAATCATTCAACTCTCCTCACCCCCTTCTCTCCCTCCCCTCGGCCCACAGCCCTCCCCCGCTCGGCGGCGGGCGGGCCGAGGCTGACAGCGGCCTCGCCATTGGCTGCGCCGAGCGGCAGCGCCGGGGCGGGCGGGCGGTGTGGCCGCGGGCAGGTCGGCCGCTGGGAGCGGGGTTCCCGCGGCGCGCCGCCACCTGTGGGCAGCTGGCGGGCGGGAGTTGCGCGCTGCGCCGTCACACACACGCAGTCATACACGTAGGGGCCGGGGGAGCCACCCGCGGGCGCTGCCCGGCCGCTGGGGTGTGACCCGTAGCAGCGCGCCGCTGCTCGGCACACCCTCTGTTACACACAGGGACGGGCAAGGACGCGGTGAAATGACTTTTTGAAGCGCGGTGCGCTTACAGGGAACGTGGTGAGCGTTTGTCCCAAGGTGGAAGCCGTAAAGGCTTTCCTGAAGAGAATTATTAAAGAATGAAAGCGTACAAGTCGTCATTCCAGCACCTCTGGGTAGCAGCCGCAAAGGTAAAATACCGTCTTTGGCTTTAAAATGGCTCCCACACAGTACGTAGCAACTCAGGTCCCTTCTGCTCCTTCAGCTCCTGCGTGCAGTGGTATGTAGCACAGAGGTTACGCACTGCATTCCTCCCTGCACGTACAATGCACGGACTCCTCCCGCTGCAAGTATGTGCTGTGAGAGAGCAGCGGGGACCGCTCACACTGCCATCTCTGGTTTGGGCCTCCTGAACCTGAAAACCGAGTGCGAGCTGAAGTGAGTCTTCAGTCTATTGCAGGAGATGTGGTACAAGGTGCTAGTTGTAGTGGCTGTTAATAGTACTAGCTATAATACTACTTCAAATAATTGCATAATGTGATTATCAAGCGCTGTATTAAACACAGTATGAAACAAGCTTTAGCATAAGCTAAGTGTGTTTTAGGAAAGCCACCTAAAATCTCATCAAAATACAGCAGTCTTTGACCAGTCTTGTACTAATTTTGCATGGCTGTAACTCATTTCTTAGTGTGTGATCCAATGTACACAATTGTGAAGTAAAGCATGTACCCCATTGATTACCAGCATATATGTATACATAACTGCCACAAACCGATGTATATGTGTAAAACAGAAAATCAATGTCTGTTAAATCTAGACTAAGAAATCAGCTGTTAAGCTGCATGAGCAAGGTGATTTATAACTGGAAGTAAAACAAATGTAGTTTAGATGTTACTTTGCAACTCACAGTGTCTGAGCTAAATTCTCTTGTCAATTGACTCGAAAGCACTGGAGATAAGCCAGTAGGCTGCATTCACTCCTGCAAGTGTTAACAAATCGCAATGACAGTTTGTGTCCTTCCATGCTGGAGGGAGCACAGTAACCAGAAGAGGTCACCTGCCACTTCCTGGCTTAGAAGCCTCCCCGCTGTGTGCACTGCATGAGCATTCTCCGCAGGCTGTTTTGGAAATGAAGCAAGGAAGACTGCCTCAGCAACACCTGCAGAAGTCTTCCTCATCTGTGGAGCTGGAATGATCACCTGCAGCTTGTGGTGAGCAGAAGTTGTAGGTGAGACAGAAATAGTGATCCCAATTCAGACTCATTTCTTGCTGCCTAGAAAACCAGTTAGGGTTCTGCTGGCAGCAGCTGATGAGTTTAGTCTAATTTGTCATCTCTGTGTTGGGAAAGAATAAGGAACCACATAATAGAACAGCACAGAAGTAAAGCACAATCCTAGCACTACTGTGACAAATAATGATGAGGCCATTCAGGCTTCAATATTCAGAAATTCCCAGTTTCTAACAAACTTTCACACACATTTTATTAAGCCTTAACTGAATTCTTTGTAACTTTTTGCCTTGAGTCAGGAAAAGACTGATTCATAGTGTTTACAGATGCACCAAATGCTTTCAACTTTTGCCATACTTCAGCAGATAATACGAAGTGCCTGAAAAATATATATATTTAACCATCTATAAATCAGACTACAGATCTGGAGGGGGCAGATGGTTCTATAGATATATCCACAGTGTTAGTGCCAAAGCAATTTATTTAGTGTATTACAGATTTAAGTAAAAGGGTAGGAATCCTGTTTCTTTTGTTTTATAAAGCCTGGCAGCAAAGGGCATAGAGCCCTTAAAAAATGTAAAAGTTCATGAATACACAGTTTACTCAGTTGCTTGTGTTTGAAAGGTCACGGTTACAGAGATCAGCAGTACAGCCTGTGAATTTCTTTTAAGCGAGGGCTGACTTAGCACACAAAAGGCTGGCTGTTCAGTGCCAGCAAAACTGAATTCACACAGGTCCTGTTCCCTTGCAGGAGATTAAGAAACAGCCTCCTCAGCTCAGTAGTTTTGTGGGTAATCAGAACCAACCATGAGCTAAATATCCAGTAGACTGAAAGATAAGATATGCATGTATGTAAATACAGTTGTATGAAGAGGTTAAAAAGTTGGATAATAGAATACATAAATGTGGAAATAAATGAGATACAGAAAGCAAGCAATCTTTATAAAGATTATCGTGAAATCTTTTAATTAGTCAGACATTTTCGGACCTTTCAGAAGGCCCAGGTGATAACAGTTGTAGTCTTCTAAGATATAAAAAATTCCTTTTTTTTGAACCTTTCAGAATGCTTCTTGAAATTATGCTTGGATTTAGTTTTGTTTTCTGAATCATAAGTTATTTTCCAGATAACGTTTGTTATTCACTTATGTATAACATGCCTTATTTTTCTTTTTATTAAAATAAAATCCATAACCACAACAGTAGGCGTAATAAACACATTCTTACATTCTGAGTGCTGCTATTTTTTATCAACAAATGAAATTAAATAATCTTTCAATATTAAAAGTAG
This sequence comes from Alectoris magna, assembly GCA_030625065.1. Taxonomy (NCBI): domain Eukaryota; kingdom Metazoa; phylum Chordata; class Aves; order Galliformes; family Phasianidae; genus Alectoris; species Alectoris magna. The sequence goes on from CM060560.1 coordinate 71,161,360, forward strand.
CGGGATTGGTACCGATAAATTATTTACAATTCAGAATATTGAGATTATTTGAAAAAATGTAGGGTTTGCTGTCCTATCCGTAGTTCAAACCAGGGTGACATGTACTTCTCACAATTGTAAACACAAGCTGTTTAGGAGACCGGCTTTGCAAAACTAGGGCTGACTTTTTACAGGAGACAGCGCCACATACTGGTTTTGCGAAGTGATTTATTTCTCTTTAATGACTTTGTTTAATCGATTTTACATCAAGCTGACTGCACCTTAAGTAATTTTTACTTCTTATAAGGTAATTACCAGTAGTAATTTCTAACTGTACGAAAACAGAGAAAGGCGATAATATAAAATAATAATAATAATATAAATGTAAGACAGTGATTAAGTTTATTATAATAAATTACCCTGATGTGCCATTATTTACTCAGTTCTCTCTGGTGTTAATTATGTTATTTAAAAAAAAAAAACTGATTATAACTTCCAGTACAATTTTTGAACAGTAATTTGAATAAGCACATTTATTTCCAAGACCATTTTCCATATAAGAATAAAATAAAATAAAAATTCTGAACAAAAAATTATTACCTTAACTCTTCACCTTGAAAACAAGTTGCTATCCTGTTGAAGTCTGCGTGGATTTTCTGGGATGCATTTCTTTAATTCAGTAGTACAACTTATGTTTGAGCTGTATTGGGTTTTTAAAGGGCAGTAACCTGTTTGTTTTAGTGAATTCATAAGGTAGGGGTTCAAGAAAGTGTTAAATCTCACGTATGCTTCACATTCAGTTCACTAGTATTCAGGACATACATGAGGAAGGTGATGTATGTGAAACATATACATTAAGTTAGAGATATTATTCGATGTTTTAAATCTGTTTTCATGTTGCTTACAAAATTGCAAAGCTGTGGGAGATGGCTGACCTACCTGTGATATTTTGATTGTGATTTCCTGATAGCAGTGGCTCACCAAAGAAACTACAGGAATAAGAATTCCACTCTGTAGTGGTCTTTAATTTGCTGTTCAGCTTTGAATCCAGCCTGTGTCTGCTACTGTTTACTGCTGCTCAAAGGAGGAATTTACCGTGTAAAAATGAAGTCATTTTGAAAGATGTTTCCACAAAATGGTTTCTTTCTGCAAGTGAAACAATGGAAGCTAAAACTGATTCATTGAAAGCTAAACGAATTTGTGCCAGAAATTATGCCTTCTGTGGTGAAATCCTGATGCTTTTGACCATGAGGATGAAGCAGACTCTCACATGACTCTGCACATTCCTTCAACTTAGTTCCTATGCTAAGGGCAGTTTAGTCACTCTTGAGACTTACTGTGCCCGGCTCTGGGCTCTCAAAGTTTAATTCCTTGGACATGGGATCCCTGAAGTAACACATGGTACCCTTGAAATAGATGATTTTCTGAAAATTAGTTTGAGGAACAGGATTTTGCATAATTCTAACTTAGGCCTGTGAGCAAACTCCGGAAACCTATGTCTCATATTGCTGATACTCCTTACTCTTTACTCCTTATTATAAGAATTGCAGTCCTTATAATAATACTTTCTGCCAGGAGAAAATCAATTTTTGGAGTCATTGTTTTCTCTTGTACAAGGGAAATCAGTGGTTGGTAGTAGAAACATTAGCAGTGGAGTTAGCAGTCACAGTGCAGCAAAGGACAAAATAATGATTTGCTGCTCCAAAAATTTCGTCATCTGTGTTTAAAGCAAGAGTCAACAGATGCCTTTCTAAATATTGCTGGTGAAAAAAAAAGAAGAAAAACAAACAATTTGGTGATTTTAAAATATGCAGTAGCCTTATCACATATGTGCAGGAAACACAACCATAGTAAGTTACGTAGTAAGTTATAAGGAGGGGTCTGGAGGAATACAGTGAGATAGCTGAGAGATATTCATTCAACATTTCCCAAGCATGAAAAGAAACATACCAAAAAGCATGAAAGTGCTCATTTAAAAATAAAAAGGATGAAAAATACATACTGACATCAACGGTTGGCTGTAAGGACAGGATTTTTCACTGCTGAATTAAAACGATGGCATCTTACTGCAGTGCAGAGGAGGAAAAAAAAAAAACAACAGAAATACAAAGGGAGATGGCTAGGGAAACACCCTTTGCCCTGTTTGGACAAATGGAAGTTTTCTTATATCAAGAACATAGAAAAGAAGTCATAGTATTTAGATGGAAAATGTTAACAGATAAGAGTTTAGATGAGGAACTGAATATGAGAGACATTGTACCAAAGAATGTAGATTTAAACAAGCTTTGATTTTCAAGATATAGAGATCAAATCTTTATAATTGGTGGTGCCTGAATGATACTCCTGGCTGAGGCTTGATCCACAATGCTAAAGAAAAGAGACAAAGCAAGAGACAAATTATGAACATACTGAACTTCAGACCCCCCATAAAGAAAGGTCAGAGGCAAACAAATGCTATTAGCTGAATGAACACACTTATTTCCACCCAGGCACTCTCATCTTTTTCAGGGTCACACAGAATAGAGCAAAGACAAGGCCTCATTCCAAATCTGTGTCTTCAAGTGGTTGGTTAAATGAAAATATATCTTATTGACATGTTCCCAGTTACCTGTTGCCACTCAGGTCATTTAGTCTGAGATCTTGTTTCAAACAGAACACAGTTCTTGATTTTGTGATTTGTACTCATATATTCCATATTTATCTTCTGATCAAATTAGAGCATATTTGTAAAAAGGTATCTACTTTATTCTGTCCTTTATACCAGGACAGAAAACAAGGTAGAAAACACATCTTTGGGGAAAGCTTATTTTGTGGTTGTCTTTGTTAAAAACTGCCTACCTTATTTCTAGTCTCACTGCACTTTTTATTAGTGTTTAAACGCTGAACATTTTCCATTTTTCAGATAGATTAAGACTTTAAGATAGATGAAGTGATGTCCCACTGTATTGCAGATTTCGTATACCCAAGGCAATTTATGTATTTCCTTCTTGTATTTTTGCTTCAGTTTGGGTTGTTTTATGTTTTGTTTGGTTTTGGGTGTGTTTTTTTGTTGTTGTTCGTTTGTTTTTCGAGATTTGTACATGTTGTCCTAATAACGGTTTCAATAATAACATACTAATGTCATATCATATCTGTAGTTTGTATGATTTGTCTTCACCTTAAGTGCTACATTGATCTGTGACACTGTATTACAATGTGAGATCGTGTTCAATTGTTTATTCACCAATCCCCAAAAGCTTTAGTAGAGATAGACTTTCTAAGAAACACTTTTTGTGTCTTGTGTGTATGACCTACTTTCTGTATTCCTAGATGTACAACCCTGCATATGGCTGCATTAAAATCTGTGATGTTAAAAAATGAATTGAAATTACTGAGTGATTCAGAATTCCCTACATATTATTTACCACTTGAATCAGTAATCATTACATATGCAAATTTTATCCGAAGTAATTGTTTTATTCAATTCTAGATTACCACTACACAAACTGAGGAAAACTGAGTCAAGAAAAGCACTAAATCCAGTGATTTCTATTATAAATTTCCATTTACCATTAGTGTTGGAAATTTGCAATCCAGATTTTTTTACCAACCTAAATAATACAAGTATGTTTTACATTGATTATTACTGAATATTAAGTTTTAGTTAAAAATTCACATTACAATAAATTAAGTGGTATGTTTTGGACATAGTCTTTCCAAGTCGGATTTTTAATCTCCTCAAAAGACATTGTCAGATTTCTTTGTATATGTGTATGAAAAGTATTTTCATGTTTTCGTTCATTTGTTCATTAATTTAATTTGTCTCCATGCTTGCCATTGTTGCTTTTGCCAAGGAGAAACAGAACAATCAAGGTGAAGGTCCTTTTGGTTTAGGCTGTGTGAAGAGCCAACCAGTGTGTGCACAGTCTGAAAGGAACGTGTGACAAAACTGCAATAATTCCCTTTAATTAGCCTCAATCTTAAACAACCACTTAGGATCCAACTGTTACATAATAGACACAATTTATTCTTAACGGCCTTTACTGCCTGCTTTTAATATTGTATATCCTTTAGGATTTATTTACAGTATATTTCAGAAAATAGCATTCAGGATGATGGAACTACAGCAAATGACCCTTATAAATATATCTGACTAGCATATATATAGTCTTAATATTCCTACTCAGTGCTTACAGTAACATTTTTTTTTCACAAAAAATAGCTAGAGGTAAGGTATGGTATATAAAAACATTCTGTGTTCCCTTGAATTAATCTGAAACCTTTTGATGTGCTCAAGAGTTTGTTGTTTGTGCGGTGTGTCCTTCAACCTAAAATAACACCAAAAGTGACAGAATGAAAAATGACAACAGTTAAGTAGCTGAACCTGCAAATTTGTTTTTATAGATTTTCCTGCTCTGTGTTGCAAATGTTAAGATTTAAAATACAGAATAATTCAAACTTCTATCATTCACAGTTCTCTTTTCAAGGTTGATTAATTTTGAAATGAATAGAATGAAAATCTATAGCAATATGTTTACCTTTATACCCTATCTTTCATTAAGTGTACTCGACCTTATTAAGTAGGTACCTGTACCTTTGCATGGGCAGACAGACACATGTGGAAACTCATGAGAGTAATGAATGACCTCAGGTAAATGGCTTTGTTTGCCTGTATTCACTTGGCAACGCATTTCAGAGTGCAGCTGTTCCTAGTACCACTCAGAAAAGCAGAGAGGCTGGCAACAGTTGTGTTACTCTGCAGTACTAAAGGATATGACCAACCCAAATACACAACTGTGGACATCAGTATTAGTACTTTACATTTGTATTTGTGGTATCTGCTTTCTCATGCCTGCAAATACGATGTCTTAATTAAAAAAAATAAAACTGTGTGAATTGCTGCAGTCCATTAGTCCTCCATATGTATGCCTTCCAAAATATTGATTGTTCAAACCAGTTTGGCATCATATGCAAACATTTCAACAGTGCACCCCACTACATCCTTCAGGACAATGGTGAAGATGTCAGACTTGACAGATCCCAGTGTAGACCCCTGTAGTATCCACTTGTCACAGACATCCAGGTAGAGTTCTGTTCACTAGCTGCCACTCTCTGGCCCTGTCCACCCAGCTAGCTTTTTGCCCTTGAGTTGTCAAGCCAGTACATAATGACTTAAATTGGTTGAAAGACTGATTAATAATAATTTAGCTATTCAAGCAAATTGAGACTGACAAAATGTGGATTAACCCATATAATGTTCTAGTGTTGAAGAGTGTATGTTAAGCAACTTAGTTGATTTGTCTGATTTGTCTTGTCCAATGTTAGGTTATGTATGTAGTTATGGCATTGGGTATTCATCAGGTCTTCAATAGCAAGAGCTAGTAGTTGTAAGAACTGCCCACTTTCCTCAAAAAAGGGTGTTTATTTGTTGTTGTTTTTTTACAAGAACTGAAAGATTATTTCAGAGTTTGAAAAGTAGCAGTTTAGCGGCTGAGTGAAACAGCTGTACAGCATATATTACAATACAATATAAACATCAATGTGCTTAACTTTTTCTCTATGCAGTTAAACCATAAACCACTTAAATAGGGTACTCAGATAGGTATTTATGATCAATACCAGAAGAAAATGATGTTTTTCATACTGTCACATGCCAGCAGTAATGCTATATATAAATATTTTACTGCTCATATGCCGTGAACTAGCTAATAAGAACAGTGTATAATAAAACATTCCAAATCCGCCGTATTAACAACAATGGATTCTTATAGTTGTGGGTGGGTTTTTTTTATTATAGTAAAGATAAGTCATTTTTCAAAGTGATATGCTTTCAGCATTTTTGTTAGCAGGAGACTGTTTAAAAGTTGAGTTTGGGTTCCAAAGCAGAAATAATTCCATTTTCTGAAGGCTGCATTTTGAATTTTAATTAGAGCGCCAAGAATTGAGAAGTTCTGTCTTCAGTCAGAACAATAAAACAAACAACATAAATAATTTTAAAAGTTGTTTAATAGTTGAAACATGTAGGAAAAAAAGATGCATTTCTCTGATAACCTAGTGATCAGATGCAAGATACAGATCCTCAAAGAATGTTTTATTTTTACTACTCTTTAAGCTTCTTCTCTTTATTTTATTTATTTCTCTTTAAGCTTCTGTAATTTAGTTGAGGAGTTGGACTACTATTTAACTGGTCCTGAACTTGAGCTCGTGCACTTTTTCTTACTTGTATGGAGTCTGTTCAGTGTATCCCAAAATAATACTCCCCACTGCCTCCTTCAAAAAAGTTTTTTTTATATCACCTTTTTTTTTTTTACTTCAATGACAAATTTCTGTGTTGTCATGGTCTTCACGGGAAGTACCATTTTTCTTTACCTTAAATAATTTTTGTAGCTTTCATACTTGTGTAATGTTCAGCCATATTTAATAACACCTATTTGATATTGCCATGAAAAGATTAAAAAGTTATGCGCTTGTCAAATCTTATGACCCTACCAAAATTCCATGCCTGCCGTGGTAATGGTGAAAAGAAAAGGGAAAGAAAAAAAAAGAAAAGCAGATTGTTGCTTTCTTAAAGGACAGTATTTCATGGTCATGGTCATTGCAGTTTCTCCGTTGCCTTGCAAAGCAGCATTAAAACAAAACAAAACAAAAGACACCAAATCTTCATTTTCACTTCTGTTCTCTAGCCTCAGGCATTCCTGACAAAATAATGAAGCTGAATTCAACCTGTACGTTTTAACAAAAGCAAAATCATCATGAACTTTATAATTTTTGAGAGCTCTTTAATCACTGCTAAATTATTCTAAATTATAGTTTTTCTTCTTTACTTATTTTGTTATCATCACAAAAGAGAGGTTATTCATCCCCCTAAAATAAAATTTCCTGAGTTTGAGAATGCAAGGTCATTTCCTAGTTATGAATGACATTGTGATATATTGCTCCGTAACATGCAGAGGAAATCTCCTCTACTAGAAGTCCTTTGATTTTACTCAAGATTCTTTTCTCAGAATTCAATAAATTACACCAAAATGCATAATTCACATAGTTATTTCAAAATGAATCTACTAAATGTGAAAATGAATGATAAGATCAGACTGTAAAGGAAAAGGGCTGCTACTCTTATAGAATCACAGAATCACCAAGGGTGGAAAAGGCCTCTGAGATCATCTAGTCCAACTGTCCACCTGTCACCAATATTTCTCACTAAACCCACTACAACATCTAAAAGTTTCTTGAATAGGGTCGGTGGCTCCACCACCTCCCTGGGCAGCCTGTTCCAGTGCCTGAGCACTCTCTCGGAGAAGAAGCATTTCCTAAAGTCCAACTTGAATAACCCTTGGCACAACTTGAGGCCATTCTTTCTAGTCCTATCACCAGTTACATGGGAGAAGAAGCCAACTACCACCTCACTACAACCTCCCTTCAGGTAGATGTAGAGAGCAATAAGGTCACCCCTGAGCCTCTTCTCCAGACTAAACAATCCCAGCTATCTCAGCTGCTCCTCAAAAGGCTTGTGCTCCAGACCCCTCACCAGCTTTCTTGCCCTTCTGAAGATGCTCCAGGGCCTCCATGTCTTTCTTGTAATGAGGGGCCCACAACTGAACACAGTACTTGAGGTGCGGCCTCACCAGTGCTGAGCACGGGGGGACGATCACTTCCCTGTTCCTGCTAGCAATGTTATATCTGATACAAGCTAGGATGCCATTGGCCTTCTTGGCCACCTGAGCACACTGCTGCCTCTTGTTCAGCTGTGTATTGACCAGTACCCCCAGGACCATTTCCTCTACCCATCTACCATTTCCATCTACCCAAGCCTGTAGCATTACTGGGGGTTGTTGTGGCCAAAGTCTTCTTTCTTTTGAAGAAAGATTTCAATTTTAAACAAGTAAAATTGGAATCATATAATCATGACACATGCTTCTTGGAAAACGAACAGATGATGAAGTTGTATATATTTGCCAAATTATTTTGCTCTTAGTCACCTCTGAAGAAGTCTTTGGGAGCTGCATTCAGAGTATTTGGAATATACTTTCATTCTTTGATTAAATAATATGAGTAACGTCCTAAATACATAGAAACTTCAACTACCATGAGAAGTATCTTCCAGTGTAGCCCAAAATTGTCTGTCAAGTTAGAGTTTTGAATCAGACGCTTATATGTCTACTTTGTCAGATACTGAAACGAAGTTTTCATGCTAATTTGCTGCATCAAACTGAAGGTATTTAATTAGTTATGATTTGCATGTTGCTTTGTGCTGAAACCAGAATTTGAAATCCTGATGTGACAAAGGTATATACTACTATAACTGAATCTGGGAAGTAAAACTAAAATATCTCAGAACGCACTGTTTCTGCCACTCTTGTGACACTTTTGTGTAAAGATTCAGCAGAATGATCCAGCTCTTTCAAAATAAAGGCAAATATGTTTCTCAAAGAAGAGGGCAGTTTCATTTTCATGCCTTTTATGCACTGCCTGAGAGAGGAATCCTGTGAGAAAAAAAAAAAATAAAGTCAGTAACTAAATAGTTCAGCATGTTGCACATGTAATATGGGCACAATTGATTGCTAGGGTAATTTAGATTTTGCACTGTGATTTCAATTTTTATCTCTTGGACTTGTGATTTTAATATGATTCCTTTTAGGGATTTACAGCATATAATATATTAATATCTAAAATTCCTGTGTTCGTTAGTTGTCCTGTACCTTTAATAACTGTTCTTTACTGTCAATGTTATACAAGGCATACATGTAATATGAAGTACATGGCAACACAAGAGTCCCATTATAAAAGAGCCTTTTTCATTAAACAACCTTGAATCTAATGATCCCTAGCTGATCCAGTTTAAATGAAGCAGCAGGATAAATAAAAGTGTATCTGTAAGTAAGGATTTTGATTTCAAAAGGGCAAAGTTTGAGAAATTATGAGAACCAATCAGAGACAATGACTGGATTGGGAGATTAAAGACTGTAATATAGAAGAGCCATGCACTCTAATTCAAAAGAGAAAACTCTATCTAGAATTTGCAGGCTAAGCAAGGAAGAAAAGGTTGCAAGCAACATCTGGGAACTCCCTGGGTAAATCCCCCCCTGAAAACTGCATTGTCTGTAAAAAGAGAAAACGGTAAAAGAAAAAAAAGAAAAAAGATTTAGTTTTATTTGATAATAGAAAGAGTAGTTGTAGGAAAACGAAGTAAAAGTAAAGCCTTCTGAAAGATATTTACATACATTTAACAAACAGTATCTGTTGAGGTGGAAATGAAATGCAAGATATTTTGAATATTTTCTTCAATTTTCAGTACAGCTGATGATGCAAAGCATCACCTTTTGGCTCCCAGTCTTCCTGCAGACTTGCCATGTGTCCTGGGCAGAGTTACGTGCTGCAGGCCATCCACTTGCTACGCATTCTGGCATGCAATACATAATAGAGCTAAGAATTTCTGCACAGGAAATTCACAATGAAAAATGAAACAATGTTGGTATCTGTTTCTGAAAAAAATATCATTCCTACCAATTAACACAATTCCATCTTCTCTTACATCAGAAAAAAGACCTTACAAATTTGCTTAGTCAGATTTGGGCCCAGATAACTGAAAGCAGGTCTGTTCAAGACCAGTATTCTATATACTTAATCTTAAATTACTGTTTTTATGAAGAATAATATTCTATTGTAAATTTCTTTATTTTCATACAGAAGAGAACAAGCTTCCTCCCCCGTGAATCTTTCTGCATGAATTTTACCCAGAGAATATAGTTTTCCTTAGACAGCCTACTGAGAATACATAAAAAATTCACATATGTTGTATTCAAAGAAAATTAGGGGCTGTAATGCATTTAAAGACCACATCACAGAGGTACCATCTGCCCTTCACTAATGACTTACTCCAGTCTGTGCTAAGCCCAGATTTGTCTCCAGCACTACCAACACGAGGAAGCTAAATTTAGTTTTCCTTGATGTTCTGTCTTTAGTTCTGCCAGAAAGATGAATTAGTATTTGCATATAGCCACTTTTCTCAGTAAAGTGACTGGGTAATATTTTATAGCATGAATGAAATATTGCTGCTAGTGGACGTATTGCCTCACATATCACTATGAAAAACTACATTGTAGCCACTTCTTGTCACTACAGTATAATCCCTAATCAATGGATTTCTGTGCTGTGTAGTTTAAAAACAGCTATGCCAGTTGTAAATGGATTTTCTGAGAACCTTGCCAGTAATATTTTCTGTACAGAACTAGGGACGTTTCAGCCCCACCCCTGCCAGCAAGGGGGCTGAGAGTCACAAGGAGGTAGGAGGGAACAGAACCAAGACAGGTGATCTAAACTGGCCAAAGAGGTATTCCATACTACATGGCGTCCTGTGTAAAACTACAAAACTGGGTGGAGTTGGCTGAGGATTCAGTCAATGCTTGTATTGCATATACGTGTATGTTTGTATATATGTGTGTGTGTATAGTATACAAATATATATATACACATACATATACATGTGTATCATTATTGTTACTTTTTTTATCTCACTTCCTTTTCTGTCTTAGTAAATGGCTTTTATCTAAACCCATGAACTGTACTTTTCAGTTCTTTCCCCCATCCCACGGAGAAGGTGGAGCGAGCAAATGGCTGTGAGGTGCTGAGCTGCCTCCCAGGTTAAACCACAAAACCCTTCTAAATGAAGTGTGGGGCAAGCAATTAATCTGGTAAAAAGTATACTAACTCCGGCATTTAACTGCCCAGCACTGAAGCTATTAGCTCTATAGAGATCTTCTCGTATGCTTTGGATGAGACACTCAGGAAAAGGGAAAAGGGAAGAGTAAGTTTCATAAAGGTGTCAGATTTGCTGTACTTTTTTTGTTTGATCAATTTCTTGTTACCTTAAAATGATCATAAAAACCTGACAGTAAAACTCTGTAATTTGGCATGGTAGGTATTCTAGATGCCACTCCTTGATGAATAGGGCTAAAGTTTCTGTTATACCTAATACATTTCTGAGGAAACCATAGACATCAGTGCTGATGGAATTCAATTTCTTCTATACATTTCAATGTTGCATGCAAAACACAGTCCAAAATATGGTGGGGCCTATATTTTATTGCCTGATAACTGATATAATCCAATAATTATTTTCTTCTCGCAGGCTCGGGATATCCTGTAACAGTATGTGGAAGACATACATTTAAATGTGTTTCACTGTCTTACTTGTACGAAATGCTGAGGTATGCACCATGGCTTTCACAGAATCACAGAATCATAGGGGTAGGAAGGGACCTCCAGAGATCATCGAGTCCAACCCCCCTGACAAAGCAGGTTCCCTACACCAAGTCGCAGAGGTAGGTGGCCAAGCGGGTCTTGAATGTCTCCGGAGAAGGAGACTCCACAACACCCCTGGGCAGCCTGTTCCAGTGCTCCATCACCCTCACCGTAAAGAAGTTCTTGCGCACATTCGTGCGGAACTTCCTATGCTCCAGTTTCTGGCCATTTCCCCTTGTCCTGTCCCCACACACTGCTGAAAAGAGTCTGGCCTCGCCACTTTGCCCCCCACCCCTTAGATATTTATAGACCTGGATCATGTCCCCTCTCAGTCTTCTTTTCTCAAGGCTAAACAGACCCAGTTCACTTAGCCTTTCTTCAGAGGGGAGATGCTCCAGGCCCTTCACCATCTTTGTGGCCCTCCGCTGGACTCTTTCCAAGAGATCCCTGTCTTTTTTGTACTGGGGAGCCCAGAACTGGACACAGTAGTCCAGGTGAGGCCTTACCAGGGCAGAATAGAGGGGGAGGATCACCTCCCTTGACCTACTGGCCACACTCTTTTTAATGCACCCCAGAATGCCATTGGCCTTTTTGGCCACGAGGGCACACTGCTGGCTCATGGCCAAACTGTCATCCACCAGGACACCCAGGTCCCTCTCTGCAGAGCTCCTCTCCAGCAGGTCATCCCCCAACCTGTACTGGTGCATGAAATTATTCCTCCCTAGGTGCAAGACTCTACACTTGCTTTTGTTAAATCTCATCTGGTTTCTTACTGCCCAGCTCTCCAGCCTGTCCAGGTCTCGCTGAATGGCAGCACAGCCTTCAGGTGTGTCAGCCAATCCTCCCAACTTCATATCGTCAGCAAACTTGCTGAGGGTGGCCACTACCCCCTCGTCAAGGCCATTGATGAAGATGTTGAACAAGACCAGACCCAGCACTGACCCCTGGGAAACACTGCTAGTTACAGGTCTCCAGCTGGACTCTGCACTGCCAATGATGACCCTCTGTGCTCTGCTAGTCAGCCAGTTCTCAACCCACCTCACTGTCCACTCATCTATCCCACACTTCCTCAGCTTTGTTATAAGGATGTCGTGGGAGACAGTATCCATGGAAGCCCTGAAAGTTCAAATCCAACTGCTAACTATAGTCACAAGAGAATCCATTTCCTATGTAATTTTTTTGATCACAAACAACTATAGGTAACATTTTCAGCCAAGAACTCTACTCCTTGTAAGTAGACCTGTTTTCTTGTAGAAAAATTTAGACATATTTGCAAATATCCTTTTCAAGAGTACTTCCTCCTATTAATACCCATACTGAGGTAGGTAAACTAAACTGCTGCCTATCACAGAATCAAAGACAAATAAGACTGGAAGAGATCTCGGGAGGTCATCTACTCTGTTCTCTTCCCTGCAGGCAGAATCAACCGTACCTGTCAACTCTGATAGATGTTTACCTGATCTGTTCTTAGAAATTTCCAATGACTGAAACTCTAAAAGATCTTCAGGCATTCTATTCGAGTGCATCATCATCCACGTTCTTGGAAAATTTTACTTTATATCGAAAATTTATCTGACTGTAATTCAAGCCCAGAGATTCGTTTTCCATTCTCTCTGGGGTAGGCACAGAGAACTCATTCCTTTCTTTATTGTAGAGGTATTTTATGTACTTGCAGTTCATTACAATCCCATACTCCTTTTTTTAATTCTTTACTGAAGCATTCCCACTAGTAATTTTTTCAATACCTTCCTTCTGACCAGTTATTTTCATCAGTATTTTCAGCCTAAGCATTTTAAGCAAAGAAAATTGCTTATAATGACAGTGTTAATGTAATTTAAACAAAAGCAGTCAACCTTCATTCATATCTGTCAACGGTTTACAGGCTGGTTTGGCCCGGTTCTGTGACTAGTGGGGTGGAGGGATCTGTGGATCCGTGCCTCCAGAAAGGGGAAACAGGGGACTCCAAAATAATTAAAAACAGCAGCAAGGATCTGAGGAAAAACAAACTAATTTACTAAATATGGTATTGGAATGCAAGATAACACAATATAATACAATATGATTAGAATTGAAGCTAATAAATCAAATATGTTGAGAGAGTATCTGAAAACTGTATGTAGGCCTTACACTAATGCTGAGGCGATGCGTGCGGTTGGGATGAGCAGCAGGGAGGAGAGCCGAACAAGGGAAGGGCTCGTGACTTTGCCAGGGATTATATCTATCTATCTCCTCTCTGAATACAAAGTCCCCTGGGATATATAGTTCTTCTCTTCCAGACAGGTACCCAAAACTGGAGCATTAGCCCTTTAACTCCTAGTGCACTACATGATGTTATGATGTGGAATACTGATAACCAAAAATCATAAAACCGTGACCATATCTCTGTGACTTCAGAGTTTAAAATGATGCTTTAAGTATGATGTTCATTCTAGGCATTTTGCCTTAAAGGTATATTGGATTGCATTTAACAAATGCAATCCTTTAATAATTCCTCATTTAACAAATGAGGAATCAGGCTACACCATTTGCTGCATGGGTCATACTTCATAATTTGTGTGGTAGGATATTATGAACTAATACATTCATTCAAGGTTTCCTGGCTCTACTTGTTTGATGTGATAGTACTGAGAAAGTTGACAGCCAAAAGTTACAAAGTATTGCATTTTTCTGTCAACAGGAAAAAAAAAAAAGAAAAAAAAAGAAAAAAAAAAAGGAAAAGAAATCTTTCTTGTAAGCTACATATGTCAAACTGATTACTACAAAGAGCTAGGAAATGCAATTTAGCAATGGTGTTGTTTAAAATAAAAATCAGAGCAAAGGGAGCAGTAGAAGAAGACATAATCTTTAGAAACAGATGATGAATAAGATCAGTGACACAATTTGTGTCCAAATGCTATCAATATCCTTCTGAAATAGTGTTCCCTTCTCTATCAGCTTTCTGGTGGTGACACAGTCAACACTCAAAACCTAACTGAACCTTCTTTCCAACAGACTGAAGGTGCACACTGAGTGGTTCTGGATGGTGTAGTGGAATTTCAGATGAGATATGAGTGCAGAAAGATTTAGTGCTTGTTCGAGGGTCCTTTTTGGTTTTCTGCAATACTATGTAACTTTTGGCTGTCTATCACCAGAGAAGATCGTTGAAGAGAGTGCTATTAAAGTGCCAAAGATGATATTGTGTTATAAATAATAAAACCTGTAATGAAAGATCTATGGCAGGATTTTTTTAATCATTTCAAGCAATCAAAATATTCAAGTATTCAGTCTGCAATCTGCATTATGCCCTCATTTTACACTACTTTAGAAAGTTCTGTTTTACCTCAAGCGTATAGGTCATTATTCCATTATTCTATGCTATGTCCTGACCTAACAGCACTTTCCTGGACTCCACTGAGACTCTTCTTACTTCTCTCTATTGTAAGTCCATAAAGAAGATTTAGCCTAGATCCTACAAAATCAGATGTTCTACAAATGTAATGATTGATGGTTACTATTATCCTCCCAGCTATGCTGCAGATATACCGTGCAAATGTAATCAGATCTAACATTTTTTTTCTGCTTCAGATTGCTGATTGCAAAAGAACAATTGTTTCTTTACCCTACAAAGCCATTCTGAGAAATATATGTAAAAACCTGTTAATCTGTTTATCACTTTTCTTACTTGTGTCAGGAATAACATTGCTCATGTCACAGTTGCTTCCATTAAGACTACATGGCATTGAAACATTTTGGCCTTCTGCAATATTCAGGTATGCTAATGAATTTTGCCTTCGTAAGGACTCAGATCTTCTAATAGAAACAGCATTGTATGTTACAGCTACTGTAGCCACATCATGAGTTTCAAATCACTGTAAAACATTAAGAATTTGCTTTTTGTATGTATTCCAAATTTTCTGGTCTAATTATTCACATCTATCAGAACTTTAATGTCAAATGGAAAAAAGATTTTTTTGATGTCATGTGTTCTTTATTCTTCCCTTATAGCCAACATCTCGCTTTCTGATATATACTTCAACAAAAAATGATGTGAGAATCACCTAATATAATTACCTTCTTGTTCTGTAAAACTTATCTCACATACAGTGATAATTGATCTCTTCATGTTTCTTTTAGAGCACTCTATCACCTGCTACTTCCAGCTTTTCTTATGCCATATTTTATATTCCTTTCGAGCCAGGTTAATAAATCTATCTTTAATAGTCTTTTAAACCTACACACAGTGCCTACATACTGAACTCACATTTTTCCTTTAGTCAATTTTTCATCTAACATAAACTGTGCAAAAAAAGCTGTATATAACAATTATACATTCAAGGAAACTTTCCAATTTGAAATCCTTACAGTGTTTTTCACTTCCTTCCTCTAGTGTTAGAATCCCTTCCATTTCTCTTGTCTGCTCTGTTATTGCAATACCCACTAAAAGTCACCATTTGCAATGGCATTTAAGATTCTGCAGTTTCCCAGTGCTGAAGACAGTATCGCTACTGCCACAAAACTTTGGGGTAAGGTGAGGCTTTTGATTGGTGACCACTGACATTTGATTTTACAGCTGACAGATGCATTTCCTACAGTAGCACACCAGAGCCCAAAATTAATGTAAGGACATGCATTGATCCTGTCTAGTATGGGGTTTTTTTTCCTTTTTTTTTTTTTTTTTAATACGAGCTGTAATATGTACCCAATAGTTTCATTAAACGAAATTGTTTGCATTGTTGGGTGGGTGCCTTTTGTCTTATGTTCTAATAAAAGTATATTTAAATTCTTTGAGGAATTATTAAATGGAGTCTATATTGCATGTACAGACAAGGATCATCTCTAATGCACATACTGTGCAGCAAACCCTGCCCCTCTCACAGTTATTGAGATTTGGGAAGATGCCAGAACTGTGAAATGAACTGAAGCTCCCAGAGGCAGGCTTTCAGACACTTCGTACTCGTAATACATATAACAACAACTCTCCATCTCTCCACTGAGGCCATAGCTGCAGCTGGCCTTTGAAGTTCCTGGAGCATGCAGGAAGGCCTGGGAAATGTCTAACACAGTAAAATTACCCAGACAGGTGGAACTGCTATCCTTGGGTACAGTGTTCTCTGGTGAAGCATGTGGGAGATTACATAATATTCCCTGAAATAAATGCTTTCTCTTAGACACTCTCCAGCTGTATTTTTTGATCTTCAACTTGACTCAATTAGTTCCAAAATACCAGGAACAACAAAGGATGAGATAAATCATTTTTTTAAGAATTTTTTCTAATGGATAGGAAGTTACATAAAACATGATCATCGTGCTCTTCATAAGATGGAGAAAATTCTAGAATGCCACAGGCAATGTAGACTAACAGAAATGAACTGCTTTTCCTACACTACCGAACATAACTCTTTATGGTCCCAGTGAAGGCAGGAAACAATCTGGCAAGAGCTTGAAGTCTAAGATTGAGCAAAGCAGAGATGTTCTAGACAAGGAAAGTAGATTCCTAATAATGGAGCAATCCCATGGAATTTGATGAAAAGTCTTGTCACTCTACTCCTGTTGTTTGAGATGCACATAACACACTCCTAAGTGCTGAATGCATTTTATCAAATCTTCTGTTTGGCATCAAATCTTCTATACAATGGGGCTATAACTGTATCTCATTCATACACCAGTAAAGTCTAGCCTCAAAATTAATTGAAGTAACGTCCAAAGTCATGTCTGTAACTACTGAAAAAGATTCTTCAATAATGGAGGAAAAAGTAATCCATCATATGTTCTTCAAAATAAAGGTCATATATTCTCCTTTGCTGCAAAATATCTGTGTGGGTTACTATACTGTCTTCTGCAATTCATCAAGGTACTTGTACAGCAGTCTCTGAAATGCACCTAGGTAATGGTAATGACAGGAAGTTCTGACCTTTCGGTGGATATTGTTCTACCTGTAAAGCAAGCTGATGGTTAAACTTAGCTCCAGTCCACAGCACAGCGCTTTGCAAATCTGGGGCGAACTTTCAAATGGTGCAAATCAGTGTAGCCTTGATAAGCTACAATATGCAACAGCTGAAGTTTGACCTCAGTAAAGTCAGTGATGAAGTCATATTTCAGCCAGTGGAACCAGGTATTTATACTTCAACTAATACAAAGTCAAGCTTAAAATATTATTTTGTTTTGCCAATTAATATGCCACACAGAGAATACATAATTGCTTTGATTTGGCACCCTAGCTCAACAAATTTTATTAGGGCTGCTGAGTAAATGAATTTACATTCTCCTTTGCAGCGTATGCTATGTATGGGGTCATCTCAAACCTAGTATGGAAGGAGATCTTGAGCACGCCTCTCCTCATAGCAGCTAACCCAGTGAAAATGTGAATTTACAGTGCTGGACTGCAATCACACAAAACATCTCTGGTGCCTTGAATACGATGAATAGAGTTTAGGAAATAGTGAAAAAAAAATCCTTGATACTGCACTTCTTACTGCATTAACAGAAAGTTGTTGTCTCGCAAAGTGAAGAGGAAGTGGGGTAAACACTATTTTCTATCTTCTCCTGCCACAAATACATTCCATGCTTTAGGTCTTCTAATGTCATGAAAGTAAATGCGGATGCTTCTCCAATATGTATTTTTATATTACACTTTATATCTTCATCTACTTTTGAGACACTTATCCAAACTTTTTAAATAATTTGTATATAAATTCTTTCACATAATGGACATGGAAAGTGGCATGTTGTTACAGTGCTTGATATTTAGAGCTTTCTTCTATATTCCTGCTTATCTGGTTTTCCTTTCCATAACAAACACTTTTCTCTCCAAGTGTCATTCACCCAAATATACCAAGACATGACCTTTATGAGCTAGACAAAGTAAGGAACTAAGAATACATATTCAATTAGAGTAGCTTTAAAATGTATGTACTTTTGATGAGGATAATGCAGCTGTGGGTCACTTAAGTTGAAGCTGTATTATGACTTTTCTCATAGCATATACATTAACATACATCATAATGGGCCTGCATCAACATAGCAACTTTCAGTGCTATTATATGCACTGTTTAGATGAACAACAATCTTTGAATATGTAAGACATAGTCCTTTTCAGACCCTTCAGGGAATTTTAATTTCACAAAGGTACCTCACACCCAAGAGGTTGGTCAAATTTTTTTGTAACAAAGAATTTGGCATTTCTGAGACTACAATTGAACTATCCAACAAAGCCACACCTAAGTGATATGAATATTAATATAAATTTTACTATAAATACAAGTATATAGTAGGTTTTCTAAATAGATTTATGAGTTCTTCAAGAATATCTTGAAGAAGGAATTGCATTTCACACATCTTTAATTTGTAAAATAACAGGCTTATCAATATTACACTATTTGCAGACCACATACTTGCAGCTCATGCACTAGTCTTGTAAGTATGGATGACGTAAAACGAACGGTTTGGCATGAGCAGCTGAAGTAATTGTACATACATTAATTTTTATCATTGTAAGTTTGTTGGAAAAGATGTAAATTGCATCTGATGACATCTAATTCAAGAGAAAATGTACTACACTAGACTTTATAAATGCTTATACTTCTAATGCCTTAAATAGAATGACTTGTTTTAAAAAAAGTAGTGAAAAGAGATCACTAAGAATTTAATGTACACACAATTTTTGATCACTCCTCTAGATATTTAATTTAAAAGTTGGTTTTGTTTCTCTCATTTCTACAAAACCAAAAATACGTTCCAAATACACTTGTTTTTATTTGAATAGCTTAGGATTTTAAGTTTGTGAAGACATAAATTTTTGGCAATATAGAAGTTTCTTGAGTTAGCAGACTGAGAACTCAACACTGCAAAAATATCCCTTTTAGAGGAAAACAAAAGTGTTTCCTCTTGATTCCTTTTCCAAACTGCAAGAAATATGACAAAATAGCATTTTTTCCTGTATCTAATATGAAGACCACCAACAACATATTTCCACTGAACTGAATTCATATTATCTTCTCTGACATATAACAGTTTCATAGACCCAAGCAGAGTTCATTTACTAAAATTTGTTCATCTACCAAATTTTTTATGCAACTTTTTGGGAAAAAGTAAAAAAATTAGAAAAATAATTTGATAAAAGCATTTAAAAAATTCTGAGCATTGTTCCCCTTGATGATTTCGAATAGAACAATTCCTAGATTTATTTATTTTTAATGGCTACAGAATATTTTGTTTGCATGCATTTTCATCTTTTTTTTTTTTTTTTTTTTTTTTTTGGCCACTAAATTTAGGTTTTTGTTTTTGTGGGTTTTTTTTTAAACAAATACATAGAATTAGATGTATTTCTTATTGAATAAGGGAAGAGGGAAGATGATATACTCTTCACAGAAGTTCAAATCTTGACAATGTATTGGAATATTACAGAACAGGAAAAAGGACAATGGTGGAAATGTGTTCAGTAAGATAGCATAGATACCAGTCAATTTTTTTGGCAGCAGAAAGAAAGGATGATAGCAAAAAAGACTGAGAGTTTAGACACCTTTTTTGGCAGTGAGAAATAAAACATGTTTTAGCAAAGGACAAAGGGGAAAAACAAGATTTGTTTAAAAATTAAAGTTAAAAATAATGAAATAATAAAATGAAATTTTAAAAATCTGAATAAGGTTATCATGTATCTAGTAAAAAACATTTCCCTTCTGTTCAAATTTTGCCTCCAGAAAGAATGCTATTGTACTGTGACAAAAGGACACTGTCTTCTTTTTTTTCAGAGAAAACACATTTTTCACTTTAAAAAATCTTCAAAATATCAAATCCCAATTGTGAAAGGACACCATCTCTTTCAGTAAAGTATAACTTCAGCTCCTAAGTAGTTACAGTTTTCTTAACATTTAAAAATAATTTTCATAATGTAGCTAATTTATTGTATGTGAATGCCTGATACCTATGGAACTGCACAAATCTAAAGCTGATGAATCTTTCAAAGTCCATTCTGTTTGTCAGATTTTCTTTTAA
This sequence comes from Alectoris magna, assembly GCA_030625065.1. Lineage (NCBI taxonomy): Eukaryota > Metazoa > Chordata > Aves > Galliformes > Phasianidae > Alectoris > Alectoris magna. The sequence goes on from CM060560.1 coordinate 71,181,529, forward strand.
GATACTGCCTTATTGATATATGAGTAAAAACTTAATTTCCAACTTCTGGTCACCAACAGCTTCAAATTTCATCTTCTTGAATACTTCTAGGAATACCTCAGACCTTTAACACTACCCTAAGTAGGATTTTAATGGCTTAATGTATACTTGAAACCTTTGTGCATGAGAAAGGTGAAACCCATCTGACGATCATCACATCACAGTTAAGATCTGACTGGTGTCCCAAGTGGTAATTTATTCCATACGCGCAGAGTAGCTGGGCCTGGTTTACATTTCCAATAGATACGATTTAGAAAGCTAGAATCACATGTGCTTGAAATAAATAACTGTCAGAAAAGAGAAAAAACACAGCTTCGTATTTTAATGGTAGCAAATGAAACATTCAGGCACAATAGCTGCATCTAGCAGTCTATTGGTAATTCATCCAACCCCTAGTTATTTGGTTGATCTAGAAGGTCATGAACATGCACCGAATGGTAGCTCAGTGATTCATACAAATGTGTCACTCCTGCCTGACATCTTGGCAGAATATGCTGTTTTTACTATTATTGCCCACTTAATACCAAGCCGATTTTAAACGTATAGATGTAAACTGCTATATTCTCTGCTTTCTAACTTTAAAGTAACACTGTAAGTGGACATACATCTCTGAAGGAACACATATAAGCCATGCAAAAGATACAATACACTAGTGTACTAGCCTCAGTCCAGCCTGCAATATATCAATTTATTAGCCTCAGACTAATCTTTTTTGATGGTCATTTTTACCATTCAAATTTGGATGCCAATCCAGTATTTAATAAATAAATAAAAAATAAATTAAATTTTATTATTTTTACATGTCTCATTACAAAGTGTTTACATTTGTTATTTGTTGGTAGAATTAAAATGATGTGCATGTAATAAATATACTTTTACACAAGCAATATTTTAACTACTTTTCATCATTTTTTGTTATTTTATTTTGCTAATCTTTTTATCAGCTGGATTTGATGGGTCATAAGTGATGAACTTCTCTGGCTCCAATACATCTCAGATCCTACAAGACACTATATTGTTCAGGAAAACAGCCTACTAATTTGTCAGTGAACAAAATTGAGAGGTGGTAAAGGATTCAGCAGTGCAATAGTCTGTTCTCTCTCCACAACCAGAATTCCTAAAGATTTCCTGTCAGCTAAAATGAGAAAAAAAAAAATCCCTGAAGACTTGTAAAATTTTTTGATGATTCTGTCTTCTATAAAAGCTAGATTAGAAACACTAGAGAGTGAAATGCAAATGAAAACAAAAATTATGAGGCACCGAAGCTGCTTAAATGAAAAACAGAGAATATTGGTGAATATTATGGAAGGAAAAGTAACCAAGCAAGTTGCTAGCAAAAAAAAAAAAGAATTGCCTTTCAAGATAGTTGCAGAAGGAGATCATCTATATTCTTTTTTCATGAAAGTGTGTGGAAATACTTACTTAAAGTTGAACTTCTTGAAATCATCATAGATTGCAGTCTTTGAATGGATCCTTCCAGATGGACTTCAAGATTGAGGAAATCACCTATTATCAGACGGTTTATACTTACAGAAAGATGCATTCTGCTCCAAAAGTAATGCCTTCTATTTTATTATGTTGACCCACAATAGCAGAAGCAAATGGCAATAGCAGTAGAGGTTGAACCTTCCCACCAATATCCCATTATATGTTGTGGCCATGTGACAGATGGCAGTAGAGCGGCCTTCATACAAAATGGCATCTGACATGGAAGTGTGGATGAAGCAAAGGGGTGGAAATAAATTCTTCCATGAGGAAAAACTGTACCCACTGACATTCATCAGTGCTTGCTGATCGTTTACGGGGACCGAATAGTGGATGTGAGCACAGTGAGGAGGTGGGTGGTATATTTCAGTATGCACATTTTTTTTATGAGGGTGGCATACAGGCTCTTGTTCATTGTTGGCTAAAATGCATAGCTGATCATAGTAACTGTGTTGAAAAATAATGTTTTGTAGCTGAAAATTTTCTCTATCAAAATGTGCTGTTGCGCTTTGCATCTTTTGAAGTTTGCATGGAAATAAATAGGAGGCATTACTTCAGTTGTGACTTACACATTTAGAACAATAAATACTGTCACTTAACCAATAAATATGTATCTTCCAAGGGTCCTGGAGTGTGGTAGAGTTGAACAAAGATTCTCATTGACATCAGTGGAATAAATTTGGCCTGTGTGTCTATGTTTTCAGAGAACTTCAGTTTTTCCTAAACTTCCAGAAGTTAAAAAGCCTTCAATGGAATCCAAGGGCCATGGAAACTAAAATAAGAAAATTTCACTATACTCTTTTAGAGAACAACTTTCAAGTCCTTCAATTTATAAAATCAGTTATTGTTAAGAATACAGAGATTTGAACTGAGTGTTGAAATACCTGCATACCTTCTTTCCTTACTTAACTGTTCATAGTTTTTGTGAAACACAAACTTCCCTTCAGACAGAGAAAAAATGAAATGTAGTGATACTGCAACAACATTCTCAGCACCCTTTCTTCTCCAAAGTGAGAAGAAATATCTTGTATTAATTACAACTCCAGATCCATTTTTAAGGTTTTTTTTCTTTCTATTTTTTGCACACTCCCAAAACACCTAACGCTATCAAATCAGTTTTCACCTTGTTTGAATTAATATTCTAGAATGAAAATGAGGAAGAGTGATCATTAACAGCTATCTACATGAACAACACATAAATAGCTTTCCAAAGGTAGCAGGAATTAGAACAGCAGTTACAAGAGAAAAGGTTACACTGGGTGAAATAACCTGTCAGATCCAAATCCTTGATAGCAGTTGAATGATACTGTACAAAAGCATTAGGTCATGTGTTAATAATACTAATAAGAAGGGAAAAAATATTGTTAAATTCTGTAGATTTTCTTGACAGCAGAAAATACGTATCACCTCTACAATGAGTATGTCTTGCAGCAAACTCTGCTTCAGATTCTGAAGTAAGCGGTGGCGTTTAATTCATACAGTCTTTGAACTGCTCTAATGAGATACTCAAACATTTATATTAAATTCCTATTCACCTACAGCACACAGAATTTAAGCACTTGTTGATTAAATTTCATTACAATCTGACACGTGTATGGCTTTTCAAACTTTTTCATTCCATCTGTATCATTAGCCATTGTTAAAATATCTGTAGGACACAGATAGGACTTGGTGATTTCTCTGAAACATTTTATAGCAGTGCACGCATACACTTAAATACATCAGAGCTGATGTGAACTGAAGTGGAAACAGGTCCATATTATGTAAATGGTGTTTTTTTTCCAATCTTAATACATTTTTATAGGTTTATTTTCTCTGTAGTTGATTGGAGAGCAATAATATCAAAGATACAACTATAATTGATGTTTACTAATTATGCCATCTATAGCCTTAGCCCTGCATGACTGCTTTGTATGTGTTTTCTTGTTTTCTCACTTTTATGTCTTCACTATTCTTAAGATTCTGTACTGTGGGCTCTGATGCATTACACCATACCCGAGGCAAACTGCAGAGTGGGAACCATTATTTCACTATACCCTTTACTGTCACACAAAATTTTCTCAACTTCATCTTTTTAGGAAACTATACTTAGTCTCCACTGTCTATTCTGTCCTTTGTTTCTTAAAGCTGTTGCTTGGAAGATCAAAAAATCTTGTGTCCCTTGGAGCTAATAAAAGAATAGCCAATTTGCATAGTCTTTCACTAATCTGAATCTGCCAAGACATCAAGAATAGAGGAAGGCAGCTGTTGTATTTCTTTTTGCTATGAAATTCAAATAAGATGGGAGAAGGATGGTGGTAGAAGAAAATACTGGAAATGGTTTGCATCATACAGTGTTGTTTTCCTTCTGTTTTTCTATCACGGGACAGATTAGGAAAAGAGACATTCATATTATATCTCAGAAATAGCTCATTTTGGCATAATGAATGAATGAAAAATTGAATAGGAAACAGAAACCTTAATGGAAGCACAATACCAAAAGTGAAATTAAGTTTCATGAAGTTTTGTATTATCAAGTTTTATGTTTATGAAGTTTTTTTTTCTTACTGAAAATTTAAATTCCAACTCATCTTGTCTCTAATCCCCTCTAGTCACAATTCATATAGAGTTTGTTGGTGAGTATATAGAGAATTCATGTAGGAAAAATCTTTAAGTTAGTATTTGCCCTTATTTTATCAAGACCAGAAGCTTTGGAGTCCTGTGGTAACACTCAGAGATAGCACCTACAGCAATTTGAAAAGTATTATTAAGTATAGCTTAACATTTTCCACATTTTCTCTTTAGCCTGAAAATCCTATTTTGTTTCTGTAACTAATTATTTTCATTCTCTCCTTTCTCCTCCTCTTTCCATCCTAAAAACAAAAAACTTAGACTGTTCTTAACTGTTGTTTGACTTGTGAATCTCTTCTCCCTTGTGTAGTGATTGTGATCGCATGTACTTTGTATTACCTACTTTATATTTGAAAGTATACTACTTATTTAAAACAAGACTTATTCAAGGGCTTAAAAATTCATCAGAAATACCAATTCCATACTTTCCATATAGTATATCAATAGCAGATTTTTTTTATGATGCCTGTGATAAGGATATTTTTCTATCATTTCAATGTATGTCTGTTGCTATCTCAACAAAACAAAGCAGGTACAGAGCAAGTAAAAAAAAATACAGGATTATCCCTATTAATATACATATATGCATGTGGGTAAGAATCCCAAGGTTAAGTCACAGCTACAGCTGTCCCTGTAGACAGGAATGGTAGTGCAGCTGCATAACAAAACTATATTGATAATTAGATGCAGGACTCGTTATTTTTCTTACTTATAGTTCATACACACTCTAGAATCTACCTAAATACAGGTAAATTAATTGAAGAAACATTTATTATTACTATGTCAAATATGATAAGAATTTACTCATTTATGTTTTCACACCTGACATATGGTATTTAACGTTTTAAGTGTCACATACTACAGACATAGAAAGCCTGAAGATGAGAAGTAGACCAATAATATGTTTCCATCACTGAAATCAGAACGCCACAGAAATATCAGAAGGCAGGTTAGCTATTTGCCTGTGCTTTGTTAGTCACCTCTCCAGGTGTGAGACAGTGCTCCAGAAGAGTAGAAGTTACATTTTACCTGAGAAAGTATATTGATGTCAATGAACAAGCTCTGACCATTTTTCTACTCTCGGTATGGGATCATAGCATATACCAAGGCTAAATATCCTCTACAGCATAGGTTGGTGTCACTGCTATTACAGTATTAGGCATCCAAAACTGTTGAGAGCTGAAAAACCACTTGAAAAACACAGGCATCTGATCAGAATGACCAAAAAAGTAAAGCGAAGGCATAACTTAAAACAGAGAATGTAAGGTGATCTTGGTGTGTCAGTATCATCCTTGTTCACCTAATCATACACATTAATAAGCAGGTTTAATCTGTGGAAGAGTTTCATGAGCAGTTCTGTCTTTTTAATAACTTAAGATTACAGTTTTTCTTCTACGTGGAGGTTAGAGAGCTGACATTCTGAAAACAATGTAAAATGTTGGTAAAAAATAACCTTAGATCCATGTCTATTAAGGCTTTTGGCAAATGCAAATCTGTTTTTTATTTTGAATTGGTGGATTTTTCTTTTTGTTTTAGTTTTGGCTGAAGAAAATAGATTGCAAATAAGAATTTGAGAGAAAATAGAGCAGTATTTTCTGTGTTCCTATGCACTAGGAAACAGTAGAATACAAGGGAAATAGATCAGGAGGAACTGAGAACTGCAAGTGCAGATCACATGCAAGACAACATTTCTTATAGCATAAGTGACTGCACCACTATCTTGCATACTCAAACTAAAATGTTACCATGCTATATTGTCAAGTAAGTAAAAGCATTATTTATCAAAGAAAAAGATTTAATAGTAAATGAAGTCAGTTGCTACAAAAGAAGTGATTATTTTTGTATAAATTTGGGAGTGGGGATGTTTACTATTTGTTTGTTTGTTTATTTTAATTCAACCTTAAATCAGAACGATGAGAAGAAAAGAAGAAGGAAGAAGTTATTCCTGATGGCATCAATCTAACTGAAAGAAGAAAAAGGTCTTCTACTATTTTACATGAAGGTGTATTGTATTTGAACTGTTAGAAATTCAAACTAACCATAGTGGAAACTTTCAAATACTGTATATAGCTACTAATAAGGGGCTTGGGTTGTCATGTTACAAAAACAAATGCCATAGAAAATATTATTCCAGAATGGGGAAAATACCTTTCTTTTGTAGGCACAGAACACTGTTCTCCATCAACATACACTTGATTGCTGTCACTGCAGTTGATTGTGGCCTTGGGCAAGTCCCTTTGCTTATGTATGTTTTGTTCCTTTCTTTTCAGGAGTAGCTAGGTCTTTAACTTCGCTCTTTCTACTGAAAGCGCACATTCTTACTTAACAGATTAAAATAATTTTAAAGTTCAAAATTCCTGGATACGTGTGAAGTATTATTAAATAACATCTCTTTGCTCCCTCAATTCTTTTGGAAATAATGTGCAAGTAATTGGAACCTGTAGTCACCTGCCCTTTCAGGAACTGGCTTTGTTAAGCAGGAAAACAGACATTACTGCTGTTCTTAGCCTGCAGAGAAAGATGACCTTACATAAACTTATAAATGTCAAATTCTGGAAGGAATAGAGACAGCCCTGTGGGATAGTTTGAGTCAACTATGTAAGTTATTTTAGAGATTCATACTAAACCTGCCATCCAAAAAAAGTACACTGAAAAAGAAGGGTTCTGTCTATTTACCATGTTAATTGTATAAAGATAATGTTATTTTTCAGTGTTAAACTGATATACTCGTCTCAGGTTTGGGCTTACTGTAAAGGGTAAAGGCCATCTAACTTCTTGGGTTCAAGCAGCAGACCTGAAGAGAAGTTGTAAATATGTACTTACTAAAGATTCAAGGCAAGAAATTGCTATTGTGGTGAAACAGAAGTAGAATGTATTCATGGTATTACCCTGGGGTTTTTTTTTTTGCTGATCAGCTTTTGCCTGTATTGTGATGACATTTTTTAAACGAGTAGAGATAGAGAAGAGAAGAAAGCTTCCGTGAAATTTTATAATTGCAGGAACATAACACATTACTGCAGTTCTTTATTACAAAAAAAAAATGACTTCAGCACCTTTTGTTTCTTAAGTATCATAATGCAATTATATATCTGGTAAAACTAGCACTTGAAATTGTTTCTCATCCCTGTTGCTAATTGACTAAAGTGAAAATTCATTTGAAACGTTTTATGTATTTACTGATGATTTTAAAAGACTGTTTGAAATTGTTGCTCATTGAAATGAAGATGCTATACATAGTACCAGCAGGTTTTTCCCACGCTGTTTCCTGACCTGCAGAATCCCTGCTGTTCTACTGTTTTGCTTTTCTTAAACACAGACCACCAGTTGTGTTAAATTATTCTTTGGTACCCGCCTGAGGAATTATGTTGATTTCAGTGACTGAAATACACCCCTTTCTTTTGACATGAGATGACTGCATAAACCCGCCTTTAAATTTTTTTATATGGAATCTATGCTTGGAAAATAAAATTTTCTTAAGTCAAACTTCTATGCAACTTGTTTAACAGAGCGTGCTGTACTACAACTTGGTTATAAACTGTTTGTATATGCCTACCATTGTTGGTGATAGGACAAGCCATCTTACAGTCTAATGAACTTCAGAATAAGCAGATTGATTCATATTGTTTCACTTACAGAAGATTTTACCCAAACTTGTTCTTGAAGTCTGTATTTTGACACAGTCCAAACATTAAAACAATGTTAAAACTTCCGTTACACTTAGAATAAAATTCTAAATGTTCGCTGATTACCTGGTCTCACATTTGGACTTGTGTGAGTGTAAGATAATAGTATATGTTATCAGTAATTGTCTTTTCTCTCTATTGAATAAATAAGAAGTTATCAGTATCTTGTATTTTGATGACATCCATAGCAATTAAATAAATAAATAAATAAATCCATATTACTCATTTTAGAAAAACATGATTAGTATAAAGAACCTTCTTAATTTTTCTGTGAAGTTATTTGGAGCCTTGAGACTCATTTTCCAAAATAACAGCTTTTCCTTTCCTTGTTCAGACTATACTTGATTATAATAAGTTGTCTAGGTTTTCACAGCTGTTCTGTATTTATAGTCTAATGGGAAATTTCACTTGTCAGGGTTGGTATGACAAATAAATGTCCCATATGTGTATTTTATTCTTAGTTGTATCTTCTTATCAGCCAACAAAATGTCAAGGAACAAAGTTTGAAGCCGTTTAACAGTACAAACACAGAGACTGTTGTTATTTCTTTTTCCTTCCTTGTCATATGCCAACCAATTGAGAAAAGAGCTTCAGTTTTCCTTAAGTGGAAAATATTACTGACTTTTCATACACTTGGGACTTTTTACTTCAGTCATTCCCATTTCAGGAATTCTTGGAGTGGCTAGCTGGAAAATTTTCCACCTCAGTGTCATGGGGGAAACGTGATAAATCTCCATACCATCAAAATTTTCTGTGTAGCATCTTCCTTGTGAACAAACTCAAATAGAACAGTTCCAAAACTGCTGAAAGACTGAGGGTCTGCAGCCCAATTTTCAGAAGCTAAACATCTCTGCTGGCATGGCATGTCCTCTAGGGTAGATTGGGCAAAGAAATAATTGAAGTCTTGATATTATTCTTGTTATTTTTAGAGATAGCAGATGAGCAGGTACATTCCAACAGATATATGTTGTTGACAAAGATTTCTGTAGTAAATTGGAAGGAATTAGTAGTAATATTTCACATTTTTTTATGGATATTTTGGCTTATCTAGTTCAGTGTAATAGTTCCTGTTACATTAGCAAATGGAAGTCGTGGTGCTTCATTGCATTCGGCTGCCAGACAGTACTAATTACTAAGCCATATACTGCTTTTTTCTTTTTCTTTTTTTTTTTTTTTTTTTTTTTTCAAAAGAGTAATGTAAGGACTAACTGAATTGGACATGATTTGTGTAAGTCGTAATAGAACTGGCACTGAATTGGCAAATTTCATGCCAGTTATGAAAGATAAAAAGCCTGGCAAAATCCACAAGAAAGATCAAGGTTTCTCTACTAATGTTTTTTTAGCAGAAGATACAAGGTAGAAGAGCTTTGATCAACAGGGAAGGGAAGATGTACATGCACAGGAAAGCTGAATAGATACATAATTATAAGAAATGTTAAGGCAAACGAGATCCCAAATAGAAAACACAACTGTTAGGTAAAAATTCTCTATTACCAAATATCTAGGATCAAACTGGCTTTTCTGCGTTGGTTCTCTCTGATGACTTGCCTTTTGGAGATGTTTTTCTTCAATTACTGTCAATAAAGAAAATCTAGTTAAGCAGACAAAAAGGCCCGAAATAGGACGAGATATTTCACTTTACTATATATGAATAGGAAATAATCTTTACCAGGGATTCTCTTGTGATTGGCACTGGATTTTGGCATCAAAACTTCTTCTTCTGCAGCTATGATGTAATTAAAATGTACTTCATTGAACATATCTCTACTTACATTAATGGGTAATATTTCAGCTACCTGTTAATGCAGAAGATAGAATGTTGTGATATTAAAGTAGGTAGCATACAGCTGAACAAAAGTTAGTGATTAGTGCCAAGAAAGGCACTTACATAAATTTTATGTTTCCTGATTCCTTTACTATATATTTTACCATTCCCTGCCGTGTGGTATGAACAAATTAAGTCAAATGGCAATACATTTTTCTGAACAGTATTGCCAAAAAAATCTCTACTTGTTTGAATGCTGTAAAAATTTCAATTCTCTTAAGCTGACCCTTTCTAATTATTCATTGTTTCAGCGAAATAAATGAGTTAATCCTTTTAAACTTTTACAGATTTCCTGTAGCATTATCTGTGTTGCTAATAGACTCGCCCACACACTACACAAGATTTACCAGTTGCTGGTACAGTTCAATATATCCCATTAAAATGTATTTTTTGCTATAGACAGTAATATGCAATGCTGGTGGCAGAATTTCACAGATCAGTGACTCTACAAAGCATTTAAGAGCATGTCAACAGAAATAGCTAAAAGCGGTCAACTTTAAGTCACAGCTTACTTAAGTAAGTGGCTAAAGATTTTATTGGACTGCAGCTGCTACGATGGAAAAAAAAAAAAAAAAAAAAAAAAAAGGAACAACAACCCACTCCCCTGTTCTCTACAGAATTACTTTATAATTTCATTATATGAACAATTTCTGTCCACAGTGATCTCCTGTGAGCTGACAAGATCTTCTGGCTTCTGTATGGAATGCCATTTCCACCATACTATGGTCAAACATCTTGCCTTCTGAATCTGCCTATACAAACTGCAAAGTCAGACCAAAAGCCAGGCTCATCTCATTCCGTACATGTTCTAACAGGCCGATGACTTCTAGGTTTGCCTTCAGTGCAGGACAGCCAGAGTCTTTCAGAATGTGAGTGCCCAAGACCCTAACCTTATTTGAATCTAAGGTGGTTTCAGAGATTCAAACAAAATCTCCAGTAGTTCAAAGGCATCCTGTCATTAATCCTCATTGCTGCTCTCACTCTTCCCTTCAGTAATTCAGTTCCTGCCACCTTGCCTTGAAACTAAAGAATTTCAAGTCTCAAATAATTGGGTTTTTTGAAGGGCTCGCTTATGGAATAAGTTTCATCGTACATAGTACTTTGACAGAGACTAAGCAAGGGTGATTGCTGTTGACCTTAAGCATGACTGTGGTGATTATATATCCTCACATATTTTTATGATGTTTTAGTAGTATAAGTCATCAGAAAATACTCCATCTTCCGTAACAATGGGAGATCACACTATTGAAAATGTTGTGCATTTGTAGAGGGGCAAAAGAATTTATCTTTTCTTATCCACTTAGCTGACTCGCTAAAGATTTTAATAATGCCTAAAGTAATGGGAACTGAATAATTCATTTCCAAATTAGATATGCATTAATGGTCCCGGTGCAGTTAACTGGAAAACTCTGGTCTGGATTAGTGCGTGCTTATAGCAATAAAACACTTTGAAAGCTACTGTGACTGTAGCTGCTAATTTGAATAAAGCTGAGTCACTAAAACGAGATGATTTAATCTTTTCTATTTGCATTCTATGAAGTTTTCTGCCAAGTTATTGCCATAAAGGAACAATTTACATGGCAAAAATAAACAGATTTTTGCTTTACTTGCAAAACACCATCATTTCATTACATTTCTCTTCATTGAAGCTGATTTTATATATCCTCTGCAACGAGTTAATCAACATCTTAAAATTTTGCCATGAGATATATTTTAAAACTTATGAAAGTGCCTGCACAGCTGAACAAATTTTATAGCACTGACATTTCTCTTGGAGTAAGTTAACTATCTTAAATTAAATATATATATATCAAAAAATGCATAAAAACTTATTTTAAACTACAGGTTTATGGCTACAGTTGTAACAGATAACTTGTGGGGGTAGTAATCTGAATTATGTATAAAATTGAGTTTCCTGAGCATGCTGTGTGACAAAAAAAAAAAAAAAGCATACTAAATTTTCACATTCTTATATTTATTACTATGATTACTCCGTGTACAGTGTTGTTGGTGTATATTTATTCTAAATCTGTGCAGATCCGTGTAAAAATTCAGGTTTAGGATCTCAGTAGCTTCTCTCGTGACAAACAATGTGCTTGGAGATTTTCACGTGGAGTTGAGCAACGTTTGGTGTCAGCTCAGACACGAGGTGGCAGTGTTTCCATTTTGCTGGTTGCTGTGCTATCCGGGAGCGGGGGTGGCTGTCATGATGCGCAATGGCAAGTCTATCTCAGCAAGCTAGAGAAACTTTGATTTCTTTGTTAAATTCTATCAATCTATTTATGAGACATAGAGCTGTAATGGATTATAGAGTTAATTTTAACATGTTGTTTAAATTAGTAATCTTTCATTTTTCTCTTTAATTGCAAAACCCCCTTTTGGTGCATTTCTTTTTTTTTTTTTTTTAATTGTGCTTTATGGCTTTACTGTTCTAGTACTGTTTATTGTGGTGAATCTCTTAGCATATTTCCGTGTTCTCTAAAAATATGAATTTGTTCCTTCTTACCATTTCTCTCCATAAGGTTTTGAGTAGTTGAGACGCTCTGGATGTTGGAAGACGAAACATACAGACAACATAGCTGTGTGTTCCTTTGGCATTCCAATGGTTACGTACATGTAGCCATTTTCATCTTAAAGGAGTCCTAATGCTCAAAAGAAAACAGTTTCTGATGAAAGGACAGCTGACACATGGAAGTAGTCCATTGTCTAAGCAGGGACACTAAGCAGATGACTGTAGAGTCATCATTGTCCCTGCTCTACCCCTCTCCTCACTTCTCTCATTGCTCAACAAAGAAGATTCAAGATCCTTAGAAAGAGATATTTCAACCTCTACAAGCAACTTACTCCAAAATTTGACCTTGTGACCTGCCTGTGAAGCAATACTCTTCTTGTTTATTCATTCTTGAATGAGATTACTTTCTTACATTAAATCTGTTTTTCCCCCATTCAACAAAATTTGCATAGTACTTACAGGTATCGTGCTTCCATTAAATTGCAGAGATTTCTATTAATTTTCCTTCAAAGAGACATGTAGGTAGAAATGTAGAAGAGCGCTATTTCATCCCAAATCTTAAATCAGATAGGAAAACACTGGACAAGGAAATCAATGGTTTTAGTCATGTCAATAATGATTGTATGAGTAAATTTTATAAAGAGTTTTCCCACAAAAGAGCAGAACAAGTCAAATCAGCTGATAGTTTTAAATGGAAATATCCAAAGACTAAGAAGAGGGATCTTGAAAACATCCTTCTGTCTATGATCTCACTTTTGTCACTACCCAAATCTGACTCTTCATCAATTCTTTAAATCATAAATATTGTATGGACAAAATTGTAAGTGCATAAAGGCAAGTAAAACTGCTGGTAATAAATGGTTGTCTAAAATACTGTTTTGGGTCTTGATGTAACATCTTAACACATGTGGACAAAATTCACTCTGTCTGCTGTCTGGGAAATAAAACTCCATAAAACTTTTCCATTGCAAATGCTAGGGATCAAGTCTTGAGAGAAATTATAACTTTAAATTATAACTTAATTTTATTTTTTTTTTACATTTAAAATGTATATGCATGTAGGTCTTATTAAAGGTCTGAAAGCTTTTCTCTCAAATCTTTTGTCCTTTACCAACATAAAGACCAGATTTGACCACTAATTCACCTTAATGCAAGAGTCATTCTTGTAAGATATTAACTACTCTGACTCAGATGTCATTTTACCCCGTTACCTTCCTCTGTTACTTAAATCAGATCAAAACTGCTTTAGTGATCCTTTTAAATATTAAGTGTACATCAAATAGAACATGCCATCAAATATAAAGAAAAAACAACAACAAAGCAAAAATAAATAAATAAAACAAAATATATTCCCATTCATTAGTGAATTTTCATTTAGAAATTCTTTAATAAACATGATATAATTAGCCATTTCTGAAACAATCACAAAACACAGACTTCATGACTGAATTTCTGTAAATGAGATCTAATGTGGAAGAATATGATTACCGTTACCTTGAGCTAAACCAACCTAGTCCTGCACTGACAAATACTGTTTGCGAATTACAAAATGCTGTTTAGGTTGCTAGGCTGCTCGTGATAGGTAAGATCCCGATCTCTTATCTTGAGGAACTTTTTTAATTGTCCAAAATTTGGAATCTTCTTACAAAAAAAAACATTTCTGGTACTCATCAGAGTTCATATTTGCAAACAACCATGTCTTAGTTTGTACACAGGTTAGGTATAATTAAACTTCAAGGAGCTTTTCATATGTTCAACATATTTTTGTTTTCCTCTTATTTGTGCACCACATTCCCTGATTTATTGCTTTCTATCAGAATTTTTCTTTAATACTGTACAAACCCAGAGTAACTCTGCAAGTTAATACAGTTATGTAGCTTAGTAGAGCTCAGTGAATGAATTCTGCTGATGATTACGCTCTCCAGATTATTTGCAAAGCTACATTTCTATTCTTTCTCTTTCTCTTAGCCAAGTTACTTACGTATGATATCCATCAGTTTTTCCATGCTTATTTACTTTTATTGCTGCTCTCAAAATTATTTCCAGGTTTTATGCTAGATTTCTGATAATGAACTACTTAAAATTAAATGCAATATTCAACACTCCATTTCACCTCAGAGACTGGATCTGTTTGAGGTCTTCAGATTGACCTGCGTAGAATTCAAAAACTTAGAAAACCTTGGCTTGTTAAAACTGAGATATTTTAATGAAGTATTCAAGATCAGAATTAAGTTTTGGTATTACAGATGTCTTACAATGGTTTGCCAAAACTTGGAGATAAAAAATGTTTTTCTTCCCTTCTAGACTTCCCACCCAGTGCTGAAAATAAAGGAGGGATAAGGCTGAAATCTGTAATATCCTAGATATGTCCTCAGTGCTTGTGATGTTCACTCTGTCATCTATCATGAAGGGTCTTGAAGATCTTTGCTTCACAGAGAAGGTGATTTTAAAATTTCAAACTAATTTTATCTGTTTGATATGTTTCTTTCAAGCAAAGGATAAACAGGCTTGCTTTTGTCGTATATCAGCTTTCTAATCTAAAAAGGTAGACTACAAACACTGATGAAACTTAAGAGAATTGTGCTATTTAATGTAAATTCAAAAAAGGCATTCTGCAGCCTGAATCCCAGCTAACTCTACAGAACTAGACAGACAGTTATTTTGTTCTTGGATAGGGGAATGATGAGAGGCAGAAGACAAAAGATAGTCAAAACAAGTTCTCATAAGATACTGGGAAAAAAATAAATCAACTGATCGTGAGGATGGCCAGAAGCTAGACCACACTGGGCAGGGGTGCTGTGAAATCTCCATCTCTGGAGATATTCTCAAGCTGCCTGAGTACAATCCACAGTAACCTGCACTTCCTTGAATTGAGGTGGGACAGGAGATCAGTTCCAAACTGTGGTTCTGTAATCTGATTTATTAATATCAGATGTATTTTGTTACTTTGCCAGGTGTCTCTCTTATATAAGTAAGTGCTGAAGATTACCACTCTGCTTAATAATGATGGTTGAATGACAGACATATCCTCTTGTCAGCCTCTTGAGTTTATAGCCTCGCATATGTAAACAACCAAACGTAGTAAACAACTATGATACATTCTGCAGCTGCTACAGCTGTCTTCCAGTGATGCTCAGAGCTCTTTTTCACTCATCTATGTATAAAATATCATGAGAGTACTGTTGACCAAGTATTAGACAGATAAGGTTTCTTGAATTTTGCATTACCAGTCTCATCTCTTACCTTTACATGTCCACTATGTATCCTGTCAGTGCTCCTGGGCAACCTGTAGCGTACTTCAATTTATATCTGATGGTGGAATCTTTATTTCAGCACTGTCTAGAAATTTGAGTA
This sequence comes from Alectoris magna, assembly GCA_030625065.1. Taxonomy (NCBI): domain Eukaryota; kingdom Metazoa; phylum Chordata; class Aves; order Galliformes; family Phasianidae; genus Alectoris; species Alectoris magna. The sequence goes on from CM060560.1 coordinate 71,197,037, forward strand.
GATTTTCTGCTAAAGGCATTACGAATCGGGCTGCTTTATGGCACAACAATCACTGCTTCTAAACAGCAGTATCTTGTAACAAATTATGTTGTAAAGCATTTGAATGGGCTATGCATTTAATGCATTTATGCATTTGATACTATGTACTAATTGATAGATTCAGCTAAAATCAGCTTGTGTAAATCAAAGATGTCTCAATAACACTAGCAAAACGATCAGTAGAGAGTAGTAGATGCAAAAATTTGAAGACTGTAGGGGGTTTATTGTTTGTAAATCAATACTTTCAAAGGAGGTTGTTTATCATATTACCATAGCTACTCAAAGATTTCTGCTTTAACAGCATGGAATCACTTTCCTTACTTTGTATTTATTACATCTTCATCTTATTCTTCTATATTTTTAAATATTATCTTCCAGAAAGAAATAAATTAAGCACTTTACTAGACCAGACATGCATGTTAATGGACACAGGCCATGAAGAACACTGACTTTGTCATTAATAGCTGAAATTACATAAGGCATCATAGCATGATTTCATTTCTTCTCATTTCTTTTTAATTGTAATAAGCCTGTTTTTTTTTTAAGGTACTTACTGAAACCACATCTTTATTTTGAGACTTCACATTCATTTTATGGACAAAATTTTCCTTTGTGAAAGAAATTAACTGTGAAAAAAAATGTAATCTTAAATGCAGAAAATCCAACATTTAATTATTTATGTTAATCAAGAACTGATACTCAGCTTTACATATCAGAATATTTACTGGAGATGTATGTTGCATATCTATAAAATATGGCTGATTGTTACAATTTAAAGGAGAGGATTATTACCAAATAAGATATTTAATAGTATACAAGAGCATAGATGGTTATTTTCAAAACAACTTAAAGAATAGTATCCCTTAGCATATGCATTTTTATAAAAACTTGACTATTTTATTCTATGTAAATGAAACTTTCCATCAAAGTGGGGGAAAAAAAACAACGCACTATTGGAACGGAGGAGTGTGAGTCAAATATTCTAGCTATTCTTAAAAATGAAAAATATTATGTAGGTATTAGCTTTTTGAGATCAGAGAAAAAAAATGAAGTTTTTATTATATTTAATGACTGATTCCTACCTTGTTTGGATAATGAGAAACTTTTAAATATTAACTATATATTAATTGTGATTGTGTAACATACAATAAAGAAAAAACCCCCGACTTTTAGAACACGAGTATTACCATGAAACGTACATTCTCTGACAGATGAAATCTTGAGAATTAGATTCTGCCTCTTAGGTAATAACGCAAGATTCTGCCTGGCTAAAAGTATTTACACTGTAAACTTAGAACCTCAGAAATACTGAAAATTGGACTTTGTGCTTTTATTTTCTGTAGCTCTTAATGTATATGGTAGTTGGCTTCAATGAGTACCTATTAATAATGAGAATAGTCTTAACATTTTGGACATTCCAATACTGCTGAACTAATAGATAATTTCCATACAGAGTTAGGTCTTACAGCCAGCATGATGAAAAGAATGTTTGTCTTTCTGCTTTCCCCATGTCCCTTTCTTGCTTTCATATCAGTCACAACATCCTCTGATCTCTCTGTTTCTGGTCATGGGAATCTTGCCACTCCATGCAAGTAGTGTTACTGCACACTGATATCAACCCAGCAGGTAATCTATTTAGCTAATTAGCTAACACCACTAAAAAAGGAGTGGAAAAGGGTGATTTGACTCTGCTGGACTTAAATATGAGCAGTGCCCCACTACTTTGATAGTAGACTAGAATTCAAAATCATTAGATGTAGGGAGACAAATTTTCCCTAGGCATGTTTTAGAACCTCCTGGTCACAGTTTTGTGATAAGGGACCATATGTGTTGAGTTGTATAAACATGCTTGTAAAAGTAGGAGATTTACAAGCTTACACGATAATAGATGAAAAAGTGTTCAGGTCAAAGCAGTTTTAAGCCTGAAAAGGAAAAAATCAAACATCTGAATGCAGGCATACACCAAGCTTAGGTGATTGATGCGTAAAGATATTTTGGACAGTAATTTCAGCTGGAGTTCCAAAATTCCAGCTTAAGCATCCTGTTTCAGATCTTGTCTGAAATTTCCTCACTTCTCCTCAAGAAAAGTATACTAGGAAAATCTTGAGAAAGTTTCAAAGAATCACAGAATGGTTTGGATTGGAAGCAATCTTTAAGATTGCCTAGTTCTAGCCCTCCTGCTATATGCAGGGACATCTCCCACTAGACCAGATTGTTCAAAGCCCTGGCCAGCCTGGCCTTGAATGCCTCCAGGGAGGGGGCATCCACAAACTCACTAGGCATCCTGTTCCTGTGTCTCACCACCTTCACAGTAAAGAATTTCTTCCTAATATCTAGTCTAGTTCTGATCTTTTCCAGATTAAAGCCAGTCTTGTCCCTACATGCCCTTACAAAAAGTCTCTCCACATCTTTTCTTCAGGTACTGGAGGGCTGCTATAGGGTCCCTCCAGAGCCTTCTCTTCTAGGGGAAGTTCTCCAGCCCTCTGATCATCTTTGTGGCCCTCCCCTGGACCCACTCCAACAGCTCTGCATCCTTCTTGTGTTGTGATCCCCAGAACTGGATGCACTACTCCAGTGGGGTCTCACAAGAGCAGAGATTCTACCTCTCTAAGCAGAATCACCTCCCTTGGCCTGCTGGTCACGATTCTCTTCACGCAACCCAGGATACAGTTGGCTTTCTGGGCTGCAAGCACAAATTGCCAGCTCGTTTTGAGTCTTTCATCAACTGACACCCCCAAGTTATTCTCCTCAGGGCTGCTTTTAAGCCATTCTCCACTCAACCTGTATATGTGTTTAGGATTGCCCCAACTCAGGTGCAGAACCTCGCACTTGGCCTTGTTGAATTTCATGAGGTTGGCATGGGCTCACTTCTCAAGCCTGTCCATGGCTGGTATCCCTTCCCTCTAGTATGTCAACTGCACCACTCGTCTTGGTGTCATCAGCATTCCTTACTGAACAGCTCAGCATTCTTATTTCAAACGTCTTCTTCCACTATCCAGGTTAAGTGTGCATTTTAAGATAATTGTTTCATACTAGTAGATAATATAGTAGAGAACTATGAGTAATTACATAATGGATTATCAGTCCTAAAATGCATTTATTTCATGCATCCATTTGTATCAGTAATAAAATGGGTAGCAACTGTTACAGCCGAGTATGACAAAACCTGTTAATGCATAAGACCAAATAGTTTCTAGAGTTGAATTAACCTGAAAGCAGTGAGGCCTGCATATTACTTTGCTTAGAATCAGTTAAAACCAGCAGTCTAGGCAATTTTGACACCCACAAGCTCAACATGAACAATGAGCCTTTGTGGTGTCAGAAGGGCAGTATATGCAGACCAACAGAAAAACTTCTTATGTGCAACTTCCGCACATGAGCTTCTCTGTCAGCCAGTCAGCTCAGGTGTCCAAGTTCCTTTGGAAATGCAAATGTGGCTGTAAGCATTTGTATCCTGTATAAATGCCTCTGGCATTATTTATTTTATTATATTTTATTTACTTATTTATTTATATTTTATTTTATTATTTTATTTACTTAGTATAAGGGAGTTTGTATTGCAGGTAACAATTATCAAACCTAGTCACTGCTGTCCTTCGTGAGTGGGGACCTCAAACTGCAGCACAGTGAGCTTTGCCTTAGAACTGTGTTACAGGAGACAGCTCAAGATTGAATAAGACTTATTAAGACAGTAATTAAGCCAACCATTAACTGAATGATGATAATGTAGACTGCTGCCTGGCAACCGCTATGTGCTAGCTTTTACAAATTAATTCTTTTTTCAGACTATTATTTGTCTCATTTTATTGAATTAAAAAAAAAAACAACAAACCCAACAACAAAAAGACAAAACCCTGTTACTATTAATTTAAAGGTAGCGGAAAGAGAAGATGATCTGAGGAAGGAAGGGAACAAGAAGTAAGAATAGGAAAAGGGAAACTGGGTCAGGGTGGAACAGTCTTTCACATGGAGGAAAAATAAACTCTTGAAGTGAAGAGCACATGGAGGGGAGAGAGGCAGAGAGAAGGAACTGTCCTAGAAGAACACCTGTAGAAACAAAAACAAGACACAAAACCATATGAAAAACAGCCATGATGAGTTAAGGGAACTAATTCAATTTTTTTTTTTTTTTTTTTTGCTTCAGTAAAAGCCTTTAAAAGAAAGAAAGAAAAAGAAAGAAAGAAAGAAAGAAAGAAAGAAAGAAAGAAAGAAAGAAAGAAAGAAAGAAAGAAAGAAAGAAAGAAAGAAAGAAAGAAGAGAATGAACACTTTTGAAGAATATGGATACATTTTATCTAAAATACATTATTTTTTACCTGTTTCCCTAAGGAGCACTCTTTACAGTTTCGGTTTTGCCAGAAGCCTTCAGATATGCGGGTAATCTGAGAGCATCTGCACCAGTAGTTAAGAAGCAACAATCATTAAACTCCTTTTGCTGCTTTTTTGTGACCAACCACTATATTCATCATAGTTCCCTCACTTATGATCTCAGAAGGAACCAAAGGGTCCTACCTCAATTTAGTTTTGTTTAGGTACTTCATATCACTGACTTAAAATAAGCCCAGTAAAAAGAAATTTTTACTTTTTAATTTTTAAATAATTCTGTGGTAATGTGATTTTATTTCCAGATCTCAGGGCTAAAACTAAATTTCCCGTGATGACTGGATTTGGGTTATAGCAGAACTCTGCTCATATATGGATTTGGTCTCCCAGCACTCTCAAAAGGTGAGGAACATGTTAATGTTAAAGTGTGAGAACACTGTCTTATCAATGATATTAGTAATTATTTCCTTCTTTGGTTTGTTTTTATCTACTAACTACTTATTTGATTAAATCAAAACATTTTGATTCACTAAAAGTTTCTTAAAGAATTGCCTGAATTTGCACAATAGTTTTTGAGGTCAAATACAGAGGACCTTGTCAGAGTGAGAATAATCTCAGAGGTCCCCATTAATAACATGGTTGTGATGCAACTCAGTTTGAATGAATAATGAGTCATAAGTTCAGGTATTCGTGAATCTATAGGAGAACAAAGCCTTGAAACTGGATCCTCAGTAATGGAGGTAGGCAATTTTATCCCACATACTCTCCCTTAAGGGAAATTGTTTCTTCTGAAATAATCAGAAAATTGTCTTCCTTCCACCTATATTAGACAGAAGACTGAAGTATTTTTCATGCTGCTTATTGGAGAAGGCCAAAGATCTTCTTCTGCGGTGAAAAGGGTAAGTTATAATTATTTATGATGATGGACATGGCTAGACTTGTGCCAGCGTATAGTGGTTATTTTGCTGATCAAACACTTCATCATAATTACTTCACCTGATTGCTTGGGTTTAACAAAAGAAAACAAATGCACATTATAGTACAGGCGCATTTGCTTCAACACAATCATCAGTGTAATTGTCATGTAGTTATAAAGCAGTGACAATTTGATAAAAATAAGTATTGCTAATGTGTGTGCTTTATGAAAGGTATTTAGGAATTTAAATTTGGTTTCTTTTTCTGTATAACACAAGAGAAATTCTAGTTCATTATTTTATCAATCATAGTTTTTTGCGTTGTTTCTCTGAAGCTTAATGTACAGCCAGTGGGTAAAAAGCCCTAATATTCCAGTCACAATTAGGGTGTCCAGTCAACTGCAGGATCAAAATGTCTGCTTGTATGAAACTAGTGTTTTTGTCAGGAAAAAAATGGATTTGGGTTGACTTTCCCCTCTGCTGCATTCATTGTCTTCAGATTTATTAAGTCTGGGTTATGTGTGCTCTTTAACACAGCCTTAAGTGATTCCTGACATAATCAGTAAAGGGACAAGGATGTGCCAGTGCTGAACATCACTGTACTTTTCTCTAGGTGTTCTGTTCCAGGGGTTAAAATTGCAGCTGTAAACAAGAGTCAGCTTGATGAGGGAAGGGGCAGGGAGAGAAGAGGGAGCCTTTGCTGGCTATGAAGAAATTCTTGCATACTCTCTCACTTAACCTTAGAGCTAAGTCAGGGATACAAGATGGTACTTAAGTAATATTAGATTTCATGCCTGAAATGATCTCTGGGATTTAGATGCTGAAAATATCCCTTTCAGTGTAGGCGACTGGCTTACTTTTTTTTTACTCCTTTTTTAATATTTTTTTAACTATTTTTTTTTTCCCCTGAAGTCTTCCACTCACCTTTAAACATACTGTTTTAGCTTGACTTGCACAGAGCTAGAGTGAGCTCAAATAATCTATACCTTTATCCCAGGTGAGCATCCTCAGTGCAGACAAGAACTCCCCTCCTTTCTCCACTACCCACTCTGGGCAGGGCAAGAGAGCACAATAAGAGTCTGATCCAAGTGTCCATTGGCAAAGGCACTCATTCCACTTGGAAGAGAAAGCAGGGATGTCCTTGAGAGGCTTCTGCTGTTTGTTTCCCATGAACTTTCAATGCAAAACGCCTAAGAAGATGTGGGAGCAGGGGCCTGAGAAGTTTGAGTGTTGTATACCTCCAGTGCAGCTTGCTCTGACTTTTCCTAGGGCCAGCAAGTATTGGGAGAATTCTCTTAAGAATTTAAAATCCAAAGGGAGGACTATGGAATAACCTACGTAAATGAATGACCTTCCTAATTTTCTGTGAGAAAGGTGCTGGAATGTATCTCAAAGGAGACAAGTTTCTATCCCTTTTAAAGCCCCTGACCTCAGTGGTATCTTGTGAAAAAGAGAATTGAAAGAATGCAGGAGAAGCTGTAGTCTGTCAGCTCCGCTTAGTTCTATAGACGGAATTAAGTTACTAATTAGGGTGGGGAGCAGTAAGAGAAATCACATGCTCTTTTGCCCTGAAGATCTTAAAATTAAAAACACTTGAAAAGCTATTCTTAAAACTGTACTGAGAACTAATTAGCAGAGGATGTACAAGAGGAAATATTCATTATTTTCGTCTTTTGAAATATACTGATCCTTAGTATTTCAAGATTTTTTTTCTAGTACTTAGGTGGAAAAACATCATTAAAAGCATATAGATGAATACAAAGGTGGAATGTTTAATGTGACATATTCAGTCTCTTGCCAGAAATCAACAGTGCTTATTGCACAAGAACACCTACCAGTAGAAAAAAGTATATTTTTTTTAATATATTATAATTTTCAGCTGTAGCAATTTAGTAACAAAATGGCCCTTGCAGTAGCTACACTAGTAGTGTTCACAGGGAGTGCGTATACAGGCTAAGTTATTACACTTAGAGAAATGGGCAGTTATTTGTTGGACACCTGAATTCAGATTGCCACAGAAAAGAAGATAGTCTCAAAACAGTCCCTCTCTGTCATTTTTTCCCAGCTGTGTACTCAGAAAGGCTGTCTTATACCTATATAGCTGTTCTTTCAATAGCAAAGCTGAATAAGCAAAAGCCCAGAGGTCATTAATGCGACTCTTCCAGTCTGTTCCATGGCACAGCATCTGCCAGCAGCGAAGAGTGCTTTGTGTGCAGCCACTTCAACTGATACAGTCCATCTAGAAGTCTCCAGATCCTCCCGAGGACATGGATAGATGTAGCCCTGGAGCAAGGTACTTCCAGCATTTTGAACTGAGATGAACACCACCTGTCTTACTGTTTTCAGTGAAGCAGAAGCAAGTTCCTGCTGATCAAGCAGGAAGGACCCTGAGGAAAGGGCATTTGCTAGCTGATCGGCTAGGAAGCACAAACCAGAAATGTGGGCTTTGTCTGACTCTACGTAAAGCATATTATTCTGCTTGATGAAGGAAACTCAGTGCATGGAAAATTATTATTTAATGAACTCCCATTGTCATTCTCATTTGAAGTTGCTAATGAGGCTGAAGTCAATATTCTTCATCTACTCAGTAAAGGAAATTCTTCTTCTTGACAGTCTAAAATTGCCACTGGGTAGACACAGATTTGTGAGAAGAACTAAATGGTGTTTACTGTGGTGACTGATTATCTCCTGAAGAATCATGTGTTTTTCTCCAACAGTAGAGGATATAATTTAATTAGACTGTTATTTTAAATGTTCTGATTTTTCTTTAATGCATTAACTTATGGCCTGTGGCTGATAGAAAAGAAATTAACACTGACTCCTTTGACTGTGGAATGAATTGCAGCTTGCAAGAGGAGAAAATTAATTATAAATGCCTGCTATTTAAGTTTTCCAGATTCAGATGATAAATGAAGCAATTATTACATGTCAAGTATATAAACAGTAATTCGTCAACATTTCAGCTTATTAATTCTAACATTTGCCATTCCATGTAACATATTTATCACATTTTATTGCTTGTTGATGAAAAATCTAGCATAGTTCTCTCAATTATCTTTACACAGCTGCATAATGAAGCAACAAAGTAGGGATGTATATCACAGCTCTGAACGTCACAAAAAGGTTCTTATTTGTCTTGACTTCAGTCCTGAATGAAGCACTGAGACCTCAGTCAGGTCCAGTTGCAGGTGTTAGTCCTCACTTAAACAACCCAAACTCATTTCCAAGTTGTTGGGCTGCTCCTCTCCTGATTGCATTTCAGACCTCATTTCTGCCTACAGCTGCATGCCCAAATCCTGCTGACTCACCTTGCCTGGAAGCTTCTTCCTTCCCTTTTTCTAACCACACTTCTATGCCTTTTTTCATACTCTCTCTGTACCTGGAATGACCTACCAGCTGAGTGCTGGGGACTCTTCCACATTTTCATGTTTCTTCCTGAAATCCTGGTGTTCTACTCTGCTACTCACTGTCTCATCATTAGTGCGAGTAATTTATCTTATTGCACCCTCTGATTCTTGTACATAATTGTCTAGGACACTCCAAACTTTACCTATGGACTGAAGAGACTCAAGACTGGTCATTACTGAGACATACAGCTATGTTGTAAATTATGTATTTATGGAGCAGTTGTGAAATTTTCCTCTTCTGCCCTACAGCTTCAGTTCAGAGACTCCTCCAGTACTGGGTATCCAAATGTGGGAGCACAGCCATGTGGTTGGACAAATCATAGGTTGGACGATGTGAGTTTCACAACAGCTTTGTGCTGCCATGTGGCATGTGATTAATCCCTTTATATCCTTGAGTGAAATCCTGGACCAAATTACGTCAGTGGAAAAGGACCATGACTTTAAACTTGACATTTTTTATTCCTTAACAAGGCTAGCCAGACCAGGCTGTTGATAAATCAAGTGTGAGAAAAAGCAAACTCATGACTATCTTAAGATCCACATCATGTTTTTGGGTAAAGAGAGTGCAGTAACTAAAGGTTAAAAGGCTGCATAAAGTTGAGTGGTCATTCAGGGATTAGAGCATGTTGGCTACTGAAGCCAAATGTACAGGCTAGTTTTCTGGCAAGTGTGGCTGGAAGAATTTAGATCTCATTACTTAAAGCTAAAAATTAAAAATAAGAATCACACACACACGCACAAAAAATCCAGTTTTCTGTGCTGAAAAGAATGAAAGATTATTTAACAGACCACATGTTTATTTCTCTATCATAAATGTAGCAGAAGGAAGCTCTCACTCAGCTGATTTGTCTCCTTTTCAACTTGTGACCCAAGAAGCTTCTGTGCACAGCTCTTAAATGTGCAATTTTATGTTTATTAAAGAAGGTGGTTTTTTTTTCATTCTTCCATTTGTCAAGGTTACTCTGGACATTAATTCTGTCTTTTGAGTTGCTGATAGTTCCTTTCATTTTGATGCTGTCTGTGAATTTAAAATGTGCACTGTCATTATCTAGTTAATTGAAACAATTTTCAGCAATTCCAAGATAATCTGGCTTAATTCATCTGCCAGTGTGAAGTAAAAAATGATAATTACAATTTTGGGTAAAACATGATTAAAGATTATGGTTGTTTTTTTGTTGTTGTTGTTTTTTTGTTTGGTTGGTTTTGGTTTTTTTTAATTCACTTTGATGGGGTTTCTAGAAAGCTGAAAAGAACAGGATAAAAACATTCTGAGAAAAGAGAAAATTTCTATTTTCCAGATGACAAAGCCAGAGTAATTCACATGAAGAAAACCTTACGTTTCATTTGTAGCAGTCACTTTGGATTTTAAATAAAGATTAAAATAATATTACAGAATCTGTAGCAAAAATTTAAAAAGGTAATAAGCATATGCCACTTCAAGAATTTAAATGCCCAGAGAAGAGAAGGTTAAATAATACAGTATACAAATTAGATATTTCAGAGATGTTTGCTCTCATTTGAGTTTCCTCTCAGGTGGAGAAACTAGTTAGTATATACTAATTTTAAGGCTTACTTGAAAATGTATGACTATGCTAATAAGCTGTAAGTCTGCTAGTCCTAGGGCTGCAGCCACCTTAAAACCACTTAGCCCCAAATACATGGCACATGCATTATGTAAAATAGAAATCTTCACAGAAACGTGCCTTCTGATGAGCATGAACCACAAAACTAGACCTTACACTCCTATTGTTAAGACTGAGGCAGATTTTGGGTGATCAGGATGATGAATGCTGCCAGCTTCCATTTCACCTTCTTCTGGAGCTCTTTGGGGTCATCCACATCTACATCCATAACGTCTCCCCCATCTTGAGAACAGCAAAAGTCTTGCTCTACTTGGATTATCCCCCTAAATGCTCTGGCTCTTTCAGAATGTAACACATTATAAGCAATGGCACAAAAAGTTAACAAATATTGCTCTGATAAATTCAGGAGCTGATCTACTTAAGTTATTTGTATTTGATAGCCCTATATTTAATGTGAAACAACCTGTTTAAAGGAGCTGGCACAATGTTGTCAGCATAAGAAAAGTTGGCACTAGAGTCCAATCATGTTGTGTAAATGTAATGTTTGAATTAGTTATGACAAATACAAGTTTCTGTTGCCCTAATAAGTTAATCAGGCAGATAAAGAAAGAGTTTTAAAGATAAACACACAACTTTTTAAGATTGGTATTTAATTTTAATTCTCAGTTTATCTGTGTGGGTTTTGTTAAACAAAACAACTGATTTATCACATATAAGACATTAGCAGTCTCATACATAAGTACGAACTGAACAAATGACAAGTTGATATTGTTTGTTGAAAAAGCTGTGCAGAATTGCAATAAAACTGTAGTAGAGAGTGCTACAGCATCTGACAGCACTCACTCCAAAATAAGTTACGAGATGATGAATCCAAATTATTAGTTGGCAATCGCATTTCTTCTATGTTTTCCACCACTGTGTTAGGGCCTGAGAAAATTACCTCTTTAATGATGGTATCCTCCCTCCTCTTGCTGCTGTTCTTGCTGTTGTTCTATAGGTTGCAGATGTTCGTGTAGCTTTCTGTAGGAGAGAGGCAAGTTGTTACATTTCTCATAATATAATGGATTTTTCTTACATTTACTTGCAATACATACAGGACTGCGCTGTCACTGTGAAATAGTAATCAGTAATCAGTAATAAGTAATAAGGATACATGCATGTGTATGAGTCGTCATCATAAGTTAGCCAAGTGGCCAGGGATAATAAATAACAAACAAATAAATAAATAAATGTGTGCCTTTTTTTTTTTCTCAAACTCTTCCGCATCTCTAAGAACATCACGCAGATGTTTTCTGAGATTATCATCTTGTTCCGAAGAATCTGACTTCATTCCAGTTTCTTATTCTTCTCAGTCGTAGTACTCACTCACTTTCACTTTCTAACATTGTAATAGAATTGAGACAGATGTGTTTCCTTCCACTGAAGAAAACCTGAAGCATTATTGTGGATATATATATGACCCTGCTTAATTTAACTTGCCTTGTCAATATTTGAGGGTGATTTGTTCTTTATTGCTTTCTTATGAGGTATGCTATAAGAAGAAAGGATCATGTACTAGGGCAGTGCTTTCGATTGGTACCATCAGTGGGTACCACAGGATAAAATAATAAACATGCCTTTATAAAAAGAGAGATAAGATTTTTAATGGAAAATGCAAACTGTGAGCTCTGGCTGGGCTAGAAGTTAAGTTTTATTTGGACAGCTGAAGTTGAAAACATTGGATTAATAAAGCTATCCTGGGGAGGACTCACTCCTGAATTTCCTCACTTTTAAGTGCAGAATATTGGAGTAGGCTTCCACTGCTGAATGTGCCAGCAAACCAAAGCTGAAGTATAGCAGAGCAGATACCACTGCCCCACAAAGCATTTTGTTAAGTGGCAAAATGAGTAGCCAAATCCCAGAGAAGGGGTTCACCCTTGACTTTTGTCAGAGAAAGATTCCTCTTGGGCAAAGGAGAGCAGTGGGGATGCTGCCAACACAGCAGTAGTGCAGAGCCAACATACAGCAGCCCCAGCACTCCAAAGCACCCAGCAGAGTTCTGTAAACCTGGTAATACTCTGTGACTAATTACAGTAGACAGCACTACAGTAATGCAGCCATACTGCCTTCTGAAGCCTAGCAAGGACTCTGCACGAACCTACTGTGTTTGGTTGGTGTATCTGAATATGTCATTCTCAAAAGAGATCTTTTCAAGCTACACTCTGCTGGAGGCTACAGGCACCTCCCAGGAGATGCAATAGAAATATTTTAATAATGACTGCATTCTATTAAAAGAATTCTCACGGTAAGTAAAACAGAATTATTTTGCAATGGCTATACAGACTTTAACAAAGATAATTATATTGTACAAAACTGATACCTTTAGCTGCAGTAAAGGGTCTCAGTGCACTCTCCAAGCAGTCTCAGTAGAACTGTTAATACAAAAAGATAATCAAAATTTAATAACAAAATCTAAGGCTGATACTTAGCCAAATTGCTCTGATTTGGAGCTGGACAAAAGAAAGAAAGAAAATATTTCAAGATCTGAAGGGTACTGAAGGGAGACCACTTCAGAGAGTCTGAGCATAAATCAACTTTGTAACTAAATTAGGATGTACATGGTGTGCAACTTCAGCTCCCTCAAAATGCGAAGCCTGCCTTTTTTTGTAAGCCTTCCAGCAAAAACAGTCCCAAAATAAAAATGCATAAATCCACTCCAGTCTGGACTGCCTGTAGGGAAGTGAGAGAAATAAAACATCCCAACAAGATATATTTATGGCATCTGGAGCAGGCTCAGTACAATGAGCTTCAGACAGAAGGCTGAATCACCATTTGCTCAGCTGCCCCCAGTGACAGGCAGCAGAGATGGAACATAGCAAACCATTTACCTATTGTTTCAACATCAGAAATGGTCTACATCTTTATAGTAAAATTATATTTTAATATATTGCACTATGAACTAAAAAATAATTACTACTAAGACTCAGTTGGGCCCTTAATTTTTGGCCAGGAGCTCTTGCATTAAGTCACAAAGGTAAGTCTCTTGTATACCCTCCACTTACCATTATTATCATAGAAGTAAAAAAGATAGTGCTAGTTTCAGAAGTTACTAGATAATGGAATTTAACTGTCAGGACATAGCAATGTTGTTTATTGTTGTGTCTGGTTGAAAATACTTTGTTGTTTTATTTCGGGGATGGTACAAGGGAAGCACTCCGCTGCACTTCAAAACAGTTTGACCAGTTTTATCAACCTTAAAATCAAAATCAGAATCTGTTTTCTGTTTTTGACAAAGTTCAAGACATTGCAGAAAATGTAAACATTCCGTGCAAATATAGTTTGAGTGGTTTTGACTTACAGATTTGCTCGCACATCACCAAGAGTTCATGGATATTAATATGGTCTCTAGGTTAGAAACAAACAGAAACCCTTCAAGTTAGATTTATCAATATTAAATATAGAAGTATTCTTAAATTCTAAACATGTTAAAACCTCAGCAGTACTTGGTATAGAAGTCACATATCTTTTCCTTTAAATAAAAAGAAGTGCTCTCTTTTTTGTTATTGTTCCTCCCCAATTCTTTACAATATCTGGATTGAAAAAAAAAAAAAAATCAACCAAATGTTTTTTTTCTGTCACAATTAAGCTGACAGCAGGAAGCATAAATCATGAGAATACCTAGCTTTCCACTGAGCCAAGTATTGGATTACTGGTAAATTATTGATAAATAAGTAAATTATTGGATTATTTTTTTCCTTAAGTTTGCAGGTGTTTTATTTGCTAATAACGTGTCCCTTCAGTGCATATCTTTGTTTTCTTCATGCCTACTTTTTAAAGCTTTTATTCTGCCACAATCACTACAATCAGAACTTTGGAGGTAATAATGCTGTTTAAGAACAAGAGCTATTTTTGTCTAAATAGTCCATCAACATTTTATTTAGAGAAAAAATCTGCAGAGAGGGAGAGTCGAAAAACACTTGGTGCTTTTCTTTAAAGTACTAAAGATGAGGATGTGAAAAAGTGCTATCAGACTTTCATAATAGTGCATTTATATTCATTCATTTTTCTTGGAAATGTGAGTGCGTGAGTGCAATGCTGTCTCCCCTGAAGTTAGTAGAGCAGGAATCTGCTTTCTGACATGAATCTGTATGCATGTACAGGGGTATATCACCTCCCTAAGAAATGTTTATTTCTGAAAGATGTAAAGAATATTCTGAAGGTGCCTGGTTTTGCAATACGCTCAGGGAAAGCAACCTGTCTGTCCTGTGCCCTCCAGGCAAAACCTCCCTGTGTGAACAGGCAGCCAGTAGGCTGTACCAAGGGTGACCAGGACGTCTGGTGTCATGAGTCCGACCCTGGTGAGCTATACCTTTCTATCTGTGTGCCTTGAAAGCCCCTGTGGAAAGGATCTCTTTGCCTCTCAGAGAAGGGAAAGTGCTCAGTTGTGTCATCTCTGAGCATCCCTGCTTTTGTTTTGCTTTGGCTGGCTGGCTGCAGCATGTAGCTGGGCCCTGCCCAGGAAAGGCCTCCCTGCAGCAGGCAGCAGTGGGCACCATTGCAGACAGGCCCTACAGCTCTCCCTTATGCAGCAAACGTAATGCCTAGCGGTGTTTCCCAGAGATATGCAACTTGTACAGGGTTGGACAGCTGCATAGTAAAGTCAAGACCTGCAGCTGGAAAAGCAGTGGATGAACCCACAAGATTTTCCGCTCTATCTATCTCTGCAAGATTAGAGGCCAGCAGATTCAAATCAGGACTGCCTTTCTCTTCTGCAAAGGTCAATCCATGGAGGAGAGTAAACTGTGTGCACATGAGGATCTACTTTCTGGAGTGTATATCTCATGCACAAAACAGAGCACAAACGCATATAACACAAATCAGGTAAAGGCTGTTCTAGCTTCTATGTAGGACCTTATTCTAGTAGTTGCTGATGAAATGTCCCATTCCTGAACTCAAGGTCAGGCTGGATGGGGTTCTGAGCACCCTGATCTAGCTGTAGGTGCCCCCGTTCATTGCAGGTGAGTTGAACTAGGTGACCTTTAAAGGTCCCCTCCAACTCAGACGATTATATGATCATATGAAGAGAGACTTTTGTGCTCGCAGTGTACGATCTCCACTACCGTGATGAGATTAGGCAAAAAGGAAGAAGCTTTTTCTCTGTATCTGACATTATCTTTCATGTCTCTTCTGGTCCTAGCATTGCAAATTATTATCTCCTCTAGACAGCAGAAGCTTAGCTGGCTCACATTTAGAAAAAAATAGCTGTGGATATGCAGTCTTTTTTTTTTATGAGAAATTTTCACTGCAAAATAATTATGAAAGCAGCTTCTCTCACACATTTCTCTTTGTGTTTTTCATCCTGTTTAATGCAGACAGAGTTCAGAGTGGACAGCTTCAGACAATCAAACACTAGGTAAAGAATTCAGCTTCATAAAGTACCCTGTCTCTACACATATAACTGTAGATCTGTGCATGGGGAAATGCAGCTATTTCTGTCTTTGGTTCTAGCATATATTCCAGTGGTGAGCTACTGAAATCAGAGGCAGTTGCTAAAGGCAGACATCATCCTGCTCAGCCAGGGCTGCACAGCTTGCTTTCACATAAACTAAAGCTCACGCTATCCATTTTCTTCTAAATGTTCTGCCCTTCCTGCACTAGATGGCACTGTGATGTACGGTATCAGAGACAAGCAGCTATTGATGTAATCTAAAAACAACACAAATTTCTGAAGAAAACCGAAAATGACAGTGGCAAGAATGCTTGCAAATGTTCTGGGGTTCTCAGTGATACCTTGCAAAAAAGTGTGTCTCATTTCCAGTCTGTGATTTTTCTGTCCTCTCCTTCACTGTAATGTTGAGATGACTGTGATAGGGAGGAGGGCTGCTTTCTGAAAATAATGCAGAATTTTATTTCTGTAGCTGTCAGCTTGCTAACCATTGAGAATGTGTAGATATTTGCATGTATTCTGCAAAACATATTAATCAAACTGTTTGGAAGAAGTAAAGATTGTATCTCAGATTTCATTTCCACCGCTAGATCTAGCACTATAATGATTTGGGTCAGGAAGATGAGCTTAAAAATCTCTGCATATAACAAAAATATTATTATTATATCAGTTTCAGCTATTATGAACCCAGTTAATCTGATGTTTTTTTTTCATTTCAAATTACCGTTCTTCCCACCTTCCTTAAAAATACATACAGCACAGCAGGTGATGTTTGTTGGGATACAGTCTTCTTCAATGTTATTGCAATGACAGCTTTGGGTTGGTGACTGACATTAAAATGAAAGAAAAATGTTTTCCAGCACAACTCATTCAAGAGCCAAGGCCATGACAAAGTTGTTTAACTGTACAGTGATTACAAAAAAGTATTGACTTTGAGGGACTTTTTGAAGGAAACTGGAAGCAATATAGAGGCAGAATGTCAAATCGGATAGAGACATGACTTTTTAAACTGGAAAATAAACTTCTTTGAAGATGTCAGCTCAGTAATTCCTTTACACTAACTAAATGCAATGATATCAGCATCTCCAGAATCTCTAAGGCTGGTTTCTTCTATGTTGCTATGATACCGTATTATTATTTGATACTATATGATTTATAACCAAGTAACGTAAGAATAATGGTCATGAGTAAAAATGAATTATTCAAATCAAGAAAAGGCTCCCATTCTAAACAACACTGTTTATCACACAGTTTCCCTCAGATAAGTGACCCTGTGAAACTGATATCCTTAAGCTTCATGTTTACTGTCTTTCAATTGCTCCAGAATCAGATATGGTTATTTCCAAGCTGTTCGCTCATTCTAACTGTTATTTCTTCAAACTCATCTATGGCCCAGTCTTTGTTGTCTCTCTTAAGCTAGGGGACGCAAGATGTTAAAGGTCATTGTCACAATGAGACCAGGTCAAGCTGTTGAGGTTAAATAGGTTCACAAGAAGCAGCTAGCTAAATTATTCTCGTGGGAGCGAAGGAAGCATAAGCTCTATTTCTTCATCAGAAGTAAAAACAGAGACAGCTGATATGTTTTCACTAACATTTGCGCAACACAGATCGACCTCTCCTGTTGGGTGCATCTCTACCCAGATGACTTTCCATCACTGGAGGCAAAGGTGCCTATGAAATTCGGCATGAGAGACCACGGACACTGAGCATTCCTGGCCTAAGTGGATGCAGGGCAGTGTGGAGCAGCCCGATGAGCTGTAATCTCATACTCTTCCACAGAGCGAGGGCCATGACAGCCCCAGCTTATTCCACAGATCCTTAGGATGTATTCAGCTGTTTAACGAAGCTTATCGACATCTCAAGAAAAGCAGTGGAACTGCTTCAGGACCTGGGGACATGTGGTCAGCAAAATAACATTTGCCGCTTCTCCAAAATGAAGCTGCCTACAGAACTGCAGTTCACAGGAAATTTTGAGCAGCTTCTCTTGATTGGATGATATAAAATTAAATCAAATTTTGAAATATAACTTGTCATACATTAGAAATTTTGCTTCTCTGCAGTGAAGACATCTTTTGCCGTTACTACAAGAAAGCATGAATTAATATGCAAGCAAATCGACAAGGCCAGAAGGGGGCATCTTTCAAATTACTTGACCCAGTAAAAGTGAGCTCAAGTTCATGCTGCCTAAGACAAAAGCACAGAAATATCTGAAGGGTAGGAGGAATAAAACTTAAAATTCTCTGCTCTGTATTTAAATAGTCTTTCCTATTCCATGCTTCGTGCCCTTATCTTCTCCCACTCTGATAATTACCTATTTATCCATTTACTGCCTCAAGAACAGGCAGCATTTGATGGGCACGTGGCACTTTGTGAGATACACTGGCATAATTCTATCAAGGGCTGTACTACTGCACACTGCACTTCTTATGATGGCACAGCACAACAGGGAGCTTTAGGAAACAAAAAACAACCGATATACTGCACATGTATATTTCTTAGAGCACACGCACAAGTGAATGGTTATTTTGTAAACTAATATGTTCATATAATGCTCTTCTTTACTAGTTTAAAAGTTTGCAATGCAAAAATTTAGGTGTACATACAGTATTGTTTTCATATATTAATGTATTACAGATCATGCATCTTTATACACTTAATTCACCTACAGGCGTGCTTTGCATGTCAATAGAAATCAAAGATCATAGAATCACAGAATAATTTGAGTTGGAAAGGACCCTTAAAGGTCATCTAATACAAATTCCCTGCAGTGAACAGAAATATCTACAGCTAGGTCAGGTGCTCAGAGCCCCATCCAGTCTGACTTTGGATGTCTCCAGGGACAAGGCACCCACCATCTCTCTGGGCAATCTGTTCCAATACCTCATAAACACTATTGTAAAAAAACTTATTTCATATGTCCAGTCTAAATCTCTCCCCTTTTTATTTTGAAATCATTTCCCTTGTCCAATCTCAACAGACCCTGCTAAAGAATCTTTCCCCTTCCTGCTTACAGCTCTGTTTAGATACTGAACGGCTGCTATCAGGTCACCTCAGTGCCTTCTCTTCCCCAAACTGAAGAGCCTCAGCTCTCTCAGCCTGTCCTCATAAGGCATGTAGTCCATCCCTTGGATCATTTTTGTGGCCCTCCTCTGAATGTGCTCCAACAGGTTTGTGTCTCTCCTGCACAGAGGACTCCAACTCTGGATGAAGTACTCCAGGTACTCAACAAATCAGAGTAGAGGGATTGGATCACCTCCCTTGACGTGCCAGCCATGCTACTTCTGATGCAGCCCAGGATACATTTGGCTTTCTGGGCTATGAGGGCACATTGCTGGCTCATGTCCAGCTTGCCATCCACCAATACTGCTAGGTTTTTCTCAGCAGGCATATGCTCCATCCTTACACTTCCCAGCTTGCATTGATAGTGGGCATTGTCACAACCCAGGTGCAAGACCTTGTGCTTCAATTTGTCAAATTTCACAAAGTTCACCTGAGCCCATTGCTTGAATCGGTCTAGGTCTCCCTGCATAGCATCCTCTTTCTCAGAAGTGTTGACTGCACCACACAGCATGGTGTCATCTGCAAACTTGCTGATGGTGCACTCAGTCCCGCTGTCAGTGTCACTGGTGAAGTTGTTAGGGAATATCAGTCCTAGTAAAGACTCCTGATTTTGGTTTATGACATGAAAACTGATCTCCTAATTGACTCATCCAAACCTTATCATTAGCTAGAGACAGTTGGTACTAAAAGGATACAAGTGTTTTTACCTGTTCCGGAGAAGAGTCAGTCTTACCCTGGCAACCATGTAGTACCATGAGGGGAGAGATGAACTTACTGTAATTGAAGTAGTTTGGCTAAAAAGTCAGTGCAATCTCTTATGGAAATATCATAGAATCATAGAATGGTTTGTGTTGGAAGGGACCTTTACGATCATCTGTTTACAACCTCTGCTATAGGCAGGGATACCTCCCTCTAGACAGGGTGACTTACTTAAAGCCCCATCCAGCCCGGTCTTGAATGCTTTCAGGGAGGGGGCATCCACAACCTCTCTGAGCAACCTGTTTCAGTGTCTCACCACTCTCATAGAGAGTGTCTCACCACTCTCATAGAATTTCTTCCTGATACATATTCTAAATCTACACTCTTCCAGTTTAAGACCATTTCCCCTCATCCTATCACTACCCACCCTTATAAATGGTCCCTCCCCAGCTTTTCTATAGGCCTGCTTCAGGTACTGGAAGGCCACTATAAAGTCACCTCAGAGCCTTCTCTTCCCCAAGCTAAAGAGCCCCAGCTCCCCCATCCTGTTCTCACAGGGAAGGAGCTCCAGCCCTCTCATCTTTTTGCCCCTCCTCTGGGCCTGCTCCAACAACTCCATGTCCTTCTTGTGTTGGGGGCTCCAGAACTGGGGGCAATATTCCAGGTGGGATCTCACAAAAGCAGAGCAGAGAGGCAGAATCACCTCCCTCGACCTTCTGGTCACACTTCTCTTGATGCAACCCAGGATACAGTTGGCCTTCTGGGCTGCAAGCACACATTGCTGGTTCATGTTGGATCTTTCACCAGCCAACACTCCCAAATCCTTCTTGGTCATTGTATCTGATTTATTCTAGCATATGAAGTAAGCCTATAGGTGAATTAAAGAAAAAAAGAAAAACAAAACAAAACAGTTTTTGCAGTGTAAGTTACCTTCCCTCAAAGCATAGTACAGATTGCTTACTTCAGTGTCTAAGTAATATTTCCACTACTGTTTGGCAAGATAATGATTGATGCAGTGAGTTTGATATCTGTTATACAGAAAACAAGAGGATTTCTATCAATGTAAATTGTCATTCACAAACAGTGCAGGTATTCATTTCCTTGTGAACAAGGGATTTAATATTGCCTCTGCAGAACCTGTGTATTTATTAAAACACCTGAGGCATACAAAATGCCTAAGATTCATACCATCAAAGGCATATAGCTAAGAAGCTCCTGAAACAGCCGCATGGATCTGCTGCCATTGAGAAGCTGATCATTCCCAAGAATTCGAGGAAACTGTTTAGGAATATGGTTCTCTGGTTGACAGTCTTGACTTTACTCTCTATTTTCTTCACATTTCTGTATATACCAGGTACCACAACCAGTGCACATCTCTACAGATTCAAGCAGACTTTAAATGACTGTTAGTCTAATGTAGAACTAAGTTTGGTGGAGCTGCACCTGTGGCATATTTGATGTGATTTGTTTTACATCAAAATGAATTGGGGTAAAACTATTAGTATCTGTCACACGCTGCATTAACAAATGATTTAGCTGGTGTATGAAGTACTTCTAATTTCCAAAGCTGTAACTAGCCCTAGGGAAATTTGGATTTATCTTTCAAAATATGTCCAAACATACTGTGTTAATATTAGCTACCTTTCCCAATGACAGTTATGACAAGCAACCAGAATCTCTTGATGAACAAACTGGAACTGAACTATTTTTAGTAGCCCAACAGCAGAGTTCATATGAGCAGCCATGCCACGTATGCTGACAGTACTCTTCACAGAATTGAAAAGAAATGAAAAGCAATTAATAAACTCTAATTTAATTTGCTCCACTAATCTCTCCATCTAATTTTTGGGCTTAACAGGAAGTAGTCAGGCTTTAATAGACAGACATCTGGTTCTGTTAGGTAGAATGGGGCAGCACTTGCAGTATTTTTAACTTTATTTTGTGTGAAGATATGACATGCCTTCAGAATTACTTAATAAAAACCTCAACTTCTTCAAGTACAATGTAAATGTAACTACAGCCATAGAACGAAATACAGACTTTAGCTGGGAGAGTGTTAGTGCTGTTGCAATACTGAACTAAGAATGATAAACAGGAAGAAAACATACTTTAACACCTACAGACTGTAAAGCGTGAGTGTTGTGTGCATACAAGCACAAATAATGTGCACAAACCATTTGCAGTTCTGTGACAGTAATGCAAGACTTAACTAGCACATCAGTAATAAGCTGAATGGCACTTTCAGCATCCTGACCTACTCTCTCTCCAATAAGTCCCAGGCAGTAATGTTGGCAATAAGCTATTAACTTACTTAGTCAACAAGGAATTTGTGGCAGGAATACACCTTCCTGTTCATTAACTTCTAAAATAATTAAATTATTTAGTGCAACTCCAAAATTATTCCTGCTGTCTTGACTGATAGTAAACATTAATACTTCTTTCTTAACCATTTCTTCCAAGCTGAATTTGTATTGTTAGGTTGGAACAGAACCTGGCCTGCCCTCGCTTCCTGTCTTGATTACTAGATTCATAACAGAAAAGCTGGTACAGAATATTGTCTATGTCTATGTCTGCATGTGTTTTTATATATTTTTGTTCTTTTATTAATTATTAGTATTATTAAGCTGCTAGGGAGTGGGTGTTGGCTGTGCACCAGCATAACCCTTGAGAACTGCTTCTCATATGCAAGCTTTGCTTGCCACTGGCTATTCACAAAATATTAATATTTGTGGTTCCATTAATATACATACTCTCATTCAGTACTAAATACTATTAACTACCACGCCATCTTTGCCAAGTCCCTGCTAGTTTGAGAGCTGGAGCGGGACACTGATTGGTTCACAGTTGTTTTGCAGGTTACAGGCTTGAAAAAATGTGAGAAGAGAGTAATTGTTCACACCTCTCACACACACCCATCTTATTTTCTATTCTAGTCATTCTTGGGTCATTTTTATGGCAAGGAATTGCTTTAGCACTTTTTGTATTACGAGTTCTCTGATCTTGAATTTGCCTGTGGATATCTCATGCTTCTGCCTACAGTAAACCTGTCTGCAATATTTCTACTTTCTTTCCAAAGGTCTCCCCATTTTTTTCTGCTTGTTTTGATTCTTTTCTTTTGAATGCCAGCAGAACAGAACTTCATTCACACTGAGAAGGACAAATGCAGCCAGCATTAGTTCATAAACTGTTGTTGATTCTGTAGTATTACTTTGAGCATATAACTAAAGGGAAAAAGAAGTTAAAAAAAAAAAAAATAGAAAGGAAGCCTGAAGAGAGAGTGTGAAACAAAGAACAGGAGATAAAAAGAATGTAGTGAGGGCAATTGGCAACTTATTAAATATATATGTATATATGTCAAGGAAACTTGGACTGAAGGCCAATGGCATTATCTTTGCGCTGGCTTAAAATACTTCTACAGGTACTTCAGCTAATGTCATTTTCCTCATCACCTGTTATAAGATCTAAGCAGCTGACCTGAGGTCAAACATCATTTGTTGTCCCATCTCCCAGTTTTGCACTAGCAGATTGAAGGAAAGTGTAATGGAGATCTTACCACCCTTATCCCAATCTTCCTTTCATTTCTCTGAGGCTAATACCTTTTCCTCTGATGATATTTCATGCTCCTTACCCAGTTCCCTTGCTCCTTTAAATCTCTATTTTCCAAGGCTCTTCCAGTTTAGTACTGACATATCTTGGAATCTGGATTTACTTCCAGATCTTTCCAGATTCATTTGTTTATCTTAGGACCTGAACAAGAAAATAAATCCTTTCAGCCGGAGAAAGACAGTCAGTTTCTCTCCTATATGTACAAATACCATTGCTCATCCTGCTGGGCAATGCCCATACTGTAAAGATATGGACACAGCTCAGGTGCAACTGCATTATCAGTCTATAAGCACAGGTCTGGTCCATCTGTTTTATTATTCACTCGATGTTCTGCCCTTTTGGAGTACCATGAGATGCCTGGCCTCATTGGACTCATGCTCCCATTTATGCTAAGTCACCGACTTCTGGTAATTCAGAACAATTTTGAATTATTAACTCCTTCACTTCTTTCAGAAAATGCCAGAGGATTCTGGAAGCAGCAGTTTCTCACGGCTGTAAGAAGACCCCTAGTGAGTACTAGGGTAGAAAAAGAAGGTATTTTCTCTTCCAGGAGCAAATATTTCTGCTTGAGGAGCCTGACCATATGAGCAGGGATCAGAACAGGGATGTCACAAGCTGCACTATTAGTATAAAACAGGATTACTGGACTGTCAGAGTATGATCTTAGGTTAAACCTCACCCTGACCTTGTTGAGGTCCCAGACATGGTATTATCTTCATCCTCACAGCTCACAGGAGAACCTATATTTCTAATGGTTTTCCCTGTTTTGTTGTTGTGTGGTTTTTGTTTGTTTGTTTGTTTGTTTTTAATGAGTAACTGCAACATTTTTAAACCTGAAAACAATGCACTGTACCTAAGCAGCTGGGCACATCTGAAGCTGTCCCTAATGTCTTGCTAAGTATATAATCATAAAAATTAGCAGTGCTTGCTTCCCAGGAACAATCTTGTAGAAAAAATCAGCTCTGATATTGCTGTGCTGTCAGAGAAAGGAGCACATACAAGAGAATTCATTGCTTGATCCACGCTGTTAAACATTCACTGCTGAAAAGAGACATAAATAATGTAAAAATTGACCCTCCTCCGGGAACGTTTCTTGACTCATTGAAGTATCTATCATGCCTGCCTTCCCTTCATTCCTTTTTCTGCAAGAATTCTGAATTAGATGTCCACTGTAAAATTTCTGCGAGTTCTCTATGAAATCATTTGCTGTACTGGGAGGATATTTTCTAAGTCTCATACGCAAAGTATGGCCAGAGACCTTATGCAGTATCGCATATAATAATAAAAGTAAATTGATAAATTCATTAAGTAAATCCTACTAAAACTTAAAATGTAAATACATCCACTGGACCAAGAAGCCTACAGTATTAGTGGTCACCACATAAGGATAGTTTAATGCTAAAGAGGAAGCAAAAACAAACCCTGACTTGAAAGAAGTATTTGTTAAAGGAAATCAATATTGGTTTTCAAGACAGGTACCATATATATACCTTTTACTGAAACAAAGGGTTTCCTCAAAAATGGCAGAAAAAGCTGGGAGCTGCATAAAACTCCCATCAGCTCAGTCAGCAGCATTATGATTTCTATACCACGCATTCAAATAAGTTCTGTCATGAGCTTCCAGTTGTGATAAATTTTTTTCATGTGAGAAAGCATCATAGAAATGCAGATGGACTTCTTAAAGTAGTACTTCTGAAGACAGAAAGAGAGAGAGGGAAAAAAAAACAAAGACTGCTAAATAAGAAAATAACGGTTTGTATGTAGAAGGTAACAATGGGAAAGAATGGCTATATGAAGGCAGGAAAGAAGGCAGAGGAAATAATCACAACACGTAAAGGTTGCTTTTTTTACTAGATTACAAAGAAACGTGTATTTGTTTCAATTCTGTCAGAAAATTGCAAGAGTTAAAATTCAAAATGCATGACAGATCATGTCCGGCTGTGGTGAGAACTTTCAGGTCCATGAAGAATCGTCCCTCAGATACATTCAGTTGCCTTTATCAGATGGTGACATATGCAGTTACCACCCATTTAATGATTTAAGTTGCCTTTGCAACAAACAAGTTACAGTACACATAGAATTTCCCTTATAGGAGCGTTTTGATTTTTTTCTGAGCTTTCAGAATCTCTCATACTTGTTCTGCAAAAGCGACTCTCCTATTTAGAAAAATCCTTTAAATAGAGATTGTAAGAGATAAATAAATATGTTCTGGTTTTTTAGAAAAAAAAGTCACATGTGCTTTTTAGCACAATATCAGATAATACACAGAAGTGGACACCACTAGGTACTCTTCATTACACATTTAGACCACATCAGTGGTCTAAAATAGATCTGATACTGGCACCTTTCATCCACCGTCAACAAAGAGAATAGAGATTAAGCATTCAAAACACGTCTGTAAATAGATAGAGACATCTGCTACTCCTGATTCTCTATTGACCCTGTCTTTCCTAAGTGAAACACTGCTGTTTCCTGTATCCTACAATTTCTCTCTGTTATCTAGATAAATAATATGCATTTTTGAACAAGAGTTGGATTTATCCTTGCCATCCAACAAAAAGGGGTGCCATCTTCTAGGCAACACTGTAATAAAAAATCAGAATGTGTGCAATAAAAAAAAAAAAAATCAGAAAAATGTGAACCATCAATTGCAGATTGGAACACGGCAGTTTCATTAGGTAGTAGGCAGTTGCATACAAAATATTGCTTACAAAAACCAAAAATGCAAATGTCAGGGTGAAGCAGCTTTTCGGATTTGTAACGCTGTTTCCAAAATGCTGCTTGGAGCATGCTTGGAGACAAAACTGGCAAATATGCATTCAATAACTCCCTTCTAACCTGCATCTCTAGTTTAATGACCTGACAACCTTATATAATTTCTTCTGGCACTTCTTTCTTTATGTGGAATTCCGCACAAATGTGCGCAAGAACTTCTTTACGGTGAGGGTGACGGAGCACTGGAACAGGCTGCCCGAGGGGGTTGTGGAGTCTCCTTCTCTGGAGATATTCAAGACCCGCCTGGATGCCTACCTGTGTGACCTGGTGTAGGGAACCTGGTTTGGCAGGGGGGTTGGACTCAATGATCTCTAGAGGTCCCTTCCAAACCCTATGATTCTGTGGTTCTGTGAATTGTTATAGTTCATGTCATTCACTCTTCTTGTCCTTCTTTTTGAGCTTTTCCTCTCCAAGTTGTCCCTGAATATTTAGATTAACACCTTCCTGCCATGAAGTCACCCTCAAAGCTCGACTGGTAACTTCAGTCGACACATAACTTTCTTCATTTCTTCCACAGATAATTCTCCATCATAACAGCAAACAAGGAAGGTGATAGCGGTAATGAAATTAGCTTTAGGAAAATTGCTGATGTCAAGCAAGACAAGAAGACATTCTTGCAGTAAAAAAAAAAACCTCTCCTGCAGCTGTCTGACATAATGCTTTCTAAGCTCTGGCTATAAGATAAAGGAAAGGCTCCAAAAAAACCTAACAGGTACAGATAAACTGCAAAAGTGCACATTTATATGTACATACATTATGTGTATGTAAAACAGATCCTTATTTCATATATAGGGAAGTATTATAGAATGTATTATGCCCATAGGGTAACTTCAAATCTCCAATTAGATAAAAACATCTTTCAC
Organism: Alectoris magna; assembly: GCA_030625065.1. Lineage (NCBI taxonomy): Eukaryota > Metazoa > Chordata > Aves > Galliformes > Phasianidae > Alectoris > Alectoris magna. Next base: position 71,223,730 of record CM060560.1, read on the forward strand.
TAAGCCAACCATCCATTGCCTTGCTTCTAGTAAATCCTTCCTTTGGAAAAAAAAATCATATAAGATATCTTCATATGCAGTGAACTTGTGTGGATTCAGTAAGGCTAGTGCTTAAACTGCTGAATTCCATGTGGAATTTGAAAACGTCAGCCCTTTCTGCCTGCAGGGCAATGGAAAGGAATCTGTCCATGGAAATAAAATAATTTCTGTGCAGTGTGGTTTAAAGATTCCTCTCTTCTCCCCATATTATAAAAGCTAATGTTAAGAACTACAAGATGAAAATCAGAAACAGTTCAGGCATTGCTTTCGGCTTTGCTGACTTACTGTTATCTTCCAAATCCATGCAAATTACTAAAACACAAGAAGTATTCAAGATTCTCTTGACTTATTCATAAGAGATAAGGGATACCAGATATGCACAAGTTCTCTTCATTTCTGAAGGAACTAGAGATCCTCAGGAAAAGAATTTTCCACAGAGATTTACAGTCTTTATCATTTTTTGTTGAACTTCTAGTGAAGGTCATGTTTGAAAGTAACTGTTAGTTTACTTGAAATTTTCAAGTTATCCATGTTGTCATTCGATTACAATGCCCCAGGAAAATAAATACATAAATAAATAAATCTAAATACGAAATCTTCCACTCAAATCTTGTGAGGATGATATGATCTAGCTCTGATAGGATTTGTGGAGTTTTACTTGGGCAAATCAAGTCTTGTAGAATTACAAGGGAAAAAAATACTCACCATAAATTAAGCAGAATAAAAATTTCTGTGTCTTTGCTATAATGATCCCCAGAGTCATCCTGGTATTGAACTTAGGTATGCTCATATACAAGGATTTTTCCAGCTACCATTTGTGACCAGTTGGAAGTGGATACCTATTAGCAATCATTAGCCTGCCTAAGGTTCTCTGCAAGCTAGAATGCAATATAATCTAAAAGTAAACATTTTCAGTAAATTTGAGAAATTGTTATGTTGTGATTTAACCTGGCAGGGAGCACAGCACCATGCAACCTCTTGCTCGCTCCCTCCTCTTCTATTCCCACTCCCAGTATTATGGGGGAGAGAATAAGGGAAAAAATAAGTAGAACTGATACGTTGAGATTTACAAAACAAGTGATGCACAATGCAATTGCTCACAACCTGCTGACCAGTGCCCAGACAGTCTCCAAGCAGAAGCTGCCCCACATTGGCCAAGTCCCCTCAGTTTTATAGTTTCTTCACGTGACATCGTATGGTGTGTTATATACCCTTGGCCAGTTTAGGTCAGCTGGTCTGGTTCTGTCTCCTCCCAGCTCCTTGTGCCCCAGAAGCCCCTTCACTGGCAGAGCAGTATGTGAAGCTGAGAAACTCAAAAAGTCCTGTATGGCCCTCCAAAAGAACAACTGAAACACGGGTGTGTTGTCAGCACTGATTTTCTCCTAAAGCCAAAAACTACAGCATCATACCAGACACTGTGGAGAAAATCAACTCCATCCCAGCTGAAACCAGCACATTTCGAACTCTGATTTAGGGTATTTCTTACTATAGCAGCAAATCAAAATAGAAGTAAAGGTAGAAGCAAAGTTCAACAGCGTACCCTTGCAGCTCTTAACAATGCTGCATTCCACTAAAGACAATTATTTCTGGTATTTCCTGTGCAGTAGGTAATTCTCTGCTGCCTTTCCTCCACCCCTTTCTCAATCCAGGAAGAGCTCTTGAGAGTACACGTGCCTCAGCAAAGAGCCCCAAAAAGAGCTGTAGCTAAAAACAGTATGTTTGGAATGGGTATTTCTGACCCCTGAGCTCAAAGCATGTATCATAACCCTTCAAATGATATTTTATATTACATATATAAACCATTTGCAATACAACTTATGAGTTATACTTTTTTAAGCTCTATGTTTTTCTCATCTGGAATGTTCATGGAGATACAAATATATGTGCATACATTTATTTGTTCAGAATGAATGCAATGAAAATAATAATATTAAACTTTGATTACACTGGGAGTACAGCGCCACAGTGCTATTATCTGTGCAAAATTTTCCCTATTTATTTTCAAAATGTTACCATCTTTCAAAGCAGAAGTCAAAAGAAGGGAAACTACAGTGTTCCTACTAGCATGTATTAGTTTTCTAAGCCTCAGATGAGGAGAAAGAGTAATTGACCTTAATGGAAAGCTTTCAGCTGTTCAGTTTTGGGAGCGGTTCTACATATTAGATGTAACTTTAAGGATAATTCTATTCCTGCTCAATAATTTTGTAAAATTACTTAATCACATTCTAGTCACTTCTGTTTCTGCTATAGTATTTTGTTTACTGTGCCACTTAAATTTCACAGGATCACAGGAAAATACAGACAGGAAGGTTGACAGTCCAACTCCCTGTCCAAAGTAGAACCAGCCCTGATGCCAGCTCAGTCTGCTCAGGGTCTGATATACACAGGATTTAAACTTCTCCAAGGATGTAGACAGCACAGCCCCTAAGGATGATCTGCTCCAGTGCCTCACTGTCCTCATGGGAAAACTGTCTCTCATTATACTTAGCCTGAACCACTCTTATACATGCCCATAAATGGCCAGTCTGATAAGAAAAGCTTTAAACAAGATATAAATTGACAAAAATATTCTAGATAATTAATCTGAGGTAGTGTTAACATATTTCCTAGCTTCTCCAGCTTTAAGCAAATACGGAACTCATTTTTCCTACGTATGTATGGCATGACTAAGTTAAATGCTTAGCCTCAACTAATCTACATTGCATGCACAGTGATGGGCTTTAGACACTTAAAGACAAGTGGGATTCAAAAAGGTCTTGGACAGTCATAGTAAAATATCCATTTAATGGTGGTGATAAGAAAGACAAAAAAAAAACATAATTACAGTAGAACTTGAAAATTAGATGTAATTCTGTTGCTGTCTATATGATTCATGCATATTATTGTCATTCATGCACTTACTACATGCAGTTCTGATCATTCAATCTAAAAACCATCCACTAGGGAAAAAAGCAACAAAACATATTTAGTGAAACAGAAGAAAGGATTGCTTGGAAAATATATGAACATGGATTAAACCTATAAAATCAGGATGATAAAGAGAAAGTGAAAAAAAATTATCACTCATTGTTTCTCAAAAAAAACCATGAAAAATATTCTTGAAATGTCAGCAACTTGAAAGCAAAAAGAACTGTGTTTTTTTTCATCTGGTGCATGTAAGTAATAGAACACACCAATATAGCAGAGACCAAAAATATAAATGAGTTCCAAAGTTATCTAGGACAAAACTACAGAGAAGACATTTAACAGAAATGTGAAATACTTCACTGACATATTAAATGCTGATTTAGGAAACAATTAAACTACCAATTGCTGGAACATGAGAGGTTATGCTAGGGAAAGGATCACTGTATTTGTCATTTTTCCCCTAAGAATCCTTTATCAGCCATTAACAGAGACAAGATGAAGTACATGAACTCATCTGAGCATGTTATTACGTTCCTGCTGTATATTTTTCCAGGATATCTATTTACCAGTAGAACTGCAGATCAAAATACACCTACATAGAAAAATGCCAGATTTATTTCAACCTTGCTTTCCCCCATAATTCATTTACAATTTTTCTTGACATTTTCCACCAAACTCTACAATGATGTCAACAAAACTGTAGAAACCAATGAGCAGGGGGTAGGGAATCATATGTGTATTTACTGGCACCAGAATGATAGCTAAAATCTGCTTCTGACATTGCTCAATGATGCTCAAAACTGTAAAAATATACCATACTTGTTTTACTGAAATGCTTCATGCTGCTGTGAGAAGCTTTTTACTAAAGTAGTATTGTTCAACATCTCTTCACAACATCATTTTGAAACATCATTCACTTCTGGACTCTACTGCCACCTGCAAACATTTGTTTCTAACTACTCACTACCTTTAACCTATGTGGAATAAAGAACTGACCCACATTGTCGAAACCACCCTACATGAACCACCATTTTCTAACTTCCCTGTAAGTAGTATCTCATAAGGAATCTATCACTGATAGTGAAATAATCTTTGAAAAGATTTGTATATACTAAGGGGAAAGTTCAGAACTTTCCTTCATTATAATCTCCTTTGTGAAAGATATTCACATCCATTATTCACAGAACCATAGAATCATTAAAGGTGGAAAGACAACTAAGATCATCTTGTCCAACCATCAACCCACCACCACCACTAATCCATGTCACTCAATGCAAAATCTACTGTTTTCTTGAAAGCCTCCAGGGGTAATGACTCTGCCACCTCCCTGAACAGCCTGTTCCAGTGCATTACCACTCTTTCTGAGAAGTCTTTCCCAATATCCAAACAACCTCTCCTGGTACAACTTAAAGCCATTGTCTCTTGCTCTAACTACTTACAAGATTTTGTACATCCTGCATTATTGGTAGCTAACTAAACTAAGCTTAATCCCATGGCATCATATATGTGAATGTGACATATCCAGAAAAGGGAAAGAATGGAAAAAGGGAAAAGGGGAAGAAAGGAAGGGCAGGGCAGGGCAGGGCAGAGAAGAGAAGAGAAGAGAAGAGAAGAGAAGAGAAGAGAAGAGAAGAGAAGAGAAGAGAAGAGAAGAGAAGAGAAGAGAAGAGAAGAGAAGAGAAGAATGCACTATGCAATTGCTCAGCACCAGCTGACCAATGCCAAGGCAGTGACAACCACCCATCCAGGCCAGTTCCCCTTAGTTTTACAGTTTTTCATTGGCCAGCTTAGGTCAGCTGTCCTAGCTGTGTCCCCTTCCATCTCCTTGTGCACCTGCAGCCTCCTCACGGGCAGGACAGTAAGAGAAGTTGAAATATCCTTGACTTAGTGTAAGCACTTCTCAGCAACAGCTAAAACATTGGTATGTTATCAACCCTATTCTCACCCTAAATACAAAACACAGAACTATATCAGCTAATAGGAAGAAAATTAGCTCTATCCCAGATGACACGAGGACAAAATATCACAGCAGTAAGTGTTACATTGGCTTGGTATTATCCGTGTTTGCTATTATCAGGGCATATTATTCAAGGAATATGATAAACAAGTTAACGTTTTTTCTTTTGATGTAGGAGTTAAAAGACTACTTATACTTTTCTCATATTTGTCATTTAAAAAAAAATTGACTGTTCCAAAGGATTCTGTTTTCTGTTTGGAACTGATGTTGCATGGTTTTTGCTTGGGTTCTTATCTAAATATTCAGAGTCTAGCAGTCTTAAATTTGAATGTGATTTTTAATCTGTCAGAAATCATTAAAAAAAAAAAAAAAAAGCAACGGGGAACAAGTTAGTAATATTGTCACATAATATGTGTCAATAAATGCAGTTTTCTATTTGGGCTGGGGGAAAAAAAAAAAAAAAAAAAAAGCATTTTTGTGGAATTTTCAACCATTAACCTGGTATTCCAAACCTCTGAGGAAGTTGGGATACATGCATGTCACGTATCCGACCTTCAGATCTATTTTGACTTTGAGGAGGAATACATGAATACTTCTTTGCTGCACTGGAGTCAATTCAGGCATTTCTATTCAAAGTCCAAGCTAATATCTGATCTTTAGCTACTGCCAGAGGGTAGTGTGAAACCAGAGTGTAGGTCAAATATGGGAAGGTGCACATTCACCGAGCTGCCTGATGCTTTTAGCTTAAGAGTTACGATACTTAAAGACTATATTCTTTTTCTCATGACTGTCTTAGGACTAATTTAGTACTGCTTTTAATGACAACAGTTTCAGATGAACTATTTTTCTTGTAGTCATAGCTCAAGTCCAGGTTGTGCTTCAAAAGCAAAAGAATCCCTGTTAAGTTACAAAAAGCTGTGAAATATAATTAGAATCAGATGAAAGCTCTACTCAGAAAGACTTAACCTAGAGTTTTGGAATTATTATCTTTGTTTGGTAGATTTACTTTCCTTCTAAATTCAAGAAGAGCGTAAGTCTTCTAACATATCTTCTCAAATAGCAGCACAGAATTTGCTGAAAGAGTTTCTCCAACCTTAATAGTGCCTTGCTCTGGTACCTTTATACCTGGGGAGGCAAGGATCAAATCATCCTCTTTTGCATTTATTTCTCTCCAAAGATGTAGATTTTCAAGACGGGAAGCTCTGTTAGACACTTTTTCTGCAGTCATGGGATATCCTTTAACTGTTGTCCCCATTAGATCGTTAATTCTGAGATAACTGTTTTCTTACTTTTTGCAATTATTTTGCTGCTGTGGTTCACATGAGGGCTTAAGAATGGTATTGCCTCTCATGCTACTTACTGCTGAGAACCATGAATGCTTCACAAATATCAATCAACACAATACGTCTACAAAATAAATCGGCTTCATCCACAGAACACACTTGCAGAGAGAAAATGATTAAGCCCAGGCCAGAAGTTATTTCCAAGAGGCTAAAAACACCAAATTTCTGACCATTAGATGCTTATATATCTTGACCCAAAGAATCATTTTCTGCTTTTTTTTTAACAAACAAACAAACAAACAAACAAACAAAACCCACCTTTTTGTCTTGATACACTGCCTGTATTAGGGATTACTGACTTTACAAGAAAAATGGCAGGAACTGAGTTTTTGGAACTAGTAGGAATACAATCACAGTCTCCCATTATATTAGAAAGATATTTTGCTTTCAGAAGCACCAGGAGAGCTTCTGAAATGCATTCAGAGACCTTTTGTTAACAGAAGGAGATACAGCTATTAATTATGAAATTCAAAATAAAAATTCTACTACGTGTATTATATACACTGAGGAATTTGACCCAACATGCAATATATCTCTTACAATACCAAACTGAATATTTCACTATTATTTGGCATTCTATGTGTATATGTTGAATTTTTTTTTAATGTTCTGGATTTCAGAAATTCTCTTGGGTATACTTGGAAATAGGAATTCATATCTGGGCCTTCTTGGAGATCAGGTTAGAATGAATGATAAAAATGAAGGTGAATGTTGTCCAACTGTGTTTCTCACATTACTGGTACCATACTAACTGTGGCCTTATATTTTAATGATGCTAATACAGATGTGCACAATTAATAGCTAAATATTTTTATCCTGACAGATACCTTTGTGAAAACAACTAACAACTTAAACATCTTGAATTCATTCTGAATTCCTTCTTCTGTTTTCTTGCTTTCAGTAAAGGTTTTACAGCTCTCAGCAACTCACATTGATAGAAAGCTGTGAGAATTAATACAGGCTGGCTGGGCTTAAAGTCATGATTGCAGTCAAAACCAAGTTTGTGAATGGTGGGTTGTAGGAGGTGAGCTCATTTCCCCTCCCCAGCTCAGAAGGCTGGTACCCATTATATATTTGATTTTCAAAATTCACAGAAATAAGCATCAATAGAAATGTACTCATGAAAACAAACAAACAAAGAAATAGAATAACCCTCACCCCATATTTAGTGAGAAGACAACTTTTTATACTAGCTTTTGGAGGAAAAAATACAAAAAATAATCAAATAAACAAGCAAAAAAACCCCAAACAGTACATTCAGGTAAGCAACATCCTTGAAGAATTTAATCCTCCATGCTGCTGTAGTGCAGCACAAGCCAAGGAGTGATATTAGAAATTTCCTCACACTTACTCATTAATATACTTCAACTGAGCTTTGATATGGTTGAATTGATTCCTACTGCAAAATTCATGTAAATGTTAAGGATTTCTTTTCAGCTATTCAGCTGCATCACTCTGGTGAACATAGCAATATAACCAGAAATGGCTTCTAAAGTGCCTTTTGTCTGCAAGCAGTTTTTTTTAGAACTATGGGTGACTGGCTGTTGTTTTCCTTCCAACTTTTGCATAACTTACCTCATTATCAATATTTGCTCTTCTCATCTTCAACTTCTCATATATTATCTCTGTCTTTGTGTCATCAATTAGAGATAAAATCAGACCTTTGTTACACAGCTGGAGGGTCCTTTACAGCTCCTTCAACCCAAAATAAAATTTGCTTCATCATTGTTACTTCCCTTTTTTTTTAAAGATCTCCCCTCAGCCATTTCGATATTTTAAAAATGCACATTTTAAGGGATTTTTGTCCTCTGCAACTGGTAAGAAAAAAGGGTTCTTTGAAATAGTGAAATGAAATGCTCATTTAATTTTTATATCTGTTCCATCAGATTTCTGCCTATAATAATTACGAAATCCAATTTATCAATGTGATTAGCATGATTGTTCTAAATAGTTTTTTCAGGGGATTTACCATATATTTGAAAAAAAAAATCCAACATACATAGATATTTCTGAAGAAAAATACTGGATTCCTTACATTATCAAATCTTCAGAGAAAGGGTTTTATTTTATAAAGCATCATTTATCTCTATGATGCCATCAAAGTAATGAATAGTAATTACGGAATACGTAAAAAATGAGAAAATGTTTTCTTCTTTTCTGAATATCATAATATATTTAGCCTCCAGATATCCCTAAGAAAACAGCATCTCATCAAGGGCAACTAATGTTATTAATCAAAGGGGCTATTTATGACATGTGAATAAATGGCTTTCACTTTACACACAAGGACAATATAGATGATCTGGAGATAGCAGTTGTTTATCACATTGATTTATTTTTGTTATCATAATGCCATTACCTTGCCACTGATTCACTGAATGCAAACCGCTTATGGTTTCAAGGCTTATTCTGGTGACAAAATATGAAACGAGAGGCTTATGAATATTCAGAGGCTTTCCCCATGGCACTAACTCAAGTCTATTTATAGATGTGATTTATTGAGCTTATGAGCACAGCTAGAATTTGAGTTGAACATTAACAGTCGTTTTATGCATGACATGACAGTTTATAGTTCACAGCATCTCTGTATTACAATTACCGGTAAATATAAATGATAGGGGTTTTTTTAATCCATTAGTTTAAGATAAAAATCATAATTCCAGTCCTGCTAGCTTACTTCTCCTGTACAATTCAGGTAAGTGGGAGGGAGGAGAAAAGAGCACTGGGGAGAATTCACTCCAGCTTATCAATGGGAGATGCATGAAATCTTCTGGCTCATGGGCAATTTGAGAGTAGTTTCACATCCAGCTGCCGTGTTCACCACTAGCTGGACAGAATGAAAATGTAAGTGCTGACTTCAGACAGGTCTAATTTCCACACTTCAAGCTTTGTACATCCCACTACTCATCAGAGTTTGTGTCTTGGTAACAATGACAATTCTTCTGAATACCCATGGCACCCAGACCTCTTTTGTTTGACTGACCACCACAGCTAGCAGGGGGGTCAGTGGCTGCCCACATGTGGGAGAGAAGGGAATTGGGACAGAGCAGCACAACGACAAGAAAGAGTCAGCAATATCTCTGGGAGTGCCTGCTCCAGAACAGTAGAGATCATTGATTTCTACTGGGACAAGGAAGCAGGAAAAATAGGAACAGCTTGGGAAATAGATTCTGTAATTAATGAGTAGTTATGAGTACAGTACAGCAACCAAATGCAAGGGAATTTTATGACAGGAATGAGTTTCACCTACTGTAGGAAGAAAAGACAAAGGTGGTCTGTCACCTCCATAGAGAATGGAGTTTGATACCTAACTAGGGATGCATTTGGCTTTTTTGGATGGGGCTCTTATTTCCACAGCTGGAAAATAAAAAATAAACAGGCAATAAAGGAGTTTCCCCAGTAGCTATTTCGCTCATACTCTCATTTATTACCATATCTACCCATAGGAAGAGGGATTAGTAGGTCCTTCTCTTCTACAGTTAGTATTTTCATTTTTGCATTTTGGCTGACATTTGTGAAGAATTTTCTCCTCTTCATAAGTGTAGTCATTCTCCGCTTTCTGAGAGATAGCTTGGAACTTGGTCTTCACATCTCTTCCCTCTGAAAATGTTATTTTAGGCCCCTTAGGCACTCAGTTTAGTGCCTACTTTCTTCTCAAGGATATTGTCTAGATTTCTGCATTTTACTACAGGGTTTGAATTTATAAAATGTTCATAGCAAATGTATTTTTGATTGTAATCACAGAATGAAGCAGATGTTCCATAAACCTCCCTAAACTTGACATTACTACAGAACTTCACGGCTCAAGAGTTGATACAGCTTAATTTAGATTGCTTTTGAGAACCTGCCATGGTTGCTTTCCATCTTTGCAGTAGGACTGTGTAGAATGGGAACCCAACTATATAATATAGACTGTGCATTTAATATGTTCTAAGCTGAATGAACATGGAAACCGTACATCCTGGAGGATACCAATACGTCTCAACAACATCTGTATCCAAATGAAAAATTATTTATTATCTTGCAAAAAGAGTTAGAAGCTCTGTCTAATCTGAAGATTCGCAGTAACGCACATAAACTGAAAACAAGAAGCAAAACACAGTTTTCATGAGCCTACCTCCTCACTAGGTTCTCTTTTCATGTCATGAGATATTTGAAATTAAACTCTAAGCAAGTGGCCAAGTTAGGTCATCAAAAAATCACAGCTGATTGTAAAGTCTATAACCACAGCTGACATATTTTTTTTTCAGAGAAATAAAAATGGAAATAGTAGAAATAGTTTTTCCTCTGTGTATACAACCAGAGAGAGAAGTTCTAAAATTCTGTATATTTTAGCAACCATAGGTCTCAATAATTGGAGGCATCCAGACAGAACTCAGTGACTTCACTGGGCTTTATGACTTTTCATCATGAACTGCAACAGATTTCTCAGAGCTGCTTGAAATTTTGCATAACTCAACTTTTCATGTTCAGTAAAGTCAAGAAGTACGAAGTAAGAAAACTTAAAAAACTTCTTTGAATGGAAAAATCATTCTTAACTCTGGCAAAATGTAGTCATATTTCTACATTTAAATTGATGTGCATCCAATGACACTTTATTTTTAAGGAATCATTACTCATGTTAGAAAATGAATAGGATGATTGGGCTGGATAAGTGATTTGGCAAGTAAGGCTGTATTGAGAGTTAAAACATCATTGATCATTGATTCTGTGCTTGTATAACTGTAAAAACGGAAGCAATTCTATTGAACATCATTTCAAGAGCATGCATGGCAGAAATAAGCCTCCTGCTTAGTTTTAATGACTTATTGACTCATCACAAGTAAATAATAACTACAGAGAGTGTTAAATGTTCATTTATAGATGCTGAGAAAAGAGTTTCTAATTGTGTCCTCTTCCTGGCCTTTAACCTTTAAGTTTTATGGTGTTATTCCTTACTGGTAGCCATGATGTCAAGCTTTTTGTGGTTTCATACCACTAAATGTCATGAAAGACACTGAGAGGCAGATGATTGATTTTATTTCTAAATCATATTTGTAATTGCATCAAAAATAATTTTTCATTCTTTCCAAAACATATTTCACATTCATTCTCTTCTATACTACTTTTCTTTAAATATGATCTAGATTCACAGCCCCTGCACAGGGACGTGTTGAAACAGATAATTTTCTATCCTTAGAAAATTAAAATCCCACTAATATACCTTATGATTGTGCAGCACAGATCCCATCTGTTCTGTGAACGTGGAAGGGATCAGGCCTTTATCTCCTCTCTCACCATTTCCCTTTTTATTTTTTTCCCCTCTGGTTTGGCTTTTGTCTACAGGAGTGTTAATTGCCAACTGCTATCTAGTGCAACCTCTGCTGACACTGAGCGGAAGTCTTCAAAAATAATTAGCTAAGGAGTGGAAGTGACACAGAGAGATGCTAACTTCAAGGTTTATTTAAAGTGTTTGAGGTGAGAAGATTTCTATGTTTCTATGGAGGAAGAAGAATGCCTCTGAGTACTGTGATTCCTTGGTTCCTTCTATTTTGGTGCTGTTCTCCGAACATGATGTCTGAAGTGAGTCAGTTCCTGAGAGCATAATAATATTGCTCACAGACAAAAAGAGGAAGCAATAACCATTGTGAATAGACATTCCTCAGTTAGCAACCTTAAAGTTAATCAACAACTAAAGCTGCAGATCAAAAGAAAAACAGACATAGTGCTGTAATAGTCATATTATTTAGAGTTTGCCACATATTCTACTGTCAGCTAGATAGGTCTGTATCCAAACAAGAAGACTCAAGTACAATAACTACTCAAGAAGCATTTTATTTCCCCAAAGAGATAGATAATAAAAAGACACCATTTCAGCAAACATCACTTAATCATTTGGGATTCTGGGGGAAAAAAATGGCTGACCCATGCAACTAATAGTTCTAGAAGTAATTCATGACTAGCAACTGGAATCAGAGCTACAGGACAATAGCTGAGATTAATTTTAGTTTTCATGCTAGTAACTAAATGCTTTGGAGAAGCGGGGCAGAAAATATGCCAAATGGGAAGAGATGGGGATAGGATGGCAAAATCCTGATGAGGGAGCAAGGTTAGATACAGCTCCATCTCAATGCCCTGTCAGTAATACTAGAAATTTATCTGAATCTTCTACACGATTTCTGGTAAATCTGGCCTTGAAATGGAGTGTTCTCCATGTACCATAACTGAAATAACAGAGACATGATTATGCCAAAAATCTTAAATTAAAACAATCTTTTTGCAAGATATCAAAGAAACAGGTAACTCAGAGAATGTAGCTGTTAATAAATGGTGTTAATGCAGTGCAAAATGACAAAAATAAAAAGAAATGTTTTGGAAAGCTCAAGGAAGCACCAGATGCAAAGATAAAGCAGCGCCCAAATAGGAAACAGCATGACAAATAGACAGTGGGACATCAGTGAATGCACAGGATGACAGAGGCATCATCAGCATTGTGGAAAAGAAAAAAGCAAAACTAAAAAGTCAGAAAAAGTAAAATCATGTAGATCAAACATCATAAAGACATTTAAAAGCAGACTACCAATGGAAAATATTTAGGATTAATATTCATTACTATAGCTAAACTAACACTGAATACGTGAACTTTATGACACTGGATATGGGACAAGAAAATTTCTACAAATAGCTGCAAAATCTGAAGTGTATTTAAATATATATATATATATATTGACAGCAAGACTTTGATAGTATGTGTTCTGACAGCACGTAACAAATCCTTACAGTAAAGCTGATAGAAATGACAAAACATTCCGAAGGACTGGGAGGTGTTCAGACATTGTACTGGGCAGAGAAGTTTGAGGACTGCAGTCCCTGCCTCAGAGAGCTTTTGTCAGACTGGGAGCTCTGTTAGACTGGCTGCCTGGCTGCTTCTCTTGGTACTCTCAGATCCTAATTCTTAGTAACGCCTGTGGAAATTTGGAAAGAAAAGGAAAGAAGAGGGATCAGAGAAATCAAAAAAGCAGTGCTGAAGTTGGAGAAACCAGAATTTGGGTAAATGACACAGTAGCTATTCAGAAACACAGAACTAAAATGATTAATGCTACCAAACACCAAAAAGTGGAAGGAAGACCACACTTCAGAAGACCTCCTGCAGAAAGACTGACTTTGGCAAGTTATATTGCATGAGAAATCCAATTACCTTGTTGAACACTGCAGAGTAAATACTAGTGTTCAGGGTGAAAAAAAAAAATGTGAGAGAAAATGTTATGTGAAAATCATTAACACCGTTGGTATAAATGCATATTTGTATTAATGATCAGTGAGTGTTCCACTGCCTCTAAGAAATATTCAGGCAAAGACATAACAAAACCATAGCAGATAAGAGGTACAACCTCCCCAGTCATTTAAAAGGAATCTGAGGACAAAATCTAAAATAAAATACAAATAGGCTGGAACTGTATTTAACCAAAGTATCATATTTGGGACTCTTGTTAATCTCCTGCTGTAACATGAACCTAAAAATAAAAACAAACACAATCAAATTGTGAAGTAAATCCAGTGATAACACTTCTCATGTGCATGCAAATGCTTTGAGACGTACCAGACAAATAAGCAAGAGCTGTGGCTGCCTGGCTTTTGAGCCAGACTCCATGAGTCTGGTTGCCAACTCTCCTGCCTCATGTTGTGTTGAGAATTGGTAGGCAAATTTGCAATGCAATGGCAGTGAGTCCATGCTTGGGGCTTTGCCTTAATGAGGGGAACAGCTGGCACCTTTCGTTTGAAGGTCTGTGTGGCAAGCTAAACAGAAATACACACAAACGGAAACAGAACATCAGGCAATTATACTTGTGTTTAGGGATAGGAAATAGAAAACAAGAACAAACTATCAAAAGATATTTTAAGGGATACTCCCAAACAATTTTAAAACATACTAGTGAAGAAAGGGTGCTACCAGTAAGATCATTAATTTCCTTTGTGAAGCAGTCCTGAAGTACAGGGCTTTTGAATGGGTTGATCCTCATGCAAATTAGAATAGAGAAATATGGAAAAGCTAGTAGCAAGGTAACACCGTACCAGTTCCAAAACAAGGATTTAAACAGCAACACTACCACAACAGAAACAATTAAAAACAAAATCCCAACTAGCTTAAGGCACATACCTGCTATTCTCTCAGAGGAACCAGGCATCATGGCCAAAGCCTCACTCTATGTCTGCTACTGCCCCAAGAATATATTGAATCTCCACTGAAATTGAAACCTCTGTCCAGAAAACTAGTGACATCTCTGGCTTGTCACTATGACTGGGGAGGTATGGAGAATAACTCCTTGTTCGCACACTGGATCCCCCATTTCAAATCTGAGCTCCTTTAGAAAAAATCACACATGCAAAACCATGAAATTTTCGTAGGAAAAATTCTCTTAAAAGAGATTTCATTTTTCTTTTTGGTGGGACTACTCAGTTTAATTTAAACTGAAGAGTTTAATGGGATCGTTTCAAATAAAAAATTGAACCAAAAAATCTTTCTTTCTCTTTCTCTCTCTCTCCCCCACATATATGCTTATTCTCATTTCTCATTACGCACCTTTTTTTTTTTCTCAGTTTCCTTCCATTGGAAAAAAATATCTGATGAAAACAGCATGGTTTCAAAATTCCCGTAATTTCAGAGGAATACTGCTCTCAATTGTGTTCATGTTGAAATGGCTCTAACAAATTCAAGTACATGAATCCAGAAAGCTGATGAATAATCATTGTACATAGACGAAACAATCTCTTTATTATAGACTACTGTTTAAATTTCTGGGAACCAGGCAGTCTCCCAGACACTACCACAGTGATCATTTCTGGACTCAGCAATGAAACATTCAAGGCACACGGTGCCAAACTGCACAGTTTTTATTTGCGAATTTTAATTGAAGTAAGTCTGTGCAGCTTGCCTAAGAGAGGAACTCCCTCCACATCACAGCAGATGACAGGCAGTCTCATGGCTGCACTCAGAAACAGCTGAACAAATCAAGCTATTAAACTGAAAGATAAATAAATAACTAAATAAAACAATGAAAATAAAATACATTTTCTCTGATTAAATTGCCCTCTCAGTGAGAGTCTTAACAGCACTTCTGGGCAGTGTTAGATGTTAGATTGTGAGCCGACCTTAGCATGATCAAATATCACTGTGCTACGGACACATGCAACAAAAAGATGTTCAAAACTCAAAGCCTGCTGTTAGCAATATATGTAAAAATCTGCCAAAAAACTAGTTTATTTATCTATTTTTTAATTATTTTTTTTTAAGAAAAACAGTATATTTGGAAGGAAGTAATGCATTAAATAGATAATAGTTACATAGTCATTCATATATCACAGCAGGAGATGGATATATATTATACCTAAATAACCATGATTTATTCATAGAAGAACCCTGAGAAAAAGAAATCTTAATTTTATATCTAGTTGTGTGTGTTAATTGCTGTTGAAAGAGGGAGAGAGAGGGAGTGAGGGGGAGAGAAAGTTTTCTGCAGGTTTATTGTAAAGTGGTACAACTTCTGAGCATAAACTGCATACATAAGCAGCTCATAAAACTCAAAATGATATTATTCATGTTGATGTCATGTCAATAAAATATTTGAAAGTAAGCTTTACAAGACAGCGTGATCTTAACGACATATAACATCAGACAAACCAATGGCCAACAATGATATAAAGAAGCTGTGAGTTTTGTTTGGAGAGTGCTTTCTGTTGTGCAAGGTGTATTGACTCCTGTGTTTCTGGACGAGCAGAATCCTAGAATCATAGAATTACTCAGGTTGGAAAAGACCTCAAAGATCATCAGGTCCAACCGCAGCCTAACCATAGTGCCCTAATAGCCCTCTGCTAAATCATATCTCTGAGTACCACATACGAACAGCTCTTAAGCACATCCAGGGACGGTGACTCAACCACCTCCCTGGGGAGCCTATTCCAGTGTTTAACTACCCCTTCTGTAAAGAAGTGTTTCCTAACGTCCAACATAAACTTACCTTGGCGCAACTTGAGGCCATTTCCCCTCGTCCTGTCACCCATCATCAGTGAGAAGAAACCAGCCCCGCTCTCACTGTAAGTACCTTTCAGGTATTGGAAGTGAGCAATAAGGTCTCCCCTCAGCCTCCTTTTCCCCAGACTAAACAGCCCCAGTTCCCTCAGCCTCTCCTCATAGGGCTGATTTTCCACGCCCTTCACTAGCCTCGTTACCCTTCTCTGGACCTGCTCCAGTACCTCCATATTCTTTTTGTACTGAGGTGCCCAAAACTGAACACAGTACTCGACGTGAGGCCTCACCAATGCCGAGTACAGGGTCAGGATGACTTCCCAAGTCCTGCTCACCACCCCATTCCTGATACAAGCCACGATGCCATTGGCCTTCTTGGCCGCCTGGGCACACTGCTGGCTCATATTCAGCCGACTGTCCATCAGCACACCAAGGTCCCTTTCCATCAGGCAGCTTTCCAGCCAACTGGATTCAACTCCCTTGACCACAACTCTTTGGGCCCTGCCATCCAGCCAGTGCTTCACCCAGCAGGGATATGGGGAAGCAGGGAATGAGAGTTTCCTCTTGTAAACCTTGGCACTGAGGAACACTGCAGGAACGACACGTTGCAGCATATGCTCTTCCAACAGCAACTATCAAATTTTGTTCATGATACTCAGAAACAAAACACGATAACTTATCGAGATGAACAGGATGGCTCCTACAGAAAAAAAATTGCTGACCCTAGTACTACTTATAATATTAATAGAATAAATTCAGTGCCAGCAAAAGGCACATTTACAGAGACAGGTATGCAGACAGGACCAAGCATACTATACAAGACACAAACTCTGTTCAATTACTGTTTATTCTTGTCTAACTTCATCACTCCCAATGAGGAACTTGGGTGTACCTGCACACATCCGTATGGACACATAACAAAGAAATAGGCAGTGACTACACATTTGTCACAAAACTCAATTTTCTTCTTTACCTCCTCCCGTAGAGTAGCACTAGTAAGAAACTTAAGGAGCTTGTTAACTGCACATGAATTTATTTCCATAGAATACTCTGAACTGATTTCTTCAGCCTCTTATCATCTCTTGTGCATTCCTGAGCCCTTCAGAACACACAGACTAGCCCCAAGGACCTGTGAGCCCCACCTCTAAATACTCTGAACATCAGCACAGCTCTCCTGCACAAGAATGATGCAAAATACTGCACTGAGCTCAGTGTAAGAGCAAGGTGAATAACATAAGCAAGTGTAAGAGCAGGATGAGGAAAAGAGAAGCACTGGTAAATTATTCATTCTACTGGATGGAAAAGTCAAGTGCATTGCTTGCCTAGTTCCCTATCCTTTAAAAGTGAAAGACTGTCCCATTAAAATAGGAAAGGTCTGAAGAACACAAGATGCATGTTTATGGATAGTTCTGTGCGTTATTCCAAATATTCTGAAAAGCATTATGCAGCCAAAAGTTAGTGCTACTCCTCCTCATTTTATTTCAAGTTTATTTGTCAAGAATTCAGGATGGATTTTATTTTAATGCAGCAATGAAGTGCCAACACTGCATCAGATCAAAGAGAAAGCTTACTTTAAATGAGAGAGTTAATACTATTTTGTTCCTGTGTTCCCACAGACTGGAAACTTGTTAATGTATATGGTAATGGAAGAAAATAATTTAAAAGCTTTTCTATGTATGCATGCATACACCAATAATATTTCTGTAATTACTATGTTAGGCCCTGTAACTTTATAAACATATCATCATCCTACTTTCTGCTAGGGTCCAGATAAAACCTGTTGCCTCACAGATCAAAGGTATTGCAGAGTTTAAAATAAATTAAATCACATTGTCTACTAAGGAAGAAAGGATACACTTAGGAGAAGATGATGGGAAAGAATAGTTCATTTCTCTTTGCTATCAGATATTAGCTGCAGCAGTGAGATTATTGAGCTATGTATGCAAATGAATTGCCCTGTTTTGAAACTTGGTGAATTCCAGTGTTCATTCTGTAGAACTTGTGTGTATATTTGAAGTGTTGGATTTTTATGTATCTCAAGACATGGATCAATAGTTACAATCCTTCCCTCCACATTAGAAATCTAAAGCAAATAGACGTACTTCACAGTTCAGGATGCAATCGGGCACAGTAATTAGACTCACCATATTGACAGAAGTACGGAGTAAAGCAAAATATGATATAAAATATTGCACTAAAAATTTGGAGCAATTCCTATGGATCTCTATAAGTGTACATGGCACTAACATAGAAAAGCAAGCAACAGTGTAAAAAAAAAAAAAAAAGTAAATAAATGAAAAAGATTTTAAAACCTAAGTAACAGTGTAAGATTCCTTCTTTTTGCTTTAGGTTGTTTTTTTTGTTGTTGTTGTTTTTTTCTGGAGAAGCAAAAAAACTATATTCTATAGCACCTATGTAAGGTGGATGCTATGACTTCTACATTGAAAAAAAAAAATTAGTAGCAGTGGCCAAAACTTTTTCCCATGCTGCGTGGTACTTAGACTATTGAGAGATGAGTAAAGGGAATTCATGTTCTCCCGCCAAATGAGAGATCCAAATGTCTCCCTGAGAATTGGTAATCATCCTTTCTGTGGGGGCTCAGCAGCTCTTGTACTTTGTGCAAATTCACTGGTGGTTTCAAAGGCCAGGTCCTATGCCCAGGGTCAGAGTTAGGACCTTGGAATTTGGTCCCTAAGCCTCACCCATCTGTCACATCTCTTTCTCCTACTGCACTTGATTCTTTAATCTTTATAAAAGTTATTTAAGGTATTTACATGTCATTCACACCTTAGGTAGTCATTTAAATGAGCAAAAAGGTGTAGGTGTGAGAGAAGGGATAGACGAAGTAAGAAGGAAACCCAAGAATTCTCAAGACCCAAGGCCTGGACTTCATTACAAAAGGAAATACTGCTATTTGATTGGAAAATACATTGAATTATTTTTAAAAAATAAAGAATGCAATTATTCAGAGTTACATTACAGCCCATCCTGGAAACATGTGGAAAGACACGGCCTTTACATCCTTCATATTCAGTACTCATGATTCTGGACCTGCGGTACCAGAATCATCTCACCCCTATCTCAGGGACATCAGGGTAAATTAAGCAGCACTTTTTATTCATAAACCACAAGCTACTTACCTGGCTGAACCTGAACTAGTTCTGAAAGGAGACACTGTGTGGTCTCTGCTTATATGGCATGACTAATCTCTCTCCAGGACAGAACAAAAGTGATTTGACTGTTGTCAGCTTAAGTGTTTCCTTGTTTGTTAGGTTTCTACCGATCACATTACAAGGCGCATGCGAACTACTTTCTTAGCTGGAACAGATTTAGCTGAGTTGAAATGGGTCAGCAACCTTAGAAAAAGAACAACGTAGGAGAGAATGCTATAGATTTCCCCAAAGTGCTGAATAAGATTTTTATGACTTAAGCTCATATCTCATAGATTCAATGGGTTCTCATCCATTCAGCAAGTTTTCATCATACTGAGACTTCTGCCCTGTGTGATAATTGATCTGAGCAATCAATATCCCCTTTATGCTTGTGGGCTACAGCCCATAAATTTCTAGGCTGTGAGAGGTTGCATTTAAAAATGTAATGCAAGAGCAACTTCCTCTTCTTCCTAATCTGGATCAGAATAAAGTTACTGACCAAGAAGAAAACAGCTCAGCATCTTATTTAAAAGTTTCTTTTTAAAAAAATTGTTTTATTTTTTATTCAATATTTAAGAAGTAAATCTTTTTCCAGTTCTGCATTGAAAAGAATGCCATTATCAAAAATCAATTTTAGATCTCATAAGTTCATTAGCCTCACCAAAGACAGAAGAATCCTCTTCTTACATTCACTGTGAACTTAATTAATCTTATTCTGTCATGTGTTTGTTCAAAGCCTGGTAGAGTAGGTACAGTATATTCTAGGCAAGATAAGAAACAATCAAGCCAAGTTTGTTTCTTAATGGATTTGTCCATATGATCTCTACTACATTCAAAGTATTGTCCTCAAACATATTGTTTCTCTTTTCCGAGATGAGAAACAAATTGTTCCAATAGATTTGATGCAAGAGAGATTTTTACATTTTCCTATGGATTAGCCACACTTACAGGAAGGATTTAATTTAACTTGTACACTAAATCAGAGTTAATACCACTATGGTACCTTCCCAGAAATGCCATCATACAGAATCACACTTCCAGGAACAATATTGCAAAAACATGTCTACAACCCAGCTGTTCAGGAAGGATGCAGATCTAGATTCAGCCACTTCTCTTATCAAGGAAAAACTCAGCACTAAGGCGTCATGCTGAGCATCCGGCACTCAGAGCTCAGACATCTGCCAGCTTCCAGAGCTCCAGCAGGTCCTGCTCTGTTCTCCAGCCCTGCTTATGCTTAGCTGGAAATCCCTAGCCTATCTCTCAAAAAAACAAATCTAATTTGTGTAGGGCTTGGAGAAGGTGTCTGGGAAAAAAGGGATAAGCCTTTTATCTAGTCATCCTTGCAACTGCAGAAAAGCTCCACAGTATAAGCCAACAAATCCTGGAGTGGAAGATGGCTGTCTGCCCCGGGACCATGTCACTTCATGTGGAATCCAGTTCTAGTGGAGAAGATGGGATTTGGAGTTGCTCATGACAAATCTAGTCTGAGTAGGTGTGAACTTCAGACATGTATGTAATTTGCTAACTATATTTTTTATTGTATTTTGCATCATTGTATTTTGCATCTCAAGTGGAAAATGATGGCCAAGGAAGAACGTACGTTGACCCCATTGATTACAGAACAGTCAGTAATTAAGGGTAATTTCACTATGAAGCTTTCTTTAATGAAAAAGTGTATAATTTATTACTAGTTAACAGTAAACAACCTTGCGCTGTTTATACAGTTGTATATTTTGTCAGGTTATCACACCCCAAATTCTTTGACTGGATAACCTGAAAAATAATTTTGGCAGCTGCTTGTACACTGCTGTTCAGGCTGAAGAAGGTGCTGTAGCAAGTCCCATGGCACTTCTTTCTGTTTTGCGTTAAAATGTTTCCTTCCTACATCATTACGTATAAAAAGTAAAGATTTCAGGATATATACATATACTGCGTACGTGACATCAAAACTCACAACAGCATCATCACTACTTGGCAACTTGAATGTTTGTAGAAAGAAGTAGAAATGAGTTTTCTTTGAACGGTAGAACAATTCATCAAAATAACACCAATTTTCACACTTCAGTGATTAATACTAATGGAGAAAGTCACTCTGGAGTGACTCCCCTGTGAGATAATCAGCTTGGACCAGGCTGAACCAATTTAGAACAAACAAGATATGCCCCCACTCCTCTGATCATGAATTTATCTGCTCTTTCCCCAGCTGAAATAAATTAACAACTAAACCATGCACAGCCAATGTAGGTCACACGGTTGATGTACTACCTACTTCAGCCTCCTAAAAGAATTCATTTGTTAATACTTAGCAGCTGTGACAGTCCCCCTGCACTGGAGTCATCTGTCCAGAGCGTAACGTAACAAAACTGGCTGCTTCTTTCCAGCAGGAGCCATTCCCAAAAATTGGATGAACAGGTGTTCTTCACATCCCTGAGATCTGGCTCTGTGCTCTGAGATGCCATTTCATAGTCCAGCTGCACTGCTTGCTTCAGATACGCCAGGGCACAACAAAACGCTCTGTCATTATCATTTCTCCAACAGAGTGTGGGTGTAAATAATGTGCCCACATTAGTGAAGCTCAGGGGATCTCCATGGAAACATTTAATCGCTGACATTTAAGCTCCTGGTGCCGATGAGGGAAGCAGCTGACTCCTGACCTATTACTAATGGTTTATCGAGGTAGGAAGCAAGATTTTTTGCCTTGACCTGGCTAGAAATGATAGAGTGACAGCATACGATGTTGAATCTTTCCTCTCTTCCCTCTTTCCCCATCTGAGCATAGCTTGCACTTTTATGATCAAGCTTTTTCCTGGACTTTTCTCCATCATGTCATGTTGGGACTATGTGGCATGGATCTGACTGAGCAAATGTCAGCCTCCCAGTTCACCTTCCAAATGGGGGGTTTTAGTAACACAGTTGCAAAAAAAGTAAATCAAGGAAGGCCCTTAGAGCACATAAATAACAGAGGTCCGTGGAAGAAGTTATGCTTAGTTGTCACTGCAGTTCTCGCAGTTTCCTGAGTTTGTGCACCCACTGATCCACACAAATAGTTCCACTGGTACCTCTAATGAACACAAAACCTGTGCAAGCAAGGAATCAGCTTTCAACAGACACCGCTGTGTTCACTGTACTTTGTACAATTGTTGCCTCACCCCTGGGACCTCACATCTGTGCCAGAGACTGTGATGTTCTAGAAATTCAGACTGATCTAAACTTTTTACCCTTGAACAACTCTTCCTCACTCCTCACCGCCAGAGCACTTCCAGTGCACAAGTAGTGCCCTGGTCTGCAGCAACAGTCTGTGACCATCCCTCTCAGAGCAGCCCAGGCCCACCACCAACCAGAGAACTTTCCTCTGAGTTAGAAGTGATAGCTAAGCCTTAAAACAATTCCATAGGTGACTTTGTTTTGAACTGAGAAGCATCTCCAATAGCTCTCTGTTAGCCTGAGACCCAGTCTACCTACGTTACCCTGTTTCAATTGAGATGGTGGTGGTGTCCTGAAGGCAGACAAGTCTGATCAGCTGCACTCCATCCAGATGTTAATTAGTCACAGTTTCAGTCCCAGATTCAGGGCTTATTTTGTGTTGGCTCTGGCTTTGTTTTGTGCTTCATTAGAAAATGTGATCTGGCTTAAAGAAAACTCTTAAGTATCTGGCTTGTCTTGTGGGAAAAACCTCATCATTCTTTTTCTGTCTTTATTCCAGAATAATTCACGGGATTTGTTCTCACTAGGGTAACCATATATACCTCCCATTACATGTAACTGAATTAACTGGCTGCAGAAAAGATAGAAAGTCTTACATCCCGCATCATACAAATTAAATGCTGATGACTGCTTGGCCTGTGCACAATTAGATTAACTCCGTGTCATTCCTTGTAAAATGAAACACAGCATTCATGTTACACAACCCTCTATTACGTGTGCTGTCTCAGCTATTTTATTGTATTTATTTATGCACATGGTGGGGTAGAATTTGGAGATTTCTCGGTTTTCAAAGTTTTTCCTTACTACATTGTAGTCTTAAGGTCCAGTTAAGGCTGACTCCAAAACAATATTATTTTAAGACTATACTGGAACCATGGACTGATGGGGTTAGCTGTTAGGCTGTTTTCCTGCATCTGCTGCATACCCACAACCTACCTTGGGACAAGATGTTTTGTCTTGTGACTATGAAAGAAATTCCTCAGTATTGCAGAATAAGTATAACATAAAAACAATTGGGATTTTAGGTAGAAAATACTGTTTACTAGAGGACTACTACATTATCAGAAACTAATATCTTAGAATCACAGAATGGCTTAGGTTGGAAGGGATCTTAAAGATCAGTGAGCTCCATCTGCCCTGCTGTGGGCAGGGTTGCCCCGATCAGATCAGGCTGCCCTGGGCCCCATCCAACCTTGCCTTGAATGCTTCCTGGGATGGGGCACCCACAGCCTCTCTGGGCCGCCCATTCCAGTGCCTTACCACACCCTGAGTAAAGAATTTCTTAATGACATCCAACCTAAATTTCCCATCTTTTAGTTTAAAGCCATTCCCCCTTGTCCTACTGCTATTGGACCCTGTAAAAAGCCAGTCTCCCTCCCTGTAAGCTCTCCTCAAGATCCTGAAGGCCACAATGAGGTCTCTCCAGACCAAACAAGTCCAACCCCTCTGCCATTCCCCACAGGAGAGGTGCTGCAGCCCTCCCTGCTTCTTATCTTTGGGCACTCATATCTAGTTCAAAGAACTGCACTGCCAACTTGCACTGACAGTGCAATTGGTAGAAGGAAGATCTAAGAAATCCAAAGCCAGATAATTGAAGGTTTTGGCCTCATCTAGCATACATCCACTGAACGATCTTAACGCACACCATCTATGGATGGTATTTCTTTTAGTTCACGCTTTTAGACTTTTCACCCAAGCAAGCATTATTTTTTTTTTCATAAAAATTTGCTGTTTAACATAACACTGGAGGCCTCTAAATGCTTAGAATAGGCTGCCTTATCCACATAAAAGGTGTATAAACATGATCAAAGGAAGGGCTCTTCTGGCTGTCAAAAGATGAAAACATACAATCATGCTCATTAGCAGAACTTGACTATTTTGAGTAGGATATGCATACATTTTAACGTTGAAGGTCCTGACTTCAAATGCAGCTTGAAATGCAATCAGTCAGTGTCACTCGTATGTCACTTGCCTCAGATTTTACACCACATGGTTCTAAAGGACTTGCCTTCTGATCTTTCTGCGAGAGGTTTTTTTCAAAAGCACTGTGCATTTATTTGGAAGCCTCGCGCTTGTTCTGTTTTCTGATCTCATTACTGAGATGATTGATTTTGGATTTTTATTACTTTAAGAGTGTGGCCTTAGATTGGGATTTTTAAAATTGATTTATCTTTAATTGCTACCCCTTAGCAAACCCTCGAGAGTTTGAAGCTATAATCTTGTGTATTGAAACATTGTTTCTTGCATGCAGCAGAGGTAAGAAATAAATTTATTATCTAGCATCTGTACACTCTCTTAATCATCAGTGATAGCCATTATGTGGGATTGGTGTTGGGGTAGAAAGAGAAAGCTTGATAAATCAGAGATAAGCTCAGCATCGTGGCACCCAGAATGCTGAACTGTGCATTAGGAACGGAGAGCCATCTCTGTTTGAGTTTCCAGCTGTTATTAATACTGACGTGTTCAGAGATTTTGGCACACTCTGTTTTAACCTCCTGCAGTTTAAATACATTTAACATTCTCTCTCCCTCTTTCCCATAATGACTGTAATGTGTGATTTTGTTTTATCTTTGTAATCATATCCTTTTCCCTTTGAGAATCGGCTCAGCACAACACCCCAGATACAGGCACAGGAAGAGCAGGCTTATCTGTTTGTACAGTATGTGCCATTTCTTGTTACCATAGAGCTAATGCTACTTAATAACATTTAAATAAGAATTTATATTGTAAAATATAACTTAATCTGTTGTGACCTGATAAGACTAACTGCCATTTATTATTTGCAACATTGCCTGAGGATGTTTAAAAACAGGTACTGTAAAAAAAAAAAAAATTAAGGCAACATTTTCATAATAAGATACATTGGTTGCTGGGCTTGTCAGTAAGTACCCAGGCTCATGAGGATTTCAAACACATTTATTATGAATCAGACAGTGCTTTTTTCCTACCTACATTGTTTTCCATGGAGCCTCAACTGCCAAATTACTTTTCTATGTTAGTTAGGTGAACCCAGTCCTAAATCTCTTTTCATCTTGTATTCATTGTGGGACTATGCAAAAACTAGGATGAGGTACAAGTCAGAACAATATTTGCTGAATGAACATACAAGTTTTGGGGAGATATGATAGAATCATACTGTCCTTAGAGTTGGAAGGGACCTTTAAAGGTCCCTTTATTCTATTCTAATTCCCCTGCCATGAACAGGGACATGCTCAGCTAGATCAGGTTGCTCAGGGCTTGATCCAGCCTTAACTTGAAAGTCTCCAGGGAAGAAGCATCAACCACATCTCCAGGGAACCTGTTCCAGGCAGCCCTCACATTAAAAGGCTTTTTCCTTATGTCCAAACTAAAACTACCCTCTTTAAGCTTGAAACCATTTCCTCTTGTTCTATCACCACAGACCGTGCTAAAAAGTCTGTCCCCTTCTTTGCTGTAGATATATTTGAGGAAAGCCTAGAAATGATGCTTAAAGGGCTATAAAACACATACAGTTGTGAGTTCAGAACAGTAAACATTACGTCTGTTAATTGCAGTGGTGCAATGACTGGATAGGATTTACATCAGTTTGGACTGCCAGGTCTGTAGCCTTGGGAAAGGCTCCACGTAATAGTAACTGCAGTCAGTGACATTTTGCTACATTTAAGAATACTGTGGCATAAGCCATATTCAACTATAATTTTGTTTGTAATGGGAATTGCTCAAAGGGAGAATGAGGAATATCTGGAAATCAAAATGTAGAAGAAGGAAATAAGTTAAAAGCCATTGATACAATAAATGCCATAAAATAATGTGGCTTCTTTCCCTTTCTAGAAAATACAGATCTGTCCAAAGAAAATCAGTACGCATGAAAGGGAGTGATAGATCTGTGGAACGAGCCCAATTTCTAGAAATGAGAATACCTGTATTGCACTCAGAAATTCACCAATATGAGACCATGTAAAATATGTTTAACAAGTTTGATACCATGGTATACCTACAGCTAGATGTTGCTCCCATGCTACACATTACATCTGAAGGGATAGGCACTGCAGGAATAGGGCACATGGGCAGTAGGGAGGCTGACTGAAGGGCAGTTTTAGGAGAGCACACAGTCATCAGGAGGAAAAGCTGAAGTAAAGACTTGTTTTTAAATTCCACATTTTCTGATATCTGGATGCTGCAATCACGAATAATTTTTTTGTTCACATAAGATCCACAATCCAAAACCGATCTTACCAAAATAGCTGTCTAGACCCTTGTTCTGAAGAGCAGGGCAGGACTTCCTCTACTTCCCCTGTCTTCACAAAGGAGGAACCATTCTTTTTTTTTTTCTAATCCAGCTTCTCATCGTCTACTAAGGATCATCAGAGTGGTAGAAACTGGAAGGCTGAGATTCATTTCCCTTTTGAGAAAATGAGATTTCAGTTCCTCCTAGGTGCTTGGGATGACTTCAAAGGTGGCAGGACACTGCAACAAGAAATAAATCACTAAATATGTTTAAAAAGTTGGGTTTAAGAGGGAAGGGGCTCTGTAGGGTTGGAATTTGACCTTTAGCCCCTTGGGTCTATGATGCCCCCCACTAAAAGCGTATAGGGTTTCTTTGGCATAAGCCTGGTGTAACACACTAGTGCATTGGACCTTTGGTATTTGATGTTTACCAGGTGTGCCTGGATAAAGGACAATTTAACTTTTCCAGCAAACCAGTGCTACTGGCCCAATACCACTTTTTAAATAATCAATTACTGATTATTATATTGTCAGTATTACATTTAACCATCCAGAGATTTACGAGTCCTTAAGTTCCAACAACTTCAGTGGCATTAGTTGGAGTGAAAAAATGTTAAAGGAGTGGGCAGGTATTCAGAGAATAAGGTTTACGTTACCTTGAACAATAAAATCTGCATCTTAGAGGACACCATGTCAAATTCACATCTGGTATAATACTGGTGGTACGCTACAGCGAAGAACATGGATATTTATAGAAGTAAGAAAGGGCCATACTTGATTACACTATGAACATCTGGCATTTAGCATAAGATTAGACAGAGGAAAACATCATTAACCAGCAGTGAACTTTATCAAGCTTTTATTATTTAAGATGGAGATTTGATGGTTGTTACTGTAAGGACATTTCTATATGGAAGTGTATGAGAATACATTATTTCCACTATCCATTTGCACATGAAAAAAAAATCCATTTTTATTAAATAATCCTGGGGATTAAAGTAATGCATCCAAACCCGTGGACCCTCAGACATTTAAGCAGTAATTTTCCATGATTTTTTACAATACAAAATATAGAATTATGTGCGTTTTGTCAAAAAACGAGAAACAAATGGCACGAACAACTTAAATATCCTAGTTATACTTGTAGAATGAGAAATACACTAAATGGTTCAATACAATATATCAAAAACATCTAAAAGACAATGCTCATTCTGTGTGGTTATTGACATCATGAATGTAGATTAATATAACACTTTTCTTAATAGAATACATTCTAGACAGAAGATAGCCAGAATTTTTACCAACTCACAACATAATGTTTGCTCTACCTAAAACTAAACTCAGCACAGAAGAAACTGAAGCAATTTTCTGGGCTGTGTTTAATAGAGGTATAATTTATTTTTGTTGACAAAGTGCCCAGAATCTGCTATTAAAATAAAGTAACCATTTTAACAGATGCTGTAAAAAGTTAATTTCAAGTAACTCTTGTTCAGAATACCTTATCAACTGAGTTGACCTGACAGCCAAACACAGAGATGACTAAGAGTGACACAATTAATCCCACTGGCAAAATCATAGCTGAAAATACAGGAATAACTTCATGAGTTGGATAAAGAACATCTACGTGCATTCTGTACCACACACAGATTTTACAGTATTTTTGTCCATCTTCCTGAATAAAAGATGTGGCCTTTCACATTTTTGTGAGGACATTTCCATTTAAGGTAATATCTGATATTAATGTTATTCTCAGACAACATTGGTAAGAACAATGACTCTAACTGCAGGGTATCTGTACAACTGTGAGCAGAGCTATTCTGTGAAAAAATTATCATTATTGTTGTGGACAGAATACTTACAGCTAGCCCGTGAGTCACTTCACCGTTGCTTGCCTACTCTTCAACCTTCCAATGTTCCTGAAGTAATTTTCCTGAAGTAATGCTCTATCAAAAGGCAGCTCTTCATAACAGTTGCCATCATAACCTGAGAGAAACTTCAGATAAAGTTCTGTACTAAACATTATGGGTATTTTGTGTATCTTCAGCACTGGGTTTTGTCGTTTTTCTTTCAAGTTTGGAAACTTGTTTAGGTTTTGCCTAGCGTCTCTGAATTTCATAATACTGCATTTATTTCTGTCCAATAACATCATAACAAGTTCAAGAAGCTAGCTAATGAATTAGTAGGTTTTTCTTTAATCTTATCAGTCCAGATAGGGATTGTTATGATTGTTATGATTGTTATGATCACAACACATCTGTGTTGTGATTTGCCTTAATGGTTCCTATGTACATTTAGGGAGGTATTTCAAGTTCCTGGTGTAAAAGTTCTTCCATTCTGGTCCTGTGTGATAGTTGTTAGCTGTTCTGCTGGTGGTGTTTCCTTTGAATTACCACAAAAATTATTACATTGGAATTATGTTTTTAAGGTTGCAATGATTTGAAAACTCTGCATACCCACTTGAACCTATCTATATGGCTGCTATACAGTCGCTATTTCATGATACACATTCATTTTAATGCAGATCAAGTATTCTCCACAGTGACTTTCGTGCGTTTTCATTTGGTACAAGTAGTCCAAGGGTAAATATAACAATCATGCACTGACCTGTGTTTAGTGCATATGAATGAAAATAACCTTCGAGGAGAGAATTTGGAAAAAAAAAAAAAAAGAGTAGACATCCTAAAACTGGAGCTGTTGAAGTGAGAATGTTTAAATTAGAGGACAGAATGGTGGATCATTGCTAAGTTGAGAACACACTGTTCAAGAACACACTTAACAATCAGGAAAACTGAAACCTTGCTTAATACTTATTCAGAGATGCTCCATGTACACCAAAGAGGGAGATCCGATAACCAGTAATATGAGACAGATAAACATTGTTGTTGCAACTGTTAGATCAAACTTTTTATTTTTTCAAAAAATATAATTTTAACAAGCAATCTAACACAGAATTTTTCCTGGGGATGGATGGACAAATAATAAATAAATAAATAGACAGATAGATTTTTTGTTAAGTACTTATTTTGAGCATGTTGATTTATAGTCTATTCTCTAGATTGCATGAGAAAGCTAGATATATGTGGTACTACTGAGACATAAATTCTTGCTACAGACTTAATGACTTATCAGATTCTTCTTCCCAAGAGCAATTTAAAATTATGTCTGGTACAATTTACAGCTTGTGGAAAAGAGGTAGCACCAGAAAAAATGAATTATTCTTGTGATCGTGCTTTGTTGGTTTTGAATCAGATCTACACTTGAATCAAAGGACTTTTCTGGGTCTTAAAGTAATACCACCGTAAGAAGCATATTCTGTTTTGCTATAACATCAAATGAAATAACCCGTCAAAAAGCATCTGTATCCATTCAGTAAGCAGAATTGTAGATAAAATGCATGCATGGCTCCTGTTGAACATTTATTTGTGAGTCACTTACTGCTTTCATCTCTTTCAGTTTCTTTTAAATTCAAATATCTTCTAGTCTTCATATCAGAGACCTTATTTGAGGCAATCTTTATCAGCATTGCTTTAGTGCCTATATTTCAAAGATAGTAGGTACAACTTTCCTGAGACATGGCAGACAAAACCAGCAGATATGAACAAAAGCCTGTAGGCGGCATTCCAGCTCCATTTTAATTTGAGTTGCAAGACAGACCTTAAAGGGGAGAAATGATAGCATAGAACATGAACTATTAACCAACTGTATTACCAGAGTGTAACTGCTACACCAGTGTAACCATGCTTAGGACCTCTGTTCCTAAAATAATTCATAAAACTCACATATATCTCGAGTGTTTTTGTGGGTCTCCCAACCACTGTGGAAGTCATTCTAGGGGATAACTGTGGAGGCAGACCAGAAGCATATATGCGTGACTTGATTTTCTTCTCACCGCTCCTGACTTTCTCACAGACAATGAAAGCAGATTTGTTTGTTGAGATGAGGACAGTCAATCACCCTATAAATAATGCCAAATTCAGGACTTGGTTACTCATTTATCTGAGAACTATTTTGAAGACAGCGTTTTTCTTAATCTGAATTTGGACCATAGATGAATATCACTTCTAGGCTATCAGTTATGCTGTGTTCAGAGACATCTAGGTGTTTCCATATATCATATCCTTACCCCCTTCTTGAATCTAAGCAGCAAAGCTGAGATATGTTTACATTTATTCCCTAAAGGTGATGTTGCAAGAACAGTTGCTCCATTGTCTTTATGGCAATGTTATAAATTCAGGAATACCACTTGTCTCTCCCAAGAGAATGTTCAAATCCAATTGAAGACTGACAAGCTCCCAATGATTTCATTTTCTGAACAGCACGCCTTGTGATGAGTCATGCAATTTGTATGCAGCTGCAGCGAGATGTGATCACTGGCAAACAGTACTTTTTGGTTTAATGTGGTCCTCATCTTCTATTTGCTATTGATTATTTCATCTGCAGCCATTTGCAGAATAACAGAATTAAACACTTTTACCAGTTTGAAAATATCTGGTAGCTTGTTTTCTGGAAAACCTGGCCTCAAGACTAACCACAAGTCTGTCCTTGGAAATGTTACCTGGTCTCAGACATGCCCACTGTAATCACAGATGTTCAGAGGCTGTTGCAGGTCTATACTACAGTACAATGTAGCAGTTCTTAAGGTAGTTTAGGTAGTTGAATTAATTCAGCTGCAAGATCACAAGACCTCATAAGTTAATTTTTCCTTTTCTCATCTTGTTTACTTGCTAACTCCTATATAGGATGTTTAGAATTAGCTCAGTTTCCTCCACATGCACTGTACATGTACATTTGCACACCAAAACAGCCAAGGCACTGATCATATTCAGAACAAAGAAAATAAATTTAGATGTGCTCTACAGGAGACTGCAGAGGGCAGGTAAATTGCTGTGAGATAAGCAAACCATAGCCACTCCAGAAAGGTGCTAACACATTATGCAGTGACTGTAATTCCCTTAACACTAATGGCTTTTCTTCCACAGAGGGCTACTGTCATAATCAGTAATGATCTAAGAGTGAAAAACTCAAGCTAAATCATTCTCTTTCAGGAGAGAGTTTCTGTCTACTGCCTATTAGTATGATTATTGTACATTCATATACTATATAGGTCACCGAGACTAGGAGAGTTACATAGGGCATATACACTGTATTTTTCTTTCATCTCCTGAAAAATGCAGCCAGCATTTGAAACTATATTTTTTCAAGCACTAACAGGGTGTCTGTCTAACCACATTTTTTTTTATCTTTTAGTTCCTCCTTCCTTTGTTAAATTTCTTATTGTATATTTATATAAACATATTTTAAAAAGAGAGTTTTGAAATTTACTTGAATGAAGGCAGATCCCAATTCTTCAAAAATATTACTGTTTTAAAACTGGACACGCCTACCTTGATCTATTCATATTTTCATGCCCCCAAAACTACTGTGCAATATGAGGCTGAAAGGTGTCTCTAGTAGTCATCTAACCCAACCTCCCACTCAAACCAGGGGCTATTCCCAACATCAATAAAACCTCACTTTGTCTAATCTTTTCTTGAAATTCTCCAAGGAGGGAGATTTCTCTCCAGGCCCCTGTCCTTCTGCTCTCCTGATGGAGCAGGTTTTCCTGATGTCTAGAATGAAGCTGTCAAGATAAATTTTGTGACCATAGATCCTCACTGTTCCATCTTGTATTACCAAGATTTTTGGTTGGATTATACTTTTTGCCTCCTCTTCAGTAGACTAAATTAGCCCACATCTTTCAGGCTATTTCTTCACATCATATGCCCTCAGTCTCTACCTTGCACAGTTCTCAAGTTTCACAAGTTGTCTCTGGATTGAAACCATGTCATCTATTGTATCAGTCACACCCCCTAACCTGTAAATTTGCTGCAGACATTCCATGTACTACCATTCAGGTCACCAGTGAGGACAATGAAATGGATCTGTGCTGATGTAAAGAGTACAAAACTGCTTTGTTCATTATTTTCCACCAGTCATCAAGTCACTGATCACTATTCTCTGTGACTGCCAGTCTAGTCAGTCTCGTAGCAGCCCATTTTTCCTGCCCACACCTCCTGAGTTTCCAGATGAGAATACTATGAGACTCGGTGTCAAAAGTAGCACTGTAATCAATCTTTAATAAAATCACTGCTCATCCATATCCCCAATTATTTTTCTACAGAAGGCACACAAGTTGGTTAAACAACATTTCCCATTAGTAAATCTGTGTTGACCATTCCTAATTAATTTTTTGTCCTTCACACACTACGAAACAGGTTTCAAGAGAATGTGCTCCATGATTTTTTCAGTGATTGAACAAGTCAGAAGAGTTCACAGCTCCCTGGGTCCTCTTTCTCACAGATAATGATCATTTAGCTACCACATCCACAAGTTCTGTCAGTATCCTTCAATGAAACACATCAGCTCAATGTATTGCAGTGTATTCAGTTTCTCTAAGTTCATAATCTGTTGTTCCCCTACATTTTGCTGCATACGTGCTTCCCAAACTACACAAATAAACACAGAGGTCTGGGAGGAGGCTTTGTTTCCAGAGACCAATACAAGTAGGCACTGAGTGTTATAGTATTTTCCACATTGTTCATGGTTATCCTCCTTATCCATCAATGAATCGATTTATTTTTTTTCCTGAGATTTTTTTTGCAAATGATGTAACAGTGAATTACCTTATTTATATGCTAAATGTCCCTCAACAATGCTAGCTCTTAATTGGTCTCTGACCATACCTAAGTACTCAAACAATACTTTTTTATTATTTTATTTTTTACATTTTTCTTTTTTGCCTGTACCTTTTTATACATCTTGTATGATTCCTTTTTGTGTTTTATTTCAGTAGGAAGCTGCCTGCTTAGTCAGGTACAGCTTCTGCCAAAATCCCATCCTTCTTGATGGTTAACTTCAGAGATTCCAATAAATTCAATAATTTCTTGCAAAATCTATAAACTTATATTACTATAAAGTAAATGCATACCCCTTTGAAAAAAAGACTATGCATCTCATGTCTTGCCTTCATTTCCCTCAATAAGTGGTAGAAAGATATTCTGTGTAATTAATAAGTCATACAGTTTCGCTTAGAATAACAGTAAAATATCCATGTGTACCAGAAAGAGGTACTATAACCACAGACAGAGGGAGGAAGTGAAGGTAGATCATATGTACCTTCACTTACTATAGAAAATTCTTTATTTTCAGGCTTAGAACAGAGAGGAAGGAGTCATCTGTTCAGCCATTCCCTTCCCATTACAGGAGTCACTTCACCCTTGAGAGACAATCTGCTGCTCAGTTGTCCCTTGGGTCTTGAGCTACCTTAAGCTGAAGACAATGTCCCAGGTACTCTAGGGAAGTAATACACCCTTCTTCATTCCATAAGAAGATCTCTCATGCAGCCTCACTCCCTCCTCTCCAGGGTTGAATGCAGCCTCACAGCTGTTGACTGCTGCTATCCGTTCTAGCAGGAAACCCACCTTAGCTGTCCTGCAGGGCCAGTGTGCTCCAGCTATCACTCACTTCTCTCTTCTCACTGTAAAATCCCAGACTGACCAAAGACCTCAGTAGCTATGCAACTGCTAATTAAACTTCTCTATAGAGAAGATTTTTCTCCAGTAATGAGTGAAATCTTTATACTATTTTAATTTAGAACTGGAATTTGAATTCCTGAGCATCCCAAAGCAGTTGATATGAATACTCTCTTCACCTTCTATCTCTATGCAGTGCTTTTGAAGATGTTGAAAGCCAATATAACTCACGAGAGACATTAAAGTAATGAGTATTTGTAAGAGGTGAGGACTACAATTTCCCAATAAATGATAAAGCGATCATTGTGTAGTGATGGGATAATGGCAAGATAATTAAACGCCTACTTTGCATGCCTGATCTCTGCAGTTGCTGAGAGAGAGGGAGAACAGTTAGCTGATCTTATTGTTTCCTGGAACACAATGGTATTATCAGCACCCATAGCAGGTTAGAAAGTACAGTACAGTTCAGAAACAACAAAGGTGAAATGGCTTTGGTTTAAGAGAAAAAATTATTTGAGCTGCCTGGAAGAAATTTGTGATATTCTATTTTGAGTATGAGAAACTGTCCTGTTACCCAAAACTAGAGGCCCAACACTGCTTTTTTTTTGCTATGAAAGCAGATATTGCCACTGTTTAATGTTGGGGGCAGCATTTTTGCGTTTAAAGAATATAGTAAGGTGTTTGAAAGCAATGAGTTGTTAGCTGGTGTTAGCACGAAATTGGAAGCATATCAGAGACTAATGTGATCTTTATTGGATATGTTTTACAGGTTAACAGTCTGAAGTGGATTTGCATTTATATTAGCATCACTTTTCCAAATATAGATCACAGGAAAGTAGTAAGGAAAGTCATAGGGGAGATATGAAGACTGGACAGGGAAAATGGATTAATAATGGGTAGTAAGCAGGACCCTGAAGGATCATAATATATGATAAAGTATCCTCCTGGCAGAATATGACAGATGAGGTTGCTGGGAGCTATTTTCTATTTAACATTTATATTAGTGATTTAAAAATTGATTTGATATGGAGTGAATCAAAATTTACAGATGACAAAAGTAAGAGGATTTTTAAAGTCAATACTTGGGAGGACATGAATGGATTACAGAAGAATTTAGTGAGGATGCAAAAAGAAGACTGGCATGTGGCATTTAATATTAGCAAACAACAGAAAATGTATGTATAGAGTGTATAGAGTGTTGTATCTTGAGAAGTGGCATTTGAGAAAAACAAAATTCAAGGGAGTGTCTCTGTATTATTTCAAAATTATTTTAGTCTTGCTGAAGTTCTCTGTCTGGTAGTAAATGTTTCCTTCAGTGTCCCTTTACAGCATTTCATCAGTTTATTATTTTCATTATCATAATTGGTCTAATGTTATTCTTGAATGTCAAACAGGGAATTTAATTTTCATGTCAACTGTGCTTTTTAAGTGCATGCATCTGTGGGGCCCAAACAAATATGTAGAGTATCACAAAAGATTATTTTAAGTGCTTTCTTTTTAGATAGCGAGGACATAGAAAGGAATAATGGTAGATGGTAGGAGACCGTCAGATCCCCTCTCAAGCCACTGAGGAAATTAGATGATTTTTTTTAATAACTGAATGTTGATTTGATAGGATATTTTAGTCTCCTGTACATGATAACATGTTTTAAGGGGAACTTGATGGCAACTAGATACTCTGGAAACTGCAGAGCTTGCTTGCTTGCTTTTGAAGAATTACTTGTTCTTGTATAAAAAGTCTGGTAACAAGCTGAAAATGATGGCTCACTTTCACAACAATAAAGTTAATGTCTTATAACACATGGTCTTCAAGTGTTGTGGTTTAACCTGGTAGGTAGCTAAACACCATGCAGCAGTTCACTCAATGCCTCCCAGGTAGGATGAGGGAGAGAACTGGAAACCAAGTAGAACTCATGGGTTGAGATAAAAACTATTTAGAAAGACATAAAAGGAAACTAGAAGCAAAAAATGAAATTATGACCACACACACACACACACACACACACACACACACACACACACACACACATATGTGTAATACGCTTACTTGCCACTCACCAACCAACACACAGCTAACAATACAACTGCCCACTGACCAATGCCCTGCTATCAACCCACCAACTGATGCCCCCAAGCCCCAAGAACTGGCTGCCCCCACAACCGCCCACAGCTTCTTATCTCTCCACATGGTGTCACACGGTGTGGAATGACCCCAGTCTCATTCAGGCACTGGTCTGGCCCAGCCCTGCTCCCTGCTGCCTTTCCTTTGTTTTTGCATTGTTTTCATACCTGAAATTTGGTAAATATTGTTCTATACTGCTGAATCTTTCTGAATTACCTTTCATAAGCTCTTTCAGAGCTGTCTTATGTCACATTTCACCAAGCACAGGCAAGGAGGAATTATAAATTAATTTATGTTAATCAGTGCTTTCCTGCTTAAGTAGCACGCCCAATATTTTCAAGGATACAGCCAGGATATGGTAATACTCAGCATGTGGAGGGATTCTCTTGCTTGTCATGTCACTGGATGAGTGAGAGGAGAGGAAATCTATTCCTTCTTCATGTAGGTTGGTGTACCAAGGTGGTGTGAGCTTGTTATTTCCATCCACTAAGGTGAATAACCTTAGATTTGCCCTTCCTCGAGCAGGCCCTGAGAAGTGCTTTATAAGAGCATCGCAGATGATTGCCTATTACCCACTTTTTCCCTTGTTCCTCAAGCTCACTCAAAATCTACAGACTCAGCTTGACTGGAGGCATAGAAAAAGTCTCTAACCGTACAGGTCTAACTGAGCTTAAGAGAGCTGGATTTCATTGTAATTTTTTTGAAGGTTAAAAATTTATGGAAAAATGAGGAAATAACACATTAAATTCACAAAATACCTGTCATATAATGTAATTCTTTTTTTTTTTCTTTTTTTTTTTCTTTTTCAAACATGCATAAAATCTTTTTACAGTGAATTACTGTTCTTACCTTTTCATTGTTGGTAGTGATAATGCAGCTTTCAAAGGGGGAAAAAAAAAAGTAGATAACACTTTTTTACTTATTTGTTTTTTGTTTTTTGTTTAATAGAGAAATAAGGCCATGCTGAAAAGTCTTGTATTCATTGTGTTTAACAAAAAGGGAAAAGTGAGGGGGAAATACTCATAAAAGAGAAAAGGAAACTGTCTGGAATGTTAAATGATGTACTCTAAGTTAATGTTGATAATACATCAACTTTAGTCATAGAATGGATGATGGAATTACAGCAGAAACACTGAACGTTTAAAAGAGAATGTTAATTGATAAAGGGGAAAAAAGTTTTAATCAAAGAATAAGGAACTCATAAAATGTAAGATTAATAAAAAAAAAATCAGAATCTCTAAGGTTGCTTTGGAAGCAATTATTCACCATCCTGGAAGGCTGTGCAACAATCAGCTTCTAAAGTTCTTAATGGGCTTAAAGGTCATTTCTCACTCTCAACAGTTCTCTGTAATTCACTGTGGTCAGTATACAAAAATCACTGGAATATTTAACTGTGTATTACCTGCTGATGCTTCATTTCTGATAGGGTCTTCGAGACTGCACACTGCAGTTTTAATATAACTGATTTGCATATAAACGCATGTGCTTGCATACTGAGCTGTATGGAGAATTTGAAAAAAAAAAAAAAAAAAAAAAAAGAAATGTATTTGTCCAGTTATGTCTTAGAAGTGGAATAGAAGCAAGGGAAGGAGGAAGGCAGAGAAAAGCTGAAGGGAAGCATGAAAACTTCTTTCATAATTATGTACTCACTGTAATCATCTAAGCAGAGAGCAGAGCACACTCTCTTCTGCTTCTCAGCAGGGCCTGGAACAGAAGCCCAAAATTAAACCCAGTTCACTTCTTTCATTGGAATGTGCGAGACCTTCTTACAAGCACAATGACCCAAATCCTTGAGCCTCTAAATCCAAATTTGCATTTTGGTTCATCTCTACCACAAAGCAACAGCTAGAAAAATGTGATCAGTGTTTGCAAGAATTCTTGCAAAATTTCTTTTGGAAATGAAGATAAAATGTTGTACTTCTACTTGTGCTTACATCCATTGGGGAACAAAGAAACACGTGCATTTATTTACCTATATATTTGCTTTGGAGACTGACTGGTAGCGTATTGTATCTGACTTTCCTAACGTAGTTATAGATTTGGGTTCTGAAAAGAGTGAGTGGCCTAGGAGATGAGTGGGAGCATTGGAAAGGAATAATATTCTGGGCTTCAAAAAGAGTCAAGCTTCTTACGCTTTCAAGAGCAAATATCAGCTAATGACACAAAAGATTTTCTTCTGCTTCACTCCCCCCCAAAAAATCCTTCCTTTGCACAAAATTCTCATCCAAGATACTGTGCATAGATCACATTGTGAGTCTGTAGATTTTGCCATGCAGATAAGAACTACAAACATATTTTAGCTGAATTTAAGAATTATATCCATTTGAATTTGAGTTACTGAAACAACTGCTTTTATTTGCATGAAGTGTGAGTGGCAACATTTGTTTTTGACCTAGTAACCTGCCCTATCTGAATTCCCTAAGAACTGTGGGTGCTGAGGCTTTTAAACTTCAAGATAGTTGTAAAATCACATTTATTTTAATAGTACTGCTTATTTTGACTGAGATGTTGAATGGCTGAGGTATTTTTATTATTCCTAGACCCATATTACTCACAAAAAAAAAAAACAACTCTATATTTGTATGAAGCATTTATTTATTTTCTCTTCTTGAGAAAGAAGGATGCAATATCAAACAGAAAATTTTATTTAAGTAATAAGAATAAATGCACTTAATGATGTTTATATGCAAATCGTATGTATCTACAGTGTGATTTTCTGCTCACAGCTGTGCAACTGAATACCTGCAAAGAGGGAAAAAAAGGAAATTTTTCATGAGTTTGTTGTCCTACATGGGCTCACCACAGCGCAGTTACTCTGCCTGCTACAGGCTGTCTCTCTCAGTGTGAACACTGTCTTTGCACCCAGAAGAGAGCTGTGTGTTGGCCTCAGTGTCTGAGGAAAGGTGCTTCCCCTGGCAGCTGGTTCGTTGAGGAAAATCAGAAGATGAACACAAGTCTTACCTACCTTGTGCAAGATCTGCAAGCTGGACACTGAGTCAGCCTAGCTCTCCTTCTTAAGTACCACAGACCAGGCTAATGCGGTGGGACCTTGACCTCGGAAACACTACCACCATTAGAGTTGCTTTTCACTTGTGATGAAATCAAGAGGGTATGCACGAGTTGTAAAGAGCAGCTGGGCTCGTGTAACAAGTCACAATGACGCACTTCAGAAAAGCTGTCAGTGACAGGCAGCAAGCTTCGCACTGTACAACCTGCCCTTTCAGGGAGCAGAAGTATGCACCTCTATGCGGAACCCTAAATCAGCTGCAGGATTCTCCTTCCTTTAAATTCAGCCTGAAATCCTGACTGTTCTGACTGTCTTGGCCAAAGGAAGAAGATGTGCAAGGTCATGTTTTTCCTCCATTTGAAAAATTAAGGATCACAAAAATTCAAGTTCTACTTTTCTTTTTCTTTTTTTTTTTTTATCTTAGCTGATTTGCTTTTATGGTCAAATAAATTCCATCTGAACCACTACTAGCCTCACAGTAGTTTAAATCTGATTTTTTTTTCTCTCTTTTCTGCACAGTTCCAGTTGATTTGGTCAGTCAGATCACAACCTTTTATTGAGCTGTTCGAGAGGGTCCAGAGGAGGGCCACAAAAACAACCAGAGGGCTGGAGAGCCTCCCCTGTCAGGACACGCTGAGAGAGCTGGGGCTCTTCAGCCTGGAGAAATGAAAGCTCCAGGGGGACCTTATAGCAGCCTTCCAGCACCTGAAAGGGGCCCACAGGAAAGCTGGGGAGGGACTTTCTAGAAGGGTATGTAGCGACAGAACAAGGATAAATGGCTTTAAACTGGAGGAGGGTAGGTATAGACTAGATATTAGGAAGAAATTCTTTACTGTGAGAGTGGTGAGACACTGGAACAGGTTGCTCAGAGAGGCTGCGAATACCCCCTCCCTGGAGGCATTCAAGGCCAGGTTGGATGGGGCTTTGAGCAACCTGCTCTAGAAGGAGGTGTCCCTGCCTATAGAAGAGGGGTTGGAATCAGATGATCTTCAAGGTCCCTTCCAACCCAAACCATTCTATGATTCTATCTATCTATGATTCTTTGAAATTTTCTGCATTTGATTTGCCAGCCAACAAATCCCTCCAGTAGTTATTTCAAGAGAAATGGCAGTTTTGTTTCCTCTGCTCCACTTTTCTTTGGAAAACACTGTCATCTCAGTTAGTGGAGATATCACTTAATCCTCTTTCTACCTAAGGTTTGCACAAGTTGTCCCTTTTTAAAACAAATATTGCTAATATAGCATTTATAGAAGCAGTAGTTCAAACACTACAAAATTCATAATGCAATAGAATGCAACATCTTTCCTTTTTTAAGAGGAAAGTGAAGCTGTGTCAAAAGACTTGGCACTGACTGTACTAACACGTTGCTTGAAGGATGTTCTCTAAATCTTTAGGGAATGCTACACTTGCAGTTCAATATAGTTAAAATATTTTATTTCATTACAGCAGGATCATTGTAGCTACATGGAATTGACTTTTTCCACGGACAAAATAAAGAAAATGATCAGAGAGATTCTCATGAGGATATAAGAGCAACATGTATTCTTTATGTGTACCAGAAAACTTTAGGATGACAGAGAAAAACGTTTGATGGATACTTAAAATACCAGGCATTACCTACAAGGTACTTAGCCAGATGGAGTAGTTACATAAATCAACTGAGTTCTGTAGTAAAACTAAGCAAGTTCAGATCTGTTGATACTGAGTGTTTCCACCCCATATGCGGCCTCCTGAAATCAATGGGAAATTTTCCTACCATTTCAGGCTTTGGAGATGACCTCTTCCCTTCCACGATTTACTGGCTGTTAAGAACTTATTTCCACTCAAACCAAGCTCCTACATTCTTGTCCTCCCTTTGCAAGCTTTGCTCCCAGTGGGCTGGTGACATTTAAAATTATTGCAGTAGTGACAACAATTAAATAAAAATTTCTTAGAGTTTCCAAGTTACTACTGCAAGGCTATAGTTTCATAGAATCATTTCCTGCTTCATCTAACATAAGGCACTTATTTTTCTGCACACATCAAAGAGAAATGCTGGAACTTATTAAATAAACCATATTATTGCTTTGGATTAATTAGCAGATGGTTTAATGATATGCACTAGTAATTGGTACTGCTTGCACACATTTGATTATACTTTATTATCATAATTGTGTTTAAAATACATCATAGCCATTGATATTTTGTGTTATGTTTATCATTCGCTAACAATTTCCTTGAGAATTATGAGTTTTGCAAAGACTGATATCATGTTCTATGTCAAAATGAATTTCAGACAGATTTTTTACCCTCATTAAATAGAGACACATTCAAAATATAGACTAAAACAGCTATTTGTAGTGCTGATAATGATCACTGTAAAATAGCTTAGTTCATCGTACTTTCATAAAATTAATTCACTGCTTCACTATGGTTGGCAAATGCTAATCATCCTCTTGTCTGACTAGTTTTATTGAAAATTAAGATAGCAGTAACGGTGTTTTTCAGAAACAGCTTCAGCATTCCAAATTCATCCACACATCCACATGAATCTGAATGTCTAAAAGCACATAGCTCTAAGGAAGGATTAGATAAGGAGATAAATGCCTCTCTCTCTCACGATACATTGAGCCACCACTGGGTCTAGGACAAACTGAATATTTTCAAAGCTATCCATTTCTGTAATACAATTGATTGGCTTTTCTCTCAGTTTTCAGAACACCAAGAAATAAAACTAAACTAAACTAAACAACAACAAAAAGCTGTGTTAAGCTGTAGCATAAATACCTCAGTGATCCATCAAATCAGCTGAACATGAAAAATCGAGTATAAAATTTGCACTATAACCCATACAGAAAGATTTGCATCTCTCTACTGGACATTAGCTTGGATGTGGACAAGGTGAAAGATTATAAAAACGTTTGAACTTCAAAAGTAGAAGGCAAATGCATTTGTTAATAAATATATTTACACTTTTACATTCCAATTTTGCAGTAGTGTCTCATGGGCACTGGTTTGGGTTTCCCCGGACACATGGCATGCCATAACACTCCACATGTTCACTTCAGAAATACAGGAGACAGTTCCAGGATTTCAGCGGTAGGCAAGCAATGGACTGAACTTATTCGAGTTTTGAAATAAATTTATTTGTATACAAGACTTTAAAACTTGTGCTCTATTTTAGAAAGTAATGCACTAAGAAATATAACTTCTCTTTAATTACAGAAATTTAGTAGATTTTTGTTTTCCCTTTGATTTTTCTGACCCATGTTTTTAATCAGATAACGTTCTACTTGCTTCTTCATATCGATTTCATAGTTAGAAATAAACGATGATCTTAACTATGAAAATGGAAACATTCTCTTACTTATATTTTCAGATTAGCTTGAATGGGATATTCAATAAATTGTAAATGGCCTTCCTTGTATTCAAGTGTGTAATACATAAAATATCTGATTAGGGAACAGAAAATTCCTCATGCTTACAGTAGTTTCTTAAATCTACATTTAGGTATGGATTTTTGTTCTAAAAGTGCTGAGCAACTCGAGGTTGTACCGAAGCCACAGTGACAGAAAACAATCAGACAAATAATAGTTTCAATGAGATTTAAATGTTTGAAAATGGCAGCCACAAAAATTAATGGTTCTGTATACACCAACCATGTAAGCACCATAATCAGAAAATACCCCTTTAATATTCACTTAGTATACTTGTTACAACTAACGTTTTGTATTATTCCTGCTTCATATACAAAATTTTCAGTAATGAAGTTTCAGTGGGAGTAACATCTGATATATCATTAGTACAAAGAAACAGCAAGAGAAATCTTTCTTAGATCAAAAGCATGTGACAACTTTGAAGCATCAGGAGGAATATGCTCTAAGGAGAATAGAGGAAAGGCATTTTAAATGTTGTAAGGAGTGACAGTGAAAGCTCACAGAAGAATCTGAGCACTCAATTTCACTTGTTGTTATTGTGCACTTAGTAACTGTCCTTGTAGAGGCGCCCGTGCAGACAGCTTTACATTGAATGTCTTTGCATTCCAGCAAAATTAAGCTTAGGATAAGTAGGTAAGACTGTATATTGATGCAGAGCAGCACTGTTCACCTGAGAGTCTATAAAATTGTGTGGGAAACTGTATTGCCTAAAAGGCCATCAGGGAAAGTTAATTTTAAAAAGCTGCTTTAAGTGTAGCCCTTAAACCAGACCGACTATCCAAGTCAAACATAGCAGCAGTTTAGGCAAGTCCAAACAGAGCCTTTTAAAGTCCCAGCATATCTCTGTTTTGGTTCTCTCACTTTAGGCGATTGCCATTTATAGTTTTATTTTTACACTATGAAAACACACTTCTTTATATGACATTTATAATCCAGAGTGAGAAAAATGCTGTTCTGATTTGAATAGGTCACTCTGAAAATATAACTAAACTCTTTAAAAATATACACAGTTTAATAGATCATATAAATTATGCAGGTGGCCTTTGGGGGAAAACTTAGAGCAGGCAATAATTATTTTGGCTGGCATGGTTTGCTTCCAATCTTAGATTTCACTGCCATCAGTTAAATGACTTTGTCAGCAGAAGTGTTATCAAAATTACATACATATTTTCTATCCATTGGCAGGGCAAACTTTCTAAGAGGTGATTAGTACAGGATACAAAAAGGAATGATTGTCGTGGCTTGATTTAATTTAAAATATATATTATGATCTATTGCACACAGTAAGCTGGCATGTATGAGTGGGGCTATTAGGAGTAAACAAGACTCTATAAGTGATAGGAGTGGGAGGCCGGAGAACGTCTGTTTTCGGATTTTTTTTTTTAATTTTTTCTCTGTTGCCTAAAGGCATAAATAAGAAAAAAACTGTGGCCTCTTAGCCTTATTTTTTTCCCATATGCCAGA
This sequence comes from Alectoris magna, assembly GCA_030625065.1. Lineage (NCBI taxonomy): Eukaryota > Metazoa > Chordata > Aves > Galliformes > Phasianidae > Alectoris > Alectoris magna. The sequence continues at coordinate 71,268,061 of CM060560.1, forward strand.
CTAACTGGACTGGCACCTGGGATTTCCTGGGTGGTTTGAACTGCATTTTCATTATCAAGCAGTGTGGAATGGTAGAAATGCATCAGGAAAGCCAGATAATGCTTTGGTGCTGAGGACCTGAAGTTAATACCATACAGATTATTATCCATTCATCTCCTTCTCATCTTCATTGGCTTGGGTATATTCTCTATATGAGAGCTGATTTTTCATTATATTAGGAGATGAATCAGCAGAGCCAATTTGAAAATACTGTGAGCAGTAAAAGACAAGATAGGCAGAAGTGATCTTCAAGTCCGCTTCGGCCACTTCTTCTTCTGCCATCTGACATGAATCTTCAGGTTGTTCTGTACACTCATTTTAGACAGTTGTCAGAATTTGAAGATAGTTATTATGTGGACACAGACAACTATCCCTCTTACTATATCTCCAGAAATACTAGAGGGGAAGAGCAAGTAACAGAAGGTCCTGTACTCTGTCTTTCCCTTTTTGATTTTACACTGCACTGTGAGACACATGAGCAAACCTGTATACAACGGAATCCATGACACAAAGATCCAGAATAGCCCTATTACCAGTAATGTATAACTCAAAATTTCCACCAGAAAACTGTTGGTTTTTCTCTGTTTTCCACTCTAATACTACTTTCTCTCAAGCTTATGTTTCTGATTCCTTCTTTGTTTGCTTGTCAAAATAACTTGTCCTTTTCCCTTATTCTAGTGTTTTTACCTTTGCTTTTTGCTTTTCTCTTCAGATATAGAGTCCTCAGCACATGAGAGACAGAGACCTGTTGGAATGCATCCAGAGAATAGTCACAAAAATGATTCAAGGGATCAAACACCTCTGCTATGAGGACAGGCTGAAAGAGCTGGAGCTGTTCAGCCTGGAGAAGGCTCTACGGAGGGAGACCTGAGGGTGACCTTTCAATATCTAAAGGGGATCGATAAGAAAGGAGAGGATAGGCTCTTTATCAGGATCTTCTGTGACAGAACAAGGGGAAATGGTTTCAAATTAAAAGAGGGGAGATTCAGGCTGGATATAAGAAAGAAGTTTTTTACAGTAAGGGTGGTGAGGCACTGTAATGGGTTGCACTGTAACGTGGATGCCCCATCCCTGGAGAAATTCATGGTCAGGCTGGACAGGACTCTGAGCAACTTGATTAAATATAAGTGTCCCTGCTCATTGCAAAGGAGTTAGACTAAACTTTTGAGGGTCCCTTTCATCACAAACAATTCTATAATATCATAATTCTATATTTCAAGAAATGTTCTGATGAAATTGCCAGGTTCCATGCCTGTCAAGCAAGGTCTTTAAAGCTGTTCATCTGATCTCTTTTCTTGGAGCTAAACCAAAGAAAAGAGATCCTCCTTTCATCTCTAGGCTTTTCCAGATCTTCAACTTTAAGATGTCTGCTTGTATGACATAAAGAATTGTGGTTGTTTTTTTTCCAGGGTTTGCGTGTTTGGCTTCTTTAATCACTTCTTCTTTCAGTGGTTCTATGCTCCATGTTATGCTTTGGAAGTTGAGTGGTGATGCATGGATACAAACTCACCCTTATAAACATTCTCGAGTTGCCTTTTTGTGCCTACATATATATGTCAGTATACATACAGATGTATACATAAAACCGAGTAACAATTCCTCTTGAATATAATTTACTTTCTTAAAATACATAATGTTGGATTATTTAGAATAAATTTTCTTCAACACGAGCCATAAAAAAATGTTATCTCTTTCTTGAATGCATAGACACAGCTTTCTGTCTTGCATACTATAAATGGCTTTCATTTCCAATAGCTTTCTATGTCATATTATTGTCCATTCTTAGTCAGCTGAAGTGATTTATTTTCTACAATTCCTATGCACACAAAGATCAGGAGTAACTAGAAGTTATTACTTCAGATGATGAAGGGACAGTTTTATTTAAAAGTTTATAATAGAGTTGCTTCGGTATTGAGATTTAGTTAAGTAGATCAGTCACAAAATGGAGTGCTTCACATTTAATTGTAAAACCTTTTCTTAATATTAGCAATCTTTTCATGTGCCACAAGACAGCTGACCTATTTGTTTAGCTGCATTCTTCCAGAAAACATATAACAGAGAAAATATCTTAAATGAAATTTTGCTTAAATTGCCTTGGAAATATTGGAAAACAAGCCAAAGACCAGGGAATGTGAATTGCTATAATCTTTAAATAGCTGCAATGGAACTTAGAAAAAGTCACATCAACAAAAAATATCAGACACGAATAACATTTTTCACCTTACAATTGGCAACATAACTGCTGAAACCCATTTTATTTCCTCAGGGAAATTTTTTAGGTATTGTCAAATTCTGTCAGCTTCTTAAATAATATAATACACTTCTAAATTAGGATTGTGCACAATGATCAACTGCATATTTTAGCTAATGTACTTTGTAAGTTAAATTGTGTGGAGAGAGTTAGGATACTGCTAAAAGCAAAGTAGAAAACAAAACAAATAAAGTGTAAATGGTCTGGTTTTCCACTGTTTCTTCAGCTGTGGAAAGAAAGTAGTGGGTCTCAAGGAGAAAACAAGACAAAACTCAGGAAGAAACCAGTGAGGTGCCCAGAGATGGTGGCAGGTGCAAAACTGATTTACGTTTATAACTGACTGAGGAACTTCAAGATAACTGGTGAATGGTTTGGATAGCTAAAATAAATTCAGATGTTCTTGATTTTACCAAAAAGACTTGGGAAAAACAATTTAAGCCATGCAGACTAATACAAAACCGCGCACATCCAACCTGCGGCCCGGCCCAGCCTGTCCTGCAGCCATCCCCCGCCCCATGCCCCATGCATCATGGCAGTGGCTCTGCCCCACTGAGCAGCCTGGCCTGGTCCCAGACACACACTCATCGCTCTGCAACAATGACACATCAGTGTGTGATTGCAGTGCAGTGCTAACTCAAGTTATGGCAAATTATTGTATGTGTTTTGGTACACTTTGCTTTCTGCTGTGATAATGGAATTTGAGAATAGGTTTCGAGATGATTGCAAAAAAATCATCAATTCTTTGGTATATTTGCAACCCCATTTTCAGTTACCATAAATACATTACCTATTCTATTCAAATAGAATGAACAGAGCTGTTGTCAGATATTCATCTCGAGAATCTGACCATGCCTCTTTACCAGATGTCTGTAGGACCCATCTTATCAGAGAGAAATGTCCCTCATTTCACAGTCATGCTCTATTCATGGCATTTCTTTTGGCAGTTTGCACATTTGTGAACAAGTGTTTTCAAGGATGAAGCACAGGAAGGGCAACATTTCATCAAAAGTCTTTGACGAGCACCTTGAGAACTCACTAAGAATTGCAACCACTGCCATTGAACCAGAGTGATGTGTTAATTTCACAAAAACAAGTTCAAATATCCCACTAGTCTTATGCTTTTGTTAGCTCTGTTTTTTAAAGTCTTAATAAATGGTATAAAAAAATAAGTTTTGCTACTTATATCCATCAATGATATTATATATTTTAAATGCAACCCCAGACAATCCTTCTTCACTCAGTGCAGCCCAGGCAAACCAAAATGCTGGACACCCATGACATAAAGTGTGAGGGGAAAAGCCAAAGTGTAACCACAAGCACTAAGCTACTAGCACCATAGGGAATTTCTTACAATGGACCATTTCCAAATAAATCTTCTGCAAGCTGCAGCAATGTGCAGCTACCCCTTGGGGCCATGCGGCTGGAGGCCCTGTGCCCCTCTACAAGGAGGCAGCATATGTGAGTGATGGGGTCTTCATCAGCCCCACACACTGCAATGAGTCCCTTGGCATGGGGTCCTGGGCCACAGGTAGGTTAGGGGAGCCCCACGGGCCTAAGGAAGGACAGGCAGGGCTGGGGGAGCCTACAGAGTACTGACATCAGCTCAGCAATCAAAAGGCAAACAGGGTTTGCAGAAGAGGGAAGTATCTTTATGATATTATATGACACCTGCATGGTGCTCCCATGTCTCAGTGGCACCAGCAGTTCTGCTCTGCTGCTGGAAAATGCCCTTCACCCAACAATTCATGCACAACAGACGCAATAGGAGTAATGTGACAGCTTCCATTATGAGGAGAAGCTATGTGATATTGACTCTTCAGCTTGGAAGAGATGACTGGGAATGAAATTTATAGTGACAGAGGTCGATAAAATCAGAAAGTTAAACAATTCATAAGACCAGCAGAAAACTGACGACTCACTAGGCAGCATTACAAAAAAAAAGAAGAAAATTGCATTTTGATAGAGTTAATGAGAATATAGAGAAAAGTTTGTGGAAATCGTTGCCACAGGATATTTGGGAGGCCAATAAAATAAGTGGGTTCTATAAGAGACTAGACAAATTCACAATAGTCAAGTTCACCGAGGCACTACTGAGCATGAAGTATAATTTTTGGGGTCCCTAACCACTTGCTGGATGGCTTATGGCTATCATTCCCAATGTAGCATTAAAACAGTGGGCACCTTTACAGAAGTGAGTTTGGCTCAACATGACAGCTTTTACTTCCTTACATTCACTTAGTGAATAGAGATTCAGATACTTCTTTTTGATTTCAGTTCTCATCAGTGTTTGAAGTTTTCAGTACTCAGACAAGTGGGTGCTCAAAACAGGTCACGTCCCATGAGAGGCTTTGCCTCAAGAGGAAATATCAAATATCAGGAAATATCAGAAAGATCTGGCAACAGAACAAATGTTAGCATGATCATGATTAAAAAGTTACTTAGTGTCTCTGTGTAAGGTGTTGATTTTCTGACAACTCCTCCTATAGTATTATTCAAATATATGTGGTTATGGATACATGTGTGTAGTCATGGGTAATAAATCACCAGTACATGGAGCACCAGCTGAGTCCTTTGCTCTCTTCTCTACTCAATACATCTTCAAACAATATCCCCAGTAAGTTAAACCACATCCAGTAAATAAGCCTGTCTCAGCCGAGTGGCAATACTTGCATTATGAACATTTGACTCAATTCATGCTGTTAAACACCTATTATATGGATAGAACATTGCTTTCAAGCCAAAGTAATATACCAGTGTGTTAATTATTCGTCTTGTTCACTCTTCCCTCAAGCAATGTTTTAATGAAAGCCTCAGGCAAACCCTGACATTCTGAACATGGAATTCCTTTCTGATAAAGTACCACATTTTTCTAATGTTCAAAAAATGAAGGACAAAAACTATTATTCTCATGTCTTTGTCCCTAGTCATCTCTTTATTTGCCAGATTCAAAGTGGATGAAGTTTCTTTCCAATTTTTTTCCCTGTTTCCATGATTCTCTACTGCATATGCTGAGAAAAGGCAGGGAAGAGCTACAGCCTGCGAAACTCTTATTTTTCTGGCTTCAAGGAGGGCTTTTCTTTCCTGAAATATTTGATTTTTCAGAGCATATTTACATGCTGTCATGCCTCATCAATGCCAGCAGCCTCTACAAACTAGCACAAAGCATAAGCCTAGTTGATGCATAGACTATCCATGACCTATAACCAGCCCCAGATCCCAGAACCATATCAGTCCCATAGCCTTTCCTAGAAGGGAGTACATCAGTGCAGCAGGGTTTTTCCCGTTCTTTACTTGCTTCTCTCTACTCATGAAGCATGCGAGTATGATCTAAACGGTAAGATACTTTCCAGACAGTTAAAATTCCTGTACCTTGTTATGGGCTTATATCCAAAGAAGTGAAAATTGCTGAATAATTTGTCTTTCTTCCTGTGCCTCAGTTTCTTCACTCACCATATGGCAAATATAGTGAAATTTATATGTGTGTAGAATGAGAGCAAAAATTTTGGGTTCAGAGATAAGGTGTGATATATCTGTTCTGTCAAATACTGAAGTAGCAATAGCCATGAGAAATGCTGTTTGGTTTGCTGCTGTCATTCCTGCTTTTATCTTTCTCAGAGATGTTTGTATCTTTTTGTCTTTTGCTTTTGCTTTTAACACACATTTTCCTTTAGTAATTTTGTAATGTTTTCTTCTTAAGTTGGCTCAGTTTTACAAGAGAATCTGGTATATATGATACTGTATGTAAATCCTGTGAATTATTCATTCCATCTCATTTGGCCTTTATTTCCAGTAGGGCTCCAATCACCATTACCATTTCCTTTGCAAGTAATTTAATGGCTGAGTTCCTTTTCATAAGAGCCTGCTCTGTTGAGTAAGTTCTTCAATTAATTCCCTATTGCCCTAAGAGTTCAGCTATATGTGCAATGTAAGCAAATAGGTTTCTTTGCATCATTTAGGAGAGGAAATGTATAAAGACTGTGTAGGGAGGTGTCATTTTATTTTTTTAAGCAGAAGGTACAAGGAGAACAAAATTGAATGTGAGGTACTACTCTGGATTTGGCATGGGAGCCCCACCCCTCACAGTCCTTCAGAGTCCTTATTACAGAGGAAGTTAAGCACATGATTCAGAGCAACTTCAAAAATACATAATGTCATTTGCTGCACAGAGACTGCACAGAGGGTTCAAAATTCAGGGCCAGTAAGCAAAAAGGAATTTCTTCATAAGACCTGAGATAGAGCAGAGTTAATTCTCTCTTAGTTATCTGCAGAGACACTCTATTATAGACACTGCTACTCCGTCTTTCACTCATACCAATTGTCCCTGATGGGTATTCTGGGGCCTATCAGAGTCATTACACAAAAAACATCCTTTCCCGTTTGTTCATTTGGCCCCTGCTGTCCCCTTACTTGCACACTGTTGTGCCATAAGTAATTCAGACTCTGCCCCACAGTATGGGAGAAGTTCACAGTTCTCTTCATGCAGACTCTTTCACCAGACACTCACCCTGCTACAAGTCTACTCCCTGTGCCATAGCCAAGATTTTAAAGGTGACCTTTCAGCACTGAGGTACAGTTCTACTCCATGGAAATGGGAATGGTAACGCCATTGGTGACACCAGTGGTAAGTGCCAGTGGTGAAATGAAAGTATCCGTTCTGTCATCTAGCATTTATAATGAATGAAACATAACTTTTACACATTGCAGTTGCTGTAAAAAGTGTGCATAAATAAATAAGTTTTGTTCATGTTACTTAAGCAATCTTACTTCATGAGATTTAATCTCTTTAAAAATATATATTCAGTAGAACAACATTTTCTGGACTTCATGGTAGCACTACTCAAGAATGGTGATGATGTATGTATGGTCATTCTGTAATGGAATGACTGGGAAGGAAGATGACTACTCATTACACTTGAACAGGAAAAAAAAAAGACCTCCACATTCAGTATGTTGGAATTTTAAAAATAAAATAGAATTTTTCACATTCATGGTATCATCATCAAATCAAAGTGAGTAGGGAAAAGATTTCTAAACTCAATTGAAAAATAAAATCCTGCAGTGTACTCATATGGAACACCTCCATTACCTAATGGCATCCCAAGGATGGAAAGGGCCAGATCAGAGAGACTGGAGAGTATTAATCTTGGCTTAGACTAGTTACCCACAGACATTCTCATGTGTGGCTTCCTTTTAGAGGAAAAAACTGTAATATCATCCTTGACATCTCCCTCATATTTCATCCTCTCTATCCATAACTGAACATTCATTCCATGAAATATCAGGCAAGGCAGCAGCATTGGCTCTCTTTGGCTCTACATTCTCATACTGATATGAGATCCACAGGCAGCTTCACTTTTGAATAAGTGAACAAAGATAATTTGCGTTACATTGAAGGGAAATGGACTTCATCTCATGCACAAACAAAACATGTTGTTGAACTCAGAAGGAAATGGCCGCTGTCAGCTTCTCTATCTTCTATTCTTCTTGTCCAGCCCTGAAGCAGAGCAATTTGTGAGCAGGTATTCTGTTCAGCTATAGGAAGCAAAAACTTTTAGGGTGAAAGGGTGAAACGCTGTTCTCCACTCTCTAAAATTATTGCTCCCTAAAATTATTGCAAAGACTGGCAAGCTGTATTTTCTTCAATAGAAATTTTTGAAGTGTCTGTGAGGAAGAGTTCCTTTATGCTGTGCTCTGATATTGCATTTTTGTTGATGATTAATAGTTCATTCCCAGAATAATTTTCATGGAGCACTCTATTTTGAATTAATACTGATACAGGGCATCCTAGGCCCATATCTTGAAGCACAGTGCACTGAAGACCCTGGTGAACATCCCATCATAAAAGACATAGCAGCCTGAATAAGATATTGGACAGAAAGCACTGAATGGAAATCTGCCCCTAAAAGTACATGTTCAATAATGGAGCAAGAAAAATATGTAATTCCTAGGCAGTTGCTGAGCAAAGCCTCTATGAAGAAAGCTTTTCAAACTCATTGCAGCTGATGTATTAAATCCAGTACCATTAACAGAGGAAGAATATTTGTATTTAAATTTCCTTTGTATTAAATCCAGTACCATTAACAGAGGAAGAATATTTGTATTTGAATTTCCTTTCCAAATGGCCTGAAGTGTTCCCATTTGCCAACTAGAAAACTAAAATATTCTTAGTTCTTGATTGATAGTAAGATTTCTTTTGCTTTATATACACACATGCGCACACTCACAAATCACTGTTAACAAAATCCAGAACTTTGAACTGCATAGCTCATCAAGAAATCACCCACCCATGGCGATAACCTCTGTCATGCACTCCTGTTTAAACTAGGACTTCCTCCATTCAGTTCTCTGTCTTGTGAGGAGACTGACACCTTGCCTTTTTTCCCCAGTGTCTCTGTTTCATTCATAGACCAGATGCATCTCTGTGGTATTGGGTAACCTGAATATTATTTCCCTATATCTGGACAGTGGCCAGATTGCCATTCCTCTCTGATAAAATAATTTAGGATTTGATGGAAACAAACAAAAAAAAACAAACCACATTAGAGCAGGAGCCACTTTAAAAAAAAAAAAAAAAAAAAAAAAAAGGATAGTAATATTTTTTTTAAAATGAAAAACATTTAAGAGAAAATACTTTCTATTGAAGCAGAAACTAAGAAAGGAAGTAGCCATTACAGTTTTGAACTTTTGGTTTCCCAAAGAAAATGACCAAAATTCTCTTTGGTTTTGTGTCATGATACCATTTGTCGAATTAAAAATATAGGATACTAAAAGATAAAAGGGTATGAGGTCAAAGCTTAGTTATATGCATTTCAAGTGATAACACAAATTGCAGAATATCATAATTCTGTTGCATAGAATTTCTACAAGGAAGGATAAAAGAATATATAATTAATGTATTTATTTGCATGCCTTACTTTCTCTGTGCTTTTATATCTTTTTTCTGTTTTGGTTGTTTTTAAAAGTAATGAAATTAAAAAAAAAATGAATATAATGAACAATGGTTTCTCTATCACAGTAAAGCTCAAGCAATGTAACACACAATATTTTTACTATGAAGGTAGAAGTAGTTACTGTCATTTAGCTTTACTTGTAATAAGAACTGACTTTCACTCTGTTCTAGGGTTGTTTGCTTGATTTATTTTCAGAATATAGCTTGTGTTTGCACCTTCAGCAGTGCACAACTAGTTGAATTGCCTTTTAGGCATCCCATCTCAAGTTTAGGACTAGTTATAATATGCATCCTTTCAGTCAATCTGTAATTTGGATGAGATCAATCATCAGCTCACTTCTCACAAGCCACAGACGGGAAAGGTGAAAGATACGGTTTTTCACTAACTCTTTTAGTTATAAGGCAGTTGACTCCGGATTTTACTACAGTACATTTTATAGTTGGCTGATAGGTCTCATTTTAATAGGATTACTCCTTCCAGAAAAAAAAAAAAATGTTTTCTGTTAGCTGCTTATGAGACATCATCTGTGGTTATTAACAGCAGTGTAACTCATGCAAAATTGAAGAACGTGCTATCTAAAAATCTGCTAATGTCAGAGTTGAATAGAGTTTAACTACAGAGAACACCAACAGGAAAGAACTGCAGAGAAAAGCAGTTGTGGCTGCCATCATACCATCCACTGCAGGCTGCAGGCATCTCAGGAGCTTTATTTCACATTTGCTTTCACTTGGCACCATCAGCTGAAATCCCAGTTGCATCTAAGGGGTTTTTAAGTATTTCATAAGGGTATACATTTCTATCCAAATTCATCTGATCCATGAATTCACAGACCACTTTATAACATGAAGAGAAGAATGATCACCTAGGAGATTTGCTTCCAAAAAACTCATCTGCTCTGACTTAAGACACTAATGGAGGTACACTCAAGAGAGAGAGAGATCCCTCAAAGCAGTATTTCCTGTGGTGCTCCATATTCTCCTTTTATTTGGTATAAGACTTTAACAAACCAAATTGTGTTGTGAATTTTGCATGTTCAGAAAGAACACCACCATTTGAAAAAAGTTGTGTTGATGAATCATGTGATACACATAAATCTAAGACATACCAAACATTGAACTGAACACTGAGGCAGGTGGACTGATTTTTTTCTACTCTGTTCTGTGAATAATGATGAAAGATAATTAATGATGAACTGTAGAATATGTAGAGCAGGTCCACCATCCCTTTTTGTTTCTAATTTTGCAGTAGAACTTTTCTGTTGACTTAAGTTTGGCGTTTAGTTCTTTGTTTTGATTTCCATAGCAACCGTAGTGTTGTCTTGGTAACATTGATACACATGCTCAGTACTATACTATAGGGCATTTCAAATATGAACAGCTAACACATTGCAGCAGTGGGATAGTGGGATAAAGATGCAGAAGCAGATAGCTCAGCAGCCGCCTTCTGCTTGTGAACTGTTTACATTCAGAGACAGAGCAAAGTTTTATGCAATGGTTTCAGATTCACCACCCCGTGTTTTTGTCACGCTGTTTGCAGGTATGACAGCTTTCAAATGTTATGCTTCTGTTGCTAGAGGAAATTTTTCATTCTTGTATTTCTTCAAGGAGTGAAATGCTGTGTGATAAAGGAGAAAAACAAAACAGTGTTATGCATTCAGATCAGAGCAAGTTGCTTCCTTGAATAAGATTGTCATCTCATCTCCTATGACCTTTAGAAAGTACATTTTTAAAAAACGCCTACATTTAAATTTTATGTAGCTTCATCACTCTTCTATGTCTTCCAATTCTCTAGAAGATGCATATCTCATAGCATGCAGTTTCTGGAGACTACAGGCAGGTAAACTGAGTTTATATTTCCAAAACCATGGATTATAGTGCTAGACCTCTTAAATGTGTCCATATTCAGTCTTGCTATCAGTACATTTGCTTCTGCAGAAAGTCATTATAATAATAATAAAACTGTTTCTGCAGAAAAAATTATCTCTCTTTCTTTTCCCTTTCCTTGTTCATGGACAAGTTCTTTTTCTTACAGCGTTGTTAAGTAAAGCCCTTCCTTTAAAAAAACAAAGCAGTATGTTCTCATGTGGAAATGTGGCATTGCACCCAATGAGACACCATGGCACAATGGAATCTCTGCAGGATAATCAAGTCAAAGGGCAGAACTTCATAAATTTTGTGGACTTAGTGCATTTAGTTCTACATCCACAACAGCATTTTGATTTTTATAAACATAAAAAGGTTAATTTTATCATTTGTTATCAAATGGTGACACAACAGCCATATGTACCTGGGAAGGAAATGGAACATATCAATCATCTGCTAATAATGCTTGTTTCCAAAAGTTGCAGGGAATTCTGCTTGGGTTTGTACTTTTGTAACACACCTAAATTCAAAAGTATCTTCCTTCAATTTCTCTTTTGAAAGTCTTTTTTTTTTTTTTTTTTTTTTTTTTAAATCAGACCTTAATTAAATAGGGAAATGAGATACAGATAATTTTACAGCTTTTCTATTTCATCAAAAGTTAGTCTTCTTACAAGTCACCATCAAACTTCTGTGTATAGTTAGAAAACCTTAACACTTTTTAACCATTTCAATTTCTGACAACATGTGCACTTTATCACATGGAAGCGCTTTTTTTGCTAAAAGTAACTCCCACCCATATTCTTTTACATTACTGTTACATCTCACTCATTATCACCAACACATCTAATGTTCAGTGGCTTTATAGATTCACAAGTGGGTGAGAATGCAGTATGGTCAAATATTTTCTCACTGCTTCTAGCTTCTGTGGGAAATAATAATACTGCGGTCCTGCGTCAGCACCAGAAATCCTGATTGTGTAGATCATCTCAGAGCACTGTCATAAAGTTAGCAGAGAACAAATACTAGTTAAAAGAGCTCACTAGAATATATATATATATATATAGAGAGAGAGAGAGAGAGAGAAAGGAAAAAAAGGAAATTTGGTGTTTTTCAAAAAACAAGAACAAGTGCATCATATTCTAATACTGCCATTTGTTGTGGTTTATCACCAGTAGGCAGAAAAGCACCACACAGCTGCTCACTCACTCCTCAACAGAATGGAGAGAAAACATGATGAGAAAACTCCTGGGTCAAAATAAGGAAAGTGAGATTCTTCATCGATTACCATCAAAGACAAAGTAGGATCAGCGTGAGATTAGTGTAGTTTGTTGACTATTGCTAACAGAATAGATCACTGAGAACCACAAGAAAATTAAAACCACTCTCATCTACCTTGGTGCCCTCAGGACCACTTCTTTACCATCTCTCCCTCCTCTGCCCCAGCTGCTGTGGCACAGCAATATTCCCTTCCTTAAATCTGCTCTCTCAGAGCACACCTGGCGCCACTCATGGTGCAGCTCTGGTAGCGGTGGGTCCCTTTGCAGCAGCTGCAGCTGCCCTGCTCTGACATGGGGCACTTCGGGGCTCTACTCACAGAGGTCAGCCCTGCAGCCTCTCTGCTGCCCAAACCTTGCTACATAAGACCAATACACCATGCTCTTTTCCATGTGCACTGGAATTGTCCGTCATGTGATATTACAAAGAAGGGTACATGTGCTCATTCAGATAAGCATCACATTTAAGAAACTGGAAAAGTATCTAATGCAATCCAGTAGTAAGAAATGCCTTTATGGCTCCCCAGTTACTAAGTGAGTTGCAGCATGTTTGTTTCCCCATATCTTGAAAATGTGGCATTATATTTGATTGCAATTGGTTTTGGTTTTGTTTTGTTTTTGTTTTTTTTAAAGTGTGCTTGGAGTTCTTTTTTCTCTGATCTAATGCAGCAGTAACTTTTGTATACTGACAGCCATTCAGAGTTTTGAAAGCCTGCAATCATTACTGTAAAGGTGAATCCCTGGCAAGTCAAGTTACTTTGAATAGTGCCTCAACTGTGCGTGACAAGGTTATAAAACCTACTGTTGTTGATGTATTAGTCATGTTCTCGAACACCCATTGATGATGTATATTAATGGCTTAGCTAAAAAGCAAATCTTTTGCATTATTAATACGGTGGTACATACACTTACATATTACCACAACAGTCAATAGAGAGAAAAAAGTAACTTTTCTTTACTCTTTTTCTTCTCTATGCAGAATCTTGCCAAAATGGCAAAATTTTGCTCTCATAGAAGTCTGTTTTTCTATTTGCCTCAGAAGCTAATGAATGGAAATAATTATTAACAGAGGGATCTATGCTTTGGCTTTCAATAACTTTTTATGCAGACTTAAAAAATAAAAACAAACAAACAAAAACATAAAATAGAACAGAAGAAAATAAAATACAAAATAAAATAAAAACATGTGGGACACTTTTTCCAAGACATTTACACCTGGGAAATTTTTACTAGAATGTTCCTCTTTAAAAATTATTAAGGTAATTCCGTTTGAGTGTCCATGGCTATTAGACATTATCACACTTAATATGAAGAATTAAGTCATCTTAGGTACAAGTTCTCATATTCATATTAAATACGGCCTTGTTCCAATAAAAGACTTACCAACTAGACAGGCAAATGGATGGTAGACATGACATGCCTGTGTTATACATCTATTTTCTTTCTGAAGTGCTCCTTCTGTATTTTAAGAAAATGAAAATTTGTATAATATTCTGAGCTGTTCCATTTTTATAATTTTCAGAGATGGCTGAAAAACAACGTAATTCTACTACGAATTTATTGTGTTAGCACCAGAGAACAGATTATAATGAACTTCCTGTATCATTTTGAAGGATGTAGAAGGATGTAAAGCACATAATTATATTTGATACTCAATTCAGTTACACTGTTCCCACATGGCTAATACGAATGATTTTTAACAAAAAGTTTGTGGTACAGACTCTAGTTGCAGGAAGATGGAAAAAACAGCTAGTTTGTTGAACTTGCATTGGAAAAGTGTTCCACTCTGTCAACTACTGTAAATTCTCTTTCTGAGATTTCAACATTTGAGGTACAAAGATTAATTTTTGTAGACTTCTAAGCTATTATAGACTCAGGTTTAAAAATGAAGTTCATATTCAGTCTCCTCCAGATGTTAAAGGAACCTTGTTCTAAGCAATTTATTTTGTATATCAACATCAAATTTCCAGTTTTATCTTCTAAAGTAATCTGAAATGCCTTGTCAGATTGTCATAAAACTCATTCAGAAGAGTCATCAAACTGAATTTTCATTATTCGGGGCGAATCAGATGAAACAAGACATGTTTATCTACATGAAGAAAAGACGCTCCCAATTTTGCATTAAGCTTCCTTTGGGACGATGCTGGAAGGATGAGGAAAGCCTCGGACATGAGCAAAATTCAGTGACAGATGCTAGCCTAATAGACTGGCTGGCTGTGTCAGCTGATCATTCTGATTGTTTTTCGTTGTTCAAGCTGTCCCCTAGGACAAGATGCATTCTGTTATTGTTGCTCTCTGAATACTTAAAAGCAAGCACAACACCTCAGCAACGTTTACAAGTTCCTATTTTCCTGAAATGCAGGAGCAGAATTTTGGGAAGGTGTAAGGGAGGAAAAGCATATAGCAAATTTGTAAACTACATTAACTTTCTGAGAACACAATTGTCTGTGCTGGAGGGGGGAGAACTTGACTTGTTTGGTTTTTTTTATATTTAGAAATACATTAATTCTTTCTTAAAAATAGATGTAAAAAGGTACAATCCAGACAGTATATTTCATATAAGAGATCTCATGTTCACGTTTTCTCTAAAAAACCAATTGTGATCCATACATCAGTTTGTCTATTTAGGGATTTTTTTCACAGCATTACTCAGGGAAATATGTTAAGAGTGTTATGTCCAATTTTATATAATGATTAAATGCATTATTTAAATATGTTGTTCTCATTTACCATCGTGAATAAAGTTCTTAAGATCATCAAAACTACATTTCTTCTAGATCAAAGGATGTGACTTACTAACAATTAACAATATTTTTTAAATTATTTGCATTACTTCCTGATCTCTGACCAAAATATTCAGGAACAGTTGCACCAAGCATTTGAAATTTACACTTTACAGCAAATCCGTCATCTGTGAAGCACACAGACTGCTCACATTTACTGATTTTTCTCTCGTATATTTGTCATAACCCCCATTATTCACAGTATTCTCTGTGTTCTGTTGATTCCTCTTCAATACTGAAAACTTGAACAACCAAGTCAAATGTGTTTTTCAATAGGATTTCTTTATCAGGAAAATTATTTTCCCATTCAGTCTCTATTCTCCCTCTGTTCCACTTTATGCTAATATACAAACACTTTTGTAAATGTTGTTAAAGAACAGATAAGCCATAGATACAAGCAGAAGTTTTAAAGGGTGATGAGTAATAAACGCTTCTGATCCATGTAAAAACTTTCCGGCCTACAAAATTCACCAAACATATAAAGAAACATCACTGCTAAGAATGGGAAGAGAAACAGAAAATAAACACAGTTTTATCTGAAGTATATATCAGAAATGTAACAGCATGTATCATAGTCATGTTCTGTGAAGAATGGTACATAAATTGCCAATTAATCCAAAAGTTTTATATCATCACAACATAGTCCATCCTAGGTAACAACCATCTTGGGTCTCTTTCTGGTTAATTTCTGCACTCATCTAGGGCTAAATCAATTGTTAATATGAGGAAATAAAGTGGGTTGCAGTGATTAAAAAAAAAAAAATAAAAGGAAAGGAGATAAAAATTTAAAATTGATAAATGAAGGTATCGATTTAAAATCTGCAAAAAATGATACATGAGATTTGTGGATTATATTAAAATGTCATCCCACAGATGAAAAGTTTATTCAGCTTACTGTTTTCTGAAAAGGATGCCTTGCCACTTCTTAAAAGGGAAGGAGATGCTGTGTATCTGCGGGCATTTGTACTATTGACTCCAGTGAGCACAATGTAGCTGATGAAATACTGGAGTTCAGAATTTGGCTAATTATATATTTACTATTTTAGCCTAAAAGAAATCCTCTTTTGACATGACCAGAGTATATTAAAGAATATTTCTTGCTCTCTATAACTTCGCACTATACATCTCATTATTAATCAGTCTTGCTAGGTTCATAATTTTCCAACAATATCTGCACTGGATTTTGTTCACCTGAATTCATTTCTAGAAGTATCATCTTGCTTGGCGTACAACTCCTATGACTATTTTTAAAAGTATGTTGGGGGGGGGGGAGAAAAAAAGTAGTACCATTTAATAATGTGTTTTGTGTTTGTTTATCTCTTTGCAATTTTGATAAGTGAAAATATCTACATGCAACTTCATTGCTGTAGCTTCATAAATCTGCATTCTGAAAATCAATTTAAATGATTTCTTTCTGCATTCTCCTGCTAATTCTCAATCCTGTCCACACCCCCAGATTTTCTTTCTAAAACCTTTTGGCTCTGGTGCCAATCAATCCACCTTCAGGAAATAACTGTTTAGTGGAGAAGTACTGTCTGACTCATTCCTGCAAAGCACCTCTAGGGTAAATTGCGGTAAATACAAGAAAACTGTTTTTAAGATTTCTAGTCTAATTTAAAAAAAAAAAAAAAAAAAAAAAAAAAGACATACACTTAGCTAAAATTTCTGAGTCATATCTCCTGAAATAAGATTCCACTGTCATCTGCTGCTGCTAGCTCTCACTCTGTGTTCTTCCCATCTCTCTCTGGCAGGAGTAGATTATTGTGCAGGTATTTATTGAAGTAACTGGGTGGAAAGCTGGCAACCCATTTAAGCTAGCAAAGAAGATATCTTAGTGGTATCTTTGGATTGCTTTGTATGCTTTGTTGATTGTGTAAAGTTAATATGGAATAAGAAATGGTAAAGAATTGCAGGAGAAATAAAGGAGGTTATCTCTTTTGACAGGCACCCTAAGAGGTCAGTGAGTACTGACTTATCAACGGACTTTATCTATGTTCCAATAAAGGAAACTATATCAGTAAGGTCACCTAATACGAAATTTTATGCTCCCACAAATTAAAAAAAAAACCACTTTTTAAAGAAGGATAACAATACTGTTAGATTTTTTGCATGTTCTACCTTGCTTATTACAATACCTTGTTTCAAATGTCAACTTTTCTTCTTTCACTGATTTAAAAAAAAAAGAAACCTGGAGAGAACTGAAAGGATTTACATGAATTTAAAATATGACTAACAGGTACTGTCCATAAGTTATTTAAAAGATCTCAGTTTTTGTTAAACAGAAATGTGTTGCTTTGTGCTCCCAGAGAATCAACTGCATTTGACATTTTATAAGGGCTTTGTCAGAATCTAGTCAGGAAATTAGTATTCAAACTAAACTACTGTTACTGTAAGATTAAATGTATTTTTCAGATATTCTTTTCCCATAATAAAGTAAGTCTGCAACATTTATGTGCTTCACAAGTCCAGATTTCTGTTGATCATCCCACTACCAAAATGACATAAGGACACTCCTGCACTGTTGTCTTTCTTTGTACGTCCATTGTAATTTTTGTTTCTGTGACTACTGAGGTTGAGAATACCCCCTCCATGGAACAGGAGGCCAGGCTGAATGGGGCTTTGAGTAACCTGGTCTAGTGGGAGGTGTCCCTGCCTATAGCAGGGGGCTGGAACTAGGTGATTGTAAAGGTCCCTTCTTAGCCAAACCATTCCATGATTCTATGATTCTATCGTATTGGAATATACAAAAGGAAAATACAGTGTATGCAGCACAACCTCATATGCATCATATAAAGAACCTTGTAGCATCATAATAAGGATTTATGAACAGGAGTTTTGTTGCATATTACAAGTGGAAACATTAGTTAAACAAGTACTCCTCTAATTTATATTTCATATAACTCAAAAATGCATCCTAGAAATTCTATAGTCTTTTAAAGTCCTGTTCTATTGCAAGTCAAAATGGCTCACAGTTTGTTATATTGATTCCAAGCCCTGCAAATTAAGACTCAGAACAGGGTAGGTGTTGGTCAAGTAAGAGTGTACCTTTATTTATTAAAAGATGAGAGAGCAAAAGAGGAAAAAGAAATGAGAAGAAGAAAGAGGAAGGGAAGGGAAGGGAAGGGAAGGGAAGGGAAGGGAAGGGAAGGGAAGGGAAGGGAAGGGAAGGGAAGGGAAGGGAAGGGAAGGGAAGGGAAGGGAAGGGAAGGGAAGGGAAGGGAAGGGAAGGGAAGGGAAGGGAAGGGAAGGGAAGGGAAGGGAAGGGAAGGGAAGGGAAGGGAAGGGGAGGGAAGGGGAGGGGAGGGAAGGGGAGGGAAGGGGAGGGAAGGGGAGGGAAGGGGAGGGGAGGGGAGGGGAGGGAAGGGAAGAATTGGGGAGGGGAGGGATTGGGGAGGGGAGGGGAGAGCAGAGGGGGGAGGGGAGGGATTGGAGAGGGGAGGGGAGGGCAGAGGGGGGAGGGGAGGGATTGGAGAGGGGAGGGGAGGGCAGAGGGGGGAGGGGAGGGCAGAGGGGGGAGGGGAGGGGAGGGGAGGCCGGGGGGGGAGCGGGAGGGGGAGGGGGGGGAGGGGGAGCGGAAGGGGAATGGGAAGGAGAAGGGGAAGGGGAAGGGGAAGGGGAAAGTCAACACTATGGTTCACATGATGTCCGGAGAGTCCACCCTCCTTCTCCTTCTATGGTGATTGAAGATGTGGTAAGGCATGCACTGCCAGCTGTGGAGTTGGCAATACCTTTTATGCCATATGATGATCCCCTCAAATTGAGCCAGGAGCTGTCAGCAGGCAGCTTTATTCCCACAGTATCATTTCCACTACACCTGCAGTCTACTTTCCACGTAGTGTGTACCAGCTGACATTGGTAGTACAACTGAATTACTGTACCCTACCCTGTTACCAGCTGTTTTGAAACGATGCTACAACAGTGACAGGGCTTAACAGAGGAGAAACAGAACAGGGAGACACACCTTAAACAAATCTAAAACAAAACAAAAACCCAAATCACTTAACCATTTTTAAAAGAAGATTAAGGGGAGTCAGTACACAGTTAGCTAATCAGGGAACAGAGCTTTGTGAAACTGTCTTTTATTTTTAGCAGTGAAAGCAAAAGTGATTCCCAATATTTTGAACACTCAGTAGCATCAGTATTTCTCATCTCCAGAAGGAATCTTAAATATTCTTGTTATTAATATTAATTCATTCAAAATTCATGCTCTGTGTTACAGACTCCATGAGTCCAGTGGTCACATTTACAATCTCTGCCTAGTGGCTGTTTCTCTAATCTCTACCCTTGGGAGGTCTGTGTGAATACTATTTGGTTTATGAAGTGAAAAATTATCCCTTGAAATAAAGCTTGAAATCATTATAACATCTGAGATAACCCTACCACAATGAGCCATCACATTCCTCCAACCACTTCCTCTGAGCACTGGTTAGATGAAGAAAGCATTTACTCATGGCTGTCGTAATTCAGACACATGGAGCCTGACCAACATTTTGGGCATTTCTACATGCATTTATGAAAGTTACAATAATGCAGAATGCCTACACAGAGCACTGTGGACATACACACAAGCAGATAGCAAGCTGCAAGTGAAAATAACTGTTTTGCAAGTAAAAAACTGCTCCTTTTTAAGCTAAGGTATTCCTCTATAATATACAGTCAACCTGCATAAACTGTGCTCTGAACTCAATCCTTCTTCACCAAATCGTCTCTTCACTTTAATTCAGTGAACTGTAGAGAATCTAATAACTGATCATTTTAATCAGAGCAATTTCATCTTGGAATAAGAAAAAACATTGGTGAGAATCTTTTCCCATTTAATTTGGTAGGAAAACGTATTCCTTTGAACTCAACAATTGATTTAATGCCCATCACTTCTTACAGTACATCATTAGGTGGACTTTCAATCAATACAGCAAGGTCCCTTTCACCTGTACTGTCACCAAAATGTGGCTTCTGCTCCTAAATGTACCTTTGAACAATGAACTTACAGAATACAGGAAACAGCGGGGCTTTTGTAGGGTGATTCGGGATTTGAACCTTATAAACCAAGAGAATAGCACAAACAGGATATAGACAGAATTGCTCTGACATCACACCTGCTACAACATGCAAATTTGCTTTGACAGAAGTGCCAGTCAATTGCAGAATATTGAAGATGACAATTTAGGGAGGAGTATTCCAAGAAGTAGCTTTCATTTTAGTCCTAAAATAAAGAAGACTTGAACCAGGGCTGGTCTGGAGCAGCTCTTTCCGTCTCTGCGGAAATACACAACTCATCTAGCACACATTGAGCCTCTGAGACTGAGTGTAACTGCTGTCATAGGATAATTTGCTAAGGCTTCTAGTATCTATTTCTGCTCCTTTTCTTTCCTCTCCACCTCTCTACATGTGAGTATAATATTGCTTGGCAATTTAATTACTTTCCAAGTATACTTTTTTTTTTTTTTTTTTTTTTTGGTCTGAAATCTTAGAAACAACGTTTGAAAATTCAGAGAATACCTTCCTGAACAGAAAATTCAATGCAACACGAGTATGATGTCATGCGAGGAGCCCAGGAAGTCTGCTTTTAGCTCATGATATCAGTTACAGGCTACTGACAGCTGGAACTGTTGACAATAGCGTTTTTTTTCCTTTGAAATGGCAGAAATTCTAAACTGAGATGAAGATCTTTAGAAATATGCCACTCCAATGACAGTTTGCCTAGAAGTAGCCTGCAAAAACTCAGATTTTGGCTGAGTCCTAAGGATGCAGCCACACAAAAGGCATCTAAGCTATCCTTTACAGAGCGTTGACTGATTTTGTGAACATTTTTTTTCAGTACTTGGAAAAGTAAGTAGGATGTTGTTCTCCCCAAAAGCAAGAGTTTCTAAGATGCCTATGTTCTTATGACAGCTAATTTGCTTCCTCTAGAAACTATTTATACACAACTTTCCTTAATGAATGATTTTTTGCTCACCACTGACTCTAACAACTAAGCAAAAAATTGCTGTCAGAAAACAGCCTTGCATTGACTTTGCTCCATACAAGTACTTATATTAACAGATAGAAAGCATCAGCTATTCCATGTTTTTCTAACTGGACTGCTGCCAGTAATGGCTATATAAGACACAGATTCCCTGTTCTCAGCTGCTGAGCTGAGGGTAGATCTGTTCATGGACTGTCCAACTTTCAGCCTCTGCTATTAAAGATCCTTCATGCAGCTCTGTAACTTAAGTATTATAGCACTTATCCATTTCTGGCTAGAACCAGAAAATATTCCTGTCCTGTCTCCATCCTGCTAAACTGTTTAGCATATTTCCAATTTTTAGTTCTTTTATAGACTTGTGATAGAGGGTGATTTAATTTCATAATGTGACACTAGGCTTAAATGAAAAGTGTTAAGTATAGCCTGATAAACACAGAGCACTGGTATTTAATGTATTCATCTCCACCCTGAAAGTCTAAAAACAATGATCAGTGATTAGAAAATAAGCTTAGCTTGATTTTATTTATGGAACACAGCTAATGAATCTGTTTTTCACTGAATAATTGCAGTAATTGACTGAAATAGGAGTAGAAAGTGTAACAGTAAATAGGTCAGATCAAGTGAAAATTTAAATGTTTACTCCCAGATGTCTTTTAATCAATTTCTATCTCAAGGGACATGTAGCATTTTCTTGTTGACTCAAATTTTCTTCATATTTCTGTCTAGAATTCAAACATAGGTTTACAGTAACTTCCTATGGGCAATTACCTTCTATTGCTAGTAGATTTGGTGATCAGATGGCAGCATTTTCTTTCCTTATTGCCTTGCAGTATAAGGATGGCTGCAAAAATAAAAAGTGACAGTTTGTAAAATCCCTTATGAAGATGGCTAATTTTTTCACTCTACATCTTCAAACGAAATTGTGAAATAATGTGGCAGTTTCACATATTCACAAAATTAATTCACCTTCAGTTTGCCTGCACTGGGAATCCAGAAGCTGTAAAATGGAGCACCATTTTACAGTGACTGCCAGGTATCCATGCCAGTCCGGTGAGTACAGATGCCTACTCTGAGGAACTTTGAGGTACTTGTGCATTAAAACATGTTCACGAACTCTTCAGACAGGCTTTCTGTGGGCCTCTGTTTTGAACAAACAAACAAAAAGAAAAATGAGAGATTTCCCTGAAGGTGACACTTGCAGGAAAAGAAAACAGCAGTTGCTAGCACTGGCTAAACTTAAATCAGCTAAGGAATGCAAAAAAATAGTTTTTAAAATCCTAAGCCTTGAGAAATGACAAAAGCAAAATTTAATCTCCATGTCTGTAACCTTTAGGTTAAGTCAATTATCTGAATCGAATCATCCCAAGTTGCTAGAGGTATAACAACCCTGTAAGAGCTTTCTTCTCTCATTCTATAATATATATAGCAAATTATTTGAATTTCATGGATGTTGTTAATTCTGGTTCTCAACCTTACCGTTCCTAAACTTTGCTACTAACTTCAACATTTATTTCTTCTGTTACCAAAATGTTCACAATTTTTCAAGCTTGCCCGTGGTTTACCAGGAAGAAGTGCAGAGGTCCTCAAATTAGCCTTAGCCCAAGCTGTAATTTCCACTGAGCGCTGTCTTCTGGTCAGGACACAGCACGGGTCTCCAGGAAGCAGAGCTTGTTAGTGCAGGCCCAGAGCCATGTTCCTGTGGCAGCAGCACTTCAGCACTTGAGCTAGTTCAGGCCATGCCAAACCAAAAAAGGATGCCAAGTATCAACAAGCCCCAGCAGCTGTCAATAAACTCTGAATGTAAGTACGAGCACAATTGAGTTTTTCAGCACATTAATTCATATCGGTAACTTCTACTGAGTGTCATGAAAAACACTACGTCAGGCAGCAGAACGAGACCCACACAACCTTCATGGAATCATAGAGTCATAGAATCATAGAACCATTTCAGTTGGGAGGAACACTTAAAGGACACCTGGTCCAACTCCCCTGCAATGAACAGGGACACGTACAGGTAGAGCAGATAGCTCAGAGCCCCATCCAGCCTGACCTTTAGTGTCTGCAGGGTTGGGGCATCCACCACATCTCTGGGCAACCTGTTCAAGTGTCTCACCACCTTTACTGTAAAAAACTTCTTTATATCCAATCAAAATCTCCCACCATTCAGTCTGAAACCGTTTCCCCTTGTCCTGTCACAGCAGACCCTGCTAAAGAGTCTGTCCCCTTTGCAAAGCCCACCTTCAGATGCTAACCATCTGTACAAACAATAGAAGATTCCTGTGTTTTAACACGTACCTTATGTACGTGAGCATAGACCATATCAATGTACATATTAACCTCAGTGATGCAACAGACTGTTTTTTTCATTGTTTGTTAGTTACAAAACCTTATTTTCAAAAACATTTGCAAATGCTTATTTCATTATCTGCAAGCACTAACCAAACAGAGGTTGTCTGTGCTGAAGGCCAGAGCAGTAAGATATATCCAGTGGCTGCAATCATCTCAACCTAAAGAAAAAGAGGAAATAAAAGAAGTGCCTGGCAATTTAATTGAAATCTTTAACACAAAGAAAAACATATAGAGTACTTTGTATTTCTCAAAGGCCAGATTTGCCTTTCTTTAGAAAATTGTAATGAAGTAGCTTCAGCAAACCTTCCTCCATCCCTCCCCAGATCTCTTTGCATCAGGTAAAATTGAAATCTTATTAACCTGAGCTAAACATAGCCTGCTTAAACAGGATGGAAGGCTTCTACAGGGATAAATGCCATCTCTACAAAGCGTTCTCTCTGGCTGGTCAGGTCCCCAGGTTAATACATATAAATAATGCTTTTGATTTATGTTATAGGCAGCTGTAACAGATGAATGGCTTTAATTTACCAAGCTAGCAAATCAGCATTTTTTTTTTTTTTTAACAAAAACTAAATTCCTTCCTTGCCACTGCAATTGAGAAAGCTTAAAAAGGCTTACTACATGGACTCTGTAGCTGATCCGTAACCCAGAGTAACTGTCACTGTCCCCACTGAAAATGATGACTGGTTCGGTGCCTGTTAGTAAAGGTGTCACCTATCAGTTGCTGGTGGAAACACAGTACACAGTAAATAAATTCCTCATGGTATTTGTCTGAATATCTGCTGTGTTTGAAATGTGAAGCAGAGAACTTTCACTCAAAATTCAGCCTTCCTCTTCTCTAATTAATCTCACCATAATCTTGCATCAGAGATGAAGGCTGGCATGATCTTCCTGCAGCTTTTACCATCTGTTTTTTTGCCAAATATTTAGCATTCTCAAACCCACTGAACTCAACTACTTCAGATGCCAAAATAAGGCTTATGTATGACATACTAACTTTGGCACCCTTAAAGGCTGATAGTCTTACAAAGCAAATGCACCAGACCGATAACCCAGAATCAAAGGAAGATTCTGCTTGCCACTGGCCTGTTTCCATACCCTGTACTCAGGAAGGTAACCAGGTGTAGTAAGGAAATTATCTGTATCCTGCTTGCTTTTCCTGTTGGTGACAACACTTGCCTGTAACTATCACTTAGATTTACTGAGGACTGCGTCATCTAAGATGTGTCAGTATGTATTTCTGGATAGCTTGGAAAGGACATATGTACAGCTTCACCTTATTGCACCATTCCTTTCTTATTTGGAAATGTGGTGCTTTGTCAGCCTGATGTGATCTTTGCTTTCTGTTATTGCCATCAGATGTTTGTTTCACCCCATTTCATCTGGAGTTCGTGTAGATGTAATAAACATCAATCCTACAGTCAGATCAGCAGTCCTACAGTCTGAGTCTCCATAGTACCAAAATATCAACACCCCAAAGTTCTGTGCTATGTGATTTGATAAGAAATAGTGCATCTAACAAGAAAAGCCACACGCCTTGTTTTTCCTTTCCTCATAGAAGAACTATCTATTTTTTGTGTTTTACTTCTCCTTTTTTAACCAGTAAGTAAAATAATGAAAACAAAAACCACATATCTCAACCTTGCTCATTCTTTAAAGTGGTGTTCAACTAATTTCCATTAGGATTATGTTTATAGTTGAATTTTTAGTTTACTGTCATATATCACATCCAAGCTAATTATGGCCACAGAAAAATAAGACTGCTTGAGTTAGAAGAGAGCAGAGTTTCCAACTAAAATATGTGTTTTTAATTTTTTTGGCAGGGATCACAAGATGGTGCTATTACACATGGCCCTGGATATCAATCTTCATCTCCTTTTAAATATTTTAATTATTCTTTATTGTAAGAAGAAATATTGTGTTACACTGGAGTGCATTTGAGATTTTGTTTTTCTGAGAATATTGTTTATAAGTACTTATCTCATTTCCATGTCTGAGATATAGTTTCTTAGTAAAATAAGTCTGCCAGAGAGTCTGCCTCACTGAGTCATTGGAAATGGAAGCAGATTTTTAAGGGTGCCAGGCACATAGCCCTATATATTTTTAATTTGGGGCTTTCTAGTTCAAAACTCATGAATAAAAAGGCCAAGTTTTTCCATATCTTTTAATCATTGCAAGTGACCAATAATCTAAAATTAAAGCAATGAAACCAAGCTATACAAGGAAATAGACTTGCTATATAATCTGCATAGTTTATCTGGGTTTCATTTTACTACACTGGTTTAATAGCTTATTACAGCAATCCAGCTGGTGTTCCAGGAATAGATCACTTCGCTGCTATGAGTGGGATTTTTTTTGTTCTCACATTTATCAAATATTCTGGCCAGCTGGCAGTCTTTGCATGCTTGGCTTCATACTGCACCAGTCCCAAGGAGTGCAAATAATCTATAAAACCTTGATGTGGAGGATTAGATGGGTTCTAAGAGGACATCTGTGAAAACATGGGTGAAAACCTTTGGAGACTTCTGCAGTCACTTGCCAAAGGTGTGTCTGTTCCTTTTCCACATGGCTGGGTATTATGTAACAACACACAATAATGCACTTGCCTGCAGAGTCAGAGAAAATAAATTGAAAACATATAATTAAGCAGCACAGGGATATAGTTTTACCATATGCAGAATACCATTCAAAACCTGCTGCTTAGTGAAGGGCTCATATGAAGAACAGGGGGAAAATATCATATTTTCCCTTGTCGGTTTTTTTTTTTTTTTCCTTTTTAGTCTGGAGTAGATATGAGATCCTCTTGTGGCAGACATAACTGAAATTTAGGCCTGCCATTCTGCTCTGCCAACCCAACAGATATAATCACTCTTTAAAGAATGTGATTAGCTTGGGAAGCTTTGATATATAGACTGTAAAGACAACTTTACTGGGAGCTACATTTTAAAACCAAAGCAAAACAGAAACACTGATTGAGCTACTAAAATAGATACTGAAATGAGCAAACCTTTTTTGCTGTCTTCTGACTTTTCAGTCCTTATTCAGTACACTGCAAGGTGTGGGACTACTATGCCAAGGAGATTGTAAGCAACTTACTCCAACTGTCTGAAAACCTAAAACACCTACTCCAAACACGAGAGTGGAACAGGTGCGCTTTGAGGTTATGACTGAAAAGCAAACAGAAATAAACTAAGGAGCATCACACTGTTACCCATCAGAAGCCTAGTAAACATCCTCAGGTGCTGTTGTTTAAAGGAGAAATACAAATTGGGAAAGGAGGAATCTGGTTTGCAATTGAAACTCAAAGGGCTTATGTGTAGGCATCTTGATTCAAAATTGGGTCTGCAGGGCCAGCAG
Organism: Alectoris magna; assembly: GCA_030625065.1. Lineage (NCBI taxonomy): Eukaryota > Metazoa > Chordata > Aves > Galliformes > Phasianidae > Alectoris > Alectoris magna. The sequence continues at coordinate 71,294,891 of CM060560.1, forward strand.
AGCTGTAGAGTCAGCACAGCTGACTATATCCACTAAGCAGCAGGGCTCAGCATCCCCCAAAACCACATCTGCCTTGTGGAGAACATTTGCCTGGCCTTGCACTGCACCCTAGGAACATCTGAAGCACCTTGAGGTCCAGCGTCATACCTGCCAGCTCCTAAGGAGAGCTGTCTCCAGCTGAGGAAGTGCACCTAGCATCTGGAAGAGTACTATTTAAGCTGTATAAACTTCACACTTACCAGAGGGTACAGCTTACATGCATTTGTTCCTCTGAGTATATGAAGATTTCATATGTGAGTGACTGAAGTTGAACAGCAGTGCTCCAGGAGTGTGTGGTCATGCTGAGTCAGATCTGAAAGACATCTCCTTCCTGGTACTCCCAGACTACTACAGGGTTGGAAACAAAAGCTGAAGCAGAAAAGGGGGAAACTATCTTCAAATTAAAGTGCTAATACCTAGGCTTTTCAAGGAAGTTCAAATGGAATTAGACACTTTTTGGTTGGGCTGCTGAATTTCTTTCTTGATATCTATTTATGGTGAACTAAACTGAATTTCTTCATTCATTTTCATTGTCTATACCTTTTTTTTAATATAACAAGAATCTGGACATAAGTAGATGCCAAGTGTGTCTTAGTCTGGAAACAGATCCTCTCCATCCAAGAATGTCCAAATGTAACATTAAAAGGTGTATGTCAGGAACTGAACAGGTGCTGCTACAAATTGAAACCTAGGAGCATGTATAACACATGGATAGGGCAATTAGTGAGCTAAATGTGTGTGAAGGAAGATGACTGCCAACAGCAACTGCATGTTATAGCGTGTATGGGCCCGGGTGCACTTCCAGAAAGGAGAGACACCCTACACAGGTGCCATGTCATTGCTCATCCACTATCAGTGAATCTCAGTGCACACTGCAGTTTGTGTCCCCAGGAGCAGGAGCTCCTGTGACAGCACCAGGATCGCTGGTGGCCTAATGGAAGAGGCTGGGTTACCTTTTGTTCCCTGTGAGCTGGGCTATTTCAGAAGCAGCAAAATGCATCAGTACTTACCTCAGAATAAGATATACGCTCTCATTAACAATCATACTTCTAGCTTTCAGCAGCATGTTTTCAGCCCCACAAAAGTTTTGTATCACACTGGCCTATATCAGATGCCTTGTAGAATTTTGTTCAAAGTCAGGTACCATCCACGGTATGAGTTGTACTGTTTAATGCACTCAGAGAAGATATTGATTCCTTTTATTTATTTATTTTTTTTCCTATCTATCTTCCTGCTGGGGAACAGTGCAAATAAAAAAAATGCACACACACACAAAAAAAGACAACATCTAGTCTTCTTAAAAATGTGATCCAAAACTGAATTTTAAAAATAATTTTAAATCAAGCTGACTGGGAAGACAAAAGTAAATCTAATGATGGAAAGTTTAGAAACATGTTTAGAAAGCAATTTTTTTCACATTTCCTTTTTTAAGCTTCAATACTGTTTTGGTTTTGAGTATCAATTTCACAATTATTATCTTATATATTTTTCATTATTTTATGTTTCTTCTATAAAGGAGAAATTATATGAATCTGTCTCAGAATAATGGATTTTCTAGTTTATGTTGAGGAGAATGTTTTCCTTATTTATGGAGATCTGGGAAAGACATTTTCAAATATTGTCCTTTTTTGATAGACAATTTAATGTACAGGGCACGACCCAAATGCTTAAAAAATTTTAGCAGCATCACTGCAAACCAACAGGTTTCTAATAACATAGACTTTCAGCACATGCATTTTGCCAGAGAATTCTTTAGGGTGTTGTTCTGCTCTGTATTTTTCCAACTGCAAAAGTAAACATTTGCCAGAAAGGTGAAGGGAAAAGTTCTAAAACTGTGGTATATAACCCGACACTGTTCAACTGAAATCTTATAGATCGTTTCTTCAGGATGTGTCCCTGTTTCTTGCTGCTCAGATCAACTTGCGGAAAGAAAGAAAAAAAAAAAAGGAAGAAAAAAAAAAAGGGAAAACAAACCCGAAACTAAAAATTAAATATTGATCCATGTGAAAAATTGCTTTAGCTTTAGCTCTGTGAAGAAAGAAGGCACATATTCTACAAGACAAAGGCCAGGTCAATGTTGGGAATCAGCAGATGCTGCTCAGTTGAACTATTAGTTGAAATAATTGCATCTGCAGGGGATTGGGTTTGTCTGTGAAGAACATGGGAATCTCTAAAGTAAAGGTATATACTTTAGCAGAGAAGATATGCACATTCACTCTAATAGAGAGTAATATATTAAATGCAAGGAGAAACCAATGTGGTATTTCTGATTTTCCTGTACATAATTTTAAGAATATTTGAATGATTTTATTTATTAAAATATCTTAATATTATCTCTGCAAAATTCAAGCAGCATTAAAATTCTGTAGTTTAAACTTTTCTGTAGCCAGGATTGTCCTGGCAGTGGTTTTCTTTTGGTTTTAAACTGAGAAGTTAATCAAACCATATTATCAAGCATTTCCATCTCTCATTAGATATGAAATAGATATTGTTCTTGAATTGAATTAAAAAGAAATTTGAGTGCTTTGATGTACACGTGCATGCGAGAACTGAAATAAAAACAATAGTGCAGGTGGGAAGGATAGAAAAATTGTAAAGCATGAAAGAACCTCCCTCCCAAAAATACTGGATGATGCTGACAAACCAAAAAATCTCTTATTTTACAGTATTGGAATTCTTTATGTTTCACATAAAACTCAAGGATTATCTGAAAACACAAGTGTTCTCTCTGGAAAACAGGAACATCTTGCAGAGTTGTAAAGCTTCAACCCAGATTTAATCTTCTCAAGGCTGTAAACTTCAGTGTATCCCTTTTAGAGATCTGTACTATCAGCAACCTGACTCTCTGTTTTGGATTTAGTTAGCTAAATAATATAAACAGAATGAATACCTTTATTTAATTCTGCATTCAGCATTAAGATGCTATCCTTTTGCAAAAATTTCACTTCGTAATATTGTGAAGATTTTTATGGCTATACAGAAAACAAAAGATGTCTTCTGCTGTATGCTATGAAGATGCTAATAAGTCCTGAGTTCCCTAAGCATAAATCAGTTAGCAAATCTACTTATTTTAAGACAGGCACTTTTTCTTAAGATATTACTAAAAACAGGACATGATTTTTTAACTTTGTCCCTGTCTTACTGCTTTTCCTACCCTCATTTTTCTTCGTCTCCTCATTTACAAAGTGAAATACACACACAGGACTGAATTTCCAAACCCTTGTGCTTCATCTTTGCTTCTTCTGCTGACTTCTTAATGGGAGCTACCTGGGAAAAATCCCAAATAGCTTTATGAAAATGTAGCCTTCTGCAGCTTTCTCTGCGAGTGACGAGTGCAGCGATTGCGGAGGTGGGAGGTAAGAGACAGATAATAAGGAATTTCAACTCAGAGTATCTTTATGACACATGAAAGATGAATTGAAAATGCTTTCATTTGGAAATTAATTTTCATGGCTTTTAAGGTGATTGATGAAATGACTCAGATCTACCCAGCAGCGGTCACTGTGTGGTAACAGCAGAAGGCTTTTGGTGTGAGCATGTGTATCATGCATTGCACAGCTACAGCTGTCTGTCCAGCTATTTGAATGTATCTGAACTACTGATAGTATTGCATTACTAGGATACAAAAACAGTTAGCTGGAATTTTGTGAATAAGTATATTTTTCTTATCCGTAAGCAAAGTAAGCATGTTATAAATAGGACTTGCTCCAGCATGGAAGCACCAGTTTCAGGAAGAGAAGAAAGATTAAAGATAGGAGCATGTGGGGAAGATGAGGGGAATGGAAAAATGGTGAGTGTGAGAGTGGGCCTCAAACTTAACCCAGAATCCACAAGAGCCTAATGGCAGAGACACTTATCTGAGGCATGGGAGATCAAGGTTCAAGTCTTTGGTCTTTTGGTTCAAATAGATTTGAACTTGGATTTCCCGTGTTAGCTGGCTGAACTCAGTCAGCCTTCCCCAGTGCAAAGGGAGCCTGGGAAGGTCAGGCCAAATCAGTCAAACCCTTATGCCTACTCCTCTGTGATGTGTGAGACCCTGCAGTGCACTTTGGTCTCAGCTGAGTACTTGAAGATGATAGAAGAATCAGTCTCTCTCCCTTACAGCCTTTGTCTTTTTTTCCTTTTCCTCTTCTTACGAAAAGCCTTTAGACATTCATCCCAGTGTGGGACAGGATTATTTTTTTTTTAATCTTGACAACTTTATCGGAGCAGGGAAAAGCCTTTCTACCCAGTTCTATGTGCAAGCGTTTCATTTTCCCCTCAGGATATTAAGATCACACTGAATTCTGAATTGAAGATCAAGACTCAGATATGTCTCAGGCTACTTTGAAATTAAGCTTAAATATTCCAATGAATATTTAGCTAAGGATCATTAGGTTTGTAAGAAGTGATCCAACACCACTGTTGATTTGAATGATGAATTTTTTATTGCTTTCCTTCTCATCAATTCTCCTTTCAAAGCCTTGAAAATTACATCTCTTTGTGGTTCTGCCTTTTAGTGGTATAGGTTTACAGAAAGCAACACTGAAAAGGAATGCCATGACTGGCATTTAAATGTCACTGTGCTCAGTCCCAGCCGCCTGCCTGTCTGCAGCGGGGATGCTGACAGAACCCTCCACTCCCCTGCCCACAGCCTTTCGGCAGCACCAGGGCTCAGGGAGCCTCGCCTCAGCCTCAGCCAAGGCTGAGTTCCCAGGCCTGTTTAAAAAAACACACCTCACAAGGCAACTAACCCAGCCTTCTGCTTAAAAGCAAGATCAATTATTTTAGAATAACTTCCTCAGGCAGCCTATTCTGGTGCTCCTATTTTTACAACTGGGAAGTTTTCTTCATGTCTAATTAGGATCTCTCTTGCCATGGCTTAAACCTCTTACTTTCTTTTCCAATCTCAAAATGCTTTATTCCTTCCTGTACACAGTAGCCTGATTTTCTTTCCCAAATCATTTCTCACAGTCCTCTTCTCTTCTCTTCTCTTCTCTTCTCTTCTCTTCTCTTCTCTTCTCTTCTCTTCTCTTCTCCTCTCCACTCCTCCCCTCCCCTCCCCTCCTTTCCTTTCCTTTCCTTTCCTTTCCTTTCCTTTCCTTTCCTTTCCTTTCCTTTCCTTTCCTTTCCTTTCCTTTCCTTTCCTTTCCTTTCCTTTCCTTTCCTTTCCTTTCCTTTCCTTTCCTTTCCTTTCCTTTCCTTTCCTTTCCTTTCCTTTCCTTTCCTTTCCTTTCCTTTCCTTTCCCTTCCCTTCCCTTCCCTTCCCTTCCCTTCCCTTCCCTTCCCTTCCCTTCCCTTCCCTTCCCTTCCCTTCCCTTCCCTTCCCTTCCCTTCCCTTCCCTTCCCTTCCTTTCTTCCTCTTTTCCCTTTTCCCTTTCTTTCCCTTTTCTGGACATGTCACACTCACATATATGACGCCATGGGATTAAGCTTAGTTTAGTTAGCTACCAATAATGCAGGCTAATATGAGTGGTAAATCTTGCTTAATTGCAGTTGCTCATCCAAAGCAACGCTCTGGTCCTCTACCAACAAGAAATCAGTGACGACAGACTGTATTGGAATGCCAGTCCAAATTAGGTCCTCAGTGGCAAAGCCTGAGAAATGCAGGTAGGACTGTCAAGGCTAATGGAAGCAAGAAACATACAAGAGTCATAAATAACATCTCTTTTTTATTATTATTTTTTTTCTATTTCTCTAAAGTGTTTTAATGTTCAAGATCATATAAACTGCTGGCACTATCCTAGCTTTACTCTTCTGAAACTAGTAGTTAGTTATCACTGTATGCAGAGCTTCTAGCATGACAGAGATTTTATATCTATCTTTGAAATATCAAATCTGGCCTGCGATTTCTAATTCCAGCCATCCCAAGGGACTCTGTTTTCCAGAGGAAGTTTTTTTCCCACCATCTCTCTCATTAGTTCCTTTCCGTTCATTCTCCTTCACATAATTTGGAACAAGTTCATATGACATTCTTCCTGTTTAGATATTAACTGGAGTACAATGATATTATCTATGCATCATTTGTTCAGGATTTTGCCCACTTTTGACCTAAAATTGTTATCTAAAACATAAGACTTCACAGTCAGGCAGAAAGGCCATGGATGGAAGATGGTAGTTCAATTGCTGGGAATAGAACACAATGACTTACACATATTTTGAAATAAAGTGATAGCAGCCATGAATTTCAATGAGATTTAGTCCCAGAAAGAGAAGTTTGGAAGCATTTACGAGCACACCCATAAGAGGATTTTTGGTTTTCTGTTTGTTTTCTGGAACACTTCTATTTTAAACTCATGCCCTATCTTTAAATGAATGAACTGGAGCAAACCCTTAGTGGTAGTAGTGGTAGCTGTGCAGTAATGTTCTCAAAGCTGGAAGAGCTGCTAGGAAACAGCTTGTGGAAAACACTGCTTCTTTTTCTATTCCTTATGGAATTTTCTAGCACACAGTCTGGCTGTTTTGCTATCTGCCAGCAGATCTTTTAATGCATGACCTCTACCAAAATCTACTTACAGGGTGAAAAACCCACGTATCATTTGGCCTTAAGCTTGTTGAAAAATTGTCTAGTGCTTAGGAGAGCAGAATGTTGGTTTGGAGGGGCTTTTTTTGTTTGTTTAAAAGGCTATAATTTTATTTCTCTTCAGCCTCAGCATAAAATAAGAAGGTGTAAGCACAGGAATGACTGTTTACAAACGAGATAATGGAAAGATTTCTAGAATAATTCAAACACATTAGTTGTCATAATTAACCATTAAAGAAAAATACTAGTAGCATCTCAAATTAATAGCAATATAAATATTCATAATATAAAGCCTTTTAAAACAGTTTATTGTGCAGAAGACTAATTTTAATCGGCATACTCAGTCAGGCTTAAAAATGAATATGTATAATCTGTTTATTTGAGGCTGGATGAGCAGAGTCAACTGTCACATGTTCAGCCTCATGGAATGAGGTTTCCATAGCAGTCTGGGAGTACTTACTGGGAGCAGAAAGTTCACAAAAAGTGGCATCAAACAGCTCTTAGCCCTTATCTGTTGCCATCAAGAATGTGGGACGTGGTGGTCTAAGAAATTCATACAAACCAGGACTTGTCCAAGAAGCCGGCATGGATCCGAGGTATATAGGGCTGCAATCTGAACTTAGCTTTGTGTCCTCATTCTCAGGCTGTTGTGTCCCTCTGGTACCCTTAAGTGGAATCAGAAGAGACTCAGGTTGGATATTAGGAAAAAACTCTTCTCAGAAAAGTTGGGAAGGGGGTGGAGTCACTGTCCCTTGAGGTGTTCAAGAAACATAGAGATGTGGCACTGAGGGATGTGGTCTAGAGAGATCACAGGCATGAGCTGATGCTTGTCCTGTATGATCTTATTACTATTATTTCCAACCTTAATGATTCTATGATTCTGTGATAGCCTGTCTGAGATCTAGCACCCAAGCAGGAAGGAGTGAGGAAAGTCCAAGTGGTAAAATAAGCATCTGGGGAGGGAGACACGCCTGCATGTCCTGGCAATGAAATCTGCTAGGTCAAAACCTAAAAGCCATGTATCTGCCCAATGCAGACATGCTGCATGAGGACTGAAATAGATCTTCCTGCTTGCAGTACCACCTGATGAGCAGTGTCAGGAGAGTGTCCCTGCTCTAGCTGCATGAAATTTTTTCTTTTGTCTGCATTCAGTAACTTAACATCTGCTGAGAAACCCCTATATGCTGGTCCCTGTAGGTGAAGGGGTTTCTGCCAGGATATTCATGCCTCTGCTTTGTGAAGCAGATCCAGAACGGTCATAACATGGCCTTTAGCACTCCATTTATCTTCTTTATGTAATAGAAGTGACACTGTTCAGCAATTGATCACAAGGAAATATTGATTGTATATGGCTAGAACATCAGGCGATCTTAATGGCTGTAATAAAATACATTCATTGTTAGCACACTGGTAGGTATTTAATTGTTTTAAATAAATCCACAGTAAACACATGTTGGAGATCCTGTAGCTCAGATGTGCTTAGAACTGTGAAGCAATTTGGCCATTCTCTTTCTGTTAAAGTTAAGTCTCACAAATCTGTACAGCCAATGCCCTGGAAAGCTCTGGAGAAGGAAATGTTAGATTACAGCTTTACAGAATCACTGATCCCCTCTTCCCTTCTGCAGCTTTGTTGCACATTGGCAGTAGAGATGTTTCCCAGCAGTTTTGTGGCAGAAATAGTGGGCAGTTGTGCTGTGGGCTTCTTAGAGAGGTTTACCACGGCTATATTTATGGGACAAAAAGAGAGATCTTCACTGCAGGAAAAGCTCACAGAGATCCATTAGTGGGTCTCCAGGAGAAACGCCCCCTGGCAGAAACAGGCACAGCGGGGTTCTCACCTCCTCAGCAAGCAGCGCCAGCTTAAGCCCTCCCTTGTTTTGGTTTTGTAGAAGTGACACACATACCAGTGAACATCTCCCTCCTACCGCAGTGCTTTTCCTCTCTAACACAAGGGTGGCTTTTCATCTGGAGGGGAAGCCTCCATGTGTGTGGTTAATGCACATGGAGAGGGGAAACTGATCAACCAGCATAGTGCAGCCTATTATAGGCCTCGACTCTGCTCTTGCCATTAATTGGGAAATTATGAAAGCATAAAAAATATTCTGATATGTGATCTGATTTCCTGTACATCACAGGCTATACAACTTTGTGGGTTAAATACATTTAGAACTAAAACACTTGATTTAGCTGGAAATATGGTAGGTAGGAGTTCAATCTTTCAGACAGGTGTGAATTTTAAAGGAGAAAATTGGGTCTGGAGTGTTGGTATAGAATCTCCCTTTTACAATCTGAGAGTTCTTCACAAGTCCCGATTGTTTGTTTTTCTCTAGAAAGATGCAGCATCTTCATCCTACACCAGTGCCAGAGTAACTTCCCTATGACCTTCCAGTTTTTACTGGAAAATTGTTCTGATTCCAGATTAGCATGATGAGGAGAAATCATTTTAGTTTAATACTTTCAGCATATCAAATGTCCTAACAATCTCATATCATAACAATAAAGAATTAGCCTTTTAAAAAGTTACAAAAGGATTTCTTGGTTTCATCTTTTTATATCCAGAAAGTCATTAGCATCTCCAGCACCAATAACACTGATAAATTACCTTTCTTTTTTTTTTCCTTAGAATGACATGCTTTCATTCAATAGAAGCAGTAGGGTGGAAGGTAGAATGGGGCTCTTTTTAGAGATCTTCAAAAAAATTTTCTCTTTATCAGAACTGCTATCTGTTTCTAACTGCAAAATGAACACGGGTGCTTTCTAAAAACACAGTACTAATAATATTTCATTGATGTCTATGTATTTGATGCAAAGTTACTTTAAAGATGCTAAACTGAATACATATAGGAATACTATAAGTATTTTACTGAAATAAAAATAGGTTGTTATGTAATTTTTATTTTAGATAACAAATAATACATTTTTGTTTTGTGCCATCATCTCTTGGACAAGAGATAGATAGCACTTCTTTTAATTACCTTCTCATGAAGAAGCTAGTGCATACATCTTTCTCATGAGTCTACAAATATTTATTGTAATGTAAGCAATGTCTCTGCACTACTATTTACACTGAGTAATAGAAATAAGTCTTAGAAAGGACTGCGAGAGGTTATATAGGAGAAGACTGTCGCAGGAGCAGCTTCCCATAAATCCTGCCTGCTGCCAGTGTATGTCATCTGTTCCTCTGATCTCCAGTGATATATATGCAGTCTTCACACGGGATGTGGCAGAATCATAACTGCATTTCGGTAGAAGAAAATGAAGGTTAAACCCAGCAAAAAGAGAACTTGTAACCACATTAGCATTTCAAGCACAGAGACTCTGGCTGTTCAAGCGTGTGCTTTCAGCACTGACCTGAACAACTTTGCTCTCAGGGAAGCACAGATTGTGGCTTTGGCCAGTTTGTTCTTTCAGCTCTAGCTCAGCCTGTGCTGTGTATCTCAAGGGCTCAGGAAACAGGGCAGCCAGAACTGGAAGAGTTAAGAACAAAATTTGCCTCATCCCTCCTTCCTAGCAGCTGTCATTTGCAAAGCTGGCAACAATGGTGTCATATTGCCCAGGACTGAAGGGAGTCTCCTAGTTCTGGCTCTGTGCCGTACCACACAAAATAGGCTGATTATATTTCTGTCTTTGCTCTCAGAGATCCTTCCAGCTATCACTGGGGGTAAAACTGGTAGGCCTAGAAACTGCACTGCTAACAGCTCTAGTTACCCAAGGAAACAGTTAAATGACAGTCTGCTTAGTAAGGCAACACTGAACAGCTGCTAGATCACGAATGCCAGAGTCTGATATATCAAAACCAATGTAATGCACTGCCTAGTGGAAATCATTGATACGAGAAGAAGGCACAGCAGGCAAAAGAAGTGGGGACATCATAGTGAAAAAAAGTTGCAAACACAATCCCAAAATGCTGAGAATGAAAATTGCTGAACTAAATACTAGTTAGCAAGCTGAAAGCAAGCAGACTCAAGCCAGTAAACAGCAGTTCCACAAGGATGCATCAACCAGCAGATCACTGCCAGAAAGCAATTGAAGCCTTTCTATTAGATTTACATAGCAAGGGCTTGGTAGTGGGGTTCTGACCGCAGCCGCATTGCCTTGTGCTGCTCTGTGGGAGGAGGTAGAAGAGGGTAGATTTGGGGAAGATGTTTTCTCTTAGCTGTCACTGCTCTAGTCTATTAGTAGATGGCAATAAATTGCATTAACCTCCTACTGCGTTTGTTTTGCCTGTGACAGTAATTAGTGAGTGATGTCCAAGCCTTTTTCACAACCCATGGGTTTGGTTCTTTTTTTTTTTTTTTACTTTATGTTTTCTTCCCCTGTGCTGTTCAGGAGGGTGAGCAAGAGAGCAGCACAATGGAGCTTCCCCTCAGTGTGAAACCACCAGAGTACATGCACTGTAAATGCTCTCTGAGAGAAGCAGAAACCAGTCTAAGGAGGATTTTACTAATATATAGAGCAGCCAGATCTTTTCCTGTTCCAGAGAGCTGTCTAGTACAGCCTTTCCCACATCTTAACTACAATCGCACGGATAAAGCCTAATTTACGGTGCTGTCATAAGGAACATTTTTCTGGCAAGTACTTAAAACATGTCTGTTCATATGTGTACCCACAGAACAAAGTGTTCGTAAGGGATGCTCATCCACTTAGTACGTGTTAAACTACAACCGAGTAAGTTGGAATCAATTTGGCTGAAGTTCTGCACAGAAGCAGGATAATACACAACATAGTGATATGTTATTCTTGGAAGATCCCCAAATTTGGACACAGCTTTAACTTTCCAATTCTACCATATGCTTTCTTTCTCATTGCTGCTTTGTTTCTGTGGTGATAAATTCCATAAAGAACCAATCTTCTAAAGACTGAAAGGTATCCCAAAAGACCTATATAATACGTATCCTGAATATAATATGTAGCCCAAATCCCTTTTGAAGTACTCCTTGGTGAGTCACTCAGTGCAGTATGCTGTAGGTACATGATTCTTTGCCAGCTTCCGCTCCTCTCCTGTATGCTTCCTGTTGAGCAGGATTTCCAGTAACCCTAGAGACTTGTAAGATCACAGCAGGATGGCCTAGGCTGCTATTTGGATATACTATATCCACCCCACAATTTAGAGAATGGTCATGCCCTTAAACTCACATGTGGTTCACAATGAATGGCCATGTTTATAATGGCACGATTCATTTAATTTGAATAACAAACTGGAATTTCATGAATTCTGTAAGTATTTATTAGCAGTATCTGTAGTAGAAAGAAAAAAGTAGGTCATCTTTTCATATTGATGGTGTTATCAAGTAAACTAGTTATAATTATCTAGATTCTAGTTTGCTGGTACTCTGCATAAGAGTTTGTCTTCTTCTAGTCCTTGCTGTGAAATCATTTGTGGAGGTGATTCATCTCTTAACTGTCTTGGCAAGAGGCTGACTCTTTGTTTTGTTTGTTTTGTGACAAAAGGGTATTCCCACAGATGATCTAATCATGCAGCTCAGCTCTTACAACATTTCTAGCATTTGTCATTTGTCATGAGATACTTCTGAGAAGCATTAGCAGTCTAGTAACTCCAGTGAATCATTTTTCATCCTGTTTCCATGACCTCATTTCCATAGAGACCTCTATTTCTCATTATGAGGGTTCTCCCCCTTATTTTCATGCTGTTACATGAGTACTATAGAGTTCTTTCAGCTTATGCAGTATTTAATGAGGGAGTATTGTTTCTAAAATGACAAGTCAACAATGAAAGCTCTATCTTAAAAGCCAGCAAGTGTAAGGAGAAAGTGAGTAATTGCCAAAAAATCCATCTGAGTTTCTTCTTGCAAAGAAAATTAAGCAAACAGCATTTTAGACAGGCAATCAGAAATAGCAGTAAGTTAGAAGAAAGTGGGAAGCTGTTCAAAATGATACACAGGTGTAAGGTAACTTTGGTATTAGAAGTAGAGGAAAATCATCTTGCTTCATTCATCACCTTGATGAGAGCTGAAGCCTACCTCTGCATGCTGAGAGATATACATAGCATCTGACTAACACGCTTAACACATAAACAATGAATTCAGAAGTTTTATAAAGTTGCAGTGTTGCACATCCTCATACACTGGCTAAGACCTGCTTCAATATCATTCAGGTGCAAGACTCCGCACTTGTCCTTGTTGAACCTCATTAGGTTGCTCTCTGCTCAACTCTCCACCCTTTCCAGGTCTCGCTGAATGGCAGCACACCTTCTGGTGTGTCAGCCACTCCTCACAGGTTTGTATCATCAGCAGACATGCTGAAGGTTTATTCTATCCCTTCATCCAGGTCACTGATGATGATATTAAACAAGACCAGACCCAGGACCAACCTTGGAAGAACACCACCAGCCACAGGCCTCCAAGCAGACTCTGTGCTGCTGATGACAACACTCTGAGCTCTGCCAGTTAGCCAGTTCTCACGCCACCTCACTGTTCACTTATATATGCCATGCTTCCTAAGCTTACCCACGAGAATGTTATGAGAGACACTATCAAAAGTCTTGCTGAAGTCAACATAGCAATCAAGCACTCAAGTACCTTCATTTAGTTTAGCTAATCTCCCTACCAGAATTGTGAAATAATTTCCAGAATATGGAATGACATTTCATGAGCGAAAGTTGCAAATAAAACCACAACAGGCAGAATAAAATGAATGGAAAACCTACAATTCTGCAACAAAAATATTATTAAAACTGCAGTCTATATGCTCAACAATAAGCAAAGGTCTGGAGTAAATGCTGAATGTGTGATGTGAATGGAAAATAAAATAGAATGCATGATGGGTCTCAGGAAGATCATTTCTGCCAGATTAACCTTGCATAAAATAAACATTGTTATAGGCTACTCCTATGTGAAATATTTGATTATAACAAAAAGGGTATTTCCTGAAGTTTATTTCTACAAGTCTGAAACAGCTGTGGAATTTACTAGAAGGCAACAATACGTTACACTAACAGAAAAACTGCTGAGCTGGACCAAGTTTACTAGTGGTTTTTCCCCAAGGATGTGTCTTGGAAAAGACTCAGCCGCTTCCATAATTACATTAGCAGAAAATGCTAGTGAAATGAGTGGACAACGTAAACTTGGGAAATGTTTTGCTATTAATGCAAAAGATGATTGGGATGCCATTCAAAGAGAAGAGGACTACTTAGAATGGCTCAGTAGTAAAATAATGAATCATATATAGTATTCAAGGATTTGAACCTCAGGATTAATTATCATGAATAGAGAATTTTTCAGTTTAGAGCAACAATGAGTGAAAAAGAACAGCATATGTTTGCTGATCACAAGATGGGTAAGGCCATTAGTGGGCATGGCAATGAAAAGCATAGATGGAGTCCTCAGGAAAAGAAGGGAAAGTTTCCCGTGCAGACATGGAAAGATCAATAGTTCTGTATTGGTCATAGTGAGATGCCATCTAGGAAATCATGTTAAATTCTAGTTACTATTGCTGAGGAGAGGTTACCTAAGACAGAAAAAAAAAAAAAAAAAAAAAAAAGGTAGGGAGGAACTACTACTAGGCTGATCAACAAAATGGAAAGTTTGCCTGAGAAACAGAGACTTACTCTTTCACAGGCTACTTCTGTTAAACTGGACTACAAATCAGATTTAGGTTAGCATGACTAGTTTGTTTCTAATACTTTATTTAGCTTCAGTGCCTCTGCACTGTGCTACAGTCTGTGCAATGAGGACACAGCTTAAGAGTTCATCAAAGCAAAAAATACCTATTCTTTAGGAATATCTTTAGGAATACTGGAAAAAAAAAGACATAATACCACAAAGAGAGGAATGATTTAAGTTAAATTACAACACAAGTGCACGAGTAGTACGCGCCCATATATTCATTTAGGTTGAGCAAAAGTAATGTGTTCGGTGCAGAGCTCAGAGATTCCTGGAGAAGTGGTGGCACGTAAAGCATTGTAAGATTGAGTGTGATTTCATGGCTGGACTCTGTAACAGTTTTTGAAATATCAGAGAATAGAATCATCACTTCAGAAGACCTATCATACTCCAATGTTTAATATTTGCCATGGTCCTTTACAGTTTTGTTAAAATTCATTTATTGCAGTGCAAAGGGGAAGTTAAGTACAGTAGTTCCTACTCATGGAAAGTTGATAATTCATGCTTTTAGCAACTTTTCACAGCAGCTTCCAAGAAAATAGCAGCTCAAAACCATTTAAGGTGCTGCTCCTATCCCAACATGTATAAATATAGAAAAGAAATCTTACTTATTGCAATTCTTTTTCTCAAAGGACTTTGGTAGAACGAAATTTTCAAGAATGGGAACTGGAATCACATGCTGAAATACCTGGTAATGCTTATACAATAAATTCTGCATTCTGATTTTGTTCTAATAATGATATAATACTTGGTACTTGCACCGGCATAGGAGAGAATAATGAAAATTGAGATGATATCTCGCTGAAATTTGATTCTTTCATTAAATATCCGAATTTTTATAATTGTCAGTTTCTGTCTTTTTTGTCTTCACCCATCTCTATTTTGTTCATTATTATTCTTTCAGTACTGACATTTTCAAAAATATCAGTCAGAGAACATAATTTTATCTGTGATAAAGAAGAAAAAGAAAACAGAAACCCATTCAATAGAGCTACTGCTGCTTTTTACTTCAGATGTGGTGGTAGTTATGGATATCAAGCAGGGATCAATACCCTTTTCATTGCACTAGACACTCTACAAACAACAGCAGAAGAGTAGGTCTTTTCGTGCGAGCTCACCATAAAAGATTTAGATGATGTGCAGGCTGAAATAAACAGGCCAATTAAGGAATGGAAAACAAGGTAACAACAGAGGCACTTGTTGACATTATTATTCTAATAATTCACCACAGTAAGTGATTTCAGCATGCTTCATCAGATCTGTTATCTTTTTCATACATTTTCAGTGTTATTAATTAAATATCAACAGCTCACTTTGCCCCTGAAAAATATAGGGAAATAATGAGGGCCAGCTTCTGCCTGCAATGTTTTAGACCTATCAAAGCACATTCTCACATCACATATTGCCTACTTTTTTGCCTTGTATACTTTAGCTGAAAAAGGAACCAAAAGTGTTATTCATTGGTGTTTTAAAATTAATTGAGCCACTCAGATATAAGACATAATCTCTACAGCAGCAGCAGTGTTCGTATTATGATCTTACTGCAATATTTTTATGCACCATTATACTCTCAAGCAGCTTTGTCCTCAAAAGTTCTTCATTGGTGTTCCTGAGATTAGCAGTGGGCAAATAACAGAGGCAGGAGTTTGGGTGGTATACACTCCTTTGGCACATCAGAGTCACAAGAGTAGCAGCTGTCCAAATTTAAAAGTTGTCTACAAAGATTGAAAGAACTGGGGATACATTTTCTCAGAAAGGTTATGAAAGTTAAACAGGAGAAGGCACAATATAAGCATAAAGTCTGTGTCAAAGTCAGTCTGTGCGCCACATCTGGGATGAACACAAGAAGAAAAAGAACTGAATTTCTACCCTGTATCCTTCTTCCCCTCTTGCTGCCTCCCTCCCAGCCACCAGGTGCCTGTGCTATCTCCTAGAATTTGAGTCTTGCTTGATTTACCAAATAAGGGAGCGGGGGACAAACTCACCCTCTTATTGCACACGATCAGAGCTGCCACTCTGATGCAAAGGACCCATCCTCAAGAAAATGTGAAATCTGTGCTGACCCTTAGGCCACAGTCTGAGTATTGCATTACTGAGCATCAGCTGAGCCTCTAGGGTGGCTGTATCAGAAGGAACGCAAACAACAGAATTTGCTGTGACAGAAAATAGCATATCAGATCAGAAATTAAAAACTGAATCTGTCTAAGCTAGTTACAGATGTGGGTGGTTTTATCCTGGATTTTGCTTTCAGACAAGAAAGCATTTCCACTGCATGAAATTACTGGGTGTCTGAGCACAGCCTTGGACATTTATGGATATATATTTTTCTATAGTATTCTTAGTATATATAAATGTTTGAGGTTGTTTTGTTTGGGGGTTTTGATTTTGGGGGAGTTGATTGTTTTATTTCATTTCTTGTTTGTCTGTTTTTGTGTTTTTTTTTACACTCAAGGTATGCTTTGATTATCTGTGCTTCACTTGAGAAGAAGAAAAATCAGATGCATGAATTTTTCGTGGTTTATGGACTTTCTCCTCATAATCATCTTCTTATACCATGGTCATTACGTTATTCCTTCAGTCCCTTAAACAGTGCAGTGAGCAACCTGATTAATGACTGTGAGGAGTGCGCCCACACAGCTGCTTGCTTGCTCAGCCCCAGCAACGAGAACAGGAAGAGCAAAAACATTTTAACTCATGGATCAAGGTACAAATATTCGAATCGAGGAAGAACAAAAAAAAATACTTGACCACCACTTCTCAGCACATCCCACAGTCAGATTGATGTTTCCACATTCTCTGAGCAACTGCCACTTTGATAGCCACACTATTCTATTTCCGCTATCCCATCCAGTGGAGCATGATGTTGTCTGGTACTGAATACCCCTTGGGCCAGCCTCGGTCAGCAGCCGGGCCTATGAGGAACAGTACAGCAAGGCACAAGGTAGGATTTCCTGAGGTCACGGACCTTGGGCTGGGTATGCTGGCATCACACAAATGGACTGAGGAACCAGACTGCTATTGAGACTGTGAGCTGAACTGTTCTGCTGTCCCCAGTGGGGCACCAGGAGCACCATCAGCGGGACAGGTCCAATGACTGGAAATAGCGTCAAAAATAAAAAAAACATCGCACAGCAAAAGCTACATGCTTTATGGGGCCTCAAACACATTTACAAACCCATCTGCCTGCAGCAGCTATGCTGTGTTACTAGTACAGGGAATTCTCGAGAGGCGGCTGAGAGCACATGTGCGTTTCTCTGCAGTGTAGATGAGCACCCAGAGTACATCCAGGATATGCTTTGCTCCTTATATGCAGAATTTGATTGTTTTTTGTAATCAAAGAAGAAAGAACAAGTAGATTTTGGTCCTTTCTGATCAAGCATAATGTCTCATTGAGAAAAAGTCTTTCTTTGAATCACCAAGTTTCAGATAGCTTCTCGTGGGAAAGACAAACAAGCTACCCAGCCACCACCACTGCTTCTCCTTGTCACTTCTACTCTCCTGAGAGGCATTGCAAGCAACATCAAGAGCTCACCTACCTGCTCAGGAAAGCAGAATTTGGTGCTGGGTGGGAGAACGGGCTCCTATGGCCTAGGAGCAGCACAACCAAAGGGAGGGCCCAGGCAGAGTGGAGAGATGTATATGCTATGCTGTGCACAAATGTGTTGCCCCTGAGCTGTGAAGTGCTTTGCTTTGTTTGTCCTGTGGGTATATATGAAGAGAACTTTCTGTTACAGTATAGGTTCTTTATGAGAAATAATTAGGAACAGAAAGGGCCCAAGGGAAGCCAGGGAGAGATAATCTAACCAAGGGATGTCCCATTGCAATTAGTAATTTGCAAAGACAGTGTACATGCTAATGAGCATCTTCTCTGTTACCACTTCATTTCTAATACGCCCAGTGCCTTAAACCAGAAAAATAATTCCTTTACGTTTTCCTACTCTGGAAATTGTATTTTAACATATAAAAGAAGAAAAAGAGAAGGATAGCACACAGCTTTAAAATAAAAATACAGACAATATATATACATATATCCCTGATGTAAGCTACAATGCAAAGATATGAAGAGGAAAAAAAAAAAAAATACTGTAGTTTGGTTCTTGTTTGGGGCAGGGTTTTTGTTTTTTTAATTCCACTACCATTATGGGGTTTTTTGAGATTTTTTTTTAAGGTTTAGTAGTCTCACTAGAATTTCTTCTCTAGAAAATGCAAAAGACTGTACCCAAGCTATCCCACATCTCCTCCTATTGCACCAGAGAGAGAGACTGAATCATAATGAAAGATGATTTTGCCTTATTAGGACATGAGAGTCTCAGAGAAGGAGACATGAGTCAGTAGAAATAACTAGCCCCAGTACCCACAACACGTTACATGTTTCCCACTACTGCAGCACATCCAACTAAATGTAAAATTGTCCGTAGGGGGAGGAAAAGCTATGATACTAATGAGGTCATTCATTTTGTATGTTTGTCAGTAAATAAATAACATGTTGATATGTATTGACCTCTTTTGAAGCAGGATTATTTTTTAAGTGTACTTAAGATATTTCTCAAATGCCTCTTAGCATTTTTACAGTGACATAAGGCCCTTAGGGCTGGCTTACAAGCTGACTGCTACAGACAGAAGGACTGCAGTTGCCACTGTCTGGCGTCTTAGATGCAGATTACAATTTATTCAGTGACCTCGATGATGATTTGTGTCCATATAGTTCAGCCATCACCATTTTGTTTTCTTTCTTAAAGATACAGCTAGAAAGGAAGCATCTCACCTTTGTAGGGACATGTGCTGCCTCCCTGGGGGAGGGACATTAGTAAGGGACTCCCTAGTCTGGTTCTCTGTTCTGATTATTATCCCTTACTGATAGTTCAGGCTGGCAGCAATGAAGTCACTGAGAGAAGCCTGAGGGCTAACAAAAGAGGCTTTTTGGGACTGGGGCAGTTAGTGGATAGAGCAGGAGTACAGGTGGTGTTTTCCTCTGTCCCTTCAGTGGCAGCCAGGCATTCTGAGAGGACCAGGAAAACCCACCACATAAATACATGACTAAGAGGCTGGTGCCATTGCAGGAATTTTGGCTTTTTCTAGCACTGGGCAGTTGATATCTTGATATCTGGCCTGATGTCTGCTGATGGGGTCCACCTAGATCAAAGAAGGAAACACATTCTGACCCAGGAGCTGTCTGGGTTCACTGACAGGGCTTTAAACTGGGTTTGAAGGGAGAAGAGGGTGATAGCAAGCCTACCCACAACAAGGTGCAGGATAGCATAGCTAAGTTAGAGGGACAAGGTGCTGGCGGGGGCCCTCAATCTGTTGCATCTTATCATGAGGAAGGTAATAGGGAGACAAAAGGTAAATACTTTAAAGGAATTAAGAGGTTATCCCACTTGATCTAGCTATAGATGTCCCTGTTCATTGCAGAGGATTTGACTAGACAACCTTTAAAGGTCCCTTCCAACTGAGAGGGTTCTAAATAATTATACTATCTCTAAAAGATGAAAAAGGAGGGAAACCTTTATTTATAGGAGGAAAAAAAAAAAAAAGCACAAACACAGAAAAGTTAACATCATAACTGAAGAGAAAAATGATTATCTCACAAATCCTGCACTGCTACTGCCAGTCATACTGGTGGAGCTGCCACCTGTCAGGCTGCAGAGGTAGTAAAGTAAAAAGCGAGACATTAAGGATGTCAGAAGAGTGTTTACAGCTACCAGCCATGTATGCTCATCTGCATGAAAGCAAGAATAGCAGCTCAGTTTTGATGAAACCAGCGCTTATAGGAAAACAGCTTCAACTGCTCAAGAAGACAGGAGAGAGACAGTTTTAAATGAAGCCTCAAAAAAGCCTTTCAAATGATGCAAACAATTAAGACTTCACATGGCAATTTCTAGGAAGTGCTGTTGTTATACTGTACCTTGCCTACACCCAGGAGCAGAATGCATTGCAACAAACATATAGAGTGTATTGAGAACTGTGGTTCTTCTTTCATGTCTCTGGTTTTCCTGGTTAAAAATAATAGTGTGTGTACTTCACAGTACTTTTGATTTTGAATACATCACAGTGATGTTTTACAACCCAGCTGACACTCTCTGTTGAAAGCAAATAATGCAACATTTGTTTGTTGCTTTGTGCTATGTTATTAGGTCTAGAGGGAAGAGCTGGCAGTGGGAGATTTTTTTGCTGTACACAATAAGCAGAGACTTGAATCACCTTTCACAGATTGTTTTCGCTTTGCAAAATGTTGTTCCTCTTACTTGTCTGTTTCTTTTGTGCTTTTTGCTCTTCATGCAACAAGAATAATGAGAAAGACACATCCTGATGCATCGCCAGCCCAAATCATGCCATCAATCACATTAGCCTGAAAATTCTGACTGCGCTTCTTTCTTTTTTCCCCTACCCTTTTCCCACATTGCGCCATCTCTTTTGAGGTCTGGGACAGCACCACCCCCCTTGCCACCAGCCCTTCCCGATGTGAAGAGCTATTCCAGCTCCCCAAATACCAAGGTAGTTCCCTAGCCAGGCTGAAGAAGTAGGGAGCAGAGCAAATATCCTCAAGGGCAAGAAAGTTCACAGATTTTGTTTCTCCAACCTAGCACTACCAATATGAGGGGGAGTAGAGATGTTGACTCCTTCAACCATATGTGCACAAACTTGAGACCAATTGGTGTTGGTGCTGGGAAATAGGTGTTCCTGTGGGTGCCTTCTCCAGCTGCAGTCAGCCCTGACTGTGAGCAGTGCCATACTCATTTGTTCTGTCCCTGCTGCCAGGAAACGACTTGCTTTTTTATTCCATAACTACAGTCTGCCAGACATCATTCTCTAATATGCCTCTGGTCAAATACTCAGGTATTATATGAATCTCCCATTTTATCTGTTACTATCTGCAGAGCCACATACAGAAACCTGCCTCATGCCCACTGGGGACTCATCCTCCTGACTTTTCCATCACAGTCTCAATAAATATAAACAGCTTCCATTGGTTCTCCTTTGTTGCCCTTTTCTTCCTCCTTGCCTCTTTGTGGAGCAAACTGTTTCTCAGCTTTATTAAAAAATGATTCTGTAATCAACCTCTTCATCTGTTTTGAGCAATCACTCTCATTGAATCATGGTAATCCAAATCAGGGTGCCCTGAATTCAGCAAGGGAGACCAGAGCATCTTGTCTCCAGTATGTAGCTTCATCTCCCATCATAACTTTGAGTTTTCACTCAGCTGTATCTCTAAATTCACTGATCCTGTCTTCTGTAGGGCAATGTTTCATAGAAATTTAGTTCGAGAAAATCTCTCTCATGAATAATAGATACCTTAAATTATTCATATAGGCATTTCCACTATCTCTTCTCCTGTTGGGGTCAAGATGTTAGACTAAACAGAGCAATGGCTTGCTGTAACATTCCCAGACTGCCTTTTATCATGCCTCTGTTTAGTTTTGGTTCTCTCCCCTGCCTTTGTCTTGAAAGTAAACATGGTTACGTTTGGAGCCCAGATAATATTGACAAAGCACAACATAGCTGCTTTAATTTGTTGCCATTTTCTCTAATTTATTATTTCTTATGAGTATCATAACAGTTTGAAAACCCCCCGGTGATTATCTTGACAAGAGCTTTTGTTGTTAATTAGGTATCACTTACAGATTATAAATATTCCCATATAGACTTTTCATTCAATTATATGAAGACACTAAGTATATGTAAAATTAAATCCAAGGAATTTGCTTTAACCCAGCATGGTAAACAAACTAGAGGTTTTCACAGAGATCAAATGATAGATTCTGAGCTAGGGAAATGAAACTAATTACAATTCTGGTGTTTTTAAGAAGAACACAGACAACTTCTCAGACGACTTCTCATGCCATCTTTCTTGGGGACAGTCTGTAATCAGATCTCTTTTACTTCTGATCCTCCACTTCACGTGTTCTGCAGATCCTCTGAACAGCTCAGTGGATATATACTTCAAACAGCAATCATTTCCGAGGGTGCTGGAAGTACAAGCATGCTGGCATTGCTGGGCAAGGATTATGTAGAAGGCAATGAAGAGCAATGATTCAATCAGGATTATTTTTCTTTCAAGTATATATCAAGATCTTTGGAAAAAGCAAGAAGATCCACCATCAGAATTTTCTCTTATGAATTATTCTGAAAGCTGGTTAGAGGTGGAAGGAAGGAATTGTTTTTCCTATTTACTTACCTAAGATCTGAAATAAATTGCAATAAATAAAACAAAACAAAAAAAGCATAAAACATCCAGACAATTTGTTCCCATTCATGTCAGAAGTACAGCAGTTGTTGATTATAAATGAATAGCTGGGAGCAACATCCCAGCATCTAAGTAGGCATGCATACTTTTTCCAGTTCAGTTTGAAATATCAATCTTTTTGATGATTTAAAGAAATATTGTGACACTATTATATTCAGCGATTCCTTTTTTCTTCTTATAGCTCCAATGGTTCCCCAAAAATGTCTGTTCTGAAGGTGTCTAAAATAATAGTACTAATTTTCTGTGTCTTTACATGTACTAAGTTCATACCCTTTTACACAGCAAATCAGCAGAAAGTTATCATAACATGCATACAGACATTGATATGATACTGCCATTGATTGAGGAGACAGCTTTTCAATGAAATAGCAAATTGTTACCTTAGCAACCTGCCATCGTTAAGCCTACATATCTTAATATTTCCAGAGAGGTACCATTTTTATGGAGGGCATTGTAAGTAAACAAAGGGTCAGACAACTAGAAGTACTGTGAGTAATCTTTTCATGATATCTGTTATTGACAGAGTCAAGATCTCATCCCTTTTTTATCCTAAGCAAAACATTTCAGTAGTCATGTGGTTCACTCCCCCAGGTGAAGGGTACTTCAGAGCAAATGCTGAAGAAACCACGACTGGAGAGCTGTACTGTGCACACAGCTGAAGTCATTTTGACCAAATACCTCAACTCTTCCATAGTTACCTGAGGCTATAACAACTATAACAAGCTTGAGTGACTTGAGGGAATTGCAATGGCACTATACGATATCAATCAAACATGTTTAGGGTCCATTTTATATGTAGAATTCTTCTCATGTTTTTCAGTCACTTGTAAATCTGTCAGGTCTTATTGCAGCTGAATATATTCTTGTGCTCAAAATTTTCCTGAAATGAGATTATTAGTAATTCTGTGGACTCATTTCTGTGAAGATTTTCTTGTCCACAAAAATCAAGGATTCAGGAGTACCTTAAAGAACACAGGTTCCAAAAGGAGCACATATGTTTTTTATGAAGATGCATGTGAAGAAATGGAACTGCTTCCATCTTTCTCTAATATTTTTCTCCTAAGTGGATTTGCATGGTACATTAAACTAAATGGTATTGACTTCATGTTCAGTCTAGGCCTTTGAAGTATACTGGATGTTGTTAGATATTAAGCATTTATGCTGAATCAGATGCCTTGTTTTTGCTGCACTTCTGATTTGAGCAGTGTACCATGAACAATAGAGATGCACATACCAAAAATAATTGCACAGAGGTTCTTGAGGATGGGACCCAAGAGACCAGACTCATTACCACAGATTTAGAATTATACTTTGATATAGTTCAGAACTTTTATCATGCAAGGCTGTGCAACATTTTCCTAGAAAGCAAATCAAGTTTTGTTCTCAGCATTTTCAGAAAGAGGTGGCTGGAGAGCTGGCTGCAGGAGTGCCCAAACCTGCCAAAAGATCACATCAGGACTATCTGTGCCACTCTGTGCCTGCAGTCACCCTGCACCTCTCTTCATTAGGGTCATGTGTACCACATCATCTCATTCTTATTTTCAAGCATTGCCTTATGTCTTACACATGCGTAGAGTTCATCTTCATAGTCTTCCCTGCATTCCTACCAGCCGTTGACAGGAAATATTTTCTTCTTCTCAGAGATCCTTTACCATTTTCCTTTTCTCATCTAGATAAAACACATAAAAATCTATCTGTTACAGAGCACTAGAAAACAAATTCCAAGTGCCCCAAACATTGTTGTCATGTTTCGAGGACTTGCTTACCTTGCTGGAGAAATGACATTCAAAAGGGACTGGCGAGTCAGGTACCAAAATACATCCCTGTGGCAGTAAAATTTGCGAACAGCTTTTTGTGAAAAATATGGCAGGTGATGTTACTGATTAGCTTCTTGGATTAATAAAAATGGAAAATTTAATGTAGGGTAACATTTGGGGAGAAAAAAAAAAAAATTAAAAGGAATAGTCACAAACTATTCCAAAAACAAAACTATTTATATTACATAATGTCCAGAAGGGATGGCATGGATAAAATATGTCCAGAATTATGTAGGATTTGTAGTGCAATTTAAAAGCCATTAATAAGATTTAACTATAAAATGAGTCTGTGAGAGCTAGAGAAATGCCGTGGATTCTTGCATCAGCAAATAACTCCACTGTGTTCATTTGGTCAAAAGCCACTAAAAGCAAGAACGGCATTTGAGTAGAAATCACTGAATCACTGTGCATTATCTAACATACTGGAAAAGCAGCAGTTACTAGAGAGCACTAAGCAAATAAAAGAGTAGTGCTGTTATACAACTATCACAGGATCATATACTTCCATTTCCATTAAAAATGTGGAAACAAAAACAATTAGTAGAGGAGCACTTGAAGGAAGCTCTTGAAATTATTTTAACAGGCAAAAAGGTAGCAGGTAACAGCTGCAAGAACCATTATATAGAGAGAAAATACTGTGTTAATATTGGCTTTTGCTATTTTTTCTGAATCTGCAATAAACAGAAGTTGTAAAAATTCTTTCAATTACTTTGCTGACTTAGTGAGTTTTTAGGCCATGTCGACTTTGCTGAATTTAAAGCATCCTAATTGTAGCTTACAGTATAGATTTGGAATTACTGCTACCAAGAAATAGAAAACATTTTTGTCATTGTGTGGTTTGTAATATTCCATATTTAGGTCGTCTGTACCCACAGCATTCATCTCCACAAAAAAAAAAAACAAAAAAAAAAACATTTACAATACAGATAAACAGCCTCCCTCTAGGACATAAAAAGAATCATCAGCTGAACATACCCTCTTTGTAAAAATATCTCCAAGATTCAAGATTATCTCCAAGATTATTTGTCTGCCTGATAGCCTTTGACAGCTCTGAGGCAACCCTTTAGCTATCCCTTAGAAAATAGCAGCAGAAAATAGCAATCATCCACCACACGGGCTAGCAGGAGGTCCAACCATGGAAAGCCCAGCCTCTTCTCAGGGCTGGCAACCTGCAGTAAGACTCAACTTATTTTAATTCTGTTTGTTCGCCTCCAGTTTTCAGCACTTATATTTCATTATACATTGCTGGAGACCTTATTATCAAAATACCATTCCCCATATAGATCAGGTTAATTGCTTATTTTCCTTGAACAACACATTTTACCCAAGATTTTGTTGGAATCCATCATGTTGACTTAAACAAAAAAAGGATTAAATCACACAGATCAAGAGTCTATTCCCTCTCGCCTGTAAGACCTGCCTGGTCAAGCAGTGCCTGATTACAATCGTATTTTGAAGCTGAACAAATGGACATTTTCAAAGTAGTTATTTTAACCATTGATTCTGCTCCACCCCGATTCCTTCATTTCTGTGTCATTTGATGTTGTGTCAAATGTTTTTTGGAGATCAGTACATTACACTGATATTAACAAGCCAAACAAGTATCCTGCTCAAAAACATGTCAAGTTTGTTAATGCTAAGTGGCTTGCCATTGCCAGATTGCCCACCTTTATTATTTATTAAGGGAAAATTGTACCGGCCCCTCTACTGTATTGCCTGAGATAGCTAACAGGATTACAATTGCCACAACATTGCATTTATTCTTTGAAATACATTAGCTGTTGTTTTGGTGTTTTTTTTTCTAAAGTACTTAAAAAGAACATTGATGACTGACAGTGTCCCTTATGCAGCTCTTCCTGTACCCTAGCTGCCTAATTAAAAGTTCAGTAATTAACGAACATTTGTGAATGCAAGTTCCAATGGTTAAGCAAGGCAATATGAATTTTTTGATGGATAAACTTTTTTTTTTCAGATCTGTATTTTCAGTGTAAAACCTCTAGCTTCCTCCAAGATAATTTATGTCGATAGAAAATAATATCATTTTACAAGAAAAATCCATGAAAAAGGAAAAGTAGAAGAAATACATGAAAGATTTACCTCTGAGATTTTTTTTCTTAATTATTTGATGGCTCATATGGGAGTCTGGTTAAGTGATGTGCTTTGGAACTGCTCTTTGAAGCTTTCAGCAGCAAGTGGCTTCCTCCCCAGCATGTGTTTTAAATGTGTTTTGCTGGATTGCAGTCCACCTGCACCAAACTGTGCTGTCCTTTTTACCCTTTCAATATTTTAAACATTTGACCTGCTTCCCTTCCTGCAGTTTTGCTTCCTAGAATGCTCTTGAAATAATTATGTAAATGTCATCTTAATGCATTTTCACTGCCATGTGCATTTTCAACCTCCTTATGATGTTATCTTTTCAGAATGCCAGAAAAATGTGAACCAGATGTGCTGAGCACAAAACACCACAGAAGGGATTTCCCTCACAGCAATTACGATATGGAAGTTCTCAGGGACTCACCATGAAGTAATAAGGCTATTCTTAGTAACAAGAACGTAACCCAGGTAACAGAGTTTGAAGCATATTAAGTACATTCATGCCTATTTACCATGCTGAAAAAACTGGTATGGAAGAAAACAATGCAACGATAAAAGAAAATCAAAATAAAAGTTGCCTTGATATGTTACATTTTGCAACTAGTACTGTATGTTTCTGTAATATTTATGAATAGCTCATTTTTTGCATCCCTTTGTAATATGAGTTTGGCGAAAAGGTGAATGAAAAAAGTTGAGCTGAAGGCTGTTGGCATCTCATGTCACTGCATACTGACATTCATCAGTCAGTTGACTCTTGAAACTGTCCCAGCTGACTAAAATTAGGTTCTATATTTGATTGTGAAAGACCTTTGTTTTAGACGTTCTGGGTGAAAACAAAAAACAAGCCTTTCAATAAAAGGGTCCGTTGTTTGTGACAATTTGTTTATATGTTGGACCCATTCCTTAATACAGTCATCTCCCATTCTGCAGTCAAAAGTGAGAATAGCACTGACTTCTTTCAGTCCCACCATACCTAAAGAAATTGTCCCATTCCTTATCCTCCATTAATGTTATGTCTAGTCATAAAACCAGTAATAAGGAAGTGACAGCTGCTGATTGACAATATTTTCTACCAAAGCTCCATGAAGTGGAATGTTTCCCATGATTTGACTCAGTGTATTGCAAAGTGAGACAGCAATGCTAACATCTGTGTTACTACCTACAACTTCTCAGTCACCGTTCTTTTTTAAAAAGATTTTTTTCATTTTTCCCCACGGATTTTTTTTTAATATACAAATGGTATGAGTGCCGAGGATACAAAGAGGACAAAAAGGTGTAAAAAGACCTAGTCTGACTCAGAACATTAGACTCCTCTTGTTTTAAACTACAAGAAGTGATATTATATGGCTTTTAGTAGAGACATGGAGAACTTCTGCTTGGAGGTTTCAGTGGTGTTTTTTTTTCTTCTTTTGCTTTTTAATTATGTTTATACTGGTTCTATCCTTGCTTCATAAAGTCTGCAACAGACTTTAATGGTAATTCTATCTTTTGACAAAGTGTTGGAGTTGGCCGTGAGCTCATACACACCTGCCATTTGACCTATGTAAATTATAGCCAGATTAAGATATGCCATGTCTTATTACCTTAATGGTAGCTGAGTTAGAGAAAGTTGAGCTCTAATGCACAGATTTCCTTGGTTGTTAATGACTCAAAACCACTTGAAACTTCTGAGTTCCACTTAGCACCAAGTCTGAAGTTTAAAAGAAACTGACTAAGCCACCCTGAGACAGACAAGTATGACTATAGTACAGTGTCCTGTTTCTCCTTCAAGAAGATGAAATTTTCTATGGCAGAAAGAACAAGTAGAACATTTTAGAAATTCCTGTCAAAATCTTATGGAGATTTAATGTATAGATTTCTAAATGTAGTTGTAGCTAGATTACAATAATAGATACTAAACACACTTATGAATTGGTACTGAACATCTCTGATATGGACTAACATAAATTCCATGTGCAGTGCTTCCTTATGATGAAAAAAATCACTGCTGCAGACTGTGAAACAGTGTCTATACACACTTCCAAGTTTTGGTACAGGTTTGACAAGGTTCTAATAGACTAGAAAGAATATTTCAGATAGACAATGCAGGGATACAGTGTGAGTATAAAAGGAAAATGAGCACAGGAATATGTCTCTGAAATCTCTGGCAAAATTCCCTCTTCATTAAAAAGGGCCAGAACACGATCCTAGACAGAAATATGTGTATGCCTGTTGAAAAATTGTGTTAATCTTATATTTCTGGCTAGTTTACAGAATCTTAGTTATGCTCTTTTACACAAACAACTCTGATGCAGTGTCCAGTGAACTCCAACGAACTCCTTTCTGCTTGGCTGATTTAATCTGAAGGATTCGCCATTACTGTCTATAATAATAAGAACAAGATTTTAAAAATATTTATAATAGGCACTGTTATCTTAAAACTTGGTATAGCTGGATAAAATACAACTCTCCAAGTCACGAATGGATTTTTCAGTTGTCCTTAGAAAGCACCTCTGAAACCAAACTGGTGTTCCAACAAGCCTGGCTTGATTTCAAGCCTCAAGGCATCCTTTCTACATTCTCTTTTGTGTCCATTTTCTCCAATACCTGACTTCACAGAGAAATATCTTTACAAGGGAAATCCAAACAGAAGGTGAAACTCGGCTAAGAGGAACCTAGGGAACACAGAAGAGCACAATCTGAGGAAGAAGATTGTGCAGAAAGGATGTTTCTTAAGCTGATCTGGTTCTCCAAGCCCTTTTCTACTGCTGTCCCCCAGTGGCATCCTCCAGTCCTCTCAACAGTCCTCACCTTTTGATGCTCAACAGTCAAGACGTACTCTGCTGGACCACGTGGACTGACAATGGCTTTTTGCCTTGTAAGAAAGCAAGCTGTACTTGCTTTTCCTTCTTTGATTTGAAATAGTTATTTAATTTTGTATGCACATAAAACGTAGCATTAAAAAAAAAAAAAAAAGTGCTTGCAGATGCCTAGACATGCCCTAACCACTCCATTGACTTTTTTTTCACTTTCCCTGCAAAAGTTGTTTCTGTCAATTTATTTTCATTTCAGCTGAGCAAAAAGGGAAGGAAAAAGCAGGTTGACACAGATGGTTGTCAGCAAAGTGATGACTGCAGCTGAGAATGGGTGTACAAAAATATACAGCTTGCTAAACTGTGTATTGTTTAGCTTCCATGTATATCAAATGCCAAAAGAAATATAATTCGGAGACTATATATAGAATTCTTTTTTTAAGAACAGTTAAAATAATTGTTTTAAAATGAGACAGTGGTTATATGCAAAAGAATTACAATGCAGAAAAAGGAGAAGAAAAAAAAGAACACATCTTGCATCCAAAACTTCTGAAAAACAGTACAAAGAATAGCCTTTTAAATTCACAGCTGAGCCCCTAAAGAACAGGTTTGAACATTCATCTGGGCCTTTCAGACCTGCTGAGCACTCACAGTCACCTTGAGGTCACCCAAGGACTGACCACAATACTTGAAAGTGGACCATTAATTTAAAGATCTGAATGCAAATTGTTGAATCCCATCTTTAGGCTTATATTTTTTAAAGGATCTGTTGGATCTCACAACTGACCTCAGTGCTGTGCTCTGATAGACCACATAAACTTAGTGTGAATAAATATGTAAAACAATCTAAAATCATCTTCCTTAAGCTCATTAAAGACCTGCCAACCCCAGGGTGGGGGCTTTGTCTGTGCTGGAAAGCTGCAACATTATAGTTACAACTGATGCTATTTTAGCTTGGATCTATCTTGAAGTAAGGCTAAGCCTAGGGTAGACACACTCAAATCGATTGTAATGTTGCCTGTGTCAATTTAGCTAATTTAAATGCATTAGCAGATTGCATTGGTTCAACCAGATTGATCTTTAAATTGCTTTGTCTAAAGTTGTGCCATTTCTAGGGGAGCCAAAGAGTGTGTTTGGAGCAGTGGGCTGCCAAAGCTGCTTACCTTTCTCTGCCTGTCAGCTCTTCAGAGCACTGCTCCAATCATTCAGTGACTATGTAGCTATCAGTATAGCTGCTTATCAACTGATTCTCATAAAACTGTGTTAGAATTTCCTGAAGAAAAGCCATTGAGTTATACATGTTATTGTTGCAATTCTACTGAGATCAGTTAAATTATACCAGGCATAAATGTGGACCACATCCAATATAAATCATTGTCAACATATGATTTTACAGTCAGAAGTTAGGCAAATAAATCAGTGATGACTTTTGAATGTTTGAAATTCTTTCTGTTCCTGAACTGCTGCCCTTATAAGCTCCAAGGAAGACTGACAAGCAAACATAAATCCATTTTAAATTGCATGTCCTCTCCCTACCAGCTTTCAGAGCAGTGTAATCTCACCTTCATTCTAGTGGGGTAAAAACCAGGTACAGAAAATAAGCACGAGATAATGAACTTCTCTTACTTTGCCTGATCATAATAAATGAGGTTATTTTCCCCCCTGACTCTTGGAATTAGATGTGACACAACACCTTAACACAATCAGTTTGTTCTGAAACCCTGATAATGGGAACCCATCTGCTTAGAGACATAAAGGAGAATTCATTATATGCCCCGTAATTACTTTCAATGCAACATAAAGAGATTGCGCATGCTGCTTCTTAGAGTTAAGTATGCTGTCAGAAAGAATACCTTTCTGTGTAGGAATAAGAAGGATTCAAAAAGGTTATGGCTAATAATGACATTTAAAGTTTTTACAGGGAAAAAAAAAAAAAAAAAAAGGTATATTGTGACTTATCTTCCTCAACACTAACTTCAGAGAAACCCAAAATCTTTGTACAGCATTTCCAAAAGCCTGCTCCTGAATACATCAGCTGTGGGCAATTCTTTTCTGTATCTGGCTGTATTATGATGGACAAAAACTTGTATAAAGTGCACATTTTCCTGCAAAAGAAGGAAAGATAAAATGACAGATTTTGAGATCCATGTTTGATGCCTAATCCTTGTGGCTTACTCCCAAAGCTGGCAAAGCCTCAAAGTCCCATGTCAGGAGCGAGATTTTGTACATGATTGAACACCAAGTGTTAAGGCCACATAAAGAATGGTACTGTCAGGCTCTGGATCAAAATTTCTCTTTTTTTCTTAATAGAAGAACAGGACCTTGAAGGATGAAGTGAAATGAGCTGGATCTATTGGTCTGAAACAGGTGACTGAATTTAATCTGGGAGGGGCTGGAAGGAGCAAAAATAGCAATTCTTTGGTCCTTCTGACATACCATCCAGATGTCTTCACTAATTGCATTTCTTCTTGTGGTTCTAGTAATAAAATTTGTACAAATATTTACAATGGACGGAAGTACTTGTCTAAATGTCACTTACTAATTGTGTTTTATCTTTTGAACAATACCATTCAAATACTTCTTTGATTGTATTTTCACTTTATGAGCTGAAGTCCTCCAATATTATTTTCCCACTTCCATTTATTTTCTTTACATATCTCATCCTAATGAAACATGGCATGTTAAGAGGCCATTATTTTTGCAGACCAGTCTGCATTTTAAACCTCTTAAATCTTCCTTTCAGCCAGACATGACATTGCTAAGACAATTAACATGCCTGAGATTGATAATATGCATAAGTAAATTGCCAGATCAGACCTTAAATATGAGCTTATGCCAATAAATTTGAGATATTCATCTTTGTCTTGGCTCTTTACATCTGAGGCTTTCAGGCTGAGTGAAAGTAGGAATATTCTGGATACAATTCTGAAAGGATTTGCTGAAGGATTCTGTAGCAGATAGATTTTCCAAAAAATAATTTCTTCTAAACATTACTAAATATCGCGCTCTTGAAGGATTTACCTCTAGGTCATATGTGAAATATAATTATTTGGCCTTAATGGACCTTTTTCTCTATTTTTCAGTCATACAATAAAAGCTTTCACACTATCTTACTGTAGTTAAATATCCAACAACATTTTAAAAACAATGACATTAATGACAGATTCTTGACAAAACTACAAGTATAGTTCTGTCTTCACTGATTTTGATGTTAAAGATGTTGCTGTCTTCCACGAGGCCGGGATTTTGCACTCTAACAGAGTCTTTACATTCTGCACATACAAATTCCTCTTACATTTACATTTTATATTGTCGAGGGGATGATAAAATTTTCACTAGAGTTGGTAGAAAGCTGATTTGTGCATAAATGTGTCATGAGCAAATACTGCACTTTGTCCAAGTAGTTCTAGGACTTACCACTGGTAGTACAGCTGTCTCCTAAAGATTGGCCAAGAATGGTGACCACCTCAATACAAAAGATCCCAGGGACTGCTGGAAGGCTCCCAGAATCCAACAGATTCCTTCTGTGGCTCTTCTGTGCTCTGCACCATCCCCAACCCTGTCCCTGTCCAACCACTTCTCCCTTGCTGCCTTAGCACCTCCCTCTGCCCACTCCACACACCTTCCCCAGATTCTTTCACATTTGGAGGACGAGTGCAGAGTGAAGGTGTGCAGACACCCACACGTTTTGGGAGAGGAGGCATGTTACTGATAGCTTGAAAAGTTCAGACCTATCCAGGCCAGAGGGCTGACTTTACAGTGCACTTTACAGGATCCCTGTGGGCAATTACTAGTTCAGCTGAAATATTTGCTTAGCCTTAAATGCAGCATGTATAAACTATTTATAAGTAGTAACACCAAACTCAGTATTTTTTCAGACTCTTTCAAGAAATTCAGACAGGCATATGCTTGAAAGCAACTTCCTACATTAATTGCTGCTTTTTAATGCTGTTTCTTTTAAGATAAGCCCTGTGAGTTTGTACACTGTCAGCCTGTGTTGTCTGTTCTGCTGCTAAACACAATTGAAGAAAACTTATTAACAGACAAATATGTTTCTAATATTAGCTGATATCAGCTGTCTACTTTGTCAGTCAGAAAGAATGACGGATGGCCACAGGGGGATATCAAAGATAATGGGTATGCAAACCATACTGCCATCTACTACGATTAAGTTTTCTCTCACATATTTCAGAAAAAAAAAAAAAAAAAAGAAAAAAGAAAAAAAAAAACTTGTCTTCATAGTTTCTATATGTCAAATAAAAAATCTTGAAATATCACCTCTCTCTGGGTATTTTTACCTATCAGAGCCAGTACATAAGGTCCACTAAACACTGTGTTTTAAAATATTGCCATCCAAAGCACGAAAGTTGTCTAAAGGTAATAGATTGGCAACAGTTCTGTTTTTTAGAATGGACTGCTAAAACATAACGGAAAACAAGACAGTACCTAGCAACTCATTTTGGCTGTGTGTATGGATTCTTTAAATGATGCCATCAGTATTACACGTTTCAGTTAAATCTCTAATGCAGTCTTGTTTCTTAATTTCCAGTTAAAAAAAAAAAAAAAATCCTCATTATATAGAAGAAAGAAAAAAATGTCATAAGAAGAAAATTTGAGTTTACTCTCTAAGGAATTTAACCCCACAAGTGGACTAAAAGGAATAAATAATGTACATCTGTACCATCCTGAGTATTTACCTCCTGAAATTGGCTAATGGAGATTAAACAAAAAGAAATAAAGAGGTTTTCAGCAACCAAAGGAAAAATCCAGGCATACTTAATAGCTTAGGAGAAGAGCCAGGTTCGTATTTATATGACTGTGAGCTCTCTGTGTTCTGTTTCAAAAGACTTTCACACCAATTTACAACTGAAAAGAAATCTCTACATAACTAAGAAATGAATTTGAGAATAAAATAACACATGTAGCTTCAATAACCTATTCATCTAATTTGGACAGGTAAAAACTTGTGTTTTTGCTGATTTAGAAGAAACATAAATATACTCCGAAAGACAATAAAGGAAATATTTTCCTACATTTGGATTTGAGATGGTCTATTTTCATCAAACAAATCAGAATCCAGATGCATAGATGTGATGTTTTATTGTGAGTTTATACATCCATGAAAGATAATTGCTGGCGCAGCTGCGCAGAGAAGTTGTGGTGCCCAATCCCTGGAGGCACTCAAGGTCAGCTTGGATGGGGCCCTGAGCAGCTGAGCTGGTGGGGGGCAGCCCTGCCCACGGCAGGGAGATTGGAACTAGACAATCTTTAAATCCCTTCCAAGCCATGCTATTTCTCTATGATTCAATGAGTCATGAAAAGGTAGCCTTTCAAAACCAAAGTGTCTTCTGATGCAGAATCTGTCTTACAAAGATTTCTTCAAATTTTTGAGAATAAATTCAGATTGCAAACTCCAGTGAAGTCTCCTTCCACAGTTCTACCAGTTCTTTTTGTGCTCAGTTTGAAATCTCAAAAAATTCTTCCCATTCAAGCACAGACCTGTCAGAGGCTTTTAGATTACCATTATCTTCAGCTCTGACAGCTGGCCACAAAGCACAACAGAATTAGATTTTATTTTGTCTCATGTTGTCACATAACCTGACACATCAACATGAGTTCATTTCACTTAATTTATCCTTCACTGTTTTTTAGAATGGCTATTAGCAGGAAGTTAATATATATATCCCTATTTTGTTCTTGAAACCCTTTCTTTCTGTCCTTCTAGTTCTGCCAGTCTGGCAAAATACAACTCCTCAATATTTACCTTTTCAGTTTTTAATCAGTTTCTGATGCTTTGTTCCTTGATAAAGAAGTCCGGAATTTGGGTTCTTCAGTCCTTAAAATTTCATCAGATATTATTTTTGAAGTCTATAAGTTTTTTTGCTGATGGCAAATGTGTCATGCATAGCTGTAATGCTGCTATCACCATGGATCATCAGGAGCAATCTGAGAAAATCAGTCTCTTTTTTATTATTTTAGAAATGCTGTAATCAAAGTGGATGATTTTACAAAATTCTTTAAGATCTCATGCAATCTTTTAAAAAAATACATCCAGAGGTACCCATTAGGTGGATTATGAACTCAAACTCTTTGACTACCCTACCTGCAGACCAGTGCTCCCCTTGAACTCAGTAGTTATGTCCATTTGTGTTGGATGTGCCTCTGATGCATTTACCTACAAATATGATAACGTTGACAGAAGTGGCAGCATTAATGCACGATCTTCAGTTTTCAAAATGACCAGTATCTTTTCCCCCTCTGTACAAGTATATGCAGAGATTTTTGGGCAGAGGGTACGTGTTCTGTTTTCAATAATACATTAAGATTCACTTCAGTATTATCCAGTTCATAAATCTACCTGCTGATTTCATAAATATAAAGAAGGGGTAGGTAATAATACCTAGTAATTACAAGTTAACCCCGTTGAGAAATACAAGGCAAAGAGAGCTGTATCATACACCACCAGCAGTATCAGTGATAGTTTTGCTCTTTGAGGGGAGGGACAGAAATACAAAAAGGTCAAAGACTAAATCATGGGGTTGCAGAGGGGGGTCACATGGGTCGCAAGGATTTGCTGCTTTCACAAAGGACACTGCAATCAGTAATCTGCTGTCATGCAGCATGTACTGCTCTTTAAGTTTGACATTGATGTATGAAAGGCAATCTGAGCAGGGAGCTAAAAAGACAATAGCTACAAACATGAAAAGTACACAAGCTGTGACATGATTAAAATAGCATTAACACCCAAACCTTACCCAAAACATAGAAAAAAATATGGAAAACAAAAACAAAAACGTTATATTACATGCCATAGATACAGACATACAGAAGATGCTAGGGAAAATGGGCTTAAATTATTAAATTACTGTCATACAATTTGAATGAAATGTCACTAAAATCCAGGAGCAGCAGAGAATATCACCAGGCAATGTAGACCTGAATGAGCATCCACACATTTAATTTGACCATGAATTTAGATAGTTTGCTTCCTGCTTGCCTTACCTAGCAAGCAAAGCTAGATCTATTGTTAGTAATGATATCGAAATAAGTAAACATAAATCAGTGTGAGGGCTGAGATTTGCAACTGCTCTGCTGAACTAGAAATGCTGTGGGTTCACACGTTTGATTCCCATACGGACAGAGTTAGATCAACCATGAGAACTCAGGCTGCTCCATTCCTCCCCAGTACTAATTGCATTTTTTAATTAAATACCAGTGATGGGACAGGGGGACCCTGCATACTGTCTCCCTAGACTCATTCTTTGGGTCTTAATCCAAACAGGCTTTTATTCTATTCGAGCAGCTCTATTTTTATTTCAGTGGCATAAGTACTTATCTAAACTGGATTCATCTGCCTGGATGAAGCCCCTCATTTAAACATTGAGCTATCTGGACATAAATAAGTTAACTTTACCTCCTTCTTCTTTTAGCTCCTTGAACTATGAAATATTCCTACAGACATTTGCTCAGGCTCCTCTGTTGACACATCGCCCTACCATGTGTCACACCAATATCTTGCAATGTTGATATAACTCTTGTCAGAAGTACGACATGGCACATACAGCTGAGTGGCAATGGTTGATTGGAAGAGCTGTAGATTTGCAGCCTTTGAGAGGGGAGTCTGGGGGCATTTTCCCTTCATTTGTGTAAATGCCAAGAAAAAAAAGAATTTCAGAAAACATGCACAGCATGCTGAGTTTATGTATAAAAATATTAAGTAGTACAATGAGCAGCGAGCCTGATCCTATGGGAGTCAGGATAGGGCTCCCACTGGCAGGATGAGGGGAATATTTTCCCCACAGTCTCTGTGACCGAAGCTAGCTTGGTTCCCATCCCTTTTCTCTTTCTTGGTGGTGGTACAATTCCAAACTTTGCAAGTCCCTACAGGTTTTTTAGTCTGGGTTGCAAACTTGGAAATCAGGGTAACCAGCTCCCTATTCTTAGCCTTCAGAAGCATGGCTGCCTCTTTTCTCAAGTCAGACACTTTCATGGCTTAATGCTCCCAGTCAAGGAGTGATGTGTCTCATTCTTATGGCTGCACAGGCAGACAAAATGAAAGAGGCTGAATTGCAACAAAGATTTTGGTGGAAGGGGGGTCACTCTCTCTCTCATTGCCTCAATAAAAAGGATGTCTGCACCAATTCTGCCCTTAAAAGTAATTGAGTTAAAACAATCATCTCACTCATTTCTATTCCCTCTTTTGTGAGCCCTATCAGATGCTCTCAGACATTTGATGCTGAGAAATGCACTTTGCACGGTTACTCAGCGGCACTCCAAATCTGTAACAATGCCAGGTTGTAGCTGGGTGAAATCTGAAGCTGAATGCTTCAAGGGACCATTATTACTAATGGGCTCTTTTATTAGAAACTTTGAAATCAAATAAAAATGGTAGGAATTTAAAGTGCAAGGAAGAGAGGCATTGAAGTTTGTGAGCATCATTAAAGAATAATATTACACTTTTATGAGACACTTTGGTCAGGTTACAGCTCATCGCAGAGGAGGCAATGAGGATTTTCAAAATCAGACGAGTATCTTAGAAACACAACGTAGGCTTCCAAGCTGAAATACAGCTTCAGCAGTGTGATGTAAAGTGTCTGGTGAAAAAAATGTTGCTCTCCTATGTGTCTTGCTGCTAAGTGACAGAAGAAGACATAAAATGCTGGGAACAGAATCCAGTTATCCTGCACTATATCTTTGCAATGTTCTTATGCCAGTATCTACACTATCACCATGCTAAGAAACTCCATCTAAGGACATAGCTTCAGCATCTCCAACACTGCACAAGCATCAATGAGGAAATAATTCTCTGGAAAGTCTTAGATTATCTTCTCCAGAAAAAAAATAAATAAATAAAATAAAGAACCCAAACTATAATAAAACAATTTTAAAAATAAATGCCAGTGCATTTACTTTCACAAGGTGCCAGTTCCAAAAATCTGATGAAGTTTAGGATTTTATTTGAACTTCTAACCTGTGTAAAAAAGTTTTGGATTTAAAAATAATTTATCCAGGTGACATAACTCATCCTTTCCTGGATGCAAAAAAAATAGCAGAAGGATTTCTACTTAATGTAAAAGGGCATAATGGGTATCAAGAAAGTGGGTAAAGCAGGTCCATAGTAGAACAAGAAGCAGAACTCAGTTTTCTGTCCCATCCTCAGCTCTCCGACCCATGCAGCCATGAAAGAAAGACAGAGGTTGGCACTGGAATGTGCAAAGTTCACTTCAGAGAGCTTAAAGAGTTTGGGATATATTACGTCCTTGTAGACTCACTTAAAGTTGCGCTACTCCGCACATTTTTAAATTTCAAAACAAAAGGCAGAGATACTTCACCTACTGAATTTTGACCATGTCAATAAGGAAAATATACATCAGTGCAAAGAACAAAGCTGAAAGACAGCTATGTCTTCTCACAGCTGCTGCTATTGGAGCTGTTAGGAAGTTAACAATACAGACACTATTTTAAACCTCACAAGCAGAAATGAGTCAAGTATTGCTCTCTTTGGTAAAGCAACTTGCATATTTCAGGAGTACCAAGCAAAACAAGTTATTATCTGTCATTTGTGGAAATATGTAAGGGATCTCAGGCAGAAATTCACAATAAACAGCAGGAGTATGGTTCCTGCTGCACTGTCACTGTTGCTTGGACAATCTATTTAAAAAATATTTCCCAAGATTTTACAAGCTGCGTGTCATCCTGTTCTCTATTTTTCTTCAAAAACAGTATGGAAAGCTCTACCCTATCATTAGAACTCCTCCATTGGCACAGGTGTAATTATCAAAACCTAACTTGCATTTTCACAGCCACTCTGTAAATGCATATCTCCTTATCATTTTGAATGCACATGAAATGTATCAAGTCATATTTTTATCCTCCCTCTCACATCTTAATATATCTGTAGAAACTCCCCATTGCAAGGATGTAGAGAACATGTGAAGGTATGTAAGTGGGTGGTTCGGGTTGGTCCCAGCTGTTTAGAACCTCACTGGATATGCTGCACATAAGCAGATAGACAACATCAAGTAAGGAAAAAACTGATGTGATTTCAGGCAAGGTATTCTTCATTTAAAAAAGAAAAAAGAAAAAAAAAAAAAGAAGAACATTCAGTCCCTATTTCCTAACTGAGAATCTCCAGAATGTACTTCAGGGAACCTATGATTGCCTCAATACTCTTGTCTACCCCAGGGTTACTAAAAAGAGTATGTACGTCAATTTTGGGTTAGGGGGTGAAAGAGCGCATAGAACACTGCTGATCACATTTATGTGCCAGCTCAATCCTTTCACCCTTTTTGTATTATTTCATTCTGTCTGCAATACGTAAAATTAGAAAGAAATTCAAACCTGTACCATGCTTAGAAGCCTTAAGATGCAGCTGTAGCAATGTGGTGTCTAATAGCAGCACATGATGTGATCACCAGGTGTAACAAGGCAATCTCACAATTTAGACAATACGGTATTGATCATAAGGCTTTCTATTATAATTTTGTACTGCAAAGCGTATCTAGTAATTCAGTGCCAAATACAAAAAGAGGAAAATAGCCATTGATTAAACAGCTGAAAATTTAAAAGGCAGAATAGATTTTTACATTTGTCACTTCTTACATTTGTAAGGATATGTCCCCATTCATGGAGGTTCCTGGGGCTTATATAAACACCCACTCTGCTACTAAGTTTATTATCCATAAAAATTGGTTTCTTAGCTTGCAGAGTGAAAGTTAAAGCATTCCTGAATCTATTTACCGTGCAGATTTTCAGATGTTCAGGTTTGTTTGTTTGCTTCCCCATGCAGCACCTTCAGTAACTCAGGTACTCAGCAGTAGGAAATCTGACACAGGTTATAATAATAAATGTTGGAAGGGGATGACATGCTTCTGGTGAGCTGCAGTATGGTTGTGAATGAATCTGGGTAGCTGATGTCTTTTACTATATGATAATAGAATTCAATTACATTAATGTCAAGAGCATAAAGATGGTTGAGTGGATGAGACCAAAGTTCTGCCTAATTTGGAGGCTTGCCTCTGATGCCAAAGAGCAGTGTGTAATTAGGAAAAGTTAGCATGAAACAAGAAGACCAAAAAAGGTCAAGATGTAGCCCCTCAGCTTCCAGAAGTCAATGTCTGAGTAACTTTAGGTGCTAAGCATGTGCTGGGAGTTTTATTTTTAATAACCACTATAACTAATTTGTACTTTTGGCCTCCACAGATCCTATGGGAGAGTAACACAGCTTCATTAGAAAAAAAAAAAAAATTTTCTTTGTCTCCCAAAACTTTGTAATTTTTCTTCTGTAAGATAAGTTAAAGTGATTTGTTGTTTCTTATTTACGCTCTTCCTGCCCTTATCTTTGTTGTTGCCTTACAACAAAGTCTTGTCTGAAAGTCCTTTTTCTAGGACTGCCCCCATAAAAGTATAGAATGGGACTATTTCTGGGTATGTTCAACTATTAACGACACACTTTTCTTTTATACTTATAGACATCAAATTTTATCTATCATTTCATTGATTTTTATACTGTACATGCACTTCATTACATGGCATTATCCTTCTGCTACTCTCTGAATAACCTTTACATTTGACTGTCCTAGCTGCAAGATTTAATCATCCCAGTGTTCAGCCACTTTTATGGAAAATAAATAGAAAAAATATGTGAAACAGAACCCCACAAGAATCCTCCCTCCGTTTACAAGACTGGTTGTTTAATTTCCAGCCAACCGTATCATCTCCTAATTTTACTACTAAATATCTTCCATGTTGCAATTTCTGACAGTGCAACCAGCATAGAAATCAAATGTGATGATCTGTCATCATTATGTTCCCTTGTAAATATTCACTAGATGTCTAGGAAGCTCTCTGCTTTTCTGATGAAATATGCCAAAAGGTCAAGGTTCTTTGGTTGCCTTCTTGGAAGTGTGGGGACCTTCTGTTTCCAGCCATATTGAGTGAGAATAGAAGACGCTCATTGGTAGCTAGAATATTTGATATCATAATTATGTCAGCTAAATTTAGTTGTCCAACAGTCTCAAATATAAAACAGTCATCTAGATGTTGTCTATTATCAGGATGGAGAGTGATTTCTTCAGAGAGTAATTCATTCCACCTTTGGATAGACATCATTGGATAGTTTGACTTCCAGGAAAAATAGGTTTCAGATAACTTGATTAGATTCAAAGACTAAATCTTTGGTGAATGGTGAATCTAAATGGCGAATCTCACCATATATGCTCACACTCTAAAACAAGTGTGCATTGTTCTGTACCCCTATGTATTCCTCTAAGTGCCCTTTTAACTGCTTCACTCATTCTCCTCTCTGCTGTGTTTTTTTCCCTACCTGAACAGAAAGCACCCCATGCATTTTTTTTTTAAATAGATTAGTAGGACTAGTAGGAACTACCTGTTCCTACTTCAGATGCAACTGAGTTTGTCTAATGGATTAGGCAAGTTATAGGCACAATTGTATATGCTTTATTTCATTGAGAGGTAAAGCTAAATATATATAAAAGTGTAGTAATGCCTAAGTTCAGCCGGGATTAAAATGTTTTCCTCAGAATGTCTGGTATGATGCTGTCTTTTGCTTCTAGGACAAAAGCAATGTTATTAACACAGTGATGTTTATGGTTGATACTATGCAGTGTTGTACAGAGCCAAGGCCATTCTCAGCAAAGGGCTGGGAGGGAATAGAATCAAGACAACTGACTTAACAGGCCGAAGGAATATTCCCTACCATATAACCTCAAGCAGAAGGAGTTTTGAAAGGAGTGGAAGTTCATCTTGCTCTCTCTCATGCTACTTGTAGGCCTAACTGGGCAATGGTTGGGGGATGGTGAACAATTGCTTGTGCATCACTTGTTACATACATACATACATACATATATGCATATATATATATAAATATATATATATAGCCATGACTATTGTCCTTTTCCTTTTCTCTATCTTAGTAAATAATTTTATCTTAACCTCAAGTTCTGCATTTTTTTTCAGTTCTCTCTCCCATCCCACTGGGAAGTGGGGGAGTGAGCGAAATACTGTGTGGTGCTCAGCCACCTGCCATGTTAAAACACAAGTAAACAGTGCATTTCTAATGCTTCCTGTTGTGCATTCTCCTCCCATTCTTTTCCTATTATTCCACCTTTCCAGAAAGCATAAAGGGCTGACTGAATAGCAGGTATGTAGAGTCCATGAAATATATCTTCAATCCGAAAACTAGGGTCAGATTTGATCTTGAGTTCTTCTGATGGGGAATGAATTATTAAAAAGCTGTTGTCTGCTTTAGAATGACATTCTGTCTGAACATATTGTACTTTGTGCTCTTCAAAAAGAAAACCAAATGCAATAAAATTTAAATAAAAATAGTCCCATTTTTAAATCTGCTTACTATGTCCATTTGATGACACTCTATCTACACACTGTTTTACTGCTTTCACTTAATAATGAGTCAGTTAATTCCTTAGGCTGCATTTGTGGACATTTGATTTTGCAGCAGGAAATAGAAAAGATTGAATATATACTTATATTTCACACTGCCCCCCACAACTTCCTCATAGAGAAGCTGGCTGCCCACAGTTTGGATGGGCATACACTCCGCTGAGTGAAACACTGGCTGGATGGCAGGGCCCAAAGGGTTGTGGTCAATGGATATAAATCCAGTTGGTGGCCAGTCATGAGCAGCATCCCCCAGAGCTTGGTACTGGGGTTGCTTCTATTTAACATCTTTGTTAACAATCTTGATGTGGGAATTGAGTGCACCCTCAGTAATTGCAGATGACACCAAGTTGGGAGGGAGTATTGATCTGCCAAGGGGAGAAAGGCACTACAGAGGGACCTGCATAGGCTGGATTAATGGGCCAAGGTAAACTGTATGAGTTTCAGCAGGGCCAAGTGTTGGGTCCTGCATTTTGGTCACAACAACCGCAGGCAACCCTACAGGCTTGGGGAGGAGTGGCTGGAAAGCTGCCTGATGGAAAGGGACCTTGGTGTACTGATGGACAGTCGGCTGAATATGATCTAGCAGTGTGCCCAGGTGGCCAAGAAGGCCAATGGCATCCTGGCTTGTATCAGGAATGGGGTGGTGAGCAGGACTAGGGAG
This sequence comes from Alectoris magna, assembly GCA_030625065.1. Classification (NCBI taxonomy): domain Eukaryota; kingdom Metazoa; phylum Chordata; class Aves; order Galliformes; family Phasianidae; genus Alectoris; species Alectoris magna. The sequence goes on from CM060560.1 coordinate 71,338,085, forward strand.
GTAATCCTGCCCCTGTACTCGGCAATGGTGAGGCCTCACCTCGAGTACTGTGTTCAGTTCTGGGCACCTCAGTACAGAAAGGATGTGGAGGTGCCGGAGCAGGTCCAAAGAAGGGCAACGAGGCTTGTGAAGGGCTTGGAGAATATGCCCTGTGAGGAAAGGCTGGAGGAACTGGGGCTGTTTAGTCTGGGGAAGAGGAGGCTGAGGGGAGACCTTATTGCTCACTTCCAATACCTGAAAGGTACTTACAGTGAGAGCAGGGTTGGTCTCATCTCACTGGTGACGGGTGACAGGATGAGGGGAAATGGCCTCAAGTTGTGCCAGGGTAAGTTTAGTTTGGATATCAGGAAAAACTCTTTACAAAAAGGGTTGTTAAGCACTGGAATAGGCTCCCCAGGGAGGTGGTTCCTGGATGTGCTTAAAAACCGTTCGGATGTGGTGCTCAGGGACATGATTTAGTGGAAGGTTGTTAGTTAGGGTAGTATGGTTAGGTTGTGGTTGGACTCAATGATCTTTAAGGTCTTTTCTAACCTGAGCAATTCTATAATTCTATGATTAAATAAAAAAGAAAAAAAAAACACAAAAATGACAATGACAGATGTAGTTACAGCTGATGTATGTTATATTTCATAAAAACAATTAGTTTTCAAGTCTTAAAATGGTTTTCTTATTTCTCTGACTTCTAAAAAGCTCTTCCAAACACAATTAGCCAGCTTTATTCTTGTAACTATAATCTTTTAGCATCTCAGTAAACCCTTCTAATTCATACACACATATTGGATTTCCACATGTTACTTGCAAGATAAGTTGATATGCTTCTCTTGGGAAATGATTTACATATAAGGAGCTTTATGTTTGGTTTGTTAATGCTTCTGACAAAACATTTTCACATGCGTTTCACTGGGTTCCTCTGCAGGAGAAGTGACTAGTAGGAAAATATCATACTGTAGAATTTTCCTCTCATCATGCGGTAGGTATTTTTTGTCCTTTTTCTAATCACTTAGCATATAGTTGAGTTCTAGTTTCACTTTTTAAAAATTAAGCAAATTGGGATTTCCTCAGTAGAAAAGAAATTATTGCTGCACTTAATATGTATCATAATGGCTTCATATTTTTGCGTAATCTCTGATTAATCTTATTATATATGTGTATTGTGGGGGAACTGTTCGGTCACAGGTTGAACTGGTGATTGAGCACCTGGTGAAGAAGCATGGCTGGCTCAGGGAGCACAGGCAAATTGTTTGCATGATGACCGGAAGTGCTCGACCCAGAGTGGAGCCACCTTAGGCTCATAGAAGGGCCAGCCACTGAAGTGAGAGCATCGCTTGAGCCTAGGCTGCTTGCTGAGAAGGAGTGCTGCATGGCCGGAGAGTGCTTTTGCCAGATGGGTGAGTTCAACTCTTCTTTCTGTATATGACTATTATTTTACCTGTGAATGCTTTGCCTAGTATTGTCAAGAACCTGTCAGAAGTAGTTTTGCTTCTTTATGAGCAGAGCATCTATTGAAAATCAAATTCCATTTTCTTTTTTTTTTTTTTTTGGGGGGGGGGGGGGGCGGGTCTTGAAATAAGCTGTGTGCATGAGCAGTGAAATTCAGAGGCTAAGCAAATATTTTCCTATGTCTCAGGATGTCATATTTACATCATTCTTAACATATTTTTAGAAAACTCCTCATGAATGGCTGGAAGATAGAGTTTCTCTGTGATGCATGTGATGTAACTCTGCAGTTGTGCTCTGAACCCCCTCTGCAGAATAAAGACCTCTTTGTGCAAGGAAAAGAAACAAAAGTTCAGCAATTCCTGGGGATTTTCTGTTATCTCAAAGACACTTTTGGAAGTCATCACTACAGGAGTAGCTGCTTAAGATTGAAATGACAAATGCAGATTGTAACACCAAGGCAGAAAAAAAGGTTGAGATGTCCTATCTAGGAAAGCCCAGGATAACAAGATATGCATATACTGTATGCCAATATCATGAGGCATTGACTAGAATTTAGTCCCATAGCAGTAAGGAGAAGCAGACACAGCTGCTCCATTCCCACTGAGGTTTGTGAGAGTTCAGAAAATTCTGACAGTAATCAGCAGAGATGAAGAAGAATCTGAAACCAGCACAAAAACCCAGGCAGATGCAGAGCAGACAGGAAGGCCAGAAACAGTCGGAGCAGTATGGGCACCCATGTCTGCTCATACCAACCCCAGAACTTTGCAGAGAGGCATATGAAATGTACAACTGTTTTTGTGAACACAGGAGTTTCACTACTTGCTTAAAAAAAATAATACTGTTTGTTGTGGCATTCACTTGGCTTTATTGACTTTATTAATGCAGATGATAAATTGTCTCTGGGGAGCTGCCATTTTTGAGTTTCATGCCACATGCTTACTATAGTGAGGGACTCTGCCCAACATCACAGTTCCATACACGAGTCTGCATACCTCCAGCTGCCACCAGGAATTGTCACAGCTTCCTAGCCTGCCTAGTAAGCTATTACTATGGACACAGGCCTTTGCACACATGTTCCTGCCAGAGTAAGTGATGAGCCATGGGGGGAAAATAAGATGAACACCAGATATAACTTGAATCATACAATCATTAAGGTTGGAAAAGACCTCCAAGATCACCAAGTCCAACCATATGGTTATGATCTATCTTGTAGATTTACCTTTTTTGGACAGCACAGCTTTCATACCATTTTATTAACTACATTTCAAAGCATTCCACCTTAACATGTATGGTATATTTTGTAGTAACGGTCTTGCTAGTACTAAGCATGGGATTTCAGTCATGCCATGCTATTTTGGTTCTTTTCTGTGGACATAAACGTTGGCTGAATGCTATTAGGAAAAAAGCAGGATACATCATACCAGTAAATCAGAAGTAAAAGGTACTGTCAGCCTTTAACGTTGTGAACTTTGTGCATGTCTTCAGGGATAAAAAAGAATATGACCTGAGGTAAAAGTGCCCCTTGGGGGGGGGGGGGGCAGCATTTCAGAACAAAGCCACTGTGCCACCCACTCTCCCTGTTCTTCCAGCCATGAAAAGCCAGGGGAGTGAGTAGCACAATACCGCTGCTCCCTGAGGGACTTAGAGAGCATTGTCACACCACTCAGAGCAATAACCCTCAGCAAAGCGCTGCTGAAGTGCATCGAGGGACAGTGCATCATGGTGGCAGGAACAACATGAAGTAACATAAAAAAACGTGTCACTTTTGTGGGTTGCCAGAACACTTATAAATGGCAGCTGGAAGTTGCAGTGGAGAGGACCAGGGCACAGGGAAGATGAACACACACACACACAAAATAAATAAAAACAAGGTAGAAAAAAGCAGCAGGTGGAGTGAAGGGTTGGTACCAGAAGGGGACAGTGTTTGATTCTGACTCCTTTTCCTGGCAGTGATGCCACAGTAACTTTGTCCAGATATCAGGCTGGGGGGTATCAGCAGTGACTGGAGAAAAAGTAACCAAATAAAAAACACTTTAGGGAGTCAATAATATAGAAAGGCGCTTTTCTGAAAAATTAACACCGTCAAAACTCATGCCTCTTCTGGGACAACACATCTTCACTAGCTTGGAGGCATTACTTTTCTTGAGTCATTCTGTCTCCTGTGCAGCATATATTGCCCCTTGCAGCAGAAATCAAAAACGGTTTCTGAGAGCCCCTCTTCAAGTATTGTTGCACCAGTTGGGTTGCTGTCCTTACATCATAGCTTTCAAGCTTTCTAAAGGATGAATTGATTTTAAAAAGTTTAAAATATAATTGCTAGCTTTAAGGGAGAACATTATATATTTTTTTCAATAAAATACAGGGCATGAATAATAGCACAAGAGATTGAAATCTTCACTGCAGTTTATTTTATTACTGTCTCAACTTTCTTTTAGCCTTTATTCTACTTATATCACTCATTGACAGTTCCTATCACTGAACTTCAACTTCTGCTAAGCTATGTGGCTTTACCCAGCAGGGATATAGTTTACAGAGGTTTTCCTAGATGAGCTTGACACGGTGAAAGACTTCAGAAATAGTCTTCCTTTATTTTTGTCTTCAGTACTTTTAAGAAATTATACTACATGAAACATAGCCTCTCTCCTTAAAGTTCATGAAAAGTTATATTAAGATCGAAAAGTAAAATATGCTCCTTAAGGAGACACACTGTAAATCTAAATGATTGCATAGAAGTATTTAATTAGATAAGCTTTGATCGTAGAATCACAGAATGGTAGAGTATCCTGAGTTGGAAAGGACCTACAGGGATCGTCAAGTCCAACTCCTGGCTGTACACGGAGCCACACAAAAATCAAACCCTATGCCTGAGAGCAGTCCAGACACTCCTTGAACTCTGGCACTGACTAGTCACTAGCTTGATGCAGTCCCATTTATTATAACACTTTGTGCCCAACTCTTCATCCAATTGTTGACCCATCATATTATGTACTTGTCTAGCTGTATGCTGGACATTGTGTCCAGAAGGATTCTGTGAGAAAAAATATCAAAAATTTCCCCAAATCCAAAAAGATTACATCCACTGGCTTCCCTTAATCAACTATCTATCTGGATAATTTTGTCATAAAAGGAAATCAAATCAGTTAAAAATGACTTTCTTCTCATAAACCTGTGTTGGCTATGATCAGTGACTGCGGAATATTTCAGGTGTTTTTCAGTGACTCAAAGAGTAATTTTCTCTACAATTTCATCAGGTATTGAAGTGAGAGTGACTTTATATTTTCTACAAAATCAATGCTTGAAAAGAACACAGAAGATAAACCAACCTATGTTTGTTATGTCATGTTAAACATTTTAAAATTATCTCCTGCTGTCCCACTAGAGCCTTTTCTCTAGCAACCTTTATGGAGCAAATATTTTTTTCAGAAGTGAAAGGGAAGCATCTCCATTTCTCTCTTAAGTTCACTTCCACCTTTCTCAATCTGCCTAGTGTGCTCTTGAAATTCTTCAGTCCAGAGACCTCCACAGAGTCACAACAGTACATATTCAACAAGTACCTTACCGGTGACTGTTTTCAGGACCCTGAAAGGCTCACAGTGCATTCCACTGGGAAGCCCTCTCCATTTCTCTGGCAGATGGTGTACTGTGCATTGTGTGCAACTATGAACTTAGGCAGGCCTAACTCAGCAACCTCTACCTTCGTTGCAGAACTTCACCATCTGCCCTCCAATCTCCCTGAAGTACATTATCTGGTTGTTCTGCAGCTGCTATCAGATAGTAGCAGAAGAGTTCAATTTTTTTTTTCAATCCAATTGTCCAGTCTGATCTTGAATGCCTCCAAGGACAGGACATCCACTGCCTCTCTGTTTCCAGTGCCTCACCACCCTTAGTGTGAAATCCTTTTTTCTTATATCCAATCTAAATTTTCCCTGTTTGAAACCATTTCCCCTCATTCTATGACAACAAACCCTGCTAAAATGGGCTTGTGATCCTCAGCATTTTATTAAAGAGGACCTTTTTGTTTTCTGTCCAAATAACATTCAAAGTTGTGACAGAAATATATGGAGTATTTCCCTGTTTTATCCGCGGGCCAAGTACATCATAAAAAGAATAATCTCCTTCCTATCACCCCTAAGTAGAGTTCACTCAGCCATTTCTAATTTTGATGGCAAAGGCAAAAGGTTGCTTTCTCTGACGTTATATAACCACAGTACTGACTGATTTACAGCACCCTAACAGAAGGTATTTGGTCAGGTCAATAAAATGTATGACTGTCAAAGATGTAAAATGGAACTTTGCAGAGCCAGCACTGCTGTCAGGGAAGGTAGAAGATACGAAAAGTGTTTGCTGCCCAGAGTATGGTTTCTCCACACAGCGAACTATGCCATCAATGTTTCCCAGCAATAAATAATGCCACTTGCATAGAACTTAAAAGTATGAACTCTGAAGCCATTAAGTCTTACTGTGATACCGAGCACAGCAGAGTGCACACACTTCTGTATTGATATTTCTGTCTACAGTCAATAAATCAGAATCTGTAGTACCTGCTTTATCCAAACCATCTGCTTTACCACATTAAAAAAAAATGAGTAGGTGGGAAAAAACTTATGAGAGCTGCTTTTGCCTCCTGTTCCTGTTGCCAGAGAAACCAATTCTTTAAAGTATTTTCTGATGTCTGAAAAGGAAGCTGTCATGTTCCTCTTCCCCCGCAAAATGCCTGAAATGGTCTTTTTTTTATGATAGTCCAATGGAAGAAGGGGAGAGGAAATCAAAAGCACTGCTTTTTTCCACCTCTTCAATTGACTTGTTGACTGACCTTGGGCAAATCATTAAGGGCTCCTGTGTGTATAAGCTATATTAGGGAATCATAACAAATGCACAGCATAACATCAAAGGAATTATGTTGTTCAGAGGAGGATTGAAACTGTAAAACAGAGCAGAACTGTCTGTGGTTAGATTGGCCATGCCATCTTCAACTGCAGTGCTGGATAGTGCTACCATTAGTGGGGTTAAATCCTCTTTGTCTTTCACCCATATGAAGATCAAACCAGTGATTATTGGAGATCCAAACACTTTTCTTTGCCTTCTTTCCTGCCTATAAAGGGAACAGAAAAAGAGAACTGCTTATTTATCCCTTTTGTTTTTACACCTGTAAATAGGGCTAGTAGGTGTACTAACACTGTCATGATAGGAGGAAAGCCAGTTATTTTTGGTGAGTCCTTTGAACTCCTTACATAAATCTGCGGAACTGCAAAATAGTAGTTTCCGTACAAGACCTCTATTAATTTGTAATAATTTTGTATCAGATAGACAGGATGGTCAGGAAGTATTGAATATTTTGTTGCTGATGTGCATTTTGACAGGTACCCTGCTCAAATGAGCAATAAAAAAATAATTGCAGAAAACCAATTAGTATTTCCAAGGGCTGTACTTTTCAAAACATGTTATTTTCAAGTTTATAACTCTATTTATCCACCCTCCCATACCTGCAAGAAATATTTGTCAGATGTCAGATCAGATATCTTAACTTGGCATGTATCTATGATATGGTTCTCAAAGGAAGGATCACTGGTTCTCTGAAACCCTCTTAGCCTCTAATATTATTTCCTTTCCTTCTTTTCAGCTCAGACTCCAATAGAAATACCACTAACCAAATAAGCCAGTTTCAGCCTATCCCTGTCGAACAATTTAGTCATTTATTTCAGGACCATATGGAGAAAAGTTTCCCATTTGTGATCTGTATTTTGGTAGATGAGGTTAGAAACCCTATCACACAAACCCCGCTGCCTGAATAGGTGTCATTGTATAGAGAAGTGGCATCCCTTTGTTAATTAAGCTCACCATGCAAGACATTTTGCTGATGAAGCCTTAGGAACACTCTTTATAAACTTAGCACAACCAGTGATTTTCTTCAGGATTTTGGGCACTTGTTTCTAGTCCAACCATTTCTTGGATATATAATGTTTTGACAGTTTCTAGTAAGGTAAAAATGAAAGGGAATTTGTGTGATACTTCTGTTATATTCGTACCCTACATGCTGCTGTAAGCTCGTCCATGTGTAAAAAAATCCTAACGGAACATATTGACCAAAGAAAAATACCCACCAACGTTAATACAGCAACACATGGCTTTTTAGTGCACTATATCACAGCTCATCAATTTTTTATTTTAAGAAAATATTTAGGGATGTCTTCTGTGCTAGATTTTGGATATAAACCTCTGTGAGCGTGAAAAATAAGGAATTCTTTCTCTTGGAGCTTTAATGCTCCACATCATGCCTCAAAATGGACAAAAGTGCATCAAAAGGGTCAAGGAAGTAAATTCCCTGTGGGAGCCCCCTTAGTTCTCTGTCACAGGTAACATCGATACACTTGACAGGCTGGTTTCAAAATGCTCTCAAGTAAATACAGTGCGGAGGCTCAGGAGAAAAATGTATTGACAGAAGAGCAGTAGCTAGCGCCACGACAGTCCAGCATCTCCCCCAGGGTCATTATTTCTGTGCAGTAAAAATAAGTACAGCTTTTAAACATTATTCAAAATTCTGGGTAAAATTCAGAGTGTGTGCTCTCATACACACCAGTATGTGTGCATATGTATGCTTACATATATTTTCAACCTTATGCCCAGGGGTAATGAAGTGAGAGAGGAAGAGGCATCTGTGCTGCATTTCTTAAGATTTCATTGCAGAATCTTTCTTACTCTTTCAAGATGAACCTACTCAGTGTTTTAGTCATGGGCTGGGGTTTTGGTTTTTGTTTCTGCAGGGTTTTTTTCCTGATGATTATCGTTACGTGTTGTATGGAATTCATTACAGGCTTTGTACATCCCACCTTAGCAGAAAATATGCTGTAATTACACACCTTCAAAGTAATCTGCTATCTCAGCCATAAACATAAATTTCTGATAATGCCATGCCACACCAAGTGGAAATTCTGACAAATACTATGTTTAAATAAATGGATTTTTAAATATTTGAAATGTTTAACATACACTGTTCAATATGTTACTATTCAGTAGCACGTCCTGAGAACCAATTCTGGCTTTTATAATAAGAAATTTAATTGCTTTGTGAATTAAGAAGAAAAAGTTCTCCACAGTTCTCAGTTCTCACTGAATATACTTTGTGTCACAGTTTAAATACCTTCTGCCAAATTTTCTTTCCATTACCCTGACACAACCTTATTGAATATTATGAATATGAAATAACCTGAATGACTGCAGAGTTTGGCCCTTAGGGTCTACACAAATACTCATTTATTAAGATTTCTCACTTTCACTGAGGCTGTCAACATAAAAAGCAAAGTCTGTTAAACGTATCCACGTATTCGCATTATATCCAGTTGAAATGAAGATTCTGCCTTACTATGTGTTGAGAACTGTATGTTCAGTATTGTTTGAAATTGATATTAATCTGAGCTGACTTCAACCTTTGCATTTTGGATGCACTTCTGACCAAACCTTTTGACAAGACAAGGATATATTCTGCCATATTACTGCATATATTCAACCCAGATTATGAACCTATAAACTGCTATCACACGTTCCTTTGTGTATTCACTGTTGCTTTCCCAAACATTCCAGTTTGTGACTCCTTAAATTAAACTGAAGCTTGTGATTTCCATTACAGTTTCTAGGACACCTTACAGCTGGAGGTGGCTGGATGAATAGTTGTGTGGAGCACTCCTGACAAATCTAGCAATTTTTTCCTCTTCTCAACTAGACAACAGCACAAGTGACACTTTAAAAACCTGCATGTTTTTCACAAATAATCACTGAATAATCTATGTGATACTAATTTCAGGTGCTACCCTGTGAATTAAATTGTGTTTATCCACCTGAATTGTCACTGATTTACCAACATTTATTTATTTTCATTATTCATTATCAGGTTCCCGTGGGTTACATTTTTCTATACTGCATAGCATAATCTTTCCCTAAAGACAGTGTGTGATTGAACAGACATGTCAGCATGCATTTTTAGTTCACACAGAGCAGAGTAGCAAAAAAAGTTGACTGAGAAAATCTTTTTCCTTTTAGCACAAGAACTGCACACGCATGTGGCTATGTACATGAATGCTGCATTTTAAAGTACTTATGGACAGAGAAAATACAGTCTTATTATTTAGCAGAGCTTAATTTATTTTACTAATAATGCAACTCCGAACATTTATTATTCTGTGTTTATTACAGAAGCTCTTAAAAGACAAGAGGCTGGGTTCCAGGGAGAGGGTAAAACCTGTGAAAAGTCTAAAATGGTGCCTTGTTGTTCAGACCAGGCAGGATCTATCACCTCACTTGCCACAGTCCGCTGTGATCTCAGGCTTGACCCGCTGTTCCTCTATCATCTGCTAGACAAGTTTTATTATAAACAAAGATTGTGAAGTGCTCAATCATCATATAATTGCAGCCCTCTATAAATTCTTTAAACAGAAGCATAACAGGAGAGTCGCTGACATGAAGAGCTCCATACAGTGTGCTTTAATACATGGGAGCAACCCTGCCCACAAATGCATTGACTGCTTCCCACTCCGTCACCTTTTCAGCATGTGGGAACTCTACCATGAGGAGTGATCAAGGGACCACTACACATTCTCCATTGGCATCAATGTCAAAACAAGACAAGGCCTGTCTCTTCCCATGCTATATACCACAGTGACTCAAAAGGATGGATGTGCTTGGATGCCCCTTGCCCCAGTGGCCTCTCAGCTCCAAGGCCTGTTTCACCAGGATGGCCCTGAGCTGAACTACATGTCCAGCACCCTCAGGAGCCAGTGGGCGGTGACAGTGCAATAGTCTGTGCAGGCATGGAAAGATCCTTGAAGATAACCATGTATAAAAGGGAAGTGAGTGAGTGAGTCACCTCTTCTGCTTTAACTTACCTGGTGAAGTCAAGCAAGTCTCTATGGAGATATCTTGGAATTCAGTTACTGCTTTTTAAGATCTTCAAGTTTTCTACCTGTAGCTGAAAAATATTTTATATTCCATGGAAATAGGTTTGCTTTATAATATGGGTGGAATGTAAATTTATTGTTTCATCCTTATGAGTTAATCCAGAAAGTTTTGTACATGAAGCTAACAAGGTCATACAACAAAACGCCGGCATGTCTTTGTGAGATTTACTTTCTGCTTTCTAAAGTAATCAGCTATTTCATTCGGAAACAACTCCTTCTGGTCTCTGCAGTGGATGTGCTTTAAAATTTTAGCACTCCTTAATTTAAACTTCTTTGTAATACTTGCTCTCACTTCAAATTGTAGTCTTGAAATAGTTCAAACTTACCGAACAGAACTGAGCTTTAGTTTATTAGACACTACTTTGTCATCAATTTAACAGTTCTTGCTTTTGAAATGTAAAGCTTCTTTTGTTATTGATACCTTGGGAGGTATTCATTTGACCAAAAAAGGGGTCTACAATGCTGACTGAACTAAGTAACCTGGGCTCTTTCAATAATCAATGGAGAGAAGTAGATACTTCCTCAGTCTGACCGATCTCAATTCTGAGTCTTAAGAAAGTCTTATTCACTTTCTTCACTGTAGAGAGATACAAGGGAGATTATCTCAGATGGTGGATTTATATTGTGGATATTTAATGTCTGGCAGCAGAAAACTCATCCCTTGCCACTACTGAAGCTTCACCTTCCAGAAACTTGTTATTTTTAATAATTTCCTTCCTATTTACCTATTAAAACTCATATTCCAAACTAAAAGCATTTTGTAGTCTTGGTATGACAATGTTCTCAACCAGTTATATCTCTGATGTAGAAGGAAACACATGTCCCTGCTTAGCACTGAGTATTTTAGTGATGTAATCAACTGCCTAGTAAAGGCCCTGAGAAGCCGAACTTTGATCTTGGCATTTGGAGTGACTAGTGATGAACAAGACGGGACTAATTATGCCCTGCACTTCTCAAGGAACCACATTATGGAAATAACTAATTTGGAACAAGCCTGTAAAGGCAGATTTTAGAACTCTCCATGTTTTTCTAGAACAATGCATATCCCTATCCTCCCCAGTTTTTTAAGTTCTAATATAAAGGAAGCAAAAGGATTTGAGAAGCTCCATGAAATAGTGTACAACATTCAGAGTGTGGGGTTTTGGCCCAAATTTCCAGTAGCCAAAGGGAACTAGAAACTTCAGGCATAAAAGCAGTAAGTAATCATTTCTTCTTGTGTGTTGCCATTGATTCTGATTCTCCCTTGTGTTTGTTAAATGATTTTTCCTTCCCATTCTCGCTGCAGAACTCTGATGAATGAGTCAGTTTGTTAAACATGGAAATACGCACAAAGAGTATCTAAGATTTATAAGGGACACCTAAATGTAAGATTCTTTCCCCTCTGCCCCTCCTCTTCTTTACCCAGTACTCACAACAGAAAACAGAACTGTCAGAGAAATTCACAACAGAAATGTCTGCTGCTGCCACCACTACCTTATTTCTGACAATCAGAGTAATTACATCCCTCTTTGTTTTTCAGAGTGGAGTTGGTTAACACAATACGACAATAAAACAGAACTTTCTGTTCCAAGAAATTTATCGGTTTCCTCCCACAGAGTACATAGCGCTGCCAGTTCTAATTATTCTACCTTGGAGAGACAGAATTGACCAGAAGAAAAGATTAGCTCAGCCTCACTTTCATTTTGCATGTGAATGGTTGCCCCAGGCTTTTCTTAAAGTGACTTTTCCTTTGCTGCGCTGTGAGCCTGGACTCTCCTGCAGGGTTCAATCTTAACCACTCCAGTCTTTCACACAGAAGCAGCTCTGTCCTAGCTTCAGCAGCCCTTTTCAGCTTGTTTTCAGAGCAGGTCAAGGAGTGGGAACCATAGGCAGGTACCCAGCTATCAGCAGGACCAAGCAGCCGGCCAGAAGCAAGGCTGATGCAGGCCAGCTATGGGGCCAGGCACCACTTGAGCATGGTATGGACATTGGGAACAATCCAAACATCTGGTATGGACATCGGGAACAATCCAAACATCTCCCTCAGTCCTGTGCTTCATCCTTGTGCATACAGCACAGCATGGGGGTGAATTGTCTTCATTTGCAGCCCCATCTCACTGGTGCTTGGAGCCCCTATCTAGCATGTATCATAAGATGTAGCACTCAGCACTTCAGATCAAATCACTGCTACGTGCCTGGATTCCTACACACTGATGTTAATGTGCTTGTCTGAAATGGAGAGAGAGAAATATCTGCAGCAAACAGGAGGTAGGGAAGACAGAAATGTCTTCTTACATGATATGCTGCTTGTTCTTTGCCTCCAGACACCCCTTTTTTCATCAATGAGGGAAGCAGCCTGTGAAAGTTAAAACCATTCTAATCCTATTGGAAAACAATTGCACAGTAAACCTTCCTTCTGCTCTAATTTCTGTAAAATTATGTTAAATAACCACCTCTTCTGGAGTACTGAAGAGATTCTAATATGTACATTATGTGCCAAACTCCCAGTTCTTTAGAGTAAGCATATTCACGTTGCATTGTGCATAGGAGGCTTTTGCTGATTGAGCTTTAGTTTGATCATTCTCACAGCACTTCACATACCTTTGAAATGTAAGCATGCTTTCTTATATAGTTTTTCCAGCAGGAAGAAATAAAAATATATTCTTCTGGGAAAGGACATTTTCCTTTATGTCTCAGCCTGAGTTTTAACAGTAACACTAATGCTAATAACAAATAATATATTTTGGCACGTGGCAGCTGGAGGACCTGATTGGCAGTTAATGAAAGATAAGGAGGATTCATTGCATGGAAAAAATTATTGAACAACTGAACCAATGCCTGTTACACCTTGGCTTTCCAGTACTAATGTGAGCCAAATGTTACATCTGAATCTGCAAAGCGTGTAGTATTTTACAGATGTCTAAGGAAATAAATTGTTGTGTATATCAATTTTCTTGTGACATTTACTCCTTATAGTAACTGATCTGAAACCAAACACATGTTCCAGCAATTAAGATGACTGAAACAATGTAAGACTCCACTGCTTTCAGAGGTTGCCACTCTACTATTATGGGTCAAAGCAGAAGCCTACTGCAATAGAGAAAGTTCCAGTGTACCAAATACTACTCTCCGAGCATTTGTTGTTTGTTTGACAGTGATGGAAGCTTCAGGACTTAATAATAACACAAAATAATCCATCTCTCTTTTAATAAACATTTATACAATAAATTGCAGAAAGGACAACCTTGCCAGGCTAGTCTTAACATCATTACTACTTGTTAACATGAGTGAGCACAGGGGAGACAAAGTGAATGCAACAGCACACAGCATCCATTGATGGTCAGTTTGTTGTCAGGTTGAGTTGTGCGTTTTGGGATGCTGAGCTTCTTGTATGATCTTTAATGTACATTTTAATTGGTGGGGGGGGGGAATACAAGGAATGTTAAACTACAGGGTAACCTTCAGTTTTCTAATACATCTACTAGTTAAACTTACTTGCATAGAGAAAATACATTCTTATGAACAAATACAAAACTTACTAGAGAAGAAAGACAAGAATGCACCAAAGTACCTATGCAAGCAGTGGTAGTATTTCCCCCCCATCCATGGATAAGGACCTAAACCAGCATCCAGTTTGCAGCATGGAAAAGGGAATGGAACTCAAAAATTCTCAAAGGGTTATGGAAAGAAATGCTGTAGTCTGCATTTCTGCTTCTGCATTTAAGTGTTTACATCACTCTAGTATTGCCAGTTTTCCCAGCTCAACTATCTACAGCTTCTGGTCTTGTTCCTGTAAATGCTCTACCCTTGTGCTTTAATTTCTTCATATCATAGAATCATAGAATCACCAAGGTTGGAAAAGACCCACAGGATCACCCAGTCCAAACATCCACCCATCACCAATAGTTCTCACTAAACCATGTCCAACACAACACAACATCCAAATGTTCCTTGAGCACCTTGAGGGTCAGTGACTCCACCACCTCCTTGGGCAGCCCATTCCACTGCCTGACCATTCTTTCAGCGAAGTGGTATTTCCTAACGTCCAGACTGAACCTCCCCTGGCACAGCTTGAAGCCATTCCCTGTAGTCCTATCACCAGTTACACAAGAGAAGAGGCTGACCCCCAGCTCACAACAGCTGCCCTTCAGGTCACTGTAGGGAGCAGTAAGGTCTCCCCTGAGCCTCCTCTTCTCCAGACTGAACAATCCCAGCTCCCTCAGCCACTCCTCATAAGGCCTGCGCTCCAGACCCCTCACCAGCTTTGTTGCCCTTCTTTGAACACACTCCAGGGCCTCAATGTCTTTCTTGCAGTGAGGGGCCCAAAACTGGACACAGTACTCGAGGTGCAGCCTCACCAGAACTGAGTAGAGGGGGACAATCACTGCCCTGTTCCTGCTGGCAACACTGTTTCTGGTGCAAGCCAGGATGCCATTGGCCTTCTTGGCCACCTGGGCACACTGCTGGGTCATGTTCAGCCAAGTATCAGTCAGTACCCCCAGGTCCATTTCCTCTGCACAGTCTTTCAGCCACTCTGACCCAAGCTATGAGTAATCCTTTCTGAAGTCACTATAACTATTCAGGTGCACAGTTATACTTGCATAGAAATGTGTGGAGGCTCAGAGTCTTGGAATGAAAAAGTGAAATGAATATATGAAATATGAGTTTAAAAGAGAAGCAGTCATGCCTACCATGATTGCAGCTCTGTGACTGGTATTTTACTCATGTATAACGGATGCCATGTTGTAAAAACTCGTGGTGCTCCAGTGCTGCCTCGCTATCTCACTCTGTTTTGTTTCCTCTGATAAGTCTTAAGATGATTTCAGAAAACAAGAAACTACATCCACTTCTATATCATTGCATCATTTTAGTATCATTTTAAAGAATATTGCAATTCAATAATTGCAAATAATTGCAAAATCCAGGGATAATCTAGACAACCTACTGCATTTATTTTTTTAGCTTCTCCTCTAAGATGCTGTCAAAAGGCACTTCAGTGTGTCGAGCCATTCACTCAAAATGCCTGTAGAGCCCCAAATTCTGCAGTGTCAGAAGCTAATGTATTTGTCCTATGGACACAACACATGAAGGAAAGTCAGAAGTTATCTTCTTGGAGTTTAAGAAAAAACATTGTTATTTTGAGGCTATTATTTTATTACAACACTAATGTTTTATGCAGCTTTCTCTTTTTGAGTATGTAATTAGTGTAATTTCACCTCATTGAAGAGTGCATCTGCGAGCAGTCTTCCGTTTTGGTGTTGGCCAGAAGAACTGGAAAGGGTGACCTATATGTATCTTGTGAAAAATAATAAATCAAAGTTTGTCAAAAGTCCTTGAATGGAGTCATTACTATCATTCTGTATTTTAAATAGATGTAAAAATGCTTCTTTTGATTTGCTATTCTACATGGAATAGCTCTGCCATTTATGCTACATTTTCTGTTTATGCCACCCAGAACATGTCAGTGTGATTTTCTGATACTGACTTGAAAGCCGACAGGATTACATCCTGTTTGTGTTGAGCAACATAAATCACATTATTAGCATGTAGGATTTAAGCAATAGAGAGCCCTCCTTCAAGTGAAAGTGTCGGAGATCTATTTGACTGAATAGTCATGTGTAAATGCTTTTATTTAAGTGAATTCGGTAATTTATTTCTTATTAACAGAATAAGATAGATACATTTTAAATGTTGGAAAAAGGTAAAGGTCACAAAAATCACTGAAATGCATTCATGATTCTTTCCCTCTCTGGTCAGTTGCAAAATAATAAAAATGTTTTCATTGTTCTGAAATGAGGTATGTGTTTTTCAAGACTTTCTAATGATACTCATTTTCCGCTCTTGGCTCCTGAAATTCTAGGTCAAGCCTGTTAACATCTGTGAGGTTCTGTGTGACTTAGATGGGGTTTCAGGGAATGCAAAATTGGTAAGTCAGATTCGCAACATGTTTAGAACAGAGCAGGTAACTGTATGGTTCCATGTAAAAGAACAGCTCTGAAATAATTTAGCACAATGTAGAAAGAAGAGCAGGAAAGTTTTCATCAGAAATCTCATTTTTTTCAGAGAAGCTAAAAATAAGCCAGTCAGTGATTAAAGGAACCAGGAAAACATCTTGCTAAGGGCTGATACTGGCTTTTCATAAGAGATCATAAAGAAAAACTTCCTTCATTTCTGTTGTGCTTGAATCTGACACAATACCCACTTTTGTTTCCATAGGACTGTTTGTTTACTTTCACAATAAATGATAGCTTTTGTTCCATTACGAATGTTACACGTGTAGCACATCCATTTTCATAGATCACAATAAAATAACAAAAGAAGAGCAATTAAGTGAGTGTTAGACTGAAAGACTGCGCACACGTACATGAGGGCTGCTCTGAAAGTAACGCGTCCCATTTTATTGTGTTGGCCCCCAACACCAGAGATAGATGTTGGTGGTATGGCAGTAGAGGTTGAACCTCCCCAACAATATTCTGCTACATTTTGCTACTGTGCAATAGACAACAGCAGAGGGGCAGTCTGACACAGTGGCATTTGACATGGAAGCGTGTAGGAAGTAAAGGGATGGAAATGTGGAAATGCCTCCATGTGGAAAAAATGGCACTGATTGACATTCATCAGTACTTGATGAACATTTATGAAGACCAAGGATGTGAGCACAGTGAAGCAGTGGGTGGTGCATTTCATCAGTGGAGACAGCAACAGTGGGTCACCTCCAGTGGTGCAGATTTTTATGAGTGTGGCTTGCAGGCTCTCATTCATCTCTGATAAAAATGCATAGCTAATTGTGGTGACTATGTTGAAAAATAGTGTTTTGCAGCTGAGAACTTTCAAAATGTGTTACTGTGCTCTTTTTATCTGTTGTAGTTTCCCTGGAAATAAATAGGAGGCATTGTTTTCAGAGTGACGTAAGTATACGTGTGTGCACCTGTGTTTAGGGCCTTTTACCACACAAGATATTATCCAACATTATACAAATTTTTCTGTAACTTTAAATCAGCCAGAATTATATAGTAAGAATATACGACAATCATAAATGTCTTGAAATTTATTTCCCTTGAGAAAAAAAAAAGAAAAAGAAAATTGCTTAATCGAATTTCTCCATCCTGAATACTTACTTCCATGCTGGCTTCCATCAAAATTAACTTGTTATGGCACAAGGATGAAGTTCCCACAGAAATTCAGGTACCAGACTGATGCTGTAATTGTCTCTTCATTTCTTTGGGGTAAGCTAAATGCTTTTCAATTCCATTTCTACTGAATGTTATAGTACTTTTCCACAAAGAACAGCACTTAATACACTAAAATCTGTGGTTTGGTGTTGATTTTTTTTTTTTTTAATTCAAATAGAAGTATTAGTTGCATTAAAACTGATCACAATCAATTTAAGGATGAAACGCCAGCTGGCATAGGAATGTAACACACCAGCTGGCACTTTATCCCATGGTTACTGGGGTCTGACTTGATTCACATCTGATTAGGCCTCCAGAGATTTCAATATTCCCTAATTTGTCATCTATTAAGCGTTGCATTTATCACCAATGAGAACAAAATCAACCTTTCTTCCCCCGTCCTTACTACTTCTGGATATTATAATGTATAGCTTTGTTAAAAGGTAAGCAGAAATAACAGCAGTAGTGGGAAAGGTCAATTTTATTTGCCAAGACTTCTGTACAGAGGATTTGGTGCATTTTGTGGTTGCCATTACTGCTCAAAATCAAAGTCAGCATACCTACCTTTTATCAAGGCCAAACTAGTCTTTATTTACAGTTCCTGTGGTTCGAAAATAGACACAACCACATGCCGTTACAAGCTTCTCACACATGATAATTGTTACTTTGCAAAACTTTGCCTTGGTCATCCACCGTTCCCTCTATTCACTGTGAAACTCTCACCTAACCTGAAGATAAAGAGGGTCCTTAGCAAAAAGGTGGGCAGAAAAGTTCACTGAGGCCCAACAGTCAGTGCAGTCTACGCTCTCACTTAAAAAGAGCAATGATTTTTTTTTTTATTATTATTATTTTTTTTTTTTTGTATTTATGTGCTTGTAGATAAACCCCAATAGTGTGTAGCATAGCCAGCACTGTTAAATCCGCACCTTTCAGCTGGCAAGGTGCTGAATTGCTCTCACCTCTGATGATCCACCTCATAGTGAGGAGCACCAGAAATAACGCTGTTAAGAAAGATGAAACTATCTGCAGGTGTGATTTTTTTTTTTTCAACAGATCAGGAGTGTTTTTCTCATGAATCTATCCTGAAACCTTACAAATTAAAATGGTTTTAACATACACTCTAAATCTAATAACTCCTCCAATGAGGAGCAGCTAAGACAAATTCCTCTTTTCCTTGATCTTTTCAAATATTTCTTCTCTCGCAGAATAGCATATATGCACTTGATGTTTGATTCAAAGCCCACTGGAGCTGCTACTGCTCTTGCAAAGGTGTGAGAGAGAAAGCATGAAAGAAACCCTTCTTAAAGCACATCCCCCCACACACACACACAAACTGGAAATGGGCAGGCTGCCTCAGTCCAGCTTACACCAGTCTCTGTGAAGCACTGCCAGAACATCTGGGGGTTCTGCTCAGCCCCTCTCCTCCTGGGGACACCAACTAATCCAACTTCAGCCTGTTGTCTCCATCCCATTTCTTGAGGCTGGATTTGTACAATCTGCATTCTTTGCACATCAGGCAGCTTTGCTGACATTCCTAACTCCTCAGAAGACCAAATGCTCAGAGAGCAAACAGCACAGTTTGTCAGTACGATACGAGGGGGGGGTTTCAAAGGCAATTTGTGAAGCATATTTTAGGGAAGCTAATGTGGGGAAAAGGAAATTTTACGTTGCTGTGGCAACTCAAGAAAAAAAAAAGATTCATGCTGCAACACCTATGTTCAGAGCAGTTTACTCTTAAAATACCATTGATTTCTTCAGTGAGGGAAAGCAATAGACCAATTTTACAGTGACTGACTGCTGCTTCCCAAACCCACAGTGTTAAAAGTTCAAACTAAAACAAGGCTCCTCTCCAGCACAATTATTCGAGGCTTTTCAAACGAGGAACCAATACATGTTCAGATTACACACTCAATATGTGTCCACTTGGGGAGTGGACAGTATTATAAAATTTAATTCAGACATTCAGCTCTGGGTCCAACCAGTAGCCCATGAAAAATGCTGGGAAATTCCACCATTCTGTTTATGCTTTGGCACAGTCTGCTCTTTTTTTCCTCTCTATGGCCAAACTTCATCTTGCCAAAGGCTTCTTCCCCCGAATGAATTGCAGCCAAATCAGTATTAAACTCAGAAATGGAGGAAAAACTGTTATTTTCCTCCAGAGGATGAGGTTTGTAAGAAGCCCATAATACAAATGGCTTTGACTGGAAAAGCGTAGAAAAATCTCAGTTAACTACATGTGAGATCAATTAAAGGAAAGACTTTAAGGGGGAAGAGATTCCTCTGATCAGTTCAAAAAATGGGTTTTGATGAGAAAGAAATTTGAAACCTAAAAATAGAAAAAAAGTAGATGAAGGGAGGAACAGGGTGAGAGAACAAGGATGATAATGGAAAGCCAGGAAGAAATAGGATTTTCAAGCAAATTAAAATAGAGATGCATGGGTCACATTATAGATAGCCCAGACAATGTGAAGACAGGTTTTTGAATTTGATGGAAAAGATTAAAAAACTACTGTTGGGATTTGGTGAATTGAAAGGTAAAAAGGTTAGAGGAGGAAGTACAGAGATCCTTGTCAGCAGCTCTTTCATATATTGAGAAGAAGATAGCGAGAAAGCAATGGCAGTGTTCAGAAAGGACCCCAGCAATTCTGTAAGAAGTAGCATAGAGAGCAGCTTGCATGCTCCAATGATTTCTTGCCCGTAGCACCGGTATCTGCAGGCACATTTGGCATCTTGCCTGAAGACTCACAGCTCAGAGAGGTCCCAGCAGAAGCTGTGTAGCCCAAGCTCATCCCCTGGATGAGGGAAGTTTTCTGGGCAGAGTACTGTACATGTTTCATCATACTGGAGATATTTAGCAGTGTAACTACATATTTAACACAGGCTGTAAGAGACACAGATGCTCACCTGCTGTAAAATGTGTGCAGTCTTTAAGCTGAGAATGATGATAGCACCAATCACACATGCACAGTCTGCAGCTTGGAAGAAACGTGTCATGGACAGGAACTCATCATTTCAATTTCCAAGAGAGCCAAGGGGTTGGTTTTACTTTGCTTTTTTCATTTCTGAGAGCCAAAAGGGTTGCTCAGGGGAAGGAATGGGTGGCAGGCAGCTCTGGCTCTTGGCCACTGCTGGCTAAGCACATTGCAGGAGAAGCAGCGACTGTTTTTCAGAGAGAAAACACTTTTGCAGCCCTCTGCCATGTTCTTGACTTTTCCTCCAATGACACATAGCAGATTGCATGGTTTCTGGCTTATTGTCCCCTGTTTTAATCAGCTACCTAAGAATGAAAGAAAAACTCATTTGAAATACCCTGCTACATGCACCTTTATGTCTAAATCGGTGTTAATTCAGAGTTACTTACCTAGCAAAGAGACTGCATTTACTGCAGGGAAAACCCTTCTCTCATGGAATTTCCTTTCCTTTCTTGGCCACAGTCAGCACTGGCAATTAAAGTGGCCTATTGTGATGAAGATCAGCTGTTTTTCACTGAACAATAAGGTATTTCCAGTTAGCATAGTTATTGTTTGAATTTCTTCTACTGTTTTCATGATGTTGCTGGTTGCATTATTTATAGCCCTGTGGAAACAAAGAGATAGCATCCTCCTTTCTCGGAATATCTCTCACACACATGCTAGGAACCAGCTTCCTAATTACCAAGTAAGGCTACTGCTAATGACAACATAATCAAAATGTAGAAATTCATTTTTCAAATGCATGAAAAAACACCATCTGCAGGCATCTTTTAAGTGAGACATTAAAAGCCTGACTCCGTCTGTTCTGTGGACATTAGAAATGTGTAAAAATGAGGGTTTTCCCTGGTGTGTTTGGCCAAAATCTTCCTTCTACCCACAATTGCTCAGTCTGTTCAGTTCAAATTATTCATAATATTACATCTAATTTTTCCTTCTTTAATTTCATGTCATTACTTCTCACCACATCCCTTCTCAGCACTTAACTCTTTCCATATCTGAAACTCATTTACTTATGATTCAGTCAAGCTTGTTATGCTCAGTTCTCTTTGTTCGCTATTTTTGCCAGTTTTCTCTCCTCAGATTCCATTCTGACAATGTATTTTTGGTTACAGGATGTTCAGAGCATAATGAAATAGTCCCTGTCTCATCGCACATACATAGAAAGAAACTCTCACTTTTCCCTCATATCTACGTAGCCTAAAGGTAGTTCACATCTCTTTTATTACCATACTACATACTATATAAATGAGAGGTAAAATCGTGTCTAGTTTGCTGTTCATTGCCACCTCAAGATTTCTCTGTTACCTACAGTTTCAAGGCTGCATCTTGGGCTTTCCCTTTATCTGAACTTTTCCCATCTGAACTCTTTCACCTTTTGTATATGTACTTACATTTTATCTTAAGTCCTTGATCTATTTTCAGCCTGTATATTTTCTCCCAAGGCCTTTATTAGTAGTAATTTTCTTGGGGAACCAGTTGTATTTTAACTTTTTTTTTTTCTCACTAGTATTTTTATTTCTCACAAATTAGTATAACCTGCAAATTTCATTAGTAAATTTCTAAGACTGATCCATCTGCCCATATTTCCCACTGGTTATTTATGTTCTTGCCTAAAGCTTTAGTGAACATTTAGTTGCAGAATCATGTAATCACTAAGGTTGGGAAAGATTTCTAAGATCGTCTAGCCCAACCACCAACCCACCACCACTACGCCCACTAACCATGTCTCTCAGTGCCACTTATACATGTTTCTTGAACAAGTCCAGGGACAGTGACTCCACCAGCATTTTCCTGGGCAGCTTGTTCCAATGTCTCACCACTCCTTCTGGGAATAACATTTTTAATATCCAACCTGGAACACCTCCTGTGACACTGATGTCACAGGAGATGTGCCAAGTGACATGGCACGGCTTCTGTATCACAACAGCTGGGTTATATACCTTGCATTGCAGTTCTGAGTAGGATAATTGAGAGGAAGAGTCAGGTCCTTCGTAAGGATGAGAGAAGTGTTCAGCTGAGCAGCATCACTGAGAGTTCCAGGCTGCCCTGGCAATGAAAGCAATGCAACACAAGTACGTTTTATTAACAGAAATGCCTACAGGGATAACTGCAGCTACCAAAACTCTGAGCAGCCCTTTCCAATGCTTCTCTTTTAATGACACTAATTTTCTCTCTCATTGGAAATACTTTCCAACCCCCGCAGACTACAAATTGAGTTTAGGAAGAATTTTGCACAGCACACTCAAAAAAAATTCCCTGTCCAGTGGTGGATGTTCCATAATGAAAAAGAAAAACAAGTAGAGACTTTTTTTCTCATGTACAAAAACTACTTTTTCCATGCAGTGCTTTGGCTTTTAACCAGCATACCAACAACTTCTGATATTCTGGATTCTATTTGTTTTAACTGCAACTATAAATATGCCATACCCCAGAAAATACAAATAGTCTATAATCTGGTAATTAATATGTGAAGCTATCCTTATTAATGAATGTCTTTTTTCATAGCTGCAATTAATTATTCTGATGGCAACAGGCTTCCCCAACTCCTGTAAATTAGGACATTCCTTCCCTAATGGCTTGGAGCTGCCAGTAAGAGATTAGCACTCCTGAGCTCAGGAACTGCCTTCAGGCTGCAGTTCCAGCCACAAGAGAGGAAGAAAAACAACAACCCCTCCTGTACCTGGGCTCAGTGAACCACAAGGCACAGAATAATTCCCCTGAAAAAGACAGGGAGGTCTATATTTTTTGACACATGAACATCAGCACGAATGTCTCCTACCTCCTTTGGGGAAAAAGTCCTGGTTTCTGTATGTGTAGCAACTTACGACAAAAATAATACCTCACTGAATATTGAAAGATGGCAGTATCATCCAATAAGCATTGTTGTGAGTTTGTAATATTTTTTAGATCTACTAAATTCTATTAATTCATGGTTGTAAAACCTGTTAAGACTTTCTGAGTAAGGCAGATGCACACCAAAAAAAGAAAAAGGTTGTTTTTTATAACAGATCTCTCTGACATTTGGACAGCTATTTCTACCATAATTTGTGTACTGAATACCACTGGAAAAACAGATGGAAAATTGAAAGCTGGTAAATTAAAACTGAAAGCCTCTCAAGGTGACAGCAACAGAGATGCTGGCTCCTCTTCTCCTGATGTCACCTCCCCCTCTCCAGGAAGCTCTGAGGTGACAAAGAATCACCTACTAGAAGCCCTATAGTGTAGCTCCAATCTTGCACCTCCACCTGTGCCAAGTGGGTCAGGTTCACGTCGTGGTGAGAAAGCAGAATTCACCAAGTTTGTCAGCAGCAACAGAAATCATACTTGGGACAAACACCCAGATCACCAGAGGGAAATAACTTCTTATGATGTGGGAGATGTGTTTGTGTTGAAAGATAAGGGACAGAGAGCAAGAAGGAATATCATTATTTCTGTTCAGTGAAAGGACAGTTCCTTTAAATACAAGTCAGAAGATTGCTCAGGAAAAAAGAAAAGAAAAGCTATTTTTGCTCTTAAGTAAGCCCAACCCTACATCCATAAGCTACTTAAGGTCATTACAGAACCCAAGGTCATTTGGGAAACCTATGCCAAATGAAAATTCGTGATCAGTATAGCTTTTCACACCAAGCTTGGGTGACAGCTGTGGGAATATTTATGCCACTCATCAAAAGAAGCTACCTAAGACCTAGAAAAGATACTACATTGAGTCGCAGTCATAAGAAACCAGTGAAACCAGTCTTCCCATGGGTTTGTGTCAGGTAGGTGAGGACATGCTTCAATTGCAAAGTTCTTTTCCCAAAGTTCAGAAGGCACCCTTCCAGCAGACATCACATTATCTGATGCCTTGTAACAGCTCAGGCTGTAGCTTTTTCTGTCAGCAGAATGGAAGGAACTCCCTACTCTATCCAGCCACCTATCTACCATCTACTGAGTAGGTGATCCTAAGCAGGCTAGAAGCAGTCCACAGCACAGACGTTCCAGTGCATTTGCATAGGTGTCATGGTGTTATGGTCATCAGTATTCCACATCATAACATCATGTAGTGCACTGGGAATTAAAGTGTTAATGTCCCAGTTCTGCATACCAAAGAGAAGAAACTATGTTCCCTAGAAGACTGTTCGCTGTGCTGATACCATTCCTGCATGGGGAGGAATGCATATGAGGCATTGGTGGATCATCTGACGCGCTCTCTCTCTCTCTTTCCTTCCTGCTGTTCAACTTGACTGTCGCATCTACATCTCAGCATTAGCGTAAGGCCTTCTTTTTTTTCAGACAATCTCTTTTTTTTTCATTATATCTGATTTGGTCAATCCCAATTCTAATTATATTGTGTTATACTGCCTTATCTTGTTTTTTTCAATACTCTGTTTAGTAAATTAGATCATTTCTCATCACATTGTTGCTGTTTTTTTCCAAATAACTTGGGGTCCCCCTGTTTTCCTATCTCCGGCAGCAGGGATTCTGAAAAATCCCCCCACCCAGCTCGTCACGGAACCGGTCTGAACCAGCCCATATACCGTTGACAATAGGTACATGATAAATGGAATAGTGGGTTGAGGGGACTGGAATATATTTTCAGAATATTTCCTTTCCTCAGCCTTAAAGGAAATTGTACATAAAAGGGACATAATGGAAATTAACATCATTGTCTGCCTCTCATATTTTCAGTCATTTTTTCTCCTATCCCACTGGCACTGGCATATATTATTCAGTAGGTTCCTAAATATTTGTACATTCTCAGTCTAATTTGTTATAGAGAAGAAAAGTAGTTAATAGATTTTAGGCCTCCGGGATCATCTTGGGTGAGATCACATGGCATGTGCATGGCGTCCAAGGGATCAGGCCCAGCCAGCACGGGTTCATGAAAGGCAGGTCGTGCTTGACCAACCTCATTTCCTTCTACAACTGGGTGACCAGAGTGGTAGATGAGGGAAAGGCTGTTGATGTACAAAGCCTTTGACTTGGTCTCTCACAGTATTCTCCTGGGGAAACTGGCTGCCTGTGGCCTGGACAGGTATACCCTCCTTTGGGTAAGGAACTGGCTAGAGGGTCGTGCCCAGTGGGTAGTGGTTAATGGAGTTAAGTCCAACTGGCGACCTGTTACAAGTGGCATCCTCCAGGGGTCGGTACTGGGGCCCATCTTGTTTAATATCTTCATTGATGACCTAGATGAGGGGATTGAGTATACCCTCAGTAAGTTTGCAGATGACACCAAGCTGGGAGATGATAGTGTCGATCTGCCTGAAGGTGGGGAGGCCCTTCAGAGGGATCTAGATAAGCTGGATCGCCGGGCAGAGGTGAATGGGATGAGGTTCAACAAGGCCAAGTTCCAGGTCCTGCACTTTGGCCACAATAACCCCATGCAGTGCTATAGGCTTGGGGCTGAGAGGCTGGATGACTGTGAAGAGGAAAGGGACCTGGGGGTGTTGGTCGGTACTCAGCTGAACATGAGCCAACAGTGTGCCCAGGTGGCCAAGAAGGCCAATGGCATCCTGACCTGTATAAGAAATAGTGTGGCCAGCAGGTGCAGAGAGGTAATCATCCCCCTGTACTCAGCTCTGGTGAGGCCGCATCTCGAGTATTGTGTTCAGTTTTGGGCTCCTCACTACAAGAAAGACCTTCCTGAAGGGAGGTTGTAATGAGGAGGGTCTTGACCTCTTTTCCTAGGCAACAAACAGGACCCGAGGAAATGGTCACAACTTGAATCAAAAGAGGTTTAGATTGGACATAAGAAGGCACTTTTTTTCTCAGAGAGTGGTCAGGCACTGGAATGGCTGCCCAGGGAGGTGGTGGAGTCGCCGTCCCTGGCAGTGTTCAAGAGGCGTCTGGATAAGAAGCTCTGAGATATGGTTTAGTGGTTTGCAGTATCTATCGTAATGGGAGGACGGTTGGACTAGATGATCTTGTAGGTCCTTTCCAACATTGTGATTCTATGGTTCTGTGATTCTATGTCATGAATTAAGAACAACTACTCAAAATACTACGGCTTACACATCAGGCTTCATTGTGCTGCCCCATGCAGGCAGAAAATATCATCTCTGGATGAGCAATGACATCAGATTTAGCAGCAAAGAATCTCCAGTTAACAGAGGATGAAGTACCTACTTCTTCACCATGCCTTCTAAACCACTTCCACTAAAGTTATGTGTCAAAAGTGTGTACTGTAAATTGCATGAGTTTTTCCTCTTCTACCCCCAAATCATATTACCCAGGTGTGGTTTTGTAGTTAGCTTAAGCCAATCTAAAGTCCTACTAAGAGGGAAGAGTTTCTCACTCTTCTCCTAAACCTAAGCTACAGGGCAGCAGTGCCAGCACCATCATTCTTGTAGTTTTGCCTTGAGCCACAGCAGCTCAGATCCAGCTGAGAACCAAGACCAAAATCCATTCTCCCACCCAAATTTTTCATCCAGATCAAGTCAGATTTGCCGTCTGCATCTTCATGCAATCAGGTAAATGCTTGTATCCATATAAAGAAGAACATGGGGTTATGCATGAGAAAGCAGGGGGTATTACTCCACGTGGCAACACCACCTTTGGCTAAACCACACAAAAATTCTTGTTGGCATGTTTATTAACTTGAGACCTAAGTGGCTTATTCAGCACTTATGCTGAATTTTAACTTTATCCCAATTTCTGCCTTTCTCACTCTTCTATACTATGGTTACGATCCTCCAATGTCTGTGACTGAAGCACTGCTGCACACACAGAACAGTAATTCCAGGAACATATCTGATTCCAGTATAGAGATAAGAGCAGTTAATGGATTTTCTTACCAGGCTTCTTTTGAAGTGGTTAGTGGGAGTTTCCATTTTCTTTTTTCATCTTCCCATAGAAGAACAAAGAACAATCAAAAAGTCTCTGAATACTACAACTGTCAAAGCTAGGTTCAGAGACAAAAAGCTGCCTTGGTGGTATTCAGTGACTTTTAGTTGGTTCATATTGAGTCTATCTATGCTACCAAAAAAAAAAAAAAAAAAAAAAAAAAGGAAAGAAAAAAAGAAAAAAGGTTATGCTTTCATTTTAGGCTGCCTAAAACAATTTGACTACTTGGGGCTAAAGTAGCAAAGTAACCTGGGAATTAGGTTAGAAGAGCAACTGAAAGGCAGCCCAGGGCTGAAGCCACGCTGCCCTAATTAAAATCCACACTGCAAGACTGTCTATGCTGTTCTACCCTGAGGTTGGAACTTACCTCTTGTGCTGTATTTTAGAGAAAAGGTGAGGTATACCCCCTGCAGGCAGCCCTTTTCCTAGACTGTATCATATGAAAGACTTTATCTCTTACTATAATTTGACATGTCTTAATATTGTTTTCCACTTGAAAGTCTTAATTTTAGATGTCCTTTTCATCTTAATCTTGTATGAACTACACTGGCCTATTGGGATAGAGATAAAACTGTAAAACATACTTGTTTTTAAAATTTTATTGTTCAAGTAACAAAGATGGGAAGAAAAAAAAAGTGATGCAAATTGTACACAAGTACCTACTTTCTTTGCACACCCGTGTCTAGTGGATAGGAAGCTGCAGTATCCTCCTGTAGCAGCAGAGCAGTGCAAGGCAGAGGTTAGGCACTCACCAACTTCAGTTCCAGGCTTTGGTGGGCTCCGCACATTCTGGTGGGAAGAGCATGTTCCCTCCTGGTTAAAACAAACATCTGCAGCCATCACCCAGAAGTGTCCTGGCAGCTTTTCAGCAGCAGGCTAGCACTCCTGCAGCATTACCAGCACAACAGAACGTTTCACCAGAACAGTAAAAGAAACTTGTTCTAATTTCAGGATTTCATAGTAATAACACATAGAGGACTTTCACTGCTCCTGAAGGAGTACCAAAGCTTTCCTACATCCCATGGTGTCTAAGAGGCACTCAAAGCAAGAGGAGATCTCATATTCTGAGGATTAATTCCCACTGAATTAATGAAGCTGAAGGAACACTCTCAGATGGATTGTGATTATATGCTGTAACTTGGTTTTGCTCAGTGCTTTGCCCAGAACTGGGAGAAACACATACTCAGGCATTTAATGTTCGTGATAACCAGACACCAGTGCAACATTTCCTGGAAAATATGATTTTTGTGTGGGTAGAAATTTGGATTTATATATGCACAGTTACTGCTTACAATACTGCCTGAAAGGAGGATAAGCAGAAACATTTGTTTAGATGCCATAACTTCAAATTTTCCAGAAGCTGTTCAGGACAGCCTTACAAAAAAAAAAAGGTAATTTTGCATGACTAGATACAGATGTTTATTAAATCTGTTTTGAGGTTAGGAGATCCAGTGAGTGCAATCAATCTCCATAGACTGGAGGGCTTTTACCTCATTCCTGTAGAACTCACCTGCATTTTGTCAGATTAATCGCATCTTAAACTCACCTGACCATGTTAACCAGATTTCCCAACTGTCAAACGGTTGGATAATTAGCTTGGATGCAGACACCTACAGTTAAAGTTTGAAAGATGAATATTTATGTTTTCAATTATTTTCAAACTTGAACTGCTGATGTATTTTCTTCTCTTTTAGGGTCATTTACTCTGTTGTTGTTGTTTTTCTTGCTGTACCACTGCTTGAAAGAAGATTTTCTAAAATGCTCTCCTTTAAGGCATTCCTAGTTCAGCATCATATTCATTTGGCCATTCAAGACAGAGAATGGGAAAGATTACACAGGAGTTCAGTAATTTATTCCTAATGCCAAGGTTAAATACCCCTTCAGTCCAAAAGAAACCTCTATTAGTGCTTTGAGAAAGGCCATAAAGAGAATATGAAATGCAATGCACACAGTTCAAAGAGAGCACAATTCTGTTCCATCACAAATTATACTGTGCTTTGGATTTCTTTTGTCCTACAAAACAGACTACGAATTACAATCAATCTGCAGTGCCCATCTTCACATAGTGAAGTTAAAATCTACCTTCAGGCTCGGCAAAATGGGTAAGGAGACACTCCTACAGTCTAAAGACATTAAGTTGATAAAGACAGCAGAGAGAATGGGAAAGAAATAAAACTGCACAAGAAAAGAATAATCGTAATAATGCAGGAATGCTGCACAGGCAGATGGCTTGAAATTGAATATCCAGAATTAGGATCAGTTAATTTTGCCAGGTACTTCAGGGGCATCAATGCATTTCATTATTTACTGTATAATGTTCATCATTCCATCACTCTTACAGTCTTACTTCAGAGTAGGGACAACCTTTTATGAATTATCCGTGGAGAATCTAGCACCTGGGAGCAATTAGGATGAGGCTTATGATTTTGGGTGCAATGTAAACCTTGAGTAGTGATAGCTTAAAACTTGAAATTCTGCACTGGCAGTTCCAAGGCAGCTCATCAGAGCCCTACGGGAACTGCCCGGGCACATGGCCCATCTTCCTGCTTACCCGTCTGCTTCCTCAGATGAGTCTATTAAACAAGATGAGATGGACCATTAAGTGAGTGCTGAGTAATTTAACAGCTCTGCCCAGCAAGGTTACTTACAGAGTCTGATTCACTTCATATATTTTAAAGATGGATTAAGTATTTTGATTTTGTTTTCTCTGTGTGATTTTATCAAACCACGGGGTTCCCCTTTTACTACCACAACTGTTCTTTAAAAATTTATTCTTGCTGGTTTAAATGCTCCTCTGTAGTGTTGCCCCTGTGTATTCCAGCTACCTCCATATTCTGGGAGAAAACTTCTGGGAGATATTTTATGCTCCTGAGTTAGTTTAATGGGTAGCATCATTTGTTTCTCTTAAAGTATTCTTATACAGTCTGACATTTGCAAGAAGATCAAGAAATTCACATGACAAATGGAGGTCAGCCCATTAGAAGTGGAGCCCTATTAAAAGGCTAAATCTAAATCAAAGGAAATGCATCTGGGGTAATTTCAAACCCTTCTGAAAACATTTCACACTAATTGTAGACAGAGTGCTAGATGAAACTAAAATTGGTTAGTCTGAAATTTAGCTCCCAGAATTTGTCAAAACAAAAAATACAGAGATCTATTTATTCAAGACAGAACCCGAATTTACTCAACTGCGAGTACATTATAAAAACTATTTCTAGAGTAAACCTTAAGAACAAAAAGCTCTGAATTTCTCAGAGTCATCTTCCCTAGACAGATCTGAAGCCGCAGCCAAACTCAGAATTACACCTTCAGTCAACTCAAGCTACTGTTTCTCAGTCACTATTGCCTACCTGATGAGGACTCTCTCAAATGAAGATGAAGCCAGAAATGCCTCTTCATTAAATGGCTCGTAATGCTAACATGTTTAAATTTTAAAATATCATAGAGTCATAGAATCATAGAATGGCTTGAATTGGAAGGGACCTCAAGGATTATGAATCTCCAACCCCCCTGCCACAGGCAGGGCCACCAACCTCTACATTTAATATTAGACCAGACTGCCCAGGGCCCCATCCAACCTGGCCTTGAACACCTCCAGGGACAGTGCATCCACAACCTCTCTGGGCAGCCTGTTCCAGAACCTCACCACTCTCAGAATAAAGAACTTCCCCCTGATATCCAACCTAAATCTTCCGTACTTCAACTTAAAAACATTTCTCTTGTAGTCCTGCTACTACCTACCCTTTCCGAGGGTTGACTCCCCTCCTCTTTATGGGCTCCCTTTAGGTACCGAAAGGCTGCAGTGTTTGCAGGATTGCTGTGTACATTTGCATTATCACCAATATATTGAAAATAAGCCAATTATTATTTGAAATAACTTAAAGGTTTATCCAGCTCTTGTCAGCTTTAAGTTGATAAGAGAGGGAGAGAGAGGGAGAAAGTTCCCTGGAGTTCAAAACAAAGCTACAAGAGGCATCTTTCACCTAGGAGATGAAGCAGGAGGAAGTTTCAGCTAAGCAGAGGCAAAAGTTTTGATTTTCCCATCCATTGTTGACAGTCAAAGCCACAGAAAGAGGAACTTTCTGAAACTGAATACATAACATTCAGAACAGAGAAGACACATTCATGTATTTGCACTCTTCATTTCATGGCTAAAAGTACAGCTTCTTTCCAGAGTTGTCTTTAGCTTTAAAAAAATCTGCACACACTCCTGAAAAGCTATGTGCATTTTGACCATGTCCACTCAATAACTAAAAGCTGTTCCCATCCTTGTTATAGCAAGCATATCTCTAACAACAGGAATTTGATCAATCTCCTTTCCTTTTCACCTTTGCCTCCTTTCTCCCCAGCCACAGGTACATTTCTCAATACCACATCTTACAGCACTGATGGCTTTACATCTGTAAAAATGAAGTCTATGTGCAAGACTTTGTTGCTTGTCCTGCTTCGAAAGCAGCACCAGTAATGACCTAGGTCTGATTTATCACCTGCTTCTGTCCTGTGCCTGACTACATCTCCCAGCTAGTAGGTAGAGAGAAGAAGAGGGACAAGAAATGTTGAAGTACTGCTGAGGCTACAAAACTGCTCCCACAAACACCTCACATACCAATACGAACGGGGCTTGTGTGGGGAATAAAACATTAGGAGAAGCCAAATCGCTGTATACATACCAACCTATAAATCTTGGCAAAGAATTTTTCGCAGTTCCAGGAATGCATGTAAATAAATGCAGCTGTACAGAAAAACCATACCCTACCGGGAGGGAAAAAATTTATCCACGTGGGGGAAAACCAAAATATGTAACTCTATCTTTACAACATAGTACCTGCTTTATAGTAAGACTTCTGCAGAGATTTGTTTCTTGTGCTCACCAAGGGACTGCAGGAGCTCTGCTGCTGGGAAAAGCTTCCCCTGGCACTGAGCCTCCAGCTGTTCTGTGGGTAAGGGGAATGTGCTCAGAAAAGCTGAATGAAGACATTTAGTGCCCTTCAGTCCCTTTCTTCTTCTCTACTGTGGAATGGCTCAAAGAGAAAATAAGCCACCTTTGGGCAGAAACAGTGAAATATTATCATTCATCCAAGGTGGGATTTGTTTAGTGAACCAGAAATCACTTTTTCTTTAGGAGCAAATAAAAAACCAGAATAACATTGCTAATTATTATTTATTTTATGTTTCAATATGACCTAGTTTATAATTGTTTCTTTTCAGTATTGAAACGTTGATTGGTTTGGTTTTGTTTTTCATTTATTTTAGACCAAATCAATTTACTGTTTTAGGCAATTTAACACTGCATTTTCAAAAGCAGAAGGGTTTTTCCTAATGAAGTGTTTTGCCCAAATACTGATCACCTGCAACTGTGTGCTCTCGTCTGCTGAGCTGACCATTTGTACTGTGATGTATGTGTATGGTTGTATTTCTTCTGGTAAGCAGATATTTGCTGAGCTATTTCACATTGGGTTATACATAACCACACTCCTGCGTTATTGCCTACTGACAGTCCCATAGGAATGAGACGCAGTACTGGAGGCACTAAAATGGTGCGCCCACTAGTGAGAGGAGGATGTCAACTTGGTAGTATCTGTCTGTATGCCATGCAGCCTCCCCATGCCCTTTCTCAAAAGCAAAATGGCAAATGCAGAAGTTGTATCACACTTGGTTCTTTCATTTGAGCTTCTAAAGACTCCTTTCAGAATGGTTCTGACAACGTCTGTACATTCATGCTACAAGGAGAGGCACTCTCCTCTTTAGAGCTATTAATATGGAAGTGCTGAGGTGATCACACTACTTTAAAGGAACCAGTCATTCTCTCTCTCAGATTTATTTTTCTCCTTCCTTCTTGATTTTTATTAGTATAATGAATTACTATACTATTTTAATAAAAAATGTTACAATATCACGGTTGAACTTTAAAAGCAACTGTGAGCCTTTGTCTTGCTGGCTTACATCATATTAGAGTAACCCACTTCCCATATCCCATCACTGTCCAGTTCTTTTCAGTCCACAGGGCCTGGGATAGCATTCTAAAATAAACATCTCCCAGACCTCTGCGTATGCTCTAAAATTCCATCCTGCAAAACAGCCAGAAAAAAAAAAAAAGAAAAAAAAAAAAGTTTCATGTAACAGTTTGCTGCTTTCTATCTTGGAAAAAAATCTGATTCCTTAAGCTCCCTGGCTGCACCAGGAGAACCCATTGCATCTGTTAAACTCATTGACTGTGACTACTGCCTTCATATGAAGCAAAATTTCGGCTTTATGAGCTTTAGCTTGTGTGAAGCCCAGCAATAACTTCATCTGAGCCCTGCGGGCATGGCAGGGAGGATGGACAACAGTGACATGCCAGAGCCTCTATGGGACCAGGTCCAGCAGGGCTGCATGCTCCATCTAGAACATCACTGAGTCTCAGTGCAATCCAGAATACCATTTGTATTACAATACTTTGAGCTGCCAACCACTGGTAAATTTATTTACTGTCAAAGTGAAAAAATTCAGAGATGTCAGCCATTTATTTTGTTATACTTTTAGACAGCCATTTTGGTGGAAAGACAGAACAGGAGAGAAAATATCTTCCCTCCTCTCTTGAGGCATGTTTCCAGATTACTGCAGTAGACTGACTACTCTTATTTGGATGATTTTCGCAGTGGGCATGGAGCTGTACAGTATGCCATATTTGAAAACACAGCATGGATTGATTTAATTTTGACTAGGAGGTCTGCTTCCAAAACTTCTCTGACCTTCACGCAGAAATGAAGGGAAGAGAGATGCCTTTTACTGTGCTTTCAGTGCTCCAAGCACAATAACCAATTAATGCATAATTACGGAACCCTACAAAGAAATAAGATCTTCCTCCGAGAGTCCAGTTTTAATTACACCCCAACCAATGACTCTTTTTCAACTGGAGAAAGGCACGTGACTCAAAAACTGCTTTTGTCACACAGATTTAGGGACCAAGATAGGATTTGGTGTACAGTTAAAGTTCCACCCTTCATTCTCCCAGTCAATTCATGGTTGTGAATACTGACCCGAGGGGAGATTAGATCGCTTCTCTCTAAGTGCTATTTGAGCTTTTGACTATTTCTGTGAATGAAATTCCAGCAATAAAAGTGATTATCACCTTACAAATTTTAAGGAGAGGTTGCACTGCCTGGCACATCAGATTGTAAAATCTCTAATTATATGTTGCAAAAAGCAGCCAAATGCTGCTGTAGCAACACACCACTAAACACAGTCTCTTTTTTTGAAAAGTGTAAACATAAACAACAGACTTCTGCAGCAGCTGCACTGGTTGATTGAAAGTAACCAATGCTTTCTTTTTCTTTTCACTGTTCACCCAGTGGACCCAATACTCCAGTGATTGGCAGCACTGTAATTTGAGTGACTTGAACAGTTCAAGTCTGTTTAGCCACAAATGAGTGTAGAATCCAATCGATGGAGGGGGTAATGATTCCCACGCTGAAGAAAATGCAGCACACTCGCTCTCTCCCAGTGTACTGGGAGATGATTCAGCTGGTGTGTCTTTCTGCCTGATTTCTAAATTAGCTTCATCTGCATCTGACATATTTCTTCAGCTTGCTCAGAAGCTGTCCGGTGTACCAGGGCCAAGGAGGTCAATTCAACCATCGCTTTCATGTGTGCTGAAAGGAGGAACTCACAATCCTGAGTTTTAAATATGCATTCAGGGAAGAATAAATGTCACATGTAAAGCAAATCCACATTCTTCCTTTCTCTGTTTTTAGCTTTTCTGAAAATCTACTTCCACTCAAAGCTGTGCTACATGCTGTCCGATATTTATATGTCACACTATTTTCTCATTGTGACAATCAAAGGACGGGGAACGTTTTCTTGAGAAGTTGCTTTTGTCATTTGAGGGAAATCAAAAAGTGGGTGCATCTTCGTGGTATCTAGGAAGGTGAATGCAAAAATCTGTGCTGAGTTTTCTACTCCTGGTGATTCTGGAAAATGGATTGTATGCATCAGGAGCAGCTGCAAGGAAAATCTGGAGTAAGGCCCCAGCTCAGAATGCTGGTGGAGCCCCCCACTCAGCAGGGAAGCACGCAGACCCTGACCCCACAGCTATCTGCCACAAATCCTGATGTGGCTTTGTGCCCCGCCATCCATAGAATAGAGGAAAATCTGAGGCACATTGAAGCTCAGAACATTGCTATTTCCCAAAATAACTTCAGTTTAAAAACTTGCAAGGAGTGTTACGTTCAGTAGAAAATACTGCTGTCCATCTCAAGGTCAGCCAAGAAACTGATCTGAAGGCAGCTTTCAGAAAATAATGCAATGGCTTCTGTGAGGCTATTTCTTTCTTCAAAGTTGGGCTACGTTGAGCCAAACTTTCCAAAGAATTCACTTCTCATTTTGGCACCATAAGAATGGAATTTTCAGAAGCGCTTATCAAACCATGTGTTAACCCTCAGAAAAGCTGGCAGTTAAGCTTTACGGACACAGCCTTTAAAAGTACAGTTCTGAATCCTTTTACAAATGTTTGGTTGCTTTTTCTTTTCCTCTTCTTGTGTGTTCGATGCAATTTCACATTTGTGACACGCAGACTTTTCTGGGGAGCCTTGTAATAATATCCATCCTGTGCAAATAAAGAAGTGAACTGTGAGGAAAGGGTAAAGAAATAGAGGAATACATCCCAGAAGCTGTCCACAAAAAAATGGGACAAAAATTTGCCCCTCAACTTGTCAGACTGTGCTCACAGCTGCAGTCCTGCTTCCTACTGGAGCTGAAAATCACATTCCAAAGAGGCGCAGACTGAACCGGTGATTCCTTTCCTTCTGCTTGATGTTGGCTCTTACATGGTTCTCAGAAATAAATTATATTGCCTGTATATTTTATTGATTAATATTTCAGACATCATAGGCACCTATATAGTGACCTTTGCATTTTTAGTGATGCAGAAATATTTTCAAGCTTGTGTTTAGGACAGGTTTTACTCTGTTTTAATTTGAAAAGCTAGCAGTGTGCTAGCAACAATAAAATCTCTAAGATGCATATTTGTCCATTTTCTTTATAATGGCTACATTCTGTATTTTAAATTGTAAAATCCAAAGCAAAGGATATATAGCACTAAAGCAGACAAATGCATGGATTTTTAGCTCTCATCCTTCAGACATCCAGCTATTGATTTGGATTGGACAGACCTAAAGAAGTACAAAATGAATGCTGAGAAATCATATGCATCTACTCCCTCAGTTAGAATAAGAGAATGTTCTAAGTGTTGGTTTTTTTTTTTTTCAGGCATGTTTCTGCGTTTTGCCACTGGATTTGTCATGCTTTGTGCAGGATCACGTAAGATCACTACAGATTTTGTGAGTAGTTGAGGTGATGCAGAGCTCATGAAAAACATGGTCAGAGTGGGAAATGCATTTCTTGCCCTGTCTCATGGGAAGATGGATAGAAACAGTGCAAGGGTCCCTGCCTCACAACATTCTCTGAAATGTTTGTCCCTTACAAAAAAAAAAAAAAAAGTGTCCTTTGCTTTCTGTAGCTCATTTGGGGTCATTTAATGACATTTCCCATGGTTGTCCCTCAAAAATCTTTATTCATTTCCAAGAAACTGAAACAGGGGGGAAAAAAAAGCACTGAAACACGCTGAGTCATTACAAGCAACTGAACCCGGCCCCAAAGTCATTAAAGTCATTAAAAGACGTTGCTTAGTCATTTCTTGTGAAGCACCTAGAATGATCCACAGCAGTTTACACACTGATGGATTAAATGGAACTGAAATTGCCCCCCAGCATGGGAAGCAACAGGAGCAATACTGCACAGCATATGCTGCTGAGAAAAAAAGAATCGTCAGTTTCTGAACTAAATTAGTCTTGCTTTCCCTTTATACTTTCTCATTCCCACTTATCCAGCTATCTCAGGTGTGTCTTTCAGAAGACGACAGAAAATATAGTATAGGCCTTTTAAAATCTTTAGAAGACATACTAAAGTAAAATATTAATAAGCAAGACTGGAGGAGAAGCTCATATCTCTCAAATGAGGAAGGCAGTGCTTTGCTATAAACAGAGGTTGTCAAACAGTCTGCAAGGCAGCTTAGATACCAGATTTTCTGCACTCACTCTGGTCAAGGACAAATGTTAAATAATCAATAATTGAAAAGCTCAATATCCCATTATCAAAGCCTTTAGCCAATCGATACCTTTTGACATTGGGTAATCCTGAATTTATCAGCAAATAAATCACTGCCTTTGCCTGAAAATACTAAAAAAAACACAAAGCACAAAATATAATTTATATCTAGAACAGCAAAATCAGCTGATAAGTCTCAAGCACGACTGTCTTCATAATATTTGCTAAGGACCTGAATATTTTTGGTTCACTTTTAAAGCAAAATACATCTGAATACATATAGCAGTTAAACTGCCTAACAAGATTTCTGATCAAAGGAAACATTAAATAATTGCTTGTGGTTTGTGTAGCAAAGTGCCTCATAAAAACAAAGGAACAATATCAATAGAAACCAATTTGGTTCAAAACATAAGAAAACATCTCACAGGAGGAGATGAAAAAATGCATACATTCGTGTTATTGATTCACAGTTATTTTTAAATTTCCACGGTGAGGTGACAGCACTAGCAGAAATGAGTTTTGCTGAGCAGTATCCCGTTCAGAAGTGTGATCTGGGTAATAAGGATTTCAGATTTTATTGGACATCTTCCACAATCCTATAAACGAGTCCTTAGAAAAGATTTCTCTGAGGGAGAGGTAGGGAAAGGGAAACAACAATGACAAAACCAGGATGTCTATCTCTGGAAGACAACGTCAAAATTAAATTGAATGACAAAACGTAATTTAAGTGGAACCGTTGCTTCTGCAAATTTCTGATACCATGAGGACAAAGTCTGACTGTTTAAGAAGAAAATGTGCCAGAAATTGAACACTCTTATAATTATGGCCCTGTCATGCCTAGAGCAGCTGCTTTGGCATGATTTTTAATGCTCTTTTGTTGGCACTGCTCAAAAGCAGCTCAAATAATTTGCCAATGATAAAAACAAGATTAACTTTCACAAAGTTCATGGTGTTTTATAGATCACTTTCATATCTCAGTGGTCTCACAGTACATTGTCAGTGTCTACTGTGAAATAACTCAGAGGTATCAATTTTGAAGATTTCAATAAATTCTTTGGAAGGTCACAAAAGCTTTGCAAGGAAATACAAGTGAAGGTTACTCCATAGCGCAGACATCACCTAGATTTAAAGACCAAAGTGGCATAATCTTCACAATCTATGTTACAGTAATCACATCTTCCAGACCTTAGATACATAAACATACAGGTTCTTCCCTTGACTGAAATTCTTGCGCTCCACCAAGTCCCACACAAAGAATGGTAGAAGTCAACATTATGCCAATCATGATTTGTTTCCACTGAATGCTTGCAGTTAGGCTAACATAAAGATAGTTCCTTGTTACCGACCATGTACTTTTTGGTTTTCTCATACCCTGTGAAGGAAGAAGGCTGGTCACTAAAAGGCCAAAGGTATTTGAAAGAGCTAACAGAATCAAAAAGAAGCATAGCAGATTTTCCAAGTCTGTTTTGTATGCAAAAAATAATCACATTAGCTTTGCTGCACTGGAAAGTTTATATTTGCTTCTGTACACCTCCACTTAAATTTACAGTATTACCAAATTCCACAGCATTAATTCACCAGAAGACAGTCTAGCTCTACGATTAAACACAATCTGCGCATTTCCTAACCTGTTAAAGATAGCTTGGAATAATGTCAAACTACATACTTCAACCCTTGTGAAACTACTTTTGGACATTACCTCTCTCTCCTCCAACCTCCCTTACCGCTCCTGAATAAGCTTGTAGCGGAAGTAAGCAAAGGCCAACTGCAACCTTGTCAAATTGATGCTCATAATCTAAACTTGGAACAGTCTGAAATCATGCCAGAACACAGAACTGAGCCTTTTTAGCAGCACAGATGATCCTCTATCCACAGAGCGAACACAGAAGATGGTTTCTCATCTGGGCTTAGCTGCAGCATTTGACTGAGAGCTACATGGTCTCATGGAAATTATGAGAAATTTGCTAAAAGAGATGACAGGAGTAAAAGGTAATTTACTAAAATGTTTTGAGTCTCTCTGGAGTGATGCCACCAAAACATGGTGGGGAAACCTCACTTTCATCTATTGGTGTGGTATCTATTATTTTGGTGTACCATATTATGAGCTGTTCTCTACTATCCATCGTATGGGCTATTTAGATGATAATAACGTAAATGCCAAGAATTTGTAATGACACAGAGAGCCACCTTCCACACATATGGTAATATCTTTATGTAAAAAGTGAGGTGAAGTGCTTCATAAATAAATTAGATAGCTGAAAATGAGTCTTAATGGAAAAAAAAAAAAAAACACAATAAAAATACATTCTGAATTTTTTTCAAGTCTTCAATGGTCAGTTAATAAACAAATAGAAGTAGCATTTATCTACCCTAATATAAGCACAGGAATGACAGCTATCTAAGCATAGGAGTATCATTCTGGGTTCCCTTTAAATAATCAATGGGGAGAGATTATCACCCCCTAAAAGCAACTCATTTCATATGTAAGTCAGAAAATCATTATGTAGAGATATATTAACTCTTTTCTTAGTTATATAAAAAGAACATAAATGATTAGCTCAGGATAAGACATACAACATTTAGACGTCTATATTTGGTTAATTCAGGATTTCTTACTAATACTGAAGACTGTGGTATTGCTAGGCTCAAACCACACAGGTTGGCAAGAAAACTCTAGCTCTGTCTGGTGGGTGATACAATTGCAATAGTTCGGTGTTTACTTTTGCTGCATATCTTCTAAAATATAGCAATTCATAGTGTAACCCTGCATGAAACACCCATGCCTATGGAATTCCATTTGAAACAAAGTGCTGAAATGTGTCTTCAAGCATTTATTCCACCACAAGCATACAGTACTTCATCTCGTTTGTCTATTTTATCTTTCTGGAATATTTAGTCCTGTTTAATGAACTTAATTTCCTTTCTGACAAGGTTACCCACATAGTTGACTGAGGGAAGCTATTGGTTGTGATCTTTTTGGAACAGCATGGAGCTGCGTCAGCAGAGGGTCAGACTGGGTGTTAGGAAACAGTTCTTCACCCAAAGGGTGGTAGGGCATGGAATGGGCTCCCCAGGCTGCCAGAGTTCAAAAGTGTTTGGAGAATGCTCTCCAAGTTTGAATTTCAGCTAGTGCTGAGTAGAGCCAAGAATTGCACTCTATAATCTTTGTCAGTTCCTTCCAACTCTGGATATTCTATGTTTCTATCATTTGGATTCATAGTTATCTTTGTGGTTATTATTGTAAGGATTCTACAGGTTGCACAGAACCAGAAAAATCACCAAAATTTTCAGGATAGTGATTTAAGAAAGGCTTTTTTGCCATAGAAGAATGGCAAATTCTACTACACTGGTTGTAGTAGAGGCACATAATTCCCAGTTTGTGCCACTGCTTTTCTTGTAATGAGCCCATGTATTTGATAGCCCCATGTTAGCTTGCAGTAATCACCATTCCCCTTGCCACTGGCAAGAAATACTCCCCAGTCCTCAGACAAAAATGCTATCTCTGTGAAGGCAGAAGGAATCTACCAATTCCTGATCTGTCTTTCTCATGAAAATTACTCAACATACCTCAATTTAAAAAAAAAAAAAAAAAAAAAAAACCCTCAGTAACTAGTTATTTGTAACAATAACTTTAGTAGTCGTGCTGTACAAGGAAGGTAAAGACTACTCCAGGAGCTGAACTACTGCTGTGGAGTAGATTCCTAATAAACTAAGAACATTCACAGCCCTGAGCACCTCCCAAATGCAAGGCATATTTTTTTGACCTTGCCCTCTCTAATTGTAATTCTTAACATATGTGTTAAAAAAAAAAAAAAACACACCAGAAATTTTACCAGAACGCTTCTCTGCCCCACCCAAGAAGCAGACAAGTGTGTGACAGATGTTATTCAAGTTATTTAAATGCTACTGGGAAGCATACATAACCTATAGTAATGAGCATGGTATAAGTGTCTAACTCAGAACAATAAAGCTATACCAATTTTAATGCACATTTTCCACAGAAAAGACTTTTCTACTCCTTATTTGTCAGATCTTATAGTGGGAGAGTAATAGTAAGAAAGGCTCTCAAAGTATCATTGGGTTTAGTGAACTAAAGGTGAAGAAGAAGGAGTAAGGTTGTTAAAGAAAGGCCAAGATTTGTACTGTCCCTTAAGGCTTTCTCTTTAAGATTCGCAATCAAAAAGGTAGCTTATTCACTGTGTTACAAGAAGTCATGGATCCGTGCCTACCCCCCTGATGCCCTTCTCCAGAAAAGAATGAATCCAGGTGAGAATATGCAACAAGAGATCTACTGGGTTCTTCATATCTTTATGACAAAAGAAGGAGTCTAGGTTTAGATAGCACACACCTAAATAAATAAATAAATAAATCTAAGGCTAAGCTGAGGAACAGTACACAGAAATTATGCTATTTGCTGACACCTATTGAGTACTACATTCTGGGAAAAAAAAAAAAAAAAAAGAAAAAAAAAACAGAAGTAAAGTTTTAGGACTGCTAGAAATGAATTTGAGAAAGGTGATGCTGAACCCTTCAGTTCTGGAAGAAAGAAGGGGAGTCCTGAAGATGGTATTATTTTGAAGAGGGAGTGGGACCAGATAATCTCTAGAGATTCTTTGTGTGCTGAAAGAGTCCATGATTCTGTGCAAAAAGCTTCAAAAGAGCCCTAACTAAAATGAAGGTTAAGTCACTAGAGACAAAGCACTTCTGGAAAACTGGAGATCTTAAATATATTACTGCATTTTTCTTCATTCAGAACCTGATTTTTAGAAACTCTTTGTACTCTTTTTTTTCCTTTTTTTCTTTTTTTGTTTTTTTTTTCCTTCCTTTTTTTTTTTTTTTTTTTTTTTAAATGAGAACTTACATTTTCCCAAATTTAAAATAGCCTGGATGTTTATTCAAGCTAACTGAGAAATGCATTCCTCTGTATAGTGTGCATGTTTGTCTGAGTATTCACATTCAGCCAATACAAGCTGTTTTATTGTTTTTGAGTTCTGCGTATTTGGATGTCTGGATTTTTACAATGAACTGAATCAATGCCCAAAAACAGAGCATAACATAAGTTATCATCAGATTTTGGTTTTCCTACAGCGTGACAGAAAGCCAGAATTCCAGTGCTTCAGAAACCAAGGGCAGTAAGACCTGAAAAGAAAGTTGCAGGTTGCATAAAAGCTCTGTTAAGCTGACTCGTTGCGCTCTCATTTTTTATAGATTTGATAGCACTTTTGTGTGATTTTAGAAGCATCTTCTGATTTTAGGGTATTGTGCTTTTGCTCCCCACCCAATCATAGTGCAAAAAATGCGTGAGCAAAGTGTCACTTTTTACATTGCCATAATGGATTTGCTTTTTTTTTTTATCACACTGAGGCAAGGTGCTAAAGCCTGTGAACAATGGCTACAATAGCTTAAAAAAAATCTGACATCTAAACTTGTCGTGGCAGCTTCTAGCCAATAGATTTCTCTTCATCTTTGCCTCCAAGGGCTCAGAAATATTCTCCTTTGGACCCATTAGCCTGCACCTTAAAACTTGGACAATGGGCCTGGAACAGTCTTTAATTGCTGTGGCTTAGATCATCGCATTTTCTGAGCTGTCTGCTTCAAACAACAATGTACCCTCTCCTTGAAAGGACTGCGGCACAGCTGTGTTACATACACATAAATTTTCCAGGGCTGTAAAAGCATTATCAGTAATAATAGACTTTTGCCTATTTAAAGGACTGATTTAAGGCACAGCTAATTTCAGATTTTTGCCTTTAGTTCCTTGTCTCTCTCTAGTTACATAATTGTTTCCAAACAAAGCAGACAGCGGTCTAATCCTTAATGTGAGCAAACTCAAATTCTGTTAGGTGATTACTGCTCGTATCCAGAGGGCATTTATCCACAATAACACAGGCCCCTGAAATACTGTGCACTTACTGCTTATTACAGACCACTCATCTTCAGGGTTTTCTTTGGTTTGATCAGGATTTTTGTTGCCACGGGTTTGCTTTTTTTTTTTTTTTTTTTTTTGGTCCCGAATCCTAAGAAGTCCCAAAACTACAGGTTTTGATTGTAACAAGCATTTGTCACAGAATCAAAAATCCCTTCTCCTGTTTGCTGAATTTTCATGGTGGTCTGTCTCCAATCAGCCACAGACCTGCTATGAGATGCAGTCATAAACAAACACAGCAATAAGCCAAGATCTTTGTAAGCATTTCTCAAACGGTACATTGAGAGCTGTCTCTGTAAAGTCTGTCATCTTCTACACATTGCTGCAGACTGATCAAAAGAAAAACATTTTGCCCTCTGTATTTTAAGGTATTGGAAAATGTTTAAAACTGAGATAATGTTCGTGCGTCGCAGGGACTGTTACATGAGATGGTAATACTCTGAATCCCTTCACGTTGCAATACACACATTTTTCAGAAATGGGAGTTTAATGTCAGGCATAATTTAGATGTTTCCTTGTATATTGTACGATCAGCAGAGCGGTTATAGAGCCACAGGAGAGTTGGTTTGAAAAGCTTCTATTTGCAAAGACTTTTTCCCACTCACACTTCTGACATGAAGCCTCTGGCTACCTGGCTTTCCACGATTTCTGGAAAGTCACATTCATATTTAAGTTTCAACCCTTTTTTTTGCTTGGTTGGTTGGTTGGTTGGTTTTTGGTTTGTTGTTGTTGTTTTTTGCCATAGCCTATAGGTTTACCTGGCTTTTAGTTTCTTCAGAATCAGACTCATGGGAGTTTTTCTTCCACAATACAGGAGAGTGCCTTGGTGTGCACTAGGCATTTTCGGGTTTGCTTTAATCAACTGTGACACCAAGTATTTGGCTTTTTGTCAAGAAAATAAAGAAATTATTTTTCCAGACAGCAATTTAATCCTCTTTTATTATTATTATTATTATTATTATTATTTTAGAAGTGAAAAGTTATCTTTTCTATTCTGCAGTTGGAGTTCAGCATGGCTGAGCCACCCTGGAACATTTCAGAGGATGTATGACAGCAGGAGAAGCTCATAAGCAGTGGTAGAATGCCATGTTGAGATGCACACAGAGACCCTCTGTTTCACAGAACTGGGGCATTCATCTATAAACTTACATGTATATGCATATGTGTGTGTATATGTATGTATATATCTATCTGCACATGGTCTACTTAAATGTTCTAGGGACAGTTCTAATACAGGAAGATCAGCTCATGAGGTATCAATCTTCCAGTTCATTAGCTACACAAGTTCTTGTCACTAGCTGAATATACGTGGCCATTTGCAGTCAAACTTCTGGCATTCCGCTGCTTCCCTCCCAAGCCACCAAGGAATAGAAATGCTGTGAAATTTCTTTTCTGATCTGGAGAAAGGAAACAGGCTTCACGTCACCCATCAGCAGTG
The DNA here is from genome assembly GCA_030625065.1 of Alectoris magna. Taxonomy (NCBI): domain Eukaryota; kingdom Metazoa; phylum Chordata; class Aves; order Galliformes; family Phasianidae; genus Alectoris; species Alectoris magna. The sequence goes on from CM060560.1 coordinate 71,382,865, forward strand.
ACATCTGCTGATCACTCAGAAGCACAATAACAGAAGGGAGACATGCAGCTAAACATTCTGTGCAATTGCTTTCCTCATCCACATCATCACAAGCAAATCTGTGCTTTCGTTTCTATTTAATTCCTCTTTGCTCTCATGTAAATTTATTCCAGAAGCAGCTCCAATGTATTTTCCACAAAATGACACTGTAAGACTGCCAGATTTCTTCCCGCTGTCACAATGCCTAATATAGATTTTTAGCCCGGACATTAACATTTAGGAGAGTTCTAGAGAAAGAGGTCAGCATTGGAGAGAGCCATTTGTGTATGATTACAATTATGGCTTTATGAGGATTTCCTATAAACCTCTCTTTTGGGGGAGGGCAGCTCAAGAGGAAATTTATACAAGCACATGAGCTGTTTCCAGGCACTTTTCTGAACTGACATCATCTATTTTTGACCAAATATTTCACTATAGCTAAGGAGCATGTAACATAGATCAAGATATAAATGTGCCAACTTTTCCACAGTCTGATTCTGCACACAAGATTTTGGACCACACTTCCTCCACAAGCAGCACAGGGGAGGAGCAGCTGGAGGTAATACGATGTGCTGTGGCTGGCTGCTTTGTGCTGGCTATTTGATGCAGAGTCATTTGCCCTGCAGCATAGGATTGGGCTGTTATGAATGGTTTTGAAATGCTTATATGCCCCAGGAGACCAGCATGGAGCGTTTTACTCCATAATACATGCCTCAGCCCTGTCTGCACTTGGAAACAGCCCCATTTCAGCAACTGGCTCAGCTGAACTGGAAGGAGGAAGACATAAAGGGTTTCATTTTACAAATGCATACAGGCAGAGGGGGCTGTATTTATATATGTATGTGCAAGCATCGTTCTAAATATATCTACAAATTTGCTCTATACTTTTTGAACATTTTTGTTGCAATTCTGTGAGGTATTTTTTTACATCTCTGAAATCCATACTGTCTTTTGTATTGCCAGTGATTGGGTCTCTTCTGAGATTATAAAGTGGATTGAACCATTGTCAGACCTTACTTAATTAGGGCCAACATGAAACAGCAGTTAATTCTAATCAGCTGAAGTAGGAATGACCACTGGAATATTTATCAGTGTTTAAGATAAACCGTTGTCAGCACCAGCCTGGACCTTTAGCTATGATGGCTGAAGCGATGGAATTTTTAACCCTAAATCATGTACGTGCATAGATCATCTGAAAACAAACAAAGAATTTTTCTTCAAAAAAGTAGACACCTTCAATCAAAATTTTAAGAGAGAATTGCTTGTTTTATCTTCATTTGCATTTTCATCATATCACAGTTGCACCATGCCTTAAAACACAGCCTTGAATTAAGGCAAAATCAGTCACTTGCAATTTCCCCAAAAAGTCTAATTATTTCCCAAAGTGGGTTTAATTATTTAAACACATAGTCATTCTTCTTTCTATTGAATTCCTCTACAGTCTCACATAAATTTAGGTGTGCAAATTCTGCAAATTAGTTTCATTCAATGCCTGTCCCTGTTCTCCCCCCCAGAACGTTGATGGATGAACTCCAGCACTGATGACTCAGCTTTGCTGTACCGACACTTCCTGCTGAGGGCATTACGATATCACAAAAATATCCTTGCCTTTTCTTCTCCTGCATACACAGTCCATACTGTTACTTTCCATCACATCACAGCAAGTCAACATGACATCATTTAAGCATTTACTTATCAGACAGCATGTCAACAGTTTAAAGGAAACATTTTTTCCTCTGCTTGCCTATCCGCTATCTGAACCAAACTGTGGTAGGCTAGAGGTAGATTATGCATATCTACAAAAGCAAGTAATTGAAATGATCCATGGGTCAATACCCAGATATCTGTAATTTGAAATTGCAGTGGCTTGCGTCGCACATGTTTTATAGATCAGCTTCTTTTTTTCCACCTTTGCATGATAAGATAATCATCAAGATGCAGCAGCAGCACCAGCACAGTTAAGGATATCCCTGGAGCTTTTTCTTTTAGATTGCAAGTAGCTTTTGAAGTCTATTAATATCTCAAGTGGAAGATAGAAAGACCCCATTTTGAAGATAACACAATGTCAGTGCTAATGTTAAGCCCCGTTCTTGTCGAGTGCTGTACCACTAAGTCACACAGTCTGTGGAAGTGTGCAGGAGACTGTTAGGGGAAATGTGAGAGAATACTCTCATAAAACTCCAAGTACAGAGTAAATGAAAAAGGGAGCTATAAGTTTTGATGAGTGTTCTTAACAGCTGAAATCCAAACTTTCTCTTTGCAAATACAGAAATTCTTCTGCTTTTGCAGTTATAAGGAAAAAAAGCAAAATGACCCTCTACCCCTATTTATTTTGTTCATAACTCCACTGGGGAGCAACATCTCCGCAAACAATAACCACAGAAGAAAAAATTACATATGTTTGGTTTTTTTTTCCTGTCTACATAGACTTGCTTAGGGAAAGGGAGCCAAGAAAGATTCAGCTGGCTACATTGCACGTATTTCCAAGTATACTGCATATATTTGCTTTATATTTTCAGAGAATTCCAGAAAAGTGTAAGTCTTTGGCCATAAGCCTACGAACAAATCCAAGCATTTTCTCTGTCCAGAATGCAGTCATTGAACTTTTTATAGCTATGCTCTAACTTAATTTTAAATAAAGTTTTTTTTGGTTTGTTAGTAAGCCAGTGATGGCTTTTCAGTTGGTCAACTGTATGCCCAGTATCACAGATGGATTTGCACCCCAGGATACATTTCACGGAACAGGTCTAATAGCATTTGCCCAGCTTACTTGCAAAGAAATGTTGTAATAAGAAAATCATGAGATTAGTTTCCCAGGACTGAAAACTATAGCTTGGTACTCTGCCTGTGTCTTATAAGTTATATCAAGCCAAATGGAAAGGCCCATCATGTACGCATTTTTTTTCCAAGAATTCACCTGCCCAGGTGTGTACACAGCACTGCTTCCACAGAATCCCATCATACTTCCATCAGTGATCCTTCTCAGATCTCAAGGAAAAGAAGGACTAAGAAAAAGTTCAATAACAGTTCTCGTGACAACTACTATCCCTTTTATTCTTCTCTTCCACAGAACAGACATGAGCCAGGAGATGTATATACTGGGCTGTTTTTAATTTTATGGAGGTGAAGAAGCTGCTTGTGCCGCTTTGCTCATGACTGCAGTGAATTGAACACTGTGAATTAATTACAATGAAAGTATCTCTGTTCATTCCAGCCAATGGTGATTAGCAAAGGACTGACATCTGATGAAAACTGACAAGGATGGATGCAATCATTATGTTCCATCTAAGAGATACTTCTAACCATGGAATCTACAGTCTCTGCAGACCTCTTCTGTTAAACCCACACATCCCAATTTCTAACCTTCTCTACTCCATTTCTAAACTGCTTCTGGATTTCTGCTTGCAATAGCTTAAGAACTTGCACACCAAGAGAGAATTTCCCTGCAGGAGACTCGCAGACAGTTACAACCCATTTTGTGCCAACCAAGTTCTTCTCCAGATTCTCTAAGAGACTCTGAAATTGTGGCAATTTGTTGTGATTTGGTTGTTATATGATCAACTCAATTTAATGTCATCTTCCTAAACAGAGAAATTGGGACTTTTCCTTACCAAACTCCACCACAATGATTTGGGCCACCTTTCAAATGTGGCTTAAATTCTGATCTTTCCTCCAAGCTTATAATTTACCCTACTGAGTTTCCATATTTTAAATAAGTCAGTTCTGTTCTATGATACATAAATAACATAGTCTAGAGCACATCCTGTCAAGACCTCACGTGAAGCATCTTTTCATTTTTTTCAGTGAAACTTTCATAACCAAACAGTATGGTTTTTCTAGCCATAGACTGTCTCTTCAAAACAAAATGTCATGAAATCACACACACACACACACACAAAAAATAATAATAATAATCACTCTGGGTAGTATCAGTAGTCTTACTGAAGACATTTGCCAAATAGATTTATCAAAGAATGAAAGCAGGCTGAAGTGACATGTTTAGAATTCTGTCCTGGAAACACTAAATTTCAGCTCTTTGTGGTGACATTCACCTGTCCTGCCAAAAATACAGTAATCTTTACCTTTCTTCAGTTCCGTCTCATTCTTATCACACTGTCTAATACTTACAACAAATGGAGCAGTAGCCTGACAAACACGTCTTTCAGCTCCTTGCCACTCCTGTTCTGATCTCTCAGTCTCTTCTCTTTCCTCTCACTGTTCATTGCCCCTCTGCTTTCCTGAGAGGTTGGCCAGGTATCTTTACCTGATTTCAGTACTTACATTGTCTGCAATAACTGACAGAATGACACCAAGAGGCTCTGTTGTGCTTATCAGGGCTGAGGGGAACCATTTTTATTTGTTCTCATTCATTCTGTTTAAGTTGTTGCTAAGCTTGAATCTTACAATGTGTGGGTCATTAATCCATCTAATACTGCATGAGGAATCTGCTTTTTCCTGGCAGTCTTTAGCAATGCCTAGTTCTCTGTTGCGTTCTTGCAAATAAATCACCCACACTAAGTAAGGCAAGAACCAGCAAGGCAAGCTCTATATCAGTAAGCTGAGGTAGCAGTTATTATACACAGATGAACCTAAAGAAAGTACTTACAAGTACAATTGAAATTTTTTATCCTAAGCCCAAAACAACACAAAACTTTGTGGACTGTGCGACAGAAAAAGACCTAACTTCATTTACCACAGGGCAATGTGTAAATTACAGTTCTGGTTCACATGAACCCCTAGTTACATTTGCTTAGCAAGAAGGACACATCCACATATATGAACACAAATGCCCATACATACAGGTCTTCTAACATGAGTCTGCAGACTGCACAAACAGCAGTCAATAAAGGACATGAAAATATGGAAAGAAGTTAGCCCAAATAAATACGTTATGCACTTGCTATATTCTGAGGGGAAAAAAATCCTCCCCAAATCATTTTTGAAAGCCAAGCCTAAACAGTATGAAAGCCTCCAGCAAAAGGATATTCATCCAAAATCAATCAAATCAAAATGAACTCCGTTTAAAAAAAAAGTTTTTCTATCCCATGATTATCTTACTATGTTCCTTAAAAAAAACTCCTAATTAAATCCATCACAAGAACATTCAGAATTTCATCGTGTTTCCCTATCTCCACATTTCCTTGTTACAAGGTAAATCCTTTGTCTCACAACAAAATCTCCAAGGTACTAAACAATATTGCAACTCAATTTCCAGATGAATCAGTTCAGACAGAAACAGACAAAGTGAAAAAAAAAAAAAAAACAATCCAACATAGGAGGAAAAAAAAAAAAAGTTAGACCCTGATGCTGAGATAGGTTTGGTATTTATTTTCCAAAGCAATAAGCAATATCACCACAAAGAAACTGTTAATTCATAGACCTATTGAATGCTCTCCATTGTCAGAAGATTAATCAGTCTCTCTACACTTATTCTGAAGTCAGTTCTCAAAGTCTGAACATTTTCCAAAAACAGTTCCCTACTTGAGCTCTGCTTGCAATAAATATGTCCTCTTCCAGCATGCAGTTTTAGTGTATTACTAGGAAATAATCACTGATGTCATTCCAATGGCTTTACCACAGTAAAGACCAAAGGAATCTGGTACAAATGTGGCAGCCCACTGGTGTGAAGATGTAGGTAATACAGAAGAAGCACAATAATGCCTGCATAGCCTGTGAGGTTACTGGTAAACTGCAGCAGCCCAGATTCCTGGAACAATGACTGACACACTGCTGTGTGTATAACAAAGCTGTCATGTCTGCGTGATGAAAGAACTGATAAGGAAGGTGTAGTCCATGCAGATTAAAACCATCTCACGATTTTGAAAATGTGTCACAACTCCTTAGGATATTTTAATAGGAACTACCTCCACGTCAGTGAGTAAATGGCAAATATTTTAAGCTAGTTTTCATTTCCTATTGCAAATATTTCCGTGTACCAACAGAACTCCATCCCAGCCATACTATAAGGCATGAGAGTTTTGCAAACACTCTGAAAGACTAAAATTTGCTAAAACTGCTGCCTATCACTATTTATATCAATATGCCCTTTCTAATAGCACACACTAAAATGGAGTTTCATCATTAAAGCTTGAACAGCCTAGCTAGCCAGAAGGCAAGTTCCTAATGCTTTGATGAAGTGATGCAAAATGGTAGTCAGTACGTGTTTGTCAGGAGAAACCATACCAGAATAAATTAATTAATTTCCTGAAGACCAAGAATAGATTTGTGTCCTTCTCTTCTCACAAAAATTCACTCCCTCATATTCAGTAGCCCAACATAAACCAAGTGAATACTTAAATGGATTCATAGTGAAAAAACAAAACAAAACAAAAACAAACAAACAAACAAAAAACAACAAGGAGACTACTTTTCCCACTGAAATCTTTACACCGCAAGCCAAGCTATTCGGATTGAACTGTTAAAGGCTAGGTATGTGAGGGATTTAATGGGTTAACATGAGCAGAGTTATCTTTCCTAACCATTCACTGTGCAGAGACCACTGCTGTGCACTGCTGGGATGATAACATGAGGGTAGGACCAAATTTACCTCATTGCACAGCATTATCCAGCTTTGCCACAGCACAGGAATATGGACTTCATGACTCAGAAGGAAGCTTTTCCAAATGATAGGATGCCTTGATTATTTCTAAAAATACCTCAAGCAGCAGTCATAACATTTCAAGGAATTACATAAAAATACTTGATTTAATTCTACTTTTCCCTTGAGTAATTCTTTATATTTGTATACCAGAAGAGTTTCGAACATTCAGTGAGCTCACAATAAATGTGTTGCAAAGAAAACAAATGTTTTTATCCTTGTTTGGATATAAAAATCCTTCAGGAATGCTTAAAATACTATGATGTTTTCAGTCACAGGAAAAGGAAAATGGGCTTATTTTCCTAAAAAAAAAAAAAAAATCCTGTTAGTGCACATAGACTCATCACAGAATAAAGCGTCCACATTTCAAACTCCCAAACCACCTCTGGATTTTAATTTTCTCTCAAAAAAAAACCCTAAATTTTGGGTTATGTCTAAAGAAAAGATAGGATTATATTTTTTTCTCACTACTGACAGAATTATTAAAAGAAGAAAAGGCAGCGTAAGCGTATAAAAGAGGGATTTTTTTGAGCTATATTACAAGCAGCTCTAAAAAGTTCTGAATGCATATCTGGCTGATGTGTGCTGGTTTACCTATCAATCTTTGACACAGTCCCAGTTCCTGAGGGAAAGTCCAAAATTGCATAGTAAGGAGTAAACAAGAAGAAACATATTGTCAAACAATGCATGACAACTCAGTACACCAGATGAAAAAGGAAACTGAACTTTCATATTGTCAAAAACAACTCTCACCTGCAGAGAATACATTCACGTGATATGGAAAACTGTCCCCACAATTGCATGTAGAAAAGACAATACAGATAACTTCATCATCTTGAAGAAAAGTACAGCTACAAAAAAAGATATTCACCTGTTCAGCCAGTTACTCCCAAGTCTGTGGGAGATACTTCCTTGCTTAATTTTGAAAGAATTTCAATGGTAGCAGTTAACAGCCCCTTACAAAATGACGGCCATGCATAACCAGGGTCTGTATTTGGTACACTGCATTCCTGAGCGATATAGCATTCCTAAAATCCATAGCAGTTTATAAGATAATGTGCTACATCTAAAAGGCAGTCACACATAAAATCATAATATCAAGATTTCCTTTGTCTTTTTTAAATACTCTTCTAAGCTTGCCTTGAAGTCAGTGCTAACACCTCTTCTTGAGTCCCCTTCAATCCCACATATATACTTATTTTACATTCTCCAGAAAATATGTGTGCACATGTTCATGCATATTTGGTCCTTAACTCAGAAATGAAAGGCAGCACATCCTGCAGGTTGCAATAAACCCTCCAGCCAGCAGAGATTCCATACATTAATTCATAGAATTTTCACTTCCTGTAAAACTCTGGGGAAAATATCATAGCAAAATAACTAAAGAAAATGAACTATGAATCTGTAAAATAGCAAATCCAGTGTAAGGAGATGCACACAAGTGATGAACTAGAGCAAGCTCTGATAGACAGAGTTGTATACTTCATGCAGGTTGGAAGCCACATGATGCAAACCCACTCAAAGCACAGCCAGTTAAACCAGTTGGTCAAACCCACGTCCATCAGATTTGGAGTATCTCCAAGGATGGATATTCGACAGTCTCTCGGGGCACATATTGCTGTGGTTGATCACCTTCATGGCAAAAAATATTTCTTACACTGAATCTAAATTTCACATGTTCCAACTTGCGTGTGTTGCTTCTGATTCAATTGGTGTGCACTTTCAGAAGAGTTTGACTCTATTGTTTCTGTATACTCTAATCATATATTATAGAATCAAGGAATGGTTTGGATTGGAAAGGACTGTAAAATCATCCAGTTACAACTCCCTGCCATGGGCAGGGACACCTCAGGTTGCTCAAAGCCCCATACAACCTGACTTTGAACACTTCTCAGGGATGGGACATCCATAGCTTCTCTGGGTAACCTGTTCCAGTGCCTCACCACCACCACAGGGAAGAATTTCTTCTCTTCTGTATCTACCCTTTTAGTTTAAAGACAATAACCCTATCAGGACACTTCCCGACAAAGAGTCCCTCTCCAGCTTTCTTGCAGGCCCCTTTACATACTGGAAGGCTGTTTTAAGTTCTCTCTGAATTCTCCCTTCTCCAGGCTGTACAATTCCAACTCTCTCAGTCTCTCTTGAAAGGAGAGGTGCTCCACAGCTCTGGATCTTCTGGACTTCCTCCAGACTCACTCCACTAGCTCCTTGTCCTTCATTTGCAGGGGTCCCCAGACCTGGATGCTGTACTCCAGGTGGGGTCTCATGAGAGTAGATCAGAAAGTGGAGAGTCACCTCCTTTGCCTTGCTGGTCACTTTTGATGCAGCCCAGGGCAGGGTATGGCTGGCTTTCTGGGTTGCAATTGCACACTTCTGGGTTATAATATTTTTCATAACAACTCCCCCAAGTCCTTCTCCTCAAGGTTGCTCTCAATCTATTCTCCACTCAGCCTGTATTTGTGTTTGGAATTGCCTCAGCCCAGGTGCAGGACATTGCCCTTGGCCTTATTAATTTTATGTGGTTTGCATGGGGCCATCTCTCAAGCCTGTTAAGGTTGCTGTGGATGGCACCCCTTCTCTCCAGGATGTTGACCACTGTCTACAAAGGTAGTTTTTGACAACAATAGGATCATGCTAGCTTTCTTTTCATAAGGCTGAACTGACTCAACCCTTTCATCCTCTCCTTCTACAGTAAGCGTCCAAGCCCCTGACCAGCTTGGTCACTCTTCGCTGTCCCCAATCCAGTATGTCAGCATCTCATTTGTGGAAAGCACAGTGCTTCACAAGTTCCACAAGTGCTGGATAGACAGGAAGAATCACTTCACCGGATTGCTAAGCTTCTTCAGCTCCTTCAGCCCAACTTGGGAATGACCACCTTTGCTGCAAGCATCATCCACAAGTACCACCAGTTTTCTTATTGCAAAGCGTCTTTCCAGACAGTCAGTTCCCAGCCTGTTCTCATGCACAGAATCACTCCATTCCACATATATGAGTTTCCTCTAGGCTTTGTCAAACTTTATTCAGTTCCTCTGAAACCATTTCTCCTGTCTGTCATAGTCTCTCTGAATGACCCTCCAGCGCAGCAGCCACTCCCTTTCAATTTGGAGTCATAGGAAACTCAGCTGACTGCATTCTGTCCCATCATTCTATTCATAATAACAGTGCTAAATAGTACTGGGTCCAGCATCAATCCTTATAAAGCACCATTAGAAACTGACAGCCAGCTGTGGTTTTTTTTTATCACTCTCACTATCGCTACTCTTTTGGCTTGACAGTATAACCAGTTTTCCACCCTGCCTTCTTGTCCACTTAAACAGTTCATCTCTCAGCAGTTCAGCTAGGAGGATACTGTGGTAGGCCAAGGCACAGGCTTTGCTAAAGTCAAAGTTCATATTTGTTCAGACATATTTTTTTTAATGAAGAAATTTGTCCTGGCAGAATAACGATGGATCAGGTACATGCTGCCTTCCCTGAATCAAAATGAAGCCTAATTGTGGCATAAGCACCATGTTGCTTGTGATTGTGTCGGATAATTTAGCAAAAATATGATGGCATGCTCACACCTCATCCAGATTAATTTATATTTGCTGTCGAGTCTGACAGAGCACATATTCAGGATTAATGTACATGGAGCTATGATCTAAATTAAACATGCTTATTCTCCATAGCTCTGCTGACTCCTAACTCTCCAAGAAACAACTTTATGCATTACTGTGAATAAATATGGGAGGTAACAATTCAGACAGAGAAAAATATCTGACCATGAAATGTAAAATTTATTTACTAAGATCATCCTTCAGGAGACCTGCATGGATGAGCAAGGAGCTCATGCGCAAGCTCCAAGGAAAGAAGAAAGTTCATGAAATGTGGAAAAAGGGTCTGACCACTTGGGAAGAATATAAGAATGTAGTCAGGGCCTGTAGGGACGCGACGAGGAAGGCCAAAGCCAACCTGGAGTTGAATCTAGCTAAAGGGATAAAGGATAATAAAAAAGGCTTTTTTTAAGTACATTAACAGCAAAAGGAAGGCCAGGGAGAATGTGGGCCCCATATTAAGTGAGGGGGGCATTCTGGTATCAGGGGATGCTGAGAAGGCAGAAATACTGAACGCCTTCTTTGCTTCTGTATTTTGTGAAAAGGCTCTCCCTCAGGAATCCCAAACCTTGGAGGTTAATAAGAGAGTCTGGGGAATGGAAGACTTCCCTTTAGTCAGGGAAGAGGTGGTCCGTGAGTGCCTAGGAAACACTAAAGTCCATAAATCCATGGGATCTGATGGGGTGCATCCACGGGTGCTGAGAAAGCTGGCAGACGTCATTGCTGAGCCGCTCTCTGTAATCTTTCAGAGGTCTTGGAGAACTGGGGAGGTGCCTGATGACTGGAGGACAGCCAATGTCACTCCGGTCTTCAAAAAGGGCAAGAAGGAGGACCCAGGTAATTACAGGCCAGTCAGCCTCACCTCTGTCCCAGGGAAGGTGATGGAACAGCTTGTGCTGGATGCCATCTCCAGACAATTGGGAGAAAAGGAGGTTATCAGGAGTACCCAGCATGGGTTCACCAGGGGGAGGTCGTGCTCGACCAACCTGGTGGCCTTCTATGAAGTTGTCACTGGCTGGGTGGATGGGGGGAGAGCGGTAGACGTAGTCTACCTTGATTTCAGTAAGGCTTTTGATACTGTCCCCCGTGACCTCCTTATAACAAAGCTGAGGAAGTACAGGATAGATGAGTGGACAGTGAGGTGGGTTGAGAACTGGCTGACTGGCAGAGTGCAGAGGGTCGTCGTTGGCGGTGCAGTGTCCGGCTGGAGGCCGGTAACTAGTGGCATCCCCCAGGGGTCGGTGCTGGGTCCGGTCTTGTTCAACATCTTCATCAACGACCTTGATGAGGAGATAGTGGCCACCCTCAGCAAGTTTGCTGATGATACGAAGTTGGGTGGATTGGCTGACATGCCTGAAGGTTGTGCTGCCATTCAGCAAGACCTGGACAGGCTGGAGAGCTGGGCGGTAAGAAACCAGATGAGGTTTAACAAAAGCAAGTGTAGAGTCTTGCACCTAGGGAGGAATAATTGCATGCACCAGTACAGGCTGGGGGATGACCTGCTGGAGAGAAGCTCTGCAGAGAGGGACCTGGGCGTCCTAGTGGATGACAGGTTGGCCATGAGCCAGCAGTGTGCCCTCGTGGCCAAAAGGGCCAATGGCATACTGGGGTGTATAAAAAAGAGCATTGCCAGCAGGTCAAGGGAGGTGATCCTCCCCCTCTACTCTGCCCTGGTAAGGCCTCATCTGGATTACTGTGTCCAGTTCTGGGCTCCCCAGTATAAAAAAGACAGGGATCTCTTGGAAAGAGTCCAGCGGAGGGCCACAAAGATGGTGAAGGGCCTGGAGCATCTCCCCTATGAGGAACGACTAAGTGAACTGGGTCTGTTTAGCCTTGAGAAAAGAAGGCTGAGAGGGGATCTGATCCAGGTTTATAAATACCTGAGGTGTGGGGGCCATAGTGGTGAGGCCGGACTCTTTTCAGTAGTGCGTGGGGACAGGACAAGGGGAAATGGGACGAAACTAGGGCATAGGAAGTTCCGCACAAATGTGCGCAAGAACTTCTTTACGGTGAGGGTGACGGAGCACTGGAACAGGCTGCCCAGAGGGGTTGTGGAGTCTCCTTCTCTGGAGACCCGCCTGGACGCCTACCTGTGCGACCTGCTGTGGGGAACCTGCTTTGGCAGGGGGGTTGGACTCGATGATCTCTGGAGGTCCCTTCCAACCCCTACAATTCTGTGATTCTGTGATTCTGTGATCTGATTTGACAGTCTGTGTAAGTAAAAAGTGATAACAAAAATTTTCAGGTAAAAAAACAGCATTACAAAATATTTTCATTTCCCTATGCAATTAAATGGAGACTTCTCATACTTTTTCACACAAAAGCAAGAAAGAGAAGCCCAGAACAATCAGAAGGCAAGAATCATAATTTTTCATATTATATTAAAGTGCTACAGCCATCAATCTATCAACTCTTGCATTTGCTTTTGTTATGACCAGGTATCCATCCTGCAAAAATGAAACCACTAACGTTCTCGTGAAGGCCAGTGTATTTACAAGAGATGGTGTGCTTTACCTGACAGAACAACATTCATAATTGATGATTGCTGCTCTTTGGAAATTATTTAAGTGCAAAGCCATGGGAACAATGATATCCTGAAAATATTTCTCCTCCTTGGCTTTGAGTTCTACATGCCACAGGATCCCAGGCTTCATAGCATCTGGATTAAACCTGACACGTCAAATCTGTCTCTAATGTAACATGGTCTCTTTTAAGAAACTTCTGGCCTGTAAAACTGAATGAGTTTGAGGTCAGAATTCATATATAGGCTTGCTCGTTTGTTTAAAGATTTATTTCTCTCCCCTGGTAAAAAAGGGGGAAGAGTCTGCTGCTTAATCTAGATTTTATTGACAACAGCACAAAAAATCCTTTCATAACACCAGTCTCACACACAGAGCATTGTGTGGTGTGACTTGTTATGCTGGCAGACTCTTTGGGATTTTTTCCTTCAGCCTTTTAATGTAGAATGTCTAAATCCATTTCAGTGGGTTTTCTCATTTTTTTTCTTCCACTTGTGATCTAGTAAAATATTAACTCTTTTTTACATTATTGTTTACATAGTTTTTGTTCCTTTGGCTCCAGGGAAACTATTTTTATTCAGCTTTACAGGTAATTTTACTTTTTTGGTGGTTCAAAAAATGGAAAAGGAGAGATGGAGATAAAATATCTCTTATCTCCTTTATCAGTTGGCATGCCCTAGAAGGTGAAGCTTTCCAGACTGCCAGTGGCACTCACATCATAAATGTATTTCCTTTTTTACTAATAATTTATCATATTCTGCCTTAGGAGAGTTCAAAAATTCACTAAGCCACAGTTCAGTGAGCTTGTTCCCAAAGCCTCAGGGCAGATAAAAATGTTTAGCATAATTATACGACCATCCTGTGTAAAAAGACTACATAAAGTTGCATAAAATGTTCAATGCATTAACATCTTTATACTAAAACATTAAGTTTTGTATGTTCATAAGTTGACATATTCTTTTGCATCAAAATGCATAAAGCTTGTAGAAATTCAGACTTTAGCCTAGGTCCAGCAGGGTCTGAATGATTTTCTTGTAGTATCACTCAAAAAATTCACAAAACCCATTTTGTTTTTCAGAATTGGGATTGAATGGCCCATTATAGAGTGATAATAATGGTAGTGTATTTATATTTGCATTTTCACATGTGTTTTCCTAATTAACACATTTGCTTTGATCTATTTTCCTGTCTTCTGAACACTAATATATATTTACAGGACTGCAGGCTGTCTCTTAAGGCAGGTGAGGAAGTGTTTTGAAAGTACTGTTGTTGAGTAACACGTTACAAATCCCCCAGCTTTCAATGGTCACAATTTTTATCCTAATTAAAACCACCTTGCGAGGTCCTGCATGCATTCCTCACTTTCCTGTTCCGTGCTGTCTGGGGCTCTTTTTCAGCAGAAGGCCTGCAGACAGAGCTGGCCAGGCACTGAGTGACCTCAACTGCACATTGCGTGGATGCGGTACCATTCTCAGAACAGCACATCTCTAGGGAATCTGTTCACACATGAGCACTAAATCAGCAATCAACACCAAGTTGAAAAGAATCTGGGGTTGGTGGGAAATGCCTAAGCACAAGGTTTGTATTTCACTGTTAGGAATGACAAGTAAAGCACATCATCCATCCAGAAGAGGAATGTTGGAGGCAGCTGAGGGAAGCCCAACAAACCTGGGCTTGGAACAGGAACAGTCCTGTGCGGGAGTCAGACGCTCTTCACGGTATATCATGCTCCAGACCAACGCATTATACTTAAGGGGCTACATTTCAGTTTAGGTAAATAAATGATTTAACTAACATGACTAAGCTGTTACACATTACAAGCTTTCTGAGATGTGCTATTTGCCTTTTCTTCTTGTTAGTATAAACCTTTCACCAAAGTATACACAGGACAGAACCACATCCATCCACCTGCTTGCCTTTCTTTGTATACCTGAGGTGACCACAGCTCTTGGGGCTCCCAGCCCTGTCCATGGCCCAAGACCGCACACAACCCCTGCAGCTCCCCCACCCTATTCCACTGCCTAGGACCCCATGCCACCCCCAGGGCCATCTGGGGTGGTAGCTGGGTGCCAGTGCTAGCTGCAGACAGAGGCCCCACATTGAAAGCCCCTGATGGCAGTCCCTGCAGAGTGCAAGCCAGTCTTGTGGCCCAACATAGCAGCTCTCAAGTAGCCAAGCCTCATGTAAGAGCTTCAGAAAGCACTGTTTCTAAAGGAATCTCCAAATGGAGCCAGTCTGGTAGTGTCATTGCTTGGTTCTCAGCACCTGGGATGTGCCTGAGAGGAAATCATTACAACATGGCTTACATTAATGTAAAAAAAAAAACCAACAAAAAAAACCTTTCCCACTTAAAAAGTGACCATTCCAACCTCTATTCCACAGAAACTGATGTGAAACTTGGTTGTGAAGCTGTACCTTACAATGACAACCTGCCAAAAAAAAGCAGAGTTCACAGTGGACAGTATCCAAAACCCAGAGCCTTGGGAAGAAAAACTTAAAGGGACTGGTGGAAATGAATGTAAGGCATAGGGAAAAAGTGCCTCCACCCATGTGATGGAAGCAAGACAGACAACTGGCAGTCAGGGATATTGTGAAAATCAGTGTTCAAAAAGCGTGGGATAGCTGTGGAAGTGATACAACATGAAGGGAAAGATATGGAAATCACAGTTGTCAGACACAGACCGACAAATATCATGGATATTTTTAGTCAATGGCAATTCTGAAAAAACCTCTATAGGAGGAGAAGGGAATGAGGACAGAAAAAGAAGTTGACAGTGAATTGAAATTCCTGTCAGCATTGCACACATCATTTCACTGTAGAGCTTTTTTTTTTTTTAATGAAAGTAGAACCCTAGGCAGGAAACCCATCCATCTGAATTTTAAAAACTGAAAGTTTTGTTTTGAACATCGCAGAAAAATATTCAGATTATTTTGGCATCTTTTAGATTTTTTTGTAAACATAAAATTTAACAAAGTCTCTCAACAAAGTCCATGGATTATTTTTGTTTCACTGAATCTGCATCTTTCCTAGGAAATGCTTCCATTTTAAATATATATCCAAACCTCATCAATAAGAGAGATGTTTTATCGTAACAGGAGTTATAATAGAAAATTCAGAGTACTTTTTGTGTTCAAACTTTGCAAAATAATTTGCACAATACAAATTTCTTGTCTTACATACCACAAGAACACCATGTGTCTTCACCATAATATAGCAGACTTCAAAATAAAGATGTCTCTTTGCATCTTTCACAGCATTATACTTTTTCAACATTCCAGATAAATGGGTAGGGAGGAGTTTAAAGTCAAAAAATATTTTGCAGAAAGAATATTTAAACAAAAGGCTAAATTCCTGCTGGAGATGCATGCAACTCCAATTGCATCTCAAATAGCAATGCTGCAATTTTACACAAAGGCAAATACTAACTCATTTTATTTTAACCACATGCCTCTTAATTGTGCACACTGTTGCAGTAATTAATAAATACGCTATATATCCAATAACGTCTAATGTTATCAAATAAATACAATTTCTTACAGGAGCGAGTAAAAACAGTGATGCAATGCAGCCAGTACTGACTGGTAAAAGATTTTTCGTTTCATTTTGCACAAGAACTGTGGGAAGAAAAAACTTTTGCACTTAGCCATCAAAAAGTAACATCTCAGTGTGCCCTGGGATCACCTTAAAGCCAAGTGAAGTGTTTGACATGAAAGAATTATGGCCCACTTTTGATGATCTGAAACAAGGTCCTGTAATTGGGAACAAAGGTTATGTGCTGCCTTGCACCTATGTCAAGACCTTACCATAAGCAAACAGATACAAAAAGATTTATCCATGTCCTTACATGGATGCCCACCAAATTAAAGGTATGTTGTGCCCTAAAAACGCTTAACTGTTTCTCACTACACATCTACAGATCCTCCGGTCCACACTGCAAATAAAGATTAAAGCAGATAGGTTGAACAGAGATAAACCTGCCTCAAATGAGAAGTCTCATCTCAAATAACACTGTCCAGAGCAGACACACATACCTCTGTTCCTCCAGCCCTTATCCTTCCCTAGCAGAAATTTCAGAAAGCCAGGCTTTTAGGCCTGCTGAGACCTTTTGACTGGATTCAGAGAGCAGCTTGAGGAATGGTCTTTCCTAGGTGCAGCTGTCATCTTGGTCTACCCTAGCTTCCAACCCAAAAGGAAGGAAGCAAGAGTCTGACTAGTGTCAGTTATGCCTCTTCACATGCATGCACCTGCGCACTGACTCATAGGTGCACATATATATGTTCACGAGGGCATTCTTTGGAAGTCTTTCCAAGGAGGTTTTTCCCCCAGCATAGTGAGATAAATGGAGAATAGAGACTTTTTTAAACTCTTATTCTCAATCATCATCTTCTTTCAGCTTGTATTTAATATGGAGGCCGAAAATGTTGATCCACTGATGTGTAGTGCCTGTGCTATGTTTCCTCATTGCAATTGTGTGGCTGTCACAGACACAAAGTTGGTCTTAGCAACTGTATGTTTAAAAAGCCTGCACCAGCCTAAATCATCCACTCTACCACTACTAGTGACAAAGCTGCATCAATACTGGCAAAAACATGAAGTTTCTTCAGAAGAAAAAAAAAAAAGCCACGAAAGAAAAAGCACAGACATAATCCTTATCTTCATCACCTCCTATTAATGATTTTAACATGCTGTTATATGGATGTTCATTGCCCAGCATTCAACTGTCTTTGCTGAGCTGAGTGATTCAGACAATGCAGCAAAAGTAACTAATCACAAATCACTACATTGCTATCTTTCTGCAAATTATCTCCTAATTTGCAGGAGAAAGTACACAGCAGGGATCAACCCCACTTAGTGAAACCCACTATAGAGCATAGCATCTCCAAGAGACAAGGGGAGGCCACCAGCTGGTAAATACGACAAAGGACACTGCCACAACCCTGAGGACCAGTCTCCATATTCATGTCCATGGGATGACCAGGAGGTAGCAGCTGGTTCATGAGAGATGACATGCTCCCAACAGCTCCATAACAGCACAACGTGTTGCTTTACCTCTGCTCACTCCTCCTTATGGCTTATGTTGAGATCCACCAGTGGAATCACATTCAATCTACCTTACAAGTAACCTGCTGATGCTTTGTGGAAAAACAGGTAGCAGTCCTATATCTTCTCTCAAAACCACCCTTGCACCACACTGAACGCTGAATGACTACATGAAAAATGCCCTTTCTGTGAACTTAATCTTATGACCACTAAGGAAAAAAAAAAAAGCCATTCAAAATACTGCCTCTTTACAAGCATAACAAATTCTCTGTGGATTAAAATTTCCAAATTAGTTGATTCTTTCAGAGCACCATTATGCATAAAGAAATGTAAAAACACGTGTGTGTGAGCCTTTTTCTGCATTCCTTTTTCAAAGCTGCTGATTGTACTTGTATGTGTAAATAAAGCTTTCACATTCATAATCGACTTCCCCCTCTTCCTTTCCTCCCTTGTTGCCTTATTCTTTTCTTACTGCTTCAATCCTTTGTTAGTAGCAGTAATCACACAATGAAATTTTCCTGAGAAATTCCCAGAGAATCAAAATAAAAAATATATATTTTCATCTGTGATTCTGTGATTCATCAAGTTTTCATAGAAGCACGGTATTTCAGGCTTTTTTTTTTTCCCCATGACTGAACACAAATTCCTGCCTCAAAGAAATAAACCTTAAGATTTTGGGGCAAAGGAAGATGGTGTTTTCACAAGTTACATTAAAATGACAGCGATATTACGAAGATCTCTAAGTAAAAGCTTTCAGAGGTGAGAGGTTAGTGATGAAACACTCCTTTTATCTGAGAAAGATCTGGGTAATGAACAATAATTATTTTAAAATATGCATATCATCTGTTTAAACTGTACATGTTTTTCATTTTTGGTTTTTTGTGTTTTTTTTTCTTCCCCTCAGAAAAGGTATTTTAAGAATTGAAAGAATCCCCTGCTTACTCTGTTCTGACTAGGTGGAGTTCATTGCACAAATGGCTTTATGTGGATAATACATACAGTTCTTCCTTAACCTGTACCTTCCCCCTGTCTGTTCACTCTCTATCCCCTAATACTATCATGTTTCTACTAATATTATAGAAGCTAATTCAGATAACCTTTTATCAGTCAGAATGGAAGAAAGATCTGCTTCTTACATAAAAAGCAGCTTGTTTCACTTTTGGTGAAGGAAAATGGAATTGGAAAAAGGGAAGTGGAAGGGGAAGCGACATGGAGAAAAGAGGAGGGAATGAAGAGTTCCATTTTATGATTAGATGACTCTTCAGATTGGCCTTAATGGCAACAGAAAATAATGCAAAGCTATCTATCTCATAAAATGTCTGTTCATCAAGCTTTTGCAATGTATTTTAAATTCTAATATTGAAGTTCTCATCACCCATAGTAATTTACGTTCATACAGCATTTTTCATGAGATATCTAGCCTAGTTTAAGATGGGACAGAGTATATCAGTCTTCTCTAGTTATCCATCAAAGCTGATGTTGAATCAACAGTTTTCACACTAACTTCATTTGTTTTCACTGGCTGGGTAATAAACTATGACTTTAAACTATGACATATAACAATGTCAAGATCTAGAAGACTCTCCGTGAGAAAACTCTAAAATGCAATTAATGTACCAGCTAGAAGGGATTCATAGAATCATAGAATCATAGAATCATAAAATAGCCTGGGTTGAAAAGGACCACAATGATCATCCAGTTTCAAGCCCCCTGCTATGTGCAGGGTCACCAACCACCAGACCAGGCTGCCCAGAGCCACATCCAGCCTAGCCTTGAAGGCCTCCAGGGATGGGGCATCCACAACCTAAAACAAAGACTAAAACAAAGAATAAGATGGCATTTAAAAAAAAAAAGAAAAACGTGGCATTTTCCCCAAAAAACTGAAAAAACCATTTACATTCCTCAATCCCGAATTTGCGAGGAATTCTAGAAAAAGCGTTTTGGGCAAAAATGTGATACCATCCATTGTAGACTAGAGAAAGATAATGTGAATTGAAAAAAAAAGATGTTTAAATACTTGGAATCATGACTGGATTACATATCAGTTACAATAACACAAAAATCAAGATGTCATTGACATGGATAATTCATGACCACAGTTGCACACAACTGAAATACATTTGAGAGACTTCCCTGGTAGAACAATGGGGTTGTGTTTCTTGTTACAATAGACTGTCATAGTTATCTGTTAGGCATTTTTATTTGTGTACTTTTCCAAATCACTTTATAACGTTTAAATAAATAAATAAATAAATAAATAAAAACCTTCTCATAATCCTTTCATAACTCTGCAAGATTTATATGTTACCTTAACTTAAAGCGCAACAGATGGATTGCTAGCAGGAAACTGTCAGAAAGACAGTAAGAAAAGACGAAAACAAAAAATGGCACGAGTCCCTACATATACTCTGTGTTTGATCTACTGTACTACTCTTCTGCTATTCTCATGAATACTTATTCTCCCAGACAAGTGTATTCCTATTCAGTCAGGCAAGTATAAGGGCCCATAGAGATTCTGAAGTTATGAACACAGGAACTGTGCAACGCATTCACTGTAACATGCTCTAATTTTTACTATGATGGCTGTTACTGTGCTTTAGCTGAGTGAACTGAGATACATCCCTATGACCACATTTCTTTAATAATTATTTTATTTTCCATTTGTCCACCTTAAGATAATGTTTGTGTGTACCATGATGTAAGAACTTATCGTTGTCCCCAAAGTATAACCCAGGACATCTGAACAACTTTAGAGGCATAGATTTATTCTTTGTATACAGTTCAGATAAAGCATTTTGTTGAAGGTACTCATTCCATGGGAAATTAACGTACTTACTAATAAATAAATAAATAAACATCTTCTTTTCTATACTGTTATAAAATAACAGCAAGAAGTTGCTATTCTTATTAACCATTGAAATAGGTTATGAAGAAGAACACCATTCATTAAGAAAAAACTCAGATGTATAGGGAGACCATACAAGGTAACAGTGAGTAGCAGAAAGATGAGTCATTAAAAAAAAAATACCACACACTAGAGCTAACAGGAAGAATTTACAGAAAGAACAGACAACTTTTTAGAAGATTATATGTACAACTATAGACAGAGAACTTATTTTTAATTACCAGAAATGTAAAGGGAATCTTTTTGGTTTTTTAAAAGAATGAATAGTTTGCATGTTTGAAACTGGTGACAAAAGATTTTGCACACAGTGCAAACGTTTTAACTGCTTTAGAGGCTTGATGTCCCCATCAGCCATACAGAAGGTTTACAAATTAGGTTAGAGACAGTTTCTTCTTTCCTGGCACTGAGCGCCTGGATGCTTTGCAGGTATAAAGCCATACGGTGCTTGTGATAGCAGCTCCCACAATTGGGCAATTTGGGCAAAATCTCCATGACCCTTCACCCTTCCTGGCCGTGCTCACAAAAAGGGAGGCTGAGGCGGATCAGAGGCCCAGGTGACCAGGCAAGGAAAGGCCAGAAGCAGACCACAAGAGTGTGAAGCCAAAGCAAAAGGAGATGCAGAAAGTCGTGACTGATGTGCTCTGGCAGAGCCTCTTGATGGTGACTGGTGCCTCAGGAGAAAGCTGTGAGCCTGCAGAGCACGTTATGAAACACTCAAATGACAAAATCTCGGTTCCAACGAGGGCTCATTCTCCTCGTTTCCACCAAGCCAGCCAACTCCACCTTCCTGAGCCAGATCAGACGCCACCCCTCATCAGTGTGCCATTTTCCAAGAGGTAATCTATTTGCCAACTTCTATTTCTGTCAGATCAACCTGTTCCCTGAAGCATAATGAAAACTCCTTGCCAGATCAATTTGTTTCTGGAGTTCCCCAGTTGCCAGCTCCACTCTGAGTTATTTCATTTTGTCTGCATGTCAGAACCATTAGCCTGGCAAATGTTTAAACCTTGAATTATTGTCACAAAGGAAAGCAAAATGCCTGCCCTGCAGAGACAACACTCCAAGGGACGTGGAAACAAAAGTGAGAACTGGCAGTGGGTGTCGTCACATACACAGTGGGAAAGATGAAGGGTTTCTTGGCTTTCATGTCCAGCTGCGCAGGTTGCAAACTGCTGGTCCCTGTGGGGAGAGGAGGAAGCAAGACCAAACCTTCGGTGGGGACAATGCACCATGCAGACTTCATGCGGAGCCCTGGGAGGCACCTGCTCCCATTGTGGCCAAAACCTGCTGCTCAGCTGGCATGGCAATTAGCTGAGTACAGCACTAAATTCCTCAAGTGGGATTTATTTTTTCTTTTTTGGCCCCAGTGTGATATTTTGTACCACCAGAAAATGAGTGGCTAAGGCCAGTGTCCAAGAAGAGATGAGTCATGTTCAGTGGGCAGACAAAGGAAGCAGATCTGCAGTTTTGCAAGAGGACGGGCACCTCCGAGGAGAGAAGCACCGGGGTTTATGAAAGGCGGTGCTGAGTCATGAATGACAGCAAAGAGACAAAGGAGATTCGAGGTGAAATAGATTATACACAGAGAGGATTACAAGGAAAAAGCCTGTGTTTCCTATTATCTGTTCCATACTTCAGGGCTTCAAAGGAAATTATATGCTTTGCTTTCTCAAAACTGTGTGGCAGAAACTGTGTGTTCTCTGCACTTGGTTCACTCTTCGTGCTTTGCTATGAGCTAGGACAGTGCCGATCAGAGTTAGACAGCTCATAACACTATTCAGGATTTTTCCCTTAAGGAAAAAAAAAAAAAAAAAAAAAAAAAAAAAGAAAGCTGATGTAATTCCCCAGGGCTCCTCTCTGGCTCTCTGGCATTGCTATTGCATAGCTACACAGTCTCCCAGAGTAATTGTCTTGAATAACATCCCAGCTCCCAACAACTGAGGGTCCTTCTGACTGCTTTTCCTTGCACGTGTTTTCTGCTTTGTGTAAGGAATGAAAGGGGAAGAGTAAAATCAGAGGAATAAAAAAGGTGATGAAATTTTCAGTTCAGGCACAGGAGGTACATTCAGTACTGGATGTCAGGGGGAAATCTGAGAAAGCAGCTTTTGCATTCCAGACTGACTTTCCTACTGATGGGTTGAAACCCAAGTGGGAGGCAGCAATTGACAGGCTGCTGATCCTCCCAGGCTAAGACCCTTTCCAACTGGTATCAGATGTGTAGAGATAGGCTGGGTTCAGCTCCCCTGCCTCCCTCTCCAGGACACCAAGCTGCCTCTAATTGATTCTGAAAACCTGCTCCTTGATCACACCCACAGGTCTCATAAATGCACCACGGCTAAATTCATCCTGGCCTGAAGGCTGAAGGATCACATACATCTCCAAGCCCTTGTCTGAACTCCTCCAAACATGAGTCTGGAAAAAACAACAGTTCTGATTTATATAAGCAGAAGGAAAAAAAAAAAAAAAAAAAAAAAAAAGTAGGATCCATTTTAAAAGAGAAAATTCCCGTAAATCTGTGACCACTCATTTTAAAAAGCACCACCAAAGGAATCAAAGGCGATACTCAGATTCAAATGCAAATAACTGTTTCATGTACTAGTGGAGGAGACTCATTTTGCAGCACACTACAGAACAGATTGCTGCCTCCGTGTCTCTTTTTCCACCTGAAAGTAGGTCAACAATCCTTACAGCTTTGAAAAGAAGAAATGAGTAATGCTTGTTGAAAATGTGCAGGATTTAATTTCAGTCACGAACAGAAAGAAACATTCCTTTTACTTCTTGTATGTGAGAATTTGGTATATGGCAAGAAGTCAGGTACCATGGCACATGACGGGGTGTTCACATCAAGAGCCAGCTGCACCCCAACTTTTCATTACTCTGTCTCAGTGTGAATACAAGTGGACAAGTAAAGAGGAAACAGGAAAGATGGGCTAGGATAGCCTTGTAAACAAGGTGCTACTTCAGAAGAGAGACAGCAAAGTAGCCAAAGGATCTAATGATTCAGCGTATCCCACCATAACAATCCAGAATGGATGCTTACATCAACACAACAAAGCCCAAAGGGAAAATAACAATCACAGTTTTTTGGCTTCCATTGGAATAAATGTCCACCAAGGACACTATGTGTTTTATGGTACTAAGCCCAACAACTAAGAGAACCTGTATTTTCCCTACGATACACATATCTATCATTTAACAGGAATATAAACTTAATATACACACTTAACAGCAATGATCTGAGGTTTCTGTTTTCTTCTGTCAGGCAACTTCCAGTATCAAATGTGAAGCACTTACCTGTTACAGCATAGCAGTAACGTTTTTTTACAGAACTGAACATGTTAGAACATATATCAGTTCACACTTGCATATGCATGCACACAAACACAGTTTGATCCGTAACTGATGCCAACACATACTTTTCATCTTACTTTTCCTGATAAGCTACTGAGAATATTTTGCTGAAGCAGAGAGAGAACTTCTAGGACTCTGTTGTTCTGGCCTCCCCGCTTTTCTCCTCTGCACAGTATCCACTCAGAAAGATGAAAGATAAAGCTTACTTACATTTGAGCTTAGATAAGCAAGACTTCACATGCATTACTGAGGCAAACTGAATAATAAAATGTCAAACAATGCAGGATGGAAAACTGCATTTTGCTTAAACTGTACGATGAATTTTCAATGGCTGTTTGAAAAAGTATTTTATTACTCTGGTTGAGATTGCAAGCATAAGAAGTGTCCAGTGATTCTGGTGGATCCTTGTCAAATTGCAGCATGCTTTCCATTTGGATTTTCTCCATCATTAGGTCTTATTTTCCTGTCAGTTTGCCCATTTTATCATGAGCTTCGTTCAGATAACAGACTGGGAAACATACCTCCAGCAGCAAAATAAATCAAACAGTCTATAAAAATAAAAATATGTTTTAATGTTTTTTTCCTCAGAAGATTATTTATCAGAGTGTGTAAAATGAATGGCAGACTAATGATGGCCACTTCAGTTTTCTTCAGCACACAAACAAAAAAAAAAAAAGCTTTCCTTTTCTTTGTTTTCTTCTTTTAAAAGGTTGATACACTAGAAAGAACTACATTTGGGATTCCTTAAGTGTGTTAAACCAGTCCAACAAAAGCTAACTTGCCAAATAGAACCGTGATGTGACTCAGTGTTAAAGCTGCATAGCAAGATTTAAAAAGGGGAGAAACATTAATGTTCTTCTACCGGTGCCACTCTAACATTCAAAACAAATTCCAAAAGCTTTTAAATCACACTGATAAATTCAAACATGCTAAAGTGACCCTGTGTTAATTTACAGACATCATTATTGTTTAAGTAACAACCAGTTTACACCAAGCCTGAATTTTATAGCCCCCTTTATTTACTTCTGCTGAAAGACATCTCTCATTGTTCCAGGATCAGAATCACTGTATTAATCAGTGTGATTTTCTGAGATTGCTGGAATGGCATCAGATTAGGTCAGCGGAGAAAGTGGCCCTCTGCTGTGGGTAACATTTCTAATTTTACATCTCCAAGAAATACCACATCACTCACATCAGCCTGACTTTGACCCTTAGAATGAGCTTCCCAGCACACTCTTCCAGTGCCATTTCACACTGTTGTTTACTTCACAGTATCATCTGTTCCAGCATCTCCCAGGAGACCTGTCTGAATCTGTCGATTCCAGTCAGCATTTGAGAGACTTCAGCTTTTTTGTTTTGTGTTGTTTTGTATTTTTGTTTCATTTAGGGAACATTTAGGAGAGTTTCGGAAAAAAAGGTGATGCAAAGGTTCTGCTGCTGTGTATTGCCCCAAGGAAGGAAAGACATCCAAGTGGGCTCAGCACACCATTTCTTCTGCCAGGCCCTTCCATGATTATGTGAAGCTCACACTGCAGACAAGCTGGAGCAGGGTTCAGAGGTGCCAGTGCTGCACTGTGCAGCTGGCCAAAGGAGGGTGAGATGACATGTCCACAGCTGTGTGCCCAAACTGCCACCTGGACTACAGGCCTTGTGTCACCTGCTGAAGGAAGCGTGGGGCCTGCTACTAAAATCCCCAGATAACACAGGAGGGGGATTTCCCCCGTATCTATGCACCCTTGCATTCTGAACCAGAGGAGCATTCTGAACCAGAGGAGCATGGCCTTCTGCGCCTCAAGTTCAAATTTCTAAAGCACCTTCCCTCTTCCCCACCTCCTCCTCCTCCCAAAACCTTAAGAGGGAAATACCACAACATTCAAGCAGGGTGAAAATTAAACCTATCTAATGTGCATCCTTCTTGGTTTCAAACGAGACACCCCGGGCCATTTTTTGCAGTGTAAGAGAGCGACGATTGGGATGCAGAGATGCTACCTCCAGGCACAGAAACACACATTTCTTCTTCCATTTGGGAGCTGCAGGAGGCAGAAGGACTGCAGGACGGGGCAGGGGTGGCACAGTGCTCCGTGCCAGTGACCGGGGAGCTGCCCCACAGAACATGGCGGACACCACCCCTCCAGGCACCTCAGCCCGTCTCTGAGCCGGTTATTTTTATTATTTTATTTTATTTCACTTTATTTTATTTTACTTAAATTTTATTTATTTTCTTTTTCGGCCGTGAAGAGGAAACTCCGCCGTTACACAAGCGAGCAAACACACCCCGTGCTCGCCTCCTCACCGCACCCCTCCCCCACCTTGCTCTTCCCCTCCCCCTCGCTCTCCCCCACACCCGCGCCGCGCGGCCTCGCGGGGTCACGTGCCCCGCACCGCCCCCACCCGCCCCTCCTCCCGCCCGCAGGGTGGGGGAGGGGCGCGAACCTGCTCTTTGTTGCGGGGTCAACGCCGGCTGCCGCCGCGCCGGGCGATTACCAACAACCTTCGAAGAGACGCGCACTCGAGGCCCGCTTGGTGCTGTACGTGGGGCTTGAGCGGGCCTGGCCGGTGGTTTGAGCACACGGCTGGGGGCCGGTGGGGCTCCATTTTGTGCCCGGTGCTGGAACGGCCCCGGAGCGGGCGTCATGGCTGCCTCACACCTTCACAGCGGGGCACCGGGGCTGGCAGCTCAGATGAGGCTGCTTCCAAATGTCAACAACTGGGTGCATTGTTTCTGGCTCTTGGAGGGGAATGTGAATGTGATGAGGGGCCCTGTCCCCCTGCCTCCCAGAGCAGCAGTCATTTCCCCATGGGCCATGGGAAGAAGACAGCTCGGATGCTCAAGACGCCTTGCTCCCAATTGCCACCTTTGCCTGCAAGATGGAGCCCTTCCGCCTTTGTCCCCTTTCCAGGCATAGTGACCAAAAATAAAATAAACACCATCTCCCCTGCTCTCACATCACAAGGCCACCAGGCCTGTACAGCCTGGCTGGGCTTATTCCTGTCCCCCTCCCCCTCCCCCCCCCCCCGACCTCTGCTGCAATGGAAGGCGGGTGAAAAGGTCGGGGAGAACAATCAAAACACTGCCCTTGCCTGAATAGCAGCCACATAAACTTATCCACGGGAT
The DNA here is from genome assembly GCA_030625065.1 of Alectoris magna. Classification (NCBI taxonomy): domain Eukaryota; kingdom Metazoa; phylum Chordata; class Aves; order Galliformes; family Phasianidae; genus Alectoris; species Alectoris magna. The sequence goes on from CM060560.1 coordinate 71,410,005, forward strand.
TTAGAGCGGCCTTTTTATGGGGATTGCAGCCCCTCCAGAACAGCAGTGCTGGCTTTATGGGTTTGGGGGAGGGGAGGCAATGCTGGAGCCTCCTGAGCACAAAATGCCAGTCAGGAAAAACAGGAAGGCCCTGCAGCCTCAAGTGAGCTTCCTTAAAACTCATCAGTTGTGAGGTTATCTTCCTCAGTTTTCAGTAGTTTATAAGCTGTAATGTTGTCACCTGCAATGAGGATCAGGAGTGCAGGCCTGGCTCTCTGCTTGCACAAAACACCACTGCAGCTCCACCCAGGAATGAAATCAGTGCTAGTTTTCGCACTGAGGGTGTGTGAGAGCAAGCATTTCCGTATGTGTAAAATATTTTGATACATCAGTGGCTGTCTGGTAGTCACAGGTTCTACAGCTTCTTTGAAAGGCTTCTGCATAAGCACGTTTAGTTGGCCCGTCTAAATCTTTGTTCTTTTTTCCATTTTGGCAGGAAATACTGGGAATGAAACCCAAACGTTTATACACCTGCCCTACAACAGCTCCTTGGCACTGCCAGCTGCCCACACCCGCACATGGTCATCCCTTTGTACGGGTTTCCCACAGGGACACACCACGGCAGAACAACAGGGGGAGTGCGAGGGACAGGGAAACCGCCAGGCATCACTTCCCCATTGCACATGCTTGGGCTAGGGCCTGATCTACCAGTTGTGCCGGTTAGCATGGGGTAAAAAGCATACCTTCAAACCACCCGCCTATGTGGGCAAAAGGTTTTGTGAAACATACTAAAGCTTTGTAATTAAAATAGGCTAGAATGCACCAGTCTGTCACAGTGAATGCAATGTGGGCATACCAGGCACCAAAAATTCTTTACTTTTACACTGATAAGAGTTTGTCCGGCAGTTTGGGCACAGCAACCCTATACGACACTAAAAGCTTTGGGCAGAGTGGCTGGAAAGCTGTGTGGCAGAAAAGGATCTCGGCTGTGTTAGTTGACAGCCAACTGAACATGAGACAGCAGTGTGCCCAGGTGGCCAAGAAGACCAATGGCAACCTGGCTTGTATCAGAAATATTGTTGCCATCAGGAGCAAGAAAGTGATCATCCCTCTGAACTCAGCTCTGGTGAGGCCACACCTCATGTTAGGTGTTCAGTTTTTGGCCCTCACTACAAGAAAGACATTGATGCCCTGGAACGTGTCCAAAGCAAAAGTCAATGAAGATGATGAAGGGTCTGGAGCACAAGTCTTCTGGGGAGCAGCTGCGGGAACTAGACTCTTCAGTCCAGAGAAGAGGAGGCTCTGGGAAGATATTATCCCTTTCTACAACTGCCTGAAAGGAGGTTGTAGTGAGGTGGGAGTCGGTCTCTGCTCCCAGGTAACTGCAATATGACTAGAGGTAATGACCTTAAGTTGCGCCAGGAGAGGTTCAGGATGGATACTGGGAAAAATTTCTTCTTTGAAAGAGCAGTGAGGTGTTGTAACAGGCTGCCCAGTGAGTTGACGGAGTCACCATCCCTGGAAGAGTTCAAAAAACATGTAGATGTGGCACTGAGGCACATGGTTAGTGGGCATGGTAATGATGAGTTGACAGTTGTACTTGTTGATTGTAGAGAACTTTTCCAGCCTGAATGATTCTATGATTCTATCATTCTGTACTTCTATATTGGCATGGCAAACACAGTTCTGAAGTACTGCTATTTCCCTTTTGATGGAGGGGATTGCCTGGATGAGGGAATTACTGCTAGAAATGAAGTCAAGTAAGCAGAAACCATGCTTAGATAATTAAAAAGTTCTGAAGCTGAGGATCTTTTAGCTAAAGCTGAACATGCAATAGAAAATATTTGATTACATTAGAATTTTAAAGACTCCTTAGTGTAAATAAATACCTTAGTGTAGATGCAGCTCACACTTACAGTATGAATTGTAACACATATATTTCTGGTTTTAGATAAGTTTGTTCTTAAAAAGAAACTGAATACTTTGTTTATCTGTAGTAAGAGATCCTGAAATAATAGAGACTAGTATTCTTAGTAACTTTTTCATAGTATGGATACGCAAATTGTTGCTATCTGCTTTTTGTTGTTATGACACATTGCATTAGAAAGTGTGGCTACATTTGTGCACAAAAGGTTGTTACGGATAAAGCATTCCTCATAAATACAGATAAACATGCCCAGAAAAGAGTGCCAGCCTCAGTACCATTCTGAAAAAGCATTCGAATCCTGCAATTAGCCATTACATTTCTGAGGGTGGCTGAAAACTTCAAGCAGTTTCATCTGCAGCCTCTGGCTGTCTCTATTTCTGGAGAAAAGAGAAAGTGTGCTTGGTGGGAATGCTCTGAGGAAGTGGCATGCTGCTGACAGCAGCAGCGGAGCTGCTGTAGGGCACACCACTGGCTACAGAGACACAGAAGCCCTTGCAACTGACCAAGGGTTGGGAGCAGAGCTGTGACCCAGGAGCAGACAGACCCCGAGTTGATTTGGGGGAATTTCCACAAGGAAGTGGTCAAATCCTAAATGAGTGCTTCGGTCACCAAGCCCCGCTGTTGGCCTTATTTACAGACCAGGATGTCTGAGTGCAGGCTGAACTCTCATTGTTCTCATTCCCGAGTTTGAAAAGAGGTATTGTCCTACTTGCCGTGAAAAGAATATAATAATTTTAACATGAGAGGCAGTCATCTCTCTTCAGAAGGTAGTAAAATAGTGCCTGTCTGTATGCAATGGTAGTGCAGTGTAGCTCAGCTGGGCACAAGAAGGGCAATTTACCAGAATCAGTGTTGCTGCTGCTCATCCTCAACTGGAAGGAAAATGGTCTGTCCTCTCAACTGTTGCTATGGGAACTTTTCCAGAGTTCTTGCAACTCCTCTTTTAGGGCTGCTGGAACAATGAAGGATATTGAGCAAAGAACATTAACCGTTCTCCGAAGCGTTTCAGTAAATACCAAGTTTTATTTAAAGCTGCATCTCCATGAGTCCTGGCCAGCTCTTGTATAATTGGTGCTGCAGCAAAAATGGTGTCTTTCCAAGAATGCTGCTGAAGCTCCCCACAGCTCTGCTGCTCATCCGTTTGTGTCGCCTACTGAGTTACATTCTGCCTTGTGGTAAAGCAAATTCCATGTGTGTTTCCTCATGACGGTGCAATTAATTTATTTACTCAAGCAATTCACCGAAACATTAGAATAGAAAGGCATATGGTGTGAACTGGTTGCACAAGTCAGAGTCAATTTGTTACTTCCAGCAGTGGTAGCTTATTATATTTGATACCTTTCAATTGATTTGCTTTTGTTCCCAATTCTGATCTTTAAAGCAATAAGCTTAAGGAACTCTGATTTTAAGCATACACATTTATTCTGTAATGGCACAGTCAATTTCTTGATGCAGCTTTTCCTTTATTCATGGCATCTATCCGGACAAAAGGTGCTTCTTTTCCAAATAGGAATCTCAGATTTAAATCAGGATTTTCTTGCTTGTTTGTTTTTATTCTGGGGGGGGGGGGGGGGGAGGAGGGGCCGGGGGAATCCTAAATCTGCCACATACAACAAGTCTGCAAGGATTTTATGATTGTTTCTTTTCTAATAGTGTACCTACAATTTTATGCAACATGAGCATTCTTAGTGACATTGTCACAGTTACTTCTTGCACTGGAATAGATTAAATTTTCACTGTTAGATTTCAGCAGTAGGTTTTTGTATTCAGTTTTGAGCTTTCCCCTTAAAAATGCTTTCTGCTCTTCAAAAATGGAGAAAAAAAGGATTAATTCATGACATAGGCAGTAAAAGGAAACCATAAGTGAGAAGTATTGAATGTGAAATTATGCTGTTGCTAACCGCAATTTCAGAAGTGCTGGTGTGAAAAAAAGAAAGAATCCACATTACCAGAACAAAACTGTGTATGACTCTTTAAAAAGAAAAAAGAAGGAAAAAAAAAGAGAAAAAAAAAGAAAAAAAAGAAAAGAAAAAAAAAAAAAGCATGGTAAAATGGAAAGGTCTGTACTATTACCTTTTTTATGAGTTTGAGCTTTAAGGTGGACTGCGTAGATTTATGCCGTGAATATATGAGAATACACTGTTACCAGCTGCTGGGCTACTGTCTTCAAGGCTGGTGGAAAGGGCTGCTGTGAAGATTATATCCCTCAGCAGAAGTTTGCATAGGTGCGCATGTTGTATTATTCCTTGGCTTTCTGCCACTCAAATTCATGCAGAGAAGGAACATCAGGAGGCCTTTTCCTCCCATCGTTGCAGAGCAAAAGGGTCCTTCTCTGAACAACGCCCGCCGGTGCTGAAGCGGGGAGCAGGACACCTGATTGCATCGCATTGGCACAATCCTACTCAGAGGGAAATTAAAACTGAGGTTCATAAGGAGATCTGCTGGAGATCAATGGGCTGAGGGTTGCTGTTGTGCAGAGAGTGGTGCCTAATGGCATTCTGCTTCAGAGCTCCCACGACTGGGGAAACAATGTGCCCATTGCCACGACTGCTTAAGGTGGCCAAGTTACTCCCCCGCTGTTCCATGCAAGTGATGCATATTTTAATCAAGCTTCTCTACGGTGTTCATAAGCATAATCAAGAATTTCTTTCCTATACTCAGTGCTGCTGCCTCTCATGGATCCTCATCTCTGGCACCCTCCATTTGTTTTCCCACACTGAGGGGTACATTGAGCACTAACGACACACACCAGTAATTATACAAGGGGATAGTATGAGGTAATATATGACTGCCTCTCTGCTTGACCATTATAGGTTCAGAGCAAGAAAGCAGAAACCGCCAGGCCCTCGAAGGGGACTGAGGTCAGGTCACAACTAGCTCCGAGAGGCAGAGGAATGAGAAAATGAAACTCGATTCACAGATTCAACTCAGCTGCACATATGTTCTGTCAAAGACAAACAACTCTGTGCCAGTGTAGAATATCAGGCTGACTGCTTCTGCTCGCAGGATTTGGCTGAAACAAAAATTAATCTATCTGTCTGCTGGTGGGGCACAGTGTGAATGCCCCGTGCAGCTGAGGTCTGAAGAAACCCAGTCTTGCATCACTGTCATTGCTATTGCAAAGTCATGCAGCAAACAAGGCCTCACATTCCTCCTTCTGAAGTTTAACTTCTATGAATATGGATTTTCCAGAATGAAGGGGCAGGAGAGGTAGGAGTGATTTCAGAGAGCCATGCTGATTTCCAGAGCTTGGCTCTCTGCAGCCAACCTCACCAGCAAAAGTCCCAAGAACTGCAGTAGAAAGTAAATTTAACCACTGCTAAGTGTCTTTGGAAATCACATTTAGGCTCCCACTTAGTTGCTATCCGTAATGATAGCAGCTGCTTGCATTTTTATTTCTTGTTGCCAACTGTTCCTTTGGTCACTTTGCATGCTACTCTTTTTACCGGCAGTAAGAGCTTTCTACCTCATCTGATGCTATTCTTCACCTTTTCTGGCTTTCATAACAATGGATTCCACTTACACAAGTTCATCACATTTTTTAGAGTTCATTTATATTTATTTTTACTGGATTTTTTTTCATCTCCGTTCAAAGAAAATTTTGAAATACATTCAAAATGTAAATGGAGCTCAGATTTCAATTGGAAAATGTGCTTGGAAGTGTAGACACACTCTCAGAATGGCATTTGAAATGGCAGTAACTTAAAAAAAAACCCGTTTTATAAATTCTGGAAAAATAAAAAATGTAGATTTTCCACAAAGTTCACACTAAACACGTTGTGCTATCCAGCTGTTGAAGGCATACCTAGCATCCCTACAGTATTTTTCATACCATAATTCTGTTTCTAGAAGTAAGGTACACTGAATTCTGTTTTCACATTTTACCCAGGTTAGAGAAACTGCTTACTCTTAGGGCATGGAGTCCAAGAATAGCTCAAATTACTTGTATTTCTTCTCTCTTAGTACTTTGAGTCAGCAAAACAGAAAATGTCAAGGGATTGTTGAGGTGTGCTCCAGGTAGAAACAAATTGGTAGAAACAAACTTTCATCTATTCTGTGCATTAAGTAATCTCTCCTGGGTTCAGGACACACTTCTAAAACTGAAGGACATTTCAGATATTCTGATAAAGGAGAAACTTCAGTTCTGAGAGCAAACCAATTCATGGGCAGGCAAGATGTGTTTTAAAAGGAAATGCACTGGGGAAAATTTTCCCTCAACTACCAGACTCTGCATTAACTCAACTTACATTTGCAATGAGAAGTTTTTTAGAATGATCTAAGTACACAAGGGATTACCAGGCAAAGCAGCTTTTCCAAATGAATCTGGACTTTGGGGTTACAGGGTACTGTAGATCTCACAGGAAAAAAAAAAAAAAAAAAAGGTTTAAATTGTAGCTTTAGGTCAGATTTATGCAGGTACATTTGTTACCTCAAAATTACCATGAAGTCTGTCTAACACAGGCAAATAGTGACAGATTTGCAGTGGACTGAGATCGTAACTTGGCTTCTGGTCTTCTATTTAGAATGACACTGAGGTTTGCTTTGAGTAAGAAGAGATGAGAAGTTATTAACCAGAACAAAATATGATCAACAACAACAATAACCATAATAATAATTACTATTCTTATCAGGAAAAAGAAACGTTTACAGTGCCCACAGCTCTGGTATTTAAATGATGAAGTCATATTTCTGCATGTGAATAAGATTTTACAAAAATATGTAAACATTGTGCAGACTTTTCTGTCAGTCCTGTAGGCCAAAGGACTGATAGAGAACAGCCATCCAAAATCTGTAGTTGATACCATTTTTTAAACAATTCTATGTTTGAGTAGATGGCAGTATCTCAACTGGCTCAAAGGCAAATCTCTTAGAGATTGTGAATGCTACACTGGCATCTGTCTCATCCCCTTGCAGCCGTGCCTAAACTTAGAAAGGTTCAGGACTTCAGTATGTCCTGTTGAACACCTTAAGCATCCCCACGCCCACCCCGTTGTCTTCTGATTGATTCTCACTCCTAAGCCTTTAGCGATTCTTGAATAATTATTCTTGTTTATTTAGTTCTTAAATAATTATTTTTGCCTATGTATGTCCTGAGACCCATCACCTGAGAGCTGTTGTGGACCCCTTGGGGAACTGAGTTGTAGAATCACTGGGGTGCATCTAAACTCAAGTGCAGATACCTGCCATATGATATGAAACACAGCCCTCCCCTGCCAAAAATCCAGACCAATGGATATGTTAGACAACTCCATGACTGTCTCCCCAGCAACAAATCACAATTTTTGTGGCATGGGGATAATTTGAATAAATATTACGAGGAATTCAAGTGTTCTGGGATTAGCCTTTGTGATTTAACTTTGAGAGCCATATAAGACTTTGACAGCTTAAACATGGAATGGAACGCTTCTTGTCCTTTCTCTTTCTTACCTACCCAGTAAAGCTATTACAGAGCCCTGGAGAGACTCATACGCAAAGGCAAGGGAACGACCTATAAATCCAGATGTTTCTTTCAGATATTATGTCTAGCTATCTGAGAGCTACTCTAGCTGATAAGTTAAATTTGCTTCTACTGCGCTTGCATAGCATTCAGCACATATTTGCCTACATAATGATGATGTTCAGGAGGCCTCAAATGATCCTTCTTATAAGATTTCGGTCATATAAACACCTTCTAAAATCATTTATCTCAAGAAACCTCTGTTCCCGTATGCACTTTGCAACTGTGTGAAAAAATGCATACAGTTGTTGCAATGTAAAGTCCCATCTCAAAATTCAGTCTTCTGAAGTTATCTTATATGAAGTAATAAGAGCAGGAATAACCTGTAGAGTGACATATATGAGGTGAGGATGAAGCACACATCACTAGAAGTACTTACCCCCCAGCCTTAGCTTTGTTGGCCCTCTAGTTTTTTGTTTCCTTTCTTGTAGAAGGGAGTTGCTCCCTCTCAGTTGGCTACATCTGTCTCTGGTCTCTGTCCTTCTGCATGAACATTTAGCCCAGATATGTCTGTTCCTATATATGGTAATGCAGTTGTGAATCTTCTGGGAGTTGACTGACATAAGTGTGGGATGTGGGGTTCCTAGTGCAGTGAGTGGAGAACTACAACTGAAGTGGTGAAATAAATTCACCTATGACAATTCAGCCCACAACAACAGTTTAAATGTTCTTATTCAGAAGCCTGTAGTATGAGGACTCAATTTGTTGAAAGTTCACTTGTTTCTTTAGAAACACCCTTATTTGCAGCAAGGTTTTCTTCAAACAGTTCAGATCAGATTATCTTTATTCCGTCTCACCAAAATGCCACAAGTTGTTTACAACGTTTCTTGAGGAAGGGAAGGGCAGCTGTTCCCCCAAATACCTACCTTAATTACATGGTTTCTTAGCTGCAGCACTGCTGCTCGTAGTTCAGTGGTTGCATAAACTCCCCAGTGAGAAATCTGAACAATATTTAATTAGCTTTGTCCTGCTGCGTGATACTTCAAACACCCTGTTTACCCAATTAAGACAAAGGTTACATGATCTTATAGTTAGTGAGTACCTCCATGTACTGAGACTTGCAGCTGGAAACCGCAAATGTAAAATGTACATCTCTCTTTGTAACTCTTAATTGCGCTATGCCTAAATAACACAAAACAGATACAGAATAAAAGAACAAGGAATCCTTTTCAAAACTCTTGGTTAAAACATCTGCATGATACAAAGAAGGCTCAGCTCATAATAGGGTTCAGGTCCGTGGCATGTTCTGTCACAAGAAAATAAGACAATGAACATTTCAGACGGTTTTTTGATCTCCAATGATATGCGCAAGGAAAGAATCTTCAAATAAATGCATTCTCCAGCACAAAGAATGTAAGACTACTATATGTGAAATGTACCTGAGATGCAGATCTTACTAGAAGACAGAAAGGGAGGAAGGAACTGCTTAGCGTTCGTACAACCATTCTCTGCTTGTTCCAATAAGAACGTTTTTGTCCTGAGTACAGAGTACATCCAATTAACACAACACACATTTTACTAACACTTTTATTTCATTTCGCTAACTGTGAAAGAATTATCTCACTTATTTACAAGACAGCACTGAAAATACCTCTTTCAGTTTGGAGATCTTCTCATCCAGAAAGAAAATCACAACACATTGCACTGTTTCATGGAGCATCACAAACTGCAGTGCTGTTCTTTGGACTCAGGTGGAGTCTACTGCAGTATATGTAGTGTTTCTTAAGGGAAGGCATTGCTTCAGCCTGCATCTTGCTATTATTTTTCCAACTGTGAGCTTCTGCTACCCTCACAAAAATCTGAAAAGTCTTTAAGGCCTATTTCAGTGTTTTGTAGTATCATTAAAATATGATCTTCATTTTCTTAAACTGCTTTGAAAGGAATTTAAAAAAGGAAAATTTGGGGAAAAAAAAAAAAAAAAAACAGGACAATCTGGATCAGTTTGATTTTCTAATAGAAAATAAGGGGGAAAAAAAATCACTGAATTGTGAATGTCCATTTTACATCAGAAAAGCTATTTCTAGGCAATTCTAGTGGTAACATGCATGTTGAAATCAATAACATGAGTTGTTTGGGTTTTTTTCAGATCACAGCAGTAAGTACTTGTATATGGAACATTTCAAAGGAAAATACTGGTCCTTCAAATGAAATGCATGGGATGTTTTTCCTGCATATTTAAAAAGAAATCATGTAAGTTGGTTTCAGAATTATATTATGAATGAGGAGTATTTCAAAAACTGTAGTTTTTACTCATTTTTTTTTAGGGTTTTACTTATCAGAAGATATCTCTGATATTAATCTTGACTTTCCGAAAAGTTTCCTTCACGTAAATGTGCATTATTAGTTGTGCTTCATCCTAGAAGTCAGTCTTCTCTAGTGCTGGGGAACTGATGTGTTTGTGTATAGATGCTTATATAGGTGAGTGGCTGTGAGCACAGTAATCCCCTGCCCAGTCACACTGATTGAAGTCACTTCCACTAGGTGACAAGGCAGCAAAAACTTAGGTGCTGCTATGTCTGTAAGCAACACAAACATATTGCCATATCCTGTGTTTTCCAAGTTTTTGATCATACTGCTGTCTGTCTTCGGAATTACTCCTTAACAAAGTTACAAGCAGTCTGGCAGCATTGGAAAGACTGGGAGAAGTAGCTAAGCAATGTGGGTGAAGTTTTTTTGGGGAGAGTCACTGTCACTAGCATTTCTGGTCTGCCGAAATTGTTTTCCTGAAATTTACATTTTGATGAGATACTTAAAACTATCTCTACTAGGTGGATCTAATGCCTGTGATGTATGTAAGGACTGATGACTAAAACTAAAGAGGATGCAGTAATACCTACTTTCCAGCAAGTCTCCGACATGAAGAAAAGCCATCCTGATTATAAAATATTGTCCATTCTAAGAATCCAAATGTAAGTACTTTTTGAAGATTTTCATAAGCCTTGCTTTCTGTAATTTCATATCTAAAACTTAATTGCCTAATAAATTACACCAAAAATGTATTTAAAAGAGGATTAAAAGATAGATAGAATGTATATTATAGATAAAGTGATTAGTAGATCTCAGATAGCAGGAAATGAACCAAAATCACACTGGCAATAGCTTTTTCAACCTCAAGCAAAAGCCTACCCAGAAACTTGTAGGAGTGATATTCACCACTCAGTCAGTTGGAGCTAAATTCAGGAAGAGCTGTTATGCAACCAGTTTCCCTTTTAGACATCCGAGCCTGATATTTATGCAGAGCTAGTGGTAAAAATCTCCAGGCTCAACTGCTGTTTAAATTGCCTTGGCACATACGACTACATCCATACTAATAGCTTTAGCTGTGCCAGGGAAAGTTCCCAGGCACTGGAACTTAAACTGTTTACTCTCTTGCATCGTCAGAGTGGTCTTTGGCTTGTTTTGAGTCCACCATCCCTGTCTCTGCAGTAGTTCAGGACTGAAAAAAACAGAGAACATTTCCACATGACTATACTGATGTGGATATACTCCTTGGTGGCTAAAACAGTTTAATGGTATGAGCTTGAAGATGGCCACAGAATAAAAGGATGGTTGAAGGAACATTTAACCTTTTATGGCATAGGTGTACGGAAGGGAAATTGTCTTATAAACATCACATACATTTCTGCATTGATGCATATGCAGATTTTCATCGAGTTCATGACAATGTTCATAAACTGGTAGACTGATCTGTTGAAGAGAAGCATTCCTCAACCCTCTATCAGATATTTCACCAGAATTTGTGCCCAGGAAGGGAATAGAATTGAGTCTTCATGCGTGTAATGCATGCAGTGTGGTCCAAAGATTCCTGGTCATGTCAAAGAACTGGTTGTTAGATGAAGGGATGTCAGGCCTCCAACTAACTAGTTTAGTTTATTATCACAGCACAAAACATGGTAGTGAAAAATAAGGCCTAAATATACTCATATGTATAGCCAAGGCAAAGGAAAAACTTATTTCTCGCAGCTCAGAGGATCCACACACACAGACCATCTCTTCTCTAAAACAAAGTGGTCTTTTACTTCCATTTTGAATACCGAAACCACATTAGTTACATGAATAAATTGCCTTCCTTTCAAAAATGTTGAGTGCTCTTGAATCCCACTGCAGTCATGTTCCCACATATTAAAAATGCTAGGCTGGAAAAAATTCTAAGCACTGTTTAGTAGACAAAAGCCTAAAGGTTTTGTTTACAGACTCTTTCACAGAAGAATAATCAAGCTCTTTGGAGAGCTGTTACTCCACTTACTTGCTAGCCTTATTTTGACAGCCTTTGCTAGTCTGCCCTACTTTGAAAAGGGTAGGTTGATGTGAAAGCCAAAAAAGTGAAATCATATTTGCTGTCAAAAAAATAAGTGTGCTTTAAGCTTTCATCTGCCACTAGCAAGTAATCAAATATGGCAGTGGTAGCAGCCCTTGTAGTTAACCCAGTATATGTTCATTAAACGGCAGGGGGTACCCAGAGTGTTTATTTCAGTAAAAACAATTAAGCATATATATACATAGATATATATATTCCAGTGTTAATGATTCCCTGTTGACAGAACTGAAAAGGGAGTGCTTCTTGAGTTTCCAAGAGTGATTATTAAAGAGAAATGACTGTCAGTCTTCTAATTTGGGTGAATGCCAAGCAGACCAAAGGTGACAGAATAGGAGAAAAAAAGAAAAGAAAGAATACTCAGGGCTCATTATCAACATACTCTTTCTGTTTTATTTTTTTACATTGTCAGAAATGAGCTTCACAGTTTTCCCTTTGTTATGAAACCAGCGACCGTAACACGATACATTTTCCATTACATCACAGTGCTTTTACACGTAAGCCTGAGATGATTTCTTCCTAATTTCTTTCTTGGAATAATTCATCATTTTCTTTATAAAATATTACCTCTTATACTGCTGTTTCCCAAGCTTGTCCCCCATCTGTGGAGGATTTTGTTCACACTCAAGCTAGCTGTTTCTGAAAAAACAATGAGAATTTTCAGGCTCTCCAAGGCTGTAGAGAAAGAAAAGCTGTCATGGTGCCAGCACACCATATTCTCTGCAGCCATGGTTGTTAGGACTCAGACTACGAATTGGTTGCAGAAGAGATAAAAAGGCCACACTCTCGACATTGTTCTACAGAGGAAAAATAAGTGAATAAATACATTCATGACCCTGCAAAGGTGTGGTGCAGTTACAGGTTGGCTCATCCTGTTATTCAGAGTTAGTAAATGTTCATATGCTGTCTTTCATATTCCTACAGACTGAGTTCTGCTGGCTCATCACGATTGTTATCTCTACTGGAAAGCAAGCAAACCTCTCATCTGTATGAGATTTGATGTGACATTCTGCATTTTAGCCAATTCCAGCTGGCTGCTCCAAAAAGGCAGCCAATGTTTCATAGGTACCACAGCTATTTCTCCTTCTTCAGTCCCCTGAAGTAGTAGCATGGGACTGTACATTAAGCTGTGAGGTAAGGAACCATAAATGCATATTCTATTATATAGAGATTTTTTTACCACTTCTTTTACTGGCTTTGTAGTAATCCAAAGATAACCTGCAAAGATAACCTGACAAAAGATTCCTTCTCCTTCACCTTTACTGACAATCTCCTGTCTATTTATCCCCTGCTGTATTTCTCTGGACTTCATAATCTGTTTTAGAGCCTAAATTATCAAACCTCAGCCATACAAACATAATTCCTCTCTGCCTTATTCATTCCTATTTTAAAAAGGAGTTAGTTTATGTATGATCATTTAAGGAAGAAATGGAAGGCAATGCAGAATAGAAATCCTCTGGCAGCATGAATTTCAACTGCAATCTCTTTATTTCTGTAGAAATACGGCTGAGGATGAGCTTTCTGGTAGATAATGTTCATTCAGCCCTTGAAGTGAATATATAAGGCATATCTGCTATGATCACATTACCATGCTGTGACTGTGCCATAACCCTTACAGGAGTCCAAAATACATTCAGGAATATACTCTCCATTGACTATTGTCTAAAAGAAAAGTTGGAGTAAATCTGAAGACAAATGGACATATGATAGCTAGGTGAAGACACAATATCAAAACAGATTGTTTCCATAGTATGGTCACAAGCCGCCATCAGTTAAAAAGTAAAATATGTACAATTCACAATAAGCTACTAGTCTTTTTGATCATGGATGAAAAGTTGTGACTGGCATGTATCATTTATTATACATATAATTTTTAAAAATCTGGTTCATTCAATTCATATAGAACAAAATGTAACTGATAATATAAAATATTACAACCTCTATATTAAACTGTTTTCTTAATTAATAGAAATTGTTCTAGTTTTTGCCATTGTCATACATTTTCCGTTGATGCTGATGTTGCTGAATCAGCTCAAGGGATGATTATAGCTGTATGTGTGAGATCATGCAGAAGAGGGGACAGCCCTATCCTTCAAAACATTCCGTTTCACAGAACAGCCTTAGCTGGGAATTTTGCTGCTGAATCACTAAGAGCTCAAAGCTGAGGAAGGTTCATTTTGACGGGTTTTATACTGGGAATGACGCATCCAGCTGTTATGTAGCCATTCTTCACTGAAGATCGTAACAGTAATAAATAGTTTTGCCTCACTTCATCTCCCTGAAGAGCTGGTAAGCTTCCATGAGGCTGCAGCATCCATTGACTGGGGCAGTGCAAACAGGTGAGACAGGTATGATTCTTTGTCACCATTTCCTGCTATTCCCACTGCTACCTGGTATATGTCCTCCCAAGTGAGAGCTGTGTTGCCATATGGTTTTATTTTGCCAAAAGGAAATCTGCCAAACGTACCCCACCTTAAGATAATAATTTACTCACTGCTAGTCATCTCTTCAAGGCTGATGTAACAGAGATGTAGAAAGCCATTACCCTGTTGGTGAAAAGAGCCTCGTTGCTTGCAAGTTTCCAGTTAAGTTTGAATTGAGTCGTGAAAAGGCTAGAGTCATTCTGCGATTTGGCTGAGAGAGGAATCTACTAATGCCTTGAACCACTCCACTAAGGCTTTTATTGCTCTGGTACTGTCATAATTAACTCCAATATTTTCAGTCTGGAAATTAAAATCTAAGTTTTTACAGTGTATTGGTTCCTTGCTTCAAAACAGTGCCTCCTGTTTATTTCCATGGAAACTACAACAGATACAAAGAGCACAATAGCAATTTTTGATAGAGCAAATTCTCAGGCCCAAAACACTGTTTTTCAGCACAGTCACCACTATTGGCTTTGCACGATCGCCAGTGATGAACAAGAGCCTGCATGCCATACTCATACCAGTCTGTACCAGTGGGGGTGACACATTGTCATTGTCACCACTGCTGAAACACACCACTTGACTGTGCTCACATCCACTGTTTGGTCCCCATAAATGTTCAGCAAGCATGAGTGGATGTCAGTGGGTGCTGTTTTTTAGCACAAAGGAATTCAGTGACACACTTTTGCCTAATTTGCATTTCCACATTAGATGCCATTTTGTCAGACTGCTGCTCTACTACCATCTGTCATACAGCAGCAAAATGTAATGGAATATTGGTGGGAAGGTTCAACCTCTTGCTGTACCACCAACATCCATCTCTGATGTTGTGAGCCAACATAATAAAACAGGAGGCATTACTTTTGGAGCAGGCCTCATAGAATGAAGTTTCAGAGGTAAAGATCTAAATTGAAAGTATATTAGTGTGTTGTGGCTGTTCACTTATTCTTCTCTGGGTACTTGCTGTAGGCTGTTTTCTCTGGACACTCTGAAATTCTAATCTGAGCTACTCTGCCCATTCCCACGTTCATTTGTACCCTCAGCTTTAAAGTGAGCCCATACCTGTCAGCATGTCTTACTGTGAGTGCTGCAACATCTCTGCAGGGAGACAATGTCCATCTCTGGTGCCCATCCGCTTTTTTCACAGGGGTGGTTTGTTGATCAGGCTCCACTTATAATGTATGCCTGTGCTTCTGTATGGAAGCACTCTGTTTAGTTTAGAATTTGTAGAATTTGCTCATGAATTGTCAGAGTATGTGCAGTCCAAAATGGTAATAAAGGGAGTCTCTATTAACAAGAAATTGAGATTCTGAATTTCCAGTTTTTCATTTCCTCTTCAGAGACTCACGATTGAGAGGAGAGGCATTTGCAGTGGCAATAACCATATTAACTAAATTATTATTACAATAACAAACTTTCAGATTCATAGTTTATGCTCTTCCTCTAGTTTACTCTGCCATTTAGCATTCTAGCTCTATTCTTATTTTTTATAGGCCCTATAATTAAGATCAATTTTAAGGAAATAATTTCTTAGTTCCCAACTAGGCTGTGACATTTGGTTATTAGAAGGAGGCCTATCTGTAGATAACCATCTCGTGGTCTAAGAGGCAACTTTGCACCAGTCCTTAAGGCACCCAGACTGCCCTACTTCTTAGACAGCTTGATTTACTGAGTCTCATACTTTCCTAAGGTGTGGGGTTTTTTTCCCCTTTTTGCTTTATTCTTTTATATTGTGTCAATCATAGCATGGTGCCAAAAACTGACCTGAAAATTAAACAAACAGAGAAACTTCAAAATGTTTTGAGTCTGACTGTGGAGACTTTCCTACGCAGGGCTATGCTGCAGTAAGGAAACTCTTCAAAGTGTGCTCTGTTTTTGCTCTCCTCTAGTGCTGAGTGTTAAACGTTTCTTTTTTCTTTTTCTTCTTCTTCTTTTTTTTCTTTTTCCCTTTCCCTGTGCTGTATCATTAGTGCCAACTCTGTTTGATCCACTAAAAAGCAAATTTCCTGCTTCTGCCTAAAATGCACTTGAGAACCTTTTTACTAGAGCCAATAAGAGCACTCTTGCATTAAGGAGGGAGAGAGAGGGGAAGCAGAATAAGAATGTTATCTGTTCTTTTATATAGCTTTTTCATATACAAAATAGAGCAAACCAAAGCATTATATATACCAGGAGTTATTATTGCAAGCTCCTCCCACTGTGCTTCCCCAAAGGTCACAGCTCAGAGCTGAAAGCTATGCAGAATCTAATGCTAAAATTCTTCCCTGTGTGCTCTTTGCTTTTAAGAAGTGGTCTTAAAAGCAAAACCCTCTGAAGTTGGGCCATCTAAGACAATGATGTAAAGTATAGTTTTGTTTTTCTCTCTCTGTTAAGAAGCACTGCTCAGTTCACATAAAGACTAGGGGACACTTGCTTTGCTGATGTTCTCCTTGGTTTCATGGTATAATTCTCTCCAGTCTTCCACATTTTGGACTCTCTTTTAAAAGTATGTCCATGATATTTGAGTGCTTGAACATTGTAGTTGACTTCTGTTATACAGTGGTACCTCAGTATGGCTTCACGCTTCCTGTGCATTTATGGAGAGTAAAAGTCATCTTCCACTTTGAAGTGATGTGCTGTAGAGGAAAGGACAGAGTAGGTGAGGTTTATCACATTTAACACTAAGTGTCCACTCCTGAGCTAGTCACCACAGACTTTCTTTAACATCAGTGAACAGGTAGATTCAGTTCTAGACTGTGGTATAATATCTACACAAGCATGAGGTGATTCACACTCTAAAAATAATAGTAATTCTAACCATAATGGAAATCATACAGTGGCCCGATCGTATCTTCAGCCAAATGAATCTCACCCACAGTGTCCAGTTCCTTACTGCATAAGATT
Source organism: Alectoris magna (assembly GCA_030625065.1). NCBI lineage: Eukaryota > Metazoa > Chordata > Aves > Galliformes > Phasianidae > Alectoris > Alectoris magna. The sequence continues at coordinate 71,427,029 of CM060560.1, forward strand.
TATACTGATATAATTGTTAGTTGAGTAAAATTTTTTTGTTCTTCAAGAGTCACGACATCAGGAAGCAACAAGTGCAATTGCAGGAGAGACATGTTTATGTGGTTGTTCTGTTTCTGCCACCTAAGCCTAGTGGGAGCTAACTCAACTACCTGTGTAGTGCTGCACAGTACAGCACCAGCATTGTCTTTTATTATAGAACACACATAACGCTGTCCACCATTTCACATGTTAAGATTTTATTTTTAATTTTTGCCAAAAACATTGATTTGAACAATAGTTAAATATTCTCAGTAAGTTTCACCTACCATAAATTCTCCTTTCCCAAGAATACAGTACAAAACGGTCTCATCATTTTTTTTCCAAATTAGATAAATTCTTACATGTATTTCACTGTTAACCTGTTGGGACTTCTCTACACTCTGGAAAAGTGTCTTAAAAATGCGCCATGGAGGTGGGCCTGTGGTACCCCTGATTATTCCATTAAAAATGTTGATTCAGCGTGGTTAAGTGAAAACTCATAGATATCCTCTGTAGAATATGGCTGTTATGGAGGAGTGTAGCTTAAGTACCTTCCAAGCAACTGTTTTTCTTTTTTTCTCTTTATCTGTCAACAGCTACTACCACTACTGTGATGCTTAATGCTGAAACTAAGAGATGTCTCATAAGCTTATCATACCTCTGTGCTTCTGTTAACTAATTGAAGGGGAAAGTAGTTGCTTGATTAACTGCAGAGGGTGAGAGACGCAGATAGTTGAGAGCAAAAAGAAAGAAACATGGGGCCAGAAGAAAAACTAACTCTGATGAGGTAACAGGAACAGAAATAGGCAGGTAACCAGTAGTGAATTAACAGGATAGGTAGGTGGATGCACAAAGCATGTTAAAAAAAAAGTCAGGAAAGAAAAGAAATGCTGGGCATGTGTATGTAGTAGGCTGGGGCAGGAGACCAAAAAGAAAGCATGGGGATCTAGGGAGGAGGGGCAGAAGCATCTCATATCACCAGTGACACAGAATCTGGCCACATCTCTAGCCACCAAGCATAGGCAGGCTTAGTCCTTGTGTTCCTTAACTTGCAACCCTGACATTTTTCTAAGGTATGATTCAAGTCTGCAATACGATCGCATCTATAAATACTCTTAATTTAAACTTGGCTATCAGTTGGTAACTTTTCAATCTCAAGTTATTTCTGAATATGCATTTTGCACATAAAACTAATCCCTCAGACTTCCTCTTCCTGGTGTGTCATTTGATACAGTAGAAGTTAGCAAGCAAAACCCGTCAGCATGCAGAGCTAGTGCAAGTGTTTTTTATCTGAACATATAAAAATGCAGCCATTAGACAAATTCCCATACTTTAGATAGAACAGAATTGTAGAAACACATATAGAGAAACAAAAACTACACTAAAAAATGCAAACCTATTGATTATTTTACATATTGAGAACAAATATAGGAAGATGTATTATTCTGGCCTTCTTTCTTTTTGTGAAGTTACAGTGCAGCCCTTCAGAAGTCTCATTTAAATGAAATATTTGAGTTAAAGCCAATTCAACTTTACTTCACCAGGCTACGTTACCTTTGAAAACTCTCTGTCTTTCCATCATAGGTAAGTCTACACTATCAACAGAGCCAAACTATTAATAATATATTGCATGACTCCAGACGATACACACTTATTGCATAAATGTGTAGTTTAGTCAGGGTTCTTCTTGGGTTGCCACATCAGAGTAGATAAACACCAAAAAATGTCCATATTGCTCATGGGATAAATCCCCCCAAACATCCATGTTATTAATGGGATAAATCCTAGCTAAAATTTCACATTTAATACTGTTATTTGCAAATGAGATAAATTTATATTCAATAGTTAACGTGAGGGCATGTCTACTTCTTTTTGAATGTGTCTGACTTTGGAAGTAAAGTATTCTTCATGTAAAAAACAATTGTGTAGTATGCAATTCAACTGAATTTTGGGGTAAAGATTAAGTGAGCTGTGGATACAGAAAGCCTTTAGACGATTAAATTGTCCTCTGTCCTTGAGCTGGACTTAGAGCTGACCTTTCTTTCAGCAGATAAGACAAGAAAACCAATGTATAGCCAGGTGCACTGCACTTCATCTTTAAGCTCTTGAAGTATACAGCTTTCTCTGCTTCCCTTGAAAGTTCCTTCTATTTCTTAATAACCACAGAGGTGACAAAAGCTCTGCTTAATTACACCTTCAACCAATGTATATTGAGAGAAATATATTCATTCCCAGTCTACCTCTGGGTCTACTGCAAGTCTTTATTTATTAACGCTCCATTTCCAAACCACCAAATCTTATCAAATACATTTGATTATTGTTTTTTTAAGTAACCCATGAATCTTAAGATTCACTTGGAAACTTTTGAAGCTTTACAGTGTATATACCTGATTTATTATTCTTGCTTCTTTAGCCTACAGCTCAAATAATCATTACTTTCTGTCTCTCGCTCTAATTTTGCATGGTTCTGCCTTAGCCTGCCAAAAGTCATGTTGGTGGATCGAGGCTTTCAGTCGTTCCATATCACATAATTCTAGTCCACAGAGTAAAACATTTCTCAGTTCAAATGCATAATTTTCTAAGAAAGATATCAATACAAATAGCGTTATTTTCCAAACACATTTTCTGATGTTTTTATCCAATCTGATGCTGGTTTCCACTGATCTAGCTCATGAAATCCTGAGTAGGCCTGAAATTAAAGAGCTTGATTTCTGTTGGCTTTAAAACAAAGACCAAAAAATTAAATCCATTTGTTCTCTAATCTGGTTTGGAGATTTTTTTCAAGGTCAATATAAGTCATAAGTTTTTAATGATCCAAGTATGCGATGCTTGTAAATGTGGTCACTTGCCCGATAGCATGTGATTTAGTATATTTTGCCATGGAAGAAATATGTCTCTCTGCTAAAGTTATACGGTCTTTGTAGGAGGGGGAAAGACTACATTAGCAGGGCTAGGTGGTGTTTATTTTGTTTTGTAATCTTCTTTTATTGCTTGACTTTTTGGACAACAGCTAGCTTAAAAATTGGCGTTAAGTATCAGGTAAATTTTTGTGTTACTTCCCCATTGCTTTTACCCATGAGTCATACTGGTCCACCTCCTGTGGATTGAAACAGAGTAGATGTCCAGGTCTCTCTGCCAAGTGCCTCGCAGGTCTTTCCTCCAGTGATTCTAGTTTACTCTGTTTATTCATCTATTCTCTGTATGTGCATGCATACATCTGTCATATATGTACATCTGTCTATACTACATAGACATCTAATGTATGCACACACACATGTACAATGGATTTGTGTAGAGCTTGGAAAGCAATAGTATTAACTGTGACAGCAGAACATAAAGGATGAAATATTCATCCCTAAGATGTTTTGTGACCAGTAATAGTTAGAAGGGTCACTTTGCAGGGGGAGAGACCTTGCTATGCATAGCAGAGCAAAAGATCAGCAAAAATAAATGGGCAGCTGTTGACAAGAAAAGCAAGACGATGTAATCACCAAGGAGGAGTGGAAGGCAACTTGGTATTGCTTTTTAACTTGTTCTCGTTTACTCTGATTTGTAATTTATGTGGCGCCTGAAAGTATGCTAAGTACTTTGTAGAAAGACTATACAAAGTATTTATAGACATTGCATAACTTGTAAGATTTACACTGGAGGTATAGTGAAGTAAAAAGTAACAGCAGGAGCATGAACGTACTTACGTTTCTTGTGATCTTAAGGTAGAGGATTTTACTTGAGGCAAAATCTTTTCAGGGACAATGCATGAAACACGGATGTTGCTAAACAGAAGCATGCAAAAGAGAAAGCAGAGTAGATGGAAGGGGCAACCAAAAGTATCCCAGGCATGTAAAATCAAAATAGGACTAATAAAAAGCCTGGCAACTGGGCTTACATGAAAACATATTCAACCAACTGTGGTGAAATCCAGACTGACAAAGTGAAAAATCTGTAACCAACCAGAGAATGCTGCCACAAGGGGCCACATGGCAGAAGATCTTTTCTATGGTGAGGCTGTGTCTTTTCCCACATCTTTTTGCTATGTAGAAAAATTAGACTACATTGCTTTAAAGGGTACCTGACTGTAGGCTGTCTAAGCCAATTCATGGAGCTTTACTTTGTTTTTAAGACAAAGGAGAACTTGATGATTATGGAGAATGGAGTATGTCACAAGGAAATAAATAAAAGGCAGGAAAAAAAGTTGCTGAAATTAAGAGATAAACAGGAAGCAATTTTAAGTAGAGAAATGGGCAGTGTATGGTCAACAAGAAAGTATATGGGAGAATGTTTAAAAGAAACTGAAGTAACTATTTCACTGGAGATAATTTTATAGATACTGTAAGTGCACATGGGGAACAAGAAGATAGGAAATATAAAGGAGTGTGTGAATACAGAAATATGAACATCACATCACATCTGATCAAACTTGACCAAACCATACTGAAGATACAAATCTTACTAAGCATGAAAACTGACATTTTCAAAGAGGCGGAAGTGGGTGGAAAGGGGGAGGGAGAAATAAGCTTGCCTGTAACGGGAATTATGTAAACCACTGTGGCAGGAACTGCAACTTGCTCAGACTTGTTTCAGAATGTATAAATTGGTTGCATGCAGGACTTCACGCCCCTTGCATTGTTCCTGATCTATAAAAGGGGAAGAAGACAAACAGATCTTCCTAACTGAATGTTTCCCATCCTAATGAAGGTACTATGTTTATGCGTAGAAGTTATACCACCTTTGCGACCTTGTTGGTGACAGAGGTGCTCATGAATAGGTGCAGCTGAAGCACAGGGCACCTGGTCTGCTCTGACACACCTGATTGTCCCCAAGGGACGGTTTCAGCCCAGGTGCAAATAAGAGCCTCTGAAAAAAGGAAAGCAGGTGGGCTTTACATATCCAGAAGGGTAAGAGGCTGCTAGAATAACACATCCGGGTCTCTGTCAGGTAAATGATGAGGGAAACCCTAATTCCTTTTAAAAGGCAACTGTAATCTGGTCTCAGTGGAAGATCTGAGTAACTCCAGGTATTCAGGTACAATAAGTAAACTCAGAAAGATGATATTTATCTGATGCTTTGAGGGAAATAAAAGCTCAAGGTACTAATGAGATGTATTCAGTTTTAGGCAAATCTTAGTTCCACTTGAATTACTGGGAGAGTCTTATTGCATCAGAGAGGATTTAGAATATTAAAAACATCAGTTAGAAGGTGAAGGCAGAAAAGTCAGTGGCACAACTTTATAAACATAATATGAAATGTTAATCCTGGGGATTCTGGAAAGGTTTTTCTGACTTCAGTTCCAAAAAATTGTTGGGGAACCAATGCTAAAGTTGTATTTCTCCAAACAGTTTATTTTCAGATTTTTCAGTAATCAACAATCTGCCCTGAACAAAGGTAAAATTATTTTTGCTAGAGCTGTTGTTAGTTCTTTGTATCTGCCAGATCGCAACCATGCTTTCTAAAACCACACAGCAGGTTTTTCTGGCCTCTTTTGGCACGCAAGTTCTTTTCAGTACCAATTCAACAGAAATGTGAGCTAAATGCTATTTCCAATATTGTAGTACAAAACCATCAGTTCAAATGTACCGTGCTTCTGTAAGAGAATATAACCCACGTGAATGTAAACGTATTTGAAAATACTGTAGCCTCATATTTTACTCTTGAGCTACTTGGGGTTGGGGTAAACATGGGCAACTCACCTCTGCATATCTCTTTTACATAATCTGCTCTGAGTACTGCCTGAATGATAGCTACGTAATAGCATAATGTCCTCCAGAGAAGATGAATGTTAAGCTATTGTTAGAGGAAACAAGTAACTGTTGTGTTTTGCTTTGGCAGAAACACAAATGCATTTTTAATAGCCATTTGTTTCATCTAAAACCATTAAGGGAGTTTTCCCATTTCTTTTCTGTCTGTTAGAAGTACAATCTTCATTTTGCACTACATTAACAAAAATTCTGCAGAAACTTTACAATCCACGTAGCTCAGCGTTGCTGCAAAATCCTCCAGGAGCTGACAATTCTGTTGCTTTGTGTTGATGGATGGCTGAGCAATTGAAAACAGTGAGGGGTTTTAAATCTAAAAATGAAACATGCAATCAACATAAAACAAGGTTAGTGCCTTAAAATATAATGTAGCATACCACTTAACATTTTCACAATTTTTTTTGCCTAGTTTCCTGGTATAGCAAGGGCCCACCACCTGGTAGAAGCAGGCTGCAGAAGTTGCCATTCTCGCTTCGCATTCCAGGTGCACGGGCTACAGAAAGCTCCCTTTGTTCATGCCTCAAATGTGAATGAACAGTAGCAGCTTTTATGACTCCGACGCTGAGTGTGAGCCATAACAAGGGAGAACATGAAATGCTGGTGTACTCTGAGGCAAAATTATGCCTTCCAAAAAGGATAAAAAAAATTAAATATATATACGTAATTTAAAAAGAAAGCAGGGGCATTTAAATACAGAATCACAGTGCCTGTAAACTCAGACTTTCCTGCTAAAGGGAAAGAAGTTTACAGTTTGGGAAAGAAGAATGATGAGAAGGGGTGAAAAAAGAAAGCAATCCTATGTTTTTTAAAAATCATAGAGAAACACGTTCTGCACTCTTGCATCTTTTAAAACTATCAGCTTCTCAATTTAGCTGATCATCAGCTCCTATCTCATGGTCTAAACAAATTACCACATTAAAAATTCAAGGCATGGCCCCAGCTCTTCAGGCTGGCGTTGCTCTGTTGCCTCAGGTGGCACCAATCCAACAGCACCATCTGAAGATCTCACCAAGAGGCTCTGTGCAAGTGCATTAGCCTGAGGCTGGCACCGTGCTGCTGCTGATTCTGCACAGCTACTCCTTGCTCCAGAAGCATCCCTTAATCTGCAGCCAATGGAGACACTGGGGATGGGATAGCAGTGGCTGGAGCCTGCTTGGTCACCTTTGTCCATGAACACGGGTATCTGGGCACATTCTGTTGTGGACGCTGTTCAGTACTGAAGTACGTACACATGTGCGGTATACCAAGGTCTATTTGTTAATGAATAGTTTACCCACACTTGCCAATGTGCTGTAAGGCAGAGACCAAATTATACAGCAGTGTCTTTCCCCTGCTTTCCACAGTTATCACAAAATTGTAGTAAGTTGTACTACTATGTTGATCAAATACTAAAAGTCAAATTTTAAAAAATATCAAACACCACATGCTCAAAACTCCACAGCTGAGTCTTCTTTTCAGGCACTGGTATGGGTTCATGTAATCATGGAATAAGGCAGTGCACAAATCTTCTGATGCAAAGTGGATGTGTACGTCACAAACTGTTTTTTAAAAAGGCTGAAGTTCACCAGCATGTCAAACAGACCATAGGTGTATCTGTGGCTAGCAGATCTAAGGATCAGCCAGGACATAAGATCTCCTCCCTTACTACATTCAATTGCAGGCCTTCCCTTCATTTCCCTTTCCTTCCCTTCCTTTTCTTTCATATAATTCCACATATTACCGCAAATATTACTTCACAGTTACAGAGCCACCTCTGACTTCTGTGCTTAGAGCAGATTCTATTTCACCATTGAGATTTTTAGAGTAACATTGACAACATTTTCTTCTCCAAACTTCACTTTTAATTTGAAGTATGAGTGGCAGTGGATTTTTTCAATACTTGTTTTCTTATTAGAAGCCAAATAAAAAAATAGCAATGCTGAACTCCTACAGTAAGTGAAGGGAGGGGGAGAGAGAATATGAAAAACTAGGAAAAGATTAAATTTTCTCTCCACAGTTTGAATCTGTGGTAAATAGTTTGCTGCAATTTTAGTTCCAACCCAATCTGACTCAAATTATACGCTTTTTCATTATATAGCTGCCTAGACATCAAGTGTTTATCTTTGCGGCCCCGTGTATTCTGTACACATTCTGAAGATGAAGCTTTGTTCTGTGCCTGCCCGTTATTGAATTAAGAGCTGGGGAAGGAAGGGTGAAGACACTTAACTCAGTATGATTTGATGACTCATTTTACACTGAAAAGTTGCCAGAAATGCATCATTTCCATTTGCTGGGAAATGCTGTTTCAGTCAACTGAAATTGTTTTTGATCTAGGGTGGGGGTCTTCAACCTACAAGCAAATGGAGACCACATGGTAATTATCCTCATCTTGGTGCCAAAGCCAAAAACACTGCTGTTTTGAAAAAAGTCAAACTGAAAGAGAAGCTGTGTAGCTAGAATCTGCTTATATCTGGAATATAATGAAAGAGATAGCAAAGACCACAAAGTAGATGGGATGAAACAAGAAAAAATAACGTTTATCTTCTCTGACTGATCAAACCCCGAGTTTATAGCACTGAAGCACCAGAGTATCAGCAATGTATCAGCAAGTACCGTAAGGCTAAATAGATATTGCAAAGGTAATTAGGAAGCTGGGAAACTGGAACACTTCTGGTTTGGAACGAATACATGGATTTTGCATAACCTCTGTTCTTTCTGCTATCTTAAAGATGAAGATCAGATACTTTCAAGATATCTGATTTCAAAGAATTTCTGAGGCATTTTTATCACTGCTTTTCAAAGAGGTGGAGATGCTGGTGGTTTATAATGGAAACTGTTGCTATTTTACAGGCTTTAATTTAATTGCTTAATTGCTGCTTCAAAATGCAAAGGACTAGAACTTTAGCCAAGAGTTCTTTTTCTCAAAGACGATATTTATTAAAAATGAAAGCCAGCCTTTACCATATCATGCAAGCTGGTAACTGTAGCAGAGCTGACTGGGGAAACCAAGTCAACTGCTCAGCCACAGTGGAAAAAAGAGAGATCAAATAAGAAGATACTTCTTTGAATTTCCTCCCTGCCCCGCACTTAATTTTAGTGACTTTGTAGAAAGGAATCTCAACCGTTTTCTCCCTTTTCAGGAATGAACATTAATACAGCCTTTAAGTTCCTTAGGGTAAACATGCTTTACCTTAATGGCTAAGAGCAGTTCAGTGAAAGGATTTGCAGTGTTGCTTAAGGTACACATGAGCTTAGTGAAGTTCAGAAAGAAGCCTCAGTCGGCGCCATGCCTGACTTCTTTTGACTGGATTATGTTGTTAGGTGCCTTGCCTATCAAAAATAAATACGTAAGTGTAGGTGTAAATTTGGCATATGATGTAACAGTAATGTTCCAAGGGTCATCAGCTAGCAAATGCTCATGTCCATGGGGGTTTCACTGCAGGATAACCTTCTCTAGGGCACAAATAGGAGTGCCTGAAACAAAAATCTTTTCTGCTTAGATGCCTGGTTTGACAGTTTACAGCTGCCTCTACATATCAGAGATAATGAGAAAAAAATAGGAGTATGGAAATCAGACACGTGTTATAGAGATAGGAGCTATCTTATTTCACAAGGCTACCTCACGAGATGATCCTTTCTTGGCTTAAAGCTCATGTGGCAGGCATGCATGTGAACATCCAGAAATAATGGGCTTGATTTTGAATTCCTGGCATCCTCAGCTGGCATTTGGCTGAAGAACACAGATGATTCCAAATAGGTTGCTCACGTTGCTTCTCTTCTTCAGGGAGCCTCATTTTCAGAAACTTCCTAATGGAGGGTTTATCTATCTTCAAGCATGGGAAGCAGAGGTGGTATGCCCAGTCATTATTAAAGCAGTATTTAATGCACCAATACAATTTGTTATGATAGTAATATTAAGGAATATACTGTACATCTGTGCTATAATAGATTCGAGGAATGAGCAAAGTGACAGCTGAGGAGCCTAATGGGTCACCTAACCCATTCACACGCAATATGCAGAATTAATAACTATGGGTCCTTGGATATTATCCTAAGAATGAGCTCAGAAACAATAAATACTTGATAGCCCATTTGTAGCTGCAAGTTTTTAATTCTTACAGTCACATTTGGCGCATAAGAAGAATTTAATAGCGCAAGAAGCACAATAAGGATGGCAGCAAGAAGTTCCTCTTTCTCTTTGGATACCATGGTCTGTGCTGAGCCTGTGTAGCTCAGCCAATTCTCACTCTTGCACATTCAAGCACGAAGTTTAAATTCTCAGTAGACCATTATAAGTTCTCGTTGAAGCTGATATAAATCTAGAGCAACTCCAATGAACTCAGTGAATGAAGTCAGTCTGAATTTACTGCTGTGTAACTGCAAGTTGATTCTGAGCTCATCTACACGTTTTTTTTTCTCTAAATTACTAGGCCAAAGCCTGATAGCTTCACATAGGCAAAAACCCTGGTTTGTTATCAGCAGAAATTCTGACTGAGCCAACAGTCCTGTTTGCCGTCTAATCTCTCCTTATTTTTGTAGTTTAGTCATGCACTCCTAACAGCTCCCTCCATGAGCTCCCCACTCTTTAGTGACTGTGAGTAGGTCTGAGAGCATGGAGTCCAGAGGTTAACAAAGTTATTTTCAAGCTCTATTTCTTCCAAAAGAGCAGAGGTTCTTGGTAGGACAATTCTTGCTATGTCACCCTTCCACTCCTCTCCTAAAGGACTGGAACATTTTCTATTTGATATCCAACATCTCCTCAACCCTTGAAAAATTTCACCTTTCGTTTCTGCTTCCTCATTACTCTGCCTCTTGGTTCACCTCTCAAAATGTTACTGAGGTGCTCTACTTTACTGCTGTTGTGCTAGAGCAATGCAAAGATTGGCAACCTAAAATTCCATTACTCCAACAGAACCTGACTGCAGCAAGATGACCAGTGGACATCGATGAGTAGTGCATCCCCCTACTCAAAGCGCTTTTCCACTTGGAAGAAAGCTCTGAATTGCACACCATTTGAAATAGATCGGTAAACTCTTTGGGCTTGTACTCTGAAGTGCTATTACAATTGTAGGTGTTGTAAAATAGATGTTTTATACAGTAAAGTACTTCTTTTCATAACAGTTTTATGTTAATTTCTTCTGCTTCATTGCTATCTACAGGGAGATCTCTTTTCATTAATTTTATAACAATAGCCTTGTTGCTCCCTGTTTTTATTAGACCTGAAATTGGTGTAAAATGACAAATGTTTACAGTTTTGCTGTAGAGCAAATGGAAAGAAAGACTCTGTACAAATGCAGAGAAATGACATCAAATCTAACTAATTACTAACTGCAAATCATGTAGGTTTGGAACAAAAAAAGAAACGCGGGAATTAGCAAATCATAAAGGCAGAGAATAGCTGGATATAATACACTGAACTATAACTCTCCGAAAAGCAGACAGATGAAGGACACTGACAATGTCCCACAATAAAGTATGTTTTCATAATGCATAGAGATCAGAATTTCACTAAAAGAGACCAAAAAAATCTTCGTTCAAGATAGGCCTGCCACTCTTTTAGATTCTAACAGTATACTTGAATGAATTAACTGGCCATAACCCAAACCACTGTGACTGGGAATTTATGGAAACATGGCATATTCCCTCTTTTTCCTTGCCTCAATTGTGATAATTTGGTGTTGAAACATGCCTCTTGCTGTGTTTTGAAGGCCATTCCCGAAATGATTGATGATTGCAAAATTGCCTTATTGCAACACTTGAATGTCTTATGTTTAGTTTTTAAATGTCTCTGAACTCAAGGGCAAAAGAAAGTTTTCTGTCTTCTATTCTTGGCCCCGAGGCCTGTGTGGGGCCACCCTCACAGGGGGCCATGGGGCAGGCCTGAGGGGCCCGGGTGGGCCTCAGGAGCATGGGGTCTCTGTGAGGGGCCACAGAGAGATGTTTTGGGTGGCGTCACTGCTGCGCAGGATTCTATGGTGGTATCAGGTTCAGGTCGTGCTGATAATTTTGCACAAAGGGGTACCCCTATGCCTGGGGGAGCAGCACCACAGTGCTAGCTGCATGTATCTGTGTGAGCATGTATAGCGGCCAGCATACAGCCAGAGCTGCCTGCAGGGACCACCAAGCAACATGGCTAATAGTGAGAGTATATCCACCCTCCGGAGTTCCATGGATGCTCTTCAAGCATCACTTAATCAAAATGAAGCTATTCAATTGTTTAGTGAAGCTTTTGCCATTCTTTCTTCGCTCCCAAAACTTCAGCCAGAGATGATTTTGTTCAACTCTCTTCATTAGTTACTGTGATATAGAGGGAAATAAGCCTAGAAGGAAATTGCTGAATCCTCTCTTTGTCTTCCTACAGAGGCAGCCCTTTTCCAAAGCAATCCGTAAAGGAATGCTGTGCTCTTTCAGGGTGTTTCGCAATGCCAGGCCTAAGCTGGTGTCAGCGGCAAATGACAGCAGCCATGCCAAAAACATGCACTTCCTTTACAAAGTTTCCACTTCTGGAGAAACATCTAACATTTGCAGTTCAGCTACCATGTTTCTTAATCTAAGTGACATAGCTGCAGTCACAGGCATGACATTTACAGCTGCAGCTTTGAAACAAATCACATTATTTGCCAAGCAGAAATAAAGTTGATGCTTGTCTGCAAGTTTAGGGTATTTTTCATTACTTTTCTCATGAATGTAACTATTTTTTTTTTTTTTAACTCTGGATAACAGAAAAGATATAGCTGGCTTTTTAGTACCAGTGGTAGAATATACCTCCAGGATGAGGGTCTAATTTCATTTCTTGACATGCATTTTATTTAGGGAATGATACATACCTATCCCACTCAACACCTGCTGTCTTCAGACACATCAGCCATTTATGTCAATTATTTAGGGTTCTCCTCTAGATTCTGCAGAACTGCTTTTCCTACCCTCACTCGTTTTTATAAGATTCTCATCTCAAGCTATTACCACAGCCATCCATGTTTGAGAGGACAAGCTGTAAGAAACAGACACCTTTCTATGGGGTGAGGTACCCTGAAGAGCTCTAGCTCTGAAATTTAGACTCTGGAAATGTGTTTTTCCTTTCATTTCATCACACATTCCTGTTTGCTTAATGATGTGTTCAAAATTCAGTTGCCCCGGCCCACTGCCTGGTCTTACCACACCATGTGAAGCAATGTCTGACTTATTGCAAGATCTAAAAACAAAACAAAACAAAAAGTCATATTCTATCTTCTTTATGGGATTTTAGGGTAAAATTCATCCAATTATAAACTGAGGATTACACAAAATGTTTCAATTTAACAAACCAATGATAATTCATAGCAACTAGAATTTAAACGAGAATAGCTCTTGCAAAGCAATCCAGTGACATGCAGATTCATTGTGAATGACAGCAATATGAAATGTTTCCTGCTTTTTCTATTGGAATCTATTAGCTCCCAAATCAGCTGCATGCTAGCTCTGCTGTTCCACAACTATAGGTATGCTTTACATACTTCTCCTGCAGGCTTGTGCTCCAGGCCTGCCATATAGGGCACCAGTGCTCACAGTGGCATCAGCTCCTGGTTTTGCCTTGGATCTTGAGCCCCAGCCCCAGTGGTACGCAGGCAAGGTCAATGGACAAGAACACATACATACATAAGTTTGAGCACAGCCTGTTACCGTGCAACAAAGTAATAAAACAAAGCACTGCCATGGCGTCCGGTGTCATTTAAGAACATTGTTTCAATTTCTTTTTTCAGAGAAGTAAACACTGGTAACTGCTTCTAAAAGAAATCCTGAAAGATATACAGTAACTCTCTGAAAATGTTTTCCTTATCACTGCTGTTGTAGATAAAAACGGCTGTAATCAGTATCAGGGAAGCGCTGAGGGCAGCTCTGCACTAATTCCCTCTGACTGTTGTGCTCAGCAGGCATGCACAGCTGCCGGTCCTCAACCAGCTCTGGGTTCTTCTAGCATATTTTTGGATGAGTGGGACACATAGCTTTAAAAAGAAAACATTTGCCAGACCTCACATCATTTCATTTTTGCAGCCCTTATGTTTAATAAACTATTACTTCTTCCACAACACTGTAATATTTTCCACAACACTTCACTTTTCCAAAGCATTGTCCAAACCTTCTCTGGGCTCTGCGGCAGCCAGTACTCAAATTCTCACATGATTTATTTTCCCAGGCACCTTTAGTTCTCTCACGGATATTAAAAGAGCACGAGTTTAAAATATACACATGCATATTAAAAATATGTATTTTTTGACAATTACAGAAAAGTCTTACCGTTTGTATCGCTCACTGTCTTTGTTTTGTGCAGAGTTAACTTCACGCTCTGTGCATTTCCTCGTGCAACCACAGATTCTGCTTTTCCTTTGATTTGTTATTTAATCCATTCTACAATAAGTGGCTTCTTAAACAATAGTGATTAAAAAAAAAAACAAACAAAAAACAAAACAAAACAAAACCCTACATTTGTTCGCACCCATCAAAGGACTGCATTGCATTGTTGTCCTGTGCCGGGAGCATACAGAGCACAACACCGCAAGAGGAGACACTGAAATTTACGCCAGCTTTTTGGATTGTAAACTTTCGTTTTGCCTATTTTCATAACTGAAATTCTAGGCAGGAAAAGTTAGCTCTTGTTTTCAACAACACAATCACAATAATTTTAATGAGAAAAACTTAAAACTACTGCCAAGCATGGCACCCCAAATCGATATTTTATGAGTTGGTTGTTCAGAATTAGTCACTTAAATGATTTTTTTTTTTAGTCTCCATTTTAAATCTCCATGTAACTGTGGAGGAAACTGCCTGCCCTTTGTCATCAGTCTGAATTATCGTACTTGTGAATGTAGTGCAAAGCACTAAGTACACAGAACCAACACTCATGGAGCTTGTAAGCAACAAAAACACACCTCAGCGTCTGAACCCAGATTTAGTGGCTGGCCTGACAGTGCATATGTATTGAATGATGCTGAGCAAGGAAACTCGGAGGATCATAAAAGTGTTAGTTAGAAAGGACCTCTGGAGGTCATCTGATCCTGCCTCCCACTCACGCAAGCACCGCCAGCAAGACTCTTCCTTCTCAATGCGTGTGTTTGATGAAGCTAATGCAGAATTTCCTCTCCAAAAAGACCTAAGCTGGAACATCTGGAGCTTTGGTTGTGTCGCTACTGCACATCACAGGATGAGATCAGTGCCTTTGTGCGAGTTCAGCAGGGCATCACAGAGAGCAGGAAACAAGATGAGGGTCCACGGAGTTTGGTCAGGGGAATACGTGGATTGCAGCGCTCATTTCCCAGCAAAGGTACTGGCCGTGGTCCACATATCAGTAAGCCCAGTATTATTTCAAAGCATTCTAATTATTTTGGACATTTTTAAAGCCAAAAGATCATCCCATAGACAGAGCAGACTCTCCCCATACATTCTTACCGTAAGCTCGTAATCCTTATCTAAACTATGATATATCATACAGAACACTGTATGTTCTGATCATGACGTACAGTTTTGAAAACTCCATTACACGTTAGTATGAAGGTTCAGTGATTAATTAATCTCACTACACAAGTCATGCCTATTTTTATTCTAAATTCTTCTAGAATTTGTTTGCTGGAGCAATTTACCAAAAAGATTTGATGCTTCTTTCCTGATCATAACAGATAGCAAGATGTCTCATTTTCTGGCCACAGCTCCATTTAAATCCTAGATTTGTCTGATTATGATTTAGTAAATACTCCTCCACCAGAGAAGCTAACACACACGTCACAGGCAGACATGCTCAGACACACACATAGACACGCAGGGGTGTTTAGTTTCTCTTTAACTCTCTTTGCCAAGCTAAATCTGTCTAATGATTCATAACTTTTCAGGACAGATTGTAAGGTATTTTATTCTGTCAGATTCCATGGATTTTATCATTCACACACAAAAAATAACTATGAAACCATAATAATAATGCCATGCACAGCAATCACATAGGAGTATTTTCCTTCGAAAAATTATCTTTTGTTTTTTTGTTGCCTTGCACAGTTGTAGAGCCGATGTCATGGTGCTGACTCAAGTCATTTTCATCTTAGCTGTGAGGTTAATGTCCAAATACTTTAAAGGAATATTTTGCTAGAGGAAGAGTTAACCAATTTATTCAGGTCTCACTGAAGGTTCTCTATGGAAGTGTCAATTTCACAAGCAGGATTTTAGGTCCCAGCGGATCTTACTTCTCCCATCAGGAGAAAACCTAGCAGTGGAGCTGGGTGACAAATGGAGAAGTAAGCAACCAGCTGTTTTCATCAGTACAACTTATTTGATACATTGCTGTCGGTAAAGCACAATCCCCTGCAATGAGTGAAGTATCACATCGGCTTAGATGTATGTGAATGCTAAAGAATAACTTGAATTTTGTACCATACAGATTAACTAGAATCTACCATGTCAGCTCAACATTTTTATTTGCAAAGATTGGTCTCCTAAAAGGGTAAATAGCCTACAAGCTGGGTCATACCCTATAAAGACATCCTCATATACATCTGCAAAAGTTACATTACAAAGGTTAATCTATCCTTTATGTATTTCTAGGGCGGTTTTTAGAAGAACGGGTGTTTGTCACACTCTGCACCCTCTGCTGTGCAAAGTGGGGGACTCTGCTCTTTTTGGGAACACCTGCTCAAGGAGGAAGGCATAAAAACTGACATTGCAAACAAAATTAAATGAACTTGTCCTTTGTGTGTTTGACAGAGTTAACTGCAATTCTGTACAGTCAGTTTATTAAATTTAAAATCTACAACTTCCAAAATGGTGACACTCATATGAAATGACACAGCTGTGAAATAAGGGTGACTCTGAACATTACTGAGCAGCAATCCTCAAAATAGCAAAGAAGATTAATTATCTATCTGGCATGATTGCAGTGCTTGATACAACATGACATACTGAAGGTTTTCTAGGAATTTCAATACATCTAACACCACAAACTCTTCAACAGCAAGGAACAAAGGCATGCAGCAATGAAAAAAGTTTTGTCCACACTACTACATGTGTTCTTTATGATGATCTATTTTTCCTCAAATTATAATAGACTAACAGATTTTACAGATGAGTAAAGAACCAGAGGACAGAATAAGCCTGGCAATCTGAAACAAACCACTGATGGATCCATTGGTGCTTTGAGATGTGCTCTAACACACACAAAAAAAAGCCAAAATAAACAGATAATGTGATTAGATTACACAGAATCACAGAATCATAGGGTTTAGAAGGGACCTCAAGAGATCATCAAGTCCAACCCCCTGATAAAGCAGGTTTCCTATAACAGGTCATACATGTAGGCATCCAGATAGGTCTTGAATATCTCCATAGAAGGAGACTCCACAACCCCTCTGAGCAACCTGTTCAGTGCTGCATCATCCTCACCATATTGAAGTTAAAATTAAATTGAGATTAATTAAATTAAGATTAAATGAATATTTTACTATGGACCAGTAATGGATTTGTAGGAGAATATTATTGTAGGTTTCACTTATGTTCAGTTTTAAAGAAAAAAAAAAAAAAGATGTGAAGAGTAATGCTTTGATTCTTGCCACTGTATGACTCCTTACATTCACTATTTGGTATGATCATTATCAACAAATAGATAAGGACCAAAACTATTTAATTCATACAGAGATTTTCCTTAGCTACTTCTGTTGGTTTGTTGTTGGTTTTGTTTTTTTTTGAGGGGGGGGGACGTGTTGGGGGGGGAGGGAGGGTCTGTGTGTATGTGTGTATATGTGTGTTTGTACAAGAAGAACATGTAGATTTTCTCCCATAAAGTGAAGTGAAATTTGAAATTGTAGCTGGACTTACACATCTCATATATTCTTGAGATGCTAAACGATGATGGCAGAATGGAAGAACATCCAGTACAAAGATCATACTAGCTGTGAACCATTTTAATTACACCTCATTCGAAAGCTCAATTTCTCAAACTCCACTTCACAGTGATTGGATTTTATTATGCCTTTGTGGAAAGGTCAGAAGGTTCAGCCATCAAACAGCTGTTCAGAGTGTAAAAGTCTATCAACTGTCCTCTTCTGAAGTTTAATTTCTTGCACATAATGCAATTCCTTGCAGTTTTTACATTATTTTATGCATTTTTATCTTTTTCTTGTATTTCTGAATTCATCCTGAAGTGCAATTCACCCCCTTGGACAGAGCATTGTACATGCAGTCTCACCTGTACAGGCACAACAACTTTTCTGCTTGGTACCCTACCTTGTACCTCCAAGATCCAAGACATTCACAGATATATCTGGTATGTTTGCTTTCTTTTCAGTGGAGTTCCTCCTCCCCTTGAGGTGTTTACCACAGACTGCTAAATGGCTCCCAAGCAACTGCTTGCCATGATAGTTTACTATTCTCAAACCAGAGCTTGCAATTTTGCTCCGTATGGGTTTTTTTTCTATTTAGTTTTATTAAAATGAACCGTGCCCATTGTGACAGGCTAATTAAGTCATTCAGCTTGCACAGCACAGATAATTTTTTTCCTTGTTTACTACCCTGCCAATTTCTCTGTCATCTGCACACATTATTAGCACAGATGCTTTGTCAGCGTCTGGAATGATCATCTATCAGGTAGAACTGCTCTCTAGGAAACCCACTGAAGAGGCTGGACATTTTTATGCGTTCCTAATAATAAGTCCATTTTGTATCTGTAAGTGACCTAGGTTTCAATCTTTTCCCTATTAATTCCATGTTATACAAGCTTTTTATTTAAATCATCATATGGTTTTAAGTTGATACTGTAAACTCAGGTAAAACCTTGTCCTCTGGGAAATTAACTTTCTTATAGATTCTGTGTAGTCGGGGGCTTATGGTGATAGAGGCCACCTCATTGCATCTTCCTCTCTCACTCAGTGCTAGGGAAGCCCAGGAGGACTGTTCTGTCTCAATAACAGATAGAGATTTTCCCATGTTCATCCCTGACACAGTATGTGCCCTGTCTGCAGGAACAATCTGAGAATAGAGAGCTCAGAGGGTTTGCAATACCTCCTTCCTCAGTGGGTCTACTTTGGCAGTATTCAAAAGCAAGTGACTTCTTCTGTTTATTTACTAGAATTTACTTCCGTGCTACAAGATAGATACTGGTTTAAAATGTAGCTGCCACAGAGCCAGGCCTAAATACACAGTGTGTTAATCAAACAGTAATGAAAAATGTAGTGCTTGTCCAAGGAGATTTACATTGCCCTGAAGTCTAGGTGTATGTCCTCTTGTTACACAAATGCCTTCTAGGACTGTCAGCTCTTTGTCAAATTTCTCATTACTAATCTTGCGCTCTACTTCTTCAGGGCCACTGCATGTGAAACTTACAAACAAAATGCAAGACATCAACTTTGTTTAAGACGAACGCAAAGGGTCTGGTCTTCCACGATACCAAACATGCCACAGCCAGTTCTGAAAGCCTTCATGGTATGGCTCTTTCAGTGTCAACTCAGGACTTTCAGAGTATCTGAATGAGCATTTGAACCCGGCCAGGTGGGTTTCAATAAATTGCTAACACTATGTTAATGAAATCATTCTGACAGTGTGAAAAGTCTTAGCACAGCACGAGCAAAAAAGAGCCAAATGTTACCAAAGGTAAATGGCTATATTCCCATCAAATATAGTTAAGCCAATTTATACTATTTCCTGAATGTATGCTTTCCATCAGACCTTAAAAGCAGCCCATGGTTTAGGCATACTGCTATTCACACTTTTCAAAAGACTGTATTTAACATCCTAAGAGTATCTTTTCCTCTTTCCATTACACATCTGAGTAAACTACAGCCAAACCAGAAAATGCCTACATCCACTAACAGGATGTGTGAAAATCAAAATTGTCCAAGCATATTCTGCCAAACAACAGTCTTTCAGCCTTCTTGTAACTATTGCTTTTACCTATGACATGTCTTACTCATCTTCCTCATGGTTTTTTTTTTTTGTCTATTCACTTTTGGAGAGAGCTATGATGGTCGGCAGTTTATTATTTAAGTCATTCACATTCTGTCTACAAACCTGGCTCCTGTTTCTTCATGCATCTCAAACCACCCTGATTTGCAAGCTAGCCATGTTTACCCTTCTCTTTACATTTCATTTTCTCTGGCTTCTATCTCTTCCCTTCCCCTGTTTCTAGGCAAATGCTTCCAAAAGACCAGATCCAAAATGCACACTGGAATCCTGAGTTTTATAACTTCTCTTTCTTTCTTCCTCCCCCCACCCTCCAAATAAATAAATCTTTATTGTGGTTATCCTTGGATTATTTTTCATGCACTTAATTAGGATGGTTTCAGGCCAAACCAAAGGAACTTCAGTAAATATTTTTAAAGCATTTCTTATGTTCCTGTTAGAGGCTTCTAACCTACTTTTCTTCAAACTGTCTCTGCATTAGTTACCCTGCAGTTAAATTCCTATTCTGATTTAAATGGACAATGTACACAAAGTACCTTCCAAAAAACCTATAGATATGTCTACCCTGAACACTGTGGAGTCATACAAAGATATGCAAATTCATTTTGGCTTCTGGAAGCAGAAGGAATTGCTGTGAAGCAGTCATTCTTTTTAGCGCTGTGAGGCATCCCACAGCATGCTGCACTGTGCAATGCACACATACTGTTTGTCTTGCTATCAAGTCTATTTCTGTGATTTCCAAGAATTTTCAGGTGAATTTGGGAAACAGTGGCCCAAACTAGAGTTCAGTGTGGCCACTCATCATATTTTTTTCCACGTAAAATTAAGTGAAGAGTGTTAAGCTGTCATTACAATAGTCAGAAGTCCTGCCAACCTTACAGAAACAGTAACTGAGCACTGTCTTCTTGGCCATGTTGCAAATGGTTATAGTACTTAATATTAACAAGGTGAGAAAAAATCTTAATTAAAAATATTTTTCTTAAAGTCTGAAATGCCAGTAGGTTCCTGTCTTCTGAAATGTGGTCAAATGTTGTACAGTAATTGGGAAACAATTTAGTAGAACAAAAAGGGTTATCTTAAAGCAATACCAGAGAAGGGAACTTTGAAATTTATGCTATCCTTCACCTCTAACTTGGAGCCAAAATTAGGTGATCTAAGCTGCTAGAACATCTAGCAAAAGTAACTGATCATTTAAAGTACATACCTGCCCAGTTAAATATGGGAATCTTTCATGCTGTGGATAATATAACTCTTCAGTGTAGCTTGGATAAAGATACTGATGCCTTTAGAATTGTGCTTTCCTCTTGCTCTTTTAATGTATTTTTGTGATGACCGCTCATACAGTAGAGGTGACACTGGTAGAAACCTCAAAGACAGTAAGTCTGCTCCAAGGGCTAATGAGGCTGGTGGAGAACCCATGCTTTGGATCAAAATGTTAGAAATATAATACAGCCAAGCATATAATGTAGTGTAAAGGATTTGGTTGGTAAGAGAAATGTGATCCATGATTAATCTGACCTTCATTTACCTTGTTGAATCAATCTCCTTATTCGGTGTGGACTATAATCAGTTCTGCCATCTGTGTCTCTTTGTTAAACCGGTGCCGTTTATATGTAGTCAGCTGTGAAAAGGGACTGAGAGAATAGTTCCTTCAGTACAAGGTGTTAATGTCATCCTCCCACACGCGTCTACTTAAAAACAGAACCCGATTTCCTGATAGAGGCTCTTCAACTTAAAGTTGAGCAATCTGAATCACAGTTTACCCAGAGTGGACATAATTTATTTTTGCTTGCCTTACATAAGGACAACCAAATTCAAATACCACTACAGTCTCCTCTCTTTTTATTCAGGTTTAAAATTGCACTTACGCTTTGTCTTATGATGGAAGAAGAAGGCTGATCTATGTTAAAATATCTTGCTAGTTTACCTTCAACTGATACAGCTAGCAAAACCCAAATATAGATGCAGTCACTTTAGCAAAATTCATGCCTTTTATCTACACATCTTGGTTTGGAAAGCTGATTTAAATATATTGAAACAGAACTTTTTCTGTGGCACAAGGAACGCCTCCATCTACGGGGTTTATCATCTTAATTTTACATCGCTTCAGGTAGCCCCTAGGCTAACTTCCAGTCACCATCAAGGCCTAGTGATAAAATAAAGAAATTCTAGACGGTGCATAAATCCTATATGTGAGGGAATTAATCTTGAGTGTTCAGGCTTTGTTGGGAGATGTCAATGGAAGCAGTAATTATTTAATCCCCCTAGAAAAATCATGCTTCTACAGACAGTTAAAAAGGGAAAAGCAATGATATTGATGGACAAATGCAAAAGTATAAAAGGTCAAGATTTCATCTACTGTAAGTTCCATAACACCACTGACCGCAGGAAATTCATGGCAATGTACATTTGTTGCAACGCTGGTTGTATTCTAAAATGACAGAATTCATTCAGTGGGTACAGAGTGAAAGCCAGGATGTCATGGTGTACAACGTGAGACAACAGAGAGATCTCTTGTTTTCTTCTTTTTCTGATCAACCTTAAGTTTCACTATTGCTATGTAAGACAATTGAGAGATTTTCTGTGTTTTGTTTGTGGTTTTTGTTTTTTGGTTGGTTGGTTTTTCCACTGAAATCCTCCAGGAAACAAATCTCTCTCATCTTTATCCTAAAATGCATGAGCAAAGCTATGTCTCATAGTCAAGATTAGTGCTGGCCTCACTGAGTGTAGTAAAAACTATATTTGATACTACGGGGAATTTAGAGCAGAATAGCAATGCATATTGATTCCCCTGCTTTAAAACACTTTTGATAGTGAAGACATAGCACAGTCTCTGTCCCAGCTGAAAGCAAATCCCATAGCAAATGGGACCGTTTGTTACAGCTCATGGAAATGCATAGCACTCCATAACACGGGGAAAAAAAAAGTAATCAAAATGGATGAATGCCCATCCATTTCTCTATTTGCTCAGAAGTCTAGATAAGAATGCTTTAAAAGATAAACTATTAATTGGTGCACCTCTCAACAATTTATAATGATGATAAAATGTGCGATAAAATGTGTCAGAGGAAAAGATTTTCTTCTTGTTTTCTTACCTTTAAGCTACCAGGAAGGCTAATGCTCTCGTAACCTTGCTTGAAGAGTCATTGGAGACCTCATGTGTTCACTTTGAACTTTTTCTGCCCTGAAGAAAGAGAGAGAAATTTTCTCCTGAGTGTTTTTCAGTACTTGAGTTAAAATCAAAACCAAACAGCGTGAATGAAACTCACCTTCCCCTCATTACTTGGCATTTATTTGCATAGGTTTTTCTGATGCCGTTATCCTTGCCTGATCTCCTTTGTTTAGAAGCCGGAGACTCAGAGGAATCACCCAGAAAAGGTTGATACAAGATGAATTTCTATCATGACGCAAATGGGAGACTTCCCCCTCTTCCTTTCCAGAGATATATGCATTATTTGATCTTTATAATTAAACAGAAGGAAAAAGAACACGAACCCGACCTTCCTCTCCTTCTTGCATAATCCATTATTAATAACAATGCCTCTTTCTACACGGTTCTCACATGTCCTTCCATATTCTAAAAGAACAGGATAAGTTTAGCTTGATTTATCACTGACATTGTTCCCTGACCTTTCAAAAAACACTGTCTTCTAATCCACTCTGTAGAAAAAAAAAAAAATTGCTGAATGAGATTCTAAAGGTGGGTGAAATAGTTGCCATAGCCTCCAGGCAGCAACGATGTAAATGCTAACAAGTTATTCTGGTTTTACATGTCTATTCACCTTTATATAAATTCTACCACCTCTGCGTCTCATTCAACATGTGTTAATGCTCTGGAAGTTCTTTTGGGCCCTATAAACAGTCCCATAATGTACCTGAGTGTAAACTGAAATAGTTTCCTCTAATTCTCCATTGCCTATTTAATAAGCATATTCTTGCTCTGCACAACGTTTACGTAGCACCCGGTTTTGCCACCCATGCGCAGTCCCCAGTTTTATAACCTTTTTATTTAAATTTAGCACAATAGCTTGGATTGTGACAATTGCTTATTCAGGTTCAGGGAAAGTATAAAATGCGATCTCTTTCTGCAAGGCCAGCTCACATCTTGAGCCCATATGCTTGTGCATGTAGGAAAACTGGAGCTGATGCCCCCATAGTGAGCAAATTACGGCAGGAAAGGGTTACAATAGTGATAGGAAGGGAAAGGAGCGATTGAATATGTAATATTATTCTCTGAAATGGATGAAAGGATGCAAGACACAGAGAAAAGAAGCCAGCAGCCAGCCACCTTGTCCAGAAGCGAGAGCAGCGGCAGCCCCTCAGCACAGCCCCACCAGCCCAGTACTGATGCATGGAGCACCAGGCAGGCTCTAGGCATCCCTATTGACTCTAACAGCTACAGAGTAACCCAAGCAAACCCTACGTGATTTCAGCATCGGGAACAATATGATAAGGCACTTTATTTTTAATGGGGACATGCTGCTACAGTTTAGGGAATAAATGTGCAAATGTCAAGGAGCCTTAGGAAGAGCACAGGAGCAGAAAATAGTATATTAGCAGTAGCAAAGAGAGACAAGATGAGCTGGAAAATGGCTAGAAAGTGATAAGGAGACAACAGAGCTCACACCATGCCTGGTGCATTTTCTTGAACGGGTATTGTATAAAAAACACAAATTCCTGGAAGAAAAATATTTTTTTTCCCATACTTGTTTCTTCAGAGGATGAATAAGTTTGAATAATGACTAGGCTATGAATTCACCTTTCTTTTCCTTTCTTTCTTTCTTTTTTTTTTGGGGGGGGGGGAGGATGAGGTTGGGGGGTCATTCATCCTTACTTAGTTTGAAAGGTATATAAAAATCTCCATATGTCCCTGGCTGCATTTTTAGGCATTGGTTGGTTGGTTGGTTGGTTTGTTTTGTTTAATCGTAAATCTGCTCTTTAAAAAGCCCACAGAACTTAACATGAAAAGGTAAGGGCATAAAGGGCTCCACAAAGAAGTAACTGCAGAGCAAATTAGGGTCTGACAGCCGTTGCATCTGTCTCTAAACCAGTGGTGGCCCTGAGCTGTAGCAGTTCTCACACCCACAAGCATAGGCTAGAGACCCACAACGTGTTGCCCAAATGATAGATTCTGACAGGTGGCTGCAGCCATGCTACACCCAAATATCTCAGCAGGAGCCCACCTGTTAATGATCCCGCACAGGGTTTCAGCAGGGAAAGGGGCAGACTGCAGTGAGAGCCTCTGGACTCGGTCCTGGTCTCTCCTGCACAGAGCAGATAAACAGTTGTGAGGTGGGCAGCAAGGAGTCAGCACTGTGAGAGGCGGCTGTTCCCAGCCCAACAGTCACAGACACAGGAATGAAAAATAACAACAGAGAGAGCAGGTTTCATGTTAATACAGCAGCTGGAATTCAAGCCTGAAACATTTCAGAGCTGGGTGGGTTTTTTTAGGTTTTGTTTGGTTTGGGGTTTTTTGTGGGTTTTTTTTTTTTTTTTTGTATATAAAATTTATACTACAAATACAAGCGTATTTTTGCACATGGTGCCTTGCAGCTCTATTTATAATTTGACCATCATTTTCAGACCTGCCTGATTAATAGTAGGCCACTAAATTCAGACTCACATTTCTAAACAAACATTCTCCTTTTTTTATTGTTGTTGGAAGTGTTGAACTCCTGCCTTTCCCCTGGGCATGTGTAGGACGGTTTTGCCTTTTAGCAGACTCTTAGGGCGAGGTAAAACAAATACTTTGCCATCACGTAAGAATCTCAGAAATGTGGCCTCCGAGGATATCCTGGTTTAGGCAGAAGTACTGCTCTCACCCTACCTGAGCTGCTCTGGTGGAGTTTTTTTGTGACTTTAGAGTAACAGATTCACACAAAGTCAGGTTGAAAGGGGCCACATGTCCCACCCCCTGCCCAGAACAGGGCCCAATGCTGAGTGAAAGTGGGTGGTTCAGCCGTGCACCTGAAAAGAAACAGGGCCCTGTCCACTCTGGACTCTACGCCAAGCTTTCATCGCCTTTATAGAAGGACACCTCCATGCAAGGAGCATGTACAAAGAGCCACCATGAGTGAGCTGTATGTCCTTCTCCCGAAGGGTCGCTCACATCCCCTGCAGTCATAGGAACAGCTCATGACCTAAATGTCCTTACTGGCTGGACACTGTGTACCCACAGACAAAATTTTTGAAACCAGCGCTTCATGCCTTTGCCATTTTCTCTGCAAGACACTGTCCTCACCTCATTTCACAGGGGAGAGGGAGGGTGAATGCATTATTAATATGAAAAGCATTCAGATTTGGGGGGTGAGAAGCACCAGCACTTATGATTCATCCTATGAATACAGTATAAATTATTCAGCAACTGTACATCTCTCTTAAAAAGGAAATGAGAGGTTTTGGGCTGACTGAGCTGAGAGGTTCCTAATGAGACAGGAAAAATAATTATATCCTAAAACATAAATGTAAACAAAAACATAAATACAAATGAAAATAATTTTAAATGCCTCACTGGAAAGTTTGCCCATGGTGCATATTACTTTAATGGTTACTTTGGGTGCAGACATTTTATGGAGAAAAGGGTGCTCATTTCTTGTGTTGCATACTCATGCCTCCCTGGTTTTCCCTCTGTGAGTTCATTTATTAACCTATTTTCTTTGTTTAACAGCTGTGTGTTTTTGGTAGAATGAAATCTTATGCTTCTCAGTGTGACATTTTTTAGTACTAAAAAATAAACTTTCAGGTTAGACGTGTACTGTTACGAAGACTATAGTCATTTTAAGACAATTTTAAATAAAGTCAGCACTACATCTCAAAGCTTTCACAGTCTGGAGAAAACTCTGTACTGAGAATTTGCGATCTCTTGGACTTTATTTTCCTGTTATACAATCCCACTCTTTCACAGCTGTAGAGGATTTGGGTTTGAAAGAGAATGACGGTCAGTGTAGAATAAATGAGGCCTCTTCAAACTTGGGATGGAAATTTGCTTTTCTTTTCAAACTTTACACAAAGTGTAGGGAAAAAAACCTCCAAACTCCCCAAACATTTTCTTTCTAGTTTACTTTGCTAAATGCATTCTCTCCCATTCACTGATGAACTTCAGCCAGGAAATTGTTCTTCTGTGTACTAATAAAAGGTATAGAAAGTACTTGACTGATCTGCTGATGGGTCACATAAACACAGTGATTTTTGCAATAATTAGAAGCATTTCGTGCGACTCCACATTTTGAGGGCAGTATTTCTGAAGTATTAGCAATCCATATTAGGAAAAATACAATAGGTTTGCAATGGCTGAGAGCAGGCACCTGCAGGTGACCTTGTGCCAACTGGCAGAGAGTTACATGCATGCATGCACAGCTTTTTCCACACTGGTGACACAGACCTTCAGGAAACTTGCCCTTTCTGTTTCAGTCCAGCAGTTCCATCAAATTGGAAGGCTCATTCTACCACTTAATCCCCCATGAAAGCATCCTGTCGGAAACTTCGTTCTCTAAGGCAAATGTGTATGCACGCATGCACACTCACCTCCACGCATGCTCTCTGGGTGCAGCTACAAAATGATACAACTGATGTCATCCACCTGGGCTGCAGCAAGGCCTTTGACATGGTCCCAGACTACATACCTATCTCTAAGTTGAAGGGATATGTATTTGAAGGGTGGACTGTTCAGTGGATAAAGGATTGCTTGGATGGTCACAGCCGGAGGGTTGTGGTCAAATGCCCTGTGTCCAGGCGGAGGCTGGTGATGAGTCATTTCAGGCAGGACCAGTATTCTTCAGCATCTCCATCAGTGGCATAAACAGTGGGATTGAGTGTACCCTCAGCAAGTTTGCTGGTGACACCAAGCTGAGTGGTGCAGTTGATATGAGAGAGGGAAGATAGGCCATCCAAAGACACCTGCAGAAGCTTGAGAAGTGCATACATGTGAACTGAATGAGTCCAAGTGAAAAGTGGTGCATCTGGGTTGGGGTAATCCCAGGCTTGTATGGACTGAGAGAAGACCTCATCGAGAGCTGCCCTGCAAAGAAGGACTTCGGGATTCTGACAGGGGTTTGGAATTGAACTATCTTTAAGGTCCCTTCCAACCTAAGCCACTCTATGATTCTATGAAGTATGTATGTGTGTTACATCTATGTGTTCGTTGATGATGCACATACATAAGTATCCATTTGTGGTTGTGAATTTTCAAATAATATGGAAAAATAAGTAATTTCATGTCTTTGTTTTGGTTTATAAATCTGATAGTTGCATTTGCTTTTTTACAGTAATTTATAGATGTAGCGAAAGAAGATAACAAGCAAAGTTAACATATATCATACCAGAAAGATTCAGACAATCTGTGTCTGTGAGCAATCAGGAAGCTTCCCTTGCAGCTCACCCTTCTGGGAGGCAAGCTGTTTAGATTCTTGTAGCACTGGGTGAAGGAAAGAGATAAAAAGTAATTAAATTCTCTTTAGTGACCATACTCTGGTTGCACATGGTCAGATGGCTCTAGATTGCATATAAATCTTTCTAGCTGAGCTACTCATTACTGATACAACAGTAAATATAAACACTGTGTAGTGCAACTGTAGACTGTTACTGAAACTGTGTGATATCTGAAAATCTTGTAGCTGTCCTCACTTCCAGCTAAGTCCAAGTTCAGCTTAAGGATGGAGATTTGTAAACCTAAAACACCCAATCATTTCCCTGTCTTGAAAGTTACAGAGGAATACTCCTACTTTCATCTTGAAGCTGATTCTGTGAATGCTCAGTGCTGAAATCAGATGCTACGTAAGTTACTTGATGAGTTTTTAATCATACTATTTCTTTCTTACAAACAGTCTTTGTATTGTATATTTTTGTAGGTACTTTTACTTAACATAATTCCAGCATCTGGCCTCCTTTGGGTTCTAATCAGGTAACAAGTGACCGAACATACAGAAATACCACAGCAAGTATGTAGAGACACCGCCTCTTTTCTTATCACAGAGAGCTTAACCTAAACTTGTTAACATATGGAAATGGAAAACATGGTAGTTGGTGGTACAGTAGAACAAGCAGAATAATGTTTCAGTAGATGCTGACTTTTCATCTAACTTTTCTTTCAAAGGCATTCAATTTCTGATGATCTACACAATGTCTGTTTTCAGTTCAAAGTTTTTCTTTAAAACAAACAAACAAACATAAAAACAGAGTAAGCTTAATCACCGTGTACCCAAGAGTACTTTCAGTTCCACTTTTGGTATAGTTATGAAAATTCTGGGCTCACCTCACATATCTCAGTTGTGTTTTTTCCATTCTTTCATGGCTGACAGAGCTTAAGATATCATTTATATAAGTTAGAATTGGGTGATTACTGTCCTCTAAAAGAAACAGAAAAAACTCAGGGCTGAAGATTTACTTCTATTGTAAGGACAAGTACAGAAACAATTTTATAACGAAGAACTCTAAATAGCTGCCTCAGAATATTTCAAGTGGGCCTCACAGATTTGCATTATTTGCTAGAAAATGTTGATTTAATTTAAATGAAAAGATTAAAAATCTTGAAAATAAAGTAACAGGAGAGTTTGCTGTAAAAAGTACAAAACACTACGTGCTGTTACATTTCCCTTTTTGATTAAAAAAAAAAAAAAATTAAAAACCAGTAGCCTACATGGAGCCTATTACATAAAGGAATCATAAGCAACTGCAGCTTATGAAAATATTGCCAGGCATAAATTTACCATGACATAATGCAGAGGAAGCTGTAGTTTGAAGTCAAAGCTGTCAAGTCTGATTCTGGAAGTCTCAGAATTCATAGTTAAACTTAGCCACGTTAGCAGACGTTCAAGGAAGATGTCTGAGGGGCATACAGGAACTACCTAATTTCTACTGTCTTTCCTAACTGGTGCTTCTAATTCCGACTAAAGGAGATGCTGAAATAAGTGAGAAAAAAAAAATCCAGCACTGTAGAATTTGATAAAACTGTAGAAACTGTGTGATGAGGGGAGTGCAGCAACCATCCAACCTCAGGCTAATACGGTGAGTTTTCATATTGGAAGAGGAGAGGAGAGGAGAGGAGAGGAGAGGAGAGGAGAGGAGAGGAGAGGAGAGGAGAGGAGAGGAGAGGAGAGGAGAGGAGAGGAGAGGAGAGGAGAGGAGAGGAGAGGAGAGGAGAGGAGAGGAGAGGAGAGGAGAGGAGAGGAGAGGAGAGGAGAGGAGAGGAGAGAGGGAGAGGCGCAGTGGAAGGGGGGAGGGGAGGGGGAGGAGAAGGAGGAGGAGGGAAAGAGGAGGGAAATTCTAGGTTACTAGCACAGACAGATGAAGTAAGAATGTGAGATTTAGAAAATAAGGACAGTAAAGGATTAAGGAGTCACTTTTTGTAGCAACAGAGCTTTGAACCGATTTATTGAACCTGTTTCTCCCTCACTGCTCAAACTTTCAAATAAGTTCTTTTTGGAATTATGATACTATTAAAAATAAATAAATAAATAAATAAATAAATAAATAAGGATTACTTAATAGAGGAGCATTCATTCCTGTTCTATCCACTATTTTTCCAGTATTAGTAAGGCATCGACAGTGAAGGGCCTTATTATGCTCCTGTTGAAGTAGTGGCATAACCACTGTTGATTTCAATGGGAACAAGACAGACTAAAATAGATGCCTGAACATCTTCATATAAATCCTCAGCTTTTAAATAAAGCTAGATGGAGTCTGGAGTTTGGAAGTATGCTTTGAATTTTTAAATATCCACTAATAGCGTATTTCAGATACTGAAACACTGCCTTTTAAACATTTCCTGGTACTGTATCTTAAATTTAATCATAAAAAATGAGCTGAATTTCTTCTCCCTTTTACGCATTTTTATTCATATCCATATAGACCACTGGGCCCTGTGAACAGAGGTTGTAAACTGCATGAAGTCAGGTACAGTCATATGAAAATTAAGACTGAAAAGCAGGTCTGACTCATCAGCCTTGTTCCAGCTAAAGAGGCTTGTGATATTACATGTTTCTTTGAATATTCTTTCTTGGATAAAGTCCTCGAGAAAACTTTTGGCATATGAGAAGAAATCCCAACCCCACCTTCAGAGAAATATATTTGCTTTATACAAAGCTGTTGCTATTAAAATAGAAAGACAATCACTTAGCGAGCACCTGTAGAAATAATGTGTGTGCAAATTCAGAAGGCAAAGTAAACTTTCTCTGCTGTCAGAATATTGAGTGTTATTGGAAATGTGTGTTAAATACACTGACAGTTAATTAGTTAGCCAACCAGACATTTGGCTTTTCAAAAATACCACTTCTCAGAAGCCTGCTTTTGAAGATTTTAAGAGTAGAAATTGCCACTGCCATAGTTTATTCTTAGCATATAAAATCATAATATGGGCCACAGCACTTCCTAGTGTTCTTTGAAACTCAGTAGCTGTGCTTGAGCTAACAATCCAGTTAAAGATCCACATCATTTTGTTCATTCATAACACCATTTGGTTGGTTTTCTCTAATCTTAAAAAAACTTTGTTTGCTACTTCATCTTTAACATCCAGCTGTAGATTCTCCCCACAGCTGCGTGATGGATTGAAAAGTCCTCTGTTAGCTCTTTTCCCACGCGCTGGTTCTTCTAAATGGTTAAGTTACTTCATTGATAAGTTAAGCAGATCACTATCTTTGAAAATAAGCCATTTTCCATCCCTTCAGTCATTATCAGTACTCTTCTGTGTAGTCTCTCCAATTTATCATTGTCCCTCTTGAAGTGCAGATAATCGAATGGGACTACTTTAGGAGTAGTCGCACCAGAGCCAAACACAGAGACAGTATAACCTCTGTTCTCCCTCCTTTCATTTCCTTTTTTCAGTATCCAGAAATCACAGCCATCCTTTTGGCCATGGCATCACACGAGGCACTCCCATTCAGTTAGCTTTGTGCCAGCATTAGCATCACTTATATGAGCTTTTCAGAATCCTTCACCCTCCTATTCATTGCTCCTAAAAATGGTAGTTTGCATCTAGAAATGATGTAGCATACTTTGCATGTTTAAGTAGCTACAGGGACTGTAAAGAAAAAAAAACCTTTTAGAATTCTTGAACCCAAAATTTTGCGGTTGGCAAGGGAAGCAACCCATATGTCCTGCATTTCAGAACGGTGAGTCATGCTTTGAATTCTGAGTGATCCCACTGAATTAAGAGGAACCTTTAAAAGCGTAAAATATTATACCATGTAATGTCAGTAGAAACAGGGAATTATCAGTGACTTCATCTAGAGCAGTTTTAGTTTGAATCAGGTCTGCACTTCTGAAATGAATCTCCTGATTCTCCCTGCTTGCCTTACTTTGGAACACACACAGCAGAGTGGTTCCTAAGCATGAGAACTGGGTTTCCTCTGGGATGAAGCTAAGCTAGCAGATGTGCCTTGGGACCATGCCCCAGGCACTCCAGCTGACAACCAGGCAGTCTGCTCCACCAGCCCCAGGCCTAAGGTACATCTGGAGGCTGATGCTATCGCAATACAATGTTTGGCCCCTGCAAGCACTGTTTCATCTTCACACCTGCACCAATCTACATGCTCATTTGAGCATAGCCACTCTGGTTGCATGAAACTCGTTTGCTTGCTCCTCTGTGTGCACTGGACCTATCTTGAGGGATTCCTGATAAATTCTTCACTGGGCTGCTCCTGTACTCTGTGTGAGCTCTTCAGGAAGATATGAGGATCTCCACTGGCAGGCGTAACGCTCCTACCTGTCTTGATCCACTCAGAGAAGCTCTTGGTGTGACTGGCAAACCTTGGGGGTGGGATACCATTCAGAGAGACCTAGAGAGGCTCAAGCAGTGGGCCCAGGTGAACCTCATGAGGTCTGACAAATCCAAGTGCCAGGTTTTGCACCTTGGGTTGAGGCAACCCCCACTAGCAGTACAAGCTGGGAAATGAAAGGGTTGAGTGCAGCCCTGCCAAAAAGGACTTGGAGGTACTGGTGGATAGCAAGCTGGACATGAGCCAGCGATGTGTCCTTGCAGCCCAGAAAGCCAACCATATCCTGGGCTGCATCAAAAGAAGTGTGACCAGCAGGTGGAGGGATGTGATCCTGCACCTCTGCTCTACGCTGGTGAGGCCTCTCCTGGAGAAGTGGAGTCCTAGTACAGGAGAGACAGGGACACGCTGGAGCACATCCAGAGGAAGGCCACACAAATGATCCAGAGGATGGAATACCTCCCTTACAAGGACAGGCTGAGAGCTGGAGCTGTTCAGCCTGGAGAAGAGAAGGCTCCGAGGTGATCTGACAGCAGCCTTTTAGTATCTAAAGGGGGCTGTAAGAAAGAAGGGCACAGATTCTTTATCAGGGTCTGCTGTGATAGCACAAGGCGAAATAGTTTCAAACGAAAAGAGGGGAGATTTGTACTGATGTAAGGAAGTTTTTTACAGTGCGGGTGGTGAGGCACTGGCACAGGTTGCTCAGAGAGGTGGTGGAAGCCCCATCCTTGGAGACACTCAGGGTTAGGCTGAATGGGGCTCTGAGCTCCTAATCGAGCTGTAGGTGTGCCTGTTCATTCCAGGGGTGTTGGACTAGATGGCCTTTAAGAGGCCCTTCCAACTCAAACAATTCTATAAGTGATCCAGGGCCACTCCTAATTTCAGAACTAATGTACCTCCAGAGTACCTGAGCAGCCCAGGGAAATTATACAAGGCTAACATCCTTCAAAATCACAACACAGCTTCTGTGCAAACTTGGCATCCCTGCAGGAGATCTGATCCTCATAATTCTTGAGGCTTTTCAGTCTCTGCAGCCAGCTCCTGCTCAGAAGTTCCTTCTCTTCTAAAACCTTTCATAGAAAGGAGAAAGGCTTGAAACCATGAGCTGTCCCACACGCTGTTCAAGCACAGCTGGGGCCATGCAACACTGCGTGGATGAGGGAGGGCAAGGGAAGAGATGATCACCCCTCTGTTCTCTATATCCTAGACTGGCAGGAGGCCAAAATGTCTTTAAGAGTAAATTAAAGCAACGTAAAAAATATCTGTTCCATCTGGGTATCCTAAGGGACCCATATAGCTAGCTCAGCCCATCGTGTCAGCCCACTAAAACAGATCAGAGGAGCACCGATTATGTACATCAGAGTTTCTGATTTATTTTCTCTTAAGTAAGTAAAAACAATTACACAGGTTCTACACAGTAAACAATACGTTCCATATAGTAAAGAAAAATGTTTCCCTCACTTAGCAAATTTTACCTTGGAAGAATCACTGAATACATTCTTATCTCATGTACAGAAGCAATAATATTCTTGGCTTAACGCTTACCTAATATATAATGTGCCTGGGCAGTAGAAGGTATGCATTGATCATGTAATGGCACAGGCGAGAGACTATGAACAGTGTGTCCCAGTCTGAGACTTCAGCAGAGTAACAGCATCAGAATTGCTGTCAGAATTGATTAGATTCCTACTAGATTAGATCTAATTCCTGTCCAAAGAATCTAGATCTTCACATCGCAAAAAGGTGGATGAAAAATATCACTGGAGAATGCAGGTGTCAAGAGCCACATGAAACTAAGTATAGATAGAAAAGGGATGGGAAAAAAAGAGGATAAGATTTTGCTCTCTCCACAAAAATAAGAAACACGTTGGTTGTTTTGACTTCCAAAAGCTTTGTGACTAGGTCTCCCACTATGCTTTTAGGCTTATTTCCCACTTCAGATTGAAGAAACACAATGTTTATAGAATACCTTTTCTCATGTCCGTGAGTCTTACAAATAACGTTCTTCTCAAAGTCTGCTTGCACACGTGCTCATCAATTAAGCAAAAACTTTCAGTCTAGTCCAAAGAAAACCACGAAGCAATATGTGAAGAAAAAATATTAATGACAATGTCAATTCCTGACAATATCTGAGTCAATCAGAATTTCCATTTAAAATTGAAACTCTTGGTATTAACAAATGGCTGAACAAGAAACCTTTTGATGCTGTGGAGCTCACACGAGTGACTCTGTGAGAACATTCATCTGAAAAAACTACCGTAAAGATGCTCACAAAATAGGAATCGAGTCTTGCCTATGTGCTAAATAATAATAGTAAGAACAACGTGCTGAAAGTCTTTATTTTCGCACCACAAATTATCTTGTGGGACAAACCATAACAGGAAAATTAAGTGTGCTATAAGAGTAGTGAGTGACTTGCTGCGTTTCGGTGCATGGAATACCTCCATATTTCAACATAAGAATTACATACTGCAGCTATATACACAGCATCTATTCAGGCTGAAGCTCCAGTTTGGTTTTCACTATCACATAAAATGTTTTTATTACTAATTCTCTTTAAAACATCATTAGATCACATATTTTACAGTTCGTAACAAGAGCAAATTATCTGTATTTTGGACATTTTTGCAAGAAGAACGTTTTACCTACAGCCACATAAGCACAGAACCACTTACTTATTTCTAAATGACTCACTCATTCAGGGGAACTTACTTTCATTTGTACAGTCAGAGAACAGAAAACCACAGAGTGGGGGAAAACATCGTTAGAAACAGTTAAAAACACACCGCGTCCTGAGGAAGCAGGAGAAAAATAACAATGACTTTAATCTTTTAAAATGCAAAATATTTTGTCTTATGATCCCATTATCCCTGCAGTAGGCCAGCCACTAGCCCTTGACTGTGATTGCTTCGGGGTCGGGTTTCCATGCCGATGAGGTAAGACACCACACCTCTGGCTCCCTGCGTTAGGCACTGGGGGAGTGCAGTGCTGCTGCCAGCTGCCCTCCCTGCGCCACCAGTTATGAAACAGAAAAAAAAAGACTCCTAAAAGTCGGGGGGGGGGGTGGCAGGGGGGGAAGGGGGTTCTTTTGTAGCGGGTGGATTCAGGATCTTCTGTTGCACAAAGGCTGACATTTTCTGAACAGCCACAGCAGTGATTCACTCTTCTTTTACTGTAGCATCCTTTTATAGGGTTGGTTTTTTCACTGTCACTGAAAAAAATATCCTTCTCCTCAGCTCTGTGCTGCTGCCCTTTGCCAAGCTTGAAAAACACAAGTTCCTTGACAGGCCTCACTTTATGATCTGGCTGTGCATTACACCAACATTTAGCCCCTTCCCTCTTCTAGGCCGCACAGGCTGCCTGGCCGTGGGTGGCTGTGCCCAGCCCCGCAATGCCCCACGCTCAGACATAGCTGCACAAAGGCCACGCAGCCCTCTGCTCCCCAAGAGAGGGGAGATGCACAGCTCAGAGGCTGCACAGGGTTGAACCTGCCGGACTCCGGCTTGCAGCTGCGGGGTACCCAACAGGCCTCGGCGAGAGCCTCACTTGGCCTCCCCACAGCTGCTTTCCTGCTGCAGGTGGGGGAGCAGCATCAGGCTGTTGCCAGGCGGTCCCCTCACTGCAGGGCCACGTGTGGTGCTGCTGGTGCCCCTGCTTGTGGACATGTGGGTGTGTTTGGCCCACCGTAGGCCTGAGGGAGTTAGAACAAAGCAAGAAGATGGGTCGCAGGAGCTGAAAGTTGGATGTGTCTCAGTGTAGGCCTGGGATAGTTTGTTTATTTGCACTGCTGGGTAATAAAACCCTAGAAACCCGATACAGTTTTTGCTATTGAAAATCAAAAGGTGTCTCATTCGGAATTGCAAAGAACGTGCCTGTGTGAGCACTGAGAGCAGCACGGAGCCACCCCAGCTTGCAGCAGCACCCAGCCGTGCCCAGGTGTGGCTCAGCACACAGCCCGGTGCCCGCAGCAACATCACTGCTTCCCTGCCTCTGGCGACGCTAGATTTTTCCACAAGGTCAGCAAACAACGGCCTCAGGGTAGATACCCCGGGAGCACGCTGCAGGGCCGGAGCGAGACTGAACCCACCAGCGAGGGAAGGTCAGCCGGGAACGGAGCCCACTCGTGTGGCCCCGGGTGCCGCCAGCCCCGGCCCTCGAGCAGCCCGCGGCCCCGCCAAGCCGACGGCGGGGGATGGGACGGGATGGGGGAAGCGCGGCGGGGATTGAAGTGCGCAGCTACTCGGCGCCGGGCGGTACGGCGGCGGCGCGGCGATGATGTCAGCGTGTTATTTACTTTGCAGCGCAGGTGACCGTGCAGGGCGAAGGGAGGCTCGCTTCATGGAGCGCTGACCCGCCAGGCGGAAACAACGCCCGGCGGCGGCGGCGGCGGCTGCGGGGGGAGGGGCGGCCGCACGGCGCGGCGGCCGCGTTGCATCATTCCGCGGGCAGAGCGGGTGTGTGCCCGCAGCGGAGCGGCCCCGTTCCCGTGCACGCACGCACCCCGCACCCCGGCGCGCGTTTACACCTTCCCTTCGGCTTAGGGCCGCGGCCCCCCATCGGCCCTCCCGGCCGCACGGCGGCGGCTGGAGCGCCCGGGCTCGCCCGGTCACGGCGGCGGGGAGCCGAGGGGGTGGGGGGAGGGGAGGTTTCCTCCGCGTGTGCGCGGCGTGGGAGCGGCGCTCCGCGTGGGAGCGCGGCGCGGGGGTTCCCCCAGAGCGGCCGGCGGGCAGGGCAGCCCCGCACGCTGCCGGGGGCGGGGGCGCGGCCGCTCGCCCCCCCACCGGCCCTCCTCGCCCCGCCGCCCGCCCCCGTCCTTCCCGCCCGGCAGTGGCGGCGGCGGCGGGCTCCGGGCGCGGCCCGCTCCCCTCAGCGCCGCTCCCGCCGCCGCCGCGCGCCCGCGGCCGCCATTCCGCCCCAAAACTTTCCGCTCTCCCCTTCCCACTCTCCGGGACTTCCTTGTGTGCGCCGAGGGGGAGGAGGAGGCGTGCGCGGCGGCGGCGGCGCGGGGGGGTTCGCAGGCTGCTGGCGGGCTGGCCGGGACCCCGGCACCAGGAGTTGCACCATGCGCGGCAAGTGAGGGAAAGTCCGCCCCAGGCTCTCCCGCCGCCCCCGGAGCGGAGCCGCGCCCGCAGCGCCCGCGCGCAGGTGAGTGTCCGGGCGGGGTGCACTGCTGCCCGTTGCGTTTCTGCTCGCTGTGTGCGGTGACGAGCGCCCTTCCAGCCCCGGGGCTCCGCCGCCGCCGCCACCAAGTTGTGGAAGCCCGGCGTGTTTCTCTCCCTCTCTTTTTATTTGGTTAATGCTTTCATTTTTATATATGTGCATATGTGTGTGTACGTTGATATTTTTTTGCGGCACGACGTGCGAAGCCCGGGCAGGGCGCGGGGCCGTCGCGTATGTGTGTGTGCCAGCCGCCGCGCTGCCCGCGCCGAGCCCACCGCCGCCGCCCGCGGGCTCAGGGAGAGGGCAGAGCGCGGGGAGCCGCGGGGCAGCGCGGTGCGGGGCAGGGGGGAGGGGAGTCCATTCATCCCGCTCTGCGGCGCGGCCGAGTTGGCTTTCGAGCGTGGGTAAACAAGCGGCCTCCCCCGGGCGGGCAGCGCTCGGGGCAGGGCGCGGCGCTCCGGACCTGTTGCGCGCCCCGAGGCCGGCGGCGGGAGCGGGGCGGCACGGCGGGCACCTCCCTCCTTTCCTCCCCTCTTTCCCTCCGCCCGCGGGTGTCGTCCGGCCGCGCCTCGAGGTAGCGCGGCGGCGGGGTGTTGTAAAGGCTGGTGACCCCTGACCTGTTTAACGCCGTGTCGGTGGATTCCCAGATGGACACCCGGTATAGGAAAAGGGGGGAAAGCAACAAAGCCACACCCTAAAAGTTAGGTTGGTAGGTCGGTTTCTGGGAGCCGGTGCTCGAGAATGAGCGCTGCCCCAGCGCGTGTCCCACTGCTCCCCACAGGACCCGAGCGGTGTTCTTCCCCCGACGTGCGGTGAGCGCCGGGGGGGGAGGGGAGCGGAGCTGGCCTCGCTGTGTTGCACGGGAAGGAGAACGGCCGGCGTGCTGCCGCCGAAGCTGAAGCACCCCTCGGAAAGGAGTGGCCCCGAGTGTGGAATCTGAGTTGTGAGAGCGGTGTTTGAGGCTGATGGTGTGAAAATAAATAGGTTGTACAAGATGGAAATCTGGCTGTAGGTTCAAGAAACGTGTAGATGAGGTATTTGTGGGCATGGTGTTTGATGGGTCAGCGACTGGGCTGTGTATGGTCTTAGAGGACTTTCCCAACCTGAATGTTTCTGTATTGCTTGCCAATAATAAACACGAGGTCTCCACTGGTGACAAATACAGCCCTGAATCTCCTGGCCTTTGCCCGCTGATCAGCGGTGCTCTAGGCGAGGCATGCGCGAGGTGCACCATCACGCTTCTCGCTTGCCATGTGCTCACATGTGCTACACGAGGCCTCTTCCTCTCCTGCAGTTAGTGCACCACTGGGTACAGATGCACTGTGCAAGCTTTGGAAGAACTCTCATTTCTGTGATTGCCGGAGAACAGGGCTGTTCTGGTGTGTTTTGGTGGTGTTTGTCTTGATTTGATTCTGTTTTTAATGATTACCGATAGTAATCACAGCGTCTCAATGACAGTAATGGCTTAACAGAAAAAAAAAAAGCATAGGGTGGGAGGGAAGAAAAGCACTGCAGGGGAACGATACTACTATGCGAACAATGCATTGAACCTTTATTGGGCTACGTGCAATAATGGTAAAATCAGTAGAGGTTTGAGTGTTTATCTCTGTTTAACACCTCTGGTGGTCTAAGGAACAACCAGGGTTGTTTTTTCTCTCCTTAAGATATGTTTTGGAACCAGAGGAGTGTAAGAATTTTGCATGCTTGTGAGCACTGGCAGCTACACAACTGTTGGAGTCTCACAGGACAAAAAGAAAAACCCTCTGCAAGTAAGTTGTCATCTGAATGCATCCTCTGCCTTGTCCCTCTCGGTAACTCCAGTGCCCATTGTCTGTCATACTGCGGACAATGAGTTATGTTCACTGTTACATTCAGTGAATTAAGCTCCTTGTTCATCTTTTCAATGGGTGGCAAGTATCCTCCACGCTCAGCGAGAGGAGTACCAAAAGAGTGAAAGTCAGTTAAGTTATTGATGGAGAAGGGGTACCTGCCGGCACTTCTGCTCTGCCGTGTTTCCCAATTATGGTCCTCACCTTTATTCACAGATGGGTTTTTCCCATCCCCGTGGCAGCAGGACCAGAAGCAGGCCTGTTGTCCACTTTGTGGAAGAACTTCCTCAGCTGAGACTCCACTGGTGCCAGCAGTTACTGAAGGCTTCCATCCCTGAGCCTAGAGGGCGTGGGTGGGAACATGCTTGAGTGCCAGCGACATATTGTTTCGAAGTTGTTTCTTGGTAGAAATATAAGTCAGCCGTGAGATACACTTAGGGTTTGGTGGTGCTCCGAAGAGGGTTCAGCTCAGGGATTGGCTGGAGAACCTATCCCAGGGCTTTGTTGGCATGCTTTGGCATGCTCTTGCTATTTTCTCTTGACAGCTTTTAAAGTTCAGTGCTGGAATTCACGCTGTAGTTTGTTTTGAACTGACGTTGCTTATATTTTAGTAGTGCCAGGGGGCCCCCGTACAAATCAGGGCCGTTTGGGGAATATCCTAGATGACAGTTCTCATCCTGAAAAGGTTGTAATCGGAGTGAGAGAGACAGAAAACCAGGAAGGTGAATGGTGGAAAAAACTGACGCAGGGGAACAGCAGCTGATGGGAGTGCTGTGTGTACTGGACAGCAGCATGGCCTCACCTGGTGGAAAGAGCAGAGTTGTTAGCAGCTGGAGGTGCCACCGCTCGCTGATGGATTGGGTTGCTCTGTGCAGCCAGGGTGCCGGTGTCCCTTGGCCTCTGCTGCATGCGGGCCTTTTAATTCACAGTATTATTGTAAGTTACATACACCAGCCTGCCTGTAAAACAAATAAAGTTTTGTAGCTCTTGAGGGCAGATTCTTTTTCATAATCTTCATTATGAGCCAAGATGGAAGTAATTTTGTAAACTCTTTTTCAGCTGCTAAATTAAACCCCGTTCCCTCTTTCCCTCTTTGCTTTTGCCTATTTTTAGTTAGGAGGAAATAGCTGACCTCTTTACAAGAAGAACCCAGACCCCCTGGGTGCCATTTATGGGTTCCTACCTAATGGCCTACTTGGACAACTTGGTTGAATATTAAACAAAAACATTGGGACTACAGCTCTGTGTAGGAATAGCAGCCTTCCCGTAAATACGAAATCTATCATTTTAATGATAGCATTACAAATGTCAAAAGGTGAAAAATGGATTTTAGGTTAGTTTTCTTTGGTAGACACGAGAATATTTTATCCCTTCATTTATTTGTTTATTTTTTGTGGCAGTCTGGTCATTAATCTCATGGAATTTCATTTGAGAACGCCTTATGGTGAGTTGTTCTAAAAGCACCAGAAGCCTCTGGAGCGGCTGAAAAACTAGGTGGTGTCAGGTAAGAATATGCAGTTTCATGAGGAGAAGTCATCCTTTCTTACCAATTTTCGTCTTGTATAGACATTCTAGACAGAGAATCATAAATTATAGCTGCCAATATTTGGTAATTACATAGAAATATAGTGAAATTGCTTCTGCAAGCTTGACTGAAAGCAAACTGAACTGTGGGTATATGACTGTAAGGAGCATAGTCATCTTGCATTACTTTTCTTGGGCATGTTTGTGTTTCGTTGAAGTGGCACTGTTGCCTTAAAATTATTGCACCGTAGCAAGGGGTGATGAATTTCTTTCTTTGCTGCTTTAGGAGAGAAGAGTGTGTGGCTGTACATGTAGTCTCTATGCGGCCTCCATAATCCCTTGTTCAGGTCCCATCCACCAACCCTCTCATGGTATCTGGTTCTTAGTGTGCCTGCAGTAGAAGAGGCTTGGGGTTAGGCACGTCTGGTGGCTCGACTCCTGTTTTTATCACTGTGTTGACTTTGTGCAATAATAGGGGCATCACAGTGTTTAACCCCATTTCTTGACCTTCTCTGTTTGTAGTACAGGGAATCAATACATGTCTGCTTGTCCTCTTTACATTGGAGAGCATGTAGAAATTCATTAATTTATGTAATGTTACAGTGGAATTTTTTGCTGCTGGAATTCATGTAACATAAAGTCATGTCAGTATTAACGGAGAAGCAATTATTTCAATAGTTTAGCCAAGCGTGGTGCATAAATGCAGTTTGGCTTGGTCACTGCATCTTGCTCATTTGCTCCAAGAAGTCACACAGTGCGCAGAGTACCTGGGCAAAACCTTGCCTCTCGATGCTGAGGCGATAAGCCTGGTGGGTGCCTATGAGCAGGTGAGGAACTTAATAGTGCAGAGTGGTTACATATACTTACTTATCACAATACGCTTGTCTGATTCGGTGCCAAGTTTTGTTGACTGCCTTTGGAAGGTGAGACAAGGCTTTTAAAAAAGCAGTATTCTCCACTAACATGTAGCAGTTCCTCTGTGCATCTCTCTTCTGCCATTCAAAATAGGGTTGTATTTACTGACCTAAATTTCATCTGATCCCCTAATTCTCAGTTACCTTTTAACCTTTTACTGTTACGTAGTGAGTTTAGAATGTGTTTTATCATGTGAAACCTTATTTTTTGTTAGGTGGAAAGATACTGTAACATCAGATATTATTTTATTTTTCCCCTACTGAAACGCAACCTTTTTATACCTACAGTAAATTATTGGTATGGCAATGAAGCGCTTTTTTTTTTCCCCTTGGGTATTAAAAAGACTTGGAAAATACTCTTTGACATTGTCTTCAAGGAAACAAAGATTTTCTTCTAATGAATAGATTCCCTCTGTCATTCTGCAGGATAATATGTTTCTTGTGCTCCTGTTTGAAGGCAGCAAACTGCCCACTGGCCGTATGTACGTCTCTGGCTTCTGGGGCATTGTGCTGTGTAGCACTGTCTGCTCCTCGTGAATCCTGTCCCACTGAGCAACAACTGCGAAACAGCCTCCGCAGTTCAAGAGTAAAGCCAACTCCTTACAACTTGTATTTCTGAGCAGAAGAATCTTGTGCTAGCGCAGCACTGGTGGGAGGATGCTGCTGCCTTGTTACGATTAAGATGTATATGGCTGTTATTAGACATTTTGTGTCTAAAGTGTCCATGGATGTGTCTGTGCTGGTTTGAACACAGTCCAGTAGCCTACAGCAAGATCACTGGAAGGAAGGTCTTCCAAAAGAACTGACCTTCGTAGTACATGGTTCATAAGTACATGAGACCTTTCTAAAATTAAGCCAAAATATGGAGCGTTTGCCAATCCTTCCGTGCTGGTTATTTACAATTAAGAATGATTATAACCTTCCGATAGTTTCAGTGTCATTCAGCAGCTGCAAGTTGCTTGTTGTCTCTTCAGTCTAGTCACTGCTGGCAGGGCACATGTGCATCCAGAGATCCATTAGATCTAGGACTTTTCTTAGCGCGCAGTCTCAGTTGGGATTGTTAAGCAGTAATCAGTTTCACAAATGTTAGTTGTCCTCTTTGTTTGTGTACATGCACACACACACAGATAGCCTTAAGGTAGTTTAAAAAAAGAAGAAGAAAACAGCTTTGGGGGAAAAATAAAAGAAAGGAATCATGCTGAGGCTGCAGAAACGTGCAATATGCTCCCAAATCCTGAGTTAGGACACACTGTGGTTTCAGTGCCTGAGGTGGTGTGTGCCCACTGAAATGAATGTGGGGTTGAGTTAGGCTGGTTGTTAGGCTGGGGGAGACTCAGAGGTGCGGCACCTTTACCTGGTTACAAAGTCAGGAATGGATGCTGTGCCTCTATGTCCCACTAAGTGTGGGGAAGCTGTTTGGCTCAGGAGAAAAATACAAACCCTCATCTCAAAAGAGGCTGAGGCAAAATCACCCTTTTTCCTAGCACTCTTCCCAGATGGGGTTGAGCTTTGCTGACAGGGTAGGACAGGGGATCCGAGCACAGACACTGCTGTTGGTGTTGTGGGGATTAGTTTCCAAGGATATTTATCTGGGGCTTTTTACACTTATAAAAGAAACTTAACTCTTCTTGTACCCATTACATGCGTGGAGGAGTTAGACCTCTAGGAAAGCAATTTGGTTATAACATTGATTGAAACACAGCGAATCTCTGATTTTTTCAGAAGATATTGGTAATGCTGCCAATCAGATGCATGCAACTCTTCCATTTTGGATTGACTTTGTTGGTGTGTTGTCTTTTTACTCTTTGAATCGAATGTTGTCGTTTCGCTTTTTAAAACTTAAAATGATGTGATGTGGAAAGCACAGATAAAAGACAGGCACGAAAATTATTCTAATGAGGAGCGTGTCGCCTTTCCTCTCCTCCCAGTTCTCAGAAATGAAAGAGAAGAACGTGAGCAGGTGAATTTCATAACGCCGCGCGGTGTTCGCAGGACGCAGATTTTGTCATTCCTTGTGAAGGGTGGTGAAGGCTTCATTAATTCCGTTTTGACGACTACCTTTTTTTTTGATTGCAGGTATTACAGCTCATTAAGAATTTGCGAGAGTCTGTTTTTGTATTGCGGAATAACCCCAAACTGGAGGCTCTGCTGCTTCTGCTCCTATCAATAAGTATCTTAAATAACCAGTTAATTTAAATGAGCCAATTAATTTGAAAGCGGTGCATGACAGTGTATCATAAAAATTCATCCAGCTTCATTCTCCCAGGATTTTATGTGCTCAAAAAATAAAAAGCATGAGGCAGGCTGAAAAGATGGCCCTACGTACAGTGCTGGGGAGGGAGAAAAGAGTCTGGTGTGTACA
This sequence comes from Alectoris magna, assembly GCA_030625065.1. Taxonomy (NCBI): domain Eukaryota; kingdom Metazoa; phylum Chordata; class Aves; order Galliformes; family Phasianidae; genus Alectoris; species Alectoris magna. Next base: position 71,471,183 of record CM060560.1, read on the forward strand.
GCTCAAATTCACAACAACATCCATGCAGCAGTTACTTTCTCAGTTTTTCTGAGAGACCACCATAGCGTCTGTACTACGTGGTCTGGTGATGCTGCATAGAGGTTAGGTAAAAAATAGAACGTAGTTTAGGCCGTGATGGGCAGTTCACAGAGAGGAGGAGTGGGAGGAGGTTACCATAAAAGCCAGGCTTCTCTGGTTTTCACTTGCTGACTGTCAAGCAGCCAACAGAAATCTTTTAGGAATTGTTTTTTTTAAACAGAATTTTTTCTTGCCTCTGATGGTAATGCCTTCAAAACACTTATTTCTGTGCATTTCATCAGTGTTGTGGTGGTAGTATATACAGCATGTGGGCATCTTCTCATATGTCAATGTTATTCTGCGATTACCGCAGGGGTTGTGTGTGTCTGTGTAAGGTTGGGTAGGTATCTTTTCTAAGGTTTTGTGTCTGTATGCATATGTGATCACTGCTGCATTCATTTTTTTTTTCGCTCAAATTTTGCTTAGTGTAAGCAATATATTCTTCATGGAATGTTACATTACCAGCAGTGTGTATTTTGGGTTTAAAAAAAAAAACAACTTAGAAAGTGGGAAGTTTTGTGTTCTCTAACGTCAGCATGTTTAATGCCATTGTATGTGGCCAATTCGACCGTACTCGGTGAGTGATGGTTTTGTACATCAGGTGTGTCATGCATAGCGGGTGTGTATGTACGTCTAATCTAGAGGGAAATGAATTAATTTCTCATAATACAAGATGTAGCGTGTCCTGTATCTTGTACATATTTAAAAAGCATGCGGATAATTGCGGGGAATTAGCTACACACGTAGTTGTTTACTCTCATATCTTCATATTGCCATGTGGGTATTTTTAATTCTGTAAGGTAAATTTGAGCATATGTCTATTAAAAGAAAAAATGTGCTCCTCAGCATCTTTTTGAGATGATTGATAGGGCACTCCTTTGTCACAAATGGGCAGTTCTACTAGAAGGTAACTTATTGGTCTGCCTCCCACCCTGCAGAACTGCTGTGAAGGTTTTGTGAATGACTTTTTGGAAGAATTTTAAAGATTAAAACAATGTGTTTATTTATTTTCAGGTAGTTTATTAAAAAGTGTGAATGTAAAGTTCTGTTTACGGTAGCACAGTCCTACTTTTCATCAAAGTACAAACTAGGATAGCAAAGTATTTTAAAAGAAATCATGGGAAAAAAGTGTTTTCTTCCTTTTGGTGGTAAGTGTAGGGTTAGAATTAATGATTGCTTTAGTTTGTTAATCTTCTGTTAATTTGAAAGTTGTTTTCTTGGAAAACAGAGTTCCATGTAGGGTATTAATTGCTTGGTTGGATTTTTCCAACCTTTCTATACCAGCTTTTTTGACTTTTATCTTTGTTTTTTCCTACTGAAGAATATTGGAGTCTCTAGTGAAATGTAAGGGATTTTATTTTAGTGGATGTTTTTGGTGTTTCGTAGTTTTTCTCCCTGTGAGTTCCACAACACATGGGTAATGCCAGCAAAGATGAAGTTGATTATACGTTTGTGTTGTGAACGATCAACAGATCCAGTAATAGATATGGCCTGAAACTGCATAAACTTGGCACGTGCAGAAGACTTCTAGGATCAAGCCTCCTATGATGGCAGTACAGATTCTTGGCAGGTTAGGTCAGTATTTTCCAGCCTTTTCTGAAGTCTAATGATGTGTGTGACTTGAGCTTTAGGACTGAAAGTCAGTATTCTTGTAGTTATGTGTGTAAGAGAATGTGGCGTCCATTTCCTCTCCTGTAGCCTATGCAAGCAGTTGAGTTTTTGTTTGTGTGTGTATGTGTGGTAGAACTTCCATTATCTATTTTGAATGCCATTCTTATCTGAATTCTCACAATGTTCTTTGAAGTTTGGGTGGCTGACCAACATCATGTCCAGATTTAGAGCCCAGTTTCTTTAAAATGCGCAGAGGCCATGTTGGTTTCGTTTATATTTTTATGGAACTAATATGTTGCAGTATGAAATGTAGAACTTAGAGATTAGAGATTGCAAATACGTGTTTTGAAAGGGGACTGACTTAGGTTGGTGATCAGAGCCTGTGACTTCTTTCAGGGAAGTGCCTTTAGTTTTTCAGACCAGCCTGCATCGGGCAGAGTAAGAAGCCCTACTGCCACAGCCACCTATACAGCACCTGGCAGGCTGTGGCAGGGCTCTTGTCATTGTCCATCTGTGTGCTGTGTAATCTCAAGACTTTTCTGCCAGCTGTGGCCTGCATCCAAAAAGCTCAACGTGCTGAGCCCTGCACCTGATGCTTGTCTTTTGCAGAAGGGTTACCAGCATTGTGTCCTCTGGGAAGACCATGTGCAGCCTTCTTATCCAGCAAGGGGGGGCACCTCACACCCTTTTACATCTGCTTGGAGTCTGAAGCTGTGTTTCCTCTGTTCCCTTTTGAGTCTCAGCAGCGTAGCTCTCCTTCCTTTGCATGGAGTACCATCTCCTAGCCAACAAGCTGATGCAACCGAAGCAAAGCCTTCTTGAGTCCTGCTTCTGGTTTGCTGGGCACCCACCAAGCTCAGTTTGAAGTCAGAGGCCTGAAAGCACGCAGCGCAGTGCTTCATGTTTGATTCTCATCACAGAAATAAACATCAAGGTTTTGCTGCTCCTAAATGGAAGCAAAAAAAAAAAAAAAAAAAAACCATCTAGAATGTGTATGTGTGTGTGTGTGTTGGTGGCATGGTGTATGTGTTTTTCTTTTAACTTTCTGGTTATCTCTGGGTAGCAGTTCTGTGCCTGTTAACAGTAAGAAAAATTAATTTGAAAGAGCATTACGTTTGGTCTCATTTTAAAAACAAGTTTTCAAATCTTTCATTTGATGACATGGGCATTTTGTAATTAGTTCCCATTCTATGAATAGTTATTTTACATACATGTATGATTGCGCTGTTGGCATTGTCTTAATTGTTCCTTTTGTCTTTGGAAGTACGTACAGTTACTTCTCTGGCGTCTCAGTTGGAGCCAGTGTCAACTAATGTATGTGAGAAAGCGTGCCCTGTGGCCTGAAACATCGTTTATGTATTTGCCAATTGCCTCAGCCACTTGATTTCCGTTTGTGAGCACTGCATTTGGTTTGGTTGAATTTATTATTGATTTCAGCAGTTTGCAAATATTATACTGACAGAAGGTTTGCTTCTGTCTCCTTTGAGCCAGCATTTTACCCTCATTAGGCTATGGATGCTTTCTTTTGAATATTGGCCAAATGCATTCATAAAAACAGCACAATTAAAAGGAAGGAAAAGTATGAAGGCTGTTTGACCTATTAATTGTGAACAGCAAGCATTGTGAAACTGCCTTTTAGTGTTAGACTGCGTCATTCTCTATCTCAAAGTATGGCATGGGGTCTAACACTGAAAAAAATAATAACAGATTTTGTAAGTCTTCCTTTCTGATTCTGTCAGGTTTTCTGAGCTTCTCATGGTACACAGCCATTTTCTCAGATGATACAGTTGCCATTTTCTTGTTTTGTACATTATTTGGTTTGTTTTTGAAGGCCGAAGCTGCTAGGTGAGTAACAGCAGTCACAGTTATCAGTTCTCTAATTGTGTAGTTTCAAACCACAGCTTGCGAGCTGCTGAGGGACTCACCGCCTCTTTTTTTAGAGACGTGGGGAAAAAAGGAAGTCTTTGTCATTCTGTGCAAATTTACTATTCAAGGTAACTTTATAGGTCCACAAATTAAAGAGATTTAAAAACCACCAATCTAATTATACTGTAAACTTCTTAAGGATGTGATGATATCTTATTTTTACGGCTTACTACGTTGTGGGTGTATATATCATTATACAAGTAATGATCTCTGTTTTTGCAGAAGGTAATTTATACCAACATTAAATTTTGGCATCGGTTTTGTTACATTGCGTAGATTTCTGTTAAAATAACCCTTCTGTTTTGTGGGACTGCGATCTGTATTCTCTGACAGAACACAGGTCTGGCTGATCTTCAGTTGAACAAGGGATAACCTGGAGAGCAGCGTTTGGTTTCTCTTAGTTTGTGTTTACCAGGTCTGTCATCCAGCAAGCCTGCTCAGCTGATTGCTCATCTTTTGGGTTTTTTTTTTCTAGATTTCTGGTCTCGTGCAGCACTGGTTTTGTTTCCAGCCATTTATGTGGTACCGTCACATTTCAATAAATCCAAATTCTCGCATCTTAAAATGTCAAGAATTTTGTTGTTTTTGATGTTGCCAATTTTCTGCTCTCCCATGCTTGACGGCAGCACTCCATGTTGATATTAGAAGGGGTTACGTAGGGGAGGTGAGAGTGGGGGTGGGAAGTAAAACAGGCTCTGGCTGTTTACACATTCCAGGCAACCATAGATCTCCTCTCTTTGAAGCCAGAAATATTTTCCTCTTTACTATCAGTTTTGCAGATCTGGGGTATTTGGGCACACAGCCAATAGAAATAAATAGTAACGTGTTAATCTCTCTGATTGAAATGTGCTCGTAATAAACCACGCTTTACCTTTTTGAGCATGTGCATGAGAATAAAGGTTAACCTCACTCTGTAATTAAAATATGACATTTTTAGAAATACTAAAAATTAGGATAATCACTATACTGTCTTCAAGAATTGCCTATAAAAGGACAAAGTCGATTTTGAGCCCTTTCTTCTTGCTAGTTTTGTTCCAAAGGGAAAGCCTCACAAGCAGAATATTCTTGCTAATTAGGTTTCCTATTTTCTGCATGATATCCTTTGGCTCAGGGAGCTGACAGTGAGGCTCTTTTTCTGATTTCTATGTATTATATATATCTAAAGCTTTTTTTTTTTTTTTTTTCATTTATTTTGGAATGCGTCTGCTTGGCTTTGTGGTCTTCATTTGACGATTTGGGTTTCCAGCACTTATATTTGAGATTTCTGAAGAAATCAGATACTCAGTCATCCACCTGCATGCCTGTATTTTTTGACTGTTGGAAAGTATTTCTGGCGGTCTATGCTAAAATACAGACTGAGCAGGCAGGCAGATGAATAACGATTTCTTCCAGGTTCTGCATAATGTAATAAACAGACCTTCTGTTTATTATTTATTATTAGTGTTTGTATATATGTGATTTCCTTTCCCGAAGCTTGCTTTCTTGGTTTCTTAAAGCTGTCTGCTGTGTATGCTGTTATTGGTTTTCCCAAGTGGTGCAGTAATGCCACTTCATCACTCCAGCAACTTGCTTTGTCACTGGCAGCTGATGTGGTGCAACTTGTTATTATTTCTGCTTTCCGAACTGAATTTGCTGCCCTCCAGAAATACGAGCATATAATTATGTCACAAACAAACCAAGACAGTCCCACTGAGATAACAGCTGTTTCCTTCATTCTTAAGCCCATCCTAGGAGATGCGATGCAAAAGGTAATTCAGGCTGTGTGGTTTTTTTTCCTAATGACAGTTAATGGCTTACAACTTTCTGCACGTCTGTGGCTGCCATCTTACCTGTGTTTAGAGATGCATTTTCTGAGAAGCAGAAGACTGCTTCGACTTGAACACCAGCAACTTGAGTAAGCACATGGTGGTATCCCTTTCTCAACTAATTTTTTAGGGCCAGAGCACTACTCTGCCATGTAGCGACCGGGATCTAAAGCCGCAGGTGGTTGGGGGTTGCTGTTGGCCAGGCTGCCTGCACCTTTTTATTTGTGTTTTGTGACACACACTCAGGATGGTTTGCATCCTGGTTGTTGCTCATGCTGGTTGTGGTGTTAATATTTGTGTCTCTAGCATGTGTACTAGTTGGGTGCTTTTAGAGGCCCGGCATTTTCAAGTATAGATATCTGTGTAAGTAGCATGGTGTTTGGAGGCTTTGAGTATGGAGGGCTCCAATTGAAATCGGGGGCATTAGTGGCTGCTTAGTGCTGGAATAAGTCATTACTCTTACTCAGGCATCTCGAGGTAGGGATGCATCATAACATTCGGACAACATGGGATCATTTCCCTCTTTTTCACCTAAATTAAATCAAGTAGCATATTAAAAGCGTTTTGAAGAAACAGATCCTACTGAGTGATCATTGCCAGTCTGTACGTGGGTGTTGGTTTTCTGTTTTCACGTGTTTCTTGAAAGAACGAGATTTGGTGTTCTGTGTTTGTGGGCCTTTACTGTAAATGGGTAACAATGTATGCTTCCACTGTATGTTCAGTTTCATTTCATGTAACATTTCATTTAGCAGGAGGATGTCCTACTGTTGTAGGAGGGGTTTGCTTTAGTAGTTGTTACACATATTTGCTACCTTTAAAGCCATGAAAATGTATTTTGTAATTGAAACAGTAGCAACTGGAAACCTTGTGCTTTATTAAGCAAGAAAAAACACTGAAGAAACAAGAATGCCGGATTGTGACCTCATGCAAAACAAACCACCCCAAATGCTTCCCAAAACGAAACAGATTTACAGATTACTTATGTGTATGAATATCTGAGTAGGGTCAAATAATGATCTCCACCATATAAGAAGTTTCATTTGCGCAGAACAGACAAGAACAGGCTTGGAGGTGACTTTCCATCCAAGTAGCTTAGAAACATCAGAGTGCTTTAAGGACAGATAACATTAAAGTAAATTTGATGCGAAGAACAAAATGTGATGAACCGTTTCGGACCACAGAGGGCTTTAGAACCTGTGAAATTGTAACTTCCCTCTCATTTCTCTCTTTTTTTGTTAAGAATATGGACATGTATGAGGCGTATTCTTGGCTGCTTAAACATCAACAGTTAATTTAAAGCCGCAGCAACTGTAAAATGAAATTGTACACGTGCATCTAAAGCTTATCATCCTTTTTGCTAGTAAAACCAGTCTTTTACAGCAGACCGCAATATAACAAGCTCGCATTGTTGACCAAACAAAACAGTCAGGGATGAGTTGTACAACAGTACAGATATTGTATTTAAAATTGTTCATCAGTAATTTTAATTACTTCAAAAATATTTTCCTAGGATTCTTAGTTACGAACCTGTCTGATGCAGTAAGAAGAACAGTAGGGCCTTGTCAAAGAGCGTGCGATGTGTGATGGAAGGAGGCCATTTTAGTACTTCATTTATTTCTTCAACCCAAGCCAATGAATGAAATGTGTGCATTTATGTAGTTATATCAGAATCCAACTTTGTGTCTTCATGGTTTTATGCTCACATTTGGGAAAAACATGGGTAAAGATGGTTGGTAGTACACTAGCAAGCTTCTGTTTTGAGAGACATTCATAGGTAAAAATAAGCTTAAAAGAAAGACATATTTGGCTCTTACAGGAGGAGCACCTCGTTCAACTGACAGATTTTTATTACTTTTTTGCAACTGCTATTTAAAAGAGGTTTCTGTCATGATTGGTTTCACAGTTTTTGAACTCGCTAGTTTCAGAGCCTATTCTAGGCTTGTCTGCTTCCTGTGACGAGTAATGTTTAGTGAGATGTGGGTATATGCCACACCGCACTGGTAAGAAATAAATTGAGTTGTTTTGGTCCTGCAGATCACCCTTTACTTATTAGGTTGTATGTTCCTTTTGGGGGAGTGAGAGGTGGGAGGAGAGCAAGAGAAGCAACTAGCAGCGATGATATGTGGCCGTTGAACCGGGGAAGGAGGCATGTGTGCCAGATTTCCCCCAGGTTTCATCTTTCAGAGTGTTCCTATCAGTAGTAGATCTGATGGAGGCTGGTGGTGTGCCTTCCTCCTGGAAAGTGAGTGTTTACAAAGTGCCAGTTGTCAACTCTTAGCTGGGAGGTGGCCTTTCCAAAGGAGGAAATTGGTTCTGAAGTGTTAATGAATTGCTACAAATTGTCACCGGGATGAATGATTAAAAAAGAAACAAACAAATGAAAGGAAACCAAAACAAGCCGAATAAAAACACCATCAACATCCCTCACTGAACTGAAATGAAGCAGATGACAGACTTGTTACTGAGCCCTGAAGGTTGTCTTAGGACGTTACAATATGAATTGATCCTCAGTTGTCTGCTTTATGTGTGAGGGAAGCAGAGTGAACTTGTCATCAAAAACATTCTAATAAGAACGGTCGCTATTCATGGTGATTCTGGTACATTCACCTGTATGTTTTGGGAGAGGGAAGATGACATACTGGTGTCTTCAAGCCTTCCAGATCAAAGGATAGCTTTTTATCTTTTTTTTTTTTTTAAGTAACACATCGCATCCTATTGTTTGACTGCTGGAAAGATGCTCTTAATTTTTCAGTAAATATTTTTTTTGTTTGTTTTTTACAAAACTAATTTTGCCATTATAATTGCGAACGTTTTAATTAAAATACAAATGATAAAAATAGCCTTTATGTGAGATCGTTGGCTTTACCTCCTAGTGTAAGATGAAGATTAGGCCAAAATGTTGATGTTCTTCATTGAGCTTGTTTACATAAAGATGTGCGCCTTTATTCCAGTTGTTTCTGCAGTAGGTTGCAGACCATTTCAGGTACAATACGATTGCCAGTACTGGGCGGGTTGAGTTTGATCTGAAAATGGGTAGTGGTGAGTGCCAAGAACTGATCTTGTTGCAAGTTGCTTTCTCCTCCTTGAACTTACCTCATCTTCGAATTAATCTTATGGAAGCCCTTTCCCCCTGATATTTAGTTATCCTAAGCATTAAAAGCGGAGTGCTGTTAACCTACTTTGGTGTACACATTAAGTTGCATATTCAAGTGCCTTACTGGAGAGAGAGAGAGACTTCTTTTCCAAATATATTTATGTACTTAAAGAATATTTTTGTGAGATGTCTGTCTTTATTATAGGCCAGACATTTCCCTCATATAGCATATGGCCATAGGTATTAAGTATTTATACCTGTGCTTAATTGTGCACACAGTCATTTCACTGAAGGAAACAGTTATACACAAAGGCAGGAAGTTTACAGTATGTGTGTGTGTTTAGGGCTTTGGCATTAATTACTGGTTTATAAGAATTGATCGTCTGGAGTGTAAATGTTTTAAAATCTGTCTTATTTCTACTTTGTAGAATTAAAAAAAAAATCCAGTTATTAAGAGCTTTTAATGAGTAATGACAAGCTAGTGCCTAGGCTTTCTGGTTCATCTTTCTAACTCGTGTTTTTTCTTTTGAACATGTATGTACCTTAGATCCTTTCAGTGAAGCCTGAGCAGAGATTGCTGACTGCTGTTTGTTGTGGTCATGAGTGCGAGCGAGTTGAGCTACTGTGTAAATAAAATGAGAAAGTTAGCAACTCTGTTAATTGCTCAGGAGAGATGCCTGCTTGCACTTGTGCTTTGAAGGGTTGCTTCCAAATAATCTCTGTATCTAGCAGTCTGAATTCTCTATCTATTGGCAATAAAGACTTAATCTGCAAGTAAAAGCAAAACGTCCACGTTCTAAACGTTGTCTGGTAGTGGCTAGTTTCTCCTGCTCTAGTCCTCAGTGAAGTTTATCCTCCTCTTTGGAGATGAAGGAGGCCTGTCACCAAGGGAATGAAATAATTATTGTGATATTTGAGGAGTAAGATGAAAAGACAAGGATGTGCATAGCAGAGGAAGCTTCAGTTGAAGGAAACAGTTGTAAATATTCAGTCTAGCTCATCATGTAGGAAAAAAAAGGAACTCATGTAGTCTGCAGAGTATAGATAGAGCTGATGACTGATTTACATAGGTTGTTCTGAAAATAGCCACCTTTTTATTTCCATGGAGACTACAACAGATACAAAGAGCACAATAACGCTGTTTGAGCAAATTCTTAGTTACAAAGCACCGATTTTCAACTTAGTTGCCACCATGAGCTCTGCATTTTCACCAGCACTGATCAAGAGTCTGCATGCCACACTTGTAACGATCTACCCCAACTCAGGTGACCCGCTGTTGCTGCCTCCGCTGCTGAAATGCACTACCCAACACCTCACTGTGCTCACATCCACTCATCGGTCTCCATAAGCATTCAGCAAGCATCACTGAATGTCAACAGGTGCAAAAACAGGAATTCAGTTTCACGTATTTCCTTTATATGCACTTCCACGTCAGTTGCCATTTTGTCAGGCTGCCCCTCTGCTGCCATCTGTCACACAGCTCTGGTGTCCTGACTGGCAGTGCCTTTGGGGACAGCATCGCTTGGCTGATGGATGGAACCACTGCACCTCTTCCTGGTTGAAGAACATGAGGGAAAAATTTTACCCAGGGTGTTTTACTGTGGCAAAATGACTGTCAGGAGGTGTTCTGGGAAGCTAGAGAGATGGCTGATGGCAGCAATAGGAGGCAGCAAGGCTGCCCTTGCATGGAACAGCCCTGTGGCTGCTGAAATGCTACTGCTGTGTTCCTTCCTGTCGCTGTGGGAAGAAGGCTGCTGCACCCTGCAAGGGAAGGGCTAGGTGCTGGAATGCCCCCCCTCTTTTGGAGCTTACCCACCCACCGTGGCTAGTGTTTGGTGCAATTAGTTTTTATTTACTAGGACAGCCTTAATAGGTTTCACTTATGTACCTGGGTTTTATTGCAGTTTAGCCCTCTAAATACACAGGAGGCTTCTAAAATAACAAAGATATTATTAATTAGGAGTTAAAAGGAACATATACTTTTAAACAATAATTTCTTTTTTTTTTTTTTTCCTCATCGTTTAATGTGTTGTTTAATGCAGGTACTTATTCAAAGCTGCATCTCCACTGTTGGAGTCATACAGCAGCTGAAGTATTTTGACAAGCAATATTTGAGGTTACTGGAAAAAAAAAAACAAACCAAACCCCAAAACTATGTAATTCTGTTTTTTTCTCTTCCCCTTCATTTTTTTGTTTTCCATATTTGAGACACTGTTGTCACAGTCAGTTTCATTGCAGTCTACTCTAAGGCCGCTGGATTTCCCATTCTGTCTGTTGATTGTTTTACCCAAAAGCAAGTGATAGTTTTTAAATAGAGTAAGTAACATGCAATGCATTTTTGAAGCCATAAAACCGAATGTAAGAACTGGGACTGATTCAGCTTCTAAAACTAATTTACTTTACTTGTTGAGCAGATTTCACACTGCCACTATCACTTAAAATGGAGGGAAAAGGGAGGCAGGAAAAACCAGCAATGGCTGAATAAAAGATGTTGCATCTAAAAGCCCTGATAGAATGTGTTTCTGTCATCCGTGCTATCAGAAATGAAAGAATAAAGACATTGTAGTCCAGTGCTGGGCTACAGACTAGACTTTTCTGTTGTGAGATGAAAATTTATCTGGGTTATTGTACTTTCAAAAATATATTTGTCTTTCTGCCAGTGGGTGCATACCAGATCAGTTACAATTCCAGTCCAAATCCAAATTGAAGTTGGCACAACATAAAGGAAATTTCAAGACAGCGGACTGTGGTAGTCCAGAGCTTCCTTCGCTGTATATTTTTGTTAGTTCAAAATTACAACAGGTCTGGAAACAGGCATATTAGGGTCACCAGCACAATATGGTGTTCTGTTCTAATAACTCATATTTTTATTAATTCTTCCTACTTAAGCATTGAATAAATCAGCGTTATTGCTTTTAAAGATAAAAACCAATTGTCTGTTTAAACTGGAACTGTGCGGAGTGGAATGCTAGCACAGACTTGTTTCTTGCCTGTTGGTTTAGATTTAGTATTTCCACACAAGCCGTACGCAGTTAGCCAGTGGTGGAAACTGAATAACCTACAAAGAAGTCTAGAGGACGGTGTTACCATCAGTCGGGAGTTACATGAAAAGCACTGTGCTTTTTCCTCGTGAGATAGCCTGACTGACTGCGGTGGTGTAAAATTTTGTTTTGCTCAGCTGGTGAGTATTGGCATTTTACTGGATCTTGGTTTGTATTGCCTGACTATAAGAGTATGAAAAGGCTGAGAGGAAAAAGAAACTGAAACCATTGCTCTGTGTGTGTGGGACACGTTGAAGGCTAGAGAGACTTCTGCCTGATTTTAACACTTATCAGCAGAAACTGGGGTTTGTATGGTGAAAGCTAAGTCGTAGGTCTGTCCAGATACTTTCATTGGTCGATGCTTCTGAGCATGGGGACTGTGAGTTGGTAGGCACTGCATATCTGAATGTTCCTGAGGATTTCCTAAGAAAACTTTGTGTGTTTCTCATCGTCTCTGTTTGTCCTTACATCTGTTAAACAGTGTCGGCCATGTCTGACTGAATGTTAATGCTCTCGAAGATACAGAGCACCTACAGGTTTTGTGAAAATCAATGTTTTAGGAGATGGAGACCAAAGCAACGCCACTCCCTCTCTAGGCAGGAAGAACACAGCTCATAGAACAACCTTTTGATTTGTTACATGGGCTGCAGTCTCAATGAACTTAGTGCAAATACTGTAGCAAATGCATGCCTTTTTTACGGGAGTACGAACTTATTCTTTTTAGAATGTGCTTTTAACTGCAGTTGTGAAACATGGATTAAAAAAGTTAGAAACCCATCAGTAAACTATTTTAAGCCCATCTACTCATGTTTTCAGAGATGAGATTTTTACAAATGAGATATTTTTAGATGGATGAAAAGAGCATGTACCACAAGCTAGCGGTACAAGACAGCTTCTTAAGTTGTAAGTTTAAAGTTTTTTGTTTATAATACAATGTTTTGAAATGTAATGGTGTACTGTATTTGCTGTGTACTGTATCATTACAGAAATAGTATCATAGAATCCTTAGAGTTGGAAAGGACCTTTAAAGGTCATCTAGTCCAGGTCCCCTGCAATGAACATGGACATGCACAGCTAGATCAGGTCACCCATGGCCTTATCCAGCCTCACCTTGACCATCTCTAGGGACAGGGCATCAACCATATCTCTGGGCAGCCTGTGCCAGTGTCTCACCACCCTCGCTGTAAAAGACTTTATGTCTAAACTAAATCTTCCCTCTTTAAGCTTGAAACCGTTTCCTCTTGTTCTGTTGCAGCAGATCCTGCTAAAGAGTCTGTCTCCTTTCCTGTAGTTCCCCTTTAGATATTAAAAGACTGCTATCAAGTCACCTTGTAGCCTTCTCTTCTCCATGCTGAACAGACCCAGCTCTTTCAGCCTGTCCTCATAGGAGAGATGTTCCATCCTTGGGATCATTTTTGTGTCCCTCTTCTGGACGTGCTCCAACAGGTTCATGTTTCTCCTGTTCTGAGGACTCCATATCTGGACACAGCACTCCAGTTGAGGTCTCACCAGCACAGAGCAGAGGGGCAGGATCACCTCCCTCATCCTGCTGGCTGTGCTTCTTTTGATGCAGACCAGGTTATGGTTGGCTTTCTGGGCTGTAAGGGCACAGTGCTGACTCATGTCCAACTTCTCATCCCCCAGTACCCCCAGGTCCTTTTCGGCAGAGCTGCTCTCAACCCTTTCATCTCCAAGCTTGTACTGGGTTGCCTCTACCCAGGTGCAAAATCTTGCATTTGGGTTTGTTAAACCTCATGAGGTTCTCCTGGGCCTTCTGCTCAAGCCTGTCTAGGTTCCTCTGGATGGCGTCCTGTCCCTCTGGTATGTTGATTGCATCCCACAGCTTGTCATCTGTAAACTTGCTGAGGGTGCACTTGACCCCACTATCAATGTCACTGGTGAAGATACTAAAGAGTATTGGTCCCAGCACTGACCCCTGGGGGACACCACTTGTCACCAGTCTCCATTCAGACATGGAGCCATTGATCACCAGTCTCTGAACTTGATCCTGCAGCCAGTTCTTCGTCCATTGAATCCCAAGCCCTCCTGGGCTTTCCCTTTCTGGTTGACATACCCGTAGCAGCCTTTCTTGTTCTTGGCATCCCTTGCCAAGTTTAGTTCAAGCTGGGCCTTGGCCTTCCTGACCTCATCCCTACACAGCCTAGGAGCATCCTTATACTCATTCCGCAGTACCTGTCCCTGTTTCCACTGCCTGTGCGTTTTATTCTTGCTCTTCAGTTTGACGGACAGGTCCTGGTTCAGCCATGCTGGTCTCTTGCCTTCCTTTCCTGATTTGCTATACCTGGGAATGGAGAGCTCTTGTGCCCTGAGGAAAGCCTCCTTTAAGATCTGACAGCTTTGCTCTGCACCCTGGCCCATGAGGACAGTTTCCCAGGGTGTTTCGTTGACTAACTCCCTGAAGAGCTCAAAGTTAACATTTCTAAATAGGTACAGAATACTCCATTGCTGTGCTGGTTTGAAGAATCAGCAGATAAATGCATTATCAGGTAACCAGAAAATGTGTAACTAATTAATGCTTCTTATACAGTTAATTTCTGTAATGGTTGCATGAAGACTTTGTTACTAGGCTACGTACAGAAACATGTCTAAATTCCTTTGAGATACAAGTGTGCAGCACGCAATACACAAAGTCTTATTGGTTTATAGGCTGTGTTTTCATCTTAGCTCACAATAGCACTGTGGATTTGCTTTGTTTTTATGTCATTCTGTATTCTGGTCCAGCTGGCATTTCCAAGTAGAGCTTATACAAAAGAAAATGCCTACCTCCATCGGTACATACATTTTTTAAATTAATTGCTGTATGGTTCTTATCCAGATTGGCCCTTTAGGTGTGGACCTACTGTGAGTTTTGTTGAGAGCTTAGCATCTCATAGATCAGGCTGAAAGTATGCCCTTTAACCATGAAAATCATAGAAGAAAATGAAAAAAATACCCAGGCATTCCTGTGGACCAGAGCTTGATAGAAAATCTGATTGTAATGTGGTGATGTGACAGCTCAGGCATTTTGGAGCATCCAGCCTTGGCAATGAAGTCAAGGAGTTTGTCAGAGCCTGTTCTTGGTACTGTTTTCCAGGCGTAAGAAGCATTGTGCATCAGTAATGCAAACTGTGTGAAAAAAAAACCACTCTCTGTGTATGGTATCTTAGTATCAGTTGGGTAGATTGTATGTTTTTTGCTAGTAATGCTGGGATATTTGGCTTTTTTTTTTTTTTTCCCCCTATTTTTATTCAGTTGTAATCTGATAAAGCTTGGCCCGCTTACCTGTTCTCTTGCTGCAAGCCAGCCAGCATGAAGTGGTTTCAACAGCATTACATTTGGGTTGTAAAAACTTCTCTAGTAATTAAGTGCTCATTACTAGCAGTGAGTACAGAAAATTTAATGGGCATAAATATATGAGTCTCTGTGTGACTCTAGAACAGGGATAAAGGATTTGTGAAATGACAGTGAGCCAGCATGTGCCCAGTTAGCTAAGAAGGCCAGTGGCATCCTGGCTTGTATCAGAACTAGCGCTGCCAGCAGGAGCAGGGAAGTAATGGTCCCTCCCTACTCAGCACTGGTGAGGCCACACCTCAAGTATTGTGTTCAGTTTTGGGCCCCTTGCTACAAGAAAGACATTGAGGCCCTGGAGTGTGTTCAGAGAAGGGCAATGAAGCTGTGAGGGGTCTGGATCAGAACTCTTATGAGGAACAGCTGAGGGAACTGGGATTGTTTAGTCTGGAGAAGAGGAGGCTGAGGGGAGACTTCATTGCTCTCTACAGTGACCTGAAGGGAAGCTGTAGTGAAGTGGGGTCAGCCTCTTCTCCCAGGTAAATAGCAATAGGACGAGAGGGAATGGCCTCCAGTTGCACAAGGGGAGGTTCAAGTTGGATATTAGGAAAAATTCCTTCTCGAGTAGAGTGGTCAGGTGCTGGAATGGGCTGCCCAGTCAAGTGGTGGAGTCACTGTCTTTGGATGTGTTCAAGAGATGTTTAGATGTTGTACTGAGGGACATGGCTTAGTGGGAAATATTGGTGCTAGGTTGACAGTTGGACTGGATGATCTTGGAGGTCTTTTCCAACCTTGGTAATTCTGTGGTTCTGTGACAATAGTAACAATATAAGGGCCAGTTGAGCAGTTGTTTTTGTTCTGTTGCAAGCATGACAAACTGTGTACTGAAAGCCTTCAGGTCTTCCTGCAAAGAAAGCAAAATTCCAAACTTCTATCCATAGCATGAGATAATAATGATTTTGATAACTAGAAGCAAGCTCAAGGGAAAAAATTGTTGTCCAGTATTAAGCTCATCATCTATGATAATGATCTTTCTTTGACTGCCACCTCCAGAATGTGACCGGGGCTTGATTTTGTCCTCTCACTGTGCTCAGATTTAGTTATCTGTATTTACAATGAAATCCCTTAAATCAGAAAAATAATTTACATTTCTTTGCACCCTTTTTGAAATGCTACACCCTCGGCGAGTCATTTCCATCTTGCTAGAAACATAAGTGAAGAAGTGGTGCTTTCAGTGACCACACTCAGTGGTTGGATGAGATGTGGTCCTTGGATGGAGTTTTTAAAACTTGAAAGCCTCCCTTCACCTGCTTTTCTCTCTATCCATTCCTCTGAGGAATTATTAACAGGTGCTGAAGGCATGAGCGCTGCATGGCCCTGAATTCTCAATGTACAAAGGAAAGATCAAACGTACTTTAAAAAAAAAGGAAACCAGTAGAGTTGGAATTCTTTGTGACTGTGGAATAGTCTGACAGTACTTCTGGGGTTTGAAGCAAGAATGAAATATTACTGTTAACAATCACATAAATTGTTTCTTTTCAATCTGTTTTTCACATCCAACCACAGGGAGGACACTAGGAGAAAGAGGGGGGACAGGAAATCACATCATGTTAATCATTTAATCAAGTGTTAAACACCGTTGAGAGAGGTGTGGCTGGGGATGCTGCACTAAGAGACACAGTCACTCAAATAAGTAACATTATTTTCCCTCCCTCATTTTTTTCTCACATCAGCGTTCATCCCATCCTCCGCATCATGTTTCTTGGGCGTACAATTTTGAAAAGATAACATTTCCTTTCTCCCCGTCTCAAGATCTCAATCCCATCCGTGTTGACGTTTTAGCTTTCTGAGGAAGAATGCATTATGTAAGTTTTCCATTAGCCTGTGAAATATTAAATTAAGTGTTGAAAACACGAGTTGTTTTTGTTGAGTTAAGCCACTGAGATGATTTGTTCTCATCAGAATGGGCTTTTTTTAGGCTAAGCGGAGTACTGAGCCTCCCTTATACTCACTTTCTTTCCCCTCTCCTTACCTTTGTTCATGGAGTGAAAGACAGGGAACAAAAGCTAAGTTCTTAGTAACACAAGTGAAAGCATAACTCTAATTTGTAGCTGGGAATACTGTGAGTAGCTGATGTGGCTGTACATTCCTTTGGCAAGACGTTATTCATGTTCTCCTTGAACTTATAATTATGTATCATTGCTTAATAAGGAGAGAACTTCTATGTCAAACAGTTCTCTGCAGTATTAAGCATTCGAACTGTATGCTACAATGGTGTGTTTTGGAAGGTATCAGAAAATCCAACCACTTCATTTATCTTTCTGATTAGAGATAACATTGCTATGGTGTTAACTGTAGTCTAAAATAGGTAAAAGTGTAATATGCAGCAGTGAATTTGTGCATAATAAGCACAAGGATATAAATGAAATCTGTCTTGACATGCTCTCATGATAACATTTTTCCTACATGTTTACAGAATGAAAGAATATCTGTCTCTGGTAGAAAATTCTGTGTTTAAAGCAGTCTCCCACTATCCTTTGAAGTGTTAAATCCTCCTAGGTTTCATTTTTTTTGGCACGAGAGCAGTGGATGTTTAAGAAGCCAACAACTTTAGCTTGCACAGGAGCATTCCTGTCTTATTTTTGTTTCTAGGTCTGTTTCCTGTGGTGGGGGAAGGGAAATGAGAGCACAGCTGCTCACAAAGTTCAAGATGAAGCTGCTTCTTCAGTGTGTGTTTTAAGCCTTGGTCACAGTTTCTTACTGGAAGTCTTTAAATAAGCTTTAGTCTGATCCTCAATTGCTCCTTTATAGGCGTGAAGTCTCCCTCCTTCTCCTCTCTCCCCCCATTTCAGTCCACAGCAACTAAACCTGCTCACCATGAAAACAAAACTCCTGATTATCTGCAAAGCAAATATTAAGAGAACCCTTAGAGGCAGAACACGTCAACATGCATCTTTCTGAGATCCAGCAGGTAATTGATTCAGCATCAGCTTGACAGAGTGATTGATCAATATTTGGTCTGAGGTTTTTCTGTCCTCTTTTTAAAAGTTTTTATGCTTACCAGCACAAAAGATTGGCTGCTTGGATCCCCAAGCTGATTTGAACCTTTATTTCTCAGATAAGCTGAACATCACAGAAGGGGAGATTAATTTTCTGCCTGGTTATTTATAATGTTTCCCGTAATTCAGAGACAAACGTAGCAGCCTATTCCTCTTACACCTCCTTATAAACATGTTAAGTAATGTTGTCAGTATAAATTTTGGCTCGCATGTTCCCCAATCAGAAACATCGAGTTTTTCAGGGTTTTACAAACAAAGCAGTCCATTCTGCTGTTTGCCCAGTTAATTTTTATTGGCCCAAGTTGCAATTGCATGTATGTAAAAGGAATATGCCAAGCCTGCAGTGGGAAGGGTGTGGGTGTTGCAGCATCTTCTTTCATGCACTGGTAGGACATTCTGATGAGGTGCCTTTGCTTTTATAAAATCAAATGTTTGGGTAAGGAAGAGAAGCACGTACCAAATGACTGCATGTGATTTTCCTACCTGAGAGCAGATTGAATGTGGTATGGGAAGGGTATGCTTTGTTTAAGGTGTAGATTAGTGGTAATGAAAGCTGTTGTCAACACTCCGGATCTGTATAGCCCTGAACAACAGATATAGAGATGAGCACCAAGTGTTTTGTTTAGTAATCTTAAAACCTGCAGGTAGTTTCACCCCAAAAAAGAGCTGACAGAGGAGTTAATATCAGCTCTCATTCTCGATTTACGAAAGTCTTGGAATACAAGGAAGGTAGGAGAAATCTAGGTGAGAATAAATGTTGTAGGTTTGGTAACTGAGGTGATCCCAGATACTGATCCAGGTGAAATATTGAAATTACTGACTATTATTGTGAGTAAAGTACCGAGGAGAATTACAGGTTGTAACTAATTCTTATGAATATTAGCTTGTTAAAAATAGGTCCTGTTAAACTAGTGCAACCATTACTATGTTTTGGAGGGGCTTACACAGCAGGTTGTAGATGAGGAAGTATTGAGAAGATAGGTATTTAGACTTCTTGAAGGTCACTCCCTTGATGCTGTTGTGTATGAGGATGAAGAAACAAGAACGATATAAGGTGAGAGGTAACTGAGTTGGATCTAACCTGAGTTGGACAACTCACACAGATTATAGATGATTCATAGATTCAGAAAGTAATAATGAATGGAACAAATTGCAGAGTGACTGTGGTAGTCAAACTGGACAAAAGAAAATCATTGCTTTAATACAGCAAATGTAACACTACACCAGGAAGCAAAGGCATAGGACTTACTTGGAGTCATAGACTCCATCCTGTGGAAAACATCTTTGGCCAAAGGACTGGCTTGATCTCTAGATGCATAAGCTAGAAAGTTTGTTTTGGTAAGGGAGATGATTTTCTGCCTGTTGTTGGGAAGACTAAGGCTGGATTGTTTTATTTAGCCCTTGAATATTTAAGTGAAGAAGAAAATAAAGGTTCAGAGAAGAATCACAGGAATGGTTAAAGGGCTGGAAACAAGTCTTAAGTAAAAATGGTTTTTTGAGTGTAAGATATTAAGCTTAACAAAAAGCTGGAAGGTATTCTCGTTAAGCCTTTTTAATATATATGAGTCTCTGAACTTTTAGTGTTTAATTCTAACTGGGAGAAAAATGGAGTTCCTCTGTTCTGGTTCCAGTTGTGTCGTGTCTTGACAGTTTTAAAAGCATTACATATTTTATATACAGTGAGCACTTAAGACTGTTCTGTTAAGTAGTTGAATATAAATGTCCAGTTTTAAAGATGAAGAAACTGAGATAAAATCACGTTCATGTAATGGTTTAATTATACACACACATGTGTCTGCTTCTCAAAGAAAATCAGAAATGGGAGTGGTATGGACTATGGAAAATGAGAGAATGACTGCAAAGTCAAAAAATGTGATAGTACTCAAATATACTGTCACGTAGTATGCTTAAGGAAGAACAAGTAGTTTGGCTCAGCATTTAAACTGCATCCTCTGATTTGTAATGAAATCAATGTATCACCCTATATATATGTATCTAATACATAGTTGCTCCAAAAATAATGCCTCCTATATATTTCCATGAAAAATGCAACAGGTACAAAGAGTTTGATGAGCAAATTCTCAGCTTTCTCAACAGTCACCACCATTAGCTATGCATTTTTGCCAGCTGTGAACAAGAGCCTGCTTGCTGTGCTTGTAAAACTCTGCACCAGTGGAGGTGACCCAGTGTTTCACAGGCGCTATGACAGCATCATTGCTAGGAAAATTTTGCCCATGGAGTCCATCTTTCATCATCCCAAAGAGATGGGAGACAGGAGGTGTCAAATCCAGCCTATACGGTGGGTGTGGTAGACCAGTCCAGCCAAGATTGGCAGTGTGCTTCACAATTTTCAAACTGTTATGGGGTCTGGCATTATCATGTTGCAAGAGAAAGGTTCTCTGGCCTGATTCAGGAAGATTGAGCCTTCAACTTAGTCGGTGTCGTGATCTAGTGGCTAGAATTGGTGGTTTTGTGGGTTCCAGGAAATCCAGAAGGATCACTCTTTCCCTATCTCAAAAGACAGTACACTCATGGAAGGCTGCATCTTGACCTTTTTCTTTGCTGGAGGATTCACGTTGCTACTCTGTGGACTGTATCACACAGTGGTAACACCACATCTCATCATCAGTAATGATACTACCCAGGAAACTGTCACCTTCAGGTCATATTGGTGCAATAGGTCCTGACAAACTCATGAATGGTGTTCCTTTTGTTTGTGTGTGAGCATTCATAGGACCCACCTGGACCAAAGTTTGCAGCATTCCAATGTTGCCACCATCATTTCCAATGCATTGAAGCTGATACTCACTCTTGTACACAGTGTTCTGGTTGTAATTTACTGATTTGTGCAGATGAGCTGATCAAGACTCTTCATTTTGTGGTGTGACAGCTGTGCATGGCTGTTCGGATGGTATCTTGTCTTTCACATTGCTGTCACCACTGCTGAAACACATCACCCACTGTCTCACTGTGCTCACATCCACTCTTTGGTCTTTGTGAATGTTCATTTGGTCTCCATAAATGTTCAGTCAATGAATGTCAATGGGTGCCATTTTTTCCACATGGAGGAATTCAGTGACACACCTTTGCTTCATCTGCACTTCCATGTCAGATGTCGTTTTGTCAGACTGCCACTCTGCTGCCATCTGTGACATGGCAACAACACGTAATGGAATATTGGTGGGAAGGCTCAGCCTCTACTGCCATACCAGCGACATCCACCTCTGATGCTGTGGGTCAACATAATAAAACAGGAGGCATTACTTTCAAGGCATCCTCGTACGTTATTTCTGTAGAATTTCTGTGGAAATTACAATATATATGTTTTTTTTCTTTATTAAGTACTATATGCTGATGCTAGTGACAAGTTTTACGCAGTTTCTTACCATTAAAATATATATTAAAGAAGTAGTAAAGCAACTCCCAAATTATCAACTACATTGTAGATTTTGCTTAAGTATTCTTTAAGCACTGTCTTTTCCTATTTAAGTAACAGAAGGCAAATAGTGAACTTCATAATTAATGCAGCACACAGTATATTTTTTCCAGCAAACTGCTTATGGTTACATAAAGCAGGAAAAAATAAAACTAAAGCCCAAGAATGCAGAAGAGGGTTGAGGTCTTGGAACCAAAGGGATAAGACATAGAAATGAGATCTCAAAGTTTACATGTAAGCAGTTTTCATGTTAGTACATAAATATATATATTCACCTGAGCGGAGTTTGCCTAATCATTCCCTTTTTGAATTTTCTCAAGCATGTCTGAGTACTTTGCTATCCTGTGTCAAACCAATTATTTTTCAGGTATGAACTTGTCAGCAGATGTTCCAAGGATTCAGTCTGCTTCCACCCTCATGATATGATGGGGTGTGGTGCTTCAAAACTCGGCTAATCTGTCCCTGGGAAGAGTGAATCAACTTTAATTAGGTCAGTCTCTTAATGCTAGAACCATCAAGCCTTCCACTGTCCCAATGGATTCATGACAAGAAATTAAACCCGTTAGCCTCTGTTCTATGTGCATATACATGAACATGGAAATTCAGTGTTAGGAGTTGTAGACCCCAGATTGTTTATGGTACCAATGAACACCAGGTCTCATCTTCATCCTCTTCTGAACTCTCTACAAACAAGCAAATATGTTCTAAGCAACTTCTCAATGGTAATTGTCTTTCAAACTATGAGAATATTGAAGTCACGTGTTCAGCAAAAGTGTTAGGCATGTAACCAAGTTCAGTGCTTACGTTCGTGTGTTCAGCCCTGCAGTACCACATAGAAGTTGTGACTGATTAAACTGAACTGACGTAGTTACCATGTCAGAATTACATCAGTGCTCAGAGCCTTTAAACTTGCTCCTGGTAGACAGAGCTCTCTCTTCTAGCTGGTGTTGTTTTAAAAAGCAAACACAAAAAATAATGTCTACAAAAGTCTGGTTGGCTGATGGGATCAACGGGGAATACTATTTCTCACTGATGTATAGATAATAGATGGTTAGATATATGGGAGATCTTTAGGACTTACCTGAATTTTGTTCTAAATGACACATATCTGTTTACCATCAGTGTTCATTACTGTTGTAGATAACAGAGGTGGAACATGTGAATGCATTTATAGCTGTGGTTGCACAAGTCTGTTCTAAAATGCCGTATTCAGTTGCCCAATGCTTCTGAATTAATATGCGGTTGTTGTGTTTCTTTTTCACTCAGAAGTATATTTTCCCACCTGAACAATATGAACAAAAACCCCAGGTTTTGAAGTCAAGTGATACCAGCAAGGTTTCATCTAGTTTGTGTGGTTATTTGAAAGGGAGGGGGAACCCACAAAAGAATGTTGTTTATACACCCAACCTCCACCCCTTCCCCCCCTTTTTTTTTTCTCTTTTGAAAATCTTTTTAGACTACAGCAGGATTTTGGATATAAATAATTCATTTGATGTATGTATTTTTTAAAAAAAACCTTTCAACTGTGGATAGATTTTAGTGTTGACTGTTACGCTTCTCTCCTACTTTTGTTCAGCACTGGCCTGTGTGTTTGAATCTGCATCCTTTTGTGAGATCTGTGCCTGGGGGAAGGGAGGGTGACGTGCCTTCTGAGCTCATCTGTATACGAAGAAGATGTCAGGGCCCAATCAGGCTGCATCAGACATTGTTTTTTGTCATCTTTCATAAAATTACAGAATGGCCCGGGTTGGAAGCTCCAACCCCGCCACCGCAGGCAGGGCCACCAACCTCCATGTCCAACACCAGACCAGGCTGCCCAGGGCCCCATCCAACCTGGCCGTGAACATCTCCAGGGACGGGGCATCCTCTCTGGGCAGCCTGTGCCAGCACATCACCACTCTCACAGTAAAGAACTTCCCCTGATATCCAACCTTTCCTCTTGGTATACTTTCTCTTCCTTTTTCTTTGTAGTGTTTTCTAGGTCAACATTTGTGCGTTACTCTGATTTTGCCCATGGCAGCTGGCTATCCTCGTAGATGAAATAAATCTCATTTTGGTCACATTATTTTCTTGAAAACCTCAGTCCTAAGTTTCAGGGTGCTTGGAGATGAAATCGTGATTAATTACAGAGCGTTACCCAGCATATTGCTTCCCATCCTTACTATTTTGGAAGACCAAGGATGAGGCTAGTGCCAGTCATGCTTCCCACACTGTCTTTATTTTAAAATTCACATTTTGTTTTGTTTGTTTGTTTGTTTTTGGGCTGTTTTTTTATTCACCTGCTTGTTTTGTTTTTAGTAACTCAAATTCATTCAGACACTGACCACAGGGGATGCTAATATTTTCTTCTGTTTTCTTTTATTATCATGAGTTGGAATGAACAGTGAGTATTTTCAAATTCACCACTACAAATGAGACAACCAAAATGTTTTATTTTCGTGCAAGCTATCAATCTTGATTAGTGAGCCAATTACTTTGCACAGAGAGTTTCTACAACGTTAAGCATGTTTGATATTCATTTAAAGAAAATTATTATAAATACAGTATGTTACAATATTTATGTTTCATCCCAATTTGCATTGTATCACATTCTAATTTAATTTCCATTTCTTCCATCAGATTTCTGCAGAATATGCTGTACCTTGTAGTACTACAGAAATATTTTCCTTTTTATTAATGGGGAATGCTTTTCTGTCGAAAATCCTAACCAGATGTACATACAGTTCTTTTAGCAGCAAAATGATTTCTCATCTTAGGGACTTTGATTAATTAATTTGTATTTATTCCAAAGATATAAATAGAATATTCCTGACAAGCGAAAGTTACCACAGTATCCATCGTTATACCTTTTCCAAAAGCCCGTCCTCTTTTGTGTGTGGAGTGAGATACCATGGAACCTCTTGGTATGTTTTTAAGTGCCATAGGGAAGTGTCCACGAGGATGTAAAGTTGTCTTGTGATTTCTGTGTCTCCTGTATTTTTAAATATGCTACAGAGAAAGATACATTGTTCTTTATTATATGCTTGGCTTTCACACAACTGTGGATAGTAACGCTGTAGGCAGCACTTGAAAAATGTATCTGAATTCTCATTTTGTTTGTCTAGTCTCATATATGCTATTATCTGTACCCATTGGATTGAACAGTGAACTGCATTAATTGTGGAAGTTGCTGTAGGCCATTCATCCTTGCTGGTTGTATAGGTGCAGTTATCTGGAATCACTAGGCAAGTTATTCCTGCTTATTCACACATTCATCTCCTCTTTCTAGCAGGCAATCAGCATTAGAACTTCTTAACAAATAACATAATGTGGCAACGTTAAATCACTGTTGACTTCTGCTTGCTACAGTCTTGTCTGTCCCCATAGTCCAAAGTCAAGTCTCTCAAATGTATCCTTACTCAGAATGTACCTATGGTAAACAATTGAAAGTATAGTCGCATCCTGTAGTGCAGCAGCTGCTTCCTTAGGAAGTCATCTGATGTAACATAAAATCAATTGACACATAAAGCTTGTTTTTAACACTTTCAAGTTTTTTAAGTATTACATAGCCATCAAATCCTAGTAATTATGAAAACCTAAAGCTTCCCAAACTCAAGGTCCATTCATCTCAAAATGGAGATTAGCATTCTACACATACATCCTTGCCTGCTATAATGATAATAATAAAGACTCACATGAAGGATTGCACTTCCAATTCTGCAGCATCCTCTGAGTGCTGAGAAGTGTCACTGAACAGGTTCAAGTGCTTGTGAAGAACTTGGTTTTTTCAGTGTTGTGATTTAAGTGTAAAAAGGCTGCCATGTGTGGTAGAATGAGATTACCTGGGAGATCCAGTTGTGATTTTTTCATGAGTGAATTTTTGAATGAAGATGAACTGCAGCTCCAGGAAAGCAATATACTTCTATCAAGCTGTTTTCAATCCCTAAGCTGAGTGAAATGCTAACTACGCTGAAGCATTATGCATGGAAATCAGACTTGCCATTTTGGTGAATGCACAGTTTTTTCTTCTTTGCAGAAGCCAACAGCGTTGCTGTGACCAAAGAAGCTCCAAGCTTCCAGTGAATTTCATCCATCCCTGCAGATGGATGGAGAAAGGGTGAAAGTGCCTCTTACGGAGCTGTTATGCCTCATTTGTCCTCTGGCTGGAAGAACAGCCACTCTACCCTACTCGGGAAAATGGAGTTGATATTCTTTCTCTCTTCTGAAAAATAAGTTTCTTCTTCCTCCTTTCCCCATCCAATTCTTATCTCCTCGGGCTTAATTGCAGTCATAGAAATGGTCTTGGACCTGTGTTGTGCCTCACCACCGTCTTCCAAATCTAGAAGGAAGGAGAAGTTGACCTTACATCATCTGTCCTTGACCTGAAAAAAGGGGCTTGGGTAGACATTTCCATACCAAGTGGAGCAGAAATAGTTTGAGAGGAAGAAGCACACGTGAGTGCTGCTAGTTGCTGATCCAGGGTTCAGGCAAATACAAAGCTGGCAAAATGGATACCTAGTAAGAATTTGGGGAATAACTGCTAGGGATGCTACACTGTTACGTGGCCAAGAAGTACAATGCAGCAGGATGAAAGATTACCATTCCCTATGAACTGTTTCTGATTTTTGTATAGAGTTAGGACTACAGACTTATACTTAATGGTAAGCACAACTTTTTGGTGTTTGAATGAATTTACCTCAAGTCTAATTTTTACATAGAGTTTGTTCATTGCTGATGAGAACTCTGTTTCACTTTGGTTAAGACAGAACAGTTACCTCATCTGCTTAAGCAGCATCATACTGTTAATGAACTGTTGGTTCTACCATTAAATAATCAATCAGATACTTTCCTGATTAAGAAAGGCATGTTTTGTAGTTAGATGAGATTTTTGGCTGAAGACAAATCAAGATAGGTAAGACTTTAAAGGAAAAAAAAAAAAATACTAATAACATTTGTGCCTTGAAAATCCAGTTATATTTTTGGGGGAGAGAAAGGGACAACAAAAACCGTACAGTTTGAAATGTGTAGGCATTCGGACCACTGTTGCTATTTGAGCCAAATACATTGTGATTGAAACAAGTTGCTGAAATTTATAAAATCTGTCGGTCCAACAGAGCCCCTTTCTTCATCTTTTCCACTGAACCAAATTTGATCATTCGATAAAACAATCCTCTGGTTTCTAATGCAACCTGATCTTACAAAATTTTGAGCCCCAACACTCCAGCTTCTCGCAGTGAATACTTCATCATGAAAGGTCAGTAAAATGCCATTTGGGTTACCAGGCTCAAGGAAGGAAGGGAATACCTGGGATCTGTATGGTAACAGTGAAAATCTGAATCATGAGGGAAAGGAGTTTTGCAGCAGTGGTAATGCAGCAGTGATAATTAAGCTGATCCAGAAAATGGTTGCATGAGTGTAAAGTTTTACAACTGCTTTTGCTCTTCTTAGAAATTGTGCAAATATGTGTGAAAGACTAAATGAAAAATTACTATGGATTTTTTTTTTTTTCCCCCAATCAAATCAGCAAGACAGCATTTAATCAGTCATGCTTGTGAGCATTCTGACTCTTCTGCCTGTGGGACCAGTCCTGTGAATTCAGGATGCGTGCCTTTGCACTGAATTAAATTCGTCATGCGTGGAAATTTGTGTTGTCAGAGGCTGCGTTGGTACATTTGGTGAAACTCTGACACAGCCTTTGAGTTGTCTGTCAGGAGATTCCCAGGCACTTGTCTGGAATGGCAGGAACCACAGATGTGACCTCAGAAGTTACAGACTTTGTTGGAATATTATGCAACATGGTTCGTAAATCCTTATTAAATATTTGCAGAAGTAATTCTACAAGTTGTATTGCACGGTACTTCTGCAATTAAATGCTGAACAGCACATGTTCACTACTAAAAGTGAATATAAAAGTCACTTAAAATGAAAATTCTTTACCATTTTGGACTCTGGAAACTCATGCAAGCTTCGGCTTCTTCCCGTAGGTAAAATATTCAGCAGTCTGTTGAATGTGGAGCTGTGTTTCGCTAGGGAGGCAAGACGGAGCTTCCTAGCTCCAGTAAAATTAGGGGCAAAGCACGTTCCTTCTATCTAGAAAAGATAGGGACAGTGTTTTAATAATAAAATAAAAATATAGCAGGATGGTTCATATAAAGTTACTTTCCTGCCTTGGTAGACTAGTTATTGATGTTAAGCTCTAGTTACATGCCACTTCAATCCTTTTAACTCAGTCTTCCTTATTTGGATAATTTAGCAGCAAGCTATCTCAGTGAAAATAGGAGCTGAAAACTTTCTCAGTGAAAACAGGAATGAAGACACTTTACAATTACAGTGGTCTCAACTACTGGCAATAATACAGGTGACATTTTGTAATGCTTTGCTTCCATAGGAAGCGTTATGAGACCAGACGTTATCTCCCTAACAGGTAATGTGGTTCTGCTTCAGAGCTCTGTTCATTCTGTAAGGTTTTCCTTGTGCTTTTAGTAGAACAGATTTACAGGCATGGAGAAATACGCGGACAGTATTTTCCTCACTACTCTAAAATTTAATGTCTCCCACACCCGTAGCTAAAAACTTTTCATCCAGAAAACAGTGCCCTATCCACCTTTCAGGAGATAAAATAGAAATAGGGCCAAGTTAAACTCTCCGCTTTGAAGTGAATTAAAGAAAGTTTCTGATTTGTCACTAAAAATAGGCCATTTAGAGGAGCTTCAGAAGTGTTTTTGTTGAATAACAATAAATGACAGAAGAGGCCTCCCATAGCTGATGCCTTCTGACCAAACTCAGCAAGTAATTAATTGGTATACATCTAAGTTAAAGATGCAGTTAATTTTTAATATAATTATGTTGTCAAGGGTTATCAAGTCAGCAATCAAAGGTCCACAAGTGACTTTTTTAGAATTAATTCAATAGCTCCTGCCCTTTCCTTCAGAGATAAAGTTCCGAGTATAATTTAGTCACTGGTGCCATTTTATACCAACCAGAAAGATGATTAGAGCATTTCCTTTTGTCCAGATAGCATGGGCAGGTCCCTTCCCTTCTAGGTGTTGTGTCACCTGAAAATTTAGTTGCTCGTCCTTCACAGATTGTGTGACATACTTCGTGTAAATGGCAAGGCTGTTTTTGCTGTTGGGTAGAAGCGTTAATCCCCAGAGGGGGATCCTTGAAAAGCTCATCTCTGGCAGAAGCCACCCAGAACCGAAAAGCACAAAGCGCTGAACTGCAGAAGGTTGGATCTCTGCTCCTGGGCTGAAGGTGTGCTGGCTTCTGTAGCCCTATCTGTGTGTGCTCAGGTGTGCGCTGTCAATGCAGGCAGTATTTGTAGGTTGGAGACCTGCCTGAGATTAAGTAATTGCAGTTTGGGTAACCCTCATTGCTTCCCTAGGGATGAGGGTGGTAGCTGTAATCTGTCTGAATCCATACGTGCCATTTTGGATCTTGTCCTGTGTATTGAAGGAGGGAAGGCAACCTAACTCAGCTAACCTGTGACTGGGGAGGTGGATGGAGCGAACAATGACAGCAGTCGTATCATCCTTCTGCAGCCCTGCCCTTTTCTGTGCAGTGCTAGCAGCTTATAGGCTCGGAGGTGCATACACAGTTTAGAAAAACATTGACTGATTACCGTAAAAGGTCAGCAAGTTGTGTGTGAGTTCCTCCTACCTTTGTCTGGGGCTGTGAGGGTTTCGCCATCCTTTCAGGTCAGAAGGAGAATCCCCACATCCTGTGTGCTTATGCTGATTCTCAGTCAGGTCTGCAGCCCTCAGCAGTTCAGCTGGGCTGTGGCAGGGAGGTGATGTGTGCTCAGTTTGCAGTTTCACATTACAACCAGCACCTAACCTACAGCTGTCATCTTGGTGACTTAACACGTGATTGTGGAGGGTCTGGTTAGAAGAGTTACAACAGAAAGCGGTGCAGGATGTATGGGAGGGAATAGCTTTGTCCATCTAGCTGATGTGCCTTGCGCTGCCTTTCCTCCCTCTCCACTGCCTTGATGTGTGGCTGCGAGATCACAAGGTCTTGTATCTGTGTGCAAGGGCCCAGCAACTGGGGAAGCAACCGGGAGCACCTTGGCAGTGACAGTCCCCACCTAATTCAGGCGCAGAGCAAAAATCTGCTTTCCAGTCCTTAAAACCCACAGCTGCACCTTTTCTCTGTCTCCTTTGTGTTTGAGGCAGTCACTTAGCTGAAATAGCCTTGAGGTACGCTAAAGAGTTTAGGTTATAGAGCATATTTTCAGCTTCAGCTTTCATATTTTTATAATAATTGGTGCTTGGGCTGCCAGCTGGAAATGGACTGTCCATTCTGTTCCCAGTGTTCTGAACCCAGGGAGTCATTTGAGGTTAGGCAGCTCCCTGTTTCCTCACCTTGGTGTTTAATCTCCATCCTGTGCTGTGGACTTTCCCTGGGAACTGCAGGGTGCGGGGCTCTGCCCACAGCCCCCCAGGTGGCCCCGTCAGCTGCCGTGCACCCACAGCTGCAGAGAGCCTCGGGAACAAGAGGTGGAGCCCAGCCACATCCCCCTCGGCTCCTGAGGTGTGGGACGGGGCTGCTCATCCTGGGCCTGTCATGAATAACAACACTGCAGGTACTTATCTCTGTGACTTTGTAAGTAAAGTCTGTGGTACTGGGTATAGGGTGTCAGCCTGAATTTTATCTAATAGGGAACCTTTTGTATTTTATTTTTTTTCCAAACATTCTGTTTAAATATTTTCTTTAAACTTGGCTTGTTCCGTCCGCCTTTTTTAGTGTGTCAGGGAGAGTAGAAGAGCACAGGCTATGCTTTCGCACAGTGTTTTTTGAGCAGCTCTTGCTTCTTTTTCTTGTTCTTCAAAGCACGTATTTGAGAGAACAGAAGGTATTTTATTTTTGCTGTGAGCTCTTCTAACTGGGTGGTCAGTGGTGCCCTCTGTATGCACACACAGAAGTGTAGACACAGGTATGTGCATAAACATGTAAACAAATATATATTAACACCTGAGACTAAACTCATTAATAAATTGTTTCTGTCTTTTCTTCCTTTCTGAGAAGTACTTGCCTCAAAGGTTTTAACCCAGCTGCATCCATTTTCTTATCAAATACGTTTTCCTAAATGCTGAGATATCAGCCAGGCTTAATCTTCACAGAAGTCTTCTTCGCACTTAAAACGACTTTCATACAAGAAAAAAATTGCAGCAATTGCAAACCTTTGCCAAGTTGCTGCTGACTCGTGATTCTTTAACGCTGTGTTTACAGCGTGGTTCTCTCCTTTAATATAAACTGTCAACATTCATATTGGGCTAGTTATGTTATTTGGAGAAAGCGATGTCATAACTTACAGAAAGGCCAGGCCTTCAGCTGAGAGAGTGGCTTCATGTAATCCCTACGTGCCACAGCTATGCTGGAGGTGATTTGCAGCTTGTACTGAAAACAGTATGTCGAACGGCAATTACAATTATCTCTGATAAAGGGAGGGATTTCACCATGAGAAAAACTTAGCATGTGTTGGTTTTTTGTTTGTTTTTTTTTCCTGCCACAGCTGACTTAAGCATTGCAATAATCAGAATGCTGTTTTAAACAAAAAGTTGAAGTAGGTGGGGAGGATTCTGTGTAAAGTAACGCATTTGGATTTTCTTACATGTGTTAACACTGTTATGCAGCTTTTTGGCCTCTTAAATATTTGGTAAACAACAGTTACTTATAATCTGCATCACTTTTTGTCACCTAATCTTACTGTTGATAGTTGTATGCAATGAGATTCCTGAATGGGCCTTCCACCTGAGGGTCAGCTGAAGAAGCTGCCCCACAGAGATGCCTCTCAGTCTGGCTCATCACCCAGGTTAAGCAGCACTGGTACACAGGACAAAATTGTGGTGTACTACACGACAAGATAGAAAATGCCAGATGTATAACCTTTATTTGTAGTCACGCCACACTTATCACCAGAGGATTCTAGTTTTTCCTTCTTTGCTTGTATTAGTTGATGATTTTCCCCTTTTGCCAACTAATTCTTTCTGGGTCTTTCTCAGTTTCCCTTCCCCTAAATTTCCCCTGATCATCTGACGTACTTACCATTGAGAGGAACTGCGTTTCAGGTGCTTAATCTCTTACCTCTGCATCCTTAAGCATTATACAGTGTTACCAAATGACAAAGTGAGTTAATAAATATGGTAGCCACTGTGTGCTACTCTTGTGGTGATTAAGCATACTGAGAAGAAGACCTGAATTTGTATAATCAGCTGGTGACTTGCTCTCCTTGTCATAGAGGTTTAGTTACACTTGACATTTGAAAGGGAGCAAAAAGTGGCTGCTGAATGAGCTGCAGTCAGTGCAGCTGCTGTGGGAAAAGAGATGGCTGAAGGAGGATTCATGTCAGGAGTCCTCAGGCAGTGCACAGGTGCCTTCAGCAGCCCTGGTGGTAACAGCTTCACCTAAGGCTGTCCGGCCTTGCTGCTCTCCTAGGATGAGAGAAAGGTGCAATAGGCTCACTGGTAATGCCATTAGTCATTAGTTTGTGTCATACTCCTGATTTGGTTTGCACCTCTGATACAGCAAATACTGCCCTTCTTCGATGAGTATGTGATGTTGAGCTACTGGAAAGCTATGTTGTCATCTTGTCATCCTGTGCGAGAAGGTTGGGTTTGTGTTCACAGGAAATGCTGTATTTACTTATTGCATAGGGCCTTCTTTGAACTTGGCATGTGTGATACTTCACAGGAACATGGCAGTATTGTTATTTTTCAGAATGCACTGTCAGGCAATGCAGGTATCAGTTCGCAAAATCCTGGGTTATAAGAGCACAGCATTTTCTGAAATACGCTATTCAGAAGGGATGATGGAGTGGTGAGACAAATCCATAATGCTGGGGGATTTTCTAAGCAGGGCCAAGTCTCAAATGCCTCTCCTTCAGTCTTCCTGTTATGCACTGGTACTGGCTTTTGCTCAGTCCATAGTTGCAGTGTCAGTTGTGCTTCTTCCAAATTTATCTGTCAGATTATCTCTTGTCAACTGTAGTACTCGTGTGCCATCTCATGCTTTAGTTTCTGACGTCCGTACTTAACTGATTTGTTTCCTATCTGCTCAGTCGATCTTTTCATTTTTGGTAGAATGGATTTATCTTGAGTTGGTGTGTTTTGGTTTTTTTTATGATTAAATGCAAGGAGTTGCTAAGGAATCAGATCTGGATCCTTTATTACGTTTTAGCATCATCATTCTCAGAAACCTGATTATATCTTGCAAAGTGGAGTAGTAGAGTAACATTTCAAAGGTAATAAATCCTACAGAGCTTGTTAAATATCCTTCCTTTTTTCTTTTTTTTTTCCTTCTTCTTCTTTTTTTTTTTTTTTTTAATTTCTGGGTTTTTACAGAAGCAGAATTAGATTATTCCAAACTGTGCTGTGGGTGAAGTGTTCTGCTGCTGCTTATGAGTTTGCTATTATCTAAGCATTTGCCATGCAGGAACAGAATTATTTTGTCTCAAAGGTTTGATGTTTAGAATATGATTTCATAACAGGCAGTTAAATGACTTCTTACTAATGATACTTAAATATTTATCACCTCTCAAAACAAACAGTTTTAAAAAAGCAGGGGAAGGCATTCTGAAAACAAGTTCAAATCCGTGTCTATCAATTACATGGCCGATACCTGTTTTTCATTATTCAGTGGGTTATAAAGCTCAGTTTTATTTCTGAGACACTGAAAATTTGCAGCGTATATGTGTGTTTTGGTAATTACTGATAATTGGATTAAGTTTTGCCAATAACAGTTTGTTTCTAAGGGTTCCTGATATAGATCCATTTCCATTCATGAAATCTTTTAAATTGATGTTTCTGTCTGAGAGGTGTTCACAGTATGTACGTGTGTTTTCCCTTTCTTCCCTGACTTCTGAATACCTTACAGCTTCCTTCATGTGGACAACCTTTATTAATAAAGAGCTCTTTTGCCAGTTTCAGCTCAGAGATATTTCCTAACATTCTGTTTTTCTCTGGAGAAGCTCTTGTTATTTCTGACAATGAGACTGAAATAAACAGAGCTGAGACCTCATAATATCAATTGCTTCTGGACACAATGAATTCTCAGTCATCTGTGGATGAAAATTTTGAAAATAAGTGTCGCTGTTCTTTTTAATTTAAAAATTTCATTGAGTTTTGGATTTTAATTTCTTATGATTGATGATGATGCAAATGAATAATCAGTTCAGGAAAGTCAGTATATTGTGTGCCTGATCTTGGCAGCAGGACTTGAATTTGGTGACTGAAAAGAACCAGGGCAATCTAAAAGAAGGGTCTGTTGGCCTGATCTCGGTGCCAGGAAAGGTTATGGAGTAGATCATCTCGAGGGAGATCACACGGTACGTATAGGACAACTAGGCAATCAGGCATAGCCGGTGTGGGTTTGTGAGGGGCAGGTCCTGCTTGACCAACTTGATCTCCTGTGATTGAGTGACACACCTGGTGGGTGAGGGAAAGGCTGTTGATGTAGTCTGCCTTTACTTCAGCAAAGCCTTTGATACTGTCTTGCACAGTACTCTCCTGGAAAAGCTGGCAGCCCGTGGCTTGGACAGGTACACCCTTGGCTGGGTAAGGAGCTGGCTGGAGGGCTGGGCCCGGAAAGGGGTGGCAAATGAGTTAAATCCAGCTGGTGACTAGTGGTGTTTCCCAGGGGTCGGCGCTGGGGCCTGTCCTCTTCAATATCTTTATTGATGACCTGGGTGAGGGCATTGAGTGCACCCTCAGTAAGTTTGCAGATGACACCAATTTGTCGGGAAGTATTGATCTGCCTATGGGCAGGAAGGTCCTACAGAGGGATCTGGACAGGCTGGATTGCTGGGCTGAAGCCAGTGGGTTGAGGTTCAACATGACCATGTGCCGGGTCCTGCATTTTGGCCACAATTACCTCAGGCAATGCTACAGGCTTGGAGGAGAGTGGCTGGAAGACTGTGTAGAGGAAACTGACCTGGGGGGTATTGGTTGATGCTTAGCTGCACATGAGCCAGCAGTGTGCCCAGGTGGCCAAGAAGGCCAGTGGCATCCTGGCTCGCATCAGAAATACTGCAGCCAGCAGGAGCAGGAAAGTGATTGTCCCTCTGTACTCAACACTGGTGAGGCCGCACCTCAAGTACTGTGTTAAGTTTTGGGCCCCCATGACGAGAAAGACACTGAGGCCCTGGAGCATGTTCAGAGAAGGGCAGCGAAGCTGATGAGTGGTCTGGAGCACAAGTCTTATGGGGAGCAGCTGAGGGAATTGGGATTGTTTAGTCTGGAGAGGAGAAGGCTCAGGGGAGACCTTATTGCACTCTACAATGACCTGAAAGGAGGTTGTGGTGAGGTGGTGGTTGGCCTTTTTTCCCATGTAACTAGTGATAGGACTAGAGGGAATGGCCTCCAATTGCACTGGGGGAGATTCAGGTTGGGCATTAGGAAATAATTCTTCTCCAAGAGAGTGCCAGGTGCTGGAATGGGCTGCCCGGGGAGGTGGTGGAGTCACCAACCCTGGAGGTGTTCAAGAAATGTTTAGATGTTGTATTGAGGGATGTGGCTTAGTGTGAAGTATTGAACGTAGGTGCCTGGTTGGACCTGATGATCTTGGAGGTCTGTTCCAATCTTGGTGATTCTATAATTCTGTGATTATTTCTTCATCAAATCAAAAGTACGTAGGTCAATCCCAAAGTAATGCCTCCTTTTTATTTCAGTGGAAACTTAACAGATACAAAGAGCACAATAACACTGTTTCGTCAAGCAACTTTTCAGCCACAAAAGACTGGTTTTCAACATAGTCACTGCCATTAGCTTTGCCTTTTTGTCAGCAATGAACAAGAGCCTGCATGCTGTGCTTATAACAGTCTGCATCAGCGGAGGTGACCTGCTGTCAGCACTGCTGAAGTGCACCACCCACTGCCTCACTTTGCTCACCATCACTCTGTGGTCTCCATAAGTGTTCAGGAAATGTCAGTGAGTGTCAGCTGGTGCCATTTTTTTTTCTGCATCAAGGAATTCAGTGCCTCCCCTTTGGTTAAGCCATGCTTCCATGTCCAATGCCATTTTGTCAGACTGCCCCTCTGCTGCCATCTGCCACGTGGCAATAACACATAATGAGATATTGTTGGGAAGGTTCAGCCTCTACTGCCATACCACCAACATTCACCTCTGATGTTGTGGGCCAACATAATAAAACAGGAGGCATTACTTTTGGGGCACCCCTTTTATTTTATTAATTCTCAGGTCAGATTTAGGATTGTGACAGAGACTAAAAATGCTGGGCAGTAATAATGATTCCTGTTAGCAAGGAATGGGAAATCAAGAGGAAGGACTAAAGGAGACCATTAAGAAGTTAAGACACAAAAAGCTGTGCATTCTAGAAGGAAACAGGAGTGAAAATAGAACAACAGAGCATGTAAACATGGACGGTCAAGGAAAGAAGCTCTTGTAGTAGGTCCATGGGACCAGGGGTATTGCCCAGACATGAGGGAATGTTGAATTCATCACCAGTTGCCACCTGGCCTGTGTGAGAGGAGTTAAATGTACACTGTCTTTATTCTTGGTTTCAACAGCAGGGAGACTGGTGAGTGTGCTGGCGCTTTTGGGAACGTGGCTGTCCCTCAGTGTCAAAACCTGCGGACAATTGCCTACCTTTTCCTGCTCGCTATGAGGGGTCTGGCAATGCTTGCCCCTATCTGGGGCAGCAGAGAGGCATTGCAGTGGGGGAGCCTGCTGCCCACTTGGTACTGCTCATGGTGGGCCCCAGGAAGCCAGTCGCTGGGGTATGAGAGCAGCCCTCCTGCCTGGCCTCAACAGCATGCCCCAACATTTACGAAGGGAGAAGCAGGGAAGTACAGAGAAGCAATTAAATGAGGAATTACTTTGGTTCCACTGAGGGATCTAGGATGGGCTGCCCTCTGTATACAAGCAAGCTTCCAGCAGTTACTGAGAACAGATTTGGCAGTAGCATTTTTTTACAACTCAATTAGAACTTCCAAGTGTGATGTAGTGGAACTGGAGTTTAAGTTTTGGGAGGCATGTTGTTTCTTCATGTGTTGAGCTTCCTAAAAAGAAATGGAGCCTTATTTCATTTTTAAAGGCTTGCTATCTTTGATTTGAATGTAAATTTTGTTGTTCTGAACACAGATCTTCAAATTAATAGTAGTCCATAATAAGCATTATTTTTAAAGGTTTTGTTGTTGTTGTTGTGTGGGTTTTTTTTTTTTAATTTAATTTAGTCTCCCCTTAATGTAGGTGTGATTTGCGTAAGATTCTTCCCTGCCGTCGGTGTGTGCTTAGATATACTACATGGGATGGCAGGGCTGTAGTCAGCTGTTGGGCCACTTCTTTAGGAACTGTGCCTCATAGCAGTGTGAGGTTCGCTCTACTTTATCCCCCTAGGATATGCTTCTTTGTGCAGTGTAGGGAAGTTTCTTGGGGGAGGAGATCTCTGCCCTGGCTTCCACGCACTCCTGTCTGCTGCCAGTGAATGGCCAGGATGGGTAGGATGCTGCTGCTCTGCCAGCTCTGTGCAGTGTGGATGGTTCAGGTTGTGTTGAGCTCTCTCACAACTCAGAGAGATTTCAGCTGTCTCCTTGTCATGGAAATCTGTCCTTTACCCGCTATCAGAACTACATGCTGGGATCGAGCCCTGTATTTTAGTTCTGCCCTGCCAGCACCTTTAGCATCCCAACTTCAGAATGCACTGAAGGCTCTCACCATTCTGAAGCAGTATGCTGATAATGATCCATCAAGAGCTGCTAATTAGGAATCAGTGGAAAAAGCTCATGTGTGTTTTGATTTCCAGGATTCCTCTTGGCTTACAATTTATTGCCAAAACAATTGAGAACCTCCACTTAAAATGGGACCGTATTATACTATCTTACTGAGTCTTACACTAGGGAAGCAATAGACAAAGGATTAAGTGAGAGGATCAGAAGTATTTGATAGTGCAAGAGGTGATGGCCTCAGGTTGCACCAAGGGAGGTTCAGGTTGGATATTTGAAAAAACTTCTTCTCAGCAAGTGCAGCGCTGCCGTGGCACAGGCTGCACAGGGAGGTGGTGGGGTCACCATCCCTGGAGGTGTTCAAGAAATGTATAGATGTGGAAGTGAGGGACATGGTTAGTGGGTATGGTGGGGATGGGTTGGTGGTTGGATTAAATTATCTTAGTGGTCTTTTCCAGCCTTAGTGATTCTGAGATTCTATAGTTGTAAGAGGAAAACTTCTCCCCTCCACTATGGCTTTTTAATTTTTTTATTTTATTTTACGGTCAAGAAAACTACTCTTTCACAGACTTAACATCTGTCCACTTCTTTTAATCTCCAGTGCCTGGAATGTCTAAATACAGGAAAGTACATGCAGTATTTATGCTTTTGTGAGACAGCATTATGCTCTTAGCTAGGTGTATCTGAAAAGAAAATCTTTTTTGCCCAGAGAGCTCTTTTGATCGGAATCACGATTGTTTTTTTAAAATCCATATTCATTATGCTGTAGACCCTGGTATTAACAATATTTTCAAGTAAATCATATTTCCATTTGGGATTAAACTGCTCCCATATAAAAACCTACTTTGTCTGATGTATAGTGGCTCTGAAATATGTAAAGCAGTGCACATTTAGTATACAGTGTTCACAACATCACTCATTTTTCTGGGAGGCAGCCTTTATTGGTAAAGTGTTAATTCTTAATTCGTGACTACTGACTGATGCTGCATTTTCTTTCCAGTTGTACTTCTGTTGTGAAGAGTCACTGAGTAATGACTGACAAACAGCGTCCCACGGGGGCTCATCTCTCTGCTGCCAGCGGGTCACTAGAGAAATGATGGCTGTTTGTCAGAGCATCCTCTACAAATCTGGGCCATTGTAGAAAAAGGTGAAACCTGGAGTCAGTTCTGCAGCAGCTCGAGAGAATGGTTTAGCTGATGCAGTGTAGTACTGATAGAAATGTGCAGAGTGGCAGAGATCATGGGGAATTCTCCATTTCCGCTTGCCCACTAATATCTTAACCACAGTATGTGTACAGTTGGGGATGAAGAAGATCCCCTTGTTATTTTCAAGCTGTGGTTCCAACTGTAATATCACGTGATAATACCATCACTTTGATCAGAGGGTTTCATTCTTCGGTTTGCTCTCTTAACAGGCATGGTTCTTGTCAGTGCTTGTGTGTTACACGAGAAAAGCCACTATTCTTTCCTTCAAACTGGGTAGGGTCAACCAGGCTGTGAGACTGCAGGAGTTTTGGTAGGGGCTGTTTTAGCAACGTGCAAAAATACTCCCTGCAAATGATAGAATAAATGAAGATAGGGGAAAAAAACAAAACAAATATCCTTGGGACTAAACGGGATAGAAATCTGAAACCCTTGCTTAAAATTTCTGTCTTGTCTGTTTTTAAACATTTTGCTTTCTTCCACTTTTTCTCTGCTTCCTAGAGAGGAAGAAGCTTAAGAGATGAGAACACAAAACTGAAAAAGAACTGTAAAAAATAATGTTCAAATGTTCTAAAGGAAGTAATCTTAATGGAAGACCCATCGTTTCATTGGTAATTGCTTTTACTGTAATAAGTTTCTGTTGAAAAATTTCAGTGTCCTCCACGTGTGGAAATGAGTGTGGGTATCCTGCAAAGAACTAATTTGGAGTGCAGTTTTTCTCTTCTTATTTTCATGCTTGATTTTTCCAGTCTCAACAGGATTTAATTGAAAGCAATACATTGACATGGTTTGTTGTTTTTTTTTTTTAACGATCTCCTGCTACTGTATTAGCATTCTATCTTTGACTTGGATATGAGTGACTTAAAGCAGCATCCAGCCAGTAGTCTGTAGTGCAGGT
Source organism: Alectoris magna (assembly GCA_030625065.1). Lineage (NCBI taxonomy): Eukaryota > Metazoa > Chordata > Aves > Galliformes > Phasianidae > Alectoris > Alectoris magna. The sequence goes on from CM060560.1 coordinate 71,510,279, forward strand.
GATGTTTCAGGGGAATTAGAAACCTTTTTTTTTTTTTTTTTTTTTTTTTGGCTCTTTGGCATGTAAGAATCTTATATTCACTGATCTTTTCTGGGACATTAGTACCTTTATAATGTGCTTCAGTGTCACTTGCACTGAAGTGTAGCTTTTGTTTTATTGTGATTGTTTAGGATAATTGTGACATGCACAGCTTTTAGCATGTTTGGTCATAAAGGCATAGAGATACCAAGGTAAATAAGTAGTATCTGGCATCCTTTTTGTGTTTCCTTAACTCAATAACATTTCCATTTCAGGCCTGTTTGTTTTTTTTTTAATAGACGTTTGATCCAACCAATTCATATGAGGAGTTATTACGTTTCTTAGTAATGCAAATGTTTCTACTGATCTTTCAGCAAAGCTGCAATTCTTTATCTCAGCATCCAAGGTGGTGTGTTAAACATCTGGTGCTTTATTCTGTGGAAATTTCCCTATACTTTCAATATATTTCCCCATTCTCTTCTGTATTGTGTCCCTAAGAGAGTGCATCTGCCTGGTGCAAAGACTTGGTGCGTCTTGTATCATCTGTGATATTAATTTACTTGATTATGCTGAACATTGTCATTGCGTGTTATGGAAGTCCTTGGAAAGGTGTGTAAGCACAAAGTGGCCGACTGGTTAGTTTGCATTTAGAACTCCAGTGGGCATGTGTGGTGTGAGCAGTTTCGGGGACATTAATTACCTGTGCTGTTGCACAATCAAGACAGCAAACTGAAGGAAGTAATTCTGTTTTGCTTTTGATATTCTGAACAAATTTTAGTTTTCTGTAAATTGATCAAATGTCAGAAATGCAAACTAAAAGTATTGTTGAAATGGTGCCCCTGCCCCTATGGGCGAACATGGTAAAGCTCTGCATGTAAAACTTTGAGTGCCCCTTCTGTAGCTTCTTGTTTCCTTTCGTGGCTGTTAATTATACTGTATTAGTTCTGGTTTGCAGGTTATTGTCTCACCTGAAATTTGGATGTGCTAAATCCTCATGCTGGGCAATACCTATACATTTTCAAACATTGCACAACTGCATACATGCCTCACAAAATACATTAATTGGAAGATACTCTTGACTCAGGTAGAAATGAGTGTGCTATAGAGAAGTGTACCTTTAGGAGGTATAGACTCTGAATTTGAAGGGAGTGCTGAGCTAGGCTCTTCAACACAGATGTAGGCTTTATGTTGGGCCTGTGTTTAAGTTTTTTTCTTACTCTGATAATTTTGATACAAACATGGTTCTAAAAATTAGAAGGTAAAGTAGTGAGGTCATTCATAGAGAGTGAGTGGGACTTTGTGACTAGAAATTGAAGTTTTGATGATAATGGCTTCTGTTCAAGTCTGTTGTGATCTTAAAAGCCTTTTTCTTTCATGCTAACTTCAAAAGTAAGCAGTGATCAGATAAAGATAATTTGATATTCTTGAGAAATTGACTGAAAGATCAAGAACCACAAGGCAGCAATGCAAACTTCCTTGTGTATCATCCCTGGCCAGCGGGGATAATTTACTCTAAATCACTTTAATTCTTGACCTTAGTAACACTGGAACCACCATATCAGCTTGAAACACTGCCTGCTCACTTTTGCTTGCAAACTGCAGTGTTTCTTTTACCATTTACATAATGCATGCATGTATTTGTATACATGCAAACTGCATGTTTTTATTTGTAAATCTGTCTTGGCTTACATACTTTCCAATGAGGAACGTGGGTGGCTTCTGCTGGCAGGACTTTTTCTAAGAGTTACATGCAGTTAGATTCAAGTAAAAGTAATTTTTCAAATACTCTTGAAGTCATGCTGATTTTCAACACGCAGATTCTCTATTAGAAATATGAAATATACTTCTTTTACAATACTTATGGACTCTAATATATAAACATTGTCTACCTAGGTCCCAGCTGCAAACATCAGGGGATAATTGTCCTGGTTTTCAAATTGCTTGTTTTTGTTGGCATAAGTCAAGTGTGTACTCAGTCAAAAGCGCGTGTATTTTATATTCTGTGTATCGTATACCAGAAGTCTAACCAGAATTGTGCCTGAGACTTTTCTACAATTTCAGTGAGGCATAACTTTTTCCATCATCCAGAAAAGAAGGGCTGAACTGATACGTTCAAATCTAGTTAAGGAGTGCATGTGACACAGAAGGCTGACTGAAAACTATCTTTACAGCCTGGGGCAAATTGCACTGCTGCAGATTAATAAAATGCTGGGTGTTGCTGCAGCTTAGTATGAGATGGTGCTTCAGTAGAGTTGTCATAACTGGCTGTGTGATGGCTTTTTCATCACTTAGGTTGTAAAGTAAAAAGACAGGCGTTTAGCCACCTCGGAGTTATTTTTTCCCCACTACTGGGCTGTTGGATAATTGCTGTGAGGAATACATACCCCTCCTTACTAGTGGCCAGCAGTAAAGCGCTTGGTGATCTTAATTCAGTTTTTTTCTCCTTCCTTTGGTGATTGATGAAGGTGCTCTGAAAACATAAATTTCTGGAAGGTATTTATATTTCATCTGTGGAAACGATGTAGTGTGTGTCTTAAACTACAGCTGATCTGATGTAATACTCAAGGTTTTGCATAGCTGTACTCCTTCATTTTTGTGCAGCATTGTTCTTAATATCGATTTTTGCACCACCGGGTACCAGTAGAAATCATCCCATCTGCCTTATATATTTGTGAGTATTGTTACTTGACAGTGGTACGTTCATGGGTGGAGGACAGCTGATAGTACAGTCTTAACACGGAATGTTTAAGGCACATGTGTGATTATAGGAGGGAAAAAAAGAGAAACCAAGTTCAACTTTAACTGGGATCATTATTTTCTTAGAAGAAGTGGTTGTGTGTTGTTTGACCAGAATGCCTGCTTTATTTAAAAAAAAAAAAAAAAAAAAGAAAAAAAGACTCCCATGTATTACCTGAGGGGATGCTGCTGGCTCTGCTGGCTTGAGAGAAAAAGTACTTTCTGGAATGTGACTGCAAAGCATGCATGGCATTTCTGAGGCAATTAAGAGATTCCAAGCTTTAAGGGAAACGAAATCATGTTCTGCTGAGTTCTAGCAATGATCCCAGCAAACTTCTTGCAAAGATAGGTTTTGTTAGTGGGAATAAGTTGGCATTGGGAGTATTTGATGATAATTAAGAAATTAACACTGTGATGTGAACATCTACAATACGCTGACTTGTGTGGGAACCATCAAGATCTTTGCTTTGTTACCAGTCAGCTCCTTTCAATTTGCACTGCTGCATTTTATATATATATATATATATATAACAGTTTTATTTTTACCTGTAACGTACAGGTCTAATATGATCTAAATTTCAGAATAAGAAGAGCGTTCAAATGAAATATTCAGAATCCTTAATATGTTTTCAGGAGAATACATCAGTATAAGCATGAACTTTGGTGGAAGTGGTTGTAATCAAGCAGCTTTTGCTCCAACAACTGTGTGTGTGTTGGGGGGAGGGGAACCTGAAATGTAGAGATGTTTTTTGTGGGATCACCACAAAAAGGCATTTGCAGTGGCAGCTGAGGACATGAAGATGTGAGTGAGCAGCAATGAGTCTGTGAGGTCTGACCTTTCTGGCTGTGTTCTGTGCAGCTCCTTACTGTCCTAATGCAATTACATGGTAGAGCAGAGAAGTGGCTGTCTGTAACTGTCCACTTAGAAATGACTTTTGAGTGCAGACATGGACATTTGGCATGAAATAACAGGAGAAGCCTTGTTACTGTGCTCTGTGTAGTTCATCTGTGCTGCTAGTGGCTGTAGTTGTGTATTTAGGATTACAGATCAGAAGGTCTTGGTTGCTAATTCAGCTCTGCAGGCCCCCAGTGTCTAGTTTCAGACAGGTCGTTCTGGTCTTTATCTCAATATGCAAATGTTTAAAATGAGAAGAACATCTGTTAACATTGTAGGATGTTGCGTAGATGATTTAATGGTTGTAACATTCTGAATTGGATAAAGTGCTGTGATGATGCCACTGTGATGGCTCTAAGCCACCAGTATGATGCAGCTGTGTGAAGGGCTAATGTGCTTGTACAATGCATTAGATGTGATATTTTGTGGAGAGAGGGAGAGATGCTAATAGCATTTTACAAAAGCTTCCTGGGACCTCATTTGGGATATTGTGTCCGATGCTGTTCACTTGCAGTCAGGAAAGATGGCCTTAAATTAGAACAGATGCAAAGACAGACTTTAGGCTGCTCGGAGTAATGGAGTACTTAGCTTTCGAAGTGCAAATTAGAATGCTGCTGTTGTTCAGCTTGCTCAAATGTGAAGGCTAAGAGAGAGAGGCTAACGATATTCTTTGTAAATAAAATCGTGGATAAATATCAAGGCAAAAAAACTGTTTCATGTAGCATGTAACCATTGTGTCTGATATTGATAAATAGTTCCTGAGCAAATTTAGGCAAGAAATTGAGAACATTTTTAACCATTTCTCCTGAACAGAACAGTGGGGCAAAGAACCTGGATATTGAGAGTTTGAAGAGTGAGTTTAGTAACTTGTTCAGGAGACTTTAATCTGTAATGACTATAGGAAGCTAAGTCTAGAATTAAAAGTATTTGAAGTATTGAGGTCTCCAAGGGGTCTGAAGGAAAACTGAAACTGTTTGTTTTCTTTCAACTTATTTGGCACTAACAGCATACTTCATGGTTCACAGTAGTTTCATGTGGATAAGAAGTATATTCTTCCTGCTCTTCTCCCAAACCCTTTAATAACAGCTTACTTGTACTCACTTCTGCCCTCATTTTCTCACATTCGCCATTGAACTGATTACAAGATCTGTGATCAGGGATGAATGGCTCCCCATGGAGAAACAGGCACAGAATGACAGATATTTTTATCCTCTTTTGTTGTGTGATACATGGTCCACTTCCTGTGATAATTTAGGAGTAGTTGTTACTTTGCAATTTAAAAAAAAAAACAAACAAAAAAACACTGCTATTATAAAGACATAGGATACGGCCAGTGCCCTCAATCTGTTCCTCCCTCTATGGTATTCTGTAATTATAGCCTTTTCTATAGCTATTATGTTTTTTGTACTTTGTTGAAAGGGGTTTTGTGGTGTTCGGGGCGCAAGGAACAGATGTACTATGGAAACTTTGGGTCTGAGCATTCACTGCATAGTTGCCTACAGTTTTACATTCATCCTGGAGCAACCATCCTGTGTCTCTGAGCTGTGTTGAGACGTACATTGAAACGTCACATTGGTGATCCATACAAGATGTTGCAGCCTTTCCACTACTAAAATTTTGCTGTTTTGTCTGAATAAGTTGTTCTGTAATGGTGTCTGAATAATAAATGTATTGCCTTCTTTTATTCCCTTCAAGGAATGTTCCCAGTAAGTGATGTCTTGCCATTTGGTTATCCCTTTGCTGCTGCATTTGCAACATCCATGAGAAAGTGAACTTCCAGGGAAATCAGCATACCATCACAGACCTCAGACTGAAAGGGGAAATAAGGCAGGAAAATGAGATGTGAAGTTCTTTCAGACAGTCTAAGTTTGGTATTGAATTAAGTCATCAGAATGTGGGCAGGAAGTAGAGAATGGTAAACAGCAGCACTTCCATTAGGTTGTCATGTTTTTCAGAAAGCCATACAGCCCAAGAGTCACATAGTGTTTATAACACATTCATGGCATAGCTGCTTCCTGCTAAGTGTGCAAAAGGAAGAAGTGTTGTTCCTAAATTAGTAAGTTAAGGTCACAGAGAAAGCAGCTGGTAAAGGCTGGAGTGCAGCTTTCTAGATTTTATTCTGGACGGGATTTAAAGAGAAAGTTTCTCTTCAGTATTTCACTGAAGGGCCAGATTACGAAGTAAAAGCCCTATTATTCTTTTTAGGCTAAGGCCGTATCGTGCCACCGAATGTTCGGCTGACTGTGAAAAGGACTCCATGCTGTATGTGACTATTACTATAATAAAAAATTGATTCTTGCAGGCAATCACTGTAATACAAACTTGATTATTTATAAAATATGTTGTTAGGCAGTGGAGGACTCCTAGGAAAGTAGGTTAGGCAAGCAAGAAATGATACCTGCATTTACTAATAGCTTGCCTTATGGCTTTGTACGAATTATTTGAAATAATTTTGAAAAGCTCATTAGTGTTACGATTTTGTTACAGAGGTTAGTTGAACATCACTTTTTATTTTTTGCCCCTAAAAAAGACTGAAGCTCCATTTTTAGGATGAATTCTGTTTCAGTAAAGGAGTTGAATTCAGATGAGTATACTTTTGCTTTGCTGATGAAACTTAATAGCCAGTCCCTTGAAAATTTTAGCCATAGTATTTATAGTAGACAGTTAATGTGATTTATAATTTACTTTGAGATAAGAAAGACGCCTTAGGGAATATGTTTTGGTTGGCGGGGCCTATACTGTAACAAAGTTCTTTCCCCTCTGTTCAGCACCTACAGATCATCGGTCTGAATTGAAGTGCCCCAAGAACTTGCCTTTTGTTGGCAAGTGTGTGACAGCGACTGTGCTGTTTATATTTAAACCACGGGATTATCTCCACTACTTTCAGATGGTCTAAAGTGAGCTTCCAGCAATGCCCTTCATGACGAGTTCCTATAATTAATGGTTGCTGAAACTACAGGCCTCCAGCACTTCCTCTCTCTCACATCTCCGTGAACTGTGAAGCCTGAGGATCAAAGAAATGTTAAATCTATTAGCTTTAGGCTGTACAACGTATAAACCCAGATCACTTGTGCTTAAATATGTGCTGAAAAGTTCTAGCGCTTGCTTGTGTGAGCAAGGTAACCAGCATAAGCCAGGCTGTAATTGCTATAGCTGTAACACTGAAATCCTCTTATTCAAGTAAGAAAGCCTTTTCTAGGTTAGCTGCGCTGATTTTTGGATGAAGGCTGTTAAGCTGAAAAACTATTTATTACCCAAAAAGAAAATATCTCATGGAAGATTTGAACTGGTGCAGTTTACCCTTCTGTCATGATGACAGAGGTGCCTTTCCATGCCACGAATCCATCCGTCATTTGCCTCATGCAGCTGGGCAGGCCGTGACAGGGCCCAGGCCCTCCCTGCTGTTGTGAGGGGAAGTCAACTTCTTCCTGGGGATGTGTGGGGAGAGTGGGGAGAACTCACCTTTCTACAGGTCTTTCCTGGCCTCCCTGGCGTGGTGGGCTTTGGTAAACCCAGTGTCTTTTTCAGGTCCCACTCAGCAGGAATTGAAATGTAAACACTGTACCGCTGTGGATGTTGAGGGCTTGGAAATACGAGCTGGGAGATGATAAAATAAATAGAGGAGAATGTTTCCATAAAATGTGCAGAGACAAAATCTGAAACTTGTTTTATGTCTTTTCTGGTCACTTTACCTATTTTGTTTATTTATTTATTTAAATTAAGCATCCATCTACTGCCAGTAGTTACCGATGTTTATCTACCTGTTACCCTACTCAGCAAATATGGTGAATAGGAGAGGCTTAAACTGCTACCTTCTGATAAATTTTAGGATCACGAGCAATAATTGGCTTCTGTATGAGTTACAGCCTTTGGATCATTTACGTTATGAAGCCTGCTTCCAAGATCATGGCTCACTGTACCAGTCCTGATTCCTTGTCTGTGGTGGATTTGCAGGATCAGTTAAAACTGGTGGCTGAGCTGGTACAACATTAAATGTGTTGCTGTCGCTATTTGAGACCTCTTCAGAAGAAGCGAGACTGAATACCTTCTTATGTTATCTTGACATGTACCTTTTCAGTGCTTATCAGCAAGATCCACATGTTCTGAGCATTTCTGTTTCCCTGTTTCATGTGAGGTCAGGTGAGGATAATTGGATATTGCTTTCAGCATTGAAGTGTACTTAGCACAGAGTGGCTGAACAAAGAACAAGTGATTTGTTTATAAATATTGCCTTCATTGATGATATTGCTTTTATACTTAATTTTTATCTGTCAGATACCCAGAATTTTGGAGCTCTGTCTTTTTGCACCATGCATAAATATTACTCATAATTTGTTTTTTTAAATATAAAGAGTAATTTTAGCCTACCAATTCTATTTCAGATAATTTCTTTTTCGCTGTTGAAAGAATGAGGAATGAATTCCTCTTTAGCAGAATCAAATCATTTAGCTGCACTTATTAAGTATGCTGTTACTGACTGACTACTTGGTACTACAGCAGCAATATAGCAGGGATATGTGGTTTTTCACCGGATTTGCATATTTCAGCTTAGGCTGAGATTTTTAAATGAAGAATGAGAGTCAGTGGCACATGCTTTATTAGAGACTGTGAGAATTCTTTAACTTAATCCCCAAGCTGTATTTGAAAATTTCACCCCAAAGAGAGAGAGGCTGCTCCTCGTCTTGTGTTTGTTCTTACACAAACGCTGAATCACTTGCTTGACCTGCTCAATGTTTGAAGGCACGTTGGTAGATTCTGGAGCAGACCCCATATGTTTGGGAGGGCAGGAGAGCACAAGGGTAAAGACTGTGGTGGTTGTCCAGCAAGGGAGCGGACTGCACTTGAAGAGGAGCATGGACCTGGTGCTGTGGCAGAGAAAGGCAGAAGAGAAATGTGACCAATTGCTTTACTATCCCAAGAAGGGAAAGCGTGATGACTTAACGGGGAAACAATGAAGAAAAGATGTGATTTTTTTTTATTTTATTTTTTATTTTTATTTTTTGCACATTTTTAAAATGAATCCTTGGGAAGAAAAAGAAAAAAAAAAAAAGAAGACTTAACACAGAGCAGTTTACCAGCACATGAAACAAAATCGCATGTGCAGTGTTCCATGAAGATATGGCCCTGTGTGTTAGAATGAGTAGGGGAGGAAGAAGAATAATAGGGGTAATAAGAAGAAGCGTAGAGATAAGAATAAGCCTTGGGTAGCAATTAGAAACAGAGCTGCTTTTAAATCCAGTGCCATCCTTCCAGATTTGTCTTTTTCCAGAACTTCTGTAATCTGGATAATTGACGTGAAGGTTACATACAGCAAACAAGATAGTAAATCTTAGGAAGCTACTCGCAGAGGTAATGTGTAAGATTAATCTAAAGCTTCCGTTTATACTGATTTGGTATTTTCTTTTCCACTCTGATGCACTGGTCCTGAACTGTGTTAAAGCTAAGGAAAAGCTGCTGCAGCACTTGCAGCACGTGTAGGTTGTGCCCCGTGAAGTACTGAATATTCTTTGTGGGAAGGCAACTGCGGTCTTTTGTCACTGAAATTTGGGTTGTATTCCAGTGAGGAAATTAAGAGGAAGAGGAGGAAAGAAACACAGGGAGATGAATGGAAGAGGAGTTGTATAACATAGGGAATATTTAAGAGGAAAAAAAAAAATAGATAGGAGGGCAGGTTAGTAAGAGAACTGACAGATTTAGGGTATATAGTAAGAGAACTGACAGATTTAGGGTATATATGTAAACCACATTAGGAAGAATCATACCAAGAAGCTGTGATGATCTATAGGAATCTGTATTAAGGTCTGTGTTGCCTCTTTGTCAGAGGGTCCTGTTACAAATAGTGGTGATGTCATGAAGTAATTCAGAGAGCTACTTTTGTGTATTCAAAGGTGGCAAAAATGTTCTTAATGAAACTGCAACTTACATTTGTGTTCATTTAGTCCTAATTCTTTGATACAAACCTAGTTGTTGTCAACCCAATTACTTCAACTATGCTAAAAATAGGACTTATGCATCAAAACAAATGCCTTTTAATTTTCTTTATTGTTTTACATTTTGGAGGAAATAGCCTCTCCCTACTGTAGGAAATCAACTTAAGTTCAGACTTAAACCCTTTAAGCCCCTTCCTCAAATAAGGGAAAGCTGTTGGAGACAAGATGGGAAGAGATCTTTGATTTTTATTTTTTGTGCTTTCTGGCGAAAGTAGATGGATGTATTCTATCAGCTACTTTCTTGCAGTGGAATAAGTGCCATTATTCTCAATAAATAGTCCCGAGGACATACCCCTCCACCAGTACTTACTACGTTCAATTAAATCAAGGGGTTTTGTTGTTTTTTTTTGTCTTCAAGAGAATTACTTACACAATACTACTATATCTGGATTAACTGCAATGTAGAGTGAGTTTAGATTAATATTTAGACTGCCTAACTTTGGGCTCTATAAAAACAGAGGATAAGGTTAAATATGTATATACATTTAATCTTACATTGCAGATGATGTTAATCTAAACTCAAGACTGAAGCCTGCAATCCATGAAACCCTTCATATAGCTGCTTTGACATCTAGGTTGATTTCGTATATGTGTTTCTAGCAAGGGATTTAAGTGCCTAAAAATCTGCTGCTGCACAGATAGTGCTACTGCATTGCTTATCTTCTGCCCAAGTCCTTCTGGGATCCTCAAATGAAGTGTTCCTGCACATAAGCTCTTGTACAGATCTCTTTTAACACGCATCATTGGAAGTGAGTTCAGCATACTGCACAGCAGCCATGTCTATGGCACGCTAATCAAAAAGACTATGTAGGGAGCCAGGAAAGGAAATACAGGTAAGACAGGGAGTTAGTTGTTGAGAATAAATCTGAAAATTGATAGGGTAAGAGGCAAGTACGGGAGGCTGAGAGGGAGAGAAAGCAGTGGGAAAACCATTGGAAGGTAAAAAGCGGTGTGAAAGGGTCGTCAGATCTATAAGTGAGGGGGACAGAAGCTGAAAGATGATGCTGAGATTAAAAGGAGAGGTAGTGCTTGAGAGCTAGAAAGTAACGGGAAATGGGATTCTGGTTGGGGGGAGTAGTGTGAAGTGGATGAGAACAAAGCAGCTACTCTAAAGAGACAGAGAAACAGGACTGAGATCAGAAATACAAGAAGGCTGAGCCTGATGGCAAGGAATGTGATGGGATGGTGGTAAGCTCTGTGGGATGGCACTGGCACAGCTTTGGATGAGGAGAGGTGGCCCAGTTCTGTGGGACACTTGGGGTGTCTGTACTGAACAAATAGGAACTTCTCCTTTTTGGTTGTTTATTTACAAGAGCTGGAAATTAAACCAAGCTCAGAAAGAAGTGGTCTTCAAAAACACTGTTAAGAGTTACAAAAAAGAGTTCACTGGAGAGCTGGAAAGTGAAGAATTAAGGTTGTCTGCAGCTTGTTCACTGAGCATCCTCGGATGTTATGTTGTAGTTTTAAGTTATATGATCTTAGAACTATATGGTCCCTGCTGTAGGAGCGCACGTGTACGATAATTGTCTCATTCACTGCCTACAAAAAATGAAAGATGTGTCACCTAGTTAAGGAGATGAGTACAACCTCCCCAGATAATTAAAAGTATTGTGTAATGTTAGGTGCTCTGATAAATGAGTTTTAGGAGTCTCTGATTGAAATTAAAGTTGGTAATACTCTTAATTCAAAAGTTTTGTTCTTTAAGCTCACTGTCTGGAGATCATGCATACATTGTACCTTGTGGGGGACTGCAATGCAATCTGTTGTTATGGCAGTACCAAAGAGAAGCTCTCTGTGAGAACTAGCACATGTGTCTAAAGAGTAATGTTCTAAAACAGAACAAGAAAACCTGGAGTAGATTAATTGTAGAGCTGTGCCATGATCACATGTAGTTCAGTTAATGTGTAGATTTTCAGTATTCCATTTTCTTCTTTTTACTGTGTTCACTGAGTGAGGTAGGAGTCCTGCGGAAGACAACTGCGTATCATCTCCTAATAATAAGAATGAATATGAGCAAGGGAGCCAAATTAATGGGGAATAATTAATAAAATTAAGATTTGGATTTTTATGACGTTTGCCTTGATAATGTGTTAGTTCCCACCTTATCAGATGCCTTTCTTATTTAGGGTTTTGAGGATGTTGGCATTTATATATAACTTGTTGACTTTAATGTATGCTTTGCATACATTTATTCTAGGAAAATTAGGGGGCTCAATATGCAAACAAAATTTAAAAGCTACAAAGCATATAGAGAAGGACTGGTGGGAGATGTGGAGGTTGGGAGCTGTCTTGGACAGAGTGACCACGAGATGGTAGATTTCTCTTTTCTTGGTAAAGTCAGAAGGGGCAGCAAAACTGCTACCTTGGACTTCTGGAGGGCAGACTTTGAACTGTTCAGAACACTGGTAGGGTGGGTCCCTTGGGATTCAGTCCTGAAGGGTAAAGGTGTCCAGGAAGGCTGGTTGCTACTCAAGAAGGAAGTCTTAAAAGCACAGGAGCAGGCTGTCCTCCTGTGCCACAAGATGAGCTGATGGGGAAGACCGGTGTGGATGAACAGGGAGCTTTTCCTGAGGCTCCAGAATAAAAAGAGAATCAGCCTTCTGTGGAAGAAGGGATCAGAAACTTGGGGAGTGCACAAAGAATTTGTTAGGATGTGCAGGGAGGAAATCAGTAAAGGCAAAAGCCCAGCTTGAACTCAACTTGGCCGCTGGGGTAAAAGAGAACAAAAAGCTTCCTTACAAGTATATTATTAGTAAGAGGGAGGACTAAGGAGAATCTCCATCCTTTTATGGATGCAGTGGGGAATGTAACCACCGAGGATAAGGAGAAGGATGAGATTTGCAATTCCTTCTTTAAATCTGTCTTCAAAAGTCTGACCAGTTATCCCTGGGGTACTCTACCCCCTGACCTGGAAGCCTCAGATGGGAGCAGAATTAACTTCCCATTATTCAGGTGGAAACAGAGACCTACTACTCCGCCTGGACTGACACAAGTCCATAGGGCTGGATGGGAGGTTGTGGTGAGGTGGTGGTTGACCTTTTTTCCCATGTAACTAGTGATAGGACTAGAGGGAATGGCCTCCGGTTGTGCTGGGGGGAGGTTCAGGTTGGGCATTAGAAAATAATAATTCTCCAAGAGAGTGGCCAGGTGCTGGAATGGGCTGCCCAGGGAGGTGGTGGAGTCACCAACCCGGGAGGTGTTCAAGGAATGTTAGATGTTGTACTGAAGCATATGGCTTAATGTGAAGTATTGGATATAGGTGGATGGCTGGACTGGGTGATCCTGGAGGTCTGTTAAAATCTTGGTGATTTTATGATTCTTTGGCTATAGTTTATTTCGAAATAGCCATTGACTTCTAGTAAATTCTTTTTTCAAAGAGTATCTTGCTTACTTTCAGGATTAAATGTTTACTTGCGTGATAGAGAAAGCTAAAAACGATTTTATTGTGAGTTGGTGTAATTTTAATTGCATTTTTGGAAAACTAATTCCATCCTTGTTTTCTTTATAATTTGGTTGTGTTCTGACCATGGTCAAAAGTAAGGTAGTGATTACTGTTTAAAGCGCATAGCTTCAGTTGTGTCGTATCAAATGCGTTATTTTTCTGCTCTGTTATTGTTAGGTGGACTGGTCTAAATTAGTTGGTTTAATTCTGGAAAATTTGAATATGTGCAGGTGGACTTTTGTGTCAGTAAGCCACACTTATTTAGTTGGAGCTCCATATGCCTGGAAAAATTGACTCCATATGGTTGAATAGCATGCTTTGAAATGTTTCTTTAATTCATGCTAGTGCCTGGAGAAAGTAGAGTAACGTTATGTTTTGAGCTCCTCCTTAACTAACTGACAGTGCGCCTGTACACAAACCTTCCAGTTTTTCAAGTGGTAATTGAGTATGTAGGTTTTTCCTCTTTCACATGTTAACGGTTTCAAGGTAGCTTCAATCTGTGTCTAACAAAGCCTTTACTGTGCTTCTTTCTGTTTGTACTCCTAAAAACAAGCGATGAAATATACTTAAATCATGCAATCCCACCATCTACTATGTTGGATTTACATGAGGTTTCTGACAGAAAACTCTCATTTAAGGCTGTGCTGAGACTGGGGGGGAAAAAATATGTATATATGCATAGAACTGGTTAAATAAAAAACTGTCTTTTTGCAGAGAAAACAAAAGCCTTGAGTTTCCTCCTGGTTAAGCAAATAGATGGGAAAAAGTCCTGATAGAAAACGTATAAATTGCTGATAATTTTCAGTCACAAGACCTGATATAATCAAGAGATGAATTTAAAAGAAGTTGCATAAATTCTTTTTTTTTTTTTTCTATTTTTCTCAGGTACCTAAGGATAAAACTGGCCTGAAGGGAAAATCTAGGGGGAAACTGGGGAGATTGACTGCACTTGCACCTGAGTAAGTGATGCTTAACTGGAAACTAGCTTTACAAAATGCAGAAACTGTTGACTGTTTTTAAGCATCTTCTCACCTAAACTGCAAAGTGTAAGTTGAGACAATGCTTTGGCTTTTGGATCGAGAAAAATGCTAGAAGTAGTAGGGCTAGCTAAGCGGAATGTAGCATAATGCAACCTTCAGTGCTTTTTTATTGCTACCCTTAAAGGCTTCATGAAATTAAATGTAGATGATATGCAAGACTGGTATTCTGGTGTTTTGCCTTTTCAGTTCTTTATCCTGAGACTAAATGCTGAGTTTGAGTGACCTGTTTCTTAAAGTCAGACTTGTCAAATGGAATCGCAGTGAGGCACTGAGGTTCAGTGGGATTGAAGTCCTAAAAAAGAGGGTGTGTTCAGTGTGATGTTATCAGAGAATGGAGGCTGAGAAGAAGACCTTGTAATTGTGGCCTAGCATGGTTGTCCTGCTAAGGGTGCATTTCACGTTGTTTGAGACAAAAGCTATTGTCTCACTTGGATTAGCTTCCATTAAAATTTGGCTAGGGGTGTTTTTCTCTGGCAGTTTTGATAGGACATGTGGCAGACCTTCCTAGGTGTTGGAAGGTATCCAACAATCCCAAACCCAACCTACACAAGTTTCTTAAAAGGCAAGAAAAGAGGAGTACTTTTCAGCTATAGCAGTTATCCAGCTTGCTTCCTTGGCTGGCAATCCAAGCGTTATTTTGGTAACAATAAATTATTCTACAGGTCAGAAAGGTACTTTGTTGTATTATTTATTTATTTTATTCATATATATATATAGTAATATATGGAAGACATGTAATTATAATAAGCGGATAACTACAGCATAGCATGAAACTTCTTTGTACTGGTAATGTATTTTTAATAATGGGCAAGTTAATTGAATTTTCTGAAATAATTGCCAGAGCTAAAGGTTTTCTTCCTGCTGGCTTTTGTCATGTTAAAAGAAATATTTTTAGTTTTGGAAGGCTTTGGTAAGTTGAATATTCTAACTGGTATCTACATTAAATTTTACAGACTCTTCTTCTCATCTGAGATTGTCTCGACTTAACTTGATCTAAACTTGTTATCAGTGCATTTCATTTCAAATCTATTGTGTGGTTTAATCTTGTTCTTGTACTGAATGTGTGAACTCATAAACTGATATCTGTCATGTGGCAACATAAAGAAGTATGTTACATTTTGTCATAGTATTCACTGGTTCTCTCTTCGCAATACAGTAGAAGACAAGAAAAAAAAATCTTCCATTGTTTTTGATGTTAAAGAGAAGTAAATATGTACGTTCATGCTAGGGTTTGTAAGCTATACGCCTAGGACTTAAAATTCATTGTACAATTTGGAAATATATCAAGTCTCATTTAGCATTATCTTTCTTTGATTTCTAAGTTAGGTATTGAATCACAAATAGTGCCTGAGGCAGCATTATAACTGGTTGCCTTCTGGCGCGTTTGTTTTCCTCACTGAAGTTCTGGTTCCTGCAAATAACGTGCCTTGTCAAACTTGTACTTAGTGCGTGTAGTTGCAGGAATTGGGACCATGGACAGATGTAAAGTTTGTTAGAGGAAAGTAATTCAGTATTCTTGAATGATAATGACATGTTTTTAAGTTGAAATTGGCTGAACAGCTCTGTTTTAAATCCATAAGGGACCTCTGTGAGAGCTTTTTGCCTTGCTTCTTTTAACTTTTGTACTAAAGCATAGCAAATGTTTTCATTTATTTCCTGTGTTATCAGTCCTACTCTGCATATTTTAGTCTATTGCTTCTGACAGTGATGAAAGGCAGGTATTTCCTGACCTTTTGTATTTTGGGTGCTATATAAGTTCAGCTGTTCACTTCAAGAACGTTTCCTTCTTCAGTCTTCTTCCTGTTTTCTTGTTCTGAAGGTAGCACTAGAAATTCCAGGTGCAATTGCAATCTTTTTGGTATTGCGATGTAGATTTTGTAGCTGTGCATGTGAAAAAGTAGCCTTCCCATACAGAAGCAGGGTGGTCGTTCTTCTGAGTTCAAGTTTTTGAGTAGTGACTCCTATATGAAGAAGAGATCAGTGAAGAAGTGCCAGTTTTATGTTAATTTTTAAATGAAAATTGTCCTCAGTTGCTGTTTGATGAAGGCAGAAGTCAAGAACTATTGAACTAACAGATGGCCAGAAATCCAATTACATTGTGTAGTCTATTCCTTTATGAATCTGGGATTGATCTCTGCTCTGATTTAGGTGTCACCAGTTACTTTTAGTTTACTGCATCACCTACATTTTTCCTTATGAAGAACAGAAATTGGAGTGCCCCGGGGCAGGTTTTTCTCAGTTAAGCATGGAAGTGAGCTGGACATGTTTTTGAAAGCGTTCTGCATGTAGCAGCCTTGCGAGCCTCATATTCTGAGCAGACCTACGGCTTTGTGGAAATCTGCATGTTGGTGTGAAAGCAGAAAAATGTAGCAGTGACGCAAATCTCTGTGGATGTATCGTGTTATTTTTCAGGGGTTCTTAGGCAATGTTCTGCACCTTAGTTTGCAGGCTGCAGTGAAGCCAACTGATTGAACCCCTTGAAGCTGTAGGATGAAGCTCTCCAGCTTTTTTTAGTAGCTGATTCAGGGAGATTGTTATTAGTTTTGTAAATCAAACTGTATGTTTCTGGCAGTTTTTAAAGATATCGTATGCTCTGCTGGTCCGGTAGTGTGAAGAACAGTCAAGAAAGACTCTGGAAGTCTAAAACCCTTTCTCTACGATATTTTTCCCATGAAGAACAATTGATTTTCTAATTAAAGCTGTATCAACTTAGAATCTGTTGTAATCTAAAAAGGTTGATGTAGGATGCAACAATTCTAGAAGATTGTTTGAACTTAATGTGCAATTTTTAATTTTTTTAATATATATATTTTTGAGACAGGTCTTTGGCACGTGGCACTTGAGTAATGGAAAGCTTCAACAGCCAAAATCTTAGTAATGAGAATCCAGAGCAATTTAAACAGTTTTATTAATTAAATAATTTGTTCTCAGCCGGCTAACAGAACTGCAGTTGCAGACCCTCCCATGTGCTTTCTGTCTCTGAAAGACAACTTATTTTGACCTGACCTAAAACATTAATGGAATGATATCTCCTTGTCTCAGTTGCCTGAAGCCTAAGGTCACAGCCTTTCAGTGGCGTTTGGAAAGTTGTATATCGCTACATTTGAAAGGTACAAAAGTCCTGTGGTTGTCCTCAGCATTAAAATAAATAGACGCTTCTGCTTTATGAGGCTGTAAACCAGATAATTCATCACTAGTGGGGATCTGGAGGGAGTCGTGGGCTTTTAAAGAACAATACATTAGAGTACAAAGTCCTTTGGAGGAGGACTGTTTCTAGGGATTCCTGGAAAGTGGAAGCCTATGGTGGTGACGTTGTGCATGTAATATACCAAGTATTTTACCTATTGGGTTCTTTTGTTTTGTCCCTTTTCTCAAAGGTCTAAGAATGTACAAATGTTCTGTTTGAAACTATAGTAACGAGTGCTGTCTTCAAATACAGGAGGGAAGGGAAAAATGATTTTTTTTATTTTTTTTTTTAAATTTAAAATAAATCCAACGTTCTCAGTAACTCTTTTAAAGAAATGCTAGTGTGTCTACAGTAACACGTGCTTCATGTGAACAGCACTGCAGCTGTATTGCTGTTTGCCCAAGTAACAAGCATTGAGAAGGAAAGAGAGGATGACAAGGGAGATACGTGGAGGAGACTAGCATTGTGGTATGAATGAGTTTACGCTGTGCCTTTATTGAGGAGGGCTCATTACAGGATGCTTGATCTGTTTGCTGCTTTTTGGAATTTAAAAAGCATCTTTTTGCAGAGCAGCTGATGCGGTAACTAGGAAAACAGAAGCAATTAGTGGTGTAATCTCAAAGGGAATCTCAAGCTTCACTTTAAGTGCAATGATTAAATCCACTAAAATGATAACCGTTGCTGCCAAGAACTCCTGTAATTGGTCACTAATGTATTTTGTTGTACCAGTCGATAACTACTAGATTTCAGGCATGTAATTAGTAACGCATACACGTTTGGTCAGTAAAATTGAAAATCCTAATAACTGAGGCTAAAGGGGGTAGAAAGGAACAGAGAGCTGGAGAACTGAAATAGTGCTCTGTTGATAGTACCTAACTAGAATTGTATGCTTCAATAAAACAAGTGTCCTACTGTGCTGGAATACAAATGGGCTGTCTGTGGCAGGATATAGCAAAGACGTTTGGCAGAGAGGGATTTGAAAGCTTCTGGCAGAATGTAATTGAATTGGCCATTTCTTTAAAGATACAGCAAATTGTTTGCTGCAGCATTCATCATCATAAGGAAGGTCAGACAGGTTGCCAAACATATGATATTCATAATAAAAAGTGAAATGGTGACGCTTACATTTGAACACAAATCATGTTACCATATTTGCAGAAGCTGTGGAAATGAATGGGAATATTTTGGTGTCGCTGAGCCATTAGTAATTTAAGTAAGACTGTAATTCAAGAGGGGAAAAGTGTATCGTCAGGGAGAAGACCCCCGTGGGACTTCAGATTGCGAGCAACATAAAATCCCCTCTGGCGTGAGAGGATAGAGTGTTTTGGCAGGAGCATTGCTGACTGTGGCTTCTGATCAGTTAGGAGAAGCTAAGCTTATGTGATCCTGTTGTTTTTCCTTTCAAGAAAACAAAGGGAAAATATAACTAAGAAGAAGGATTTGAGCGTTTTAAAACAGAATCTAAACTGAAGCATTGTGGGTGTTTGTTAGAATCAGTTATGTTGTGACAGAACAAGATGATGCAACAAGCTGTAGCATATCTGAAATGCTGTATGAAGCGCTTGGTATTGATACGCTGGGAAAACCCTCTCGAGTCACATCCAGAATGCTGAACATAAATTGTATGCTGACAGCGGCTTTGGGCCACACAGCGATGCCTCTGCAAATGAGCTGTTAGCTTTGAGGTTCTAACACATTCAGGAGACTGGCACTTTGATTTCTTGCACCACTGCACCACTGATAGGGTTGGAAATGGGAATCAAAATAATTAGATTGGATATATAGATCTCAACAAACCAGCCAAGAAAGCAGCAAGGGGTGGGGAAGGCTGCTTTCAGTTCTGAAATGCATCTGTGCTGTTTTTATGAGAGGGTGAGGATGGAAGATGTAAACTACAGTGCAGATGCTCTCCATTTATATTCAAAGCGTGTTAGAAAATAATTGAATGTATGCTTCCTCCCATCAAAGCCTGTTAAAATCAGTAATAAAGGGCATTAGTGTTATATTAAAAGGGAGTTCAAATTTTTGGGCAATATATCTCAGTTATAGTAGGCATAGAGTGTAGATAGGCTAGCTGGAAACTGGTCTTGCACATCAACTGAAGCACTCCTTCTTGCTGATACAGGATTGTTCCTACCAGTGCATTTTCTGTTATTTTCCTCTCCAGAAAAAACTATCATAGAATGGCCTGGGTTGAAAAGGACCACAGTGATCATCTAGTTTCGACCCCCCTGCCATGTGCAGGGTTGCCAACCACCAGACCAGGCTGCCCAGAGCCACACCCAGCCTGGCCTTGAATGCCTCCAGGGATGGGGCATCCACAGTCTCCTTGGGCAACCTGTTCCAGTGCGTCACCACCCTCTGTGTGAAAAACGTCCTCCTCATATCTAACCTAAACCTCCCCTGTCTCAGTTTAAAACTGTCCTACTGAGTCACTCAATATTTTCCATTTAAAAAAGACATCCATCCCTTTACTACTGAGTTTCCATATCTGATAGTAAATGTCTTCCTTTTTTGGTTGTGCGGATTCTTCCTTCAGATGCCTGTAAATTATTACCACCCCCTACCCCCTGCGTTACTATCTCATTTTCTTCCAGTACAGATTTCTCCCTGCATCATCTAACCCATCTAGTCACTGCTAAGTACCAAACCCAAGTAGCCTGGTGACAAGGAGAGCAGCGGATTGAGATTCTTTGCTTTGAAACCAGATGTCCTCATACTGTATGATAATAACATCTTAAGGAGTTGCTCACTTTTGCAGACGCCTGTCCTGTCCCAAAAATACTGCCTGGATTTGCAAGCAAGCTCAGCAGTTCTTAGCACTGGTTGTAGTCACTGGAAAAAGCCGCACTGAGCATTTCTGAACTTTCTTGTTCTGAGATAAATGCCAGCAGTTTTTTTTCTGTCTGTTCCCCTATTCCAGATCCCCAAGGAATTTTGATACTAGTTTTCTCACTGTGCTCTTCAGTTTGTTATTTCACATTACACCACTCAGTTACAGAGACGACAGTGAGGAATAGTATAGTGATCTGTGTAAACCCATAATATCTAAAACTCCTTCAGAAGTTGTCACCTCAGGGTGCACTGCTGTCATTGTACAGCTTCCATGTAAGTCTACCATTTGTTGATACTGCTAAAAGCAAATGCTGTTTGGTTTTTGTTTTTTTTTTTTGTATATAATTGCAAGATGACAAATAAATGGTGTATTTTTAATATCCATATGGTTTGAATGATATTTAAGTAGGATGTATGTAGGGTGGAGATGCAGCACTTGTAATTGCAGGCTGGACGTATTGGGGAAAGAGTTTGGGAGCTCTGGAGGAGCTCATCTTCCTGGTAAGAAACGGTTATAATCCAGTGTGTCACCTAGAGACTGAAATAGAGAGTTGGTCATCATCTGGTAATAACCAGGTGGAGATTTATAAGATGAGAAACGCTTGTTTGGAAAATACGGAAATGAAAAGGTGCATTGGAAATAAATGATAGAATTCAAACAGGAAACAGATTCTTGTTTTTGTTCTGTCAATATTCGTAGCTGTTTACAATTTGTAAATTCTTGGAATTGAGATCAGGAATTCACCATTAGCTGACATCCTTGCCTTGTGTTCAGATGACTTTCTGAAATAGAGATTATATAGAGATTATTATGAAACAGAGTTATTTTTAAGGTAAGAATTGTATGTTTCAGTGTTTAAAAAAAAAAAAAATCACCCCAAATTCAGTTAGCTAATAGTGGTCTCTTTTGGTCTTCATGCTTCTTAGAGCCTTTCAGTTAATGGTAAGGATTATGTGCATATATATGCTGACTGTAGCTGAGAACATTGGTTGTATTTTTCTAGAGGACAGTCAAAACACAGTAGTTGCTGTACAAAACCCTGAAGAAATAATTCAGTAAATTGCCCTGCTCCTAAAGTACCTCTGTGATGTCTTTTTTTAAGTGCTTCTGTTTGGCAAGTAGAACATACAGACCGCTTATGGCAGATGTGACATACAGACCACTTAGGTGCGAGCCCAGTAAGTACTGACTGATGTTTGAGGTTTACTTAACGCTTGGCGCTAGTGTTGCATGTAGGGAATTGGGAAAAATGGTTACTGTTTTGTGGAGGATTTTTTTATCTTTTTTTTTTTTTTCTTGACCTGGAATTGGCTGGCTGTATTATTGCCCCTCTAAATGCAACATGTTATTTCTGGCAATAATTCTGTAGGAGAATGAATCCCACGGAGTTCGGGAGAGGAGGGGGAACTGAAAGAATCATAACCTTTTCAGGTTAAAAAGTTGCTGAATGGATGCAAACGCGACTAACTTGAACAAAGAGATCAAACTGAATACCTTGCACAGGATCTGTAATGTCTAGGAGGGCTGCAACACTTGATCACCCGTGTTTTGAATAATGCCTTTCGGTGTATTTTACGCTGTCAATTCTAACAAGGCAGTGTGTTACAAGTAGCATTTTCTGTAACAGAGTGTTAAATGCTATCAAATATTTCCCATTCCCATTTATCAGTAACCTTCTGTAACATGCATTCTAAACAGTGGCAGCACCTTACCTACTTCAGCATCACAGCGTGGTATTTGTTTGTCAGCAGACCTGCAGGCAGCTTTAGTTTTCTGTTTCAAGGTGTTAAAGTTATGAGATATAAACATCAGGTTACATCACATACATCTTCTGGTCCAGAAGACTTTTCTGTGCATATTGTTGTCTTACCCTTGTATTATTGGAACCATGTTTAGGTTACGGTAGAAAGAAGTTTCTACCCTGGCTTTCAGGATTATGTTCAGTGACTCTATTACCCCTTCCAATTTTTCACTGCCAGTGCACATGAGATAGGATTTTGTCTTTTGCTGTGCAGCTAATGAACGCAGCTCTTCACTATTCCACGTTGACTTTGTTTCTGAAAGGAATCTGAAGATACACAAAAGCATGTGTAAATTGTTTTGCTTTTTCTGATTTCTTATGAGGAGAAATTTCATTCATACGCAAACTTAGCTGTGAAAAGTTGCATATAATTGGTTACTAAAAGAATAGGGTGACTGTATCAAACTTAATTTTACCAAAAGATGTGGGAAAGTATTTATTTTTAAGCATAAAGTGTGTTGCATTAGGGGGATGTGTTTTTGAAACTTCCTTTGTTACTGCAGCAAGATTTTCAAACTTTTAAAAGCATTAGTTCTTAAGTTAATAAAGGTCATCTCCTGCCAGGATTGTTTGAACAGCAACAACAACAAGAAATAGGCACATTTAGGAAGTGCAGAGTGACAGCACTAATATCTTACCTCCCTTACCTTGGGAAGTGCTTCCTTTATTTCCCTTTTCCGTGCCCCTCTCCAGGAACAAAAGCAGTACAAAAATGCAGATGTTGAAAAGCAAGAAAATGGGCTTAAAGTATTTTCCTTCTGTCTTGGAACAATGGTTGCTGACAGCAGAAGACTTGTTTGCTTGTTAAAATTAGATTTGAATCATCAGTGTAATAGCAGTAGGAAATTATAGGTGGAAGGATGCCAGGAGGCCTGTCTTATACCTACCCTTTCAGTAAGGTGGTCCCTGAATGACTTTGGCTGGCTCCTCAGTTTAGCAAGTTAGCCTTAAATGATCGATCATAGGAACAGGGTTAAGGATCCTTAAAGCAATATATTTTGTACCTGAGTGAAAGCTATTTTGGTAGACTACGAAGAACAGACAGAAATGCAAGGTTTTGTCAGCAGTGCGAGATTGCTGTTACAGCTGAGGCTTCCTGACCTCACGTTCTTGGTTCCTTATGTCATGTTTAAGTGTCTCTGATCTCATTGCCTCTCACTATTTCCCTGGACTAGGATAGAAAATAATAATAATAATCTCTGTTTAAGTGGGTGTTTTGTTGGGTTTTAGCGATTTTAGGAACACTACAAAGTTTTCATGGGCAAGATGTGTGTAAAGTAGGGGGCTGTGCACCCTCTGAAGCTGCATCACAGTCAGCATCATTCTGGCTTGTTCTGTTTCTCCTCAGCTGTTTTAAGGCAGTCCACCATCCAGTTGCTTCCTTGCGATAGTTATGAAACACTGGCTTCACAGTAATCCAATCTGTAGAAGACAATGACCTCTCTGTGCACCTTAAAACCATTGACAGAAATGGCTGTAATTCTGCTGATGGTGCAGCTGCCCCCCCCCCCCCCCCCTTTTTTCCATCCTTACTTGCAGAGGGGCTGGTTACATCTCTGCTGTATGTTGGCTTCTATTTCATTCCTGGTGTGGTTTTTGTGCTATTTCCATAAGCAGCTTGGTTCCTGATTTCTTCAGGGAGTGCTTTACATGATGTAATGGTAATTGATATCAACTGAAGTGTTAAAGCTACCAGTCTCTAATTTAAATTAGTGCGAGTCTGAGATGGGAGAGCTGAAAGTAGGACTGTGCCTGGGAGAGACCCCTGCTTTTGGAGATTATTTAATTTGTTCTCATACCAGAGTAAGAATTTTCTGACCATTGGGTCACATGGT
This sequence comes from Alectoris magna, assembly GCA_030625065.1. Taxonomy (NCBI): domain Eukaryota; kingdom Metazoa; phylum Chordata; class Aves; order Galliformes; family Phasianidae; genus Alectoris; species Alectoris magna. Next base: position 71,534,059 of record CM060560.1, read on the forward strand.
TATTCTTTTCCTGGGTGGTAAAACAGAAACTAAGTGCCTGTGAGGGGATGATCAAGGGGGAATTTTAGTCTAAGTGTTTAATGATGTTTAGTGTGTTACTCTTCTCTTCATCAGTGCTATGAATGCAATCAGACATATTTTAAAATAAATCTACATAAATAACTGGCTTATAATAATGTAGCATCGGTTTATATCTTTTTATATCATTTGTTTATATCTGCTCCATTTAACACTCTCTCTCTGTATTCTATGTACGTATGTATCCATCTGTATATATCTGAAGTTTATATATAACAGCTCTTTATTTTACTGAGATATAAGCAGTTCCACAGCTGGACTCTATTGTTTATAAGTATTATTTAATTGCTGGCAAATATTTGGAAGGCACGGGACCACCAAAGCTTCATGAGACTGGTATAGCAACGTTTGACTGTATACCCAAGCGAAAACTGAAAGCAGTGCCTGTGAGCATGAGTGCCTGCCTTGAGTTAACCTGCTTGTGTGTTCAGCTTATGGTCATTAAGCTGTACTCCTGTGCTGTACCGACTGGAAGAAAATTGGGTTACGTGAAAAATTTCTGCTGGAAGTTACGGACATATTTGTGCTTGGAAAAAGTGTATGTGGACTGATCTAGTTTTTTGCCTGAAGTCCTTACAGGCCAGGTAGAATGATGTTCTTTGGGTATCACCAGGGATGGTGGCTTGTGCAGTTCCACTGGCAGCTTGTTCTGCTAGGTTGTTTCTAGAAATTTAACTTGAGGCTTTTCTTTTTTGTAGTGTCCTGTGTTATATTTGTGGTCTTGACATGTTTCTCAAGACAGGGACAATCATAGAATCATAGAATGACTTGGGTTGGAAGGAAGGATCATCAGGTTTCACACCTCCTGCCACAGGCAGGGCTGCCAACTGCTAGATCAAGTACTAGGTCGAGTTGCCCAGGGCCCTGTCCAGCTTGGCCTTAAACACCTCTAAGAATGGGGCATCCACAACCTCCCTGGGCAACCTGTTCCAGCACCTCACCGCCCTCTCAGTAAAAATAAATTCCCCTCTTGATTACTTCATTACCTGGTGCTTGCTCTTCTTCTTTAGTATTTTTCCTATTTGTCTAGTAGGTGTTCATAAAAAGTGCATGTAATCTAGAATACAGTAGTTCTGACCTAGGCTTCAAATGTAAGTCTAATCCAGAATATTAAGATTCCTATGGCCTTAGTACTTAATTGCATATCCTCTTAATCATACTGTTAGCCGGTATCATTTTGAAGATATTCCATGTCCCCTGGGTGTCTACCCGACCATCTGTTACTTTATCCCATTAGATTTCCACCAGATTTCCAATTTTCTCTCCAGTGTACTGTGCTGAAGGAAGCTGAAGGAACCCTCCTTATAGTTTCCCTTATTGATCTCCCAGTTTAGTCTTAATTACACAGCTAATCAGATTGCGGTGATTTTATTTATTTATTTATTTATTTACTATTTCTTACCTCCTTGAACTTTCCAGTTTGACTAAAAACGTACTAAAGGACGTTTTTCCATGTATTTGGAGCTGATTCTCTTCATTTCTGCATTTAGGTATTCATGAGTGTAAGGGGCTCTTTTGAGTGCTATTTTCTGTTCTGTTTATTTCATATAGTGTGTACAGGGACTTGTGTCTAGTTTTTCACAACTGAAGCATCTGTTTATGGAGGAGGGCATGGCAGAGGCGGGCTGCTGATTTTACTTCCCTGGCTGGCCTGTCCGTGCAGCCTCTGCTTCCTCTTGTGGGCAAAGGGAAACCAACCCTCCCCACAGTTGACCTCAGCCAATTTAAATGCAGGCTGCTGCAAAACAGACTGTCCTGCTCTCCCCTTATCCTTGACCCTGTGCTCCCACTCCCTTGGCAATGCCAGCGGTATAATCGTGCAGCTGTACAATGCTGAAAAATTATTTTATTTGCAAGGTGAGCTTTCAGTTTGATCAACAGCCTGATCCAACTCGTATCCCAGCCACATGGCACCAGTAGGGTCTTAAATGAGCTTAGGCTGGCTATTAATACACAGTGCTGAGTCACTGCTGAAGTGCTTCACTTTACTGTGCACCTTTTCAAGGCAAACTGTTGCTAATTCAGGCCTGGGTAGAATGTGCTATAAATTGCAGTCTTGGGCAATCGAGTGGTGAGTGGCTCAGCCACTGATGTGGAGAGGCAAGGTAGGCAGATGGGAAAAAAACTGCCTGGGTGGGTGTCTGCAGCTAAACTGTCACTGCTTGAGTATCACCGCCCAAACAAAAATTGGTGGGAATTCAGTTCAGCCAGAGATATTAGCTTTCCATTTTCTGTAAAACCTGTGAGAAGTTCAGGATTCCTAGCAAATGTATGAGAAGTATTTATGAGCATTTGTTACTGACTTATGTCAACAAATGCTCCCTTTTTGCTGTTACTGCAAAAATATCTTAACAGGCTCACGACAGTCCCAGGCAACTGAAAGAACGTAGTTATTGTTAGCTGAAAATTCCGTTTTTGTTAGGTAGCATTATTTTTATAGGACAGGAAGGTGTTTACTCATTCACTACTCACGTTTTGTATTGCTGGATGAAAATTCACCTGCTAAAATTCCGTGGCTGATGAGCTCAGCCAGTCCTTGGTTTCTGGCCATGCACTACAGCAGTTAAACCGTATGGAATATTGCTGTGGAATATTTAGGTTGATTTATAAATACAAAGATTTGTGTGTACAACTTAGCTTCAGTCTTAATTGATTTAGAATACTTGATTAGACAACACAGCTGAGCCAATGCAACCCTTGCTGCTGCTTAGAGCACTAGTTCAACCCTTGCTTTTGTCTTCCTTTGCTTTTGCCCATATGGTGCTTGTCTGCCTCCTTGCTATGCCGCTGAACTCCTTCCTGGAAGAGACTAAAACATTTTATCTAGTTTGATGGTGTGAAATAGGTGTGAGGAACTGTACGCTTTCTTTCTGGAAACTCTTTTTCATCACAGGGACTGCAGGTCTAACAAGAAAAATTCTAGCTCCAAAAGGTATGACTTAGATCCATATGGGTTCATTTGCAGTTACTGTTTTGAACAAAAAAGGAATAGTCTGGTAGTTATACGTGTATCTTCCGTGATGTATTTTTAGACGTTACCACTTGCACACAATGTAATAGTCTTGTAGCAAAAAGGAGGGGGGAAAAAAGGCATTGCTAGCACAGATGGCATTATGGAGGGAGCTGTGGTTTTACATACTTTGAATTTTAGTGGAGTGAGGTTGACTTTCTACGCTAAAATGTATTATATCCTGCATTCCAAAATAAAATAAATTAAAAATACTGTGATGCACTTACACTTGGCACAGAAACAAGGCTTATTACTTTGTCCGGTGAAAAGCAGCGGTCAGAGAACTAACATGTTCTTCAGCTAATCATGTTGAACTTGGCTGCATTTCAGTAATTTTCTTGACTGATGATGGAATTGCATGTTTGAAATACAGATGTTCTATTTGTGTTTATTATGACTTACCAAGCTTCTGCAAAACTGACAGGTCATCGTTGGTACAGCAGCCTCACCGTAAAGCAGAGGGCAAAGTAACGTAACTTGGGAAACAGTTCTGCAGTTTGCAGCATCAGGATGACTGGTTGGATACCTTCTGGTCTGAAAATGGCCTCAGAAAGCAGAATGGAAGTGCAAACATGGAGGTTGTGTGAGCAAGTGCGACTCTCGTGTTCAAGATCTGGAGCAAGCACTCAGTCAACGGCCATTCCCTTTAGAGGAGCCCATGTGTTGCTGCTGCTCTTTCCCTGTCCAAGGAGCTGCTGAGAGCCTGGGGGCTGCTGGCAAGGAGAGGTCAGAGAAGTCTGTGCCTCTGGCCGGGGAAGTACGGCAGCAGAGCCAAGCCCAGTGGGTTGCCAGGCCCTTTGTGGGAGAACTGTGCTGGTGGTGTGGGGCCTTTCTCTGTCCTGGGGCCTTCTGTGTGAATCATCTCTGGGTGGTGAGGGGCCTGGTGGTCCAGTAGGTGTGAGTGCCCCGCCAGTTGAATGGCCTGGTCTGACCACACAAGCTCTCCAAGGCTGGGAAAGTGGCCCTAAGGCCTGGCAGTGTCAAAAGCCCTACTTCCCATTTCATGCGGTGAAATAAGCCACAGCTCAGAAGGCAGCAGGAGTGGAAGCGGAAGAATTTTAGCATCCAGTTTTTAGCAGCCACTGCTGATGAAGCCAGTGGGAGGCTTTTTCCCCACCATAGCTGAGCATGGCTACGTCTGAACACAAGACAGGAAAGGCATCTCTCAGCCTGGGGCTTCTTGCTGCCAGATTTCACAACAGAGCTGCAAAATAGAGAGGTTTCCAAAACTGACAAGAACAAGGATTACATTGGAAAACAAGTGAAATTAAGTATAGGGGGGCATGGCTTCTTGCTCCATGTGTGGGGCCGGCTCTGTCTGTGATTAGCCATTTTGAATATCCAGATTTGAACGCTCTACAAAGCGTTCACCAGTTTTGACAGTGTGCACATTGTTGGAGAGAGGTTACTTGTAGCTGTGTCACAGAATTACATCACGTACGTATGTGCATACAGGTGCACGTATGCGTGTGTTTCTGTCGATTGCACATTACAATTATTCTCTTCCTCTGCTCACCCTGGTGCTTTGAGGTGTTTTTAAAAGCATCTGAGGCAGTGCCTTAGCCCCGGCGGCTCTGTAAAAGCCAAATCTTTTTTAATAACAGTAGTTAATTTTGGGAACGCACGCATACAAGGAAACAGCATTATTTCAAGGATCTCCACGGTTTTACAGGTCCAGGGGGTGAAGCCAGCAGAGAGGGTAAGGCGGAGAGCTCCAGCATATTGATTTGTTTGTATCCAGGCCTCCCCAGCCCCCCCCCCCACCCCCACCCCTCCCTCCAAGCCCCATCTGCTGCCACGGCGTGACTCATTTCAGGCAAGTGCAAAAATGGCTGTGGTCGCTACCTGTTTGTGGGTGATTGGTTGTTTTTCCCCTCTGAGTGCTGCAGGCACGGAAGAGAGCAGCAGCTTATCAAGCACTTCAATCTGGTTTGCTGAATGTAACAGCTTAAAAGAAAATGGCTGCCTTGTTTTCCAGAGCTGTCCTAGGGATGACCACGCAAGAGAAAATGAGGATCTGAGCATGAGAAATCTCTGAGTACTTTCCCGGGCCATTTAGCATTTCTAAATACACGATGAAGGATCCTTTTTCTTTCCAGGTAGCTGCATGACTTCAGTCCTTCAAGATTTGTCATTGAGCACAGTGATTCTAGCTGAGCTGCCTGAAGGATGGCTTGCTCTGTGTGCAGGCAGAGAGGGAGCTGCTCCAAGCTGTCATAAGTACTCCTTGGGAGCCTGCTTGATGTATGTGTTTCTGTGTGTATGGGTACATATATGCATGTATAAAGGCAGTGCGATTTTAAGCTTGCAATTTGTTATCTGAGGTTCTGGCTCTGTACTCGATCACTTTTTACTGGTTATATTAATGAGATGTTGTTTTCTAAAGCATGAAGTGCTACTTTCATTCTAAAAATGACTCTTCATTTTCTCATCTTGTGAGTAACACGGCACTATAAGCAGACATTACGTGATGTGTAACAGAAGTGCATATAGCTGTTACATTGAAGTATCTCTAGGCCAAGAAGTTTTTAATATTAATACAGAAATGATCTGCACTGAACGATTTTCTCTGAATAACCTGCTACAAAATTCTTGGCTGTTTAAGTGCATTATGACATTATTAGGTAGAATAATAAAAACAATATATTTTTTTTTTTTTACCAAATTATGCTAGCTTTTTGCAGCAGTGTGTTGTTGATTTCCACTCTTCGAGAGATCCCAGAATGCTTTAATACATTTGTGTTTTTTGGTATTTTTTTGAGAAAGGTGAAAATTTTATCTGGGGTTCTAAATTCTAGGAGAACACGTTAAGTCATTTGTTTGGACTATCATGGAAGATCTTTTGTGAGGAGTGAGTGGGTTATTTGACGTTTGGACCTCTGACGTAAGTGACTGTCTCTTAACTCTGATAGATTTAGCTGCGGTGGCTTAAGATGTGACAATTATGTGTTGTACCCATCTGCAGCACTTACTCCATCAACTCCTCAGGCAGATGTGAGCCAGCCCACGAACTCAGGTGGGAGATCCGGGCCCTTTGTTCTTGTCACCCCTTCTGCCCAGCAGGCTGCGCGCTGGGGCTCTCAGCCCAAAAGCTACACCAACTCCCAGCAGCCAGGCTCTTCATCACCCCCATCGCTTTAGAGAAAATGGGAGATACAAAATGAAACAGAAAACAAAATACAATCCCGGAGCTGGGTATGTTGCCTTTAAATGTAGGTTCCCCTTCCAACTTCCAAGTGGTGTTTTCAGAAGTGTTGATTTCAGGTTACTACTAGCAATATCAATATTGTGGCACTGATGTACATGGGTTTCTGCAGGCTCATTTCTTCCTTTGAATAGGCTTTTTTCCTGTATTTCCCTGTAATCTCTGTAACAAAATAGAGCAACAAGACTTTTTCTGTAGAACCAGTATCGCTTTTGAGCGTAATCACAACCTGCACAGTCCACGTTAGTTAAAGACAAAAGGCAGTGTCCTCCTTCATCTTGTAATGAAGACCTGTGGAAAGAAAGATGTTTTGGCCCTTTTTTTTTTCTTTTCTTTTTCTTTTTTTTTTTTTTTTTTGTAGATTAATGTAGCACTGCAAAATCTGTGCAAGTTCTGTGAGTGCTGCACATCAGTTGGAAACATGAGAGTGCAGATGTAGCTGATTGCCAAAGATGGTGCTGCACCCAGGGACCTGTTTTGAAAACTCTGCAGAGAGCGCTGCAGCTGTAACAGTGTCAAACAGAGGATGTGTTCTTGTGAATCAAACACTCACTGTATTTCCTTTGTGTTTTCTAGAGATGTACAGATAACCTTCTATGTATTGGGAAGAAAAATTTTTTTCAAAGAACTACACATTCAAATTGTGTGCCTCAAAGCAATTGGAGGGGTACTAATTTGGGTGAGAAATTTATTTTTTATTTATTCTTCTGTCACTGCAATTTCTTTTTATTTTTATTTTTTAAGTGTTATGTTTGAAAAAAGGAGAGGAACAACTGGGGCAGAGGAGCTGAAAATGGAACTGGAAAGAAAACTGCAGTAATTTTTTCTGAGAAACCCTTTGGAAAGAATACCTGTTTCTTCCTGCTGTGCCAGCATAGATGCTGGCAGAGCTGCTCCTTCCCTGAGCACAGCTGTGATGCAGTGCTTTGTGGAGTGGGCTGGTTACGTGACTGCTTGCTTGCTTCATAACCCTTGCTTTGGGTAGGTCCTGTAAGGTCTTTACCTGGGCCAATTACACTTTACAGAAAAAAAAATTAAAACAGTGTGAAATGTTTTGTCCTGCAGTACCCAGACTAGTACAGGTATCTGCTTTGCAGTGTAGCATTGACATATACCCATTTTTTTCTTACTTTTTTCTTACTCTTCTTATTTTTAGCATTAAGCTGCTGCCTGTATCTCAAATATATACAAGATAAAGGCAGCAGCATAATGCAAGTAATACTAACTTAGTAGTCATCAATTCCTTCCTGTCTTTTGATAAATGTTGCGAACAACTGGCTTGATTGGATACTTCTGAGCTTTTTAGTGGTAGCTCTCATTAGCAGTTTACTAGTTTATAATCGTAAGGAGAAGAATAACTAATTAAGGTCAGCCTAGTAGTCCATTCATCTTTAAAAAAAAGAAAATTGTTCCCAAAAATGGCTTGAGAATTAGGCCTAAATTCTCAAATTAGGTCTAAGTGAAATCCAAATATTTGAAAAAGAAAGAAAATTTATGAAGGAGTGATATAGATGATCTGTCTTGGCCAAATAAATACTTTGTTTGAGTGGGTTAATAATGCAGAGCTGATTTGGAAAGATTTTTCCTGTTACTGCTGTGGATGTTAGGCTCTGAACCTTACTTCCTGTAAAATGTTTACACTTTCATGTTCTCTGTATTCTAAAAATGGAGCAGCATCCACAGTTTCTTGTTCTCATGTAAATTCTCCCTTTCCCCACAGTGAAACCCAGAACTCAGCTGTTTCATTTGCTGGGCTGCCATCCATGATTTTTCAGTTTCACCAGTAATTGTCTTTTCCCAGGTTGTGATGGTGCTTCCTTGACATAATGATGTTATTCCTTATTCACACCAAAAAATCTGGTAAAGTCTCTGCAGATTCCAGCGGGATTATGTAAAGAGGTAAAAATGATATTAATAGCTGTGACTTCTCAGCGCTTTATTGTAGGTTTTCTTGGAATAAAACATTCATTTACAATAGTACTTCAGGATGTGTTGAGTTCTCCTATCATATATGTACCCCTCTGGCTTCTTAGTTAGCTGGGCTTTGTAGCAGCACTACGCTGGGCCCATTCTGGTTTCCACAGAGTAGGGGGAGTGGAAAAACAAAATTCTCCTCACAACTTTTTTAACTCTCTTTAAGAATACAGGATTACTACATCTTCACAGTTAAGATTCATTTGCTCACCTACCTGAGTACTAAATGCTTATATTTAATTTACATTGTTGTGAAGTGAGCCTGTAAGCACAATGGTCAGGCCTCTCATTGGGAGGAAAATGTTTCTGTCCTCTCCCTTCTATAGCATTTGGCCCCATTTCCAGGGTCAGCAGTGAGTGTTTAAAGGAAGGAGTCTAAAGTGCACGCAGAGGACCAAAAGTCACAAGGATGCTGACAGCTCCTACACAGAACAGGACTTCCTTTAACAAATACTCTTACACAAATAGATTTTCTTGCTAACATTACCAAGTAAATTCCATAGTAACGCTCATGGATTCACAGTGATACATGAAGCCTAACCAGACAGCAAATGGATTTTCTTTTATTTCAGACAGCAGTTCAAGACTGAGAAACCCAGAGACAGAGCTCGCTTTCAAGTTTGAACTCTCCTGTGTTTAAACTGATGGAAAAAAAAATAACGAAGCACATATGGTTTTGTTTGCTTGTTTTCTCTCTTCCAGTCATAGGCCTCTGAGTTGCTCTTCATTTAGCATGCCCATGTGTTGCATTTTACTTTGAGTGTGGCAGCCCAGCCCCAACACGGTGTTGCTGGCTTGTTTTGATCTTCCTATCCCCTGGAAGTGTGGCTGCCCTTTTTGCCTCAGTGTGTTCCAGATATTGCTCTGATGAGGAGAGGAAAGGAACAAGGGTGAATGGGCCTCCTCAGGGCCAGGAAAAGTGCTGGCAGAGGCAGCTGCGGGGGCTCCTGTCGTGGTAGCCAATACCCTTTGGGAAGCCAGTGGCATAGATATAAGTGCATGGTATCTCTACTAGGCCAGAAACAGCTTTTTAATAGAGACAAATCCTCAGGTCTGAAGATCAGACATACTTTAGAAAGTCTGGCCACCAGAACTTAAGCTAAGTGGATATGTTATTCCTCCTGTCTGTCTTGCTGGCAAAGTACTGTCTGGCTTCCATCATTTGCTTTGGTGGAAGCTACTCTGTCCTGCTGATAGCAGTCTGAGGCTAAAGGTTATTTATTAAAGCTTTTTGGTCTCTAGGGCATATCCACATGAGCGGTGTGCTATTAAATGTAGGTAGAGAAGGCTTTTTGGCTTGTATGGCTGTGGTTTGAGAGGATTAGGCAAAATTGTACTGTGTGCGACGTGCAAGAAAGTTGATTTAGAAAGATGGCACAGATATCCTTCAAGTAAAAAGCAGCCACTGCTGCTGTAATGTGCTACAGTACACTTTTTGTTACATCTGTTTGGCCTAAGCTGATCAGGAAATAAAACTGTATTTTCTTTCTGATGCATAAAGTTTTAGACCAAGGGCGTGTGCGGAGGTTACCATGGGCTAACAAGCTATTTCTTATCTAGGGAAGAGCACTCAGTTTGTGCTACTTCTTATGTGTTTAGAACGTCTGTGTAGATACAGCCCTCTGCTCCTACAGCCAGGCTGTTGCAGAATGTCTGCGGAACCACAGTAAGCTGTGCTGTGCTGTCCTGGGATCAAACTTATGGAGGCACACAGGAGTTGGTGATAACGTCAAGTGCACTAAAGGTGAAGAACGTGCAATTTCTTAGTTGTGACAGTGAGCAGAGTAAAATACTGTCTTGTGGATCTTCTGAGGAAAGGTATCTACCTGTTTTTCTGATTGTGGGATAAATTGAGAGTGTCAGCAGTTTGAAAGCTGTTCTTACTTGTAAATTGAACAGATATGATCTGGATGTAGCTTTACACAAAAAAAAACACAGAACTCAATAATGTTGTCACTAGAATCAGTTTTCATACTATGATTCACAGACCTGAGTTCAGACCTCAGATTCACCAGTGAGAATCTGGGAGTAGCTTAACCTGTAATTTGTTTGATTCTCTCCGGACATACTTTGTGGTAACCACGTTCAGATTCAACCAGCACAGCCCAGGCTAATTTGTTCACCTGTTCTTTCACCTGTGCGCTCGCTGATCTACTCACCCACTGACACACATCTCCTTTGAAGCTGAAAGATAAGCATGCATTTTAGGAGAACATGGAATTCTTGAAATTCACAACTTTGAACAGCCATGACAAATAAGCAGCCATATCCATTACCAGTCCTCTGAGTTATCTGGTATCCTTTCTTCATGTGGTTTCTTAATTATTATATTTTTTTTTCTTATCAATCTTCACTTATTCATCATTCATAGTATGAGTTCACTTCTTGGCTTTTCTTTCCGTTATTGTCTTGGATATTTTAATACAGACCTGTCCTTAGTTTGTTTCCCTGCTGTAGATGTTTTAGCACTTATTTCAATGTGTGTTTTCCCATTTTTATCGTCTGGAAATATTATTAAAGATATGATATACCTTTTCTCTATCCAAAGTCATGGTGCATCTGTTGACCTCAGGGCATATTGCCGGGGCCATCTGGTTTTCAAGGGAAGTAGGGATCGGGAGGTAGTGGGGAAGGATTTAAGGCAGAAGGAGGTATTAGGTTACATATCTGTTATTTGATTAAGGTTTTATTTTGTCAAAGGATAAGACTGATCGGTACTTTGTTACAGTGTTTGACTTTCTGTAGTCTCTGTTTTTTTTTCTCCTTGTTTGTTTTGTTTTGAAGTTGTGCTGGGCCCAGGAAACTGTGTGGGTGTGTGTCAGGGTGTATCAGCATCAACAAAACAGTGTGGCCCCCAAACTGCTTTGAAGTATTGACCAATGCTGCTGTTGTAGCTGTGTCTGCTAGCACCATGATTATGTTACAATGCTAAGAAGCTTGTTCCTAGACTTTGTTCGCCTCTCAGCTGGAGAAAATGTTAGTTGCCAGTGAGGAATTAGCAGGTCAAGATACCAACCTCATTTGGGCCTAGAAAAATTAATTAGAACACGTTTGTATTCTGGAAAAAGACTTTTTCCTCAGTTTTCCAATAAAGAACCTGATAGTCCATGCCCATGTGCAGCTGCCCCCTTTAGATGATCCTCAGCAGCACACACACAGGAGATAGCATTTCAGTTCTACTCCTGTCTCCAGATTAAAAGAATTTGACATGCTTCTGAGGGCTGGAGGCAGAAGAGGGGGAGAAAAGAGAGTGATATCCACTCTTACTGGTCCCAGGTTTTCAAATTGGCCAACATGGTAGCTGTTCTGTGGTTTTGATGCGTACTTCAACATTAATTAAAACCTTCAGTTGTACAGTTTGTATTCCTTCTTTCTCTAATGCCATTGAGAGTCCTTTCGTTGACAATATATGATAGAATTGAAATTTCCTTTAATTTTGTCAACGTATGTTTTATATCATGAAATACATGATAACACAAAAATAATATCTTGCTTTCGTTTCTTAAAAGCTCAGATAACCAAAATCTTATGAATGAACTGAAAATATGGCACACACTTTTTTTTTTTTTAATGGGAAAGAAAGAAAAGGTCTGTTAAATTTACAGGACAAAGTATTTTGTTCCAACTGAAAACAATAAACAGCTTGGTTATAGGATAACAGCTCAAATTCACACGTTAGGAATGATCTTCTCTAAGCTAACAAAGAGGAGCTAACTTAAGCTAAAGCAGAATTTCCAATAACAAATTCTTGTGTCTTCACATGTATCGCTTCTGAGTGACCTGTTTAAAACACACAGTGACCATCCTAGGGTTGGGGTGTATGGGGGTAATTCTGCTGAAAGCTTTTCTCGGAACCCTTCTCCTTCTTGTATAATGGCCCCTGACTGATACCCTGTAACACAATATCTCCCCTCAGTCCACCTTGTGGTGCCCACGTGCGTATCTTCTGATACCCTGCAGCAAATGAAGCTTCTGGGTTACAATCATGAGAATATGATCATCTTTTTTTACAGTCCTGTATTTAACAATGTCCACAACAATTATTAAATACTCAATTCATCGACAGTCCACTCAAAGGATTTAGTTCTCCATCTTGGTCACTGGGTTTTAGAAGGAAATGAGCCGTCTGAGCAATACATTTTCCATACAAATAAATTGGCGTATATGGAGAGAAGAGAGCAAAAGAAGTGATTCACCTCTGTAATGCTTAATTGGTTCTGCCTGAATCTGGAGTTCACCAACAGGAGAAAAAAGCCCTAGCTAGGAAAGAAAAATGAAGGAACTACATTAGGAAGCTTTCCTTTACTTGTGATTTCCAGGGATATTCCATGTGTATCAAATTCTGTCAGTTGTCATTTCAGTCTTGCTCCTGGGCCTTCTCCCCATTTTCTGTTAGATAAGCTGTAAATTCAAGTGTGAAGCAGAAGAGTTTTTAGAAGTTTTCATCTGACGTTTTCCTTGTAACCGAATAGAATAATGACAAAGATTTACGTAAATGAAACTCTCGGGCTGTCAGCCTTCTTACTTTTTGTTTTGTTTTGCAGGGGGGGGAGGGGCTAACTAACCCTAACTTTCCTAGCTATTGTGGAACAGACAAGCAGAAGTTAGCAGACTGTTGTCTTTGCCCCAGGATTTCCGATGCGTGTGATCAAAAGCCTATCTTACAAAGCCAGGCATGGTTTCACAGAAATTCCACTGAGGGGTCATAGCTGCTTGAGTTAGAAAACTTTCAAGACTACGTAGCTTTTTTTTAGGAAAACATGTTAAAACATAAAACATCTGTCAGAGGAGTTCTTTGTTTGGAAAGCTTCTTGAAGTGCGCCTTGGAATTTCCTTCCTTGGTGATGGTGGTTCTGTGTGGTAAACACGCACAAAAAAAAACAACCCAGTGGTTATGTCACCTGGGTTCAGCAGCTGAGGCATATGCGGAGGTGTTAAAGAGAGGAGGCTTTCAGAGCATTTCAATGTGCCGTGAAACATCGTCTCAATATGCTCTGAGGTAACGACAGGTTTTGCTTTTTTTTCCACAGCGTACATTAAAACCAGACACAATAAGAACGTGTACAAGCAAGGAAGCACGTTGTGTTCAGGGTAGCATGCAGTAAAAAAAAAAAAAAAAAGTTCAACGCTTTTAAATTTTGATTTTTCAAAATTGAAATGCTGTAGATTAATTTGTTCGCCTCCTTTTGTCCCGTAGATCAGATCCTCATGTTCTGTGCGTTTTGATGTGTTGAGCTCCTGCGTGCTATTATTTTTTTTTCGTGTAAAAATGCTTTCAGAATTGTAAATTAGGTTCTCTTCTGGCTCAGACATCAGCTGCATCATTAGCAAAATTCCAAGAGTTGAGCCAAACCTTATCCTGGCTGCCTCTGTAATCTTAATAGAGTCACAACAGGTGTAGTGGCAAAAGAATTTTGCAATGAAAATCTTGATTTCTTTGGTTAGCCATAACAGAGGAAGCCTGTTTGACTTTAAGTCCAGAATAGATTCGCAGAATGTGAATCTGGAATAACTCTAGTTAAACTGATCAGTTTTAGTGTTTTCCTTGGGTCCCTTAAATGTTATGCATTCTTCCCATTCTTTTTTGAAGATACATGTGAAAGAATAAAACAGCTTAAAGTTGTCTTAAATTTAAAAAGTGACTTTGATTCTCAGTAGAGTAGTACTTCATGGTTTTCTTACCAAGTCAACTTTTTTCATAGAAAATAGGTAATCTGTTCTAAAGATCTAAAGAAGAAAGCTAAGGACTTCAGCGAAGTAGCTCAAGGAAACATGCAGGAAACAGTTTCCAAATGTAGTAGCCAGCGTGAAAGAAACATGACAATTACAGTTTGAAAATGCAGTAAATAGGCAAGTAAACTAATATACAAGTAAGATAAAGGGGGTTGGAGAAAAACTACAAAGGGTCTTGAAATGCCTCATCCCTGGAGACACCCAGGGTTAACCAGAGCGGGTCTCTGAGCTCCTTCTCTAGCCGTTGGTGTTGCTGTTCATTGCAGGGGAGTTGGACTAGGTGACCTTTAAGCGTCCCTCCCAACTCAAACCCTTCTGTGATTCTACAAAATGGTAAAAACTGCTTGAATTTGAGGTGTGATTTTGTGATAAGTTAGTTAGAAGTGTTGCACACAAGCTTTTTAATCTAATAAGAGTTGCATGCATTTAATATATATTAAAAAAAAACAAACAAACACCAAACAACAAAAAACCAACAGCATTGTTTATATAACCCTGAGATGGCCATCTAGAAAAAAATATATAGGCTAAAGAGAATACCATCAAGTGTGGCGTGACAAATAAGATGACTGTCATGTTTGACAGTGTTGACAAAACCAGTTGTGTAGCAAGAATGGTTGCAGAGCAAAGGGGAAGAGGGTACCGAGTGTTCAGAGAGGTTTTGGAGTTCACAGCCAAAAGTCCTGGTCACATCGGAAAAGGACAGAGAAGAGGCAGATCTGGAGCACTGAGTATCCGTGCACAAGTGGTAATTAAAATCAATTTTGAAAGAGATTCCCTCATGAGCAAAAGAGAAAGGAGTTGAGGACAGAGTGCTGTGGAATCCCCAGAAGTAGTATAAAATACAATTAACGGTGCTAAGGAATGTTTAAAGTAAAGACTCATTCCATAAACTTAAGAGTTTATTTAAGAAGAGATTTTAAAAATGAGCCGTTTCTTTTTCAACATATTTATATGCAACATTCATGTTTAAGCTGATGGTATTTATTTTCATTTTATCTTTTGGCAGTAGGATCAGATTTCAAACATTGGAAAGAATCTAAGAATTTGAAGTTCAGGAAACTCTAGAAGCTGGAGGAAGAAAACCCATCTTCTGACACACATTTTAGTTCTGTAATTTATGCTGATTGCAAGAGGAAAAATGTTGTTTTACCTTCTATTGAGTTAAATAATGCACTGAATTGAATTAAAACTCCATTAAACAGGAAGGGATATTGAATAAAGCAGAATATTTACATGAGAAGTTCCATTAAACCCAGAGAGAATAACAGTGAGTAAAATAAACTGTATAATCTTGTATCCAAATGAATAAAAGGAGCTTGAAAGCAGAATCATTTTGATTTTCAGGGTGATACCGTCTTAACTGTTGTTGGTTTTTTTCTTTGAAGTACACATACATGCACATGCTTTTACATACATACATGAGAAAGAAAAGTAGAAGATGGTAATACCTAGTATACCTAGTATACCTAGTTTTTGGTTGTATCTCTTTTACTTATTATCATAGGGTCTTTTGAGTGGGATCATCTCCCCTAACTTCTCAGATTCCAGACGCATCAAGTAACAGAGATGTCTTCCTTCATCATCATAAAAAGAAACTGGTAGTCCCAGCAATTGGCGTCTCCTTCTCGGTTTAATCTAACCCGTGAGGTGCATGGGGCTCCAGAAGTGTCAGGCTCCTGACTTAGAGAGGAGCTTTGCTGGAACACAGATGTTTATGTCAAAAAGACATCAGTCCAGCCATTAGCATTGGCTGCACCACTGACCTGAATGAATGATGGGCTCCTTGGTGTTCCTTAAATACTGAAAGAACTGAGGTTGTGCTCATTTTATCCATATCTTTAATCAGCAGTGCCCTCTGGGCAAGGATTTTCTTTATCATTATTGGTGTTTGGTGCTAAAATCTTTCAGGAATGGAAGTAACCTGTAATAAGGTACTTGCAAAAACAAGAAAACTGAGGTAAAATTCAAGGCAGAGAAAACACCGTGGTAAGAACATGGGTTCACTGTCAAAAGATCCCTCAGCAAACAGCACTGGAAGGGTTTTGAGTAAGGGCAGAGTAGTCTTGGGAGGAGCTGAGTAGCTATAGGCATGTTTATAACTAATTTTTGAAATGCTGCAAGTGTAGCTCACATGATAAATAACCATATGTTTGTTAAATAACTGAAGAAGGGAAATCTGGGAAAAGTTTGTCCAGACATTTATAACTTTTTTTTAAAGGGCAGTTGATTTTTTCCATATGATTTCCAGGCTAAAAAACTATTTTCATCTCTTGAGACCGCACACTGTTATTGAGAGCTGCGCTAAAAAGAAAGAGCAAAGTTATCATCCAACCCTAAATGCAAAACATGAGAACATTTGGGATTTAGGCAGACGATTGGTTGGTTATGTAGCTTTTATTTTACAGCAGAGTTCTATAACAAATCTTCCTTGAAAACTTAATTGAGTATTTTTTTCCTCCCCTCAATGTCCAAGGGGATGATTGTATGTGTGAATGGAAGAAGAGCTTGCACTGTCTGCCAAGCTGAAGATGAGTATATGCAATACATTGCATAATATTCAACACAGATTATACAATTCATCCGCATCCTCGGGAACATAGTTTCTCTGTTTCAGATTTTGTACTCAACTGCAATATAGATGTATCCCAGAAATGGTAATAAGTTTTATGTGAGGAGTATACAATAAAAGTGTCGGGGTTTTTTTGTGTTTTTTTTTTTTTTTTAAGTTAGAGCAAAAGTAGTTCACGGTGAAAAAAACTGAAATAGGTACAGATTACCCTCAGACACCATTGTAAATGTCAAGTAGAGTTTGACAGCTGGTAAGTTAGGGACGTAATTAAATATATATATATCCATACATGTACAGACTGCCTTTTAGCATGCAAAATTGGCACAGATCAAAATAAGAAGGTGAGTGACATATGGGGATTAAGGCAGCTGAGATCTAGCAGAAACTGCAGGCAAGCAAGTCAGCCTTTGAGACAAAGACAGAAGTAGCGGTGGTACTGCTGGCATGTGTTTGTTGTTTCATGGCATAACAATCTACACTAATGAAAGGAGGGTGTGTCCTGTGCAGTACCCTACCTGAGTCAGAGCCCCTGTAATATGGAAGAGAGAAAAGCATCAAAGGCAGGCTGCCTAGAGGAGAGGCAAAGTTGCTCCCTTAATGGACTAGTCTGGGTGACTTTGAGTTTTGAGAGAAAGGAGCAATACTGTTTGCATACTGAGCTGGATTGTTAGAAACTGCGGTGGATTGGGTTAATAAAGGTATCTAGGGGCAATCCACTTTTAAGCAAAAATCAATATTTCTGACAAACATTTTTTTAAAAATTACTTTGTATTTAGATACTTCCTCAAGCGTTTATAGGAAATAAAGCTTTGAAGATTGAATGCTTGTGCCCTTTATTTATTGTTTCCATATATATTTATTTTTGGCTTCGCTTTACGTTACAAATACTTGGCTGTGACCCTACAGAAGAAGAGATTAGTTTGGTAATGTAAATTGTTTTAGGAACTGAGCTTTTCATTTATTTACTCATCTTTTGCTTTTGCCTCTTGCTTGGATTTCTCTGGATGTTAGCATTACAGTTGTATTCAACCACTTCAGTTTTTTCAGATGTATTTGTTAAATCAGCATTCTTTGAGTCAGCAGTATTGCCCAACACAGTCCAGCCTATTGCGTGAGGAGATTCTGCTGAATCACAAGTCAAGACGTACCTCTTGAAAAGAAAATATTTGAATCTTAACTAGAAATGAAACATATTTTCTTTACACATTAAATGGAAAATCGTGAGTTGTCATTAAGTCCTGACTTTATTATTTTGATTGATTTGATGAAAATTTTATCCAGACAGTATTTGCTGCTAGAGTTTTAGAGAAAGTCATCTACTCATCTGTGGGAAAACTCTGGCTGTATACCTTTCCAAGGCAGGAAACCCACAGCTGGGAACTGTAGCCTTTCTAGCAGGTGAAGGGCTTTTCTTCATTTTCATTTCTGCCTACCAGTCTAGTGAATGGCTTTAAGGTGAGAAACTGCTTGGGAGATTGCTAGGCAGGAAAGATCCTTCTTTCTCCCATGTAGAAAGTCAGCTAGAAAACCAAGGAGAGGCTACAGTATATTGGTTTTAAAATCCTGGAGGACATGGGGACCAGAAATACTTAGTTTGTTTCACTAGTTGTACTGATTTCTCATGCATGTATTGAATTGGTTCATATTGAAAAATTTTAATTGATTGTTGTGTGTGTTTTATGTAAACTCTCAATTGGTGAAGTGTTGTTTCTAAATTGTTTCCTTCTTACAAAAACCTTTTTTTTTTTTTTTTAAGCTTTTATCTTGAAGTTTAATTTGTGTTTTAAGGTTATAGAATCATAGAACCGCCAAGGCTGGAAAAGACCTGCAAGTTCACCCATTCCAAACATCCACTTAGAATAGCTCCCACTAAACCACATCTCTTAATGTCTAAACATTCCTTGAACACCTTCAGGGTCGGTGACTCCACCACCTCTCTGGACAGCCCATTCCAATGCCTGACCACTCTTTTGGAAAAGTAGTATTTCCTGACATCTAGTCTGAATCTTCTCTGGCACAACTGGAGGCTGTTTCCTCTAGTCCTATCACTAGTTACATGGGAGAAGAGGCCCAGTTCACTTCCGCTTCCCTTCAGGTAGTTGTAGAGAGAGCAATAAGGTCTCCCTGAGCCTCCTCCAGACTAAACAATCCCAGCTCCCTCAGACACTCCTCATAAGACTTGTGCTTCAGACCCCTCACCAGCTTTGTTGCCCTTCTCTGAACATGCTCCAGGGCCTCAATGTCTTTCTTGTAGTGAGGGGCCCAAAACTGAACACAGTAATTGAGATGTGGCCTCACCAGTGCTGAGTATGGAGGGATGATGACTTCCCTGCTCCTGCTGGCAATGCTATTTCTGATACAGATGACTCTCTCTGTATATATATTTCTGATACAAATGACTATATGTAAGAGAGTTTTTTCTTTACTTCAGAGTCAAATAGTGTGGGAAAACAGTGAATGTGGGGTTGAACACACATTTAGATATGTACGTGGCACAGTTTTATGGTAAGCAAACTAAAGTATCGAGTTGGTTTAAAGATTGCATTTCATTATACGTAATTCAGTGAGTACTGAAAAAAAATTGAAAAAAAGTAACGAAAATATGGTGTTCTAAGTGGCTTTCCAACACCAGGATCTTTTTGGCTGTATGGTGTAGGTCAAAGTGAAGTGGGAGAGCTGTGGGAGATAATGGCAGTGCACTATTTGCAGCCTTTCCAGAATGAGGTTAGGCTCGGTGTCTGCCTACAAGGCGAGGCAGAGAAGTAAGGCCACAGCAGTTCTGGCGGCAGCAGCCTCATCCTCCTTGCTTGCTTTCACATGTGGAAGTACAACATTCCTCATGCTGGTCCTGTAGCACGCCACCTGCTTAGGAGCCAGGAGCTGGCCAGCTGTAGTTGAGAGGGACTGAAGAAACTAGAAAAGCCTGGGTTTATCTGAAGTCGTTTTATTGTTCGTCCTGCAATCTGTAAGCATGAATGCAGACTACATGCTATATGACATGTTTTCTGGAGAACTTGAAGTAAGTTTTTCACAGAATTTGCAGTAAATCTTGTTGAGACGAAAATAATGAAGTCTGTTATAAATTCGATACTGAACATAGGTGTTCTGTTCCCATTACTTAAGGGATTGGGGAGAAAATGTTCCATTGCAAAGGTGAATTTTAGTTAAATGCTTCAAGGTGTAATATCAAGAGTTATCAATTAATAGTTGTTTTCCATTCTGAAATTCTGTTCTTTGTGTTCAGTTGTTAGTGTTACAGAGTACATAGGTTAAAGTTCAGTTATGGTGTTTTATAAATTCCTTATCTTTACATGTGAAGTATAAGCAGCTGTCCGGAACAGAAGAGCGTAAAGAGTGCAGTCTTCACCTCCATGCTGATGCTTTCCTGGTCTTGTTATCGCTGTTCATTTTTATATTTATATAGTCATCTGACATTGCTACTGTTTGACTTGCATGCTCATTTCTTGGCCTGGTTTTAAGTGTTTCTATATTTGGTACAGAAGAGCTTCATCAGAAAGGAGGAGATGTTGAAGAGGCTTGGCAACTAAGTCTCCTTTCCTCTTTGTAGATCTGAGTGTAAGCACAGTGGCAGGGTAGCATGAAGAAAATTTATACTCCTTCAGGAGAATCTTGGTTGGGATTCTCAGCCTGGGATTGCTCATTATAAAACCGTATTGATTCACTGCAGGGCAAGAAAACAGCAACAAAAAACATAATGCGTTGAGAGATTCTGGAAATTTTTTTCAGATTTCTGGAATTGCATATTTTCCTGCTATCTGCAACAGTTGCGTAAGCCTAATTCTCTTTTATGTGATAATAACAGCCATACTGAGTCTAGTACTAAAGGGTATTTAATTATTCAACTAGAATAAACTAGAACGTGGTGCAACAGCAGCAGCTGTAACATAAGACATCGGTACTTAATCTCCAAAATATAAGAGTTGCTTAGTAATAATTCAGTATTTCTGTCCCCCTGGTTAGAAGGAAGGTCATAACATTCTGAGCACTAAATGTTTGGAGAACATGAGCATTGAGCTTGTCTTCAGGATCTCCTTATACTTTGTGTATGTTCTGAGGCATGACAGCAATTGATTACTGTTGCATGAGAAGAACGGCAAGTTACCAGATATACATGATTCCTACAGTGAGGTTTTCAGTCGGGGAGAATTGTGTAATAGCGTTTCTGTGGTTTATTTCCAAACACGTCTATCTCTTCTGCAGGTGGTGTTCTGCACGTGTATGTGAAAATTTAATGCTTGTTGAATAGATTACTGTAAAAATCTCCAATTCTTTTGCATATTTTTCATGTGCAAATTAATTGTACAAGTATTCTAGTGTTTGTATGGCTTTGCATTTGGGCTGTATTGCAGGTTCAAAAGAAGGAATTGAATGCTAGAATACTTTTTAAAAGTTCAGACATTACGTACAGAAATGAAGGACGTGATTATACTCAACAAATACTGTTTAGATAGTTAAAACCAGACTCGGGTATTTTGTCTCACAAGATTAAAATGTTACCTGCAGTAACTCTGCGGAAGAAAATCTTTCTGTGGTTGTAAATTGCAAACAGTGTGCATTAATATTCCACTAAAAGATGTCTGTGTGTTTCTTGATTTTGGAACCATCAGCTGGTCCCAGAGCTGTAGGCTACTGGAGGCTGGGAGAGTACCACTCTGGCTGCTTTGTTCTTACATTCTTCATTAGAACTCTATTTTTGCCATTGTTAAAGAAGATACTAGCTGAAGTGGATCACAGGCATTTGACTTGATGTTGTTAGGCTGTTTTTTATTGTCTCCTGATTTCACATTTGAGTTTTTTAAAAAAATGAAATCATACTGTGGTGAACTGTGCTTTGTGGATAGTATTTACATAAAACGTAAATACTGTTGACGCGGCAGAAGGAAGGAACGCCATCCAGAGGGATCTGGAGAGGATCAAGAAGTGGGCACACAAGAACCTAATGAGGTTTAACAAGGCCAAGCATGAGGTGTTACACTTGGGTCAAGGCACCTGCCAGTAAGAGTCCCAGACAAGACTAAGAGAAGAACTTGCTGAGAGCAGCCCTGTGGAGAACATCTGGTGTGTTTCGGTGGATGAAAAGCTGTCCATGAGCCAGCAGTGTGCATTTGCAGCCTGGAAGGCTGACAGTATCCTGGACTGTATCAAAATAGGGGTCGCAGCAGGGAGAGAGGGAATTATACCCCTTGTGAGGCTCTACCTGCAGCATTATGTCCAAACCTGCGGCCCCCAGTACAGTAAGGAACTGTGCAGCTGTTAGACTGGGCCAAGAGAAGGACCACAAAAATGATAGAGGGCTGGGGATACCTCATTGCTGCCTTCCACGACTTTGAGGGAGCTTATAGGCAGGAAGGAGACTGACTTCTTACATGGTCTGATAGTGATAGGACAATGGGGAATATCTTGAAACTAAAGGAGGGGAGATTTAGGTTAGACGTTAAGAAGAAATTTTTCACCGAGGGCAGTGCAGCACTGGAACAGGCTACCCAGAGAAGCTGTGGTGCCCCATCCCTGGAGGCGCGCATGGCCAGGTTGGATGGGGCCCTGGGCAGCCTGACCTAGCGGTTGGCACCCCTTGCCTATAGCAGGGAGTTGGAACTGGGGGATCCTTAAGGTCCCTAAGTCAGTCTATGATAACTTTACACAAATTGGGACACAAATGCGTTTTTTAAATGTGAGACTAAGTTGCATTTTGTGTGGACTGAACTGTAAAAAATATATTTTTATATTTTTTAGAAAATGGTTTCTTAAGTCAGGAAATACCGAACAAGAAAATCACTAATTTTTGGTTTTCTTGTTAGTGTTTCCATTCAATGTTAGGAGCAGTAACAGACCATAGCAGAGCTGTGTGTTTCTGTCCTTAGAATCCAAGTGCATGTAGTTAGTGCTGCTTTTTTTACTTACAGGAACAGAAAACTCTGGTCTGCTGATATTTAAAGCATTGGTTCAGTTAACGCAAGTCTGTATTCAGACTTCAGCTGTAGATATTCTTGTTTGGAGGGAGTGGCGTAGAAAAGACAGGAAAAGAATATTCAGTAGCTAGTTTTGAAATTACTATTTTTATCTTTATTTTTTTTAAAACACCTCAAAACAGGCAAATCTTCCTGTACAGATTTATGCTACAGGTTTATGCAGCCTGTATAGTATCTGTAAAATCCTAGTGTACATATGTTTTGAGGGGGGAAAGAAAGAGGGAAAAAAAAGAAGATGGGTTTTCTGTTAAACTTTTAGAAGGTTGTGCTACCTATTAAATAAAAACTAGATCATGGCCATTTCTGTTCTTCAGACTCAGCTCCCTCCTGCAGTAGGTGGTGCAGCCTTCCCAAATAGCCATACAAGGCCTTCTTGTGCATCAAGGCTTATCAGAGCAGACTGAGAAAAGAACAAACAGGTGTCATGCTCTCTTGCAAAATAGTTCATTGCCTCATCTTTCGACCTAAGAGGAGATCTTCAGATATTTTATTGCTGGTCATATTCATTTTTTCTGTTGAGTTTTTAGGTGTCTAGATGGAAGGCAGCTGTCTGTACCAGGGTTAAACAAATCGTAACACTCCTCTGGGTGTTTTGACCTACCAGCGATGGCCTGAGACACTTTTGTGTAAAACTTGTCGTGTTACATGGCTGCTTTTTTCATCCTGTAAATATGATCTCGTTCGTCATAGCTCCAGTCCTGCTGCATACACGCAAGAGGTGATGGGGTGGCTCCCACTAGGCCTTGGTTCATTGCCATGCGATGTGCAGCCAGGCCTGTGCTGGGTAGGCAGCAGTTTGGTCCTAATTGGGCAATTTGCAGGCACGCAGAGCGTCATGGTCACAATGTGGCAGAAAGAGGCCAAGTTTGTGGGAAGTAGCAAATGTTGGGGTTCTGGGTACAAATGAAAGCCACCTTGTCGTGCAGTTTAAGAGGTGAACTTTTCTGTGGCTAGAGAATAGATTGTGGACATAAATAATGGCCTCATTTTACTCATTAAACCTGAAGCAATTAAGTAAACATAATGTGCCAATAGCACAACTCAGTGTATGCTCATTGTCTTCAGAAGGAAATGAGTTAGTGCTGTTAGAAAAAGCAAATTTTTTTAAATTAGTTTTGTTGTTTCTACAGGGAGGCCTTAATTAATTGTATGTGATCAGGGTAGTGCAGGCCAGTTCCTGAGTGACTGATGTCTGGCCTGTCCTTTAATACTTACACATATGTGAGCATATATTTTTAAACTCATCCTGGACCTCCTGTCTTTGGGGCAGTTAGGTTATTTCATGAGCAATGTCTGGTCATAGCACAATATTTATAAAACTTCATATTTAGTGTGCAGCATTATCAGGATAACGGCTAAAAGAAATTCCTCAACAATACAACTTACGTAGTAATGTTCACAAAATGTGCAGAAAGTCTTTTTTTCTATATATAAATTCCATGTCATGATAGCCACAAGTCTCTCAAGCTGTGCATTTCAGTTTGATTATTCTTGCATTTACTGAATGGTTGAAGTTACTCAGCCTTTGGCCTTGAGCCATTGTAGCATGCCTCAGGTGGTAAGTAAATTGCCTGCAAATGCGCAGCTTGTCGTGCCTTACTGCTTAAGTTATTCCTTGGAATAAATTTAGTCTCGTAATAGGCAGACGCATCACGAGGTAAAAAAGCATTAGACAGGGACAAAATATTAGCCTCGTAAAATCCAAAGTTGAGTCACTTGTCTTTCATAGAAAGTAATAAATAGTAAAATTGATGGCATACATCTGTGTTAAAGAGTTGTGCAGAATATTAGCATATTGTAGCAGACTGCTAAAGAAGTACCCCTTTGCTAGTCCTGTGTTGGGGATGTGCTACCATCCAATGGTCGTAATTGCTCCCCTTTTTCTTTGGAATGAAGAGGTGAGGTGCCTTATGGATATATGCACCCAAAAAATCACCAGTGAATTAAGACATATTCATCCCATTCAGTGGTAATGATAGTCCAGAGTAAGAGTGTGTTTTATAGTCACGGAGTCAATGCAGTACAATTCATGTGATGTCTTATTTTTAATGTGGTATTTCTGAAGAGTCACACTGGTGCCTCTTTTGGAACCAAGGTGTTTTTTCCATCCAAAACACCCTTTAGTTACAAGATTTGAAGTAGTTTGGCAACTGCAGTGAGAGCGTTTAACTTCTGCATAATAAACTTTGTTCTTCCAGAGCGTAAATAGCAATGCACTCAACAAAGAAATCACTCAAGTAGCAACCTTGGTTTATGCTGCAGTTGGATTACCTAGTGACAGATGCCTTTATACATTGTTCTCCTTACTTTGTGTTTTTTTTTATTGCATTACAGTATATTTTGCTATCTTTTATATATGACTTCAGGTTTTAGAACGATCTATCATTTCTGATAGCTCAAAGTTATTTATCGGTTGGCTCTTTAATGAGATCGCATACTATTATATCATTCTACGTTCAAGAAAATCAAAATGTATTTGTTAGTATGTATCTCTGGTTATTGCTGTGAATGTCAGATTCAATCTTACTAAAACAGTTGCTTTGATTTCTTTATTCACAGAACCATCAAATGGTTTGGGCTGGGACCTCAAAGCCCACCCAGCCCTACCCTGTGCTAAAGGCAGGGCTGCCCCCCACCAGCTCAGGCTGCTCAGGGCCCCATCCAACCTGGCCTTGAACACCTCCAGGGATGGGGCACCACAGCTTCTCTGGGCAGCTGTGCCAGCGCCTTACACCCTCATAGTGAATAGTTTATTCCTTATATCAAATCTAAATCTATCCTCCTTCAGTTCAGAATTGTTCCCCCTTGTCCTATGTCCACATGCCCATGTAAAAAGTCTCATATATTATAATTCTTGACACTTTACACCCAGAATGGAAAAGTGTAGTAATTAGTACCTTGTCATTTTCAAGCCTGGACTGTAAGAATACGCAGTCTGAATAAGTAATGCAGTATGAAGACCCTTAGAACCTAGTAGAAAATCTTTAAAATAAGTAATGTACTGGAACACATGATCTTTGCATACTTTTTGGTAGTCCTCATTTCAGAACATCAGAGCATAGATAAAAACTCATCTTGTAAAATATATATCAGTAGGGCTTGAGCCAAATGAGCACATGGAATAATTTGCAACCTTAAAAAGCAGCAGATACAGTGCATTGAATTTGTAGTGTTTTTTTCACAAATCCATCCTAGCTATCCCTTCCAAAACAGCATTAGCCTGTTTAATAATAACAGAAAAGAATTGATCACTTGTAGTCCTTTTTGTTTAAGATTCACAAGTGTTTTAAGGAGATCTATTTATTCATGTGGAACAGTGATTTTCACAGGTAGCATTTTCCATATTGTGGCCATTAGCAACCACAGGTGAATTTCATCATGCCTCTCAAAAAACGTGGAGAGCTATGCAGAGTATTAGCCAAGTGAATTATGGACCTTTTAAGCTCTAAAGGGAGGCTCTAAAAAGAAACTGAGTAATCGCTGTGTTGTAACAACAGAACACCTCAAATTAGACTTTTAGTTTGATGAACAGTGTAGGGTAATGATTTATTACAAATACTAGAAGTCAGTGGTCTCCTTAGATGAGTTCTGGCTCAGTAACGGGATTTGCTGTAATCATTTTAGAATCATTTAGGATTTCCCTTACATTCCCCTTGTGCTAAATTAGGTACACACGCCTGTGTGTGTGCATTCAGCGCATGAAACCCCCTCTAAATGGAATTTGAAGGAGTTTTTATTTCTTTGCTCACCTGTGCCAAGAAGATCAAACCTGCTTCAGCAATTTAGAAAGGAAAGATAACGTTGAGAAATTTCTCCAGACCTTCCCACAGTTTTCTTTCTGTATAGGGGTTAAAGTAGTGTTCCTGCAGTTTCAGATGAAAGGCTTATGTGGAGTTCTAGTGCATTACAGTGCCAAGAATCTGAAATCCTGGTGCTGGAGTCGGTGAGCCCATGAGCTTGCATGTGGTTTTGCAGTACAGCTTCTGATGTGCAAGTTACTCCATGTTGACAGCTGTACTTCATGATCTTAGAGGTCTTTTCCAACTTTTATGACTCTAGGAACTCTTGAGCCATCTTGCTTTGGAAAAGTGGTATTTTATTCATTTTTCCATGTTTTCTTATTTCTCTGGGGGAAAAAGAAAATGTGATGATGGGAAAATGACAGCAGAGCAATTGGTAATCCTTTATGTAAAGTTACATACAAGCAGCAATGTGTACAGACAGAATACTTGCTGGCACTGCAGAAGAAAAGAAATTGCCTATGAGTATAATATTTATGGCCAAAAATAGGTTAACATAATATGTGACTATAAACATATTTAAAGAAGGAATGAGTAAATGTAAAAGAAATGTTGTGGTTTCTTAGTTAAAATCATATTTTGCAGAGTGCAGTGAGGTAGGGTTGTAAGAGCTACAAGGTTTGTTCCATTTGCTGTTATATTCAGCTCTCATACACTTAATTTGGTACCCTGAAAGAAAAATACGAGTTCTCTAGCATAATACAGTTTCTCATTTTATTTTGCTGCTTTATCTGAGCAGTCAAATCTGGTAATTCCTTAAATGGGAAATTTGCCAGCTGAGAGAAACCTAGAGGGCAACAAATGGGCAGTGATGACAGAATGTTTTGAATGCTGGGAATGTTGTTTTGATTCCAGCTTGTTTAAAAATATATTTGTCTAGTGGAAGGTAATGCTAAACAGACAGATAACACGGGAGATTTTCTAGGCATTGCACATGTGCACACACACACAGAGTTTGTGTTGTTTTGTTGTTTTTTTTCTGTAGGCTTCACCCAGATAAATTAAATTGCAAAAACTTTCAGGAAAAAAAAAAAAAAAAAAAAAAGAGGGCAGGACACTAAACAATGAAATCAAAGCAATTCTGCCTTAGGGCTGCAGAGGTTCCCTTATCTTACCCTGCTGTGCTGAGGTACTGCAAAACATGTCTCACCTTTAGGAGGAGTACCCAAAGAGTGGGAGCTGCTGCATGTTCATGCCGCAGTAACAAGGTGTAGGAACGAGGTGAAGTGAGGACATGGAAATGGCTGCCTTTGAGCTCAGTGCTGCTTTACTGAGGTGGTGTCTGCATGGGGGGCAAGTTGTTTCTCCTGTTCTTTAGCTGCCATAGATGTGTGTCCTTTATGGAAGTTTTAATGCTGCTGCTATTGGGCAGAGCCATTTTTTAAGGAAACTGGAAAGCCTAAATTAGGATTAACAATGATGCATTATAGATATTGCCCCCCCCCTTCCCCCCCCAAAAAAGGCATCAGAACAAAGGCAGTCTTCTGTTTCCCATATTTTTGTGCTGGCAGCAAATGAATTGGCTGAGAAGGTTCTTGTCCCGTGTGCACATGTGCCTACTGTTCTCCTAAGGTTTAATTGATGGCATTGTCACTCCTAACCTAATTTCCTAATTTGTTCCCTACAATCTAGGTTAGTTTAAACACTTTTTAACACCCTCTGAACTATTTTAATCAGAATCATTTTGACATCAGCAGTTATTCCACAGATACTGAGGGGCAGAGGTGTTCAGCAGGAGTGTAAGGGAAGAGTGATTACAATGAGCAAGAGAATAGGTCTACACCAGTGAAGCCCCAGTCAGAACAAGAGGCATGACTGCAGCCTGAAATTACAAACTGCAGTGGATTGAATGGGGAATTTGGCTAGACTTACTGCTACCCTGGTAAAAAGTAACTTTTCAATGCCCATCCTCCAAAATTTCTTAGCAGAGCTACTCAGCCTCTGAGGCTTGGCCTCATCATTTTCCTAAGTAATTTCATAGTGACTGTAACGCCTTGCATCTCACTGAAACATTTATGTGCGAAGCAAACAAAATCTGTAAAAAAAAAAAAAAAGCAAAAGAACTATTAACGATCCTTCTTTGTTGCTGATGTCTCTGGTGAAATTCATCCTTGGCTTCAGTGAATCTTTTTTTACTATAAGATGGTTCTTCCTCTAAAGTAATGTGAGAAAGATACTCATTCTAATGAAGACTGAATATTCAGGTAATCCAGCTTTGGGCATCAGCATCCATGTACATATACTTAAGTTGGAATCAAAGTGGCATGAACATCTTTGACATGTGCCACCATGAAATGAAAAGGCTCTGTTTTGTTTAATACAGCACAATAAAAGCAGACATCTTTCTGTGCAAATAACTGCTTGCACTTCTCATAATTTTCTCAATTTTCAGAAATAGAGTTTAGTTTCCAAGATGAAAAGACTGACACGGCTTCTAGACCTGCAGCTCACTTCCCTTTTGTTTTGAAGTCAATGATCCTTGCACTTCTTAGACCCTAAGAATAACTTTTTAGTGCTGATTGTAAGTAGCGTCACCTACTGGCTGCGCAAAACTCAGTGCTTTGAAATCTGTATGAAGATCCAGTGTTACGTTAGGAGATATATAAGGCTGTAAGTAGCCTTTGCTGTCATTCAGATTATTATTCTAATCTGTATGACTTTCAGAGGTTCTTAATTTATCACTGTAGCATTTGTAAAAGCAGATCTAAAGTTTATTGAACGGAGAATTTATTAAATGAAGGTGGTGTACAGATGAGCATAGAACACTGCGAGACACTAAATGGTGCTGGAAGTTATTCAAATAAGTGTTTTCCCTTTTCCAGTCTAAAGCTCTTTGATGCTTGGTTGTTAAAGAAACGATGTTTAGAGCAACAGAATCAGGACCTTTGGACTTCCATGCTGGAATAGCAAACCTTCAGGAGAAGCAAATTAACTTTGCAGTTTTCCAGTTTTCAAATCTTTCTCCCTTCCCAACAAGTTTAATGAATTAGCTGAATTTTCAAGTTTCTGATTGTGTGATTTTGTCTTGTTTGTTTGTTTGTTTGTTTCAAAGTTCTGATACTTGATAAAGGTATTTTGTAATGCCTTTGGAACATACTTCACAAACTTCACAATGTCTGAACATAGTGTAGGACAGAGAATATAAAATTGGAACTGGCTAAGTAATTTAAATAACCAATTAATAACGCTAAGTTCCTGACTATGTGTGACCTGTCACAAAAGAACCAACTGGAGAGTTGTTACAAATCTGTGGGCTTTATTTGCTAAAATACCTCTTAATGTAGATGGGAAAATAAAAGAAAATGCACCAAAGGTGATTGGATCATACTGTTTGTGATATGTATGTGACGTACATGAAGAGACAATGATTTACTCAAATTCGTTGCAAAGATTTATCCCAATCTCATTCTACAAAAAAACTGTTCTCATATGTGCTAGTCAAAAGAGATGAATTTGGTATCACAGTAGAGGTATGGATACCCATTTACTCCTGTAAATACTGTATGACTATGGGGCAGCTAGTGTCAACCACCAGGTTAGCAGATTAATCCATCAACTGGGCCACAATTTAGAGCAGTTATTTCCTGTAACACGCAGATGATAATTCTGGCATCTTTTTTTTCCTGGAACTTCACTTCTGCTGCAGGCTCTTACAATATTTTATTGAAAGGTTCCAATGTGGTGAAATATTTGGGCTCCTGGCCAGCTCAAAGGTTTGAGTTACTTAGACCATGAAACTGCCAGACCGGTTTTCTTTATACCGAGTCTCTGTGACATTTGTGAGTAGTGTGTTTTTTTGTGGGAGTTATATTGGTGATGGGGTGGGGGTTTTTTTATGGTGATTGCTGTTGTTTCATTTGTTGGCTGGTTTGTTTTTGTCTGCAATTTTAAATTGGCCCTATTTTCTGCAGTTTAACTCATGTTCCTGCTCTTTGTTTAATTCAGTATATTTCTCTAGCCAGTATTCTGGGGTGTATTTTTAATACCCAGACAAGTATAACCTATCACCACACGCCATGCATTTTAATCCAGGGAGAATTGTAATTCACGTAGTTAAACTGTGAGTAATTTAATATAAACAGCTCTTACCACTATAGCTCTACAAATGATTGAAGAAAGGGAAAAAGGTGAAGTGAAAAGGTAATTTGCAGTACAACAAAGTTGCTCTGTCTACAGTCGTACATGTCTTATCCATAACGATAGCTGCTTAATCAGCACAAACTTTGCATGAGCAGAAAGAACATCTTCTGTTTGATGTTTTTAAGACCTTTGGTCTTAGTGAATTCAATAAGTAAATTTGTGTCCTTAGTTTTCTTATTAAATTCCTTCTTTTCTATGTAAATAGCACAGCAAGCATATGTTATTTTAACATGAAGAGATTATTATCATAGGATAATAAGGTTATTCAGGTTTGGAAAGGATGTTGAGAGATGTCTTGTCCGACACCTGACTCAGAGCAGGGCCAGCTCTGGGGTCAGGCCATGCTGCTCAGGTCTTGGTCTGGTCAGGGCTTGAAATGCCCAAAGATGGAGATAGCACAGAAGTGTTCTTGCAAGAAAATCTCAATACTCAATATAAAAATCTAATTTTCAGATAGCTATTACAAATAACTGTGCTTTTTGAAGATGAGATCACTTCTGCTGTGCTTTATAGAACAGCTCTTTATTTGCACTCCAAATACTGTCTGCATTTTTGCAGTGTCTAACTGCTTAGCCTGCCATGCTCTTCCAAGTGTACCCTAACTGAAGGATGACTCCAGCTGTAAATCTTATTCTCAGATGATTCCTCTCTTCTCCTCAAACTCTTTTTTTCCTATTTCTATTTTTTAAAAAATATAGTAATAATCTAGTGCAACTGTCTAACTACAAAGCCACTGTATAGTTGCCACTGGCTTAATATAAAGAGAATCTGTTGATGTAATAATTTTGGAAGTGATTTAAAGAGAGATTGTTTGCCTCAAGAATTGAAGAACTATCTCAAATTGGAAATAGTACCGAGGAAATGCAGCTTCACTGGCAATACAGCTGGCTTTTTCTTAAAGCGTCTACATGAAGGTGATGTTGTATTCCCTGCCTTGCTTCACTTCATGACTGTGATCTGTATTATTAGAAGTGACAAAAAGCAGGAGAAGGTTTTTCAACATGTTACGCTGCAAAATGTTCTGTAGATCAGATCTGGTGTTTGTGCTGCTTAGTTCTGGTCCCTTTTAAAGGAGTGTTTGTAAATAGGAGTGTGAAATTGTGACTTTACGCGTTTATTGCGAAATGACAAGCAGAGGAGATGGAGCTCAGAAGAAATGGGCAGGCTTTGGCTGTTGGGAAGCTGGCTCAGGCAGCGCTGGTGTCTCTGGAACGAGTTTCCCAGTTTCAGGCCGGAGGGAAGGAGTGGGTGGAGAGTGCATGGGAACTTGAGATTGCTGCTGCTGGGTTCACATGAAATCTCCAACAGCTTAGCATTTAATAACCTGCTAGGTACTTTACCAGACACCCTCAACACCTGCAATTGTCTTTTCAAAAGTCTATCCTGGTAATGTCCGAGTAGCTGCCATCCATTAGCCGCATTCTGAGACCAGTGGTCAGTCTGTGAGCACAAGAAGAGCTGGTTGATTCAAGCTAAATCAGCTCGTTTCTGATCCCCACATGACTATATTTCAGCCGTATCATTCCTTCTTATACATTAAACTGTGGCTTTTGTAGTCACTCATTGGGATTGAGTTTATATCAGTGTCTGTCTTTCCAGTCAAAAGGATGAGACCATATGTAGGTGGGTAAAAGATGACAGGGTGGAAGGATGTCTGAACTTGAACCTTCTGCCTTGTTTCAGTGCAATATGAATGAGGTTCTGTTTTTTGTGTGTAGGTAGGCTAGGATTTCCTAAGGAGCGTAGTTGGAAGTTGACCTGCTGTAAGTAAAATTTAAAACTCGAGCAAAAATTAGAGGGGTTGTGCTTATCTTATTACTTAGCTCTGATTTTAGAATCTGTATCATCTCCTGGGAAGTGGAACAAAATCCAAACCAAGGGCAGACTTCTTTCTGAAGAAGAAAGTGCAGTCTTCTGTGAAGACACATGCAGTAACCAGTATTTCAGTCCCTGTAGAGAACTCCCCTTATTAGAATCTGTCCAGACAGAAAAACCACAGGGACGCAATGATAAAATTATTTACGCTACAACACTGGAATATTCTGCCCAATAATTATTATTTTTTTCCTATCTTCATGAGGTTTCTTCAGCAGCTTTCAAAATGAGTAATTCTACAGCAGCATGCTCTTCAGCAGGTTATGTCTATTTGCATGTAATTCAAACTGTTTTAAAATACCTTTTGTCACTTTTCATTCATGAGGATGTACAAGAAGTAAATGTTGGCTTGGCTGTTGGTACTCAGGCCATTTTCAGGAGGAATACCCTGAAAACTGTCCTCTGATCCAAACTTACAAAAAGTTTTGAATACCTGGAAAGCTGCCAATAGTTCTTCTAGTGTTTGTGCGTTTCCCTGTTATTTTAGGCACTGTACAGTTCCATAACGCATTATTTCTTTTCTGTTTTCCTCCCGATAGCTCCAGCATTGCACTTAGTGGGCTATTCAAACAAATAACATTCTTCAGCCCTGTGAACTTGCTGTGTGAATGTTTTTCCATTGCAAAAATTTCCCAGATAAGGAATGAACCAAAACGTTGGCTTGAAAAATATTATTAGTCAAATGGGTCCGTAGTACCGATGATTCAGTCATCTGTCAGTCTAATAAATGGATTAGTGTAAGAGGTGTTCCAGTGGGGAAATGCAGCCCGTAGAGCTTCTAGCTAATTATATTTAAGTTGTTTAGTACTGCTGGGAAGCAGCATCTAGGCAATTACTGAAAGCTTTGATGCAGTGTGCACTATTAGAGTGTGCGTTCAGAAACTCATTACCCTTTCGTGCTTGTGCTAGATGGATTCTAGGAAGCTGATGTGAAACAGAGAGCAGGAATCAATAACTGAAAAGGCATTTTAGTTAGCTTCTGATCCATTTCCTGATTCAGCAGCTTGCAGCCTCAAATGTTTCATACATTTGCTGCAGTATAATGGGAAAATGTGACTTAAATGTATTAATTACCATATACATGTGTCTGCTTATAGTGACAGCAGCTGAAGGTCCTCCCCAGATAAAGCAATAGAAGTCCCTCTGGGGACAGGAGCCTCCGCAGATGCCCACAGTGTGCCTGGAGCAGCTGCCCCGCCTGCCCCTGGGGCACTGGCTGCAGCCATTTCTCCCTCTGCCTGACCTTGCAGTGGTTATTTATGCCTCTGCAACAGCGAGATTATATTACTGCCATGTCCGTCATAGCCTACCTTCATGATTTCTTGGAAACTACAGCTCATCCAAAACAAAGCCAGTGATACTGGTTACGCATATTAAACCCCACTTAAGAAAATTGTGCTAGCTCTGTCTTTGCTGCAGGCTGCAATTCCCATTACTGATGCACTTCTAGAAACCTGTACACGCTCTGCGTCATTCTGATGGGGAAAACAATTCATTTCACATGCTGTTCATCGGCTGGGTACATGCAAGATGTGCATGCTAATAGTAATGCACTATTTGTAAAACTAGGGGCCAAAATAGTGCGTTTTTTGTGTTAAACACTCACTTACTAATCAGTTAATGGTGACTGTAGGGTCAATGCAGAGGAGACTGCATTTCCTTGTTCCTGTTTCTTCTACTTATCAACTTTTGCCTGAGGTCGAGCTAAATCGCACTTCTGGAGGTGATAATTCTTTCCCACCTACCTGCCACATCACAGTTCTAATAATTAAGTGCATTTCTTTATTTCTCCATGCTGTGCTTTGTGTTTTACATTTCATAAAGTTAAGCAGAAATCCTGTAACTTACTACCAAGAGACAAGTTTGTTGTGTTGTGGTTTTTGGCTTGTTTTTTTTTTTAATCTGATTTCTTAATTAGAAAAAAAACACATTTGTTCTGCTTGAGGGTTGCTAAGATAAATGTTGTACTAATTGATACGTATGTATCCTTCTGGAAAAAAAAAAGTCTTGTCAGAACATCGTGGTGCATACTGCTGTAGGTCACAACACCCATGAATCCACGTACTATAAAGAATATTCTTACAGTAGCAAGCGTGTGCTGTATCCATACCTGCCTTGGCTGCTGGCTGACAGGTGAGGATTCCATAAATCCATTGATAGAGCAGGAAGTACTGGCCTTCCGAAGAAAGCGTGCATATCTCCTGCCTCTAACACTATTATGCGTGACGGTGGGATATCTACCGCACTGAAGTACGTCAAGGAAACAGAGACTGGAGCTGGCAAAGCATCTGCACAGGCAGAGCCTTGACTGTGGTAGCTAATTCTGAGAGTTGGTGCTGTAACACTGCCTTCCAGTCTGGCTCCAAGGTTGGTTGTACTGTGTACAACTGAGTACTGTTCGGGATGGTAACAGTTAATTTATCTGCTGATAAAGAGCCTGCATAAAAAGGATGGCAGGCTAGAGCCAAAGCAATGATACCAGGCTTCTGCAGTTCATAATTTTATGATTTCCACTGGCTTTGAGAGAGAGTTAGTTGAGATGAAACATGAAAAGAATTTCTCCTCGCAGTGAAGGCTGCAAGTGGAAGTTTTATGTTCCCTAGAGACACTTGCTTCAAAGTGTCGGCCCAAACTCTGTGAAACCGCACCCGAATAAGTGAAATATTCTGGGGAGAGGCTCTCAGGGCCGAGTATTTTAAGATTTTCTGGAAACATGGGGGTTATTTCTGGGGTTTCTTTGTTGCTTTCTCTCAGATTTTACCATGGGAAAACTTTTTGCGCTAGTATAATAATGAATATTTATTTCAAAGTTGACTCTCTGATTTCTGACTGACTCATGATTTTGCTTCCTTTATCTAATCTCCCTTCACCAGTCATCTGTGATAGATTTAAAATACAAAAGAGAAAAACCCACCTCTTCTAACTTCCTTTAGAGGAGGAGTCTGTAGGGAACGGATTGATACATAAGTATCAAGAGAGAAAATAATATCCATCACAGCGAGCCATTAAATAGTATTTATTTACTCTATAAAACCTTAGGGCAAATAAATTAATATGCAGGCATTGTGTGGGTGTTTCTGAACAGACATTGAAGTTCCAGTGCATACATATTCTGTGAAAACGCTTCAGAGAGAGCTGGCATATCGTGTTAAAAGAGCGGTGGTCCTGGTTTGGGCTCCACATCTGCAGGTTTTTCTCCATGATCCTTGTTGTGCAGGTGAATTGCTGGTTGTGTCCCAGAGGTGAGCGCTTCTGTACTACTGATGTGATTATGTTTAAAGTTAGTTCTTAAAGAAACTGAAAACCCAGCACATCAGCAGAAGTTTTGCAGATGCTGAAATGTTTTCTTCACCAAATTGTCCACTTTTTAGGAATTGCTTTCTTTTTTAAACGCCTTTAGAAAGGACAGCTTGGTTTATTTTGTGCTGTAGGTGGCATAATTATTGATGTCCTGCTGGAATCTACCATATATTCCAGTCTTCCTGTGAGCCTAATCCCCCAGGGATTGTTTGAAAATATTAAAGCTGTTTGTCAAGTTGAAAGAAAGCAAAATATTCATGTTGCACACTAGGTATCCTGTACTTCTTTTGCAGAGATTGATAGTGAAATCTCTCAAAAATGCTTTTGTAGTTCAGTGAGTGTTGAAGGCAGCCTATTTATCATTTAAATTCTCCCGTGCCTTTAAAATTCAGAAAGGAGAGGGGATAATAAATTACTCGCCCAATTAATGTTTTTTTATTACAGAATGATGTTAGAGAAAACTGCTGAAAGAGAAAAGTAATGTTGTCTGGTAAAAATAAATAAAATTATGTAGGTGAAGCTGCACAGAATAGCACTTAACCAGGAATCAGATTGGAAACATATTCAGGTATCTAAATCTATTTAGAGGGATTTAGTAGGTTTTACAAAAACATCTTCCTAAAGGTTGTGACTGCTGTAAGTCAAAAGTGAGTTAGGTGATTTTGCCCCTGGGCACCTGCACAGCAGGTGTCCTGTAAGTCGACCCCTGTTTCAGTTTCCTAAACTCATGCAGGTCCCTTCCAAAAGAACTTTAGGAAGGAAGCCTACACACCAAGCAGCACATCAGCACAGCATTTCATCTGTTGCCTTCTAAGGGCAGCACCAAGCTCAGATTGCTCCGCAGTGGGTGCCATGTTGCTGACTGAGCTCTCAGTGCCACCCTGCTGCATGGCAAGACCAGGCCCAAGTCCTGCCATGTCTTTTTGGCTGCTTGTTCACCAGGAGCACCCCCAAGTTCTCCTGGATCATGGTGGCTGCTCCCCCAATTACAGGAGCAGAGGTGGGAGGACAAACATCTGTGGTCTTGCCTTAGATTGGGACCCTAATACAAGCATTTGTGTTGGTTGTATTGATGGGAGTTGGTGCTCTCTTTGCTGTGGTTTTGCTTCATTCAAGTATGGAGTACTGGCAAGGAAAGAGTGTCAGCGGACATCTTGGCATTGCTCAGCCTAGTTTTGCATTTCCAAAAGTAGTGCAGCACCCAAGGTCAAACCGTATGTATGAGATTCAGTCAGACAAAAAGAAAGACATTTGTAAGTCTTGTTTTTGGTTGATATTTAAGCATGGTTAGTTTGTGTGGCAGTTTAAGACATAGCGACAGCAGAAAAGATGTCTAAAATAACACTTGCAGTGTCTTTTCCGATCCTTGATTAAGCTCTGTTGTCATCATAGAGCGGTTCAGTGTGCCCTTGCATTCATTTCTTACTGTTTCTTTTCCTTTTCGTATTCCCTTTCCTGAGAGCAGCTTCCATTTGCACACCAGACAGAGGGACAAGGTTCAGCATGACTGCAGCACTTCTCTTTGAGCTCAGGCTGGAAGCTGGTGGCCCAACTCACAGCAACGCAGATGAGTGAGGCATTTGGTGCCAACAGAGCACTGTTGTTCATTGCCCAGCACCTATAGAGCTGAGACACAGACCAAGCGAGCAGCAGTCACGCTGCTCACTGTAGTCATCTCACCAGGGGCCCTGAGGGAGAGAGCAACCACCACAACTCGGCTTTGACCACGTCCTTTCAGCTCAGCGAGGAGCATACTGCCTTCCTAAATTAGCAGCCAGAGTATTACTCACAGCAGGATGTAGTCCACCTGTCTCTGAGAAGATGTTTGCAATTCTCTGACTCCACATATAGCCTGAATGCAGACATACTCCCTTGCTTTGTGTGCATTTATGTGCCACAAGGCGCATGCTGCAGCCAGCAGCATGGCATGCATGCCACTTGTCTCCCTTCAGTACTGCTGCTGCAAAGCTAGTCAGTAGCTGCAGATGATAGGATGCTTAACATATGATCAGAGAAGTGTGATTACATCACCTGATTT
The DNA here is from genome assembly GCA_030625065.1 of Alectoris magna. Classification (NCBI taxonomy): domain Eukaryota; kingdom Metazoa; phylum Chordata; class Aves; order Galliformes; family Phasianidae; genus Alectoris; species Alectoris magna. The sequence goes on from CM060560.1 coordinate 71,571,774, forward strand.
CCTTCCTCTGAATTACAAACTTTGCCCAGCAGTCTTTATGTGAAACCTAGTACCTTGTGTTTGACCGCAGAATAGATTGTGTTTGCACCTAAGTTCATCTTCTCAAAAAGCCTCACCAGACAGACCTTTTAGCAACAAATGGAGGATCTCTGCATTCTCCCTCCCTTTGATAGCCACGCTAATGGTTAATCACAGGTGATGATAAGTACGTGCTTTATATCTCATTTGAACTTGGCCTCAGCTTCCGTGTAGTGATTTGTTTTATACATACCCTTCTGTGCTAGATTAACAAGCCAGTTGGTTCTTACTGTTTTCTCCATGTGAAAATACTTACATGCTGTAACCAGATAATTTATCTTTTTTTTTTCTTTTTGATAAACTGCAGGTTGAACTCTCTGAATGTTTCATACTAAAGTATTTTCTTCGTCCCTCTAATCATTTTTGCAGCTGTTTTCTGGGATCTTTGTTTTTTTGCAGCTTTCTAAATTGTGGAGATCTGAATCCAGAGGGAGTTATCAGATAATATTAGTATTACCAATGAAAGTTTACAAAAAACTTTCCTTCTTTCTGTGCTCTTTATTTCAAAGCTTATATTAGCACTTTCTGCATTAGGAAATCAGATTTTAAGGAACCTTTTTGTTGCTGAGTAAAGCCTTACGAATAAGGACATGTGTTAGCATAACTAGCTACTAGAACCATCCACACATATGTTCTCAACCAGTTGTAAAGAAAATCTTTAACTTTTAAGTGTCACTGACACTTGTGGGTAACAAAACTTTAAAGAATGTAAATCTCTAATTTGTTCTCTTTCCCTTTTCTTCTTTCTTGAAGATCATTTACTTGGCTATACTTGTAGTACAAAAAGCCTTTTGAAGTAGAGATCCAGCTTTTACCAAAAAAGGTATCAGGGCAACCAGAAGCAGTCAATACCATAGGATTCAAGTATTTCTCCCAGCCTGTGTGACCCTGTCCTGGTACCTTCTGTTTGCCCTGTAGCAGCATGGTGGGATGACTGGTTTTCATGGGACTCCTTGGCTGCCAAAAGCTACCAGAGGCTGGAGCGCCTCTCCTGTGACAGGACAGGATGATGGAGCTGGGACTGTTTGGGTTGGAGGAGGCCTGGGAGGGATCTCACTAATGTCTGTAAATACCTGAATGGAGGGTGCAGAGGATTGGACCAGGCTCTTTTCAGTGTTACCAGTGCCAAAACAAGAGGCAGTGGGCAGAAACTAGAACACAGGAGGCTCCCTGTGAACACCAGAAAGCACTTCTGTGCTGTGCAGGTGGTGGAGCAGTCAGACAGGCTGCCCTGGGAGATTGTGGAGTCTCCTCCTTGGAGATTTCCAGCAGCTGCCTGGCCATGGGTAGTGACCGTGTTTGAGCAGATGGATCCAGAGGTGTCCTCCAGCCTGAGTCATCCGGTGGTCCTGTGAATCCAGTATACAATGTTGGTAAATAATACAAATAAGAACACATCCCAAACGATTTAGGAGTCTAATCAGAACAGAAAGAATTAGATGTGTAGCCAAAACAATACTTTACAGCACAATATAAGCCTTTATCTTGTATTTTACAGTGTCCACTAAACCTCATGAATCTTGCAGAAGCCACGAGATGAGCCAGTTGTCTTCATAGTATTTCTTTCCAGAACGGCCCCTGTGTGTTAGCTACTGTTGTATACCATCATGTCAGAGTACTGAATAGAACTAATTTTAATACATTAATACTCTTAACTGTTTTCCCATAAGATGTGGAGAAGTTGTAACAGCAAGATCCTCTAATTATTATTGGGATTTTCAGATTGTATATTTACACACAGTGTTACTTTCTTGACTATGTTTTGTTTTGCATATTTACATAAACATGCTCCACAGAAAAATGAGAAGGGAAACATTTCCAAAATAAGATGGAGAGACAATGATAGTCATCTCAGAATGTCATCTGTGAATTAGATAGTCAAGTGTATGGGTAGAGGTCAGCAAACTCAGAAAAAAATACAGGCTTCTAGCTGATGAATTGTTTGTGATAATTAAATCATCATTTCTTGTCCCTTGTATACTCATTCAGCTCTGATTAGAATAGGTATATTTCTTTCTCATGTGAATAGTTGTATTTGGTTAGATGGTGTACTTGTCTCATGGTGATGTAAATGAGAACATGTTGTAGTGCTACAGACTGAGAATTAGATTTATAAAAGCTTCTCTTTATGATGCTTTAAAATATGTTATTTGTTAAATTGACTGTATTATAAAATAATCCTTAATGTATAGTTTTAAAAGCTGATAGACATTTGTGTGGAAGAGTATAATTAATTTAAGAAGTCTCCAATGAATATCTTATTTCACTTTGCAGCATTTAATTATTATATTATATAGACAAAAACTCAGCATAAGATATAAAGCTTGAAATATGGGAGTAGGAAGCTAGTGAAGATACGTTGCAGATGGATCGCAGAGGAAATTATTTAAATAAGGATTTATTCTTTGTGTTCAATGGCAGACATGTAGACATCTGCAAACAGGTTTACTATTGCAGGATGCTGGTCTGTGTTTCATGTTTGATTTTCACAAATGCTTTGCCTGCCCCCAAATCATACATTTTTGGCCTACTTATTTGTTTTTGCACAGAAATCTATTTCCATTGGAAATTCTCTCGAAGACCACTTCTGTGTGCTGTTCTGGGGCTGAACTAGCTTTTCAGTACCTTGTTCAGCTTTCCTTCCCTAGCCCGTGAGCTCGATGAATGTCTTGCTGATGTTATACTTGATCAAAGATGCTGAAAATTATTGAGCCAGGTTCAGTGTGCATTAGGTTCCAGGAAAAGTGCACTGCTTTGCAAAGCGCTTGAATGCTTGGGGTCGCTGGGTCTTGCTCTTTCCTCTCTCTTTCTGTCATAGATGTTGGCTTTTTTCCCCGTATGGTTCTGCCAGAGCTTCTAATTTGGAAGACGGTACATTGATGAATGCCAAAAGGGAAAGGGGTCAAATACTCTTGTTTTGATGGGGTGATACAAAGTGGCTTGAATGGTGCCTCTCTCCCTTGTTGCAGCCCTCTCCGCTGTCAGATGTGGTGATCTCCATGCTAACTCCAACCCCCAGACTCCCGACAGCAGCCTGTGAGGAGCAGCATTCAGCAGCTCAGGGGTCTCACAGCCAGGTAAGCCAAAGGAATTGTCTCACATGGCCTTACCTTGGCGACATGGTCTTTTGGACAACCTCCTTTCTTTATATTTCCTGGTAAACATGCAGCTCAAGCTGTCATAAAGTTTTATTGGCATTTGTATTGCATTGTTACTGTGCCATGAAGATTGTATTATTATTTTCTAAGTCCATGTTTTCCATGCACCATTCATTCTCTGGGTACAACCTTCCATATTTTTTTCTTGGTGTGTAAGTCCCCTGTGCTGCAGTGCACTTAACAAATACGTCTTACGAAGCAATCCATATTACTCTAAATAACCACTTTGCCAATCTGCCAATTTTTGTGTCATAATTGCTGTCAGCAGTGTTATATGCTTACGATTGTGTTGGTGATGATACTCTTAAATAATGTTGAACTAGTACTGGATAATTTTATTGGGTAACGTAGAGCATTCTTCTTCAATTTTTATTTTCTGTAAAAAACTCATATTTCACATATGTCCCAATCCATTTAATTCATATTTTGATGCTACTGATAATTTAGAGAGCAACTTTCTTAATCCTGAATGGTGTCTTCAAGCTGTGTGCCTTTCAAAAATCTCTGTTTCACCTATGAATTTTAGTCTCAAATAGTTACTTCATATCTTTATCAGATTATTAAATCCCACCTTTGTGTTTTATTGACCAAATTTCTATAAAATGGCGTTGACTGGTGTTGGCTGTTTATTCATGTCAAATTCCAGGGAATTTATCAGTTCACTGGTTGTTTTGCCTGAGTGGCTTAGAACTCTATAATTACTGCAATTATACTGCTTTCCAGCTTCAAATACTGTCAGAAAATACTACAGTCTCACTGAATTTCTTCGGTGTTCCAGAATGTACTGAAAATTAGCATCATAAAAATGATACTCTCTCAAACACTTTTAAGAATCAGGCACAAATTATCTGGATGTGCTGATTTAAAGTTGTCTTTAACATTCATTTTGGTTACTAATGGCCTCCTCATCTGTTAAAATGCTTTTTTCTACTTACAGGGAAGACTTCTTTTTTCTTTTTTTTTTTCTTTTTTTTGCATAGTGCATTTTTACTCTTTTCAAACATGAATCAGAAGTTGGATACTATATGTTTTCTTTAGCCAATAATTTCTATTTGAATTAATTGTATTTGATTTTCCTTTTTCTTTAATATGCTTTTCATTTATGGCCTTAACACAACCAGAGTGTGTTTTTTTTCTACAGGTTGCCATTTTTTTTTTATAACTGTTTTGGTAGTGGCTTTGATCCCTGCTGGTAGTGAGCAAGGAAGAGTCCTTCCACATTTTCATCCCTGTGCCTTCTCCAGAAGTCCTTTCGCAGTTACTTTCATGTATTACAAATACGTGTCTCTGAAATAAGTCACGCAGTTCTCTAATACAGTTTGGTGATTTCCTTGTCTCATCTTACCAACAGTACATCCTCCCGGGATCCGCTAGCATATTATTTGTATGTATTCAAGATCTGGAGCCCTCAGTTTATCAATAATATTGAGAGATAATGGTGCCTTTAGTGTAGCATATCATCCTCTATTTCTTTTTGCTTTGTTCTGTTTAATAACAAGTATCCTGAAAATGTTAGAAATTATTTTAATATTTTAATTGTGGAGATCTCAGCAGTTCAAAGTGATAGCAATTATGCAAAGAATCTCTCAAATAAGAATTTACAGCCTATTTTGTTTGTTTCTCAGGCCTCTGATCCTTCTTTCTGTAGAGGTTGCCATGTGTAAGACCGAGCTTTAATGCATCCATTTCTGTAGCACCTCCCAGTTTATTTAGAAGCCTTTTGCCTGCCCTAGCTTATCCTTATCCGATGATAACCATATGCCAGTGAGTTTAAGCTTATTTTGTAAATATTACTTCTTCTCTCCATGGATATTAATTTCTTTTTCCAAAGACCAGAGTCTTGTCAACTTTTCACCAGAAGCATAGCCAATAACTGATTCTCAGCATTTGAGCTTTTTGTTTCAGACACTTACAAGATAAGGCAGATTCCCAGGAAAATATCTTTAAAAGTTTTGTTACTTATATACATTAACTATACTTTATATGTGGCCCAGGCAAGACAAGGTGTCTTGATGGGTAACTTGACCTGATGATATCTGCTTTTAGCTCTTCTCATAGTAAAACTAAGACTTTCATAGCATCATGGAATCCTTAGACTACAACTTTCATCTCCTGAAGAGAATGGCTCTCACCAGTCTATAGTGAAGATGGAGCTGATCCAGACAGAAAATGTCATATTTCAGAAAAAGAAGTTACAGAAGGAATTCGTGCCAAACCCTGCAAGTCAAGTGTTGCAGAAACCTATTTTGGAGAGGTACTAGGAGCAGCTGGTGCAAGTCTGCTTAGACAGTTCTGTAATAATTGCTTATTTGAAGCAATTAGAAGAAAATTGAAAAGCAAAAGATTCTGTTTGAGTAAAACAAACAAACAAACAAAAATGTAACAGCAACATTACCAAAATTTGCCAGTGTTGTGAGGGCCTCTAAGCATAAAGCTAGGTAGACCAGGTTCCATCCCTACTTGAAATAAAAAGGACTGTGCATTTTGTCTTATTTTCTCCTTATATAGCACTTCACATAAGCCAAGCATCAACAGAATCTTTGTTCACTTTTCACCTGAATTATCTTTCTTATTCAGGGATCAAGTTTCAGAGTCAAAAGAGAATCAATTCCAAACTCTCTTCCCGTTCCTACCCATAGTCAAGTTCTCTGTCCCTTTCTGTACAAGCTAGATTTCAGCTTCCACGTGGTGTGTTTCTACATCTAATTTTGACTTTGGCTCTTTTGTCTGTAAAGAAATTATTGTAGTCATAATTATTCCTCTGATTTGTTATGGAGGTGTAATGTTATTTGGATAACAGAAAAACATTTTGCAAAGCTAATGATCATTTTTTAGTAGACACGTACTTGTTCCTGGGACTGGACTTACAGAGGTTTCTTCAGGCCTGTGCTTTACTGCTGTCATTGCACTTACACAGTTTTTACATGTTGGGTGTCAGATCACTTGAGTATCTTCTACTGTGTAGTCATTGTTATTTCCCCAAGTTAGAAGTGGCTTTTGAAAAGCGTATATTTTAACAAAATAGAAGTGTTAATTTTGTCCCATGCATTCTTATCTTGTTATTGATATGACGGATTTGACAGTGGGGATGACTGTGCTGATACCATATGTGATAAGAGCAATGAGTGCATAGGGAATTAGAATATCTTAACTAGAAAACCAAGATCAAACAGACAAATGATTACTCGTAGATGTGAGAACATAAAAAATAGTTGAAGCTCAGTTAGAAACGGTAGGAGTATGCACATGGTACTCAGAAGAAACAGATCACTCTTTGCTAGATTGATGCTAGTTGTGGTGATTAGTTTACTTAAAAAAAGTGAAAGATATTTCAGCTAGATGTGTCAGTTGATATGAGCGAAGAATGGATGCATTTTGAGAATGACATGCCTGAAATGTACAAGTTGCGATGAGTTTTGTGCAGAAGCACAGATTTACCTAAAAAATATTCAGTATTGTCCAGTGTGTAAATATTCTTTTCAAAAAATCCTTCCAGGACAATATTTCTTCAGAAGCATTTTGGAAGAATTCATTTTGTTTGAATGGGAAGGCTGTTTCATTACAGGCCAGCATTAAGACAGTTGATACAGTAAAATGTGCATCATCTTTGTACATGAGAATGTCATATTTCATACAAGTAAAAGACATTGTCATCAAGCAGTTGGTTATTGCTTTTCTAGCTTGAAACTACATGCGTTTTAATATTATTATATACATACTTACCTACTTGTTCCTTAACTTTTATACATTTTTTTAAAACTAAGTATTTTCAATAGCTTGTTTTAATTTGTTTAGAACTTTACCAATGGTAATGCACAGGTAGACAGGGAAGCTTTCTGTATGGCAATAAGAGGTACTACTGGCACTAGATCCCAGCAGTTTATTTTCTTGGTCACTTAAGCTTAGTAACCAGAACAATCATGCTAGTTTAAACAATATCTTTTATAATGTTGGGATTTTTATTTTTATTTTTTTTATTTTTGTAAACAAACTTTATATTGGTTTTGATTTCTAAAACTGGTTATCAGATATTACTGGTGAATAATTTACAGCCTCTGGGTCTGCCCAAGAACAACTCAGCCTTCATTATTCACTGTTCTGAAGTTATCCTTAAAAGTCACTGCTCACTGAAATGTTGGCATAGCATTTTTTAAAATAAGCATATTTTAAACCAACATGAACATCCTTTAAATTTCTATTCTTTGCAGATGGTTTGAGGCGGAAACAAAATAACACGTATATATTCCTTGAGACTTCCCTTGCCACTTTGTGAATCATAGTTAACTAAGCTCTTTTTTTATTCATTAAATATTACTTATCTGTATTTTTGACCTTCTAAGTCAGTGAAAAAGTATATCTTACTAGAACATGAACTTGTCCATTAGGTAACAATTTTTATTACTTTACATTGCGCTGTAGAGATAAGGCAAATACACTTCCTCTCATGGCCGACTTCTGAGATGGTTGTTTTGAGCCTTGCTTTTATACAGTAGCCTTCTAAGCTACTGCTAAAATCATTTCCTTCCTTTTTTGAACTGAGGGTGCTAGCACTCCAAAATGCATTATCCTTGGATTTTTAAACTAAGCTTGTCATTATTTAAGCTTAACTCAGAACATTTAGGACTGAGGTATGACAATCCTGCACTCTTTGTACTTGATATGCAGAGCACATTAGGATTCCATGTTCATTGCGTCAATCATATGAAAGTGCTAGTAATAGATATGAAGCGTGGAGAAGAATGATTTATGTGCTAATTGCTAATAAAATGTGTGTTTAGTTTACCTGGAGTTCCAGATTAAGTCAGAGGTGTGTACCTCCATGAGATATGAATGAAGCATGTGCCTTGGAGAGGCCATGCAGCCAAGCGGTTTTTCTCCACCTGAAGTCTGCCTGAGTTGTGTGGGCAGAACTGAAGAAATTTGCCCAAGTGAATTCGGCTTAGGTTGTAGCATTCAGAAATCTCATTATGCCCAGCACGTACCAGAGGCATAGCGTCTTCTTGCAGACTGACTGAGTTTGCAGAGAGACTGTGTGTGTGCAGTGAATCTGTTGCTTCCCAAACAGAACAGCTTCCCTCCGAAGAATAGGGTTTTCTGCTTTTCGAGTGTTTGTTTACTTGAAGCTTTTGTTTTAAACTAAACTCTTTTATCACATGATTCTGCAGAAATTGCCTTATTATGGGCAGTCTAGTTAAACATACTCCTCAGTATCTGAACATCTCACAGAGTCAGCCCACAGAAAAGAAGCATGTGGGATAGATGTTCTTTCAGTGAAGCCTTGGAGATCCTCTGTATTATATATATATATATATATATATACATGCATATATATTATATTATTATATATTACAATAGTATATATTATATAATTATATTACTATATATATTTGCATAGGCCTTTACTACCTGAGCTGCTTTGATTTAATGGTGCATTCATGTAAATTATTGATAATCATACTGTTATGTAGGTAGCACATGCTCACCATTTGCACCCAGTATACAGACGAGCGTCAGTTCTTTTTTTTATCAGCTGTATGGAAGAATTTCACTCTTCAGTCAGCCTATAAGGATTTTCACATAATATTTTACTGTCTAGTTTTCATTCTAAGTGCTGCAAGTGAAAAGCAATCAATTTTTTTTTTCTCTGAAGTTAAATTATCATAATTCAGTGTGAACTGGTGAGATTTCACTAAAATTAATCAAAATGGTGTCACAAGTGTGTCATTGCTAATTCTACATTTTTCGTTATACACGGAGGTCACAACTTCACGCTTGACTTTTACCTTGATTCAGGCTTTTCCTTCCTGAAAGTGATTTTGCACAGACTTAGTAGAGTTATCGTACTCTCATAGCTGACAAGATAATGATCTCCACCAAGAAAGCTCTGGTGATTTAAGATATGGCAGAGCCTGCAGCTGAGCCAAAAGAGCTGAGTGTTTTTGGGTGCCCCAAACTCACTGGGGCCAGATCAGTGGTGGAAGTCTTCTGTGGTGCTGCCACTCTGGAGCGTCACAACTCCAGCTGTGGGACCAAAGCAAGAGGTTGCATTTGCTGAGTGCTGCAGTGGAGCACCTGTTTCTGCAGTGCTTCCATAAACACAGCCTTAGTGGGGGCTCAGGCAAAGCCTTTTGCATCATCAGCACTGCATTCAGAACTTCACATGTGAAATTACTTCCCAGGACTGCTTTGGATTGTACCTTTTTCTGATCAGTGGTTCTGAGGCTTTTAGGTAGGTTTTTACCTACTCAGAAAATGCATGCGGAACTGGAAAGGATATTTTTCAAACAATGTATCCATTGTAATAAAGCTGCTTTGTACTTTTCCTTGTATGTGAGGTAGTTAACATAGTTGTGTTGTTTATTTTGTGGGTTACGGTGTAGTTCAGCAGCTATCCTGAATCTGTGTAACATGAATTGTATTTATGGTCAACCTAAGCCAGCTTAAATAAACTTAGCTCAAGTGATGCATGCGTAAATTAGTTTCCTGTTTGTCTGACCTGCCAATAAACAGTCCAAATAAACAGAATAATCGATCACAAGAGACTTCTTCTGTAGCAGTACATCTCTGGTCAAGGAAATGTAAAATAATTTTCTAGTCTCGGTTCCCTCCATAATCAAGTCTATGCATTTAGTGATTCACCTTAATCATTTTTACATTCCACTACAGAAAAAAAAAAAGCAAAAACTGAGGTTAGCTTCATGGAAGGTACAAGAAGAAAATAAGTGAAGCAGTTTTGCAGGTTTGGGAGAGCCTCCTTAATGGATTAGCCATGTGACATGTATTGTTCTTGCACAAAATTGGAGCTGGCCTGCAAATGCAATAATGTTTCTACCTTTATGCTGAACTATTTTTATATTAACTGGCTGTGATATTTCAATCATACACTTATACAGATATCACATTTAATAACTTTTGTTGAGGTATGCTATGATCAAAAATGTGTAATATCTGAAAGATCAACATGCAGTAATACTTTACAGCTTCTTAGTATGCTTCTGCACTTGCAAATCAATTCTTCCTTTTGCAATCACCATAACCTAAAGGGAAACACGATCTACCTGCTCTAGCTAAAAACATTTTCAGAATATGTCCCATTAAGTGTAGCTAACAAAACTGGAAAAACAGTCCATAGTAACAAGCGTTCCTACCATACTAGTTAATTGCAATTTCTAGACTGCTGGTTCAGAAATACTAGAAATACTGTCCCAGATCACTCGAGTAGTTGCTTGAAAATGGTATATAAGTACATCCTGAGCAGTCTAATGCTTCTAGTGGTGTTTTAGCTTGGAGGTACTGCTGCCATTTCTGCCTCTTCTGCTAAACGCTGATGGCACAATAGAAGTAGTTTGTGGAAATGTGGGTGTAATTCAAGCATAGCTGCTGGCTTTTATACAGGAATTCAATTATATGTCCTATATAAACTCAAACAAGACTTGAAACATTTTGTCATCTTGCCTTATTAATATTAGGTTCAATGTTCACTGCTTGTTTAACATTAGAATATCTTATGTCTGTAGAGAAGTGAAATGCAGGAAGTATAGTTATTTGTCCTGTGAGCTTACAAGTTGCAAAATTTAGTCCCAAAAAGATTGGGCTTGAGTACATTTCAACGTTGAAAAGGGGCTTTTCCTCTGTAGTAAAATCAATCATCATCCTTCAATAATCCTTTTATTGGCACAAAGGAAGGATGTGGTGCACCTTATTGAATAAACATTGTAATTCAGCCGTAAATGAAACCATGTCTCCTTGTAACTTGTCTGGTCCTGTTTCATGAGTACAGATATTAAGTACTGTTGGTCATTCAGGGCTTATTTATATGCTTTAAAGTGTTTGCTGAACTCAAATGTAAATTAATTCCAAGTTTTAAAAATTATTGCTTGAGGTTTAAGCACAGTAACATCTTATTAAACTGTCAGGTGGGGTTTTTTTGCAATTTTTTTTTTCAAGCCAAAAGTTCAGATGTGATAAACTACACCTAGGGCTACACATGCTGTCCGGTAGGCCAGCTGGTCACTTCCAGCCATGTTTTGCCAAAATGCTGCTTTGAACCTTTCCAGTATCATTCCCATATTTTTCTCCTCTCCTCTCCTCTCCTCTCCTCTCCTCTCCTCTCCTCTCCTCTCCTCTCCTCTCCTCTCCTCTCCTCTCCTCTCCTCTCCTCTCCTCTCCTCTCCTCTCCTCTCCTCTCCTCTCCTCTCCTCTCCTCTCCTCTCCTCTCCTCTCCTCTCCTCTCCTCTCCTCTCCTCTCCTCTCCTCTCCTCTCCTCTCTTTTTTTAACGCCTCTAACATAATGTCAAACTGTTAAACATAGTAGAATGATTCTGTTTTAAAGAATTTGGTCCATCTCTATTTGGTAGTAAACTGGAGAAACCATCCTTTTCGTTCTTATGTACGTTTGATTTCTCTCTTGATATTGATAGATCATTACAAATTATCTACTGAAGAGTGATTCAAATATTTCAAATTCATCCTAATTAGACAACTATTCATAGTGACATCAGAGGCCTGTGATCTGGGAGATGAATAAGATGATCAGTAGAAGCAATTAGAGCAGTGAGGTTCAGTGGAAGGAGAGGAAAAAAATGGTCTGACCACAGCCCAGCTTGGAGGCTGCAGCCTGGAGATCATTTTTCCAATCCATGGATGCTTGATTAGGTACTGGGGCCGAAATCCAAACATGAGGGAAAACCTGGTGTCTGAGATAGGTTAGGCTTGCTGGTTTTACCTAGGATCAGTTTTGTGGCAGACTTTAATATCAATTTACTGTTTCCCTTTTTTTTTTTTTTTTTTTGTCCTATAAATTAACCATCTTTCTTTCTTTTAACATTTCCATCAACATCAATATTTTGCAAGTTTCCAGAATTGCCTTCCATAGAATCTCAATTTCTCTTGCAAGTGCTTGTTTCAGTAATACCTCAAAGCTCTTCTTTGCCGTGTGCTGTGTCTCTCAGAGCTCTCTCTTCTGACTGTGTCAGCAGTCCTGTAAGCACTGTCTGCTCTCACCTTGCCTACAGCTCTGTGATTGAAGAGGGTACTAGCTTTGCTGGAGTTTTTTAGAAATCCAGCCTCTTTGCAAATGTTCTCCTCTTGACTTTTAAGTCAGTTTTGCTTTAGGATTTCACGGTAGAGAGGATATTGTTATGTAAGGGTCACCACCATTTTATGACAGTTTGTGTTACTAAGATTTTCACACAGATGTGTTAGAGACATATGAGATTGAATTTGTTGTGATTCAGAGCATTGTTTCCATTGAGGGGAAGAACTGAATGTCGCCTTTGAAAGAGAGAGCAAAATAGGGGTAGCATTGTTCTTGCAGTGACAGAGGAAATAAAAATTCTGCTACTCTGGTATGTTCATTGCTACTGAAGTTTACGTGTTGCTGAATTATTTTAGGTATATAGCTTTTGCTGTAACTTTGTCCCAATTGCTCTGCTTGACCACTAAACTCAGCCTCAGGGCTTGTTTTCATAATTCTAATTGTTTTTTTCAGTACATTTAGAGAGAGTTTAAACAGCAGATTTTATTCATCTAAATGTTTGCTTGCCATTCTAGAAACTTGCATAGTTCACTTTATTGTAGTTACTTGTCCTGGGAGGATAGCAAAAGATTGAAATATATTTCATAAAGAAGAGGGGATTTAGCTACAAAATTGTGAATGTAGCAGATTGCAATCTCTCTCTGTCTCATATAAAGTCGTTACCTTTGAAGGCAGATGCTAACTGTTTACCACAGTCAGACGTGATCACTCAGCTCTAAATTAAATCTACCCATAATGGCTAGCATGGAGGTAATCAAATCACTTGCACCATTTGAGCTGATTCCGTCGCCTTTCGTTATCAAAGCTCATTTAAACTGCTTTAAATCTAGAGCTGAACTGATAAAACAGATAAATTTGTGTATCTATGATCACATTTTCCTGCTGTTATGTTTTGTGTTATCTGATCCTAAAGACTGTGTGTTAAATAAAACCCTAAAACTGATGACAATTAATCATATCCCGTGTCTTGTCATCTTAATATTTTTATTAATTAGCCACTATAAGTTTAGTTTTGTTCAACACAGAATAGGTTTCAGGTAACATCGAGAGTCTCTAAGCGATACAGCGCACACAAATTACATTCTGCCCTTAGAAACTGCCCCTTTCCTACTGGATCACAGACAGGAAATAAAAAGTTATTTGCTCATTGCTTTAAAACTGTAGTGACTTTTTCCGCCTAGTGATTCCAATTTAACAGCTGAGAACAACGATTTCTTTGTGCACGGTGTGTAATCTCACATAATTGTAAGGCTTTTCAGTCCAGCTGAGAACAAAAATAGTCAATGCCACACTCCCCCCACCCCACTTTGTATTTTACCTGCTCCATATAGTAAATGTGAAGAAAACAGACTTGCAAGCAAAAATGAAGTGTGCTATTGGTAGAATGCTTATGAAACTCTCGCTTATATGAATTTTATAAAAGCTATAATGACTAGTTCTGTTTTGCTCATCAGCAGCATGAGATTGTTTCTAATCCTCAGACTTGAATTCTGCTGCCCAGATGTGTTTCATTGTGATACCTGCCATCCAGCAGCCGAGGAAATGGCCACTGAAGGCATAATAGCCACTGGGACTTGATTCCTGATTGGTTTTGCTAGCATTTTTAATGCCTTTCTATCTAACTAGTAAACCACTTAAAACTGTCTTACTAAATTGTACTTAAATTGGGCCCACCAAATTGAAACGGAGGTAAAAGGATGTGGTCAAGACTTAAAAACATGATGTGGTACTTACTGTACAAAGTGCAGATGTTCTGCAAAATCCAGTCACCCCAGGGCTTGGGAAAGTGATGACAGGGTGCAGCTTCTTTTCCAGGTGAGTTCAGAACACTTGAATTATTTCAGAATCCATAAAGATGTGTAAAGGGGGAGCAACTGAAAAATGAGATTTTGTGTGCTTTGCTTAAAGATGGCCCATATTTTGAGATGTCGGGATTGAATGCTGAGCCTGCTGAAATGAGCTGTTACTCCCTGCATCTTTAAAGGGTATTTGATTATGTGAAAGGTTAAATTATGCCTTCTAATTTGCATGCGGATTCTGGAAAGTAACTCTGTAGCTTGTAGCTCAGATATCTTTGATTTATGACCATCTTCACCATGTACTCAGAGCGTGTGCTGTTGCTCATAGTAACGAGGGACTGCTGACAGTATCTGTGACTATTAGCCAGAGTCAGTACTGACCGCAGACAGGCAGGTAGAATGGATGAATGAGTTTCAGTCAGTGACGGCTCTTCATGTCTATCTGTGGCAACCACACTACAAAAAGGGAGTGTTACACTTAAAGATCTGTGCAAAATTTACCTTCAGATGTCTTCTTATTAGTAGTGATGAATAAAAAAAAAAAAAAAATTGTGCCAGCTAATTTTTAGTTCTAGCTTATCAGGTAGACTAATAATAAAGCAAGTACATTTTGCATTGGAATAGTATCATGGAAAGCAGCATGAATTGTGCCATTTTTCAAATTGCTTTGTAGGCTCTACAGCAAGAAGTGCAAAATTCACCAGCTGGGTCCCAGTAATTGAGCCTGACTGTATCTGAGCTCCCTATGGTGGAGTTCTCCCACTAAAAAAAGTTGCATGCATCCTCCTAAGGTTATTTGCCACTGTCAGCTGAGCCACCTGGGTCTTTCTGCTTTTGGCAAACAGACATTCATTGGGTTTTCATTAGGGGAAAAAAATTTACATGGCAAATGAATAAAACTGTAAACTACTTTTTACTCCAGCCCTTCTAAAAGTCAACATAACCCAACACAACTGACTTTGAATTGTTGGGTAATTTTTTGTGCTACAAATGTTTCTACTGTCAATCATTTACTCTTAATGGAAGCAGTAGAAAGTGACTGATATCAAAACAAGGCGGATAACAGTGATCACCTACTTTTTTTTCTTCTTTTTTTTTTTTTTTTTGCCCTTTTCTTTGGTGCTGGTTGTCTAACTAGTGCTACTTGGCATAAAGGAAGTCAGCTCTTGTCAGCAGATACTGTAAGCGTTGCCAAGTTTAGTCGTCTGTGGCTTAGAAATAGAAAATGGCAAAGTTTGAGCTACCCCAGCATAAAGATAACCTCAGTTCTGAATACCCTAAACCCTGAGTGGAAATAGGGAAATTCTAAAACCATAATGAAGAGATTATAAAAGACAAAAATAATCACGGGAGGCAATGCAAGAAAGATAGAGCCGAGAAAGTAGAGAAATGAATGTCTAAAGCTTTTCCTCCCCTAGACCTGCAAGACATGAGGTCCTCTAAGTACACTGGAAGCACTGTCATGCCTGTGCTCTGCTTGAGAGCCATAATGTGTCAGCCTTTGATTGGCTTGAATGAATAACCCCTGTGGAGTTAGTTTGGAGCTTCGCATGCAACTTTGTTTTGAAAGAGGCTTTGCCTTTGCATCTTCTGTCTGAGGGACTTGCCATTTTGTGCGGTGTTTAAAATACAGCTAATATCAGTGATGAAAATGAGAAGAAAAAAACCAGGGATATGTGTGTCTGCTGTTCCTGAAAAATTGTTATACTTTCAGCACTTCATTATTTTCTGCTAAAAAGCACTTCTGCATTCATTCTCTTTCTTCTTCTGGAAAATGAACAGAGGGAATAGGAAGACAAGCAATTGTAAAGGGAGTTTTTAGTTGTGTAAGTACATAACACAAATTAGGTTTCCCCTCCCCTGCTCCTTCTGGATATCTGCCAATTAATAATTTGAATTAACAGGAAGCCGGAAGGTTGAGTGTATGACGAAATTCAATCAACCTTGAATTCAAAGTCAGGGTCGGTTTTCTATTGTTGTGATGATGATACATCTCAAAGTGAAGATGGTGGTGGTTTATATCCTTTGATAAGTTTAGGACTGTCATCTTGTTTTTCATCTCATTTTTTCTATACATTTTGTTCAATTAATTACCACAAAATACTGGTGAGGTGAGGTATACATCCTACTGGTATAGGATATATATGTGTGTGTGTGTGTGTGTGTGTGTGTGTGTGTGTGTAAATATATAAATATCCTATATATATACATTTACAGTGGGCTGTAAGTAAAAAGATGAAATTTCCCAAGTCTGCAGAGTTGGAATTGAGAGTCAAATGTAATCCTCAGGAATCAGTCTTCAGCTGAAATAATTAGTTTATTTCATTATTTGGAGTTACAAACCATACTTCACCAGCACTACATGGAGCAAGCTCAAAATATTTTTTTTTTCTTAATTTTATTGTTCAGATGATGGTTTTATTTAAAAGCATGTTTTGGCTCCAAAGAAATGCAGTAATTTTTGGTACTAAAGGCTTGTTTGTCTCTCTGGCACAAAGGCGGCATAAGGATTACACAAGATGAAACATAAGACTTCACAACAAGGGATTTCATCCCTGGATAATATGTTTTTCTCCAGGGGTGCAGGTGGTTGTTTCTAAATATTGGAATAGTTCTGAGGTTTTAAGGAAAGGGGGGTTGTGTAAGATATGAAAACAAATCTGTGTCTTTTAATACATGTTTTTAAGCTAACACAAGCAGACTTTAACAATTTGTAATTAATCACTGGATTTACCACAGACTCCATTTATCATCCAACTCACTTTTAAGCATGGTCAAATTATGTTACTTAAGCTTACAGCCAGGGAGAGATTATACAACATCAGTAAAATTCTTACAAAAAAGACATGTTTTCTCCTTAGCAAAGTAGAGAAAGATAATTTGTCGTGCATAGCCCCTTTTAACATACCACACAGTTTTTCACTGATTATAAGACAGGGGTTACCTCTGCACTGTGTTCAGATGTGTGCAGAGGCCATTCTGCTGCAGACATGCAGCCCTGGGTTGTGCATGGGCATTAGCAGTGCATCTCCTTGTGGACGTAGCAGCTCCACATCGCCTCAGACTGGCTGGCTGGAGCTGACTGAGCACCTCAGTTCAGCTGTAAATCACGCTCACAAAACAGAATCAGACTTCAGTGCCAGGCATCCTGATTTTCAGCTACTAGTTTTTATCACTGCTACTCCACATGAAAAGGTACCACCAAATGCAGCACTCAGCAGCTGAGGCATGACCCAGGGCCCTGGGCTGCTTATCCACTAGAGACAGGGGTGTGGGAACGGTCATGGCAGCACTTACTGTGACCGTGGGGCTGATGGAGCTCTGATGCTGCACAGTTCAGTTATCCAAATGTGGCATTTCTTGTTTTAATTTCTTCAGGAGTGCTTATTCTACTTAGTTTTGAGGTTGGAGAGGTTAGTATGTGACTGTACTGAGCACCAGACTTGTTTTTTAGAACTTGAGAGTTTTGAAGGCAAGAAAGTAAGGTGTCAATTCTCATCCAAGGCATAGATCAAGGGGGTTAATACTGGAGAGAGCAGTTTGATTTTTGCTGTAACTACAGTATACTAAGATCATAAAATTCTTCCATGTGAGTGCGAAAAGGCATGTTGCGTCCTTTGTTGTGTGTCATGTGGCTTTATGCAGACTGGGACTTCTTCCTTATATTTGCAGCTCCACAAAATGTTCCTTACCTTGTATATATAAACTGCTTAGTACCAACATGCCACCCATCATCATGGTCAACAACTTCTCTTTAAGCTGTGATAAGTTTATATAAAACCCCATACTGGAGTGGAATATGAAAATCAGTCCAGCAAGTGCCTAGAATAGTTGTCATAGAGAAACTATTGCGTGCTCTATCAGCTGCAAGTCCAAGTCTGGAAGCCTTTTCTGTCGTATGTCAATATCATGCATTGATGCGTGGTTTGGTTTCAGTTATGGCCTTGAGCTACACAATAATGAGCCAAAAAGGGCAATGGAAGCACCAGGGACACTTTTCAAATTCTTCCCCTGTAGCTAATATTCTTGTGCAAATAAACAGTCGTGTTTGCTTTTGTAAAATGGGTTCCACCTTTATTGTGGTCTCCTGAGCGACAGTCACTCTTTGCTATGCTTATGGTCTCGGTAGTGCAAAAGGAGCCTTCAAAAGCTGTAAGCATCGCAACTGCCTCAGAAGTGTTGGTTTAGTGCATGATCTAAAACCATCTGTATCCATTGTACGTGAATTTACAGGCTGCAGATTACCCATTTAGTAAAGCAACAATGTATAAGGATAACTAATTATCCCCAGAAGAATAATCCCCAGTAAGTGTGGCGTTTTTTCTCTTTGCTTTTCTAGACAGAGTTTGTTGTTAGGTTTCAATTGCAGTGTTCATAATGTGAGGCCAAAATGCTTGAATCTTAAAAATCCAGATATTTTTTTCTGTTATCTCCAAGACCGGGTGAAGACAGCCTCAAGGGATTCTGCTGGAGGAGTTCAGGGCATGCTTCCTTGCTACGTAGCAAGGCTGAATATCAATAGTATCTCCAATATAATTTCAGAAATGGGTAATATTGCTGAGTGTTTGCTGTCAAAATACGGAACTGGGGTCAAAAGTAGCAATCAACTCCTGAATGCAAAGTGCTTGTCACATTTCCCTTTGGAAGCAGCAGATAACTGGAATGAACAGAAATTGAAGACAGTGTATTTTTTATGACACAAATTGAACTCCTGCCAATGACAAATGCCAAGGTACGTTGTGAAAATAAAATGATGTAGTGCTAGCTAAAGTGCATGACATAACTATGAATAGATGCACCCATGTGCACAACACAGCTCCTACCTTTCTTTACTTGGACAGAACAGTTTCACATTTACCAAGGTCACCAAAGTGGAAGCTCATGTCATGCATGAAAGTATATAAGGACCATCTGGGAACTATAAAAATATCCTGTCCTGACTAGATGATTTGTTTGGTGACTAAGGATTGATATGCTCATTCAGGAAATGGCAAAACAATGTCAAACTTGTTGGGAAATTACCAGGCTCCATTTCATCCTTGGGAATGGCCTGGTATCTTGTGGAACTAAATCCTCAACAAGACTTTGGACCTCTTGGCTTCTATATGTCTTGAAAGGGGTCTACGCGGTCCGAAGTGCTTTGGTACACACAGTGAAAATCTTAAAATATTTACAAGAATCTCAACATTTCAGGTTTTCTCATTCTGGAACAGACTGCGAGTGATAGTAGAACTTAGCTCTAATGTATACAATTAAGTTTTTAGAAGAAGTGATAGGAATACCACCTTCTGCCACATGCCAGTCAGCTTTATTCAGCTATTTTGCAAGCGGTTAGTGTTATGAGCTTGTTTGAACATGGTTTACAAAGTAAGACTGGAATTTTCTGGTTGTCTTGCAGGAATGCAGGACAATGGACTTAAATACAGATAACTTGAACCTGATCCCTGATGTTTGGGTGTTTTTTTTCGAAGCCCAGTCTAGAAAGATTCATAAACTAGCAGAAATACCCATAAATAGCAAAACTCAATTGCAAATTTTCCATGCAGGAGAAAAAAAGGTATTAAAGGCTGTTTTTTTGACAAGCGTTTCCATATAATAGGTGATACACTGGCAGCTTTTGAGCACAACTTTAATGAGGTATCACACCTGGAATGACTTCTCTTGAAGTCCTTAAACTGAGCACTGTAAGCTGTAACAAATCAGTCTCAGAATGCTGTTAATGGATTTGCTAGATAAATGTGCTGAGGTTCTCAAGCTACATCAAACAGTCCAGGCACTATTTTAGAAGCTGTTAGTTTGTGAGTCCTCAAGTGGCTCGTGCCATTTCAACCTGTGTTACCTGCCAGAACAGTGATGTGTCCAGGTAGCAGTCTTATGTGCCACATTAATTCAGTAAAATCTAATTATATGTATGTTATCTTTCAAACTTATGGTTGAACTTGGACTGAGATCAGAGTGGTTTGGGCAGCAGGCCCAGGCCACTGTCTGCAGTGTAAGCAGTAGCAAATCTTGTTTGTATATTGTTCCCTGTCACCACTACCCCGCTTGGTCAGCCAGTTAGCTTGTTCTGGATTCAGCCAAAATCCTAATATATGGGAAACAGGAGCGGTGGGGGACTTTAGGGGGAGCTTGATTTCCAAATTAACACAAGGTTTGAGATGTATTCACGACTATTTGGTCTCCTTCATGCTGGTTTTTTGGTTGGGTTTTTTTTCCTGTATAATATTTGGAGGAGGGGAAAATTAGGTTTTGTTTTCAGTGTGGGAGTGTAGCATGGATGTTTCTGGAAATGGTGAACTTTTGGAACTTAGGCCGGAGACAGAAGCAGTTGTCCAATTTTTCTGTTTTATAGCCTCACCTGTAACCAAAGTAAGTGATGTTTCTTAGATACCATTAGAGGGTGGAATTAAACAGCAAGAATTAAATAGGAAACCATTTCTTTGCTCTCAGAATCACACCTCCCTTCACCTGGCTCACCCACCCATTGCTCCTCTCACAAGACTTTTTCTCCTTGACCTCAGGTTCTGCTTGCTCTGTCAGCTTCCTGCTCCTTCACTGTGCCTGTGTCTCTGCCATTTTATTGATGCTTTTCTTCCACACCCCACAAGTGCACACACACTCCTGCCAATCTCTCACTGCAATTTGCTGCCAGTCCCATGAGAAACTGCTGAAGCCCTGCAGCTCAAACTCTGCTTGGATCTTGCTGTGTACAAAGTTTATGATGCCTCTCCTCCGGTTCACCTGTCTGCTTCCATAAAGAAGCTCAAAGACTGGTGTTATGTTTGCAGAATGCTTATGTCGTAAGGATTGCTGGAAGTCTCGTAACAGCCATTCATATGCAGTGACATCATTGGCAGGCTGTATTATGCTATAACTTACTCTTCTGAGGTAGAACTAGTAAGATTGTGGTTAACATAGCTTTTTAAGAATCAGCAGAAATGATTTTGTGCTTATTACAGCTGAAATGAATGCAGAGGTTAGAGATTTTAATTTTTGAAACATTTGCTTTGCGTTTATGTTCATCACCGACGCATTGTGTTCCCTCACTTGGAAAAAGAAGGGATACGGTAACTTGTGGACAAAATGGTTTAACCATTGCTGACATCTAGTAAGAACCTGAGAGATTCTGTGTTACACCAAAACCTACACAGAAGCATCTAAGATGTATTAGTTCGTGTTTTAAGAGTGCTTTGAAAATACAGAGCAATAAAAAGTCCTTAATGGGTGGTAGTTAGCTTCTTAGGATATACATCTCTTTACATAAGAATTGGAATCTGACTATGCACAGCACTGTGTTTTTTTACACTAATGTTATCATTATTGGTTGGGTAAAGCAACCCCATGTTGTAATTAAAAGTACTTTTCTGCTCTTTGTACTATAAGCCTTCCAAAAAGCATGCATATTTTATTATTTAATAAGAACTTTCTCTTTGATATTGAGATGTGCTTAATTTATTACCCAAAAAAAGTTGCTTGGTTCTAGTTATAGGAGAATAAGTTCTGTATGGATGTGCCCTTGTCAGGTCTTAAAATAAGGAAGCTGAGACTTGAAGTTAGAAAAGAGGAAATTATAAAAGACTTGCACATAGATCTAGATATAAAATATCACCAGCCAAAAAATAAAATTCATTACAAAATATCTTATTTTCTTTTACTCAAAAGGTACAAAATGCTGTTATATAATGGCAGTAGTAAGAACAGTAAATTTGGACAAACCTTTCCCTCTCTTATAACTTTATTTCACAAGATATTTGATGGAAAGCAGGCTCATCTCCATCAATATAGTGGGGGAAAGGGGGAATGTCATTTGGACCTGTGAGATTGTAAGCACTCCTAAACACTGAGTTAAATTTTATGGCACCTGTTAGTAAAGGAGAGAAAGGAAGAATTTTTTGTATCATCCCTGAAAATCTTATGATAAATCTTTGTTTCCTTCCTAGGCGGTGCAATTTAGAACATCCATGTTCTAAAGCTCCAGGTCAGCTCTGTGCAAGTTTGTAATGAATTAAAACTGAAGTGATGGCTCTTCACCGACACACTTTGATTACCTCTGTAGTACCAAAATATTGTTCAGCGACAGCTGAAAAGGCTTTTAAAAGTACTTCCTCAAAACCCTGCATTTTAAATGCATTATTGACAAGAAAAAGTTTTGTTGCTTTTCTGTATTTGATTCCAATCTCAGGGATTGACCACACATTAAGCAGTGTGTTCATATGTGTTTCTGTTGTTCAGAGTAGTTGACTAAATATTAGCTGTTCAGTAAATTTCTGCAGTGTTGTAATTAAATTTGGTTAAGGTAAAATACATACAAACAAACAACTGTGCTGTTTAAGGCTGTTCTTAATTGACAGAAAACAAATGAGAGAGGAAATAAAAATCATCTATTTCTGTTGGGGAAAATCAGAAGACTTTGTTTTCTTTTCAAGAATTCCCCAAACCAAATAAGTCTCATAATTGAATGCTTCAGGGGAAAAGCCTTAACTCATCAAAGTAATAAAAGCAAGGTTGTTAATAAATGCAGCTAAAAGGCATTAAAGGTCACATAGTCTAAATGTTCAGGAATAAACTGCTGATAAAAAGTAACATGAAGAGATGCAGAGATGTTTCAGAACCTTGGCTATAATTATTTTTCACTGTTGGAAAGAAATAATATTCTCTCCTCTCTGGAGATAGGTGTCAGCAGAGCTGTGCACAGAAGTGAAACCAGTTCAATAGTGCATCAGCCTTGTAACCCTGATTCACATCACCTTCCACAGCCTGCTGCTGCCCCTTGCTTCAGCATCAGGATGCGTCTGTGTCCCCTTACATGAGAAGACGCTAAGCTCCTGTCACCTTAGTGTGAAGCAAAGTTAATGCAATAATAATATTTGATAATTTGATAACAGGCTTCCAACAAAGCTGTGCAGAGCCATATACAAGTAGTATTTCGGGAGAAAATTTTTTTTAGTCAAATTCTTGTGGGTTTTCACTGTGGTAGAAAAGGCATTTTGCCATCAGAGCAACCTGCCTGCCAAACGTCAGGTCCCTGTTCCAAAGTGTGGAAGCACTAGAGATCCTCATTGAAACAGCTGTATAAATATCAGTAATGCCGTACTTTCCCCAACTGCGCTCTGAAATGATAGAACTGTTTTTCCTTATGCCTTCCAGAAAAAAAAACTTAGCCTGAGGCAGACACTCACCATGGAGCTTTGCAGTCCAAACAGTTAAAATGTACTCAAATTATAAGTGAAAATGTAAGCTTATAATGTGTCATACTTAAATATAGGTGTTGATATCTGCTCCTTGCATAATATTACAAAGCATCATGAGTTTCTGTAGAAAAAAAAGAGACCAAAATTATCTTTCCATAATAAAGAAATGTAAAACATATGTCAAGAAAAAATAATTGGGAGGAGTAAACAATACATGAACACTCACACTTGTTATGTATGTTTTCATTGATAGTGAGAAGTTAAAGTTTTCTTTGTTCATTATTCAGCTGTGGTATGTCTATATTAAGTAGAGAGTCATTTAAAAGGAGATACTGATCCCTGTTTCCCAGTCCTTCATGCTCAAGACTCTCACATTCTTTTCTCCTCAGAGTTTTCATTTCAGCAGCCTGTAACCAGGTGCAAAGTGCGCTCTCCTGGGAGCTGGAAAATGCAGGTTTGAACCTGCTAATTCTTAATGAACACTTCAGTCTTTTGTCTCTTCAATCTCTAATACCAGTTCCACTGCCACCTTTTCCCTTTTCTTCCTTCCTTCCTTCCTTCCTTCCTTCCTTCCTTCCTTCCTTCCTTCCTTCCTTCCTCTCTCTCTTCCTCTCTCTTTTTCTCTCTTTCTCTCTTTCTGTCTTTCTCTCTCTCTCTTTCTCTCTTTCTCTCTCTTTTTCTGTTTTCAAACGAAGATAATTAGTCAGTTCTCTACAGCCAAAGATACAAATTGGAGCCTAGATTTGGAGGAGAAATTTGAAGCAATGAATCCCAGTCTCAGACAACTGTCTAATCCGTAGCTGCAGGAAAATACATAAATCTTTGAAACGGGCACATAACTTTCCCCATTCCTTGTAGAGGGAATTCAATAGCTAAATAGCATGTGAGAATTACATTCCAGGAGCTGGATGGCTAAAATACTCACTTGGTTATTACATCCTTAGAAGATCTAGTGATCACGATAGTACTGAGTATTACCCTGTCTACCTTCCTGCATGTCTTTTCCAGATATATTTTTTTTCCATATAAATTAGTAAAGATGGTAGTAAGACTGTTCCAATTTGGAAAAAGACTTTTACTTTCAATTATTTGACTGTTGATGTTCATTTTAAAGCCCTATATAGACTTTGTAACTTTATGAAACAACTGTAATACCTCTTTGTGTGAGCAATAAGAAATAATTCTGGTGTGTATGAGCATGAGCATAGCCACTGAAGGGAAGGGGTGATCCTCATGTACACGACTCTCATCAGACCACATCTAGTTACATATCTAGTTTGAGGCCCCAACAAAGACAGGTATGGGCAAAACAGAAGTTTTATAGATGACTGTGGTGTGTCCCCCGGGGTTGGGACTGGAACACTTGCCCCATGAGGTGAGTCTGGGCTGGGTCAGCCTGGAGAAGGGACAGCTTCAGGGACAGCCCCCCAGCACCTATGAGGCATCATCGAGGAGGTGGAAGTGGTCTCTTTGTAGTGGTGCAGGATGCAAGGTGGAGAAGAGACAAAAGTTGATGCAGGACAAGTTCAGGTTGGGTATAAAGAGAAACTGTTTTCCTGTGACGACAGTGAAGCAGAGGAGCAGGTAATTTGGGGAGGCTGTGCCACTTATATCCTTTGAGGGTTTCAGTCTCTGGATGGATGAAGCCCTGAGCAGCCTGCTCTTACCCCAGACCTGGACCTACTTTGATTTGGAGAGTGGACTATATACCTCCTGAGGTACCTTTGAGCCTCTTATCCTCAAGCCTTAAGGCGCCCAGAATCCTACTGATGTTCACAGGCTTTCAGAACATTTTTGTAGTAGTAAACATGACTGACATAGATGTCAACCTTTATGATTACCTCTGGCTTCCAGAGTGTCTCTCTTGAAGGAGAGGCCAAAAATACAGGAACATTTTGTTCTCTGATGAAATAATTCTTCTCTAGGCATTAAAAACTTCAAAAGCTTCTCAAACCTTATATATGTGGTTTTAAGTCATCGCTTCTCTCTGTGTTGATTTTTTTTTTTTTAAGCCTGGGACTGCTATTTTATTCGATCTGCTCTAACTAGCAATTGTGTCATAATAGATTGAAATCCTTCTTAAGAAGCATTCAACTGATCTTTTTTTATGAAAAAACTTACTTAGGTTATATCATATGTGTCTCTAAGTCCCCAAGGATTTTGAATTTATCTTAGTTTCTAGGTTGTTTGGCTTTAAAAATAAATAAATAAATAAGTAAATAAAAACAGGTTGAAAAGCTTCCCATGGCATCTTTTAATCTATAGAATTTGCTGCTTATATTAGGGCTGCATAGAACTTCACAGTACTGCCTCCATAAATTTATCTTGCTATGTTCTGTATTCATCATCTGTCTGGAAATAACAAAAAAAGCTAGTCAGGGCATGCAAATCAGTGTTAAAAAGAAGCAGAGTATATAAAAAGCAACCTTACAGTGCTGCTGCTTGTGTCTCCTGCTATCCTTAGACTGGAGGAAACAACCAAACACGACTGAGATGTACATTGTGTGTACACCTCCATACGGGGCCAATAATGTCTTTATAAAAATGGGTAGATACGCACTATTTGAAGAGGAGAGGAACGGAGTATTCCTCCCGTGGTCTTACCAGCAAGGCAGAAAGCCAGAAAACATAAAGTGACAGAGCCTGTCTGACTCCAATGGGTAATAACAGCGTACGAAGGAAGAGGGATTGATGAAAAAACAGATAGTGTGTGAGATAGTGTTGTGCAATCTGGATTATGCTACTGGATATGCTGTGCCAGATCTTCTCTCCCCTCTTTGTGATCTGTATATAGATAATTCAGAGGAAAGGTTGGGGGGGGGGGGAGGGCGAGAGGGGAAGCAGAAAAAAAACCCACCAGTATCTTAATTTGTGCTTGAGATGGTTTTTCAGACTGAGTTTACTCAATCTGAATTTTTTGTATTGACTTTTTAATAGGAAGCTTCTATATTAAATATCTAGCAATATAAATGCAAAAAAAAAAAAAAAATTAGTAAGGTTTCAGTTTGTGGGTTGCACAGAAGTGTCTGCAGGCATCCTTTTACAGCAATTTGTGTCTCACTGCCCTTCTTTCTCCCTCTTCCACCTTTAGGGAAGAAAAATAAAAAATAACATCGTACCTTCTTGAAAGAGGAGGCGTTAGGAAAGCACTTAATGACTTGTCTCCAAAGCTCAAGTCATTGTAAGCCAGAGTAAATTGAGTGAAGCTTGTGCTAAACAAACAAACAAACAAACAAACAAACAATTTCCAAAAGAGCTAAATGTTGAGGTATAAGTACACTGCAATGAAATATCCTGAATGCATATATTTATGTTTCTGTTGTTCTGTTGCACAATACTATCTAATGTTTGTCCTTACAGCATTTAGCATTGACATTCTCTCTTAGGATTATTCAAGAGAAAACATTAACTATTCATAGCTATCATTAATATGTTTATAAATAGTTTATAAGAGGATCTACCATAATCAAAGTTTAAAATAGTGTCCATTAAAATTCTTTGTCTCCGTGTATTCTATAATTTACAAAATATTTGTTTTAGGGGCTGAAATTTTCCAATGCTGTGAGCCTGAAAAATATTTTTTGCCCTTTAGCTCAGAATGTAATCCTTTCAGCTATTCTGGAACTATAGACGAATGGGAAAAATTCTTTTTCCCTTAGTGTAATAATAATAACAATAATTTCAAAAAATGAAGAAAATCCTCAGCCGCACTTTTAACAATACTACAGGGAAAACAAGGTTGAAATATGTGGTAAGATGTATGGCCTTTGCTTGCTCTGAGGAAAAAAAAAAAAAAATGAAATTATAAATGATGGAAAAATAACATCAAATTGTTCCCAGTAACATCTGTAAAGCCTATTAGCTGAAAGTAATAAAATCCCACCCCTTTAACAATGTCACTGCCCAGTCCCTCTGCCTGAGGCCATCAGGCCTTGAATGTGCTAGGCTGGGCTTCCTCCCCCAGCCCTTCCCTAGACCTCTTCACATCCTTCCCTTAGCTCTTGTTCACTTGACCTCAGTTGATGAATCGTAGAATCATGGAATTGCTCAGGTTGGAAAAGACCTTAAAGATCATCAAGTCCAACCACAACCTAACCATCGTACATACTTGTGGCTGCCCTCTTTGCACTTGTTATGAGCAGACCTGGTGACAACTGTCCAGCAGTCTACTGCTCTGCTGATCCACAGCCATGTGGGGATAGCCTGCAAAACTTGAAGCTTTCTAGTCCAGCACAGACTCCTACTGGTTTATGTCATCCTGTACATAGGGTTTGCTAAGTCCAAGGGTTGGTCTTGTAATTCCAGTAGAAGGTGTTATTGTAAAGCAGCACCAGAATTGCTTCCCTATTTAAATTGTTTCTAATGCTTAGGACTAATGAAGTCTTAAAACGTACTGAAACAACGCAGTGCAAATGGACGTGGAATTGAAACACAGATATCACTTGTGGGAGAGAAGTAAAACCAGAATGTGCAGGTATCTGGACATCCTGTTGTTAGTGTTAGCGCCGCGGTCTGTCCATGGCTCTGAGCATGTTTCCTTCATGCTGGAGGCCTGGAACAAAGATAAGAAGTAAAGAGACTGAGCTCGTGGGTATGAAAGAACTGCAACCTTCTTTATGTTGCCTTTGCTGTGTGTCACCTCCCTGGTCCTGCAGTGTTGATGTGCCATAAGATGTGCCAGGCCTGTCTGTTGTCATATGCTGAGTAGCGAAGGACCCAGTAGCTGTAGTTGGCACTAATACCATTCCAGCTGGTAAGCTGCTAGCATTGTGGTTTTTAAAGCAAGGATTCACCTTTGGACTGTTAAAGGAAGCAGTTTATATAAGAGGTGGTGCAAAAGGCACATGTAGATGTTTTATCCCTACCTTGCTCTTCAGAAATAAGGAGAACATGCAAGGTGCAGCTTGATCTTATAGCCCAGTTAAAATGTTCAGATGTGCTAGAAAAAATCAGGATTTGGGCCCCTGCTCCCAGAGCTGCACCATTTTAAATGGTAAAGTTGCTGGATAAAAATCAGATACCTTACTTAAGGCAGAGGAAGCCTCATTCAGCTACTCCATCTTTCGGGAAAGTCAAATCTGTCCTTTCAGGCACATAGGTCTTGTGTTCTTTGCCTCATTTAAAAATAAAATAAACAAAACAGACATTGTGCCTGCTGATCCCAGCTGCCCTTACAGCAGGTGGCTCTGGAACATTATGGAGGCCCTTGTTACCAGTCCCAGCCCTGTGGTGTCACCTCAAAGGCGCGTGTTTTATCTGCTCGTGCGTGGCCTGCCTCATCACAGTTGGGTGCTTGTTTGCATCCATACTTAAAGGCAAGTTTAGGACTCAGATACCCCAAATTGACATTTTAGTGTACTTTTTTTAGGTATTAGAGAAGTTCTTGGCAGCTGAAAAAGAAACTGTCCTTTTTTTAAATATGTGAGGGGAATTTTGTTCTAAAAATTAATTTGTGTCATTTTAGTCACATCTGAAGGTACAGAAAGAAAATGAAACAGGTACAACCAGTTCGGGCAAGGACTCTTCCCATCATACTCCTTTTCACTTAGTACTCTGTGAATGTACTGCTGAAAATTGAAATCTCAGTCTTTGCATTTTTCTCCTTTTTTTTTTTTTTTGCTGAGATATGAATAAGAATTCAGGTAAATCTGGTGGAAAGCAGAATTCGAGATACTATTAACAGACTGTTCCACTTTCCAAAAATCAAGAAAAGCAAATATCTGTAATCGTGTAGAGTAATTAATTGTGTAATTTTTTTTTAAGGTTTTAGTCTTCATTACCTGTTTTGAACATGTAGCACAATTAGTAGGATTTAAAACTAATTTCTGGTTGCATTACATACAGGGGACTGCACATACACACAATTAAACGTACAGCTCATTGATCACATACTTTAGTCTAATTGACTTGACGTGAATGGACACATCCTCCAGTTTGTCCAGATTACAGTTCTTTGCTCTTATGAGAAAGAAAATATTAGTTCTTTTTCCTGGCAGGATCCCCAAGTGACTGAAGTTGTTGAAGAATGATGAGATGTCTTGAATCTCAAACACCGATCATGTGTTTTTATTTCTTAAGCCTCTGTAATTCCCTCTTAAACAAAATAAAAACCATTATATTTCATGTCATTTCATTTGCAAGGTTGAGAACTAACAACCGTTTCTCTCCCCACAATCTTATTTTTGGCTTCCCCAAGCTTTCCATATAATATACTATTGTAAACATCAATTTTATTGAGAAAGAGGAAAAAAAAATATTGAAATTGCCTCTTCTTAGAACTAAGCTATAAAAGAGGTATAACACAATTGTGCTAATTAAGAAGAGCAGTTGGTTTTGTTTGCTTTTTTTCCCCTTAGCCAAGTGCCAAAAAGGAAAAATCAATACAGGAAAAACCATTTTGCTCTACGGCAAAAGGAGCTGGAAAAGATCCACTCTTAGAAGTGAAATGCTGGAGGCTGATGTAATTAAGTGAAGCGGCTGAGAACTGAAAAATAACTTGATCAAACTAGACTATATAAGCATGAAAGACCTGATGCACAATTCTTAGTCTTTTGATAGAGGAATGGAGTTCGCTGGGAATTTGGTGATGAAAGGCCTGTCTTCTGTTGTCAGTTATTTTGTGCTGAAAATTGTTGGTTAATTGAAAAATGGTTGAATAGCGTTTAGAAACTGCTGGAATATCTTTGTTGTTTTGGGGGTTTTTTTTGTTGTTGTTGTTTTTAATAAATAGGTACAGTTTTGATTCCAGACGGCTTTTCAGTTTGACATGTAATTTATAATCTGAAGAAAAGTTATTTTAATGCTGAAATAAAACGTTCTGCAGTCGACCAAAATGTTTAATTGGCCAACTTTTTTTTATTAGTATATTTGTATTAGGTTTGATTTAGATTTAAATATATATATATATATATATAATGGATCATCTATAATTCTGTTTAATTCCTTTTTTTCCAGGGCAGGGCAATCATTTTGTTAATTTACTTGCAGATTTTTAAAAGGATAAATACAGTAGGCACAGTTATGCTTTGAAATAAGAGACTTGTTTGTTCCAGTGCACATCTGTATAAGTACAGCGTGGTATACTGACCTTACTGGACAAAGTTTTTATTTCATTTTGATGGACACTTTTATTCAGATGAAAATTCCATTTTTGTCAGATTAGCTCACACAACGTCTGATTCAACAAGAGTGACCTCTTCAAGACAGAACTGCATTTCATTAATCATTACCACATGCATGTAATTGTCATTCCTCTACTCTCTTCACTTGGCACCAGATTTTGCGCTCTGATATGGTTGAATTCCGTGATTAATTGTAGGAGATATCCAAACATGTCAGGATTCAAGCTAGACCTTGTTTTTTATCAGTACCATTTTTTCTGAAGGTCTGAGATAGATGCAGTTGTTTCTTCTCGTTCTATATAAGAATGTGATCTTCAGGCAGCAGTGTGAATGGGGATGAGCTGGAACTTCCTGCATCTGTTTTGGTTTAGTGTGGCCATTTTAAAATCAACACAAGGTCAATGTAAATAAATAGACTTGAAAAAAGAAGAGGAAGAGCCCGCCAGAACATTTGGCCATTCGGGTTTTCTGGCAAGCTTGTTGTCTTTTCTCTCTGAGGTCCGTGCTTTTACTTAGCTGCTGTAAATGTCAACAGCATTGCTCGGTGTTGCATTTATGAAGAAGATCCAACAATATTAAATGTAAGTGATGCAAAGACATCTGTGATCACCCATGAAAGATCCTCAGAGAGTTTTGAATTGCCTCATTTTTGTTGTTGAATAATCAGTGACCCATGGTGGACATTTGGAATGAGGATAGTTAATTATTCGACTCCTCATTAAGAAAGGCCACGGAGATGGTGCAGCTTACTGTCAATAGGACTTGATTTGGATTTTTAAGTGCCTGATCTGTAGAAGGAACAATGTTCTTCCTTCAGGTTGTGTTTTTTTAAGGAAGGTGATGTCAAGTTCAGGCCTTGGAGAGGAGGAGCCTGGAAGTCATGCACACGCAAGCTGCACTGTGAACAGGGCTGCCTGTTGTTTTGATGTCTAGCACAGGTGGAGTTGTCCTGTGTGTTCTGCAGCTGGTCATCAACAGGAATGAAACTGTATCACTCCCATGTCAGGATGGTGGCAAAGAAAAGATGTTTTCCTCTTTTGCTTCTTGAAATGGCTAGAAAGGCTGCAAGGAGAGAGAGCGGGCTGTGCGCGCTCTGTTCCTCTCCCAAAATTCTGTTTGGGCATTTTGGGAAGGAAACATACTGGAATTCCTCTGGAGGAGGAGGCGGCTGCAATAAAAGACAAGACTGAAGAATGCAGTGATGCGGGCCAAAGAGAGCTTGTCAGCCTTTGGGGAAGAGCTGCTGCCTGCTGCCTGTGTTCTGGCTGCATGGGGAGCCCAAGCATAGATACACAAAGTGCGAGGCTCACTGAAAGTTTTTGTTGAAGCATTTTTCAGCAGAAGACACTGAGATTGACTAAGTAGGTCGCTTTGTGAGAAATGATTTCTGGCTTTGGGAAATGATGTTTTTCATTAAACTACAGAGCATATGCAAAACAGCAACCTCTTGATTTGTCTGTGCTGCCACAGTGCCTTCAGATGCGCCGCTGTGACATGGGCAGCTGCTCTGGCTCTCAAGAGGTGCAGCTTCATGCCCGGAGCCATCTTGGACAAGAAAATGGGAGCACAAGGGCAGGAACTCCAGTTCCCATGCAACAGTTTGGCAACACTCAATATTTTAACTTTCTGGGATGTTTTCATTTTAATGAAACCTCTTGTTTTTGCCTGGTTTTGGTGTGGGTCTTTTGTTGTTGTTTTGATCACAAAGAAAATACACAATTTCTCTTTTTTCCTCTCTTTTTTTTTTTTTTTGTTGTGGTCATTAAAACATTTGTTGGGAAGAGACATTGTAGCCTAGCCTTGGTGAGTAAGTAGGTATGTAGTGCAACCCCTCCAGGGGATTAAAAAAACAGTTTGGGGTGTGGAGTGTGTTTATTTAACAATAATGAAAAAAAAGCCTCCAGGAAGCTAAAGGCTGCTCAGCATTCAGTTAAAGCTGACTGGAGCTCACAGGTTCTCAGGGGGTAATATGAGGACCTGGCTGGCAGCGTGATGAATTTCTGTCAGGAGGGCTGGATGCAGAAATAGGAAGCATGCAGTTTCCTATTTAGGTTTGAGGTCAAGGTTTGAGTTTAGGTGTTTTCCCTAAATGTCTGCCCCGTTTCCGTCTTCCTGAGGGGAGGGTTGACCGGTAAGTCCCTGTGGATAGCAGTGCAGCCACAGGTGGCAAAGGTGAGCTGCTTTCCTGGAATGGCCTCCGCAACCCTGTGCAGAGGTATGCCTGAGGGCCAGGAAGCAGCTTTCATGGCCTGTGATCTGCAGAGGAGAGAGTGGAGCTGCATCTCTATATGGTATTTTAAGGATTAAAATTTATTTTCACATGATTCTTCGGCCAAATCTCTCGTGTTTATGGCAACAGCACTAAAATACACCAGAAGAAAGAAACATAGCTGCTTGATATGGGTAGGGGAACGTGATGTAGATAGGCAGCCTGGTGGACCTGGATGGTGCGGTGCTGGAGCAGAGCTGTTCCCCAGGCTGCCATCTTCAATCAGAGCATGGCTCATTTAGTATTAATCCTTTAGGATTCCTGGTGCTCCAGGAAGGTCTAATTTGGGAGGAGAGGCAGGCCAGCGCCCAGAGCCATATCAGGCCCAGTGTTGACTCCAGGGAATGAGACTGCTTGCTCACCCTGAGCACAGGCAGTGTGCTGCTGCTGCAGGCTGACACCGGGCCAAGGAAGTGTAGGAGTATAGTGGTGGTGTGCCTGAACCCAAGGCATCTCCACCAACCTATCCCTGCAGAACTGAGAGCTTAGCATTTATATAAAGCAGTGGTGAATTTAGTTTTGCTTGTTCTTAACATCCATTGAGGGGTTTTTGGGGTCCATAATGCATTGGGAATTCCATACTTAGTAGGCTCTTTTCCCATATTTGACATACGTACCCAAATACCTGCAGGATCATAGCCCATGTTTCTAAGGCAAGGTTCAAGTAAGTAGAAGTTGCCCTAATGTATAACAGGATACTGGAAAAAAAATGCTTCAAGTAAAGAAAGGTTGAAAACTTAGAATGCTTTTTGTAATTCCTTTTGTCATTGTGAAGAATTAAGATGTTATTGCTGGTTTGAATGCAAAATGTCTTGTTTCTAAGCAATACTTTATTAAAAAAATTATTAATCTCAGTAATAGCAGAATCCAGTAGCAAGAGGAGACTGTCGCTTAGCAGAAATAATTCTATCACAATGATAACTAAGGGTTTCTGCAATTTTCTGTAGGTATTTGCATTTCTGCATTAAAAATTGAACTGATGGGTGGCTAGTTGTTTGCCACTTGTGAATCAGATGTAGAGGCACACAAAGGGGATGTATGTTCCTCTCCTCCCCACCATGTTTTCTGTAGTCTGTTTTATTTGAGGTGTTTATCCATGAGGACGAAGGGTAATCATAAAGAGCATTAATGAAATCGAGTATGGTCTTTCAAAGCTCAGCCAAATCTCTAATGAATAGAATTCTCTGGGTCAAAGCCAAGGTCTTTGTATAATTCTGGACGGGTAAAAGCTTTGCAGTTGTGTATCTTATTGTGCACTGGCGTCTCAGAGAGAAAAGAAACCTTAAATATATGAGCAGGGACCGTCTGGTTATTTATGGCATGGTAACAGTCTGTATAAAGATATGATCCGACACATATGTCAAAGTAATTCCTGTTGACTGACTTCAGGGAAAATGCACTGTAAATCCAGCTCCTCGGTGTGTTTGGGATTCTGATACGAAGGTAGCTGCTGTGGAGTCTTTTCTGTGACTGTCGAACTGTTTAGTTTGCAGTCAGGTTCATTTTCTGTATTTTTAACTCATTTAAGAGGAGTCTTCTTTGGAAAAGCTAAACCCAACACTGCTCCTTTCCCTTTCCTTTCCCAAAACAGTTCTCTGTATGTGGGAAATACCATGTGAATGGCTTGAATTATCAGGATGCATCCAGAAACAGCATTTGTAGTTTCTTGATTTTGTTTTTTTCTTTCAATAAAGTTATTTGACCACAAAGTACGTCATTGCTGAAACTGAATTTTTGTACGAGGTTTCGACTTTACCAACTTTCCTACCACCGAATACTGAAACCACTATTTTTAAAGTACTTTTAAAAATGTTACGTCGGGTATTTCTTTTAAATCCACAGCTATCAAAATTTCTTGCTTTACTGTTATCACAGCCACAGCAGTGATATGTATGTGTTTTAAATACTCGGGGATGAAAATGGTCTTGCCTTTTGCAAGGTATGTCTTTTTTGTTCTTCATGTAATGGTGATGACTGTGCAGAAAGAGGCATGGTGATTTATTAATTATTCATTACCAAGTATGTCAAGTGATATTTAAAAGTGGCCACCCACCCATCTTCTTGAAGTGCTTTTTCTGCCTGCTATTCATGCCTGTAAGCATGAATATCTTTTGCTACCTGTGGTTGCCTTTCCACTTGCAGAAAGGGTGGGCCTGCCTGTAGCTGAGGGCAACGCCACCTTGATAACTAACCTCCTGCAGCTATGAGTGCTTTCAGTCTCCTGATTGTGGCAGAGAAATGTCATAATACAGATGAGGGATTGAGGAGCAGGGGCACCAAACAACTTTCCAGAGGGAAACATGACATCGGTGACAGAGCTGGTTGGGTGCAGCTGGTATTGCCCTACCTCAGAGCCCTAACTGTAGATGAAATTTCCCCAGCTGAGACTCTGAGAATTTCAGTATTATCTACGTATTCTCCAAGCTATCATAATAAAGACTAGATGGCTTGAGAAATGTGTCTCCCAGCTTACCAAGGTGTGATTTCTTATGAAAAAAAAAACAAACAAAACAACAAACCAGCATCTGAGCCACTGAGGAAATCTAGCAGTCCAGGAGAATTAAAGGCTTAAACGGGGTTCAGAAGACCTCAATTTCAGTAAATACACAGAGACATCTGTTACAGTCAGAAGTGACCTGCTGGTTGAAAGGAGCAGCAGGGAAGACTTGTTGCTGATGAGCACTGCCCACAGTAGCAGGTGTTCATTCAGGCAGCGGGAATCGCTGAAGAGGTTCCCAAGAACAAAGACCTTTCTGCTTGCCAAGAAGAGACATACGGGAAATTGAAACAAAAAGCACATACCTGCGGTGTTTCGTTTATAATTTCCAGCCAAGTGTGTAGTGTGCATTTCTATGTCCAAACCTTTACATCACGAGGTATACGTCTGGTGTGCCTGACAGACCTGCAGAGGTTATGTCTGGGGAGCACTTACAGCTTTGGAAACCAAACTTCTTAAAGCAGATTCCCAAGCAGAAATGAATCAAGATTTAATGGAAAATGTTCAAAACAAATATATTTATTATCGCAGTGCATGCCCAAAGTAGTAGTGTAAAACTGTCATCCTAAAGGTTAGGATTGCTTAAGTGAATAACTGAAGTTTAATTCTTGCTCACTGGTAATCAGCAGAGACATTGTAACATTATAACTTTTTATAATGCCAGGATATTTGTATTCCTTGTTGGCACAAGGTATATTGCATTCTTCCTCCTCGCCTCTCTCTCACGTGCACACCCCTGTAATAAAATTTGTAATTTCATCTTAAATTTAGGTTGGTTCTGTTTTATGGGAACTTTATTTACATCCTCTGCATAACTTAGTTTTTGTAAGGAAAGAACTTTCCTATTAAGTGGGTGAACTGCTGGACAGAAACCTAGATGACAAATTTGGAGCTGCGAAGAGTTATGATTTGGTATGTTATATGTGTGAGTAATTGCTAGCAATTCTGAAAAGGCAATACCCTTACAGTAACAAAGAGTGCCCAGAGAACCAGTAATGAAGCCACTGAGGTAACAGAGTTAACATTTGCAAAGGCTTTCAAGATTTAAAATACCCCCTTGGATTCTTGCATATGTTAAGCACTGCTCTTTAATTGTAATAAAAAGTATCGTACATCTTGAGAACTTGATTCACATTATTTAATGAGTGCCTCCCATGGGGATATAACAGCACTAATGGTGAGACCTTTATATACCTTAACAAATCTCACATCTGTTTTGATAACAACTTTAATAATAAATCAAAATAAAACAAAACCTGTTACTTTCTTTCCTTTTGAACAGAGCGTGGATCACACTTCTCATAAACCTCATCATATTGAGGTTGGGCTAAGATGAGCATAACCAGTGACGAAGTGAATTTCTTGGTGTATCGCTATCTCCAGGAATCGGGTAAGTTTCCTGTATTTCATCACAACTCCAAGTCATAGGTGAAATGGAAAAACTGGTGTTTTACTTGGTGTTGTTTTAGGAGTGTTGTGTAGACTGTTTCAGTTGGACTAAGTATTTCTTGCACAAACCTGTATTTCTTTGGAACCATGGCCCAAAGTACAGGCATACACACATACAAATTAAATGTTTAAGTTAGGCAAAACAAGGAAATAAATAACATCGTGTTAACAAATGTTTTCGTAGAGTAGTATCATCAGAGCCAACATCATTTTTGGCAGCACCGGCACAAAGCGCATTGATTTTGTATCGTTTTCCCAGCTATTTGAAATTGTTCTGTCAGATGCTTATTAAATAAACAGGGATTGTATAAATTAGTTTTATATCGGTTGCATGTTGATCTCATAAATGGAAAACTGGGTGCAAATATCTGATGGCTTAGAATTTCGTTACAGTAATTATATATGTAAAGTGAGCTTTGCAGGTGACATCTCTATTCCTTGTGAGCATGGCTCTGTCTTAGCATTGTTTCCTTACGGTACTGCAAAGTGCCCGTAGTACTCTGTCTTCATCATAGGGAAGGGAAAAAAAAATGACTTTTAAGAAAGCCTTTTGGAAGGAAAGGTGCATCTTTCCTCAGGAAAAAAAAAAAAAAAAAAGAAAAAATGAAATGAAACTTTAATATTTAATGTCTATTTTGTTTTCATAGTCTTGTGTCCCCTCTTTGCAAGGAGTCACAGTTCTATTTGCAATTAAGAATATTCATTTAATGCAGAGATGATACAGGACGTGAAAAACACTAACAAAGGATTTATAGACAGAAACCCAATTAACCTAGGATTGGCCACGTGCTCTGGATTGGTTGTAGAACTGACTGAAACATTGACAGAATGTTAAACTGAAATGCTGTTGTTTCAAGTGCTAGGAAAAATGAACACTTGCGAGAAAAATACAAAAACTGCATGTCCTCGTGTCAGAAGACATAAAGCCAACTTTGGAGTAAGCCCTCCAGACTTCAGACATGTCTTCAATAGATGGCCCAAATCCCAGCAAGTAAAAGATACTGGCTCAGACTGCTTCTCTTGGTCATTAAAACTAGAGTTCATTAGACAAGATATTTTGACTTGTTTTTCTCTTTCCAAAGCTATTTCAGACCTCATGGCCCATCTCCCCATGCAAGAGATTTCCCCTGAAATTGAAAAAATGATTAATAATACTTCTTCAGAATTTGGTCTTTAAAAGATTGCTTTGAGATAACAGTGCTGGCCTGGGTTGGCAGCTGTTTTCTCACACTGTGTTCTATTCTCGATTACCACAGCTTACCAAAAAAGCTGTAGCTTGCAATTAGATGAAGGAAAGATGGGGACTAGCAAAACTGAAATTTCACCCAGAAGTTGTTTGTTTTTAAAAATAAGCTAGTGGATACTTCACTGGGAAATGCTTTTAAGCATTAAAGTGTCACACAGACAGACACAGTCAGAGCCTAAAGAATCCTAAAATTGTTCTACATTGTTATATTTGTATTATAGGAGATTCTACGTAACGGTACATTAATACAGTAACTTCCTTTTGGTGGGTCAGTAGATAGGTTAGTATTGTGTAAAGACTGAGAAAAAGGCTTTAAAAAGTCATTCAAGAATGGTGATGTCAGCCAAATGTCAGGAAAAGTTATTTCAGATGACACCTCTCCCACAAGTGAACAATAACTTTTGCCCTTTTAGGGACAATTTTACATACAAATCTTCAGTTTAATTGCAGTTTTTACTGCTCATAACTTTTTATGTAAAGGGACAATTTTTTTTTCTTACTTAACTCACTCAAACTAAAGACATGCACAGAAGCATTGTATTTCCGCTGTTTTTATTGTGTTTTATCCATATAAAAGAGTAGAAATTAAGGCTAAGTGAATGAAGGAATATTCGAATATGCTTCAAATTGAGCATATTGAAATCTAGATGCTAGGTATTGCTTTAATAGATATGCCTTACAGTTTGCAAGTAATTCTGTTTAGCAAATAAGAGCTATAAGCAGTGAAGAATCCACTAATGTATTGGTAGAGCTTCTTGCATTCATTTTAAATCTTCTTTCATACTCTCATGGTTTTTCAGTGCAGACTTTTATATCTTTATTTTCAGATAGAGTAACAAAAGAGAAATTACTCTGCAGCATCTTGCCTTTACAGCTGGTAATATATGTAGGTCACTTTGAAAGTAATGCCTCCTGTGTATCTCCATGGAAATTAGAAAAGCTAAAAAGAACACAGTAACACTGCTTGATAGAGCAAATTCCCAGCTACAAAACATTATTTTTCAATGTAGCTATTAGCTATGCACTTTGGACAGCAATGAACAAGAGTCTGCATACTGTGCTTGTAAAAACCTACACAAGTGGAGTGACCAACTGTTTCACAGATGCTGTGGTATTGTGGTTCCTAGGAAAATGTTGCCCACACAGTCCATCTTTCATTGGACCAAACAGATGAAAACCATAAGCACCAAATCCAGAATGTAGTAAGGTGTGGTAGGGAAGTCCAGCCAACTGTTCTTCAAAACCGATCTTCAAAATGGTATTGCAGGAGAAAGATTGTCTTCTTGCCTGACCTGACTTTGGAAATTCAAGCCTTCAGCTTGGTCAGTATCATGATGTAGTGGCTAGACTTGATGGTTTGTCTGGGCTCCAGGAAATCCAGAAGGATCACCCAATTTCTATCCCAGAAGACAGTGCACATCACTCTACCTGCTGAGGGCTGAGTCTTGAACATTTTCTTCAATGGGGCATTCACATCGCCACTCCACAGACTGCCCTTTCGACTCTGGTTTGTAGTGGTGATACCACGTCTAGTTACCAGTAATGATACAATCCAGGAAACTGTCACTCTCGGCCTCATATTGGTTCAATGAGTCCTGAGAAACTTGTATACGGTGTTCTTTCTGTTCCTGTGTGAGCATTCATGGGCTCTACCTGAGACAAACTTTGCAATACTCGAACATTGCCACCACTATCTCCAGTGTATTGAAGCCGATATGCAAGTCCATGCAAGTTCCTTGGTCATAATCCACCAATTTGCATGACTCTGTATCGTGGCTTGTCTTTTACGTCACCATTGCCACTGCCCACCACCTTACCGTGCTCACATCCACTTTTCAGTCTCCATAAATGTTCAGCAAGTGCAAATGATTGGCAGCAGCTGCCATTCTTTCTGCATGGACACACCTTTGCTTGATCTGCACTTCTGTCAGACACCATTTTGTTAGGCTGCCCCTCTACTGCCATCTGTTGCGTGACAACAAAATATAATGGGGTATTGGCAGGAAGATTCAATCTCTGCTGCCATACCACCAACGTCTGATGTTGTGGGCCATTGTAATAAAACAAGAGGCATTACTTTCAGAGCAGCTGTCATAAGTGCCATGAGATGAGACAGCAGATGAAGGATATTCTGAATCAATAATCTTCAGAAGTAATAAGAATTTATAGGGCTAGTATTTAAATACAATTTAAGTTCAAACCCGTACAGTTAAAGGAGTTTGCCAAAAACAAGGTTATTAGATTAATTATGTTTACATTAGCTGAACCTCAAGCCTCAAAACATTATATTAAACCTAGCCATAAAAGTAGCTTACAGGACCATAAAAATGTTCAGTTTTCTTTTTTTTTTTTTTGTTATCTGTTCTTTAATCTCACCCTTTAAAATTTCTAGGCATTCTCATAAGATATGGGCAGATAGTGGGAGGAAGAGAGAAATGACAAAAAGAAATACATATATGGCAGAAAAACAGTGTAAAAAGCAAACTATAATATTTCAAATATTTTTCAGCTGGAGGGCACAGAAGCACTTGAGATTATTTGAAACATTATCATTTCAAGAATACTGATGGGTGCTCTCATACTTCATTATGAAAATGCTTTCAGGTCATTCTGATAGAAATTCATCACATCTCAAATTGAAGTTGGAAGTGAAACTCAGTAATTATAT
The DNA here is from genome assembly GCA_030625065.1 of Alectoris magna. NCBI lineage: Eukaryota > Metazoa > Chordata > Aves > Galliformes > Phasianidae > Alectoris > Alectoris magna. Next base: position 71,612,287 of record CM060560.1, read on the forward strand.
TTTCCTTCTTAATTCTCCATCAGACTACAAAACTTGCACAGGAGAGTATTAATAGAGTTGAACTGTCTAAGCCATTACTGTTGCACTTTAACAAATCTTGGTGTACTAAGAGGAGTTCCAGTGAACTGGAAAGAACAAATGCTGTGCCAGAATTTTTAAAGGTTAAACAAGATGATTCAGGTAACTGTAGGTTAAGTCAGATCATTGGAAAGCTGAAGCTAGATACTTTCAACAAAAAATTAAGAGATGACAGCATGCATAATACCAGCCAGCAAGTTTGTGTGAATAACAGATCTTACCAAACAAACTAGGTAGTAGTTTTTTGCAAGATCACAAAATACCATGAGAAAGATAATTGTGCTGACAATAATATACTTAGACTGCTTTATAGCTTTCTTGTATTCTTGTTGACACACTGTGTTTATAAATAAAACAAAATAACAGTGTGTAAAATCAGTGTAATACAAGGTTATCAAGTGGATTGAAAACTGACTAACAGAAACATCTTGTAAAGCGATTGGAGATGGGGAATATTTATCTCAAAGGTTGCTTCTCGTGCAAACTCACAGGAATCTGTTCTTGGCATGACGCTACTCAATAGCTTTATTAGTGAACTGGAAGGAAATATAAAATGATCCTTGAGTGCATTTGCAGCTGACACTGTAGGAGTTACAGTGACTGATCATGGGGTTTAAAAGAGAAAAACACAGCCAAGGAGACTCTGTGCTTTGAGTCCCCTGCTGCTGGAGAAGCAGAGCTGGAGAAGATGGTTGCTCTACTGACAGTGGAGTCACATCCCTTCAGTACAAGATAGGACTTGGACCAGTTAAGGCCGCAATTGCGCGGCTGTATTAAAATAAATAAATAAATGCCTTTTCACATAGGAGTCTCTTTCAGGTCTTGTCTATGCCAGGATAAAAAAGCAGTACCTCAGGCATATTTTTCGCTTAAGGTCGCTCTGTTGATAGCATAGGAATTCTACCACTGAAGTGGCAGAGCGTTTTCACTTGTGTGGCAGGTAAATGTATGCACCTCTTCTTGAGCTATAAAGAAGTCGAGTGGCTAGTTTCAGATTGTTAATTCTTATCCAAAAACCAGATCCTGCAATGTTCGGCTTAGTTCTTTTTTAATGTGCACTTTTTGGAGCATGATTTGAAGTAGCCAGATTCTGTAAAGTGCCAAGTACTTCCAGAAGTCAAACTTCTAAAAATTGAATTCTACTTATTTGAAGGTGTCTTGAGTCGGAGACCACCTCCAGGTGAAAATGTTGGCATCAGTTACTGAAGTCAGGCTTAGGTGATGTCTGCGCTGTGAGCATTCTACCAGCACGGAAGTAAAAGCATGCAAAATGTTGCTGTGGTGGATATATTTATACCAACAAAGTAGGTGTGTTGGCAAAAGCAAAACAAACTATACCAAAGGCACTGTTCTGCCATCCAAATTATATAGGTTCAGGTTTGCACCTCTTCAAACTCCTGAGAAGCATACTTTTGCCAGCAGCCATCCTCACCACTGATACAGTCCTGTGGATTGTTTTCAGAAAGAATGACTGAGATTCTACAAAACCATACTGAATTTAGAATACAGAGATTTCCCATTCTGCTTTGTCTGCCCGAAACAGAATCAGGTAGTTATTTGTCTTTCAGAATGAAGGGCAGTAACCAATATGCACTAACAACCTCAGAGAGGATTGAAGAGAGGGAAATAGCTAAACCAAGACACATCGAGTCGTGATGTACCTTTTAATCCAAACTATGCTGCCATCTGTTGTGAGTGACAAATCCTATCATAGATTCAAATGCTGCAATTAATTACCTTCCCTACCCAGTCCAGTCTGCCAATTAAATATTAAAGCTTTTCAAATTTAATATTTTGATGGATTGATCGATTGTTTGAACTCTGTTCCTTTTGTACCACTTACATGTATCTTGCACCATCCACTCTTATCAGCTCTCCATCTGTCTGTGGCTTCTACTGCTCTCCTATAGGACATTTATTGTGGTGGATGTCTGGCAATGCCTTGTTAGAGTTAAGATTGCATAAGTTTCCATTTTCACTCATACTTTCACTGTTGAGTTTGAATTTTTCCATGTTTTATGACATACACTTGATAAACTTTTCCTCTGTGTACAATCAGTACCGTGTCCAAGATAATAGAAATGCCTTCTGGATGCTTGTACTAAAAACATGTCAGTAAATTTTTAGCAGCTGACTTGGGACAATTTACCATTATACTTCAGTATTGTCATTTGTTTTCATCCCAGCCATCTGAATTAAGCTAGTAATGTAGTTGTTTCCCCCTGTAGATCTGGGATGACAGCATTGCATTGATGTTGATTGATTGGTTGATGTTTGACAGATTTTTCTAGAAGATAAGATTTTCTCCTAGGTTTTAAGCATAGGCTCAAAGGGCACGTAGAACATGATGTGTTTCTGTGAATCACAGCACAAATTCCTTTTAGAGTTAAAAATGTGCAGGCCCTTCCCGTTAGCCACATCCAGTGCATCTTACTCTCATTCTGTCTTCTGGAATTATAAGTGACATGGATATTCTAAAGCTCCTGGGATTTCAGCATTGTGACATTGTCCAGTCACGTACTACTAGTTGGAATAGTGCTACCTTATATTTTTTTCCAATGCCATTTACAATTTCTTGAAAAGGAACCAACAAAATTTGAAAGAAAATATCATCTTTATGACTCCTTCTGTCTTTAAACAAAGAAATTTCATACAAATTGTAAACAGAATATCACAGTTTGCAGTACATTCTCAGAACAGAAATTGAATATTCTATACTTTCAAATTTGTGCTTTATGCAGCAATTTTTACTATGCATGAGTATAATTTTTCTTCTCTGAAGTCCATATTTTTTCTGTGTGAGGTATATTTTAAATAATTGTTGTAGCATAGAGTTCCTGAGTCACAGATGTGAAAAGCGTATGAAAATAATTCAGCTTAAGCATAGCATAAAATATTGGCCTATATAGGTCAGCTAAATTTGCTTCAAAACTAACTGCTTCCTTTGCATAGGAAGGCTGCTGCTAGGTAGAAGAGGAATATATAGTGCATAGGTTTTGCTTAAATTATTAAAATATACTCTTAGAAGAATAATTCATGAGAGGAATGAGGCACTTGGTCAAGAAAGGCACTTGGCTAATGTGTTAATAAAAAATTATAATGTGAACTGTTAGTAGTGTCTGTGAATAATGATTTTTCCTTATTTCTCTCTTCTCCACTGGTTAGTTCAAAGGAGAGTTGACACTGCACAGCGTTCAGCACTTCACAGTATGAGCATAGTTAAGGTTGGGGAGGACCTTTGGAGGTCATCTAGTCCAAATGCCCTGCTCATACCATGGTCAGCTGGAGCAAGTTGCTCAGGACTGTGCCCAGTTGGATTTTGAGTAACTGGACATTAGGAAATACTGCTTTCCTAAAAGAGTGGTTAGGTGCTGAAATGGGCTGCCCAGGGAGGTGGTGGAGTCACCAACCCTGGAGGTGTTCAAGGAACTTTTAGACGTTGTGTTGAGGGACATGGTTTAGTGAGAACTATTGGTGATGGGTGGATGGTTGGACTGGATGATCTTGCAAGTCTCTTCCAACCTTGGTGATTCTATGGAGAGTCCATAAACTCCTTGAGCAGCCTGCTCGAGTATTTGGTCACCTTGACATTTGGAAAAACAAAACAAAACAAAAAGACGGGGAGGGCTAGGGATTATATTTAAATGGCATTTCATGTGTGTTTCAATTTGTGCCCTTTTCCTCTTGTCCTGTCACTGGGTGCCACTGGAATCTCCATCCTCTTTGTACCCCTCAGGCATTTATGCACATGGATAAGAAGCCCCTGAGCTTACCTGCATTAGGCTGAGCAGTCCCACCTGCCTCATCCTTTCTTCATACACGACATGGTCAACTCCAGTGGTTATCTTTGTGGCTTTCAGCTGGACTTTTTCCAGTGTTTCTCCAGAACTGGAGCCAGCAATCCGTGTGTGTCACACCAGTGCTGAGGACAGGGATCACCTCCATCAACCTGCTGACCACACTTTTCACAGCACTGCTCAGGATACTGTCATCTTTCTTTACTGCAAGGGTAATTTCTGGCTCAGGTTCAACTAGCCCAGCCTCCTTCTCAAAGCTGAGAAGCTTCAAAGGTCTCTTGAAGTACCTATGCATAAAGGTGCTGTTGAACACTATAGTCACTGGAATGCTTTTGAAGCTGCATACATAGCTATGCTCTAGTGGTAAGGATGGAGACCTTTTGTTTGTGGAGGGAAAAGTATAACCTTGAAATGACACCCTGCCACCCAAAGATAAAGTACAAGTTTTAGTGCTGTTCCAGTAACCATCTGTGGCTGTATTATTTTTGTCTGCATGCGTATTGCCACTGACTCTGGGACCGCATGTATTCTGCCTGTGATGTGCAGTAACTGTAGTTCGTAGGCAAAACTCAGCAGCATTCATGTGTATTTGCTTAGCCCGTATTTGCCTGGGTACTTTTTTTGCTAGTACAGCTGGATGCTGTTTAATAAATGATTAAAGAAAAGAATGCAGTTTTTAAGGAAATACATGAAAATTGGTGTTTGAATCCAGCCTTGAAGTTTCTGTGCCTTTGTTTTCTTGTTTGAAAACGAAGTTAATTCTATGTACAGTAAAAAGGTCATAGTCCTAAAATATATTTAAATCCTCTGGAGAAAGAATTGTGGTAATACAGTAATTAACAGTATTTTGCAGTTATTTTAGGTATGCCTTGTGAATTTATGGGCAGTTATATATTGGTTGAATATATTCATATATCTAAATGCTGTATGAATAAGATCCTGATGGTATTTATTATTCAAAAACAAATGTGAAGGCTGACTGCAGGAATCTTTCACCTTTTCAGTGATACGATAGTATGCTTTGGAGCAATACAAAATCCATTTTTAATTGTCTTGGTTTTGATCTGGATCTTGGATCTGATTTGTGGGCATGCAGCTCTATTTAAGCTTATGATACAAATCCAGTCAACTGGAAGGTGGTTACAGAGCCAGTGTTTGTAACCTTTCTTGAATTAGTTGAGACACATAAAAGCCGTGGTGTTGTTGCAGGAGTGAAATATGTGTTATAGTGGATTTTGGATAGCAGCGCTTGAGAAAACTGACAAAACCAGTTTGGGTTTAAATAAAAGAATTAACATTCCTATCTAATGAGAAACTGTCTGTTTCTGTACGTTGTTTGTAATGTAACGTAATGTATATAACCTTCCCCTGCAAGATATGAGAGTAGTAAAGAAAACTGTACTTTCAAAAAGGTACAGAGGTTTTCACTAACTTGCCACTGTTTTTTATTTTAATTTCTCTCCTGCCTTCTGTATTTCTTTTAGATTAGGAAGGAAGTACCATATGATTTCACAAACAACAAGACTGATTCTGAATATGAAATCATATCGAAGAGACAAGTCCATTTTTTTAATAAGAACTATGTTATACACAGTTTTTCACTCCGCTAGTAATCATTTATTCTCTTTGCAAATATGAAGTAGATTTTTAAAAAATCAGGGTCAGCATTATAAGGCAACCAGCTTTATTGAGCTGCACTTCCACACGCTTTTCTTTTATAATTATCAAAGCTATAATCTTGCAAAAGATGAAGCTGGTAGGTTAAAGGTAAATACCTTTAAGTTTAAAGATAAGCAAATGAGTTGCTAAGCTTACAACACTTCCGTATCGTATGGAACATTCTGTTAACTCACATCTCATTGTGCACTTATTTCATATTACAGTGAATACAGACTGGCTGTATTTGATGGCCAAATCCAAATTCCACGATGCAAAGGAAAAAGTACTTTTAAAGCTATGGAAGCTATTTGTTTTGCCATGCTTGGTTCTGGTGGTATTTACAGGAGAATGTAGTGAGATGTATGATGGCCGTTTTTACGTGTGTTTATGTGCACAAGCTTAAAGTTTTGTGACCAGATATCTATGTTACATACACATGTATGAACAATAATTTTGAACGTTTTGTTTGATCAAGCCATCCCTTTGAAGCTTCTTTCTCTGTCTCATTCACCCCTGTTGCGTAATAGTAGCCATATAAATGTCACTTAAGAAAAGCAATACTTTGTGCAGAATTTTCTAAGATCCTATGAAGGAAAAAAATACACTGAGCATCTTGTTTCTTTGCCTTCTGCAAAACACTGCTTACTTGGTATTTCCTTCTAGGTCTGTTGAGAGAACAGTTTAAAAACTTGGCTATTTTCATTTTTCTTTGGCCTGAAATGTGCTGTGCAGTGCTGGATCTCAGACACTGAGCAAACACAGCAATTTGAAGTTATGCAAATAAACCCTTGTAAGTTTATTCCATAGCCCATATTTTTGTTCTGATCGTCTGATGTCCCAATCTTTATAGCTTACATAGTTACAGTATCACAGCAGTGTAGAGATATTAAGAAAATTGGATACTGGGGGGAGGGAAAATATCTTTAGGTCAAGATGGCTTTGCTTAGTAAAACCAGCAGTGTGTTACATATTTGACTGTGTAGTGCTTTTCCTGAGAGTTGGCCAGACCCCGTGAAAGAAGCTGTACCTACAGTGTTGCAGTTTTGCAGTTATACATCGCACCACTTCACATCTTTAGCCAGCACAGCTCCGTTAGAACTCCATGTGGAGTGGCCACCAGCAGAAACCATCGCAGAGCTGAGGTTCCTGAGTGCCCACTGTGCGTCAGCCCCAGGGGCTTGCTTGATGCTGCCTGCAGGTGTATATTACAACTGATAAAAAAAGAACATAGCTTACAGAAAACAATGAGAAGTGTGTATGACTGTGAAGGTCTCTTACTTGAAAGGGGTCTTTACAGTGTTGCACAACTCTTTGCATGTTTGATTCCTTGAACAGGGCTGAAAATAAGAGAGTGGTGAGGTGCTGGAACAAGCTTCCTGGAGAGGCTGTGGATGCCCCGTCCCTGGAGGTGTTCAAGGCCGGGTTGGATGGGGCCCTGAGCAGCCTGGTCTAGTATTAGATCTGGTCAAGTATTAGATTAGATAAGATCTAATAGATCTTATCTTATACTAGATCTGGTCTAGTGTAAGATCTATTAGAATCTTAATCTAGATTAGAATCTAGATTATACCTAGTCTAGTATTAGATTAGGTGGTTGGTAGCCCTGCCAGCAGCAGGGGAGTTGGAACTTGGTGATCCTTGGGATCTCTTCCAACCCAAGCCATTCTATGATAACAGCATCCTGTTAATTTAGAAGGATTATTTGTTTTTTCTTGCAGTTACCTTCCTAAGTTACTTCAAATCTTGCCCATAGTTGCATTAAAGCGCTAGGTCTGTGTTGACATTTATTTGCAATTGTCAGCCTATTTACACAGAGCAAGTGAAAAAGAGGGATTATTTCAGATCTTGCTTCCAAAAGATTTAAGTTCCTCTTTCCATTGCTCATGTTCTGTTTTCTGCCTGTATCGTATTTCTTTTTGTTAATTTGCAGCACTCAGAAAGGCTTAAACAGTGAGTGCCAAGTATTGCTCATGAAAAGATCACTTCCAAGTAGTATTAATCTTTTCCAGCATATTTTCCTGCATGAAAAGAAAAAAAAGAAAAAGAAAAAAAAAAAAGAAAAAAAAGCTGCCAAAAACATTCTTTAATGAAATAATTTTGGGTAGCAGACATTTACTCGGAATTCTTGGCAGAAGGTGAGCAGGTCAGATATCCAAGAAAAAAAGGGTGTAACATTTAATATTAGTGAATAATGGCTTCTACAAAACTTGGGGTAACCAGGCACATTATAATTTTAGCAGCTGACATAAGCTACGGTTAGGGATGATTTCTTTGTGAAGAACGTGCAATACAGGGCATATTTCCTAGGGCTCTGGAAATAATTTTAATCACTCTGCAATCCTAATCTTGAAACAAATGTACAGGCCCTATTGTTCAGATGATTTTTCTAAAAATACATTTCAACTGCAGTTCTTATTTTAAATTGCTAATGTGTGTCCTTGTTAAGCCCTTTATGTAATTGCAAAGGTAAGTCTTCAAAAATAAGCAGACTGCCAAAACTAGAGAGGCACTCTAGGATGTATTACTGAGAAAGCTCAGCTAGGAGAAGAATCTCAGGCTGCTGTGAATAATAAACAAGATGCGGTTCAGGATTTTTACCCACCTAATTTTTAGCCGTTTGTAGGATGTTATCAGTGGCTCTAGGCACCAAATGTTACTAACTGCAACAAAACGTATTTTGGAGAAACCAGTGTCTTTTCTGTAAAAGCTATGCATACGTACACAAGGGTTCTATGAGCATATTTTTTATGTCTGTGGTGGCTTCACACAGATGGGCAGCTAAACTCCACTGCAAGCACTCTCTCCCTCCCCGCAAAGGAAGAGGGGGAGAAAATATGATGAAAGAGGGCTCATGGGTTGAGATAAGGACGGGAAGATTGCTCGCAAATTACTGTCGCAGGCAAGACAGACTCAGCATAGGAAGATTAATTGTAACATATTGCCTGTTCCTAACAGACTGGAGCAGTGGGAGCTAAGAGCAAACTAAACCTTAACCTTCTTCCCATCCACCTTACTCTCCCTCCTGCCTCCAAGCAGCACAGGGGAATGGGCAGTGGGGGTTGCAGTCAGTCCATAGCCCTTCATCTCTTCGACTGCTCCATGGCCAGCTCTCAGCCCCCGCTTCACGTGGGTCCCTCGCAGAGCTCCGTCCTTCCTGAACTGATCCCCGTGGGCTTCTCACAGGCTGCAGCTCTCCCAGCACCACCTCAGCATGGCTCCTTACCACAGGGCCCATCCTTCAGGCACTGCCCCACACAGTCCCCCCAAGTGGCAGCTCCCCCAGCCCTCCTGTCCCACCACTGCCCCTCTCTACGGGCTTAAGCTCCGGCCTGGGCCGCTCCTGCGGGGTACCCACGGGCCGTGCCTCCTGCAGGCTTCAGCCACCGCTGTCCCGTGGGCTCCTCCATGGCCTCATGGGGAGATCTGCTGTAGCACAGCAGTGTTCCCTTCCTTAAATCCACTCTCTCAGAGCACACCCGGCACCACTGACAGTGCAGCTCTGGTAGCAAAGGGCCCCTTTGGAACAGCTGCAGCTGCTCTGCTCTGATGTGGGGCACTGCTGGGCTCCACTCACAGAAGTCACCCTGCAGCTTCCCTGCTTCACAAACCTTGCCATGTAAGCCCAATACAATGTCTGTATAATTACATTTAGACAGAAATGTAAGAAGTAAGTGTGGGGATTCATGCTGTGTTCGTAATTCACACTCAGTGCATCCCAATAGAAAGGGAATTCCTCCATTGCAAAATGGCAGCTGCAGTTAAGTGCAGTAAAGAACATCATTGCGTTCTCTTGAGCAATGGTCTAGAAATGGTTTAACTTACTTCAGGAGCTCAGCTAGCATGTGTTATATGTCCAGGATCAAGAAAATAAAGTTGTTCCAAGTCAAATTGTTTGCTTGTGGTTTTCAGCCAGAAGTTGTGTTCTTACATGAACCTTCATGGGCTCAGGGATATGTTTTCTATGCTTCTCTATACTAACAAATCTAGACCTTCAAAAGCCTTAATTTAGCATTAGTTGTTTTGTTCATACAGTACTATTTGGAGGAAATTATTTTGTTAGTAGTTCTATTTCACTGTTCTTTAGTGGAATTTCTTTAAACTGCAGTGGTGTGGCTCTGATTTATTTCAGGTCACCACATTGCGCCATTCTTCCTTTCTTGCCTTCCAGCTCAGATGGCATTTCCAAGACCCAGATGTCAAATTTTGGATGATCTTTTTCCACTGTTTGCATCTGGTTTCTTTGGCAAGCTCAGCAAGCATTGGAGTTACTTGGGTTTGGTGTCATGGCCCGGCTGCCAATGGGACTGTGTGGACATCCTCTCCTTCTGTGTGCAATATACTTTTAAGTCATTATGCTGTGGAATGCTTCTGCTTGATGTGTCTGAATCTCCCAGGAGTTTTGCACTTATGCCCATTTATGGCGATAAAGCTGACTTTCTTTAATGCTGTTCATGGCCATCTTTCTTTCCCTGCAGCCTGTACAGCTGCAGTCAGCTCTTAGATGTGTTCCATCCTTGCACGTACTTTACATTAGTAGAAGTATCAGCAATAATGCCAGTCACAGGAATACCTTAAGAAAACAAGAACTCATGCCATTAGAAGAATGAGATTGCCAGTGAATCACATTATAGCAGTTGCAAAACCATAAGTTACCGAGCCAGAAGTTTTAATCATTGGTACAACCTTCCTTATTTTTGTACCCTGTACCTGCCAAATACTTTATAAGAGAACAGTGTGTTATGTCAAGATAAGAAATGGAAGACATAGTATTTGGAAATTCCATAAAGGAAGACAACACAGTATTAGAGAAATCAATGAAATATAACGTGTTGATTATTTAACAGTGCACCTGGAGGTAGTTAAATTACTATGGAAAAAGGAGTTGACATCTATCTCTTAAGGTAATAACTTCATTAATTTAGTGACTTCAGGAAAATGAACCTGTAGTCACTACATTTTGGAAACCTGTCTGGACTGCCTGAATGAAAGAAATAGGAAAAGTCATTAAAGGAAATGGCACAGACCTCCATGTGATATCTCACAATTTTCCTGGACTGAAGACCGCACTGGACATGAGTTATTCAAAGATTCGTAAGAATGGGTTATTGCTTCTACTCGGTTCCTCATAGAGATGTCTGAGATGTGCGTCAGAGACAGTTTGATGTTCATAATTATTTATTCTCTGTTTCATTCTGTGGTAACAAATGTTTCACGTAGTATGAAGAATCACATAGTATGAATAATTGAATTGAATAATTTGCAAACAACTTAAAGACAAAATGTGTTTAAAAAAAATTGAACAGTATATTAAGTAAACTTACTGGGATAAAGAAAAAAATTAGTTCATAAACAGAAGACTTATATGGTACTCAGTAAACAGCTTAACTGTTGCCAGTCATTCCTGAGTAACTGGCTAAGACAGAAATATGTCAAAAGACGTTGCTTCCACAGACCCTTCTTTGTCAGTCTGCTCACCTGCACAAACGTAGCAGTAGGTGCCATAGCTATTGCACTTTAAGTTTAAACAAGACTGCTCTTTACAGAGATAAAGGAATCCGAAAATGAAGGGAGCACTTAGGGAATGTCAGTCAGATGGATCTATGATTGCTAGATCAAGTAGCTCAGGGAATGCTCAGCAGCACCCCGTTTGTGTGCTTAAAAGAAGGAATGCTTAACTCAGGCCAGGTGAGGCATGTCTCCAAAGGAGACAGGGCTACAGGACTTTCTTCAGGCTGCATGGCAGCCCAGCAATATCTGTTTCCTATGCCTGCGTTTGCTAGGCATTACTGCTGTGAGCCAAGCATATTGCAAACAACTAAGGTTACATAGCCTGCAGATCAATCGGCATGCAAAGAACAGCATTACATTCGTTAAAAAATCAGTGGCAAATACTGTCTCTCAGGGAGGCCATTTTTAACTGAAAAAGGAGCATCCAAGGGGGAAAAAAAGCCCAAAAACCTCTATTATTTCTATTTTTGCAGTTGCAGCAAAATCTATCAGTGAAAGTTTGCAAAACAGCCCTACATATGCGTTTTTGGCACTGCCTAGGGGAATAATTCCCAAATGACTGTGTAGTACCGCTGGTGGTATATACAGGCACCTCTATGCAGCAGCATAGATGCAGCACAGAACCAGGATCTGTTATCACTGTCAGTATAAACGTGAGGGAATCTCTAAATGACAAATTCCACTCACTTTTCAAGTCAAAAACACTTGCATAGCAATTTTTGTTAGGCGGGATTCATTTCATTATGACATTTTTTTTCTGCATTCATTATGCGTTTTCATATATCATTCAATGCTTTTATGCTCTGCAAAATTTTTCCAGACTACTATCCCAGGGCGGATAGATACTGCCTTTTAAGGTGATCATACAAAGTCCTGCAGTTAATTCACTGTTCGTTTGCATTTTTTTCATGTGTGATTCTGTTTTTACACATTGTATGTAGTTCGATGGCTCGTGTTTTCCCATCTTTTCTCTAGGCTGAGGTGGGAAACACCTGGCAGCCATCCTCTCAAGGCTGCTGAAAGATGCTATTTGGGGCACTGGTCATGTCACTGCACAAGTGACCATCCAACTCAGTGGTGCAAAACCAGTTCCAGCATGTGGGCATGGTCCCTCCCTTTGGCCCTTTGTGTTTATGTATGTCTGCAACCTTAAAAGCTCAGAATCTCATTGCATGTATCTTCAAAAGTTTTACTACATTAAGTGTATGGAAACTGTTAATCACAGCCTGAACCTCTGATTAACCCTCTGAGGCAGGTGATGGCTCAGCTGCGGGAGCACAGGTGAAGGTAATTCAACTGTGCTCCCGGAAGGGGTGGAGCTTGACTCCACCTCTCCTAGATCCCATTTAAGGGCTGACTACCACCAAGGCAGCATCTCTTTTGAGATTGCTCCTGTGTGGAGTTTCCTGTGGCGAGCATCCATCCTTGCCGTGAAGCCTCAGAGTGGGTGAGTTGTTCCCTATAACCTCTGGATATTCATTTGTTACCACCTTGTATAATAACAACCATACATTAAGACACCACTTACTGGTGTTATTTGGGTATAAATTAATGCTTTCTAGAGCGTGGTTACTACAATCATTGGTCTGATGGAATTTTAAGAAGTTATGCATATGGATGCACGTCTGCAAAGCACGTCTTTCATTTCACTACTACTGCAGCATTTTGAGTTTTGGTCTGCCAGAATGGCATACCATCCCGGTCACATCCTTCCCTAAGACTGCCATTTGCAGAGCACGTTCTCCCGCTGTTCTCCCTCCCTGACTGCCTTGACAGCCTGCACAGTCATCGAGGGGGCGGTGTGCTGGCTTCCTGGCTTTGCGCTGCCTCATGTGGTTTCATGAACTTCAGAAGGAGGGCCAAGTTAACATTTGTAACACAAGGATTTAAATAGCTAGCATTTAAAAGAAACTTGCCTTTGTTTAGTAAAAATCACCTTTTTATATGACTGAACTATAAAGAGCTGCAACATAGCTATATAATTCCATGTACTCAGAGCCCTACAGAGAACTGATGACATCTGTTAACTATAAAAGCAAAGCTCTGATGATTTTTCAGTGTTATCAAAAACCTGACGTGGGTACAGCTTCATTCAGAATTTTCTTAACTGTGTGTGCAACCTTTAAAGTCGGTGTACTTCCATATGTTATGTAAATCCTATGGTAATATTTAAGAAATCACGAGATAACTAACTATAGGTTGGTTGGGTGGCTGTTTCTTTGTTTTTCTTTTAAATACGGTTGTGCATTATTAGGATTTTTTCCAAGAGGGCTGAGGAACAGTGTCCAGCAGCACCCACTTAATTATTTTCATTATTTGGATCTTACCAGATAAGGTTTGGGAACATCTGTCTCAGCTGCTGGAGATACGTGAGTGAGATTTCTATTCAGTGGCAGCGTTATCCAGGAGTTTTTTGTTTGGTCATCTGAGGGGTGCTTTGGTAGTAGTTACTTGTCATGGAGAGGAACAGTCAAATGAAAGGATTCATTTCAGTAACACGGCTGTGTTTTGTGCTGAGAGGTTCCTTTTCTCACCCGCAGTCAGGTGAGAGGTCTTGCACTTCAAGGACTTGGCAGCTCAGTACTGGCCAGAGAGGTTAGCTGTATGCCATGTTAACCTGTCTGCTGGCAACAATGGGACTTGAAACGAGGTGTGACGGCAGTCAGCAAAAAGGTCTGCAGGATACTATATGCAGTAATGAAGTCGTAGTTAAAATTAAGACTGCTGTAGATCCACAGTAAGTTTTCTGTTTTTTACCATCTTCTGTGGATGTTTATTGTTTGCCATTTTTGTTCTGTCTGCCTTCTGATCAAATCAGAGACCACTTTACAAAATTAGGAGCTGCCAGCTCACAAACTAGCTGCTGTCTCTTTTAGTAGGGAACTTCAGTGCTTCTGGACAACAGCTTAATTATCTGCGTCTGCCGCGTTTTTAAGTAGATTGGCTGATTAATCTGTCATGCTTTTTAAAGTCCACTGCTTTTCAAGAATGTGTTATTACTGTTGTTGTTGTTTGATTTAAATACACATAAATATACATTTAGTGGGATCTGATTAATCACATGCCCTATATTTATATGTACATAGAGATTTCGGTGTTCAGAGATCAAACCCTAGGTCTCTCTGACTCAAGCTGCGTGTGCTGAGTGTTTGACTTCCTTCTCATCGTGGTACCCAGCAATGTGCTTGGATGTTCCGCAGAACAAATAACAAGGCAAAAACACTGCCCTGCAGATGTACTTTGGATGCAGCGGGAGGTCCAGCAGCTCGTAAACTAGACCAGGATATAAAGAGTGAGACAGGGTAAAGGGGGACCAGGGGTTAGATAAATGATACTGCCGTTTTTCAGGTGTTTTTTCCCTATGCTTCGTTTTCATGCTTGTGTTTATATGTAATAATTCTTCTGGGTCGACCCGACACTTTTTAGAAAGTGTCCTAAACATTCCTAAAAATGGAGGAGTATTAAGGAAGGGAAGTATGATAGGGGAAGGAAAGGATAGAGGCTGGAGGAGAAGAAAAGCAGTGGCAAAATGAAGTGCGTAGGGGGAGAGAATCACGGAGAAATGCATATCTTGGTTTTCACATGTGGGAGGCATTCTGTTTCTTAGCTTGTTTTTGCTATCTGTCTATGACGGTAATTGAGCTGGTTGCAAAAAGAGTCTTGAAAACTGTTTGAGAGAGGGAGGGAAAGTAGTGCTGTGGAGCGAGCCCAAAATCCTGTCCGCCAGCCCACACACAATCGGACATTGCAGTGACAGAGGGGAAATCCCTTAACGGACAGAACTATAAATGAAACTACTGTTGACAAGAGGAAGAGGCAAAGCTATATTTAACGGAAGTATTTTCATTTGAGAACTGCTTTCTTTTTTCTTCTTTTTTTTTTTTTTTTTCCTCTTGTCTGGTCAGAGGAGACTGCTAGGATTCTTCCTGTTTGAGACAGCGCATGGGTGGTTTCCCCAAGGCTTTTAATGTTAGATTAATGCTCTGGAGACAGTGTGGTGATAAATGGGTTCCTACGGTTACATCTACATCCTGTGCTCCCCTCCCCCACCACTGCCGGGGCCGTGGGTCTGCAGCCTCTAGGCCAGACAGCAGTGCCCAGCAGTCCTCCCAGCCACTCGGCTGCAGAGCCTCAGTATTCATCCACAAAAACACTTCAATTTACAGCGTCGCGAGCAGTTATTTCTAGGACAGTGATGAAAACGGAATGGCAAAGGGAAAGAAAATGAAATGGTGAAGAGAAAAGCATCGGGCTGAAGGGAGGGCCGTTGAATTGGCTCATCATCCGCTGTTTGACAGATCCCAATTAATTACTTTTGCTGTTGCTGTTCACTTTCAGAAGATTGGTTTGCAGGAGCGGCCATTCTGTTGATTCATGCTTAATAGCAGTGCTCTGTGTGTCGTATTACACTCAGCAATAAATGTGGATTTTAAACTTCTCCCTTGCATAAGCACAAGGCTCACCTGCATGAGCTGCGCCCGTGCCCTGGTGTTGCATGGTGCTGGCAGGAGTGTAAGTGCTCAGCTTCAGGAAGCACTGACACGAATACGTAGAGAAGAAAATGAAGACCTGAGTTATTTTTATTGTCAGCTGAACGTGCCCTCATGGTGACTCGTATTTTTCATGTTTGTGTTTTTGTTTTCAGCTGGCCAATTCCCATGATTACTCTCTTGTGTGTGCATACGCATTTCGGAGTGATGCTTGCTGCCTGTGAGATGTACAGGGCCGTGCACAGGCGGCTGCGGGGCCATTGGCACAGCTCTCCTTAGCCTCTGCAGCAGCCTTCCCCCAGCTATGCTGCAGTGTCTTTTGCATCTTGAAGCAGAATTATTTTTAGACCATGAAGGTGTATCTGGCTGGTGCATTTAGATTTCATGTCATGGCTTCCTTTTCCTGCTCTCAGGTTTCTCCCACTCGGCCTTCACGTTCGGTATCGAGAGCCACATCAGTCAGTCCAACATCAACGGAACACTAGTGCCACCTGCTGCACTCATCTCCATCCTCCAGAAAGGGCTCCAGTATGTGGAGGCTGAGATCAGCATCAACGAAGTAAGTAATCCCACCGCCCTTCTCACACCCCTCCTGGGCGCCACCAGCCAGCATGCTGTAGCTCACTACGGGACACGTCTCAAAAACACACCCACCATCCGTCCTCACCTTGTGTTGATGCGGTTTCTTTTTGTTGCTCACCCTGTTTTGCCCCACCCAGCAGAGAGCCGGGGAGCCCTGAGGTACCCATTTTGCTTTTTGGCTGCGGCACTGAAGCCCTCTGTGTTGCTTATGAGAGTTTTACAGTGTTTCCACTACCCAAGGCAACAGAGTGGGCATAGAGATTCCTGCAGCAAACAAGATGGTGTGTCTATGTTTACAGTGTTATGTTTTCAAGGTAACAGCAGAGTTTGACAGGAAAAGTTTGCAATGTAGGTTAAAACTTCAGTCTGTGCTGTCTGTTAGAACCTAGTGCTGCTGTTTGCAGGCCACAAGGAACCTGGCTAAAAGTCCATTGAGATCACTGGAGAGATTCTTCTGATTTCAGTGGCTTTGGCTCAGATCATACAGAAACTGAGCACCATCCCATCACAGACATGTCGAAACAAGTGTGTGTAAATTCTCATCCTGGCTGGGTCAGTGGTTGTCTGTGTGCATTGTGTGAGCAGCCACAAAGTGTCTCTGTTCTCACTGAGCTGCAAGGGGAAACAAAGAGGGCATGTAGGAAAAGCCAGTGTTTTTGCCCTGCCAACCTTAAAGGCGCAATACTTCGATAGGGAGTGGAGCATGACAGATGAGGAAGTGCTGCATTACAAAATATTTACCACAGATAGCTGTATTTGTCAGAGATCTGTATTAATATTAATGCGTAAAAAGCTACTGCTTTTTCCTCTATAGCTGAATGTCGTATGTGAACAACGTGGGTGAGAACAAAGGAATATAAAATAGAGAAAAGGCTGTGTTTGTACTGTATGGTTTGGAAATCCATTTGTTTTTATTTTTAACAGTCTGAATGGTTTTCTTTTTATTACCCAATACCACGTTTAAGAGTTGTATATGTGTTTTTTAATTGGGGCAGTGACATTTGGCATTCATGCCAAGCTGCACTTTGATGCAGTTGTAATAACAAACCAATGTGAGGAATCTCTCTCAATTTGCTGCTACTTAACATTTGGCCTTGTGCCTCATATTTTAGCTACGCAGTTAGAAACATTCACCACGAACAGCACCTATAAATTCAGGTTGTGTGAAAGGTGTAAGGTCCTATTCCTGTGAATCCAGCTTCAGAATTAACTTCTTGTGAGAGAATAATCTAAAAATGCTGTGATTTATTTTGTTCTCCAAGTGGTTCAATTCTGCTTGATTATATAGTTAGAAGTACTGTACAGCAAAACAAAAGCCGCTCTTCCTCAAGTCTGTGTGCCAGTAGTGGCTGCAGATATACTGTGTATATTACTTCAAAGCGTTGAGTAATCACGAGGTTATAAATTAGTGTGTATAAAATTAAAGTATTGTTTGTGATCTGTGTAAAGACAGTCGTGGAAATATTCCAGTGACCATTTTTATAGTTAAAAATGTAGGATGCCAAAATCCATTGGCAAACGTTTGTTTTTCATGTTGTAGCAAGGACTTGAGCCAGGATTCAAATAAATGTCTATAGAGACATCTACATTAAAAATGTTGAGGAGAAAGAGGTATTATATGTGTCTTCTCTAGTGACTCTTTCCTCTGTTTCCTTCCCCATCAGGAAACAAATATGTAATACTTTAATAATGTAATTGTAAGGTATAATTCAAAGGACAGTCCAACAGAAGCAGACTTGTAAGCCAAACTGTTATTTTTTGTTACTAGTTATTGGTATCTTTTGAAAATGATAGTTTCCCAACTGCTTCATCTATCTGTACCCAAACCTTATCTCTTATTCCTAAAACCCAAATCTTTCGTTGTTGTGTCTTGCTTATTTCAAAGAATTAGATGGAGTTTGCAGAAGATCAGTAAAGTGCCTCAGTATAAAGCCTTCTAAAACCTTTCACAAACCTATATTTAAGGTAATAGGAAAGCGAAAGTGAAGCAGAGCTAAGTAGATAAAGCAGTTGTTGACCTGAGTCTGTATTAAGTCTTAAAAAATAGCCCTTGAAGGTTAACTCAATCACTTGTTAAACCAGAAGCCTAATTTACAGAAATCAAAATGAAATCCGCAACTATTGTTAACGAAACTAGGGGGAAAGAAAAGGGAAAATAGTAGTAAAGCAGTCCTGTATAATCAGCTACAACTGGTGCTGCTGGGCTGATGAATGTGGTATAAAGAAACAGTGAATTTGCATATACATCTTATTTTGTCTGGGGTTCATTATTCATCTACTGCTTCCATTCATATGCGCCTGCAAGTGCAGGAACGCAAACCATTCAACCCAAGTCTGTTTGGCTCTGTCATGACTTTAGCCATTATTCTTTTCTTTTCAAACTACTAAATAAAGTAAACTTTCTGTCATAATTCAGACAATATATTTTCACATCATATTTTTGAGTCTTTAAAGAGTTTAGCTGCCTGATTCTTCTGTAAATTTTTAACAAATTATGCTTTCGTAGAACAGTATCCTCACACAACCCAGTTTTGTTTCTTTATAACATTGCATCTTTGCCAGCGTCAGTGGTGAAGATCCTGAGCTTGCAATTTTAATTCGGCTCATTTTCTTTGCAGGATGGTACAGTATTTGATGGCAGGCCAATAGAGTCACTGTCTCTGATAGACGCAGTGATGCCTGATGTTGTACAGACCCGGCAGCAAGCATTCAGAGAGAAACTAGCTCAGCAACAAGCCAGTGCAGCAGCAGCAGCAGCAGCAACGGCAGCAACAGCGGGAACAACGACGACTGCTGTTTCCCAGCAGAACACACCAAAGAACGGAGAAGCCACTGTGAATGGAGAGGAGAATGGGGCACATGCAATAAGTAAGCCAACCTGTGCAGCTGCTTTCCACTGCTGGGGTAGATTAGATTTTGAATAATCCTCATGTACTTTGTTGGTGTCTGTAAGATGGTAAAACTGAGGGGAATCATTTCAAGAGGATGGGGTAATTCTAGAAAGATTTCTGACTAGACAATACATTTTCTCTCACAATACCATGTTTTACTGATTCTCTCTTAGAATGCAAAAACTTCAAATTGCAAGGTCTTCAGAATTGCAGGTTGAAACCAGTGTCATGAAATGGAGCTATATGCAGTTTCCTTGGAGCAGGCTGTCTGTAGATTTCATTAATATTATCAGCCTTACAGGTGCTTTAATACATATGACGAAAGTTCAGAGAAGCTGCAGCTGCAGTTGATCATTTTGGCCAAGCTAGGGTGAGGTGGGTTGAGAGGCCGGGACCTGCAAGGCAAATCTGTATAATTAAAGCATGACCAGAGCACAGCACTGAGCACTAACTACCCTGTGATGATCCAGTGCCTTACTGTAGTGGTCCTTGGCACATCTTGGCCTATCCATTCCAGTACAGAATGGTCAGGAACTGGATAGAAGTTTGTATGAGCCAGAAACCACTCCTAGCAGTTTGGAAGCAGTGAATTTGTTTTGAATGCACAGAGGAGAGATTCCTTGCTTTTTTACTTAAAATTACATCCTTAGTCACACAAGCAAGTATCAATGTGAAGGTCTTTCCTCCTGTAGACTGTTCCACTATGGGAGCAGTCCATAATAGCTCCAAATTCACCTTTGTTTACTGATGACAGAGAGGGATTGAGCTCATGGCTTATACATCTAAAGGTAGGTGTATATTCCTGTGAGTGTAACTAAATCTTGATGGCTGCGCTAGCATTGTTGAGTGGATGTGATTAATGGTTTTGGTTTCTGTGTGCAAACCATATTAGGGCATTGGCTAATATCTGAAATGAAACCTCAATACATTATGTACTTCAAAAGAAATTCTAGAGGAACATGCATGGCAGGTTTTGTAGGAAATCCCAAGAGCTCTTTGGTTTAGACAAGAAACAGGTCAGGACTGTTGTCATGTAACAGATTTTCTTTCTTCTGCAGTGTAGATGCCTTTATCAGTCTCTGTCTTCTTTTTGACTTGAATAGATTCCTCTCTGGGTCAGTGAGAAAAATGCTTTCAAACCAGATTTTTCTCCAGGGAATTCCAGTTAGACAGAACGGTTTCCCCCAGTAACACTGATATGATTTAAAATACATTTTTCTTTTGAGAAAGGGATGACAGAAGTTCTAAAAAATTCCAAGATGTTACCTGTTTTAGATCTGTGAAAAATGTTGATATTTTATGTCCAACTGATCCTTTGTTTTGAAGTTGAACCTATTTCATATACGAAGTGGTAAAAACAGAAATGAAAGCACTTGCAAATTTATCTACCGCTGACTTCTTGTTCTTCCTGTTGACTCTTTCATTCTGATCATTGGTAAAAATTTTTGGAGAATATCCTTCCGTCTCAGTAAACAAATTCTGAAGGTAGAAAACCAAATATCAGATCATCACAACTGCAGGACTTCTCAGACTTACTTCCTCTGATCTGAAGAAACATGCATGCTGTTGTGTTAAAAAAATGAGAGCCTTTCAGACCAGTTCAGATGTGTGACCACTCTGTAAACCTCAATCTCTCAGATCTGTCGTCATAGTATTAAAAGTAATAGTTCTTACAGTGGCTTTTAATAGAAGTTATTTCATGAACAATTGTGAACATTTCTTAGAGTATTGAGGTGAAAAGTCATGGATGACCTAATCTCATCCAGTATCTGCATGGAGCAGGATGCAAGACGATGACTTTGGTGTTGTCCAGTGAAATTTCATGGACTATTAGACTGCAAATTTCAAAGCATGAACGGGACTAAGAACCTGCCAGGCAGATAGGTTAACAGAGCCACGGCAGTGGGAGGACAGAAGGTCTTCAAGGAGTACCTGGCCAGCTGGCACATTTCACTGGCAGCTGCTCTTGTGCTGTTCATCATCCTGAGCAAAGAGGTGAGGTCTGCAATTTAAGAAGGAGAGTTTAGGGAGAAGCTGCTGAGAAATACAGAGACAGATGGCTCTTTGTGTGCCTCCCTTGCTCTGGGAGGACTATAACCTTTCTGTTGGAGTCATTCAGAGGATATCAGCAAGGTATCGACAACTGCAGGCTGAGGATTATACTTGGGAGACACATACAGATCTGCAAAACTGACACTCTCACCCTTGATCAGACCTGTTTGAAAAAACTGCAAGAGATCTCTCTCAGTTGTTATCAGAACCCGCTAGAAATAACAGATCTAAGTGGCAGTTTATTGCATAGGTCTGATTAATGGTCTTACACTTACATTTCCTTCTTTTATGGTAAAGTTAGAAAAAGGTGATTATGTAAATGAATTAACAAAAAGGTCACACCCTTCCTTTTTATTGCTTAAACAGGGCAAACTGTGTGTCCAGCCTTACCTTCACCCTTATCACTGTGTTTAGAGTGTTCAGTCTAGGATAGACTAAGACGAAAGATATGGCAAGAGCTTAGATTAAGACAAAACATTTAGGATAAGATCAGAAGATGTTTAGGATGGGACATAAAATGAGTAAGGTGAAACCTGGGAGACCTACTTTGATGGAAAAGATGGGAGAGAATTCCTGAACTATAATTTCCATTGTTGTTAGATTTGACAGAACTAGTTTATACGGGGATGGTTTGGGATAGTGTGCTCTTCCTTAGTCATAATTTAAGAAAGAGAGACACTGAAAAAATCTAACAACAGTTTGAGATGCAGATTTAAAATAAGTAGGTAAAGGAAATTGCTGCCTTCTTTTGCTGCTTCCTGAGTAATGTTTTCTGGTTTGAGTCACTTTAAAAATTAGTTTAAAAGAGTTGGCATTGGATTGTTTTCCAACTCAAATGTTTTTTACTGTTGTTTTTATCATTATATTTGCAAGGATTGGGTTTGGGTTTAAGAAAAATAAATCTCTGGAAAAAAAACCCACTCAACCTAGCTCCTTTATTGTAGCTACAGCCATAAAGAACAACTTCATTGAATGGCCTGTCAAATATTTAACTCAAAAATCATTTCCTGTGAAAAGAAGTCAGGGTTAGCGCTGGTAAGAGCTTAAAAATCCATCATTTTTGTTTTAATTTAGTGGGGAAAAAAGAGTTGAAATTATTCATTGGCGTGTTAAAATTACATTTTTAAAAAATCAACATAATTTTGGGGGCAGGGAATATTAACTTTCCAGTGATTTTGTATTTTTAATATGTTTGAGGAAAAATATTAGAATATAGTGTAGTCTTAACCATAGATGGCCTTTAGAAAATATCTTGTATTAACATTTAAACACAGATCTCCAGTATGCAAACTAAGTTATTCACTTTTGAAGGTCTGTTGCACTTGGTACAACTTAATCACGTCTATCTGAAAAGAGCCTGAAGCAGTATGTTCATTCATTCTGTTTATTCAGTGGGGCATTTTATGTTTTGTAAAGAGTAATCCTTTAAATATGAACGTCCTTTAACATCACTACTTAATTACGTGATGAAAAACAGGAAGAAAAGACATACAGAATGAACATTTGGAAACGATTTCTGAAAGACTTCTCATCTTTCCCTCCCTTTTTTGGAACCATCAAAGCTGTAGTGTCAAAATTGCTGGTGGAAAACAATAGAAAATAATTGTGCAGATATTTCATTGTTTCCAAAGGCCACTCAGTCTTATATGTACTGACACAAGTATCACCCGATTGAGGGGTTTTTTTTTCAATGTCACGAGTTAGTTCTTTATGCAGAATAATTAATAACATTCAAAGTGCATATCTAGATTTCTCCATCTGGCCATGTACAAACGAAAAATGCTTCTAAAGATCAGATGGCCGTGCTCTAATAGTACCTCACAAGTCTGAGACTCTGGAGTAAAGCTGCTTTCAAGCCATCATTTGGTTTTATTCAGGAGTGAAAAGCAGCTCTTCCTTTAGACCCAGGCAGGTAACAGTAGGATAGTATGTGGTGGGAGTAGTATCTTGCTTAATTTTTTCAAATTAAAACAATTGAAAGATCTCACTGCATGATTTAACCCCAGCTTCCAACTCACACTGTGAACAGGACACACATGAATGCCTAATAGTTACCATGCTGCTGTTTTTCTCATCAATGTATTTTTTAAACCTAGTCATTCTTTGCTGTGGTCAGACATACAGGAGTTTGAGGCTTGTATCTCCTGGTTGGTTTTAACAGTGCTTTGGTCTGTGTTGCCCTGATTACTCAGAATATCTTATAAAAGTTCTTGGCTGCTAATATCAAGCTGTATCTCAAGTACTAGTATATCCTGATGGTATTAATTTTACGTAGGGAATTGTCAAGAACAGTGCTCAGCATACATGGGTTTTACAAACAGGCATTTGTAATAGTTTAGTTTTTTTCAGCCAGTCCATAGGTATTGTGTGGTCAGAAGTACAGATACTTTGAATTAGGAACATGAACTGCGAAGCTACTTAATTGTTTTTTTAATTTTAATAGCCAATGTAGTGTAACTCATTGAGTTACTTGTGAATCTATGTCATAGCTATGGCAAAGACATGGTTAATAGGGTACGTACCCAAATTTACTGTGAGAAGTGTACGAGTACAGACCAGGAGAAGAACTCATTGAGAGCAGTCCTGCAGAGAAGAACTTTAGGGTCCTGATGGACAAAAAAGATGGACATGAGCCAGCAGTGTGTGCTTGCAGCCCAGAAGACCAGCAGTGTCCTGGGCAGCATCAAAAGAGGGGTGGCAGCAGGGAGAGGGAGGGGATTGTCTGTCAGTACTCTGCCCTTATGAAGCTCCACCTGGAGTAATGCATCCAGGTGTGCGCTCCCAGTACAGGAAGGATGTGAAGCTGGTAAAGTGAGTCCAGAGGAGGGCCACAAAGATGATCAGAGGGCTGGAGCACCTCTCCTATGAAGAAAGCTTAGAGAGAGTTGGGCTTGTTTAGCTTGGAGAAGAAAAGTCTCTGAGGAAACATCATGGCGGTCTTCCAGTACTTGAAGGGAGCTTACAGGCAAGATGAGGACCAAGTTTTGACGCAGTCTGATAGTGATAGGGTAAAGGAGAATGGCTTTAATCTAAAAGAGGGGAGATTTAGGTTAGGTGTTAGGAGGAAATTCTTTACCTGGAGGACAGTGAGGCGCTGGCACAGCTGCCCAGAGAATCTGTGATGGCCCATCTCCAGAGGCACTCAAGGCCAGGTTGGATGGGGTCCTGGGCAGCGTGATCTAGTGGTTGGCACTCCAGTCCATAGCAGAGGGTTGGAACTAGATGATCATCAAGGTCCCTTCCAACCTAAGCCATTCTATGAAATTCTCTGGAAAGTGCTACTTACATGAGTCGACATAAATTAGCACAAAGCAGGGTATTTAAAGCATGGGTGAGGGTAGAAATCTGGAGATCTTCCTTCTGATGGCAGTTGTGTAACATCACAGTCTGTTTTGCTAGTCAGTGGGCAATAGCTCAACAGTGCAGGAGTATCAGGACAGATGGCTGATTCTAAATGCCATAAACATGTGGCAATAAAGGAGCATAATTATTCCACTTGTGAACCTATGGATCTCCATATGTGATTAAAGAATGACTAACTAAAAGACTTAACCCAGATTGAGAACTTGGATTTTGATCAATCAGAGCAGTTCAGCTGGCCAAGGCATTGATGAGATAACACAAGGCTGCCTCTCCGCCAGCCTGCCAGCTCTCTGCTCTTGGATGTGCTTTCTGTGAAATGGGTTGCAGTTCTGTACATGACATCTGCTGCCTGTTGTTCCAGTGTGTTACCTGCCCTTGATTGGTGTCTCATTCACAGGGGATAATAATCTTGTGTTGCAGCCAGGAAGTGCAGTTTGAGATTCATACTGACGCAATGAAAATTCGGAGTGAAAATATTATTCACGATGCAAATTGGTATGAAACGCTGCCACTAGGAGAAATTCATTGTTTTAAACTCACTTTTTTTTTTTTCCCCTAAAGAAAATAAAAAGAGGTTTATAAAACCAAAGTTGCTTAGACTGCAGTCTGAACAACCCCAGAATCACAGTATGTGGGTTAAATGTATCTATGCATCAGTTGGTCCCTTAGCAAGTATCATGGTACCCATAAGAAGAGAATTGCTCAGTTTCCCTGCTGTACTTGGGGAATTAGGCCCATACCACATATATCCTACGTCTGAGTAGCCCCTCACACTTCTAATTGGACACTGTCTAAGAAAATGATTGTGCTGTATGCTGCTTTTTTAGAAGAACAGCATATATCTTTTCTCATATCTGGCAATCTCCTACTTCAGTAAATCCTTAGGTTGATTCAAATTAAGCCATCTTCAATAAAATCTGTACTGAAATGAGCACTAATTATTTATATCTAAAGCTACATACTTCATACAGGGTATTTTAGAAAGCTCTATATTTTGAGGAAGTATCATAACTTTGAATTGCCATAAAAAAGAAAACAGAGCGGTATGACCAGTGACAAAACACAGAACATTAATTATACATTGCTTTTAAGGTTTAGGCCAGAGGTAATGACCTGTTTTTAATGCAGACCTAACATCATCTTACAAACTACTTATTCTGATATTTCTCTTTACAGATAATCATTCAAAGCCAATGGAAATTGACGGGGATGTTGAAATTCCTCCTAACAAAGCAACAGTCCTTCGGGGCCATGAATCAGAGGTGTTCATCTGTGCCTGGAACCCTGTCAGTGACCTGCTAGCATCTGGGTAAGGCCATGACTGGAAACAGCTGCTGCAATTAGAGTCAATTTAGAGATGCAAGGACTTGAGAGCAGATAGTAGAGACTAATCAGTAATCTCCCTACTGATTTTTTCAGCCTGCAACTGTTTTTTTCAGCAATGCTGCACGTATGTAGGAGTTAAGTAATAGTAAGGTGACGCAGAATATGAAGCATTTAAACATTTAAAATGTGCACTCTGTGGTTCTGAATGCAAACAAAATTTTTAAAGGCTTTTAAAATAACTGGATAATTCTCAGAGTATTAGAAGTTCATGCAATCAGTTCCTGCTCATCTTAGCTAATGGTGCATATTGGGATCTCAGAAAGCTTTGTCTTCCGAGTTTTATTTTAAAAAGTATGGGGACTATAAAACAGAGTTCTCTTTAGCCGTGTCTTCATTAGCGAGTTCCAGCACAAACAGTAGTAGTTCTGGGGAGCAAAACTATTGTTTGAGAGTCTTATGCCACCACTTTGTATCAGGGAGGGGTACTTCAGAAGGAACCTGGTTATGTCCGATGTGCTCATCATATTTTGTCTCAATTTCATTGATAAAATAGTCCAATTTGTGTTCTCTGTTGCTGCTCAGCCATGACAAAGCATGGTAAGTAGGGCAAACAGATTGACTTAGAAAAAAAGATTTTGATCCAAACTGAAATGCTGATGTAAACATAACCCAGGAGCTGTGCACAGGCACTGTTGGAATCTGTGTTTGTCCATGCTTTAAATTTAACTTAAAACGAAGGCTAAATTTTAGAAGTGCAACTGGGAACGTGGAGGAAAACTGATGCAAGTTAGAGGAGAAAAATGGGTCTTCATCACTCAAAGTTACCTAACAAAATCTGAGCATGTACATGGAAAAGGAAGGTCATTTTTTCCAACTTTCTGTAAAATCATCAGAATCATCTTCTTTTGAGATCTTTGTTGACTTAATACGTGGAAGTAAAAAATGTGGATACAAATAGGAAAGAATAAATGTGGGGGAAGAAAAAAAAAACAACTAATAAATTAACAGAAGTAAATATCAGGTTGGAGAAACAGCACAAAATCTCTACAAGATTGAAGACAGCAGTTTCCAATGAATGATTTCAGATGACAGGCTGGATTTTTAGAAAACGGAATCTTCATGAACATATTTTATTTCCAGAATGTCCAGGTCTAATAGTATTTCCTTTATACCAGTCATTCTAGGCAATGTACTTGAAATGGTAAACATATCCACTGTGATATTAATTTGAATTTTATGGAAAACAGACTTCAGGGGATCCATTATCAGAAGCATATTATCTAAGGGCAAATATACAGGGGACAAGGGATAGCATAAAAAATTATTCTTTAGGGACACCTGGTGGCGCCTGAGATGCAGCAGCAAATGCTACTTTATTCTGGAGAGTACCTGCACAGCTGAAGTTAGGCATCTACTCGAGTCCTCTGCCCCTCTGCCAGTTCTTTCATCTCTCAATTCATTATACAGGGTGTTAAGACTTCTCAGTATAGGGGCTCAAACTTTACCTATTGGCTTTAGCACCTGTTGAATTTGGTGTCTGCTTCCCGATGGCCAGCTCACCATTAGTGCTTTCCATGCTACACGGATGAGCTCTATTTCACAGTCCTTGTGTGCAGAGTTCAAACAATGACTGAGGAACCAGTGAGTATTTAATTTTGCTGCAGAGCACTGAGCACTGGTAGCTGGATAAAGCAAAGAGCCCAGGGTAATGATCATAGAATCATAGCATCCTTAGAGTTGGAAGGGACCTCTGAGGGCCATCTAGTCCAACTCCCCTGCAGTAAGCAGGGACACCACAGCTAGATCAGGTTGCCCAAGGCCTGTTCCAGTCTCGCCTTGAAGGTCTCCAGGGGTGGGGCATCCACCACAGCACTGGGTAACCTGTTCCAGGGCCTCACCACCCTCAATGTAAAAGATTTTTTCCTTATATCTAACCTAAATCAATGCTCCCTGAGCTTGATGGATGGTATCTTGCACAGTCTCCACTGAAGCTGGAGGACAGTAGTCAGAACCATTAGTTAGATGTCCAAGATAGAGGAGTACCTTCTCACTATCCCTTCAGGTAGATTTGCCCTTCAGAGTAGTAAGTCTTTATTTGTAGGCTTTGCTATTCATTCTGGAAGCATATAAATACACACATAGGCAGAAAGTACAGTTAAGTACTGTGTCTCATGCAGACTAATGGCAATGCATTGAAAATTCAAATATCTCAAATTCATGTGCATCTTAATCAGATTTTAGCCTGTTTGTAAGTGAATTCTGTTAGCTCTCAGATAATGCGGAAATGAGTGCCTTATGAAGCTTACATGATGGAAAAAGCATAAAATGCACAGAAAAAATGGAATGGCAGGAAAAGAGCTGATTGATGATGCCATTGTACAAAGAAATATTTGAGGTGTCTAGTATAGTAATGCTGCATGTTATCATCTACAGGTAAACCATATATTATGGTACCAAATAAAAAAAAGGGGAGAAATTCCCTGAGGAATGCTGTAGTTCCATTTGTCCTTTACAAAACATTGCTTAAAAAAAAACCCTACGGTTAGGCTTATAGGAGAGCACTGAATTGTTAGGTTCTATAATAGCCATATTGTGCTGCCCAGTCCTTACCTTTCTTCTGTCTTCCCATCTGCTTGATTGTACCCATCTGTTTTCTCTTTAAAAAACACATATAAAAACCCTAACTATTAAGTAAGTGAAATAGTGCATTCATTCTGATTATACTGCACGTAGAACAATTGAATTTCAATTCGTGGCAAAGTGTTTTGTGAAAACCCTAAGTTATACAGGTAATTAATCTAACAATTAGTGCCAGTTTAGAAAGCAACCTGATGTAATCTTCAAAGCACTAGAAGAATAATGCAGATTCACAACCTGATCTGAAGCAAGCTATGTAAGAGAATTACAGCATTGGTTTCCAGATTTAGTGAGTACCCCACAGATAGAAAGAAAGCTGTGTATTTGATGTCCCAGCTACTGGCACTGGTTAGCACAGAAATGTATACTTGCTGGACTTGGCAAAGAGCTATTTAAAAAATAAATGTGGAAACAGGAATTTCTCTGATCAAACAATAAGAAGAAGTACCTTCTGCAGCTACCCTTCATTCTCCACCATTCCCATTACCGTGGAAATGGAGGATCAGGAGACTGGTGATACTGGTAAAGGCTACCAAAGACATGACTGTCACCAGATGCTTATGAGAAGAACACTTGAATGTTGCAAAAGGAAGCAGTAAAGTACATACATGTGGTTTTCTAGGAGGATTAATTGCACCTTGTGAAGGAAATGAGCATTCCAAAATAAATAATTGTGTGCAGTGTTTTCAGAAGGTAAAAAAAGAAATACGTGCATAGGAAAATGTCAAGATTTGGCCATTCCAACCATGATTCCAATTTTGCTCTTAAAATACAGATGTCCTTCTCTTCAAAGACTGATTTCTTCCTTGAAATTTCTTTCAATGTATTTTAATTTTATGGCATACATAAATCATTACAGATGGTTATGTTTCATGGGTAGTGCAGAAACAGCTACGTCCACATTAGTAAATTAAGCATGCCTGGGAATATTCCTAGGCATTGAGGCCAACTGGCACAGTATGGCCTGTGTCTGTGCTAGCAAACCATCCTGGCTGCCAAATAGGGCCGTTGCCCACAAGCTGCACATTGGGGATTATCTCTGTGTTCCCTATGCCCAGGAGTTATTCAGAGGGATCATCAGGGCCCTGTGTGCAACAATACACATTAATGGCCCCAGCAGAGAGTGCCAATTCAAACAGCCCAAGTTCTGGCCAGGAGTAATCAATCAATCAGCTCACTAGCGTGGGTGATCGTGGTCCAGTGACCCAGAGTGTTCCTGAACTTATTTGAATTTACCAGTATTGAAGTAGACTGTGAATGTCAAGGTTGCTGGAGCCTTGAACTCCAAAAGCTTTTCTAGTTGAATTTAGGTTGCTTCTGCCTGGACATTCAGCTGCTGTTTCCAAGAGTGTGCTCTGTTCTGTTACATCCAGCCATGCCCTTTAAGTAATTTTCATGGCTGTGAAGCAGAGGAACCTGGCCTCATTCCCAAAACACAGCAGTAGGCTTCTTGGCTTATCTTTGCTGACCTATACCAGCATCTTTCACACAAGGGAACTTTGTGTCTTGCAGAGCTCTGTGTGCATCTTCTCTCTCTGTAGTCAGCATAATAATTAGCCATAAAACTGTTGTCCATAAGATCTTTTGATTATAGCTTTGTATGGCAGAAGCAAGAGAGTTTCTATGCCAGTTTCAACTTTCATCTCTGGGTTTTACATCATGCTTTGAGTTACTGTGTTCCTCATATCAGCTGTTTAGTACCTACTATGAATTACCCTTCTGAAAAATCCTTTTAAATTACCAGTTTGAAGGAGGGGATTGCAAATTCTCCTAGATAGTGCCAGGTGCTAATTCTTTAAATTTTAAGTGCTTAATCATTAGCAATTGACTTCATTGAGGCCAATTTCTTTGTAATATCAAATCTGCTAATGCAACCGGGTCAGCTATTAGGTGAGGTTTATTTGAATAATCCATTGTGGGGAACAATATTGCTGACTCAGTGGGACAGACAGTGTTTCCCCATAGTGCTTAGGCATTTGGCTTCTCCCTCTGGATACCTCTGAGGCACTTGCCTTTGCTGACTCCTTAGAAAATTTAAGCATTTACTCTAAGAGTCCTGTTTTATTAACAAAAAGTTAGACGTGTAAATTAAGTGGAGGAGGTTCTTTCCCTTTATGCTTTTGATAATGTGTTTTAAAATAAAATAAAAAAATCCAACCCGTTTCAGCCAGAAGTGTTAAAGACTTGTAGCAATATTGCATATCAAAATAACCATAATTGTAAGACTGTACCTGAAGATTATAACTACCAAAGTTCAATAATCATGCAGATTCTTTCACACGCTCCTGCTGCTGTTTTAACCTCTTTGCTGGCTGTTATGGAATAGGGATTTTATATGTCACAAATAAAATTCTGCAAGCATTCTTCCACTTTGATTCATGATTACACAAGGGCTGAAGGGCATGAAGTAAAATGCTTTCAGAACTAAGCCTTCCTAAAATTTGGCAGTATTCTTCAGTAGTGCAGAACAGTATACCTATTACTCAAGTGTTCATGACTCGCATGTTGGAATGAGCTGCTTTATCATGCAGATCGAAATGCTTCTGTGGGCTAAGGAGATTAAATATCTTTCTGAATTGTGCTTGAACTATGGTTCTCTAATAAGGTAGGGTTCACTGAATCATTCAACAGAAATCAGAATACTTTCCAGAACAGAGAATACTTTTTTTTTCTTTTTTTTTCTTTTTTTTCTTTTTTTTTTGTCTCCAGCAACAAAGGGGAAGACACACAAATACCCCTGCCACACACTGGTAGGCTTATAAAGCCTCTCTGCAGGGACACATAATAGCTTATGTAGCCTTAGGAAGAAGAAAATGGAAAAGCAAAATTAAAATACTGGAAAATAAGATTGCCCAAGCACAGCCAGAAAACTGACTAAATAAAACTGTTGGGAAACAAAGCCATAACCCTTTTAGAAATAGCAAATAGGATATTGTGTTTGATAGCCAAGTGGCTGAGTATTTTATTCAGAGGGACCAATAGCAAACTGGATTATTACAATAAGGGCAGAATTGGCCAGGAATCTTACGCAGTGTAGAAGCCAGCACTGAAGGAATTTCCTACTTAGCATGTTAACCAGTAACCCAAACCTTTGAAAGACTTGCATTCCCACTATTGTAAATTATTGCAACTAAAAATGCCCCTTATCTTCTGAGCCTTGTGTTTAACTTCATGGACTTTCCCGCCAATACATACGAAATTGTTTAGTTTTCTAAACCTCTGAAGAAGTAAGAACTGTATTACATTCATAGTTCCATATGATGACAAAAATTATCTTGATTCAAATTATTTCTTAATTACCGATGTGAAAGATGTGTGCCAACAATTAAAGAACTGCTGCATAGTAGCGAAAGAATGGCAGTAGCTTATGACAAAGCGCTGGCCAGCGATCACATCTCAGCTGGACACAAAGGGCTTTGAGGAGATGGGAGGCACATTCCCCAGGCATGCAGTGAACCAGCAGACCTCAGAGACACCGATACAGGCAAAGAGGATTTTTCTTGTACGGTTGAAATATTGTTCGTGTAAAATCTGGCTATATTGTTGATAGAAGAATATGCAGAAAATCAATCAATCTAGTTTGTTGCTTTATCAGTCGTTCTTTGCACTTGAAAAGTATGAAGTGTTCAAAATTGGCTTGGTATTTTTCTTATGAACAATTAAAATGTTTTATTGGTAGACCAGAAGAAAATACAAAATCCTCCTGTAATAGATTTCTTTTTCAGTAAAACGTGGGTTATCAAAGCAAAAATGGATCTCAGGATTTTTGTCTTCAAATAAATACTTCTTCTCCTTGCTCATGTGTTGGAAAGTAAGTCCTAGTCATTAATTAAAAGAAAGCAAAAGTTAGCATGAGGTACATCAGCAATAACATTTAGTTTTGATTGTATGAATTCTTGGAAATATAGGAGAGATCCTAATTCTGCTCCAGGTTTCTGCTTACTGCAGGGAAATTAAAATTACCCTCTGGATACAGCAAGAAATCCATCTTACTTGGTTGCTTTGGTTTTTGTTGTTGTTATCGATTGTTTAAAAAGAGTAGGGGGGTTGGGGAGGGCAAGAGGCAAATCCCAGTAAACCAGAAAACATGATCTCTTCCACCCTGCTGGAAATTGATTTCTGACCTCAGAGACATTTTTCATTGGAAGGAAGATCTGTGCACGGTGAAAATAACTGTATAATTTTTGAGCAGATTATGATCAACTTTTCACTTTCTCCTCACAGCATTTTCTAGACAACATCAGGGTTTCAGTCTGCAATGAAAATATCTTCCTAGAAAACCTTCTGTCTACGAAGTAGATGAAAATCCTCAGGCAGGGCCAGGAAGCAGGCACTGTAGCACCTTTGTCACGCTGTTAGATGTCCCCTTCCCTAAGGCAGCTGCCAGGTGACATTGCACCTCTGCAGATGGTGATGCTGCATTCTGCCCCTCTGGGGAGCACCAGGGGCTCTGTCTGCCATTAGGAGGTTAATGTGGCTGTGCAGCATTTTTGTAAGAGGCATGTGAGCACAGCCTTTGTGTAAAGGGCTGCCTTTATGTTTGTCCCCCAACGACTGTCTCTGTAATGGTTGTGTGTATGAAGTGCAAAATGTAGGTAGCAAGCAAATGTACAACTGTTTTTTGAATAAAGCAAGTGATGTTATGCTGTAGATTTAGATGATAGATACCATATAAATATCTGTTAACTTCTTTAAAAATATTTGGTGGTGTAGGGAGTGCAGGAAGTGCAGAATTGAAAAGTCTCATTTGAAAGGTTGTGATGTTCTCTCAATTCAAAACAGAAACAGGTTTTTTACTTTGTTTGCTGGGTTGTTACCAAGAGAAGTTTTCATCTCTTTGCAATTTGCTTTTATAGATCTGGAGACTCAACAGCCAGAATATGGAATCTCAATGAGAACAGCAACAGTGGTTCCACTCAACTAGTTTTGAGGCACTGTATAAGAGAAGGAGGACATGATGTCCCCAGCAATAAGGATGTGACTTCACTGGACTGGAATGTAAGCTAGCTTCTAAGACTGTGGTTTTTAGCTGTCTAAATTTAATTCAGAGTCAATTATAGCTGCTGCTCTGTATCTTTTATATCTGAGGTGACCAGGACTTCTGTCCTAACCTACTGACCTCTTGTTTCAGATACTCATAATAGACTGAACTTTCCCCTGTATGCTTTAATTTTCCAGTACTGTTGCCATCTTCAAGCTTAATGATGATGTATTTATGTATCTATTTTTAGGAGCGTGAGTAAAAATGAACTCAGCTAACTTTAAGAATGAAGATTAAACAAGCAATCTGTGTAGTAATGAAAGCTGATTAATAATGTGTTTGCATCCCATAGTTATTCTATTTTGGCATATGAGGAGATGTAAGCACCAGTGAAGCTTCTTCTGAGATTGAACTGTCAAGACCCACTCCCATCTGAATTATGTTGCATGAAACAAAATGTGCTCACCTTGTAGTCTGTATGGGTAGGAGCATGTGTAGTTATTCTCTTTTACCCGTCCACTTTCCAGGTGAAATTGTATTACTTGATCCCTTATTGACCTTCATCCTGCAAAATCTTATATCTATCTTAGACATTGCAGTCCTGCGCAGAGATGACTGAAATGAGCAAAGAAAACGAGTATTCTTAGGAATCCCCAGTGGCTGGGCAGTGTGTTTGGGTAGCATTAAGACTGCTTAATGTCTCCTTTCTGCTGCTGAGCAGCGTAAAAGGAACTTATAAGACCTTGCAGGAACCTTAATTAATTTTGAGATCATTTTCATTCTGCCCATTTTGTTGATATCAGTATCGACAGAGTGATCACAACGGATTGAAAACTAAGCACCAGGAAGGATTCTCATCAGTTACATAAAGCTTCGGTTGCTGGTCAGAGACCGAGATTTGAATAATCTGTACTGCAATACCACTGTCCTTTGGTGCTAGGTGAGCTAGGTGCTTCACAGAAGTGTAGGATAAGGCAGCTGTGCAGGTCAGCTTTCCCTATGTATTGTTTATTTGATGCAATAAAGTTGACAACTACAGAAAATGCAGGTAAGTTAACAAAGCAAATGAAGATAAGATCAAGAATGTGTATTACTTGTTTTCTGTGTACATCATGGGAAAGAAAAATTGTCAGGAAAAACTGAATTGAGGAGTAGGAATCGGGAAGTTGAAAGTAGAAAACAAGAAAAGATTCAAAATAGTTATGAGAAAAGTTGTTAATAGTGCATTCTTCCTCTAGTAGTTTGCAGATCCATACCCTTCCAGTCTCAAGTGATACTTTACTTGCACTGGGCTAGTACTTAACGTAATGAAATGTTCCTCATTTAACCACCATAAGTGCTTTCAACTTGCTTTCAGGTTTCCAAAGAATGTGAATTGCCTCTAACAAATTTGGATAAACTGTATGTCTAATCCCTGAGCTTTCCTTCTCTTTTCCCTTTTGCTGTTGCCTTTGTCCGTATCAGTGTTCCACATAAGCATACAGCTCAGTGAAGTTGACTTGAGTTTCCATGTTTTTGTCCTCTAAGTCATTACATATTTGACTTAAATCTACAACTTGTCTGACTGTTTACAGAGGGTTGAGTTGGACATATGTTTTAAGGAGTTGTTTTATGCTTTTTTTTCAGTTCTAGAGGGGAGCTAGGTTACTCTGTTAGTCTAATTCCTGACTTCTGAACTTCTGGAGGTAAACGGGGTGAATCTCACTCCTAATCTAGGTGCTAAAACGCTTAGTGACTAATTGGCCCACTGCTAACAGTACCTAACCACTTCAGCTGGTTCCGGAGTTGGGTTCCTTTTGATTTCTCTCATTCTGGCCCAATAAATCTTTCACTGCCACACAGGAGTTATCCTTCAATGAAGATCAGCCTCCAGCAGAATACATGTAATTTGCTAGTTAAAGTTACCAGGCTTTTTTTCTCATAATTGGAGCCTGTAAGTTCCATTTAGAATTCTGAGACAGCCCATCATGATACTGTGCTTCTGAGCATGTATAGGAGTCTTTGTTTAGGCAACCTGGAAGCAGCTTCATTGTGTTAGACAGCATTCAAGGTGTTAATGGTAGGTAGCTTATGTGTTTAGGTCCTACTTCTAGGTATGGATGCCTGAAATTCATTCAACTGGGGTTTAGTAAGGATATACACAATCAGTTAATGATTCTTAGGCTCTCATGTCTGAGACGTAGTATCTGTTTGTTATCTGGAAGAATTCCAAATAATTTTTTTCTATCTTCTTTTCCTTTTTTAATCCTCTTGAATAAATGACTTCTTTCTGATGGCATAGCTCAGCTTTTCGGAGTATGTTCAAGGGTTTTATTTCCTCATTCTATTTGCAGTACTAACCTTTAGTTTAGATTATATAATACTGATACTGTCCATTTCACTGTGTGGACTCAGATTTCCTATAAATTGTAATGCACAAACCTGAGGGGGGGGAAAGACATCTTGGTTGAAACAGATTTCATCTAGTATTGACCTTTGACATTTATATACATCCCAACAGAGTGATGGAACACTATTGGCTACAGGCTCGTATGATGGTTTTGCAAGAATATGGACAGAAGATGGTAAGTCAAACCACAATCAGTGGTCCTACACAGTTAACAGCAATAAAGAGTAAGTTGACTAATTTGTAAACAAATTATAATGTTAGCTTTTCCTTTATTCCAGGTAACCTTGCAAGCACCTTAGGTCAACATAAAGGTCCAATATTTGCCCTGAAGTGGAACAAAAAGGGGAATTATATTTTAAGTGCTGGTGTCGATAAAGTGAGTTTTAAAAATACATAGTTTTAATTTCTAAGTGTGCTGACTCAGTGAGCGTGTGCTGTTGGATTCCACAAGATTATTTTCTTCTGCTCCAGGAGCTGTATGGAGTTCTGGGGAGTTTCTTTAATTTGTTCTAATGTGTGTTGGATTTCCTTGGGTTAAGCGATTGAGTACATTTTTGAGACTTCACATCAATGTGTGAAGTCTATTTTTGTGTGAACTTTGTTTTTAAAAAAAACTCTCCATTTGCTCCATGTTTAAAATTGCATCTTAAATGTTTCTGTAAAAGAAAGAACTGCTTCCGCTACTTCCACACCACTACATAATTTTATCAACTGCAGCTATTTCCAAGAGGGAAATTATCTTACACATACTGCATTTTTAGCTCATCTAATTATAGAAACTGTTGTATTTGGATAAAGTATGTATGCTTTCCTGTACAAACATGCAAAATATGGTGGTTCTCAACTGAAAATGAAGCAAAACATGGTAGTTTCAGCTGAGTGCATATTAGAGATTAAAATGAACAGATGACTGCTGATGATGAGCAGAAATCCATTAAAACTGAAACTGGAAAATAAACACAGCATGCATCTTGCCTAATTTTTGATTTCTGAAAAATTAGATTTGTGTGTCATCTTTGGCTCCCTTTATAAAATGTGGAGAGAAAAATGGTACTTCCAAGTGATGAGTTGCGTGGCCTGTGTTACAGTGGGATGCACAGGCAGTGCTCCTCTCCAGTAGCTGATAGAGGAAGTCAAGGGAAATGCACTCAGACTCACTCTGAGTTGTAGGGTAGATGAACCTATATTTTCACATAGTTGTGAAAACTGGGTTTTATTCCTTTTAATACTGGCCCGTATGCAGCTACATTTGTCTCCCAACAACAGTTCTACGTAACAGCAGTCATTCTTTCTATGATCTGTCCTCACCAAGGTGAGGCACCTTTAATTTATTTTCTCAAAGTATGTACTCCCAGTAAGCTGACAATTCGCCTAGGTGGTAGTTTTGAGTTGGGAAATTGCTTATGTGTGCTGTGAGAATGATTTAAAGCTGTAGTAAGCAAAGTTCACTTTAGTCTGTCCTGCCACAATAGCAGGAAGTAGTAGGTACTCTGTGGCTAAACATTTTATGTCATAATTTAATTATTAGAAACGTAGTATCGCTTAGGTTTGCGGTCAAAGTCAACTTGCATCTTAGAAGAAAGCAAGTCTTACTTGATAACTGAAACAGCTGTAACAAAATTCTTCTTAAAAAATTGTTGTACCGTTCTCCAGCATTAGACAGTGAGAATACGCCTGTTTTTAGCAGTTACATTACTTGCTCTGTAGGGGTGATACTTCTATATCCACGCTTAGATAATTACTCTGTAATGTTTGGAAGTGATTTCTGTTTATTCAGCTGTACAGCACGCAAGGCTCTCTGCAGTCAGTAATTTTACAGTTGTTCTTCAGTGGCCCTCGGAACCCTTCTCTCTATTTGTTTGCTCTGAGCTGAATGGTCACTAACCCTTATTTCCCTCTTCTTCCTCATGCAGACAACAATAATTTGGGATGCTCACACAGGAGAAGCTAAACAGCAGTTTCCTTTCCATTCAGGTAATTTTTGCAGAACTCATGTTAGTAACATAAAACACACATCTTAATTTTGTCAGTCTAACTTATCCTTTTGTAAAAACCTGCCTGCCAGAGGAAAAAAAAAGATTTTGTACCAGGGTTTTTGTGCCTTAACTATTCTGAGTAGCAAGGTTTGGGGGTTTATCCCTTTTTAAGAAGGATGGGTTTCTGTGAGAATCAATCAGCTTTGAAAGTCAAACTGAGCTCTAGAAGAGGATTTACATGCCAGCCAAGTGTACTCAGCTGAATGATTGCATCGTTATCTATATACTTGAATA
Organism: Alectoris magna; assembly: GCA_030625065.1. Taxonomy (NCBI): domain Eukaryota; kingdom Metazoa; phylum Chordata; class Aves; order Galliformes; family Phasianidae; genus Alectoris; species Alectoris magna. Next base: position 71,650,310 of record CM060560.1, read on the forward strand.
GTATAGATAGGTTAAAATGGTGACTTCAGAAAGAAGCAAACATGGATCTCTCAGCAGTTTGCATTCACTGCTGTAAGCATGAAGGTCCTCAGGGATTTCTCATCTTTCAATTTTAACTTGAAGTTCTTTTGTATTTGCTTTGTCTATTATCAGAAGTCAACAGCCAACCTTGCTTGGACTGTCAGTTGTAGATCTTGTCTTTCTCAAGAAGACAAGAGAGAGATTTGGATACAAGATACAGATTCTGAGTAGTCTTGAGTAACAGTAATCACTGATGTAATCATAAATTCACAAGATCAGAGTTTTAAGATAATTATTGAATTCATAATCCAAACCTGGTAAGTTGTCACACTTAAATATTTGTAATGGGCATAGCCAAACTGAGATTAAAACCGTCAAAAACGTTACAGGTTCTGATGCTATAAAGGTTCACTGTAACTAATCATTTTTTCATACAGCAGTCATACACGAGGTACTTAATGGTATTAAAAAATGCATAGTTCTGATTTTAAGATGTTAATTTCCACAGTTTTAAATTTGATTTCTAGTTGGTTCCATTCTCAAATACTCGCATCTATTTGCAATAGAAATGGTTGTTCAGTGGAAGACAGAAAATATGTCCATGCACACAGCAGATCCGTACTCTACATTTTTGTCACTTGTCTCCAAGCTTATTAATTCAACTGTCAGTTTGGAGGAGCTGGTGTCTGTTGACACATTTTCTCATTGTGGCATTTATTTATCAATCAGAACTGTTCCAGTAAACCACATTTTGCACTGAATAGTGTTGTAGGTAATGAAATTCTTGGGCTTACTAATCCCTAGCTATTGATCTCAATTGTTATGGATTCAGAACCCAGTTGCCTCTTCAGAATCGTGTTCACTGAAGTGTATCTGTCTTAGCAACATGCATTAGGGAAGCGTCATGATTCTCCCTTTAGCAAGTTGAAAATTTAACTATTTGTTCCAGTGCAATACAAGAAAAATTGTTACTACATATGTTGTTTTTAAGATGTGATTGAATTGGTTTTATTATTTCAAATATGTCTTCATAGGGATATGAAAAACAACAAATTACTGGTAGGCCAAAAGCATATAAACAAATGCACACCCCTTGAAATCAACAGGAATCTTTGTCCCTAGATAATTCTAAAGCCAAGACCTCATCTTTACCTTCTTGCTTCACCTGTTCACTAGAACAAACTGACACCAAATTACTCACTGTGTCTGGAATCTGAAAATCTTATCAATACAGAGATTAAAGGTGGCATTTAAACGTCTGGTCTATACAGAGCACAGTTGCTTAATCACATACTTGTGTGGCATTCTTCTTTGCATACATCTTTAAAGTCTGGAAGCTGCTGGCCTAGGAACAACAAAATTTTTACTCAGCTCTTGCAGCTTGCTTTGGTTACACACATACAGGCAAAACTGTCATAACTGTAACACTCCTTTGTCTAGGTCTTGAAGGCCTCCGTATCACTGATGTTACACCCCAGTTTAGACCTTTAAGTGCTCTGAATGACTCATTAAGATCAATCAACTCCATGTTTGAGCTTCTCATTCTAAAACACACCAAAATTCAATGAAAAGAGGCCTGAATTAACTGATAATTATTGCAATACATTTGTTCTTGGCATTTATTATAGCTGTGTTTCTTAAGGGCTTGTTGCTGCTTTTATTAGGTGACATTCTAAGTGTTTTTAAGCGATTGGCCAGCGTCCTGTGGTTCTGAAGACACTTCGGCAATTCAATTGCTTACATCAAAATCTACGCTGGATTTTTTTTCTAGGCAGTTTCATGTAGTTACTTATCCAGTAAACATATGATTAACTACAATAATAAATGAATCTGTATTAATTATAAACGCTCCATAATTCAAATTATCCAGTAATGCAAATCCATTGCTTTAGGTGCCAGTGGCTTTCAGAAAATTACTTTTCAACTCATGTATCGTACAAGATATTAGCCCTGAAGGTATATAGCTGTTAATGAAGACAGATCTTTTGTTTGCTCTGGAACAGTAATACAAAGCTTGCAGCTTAAAAATAAAAAAATAATTAAAAAAAAAAAAGACAGGCAGTTAGAGAAACAAAATCTTCCAGTATTTCCTGATGCTCATTCCCATTCATCGGAAATCTCTAAGTAATCTGCCTTTCTCACACAGATTTCCTTTACAGTTCTGCGAAGCGGGGATTCCTTACCTGTCACAGAGCTTTCTTAAGAATTTTCTTTAGTATTCTAAATAAATACCTGTGTTTGAAACAATTCCAGCCCTCGGTTCTCATTTAAAGAGCGATCAGATGATGTTCAATCTCATTTTGCAGTTCATGAAAATTAGAACAGGAAAAACGTATTTGAATAGAACAGGCTTGGCAGAACAGGTATCTTTTTGCCTCTGTTTTATGAAAATATTTTTCTAAGCATCCTTGCATTAAGGCATTTCTCACTTTCATTTTTACGATAAACTTACGTTATACTGTTGCCAGAGAGAGATTCAACGTTGCTTTCTAAACACCAGTCTCATTCTGAGACATGCACTTTTCACCAGTGTGCAGAAAATGAAGATTACTATGTTTTGGCAAGTCCCATATCATCCTCTGGAGGGCGGCTAAACTCTTTCTTGAACAAAAAAAGGAAAAAGAAAACGGAAGAAAAAAAGAAACAAACAAAAACAAGCAGCAGTGATAGAAACATATACTGTAAGGAAAGATATGGGGATTTTTTACAATTTTGCAGCGTATTAGAGCTTGCACACAAGCTCTAATTACATGCTGAAGTGCTGTCTATATACAAAGTTTCAGTAGTTCAGTTTCCATTAACGCCAAACCCTCTACAGAAACTCATCCTGTGATTTCAGATAGGTTTCATCAGTGAACCAATCTTAAATCTGTCCACAGCCAAATTGAACTGAGCATAGGTATTGTTGATCCACTCGTGTCTGCACAGTGACAGGTCATTGCACAGAGTGTAAAGGAAGAAGGCCACATGCTCCTTCTCCCTCCCGTGTGTTGTATCTGAGGTTCACAGGACCATTTCACATTCTGATCAAACTCTAACCCAGCTGAAATCATCCTCTTTCTTCAGAATTAGTTTTTTTCCAGCAGCTCGGTTGGACTGCCTTACAGAGAAATGAATGGTACGTGGGCAAGATAGTTTTGCCCTCTTTTATCCGAAAGATTCTCACAGATAGGTCCTGCACAAAGCATCTAGATCGCCCACTGCAAAAGAGAAAATAGTGCCCTTCAGACGGTGTCTGTCATGCCTGCAACTAGTTGCACGTGATAGGCCCACAGCAAGTTTTTAGTTTCTTTGATCCACATGAGTGACAGAAGGAAAATGATTCAGGATGAATGTTTCTTTGCCATGTTCCCTAATGTTCCTTCTATTGTTTCTGCTTCACAGCTCCTGCTCTGGATGTAGACTGGCAGAACAACACTACTTTTGCCTCCTGCAGCACTGACATGTGCATTCACGTATGCAGACTTGGCTGTGATCGTCCTGTTAAAACCTTTCAAGGACACACAGTAAGTTTAAGAAGTCTAAAATGTTAGTGACTAAGTCATAGCCGCATGTAACAACGATGACAGCTGATGTGTTTGCAGGGTGCATTCTAGAGCCATTGGCGTTTTATCCCATTGCTTTCCTAAAAGCATATTCTTCGGGAGTGAGTCACTACCTGTAAGAAGGGATAAACTGTTCTAAGTCATTGTAGGAGGCAAAACCTGCAACTTAAACAACGAGACTATTTTATATGTAGCAGGAGCTGCAGACTGAAGGCACATAAATAAATAAGATTTTGTTTTCCACTGGTGTAATTTCCTTCAGTAAATGAGAACGATGAATAAGAAGAGAACAGTTTACCTCCAGTTGTTGTTCAGTTTTAAAATCAATTTCATCTGATCTCTGTTTAAGATGTATTTTGCAACTCATTTTTTAGTACGTAGTGCCTGTCAAATGCTAGTTTTTCTAGCTTTCATTCATGAGAAAATTGCAATCGGATACAGACCTGTAATTTAGATATTTACTCCCAGAACTGGCTATCTCCATACAGAGGAAGAGCAATGCTTTCTGAGACCTTTAGCTAGTCAGCGGTTATGCTGACATTAGGCTGCTATTTTATGACAAGTTTTATGTTCCCACTTGCAGAACGGTGGTTTTTATGGTTATATGAATTGCACCATTTTGCACAAGGACCAAATTTTGCCTTCAAATATTTGTACAGTTCCTTTTAATGTCAATTGAAGCGTGTGAAATGGATAAAGCAAAATTAACATATTTTCCAGGATTATTTTCACTGAGACCCCGAGCCAGTTTATGCTTTAAAAAAAAAAAAAAAAAGAATCTTTTAATTTTTTGTGAAATGCTCTTTTACTCTGTTACTACGTATGTATGACGCTCAAAAAAGCACCAGAAACTTTCTGATTGACGTGGGGATACATTAGGTTTAGTTAATTGCAAAGTGCTATAAAAACTAATCTGAAAAAAATCATGAAATATGCAGCATGCTGAATTTCATCTAGAAATGCAGTCCTTTTTAGGGAGGCCTGTGTTGTAGAACTGCAATACTAAGAATAATAAAGTCCACAAAACTCTGCACCCCACCGGTATTTTCTGTTGTAGATCTACAAAATATTAAGCTAAGAAATACTTCAGTTTAAAAATCGGTTAATGCTGCGTTGTTATTCTGTCTGGATTGAGGGTTTATTTAAATCCTTGCAGTTGAGGAGTTTGAGAGTGGTTGTACTAGAAGACATATCAGAAGACTGATTGTGTGTGTTTTAACAGATGCGAAATGGTTACCATTCTTAAATGATGTTTAAACAGTGTGTTATGGAGGCAGTGCTTCTTTTGTTCACCCAGAAAGCAAAGAGCTGTAATCTGTAGTTCGCCTTGTTGGAGACATAAACCATGAGTGCCCTCTGCTGGGTGCCCAGTACAATGCGGGTAACCTGAATATTTACTTAATAAAATGACTCTTTATTTCAGAATGAGGTGAATGCTATCAAGTGGGACCCATCTGGCATGCTACTAGCATCTTGCTCCGATGATATGACATTAAAGGTAATATAATTTCCACGCCTGCTGATCAAAAAGTAAAGACAAAAATTCTTTCTGTTATTTAATCTTCTCAGGATCTTCTCCAGAATGATATACAGTATGACTGAACACTCTTCATTAACAATAGTTCCATTTATCCCAGATTTCTTAAAGCCAGTGTGAAAGATTGAAAATAGAGAAGTAGCCACTGGGAATACTGAAACATCCTATCCAAATAAGAGACTGATATGTCACTTCACAGAATATTCTTAGTTTAAATGTACACATAGATGTATACATATTTATATACATATATACCTGCTTGCCTGTCAACAGAAGTTCAATCCCTATGCCAAGAAGCAGTCTACTGCAAAAAAAAGAAAGTATTTTCCCTTTGGAGTCTTTCTGTCTGAAAGTAATTTCACTGAAGTGATCTGAATTTTTTTTTTTCAAAGCCTTGGCCAGAGCAGTGGGACAGGGCATTATTCAGAGACCAGCAAAAATCTGAAGCGCTCTCTGAAAATACTTCTTTATCCATTCATTGTATAGGAAGCCTAAGGCAGCTGTACTGCTGATTTACTTGCCTCTGTTAGGTACTTGAAGGTAGATAGAATTCATCCAGATTCTGTCTTGTGGATAACATAGGTTACCAGCACAGCCAGGCCACAGCACTGTACCAACAAAGTACTGTTAGTACAGAGAGGCTCTGGGCTTGCCAAAATACTTCTTGTCACAGAACTTTTCCAGGCCAAACTCTTCTCAGTCTCATTGTCCCTTCCCAGCTGCATTAAATGGAGGCTGTGTCTATACAGGAAGATCTGTTTTGTAACAACTAAGTCCTACTGCTGGACTGCAGAGCTGGCCCAACACTACTGGTAATATATACCATTTTCTCTGAGCAAAGCAAGCATCCCAGGCAAGATAAGGTTTTGCAAATAGAATTGCACTGGTAATATGTGTTTCTTGTAACATGATTGAGTTAATTAAAACTCATATCACTTTCCACTGCTGATTGACATAGGTAAGGCAAGAGGCATTTCTTGCATGCACACAGGCTGTGTGTAAGAATGGAAACAGAGAGCAGCAAAACTCGTAAATGTAGATGAGAGCGAAGTGAATGCTGCAGTTTGGAATATTTTCTCTTAATATGTAGCCATGCAAAATGTTCTGCTCCGTTCTGTTCTGTCTTTGCCACATACCCTTTGGAGTCTCATTCCCTTTGGGTTCTAGAAACATTATTCTAGACTATTCAGAAGAGTAGAAATTTACAGAAAATAGGGCTAGGAGAGACATAAAGAGACCACTTCATCTGCTATTCTGCTACAGAGTAGTATTGCGGTAACCACTGTTACTCTACGTACACATTGTGACTCAGTGGTCAGAATGACCCAGTTCCATACTGTGTTTTAAAAACCGCTGTGGATTGCTGGTACCAGTTCAAATTTCTGACTGAATCTGGCACAAGTGTGAGTGGTTTGCTATCACTGGCCTAGCCGAAGGCCTCTAACGCTCCTTCAGTGATAGAGACTGCAAATCCTTTTCAGGCAATTTTTATTCTTCCTTTGGAAACAAGTCCTCTCCGGCTTTTTTTTTTCTCTTTTTTTGGAGTTTTTGGTATTTTTCTGCAACTTCTTGGAATACGTTGCCTTTTAGCTATAGAATATAGCTCCTATAAAAGTTTTGTGTAGCATTTCCAAAAGTAGACTTGGGTATGCTGCTGAAAAATTATCATAAGAGCCTATCATTTCACTCATAGTGCAAATTATAACAAGTGAGTTAAATTGTTCCTATTTTTTTTTGTATCTTTCCAGAATGGACTATTTTTGACTTATTGTGCTTGCTGTGAATTAGCATAGTCTTGTTTCCTCAGTTATCTGAAGAAAGGATTCACTAAGTTACCTGCTGTATCTACTGTACGTTGTTTATCTTGTATTTAACTGTTTGGCTTTACAACACTGCATACGTAACTGATCTTTTTCCATTGTCCATACTTCTAAAAATATCAGGAAAACAAATGGACTTTAGGAAGGAAAGGGAAATCTGACTTGGCTGTTGGGAAAATGGCTACATTCTAAGCAGTTATAAAAGGATTTACTCTTATTCTGTAAGATGACTGCTCTGCGCTATTGTGACTCCAACCGCAAGTTGAACTTCTCTGAAGAGAATAACTTCAGATTCTATATGAAAATACATGCATTGGCAATGGCCAGTTTAGCCACTACTCGGTTCTTCTGATTGATTGAATAAGTACTCTTAAACTTGTAGTACTTTTCCCTCATGGGACTATTCTGATACGTGCATCATAGGTGTCAAACAGCTGTATTAATAAACTCAAATTAGGTAATATTTGTGTATATGTATGTGTGTCTGGATACTAAATAAACAAACAGCAAGAATAACATGGAGAGAACTGAAATAATTCACCTGAGATTTTTAATGTTGCTGTTTTTACCCCTTCACAATTACTCTTAATGTAGATTTGGAGTATGAAGCAAGATACCTGTGTACATGACCTTCAGGCTCACAGCAAAGAGATTTACACTATCAAATGGAGTCCTACAGGACCAGGCACCAGCAACCCAAACTCCAACATCATGTTAGCAAGGTAAAAATACGTCTCTTTCTATTGCCTACCAAGGAGAAGAATCATTGTTCTGACATGTAACTCCACTGTTACCTTGCTGTCAGTCTTCCCGTTCACAATTCTAATAAGCCATCTGCTGAATAAAGCAAACAGTACCTGCACTTCTAAATCATGGGGATGGATACAAAAGGCAGAGGAATTATATCTGAAAGGTGGAAAAGAAGAAGAGTTGAGTCACAGGATATTTTAACTTTTCGGTCATCTCGTTAAAATGATTGTAAATGTGGCATTGTACCTTCATATCCAGCATCTGGTTGTTACGAGTGCATGTCTTACATGAAACAGATGGCAGCCCATTAAGCCAGTCAGAATGTGTTCTAACAAGGGTATGCAATTCACCTGGGCAGATATTTACTGTTTCTGAAGTCTTGTTAATTAATGGATAATGCTCAAAATTCTACTTAAAAATCAGTTCAAAATTCTTCTATGAGTTTAGGAAATATATTTACCTGTAGAATGCCAATTAAGGGTTGGTACCATGAGATGATCAAATCGGTTAGTGATGTTTTCAATTTGGGAAAGAATTGCATTGAGTTGTTTTATTTATTTTACTCCTCAGTCTGATAGTGAACATGGAAGAACTTGGCTTTCTTGGAGTTGTTCTTCTAATATCATTTTTAGTACCAGTTATTTCCCTTGCCTTTCTCCAGGCCCACAGTTGGGGATTTAGATGATCTGTAACGACAAAAACAACAACAACAACAAACAGCACTGAAACAAAACAGAAAGAATCACAATTCTAGAGAATTGCAGAATGTTCATCAATAAAAAAGTGCAAATTCTTAAGGGCTAAGATTTCTCTAGAACAGTTTATCCTATTAATGGCAATGTGCATTTTGCCTTCCTGGATAACAGCAGGTGGAACCTCAGCAAGAGGAGTTTGGCTTTCTTTGGGCTGGGGTCTGCATGTGAGAATTCAGTTCTGTAGGTGCAGTCCTTGTCATGAAGAATATACAAGTGTTAATGTTTTGCTTTTCTGTTTGAAACATTGTTTTCTGCTTAGTCAGAAAAAAAAACTTTTGGTATTCTTTTCAAACATTTACAGTATCAAACTACAAATGGATTAACACCCAAACTAAGACATGCTTTGTGTTTGAATGCTTCCTGTAGTGCTTCATTTGATTCCACTGTTCGGCTGTGGGACGTTGACCGGGGCGTCTGCATCCATACATTAACAAAGCATCAAGAGCCTGTCTACAGTGTAGCTTTTAGTCCCGATGGAAAATATCTAGCCAGTGGGTCCTTTGACAAATGTGTCCATATATGGAATACTCAGGTACTATTTTGATTCATTTGAAGCAAATCTGTTTTGGGTGACACATTAATAACAAAAACTTAAGTGGAAAATATACATGTATATATATACCTCTGCAGTGATAGAGTTAGCCTGATTGTACTGACTGATAGAAATCCCAGCTAACAGTTGAGTCACTAGAAATAAGTAATTCTTGTATTTAGTAACAGGATGAACTCAGCTGTGAATCTGATGCACCTGGCTTATCCTTTGTGGTGGTGAGATGAGGGTTAGAAAGGGAATACAGACTAGGGATTGGAGATACTCCAGAAAAAAGGTGGAGCGTTTTGAGTTTTTCTTCCTAGAGTCAAGAAGTTCTGTCCCCTCATGTACTAGGATCCACAGATCCTGAGTTCTGGAAGCAAGCGAAAATTGCTGGGTTTAGCATTCACGTTCACACAGCTTTTTTCCTGAAACTGTTTGATGATCTCTATATGCTTAGAAACTGTGGAAGTTCTCCTGTTACTTAGTTCTAATGCAAGGAGATGTATATTGCATGAAGAACTTGGGGAAGACCCAGTCTCTTTCATACTGATGGCAGACGTCCCATACAGTTCCACAGTTCCACGGATTTGGTTTTGAATATTGATGTCTAAGCACTGAATTAAGCAATAAACTTTAGAGGGGAACATCTCCTCAGCTTAACTCCACAGGCCTTTACTGCTGTAGAGCTGACATAAGCAGATGTTTTAAAAGTCATAGTGTAAATTGCTTTCTGGATGAGCCTGTTTCTCTTCAGTATCAAAGGCCATTTTCTTAACTTTAGCATCTTGCAAAGATGACTGCACTACGGTCAGGTGATAGGAATAGTTCCCACACACCACCACCGTCTTCTCTTTAATGTTGTGACGCACAGAGAAAAAGAAGGAACTTCTGTGTTGAGTGTTTGCATGCTCTCTTGCTTTGTAGAGTGGAACTCTAGTACATAGCTACCGAGGCACCGGAGGCATCTTTGAAGTCTGCTGGAATGCTAGAGGAGACAAAGTGGGAGCAAGCGCATCAGATGGATCGGTAAGAAGCTTTACACATTGTAAATGCTGGCAGGAAGTTACTCTTCTTCTGGAAAGTGTCAGTGATGTGTCATGTTGCCGTTTCTGGACAGGGCTCAAGGTATAGACAGCTCCAGACAGAACTAAGTACTTCTGTGGAGTATGTTAGAACTGCTTCTGCTTTGAAAGGTTCTGTATGATAGGAGGTGATCGTTTTATTGAAAATGAAGAGTGTGGAATTGGTGAATATTGTCGAAGATGAGAATGAATTTTAAATGGGTACTTGATAAGAACAGCAGTAGTGTTTCTATCGTTATTTATTTTAAATGTCAGTTTTTAATGATTGATCACACCAATAGACTCTCAAAGTTGATCTGGGGCTTTCTAATTTTACCCCACAGAAGAAATGTACCCTTGAATAGTACCTGAGGGAGCAGTTTTTCAGTACGATACCCAGCAAGTTCATCCCATGGAAAAGGAGAGCTATTGCTGAACATGAACTGATTATTCATTACAGTTTTTTTTTTTGTTATTTGTTAAAAAATTCAGTTATACCATGATCAGCTTGTGAAGGACCCGCAGATGCTATAACATTAACTAAAATGACTCTTCTTCATATCTGGCTGGCATAACTCTACGGTAGAGCAGTATTTTTCCACTGTTTTTAATGAAGGGTACACGTAGAACATGATTCAGTTCTTGAGTTGTACCATGCAAACCGGTGCCATGCCTGGCTTCTGATAGCCGCTCCAAATGGGCGCTTGTCTGCTCCATGTCCTGTGTCGTGCCTGACCAGCCTGTGCATATATTTTGGGTATACTTCCAAAATTGAAGGGTTTAAGCAACTAAATAGAGCCTATAGTTCTACAGGGGATGTGCCATCAAAATGTTTGTTTGTAATTCCACTCAGTCCCAGCTAAGTCTTCAGTGTATGTTTTCCACTTCTGTTTTGTTCCCTTGCTTGTGTGCATGTAAACAAGTACTTGAGACAGACTTGATTTGAAGCCTGGGAATATAGCACACGGCTGGCTGATCAGCCTGTATACTGGGCCGTATATAAGTAGGAATTCCAAATAACTTTCAAAAATGTTCCTTAATCCCGAGTCTTTCTTCTCTAGGTTTGTGTTCTAGATCTGCGGAAGTAAAAGTGAAGTTTTAGAAGAAATTTCAAATGGACCAGCAGTGAATGTGTGGGGAGAAGCACTCTTCAAAACTATTCTTAACAGCTCCAGAACTGTACGAACTTGAACAAAGTTAGAGTGTACTGTGAAACCAACTCTCCCTGGCCACAGGTGTCTAGTATTTTGTCCGTAACCTTCATCAAGGAGTAAAAACACAGTCACTTCAGAGGGGGAGGGAATGGTTTCCACCTGGAACATTCAGCCTCGGAAGCATGAAGCCACCAGCTAGGCATTGCACTGTTTGGTTTGCGTCTGAGAACTTGCTCTGATGGCTGGGATAAAAAAAAAAAGAAAAAAAAAAAAAAAGCTGTGCCAAAAAAAAATTAATAAAAAAAAAAAAAAAAGAAAAAAGAAAAATGCTGTGATAAACCAAAAGGGAAAAAAAAAAAAACAAAAAAACAAAAGTCCTCCTCCATGCGGTGTTGTATTTTTTTCCTTCCAATTTGGACACTACAGTTGCTCTCCCAAAGGACGTTCAAAGACCAGTTTGTACTGATGAAATGCTCAACTTTGTAATCACAACACTTTCTATTTTCTAGACTACTTTTTTTGTTCGGTGGTTTTTCTATCAGCTGGAATATTACAGCCTGGAGGATCCCAGGCTTAGGATGAACTTTTGTTGTTTTCCTTTTATTTCTCCCTTCCGCTCCCAACTTCTCCTTCCTTTCTTTTCTCCTTTTTCTTCTTGCCCATTTTTTTTTTCTTTTTTCCCTGTATGCCCATAGTAGATGTAGCCAGGTGGACATGACAATGAAAATTTTTGACAGACTGCTTCTCCTCTCTTCTCTATTTCTTTTCCTTTCTTTCTCTCCGTTTAAAAGAAAAAGAATCCTCCATGCTTCAGATCTTAGCGTCTCAAGGGCACTTTCAGCAAATTGTGTAATAAGTGCTTTATATAAGAATGCAGTGCTGGGGAAGATTTTTACAGGAGAAAGATGACTTTTAACAGAAAGAACCCAGTGTATTTTTGGAAAAAAAAAATATTTTTTATGTTGAACACAGTTTTAAAAGCTGAAAATGGCCACCAAATGTAGACCGGTTGTGTAATTCAAGGAAAAAGAATGACAGAATCCGAGGAACATGAAAGGTGCAGTATCCTTCTTGTCTTCTCTCTCAGAGAGTGCTGTAAGGCCAAATGCCATCTGATAACATAAATGCCAGTCATTTATTAAGAGACCTCTTCCAGCAGCCAGAGATTTATAAGTCTCTTTTCACTTCTGTGGCTGTTTGATGATTTACACTTATTAAAAGGAATTTGTAGGTTTAAGACCATAAATAGGATATTCAGTTTTGTGAGTGCGTATTTTTGTTTATCCTCGTTAACGTGGGGGAAACGATTGTTCATCTTCTTACTTCAAGAGACAGTTCAGATTTCATACAGACCATATGTTTGGCTGCCTGTGGCTGCATTGGGCAGTGCTGTCCTCCACTATTCTGGGTATTCATCCCATCAGCTGTTTCTGTTCCAGTAAGTCAGTGACTTAATGGGACCAACTGGACCAAGATGCATTGACTGTGGCTATCAGTGTTGAAGAATGGACTCTTGCCACACTCCTGACCATCTGTGGTCAGCACATGCCTGAAACCAGGCTCTTCTGCAGTGCATCACCCTCTGCCTTGTGTGTTCTCCATGTGACAAGAAAGGCTCTGGGTCTGCAGATGGAGGGTCACGTCTGTCCGGACACGTTTAGCTTTGAGTGATGCTCAGAAGACAACGTAGAACTCTCAATTTGGTGAGGATGTGATAAACAATATATAAACTGTTTCTTAACATATATATCACGATAAAGTTATAGCGGGCGAAATGATCAGAACGACAATAAAGACATCCGAAGAACCACCTACCCAGTTTGGACATGATTTCCTTACTGCGAGCTAGACATCTGCAGATGAAGATTTGTTTACTGGAAGAGCAAGTGATGGATGCAGAGAAGGTACAGGAAAGCCAAAGGCAGAGCTTACTGGAAGCGGTGTAAATGCTGAGGCAGCCTTGGGGTGGTGGCTGCGTTATTCAGACAGATCCTCAGAACTGCCTGAGTTGAGCTGCTGTCCTCCCTAGCCTGCAGGCGAGGTAAGGGTTTGTAGGACAGATAAAAGGAAACTGAGAACCCCCTGAAAATCACACAGCGCATTCCCACCCAAAGTTGCTATTTCTGCGAGGCAGAATCTGTCCTTTGATTTGACCACAGCTGCTGAAGTGGTGATTTGATCCGAGCAAAAATCAAACCAGAGCCTTGATACTGAACTGGTGGTGCGGGACCCACCAGGCATTACAGCATCGCAGAATTTGTATTTACTTTTTTCTCTCGTATTTTCCTCTCCTTATACTTAAATCTTTGTGGTATCTGAGTCCTTTCCCTGGAACCAGCCACTGCCAGCTGCAGGTGCTTTCCTTAAAGATATGTATTTGGAAAAGAGAAAATGAGGCAAATAAGTACCTGCAAAAAGTGCTAATTAGTCTGAGGGGAAAACAGCTTTATGCCATTTTGGTTATTAATTACAATTAGGCTTGTTTATCATTTGTATCAGAGAACCGGACACTGGATGGCATTGAGGATTATTTTCAGTGTCAAATATGTCTCTATGTAGTTTGTAGATTCCTGCTCCTGTGGCCGTAGATGATCACGTGACAGCTTTGCACTGTTTTATGGCAACTATGTGCTCCTACTAATTCACTATTTACAAAAGAGTACTCACTAGAAGAGAGACTTGAATTTGAATGCGAAGGTTTTATGTGGTTTTCTAAAGCATGGTTGAGTTGATGCTTGGAGAAGAATCATTGCATGTTCATAGTTAACTTCCCAAGCTGCTTTTGGGTGGCATATCTGAGAATATCACACAAAAGCTCCCGGTCTGCAGACAGCAGACGGCAGAGTGGATGGGGCCCTGGGCTGGCCCTTGTTGCCCTTGTGCAATGCTTGAATTCAGCCAGACCTCAGGATTCAAAGACATGGGCTTGCTCAATCTGAGTTTGGCTGTGCCACATGGCTGCCTCCTTGCGCAGCCAGAGTTCTGTGCTTGTTCCAGAAATAGGTGCTGTAGATACTGCAGATACCTCAGCAGTGTCAACAGCGTGTGCTTCTTGTTTCTTTTTCCTTTCTGCAAACTGCTGGTGAGAACGGCGTCTTTCCTCTGCCAGTCTGCATGGAGGTAAGAAGCCAAGAGAAACAGAATGCTGATATGAGTAGGTTTGCAAAGCCTCCTTGTGAGGGAGGCCGCCCTTCCGGGAGTTCTCTGGTGAAACCATCAGATTGGCAAGCACCATGTCAGACGAGCTAACAAAACTTTCCTTTCTTCCCCTCCCTAAAGACTGGGAAGATCCTCTGAGATACTGCAGTCAGTCGTTTTCAGATCAAATGAGTGTTGAGACTAAGGAGGGCTAAAGACGTAGTTGCAAAGGATAGTCCTGTCCCAGCAGGCCGGTGTCTCTGGGACACGGGCAGTTGGAAGGCTTCTCCAGCCATCAGTTCAAGGCAAAATCTAAACCTAGGCCTTCAGGACTGCCCTCGTGGCAGCTCTCACTTTCCTCTGTTTCTGCAGAGACATCCCTAGGCTAACACTGCCATTTTGTGGCTGCCCCTGGAACAGAATAGCATGAAACAACAGGCCGGCAGACTTGAGCAATGTTCTCGTACAGTATTTTGGGGTTTTGTTTATAGTTATTTTAGTGAGAGAGAGTTAAAAAAAAAAACCAAAAAACCACCGAAGCGACCAAACAGGACTGTGAAACCATCAAGGAGCTCATTGGATTTTTGTCATTGCTGGCTGTCTGGAAGTGGCCTTGAAGTGAAAAAAAGAATTTGTGAAAAACCTCTGCGCTCTGTGGGCTAGAAGGATACTGGATCTTTTATGAAGAAAACACTGGGTCCCTTATGGGGCACTAACGGGCCTGACTTACAGGGTTATACACACATTAACCCCATGCTACATCTTAGAAATTTCCTTTTAATTTGTTAAAAAAGAAAAAAGAGAAAAAATAGCTAATTTTAGAGCCAAGTGAAGTGCACTTTGTCAAATGTAAGGGTCTGCTTTGTTTTTGGGTTTCTTTTTTCTTTTTCCCTTTTTAATTTTTCCTCCTTTTTTCCTCCTTTTGCCTTTTTAAAAGATGTGGTTCTTTGTCGATTGCAGAAATGTTCTTTCAGCCACTCACTGAAATTCTGAATTCTGGCTTCTGCAGTTTTTATTGTCTGTGTCAGACTTGCAGCCAGACTTGGTTCTCATTTCAGCATTTCCCAGGTTCTGTTGAAACAACATCAACCCTTATTTTGTTTCTCCCCCACCCACACTTTCTTCAAATTCACCTTGTGTATTGTAGCTCATTTGTTTTAAGGAGAGAATCAACAGATCATATTCAGTGTCTTGAATAAATTGCTATATTTTGATATTAGAGAATTCTGTGCGTGTTGTTCCTTATTCTTTCCTGGCTGTTTTGCATTCCGTGCTTAAGAGCTGGGGTTGGGTGACTGAATTGTTCAGTTTTATTTTCTCCCAAGTGATGAGTTTTTGGAAGTCCATCATTTTGAAAGGTGCAGGAGGCTGCAGTACTGAGCGTTGGCCTGTGCAGACGGTCGGGAACCAATTTGAGTGAGGCCGGGTTAAGGTAGTTTTAAAATAAAACATCCTCTAAAGGAAATTTCTCGAGATGAAATACATCGGACTGTAGGTTGAGTACATACATTGTTGATCTTTTCTTCAAGCTGTTGAGGCCTTAGATTCAACCCTGCTTGGGCAACTGGAGGTTTTTGAAAGATTTCGGAATATTCCAGCTCATGCCTGGGGCTGCCATGCTTCTGTTCAGCCATTTCCAGAGCTATCTAGGTGAAGAAAAAATAAAAATAGAAATAGAAATAAAAATAAAAAATCCTAATCCCTGCTCAGATGCCCAAGGAAAGCAAGATTCCTGCAGTTGTCCCTTCCAAGAGGAGCCCCTGTGGCACGCCGAGAGCTTCTCTGCTGGCCTGGGCATCATGGCACCGGTGCCTCAAAGATAGATACAGTGGGGTTTCTGAGCATTAACGGCCTGCATGTGTGATTTGTAGCTGGGTTTTACTCCACAAAATGGGACCCACAGCACGTGTGGGATTTTTGCTTTGTGGCCATGTACCTCAAAGACCATTTGCCTAAGCTAAGGCTTAAAGATTGTCAAGAGCCTTCAAAAGGAATTAGTGCAAAGACCAAACATGGTCTCATATATCACAATATCCAATTTTTAGGCGTATAAGAACTTGATATGAAATGTTTGGGACAAGTCAACTGTTAGAAAATCCTGTCTGATGATAATCCTGGAATCACAGAATGGTTTGGGATGGAAGGGACCTCAAAGCCCACCCAGCCCCAACCACTGCCGTGGGCAGGGCTACCCCCCACCAGCTCAGGCTGCCCAGGGCCCCATCCAATCTGGCCTTGAGCGCCTCCTTCTCGGGGCAGCTGTGCCAGCACCTCACTGCCCTCTGAGGAAAGAGTTTCCTCCTAACATCTAACTTGAATCTACTCTTAGTTAAAAACCGCTCCCCCTTGTCCTATCACCACGCTCTTTGACAAAGGGTCTCTCTCCAGCTGTCCCGTAGGCCCTTTAGGTACTGAAAGGCCACTGTGAGGTCTCACCAGAGCCTTTTCTCTAGACTCTCCCCTAGGCAGGATCAGCATATTATCCAAGCTATCAAATACCCAAGAAAGAGAAAATAATGCTGGTTTTGTCTCAGTTTATGCCCTGAAGTTTGTCCAGCATTAATATACAATGAATTCCCTGTAAGCGTGTGAGTTGAAAGCAGCCGAACAAATACATTCAGCTCTCACAAGACCACAAACCACCAGAGGTCTTCACAGCAGCTTCTCAAAGGAATGCGGGAGCTTGGGGAAAAGGAGAGAGCCACTGTAGGACTTAAGCTTTAACACAGCACTATGTAAAAGCTGCCACTTTACCTGCTTCGTAATAAATTCTATGCTGTAGTCTTACTTCTAGTCTCATAATTTGCAGTCACGTTTCAAGAAAATGTACTACTGTCAAACTAACCCTGCAGTTTACTTTTCTTTATTTGTCCTATAAATATTTACTTAGCCTGTAGACTATTTGACAAGTAACACTTGAAGCACTGAGCAGTCCCAAACATTTGCTTCTCACTCCTGCCAGAGCACAACGTGATAAAAGGGCATTTGTTAAACCTGTTCTGGGAAGGTGCAATATTGCAGCATCGCGCTCAAAACCACTTCCCTGCCATCTTTCTATACATCATTTCCCATAAAGGGAAGATCAATGTCATCCATTACAAGCCCACACACATTCATATTGAAGCTCCGTGCTCCGAAAAGCAGTATTTAAAGCTTTGAAGTCTCTTAAGTGAAGAAATGACTCACTTGGCAAGAAATTCATCATTCTCGCTGACTCTTTTCCCTACAGGAAGGAAGATCTTTGCTTCCTTAGAGATATTTTTTTCTACTTCCTTTTGAATACATTCACAAAACCCAAAGAATACAAAACCTAACAACCACAGGAAAGCAGCTATCGCCTCTTTTCCTGCTTTTCCAAGGCCTAACATCTTCTGCCTTCATAGGAGAAGCCTTGACTTCACCGTGTGAATCATCAGTATTTACCTCAGTACAGAAGATTGAGGAAAGATTCTGTTCACCTCTTTCCGAGTCTTTCCCATTACAAATTGGGACTAAAAAGTGGCATCCCTGTTGTTTGTGGTGGTGATTCATTGCAGGAAAAAAGGTTTAACAAATGTGAGAAGGGCTTTAGCTGAGAAGCACAGGTGTCCTGCTGTTCAAAACCAGAGTTATTTCCCTGTACTTCTTTATGTCAATAGAACCAACAGAGAATTGTGTCCCTACGCACAGTGTTGTTGTTCCTGAAAAACTCTCAATGGCATCTTGGGGGGAAAGACAGAAAGGTCAAACCCTTAGAAGGGTTTTTGAGGCTTTCTGCAATCCGTACAGCTGTGGCGTTGTGCCAGAGGGACTGCAAGAGATGTCACTGCTGAGAATACCTTCAGTGTCTCCTCTGGCTGTGGCTGGGACCACCGGTTCCTGAGAATGTCAGAAATCTGGTGGGATAAGTCCACAGCGTGATGCTGTCACTCTGGTAAGTCCAGAAAAACAGCTGTTTGTCAGCTTCTTTCCCGCAGCTGGTTTGGGGAGAATTCTGATCATTTAAAGGCCAAAAAAATAACCACATCTGATCACCCACTCAGTTGCCTTCCTTCACGGAAGAGGACGCAGGCAGAGAGCCTATGGAACAGTCAGCCCACACAGACACCCGCTGTTATCCATAGCCACATTAAAGAGCCAGGTCTCATGACTTAGTCAGGCAATACCAATCAAAGCAATTAAAAGTCAAACCTTCATAATCCTCCAGAGAGAATGGCGTTCCTACTTGGGCCTGTTTCAGCATGGAGACATTTCTGAAGACTGGGGTAAGTTCTACAGCATTCTCCTTGCATTCAAGAAAGATCGGCCTGTGACACAGAAAATCCTAAATCTCCTGTACAGAACATTTTTTTAAATGGTCCTGGTGTAAATAAGTGGACTCTTCCTGAAAAAGATCCATGGGTTCAGGTGTAGTTTTTCCAAATGCAGATTCAGAAAATGAAGGTCTTGTCATGGGAACAGCCAACATTTCACATCACTGCAGAAAGTCCCCAAGAGTCTTCCTGAGATTGGCAAAGCTGACAGGAGATTAATTGTATACATCACTGAAGACCCCTTACCAACAAAGAATCATTCTTATCAGAACAAAACATCACCTTCCTTCCCTCCTGCCTTGCCACAGTGCCTGTGAAGGGAGCAGAAATGATAGGAGCTCAGGTGAGGAGAGAGGAGGGAGCCTAAGGGCAGCCCCAAGCAAGAGATTCTCCCACAGCTTTCCTGGGGAACGGCACATCCACCCGACTTTACTTTTGCTAAAGCCAAATCTATTCCACTAGGAACTGAATCCACAGCAGCACCTCTAGGAGAAAAGATAAGTATCTACGCATTGCCACTTCACCACTTCCTTCCACTCTGTGAAGCACAAAGGCCTGATGCTCATCCTCCTGAGCCATGGCCTTTGCTGGAGAGGTGAACAGAGCAGTTCTCAATGTGAAATTAATCAGAGAGAACGCCTTGCTTCCTGCTCTCCTATTCGGGTCAGTTCATTAGCACTGTCTTTCTCCTTGCTATGCCCTGTGTGCCTTGGGTTGGGGAAGACGCCTTTTTGCAGAAATAGCAGTTTTAGTCTGGATCATCTTCTGGGATGTTCTCCTTCAGACGTGCTTTTCCTGACCAAATTCCCTACAGCAGCCCCTTGAAGACCCATCTGACAGATTATTGCCCAAGTTGGCTATAACAAACAAAGAAAAACCCCAGGCACAAAACGAAAACAAACAAAAAACCACCCTGGCACAGGAGAACAGCCCTGAAAAAAACGCCAAGGAAACAAAGTAGTGACAATCTAATGAGAAAATGTTGCTGGATACGCTTTCTGCTGTTTTTGAAGAGCAACTGAAAGGACTGTTAAAAAGTGTTGTTTTAATGACAGTGTAAGTTTTGGCAAACAGAAGCTTTGCTTATCATTTCAGTTGAGTCTTCTCCTTGTTGTTTTTTAATAAACGTTATCAACACTTGGGGGAGAAGCACCAAAAGACGTCTGCCAAGAAATGTAATTCATAGCTCAGCCACCACCAGAAATGATGATATTGTAGTGCTAAAAACCAAGGAGAACTGATGTGTGTATCTCTGCACGAGAGCATTGCAGATATATTTGCTGTCTGTGTAGCTGTGCCTGAGTGTTTCTCACTTTCTCTCACACATTTCTGCAGGACCAGGACAAGATGCAATCCTGCAGTTGTTTGGAATCTCACCTGGAATAAAACAAATGCAGGAAATTCACGTCTATTTTGTGTTAACTTAATAAAATACACAGAACCAAAGCATAAAGCTCTTGTCAGCCAGTAATGCAGCAAGACACACAAAATGAAAAACAGCCACATTTTTTAGCTAAAAATACCAGAATAGCAACAATGAATTACAATCAGAGTACTGAAATGTAACTGTGGCAGCACTGCTACTCTAACGCAGCACTTCAAGTAAAACCTTCCTGCTTCACCATGAAAAAATATGCTTTCCCCTGTGCCTCGCTGCATTTAGGTAGAGTGTTGCATGTGAAGTGTCCCTGTGGTTAGGCTGGATCAGGGCCTTACATTGCGAGTGCAAGGGCCATGTACCTACCTGTACAAACAGAGCTTTTCCCAGCCAGCCTGTGTAACACAGACCATCCAGAGGTACTTATATCTCATGTAATTCCGGGCTCCTTGCAGTACAAGGGTTATCTATTTGCTTGTATCATGAAGACTGAAGTCTGTTTTTGCTCTAATTGATACTGGAAGATGTACTGGAAGCTACACACCTGTCCCACAGAATTAGGAGGTCTGAGAGGCTGTGTCTGGGAGAAAACAGTCGGAACTATTTTTTCCACTCTGTACCAATACAAATAATATCCCTCGGGGTGCCACGACAGAAATGCAAATACCAGCTGTACGGTTCCATAGCCAGTAACCTTGCAGTCAGAACCCTGAGCAAAGAGCCACCACTGTGCCAGGCAGCCAAATGCTCCCTGGGCTCCCACCACATGAAACAAAGGAGCAAGGGGTGATAGAATCATAGAATCATACAGGTTGGAAATGACCACTAAGATCATCTAGTCCAACTGTCAACCTGTTCCCATCATGCCCACTAACCATGTCCCTAAGTGCCACTTCTACACTTTTCTTGAGCACCTCCAGAGATGGTGACACCACTGCTTTCCTGGACAGCCTGTTCCAATGCCTCACAATTCACTCTGTGAAGCAATTTTTCCTGATATCCAAACTGAACCTCCCACGGCACAATTTGAGGCCATTCCCTCTCCCATCACTGTTACTGTGCGAAGAGACAGACCCCCACCCCACCACAACCTCCTTTCACATCAACGAGGTCTCCCCTGAGCCTCCTCTTCTCCATATTGAAAAATCCCAGTTCCCTCAGCCTGTCCCCATAAGACTTGTGCTCATTTACCTTCATTTACCATGAGCCTGTGATGTCAGTGTTGGTTTTCTCGCCTCCTTTTGGTCTAGCTCTGGGACTATAGAATCCCTGAGGAATAAGGAAAAAGCCTCCTTACCTAGCCTCTGCCATACAGCTCTCAGAGTGACTGCTTTCATAAGGGATGCTGAGTGGCCCACACAGCAACTGGGCAGCCAGAACTGCTGGCTGGGCTGTGGGAATGCCTCAGCCCACTGCCACACCATGTCTGGTGCCTCCAGCATGGCCTGGGGGAGGACGCTGTGCCACCTCACATGGCAGCACATGATATGGAGCAAGGGGAGAGCAAGCTCTTTCATTTCCACATAAAATGCAGTACTTGCTTGAGTGCTTTATCCTAAAGAGAGAGTTGTTTTGTGTTGGTTTTTTTTCCCTTCCTTTTCCCTCAAGAATATTTGTTCAGGATTTGCTGTTGCAGTAGAAACACTAGCAGATCCCTGAGGCAGGAGGACACAGCCCAGGCAACACAGAGGTTCCTTACTTTGCACAAAAATACCCACCACACCATTTAGAACCAGTGTCATTAAAATCTAACTTTTTCAGTAAGCATGATATAAAAAGGATTTGTTTGGCTTTACCCAATTCCAAGATTTTTGAAGAGGGTTGCAGCTGCATTACTGGGTGTGCACCTCTCCAGAGTAGCTGACAGGAGTAACTGATAGGAGTAACCTCCCCTATCACTGTTATCTGTGCGAAGAGACAGACCCCCACCTCACCACAACTTCCTTTCTGGTTGCTGTAGAGAGCAATGAGGTCTCCTCTGAAACTCCTCTCCTCCAGACTGAACAATCCCAGTTCCCTCAGATGCTTCTCATAAGTCTTGTGCTACAGATCCTTCACGGCTTCACTGCTCTTCTCTGGACATGCTCCAGTCACAGTGCCTTTCTTCTAGTATTATTTTTAAAGAATAACCAATTTCTTCTATGCAGGCTTCATAGGGCAAATTTAACTGTTGCCACTTTTCATTCAGGTTAAGATCACACCATACTCACATTTATAAATATAAATAACAGGGTGATTTTCACTGAGAGGCAGAGAGACACACCAACATACACATTTATTATAAATCATAGTTTCTAACCAGTGCAGACCCATGTTTAAAGCAGGAATTCCCTTTGTTTCCTGAGATGACAGCCACTGCATGAGGTACAGTAAACAAACCCGCTCCGTGAGTGAATCGGTGTGTGGGAAACTGTTAATCACAGCCTGAACCTCTGATTAACCATCTGAGGCAAGTGATGGGTCAGCTGTGGGAGCACAGGTGAAGGTAATTCAGCTGTGCTCCCAGAAGGCCATTTAAGGGCTGACCACCACTAAGACAGCATCTCTTTTGGAGATTGCTCCTGTGTGGAGTTCCTTGTGGTGAGCATCCATTCTAGCTGTGAGCCTCAGAGTGGGTGAGTTATTCCCCTATAACCTCTGGTTATTCATCTGTTACAATCTTGTACAATAACAACTATACAATTGGTCTCCACAACCTTGAAAAGGCTTTGATTGGAAAATGCTACCTGCTCTCCAGGCACAGAAAAGATACCATAAACTTCTTCAATTTCCATAATACCTGACCAAGAGACCTAATGGTGGCTTTGCATCACAGACGGGATGGAGCTGGAGGGGACCTTGGCAGGTAACCTGGTGAGCCTCTGCTCCAGCCCAAGACCATCAGATATGACCCGCTGACCAGGCCCAGGTGCTTCCAGCTCTTGCCTCCAAGTCAAGGACTTGGAAAAGGTGACCCAGGCAGCTCCTGCAAAATAGTCGGAGCTGGGTTAAGAGGGCAGCCTGTTTTCAGAGAAGGCAACACAGTTTCATCCAATGACAATGGGTTTCCAGAATGCTGAAGCTCTTCCTTATTCACAACTGGCTTTTAAAGCAGAACATGTCCCTGGTCTATCCACGAGGATTTTAACCTGTTTGACCAAACAAAATGGAAACGTGAATTCAAAAGATACCTGTGCAGTTCCCTGTGTAAAAGTTCCATTCTGTTCTCCACAGCTTTTCTAGAAATGCATGTAATGAGAAACTCCCAGCTGGGGGGAGATTGAGGACCTGCTGGGGGATGAAAGCAATCACTGAGACTGTTACTCAATCTCTGCTTAGTACCTGCAAAATGCTACACACTGTGGCCAAACTCTTTAGCTGACGTAGATCAGTCCTGCTTGATAGTGATTGAAACAATTTTCAGTGATTCTAAAAGAAGCCTCGCAGCTTTTTATGGCTGAGACTTTCTGT
The DNA here is from genome assembly GCA_030625065.1 of Alectoris magna. Classification (NCBI taxonomy): domain Eukaryota; kingdom Metazoa; phylum Chordata; class Aves; order Galliformes; family Phasianidae; genus Alectoris; species Alectoris magna. Next base: position 71,673,746 of record CM060560.1, read on the forward strand.
CTGCAAAACTCTAATCTTATCTGGACATTATCCAGAATAGGTCACTTAACATCACAGGATATCCTTGTTTCAGCAGGATTGCTCATTTCACCTTAATCAGAAGCTAACTTGCTCTGAAGGGAGGAAAGGGAAAGCTGGGACGCTTTCACTCTGAAGTGTTTTTTGCTTGTTTCCTCATGATGCACAGGTACCTCCCTGCCTGGGGATTCTCCTTCATTATCCACAGTACCTATTAACTTAAAAAACCATGTCCTATGTAAACTCCTACACAAGCTGGCATTCCTATTTCCTACACATTTAAGCTAACTCTCACTGCATCATTCACTTCAGTTCCTGGCTTTTACCTCACCAAACTCCAGCTCCAACTCCATGGATTGCTTTTATGTTGCTCCAAAATTTCCCAGATACGTGGGTTGTTTGGGTTTTTTTTTTTTCTAAAACTAAGGGTGTGACAGTTACTTGGGCACAAAGGTTCCCGACCATAATATAGATAGCTAACAGACACTGCTTTCTAGGAGCCCTCTAATGTAGTTTTGCATTTTTACCTGTCATTCTTCCTGTACAAGTTGCATTTTTTTGAAAGAAAAAACTGAGATAAATGTAGGCTTGGCCATGCAGTCCTGGAGAAGTCACCAAGTGACCACATTAAGTACTGCCCCAATAAATAGAATTGGCCTGAACATGCCTTATCCCCTACTAACTTGAGAGGTAAGACAGGCAAGACACTGAAGGAGCCCATCAGAGTTATTTTGTTTCATCACCCACTAACCAGAAAATAATCACTCCTGCAAAATACAGAGAAGCCTGACCTCATTTCCAAGGCTCTAAACATGTATTTCTCCACGTGTGGATGCCACCTTCACATCTTACGGACGTTTCCTCTGTGTTGCACAAATTTACACAGTTCCACAGCTAAGCTCTCCCATTTCCTTCTGCCTTTCAGCCCTTGTTCTGATGATGCCATCATTTGCAAAGCATCTTCTCAGGGCTTTCAATCACACAACACGGGGAAATATGTCCCTGTGCTTGTTGGCACTCCCTGTAGACTGCGCTGTGAAAGTTCAGATCCCAGCAAGCAAGTCCTTTTTGTATGACATGCTGAAACAAACCTAGGAGACAAGGGAAGAGTACCTGAGAACACAGTCTAAATCACGAGGTTGTCAAAGGTCTGGGGATGGTCACAATTTTTTTCTTTCTTGGTTGGGATGGCTGGGTTTCTTTTCTAGGACTCTTTCAATCTTGTGCAGTATAAGCATGCAGTGGCTGGAAGAGCTGGAAATGCCCGTTATCACTAGCTGTGTGGAAGAAAGTACTCTGTTTTGCTTTGGTCTTTAGTTCTGAGCGATGTTTCTATCACTCAATGAATTTTCTCAGCTTTTGAATACCTTAGCTACAAATACCTATAGAGTTAACTCTCTGAATTGGGAGTTTGTTTAGTAGGGTAGAGTGAGTAAGCCAACTTTCCATAAAACTGACAGGATTCTTCTGGGAACATAAACCACACAGCAAAGCAGACTAATATCATCCCTGGATCTGACTGTGCTCACTATTTTCTTTCTCAGTAAGACTGCATCTTCTTCAGCTGCCAACTTCAACGTCCACGCAGATACATGCTTACCCCTTAATGAATAGGTGACCCAGATATCATTTGGCCTTTCTTTAAATTACATTAACTACAGTGTGGTTTAGTGATTGATTTCCAACTGGAAATACTGCAGACTTGAGGAATCTGTGAAAATTAAGAGAATTGTAGAAGACTGCATACATTTTTCACCATGAATATACACTGATGACAACTTCTGAATTACAAGTCAAACCCTGTTATACAGGAAAGAGAAAAAAATATGTTTAGCATTTCACTTTCCAGTTTTCCCCATCTATTTGGTCTACAAGACCAGAGGAAGGGCTTAATGATATGTAGCTAGGTGTTTGGTATTCAGACAGTACGATGGGCCTCAAAATGCAGAGCTTTGGTATGCAACAAGTCTGCCTATTCAAGAACTTTATTATTTAGTAGCTTGTATTTCAAATTTCCAATTAGTCTGAACATCTGACCACATAAACAGGAATGGAATACTCACTGGTCACATACAGGCCCATACATCCCCTTCCGCCTACAGAGAAGGTAGGAGTGTTTACAAGAGTATTACAGGGTATACAAGGATGCCTTTCCTTGAAGTTCTCATCTGATCTTTAAGAGCTTAAAAATAACTTTTGGGCAATACAGAGAATGCCTCATATATATGGTTGGATTTGAGAAGCTAGCTGGGAGGTGAGGAGAGTGTTAAATAGACGCAATTCAGCTGTACTTCCTTGTGGGCATAAATATCCTTTATATGAGATTCTAGTAGCTCAATTTTATTTCAGTGCACAGATTCAACTTTAAAGAAAAAATACAGCTTTTCTTCATTCAACAAATACTGGAGGGTTTTGTTGTGTCCAAAATAGATAGATATAATAAACTGAAATTGACCATCTCTCTGCTCCCAAAACATAATATTTCAGCTACAGACATTTTACTAGACAGTTTCTTATCTCATTCCCTATTTACTTCTCTCCTGAGTCACACTCCACTACATCTCTGTTCCTGCTCATAAATGGATGAGACGTGATTATGGAGGGAGCTGATCCCACAGATGGGGTGCAGTTAAGACCATAGACTCTGCATGCATTTATTGACTTTAGTATTGACAAAACCATTCCCCTGTAATCCAAGCCATATTTGAAACACAGCTTAGAAAGCAAATATTCAGGCCAGAGGCAAGCAATTCCCACAGGCAGTAGGAGAAACCTGCCAGTATACTCCTAATATAAGCAGCTTTGAAGCGACCCTTTGTACCATCATAAATCCAGATGCAGAATTTAACACAATACGTTGACTATGCAGATACAGAACATCATCTACAGGAAAATTGTTAACCACAAGGCTCCTATCAGCAGAGATTACATTTAAGAAGGCAGTACTTGGGTTGCTGTTACAGCTGTGCTGTACAGGTCACAGTGTCTGTAGCAGTGTGCTCTCGCCGACTCTTGGAGTAGGCACTTCATTTTGCCCAAAAGTAAACACAGGAAGCTGGTCCACAACAAAGCACATTTAGGGAGGAAATCAGGAGGTTTACCTTGCAAGCAGATTTCAGATGGGAAGAAACAGGCAACCCTGTAAGACTTGGAGAAGGCAATGCTTTTCTTACATTGTTATACGGTGAGGCAAGAACAAAGTTTGTGTGGGATTAAATCACACATGGTCACAACTGAGCGGAACTGATTATCATTTCATGTTAAGCTGTGGAGGAATGCATACCTCATGTATATGCACAAGAAGCTGGGAGAAGCAGTTAGGAAAACTCTCCCAACACCCATTTCTTTTATGTCAGAAAAATGCTATGGCTTTGTTCTGCTGTGCCCCATATCAAGATCTCAGTGTAGCAGACTATGATCAGTTGTCTGTCTTCAGCACTTGAATGAGCCCTAATCTTTCATGACACCCTAGTAGATTGTTGTCTCAAGGACAGCCTTGAAAGGCCAAGAAAAGGCAAGGAACGAAGCACTGCCCAGGGGTGAGTGTCATGTCTCTCCTTCTACCCCATGCACCCTACAGCAGCAAAAGGAAGGACCGAACGCACCAGCTGTTCAGCCCCATGGCAGGGCCTCTCCCGAGTGTTTGTGTGTCACAGGATTCTTCCCACGAAGCCAGAGGCTGTTTATTTGGTTTTCGGGTTTGGTAGCTTGGCCCACACCCTAGCATCTGAAAAGGCTTACCAACAATTCCAGCTCCGCCTTTTTCCTGCTCTTTTAAACCATACTTTGATGAGTCTTGCACAGAAAATGTGTCTCTGTTTCATAAGGATCGGCGTGCTCTGCTTGCCAAGTTCCTGTGCTTTCTCTCCACATTTAGCTAGAAAAGAAATTACCATATAGGCAGAGGAACAGAATTCCTAGGGAAAATACTGAAACCACTTAAAAATGAAGATTTGGTGATCTGCCAGTATTTCTGACAAGTAAAACAGGAATGTAAAGCTATGAAACCACAAAGGTTTCCACAGGGCGCAATTTAAATGATTTGCTACAAACCAACAACAGTTCTGTAATGACCTGCCTAAATAATTACCAGTTCATTGTTTCACACCTTCATTTTAAATGATTAATTCAAGAAGGCAATTTATTTTAAACAGCAAATCAATATTCTACTGCACAGTTTCTACTGAGTCTGCTTCTCTAACCATCCTGGGATTTTCCTGAGTAACACAGCAGCTTAGACTTCATGCTACAATTGCTCTAACCTCTCAGCTGTCTTTCACGCTGTATTTGTTCTGTATTTATTTTTTTTTTTTTTTTTACAATAGCTGGGACTGAACTGGGTTTGAAAAAAAAGGTGTGGACAGCCTGCGGAGTTCAGTCAGAGTAGATGTAAAAGGATTTAGAAAGTAAATTTTGTTTTATGACCAGACTTGAGCGCATACTGAAGGAAGGGAGAGAGGTTAGCTGAGGATGAGAGGCTTTCGCTGAACTGCCGGTCACATTGTTTGGTGAACAGCTTCCAGCAAAATCATGCTTAGCCATCTCATTTCTAACTTTGATATGAGGTTAAAAGCCTGGGGGGAGACATTATCATAATTTTTTTTCTTATTTTTCAACCAAGTTTGGGAATTGTTTGGGTACTTAGTGCACTGTACCAACTGAGATGACCCGTACCTGAGGAGATACAGAGAGTAGATGTGATATCTCTCCATTCTGCAGCTGAAGGCATAAAACAGAGTACATGTCAGAGCAAGAACTACTGATTCCATTCATTCTATTTTGATGAGAAAAAACTATTGATTCTATTCGTTCTTTTCTGATGACCACTCAGATCATCTCAATATTCTTTGCAAATATTACCTCTTAATGCAACTATCAGTCATAATCCTGTTAGACAGGTATATGTAAGGATCAAACTGAATTCAAATTAAAAAAATAGTCTGAAGAGCTGTTTTTGCTTGGAGCAGCAGTGAACTGGAGCCATTATTCTGAAGCCGTCTTGGAGCCTCAGCTCCAATTCATGTCTGAATTTGTTTTAAAAGACATTCAACTCCCTAGATAAAAGCAAGCTGAAAATTAATATAAACAAGCTAAAAGAAGACTTCGACAGTGAAATTCTGCGCAAGCAGGGAAATCTGTCCTTATGGCCAAGTTTGCTATCACTCATGTTTTACTGGAGTATCAAGGGTGGAAGTCATGTCTCAGAGCTGTAATTCTGGGAATTTTATGCTGAGCAAAGCAAGCAAGGGAACACATTTAAAAAACCAACATATTAATAGTCTGTTTATTTAAACAAAAGACTCTTCTACCGTACGGAGGTTACAAGAGAGACTGAAAGAAAACAGATGAATTGTAAGTAACATAGATCCCTGCAGAGTCATACTCCTGCTAAAAGCACTCGGGCCTTTGTACCTTGCTACACATCTCCTGTAAGGCAAGTGAAGACATTAACCATCATTTCTCTGCATCTTGCGCAGTCTCACACACGAACAAAAGCTACAGGAAATTACACTGAGCCATCAGGCACAAACCAAATTCCAGAGTGAGCAATGGTTCACACAGTGCCATGCTTTTGTTAGTCTTGACAATGGGAGAAGTGAGATTCAGCTCTCCACCTATAATCTACCAGCCCTGGTAGATGGGAGAGCTCCTGGTTAACCTGTCATCACCGCTAGTGTTACCTTCAGACAACATGCTTATAGCCTCATCAGTCTGCTGGCTATCAGTGGTCGATATCTTCTTTGAATCATGGACGTTGCTTTGGTAGTTCACTGGTGAGGGATAGTCATTGTCACCCACCGTTGAGGAGGACATCGATTCCCAGGGCATTTCTCTCTTCTGCCATTTCAGGTCCACTTTCCATCCTGTCCAGCCATAGAAAGCTAATGTGAAGAGGAAGCCTTGCATCGGATTAAGAACCCCCTAGGAAAGAGCAGTGCAACACAAGTTACATCAGCAAGGCTCCATTCTGAATTCCAACAGAACATTTTGCATGTATTAACAACTTACTTCCCTTACACTGAACAACTGCTGTCTTTAGAAGATTATATTTGCATGCAAATAAAAGTGTACATTTTTCCCACTGCAGACACAAAGCAGAATGAGAAACTACAACCTGTTGTTTCTGAATGCTAAGGTCTTCCTTGTGAACAGCAGGCACTGAATGGTTTTCTAGCATGAATTTTAGCTGGTCAACCCCCACTGTGCTTTTAACATTCCTTACAAGCTCCACATTTTTTAATTCAGAAAAGCAAATATTGTACTCTTCACTAGAAGCCAAGTCAAATCTATGAGAATAGACATTAGCACATCCAGGCAAATTTTTTAAAATAGCAGCAATTGAACTGTCTGGAATTGTTGCAGATTTCTAAGCCAGTGAAAATGTCCACCAAAGTGGAGTGTAATACCAGGGAGAGACGCTGAAAAAGAAAATCCCAAGTGATTTCCAAAAAAATCTTCTGTTCCCACTGCTTCAGGATGTGTGACAAGTAAATGGTTTTAGTGGTTATCATTCTTCTCACAGGAAAATCGTAACTTTTTTACAGCCAGTTTAAATAATATAGCTCAGTTGGTAGAGCTGACTGCGCACTCTCCCAGCGAGCAAGAGTAAGGTCCCTGTCACATGAACATGTTCAGTCCTTGTCAGGGAGAAGGCCGCAACAAATCAGTTGCATTGCTTAACTTTCCAATATCAGGCAGCTCAAGAGCTTAAGTGCAAAAAGCATGTTCAGGCCTCACAGGTATTTAACAGCTTCAGAATAAACTTTCTTGAAAAGGAACCTGCAATATCGCCTCTGTAAAATCCCTTGTCAAATATTCCAACAGAAAGAGAGAAAAGGGTGGAGTACAGGAAGAACCCAGTATCTTATAGCTATATTCTGGCACACTGCTTTTAAATTCCACCATGTATTTTCCCCTAATAGCTGTCCAAATGTTACAAGATGTTATTATTTCTTATAAGTCATTAATAAAGAAAACTGTAGTTACAAACAGACTACTAGCAGATAATGCCCACTCTGTGGGCAAATCTTCGAGAAACATGAGCTAAAATTCGCAGCTTGTCTTATACCAGGGGTTAGAAAGGGTAGACCATAAATCATTGCAATGGTCTGTTCTGGATCTTAAAATGGGTAGCAATCACTCATCACACGCTCCTGTAAATGGGACAAAATCTTGGCCTTTGGTACCTTTCAAGCAAAGTTTGTATGTTCCCAGTGACCACTCCTTCCTTTCTCTTACCTTTGACTTTTCTTCCCTGATTTTCTGAGAATTTCCCCAAAACCCACTGCACTGATGCTGTCCTACGAGTCTTACAGAAATGATTTCAAAGACTAAGAAATACCATGGTTGACCTACCATTATAATCCATGTGATCAGTGCAGCACTTCTAACGTTTTTCAAAGGTGTTTCATTGATATCTGGCTGCATTTCGAGATAGAACAAAAGGCTCTCGTTGATGATGTTAGATGACCAGCTATTGAAGGAATAATAAGGACAAAGAGAACAAAACAGTGATATGTATATATGCAGGTATATATAAAACACAAATTACTTACAAATTATAGAAATTAGGAACCTTAATAAGGAGATTTATTGGTTTTTTTTTAACATTAAGTCTCAATGTGAAGGGACCCATAGCTCTCTCTGAGCCTATAATCAGAAAACAGAATCTTACTTCCCAGCCCAGGCCTAGACAAAGAAATCCATATACCCAAACAGAATTAAACCTGATCATGTGAGCTTACTGCACTGAGATTATAAACAACTGTGATCCACAATGGGAACATTACAGACAGTGACTTCTTTTGCTTGTGTCTTGAAAGTATAATACAGTTAAAGGAATACAAACATATACATATACACTACAAAAGGCTGTATAAACTCCAGCATCTTTAAAATTTCAGGGTGACATTTGAGTAGATTTTCAAAATGTCTATTAAAAAACCTACAAAACAAAACTAAATTTGACTTTAAAGTTCTTGAAAATGCCATTAAATTTTAAGAATAAAGGTAATTTCTTTTTCTAAAGTAGGATGAGCATAATTAAGCCTCATCCTCCAAGAGAAAATGAGAATATGATAAGCTAAATAAAGGTTATAGTCAATGGTTGTAATTTCTTATGACTTCTAAGCAGTCAGAACAGCTTTTCTGCGTATTTCTACTGGTGCTCTAGTAAAGAAATGGCCAGCATCTGTATCATACTTTCTGAAGGGGTTTACACAGATCCTATGTTTATTCACTGTCTAAAATCTTCTGCTCATCCCTCCCAAATATACAGGTTTCTCTTCTACCCCACATTGCCCAAAATTTCCTTGACCGACTCATCTCCTTTTTTGACCTCTGGGATGGAACAGCATCTCCCCTAAGTTTCTAAGATGGTATTGTCTCAGACTTTCTGATACCACTGATACAGTTTTTACACTCTAAAGCTTATCAGCAGAAAAAAAAACAAAAACAAAAACAAAACAATAACTAGAACCATGTGTTTTGTTTATTCTTTTTCTTTCTGGGGCCGGGGGGGGGTGTTGTTTGTTCTTTGTAATAGGAAAACTCATAACGAGACAAAAAGGAAATAAACAGTCAAGCCCACTGTGTCCATGAGGAGTTGCTCTTTTCTTTCATGCTTGCTCCCAGACTAGCAAGCTGACCACAGTCCCTTAGGTTGTAATGCTGCGGTGCCTCTGCGCTCCAGTATAATGTTCTTTCTTTCTGTAACCCTGGAAGCCTGGATAAAACTCTGCTCCCTGTTATTTACAGCAATTTCCAGCATGCCACGCTTCAGGCTGCTGTCAGAGTCCCTGCTCCTCCCACTGGCTACCCCACCCTTCCCAGAAGAAACTTCTTTCCTGAGAAATGACTGTAGTTTCCCTCCAGAGCACTCAAATATACAGCAGCAAGGACAAAATAAAAAAGAAGCCTTTTTCCCTATTCAGCCTTTTAAAGCAATGAAACATGCATTAATGTAGCCATGTATGAAAAAATCAAATACTTGCACAGACTGTGAAATTTGGCCAAGCCTTTTCACTACTCCTAGGCTGCTGCTTTCCTCCTTCCCTTGCTTGTGTTATCCACGTAGGTGGTGAACACTTTCCAGCAGTGACCACGTCTTGCTAGCTCACTGCAGAGACCCACATAACATGGATCACTCCCTCATCAGGTGCCAGCACACAGCAGTAAACGCTGTGTGATAATTGCAAGACTGCTCCTAAGCAGGACTTCTTTCAGTTCTCTCAGTGTTGCTGAGTGCATCCAACACCTTCAGTCCCATCCACCACTGCAGCATCTTTCACACTGGATGGTGCTGCTAGAACAGAGGTGCAAGAGATTTGGGGATGAGGTATACACCCTCTCTCCTTCCCCACCTTCCTTGAGCCCTTCTTCCTCTCCTCCCTGCCCTACCACAAGCTGCTGTTTTCATGGAGGAAGGTGGAATATCAGAAAAAAGATCAGATGACAAGAAATTTTACACAGAACACACAGAGATTTCCTTTCTGGTGTGTAAGTCTGTATTGCCAGCCAACATCTATACTTCTTTCACACACTTGAGATCTGCAGACCATAGAGATGATGCATCATATAATCATAACCTGAAGCATGCCCTGGAAGTGTATTTATTGTAAGTTTTCAATGGCATGTTTGATGACAGGAGTGTAGAGTGAGCTCTGGGGAATCTTGCTGCAGTTTCAGACAGCTTTAGGTTGTATCCAGACACTTTTTTTTTTTTTTTTTTTTTGCTATTGTTTCTCAGTGTCATTGTTTTCCTGTTGGTTTAACATTTTTATCATTTCCTTGCAGCCTTGTGATGCTACGTGAGTGATTCAGCCAGTCTGCAAACTAGTTTAGAACTGTCTTCCTTAGAAACTTTCCCTTCCAACCGTAAGGACAAGCAAATGAAGTAACCCATCCAATTCTGCTCTTGTCCCTAGTTGTTTCCAGCTGGGAAAAAGCAGGTTAAAACAAAATGCACCTCTTACCAAACAATGAATACCAGCATAATTTTGAAGAAGCGCATCTGGATCTCTGTCGCCAGCCGTCTCTCATTCTCCGTGTAAATCCCTTGTCTCCCTTTCAGTAAAGAGGCAACTGGAAAGTATGAAGTTGTGTTCGTTAATATACATACATCTCGTTATTTATAGGTACAAGGATACAGAAAACAGATGTCTGTAAAGAGGGAACAAAGGAACTAATGGGTTTTTCTCCAGCAGCAAATCTCATACATAGCCTGATCCTAATGGAAAAAAAGTATATCCACTAAGGATTCCTGAAGTTGGTGGTATCCCACTAGCAGTTTTTTCTTCTCTCAGTCCCATCGAAAGCAGAAAATAGTATGGTCAGCACACTTCTTTAGCAAAAAGGTAGTGCTTACGCTTCTCTATGATGTGTGTGACATAAACAAGTATTTATTATGTGATGTTCAGACTACGACAGAATACAGTCAACACTATGACACACTTCATATGTAATTGTGCCATGAAGACATCATCGGCTACTACCTCTCTAGAACCTGAAACTGTAACACCAACAGAAATAGACAGATAAGCAACATACTGTTCAGATATCATGAGGAATCGACATATGTACTAACACAAACATACTCATTGTGTATTTTCCCATAAGAGGAACAAACTTTGAGAACTTATCCAATTCACTCTCAGGTCCTAAACACTGCAATTATAGCTAGGTATGGCTGTTCACAGACTCAGCAAACTTGCTGAGAAATCAGGAACACACAAAGAATTCCTCAGCCGAGCGATTCTAGTGCTCCATCTGTCCTTAACATTTTTTGCTGCCTTACTACTTCAACATCCTTCCTTTAAGTTGAAGCTTAATGCCTCTTTTACTATTCTCTACAGCCAAGGAGAAACTCTGTTTTTAAGAAACAGCTGAATTCCCACTTTATTACATTCTACAGATCTCATTATGCAAATCTTTTTTTTTTTTTTTTTTGCTTTGTTTTTTTGTTTCCTTGTTTCTTTCCTTCGTTGCTTTCATTAGACAATGAAGAGAAACTGCAGGCTGTTTGAGAAAACTCTGCTGGCAAGACTTCAGAACAAAGAGACAGAAGACATCATCTTTAGCAACGCATATTTCTGAAGGTAAGAAACAAAATTTGATCCTTAGTGCCTCCATGAGCAGGTAGGTAATAGAGGCACAAATATTAAAGTAGCCGTACAGGTAGGTACTTCAGCCACACAGTCTGCCAGAGGCATATGAATGTATGTGCACATACCTACAAAATGCACACATACATAAAGACACATGGATGTACGTCACGTAAAAGCACAAACATTTATTATTTATGTTCTTACTGAAGACCTTTGCTGCTGTCTGTTGAAAATGTGCTGTCCTCTCTTCTATAGGATACACTAAAGAAGGTAAGTTTACCGTTTATCAAACTACTGATTTCAATACACTCAAAAAAAGTCTATGCATTCAACCCATACAAATATAGCAGCTAATGCAGAGTGGAGAAGTCAGCTAACTGACTGTTTTTACAGACTGCAAAACATCAATTACAGGTATTTTTGATTATTTAAAATTTAGGCTAAAGCTTATCTTTTCCCTATAGAGCATTTTGGTCCCAGCCTTTGGAGGTAACACTTGTTTTCTGTTTGCTCATGCATAGAGACATTATTCTAAACTAAAAAACCAAAAAACAAAAAACATTATCCTGTATAAATTAGGGAGAGGCTTGCTGAGTGCTATCTATCTCAGAAATGCAGGTTACAAGAATGAGATAATATAATCATGCAAATATGGTTTGTCTTTTGTACCGAGTATGTAGCACTCTGGGACTTAGAGATAAGTGAAAAAAAATAGAAGGTACCTCAGTAAAGGTAATTAGCTGCATTTCAGTATGCAATTGGTACAGTGTTGTCTACACCTATAAAACTTGGCAGTGTAACATCAGCAAAAATAGGCAGATATTCTACATGTAAAATATATTAAAAAAAATATTCCATAGATTTTCTCAGCTCTTCCTTTGATGACGGGCATTACTGAGGAGATTACATTACAGTGTAGATGGGATGAAGACCGAACTCAAAACACAGAGTCTTCTGTTGCTGTTCTTAGATATTGAATGCGTAGATTATAAGTATGAATTAAGGCACTGAAAACATCTAGCACTGATCATGTTACATTAAAAGAATTCATTGAACTTATTCCTTTTTTTCCAGTCACATTTCTTCAAAGTGCTGGATACTAACTCAAACAGGAGCTTCAGGGTCTCAGCTGAATTGTGCACAATTCTCACTTGTTTCATAATCTCAGAATCAGGAGTAACAAAATTCTGATCCTTTTTTTTTTTTTTTTTTTTTTTTAAATTCTCAGCTGCGAAAAAGTTAACCCAACTATCAGATATCACCAACATTATCCTTAAAAAAGAATTAACTGCATTCCAAAATACACGTTGGTATAGTACCATCATATATCCACCATACACTGCCAAAAATACTTTAAATCAAAAGTAATTTAGTGACACAGAAATAACTTTGCAAGTCTGCAATAGTAGAGATATAAAACAGCATAACTTCAGATGTGATCAGTGTACATCTAAGGCAAATTTTCTATTGAGTTAGTATGTTCATTTTGGTAGGCAATACTCTTCTACTGTCGGCTGCATCCATTTTGATTTGATGAGGATCCCACACCCTTAGATACACAGGCATGACTTTTTACATTTTTTGCTAAATAAGATGTACACATTCATGCTGGCCATTAGGAACATACCTGCAGTCACTGTCCTTCTGAACAGGACTGGGTTGACCACCAGCACCAGCAGGAGTGGGGCATAGGTTGTGATGTAATGTGGGATTGCATGCTCCAGGCCTCTTTCACAGCTGAGAAAAAATTATTAACACATTATTCATTATTTTCTTTCAACATATGACAGTCTCAGCTATTTCACCAACATCACCTTTAACTAAAACCAAAAACAAACAAAAAAAAAAAAAACCAAACATGAAAGGAATTAAACAAACAGGTGCTAAACTTTTAACTCTCAAATTTTCACAATGAATTCACATGAGACACAAAGTTGATTATTAACTCGCACCATCTGTGACTTTTCCTCGAATTTAAAGGAGTAAATACAAAGCTGAAACCAGGAGCAGGAGAACAGGAGTGGACCAGTATTTCATGTCTGCAGTGGCCCTGTGCACTATGTCACCTTCCTGGGCCCCACGACCCTGCAGTGGCTCACAGCAGGGGCTGCACCACGGCATTGAAATGCATCACAGGGCATGAAATGTCTGGGAGGTACCTTCAGGGCCCACTGAAACCCAGGATGCACAGATTCAGTAAGCGATACTACTCAAAGATAAAAACAAAAACAACAACAACAAAAACAAAAACAAAAACAAAAAAAACCCCAGTATTTAGATGTCTGTCTCTAACATTGATGAAAAGACATCCAAACAACCACAGGTACCATGGTTTTGGAGTCTGCTTCCAGAGGCCTGCTCACCTGGAAAGGGACGGATAGTAAAGCAGCGCAACACCCTCCACGCAGAGCAAAACTGCCAGCCCCCAGGCCATCATATGGTACAGCACGATTGTACTGGAGGAGGAAGCAGGACAGAGGTTATTAAAGACACTAACTCTCATATGGCAATGTTAACATAGGACAGGTGTGAGGTGAACAACTCTGGCAGCATATCACACTGAGGAGGGCAGGAGGGATAGGGGGCCTTTCAGAAAAAAAGAGAAGTCCTGGTGGCTCAGCAGGCTTGCACACAGAAGTGTCATGTCCCCCCAACCAGAGGCCAGAAGCCTCTCCCCAGTTCCCAGATCTCCAGAAGGAAACCCTGCATCCTTCATTGCTCCTATGGACAGCACATTCCAGAACAAAAAAACTGAAGAAGGGAGCCAAACAGCCAACCAAGCACCCTTCTGAAGGCTGCAGAGAACCGTTTGACTTGGAAAGTCAGTCACAGCTCCCACCTGAGGAGGGTTCATACCTATGTGCTTCAAAAATCTTTCATTGCTATTTTATATTAACACTTCTGCCACAAAAATAAATTTCAAGTACAGAGCAGAGATAAAAATAGCATCTTGTTGCAGTAGTATTATAATGACCAATTGGCACCCTATTTTTCTGAAAGTTAAATAAATTCAGTTACATTTAAATGCTAGTTGGGCACAAACAAATCAATATCTGAGCAGTGCCCAGGCAATTGAAGCACTTAGAACACCACTCACACAGATCATCATCTGGTAACCATGCGAACATCACATGTTTGCACAGACTTCATTTATACCCTCAGCTGCATGCAAACACAGACGTACAGCACAAGAAGTAAAATGAGACATTCAGAGCTTTAATTCTAGTACCTCAGTCCCGCTGATCTTCTTACCACCAAGTAAGAATCGACAGCATAGCAAAATAACCACCAGAAGCCAGCACTATATAACAGCTGGATCCACATCTGCAGGAAAAAAAAAAAGGCAAATGTCACAACTGCTTCTTAAACATTGCTGGAGGTGAGGGGGGACTCAAACCTTTTGCCTGGGGATTTGTTCTTTAACTTTTCCAACTGAGATTTGGGAGGTATGAATCGTTACTCAAAACTGCAGTATTGCTGTAGCCAAAGGATCTGCTCCTAGGTAAATCGAGCAGTTTGCCTTCAAAGCTTTTCCAGTTGTTTAGAAAACCTGGTGTTTGTTTACATCTCCAATCTTAACCCTGAGTGGCATGAATGAAGTCTAAAGTAAATTATTAAAACATTTTAACTTTAAAGATTAGTAATGAACATTTTATTTAAAAAAAAATCAGTATAACATTTTAGAAAAGAAATCGTTTTTCAGTAGCCAAGGCATGAAAATGTAACTGAGGTCTGCCATCACCACAGTGTGCCCCTGTATCATGGGTTCTGTGCGTGATGGGTATTTTATCCACATACAATAACTTGAGTTGGTGTTACTACCAATAAAGATGATGTGCAGAAAAATATCCAACACTGTCCATACTGAACTCCACAGCTAATTTTTTACAAAAATCCAAAGGAAACAAGTTCAAGTCAAGTTAAATTCCACTGCATTTTTGAGCTGACCCTATACATTTTTCCCATGAGCCTATAGAAGATAACTGACCTTTCTTAGACTCTGTTTATAAATTCCAACTCTTCCTGACAGCAGCTGGCTATTTGTAATGGTCTGAGACTATTTTAATATTCAGATTAACTTCCCTTTGAGGCTCTTATCTGAATATCCTTTGTCACAGCTCCATAGTAGCATCCTTTTACACCTGGAAACCAACATGCTTGTTACTGAGCCAGGCATCAGTGACTTGAGTTCTGCCATTCCTTCCTCCAACGGTAAATCAAGCTAGGAAATACTTCCATTCAACAAGGGTATAGTTCCTACATCTAGCCATTTGTGTCATTAATTATTCAGCATTTAATCAAAATGCTATGACATTTTAATAATACACAAGTCAGAAAATAAAATTCCAGTTTTCCTGCTAGTGCACATTATTCACAGCACTCAGTATATAACTTAATCTGCACTATTACATGTTTGCTGCAGTTAAGAAATGCAGAATTTACTATATATAAACACACACATACAAAAATAAACCGAGAGGTCTTTCCACACATAAATTCCAACATGGTCTAGACAGTCACCAAAAATAGTAAAAAGCAGATGCACCTAAACACCAAAATTTTCATATGCTATCTAGCTTCTTGCAAAATGCCACATCTTGCTATAGAGTATCCACCTACAGATCAGAGGGTCTCATTTTAAGGAGATGCTTCAGGGCCTCACTATTTGGAATTTCATTGACTTGTGCATAAATGAAATAAAACAATAGCACCAGAAGAAACCTAAAATAGAACCAGAAACATTTTATTAACTCACATGAGAATATGTTAGGGGAAGTAGAGTCATTTTTCATTCCAATATAATTAAATTTAAGTTTAGCAAGTGACTCAAACTGCAGCACTTTCCTGGAGCCCAAGAAAGGGGAAATAAAAATTGCGGTAGACCGCACTGCTGCTTGCCATTTAACCTGAGATCAAAATGAAAAACAAACAGTCTGCGTACAGCATCTCTGTCACAGCTTTAAAATGTTACTTTCTGTGGTAAGGGCCAGAAAGCAAAACTTAAGACATATGGAAACGTGGTTTTCAAATAGGGCATTCCTGCTGCAAGATATTGATGTTGGCGGTTTCACCTTCCTTTAAGGAAAAAAAAAAAAAAAAACCGAGGAAAAAAAAAAACCACTTTTGTATCTCATAAGCAAAAATTAAACATGTATGATGGAAAATTGAGAACTGATAGGTGTGTGCAACTGATACTCGCTTCTGTCGTTATGTCTGAAATTGTCATTGTTTCGGCATATGAAATAAAGCAAGTTGCATTTTGGCACATCTTATTTAATAACTACAGGAGCTGAATAGTTTTATTTATACGCAGCATATTCTTTTCTATACTGTAAACCTTGACTTGGTAAGCTATTACCATTATTGCTGATGTGTGAATTCTTTGGCTACCCTACATTCCTACTGAGCTGAGGAAACTGGCATAATTATCTGTGTTTTAGTGAAAAAAAGAAAAAAGGTGACATTTTTCTTGTACAGTAAGCTCAAGTTTTATACCTCAGGCAATAGTGTGATTGTATTACTTAGAATTTGCACTTCTGTAATGCATTTACATTTTCTTATTCTATGTTCCTTAATCCAGGATCCACATCAAGGATTTAAGGAAATTCTAGCCCCCTTTAGAACACAGTATGTTGCCTTCTGGATCCTGTGTGATCAAAGCAAGCAGGATTGTATGCCTGTACCTACCGCGCTGCCCACGCAGAAGGCAGAGGGCCACACGTCAGTCCCATTGGCCACTGAGATGTTGGCAACAAAGCTCGGGAAGCCCAACCAGACACTTGATCTGAAGATCACACCTAAAGAGAAATGCATGAGTGCTCTGTGCTTATCAGCATGATCGCAGTCACATGCTTACTGCTATGCATGTTCTGCATTGCGGCCTGGATTCTGTGTGCTCACAGGGCTGCGGCTATTGGGGTGTGCAGTGCAGGCCTGATGCCAGGGTGAGGGCTCACAGAAAGCAGCCGTGAGCCTGGAGGACTCGCCATGTCATGTCGCAAAGATCTAAGCCTCATTTATCTACAGATACTGTCATACATTTCCCCAAAGGGAATCAAGTGGCATTTAATGTATTGGCATCACCAGTAACTAATGACTTACAATTTAACTTGCAGATATTCGTATTGCTAATGGTCATTTTTCTCCAACTCCTCGTTTCAGAGAAATGTTTGAAAATAGAAAAATGTTACAGAAATATTTAACACTTTTCTCTGTCTTCATTTTTACAAGCAGCTCTTTTCCTCTCTGTCAAGGGGCTGAAAAAAGTATGGTTTCACTATTAGGTAAGAACAATACTGACTTTTTGCATGAACTCAGTTTGCTGCTGAAAGTAAGTGGGTTTGCTCAAAACAGGCCCTGAGTCACCAACACAAAGCACCAGCACACCCCGCTTCTCACCCTCCAAGGTGAATCTAATTCAAGGACAATTGTGGATGAATAGTTTTAGTTTGCCCGTGAAAGAGAAAAGGATAAAAATAACTTTGTCTACTGCTGGCTTTATCTGACTGGAATTAGGAAAAATTTCTTCTCTGAAAGAGTGATCAGGCACTAGAACGGACTGCGCAGGGAGGTGGTAAAGTCACTGACCCTGGAGGTGTTGAAGGAACGTTTAGATGTTGTACTGAGGAACACGGTTAGTGGGGAAATATTGGTGGTAGGTGGACAGCTGGACTAGATGATCTTGGAGGTCTTTTTCAACTTTGGTGATTCTGTGGTTCTATGATTCTATGATTGAAAGACCCTTTTCCAGGTGCTCTTGTGCTCCTTCCATGTCTTTCTCTATTTTCCCATCCATCGTCTGTTTTAATATTGGTACTTATGTACCATGAAAAGACTTGGCTAGGTGTAAAAGTGGAAAATGTGTAAAACCCTACTCCTTTCGCAGGCAGCGAGAGAGACTTACAAAACAGAATAATCTCAGTTATCTAACATGAGAGAAAAGATGCTAATGTGGAAAAAAACTCAGCCTTTATTTCCCGTGTGTGTCACGGTAATTTCTGTCTAACTTGGCAGAAAATTCCAGGGCAGATTTACACAGCCCATCGCTGGGGGCAGGGCTCCCTGCTAAGGGTGCTTCTCCCCTTCCCCATGCCAGCACAGTGCTCGACCTGTGCACAGCTGTGGTTCCATGCACCATGCCGCCAGCCTGCTGTGTCCAGTTTCGTGTTGGTATGTGAACAGCGGCACTGACTTTGTCTGAGAGGATTTACAGACACGTGCAAGTATTTTCCAAATGCAGTCCTAAGAATCAGCTAAGTTGTGGAAGTCAGCTTTAGTTATTCATGTGCTCCCTCACCTCTGCTTCTACACCTTCCTCTAAGTGCCAGCCAGTGCATGATTTTAATTTGAAGTAGAGACTTTGGTGAAGATTTGCCAAGAACTTTTACTTTTAAAACGTAGCTATTAAGCAAGACCTTTCTCCCCTCACGGCCTGCCCTTTTCTCATCTCGCTCAGCCCAGACCTTCCCCCGAACACATGCAGCACATTCCCTACCATCTGCCGGCAGGGCCTGCTGCAGCACGGGCGAGGGACGCCAAGATGGCGCTTACCTGAGCCACCGAGGATGTCACACACGGAGATAAGGAGAAGAATGGTGGAGGAGGAGGAGGCTTTGGGCATCTTCCGCAGGCTTTGCCCCTTCTTCGGCAGGAGCTGCAGGATGGTCAGCAGCAGGCTGGCAGAGGCGCTGCCGATGCAGACCCCACAGAAGACCTGGGGCTGGAAGTTCATCACGAGCTGTGTGGCTGCATCCCTGTCGGGGCAGCAGTAAGTTTCTAACCTGGGAGAGGCCATGAAGCATCCGGCTGGCGGAGTGGGCCCCTTGAGCAGAAGCTGCTGCTGTTGCTTCCAAAAGGCAGCGTGAGCTTTTTCTTCACCCTCCCCATTAGACCTTGGCGGTGAGAATCACGCGATTGAGGGATCATGTGCTGCTGCTGCTGCTGCTGGAAGTAAATCCCCTAGAGCGGCCTTTCTCAGCCTCTCCTAGCAAGAAGATCAGATCAGAACAACAACACACAGTGTAATCTGAAACATGCCCCATGCTTGCTCAGAGCCATTGGCAAGAGTTCACTCAAACATTTCTGCTTGCACAGTGTGTGATAGAGGAAGCCTTAAACCCATTAGAGCATTGGAGATGGCTTAAAATGAATAAGGATGGGGATACCAAAGAGGAGCATTACATTTTAATTGTATTTCATTTTAGCCCCCTCCCACGCATTGCACTTTAATTACTGAAAATTAATTCAAAAAATGGGCCTAGACACAATCAGTCCCAGCTTTTGCTGGGATGAGCAGGTCTATAAATCCACACCCAAACCTAGATCTAAATTTTAGGGATCCAACCCACCCACCTCTCTAATTAAAAAGAGAAGCACTATATCCTATCACTGTGGAGAGAGATTCCCTTCAGGAAGCCATATTAACCTCACCCCATTTAAACCACAAGCACAGAGTCTTCTTTTCAGTCTGTGTTAGACCAGAAGTGGAAAATTCCAGGACTTCTGCTTCCACAAGAATATTTTTCTTTCTTTCTTTTTTTTTTTTTTTTTTTTTCCTTTTTCTTTTTGGTAAGGGTTTAATATGAAAACAGGAATTTGACCTGAAATGTTTGTTTTTTCTTTATAAGCTAACAATATCCTTTAGTCAGGAGTCCTGTTAGATGTAGCAGAAAATACAATCACAAATACAAAAATTAACTCCCCCCTCTCAGACAAATTTCAAATGCCCTGCGTCAGACCCCACCGCTCTGTAAACTGTGTTTATAGGAACACACTGAGGAAACACAGAAGGGAGCCTAGGTGAACTGGATTCTAAATAACAGTTGTGGATATTATAATTAGTACTTATAAGAACAAATGTCATTTTGAACCTAATGTCATTTTTTTTATCTTCTAATGCCCTTGTTCATGCGTTAGCAGCAATTACAACACCTGAATGAATGGCAGGGGGATGCTGTGTATATAGTCATTACAAAATACAGGCCTTAGCCAGTAAGCTTGCCTACAACAGAGAAGCCAGTCTGGATGCCCCAGCCTTGTCCACGCTGCAGCACACAAAGAGCAGGATGTTAGCTTACAGATCCAGGTGTCCACACATCAGCAAGTGCCTCTGCTCCCAGTGCAGTCCATAAAGATCTCTGTCCGCCAGTTCTAGAGCCTAGGCTTAGCCTACAGCTGTTCAGTTCTTCCCACCACCAATGTGCATGGTAAGCTGCATGGCTGAGTAGGCTCTGCTGGCTGTAACAGGGACTGAGGCATACTTACTGCCTGTTACAGTAGCTGAAGTAGAAGCTGACTGATCCTCTGGATGCTTTTGCTGCTTTCCAGCACTCAGAGATTTCACTGCTCATCTGTGGATGAGGACAGGTGTGCGATCCAGATGTTATAATCCTATGCGCTACTACTACCATGCACACAAAGAACATACTGGAGACAGCCAGACTGTGAACAAGATTGCTCTGCTCCAGAACACACCTTCTTGTTGAGGTGAAAAATATCTATGCTCTGTTGGACCAAGGCTCCTTGGACATTGTTCCATCTCAGACAGAGCAGCAGTGCATGGAGCTGCTACCTCCCTGTCAAGATCCCGCACTGCAATCACCCAGCTAGCTGTGATATCAGTAAATGTAACAGAAAATGCTCTCCTTTTTCTCCTACAAATCACTGCTTAGAAGACAATGACTGCAGCTTCATTTTCATGCAGAGTCTGGTAAATTCAAAATAAACACTAAAAACCAGTCTGGAAGAAACTACTAAAATTGATTAGAAAGGAACCAGTTTCTGTGCTACTAAAGAACAAAAATTAAAAACATCCCACAGAGACGTTATTACTTAAAATAAAGGCATTGTATACCACATGTACAATGAAAATAGATATGTATTAACATAAATGATGCTTGCTCTTATTGGAAGACTGTTTCAGTTTGCCTGATCTGTATGTGGAATAGCATTACTTTTAGATTATTAGGCAGAAAGTCAAACTGTTCCATAGAAACCTTTCATTGCTACTCTGATTTTCTTGTTTCCCTCACTATTCCTGCTGTCCTTCTCCTCCTTTTAAATGTTTGAATGTGTGTCAAGTTGTTATCCTGGCCATTTGTTCTGGCTTCCAGATAGGAATGTTTAGTGTATTTTGCTTGTTTCTGCTTATCATTTGTTTCTACTGTTCCTGACTGTGGTTTTCTAGTTTGCCCATATGGATTAGCCACTTATTTACTTTGACTCCTCTATCCCTTTTGTTTGGCCACCTGAAAATCACTTGCATTTCTCAACTGTACACTTACACCATGAGGTTAATATTTTATATCTGGCTCCCCTTTTCTCTCCACAGTTTTGCCAGCTGTGCACCCTGACCTTATTCTTTACCTCTCTGAGTGGAGGACTGCTTTTTACCTGCTTCTTCTGGATCCCTTCTCTACTACTCTCCTAACATTTGATCATACATTTTCTTACAGAGTGGTTATGTGATTTTTTTCACTGCACATTTGTATTGGAAACAAGGAGTGTGACCTGTGGATGGATATGAAAAGAAAATAAAGTGATTAATGAGTGAATGGATACCTGCCATGATGCAAGCAGACGTGTCTTTACACAGGGACATCTGAGGCTAAATAGGAGACAGATCAGCCAAACTAATGAGCCGCCCAGCATCTCAGCTGGTAAAAATGATCTAATCTGGCCCTCACTGTTGCACTCAAAGCGTAAGAGTCATAACAGTCACAGAAATTCAAAGCTGGTTTGGCAACCTTATACCTGAGATTACTTTGGCTTCCCATGATTATGAAAATGAGAGGATAAAAGCTGGGGCCAACAGTAAAAGAAACAGAAAAGAACAAGCAGAAAGAGAAGAATTATGTTGCTTTGCTGAGGGACATTATGTGGTATTCAATACAGCTTCAATCATAGCTCCTAGATCCCTTTCCTCAGAAATTATGGACATAGTTCCCACTGACCTCAGTGGTACCAAACTGACCCTCATTTCTGCACCAAGGCAGTGTCTCAAATAACTTAATGCAGTAGACAAATTGAAGACAAATATTAGACTTGAAGACAAATATTAGCAGATGGACGTGAAACATTCAATTAAAGTGGTCATTTTAAAAAACAATCAAACAGATGTGTGGAGCAAAGACATTGCCCAATACTGAAAGTTCCAGTCCTGTTTTTACATATTTATAGCAATGTGTCCAAGAATGAGAAAGAAATACTGCACTCCTTACAAGGGAAACAAGCACATATACTTCATATGCACAGCTTTCAGAAACACCCACTCACATTCCCCTTGGACCCAGGAAATAGCACTTCTGAGGTACAGTCTGTGTGCATTGTTAAGATGAAACACAGCCTTGTCTGGCTCAAAAGGAAAACAACAGGTTTACAAAAATATGACAGGCATGTGTTTCTGTTCTTTAGGAGTGTGGTACAGCTTATGCTTGAGTATGCAGTTACAGATATTTTAATCGCTGTTTTAATTAAGTCTGGGACTTAGTTAAGGTAGAGAAAGCAGAAGAAAATTTATCGACATAGAGACATTATTTGTTTATGTGTACAATTCAGTGCATCTCTGCCTCCATCTAAAGCTCCCAATAAAGATCTTCATTACTCTGCAAATACAAAACCTCTATTTTATCAGTGATTCATGATCTTGAGTCTTTACTGGTCTTACACGCATTACCTGGTACAACATTTCCTAAACTGATGATAGGTGGGCCTGTCTGCAAGTTGGATGGATGCAATAAAACCAGTCATGATCTTCCCAACAGAATCTGCAGTATGCTCTCTGAACATATAAATATTCTGTATGCTTAGCACAGGCCTCCAGCAACTAGATTTACCTTTTAAGAAACTGGACTACTTTTTACAGCACTTCATACAGTCCTTCCCATTGGTACCACTACAAATTTTCAGACCTAGTTTTTAAACTGGCATTTCCCTCAGTGCACAAATGAAATGAATTGGGAAATCCATACTTGATTATTTGTGCTTTCTGTAAATTTAGGCAGGAATATCAAAACAGTGATATTGAGTATAACATCTGTCATGATTGTAGCAGCTAGAGATTGTACCAAAAGAATTAGAAGAACAACAGTGGTATTTCCTCCTTTCCCTCTGTGATTCAAATATAAGTATATAGGGGTAAATCACTAATTTACATTTAAGGATGGTAAACATTATTATAAAAGGATAAAAATGAATGAATCTTCACTGCATAATGTTTTTGTTTCCCTTAAGAATAAAAACATAAATACACAAAATTAGCGTACATTTGAACAGCTAAATAAATGTGTGCATTTGACAAAAGAAATCATATTATATAAATTTTACTGACTTCTTATACACCTTCTCCAGGAGAATGTTATCCTACTTTACTTCTGTGAACAAGCATATGCAAATTTGTCATGGAAACTGTGCCTCTTTTGCATTAAATAAATAAGGTTTATATGGCTGAAAAACAAAGTAACTGAATAGAAAAAAATAGATTCATGAACTGAAGGAAAAAAAAATAGGGATATGAAGAACAAGGTCTCCAATTCTCTATGCCAATGTTGAGAATATTAGTCTTTGAACTTGAATTAAGACAGATTTTGTGGCCACATTTCTGGCCAAATTCTACCATTAATCATTGTCATCTCTATATTAGAGATGCTGTAAAAGTAATGCCTCCTATTTTATTACGTTTGCCTGAAGCATCTGAGATGGATGTTGGTGGAACGGCAGTAGAGGCTGAACCCTCCCAGCAATATTTTGTTCAATTTTGTTGCTGTGTGATATAAGAGACCTTGTTCCCCACCTACACAGACAATATAAGACACAGTTTGCATTGGAACTGGCTGCTGAAAAAGACTGTGAGAAGAAAGAATATTATCCTTTCCACACAGAGTGATACTGAAAATCAGACCTTAATGTTTCCAAGCGTGCAGGCAGTACTCTGATCCACACGGATGTTGAATATCTACCCTGTCCTCAGTACCTTCAGAAGGTTCCCTAGGCACCATGCTTCCACATTCCTTTTTAGAAATGTTAGTTGGTTCCCTCAGGAGAAATTAGGCGGGACATTCTTATATCCTTATCACAGTTGATAGACTGTGGGATCCCATTAGATTGCGTCTCCTGCTACCTGAAGTAAAATTTTCAAAGCCCACTAGCGCAAGAAAATGATCTCATAAAACCTCTCTTCCCAGGTCAGTCTATGTATCCAAATCAAAATGTACTGTAGAACTCATTTCACAGTACTTAGAATGCAAAAAAAAGTCTCTAAGGATCTGCGAATTTTATCGCTAATAATGTCAGTGTACTATGGCCAGTACGATGGCCTTGGTGAACACCGTAGCCAAATGTTGAAGGGAAAATACTGAAAGTCCAAGTGTACAGCTCAGGTACAGAGCTCAGGGTCTAGCAGTTGCTCTTCTCTGAAATCCCACAAGCATCACTGGATTTCTGTCCCTTCCAGTGGCTGCACAATTGACAGACAACCCCACTGCAACTTTGAACTGGGTGAAGGAAAGCTGCAACCTCCTGCTCTGCAAATTGTTGTCTGGTAGTTTCTGAAAGGAGCAGGAAGCTCAAAAGCATGCCTTAGCTGGCTCAGGGAATCAAGAAGAAGCTCAACAGTAAGAATAGAAATGTGATAGTGCAGGAATCACTCTTGACCGCCATTCTGAAGATCACGACTCCCATGTTAGAGATGACCTCTCCAGCCTAGAGTGGAATAAGAAACGAGACCAACCTCTCAGCATCCAAGTACTCTACTGGGTATGATCTTCTGGTGAGCAGCAGGGCTATTCAGTACATTATATAATAGACTGGCTCCCTCAGGTACTTCCTGGGGCCATGACCACAAGAAGTTGGTTAGTCCTGAAACTGCTTCAGAAAATGCAGTGCTCTGAAGGAAACCATCTGTGTATCTCTACTACTCTGTAATTCAGACTTTCAAAAAAAAGTTAACCTTTGGAGCTGTAACAGGAGCTGAGTTCTCGCAGAAGATGGGCAATAAAAAAAAAACCCATCCTGTTTCCTCAGGATGTTACTAACAATGCCTCACTGCCATGAGTAAACTCTATCCTGGAGACAAAATCCAGGTTAATTATGCAGTACCTCCTGCAGCAGCCTTAACCTCTCAACTTAGAAAGGCTTATACCAGGAAAGGTAATCTGAGTGCTGACAATTTTTCTCATTTTTATGACTTAGTAGGATTTCCTCAAACCTCCCATCTGCTGTTTAAACTTTTCTGCCTTGGACTCCAAAAAGAAGAGAGCATTTATCTTCCTTTAGTGTAAAAGGTCATCAAAGTCTATGGGAAGGTGGCATGCACAGTAAGAGTTCCTGCCCCTGAGTATTCCCTTGCACACTCAAATTGGCCTTATATTTCCATGATATTTCTAAATTCCTGAATTTTGAACCTAGATTCTCACGCACACTTGATGTTTCAGGGTACCCTGCTACAGTGCTGCTATTAACGACCTCAAGCTGCACCCACGTCTAGATGTACGCTCACAAGATGCTATTGCCTCCACCTGGACAGGGTTCAGGTTCTGTGTAACTGTGCTGAGAGCAAAAAGGCCATCTGTAATGAAGGAGTTGTGGCTATTTATAGAACGCACCCAGAGATTTATTTACATATGGCTGACAGGCAGAAAAAAGGACGGTCTGTTCGGTATTTGCTAGCAAATGAAGACAAAGTCCAAGTGAAAAATTGTAGATTACAAGGCCTTTGCCTGCTCTCATACATTCTCTGACCTCTTGCTTTTATTTACGCTTTAAAAAGCCTATTTCACAGCACGTGCTGCAGGGAGAACACTTGAAACCCTTCTCCTGGCATTTTCCCTGATCACCTCTGCTCCAGCTCTCATCTTAGAATCATAGAATCATAGAATAGTTTGGGTTGGAAGGGGCCTTAGAGATCATCTTGTTCCAAACCCCCTGCCATGGGTAAGGATACCTTCCACTAGACCAGGCTGTTCAAAGCCCCTTCCAGCCTAGCCTTGAAAACAGTGTAAAGCTGGCCTGTTTCTAATTTGACAAATGTGGTCCCATTAACATCAGAATTTTCACAAAGCTAACAAAAAGTTGAATATATATATATACATATACATATATTTTAATTTAACTGAAAAACATTTTCAATTTCCAATGGCTTTCATTTCAGCCTCAAAGCTCCTGGTCACATTTCAGTTCCATAGCTTAAATCATTCATAACATAAGGTAGGTCTAAATAAAAAGATTATGGTACCGCAGTGAACATGAATACAAAAGAAAGGAGGTGCTTTTTAATAGTAGTAATATAAATCAGATTCTATCTATTAATTGGGGATTCTACAATGAATTCTTACTAGTTGCTTCAAACAAATAGCACATTAGTATTTGTATTACTTCAAAATGACTAGAATTTAGATACACGATGCTCTGATATCAGAGTTTACATGCATTAAAGGCTATTTGTCAGCCTCTGAGGCCACACTGTTCAAGTTATTAAAATGGGACAGTGCCATTTTTTTGCTTTGTAAGGACACATGGCACAGCACCATTTGCATAGAGAATGTTATTACACAACGTGTTGTCAAGGAGGATGGACAATGGAAAACATTTCCTAAAGCACAAAGATAGAAATGCAGTGGTAAGAATAAATGGTACAGATGGTGCCTCACTGAAATGATGACAAACCTTCTTAATACACACAGACAAAATATGCGTAGCTATATCATGCATGTATATATGCACGTATTGATGAATCTCTTCCAAAACTGAAAAAGGGTGGCTTCATCCAGAGTGTAACAGTCACTGTTCTATGTTATCCCCAAAACCATGTCCAGACATTGCCTAGTTAGAAATGACAGCATGAATGGCAGAGACTGCCATGTACCCATACGTGAACCCACATGCTCTTACCCTGCTGTTTTCATTTTTTTGCTGTTTTCATTTACAAATTTTATTTGTAAAATTATTGCCTGATATCCTGCAATATGATTTGACAAAGGGTCCTGATGCAGGAACTGGAAGAGGTATATAGATAGCAGGTGCACCATGGCCCTGCACATGACTTAACCTGTACCTGAATTTGACTGCCAGCAGAAAACCCCAGCCCTAGGGAAATCTGGTTACCTGTTCACCTGTTCTGGTTAGCTTTATGTTGTCTTCTGATTCTGCTACCATGTGAGGAGTAGCTCTTTTCCTTTTATTCTTTTATTTGATTTCTAATCTTGTAATCTTGCAAAATCACGTAAATGTTAAGTCTTGAAGCATGTTATGGGTTATAGGAATCTGTGTTGGTCTCCTTTGTCTATAGGTCTAATACTTCTCAGGAGCTAAGCTGAGAATATTGTTAGCAAATTATGTCTGTTTTTTCTCTTTGTCATTCACAGCCACAGTTTGTTCCACAGTGAGCTCTCTTACCTTCAGAAAAGTGTTTGAGGTATTAGGCATTTGTGCCACTAGTGTGTCCTCACACAGTACTGTGCAACTGTAAAAGGCAGTACTGATTGGCTTCCTGATAATGCTCCAATGCTTGAAAACTAAGACACTATGAACATGAAGAGCGTATCTACACGAGTGTGTACCAAGTATGCCCTTGATAGGTACAAAATTTATTTGCATCCCTTGTGGTGTTCTGTACATGCTGCTTGTGTGCATCATTGGTGTTCAGTAGAGGTTTCTTCCCTCCAATGAAACCAGACTGAGGATCTTTGACAGCAGGACTGTGACAGGACTGTATTGATGCAATTTGAGAATACAGTGATTAACAAAAGGAGTTCAGAGAGTAAGCTCAACCTGTGCTTTTGACTGCCTGTGTTCTTAGGAGCTCACACAGTGGCTGTGCCTGCTCTAAGTCAACTCTTTCCAAGACAAGTCTGCTGCAGTTGAATTTAGTCACAGGAACAGAGCAAAACCAGGCAAATCTGAGTTAATTCCTGTCACTTTGGCTCTCATTAACTCAGCATTGCAGGTAGGAACATGGAGACTTCTCTGTCCTAGGTTTATCCCTGCAGCTAAGATCTAGACATTGCTAAATTCATGGTTTACTTTAATACGGAAGTGGTCCATGTCTCAAGATCCAGTACTTAGAGTAAGAACTGAAAAAAATTTGAATCAAAACCTTCAGAGGATAGACATACCAGAATTTCATATGAAATGCTATTCTTCCACAGATTCTACCTTTATAAAAAGTCCTGGAAAAAGAGCATAGAACTATTTCTTTTTCTTCTTAAAGAACTAAAAAAGTCAACATGTATCTGAATATTTCTCTGAAAGATTAAGAACCTCTAAAGGCTTATCCAGCATTAATTATGAGCTGATGAAGCCTTATTTGCAATACAAGAGAAACAAGACATGCTTGGGAAAGCTTTTTAAAGTGTCTTAATCACAAAGGAGACATCCAGCAGGGGTTTTTCAATGTGGTATTTTTCATTCTGGGAAAATAGATCATTTGTTGAAATTAAAAGTGTTGAGCAGAACAGCATGATTATGTTGAATTCATCAGAAGGAAGATGGAAGGTTTCCAAAGTAAACCCTCCTGGTTTCCAGCTATACCAGGATGTCTGTCTGTCTCTTGGGCTGCTACATAACCTGTTTCTCCAGGTTTCAGGACTTTCAGACTCCACAGTAAACTGCCAGCAGCTTGCCACCCCTTGAATCACTTTATAAAAAATTACATCCATTTCTATACAAGAACCTCTATCACTATTTCAGCTACTTTGGTCTTTGTGATGGTTATTTTCAAAGACACTCAAGTTTCAGTGTATGTTTCACTAAACGTCCCATCAACATTACAAATAATTCATTTTTGCTACACATACAACATATGCTTACAAACACTACAGATTTCAACAGTTATATTACAGATTGTTGTGCTAGTGGAGTTGACATCTACAGAGAACTCTTTGGGAATAAGATAAGTCCATAACTCAAACCTTGTGATCCATTTTACCCCTTTAGCTGTCAGGACATTCAATGCATTCACAGTATCCTCACAAAACTCTAGCCCCTAGAATAAGGGTTTTTGAATCCTTCCATCTTCATTGTAGATATCACAGTATAGGTACATGTCTATGTTTAATGGTACATTTCTTCCACCACTGACTAAAGCAATTCTGTAGCTGATTATGTGGAGTAAGATGTGTTAGCACAATTAGCAGAAAGGCCATTTTGGCAAATGCCACTGACAGTGTGTACAAGTCCATTCAGACTCTCTGCTGGAGGTTGCAAGCCCTTTAGATGAGCTGAAGGAAGTAAGTTGTATTGTGGCCCATCTGCTCTGTTTCATAGCTTAGTATCTCAGCTTAAACTGTAGATGAACTATGCATGTCCTAGGGCATCAGTTTTCTATTTCAAATGTCTGAGGTAGAGGTGCTTTGTGTCCTTACCCAGCTGTAATGTTTGGTGGTAAGCTCCAAGAAAGCAGTGGTAACAAACAGTGGGTAATTCTAAAGGCTTAACTCACCTCAGGTCTTTACTCTGTTGAACATGAAGCAGAAGCCTCTGATGCTTTCAGATGTCTCCACCCCTGGGGGGGAAAAACAAACCAACCCAAACCAAAACCAGCTGGTATTGCAGGCTCCAGCATAATGACGGAAAGTGTAACAGCTATTCCACAGTCATTCTGCAAATATCCTGCACAATTCAATGCCTTAAGGAAAAGATACATGGTTTATAGCCATAAAGGTGAAATAGCCTGTGTCTTGACAGCATATTGTGTTTGAGATTGTTAACACAAAAATCTACCATAGAGGAATCTATTCACTCAAGGACTAAGGCTCAAGGACTAAGCAAGGAATGGGTATACAATCTGTGCAACAGAAAGCAAGCAAGCTTAATAAACCCCATATAACAAAACTTCACTTGAAATTGTTAATTAGGCTTCAAATATCGAGGTCTGAACATAAATTAAACTTCAAAGTCTGAACACAGAAGCACTGTGGAAGGAGTAGAGTTCACTGCAAAAAGCTTTTGTTGTTATAGAAGAGGAACTCAAAACCTGAGTTTGTGCATGGCTTAATGAAGTTTGATAGCTCCTTGTGCACAGAAGAAGGAGGCATTTGAGAGAGTTTTTTTAATCACTGTAAAGTCGCTTTGATAATAATGGCACAGATGATTACAGAAGGGAATACTGGTCATGTAATATTGGTCATTGCTCTGTCCTCAGCACAAGAAAGTCTGCTACCTGCTTCTACACAGTCACATTCCCCTACCTTGTATTGCTAACACTGGTATATTCAGGCAACACTTGAGAAATGAAACAAGATTTAAGTGAAAAAGCTAAAAGACTTTGAGGATTTTATTAGACAAAATTTGTTATATAAATGAAAACTATGATTTTAGTTTACATTTACTAAATCCTTTGTTCTTTAGGACTAAATGAAAACCTAAGAAGGCTGACAGAAGCTACAGAAATTCAAGAAATAAAATTATCACAATATTTTAAGTATAGCACAAGTACAGCTCTCCAACTGGGTTCTGAACAAGCTTCAAATCCCGCAGAGAAGGAGAATATAAAGTATGTGAAGAAAAATGTGACTGATATGACAAAAGAACACATCTTGCCTTGTTCTGGCAAAACTTATATGTGTGAGGAACTTTATATCTGGGTCTCTTGGCTTTCCATTTATAAAAGAGAAAAAGAAAAAGAAAAAAACCCACCCAAAAAACAAAAACAAAACCAACCCAAACCCAGTGTCTGAATGCTCTCCTTTGGAATCTTCAGTATAGACACTAGTTCCAGACTCTCGATGCTCAAGTTTTAAAATCTGCTCTAGATTTCTTTATCATCCTTCAATAACGGCTTTACAAGACCAAGTCCAAAAAGTAGAATAGTAATGAAACTCTGTAATTTTTTACAGACAACAAAAAGTTTCAGATGACGAAGAACTAATGTTTCGCAGCTGATGATGAGTGGATACAAGCAAGGAAGACATTTGTGAAAGTACAATTTGCTCTTTTCATCTATGATGTATGCTATTATATTTCATTTCAGTATGCATAATTTTTGATACATTAAATTTCAAATTATCGTTGTGCATCTTTAATCAGCAGCAACTGAATAGTACATTTCAGCTCTTTAAAATTTCTAGCTATGGATTGCTAAGTATATAAATTGCTGCATGGACAATGTGATATGCATTATAGAAACATAATAGAAGACTGCCCCAGATGAAAGAACAACTGGAAGTAGGATACAGAGAAAACTATATTTCCCATGACCTGTTTTATTGTTTGTTTGTTTTGTTTTATAAACAGCATTTGTCTATACAGCAGAAAAGAATTAGAGAATAAACCTGAATGGAGATCTGCAAGTTATTTGATGCCTCATATATCATCATGCAATACATAGGTGAAGGAAGGACTTAGCAGGAACTATGTGTATGTTGGAGCCATCTGGGCGCCCTTCTCCATGGCCAGACACCCTCAAGTATTTCTTACCTGCTTGTATATCCTCTAGTCTGCTGCTGCTCAACTCTGAAACTATGTTTTCCTTTGTGTATTAAGAACTGTCCTGTAGGTAATGTCTGCAGGCATTCTACAAACTGCTGTCTATAGAGCAAGGCTGGATGTTTTCTGAGGAAGTTTACTGGGCTTATCTACACCCACCACAGGCATAAACTGAAACAGCAGCTAGTGGGTCAGAATACATCGTCACTGAGGGAACTGTGATTGTTCAGTCTGGCGAAGAACAGGCTCAGGGTAGATCTTATCTCTCTCTACCACCTGAAAGGAGGTTGTAGTGAGGTGGGGGGTTGGCTTCTTCTCCCCAGTAACATTGATAGCATGAGAGGGAATGGCCTTAAGTTGCCAGGGGAGGTTCAGGTTGGATATTAGGAAAAATTTCTTCTCAGAAGGAGTATCAATGCATTGGAACATGCTGCGCAGGGAGGTGGTGGGGTCATTGTTCCTGGAGGCGTTCAAGAAACATGCAAATATGGCACTGAGGAACATGGTAGGTGGGCATGGTGGAGATGGGTTGATGGCTGGACTAGATGGTCTTATCGATCTTTTTCAGACTTCGTGATTCTGTGATCATGATGGCCACTTCTAGAAGAAATGTGTGTGAACACACATACAGAACCCAGAAATCCCACTGTTCATGCTGTGCACCTTCAACAATTTGAATTCAACAATTTGTTTCAACAATTTCTCACACGTGGACGTACGCTGAGACTTGCCAGTCTCTCAGAAGACAACACCGATTTTCCTGTTTGTCTTTGATTCACTTGTCTGGTAGTGCGAAGCAAATGAAACCTGTGCACTGGTGCTCCCAAACTCCAGGCAAATGGACAGCGCTGAGTGTTTCAGTTTAGGCTGTTGGTATTCTTGCTGCAGGTTCCCTACAGGCACCCTTCACCTGCCCTATCCCGGTCTGACTGCTGACCCGAGTCGAGCAACCCCCCAGGCCGGGCCCCCTCCTCAGCCCACCCGGACTCGGAGCCGCCGCTAGAGGGTCGCGGAGGGACAGAGTACTCGGATCCGGCTCCTCCCGCCCCGCAGGTGGCGGAGCCGTTACGGGGAAGGGAGCAGCAGGGCGGGGCCGTGAGCAAGCACCGCCCCGGCTGCCCCTTTCGTCCCCCTCCGCGCTGCCCTGCCGTCCTCATTACCCGGCTCCAGCACTCAGCCCTCCCCTAATACAGCGGCGGAAAATACCTCCTTTCGCCGCCTGGCACCGCGAGGGCAGAAGTCCCGCGGCCACGAGCTGCCCCGTCTCAAGTTGGAGTGACGGGGCTCCACCTGCTCGCCGCTTTGCTTGAGCACGGAGCTGGCTGGCGGACCCCTCGCCGCCGCCTTTGTCTGGTGGCCGCCCAGGGGCTGCTCCTCTTCCTCCTCCTCCTCACCCCAGGGTCGCCCCTTTGGAGAGTGAGGGGAGAGCGGCTCCCCCCGACGCACAGCGGGTTTCGCCCCCGCGTCGGGGTGCGAGGCGACAGAACCTCCTCCCGCCGTCCCAAGTTGCCACAAGTTGGAGGCGGCCCCCCGCCGCCGAGCTCCGGTATCGCCGTGAAACAATACCCCGGGCCGAAGGAGGAGGCGGGGGCGGAGACAGCTCTCCGACCGCCGATGGGGCCGGGCAGGCCGGCGCAGCGGGGCGGGTAGCGGCGGGGCGGGCTGCCGCCGGTAGAGGCACAGCCCCGGCCCCGACGGGCGGCGCGGGGGCGCCATGGAAGACGTGGGGCTGCGGAGCGGGCGGGAGCGGCTGCCCAGCGCCGTGCTGGTAGAGCCCGTGGTGCTCATGGTGGAGCAGCGGGCGGCCGAGGGCTACAGGCTGGTGGAAGTGCTGCTGACCGGCGGCGCGCCCTGGGGCTTTACGCTGAAAGGCGGACGGGAGCACGGCGAGCCCCTCATCATCACCAAGGTGAGGCGGAGGGCGAGGGAGGGAGGAGGTGCGGCTCCATGTTGGGCACTGCTGTCCTGCGGCTCCGGCGAGCCGGGGCCGGGCCCGCACCTGCGGCGGTGGCAGAGGGCCCGGCCTGGCCGCGTTTCTCTCTCTCGGGCCGCCTCCCAGCAACGCAGGTGCTGCGTTCCCGTTAGCGCCTGGCTCGGTGAGTGCCGGGTGCTGAGCCGCCTCAGCGGAGTGCGTCGAGTGAGACTTTAGGACAACAGGTTGTTGCGCAGCGTCAGTCTGCAGCTCGGTTGGAGCTTCGAGGGCACGGTCTTGTTTCCGATTAACGCTCAGTGAAGTAGGTGCGAGCGCTGGCAGTCGGGCTGTGGACAGAGCCGGGCGAGGGAGCCCGGCTGTCGGTCCCGGCTGCTGAAGGAGAGAGCGGGGTCTGGAACCCGCCGTGCTGAGACCGGGCTTTCTCTGCCCCTGCCCCCCTGGCACGTGGAAAACAATTAGGGTGACCTTTTGCATCTCCCTCCTTCTCTAAACAAAAGATCTGTGGATAGTGACCAAATCCAAAGGCAGGGGGAGGGGGAGGCTGCTGAGTTACTAAGCACTTTCTGGCTTTTTTTCGTGGCTTTTTTTCTAAGTCCTTGTGTACTTACAGCTTTAATCTCAGTGTGTTGGGCATAAGTTAAAGGAGTAAATAATACTTTCTGGAAAATGATTTTCATCTGGATGCGCTTTGCCTGCAGAATCCCCATCCCCAGTAACTGCTGGGTTTTTCTGTTACGACAACTTTCTTGTCACACAATCAGAAACACACTGAAATGAATCCGTATGGAATTAAAAAAAAAAAAAAAAAAAAGTCCACATTAGAAAAACATTTGGTTCCAGATCTGTAGGAAAGAAATGTAATGCTCTTCTTCTGCAAGTCCTGTTAGAAGTACATGAAAAGTGTCAGAGGTCAACAAGTCCTATCTTATCCACAGCAGAAGTTACTCTGTTTTTATTTTGCAGCTTGTTTCATTGTGGATTTTCGAGTTGGTTCATTTCTTCCCCTCTTGGCATTACTTCACAAAGGACTTTTCAAGTTAGGTCTGTTCAGATTTTTTTCTAGATCTCTTCCTTACTGCTGTTTTCCCAGCAGCAGCAGCCTGTGTTGGCAAATGTGTGTGCTAAGAGGTAGCTCTGTGTCTGTTGGCCACTTACTGGTATCCTGAATATCAGAACTGTGGGTATTTGAGGAAAGGAGAAAAGAGCCACTTACTATGTGTCTAGTAGCTATCAAGTGCCAAATCCAGTGATTCCTCCCTTCTGGTAAGGGCTAACTAGCACTACATCTAAATGCTGATCGGTGATACTTATTCGTAATGTTGCTTAGGTGTTAAGCAACAGGCTTTAAATATTTGTGGCATGAGGATGTGGCTGTGGTATGCGGGAAGAAGTGTCTGGGGATGGGAACCTTTTCAACTGGGTCTGTTACTCAAGTAATAATGAAGGGGAACCACAGCCCTCTACCTCCTGAAACCATCACTACCAACCTCGGGCAAATAGACAGTCTGGGTTTTGGTGTGGATTTTCATTTGCAGTTTCTGGAAGCAAGTGTAGCAAGCTGGGTGTGAAACCGTTGACTGAAGCTTGTGCCTTGTGTATACCCGGAACTCCAAAGTCTTCAAGTGCAAAGTCTTCCACTTATTTTTGCCCACCCATGTTGGTGTGTGTTTTGTTTATTCTGTACAGCTTCTAGTGGTGGAAAACCACTGGGAAGAATAATTTGTACCAGGTGATTAAAGCTGTCCCTCAACTTGCGTTTTCCTGAGCAGAAGGGCGGATCACTGAGGCCACCACAGGAAAGGGGAATGCTACTTCATCACTGCATACTCCTCTCCTGTGGCATACTTAATCCTTTATCCTTTATTGAATAGGCTAGTGGCACTACTGGTCTGAATCCTCCAAAACCTCAGTGAAAAGACACTGATTTTGTTTGTTTGAACCTTGTCTGAGTGTGAGGTGGATACTGAGCTCATCTTGCAGAAGTCTGGGGCTGTCCTGGGGGAGGGAAGGCGTATGATGTGAAATGCCACTTTTTAAGGAGAGGAATGTGACAAGGTGCGAATGGAGTTTCAGATAGCAGCTACTTAAGGGAGATTTCTAAAATTCTGCCCTTCTCCTTTCTCACCACCATCTCTAAAGCCAGGTCAGCCTTTGAAGAAACTTGCACCTTTATGTAAATGTTGGAGGTGTGTTGTGTAAACGTTTCCTGCTGTCTTTGCTCTGTGTGGGACAACTGCCAGAACCATCTGAGAAGTAGCACCGGAAAATGCTGTAGCTGAAAAAATTAATGAGAAAGCTTCAGCTGTTCATTTTGCAGCGCTTTTTGCGTAGCAAACTTTGACATTTGTTTCCCTGGTTGTGTGGCTATTTTACTAGCTAACAGGAAGCAAACTTTTTTTTTATAACAAGTATGATGGGGGGTTGTAAGGCAAGAAGTGCTGCAAAAGCTGTTTGGGAATTTCTTGTTTTAATTGAGTAGCTTTCAAGCTTATAGTGTCCTTTGATCCACCAAACTACTAATAATCTCTGAGAGAAAGGCACGCTAAGCAGGAGAAACTCTATGTTTTCAGTCTCAGCAGGGAGATAAGCATGTGTGCAGCCACTGGAATGTTGGGACAAAAAGCGCTGCGTGCACACAGTGTAGGGAGAGGTCAGCCCGGAGTCACGCTGCTGTGCTGGGTACCAGGCAGCAGGAGCTGGTGTCCCTGGCTCCTGGGAGCTTTGTGGTTGAAATGGGGCCTGGAGGATATCCTGAGCCAGGTAGGTAGAATATCAAGTTCACCTGCCAGCCGAGTGCCTTTTTCTGTGTTTTATTTCCTTACCTTTTTGGTTGCTGAGGAAAAGAGGTACATGATATGGCTTGCTTGGTCTTTAAACAGAGCTGGTCCTAATGCCTGTCCCACCCGCGTGCCACTGGTGCTGCTGATATTTAGTTTAAAAACAAAACCAAACTTGTAATGTTGTTGTCATGTTGTTCACTGCTGTCTTTATAATGTCCCTTAAAAATGCTTTTCATTTTTTATGATCTCTGTCTGTGCGATAACATGCCAAAAAATTGCCCAAAGGCAGCTTGTTCTTGCCTAATTTGACATCTTGAAAGAAAAGACCTGCTTTGTCTGGTAAAGTGTGTGCTTCCACAGAAGGTGAGATGTCTGCTCTGAGGAGTTTAATTAGAAGTTTCACAGGCTGTAGCTTTCACTTTGTTTTTTTCTTCTCTTTAAAGAAACAAACTCTGGATAGGAAGGTCTGACTGGAACCCATGAGAATGAAAAAGTCAGAGTGCTTGGCTGTGAATCTTGTGAAAGTCTCCCATACCTGCGTTATCTTGATTACTTTTACTTTAAAATGACTCTTATCTGTGATGCTCAACTTGTAGTGTCAATCACGGCATCGATTGTGAGTGATGGACAGAAAGTCATTTTGCTTCCTATGCTAGCAATAAGCTGGAGAACTCTGAAGTTGCTCTGCGGTCAACATTATCCTTGTTACCTTAATATATATGAAAAAGTGGTAGTGTATGCATTTCAAGAAAGAATGATGTATCATTTGAATGAGTTCCTCTTTAATACCTGCTTTACAAGGGCCTGCAGCAATACCTCCTCAAGCCATGATCTCATTGCAGTCTAATCTAGGCTGGGCTTGGCTGGTATTTCGGCAAGATTTCCAAGTGAAACCTGGACTGCTGCAAGAAGTTGTGTTGTTGATTTAGCAGATAGAGTTCTTGTCTCCTGAATCAGTGCTGAATTCATGCCCCAGCTGGAGGTGCTGTCTTTCCAGAAGCAGCAGTATCAGGCAGACTTGTTTATTTCTCTTAATTCCATTACACTTTCCTAATGCTTATGGTTATGTGTGAACGGTAGTTTGTTTAGCCTAATTGTTTAAATTGTTGACGTGAACGTTTCTTTATTAATTGGGTGCAGGACCTCTCCATGTGATTTGTATCAATTTATTTTTCTAGTAATAGGTGAAATTATTACTATTTCCATTTAAGTAATTGTATTTTAAGTAGTTCTTTACTCTTTAGCCTCAAGAGCAGGCATTTGCATTGTGCTGCAATGTTTTTTTTAGGGAAGAAAAGAAGCATTTATGGTGCCACAAACAGACAAAACAGAACGTTTTCTAAAATAAGTACTAGTCGCTTCCCTCAAGTTAGCTATCTGCCCGTAGACAGTAGCAATTTTTAACCTTGGCTGTGAAGTTTGGTGTCAGAAAACCAGTATTTAGTGTTAATCTCTGGAAACTACTGACTTCTTCAACAGAATTTCAATTGTGTGAATAACTGACCTGTAAGTTGTTAGGATGTGTCATACTGTGGTTGAGAAATAGAGCTCTAATCTGGTCTTCCATATCCTACGAAATGTTCATTCATTTCTTTCTTCAGTTCTAAAAAAAAAAAAAATAGTATGTGAAATTTTCTTCGGTGTCTTTTTTTTCTCTACCCATATTCCTGTGGTGATCAACAGCAGCAAGCAGAATTACTAAGCCGTGCAGGAAATACTTTGAACATGTATTTTAACTAGCAATTTAAAACGTGCATCAAATCACATTCAGTATTTCTTTTTAAACCTCTGCTCAGCTTCGTAATTGATTAAACAGGTCTGCCTTTTGGGAAGGCCTGGGCCTTTTCTTTGTGGTGCTTAGTTTGATAGTTGAGAAATTTTAGAAGAAGGTTATATGTTAGAAGTAGGTTTAGGAGTAAAATAGCGTCATGCAATCTATCTTTTCTCCTTTCCTGATACCTTAAAGGTTTGTGGTTTTTCTTCAGTACTACAGAAACTGTTTGGGCTTGAGTGGTGTTTACATTTGTCTAATTGCTGGATCCCAGGTCTCGATTATGGGAAGAGAGGAGATTGCTTTGATGCAAGAAAGATACTGCTTTTCACTTGTATAAACTGATTGGTGAAGGAACTGTTCTGAATTTTAGTACTTGGGCTGTTGGGTGAGCTCTCTGTTAGGGCGGTTAACCTACTGGCCGAGTGGTGCCCACCTTGCTTATGTGCTGCCAGTGGTCTAGCTTTGGCAGTACAGAGATCAGAGAGGGCTGCCTTGGCAAGAGCATCAACACTTGAAATGTCAGTAGTGTTGGAAGCTCCCTTCAGAGCTATGTTGGTTATTGTTACACGTGGTCTGCAAACTGTGCAGGGGCTTGAAATGAGAGAATGAGGTAGAAGACATACAAAGCTTCAAGTCAGTTTAGTTACGTGCTTAGAAGTCAGCGGTGTGAGATTTAAGAGATGGTCGGTGTGCTTGTGGTGCTGAAACTGCATCTTTGTGTTTTGTGCTGCCTCTCAGGACACAAAGGAATTGGGATGCTGTCTCTGAAAGCAGCGCTAAGAAACTTCCTAATGATAAAAGCACACTTGCAGTGTTTGGATGCACTGGTTGCTTCCACGTTTATTTTCTCTCCATTGCTTTTCTCACTGCTGGCTATGTACACAAAATCACAGAATCATAGAATGGCCAGGGTTGAAAAGGAGCACAATGATCACCTAGTTTCAACCCCCCTACTGCAGGCAGGGTTGCCAGCCACAAGACCAGGCTGCCCAGAGCCACATCCAGCCTGGCCTTGAATCCCTCCAGGGATGGAGCATCCACAGCCTCCTTGGGCAACCTGTTCCAGTGCGTCACCACCCTCTGAGTGAAAAACTTTCTCCTGAAATCTCTCAAATCTGTCATGAAAATCTATTGTGATTTTTCTAGTTGCAAACAGAAACATTTGTGTCTCTTTGAGTCTAGCAGAATTGGTGGGTTTGTGAGAACAGCACGATAGGAGCCTATTTGAATGTTTATTGGTATGATCTATTTATAGTTTAAACATCTTTTGTTTTTAGTGTCTGTTGCTACTTTTCATTATGAATTTTGATACTGCCATAGGCATTAATATAAAAATAGAAAGGCCTCTAGTTATTGCTTGCTAATGTTAGAGGATTGCCAGTAATGCCATTTATTACTTAGTTACCCATCATGTTTATTTATTTTTTTAAGAGGAAAAAACAATGTGGGCTCGTGTGGTGTTTATGTGTGTGCTTTACTTAATAGACTATATGTATTTTTTTCCAGTAGAACTTGATTCATTTTGTATTCTCTTGCTTAATGAATATTTAAAGTACAGCATTGTGGAAAGAGCGCGGCAAATGGGAAATGAAACCTACTCATGAATAGATTAGAGAAAGCAACTCTGTGGAAGTCACCAAGCCAATACAGCATCACATAACTGAGTGTCTTTTTTCTTGAGGAAAGCCATTTGGGTTTGGTTTTCTTACGAATGTGTAATTGCAGTTGAAGATTATTTTTTTTTACACATCTCTAAAGCAAAATGTCCATGCCTTTCTCCAAAACTTACAGTATGTTTTTAAAATCTATTTTAATTTTTGTTTAATGAAGGAAATGGGGGCCATACCCAAAAATGTTGGAAAAATCTTTGAGAAGATGGCACTTTTTCTGAACATCACAGGAATGTACTTTTCCGGTCTGGTTCATCAAGCTATGCAGGAAAAGGGTAAGCTAGCAAGGACAAGGACGTTTGTGCAGTTAGGAGATAGTTTCTTTCCCCTAGTCCCCACCCTTTAGGTTATACAGTATCAGTGTTCAGTCTCTAAGCAATTCAGAGCATTTGTGGTAAGGTCAGGTCAGGAAGATAAGAAAATGGTTCCTGCAGTGTAACAAGTTGTTGGGGGATCTTTTCAGTGAACTTTTGCATGTAGTCCAGTTCCCCAGAGAGACTGAGCCTGCTGCTTGGTACATGCTGGAAGGGCAACTAATTACTTCATTAGGAAAATAAATAGGTATGCAATTGTTAGGTTGGATCTTCAAGTAGAAACACGAGGAGGGGAACGTTTGATGGTAAAATGGAGCTGAGTATTTCCAAGTTCTTCTGAGCCCTGGTGGAACACCAAAATTGACAGAATGCTTTGAACTTTTTAGAAAAGACATGGTAACAATGGCACTGAGGGGAAGGGTAATGTGTTCTTATACTTCTGCCTCACCCTTTGCTGAGAGGAAGGAGGCCTTCCCCTCTGCCACCACCTCAGCTTTCTGCTCCCGTAAGCCACGTCCATCACCTCTGGTAAATGGATTAGAAAGGCTATTATGTTTCTTAAATACAGGGTTTCTGAAGAATTGGACTTAGAGAAGAGTGTTTGAAGGACAGGGAGTAGCCCATGTTCAAGGGCAGCACAGAAGTGTATAGAAAGTAGTGACTGCAAGCTGGAAATAGAAGAAACCCCTGCATTTTCCCTGTAGTGCTGAAGAGGCTGTATCCCTTTGCTGAATTAACATGCAGTTTCATCCCTTCTTGCAGTGACTTTTCTAACTGAATTAGGTGGATTGTGGTGAAGGGACCTCATTGTGGGTGTAGGTGGCTTTATTTCTGATACTTTCCTTGCTTCTGTTTCCTAGCTGTTCTGCCAGTCTTACAGCTGAGATCAAGACTCTACTGTACAGACTTGAGTTTGCCATGTCATCTAGAGCAACAGCATATTAAGTTTGGTTTTGTTTAAAGTGTAGCATAACCTTTTTTAAGAAATTGAAGTATATCAACTTTAAGTAGGTTTTTATTTTTTTTTTCCGCAGAAAGAGATACAAGTGTAAGTGAAACTTGCAATAAAAGACTCTGGATTTTGTTTTAGAGCGAGTTGTTCATTCTTAGTCTTTCTGTTGTACTGCCTCTGTAATAGACTTGCATTGAATAAATAGCTAAAGTAGAGAGACCCATTAATGGGGAATGAGAGCACAATAAATTTGGCTCTAACTGAAGTGTAGGTACTTGATGTTGTATTCAAAATTGCAGCTTCAGTACTTTTCCTCTTCAGTAAAACAGATAGATGTTCTCAAATTCCTTTACAAAGCTATACAGTAAACAGAGTATTTTGAATTTTTTTGTGTCTCTTGAGACGAAACATCCTTTTCATATGCTTGCTTTGAAAGCTTCCAACAAACTGTGAAACAAAGCAGTATCTCCCAGTTTCTCAAATACATATAAAACTGTTCAGAATCCTTCTGGAAGTGAATGTCTGATTTTGTACAGTGGGCACTGTAATAAGTTACTGTTTGGACTAACAGTATTCGGGAGCTGCATATTTTTCAGTAAAAATGCTAAGCATTTAGGATAGTATCAGAAACATGATTTCACGGTAAAGGAAATTAAACACATCCTACACAGTATCACTGGTATCATTAGTCATCACTGTGTTAATTTTCTTAAACAAATAAGATGCAAAAATGAGTTGTGGGTGTCTAACTGGCTGATATCTGATGTAACCAACACTCCAACTCCTTGCTAATTAGTTGGATTCAGGGGAGTGAAGTCATTATGGCATTGTTTTCTTTCCTCTATAAATACATATTTTGCGGATCTGGAAAAAAAGGAGCACATTAGATTTTATTATGATATGTTTGCCATTGCCTTTTTTATGGAGTAGCAAAGCATTCCTTTCACAGTCATTAAATTATGTAGAATAAAGATGTAAACATACTGTGCTGACATAAGGTAGTGTTTTGTCGGGTGTTTATATGTGAAAAGAATGTTATCATCTTAACAGGGAAAACTTTAAGCTTTATGTGTCTGTTAAATATAATTAATGTTTATAATAGTTATGTTAAGATTTAAGAGAAACATACCCTTTCAATATTAGGTGTCTCATAAACAATTTGTGGCCTGTTTCTTACATGACAATATTTTGGTAAGGTGCCTTTATTTTTAAATAGAAATGGTTATTGTAAAGGTAAAAATTATAAATTCACTTAAGTTCAGCCCTAACACTGTAAAATTATTTCTACTTTCCCCAGTGTTGGCTGGGCTGAATTTAAAGCTTAGGAATAAGTTTCCTTCCCCTCCCACCAACTGTGTGTTCTTAGGATGCGCAAGATTTTTTTTTTTATTTTTTTATATTTCCTATTCTTTTTCTTCAGTTTTGTGAAAAGTAGAAGCCACCAATTTGCTCCCCTAATAACAAAATTTAAACTGTGGTGACTTATTAGTGAAATTTATTTCTACAGTCTGCCTATGGGAAACATCTTGTTTTTCTGGGCTGTGGGGGGAGACTGCTGTCCAGAGCAGGGAGGAGGGCTGTGCCTGTCCTGACACCTGGAGACCTGAGGAGTTTCTCTGATTGCTTAATCTGCTGTTAGGGAGAGGTGTAAGGCAAGTCTTTTGTTGCACAACTGAATTTCTTCTGGCTGATTAAGGAATCCTCATCTTCAAAAACAGCACAGACATAACCTATTATGTCAAATGTGATTAAAGTGTGAGGGTGGAGAAGTGCATGGCTTCGATGTAGTTTTGGTTCCATGAAGCAAGCGATGAGTCTGAGCTTACAAAGCTTCAACAAGGAGAAACAAATGTTGGGAACTGGGAGGGTTTTTAAATGAATTGCCTGTTTCAACACTAATTACTTGTGTTCTGTGCATGGTTGTGTGGCATCTCAGGTGGTGAATAGGAGAAAGTGTTTCCCGACCTTCATAAAGTTCTGGTTCTCGTGAAACATACATAGTGCTAAAGTGCTGAAATGGTATGGTGACAGATTTCAGAATCTTTCTAGTAAAGCAGCAAGCCTGAATAAAGGCTTTAAACTGGAAGAGGGTAGATTCAGACTAGATAGGAAGCAATTATTTACCGTGAGAGTGGTGAGACACTGCAAAAGGTTGCCTGGAGAGGTTATGGATGCCCCCTCCCTGGAAGCATTCAAGGCCAGGCTGGATGGGCTTTGAGCAACCTGGTCTAGAGGGAGGTGTCCCTGCCTATAGCAGAGGTTGGAACTATGTGATCTTCAAGGTCCCTTCCAACCCAAACCGTTCTATGATATGAAAAAAGTAAGACAGTTTGTCTTAAAAGGCTATAATTGTGCTACTTAATGAAGAGTAAATCCTTTGTAATAGAAACTAACACTTTACCAGTTATACACAAGCACGTTCTTCATAAATTGTGTACAGAAGTGTACAACTAGTTGTCTTTTTACTAAATTAAATCCCACTACCTACCTAAAAATGTGTAGATGATTAATGGGGGGAGACAGGCTGTCATTATTTGAGTGCTGAGAAAGCAACTAGTATTTTCTTACATGAAAGGTCAACCAGACATTTGAATCAGTGAGATTTGAAACATTTGCTGGTAATAAGACTTCATGAGTTAATAGATTTTGTGGCCAAAACTCACGTCCTTGCTGACCACTTGAATTTCCTTCCTTTTCTGAGGTCTGCGATCTACTACACTGTTTCTTGGTGGAAATAATATACTGTTGGTGCCTGGTAGATTGGTAGTTCATTTGTGGCTCACTGTCATATTCTAAGATGACAACATAGGATACAGGTTTCAGCAGAATGAAGGGAGCCATGTGCATGTTTTGTTCTAACTGCAGTCAAACCTAAAATGGGTGTTTATTCAGTGTCACATGGCCAGCGCTAACTGGAGGTTACTGTTTGCTTCAGTGCATTGTATCCCTGATTGGTACAATCGCCACATCACACCCTAGCACTAAAGGTGTTGGGCTAGCACAGACTTTGCATTTTAAATCCGGCGCTGCAGACAGTAGGTCTTAAGCAACCTCGTTTATTTTGGTGGAAACTGACTGGGAAATTGCATGAGCACTTAATTAACCGATTAGAGGGAGTGGAGATGAGTAGCAGGGAGTGGCAACGTGGAGGTGTGCAGTCACACACCCAGCATTGACTTGTAGACTGTAGTCTGGCTGACTCGCAGTGAAAATTAATTTGAACTGTGGAAGTTGTTTTAGAAAACAGGAGATCAGAACTTACAGCTTCTGAATTTTCATTTGAGAGCAATTTGAATCCACGCCTTTCTTCATTTCACAGTTTCAAAAAGTGAATCCAGCCATCTTCTAAACATAAAATGGATGCTGCTAATAAAATCCTATTAAAAATAAATCATTTGTTTTAATTTCAAATAAAAAGTACCATCTCTAATATGAACATTTAGGGGAATATGTTCACTGAATAAACACTAAATTAAATAATGACATATTGCAGTTAAGTCTGCATCTCTTGTGGGTACCACTGTCTAAACTCTTGGAATTTCCTGGTATCTGATGCTGACTGCAGTTCTGGATGGTCGGTTTTTCTACTTTTTGAGCTCCAAAGCAGTTTCTGTATGGATTTCCTTGTGCAGCTTGTTTTGATATGCAATTTAAAAAAATTGATTGTATGCCTTTCGCGAGTAATAACACTTAGTCCATTAATACTGGTAGGGTGTATTGCTTATTGCTTCCGGGCTTTGGATTGAAAAGTTTTCTTTTAAATTTCTGATTTATTTATTTATCAGTTCCAGTGCTAACTTTAATTCTTCTTGGAAAGCTGTGTCTAGATCTGGACTGCTTCAAATCATTTCAAGGGATCATTTCTTCAGGGATGTATTTCACTGTTAACGGTGAGAATAGCTTCCACCTTGTAAAGCTTCAATTTACGATTGAAGACAGTGTCCTGAATATCAGCTCCTTTCCACCTCCCAAAATGACAACAAAAACA
This sequence comes from Alectoris magna, assembly GCA_030625065.1. Classification (NCBI taxonomy): domain Eukaryota; kingdom Metazoa; phylum Chordata; class Aves; order Galliformes; family Phasianidae; genus Alectoris; species Alectoris magna. The sequence goes on from CM060560.1 coordinate 71,718,698, forward strand.
GAAACCACACCCCAAACAATGTACAGGCTTCAGGCAGTGGACAGTCTGTTGCTTTTGCCCTACTTTGATGAGAGGGAGGAGAACATGCCTTATAGGGCCGTGAGATCTGAGATGTTATTGTGTGTGTTTGTGAGGACGGTGGGCTAGAGTTGTATGTGTAACACTTCATTATGGAACTCTGGTTGTTTTGCAGAGTGAAAGGTGCTGCAAATGTGATACTCTTCTGACAGTTTTTATGTAGTTACTTGCTTTTGCTTGTTTTTTTTTGTGGTTTGTTTGTTTGTTTGGTTGTTTTTTTTTTTTTTTTTTTTTTTTTTTTTTAGAGAAGGCATCCGTGGCCCACCCCCTGGCCCCCAAAAATGGGAAGGGAAAGGGGTAGGGAGATGGGAGCTGGGCTCAAGGAAACAAACAGAGCAGCGGCAACGATCTAAGGAGGAAAACTTATTTTACTAACTATGATATTGGAATGCAAGATAACACAATATAATACAATCTAATTGAAATTGAGGCTAATAAATTAAGTAAAATAAGAGAGCAAGAGAGTTTTCCAAAGACCGAGGAGCCTACCTTGAAATCGAAGGTACATGGCTTGGAAGCACACCCACACCTGCTGCCAGGCAGTGAGAGAGCGCGTTGCTTCCGTGATGTATTTTCCTCTTTGACCATGAGGTCCTCTGGGACGTGTAGTTCTTCTTCTCTGTGCTCCACATGATGTCATGGTGTGGAATAGCAATAGCAAAAAATTATGAAACCATGACATGTGTCATTTATAACCTGAATTGCACTTTTCCAAACCAGTAGGAGCAATGATAGCTTGTTGTTTCCTATTGAGGATTAGTACTACTGGCGGGACTTATGTCCCTTGCCCACAAGCTTCGGTTTTTCTTCGTTTGGATTCAGAAGCTCCATCTCCAGATTCTGGAGGGAAGTGTATTGTAGTTGTTTCGTTCCAATGTTTGATCTTGGACCTTCCTGATTTCCTTTAAGCTATTCCAGTTTTCTTGTTACCTAAAAGTCCTTTCCTTTATTGTTTTCCTAGCCTGACTGGTTCTGGACTCAGTTGAACAAACAGAATCTTTATCAGTTTCTCTTGGTTTGCTGTTTCTATCCCTCGCTCCGAATAGTTTCACTTTATTGAGCTGTCTGTGTCTTGGCGTACATGGCCTCCTTCCTTTTTCCTTGAGAACTCTGTTTAAAGCACCAGCTGTACAAAATGTTCAGCATGGAGGATCTCACAGGACTTGTAGTTGATTAAGTCTTCCGACATCTGTGCACATTCACCTGGAAAAGTATCCTGACTATTGGTATGTAATAGAGCGCATCAATTTTCTATACTGTTGTGACTCATGCAACTAAGATGTCTCATCTAGCCTGTGTTTTGAAGAAAATGTTGTCTAGCGAGGTTAGTGGATGTCTTGTAGTATGTGCTGATGTTCAGGCAGTAACTGCAGCACAGCAAAGCACCATGTCTCTTTTTGGGGATATTCTGTGAGTTACTTCTCTTTTCAGTTTCTCTCCAAGTTGGGGCCAGAAGATAATGACAAAGTAGCTACAACATTTTAAAAAACAGAGCTGGCTTTAACATACAGTGACAGTAAAAGGAACTTTCCATTCTTGTGCATGTATTATTCAAAGCTTGCAGTTCTGGAAGGAAAGCAGGAACACCTTATGACCTCTAGCATATTCCAGTGTTTTGTTTTGGAGTTAAAAATACATTATATATAGTTGACAGTTTCAAATGTGTTTTGTTTTTGTCTGGTATAAGATCACTGATCAATTTCCCGAACTGACCAAATTACAATGATGGAAAAAGGAAGAGCTTAAGATTTTAATAAGCAGCCATCTGAAGTTTATGATGCATTGCTGTTGAGAACAGGGAGAGTGTTGTCTTGGGTTTTATAAACAAGGATGTAGTCCCCATAAATAAGAAGTCTTTTTTTTTTTTTTTTAACTGCTGGAGCTTGTTGCCCTGACTGTTGACATAGAATTTCAGTTTATTAAGAGGATGCTGAAAATTCTTTAAGGTGCTGGAAGGAGGCATAACAGTTCCTTGAAAACTGAGAAAATGTGTTTTGCTTGAGGAAATTGAAGCACAGACCAAAATTCAATGGATTTTCAACTAGAAAATGCAAAGATTTGCCAAGTCTGAAATAGCAGTAATAGTTGTTAACCTTACGAGCAAAGTTCCATGGTGAGCTTATTTTATTTTGCCAGATTGCTTTGTTTGTTTCTTTTGTTTGTCTTTAGAAAGCCACTTGCTTTATGTAAAACTAGTTGCTGGACTCAGTATCAGGAAAGCAGATCACAAATTAAATTTGGTTTTGATCTAGTAGACCCTCTTGATATTTTGTCTGTAAAAAAAAAAAAAAAAAAACAGGAATGGACTTAAAGCATTTTGGCTTAGAATCCCTGAATTGCATGATGGTGAAATGAAAAGCAAATCCAAAGATCTGTATTCTTTAAGATCCATTGGTTAGTCACAGAGGAACTAAACAGTGAAACTTTTGACTGATACCATTCAGGTTAAGTACAGGAAGAAACAGGTTTTGTTTTGTATTACATCATGTTTGCAGGATACTTGAGTGAAAATATGTGGCTTTGTTGGTGTTCAAACACAGCTTTGTAATCCCTGTTTTTCCACGAGTATAAGATTGTTTATATAAGATACAAAATCAGTTCATACTCTAAAATTGTACAGTATTTTCATTCATCAGTTAAACTCTAGATGACTTTTGAGAGTAGAGTGGATAGAGCTGTGAATTTCTTCAGTCATTCTACATTATCCTGATTTTCTGTTTTTTAAAGGACTAGGATTTCTTCAGTAATTCTTGAAGTATCAGTGAGACTACCTGGAGTAACTGAACAATTTTACCTAATGCCCTATTTCTGCATAATATTACTGTATCTGTATTGTTTTCTGTTTATGCCAGTGATTTTAACCATGTATTTAATATTATGGTAGTATTTGGGGGTTAAGCATCCTTTGTAGGTTTTTCTCTGAATTGTAGAGAAGTCTAAATCTTCTCATTCTCTTTTCAAAGAGCTCGTTTAACCATGAAAATAAAGGCTCCTTAAAATATTCAGAGTTGACAAATGAATTGCATTTAGTGATCTGGCTTCCTTGGTTTTCTCATTACTTCTATAGTGATATCAGTTCCTTCTTGTGAAGTTGAACATACTGCTGTTAATGATGTGTAAATATACATGAATCACATCCTGTTTTTAATGAAAACCAAAGATTTGCTGTGCAGTAGGTAGGAACATGTTCCAGGTTCTTTGGTACTAAGTTAATATAGCAAACCTAGTGACCATTCCAAGATACTGCCCCTGTTGATGAGGGGGCAGAGTTTTGTCAGGTTCTGCTTGTGCATACCCATGTGTTTGCATCAGTCAGTTATTTCATTTGTGCTTTTGAGTTCAGATTGTTTCCAGAATCTAGGAAATTATCAATGTAAATTTCCTTTGAAAAACAAATGTCTAAAAAAATGTTGACTTTTTTTTTCCCTGGCTGCTGAGCCAAATACAGTCTCTCATCTCAAAAGAGACAAAGTTTGTCTCCAAGATTTTGGTCGCTACAGGACTTTTTTCTGTGGTATTGTTTCTTATTTATCTGCTTGTGCTCCTTGGAAAAATGGAAAGTGCTCATTGCGTGCTGAAGACAGCGGAACAGTGTATGAGAGAATGAGCTTATATGGGTTGAGCTGCTGATGATTCTTTTTTTCACCTGTAGAACAGCTTCGTCTCTCTTGAAGCATGTTGGCAGGCAGTTCTGTCAAGAAGATACTGCGAGTAGTGACATGGAGCTAGACAGAAATATTTGAAGCAGACTTAATACCAGTGCAATGACATAGCGTGTATTGATTAAAGGGAAGCTGAATAAACACTGAAGAGGGAATTGTGTAGTAGAAGTAGAGCACTTTCATGGAAAACTGAGCTTGTTCTTCTGATTCATGTGTGCTTTGTGCCAGGCAGTATCTGCTTTTTCTGAGTGCAAAATATCTCTGCAACCCTCTGCTTAGTATCGATGCACATTCACTTTCATAAGACTGGATGGCCACGGTCACTTAGCAAAAAGGCCAGAGATGTGTGGAAGTGATCTGTAACATTAATTAGCCTGCAAGCGTTGATCTACCAGTGGGATTTCATTGCAGGCAGTAATGATGTAAGCAACAGCCTTGGCTATGGATTTGGACTCTTGTGCCTCCTGTTACTAGTGACTATCTCCACTAGTGCTGGCTCCCTGTTTTTAGGAATGTGCAGTAACTAAGTCCACAGCATAAGGAATGTTGTTCTAAAAAATGGTAGTCTAGTAATAAAATGTGTGGATACGCTACATGTTCTCTGGTGACTTGAAATCCCCTTCCCTGTAGCGAAACAAGATGTAGCTCCTCCACCCTTATGGACAGCCTGTGCTGATTGTAGAGCCAACAGAAGGGTTTAAAGCTTAAGGCTGCCCACTTAGACTTGCTTTTAGTAATATACTCTAGTCTTTTGGCTTCACACTGAAAGTTAAATATGCTTGCAGAAAAAGTTGAAGTACGTAGTTCCCTTCATATGTGTTTTGAAGCTGGAAGTGTAAATTTCTTTGGATTCATTTATGCTGAATTGTACCAGTAATTTCAGTTTGTTTTTCTGAGAAGCATTCAGTATCATCTTCTCATTACTTCTGAGGAATCTGCTTCTTGCTGTGCCAGACCAACAACACGCTTGAAGCTGCCTGAAGAATGTAGTAACAAACTTCCTGAAATTTTACGAATATTTTGCTTCTGGAAGGTAGAAACTTGTACTGACATGTTTGAAATGCTCACCACACAGCTGTGGGATTTGGAATTCCATGCTTTGAGACAATCCCGTGACTTGCTTGGAGGTGCAATCCTGGGAGGGTGTGCAAGAGCCGCAGAGGTAATTACAAAAGAAAGATCAAAATAGCAGCAGTTTGTAGTTATCTCAGTGGCTGTATCAGTTGCGTGCTTCTGTTTCTCACAAGGAAAACCTCCCGAGGGAGCCTACGTCATGCTGATGTATGGTTGCTCTGTCATATCTTGGCTGGAGTCAGCTTTGTGACTGAGCACTGGAGATAGATGAAGACATTGTTTCTTGCTGCTTTGTAGTTTCAGAAGGAAAGAACTGCAGGAAATAAATGTGGCAAGTACATTTAAGCAGGTCACACACCTAGTGATATACTGAGCATCCCACTGATGAGGAAAACATCTTGGTCTCACCAATGAAAAGATTTCCATCAGAGGCTAGGCATATATATATATTTTTTTTTATTATTATTTTTTTCTTGATTTGCTGGAGAAACCGTATAATGACTTACAAGAAAATTTCTGTGTATTCTTGGAGAGCAGCTTCTGATTTATTTTGGATTTTAAACTTAAAACATTTTGAGAGAACCATTATGGTGTTGAGAGCATGCATCCTGTTGGTTCAGGTAGGGAATAAATAGTTAACTCTGAAAAGCTTAGGAGGACACTAATTTCAATTGAAGCTACATTACCTAGGAAGATTGTGGTTCGTTTTATTTAAGTGACCGCTTATGGAGTCACTGCAAGTGAGAAGAACATTTCTGTGAGCTATTTTCAGTCATAAACTCTCTCAAGGAGCTACGAGATACGGTTTAGTGGCTTGTGGTAGCAATGGTGATGGGAGGACGGTTGGACTAGGTGATCTTGTAGGTCCTTTCCAACCTTGTGATTCTAGGATTCTCTGAAATGCGATTGTAAGAATTTTATTTGGTCAGAATAAGAGCTTGGCATTCTGAGCTTTTGTAAAACCAGTATTGACTAGCCTTAGAGACTAGACCTGCAATTTCCTCATGCAGATTTAAAAATCTTGGCTCTAATTCTTTATTTTATAAATGATAACTGGTGTTAGTGATGAATCTGTCAGAATTAAACCTCTGTCAGTATAGACTTTACTGGTTATGATTAATCTACTGTTCAGACTGGATGAACCAGCTGTAACTTTCAAGTCAGTACCGTTTCATTTTAATAAATGTGATAGATAATGATGCAGATTTGTATCAGTCCCTTGCATTTTTTTTAAAAGCTTATGTTAAACTTTGACATTTAAATAGATTCAAAATAGTCTTCATGCTCCATATGCAATTTTGCCTTGAATGTTACATGCTAAATGGCACAGCATGCAGTTAAAAGATTTTTATAGGATAACTATATTGCCATATTTCTTTTCCTTTGTTGTTGGCTGCATTTGTGTACTTCCATAAATGTCCTTGTCTGCAGAGTCAGAGCTCTGGTTTTGTAGCTCTTTGACTTGGGGTAGTCTTTCTTTGAATATCTATCTTACAGATGCAGTTTTCTAGTGCTGTTTTTGAAAATGTGGTTGTTCTGGAAACAACATCTGTTACTCCTAACTATAAGACATTGCCTAGATACAACATGAACATGCACCTCTCTGACAATCTCTTATCTATAATTGTATCCTTCTCTTCAAGCTTTACAAAAAAAGCAAGACTAAACTTTGCTAGCTTTATGCGTTCTGCTGTATTTCCAGTTTCAAGTGCACTTTGTTTTATGGATGGATTTCCTCATTCCTTCCCCTTCTTCCTCCTCAGCGTGGTGTGACAGGAATATTGTCTGGGCAGTCATGTCTGCTGTATCTAAGGGTGAGGACAGCCATAGTGAGTAAGGACAAAGTCTACTCAACCTGGTTTTCTGTTTTTGCAAGCACCTGGTAGTTAATAATTGAGTGATGGTTTTAAAAAGCAGGTGAAACGTGATGTAATTTACTTTAACTATTTCCCATCCTTCTGATACAGTCTTTAAATAGCAAGTTAGAGCTGTCTGAAGCATTTTTAAATTCAACTAACAGACAAATTATTGGTGAGTCTGTTGGTTATTTTTCTCACTTTACTATTTTTATACTTTGCCCTCCACAAGCAATATGACTCATACTTGCCTTTAAGAAAAAGGTACTATTCTACATACCTATCTACTAAATGACTTTATATTTCTGAAAAAATAACTGTCCATCTCCATTTTTGTATATTCATAATCATATCTTTTATGGACTAAGTACGTGATAATTCTCTTTACATCTTTTCTAAGCTCAGATCTCTTTCCTAATTAAATTATTTTTCTGTAGATGTCAGTCAGTGTCTCTGAGCAAGCTGTCATCCTTGTCACTTACTTACCTGTCTTGGTTCTGCTGGGCTATTGCATGGGTGGGTTGATGACAATTGCACACAGTTTTCTGTTTGTGATGCCGTGAGGCATTGGCATAATACTGTAGTATCCCTGTGGGTAGGGAAAGCCATTCTCTTTTGCATAATTCCAAATGTTTGCTTACCTGTCTGTTGCTGGACACTGAATTACTGTTTCCAGAGTGTGGTCCAACATGATATAAAGTCTCTGGTGTTCTCATCATTGCCTGTGGTTCTGTGTTTACTGCTTGTGGGTGTGTGGTTTTATTTCATATGTTTTTACCTTATCTGCAGTGACTTTAAGCAATGCCGTCTTGTATTGCATGGCTCTTTGCAGCCTCTGGAGTTTTGGCTAACCCAAATAATCTTTCATCAGCAGTAAACTTTGATTATTCATCATGGTGCTGATCACTTATTTAAAAAATAAAATAAATAAATGTGTATGGAACTCCATGGGCTATAGTGTAGAAACTGGCCTTTTTATTTTCATTCCTGACTTTCTTTTAACTGGGTATTTGAGAGAGCTTTAAGTACAGATTCTTTAAGTGGTTTTGGGTTTTAAAAAAAAAAAAAGTTATATTGCCTGGGTGATTTTTTCCCAATGTTGGTTTCTTCAAAGAATTTTTAATACAGCTGTGAGATAGAAACCCACAGAAATTGTGCTGTCTGCTGCACACACAGCAGATGGAAGAGATGTCATTAGTAAGTTGGTAGAAAATATAGTGGTCATGTAGTTTCCTGAAATTCTCATGATGGTCACTTGGGGCTGTTGTAAAGATTAATTTTATATACCACCTTCACTTTGTGAGGTTGCAAGTTCATAAATGAGAGGCTATGCTCTGTAGTATGCATTGCTTTAGTGGGCAGTCTAGTCGTGAAGGTGGTTTTTTTTTTTTTTGCCTTTCTCGCTCTTTGCTGGTGCTTCAGTTTGTGATTGTATATTGATGCTGCTTTTGCAATAAATGACTTTGGTATGTGGGGATTTCTTAGATGATTTTTTTTTCCTGAAACATTTTTCACTGGAAACTTTGCAGACTGCTTTGCTTAACCATTAGTATTAATGCAACGACTTGCTATGCACAGATGGTTACAGAGCTTGTTGCTGCAGCTCCGAATTACTGATTTTAGCTTCCCAGATAAAACACAGAGGCTCCTTTTTTTGATCTCTGAAAGTTCCTATTGAGTTCTTGGAATTTGTTAGAATAACAGCATTGTGATTTTAAGTTAGCAGGAAAGACCGTGTACAAAATAAAACCATACGGTCCTATTGCTCTTCAGAGAATTACTTGAAATAAAACCTGATTTGCAGTGCGAGTGATGCGCTTGATCTCACAGACACCTGGGCAAAGGCAACTTTAAACAAGCAGCTGTATTTTTCATTCCACAGTACTCCTAAACTTTGTTTATAAGGCAAGAACCTGATCCCGTTTTCCAGTTGGGATAATTACCGGAAAAATTTGAACATATTTCACTTTGTGCAAGACTGTGTGCACACACACACACAAAGGAACAACCTAATTATTTTTGTAAATTAAGCATTCTTTAAATTGTTGCTTAATAAGATAATTGGCCCTGTCTTCTCTTCAGGAGGCAGCTGTTTCTCAGTAAGGCAGTCGTGTTGGTTGGGCTCTCGGCCATCCAGTCACTTCTTGGATTCTCTGCACAGTCCCAACTTGTTGATCTTCAGAGATTTTTCAGTTCTGCTTCTGGGGCTCTGATACATGAGGATGACTGGGCCCAAAACTATTTTCATACAATAAGAATGTTGTGTGCTCGTTTTTTTTTTCTTTTCCTCCATCCCTTATTGTAACATTATCTGCTTATATTTCTTTTGTTCCATTTCTCTAAGTGCTTAGACAATACAATTCACTTATCCAGCATTGCCCATGTGTGTATGTCATTTGTTTTTCTCAGGTTTTAGGAAGCTTTTGTTCTGTAATAAAGCCATAGTGTTATAATATTTCCCCTCTCTTATTTGCAAAAGAGACCTCAGGTCTGAGTGAGCATTCTGAAATACCAGATCTTTGGATAAGTTTTTTTTTTTTTTCTTGTGTCACAGTTGGGATTACTGGAAAATCAGGGCATGTAAGGTTATGTTGTGAAGTAGGTTTTACCCATCGACCTGGATCATACTGCTAGGATTTGATCAAAGAAAACACTTCTCTCTTCAGATCTCATTTTGGCAAAAGAAACTTTAGTGTAAGGTTCAGACTTCCTTTGCAATCACCTTCTGTTATTTTGTCACACCCTTGTTCACTTACATCTGTCTGAGCTCAGCTGTGCCTTACTTAAGTGAAAACATGGTGACTCCCAGTGTGCTGTGTAGGCTGGCTGATTGGAAAATCCAGCAGGCTGGCTTGTTAGCTGAGCTGTGGGTTTGATTTACTGAAAAACTGCTAATTAACTGTAAGGTGCCAGACTGCCTGTGTTCCTGTGCAAAGAAGCTATGCAGCACTTAGGCTGAGTTACTTGCAGATGGTTTTCTATAATTTCTATTAGTTGATTTTTATTTTTTTTTTTCCTTGCTTGAATGTAAGGAGATGACACTGGCATAAAGAAAGTTGAAATGAAATGTACAGAAGAGGGCAAAACTTGTTTGTGCTCAGCATTCCCACATCTTTTTCAAGTATAAGCCTGACTTGGATTTTTGTATCGTATTATTAAATAACTAAGAAGGAATTTGTGATCTGTTTTTATGATTGTTCTGTGTAGTCTTACCACAGACCAGTCTATGAAGGGTTTGTGCTTTCTTAGTCCTTTTACACAGAGATATTTGGCAAGTGCAGACTTCCAGTACTTTCAAAGGAAAGATAGAGCGGTGGTCTATGGAATTACTATCCATGAGAGAGATGAGGCCATCTTAAGGGTGTCATTGCAAAAACAGTATAGAATCACAGAATGGTTTGTGTTGGAAGGGACCTTTAAGATCATGTAGTTCCAAGCCCCTGCTATAGGCAGGGACACCTCCCACTAGACCATGTTGCTCAAAGCCCCATCCAGCCTGGCCTTGAATGCTTCCAGGGAGGGGCATCCATAACCTCTCTGGGCAACCTGTTACAGTGTCTCACCACTCTCACAGTAAGGAATTTCTTCCTGATATGCAGTCTAAATCTACCCTCTTCCAGTTTAGAGCCATTTCCCCTTGTCCTGTTGGTACCTGCCCTTATAAAAAGTACCTCCTGAGCTTTCTTGTAGGCTCCCTTCAGGTATATTTTGGTGTTTTTTTTTTTTTCCTTTGCATTTCTTTGAGTGACAAAAATTTCCAGAATTTTGCTGATTAGAGCCACTCTTCTGTAGCAGAGAGAGGCTGCAAAATTCTCAGGCTAGGTTCCACCTATTAAGTAGAAAGGAAAAAATCTGGTCTTCAAACTTATTGTTCTACCATTTTGTACAATCTGTAGACAATTAAAAGAACAAGGTAAGAAAATATTGTTTGCTTTTGCTCTGTATAAATAAATGGAAGTGAGCATAATGGCAGCCAAAGGAAACATTCCTCTGTGATTGCAGCAAGGCTTGTCCAAAATAATAGACCCGGTGTTTTATAAATGCTTGGTTTGCCTTTGTTGTTTAACATTTCAGTCTCTTTAATGTATTTGGGTACATACCAGGATAAGTGTAAAATTTCAAAATCCAGTGGTGGAAGCCTTCTAAGACAGGACCACCTGCCATGTCTGTTGCTTGGATTGCTCAGTTATGTTATTTCTTCATTGCAAACTGAAGATGCCGCTTGGTTAAAGTACTGCTTGAAATTAAGTGTTTTGCTGGTCACCACTTCCTTGGTGTTGGAACAAGAAGTTTTATACAAATGTCTTGGGGTGAAAGTCTTCTGAAGAGTGATACATGTTCAAAACAAGTGGAATCCACAGGGAGCTGAACCGAGACTGAGCTGCTTCCATTTCTCATGAAGTGAGGACTTTGTGAGACTGCTATTTCCTGTGTGTATCAGGAATTATGCTTGGGTTTTAACACTGAAGTAAGTGTTGAAGATGCTTGTGAAGCTACTTCTGTCACTCCAGTCCCAGCTGTACTGATGGTTAATGAACAAGTTATGAATAATAAATTCTTCAGGCTTTAAAAGTGTCTTCATGTAGCTTTTCTTACAGAAATAAAAAGCACTTTGGCATGAGACTTTAAATAAACCATGTAGTACTGTATAGTAAACAGTGATTTCTTTGGCTGAAAAGCATCTGAGTCAGCACAGAATATGGTTTGAAACGTTCCTTAGTCTCGTGCAAAAAAAGGAGTTGATTTGTGCCGAAAGGACGGTGGTCTTCACACTGCCTGTAGTTTTAGACATTGAGTTGGATTGGTGTACCTAATCCAGATGGCAGGCAGGCTTATTGCTCTGCCTTACAACAGATCTTTGACTCTTAGCAGCTCAATCAAATGGGAACTTCCAGTGTTCATAAGCAAAAATAGCTAGTAAAAATGTTGTAGGGAAGAGCTTCTAAATGTTTGTGAGCTCTGATACAGAAGTACTTGCCAATCTGTAATCCATTAAAAATAAAAAAAAAAAATAAAAAATCCCTGGCAGTATTTCAGCGTAAAACTGCCTCAAGGAACTGTTCTTTTGGGTGAGGTGGTGAGACTTACAAATCTGGCTGTAGAAAGTGACATATGCCCTCCTAGCCACAGTTAATGTTGAACAAATGCTGTCAAGTGATTGAATCTGCCCCTTGCAAGATCTAATGAGGAAATCATGCTTTAATACTATTTAAGGTATTAACATAAATCACAGGCAATTTAATACCATTTTAGAGGCTGCTCAAATGCATTCTGCCACCTGGGTCTGTCACTTGGTTACCTCCTGGTAACGAGGTCAGATTTTACTCTCTGGGCTGTGCTGTGCCGAGTTCATTTGTTCAGTGATGTAAACAGCTACAGTGATGGAAAAACAGTGGGTAGGGGAGTGTAAAAGTGGTATGTAGGAAGCCCTGTGAATGCTTATGGCTAAGAACTTTAAATTTTTTTTTTAAATTTAAATACTTTATTTTATTCCCATCAGCTGGATTTGCATGGGAATGATGTTTTGAGCAAATCTGTCTTGTAAAATTAAAGGACATGTATAAGAGAGATCCACAGTGTTCGCACAGAAAATGGCTGTAGCTCTTATTTTTTCACACTGAAGATAATGCTCCCTGGATCTGATTTGCAGGATTGCACTGTGAATACTCTAATGGCTAATAATGTGGGTCAGTGCTGGGTTGGGTAACTTAGAGGCCATTAGCTCATATATTTTTGGTTTTCTTTCAGTAATCTTCATCATTATTAATCTTTTGAATTTAATACAGGAATGAGTGACCAAAATTCTGAGATGACATTATTGTGGTTTCCATGGCAGCAGTGGACATGGTAGTCTTTTATAATGGTAGTTTTTCTTAAATTTTAGTTTTCTTTCTGCTGGCTACTATGTACAGTTTTACCTTACAGCTCTGACTTGTGTTTGGTCCATGTCCTTTTTACCCCAGCCCCCCACTGTAGCACCGGAACAGCTCAAGGTCAAGAATCCGGCTGGTAAAGGAAACTGTTTTGTTTTGCATTAAGATTAATGGAGCTTTAAACTAACCAAGAGGGGAGGATTGTTCTGCTGGAATTGTTAAACACATCCACCCGTTTCAGCAGATATGTTTTTGTTCTCAGTAGTGCTGGAAGTCAGTTTTTTACAGTGAGATATTCATTGCGTAATTCTTGTTTCTTTTAAATGGGAAGTGAGTTTGGATATGTATGGAAGTGGCAATTATAATTAAGAAATTAAGTGAACTATGGGCCATATTATTACTTGTAAGGGGATTGTTCAGTTAGAGATGATTCAGTATTATTGTCCTATGCTTTTGTTCATGTGTATGTGGTATGTTAGATTATTCAGCAGTGAGGTACGCTGACTGTGGTTCATTTTTCCAAGTGATTTGATGGCAATATAGAAGGCGAATGCAAAGCAGAGCCTCTTAGCCTTCCGTCTTGTCTGTTCAAGAGGCAAAATGGTTTCCACCTTTTTCTCTAATTATCTTTGGGAGTCCTTTTGGGAGCAATATGGCAGCTGCTTTAGTAACTTGGAAACAGAAAAATCTCCAAGTAAAAATCAGGCAGAGATGTTCTGTCAGTAGCTTGTTTTTCATACGTGTGATCAGTTTGCTTCTGCTGATGCTTTTTCCTAATCTGTATCCTTTCATACCCACTTTTCCAGGCCCTGTGCGTGCCTTGCGTGAGCACTAAGAAGCATGACCGGTGTTATGGCTCACACCCTCTGCTCGTTTCTGTGTATTGGAATCTGCGCAGCAGGGGAAGTAAAATGTAGCATCTCCACTTGGTTCTGGCTCAATCTGTTGTAGCTTTTTTTCCTACAACCGAGTAATAACTTGTTAGTCTTTCTGATGATGAGAAGTTCACTGCCTGTGCGCTGACCACAAAAGCCTACAGTCATTAACTGAGAACGTATGCGGTCCAGAGACAAAATGGTAATGTTTCCTTCCAGATGTATGCTTCCAAATTCTTGAGACCTTTCTTAGCCAGTTCACTTGCGTCTATTAACGACTGAAGTATTAACATCTTCTGCTGTGCAGTGCCTTGAAAGTATAGTTATCTGTTTTCATTTTCTCTCTGTGAGAATGATGATCACCCTGGAGGGTACAGGGCAAAGACCAGCAATTGGAGGGGTTCTTCTACAACTGGAGTTTTTTAAAGAAAATAAATCAGAACTGAATTTGTACAGGAATGTTTGCCTCGCATTCCACACACTGAGTCAATTTATCTCAGGGGCTCTTTTTTTCCTCCTCCCCACCCTCCTTAAAAGCTTGGTGACTGGAAAAGAAAAAAAGTTACATGGCAGAGGATAGGAAGAGATTGTAGCCACTGGTGCCAGGAATCATCAAGGAATGCTTAAGCAGTGCCTCTTGTGACAGCATTCAGTCTATTGGAAAAGCAGTGTGTGCCATCTGGCTTCAATTTTTGACTTAATTAAATGCATGCAGCCGTTTTTAACAACTCGGCTGAGATTCAGCTGTCTTGACATTTTGTAGAGAGCTGGAATTTGGATCTTGTTGGGGAAGCTACAATAGTCACCTGATTTATGTTGTTAAGTATCCTTTCAGTGTGGTCTGTGCAGTTAGCTGATACTTGAGTGACAATTCTGTTTAAATAAACTCTAAAGGAGTTGCTGACTCTTGGAAGTCCAATACAGTAGAGTTTTTTCACTCCAGATTCTGGGATTTTTATTGAAACTACAGTTACAGTGATATTTTTTTATTATTTTTTTTACTAGCAAAAAGAGATTTTTAAGTTCAGCCAAGTAATTTGTCTGGGAAAAAGGAAGGTTCCTTTGTTGAAGAAGTTAGGTTACTCCACCCAGAGACTCCATATCAATGGGATTTTAGCTCTGAGTAGGGAGGCAGAGTGTGGAAGGATGAGGGGAAGGAGGAGAATGCTTTCTTTGCTAACAGCAGGGTCCTCTTTAATGCAGCAAGTAGCAAGGAACTACTTTTCATGGTCAAGCAAACAATCTTGTATTGTTGAGAGCGTGTCTTTTTAGTTCTGTCATCTGTTACTTCATCCTGCACCATTACTGAAACAGTAACTTCCCTGTGGGGATGAACGATGTTGGGAAACAAAATCTCTGCAAATGCCTACCCATGGAATTGTGATTAAAATAGCAGTCTGTTCTGTGAATGCTGATTTTGAGTCTTCATCATTTTGATCTTTTAACATCTTCAAAAAAAATCAGAATAAAAATTCATGGGAACAGTATTATTTGCTATCTGTATGAGGTTAAAAACTCACTCCGTTGTCTCTTTTATGTGGCTTTATCAAGTTGACTAGTTTATTTGCGGAGTCTTAATGTAAGAAGTTATTTTGCCATTTTCCTAGAATTCCTAGACTGTCGGTCTCTCTTTCATTCAGTTGTAGAAGATTACCCCATTTGTTCCTAATTTTGTTTGTGTATGGGTATATTCATGGAATGCTGTTGTTGAAAAGGAGTGGTTTTTATAGTTACATACGCAGGAGTATCTAGGCCTTTTCTAGTTCTATAATGCAATAAATGTTTTTGCCTTCTAATCTTTCTAGATCTCTTATTTTTAGCACATTATGCTTGGCCAGTTGCCACCCACTGTATAAATGCAATTCTGCAGCTCTCATTAAGAAAGTCAGTTTGCTTAGACCTCTTTAGCTGATCCAGTAAGTACGATATCCAGATCCCTCCTGCTGTGTCTTAACAGCTGCTCTGCAGGCTTGCGTTAGCTTTAACATTTCATTTACATGCTTCTCTTTTTACCCTTCTCTACATGCCAAACTAACAAGCCCCCTAACCTGTGATACTGTGCTGGTGTGTGTCTCTGGATACTGGAACAAGTCTCTGGTCTGCTTGCTGAGGGAAAAGATTTTGGAATTACATACTATGATCTGCATACCTTCGCATCTTGGTTTCCCTTTATCCATTCATGTCTGAAATCAGTATTTGTGAAGAAATTGCTGTTTTGACAACTGTGGTGTTTGGTCCACTATCTGTAACAAGAAAAATAGGGAGCTGTCAAACTTCCTCATGCAATTCATCTGAATGTGTCCTGAGCCTGGCCCCAAGAGATCTCTCAGGGGTGAGGGACTCCTGGATTTCTGCTTTCAAACATACTGACTTCTTGGCCTCTGAGTTCGGAGTGCTGGAAATGCTTACAAATAATGTTCCTTACAGGGGAGGCACTTTGTAGTGATAACACAGCAACATCCTTCTAGAGTTAATCTGATTACTGTAGGACTAATTGACTCAAAGCAGTTGGGAATGGAGGAATTTTAATTTCTTATTGTCCACCTGCACATGTAATCATCAGGGTGAAGAGAGACTGGGTATTTTGAACAGCTTGGCCTGTTTGGAATGACTTTCTCAGCTGCATCTGCATTATTGTTTTTATTTACTGCAAAGTTTAATACTTGGCTGAAAAATCCCCTAAATCTTTCCTTTCAGTGATTATGGATAGAGTATCAGAGCATGAGGTTCTTGTACCCTGGTGTGAATATATTTAGCTTGTTTTGCTTGTGTTTCTCTCAAGCTGTTTTAGTGGGGTTTTTACCTGAACTCTCTGGGCTCTCCTGTAGTGGTAAGCATGTTCTTACATAATTTAGAGAAAGCATTTTTTAAGTAGTTCTACTGTATCTTAATTCTTGGAGATTCACCAGCAGTATATGCAAGCAATATCGACAGCTTTACTAATCATGGAACAGGTAAGCAATGCAATGGAAGCCTGAATGTTAGGAATAGATCTTAAGGAAAGTGGTCTTGCTGTTCTGTTTCTCCTCTGCCCACGTACTTGTTTGGAAGAGATTGTGGAGGACAGAAACTCTGGGCAGAATTAGGTTGGTGTGAGAAGAAAGGAAGTGATTCAAGCTGGCAACTTGAACTCGGATTGAAGTTGGCAACAGACTGTTGTGGCATCTCTTGTGATTCCGGATTGCAGAGGATCACTCAAAGCTCTAGAAGACCCGAAGCTAGAGAGAGTTGCTTACATTCAGTGATGGGCTGTGATTCAAAGAATCATGCAAAAGGTGGTATCTTAGTTATTTAGGCAGCACTGTGAGGTGAAAGCGTTTTCTCCTCAGGGTCAGAGCCATATTGTTTTTCCTGTTGGCTACCACGGTTTTGTCTTTGTGCTGATGCCTTAAAAATTTGAACTTAGAGGCAATATACTTAATATCTACATAAGGAAAACATGGTGTTATTTAAGGAAGTGGTACCTGAAAATACAGATAACAGCCCAATTTTGGCCTGTTGGGATTAGAGGAGAAAACCAAGAAGTGTTAAATTGAAGCTAAAGACGTTCAGAGTGGATGTAGGGAAAACCTTTTTTACTGTAGAGGCAGTCAGCTGTTAGAACAGCTGCCCAAGGAAACTGTGCCTCTTTCCTCTTGAAAATTTTCCTATTTCTACAAAAGTAGCCTGTTTTAAAATGCCACAGTTTGTACGCAATCAGTAGAAAACACTTGAAGTGAGAGTTCTTTCTCTGCAAGCACTCATCTGGAACTGGAGCGAAAGAAGGAATGCCTGAAGTTGTAGATAGATTGTTACATTTTCTGGATGAGGAAACAGTCTGTTTGGATATTCTAATGGAGTGTTTTGTACACTGAGGTCTTGGTGCTTGATAGAGGCTCTAAAAGGCCGTGGTGGTGCAAGCTTCTCACTGTTTGTGCAAGTAACTGTAGTTCTGCATTTCCTTGTCTTTGGGGGAGCCAACTTTTGAACCTGAAGATATTTTTACTTGTTTACTGCATGTAGGGTGCATACAAGTGTATGCATGTGTGTGAATATATTATGAAATGGGGGAGAAACTCCCTTACAGTGATCACCTTTAAGTGAACATCGTCATCATCCTTTCATGTTTCTGATTGTGAATGAACCTGTTACTTGGAGGAGGGAGTTCTAGCCAAATAAGCTGAGAATGTAAAAACATGAGATCTCAAAGTCCGGAAGTTTGACCTCTTCAAAAACAAAGGGAAGAAAACAACAATGTAGCTGGCTTTCCTGGGATCGTTGGTCTCATTTCACCCAGTGTAATGCTTTTCATACAGGAGTTTAAGACTTCATCGTGACTGCAGTTTAAACATTATTCAGAGAACTGGCACTGTGCCTTGTATAAAAACATCTGCACATTGCTCTGAAAAATGCAATTAATGTTATTTGTAGGGTACAGTTTACTTGGTCATTATAAAATAAATAGTGAGTTAGAAAAGTACTGATCAAAAGATACCAGACACTTAGAAAACATTGAAAAATTAACTCATTTGAAGTTTGAAAACAGAAAAATAAAACAAACTTTTTCTGTCTATTTACCACCTTTGAGTACTTAAAAGGGGAGAGGGTCAACATACTAACAATGTCAAGGCAGATTTTCAAATGAGATTTACAAGAATTTTTATTTTCAAAGAATATTTGGTTTAAGTTATTTTCAAGCGCAGTGTTTTTGCTAGCTTCAGTTCTGTGCTCTCACAGTTGCTGAGATTCCTAATGACAAGCAGAACACGAATCATCGGTTTTTTTGTTCATTAATTATGATACATAATCTCTTTACCAACAGAAGGGCATAGACAGCAATAAATGTCTTAATAAATCTTGAGTGGAAAGTTCAGAGTATTTTTTTTGTTGTTTGAACATGTGACAAAAGGAGCTTTTTGGTAAGGAGAATATCTCTGGAAGAAGAGAGAGATTAAAGCAGACTTTGTCTTATTTTTATTAAACGTTTGGGGTTTGTAAACCTGATAGAAGACTAGGTCTATTCTGCTATGTGAATAGACTTGGATTTCCTGGATTTTGTCAGTTGAAACTTGGTGCATGATGTGTAGCCAAGACATGTGAAGATGGACTTGTGGAATGAACAATGATTGCACCTTCGCTGCACAGATAGGTACCTTCTGGATGGGCAGGAGTGGGACGTTTCTTACAGCACTAAGGGTACTGCTCCAGCTCTTACACCTTTATGGCTTTGTCAGACACACAGATAACTAAAAAATACTAAAGTTTGTTGCTTTTATTTATGCAGCACTAAGCAGCATGAAAAGTCCCATCGCAACCGAAGCAATAGCCACATGCGTGTTTTAGGAGTGGTGATCTGGGCTACAGTGGACTCCTGTAGTTATCTTGCTCAGTTGAGACAACAAAATGTTATTTTTACAGTGACATTAATAAAGCATGCATGTAGTATATAGATCCATTTTAAAATATGAGAATGCCACGACCTTGCATTCCAGAGGAGATTAAATAGAAAGCATCAGTAAAAGCCATCTGCAATCAGATTCTTTGCAGTTTTTCTTTTGGTGCTTTTGATCTGAGGTGAAACCAGTGAGTGATGTGAAAGTTGCCTTAGCAGAGCATGAAACTTCCTAACTTACTGCATGCATTTGGCAGTTGTTCAAATGGCTCTGTGTGGGGTCAGTTGTACTTTAACCGTGAGCTTTAGGTACATTGCTGGAGAGTCCAAGCCGTTTGATTTGTCCTCTTCTCCCCTTGGTTAATATGTTGTGTCTTAGAAGTGAAAATATTTAACAGAGCGATATTTATTTCTTCTTTCCACTAGTCAGATGCTGAATGTCATGATCCAGATAACTTATTTTTTTAATCACTCTCTAGATTCGAACTACTATGTTACTGCTAGTGCAGTTTGGGAGCTGGCCAAACTTAGCTGAGGAGTTTCTTATCTAGCCTAGTCATTCTGCATGCATTCCCTTAAAGCTCGCTTCGAGTGAGAGTAATGAACTGGTAACATCTTACTGTGTCTCCAGTCTGCCTGCTCAGCATCTCAGCAAACTGAATTTAATAGAAACGTACTTTAGGATTAAACACTTCAGAAACAATCCTGTTTTGGTGTTGCTCAATACAACAAAGAAACAGCAAGTAAATTGCAGTATTGCTTTAATGCCAGAATAGGTATTTGTGAGCCAGAGCTGGATGTATCTTCTGTATCGGTATTGTGATTGTCTGTCTATCTTGTGCAATCTGTACCTTTCTTTTTTAAAAGCAAACACAAAAAAAGCTCTGACTTTTCGTGGCTGGAGTCATGTGGCCGTTTCCATTAATCTTAGGGAGGACTTGTTAAATTTCAACATGTTTAGGCACTACCTTCGTGCTCTCAAATGTTGCCAGTGTGTCCATTTAACAGAGATGTACTGTCTCTTCAACCACAGAACTATTTTTATAACCTCTGAGGAATATGCCTCCTTTGATTTGCACTGTTTTCCTTTGTTTCCTCCTCCCCAGTTAATTACTTGATTTGGACCGCTGTTTTGCTGTGTTCGGTACTTCAGTCAGTTTGCTCTACAGCAACTCACGCAGAATGCTTTGCTACATGTCTTCTCATGCACACGAAAAATGAGTATTACTTTGTCTACGAAGTTCCTTAAAGCAGTCATTTGCACGACTGTGCCACTGACCGTGCTGACAAGCATGTTTAGAAGGCCTGTAGGGTGGTTCTGTGCTTCACCTTTGCATGCGTGGGTTTGTCCAGTGTTTGGGATGGGATCATCTACAAGCAATGCACAACCTGATAGAAATGGCTCTGAATTTGTCAGCCACAAAACAGTAGAAGTAATCCCTAACTCAGATGTTATGCAGTGTAACTCTTCCCCCCCAAAGACAAGCTGCAGATTTGGTAGGCTTAGGTGAACCTGTAAATATTTCAACCTTGTTAATGCTGCAGTATTGTAAATATTTCAATTCAATTTGTATTTGAGTTGGTTAGCAAAATGTAATAGTCAGCTGCAAAGAAATGCTCCAACTTAAATAAAAATGAAAGTCAGGAGTTTCTGTTTTTTGTTGTTGTTACTGTTTTTCAGGGCTAAAGGGCTAAACCAGTACCTTCAGTGTTGTCTAGTTGTTCCCAGATTCGCATTGCAATTTACTGATCTGAAAACCTGAGTGTTTCACAACAGGCCTGTCCTGGAGCAGGACGGACGTGGGAGAGCCTTTGAGTAGGTAGGAGGCCGTGCTCAGGACCTTCTGTACCATGTGCTTGTTCACATAGGAACACAGCCGCAGAAACATAGAATAAATCATTCTGCAGCCCCACACTTGCAGAACTGTGAGGTGACCTGCTGTGCCTGCAGGCGGGAGGGAGCTCAGGGCAAGGAGACGTGTGATGGTGTGAGGCCAGCAGTCATGGAGGTGGGCTCTCCTCGCCAGTGCTCCTCTTCTGGCTAGTGTGGTGCCATGGGCTGGTTTCTGCTGCTGTACACTGCTGTACACCCAGTCCTGGAATTACCCTTTGTTTCTCTCTGCTCAGTGGTAGCACAGCATAATAGCAGGCCTTGTCACAAGTGGATTTCTGTAAGGACATAAGCATTGTGTTCTTTTTCATGTTTAGTTTCTTCTTCTCTTTTTTTGTTTTCTTTGGATTTGGATAAAGTTCATACCTTTGGAAAAGTTGATACAGCCTTAGAGGTTCCAGATGATGCTCCTCTATGAATTTCGGTAATTTGTTCTTAGAAAATTGTGACACACTGCGAAACGGACTTGCATTACATGTGCTTTTTAAAAGATGTATTTATCATTCAGTGTACTGAAAACTTCTTTAATGTTAAACTTGATTACAGTGTGACTTCTCCTTTTGCACAGAATTTAAAGGTGTGCTGATAAGTTTTACCTAAGACTTTTTGTCAGTAAAAGATCTGCACTCTTTTACTTGTATTGTGACAGAGACTCACTGTTCACTAGGTGTGTTTCTGGCCCTGTGCTGCTTATATTTTAAATCCTCTTGACAAGCAAAGCAACTGTTGCGCTCCTTGTGCATATGTATAATTAATAAGCTGCTTGTATTGCCTCCTAATCTAGCTTATCATCCTGAAGAAAAGCGTTTTCAGTTTGCAAAGAAATAAAAGAACGAAAGGCTTGGGAGGTGCAATGTAACACCAGCACAGAGGAATAGCATTACCAAGTATTGACAGAAAAGGAGGCTTGTGTTCCTTATCAGGAGACCATTTTTTAATTGCGCAAGTTTGAGAGCTCAGCCAGTTTTTCCTTGTATGCATTTGACAGGCTGTCTGTAAGAATCCTGAAAATGCACATTTGGATTTAGGGTGAAGTAAGCAACATTTTTAGTGAGTTTTGAACCTTTTGTTTCCTGTTTGTAAGAACTTTTTTCCTTTTTTTTTTTTTTCCCAGCTACATTTTTACAGCTTTAAGCAATATTAGTGAGCAAATCGCAATGTTATTAAATACACTAAGTTACCTGTTTATTCACTGCTTAGTGCTCAGCTCTTGAAAAATTAATACCGAGCTACCCAGGTATAGTTGTGATATCAGATGATATTGCTGGCTCTATGGCAGCAGACTGTCTGGTCGTGTATCTCTTAGATCTCTGAGGAGAGCATCGCATGAGTGGTAGCGCTTACAGTACTTGGCTCCTGGAGATTTGCTTACAGTGAAGCAGTGAAGGGAGAAAACTGGTAGTCTTTAATACAGTCATCACTGTAGTGGCTGTGTGTGTAGGACGGGGAGGATAAACCTCTGAAGCAGAACAAATGGTCTCTTTGTAGACTTGCTTTCTTTTTCCTGCTGTGCAGCATGGCTGTGTATTGGACCCCAAAAGTACTTCAGTCACTTCTGTTAATAACTAAGCTAGTCAACTAAGAGGCTTGTTCTTTGCATCTTGTGCCTTACAGATATATACGAAATGTGATAATCCAGTATAAGATGAAATACAGCAGTATTCTAGGAAGAGTATATATTCTGAGTCACAGAGGAGCTTTAAACTTCATGGGAAGACCACTGTCCAAAAAAAGTTTGAAGATATGAGTAGTAAAGAAGTGAAGAATTTGGAGGATATATACCAAAAACGATTGTACTTTCAGCAAGTACATCCAACTTTGCAATACAAATAATAACTATAGTTCGTAGGCCACTCTGAAAATAATGCCTCCTGTTTATTTCCATGGAAACTGCAGCAGATACAAAGAGCGTTGTAACACTTAATGATAAAGCAAATGCTCAACTACTAAACACTATTTGTCAACAGGGTACCACTGTTAGCTATGGATTTTTGCCAGTGATGAACAAGAACCTGTGTGCTGTGCTTGTAAAAAAAACAAAACAAAAAAAAACCAAAAAAAAAAACTGTACCAGTGGAGGGGCCCCACCTGACACACTTTGTGATACTTGAATGTTGCCACCGTTGTTTTCAGTGTATTGAAGCTGGTATTCAGCTCCATATGTAGTTGGTGAATTACAACCAGGGAACTTGCACAGATGAGCTGATCAAAACACTCGTCATTTCATGGTGTGACAGCTGTGGATGGCCATCTGGAACAAGGCTTGGCCTTCGTGTTGCTATTGCCACTGCTGAAACACAGCACCCACAGCCTCATTGTGCTCACATCCACTCCTCGATCATTCAACAAGTGTCAGTGCATGGCAGTGATTGCCATTTTTTTCTACATGGAGGACTTCATTGACACTCTTTTGCTTCATGTGCACTTCCATTTCAGAGGCCATTTTGTCAAACTGCCCCTCTGCTGCCATCTGTTGCATAGCAGCAACATGTAGGGGGTTTTTGTTTATAGTGATGAAACCGTGTCTAGAAGATGAAAAGAAACTTGTGGCTTGGATAACCGCATGGAAGATGCAGGGAGTTTTAAATTGATTGTTGTATGGAAAATAAAAGACCAATGACTGATAACTGTTACAGATCTGTTGTTATAGCTCTAAAATCCTGTCTGTAGCCAGACACTCTCTCCAGCTTCATGTAACTAATTAACATGTTAAAGTAAGAAAATTCCTGCTTTTTTGTCCAAAACCAGAAACCAACAGGTTAGAAAATGAAGGAAATTAGGGATGTTTTTAGGTACACCATGTTTTATTTAAGTAGTACTAAGCCATGCACTTCAGAGAGTTTAATGAAATGTTTCTTCTTACAGTTATTTTGTATGACTTGGAAAATAAAGAATACGAACACAGGAGGAGTCCTTACAGCTTTCCTCAGATAAATAAATGGGATTTACAGGTCTTTCATAGCACAGTTATCTGACTTCCTGCACTTCAGTCTTACTCATCCCTTGGAAACCCCCCAGTGTAAAAAGTTGCAGTTCTTCCTTCTGTTGAGCGTGTGAGGAAGCACCAATTGCAAACCATACTGGTACAATATTTTGGCTGCTCATATCTGTGATGTGATATGGATCCAGGCCAACTTAAATGAACTCTTGCTATCCCATCTCTGCCTCCTTGTGTTTTTCTCCTCAGTTCAGTGGAAGCAGAGCTCGTTCAGCTTACCAGGAAGCTTTGGGAGGTACTCCCAAGCAGGCGTATCTGCACATCTGAAAACATAGGGGGGAAAAAAGAAACGAGGACACCAGTGCAACTTTCTTCCAGGTTGCTAGGGCTGCATGCCATTCTGCATTCTGGTGTGTCTGTGTAGTGTTCTTTCCCCTCCCAAGGTGCCTTTGGGAGGTGCAGACCTTTATTTATGAAACATTAGCTGTACGTATACAGGAGAAACTAAGTCATATGAATTCATGCTTCTTATAGTCCTCAGCTGTTCTTGTGATAGGAGCTAACAAAAACATAGAGATTAGAGGTAACTCTAACAAAAGAAAATCATCAATCTGTTTCTTAGTAAGCGTAATATATTCTTAGTTTTAACAGTCCCGAATTTTGATCTATAGTAATAATATGCCCTTTTAATATTAAACAGGCAAAAGCCCCAGGTCTGCTTTTAAGTACACCTTTTGTTTTGTCTGTTGAAAGTGGAATTGTAGTTATTAGCAAAATAGCCAAGTTCATCTTCTGGAGCTAACAAATACTAAAAAATGTACATTAACCAATCTTCGGATGCATGGATAGCTCAAGCAAACAAAAAAAACCTCTAAAAACTTACAAGCTGCTAATTGACTTTTAGTGCCTAGAGTTTATAGTAGCAAGGTGCTTGTAATCGGTAATCTAGAAACTTATCAGTCCAGCAAGGAGCTTCTTACAGAAATAGCTTCTTACAGAAATCCAGTACAGGCTGGGGGATGACCTCAGGAGAGGAGCTCTGCAGAGAGGGACCTGGGTGTCCTGGTGAATGACAGTTTGGCCATGAGCCAGCAGTGTGCCCTCATGGCCAAATAGGCTAGTGGCATTCTGGGGTGCATTAAAAACAGCGTGGTCAGCAGGTCGAGGGAGGTGATCCTCTCCCTCTACTCTGCCTTGGTAAGGCCTCAGCTGGAGTACTGTGTCCAGTTCTGGGCTCCCCAGTACAAAAAAGACGGGGATCTCTTGGAAGGAGTCCAGCAGAGGGCCACAGAGTTGATGAAGGGCCTGGAGCATCTCCCCTGTGAGGAAAGGCTAACTGAACTGGATCTGTTTAGCCTTGAGAAAAGAAGACTGAGAGGGGACCTGATCCAGGTCTATAAATATCTAAGGTGTGGGGGGCAAAGTGGCGAGGCCAGACTCTTTTCAGCAGTGTGTGGAGACAGGACAAGGGGAAATGGCCAGAAACTGGAGCATAGGAAGTTCCGCACGAATGTGCGCAAGAACTTCTTTACGGTGAGGGTGATGGAGCACTGGAACAGGCTGGCCAGGGGGGTTGTGGAGTCTCCTTCTCTGCAGATATTCAAGACCCGCCTGGACGCCTACCTGTGCAACCTGCTGTAGGGAACCTGCTTTGGCAGGGGGGTTGGACTCGATGATCTCTGGAGGTCCCTTCCAACCCTTACAATTCTGTGATTCTGTGAAATAGTCTGTCATGAATGTCTGCACAGAAAGTCAGACTTCTGCCCAGCTGATGTGAAAGCCAGAGTCAAGACTGCAGTAATAAAGTGAATTTGAAAGCCACAAGAGTGAACCCTTGATTCTTTCTTCACCTCCCTTTTCTCTTGTTGTCTTTTAGAGTTGAGAAGTACAAATAGCCTTCTCTATAAAGACTAGGCCGAAGTAGGCAGTGGCAAAAGTGATGCTTACCTATCTTTCATGTTCTGTTCTTTTTCGAGGAGTGTGTCTTGGATGCTTTTTGGAGGAAAGGTGAGGGAGCGGACTTATACAGATTTTAGTACAGATTATAGTTCCTAGTATTGAAGCAATAAGTAATGTGAAGTGTATTAACACTGATGAAAGTAATGAGAGAATCTTGTAATTACTTTTCTTTGTTACTATGCCATATCTGTCAGATGTTGGACTAAAAGAGCGTGTTTTCCAAAGCCCCTTCCTAATAAGTTGTGACTAAAGCATATTGCTGTGTTACTAGCAATTAAAGGATCCATCTTCAAAAAGCCAACCTGTTCAGCTGCAGCTCCATTCTTGGCACTACTGAGGGAGAGATCCACTCAGCAGTGTGCGTGCCACTCTCTATGGTTTGATGAAAAAAATCTCTAACGTTTTTTTTCAGTACTCTAACTCATTATGTAAGCACCTATGAATGAAGAGTCTAAGGAAGAATTTGCTAGGGTTTGTTTGGCTGAAAATTCAATCACACAGTGAAAATTTTGAAGCAATTTTGTGAGAGGTATTTCTGATTATAACAAAGCAACAAACCTTCCTGATGGAAAGGTTGTTGGAAAGCTTGAAGTAAGTATAAGCTGTAGATTTTGAGCTTTAGGTGGGAAATGGTGGAAGACCATTTGTGTGGTGGATTTACCTAAGAGTGAAAGATCACTCAAGTGTCTGGAAGTGGTGTGTGTGGTTCGGCCTTAAGGGTAGCTTTGCTTCTGTGAAGCTTAAACCTGCCCTGTCAGTGATCCAGAATGAAGGCAGACATGAGGCAAAGGTAGGGGGCATCTTCCAAACTTAAATATTATTGAAATTACAAGCCTCTGAATACAGTTTTTATTTACAAAAATAAAAGCAAACTGTTTTCATTCTCATGATTGAGTTTGTAATGCAACTAACACAATGCTGATCATATTCTTGGATCCATAACAAGCTTTACCAGGTGCTGCTGTTCACTTAATTGCAAAATGCCGTATTACTCTACAGAAGTATGGTCAACCCCTTTTCCCTAAGCAAATTATATGGAACCCCGTTGTCTTTTTCATTGGGAAGAAGAAAGCTCACTTACCAGTTTAGTCAAATCAAAATGTAGCCGAGTCCTATAATGTTTTGACTTAGTGATCTTCAACGATGAGTTTGATTTACCTTTAAATTCCAACCTCTGTGTTTACAAAAATACTACTTTGCTGTTGAATTTCCTCCTAGGTGCAAAGATCTTACACATGAAACAAAATTCAGTATTTTTGCCTAGGAAATCCTTTGTTTGCACTTTGCCATTTGCAGAATTAGGATACGTTCAGGATGTCCTTTTGCAGGAAAAATGCTTATAGCGAGAGTCTTGGGAATGAGAGGCAAATTTTGGGTGTTAAGCCTGCAGTGGCCCCTCAGAAGTCTACGTGGCTTTTCTGTGAAGGTGGTCGCAAGAATTTGCCTTTAGAGAAATTTTCTAGAGGACCAAGGAGTGGAAAAGATACTGCTTTGCTGCCAGCTCTCTGCATACTTTGGCTCATGCTTTTGAGATCTGTCTTGTCTCAAAGGAAAACAGCTGTTCCATGGTGTTCATAAATAATACAGACAGTATCTCGTGGGTTCCACAATATTCTCAGTTTCCTTAACAGTGTCAGACTCATTTCAGGGCACTGGTACAAGCAGTCTTTAATTGTCTGTCAGTTACCAGGATGTACAAGTTCGAAATTTCCTGTTCAGTACAGTATTTAAAACAGTCCTGGCAATGCTAACATCCTAATCTGGCGTGCTAAGACATGAATATTTTTTTCATTAAGATCATTATATATTGCTGGGATACACAAATCTGAGAAGTCGTCTTCTTCACCGACATAGGCACCAGTATGAGACGTAAGCCACGCATATGATGTGCACATGTGCATATGTAGGGGGTGGGATCACTTCATGAGAAAAATAGAAGTATAATTACAACCTTTTTCCTTTAGTACAAGAACTTCTGCACAAACATTGTTCCCTGAAATTCCGCACATACTTCTGCAAGTGCTGTGTAGTGGGTTGGTGAGTGTTGAGCTGCAGTAGTGTGTGTGCACGTATGATGAGTACTTTTGCCAAATAGAACTATAGATGTTTGACAAAATGATGTAATTCTGATGTAATTAAGTGCCTACTCTCTTAATCAGGAAGAACAGCTAATTGCATGAATGTGTGAAGTTTTGGTATTTCTTTAAAACTTTTTTTTTTTTTTCTTTCAACTGATGTGTTTGCTTTTAATTATGTCATCAACATCTGTTATATGGTGAAGCTTTTGAAGGAGAGCTACAAATGAAAGCCAGTTTGGAAAATGTCCACTTAGAGTAGTAAGCATGCTCCAATTTCAGAACAAAACAGAACGAATTCTCCTGTGATCCATCAAGATTTACTGCTAAATACGTGCAGCTTCTTGAAGTGCTTTTTGTATATTTTCTGTAAATGTATGTTACTTTATGGCAATTTTAATGCATTAGTTGCAAATCCACAGCATAATGCTCTAATTTCTTAAGGAAAAAAAAAATCGCCTTTCTCAAGTGGGTGTGAATTAAATGCCTCAGCATAATTGTCTAATTAGATACTTATATTTCATTTATCCTATGAAGAATGAGACCTCTAAATTAGGAAGTGGCAAGATACTCCCAGAAATGCCAAAAGTGCTTGAATATCTAATTTCTACAGTAAATTTTCTGTGAGGAATGAATTTCTTCGTATGTTCCATGGTGACCCTGAGTAGTGGAGTTGTAAGGAACTCTTTATAGAACAGCTACACAAACTGAAGAACCTGAAATAGCGAGCAACTAGGTCTGTTTGAAAAAGAAAAAAGGAGGGGTGGGGGACGGAATCTATTTGTTTTTAATAGGATATCTTTCAGAGCTGAAATACATGGCAAAGGAACGCTAATGGATAGGTGAAAAGGGCAGGATACTACCGTGTGAGTGATGATTTGGGGTGCAAATTGCTATGGATTAGTCCCTCTCTTTGGAATTGGATTTTGCTTGTTTATGGTTTGTGACTCAGTGTAGGCTTAAGAAGTTGGTGCTTAGCTGTAGATGCATGATGACTGTTTCACACCTGGCTCAAATGAGTTTATGCCTTAGGTTAGGTAGTTGGGTACCATGAAATATCTTCTCATTAAACTGAATAAAAACTGCCAAGCGTTTTATTGTTATGCTTTTTGGCTTTTATTGCCATGGTGTCATGAGAGATTCACGTGGGCTGTGTTAGCTGTCTCTCTCTGAAAGAGCAACCCTGTGGTGTCTGCACCAGAAGGTTCAGATTCTGCAAATTAAGAAAGTGAAACAGCTTGGGCAAAAACTGCCATGCAATCCTTTCCAAAATCTCCTTTCTGAACCTTCTATTCTCTTTTGGGAAGCAACTGTGTGAGAGTTTGTGCCCTAGAAAAGTATGTTTTATATCATCTTCGGTGTTTGCTTGCTTTGCTTTTTCATTTCTGAATGCTGGGTGAAAGTGGAGTGGGGAAGTTCTCTTCCGTTAATGGGCTGCAAACAGAATAAACATGATCAGAGGAAAAACTAAGGGCAAGGTTACCCTGACCTCTTTTGCTTCTGTAATAATATTTTTGTTTTCTTGAGAGTCTTCCCACGAGCTTCCGGTTTTTTATTTCTATAAGAAAGGAGAATTGAGATTGCATACTGAAGGTACAGCAGATAGGTGGGTCTGGTGGAGTGGCAACAGGTACTTGTGTCGGTGCAGTCTTTGAAGTACTGCATACTTGCAGTGAGTGGGGTTGAACGGATTGTGTAATGATGAATTAGGACAGATTCTATTTCATAGAATCATAGACTGGCTTAGGTCGGAAAGGACCTTAGAGCACTGGGGAGGGAGGAGTTATGTATGTTTTCTTGTTTCAACTTGGTTTTAAATGTTAGAATTGTTGAGGAAGATAGTGGTAAGAGTATGGCATCGGTCTGTAATTTGGGTACTTCGTGAGTACTTTGGGTACTTTGTGAGACTGAATACCACATCTGATCAGCAAGCAATAGTTAATGCAAAGAACAAAATTTGTTGTCATCAAACTGAAATGTCAGGAGGAGCTTGACCCTTCCTTTGAGACTTTACTTGGCCGAAGAATGGGCAGAGGAATCAAAAAATAAGACATGTTTTTAAAAGTCAGCACCTTAGTGAGACTTTAAAAGACTAATAGTTCAGAGGGAAATTCTTGTTCAAGAAGTTGCTGTCCCCAGTTTTGTATGAGCAGGTCATTAGTTTGGAAACTAACAGGGAATGAGGCAGTTTTTTCTGTTGCTTGGTCTTATTTAGTGCTACCTTTGTCTGGAAGGCATTGCTTTTTGTTATTTTCTGGAAGATACTGCAGTCGGTAAATGTAGGCATAGATGCAAGTTAATTTTTATGTAGAAGGTTAACATTTAGACTCACTGACTGAGTAAGATAGGTGCATTCTTCAGTAAGTATTCAATTACTGCCTAGTAGATATTTCAGAGGCTTCCTCTGAGGCCCGTTGGAGTTCTTCACAGTCTATAAGGTCAATGAAAAAGGACTTTTCTGTCACAATTATTCCAAAGACACACCTGCGTGACTGCACAGACACTCCATAATTATTGTTTTTTAGTTTGTCAGTAAATCATGCCTTTTCCCTAGTAATGCAGTAGCATTGCACAGGCTGTTGGGTTGCATTCAGCATGTTATTGTCAAGGGCACGTTGGCAAGCTGTGATGTTATTTTCCTGGGATGAACAAGAAGGCAGAAAGCAACGTCGACCTTATGGAAGTATATGGCTGTTGCAAAGTGAAAAAGCCTTGAACCTTACGATCGTAAAGATTACTTTGTCAGGTCGTATTTTTCCTCTTGGAATTCTGTTCTTGTTATCAGTTTGAAAAGATAAAATGCAAGTTGTTTCTATGCATAACCTCCTTTTTTATCTGTTCTTATCATTGTTCATGGTAGCTGTAAGTACAAAAATGTAGGCCTATAAAGAATGCTTAATGTTAACTGCAGAGATTACATACATAAACAGTCTATATGTAATCATCTGTAAGTAAATTTGCACAAGAAAATACCTGTAAGCTAACCCTTCCAAACTTCTTTGATGGAAGGTATGTGAGAATGAGTGAACTCTACATAGCAAAATAACTCCTATTTTGGCTTTCTGCCAACATGTATGTCTTTCACAGCATGGACATGTAGCTCCTTTCTTACATTTTGTCACTTTGGAAAAAGGATGGAAACGCATTTTAAAAACTGTAACATACCCATAAGTTCAGATAGGTTCCTGTGGTTCAAATGTCAGTGTCTTCTGTAAAATACAAGACCAAGCTCTTGGCTGAAAATAAATGAGTTAGCATTTCTCAAGTGATTCTTAAACACGGCATGCACAGCTTGTCTGGACTAATGCTGTACTAATTAACAGCAGTAGGAGAATGTCTGGATGCTGATGAGGTGCTAGGAAAAAGAGAATTAAAACTTGAGCTGTTACCACTGCAGGGCTCAGAGACTTCCCTTTCTGATGAGCGCTGCCCTAGACGGGCTCTTGCATAGGAAGATCCCCTTAAAACCTTAGGTTTGTATGTATATATTTCCTCTGTGGAGATGTTGAATATGGCAGGCCTGCCATATACAAGAAGACACCATAAGAAAATCCTTCAGGAATAGTGATGGATGAGTTACGATCAGCAAGGTCTTCTCACAGTGGAATGGTAGTTACTGGTTTGAACCGAGTGTTGGACCGAGGCATTAAGCTTTGTATTAATTTTTTAAAAGAGTAGTGTTAGAGTTTTTGCCATACTGCTCCAGTGCTTCTGGTTTGAGGAACTCTGAAGTTGTGTTTCAGCCTGGAGTCAGTTCTTACAGCTATGATAAATCCCCTGCAAGAGCAGGCTGTTCGAGGGGAAGTGACCGCAGGCCCTTAATCCAAGCGGCGGAGCAGACACCGTTGCAAGGATTGAACAAATGCTCAAGAACTGTACCAAATGACAGCTTTTCAGAATAGAATACTTGCTTTAAGAAAAATGCTTAGTGCGTATGAAATTGCTGGGCAAATATCCAACTGTTTAAATACACTAAATAAAAAGCAATTAGAAACGGCTATGAAAGACAGTGCCCTACTACTGAACTCTGCCCTTTAAAAGCTTTCCAGCCTGGTTGTGAAGCAGCACCACTGACAGAAGGCAGTGTTCCTGCCAGACCAGAGCCGGTTTGTGCCATGTGATGCTGAGAGCTTTGAGAGCATTGCCCTGCCTGGGTTTCTGCTTTGCCTCACACCAAGGTTTAGGGAAGAAAGAAACTGCCTTTAGAGAAACACTGTCCCAGTCCAAACAGCCCTAAAATCTAACCCAATTTGCTGTGAAATTTAATAATAATCCAAGCAACAACAAGCATAGGCAATAACTAGTGGGATGTGAAGTGATGACACCAAGCAGCAGTGAAACTCAGGCTTCTTTGTTGACATGGAGTGCTGCTGAACAGGATCACTGTTAGCGGATGTTTGGCTGGTAACAACGCAGCCATCACCAGATTGATAGCAATGGCTGTAAGTAGGTAGACCTGCTCTTTGCAGGTTGGTACCACATAGTTAGGCTTTCTTCTTCGGGAGCTGTGCCTCCAAGCTCATTTCTGGTGGCTGACACAGAGCATAGGACCGATAGCCTTGAGGAGTGGTTGCTTGGTGAGAGATAACCAGCTGGTGGCCTGAAGGCATGTGTGAATTCCTTGCTTTGCCACAGATTGCGCTGGGGTGTTGTTTCCAGTTCGGCTTCTGAACTCATCTGCAAAAGAGGCCATAGGACACCCTGCTCACGTGTCCTTCCAGCAGTCTCTTTTAATGTCAAGGTACTAAATCTGAAGAGGGGAAGAGATGATATGAGTGAATATATAGTTACGTATGCTGGCCTTACCTGCATGCCTGTGTGGGGCCTGTTCATATGTGCACCCACTGACTTCTCTTCAGTTTGGTCCCAGTGCAGTTTGCATCCCCACTTCATCCTGCCCCAGCTTTACCCGTGAATCCTGCCAGTGAAGCACTCAGAATGGATTTGCTCTGTGCTGTACTTCTGTTGTTTCCTTCAAGTTACACAAATGTCAAGTTTAAGCTATAAAGGTATTTCTCCTTTGTTTAACTCCATGCAACTCAAAATAGCTAACACGTCCTACATCTCACTGGTTCTGATGTTCTCATATGAAGTTTGTTAGTTGTTGGTTGTTTTTTTAATCCATACTAGATGCTCACAAGACAGACAGTCACAAAATAATTTCTTGGCTGCATGAGAAGTGAGTTATGATAAAATAGTTTATCACAGCTGATAGTAGAATGTTGATAAGTGGAGCTGTTTTTTCCTGTGTTTGTCTCTGGGCTTGGATTTCCATCCCGTCTCCCACCCTGCCCACAGAGCCTGGACAAGACTGTCCCGATGTCGTCATGGTGAACGAAATGAGATATCTGGTGTGACACTGCACTTCCCCAACCTGGCTCCTGCTTGTTTATACAGGTGCCTATAGAGGAATGCGGGTATTTAACGTAAAGTGTCAGCCCTGGTAAACACAGAAGTTAATGGGTCACATTCTAGCAGTGGTGTACCCCCTCAACAATACCGCATTTTAAAGCTGCAGACATAGGCTATTATTTTCCCCTTCACATGTGTTTCCAACAGTGGGAATCCAGACCCTAAGTGTCCCTGGAATGTATTTGTGTGTCTAGCTGTTGCACTTCACTGCACTGTCTGCAATCTTCTCCCCTTTCCACTAACAGAACTGCACATGCTACAGTACGTTTGTGGGTTGTTTTTTCATTCACACCGTTGTCTTAACCATTACCTGCATATACTTCTTGTATCAGTGTCTTTTCTTATTTTATAGCCAAGAATGACTTTGGGATACAGCACTTAATGTCCATATTGCTGTTACAGCAGAAGCCTGTGGTTCCAACCCTCACTCATGCATGGGTCCCAAAATTTGCCTTTGTTCTTGGCCATAGGGAGGTCATCAAGGACAGAAGAGTGAGTTGGAGGCTGTCTAAACAGATGCTTTCCATCAGCAAACATCCTCTTCCTCTCCTCTTGAAAACACTTTTTTGTTGCAATATCAGCATCCCTGCTAAGAATAGGAAGTCGTGCTGTTTAGTCTTGTTAATTTAGCATAATAAGAGGAGTGTGATTTGTTAATACATATTGAAAAGATGGTTTGAGCGGATTTCTGAAACTCTTTCTTAATCATCCAAGGTGAGCAGTAAAGGTGAGCAGTAAAACTGTGCTTGTTTTTCAAAGGCTTAGGTTCCTTATTTATAAGAAAATAAAGCATTAGTTTTCCCGGTTGTGTCTTGCTCGGGGCTGTCCCCACATCACATCTGCCTGCTGACCATGACTTGCTGACTTTTTTGTGGAAGATTTCATTTTAAAACCTCCCTCAAGGCTTTGTTTTCAGCTCTTTCCTGGTGGTCTTCCTGGGCACCTGAAACTCAGGAAGAAATTGTTTGTTGGTGAAATAAGCAATATGAACTTAAAATTTGGGTTTAAATTTTGCTGTATCCTGGCATATTTAACTTTGTGGGTGGAAATACATTCATGGCCAAGGTGTAAAAAATAATGGTGAGTGTTTCAAGTGTAGTTGCTAGTGCTAGAAAGTTTATGAATGTTGGTTGGGATTTACAGTACTAAAGATGGAAAATATGTCAAGAGTTGAATAAATAAATAAAAAAAGGAGACAAAACGTAGTAAACAAAAAAAGAGAAAACCTAGAAGGGCAACTGGAATGGCACTGTGAAAGTGTGAGCAGAGGAGGCAGACAAGCAGTGCTGTACTTTCAGAGGTCTTTTCCTCATTAATCTCTATGGCTGTGTTTCATTAGATGTGTGCAAAATCCACTGTGTTTTTCAGTCATTATGTTTAAACTACCTGTAATGTAACTGAAGGAACTATTTTTCCTGTCTAGCCAAGTCCCGTTTCCAATAAAGGTGCATTGTCAAGTGGAATGATGGCATTCGTGCAGCCATACGGTGACCTGAGATAAAGACAGTAAGAAAGGTTTATGTTCAGATTTGTTCAGCTCAGGGAGACTTTTACTGTGAATGGATACGTAGTCTTTATTCTCCTTATCAACAACTGATTTGGAAGCAGCGTATTAATGGAAACTACTTCCAGTTCTCAGGGCATCTGCTTCAAGACTGTGCTTAGGTTATGGTACACCTTTTTCTGGGTTTTAGTGGTTGGGGTTTTGTGTGTGTGTGTGTTGTTGCTGTTGTTCTTTTAATTATTTCTTTATTTTTTATTATTTGTGGGAGTGGTTAGTGTTTTGGACAGTCAGAGTCTGGAAAGCTTACACTGTGTGGAATGTGTAGCCTCCCTGCTGAAATGAAAACTCAGAGGAGGTAACTGAATACTCCCTGAAGTCAGCGCATTGCCAGCCTAAAGAAAAAACAAACATGCTTACAGAGAACAATGAACATTCCTTGAAACCCTAGGAGAGATATTTTAATTTTTTTTTCTTTTTTTCTTTTTTTTTTTTCTTTTTAAGGCAAAAAAAGACCCTGTCAAGGTCTTCAAGCCCAGACTTCTGAGTTGTTGACATGTATGTGGCACGTGGAGTTTTCACCCCTTTTTATTAAGTTGGTACTTCCCTGAGCTGCAGTGGGTTGGCATCTACATTCTGTAGTTTGTAATGTGTGCTCTTGCAATGTATTTTCCTTTTTTTCACCTCT
Source organism: Alectoris magna (assembly GCA_030625065.1). NCBI lineage: Eukaryota > Metazoa > Chordata > Aves > Galliformes > Phasianidae > Alectoris > Alectoris magna. The sequence continues at coordinate 71,753,951 of CM060560.1, forward strand.
GATTGACCTTCTTACATTTCTAGTGATTCAAATCTGCCTTTCATTAGCATTTTCCCTCTGCTATTCTGACCTGCTGGGTTTTAGACCTTCAAATGCAGTTTATGCAGAAGCAACCTAGAAATACATCTGGATAATTGAAAGACTGGTGATTGCCAGTTAGGAGGAGGGTTGTGATTCATGAGTTCCCTGTTGTTTGTTCTCTCATTTAGCTCTGCCTAGCTTTGGTGTTCCTCATGGGGCAGACACTCCATTCTCAGCAATGCTGATTTCAAATCTTGACCTGTATTTAAGTGACTTCCATTGCTGCTCCCCAGCTTTCAACTTTACTGTAGATTTGATCTGAGAGTCGAATATTTTCATGAATTCTTGATGTTCAGAAGATAGGCAGGCAGGTCACAGGCAGGTCATTGCTTGAGAGCTAGATGTATCAGGATGTAGAAACTTACTCTGTCTTTAATTATCTGTGTTTTTATTAGGATAAGAAGTTCTGAAAATTCAGCTACTCAATTAGTATTAAAAACGAGTCTTTTGGAATGGTGTGTAAGACTAAGCATTTTACATGGCATTCTTTTTGGCTTAGATTTAAAGGTCTGAAGATTTTTAAGAACATCTATCCTGAAATTACATAAAGAGAGCTTTTATGCGTATGAAATGAGATTGCTACGGTGCATGAGATCACCCTAATGGACTTTCATCAAGAGATATTGCTTATTTTATTAGGTTATTTAATTTAAACTTTCATTGCTTGGAGTATCCCTAAAACCTGTACCGTGAGCTCTGGATTTCATGAAGTTAGGCTTCCTCGGGATTTATCTTGTTGATGATTGACTTTGGCTGTTCTTTATGAAGCTTTCTGTAGTTGGGGCAATTACAAGGAATTTTTCTTTGTAGATTCACTGGCATTTAATAATAAGGGACTTGAAGATACTGTAATGGAGGCAAAAATAAATGAAGACATAAATTAAAATCTTTGCTTTGAACATAAAATGTCAAGTCTGTAAGAAGAGATGAGATATGGATTATGAGTGAGTGAGGGAGGAATAAAGAAACCTAAATGGTTGGTCATGATTCCCAGCAACTGAGAGTCCAGAAGGTGTGTTTAGCTGCAAAAGAGAAAGGAGCGAACCAAACAAGCTCGGGGCCTGAATTGAAAAGTCTTCAACATCTATATCTATGCTTGAAATTAGTTTAAACTGTTGGTACTTGTTAGTCTGGCAGATTGAGCTTTTGTGATTTCTTTTAAATTTTAGAAATGGACAACTCTTAATGGGAGTGTTTTCTTCTTGGGAATTGCCAAAAAGTGACTCTTAAATTTGTTGTGTATGTTTCACTGCCTGTTATTGATAGTTCAGTAAAAATTCGGTGCATGTAATGGATGCTCATGGAAGCAACATAATCTCTCAGTGTGTATGTATCCCTTGGTATGGCTGTATTCTTTGGCAGTGCAACCTGCTATGTTAGTGGTTTCACAGAATCACAGAATCACAGAATTATCGAGGTTGGAAAAGACCTAGAAGATCATCCAGTCCAACCATTACCAATACTTCCCAGCTAAATCATACCCCTCAACGCAACATCCAAACGTTTCTTGAACACTCCCATGGTCGGTGATTCCACCACCTCCCTGGGCAGTGCATTCCAATGCCTGACTACCCTTTCCGAGTAGTAATACTTCCTAATGTCCAGCCTGAACCTCCCCTGGCGCAGCTTGAAACCATTCCCTCTAGTTCTATCACTGATTACACGAGAGAAGAGGCCGACCCCCAGCTCACCACAACCTCCCTTCAGGAAGTTATAGAGAGCTATAAGGTCTCCCCTGAGCCTCCTCTTCTCCAGGATGAACAATCCCAGCTCCCTCAACCGCTCCTCATAAGGCCTGTGCTCCAGACCCCTCACCAGCTTCGTAGCCCTCCTCTGAACATGTTCCAGGGCCTCAATGTCTTTCTTGCAGTGAGGGGCCCAAAACTGAACACAGTACTCGAGGTGCGGCCGCACCAATGCCGAGTACAGGGGGACAATTACCTCCCTGTTCCTGCTAGTAACACTGTTTTTGATGCAAGCCAGGATGCCGTTGGCCTTCTTGGCCACCCGGGCACACTGTCGGCTCATGTTCAGCCGAGCATCAATCAGTACCCCCAGGTCTGTTTCCTCAACACAGTCCTCCAGCCACTCCGCCCCAAGCCTATAGCGCTGCCTGGGGTTGTTGTGGCCAAAGTGCAGGACCCGGCATTTGGTCCTGTTGAACCTCATCCCATTGGCTTCAACCCAGCTCACCAGTCTATCCAGATCCCTCTGCAGGGCCTCGCTACCCTCAGGCAGATTGACACTCCCTGCCAATTTGGTGTCATCCGCGAACTTACTGAGGGTGCACTCAATGCCCTCATCCAAGTCATCAATAAAGATGTTGAAGAGGACAGGCCCCAGCACCGACCCCTGGGGAACACCACTCATGACTGGTCTCCAACTGGATTTGACTCCATTTACCACCACTCTCTGGGCCCGGCCTTCCAGCCAGCTCCTTACCCAGCTGAGAGTGTACCCATCCAAGCCACGGGCTGCCAGCTTTTGCAGGAGAATAGCATGGGAAACAGTGTCAAAGGCTTTGCTGAAGTCTAAGTAGACCACATCAACCGCCTTTCCTTCATCCATCAGACGGGTCACAGGATCATAGAAGGAGATCAGATTGGTCAAGCAGGACCTGCCCTTCACAAACCCATGCTGTCTAGGTCCGATCTCCTGGTCATCCCACACCTGCCGCGTGATCTCCCTCAAGACAATCCGTTCCATTACCTTCCCTGGCACCGAGGTCAGGCTAACAGGCCTGTGGTTCCCCGGATCCTCCTTACAACCTTTCTTGTAAATGGGAGTCACATTGGCAAGCCTCCAGTCTTCTGGGACCTCACCCATTAACAAGGAGCGCTGAAAGATAACGGAAAGAGGCTCAGCGATCACCTCCGCCAATTCCTTCAGCACTCTCGGGTGAATCTCATCCGGACCCATGGACTTGTGGCAGTCCAGCTGGAGTAGTAATTCCCTGACCGCTTCTTCAAGAATCACAGGGGGTTCAGTCTGTGATTCTTGAAGAAGAATCTCAGATCGTAATCTCTTCCTCTAGCTAGAGCTGTTGATTATCTGTACGGACTGTAAATTCTCAGATATTTTCTAAAATGTTACGTGTCTGATGAAAATAAGCTTATTTTCCAGACCGGATGGTTATACAATATTTTGAGGTCTTACAGGATGCCGGATTTTTGAAGTTGACTGTGTGGGTTAATGTTGTTGACTGTATGGTTACTATAATTGGTTACCTTTTCTGGAGAACTAAATTTTAAGATGCCCGCCCAGAGCACTATTTGCAAGTATCGTTGCCTGTACTATATTGAACTCTAGATTACATATTCTTTTGACTCTCAAATTTCCATGGAGTTTTCTAATTTTCTCAGGAAGTTTTCCCTTATTTTTCTTTCCTGTTCTGATTTTTCTCTGTATCAGTATTCTTTCTTTATAGTGTTCGTAGCTTTTTTCAGATATTTTAGCCACTTAATTACTGTCAGAATTATTGCATGAAGCCAAGATTGAAACTCCATTAGCTTATTTTGAATGTGTCACTGTGCAACCTCAGTAATTCTACACATTTGATTTGATTTTTCTTTAGATTGAAGATGGGAGTAAAGCTGCTTCTGTGGACAAGTTGCTGGCTGGGGATGAAATTGTTGGCATCAATGATGTGGGCCTCTCTGGGTTCCGACAAGAAGCAATCTGTCTGGTGAAAGGCTCACACAAGACGCTGAAGCTTGTAGTAAAAAGGTAAGCTTGTGACAATCAGCTGGAAAACCAAATGTATTTCAGTCTCTCATCGGCGGAACAACTAAATTTGCTAAGACTTGGCAAGACTATGACTTTTTCAGTGCTATTAATGTTCGTACTGAGTACCATTACTTCCTTCTTGAACACGGGATCATTAAAGGAGAGGACATGGGTAGAGGTGGCCTGTTGATCAAAGCGAAAACTGAGGCAGTGCATTTTGTGAATACTGTTGTAGTGGGAGGAGTGGGGTACTCTGTTCCATTCTACCCTCTTGGAATACAGAACTGAAGCATACTGTCCACCCTGCCCTGCTTCCTCTGTGTTTGTGAGCTGACATCGGTAATGCTTTTTAGCACAGTTACTGTACAGGCCAGTTTGAATCTGAGGTGTGGGTTATGTGTTAAGCTTCTGGAAAAGCGTTTCCCTGCTTTGTGAGAATATTTAGGGTCTCCAACGTTATGAACAGGTGCTAAATTTAGGTTAAATTGAATGATTACCAAAAAAAAAAAAAAAAAAAGAAAGCTGGTAAACTGAAAAAGAAATAATCTTTCTCACTAATCAGTATGAACTTTCTGATTTTCTCAAAGTATTGCAAGCAGTCTTTCATGTGTGTATTTTTGATGTCTTTGTCAGAATCGAAAATAATTTTGTTGCAACGCTGAAAATGCTGAGAATTGTGTTTGACGTGGATGATAAGCCAGTGTGTAAATATAATGAGCTTTCTGAAATTGTCTCAAATAGGGATCATGTTTTGTGAAAAGTACTGGTAGAGGACAGGTGTGTAAGCAAGCTTTTCACCTGTGGTTTAAGGTGTTTTTGATAGATGCAGTTGTGGGAGCCTGGGTTTCTTTTGCAGGTAAACAGAGTCTGTCCTCAGAAATGACTGTTTCCAGAAGCTCTCCCCAGATGTTTGTAATCTTAGGCTAATAAAATGCTTGCAGCTTAGAAATCATATTGATGTTCAGCGTTTTCAACTTACACTGGCCATTCCTGTAAAAAAAAAAAATTGTGAGTGAAGGATACAGCAACTGTTTCTGTCAACGAAATGGAGGACTTCAGAATTGAGAAGCTTTATAGGCACTGAAGAATCTGCCAAGACAGCAAGTCTTAATTAGGATGAATAACTTCAGATCAAGTGAAAAGATTCCCTCTTTTGTAGTGCTTTCAGTTGTGTGATTGTAATTTGCTCAAAATCTGAGAATTCTGGTCTATCCTTGGGAGTTGCCAAAAGCTTATTCCTGAAATAACCTAGCAGTAGACACACCTAAACCATTCTCATCATTCGTCAGTATTTCTCTCCATGCACATGCTTATGGAGAACTTTCATACAGCTAATCAAGCACTCATCTGCGTCTAGGGATTTGTGGCTGCACTTCACAAGCAACAGATCGCCATTGCTATGCATGCCTTGCATGCAGTTTGGTGCAAAGCTGATGGATTTTCATCACTCCTTTCTCGTCACTCCTCTTTTTCCTTCCGCAGCCCATGTGCAGTGGGCATAGTCAACCCAGCTGTCCTGGCCAAGAGGCTGATTTAGTGGCTGTTAGGGAAAACATTTTTGTCCTAAATTAGTGAAGAATTCTATAGCTGCCTAAACAGGCAAGAGCTTTTTAGGTCATTGGCAAGCCTGCATAATGTTAGATAAAATTTTATAAAAAATACTGAATGAAATTAGCCAGAGTTTTTGTTCGGGTGTTTTCAACTTTGCTCTTTCTGTTGGAAAGTTGCCTTAGGACATCAGTCCTTTGACGGTCAGAAACCTTTAAACACCCAGACTCATTTTATTCCTGGCCAAGTTGTTCTCATGCACTGCTGTCTGTGTGCCAAAACAGCTTTTCTTTTCCTGTTGGAAGTTCAAATGATGCAGGTTTTTATAAAAGTCTTGTTGCAGAAGTTATGGTTTGAACAACAGTATTGTTTCGTGTTGTTTGCTCTAAATCTTAGGCTGAATTTTTATGAGTGCTTTAAACAGTCCTGTCTTTAAGCAAGCCAGTTGTGTAGTCTTTGTATGAGCACTCCTGCAGATCTGGAGTGAATTGGATCAGGGAACTGATCTGACTGCAAAATGACTTGGGGAAGCAGGTTTTCAGCTGGATAGGACCACCACTTTCAGAGGCAGTCTGCACATTAATTACTTACAGTGATCTTGAAATGGCTGGCTGCTTCAGCATTTGTAGACTGTTTCAATTTTCTTTAGATCCACCCTTACTGTTCTTTTTGGAGAATGGGAAAAATCCCACCATTCCTTTTGATTGAGTTATGCATAAGATGATGCATTAATCTTCATGATAGCTTCCTTTCGTCTGTTTGCTCTCTGTTATTTGTCTAACACTGTGATGCTTTTCTTTAGCATTAATAACATTTTATTTCCTGTGGATGCCAGTGTGATATTCTGAAGCACAGAGCTGATAAATGGTTTGAAGCTCAGCAACCCAGTCCTGGAGGTTAAAAGAATCATAGTTTTAACTATATTTGTCCTGGATATTGGTAGGAATTAGCCTGAAAGGGTGAGCTCTAGATTTTATGTTGGAAACTTTTTTTCCCAGGATTGTTTCTATCAACCATTTCTCAATTTGTCCAATGGAAAAAAAAAATGTTGTGACAAAATTACTTCTTAACAAAATTCTTCAACATTGTGAAGTTCCTGATATCTGGGATATCAAGTTTTTATTCATCACTTCTGAGGTGAACATCTATGTGAAATTCCTCTGTACAGGTCACTATTTCATGCAGTAATGTCAGGTCCTGATCGTTTATTGATATAACTATTTCTGTACCTGGGAAGTAATCGGGCATGCTATTTCTGTTTTAGAAGTCTAATTTACACAAAGCTAACACCATGTGAGAAAGTGTTGCCTTAGTAAGTAGCACTTTTCATTCAGGTAATTAACTTGCAACTGTAGCAAATCTTTCTGGTGTGGTTGTTGTGGTTCAGCAGTGGTTCCTGGCTTGCACAAAATTGGTTTTATGCATTGAACTGTACAGGAGGTGAAGGTACTTCTTTCTAAGTGAAATTGCCTGTGGTACCAAATACTAGGCATAGATTTGCTGTCTAGCAGCGCATATGCTTTGCATTATTTTTTTTTTTTTACTTTTTTTGAACTTTGCATACTTGCATTGTAAGCCGAATGGGGACTGTGCAACAGGCTCAGCAACAAACGCAACATTTAAATAGCTTACCAGTACTGATGATTGAACAGGAGCAGTATACCTTTGGTCTTGAATTAATAGAGAGCTCAGGAGACTTTGTGTTGTTTTCTCAAGTTTATTTGTCAAAATAACACATCTTAATTGCATGCTAGTTCTTCAGTATAGTACTGAATTTTTTCTTGAGTAGATTCCTTTTCTGGGAAGACACCAAGTTTGCTTAGGACATTTCTTACAGGAGATGTGAATTTCTTTCAGAATAGATGTGTACATGCCTATATAAAAATATGTAAAATTGCCCTGAGTGTCGATACTGAGGTGGTTGTAGTTATATATCTCTTCCAGTTCTTAAATATAATCTCCTTTGCTCTGTACATGCTAGATGTAAGCAAATGCCACAAAGCTGTGGAAATTTGGAATTATTTTTCACTTCTTGTGATTGAAAAGAGGAGAATACATGTGTCAGGTCGTGCAGCAGTATGCATTCCTGCCCCAGTCTCCAGCTCAGGGCCGTGTTTTCTAGTGTCTCCTTTGGTGCTGCCAGCAAGTTACCAAGGTTGAAGAAGTGGAGGCAGAAACCAGATGAGGAGACTTGTCCTTTCAGTGGCACAGTGCATAAAGCCATACCTCAGAAGCACTTCCTGTGAATATGAAGGGGTTCATATCAGGACTTGCCCATAAAGGAGCTCTGAGTAACAGCAGAATAAACCTCTGTGCACTTTGCATACTCAGCAGGACACTGTGGAGGAGCTGGCAAGGGTGCCCCCCCTCATGCTCCAGCATGTCCACAGCTGGCTGTGTGGGCAGGCCTGGGGCTGACCATGCTGCCATCACCCTTCTCCCACTTCTCCTCCAACTGCCTGACCCTGCACTATTGACAGTAAGGCATGGACATGAGAAAAGAATGTACATGCACCTTCATGTTTTCAGCAAATTATATATTGAAAGCCTCCTGGTGAGGACCATTTCACCTGCTTGTCTAACGGTTGGCACAGTCACTTAATTATGTATATGCAGAAATAGTACAAATCTGTGTTCCCTTCACCTCCACCCTAGCAATTCCACTCAGGTATTTGGGTGTTTCCCATGCCAACTGTCTTTTTGGTGGGATGTTTAGCCAAAAACTGCTTTCATTTCTTAATTTTTTGGCTGATTAGTTTCTCAGTTGCCTTAACATGGTTTGTCAGTGACATACTAGTTGACACTTTTAAGTGAACATAAGCTTCAGTTCCTTGAATTGGAGGTGTTGTCCCTGGTTTCAAAGAGCAAATCATTGTTTAGTGTGTTTTTCAATGTTTGCTTTGTACAACTGTCAGGACTCTCTCGATACATATGTTGTGACTGACATGTTTTTATGTTGTGGTGACTTTCATAATCTCATTCTTCACAAATATGAAAAAATTCACTGTCAAGCTTGAATAATAGAAAGCCAAAAATATGACACACATCACCGTATTTTACTAAGTCATCTCCATCAGGGAGATGTTTGGAGTAGTAGAAAAGACATAGAAATTTATTTGTGGGGATAAAGGAATCCTATATAGTTTTAATATGCTTGTTCAAAAAGTTACTTGTGTCAATGATATTCAGTTTTGTGAAGCAGTTACCAAAACTGGATAACACTACTTATTTTGTGGAATAGAATATGCATCCAGTAGTAACAACCTGTGAGTCGCAAATGTTTTTTTCCTTCCTTTAGTCCTGCAAGCACTTGTTGAAATAGTTAATTCTGAGCATGAGTAGTCCCATTGACTTTAGTGAGAGTGCTCACCTTACTGAAGATGAAGTGTACAAGCGCTTACAGGATTTAACCAGAAATTTAACATAAAATAACATCAAATTTGTTCTTAACACTACTTTCCTTGGGTGAATTCCAGTTTAAGTGGTAGACTGCGATATGTAGCCCCTTGGGTAAGAGGGGAAGCAGGTGCACATTCAAAAATTTGTGACCCTGAAGACATAATTTCACAGAATACTTTCACATGGGTGCTCAGAATTTAACTGTGCTGGATAGCAGCAAAGACTGGATCTCTTCTGTCTCTTGACTGTAACAGTCATAACCCCATCCATGAAAGACTAAATGGATTGTTTCCTATTTCAGGAACCTTTCCATTTGAAGTGAATGCTTCTGTGCATGTTATATGCTTCTTGAAATATTTAATTGTTTTGGATTGCTTTTAAGCACTTAAGAGGTTTGGTTGGTTTCTGTTGTTCTGTTGTTGGCTTTTTGAAGTCCTCATTAAGATCTTTGATGTGCATGTACATAAGTTCAGTGGGGTGGTAATGCTTCTTTTCCAGTATGTTGAAGTTCTCCTTGTGCTACTTGGATTTTAGATTACGTATTTCACTTCCTGAAGGTAAATGACTGACTACGTTGAAAATTTGGATGCTTAAATGTTTTCATGTCATGCTCCTAGAGCATGTCTGAGCAAAATACCTTGCCCACATAAAATCTGAAGCATCTTAGCTTCTGGCGTTGCTCTTTGTGGAGATTCAATAATTTGCATTGTGTGGCCATAAGGTTTCAACCAGGAATGAGACAAACTGAGGTCATGCTGTCTCCTGAAATGCCCCGGGAGTCGAGGAACTCTCCTTCCCCACTCCCATTTTTTGGATAACCTTGGACATGGTTAAGTAAATCATAGCTGAAACTAGTGTGGGAAAGCACCCAATCTACATAGAAATGCTGAAATTGGGAATGTTCAGTTCGCCTGAGCTAGCCGTGGAACTGTAAGCTCACTGAGGTAGGCAGCTCAGGGGCAACACACAGCCATGCCTTCTGGCCATGAGCAAAGCAGGGTTTTCACGATCACATGCTCCAAGGAGGTGACAAGTTCCTTCTAGCTGAGGGCACCAAGTTGGGCTGGCACAGTTGGCTGCACACTGCTGCTTGCTATCTCTGTCTTGGACAAAGGCATTGGTGGAGAGTGAAGTCCGAAGGCTGCTCTGCTGCTTGCTTCTGGCTGCTGCTCTTTCAACTTGGTCACAGTGAGAGGGCCGGAAATTCCCAGTGCGTTTTGATTGCTTCTGCTGTTGCTACTGCTTGCCCTGTGAGAGACTGCATTTTTCTTCAGCATTAGTGGTGCATGAAGCCTTTTTTTTGTATTCATGTTAAAGGTTAATTTCTTTAGCCCCTTGCTTACATAGCATGATAATTTCTGAAATATTTGAGTGTAAACCCTACTTGAAGCAGCATTTGGAGCCAATTATTCAATATGTAAAGCATTTTAGATGTTTCCAGATGATAAAGACTTACTAAAAAAAAACATTTTATTATGTTTTGGAGGAATTCTGATAAGTCATAGCAAAAACTGAGGTAAAAGAATGGCTTCAGGAGTTCAATGCTATCTAGACATCAGAAGGTAGCAGAATATGCACAAAATAATGACAAAAAAGTATTTATGTAATATATATGATATAACATAAATCCCATGATCAACATTTTTGTCTCATCTCAGACATCCAGATGTGCCTGTCTAGTTCCCCAAGGCAGAGTTAGGAGAAACTGTTCCAGAATATGAAAGCTTTATCATGGTAGTCTATTGTGAATTTACCAGGCAGGAAGATTGATGATTTCTTACCTCATACAGCTTAATACCTCATTGTCAGCAGTGCATGTCTTACTTAGAAATGAAATTGCTGTTCTGTCCTGCTCAAGCCTGTACAGTTGAGCTGAAATACAAAAAAAGGCTGAAGGAAACTATGGTGGTTGAATCCTGATTTGCCCAAGTTAATGACTGAACTCCCATTATTTGTAAGGACAGTAAGACTTGATAATGTATTTGTGTTTATTTGTTCTCACAGTTTGAAGCAGAGGATTTTACGTATCTCTTCGGATTCCTTTTGTGTTAAATGCAACTTCCTAGGTCATGGGAAAGACAAAAAGCTCCTCTGCTCTGCTCTAACAGCATAATTCTGCTTCCAGCATGGCTTCTTTGCTCCATTTTCAGACGTGGTGACTGGCTGACCAGGGTTCAGACCGGCTGGCTACCAGACACATGCAAAGGAGAAAACAAAGGGCAATGCTGCATGTAGTCTTGTTGTGGTCAAGAACAATTGTGTTAGTCTTCGTGCAAGTTTAGGATGTGTGAATATGTGTTTATGGTGGGATATGAGTCTCTGCTGAAACGTTAGGGTTTAGGGCAGGTACCTGTATCACAGAAATATATCAGTAACTTTTCTGTCAAAATACTGGTACAGTTTTCCATTTAAAGACATCTCAGTAATAATAGACTAATTTTATTACTCCTTGTCTTACTTTGCATCCCTCTCACTTCCACCAGAAGCCCATAAGCTAGGCACAGTCTTATTTTATTTTTCTGTTCTCAAATTTTAGGTCAATTTTTTTAGGGAAACTTTTTGTAAGTCATTTCCTTTTATGATAAGATAATAGGAGCTGAAAATATGAAAACAGGAACTCCTCTTGCTTTTCATGGAAAAAAATGCTGCCATTCCATTTGCTGCTTCCAGAAACGTAAGCTGACTTTTTTTGTCGTTGTTGTTTGTGTGTGTGGTTAGAATTTATCAGTGCTTTTCTTGGAAAGGCAACTAAGAAGGGAGTACGAGATATTCAGCTAGTCAGGGCACAGAGACCAAAGAAGCAAAACCACAAACACAGTTTTAATGTTTTAGCTCGTTGCTCTGAGTTTTAGTGAGATAGAAATGTTCAGAGAAAACATATGGTGATATCAGAAAACGGCCTGTTAATTTCAGGAGTCACAGTTTAAGTGAGCCATTTTGAAGGTGCACAACATGAAAAAAATGCTGAGTAATCTCCCTTTGAAAACAAAGGGAAAGAGCAATGAATGTGTCTCAAAGTCAGCATTCAAGAGCCAAGACACCTAGAATCTCTCTTGGCATCTGAAGATTGTGCCTATAGCAGTTAAGTGTCTGAGTACTTAAATGCGCAAATAAGACAGCCTGGCCTCAACGAAAGAGTTATTTTTATTTTCTGAATAGGTAAAAGTCCTTGGTTTTCCCCATGATTTAATTCTTTGCTATTAGCGCTCTCTTGTGGCTGTTTTCATTAAACAATTTTAAAGGAGTTTTAACGATAAATGTATTAAGTTAGAGATTTCTTTCTTAGAATATGATCTCTTTTGGATAAGAGTTCCTAAATTAAATAGGATAATGTATATTTTAATGATGCACGACGGTCAGTCAAGAGAAAAGCATCCATAATGTGCTTCCCAAGAGGTTTCAAAGGGGAAGCATGCCTACTGCCTGTTCAAGTTTTACACTGTTTTTTGTCTTTATATTTCTAGTGGCAATCTATATCCCTGGGGAAAGGTGGCCAAGAGGTTAGTGGAAGTGAGGTTCACGTTGACAGCCACACAGCCACAGTCAGACAGCAGAGGGACTGGGACTGCCACCATCAGCAACACACTGTGAAGCAGGTGCTGCTTCGTTTGTGTCTCTGCTCCACATGATAAGCAGATCACTTGCCATAACTTTGGTTGTTAAAACAAGTGAAGTATGGATCTGAGAAACCTTTATCAATAAAACTAATAAGTGTGTTCCGGGTAAATATTTTTGAGAATGAATTGCGGTTTTCTAGTTCCGGGGATGGTGGTGGAGCTGGAGTTAACTCTTGGCCACTTCTGTTTTCAAGTTGGAAGGATCTTAATTCTCAGTAAGGAGCTCAAGCGTTCTAGAAGCTTAGATTGTGGCATGCAGGAATTTTCATTGAGCTAGGAATGTTCTTTCCTGTCTTAAGAAAAAAGTAGTTTCTAATGAAAAGTTTAATTTGTTACTGTATAAACTGAATACCATCATGATTACAAATCCAGTGTCAAAACTTTATTGTCATGCTGGAATTAATAGCAAGATAGTGAAGTTGGCTGTAGTCTCCATTTCCTTCTACACTGTAATGCAGCAACAGCTAAAAAAATGATCCCAGGGTACTTACTTAGCTCTCCTCTCTCGGAGAGGAGCAGGTTCATGACTGAGAGGGCCTTTAGTGAGAGGATGTTTCAGTTCTTCAGTACACTTAAATCTTTGTGAATGGCATTTGTCTGGAAAAAAAAAAAAAAAAAAAAGCCTCTGAAAGCCAAATTAAAAATCCTATTAGTCAACTATGTTTAGGGGGTGAGATTTTCCTTTAACATTATGGGGACACTTGCTTTTTTTTTTCTTCCACTTGTCTTTCCTCTTTTTGACATTGTAACATTGGAATCCTAATACTATTAACTCTTCAGATGGTGCATTCAATAGTACTCACAGTATGCAATTTATTATTCTGCTAGGTTGAGTCAAGATGGACCTCTTAAAATTCCAGAAACAATCTCTTTTTTTTGCATGATTTTACTTTTCTCTTTTGCTGAGTAGTCACCAAGTGTAGAATAGTATTTGTGACTGTGCATCCTTGTGCATGTAATAGTAATGTAGATTTTATACTTTAAGAACCGATGTTGGAAAAGTGACCCACGAAGTGAAAGTCTGTCTCTGGACTCGGCTGGTGTGCAAGTGTGTTAATGTTGATAAGGGATCTTGCTAAGTTACTCTCATTCAGGTAACTCAGAAGAACAACTCAGTGTAATAGCTTTAACATCTCTGAGAATGTAATACCTTCACCTTTATATAATATGCAGTCATTTTTGGATAGAATATGGCAGTCTGGCTGAGAAAGTTTTAGCCCTACATCATCTAATTTGATGTAGTAGAAATAAATGCGTTTTTTAACCTTCTCTCATATAACCTTTGTGCAGCATCTTAGTATATCCTCAGGTATGGTGGTAGTTAGCAACCATAACAAGCTTATACATATAAATCTGGCCACTTACAGTGGAGTAGGAGTGTGAATATGGAATGAAGTTGCTGTTTTCAAAAAGCATGAAAATAGATTATCCTTTGGAAGAGTTCCTCAGAATTTTTATAGTGAGTCTCCCTGTGGAATGGGAGGACATAGCTATGACTTTCTCCATAGGCAGAGCTGATTCCCAGTGCCTTTCTGCCTACTTAGGTTATTAATTTCTAGGGATATCACTGGCTGCATCTTCGTTTGGGCCAGTGTTGCTCACTGAGAGGACTGACTGGCTGGTTTTAACGTAAAGAAAGTTTTATGGGAAGAATATGACTTAGATGCTGCTGAAAAGCCATCAGATCTTAAGAGGTCCAGGTGCTCAGGAGATTTCTTTTAGTTTTGCTGCTTGAACAGATTCATAATGTCCTAGGTGACAGTAAGTTCTTTACAGTGTAGTGTCCGAGCCTATACCGTCACCTTGTGCATTTGCTTTGAAGACTGCAAAAGCAAAGGGGGATGGGGCGGAAAGAAACAGTTTAAATAGTGAAATCTGAACATGTTTTCCAAGTGCCATTTCAAGCATCACTGCAACTTAACAGTGGAAATTGCTCTGCTTTCCTGCTCCCTCAGGAGTCCCCTGGTTTGATTTCCCAGCCTTCCTAGGCTTTCCCAGATCAGCAGGGCAGGCAGTGCATACCAGGGCCTGTCTGATGGAGTCTCCAGTGTGACAGCCAAAACTGCTGTGGCCCCTTGGCGTGGAGCGGCAACAAGGCTCCTTCACAAATCTAATTATAGCCTCTAAGCTGACGCAGTGGCATGGATTAGTGCAGGAGGAGGAGGAGAGGAGGACAGTCTTTGTCTGGAGGGCAGCAGGGGTCCTGGCTCTGCTCTGCTTTGGCTGAGGACTGGGGCCCAGGCACGCACCCATGTGTGCCGTGCAGGCCTGAGGCAGTCCACTGGGGCCAGGAGCTGTGTTTGGGGCCTGAGGAGGAGCTGCTGCCTGGGTCAGGGCTGTGGGTAGGTACCAGGGGACAGAGCATTGCTGGGCTGGCGGGAATGGGGCTGTAGGAACTGACGAGGGGAGGGGTGTTACTGGACCTTATTCTCACTAACAAGGAAGGACTTGTTAAGGAAGTAAAGGTTGGGGGCAGCGTGGTTGTAGTGACCACAAGATGGTGGAGTTCAAGATCTTGAGTGGAAGAAGCAAAGCGGAAAGTAGGATTGCTACCCTGGACTTTAGGAGAGCCAACTTTGATCTCTTCCGGGACCTACTTGGAGCCATACCCGTGGGCTAGGCTGTTAGAAGGTAAGGGGGCCTGTGAGAGCTGGTCAGCATTTTAACAGCTCTTCTTCCAAGCTCAGGATCAGTGCGTCCCTGTAAGCAAGAAATCAGGAAAGGGTGACAGGAGACCTGTGTGGATGAGCAAGGAGCTTGTGTACAACAAGCTTAAAGGGAAGAAGAAGGTCCATCAAATGTGAAAGAAGGGTCTGCCCACTTGGGAAGAATATAGAAATGTTGTCAGGGCCTGCAGGGATGCGACGAGGAAGGCTAAAGCCCACCTGGAATTGAATCTGGCAAAAGTGATAAAGGATAATAAAAAAGGCTTTTTTAAGTATGTTAACAGTAAAAGGAAGTCTAGGGAGAATGTGGGTCCCCTCCTAAGTGAGGGGGGTGTTCTGGTAACAGGGGATGCTGAGAAGGCAAAGATACTGAACACCTTCTTTGCTTCTGTCTTCAGTGGAAAAGCTCTCCCTCAGGAATCCCAGACCATGGAGGTTAGTGGGAGGGTCTGGGGAATGGGAGACTTCCTTTTAGTCAGGGAAGAGGTGGTCCGTGAGCACCTAGGCAACACCAATGTTGATAAATCCATGGGACCTGATGGGGTGCATCCACAGGTGCTGAGGGAACTGAAGAGGTGATTGTGAATTGCTCTATCATCTTTGAGAGGTCTTGGAAAATGAGGGAGGTGCCTGAAAACTGGAGGATAACCATTGTCACTCTGGTCTTCAAAAAGGGCAAGAAGGAAGATTGAGGTAATTACAGATCAGTCAGCCTCACCTCTGTCCCTGGAAAGGTGATGGAACAGCTTGTGCTGGGTGCCATCTCCAGACAACTGGAAGAAAAGGAGGTTATCAGGAGTAGTCAGCATGGGTTCACCAAGGGGAGGTCATGCTCGACCAACCTGGTAGCCTTCTATGATGTTGTCACTGGATGGATGGATGGATGGATGGATGGACGGATGGATGGATGAGGGGAGAGCAGTGGATGTAGTCTACCCTGGTTTCAGCAAGGCATTTGATACTGTCTCCCACGACATCCTTATAACAAAGCTGAGGAAGTGTGGGATAGATGAGTGGACAGTGAGGTGGGTTGAGAACTGGCTGACTGGCAGAGTGCAGAGGGTCATCGTTGGCAGTGCAGAGTCCGGTTGGAGACCTGCAACTAGCGGTGTTCCCCAGGGGTCGGTGCTGGATCCGGTCTTGTTCAACATCTTCATCATTGACCTTGTTGAGGGGATAGTGGCCACCCTCAGCAAGTTTGCTGATGATACGAAGTTGGGAGGATTGGCTGACACACCTGAACGCTGTGCTGCCATTCAGCAAGACCTGGACAGGCTGGAGAGCTGGGCGGTAAGAAACCAGATGAGGTTCAACAAAAGCAAGTGTAGAGTCTTGCACCTATGGAGGAATAATTGCATGCACCAGTACAGGTTGGGGGATGACCTGCTGGAGAGGAGCTCTGCAGAGAGGGACCTGGGTGTCCTGGTGGACGATAGGTTGGCCATGAGCCAGCAGTGTGCCCTCATGGCCAAATAGGCTAGTGGCATTCTGGGGTGCATTAAAAAGAGCGTGGCCAGCAGGTTGAGGGAGGTGATCCTCTCCCTCTACTCTGCCTTGGTAAGGCCTCAGCTGGAGTACTGTGTTCAGTTCTGGGCTCCCTAGTTCAAAAAGGACAGGGATCTCTTGGAAAGAGTCCAGCGGAGGGCCACAAAGATGGTGAAGGGCCTGGAGTATCTCCCCTATGAAGAAAGGCTAAGTGAACTGGGTCTGTTTAGCCTTGTGAAAAGAAGATTGAGAGGGGACCTGATCCAGGTCTATAAATATCTAAGGTGTGGGGGGCAAAGTGGCGAGGCCAGACTCTTTTCAGCAGTGTGTGGAGACAGGACAAGGGGAAACGGCCAGAAACTGGAGCATAGGAAGTTCTGCACGAATGTGCACAAGAACTTCCTTACGGTGAGGGTGACGGAGCACTGGAACAGGCTGCCCAGGGGGGTTGTGGAGTCTCCTTCTCTGCAGATATTCAAGACCCGCCTGGACGCCTACCTGTGTGACCTGCTGTAGGGAACCTGCTTTGGCAGGGGGGTTGGACTCGATGATCTCTGGAGGTCCCTTCCAACACCTATGATTCCATGATTCTGTAATTTTGTGAATGGAACTCTAGAGTTCTCCAGCCCTGCAGCTGGTGATCGAACGTGGGGAATGCATGTGGTTGGGGTGCACCTTGGTTGGCTTTCTGAGGCTTTTTTGCTGTGTGGAAACAGGAGAAGCCATGCTGCATTGTCTTGATTGTGTCTGATTAAAATTTTGCAGTAGGATTGCTGAAGTGGAGTGGACAGGTGCAGAAGAGAAGAGTTAACTCTGAGACAACTCTTGTTGTCTCTTTGCCCATTTGCCTCCTGTTTCTAACAGACCCAGTGTCTCTGAGCTCCTTGTCACTGAGCAGAACCACCCATCACACAGTGAGGCTGCACACTGAGGCTGGTTCGTGGCTGCTGTTTCAGAATCTAAGAGGTCTGCAGCCCATCTTCTTGGACTGCTCTCTTCATCCCAGTGTGCAAGTGCTGATCATCAGGACAAGCAGAGGAGCAGTTAGTCTGTTGGGGAAGCCTGGAGTGTTCTTTTACTGATGTGAAAATGAAATCTAATGGAAAAAATTTCCCTGGCTGTGTCTTGTCATCTATGGGCACAGCTCAAGTCGAGGTCACATAGGGATGCACAGGATTTTTATGGTACAGTGCAGGAGGAAATTAGTGTGCATGTGTACGGCGTGAGACCAGGGTAGTTGTTTTTTTTTTCTGCCTGTACATCTAAAGAGGGAGGGTTATGAGGTTTCTTTTCAGGTAGGAGAAGTGATTGTGAGCAACACTGGAAAAAAGAAAAATGTTAACACACTTCTGCAGTTTTGGGGAAGAGAGCTGTTAAATGATTAATTTGGCAGAGGGGGATTTTGGTATTGCTGCCAGGACTGTCACTGCTTCCTGCTCTTCAAGAACATATGCTGTGAAGGTGGGGTGCCAGAGCAGGGGCTCAGGGTGTGTTTCTGTCTCTATCTGCTTAGTGGTGACCAGACAGCTCCATTAGAAAAATCATTAATCTCGTGAGGCTAATGGAGCTTCCCTCCAGCATGAATTGCTCAGTCAGGAACTGCCCGTTGCATTTGTGAGGAATGATCCCTGCAGAGTTAGGGTCAACTTCTTTGGTTTCTTGTTGTTTTATAATAAGGTGTGATAATGTGTGGTAGAGGTCAGCACGTAAAAACACATCACACATTTCTGTTAACCCCACTGAACTTCAAGTGAAGCTGTAAAATATTGAACTTTCTTTAATCACTTGGAGAACATATGTGATATTCAGTGTGTCTCCTTCTTCAGCGAATGCTGTTACATATCAAAGACATATTTCTGTTCTTTGAGGCTGCTTAAAGCTGCTATAAAGGGAAGTTTATACTGCTCTTACACCATTATTACAACCTAGCTTTGCTTTCCAGCAAAAGGAGGGTAAATCAAATATAAAAAATGCAGACAGCTGAGAAGTCACTTAACGGAAAAAGGCATATTCACCACTCCAGATTTAAAAATGGCGATGTAGTCACGACTTGCAAAGTGGATACAGTATCATTATTGATTGTGAGATTCTCCACAAATACCTTGCATCACGATCTGTACCTTGGTTTGTGCACAAGTGTGCAAATGGATTCAATTAGTAAACTACTCAGTCATGTAAAGGGGTGATGATAACCCTTGCTGCTGCTTTTTAATACAGTTTTTAGCAGTAGGAGTAATTACAAATATTAGTTACAGCTTTTTTTTTTTTTTTTTTTTTTTTTTTTACTATATTTTGTCATCCACGGTAACCAATGTGGCCTTGGAAAGTCATGAATGTGGGTTCTAATTTGGTCTCTTTGTACTCGAACAGATGTTTCAACTGCAGGTTTTTTAGTTTTATTTTTGCCAGTCTGACTCTCTTGTAAAAGTTAGTGGTAATTAGGGTGACTAAAGGTTGAAATCTGAAGGGGTAGTGTGAGGTGGGATAGAGGAGGAATAATATATTGAAGACTTGTGTTGTTATTCCAGTGAGGTGATTCTGTTTCCAGGCTTGCTTGGAAAGCAGCTTTTATTTTGCTATGAAGTTGCTTAACTCAGCTTTCAAGTCTAATGATGTTAAATTGGGTGCATATCTTGGCACATTGTATTTCTGCAAAATAAGCCTCAAAGTCTGCAACAATGTTATCCACTGAACAATATGAGCCCTACTCCAGGAATCTCAGAAATTGGAGTTTTCAGATAACTTTCAAACTTCCAATTCTAACGAGTTTTGAATGTTTTAAGGTTGCCATATGTTTGTTCAGTATAAGGCTTGTCTGTATTCCTCAGGCATCTAGATCATGGGAAACAGCATTACCATTAATAGATTAAGTAGGATTTGGGGGTTTTGATCAGCATAAATTTACTGATGTCTTGAGTGTGTTTGTACTCAGACTGGTTCCTCATCCAGACCAGCAGCTCAGACTGGCAACTTGTCTGCAGCCACCATTGCTGTCCTGGAGCAGTGCATAGTAAGTTGGCTGTAGTGGTTGATGATTTGGCAGAAGTATTGTCAGACTGATGTTTTCACATTTACTGCATTCTCTTTTTGTGAAGCGTCGGTCATAGTTGGCGCCTGAATTTTTTGAATGGCATCAGGTTACTGAGAGGAGTGGAGAAATCAAGCACTCTGTTTTCAGGATTCAGACATACTACTCTGTTTATGTGTGTGACAGAGGATGGGTGGACATGCGGAGAATTCCATGATCCTGTAAGTACAGCACTATGTGCAGGATAGCAAAGGGATCTGTCTTCTCCAAGCACAGCTGCTGGATCCTTCTTCACCAGGGCTGTAGGAGGAAGAGCACCCCTCTGTCTGGATGACCCAGATACTCATCCAAAAAAGATGATGTGAGGAAAAAGCTGTCGTTCTTACCCATTCTTACTTCTATGGCCATCAGCTGGATTTTAGTCTTGCCGAACCACCATGTTTTTACCTGCACTGTTCTGTAGCAGGGAGAGCTGAAGCTGGAGCCCAGCTCCTCCTGACAGAATGAAGTTGCAAGAGATGAAGCAGGATGAGCAGCTTTAGCAGAATTGCCAGTTGCTTTCAGCCCACTCCCTGCAGCTGCCCTCTGCCCTCAGGGATGGAAGTGGTGGTCCTACCTTCCTCAGGAAGAGCCCCTCTACTTCAGTTTAGAGTGTCTACACAAAATGTTGAAGAAACTGGGCCCAGATTAATATGTGCATAGGCAGGAGGAGCTGGTAGTTCAAGAAGCTACAGTAATAAACCTGTCTTTTGCCAGCGGAGAAATCGTAAATGGGTAAGTGTTTCAAATTGTCCTGCTTCTTGTTGTAATGCTGCTATGGCCACAGTTATCCATTAGAGACAAAAAGAGGATATAACTTGAAATCGAACAATTAACTTCTCCACCTGAAATCTGAGCTACACCTGGGAGATAAGGAAGGAAAGATTAACCCAGAAGGTTGTGCAACTGTAACTATCTTATGCCTCAGGTTTCTAACATGTTAGGGCAGCTGAGACTGCATGCCCAAATTTATGAGTGCTCTAACCTGCCAAGACTTAGGTCTAATGTCTATTTCAATCTGAAAATAGTTATTACGACAGTAAAAATCCCTTTTTAAAAGTAGTGCCATGTATTTCTTAGTGATTTACAGTTGCATAGCTATCTCCAAATACCATATCCAATGGAAGTACTATACATGTTTACTGTATGTAGTCTAGAAGGAGTCCTGCAGAAGTGGTTTTCCTATTTGTGTCTTTTTCTTCTCTAGCGCAGCATTTTTTTCCTTTCAAATCTCTTTTGCCTGTCTGAGATCAAGATTCCTTCAGGAACACTTTCTGCAGAAAAAAAAAAACACCAAACTCATTCAATTATTTATTAATGTGAGATATATTGTGATTTTTTTCAATAGTGCTGCACTCATCCTTTGACTCAGTTGTGGCTAAGCTGGATTAAGTGAGTCTCGGATGCTGTGTGGTGTGGTCAGAATTTATTTGAAAGATCATTTGAGAAGCTTGGTTGTAGTGAGAATAAACTTGGGCACAAATCTGGAATAGTTGACAAATGCAAGCTCTTAAACAGATGAGCAAAAAGACTTCATGTGGAGCCTCTTGAGTTACTTTTAGTTTTTATTCTAGTGACTTCTCTGACTTGAAGGACTGTATCATTGGTTATAGAGATCTGTGTTATTGTTTTAAATATTTGTTTAATTGAATACCATTCCTGCAACATGTCTGATTTAGCCATTCCTTTCTGTGAACAATTTTCCCACGCCAGATGCAGCTGAGGTTTCATCGCTCTCAGTGTTTGTAAACCACCACTGCAGGTATGTTTTCAACAGAGGTTTAGAAAAAGCTTTCAGGTAGAAAAGTCTTAGGTTAGGCCGCAACTCTGTCATTCTGTATAAATTCCCTTGCTGATCTTTTGATTGGTATTACTTTTGATATTCCTTTTATTAGTTCCTGCTGAACCAAAAACATTTATTTCATTGTATTTGGGAGGAAAAGATGTGATGTGAAACTTGAGGAGGTGTCAGAATAACTGTGAAAAGCCAGAATTTTTCTGTTGCTATGGCAGATGTAGTTGGAGAATTGAGTTATAGTACTAATGAAGAAGTACAAGAAATGGGAAACAGAGCTGTGTTCAGTCCTTGTTGTGACACTGTGGATCTTGCAATGTCAGGACAGCTTCAGACAGGGAAGAGCAGTTACTTATTCCCTAAAGAAAACAGAAGCTGTTACTGACCAGTTTGCACCAGTTCCAGATTAGGAATAAGTGGGTAGGGGTTACTAGTGCCGCATCCTCAGTGTGTCAGTATAGCTTCTAAGTTTCACAAGAATGTACCATCCAGCTTCCCAGAGTGGAGAATCGTGAAAATTTGAGCACAAGTTAAAATACTTGACAAGACATTTAAAAATGAATTATTGCCATCCACCACCTTCAAGTTTTCAAAGTGCCTGGCAAGTATGGAGACATGCAGTTTCAGAGCGAGATAAAAAATGCCCATTTGAAAGAAAAACATACACTGGGGTTCGTTTTCATGCTTGGAAATACAGAATTACTATATGGTGAAGCCAGCTTGATTTTTATGGAGGTCATTATGCTGATTTTGAAATTTATAGGCTGGAGAAGACTCACCTGGCAACATAGGCTTTGTTGGAGTGAATAGGGTGAGGTGAACTGGATCAGAGGGAGCAAAGAGAAATGAGGGATTTCTTTCTGAGGAGAGCATTTTGTCTGATGATCTTGTCTGTGTATGTCTGAAATGTCTTGTGGATTCTGATGGAATGAAACATATTTCTGTTGATAGTTACTTGTAAATTCATAAACAGTAGAACAACCTACTGGGTGTTGGAGATTAGGAATAAATCTGTTGTTCTCTCACCTTCCCTTAAAGTAGACAGTGCTGTACACTACTATGAGATGTTAGAGTGGGCAGCCCACCTTCTCAATTCGCAAAGGTAGAATCGGAAAAAAATAATGGGTGTATGTGTCACTACCTCGTTCTGCAACGTGTGTTTCCTTCTGAGGCTTTATAAACAAGGGGTGGTGAGCTGGAGACCAGGTGCAGTGGATGCAGAAGATGAAGAACCTCAGAGGTTTCTGTACCTCTGTGGACAGTGATGAGAAGACCATGAGGAAGGAGGAAGCTGGTTCTCTCTGGGACTGGTGGGAGATGGAGCAGAGGGGAGGAGCAGGCAAAGATGGTGTCACTGGAGACTGATGGGCTTGATGCCAGGGCCTTATAAAGAGGGACTGTTTGACAGTGGGTTAAGGATCTTAAACAGGAGGCTTTTAAAAAAAAAAAAAAAAAAAGACAGTATTTTCTTCCTTTCCCTTCCTTTAATCCTTCCAAGCTTGCTCATTTCTTGAGAAAATAAGATTTGCCAAATTTGTAAGCAGTACAGTTATTTGCGCCCATGAAGACTTCTTTTATTTTCCTATTTGTAAAGCAAGAGAGTACATTTGTGCACACTCTCTTTGTCATCCACTCGCTGAAAATGTATAGAGTTATCCTTAGTCCATCTTGTGTGTACACAATACAAATGGCTTAAATGTCTCTGCTGTGACCTGAAAAAAACAAAATGTCATTTTCAGTAAGCTGCTTACCTAACTAGATGCTATGCTGTTGAAGAATGTGCTGATGAATCCTTAACAGTGAAGCTTCTCAAGGGTGAGGACAGATTGCTGCTGGGCTACTTGTTCTGATTTTCAGCTGTTTCCCCATTTAAACATGGCATCAAGTCACTTGTTCTACCGCGTCTCCTCCGATTGCAAGTGTTGTCACTGACGCAGCATTCTATGAGGGAAAGAGGCAAATTCTGGACGAGTTCTGTTTTATTTAATCATGCATACATCAGTCAACGCACACATCCACACATGGTGTGTGGGTTAGAGTTTTTTAGCCATACTGTGTTGATTATTCCTAGCTTGCATATAATGTGGTATTTTTGCATGCAGATACATGGAAATTTCACAGTTGTTGGAAAATTCTGCCCTGAGGCCTAACGTGAATTCACCCTGCAAATTATCTTTCACCAAATAAATTTTGAAAGCATTATAAAGATGAGGCATTAATTAATTCTTAACTGAGGTCTTCAATCTAGTATAATTAAGTAGACTGATAGATTAATTTACTACATGTTTAGTATCATAGAGTCATAGAATCACTAAGGTTGGAAAAGACCTGAGATCATCTAGTCCAACCACCAACCCATCCCCACCATGCCCACTAACCACATTGCTCAGAGCCACATCCACACGTTTCTTGAACATCTCCAGGGATGATGACTCCACCACTTCCCTGGGCAACCTGTTCCAGTGCCTCATCGGTCTTTCTGAGAAGAAGTATTTCCTAATATCCAACCCGAACCTCCCATGGCACAACTTAAAAAAAAAAAAAAAAAGGCATAAAAAAAATTCAGAACCGAGAACTGGGACCCAAGTCATTTGGTCCACAAGAGCAGTGCTGTGTGAGTTCTCTAGCTGCTAGGTTAAACCATCTCCCTAGTAATTTTTGCCAGCTCCTAGATATATTTTTACTGAGTTATTAAGTGACTGCAGTTCCATCTTAAATTATTGCAACTTTCCATCTGACCCTGCAAGTAGATTTGCAAAGTGAGCCTTGTATGACTGCCAGAATGAAGACACAGGCTACGCATTTGGAGGGGTAGGGACAGCTCACTGCAACTAAGCCTGGGAAGGAGAACACTGGGCAGGGCTGTGGGTTGGAGAGAGGAAAGAAAGCAAAGGCTGCGGCAGGTGCATGTGGCAACAGGTGAGGGCCATCTCTGCTGCCTCCATGCAAAGAGATGGCAGAGCTGCCCTCCCTCTGTGAGAGATGAGGGCATGAAAGTGGCCTGTGAGGAGCTTCTGTAGTGCAGGGATCAGGAGCTGGGTAAATAGGTCTTGTTCATTACTTCATGTTTATTGAGTTGTTAACAGCTTGCTTAATTAAGAAAGTCTTCTAATAATAGTAGTGTGTTTTCAGTATGTTTTAACTAGGAAGGATAATAGCTTAGTAATAGCTTAGCTCTGGTAAGATAGAAGGATTCACAGAGCCCAACTTTCTTTAGTCTTTTTTTGCCCTCATCAAAAGGGTTGAGCACATCAAGTAGGTGAAAGTGAAAATTCTTTATTTCTGATTCCTACTCATGGGTTTCTGGTGTTGCATGAGATTGCCAGCTGCTTGCTCTCCGAGCTGATCACCTGCAGCTTGTGTATTAAATACACAGTGTTGGATATTGGGATCAGCCTTTGGCTAATCCAGCTGTCAAAAGACAAGGGGATGTGTGCCGCAGGGCTCAGCTGTCTGCGGTCAGAGGAGAGTTTTCTCATATACCAGGCTGATAAGTTTTCATCATTGATTCATCCCATTCCAACGAAATCTGTCACAGGGGATTTTCCTGAAAGAATTTAAAAAATGCTAATATTCCAGCAGAGTATGCTCTAACAAGCAGATGGGTTATGTGCTGCTGCTAATGGAGGAAAGCAGTCTTTACATGAAAACCCCTGGTATGATTTTGAGTGTTTCCAGTAGTAATTTGAATTCATATATGTCATCTCAGTGCAGAGCTGGCAAGCTAACATTAAAATTGTTACTGAGATTATTATTATTTTTTTTACTCTTAAGAGAGTCATCTTTTACATCACTTTTCTAATGCTGGCTGGCTGGCAGAATAGAGTGACTTTTTAAATCTCATCTTAGGAGCACTTGGTCAGTTATGACATCAAAGCATTTGCATTCAGTTATTGTGAAACACCTAATATTAATGCTTTCAACAGATTTTGTCCTAAATAAAGTTCTCTTCAGGCTTTCTCTCTGTTCGGGGAGTACATGTGAAAGAGAAGTACTGTTGTTGTTTTTTTTTTTTTGAAGCTCAGAAAAAAGCTGAAGTTCCAAAAGGCATTGCCTTAGAGTACATAGCAAGTTGATATTTACCATTAGTTTTTCAGGTATATTTTTCACCATAAAGAAGCATTTTGCACATTTTCAGTTCAATCTCTATTTAAGTGAGGGTATAGTCTGTGTGCCTTAGCTAGGAAGATGCACTGCTTTTTGCTTTTGAGAGGGGATTTAGGCAGTCCCTGGTATGGCTCACCCAAACAAAGCCTAAGCTTACCATTCTTCTTTGAAAAGGACATTTAAGATTTTCCTATGTAGATGACGTGAATGCTAACATAGACGGTACTAGGGGGGGAAAAAAGACATTTATTTGCATTAACTGTATTGCTGATGAATGACGGACAGTGATACGTTTACTTCAGAATATATTACGGGAGTCTTAAATTGTGTGTGTCCAGGTCCTTTAATATGAGATTGTTGAATGAAAATTTTCAGAGCCTTTCATATGGAATATGGTGACATTGCTATTTCTTGTTATTTGAGAACTCTGTGGGTAACTGTAACTTCATGGTGGTTTTCAGTGTCTGCTTTTTCCTCTGGAATACTAAAAAAAAAATCTGATGTTTTTTTTCCCATAAACTAAGTGATTTGATAGTTTGTTCGCTGTGTTTTCTTATGTACCCGCTTAACTTCATGATAGGTTGCTCTACTAGTGTCTTTTAATCCATGGAGCACAAGAGTTGTTAACTGAAAAAAAAAAAAAAAAAAGCAGAAGAACAACCACACAGTTTTGAGATCCCTAAGACTGAGTTCTTGTGTGGCTGACATAGGGCAGGTAACTGGCAATTGTAAGAACATTTGTGAGGTTTGTTTTCCCTGGGACCAACAGCTGTGGCATGACTGGGTTGGTTTGACTGTGAAACAGTCAGAGGGTACCTTGTGAGCCATAACATTCAGTGCATGCAGTGGCTGCCTTTTGGTAGCATGTCCAGATGTGTTCCCTTCTCACTTCAAAATGCAGCTGAATTGAGTGCTTGAACATCAGGCACCTGTAGGTTGTGACTTTATCTTGGTGCTGAAGCCAATTCTGGAACTTGCAGGGAAGTCGTACCATCAAAACACATGGGCTATGCAGTAGTCTGCAGCCTTGGGACTAAAAATGTTCTGTAGAAACAAGAGTGAAGTGGCCGAACACCAAATAACATATTTTTTAAGAATCTTTAATATAATCGCTACTACAGTTTTACCTCAGAAAATTACTCTTGAACAGTATGCATCAGTTCTTTGCAGCTGTAGTTCATTTCTGACTGGAGCCACTGACTCATCCTTCTTATAAAAATAAAATTTAAATTTAAAAAAGGCATGTTAGTGTAAAGCCAGGTTTTATTTCTTGGTGCAGCTGGTAAGAGATGAACAATATAAAGCATTGCATTCAGATATGCTTGCATACAATGCCTATTTTTGGTTTCACTGGACATATAGGGAGTCCTAATTACAAGTGATTATTACTGATCAGAAGCAGTGCAGTGCATTCTACATTCAGACCTGCAGAATTAAAAAAAAAAAAAAAAAAGAAAGAAAAATCATACGATTTGTTCTGGGATCACAGAAGAACATTATGTCATTTTCATATCCTAAGGAAGTTTATTGTAGGAGTTGAAAGGAAGAAGAAAAATAAAAAGTAAACAAATAGGAGAGCAGAATTTGAGTTGCATTGCTTCCAGGAGGGTAACAGCCAGATTCCTTCATTCTGAGGGACTGATTACAGAATTACAGAATTGTAGGGGTTGGAAGGGACCTCCAGAGATCATCGAGTCCAACCCCCCTGCCAAAGCAGGTTCCCTACAGCAGGTCACACAGGTAGGCGTCCAGGCGGGTCTTGAATATCTCCAGAGAAGGAGACTCCACAACCCCCCCGGGCAGCCTGTTCCAGTGCTCCGTCACCCTCACCGTAAAGAAGTTCTTGCGCACATTCGTGCGGAACTTCCTATGCCCTAGCTTCATCCCATTTCCCCTTGTCCTGTCCCCACGCACTACTGAAAAGAGTCCGGCCTCACCACTATGGCCCCCACACCTCAGGTATTTATAAACCTGGATCAAATCCCCTCTCAGCCTTCTTTTCTCAAGGCTAAACAGACCCAGTTCACTTAGTCGTTCCTCACAGGGGAGATGCTCCAGGCCCTTCACCATCTTTGTGGCCCTCCGCTGGACTCTTTCCAAGAGATCCCCGTCCTTTTTATACTGGGGAGCCCAGGACTGGACACAGTACTCCAGACTGGACACAGTACTCCAGGATTTCCTTTCTGCAATGAGACAGGCTTCATTAAAAAATTAAAAATGAATGCGTTTGTGTGCATTCTCAAATGAACTGGGAAGAAGTTCAAGACCAAGTGCCTGGTCCTGCACTTTGGCCACAACAACCCCACGCAATACTACGGGCTTGGGGCAGAGTGGCTGGAAGACTGTGTGGAAGAAATGGACCTGGGCGTGTTGGCCCAGCAGCCAGCAGGAGCAAGGAAGTGATCATCCCTCTGTACTCAGCACTGGAAAGGCCATACCTGGAGTACTGCATTCAGTTTTGGGCCCCTCGCTACAAGAAAGACATTGAGGCCCTGGAGCATGTTCAGGGAAGGGCAGTGAAACTGGTGAGGGGTCTGGAGCACAACTCTTACGGGGAGCAGCTTAAAATAGCTGGGATTGTTCAGTCTGGAGAAGAAGAGGCTCAGGGGAGACCTTATTGCTCTCTGTTATTACCTAGAAAGAGGTTGTGGTGAGGTGGGGGGTTGATCTCTTCTCCCGCACAACTAGTGGTAGGTGAGAGGGAATGGCCTCAAATTGCACCAGGCGAGATTGAAAGTTTGGAAAAATTTCTTGTCTGAAAGAGTGGTCAGGCACTGGAATGGGCTGCCCAGGGAGGTGATGGATTTGCCATCCCTAGAGGTGTTCAGGAATGTTTAGTGGGGAAATACTGGTGATTGGTGGACAGTTGAACTGGATGATCTTAGAGGTCTTTTCCAACCTTGGTGATTCCATGATTCTGTGAACTGAAAATAAAAATTATGTGAATTTTTAAATTTTTACTTAATCAAATATTTTCTGACTTCATTATTTTTCCCACGCTTGCCCAGTTTAATTAGGTGTTCACTGTTGGTCAAAGAAGCTTATTTTTTCTCCCTTTTTTTTGTTCTCCTCATATCGAATCAGTATTGCTACTGTAATCTAAGCCACTAAGCTCTGTACCCTGTGAAATTCAGATTGTTTTAATGACTTCCAAACAGTAACTATAAAAGGACAGATTTATTCTGAAGAACAAGAAGGGAAAGGTAGGTTTATTGCTTAACTATTTGCACACTGCATGTCATTGATACAACTCTAACACACTCCCCATAACTGATAGAAATTGTTTTTCCCTCTGTATCATATCTTCACTACTTATTGGCGTTTTCCTTCTAGCAGTTTTTGCAAATGTATTGGTAGAAAGATACTGTCAGTGAAACACTTTTATTAATGCTTCCATTTATGCCAGAGGTTTTCTGCATTGTAGGTTCAGATGATCTCATTCTGTCACTCAGAATTAATACGGAGATGTTATATTAGAATATAAATGCTCTGCTTCCAGCATCTTCAGTTGCCTGCAACATATTCTGTTTTTCAGGCTTTTAGTCTTTTATTTCCAGTTCTCCTACCCATTTATGCTGAGGTTTGGAATCTGTATTCAAGTATCGCTCTGTTTATTGTTAGAAAAGCAGTTTCTTGAAGTGCAGGAAATACTAAATGTAATTAAATGATGTGAGTCCAGCAGAAAGCAGTGTTTATTATGCTTAGTAAATTAGTTTTTAGTCATGCTGCAGACTTCATCAAAAGCAGGTGTCTAGTTGATTCCACCCTGCAGGTATCCCATGAGTATTTTTAGACCATTGATGCAAAAAAAAAACATTATGATGTCCAAAAAAAAAAAAAAAAAATCCCTCAAAAGTATACGTGTCCACTGATACCAAAATGAAACAGAACTTAATAGTTCTTTTCCACTTGACTTGCCTCACATCACAACTCAGTCCAGTCTGTTCCTCCCCTTGCTTGGCTGCTCAGGAAGATGAAAGTGGTGGTGGATATTGTAGCACAGGAAATGCCGTCTGAAAATGATGTTAATGAGGCGAGAAATTATCTTATGAAGATCTTGAGAAGTTCCATGAGGTACAGTACTGACTTTACAAGTGCATCCCTTTTGTTCCTTCCCACTGACTGAATTCCTCCTACCGTATGCCAAATCCATAGCAAACCATTGCAGAAGCCCTCCTTCCCTAACTGTGGTCTCCTCACGATCCAAACATTGCTTGTGTTGTGCTAGTTTTCTAGTCTTGTGTTTCCTTTGTTCACAGTGCTAAAGTAATTGTAATCTCATAATAAGCTTTTTTGCTGAATTGATGCCTGAAAGTTATATTGAACTTGCCTAAATATGCATTTATAGTTTGCCTACCTGATATCAATAACATTAGAGTAAGCGGTGGAAAGGAGACCCTTCAATGCTCTGTTCAGCTGAACGATAGAATACTTCTTCCCCATACCTGAATATAAACTTGGGGTGCTTGGAATATGTAAGAACTGTCTGGAGCTGAGCACCATGTGGCTGAAGTGAAGAATCTTCACTTGTTCACAGAGAATATTTTGTCTTCACCACTCACTCTCTTAGTTTCATATCCTACCAAGGAAGAACATAGTGATGCTCTGCTCAGCTGTTTTCTCTTTTGTCACGTGTGGAAGAGGAGGCTTTTGTTTACAGAAACAATTACTTCTTTTTTTTTAGTGACAGTAACAATGCGACACTTCTTAGTGAAATTGCAGCTTCCCTGTAGAATTATTATTCTCCTTTTATAACCATGCATGCAGAGTTTGGAAAGGCAATTCATCATTGGGTTCATCAGATGTTCCTGAATGTACTCCAAAAAGCCATGTGGTCAAATTGGATCTGTTTTGAAGATACTGGGCTTATAATGAGCTTTGGTTTTTTTCTAGTGGCTGTCTGATAACCCACATTGGAAAAAGAGAGATGAATGAAAAAATGTAGAACTGCCTTTAGAGTGTAAATTGAGAGCTGGGAACGCTTTCTGTGCTTTGCGAATGATTTTGTAACTTAGATAAATTACTGTTTAAAAAACCACAATTAAATAAATGAACTACATAAGTACATTGGAAAAAAACCCTTTAAGAGTTGAGGTCCTATAATCTTTTGGTTCAGGCTGTGACTTTGAAGGATGGGATTTGTGTTGTCTTAAATCTAATCCAAATTTTAGTTTACAGTTTTCCCAGGCAGATCCAGAGGGAAAGACAGAATGAATTATCTTCAGGAGGTTTCTCTTTTATACCCAAGGTTGTTGGGAGAGTCTAGACAAATGGCCTGTGCTGGGCATGTGTTTGCTGAGATAGAAATAGGTGAATTCCATCCAGAAGGCTTATATAACACTGGGGAAGGAGAATGCTTCTTTCAGGAGTGTTGAGAGGCATTACAAAGCCCTTGGAAAAGGAAATGAAAGCTCTTAATATTACTTCTTGAGCAAAGGAAAGAAGCAGAGGGCCTTAGAACAGCTTTGCAGAAAGGCTGGGAATATATGCCCTGAGAGCTTACTGTTGGAATTACTAGTTATGTCACTCTTAGTAACCTGTATGAAGCAATATCATTAATCCTTTTTCCCATCTTCTATAAGCGCATAGTTATAGAATAACCTTACTGAAGCCCCAGCATACTGTTGTCATGTTCTGAAAGAGTCGCTGAAGCTCATTATTAGCTTGAGGTGTTAAAGCTCTGTACGTGTTTCGGGTACTCCAAAATTTGTGTTTGTCTGTCTTGGCCACTCAAAAAAAAGGAAAAAAAAGAAAAAAGGAAAAAAAAAAAGAAATCCTCTCCTCCAACATGAAAACAGCAGTAAAACCTACAGTAGCACAAACCTTGAAGAATATTGGTATTTCACTGCCTCAGGAATTTAAAGGAATGTTGGTTAGCTTTTCAAAACTGGCATGCATGTAGAACATCACTGAGTTCATTGTCACTTGAAGTTATTGTATTTCTATGCTGTCTGTGACTACTGCCCTGATAGTTTTTTGTTTTTGTTTTTTTATTATTATTATTTTTAATATTTTACTGCTTTACATCACCTTGCTGAACTTTTTGTATTAAACTCATACACTCTTCCTCTCTCTTTTCAGAAGAAATGACCTAGCCTGCAGGCCTCACTCCTGGCACGCAACCAAGTTTACAGAAAGTCAACCTGAGACAGCCACGTCACACCTTCCTTCATCCAATGCCTGCACTTCCTGGCACTCACGGTATCATGCAAGGTGAGTCTCTGCTGAAGTTATGTGCATTAAGCTCCGATGGAAAGGCAAGATTAGTGTGGGTCACGTTGAGTGCTTTTCAAGCCCTGAATGCAGTACTGCATTTTACTTCTTTATTATTTCCTGTCCTCTCAATGCTTGAAGAAGGAACACTGGAAGCTTTACACATGGATATTTTCAGAAACAATATGTGATAAGTGCATGTGACTGAAAGGTAAGAAACTAGTTTTAAAGGCAGTCAAAAAAGTTGTGTTTGTAGCTCTGCATTTCGTTTCCGTGTGCAGTGCAAAGTCCTTTCTAAGCAAAAAGAAGTCCTTTCTAAACCTTTCTAAGCAAAAAGAAGCCATCGAAATTAAC
The DNA here is from genome assembly GCA_030625065.1 of Alectoris magna. Classification (NCBI taxonomy): domain Eukaryota; kingdom Metazoa; phylum Chordata; class Aves; order Galliformes; family Phasianidae; genus Alectoris; species Alectoris magna. The sequence continues at coordinate 71,786,009 of CM060560.1, forward strand.
ATACTTGAAATGAAATAGCAAAGGGAGGGCAAACAGAAAAATACTGTTATAAAATACTAGAAAGCCTTTTTCTGAAGGGAGGATACAGAGTATTTTCCTGTTGGACTTTAAAGTATTACCGGTTTTATTAGTTAAATTATCTTTCTGTAATCTGATCCTTCCTATGGCTGTTCGTACTTGTGGAGAGAGATAAACACTGAAAGTTGTTGCGGCTATTGTTTAAAGCACCTTAATATTTGTTAGGTCTCATTCAGCACTTTGGAAGAAAGGCTGACACTTGGGCAGTTCTAGTTGTGAAATTTGAAATAACGCCTGCTTGCATATGGTTGCAGGTTCTTGTGTGATTTCTGTGTGTAGGTAACATTCTTCAGTATTTTCAAAAGGCTTTTTTTTTCATTTGTTTTGTTGCCTTTTTCTTCAGTCTGTTCACAGTTGAGCCATAGTTATGCTGGGCATTAAAGAAAATCAGTCTTACAGTCTATTTGTAAAGTAGACTTGTGTTTTCTCTACTTATTAATTGTATATTCTCTTTAAAACAGAATGGAAGAAACTCATAATTTAAGATTTTATTTTATGCAGTTATTAAAATCTTTTTTACATTGTTGGAGTTCTTTTGAAGTTCCTTGATGTTTTAAAGGTGACTTGCTATCTGCCATTACATAAAATGTGAAAGTTAACATTTAGAAAGAAACAGTTTTCAAAATGCATTTCATAGCACTTCCTTAGCAGAATTTTTAGCAAGTTATATATTTCTCCAATCCTTGATTATAATTGGTTCTGTTTTACATTTATTCATAGAGTTTGTATTTAAGGTTTCTGTAAATGGTCTGAATTAGAGTTATAGAATTGCAGATAGTAAGATTTCTTGTACAAGAAACAAAATTCAGAAATTCCCAAAATCCTTAGAGTCCTGAGTTGCAATGCTAACTTAAGAATATTTCTACTTTCAGCCTACTGAATCTTTTGACTGAGATGTAAATTGATACATGCTTCCTGTGTTTCTTCATGGTTGTCCTTGTACCTTGTGAAAATAACATACTACGAGACACACCTCTGAAAGTGTGATTTGATAGGAGCTGGCAATATTTGAAGTATCTATTTGTTTTTAATTTGGTTTGTGTGCAGTTTTCAGCATGTTTCAGCCTGAATGAAAAGGGGGAGGGGACTGCTGCAATTCCTTCCTCTTGAAATACATTGATTGAAAAATATCAGCAACTGCTGATAGACATCACTTTTAATAAAAAGGACAAATTCTGCTCTTTCAGATGCTAATAGAAGAGTTAGAGGCTTCAGCACAGTCTTAATACCAGGTTTCCAGGGTGTTGCTGTTCCTGAACCCACCGATCACTTGTGCTGCCCACTTGAAAGCCTGGCTTTTGAAAGACTATTTACTTTGGAGACACCTGGTGTCCAAGACCATTTTCACGACAGAGCTGAATTTACATGGTGGCTTCTGGAATTCCAGTAGTTCCAGAGTGCCGGCCAAAGGATTTGGATATTTTGAGAATCCCAGCTGCAAAGCGGGTTTCCTTGGGCTTGCTAGTCTGAAAAAGAAAAGAAAGGAAAAGAAAAGAAAAGAAAAGAAAAGAAAAGAAAAGAAAAGAAAAGAAAAGAAAAGAAAAGAAAAGAAAAGAAAAGAAAAGAAAAGAAAAGAAAAGAAAAGAAAAGAAAAGAAAAGAAAGAAAAAGGCATCAAAGTGAGTGTGATTCACAGTATTCAGTGGTGTAAAGGGGCAGTATGTCAGGAAGTAAATACAGATAGCCTGAGGAGGACCTATTTCTAGCCAGAGGATCCAGATCCATCCTGGTGCTACTTCTGGAGATTCTTATGCTTCCTTGAGCTAAGCATCCGAGACTGATCTTCACAGCCTAAAATCTGTTATGAATGTAATACCCTGGTTCTCTCTGTAAGTGTGAGAACTAAACCACCTGTAAACCATGGAGAGCTCAAACAAGAGGAGAGATACCTGTTCTTTTCCCAGCAGGATATATCTGGATTTGAGAGGAGGGGAAGGGGCAGCTGATTCAAACAACCCTCTGAAAATTGTCATTGCTGCCTAGGTGGATGCTAGATTAAGGCATGGGTTCGTGCGTTTGGTTTTGGTTTGTTTCTTTTTTGGCCTGCTCAGTGAACTCAGGCCTTTAATAAGGTGCATGAAGCTAGAGAAGGAAAGAGCAGAAAAGACTTGTGTAAATAGGAGAGGGTGTAGTTCTGGAGCCCTCATGTCCACATCCACCATTCTGTGTGTATTTTCTATCATGTGACTTCTGTACAAAAGCTGTAAATGATCTTGGGAGTGCTGGGCTGAGTGTGGGAGCTTCAGTGGCAGGGCTAGTGGCTCAGATCTCGTAAGGCTTCAGTGCCTTAATTTCCCACTAAGAAATGCCTTCACAAAGTGGATGCAGACTTTTTTCCTAGCCCACCCTGAACTATGGCTGACAGCATTTTTCTGGGTGTCTCAAGTTGCTAAGAGTTTAGACCCCACATTTTCTTCCCTTAGGATATGCTATAAAAGAGGAACATATAATTACTTTTTTTTCATTCTGCCCAGGTGTGTAGCTGAAACCATTTATGTCCTTTACTTTGTTACAGCCTTAAAAGTGTGAGTGTAAGGCTAGTAAGCTTTGAGAAGGCTGCTTAAACTGACATTCTGAGGAAAATCTGAGGGTCATGTATACCTGATCTGTCCATGTGGCCTGAATGTTGTCTGATTCTCTGAGATGATAGGAGGACCCAGAAGTAGAAACTCATCCTCAGGTTAAAGATGGGCTTGTTGGCTGAAGTGGACAAAAAAGAAAAATTTGTAGATTATTCCTCACGTTTATTTCCCAGTCTTCAATAGATATGTTTGTGAATCCACTGAAAAAAACCTAAAATAAGAAATTAAGAGGAGGATAGTCTGGAATGCCACTAGAAATGGCTCTTGGACTGCCTTCTATGCCAGAGTATGTGGGAGGATTACCTCTCAAGTGAGGACCATGGGAGGCTGTGCTTCGCAATAACACATCATTAGAAACTTTGCTGTCCTTTCTATGAAGTTTTTGTTGCATTTATTAGGTTTCCATCAGGTGTTTTCTAGCAGACCTCTGAGCTCTTACACTGATTGCCTCTGCTTCGCGTTTGATATCAGCAGATCTGTAAACTGGACATAGAGGCAGAAGTGTCATCTTTATTTCAGTCAGTGCCGTGTGTCATCTTAGTGCTGAAAAGGGGGAAAACTGCAGTTCAAAACCACAGCAATTCATACCTATATCTAGCTCAAATTCTTCATTAACAACCGAGATCCTAATGACTGAGACACTTTTTGCATGAGCTATAGTATCTGCTTAAGAGATAAATTAAGACCTTTTCAAGTATCTAGTGAAATGCTTTGAAATACTGAAAACAAAAGAATGAAACAACAAATAAAAATACCAGATGAGGTCACTACTGGGTCATCTTGTCCAAAACTTGCTTTTAGAAAATAAATGCAAAGTATGCCTTCCCTTACTTCCTATAAGTTGTTTTTGATCATGTTGTGTAAAAAAAAAATTCCAAAGCTATAGTAATATAAAAACCCTGTAATTTCTATGTTAAAAATGAATCCCAAAGAACTGTTTAGTTGTGTTTTTGCAGTATATTTGACAAAGAAAAAAGACTTGTACCACTCTTCATACTTTTTTTATGTGGACTAATCTTATTTCGGTAGTAGTGTTCACAAATTTCTTTACTGCACAAGATTGAATAGATGCTTCCTTTGCTGTGCAAGATTTGATAGATGCTGCATATAATTATAGCTACAGGGAATTTGAACAGTTCTGGGATTTCTACTAAGGGGCTTGGCTTGCAAAGACAGGAATTTGAATTGATATATAAATCAGGGTGGCTGGCAGTGAAGTTCAGACAGGAAGATGTGAGAGTAATTGGAAAGATGGTTGTCTCAGCATTGGTGTGTTGGATTGACAGGAGGTGGGTGCTATGAAAAATAATAACGACAAGAAGTTGAAAAAAACAAAGCAAAGTTGATTGCAGTGAGGAAGAAAACACAAGCAGCAAGGTTTTGAAATAGTACCTAGACAAATGTGACAGAGAAAGTACAATGTCAAAGATGGCACTTCTGTACAAGAAGGAGTAACGGAGAGGTGATGGTAAGGATTTTTGAAGAAAGGTGATAGGTTTAGTTTTGTCCAAGCAGAAATTAAATTGCTTGAGATTCCTGACAATGGTGTGTAACTGGATGGAACTGAATGATGTTTTTGTAAGAACATCAAACTGAGAGTGGTTTGAAAGCACATTGGCAAGGTTCATGTGGAAGCTCAGAACTGAAATGGTGGAATTTGAGGCAAATGTTTTTAGTAAACCTTCATTTTGAAATGAAAATACTGTATGAACAGGCGGGTTTGGGGATAATCAAGACAAGGGATTAACTTTGTGTTTAGAGTGAGTGTATTGAAGGTGAACAGGAATGTGCACAAGGTTAGTAGTTGGAAGTATCAAGGTGCTTGGAAAACAAGATGCAAAATAAGTTGATGTTTGTCCTGAGAAAAAGAGAGCTAATGGATATGAAACTGGATTTGTCCAAAGTCAGCAAAATCATCAGTTTGCATAGGGAAAGGAGACCTTCGAAGGAGGTAAATATTACTTAGTGATACAGGTAGAAAGGAGCCATTGGTTGCTTTTTGAGATTTCAAGTTTTGGACTGGTGGCAGAATGTATAACTAAAGCCCTGACTTTGTGTCTGTACTCTCAGTTTTATTAGATTGTCCAAAGTAACTGCTATATAGATGGATTTCACCAGTATTAATAAAATTAGTGATCAAATATTTGTAATTGCATTGTGGAATTTTTTGACTGTTGTACTTATACTGTTTGTTTTCTACCACAGCTGTTCTTCTCATGACCTGTCAAACTCATGGGATCAGTCAAGTCTCCATCGTGCGTCTGACCAGTTCAGCTCTTTGGGCAGTATGGACAGCTGGGACCAAACTCCGCAAGTAGCCCAGTACGGAAGACTTTCTTCTGCAAGGTCTAATAGTAGCATTGACCATCTAGGGAGCCAAAATAAGCGGGATTCAGCCTACGGGTCTTTCTCCACAAGTTCTAGCACCCCTGACCATACTCTGTCCAATGCGGACACTTCTTCAACAGAGAATATGCTGTATAAAGTAGGCCACTGGGAGACATCTAAACATGGAAATAAGTCTGGACAGTTTTTGAATGATTACAGTGGGATAGAGGACAAAACCGGATATTTGCCAGCTCCCATCCAGTATGAGAATAACAGAAGTCCCAGAATAGAGGAACACCCTGATGTCAAGCTCTCTGGCTCTGGAAGATCCAGCTTTGGACCTGTCTGGTATGTTCCAGATAAAAGGAAGTCTTCCTCTCCTCCCCCACCACCTCCGCCTCTCCGTAGTGACAGCTTTGCTGCTACCAAAGGCCATGAGAAAGCCCAGGGCCCTGCATACTCAGAGAGTGCCAGCACACAGCACTTTACAGCCCTGAACCGATCTCAGACCAGGAATGACTGGAACTCAGAAACTGTGGAACAGCAACGACGGCCTTCCAGAGCATGTGACAGGAAGGTCAGTGGCTCAAATTATAAATCAGATCTCAGTTTGGAACATGCTTTTTCTGCAGTTGGTGAAAGGTACAATAGTAATGCAGGAACTGTGAGCAAGCTGCAGTCATCCTTGTCCACCACTGACGTTCGGTTTGCACAGCCTGCTTACAATTACCACCACCAGCACCAGTACAGTGATGAAAGCACTTTTTTTCACAACACAAGAATGTTAGCTGCGCCTAAGGATCAGCAGCCTTTTCTCTCCTACAGTGGTATTCAAGAGTTGCCTACTGATCATTTTCATGGATACAATCTGAACCACACCAGGCTGCTCAACGCTTGCTCTTCTTCAAGCAGTGCTGCTGAACAGAAGGCAGACAACACTGGACAGAGTCGCTATTATTGCGTGACAGCAAAACAGCCTGCTCAGGGAAGTTCAAAGCCACTGCAGCTCAAGGATGACAACTGGAAGCCTGCAGCGGGGTCTGATGTTTCTCTAGGACCTTATGAAAATCCTGCAGTTGTCACAATGGTCCAAAAACCAAAATGCTATCTACCTCAACAGTCAGTTGAATCTTCTCTGGAAGGGTGTGAGAACAGTAGTCATTACACAGTGGACAGAGAGGGGGATGTTAGTTTTGCTGTAGTAGAAGAGGTTAAAAAAATGAATCATGCTGAAAAGTCTGGGCAAAAGAAAAGCTTTGAGAGCGGCTTTGAGGAAGGTGAAACGAGGTACTGTCAACAGGAGTATGGAAAGGGCTGTGCCCTTACTGCTGAAAACAGGCCTGCTCAGAAAGACTTCAGGTGGGGAAAAGATGAGAGTAGCAAGATCTCTCCTCAGAGGACCCCAATGTTGCACTCTTTGGCTCAGGAAGGCAAAAAACACTCTGACAGCAGCCCGGAAGCTGTAACAGAGCGTCAGCCCCCATTTGACAATCACTTGTCTAAACAGGCACGAAGGAGCGACCGTTTTGCAACAACCCTGAGAAATGAGATCCAAATGAGAAGGGCAAAGCTGCAGAAAAGTAGAAGCACGGCTACTTTAATAGGGTCATCTGAAACAGAGGAGTGCAGCGAGAACGGGAAGCCAGATGCAGCAGAAAATGTGAACACCTCCCCAGATACGAACTTTACTAGCACCTACAAAGATCACCTGAAGGAAGCACAGGCCAGAGTTCTGCGGGCAACTTCCTTCAAGCGGCGGGACTTGGAGCCCAGCCCTGCTGAATATCCCCCCAGGTCACCAGAACGGAAAGCTGGTAGTTACAACTCTTCATTATTGGCTTTGGTTTCTGAAGATGTGTCTGGATTCCTTGAGGCTACGCAAGCTAAACCGAACCCTACAGGGAGTGGCACTCATCACGTTTCTCGCATTGGAGCCAGGAAGAGGTTCACAACAGAACAAAAACTGAAGTCTTACTCTGAACCGGAGAAGATGAATGAAGTAGGGATGTCAGAGGATGAGTGTCGTGCCCACTGCCATCCAGAAACATCTGAAGAAGCCTTGGGCTCATTTGCGGACAGGTGGAAATTTTTTGAAGAAACAAGTAAGCCTGCATGTAGAAAGCCTGCACAGAAACCAGCTCCCCACAGCCTAGCTGAGGGACTGCCTGAGAGGGCAGACAGGAAAGCTTGCGGTGGGCAGGAGGCAGACGAGTCCTGGCATGAGAGAAGAGGTTGGGCAGCCCCTGTTGGACTTGAAACTGCAAATGCTCCAAAAGGTAGCTTCCACCATGGCAGCAGCAGTAAGGCTGCTAATAGAACTGTGAAATCTGAACAACCACAGCGTCTGGGAACCTTTGCGGAGTATCAGGCATCATGGAAAGAGCAGCGGAAGCCCATCGAGGCACGGAGTTCAGGAAGGTACCATTCAGCAGATAACATCCTTGATGTCAGCCATGAACAGCATGAGAAACCCCAGTATACCCATGAGAGGTCTAGATCATCCCCTTCAACTGATTTCTACAAACAGGTATAAGCAGCTTTTGTATTATCTTTTACTGCCTATGAGAGGCACAGGGAGGTGAGGGGGGAGGGAGAGCAAGATAATTTTTGTGAAAATTTACAGTTTAGGAGTGCATGTAATATGATGTTAGCCTTTCCTCTGTAATAGAATAAATGTTACATGTAACTTTCATGAGATCATAGGTTGTGTAGCAAAGAACAATTGGATAAAGCAATTTCTTGTGTATTGTAGCCAACTGGAAGAAAAAAAGCTAGTTGATTTGATAATGTCCTGTATTTTACAGTAGAGATGTAAGAGGATCAAAGCAATCTTGCACTTGGAGCACTTCATTATTGTGGCTGCTTTCCCCCTTCCCCATCTTCATTCTTAAAGCTGTTCTCTGGAAGTACGAGGAAAAATATTCCAAGGGGAAATAATTTAATGCCTACATTTTTCCACTTTATTGATGGTCTGATCATTTTCTATGCATTTTCTCTTTTCTTCTAAACTTGCTTTGTGGAGACGCTACATTAGTCAGAACTTCAGCCTGCTAAAGTTCAGAGATCTAAAAAAAAAGTGTTAATGTTAAAGCTACAGTGCAGGAAAAAGAATGAAACTGCTCAGTGTTTTATTTTTTGTCAGCTTGCTTGATTTAAGAACTATAAATGTATTCCACAGAGAGATGCCAAGTATCTGTTCAACTTGCAAGTAAATATTAAGTTAATTTTTAACAGAGCAGGGCCAGGGAATGGCTGGCAGGTGGCAGGGGAAGTAAACAGAGAACCCTAGTCTCTTCAGTTCCGTGCTTAAAATACGTTGTTGAAAGCTGCTGCAAGATTGTCTGATATGTCTTGAATTGAAGTGTGTACAACCTGGGGTGAACTTTACCTTCTGCAAGAAAAAGGGAGGCATACTATGCTTCGCTTTTTTTCTCTCGTTGAAAACAGTGCATGCATTTATACATACACATAGCACGTGTGCGTGTAGAATGAGAATAGCTTAGAAAATATGTTGGTTTCTGAAGTTGTGGACTCCTTTTATGTGTTTTTTTTCTTCAGGTTTTGCAAAAGTTAATTTTGAACTTTGCAGGCAGGCTTTAACTGTGCAGATAATTTACAAGAGTAGAGATTCCAGCCCTGGAAATACTCACCTGGAAGTTATTTTGAAAATTAAATAAACTGAATTATTAAATAATTGCCCACCCAGCAGAAAATCATCATATAATCTATTCCATGTATGCATTTCTGGTTTATTAGTCAGTGCCTTTAAGTTCAGTATAGGCCTCCTGGGGCAAAATGCAGACACCTGTTTAGGCACCTGGAAAGCATGGCAATAAGTACATTGAAGATGCTTACAACAGACTGAAGTAAATAAAGGTGTTGTTTTGCATATATGATTCGGATGATTTCAGGGCTGATGTGCAATTAAATTTCCTGTAGGTTTGGTGTTTGTAATGCAAAGCTGTACTTCGGGTGCGGTTGTTTGAAGATAGTGAGATAACACGTTTCTGGAACAGCAATGCTGTATGTTGTAGTGACAAACTAAAGTACGCACTTGGGGGTTCAAAAGCCGGTGCATACTTGTCTGTTCTGAGATGTAAGCAAATCTTCTGTCAGTTCTTTGCTGTGTTTTTGTCTTTGCTAAGTGGACATTGCAGAGGCTTATAAATGTTAAACCCTTCAGTAGTTCAGCAAACTAAGCTAGAAACTCAAGTACAGCCAGGTCTGTAGTGCTGTGCAAGAGGTCACATAGCACACTGCTCCACTTAAAACCAAACAAGCTCGAGGCATGCTATGCTGTTGACTTCATGTATATTCAAACAGAGCAAAGCCACAAATAAGAGGTTCTATAATGACAGATTTTTCAGGAGTCTGTAACATGACGACTTGCTGTCTTACTTGTGCTATAAACCACTTTTAGGAAGTCCCAGTTGAAGTAAGGAGGCAAGCAGAGGATTTAAAGGAAGATGGGGAGCATATTTTCTCTAAAATTAACCATCTGGATGAAAAGAACAACTCCGCAAGGTAAGCGTTCCTTGATTTCTGGCTTAAAAGCATTTCTTGTGACTACTCCTCTGATCTGATATTTTCCTGACCCGAATTGGAAGGTTGGATGTTGCTGTGATGTGTTCAGAGCTTTTGCAATACTTCTTTACCTTTATTTCCCACATCTTTCCTACGTGTGTCATATAATTAATCTTGGAACTGATGTTTTGGGGGCTCCCTAGAGTGAGCTTGAAGAAATTGTCAAGTGTTGAGTACATTACAGTTCAGAGTCAGATGATTCTTATTAGTGTGCATGAACCGAACCGATTCAGATTTTTATGTTTTGTATTTATCAGTAACAGGTTTTTTGGCGGGGAGGTTGGGGAAATGCTTGAGATTTCCCAGAAGCCTTCCAGTATTGTATTTGGCAAAGACGGTGTGCTACTGGAACACAGTAGCACTGCAAATTGGACTTGACTGTTTTGTGCCTTTGCAGAACGCAATACGTGAACAGAAGCCCTCAGAAGTTGCTTTCCCATTTGAACAGCTCTGCTTCTCTGTTAATTCATGTTCTAATTAAACTGTAATTTTTTTAGACCTTCCTCAAATGTACGTCTGTCACATGCACAGCGGAGTTATAATCCTCGAGTTCTCGTGTGCGGCAGAGTGCCCTCGTTCTGGCCAGCAGCATGCTGGAGCTGCTGTAATGTAGCCAGTGATTTCAGCAGTGCTGATACTGCAGCTGCCCAGGGGTTGTGCGGCAGCGCAAGTGGGATTGTGCACGTACTGCAGTCACCGGCTTTTATATCTCATCTTTTGTAACAAGAAACACGTGTATTGGAAAAATTACTGCTTTCCTTAATTCTGTAAGTGATACAAATTTCTCGAGGGGAGAGAAAATTCTGAACTGCAGCAAACACTGAGGCTCTAGGCATGACCGTAAGAGCCTGTGAAAAGCAGTTTTTGTGTATTTTGTAAAGCGATATTTTGCATGCATATTGCCCAGCTGAAAAGCCCGCCTGCTATTTTTCTAATTCTTTGTAGCCCTTTGTACTTATTGTAGTGATTTCTTAATGAGGAGCACGTGAGGGTGTGAGCACACACGCATGCGGAGGGAGATGGGGAAGGAGGGAGGGTGAGGGGGAGAAGCAGCACAATGAGCCTAGAGCAGGCAGCATCTCTGTGCAAGTGAAACAGCTCCAACCAGCATTGCTGAACCAGTCACAAAAGCATGTGCATAATACACCTACGCCAGCATTTTAACAATGTTTGTGCAGCACAATTCTTGCTTTATAGTCGTGGAATCTATGAATATCACATGACTGGGCACCAGCTGCAGTAACTTGTTTTTTTTTGTGAGCCGAAGCCTATTTTGACATGCGATTTCAGATGTAGGGTTTGACCATTTCAGTGCCTTGCCTAATGGGGGGGTTTTGTAAAATGGTCTGTGACACAGTCTGTCCCTGACTACTTGTGCTATGCAAGAGGGTTACGAGTCTTCTGTATTTGAAACAAACATAAAAATGAAATCTCTCAATTGAACGTTTAACTCCTGTATTGTGACCTGGCACTGAATGATGATGTATGGCTGTACTATGGAAGAATATGTGTTTCTGTGCCATTTTCTTTTCTTTTTCTTTTTTTTCTGTGATAGAATCATAGAAAGACTTAGGTTGGAAGGGCCCTTAAAATCATCAAGCTCCAGCTCCTTGCTGTGGGCAGGGCTGCCAACCTCTAGAACAGGCCTGGCAGAAAGGACACAGATTAACAGCGAATGAATGGATTTTGTGATTTTTTTTGTGTGGTAGTTCTTTCTGGTGATGCTCTAAAAGCATTTAGTTCTCTACTTTTAAAAGCTAGAAATCTGCAGACAGCTAGCACATTGACCCAGTCTGTGATACATTCTTGAACATGAATATTAACCAAACCAGAAGTCTTCCTAATGGGCATATTTAATGCTTCTCTTGAATATTTTGGTTTGGATTATATTGCTTATGTCCCTCACTTTGTGCTGCTGAGGCCAGTGTACTACAGTTGCCTTTGTATTTCCAGAGACAGCGTGACTGTGCTGGACACGGGAGCAGCCCTTCAGTGTTTGTGTTATATGCACAGAGACCTAAGTTGGGAGACAGATTTGGAATTCATGGATACATTCTGTGGGTTAGAGACTGTCCAGCACTGCATGATGCCTCTGGCCTCCCTCCCCCTCAGGGCATTGGCAAAAAATGGATAATTTCATTTTGAAACGAACTCTGAAAGCATGCCGTTGCCGCCGCATTCCTGCTTATTTTCCAGAGCAGTACAAGTTGTTTTCATACATTAAATCTAGAATTAAAAAAAGGCTGGGGTATTGTAACATCAAATGGTTAAAGTGAAGATTAAGAAAAAATTAAAAATTGCTTTGTAAGCATTTCTTTTTCTCCGGGACCTTTTTACTGCTGGTTTGTTTTCCTACAGTGTTTTTCTACTGTTCATTTTCTTTCTTTTTTTTTCTTTTTTTAAGCATGCAATTGCAAAACATAAATTACAATTACTTCTGAAAGATTTTTTTTTCTTTTTTTCCTTTTCTTTTTTTCCCCTAATTGATGGTGATTTGTGAACTCCTTCCATATCTGGGCTGTATTTTTCCCCTCTGAGATTACTGAGTCCTTCCGAAGAAGTCAGATTGTTTCATCTCCCTTTTTGGAAAAGCTACAGCGTAATCTAATGAATTACAGTATTTAATAGCTTGTAGTATTATTTTTATAGGAACAGCCAGCAGTGGTCCGTAGCAGCTATTATTATCTCTCAAGCTAGAGCCAAATCACTCTTGTTATAAACTTACAGGTGTGCAGTCAGTCATCTGGTGTGAGCTGAACGTTTTTATGCCATAGCTTGATGCAATTTTAAGTATGTTCTTGAGGACTGCTTTGAAAGTAGAGCATGATTCTGCTCGTCTGTAAAAGAAAATGGATACTTTTATATTTTTAATGATGCTACTGTATTCTCTTGCAAACCAGTTATCAAAGTTTAGCTTCTTACACATAAATACTGTCCTCATTCTTTAAGCAGATCTCACTCTGTTGAATGACATAAGCTGCTTATACAACTGACTTCCCTGTAAGTCTCCAGAATTTCTAAACCAGCATAGTCCTTCAAAAGGGTAAGGATGGAAATGTGTAATCTGGCCTGTAGTCTGTGGCTGCCTGCAGAATGACATGGCAGACATAAAAGTCTGTCTGCATCAAAAGAGTAGTACTTAATGATTTAATTCTTAAGATTCTCACCTACTAGAGATATTCACAGCCATTGCTTATATTTACTTTCTAAAAACATTTGACTTGTATTCCTCTATTGTTGTTTCCAGATTGTCTGTAAAAATTAAATAATTTCAGAAACCGAGGAAGGGTTTCTGAGGTCACAGTTCACAGAAAGTCTTTCAACACTTAGTAGGTGGCAAGTAATGGAACATGTACATGTCAGGTACAGGACCAAAGCATGATTCAACTCTAATTAAACACTGTAAGAAGTTTCTTTTTGAGCTTGCGTGCCTCAGTAGTTGTTCCTGCCTGAACTTTTCAAGACAGAGGAACAGCTTTTGCCATACAAAAACAGAGTAGAAGTCATTTCTTGATGCCTAAGTGGACTAAGTGCCCAAGTTTAATATTCTAAAAAAGCAAGAATAAAATCTTTGACAAGACACCAATAAGAAATAAGAGCTGACGGAGAGGTTCCCTAGTTCAATACCATGTGCTTCATAAGGAATCTGATTTTTAAGGACAGTGCAAAAGAAAATTAGATGACTGTTAAAGTAATGCCTCCCATTTCTTGCCTGGGAAGCAATACAAAGAGCAGGATAACACTGTTTGATAGAGCAAATTCTCAGCTACGACACTAACTTTCAACATTGTCAGCACCGTTAGCTAATATGAGTGGATGAGCTGAGTGACACGCTCTTCAGTTGGTAGTGTGACAGCTGTGCATGGCTGTCTAGAGCATGGTTTGTCTTTCATTTCACTGTCACCACTGCTGAAATGCATGGCTCACCCCTCACTGTACTCACATCCACTCTGTAAATGTTCAACAATTGTCAATGAATGTCAATGGACACCATTTTTTCTACATGAAGGGTTCAGTGGCACGCCTTTGCTTCATATACATTTCCATTTCAGATGCTGTTTTATCAGACTGCCCCTCTGCTGTCATCTGCCTCTACTGCCATACTACCAACGTCTGCCTCTGACATTGTGCACTAGTATAATAAAATGAGAGGCATTATTTTCGGAGCAATCCTTGCACTATGCTTAGAAGGATCTTCAGTATGCAGGAATGTGAACAATCTCATGTCTTCTGACACAAGTGAGATGGAAAGAGATTTACAAAGCAATGATACTTCATTTATATGTGCTTATATATATGTGAAGCTTGTAGAACGTGTGTGTTTTGTGATAATTTTCTCTGAGCTTGTTCTGTATCTATTGTAGGGTTTGGGACCATATAGCTGTAAGGGCTGGCTAGCAGAAATAAAATCAACATGACACATTTGGACAACTGTAGTTCTCGTGTAATTTCATGTGGAAAAACAATGTAGGTTAGACCCCGGAAAATAAATTAGGCACTGCAAATGTTCTTAGAAACTATATCTCCACTAATTTTAAGTTTTAGGTTATTTTTTTTTTACCCCATTGTCAAAAAGTAGCAATATACAATAGTAATATCTACTTAACTGTGAACTTTAGTTACTGAAATGCAAGAAGACTTGAAGGGAGTTTCCTTTTTATATATAGCAAAAGGACCATTTACTTGAATAGTTAAGGAGAACTCTGCTTGCAGGCATTCTGTCAAATAAAGAATACAAACTTAAAATCTGTTCTACTGCCTATGCATTGCTAGAATCAAGTGGAATGGTGAATGAATCTCAGTCATTGGAGGGCTTATCAGGATATCACCAGAGGTGTAAAAGCAGAATATTTTCACCCTCCTACCTTTTAAGGAAAAAAAAAAATGTGTGGTATTGAATAACTGGTTCCTTAGACATCAGTGAAAAATTACCATGGTAAACATTTTGTGCATGGAAATAACCAGTCTCAATATTTTATGGTGCAGAAGATCAAAGTTCTCAGCTTTATGTGTTACCTACAGCTGCTGATATTTTTCACATGAACTCTTCTAAAGATCATAACTACTCTTTACTGGTTTGCTGAGTATGGAATTACCTAACATGTAGTAATTTATAGGAAAAAAGCATATATACGCAATTACTTTCTGATCTAATGTACAGTGTAATAACAGTTTCCGTATTTCATTCAAGAACTTGTGAAGCGTCTTCTTTTAAAAATCAGTTTGAAGTATAATGAGGACTTCAGTAAAGGTTTAAGTGATCTTTTTTGACAGAAATTGGTTTGAATTAAAGTGAGAAGACATGCTTTTCACACAGCCTGAACATACCTGTTTGATTGAAGTAATGCTTCAGATGTCTGAATCCCTGCCATTAAAGAAGTAAGATAAATAAATAAATACGCAGCTTTCTCCTACTCACAGGTTGTGTGCAGCTCTTTGGCATCATTTGGAGGAAGTGAAGGAGAGCCAAGATGCTTGTCCTCCTCACAGGCTTTTAGCTGCTAACAAGACTGTAAGAATGTGAGCTGCTGAAACCCTGTCTGTTTGTGCTAGCATTTCTTTAAGATACGGATAGGTAATGCATCTGACAGGCCACCTTTTTACCACTGATCTTATCATGTGTGTGATATGGTCTAATGAATGATCCAGTACTGTCTCGAGCTGTTTTAAAGTATGTATTTACCTAGTCCGTAAAAACAGTTCTGTGGTTCATGTGTGTTGAGATGACAAAGGAATGAGCAACCACCAGCGTGTATTCACGTATTAGATGTTCCCAGCCATCTTTTGTTTTCCTGAGTTACCTATAAATACTGATAATTGTTAGAGGTTTCCATTTCCGTGAACCGCTATGCCTTTCCAGTATACTAATGTATTTGACTGACTAATAATAGCTAAATAACTATCACATTTTAATGTACTATAATGTAAAAGCACTGGTGTATGAAAGAAGTTGATGGAAGTTGATTCTTAAAAGTCATGCTAAGACAGGCCAAATATTTGCCCATTCCAATTTCCTTTGTCTGACTGAACAGTAGCAGATGCTCAGATAAAATAAAAACAAGGCTGACATGGAACTATGCTTCTGGGGATCCTTGCCCAGCCTCTGGTGACCTGCATCTAAGAGATGCAATCGTAAGTATTTGTGATTAACAGCACTTGATGAATTTGTCTTTCAGAAAAGTATCTTACTGGTTTTGGACCCATGTTGACTTTTGACATCCATCAGTAGCTTTTTGTAATGATGTGAGGAAAAGCATCTCTTTTTGAAGGGAGGAGTGTGTCTGTCTCCTCTGTGAGAGATAATGTATGTTTTTTTCCCATCTTTATTGTCCCCCTCTGTATTTCCACAGCCTCCTTTTTTCCTTTGGGAACTGTGGGAGAACTGCAGCAACTCATGGTGCACTATGAGTTCATAAAGTAACAACCCCAGGCAACACTACAGGCTTGGGGCAGAGTGGCTGGAAGACTGTGTAGAGGAAATGGACCCGGGAGTTTTCGTTGATGCTCAGCTGAACAAGCGCCAGCAGTGTGCCCAGGTGGCCAAGAAGGCCAATGGCATCCTGCTTGTATCAGAAATACTGCTGCCAGCAGGGGCAGGGAAGTGATCATCCCTCTGTACTCAGCCATTATGAGGCTGCACCTCAAGTACTGTGTTCAGTTTTGGGCTCCTCACTGCAAGTAAGACATTGAGGCCCTGGAGCGTGTCCAGAGAAGGGCAGTAAAGCTTTGAGGGGTCTGGGGCACAATTATGGGCTTAGGGAACCGGGATTTTTTAATCTGGAAAAGGCTCAGGGGAGACCTTTATCACTTTCTACAACTACCTGAAGGGAGTTCGTGGTGACATGGTGGTTGACCTGTACTCCCATGTAACTAGCAATAGGATGAGAGGGAATGGCCTTATGAAGTTCAGCCAATGCAGTGTCGCACACCAAAGTCCTGGGCGTTACTTTGCATTTATTAAATCTGAATTTAATCTATTGTTTTATAGCTCATTCACTCAGTCATAGGAATTTCTCTTAGCAACACCTTTTTGCCTTCTTTTTCATTCATTTGATAAATCAGATAGATACTGAAATCTTCGTTGTTCACCATGGCAGTTAAATTTTTAGGAGCCTCTGATGATGAGAATCTTCTAGAAATCTGTGTAGTCTGTCATGCAGATTGCTGTTGTCCGTGGGTATAGGTAACCTTTCTATGAAGAGTAACATATGTAAGGCATAGCTTTTCTGTGCAGGCCCAAATAAGTAGTAGTCATCTTAACATACTAGTTAGTACATCTGCTGTATCTCTTAATACAATTTCTACTTCTTTGGTTAATTTAGGCGTTAAGTTTACAGATCTGGAATTCTCCAGGTTCATAATGAATATTTTTTTACTATTGTTCTCTTCCTCTTATTTTCCTTACCACCTTCATATTTTCTGTTCGCAAACGTCACTTTGCTCAAACAGCTGTCAAAGTATCATATGAATGGATACTTCTACATCACGGATACTGTTTCAAAAATTGCCTAATCTAGACCTGGTAACTCATGACTATCCACTTAATTGTGGACAGCATTGCTTGGTACCTTCTTAGCTGAAAATAATTCCTATGAGAGCTGTTCTTTGCGCACACAGATGTGAAGGGAGTCATGTATATTTTATCCTATGGGTTTATTTTCTTAGTAAGTATTCTTACTACTACTCATGTTTTTGAGTACTTTTTTTTTTTAAATCCTAGAACCTTTAAGAAATTGTAATGCAGTCTCTTGTTTTGCTAAAGCAGTTCTGATTTTTCATTATTTGGATGGGACTTCGTTTCTCTGGTGGATGCCATTTTAATTATTTTTTAATTCAACCTTTTGAGGGGAAGAGGGAAAGAGAGGGGAGAAAAAAAAGTGGTCTGCTTCTTTAGTAGGTATTATACATTTTCTCTGAGCTTCATGTATTGTATCTTCAGTCACATGTTATCTCTCAGCATGAGGCCATCTAGTTTGTTCCTTTTAAAAATATTCCTCTCTGTTATGTAGATGCCCTTTTCAAAACTAAATACCACAGTGTGGATTCTTACTCTTCCAAAAATTATTAATCTAAATACATATGGCCTCTGGCACAGGGTAGCTCTTCAGTGGCAAAGTTTTGAACCAGGTTCCTTTCAAGTCAGGAGCTGTATGCTGGACTGTCCCACTGTAGCAGTCTGTTCCTTCTGTCTGTTGTCCATTTTAAAACTTTCAGGGGCTTCTTGATTCTTGAATCACATCTGTGATTCTTCAAGAGTAGCCCAAATGTATTATTTTGTGATTGAGGATTGATTGTGGCTAAATGAGAGTGCTAAGGAAGATGCCTTCTGTCACTGTTATTTCTTAGTTCCAGTATTTTCCCTCCCACACTCTCTTGCAAGATGCGTCCATTCTTTCTTTTCATCTTACACAATGGGTTAGTCTTGCAATCCAGACAGCTTTCCATCCTTACAGGCTACTCCCATTGCCTTCCCATTAACTCTCCTAGCAGTGCTCAGCCCAGAGATGGTTAGATGCATGTCTTAGTATACTAGGACACCAGTCTGTGAGTCACAGCCACATGAATATGGGTCCCAATGAGATACATTCTGGAGTCCTGAGGAAATTAGCTGATGTAGTCACCAAGCCACAATTAGTGATATTTGAAAGGTCATGGCAATCAGGTGAAGTCCCTGGTGACCGGAAAAAAGACAACATCACACACATTTTTAAGAAGGGTAAAACCAATGACCCCGGGAACTACCAACCAGTCAGACTGACCTCTGTGCTAGGAAAGATCATGGAGCAGATCCTTCTGGAAGCTATGGCTTCACCAAGGGCAAATCACAGAATCACACAGAATCACAGAATGACCCGGGTTGGAAGGGACCTCAAGGATCATGTAGTTCCAACCCCCCTGCCAATCCTGCTTGATCAACCTGGTGGCCTTTTATGATGGTGTCACTGCATCGACAGATGAGGGAAGAGCCACTGATGTCATCTATCCTGCACTTCAGTAAGGCCTTTGACACGATGCCCCACAACATCCATCCAAATTTGGAAGATAAGGGCTTGATGAATAGAATGTTCAGTGGACGAAGAACTGGCTGCAGGATCGAGTCCAGAGAGTCGTGATCAATGGCTCCGTGTCTGGATGGAGATTGGTGACGAGTAATGTCCCCCAGGGGTCGGTGCTGGGACTGATACTCTTTAATATCTTCATCAGTGACATCGACAGTGGGGTCAAGTGCACCCCCAGCAAGTTTGCAGATGACACCAAGCTGTTGGGTACAGTCGACACACCAGAGGGAGGGGATGCCATCCAGAGGGTCCTAGAGAGGCTTGAGCAGAGGGCCCAGGAGAACCTCATGAGGTTCAACAGATCCAAGTGCAAGGTCTTGCACCTGGGTCAAGGCAACCCTCACTACCAATACAAGCTTGGAGATGAAAGGATTGAGTGCAGACCTGCTGAAGAAGACCTGGGAGTACAGGCGGATGGGAAACTGGACATGAGCCAGCAGTGTGCCTTCACAGCCCAGAAAGCCAACCATATCCTGGTCTGCATCAAAAGAAGCATGGCCAGCAGGATGAGGGAGGTGATCCTTCCCCTCTGCTGTGTGCTGGTGAGACCTCAACTGGAGTGCTGTGTCCAGATATGGAGTCCTCAGAACAGGAGAAACATGGACCTGTTGGAACACGTCCAGAAAAATGATCCCAAGAATGGAACACTTCTCCTACAAGGACAGGCTGAAAGAACTGGGTCTATTCAGCATGGAGAAGACTTCAAGGTGACCTGATAGTGGCCTTTTAATATCTAAAGGGCAGCTACAGGAAAGGAGACACTCTTTCTTTAGCAGGGTCTGCTGTAACAGAACAAGGGGAAATGGTTTCAAGCTTAAAGAGGGTTGATTTAGATTGCATATAAGGAAAAAGCTTTTACAGTGAGGGTGATGGTGAGACACTGGAACGGATTGCCCAGATGGTTGATTCTCTGTCCCTGGAGACTTCCAAGGTCAGGCTAGATAAGGCCATGGGTGACCTGATTTAGCTGTGCATGTCCATGTTCATTGCAGGGGAGCTGGACTAGATGATCTTTAAAGGTCCTTTCCAACTCTAAGGATTCTATGATTCCTC
Organism: Alectoris magna; assembly: GCA_030625065.1. Classification (NCBI taxonomy): domain Eukaryota; kingdom Metazoa; phylum Chordata; class Aves; order Galliformes; family Phasianidae; genus Alectoris; species Alectoris magna. The sequence continues at coordinate 71,805,692 of CM060560.1, forward strand.
GCTCCCAAAAGTGAGTGTTGACAAGTGGTAGAAGCTGGAGAAGCGCAAGATGTCATTCTGGATGCACTAAAACTGGATGTGGTCAAGAGAATTGTCATACGAGAAATTTTCTGGAAAGAGGTACAGAGATCATTTCATAAGCTTTCATTCCTTTTGCTGTTACTCTGGTGTAGTTGTACTGCTTTTCCTGGAAAGAGGACTAGAATGAAGACTACCCAGAGACTAAGTTCTTGTTGCATCACTTGGTATCCAGCTATCTTCTAGCAGCTATTCTAATGATATGAGTAGGGAAGATTAGAGGTATTCTCTAGCAGTTATACCTATAAAAGCATCATAAGCAGATATATTATAGATTTTATTTTCCCCTAAATAATTAAGGGAAAACATTTTGGAAACAGGTGCTTGATTTGTCTCAGTGCAACAGAACACATGGAGAGGCTTACTGTTCTTGCAATAAGAGTTAGCCTGTGAGATGTTTGCCGTCTCCGATAGGCCCTCAGGCAGCATGAGATGTGATTTGCAATCACACATGAGGCAGTTTACATTAATAAATTTCAGTAAAGCTTTGTGTAAAAATAACGTAACAGTTCTACTTTCCATTTCTCTGTGTGGGACGACAGTTACCGTCTGTTAACCAGTTGCTTTGCTTTATGTAAACAGTGAAGACAGAATGAGCTTTCTTGAAGTCTTTCTTTCTGTATATTGAAATCAAATCAACAGCACTGGGAAACAAAAAAAAAAAAAATAGTGGGATTAACTGTCTCTCCACATTGTGTAATAATATCAAACCACTGTGTGTGATTTTATGTACAGCTTAAATCCTGTCTTCCTGTTCAAGTAGTCATCCTTTAAAATGACTTCATAATGCATATTAAAGCCTTTTCCACAGCTTTTCTGCATCTCTAAGGTGTTCTTCCAGAAAAAAAGGAGCAAAACTGGAGCTTTGCTCTCATGAAGGCTGTGGTGCATCTTAAGATGGAGCATGGGGGTGGTAGTATGCACAAACGTGTTGAGTTCTTTCCCTGCAGAACCTCCTGCAAGAAGAGCGCCTGCACACACAGCTCATGCGAAAAAATCATGCTGGAGGGCTGTTAATGAAGACTCACTTCTAAAATTAAAGAATTGCTTATTTGAATGTTGTTCAGAAAGGAACCTGGTAGAATGCCGATCTCTTATAATCGTTTTAAATTCTCCACGTTTGCAGAGCTGTTATTGCTGTAGTGCAGATTGTGATTTTCACGAATGGGATGAAAAACCCTTAAAAAATTAAAGGACTCTTAGAATCTTTTCTTTTTTTTTTTTTTCTTTTATAACCAAAACCAGGAGATGAGGGTGGGGAAGTGGGGGAAGGGAAAAGCTTTGAAGTCTCTGAGATCTTTTCCCTGAGGTCAGAAGTTTTTGATGATGTAACATACAATACAGACCAAGCCTTCACTTATCAAGGTTAAAGTTGACGGAGCTTGTATGAACTTGTCAATCATAGGAAGCAGGCAAAAACAAGCCAGCTGTTGTGAGGCATGGCTTTGAAAATCCTCTGTGTTACAGTAAATGAGAGGCAGAGGTTGAGACGCATTCAGCTCTGCAAAGCTTTTGAGCTGACTGGCGCATTTGCAGGGATGCAAAGCTCCCATCTCCAGTGAATGCGGGTAAACATCTGTAATCCTGGTAAGGCTGCCTTATGTTTGGTGCTTGAGTGCCAGAGAGACAGTAGGATGCACGAGCCCTGGGGAGCTTTTCCCCTCTGTTCTGGACAGAATATTACAGTATGGATTCATACAGTATTTCTTTTGTTCTCTGAGTACACGCTGTGTCTTCTGTCTCTATCAGCAGAAGCTACAGTAACAAACTAGGAATGATGCAATGCTCAGTGCAGGATTTTATTTCGCTTAGTGTAAATGCCTGTTGTATTGACTGATGTTTTAGGAGAACAGGGGAGAAAATGTGAGCTGCTTCCAGCTAAGATGCTCTGTGTGCATGTGTCCCTGCACACGCGCTGTTTTTAGCAGCTTTTGTTTTCACAGTTGGCATAACGCACCCTGGAATTAGACGGCAGTGCCTTTCAGAAACGTTTGTTTTCTGCACCGAGCTGCGGAGCCACTGCTCTGGTTGAGGGTGTCAGGCTCGGGGTTCCTCCCGGCAAGGGGTGGTACGGGAGCTTCCCAGCCCATCGCTTTCCTGGCAAGCTCTGAGCACAGGCTCACCCGGAGACCACTCCGCAGCAGCGGGAGATACTGACTGGGAGAGCAGGAGTGGATGTGACTGCTGGAAGCAAGCGGTGAGTGCAGCGCTGAGTGAAAGGTGGCTATTGAAACGGGTACATGTGCATGCTAATTAATTTCAATAACTCTTTGGGATTTTTGTCTGTAGAGGTGAGGTGTGCATTCATTTTGGTGCCTGACTGAGAAACCCAGGTGACCTAGCTATTATTCACAAAGTGTTTCATTTTATAGTTCCTGTTACTGCATTTTTGTTCAGCTGCAAGCAGCTGTTTTCAGGAGTAATAGAAACAAGAAAATAGCAACAGCATGTCAGGAAAAAAAAAAAAAATCTAGAGGTTAAAAAAAAAAATCATAAGAATGGCAACTGGAATGTAGCTTTTTTGAATAACCTAACAAAAAAAATCATTTTTTTCTTTCAGCTATTTTTAACAGGAAAGTGATTTCCTCGTTAGCATTCTTTGAAAGTATTGCCTTTTGTCTCTGCAGTGGTTGCCATTTCTGTAATATGATGGCTCTGGTTATACTGTTGGGAAATTCTAGTGACTGAATTCGGTGTGTAAGTACAGAGCATATTAACTGGTTTGCTCATGGGAGCAGAAGTCATTTTAAATCCATGCGGGCAGTCCACTTTGTGCTAGGGCAGACATGCAGTAGATAAAGGAAGTAAGAAAACAGCCATGAAAACGTGATTTTTTTTTATCACTTATATTTGATGTGCTGCAAAATGGAGGAGGGGCTGTTATTTTTTGATCTAATGAAAGAACAACATCTCTCCCTCTACCCTTTCCTACAGTATTCTTCCCTCCTGTGTAAAGACTCCTATGCTGCATGAAAAATCATTTTGATCACATTTGTTGTTGGGTTTTTTTCCTGTGGACCTATGCATTGTGCTGTTATCCCTGACTGACTGGCCTACATTTTACTCATCAATATTGTGTCTTTGCTCTTCTGTCAATGGACAGCTAGCTTGCAGAATTACTGTAGCTCTGTTACATTTAGATCTGATTTTCATGGGGAGAGAGGTAATGCTTTTAGAAAGAACGTGAAATGAAAATCCATTGTCATGTATGTTGCCATGCAGGCAGGACATGAGCAGAATTCTGGTAGGGCAGGGTGATGAGCAGGACCTGTTATCATATTTCTGTGATAAAGCCAGGTGTTTACATAGGGGCTGTTAAGCTGGAGTGACATTTTGTTTTATCACATTGGGTGCAACAGCTAAGCAGTATCCAGTGTGATTGAACAGATAGCTGCCATCAGATGCGGATAACATTAACAGGCATTTTAAAAAGGAATTGGAAAACAGGATACATCATGATAAGTGGGTTGTAGTGTAACAGTGATGTGCTATGGGGTGAACTTTGTGAAATATCTTTCTGGTTTTGTACCTTGTGTCGTCTTTGGCTGTGTATCAGGGCATCTTTTTTGAGAGAGAGAGAGAGAGAAAGAGCAAGAGATCAGCATTAATTATTCTTTTAATCTCAAGGCATGTTTTCATTTTAAGACCTTCTGCATGGGTAGTGGCTCTGGGATGCTAGTTGCCATCATCTGTCTCCTCAAACCAAGGCAGTGAACGGCTCTCCTTCCTTGTAGTGACTTCTGTGCTGTGCCTCTTTTAGAAGTAATTGTTGTCATACAATCGTCATCATGGTCATTGAATTACGTATTTTCTAGAGGATCTAGTCTGTGAATTTGTTTAAAATTTCTGTGTCACTTCATATTCCAAGGTCTGATCTGTTGTCTCTGGAGTTGTTTTCCTATCCTCTGTATAGTGCATACTCTACAGAGCCAGTCTTAATAGCAGACAGTGCTTGTCAGAAAAATGGATCTCTGGTAATAATTCCCCTTGTATTGGACTTTCAGACTGTGGTGTTGTAGGGTCACTGTCTCCTTACCATTGTTACAGCAAAACCAGTTTGAGTGTCAAAGCCTTAATGGCTGCTGCTGCTGGAGCGCCTGAAAGAAAAGGCGCTTGGGACTCAGATGAGGATTTAGGTCCCTAATCTTAAGTAGATATCTGCATGCAAGTGAAGTGCCTACTGTAGGTATAATCCATAGAAATATTGAGCTTGATTCAGTTGGAAAACGCAGGTGTCTGGAGAGACCTGAGTTGGCCTAGTGTGTCCCACGTGGTGTGGAGCTGCCAACTCTTAGGGGGATGTATGTCCTGCAGTGATTAAAATTTCTGAAATGTTTGGGTAACTAAATTGATCTTCTGTCAATGGACAGCTAGCTTGTAGAGGCTACTTTAGTGTGAGTTGAATCTCTTAGATTGCATTGACTGTAAGACTATGGATTGAAATGTGATATTAAACATCTGGCTCACAGGTAGCCCTTCAACTTTTTTCTGTGCATCCTGTTCTAACTTTGTAGCATCCTGTCGTGGTCTCAGGCAGAATTGTACTGGGTAGGAGAAAGTACTTTTTATTTGCAGGCTATTGCACAAGTGCTTTCGTATCCCACTGTGCAAAGTGCTATGCAAATACACAATGAAAGCATAGTTCCAGCGCATAAAGTTCACAGCTGAAAAAGCGGCATAACGGCAAAGACTCTGCCTATAAACAGGGTTTTGGCATAAGCAAGGACTGTTTCACAATTGCTGTAAGCCACATAATTATCTGTTTTGAGCCAGGTCAGTTCCTTCATCCAATTTTCTGCGGGGCTGTGAAATTTCTGCTGTTAATACAATGAAGAGAGCAGGAAGACAAAACTGGGGTAGACTGTGACTGCCTCTTTAGGCAAAATATCTGCATTTAGATCAGCTTGAAAGGATTGCAAAACTGTGGCCTTGAGTATGGGGGGGTTGTTGTAGAATGAGGACTCTTAGGGAGGATTTTTGCTTAGGTAGGAAGGCCTTTTTTCTAGGGTAGCGTGTAGAGTTTCAGAAGGAATTTAAGCTAAATCAGAAACAGCTACTCCATTTGCTTTCTTTTGCCAGTTAAGGTACCGGAGTACACCATTCTTAAGTTTTATAGTTACACTTTTGCATGTAGTTGAGGTCTTTAACAAACAGTATGTTTTTCAAATGTTAGCTGATCAATTTTTGCCAAGGTTATTTAGTCTGGGATTTTCAAGTTGGACCGTCTTGTGGCACTGTTTGGCTTGACCTGAAGCATTCTCAAGAAACTGTAAAGATAGCTAAAAGTCAGATATGTTGGATTGACCGGATCGATTCCCATTTATTGAGATACAACATTCAATCTGATCGTTCTACATTTATGTCCTGATTTAGTCAAGTCCTGAGTATGGGACAAAAGAAGGAGGTAGTTTGGGGTTGTTTTTTATGGCAACCAAAAATGTTATCCATCTGATAGGTATCTGTAGCTAATGATTCATTTTGGTAATTGCTCATTGACTCCACCAGCATGCTCCTGTTAGCACGTGCATGTGTATCTTGTACCTTGTTGTTATGTTATTACTGGGAGGTGGCAGGATTGAGGAGGAGGCTTGGTTGGTTTCCCTGAGAATTTCCATGGCTTTTCAGCACTCAGTGTGTATGCCTGGAGCTAACAAAGCTGCAAGGAAGCTGGGAGATATGCTTTTCCATTTGGGAAGAAAATACTAATGTAGTTTTTTAAGATGTATCTTTCCACTGTTGTGGCGGGCTTCCTTGTTCTGTTGAGTGACTATAACCAGTGATGGAAACACATGGGCCACAAAGCTGAACCAGCTGTGAGCCTCCAGGATAGCTGAACCCTATTCTAAACAAGGTTCTTGGAATCAAAGCAATTCCTTTTTTTTCAGTTGGAAGCACTTTTGTTCCGCCTCCACCCCAGTTTAGGTATATGAAAGCTCCTGTACTTAATCACCTTGGGCACTTGCATGCCTAGTACCCAAAGGAGGTACAGTAGGAAATGTTTGTGTTAGCCCTCTGTGCTAGATTCACTCTTCGTGAATACTGCTGAGTATCATCAGCATAAATCTGTTGATTATACTTCCTTTACAGTTCAGGGTAAGTGCACAGTATGAGAAATCTGACTATCAAACCTGGAACGTCACAGCCTGCCAAGGATGAGGAACATGGCAGTAGCCATCCTGTCTTCACTGTGTTGGAAGGGCTCTGGCGCTTGGATATTGTGGCGTTGTGTCATGGGATTGGGAAGCTTTGGGTTTGAAGATACTTTAAAGTTTTTTATTGTGAACATTTTGTTGTCTAGAATGAAAGCTGTAATTAAATCGGTAGTCATGTTCTTACTGCATCTCTTGCTTTGTGATGTTTGCTTGTAGATGAGGTTTTTCAGTGGTATGTTATCCCTAAATAATTCTGTGGGCCTCATTTCTGAATTGGCTGTATTTGGGGCATACCATTACATGAAGCACAGACAGATTCTGAGAGTAGCTCAGTGGACTTCTTTCTATTGATAATAATCTAACACCTTTTCAGGTTCTTTCCACTGTGTTCTCCTGGGGCTTGAAGCTTGCTTTCTTTTCCTCCTTTCTTGAACAGTAAGCTGAAATCTTTCTAAAATAAGGTGATAAGCATGTTTTGCATGAAGATCCACCCACACTGAATGCAAACTAGCCTCAGTGTTGAATGTAGGCACCTTTTCCAAAACCCATTTTTCTGTGGCACTGCATAATGTTTGATTTTTTGGAAAGTGTATGAAAGCACGTATGGAATCACTTAATTTTATCTCCACGTTTGCAATCATAGTATATCTAAATTCATCTGCACTGTGACTTTCCTTGTACTTTATTTCTGTAAGGTGACAGGACTACCAGAGCATTCATTCCTTGTGAGCCAGGGTAACAATAAACAAATTTTGCTACTTGCTTTGGGTATGTAAACGTGTCAGATTAGTGGTGTGCTCCTGTTTGCTTCCACCAGCACACCCACTTCTGATGTGCATGTTAAACTCAATGTGTACTTTGCAGGCTGGCTGAGGTAGTGCATGTCATTTGTCTTTGCAACATTTTGTGCCATGCCCTTGATTTTTATGTGCACCTAAGTGCAGATATTATACTGTGTAATAATATGGTTTATGTATGCGAAGATGAATAGGGAGGCATGATTTTTTTTTTGGCACAGGTTAACTAGAAGAAAATTATGCTGTGCATAGGTTATCAAGACAAGGAAGAATACTGATTTAAACACAGTGCTTTGCACTTTAGGCCTAAGGACTTCATTTGGTAAACATTTCCATTAAAATTAGGGGAACCATTTACAGGCCCAGTTCTGCACCCTAGCAAAAACCATCTGACTCCGGAGATGCCACATAACCAAATCTGAATAGCAGTGGCCAGGCTTGGGTCTTGGTCTTTCTGGCCTTAAAATACTTAATTTAACAACACTATCCTTAGTCTGACGTTAAAATGACAGTCAGTAAATGCTGTCTTTATAAAATAGGATTGACTCAGAATTTATCAGACAACTTGACGTTTTCTGAACCAGCTGCACTTAGGAGCAATATGAGGAGATCTAACTTGAAACAATATTCATCTCTTAATTCATGTTTAATCAAAAATGTACACGCTGAAATTGAGTTTAAAAATTTAACACCACATGAGAGAGACTTGGGAAGTAAATTGAGAAAAAGCCATCTCTCTTAGAAGGACAACACTATTTTATTACTGACACGTAAAAATTCATACAGATTATGATTTTAAAATTCCCATACATCAGGCAGCTTAATGAAAACATCCAGGGTTTTTTGGCTTTTTTTTTTCCTAAGAACTGTTTTCCATAAGTACTAAAACACTCACAGACCCAAGGACTAAAAACAATACTTTTGAATGTGATTTGATCATACAGATGTGAAAAATAGAACTTCTAATTTGTTGTCCTTCCATAAAATGTTTTTTAAAGCTGTTTTTTTTTTAATTTAATTAAAACAGTAACACAATGTTTAATTCTCCTTTTTGTCTTGAATTCAGGATGTCTCTAGCCTATTACTTGTTCGGTCTTCTCTTATCTCAAATGTAATTTTCATATATACTGACGTTAACCACCTACATACTTACATTCAAATGTACATGTACGGTAAGCTCAGTAACTTGCTTATATTGAAAAGTGCAGTTAACCTTACTTTACAAATAGGCCGGGAAAGATGACTCTCACAGTCCTCTCAAAGGACAGCTTGGGCAGTACACATCTAAAGGATGGACCCATCAAAATGCAGAGCCCAGAGCTGTCAGTAGCACAAGACATTAGTAATTCTCTAAAGCTTTTTGCTTTTCTAAGCAGCTTCTTTTCTAACCTCTCACCTCGGCCTCCCTTAGCAGAGAACAAATCTGTCTCCTTTCAGGGCTCCAGAGGTACTTTATTTTTTTCTCTTTCTTTCCTTCTTTCTCAATGTGTCTCTGTCTGGCGAAGACAGATGAACTACATATCTTGTGGCAGAGCACAAACCTGGAGCTGCTAAAGCCCATTTCCTAACTACACAAACAGGGAGTACACAATTGGAATAAAATAAAAAATATCACCATGTAGAATAAGGCCTTTTTGGCCACTGTTGGTCATTTATGCTGACATTTAGCTTCCGCAAAACATTTGGTTTGCGCTTCATTTTTCTCCAGTTTTGCATATCTAAAAATTCAACCTCAAAAGTTTGTAATTAAAATTCACAGTGTTCAGTTCTTATTTAAAGTGACATCCAAGTATTAATTTTGCATGTACAGAAGAAACACGTTTTTTGCACTTTGTTGGTTACTCTGGAACAGAAGTGGAATTACATTTTAGAACAGAAATGGAAGAAAAACATTTGCACGTTTGGCTGTGCCACATACATTAGTGCTTCAGCTTTGCTATGCATTTAGCTCTGCCATGTACACTGCAGTGCCTCAGGTTAACTCAAGGTTGTGTTGCATCCTGTGACACTACATACCCTAATTTAGCATGACATTATGCTTTGACTCATCATGTTAGATTAAGAACACGGGGAATGTTTTTGTGCCGTATAGTTACTCTGAATTGCAGGAGTTAGTATTAAATGTTTGATGTGATCTCGGTACTCAAGCTTTCAGGCTTCCTAGATCATCTGTGGCCTCACAGAAATAAAACAGCAGCATGCTAATGATGTTTTCTTCTCCCTAGGCAAGCTGGTATCGGGGCCCTAAGAGAAAACCCACGGGAAAAAAGGGATCAGCTGGACCAGAATATAGGCCACAAGTGGAAGGCATCTGTCAGACCTTTGCATGCAAGAGAGCCTACGGTTTTGTCTCACGAAAGCCGTGGGAGGTCTGGGACATTGCCTAGTGATTACAGATACTCTCAGGAAAACGTGAATGAGAAGAGCAAGGACTGCAGTTTGCCTCATCTCACATGTTCTGAGCCACAGTCCTTGAACGAGAACCACTCCAATCTGTCCCAGGGCGCCGGAGAGGAAAATCACAGAACAGAGCCGGCTCTGCTCAATAAGAAACGTGGACCTGCTCCTCAGAGGCCTCCACCACCTAAAAGAGATAAATACAGGCGACCGGATAATTCTGCACCATCGCTTGGTGCCTCATCTGAATCCTTGCTGGCAGCACCCAGCCACCCCTTTCCGTCCTCTTCCCCCAGCTCTGCTCAAGTGTTTACGAGTCATTCATCTCTCTGTCAGAGTCCCGCAGTTTTCAATGGAAAACTGAAGAGTGATAATCCACAGGAACTTCTGCAGGCGTCATCCACAGAGAATGTTTGTCAGCACTTAGAAGAAAAAACGCACCTTAAGTCCGAATCCGTGTTAACTTCCAGCAAGTATCGGTATCTTCAGAAACCTCACATGGAGACATCAAGGTCCCCTTCTCCTCAGTTTGCACCACAGAAGCTCACTGATAAACCTCCTGTGTCTGTACAGGATGACAACCCAGCCAGGTACTAGCCCTAATTCCTTCATTATTTTAATACCCTTGTGCCCGCTTAGGCATTATTAATGGTTGACTGTTCTATTTCTTTGCTAAAAGCACATCCTTTGGGTTCATTAAGCATAAAGCTTTCCAGTATATCCTAAAAAGACCTAAGACTTCTGTGAAATTCCACTAAAATCCTTCAGCTGGTCTGGGGTTTCTTTTAGTTGGCTGATGCTTAATAATGAGGGATGCTGCTCAGGAGTTAAAGCTGGTAGATAGAGGAAAACAGAAGGTTAGATTCTAATGGATTTTCCAATGTACATCTGACTAAAAACAGAACATTTGCTTACCGTTATCATTTACTCTACCTCCGGCTCCATGTGAATATTAATCAGCGTAGGGACAAAACAGATATGGGAAGGGAAGCTGTAATCCTTTGTGAGAACATCTGTGTGGTTTGAAGCTCACACAGTAAGGTGTACTGCCAAATTATGACTATTTTCGTGTTCCTTTTACAGTGAAATTTGGCATTCTGGGTAGTCTATTGAGGGGACTGCAGTGCTATTCGTATTGAAGTGGGCTGAAGGTTCTGCAAGAGAATATCCATCTAAACTCAGGATTAGACAAGCCAGCTGAAATTAATTGATTTCTGTGATTGCCATATGTTGCTCATATCATAAAAGGTTATTATCCTGCCAGATAACAAACTTGTCCATGAAGCTCAAGAATATTAGTTTTCATTATTCTTTCAGCACTACAATTCATGCTTAAAGAATGAAAATAAAAATCCAAGCTATATGAATGCTGAGATTGTTTCTCTGTGCAAAAGCAGTCAAGAGTTGCTTTTCTTTACTATAGTGCAAATGATTGAATAGACTCAGTCTATTTTCTGAGTTTTCCAATGCCTTATGACATGGAAAGCATAAAATTATTTTTGTTTTTTCTTTTTTTCCTGGATATTTTCAGTAGCAGAAAGTGACTTAATTCGGCTTTTAACAATTTTCTTAAAGCCAACATCAGCTCTCATTCTGTTTTTGCCTGGATAACAAGCTGGAGGCCCTGAGTTGATGAAGTGAGTTTGGAGGTTGAGAGGGGCCAGGGATGTTGGATGCGAATTTGATTCAATTTACTTTGTGGATGTTAAGCATGCCTTGACTATTTTCCTCTTTAAAAAGGAAGTAGTAATGAAATTTCTCCCTGCAGTGTTTTTAAGACAAAGAGAGAATACAGTATCCTAAGCAAAGTGTGTTGTCGTGGGATCTCTAGCACCTGTCTGCTAAGGGAGGTGACAGTAGTGACTTCTGTAAGGTACTGTTTTAGGAATAGACACAAAGGACGCAAAAAAAAAAAAAAAGCTAATTGTATGCGGCCTTCCTTTTTGCCGAGCTTTGATGCTCAGATGCACACTGAGGTGTGCTTTATTACATGCCTGTATCTGAATGATATTTTCAAAGCAGTTTTGAAAGTGCTTAACCCAGCATATCTTTCATTGACATTTTATGATCGTAAAATCCATGCTCGGTTGCTAATTACATTACTTAATAAAACAGGTGTTAATGTCAGAAATGGAAAGACGTGTAGGCCATATCTTGAACCTTCTGTGTGATGTTTATTTCACATGAGTAAAATGTCAAGTAGATTCATATTAATATGTGATTAATTCATTTTGACGTAGTACTTTTGTTAGCTCCTTGTGTACAAGCTCTCAGACATGTCAGTATTTGCTGTTGCCATCATGTAGCTGCTTACTCTTCTTTGAGGAAGGTGTCTTGTTTATCAACAAGGTAAGCTGAGTCAGTGTGCAAGGCTTCCTGCAACATTTTAGGTAGACAGTGCAGTGTGGGAAAATACTGGCCATGTGTAGAACCCAGTTATTTTCAGGGAAGAGTATTTAGCTGTGATAAAGCTGAAAAGAGTGCATCAGTCGATTTCCAGTAAACATACACTCATACAATCTTATGCTACGCTGAGAGGAAAGTACCTAGAGTCCCAAAAGAGATGCCGATCATTTTAGGTAAAGAACTGCCATCAACTTATCTAATTTCTTCCAGCTGCCCCTCTCACATTTGTGCACAGATTTTGTAATTCCCTCAAATTCAGAATACGTTGCTTTTGGAGTCTTCTTGGATCTGAAAGGTGTAGGCTTTAATTAAAAAAAAATATATAACAAATATATATTGCAAGGGGTGACTTAACATGATTCAGCCAAGAACATTTTCACCAGATTGCATGAAGAGAGCAATCATACTTGCAGGGAGCTCAGACTGAAAAGCAGAGACGAGAGCAAGCTCTTGAAAATAACAGTCATTCTGAACGCAAAAACCCTCATCTGATGGCAGTGGAGGAGCCAAGGAAAAAGGGTGTGCAGAGGAGGATTGCACGTTTAGGGAAGTGTTCTTTTGGCTACGTCAGAACATTAATAGTAAATGGTGGCTTGTGCCTGCATTGCTATCACTGCTGTACCACACTGTCTTATCCAAGCTTGCTTGGAAACCTGTGAGAATTGTTTAGTGTCCAACATAGGATAGAAGGTCTGCCCCAAACGTGTGCAAAACCATGCATCCAAAGCACTTGAGGAAAATAAATGTCTACTGGGAGGCTATTTGGAAGCAGATACACTTTTAAATATAAGATGCTTCTTCTGGAAAAGACAAAGTCAGATTTTCTGTTCTTTGCAAAAGAAAAGTACAGCATGGAAAAGTATAAGTTTATATTTAAGAAAAGTGACACACCCGTGTTTAGAGGAAACAAGCTGTAGTATGTTTTGGTCACTTATATGGAAGGCGGCAAGCAAGCAAGCCAGATGAAACTAGATATTTTAGCTAGTAGGCAATGTTCCTTTACTTGCTGTAGAGCTTCCAAACCCACATTACGACAATAATTTTAAACTTTCTGCAAACTCAAAGCCACCAAACTAGACTTTAGTTTCTTATATGGTTTACATACAGTACAAATGTTTTAGTAATGTTATTTAACATGTTATTGTCCAATTTAAAATCTTAGCCACTTCTTTAAGTAGCTTTCTTTTGTGAATGTCCAAGGTGGTCCTTTGTATTACATGGTGCCCAATTTTGGCTATAGGCTTCCTTTAAAAGGAATATGCAGAGTTGTGAATGTTATCCTTTAGTGCAGCTGATTCTAGTCCTTTAGGTAAAAAACTAGGATGCAGCTGTGGGATCTAATTACTAAACTTCTGTATCTTTTAGGAAATCATACAAATACAGATTTTTTTTAATCATATAGTTATGTTTTGAGTGATTTCTGGGTTTTTATTGTGTGACTATTGCAGTTCAGTGAAGGCCTAGCGTGCAGGACGCTTCCATCTGATCTGCTGTCTTTTTCCTTGGAAGAGCTAGGAATTAATGTGAGAGCAGCAGAAACTACCCAGACAGCTGAATAACCTGTCAGGCCAAAAGCTGAAGCTGCTGTTGAGTCTGCAAGAAGCCAATGAATTTGAGCTCGAGGCATGTTGTCCTCTGAATGTGTGGCAGCAAAGGATTGTTCAACAGCACCATTTGAAAACTAGGGCCCGAGGCTGGACCCTTGTGTTCACAAAAATGAACAGAAGTCCTGTTCAGTGAATATCGTGCCAAGCTGATATTAGAATTACTGACAAATGAACTAATGCTACTAAGAATGTGTAGGCAAAAAAAGGAGAACACACAATTTCAGGGTTTGAGATGTGGTATAAGGCATGTTCTATTACTTGGATCCTTCATCTGCCTATTTTTATATTCAGGCTTCCCCTGATTTGTAGATAAGAACTAAGATATAAGGTTCTTAAGTTTCTCATTAATTTTCCTCATTTTCTAGAATTGAAAGAGTTATAGACAACAATACTACAGTGAAAATGGTTCCCATCAAGATAGTTCATTCAGAGAGCAGTGCAGAAAAGGAGAGTCGGCAAAGTCTTGTGAGTACAATGGAGCCACCTGCTTTACCCAGTGGTTTGGAAAAGGATCAAATTAAAACACTCAGCACTTCTGAGCAATCCTATTCACGATTCTGTGCTTACACCAGGCAAGGTGTAGAGCCAGAACCAGAAACCAAAACCAAACCAACTGACCCTCAACCAGCTGAAGAACCTGGGAACAACTTGAAGGATGGCAGTGCTGCTGTGCCAGCAATCAGCTATGTAAAGGCCAAAGAGAAGACCTTGGAAGACTGGAAATCAGAGGAACTAGCCAGAGAGATTGTGGGAAGAGATAAATCTCTAGCAGACATTCTGGATCCTAATGTGAAAATAAAAACAGCGATGGATTTGATGGTTGGAATATTCCCAAAAGATGAACACCTCCTAGAGGAAGCTCAGCAGCGCAGGAAGCTCCTTCCAAAAGTTCCTTCTCCAAAAATTTCAGAAGAGAAGTGAGTATCACTTTCTGTAGGCCAGTAGTTCCTTGCAAGCTGCTGTCCAAGGTGCATGAATTTTCCTGGAGAGATGAAGATCTCCCTGTTTAACCTTGCAACTTTTATAAGAGTTTTCCACTAGAATAGCAATCAAGAATAAATATAATTTATTTTGGAAAAAGAGGTGTTGTACAAGCTGACACTTGGCTGAAAACTATTCATGTGATAATTTAAGGAATAATTTATTTCTTCCCTGTCATAGTAGCTAGATATTTTATCAAGATCGTCCGGTTTGGTAACTTGATAGAAAAAAAAGATCAATATTTTAGTAATCATTATGTGATAAAAACTTGCAAAGTAAAGATGTAAAATTCCATGGAGAGATGTTTATGTTCTATGGGTCTTTTGTTTTCCTCAACTAAGTTATCAAATTGAGTTGTAGCTTTGTTGAAAAGTTCATGTGTAGTTATGTAACCAAAAAGCTTCATCCATAGTATCTATCCTACATTTGGCAGCCTGAAAGAATACCTGACACTGCAGTCTTTGCATGATTTATTAAAATAGAACTTTACATTTCATGACACCAAGTTGGCAGAAAGAGTTGATCTGCCTGGGGGTAGGATGGCCCTACAGAGGGATCTGGACACGCTGGATAGCTGGGCTGAGGCCAGTGGGATTAAGTTCAACAAGACCAAGTGCCAGGTCCTGCACTTTGGCCACAACAACCCCAGGCAACGCTATGGGCTTGAGGCAGAGTGTCGGGAAGACTGTTGAAGAAATAGACCGGGGGTATTGGTTGATGCACAGCTGCACATGAGCCAGCAGTGTGCCCAGGTGGCCAAGAAGACCAATGGCATCCTAGCTTGAATGAGAAATACTGCTGCCAGCAGGAGCAGGGAAGTGATCATCCCCTCTGTACTAAGTCGTGGTGAGGCCCCACCTCAAGTACTGTGTTCAGTTTTGGGCGCCTCACTACAAGAAAGACATGAAGGCCCTGGAGCGTGTCCAGAGAAGGGCAATAAAGCTGTGATCAGTCTGGAGCACAAGTATGGGCTGAGGGAACTGGGATTATTTAGTCTGGGGAAGAGGAGGCTCAGGAGAGACCTTTATCACTTTCTACAACTACCTGGAGGGAAGTTGTGGTGAGGTAGTGGTCAACCTCTTCTCCCATATAACTAGCGATAGGACAAGAGGGAATGGCCTCAAGTTGCGACAGGGAAGATTCAGGTTGAATGTTCGGAAATACCACTCCAAAGGGGTGATCAGGCACTGGCGTGGGCTGCCCAGGGAGGTGGTGGAGTCACCAGCCCTGGAGGTGTTCAAGAAGTGTTAAATGTTTAGAGAGACATGGTTTGTGGGAACTGCTGGTGATATGTGGACAGTTGGACTGGATGATCATAGAGGTTTTTTCTATCCTTGGTGATTCTATGTTTCTGTTAATTCCATTTGAAATGTCTTAGTTCCATTTCCCTCATTATAATGGTGAAGGCTCTTCTTCGCTACTTCAGTTTTCTTTTTTAGTGGGTATTTGTTGAATTCACACGAATTTTATTCACAGACAGTATTTATTTATCCTGTTTCCAACATGTAATACATGTAATTGCTTTCTGCTTGAGCCTTCTGCTTGTTGTTGAAATGATGGCTTGAGAATATTGTCCTTTCTTTTCAGTGATTACGATGTCAAGACACTTAATGAGAGTTTTGACTTTTTACCAGGAAAGAAGAGCAGAATGCGCCATCTGCCATCTCCCTGACAACCAACTCTACTTACTACAGCACGTCTGCTCCAAAGGCTGAACTGCTGATTAAAATGAAGGACATGCAGGAGCAGCAGCAACAGCAGCAGAGTGAAGATGATTCTGAAGATGAGCTGGATCATGATTTGTCAGAAAAGAAGGTAAAAGACATTTCTAAATGGTTAACGCAATGCTCTTAAAGTCGCATGCATTTAACTGAGCAGGAATTTGATAGCTTAAGAACTCTAAATAAAAGGTCTTCCAGTTGTACAGGGCCACTTGAAAAATCAGTCTGTTTTAGAGGGAACTGGAAGGGCAGGGGAAGTGGAGAAGGAGGAGAGTAAGTGTCCAACTGTGAATTTAGGAATTTCCCGTTGGGTGCTTTCTGCAGCTTGAGATGCGTTTTTGAAGGGCCCAAGGGGAGACCTTTAGAGGGGTTTATTTTCAATTACTGTTTCTCATTTGAGATATTAGTCATTTCTCTCACTTGCTGTACACAAAGAAACGTTAATGCTTATGTATCCCACTGTAACTGGTGGTGATTTTAGTTGCTCTATATTTTCAAAATTTAGGTCAGGGATTTCAGTGTGTCATGAGAGGGAAGGTGTCTCCCTCCTCTTCCCTTCCCCTGCTCTCTTTTTCATTTGTTTTTATGAGCAGCAAACCACTTTGCTCTGGGTTTCTCCTACGTCACAAAACAGAAGTAGTAGCAGTGGGAGAGAGCTAATCACATTGTTGGATGCCGTGGAAGTTACTCCTCACAAGAGAGGGAGTCTTCTCGACTCTCGTTCATCCCCACCATCACTCCCATCCTTGGGTGTTGCTGCTCTAAGGTCAACATAGTATGCTAAGTCTGAAAATAACGATTTAATGGCATTCCAGTGGTTTCAGAAAGTGCTGTTCTATGTTAAAATTATCACCATCGTCTCATTTGTAATTTGGCACAAAATATTTTAGTGTAGTTCTCAGTACAGATAAGCTGGAGGAAATGGTTTGTTTGTTCAGTAAAAGTGATGAATTTTAACTCTGTTTGCCTAAGCCAGTAATGCAGTGGTGATCGATTTTTTTTTTTGCTCAAGTCAGCCCTGTGCTTAATAATCAACTTCCAATTTTGTGATCCAGTCCCAAAGAAGTGTATTTGAATTAAACACTAGGAATATATTTAGTCACTAAGACTGAGACTATTCCATAGGACACTCTTACCCCTGCCTCAGTGGCATCCAATTCCTGCGTTGAATTTGAGAGTTTTCTGTTTTCTGCTTCAGTGTTTTCTGTGACCACTCTTGTCTCTCCCTCCCTTTCTCTGCCCCCACCACACAGCTCAGTACAGCATGTTCTGCCAGGGGCATGACATGGCTGCTGCTGGAGAGCTGCCCTTGCCCTCTCGCCAGAGACCCTGCATCTGACAGCTGTACTACTTAGACAAATTAAGGATTTCACTGCATTTGGAATAATTCATTTTTATCTGCTGCTGTGTGTGATGGTCGTGTTTATCATTTTGGCTGCAATTGGTTTCCTTCTCATTTAATGTGTAATGGAAGTGAGCTGAAGGTAGAATTAAGCCTTTCTTGAGTGCCCAGCAAACAAGACATTAAAAATTTGTAAGCAAAGCCACTCTTTATTTGTGTCTGTAAACAAGAAAAGCATGTTCCCCTTTATATTTTCTTCCCCCTACTCCTCAGTTTCAGTATACACCGCTAGCCGTATGAGAAGGGAAATAAAGAAGAGCTTTTAGCAGAGCTCTCCCATCTTCTTGGTCTATATATACTGTCACACGTTGCTGTTTACTTCTCTCCCTGCTCCTCTGCATGCGGTAGGATGCGAGCACTCAGTTCAGTGGGCTTTCAGCTTGAATCTTGTTAGAAAACATATATAACTCGTGGTAAGTGGGTCAGGGCATCTTTATTATAAACAGCCAGGATATGCAACTTGGCCCAACTTAGCAACAGCCTAACAAAGGGTCATTAAGGACTCGAACACTTCAATAGCGCACTTTGTTGACTTCAATTATTTTAGAGGAGATGCACAGCCAGAACTTGTTTCTTGATTTCCTAATTTCAGTCTTATCAGTATCTTAATTTCAGTCAACTGTAGAATGACTCTCTGCTCTGCAAGCCTGAAATGTTTAGTTTCGTTTTGTTGGTTTTTTTTTTATTATTATTTTCTTTTATTAGCCGTAGCGATGGTATGACTTTGAAAAACTTGCAGGAGTTCCTTACACAGATGTTCCAAAATAAAAGAATAAATATTTGGGGTGATCCCTATCATAAATGGTGTTTATGTCTCGTGCTGAATTTAAAGTAGGTTTACCACAATTATAAAATCTTAAGCAGACACTGAAGACATACCTAGACAGTTTTTAGTACTTACAAAAATCCACGTGTGGCTGAGTAGGAAGGGTCCTATGTGCCTTTAGGAAAGCATCAGTACCTCCTGGGAGAGTCTCAGCATTAATAGAAGAAAAGCTAGTTCCTTTTTTAGGCCTGAGACTTATGTGAAATGAAGCAATGACCTATAAGGAGAATAATTTATGTAAACATGCTAGGCAGCACCTGAGTGAACCACCTGAGAAGCAATCTGCTCTGCTACTGTTTGTGTTGCTAGTCAGATCAGCAGCAGTTACTGGGAAAAGATCAGGTTTTGTTGTTTTCTTGTTCACTAGTGCAGAACTCACAGGAGTAAATTATTCATCTGCCAGTTTTCAGATGTAGATCGGAGATCTTTTGGCTCATTGAGCATCATACAGGTTTTCTGCTGGTTAGCCGAAGCATGTGGTGAGCTCACAGTTGCAGCATGCAAAGACTGCTTTACCGAGGCAGGAAGCAGTCAGTGATCATAAACCAAATCCTAAAAGATATGACAGTCTTAAAGAGGGGTTAAATGTCTTCTCACCTGTTGGACTGTTCCTTAAGAGCCTTGTTTCAGCTACTAGCAGACATGTAATTAGGATGTTTCTGTGAGGGTGTTTCTTTCTAACTGTTATTTTTTAAGAAAGAAACCTGGTTGGATTCCTTATCTGGACTGTCAGTCCTGACTGGTAAATACTGTGCACATTTACAATCTTTTTTCATTAGTCAGAGTCACAGAACAGCTACAGAAATCAAAATTTGAGGTAGTAACATAGAGTAGAACAATATTCTGTTGTTCCGTATGGGAAAACAGCAGCAGCGCATCTGCATGTCATCTGAGGGGTGTCATCTGAGCCTGGCACTGTGACCTACATAATCTAAATCAAACTGTGCATTTGCACTGAAAGGAGAAAGGGAAAAAAAATCAAATCCTGCAGATTAATCATTCAGTAAAGCAGGCATCTGTAGAACTGCTTACTACCTTAATCTTTTGGACACCCAGACTAACAGATAACCGAAAACCAGATTAACCTGGCCTAGTATATTAAATCAAAAAGGGGAACACCAGCCCAGATAATCCATGTGTTTGAATTTCTACCTTCAAAAAGGCTGTTTAATTACTCAGAGTATGATTGCCTTTGGTTAAGATGGCAGACTTTTCTTTGTTCCCAGAATAAGTTGGCAATGACTGTTCCATGACACCTGAAAGCAGTAGCCACTACCAGTATATTTCTCTGTAATCATTTATAAATGGCAATAGTAGATATATGTTTAAAAAACGCTTTGGGGCAATTTTCATACCTGAAATTAGCTGAATACCAAATATGCATATACATATAAATTAATGGGGTATTTTTGGAGGGTGATTCATGTCATGTTAGGGTAGACGACTGACTGTAGGGAGCTCCACCCCTCAAGCACAACTGAAAGCTAATGGGGATATCTGAGACAAGGCCCTCCCACCCAAATTCAGGGAGGTAGCACGGGTGGAGCACAGGTCATTAAGGGAGGATGTTGGGATTCTTGGTCTGGCTCTACCGGTGACCCACCTGGAATGATTGTTCCAAGCTAAGGCGTGCACGTTCCAGGCAATGGGAGATTATACAGGAGAAACTGACAAAACTGCAAACTAAATAGAATTTTTGGCTGGCAGAGGACAGCGTTAGTCAAAATTGTATGGTCCTCTGTGAGAGCCACTTTGCACGGGGCTGCTTTGTATGCTGTAGGACTGGATTTTGTTTCCTGTTCTGTGCCACAGGGATTACAGTTTCCCTACAGAAATGCTGTATGGCATTGATAACTTTCAAGATTTTCTGAGTGTGAAAGGACAGCTGCTTCTGGGGGGGATATTAATATTCTACAGAAAGGACTAAAAAGCTTAGTAGTGCCCTAGTTTTAACTGTCATGGGGATAATACAGGTTTGTTTTTCTGGTGCTGTTTACCTGCTTGAAGTGTAGCGCTTCAGAAAGGTACTCTAGGCACGGTATTTAGAAGAACGATGTGCCGTGCTTCATGCTGCTCCCGTAGTAGGCTTTGAAGATGTTCAAAGGAGCAGCAGCAATGCTTACATAAAAAAACATCTTTCATCTTTTTTTCCACGAAGGTGAGTTGCTTTAACACAGGTCTCAAGCTGAGCATTATAGATGTACATTCTGAACCTTTGAATCCAGCGATGCTATAGTTACCTTAGACATGTATTTATGTATTATGCACTCGTTGTCCAAGCCACGTGGGAGTTTCAGTGTATTAAAAAGGTCGCATGGCAGTGCAGGATTTCTGACATGACTTTCAGAATTAGGAGTGGGGAAAAATAGAGTAGCACTAATAAATTCTCACCCCCTTTATCTTCCACAGCAAGAACTTATTGACAGCATTAGCAGGAAGCTGCAAGTGCTGAGGGAAGCTCGGGAGACACTCCTGGAAGACATCCAAGCAAACAATATTCTGGGGGAGGAGGTGGAGGCCATTGTGAAAGAAGTCTGCAAACCAAATGAGTTCGACAAATTCAAGATGTTTATCGGAGACCTGGACAAAGTAGTCAACCTCCTGCTGTCACTTTCAGGTCGTCTGGCCCGGGTGGAAAATGCTCTTAATAACCTGGATGAAAACACCTCTCCTGAAGAGCGGGTAAGAAAGTACAATAGGAATGTGGCCACATTTAAATGAATCTGATAGGGTTTTTTCCTTGAGTTCATCTAAAATATGAAGGGATAATGAATGGATACATCTCATAAGGCCATTTTCCTTAGATTTGTTACAACTTACCTCTTTGTTTTGCTTTTGCTTGGAATACTAAAACTAGAAGTGGCTTAGGCAGACAAGCGATGCTTTGGGTGGCAACGTAACTGGAAAAGAAGCTCCTTAGAAAAACAGTAACATAAGAAGAAAGCTACTGATGAGAGCATAACTAATGAGATAAAAATCCTGTTCTCTCTGGCAGTGCAAAAGATAGGAAAAGGAGTAAGTGTGACTTTGTGTTGAAATACAGAAAGCTTTCAGACTTCTTTATACTCAGCAAGGATTGTGGTTTAAAAAAATTGTGAGACTGTGACAAAGTTTCTCCAGCTTCCTCTACTATGCCTAGCAAGAAAGGACAAGTCTTAAAAATAAAAAAGGGATAGGGAGGCACTGCAAAAAGAATTTTTCAGTACAGAACATCTTTTACCCAACCAAAATAGCCTGGTAATCAAGGAGTCCCAGCAGATGTGAAAATTTCAGAAGTACTCACGGTATTCTTACCTGTTGAACCCTACCTATGGACATGGTGGACTATTTCATTTAGTTTCAGATCCCAGCAGGCCTTAGCTGGGAAGCAGATATCTTGGGATACAGATATGCACTGAAGGAGAGATTCAGCTGTGGGAAAATTACAGGTCAAAATGACTATGGGAGGGATTATGTGTCAAGTGAGTTTAGCCTCTACAGTTAAATGAATGTAAAGTGGGATTTGTGGCTTGTAGCTGAGAGCTGAAGTGCCAGCAGCATTGTATCAAATTTTTTGTCCATGTGCTGTGGATTTATGTTTTTTCCTCAGCATGCTCCATTGTCTCATCAGTAAGTGCTGCAACTAGTTGGAAGCTGTGCTTTTGCTGTTTGGCTGTAGCTGCTGCCAAGCATATTTGCTTAATGGCTATCCATACCCCTTTCTGATAGCCACAAAGGGAAGGTATTTGGCAGCTTATTAGAGGGCAGATCAAAGCTTCTGAAACTTAGAGAAATTTAATCCTCTTTTGGACAGATTTTTTTCTAAATGTGGTTGCAGTTGCCTAATGGGTTCAAGGATGGGAGTGTAAGCTGGGGAAGAGTTACCAGATAACATAAGCACGTAGGAAGTGCAACTTGAGAGCTGATAAAAATAACTTATTTATCTAGATATGGAAAAAAAGGAAGGTAAGTAGGTGGTGTAGTATAGGTGGTCAGAAATTGTGGGTTTTGCTATCAAATGTATACTGACAAAAATGCAAACCCCATATATATTCCAATCCCTATTTGCCCTCTCATGCACTGACACCGTAGTTTTGCCGTAGTAACATCAGATACATGTCCGAAGTGTCAGTCAGAGAAGCTTCTCAGATTATGTCCCCAGGTACTTGTGACTATAAATATAATTTGCGCAGAGGTATGTATGTATATCTTTGAATTTAGACTGGCATGTGTGGCTTCTTTTGGTTATCATTTGTTATTTTGTAGATCGCATGATTATATTTGGTGTATTACTAGTGCATCATGTGAATAAGATACAGGGGAGATTACTTCCATCCTGGGATTGTGTCCCTAGTGATCACTGTTTTTTTGGGTTTTGTTTTCTGTAAGCTCATGCTGTCTATTAAACATTTCTCCAGGAAACACACATTCTGGGAACCAGCCAACAGTTCAGTGGACTTGTAAATAAGCGACACCGGCAAGCAAATGATCGCTGTTGAATTAATATTCTGTCTATTAGGTGGTCTGTTGTAGGTCTCTTTTGCTATGAGAAACAATATCAGGTGTTTCAACTTTTGCTTCTGGAAGTGATTTAATCTGAAATAGCCACCAGCCCCCTTCATTCTATACAACTATACCAGTGTCTTCCCATTACTTTCCTTATCAACCAAAGTTGATAAACCAGAGTGTAGTGAGAACCCTAAAGCACTGAATGAGCAGTTCACAGATTTGATTGGGTGTGTAGGCTCACGAGACCTGTTATTGATAGACTGAGGACAGGTAATAAGGGCAGCAGTTTAGGAAATGGATTCTGGGAAGTCACATAGGTGGAAAAAGCCCCTTTTTCATATGGCTGCGGTTCAAAACAGCAGTTACTGAGAAAGGCTCTCAATAGGAAGAGCCGAAAATAGTTCCATCAGAGCAGCTTCAGATAATCCCTTGTATGGATTGAGCCTCGAATCAATGTTAACTGAAAAAAAGAAAAGCTTTCTGCACTCTGCTTTGCTCTTGTCAGTTGAAGTCCATCAAGCCTGATGAACTATTTAACCATTACTCAAAGAGTCTCCTCCAGAATGGCGTCTTCAGCCTACTAGTGTTTCACCTTACCCTCCAAAACAAGCTTTCTGGTGTCAGTCATCTTTGACAGAGGTGAAATCAAATTTGAGATGGATCTCCACTTGCCTTGTGCCTTTCTACATCCCCTTATTTGAGTTATGTTACAGGCACAGTAAGAAGAAATGGTACAACTTAAATCTCAGGAATTTTTAAAAGGACTAAACATCCCACCTCAGAACTAGGCACATTACTGTGCAGCTGAGCTACCAACTGGTTGATATATGACCCCTCGTGTTCGTCAAATTCTGATTCTCCTGCTGCTTCTCCATGTGTGCACAAGCATCAGAGGTATTCTGCTCCCAGGTCTAGGCTTGGATGCTGGTGAATTTTGGAGAGAAGACTTTTCATCTCTTTGCAGCAGATAGCTCTGCTTGCAAATTATTTGAAATGGTTTCATTTTTGTTTTTTTTCCCTGGTGTACACTCAAAGGCAAACTGAACTGTCTGATAACATATAATTTCTGTCCATTGTTTTCAGTGGCTATCTCGAACCTTGAGCTAATCTAATCAGCATGTTTTCAGTGTACAAATAGCTGAAGTCTTAGAGTTTCACCTTCTAAGCATTGAGTGGTCAGTACAAGAAGAAACATCACAGGATATGCGTGCAACTGACATATATCTGCTACAGCTCACTGATATGCATCCCTCTTTGTCTCATACTTCTGTCTCGAAAGGACGATTTCTGTAGTCTACAAAAACAACTTTATGTACATCCTTTAGGCTGTATCCTTTAGCATGTAAAGTCCAAGTGGGGAAAAAAAAAAAAAAGAGGGCAAATTTACTTGAACAGCTTCACAAAAGCAGATCAAGGTTTATTGGAAAACAGATTCTGAAAGGAAATGTTGAAGCAAAGCTAAAAATTACAGCATTGTACTTCTTAGAGGCACTTTCTGACTAGGTTCAGAAATCTGTACTGGAATTCCTGACATCTGGTAGGCCAGTCGTACTCATCAGTGCTGGAAAAATACAACCATTTCTAGGCAGACATCTGAAAGAGGTCAGAGTAACAGTACTCTTATTTCACTCCACGTACTGCTGGAGTAGCAGGGCTGAGTGATTAAGGCATGGCTGCCTAGGAGGAGACAGGAAGAGACCGGTCAGATGAACCTCACCTTTCTTGCACGTATGTGTGTGTGGTTCTCTATTTAACCTCTCTCTTTCCTATTTTGTACCTTTCTGGGGCTAGTTCTCAAACTGTAGGAGCTTCTACCTGGCCAGAATAAACCTGATGGCAAAACAGACTTCTGTGGCACAGATATCCTCCTCTGTTGTAGCTGAGAGGCACTGATAATTGTGAAGGCATGAAGCAGAAAGTGTACAGCCCTTTTGGGACGATGATGCTTTTTAACAACACAGCAAACCTTTATTTGCTTTTGTCATCTTCCCCAGCTCACACTGCTGATCATTTCTCAAGACCACGCATTTTCACATTTTGTGGGAGAGTTGTGCAGACTGAAGCAGAACTGCCAAGTTGTGCAAGAATAAATCGCTCCATTAATTAGAATGCTTCTGTGTTCCCTAACCACAGTTATAACAGCGTGGAAGTTCAGTGCTGTGTATTGAAGGTGTGAGATGTAGATGAGTTAAATCTCATTTTGGAGAGCTCGGACAACTATTTCAAACTACTAAGTAGTAAAGTAGTCTTTAAAGTTTGTGCTGCTAAGGCCAATTAGAAGGCATGGTGCGTCTTTCACTGACTAAATCCCATCCCTGTTTCTTAATATGTTTTATTAGAATAATCTTTAAGGAGCAATCTTATTCCACCTCTCTGTGCATATAGGAAAATCTTTGTCTTTGCAGTTAAAACAGACAGGTGACTTAAACACTGAAGCTGTTGTCTCAAGCTGGTGAACCTAGTGAATTTTTAACTGTTTTTCTTGTCTCCTAAGCGGACGCTGGTAGAGAAGCAGAAGCTGCTCACCCAGCAACATGAAGATGCGAAAGAACTGAAGGAGAACCTGGACCGCCGAGAGCGCATCGTCTTTGACATTTTGGCAAACTACTTGAGTGAGGAGAACTTAGCAGACTATGAGCACTTTGTAAAAATGAAGTCGGCCCTCATCATTGAGCAGCGAGAGCTTGAGGACAAGATCAAGCTGGGGGAAGAGCAGCTTAAATGTCTGACCGACAGCCTCCAACCTGAACGGCTCAAATGAGAGGACAGAGTTTGACCGAGGATGTGAAATACGGGGAAGAAGGAAGGGATGGGGCGTTTCCAAGTGTGCACGTGAATATCTTGGCTTTTCTGAGTGTCCAGTAGAGAAACAAGTGCATAAGAGAAAAATAGCTTTCACAACAGCAATAATCTTTCATTTTTGGGATGATGTATTTAATTTTTTTAGAGTATATTTTTATTGCTGGACTCCACAGCCACTTGTCATTGCTTAAGTTACAGAGAGCTCCACAGAGAAGGATAGACTCTTAGCCTTTCTACTCGGTAAGCTGAAAGTCTGTAGCAGTTGTGCATGCAAGCATTTTTTAGAATAGAATGTATACTTTCTTTATGTTCAGATTCTGTACAGATTGCTGGGAAACCCAACAGCAATTTCTGAATGCACACAAGTACAGAAGCTCTCTATATAGCGGCTTTTTAGTATTATTATTTTTTTTAAGACACATTAAACGGGGGAAATGTGCATCTTATAGTTAATATATTCAGATTACTGAAATGCAATGTCACTCTGATCCTGTGGCATCAGACGCTTTTTTGTAATATTGTACGTAGGATTGCACTTCCCCCTCATAGAAGTAACTCTGAAATCAGTCTCAGTTGAACGCTTCTTAAACCAGCCTGCAAATCACCTACTGGCTACCTTGCTGAAGATTTTTATTAAAAAAATAATTTGCAAGATGTAATTTTACACCATCCCACTGCAATACACGTTGCCTTCTTTACTCAATTAGACTTGATTTAAGAAACAGGCTGGAAATGCTGCGCTGATTTTTATTTTTTTTTCCCCTAAACATTTCTCATCTAAATTATTTAGAAAGTTCATTCGCTCTTTCTTGTGCTTTTTATGCATGTTCTTCTCTTTCTTCTCTCCAAACTGCTACATTTTATGAAAATAAATGTAGGCTAAAGATACTGCTTCTGTTTTCTTCTGATTACTGAACATTGTGGGTTTTTTTAAATTATACTGAAGTTGACCTATGTGATGCTGTTCATTCTTTCTACTTTCTCAGACTACCAAATGCAATATAAGCAGTGTCTGCCATGTAAATACTGTGCATTACCTGGAGCAACTCTGCTTTGTAACTGTGAACATAAGTGGGTTTGGTTTGTTTGTTTGTTTCATTACACAGTGATAAATGAGAGGATGCAGTTTTGCAGTATCAAATTACTGGCTGTGTTTTAGTAATACTGCCACTGACTGTAAGTTATGATTTCCAGTAGCTCTAAGAAGAGCTGCCAACTTGTATTTTAGCACAGTAGTAGGTTATGTTGACTTGCTCAGATACCTACAGAGAAATTCTGTAGTGTCTGGATGTCACGTTTTAAAGATGAAGTTGAGTAGGCACAGGAGAGTCTTGGATGACTTTTGTATATTCCTTTTCACTGTAGTAAGGAAACCATTTATCTCTCCTTAAGTTAAACATATTGCTCGACAGGAACCCACTTTTGAGGCCAATGTGAATGCCAGTCTGTAGTAAAACAGGTCGGAGATACGAGTAGCTAAATGTTGAAAAGAGAGAGATAAGCATTTGTTTAACTACTGGTGCAATGGCAGCGTTCACAGAAGGTTCCTTTTCTCACCTGAATAATCTTATTCACAGAGAGAGATCCAGAGAGGTTCCCTCTGAGAGTTGGCGCAAAACTCTTCTGCAAGCAGTTCCTTTGCAGACAGGTGCAAATGTTAAAAGGACCGCTACCCCATTGTAGTGCACTGCGTTGTGTACCTGGACCAAACCCGTAATGAAATTGTTTTGTCTGAGTTGAGGTCGCATGGAGCTACCATGTTAAAGAACCTACAGCTGACCTTAGTTTCTTCCTCCTAGTTCTGAAATTTACTCTTTGGCATCTCACAATTACTTGCTGCTATGTTACTTGGACAAGTGATCCCTTTTGTCCTTACTTACCCCTTAGCCATAACAATCCCAAAACGAAACAATTCCCGAATAAATTATGCTTGTCTTTAGCTTGGAGAAGTGTGCATTGTTTTATCTGTGGCATTTTAAAGATTTTTACGTATTGTGCTTACTCTGAAACGTGTATGTGAAATGTGAATAATAATATAATTACAATGTGTTTGTATACAGTACTTTGATTTAGCTCTTTCTGATAAAGGTAGCAATATTGTGAATGCTATATATATTTTCCTTTTCACAGAACGATTGTGTAGACACCGTTTTCTCCTTTCCTTTTTATAAACTTGTTGAAAGTCTCTCACCCCAGGAGCCTGCAGATGGTTGCCTCCCAGTGTTGTATGTAAATCTGTAAATAACTCTACTGTTGCTTTTTTGAAAACAAAAATCTGGTGCTAATGTTTTGCCTTTGGCATCCCGGAGATGGCTGTTTCTTCACCTTACGTCGTTCTCAATTTTAGGATCTCTTTGTATAGTGAAAGACTTCCACCATGTTCCTCCAGTTGTTTGGATCCCTCAGCCCAGAGTGAAAATGTACAGTTTTCCTGCTTAACACTTCACACTTACCTACTGAAAAATGGTATTGCTTGACTTTGAGAAAATAAACTGTATATTTCAATGTACGGACATTGTGTGTGCAGTTGTAACTGTGAAAACCTGCTGTTTTGCTGTGTGATGCTAGCCGTTTCATGGTGCATTTCAACAGTTCCTCTAGCTTTTAAAGGCCAGTTTGCTTTCTCTTCACAGACCGTTTAACGTGTAGATTAATTGGTCACTCTCAAGTCCCCAGTACAAGTACCAGATATTCAGGGCATTCAGATTCTTCTGCTTGGGTGATTACAGTTTGAGTTTCACCTTCATCATGCATTTAGAATGATACTTTGTGTGGAAGTATTTGGAGTTGGTGGGTCTCAAATTTTTTTACAAGGTGACTGTGAGCTCTCCACCTGTAATGGGCTTCCACGGCAACTTTTAATTTCGTCTTATTGGGAAACAAAAAGAAGTGTATGCAAATCTGTAGCACAAATGACCGCAGCTAACATACTATGGCTTAATAAATCCTCGTGGATCTGAACTGTCCGTGAAGATCTTCGTTGTAGGAATCGTGTGGGAAAAGGAAGCTAAGGATGGTAAAATACGTGGGTATTTGTGGGATTTTCCTGAATCTCTAATGGTGCTTTTACACATCATTCTTCTCTCCCTGTGCAAGTACGCGCATCCCCCTCATTGTGCTTCCAGGTCACTTGGTCTAATACAGCATTACAGCTACAGGCGGGTCTAGCGCTGTGTACTGCTATAGGCTGGGGAAAAAAAATATGGCTCCTTAACTGAAATCAGGCTCTTTATTTTTTTGTGTTAGGGTATTTGAGACCTAATGAAGCTCTGTTGATCAATTTTGGAGTACTTGTCTCAGTTTCTACAGATGTAGTAACCTCCCGGCAGTCCAGAAGCAAAGCCTTGCAGTGGGTCTGCAGTAAAACTTTACACATTTAATAGTGATCAGCCATTTGTTGCGGAAGTTCATCGATTTTTTCTCATTAAGGTTTCTCAGTTGTGGGGTTTGAGAGTATAAATTGTTTTCCCGCTTACTTGGACAGAGCTTACCCACACAGTAGATGCTATTAAAAAATAATAATAATTACAGCTTTAAAAGGACTAGTCTACATGTTGTCAATGATGTCAGCAGTAGTAAATTGGTCATCTCATTCACTTAACCACAGTTCTGGTCTATAACTTAACTAATTGTAATGATCCACCAGTAATAAGTTGTGTTACCCTTGTGGTTTTAAATATCACCTCTAAAATCCTGGGTTTCATTCTCCCTACCTCCTGTTTTTGATATTTTTTCCTATGAATAATGCTATTCTGTTTAAAGCAGGTTAATTTAATGTATCTCAGGAGAAAATTTGAATGGAAATAAATTCAATGTAGTACAAATAGCATAAGGTTTCTCTCCCAGGCTGCCATAGCACCTACGAGCAGAGTAGGCGTAATCTTTTCAAGATGGGCTATTCTTCAGGACCTTGTTCTCACATGTAACCTTGTGGGGCACGTACTTTATACAGCCGTTGTTTATCTTAAGCTGAGAGTTGAGTCTCTCCTGAGAACATTTCTAGTAAAGTGCATCTCATTTTCTCCTATTTTAAAAATTCTCACAACCGTTTCGCTTCCAGGTGTGTTGATACCTCTGTCTTGGAGGCGGTCTCCTAAGTCTGGAGATGGCCTTGATGCTGGGCTGTGCTATTCACTCCTGCCAGACCCACCGGTTTTAGAGGTAACCACTGCTATGAATCTAATTTTCTCTTAATTGTTTTCTGGTTACAACGAGCTGCTAGCTGATGAGGTTAAATGCAAACTTCACCCCTCACTTTTGTTATCTATTGTTTCTGTGACTTCTGACAAAGCTTTCTCATTCTGGTTGCTGCTATGGATGGGGTACTGAGAATATGTGGACTAGAAACGCAGTGCCTTCTGACATTCTTTCCTGGGATGCAGCAGGACAAAGAATTCTATGCATCTCCTGCTCACAAGGTGTGAGTCCATAGCATAAAATACCCCGGCACCATTAAAGAATGATTAAATAATTCCTACCACAAATCCACCTCTGTTGAAACGTTCTTATTTGCTGTACGTGACTGCCTGTCCCAACAAAGGAGAGCGTTTAAGTAAAGCAAAGAGTTTTGTGAGAGTAGCTCCAAAGATTTACAAGGTGTCGGAAGATACAGAAGAATAATTCTTTGTGGTAATAGAAATTCCTAGCAAAACGGTAGCTTAAGTGGAACCTCCATGCTGCATGTCACGGGTGAGAGTACTCAAGAATTTTAGACCTCTGCTAATTTATTTGGATGGAGTTAGTGAAAGAATGGCTTAAGTATATGCTAAGTTGCAACTGTGTTAACTGGGCGTTACTTACTCCAAGTAACCTCTATAATACAGCTCAAAAAGCTGACTGATAATTTAAGCTTGTGTTTTTACTAAACAGGAATACAATAAATGAATGTAGAATAAATAATAAGCAATGGAAGATAAGGTTGTTTATCTCAGTGTCCAAATACGAAAGCGTGGTTTGTGTGAACAGCATTCACAGCCACTCCCAAGGATTACAACTGCAGCAGCTTTCACATTCAGGTGTAGTTCCTCCACAGATAAAAGGGGAAATGGGACTGTGGTGATCGAGGTGACCAAAGCTGATCTGAAAGGGGTGGAGCAGGTCGAATGATTTTTTTATTAATAACAGGATGATATGGATCTGAAGGAAGTGAAAACCAAGAAAACAGGGTAGGTACTCCAAAGGGAGAGAAACTAAACAAGCATGAAAGTGTGTCAGGCTGTTTATTTCCTGCTTGCCTCTTTCTCCACATGTGAGACAGAAAAGCTCTGTTGTTCCTGTTTGGTATGACAGGCATTTCTCATTACTGTTGTGGAAAAAATCCTTGGAGCATCACTGAAATTTAAACGGATGGAGAAAAACTCAGAAGAATTCTGTGTTGCCTCAGGCGTGTCTGGAGGACACCATTGCGCTGTTGTTCAGGAGCACCCTTTCTTGACTCCAGAGGCACTGGCGCAGCTCTGGCCTTGATGGGCACTCACCACTGAGGAAGAAGTCATCCTTTCTTTCAGTCTTTCCTGAGTTCTCTAAGCAGCCCTGTTTGCTAGGCATGCAAGGTACTTGAACCACCTGCACTGTGTGATGCACGTTTTCGGTCTTTTCTATTGCCACAAATAGATCACTTACCAAGTGAGCAGCCAGGCTTTTCTCTGGGATTTTGCTTGCACAATTGCTACCTATTAAGAGCTTACTTTATCATTAGGCCTGTGCTGGAGGGCAGAGCAATATCCAATTCCTGCTTAAGCTGCATGGCCAGAAAGCAAACCAGGAGCCAAGCAAAGCAAAGGCCAACGTATTCAGTTTGAGCACTTGGGAACCCATAGGGAGAGGAGGATCCTGGGTGTGTGGACCGCTTGCATAGTTCACGATAGGCAATTGGTGAATTAACAAACAGAAACAGTCTAGGGAGAAGGATCATCAGAATCTGCCTGATTGCTAACCTCCAAACTTCAGGCTCTGAACGAGCAAGACGAAACTCCTAATTTAGGCATTGAAATAAATAAAAAATGGGATTATTCCCTACTTTAGGTGCCAAGCTCACCATGAAATTCTAGTGCAGAGCTGAAAGCCCAGCTGCTGTGGCACACAGTGTTAATTGCAGGTCCATATGTCGAATGTCTCTACACACTGAACTCTTTTGGTGTGAATACAGACTATGTACCCCAGGGTCTGAGATCTAGGGAATCTTATTTTACTTAGTTTTCAGAATGCTCTCTGCATCTTTGTATATATTCATACTTCGAGAGCTAAACAAAACGGCCTTTTCTCCTATTTTTACTGCAAGGTGGAAAAAAGCCACAAGCTAGGTTGGTACAGTCTGTCGTCACACTGGTTTTGCAAAGGTGGAATTCTTCAGGCCAGCATTTTTATGCAATGGGCAGTTCCACCACACAAGTGGGTGATTATAAAAGAGGCAGAACGGTATTGCCACATGTGTGGCAAATGATTAAGAGAAAAGTTGTAGAGGGCAAGGTTGTCATTTGGGTGCATTAAAGCAAATTGTACTTCCGTTATGGTGGCATGTAAGGCAATTAGTCAAGCGGCAACTAGCAGACATTGCGTGGATGGGGTGACAGAATTACACCCAAAAGCAAGGGCTTAAAAACTGCATGGGATCACAGTGAATTGTCAGCTAACATGAACGCTATGCTCTAGTAGAAATGCTGAAATAATAGTACCTTGTCAGGAATACAGTAGTGGTGTCAGGAACTGCAGGGAATGATGCAGCATGAGGGTCAGATTTTAAGTCTCTGGAAGTCAGAAAACTTGGAATAAAAAATGTACAGTCATCATAAATCAACCATTCACGTCTGAAGTTCTTATCTTGCGTGGTCACATACCAACGTGTGATTACTTTGGTAGATATTTGTACTGCCAGTGGTTTTATAGCTGGGGGTCTTACAAGAGCAGAGCTGATTACTACACATGGCTTTCATAGAATAACAGGTGAGGTAAACAGTGGGAGTCTGTGAGCCCTCAGCTTTCAAGTGATGCTGGAGTGCTCTGGGCAGCACGTTTTGGTCAGACGGTCTTTTTTCTTTCATTACAGACTACCTTCACACACGCAACTACAGGAATTGGTCAGTTGAAAGATCACAGTCATTCAGCATCCTTGTTCAGCTATGATGGTAACTGAGGGGAAAACTGAGGAACTGGGGGGAACTGGAAGGAAAAAACTTTTTATGATGATGTCAGTAAAGATCGGGAGGATCTTCTCATAGCCAGCATCATAACTGTAGAATGAATCATAGAATGATAGAATGCCCTGGGTTGAAAAAGACCACAACGATCATCTGGTTTCAACCCCCCTGCTATGTGCAGGGTCACCAACCACCAGACCAGGCTGCCCAGAGCCACATCCAGCCTGGCCTTGAATGCCTCCAGGGATGGGGCATCCGCAGCCTCCTTGGGCAACCTGTTCCAGTGCTTCAGATGATCAGGTTCAATTTCAGCTAATGAATCGTGAATCCCCAGTTGTTCTCCTAGAGCTGTGCTTTAACAGCGCCCTATTACTTAAACAGGAAGCTGCACTTCAAAGCTTTAAAGCGCCGTACATTACCAGGTAAAGGTTTGTATTGATATCTCACCTGTGTTCCCATTAATGGAAATTTATTGGAATTTGATTTTCTTGTGACTTCTAATGACTGATAAGAGCAAGCTGCAAAGTCAGTTCCAGTGAAGGGAAAAAAAGCCTGGTGTTTTGGCACTGCGGGGCTTTCGCAGTGCAGAAACACAGCCAGGCAGGGCAGAGTGAAAACTGAGTGTGACATGTTGATATCCTCCTCTCATCAGGTGGTCTTCTCCACTGGCTCTGACCTGTCAACAAGTCTGAGGAAAATGTCTGTGTTAGCTTTCAATGACCTACTTTTTTGTATCCGCGAATAAGCGGAAAACTGCCCAAATCACAAGAGCATATCTAATTTTAGAAGCCCTTCATTTTGTGCGTGCGAGCTTTTGTGTTCTGCATCTCCAGAAAAAAAAAAAAAAGAAAAAAGAAAAAAAAAAAGCACCAATTTCCCCTCAAGACAAAGAAAAAATCTGTTGTTTTTAATCAGTCTCTTGTTGAGTTGTGATTGCGGTGAAGTCACACCTCTCAAATTATTCAGTCCATAACTGACACATGAATTTTGCTTCCAAAAACCGAGCCCAGTGGAAATTCCTGCGAGTCTTCTGTCTCATCTGTAGGGGCAATCCAGGAGAAGCTGAGGACAAAAAAGAGTTGCTCTGTGTCACTCCGGGGACCCTAAGATAGCAGTGATGGTGAATGAAAGGTGTCTCACGCAGCTGGGTAGCAGTTAGCAAATTGGTATGGGTATTAGTGCTGTGCAAGTTTGTTTGGAAAGAAGCAAGCCAGGACATGCTGAAGTATGGGCTTCTCAGCTTTCAGTACCTAAGATTAACATTGAATACTGTATCTCTTGCTAGGAGGGAAAACATGTTTAATGTTTTTTGATGCCTCGATTAATGTCAGAATCTGATGGAGTGTTACACTAGAACGTTGGTCAGAAAGTTAGAAACAGAAGGAACAGAGGATGGTAGGTATTGAGCACTGAGGGTGGTGACGCGCTGGAACAGGTTGCCCAAGGAGGCTGTGGATGCCCCATCCCTGAAGGCATTCAAGGCCAGGCTGGGTGTGGCTCTGGGCAGCCTGGTCTGGTGGCTGGTGACCCTGCACATAGCAGGGGGGTTGAAACCAGATGATCGTTGTGGTCTTTTTCAACCCAGGCCATTCTATGATTCTATAAAAGAGAAACCAAAGCCTCCAAAATGCAATGACATGATAGGAGCTACATCTGAAACTAGTACTGAGAGACAGCTTCTGTCCCCCTGCATGTGCAAATGAAGATTTTAATCATTCTTTTCTTGACCATCCTTGTGTCCTGGAGCCAGAGAACCTCCCAGCTGATGGGGTCAATCGTGAAAGCAAGCAGCACCAGCTACCACCAGATAACAGGGTGAGTATGATTTGGGGTGGTGAGGAGTACCTGATACTGTTGTCATTTGCCCACCGAGCACAGCAGCAGGTACCTCTTTTTAAAGGCAAGCCTTGGGCAAGCTCTCACCACAGCATACTCCCAGCCTTAGCTGGGCTTGGCAGGGCAAAGTCACGGTAATAAGCTGCCAGGGAGCAAAAGCCAATCCCAACAACCTTTGCCATGCTAAAAAAGAGCACCCAGGCCCAGGGCCATGTTTAGGAACACAGGAGGATCTTGTGGTGCCCATCCATCCCACCACTGGACTCCACCTGGCCGCAGCAACAGGGAGTGGCCTGCTTTCCTGGAGGACTCCCAGCTTGCTCTCCTGCTGCTTTCTTCCCCACTCCTAAGGCATTCACAGTGAAGTGTCAGAGGCTTTAACCCTTTCAGAAGGGGTTCTTACTCTTGGATATTTATTATCGCAACAGCTCGCAACTGTCCAGCAGCTATGGAGGTGTCCAGAGGGTTGTTTACAGTGTAGGCCTCAACAGTGGGGTAATGCTTTCTGAGAGGAGATTGCGCACTCTATGATCATGTAAAACCTCACCTTTCTGTACCTTTCAGTGTTATTTAATGTACTGTTGACAGTATGTTAGCGATCTGGGTTTGAGGAGACCCGCACAAAGTGGGCAGATAATCTGATACCTCTGGGCTAGGAAGCACTTTGTCACAGGTGTCATTTGACAAAGTTGTCTCATCTCTGAATTTCCCTGGCTTCAAGGGGCAGTTTAGTTTGGCTATAAAGGTATACAGTCAGACAAGCATTTGTGTAAATAGTCTTCATTGAGTTGCACCTGTCCTCAGGTGCAGCATGGGGTTTGGAGGGAAGTTTGTCTGATGATCTGCAGGCAAAGAGTGAGGGTGCAACAACCCTAATCCCCAATTCACCCATCACCTGTTGGCATGTAGGAAGACATCTGGGTTTCCCAGGAGAAGTAACCTTTGTCTTGAAACAAAAGGCAAGAAAATACTTGTGCCTCAATTTCTGAGTGGTCCACAGGGTCTGCCTGCTGCTTATCTGGGACCATTTGCTCAGCAATATATCTTGCAAAGCATCTTGGTTTCTGGCTGTTTTCTTTCAATGTGGCAAACGAAAGGAAAAATAACTTAAAACAAATATTTCCTGTTCTGTGGTATTCGGCAATGAAACTGTAAACCACAGAAGGGACTGGGCCTGATCTAAAGGCCTTTGAAGTCGGCAAAACCGTTCCCACTGATTTCAGTGCACTTTGGCCGAAGGAGGAAGAGAGCAAATGCTTCCTGCTCGAAAAAGCATTAACCTTTGGTGTTTAAAGAACAATAAAATCTGATGTGTGAAGTGTGTTCCTTCAAATAAGGCAGTCAGAAACTTTATTTAATTTTCACCTACTTCCCAGCAGTTTGGCACTATTAGTCTAAAAACGAATGTCTGCAGAAGTCATAATCATGTATGAGAAAAGAGATTTTACTCTCTCATTTTCTGCTTCCATTCTTTTTTGCGTGCATTGCATTGTATTTCTCACTAATGTGATGAAGCTTTTTTTTTTTTTGCTGGCTGTTTTATCAAAGGGCCCTAGACTTCCAGTTGATTTACACTTCATTGCACTGATGTCAGTTGACAAATACATTGCTGTTTTTATTTTTAATTAATTTTTTTTTTTTTTTACATACAGCTTAATCTTTAAATAGCACAGTGGTCTTTTGGGACTGAGAAGAACTAGGTCAGAGATACAGATGTATACAGATTTGAGCAGCAAAGAGGAGTTGTTCTGTTGCTGCTTCAATACTCTGGTTAGGCATACAGCCTGTGCGCAGTACCTTCACACGCGAAATCAGCAATAGGTTTGCCTGCAGATTTTGTCTCACACTGTTATTAAATCAAAGAAAAAAGAACCTGTCTCCCAGCTGCCTAATGCCCAAGGATGCTGTTCTTCCAAGTCAACAGACCCATCATAATGTCAAAAAAAGCTGTACTCAAGTCTAATACACGACAGCAAGACCATTAGGGGCTCAGTGTGTTGGACTGTTCACATGCACAGCCAGTAGTGATGATGAAACACCTCCACCTGGCCACCTTCTGCAGGGGACACCCAGCCCCATGAGCTGTAGAAGAGCCACGGCCCATGGAGCCAGGCTGTTACCCAGAACCAGTGAATCATCGTCAGCTGGAAGATACTGCAGGAACTGGATTAAAGGTGGTGTGGAGAACTGAAGGATACGGCTTAATGCCAATGTGCAACCTTCTTCAGTGGTGGTAAAGAACAGTCATGGTGCTAATTACAGGTGAGAAGAGTTCTTCAAGGAGGATTTCCCTTTTCAGTATACTTCTGTGAAATAAACTTCCTCATTTCTCAATACCAGCCCTGAGAATTCCTTCCTTCTGCAGGAGCCAGTGCATCTTTTAGATTAGCATAATTTATCCTAGGTTATGAAGAGAAGAAACCAGAAGGGAGATGAGAGCTCCCCTACCGCTCATAAGGAGAAACATTTACATTCATAGGAAAGCCACAAAGCGAGACAAAAATATAAATTAAATAAATAAATTAATAATAAAGATACCAAGTATGGCACTATTTGCATTGAAGGATGCTTACTGTCAACCACAGCCCAACGAAAGAGCCATTCCACTTGAGTTTATCCTTGGGAAACCTCCTCCTCCTCCTCTACATTTCCCCCTGCTGCAGAGCTGTGCTGATTTCATTACCTGTATAAATACTGAAGAAAACTCTAACAAAGAAGAAAGGGTTATGAAATCACTTTATTCTCTTTCAAATGAAGATTCTGTGTCCTTCAGGCTGTCAGACCAGGGGCACCATGGTGGTCTCAGGTTGGAAAATCATGTAATCACAAGGGCAGTTTTTCTGAAAGAGCGTCTTACAGAAAACTGAGTTTCACATGAGAGTTACTTATATACTTAGGTAGTGTTCCACAGCAATTAGAAATGATGGCATATGGTAAAGCTTACATATTTTTATAATATGTTAATGATTAACTGACTTCTTCCATCTTTATTGACTTAGTGGGAGAGTGACAAGGAACTGCGAGGTACCTGTTTGGTAGCACAAGATTTGCAGGGGCATTTATTTTCACCTCTCTGCTGGAACTTGCTGCATCCAGCTGACACCGCTTCAAAGCCTTGGGCAACGCTCAGCCCCACAGAAGTAAGTCTGCTTTGCTTTTTATACGACTTATTTTATGAAGTGCTGATGAAGAACAGATGGGGAGAATTTAAATATTTATTTGTTTCCTATAAAGAATGTTTTCCCAACTGAGAATTGAAGAATTAAATTTTTGAGCATTAAATCACGGGGATATTGCTAGGAAGAGACCTTCTTAATTGCTCTGCTGTTGTGTTTTTTCTACTTCCTTTTTGCTGCAAGACTTGGATTGAGCAAAGGATTTAGTCGGTAAGCCTTGCCCTGTATAGGCCAATAAAGCTGCATCTTGGCTATAAAACTTCACAAAAGTGGGATTTGAATGTTAATTTCAAAATGCATGTGGTTACTGGCAACATCTACAGCTAAAATATTTGCTTAAAACATTAAAGAAAAAAAATCTAAAGTAAATGAATTCCCGCTTACTCAAGCTGGGAAAAATAACCTTGTGCATACGTTGCATAGGAAGAGTTTATCAGGCACTTTCTCGTCAAGGTGGTTACAGCTGCAGCAGAATTCCTAAAGCAGGGCTGTTCAGCAGCAGATGGCAAAATAAGGATCTTACTTTGCTCTTCTGCTGTTGCAGTTTTTAGCGTACTTTATACTAGCTGTGCTAGTATTTACAAAGGAACAAGTATTGTCTCCTACGCTTTTGGAAGGCTCTCCTTTCAACCACCCACCCTCTGCCTACAAAGAGAATCTTGAGTTGCTGTGTGAGGGCTGTGTGCTCCCCAGTTTCCCCTTTGCTGGCAGTTCCTTAGGAGGTATAGGGAGTGCTTACCGCTCCTGACCAGGTGCCATGCAGTGTGTCCTAGGCTGATGCTTGGGACGTAGCCAGTATTATTCACTTTTCCCACTGACAGCATCTGGTCCAGTTCCTTTGGCTGGATGCTGACTCCTCTAAGAAACTTCTTCCCGTGCCCTCAGCCCCTGCTCAGTGCCCTGCCCTTCCTGTTCTGTGAGCTCCTGGGGCCTGGCCGTGGCTGCCTCCTGACAGCGTAGCTGTGTTTGCTTTGTGCCAGACAGGGCCGTGGGTTTCCCTCTCCTCGATGAAGCTTCCCAGGAGGATGCCATCTCAACATAGTCAGTGGAGCTGTCCTGTTTTTCCAGCAGTTTCTACAGTCCTACTTAGGCTTTAATTGGCTCCATTCAAGCCTCAAGGCAAAGGTGAAACAATCCAGTAAAATCTACGTAAATCATAGTAAAACCTATGATAAGGAGGCGTCCCAGTTCAAACCTACTGCCATCACACTCCAGGCAAACCTGCAATGTTTCCTCACTTTGATTTTTAACTTCAGATAGATGGGCTCAATCTCAAGAAAGTAAAATAGGGCCTAAAAAATCAGTGAGCGATATTCAGAAATTATCAGTTTCACTTCATTCTGGCATCAGAGCAAACCAAACAAAATCTGTTCCCAAAATGGGCAAAGAGCTTTTACACTGCTCAATTTCAATGTATTCTTCCTTGGTGGAACAAATGTGCAGGCTGCTTTGGTTTGTTTATTTTGAAACACAAAGAGGGGGGAGCAGTGCAGTTCATAACACTGGATGTGAACATACAAAAGGAAGGGGGTGTATGGAATCATAGAATTCTAGAATCACAGACTGGTTTGGGTTGGAAGGGACCTCAAAGCCCACCCAGCTCCAACCCCTGCCATGGGCAGGGCTGCCCCCCACCAGCTCAGCTGCCCAGGGCCCAATCCAACCTGGCCTTGAGCGCCTCCAGGGATGGGGCACCACAGCTTCTCTGGGCAGCTGTGCCAGCATTTCATTGCCCCCTGAGTAAAAAGTTCCTCCTATCTTGCTTCTTTTAATTTAAAACTGTTCCCCCTTGTCCCATCACCATCTGCTCATGTAAAAAGTCAGTTTCCTTCCTGCTTATAAGCTCCCCTCAAGTACTGGAACACCACATTTATGTCTCCTCAGAGCCTTCTCATCTCCAAACTAAACAAGCCCAGCTCCCTCAGCTTTCTTCATAGGAGAGGTGCTCCAGCCCTCTGATCATCTTCATGTCCCTCCTCTCAACTCACTCCAACAGCTCTGCATCCTTCCTGTACTGGGGTCCCCAGGCCTGGATGCAGTACTCCAGATGGGGCCTCACAAGGGCAGAGCAGTGGGGGACAATCCCCTCCCTCTACCTGCTGGAAGGCCACCCTTCTTTTGATGCAGCCCAGAATACAGAGCTGAAAGCGCACGCTGCTGGTTCATGTCCAGAGAACCCCCAAATGCTTCTCTTCTGGGCTGCTCTCAGTGAGTTCTTCTCTCAGTCTACATGTGTTTCTGGGATTGCCCCGGCTCAGGTGCAGCACCTTGCACTTGGCCTTACTGAACCTCCTTAGGTTCATGTGGGCCCATTTTTTAACCTTGTAGATGACTGTGTGGTTGGGGGCACTCTCTTACACTACAACTTGAGCCCCTGGCACAGGAGCTCACTCTGGGAGGGAGTCTGCAACCCAGTA
Source organism: Alectoris magna (assembly GCA_030625065.1). Taxonomy (NCBI): domain Eukaryota; kingdom Metazoa; phylum Chordata; class Aves; order Galliformes; family Phasianidae; genus Alectoris; species Alectoris magna. Next base: position 71,845,914 of record CM060560.1, read on the forward strand.
GCGTGAAAGGCCTACTTACATTTAAGTGAACTAATTCAGAAAACATGCTAGCTAGTGTCCTTTTTTTAGCTTCCTCATTCACCTACAGGGTTTTAATTCTTTTTTTTTTTTTTTTTTTTTTTTCAGAACCTTAAAACATGTTAATTTTTAGAAAGCAGATCTGAAACCCAGCTGACGCATCCAAACTGCTGAAGGTAATTTAAAGTGGAAAAATGGTTTACATGGGGCCTAGTATTAGTTCCAGAAGTGAAGTGTGTTTCACAGCTCTGAGGACTGTTAACACAGCCACTGCCCTCTGTCAGTATTACTGGTTACTGAAAGTAGAAGTGTTGACAAAATGTGAAATGCAGCTCCATTTCTTTCCTGCAAACATCAAGAGATGGGACCAAGAAATGATATTTATCTCTCAGATGGTAGCATTTCATTTTATTCTTTTCAAATGTAAGCCTGAAGCACTGGTGACCCTGCCAAGTCACCATGTAGCCATGTGGTAGTTGAGGGAGCAGCTTACTTCTGTTTTTTCTCCTAGAAGCAAGCCTGTGGCTGTAGGAAAGTCACCACAGCTCCAGGCATCCTCAACTGTTCCTTGTAAGGAGGAGGGGTAGGCCATTTGTCATCATGTCCCTGAAATACATGAGCAATAGCTCCACACACTTCTTAAACAGCTGCTCTCTGTGCGCTGATTGATATAAATGAAAATCTGCAGTAAAACAGAAAGGATCCTTCAAGATTTTACATTCAGATTAATTCACTAGCACCTACTGTGTTTCATTAACCTCTGTCTTTATGCAAATTTCCATTGAACCCTATCAAGTTTCCATTTTAATTTTAATAGAGTTGGGCATTTGGTTAAAAATATATCCATGAAGGAAATCCCTTCCAAATAAAAGAAATTAAAGATGTAGTTAAGATTGCAGGTGATAACAGGGGATTGTGAGAGAAGAAGCCAACTATATCCTGGGCTGCATTAAAAAAAGGGGTGGCCAGCAGGGAGAGGGAGGTGATTGTCCCCCTCTACTCAGCTCTTGTGAGGCCCCATCTGCAGTACTGTGTCCAGGCCTGGGGCCCCCAGCACAAGAAAGATACAGAGCTCTTGGAAGAAGTCCAGAGGAGGGCCACTAAGATGATCAGAGGGCTGGAGCACCTCTCCTATGAGAAAAGGTTGAGGGAACTGGGCTTGTTTAGCTTGGAGAAGTCTCCAGGGAGACCTCATTGTGGTCTTCCAATACTTGAAGGGAGCATATAAATAGGAGGGGGAATCACTGCTTACATGAGTTGATAGTGATAGGACAAGGGGGAATGGTTTTAAAATGAGACAGGGAAAGTTTAGGTTAGATATGAGGAGGAAATTTTTCACTCAGAGGGTGGTGACGCACTGGAACAGGTTGCCCAAGGAGGTTGTGGATGCCCCATCCCTGGAGGCATTCAAGGCCAGGCTGGATGTGGCTCTGGGCAGCCTGGTCTGGTGGCTGGTGACCCTGCACATAGCAGGGGGGTTGAAACCAGATGATAATTGTGGTCCTTTTCAACCCAGGCAATTCTATGATTCTATGAGCCTGTGGAAATTGATCTTCTTTTTTGGCTGTTGTGTCCAGACTTTGAAAAGAAATGTCCCTAGAAGTGCTGCATATATTTGGAATGATACTGTTGATGTGACCGTGGGACATCAAAGGTGGAGCTATAGTCCCCTTTTAACGCAGTTCTCTTGCTTCTTTGGGGGAAAACATTTTGGGTCCGGCCTGTGTTTCCTGGCCTCACACCACATGGGCCTAGCTGCCTCCACCTGCCCTACCAGCTTTGGAGCTGACCTTCTTATGAGGTATCTGGCACGTAACCTCTGATTGCTGAAATCTGCAGCTTTGAGCGAGCTTTCCAGTCAAGAACTGCCCTCCAGGAAAGCAGCTAATGGCTCAGAAGACCTCTTGTAGCTGACTGAGTATGAGTTCGTTTGCCTTAGGAGGTTTCCTATAGTCATCGCATTACATCATTGTGTTATTCAGATCATATAAGTAATCTTAGTATGCTAATTAAATTAACTCCAGATATTTCTGTCCTTACTGAAGCACAAAATCAGCTGAAAGATGGTGCCATTGCTAGCACAGGCTGCCCAGTGATTTGTGCTTTGAACTTTCCACGATAGCTGTAAGCATGCAGAGGCTGGACGTTCAAGTTTTCATCTCACAGATCAAGAAAGGACATTTGCAAAGGGACCAAGAGGTGTAACTAAAAATCTGTTTAATGAGAATATCAAGCTAACAGCAGGTTCTCCCATCCCAAAGGAGATGGAGATGCCCTCTGCAGATCAGTCCTGGCTTCGCTGGGACCTGGGAGTGAAATGGCTGCTTTGCCCATGCTTTGTAGTTTTGGAAATGACACGAAGGCCCTAGGAAAAAGGGTTTGCTGGGTGCAAGTGGCTTTCCCTAATGCTTTTTCCTGTGGGACGTGCAGCTCCTCTGAGAGAGGCACGATGCAGCCCAGAGGAATGTGCTGGATGGGTCACATAAATGCCATGTACCAGACCTGCAGGAAAAGCACTGAGTGATCCGACAAACATAAAATATTAAATCTGTATTGAAAGATAAGCTTGGAAATGCCTTCTAAGGCAGTGCACAGTCTCCAGATTTATGTGAGAAATTTGATACTAAGTACGGTCTTATCCAAAGCCTGCCCTTAAATCAATCCTTCTGGCGAGTGATGCATACCCATTCCAATTTGAAGATAGCAGCAAAACCTACAGAATTTATGTTAATATTCTCAGCGATAGAGGCAGGAAACAGAAAACAGTTCACTATTTTGATTCTAATATGTTTTTGTAAGGCAAGCAACTTCCTTGCCAATCTCAACATTTTATTCATTATATTCTTGCTGAGTCCCAATACGAGTAGTCATGAGTATGGGCTTCTGTTCATTTTTTCAAAACAGCCAAGCACAATAATTGTAATTCAGCTTCACCACTGATCTCCAAAGTACTTCTTTTCCGTCCAGATTTTTCTCTAAAAGTCAACACTACCACTTCAGATCAGATGAGATCCAGTGAACAGGTAGAGAAAGGAGCCAAAAATGAGCCATTTTCCACATATGATGCCACGATAAGTAGTTTTATGTGTTTCTAGGCATTTGTACCTCATCTAAGCTTGAGACTTCCAACTTCATTATCTGGTTCATTTCCATTGCTTGTAGAATTTTTGTGTAAGCATTGGATTCTTCCTAGGTGTTTTCATCCTAAGTGTTTTCTTGTTCTGTATCTTTGCTGAATCTCACAGGGAGAAAAAAAATAAGAACTTTTCCTGTTTTTCAGTTTTAAAACCTAATTCTCAACACCATTTAAGTAATGTAGCATGTAGAGGGCTCAGTAATGGATACAATCATCTAATTTAATTCTGTGAGAAAAAAGGTGGGCAACTTTGACTCACAATATGTTTTTGTATATATTTTGACACCATACACCTAACAGTTCTCAGTGACACTGAGCAGCGCAACTGTCTGTCTTTTATGAACTTGATACCAATCAGTTGACTAAATGGGTGTTAATAGTGTCTGAGAACAGTGTTACAGAAACATGGGCTCTGGGTATTTTGATATGATTCACATTTAGCCTCTCTCTGTTCAGCTGATTAAAGCAAAAGTAGAAGGAAATAAACACAAAAATATTTTGATTGCTCTCTTTTTTGTTTTGTCTAAGAAGGATCAACTGATGCTTACAGAAACAACACTGTTTTAATGTGGAAATGTGTCAGAGAAAAAAAAGCTATTTCTAACTTCATGTGATGGCTACAACACTGTATGGCTATTAATAGCTGTCATTGTTTGCATACATTTATATTAATTCTGCACATAAAATATCAGATTAAGAAAGCATTTATAAATTGGTTTTGTTTTAAGTAGATACCACCACAAGAGGATATTCTGGAGCAAATTTCTCCATACCAGAAAGGATTAAATGTACATTTGTAATAATCAGAGAATCATAGAATGGTTTGTATTGGAAGGAATTCTTTACTGTGAGGGTGGTGGGACACTGGAACAGGTTGCCCAGTGAGGCTGTGGATGCCCCACCCTTGGAAGCATTCAGGGTAAGGGTGGATGGGGCTTTGAGCAACCTGGTCCAGTGGGAGGTGTCCCTGCCTATAGCAGGGTGTTGGAACTAGGTGATCTTAAATGTCCCTTCCAACCCAAACCATTCTACGATTCTATGATTCTGTCTTGAGTGCAATGGAAATAGCAGAAAAGGTGTTTCAGATGATTTATGGAATATGAAGATCTCTACAACCTTCAGGTCTATGCGGTGAATTCAAAGCCAGATCTTCCCTGCTGATGAGTCACTCCTGTAGTTATTCAGAAAGCTGTATGAAAGATGTGGGAAATTTAAGATATTTTTCATTAAAAAGGCGCCCTTAGTTCACACTCAGACTACAGAGTCAGCAAACAAAGATAGAACTTCAGGGGTATTGATTGTACGCAGTGCATGTGAGGGCTTATAGAACGCAGCAGTTAAATAGAGGGAGAAGATAACTTGGAAAAATATGTGAATTTTCCTTTTGTGGTTATAAAATAGAGATTGTGATGGGAGCTACACAAAGGCACTTTATTCTCCTTCTGATGCAGTGAAATATACAGAATTAAAGCCTAAGTGTTATTTGCCTACCCTGAGCTTATCACTTCACTAGTTAGGGAGGGGTGACTGCCAGCCTCCTCCGCACATATACTCTTGCCTTTCACTGACAGGTGCACGTGGTCACACTGTCTTGGTTCTATGCTGTGTTTCCTTCCAGCACTCCTGCCTGGCTGCATGGCAAGGCCCGTGGCAGAGCAGGCCCCCACATGATGAGCTCCCTGATTGGCACCTCTCACCTCCAGCTGGCTTCCTTTGCACTGGGGACAATAGGCTGGATTCTGTGCACCATTTCCATGGGACTTGTGGAGTGGAGAGTGTGGCACGTGGACAACACCACCATCATCTCCTCTGGCATCGCCTGGGTGGGGATTTGGAAAGTCTGCTTCATCAGTTATATTCATGTCTCACCTGGCTATGAAGAGCAGTTCTGCCATAAATTCAGTGGTTATGACTCCTCCATCCCTGGCGAAATCTATGCTGCTCAGGGTCTCCTGGTGATCGCCATGGTCACGGGATTGCTGGGACTGACTGCCACAATATATGCTCTGAGAAACATTTATATGGGAATCAGTCGTAAAACTCTCATTACCCGTTTCTTCCTGGTGGGTGGCTTTTTCTACATATTTGCTGGTCTGTGTGTCCTGATTCCAGTGAGCCATAACTTCTATTCTGTAACTCATAACCAGAGCATTGCCTTCCCTCCCTCCTACCTCATGCCCTCTAGTCCCGTGGCACAGGAAGCTGGTGCTGCCATTCCCATTGGGATTATATCTGCCATCCTGCTGCTGCTGAGCGGGAGCTTTTCTCTCTCCTACAGATTTCCTGTAACCGCAGACACGTGAAATCCTGATGGGACAAATCACTCCATAGATTTTCAAAGTATGGTCAGAATACAAGGATGGCAGCACAAGTGGTTCTTCAGGCAAGAAACTACAGCATTTTAGTCTACAGTAGCCAGTATATGTTGTTATAAGACTGAACTGATTGCCATGTGTGACCAGAAGTTTGTTCATCGCTGCTGAGCAGCAATGGTAACTATTAAGCTTCATCAGTTGTCCTCCTCATATATATATATATATGTATGTATATACACAAACTCTATCGATTAACTTATTTTTTGTGCCAGATGTTTACTGTGTTCAAAGAGCTGCCTCTGATTTAATTGTCCTGGTAGAAATACATGGAATGACACATGAAATACATGGAATGACCTGTGAAATGTGAACTTGTTTCCTTCTTAGAGCTAAAACATTTTGTCCGTTCTTAAACAATATCTGTAGCAAAGTGTATTTTGTGGCAAGTCGAGACTTTTGATACAAACAATATGTGTCATCCTGATTGTGTCAAATGAGTGTTTCCTGAATTGCCTTACAAAGGTATCTAGCCAGTTTCTCCTCTTGCTCCAGGGCACGTAAAGGGCTGTTTCTTTATGCTTCTGTTTTTCTTCCAAGCTATTTGCATCTTGTGTTGCAACACGTCTGCCTGTAGGCAAGGTGCGCTCTTAGTTCCCCACCTGTGCAGAGCCAAAAAGTCTGCAGCATGTGTTTCTTCATCAGATACTTCCCTGAATCCAAAGATATTGCAAAAGATGGAAACAGTGTCTACAAGTTACTGCAAAACTGCTGCCAAAATCAGTGCTCTTAGCAACTGGGAATATTCGGTACAACTTAGTAAGTGTGATTCATCTAACCTGACCCAGACATCTGTACCTAAACCAGTCACTTTAGTCTTTGTTTATAGTCAGTGCAATGAAAAAGACAGTCTAGACAGAAAAAGACATCTATATCTAAAATAGATGCCTAGAGTAGCTGGAAGATGAAATGCTCCCAAAAAATCTGTTTCCCTTCATTCACTGTAATGACTAATAACTATGTTGTAACAGACGTGTACACAACCAAACTTTACCTTATGCCAGATTAAATTAGGTGAAAAGAATCTGCCGCCTGAGTGACATTTCCTGTGCCAGTAACACTGAAAAACAAGAAAGGAAGAGAGGAAGGAAGGAAAAAATGCCCCAAACACAGCAATAAGGGAAATCAAATAAAAATAAAAATCAGGAGGTTGTATGGCAGGAATGAATAGATAGATAGTTCTGACAAATGGATGACCCGCTGAAAACAGGCTCTACAAAAAGTGATTACAGTTTCAAAGAAACATAACAAGAATTTAAGTGATCTAATTGTACTGGTTTTAACTGTCCTTGGTTTTCTTATCGATTCAGAAAAATAAAATAAAATGTTGGAAAAAAAAAAAAAAAGTAAAATGCCAGCAAACCAGTTCACATTGCTTGTGGCTGTCACCCCTGACAAGTACTTCTGCTGTCCTTAAGTTTTGTAGACAAAGAACAAAAAGCAACTCAATGTTTGGCAAAACTTCCCCTTTCTCACCTTCAGAGAGAAAGGTAACTCTTCAGGTTCTCAAACTGTCACCAGCTCTGCTGTCTGTGCTTACTTTCTCCAGGATCCTGGTTAATATTGCCTCTTTTGTCCCACTGAGATAGCTGTTACTTATTCACTTCTGGCTTAAGTGTCGCCCCAACTGAAACCGTTATATATGTACACAGATCTAAGGAATGCAGTACTTTATTACTACCTCATTTAGCTTTCCATTGTTTCTTCTGCATCTTCTACATGGTCTTGTCTTTGTTCTGCTGATTTCCCGTACAGAGTCCCTACAGCACATTCATTCTCTCTGGTCTCTCCTTTCTGAACCAGTAGCCTATCTACCTCATTAGCATTGTAATTGACGAGGTGCAGTTGTTTGTCTTTGGACTGTTCGCAGTGCTGCAAAGCACTTTCAAGTGGTGTACCGGTAAAAGCTCATGCTTTCATAGCTTGTTATTCAATATTGTTTCTACTTTTATTTCTATTGTACATCCTGTACTACATTGGTATGTTTTTCAAATGTGCACATCAACAGAACTGTTTTCTCTTCCCACAGGGATTACAATATTAGATATTGTCTTTTTGCTGTTGTAAGGCAAATAAGATGTATTCATGTGCCAATGCCAACATTCCCTGCACAAATACAGGACCAATATTCCCTCACAAGGAACCTGAGGTTTAACAGCAAATCACTGATTCTACAACATTTTTTGAGCTCACATATATACAGAAATGTATATTAATTAGCTAAACTTACTAAATGACTGAGGAGTGTCCACATTTAGTCTTCTTAGCTCAAAGAGGAAGCAACAAACAGTGCCCCATAGCTGTTTCCCCCATCCTGATCTGCGACTGTAAAACACTCATCGTGGGTCAAATGTAGATGAAGTGCTGCGGAAAATCCCTAGACACTGACATAGATTACCTAAGGAGGTACGTGTCTTTTTAAATTACATTTTGCGAAAAATAGTCTAGATAAATACTGCTATGCACAGCATAGATATGGTTAAGCCTCAAGGCAGAGGAATGGTCTAGTGGAGCTCTTGGTGTCCTTTCTCTGTGTACTTCCAAGGTTTCTAATTGTCATGGTTTTGTAATTTTTGCCATTGCTATTCCACACCATGACATCATGTGGAGCACAGAGAAGAACTACGCGTCCCAGAGGACCTCACGGTCAGAGAGGAAAATACATCACGGAAGCGACGCTCTCTGTCTCACTGCCTGGCAGTGGGTGTGGGTGTGCTTCCAAGCTGTGCGCCTTCAATTTCAAAGTAGGCTTCTTGGTCTTCAGAAACCTCTCTCTCTCTTCTTTTACTTGATTTATTAGCCTCAATTTTCAATTAGATTGTATTATATTGTGTTATCTTGCATTCTGATATCATAGTTAGTAAAATAAGTTTTCCTCCTTAGATCGCTGCCGCTGCTCTGTTTGTTTCCTTGAGCCCAGCTCCCATCTCTCTACCCCTTTTCCCTTCCCATTTTTGGGGCCGGGGGGCCCACGGGCCTACTGCCCCCCTGTCACAGGCATAATTGATCTAGATAAATCTGTGACACTAATGCAGGAGACTATCAACGGTTACGTGGTCCAGATTATACTTCGGTGTATAACAACTTGTTGCCTATGGTCAGATACCAGGGAATAGTAAAACTCAGTCATTTCCTGAAGAATAGATAGGAGAGAATAAATTGTAGCTGAAAATAAGAGGCAAAACTCCTATTGATCTCAATGGGATCAAGCCTGTCTAATCTTGACCCCTCCAGGCTGTATGATTCATTATACTCTAGTGGATGCTTATGTTCATTAAGATTTTCAAACTGGAGGAAAGTAAATTTCCTGTGCTTTTGCTTTGTGAGTGAGGAGGCACAGCCACTCTGTGCAAATCTTCATGGTGCATCATTTAGAGAATTTAAAAAATTAAATTACCTTTCAGTAGTTCCATTTGTTACCATTTTGCTTGGTCTCGTACACCTATTTTAGGGATGTCTGTAAAATCAGACAGCTGAAATGATTTGGGATTTAAAACTAAAAAATGCAAAACTTTTCCAAAAGGCTATTTTTAATCTCAATTACTTTAGGAAGCTACTCTGCAGCCTGCCCCCACCATCATTTATAGTAGGACAACTGAGGACAGGCAATGAGCTGCAGCGCAAAGCCAGGACTGAGTAGTCAGGGCCTTGAGGGAGACAGATAAGACTAAGAACCGCTAAAGCAAATTTCACCACAGAACAGATGATATCGCAAAGCTACATCTCCAGCTTCAGCCCAGACTGGGACCTGCTGCATCTCCAGTGACAGCTCTGCTCATTCTGTGGGTTCCACCCTGTCTAGGAATGTCTCCACAGTGGCTTCAGCCTACATGTAAGTCAGCTTTTCTTTATTTTTCTGAGTTGACAATAAACAAGTGCCTTGTGATTAGCTCACATGCCTGAACGCACTGCTGGGATAATTATCTGAATACCAAAACCCTCCTTCAATTCTGCTGGAAAAGCCATGCATAGTGATAAGGCATCCATCTTTGACCTGCAGAACATACTCCCAGACGATATTGTACCACATGATGCATTTTGTTATCTTATTTCTATTTCTGTCTACCATACCTGTTTATTTGTGGCTGCTGGCCGAAATATGTATGAATACGTTAAATACTCCTCTAAAAATACTTAGTACTGGAAGATGAAAACACCTAATAGTGAAACAAGCCAACGGCACATGTCTACGGGGATTTCCTTTCTAGGTAAATGTGTAACTATGACCTATATCATTTTTGTTAGTGTTAAGTAAGAAAGAGGAACAAAGAGACATTGTGCTAGAAAGTAGGTCATCAAATTATTTGGGTTACATCAATAAACATTTAATTATTTTTTTTTTAATTCAAGTCATCGGTTTTACATGAAAATAATCCTGATTGCTGACTTTAGGTTCCTCAGTTTATTGAAAACAATGCTAGTCTCAGAAAGCAATGTCTTTGTTGTCACGTGGTTTATGGTATATTACAACAAGGGTAAGAGTGTTTTTCAGGAGAGCTATTTTTAGACTTTGGAATGTTTTTCCCTTAGAATGGAAAAACTGAAATGTCACAGGCAATTTCCTGCTCTCTAGGCCCTTAAAATACTTCAGGACAAAGAGTTTTTTACTTAAAAAATGTAAGTCTAGCTGGCACAGTGTTTAACAGCAAATTGTTTTCTTAAAATAGGAAACCAAAATACATTAAATTAAAGGTTCCCAGAAGAGACAAGTTCTCCGTGAAAATATACCTTTCTCAAAACCAAAATGGAATTCCTTTCATTCTTGTCAATATCTGTATGGTCAGATCCAGTATCAGCTAATAAATACATATTTTTCAACCAAGATACTCGCTTCCCTTGTGTAATCTACTCTATTATTTCCCTTGCATGAGAAAGGTGAGATTGTTCAATAATTACAGTGGTGCTTCAAAGCTGCCAATAACTGTGTCAAAACCAACTATAGGCCAATCAAGAAAATGTAAATCAATCTATCTATCTCATCTCAGAATTACAAAACCAATAAACAGCAATAAATACTGGCTTGTAATTTGGAATGGATTATAGTATGCACTGTTAAGTTCCAGTTCCCACAAAGTCACAATATGCTTTTCTCCTGGGACATATATGGAAAAGTCTAGGTGCAAAGTCAACACCCTCAATTATATTTTGAAGAAACATGTAAATCTTAAGTGGGATTTTATGTCCAACACCATCCAAGGTTAATGCACATACAAGATGTTTTGCAGCAGCTGAATATGCAGACCCATTACTGGATAAAGCGGCACATATGAAAAAATAGATCCTGCTTTGAATGTTGCCAAAATATTGGTAGGTACCGGAGATTACCTGGTGTGGACAAAAGCTATGTGTAGAACTGGAATTATTTTACTTTTGCAGATGTTGGAAGTGCAAATTGAAACAGCCTTTTATCTTTACACTCTTGGAGGAACTATGTAATATACAGCAGTTGCCATTGTCAAAAGAAAGGACTATGTCTTGGAGGGAATTTGAGATCACACAAAGCCAGATTCCTAGTGAATTTCTCATGTAAAGATATGGCCATCAACATAATGGACGTTCAGAAGGCCTACTGAAAAGGTTGCCAGCTGTCCATCTCCAATATGTAGAATAATTGATTTCATTGTACCTCAGTACTTTATTCCATCTGAGCCTTTTTATTACAAGTATGAGTAAAATATGACCCACAGTTGTTCTGTGTGACAGTTTCCTATTTGTAAACTAAATCAAAGATTCATAGAATCATAGAATGGCCTGGGTTGAAAAGGACCACAATGCTCATCTAGTTTCAATCCCCCTGCTATGTGCAGGGTCGCCAACCACGAGACCAGGCTGCCCAGAGCCACATCCAGCCTGGCCTTGAATGCCTCCAGGGTTGGGGCATCCACAGCCTCCTTGGGCAACCTGTTCCAGTGCGTCACCACCCTCTGAGTGAAAAAATTCCTCCTAATATCTAACCTAAAGATAGTATCAATTTATAAAATATTATGTCAATGAATACATTAAAGATTAGTATGGTGGATTATGAAAGATTACAGTCCTTGCTCTAAGCAATTTTAATATGAGGAATGCCCAAAATCCATATACCAGGTTTTTCTAAACCTGAGGGATGCTGAAAACTTTCCTTCTGATATCACCAACTCTGGATGCCTGTGAGAAATGGGCGTAACTACATGATAAACACAGTAGCTGAGTGACTCCACCTGCACCAGGTGCTCTGTGGGTTCAGCCATAGCTCTTCAGAGACATTTGTAATTTGCTGTTTGAATTCAGGGGAACAGAAACAAGCTGTGTGATGAACACTTTTATCCAACAAACTACCCCTTATTAACTAGCTCCAGGACTCTGAACCACTGCTGTGTCTTGGCTGGGGAGCTGAGTGTTACTGATTTGTGTTATTTCTGAAGTGACCTTCTGCACGTGGGGATTTTCTTTTTGTCATTTTTATTTGGTTGGTTGTTCAGATGTATGTAAATTCAGTGTTTGTTTACTTGAATTTTGCCTAAAATGTGAGTGGAAAGCAGCTAAGAGGCATTTTGTTTGATCACATCTTCTTAGGACAAACCTGTACCAGTTCATGCAATCCTGGAGGACAGATGTGATCAGTATAGTTTTAAATAAAAAAATAACCTGTGGTAGGAGTAAAATGGTGCTGTTGAAATGTCTGTACTTTTTAATGCATTTAAAGCTAATGGGTATAATAACCTTCTGGCAGGAAATGGCTCATCACAGGCCAATCCATCCTGCCTTTCTGACTGCAGACAGTGGAAGCATCCCTGTGAACCTATCAATGTGATTAGTTACAAGTGTTAACGTTTGATCATCCTGTTGCTGCATCTCAGAGATGTTTGCGTCCACCAGCACCTCTCACCACAAGTAGCCTCGTTTCCAGCGATAACTCAGGAATTCTGAGAGTTACATTTTGCAGCTGTACACTACAAACTTTGCTTGGCTTGCTAATAGTCTGAACTTCCCAAATGGCTGTGAAGTTGATGCAGACTGTCACCAAAACTGGTGGCTTCCAGGGTCCTTTCAGCCTCCAGGCTGCTCGGTCCAGGCCTCCACAGTGGCTGTTAGGTGCTGTTCTCTCTGTATTGAGACCGGTCACCAAATAATTTGGAGAGAGCATTGGCAGCACCTGTGCTCTGTGCCAGAACAATTTCTGGACACAAATTGCACAAGCTTTGGCATGAACATTTCAACCGTCTGATGAAGCTGAACTCACAGCTCTCATCAGAAAATTGCCTCTTACGTGGATGATAATAAACTGGGAAAAGCAATTGATATGCAGGCAGGCGGGGGCTGTCATTCAGAGGGACCTTGACAGGCTGCAGGAGCTCATGGGCTAACGGGGCCTTGTGAAATCTGACCAAGGCAGAGCACAGTCCTACAGCTGTGCTGGGGAAGTCCCACACACCAGAAGAGTCCAGAGAACCACCAGGTAAAAGTCAGGGGGTTCCAGTAGGCAGCGCATTGAACGTGGGCCTACACCAAGCAGAGCACAGCGTGCAGACCAAGGACACCAACCGCTCCCCTCTGCTTGGCGCTGGTGTGATGCTAGGCCTAGTGCTGGGCTCCATGGAGAACAAAGTTACTGGTTCCAGCCTGGTGGGCCAGAGCATGGTGTGTCAGGAGGGGCTGCTGAGCAGTGTCCTCAGTCCTACCAAGTACCAAGGGGGCCATACTGCTCCTTTCTTCTTCTGGGTGGGAGCTGAATTCCCCACCATTTTTCAAACTTTTTTTTTTTTTCACGATGCCATATGGTATGGAATATCCCTTTGGCCAGTTTAGATCAACTGTGCTGGCTTTGTCCACACCCATCTCCACCACTGGCAGGGCAGTAAGAGAAACTGAGAAACTGACACAGCCTTGGCACTGGGCAATGCTGCTCAACAGCAACTAAATGTCGGTCTGTTATCAACATCACTGTTTTTCTCCTAAAGCCAAAGGATGACATCATACCAGATACTATGAAGAAAAGATCAATGCTGCCCCAGCTGAGACCAGGACAGATATAAGGACTGGGTTTTTTTTTGCCATAATGGCAGCTAAGCACTCAGCAGGCTACCCAGAGAGGCTATGAAACTCACTTTTTACAGGCATTCATAACTGGACTGCACAGTTGCATCTAAATCCAAAGTTGAACAGGCGCTCGGAGCAGATGGCCCTACAGAGGGCCATGCCACCATTACTATCTCCTTATTCTATTTGCAAATCATCTTGTTTCTAGAGAACGTGACAGAAAGTACTCCATTTTTTTTTAAGATGTTGTAAATCAAAACAACCCTTTTGGCAATGGCCACTCCCTTGCCTGAAGAGATCAAAAAGATTTTTTCTTGTCTAAACAACTGGTGCAAACTGAAGATTAAAAGTGAGACAAAAGAAGACGGAAGCATACGAGGAATGAAGGAATACTATGGGAGGTATACGGGAACGGTAACACCAAACAGAAAGATAATAAGAAAAAGGTTTCTGAGCGGTAAGAGAAAAGAAATTGGAATGAGTCACTAAGGATGGGACTGTGAGAAAGGCAGGAAAATGCAAATAAGGAAGAGAGAAGCAGTATGGAAAGAGGAAAGTGGTTTAAAAGAGACAGGGAATGGCAGAGGATAAAGATCAGTTGGGAAGTAGAAAACACAGGATTTGTCCATGTCTTCTGTGCACAATTCTAACTGAAAGTCTTTTACTCAGCAAATGAGGAGGGACAATGTTACTTCAGAGATTCAAAACGAACACGAAAGTATTAAGTTACACAGAGATGGATAGAATGTAGTTAGCTGTGATCTCACAGTGGAGACCCAGCACACAAGCCTGGGGTGCTTTGAGTTGGTACATCTGGGTAGTGAAGAAGGCAAATGACTACAGATTTGTGTAAGAATCATGAGGTATATTTTACAGCACACAAAAGCCTTGGCAATTCCTGTCTTTGTACTACTATTCATCTGCATAGACCTGCTGAAGTCTCACCTGGGAATTAACTTTTGATGTTAGAGAGGTATGCAATGAGATGACCAACATCTTATTTGGGGTACCTTTTTCTTCATCCTGAGAAGGTATGTCTGTGCTGGTTGTTCTCAGCTGGAAGCTTAGTCTGTCCATTCACTATAGGCTAATGAATTATGCTGCAATAGGAAGATTCAGCCCCAAAGCCAGTTCAACCCATTGCTTGCACAAAATCTTAGAAATTGTGCTCAATTGCTGGAAAGCCAGCAGAGGAAGCCCAAGGCAGCACAGCTCACGGAGGGAGCTTACGAATGTTCTCCCTGATGGTTTCAGTGCTGGTGATAAGCAAGAGAAGAGAAAGTCCCAATGAAAAATAAACTTTTATTCTTTTAAAGCAGAATCGGTTTACAGCACAGTGGATGGACTTGATAAGAGCAGCTTCTGCTTTCAAGGTTTTACAGATCACAAGTGTTTTGTATCAGACCGCCTTGTCAGAGTGGTGTTGCTGACCAAAGTCTGGATTAGGAACCACAAAAACGCAGTTACCCAGCTCCTGTGGTAAGTGATCTCATCGCTGAGCAATGGCTGGACGGAGCTGCTGGGAGATGCTCTGTGTCTGCCAAACATTCACAGAATTGTCTGCATTGTTCAGACAGCACCTGGGCTGTCAACTAAGGATCAGTGATTTAATGCCATTAAGAGTGAGTAGTGAGCAAGTATCTACAGATACCAGCTTGGTTTTAGGTCTGGCTGCTTTTTGCCAAATCATCAGCAGGAAAAGATTATCAGCTGACATCATGAAATGAAACCAATGAACACTAGTTGAGAAACTGCATCCTGTCACGCAATAGACACACACAAAAATTAAATATGCTTAACACCTCTGCTAACCTCAGTTCAGCCTTCTCACACTTCTCATACTTCTCTTACTTTGCATGTGAGCTCATTGTCTTATTCCCCCCCCCCCCCCCCCCCCCCCCCCCCCCGTGTTTTGTTTGTTTTGTTTGTTTTGTTTGTTTGTCTGTTTTATTATGGTCATTTCTGAGGGGCTGAACTGTACAACCTTAGACTGAGAAATGTCAGGTTATCACCGAGAGGAGGAACAGACCTGAACCTGGGGACTCTTGCAGAAGGAAGTTGTAAAATCTAAAAAGAACTGGACCCTGACTCAGAAAGTCTCTGCTCTCATGAAAGGCATGAAAGAAAGTTTTCTTCTTATGAGTTAAGTGAAGTAGCTAAAAGAGAAAAATTCCTGTTAAAATAGTTTGGTTCAGTGTTTTAAACCACAGATGCAATCACAGCGCTGCTGACTTGTGACTGCCATCCACGGCTCCTTGCCACATTCCTTTGATGCAAATCTGCCTCCCGTAACCATACCAGGGCGGATTAAATGAGTTGGTTTATCATTTCCCAGTTAAGTACCAAGAAGAAAATATTAACACAGTCATTTTAAGGCTTTTTTTTTTTTTTTTTTTAATAGGTGCAGCCCACTGGAGTAAAGTCAAGCAATTATTCATGATTGCTACAAGCCCCTGGAACTCCTTCTTTGGATTATCCAATAGAAACCTGGGCTGGGATGAAGATTATTGTGGTGCCAGTTTCTGTCACAAGTTTGGATGCCCACAAGTTAACATGCTCTACGGTCTGAATTTCAGAAACCCAACAAACTGAATTTTTACTGCTTTGTTCCCAGCACAGTGGGAATAAAATTAATCAATCAGCGTTAAAACAAATTAGCACTACTACTACTAATCACACTTTCAAACCTTATGCAAAAAGCCAAATATCACACAGAGCTAAATGTTTGGAAACTCTGGGGAAATCCTACTCCTCTGCTCCTCCTGCTGAATGTGGGTCACCCAGCAGCAATGCAAGAAATGCAAGACTGGGATCACAAAAGACAGCAGGGCTGCACAGACAACAGCAGTGCTAGCTGCAGAACCCGTCTTATTGCCCAAGACTGGGAGAGCCTGGAACACAGACTCCCCCACCTGAAAAAGAAATGAGCTCTTATGATAGAAAATGGTGATTAACATCCTTGCCTACATTATTTAAATCAGCCATGAGCATGCGTTGCGAAGAACTCAATCTGCTTGATGAAAGTCAAATGTGCTTTGTCTGCAGCTGCTGGAGTTCAGTGTATTCTTGAGATTTGGGTGGATCTTGCTTCTAGAGTGTGGGGTGTTAGCAGGAGTGGCCTACCCGGGCAGGAAAGCACTCAGTTCTTGCTCAGTACAGAACTTCAGGCATCATTAAATCTTTGCAGGTCAGAAAAACTCCGCATGCTCTCTTTGGACCACCACAAAACCCAAACCTCTCCTTCTCTAAGTTCAGACCTATCGCATGCCTTTTGTTCTTCAGTGAATGTCTTATTTTTTTCACACACGGTAATATTGCACTCAACCAAACGTGGGCTTTTGCAAACAATAACAAAAGAAAATTGTTTCTGTGAACTCAGCACAAATCTGTCTTCCTTGTGGATCTGGGCTATGGATTTATTCATGATATTCGAGGAAATTATTGGTTTGTGAAAGTTTTCCTGGGGTTATCTTGGAGAAAGATGATTGTGCATTTCTAAAAGAACTTCTGCAACAAAAACCTGAGCCCAGCCTCTCTCACATCCTTGTTGGTTAACTTCCATGGTTTCGGTAAGCATACCTTGCTTCCTTTTTGGGAAGGCTGAGTCTGAAGAGTCACCCCAAACATGCACCAAACGACAAACCTGTAGCGAGGCTGTACGGACCTGAAACACGGGGTGGGCTGCATGGCGGTGAAGTCCTTCAGGGTACTGTGAGCACTGAAACAGGCTGCCCAGGGCAGTGGGCACGGCCCTGAGCTGCCAGAGTTCAAAAAGCGTCTGGACAACGTTTAGGAAGGTGGGACGGACGGGGCCCTGGGCAACGTGATCTAGTAAATGTGTATGTTTGGTGGCCCTGCTAGGCAGGGGGCTTGGAACTACATGATCCTTGAGGTCCCTTCCAACCCGGGTCATTCTGTGATTCTGTGATTCTGTGGTGCGTAACACAGCGCGTGGCCGCGCGGGCCCCACGGGGCCTTGCTGGGGCCGCCGCCGTGCAGTGCTGCTGAAGCGCCACCAGAGGGCGGCAAAGCGCGGCTCCCGCCAGCGGCGCGGTGCGGCCCGCGGCCTCCCGGTATCCCCGCGCAGTGCCGGCGGCAGAGGGCACGCGGCCCGCCCTCAGCATCCCCGATGGACGCATGCTGGAAAATGGGTTTCACTATGAATGCCATAAATCCTCCGCATCTTTCTAGCTCTTTTTTCTCGTGGCTGCTGTCACGTAGCTCATATAGTTACACACAGCTTTTTTTGGTTGTTTGTTTTCAATCCTCATGGAGTTTTGTTGAATTTTTACATCATACAGTGCGAGGTGTATTAGCAATGTTCACTCAATCATTAGCTTTTCCCTAAAAAAATGTATATTAAGAAACTTTGAAGATCTGAGCAGTAGTGTTCCCTTCCCTTCCCTTTTTTTTTCTTTGAAAGCTGTTACACTTTTTACTATCCTTGATATATACAAAGTGCTCCCCTGAGGTCAAATTGAGTAGGGGAATAAAGATGTCCTTCATACCGTAGCATTTGTACTGACCCATCAATATGTTTTGTCCTATTCGACTGACTTTTAAGTTCTAGTGCTTTCATTTTGCTGATGCTTGACATTTTTGTTTTATAATAACCTCTGGTTCTCTCACAGGTGCAATTAAAAAGAGCCTTGACAAGGTAGGAACCATTTGGTTTGTTATGTTCTCTCTTCTTTTAATCTACCATTAAAGCACGTGGGTAGCGGAGTTAAGTATGACACCAACTTGAAGCTGTGGCAAAATTTCAGAAGGACTTGGTTATTTATATGTTGCAGAACTAAGATAAAAAGAAGTCAGTGCAAAAATCTTAGTGTTAGCAAGGACAGGTACCAAGTTGTTCTTTACCACTCCATTTTACTGCATGCTACTCGAGCTGATGCGTTGTGTGTTGATTTAAGCAAGCTCGGGGGGGGGGGGGGGGGGGGGAAAGCTGCACAGTGTGCTCATGTGTTTTGGGATGGGATTTTTCAGAAGTTTTAGAATGGTTGGTGCTAAGTTGCTTTTGACCAGAAGCTCAGAGTTTTCTTCGACTAGAAGTTGGTACTGGATGGCTGTATCTCTAAACAACTTTCAGATTTTCAAAAACTCAGAAATCCAACTGAAATGGAAGGAAGAAACTCTTTAACAGGTAACACTAATAGGGTAATGCAAGACAGACTGGAAAACAAGCTATGCAAGACTAATGCTGCCAAAGAAATGAAAGGGGCTACACCCAGTTTGTCTTGGATATTCTCATGACAGCTCTCATTTGCAGAAGCATTACCCATATATCTTCTTTCTAATATAGACCTACAAAGCTGGGTGGAAATTGCAGTACTGTGCAGCAAGAGGGAGCATTTGTGTGTGCGCAGGTATATGCCGTGCACTGCCTACTGGCATAAATGTTTTTCCTGGCTGAAAGTTTTCGGGCTAAGTCTGCATGCCAAAATAGATTGAGATGTAAAGAAGGAACTTTGAGGAACATTAATACGGGGAAAAGATTTTAGACATATACAGGCAGCTGGCGACAATTACTATGATCTGAAAGATGACCAAATATGTAATATGGAATACTGAATTCAAACAACGGACTGAACAATGGCATAGGTAAAACTCCTGTTCTGTGTCCATAATTTTCAAGTATGGACTGGTCAGCAAAATGTATGTGCTATGTGAGTGAGCAGCTGCACAGACACAAAGAGTAAAGTTAGTGTTAAAGAATTTGTAGGACTGTGGCCAATACTGCAAACACATTCAAAAGAAGTTTTCTTCTTAAAAACAGGAACTAAAATCCCACAATCCATATTAGTAATTGAATTGGTTTACTTGATTTATTTCTAATTAGCACATATAGAAAGACAGTAATTAATGCTTTGTTTTTCACTTCAGTGCTGCCATAAGAATCTGACTATTTGGTTTTTTTTTAATGATTCCTGAAGACTGCAATTCAATGTCTCCGTGTAATAAAACTGCTTTCCTTCAGTTAGTTGGTTTCTTCCTTGGTTTTCTGTGATGGCTTTAACCTGCAGCGCCATGAGCAGGCAAACTGAAGGCTGTGGTTGGTGACTCATGCCACTAGTTTTGCCTCTGGCATTGCTTGGGCAGGAATACGGAAAATCCATTTCCCTCGAACTGAAGCTGTCTGTTGAGTATTATGTGGTGTGCTGCCTTGATTTTCTTCTCAATGAAAAGTACTTCCATCTAGAAATACATGTTCAGATTCTTGCATTCCAAGTATGTTTCTGGGGAAGATTGGGAATACTTTTAACCTTCTCCTCATGGAATCTATGTAGGCTGCTCCAAAAGCAATGCCTCCTATTTATTTCCATGGAAACTGCAACAGTTACATCCCAAGAGCACAGTAACGCTGTTTGATAGAAAAAATTCTTAGCTACAAAGCACTATTTTTCAACAGTCACCATCATTAGCTTTGCATTTTCATCAGTGATGCACAGGAGCCTACGTGCTGTGCTCATCTGCATTGCTGTCCAGAACACTGCTTACCTTTCATGTTGCTGCTGAAATGCACCACGCACCCACTCACTGTGCTCACATCCACTGTTTTGTCTCCATAAATGTTTAGCAAGTGTTGACAAATGTCAGTGGGTGCCATTTTTTTCTGCATGGAGAAATTTGATGAGACGCCTTTCTTCCATCCTCCCCGCCTTGTCACATACCATTGTGTCAGACTGCCCCTCTGCTGCCATCTGTCACTTGGCAATAACATGTAACAGAATATTGGCAGGAAGGTTCAACCTCCACTGCCATAACACCAACATCCACCTCTGATGTTGTGGGCCAACATCATAAAATAGGAGGCATTACTTTTGGAGCGGTCTTTGTATTTAGGGAAACATTCCTCAAAGATCAGTTTGATATGGATGTGTGAGACAGGAATTCATGAGTTTTCTAAGCAGTGGAAGTATTTCCTCTCTGCCTCCTTTCTGCCTGCCTTCCATCCCAGCAAGGCAGGAAACTGGCTTTGCTAATTCTCTTGAGATCTCTGTGGCTTCCTATCACTTACCTACAGGATCTTTCTCCAATAATCTATGAAGACTTCCGTGATGACAAGTGAGAAATCTGATGTTTGCTACACATCAGATATCAGTCGTGAAAGGCACACTCTGGTCTGGAAGCTGGAGGCAGGAAGCTCCTCGGCCTGTAATCCTATATTTCTACTTTAACAGCACATAAAATTTGAGATAGCTATGAGCAAATGAAGCTGAAGGTTGGAATTCATGAAAAGAGAAGCACTGTTTTTGCTTATTGGCAAACATTTGAAGGGTTTGGCAATGTGATTATCAGCTGCTATAGTCTGCAATTGATGTCACCTTCTCTTTGTATATAAACATTAGTCATTTACTAAAGAATGTGAAAAACAGGTGTTCCCTGTTCACTGGAAACCTATTCTTTTAATGGGATACTGCAAGATGATAGCACCTGACATAGAACAATCCCTCATATGTTTGCTGTTATTAACATAAACACACTTGAACAGTTCCTTATGCAGTGCCATTGGTATGCAAAGCACAGAAAAGATAAACAAAATGACAGATGCCTAAACCAGATGAAACTACAATTAACCTAATGACAGACAAAAATAAAGGAAGTGTGGCAGGAAAATGTGAAGGAACATAAAAATCACTGCAAGCTGCGCTCGTTAACTTTGTTTTTTTCTTCTTAAAGAAGTACTTCTACAGTTTGTGGCCAATACGGGAAGTGAAGGTTGAAGCTGTAACCTTGCAGAGGGAAATTTGGCTTCCAGACATAACTCTTTGAAAAGGTTTTGAAATACAGGAGTACTTTGCACACCGGATGAGAAAAGACGTTGAAGAATAAGCAGTTTGTATGGAAAAAAAAAAACCCACCGTGATTAGCGGAAAAAGGGAATAAAGCTATGTCCCATAGGTGTGCCCTCTGGAGAGCTTCAACTCAACCTTCTTATCAGCTGTAGAGTGCAGCAGGAAAATTGATACTGTGGCTCTGTTTACACTCAAACTGTTATGTTTAGCTTGAATTTCCATGAACAGATTTCTTTAGAAAATTTCAAATTTGTGCACAAAATTAAATTCAATAGGCATTAAATAAAATATATTTAAATGAGAATGTACTAATAAAAAGCAGCTATTTGTCCACAGCAGGCTTTAAATGTTCCCAAGCAGCGTGCTCAAGGACATTCACATTGAGCTGCTTTGGGAGAGCGGAGGCTTGCTAGGTCAGAATGAGGCCCCCTGCTTCCATCAGTAGAGCTGCTGAGTGCTGGCAGAGCACTGGATTCACCCAGTGGGCTCTGGCTGCCCCAAGCAAGCCCAAGGGCCAGCAGCTCAGCACCCAGTCTCACATCCCCATGGGATCCAGTTACCAGAAAACTGTGTTCTGAAGATAAAAAATGATCCAAGGGATGGAACTTGCCCCCTATGAGGACAGGCTGAGGGAGTTGAGGATTTTCAGCCTGGAGAAGAGAAGGCTCCAGGGAGACCTGGTAGCGGCCTTTCAGTATCAAAAGAGGGGCTGTAAGAAAGGAACAGACTCTTTAGCAGGGTCTGCTGTGATAGAAAATGGTTTCAAACTAAAAGAGGGGATATAAGGAAGAAATTTTTAAGATTAAGGATGGTGAGGCACTGGCACAGATTGCCCAGAGAGGTGGTGGATGCCCCATCCTTGGAGACACACAAGGCTGTCAGGCTGGATGGGGCTCTGAGCTTCTGATCGAACTGTAGGTGTGTCTGTTCATTGCAGGGGAGTTGGACTCAATGGCCTTTAAGGGTCCCTTCCAACTTAAACCATTCTAAGATTTATGAAGCTTGGAGGGATAGCTTTGAAGATCGAGGTTACAATGAGATGAGACATGCTCAGAACAACACGGTTCCAAATTAAAAGTAAGATTAATTTTTGTTCTCACAATCACACTTACGTTTTTAATGCAGGAGATAGACAACTACCTAAAAGCATCAGGTTGTTAAATAGGTTAATTTCTTCCCAAAAAGCG
The DNA here is from genome assembly GCA_030625065.1 of Alectoris magna. NCBI lineage: Eukaryota > Metazoa > Chordata > Aves > Galliformes > Phasianidae > Alectoris > Alectoris magna. The sequence goes on from CM060560.1 coordinate 71,868,445, forward strand.
AGGAACTCTCAGCTGTTGGTGAGCAATCAAGCAGTGCCCCAGTAGAGCTAAAACGTTTTGCTGGGTTTGTGACATCTTTTCTACTTTTTTTTTTTCAGTCTGTCACAAATTGTCATCATCTCACAGCCAAAATTGTTGGAATTTTTTCCATTGTGCATGAAGCATTTTTAAACAATAATTCCATCTATTCTTAGCGAGATGTTCTTTGGTGTGAATTCTATCTATTGTTAGAAAGTGCTTTTGAGAAAATATGATTCTAATCTTGTGGCTTTTTGCCTTGATATCAAGAGACTTTTACTACCAAATATGCAGTCATATCTTTTGTTAATAAAACCAAGTTACAGGATCTATTCATAGAGCAGTAATAAATAATGGTGGCAGTGGGGAGGAATATCTGTCATTTTAGTTCTAGAAAACTGATACTCCCAAAGGATAATGATATGAGGAAAATTAGCTGCTGTTAACCTAGTTCATATATAGTCTGTCTTGTAGGGGGAAAAAAAATGTATTGGAATAAACTCTGTGGAAAGAAAAATGACACATAAGTTTTTCCAGCCAAAAGCCATTTTTTTTTCTATTTCAGCCCCAAAGTGTACCACTGACATTTGTGTCAAGGGGCATATTTAGACATCTGGTACAATACAGTCCTAAAACTATCAGAACTTTGAAAGCTGTTGTAAACAAAGAAACCAAAGCCAGGAGTCTCACAACAGAAAAGAGAACACTGAAATGGTCATTGCTCATTTTCCAGGCTTTCGTTTATTCCCGCAGCAGAGTACAGGCCATCCTAAACAAGCTGATTAAAACTGCAGAGAGGCTAGTGGTGAGAGAAAAACATATAACAATAATGTATGCCAAGTGGAGGGTGACTGGGAGACCCAACAGGCTGCCGTGGTTTTTGCATACACAACTTCCACATTCTGAATAAGTGTAACTTCCCTCAGCTCCTATATTGCTCTATCAGACCTGATAATGAAGTTAAATCAGTCCAATCCTTGACCTCTGATTTAGGCAGAAGTTAAAATGATGGTTCACTGCTTCTCATGCACATCTCATGTATCGTTTTTTGGGTGTTTGGAATTTTTGCGCTGATTTGGTTCCAGGAAACATGCAAAGGCGTACAGATTTGTTTCCCTAGTCATGTCAGCAACAGGCAGCAGCGGTGTCCAAGACCTGCAAACCAAGGAATAGTTCTGTGTGCAGCTCAGTTTTTGAGGACAGCCAGGCCAGAAAGCTGTGCATGGCAGACTGGATGTCTGTAGGAACCAACAACTGTGAATACAAAAAGGCTGCAGTCCCTCAACTTCTCCCCACAGGTTTCCCCTGGCAATCCTGGCATTGGATCTTGTGAAGGAAACACCTGGCCCTTGGACTACACAAAGACTAACATCAGCGGCACCGATCAGTGCTGTGCTGGTAAGCCAGAAAGGCCTGCAGCACGCTCACTGCCATTTTAAACCTTTCAGCTTTGGTTTTGATAGAACTTTTCCTGCTTCATTTATGCATTCCAACAGCTGAAAGCGTCTGGCAAATGAAGCAAGAAACTGCACAAAGAGAAAGTCTGGTGATTCAGTCAGCTGCCCTATGCCCCAGAGAAGTAGGCTATGGCCCTGCCCTTCCCACAGCACTCTCCGTTCCTCACGCTGATGGCCAGCTATCTACTACAAACGTTACTGAAGACCAGCACTTGCATCATCGGCTTCAGGCAACTGAAAAGTATGACTGACACATCAAAATTCAGAGCTTCCAGATCCAGAGGCCCTCATTGCTGGTAGAAACAAGAGAGGGAAATACATCCATACTCTAGACAGGCACTAGAGGGAAATTCTCTGCTTTAAACTGGACTAAATCTCCAGCTTCATACATTGACATGAAGAGAGAAGTAACAGCCCCGCTCTCTCCAGCATCATGCAGCTCTGAAGGTACTGACTTTAACAGACATTTTTTTCTTTCTGAGCAGATGAGTTACTGATCAAGTAAGGAATGAAAAAAATAGGCATTTACTTTGTGTCAGATCGCTCTGCTCAGTGATAGAAGCTCACTGCTGGATACTGATCTTCATTCAACATTATGAACTCAGCAGATCCTTTTCCTTAGTCTGTACTAATGTCATACTAAGCATCTTTGTGTTTTTTACCATATTAAGCATTTCTGAAACTTGCAGATTTTCCTACAGTAAAGACAAAATAAAGCAATCTAGGTTAGGTGTAAAATCTAGGTTTGATTTTACAAGTTTGGTTTTAAAGGGCTGAGAGACTTTAGAATTAAATTTTAATAGCCAATTATAGATTATTGAACAGCGGAAAAAAAAAATTAAGCAATTAAAATAATCTTTTAAACCTTCCTTAAAATTATATGTGATCCACTGAGAATATCAATCCAGCTGTATTTGAAAAATATTAATTGGAAGTCAGCTCAAATATAAATGCTAATGTGAATTTAACCAGAACATGATGGTTTCTGAACTGGAAAAGCTCTCAGAGCGCGCAGAAGTCATCTATCAAGGTGGTTTTGGGACAATCATGTATACCAAGGGATGATGGAGGGCAAAAATTACGAAGGGCCACTATCTGACTAGTTCTGCTTACTTCTATTTTCTTGGTTTGAACATTAGAAATTCTTCACACATATCCTGTTTCTTCCAATGATTTGTTATACCTCTGTAAAATACTGATTTCATTTCTAAGGGTGTTTTTGCCTTGAAAGAGCAGTATCTCTCTAGCTCATTTGGCAGTGCTGACCAGAATAAAAACAATCAAACAACAACAACAACAAAACAAAACAAAAATAAATGAACAAATAAATGAAAAACATCCCTGATCAAATATCAGCAACTGTTATAGAACAGGAACTAAAAAAGGGGAGATTTAGGTTAGATGTTATACAGAAATCCTTTACTCAGAGGGCAGTGAGGCACTGGCACAGCTGCCCAGAGAAGCTGTGGTGCCCCATCCCTGGAGGCGCTCAAGGCCAGGTTGGACGGGGCCCTGGGCAGCCTGAGCTGGTGGGGGGCAGCCCTGCCCATGGCAGGGGTTGGGGCTGGATGGGCTTTGAGGTCCCTTATAACCCAAATCATTCTGTAATTCTATAATTATGAATGTTATATTCCAATAAATGTTATCATAAGGATACTGTGGATCTGATTTTTCTTATCTGGGCTTGCTGGGGAATAGTGTAAAGAATTTTCTGAATGGGTATAGCCTTTGGGGTGCCTGAGATAAAGTATTTTCACACACATCCACCCCATGTGAAACATGCTGAAGGCCAAAATAAACCACTGAATTGTTTTTTGCCTTCGCTTCAGGATGGACAGCGTAGTAGGGACTATTTCCCATACTTGGTTGCTAATTTGCTGGCCAGTCATTGCCAGTCATCGTGGCAATTAAGGAAAAATGATCACTTCCATCCAAGCTGAGTGAAATAAAGGGGCGATTTCTTGGTATAGCTGGGAAAATCACAGAAAGTTTCACAGAAATGATGAAAGGAGCTATGAGGGATATGCATGAAAAAGACAGAGAATGAATGCAGTAAGATAGGAGGCATCAACTACTAATATGACAGAGATTCAGAATCATAGACTCACAGAATGTCTTAGGTTGGGAGGGACCTCAAAGCCCACCCAGCCCCAACCCCTGCCATGGGCAGGGCTGCCTCCCACCAGCTCAGGCTGCCCAGGGCCCCATCCAACCTGGCCTTGAGCGCCTCCAGGGATGTGGCACCACAGCTTCTCTGGGCAAATGAGAGGTAATGTTCCCAAAATTAATGAATAAAGATCTTTGCCATATTTATTGTGGATGATAAAACAACTGGATTAATTCAACAGAGAAAATCCCATGGGAGCTGTTAAATACAAGGATATCGGCTCAGGGTTGGAGCATCCTTTGCTGGAGATTGGAAGACAGCTGTTGAAAAATGTCACTGTAGGTGATTTGTTCTTCTCCTATGGGCAAGCTGCCAGCAGCCACAGTTAGGAACATGGTACTGAGCTGGAAGAACATTGGTTTGACTTGATACAATCAATTTCACAGAGTTTTCATAGCATGTTTCCAAGTACCACAATTACAACACGTACTGCAAGTGTTATTCTCCTATTACCGAACTGGAATGTATATTTACTAGAGTGCATGCAAATAGGAATGTTTCTCTAGAGGAAGAATGGAGGAGACTGTGGGAGGTGGTTTTGTGTTGTTTATTTCCCTAAGAGTATGCAGTGCCACAGACAATACATCTTTGGATGGAAATGAAAAATGTGCTTTTGTAAAACAAAATTGGGTATATTCTGCGCAGCAAACATCTTGTGCTGGAATAAATATCTCTCGGGTGATGTCAGTATGAGAACAAGCACCACAGTGTTGTTGAAGTAATTGGGAGTCACTGAGCAAATGTGCCGGCAAACACTGCAGAAGCCTATATATGGTAATTTATCTAGAAATTTCCCTATTTCTGTTTTTAAAAAGCTTTATGCAGGAGGATGAATATACCTACCATCTTCCAAGGCAACTCAAGACTTGCACCAGCCCTCAGCCCCCACAGCCTTCCAGCAAGCACTCCAACAGCAAGGAGGGGCCTGCCTCCCAGGGACAGGAGAGGAGTCAAAATCAGGGCCTTCTAGGGCCGAGATGTGGGGTCTGTGGTTGACAGGTGTATTAAAGCACGCTGGTGTGAAATGTCAGTTTTTCTTCTAATGAAGAAACATTTTCTTTCTTTATGGTGACTTGTGACAATGACAGAAGTAGTGCAAAACTACCACTGCAGTCTCTGAAGCTAGTATAGTATGGGCTAAATATAGCACTATATGCCTGAAGTTACAACCTCATGGAGTTGAAATGTATTTCACACACTTGAGTTTACAATGATGTTCTCTGCTTCCATCAACACAGGTTCCCTCTTGCACTCACCAACCTCCTCCTCCCACCCTTGGGCCCTCTAGTTCTCTGAACTCCATTTTGTTCTGAGCACATGACAAGGCTGAGCTCAGACTGAGACTGTTTCTCAACATTTATTTTTATTTTTTTAATAAAAATTCATAGCAGCCTGAATAATGTGGCAGAAGGAATAACGTGCCAGTATACAATCATGCTGCAAATGGTTCAAACCATTAAACCGTTTTAGGTCCTCTGTGGCCAATTGCTGGGACCTGGATGGAGAAGGAAAAAACAATCGCATTCTGCCAGGAGAAGTTGTTAAATTCCTGCAAGTGAATGCGGTCCTGACTTAATTATCACTTCCAAAAGCCTATTTATAGTTGTCTGGGAAAGCACTTAAGAGAAATAGGCTTAAGTTTGCAAACAGAGTAAGTGGGTGAGTATTCCCAGCAAAAACAGAGAGGGGAGAAGCAACCCCCCCCCACCCCGCACTTCCAGTCCTCGCAGTGGGATGTCAGAGCAGGAATTCCATGCTGATGGGACCAGCTCCATGGCTCACCAAGTTCCTACATGGAATTTTAGAAATTCGAAATTGTAGATGTTGCACAACTTACCAATGAGCTTCAAACTTGGAAGTTTCCTGGGGCAGAACAGCCCCCAGGAAGGCATGCAAAGCATTTATTGAGTCTCCAGGACAATATATATATATATATAAACTCCACATAATTATAAACATCCAAAATGCTTTGATAGATGAAATGCTGAATCTGTACACATAAATGGTTAGCAAGCTGAGCTGCAGTACAAAGAACTGAATTTGTCCAGGGAAACGTGGCCAGTGGGATTTCCTGAGTACAAGAACTTACACTGTTCTCAGCAAATACTGACAGCTGATAAATAAGCACAGAGAAATGGTATATCAGGAATGAGGATGAGAAATTGACGTTGCCTTTATCCCAGGCCTTTTGGAGACAAATGAGTAGGTGCTATGAAATGGAGAGTCAGAGCAGGATGTGAAAGCCGGCTATAAGCAAGCCTGCACATGCAGAGGAATTGATTTATAGTCAAATCCATTGCTACAGTTATTCAATACCTAACTACTGTGTATTTCATAACATCTCTGCTCGTAGCTGATAAACTCTTATTAAGCTGTGAAGCATGGAGGAGTAGCGTATCTTACTGTTTCTACATAATATGGTATCTTTAAGATGTTCCGTTCAATAACTCTACCTATATAACGTGTATTAAATCAATTTGGCCATGCCATGGAATTTCAAATTTGCATTACAAAAGCACATTACACACATATTTCAGTGTTTTATGGGCATAATTGTGTGAGAACAAATAGCTATATATACATTTTGTTGCACCACGTATCTAAGCACTTAATTTGCACTCATGCAGATGCCAACTACAGCCTCGACCCTTAAACTAACAACACTGGAAGGGACTGTTCTCTCCATGTCTTCTACATCACCTGTCATCTACTTATACGGTGCACTATGGTGGCACAACTTTTGTGCCTTTTAATGTTACTTCCCTACCAGAAAGTGAAGCATAAAATAACGGCCTGTTGTTATTTCCTTGTCTGCATGTGGACTACTGACCCAGAAAGCTGGAACTGTAGATCTTCCCAGTTCCATTTAATTGGAATAACCACAAGGAAAAGAAGTGAGGAGAAAAACATCAATGACTACAAAAACTAATCAAACTAATGCTCCTTTTCTCAGACAGTCTTGTTCCTACTGGAGGAATAAGCCTTCTCCTAAATTAACGCCTCCTGATAAAATACCCTTGCTTGTGGAATTTTTTCAGTAAAATTTCGTGTGAGATTCAGACTTATCCTCTGTTTTTTTCCACTGATTTTAGACTTTCAGTCTATTCCCTGTGTGGAAATACCCTGCCCAAGAACACCTTATCACATCTGTTGAGTGTGCAGAGCCACTTGCCTCCTTCTCCTGTACGTACACACAGCTCCCAGTGACTTTACATTTCTGCTTTGCTTCCCAGCACCCTTCACACCTGGACTTGGGCTGAAGGACAATCACTGACAGGCCTTCTGCTTCTGGAGCAAATGAGGGTTCGTGGTTTAGGTTGGAATAAAGAGATTTTCAGGACATTTTATTTCATTTATTGCGGGTGACTGTTGATAACACATCCTACTTCATACTGCATCTCTCCATGTTGTCTGTTACACCATTGCTGAACCTCTACGTCATCCACAGGGATTGGTGCTTGCCCAGTTCCCTTTCCATGCCATCTCAACTGCTATCCAGGACAGATTGCTCAGCAGAAAAGCAATTCAGCCAGCTAATGCACTGCTATATGCAGCATGCATGTTTATTTGTTTTGGAGAGGTGAACCTCCCACAGCTGTCCAACCTTGCCGGATGAGTTTGATGGTTGGCCATCAGCATGGCAATGATGATGAGGGAACCTTCATTCTGCCACCCTCAAAGACATCTGTGTTCACAGAGAAGCGAGAAAGCTGGTACTTGTTATGTACCATCTACAGTTAGAAGAGTTATCTATGTGTCTGATTGAAAATATTACAACACAACATATATAATTATGGAGTTGGTTATAAGAGCATGTCTAATGGAGCAGATGTGTACATAGAATATTTGACAGTAAAAACTGAACATGGCAAAGGAGCATGTATGAAGAAAAGCTACTCACTTTGAGCTAGTGGGAACAGGCATGCCTAAGGAACAGTGAATGTGTGAACAATGTTTGAAGCCACCCTCAAAAAAAAGAAGGAAAATAGGTATGGAATATAGGTGTGTGAAGGACGTGAGAATCAGGATGAAAATTATGAATAAATAGAGGAGTGAGACAAGGGACTTCTGTCAATTTATGTCAATAGATACACCTTTATATGAAATATGACACCGGCCCACATCTCATTTCCTATAGCAGTCTTCACTCTTCTAAGCCTCCTGTCAGATTTACACGCTGCATATTACACAGGTCATCTTTGTTTGGCAGAAGTTGTTCCTTCAACCCAAAACAGAGAAGTGCTGTGTTAGACCACTTCATCCATTTTTCTCTTTTTCTTAATGGAAGTGTGATAGACATTTAAGAGAAAGAAAAACCAAACTGAGGGAGCAGTGACGCAGGTTTGGTAGGCTTTCATTGTAGGGTGAGGATGGCAGAGTACATTGCCAATTAGTGCTCTGGCATTAAAACTATGATAACCTTTCCAGGTTCTTCTCTTCTTGCCTCTTCATGTCACACATACACAGGGAAAAAAACCCAAAACCCTTGGTTCCTGAGTGCTTTGTTCATCTCCTCCTGAGGAGCAGGGAGAAGGATGAGGTAACATCAGATGGAGGGTACCATTCTGGCCTTAAAAATAACTGAGAGAGTTCCTGCTCAGCACTTTGGCATGAGTGTGCTGCAGACTGAGGGAGTTTCTATTTGCAGGAGGCAAGCACAGCCCCTGTTATTTCCTACTGACTGCAGGCAGCTCTGCGTGCAGTTGGCTGGAGTCTTGGAATCACGTTTTTCCACATCTTTATTCACAAGTTTTTAAGAAGTTTCAGCTCCTAAGGTGAGGGTTTTTTGTTTTTTGTTTTTTTACTTGCTTGTTTGTTTTTAAATAAATATGGAAAGCCTAGAAGTTAAATCTGAAGAGTAGGACAATGTTAAATCTGAGTTTTTCATGACAAGTTCTCCTGCTTAGCCTATGGACTTTCACCAGGATTTTTTTTTTCCACATTTGTTGAAGATTTAGGGAGATGTAACCTACCAGTTGGAGCAGCAGCTGCTGTGCACCTGGAAATCTTGGACCGGTCCTTCACATAGCAGAGGATGCATCCTAAACTGCAGTTATAAGGAATCCATGAGATCTGAGCCATACTGGACGTTCATCTCCTGCTTTACATGGAACATGTACATCATATCTCTGCCCGAAAAACCACGGCCCAGCCAAGGCCTTTTCTGGCTCTAACCTGAAGCAATTCGCCATAGATAAGACAATAATTTAGTTGAAGTGCTGTGAGCTGAATGAAATGTTCCACATTCAGTCCTGTCACTTGCCCGTTGCTGTGTTAGCCCCACACCCTCAACTCAGAATTCTTTTGCTGCCACCATGGTCAGTCCTGCACTGTTCTGGCAAGTTCCTCACTGAACACGACCCTCTCTTGGGGCTGCGAGGAGGGGTGAGGAAGAACCAGCCTATGCTGCAGGTTGATGTTAAGCGTATCTTGACAGGGTTAATTAGTCTTGGTGGATTATTATAACAACCTGACTCTACTGCTTCCACGTACCATGAACTAGCGCGGTGTCCTGACACGCTGCTGTGCCGTGCAGACATGGTGCTGAGGTAACTGCTGCCAGACATTAAAAGGCAACAAAAGGGAGAGCTGAACCGTGGCGCACAGAGGACAAGGTTCTTTACTTTAAACAAGAAAATCTAGTGTCCAAAGAAGGAAGGGATGTCATCCAGAGGGACTTGGACAGTCTAGAAAAGAGGACCCATGAGTACCTAGTGAGGTTCAACAGGGTCAGGTGCAAGGTAATGAACTTGGGTTGAGGCAAGCCCAAGCATGTACAGACTGGGAGAAGAGCTCCTTGAGAGCGTGCCCACAACACAGACAGCTCAAGGCTCCCGGAGAGTGACCACAGCGCAGCCTCACACCGCTCCTTGCTGAAACAGAACCTCTGCTGAGATGAGCTCATCCCATATATAAGCTCTTGTGTTTGGGAGGTCAAATCTTCTGCACAGGAGTAGCCTTATTTTTGCTAAATGTTACTCCTTTACCTCATTTTTAATGTACTTCACCACCACCCTCGGAACAAAGCACATGTTCTGCTTTCATCATTAATACCATGTACGACTCTACCACACCTTACTACTGCCCTGGTCAGAAGACCACAGTCTGCTGCTGCTGCTGAAATAACCCAGAGAACACAGGTGAAATACCCAATCTGTCCTTTGATCCAGGTAGCTTTTCTCATCTGCTGCTCTTTTCTTTGTAACTAATGCTTTAAGGAAAAAAAGAAAAAAAAAAGAGAGAGTGAGAAAGGCTTAAGAAGTCAGGATCAGCAGTCCTCTAATTTCCTGCATTTATAACCACACTGCTGCAGTTAATGTGCATATAGCTGTAATTTAAAATAGCAAATGCAAGTGGAATTGCAATACAAACCCTGGCAGGGTCTTGCCGGTTTCAGGGGGCTGAGTTAAGGTTGTATTAGAATGAGTTGCTAAGTCTTTTCTTTGTTTTCAGAGACTCGGTTTGCGCTCTCTTAACTCTTTTATTTCCTGGTTTTTAAAGGTTGAGCACCCTACGAAGGCACAGGGTACTATGCTTCCGGGGAACTTTTTTCTGTAGGGTCACTGGAGCCATACAGAAGCACACACCGGTCATTATGGCCTTTAGCAGGCTCAGTTCAGGTTTGACACAGATTTGTTGGATAAGGGACAAGGTTAGGATGCCAAACAGGGCAGAGGCACAGTTCTTCCCCATCCCCTGCCCAGGCACACCCAGCACCACCGCTGCCCCCACGTCTTCTTCAAACCGGTCACAGCAAGCAGGCGGGGGCCGGGGCACCGAACACCTCCCGGGGGGACAGGACGGCTTCCCTCCTCCTCCGACCGCCAGGACAGCACAGGCGCGGGAAGGGGACGGGACGAGCGCCGCTGGGCCGCAGCCCCGCCGGCTCCGCACTCCGCCGCCGCCCGCTCGGCCCGAGCCCAGGCCGGAGGCTGCCGCCCCGTCCGCCGCCGACGTGCCTGGGTTCGGGCCCGGCTTCCGCGTCGCGGGGTGCGGCCCGACCTCGCCGTCTCCCGCAGGCCTGAGAGGAAGGGGCGGCCGGTCCGAGCCGGCAGAAGGGACCGGGGCAGGAGGGAAGCGCCGCTCCCCTCCCGGGCTCGGCCCAGCCCTCGGCAGCGTGGGAACGGCCGGGCGGGGCGAGGCGAGGGCCGGGCCCTGGCGGAGGGCGGGCGGGAAGATGGCCGGGGCCGGCGCCGAGCGGGAGAGGGGGGAGGTGGCGGGGCGCTGAGTGGCGGGGCGGGGGGGCTCAGGCCGGAGGGCTGCGCTCGAGGGCCGGGAGCCGCGGCGGCGGCGCGGGGCAGGGCCCGGGCGGGGTCAGGAGCCGCGGCGGGGCCGAGCCCGGCGCGGAGCGGGGCCGGCGCGGGGGAGGATGAGCCCGGCGCGGCGCGGCCGGAGCCGCCCGAGTCCCGCTCCCCGCGGGGCCGCCTGTTAGTGCTGGAGGAGGAGGAAGAGGAGGAGGAGGAGGAGGAGGCGGCGGCGGCGGCGGACGGCCGCGGCCCGGGCGGGACGGGAGCTGCCCCGGCGGCGGGCGGGGAGCGGGTTTCGGCCGGAGCTGGGCGGCGGCGGGCCGGCAGCGGAGCGGCCATGCCGTGGCTGAGCGGCGGGCGGCGGCGGCAGCGGCAGCAACAAGGGGCGGCGGGACAGGGCGGCGGGCCGGCGGCGGGCGGGCAGCGCGGCCGGGAGAGTTCGGAACTGCCGCTGCCCGCCGGCTGGGAGGAGGCGAGGGACTTCGACGGGCGCGTCTTCTACATCGACCACAACACCCGGCAGACCTCGTGGATCGACCCCCGCGACAGGTAGGACGGCGGGGAAGCGCGGCGGGCGGATGGGCCCGCGGTGGGGGCGAGCTCCGGGGGACGAGGGCCCGGCCCGGCCGCTACACTCCGGCCGCGGGGAGCCGCCCGGCGCCATCCCGAGCCGGCTGCGGTGTGCGGGGGCCCGTCGGCGGCGTGTGCCTCTGTCCGGCCGCGAGCGGGGTGCGGACAGGCGGACGGGGGCCGTCCCGATCCCCGTGACGCGCCCCGCCGGGCCCGGGCGCCCGCTCCGCTGCCGGCTGAGGCCCTTGGCCCCCGGGACGCCTCACGCCGGGTGGCGGGGCAGGTTGCGCGGCCTCCTGCTGCCGGCCGCCGGCTCCGAGGAAAGCTACAGAGGCAGAATGAGGGCTGCGGTGGGTGCGCGGCCCCAGCCCGGCCGAGGGAGGCGAGAGGTGCGGGCTGGATGGAGAGCCGTGTTTTTGTTTTCCGGTCGCTGGAATTGTAACTGGAATTGCAGCATTGTAACCGGGTGACTCGCCCGTATTGATTTATTAGCTGGCTCGAACTAATTGGAGGCAGCTTGAGGCGCAGTGCAGTAATTTGGTAGATTACCTTCTCGTAAAAGATAACGCTGCGTAGAGGTAAGCGAAGCGGTACATTCCTGCGCTCAGTTTGACAAATACACGGCCTGCTACAAATTGCTGTCTGCTGCGTTCCAGGACAGGGCTCCGCCGTCTCCCAGACCTGGGGCGCGCGATAGGGTCGGGTTGGCCTCTTCATTTCGATTACAGTCAGTCCATATTGCCGGGTTTTGATCGAGTTGTGCTCAGCCGGTAAAGAATGTGCTACGGCTTAAAACCTGTGGGAGTGTGGAAACGTCTGCAGTGGGGCCGTCTGATAAATACAGCCTCACTTGAAAGCCTTCGCCTAAAAATTTCCACGTCGAGTTAGTGAACACAAGTGTCAGTATTCAAGGTGTCTGCGAAATAAGAAACATATGTCTCCGTGTATGCTTTTCTATATTAAACAATGTTTTTATAGTAAGTGAAAGTTGGACAAGGACAGTTTGAACCTCGGCCAGAGCTACCTTGCCAGAGCTATGCCTGGAATGTTAAGCAGGCCACAGAAACATTTAAGCGCAGCCTGGTTAAATGCTGCAGCAATTTCAGCAATTCTCGCTCTCGCACAACGATACATAGCAGTTCAAATAGCCTAAATGTTTACCGATGGGATCAGGATCTTTTGTCTCTTTGTTTAGACATACTTATGCATGCACGTATGTTTTGCTGATGTATTAAATACTTGCTGGTTGGCTTTCGATAGCGCATTTTTTTACAACCTACCTGTAGTTTCTAGTGTTCATTTACTTGTAATGCTCTGTTTTGAGGGAAGCTAATAACATAACAGCCTGTCTGTGGCTTCTCTGCATGCCGTCCCTGCCACTGCATTTCAGAGGGTGAGCAGTTTCGTCTTCTGCAATCTCTTACATATGGATAACAAACAGAAAGATTTAGCAATTCACTGCTGTGTTTGAGGGCAGTTAAAATGCAGCACCATTCAACTCAAATGGCACTGTTAAACTTCTGACTTTATTTTGAAAAAAATAATTGAAACGCCACGCAGTGCTTGAAAATTTCTCTAAATACTTTGCAACAGTGTTTGTTAAACAGAGTTATTTTTCGCATTGGGCAAGAATGGGCTGCAAAGCAGTGATTGAGACATCTGCGCTGTGGCAGGTAGAAAAGACACGGTGTTTTGACAAATGAACATCAATAGTTCTTCCGGAATTCAAGTAGCAGAAGCTAGTTTTAGTCTTGCAAAGTTGATCTCCTATTGTGAATAGGCAGCTGTTGTTACTGTAGGGAGGGTTCTCTTCTGCATAGGGGAAGGTGGCCACAGTCTTTTGGTTTTCATTGCAGCCGTTCAGATTCCTGGGGGCAGCAGCAGCAAGTAGGGATGCATCAAGTTAGTTGTGTTCTGCCAAAGTTTGTGAAGGAAAGGTAAAAGCATCAGGGAAATGGCACTAAAGTTGTTTGTTTGTTTGTTTGCTTCTGCAAAAAGAACTTGAAAAAGTGCGGGATAGGATAACATGCTTGTATTGTGTCTCAGCATTCTCTGTTTGGTAGCTGGGTGCCTTGTTTCTGTGTTCATGGAACACTTTCATTTCTATCCAGGAGGAACTGGGCAGAACTATGGGACCTCAGGCCATGGTATGCACATGATCAGGGCTCTGCGAATCAGCACCTCCAAGCTTTCCTATGGGCAGTACTCCTATAAGCATCCCCACAGGCTCTTCTTTCCCTGTAGCAAACTTAGTATTTGTTTTTCTTTTCAGCATTCCCTTTGAGATTTCTCAGCCTTTTGTATAGTTAGATTAATGCACTTAATATGAAACAGTTGTTTGATTTAAGGAAAAAAAAAAAAAAAAGCCCCATTTGAGCAAAGAGGAGAAGGATGTACTAATTGGAGATGTTAATGAAGGAGAATTGTGTTGTGTGAAGGATTTGGGGGTACAGAGTAGAAGGGGTTAAAGAACACAGGAGTGGATGCTGTGTGATTTTTGTAGGGTAAGAAAAAGTAGAATAAATGCATAAAGAAAAGGGAGAATGGTAGGAGAGTGATAAGATGAGCAGATTTGAAAAGCCGCTTATCTTTGGTATCAAATCAGTGGTTACTTTGATGGAGATTGTTGTGTTGATCTGTATAGATTGCTGGGTGCTTGTATGGCAGATCCTGTAGATCTTAACCTGGAACTGTTCAGTGCGCTTTCCTCTTGTTCTAACAGTCTTTAATCTTAATAGATAGCAAGTTCTTCAAGGCAGCAAATGACCTTTTTATCTCTTGTTTGCACAGCACTTTGGATATTGAGATGTAGGTCAATAACGGAGGATTGTAAATGTTCTTGTAAAAGACTGACTGCGTTTATGGTTGATATTGATGATCCTGGTGGCACCACGTCTTACTACAGTTGCTGTTTGTTACAAGGCTGTGCTTTCAGGGGATTAGAGCTTAGCCAAAACTGCTGGGAGTTTGGCAAAGGTGTTCCATGCTGAGAGGTGCTGCTGTTTTTTCAGAGCAGCACTGGGGAAGGTAAATTGTTTCTTTCAGCTTTGTAATGTGAGTTGTCTTGTTTGTTTGTTTATTTGAAGATTTACATGCTTTGGAATGACGGCTTTAAACTTGTAAGGTAAAACGGTGCCTTTGCATGGAAAAATGATCCATTTGGGCCAGTTTGGGAGGCTTTGAAAAATTTCTATGGGTTGGGTAGAGACTTGGATTTTTAGCAGCTACGTTTTGCAGAAGCTTCCTGCAAGCTGAACTGCTGATGTCTTAACTGAAACCAGGGAGCTTTTCTGTCCTGTATCCTCAGCAATGATTTAATTCTGAGACTTCAGATCTGCTTAGTTTGAACCTTGTAGGGACATGAGTTGGAGCAAGGAGAATGGGAACAAGCAGGATTGGCCTTGGAATTTGACAGATGGAGGGATGTCTTGGTGGTAGGCTGAGGAGAGCAAAGCAATCTGGGGGGTAGGGAGAAGGCACCTGAAGCCTGGGAAGCAAAAAGTAGGGGAACTGGCCTTAAAACCAGTAGGACAGGGAAAAACAGGTAAGAGGAAACCGGTCTGGTGAGGATTCAGGGTATGAGGGTGTCAGCTCTTTTCTTGGCTGTGCTGGGAACCCTGAGGGAAAAGGAGCACTGTAGTCTCAAGAGTCAGAAAACGTGAGTGGAAGGAAGCCTATAGAGTTTTGGTGGAGAGGAGAATTGGAAAGGGAAGGACAGGAACAAGGTGTGAAGTGTGAGGCAGGGGTCCAGAGGTGTAAGATATGCTGGGTAAGGAGTCTGACAAAAAATCTAAGTTATGGAAATTGGAAATAGCAGGAAAGGCTCAAGGGCTTGAAAGGAGTCAGCCTGAGGAAGTCAGTAGGCAGGTACGTGTTATCAGGGGTGAACTGCAGAAGAGCGTGAGGTAGTAGAGTAATGGACAGAAAAGTGCGGAAGTGCTGACTGTTTCTCCAAAACTATTCTGGGGTTCCTCATTCTCATCATGTATTTGCTGTATTACCCAGTTCGCATCTTCTTTCTGTGAAGCAGGGCAGAAGCTGCCACTGCTAACTACTCACGTATTCTGGCAATTAATGTTAACAGCAAGTGGCAAAGCGAGGTGTGATGCCGTGTGATGTGGTTTCTCTTTCCCCAGCTTGGTTTTATGAAGGAATAGGAGATTGCAAATGAGAAGCTTGAATCAAAGGATATTTATGCCAGATAGTCAAAGCTGGAAAATTCCAGATTAAAGTTGCTTAACTATTACTGCTTTTGTATTAAGTGAGCATTTTTAGTGATAAACATCTACATACATTTTCTTGCCTTGCTTGACACGTGGAGAGGAAGAACTCTGAAGACAGATCAGGGCTGGCAAATGAAATAGGTTGGGATGGATACTCAAACTGTTGCCACGACTGAAAGAAGTACCTCTCCAGTAAGGCAAAGGATCTTCCTTTCATAGGAGCACCTATGTGTGATACTGTCAGAAAGGCAGGGACCTCTTTCAAAAAGGCAAGAGATTGTCTGCTAGAATGTTGGACTGTATCTGTCCAGCCGGCAGTACTCGGCAGCCCACTGACAATCAGAAGAATCATTTAAATCAAGATTTTTCATGGACGGCATTTTTCTAGGTTGGGCTTCAAGTGCTGCACCATGAGTTACAATTAGTGTCATTCAGCATTTTCATTCATAGAATGATTGAGTACTCCAAGTTGAGAGGGTCCCATAAAGATCATCAAGTCCAACTTCTGGATCCACACAAGACCACCCAGAAATCAGACCATAGAGATGAAGACAACAACATAGATAGTACCACTACCATTTTGGAAAGTATGCTTCGCATTCTTGTGTGCTTTGAGAGTTCTCTCGACCACTTCCTTTTTATTGTATTTTAGTTGTCACCTGCGTTAGCTCATGTTTTTGTTTTGAACTGATGCTGTTTGTGGAATGGGAAGAAAACAGAGTGTTGATCAGACAGATTTAAGTCACGTGCTTTCTTTGTGTGATGTGGAATGTTCACGTCAAAAAGTAATTTATAGGGTGCAGAAAAGTACATTTGAAGTGATGCTTGAAAATGATTAAAGGGAAGTAGGTTGCGATTGGGTAAATTTACTAGGCTGTCAGTGCTAAGCGTATGAGAGGTGAAGATGGTTGTCCAAAAACAAAACGAAAAGAATGGAATGAGTGCAGATCTGGAAGACGTGCTGTCCCATTAGAGCTGTAGTGGTGTTTAAGAAGTGGCTTGAGTACCATCATAGAAAGAGACGATACCTGAGACTGTAGAGCTCCTTTGTTTAGTAGACTTACAATAATATCTGACAGTTAGAAGTTGAAAACAGAAATACAGTATGTTTTTAATAATGAGAGATGTTAAATGTTGGAATAGTTTTTCTGCTCTTAGCTCTTTAGATGAAACTATCTGATTCAATGGTTTTCTGCCTAAGTCAGCTATTGGTTGAAGTCCCATTGTCTGCGAGCATCTATTTTTACTGCCTCCACTGCATGGTACATCTCCTGACCTATATATAATGTATCTAGCTAAATATATCTCATATGGATTGGGAGAGCAGCCATCCTTTCGTTAGAAAGTGGAGAGTTTATCTGCCTGCTTGTTCCTCTGAACACAGCAAGGAAAAAATCCAGTCACTTGAGACACCTGGGACACCGCAGTTGCATTGTTCAGTTACTCCGAGCTTGCAGTAAATGCAGTGGACTTGATAGAATTTATATTAAAAACAGCGCATACAAAGTACTACTTGAGCTCCAGATGTTTTGAATTTTCTGTGCAAATGTCAAGCCTGGATGCATCCATGCTGAGGATGGGAAAGCCGCACAGCTGCTCTCTGGCATCTGGCTGGGAACACGGGTGCAGCACAGTGCAGTAAGGAGGGGCTGCACTGCCCTGATCAATCTATGTACTTGTTGAAAATCGTTCAGTAATATATTTAAAGGTGTGTCGTAGCTGACATTTGTTTGGAAAGTGACATGTATAGATGCCACCATACACCTATTTGTTTGCCTTTTCAGAAGAGAGATGCATTTGTGTATCTGTTCTGTCATTCTGGCTGGTATAGGGTGTTTAACATTTATACAGGGACTTACATGAAGTTGTTTGTGATTAAAAAATAAGCATCTCAGAATTAACGTTAGTGCTAGGTGTGTATTCAAACTTAGCTCTTGCTTTTGACTGTTAGATTCTGATAGCAAGTAATTGTTAATGACCTGGTTCGTTATAAAGCATTTAACATTATTATTGAATTGGGTATTTTCAAGAGTAGTTTTTAATTTCTTGTGAAATTTCCCTTGCTATGGAAAAGCAATGTCTGTATGAAGTGAGTCTTCATATTTTCTGTTCTTGTAATAAACAAGTTTATGTTCTTCATAAACTGTTCTTGTAATACAGCATTGTCAAAAACGAGTGCTACGCCTCCAGTCATTGATGATTATGAAAGCTTTTGTATTGCTTCAGTGTCTTGGAAAGTAAAGGCAGAAGGCATCCATTCTTCTGAAAAATGAAAGGTTTTGAGTCTATCTCAATAGTAGTTAATTATGATTTAGCTATTTTTTTTTTTTTTTCTGGCTAAAATACATATAATTTGAAAATCTGGGTAGCATAAATCTGCGAGACTAATTCACGTCTGCTAAAGCATCCAAGCAGCTATTCAGCTGAGATTACCTCATTAACAAAGAGCATTGTTAAGCTTTCTAAGGCTTTGTTAAAGGTGAAGGTATTTATTTATTTTGCTGTGGGTATGTAGTTTTTGCTGGCTTTTAAATGGATGTATTTTTGGCAATTAGATAGTGAATGCAAACACCTGCCTTATTGTGTTTGTGTGCTGGCTAGAAAGGGCTAAATTAGGGCTTGTGACTTCAGTGTGCTGCAGCAATACAATGGCACGTGTTGTAGGGGCTTATTCTTGAAGGGGTCTGTGGCTGCCTTACTTTTAAGCTGGATCTGATAAACCTTCATCTGTCACAAGCTGTTAGTGCTCAAAACTACCATAAAAGTACTTTACTGTTTCTTCTATGTGTAAACCAATGTATATCTGAGTTAATATAAGCATTAAACACCACCAAGCGTTGTCAAAGGCAAGTCAGGTACTTGCATTAATGCCTTCTAAAGGGAGCATCTGCTTTTCAGGGTCTGTGATCCACACGTTCGCAAAAGCAAGATTTGAAATGCGGTGAGGCTAGGGCAGGGCCTGAAGTTCTATTATATGGAGAAAAAAATGTCATGTCAGTTTGGTTTCTAATAATCAGTTTAGTTTGAGAGAAGGTTTTTGGTGTTTTTTTTTTTAGTGAATGTAAATGTAGTGACAGCACTACGCAAACATAAGAACAAATGACTTGTAGGTGATAAAATTAGGAATGTACGTATAACGTAGAAAGGCCTCTTAACAAGTACCATAGAAATGTCTGTTAAATGTCGTGTTGGTTTATAATTTCATGTTGTTTACTGGAAGGTAGAACTTCGTGAAGTTGTACGTGAGGCTGAACAGAAGTATTTTGCTGGTATTTTGGTGAAACAAAGTAAAAGTAATACTTTTTCTGCCCAGAGTTAAAAATAGAACTTCCTGAATGCCGTATCTGCTACAGATGTGACTGCTCACATTCACCAGCAAAGCTGGGCAATATCACAGCTTCATGTAATCTTCAGCTTGTTTCTGGCTGCAAGAAGCTGACTGAAGAGGAGAACATCCTTCCTGTAGGTACTTATCATACCTCCCATTGAAGAGCAGGGTGCATGCTCAGCAAAGTTTGGCAATCCAGCACCGCAGATTGGTTACCTGCTTTACCTGCTGTCAAAAACAGCATGTCCTCCCCTCCAGCCCCATGGTCTTGTACCTCTTGCACTGTTATCCAACCTTGTGGAAAGCACAACCAGCAAAAATAAACTGTTGAGCCTTGCATTTTTCTGGTTTTGGGGAGGGTGAGTTTTGGCTGCTTTAGCTCCTAGAGCTGTCTTACCCTCAGGGCAGATGGATATTTAAATAGCTTATGGCAATTAAGTTTAATTCAGTAAGGAACTGACTTAGGCAAAAGTGATGAGTCAGTTTTAAACCCTCTTCTGTAAATCATTTTTGTGAATAACAGTTCTGACTACTGATTTCTAAAATATTCCCATGGTAAAACAACACATCTCCAAGCAAGCTCCAAGGTGTATTTCAAATTAAGGATTCACTTTTCAAACATAAGACAGATGTATAAAAACCAATATAAGAGACATAAGTGGGTTTCACAGTAACTTCTTCCATTGAGTAGCAGTGTTGAAATGGCTATTTAGAAGTGTAGAGTGGGTATGTATCCAATAGAACTGATTTGGGTTTTCGGTAGCAGCTTGGAAGTGCTCAGGAAGGGTTGGTGAAGTTGGTGGTGAGTGTTGCTACTGCTGGCAGAGGGTGAAGGATGTGTATAGGGTATAGGATCAGATGGGAATCCAGGGAGGGTGATGGCTGTGCTGTGCCTCGGAAGTGCGTGACTGAGTTGGATCTGCGGTTGGCTGGGTGGTGGCAGGATGTGGAGAACCTCCAAGGAGGGTCTCAGCTTGGTGTGAAGCCACAGGATGCTTGGGGCAGGGGGTAGAGAGAAAAGGCATGGTGAGGAGACAGCAAAACAATGTGGCTGTTGGAAGGGCTTGGAAGGTGCCTTCATCATCAGTGTTTCGGGCTACTGCTGATCAAAAGGCAGTTAGACTGGGGTATTTTTAAGGGGCCTGCATGGATTGAAGTTGAAATTTCCAGACTGAAGAGGAGGAGGCTGTAGTGCTGGAAATATATAATGTGCAAGGCATTTAGCTCTCTACTTATGGATAAGGGCAAGAACTCTGATGCCATAGTTTTATCCTGTTACCAGTCCTGAGCCTGTTTGGTGGAGATGGAGCCCTGGTTCCAAACTGTTCATCACTGACAAGGGAATAGGGATGTAGGTTTAGTTCTGCCGTGCTCTGAGGGTCTTAATAGTTCCTTGATTATTCTATCCTGGTAGGAAAATTAATTTGAGCTTGGTGCATGCTAAAACCAAGGAGAGCAGCTGCTAAAAGTTGATGTTGCTTTTCATGGCACGTTCAATCATTTCAGCCAGCCATTTAATACAGCTCATACCTAACGATCCTTGCTTGAGGTGTATTTGCATTTTCCAGTAAGCTGGAATATTTCTCAGCTTGTCTTTTTCTACTTATCTTTTCTGTGGGTGTTTTGCTAGAGTAGGAAGGTCTTGTGCATCCAGCGATGAGTCTGCTGTCTCCCCTGGTAGTGGACTGAGGAGATGCTGCACTGTTAGCCCTCTGGTGAATGGAGCTGATTCCTGTCAGGGGCTGCGTTAGTGACTGAAGTTACTGCTCTTTGGTTGGGGTTTTTTTTTTCCATTTTTGTTTTTGAAGACTTTTCTTCTTCAAGATATTTAATTGGCATTGGGACAAAAAGTAAAGTACAACGATATCAACACCCTTGAACTGGCAGTAGAGATTCAAAAGCCATCTTTCATAGCTTTCTGAAAGAATTATTTTCAGGATGAAATATGTATGGAGAATGTTGTTGAAACTATTTTGATTTATACTGTACTTAAGCTGAAGCTTATTCACACGTTCAGGATTAGGATTGTTTATGGCGAAATGCAGAGTTTGATATCAAAGCTGGAAACATATAATATTTCAGAGTCGATTTATTTAATATTGGATTGGAGTTTAAGCAGCTAAAAATGAGACTTTTTTTTTTTTAACCTTAATATGCAATGCATTCTTAGAAAGAGTGGCTGACCCGTGCTTGGGAAAACAGCTGAAATACTGCATGACTGTCTAACTCTGTAGCATAAACAAATTGTGACGCACTTCTCAAAGGAGGATACAGTCCAAAGTTGGACTTGAACACATTCTTAGAAGAGAACTTCAGAGTAAAAACTAAATTAACATTTTGATTTTATTTTTGGCAATATAGGAATAATTTGCAGATGGAAAAAGTATTTTGCGTATGTTTGGAAGTTGCTGTTCTAACACTTGCGTGTCTTCTGTTTCCCCCCATCTTTTGTTGAGAACTAAGACTTGAAATCTTAAATACATGACACAGTGTATAGATAAAAGTCTCTGAAACCCAAAATTCAAAATAAATTAAGCTCAAAACCCAAGAAAATCTGATTAAAGGAGCATCGCAACTGTTGGTCATTGGTCTGTTGGAGGAATACGTGTCTAACTAGTCTGTAAGAGTGACTGATGGGAAACACAGATTAGGCTGTTGGTTGTCCATCATGAGCTAGAGATATACTAGCTGACTTGTCTTTTATAGGATAAAATTGAAAATACATTTATAGTGTTTACCAGTAGGTAATTTGTCAAATTTCAGTTAAAAAACCTGCATGTTTGTACTCCGATGTACGGAGTGATGACATCTGGATCTGGATATAAAAACTTTGCATTGGTTTGAGTTCATAGAATCATAGTTGTCTTGTCTTAGCTTTTCCACCAGCTTATAGTTTATTCAGGGCAAGACCTTGTGCTCTTGTGGTTACGGCTGTACTGAGATTTGTGATAAATAGGCACCATGTGCTCAAGACTGCACGGGCATTTGATTTCTGTGTTTAATGTAGCTGCTCAGACGGGCCAATCAAATTACAGAACTATTTGTTTATAAAAATGTTTACTGGTACCAGCTTGCAGAACAGATGGTTAAAACGTTCTCTTTGGAAATCACAATCTATTTTTTCATATGTTTCAAGATTCCTCAAATACAGCTGTGTGTGTGAACTTCAACTTTTTTTTTTCATTTAATCAAAAACCAACAAACCAAGTGCTTTTGGATCAGCTGTACTTTTGCATCCAAACTGGTTAGCCATAAATTTATGTATTAATCAAAAGAAGCTCCAACATAGATAGGAGTCTAAAACTATGAGATTTCTTAAGTCTTCTGCCTTGGTCAAGGGGAGCATGCGCAGAGATGAGGCACAGGAGGTCTGTTACAGTTGGAAAGATTATTGTGGTGGAATGGATAAAGAGAGAAACAGAGAGAGAATGCTCATGCATATCTAAGGATCTAGGCTCACAGTGGAAAACTCCACAAAGGAGGGATCTCCAGAAAGAGATCCTTCCCTAGTGGCAGTCAGCCCTTAAATGGGGTCTAGGAGAGGTGCAGTCAGGTTCCACCCCTTCCAGTCACACAGCTGAACTGCCTTCACCTGTGTTCCCGCGGCTGACCCAGTCCTTTCCCCAGGTGCTCAATCGGTGGTTCAGGCCGTGACTCAACAGTTCCCATACAAGGTCCCAGTGCTTGTCCTGCTCCTGTCCATCCTATTGTTTGCATCTGACTGTTCTCCGTGCTTTGGCAGCGTTGCACACTGGCTGGTTCAGCTAAACTTTTCCTCCACTTCCCATTACGTCATGCAACGCACTGAATTTAACAAATATTTTCTTTGATCGTAATGAATAGTTAGCTTCAGTTAAGGCCCTTTGAATTGATTTGCAGCGTGGAGTACGATTGCTGTCCTTGAAGTGTACTGGTTACGTGCCTTCTCGGCACGGTGGTGTTGAAGGACAGAAGTTAACCACTGAACTGCCTTGGTTTTTATTTGGTTTTGTTTTTTTTTTTTAAATTTTGAATAGGACAGGCTTTATTTTTTTTCCCTCCAAGATATTACGGAATGAACAATAAGTCTTGTAGTCCACCAGCATGTATCCAAACACAGGTATGTAGGAAGGAGTAGGTGAATGTTTCGTGCAGTGTCATTTAACCATTGGAAATTTCAGCCGTAGCCTCAATGCTTCTGTCTTAGTAGCCTTTATTCTCTCTGACTTTACATTTCTGAAAGTTGGAGTTGGGAAATGGTCTGTGGAAGTTTTGCTGTGCTGTGATAATTTAATCAAACAAACAAACAAACAAAAAATGACCCCAAAAAAGGACCGTAGGGTTTTCTATCATTGACTATGAACAGCAATTAGGAACCTCCTAATCATTTGTATTCAGTCTGTTCTTACGGATTCAAGGGGATCTTAAGGAGTGATCCACTGTTTTCACTTGTAATGCATTTGCAAGTATGATAAATGTGGGAATTTTGGCATGGTTTTTATACCCGAGATTTGTCTCCTAGGAGCGTCATGTGCTTAAGAAAAAAAAAATGTTTTTTCAGAAGTGCATTTTAAAAAAGGTGAGCATTTAAGCAGTCCTTAGATACAAACCTATGTTCATGCTAAGCCAGGTTAAAGGATATCTGTCTGTGACCCAGTGAAAGGCAAAAACACCAGGTGGTGCATATGGATGAGATTTTATTATTATTGTTTTTAAGTGTTTGCAAAATTTGTGACAGCATCCTCGAAATCTGACATTAAATGAAACTCCAGTGATTATAGAGAACAGTCCATTTTTTGTAAACCTTCCGCTGAAACCTGAAGCGCCCCATTTAGGAAGCTCGATACAGGTGCAGATGAACTTTCTTGTCCCGTGGGAGGCTGTAGCGCACATTGAGTTGGTTACTTCTGGGAATAATCTTGTAGATTAGCCTATGCCTGTTTGTGGCTTCTGTTTGGTAAGGGGAATGGTGGAGCTGGTAGTGTTCTCTGGGCATTGGCCGGCTAGGGAGAAGCTGAGTCCTCTCTACTTGCGCAGTATCTGCCAAGCAGCTTGAAGATGATAATACGTTTTCATTACCATCCTTACTATTGACCAGGTCTCAGTTCATGTCGTCGGATTAAAGACTTCACTGCTTTCTCTGGAAGCTTTTTGGCCATTACCTGATTATTTTGGAATTGGGATCTGAATTACAACATTGATTATGTTGTGTGTTTCATTATCCTAACGCCTTACGTTTAAGAAGGTCAGAGTTTTTAAAAAGTCCCATTGTTAAAGCACAACCGTATCATGCTGTCACTAAAACTTACTCTCATAAACTTTTGGAATCTCCTTTGTGTTATTCTGTACTGTGTATGGACATCTGGGGTTTTTAAAGTTATGAGCCTATGACTGATTGCCTACATTGTCTTTCAGATATTTGGCTTGTTCCTTCCTTGGAGATGACTGAGAAAGAAGATCATGTTTATTCTTGACCTTAATCACAACCATAGGTTTCTTTGCGTTTAGAAGCCACGGAGCATTTATAAAAGGCTTTTCTGTCCTCTTTAAGAATAAATTAGCCTGTATCTGAAGCTCTGGTTCCATTAGAAACACCCCAAAACTGCGGACAGTGTCCTGGCTGTGGAAACTCTTTCCCCACCCTCCAGTCCATGAATGGTTTTCTTCAGAATGCAGCTCCGCGGGGATCATATGCTCATTTTTCTGTCTTTGACTGTTTACATACATAGTCCGGAGCTTATTCCTCAAACGGGATGAGGATTTTCATACTAGCACCCAAATACAGATATTTTTAGAATGTGTCTGCTGTGAAGGAAAAAAAGGTCGAGGTGTTATAAAGGTTAATAGGCTCTTTCTGTAGGTTTATTTCTTGTTGTTAGCAGTTTACATTAAAAGTGATATAGTTACCTTTTGCTGTGATTTCTGTCTGAAGTTAGGGGAAAAAAAAAAAAAAGGGATATATTCCTCCTGATCAGTGAAGATGGTCGAATGTCTGCATTTCTATGGGAGGAAATCCCAAACAGTTGTCAGAGCACTTCACTTAAAGCATTTTGAAGCATTTTCAGACACTACACTTGGTATAAATTAAAACAGAAAAAACTTTTTTTTTTTTTTGTGGGGGGTGGGAATGGGGGGGGGGGGAGGGAAATCTGTGCTATGAATAGAATGCTAATAGTGGAGATTTTTCTCGAATCCGCATTTTACCCATTTTATATACTGTCTGTACGCTAGTAGGCATGCTTTTAAAATGCTGCCTTTTTTTTTCTTTCCTACAGTAAAAATAGTTTGCTGCTTATTGAAAAACAAGGCAGACCTGTGCCTCAAAATCCAAATGAAACTGCTGCTTAGCTGAGGCTCTAAAGAGGGCATTTATATGTTATGGAATGAATGGCATGCCTGCGCTAGCTCCCGCGGGCTGGATATTTCCTAGGTATCAGACAGAGCTGTATGTACTGCTGTCTTCCCCCTTCAGATAGCAAGGCTTCTCCTTCAGCAAAGGCTGAAGGACCCCTCGCTACATTGAGAGGAATGGGGTGGGCAAGGGGGACGAAGGAGGGCTGGGAAATACTTAGTGAGGTAATCATATGTGTTAAATTTCTTGATTTTATTTCTTTTTTTTTTCCACCCAAAGTGCCCTGCGATAGTTTGTAGGCTCCTTGTACTTTGCAAGTTGGCGTTGTTTTTTTAATCATTGTTCTTTGAGCAGCGTAGCTAGGAATTTCCTGTTCACGTTTTACTACAATGGTTTGTTTAAAACGACAGACCGCAGTCTTTTTCCTGACCTAAAACTAGATTAGCCTTGAATGCTGGACAAGTCAGACAAATAAAGAGGACAGACGGTATTTGCTTATGTCATGGAGGGTGGCCTTTTAACCGGGCTCAGTTGTATCAAATACCACAAGTCACGTTTCTTAAATATTTATTAAGACAAATAAACACAGTTATTGTATGAACTGGCAAGTCTCCAAATTCCTATCTCTTTGATTCTCATGGGTGGGTCACTTTTAATCAGAAGAAATGTTTTTAATAAAGACTTAGATATTTACTGCATGGCCGAATGCAGGGTTAACTCAGTTCTCCACTCTCCCCCTGTTGTTATATTTACAAAATGCGACAAAACAGTCATCGTCTAAGTTCAAGTTACAAAACATGCCAGCAAAACAGTCAGGAAGTGCTGAAAATGGGAATGAACGTGTAGTTTCTCAACGCATCTGGTGCCCCTTTTAAAGAAGTAGTGTAATCTTCCCATGCCACCATGAATTTGCTTTCAAATTAGGGGAGAAAAAAATCTCCCAAGCCCAACAGTGTTTGATTCAGAAGGAAATGCAGCATCCTTACACAGCTTCTGTTTATGTAGGACAAGTTCCCTGTATAACAGTGCTAATGTATGCAAACTACACAGCTGTATGGATGGGGCAGTACAGGTAATACTGCTGTTGATTTTTATCTGGAAAGAGATCAGATCTCTCAGTGCTTAAAAACAAAGCACAACCCCCACTTCAGATTTTTACTTTATAAAAGAGGTACCATAGCGCGAATTGCGTTGTGGCATAGCGCAAGAATTTTGTGCAGTTCTGGAGGGATGGTGCACAGACTGGTCTTAAAGGGGCTGCAGAGCATCAGACTCCAGAATGTGCACTTGATACAGTGCCCTTAGGTATTTTCTGTGCAAGAATGTCTGTGCAAATGTGCATGTAAAATTCCAATAAACACGCTAAATTAATTTTCAAGCTGGGAGATGTCAGATTTGTGAAGCTGTGGTGTCTGTAGCTGATATGACACACAGGCATGTCATTACAAGGGTGTTGCCAGTTAAAATACTCAGCTGTTATGGTATTTCCAGCTTAGCATCTAACTTTGTTCCACCCAGCAAACAGTCACATAAATAGGACTAGCTGTGGATTTTTTAAAGGAAATATTTAATGTATTTTTAAAGAAAATAACTTTTGGAAGGGAAAATATTTGGGTAGTTTGCACGTGAATGTCTAGGGTAGGGCAGGGAGATGCCTTACAGGATACCAAACTTGATGCCCTAAAGAAGCTTGCCGTAGATGTGGAAAATGTCACCGTTTATATAAATCAGGTATTTCCGTGAGTCCCGGAACTAACAAAGCCTGGTTTCCTGTAGATTTGTGTCTTACAGCGGATTGACTTCAGCGTCTGAAAAGGTGAAGGTTCTGCTGGATGCTCTTTGCCTTGCATTTGGGGTATTTGCATCCACTTGCTCCCTATTGGTTCTTCGTATACCTGAGGAGGTGTGAGCATGAGCTTCTTGTTCTGCTGGGCCCCCTGTGTGGTCCAAGCTCCAGAAGTATTTGAATTGTTAGGGGGCTTTCAGCAAAATTTGAAGTTGATTGAAGGAGTTAAAGCCAAATAGACTTCCAACAGTACTATTACAAAAAAAACCCACAAAAAAAAAGCATATCCATATTTTAGTAGGAAACCAGACTCCAAGACCTTGATGTGTTTGTGTGTGTGTGTGTATATATATATATATGCATATATATATACATGCACATATATATATAATGTCTCTGCCTGCTAGCATTTGGTAGCCAATTAATTGAAACAAAAGCCAAGTCCTAAAACCAAGTAATGTTTCTGTTCTTTTTTTTTGATAAAAAGAGCTGTGATTAATTAAGATAAATACATTTTGAAATGACAGTGTGCCACATCTTATGGTATAGGCTTGGCTGTCAGAAATGACAGTGTGCCACATCTTATGGTATAGGCTTGGCTGTCACCATTCTGTGGAGTGCGTGTTCATGTGGTTGCGTTATTACCAAAAAAAGGACAAGTGTAAGCTTACTGTGCAACCGCTGGGCTGCGTGACCCGTGCTACGCTGCCAGACTTTTTGGTCTGGTTTCCCTCAGGTGTGAGCAAGCAAAGCAACCTGAAGGAGAGATCCAGAGTCCTGCAGCAGATTTGCTGGTGAAATACCTGCTGTTAATGAACCTCCTGGAACTGACAGCAGCCTGTGTTTGTTCCTGTGGATCAAAGGGTTATGGTCTGAAATGCTCTCGAGTATAGAGGTTGACATCGGTTTTGCTGTCAACAAAGACTATTTTGTTTTTGGCCTTCACTGAGCATGAATTTTTCTACCTGGAAGAGCTGGAGTTCAGTGAGCTTGGGTGTGAATAAACAGTGCCCTAGATCCTTCATGTGAATGCTCTTCGTGTAGCAATATGGGTGAGTAGTTTATTCCACTAGATGAAGTAAGTGAGATGAATAAGATGAGTAAGCAATTTCATTATGAGACTCTCTCAGTTGTGTCTAAATGCTATGTTGCAGATTCGGCTCGTGCGTTGAGCTGGTTGGGAGCCAGGTAGCTGTGGTTAATGCATCTCTGAACCTGAACTAACAAGCTCTGTGAAGGGAGGTTCTGTTAGATGAAGTGCAGTGCCACGCTAAGGGAAGCTGGAGACTGTATGCATCCAAGTGGGGGCTCAGCTGCTTTGGATCTGCCCTAAGGAATGTTTAGACAAATTCTAGAAGTGTCTACCTGTAGCATAGTGTGCATGAATTTGCAGTACCTCTTCCAGAATATTACTTTCGTTAGAGATCAGCTACCTTCACTTTTCTTTTGTGTAAGTCAGGGATGCTAGTCATGTCTTGTGTTTATGAACATTAAATGTATATGAGCATAGCATTTATCACCATGGATTCATTACAAGTGCTTTCATAATTTTCTTATCTCTTGATTGGCAGTAGTACAGTGTTTTGTGTATAATAAACTGCTGTTAAGAGAAGATCTTTGAAATAAGGCCATGACTTCAGGAAGGTTTGTAATATTATCTGGTCACAATAGAGACTTGGAAGGATAAATTGAATCTCTGCAGTGGATGATTAAGTTACTCTTTTAAAATACTTCGTAGAAGTACAGAAAAGGGCCTTTAAAGTTTTCTTCCTAGTCTTCCAAAACCCTGCTTTAGGCTCATCGCCCTCTTGGCTTTATGAGTAGTGGTGACTTTTCTGATCTCCTCTCACAGCTGCTGTGAAACACCAATCCCAGAATGTTGTTTCACTGTTTTAATTGTGCCTCCCCGGACCTAGAGAGAGTGGGGCTCAGTGGTACTGCTGGGGTTTGGGAGGTAGTCCCAAAAAAAGGTCTGCCACAGGTGTTTTTTGTGTTGTTACTTCTAAACTCCCAAGAAGTTTTTAGCATGGGTACTACTGTTGGTATTCCAACATACTGATGGTATTAATTACCTCAGGGCTCTGAGCACCCTGATCAAGCTGTAGATGTTCCTGTTCATTGCAGGGGAATTGGACTCAATGACCTTTAAGGGTCCCTTTTCAACTCAAGTGATTCTGTGATTCCATGATTCTACCTCACGGTGACGTTCAGATTATAAATCAATAATGTGATTGTATGAATGCAT
This sequence comes from Alectoris magna, assembly GCA_030625065.1. Taxonomy (NCBI): domain Eukaryota; kingdom Metazoa; phylum Chordata; class Aves; order Galliformes; family Phasianidae; genus Alectoris; species Alectoris magna. Next base: position 71,897,817 of record CM060560.1, read on the forward strand.
TTAAAACAAGAGAAACATAGAGATTCACGTCTTGTTTTTGGCTTTGTTTGCAAACTCTTATAAATTACTTTCTAAAATCATTGATACTTAAACACTCTCAGTTACAGCCTTTCAAAGACAGAAGATCTCAGCTTCTGAATTGTGTATTGCTTTGCTTAGTTACTTGAAATAAAGCTTTGCTAATGACATCAGTAAGAAGGTTAGGAATGAGCGAGCTTAATTTAAGGATAGAATTGTGTCTTTCTCTTTTGTTTCCCCTCCTTTCTAACTTGCTGCCAGTTTTTCAAGAAGCATTAGAAATTGTTGGAGTTTTTTGATCTTACGACATTTGTGTTACAATTGCAAAGCATGATGCAGTAAACAGAGATGTCTTGCATTTTCTTTATATGCACTTTGTCAGCTGTATTTTTTTTTTAGCTGTGCAGCTTGAGTTACATGTCTTTTGTTAAGTTGGTGGGGGTATTAGGTGTTCTCTGTGCAGAACTATTGGCAGTTCAGCAGCTTAGCCTATGAAGAATTTGCCTGGGGAAAGCCATAGCCGTAAGGGTATCAGGCAACTTCTGGAGGAGAGTAAGATGAGTGTGACTGTTGTCAGTGTGCAGTAGGAAAACCAGTATTTATAAATGATTTTATATTGTTCCTCCAGTGTCTCCTCCATCATAAAGTACAGTCAGTGAGTGCTGCTCCTGGAGGAACTTGTGGCGTGTGCGTGGAGTGGGGCTTGAAGGGTTGCTGCTGGAGCTGGCTGTCCTGTGGTTTTTGTGGCAGCCAGCAGCTCAAGGGGCTCTGGCCACATGAGTTCAGGAAAGAAAGAAAAAATGCTGCTAATAAAGAGTGTTTTTTGCTAGTTTAGATATTAAGATATTTAAACTAATTTACAGTTAAAGATTGTAGTAATGAAAGCATTAAAATGTTCTTAACAGTCATGTGTATGTATAAAATCTGTTGAATAATGGCAGTGTAAAAGGAAAACAGTGATTTTTGCCGCTAACAAATGTGTATGGGGAAGCCCATGTCTGATCTGGATGGTAGGTCTGAGAGTGTTTTTGTAATTTTCTTGTTTTGGAAATTGGACATCAAGGCAGCGTAAGTTCCAAACAGTGGAAGAATCTGCTGCGCTTAGTTAGGCAAAATAGGTAGGCTGCTCTGAAAGTAATGCTGCCTATTTATGTCAGTGGAAACTATAGCAGATACAAAGAACACAATAACCAATGTGCAAATTCTCAGCTACAAAACAGTTTTTGAACACAGACGTCACTATTAGCTATGCATTTTCACCAGCGATGAAGAAGAGCCTGCATGTTGCACTTGTGACAGTCTGCACCAGTGGAGATGACCCACTGTCACCACTGCTGGAATGCACCACCCACCCATGACTGTGCTCACATCCACTGTTTGGTCTCCAGAAACATTTAGCAAGCATTGTTGAATGTCAGTGGGTGCCATTTTTTTTCCACATGGACAGAGGAATTCATTGACAAACCTTTGCTTCCATGTCAGATGCCACTGTGTCAGACTGCCCCTCTGCTGCCATCTGTCACATGGCAACAACATATAATGAGATACTGGTATTCAATCTCTACTGCTGAACCACCAACATCCAACACTGTGAGTTAATGTAATGGAACAGGAGGCATTACTTTCGGACCAGCCCTCAGACTTGGGGATGAATAGTTTCCTAAGGACAACGTGAATGTATTTTGATGGCTACTTTTAAAGAAAGTAAGAAATAATAGGTGAGTTAATGTTGTAGCTCTGAAAGCAACATTTTTTTTCTCTTCTCAACATTAAAACTCTTATGGATGTTTAAAGCTGCCAGAAGAACTTGACCATGCTTACTGTCATGCTGGCTTAGGTGCTGTTGAATTTGTTGAAAACGTTTTAGACAAGCTGCTACTGAAAACAGCATTTGTGTAATCTGTTTTCCTTTTAAAAGCAATTAGTCTATATGCAAGAGCTCTTAAAATATTTTTGTTTACTTTCATACTTTTCTTGGATTACATAAAATGTTACATTGTGAAATAATTCTGGCTCAGCTGTCACCAAATTGCGTCTTGTCCTTTTAAGAATTCTGGATTTGTATTGTGGCAGCAACGAGGCCATCCTGTCCATGGCTCTGTCAGCGTTCATTTTCTGGGAAGAAGTAAATGTGGAATAGTTCCCCTTTTGTATGTTTTATTCAATCAGAAATGTGCTTGCGTCCATGGATGTCTGCCGTTTGCACCGCTGTGGTGCCACCTTGGAAAGCAGCATGTTTTAGAGATGTCCTATGTAGCTCGTATGGTGCCTTGCATTTTGTTCTCTAGGATATATATTTTTTTCATTAGTCTATTCTGAGGAGTTTGGTCTTTGGCTGTGGCTGCTTTTGGTGTTTTTTTTTTTTTTTTTTTCCCCTCTAAGTAGGATGAAGATCTGCGTTCCACTTAAGTCTTGACTAATTTTTTTTTAACTGTGTACTAATCAGCGCTGCTCCTTCTGCAAGGAGCCTGGGAAAATTAATCATCTGCAGGAAAACTAACTTTTGCAGGAATTGGAAAGGCTGATGCTCTGCATTAGTAATAAGATGCATTACTCAATACATGGCCAAAGGGAAGGGGGGAGGTCTAGACCAGTCATATCTATAAAACTTAAACTTCATTGAAACAAAGCAGAACAGCAAGGCTTAACTGGGTATGAAATGAGTACTGCTGTGTTGGAAGGCTGTTTGAAAAAGATGCAGAAGATGATCAGAGATTCAGCAGCATTGCTTTTCAGCCTGGCGATTAAAAATGCCTTGTTAATTTTATAATTTTTTGCTCTTTTGATGGTGGCTGTAGGGGAAATAAATCTGGATGAAGCTGCAGTAGTGGTAGTTCCTTATGAAGAAAGAAGGTGAAATAGATTTAATTCAATAGAAAAAAAAAACAAAGCAGTTTATTTAATCAGTGGTATTTTCATTGTACTCTAGCAAGAATTTGAGGGCAAAATTATCACGTTGGTTTTTAACATCTCTGTGATGTTAAAAATTCAGGATCAGACTCTCAGTTATGATGAGGAAGAAGGAAGGAAGGATCGAAGAGGTACCTTTACTTTTCTGACAGCTGTCATCTTCAGTAATTCCTTTTTGTCATCTTGGGGCAGTAAGGAATTAGAAAATCCAAGTTGTACAAGGAGGAATCATGTAGATTTACTTCTGGAAGAGCTGAGTGTGATGATGTATGTAAACATCTGAGTTCACTTACAGGTAGGTAAGGCATGAGAAAGGAAGCACGACAAAGGGTCATGGCACAGAAGATGTTTTTTTTCTGGTAGCAGTTGCAGACCAGGGAATGGTGAGAAAATCTTTTCTTCAAATTAGTTATGTGGTTTAGACACAAGCAGAAGGGTTTGGTTGTATTCTCTCTGGTGACAGGTGATGAGGGGAAATGGCCTCAAGTTGCGCCAAGGTAGGTTTAGGTTGGACGTTAGGAAACACTTCTTTACAGAAAGGGTGGTTAAACATTGGAATAGGCTCCCCAGGGAGGTGTTGAGTCACCATCCCTGGATGTGTTTAAGAGCCGTTTGGATGTGGTGCTCAGAGATATGATTTAGCAGAAGGTTGTTAGAGTTAGGGCACTATGGTTAGGCCGCGGTTGGACTTGATGATCTTTGAGGCCCCTTCCAACCTGAGTGATTCTATGATTCTGTGATTGTTTGTTTGTTTGTTTGTTTTTCCCCCTCAGCCGCCTTCTTGCCTAGCAGGTAATAGTAAAAGATTTTTAGAAAATGATGCAACATGAAAAAAGTGTGAAGCAGAATATCTACATAAGAGTCATTACCACATTTTCCCTGGAACTTCCTGTCATGCTTGCATGATCCTCCCCCATGCTCTGCTGTTTCCCTTTCAGTTCACACAGGTTTCCTAAGAGCCTTTGAGTGGCCAGTGGTAAATTTTTGAAGTCCTGGTCCCTTAAATGGACTTCAGTCACAAAGTTTTCAACACACATTAGGCATCTGCTGTCTGGAATAGCAGTCGTGGTTTAGTCTGCTTCATGCCCTCTTACTGGATCTCCTGAAGCATTGCTTAACTCAGCTAAGCAAGCAGGCTTACAGTGCTTCTGAAATCTTTGAATTTTCTCTTTCAAGCTACTTGGAGATTGAATCACTCCATCTTTCAGTAATGAGAAATGGGTGGAGTTGTTGGGAAAAGTCTGCCACCTGCCTCAAATTTTGCTGGTCAGCTCTGAAATTCAGACAGTTCTGTGTACCATCCTTACTTCAAAGCCTGAGAGTATTTGATGGTTAGATCTTTCCCACAAGTAATTTTGAAGAAAGTAGTTAGGTAGCACTTAAAGAAACTTGAAGTTCAGATGCTTCCTCTGCTAGTAACAACAAAGAGCTGTGAAATGCAGGGAACATTTTCTTTGATAAGGCTTCATATCATTCCTGCAGGATTGTTAATTTTCTTTATTTTGAAACAAAGAAAGCATCATGTACCTTCTGGTAGCACTGGGAAGAGTTTAGGTTTCTACTGTGTCTGACCTAAACTTCCACTGCTCTTCCAAATCCATCTGTCCAACTTGCTTTTGGCTGCATACCACACAGGCTTCTTGGAAGTATGGATGTTTTTCTCCTTCCTCTGTTTCTCCCGAAGTTCATTGAATCTGCATCTCAGACATCAATATACTTGGTTTTTTTTGTTTATTTGTTTGTTTTTCCCTTGATGTTGCATGTGAGTGTTGTCTGCATTAAAGTTAGACTTGGTGTTTTTTTTTTTTTTGGAAAAAAAAAGGAGAAGCTGGCTGGAAATTTTAATTGCAGTTACTATGAAAAATTTTGTTGAGCATATTGTTGAGGATAGGTTTCAAACTACAGTAGCCGTCTCCCTTTGCACACCTTCCTTCCAAGGGTTGTTTGTCAGTCATTTTAGTAGTTCATTTCCTTTTGAATATCTGATTATTCCCCAGGTAGCTCCCAGGGTGGTGGTGTTGTTTTTAAACAAGTCTTAGTAAATAAACGGATTGATTTGGTGTATTCAAAACATCAGTATCAAGTTCCTGTGTTGCATCCTGACATTCACAAACAATGACAGAAGTGTTCATATTGCGGATCACTGGTACTGGGAGCTACTGCCATTGTTTGGCTGTGGGTATTTAGAAATGCTTTTTGGCTTTTGGTTTTTCATTTGCAGTTGCATGCTTGACTGTCACCGAGAAAAACAAAACTTCCTTCTTTCCCCCAAATTTAGAAACCTGTCCAAGATACATATCCCAGTGCCCAAATGAACTCTACCTAATTGAGATGCTTTTATAATATGTGTATGTAAGTTCTTTTCATTTTTATTACAGTTGTATAGTCAAACATAGACATATCCCAAAGTGCCAGAATTAAGGTCCATCGTTGTTGTGACACTGCTTTTATTTACGTAGTTACGTTCTGTTGTGTTGACTTTTTTCCCCATAAGGAGTCTTGCAGTAATACAAAAACTTGATTAATGGTTTGTTACCAATAGTAGGAGGTGTTGATTGCCTCCCTTTTCCTCTACATTGTCTCAAAATGAATCATAGAATATCCCAAGTTGGAAAAGACCTGCAGGGATCATCTCATCCAACTCTTGTCTGCACGCAGGACCACCCAAAATCAAATCCTATGTCTGAGAGCGCTGTCCAGATGCTCCTTGAACTCTGGCACTCCGGGCCGTGCCTGCTGCCCTGGGCAGCCCGTTCCATGCCCACCGCCCTCTGGTGCAGCCCCTTTCCCTGACCCCCAGCTGCCCCTCCCCTGACAGCTCTATGCCGTTCCCTCGGGCCCTGTCGCTGTCACAGAGAGCAGAGCTCAGCGCTCCCCCTCCGCTCCCTGTGAGGAGCTGCAGCTGCCATCAGGCCTCTCCTCAGCTCCTCTGCTCTGTGCTGAACGAACACAGGGACCTCAGTCACTCCTCATACAACTTATCCTCCAGACCCTTCACCATCATAGTGCTACGAGATGATGACATCCTGTAGAAGAATAGGTCTGTGAAGAGGGATGGGATTTCTCCAGTTCAGTGGTACCAAGCTGGTAACTCAGCTTTCAGTTTGGAATTTACGGTATAATTGTAGGTGGATGACCATGCTGAGCATGCACAGAGGAGAACCAAAGCATGTTCTGCCTTGGGTGTTCAGAGTAGAGGGATGCAGAGGGCAGCGTCTGACATAGACTAATCCTGTCCTTCCCTGTTCTGTCTGTAGTCTGTTTATACTGTTTGTAGCCGTTCTCTTCTCCAACTCTGCTGCTTTGCCTCTCCCATTTCTCTGTCCATACCTCTCTGCAGCACTTCCGGCTTTCTCCTCTGGCTTCCTCCTCTTCTTCCAACATGCCTCATCCTTCTGTGTCATGGTGTACCTGCTTATTTCTGTTTGTCTGTGTTGTTCAGGTACTGAATGGATCACACTAAGAGTGGAGAAAGAATATGAAGAAAGTTTCTGCTCCAGGAATCCAGCAGTCCTCGAGGGGCACAGAGTGAATAAGGGTGTCTGGAAATGTTCCTTCTCTAGCAGCTCTGTGCAGCTGCTGGAGCATGCTCTGTGATATCCTGGCAGGTGGGAGCTGGGAGAGGTCTGGAGAAGCTAGCCCATGTTCTGTGGAGTTTAAATCCACAAAGAACAGGGCTTTTGTACTTCAGAAAATTACCCTGAGCATGTGCAAGAATTCATTCTTACCCTTCCACTCTCCTCTGCCTCAGTCAAGCTTGAACTCTTTTCCACAGGGGTAGTAGGAATCCTGAAAAAGTCAGGGCTCAGTATTTGTGGTGGAAATTGCAGGAATGCTAGTGTGGAGGTGAGAAGGGACAGCTTTTTTCTTATTTTTTTCTTTCAAGTGGCTGAGTTGCTTCAACTGAAACTCCTCACCAGAGATGAGAATGAGACATGCCCTGTGGGAGAGAGAACTTCAGTGAGAACAATTTCAGTCTAGCAAAATGAAAAGCAATCAAAAATTTCCTAATGAGGTAATGCTTTACAAAGCACACCGGGCTTCCAAATGGATGGTTGGCACTGCATTAAGGTGATGTAGATGATACGACTTTATACCATACCAGTATTTGGGTTCCTGCTATTTTTTTTTTTTTAATGCAATACTTCCAGATGAGCAGTTCAGATACTTATTCTGCAGTTTACATCTTTTTCGATGTAAACTAACACCGCTCTTAACCAATATGGAAAATATGTTGTAGGTCAACCACAAGATGTTGGGCTAGATGCAAGAATTACCAGCTAGAGTTTTGTGGCCAGTGTTATGCAGAAGGTCAATTAGTTGATGACAGTGGTTCTTTCTGACCTTGAAATATGGACCTGGTCAGCTGGGACCACACTGTGCTGTGACAATGGAAGTCAGAGTCTTCCCATGGCTTCTGACTTCTTTGAAGGCTGAGGGCCATGGAGGAAGGGGTCTGTAGCTGGCTTTCTGTGACTCTTTTTCTCTTCCTCAGTGAAGACAGGTTTTCCTGGAGCTGCTCTTGGATGGGGAGTTCAAAGCTGTGCCCCCAAAATGTCTGTGTTGATTAACTGCAAAGGAATGCTTAAATACTGAAGTGTAAGCCAGATTTCCCCCCAAATATGTTACTGTGCAGTGCAAGGTGCCTCTGGGTGAGCAGTACCCAAAGGGACACTTTCTAAGAGGTGCCCATACCTTCTAGAGGGATTTGTCATATGCAAACAGTAACAAACAAAACAAACCACAGAAGTTGATTTCCTGAGTTGCTGTAAATGGAAGCATGTTTTTAACGCTCCTTTTCCAACACAAATGTAGGAAGCTGGCAAAGTAGCTAATTTCAGTGCTCTAGAAAGGTTTAAAGTGAAATAATCTGCGGAAACGGAAGCCTCTATTTTTAACTTTCTCAGTCATGAGAGAAGGGGAGGAAGAAGAGGCGGCCATCTACTGTTGAAGTCTCATCAGCATGTTACTCTTTAAGTTTAATCTAATTTCCACTGCTATTTTGATGAAGAGGTAGTTGCTACGTGTGGATGTTCGCTTATGTACAAATTTAACATCGGTGTAGGTCTAAGAACATGTGCTTTCTACTGTAACTGTCGTTTCTCTTGTTGATTGATTTTTCTTTTTCTAGTTTTTTGTTGTGCTGAAACTTTATACTCTAAAAATATGTGATGTATTGATTTACTTTTTGATTTAGTACCGTGCACTGAAAAATAATATTTTCCTGATATTTCTAAATATTATTAATTTGGAGTTTGAACAGATGGTCTTACCTTTGTTTTTTGTTTTTCTTATTGTCCTACTATTGTTCGTAAAAATTGCATTATCTCTATATTTTGTAAGTACTTCCTCATATTACTTACCTTGAAGTACTTTATTGATCTAGCTTGAAATTTAAATACCACGCATTGTGCAACTACTGGCAACCGTAGAAACAATAACACCAAACTTCATAACTTCCATCTCTTGAAAACTTTCACATGAACATAAATCTGCATAACTATCTATTTTTTTTTTTTTGAGAACATATTACTACGTCACTGAATTGATCGCGGAATACACTACATTAGTTTGCACGTTTGAAATGAAGGAGGACTGCAGGAGATGAGGATATTTGGAAAACTGCAATATTACTGGGATAGCCACTGTTTTCCCAATTTTTGGTTAAGTTTTCCTAGGAGCAAGGAAAATGCTCATTGCTGGTTGGGGGTGGCAATCTGGAGCGTGGAAGCAGTTGTAAACAGGTCTTAAGAATTTAACAGGTGTTAAGAATTTTAGACATACCCTTCCCCCTCCCCTGCCTCGTTGTCTCTATGAACGTAAAATATTTGTAGCTTGCCTGTATTTGTATTTGCGACTGCAGGTTGAGAACGTTGAGAATAAAAAAGACTTAGAAAGTGTATAGACCAACATGTAAAGTACAAATAATTTGACAGCTACGTATGTAGCTTTAATGTCAAGGCAAAGAGTGAGCTGTGAGAAGAAAGTGTAGCCAAGGCTGCAAATCATTGCAAAAACATTGCTTTTTTTTTTTTTCTTAGACAGTTACCGGGCTTTAAAGTAATGATTTTAATTTTATTTTTTTTTTAGCAGAGGGGCAATTTCTCCAGTGGTATAAAAGAGCAAAGATTTTAGGGCAATGCAGTCTTTTTTAGATCTGCTGATAAATTTGGAACATCATAGAATTTTAAGCACATTTCTCCTTAGTGAGTTTATCTTCAGACCACCTTTAGTGTCTTAAAGGTAACCACTAACTGTTTTTGTAACGACAGTTAAAATATAGTTTACTGGAGCTTTTATTTAAGCAGTTGAATTGAGGTTTCCTATGTGCGTGTTAACATACAGAATATTCACTAATGACCCGTCCATCACCATCTCCAGGCAGCTGGAGCACATGCCCATATCGGCTGGAGGAGCAAAAAAAAAAAAAAAAAAAAATAGAAAGTTAAATAATGAGGTAACTGCCATATATTGCAAGAAATCGAGACTGAAACCAAAAGCATTGAGGATTATGTCAATGTATTTCCACTCCGGTTGCTTAGAGTTATGTCAGACTTTTTAAATCTTCAGGAGATCTACTGAAATGGTGCCCTTAGATTGCGTGTGTGTGTCATGTTGGTTGCCCTCACTCAGTCCTATATCAAGTATGGCTTTGTTAATGGAGTTCAACGACTGAAACAACAGTCTGGAAAGCCTGTTTTGTGGATCTGGACAGGGCCTGCTGAAACACCATGGGACACCCTCTCTGATGGCCGCATTGGGTGCCCAGCACGGGGGGCATGGGCCCAGGATGTGTGCCCTGGGGACACTTCTGCAGGCAACACTCCTCTGCTCTGCAGGCACTGAGTGTGTGGCAGTGCATGTTAGAAGACATTAGCAAAAATGGTGTGGGAGCCTATGAAACTTGGAGGAATGCGGTAACTAAATGAGTTTGAGAAATGCCATACATGGTACCTTTAGGAAACTTATAGGATATGTATAGCATTGTTTTTGAGGAGGATGGAGAACAAGTAAAGCTGTTCTCAAAAGTTCAAATGAGAAAATCTTGGATTTCTAATATTATCTGACAGTATAGAGTTTTCTGAGTGTGAGACATTTGTTTGCTGTTTTACCTCACAATTTGTTTTTAATAGGATGTATGTGAAGTCATGGTATGCCGAGTCTTTTGGCACTTATCTACACATCACTTTGTTCTGAGACTTGAAAAGAATGGTCTCTTGAATATATATTTTTTCCAACCATTGTTTTATACTTAGTTCAGTTGCATTTACTTTTTCCTCCCATTGTTAGTTGCTTTCTTCTTTCTTTCTCTAGAAGCTGTTTTTGGTAACTTTTAAAATGCATATTGTATTTTTTAGGTGTGATTGAGTAATAATTATCGCTGGAAGTAGTTTCATGAAATTTATTTCAATAAAGTTCAATTGAACATACTCTAAGTATAGCAAGTTTTTGGAGGATTGGTACTTAAAATATTTTAAGACATCGAATAACTTGATAGTTTTTTCATAGGAGTGCTGAGTGTGTTTGTGCATATAGACATGGCAGATGTCTGTTTTTAATATCATGAAATTTACCTCTTGGGAACACTAGTAGTTAAGTATAGTTTGGCTGTAGTGTATTCTTTTCTCAGACTGCAGAAGTATAAAATACCATCAGCATGGTATTAGCTGACCTGTTTTCTAGCACGATGTACATTCTCAGTGTGTGAAAAGGGTTTTCTTTGATAATAAGCAGTTGTAGACCTCAGCAGACTGTAGTTGTGCATGTATCCCAAGGTCCTAGTGCTAACCTCTGTGCATCTGCAACTACTTGTCGGCTTCTGACTTCTTCTGATTGAAGATTAATGGGTAACCTCAGTTTTGCTGATACCTGACTAAAGCTATAGCCTATTCACAGAAGTGTTTTTCAGCACTGTTTTTATCAAAGAACGTTTAAGTTTAGCCTTATCTCTGCCCCATGACACTGTAATGGTATGTGGTGTAAATTAGTAAATAGATAGTACATATTTATTCCCAGGCTGACTGGTTGCTAAAGAAAGATAAATAAAAGGGCTGATGAGGGGTGGCGGCTTTCAGGAGGGCAAAGCAAACTGTAGCAAACGTATGGAAGCTTGAGTTACCAGTGGCTGTCAGAAAAATCTGACTTCAATGTTTTGATGAACAGTGTAGTCTAGCAAGGTCAGACTTAAGGTTTGCTTGTCAGCAAACACTCATAATCTTTTTGGATGTAGGATGCACGAGGTTAGTGAAAGAATGCAGTAGATGGGATGGCAGCTGTGAAGACCTTCTGTTTTTGCTTTTGTGTTACTCTAGAGATAGAACCATTGAAGTTGGAAATGACCTCTAAAAGCAGCGTTAATAGCACACTGATGTTTGGTTGTTGGTGAATGATGGAAGCATGCCCAAGAGTTCTGTTTTGTTTCCAGCTCTCTTCCCCCATTTCACCTGGGGTAGTTGAGCAAACAGCCACGTAGTGTTGAGCTGCTGCCAGGTTATGCTACCAGTTATATATAAATATGCTTATAAATGCATCTTCACAGAAGCACATTTCAAGATCCATTGTCCTGGTTATTCTTAAACAATTTTCCTTATCCTTCAGTTTAGGCTTTTGATTCTCATCTCTCTTTTTATCGTGTCTGCAGGCCTCTTACTAGCCTTCTTTTTCCTTCTGACTGTTTTCTGGTTTGAGATGTCAGGTCACCTGCTGCCCAAGCTTCAGCCCTCCAGCTGCTGCCTCTGCCCTACTGCTGATCTTAGACTCTGGCCAGCTGCTTTGTTCCCCATAACTTCAGCCTGTCTGTGCATACCCAAACAAAACATGTTTTAAAGTGCTCATGGACAGCCTTACTTAACCCATCTGCCCCCATTTTTTTTTTTTCTTGTTTAGCCTCTGTAAAGACAATAAATAATAGAAACAAAAGCAGTTTTCTTAAAAAACTGACTTTTAACCCAGCTGTGGTTTTCAAAGAACTTTGCTTGTCTTGATGAAATACTGGTGTATTTTCAGCAAGAATTTACCATAATATTTGTGTCCTGAATTTACTTGTAGCTACTGTTCAGAAATGTATAGCTGCTTGAAGAACTTGGCTGTGTGGCATATTTCAGCAGTTACTGAACAGCCAGCTACGTTTTATGAGAGCTGTAACTGGAAGTTACATACATACTCTTGTATTTCAACAGAGTAACCCAATATTTCATAGCTGCTTTGGTTGTTGGAAGTATGATAAAGGAGAAAAATAAGTGTATTGTTGTTGCTTGTTAGTAATTGCTTACTGTTTCTGTAATGTTGAACAGAAAGTAAAATAGAAGGGGTCCTTGGGTAAGTTTCTTGTAGGTGTCTGAAATAACCAAATGTAAGCTTATCTAAAAAACGTATGTGTGACTTATCTCAGAGTATTTCTGGTTACCTACCTTGTTTTGGATTATATGTAGCAGAAAGCACATTCGGTGTATAATGGAAAAGTGTTAATGAGAGTTTAAAAAAAAAATGTGGAGAGGGAAAACGAGAGAGAGAGCTATCTACCACTTACTTTTCTTGCCATACTTTTGCATTACATGCTATGAAAAAGACCAGTGCTGGTAACAGTGAGGTCCTGATCACAGAACCCGGTCTTTGAAGTGAATCCTCTTGTTTTGTACTTAATATCATTCATGGATGTGTGGTAGTAAGAACCTTTTCCTGCAGATCAGATTTGAGAGGCAGTGTCTTTGTTTGCTTGTGTTCTACTTCTTGATCATGTGGTGCTGTTCCATGTAAGCTTAGGTGATTGTAAAACAAGGACCCCAACAGACTGAGGGCTAAGATGGCTTATGAGATCACCATCCACGCTGTCCTGTTGGATGGGTGTTTTAGCCAGTTCCTGCAGCGTTGTAAATAACTAGGCTGGGGTTAGAGGGACCTGTTGCCAGTATTTTCCGTGATTGTAAACACTGGCAAACCGTGGCTTGGGAGGCAATAGTCAGGTGTTGGTAAGAGTGAGGTGCTTGTCAGTTGTCTCAGCATAGGTTGTCCAAGTTAGTAATGCATCATGTTAGAGTCAGTTAACTGCTGTTTTCATTAACATAGAAAAGTTATCTAACAATAACTAGACTTTTTAAAATCCATGCATAAAGATGTTGATTCATTATTGTAGATGACTAATTCTATTCTGTGCCTTATTTTGTAAGTTAATGTATGCTTTCGCTTATGTTACTGTCTAAAACTTTGAGTCAAATATACTGATTTGATACTAGTAGCGCTCTTCTCATGTGCTTATTGCTTTAAAAAAGAATGTAAATTACTGCAAAATACAGCGTAGTCCTAAAACGACTGAGTTTGAAGTGACCTTTAGAAGAATGAGTGCTATTATTTCCTTGCTGTAGGGTGTTTTATTTCTAGGGGAAGTACGTCCCAGCAATGACTTTTGAATACAAGTTACCTTCTTCAAGTCTTTGTTCCAAGCACAGAATCTTATTTGTGCAAGATTCCATTTGGCCTTCCACTTGGCCTTGTACTGTGGATTTATTTTAATTACATGTCAAGCAGATGATTAAAAAGTTACTTTATTCTCAATGTGAGATTGGGTTAAGTGGTAAAATGAAGATATATGTCATTTGTATTAAGAAAGTTCAAGGGATTTTTATCTATAATTTGGTAAAATTTCATCGTGCTTTTGACTAAGTGGTACGTAATTGCCCAATCTTGTTTTGAAATCCAGCTTGTTTTTATGATTTGGAGATGTCACTTAATCCATTGTGTAAAATGGACAGTGAGAGTTCAGTGTCTTGCAGAGCACTGTAGCACCAGGCCCAGCATTCATGGTGACACCTGCCTGAGGCTGTGGTGATGTCACCTGGTAGATGGCTCTGGTTTTGAGTTATTGTGACAGTGCCAGGCCTTGGCACCAGCAGAATACATGTATTATGTGTGTGTACTCAGTTGTTGGAGGCCTTTCTGGAGAGCCCTGTGGGCAAGTTATGGGGTGGCCTCAGGGCTTCCTTCTCCAGAGAAGTCCACAGGCCTCGGGGTACCCTTCAGGAAGGGAGGGTGACTTCTAAAGGCAAACAGCCACTCTTGCCCTCCTCCCCCACAACTGTGGAACAACAAAATAGCCTTCTGCTCTTTTTCAGACTCTTGATTTCTTTTTTTGTCCCTGGTATCAGGGGAGGTACAAGCTGCAATGCAAGGGAAGAGGATTAGCTGAAATTTATAACCAAGGGTGTAATTTAAAGGCATATTTGAAAGGAGGTTAGAAAAAGACTGGCAGAAGCATGCACGTGATTTCTTGTCTTGTGACTCTTCACTAATTGGTGTAATTCTTTACTTTGGATTTACTATTGCTAGGTTTGTCAGAATGGCTAATTCTTTCTAGTTACACTGTTACTTATTTACAAATTGCATTTTATTTTTCAGATCTGTGCTATGGATTAATACAGTTTCCTAGCCTATAACACGGGTTTGTCTGGCAAAAAAAAATTATCCCAAGCAGCTGCTCTTCAAATTGAGGCTGGCCTTAAGAGGCTGTTTCTCCTAGTTATTTGTTGAGGAGTATCAAATTTTGATAGATGTTTTCTGGCTTTGCTTTGGACCTGTCCAAAATCAGAAGCAAAACCAAAGTCCTGTTGACAGTTGTTCTTCTTTCCTTCCATTCATTCCATGCAAGTGATTGCTTTGATTGAGAACTTGTTGGTACATTTTCAAAACCTATGAATTGTAGCCTTCAGGTTTAGTAGTTTCCTCTCAATCTTGGCCCAATCTTAGAAGACAGGGGTACCCTGAGTTTCATTTAGGCACATAATCATAGAGTGGCTTGGGTTGGAATGGACCTCAAGGATCATCAAGCTCCAACCCCCCTGCTGCAGGCAGGGCTGCCAACTTCCACATGTAATACTACACCAGGCTGCCCAGGGCTCCATCCAATCTGGCCTCGAACACCTCCAGGGATGGGGCATCCACAACCACTCTGGGCAGCCTGTGCCAGCACCTCACCACTCTGTTGGTTAAGAACTTCCCCCTGACATCCAACCTAAATCTTCCCTCCTTCAACTTAAAACCATTTCTCCTTGCCCTGCCATTATCTACCCACATGAAGAGTTGACTCCCCTCCTGTTTGTACGTTCCCTTTAGGTACTGGAAGATTAAAATGAGGTCAACCCACAGCTTATTCTGTTGACTGAGAAATTATGGTTGAAGCACCTGGGTATTGTCTGAGAGATGGCAGTTGGTATGCTGTGGAGTTTCTACTTTGGAAATGCATTTTTGATTTTCTGGTCTAGGTCTTGCAAAAGCACATTCTGTTTATCTGCATTTGGTTTCTCCAAAAATTGTAGAGTCTTTGCTCAGTCAGACCTAGATCTCAAGCAGCCAGGCCCCTCTTACATGCCATGGGTGGCCTGAGGAGCAATTTGAGAATTTTCTGAAGTGCTGTGTTTGTAGTGAACTGGTTCTTTTTCCAAACTCCAAAACTTCCCAAACAAAGTTGCTGCCTGTATTAGCAGCTGAACTGTGGTTTGGGAGTTGAAGTATACCTTTTTTTTGAACCAAGAAGTGCTTTGTTGTTATTTAAAGGTTGAGTTTTCCTGGAGTTTGGGGGTTTGAAATTAGATTGTTAGCGAGGTATATTAGAGCTAAGAACAGTTTTGCTGTAATTTATCTAAAATGGTATTTTGTCACTGTGTGTTGCTTTCCTTCCTACCCACTCTCTGCCATGAACTAACTCAAGATGTTCCTCTGGCTGTTTTATATTCAGAAAGCTGCAGTGGTGGATTACAGAAGCCTCCTGGGTATGTGTAGTGGATAAAGGTGCAGCATAAATTGGCAAGGAAGAGCATAAACACCTTGTAATCAGAAACCATTATACTCACCTTTCGAGACGTATTTTGCAGTTTGTATTCTGTTTAGCTCTAATTGATACAGAAAGCATTAATAAAACTTGGGTTTTCAGAAATGTCTGTTTTATTGCATACAAGTAGCGCACTTCTACCACTACTTTAGGAAAACATTTAATTTGGGCAGACTTGGAGGGGAGAGGAGCAAGACTTTGCTCAAAGGTTGCTCACTCAGCTTAGTTTGCAGCATTTTGGTGATAGAAGCACTGCTGTGTATTTCAGTATCTGCTTTTGAAGGGTTTTTGAGTCCCAAAATGAAGAGTGTCTAGTGACTGAAGAGCATCATTACTTCTGGAAACGGTAAACATTTAAAGATAATGAAGACGTAGCAGAGCAATCTGAAATTATGATTGGCTCTTCGACATGTGCAAAATTGGCCCTCTTGGATGACTGTTACTTACACCTCAGCTGTAAATCCAGTGGCCAGGAGCAGTTAATGTGGAAACTGGTGCCAAAGGAATTCTGTAGTTGTGGTCGTCAAACCAGAAATGTGTTTTTTCAATTGACTTAGTCAGATCAGTGCAAAACACAGGGAGAAACTTTCCATTCTTGTTTTAAACTTTGTGTATTTTGAGTAGTTGAGTGAAAGTTCAAGCTA
Source organism: Alectoris magna (assembly GCA_030625065.1). Taxonomy (NCBI): domain Eukaryota; kingdom Metazoa; phylum Chordata; class Aves; order Galliformes; family Phasianidae; genus Alectoris; species Alectoris magna. The sequence goes on from CM060560.1 coordinate 71,914,209, forward strand.
CACATGTCTGAATGTGACTCAATTGTGAATCAGTGTTATATTATGATGTGATTTGGATGTGATTTAAAATGAGCAACATCAAGTTAATATTCCGAATGTCTGAAAGACAGCTTTTTATATGTCCTTTTTCTTACGAAGTTTCCTTCAAAATCATTAATCAAACTGTTCACGCATGCTTTATAACATTGGAATGAAAACTGGTTAGGCCAGATGCATTAACTTACTTTGGTTGTCCTTCTCCAGAAAGAGAGCATTGCATTTGCTCTGGAAGGTGGAGCAGTGGTGGGCCCGTGGAGAGTGATGAATTCAACTTCTTGTAGTGTGAAAGGTTAGAGTATGACGTGCAGGTTTTATGTAGGAATAAAGGGTGAGGGTGTGTTTGTATAATACAAAGACAAGGCAAGCATGTCTTATAACTTGTTCCAAAGAAAATCTTGTCTATAGAGCGATAATTTAGGAACTGATGTCTAGACTGCTTTGAGAAATTGTAAACATGATGTCTTCAGAACAAAACCATGAGAGTTTAAGAGAAGATGCTGCGCATTGTATCTTTAATATGTGACCGAACACCAGGGAGATCAGAAGTATTTCAGCGCTGTTTGGCCTGCCTGACTGCTAGATTAATTACTGAAAGAATGCATATGCCAGCCCACAGTAACATCTTTCTTGAATACAGCAGTTTTGCATTTACATGAGTACGTGACATGAACTCTGTATTCGTCAGTAATGGAAAATCTCTGAACAGTGGAGCATGGGTTTATGCACGTCTTCATTTTATTAAATTGTTTATACATGTTTGAGAATCCGTCAGACTCTTTTTAATTTGATCGAAATTACTTGATCTTTGCACTGTTGTCAAAAACTGATCAAAACGTTGCAGTTGCAAACTAGTGAGGATAAATATATGTATCCTACTACTGTCAGTTTTAAACACTTCAATCTGAAAAGTGCTAGAATAGTTTTAGAAGGTGGGTTAGTGTAATTGTTCTGCTTACTGTGTGAAATTGCATGTATTTTGGTAGCGATTGTCTGGTGTACCTACTGGACCACTGGAATGCCTTGTTTTCCCTCCTTTCTGCTTCGGGGGGAGGAAGAAATTTGAATGGGTCAGGACCAAAAGAATATAATTAATAGTTGGAAATGCATAATTGAAAAGAAATGTGTTATATAGTGTTATTGTTTTTGTTTTAATTTTTTAAGGACAAACAGTTGTACTGCTTTGACATCGTAAGGAGGATAAAGCCTGTAAAGCTTCTGGTATTTTTTAGCAGTGACATACTCCAGCTTTCATATTTGTGTTCTTTGCAATATGGGAGAAAAACTGGCAGGACTGCATGCCATTGTAATTAAATTGTTAAACATAGAAACTTGAAGGGAGAAGCTTGTCTTACTTGTTCGGGGAGTATCTGTCAGCATATTTAAATGAAATTTTATTTTGAAACTGTATGTTTGTGATTATTAGCACATTCCTAAGCAGCATAACTATTTTGTGATCAGATCATGGTGATATCTTCAAAACGGATAAAGACACTCATGGCACTGTAAACTGCATCTTTTGTATTCATTTACGTTATTTTTCTTTCTACAGGATTACAAAGCCATTGACATTTGCTGACTGTGTTGGTGATGAGCTTCCTTTAGGATGGGAAACTGTTTACGATCAACAGATTGGAGTGTATTATATGGACCACATAAATCGTGAGTAGATGTGTGATTATTTTTAGGAACACCAGCAAGCTGATGTTAACTGATGGCACTATCTTTGTTTCCGATACCGTTTATGCAACTCATGTTACAGCAAGAGAATGTATACAAGTCATTTCTTGCACTATCTGTTTCATCATCTTTTAAATGGGGGCACAGCCCTTCTTTCCTTTGTAAAGAATTTTATAATTGATGACAGAGATATAGTGCATAAAGTTGCTTTGTTTTGCTTTGTCAAACTGTGAACAGTCAGTAACTTTGTTGCTTTCTGCATATAGTGAAATTTCCATGCTATACTCTTGCATTTCATGGCTTTCTAGTGATCGATGCTTGACTCTTCTATCTTGAAAAACAAAATCTGTTCTGAGAGAGGAGTACTGATTTTTAATCAGAAGCACCAGCAATTACAGTAGTGTCATCCACTCTTACGCAGCCTATATTTTACACTTTTTAAGGTACTGTCACAAAACACAACAGATGACCCTTTGAGAATGGGAACGATATCCATCATTTACCTTTTTGGACTGTTGCTGAGCTTTATATCACTTCTGTTTGGCTAGTTCTAGTTTTAAAGTAGTATGTCTTATCTTTACAGCTTTGTACTACTGTTGCTGTTACTGCTGTGTTGCTATCATTAAGCTTCTTATCACCAATGAGTGAATGCTTTCAGTACTGTGGGAACTGGCAGTTGGCGGGGAGGGAGGAAAGAAGAAAGTGGTTATGTGAGCTATCACAGTAATGGTAAATGGTATAATCTGTAAAATCAACCTCAATACTATCTACTTGAAATCTACTCAGTTGAAAAATAAAAGTGTAGAATAGTTTTTGTCTTCCTGCCATCACTGGCAGTATTTGTCTATTGTGATTGAACAGCTACTTATTTAAAACAAGTGAACAAGAAAAAAAAACACAAACAAACCCACCACCAACAGCAGAATAACAAATGTTCTCATGACATTGTTTGGCCCTCACGGATGCTTATTTGTTGTGACATTAACAAATTAACAGAGTCACAAATTGAATAATACTTTTAGAAGAGCTGTTAATGCACTGATCACAAGGATAGATGTCCTAGCCAACTGAAAGCTGATAAATACAGATTGTTTGTCTATTTAAAAGAAATGGTGGGTTAAACAGGATAGCTGTTTAAACTGTTGTGGTAACTTTAGTTAATGCTGAAATTAAATGAAAAGTGAACTTTGTGCTGGGTGTACAGTAATAGAATGCGTTTGTACCGGTGTATGGGTACATGAAGGCACACGTTGAAAACAAAAGAAAACATGAGGATATTGGCAGCTGTTAGTCCCATAAACTTCTAAAAATGCTTTAGACGCCAATGCAGATGATGGGTAGAACATGAACTCCCACTGCAGTACTCTGACTAAAAGTTAATAAAGGATTCAAGCAATAGACATCTTGGATAGGAACAACAATCACCATTGCATGCAAAAGAAATCACTCCCTTTTGTTTTTCAGACTTTGTTGTTAGCTGTGCTACCACAGATACCAAGTTTGAACTACAGTAAGGATATTAATCATTGTAGACATGTCAGATCTGGCTTACATTTTTTTTTTTCTGTGCAATCCAGAGCAAAAACTGTAGAAGAGGGTCTTTGCAGAGAGAAATTAAATTCTCAAATGCTTAATAGGAAGGCAAGAGAAGATTAATACAAATGGGTCTGAGAACGTACATCTAATCTTATTATGAATTAAATAAAGGTAATATATGAACAGACGAATAAAGACTTCATAGGGCCAATGCTGAACTGAGTGAAAGGAATCATTCCGCAATTAAACAGGTTGCAAAATTTGTCTCTTTCATGATAACTAATTACTTGCAGCCCACAGATATTATCCTAAATGGTAATTCAGCCGTCATAGCAAAATGGGTTTGTCACCCTTAGGCTAATACAGTGCTTGCTTATACAAGCAAGATTTATATTCAGAGGGAAAACAAAATTGATATTACAGCTGGATAATCGTTGCTCAGAAATTACTGGGATAGCTGATCCAGTTTTAAACCATGGACGGAAAAAGTACCAATCAAGATGACATTAACCTCTTTTGTAGAAGAGAGAACTAATGAGTAGGCAATCATGTACATCATGAGACCGTGTCAGGCAGGTGGCAGAGATGATAGAGCAATGAATAAATGTTTTTCTGTAATGATTCCCTTGCATTATATTCTGAATTATGTCTAAAATACTTGAAAAGCAACTTCCAAGTGAAAACAAGTTGATTATTTAAACCTTTCCAGCATGCCTTTAGTGGCTGATGAGGTTTAAATGCTTTAAAACAACAATGGAGCTGTGTTAATTGGGAAAGCAGTAATGCTTCAGTTCCAAGAAATCGTGTGAGAAAATGCCATAGATTCTTTTCAAAGTTATGGTTATTGAGGAACTCTCATGCTTTGTGTATCCTGAGCTTTTTGCCAGTATTGCTTTTAAAGGAAATCAGTAATGCATCTCATTTTTTTTTTTTCAAGCCTCTGACTAAGTTTATTTACCTAGAAAGTAGTAAAAATACTTCTAGGCAATACTTTTCCATTTATATTGAATCCCCAGGAACAGAGGAATCTTCAGTAAATCTCCACGGTGCTTCCAACCCTGATTTCCATCTTGTTCTGTAAATTCAGTACTCTGTTGACACCCTTACTAAGCTGCTCTTGGCTCTAGTCCAACCATTGCTTAAAAAACCGTGGTGGCTGCCAGCCGCAGAATTCCTTTCCCTCCTCCTCAGTGTCTTGAGAGCCTTTGAAGTCTCCTTTAACCAGTTGGGCATTCCCCAGTGGGGGAATAATAATCTATTCCCTGCATTTGTCTGGGGCTGTTCTTGAATTACTATAGTTTTGTATTTTTTTTTAAAATTGTCTATAAAGAAACAAAGGAAATGAATTTTACCATCCAACTTAGCTTTAGTTTCGGTTATTACGTGACAAACTTATGTAAAAATCCAGGACAAAGTGAAGATTCCATGCTCATAGAACGGAAGAGATTGTCACTACTGTACTAAAGTAGTTTTCTGTCTCAGGAGAATGCTGCTAGCTTTTGAGAAGGCTTCTGAAGTCATCTGTAAAGTGATGACATACCCTGTAGTGTAGGACCTCAAAGCTTAATGTGCAATACAATGTAATTTAGCTAATAGTAGAACTATTAATTTTCCATTCAAAAAGAGATGCTTACTGTGATACAGTTTTTCTGCCTCATAAATGTTAGTTGTTTTTTGCATAGTTTCCATGCAGGATAGTAGCTTTAGGAATATTACATTTTCACAAATTTCAGGAACACTGATGGATGTGATAGTGTTGCAAATTTTCATGCCCTCACTTAAGGATGGGCTGTGGTGTGAACTAAGCAGTTTTCTTCCCATGTGTGCAGAAACTAGGCACATAAGCATTTATGGAGACTGGAACAAGTCACAGCACATCCTGCTCTGGACTACAGAAGTAGCTTGGGGATGTTGGAGCAGAGGTATTTTGGAAACTGGAGGTGCTGCTCGGAAGGTCGCTGCAATACAGGGAACATACTGGAGAAAGGACAAAATTGTAGGCATGAGCTTCATACTCTTGCATTGTGAGGAGTTGTGGGAAGAGTTACAGCTGAATAAAGGTTGTTGGGAACATAGTAGTTCTGCTGGGAGTGCTGTTCATAAGCAAGCTTCATGTTTCTATCTGCTTTTCAAATGGCTTGTAAATGGTAGAGCGGGTAGCATAACCTTGACACCATTAGAGTTATTAATTCATTAGTGTCAACCTTTTATACTTTCACATTTAGTCATGAGGACCAAAATTCTGAATTACTTCATGCAAGATAAATACTAAACATAACTGGCTTTCATCTCTTATGTGAAAATGAAAAAAAATGAAAAAATGACTAGGTATGCCTCCTGACTGTGCTGCACTTTCTTCAACTGCTTTGAACACTGATATAGCATCTGCAGTGACTTCTTGCCATCAAAGCATTAACAAACAAATGCCAATATAAGAGCTCTTCTGGATTTGGGATTTAAATGCTAACTTTTTGGTTGAATTACTTTATTCCTCTCTAGGCAGGTATAGTCACTAGCCTTTCAGAATGTTAAATGCGTGAAGTTAATGTGTAATATTTTAAAGTTGTTCCAACTGTTTCTAGATACCTTCTGTTTTCCTGTGTGGTTCTGGGCTTTTAGGTAATCCTCAGAATTTTCAAGCTGGCTGCAAGGGAAAGTGAACCAAAACACAGATTCTTTTCTTTACAAACTAGAGCATGCCCAGAGGAAACAAATGTAAATGCCTTTTACACTTCAAAGGGATTTTCTTATTCTTCCACTCTGGAAAAATCACTCAGGATAGAGTGATTTTGAACACTGTAGTGTTAGGCAGACTAATTGTTCAGCAACTTTATATCCAGTTTTTTGAGCGTGTCACTCTTAATCTGAAATGTAGACCTGCAGAGCAGACCTTAACCAAGCCGTTTGCTCTTTGTGGGATAAAGTGTCTTATAAATTTTTTGTTTTCTCCTTAGAGCTTACACAGATTGAAGACCCAAGGGAGCAATGGAGAAGGGAGCAGGAACGCATGCTAAAGGAATATTTAATAGTTGCCCAGGAGGCACTCAATGCCAAGAAAGAGATTTACCAAATAAAGCAGCAGCGTTTTGAACTAGCCCAAGAAGAATATCAACAATTGCACAAAATGTGTGAGGATGACAACCGTTCCTATGCGAGCTGTGAGTTTACTGTCCTTTTCTTGATTTATCATAAATACATAACACAATATATGGGGTGAGAAAGTGTTTTCACCATATTCCCCTCTCAGTAAAGACTCTGAAAACAGAAGTGAGGCACGGCCCTTTATCTCTGCTATTCGGGGCCTTTGGTTTCCTGTTACATATGCTGGAATATAACTTATTAACATTAAACAGGAATATCTTGGTGGCAGCCATGCTGATGCTTCATGAAAGGCAACGAAGATTGAATATTTATGGGCCAGCCACCCACTTTCCCTCCTAAGTTCATAGATTATTCTGCACTGAAACCGTCATCTTAAGGGAAGCCTTCTGCAGGTCTGTGGTCAGTTTACTAGCTTAATAAAGATTTAAGAAAAAGGCATTGTAGACAAAAGTATGTCTGATGATACCAGTTAGAATAACTGTCACACCAAAGGATGCCTTTGATAAAGTAGGAAATGACATTTCGTCAGTGTTCTTGGGTGCCAGTCTCTGACCCTAATGCAGGTACAAGGTTGCAGAGACTTGATGTCCTGCTCTTTTCATTCTTCTGATTTCTGAGACGGCTTGAAATAGACAATAACACTTCTTCTAAATTCTAAAGTTGTGGCATTGCAGTCATTGTTGATGGCGGATGCGGAAAAAAGGGGTGTTTTTGAAGAGTCAAAACAATCCCCTTCAAAGGAGAAGGGTATGAGATAGATACACCCACGAGAAGTGTGGAAACAGTGGGATTTCAGTGCGCGGGTGGTTTTTCAGTGCCTGTGCATACAGCCATTGTTCAAATGCAGCATCTGCTGGTAAATGTCAAGTGCTTGATAAGTATGGGAATGTCTACTTACTTCTTTCTGAAAAAGTTCAAGAAACATGACTGTGAGAGGTCAAAGTAGGCAGTGGGGCATAAGTGTTTAGATTCTGTATTTATTAATCTCAATGGATTCATTCATATGCAAAACTCCTAAATGAAAGATGTTTTTGAGGCGTGAGGTATCCCAGACGGTCCTGACCAGTCTCCATCAAGCATTCCTTTACTGTATAAACTGGAATTATCTCATCTTTTTATTTAATTTTAAATACAGGTGTTTCTGTATTTTAATTTGTGACATAACAGATGTAACTGGCCTTATTTTTCGCTTTTGTGCGAAAATTTATGAAGAATTATTAAGAAAATTAACTTTTTTTCAAGTTTGTATTTTTTTAAAGAAATGCTCATTTAAAGAGTTTGCTACATGGAGACTTGGAATGGGATAAAAAGTCTGTTAGCAGCAATTTTTTTTTTAATCTAATTTGTTTCAATACTTTTCTAGGAACTTGAAGTCCTTTAAAAAAAAACACACACAAATTCACGGTAGTTTAGCGGGAGATCTTGTTGAATTTTACTTCGGGTGAATATGCAGAAAGAAACTTCTTTGGAGGAAGATAAAAATTAGAAAAACACAACCTTTTTCAAATTCTTATGGGTCTTAGAGAAACAATTTGCTTGAAACACCAACAAAATATGACTGAAAATAGCAAAGTGGGAAGTTACATGTAGCATGGACGTGAATGTTGTATTAAGTGACCCTTCTCAGTCTTTGGGTAGATTTTCTACGTGTGTCCATTTGTCTGTGGAATTGATAGGATACTGTAAAACTAACCTTTAAGTTGTTTTGTTGAGAAAATCTATTTTTTAAGGTCACATGCATCAGCTTTGAGGAAATGAGATGGGCTGATTAGTCCTTCTTTTTTAAATCCCTTTCACGATTATTCATACTGTCTACTTGAGATTCCCTAAGGCTTCTCCATTTGTTTTTCTTAATTTTGCCACTCCCCTGCACTCTGAGATGCTTGATTCTCCACTTACTGTGCAGAAATCTTTGACTCCTAATTTGGGTGCAATTAGAATGCCGAAGGTGGGTGCTTATATTGTGAATATTTCTGCCTCCACTACCACCTTTTTAAATCTTTTGCCTTAAAAGAACTAAAAGTACACAAATTGTTTTCCTTCCCTTTGCTTGTGGGTGCTGTCATTGACTCAGTGCAGTGTGCTCATGAGTGGGAGGCAGCATGAGCTCAGCAGTCGTGGGCTGGCAGGGAGGTGCCCATGCAGCACTTCTGTGACTCAGTTGTGATCAGCAGTGTTAAAAAAAAAAATTATAAATAATCCATAGAGAATCCTGGATTTAAAGAATTAGTCCAGGCATGACTACTCATTTTGGCAAGTTTCTGCACGCTTGACATGACCTTGGCATTGCAGTACTCTTTTGAGAGTGGAAAGGCTCTGTGAAATGCAGACATGGATATGAATTTCAAAGCAGCAGCCTCTGGCTTTGCAAAAGGATGGTAGGTCTTACAGCACAACCCAATCCACTTGCATACCGGGCATTTTTCAGCAGGCCAGTGCTGCCATGAATGGCTCACTCAATAAATCATGGTTGGTCTTGCCCAGCCTTTGCTCCAAGACTTTTACTTCATCTGTCTAGGGTTTAGCTGATACTGTCACAGCTTGAAATCATTGCCTGGCTCTAGAGGTGCTGTTTTAAGAACTCGCTCGGAAGAGGTTGGGCTGAATGTCTGTTCCCTACATTGTTACTTTAGGAGGCAACTTCTCTATTTCACTGATGGAATTTTGTTCTGACAATAATTTTTTGACCTTAGTCCCTATTGTAATGCTAATGAACTTAGAAAACGAATAGCAGTTGTTAATGTTACACAAGTAATTACATCAGTAAATGCCACCATCCTTTAGAGGAAGCTGCTGGCTTTTGAGCAATATGCAGTGCTGCTATATACAGTTCATTTATTTTCTGTTCAGGACTAAATAAGAAACTTCAACCAGACAAAAAATAATTCTTCTGTTGCACTTTAACTGAGAGAATTATTTTAAAAACAAGTGACTTGTAACACAAAGATTGAATGCAACCGTCTTTTAAACAGTGCTACGTCTTAACAAGTGTGGTAAAGAAAAGAAATAAATATAAAATAATGTATTCCATCTGTTTAGCATTCTCTGGATTTTCAACTAATACCAAGTATGACCCATATCAGATTAAAGCAGAAATAGCCAGCCGTCGTGACAGGGTGAGTAGTGTTTTTTAATTTTGTAAAATGTGAATTAGGCATGGAAAGGGGAGGGGGACGGTGTGCCTCAGCTGACATTTACGCTGGGTGCTGCATGTGCTTTTGAAAAGAAAATATAAAAATATACTCAGACCTATTGCTACATTAAAAGAAGTCTACGTTTATTGCATTTCAGTGACTTGGAAAGTAGTGCTTTTTCCATGTTACAAGCATAAAGTTTTTGTCATAGATGACAGAGGCACACTCAGCTAGGCTTTCAGAAATTACTTTCTCTGTGCAAACTGCCATAAGTAGTAAATACTCTACAGTGAAATTCAGCCTCGATGGAGTACAGTTCAATCCCACTGTCTTCGTATTTTCTTATTTACCATTTTCAGTGGGGTTCTATGGATGTCATTGAGCTCTAGACTTAGCCATTTGTTTCTAAGTCTGTTGGCAAGTTAGTAGACATGCTGACCAAGTAGATATTTTAAGCTAATTTTTATCCAAAGCTTTTGGGGGATGATGGAAGGAATGCAAGCCTTTTGATTTTTCTAGGTTTTTTGGCAGTTCTGTGATAAAATGTTATAATTAATAATAATAATTAAAAAAACCCAAGAAATTAGAACCATGGTTTTAGTACTGTCTTGTCTGAAAGAAGAATAGTTGACTTTAGAAATTGATCCTATGCTGCAAAGATTTGAAGTCTGAAAGTTGTTTAAAGCAAATTGATACAGTAGTCACGAATGGTTGTAAAAAGCAACTTACAACATTGAGCTTTAAACCTATTTTCTAAATTGCACATTTATCTTCATTAACTGGTAAAACAGGATGTAGCATGCACTACTACTTTTGTGAGCACTTGGCTCACAAAATCAATAAAAATCTTATTTTTGCAGGATAGTGCTCTTTTTCTGTTGTAGTGACCGCTTTTCACATGAGCGCCTCTGAAATTAAATCCCGTTCACCACCCTTCAAAGGCATTTATTCTATTTGTGTATGTTTACTACGTGCTGACCAGTGTTTGCTTGTGTTACATGCTCTAAGTGTCAGCATAGTCTAAACAAGAAAACAAGCCTTATTTATTTAAATAATATTTAAAGAAAACAAACAGGGTGTTTTAAAACTATTTGTCTCTTTTCCTACATCTCAAAATAAAATGATTTCACAAGTGCGTAGGACAATTGTTCAAATTAATAAGTTCATTTGTGTACATAATTGCTTCAAGTAACAGAATAAATAGAATAAAATGTGTAGTATCAAGTAGTTATAGATATTTTTTGAGTCCCTGCTGTTCTTTCATTCTTGATTTATATACACTCTCTGGATCAAGATGATTACCAGAGAGGGCAAAAGGCAAGAAAGTATGAAAACAACCATAGCAAATCAGGCTGCCATTTCTGGAAGAAGGATGCCAGTGATTTTATTGTCTTAGACTGAAAAAAACTAATGGCATTAAACGTTCAGTGTTTCTTGGTTTGTTTTCTTTTTCATTTTTGGGTTAATTAAGGAATTGACAGTTCAGAGGCATCTGTTTGCTACAAGGGAAGACGAGAAGTCATATGAATCTTTTAGCTATTCATATAAGCTATTTGAGGTGGAAAATGAATAGAAAAGATGAGGAAAAAGGTGAATATTGTTATTGGGTCCTTGGATATTTCAAGGAGTGTGTTATTTTATTGTGAATTTTAAAGCAAGAAAGAAGAAAACTTAGGTTATAACTTCCATTTATTTAAAAATGACTTAAATTTTTGTATTTGAAACAGTTATTTTTTATAAAGAAAGTTTCCGTTATGTATTATGACTTTAAATTATTTTGGTATATTTAGCTTTCTAGGCTAAAACGAGAATTGGCACAGATGAAGCAAGAGCTGCAATATAAGGAAAAAGGAGTGGAAACTCTGCAAGAGTAAGTTAAGGGTTTGTGGGAGGCTGGTTTGTTTTTTTTTTTCCCCCTTCTTGGAATGATTTGCTCAGGAAACTATTGCAAAAAAATAAAAAAATAGAAACTTTCTAATTGCTCTGCTGCAGAGTTTCTGCTGTGCTAATGGTACACATTGAGAACAGTGTGAAATGATGGAAGAAGGCTTAGGCAAAATTAGGTGGAAAGGTGATTTCAGAGATCCACATGCAAGAACAGTTTTATAGGTAGTCCTTCCATTCTGCCTGAAAATGAATCAGATTTTTAAAATGTACTCCAAGCATCTTCTGAAGGTTTGTATTGCCTGGAGCCCAGTCAGAACCTCTGTGCAGTGTTTCTGTGAGCAGTACCTAGGCTTTCTGGCATGGCAAAATATTTCTCCTGGGTGGGAGCCTGAACACTGCAACACTGTTTCTTCCTTTTTCCTGGTGGTCAGACTTTCCAGTTCTGGGCAGCATAGTTGATGTGTTCATGTGCAGTAGATCTAATGCTCTGTGAGACCTTGGATTTTGTTGCATGTGTGCAGAATGACTGCATGTAAATATGACCCCTTGTTTCCTCTCTGGAAGGAGAGGTAGCTGAGGGAGCTCAGGGCAATTTGCCACTGCTCCCAGACCATTAAACAGCCTGTGCTCTTGTTTCCTTCATGCTTGCTGGTGGCAAAGGTTGCAAACTGTTGTGGTAACCCTCTACCTGCCACTCTTCCTGCAGGCCATCAGATGGGAACCGAGAGACTTCCATCTGTGTGCTGCTTAGTCACCTGCACATGTAGCACGTATGCGGGAAGTCCCGTGTGATAGGGAGAAAGGTTGCCAGGCCATGGAAAAGGTGGCAGGTAAACACACGTTATTGTCACTTCCAGATCTGTTCAACAAGCCCAGAGCTAGGCTGTATGTTGAAGAGCTCTTGGATTTGCTTTGGACGTGTGGCTGTGCATTTAGAAATCTTGACCAGCCCTCCAGCATGCATGCAAACAAACTGCCTAATGCAAGCGCTTCTTGAAAACACTGGAACTGTTGCATGTGTAATGCATTTTGCAGCATAAGTACAGCATCTGTGGAAATACTTCGATGCTTTGGATTTATTGTATTGGTGCTGTGAAGCATGGGCACACGCTTCTGCTTTGGGAATCCTGGCAAAGCTCCGGAGGTCCCAGAGCAATTAGGTTCCTGATTTTCCAGCTTAGACAGAATTAACCAAACATGGCATTACATTAACTAAACTGTATGAAGGAAGATACTCAGTTCTTTCTGTTAAAGAAATAGCCTGTGAATTTCATGTTTTTCATTCAATTTTTACAAGGTTCTTTTGTTCTGTAATGAATTTTAAAAGCTTCAGGGGAAAGAAACCCCCAAAAATGTGTCCAGCCAAAGTCCTTCACTGGCTAGTAGAATGTAATCATTCTCAGGCATAGATATATTTTATTGACTGCACAAAACATTTACAGTTAGTTGTAGGAGAATTAACTGAAACGTAGTAATGTTAAGCAGTCCGTGTATTGAAACTGCAAATATTTCAAGGCTGGTCAGTGTTTCTGGGTAGTAGCCCAGTTAAGTAAGAAGAGCAAAAACGATTTTGTCATAGAGTTCTCTGTCATATTTTCTTTGGGTAAAAATTGTCTTGCCTTTTCTGCTTTAGTTATTTGTTTTCCTCCTCATGGCTACCAGGCAATTTTGAGATTATAGGTCCAATTATTTATAGGTTCAATGGCTTTTATAAAAAGACTACCCACTTGACTGGGGAGGTGAAAGTACTTGAAGGCCATTTGAAATTCAAGATTGTTTTAATTAACGTAATTAATTTAAGATAGCCCAGTGAAGTAGTGCAAGTTACTGAAAAGTAAAGTCTGCAAACGATTATGAGTACAAATGTTTGTCTTGGATTTTAGCCCAAGTTAAGTTGCCTGTATTCGAGGATGGGGATACAGGAGAGACATTCAAGAGAGGAGTTGGTTCAAGGCAAGCCCTGTGTACCCGATCAGTCAGTGGTAGTAATAAATCAGCTGGTTTAAGAGTTCAGGCATGACAGCTCAGTGCTTCAGAGCTGCTTCTCATTGCTGCTGCTGCAGCCACTCTGTCTGGTGGTGCTCTGGGTGGTGGTCAGTGCCATTTGCTGTAGCTGGTGACAACATTTTAGTGTTAGTGTTTGTGCTTTGCTGAGCTCCACTTTCTGGGGCGAATTCTGCTTTTGTTTTGGTTTTTCAGGTAATTTTTCAGTTGCTTTTCTGGTGCTTTCTTAGAATTACTATACTTCCAGTAGGAAATGAGCCTATTTGGAGAGTGCTTGTGCTGTCTAACAACTGCAGAGAGAAGTTTCTCTGGCCTCCTTGTGTAGTCAGGAGAGAGGATGGTTTTGTAGGTAGATGGCCCAGGCTGTGCTCTGGGCTGTCCCTGGCCTCTCTCTTCTAGCACTCTTATTCATTTAGGCAAAAGGGGCAGTCTAGTCAAGTGCTGAAGCTGAAGAATTTTACTTTCTGCATATCCACAAAACAAGTGCGCTGTCTGAAAAGAAACTTGTCATTCCTTTTCTAAAAGAGAAGTAGTTCTTGTTGCCTTTTTTTTTTTTTTTTTAATTCCTTTTGTGAAGACTGGTACATTCCAGGCATTTCTCCCTTTTGTTACCTTTTCTAAATTTTGGGTCCTCGTATTTTTTGTTCCTTCTTGTGTTAGGTCAAATCGTCAAGTAACTGCCAAACTGAGACTGGCATGCATCCTGTTCAGATGTTTTAAAGCTGTGTTCTTCACTTTAAGTATGTGCCAAGAGCAATACTGGAAGTTGTCGCACTTCGGGCTTTGTATCTGGCTGAAGGCTTGCTTTGAACCTCTAAGCAGCATAGTGCTGGGAGCAGGTATCAGAACCAACACGGCTCTGTGTTCAACCACTGCTGAGTTTTTAATAGCTGTGCAATTCCAATATAGTCAGAATTCCAATTTCTGTAGTGCTGCAACTTTTCATTAGGGCTGTATTTTCTCCACTTTCATCCAAATTTGGCAATGTTATGATAAGCCTTCAAATGTTATGGTCTGCCCTTGCCCACTGGAGACTGGAGCTCAGTATTTCAGTCCTGCCTCTATCCCATCCTGTGTGATCTCCTTCACTGCTCCTTGGTCTCTAGGGGTGCCTTTGCCCCAAGGTGCAGCCGATCCTGTTAAAGCCTGGGGTTAGGGAGTTAAATCTGAGCCTTTTCTGGAACATATTCCTTCGTCTGGCTGTTAGGGACTGAGGATGAGGAGCAGCTCCTTCTTTCCCGTGTGTTTTCAGTGACCCTTCTGCTTGCCATGGGGAAGAGCAGAGGATTTTGGAGGAAGAAGGCGTTTAGCAGCAGAGGAAATGAAAACCCAGCCAGTTGGCTGTGAGAGCGGAAGGAATGCTCAGAGAAAATGAGGGGAGATGGGGAATTAGGGCTGACTAAACAATTTATAGCTACGCACAAGTTCAGAGGATATGAGAACTGACAAAAGCTTTAAAATTAGATTTAACTCAACTACAGACATACACTTTAATGAGGATTGGGGGAGGAGACTTATGTATTTGAACGATGTGGCTGGAAACAGAGTGGAGACTGCTGTATGGAATCAAAACTATTGTGAGTGCGTTAGTAGCCTACATGTTCTGGAAACATTTTCCTCAGAAAATGTGTGCTTCATTCACAGTTGGGTATTACTTGAATGTTCTTCCTGTTTGTATAAAGAGCTAATCTGTATTTGCATCGTGCTCTTTCCCGTTAATAAATGGAAGATTCTTGTTAACTTTGTGGCTTTCAAAACTAGAGCTTTATGAAGGGGAGAAAAAAAAAAAAAAGGACAATAAATAATGCAATTTTGTAAAATACTTAAGGCAGTTTGGATGTACAGCAATACTGATCTAAGCTGTGATATGTCTGGCAGTAGAGTCTTTTCTGATTCTTTACTTAAACAAACACCAGTTCCTAAGTTGGGCTCCAAAGTGACGTCCGGGACCATTAATTTGTGGGTAACTGGACAAAAATCTGTTTGAAATTAAGTAATTTCCACTTCCTGTAATGCCACCTTGTACCTGCCAAACAGTATAACGAACAGTTGTGTAGGAGACATTTCCTGGTGTAGAATTTGGGTGGAATCTATGTTTTTAACATTAACATAACCTTCAGATAAAACCACACTATCATTTTCATGAAACTTGTTGTGAATCGGAGTAGCTGTTTTGCCATGGTTTTACCTAACCTTTTCAGGATTTTAAGTAAAAATGAATGAAGACTCAGGCAATCATTTGAAAAACAAAACAAAGCAAAACTTTAAGGCACATGATTTAAGTATTTTCTTTTTTTTGAAACATAAATCATAAAGGCTTATGTATTTTCATAGGCAACATGGAGAAAATTGTGCTTAAGCGGAAAGTTGAGGTTCAGGCTTACACTTTGCGTTTTGTCCAAAGTCAGGACCTGTCAGAAGAAACCAAACAAACCAAAACTGCAGAAATCCAGCCTGCAATTTCTCCTGAATGTTGTGAGCTGCACAGTAAAACCACACGAGTTTCATTCAAGCTTTTGGGTTTTTCTTAATATGATTTTAATTTTAAAGAAAGTAATCTGCTGCGAGTAGAATTCTAGTGATTTGCTTCACTGACAGAACAGGCTGAGTGAGAGTGATAAAAGTTTTTGTGTAGTTTAAGCTGCAAATGCATTTGCATTCTTGGTATCACTTAAATATTCTAAGAATACAAGACAGTTATGAGGTTTCTAGATTTATCTCCTATCCTGTACTACAGTGCAAGGAGGACTTTTAGTGGCAGTTGGTTTTTTTCCAGACTAGAAGTTTTGCACTATTTTTTTTATATTTTGTTTTTTTTTTTGTCATTTTTAGCATAATGTACCTTGAAATTTTGAGTTACTCTCAATATTATACAAAATTTGAGTATTCTTGTCATAATTATCTAGTACATCTCTTACTACTACTTTTTATAAACCAACGTTGTATGTAATGACTGATGGCTGTGTCATCTTTTTTATCCAGAGATACCTTCTGAAGATGTTTGTTCTTAGGATTGGTGTAGGGAACCATTACACATACCAACTTTTTTTTGAAAAATATTCATTTATGCAAAACGCATACATACACACCTGCACACACTTTGTATGCTAGAGAAACAGGTAAATTGGGATCTTCATACCTCAACAGGAATTTAACATTATTTTCACAAATTGGTTTAGGTAGGCTGTTAAATCCTATAGTTCTTCTCTAAAGTTTTGCAGAGGCCCTAGTCCTGTTCTACATCTGAAAATCAAAAAAATATCAAGAGGGTACAGTGGACTAGGCTTCTGGGCCTTGATCTGTTGATATTTACTACTATGAATTTTGCGGGAAGAAAATTGAAAAGTCAGCTACTTTATAAATGGGTGTTTCACTAAAGAGGTGATGAGAGATTTCTATTATCAAGATGAAAACTCTAGTAGTACTTAAGTTTGATGTAGCAAATAGCACTCTCATTGCTCCATTTGCATCTGAAGCCTTCTCGGATGGTCCCAAGTGATCATAGAATCACTAGGGTTGGAAAAGACCTCCAAGATCACACAGTCCAACCATCTACCTACTATTAATATTTCTCTACTAACCATGTCCCTTTGTACAACATCTAAATGTTTAACACCTCCAGGGAATGTGATTCCAGAACCTCCCTGAGCAGCTTGTGCCAGTGCCTCACCACTCCTTCTGAGAAGAAATTTTTCCTAACATCCAGCTGGAGTCCCCTCTGGTGCAACTTGAGGCTGTTTCCTCTAGTCCTGTTGCTAGTTACATGGAAGAAGAGGCCAACCACCAGATGTACGTTAGTGCAGGAAGATCATAGAATCACAGAATGGCCTGGATTGAACAGTACCACAATGTTTCAACCCTCCTGCTGTGTGCAGGGTTGCCATCCACCAGACCAGGCTGCCCAGAGCCACACCCAGCCTGGCCTTGAATGCCTCCAGGGATGGGGCATCCACAGCCTCCTTGGGCAACCTGTTCCAGTGAGTGATAATGTCTGGAGACGATGGATGATATTCCAAGATAACAGATGATATTCCGAGATGATATTGTCTAGAGAAGATACTTAAAGATGTCTGTAGTGACAGGAAAGCATTTACAATAAACTTTTTGGAATATAAAATTTCTCCCCCCAAAACAGGATGCCTTCATTAGGATCTTCTAAAACAGGATCAGACAGAAGTCTTGGAAAAGGTGTTCAAATGTGTAGTTATGCATCTGAATAGTGTTGGCCTGGCTGGCAGTGTCTTTTCAGTTATTACTGTGTAGGTTAGTGTTAGGTTGATTTTACTTTTGTTGTGTAAAGTAACCTGCAAATGTTGCCTGTGTAAATAAACTCTGTACTAGGGGAGGTTAAAAATGGAAAATCTGTTGGTTTTGCAGAACCTGAGTAGGTAATTGCATTGTTACAGCTTTTCAGTGTACTGGACACTGAATGGTGTGCTTCTTCCCAGTAGAATGTCGTTTTATTCTTGGAAATAAAGTGGTACACGAATATACAAAAGGTCTTAAAATGTTTGTGGTGTTTCTAATTATGTGAAAATTCTTGAACTTGTCTTTGTCTTTTCAACAGGATTGATCGTAAGATGTCAAGTGCTCATACAAATTATAGACTGGATGAAGCACAGGCTATAATGAGTGAGCTACGAACCATAAAGAAAGCCATATGTACAGGTGAAAAAGAGAGGCAGGACCTTATGCAGGTAAAAAAAAATAAAAATACACAGCTGCTAAAAAGTGCAGTGTATTTCCATTTCCTTGTCGGTGATTGTGTTGGGGTTTCCAGGTTTAAATAAACAAGCATGGTTGCCAAATTTGATCCTTCTGCTTGATAGTTGACAATAGCAGAGTATTCAAAAGAAGTAGATATGGAGCCTTATGTTCACAGTATACACAATATGAATTTCATATTTTTGTTGTAAATAACATACTATTCTTAACGTTGAGATCAGTGTTTTTGTTTAATATAGCATTCCACTGCCGCTGTGTCAAGACTCCTATGGAATTATTATGCTGTGTTTAAAAACAAAAGTGAGACCAACAGTGTTTCTTTTACTTTGCTTTGTTTGTTTAATGTCCCCTTGTGTTCCCTGTGAAGAAGTAGGACTGAGAATCCATGTTCTGAAAGGTTTATCGGCTTGTTTATCATGTTTTTCCTTTTAAAAGCTTCTCACAAAACTGGATCTCTGTCACTGTGTGACAGTTTGGCAGCGCTCTTTTTTTCTTTTTTTTTTTTTTCCCCTCAGTTTTTCCTCTGAAGTGTTTGTATTAAGTCAAAATAATTTCAAATGTCCTCACAAAACCCTCAAAGCGTATGATTAAATAGTGTATATGTAGATACCATCATGCAAGCTTAAGATTATTGTTTTGAATCTGAGTATGAGGATTAAGGGAAGATGCTGGATCACTGCTTAGGCATGTCTTTGAGTGGATTCTGCATCTGCTCTGAGCTCTTACCTGCTGTGTCTGTATTATCAGTGTGACAAGAACTTTACTGAGCAATGATCCTTTGCCACTGCTGGAGCTTTGGTACAGACTTGCTGAAACATGCTCTGGATACAGTATTCCTCACCTAATCCTGAAAATGCTGTATGGAAAAAAAATATTACCTAAGCTTTTGGGACTGCATTAAACTATCATTGCCATTCCATTTTTTTTTTATTTTTTCTTTTCATTTCTCTCTGCAATAGTCTTTTGCTGGAATTTTTGTTGTTGTTGTTAAATGATGTGGCTAGCTTGTAATCTACATACAATAAATTTCCATAGTTATACAATTATTCAATCTCCAAAGTATTACCCGAAGGTCAGCTGATGGACCACAAATCCTTGTTCAAGTAGACAGAACACTTAAGTCACTGCTAAAAGTTTCTGCCTTGGCAGCTTTTAACATACTTGATATTTTGCGTTGGCCAGGTTTTAAAGTGATTCTCAAGTCTTCCACATGCCTAGCTAGCAAGAAATGATTAGAAAGGCAGTTCTTCGTGGATGCTGTGACGCACATTTTAGGAAACTAACGGGTAATTTAAAGTCTTGTGTGTGAGACCTTGGAACAGCTTAACTACTGGCCTTGTTTTGACTCTCTCAGTAGGTTTTTTTATATTTTTTTACCCCATGTCTTTAGATTTGCAATCCCCAGTGGCACTGTAACCAGTGGTAAACATTAAGACGCCTTAAAATCACATCTTATAAACCAATCTTAAGTGCAGTTGCATAGTCTTTAAATGTACGTAGGTCACTCTGCAAGTAATGCTTCTTGTTTATTACCAAGGAAGTTACATCAGATAGAAAGAGCACAATAACGCTATTTGATAGAGCAGATTCTCAGCTACAAAACTCTGTTTTTCAACACAGTCACCACCATTAGCAATGCATTTTTGCCAGCCATGGACAAGAGCCTGCGGGCTCTTTTATTTATTGTTATTTGAAGATAATTGTTATGGAGTTGTTTAGCTTCGGCAAACAAGTGGAAGTCTGTTGAAAACATCTTTGTAATGAGTTGAGAATTCGATCTTTTTTTTTCCCTATGGATTTGGAAATTGATTTGCCCACAGAAGCGCTATCTTTAAAAGCTGTTGTTGGTAAGACAAGCTTTCTTAGGGAAAACTGTCTGTTTTGAACACTGTTTATAGATGAGTTGGAAGTATTCTGTAAACAGCTGGGAATTTATTTCGGAGAAAGGAAATAGAAAATTTCATACTACTTCTTAATTTAAATCTGGCCAGTGTAAGCAACAGAACTAAACATAGCAAAAGTGACTCAGTCTTGTGTAGGTGCTTGGAAAATTGTGGCTGTCGTAGAAATATGATAATTGGGTTAGAGTTGTGTGGGAGAGAAGTCTGACAAGGGAATCAGAAGGTGGTTGGATTTAAACTGGGTGCTGTGGTTACAAATGAAGCCAAATATACAATCTCACAGCTCCAAAAAAATGGACAAACTTTTTATATAAGATTAGTAATCAAGATGTGTGCTTATGTTCCTGAAAGCTGTGTGTCTCTTTTTCCCCTCCCTTCATGCTTTAATTTTTGTACCAGTATAGTTATATTCTTTAAAAATGTTCTTTCTTAGAAAGCATTGGAGAGTGTTTTTGTTGTTTTGTTCTTTAATTTTTATTATTTTCTTCTTTATTATTTCTTTCTTTACCATTTAAGTAAGCCAAATAGGTTAGATAGGAACTGCGCTGAAATGTTATGTGCCACCTAAATCAGCTGGCAACAAATTAATTATGAGATGACAGTGCTCTCTTTTTTGATAGATTTTGACTGGTGTGCCTGCAGCATCACAACCATGCGTAAAGTGGCCTGTCAACAATCCATAAACCTCAGATGAAAGAGAGGTTCTGTCTTCCATACTGCTGGGAAGGGTCTTTCTCCTAGTAGTTGATCTAAATTGTTTCTATGGAAAAGTGTGTTAACTTAGGTTGTAATTTTTCATGTTACGATTGCTGGAGGGTATGCTTTTAATTCGTCCAACTAAGGACTCGGAGGACTTCTGTATTTACCATAAAGCACAGTCACCTATGCACGTAGATGTAAGTCAAGGTGATTGCCACCTGCAAAATGCTATGTAATTTGTTAGTAAAACCCAGAGTTCAGCGACTGTGCCCAGTTAGGAAACCTGGCCAGCATCCAAGCAGTCCCTTATTACCTTCCAGGGAGATGCTGGAGTGGGGGGTTAGGAGCACAGCCGGAGTGCATGAAGTAGCTGAAATATGGGCAAGAGTTTAGACTTAAGTTCTGGCATCTGAGCCTGTGGTGCCTGTAACATAATACGTATACCTGTAGCATAATGTATGTTAGCCAAAGGTGCCAGATGGACGTAGCTTATTTGGGAGATACTTCAGGCTTTCTGAATCCCTAGTGTTCATGAGATCAGCTCTGCTTTACTGGAAAAAAGAACATATTAGACATTTGATATTTGTGTAGCAACAATTTAAAATAATTATTTCCATCTCCTAAATCCACTAGGGATCCATCTCAATTCTCCATACAGCAAGAAACTGACAGGACTGGGTGATTTGCAGTGAGTTTTGGAGCACTAAGTAGAAAGACAGTATTCAGTCATCTTAAAATGGCAGACGCCCTGGTTTTCTTTTTGCATCTTTGTAGAGCTGTTCATCTGGCAGCAAATGTTCAGAGGTTAAAGGGCCACTGGCTAGGGATTTAGTGGCAGCATAACTCGAAATTGAATTTTGATTTCTTAGGATGGAAAACAAACTATTTCATTTGTCCATCATGATAAGATGGCCCAGGTTGACTGGGAGGTAGCAGAAGAATTGGCTTCTTTTGGGGACCCAAGACAAGCTGAGACCTGTGGTGCGGGTGGCAATAGCTGTTTCTGTTGTCTGGTTTCAGCCTGCTGCAATTCTTAAGGCTGCTTTCTGGACTCTGTAATAGGATGCCTTTGTCTTCAGGTGGCAGCAAGGTGGTCTTGCAGCTCCTGAGAGCAGCAGCCAGTTGCTGTTACACGAGCTCATCTTCCCAATTCCATTAGTTGAATTTGTTGTAGGAAAGGGAATTGTTACTGTATGATCCAGGGTATCCTTTTTGAACTGTTCTTTGAAGGTTGAGGACTATCTTGGTAACTGGATATGCACAATAACTGGGGCTTGTTGCAAATTGTCAGTTGTCAGAGGCACTGAAATTCCTGAGGGTCAGCGTGTTGCCATTGAGCTGCATCTGCTTAGTCTCTGATTTTTTAGTTTGGCCAACGGAGCAAGCGGTTTTGAGTTTTTTTTTTCTGGGGTATTTTTGCAGTCAGCTGACTTGGTTACATTATGATCTATGAACTGATACAGTTCAAATAATTTGTTTGCTTTGTCCCCTTTGGTGGGGAACTTGTTTTTAAAGCTTTTTTTTTTTTTTTTTTTTTTTTTTAAGTTCTTTTGATGCAGAATACTCAGGGCCTTGGTTGTAAGTGACAGCCTGCGTAGCTGTTCTGTCATAAACAGTACAATATCTGTGATTTTTGAACAATAGAGAATACATAATCAGAAAATAAGCGGCAATGACAATTATACCTTATTATTAAAAGAATTTTAAGAGCCTGCCAACCAAGTTCTTACAGTCAAACAAACTTCTCTAACTTTGTTTGACTTTGTTGCTCCTTTTCTCCTTTAAGGCCGCTCAAGGGCTCTGCTTCACCCGCACAGTTTATGTCATTGTCTAGACATTTCAGAGATGTTGCTTGCTTAACCCAAAGTGTAAAATATCTCTGTGAACGTTGGGTAAGGGAGCACAAGGGTGAAATCAGCTGCCATAAGACCACAATCAATACAAGCTATTCATCAAGTTGTATGTGATGGCAGTATTGGCTGAGGAATGTAACCTGGGCAGAAGATGGCAAAAGGGCAGGTTGAATCACATTTGTCTTTCATACCAGCGAACTTGGTATGAAAGCTGACAGTTGCTAGATTTAAAGAACTGTGAGCCATACAAAAGCTAAAACCTTCATAGACCTAAAATAAATTGCAAAAATGAGATTAAAAAAAAATAATATCTAGATGCATCTTTGGAAGAAAACACTTATTGCAATGCAAA
The DNA here is from genome assembly GCA_030625065.1 of Alectoris magna. Taxonomy (NCBI): domain Eukaryota; kingdom Metazoa; phylum Chordata; class Aves; order Galliformes; family Phasianidae; genus Alectoris; species Alectoris magna. Next base: position 71,937,118 of record CM060560.1, read on the forward strand.
GGTGCTTCTTATTAGCTGATAGTGCCGATACTATTACGAATTTTACTTAATATAAATGGCTCTTCTAAGGCAAGCTGCCTATATGAAGGCGTGTTCTCTAAGCAGAATTCATTTCTGTTTTTCTATTAATAAATGTAGTATCAAAATCTGTTGTTATTATTTTTTTTAATGTCTGTTCTTGTAGAGCCTGGCCAAGCTAACTGATGGATTCAGGAATAGCTGTTGCATTACAGATTCCCTACAGGATCTCCAGCACAATTCTAGTTCACTCAGTGATTCCTGTTTACCTCAACAACACTGCGATGCTTGTTCTCAGACTGACATCACTGGGGAGGTATGTATTCCTGTGTGAGCCGTTTGCTTTAGAAAATAAGCTGCTTTTTCTACTGGAATGGTACTTTGTTACTTCCTGCTTTAATTCAAGACATGTTAGCTGTGGCAGAACAAAAAATCCAAATAAATATTTGACGATGAAGGATTTGCGTTTTCTTATTGTTCCCAGAGCATGTGAATGGTGGGCTTTGCTATTCTGCTGTTTGAGCATGTCGTAGCTCACAGATTGGCAACAAGTACAGTCAGCGTGGTAATAGAGATGGAAGTTTGTTTCTTTTAATCTTGTTTTTATCTTGTCATTGTTTGCACACATCAAAGATGTAGAGTAAACCTCTATTCCTTTCATTTTCCTGTGACAAGGAAATACTTGTTCATGTCCCAAAGTATTTTTCTTAAAAAAATAACAAAGTTTCTGATCTACTTTATTATACTTTTATGTTCAGATATGCCTTTAAATAAGGTGTTTGAAAATGCCTTATCATCAGTCTTCAGAGATAGTTCTGTGTGAATAAAGGAGTATATTTCAAATAATAAAAGCTTGGCTTTCTCTATAACTGTGGCTGCCTAGCATTTGCTTCTTTGGACGAGGCTGACGACACAGCAGGAAGAAAACCTGTCTGTAGTTTGATAGCAGCAAAGTTTGGGTGTTACTTCACATTCATTTATTTCGATTGAACTGTGTAACTTCTAATCATAGGCTTTTATCACTTCATTTTTATTTCATTGCCTTTTACTGATGACTAGTAGCCCAGCTGAATGTCTCCAGAGGACCTCTGCATAAGAGGAAATCTGTATTTTTAAGAGGTTACTCCTGAAGCGTCTAAGAAAATTTATTTAACACTAAACTTTCTTGCAGGGTGTTTGTTAGATGGTGCCTTTGGGGTGCCATTTTTCAGGCTGATGCTGGATGTGATTAACGAAATCCAAAACAAATTACCTAAAAGGAAAATTGCAACATTTTCCCTTTCACAGTATACATTGAGTGCCTTCTAAGACAAGCCAACTGTAGTCAGAAAATTGTTTTTGTTGGCTTTAGTGTTTTTTCTTAGGAAAATAAAACTGTATAATGAGGTTAATTATTTTCCTGAATTATTAGTGATGGAATGTGAATAAAGAGGAGGTGGATTTTTACACATGTGATGATGAAGAGAGCAAAAGAAGCAGTTAGATAGCAGATCTCGAGGTGCAGCAATGAAGAGGGCAACTACTGATGCCCTAAGATGAAGAGAAATTGCTGTAGAAACCAGGCTGTTTACAGAAGGACTTGTAACATATACGCATTTTCTATGACTGACTGATTGAAAGAGCAGGTAATGTTTTTGTGATAGTGTTTAAATCACACTAATGATCTAAGTGCTGGGTAACACATCACAGTATATGCAATGTAGTCTGAATTATTTTTTATTAAATTATCCATCAAGTAATAAAATATTTCAGTTAAAACATATTCGTTATATTTTAGTCTTGCATGAAGTTGAAAATCTTTGATGTTTTGTAAGCGATACTGTTTGCAAACCCTTCATTTCCTGTATCATAATGTGTTGAAAGGGCTCACTTACCTTTTATATGTTTAGCTACAAACCAGAGTTGTATGTCTAAAGCATAAAATTGATTTTGGTGGTTGTTATTCAAAACATTGACAATTTTTAGTTAGGCCAGTAGGAGAGACTAATTTAACCCTTTATTTTGAGAGTGCTTTTAAAATCTCACATCTCCCTCTATTTTCCTCCCACCCTTCTCTTCAACTCCACAAAAGTTTGGGTTCGATGATAAAACAAGACTTGTAGACAAAGTAAGACTCAACTGGCAGTATGAAGAGGCCAAGAAAAGGTAATCAAAGACAAATTTGATATTTTTTCTTTTTACTCATGTTGTCAGTGTTTTCAAAGTAGAACTGGAGCCAGTCTCCTAACTGAAATGTCTTGAGGATGATTGATATGCTTACTATGCTTGCTTGAGATAGTTTGGAGGTAATAAAAGCTTAGGTAAATGTAAGACTTTATCAGAAGATTATTTGTTTGCATAGATAAAACTGAATGTCAACGCTATTCTACACTTGTACAAACAGAAAGCTGCCGTAGTTTAACTGAGCTGTTTTTTTCTTTATTCTTCTCAAGCCTCACTATAAACAGACTTTAATACACACTCTGTTTATATGTAGCTGTCTTTGCCAGTTTGTTCAGACTTTTACGTACCTGTGATCTATATCTACTATATGATGAAGTAGTACAATCACTGTGAAGACAAAATGAAAAAATTCTTGAGATAAATAGACATTCATAGCTGAATAAAAAGTCACATAAAAATAAATTCTGAGGATGAAAAACATATGACAAAAATGTTTCCAAATTAACTTGAAATTAATTAATTCTTTACCAAGTCTTTCAGCCTACTTACTTATTATAATTACTTATTTCTTTTGTGAAGTCTTGCAGATTTTTTTCACGGCTTTGTGAAAGCAATCTATCTGATCTAGAATTATTTTAAAAGTATTACATGCCAGTGTAGTTTAATAGGCCCTCCTTCAATCTTTCTGCTTTCAAACTATTTGTCACACGTTTAGGACAGTGGTGTAGATGCAGATGATAGCTTGAACATGGTAACGTTACGCATTTATGATTACATTAATTTGCTCTGGTAGAATGTTCTCTAATTGAAATTGACTGGCACTTAAAAGATCCAGTTACAGTCAATTGTGAGAACCTTGTTTTATTGAATTTGTTTTTCAGGTTGTTTGTTTGTTGTTTTTTTTTTTTTTTTTTTTTTTTTGTTTGTTTTTTTTCCTTTTCAATTTTGTCTGTTTTTCCATCTGTAAGAACAAGGGGTAAAAACAAAGTCCAGTAGTCTTGCCTGTTTCTCCTGCAGCGATGGCTTTTTTTGAGGAAAGTTCTAATGTTGTCATATGTCTTGGCACCAATTGGAAGCCTTACAGGCAATTCACCATTTTTTTTTTCTTGGAAAGTGTACCCACATTTGGACGCAATGCAGGCATAGAAAAAGAAATCGATGCAAGCACATTAGAAGTACACAGCTAAATTTCTTCAGCATTCGTAACTGGAATAGAAGTCTGCATTGTAAAATGCATTATGTGGGTACCAGTGACTATTACCTATCAAAAATTAATTAGCTGGGGAGAAAAAAGGCAAAACAAAAGGCTATATGCGTACTGTTTGGTAAGAGGTTAACCCCTAAGCACATCACAGCCCAGTGGTAATTTAGGAGTACATGACAGTTGTTGAAGGAAAAAGAATAGAATTTAGTTTTGCACTGTTCAGTTTAGGAGAACTACTGGTGCCCTAAAGATTGTATTAAAAGTTTTTAATTCAGTTTTCTCAGGTGGAAATGCTGAATATTTGCTTATACACAGAATACAGTATTTCTGGACGTGAGAACTGATCTGGGTTCTGACATTAATTGAATGTAGAAAATCTGGGTAACTAACCTTTCAAATAGAGAATAGTGATTGCAGTAAGGGTAGATTTGCTGTCCCGGAATAGCAGCTCCAACAATGCTCTGTTATCTAGCAAAAGCATGTTAGTTCCTTTAAAATAGTAGCCTTATTTTGCCCAGTATGTTGTACAGAAATAATCAGCTTTCAGCTTTTGAGTGGAACTGCACAAAGCTCATTGCCTCTACCAGTTATCTCTGTGGTTGCATTCTTCATTTATCATGCATTCCTTCCCCTTAGCTTGCTGGCATTTCTGTAGGGCTTTTGTCTCTACTAAATATCTTTGTGCTCATTCTGCCTTGGCTGCTGAAATATCTACTGTTACTGCGCAGTGTGGGTGACGGAATGTGCTGCCATGGATTAAAATCTGCAAAGTAGAAAATTAAAATGCTACAGTATATCACAACTGTAAAACAGTATATTATGACTGTTTGCTTGTCAAACAGGGTGTAGAAATGTATAGCAAACAAGTTCAGCAGGCAGACTGCCTGTATGTCCAAGTTTTAAGGTAGGGCTTTAAAAGTACGCTGGAAGAGAAAGAGTCCCTCTTCCCTTAAAAGAAAGCAAGGGGAAAAAACACCCACTAACTGAAGGGCAGCGTGGTGCATTTTTGCCATAGATGATAGTACAGCCATAGATGCCAGCAGAATAATTGCCATGTGTAGTGCAGAAGTTTTTAAAAATACAAGTACATTCTCTGTGTACAGTATTTTAGTGAGAAATTGCAGTGTTGGGACCTCTGACTGGCCCACACGAGAAATTCGGGAGATGAACCTAGTGATAGTGGGGAAGTTGGCTTATATTCCCCAAATCTCTTTCCTCCTTCGTAAAATAGACTTTGATTTTTATTCCTCCTTTAAAAACCTCTCAAACAGTAGTGAGTGGTTTGGTCTTTGCATAAATTAAGACATACATTTGCAGAGCTTCCCCCCCCCTCCCCCCCGCTTCAGCTTCCCACTGGAAGGAAGTCAGATAATTTGCAATTTAATTTTTCCCATGAGTATCTTCAGATGCTGTGAGCTCTGGGTTCCGACAGCTTCAAAAAGCTGGAGCAATCATCCCTTATCCTGTGTCTGCTCCAGCCTCTGAGAGGAGACGTGGAAACTCCACTTTTTATTTCAGCAGTCGTGCTGAACAGAGAGGCTCCTGCTCTTTACCATTCTCTTCCCCTCATTACTGTTAAATAAACTGTACCTTATTTCCGTGAAAATGTTTCTCTCAGATCTGTCAGTGTGGCCCTCCAGAGAAGCAGGAGAGAGGGAGGACAGCATTTTTGAGCAGACAGCCCCAAGCTGCCTGGATAAATACTGTTTTCAGTTCCAGTTGCTATTTCAGTAAGACCACCTCTCATGAAAAGCATTTGCATGCTGGAAAGTGTCCCCCTCAAGCATTTTTCTGAATAGACTGTTTCATAGGAAGAGAAATCAAAAGCAAATTGTTTTTCTTTGATACCTCAAAGTCGTACAATTTAGTGTAATGACTACACAAAGTATATTGGTGAGTGATGATGAAATGTCACTGCTACAGCACCTCATGCCCCGGGAAGTGAATTAATCAATAGATGAAGAATGATCCCTCCAAGAGCAAGCACTGGCATTAACTGATTTTTGTGTTTTTAAATCCAGTCTGATGGCAGCTGACTTAAGTGAACAGAAACATCCAAGCATCTTCAACCAGTTTATCTAATTTGGGTGCAGAAAGTGTAATTTCTTTACAGTCACCTGCATTTTGAATTTAGAGATATTATTTTCCAGTTCAATTTAGAGCATATGGAGGCTTGAAAAAGCAAAACAAAATAATCATGTATTTTTCTGTTAAAATTCATCCTGTGAAGGCAAATTACAAGTTCAAGGAAGTTTATTTGCTTAATTTTTAGTGAAGTTCAGCGGATTTGTATGTTTTACTCTGTTAAACTAATCTGAAAATCGGATTTAGGGATGAAGTAATTTGTCTGATATCCCATAAATGTCTGGCATAGGAATGTTAGCTAAATTTTTAAATCTCCCCAGTATCAACTTTTAAACATACAGCTGTCTTTCTCTTTGGGTTAGTTCAGTAGCATGGCTCTGCACCCTCTGTATCTTTTAAGTTTTCATTGTACCAATTTAAATGTGAGTTAAGGAAATCCTAATTCCTCTCCTCCATTCGTTTTAGCAGGCTTTATTTTCAGTGTGACTAACTTATTTTTTCTGCAAAATGCCAATGGACTCTAAAGGTTTCATGACTATCTTAAGCCAGTTTAAGACCTCCTCGTTGAAACAGGCTGCCAGAAAGGCTGGATATTCTACAGAGTGTACTCGTGTTGTCCGCCAAAGCCACAGTGGCACATACTTGCAGGAACAGCCAAAATAGACACAGTGGAGAAATTTTATGAGCTCTTGGCTGAGTTCCCCAACTTCTTGTTCTTTCCATTTCTCTCTTCCTCTTTCCCTAGCCTTCCCCTTTTTGAATATAATTTGTAATTCACTCTCCCAAGGGCCTGTAAATACCTGAAATTACCTGGTTCTTACGCTATTCATTATGTGTCTTCTGTCCCATAACCGTGGTGTTATATGTGGTAGAAGTGGCCTGCTAGCTGGAGTAGCAGAGAATTGGGTTAGGATCTGACTATAAGTCTCCTGGTGTCGCAGGACCTGGTTCTGCATAGAGAAAAGAGTAAGCTGAGCTGATTTACTTTTGCATATTTGTGCAATCAGTTACCATTTTCCTCCAAATCATAACTATGGGTTCTGTTTTTATTTTTACTTAACAATATTCCCATTGCACAGGTAACAAAGGCTTCAGCTGTGGAGTAGTCTGATGCATCACCCAAAAGTCAAGAAGAGTTTTTCTTTCTTTCTTCTTTTTATTTTTTGTTTTCTTGGAAGATTCAGTCAAAGTAACTTTAGAGAGCCTGTTTAAGCCAGGATGATCAGCACTTGTAGGTTAGGAAATACTTAGTGTTATTTTGTCCCTTTAGTGAATATGAATTAGAATTGATATTCCTTCAGAGTATTATATCATCCCAAGACACCTGCTTTGCTCATAATGAGCAATGGGCTTAATTGTAATGTCTGCAGTTCAGGTTGTTTCATCTCATAAAAAGTGATTTTCACTTCAAGATCACTTGGATGTAGCACAACTCATGCCAGACTTTAATAAATAAAATCTTCTAAAATAGAAGTTCTTCAGCTCATCAGAAATTATTCATTCATGCAGGGTTCAGATAGCAGTCTGGAAGCAGAGGTTCTGAATGCTAGCAAAATCATTTAGTTTTCCTCAGTTATTTCCAGTGACAAAAGCTGGATCGTAGGAGTTGCAAGGGACTTCTAGAGGTCATCAAGTCCAACCCCCTGCTAAAGCAGGTTCCCTGCAGTTGGTGAATTGTTGCTCTGGTTTGCCTAGAGGAGTCTATGTAGAAGTGTACTGATTGAGACATACTGTATTATTCTGAAAATGGATGCTTCTTCCACCCCATGGTGTAGTTTGGATGATGCTTGGAAAATTAATGTTTGTCCTGTTTTCCACCCTTGTGCCATGCCTGTGTTGTCGTGGACTGTGTATGCATCAAGCCAGCTATTTCACTGTGACCATTTCAGGGCAAGTTTTGCCATTTCAAATCTTCTTTTTTAGAAGACTTTTTTACTTCATATCACTAAAGTTAAACCTTTGTTATCTCACCTGTGCCCTCCAGCTTCTCTGCTTAATACGAGCTGTTATATTCATTTCTATTAGAAATTTATAAATATTGAAATAAACAGCAAGTCAGTCTTGCCTACCTAGGAAACCAGTCATTTGATACCACCTACTCAAGCATGGAATGCAAGCTCCTCAGTGCTTGTTATGCAAGGATGGGAATGGGCAAAATGCCTGGAATGTTGATGGTTCAAAATTAACTGGTTTTTTTCCAGGAATATGTTAAATTGCTACATCGGTAGGGACCTTGGTATATCTGGTGTTAGGCCAAGATCAAAGGACTCTCATAGTGACTAGACTTAAGAAGTAGTATCTTAAAAATACACAGTAAGAAGCAAAAATGTGTTTGGAAGAAATTAATTGCTATCCCTGTCAAATCATTGATTTAAGTGAGTGTTTAAGGTAGATGAAATATATACATTGAAACAAGGCAAAATAGCCGCTTTTTGTAAGAGATGTCTGGTGTAGTTACGGGCATTAAGTCTGGTATGGACAAGCACAGTAAAAGTGCTTATCTGTGCATTTATTATGTTTGGAAATAAAAGCTCGTGTCGCAAGAAACAAACTACAAGTATGAAACATGCTTGAAAGGATTTTTCTTACTAAGCTTTTGGGTGAATTCAACGTGTCTCCTATCCTCAGATATGTTTCTTAGGTTTGGGTGAGGGAGACTGTAAAAGCCCTAAGGATGTTTTCCAGCCAAGGAGATTTAATTTTAACAGGTTTTATCACTAGTAGCTTTTTGCAGCAGTATACTACATAGAGGTGTCCTTAGTGAAAGACAAGCAGCAGAGTTCCCCAGAAAAGTTTGGTGTGCTTGCAGGAATTGCAGGAAATACAGGTTGCAGGAAACTGGCTTACTATTGCTGAAGTTCTCCCAACAGATTTCTGCAGTATCTAGTGTTACGCAAGTGCTTTTTCTTTGCTTTAAGGGAAGAAATGGAGACAGGAACTGCTAACAGAAATGCTGAGAGCATCAAGGGAATCAAATTAAGTAACTAATCAGATTTTGGAACTTTTCAGTGACACAAGCCTAGTCCATGACAGTACTTTTTCCTTTAATAGTGGTACAATTAAGTTATTGTACCACAACTTCCTGCTTTCAAAGCATCTTCTAACAGAAATTCGTGGAAAAAAGCAAACTTTAATCTGGAGTGACATATACAAGGGGAGTAATGTGTGCTTAGCAAACACAAGAGTCTAAATTAAAACCTCCTGTTTTTAGAGTATTGTCCTGATCAGCCAAGCTGATTTGATGGTGAAATGGCACTGAGAGATCACTTCCTTCCTTCTGCCACTTTCCCATCTTGCCTGCTGGCATTTCGCTCTTCTTTGCTGCCTGTGTTAGCATTTATTTACTTCAGTGGCCAGTACCGTAACCAGCTCGGTCTGCATTAGAACAATACCTAGTAAGACAACTGTGAGTGGGTCACTCCTTCAGCTGTTTCATCAAACTGAACCCAGAGTCTTCACCAAACGCATCTCATCTTTCATTCGCAAGCCACATAAGAGTTTGTGAACGTGGCCATTCCAGTGCATTGCCAAGGCTCAGCTGATTCACACTCCCAAACTGAGCTATGACCATCCAAATGTGCTTCAGTTTTACAATTCTCTCAAGCAAACCTTGGGTTCCTGTTTGTTTCATTTGGCACTGAACGCTTGAAAATCAAGCTGTATATATGTTCAGAAGCGTTTCCTGAATCTTTAACCACTTAGCAGGGGTGAGTGAGGGAGAAGAGGGAGGGTGAGTGGCCCTGACATCCCAGTGAGGGGATGAGGTGTTCATCAGGAAACTGCCTCTGGAATTCACGCACAGTAGCTGAGGAATTAAATATTTAAAGTGCATGTATTGATTCGCAATGGTGCTTTCACTAGCTGTTCGCAGGAATTTGGGTATCGATGTAAGGAGATTGAAAAGGTATTGAAGGACTTGGTAAAGTATTATACTCCAGAAAAAAATGTGACATAATACTCAAATTCTTCACTTGCTGTAGATGAAAAATAAAGGGGAAGAATGGTATTTGTCAAAATTAACAGTAAAAATTCCTGTTTATGTATACGAATATGTAAACTAACTAATGCAGACTTACATTAGTACTTTTGTACTTTTAGTACTCCCTTGCCGTGATTATAAGATGGCCAGATACTTTCCAGTTGACAGTCTGAAATAAATACTGCTGTAGATTAGGGTTTAGACAGGAAAAATCTACCTTCGATGTGTGCCTTTTCATTTATTCTTGGGCAGACGTTATCATGCTGTGGATTTTCTGCTTGCTCGTTGTGTGGTTTTAACATTACTTTGTTAATTCATTTCTTTTACTACCACATACTTTTTCCTTCAAGGGCAGTAATTTTTTCTTGTGCCCTTAACTTTGAATGCTGCCATTTCAAAGTGAAGATGAAACTGAGGTGTACAAATGCATAACTTTGGTACAGCTTAGTTTCTTACAAATGTTCAAAAATCAGAAAGGTGGATTTTCTTATTTACTTTTCATTTTAACTGTAAGCTTCTGAAGTGTCTTAAAGTGATAACTGTAAGACAAGCATAAAAAACAAACAGCAACAGAGTGTTCTCCCTGTTACACTTACATACCTTTTGATTTTGCCAAAAGAAACAGTTGTGAAATTTTTAGCTTTAGGGGTTGGTGTAGTGTTTATATTAGAGTTCAGAATTTCTTTTTAGCAGATCAGGTTCTCACAGCATTAACTGTGGAATCAGAAAACAACAGTAGTTGCAAGAATGTAATGGTTCAGTGTATGGAGATTAAAAGAAAAAGAAGAAAGAAAGAAACAGCCAACCTCATTTTGGTTACGAAGTCTGCAACTAAAAGTTACGTTGAAGTTAGCATATCTAACTGTTTGTTTTGATGATGGGTCCATCTCAAGCCATCTGTATTTTGCAACCAGTAAATCTTCTTTTCTGGACCTACATTTTTGTTTTGCTGATAACTAATAGGCTCTTAAAACTTTGTTGTCAGTCAGGACATGTTCCTCTGTTGAGGTGGGACATGACAATACAGAACTTCTCAAAAGCACACACTTCCTTCACTGCATTTCTCAAATCCCAGGTTAAGATCTGATAATGGAAGAATGAGTAACAAAAAGGTATTCAGATTCATCAGCTTGTACAGACATACTCAAGAGCTCTAAAATATCAGTTGATTTTCCTATAAAGTGAGCAATCTGTGAAGACAGATACCGACCATGTGATAAATGTGTTGTAGTTCTCCTGCAGCTACACATTCATGAATGCTTGCCATTCTTTATATTTAAAACAAACAAACCAAGAAATATCCCTAGCCTATCAACAAATAAGCCTCCTGAAGACTGCAAAGTTTTTTTGTTTCAGAGTTTAGATGAAAGTCACTGGAGCTGAAAGTCTTCACCTTCTGATGTTTTTCCTTTTACTTGTCTTCGTCTTCGTTTGTTCTGTGTTTTGAAATATATTTATTCTCTTTTAAAGAGTTTCAAATATACAACAGCAGCTGGCCTTGCTAGACAATGAATCTTGGCCAGGAATGGCTGAAGCGGACAGGGACCGTCTTCAGCTCATCAAGGAGAAGGAGGCTCTTCTTCAGGAGCTGCAGCTCATCAGTCAGCAGAGACGATCCCCAGAAGACATTGCACGTTTGGAGGAAGAAAAAAGGCGTTTGGAGGATGAAATTCAGCGGGCTCGAGCAACCTCTGCTCATGGGGCCACTGAAAGGTTTGTGAACTTAAATCATTTTCTTAACCACTAGGTAGTTTCAAAATGAAGAGTTGAGAATTTCATATGTTTAAGAAACAAACAAAAAAAGTTAGTAATTTGTTTCAGTGAGGGAAATGTTTGCTCCTGACTCTGCCATTATTTAATTCTGCCTGTCTTGAAGTTCTGTGGAGGACTGTTAGTGTTGCTGACTGGCTAGCTTTTCTTTCATTCATCTAAGCGGTGGGAATGGAAAGAAGAGATCAGAATGGTTGCATCAGATACTCAGAAGTTGTCTGAGCGGTGTTGCCAGATAAGAAAGACAAATGATAGCACCTGGACAGTGAAGATTTTTGTATTGTTTTACAGTGGAGTAATGATCATCCTCAAATTCATCAGAACAAAGATCCTTGCCCATATTTGCTTTCTGTTTGAGAATGGGAAAGTTAAAGGATTTTTTTCACCTGTTTCATCAATTTTTTTCTTTTAATTTTCAATTTTTGCAGCATGAGCACATCTGAACTCTGGACAGTGCAGTAAACTGAGTCATTCTTGGAAATGTAGTTAAATGTAAAGTTATGTGTGAGAACAAACAAATGAAGAAAAACATTGCAGCAGAAGCACTGCTGATTTCCCAATTAGACGTTTTTTCCTCTAGCAAAGAAACAAACAAAAATTCTTTATGCGTTCTTGTTACCATAGATTGCTTCCGGTGAAAAGCATGAAAGTTCTTGTTTTTATTTTGCAGACTTGCTTTCTCTTAAATAATTGATATATACATGATATGTAAGTGCCAGAAATGCCGACTTAAAACCTTAGAGAGGAGAGGTTTGTGGCCTTTTAAAATGAATTGTTTATAACAGAACAATACTTTTGTCCTGTCTGAGGCATGAAAGATTTTTCATTTTTCTTGCTATTCTTTTTCTTTCTGAAACAAACTGAGACATGAATAAATGGTAAAAAGCCAGGCTTAATATGAGGGAAAATTATGTGAAACAGATATATTGTGATCCATTTTAAAGGCTAATATTTATGCAATTAAGAAACCGTTAAATAGATTTGGAAGTGCCTTCCACGTTCAGACTCTGGGAACTTTGGTTCCTTTGGACAGACTTACATTAGATGGTAAATTCAGGCAACAAAAACCGAAAATTAACAGCCACCCTGCAGTTCGGTGTTGTGTATTTTGCAGTTTTTGCAATATTGTCAAACAAGCTTTCCAGCGTGAACTGACAGAGATGGGAGTTCACTTTACACTGCAGTGTAGTAAGTTTTATTTGTTGTTCTTGGGCTCTCATGTTAGGTACTGCATACTGTGTTGGCAAGAAGGCCAAGCTATTTTTCCATGTAGTTCATGCAGTGGAAACCAGCATTCCAGTGTGATATTTGATATTTCAAATGCTAGCGAAAAGTAGAAGTTAGAATAATATTTAAGGCCACTCTTTTTTTGTATAACAAATTGGGAAAATCTTAACTATTAGTAACTCTATTTTATATATCTGTTTAGTTTAGGCTCAAGAATAACCCAAACTATTCCCAGTTCTACTTTTCTATTTCTTCTTCCTTCTAGTCAGAAAATAGAAATTTCCTGTTTAAATAATTACCAGTTTTGTGCTGTTGTGGAGTTCTAAATGTGTTGTGTTATGGATCAGAACTAACTTAAAAATCTGTATGACAAAGGGGTCCCTGCATGCAGTGATCAGCTGAGTGATAGAACAGAGCTGCAGCCTTCCTTGCACCACTTGGTTAACCCGATCTGTTATGCACGGAAACAGGAGAAAAGCTTTTATCTTGTACACGCTTTGGTGTGGAACTTCTGCTGTGTGGTTGCAATGAAGGGAACTTCCCCAGAGGGTGGGAAAGGTTTGCTGGAGCATGGCGCTCCATGCCAACGTACTGAATTAATGCAGTTGGAGGCCAACAAAATTGAGAGATTTCTGTTTTTAGTCTTCACGAAGATATTTTTTTTGTACCTTTACCATCCACATTTCACTGAAATAAGTGTTGCTGTTTTGTTTTATCCAAAAGGGTTCCCTTTTTAATTATTATTATTATTATTTTTTGTGTCCTGTCCTTTAGCATGTTGAGTTGTAGCAGCTGTCTGCAGTTGGTAAGGTCTGACACGTGAATCTTAAAACCGTTTGATATGCTGCCTCCAGACTGTCCGCCAGAATCCCAGTTTCTAGTCAACTTACGAACACAGGTTTGGAGCAGTAACTTTCCTGCTCCAAGTGTACAAATGTATAACATGAAATGGGTTATTGCGCTGATTCTGTTTTGAAATTGTGATAAGGTTTGGAAGAATAAAGAATACAGGAATACCTGTAATTGTCCATTCAGGAAAAGAGTAAACGGGCTTTCGTAGAATGGCCTGGGTTGAAAAAGACCACAATGATCATCTAGTTTCAATCCCCCTGCTATGTGCAGGGTTGCCAACCGCCAGACCAGGCTGCCCAGAGCCACATCCAGCCTGGCCTTGAATGCCTCCAGGGATGGGGCATCCACAGCCTCCTTGGGCAACCTGTTCCAGTGCGTCACCACTGGAGTGAAAAACTTCCTCCTAATATCTAACCTAAATCTCCTTTGTCTTAGTTTAAAACCATTCCCCCTTGTCGTATCACTGTCCGCCCTCATAGACAGTCATTTCAGTAGAGCATTTAAGATATCTAGGCATGTAAGGCTGACAGCATTACAGGTATATTCTACTGGTGTTGTGGCAGTGGTGCTGAGTAATTCAGCTGCTTGTTATTAGAATGTGCAAAAAATAAATCACAGTAAGAGAGTTTTGCGATTGCTTAGTGTTCAAAATGCTATGTTGTCTGCTTAAATATATAAACTTGCTTGAAACAAGTAGGATTACAACTTGAAGTTGTGTTTTATGGTAACTGCTTAACAAAAATTCTCCGAAGCTTTTCTTTTTACCTTTGGAATGTAACATTAATTTGCTTGGGTAACAGAACTAATTGGAATATTTTTTTCCTGCCAGGGCGACTAGTCAGATTAGTTTTCTGTGTTATACTGGCACAATTATGTTGGTGGAAGGGGAAAAAAATCTTGTAGAGTCTAACGCTTTTATGTAGAACGTTTTATGACTTTGACAATTTCTGTAGCGTGTTTTTGATGTCATGATGCTTACACTGTGCCTCAGCTAACTTTCACTGTCCGGGAATTTGCTACTATTGGTTCCTGTGTTCCTGGTGGGGTTTCCTTTGCTGCATATGCGCAGCATAAATTTAATCTTTTCATTAAACAAGAAAGCTTCTTTTTATATTCTAAACTGCAATGTGATGGCATTTTTCTGTACTTGGAAAGCTCCTTGCACTTCTTGAGTACTGCTGTAATAAGGAAAAATGATAATATGTATCTCTCTAATTACAGGATACTGTTACAGGAAAAGAGAAATTGTTTGCTTATGCAACTGGAGGAAGCTACACGTTTAACCTCGTATTTACACTCCCAGTTGAAAAGGTGAGTTGTGCAGAAAGAGTAGGTTTTGAAGTTTAACTGCAGCAGAGAATAATATTGGTAATGGAAGTTTACCTTCCAAAACTTCCTGTGTGTGTGTGTGTGTTCAGTAAATTAAATTTTTACTAAATTTATTCAGATTGATCTGTGGAATGTGGTGATTTCGATGGAGTTTTGTAAACAGCATTAGTGATGGCTGTTTGGGGTAGATTATTATGCATATCTGGGAATTCTGTATGCTCGCTTTTGTTCTTTTACAAAAAGAAGCCCGTAGTAAAATTGTGAGATTTACTTTATGTAAAAACAACATTCTTCTAAATTCTGTGAAGTTTAGTATCCTGGTACCTTCTCTAAAGGAGGTGTTTTTGATCCCTGGTGAGATGACAGAATTCTGCCATTTAAATATGAGAACGTGCTAAGACCCACACAGAAGCCCAGAATGTTTTGCATATTCACATTCACAGCTGCCTTCTTCGGTGCAGCTCTCAGGGATTCCTCAATTCAACACCATGCCAACATCAAAAGCTCAGTTCCTGCTGTGTCTTACTTCATCTCTGTCCGTCACGTACACTATTCTCTCCATAGCCATCTGGGAGTGATAGAAGGAACTGAAATAGGATTCATGCTAAAGTTGTTTTCATTTTGCACTGGAGAAACCCGTGAGGGTGAGACTTACGCAGCAGTTTGTTAGGCCTTTCCCAGTCCATTCTTGTTTCTTCTTCCCGATACATTTATGATTCATCATTAACACCAATTCAGGCTGGATCAGAGTAATCTACCATTCCTGGCTTTATGCTGAGTTCAGTTATCCAAGCCTTCCTTAGTTCCTCTTCTTTGCCAAATTCAGGCTGCGTACAATTCAGAGGAAGGAGTAGACCTGTCCTGTTTTACTCTGTCCTGGTTTGCACGTAATTCTGATTTGACTGTAACTTGTGCTTTTCCAGTCATGTCTGTGCTTCAGACCAGAACAAGAGACACAAGCTAGACCCTAAACAGCCAGATCATCTTCCTGTGTCGTGTGCTGAATGCATATAGAATTGCTTATACTAGATGGACTGATGTTTTTATGTCTGTGCCAGTGCTTCTGATTATATTTGAAAGGTGTTTTCTTATTTCCTTTTCCTTTGCCTGACGTAGTCTGTCGGCTAGCACCCTCACAATGTCATCTGGCAGCAGCAGGGGTTCCCTGGCCTCCAGCAGAGGTTCCCTGGCCTCCAGCAGAGGCTCCCTCAGCTCAGTCAGCTTTACGGACATCTACGGCCTTCCACAGTATGACAAGTCAGACAGCGTTACAGACTATGGGCAGCATTTGCGCTTTGACATCATTCCCTTTGAGTCTCTGACAAAGGACGTGCCGTACGCTGATCCCATTGGACATTCAAATTTCAACAAGCAACGGAGGTCTCTGGATACCCCTCAGTCTCTGGCATCCCTGTCATCACGGTCCTCCTTGTCATCACTGTCCCCTCCAAGCTCACCTCTGGACACCCCATTTCTCTCTGCATCTCGAGATTCTCCCTTGGCTCAGATGTCTGAAGGCTTTGAAGAGATTGCAGGCATGGGAGCTCTGGAAATGCTCAGAGCTCAGACCGCAGCATTGGGTGATGATGATGCACAAGGAACAAGTTCATCTCAGATGTCTTCATACCCTGTCGACAGTGAAGGGGTGCGAGAAATGGGCCCACAGCTGACTGCTGTCCAACCTAGTGGAGGTGAGTTTCTGGACTTGATTATTTTGTCACGTGAGGCACACAACCCTAATCATACTGGCACAGTGGAGATTGTTACTCTGATTTAACTTCACTCAGTTAAAAATTGCATGGTGAATGTTAGGCATTGAAAAAGAAAACGAGAGGACTTCCCTCCCTATTCTCCCCATAAAACCAAATCAAAACAAAACAAAAAACCCATTTGATTTAGGGCAGAGATGAAAGAATGAGGAAATTTTGTGATAATTTAGGTGGAAGGAAAGGAATGGAATATGGACTTTTGTTGGAGTGGAGCACATGAAGGTATGTGTATTTTGGTCTTGCATGAAGAATTAGTAAAAACACACATGATTTAATTGCATCCCCATTTCTGCCCACGTTGCCATTATTCTGATAATTTCCAGAAACACAAACCCTGAGGAAATGGTTGGTTGCTTTGTTTCTTTTTTTTTAAAAACAAACAAACAAAAAAAAAAAAACAAGGAGGTGCACACAAGTGATTGTTGCTGTGATAGCGCTTGAAGGTTGTCTGTCTCCATGCTGAATTCATGCCCACTCCATTACCAGGTTCCCATGTCTGTGTGTTGTGCAATGGGATGGGAACCACAGCGGCAGACTGGTGCTTGAATACATGATACGCTGTGCTTGTGAGTTGAGTTCACTACTTCAGCTGCTGGGAAACATTTTTTGCTGGGGATGTGTGAGGAGCTGAGCATCCCCTTGAGTGACTTTTGTTGTTGTCTCAGAGCATGTGCTCTGCTATCACAGGACAGTCTCAGTTACCATAGCACGTACTGTTAGGGTTTTCTTTTCCTGGTTAAATGTGAAGTTGATGGACTTTCTTCAGCTTGCGATATTGGAAGCTTCTGAGGTACTGTAGATGAGAGTGCATTAGAAACTTGAGTCGGAGAGATCAAAAGATGAAACAGAAACCTCAAAAAAAATAATTTCTTTTCTTGTTTTAATCAATTGAAGAACTGCTGTTAAAGTTTTCTTTCCTCATGATATTTTTGTGTGTTAACATGCTGCATTTCTAGTAAATACCATTACAGTGAAGAAAGGCTTTTAGAGAATATTTTAAAAATTATACTTCACGTCTCATTTCTAATATATGTGTGGAATACTACATTCAGGATTTAGAGCATCAGGGCTACTAGGAAATGTAAGCAGAGAATCTTTTATCCCATTTGATCTTGTTTATCAGGAGATAATGAAAAGGCACACCAACAGTATCTAAGGGAGAGATTTCAGCTTTCTGTGTTTTATTAAGAAAAAGGCCATTACTGTGCCAACAACCCTGCATTGTTCGAACGGAATTGAGTGTAGATGTACTTTCCTTAACGCAGCTCACGCTGCCAGAAGATACTGCTTCAGAATTTGTTTACTAGACGTAAACATTTCTCCTACCCATATTGCAGTATTCTGACCAAAATAAACAGAATTCTGGAGACCAACATGTAACTCTGTGCTTAAATTAGTGTCATGGAGAAGTTTCCTGAGGCTTTCTTTAAACCTCAGATCAGACCACAGCATGTCTTCACCCACTGTGGTAAGTGAAGCTATGTTAGTAGTTCATTTATAGCTCATACGTGTTTCCTAGAAATGAAGGCCCAGTCTGAGGGCTTAGAGAGCAATAGGATGAGGGTCAACTCCTGTTTTGGTTTTCCTTTTCTCCCTCCTCTGTACTGTTTTTACACATTTTGCTTTCTTCTTTCTGAAGGCCTCCAGCAGAACGTGTCTGTGATGCCTCTGTCACTGCTGTGGTGTCCGGGTCCAGCTCCTAGTCCAGGGTTTATGACTTTTCTCTGTGTTTAACCTAGTGCTTTCTGTTCCTTTGTAGCCAGTTTGTCTTGATGGATATTTTGTTTTTTTAAGTATTCGATTTTTGAAACAATTGCCTGGGAAAGAAAAGCAAGTTTAACCTTTCTGGCTTTTTTGGCTGGAGTCAGGGCTGCTTTGAGCTTGACGTTCTCTAGTTGGTGGGTTTGCTGTTGTAATGCAGTTGTCTCCATCCACCAGTTGAAAATTTTAAAATCACTTAAGGTCAGTACCGTTTTCTTGAAGAATTTGATGGAGCATCAACCTCATACAGTACAGCTTGGGAACCCCCTGATGTTGAGGGGTATTTGTTTTTACTGAATGACAATGCTGGATGCTTTGCTGCTGCCACCTGATGGTCTAGCAATGTAATGCAACTCTGGAAAATCAGCAGGGCAACTCTGGAAAACCAGTAAGTATTAAGTCAGACAAATTTTTCACCAGTTCCTCCATCAAACAAAATATGAGGTGATTTCCCAAATTACAGGGGGTCCGGAGGGATAGCACTCAGTACACTGTGTATACTCTGCTTTGAAGCAGTACTCAAGTATGCTCAGGAGTTCTCCAGGAACTGAATTTTTGCTGCTTTTTTCCTTATTTGCTATTTACTTTTTCTGTATCTCTTCCGGGGGCATGTACATTGTATTTGTAAAGGTGGGGGTGGGAGGAAAAGTGCTAAGATAACATTGGTCTTTAAAGATCTTGACTGTATCTTCTTCTCTGTCCTAAAATAAGTTTTTGAGTGTTAAATTTCCTTCAATGCCTAAGTAATCTAGTTTGCAAAATACTGACCTAATCATAGACCTAAGAGATGATTGATCACTGTGTGCTTTTCATTTTGTCTCGTTTCTCATGCGGCACAACAGAAAAACGCACTGTAAGTGAACATAAAATTACTAATTGTGCTGTTTTTGCTTGCAATTCCCAGTGTGATTTTTGTGTGTGAAGTGTTTTTGTGTGAGATGCATGTGAAAGGAAAAGGAGATTCTGCTACATTTGATTCTGACAGAATGCTGTTTGATATAAAGTTGTATCTGTTTAGTTATTATGGCTTACGTAAATTTTGGCTATGTCAACTAAGCAATATATTCATGGCTGTGGTTAAATACCTGAACAGCATTTTCTGCAAGGTTCAGCTTTATTACATCATTGTAAAGCCTGACAGCATCATGGTAGTAAAGTCTGTTCGTGTCTCTGTTTTAGGTTTCTTGACAGTGTTTGCCTCACAGTGTTTATTAGCACATTTTGAGCTGAAATGCAGTGCTTGGTAGTTTCATGTGCCTGTGAAATATGCTTTAAATGTATGATTTTTGCTAATGAACTATTAGACACTGATGCATATTAGACACCAAAACTTTCTTTGAAGTTCACGTTTTGAACTTATGGCAGCTGAGAATATTCTTTTAATCAGGCCAGTCTTTGTCAAGCTTTGGCGCCTGTTAGGAAATTCCAGTTCGTATATTTTGCTCACTAATTTTGTTGAATTCAGACAGTAAAAGGTAATTCTGTATTTTAGAAACTTTATTTTTAAACAATTCTTTTGTTTCCTGGGTTGAAAGGTCTATAGTTGTGGTACATCTTGTTTTGTTTAAGTCAAAATCTGATGTTTCTTTCTTCTCGATGAATTTTTCATACTGATTCATTTTTCTAGTCAAGTGTGTGTTGTGACATTTGCATCTCAACCAAATTTGTGGGACTGTCCAGGTATAATTGAATGCTCCCTTGGCCTGCAAGGCATTGGGCAAGCGTTGTTAAGTTACAAGTGTTGTAACACGTCAGTTTTTCATGACGGTGTGTTGGTGCTTGAGAACGGTTTTTCCTTCAGACAAATTAGGAACAGAAGCCTCCAAGGTAGAGAGCCCATGGGGTCCAACCTCCTCTTTCATCTTCTACATCTAAACAAAGTGTTCACAAAACAGAATGAGCCAGATACTTACATATGAAAAAGTAGTTATCAGTGTGTAATTTTTTGAAATTAATACAAAATATATAGATGAGCAATGGTATAAAATTGCACTTTTTTTGTGAAGGTTGACCTTTTTTTCAGTGATATGAAAGTATTGAGAAACTCTTCTATGCTCATAAATGCCCTTACAAAGTGCCAGTTTTCCTTTTGTTTATCATTGACAATGGTTATGGAAGTTGTCTCACCAAATGAAAAGATTGAAAAAAATAAAAAAAAGAAATGAAATCCTCCACTTTGTATAAGTGGCAGAAGAAGAGTGTAGTTCAAACATAGTTTTCTGGATTCTTTTTGAGTCAGGTAGAGGTTGGCTTTCACTTGCAGAGAGGATGAAATGAGCTGTATGGCAAAATGACACGTGCTGGACAATAAGATGGGATGCTGTAATTAGGGAGAAAAAGGGCAGTTCTTTATCCAGGCAGAGAAACAAATGCAGAATGGAATGTTCTTGCCAGCAAATACATGCCCTGCGTAACTGAAGATGGCTAAGTTGTTCACTGAATTTGCAGGAGTGGTCCATAGGGCACTGATCTAAAAGCACAGATAGCTGGTTCTGCAGACATATGGGAATCTTAGCTTCAAACAGAAGCCTGTGATATTTATGAACACCTCTTCTGGTTTTGTGCTGTTGGTTGGACAAAAAGATCGCATCTCAAGATGGTGCAGGATGGCAGTACTCAGTGCATCCTGTCTGCCAGTCCTGCAGTGGGACAAAGCCAGACATTTCTGTTGACAGCAGCAGTGCAGATGTGTTGATTTGAAGGATTTTTGTCAAGCTTCAGGGCCTGACTACTGTCTTCTGCATGGGCTTGGCTTGGGATGCAAGACCTTGCCCACACAGAGCGGGAGCTCGATGTCCATTCCGTCTTTCAGTGCAGCTTTGCAAGTGGAGCTCCGGTTACTTGTTGACGCTGTGCTAAAAGGAACTTGCTGTTCAAGAGGCTGCATTTTATTGGTGATGTCTAAAGATAGTATCTTAACAGAGGTACTTAAATTGTTACTTACTTTGTGTAAGACATGTTTCATCTTTAGTGGTAGTAAGCTGGAAACAAGCAGCTGCTGCTTGCCTCCCTGTGGTGTGTGCTGTGCCACTATCACTCCAATAATGTCTGCTAAAACCTAAAATGCTTCCAAGACACCTGTTTAATTTCATGAGCACAGGTGGAAGTATGATACTTTCCCCACTTCTAAAGTGGCATGTCTTTGTCATTGCTTTTCTGCTTTGAGGACAAGCATTGATCCTAAGCAAAACAGGGAAGAAGTTGATAAAAGATGCTGCAGTTCCATAAGTCTATGTAATGATTCTCTCTAGGATGTGAAAGAAGAAAAACTCAAGTTGCAACCTTTCATTGAAGTCTTGAAACCTTACCTATGCAATTCTTGAGCATTATCACTTGTGCACATAGCTTAAAGGATTTTTACATTCTAATTCTACTTGTATTTGCAGAATCTGGTGCAGGTGATTTAGAGCAGAAGGCGGGGGGGGGTGGTGTTGGGGTTGACTTTTTCTTCCCTCTAACAGTTTTCAAAGTCAATCACCCAGAACTTCTGTGAGATGGAAAGCGCTGGTTCTTCTGGATAACATCTCTCAGGCTGTAAATAAAAGTTGCTGTTATGAGATGATATAAGCAATGTGCTTTGAGAATTCATACATGGAAACTCATGAGAACAAAATCTCACTTTGTGTTATCTGATAACTTCTTAAAAGAACGAGTCTTTGTTTATTTTCAAACTACTGAATAATCAGTAGGTAAACATTAGATGTTTAGGATATCATGTGTACATATACTGAATTAATGTAAGCCTTTAGGAGTGATTATTCCTCCAGAAAAACACTGTAATAACAATGCGATCGGCTTATGTTTAGTTGTGTCGTAGAGAAATTAGCCTTAATTCTTTCACAGAAAATCTCTGGTCCTCTGTATTGTAGGCTTTTAAAGATAGATGACAAAACAATGAGCTGTGTTTGTACAAGTGTTTTGCTGCTAGGTGTACTGTTTGCCGCTCATATACTGCTTCTTGCTTAATCCTTAAGAGATTGCCTTGAGCTGATGTTGCCTCCTCTTTTTCTCCATGATAGCTGTAACTCTGCGAGGAGACAGCGGTCGAAGATCGGAGAGGAGAGCCAGGCGAGTTTCAGCATGTCTCTCAGATCATTCACTGGCTAGTGACAGTGGCGTGTTTGAAGCTTTAAGCAAAAGGTCAGGTGTATGAATGCATAGTAAGCTGGAAATATTCCTGTTCTGCCACACGGCCTGAAAGAATTTACAGTAAATTTCTGAATATGCTTTCAAAATTGCTGATTCTTCGTAGCGTAAGAATATTAGATTGCATGTGTTAAGTGGATGAAGGTTTTTACATACAATTGTACTGTCATCTTCATAGTTGCTAAGTCCTTTTCACTTGATTGTCTCTAGCATTTTAACATCCAGTACTTCTCACCTGAAAGATGTTAGTCATAAAGTGGTGATTTTATTTCAACCATCTATAACAAAATAAAATGATATAGTTTAGGACTTCAAGTTCTGAGACATAATTAAAAGCATACATCTTCCTACGATGAAGGAAAAAAGTATATGATTGCTGCAAGGCTAAATGTGCAGGTTGATCAAGTGACTGAAGCAGGGTAAAGACATTTTTATACAATTGTTATTACGCAGTAAACAGTTACTGGGAAGAAGATAAGGGTTTGATGATTCTGAAGAGTAATGGAAGACAGAACAAATACAAAACTAGCCTTCAGAATTATTCTAAAAGCCTTTTCAAAATATGAATTACTGCTTCTGTTCTGTTTTCCTTAAATATATCTCAGTCTCTCCCTATATTACTGAACCATCGCATATGTCGACAAATCATGAAATAAATGTTCATTTCACTGTGCTTTAACATCATAGATCATCAGTATGTAGTTTACAGTCCTTTCTGTTTGTGCAGGAATGAAGATATGGAAGAGCCTGTTTATGGTGATATTGCCAGTAATGAAGAACCACAAATACATGTTGGATTTCTGTAAGTGGTGTAACTCCTGTTTTTGAACTGAAAGCCAAGGTGGTTGGATGCAATAGTCAGTGTGCCAGTTTCTGCTGGGGCAACTACTGTTCATTTGGTGTCCTTCCAATGCTGACTAATTAAGGGACTTTAGTTACTTCTTTCAGTAATATTTTCACTGCCTGGGCCGTTAGTGTGAGCGGGGATGTAGGGCTATGTCTCAATGTATAAGATCTGATTTTTTATGCCAGATAAAAGATGATTACCTTAGGAAAATAACATCTGAAGAGACAAATACAAATAAGGCTCCTAAATGGACCTCTTAAATGCTGTACTTGTGTCAAGCTATTGTTAATTGTGCAAGTGGTGTGGGGAAGGGCAGATGATAGCAGTGCAAGATGAGATTCTTCCAGAATTCTCTCTACCCCTGGGTTCCCAGGGCCTGGAATTCTCAAATTTCAAGCAGGTGTGATAGCTCTATCTCAAAACTCATGTTGGAGAAAATAAGAATTTTGGTTTTTTGCATTTTCATTAATCCAGGAATGTTTTATAAAACTTGTTCACTGTCAAGAGTCACTCTACGCAGTGTTCTTTTTCACCTGAATAATGTTAAGTTCTCTTTGTTCTGCTGAGTTTGTTAATGTGTTAACATGCTTTTATGGTTCTGAATGTGATGTCCTTAAATGCTTTTGATTCAGGCTGATTTGTATAAGCGATTCATTTGAAGTCATTTTTGTATTCTTCAAGTCCTGATAGTATTTTTCAGCTGTATTTCTTAAGGAACGTATTGATGGTGAATAACATATGAAATTTATTTTTCAGGCATGACAGTGGAAGCGAGTGTCTCTTAGTCCACGTACTACAGCTGAAGAACTTTACTAGTCTAGTTGTTAAGGAAAACTGCAAAATGTAAGCTTACATTTTACCAAAAGACTATTGCTTCTTATGTTTGCTTTCATGCAAAATCAAACCATTATGGCATATCTTAATTTACATTGGGAAGGGGATAATTTAACAGACACAAAGCATCCTTTTCATAGAACCTCTGTCCTAATGGTGAGGAAGCAGATATAGTTTCCAATGACATATGCTTTAATGTATTTATTACATACAAGAAAGATTGTTCAAGAACACGAGTCATTCTATTGCCTCATGACTTCTGTACAAAAGATTATCTACAATATTTATAGTATTGTAGAAATACTATTTCCTATAAAACTTATCTACAGCCTGTTTGTGATGTATCTCGGGATAAGCTTAATGTAATTTTCTTGAATTCCTAAGGTAACTTCTATAATAATTAGTAATAGAGAGACCTTGCTTTTTATCTGGAAAAAATAGTAGATGAGTAATTAAGTAAATATAAAATATAAGACCTCGACAGGTTTTTGTTAGCCACGACAGTATTCCTGGCATACCTATGAAGCATCTTCTGAAAACAATTTTAACACAAATGTCAGCTGAGACTCAGTACAAACAATTTTTTTTTTAACTTCTGGCTGCATGTACTACTGCTTCAAATTCCATATCATAAAGAACATTACTTAGTTTATTTTAATAAGCATTTTGTAAATAGCAGGAGTGTTGCCATAAAACACATCCTATCTAGTGATGTGTCTTAATATATTTTAAAGAAATATGAAAATTGTTGATCTTTATGTCTGGGAGAAGTTGCTTTAAAACTGTGGAAAATGGAGTTGTGATAATGTTGTTCTATTGTAAAATAGGTCAATAAGTGGGAGTTCTTAAATTGACATCTGTCTCACTGAGAGAGTTGATCTTTGTTGAGAAAGCTTGACCTTGCAAATGTTGCAGACTTGTAGTAGAAATTTTTCGTGTAGGTCTGTGCATTAGTGGCAGTTCTTTGTTTTCAGTATGAGCGCTAGGGCATGCTGAAGGGGAGAAGTGTGAATATTGAGTAGTACTCAACCACGTTGCCTCATGGTTAGAAAAAGAAATGAATGTCATCTGAAGAAAATCAAATATAGTCACCAAGGAGATGAATGATTCCAGGGGGTTTGTTGGACATTGTCATCAAGGCAATCAGGCATTTAAGTGACACTAAAAAAAAAAAAAAGCAGCTCTGTTCCCCATGCTTCTCAGTTATCCTCTTGGGCTAGAATCTAGACATAGTGTGTGTCTGCAGGATAAATGTATTGATTTGACTAGTCAAAAAAAAAACCAAACCCCCCCCCCCCCCCCCAAAAAAACTTGATCTTGGCAAGACCAGAAGCTTTTTAGCCAGTTTAATGAGCTCCTCCGTGCGTCTGTATATCCATTGAAACTGGATTGCTTGAGGGCAGACATGGGAGGTTACCTGCAGCAACTAGTGAGCAGAGGAATTGGTTCGCTTCCTTTGTATGACATGAGCCAGTTTAGCTTAACTGGTGCCCCGCTCTCCAGCTGTACGGTTCCACCCCAGTGAGTTCTATCAGTTGTCTTCTAACATTTACGTGTCTGCCAGTGTCACCCCCTCTGCTTTTGGCATCAGAGTTCATGCAGTGGTGTAGTCAATTGGAGTGAACCTCTGAGCTGGGTTGTTTTGGTTTTTTTTAGTCTGCAAGCCTTTTTTTCGCTCTGGGTTAGCTTGTAAACCCAGGTGAGGTTTCTAATCTGCTTCACAATGTAGTCGCATGAACCTTTTTACTGGCACAAGGGAAGGTATGGCATGAAATGTGGTATTGCAAGGGCTTGACAGGCGAACAGAATGAGGAGAAAGCAGACAATTTTTAAGTAGGCGTATTGCCTTTTGTCAGATTGAAATGGTTGCAGACTTTGATTTTGTTATGGAGCCTAAAATGACGTGATATCAGATATGTAAACTGGCTTTTTTAAGGTGGCAAATAGTTGTAATGCGGGTTTCCTTTGCTGCCGCTGCGTGCTGAATTTCTTGGGTGGTGAAGGGAGAAAGGTGTGCATAGTGGATGGAGACGAGAAATAGAGGAGCAATTTAGTTGCTTAAACATAGATACACGTTTCCACTTGAAACCTCATGGCATGGCACCTGGCCTCCAGCTGCTGCTTGTCAGGAAGGCCGTAGCTCTCCCACAGATCCTATGTCATAGTTGCTAGCCCCATGTAGGTTGCCTTAGATACCTCATGGCATCTCAAGTGGCACTTCGTGACTGTGCTTAATCACCAAGTTAGAAAAAAGTTGGTTTTAGAGAAAGATACATTTTTCCAAATGAGCTTTGCTCCTTTTGTGTGTTAAGAATGCAAAGTAAATCCCTGTAACAGAGATCCCAAAGCAGGTTCTTAATACGGAAGTTACACAGGTGTTTTCATGTAGCTTGATTGTCAGAAATGCAAAATACCTGAAAATCACTTTCTTTATCTGAACTGTGCTATTTGTCTGTTTTGGTCTTCCCAGTCATGTGAGAGTTTATTTGCCACCACTTGAGTCAGGAACACCAACCACTTACTGCTCCAGAGCTTTGGAATTCCAAGCTCCGCTAATATTTAATGAGGTTTTCCGCATCCCTGTGCATTCAAGTGTTTTGAAACTGAAATCACTTCAGCTGTACATCTGCTCGGTTGACCATCAGCAACAAGAAGAATTATTGGTAAGTGGTCCATTTTCTTAAAAGTCTTGTGATATGGAAAACTAAAGTTACAATCAAAGTGTGAAGACTTTATATTTTGTAGTAATGTGTGAAGTTTTAGGTTGGGAGTAATTGTGGCTTTGTTCACAGGCATAGTTATGGTAGTGTTATAAAAAATACAGGAGAACCTCTCAAAGCACGTACCTTCTATACTACATAAAGATTTGGAAGTAATTAGCAGTAGTACTAGTGGCTTAGAATTGGAGTATTTAAAGCAGTGTTAAAAGTACTGTTATCTGTACTATTAATAAAACTGTTTATTAAATATTATATCTGTTACATTGCAGAACCATATTTAAAATTGATATATTACCTACATTCATTGCTATGGGATTTAGTCGATTAGGAGGCATTGGTTTTATTTTCTTTTTTAATTTAATACATTTCCTACAAATGTGTTCTTTGGGGAAAGCTGAAAAATCTGCAGTTGCTAAATATGGGTGTGAGAAGGACATGCTGTAAACTTTTTCCCAGAGACTTCACCTGAATGCTTTCAAACTATACTGTGCTCAAGACTTACCCTTCCATCATGGCACTGTAATGCTAGCGCAGTGAATCAGTACCTGTAAAACAGCTTCCTAATAAAAAAAATAGCAAATACAGACTGATTGTCACTGTGTAATAGGCGTTACATTAACCTTAACTTCGCTGCAGGGTAACAGTGATCCAGGCCAACTGGTTGTTTTACTTAACATTTAACTGATGGAGGCATCTAATGTAGGTGAATCCAAAGAAGTATAACATTGTTTAAATAGGTCACATCTGTTAGCTGTGTTAACATTAGATAAGTTAGAAGTTAATTTAATTGTTTTCAAATGTAAATACACTCAAATGAATCGTCATTTAATGTTTTGAAGTCAGTGGGCTGTCATTTCACTGAGGGATTTGAATGTGTTAGTTAATTTTTTTTAAGCCTCTAGACATAGTTAAGAGATACAGGTAGCACAGTGTCTTGTTAAGCAGTCGATAAGAGATGATTATTTGAGCACATCTGGTCAAGAATGTGTGTTTGTTAGTCTACCTTGAAAACTTAGATTGTGGGTGTTCAACCTTCTGGCTTGCCTGAGCCTTGCTGAGTGAACTCTTGGGTTGCATATACATAAGTTGCTTCAAAAGTAGTGCCTCTTATTTATTTCCATAGAAACTACAACAGATACAAAGGGCATGATAATACTGTTTGATTGAGCTAATTCTCAGCTACAAAATACTGTTTTTAATACAGTCATCATCATGAACTGTGCATTTTCAGCAACAGTGAATAATAGCTTCCAAGATGTGCTCGTAAAAATCTCTACCAGCAGAGCTGACCAACTGTTGCCACTGCTGAAACGCACCACCTGCCCCTCATCAAGTGTTGATGAATGTCAGTAGGTGCCATTTCTTCCTCGTGGAGGAATTCAGTGACACACCTTTGCTTCATCTGCACTTCCACATCAGATACCATTTTGTTGGACTGCTCCTCTGCTGCTGTCTGTCGCATGGCAACAACACGTAGTGGGATATTGGTGGGAAGGTTCAGCCTCTGCTGCCATACCAGCAACATCTGCCTCTGACGTCATGGACCAACATCATAAAAGAGGAGATATTACTTTCAAAGAAGTCCTTTTAAAATGTACTGTATTGTTAATACATAAGTAAAAAAGCATTTTAATTTTTAGTATTTTCATATGTCACAAACACAAATTGACTGTTTTTTTGACAATCTTAAAATATATTCTCAAATTCCTTTATCAAAATGTAAACAATGCTGCATATTATTCACTGTTTAGAGCACTGTTTAGCCAATGTATCAAAGTGCATAAAATTACTTGCCATCATTTGAGTCATCACTGCCCAGCACTGCCCTCCCAGCACCCTGGTTTTAGTTGACAGTGTTAATAACACAGTGAGGTTTGGTTGCTGCTGAGCGATGGGTGCTTGCCCAGGGCCACTCTGTGGTGAGGAGCCACTGCATTCGTAGTGGGGGGCATGCAGCCCACAGGCTATGGGTTGGGCATGCCTGACCTGGAGGAGTCTTAGATGAACAGTGGTCCTAATGTTGACAGAAGCAGACCCAAGGGCTTGTCTGCAGCAGGATGTTTTTTTTTGTTAGTACTGCAACCTAATTAAAGAGAAAGCGTCTCAAGAGTGGACTGGATATATTGGTAGTAAACGTTTTATACTGGTGCACACTGTTCCTCTAAGCTAAGTAGCCATTTCAGTGTAAAGCAATTTTATACTGACACAAGAGCATCTAAAATTAGAATGCTTTCATTCTAACTGCCGTTACTGAACTAGTAAAAAATGATAGGCTTTCAAATTATTCTGGTAGGATTGTTTTTTTCTCTTTCCTAGTGACAGTGTACTTTTGTCAGAAATATCTTTGTCTCGTAATGTACTTCAGGATAAGCTAACAGTACAACTCCAAAAGAGAGAAACAGTGTCGTGATTTCTTCAGATAGGTGCATTTGCAGTTTCTGAGTGTTGTCCTTCTTGCTTTTAAATTGAAAAATAACTATATTCTTGAGAAATCATCACTTTGAAACTGCAATGATGACCTCTATAATTGTCTTTCAAAACTTCTTTCACCCGAGGCACCAATTTTTTTTGAGGTAAGGCCACACAGCGCAGAACGGAGGGGGGCAATGCCTGCCCTCCCCCAGCAGTGCTGGGCCTGGTGCACCCCAGGGTATTGTTGGCCATTTGGGCTGCCAGGGCACACCGCTGACTCACGTTCAACTTACTGTCAACTGGAACTCCCAGATCCCTTTCTATGGGGCTGCTCTCCAACCTCTTGTCCCCTAGTCTGTACATTCATATCCAGGGCTGTCTGTCCCAGGCTGGAGTTTTTCATAAGTCAAACAAATATTTGTAAGTAACAGGGAAGAAAAAAATCAAGAAATATTGTGGCAAATAGTTCTAAACTTCACTTAGAGAAGCATATCTACTGAATTTCCACGTCATCCAGTTCCTTCACCTCCCTTATGCTCTGTCTTGATGGAAGATCCAACAGCTTTCCACGCCTGGTTTCCTGTAGCTTTACAAAACCAATTCGTTAAGTTGGCTTGTTTCTTCCCTGGTGTTCTCATCAGTGTTGAGATAAGGGAGTTGTTATTTTCCATGATTAGTGTATATTGCTCGTGCTAAAACTTCAAAGAAATGTGATTGCCTTTGTTGCAACCATGGCTTTGCTGTTTCACTGTTTCTGATCTTCTGTGGCCCTGACCACCCAGTTATTGTGTGTCTTAATTTATTTGAATCCTTTGTGACTGTGATTTATCATTCTACGTTCTCTCTCTCTCTCTCTTTTTTTTTTTTTTTTTTTTTTTTTTAGAATATCAGTCCTATTTTTCAACACCGTATTAAATTAAGTGCTTCTTTGTTGTGCCATTTTAGCTGATGAGTAAATACAGCATGTAGGGCAGTGTCAAACACATTAGAAGTCCAAGTACGTCTTTTCTGATGTTTATGACAGAGGAGAACAGCTTTCCCTTCTACCTCCCAAAACAAACCTAGCATTTCTTAAACATTCTCCAACTTTGGTGTCAAAGTGTGAGTATGTGGATGTTTCTTTCATACTCGGTCAGAGCAGCTAGCTATTTAGTGGAGATCTCTGTTTTTTAGGTATATATAATCACATATATATACTATATATATATATATATAGTATATATAGTATATATATATACACACACTCTATATTCTCTCTCTCTCTCTATATATATATCTCAATATATATATATATTCTACACACACACACACATATATATATATGTAGGTATATAGGAAACGGTATTTGTGTTTGTAGCACCCAATAACAAATGACATAAAAAGACATTCTTAATAATAGGCAGTGTCCCAATATGCCGTTTTTTTGTTAATCTCACAGACTCCATTTTTCTGTTGTCTTTTATACACCGGCTCAAAAAGAGCGGAAGGTCAGTGTGGCTCAGAAATTTCTTATGTGAACACTACTTGATGAATTAGGCTTACTTTAAAGTTGGGAATTCTTTTAGTGGAAAGCTTTCATTAAACCTTCTTGCATCTGAATTTGGGAGATACATGGATGATTTTGAAAGTGGAAAAATGAGATTATGGTCCACCTGACTAACTTGTGATATACACAGTCAGGAAAAAAAAGTGTTTTAAGTGACAGCCTTTTCCCTTTCAGAGGGTGCTTTTGATTTGAGGGGGTTGGAGCTACATGATCCTTGAGGTCCCTTCCAACCCGGTTCATTCTGTGATTCTGTGATTACCAGAAAGGTATCTCAGCATACGGTTCTGTTAAAACAAAATTGATCAACTTAAAGTAACGTTGTTTTATCAATACTGATTAAAGCAACTACAGAAATCAGATGTGCCAAGTTGAGATTTTAAACTGTTAAGGACTGTTACACTCATACCTACATCAACTGTAATAATTCCATTTATTTTTCAATTTTAAAAAATATAATATCCATTCTTATCTGTTCTTGATAGTAAGAGGAGGCAGGAAATTCAGCATCTTAGACATCATGATAAAACAGAACAAGACTGTCTCTTACTAAAAGACTCTATTAGTTTTTGATAAAGCATTGTTTTTTCCATTGTAAATGGGGTACTCATTAAATGACAAGGCGTCTGTCCTGCTGTGTATGTTTATCTTATTGTGGTGAATGCTTTTTATTGCTTACAGGGCATTGCTCAGATAAACCTGAGTGATTTGGAGAGTTCTGGTGAGATGCAGCTTCACTGGTATTCTGTTCAAATCTTCACTGGTTCGGATCCCCAGAGACCAAAGAACAAACACCAGTGTGAAGAAAGTATTCGCCGGTCTTCTGGAAATGTAACCGCAGTTAAAACGGTGTGAAACTCTGAAAAAATTATGTGTTCAACTTTACTTGACCTGACGGGTGGCTTCTTGTGATCTTATCTCTGATACGCTTTATTTCCAAGCTGCAGAGAAACTGATAATAATTTAGTTCTTGTGGCAAGACCTGGATTTTAAAAGAATAATTCAAAGCTGCGTCATGTCTGAACGTGATCTTGAAATATACTGTGCGTATTTTTGTATGCACACCTCCAGTTCAACTCACTAAAACTTATTAAAAAGATCCACCACTGCCCTGGAAGAGTCTGCCAAGGAAGGTTGTGCTGTTTCCAGCCATGGAGATTTTTCATCATTTTGGCACTGAGCAGCCTGGTGTGACTCTATAGCTGTTCTTCCTTACAGCAGGATGTCAGATTAGGTGACCTCCAGAGGTGGACTTGGATCTAACTCACTGGATGGTGCTCCATAGTGAGATAAAGTCTCCCAGTCCGCAAACGGTTTTGACTCAACTTTTTAGCCTGTGAGCTGCTGCTTAGTGCAACTAGGAAGTGTTTACTTTTGGCCCAGTTTGCATGAGAAGTTGCATTATTTCCATTACTCCTTGATCATTTTCGTTGCTTATCTATCTATCTATCTATCTATTTTAAGTAGGAATATACAATGATTGTGTTTTTCTGTTGTTTTCTCTGAATAATATGCATTAAATACAAGAGCTTGTACAAACAGGTTTGTCTGAAATCTAGTTTACCTTCCAGGATGCAGTGACAGCACTGTTAGCTAGGACGACTGCCCAGCTGGAAGCAGTTGAGAGAGAGCTGGCAGAAGAGAGAGTGAAACTGGAGTACACTGAGGAGGAAATCCTGGAGATGGAGAGAAAGGAAGACCAGGCAGAAGCCATATCAGAAAGGTACAAGTAGTTAAAATACCTAATGTAGCAGCTGAAGAACATTTACACTACAGCGATGATCTGAAATACATCTTCGTATTTCTTTGTTTGGAGATCTGCTCCCTGCTAGTGCTGTGGGTGTAAAATTCTTCTATCGTGATGATGCACAAACAGGAAGAAGCCTCATTTGAATAGCTAGCTGAGTTTATGGGACTTGGAATTTGGGGAGAGGGAAAACACTTATTTTGAATCAAGCAGAAACATTGTTAGGGAGGCAACTGCAATGACTTGGCAATGGCGCTGTACTATTTAACAAAGATATACGGATATGTAGTGACATGGGAAAGCGAAAAAAATATGCCTTGCAATGCTTGCAGAGCAAATACACCGTACCGCTCTACTTCATTATTAATAATACTCCTCTTTTGTTACACGAGTTGTGCTTTTCTTTTTGTTACTGTTTTCTGTGATTGCTACAGAGACCGGAATGTATACTTGGAAAAAATTGCAGAAGCTGATTCTTTTTGTCATGAAATTTATTTGTTTTACTGTGCATCTACAGAAACACAAGTATTAAATTCTGTATTTCTATTGCAGAAATATTCTTAATTGGTAAACTGAGCAGGAAAAGTAGAACTATTATTTGTAACTTCATGGGTGGGTTGTTTTTTTGTTTGTTTGTTTTGTTTTTTAATACCTACAAAATCCTTGTCATGTTCTGACTTCAGGAGTTGGCAAGCAGAATCTGTTGACAGTGGATGCAGTAATTGCACCCAGACTAGCCCTCCTTATCCGGAGCCATTTTGCGGGGATTCATTAGCTGGACACATGTTTGCAACTCAAGCAGGCCAGTACAGTTCTGGAAAACTCCAGCCTCCACCAGTAAAGGTAATGAGAGAAGGCACTCAGTATGGGAGCTGCCACGATGCCTGGTGCACACTTTGTATGTTACTGCTGCTTGTTGAGTTTAAGTCCAAATTGATCTGGAGAGAAAAGAAATGAGACTAGCAGTCCTGTGTGAGCACTGCCTTGACAGTGGTGTGCCTTTTTAAGTTCTTGAAAGTGTCCTCTTCAAGGCTGGTGGGTTTTTTGTTTGTTCTATTCTCTTGCTAGCTACTTCTGAATAGAGCAGCTTTTACATTAAAAGGCGGGAGTATTTTTACTGCTACCTCTGTCTAGTTTTAAATATGCACTTGCATCAGTGTGTTATGCCAGAAGAGGTTTAGATTAGACATAAGGAAAAACTTTTTCTCTCAGAGAGCGGTCAGGCACTGGAATGTCCTGCCCGGGGAGGTGGTGGAGTCGCCATCCCTGGCAGTGTTCAAGAGGCGTCTGGATGAGGAGCTACAAGAGATGGTTTAGTGGCTTGTGGTAGCAGTGGTGATGGGAGGATGGTTGGACTAGATTAACTTGTAGGTCCTTTCCAACCTTGTGATTCTATGATTTATTGTCTTGAAATTGTAACATAAAAGATCGTGATGAAGTTCCAGTGCTCTGAGCACTTACGGTTCTCAAAAGAAAGATGCTTAAAATTTTAAAACTTCATTGCTGTTCCAGTGTTAAAAGAAATACAGCTGAGATTTTCATAACAATGTGCTGAAACTGAGGTATTTTAAATCTTCGGTATTCAAGATATGAAACATTGAAAATAATCCTGACAAGCCAAAATAAACAGTTTCATTGAAGTATAGAGAAATATAAGCTGTTTGGGTTGCCTCTAGGGATGATCCTACTTCCTGCTTAGGACTGGATTATCTTGAAGTTTTGATGCTTTGATAGAGTATCATATCTTTCCTGTATTTCCAAATACCTTTGCGTTCTTGTGTCATTGTTTCAGCAATCTTTTGTTGAAGTTTTTTTTCCCTCTTGGTTTGAATTCCTGAAGTTTTTAGGTTGCTTCAGAGTCACCTTGCTTTTTGAAATGTGGATTAGTTTTTTCTTTCTGTTGAGGCTGGGAGATCAGGTGGTAGCTCGGTTAATGCCCAGTTGTTAATAGTGAATGCAGTCTTTGTCTTCTGCAACTATGATT
This sequence comes from Alectoris magna, assembly GCA_030625065.1. Classification (NCBI taxonomy): domain Eukaryota; kingdom Metazoa; phylum Chordata; class Aves; order Galliformes; family Phasianidae; genus Alectoris; species Alectoris magna. The sequence continues at coordinate 71,971,508 of CM060560.1, forward strand.
CATGTTGTAACTGTATCTTATAATTTGTACTGTTCCAGAAAAGGCTCCTGAAAAATAATCTTATAATTTTGAATGACCTAATTTTAAAACTGCTGAAAGTGAGGTGCTTCGTTCTGTGTTCACAGGGCTCATTAAAACTTCAGCCTAGCTAACAGGGCAAATTGTTTACTTTTGATGTTGTTGAAATAAAGGGAGAGGAGGAAAAAAAAAAAGAAAAAAAGAAAAAAAAAATAAAAATTCCCTCATTGTAATTTTAGGTGGATAAGGAAACTAATACTGAGGATCTGTTTCCTGAAGAAGTTGCTATCCTTCCAAAAGAGAGAACTAGCCGCAGGCCACGGGGTTCTGCCTTTGTTCGCAGCAGCACAATTGTTCGTTCCCAGACCTTCTCACCTGGAGCACGAAGTCAATACGTTTGCAGAGTGAGTAAAGCTTAAAAAGAATGCAGGAGGAGACGCTTTCACATGAGTATTTTGTGTGGTTGTGATAGTTTCTTCTTAAAACTTGAATTACAAGAAACGTACTATTTTTTTATGGTAATGAATGTTTCATTGATTATAAACATTGAGGTGGGGGGAAAAGGTCCCTTTGTTCTTGATCGTTGTAAGAGTTTAAACCTGAATTTATTTCTGCTAAAATTTAAGAACCCACCATAACTTAAATCTTAAGCTCCTTTACTTGGTGACCTGTGATGTTGAGCAAGTGATTCCTTTTACAGAATTGTAATTCTCAGTATTGCAGATTGCTACATCAGTATTGATTTTGCTATATTGGTGGAATGCACATGGCTTTAATTGCAGTCTTTCCTAAGTTTTTGAGAGCTTGAGTTTGAAAATGCCATAGTGATTTTTAAGCCAAGAGTCAAGAAACTGGACATGAGCTGGCAGTGTGCGTTTGCAGCCCGGAAGGCCAACTGTGTTCTGGGCTGCATTAAAAAGGGGTGGCCAGCAGAGAGAGGGAGGTGATTGTCCCCCTCTACTCAGCTCTTGTGAGGCCTCATCTGCAGTACTGTTTCCAGGCCTGGGGCCCCCAGTACAGGAAGTACAGTAAGTGAAGCTCTTGGAGCTTGTCCAGAGGAGGGCCACTAAGATGATCAGAGGGCTGGAGCACCTCTTCTGTGAGGAAAGGTTGAGGGAGTTGGGCTTGTTTAGCTTGGAGAAGAGAAGGCTCCGGGGAGACCTCATTGTGGCCTTCCAGTACTTGAAGGGAATGTTTAAACAGGAGGGGGAACAGCTGTTTACGAGTGTGGATAGTGATAGGACAAGGGGGAATGGTTTTAAACTGAGACAGGGGAGGTTTGGGTTAGATGTTGAGTTAGGTTTGGGTTAGGGAGGAGGAAGTTTTTCACTCAGAGGGTGGTGATGCACTGGAACAGGTTGCCCAAGGAGGCTGTGGATGCCCCATCCCTGGAGGCATTCAAGGCCAGGCTGGGTGTGGCTCTGGGCAGCCTGGACTGGTGGTTGGCAACCCTGCACATAGCAGGGGGGTTGAAACCGGATGATCATTGTGGTCCTTTTCAACCCAGGCCATTCTGTGATTCTATGAATCTTCTTGGTTTTGTCCTGTTATTTATGTTGCATACAGTGCATCTGTGGACTACTTTACATTTTCAATATGAGCTTTATTATATATGGCTTTTTTCTTAATAAATAACTAAAGGCAAATTTGTGATTGAAAATCGAAAAAAAAAAATCATTTGTTTAAAACTACACAATTTCAGTGGTTTTGTTTTGTAATAAAACTCAAAAGAAAAAAATAATGCCTATTTCAGAATGTAGATGTTAGCAAGCGTTATATTCAGTATCTTTTCTACTCAGCTGTATCGCAGTGACAGTGACAGCTCAACTCTGCCAAGGAAATCACCGTTTGTCCGGAATACGTTGGAGAGACGTACTCTTCGGTATAAGCAGGTATGGCTGGGAAATAAGTGTTCACTGAAGTTGCTGCAACAATGGCACTTTTACACCTAAGCTTTAGCTGTTTTACATATATATTCTGATATTTTTGGCAAATATGTAAGTCTTCTGTAATGTAATCAATAGTGTTTCTGTTTGTTTTGGTTGTTTGTTTTGTTTTAATCCGATAAGTAGACATAGGGAAGTGAAATATTATTGTGAGCAATTGTTGAGGAAAAGACAAGGTGTGACAGACATAAACTTGTTTAACTGGCACTAGATTTGTATTGATTTAGATGTAAACTTTGTTAAATTTCTAAAATCTTGTTTATGGTACAGAATGCAGGCCCACAGAAGCGTGTGTGAATGATGGGAAAACATCCTGCTCCCCTGCCATGCAGCCTAGCAAACAGTAGTGTTTGAGGCCCAGCAGTAGTGAGGTTTCAGGAACAAAGAGGATCTGGACAGGCTTAAAAGGCAGGCCCATAAGAACTCAATGAATTCTAACAAGGCCAAGTGCAGGGTAGTCCCACATACATGTTCAGACTGGGAGAAGTACTCCTTGAGAGCAGCACTGCAGAGAAGGACTTGGGAGTTCTGATGGGTGAAATGTTGATGTGAGCCAACAGTATGCGTTTGAAGCCTGGAAAGCCAGTTGTATCCTGGGCTGCATCAAAGGAAGAATGATCAGCAGGGATTAGAGCTGAATGTCCCGTTCCACTCTGTTCTCATGAGGCCCCATCTGCATCTTGTATTGTATCTTAAGGCCTGAGGGCCCCAGTATAGGAAGGACGAGGAGCTGTTGGAGCGGGTCCAGGGAAGAGCCACAGGGATGCTCAGAAGGCTGTGAAGAAGGCTATTCTGTGATGAAAGGCTGATGGAGCTGGACTTGAGAAGGCTCCAGGAAGACCTCATTGTGGCCTTCCTATACTTGAAAGGAGCTTATAAGCAAGGAGGATGTTTGTGGGTTGTTTTTGTTTGTTTGGTTTTTTTATGTAATCTGATAGTGATAGGTCAAGGGGGAATGGTTTTAAACTAAAATAGGGGAGATTTCAATTAGACGTTAGGAGGAAATTCTCTACTCAGAAGGCTGGTAAGGCACTGGAACGGGTAACCCAGTGAGATTGTGGATGCTACATCCCTGGAGGCCCTCAAAGCCAGTTTGGATGGGGCCCTGGGCAACCTGAGCTGGTGGGAGACAACTCTGCCCGTGGCAGGGGTTGGGGCTGGGTAGACTTAAAGGTCCCTTCCAACCCAAACTATTCTATGATTCTAATAGCTTAAGTTCTTCTTTCTCCACCCACCATGCAGAGCAAGCAGGTATAGAAGGGAGTGTAGGAAGTTAATATGATGTTGATAAATGGCTTACAGTTTAGCCTGGTAAGCAAATACTGATTTCTTGCTGGTGTATGTGTGTAGATGACTGTGCCTTCTATTTTGATTCAGAATGTATTTTAAAGCTAATATTGAGTAAATTCCTTTGAGGTGAATCTATTGCTCAGTATGTTGTTTTTTAGCATCATTATTCAGTTATGAGTTTTTCATATTGTATGCCTTTGCTTATTTTCATTTCATAAGAGTTTAGTTTATAAATTGAAATTAGTTAAATATTTATTAGCTGAAAGTAGACTTTAAAGGAATGTAGTAAAGGGTATTAATGAAAAAAGTTGTATATTGTACAGAAAAAAACACTTACAGCTAATTAACATTTCACTGTGGGGTATAAATAATCTCTCCAAATCTTTGCATCAAGAAAAACTTCGTGTAAAATACATACATAAAGTGTAATGCACTATGTACCTAAAAATATACCAGAGCACCATATTGAGAATAACGTACTGTACATTGTATTTGAATCCTGATAACTCAGCAGTCCTGCAGATCATCTTTGGCTGAGCTTATGGCAAGGACATCATTAGACCTGGAGCTGGATCTCCAGGCATCCAGAACTAGACAGAGACAGCTGAACGAGGAGATATGTGTCTTAAGGGAGCTGAGACAGCGTCTGGAAGATGCCCAGCTCAGAGGGCAGACAGACCTGCCCCATTGGGTCCTTCGGGATGAGCGATTCCGAAATTTGTTGAAGGAAGCGGAGAGGCAGGTAAGCTAACATGAAGTAGCATTCAACATGTTTAGAAACATTTCATTGCAAAAGTTCTTGATTGTAAGAACTTCTTTAAAGAACCTGTTGATTTATTTATTCACTTATTACAGAAATTCAAGTAATTTATGTTGCCTGTATCTTCTTGAAGTTACCACGGTGAAAATGATGGCATTGATTGTTACCCTACTGTGTATTTGTTGGAAGGCGCTTACTGGAGATTGTCACTTTCTTTTAGATATTTTGTGGCTGGAACTTTAGCAGTTTCATTACTGAAAGAAATTTTTGCTCATTTGCTATTTCACTTTTTTTTGGAAGTATTTGAAATGTTCCTTAAGTATTTTTCCTCTTCTTGGGGAGAGAAAGTAAATGCGAGAAGCGGCAAAACAGAACAACCAGCCGTTGGTTATCAGAAGCAGGGTGAGCCTACCTTCATTCTGAGGCCTTACTTGAGAGAGCAATATGCAATAGATTTTTTAAATTTAATCCTTTGTGAAGAAAACTAAGAAATTAAATAGTACTGTTAGTCTCTTGCATTTATGGTTCTTAGGTGTTGAACCATTTCAGACAATGTAGTGGTGTGGTTTTACTGTGGTGACTGGAAACAATCCACCATGTTAACCTAACTATTTTTCTGTTTTATTTATTCAGGTTGTAATTATTAGCATTATATTCTTTGCCTCATTTTCAGACACGACAGACCAAATTTGAACATCACCAGGAGCAAGCAGCTGAAAAGATGCTAAAGAAAGCATCAAAAGAAATATACCAGTTGCGTGGGAAAAACCAGAAGGAGCCTATTCAGGTGCAGACTTTTAGGTGAGTGATAATGTGCACTGAAATAACATAACAACAGTTCATTACAGAAGTTAAAGCTCTCTAAAGCAGTTAGCTCAAATTTTGCGTGTCTTGAATATAGCCAGTAATTTCTAGCCACGTGGTGATTTGAACGCTTGAAGTTTCCTATGAATTACTTGTAGTGCAAAGAGGTGAAGTTAAGGTAAAATTACAGTGTTAGAGCTCTACAACATGTGAGGAAAGAAGTCCTCGAGTGTGTACAGCATACCTTGGGTGATTCTTTCAATTTAGCCTAGCCGCTGTTAAGTTGAAATGATTTCTCAGCTCTTCAGTTCTGTCATGTAGGCCTGAACAGTTTGCTTAGTGTCGCGCATGTACATTACTACATTATTAGAGACGCTGCCTCTCTGAAAATTGCTCAGTAATCTTCCAGCTTTCTCTTAAGCCTTTTATTTGGGCTTTGGTTCCTGTTTTATCTGTGTTCATGTAGCATGCGTCCTCTCTTAGATTTAGTTTACGTACGGGTGTCATTATAAACAGTGTGCGCTTCGCAGGAAGAATTTAGCATTAATTGTTATAAATATTTTTAGGGTAGGCATGGGGGGAAGATCAGCAGCAATTTTATATGATACTGCTTTAAACAGTGTTCTGATTGCTTAGAATTCGTTTGTGAGGAATACTTATGTAGAAACCTTGTCCATTCTCTAATATTGGAAGGGGAAAGGTCTTCCTCGCAGATGTTAGCCCTCAGTTCAGAGTGTGAGAAATAAGAAATAATAAGAAAAGGAGTAAAGAAATGGTTATTGCAAGGGGTCGGGAAAAGCAGGACGTACCTCTGACTTCTTTTCATCTTTTTTGATCGCAGAGAGAAGATAGCATTTTTTACAAGACCAAGGATTAACATACCTCCTCTGCCAGCTGATGATGTATGACGTGTTGCATTGTACACATGAAGTATTTATCGCTTTTATTTTAATGAAGTTATTAGATTAGCCAAGTTTCTTTTAAAAAAACAAACAAACAAACAAGACAAAAGTGCAAAAGCTAATATACACGTTTTGTAAAAAATAAAAAAAGGAAAAAAAGTAAAAGTAAACAAAAACATATATATAAATATATACATATATATATTTTATAATAGCGACTGCAACAAGGCTTGGTTTTTCCTTGTTGTGAAACTGACATCTCTGAAGACAACTTATTTTATAAAAGATCGACTATCCTGTTAAGAGCGTGTACAGTTTTTATGCTGTTTTATTTGACTTAAAGGCTGGAAGACAGAAACAAAGTGAGTTCAGGCAAATTCACTGTAGTGTAATTTATTTATAGTGCCTTTTTTCCTTGAAGGAAAATACCTACTTTAAGATGTATTTTAAGACTGAAATTTTGTTCTTCAGTATTTGTCATACAGTAGAATGGAACCATTGAGCTGGTTTTGTTTCTGATACCTGAAATGAAAATACTATGTTCTAAAATTGTCACTTTTTTCAGCTTTATTATCTGTAGCTTATTATGTACATTGTATCCTTTAGCACCGTCTGTGTCATAGCAAAATATTATCACCTGCAGTGTGTTTAACACTGATTAGAAGCGACGTTAAACACTGCAGAATTCGTTTGCATGTTCTTACTGTGCACTAATAGAATGTTTTCATTTCGGTTATCTCTAAAATATCTTTATATTCTTAACTAGATGCTCGATTTAAACGGAGGAAGGAAAAGGGTGACAGATCTTTGTTTTGCTGTTTAGGGGAAAGGGAATTAAGAGAGCTCTGTGAGCTAGCTAAAATGCTAAAGGGATATAGCAGTTCCTACAGTATCGAGACTCCGACCTGATTCAGGAAAACGTGTTAATTTCAGAAAGCAGCTGCAGTAAGGAAGAGTGCTTAATCACTCATTCTTTCTAAAGGATATGCTTTGAGGATATGCGAGTTCTTTTGAACAGTGACACTTTCCAGGAAGGAGAAATTCTGGACTATATAATTCAGGAGGATGTAGCTCACTTGATTGCTGGTTGGACGAGCTGAGATCCGGTAAAAATAATTTTACTTGTTCATTGTCATGAAAGACTGTCGCTCTGCATTCCCGAGAATGCCATTTTTGTGTCCTTGCATCCTGCAAGTATGTAAAAGTACTTCTTTACTAAGCTACTATAATAGAGTTTCTCGTATTTTTCTAATTATGCATTACCTACAAAAAAAAGGTGCCCAACACAAGGCTAACATTACAAATTGCTGGAATTGCCTCGAAAGAAGATCATGCTCTCTTTTCATCGAGGGGATGTGCCCGGGTCAAATTGGCTTCAGATTTTTATGCCAGGAAACCAAAGCAACAGCAGTCAGAAGCTAAGCAGACTCATGAAAACCTCTGATCAGTGGGAGTACTTTAAGATATTTTGGAAGCGTTCTTTGTGAGTATCAAGAGCTTATATTCTGTAAGCTTACCAAAGACAAGGAAAACCTGAAAGTGAAGCTGAGTTGCTTCTATTTGCCCAGTCTGAGGCCACAAGTGTTGGATATGGGGAGTTAAATCTCAATTGTTAATCAGCGAGGATGGTTAGCAATGACAGTTAATTTTAAACTAGCACTTCAGAAACTATACAGATTAAAAACAAGTAAATCACTTGTTTTTTTTGTTAGTGTTTTGGGTAAAAAATAAATTGTTAGTGTTCGGGTAAAAGTCTAGGGACAGCGAGCTTTCAAGTGCTTGTTACTTGAAATGATCAGTTGGTCAGAATTTCATGTCTCATGATCAGTGGAGGCCCTTTCTTAGTCATATTTACCATAAGTTACCGTGCAGTGCTTCCAGAAATACTTGCTGTGTGCTAAGAATAGACAACACCGTGTTCTCGTGACAGTGTTTGAATACTGGAAGAGGTTGCCCAGATAGGTTGTGAGGTCTCTGTCCATGGAGGGATGGAGGACTTGATTGGGTATGGTCCAGGGCAGCGTGGTTGCTTTTAGACCCACCTTGTGCAAGGGCTGGGATAGGAACCTTCCTCCCACCCTAAATTGATCTCTGACCATATAACAAAGGGACAATGTCTGGTGGCTTCTCTGTTAGGGGGTTCCGTTGGTGTTTTTAATTAATTAGTGACCGCTGTGAGATGTCATCAGTTTATCTCGTGAGTCTGTGATTCTGACTACTGTAATGAGTTCTGTCTTGATGTGGTAATGAGTTATCATATTCAGTATTCATCTCTCTTGTTTTTGTCACAGTTCTGTATGATTGTGTCATTTTTGTATTATTTGAAAGTATTTCTTCTACAAAATAAAATAATTTGCCATAAACGAATAGAATTTTGTTTAATACCACAGAAGATGACATTGTATCAGGGGTTTGTATTTGCCGCATTTATGATCCTTTCATAAAGACACTGATATTTGCATAACAGTGAATGTTTTCAAATAAAAGAAAGAGGAAATCTGTGAATTCAGAGATTCTAGAGAGGTTACGCTGAAGACCTGAAATGGATACAGAGCATAAAGAATGGCAGACCCTTTTTTCTGTGTGGTTACTGCTCACGATAAGTTGATAGCTGTATCTGAAATTCGTGGTTGAATATTCCAGATTCCTCTACCACACACTGAATTGTCTTTTCTTTTTTTCTAGCAGAATTTCTTACTTGGTAGATTTGTATTTGGAATAAGTTGTCATTGTTATTTCTGTAATATCTTAGTGATATTGTGACCAGTCTCAATCTAGAAACGGCTCAAAAGAATGCACATTAACATTTTTAGGTTGAACTTTACTGCTGCTTTCCACCTTAATATTTGTAGGAAGACCTTTGTTTGTTTGTTTGTTTCTCTCTGCAACCCTGAGCTTCAGGAGCACAGTCAGAATTGAAGTACTGACATATGACACCTTTCTCTGTGCAGTATTTGCAAGGCGTTAAGGGTATGACAGAGTTTAGGTTATTTTTAAAATGGTCTGCTTGAAATAGTCATTTGGAATACCAACTGTCTCGCTACCATCAGGATCAACCACAAAAGCTACAATGGGTATGTCGGTATGGGTCTTCCAATATAAGAATTAAGTCTCATAAATATTTCTTGCTGTGATTCTTGTGAGCGCTCTGCAAAACCTCAAGGTAAGTGCTATATAAACAGAGCAGATGGTTTTTTTTTTAGGAGTTAGATGAACGACGTGTTTTGTGTCTGTTTTCAGCTAGATGCAAAACTAAGATTAGAATTGTGTTTTTAGGGAGGAGGGCATTTTACTGCTTGTTTTGGATCCCACCTCCTTTCTAACAGTAGAGTCGTAGGAATGAGAAGAAGAAAAATATATTTACAGAGGGATTTGAGAAACTGCAAGCTAGCAAAAGCAAGAACTGGTTTGTTTGTTTGTTTGTTTGTTTTCCAAAACAGCATACAAGTACTTATTTCCTGAGACTACTTGATTGACTTACTGTGATTGGAAGAAAATACCAAAGCGTGAAATTGATTTGGTTTTGGAATCTCTCTATGTATCAGTTTAGTGACTCGCTTCCACTTTGGAACATCTCGGTATTCTTGGAAGGTAAAAGCTTCTTGGAAGCGTATCTGGGTTACAGAATGACATTTTCTACAGTGAGTTGGATATTCTGTCCCTATGGCAGCCGGACTATCCAAGTGGAAATAGCATTCAGCAAGAGACTTGGTGAGTTCACTGTAGGAAGATGAAGAAAAATAGGAAGGAAATTTAGGAACATCTTTCAAAGAAGAAAAAAGAGGTTAATACCGTTGTACTCATTTGGTTAGTGCATATAATAGCTATTTTGCGTCTAGGACATGGTATTTATGTTCTGTTATGTGCCTTATGACACAAAAGCTCCCAGGTATGTATGGTTGCATCTGACTTATTCATTGCTGCTTGCTGCTTTCCCTACACTCTCTCATAGCGTGATCAAAGAAAATTACAGTTAAATTATCAAGGAAAAGAATTAAGTGCTAGTGTTTAACTTCCTCCACAGAATTCAACTGGCTTATTAATTTTGATTTAATGGGCACAAATAACAGACTCTGGCAAGAAGTTAGGCCTTTCACTTTTCTCCACTTTCCTGATGTGATTATAGCAGGTCTGCAGCTGTTAACGATGCACGAATAATAGAGAAATGTGGTCTGCGCTGCTATGTAAAGGGCATAATCAAATCTTTTCTAAAGGCATGCTCCTTGCTCCACAAGGCTGTAGGAATTTCAGGTGAAGCAAGTGAAGTGCTTAGGTTTCATAGTGAAATGGAAGATGTGCCTTCTGTTTGGGGAATCCATATCAGAAACAGGGAATTCAGGAACTTCCTCTGGTTCACAGACAAGATCTGGTGGAGCTGTGGAGCTATTCTGAAAAGGTTTTGTGCACCGTGTACCAACTGACTTGCTTTCTTGGGCCGGGCTGTCTGCTTAGAACATCCCCAAGTATATGTCTAAACACACTGGGACAAAAAGACCTTCTGGAACTGTGCTCCTCAGCCTTTGAAGTTAGTGGAAGCCATGCGTGCGCCTTCAGTCACTCATGAGTATTATCATGTGTGCCTGGACAAGGTCTTCCTCTGCCTACCTCTGCACCTGCTTGGTGATACAAAGCACATCCCGGAATGCCCTCAAGCATACAAACAATCTGTGCGGTGTTTGGATAAGGTGAACCAAGCAGTAAGGCGTGTGTCCTGAAATAAGGCATAGCGCTGCATGCGTACAAACATGCGTGAGTGTTTGTACGCTGTCTTGAAGAACAGTAACAACCCTGCACTGCACAGCATGCTCCTTGGGGGGGGTGCAACATTTGTACCATCAGCTTTCAAAACTGTTATTTTGCTATAGAGCCTGAACACATCGCAGGGTATAATAATAGCCGAACAAAATGCAACAAAGCAGTGCTGAGGTGTAATGCACGGTTGAGCAAAATGATGAAAGATAATCGCTGCATTTGAATGAAGCATTTTAGGATGTTCTAATGTTGAAATACTTGATTGATAGGAGGATTTAAGGCCGAAGTTTCGAAGAAGGAAAAAGAGGCTGATGTGGAAGAGAGGATCTTTCAAGCAGCAATGGTTTCACTGATGGAAAAAAAAGGCAGAAGGCTGCAAGTGGGGTGATTTAATGGGTGAACAGGGTGGAGAATCAGGGACTATGCTTCTGGGGTAATTTTGCAAAGTTTGACTATGACCCAACATATGTAGGCAAGTCAATCTGCTAAACTTGAAATGGAGTGTGAGGAGAAGAAAACTTGCAAGTGATGGTGGGATTTGGTTTGTGTGACTTCCAGGCTGCTGTGATTACATATTTCAGAAAAATGAAATAGGATAATTAAAACACCCGGGTGCTGCTGCAGAGTCAAGAGGAATGCATCTGAATTTGTACATTGCCTGTAAATTGCTTTTTCCTCATGAAAAATGTGTTTGTTACTGCTGTTGCAGCAGAATTCATAAACCCTCTGTAAAGAAAAAAACAACCGCTTCTCAGGTGAGGGGGAAAGAAAAGCACCAGCTATTGCGGCGCTCAAGAATAGGTAGGGAGGGATAAAGAAGCTTGCAGTGTAATCCTGCAGGATTACAGCTCGCTCTGTCTCTCTGCCCCGTCTCCTATCAGATATCCTATAGACGGAGGATGCAGTCACATGACTGTTACTGCTTCCTCCCCATGACATCAGTGCTTTGCAGCCATACCACCGAAGAAAGGATGCTTTTAAAATCTTTGGGACTAGGCTGAATGATGTTGAATTGCAGGTAAGCAACATTAATTCTTCAACAAATTAGCGTGCCAGATGCTTGTGCGCTGCCATCCTGGAGCTCTGGCTCTGCGAGGCACAGTTTCTGCTAGAAAAGAAAGCAGAACAGATTCTTTGCGAGCAGAGGGCTTGCAGGTGCAGAGGCTGCTTGCTGCCGTGTGCTGCTCTTCCAGCTGACATCTCCAGCAGAAAGGCTGCCAGCTGGAGCCTTAAAGCTGAGGAAGGCCCTTTGTCCCTGCGTTTCGATATGGCTCCTTCATGTGTCTGCTGAGCTTTATTTGCGGGAGCAGCCATCATCATGCAGCCGTGCAGAGAGAGGAGGGAGCAGCAGTACCGTTTTCGTTGCATTGCCAGTTTTGTGGCTTATTGCTATGGGCTTTTTCTCACCCTAAAGGCTGCCTAAAGGAAGTTGTGGGGAGAGATGTGTCTGAGCTTAAAAAGGAATGAGGATTAACTTGCTTAGGGGGTTAGCAGATGTATTTGGGGAAAGAGGCTTTTCCTTCATTAATTTTTGCTGACATGGTTTGTGAGTACCCAGTCTGACAGGTTTTTTGCATGGTCTGCTGTAGTGTAGGATAGGCATCGTTTGTCATCCAACGTAAACGTGGAAAATAATATTCCAGAAAGGACATAGAGGATGACGAGCAGATTTTCAGCTCTTACACAAGCTGCTCAAAAGGCGGAAATATCCCCACTGAATGGATCTTTCGGAGAGTGGTATTGCTGTGGCAAAGTCCAGAGTCTGTTTTCTTTTCCTACAACGATGCGCTGTGTACAAATATATGAAGACACAAATTTGTAGAGGGTGGCTTTCGTGGCCTTTTTTTTTTTTTTTCCTTCCCAATTCTGGATGTATTTTTAAATATATGTTGTCTTTTTATTTGCATTGCATTATTGTTGTCCTTAATATGAATGGTAAAATGGTAGAAGCAAGAAGCTAAATTCACGTTTGAGTTCATACTAGTCAGAGGAGTGAAACTGTGCTTGTTTATTTTTGCATTAAGAATTCTGATGAAGAAATGTGCGCTCTTGAAGGAGAATGGAGGATGACTCAGCTGCAGCTCCATAGGGCAGGCAGACAGGTGGCACGTCAGTCACAGCGTGCAGAATGTTCTCTTCTTCCTGAAAATCCTCCTCTCCGTTCAAGTAGTTTTTTTTTTGGCCCATCATCGAGAAATACAAAAGTGTGACATGGCTCAGGTCATAGCCAAACACTTGGGGAGATGTTACATCTCTGGTGTTGGTCTGTAGGCTGCACATCCTGGAGAGAGGTACGTTCCGGTCTCAGGTAATGAGGTATGTGGTTGTGTCAGGATTAGAAAATATGGGAAAAAAAAGAAAGAAATATGGAAAACAAAGCAAACAGCGGTAGTAATGAAACACTGGATCCAGTGAAGGCAGCAGTTTTTAGAAAAAGACCTTTTAAATTATTTCTTCGAATAGAATCTTTGCTTTTTCAAGATCTAACCTCAAAAGCAATAGAAATACAAACCTGTCATTTGATGAGGTAGAAGGCTGTATCCTCATGGCACCGATGCTGAATTTCCTCTTTTAACTTCCTCTGAAGCATCGGGAAAAGTGCTGGCTCAACTCTTTCTAGCACTTAGGAGTGCACCAAGCTCTGTTCCTGCTCGCCATGCATGCAGGGACATGGCCCTTTGCCCACATGAAGTGTGCAACCCCCCATCTGCCACACTCCAGTGTCAGAGACAAAGTGTGCTTTTTTCACCAGCCCTGATCGTATTTGAGTGCTGTACGGAAGCTTGTATAAAGCAGTTGTTCATCTGGGCTCCTGATTTGAGTCAAGGCCTTTTTGAGCAATGATGGATATCAGCCTAAACGCATGCTGGGACAACTCTGATATTGAAGGATTCAAGCCTTTTAACAGCTATTTTTTTTTATAAAATGGCAACCCTGGAAATAGTGCTGGTCGGATGGCTGTGCTTGCCCAGGCATGCTGTGGTTCAGTGAGGGGGGCGGGCACTGCTCCATCTGGCTTCTGGCAGTGCCCATCCCCTTGCCAAGGGAGGCAGCAGCCTGGGCCTTCCAAAGCAGGACTGGAGGGGGTCCCAGGGATGGTGTTGAATGGTGTGCCTGGAGCAAACAGACAGGGAAACAGGGACAGACTATAGATGAGGAGTCTTAACAGTCCTCAGCACATATGCATGTGTACACAGAAGGTTCTGGGTTTGCTCAGATTTCTTCCTCCCTGGACCTGAAGAACCAACAATCACATACGACCTGCAGTTGATGCTAACAGAGGAAGGCTGGCAGGTTTCCTGCAGGTTACTGTTCGTAAAGCACTTCTAACATGCTGCTGTCAAACATTATCACAGGGGAGGGGGGGTTTCTCCATCTTGCATGTGGGGGAACTTGGAGGTATGAAGTCACCGTTCTGGAAGCGCACAACTCACTAGCAGCAAACGCTGCCATACAAACCAGTGCTCTCTTAGAAAAACATGGAGCTCCATCTGTGTTGGAGTGACTCACTGCCTCCACTCAGATCATGAGAAGTGACATGGCAGAACACATTAATGGCTTTTCCACTGCAGGTTTACCAGCTTTATTTTAAGCTGAGAGCTTAAAAATGTTTTCAGTGAGAGATATATTTAATTTTTAAGTATGGCTGTTAAATATACCATTTAAGGGGACAGCTTTTAGGAGTAAGAGTGCAGGTCTCTTCTCTCTGAATATGTGTTTTTTTCCTCCTGGAAATCAATTTGTTTCTGTTAACGCTATTGTTTTCTGACTGAAGAAATAAAGGGCAGTGCTGCAAACCAAGCAGACTTCTTGGGACGTCACCCTGTCCCACGCACTGCTAAGGCAGGTTCCCTGCAGTAGGTTGCACAGGAAAGCATCCACGCAGGTTTAGAATATCTCCAGGGAAGGAGGTACTTCAAAAAATCTAGGTATGCTGGGTTGTTGCATGCCTGTAGGGCTCGTGGTGCTGGTGGGATGTCAGCAGAGGGACATTTTTTACTAAAGGTTTTTCAGCTCGGTTTGAGAAATACAGACCACTTATGTTCCATAGCAACGCTTCACTTGTGCCGTTTCCACAGCCCCGACATCAATGCTAGCAACTGCATTTACTGGGCAGACTGTTAAAGCTTGCTGGAAATAACAGAGGGAAGAACACTTAGCAGTATTTTTCTTAACAATGGAGTCCATTTTGAGCGATGCGAGTGCAAACATTCCACTTGACATTTTTGGGAAAGAATTAGGTTCCCTCTCACCCCCTCCCTTCCTGACATAACTCAGCAGCAGAACTAATTTTGCTCAATTTTTCCAAGAAACTTCGAGTGGAATCCAGATACGTGATGTTTCATGCCAAAGGAGCTTGCCCTCCAGAGGGAGACCCACTGTGGGAGGAGCTGGGTTGCGCTGGGTGCACTGACCTCTGGTACTGAGGGTTAGTGCCATGGCCCAGAGGCCTCTCAGGAGATTAAGGGCAGCAGGCCTAGCTCTGCTGTGGCTGCTGCGTCCCCTGCCACAGGGGCAAGGTACCTCAGCTATTTGTTATGGCTCCCACCTGCTGTGGGGCGCATGGGGTGCTCAGGCTTCCAAGCAGGCCGTGCAGCCCCACACCCTGGACCCCAGGCCTTGCATCCCCTGTGCTCCAGGCCGGCTCCCATATTGCTGCTGTGATCGTGCCCTTAGCACGTGCGGTGGCTGAAGGGTGTGTTCAGAGACTGTGGTTCATTCCGGAGGAGACTTGTGCTTCACTTTTCCACCACTTATCCCAAATGTTTCCCCCCTCTGCCTCCCAGGCCCTCTCCCCTATGATCCGCTGCCCTGTGCTTTCTGAGTTTGGCTGCAGCTCCATCGTTTTTTCCACAGAGGTTACTCAGGGTAAAGCCACACATCCAAGATTGACTGTATGCAGCTTGCCCATGCTACCACAGCAGAAAGCTCCTTCACGTGTGGTGACGGGGCCATAGAATAACATGCTGCAGTGTTTTAAAGTTTTGTTCCAGATATGGCAGTCTGCCTGTGTTTGTGCTGCAGGAGATGGCAGGGTTTCACAGTATGGTTTACTCGTATACTGGGACCAAGCCATTAATCCTTGAATTGTAATAAAGGGATTTGTCAATTTTATTATTTTATTATCCATCTTTATTTTCCCAGTTTAACTGCTCTATGCTTTCTTTTTTTTTTTTTTTTTTAATGCCACATTATGTTTCCAGAAAAGCCTGTGACCGAGTTGAGCATTTTCTTATTTTTCAAGGAGTCCTTGCTCTGATCCTAGGCCATGCCTGTGATTTTTAAGCACTGTTGTTAAGGCAGAGGGTCAATAAATGGATCTCCTTGTTCAATCCAAGGCTCCAGATGAATAGCCTTATATCACTCATGGGTACTTTTCAGACTGGAGAAAACTCCTGGTTCAGCCTTCCTCTACTGAAGGCATCTTTCTTGTAAGATGCTGTTGGGTGATGATGGTCTCATAACCATTTACCTCCTTCTGTATCTTGTAGGATGTGCTGTTTCTAGGTCATATTCTTTGTGGCAGGGGATGGAGGTGGAATTACATCTATCCCCCTTGGCATTTTTGATTCCCAACCAAACCAACCTTGTGCTCTCACCGCTCCCCAGAAGGCATATTGTGCCCCTAGTAATCTTGCTATACTTTTCATTCATTTATTTCAAGGCAACTTCATAATGCCTGTGCATGCTGACACCCTGTTCTATCAAGCCTATTTTCTCCTTCCAGGCAGTGCTTGAAGGCCTCTGGTGTGACTGTGATTTGATCTGGGATACCTCTCCTGCAGTGTGGGCCTCAGCCTCATCCCCTTATGGCTCTTTCTGAATGCTGACTTCTCCAGCTCACTCCACTGGTGCAGTAGTGACCTGCTTGCCAGCATGGCACCCAGCGCTCCCGATGAGATGCTTGTGCTCAGCAGGTCACACTGAGCAGTTTGCGGCAAGGAATATGGCTGGCCATGAGGCTGGGGCACCGCGCTTTGTTTCTTTGAGCACTCAGTGCAAGGAACATTCAATAATAAAATCAAGCACAGAGTGGCAATTCATCTATCATTCTGTACGATTGCCAGCTGGTAAAACAGTAAGACTGCACCGTTCATAATCAGATCCTAAGAAAAATAAGTCGTGGAGATTTTCATGTGCCCGGGAAAAGTCACTCCAAACAAATACAGATCAGGGAACTTGCAGCAGGCATTTAGGGTTCTGCGTTCTCCCACTAGCCTCTTGTCACATCCACTCCTTCATGCTACAGTAGAGGAGTCATTGGCAGAGGCGTGCTTTGCTGCTTGCATGGTTGTTTTTCACATAGCAAACTCCACGCTGCTACTTTTACAGAAAACAGCATAAAGATGAAGCTGTATAGGGAAACATTCATCTGCTAGAAATACTGTGAGTGTTGGAGTAGTTCAGTAACTGCGATCTGTTCAAAGTAACTTAAAACTTGTTGGAAATGTGTTTCAAAATGTGCTGTGTGTTGTGTCCAATTGAAACAGAAAACAGGATGAGGAGACCGTAGCACATCTAGTAGCAATAGGCAAGGGCCAGGACTTTTCCTTTGATGACTGTTCAGCTCGTTGTTTCTCATCAGTGTACTTTTCAGCTTCTTTGAACCGTGGGATGTTTTGGACTGTGCTTGCCATGTCAAGTGTATTTCAGATCAAATCAGTCAGTTAATGTAATACCTACAATGTCAGTTCACTGATACGGCTCTTCTGGCTGCGGCTTTTACATTTGCACATGCTGTAGCAGTGCCATAAAGTTTAGAGGTTGTCAGCATTTTTATTATAAATGTAATTTATCGCTTTTCCATAAAACTTATCTCCAAGCTGCTGTATTTCGTACAGCTGATTTGAATCACAAGATGAGTTTACTCACTGTGGGACCTGCAGAAAGAAAGCGTGACCTTGAATATGACAGTACTACTTAGAAAAAAACAGAAGAGACGTACGCTATAGTCTGTATGGTATCTGCTGTGCTCCTGGACATATCTCAGCCCACCAGCAACCTCACCACAGCTTCTGCAGGCTGTATGGGCTAATCCATGCATTGCTTTCTTTATATGGGATGTCTCAGAGATTACTTAAATATTATCTGGCTTTATACCAACATAAAGTCCTACGGACTAATATTTGAACTGTACTTTCGATCCTTGCCTCCATCTCCTCTCATGCAACACTTCACAAGTTTAATGGTTCCAATAGGTTTGTTTCTTCATTCAGCTTTTAGCAAGAATCAGCTTATAGCTGATAAAGCAGAATATTGATTAAAACGTCCAGTTGTAGATATATTAAGCTATTCATTGACAAAGAGCTGAAGAAGGCTCTTCCCATGCTGAATCGCAGGGAATGAAATGGGAAATGTGATTTAAGGTCAATAAAGGCACAATAATGGGGGTAATGACCCTAAGATCCCACAGAATTATGGGCTTCTGCCTCTCATGGAGTACATCTTAGAGTTACAGCAGATTGCTCGGGGAAAATGTTGGATGCATGCCCTAAGCAAAATGAATGCCAGGAACTATTAGGAAAGAGTAGGGAACTAAGCAGGAAACGTTTGCTGCTGCACAGATTGTTTCATCAGCATCTGGAAAAGTAGTTGAAAGGACAGCAACGACATCTGAGACGTGGAACTACAAAGGGACAACATGCGCATCCAAGGGTCACTCAGCAGCATAACAACATTCAACACTTTCCAGTGTGTATAGGCTTTGCTGGAGTGTCCAAATTTCTTAGATATTTGGGTCTTATGAGTGGCTAAGAGTTGCATTTATTACTAATTCTGTATGCAATGATATTGCAATGTTTTCTTTTGCATTAATGAGGCAGGTATGGCTACTTCTGATGTCTCTGTGATCTGTGGACAGAAACTGTTGCTTATAGGGAACAATCTATCATGTCATAATAATATAAATGTCTCAAATACATGAGAGAAGTTGCCTCTGAATAGCATTTCTCTCTCATCAGCTACAAAAGGAATTTAGTTTCTAGAATCCCAGAGCCTAGTGCAGATTTGTGATGCTTGATGAGACAACACGCTTTGTGAGTATTTGTACTTTTGCTGTCATTAGAGTGGATTGCTACTGTGCACCTGGCTACAGTCCATGTTTGGATGACATTCATTTTCCCTTAACGTTTGTGTATTAAATTAAAGTATCCATAATTAAATTGTTAGTGTAAGGCTGTGGTTTTGCTGGCAGGACTGGAAAGATCTCTGCAAGAACCTCTAGAAGACAAGTTAACCCACCCTGATAGAGGCTTTGGAGACTGTTTCAGAAAGGTGAGGTAAATAATTGCCAATAAAGAGAAAGACGGTGGTACTTAAATGGTGCTTAGTGCAAGCACATAAGAAACATGGAATCTCTGTACAGCCCAATTAAAAGTGTTGGAGCCAGAATTGGGTTTTATCTGAATCTGACATTACATCTCCTCATTCAAAAGCATGGCAGCTGGCCTGGAGTTTCAGACAGATAATCATCCATCTAGCTGCAGTTTCTAGATACTGAAATGCTACCTAGAGTTCAGAGTTTGTTTTCTGAGTCTTCCATGGCCCTGCAGTCCCGGAGCATGCTGCACAACACGTATGTCTGGGATAGATTCAGGCTAAGATTGTAATTACCCGCATACTTGTGGTCTGGCCTGGTATTATCCATCACAAAACTGTCATGTGTCGGGCATTGACAGCATACTTAAGAAGCTATTTTTTATGGGATATAACTAACATATTGGGTAACTTTCTTGTAACATTAAGGAGAACTTGCCAACTCTTTCAACACAATAGTTTCCAGACATTTTTTATAAAGCAGCAGGATTGCCTGGGCTCAGGCAAGCCATCTGGACTGCATGTTCCTTACAGGTACTTCTTGGAAGGGAAGAGTAGGTTGAAGGAAAAGATGTGTGCTACAAAATAATAGCACTGTCTGATTCTTTCTCTTAATTCCAGCTTCCTATACCAGCTTCCCATTTCAGTCCCCAGCCATGGTTTACAAGATGCTTTAACCTGAGACCACTTGCAGCTTCAGCTCCCTGGTGTCAGCTGCAGTATCCTACCTTCAGACTCCCATTTTCCTTACTAGTGCAGGAGTGTGCTCTCACCTGCTTTGCTAAGTACTGCCATTTTCAACTGTTACTCCTCTTTTTAACCACTTCCATCTTGTGATTCCTTATTTGTGCTCTGCAGAACCACGTGCTGCACCTGCTCTGCATTTGGCCACCTTCCCCAGGTTGAGACTGCCCTGCTTGATTCTCCTGCAGGCAAACATACTCAGTTTGCACACTTAAAAGGACTGCTACAGAATTAAAATGGTGACCTGCTGTTTGCCCATAAGATAATGTTTTTCTCAGCTGCTTGGGCTGAGCATGTTGGCTGTGTAGTCCCAAAAGTCCTCCTACTTAGTGGAGTGCAAAGAAATAGACACTGGTGGAGCTGAGTATTCCTGCTTGTTACATTCCTGATGTCAATGCTGGGGCAAAAGATTAAATTAAATAAAACAGTTGAAAATGGGTAATGTGTGGAAAAAAGGCAGTAAATAAAGCAGGCTGAGCACAGCAGCAGAGTGCATGGATGTTTGATTTAAAGCTCATCTGCCATGTTTTTTCCTGTTCTAATAATAGAACTGGGAGATTTCCTCACTGCTTCAAAGGTTTAAATTCTGCACGTGAAATCAGTGTCTCCATATCTGAAGGAGGAATGTAGACAGCAGTTTTTAGTGCTGCACTAGCCCCATCTGTAACCTGCAAAAATTACATTGCGTCTGTCAAGGGATTACTGGCTCTGAAGTTTGCATCTGTCACTAGTTTTCTTGTATATTTTCTTGTGTGTGTGTTGTTTTTTTTTCCTTGTGAGGTGACAGTAGCCTAATGCACTGTTGCTCTTTTCCATCATTTTGTTATTATTTTTATGTTTACCTTTTCAGATTGCAAATTGTAGGTACTCCCCAGAAGACCTTATTACCCAGACACCTATTTTAGGATGGGTGACACTATATCACTCTTCAGAGCAACATGTCCTTCTCTGTCTCCAGAGGCAGCCTAGGTAGTTCTTACGGTCTAGACACCAAACTTTCAGATGGATGAAATTAAGATGGTTGAATCCTGTGTTCCTAAAATACTTATTTAAAAGACTCTCTTGCTACTAAAGGTTCCTTATGTTGGGAATGATGTCAGCCTTTTCTGTATCCTGTTGTATTAGTAATTGCTTTGGGACTTGACCCTGTAAAGGAGACGTTCCTTCTTGCGTATAGCCAGATGTTTCTGAGGTCTCCGTGGGAAAGAGGTACGGTAGTTACAAGGTAACTTCATCCTGTGCTGATGAAGATCTTGTAGAATCACTAAGGTTGGAAAAGACCTCTAAGATCACTGAGTCCAATCGTAATCTCATCCCCACCATGCCCACTAACCACATCTTTCAGTGCCACATCCACACATTTCTTGAACACCTCCAGGGATGGTGACTTCACCACCTCTCTGGGCAGCCTGTGCCACTGCATCACCATTCTTTCTGAGAAGAATTTTTCCTAATATTCCATTACCTCCCATCCTATCACTGGAGATTACTTATTACGTGGGAGAAGAGGCAAATGCCCACCTTGCTATAACCTCCTTTCAGGTCACTATAGAGCAATAAGATCTCTGCTGAGCCTCCTCTTCTCCAGACTGAACAATCAATCCCAGTTCTCTCCTCTGCTCCTTGTAAGAATTGTGCTCCAGATCCTTCACAGCTTTGTTGCCCTTCTCTGGACATACTCCAGGGCGTCAATGTCTTTCCTGTAGCGAGGGGCCCAAAACTGAAGACAATACTCAAGGCGTAACCTTGACACTTGGTCCTGTTGTACATCATACAATTGGCTTCAGCCCAGCAATCCAACCAATCCACATCCCCCTGTGGGGCCTTCCTACCCCCAGGCAGATTGACACTTCCTCCCACCTTGGTGTTGTCTGGGAATGTACTGAGACAATCTCCCAATCTCGTTGTACAGATTGTCAGTAAAAATATTAAACAGGACAGGCCCCAGTATTGACCCCTGAGGATCACTGCCCGTGACCTGTTGCCAGCTGGATTGAGCTCCGTTCACTGCCTCTCACTCTGCCTGTCATCCAGCCAGTCTTTTATCCAGTGAAGAGTACAACTGCCCAAGCTATATGTTGCCACATTCTCCAGAGAGGCAGCGTCAACCATACCTACTTCATGTACTATACCTACATGAAATAGGTATATTTTCTGAGGCTTCAGGACAATGGGCGTGGATGGTTCTCTGCTTTCATTTCCGCAGTCTGAAAACCCAGATGAATGATAAACGGTAAATTTTAGTTTATTATCATTTGTCTTCTGAGCTAGTAACTTTGTCTTCTCAGTAACATCACCGCAGGTAGGGCACTTCTTCCAGCATGTGATCAGCATTTAACTTTGCAGAAGAAGCCCAGAGCCATCCTGGGTTTTGGGGCACTATTTGCAAAAAAAAAAGGGGGGTATTTCTGCACTTGGGCACTATACTTTTTTTGTGTTGTCTTTTAAGAGTTTGCCAAGCTCTTAAAGTAGTCTTCGGCAGTATACTTTTCCTAGTGGTAATGCACAGACTTCAGTAAGTGCCCACTAGAATTGCTGAGCCATGTTTTATAGGGTTTGTGGTTTGTGGAGGGATTTTGGAAAACTTGATTCCAACATGTCTGGCAAAGCTGCACGAATTTACTGAAACAACTTGTTTTCCCCTCTATATACAGACCCTAATATGGTTAATGCAGGAGAAATGAATGGTTCTGGCAACCTGATGGATTTTCTGGATGAGCCTTTTCCTGATGTCGGGACTTATGAAGATTTCCACACTATTGACTGGCTGCGGGAGAAATCACGTGACACTGACCGCCATAGGAAGGTAATGGCAGCTGGATTTGGTGTGTCACAGACCCTGAGTTATGGCCATCCCAGTTGCGAGAAAAAGCAGCAGTTTTCCAATGCTCTTAATTCCTACTTTGCAGTATCACTTGAGGAGATCTTATAAAAATATAGGTGTGATATATCTTGAGTTTGTAAGTGTGGAAGCGTTTTCTGCAATTTATAGCAGAGCATCTCTAAAATGTGGTTGGGACTGGAGGGAGTAGAGAGTAGCATTTTTAACCTACTTTTGAGAGGACTGATTTTTTTTGTTTGTTTGTTTAGCCATGGTGCACTAAAATTGTGTTAGCCTGGGTCAAAAACACAATTCTATGTACGTATCGTTTCAGATTACAAGCAAAAGTAAGGAATCCATATGGGAATTCATCAAGAGTTTGCTGGATGCCTGGTCAGGATGGGTTGTAATGCTTCTCATAGGACTACTGGCAGGTATGTGTGTGCTACATTACTTTTTCCTGGAACCACCTCACCCAGATTTGCCGCAGTACCATTTGTACTCTTTACTTTGTTCTCTGTTCGCTGATTTTTCAAGCTAAAAAAAAGGTTACCTATCTATGCAGTTATCATACTTAATAAAAGCATTCCTGTTGAGTGCTGACTTAAACAAAGCACTATTAATCTGTAGAGGCATTTTCCTTGAAAATTTGTATGTAAGTACTTTACACTCAATTGACTGCTTTCACCTTCTGAGTCTTCAATTCACACAAGCCAGTTTTGTTGTAGATTTTTTTTTTCCTTGTCTTCACTTAACTGCACTCTGTAAGTAGATGTTGTCAGGTGGGGAAAGAAAATGTTGGTCGTGTACAGTCGAGAGGGAGCTTTGTAAATCATTATGTCCACTTGGTTATCTTTTATATATGCATGAAGGGAAAATACAGTTTCAAACTCAGTTCTGCATTTGCTCTCAAGCCAGACAGACATTGCATATTTAACAGCCTGTTTGAAGTCAGATGGCAAATTCATTAAGTGCTCAAATTGCTCCTGTCATTTGCATGCTTTAGCACATCTTCCAACTTGTAAAGCTCTACTTCTATTATGAAGTTGAAACAGCTGTCATTTTTTTTTATACTTTTCCAGTGATGTCAGGGTGCTCTTATATGACAGTGCTTGGTAGAACCACGATGCAAAGCTTCACAATTTCCAAGCAGTGTGAATCTCTTTTTTGCTATCTGTCAAGTTAACACATTTATCGTAGCTGTTCAGCTGTGTTAGAAGTGCTGGGGAAGGTCTTGAGAAAGCATTGCTGAAGCGGCATTTTGGCAAATCGTTCTGCTGTATACATGTTTCCATAGTAGTTTTGATGGGTGAATGAGATGGGAAGAAAGTCCAAGGTTTGTTTCAGTTGCACAGTGAAAGCTCTGGCACCCTCAAGGTTATTGAAACCCAGAACTGATAACCTCCAGTAAAGCTCTGATGCTCATACTTCTATCCTACATACTGAAGGTCAAGGGTAAGCTGGAGCTGAGGTGCATTAACTTTTGCAAACTTCATGATGACGCAGGTGCAGAACAGCACGCTTTACTATAAAGAATAGAGATCAGTCTGTTTTTTAATTGGACAAGGACTTATGAATCAGCATGAGAACAAAAATTATCTGCGTGCTCGTGATCTGGGCTGTAGACTTCGTCTGCTCTTGGAATGATACATGCGCTCTGTACCTGTCAAAGATGGAGCCTTGGCTCAGCTGCACAGCTGTGGGGCAGCTCTTGGGCAGTTGAATCCAGGCATTGTAAGGGGGAAGGACAGGGGATGATGAGGAGGGCGAAAGCAGCAGCAGTAGTATCCAGGGGATGAGGGGACCGTGCCCCTGCCACAACCTTACTGGGGACAAAGGCCAGCAAGGTGGGACTTTTGGGGAAGGGAATGGTAGGAGCCTCCATGCGTTTCCAAAGGCACTTGGAAAAGCTATTCAGGCCCAGGGTTTTAAAGTTAGTTTAAATTTTTCATTCCAGGTGGAGGATGTATAGACCAGGGGACCAAATTCAGTTCCTTTGATGGAAAAATATGGAAATAAACATATGCTATATTGCAGTTTTGCAGTGACATGTCTAGACAGCAATGTTAAGATGTCTAGCTTAACAGTTAAAGAATTGACTTTCTGAGATGCTGAGCAGTCTGCAACTTCCATTAATTTCACTTGAAGTTGCAAAGATTTAGAACTTGGATAAAATCTAGTTCTGGTCACTGGGCTTATGAATCAGTAACTATTGTACTATTATCAAGCAAGCACTGGTCTTTTCCTCTTGTGATTTTCTTCTCTGTAAAATATGTGTAGTAAATCATAGCATTTTTCTCTTTATGTGGATCCCGTGTAGCAAACGGGAGTAGTTCAGCGTATAATTAAGCACACTTTCTTAGAGGCACTGTGGTGCATGGAAGCTTGTGTTAGAGAACTGAATGTTATTTTCCTACTCTGTTATTCACTTGATTAGGGGGAAAATATTCAAAAGCTTCCTTCATTTGCTCCTTCTGCTAGATAGCATTAATATTAAATTGTCTGATTACGGATTATGTGAATTTCAAAGATTGGAATGACAACAGAGAATGATAAATGTCCACCAACAGATGTAAGAGGCACAGCGTTTGGTGCTTATGCTCAAGTGCTGAGGATTCTTTGTGCAATTTCCTGAGAGTTTCAGAAAATTGGAGGAGAATTTCATCATTTCCAAAGAAACTTGGGAAAATGGAAAGAGAGTGCAAGAGAAAGCCAAGGCCTGCAAAAAAAATCACCGTTACAGGCATCACTACTCCTGCGGCCTTTTTTATTGTGGTCTTGTCTGGTATCTGATGAGAAGTAAAGGCCTTAAGATGTGCCAGGAGAGGTTCAGGTTGGATATTAGGAAAAATTCTTCTCAGAAAGAGTGGTGATGCACAGGCTGCCTAGAGAGGTGGTGGAGTCACCGTCCCTGGAGGTGTTCAGGAAATGTGTAGGTGTGGCACTGAGGGACGTGGTTAGTGGGCACGGTGTAATGGGTTGATGGTTGGACTAAATGATCTTAGAGGTCTTTTCCAACCTTAGTGGTTATATGATTTTGTGTATAGTTCTTCATACTCTTCCATTCTATCAAAAATTCTACACTGCTAATGCAGTTGAGTTTGTTGACAGGTATTCTTCGTAAGGCACTGAGAGTATATACTCATGTGTAAAGCCCTGTGGATGTTATTATGTTTTATTCTCTGAATAAAAAACAGGTTGTGCATGCCTGAATTATTTGATGTTCTTCTTCTTATTATTTCTCCTTATTTCGCAGAAATAAAAAGCAGAAACTTTATTTATAGGTCAAATGAACTGACTCCTATGGAAAAAGGGAGCAAGCCCCCCACACCTCCTCCCTTCAGTTGACTGGATACTTAGCAGGAACAAGAAAAAGAAAAGTTTTGAAACTATAAAAACTATCCATTACCTTTTCCAAAATATTTTGATCTCACTGAAATTCACTGACAAAATACACTGGAAAAGCAATGTTTCGCTTGGGGTCACACCACGTGAAATTTACGCGTCTTCTGGCCACTGGATGTCGCTGTAGCTCCGTGTAGTTACTGGGAAAAAGCTTAAATACGGTTTATGTGCACAAATAGAGAGTATGAAGAGTGATTTTAATCTATCTGTTCGGATTGATAATGAATGTACACATCAAGAGTCTGATTCCACTAAGTTCATAAGTCAGAATTTGGCATCCATATTGTTTTTGCACCGACACCATCCTTTTAAAAGGTTGCCGTCTTGGGACCAGAAATGCTAAAGGAAAGCAGCAGAGCCCTCCTCCTGTCCACCTCTGAAATGCACATTGGGGCTTGGGCCCTGCGGCCTAGGCCTTACACACAGCCCTGCTGACCTGTATCAGATGGCATGCCTGCCTGGTACAGGCTGCAGGAACAGGCCCAGAGTTACCTAGGCCTTCCCTCTTTGTCAATTGGCCAGCATGAAAATGGCAGTATTAAAAAAAAAAAAAAAAAAAAAAAAGCTTTAGAAGAGAATGCCAATAGGTCAAACATGTTGGAATGGCCATTTATTTGCAGTTTTCCCACCGTTTCTTCCACTTCTTTGGTATATCCACGAGTTCCAACCTGAGCAATGCTATGATTCTAGGATGCATTGTAGCTTCTTCCCCAGATGATGTATTTTTGCTTTATTATAAACAGATGTATTTACCTCATGTCTTGGTATTTTTTGATGCCACATCTCCTTTTCATGCATTTCCTTCTCCAGGCACGTTAGCTGGAGTGATAGATTTAGCTGTGGATTGGATGACAGACCTGAAGGAAGGTGTCTGCCTGTCTGCATTCTGGTACAGCCACGAGCAGTGCTGCTGGACGTCTAATGAAACGACCTTTGATGACAGAGACAAATGTCCCCAGTGGCAGAAATGGTCTGAACTTCTTGTAAACCAGTCAGAGGTATGGGAGACCTGATTGGTGTGGAGTCAAGGAAGGCCAGGGGATGCCTCTTTTTCATACTTGCCGATGCACTCTCCAGAAAGAGAAAACTTTATGAATAGAAAATGATGTGGGTTTTTTTTTTTTTTTGTTTGGTTGATTGGTGCTGTTGTTTTGTTGCTGTTGTTGCTGTTTATTTTTATAGACATTACCACAAGCAGTGTCTGCACAGTTTAGGATAGGTCCCATTGTTATAATGCCATGTGTGATGGAAACTGGATAATCTCTCTCTCCTTTTTTTTTTTTTTTTTTAATTGTAGTTGTTTTTGATGCAGGTAATAATATTTCAAAGCAGAATGTGTGGAAGTTTTGCATTTTAAGACATCTGTGGTAGCCCTCCTCAGCCCCTTGCGGCAGATGGTACTTTCATGGTATTTTGTTTTCACCTCAGCTATTCAATGTATTGAATAACATCGATTCCTTCAAAACTTCAAATTTTAGGGCAGAACTATTGTACTGAAAAACATCCCCCATTTTTACAGGTGACTTGGAGGCAAAATTGAATATGACATTGGGTAGGTGGAATGGATGTGTCACTGGAAAGAAAGGGCTTATGTGATCTCAAAGTCCTTAGTAGAACATTTTGGTTTGTTTTGGTGATGCAATTTGGGCAATAATAAAGGAAAGAAAATATGTACTTTTATGGCATAAACCTTCTGCAGCCATGCAATTGAAAATAGGTGATGGATACTGATGAATACTGGATGAGAACGTCTGTGAATATGTACAACCCAATTTTTCATACTTCTAATTAACTGTAGTGAAGGTAGTGAGGTGCTTGCTCTTCCTGAACATTCCTGCTACAGGCAGAAATCTCTCTGTACAGCTTGTAGTCCACAATGCCAAACTTCCCTTTGCCAGAAGTTCTCCAGGCTTGCACAGTTCTTCATAAACAGATGGTTCGGATGGGTGTATCTTTGTAACGGTGAAGAAATATTACCGCAGTATAAAGTTGCAGGACTGGGGACAGGGTTGTAATTTAAGTGAACAAAAAATGTGGCAAATCAAAAAAGGGTAGAATGTTACAATTGTTATGGGATTTAGAAATCCTGTGCATGTGTTTGACATGCTGTTACTCTGAGAACCTGGAATATTTAAACAGAGCGTTTCCTTGAGAAAATTTATTGCTTTCACCTGCTGCGCAAGTTTAGCCATCATGACTATTGTATACTGTGGCTTATAAGAAAAGTATCATCTAGGTGAACAATGTAAAATTTAGCTCATTTATATCCAAACTGGGCTTGTGACCTCCTTGTATCATGTCACTGTGGGAAAAAAAAGGGTTATTTCTTAGTTTTAGTCTTATTCTCACAGCAAAGGAGGCTCAAAGATCCATAGCTTTCTGGCTGCCATGACCCAATGGATGCTGCAATATTAATAAGAGGTGTCTAATGCTATTATATACAAATCCATGGCAAAAATCAGTAATGCTCCAACAGAAATGTGGATTTGGCAAGTAAAAATTATGGTCTATTGCAACAGGTTTATGATGTGGGCAAGTTCTACCTGATTCCTGTATCTTTAGAGGACTCTATTATTGGATGTGGCTGTATTGCTTGACTTTGCATTCTACATTTGGGTAGCTGCTCTGTAGAACAGCAAGGCACAGGAGGACTAATTTGGATTAAGTTTTAGACAAAAAGTTCTCAGGGCAAGTTCCCCAAAAGTACTTTATCAGATGTCTCTACCTTTTTTATTTGTGACTGTGACTCTTTCTCATCATAGCCAACTAAATTTGACATTTCGAGGACAAAGATTTAGACCACTTCTTCCTTGTGGTTTTTCTGATTTATGACTGATAAACCCTGTACATATGTTCTCACTGATAATTGTGACATTTCCTATAGCATCTCTTGAAAAATGATTTCATTCTAGTCCTATTAAATGAGCCTAAAGCAATCTTGATGTAAATTGTTATGGAAAACATAATAGTGCATCAGAAACATCCTAGGCTATGCTTTTTTTCCCCTAATCACTGTTTTGTAGGCCAACAGTATTCTTCATCTCTCTGGTTAAGAATTGCTTCCAAAAAGCACGTAAAGAGTGTTATGATACAAGTGAATTTCAAAAACTCAAATTCACTGGAGCTATGGATGTTTAACATTACATAAGATGCTACCCAATTCAGCTAGATCTCTAGCCAACATCTGGTGCCCCAGAGCTTCTCCAGATCCAGCTTGGCCCTAACTTCAACTACACTGGAGCTGAGGGCCCTATATTCTAACACTTCATGTCTATCCAAGCTAGAGGGAAGGACCACATGTCCTCCATGGCTCATTTTACTGGATCTGGACATGGCTTGTAATGCAATCACAGGATGGTTGAGATTGGAAGGGACTTCCGGAGATAATCTGGTCTAGGCCTGCTCAAGCAGAGCCACCTACAGCAGGTTGCCCAGGACTATGCCCAGGCTACTGGATCTCCTGTCATGAAGGTTGCAAGCCAAGGAAGCTTCTGTATATCTTGGACCCACTTCACATCTTCGCAGTCTTAAATCTGTCAGTATTGAACCTTAAGGATGCATATTGCTATAAAGTCCACAGGAGGAAGTCTGCAAGCTACAACATCTCAAGTTGAATCAGAATAGAGTTCTTTGCCTCTGCAAAAATAAGTACTGGCCAGCAGTGGATGGCATCCTGAGGGATGTGTTTTATTTCCAAATTTTAAGTTTGTGAGAATTGTTTTCAATTATGTTCAATTTGTTCCTAATCTGGACTGAAACCAGATCTGAAATGTTGCTAGGTACTTGTAAACTAAAATATTAAGTTTTGCTCTGTTCCACTGCCTGCTTCATCACTATTGCTGCCAGGGTGAGTCCTCAGAGCCAGTGCTGGAAAAGGTGTTAGCAGGATCATCCCCACTGATGAGCTTCTTCAGTCTCTGATTCCAGTATAGATGTTTTCTGGTTCAGTGCATATAGTGAATGAGAAATGACCCATTTGCTATACTGAGTTACTACTGCTTCACTTCCCAAAGGATTTATTATTTTTAGTTATTAGGAACTGCTGCAATTGGATCTATAGAAAAACAGATATCTGGAAAATGTAACAGTAAGAGTTGTCCCAAGGGATAAATCTGAACTGGCCACACAGACTCTTGTGAGGTCTTGCCTCAGTGCAGTAGGTATATGTGTGACTGCAGTAATGAGCTGACTTACTTAGTTTTCATCTGGTTTCTCAGATGTGAAAGAAGCAGAAGTAAGAAGAAATGAAGTTAGTTAGACTGAAGTGAATTTAGAATCAGAACTGCAGCTGTACATCAGTGTTTAGGGACACATTTTTGTGATGGCATTGGTCTTTGGAGTTAATCCAGGTTCGCAGTATCTTGTCCTGGGACAACATATCCAGAGTTTTCTTTGGAGGAAGAGTAAATATTGCCATAGCTGTTTGTAATTGAGAGCACTAGGAGAAAACACTCACGAAGAAACAAGGCTGTCTTCAGCTGCAGCAACATACATCCATGATTACTGTAGACAGATGTCAATCACTGTAAGAGTCAGATCCATGACTACTATGTTCTCAGGGCACTGCAGGATGATATTGTACTGTTTTTATTAGCAGGGCCAACTGCTGATGTCAGCAAGCATAAGAGGAACTTAACAAATTGCCCTTCTTTCAAATATATCCACAAGGGTAAGGGCAGTGGTTTCCTCGCTGTTTTTTCAATTGGATAGAGATCAGGAAAATGAGGCTTAGCAAGGATTCGTGTTGTTAAGGGTTGATTTCTTTCAAATTTGTAAACAGAGACACTTCACAGTGCTAGGGCTTCTTTTTTTTTTTTTATGACTGGAAACTGGGTCTGGCCAACTCGATTAACAGGAGACATAATACAACTCATTAAAGCCTATTTTCCTACTTGATTTACTGCAACGTTGATATCCACGCTGCTGTCCTGCAAGAGCAAAGAAAAGTGCCTTGATGTTCTTCAGCAGCTGGGTTAGCATCCGGTAGGAAGAGTTCACTGGGAGGTGAAGAATTCATACTAGTTCTTGTACTGAGTTTCATCTTGGTTTTTATTCCGTAGTGTCATGTTGCTGGAGATTGCTTGAAAAATAAAGCTCCTTGCATCAGTCCAGTTTCTTCAACTCTGTTGTCTGTGTAGGTGTGGTTTTTGAAATTTATCTAAAAATTATGCTTGTTAAGAGGGAGGAGTAGTTTAAGACAACCTTGAACAACAGTTTTGACTTGGCCATTGAGAATCGTGGAAAACTTGAAGGTCACTGCCGACTGTGCTTTCACTGTGGTCCTGAACAGTCAGCCACAGCTCATGATCGCCACTGTTTCCATTCTGTCAGTAAAGTAAATATGTTTAGTTTGCAGATGGCTTTAATTAATGACTGGAATACTTTTAAAATATGAGGGATATGTGATGTGTGAGAGTGGTGTCTGGCAAGATGCTGTGTTTTCACATGATTTTCAACTCTGTCATAGATGGTATCATATTATTTATGCTTTCACCCTTCCGCTCCATGAGCTGAACTGGCTACTAATATACACAGGGATACAGTTTGGAAAGATCAGCATTTGTATGGAGAGCTGCTCTTTGAATATCCTTTATGTCCCTCACAAAGTGACTGAATGGATTGGGTTAGATTTATATATTAGTATGTTGCTTCTTCATGTGAGTAGTAAATTTTTTTGGGAGTATATGAGGTCCTTTGTCCTTTCTGATACAAAGCAGCAGCTAGCATGTAAATGAAAAGACCAGGCTTCATGCCATCCTCATCTCTAGAAGAAACGCAAGACTTACTGTATTGTATTTGTCTAACCATGTTTGTTACTGTTATTTTTCTAGGGTGCGAGTGCTTACATTCTAAACTATTTTCTGTACATTCTATGGGCTCTGTGTTTTGCTTTCCTGGCAGTCTCCCTGGTTAGGGTGTTTGCTCCCTATGCCTGTGGCTCCGGAATCCCAGAGGTGAGTTTCTCTTTACAGATGAGTATCTAAAAATTAAGCCAAAGAAAAGATCATTTGCTGCCTTTTCTTCTTCCAGAACTGTACTATGAGGTAGAATAGGAACAAACCTCACGTGCCTTCATTCCTTTGTCTAACCTGTGTTCATGGTAACAGTCAGAATTTTTCATAGTAGAAAACGTTCAAATGCCACTGTGACTTGTTAACCTCTGGCAGTGAAGAAGGATGTATATTGAATTAAAAATCGACAGCTCCTTGTCATCAGTTTATAAAGTCCAACTTTTTGTGGCTGAGGCATATATTCAATAAGAGATTATACAGTGTTTTCCTTGGATGAAAGTACTTGGGCTGGTTATAAACAACAGAAATTTTTAGGTTATACTTTAAGCAAGAGCAAACTAAAGAAAAGGAAGAGGATAACAAACTAAGATTGCCTGAGTAACTGGAGATTTGAGATGCTTGTCATTTGAGGTGTCTGAAAAATGCCTGGCTGCAAATTGCGTCCTTATACACAATGTCATGCTGCTATGAATTATGACAGCCAGAATCTCTGATCAGTTTTAATATTTTGCACATTGAGCTTAAGTCCATATGTAGTTGTTGAAACAGAGACCCCTGAATTTAAAGTACTGTAACTACTCACGATTTTTGAAATCAGAGCAGTCTTTCATTAAAAGTGCTATAAAACCATGGAGATTATTACTTAAGAATATGTCCAAAAAAGCCAACAGTTTAAATTTTAGAAATCTTTGCATACTTTCTGTTGTAGAATCATAGAATGGGTTTTGTTGGAAGGGACCTCAAGGATCATCAAGCTCCAAACCCCTGCTGCATGCGGGGCCACCAGCCTCCATATCTAATACTAGACCAGGCTAGTTCTTTACTTGTAGGAGAAGCAGGAAAATATTCCATAGCCAATCAGGCAATTCCATAGCCTGCAAATAATTTGAAACGTTTAAATAATTTCCGTGTTTCAAAGTAGTCACATGTTTGTTATGTATTTGATACATCTCTAGGTAGTTTTAAAAGTCTTCATAATTAAATGTAGTTTATAGAAAATAAATTTCAGAACCATTTATGCCATTCAAAATCAGTTTTACTTGATACCTATATTTGATGGCAAGAAATGCTCTTAATTGTATTTCTTGTTAAGATGAATCCACCAAAACCACTGTTATTTAAGCACTCTCAGTCTTAACTACTTTTTTTAAAGCATAGTCCATAAAGTAGAGATTTGACTTGCTGTGACAACTCCTTATTCTTGTTCCCACTTGCTAGAAATGCTAAAAGTGGTCTGCTGCTAAAAGTGGACATGGCTTTCCAATCCCCAGTCATTGTTTTTGTGTGGGGAAACGCATGTGAAAGTGACACTCAGCTGTAGACTGTTACCAGGGCTGGTTTCCAAACCTAAATCCCCCTGCAGTCTCTGTTTAATGCATGTGTGTTGTGCTCTGTCCTAGCCACTTACCTGCCAAATTAAGGGGGAATGTGTGAAAATAAGATCTTTTGGGCTTTCTAATTTCATAATACTGGTATGTTTTTGTGTCATGGCCATTCCAAATATTCACAACGTTTTATTTCTTGTTTTAACTGGAAATGGCTTGTGATTGTTTATTTGCTTCCCCCCCCTCCCCCGCTTTGTTAAAGTTCAATCTAGTTTAACTCTAATCTTGTAAACGAAGATGATATGTAAGAGTTTCATGTTTTTCCTGATCTCTGTGAGACTCCTTATTGACTCAGGGCACCGCCCATAGTAACAGTAACAGTTCCCCCCGTTCAGATATCATTGTGGGATAGCTGCCCTACCTTGGGTTTCTTTCCCTCCATCACCGTCTTTTCCCAAGCAGTCTGTGATTTTAAACTCTGCTGAGGTTTTAACTCAATTTGCAAGTTCATAGTAGAAAAGGTTTCTTCAGATCTTCAATATGTTCTTCCTGCTTTCCAGATAAAAACCATCTTGAGTGGGTTCATTATTAGGGGCTACCTGGGAAAGTGGACACTTTTGATTAAAACAGTCACCTTGGTTCTGGTGGTATCTTCAGGCCTCAGCCTTGGGAAAGAAGGGCCCTTAGTCCATGTGGCCTGTTGCTGCGGAAACTTCTTCAGCAGCCTTTTCTCAAAGTACAGCAAGAATGAAGGAAAAAGAAGAGAGGTGAGGTTGGCTCAAATCATCCTTTATTTCCCTTTCCAGATACTCATGTGTTTCAAAGGACTTACGCTTTGTACATTACTGTTTGCTCTGTAGGTTCTTTCAGCTGCAGCAGCTGCAGGCGTTTCTGTTGCCTTTGGGGCTCCAATTGGAGGTGTACTTTTTAGCTTGGAAGAGGTGAGAGCTGGCAATTCATTTCTTTCAATAAATATATATCTTCTTTTGATGCCTTTTTCTAAGATTCATATTTATTTTTCAAATATTTATATGCTTATTTTTCTTGTAAAGCAAAAATAAACTTTGATTTTTAGTAATAAGATTTAGCCAGGTATTTTAGCATAATTCAGATAAGAGAAGCTCACTGGCTTTCTGGAAACACGTGAAATTATTCAGTCTGTAAATGTGTCACTGTGCTGAGCTTTCTATGGCTTTAAGGCAACTGCTGCATGGGCAGACCTATGAAGCATCTGTCTTACCTTCTTTAAACTTTGAATTTAGATTTATTGTTTTTTTCATTGATTGCTGCTCCACATCCAAACCTCAAAATGCCCTTTCTAATGCCTTTGTGAACACGTTCTGGCTGCCGTAACATCCAGTGTTCCTAGTACAGTCAGATGCAAAGTCACAGAAGAAACAAACTGCAGCAGCCTACTGTACTCAGGTGAATAACTAAAGCCAGCAACCTCTGACATGCTCAATGAAGTGTTTGCTTGTCTCTGGTTTTAGGTCAGCTATTACTTTCCCCTGAAAACCCTCTGGAGGTCATTTTTTGCTGCTCTTGTGGCTGCCTTCACACTGAGATCCATCAATCCCTTTGGAAATAGCCGACTGGTCCTTTTTTATGTGGAGTACCATACCCCCTGGTACATGGCTGAGCTCTTCCCCTTCATTCTTCTTGGCGTCTTTGGTGGCCTCTGGGGGACCCTCTTTATCCGCTGCAACATTGCCTGGTGTAGGAGGCGAAAAACCACCAGGCTTGGGAAATACCCGGTCCTAGAAGTTATTGTGATAACAGCTATCACTGCCATCATTGCCTACCCCAACCCGTACACTCGGAGGAGCACCAGTGAGCTGATCTCAGAGCTCTTCAACGACTGTGGTGCTCTGGAGTCCTCCCAGCTCTGCGACTACATCAATGACCCAAACATGACCCGGCCAGTGGATGACATTCCTGACAGACCTGCTGGCCCTGGAGTCTACACTGCCATGTGGCAGCTCGCCTTGGCTTTGGTGTTTAAAATTGTTATCACAATATTCACTTTCGGCATGAAGGTAAACGGGACTGGTGCAGAACTCACTAAGGTGCTTCTCATTTAGTGCTGAATCTGTCTATATATCCCAAGGCACAAATGGGTTAGAGTCAGCAGCGCAAGTCTGTATTGTGTGGTTTGGGCGCCTCTGACTTACCTTCAGCCATGTGTGGGCCATTGTGATGCCTAGTGGTCCACTGGCCTGCCAAAACCATGCATTTCTGCACCTTTTAATTAATTTTAGTTTTATTAAGTGAAAAAGATATCTGGAAGGATATTTAAATTGACTGACTGCTGCAAAGGAGCAAATTCAGCTTGATTCCCACTGTAGCTGTCTTTCAGCTCTGTCAGAGATATAGACTGTTAACACTGTTGTTTGTCTTGTTGGATTATTGTTTTAATGTGCCTCAAGCTAACTATGCTCAGGGAAGCAATAGTTTTCAGTTTACAGATTTACACATTTAAAACCTAACAAAGATTTAAAAGTAGGTGAAAACTTCTGTCTTTGAATCTTTTTAAGCACTTTAGCCTGGAAGAAAGAGGGAGTGGGAGGACTGATAGATGTATAATTTGATTATTCTAGACTCACAGCTTTTTCTTCCAATTCTTCTCCTCCCCATAAATGGGTGATGAAAGATCCAAGAACAATTTATCCAAGCTTTCAATATATACAAAGCTCACTGTAGAGAGTTCTGTGAATCTGAGCGCTGGAGCCTGTATAAAAACATATCTGTCTGTCTACATCTCCCGTTATCTGAGCATGTAATTCCAGATCTGATTGCAGCTGATGATATGAAGTTATTCTGAGCTTGAACTGGAGAACTATGCTCTAGAAGGCCAGTTTCAAAAACAATTTTTTTTTTTTAATTTTATTTTTCTTTCATGATTTCTCCAGTTGGGATACCTTGATGACAAGAGCAATGGAGTGGTGCTCAGGTTGGTCAGAATGGGTGACTAAGCCCAGATGATTTCTTGAGCAGGGAGAATGAGTGCGAGCTTAGGAGTGCTTGGATATTAAAGATATCCAAAGGGGATACAGGGGAAGGACTTGAAAAGAGATGCCCTTCACAATAGAGTGTGATTTGTGCTGGGGCTAGGAGCCAGTTTTTGCTATACTTGGTCATTAGCTAAAACTTCTACGTTTGGTTCTTTATTTGGGATGCAATTCTTAATTTGATATATTAAAAAATTGTTAGTAGCAACTGAGTTTCAACTATTCTGAAGAAGAACAGATAAAATGGCCATATCCAGCAAATTTAGAAGGCTCAATTTGACTTTATCGGGAAAATTAACAGTATATAGGGGGAGAGATAGTTCCTGCATCTGGACAATGCCAAGATTGTTGGTTTAGCTCTCCTAGGAAGCTCAAGGTGTAATTTCAGAATTATGAAAAAACATAGAAAAATCTTTCTTAAAAAAACCCAAACTTGATGCTTGTGGGCTCTTTGCAATCGTTCTGAGTTCCCTTCTCCTCCAGGAAATTTATCTCCAATTTGACTTCTGAGAAAAAATTCACTTACGTGAAGAAAAATGGCCTGTTGTTTTTGTTGTAGTTTGTGCGTTTGCTTTTTTTGTTTGTTTGTTTGGTTTGTTTGGTTTGGTTTGGTTTCAGTATTGTTTTTTTTAATGATCTGTGACTTTTCTGTTTAGCAGACAAGAAGGAAATGATTCATAGATCTTCCAGGAAAATTTATAGCAATCTGAGATGAAGAAATATCTGCCTCTGAGTACTCAGCCTCCTCTCCTTAAATTTTTGTTCTATTTGACATTTAATTTAAAATCTGGTTTGATTTAGCCTGAAAGACTAGTAACAAATCTGTAAAATATTTCATGTGATAGAGGTTGAACTCAAGATGTTATTTTCAGTTAAGCTTATTCTTGAGCCCTGGACAGAGACATCATCAGCTCCTGATGAGGAAGCAATAAAGGAAAAACCAGGAATATCTTGACTTTAAAAACAGACAATGACTCAAAGCCACCATTTAACTGTCAGATTCAGTGTGATGCAGCAGGAAGAGTTCTGAATGGCTTCTAAAATGCATATGAATTATATAAAGCTATTAATATTCATGCAGCCATGCAAAGTCACTGTAGAAACCTATGGGAAAACATGAGGAACGTCGCTATAAGCTGCCAAGAAAACTATGACCTTCTGATCTAGCTTTTAATGAAGACAATGGGTTTTCTTATTGCCAAAAATAAATAATTAATTGCTTGATTTATAATTTCATTACTGATCATTTTTGTCGGTGCTCTAATGCTTCTGTATTTTATTCAAGATTCCTTCAGGTCTTTTCATTCCCAGTATGGCTGTTGGAGCCATGGCTGGCAGGATGGTTGGAATTGGAGTAGAGCAGCTGGCCTATCACCATCATGACTGGTTCATCTTCAGGAACTGGTGCAGACCTGGGGCAGACTGCGTCACTCCAGGACTTTATGCTATGGTGGGAGCGGCAGCTTGCTTGGGTACAGTACATACCGATCATTATGTGTGGGTAACACCAATATTTGGGAACCTACAAATTGCTTAAGTGGGTATTGTGTTTGTCTGATTACATTAAATTGCTAAGATTCGTTGGACTTTACAGGAATGACCTGTTAACTAGTAATGCTAGGTCACTGAACCATACCTCGCATATTAAATTTCTAGTCATAAATCTAACAGGAATGTTGAAGAATTCCATCTGAATGCATTTTTGTCCTGTCATGCCTTTCCCTTTCTGTATATGCAAGGTTTACCTCCTTTTGTTATCATTGTTGATAGAATCATTAGATGATGAAATAACAGTGGGGAAGATACACTCAGAGAAGAGCTGGGGACATTTCAGTTTCAGAGTGTCCAGTTAAAGAAATAGGATTGTTTGTGTGATCATCTACTGAGGAAGTGAAGGTGGGATTTGCTTGTCTAAATTTACTGTCTGTAATGTAGATACTGACACCTGAGATGCATTGATACCCTTCACAGTCCATACATTAAAAATGAGATACTGCAAAGTTCAGTCTCATCCGGCAGTAGACATCAGGTGAATTTATCCTTCAAGGTGACTGTTCTCTCCGGAGGCTATAAAAGCAATCTGGATGACTGCTACAGCAATGCAGACGTGTAACAGCAGCTAGGATGAATCTTACTCTCAGCAAGCATAAAGCACTTTCTCTTATTCATAAATGATCTTAATGTTCATAAAAGAAATAACACAAATTTTTCTGTGATGTTCCAGTTGATTCTCTGGCCAACTGTCACTTCCTCTTTAAAAAGTTCAAATCAAGGTGCAGTGCTTTTAGTAGTATGCTGAAACATACAATGGCATGGTCAGCACTTATTCTTACGGCCAGTGTTCTGTCTTTCTTATTGAGGGAAAGGCTGTAAGAAACAAAGGAAGCATTAAATGATCCTTACAGTGGTATCTCCTCTCAGCTTCTCAGACTCAGTCATTAAGACATTCCTGAGACGAAAGTTATATCCAGATCGTTGTGTTAAATAATCAAAAACTTAATTTTTGTGTATGTTATAGAATAAAAACATTGTTTAATGACCTGTTTGCTGATTCCTCTCATCTAAAATGATGTTGTATTGTGAGGACTAAAAATAGCAGATTTATTACGTTTACCTTTTGAACAGAGGCAAAGAAACATTACCTAATAATTCAGAGATACATACACACTTGTCTGCAGATACATGATTATTTTTATCCTTTAATGTAAACTGAAGGAGTAAGAAGTTTGCTTATAAAATGAAGAGACTAAACTGAAAAATATAACTACAACCCTACGTAGAGCTGCATGCCTAAATGGCCTGAAACCAAGTTGTCTCGGTTCAAACTGTGTGTCAAGCTACTGTAATGTAGCTTGCAGTGGCCCTAAACGGTCCATACATAGAATTTTGTAACTGTGACATACTTAAAGGTAATGCTTCAATTTCTTTTCAGCGTGAATGCTATAGGTAACCCAAAGTGAAGGCCAGCTGTCAAAGCTCCCAGAGCTGTAATCTTGCCTGTCTCAGCCATGGAATTTTGCTGATTCTTGGAGTTATTTTCGAGAGTGAACAGCAGGATTCAGTGTTGGTTTCCCAAGTATCCAGTCTAGCTGAAGATTTTGCGTGCCTTCTGGATTGATAACTCAGTCTTGTAGCATTAATTCTTTGCTTTTCCAAGTTTACATCTTTGTCTTGAGCAAGTTTGCTCGATCTTTTTGATGAAAATTGCAGCAGATGAAAAATTTCTTTCTTCAGTTAGATAAGCCCCCCAGTACTTCATAAAGTATAAGGGCAAAGTATTCAGCGTGAATAGTTTTGTAACTTTTAGACTGCAAGACACAAAAAGACAAATTAGTTGCTTAGTAGGTATGCTTAAGGAGAACTGAGGACATGTGACTGCTTTCTTTGTTGCCAGGTGGTGTTACTCGAATGACGGTCTCTTTGGTGGTGATCATGTTTGAGCTAACTGGAGGCCTGGAGTATATTGTACCTCTTATGGCTGCAGCTGTCACAAGCAAGTGGGTGGCAGACGCCTTTGGGAAAGAAGGGATCTATGAAGCTCACATTCATCTGAACGGTTACCCATTTCTAGACGTGAAGGATGAATTCACCCACCGAACTCTGGCAACAGACGTCATGAGACCAAGGCGTGGTGAAGCTCCTCTTTCTGTTCTGACACAGGACAGCATGACTGTGGAGGATGTTGAGACATTAATCAAGGAAACTGACTACAATGGCTTCCCAGTTGTGGTCTCGAAAGACTCGGAGCGACTTATTGGATTTGCACAAAGACGAGAGCTCATTCTT
Source organism: Alectoris magna (assembly GCA_030625065.1). Lineage (NCBI taxonomy): Eukaryota > Metazoa > Chordata > Aves > Galliformes > Phasianidae > Alectoris > Alectoris magna. The sequence goes on from CM060560.1 coordinate 72,011,396, forward strand.
GCAATAAGTGAGTAGAGAGTATCAGTATATGTGTAAATTTGATTTTGATAGTGTGGGATGTTAACTGTGTTATTCACGGTTCTGTTAAGTGGAAGAATCTGAAAAGAAGAGTCAGGCTCACAACTATACTTCTTCTTTCACAACATTATGCCTTGCAGAATGCATCCTCAGTTTGAACTAGCATTGGTACCACCATACAATGACATGTCACACTGTATAGAGATACACTTTCAAGTAAGAAGCCTCAGCTTTCTCTTGCTTGACAAATTGTGCATCTGCAGTGTGGTGGCTGAGGGGATACACTGGAGAAGTACTCCGATTCCCTCACGTAACTGACCTCTTGGATGAAGGCAATAACTATTGAGTCCTGCAGAAAATGCTGGTTCACATACAGCTCTCTGCCTCATGATCTACTTCCACACCATTTCTTTCTTACACTGTGGAGCACTAAGCAACCTCTAGAAATGTCCGGTCCTTGTAGAGTGAACAACAATACCACTTCGAAGTGCTCCAAAGCACCTCCAAGAGGATTGCATCCCTTTGTAGGTCCTTGTTGAGCAGGTAGGCAGGTCAGGGGAACTTAGGTGGTCAGTCACCCTCTGAGAATATACATGTCCATTTTATATGACTTCTGCTTTACAGTGTTTGAAACCCTAAAGCTCTTCTTACATTTGGCCAGCTTCTTATACATTGCACAAAAGGCAGAGTCTTGAACACAATTCAGGTGACCTGTATAACGTATTTTCCCCAGTGTGGAGTTGGAAGAGCAATACAGTTAACACAGGCTGTGAACTGTGAACCCCTGAATATGAGAGGCCATTTCACATTTGGGAGAATTAATTCACTCTCTGAGAAAAGAGTGTTCTGCACAGATTACTTCGTAAAGTCATTGTCAATCATTTGTCTTGCTCCTTCTGCTAATCTGTATCTGTTTTTCTTACCCACTGATTGCAAAAATCATCTGTTCATCTGTTTCACCTTTAATCTAAATTCTTCATCCAGTGAGACTGCACACAAAGTCCGCCATTTTTATGATACCACTGAATTTGCTCAAAAGTACCACATCATTCACATATCTCTAGAGAGATGTTCGACTTTCAGGAATGAAGTCATGGCTTTGGTTAATCACTGTTGTCCAGAGTCATTGCTGCCTTGGGAGCAGCAAAGTGGTAACTAAAGTACTTGTGCCTGTTGTTTTGGGTGCGTGTTCAGGAAGGAAATACCTAGCTGTCAAGGGTTTTTATCAAAGGGTGGGAGTTAATTTTGATTAATGTTACCTCTTACCACAGATCATATATCAAAGAACTATGCAGCATGTTCACACTTGAAATTAGATGTATGAATCAAAACAAGATGAGATAAAGTTAGCATCATTCCTATAAATTGCAATAGGGCTTGTAATATGTGGGGTGAGAAGGTTGAAAATCATATAATATAGTGATATTAGGTTTGAGCCAAAACTGCTCCAGTTCCAGAAATATTACAAGACAAAGATCATTAAAAGGAAGAAAATGCAGCTGGAAAATGTTGGAAACCATTACTGTCTACACATTACAAGTCACAGAAGCAGATTTCTGCACTTTGATTGATGGAAATGACCTCCAAGAATATATACATATGCTTTGAGTATGTCTGATCTGCTGTACCTCTCAAGAACAGAAGCAACTTATATTAATCAAAGATAATAATTCCTACCATTTCCAAGAATTTATACAAAGAAAAAAAAAAAAAGAAGAAGAAAAAATGTAACTCGCTGAGCCAAACACAAGATAGGCTAGTTCTGAGGAGAGAGAAGTTGCTTATCATTTGGAAATCCATCTCAAATATTGTAACCTGTAATGAGGAATAAAAATGAGGTAAACACTACCAAGAAAATAAATCACATCGGTGCTAAGAATTCTTGTAAAGTCATCCTTTAAAGCAGAAGGTTTATATTGATCATGTAAATTCCTAATGTAGTGTAAAGTTCATAGTTTGATCAAAGTATGTATTGAAGCTTTTGACTTTTTGAAAAGGTTCAAATACTTGTTGTTGAGAAAAATGTATCAGACTGATTTCCTTCATATGCTATTTTCTATTAAACAGGAGACTTTCTGCCCTTTTAAAATTCAGGTATATAAACTCTGCTTAAGGAATTAAGTGTAAAACTACATAATTCACCCTGGATCCCAGAGTTGTGCCAGTCTAGAATAACACATATATCTCCTAGATAGTTGGGATGTGAATTAGTCTTTTGCTGCCTTTTTACAACGCTCAGATTTTCTCAGCTCCACTCAGAAATCTGGTAGCAAATATACAGCTCCAAGATGACTGGAACGCCTCTCCTTCAGGCATGTAATGGAAGTTTCTGTTGTGATTCTCACAATGGAGGAAACTACATACAATCGTTCGGATTTGACTGAGACTGATTAGTGATGTTAATGAATGTAACGAGCCCCATTTTTATGTAGGAAAGCATTATCTCAAACAAGTACGCATTTGTAAAAATATCATTTGCTTCAGACTTATCAAGGAAACAATATCTCAAGGAAATTCAAGTTTTTTCCATGACTTCAACTTCCAGTACCTCAGAACATTTAAGACAAAAGTCTACTGCTTTCCAAATAGGGATACATTTCTTCGTTGTTGTTATCAAGCCTGTTTTCAAGCCTGACTCACCCTCTCCCGCTATCTTCCTGTTGCACAGAGAATGCAAGACAGCGTCAAGATGGGGTGGTGAGCAACTCCATTGTGTATTTCACTGAAGATCCTCCAGAACTGCCACCCAATAGTCCCCATCCTCTGAAGCTGCGTCGTATTCTCAACCTGAGCCCTTTCACTGTCACTGACCACACACCGATGGAGACTGTGGTAGATATCTTCCGAAAACTTGGACTCCGACAGTGTCTTGTCACTCGCAGTGGGTGAGTATGCTTCAAGAATCTCAGGAGATTTTCTTTAGCATGAACAAAAACACTCCTTTTCCCATGTAAAGCCAAGTAAAGACAATAACTAATTAATCAGTACCTCTGAGACACTCAGTTGAATGATTTTATTCTATTTTGTGGATGCGAAAACTATGAAAAGTGCATCTGGTATCTCTCCAGGGAAGAAAATATATCAGACTCACAACCAAAATGGCCTTTACCGGGTGTTCACGCCATTCTCCCAAATCTTTAATTGAGTATTGCCCTTTAGATAGGGTAATGATAGGTAAATACAAAGTAAGTTGTTGTGACTCCCACTATAGTTTCATATTCAACAGAAGCAAATCTGGCAAGTCGTATTATTTGCAAACGATGCCTCTTTTCTTAGACATCCAGCCAGATTAGATGCTTATGAAGAAATGAAAGTCCATGAAAAACATGTGGGCAAACATGAAATTAGAAGAGTAAAAAGCTGTGTAGGGTGCACTAGAAATAACATCCCATGGTTCCAGTGGGGTTTCAGTTATTCTTGGAGCACTGTTCATCACATGATCAGGTGATAAGAAGAAACTTTATGGCAAGATAGCAGAAAGAGAGCCATCAATTTCAAATGCGGAAGATTAAAATTAAATCTTCTGCAAAAACACTTTGTTATTTAAATATATGGCATATAATCTGCCAGTGCATTGTGGTCAACCATAAAAATATCAGGACCATTAATTAGGTCTTGATTTGAGGTACTCAGATTTGGAAATTTTGATCTTGATTTCTAGAACTACTTGTGCAATAATTCTAACAATGATAGTTTCAAAACTCAGTGCCTCATTGCTTTCAAGGATTGAAAGTAAAAGCCATGGAATATTGAATGTGAGGAAATTATTTACACTTGGGGCCAGATACTCAATAGGCCTTAATAGATACAATTCATTTAGGATCACATAAATGAGAAATTATCAATCAAATTGAAGTTATTATGATGTCATACAGTGGACATAAAGTCCATACTTTAGCATAATTTATGTACTATTAAACTCCATGCATATCCTGCATAGGTCATTGGTGCCTTGGTTTTGTGTTGCTGACGCTTGCAGCCTGAGGGCAAGGAAATACCTTACTTTGTCGTGTGAAGTGTCAATAATTTTAGCTCCCCACTGAATCATGTTCCCAACAAAGGAGATAACAACCCAAAATATTTTAGTTAACGATCACAGTTGAGGTAGTAAAAATACGTGAAGTGTGAATGTTTTTTATAAAAGATAATCACTGGAAAATGGAGAGTATGGACAGTGTTATATGGAAGCACTAACAAAATGTCTCTGTAGCTGAATAGGAAAACATGGATGATATATGGATGATCATTGACCTTTCCTTTCCTTTTCTCCTCTAGGAGGCTGCTGGGTATCATAACTAAAAAGGATGTATTACGACATATGGCTCAAATGGCAAACCAGGACCCTGAATCTATCATGTTTAACTAGACTGTTAAAGGAATAAGAAAGTAATCCCAAAGGAATCCCTTCTAGATTAACACAGAGTTGTTCAGTGTTTCTTTTTATTTCAAGGGAAAATGTAATGTGTATGAGGAATGGTCTAATACATCTCTGACAGAGGGTGTGGATGCAGGATGGCACATATTTAATGAGGAAGGCAGTTTAGAAGCTCTGAGCAGCTGCAGACATCAAGCTGTGTTTTCTTAATGAGTTTCCTAACAGCTCAATTTGTGCATTGGTGGGTGTAAGTGATGTGGTGCTGAGAGACGAAGAGCCAGGAGCACCAGAGGGATGCATCAACATTCACAGGAACTCAGGAGGCAGGTGTGAAGACTAGCAGACACTGTTTTTGTATAAACTGTTAACAAAGATTTGTGTTCCAAACTAGAGAGTGTGTGAACAACGTCAGTTGTTTTTATTACTGAAAGCCATGGCTATTTATTTGCTATTGATTTATACCATTTTCATGAGGAAAAAAGAAAGTAATATTTTAAAGTCAAAGATTTTGTCACCTTCACTTATTTTGTAAAAGTTAAGTAAATTCAGGACTGAAATTAAAGGAGCAAGAGCACGTTTCAATTCACTTTAAAATATAGTGGCTGCTGCTCTCTGCTTTAGTCCTTTGAATTTTACAGTTTATATATCTATACAGTTTATAAGCGTACAGTTCCATATTTCTGTCAATCAGCTTTTCTTTATTAATGTTGAAATGTGACTTATTTCTAAGGAGCATGAGGAAAAACTTCTTTACTGTGAGGGTGATGGAGGACTGGCATAGCTTGCCCACATAGGCTGTGAAGTCTCCTTTCTTTGGAGATATTCAAAACCCACTCGGATGTGATCTTGTGCAATGTGCTTGAGCAGGTGGATTGGAATAGGTGATCTTTAGAGGTCCCTCCCAACCTCAACCATTGTGTGTGTGTGATTTCCTATTTCTCTATGCAATTTTGCGTACAGATACTGTAATACTTAGTATTATGTGGTTCGCTGTGACAATAGAAAAAAGCATGAAAGCCCGTGAAGGAATTTTAAAAGGCACAAAAGGGAGAACAGTATCCAGCTCTCATCAGTGCTGGTGATAAGACTTCACCTGTCACTCCTTGCGTAAAGAGAAATTGTCATTTTTCACAGAAATTTGAAATTCTGCATTGATTCCTGATTCTCCACTTAGTTCCCTTCCTTCACTGGCTTTTCTTGATGCTTGTCTGCACCTGCCAAGAGATCACTTAAGTTAATTTAACAACCACAGACATTTATTCTGTAGCATATTTGTTCTTTATGCTGTATCTGCCAGTCACAGGACTGCAGAATCCTTCTCCACTGCACTGTGGAAAGGATAAGGGATCAAATGGACTGAGGATGCAGTCAACAATAGAAAGGCTTTAATTATTTATCAGCTTGTAGCAAGAAAACGTGATTTAACACCCCCACATAGGGACCTCCCAGCCACTCAGGTAAAAATGTTACATTTTCTTAAACCTTTGCTTTGGTCCTGTATAAGATACATGCAGTCAACACTTTCTGTGTTAATACACTAGCACTTTAGTCATTACTGATTTCAGTAATAGATGACCAAATTCTACTCTCAGTAACACCTAATCCATGCTGTCCAGAGGTTGCTTTGTAAGCTTGAAGATAATGACTGGATGATAATTTAGATGCTCTGAATCTCTATCAGGAGGGCCATCTGACTGCCCAAGTCTCTGAACGAACCATTGATTTAGGCAGCTAAAACCTCTAGTATTTTTGCTCAACATTATACAGATAACAGAAGCTTGAGTCTATTGCACCCAAAAGGTTTTCAAGGACAGAAATGAGAAGAATATGCCAGAAGAACCAGACAAAAGCCATACTATTGAGCCAACTTGAAGGCAGGATCATTGTGTCCCTGAACTGAGACAACTAACCAGGTGCACCCTAAGTCAGATGCCCAAAGTTACAAATTCCTACTCTTATCTACAGCGACCCTGCTTCCTTCTGGCTGGTGTCCTACTGCATTCAGACAAAGTATGGCCCAAATTGTTTAAGAAAAAGAAAGGGGTAGTTTTAATTTGCTAAGTACAGCATTTAACAATAGTGTTTGCAACAGACTGACAAAAATACACGTAGCTCTGACCAAATCCCATAAATAGTGAAGTGTGTATTTTTTTAGTTAACTGAACAGCTGCAGCATGATGTATTATTAAAGGCATATTGTTAAACATAAACCATGGGACTGAGTAACCCTTCTGAAAATAGGAAATGCAACATACATAATGTTGTTGTTTCTTTTGTTTTTCTATGAAGCAGTCATCAGTGAAACTCATAAAAAGGCAGCCAAGTCAACCACAAATCTCATGAAAATTGGATTCCATCGTCTGACGAGGGATTTTAAAATTCATTCTAAAAATCAGTGATTTCCCCAAACTAAACCCAAATGGGGTTTTGTACAAATGTCAGGTTCTGCTCCAAATTACTAGAATCTACACGGACTAACTTCTAACTTCTGGGGGCAATTTCTTTTCTGAAATTAAAACTGAAAGACTGTGTTTTACTTTTCACTTTTATGGCTCCTAACATTAACATATACTTGATGAACGCTTTCTCCATCTCCTTTTATGTTTATATGGGAAGTAAGTACACAGACTCTCCCCACTTGAACACTTCTAAACACCTCTTTTGCTCATAAGACAAGAGAAATAAGTTCATTTATTTGCTATTTGAAATCAAACCCTTTTTGCTTCACATGTGTCAAAAAAAAAAAGGAGGTCTTAAAGAAGATCTCTGTGTTAGCCAGGCAGACTTCAGTCCATGCCCCATTAGAATTTATTCCACAGCAGAGCTAATTCTGAAGAGCACTCATGAGTAAGTATTTGCTAAGAAGCACAGGGATGGTACATCAATGCTGAAAAAATTGTTGTTTCTTGAGAGAAAGATTTTGAGTCAGGTAAGATTAAACTGGTCATGAATGCAAACTCATTTAGGTAAGATAACCCAAATCTATCTGTTTAAACTCAGTCCATGGCTATGCACAGGCCAATTCTCCATGATACCCAGAGGCCTGATCCACTAAAATGAACAGCCAGCCCTGTGATGTTTTCTCAGCTCAACTTACTGCGTTGTATATGAGTAGCCTTAAGGGTTTAAGAACAAGACCCATAAAACCATCATGATGCTTTGTAAGAAACAACAATGGAAAGAACTGTGGCTTTGACTCTAGGATTACCACCCAAACAGAAGACAGGGAAATGGGGGGTTCAGATCTTTTTAAATGAACATACTCCTCTTTACAGCAGGGATTAAAATCTAGTCACCAGAAACAGCTTAGCAATAGCTAACCTCATCTGCTTGGTATTATCAAGGCTGAGTTAGTTAAGGCTAGAAAGGCAAGAAGGCTTTGAAACAGGACAGGCTTTGCTCATCAGAAGACTTCCAGAGATGGTATTTGGCTGTACCTCCTGTTGAAGTTCCTCCACTATACAGTTTTCATTGCTCATATAACTTGAGTGGCTGAATGGGGAACATTCTTAATAGAAATTAATTACATGGTTTTCTCAAAAATAAAAAAGAAAAAAAAAAGAAAAAAAGAAAAGAAAAAGCAGCTCTAATGTAATAATCTTAGGTAATTCCCCATAACAAGCCCACTATTATTCACCATTTTCCATCTGTATCCCCAAATATGTCTCAGAAGCCACTGAATAGACTCCAAGAGGTACTGACCTCAGCCTTAAGTATTTGAATTGATACAATTCAAAATAATAGAGTCACATAGCCTGATGAATCTGAAACTGATGCAGCCTGTGAAATCCTTACGTTCAAACAGTTGGACTTCAATAATGTCAAACTAAACAAGAGAGCAAAAACCTTTGAATGATGCAAATTCAGTGTTGTACCTTTGTTTTGCATGAACTGTGTTCAGTTATATTCAGCTTCTGATGTGTACATGAAGCAACCTGTACCAGAAAGTTTATTATTAAAACGCAGGACATGGATGGCTTTAGCCATATCCTTTGGCTGTCACAGTGACACTAATTATTACTTCTTATGCTTTGATGAAACAGAGAAAGAATGTTTAAGAATTACAGAAGACCCATTGATTCCGTGTTGGAATGATAATACAGTTATGAATATTGTTTTGTTGTTGTATTTTTTTTTTTTATTATGGTAGAAAACAGTATATATGTTGCACCTTATCAAAAACAATGTTTGGAATCTATTTTTTAAATAAAACTGATGATTTACAGGACCGGGAATGTTGCTTGAATGTATTAATGATTGGAGAATTGTACCTCTTAATGGCTCTGTACAATTTTGATGTTTTCCTTTCCCACCAGTAAAAATAACTCAAGTCTGATGGATAATACAGGATATCTAATTCAGTTTTGGGTTACCTAGAATGAAGTTGAGAGTCAGGAAGTCCAAATTTGGTAGCATGAAACCACCCTTGAAACTTTGTCAGAGGAGAACTTTTGTCTAGTAGCAAAGAATACTGGATTCATCTGATTACTGTACTAACAAGTAGGCAAATACAAGCAAGTAGAAAGGTGCTATGGCTTTATGTAAACGAGACAAGGATAAATAACTTATCCCCAAAAGTATTCGAGATTTCAAGATATGCTCCATGGAACAAATTTGCTAAGACTGACATTTCAGCAATATCCTCATTGAAGATAAAGTACTTACTTTAGAAACTGGTGCTGGAGTACCGGGGCCCACAGCTTGTTCCATGGATTGCTGTAGCCCTAACATGGCCCAAGAAGCCCACACCAAAAAGTTGGGAGGCAACAGGCTTGCAGCAGCTTAAACAAGCAGTAATAGTTCCTTTAGTTTGTAGTTGGTCATGAGGGATTGAGCCTTAGACCTGTTTGTCATCACTTCTGATGGCAGAGCCAGGAAACGGAAGAGAAAATGTTGAGAGGAACACGGTGCCGCCCTGTTATGGCTATGCATCCTGGCCTAGGTGCTCATTTTCACTAAACCAAATGGCCGATTGCCATCCATGTGCCTTTTTGCTCCTTCAGGAGCCCCCTCCTTCCTATTTATTTGCTGCAAAGAAGCATTATTCCCTATGCTGTCCTGTTCCTCTGCTCCAGCTCTAAATGCAATCTTGCTTCCAGTTCCTCCCCACTGTGGTAGCTCAGCCCTCCAGACGCTGTCCTGCAGACTGCACCCCACACAAAGATGTTGCACCTGTCGTTGATGCACACGGGATTCTGTATTGGTCCCTGCTGGAGGACGTGACAAATCTGGTAGCGTTATTCACAGTGGTATCCTGCACTGAGTTTTTGGATTGGTTTTTGGCTTGATATCTTAATGCAATACCAAAATGGCGAGCTTTTCAGAGAAACAGTTGCTGTATTTGTACAGCTCAATCTACACATATTCACTGTCTCAAGTGGTGAATCCACAAAGAATGCAAATAGGCTGGGAAGTGGCTGTGGCAACTGTATTCCTGAAGCACCGACTGGCTCTTAGGCAGAATTTGACAGGAAATACAGACCTGTAGCTGCAGATTTAGTCAGCAGCTCTGCATCCCTTCTTTCATCTTGCTTGCATTCTGAGCATAATTAATGTGCTCAGTTTGAGCGTATTACAAGCACAGCTTGAGCACAGTTAATGATTTCAACCCATGCTATCTTCAAAATGATCTTCTATAGTCAGGGTCAAAACAGTCTCAGTATTCCTACGGATACAGTGTCACCCATCTTCTTTAGCTGTGTTTCATCTGAGAACGGATTCTGCAGCCTGAACAAACAGTGCTCAGCTCCCTGTGGACATTTGTAAAGACCCTGCAGTCCATCTCTGCCTTGCACAGCTCTTGCAGCAATGTCTGCTTGGGCCGGCACTCATTCTGAAGCTGATTGATTAATGCAGCAGGATTCAGTAATGGGTGCAGGAAAAGTATCCACAAACATAATAAATGTGCAAATTGTTTAGGAAGCAAGACAGTCAACAATTTTAGCTATGGAACGTAGATTTTTATTGAGCAGAATGAGATGCAGTGAGGCCAAGTGCAGGGTGCTGCACTTGGGTTGGGGCAATCCCAGGTATTTATACACATTGGGGGAAGATCTCCTTGAGAGCAGCCCTGCGGAGAAGGACTTGAGGGTCCTGGTGGATGAGAAGCTGGACATGAACCAGCAGTGTGCACTTCTTGCAGTCCAGAAGGCCAACTGTGTTCTGGGCTGCATTAAAAAGACAAGTGGCCAGCAGGGAGAGGGAGGTGATTGTCCCCCTCTACTCAGCTCTTGTGAGGCACCATCTGGAGTACTGTGTCCAGGCCTGGGGCCCCCAGTACAGGAAGGACTTGGAGCTCTTGGGGCAGGTCCAGAGGAGGGCCACTAAGATGATCAGAGGGCTGGAGCACCTCTCCTATGAGGAAAGGTTGAGGGAGCTGGGCTTGTTTAGCTTGGAGAAGAGAAGGCTCCGGGGAGACCTCATTGTGGCCTTCCAGTACTTGAAGGGAGTGTTTAAACAGGAGGGGGAACGGCTGTTTATGAGTGTGGATAGTGATAGGACAAGGGGGAACGGTTTTAAACTGAGACAGGGGAGGTTTAGGTTAGATATTAGGAGGAAGTTTTTCACTCAGAGGGTGGTGACGCACTGGAACAGGTTGCCCAAGGAGGTTGTGGATGCCCCATCCCTGGAAGCATTCAAGGCCAGGCTGGATGTGGCTCTGGGCAGCCTGGTCTGGTGGTTGGCGACCCTGCACATAGCAGAAGATCTTTGTGGTCCTTTTCAATCCAGGCCATGCTATGATTCTATGATTCTTTGTTGTCTCAAAGTTACGTCCACAATGGTGTCTAACTCTCAAAAGTACCATCCCTTGTGCTACACTTGCTAGCTGCATCACTAGGAAGGAGTAATATGGAAAATAAAGCTAAATCATAGGTATTCTATCCACCTCTGTTACAGTTTTATACTAAAAGAAATTTTTTTCACCTCTTTCTTTGAAGTAAGATCTTTCTTTTAACAGTTGTTAGTGAGGACTGTGACAGTGCTGTACAGCTTGATGTGGCATGCTTCTAGGCTGTCCCATCAAACACTGAGCATGTTGCCTTTGACAAAGGCAGTAGAAAGGAGTGCCTGGGATAACTGTGCCATGGGAAAAGACCATTTCAAATAATTAAAGTGACATGCATAGAGAAAAACATAACACTATCAATCATCTCTTTTAAAGTTTGCCACCAAGTGCCATGGAAAGATATTTTCACGCTATGAAGCCCTAAGATTTATAAACTATGCTGAATTTGACATCATTACAAAATTCGCATTTTGCCTGTGACGAATTTCCCTCACCTAACACCCATATTAAATCACCACGAGACACCAAAATCTCTGAATAAATTAGAGGGAATAGCCAGATTCTTGAAGTCTTCCAGACTGCTTAAAGAAACCTCTAAGCTCTGCTGCACTTCAGAGATGAGAGAGAGGACATACATACATACATAAATTCTACCAAACCTAATTACGGTCCCAGTCAGCACTAGGTTCATGAAAACCAAAGTACAAGAAGTGTCATCTCCAGACCTTACCTTTTTCACAGTAGACTCGTGATCAGAGATTCTTGTGTTCTGCTAGGGCTGGGATGCAGTTAGCATCTTAGGTAAATGCGCTGATTCCCATCAAACTGACTCTTCTGGGTATTGAGTGGCAACTGACCTTAGGCCAGCACAGCTCACCCTTTTCTAACTGCTACTCTGATTGGGTTTTTGGCAAGTTATGAGCAGCATTGTCCTTAGGCTTCTTCTCAAGATGTCTCAGATGATGGACGCTCTGAGTGACTCTGAGATGCAGACTCTGTATCATGATTTATTTAATAGGAAGCTCAGGCTCCTGCTTAGGATCTCATAATCACTAGACTGAGGTCAGCCACATTTTCAGTCATTGCATACTTACAGTAAGGATACAAGCATAGAATAGACAGTGTCTGAGTTTGCCTCTTTAAAATTACTCACTTCTTAAGGTCTCTGTATATATTGTATCTGGACTTCTAAACAATTGGTTCACAGTTTTAGATTCCAGAAAGTATCTTTCTGGTACTGAATACCCAAATGGCCAGATGACTGAAAAAAAATTCTAGCAGATCAAGCCCAAGAGCAAAATGTCTAACTAACTTCCATTGGTTACTGACCAGAATTATTTAAACTTCGTCTATGCTATCACTGTTTGAGATCAGTCATCATTTCAATTGTTGCAGTAATTCATGATTTTTAATAATCTCCCTGCTTTTAATCACCTGTTTTGTGTATATTATACATACGTATTCAAGTGGTACTACAACTGGAAGTACAACAGAAGTACATACTGTTTGGCTGAAGGTTTCCATGTTACAGATATTCAACGTTTAATCTGAATTATGTTTTGGCCTCGGCTCAACTTTTAAGGAGTGCTCCCACAAAGCACTAGTCACAGAAGCACAAGGAATAAGTCATAATCTGTGCTGTACCTCTCCTTTCCAAGCCGGGGGGAACACACATGAAATCATTCCCTTTCTCTCTGCCAAGTTGGTTTTGGGCAACAGAAATCCCTGTACTTTCAACAGCTACAGCAACTCGAGTTTAGTAAAGCTCAACATGCCAGACTGCTGCCTTCCAGATACAAAGGCACCATTCCAAGCGTAACAGTTCTTTCTCTCTAAGGATAACCAGGTATGGAAGGTAACACTCTCATCTCCCTCCTCCTTGTCTTACTTCCCTGATATGCTCTGGACGCTGCTGCCTTTCCCCTCATTCAGCCTCAAGTTCCAGTCCACACTGTCTCTCTGCTGCTGCAGCTTTTCTTGCTTTTTTTTTTTTTTTTTTTTTTTTTAGTTATTATAGAAAAGCCCAAGCCTCAAACAAATCAACATATTTGCTACATTTGCTCTTTCTGTTGAAGTGGAGCTGCTGCCCAGTCAGAACACAAATTGGCAAGGAGGAAAGTCATTAACTGAGCGCTATTCTAGTTGCCAGCATTATTTCCATAGAATAAACATTCAGTGCTGGTGAAATGTAAAAGACAATCTGTCAAGGGATCAGGACTGATTTACCCATCTGATGGCCTGGTATCTACTGACCACAGTGCCTGATTCCTTCTCAAGTTTCAGGGCTATGGAGGGAGAGGGGGAATTATTTGCCTTGCCATGATCCCTTTTTCTCAGATGGTCCCATTCATGATGATATTTTGAGTTGAACAGTCTCTGCCTCTCTTAAAGAAGCTGAAAAATTCTCAGTGAAAATAACCAAGGCTGAAGAGAAAATGGCTTCTTAGCAGTGGATATATTATCTAATTGGATGGAGAAGCAAGGGCAGAACCCCAGGCTCTTGCCTGCCAAGGTACTGCCAATACCACTGAGACATTTGTGTTAGGGAGGTGGGTCTGTGTGTGCAGGGAAACAAAGGAACTGTGAGAGGAGGCTGGTGTAAGTAAGTACCAAAAACAAATGTTTTGAGATCTGGCTGGAAATTCAGCCCAGAATGAGACCTGTGCTGAGGGCGAGGTTTTCTGCACATCCACCCTCCATATTTCTAGTGGGCAGCTCCACACTGAGATCAGCTTCTGCTGTTGCTGTTGCACAGATTTACGTAAGACATAATATAGGAAGCATGAGGTCGTCATATCAGCCTGCTAACAGTATTTTCTTCACTATAAAAACTGTCAGCAGCTGTGACAGACACAGCAGGAGTGAGGGGCAAGACTAAAATTCCCTGCTAGGGCAAGGGGGGACGCTGCCTGCTGTCTGATGGCCAGAACCTCTCTTGTGGATCATGCAACACGGCTCCAACTCTTTCCACTCCTGTGCCTAATGCCTCCATCCTGTATGCTCCTTCAGCAGCGTGCATATGTATTCATGCACTTGGTTCCTGCCACAAAGTCCTAGCAAAGCCTCGTTGCACCATTCCCTTTCCCTCACACCGCTGGCACACCAGCCCCATGTGCACATCACCAGAATCTTGTCTTGATCCAATGCAACTTTCAGCAGAAATCAGAGCAGCCAGGCCTGATGCTGCCACCACCTCCTCCCATTTCTAGCGTCCTGGCTCTTTAGAGCTCTGGGAACAGAGGACCCTCCTGGCTGAGAAGCCTCTCCATTCAGCTGAACTCAGAAGGTCTCACCAGCCATTTCAATCTGTCCTGTTCAGCTTTCTAAGTGACCACATTGCCCTACACAGCCAAAACAGGAATCACACTTACTTACTTAGCTTATTTTCCTACAGATGCATGGAACCTGCCTTTTCAGGGCAACAGGAAACCAAATCCATCGTTTCAACTACCACAGCCCCACCGTACCCTGTCATAGACTCATAGAATGGTTTGTGTAGGAAGGGACCTTTAAGATCACATAGTTCCAATTCCTGCTATAGGCAGGGACACCTCCCACTGGACCATGTTGCTCAAAGCCCCATCTAGCCTGGCCTTGAATGCTTCCAGGGAAGAGCATCCATAAACTCTCTGGGCAACCTGTTCCAGTGTCTCACCATCCTCACAGTAAAGAATTTCTTCCTGAAATCTAGTCTAAATCCATCCTTTTCCAGTTTAAAACCATTTACCCTTGTCCTGTTGCTACCAGCCCTCATATAAAGAAGTTCCTCCCCAGCACCAAAACTGCCCCACAGTCCTCTTCACGTCCAGATTTCCTACGAGGCCAAAAAGATGATTTTACCTACTGTAAGGGCATTCAAGTACCCAAGGGCTCAAGAGAGACCAACATCCCTACCTGTGTGAGGAGGAACTCCCTGTGGTGCACTCCTGGCTGGTGAAAGACATTTTGGGCACCTCAATAAACACTCCCCGGATCCTTTGCTGCAGAGCTGGTCACCCTGCGGGGTGTTTGGGAAGTCACTGAGCCACGTTGGGGATCTTGATTAACGAGTGCCCGGGTGATGAGCCCGGGTTTCAGTTACCGGGGCGGCCGGAGGCTGCAGAGGCCCGCCAGGCGGCACTCATAGCTTCGGTTTGGGCGCGCTGCATCGGGCTCGCACTGACAAAGGCTGTGTGGTTGCTGCTGTTGACTTCTGCTTCCTGTAGAGCAAGCTGTGCTGTTGTTCGCTCTCGATTTGCGATTGCTCTCATGAATTTTCCTAGGTGTGCCAATTAAGAGCTAATACATACATAAGTATAGTTTTTATCCTGGTGTACTGCTATCTCCAGTGGGAAAGGGGAGAGGAAAGCAAGCAAGCAAGCAATCTTTCCTTTGTTTGCATGATTTGGCAGGGCTCAGGCATGCCTGTCTGCTTTGGCTTCTTAAGCCACATATCACATCTGTAAAAACACAGTGGCAAAAGGAGGAAAAAATAATCTGCAATGCTTTCCTGGTGGTTTCTGTGAGGCTTTCATGTAACCAATACGTTTTCATCAATTATGCATTTAGGTCACAGGAAGAGCTGGAAGAAGGAATTCCTTTGCCATTTCAAAGTTGCTGTCAGGAAGAAAATATAGCTGAGCTGATGGAGCTAGATGCAATGCAGTGTTGTACCTCTGATCTTTTCTCTCTTCACTTTTTTTTTTATTTTTTATTTTTTATTTTAAACCATAATTTCTATTTGCACAAGCATTTTCCATGGCACAGCAAAATTAGAGGCCCTTAGAGCATGGAAGTCTCCTATATTGTAACGGCAGTTCTAAAACGTATGTAAATACTACTAGGGAATTGAATAAAAGGCCTTCCTTGCAAAGCATCTCATCAATTCTGGAAAACAGCATAGGCTCCTTGGTAGGCAGCATTTCCACATGTAACCCCTAGGCTTCCACGTAATTTGCAACCCCAAGTTAGGTGCTTAAATACCCTTCTAAAATTATAATGAGAATTAAATGCTAAGGAATGGGTTTCACTGCAGCCAGCACACAGAATAAAAGTCAATACTAGGTACTGAGAAACACCATAGAAGACCTTAAAATATTTCCCCTTCCCTATATTTGGGCTCACAGGAGCCCTGCGTCCCTTCAGACCATATGCCTGAGCTAATTCTTACAGTAAAGATTACTTGTACACCCTCGTTAAAGATTCTGAGAACTTGTGGAAATGCTTCTGGTGCTGCTGTCTGAATCTCATGTACACTTCGAGCAATGAGCAGGAAGCAGCCTATGAGGGCTCTGTGCTTTTTGTTTATTCCCCTCCAGCAAAACTTACATGGGAGAGGGAGCAGGGGAAGAGAGGTCTCAGGAGAAGGAAGCTCTGCATTCCCACCCCTTCTTCCAACTTCTGTGTTTTACTTAATTTTTTTGTATATGTAAAACCTATTACCAGTCTCAGGAGCAAGGACAGAGCTGTAGTCTCCCATCTCTGATGTCAAAGCAATTAGGCTAGAGAATCATGTTTCCCTTTGTGTACTGCCAAAATCATGCATTCCTGTGGGCCAGCTTCAGCAGAGAATGAGAAGAGAGCTTTATTCTTTGCTCTTTCCTATCCCAAATGTAAGGGTTTTGCCTTAAGAGTCTGTGGCTGCTGCTGGTATTGCCAGGCTGAGGAGGGTCTTTCTTTCAGCTAGCTGCTGCTCTTCTGAGGCACTGCTTCTTCCTTGGGTCATGTACCTGAGTGTAAGAAGTTTGTGAAATTCAGCAACACTGGGGCACCAGCTCACGCTGGGAAGAAGTGAGAGGCCTTATCAGTCCCTAAATGTCCCTCCTAGCCAAGCTAACCTGCTGGTACTCAGTTCTCCCATGTGCTTGAGCACATTTCTAAAAAGCTTAAGAGGTTATGGTAACACAAAGTACACTTCTTATTTAGAGATTTCTAGCTGACTCTGAATAAAAAGTTTCATTTTTATTTTTACAGTAGGGGTAATGAAGCACTGGAAAAGAAAAAGGTTACCCAGAGAGATGGTGGATGCCCTGTCCCTGGAGACATTCAGGGTCAGGCTGGAATGGTCTCTGAGCAACCTGCTCTAGCTGTAGGTGTCCCCATTCATTGCAGAGTAGTTGGACTAGATGACCTCTAAAGGTCCCATCTCAAACGATTCTATGAAGGCAGATCCAGAGTGGGAGACAACACATCTCATTGCTTGTGCTAGCCAGCCAGCATGCTCATAACTCTTGTCTCCTTCCTTGGAGGGTGAAGAGAAGACTAACAGAAGGTACCCTACCTACAGAGATGGAATTCCTGGGGGCTGGGATTATCATCTTGGCATAGCACATATGACCGTATATGAGGTTGTTAGGCTGTGTCCAGCAATGAGTGCATTGATTCTGAGGAATCAGAAACATCGTGAAGATTTTTTTGAAATTCCTGTGAAATTATTAGGGACAAAAATTACAAAACAGATACCTGGACAGAAGTAACTCTCTTTAGAGTCTGAAATAAGGAGTTTAATCCAGAGCAAGT
This sequence comes from Alectoris magna, assembly GCA_030625065.1. Classification (NCBI taxonomy): domain Eukaryota; kingdom Metazoa; phylum Chordata; class Aves; order Galliformes; family Phasianidae; genus Alectoris; species Alectoris magna. The sequence continues at coordinate 72,029,074 of CM060560.1, forward strand.
TTTATTCTCTTGGTTTTGATTTGGAGGTAGAAGAGCTAAGAGCTCCTTCAAAGGTCAAATTTAGCATACTTGTACTATATATACACACTATCACTTAGGATATTTGATTTGTTTCCTGAAATATTCTTCCTAGTAAGCAGAAAAATCTCCTAACTAGCTTAAAAGAAAGAATGTTAAATTCTGCTTTAATTAAGGTTACACATGCAAAAGTTAGCAGTTTGCTAATGTTTATGAAATAAATCTGTCCTGTGAGACACGGCTTTGGAGGCAGGGCTCTTTCATGCCTTCCTCTCGGAGGTGCCCTACTTTCAATGGAATACTTGAATATTCATCTTGCAGGATGAGAGTGACTTTATGGAGCAACCTGTAGGACTTTTTCCTAAGGACTGTAGTTCTGCTGTTCATTAGATTTCTCTAGTAAATCATTAATTATTTAGTCAACGTTGACCAGTTAGTTAGAGTAGAAGAAATTAAAGCTCCCTTGATATCATCTGTAAGTCCTGGTATTCTCCTGAGGATGACTCCTAAATCACCAGGCTGCTGCCTAGCATTAAAAAAAACCAACACAAAACAAAGCAAAACAAAAAACCCCCAAAACCTAACAAAAAAGGCATTTCCCAGAGTAAAAGTCTTCATTTCCTTTACTTTTCTTGCAAATACAATGAAGTGGATCATGTGAAATGAAATAAAATCTTTTTGTGACATTTTTGTGAGGAAAAAGCATTCAGAAATATTGCAGTCTCCCTCCACCTGAGATCTTAGTTTTATTGCTTAGGCAAAAGCATCAGTCATTTCTACAGCCGCTCTTAACCCCTTGTGAGCTCTTGGAAACAGATCTTCCTATTACTTCCAAGGGTCTACCTCACTAAATTTAATTAAATTAAATGTCCTTTGTAAGAGTAAGTACTAAACCATCCATTGTTTCGATGAGCCTGTGCTTTACCAGCCTGTGTCTGAAAGATAAGAAAAATCAGGGTTAAAAATGCTCACTGACAGATTTTGCAGCAGCGAAAGTATTAACTCTGCTCTTGCAGTGGGTGTCTAATTTGAATAGTTCTGTTTTACTTCGCTCTAAGCTGAGTTAACTTCTTATTTTCCAGCATTGCTATCAGCTAGAAATTACCTTTCACCCTAGAACTGTATTTTTTCTGTTTCCATATAATAGTATATATATTGAAGTGTGTTAAGAGCTTTTAAGCCATAGACTGGCAGGTGCTATGTAAATATTTATCTCTGTTATGATTGCTTAAAGCAGACTGCTCAGAGGTATTAAAGAGAAAAGAAAATTAAGTAGCCCCACCTTCTGCCCTTGGTTTTCGGATCTATTTAATAATCGATTCAGTGAGAGAAATCCCTCATAGAAAGAAAAGATCCAAGCACAAAACACGGATAATTTTAATCCACATTAAACTCCCAGATTTACAGTCACAGTTGATTCAATTTTGAAATGGCCTACTAAGCAGTTTATCCTGGAAAAAATGTAACTGAAAGGTTTCATAATAAAAGCTTCCAAATTTTCATTTTTGCAATAATTCTGGATTTTTTTCTGGCTTTCATTGAATCATTGCAGTGGTGTTTGTTTAGAATACTCAGTCTGATGGGATGGTGGAAATAGGGAGGATATCTCTGGTGGAAAAGACTGCGGCACTTAACAGAATGGAGATTTATTGGGTAGTTCTGCTGCTCTTGTTCAATGACAACTAAGGTTTACTGTCTTAGGAAAGAAAAAAAAAAAAAGAAAGAAAGAAGAAAAAAGAAAGATGCCAGATGCCTTATATTATAAACTCGAGTGTTTCTTCCTGACCAGGATGCTTTTCCCATTAGAGTTCGGTCCCACTCTCCATTTGAGGTTTGTTTCCTGTTCCTTTTCATTTCACCTTAGCTTTTCATACAATGACATCCAAATAGAAAGAGACAGTTATTACCATGGCTTTCACTCTAAAACTAGACTTCCTGGCTTTTATGGCTCATAATCAATCCCATAATGTCCTGCAATTTCTATGTATGAGTGGCAAGAAGTAAAAAGGAGTTCATTTTGCCTGTATGCAAACAGGCCAACTTTAACACATTAGTAGCAGCAACTAATCACCCACAACATTTCCTAATGTTTATGGTGCTGGCAGACAGCTGTTTTCATTCCGATATGATGGTTTCTTTGCGGACACTGCTGCCAGCAGTGTCTCAACCACTTTACTACTGCTCCATGCCTGTACAGCCCCTTTCTGCTTTAGGCACACAAAAGCAAACCAGGCTGCCAACAAATACTAAGGAGACAGACATGCTGTTCCTACAGACATCGGCTGTACCAAAGGGAAATTTTAGTTACCTACACCCATAATAAAAGAAAATGAAGACAGGTAGGCATACATTTCAAGTCCCCCATCCCAAGAGTTTCCCGGGAAACATTTTGTTTTCTGTTTTTACTTCTGTTTTTTTTTTTTTTTTTTCTTTCTTTTAAATCTTGGCCAACTAAGGGGTAAAAAGGCATCATTTATGATATAGCCATTTTAAAAGAAAGTTATCTACATTGTCTGAAAGTTAACCAAAGTCACTGAACATACACAAATCCCCAATGCGCTCTAGAGGTAGAAAAGTTCGCATCTTGCCTGAATAATCACCGATAACAGTATTTAACAGGTCTTTAATACTTAATTAGCGTGCAGTTTAGGAGAAAATACACCCATTCTTTTCATCTCTGCAATGCTGGCTATGCTGCTTTGTCTGTAATCTCCTATCCTGCAGATTTGTTCCAAAGTTCCGTGTCTTCAAAGACATCAAAAGTATATTCTTGGAGCTAAAAATAAACCCCACTGTCAAGTATCCATTTTTAAAGAGATCAGCATTGGAAGGCTGGCATCTAATGCCATGGAAAGCATGAGACTGAGTTCACAAAGGCTGCTATGAGGCACCTATGTTCCCTTTCACCAGTTCAGCCTAATGATTGGCAGCCTGCAGTTATAATCTCCTAGGCATAAAAAATGGCAAAGACTCAACAAATTCTGTAGATGTCTAAATCACTATCAACTGTTAACTAAAGAAGAAATAAGTGAAATGGGAAAGGGGAAGAGTTCCCTTTAAACCATTCCTTAAGATAATATTTATGATCTTTTACTAATGAGGTATTAAAATCTGAATATTTGAAGTATATTCATTTTTTTCACTCTTACTGATACAGACACATCTTAATTATGCATATTTGTTCAGTTCAGTCATGATGTTTCTAACTTCCATCTAATTACTGTTTACGTCATTATAGTTCTTAGCCCAGTCACAGACCAGAAGGCTACTGTGCTAAATGTGGAAGACAAACAAAACCAGAAAGTGTAGAATCCCAAAGATTACAGCAAATCTGTCCATTTACATAAATGTCATATTTCCAGTCAGTTTTGTTTTGTCTAATTATTTCACTATGTACATTCTTCCCTCACAGGGAAGAATTTCTTCCTTATATCCAATATAAATATACCCCTTTTTAGTTCAGAACCGTTACCCCTTGTCCTGTCACTACATTCCATGATAAGTCCCTCTCCAGATTTCTTGTAGACCCCTTTAAATATGGAAAGTCTCTCCAGAGCCTTCTCCAGACTGAACAAGCCCAGCTCCCTCAGTCCTCTCTTTGTAGTCATCCCTGTGGTCTCCTTTGGACCTCCTCCAATATCTCCATGTTTTTCTCGTGCTGGAGGCCCCACACCTGAACACAGTGTTCCAGATGGGGACTCTTGAAAGCAGAGAAGAGGGGAGCAATCACTCCCCTTCTCCTTGCTGGCCACCCCTGTTCTGATTCAGTCCAGGACACAGTTGGTCTTCCAGGCTGCAAGAGCACGTATGCTGGCTCATGTTGAGCTTTTTTTTTCATCTACCAAAACCCCCAAGTTCTTCTCTGCAGAGCTGCTTCCTATACATTCATTACCCAGCCTGGATTTGTGTCGGGACTGTCCTGACCCAGGTGCAGGACCTTGCTTTTGGCCTTATCGAACCACTGTTCACAAAGACCCACCTCTCAAGACTTTCAAGCTCCTTCCCCTCCTGTGTGCTGATCACACTACAAAGTTTGGTATCAGTGGCAAACTTACTGGAAGTGCACTCAATCCCACTGTCCGTGTCTCCAACAAAGACATTAAATACTGGTCACCATACCCCCGTGAGACACCACTTCTCACTGGTCTTCACCTGGAGATGGAAGATCAAATGAGGTGGAAGAAAGGACAGAACATATGTTATAGCTACATTTTAACTGCTAATTACAAGGTATAGGATAGCCACATTTGTGGATGCAAGTCCAGTAAATATAAACAGGAACTGGGAAAAAATCTGAGTCGAAGCCTGCTAAATATGATAACTGTATTGATACTGTGACTGGCATCATGTGGCTTATTTGAGGACTCAGGCCACATTAGGCACAGCATCACTCCAGCCTGCAGCACCATGCAGCCCCAACAGGCAGTGCAGCCCCAGTGGTGCTTCACTGAGCGTGATGTCTCTTCTCCCCTCCTGTGCTGTGCTGTCAACCAGCAGACAGATTTCCCTTTGCCCTTAGCAAGACTAACATCTACCAGTGCTCCTTCCAAAATCTCAGAGGCCTCCTGCTGTTAGCTGTCTGCCTGAGGAAGTTCACTGTGGCCAGGGCTCTAACAACAGAGATGTGGGTGCAGAATTAAAGGCAAGAAGCTGTCACAGATGAGGCCCTCCTACGGGGACCACATGGCAGCTTATGTCCTATGATCAGTGCAAAGCCAGACTGGTAACACACAAGAGGCAAATATTTTCACTGTTCATGTCAGACATCTAATTTGGGTATGTGGGCTCCTTTGTAAGCCTCTCCTCTGAATTACCTTCTGGTTGCACATGCCATTTCTTCCCTGGTTATCTAGAGAGGCAGCATGCTTTGTCTGCACACATGAAGGTCTGAAATGCTTTAAGTAGATGGCTTGAGCATCTTCTTCCTCCAACCCACCTCATCAGCAAGTTGGCAATTGATGATGGTGCATGCAGGTAAGAGGAGAACAAAGGAAATCACCTTTGTTTCTAGAAGAAGAAAAAAAAAAGGTTCTCTTCTTTTAAAGCACAAAGGATTACTGATTCATTTATTCACAGTACTTGGTTTTTAATATGTCAGGGAATAATGACCCATTATTTTATACTTATGGGAAACGACACTTTCTAGTACTTGGTATTTGCAGCTGTCAAATTATATATGTCAGCATCTGTCACTCTGCAGTAGTGCTTAACGAACGAGTTTTGCATATCCCAATGAGTTTCTATGAGAACTGAGAAAAATATTAACACCTTTGCTGGCAACTGAAGGGGCTGACTGCTTTTTTGGCATGCCCATATATCCTTACACACACAGTCTGGACTGAACAGTCTGAATTGTTGTAACAGATCCAATTAAATATACTGACATACAGATTTTTGCCCATAAACTGCAGAAGGGAATATCCTCCTTTCCTAATTCAAATGACTTTTAAAGAAAATAAATAAATAAATAAAAGCATCAAAATGAAATATGGTATCCCTAGCAGCTTGAGGTTTCAATAAATAATTTAAACCTTCAGGGATCTGTCCAGTTAGTTTGAAATTAAGACAGTCTTCAGTGGTCTTTAGGCCTTCTGGGAGACTGTTTTGTCCAACTTACACCCAAATCTTTCCAGGGAAAAAGGCAATGAGGGATGTATCACCTCATAAAAAATGAAAAAAAAAAAAAAAAATAATAGAAGCAGATAATCACACATTTACAGGACTAACATCATTACTCTAAAAAAAAAAATAAATGACAAAGTTGTTCAAATATCAAAATAACCACTGAATAGACATTATTTCTAGATTAGCATGGCAATGCAATGTTTACAGCACCAAATGCCTCTGCAGACTTTGTCGTCACTCTGTCTCCAAACAGCTCCCTCACTTTTGAGATAGCGGGTCCAACTGGTGTCTGATCAAGATGTGGACACAAGACCCTTCCTTGTGAGACATTCTTTACACAGGCTTACATAAAGTATTGTTTCCACCCCACTTTTTTCATATTTTGTATATTTCAAACTGATACCTAGTTTATAATAAGCCTACTGCAAAACACAGCAGTTTACCTGGGCTTTATTTAACAACAGCATATGGGCAAGCACATCATTAGCACACAGGAACATCTTTGTTCGTAAGGATCATTGCACCACTGTGGTTTATGCAGAGCAAAAGTACAGAAGCCAGACAGAATGGAATAGGCAGTCCTGCCCCAGGAAGGAAGTATACCATTCCCTCCTTCACTGATATATATATAAAAATATATGTTTTCACTCTTTTCTTTTGTAAAATATAAAGAAGTCTTCCGTGACAGCTCATATTCTTCACTAATGAATTTTCCAGTATTGCCATGCCTTCTAATCTCTTTGTGTGATCTGCAGACAGGACCTTAGACTCATCTTAGAAAGACAAATCTGTCCACAGACTAGAAACTTCAATAAGGGCAACGTATGGGACTTTGCTCCAAGCCCTCACTGCAGGATAGTCCATAACTTGACCCCTTGATTTTTGTAAGGAGAACTGTTATATCAAAGTAGCCATATTTTTTAGTGTTGGGTTCTGTGTGTTACAATACAGTGTATTATCTTTTCCCACTGGAAATTCAATGGAGGAGAAGTGTTATTTCCTCAAGTGAGTCATGCAGAGGAAACTACTTGCTAAGCTTACATCACCAGGCACAGCTGCTCCTCGTTTGTATCAGCTATAAAAACTGAGTATTTCAGAATCATAGACTTTATATTTTTAAAGAAGATTCTGAGATTTCCTACCTCTGATGCATGGCAGTCACCAAATCCTTCAACATTATAGGTACTTAACAAGTCTGTGAACATACATGCTTTCCATGGCTGAAAAAGGAGGTGGCAACAAGTAGGAAAGATCTGCCAGGAGAACATTTCCACCCTATTTCCTGCTTAGTCCTACTTCTCTACGATTCGAACAAGGCACCATAAAGGAACACTAGTTAATGAATATTTGTTTACTCTGTGCAAAAACATATCATCAGCATAGCCAAGGGCTGAGCTCTGCAGATTAAATGATGCTTTCTGTTGATAAAATTGGTGGATGCCACCCACAGGCAGGCAAATCCATACACTGTGTAGATCTACAGATGCTATGTACAGACAGCTGGAAGGCAGTGACATCCATCATCCTGCAACAAGCCCTAGGAACTAAAGCTGATTCCTAAAGTCTGACTTATTCACACCCACAAATGTGAGAGAATGATCTGTATTGTTACACAGTACTGTTAATCACAGAAATCATTTAAGTTGTTTATTCAGTCATATACTTTTAACAACTGAGGGAAAAAAAAAAAAAAATCTGCCCCAATATCTTTTTTCCTCCCCTCCCATAGCATCATGTATGAAACACTATATGCCAATGATCTAATAGCCCAAACAGAAAGCCAAGATGAAGATATAGAAATATTACAAAAGAAAATAAATCAATGATGTCATGACCTCACCAAGTATTGCTGTTCAAAAAGAAAAACTATCTTCTGAAATTCTCCTTCCATCATTGCTCCAGCCAAAATTTGTTGTCAAATTCAAACTGGGTACATGGAATTAATTTATTCCCTGAAATAAAGCTTTTCAGCAAAATTATTGTTTCTTAAAAAGGACTTCTTGGAAGGAAAAGAAAAAAGACAGCTTCCTAGAATTAAGTGCAATACACCCTATCAGCAATGATTCCAGTTATTTCTTTTGGAATTTGATTTACAAGAAGTTGTATCCTAAGTCCATCAATTTACACTTGTATTGTTAGTGAAAATAAACAGTATTCACTGTGACTAGTATGTATCTTAATATTTCAGATATTAGCCATGGGATTAACCTGTCTAAGCACAGATTTCTGCACTACAGATGTCTTCTACATCCAAACTAATCACCTCAAGCTTCCTCTGTATAGAAATGCATTACAGTACAATCCGTATCATCCTAAAATTATCATCTAAGATATATGTATCACCAGTGAGTCTCTCCATGCTTCTAATTCTTTTTGTTAGTGAAGGAAGAAAACATGGAGTAACTAGATGATTTCTAATCATCTATGACAGAAATCTGAAGTAAAATGAGAGGAATTCCATCATCAAAAGATATTAAGATTAATGTGCATCTTGTATTCAGATTTATGGCAATCAAATCAATACAAATGAGCAGTGAGCATTCAGGTTTCCATTTAAGTACAGAGTACTGTATGCAGCAGGCACTATCCAAGCAGCACATTCAATAGGGAACAAGAGAGAAGGCTACAACATTAAAAATGAAAAATGGTAAGGTTCAACAACAGCAATGAGTGGATAGGAAGTAGAACACGGTTGGCAAAGGATCCAATAAAAGCCCTTCATGGAAATCACTGATAGTAACCCACAGAATTAGAACACTGACCTGAATAACACACTAGGTCAGGAATCACATTTTTACCATTCTAAAACTGCTTAAAGGTGGTATTTCCCATTTTAACTATTTGGATGTTAATTCACCTCATTTTAGAGCACTCACGAAGCTTTATTCAATTGGGCAAATCACTGAGCAGAATATAAAACAGTGGTGAACTAATGTAGTTTATGCAGCGTTAAAACACACGCATGATAAATTTGGGGTTTTAAATACAATAAATCAGTCATTTAAATTTAATATAAGCTGCATAATTTCATTCTGCTTCATTACCTATACAAACACAATAAAATCTGTCAAATGCAAACAAAGGGCCTCCTAGAGGTGATATTTTAATTGTAATAAAACTGTCATCTAGATTAAGAGGCCAGCTGAACAATTCATTTCTTCACAGAAGTTAACGCTGTTTTAGGAAATGAACATTAGGCTTGATTTCTCCTGATGCATTGGTGCTGAGGAAACAAGAACTTTGTTTCTGTTCTCCACTGCAATCAATCTGCTCCATGGTGATAGCATTACATTAAGAAAATAACAAAATAAACAGAGGGGGCTAGGTTACAATACTAAGCTCTGCCTCCAATAGTCAAAACAAAGTACTTCAGTCAGGTAGAAAGATTTTCCCCCCACCAATTTCCACACACACTCCAGCACATCACAGTAAGTTCCCACCCGCTCTGGACATGCTTCCTCCCATCTAATACTGACGTAGTACTAAGGGGGCAGCAGCCTCCCAGCCAAGGCCAAACACGAGCTGCTTCCTGCACTGCCCATAGAGCTCACACCTTGCCCAGAGAAGGCTGAAGCCCTGCACACACACAGGGGGTTGTGGAAGCCTTCCTCTGCCTTTGGATGGGAAGAGCTCTACATCAAGGAAGGGAAACCAGCCTGGCAGGAAAATGCTCTGTAATTACCACAGATGCTGAGAAAACTGTTTCCTTCCTGTTACCAGTAGGAAGAAGCACATTGTTTTTTCTTGTTATGTTTTTCTTTTTTTCCCATAAAACATTAGTACAACTAATAGCTAGTTTTAGCAAACTGAGAAGCAAAATACTCAGATCTTCTGCTAATTGACTTTGTTTTCCTAGATGCCTTTCAGCTGGTAACTATGAAATATTCACAAGTGATTTAATCTAATTCCAGCTGGGTGAGGCAGCTATCAGAAACTACTTTTGCTCACTTTATCTCTCCTCCCCTGATCCTCTCCCTCATTTTACTATTTAATGTAAGACCCTCTGCAGCCCTGCCAAAATGGGCTTGGGGGTACTGGTGGATGACAAGCTGGACACAAGCCAGCGATGTGCCCAGAAAGCCAACAGTATCCTGGGCTGCATCAAAAGAAACATGGTCAGAAAGTCAAGAGAGGTGATCCCGCCCTTCTACTGTGCACTAATGAGATCTCGCATACATCACAGAGCCCACCTTGATGTGCACTGGAAACGGAAGTAGGCTATGTGGCAGAGATCACTCATTGTCACACTGCTGAGATGGATGTTTGCAACACCAGAAGCATTCCAGATAAAAAGCAGCTCCAGAATACAGGTTGTTGTGTCGATTTTAGTGGAAAAACTAGCAGAGAAGTCTTTCACACACATAAAGTATTTAATTAATCCAAACTGAAACATTTCCAAGCTCCTTTGAATCTCCCTGTTAAGGCTTTCTCAGCCCTCAGAGGATTCTCCAATCTTCAGAAGTGAAAAGTCAGTGTATTAAAATAAATATCTTAAGGGCTTACCAGATTGCTGGGTATCACCCTTGTTTGTACACAAAAGAAGGGTAAGCACTGTTTGTTTGTGCAAAAAAAGAGAGAAAGAAAAAAAGCCATAAGAGATGAGGATAATTTTAATGAACTCAAGATGCTTATCTGTTTGTGAAATGAGCTGCTGTGCAGCTGGAGCACACAATGGCATGGAGAGAGGAAGGGGAAGAGGAGAAGGGCTTGCTGCAGAGCTTGCCCTCTGAGCCACCTCCCAGGGTCAGCATGTGGCACCTCAGTGCTGGTCATCTCCTTGCTGGGGAGGCTCAGTGCCAGCTGGGCTGGGAGGATGATACGCTGCCCAGTAGCCCAGGCAAGACAGCTGCCCTGGTACTTTCTCTGTTAAGCATAAATCTGGAGAAGGAAAGCTTCCCCAAGGGGCCACATTACCTGGGAATGAAACCTCCTTTTAAGCATGGAGGACAGAGGGTACTACCCCCAAAGCACAGGCAAGACACTGTTGCTAATCAGGCCAAAGTGATCTTCACTCTCCTTTTAACCAGAATAAGCTTTCCTTAAGTTTCGGTATGCTCTGCCCTTTCCATGCTCTTTCAGTGTCTGCACTGTACTTGTGCATGGTGCAGCCTCCCCCAGGGACCTGCTTGCCACCTTTCCCCAGACTGATAACAACAGTAACTCAACCACCATCATCAGTGCCATGGCAGTCACAATTCCCAAATGTTTGTTTACAGAATACAGGCTATGCCTTTAATTTGTACAGATAATTTTGGCCTTCTGTAAAAATATAAAGGCTGCCTCTATACCCATCTCTCATCCCATCTCTACCCTGGAGTGCACACCAGCCTGGGCCCCATCCTTCTCTGACCCATCCTTGCCTGACTGCCAATACAAAACCCAGATGCACAGCTGAGATGTCTCCAAACAGCTCTCAATGCAATCCCAGAGAACAAATCCTTTGCTTTGTTTGCTCCATCATCCTGGATCTAGCTTGGGTCCAAACAGCCTACGAAGTGCTCTGCCTCCCATAGTCACCATGCATCTTCCCGTGCTGACATGATTGTGCTGCTTTTAGAAGGGAGGTTGTTTTTAGCTAGCCACTTCAGGCAGGAATGCATATAAACACAGCCCTGTGTAAATATATATTGCCAGTGCAAATATTTGGATATTATGCATGCAAAAAACTGTATCATTTAGCTCTGTCAAACTCAGAGGTCCCCAGAGCAAACACTGATAATCACCTGTGTGAGAGCATGATGTTATTTTTCCAGTTGAATTTAATGAATTTAAGTTTAATGAATTTAATGAGTGACAGTAAAACTTAGCTTCCAAAGATTTAATTTCAGAACGTGTTATCACGGAGGCTATCAAACTGTGATCGTTTTATGCAGAGCCAACACTGATTTTCTACAATAGAATAAAGATCAATACAATCAGCTGAGGACTTTTAAACGGTGCTGTCAGCACAAATCTGTTGTGTAAGGCATTTGTAAGAAGACTGTGATTGGAAAACATTTTCCTTGCTTTGTGCTCCCTTTTGTTTTCCCTGCACTTAAAATTACCTTGTTTGTGTGGCCCTTTCATCCAGCAAGAGAGAGATGAAATAATTTCTGTGCCTTTTTATAGCAGGGAGTAGTGTTGAAAGTAAATTCAGTTGTAAATCCATCCATTAGGGTTTTAAGTTTGTCACAGAGAGTTCTTCCTAAAATAGCAGTGAGTCGTTCGCTCCCTCTTTGGCATATTACAAATTTTGCCTGTTGGGAATCTTCAAACACTCGCTCACATACCTTTTGATTTAATGACAGAGTCCAACCATAACAGCAGGGCTGCCACCAGCCATTTCCAGCTCCTTGAAATTCAGCAAGCCTTTTCTCTGATTGCTTCATATACCCATTAGTCACATGAAGCACCTGTATAATTACAGTACGTTCAGCACTGTTAGGTAAAGTACCAGCAATGACACCTTTAAGCACTGACACTGGTATTAGCATGCTCTTTGGCTTTAGAGAAGTAGCAAGGTCTATTAAGTATATCCTAAAATCCATTCAGCTGCATACAAACCCTCTTAGTGCTGAATTTTAGTGGCACTAAGTATGCTGGCTTTGTTCTGCAATTCAAAATAAATATCCCTGGCCCTAAGATGCTGCCTATTACTTATCTATCACACATTTTTACTGTTGCAGGATCCCCAGATGATAGAAGTTAAAATAGTAATGACAATGAATAATCTCTATTCTCTTTGAGCAACAGAACATCATATTTTCAGAACATCAGCAAATATAAGACCCAGTGAAGAGCAGCTCCTGCTACAGTCAGCTGAAATCTTTGTACAGATATCATTGGATCTGGATTTTAACAACGTATCCGTAAGCAGCACAATTAAGAAGGAAAGTCTTTCCTAATTCTGTTTCTAGGTTTGGTTTTGTTTCTCATCCAAAAAATGAATCAGAGAGTACAATTTTCTAGAATTTCTGCAGTCCAGCAGCCTGATGTATTTATCTTTGGGCTGGGAGGGAAGGTGGAAAAAAAAGGGAAAAGGAAGATGAATAAAATGGAAATAAAATGGATTGAGGACACTGTCACAAATTTAAAAATGCTAGGGATGTTTTCTGACAAAATGTTAGTGGTTAGCTAATTGCATAGGCATGCATGTACATACAGGATGACTCTTGGAAGGACAAGGAAGAGCCAGTGCCAGTACCAAGGACAAGATTTCTATACTGAACTTTTTAAGCTTTCCCAGCATCATATATATGATAAAGTATGTACTATATGTTCTCTCCTAATAGAAGAGATGCTTAAATGACAAATTTTAACTTTGCATACATTCACAGAGACGTTCCAATTTCAGTTATTTCAGTATGGTTCTCTGACTGCATGCAAGGACTTCTATTTAATGCTGAGACTTCTGTGCTTACACTGGGAGTGCAAGAAGGAAATGCAGGTCAAAACCAACAAAACTAGCTGAATTTTCTCCTGCTTTGTTTCACCTTCACCTTTTCATGGCATAGATCACAGGAAAATTCTTGGATTCAAACCAGTCTTCATCCATCATCTAGAAAATGGAGAAGCAGAACTGTTGTGGGAACATTTAAAGGTCTTTTTTTTTCAGTTGTACTTGAATTTAACAACAGCTGGGATTTTCTCTGCAGATAAACCAGTGAGAAAACGTATACAGGAGAAATTTTGGATAGATAGTTTGGAAAAACAATTATAGATCACAGATCTATTGAATACTGGACATGCTCATATTACAGGTTAATGAATTTTTACAATTGGAGAGCTTAGAATTTCATTTATACCAACTTAACTTACTATTCAATTAATTCATCTATTTTCACATAGAAGGGTTAAAAACCCTTAAAAACATGTAAAAGGGTATATTCAGGGATTTCCAATTGTTCCAAGCATTTTCTTCTTAATCCAGAATTGGACACCACACAGCTTGTGTGTATTGTATGCTCTACAGTAGTCAAATATCTGCCCAAAATAAAATTTAAAAATAAAAAGCATTTTAAGAAAATATACCTTCCTACTGAAGAAAATTAAGGTTCATATGTCACTGAAGGTTATTAAAGCTGGGCTCAATGCCATTTTTGCATTAATCCTTGGGATTCCAGTAAAAGATTGATTGCTCTTTTCCCAACAATTAAACTCTCCTGCTTTATTACAGTCATGTAGAATGATACAAGTTAGACTAGTAATAAATTGCTTGCATTTTTTCTGAGCATGAGATCAGTTGATTTTGTAGTACTAAGCATTTTCTTTCTTTTCTCTGTCATGTATTTTTGGCTATGGTAAACCATATGGAACTCGTCATGTGTTTGCTGTATGACAAATTAGCTATTAAGGAAAACCACACTGGATAATTTGGAGGCAGAAAATGTGGACAGAGCCCACCATTGTGAGGCTTTATCTACAATTTTTTTTTTTTTTTTTTCTGATCATTGTTCTCAAAGACAAAAAAATTTGCAGACAAAGCTGTTTCTCTGGAAAACTGAAGTATTTTGCTTTGGATGGAGGATAGAACAAAGCCCCCACCTGTGCAGGAAGCAGTTCTGTGTGAATAAATGAATGAACGCACAGTTTATTTGGTCACCTATGAAGTATTACACACCGTAACCCTTGTATTCTTTAGCTTTAGGTCCACTGTTCTTGTCTTCCTCTTCCACAGCTCTTCTCAATATTTGCTTTGAGTAGTTCATTGTAGCTCTTGCACCAAGAAGGTGCCTCTTCTGGGCCGGTTCCTTGGGAGCTTCTTATGATCAATGTGTGAGGGAAAGAGAATGAATGCTGCAACTCAAGAAGGCACTTTAGTGAATCCTAAAACAGGTGTTCAAGACAGGTGGTTGAATTGCCCTCTGAAGACATTTTGCATTTTTTAAAGTAGGGTTTTAAGTGGCTAAGCCAGCCCATCTTATAGTCAAGTGAAAATACTTTCCTCTTGCAGGAAGAAATAGGGACGTAAGAAGCATATCCCAGACTAGTGAAACCTGCACTGGTAATTCATCTGGTCTTCAGGTAGGCTGCGTTACAGAGATCTGGCTGTTGGAGGGCACGAAGCTGAGATCAGCTTCAGTGCAGCTTCTTTCCCACACAGGCTTTACCACAAATGCCGTCAAAGTGTGAAAGCTTGGAAATTAATAATTCATAGATTATATGAGAAGAACTGCTAATAAAATTCTGTTTTATCATTCCTTTACCTCTTTACTTCTAAGTAGAACGTGGATTACCAGCTCAGTGGAACATCTAGCATATGAACTGAGGTTATAACAATTTTTTCATCCATATTTCTAGCTGCAACAAAGCCCGCATGCTCTTTTGGTGAATTCCATATGCACAGTAACTGTCAACAGATCTGACCAGCAGGCCTTTTCTGTCTTAGAGAAAGGCCATAAAGGTCCAAGAACACCGTGGAGGCAGTCAAAGATCAACTATATAGAAAATTCAACCTTTTTCCAGTATTTACATAATGTCTTAGTATTGTCCAATCTTTTTAGCCTCTGTTCCACTACAAGGCAGTTAAGAAATATCGTGGCTTACCAACATCAGTAGTTGACAAAGTGGCTGCCTACTATTCTGCTCTTCTGTGCAGCACCTTGGACACATTAAGCATGGCAGTGCACTGAGATAGATAACATTGCTATCTATCCAGCTTGCTCCCTTGCCACCTTCCTCCTGTTAATGTTGCTACAAATGTTTTCATATCTATATACACACAGAAACTCCAGTGAAGAAATTCCTTCACAGACCAAGTAGTCAGAGACCATGGCTAAGTGGGTAAGAGCTCTGTCTCACATTTTTCAGAGATGGGGATACTTGAGCTGGGGCAGCTTGGGCTGGGGAAAGATTCCTGGAGATAAACTTCTGATCTTGCGCAGGTTGAGGTTACTGGCTGAGAGACAACAGATGCCTCTGGCTGGAAATTGCTTTCTCAAAGGCTGTTTCAGCACCTCATGTCATTGCAAACCTTCCAGTCAAGCTTCCTGCATTGAAAATCCCCTTATGAATCTTTCAAGCCTTGCATTAGTAAAGCAGATCATTGTGCAGACTGGTACAGAAATTTGCATCCACGCTCTGCTTTATCTGGTATATTTTTTAATAACTCATTTACATAAAAATGTAGGGATATCAGCTAAATTCCTGTTGTTCTTCTTTATTGCACAGTTCAGACAGCTCCAAGGCAACCAGAAGGGAATAGAAAGAAAAAGCAAAAAAATTAACATTGCTGCAAATGTTAATATAGTCTTCTGTGAGTCAAACCATAAGCTTTTCCTAGGCTCATGCATATTCCTTTTCTAAAATGGCTCTGTGAAAACTTGCATGTATTCTTTACGTCTTATCCAAGATACTCACAGTGTTGCTGCTTGCATTAACAATTCACTTCCTTTGACTATTTTTTTGACATTAAAAAAAAAGAGAAAGAATTTTGGTAACAGCTCCTCTCCTGTCATCTGGGTGTTATTAGTTTACAAACCCTCAACCTTTGACCTGGTATTTTTGCTGAAGTCTGTGTGAAGAACAAGCTCCCTTTGAAGCTCTGCACATCGTGTACCAAGGAATGCAGGATCGCAAGCACTGTGACTGTTTAAAGCCTGGATGAGTTATTGAAGCAGGTTTTACTGGCTCAGGGTGGGGGCAGGGTTGCTTCCCCTCATGATCTATCAGGAGAATCTCATTTAATTTTTTTCTCTAGAAAAGTAGTCTATCTATCCTCAGTATTCACAGGGCACCCACAGCAGGCATTTCTGCCTTCATGATAGGATGTGCCCGGGGGTGATTATTTCTCCCCACTGAAGACCGGGCAAATAAATTCTGAGCAGATGAATCTACTGAGAAGAGGTGACAAAAATCTTATTTTTTGTGTTTACAAAATCTGCTAGCAATGCCATACCGAGACATCCAAAGGTCTTGTAGAGGAAGATTGCTGTTCCTAAAGAAAAATCATCTGTTCATTTCAGACAGCTTTAGTATAAAGCATTACAAATGAATTCTTGCTTTTTGCTTCCTCTTGTACCAAATAAGCAAAAGAGGACTGAGGGAGTCTTATTTCTTGTCAACTGCAAGAAGTTAGTCAAATCTTTGTACTCTAAATAGCATTGCCAAATTTCACATCTAACTGATTTCACGATAATTCACTCTACCTATACATGTCTTGAAACCATCAAATATGTAAGACTTTTGTAAGAAAAGAGAAAGAAATATTTTATCCATCATGTAGAGAAAAGCTAGAATATCTGTATGTGTGAAGTGTACTTCAGAGTAACAAATGTTAGGAAATGTAATATTGACTATTTTCCAAATGCATGTTTATTCCATTCTATCCTATTTTGTTCTGCTCTTCTTTATTTTTCTCAGTATACTTACATTAAGACTCATACAGGTGCTAATACATAAATGTTTTCCAAAAAAAGAATAAATAAATTAAAACAAAATCAAAAGCACAAGCAGCCCACATAAAAGCAGTCATGCATGACGAGATAAATGAATTCCACAGGAGATATGGCTGAGCTTGAAAACTTGTAATATTAACGACATTTTCCATGTTGCCTCACAGTGTATTCTAAAGATACTACTCTAAGGACCTGTGTTTTCCCACAGATAGATATGTGTATCAGTAAGCTTATTTTTCAGAGGTATGAGTTTCATTCCTATAAGTTAGTGCAGAGGGAAAAAAAAAAAACAACCCGAAATACTGGGTGAAAAAAATCCGAGCTGTTGTTTGGAATTGTACTACATTTATAGCCACTTTTCTATGCAGGAAAATTAAGAATTTATATTGTATTATTTCATTCCTACTATGAAAAAAAAGGCAAAATGCAGCAAAACGATTACCTTCTGAAAAGGACCTGGTAAGTGAATCACAACTTTAAAAATCCTGGACAGGTTTTTAGATTAGAAGAGTTCCTTTCTGAAAAGAAAACAAAGCCCATAGCACTGGCCACATCTCCCTTCTCTTTCAAACAAGAATCCTAGTTCCATGCATGTATGTCAAGTTAAAAGGCACAGGGCAGTGGGCACAAAAGCCCTATGTGGCGATGTCATTCGAAATCTGGGAAGAAAACTCTCTAACTCCAACGGAGCGTTAGAAAGCAGCATTCCTTTATTCCTCACGATATGTATTGGGCATCTTGACAAATCAAATTCTTGCTCTCAGAGTTCAAGTTCTACATTTAAATAGTTAAGACATACAGATGTAATACATTGGCATACATATGCATTCTTTTCCAAGAAGTCATTAATATAGGCCAATGTTCTTCTGGGCATGCATGGCAGGGGCCTATGGTGATCTTAAACCACTTACTTTCTCCTAATTTTTCCATCATAAGCTTCATCATAGTGACTTTTGGCCAACCTTTAGCTGTTTTAACCCAATCTGGCAAATTTCCATTGCTTGTTATGTCATAATATGCAACTTTCTGTCTTAGCGTGCTATAACGCGAAACAGTACATGTGAAATCTGAGGAAAAAGCTCTTGCACCTGGTGGATGCAAAGATAAAAGTAGTCTATTGTGACTCTAGTGCTCCCATGAAGCAGGACTGTTGAGAAAAACAAGGCTGTTCACACATCAAGCAAAGCTAAACTGGAAAGTTTTAGAACTATCATTCATTGATTCCTTTTGCTAAACTAATAAATTGGCCCTTAAACTAATATACTGATCCCTATTGCTAAACCAGCCTATATCAGTGGGACCACCAGCATCCTGGAGAGGGACACAGCTGCGAAGGCACCACTGGCTCTGCAGTTGCTTTCTCCAGAAAGATCCAGTCCGTGACACCAGGCAGCCCTTCCCTCTTCACAGCTGCATCCTGCATCAGCTATCACCTACAATAAGGTTTCCAATCTGCTGAGCAGCCTTAATGACAGACCATGGTGTATTTCATCCAGGAGATATCCCAAGATCAAACAGAAATTTACTGTATTGCACAGGACAATTCAGCTAATTCACTGAGGCTGAAATGGAGACAGTGCTGTCAAATGTCGTAAAAGAGAGAAAAAACTCTTAAAGGGCAGCACATTTAGGGATACTATCAGAAAGGAGGCAGACAGGGCAACAAGTGCAGCTGAACACCTTTCCCGATGCTGCAATGAATAGCAGCAATGACCCAGAGGTTTTTTTTTTTTTAAAAAAGTCACCTCCTAGAATTTATGTTTCTTTAATATAAAAAATAAAGAAAAAGTGAACAATGTGGCGGCCTCTTTTATTTGAGTTTTTTTGGTCAAATGTCCAATTGTATGAGTGTAATATCACTGCTTTGTCAGAAAGGGTGAAAATAATAGCTGTATCTTCAAAGATGAAGGGTTTGGTGGTGGGTGACTATAATGTACTGATGTTTCTTGCTCTTGGCCCTGTAACACAGCAGGTAAGAAAACTCCCGAGAAGATCAAGAAGACTTTTTTTGTTTGAATGTAATGCTTCTTTTATCCTCTGTTCTCAAAATGTGTGTCTGTTTTGCTTGATGGAGATCTGTTGGCTGGGGGATGCTCCGTGTCAGGATTGCCACCATTGCTTCATAATGATGAAAGAGAGGAATGAAAGACTTCTGCGTTTCTTTCAGAAGCAGCTGAAGAGTGATGGTGTCTCTATGACATGAAATGGATAATGTAGATCTATTGTCTGGAACTGACTCTAGAATTGGGATTCATTCCACTTGATGCTCAGTATCTACTGTAGAAATATTTACAACTGGGTTGTTCACCCGTACCTCTTTTCATAGTCAGAGAATGAGGCACTCAGAGAATTTGGCTATCAGAGCATGAATAGAAACACATTTGGGAAGAGAAGTGCCTGTTTCCAGATGAATTTCACCTGTTGAGCCCTTGCTAGAAAGTACAGCCTGGCAACCAACTCTGATGTAAACATCCACATCTGGTCAGATAAATCACATCAGCATGCCATGAACCAAAGTCCTGGTCTGGTGAGGAACAAATGTACTGACATATGCAAAAAGATGAAAGGGTTTAGAAAGTAACTGGAATTTTAAAATAAGCCTGCCTCATTTAGGAATACAAAATGAAGTTACTGAAAACAAGTATCCCTCCGTGGTATAAGGCGCTTCCAGTGTTTTTCTAAATGGCTGACTTTTTCCTAAATATTTGACCATATATGTAAACATATGTTGTGGAAGCCTTTGGAAATAAATCTGTGCTTGAAGTGAAAGTGGATCACACCGAGAAAATACTAATCAGTGGCTGTTGTGCTTTTTAATTGTTCATGCAATTTCTCATTTCAGAAGGCAACCTATTCTTCTGTAGGTTTGTGTCATTCCTGATCTGATGCTTAACAGCCTTAAATTGTGATTTCCAACTAGTTTTAAGACCTGTAATATGAATGCAGTAGACAAATGACTGATGTAACTGATAGGTCAGTGTTGCATACATTGGATACGGTCTGCGGGCATGGAACATTTGTGCTGATATTTAGAATGCACTTTTGCTATGGGAAACTATGGGAAAGAAATCCTGACGTTCTTGTTCTATTGTGCTTTTTTTCTGATCAACTTCTGTTCACTCTGAAGTCTTCTTGCTATGGCAATGCACTGCTTTAGAGGATAGTATTCATTACTAAAAAGTACACAGACCTTACACGTTTGTAAAACAAATTCCAAGAAGATATGCAGATATTCTAATCATGTTAAAATTGTTTTGTTCACGTCCTCCCAATAAATTTTTATGTTATTTCTTGCTTTATAGTTGTATATTAAGAAGCAGAGAAAAATCAGTATGGGCCACTTGGAGCATAAATTTTTTTAGTGGCAATATTAAAGAGTTAAAGGTAATGTACAGAGAGGAAGGTATTTAAATGAAACAGACCAGGTGAAAAAGAAATACAGTGCATCATGCACAGAGCATGTGTTTATTGGAGTAGTCCCAGTCCCAGATCAAAGATATTGAAGTAGTGGCTGGAATCCATAAAACATTTTCCGTGCCAGTAAGCGTTTCACAGAACCTCACAGCAGAGTCTAGGACGTTCTTTTTCAGTATCATATTAAAAGAAAAGCAAAAAATATTCCAGACGAGAAGTTGTAAAACCTCTAATCAGGATTTCCTCTGTTCTAAAATATACTAGAAGACAGTTCTTTCAAATACAAAGTCTGATGTGGAAGAAATGGGGAAAAAAGGCTGCAATAAATCCTGTCCGCTAAATGGTAGCCAAGAAGTGCAGCATGATGCTGTATCAGAACAGAGAGCAATCTCACGTGAGTGCACCACAGATAAATGGGACAAATTTATTTACTGCAGACTGGAGATCTCATTAGCAGGAAGGAGAAAGGAGCGCAACCAAGAACTTGGGCATGCTGGAAAGGTGTCTAGAACAGGGTATGGATGTAGTAGCCTTATTGGCTGTGTTGACTTTGTCTGTCTGTATGTGTGATTTTCAGAACTTATAAACCTATGAAAAGAAGAGGTCTTGTCTTGTGTGAGACAAGAACTGATGAAATCTGGTTCAGGGGTTTCCAAGATCAGTTTGGGCTACTGGAATCAAAAGTTAGGGAATGGAGAGCAGGTTTCTTTGACAAGGGGAAAAACTGTGGACAAGTATCTCAGATCTTTAGAAATGAATTTGCTGTCTCGGTGAAACAGGAGAACTTTCAAACGTAGGACATTCTTTCCATTCACCCATACACCCATCTTGCTCCCTGGTACCTCCACCACAGCCACAGCTTGGAGCAGTGCTACAGAAACTCTTTTTTGCAGCCATCTTGGAAATTTTACCACATGAGCTTCATATACTGGCAACCTCGGGAAAGGAAGCATAGCTACTATAGATATGGTTTTGTCAGTTAACTTTTCCGGTTTCTCTGCTCTCCTGTCTTTAATTACTTAATCTTGTTCTTTGTATCAGAGTCAAAATATCTCTGCCTCAGTCCAAAAATGTCTTATTTTCTCAAAACTCTCTGTGGCACTTGTTGTCCACTGAAAGACAGAGAGAATAATGTGGCTGGAAAGAATGGAAGTGAAGTCAAGTCTAGATAAATTAAAGCATGCTGCTAGAGTTAATTAGATTGAATGTATCATTCTGAAATTGCAAATGGCTACTATATGGCATGTTAGATTTTAATTCAGCTCACCTAACTTGAGAGAGACAGTTCAAAGGGCAGTTCATCAAGTTACTTAATATAAGTAGGACAGCTTTGGGATAAGTAGATAGACTGGGATAGCTCTTTCAATAGAGAATACAATGAGCAAAGGAAACAAGGTCAAACACTGAATTTTTAGGCAATTGACTTAGAGGGAAATGTGCCTTCCCTAAATGCCCAGCTACATCCATTATGGAGATTTTTCACCAGTTGCTTCCAGCTGTTCTCCAGAACTGAGAAAAATTCCGTACACTGAACTGTGTAGGTCACTCTGAAAGTAATGCCTCTTATGTATTTCCAGGGAAATGACAACAGTTTCTGGTCAGCAGTATCAATTTGAGCTATATCACCAGTTAACATTAAGCACTCCTGACAATTCCAATTGGCTGATTTCAGCATTTGACCTCATCTATGTTCTCTGCAAAGGTAGTCAGTACTCAAGTGTTTGGTATCACTCATTTCTTACATCTCCTTACTTACAGCTTTACTTTGGTTTCAGTGAGCATTCACATATCTGAACTACTTTGAGCTCTCACTAGGCACCTCTGTATTTATATTCATGACTCTGTTTGTTCATGTGTAATGCCACTTGCACAAGCCTGAGCAGGTGGGAGCTGAGCACACCCACTAAGCAAACACCTCAGCAGAGACATTAGAGATTTGGTGACCTGTTCACTCACTTGAAAAGGCCCCTTTTTGAGAGAAGCAATATTGACATTCAGTAAGAAACCTCAAAATGCCCCTTTTTAAAGCTCAGTCATCTAACTTAACTCTTCTGATTTCAACAGTTTGTATAAGAAGTGGTAATACCAAAACCCTATAGGAAGAAATATTCCGACATGAAATTCAGGGACAACAAATCTCAGGAAATCTTGCAGGAAGTTTTGTCCCTTGAAAATACTTAACCAGACTATTCAGCCAAAGAAGAAAAAAATTCATCATCATGAAAAACACCCCCCAAAAACGTATATCTTGTGTGTTCGTAATGCTCAACTACCGCTTCTGAATCTCCTAGGTTTGGCATTCTGACAATTAGGTTAAAGAAAAAAGTGATGCATAATTTACTTTTGTGTTCTGGTTTTGTGCTAAAAACAATTTCTCATTACAAGGAAACCTTTCTTGCAACTTTGCTAGATTGGTTACCCATTGTAAACCTCAGATTGCAGTTAAATCATTCAGGCTCAGTTAAAGCCTGAAGATGTGCTCTGAGAAAGAGAAACGAAGAGGAATTTTTTGGCAATAATTTCAATGAAAGCTATCGTTGACCCCTATTTTAACTGTGCCTTCTTTGCTTTAGGGAAGGCAATCATCTTGGCTGAAACAAATTTTATCTTCTTATCACTGAAGGTCTGTCTAAATTCAGCCAGCTCTTTTCTATGGAGGTTGCACAAAGAGCTGATATTCAGAAGCACTCTTTTTTCCCCAAGCAGCTCAGAATATTTCCACAGGCCTGTGACTGAGGAACCACACTACATTAGTATCTGAATTTATGTTTCCTCGTATGGTGTTTACACAGATCATAAAGTCTGGCTAGAAATTAATGCTTTTAATGCAATAACGCATTCCTTAAGTCTGTGCCTTTCCACTAATAGAAGCACAGCATCTTAGCAAGTACGGTATATTCATCTCTCATGGCTCTGTGTAGTAACAGTGCAGATATCTGCATGTGAGATTACTGAATTGTTTCAGGCTTCCTTTTCAGTCAATGGAGAAAATCTCTAGGGTGTCATTCATCTGGCCTGAGATTTTCCTAAATGATGAATTGCACTTAGAAGAACATCCTTCGCTCTCAGTTGACTATAAAGTAAGCCTGGTATATGTACCTGAGATGTAATCATTTAGTGCGACAGCTTCTATCATTAAAGGATAGTGTCTGGTTGGAATAATGCCTTGTAATATAAAGACCAGTAGTGGTACTTCAGACCTGATTGCTAACACTCATCACTAATGCATGATCTTTATATAAGACTAGTATTTCTGCTGATTCCCTCCTTTCAGTTTGTTTATTGGGTCACTTGTTACAGCTTATTAATAGCTCTTCCCTCTTTCCTCACAATTGTTGGCCCAGTTGTCCCAAACTAGTAGGACCCTATTCAAGACCTTTTTTGACCTCTCATTAGGATTACAGCTGGGCTCCAGTTTATCAGCAACAGTCTGAAACAATTTTAATCAGTGTTGATCCCTAAAGCCAGGCAAGCAACCCTATTAAAATTAATGAGATGGCAACCCTGTAAGAGGCAAGAATGACTGATGGGGAAGCTACCTGATGGCACCAGAGTCTCTTGACAAATCAGATGCACTCAGATGTCTTGTCAGCTTTGCACTCTCTTTATTTTCCCATGTAAGCCACCAGAAATAGACACTGTTTCATTCTGCCTAGCACTCTCTCTCTCAGGTGAAAAGCTGCCCAGAGCAATCCAGCCCTATTACACTCAAAGGATCATGTAGGAATTATGCAGCTATGCTGTGGCTATGTAATTTTGACAATTTGAAGGAATGATTTGTAGGAAGGTGAGATAAGAGAAAACGCTACAACAGAAAGTGAAAGTTTCCCTAAAAGGCTATTATTCCACAAGAAATAATCATAGAATTGTTTCAGTCATAAGAGATATTTAAAGGTCATCTAGTCCAACTCCCCTGCAGGAAACAGGGACATCCATGGCTAGATCAGGTTGCTTAGGGTATGTTCACACACCCTCTCTCATGTCTTCCATAGCTCACTATCCCACTTCATGAGGTATCACAGACAAAAGAGACAATTTTCAACTGAGGATGCTAAAAACTAGAGTCCCTTAACTTTTGGAGTATTTTGGCTTCATTCTCCTGAAACCTGTTGAAAACAGTTCACATACTGTTGGAGTCTAATCCCTAGCCCTCCATATATAAGATACCAGCAGCTATTGTACATTGGAAGTTCATGCTTCTTGGCTGATGATAAGTGCTGCTGATTGCAGAATTCCTCTGGTTAGCATCAGCAATAAAGCTGGTGGTCTCTGGTTTTCTTCAGTTCTAATCCTCTAGCTGGTCAAGAAAGCTACTTCAGAGAGCAATGGTGAAGAACACATGGACTGGAAACAGAGGTCTCTGTATTTTGCAGCTTTCAAATACCCAAGAAAACAAACAGATATGGTGTGGGGGACCCCTGGAAGGGTACGATTTTATAGCAAAATTGTCAAAGCTTCATGCAAGGGAACTGACTCCGTAGTACGCTCGTGGAGAGCTGGAAAAGTAACTCAGAGCAAAAGCATCTTACATTTCTTATCAAACACTCCAAGGTTATCGCAAACAGCCTCACACACTTGTGATGCAGGACTCCATTAAGCGAGATTCCTTTCCCAACAACCCACCCTGCCTACATGTTTCTCTCAACAGCTTTCTGTTTGACCTTCTGGGTAATTGCACATGACCTATAATTGCAGAGCTCTTTTTTTTCCTCTGTTTTAATACAGTGAACAAAGTGTTGGTCTGAGGTTTTTGAGACTCGCGATCTTATTTTCAGGGGCTGGCATTAATTTTTAAATCCTCCATGGACTGGATTACCTTCTTGTTTTGTATATAGGGAGCCCCAAAAGGGGGTGTAAAGCTGCAAAAACCAGCATCCATGAGATGGTTTTCAATTTTCAGAGGTTATAGAGGACAGCAAAGTCACTGGTAATTTTTAAAATTGTCTTAAAAAGAAACTTTCCTAGATACTGTCTCAGGTTTTTATACACTTCTACAAGCGGTCAAGAAAAACACCCAGGGGCTCTGATGGATCCGGTGACCATGCAATTTTCTATACAACTATAACACAGGCAGCAGCAGCACCACCAAAGAAATAATATCCTTTGGTATTTCAGACTGAATATTTATGAAGGCTCAACAGGGTCTCCCATTAGAAATTCTGCAGCTCCATTTGTTAATGATCCATGGAAAGAGCTGGAGTAACCAAGCTCAAATTTGATTAGAGAAAGAAAGACAGGATGGTAAAAGTTACTCCTGAGCACAACAGCCTGGGAAATTCTCTGCAAGCAGCCAGGAAAGAAGCAGAGTAATGTTCCTGCGATCAGGAAAGATAACAGGAGAGTTAAAGATGTGGGAAACAGGCAGAGCTCTGCAACATCTAATAACAGTTGTTTCCTCTAACCTGAGACAACAGGACTGTGTTGTGTGGGGGCAAAAAAGGGAAGGAGGAGAAGGCAAAAGGTGAATAAAGCGATCTTGTTTTATACAACCTCCATCTTCCTTCCTTTTATTCCAAAACTGAGGTCCTGAATTTTGTGTCCCTCAGACCATGAGAGCCAATCTCCCCATCACACATGTTCTCCATTCAAAAATAAGCAAGGAAACAAACACAGGGAAAAATACCCTGAGCACTGGAGATGGGAAAATGAAAGCGACCCTGTTCTTTATGAAGGGCCTTGGATTTGCACAGGACCTTTTAACCAGTCGTCTCATGACTGCGGTACTAGTGATGGCTGTCATTAAGATGAATGTAGAAGTAGGGAGCATTGTTGCATTGTGAGTGGAATGAGGGACTCACCATGTGTGTGGCTATTGAGATATGGAGCAGCACATCAGTCCTGTGTTCCTTCTCCTCCTTATTCCACTGAGGTGGAAATAAGAGACACTGCCATAAAGACTCAAAAGATAGTAGAATGGTACAAGCAATGAATACATAAAATATACTTGTCTATTTTAAACCAATGGTGAGAGAGAAAAAAAATCAGTGAGACAACTCATGCCTAGAGATTATGTTTTTTCAACAAAACCCTGCAACAACATGTCTTGTAACCAACAGGACTCATGGCACAGTTGACATTAGCAGAAGATATGCATGGATTTGACAGGGTGCACTCAAAGAGCTGTGGGAGCCATGGGGTGCTTGTGACAAATTCCTTTCTGACAGCACCAAAAATTCAGCTCTGCAGCTCCTAGACACTGGCTTTGACAAAGAGAGAGAAGCCAAGTCCCACGGTCACCCCATTAGTGCCTCTCAGGTTCAGTGCAAGGCAGCTGAGTGGCTGTCAGCATCAGCTGCACTGACACCGCAGGAGGCTGCAGCGCCTTTTCTCTGCTAATAACAATTAAATTTAATGGTGATTAATCTCAAATAAATGAGCTTCATTTCTGTCAGGGTTGAAGCTGAGACTGGGATAGCATAGGACACAGGGAAAAGTGAAAGAACAACGCAGTTTGAATTCTTAATATCAGTTTGGCTACTTGTTTCTGGACTAATACAGGCGGAAGAAGAAATGAGGGAAGGTCACTAGAAAATATTGCTAGGGGAAAACCACATCATCAGCATTGATTTTTATGATCAGCTGTTACTCTTCTCTTGAAATCACCAATATCCAGGGGATTTAACAGTCCTGAAGCCTGGGATAATTCATTTTGATCTTTTAGATTAAGATTAGGGGTGGAGGGAATGCATAAAACCAGTTTGTGTTGATTTGTAACATCATGGGGTCTTACTGCCTTTCAGTGCTTTTGTTAGGAAGAAAATCAGTGCTAAATATTTAAAGCAGTTTGCCTGGGTCTGAGAGAGCACTGGTTCTTTTGGTTTTCTTTTTCCTTTTGCATTTCTAAGAGAGCAAAGATAAACTGCATGCATCTCACTGAATTCTAGTTCTGCTTTTTGCTGCTAGTGATTCTGAAGGTAAAGTAGTTAGTAGTTAGAACCAGCTAATCTCACCTATAAATAGAGTGTAGTGTTTTTAGATCAGGAGTTGAACCAAGCACTTTTACTTTAGGGTGTACTTGCCGTGTTTACTTTTATGCCAGCATTTTGGCCTGAGCCATGGGAGAAATTGCTCTTACATTGTTTCATGGTACAAAATAGGTTGGAAATTTAATCAGAATGTTTCTCCCTGAGTACTTCTCCTTACCTCTTCCTATGCGTCTCTCAACACGCTCTGCAGACTCACCAAGCAGGTTTAAGACAGAAAAGCAGCTACTCACTCAGCTTAGACAGAAAGAGTTCTTTGTAATGATTTCTTTAAATGGAGTTAACTATTAACTAGGTAAATGCCAATGAAGTCATGCATTCTGTCTTACATACTTAAACTGAAGGAGTGAAATATTTTCCTTTATTTTGAAAAAAGTCAGAAAAGTCGTACTAAGCTATTCACAACAAAAGCCAGGGCTTTTACTCAAGAAGCAAGGGTCTGCCTCCTTATTCTGCCCATTACAATCTGTGGCTCTGTCCAATTTAAGACATATCAGCATTTTGAAAAAAAAAACGTAAGAGCAAGAGTAAATTAATTTATCTCCATGCTTGGGCAACGAACTTCTTGACTTTATGTTGTGTCAGTCAATGACTACACGGTTCCTCATTGCCTTCCATTTTTTTTCCTCCAGATTAGTTCCTCTTCACTGTCATCATTTCTTCCCTTTCTTACTGCATGTGCCTTTATCTGATTGCTGTGGGAATAATTACTTGATATATTTCCTCACAAGTATGTGCATTTATAGCTATCTAGATGCAATTCTTTCCTCCATGTTCTGCTAAAGGGGCATTCTCTACAGCTGCAGAGTTCATACTCCAAGAAGCTGCCAAGAGCTCAGGAAGAACTCTCCAAAGCAGCTTTGCTTATGATGTCCTCTATCTCCTCTTCATGGGACAATCTAAAGAATAATAGGTGGATAGCCCATCTCAATGTGGCTGACTTGTCCTTCAGGCTGGAAATTGCCAAAACTGTACAGATTTGGAACGGTAATGATTTGAGGGTCACAGCAGAAGGAGAAGAAGAGGTTGTAAATGAGGTTATTATCTGGTTCTCTTGGTTATCAAGGTAGAACTTTGTCGGAGGATTTTTGTTTTTTAATTCAACAGGCCCAAAAGTTTGGTTGGGTTTGGTTTCTTTGGACGGAGGGAGACACAAAGAGATTTCTGCACAGCAAGTCAGGTCGTGAACAAGTTCCTTCTCCGTGATGGTGACAGGTTACTGTATGTGATTGTAATAGAGGTAAACCCAGCCAGACAAGAAGGATAACTTCCTGAGAGGCTGGGAGCTGAATGCGTACACTACACTCGTGTTGTGTTCAAATCTCTTAAACAAAGCTGAATTTCTCTTGATTAAAAACAAGTGTTTTGAATCTCAGGCATTTGCATGTAAGTAAAACTCAATTGTATGATGCCTGGGGCTAAAATGAACCAAGGAAAAAAAAAATTTGAAAAAATGGGTTTATAGACTCGTACTCTATCAGCTGCCTGATTTAAAAAATATATATATCACTTTTCTTAAAGAAAAAGGATTTTAGCATATGATGCCAGCATTCACTCTGAGTATACACAGGCTTTCATGAAAGATTTAGCCACACTTCTGTGAAAAGTGAAGAAAATACGAGGATTAAATACAACATATAAAATCAAATATAAGCAATGAACTGAAGTTTTTGCAGTCTTTTTTTTTTTTTTCCTCCTGTGTCAGATCATTAGTTAATTTACTTCTTCACTTCATAAAACAAAGCTCCTCTTATTTTATGATTCAATGTTCTTTAATAATAATTCTGCACTTTATGCAGCTAAGTTTAGAATCAGAGGAACTCTTCTTTAATGTCAGTGAATTCACGTATTGAAAAGATAAGATCTGAAAAGTGATCTGCTTTGAAACAATGGGTCTTTAATAGTAATTGCTGGCAATCACACATATGTTTTATATATTTGGAGAGCTGTACAAGATGTTACAAAAGTGACCCCTGTGGGGGTGATAGGGATTATTGTACCAAGTTTGATAGAGAAGACAACTACAGAATGAAATTGTTAAGTAACTCATATCATGTGATATACTATATGAGCTTACAATTTGCCAGTATGTTTTGCAATGCTCTAGGCATGAAGAATTGGGTATGTTAAAGGTATCTAAGTATTTTATATATAAATTCACATAAATGAGCTAAGAAGCTGGGCCCACTATCTCTTTAAAACCTAATTAACTTCTGTATGTAAACTAGTAAATCAACCTGCAAAAAAAAAGATTGTGTAGAAAATAGAAAATAAAGAATGGAAGAGAGAAGCATTCATGTGTCATAAAACACTTACTGATACTAAATTCTATGTAGCACCTTCAGTGAAAATCCTTATTAGATGCATAGGAGTGAATAAATCTGAAAAACACATTCTGTCTGTAGGCATCTTAGGTCTTAACATGTTTTTTGGATAAGGGGTTGCAGCTTTCCTGGTTCTTGTAGTCAGCCACAAAAAAACTTCCTGTCAAACATACATAATGTTTACAGCTATCTATTTTGAGAGTTATTTCACAGCCATAATTGAAATAGTAGGCGAAATAAACACTTGGAAAGAATTTTCATTAAAATTATGTTGTGCATATAGATATTTAGAATGATAAAAGAGAATCTCTCTCCGTCTAGCAGCACATATAATAAATTCATATAAAAATGCAACAAAAATAGTTCACATTAGGGAGGTAAGCAATGTTACAAGCAGAGGAAGGAGTACAAACTCACTGTCCCCAATGCACTGAGGTTTTCCAGATGCTGACACTGTGCCTCAGATGACCAGAGAAATGCTAATTCCAACACAAATGGCCAACCAATCAAAGAATACGGAAGCCATCCTATTGCATCCAGCCAAACCATAGATGCAGTGCTGACAAGAGCGTATTTGCTCAGGGAGAATAAAAACGACACAGAGGAAGAGTTAGGAGTTATGTCTCCCTTGTGGTAGGCACTGTATACCCTTGTAATAAGAAGGCTGTCTGCATCTCAGCAGGCTTACATTTCATGTAGTTTGTTTGCAGACACTCAAAAATAAGTTACTGTAGCCTAGTGAAGCTTCAGTATTCTTAGAGATTCTGGAAAAAAAATCTGCATGCATTTAACTGCTTATTTTAAGAGTTTCAAAGAAATAACAGAAAAAATATGTCATTGAATTCTTAAGTCTTGAAGACAATTCAAGTGGCTACCTTCTCAAATGGGGTACCCATCTGTGAAGATAAAAGAGCACTACAGTGCGTAGGGTCAACATTATGTGAGGAGTGCTGTATTCCTGTTTTAACACATATGCAAATTGCCAAGATGAATATCTTAAGACCAAAACAGTTATTTACTTTACATAATGCTGAATTAAAGGTGATTTTTATTTTATTTTATTTTATTTTATTTTTTTGCTACAGATTGTTGTAGATATTAGAATCAAATAGGATCACAAAGAGACTGAATAAATAAATGAAGATCAAGATCATTGGTGAATACAAATCCAGGATAGATCAAGACAGAAAGGAGGTATCTGTGACAGGAGTATAATGGTTAAGGCCACTTGTGAGATGGCTTTAGGCACCTAGGTTACGTGTTATTTAGAGTACTTTACACTAAAGCATAAGTTCCTATTTAACCTGTGGAGAGAGTTGGGTGACTTCTGAAGGTTGTTCAAGTGCCTGAAGGTAAGCTGCAAAACCACAGGGATAGGTTTCTTTACCAACGAAAATCGTATTTTTACTACTGTATGCCCATGTGGCTAAAAGGAGCAGCAACAATCAAAAATTCTTGATAAGAAGTCTCCTTTAAACTCGTTGTCTCATCTGCCACACACCTCACTCTCTAACGAGAAAATGATATGAAAATATCTGTAACCTTTCTCAAAGTGTTTATGCCAGTGTTTCCACCGTGCAGCCCAATAAGCGGCCTCTCTCCTGTAAAAATCAAGCTCTTCACCGTACACGGCTCTTCATCCACACATAGAGATTTTTTTGCCGTACAAATACAGTTTCAAATGTAAGTGGATCACACTCCTTTAATAAAAGACAAACTTTCCAGTGTATGAATGTGCAGCTGTAAAAATCTACTTCCTGTAATAATTACTCCCTTTAGGCAACTATTCCCTTTAGTAAAATGTTAGACTCATTTGCTCTGGCTGTGAGTGGTCAAAACTTGCATGGTTTTAGGAATATTCCTTCCTTTTTAATAAATGCCTGCTTTTTGATTTAAAGAACTAAAATCAGCATACAGATTTGAATCTCCAGATGTAGGACATGTTAGATCACCGTGGCTTTTAAGTACACAGGAAATCTTTTGGTGAATGCTTTGTGCATGTGGTACTTTTGAAGTTGTCCATGTTCATTTTCTTTCTCCTCCTGCCCTCCCACACAAACTTTCTCCTGTGCTTTTTGTTCTTATTTTATGTGCTCCTTGGATGGTAATGCCACAGAGCTTTGAAGGCCTGTGGTGAGGTCTGGCATTCCACATCTAGGCTGAATTGCTTTCCTTTCCAAAGGGAAGGACACAACACAGCTGCCTAAATATAGGCACTGCTTCTGTGTCATATAACAGCTTATCCGAGGTATGTGCATGGAAACAGCAGACATGGCACAGGCCTTTGGGGAAAGCTGCATTTCACTGGAGTAGCAAGAGATAGGTGAGATATCCCTCAGTGCCTGCAATAACAAAGCACATCTACATTCTAGTGACTGAATTCTGCTCTGGCATTACTCTGTGAAGACAGAAAAACTGGTCTATATGTTACTATATTGTTATTTAAAATTTTCTATGTTTAATTGCTGTCATGAAATTCCTCTGTTTTCCCATTATTAAGGAAAATTAAAGGCTTTCCCTTTTCCCACTTACATCTCATTTGGCAAAATGCATTTTTCACGAGTTAATAATTTGTGAATTCTTTAAATATTCAGGTGAATTTAACTGTTCAGACTTTCCAAACATCACTAGATTAATTCTAGGTTACTAGTATTATAATTTTCTGTTTATTAATATGTTTACGAGCCATGATTTGAATAGGATACTATATGCTCTTTCCTAGGGAGTATATACTACAGCTCCTATGGTACATTTATAAATACTGTAGTCATTGCTAATGTTTCACAGATATTGAATTTATATGAGATCATAGAGTAACTCATTATAAGAAAGAAACTTTTATATACTGCAGTCTTCAGGGCTGCTACGTGAAACGGGACACACATTTTACGTAGTGTATATGAAACATAAGTCTATCCTATGTAAGATTCAAGCCTGCAATAATTTCATGATAGATGCCTGTAACCAGTCTTTCTAAAATATGACTATAGTTATCACAGAATCTGAAACCCTTTACCCTCATGCTGACCCTGTGACACGTGGCTGTTCCCATTTCTGTGAATACAGGGACCACGTAGGTTGGGAAGGAGATACCCTAAGGGAAGTTTATCATAATATAGGCACTAAAAACATTACCACTCATTTTAGCCGGTATTATCGACGCTCTTCAATGACCAGAAACATGCACTGTTAATTTGTGTCTCTTACTTTAGTGAGTTATAGGGCAATTTCATCATCACAAGTTTTATTAAATACCCTTCTTAAATCTTCTCATAACATTGTAATAATCATAAACTTTGGTGCTCATATAATATAAAAGATAATGGTTAATACTTAAATTTAATGATCATCATAATGTGTTCATAAAGGAGAAATTAAATCTACACGTTTTTTAAAAAAGCTTTATATTAGTAATTCATATGGCCTGAAAATAAAATATACTGAAGCCAATCAATAATGTTGACAAAATAATTTCTTGGTTTACATTAATCTAGACAAGTTTAGGCAGGAATTCAACAGAGCCCCAGTAGGCTGCCTTTAGGAATGAAAGAAAAACTTCTCAGCTGGTTTGAGGGTACTTGTTCAGTTTACCTTCTGGATAGCAGATAATCGGACTCGGTGACAGAGAAAGTATTTTCCAAGACGTTATTCCTCATTTGAACTTTCATATTTCCTGCCATCTGATTGCTTTACCTTTTAAATTTCTTATGGAAGCCTGCAACATTTTCCTCTCTAGCTTTTTATTTTTGTTTCAAGGAAAGTTGAACAATAATATATTTAAAGGTTGAAAATAAACTTCACTGAACTGAATGTTCTTAATTCATTGCCTTGCTCTCTTTTGAGTCCTTTTCTTTATATTTGTATTTATCTATTTTGAGTCTTTTTCTTTATATTGGTATTTATCTATTTCTCATTAATTCAGTCAGTTCCACTGAGTAGCTTTTCCTTTTAGATCACTGCATTGCTCATTCTTTCAAGGCATTATTTATAGGAAGGAGATAAATATAATGCAGCTTCAGTGAAGGACTATATTTTTTCTTCCTGTCCTCTTCTACTCATTCACATAATGTATACGCATGGGGCACTAGCAGGAGATTTGAGGAGGGGCTTACAAAACAGGAATATCACATTCATAAAGAAAGTCTGAGAGAAGACAAGTCACATTTATTACAAACAAGTCCATTAATTTTTTTTTTTAGTCAAGCAGAGAGAAGAATTTCTGGTAAAAATCAGGAGTCAAAGGCCATGATTAATTAGTCTTTGTGATGTCAAAATTAAACTGAACACTCCCAGAGATAATCTGAAGTATTAGGACTTTATCCATTGGTGTAGCTGCTCAGCCTTGAGTTCTATGAAGCAGCAAAGAGGCTCCAGGATAGGAGCTATGACGCTTCTGAATACTCCCATTCTACTTGAGGGGATAGAGATAGCAGAATGGGAATCCAGACAAGATGAATGAGGCTACCCCAGTTCTGCTGCTCATTTCATACTATTCACTTCTAAAGTAATACGAACTGGGAGACAGCTTCTTAATATGATGTGGATGGCAGTTTGGAAGATCCTTTTTAGATCTTTCTCCAGAGTCAGTGAACAGCTGTGATAACAATATGGTCCAGCTGAGGTCGGAAAGACATCAACTGATCATCATGTGCTGCACAAATCTTGGAAACAGCACACATCTGGCCAATAATGCTGGAGAATTTACATAGAAAATGTAAGAAGATAAGGCTGATGCAATAAATTGTTTAGGAACATCTGTTGTTCATGACACCTACTCAGTAAGGTGCAAATAGGGCTCATTATGTATCTGGGAGCATTTAAAGGGAATTGAGATCTATGGGAATTGAAACCTATGATGTGCTAGACTTAGGGAGAAAAATTTTAAAACTGTTATATGAGAATGGAAAGCAAAACCTTCAAATCTGGGAGCTATCACCTTGCTTTTTGTTTGTTTGTTCTTAAGGAAAAAAATAAAAATATTTGAAGTAGATAGTAGGTGAAAAATGTTCTATGACACAGCCATGGGAATAGATGCACTGAGACCCAACCCAACTGGCCTTGTTCAGGCAGAAGTCCACCTACCAGCCTGACTAATGTTTGCAGATTTGACTATTGTATAAAACAAAGCAAGATTCAGTTCAAGATTAGGACATGTAAACTGGGATAGTGTCAGTGATGATGTTGCAATTGCCTGAAGCTAGACGTTAAATATCATTTAAGATGCCGTAGAGTGTTCTGCTTGGACTTGCCCCTCCAGAAGGTCTGCCATAATTTCATGCTTGCTGTCCCTGTATGGATACGTAAGATATCCTGGCACATCTCAGTTGACACAAGGAGGGGCCTACCTTTATGCTGAGTTTATCAACTAACTTTCTTCTCTAGCTCATACACAGATGTCTCAATCTGCACATCTTAATCCCAGGCTGAATCCTGCCTTCATATTGTCCAGTACATTGACACCAGCAGAAAGCCATAGTGACATTACATATGCAGCTACTACAGGGCAATACATGAGGCAAAAAGAGCAGAAGCATTATTCAGCAACTGCTGTAAGTAAAGACTGACAATAATTTAATGGTGTCTAATTAATAAGGATATTTCTCTTAGCATTTTATCAGTATAAACCTAGAGCAATTGCACTGACCTGTGAGAAGAGAACTGAGGACAGGACAGTAAGAAGAGATGAAACAGAAAGAGCATTTTGTTAACATTTTTCATCAAACCACATGATTTTACAAGGAAAACTTTCTCTGAAAGTACAAAACACGTGAAATAAGAGCCCAGCGGGCTTTCTGTCCTATATTTGGTGTTTGGTGTATCATATCTGCCATCCAGGCATGTGGACAACACTAAAGATGAGGTGGGATCGGTGTGATAAAGCCTCACATATGACAACATCCCTGGTTGTTCATAAAGGAAAAGGTCACAGAAACAAAGGAAGCTTGATTGAAGGAAAGTAATAGAGATGTTCACGTAAGTATGTGCAGGACAGATGCATGAATATTATTAGAAAAATTCATGATGAGTCCCCATGGTGAAATGAGCAGCAGGTGCTGGGCTGCTGCAGGGGAAATGAAGCAGCCAGTTTGAAAGGGCAGATAGATAGCATAGCATTCATTACAGCAGAGGAGATACGAAATCTCCCTTATCACATGTAATTATGCTCCACTGATTTGAAAACTACTTACTTTATTGTGAAGAATAAGGTCATGAATGTCCAAAAAGCCAAAAGCACTCCTGAAATTTTCTGTGGGCAACACCTTTCCTATGAAATGGAAGCACCAGGCAAGTCTGGAGCTATTAAAGTCTTCAGGGAAGGCATTATTCTCAGATTTCAGGGCAGAAGCGGTGGAGAGCTGGTCAAACAAAATTCCCGAAACCCAGAGTAAGGTGTTTTATCTTCATACAAGACAGCCATTGAAAAGGAGTAAGATATTTTAATAGCACTGGTACCTCTACAGGAAGAATATTTTGGTTTAAGCTTTTGTTGAACATCTCCGATGCATTTATCTTAGAATGCAGCAAATGAAATCCTATTCCAGTGAAGGCCAGA
Source organism: Alectoris magna (assembly GCA_030625065.1). Lineage (NCBI taxonomy): Eukaryota > Metazoa > Chordata > Aves > Galliformes > Phasianidae > Alectoris > Alectoris magna. The sequence goes on from CM060560.1 coordinate 72,065,366, forward strand.
TACTGCTGCCCCAGAGATACGTTGAGAATTAATTCAATGACCTCATTGGAGCTAGTGTGGATTATACTATTGTGTCATGAAATGAAAGTATAGTTTGGCTCTTGCTCTGCTAAGCAAGGGAACTGTCAACTTTATAAATGAAACCAGCCATGTGGCAACAGCATAGTTTCCCTCATCCAACACAAATTCTGTTTTTAATTTTCATTTATATTAAGAAAGCTTTATTTGGGTCATTAAGCATTTCTCTTTTAGCACATCAGCTTTTGAACGTAGAAACCAGTGATATGGCTTCCAAAAGTAGCAGGCTTGTCAGCAATGAAAGAAGAAAGGAGAAGATCCAGAAGGACAACTGTAAGACATTGTAAAACTTGTTAGTTATAACTAATTATTTTAATCCATGTATTAACTGGCTGAAAATACAAGATGAGTTGCAAGATTTTATAAATACATCAAAGACTTTTGGTTACATCAAAAGACATTCACATTCTATATCTATTATGCTTACGGCTTAATGTTTCCCATTCAAAGCATTTGTCATTTTTTCCTTTGAAGAGCAGATGTTCTGAAAGAGCGCTGATACTTGAAAAGAATGTACCTTGTACATGGAGCAGTACTTAGGAAAAAAATTCATTTTGTCCCTCTTTCCACATCTTGTGACAGAGAAATATGAATCTAGTTAATACCAATTGCTAAAAACCCTGCCACTACTTTGTTAAGAGAATTCCTCGCGTTGTCTCTCTTTCAACCTGTTTTATACTTGTTTGAGAAATAGGAAAGGCTTGGAGTCACACCTATTTGACCAGAGTGGGGAAATCATAACCCTTGCTCCAGTTTATGTTGCTAAGGCTCGTAATACCTGTGGGGAGCCTTACTGCTGTGCAGTGTATTGAGAAGCTGAAGCTGGAATTGAATCAGGGTTAGAGACCTTTCCCATCAGATTTCAGGGAACTTTAATCAGTCCCTCAAATGCCTCATTATCCATGCAGAGCTGGGAATTATGTCATAGAAACATCACAAGATAAGGGAAAATATGATGCTTTTCCATATCAGAGAATGCAAAATTGGACGTAGAATTCAGAATGCAATGATGTCAGGAAACAGTACTTGTAAGTGGATGCAACAAAAAGAGAAAGTTATACAACCTCAAATGAAAAGCAAATCAAGCCAAAATGTGCCACAGAAGCAATACTAATAAGGAAGGATTACTACAAAGATGGTGGACCCAAACTCTCCTCAATAAAAAGTAAAATGGGGCAGTGCCGAAAGACCAGGGTCTCAGTATGGACCTTAGGAAACTCTAGAAAGCAAGAAATATGAAAATTATCAGAAGGCAGTGCAAGCATCCAGAGGTGTTGTGGGATCTCCCTCTATGAAGGATTTAAAGACATTATCAGACAATATCTGAGCTGATGATTGGTGGTAGCCCTGCTTTTAGGGCTAGGTGACTCAAGAGACTTCCTCCAAACACTTCTACACACGTATATGGTGGCAACAGAAGGGCAGTATCTGCTAGTATCACCATGTATTTTCTTGGAATGCATCTTGCGTACAGTATAGCAATACTTTGCTCACTGTTAACATGAAAGGGATGCTGTGGTGTACAGGGGTGCATTAGTGCTCAGTATAAACCTGTCACATTTTTGGTATATTATTTTTTTTTTCAAAATTTGTGTAGTAGAAAGCTTTCAGTCAAATTCCATGAGCATCCTTTACATGAGAATTTAGAATTCCAGGAGTTGCTCCTTCAATCACAAATGGGAGCTGTTATTATCAGACTCACTGACTCCTGTCCCTTAGGCACCCACAACAGTGAATACCTTACCCACTGTACTCATTACTCTAGGAATTCTCCTAATCTTAATAGGAAAGAGTAATTAACAGGAAGCATATCTCATATTCTAATATTCTATGATGTGTGTATAAGTTTTTGCTGCCATCCAGTTTCTTGTGAGACAAGGTAGCTATCAGTTTCAGCTCTCTGCAACAGTAATTACCTCATTTTTTATAGCTCTAGCCTAAACCAGTTTGGATAATCCTACAATGCATCCAATAATCATAAAGAAATCGTTTTTCTTTACAGACAGGATTGTTATGAACACCTAGTGTAACATAAGCAACTCACTGAGTTATTCTCCAAGCCAGTGCATACATTTGATTTTAAAATGACTGCTGTTGTAGAAACCCACATTATCCTAAATAACTTCTTCCTAAATTCACCTATTCTGGCTATTACTATTTTGTATTGTACTTCTAATTTGATATTACATATTTCATTTCAGCTTCCATTCACCACGTTTTGTTAAATCAAAGGCTTTTTTATGCGAATAATGTCTTAGCGGTGGCACTTAGACTAGTTTTCAAAGAGATTATAAAAGCACACATTGACAATATGATATTGTCTGTTATGTGCTTGAAATTATACAAACACTTTGAAACACTGAATAGGAAAACAAGTTCAGGTTTCTCTTCCCTCTGTTATTACAAGTAAATGAAGATCAAACAAAATGAGAGAGCAATGAGAGAAAATACATTTGTGAAAGACGCTTCCCATGAGTTTATAATGAAGGCAACATTGGCTGCTGCGTTTTTAATTTTTGTCAAAGTCAATATTGAGGCACCTAGTGCAATTCAGTCAACTGCAGATCAAATTGTTGTCTGAACTATTTCAATCTTCTACATGTCTAGATAGAGAGGATCCCAGAGGTTTGACCCTCTGACTCATATCAAGTTTAATACAGATTATGCCCTCAAATTCCCATTTCTCCCTCCCCAACTCCCACCTTTGGAGGATAGTATGCATAAATAATAGAAAAGAAAGCAATTTAGTATGTTTAGATTCCTATTAATGTCCAAAAAGATCTATGGTTGGTCCTTATAAATATATTCCCAAGGGAAATGACACGGTGGAAAAAGTTTTATTTATGTTAAGGAATGAACATAACCTGGCTATAAAGAAGCTTATACTGATAATTAGAAGATTTCTAGATATTATTGCAGTGAAGATCTGGAATAAATGTCTACTTGGAGACATAGGGGGAAAAAAAAATCTAATTAGCTGTAAAATAGAGCTTGATCAATTGTAAACCTGTGGGGTTACATGACGTGACTGACAGAAATGATAGGGGACTGAACTCAGTGAAGTCCCTCTACTGCTTCAGTTCTTACTGGAATATTTCAGCTCCTCTCATGCTTCTGTTTTTAATCCATATTCCTTAGTTCCCCTCTTCAGATACCTTATATCTGAGCTATTACACTGCCGAATGTCTCCTGCCTGGCCAGAATTTCTCATGTGGGATACTAGCTATGTTCACGATATGAGAGATAAGAAACAAGACTGATAATTTCATGAAACATTTCAGTTCATTATATCAAATTCCTCTCTGCCCCCAGACCTTCAGAGCAGTAGCTTTATTATCCTTTTTCACAGCAAAGTGTGTACTTCTACAATGCTGGTGTGTATCTCTGAGTGCATTCACTTGACAAGTGTAAATACGTAAGTACATTTCTACTCTGCCTGAAGTCTTCTTTTGGTAATGACATTACCAGCTCAGAACATGGACGGATTTCTTTCAGAATGATGATTTTTCCCACACTTTATGAAGGAAAAGGGAAGTTTACTCTGGCTTACTGTCATAGGTATACCATTTCCATATGCAGAGTATATTTTTGCAGAGTCCTTTAGAGCCAAGAAGGGGAGGAAGATCAGATGAACTATCAGCTGAGAGTAATCATTCATTACTGTGTCTGGCATCCATCAAAGGCAGTTTTTTCTCTCATTTCTCTGTGTGCATTTTATTTTGATGTCTGTGAAACCAGTGTTACCAGTTTATGTGCTAACATGAAATACAGACATCAGCAATTCTGCATTCTAGGATGCCTTAGGAGACTTCCCATGTCCTGCATCTCTTACCTGAGCCAGAAGAACCAGCTGTCCGTCTGCATCTTTAATGGCTCACTGGCCTTCTTGTAGCCAAGAGCACATCTGAGCCTCAAGAATCCCAAGAGAATTTGCAACAGAATGTTTTCACTACACTGTCCTCCATGGGACTTATTAAGCCTAGCATGCTAATGCCAAAGTCAGGTCTCCAACTGAATATATGTGCTAACTCCAGCTGCAGTCACAGTAGGTACATATTTCAAGGGACTGTCATCATTCAGAGGCTGTGAGATTCATTGGAGAAGTTAAAGCTTCTCCAGCCTAATAAATCTTTTGTCAAAGGACAGAGACAAAACATCACATACCTCCCGTACATTCACATATGTGAAAAAAAGAACCTGCAGAATGTTTCTTAGTTTGCATTTACTCTTCCACCCCTCATTATTATATGGATTCACATGTGCTAATCTTTGTGAAAGTAAGTCTGCACTATAAAGAAACAGCTGGCAAGCTGTTGAAGTGTTGAAACGTTTTGTCTTTCATACATTTCTTAAAGACCCTTTGCACCTCAGGAATTTTGAAATAAGACAGAATAGAAACCTTGTCCTGTTATATCTAACATATTTTAGATTTGGACATACACACTGTCCATTCTGAAAAGTACTCTGTCTTGGTATCCTTTGAGCAGCACATAACTAGGCAGAAAGAAGTTGTGTACATTATGTAAAACCTTCTCTGTCAGCGCTTATCATATTCTACTCATCAAATAATAAGGCAAATCATCATAATGGAACACCAGATGACTAAAATATGATATTCATTGTTCTTCGGTTATTTGTGCCTTCTTTCACTGGGCACTGCTTGCTCTTTTCTTCTGTTATCAAACTCTAATTTTCATCTTCCAAGCCCAGCTTGCAGGGTCCATTCATTTTAACAGGACATAAGCCACCCTAGAGCCATGAAGCTGAAGACGTTGCAGAATTTAATCAGCTTGTTTTCATTATTCATCCTTTTAATTTTTAGCAGCCTATATTTTCCCCATCATTCTCCCGTGGCATTATAGCGGCAGCAAAACTTTTCCAGACAGTGACGCCAAGCCTGAGCTTGCAAACACAACTCAAGATGAATGCCACTGCAGTGTTGCTGGAGGAGGCCTCAGATTAAACCAGGAACCACTTCAGGCTATGAGGTCTGTAATGGAAAAAAAGTTGAGCTCACTGTGGAATTGGGATATCTCACTGTTTTCTGGTTCGTCTGCATGGCACATATCCCAGGCACTTTTCTGCTGAGAGCTCCACTTTCATTGAGGCCCCTGCCTCCCACAAAGGTTCTCCCAAGAGCACACGTGCCTTTCTTATCTGCCCAGCTGCAGCTTTCCTGGAGGAGCAGTGACTGTCACACAGGATTTACCCTGCAGTCAAGAAGCCCAGGGAATACTGCCACTCCTTCTCCTCCACTTGTAACAAAGCCAGCTGACACAGCACAGGAGTTTCTGGGAGAATAAGCATACAGGGAGAGAACATACTCACAATCATAGCATAATATAACTTGACTCCAGGAGAGATATCAAGATAAAGTAAGCAAAATAATACCAGAAAGCTTTGGAGAAAGTCAGGACAATCATTCTCTGAAAGAAAAACTCCACTCTCTGATGTAGAGATTTGGGATTTTCCAGTGCATAGACCATGACTGTTAAACCCACAACTGTTTGTGAAGTAACGACCATCTGAGGAGCAACCTTCTAGCGCTTCAAGCCATAAAACGCTGCAGATGGCAGGAGTGCCTTAAAGGGGGATAGCTTTAAGAACGAAGTGTTTGGAGAAATCTTGTTGAGACATACCACACTGAAGATAAATCAACGTGATCATTCCTGGAAAGCCTGGCTGACAAATTTCCCTATTGCATAGCTGTGGGGATAGCAGAAAATATTTCTTGCATTACTCATGTGAACACTCCTGGTGATTTCAGAAAGACCCAGACTAAACCTTTGAATAAGGAAAATGGGATTCAGCCAAGAGTTTTCAAGAATTCCCCCCAAAACTGGAAAGAAAACTGTAACAATTTTAAGGTAGACTAGAATTTACAATGTAATTCTTGCTGCCTTCTTTTCAGGGGAATTTCAAAGTTGATAGAAAAGGTATCATTCTGATTAGATTCGCTAGCTGCACAGTGTTATTTCTATAAAACCGCAGTGATTTTTGTTGGATAGATTTTCCCCCATGTTATAAAAACAGCCTTCTAGGAGATAAAAATGATACATCCAAGAATATGGCATAATATAGTTGAGTCTGAACCTCCCATAAGCTACATAATCAGACTCTACAAACCCAGGGATGCCCCATCCCTGGAGGCATTCAAGGCCAGGCTGGATGTGGCTCTGGGCAGCCTGGTCTGGTGGTTGGTGACCCTGCACACAGCAGGAGGGTTGAAACCAGATGATCATTGTGGTCCTTTTCAACCCAGGCCATTCTATGATTTAAGATCTTCATCAGGAGGTGATACAGTTGTATACTACAGGCAACACATACAAACATGCTGGGGAAAGCTGCATTCACCTGGAAAAATGCTCAGCAGATATCATGATTTCACCAGGCTTCTGTCCTTTCAACCGCAGGTGAACCACAGCAATGCTTATAGAAAAGAAAAACAGCCACCATTTATCAAATGGCCATTTGTTGACATGACACACACTGATTGAAAATCTATTTTCACTGCTGAAAGCATGACCAAGGACAGAAAATGTTCAGTTCACAAGGAGTTATCTCTTCTGAAGCAGTCTCTACAACACAGGCTGCCAGCGGGACCAGGCAGCAAGCTGGAGGATAGCAGAGAGGAATGCCGGGAATAGCTGAGCTTTGAGGAGGCAGCACAGACAGAAAGCATCTGGTGTGAGGAGCCACGACCTCAGCCACTGAAAACTGCACACACGGAGACACATCCCAGTATGTGCAGCCATGTCGTTTCCAAGGAAATCAGTTAGATGCTTCCCATAGGACTTCAGTAAACACATTTTATTTCTTCCCATCCACTGTTAAATTAGCCACTGAAGCAAAAAAACTCTGGACCCCTTAGGAATGCTTGTTGGCTGTGTAAGCAAAGGCAGTGTGTTATGTAGCTCTGGGTGTTGGGTCCTTTCTTGAATCAGTTTTGTTTTATTAGACACATATAAAGCTGTATCATGCTGGTCACCTGCCCTAAGCCACACAGTACAAAGTAAGAGAGAAAAGGGGAAAAAAAAACCAACAGCATTCAGGGAACAATTTCCAGAAGTAATTGTTTTGGGCCAGTCAAAACATTATCTTTTTTTTCTAAAATATGAGAATGAAAAAAGACAACAGATTTCCCCAGGGCACCTTTCTGTGCTTCTGCTGCAACAATTAAGTTAACATGTCACATCTGCTATATATCCTAATGAGGGAAAAATCAGGATTCTAACCCAATTCATCCAGGAGGAAGAGATCTGAGATGCTCATTTCTATAGCCCCAGAAGCAAAAGCCATTATTACGGCTGAGATATGCGACTGACACATTCTAGAGCTTTTCATTGTACCTACAAACACTTCTCATAATTTACTTTCCTCTTCCTACTTTTTTTCCCCCCCCTTAGACTAGCTAAGCTAATAGCTAACATTTTCTCAGACCTCACTGCAGTCCTAAAAGGATTGTTCAGCCCGATTCAGTGGTCAGAAGGAATTAAAATTCTGATGCCAAATTTTGTTTTCTAGCCTAAAATGTTATATATGGCGTACAAAAAAATGTCTAGAAGAAGTAACCTGCCTGAGGTTAAAACGTTTTGTGATTTACAGTCTTTGGTTACAAATGTGTTTAGGTTGATGGCAAGCAAAGTAGGGTGTAATTTAGTTTGAAAAGTAATTACTCCGATGCTGTAGAACTCACTGAGAAAAGTCAGATACTCAAAGGTGAAGAGAAATGCTGACAAACCATAACTATCACAATGCTAGAGAGTAAAACAGCTTTAAATGTTCATATTTCATGAGGTACTCTTTTCTATAACTCACAGTAGACACATGTATGCTCTGAAAAGTCCAATCATGGCAGTCATTACCAGATCAGCAAAGACTTATAAATAACTTCATCTGAATGAACAGCTGCAGTGGGTTCCACCCCATATAAAATTAATGAATTCTTGATAGAGCTCCGTATTCCAACACCTGGATTAAAGCATCTGCCCTCCTCTCTGAATGTGAGTGACGCACTTAAATTCCAAGTTCGGTAAACTGTGCCCAATATCTAGAACTACTTTCTGTCAGCTGAATAGCTCCTTAGGCAAGGAGAAGGCTCTTCTGTCCAAACAGACCTTTTAGGATGGTGAATGTTTTCTGCTTAGACATTTTCAAGTATTCTATTCTATGTGGCTGCAGACACTGCTACAGGTAGCCATGGGCTGGATCTGCCACCCCCTAAAAGACTGATTTTTAAACTCCAACATCAATTATACTTAATCTCCTGAACAGCCTCCATTTTTCATAGGCCACATCCCAAAGCATAAAGAGAAATCCTAAAACTGCGTTGCTGCACTATTAATAGTTGAAAGGATGGCAAGGAAGACAAGAGAAACCAAACCTGAATTTCGAAATACCAGAATTGAGAATTTTAAAATAATTCTTGATTATGCTGCATATTTGACAAGATATTTTCCAGATTAACTTCACAGTTATATTGAAGTCCTTACTGAGGAGAGCATCCAGGCTTTGCCAAATTGAGACGTCCAGCACATTGTGATAAAAGTTGTTTTCTAACATGAGTATGTATTGGCAGTTTTATCATTTTAACCATATGGAAGTTTCTTACTGTTTACATGGGTACAGCAGATGTTGTTTTGATTTTTTAATGTTTTTTATCATTAAGAATTTAAAAACTTCTGTATCTTAATTTTTAATTCTTAAGTGAATGATTAATAGGATATAACATAATTACAGACTTCAGAACTAAGTACATAAATTCAAAAAATGTAAATATAGCTTTTTTTTGTTATAGATGATTTTAGTATTGGGGAATTCTAAACATTGTTTAGCATTATCACTGTAGCCTTCAGGATTGTTTGAGATTATGCATGGAATGGAAGTATTTGTCACAGGCATCTGTGCCACTTGTAAGTATTCATACTCGGTTCTGTGTTTCTATAAACAAATGTACCATTTGTTGTGCTTGTGTAAATTCTGGGGTTTGGTTTTCTTATTCAGTGCTGTGGCCGTACACCTGCACACTACTGTCTGACTATGCAAACTGACTATATGAAGGAAAAAAATCTTATTTATGGTTTTTTTTTTTAAACAATCTTATTTATGGGTTTACATTATTCTATTAAGCAGAAAAGTTTCGCAAGTGAAAGAACCCAATAAAAGTTTATGATAGAATTTTAGAAACATGATAAAAAACGTTCACTTATTCAAAATAGCACAGGTATCAGGACCTTTTCTGACTTTTCAGAGACGGCTAACAGTACTAACAAAGAAACAACAATTGTTTTTACTCACTAGGGTAGATAACATTTCACAGATGTTTTACAGACACAATAAATTTAAACTGAACTTCTCTTTTACTGTATGAAAAATAACATGAAGACAATTGGAACGAACCAATGTTGATGCAGTTGCATGTAAGGAAGTGATCCACAGAAAGATCACTGTGCAGGGTATAAATGGAGAAAAAGAAAAAGCAGGAGGAAAGTAATAAACCACCATTTAAAGAGCATTATTAAATCATGTACTATGAAAGTTATTGAGCTATAACAGGAATGGACATTTTTTAGAGGGATTAAATAGAAAATGTAATTAAGGAGCAGGAAGAAAGAAAATTACCTTAACACATTGTCAGTGCATAAGAAAAGCAAACTACAGTAAACAGCCCTACATAGTGCAGGTTTCACAGCCCTTGCTGGTAGAGGTAGAAGAGGAACAAGAGGAGTGCAGCTTCGCAGTAGAAAACTGAGATAAAATATTAATTCACTACAGTTATGATATTCCTAATGGAACTGATAGTAGCTTGTTTTACTAAGAAGTTAGTTCCATTGTTTCTTCTTTCTTTTTTCAACAGCGCTACAATATTTTTCTCTTAATAATTATTACATAGGCAAATATTAATTTCTTATTCCAGCACAGAATGAGAGAAAGTAAATCTATCAAAATTAGAACAGAAACAAAGAGGAAAAGGAATTCAGTCACAGAAGCACACCTTAAGAACACACACATATATTTCATTTCTTAGTGACTTAAAAGTGACTTATGTGTACCATAAACAGGAACAGCCTAAGAACATTTGCATGCTGCCTCAATTCACAAAAGAACACCATTATCACACAATGAGCTATTCAGGAAAATTACAGTATTAGGTGGTTTTTTTTTTTTTTTTGGTTGTTGTTTTAGTTTACTTACTTGTTTCATAACACAACTCAGAACATCTTGTAACTCAGAGTATCTTGTACAGGAAAACTCTGATAGCCACAACAGATTACAGCACCATCCAATACTACCTCTTCTATTCCTGATTTGACATACGTTCCAAAAAACCCTTCTCTCCTTCCTTCTCTTGTGAAGAACATCAAACAGGGAGGAAGAAAAAGGGAAGGGAAGAAGAAGGGCGAGGGGGTTGGGGGGGAAAAAAAAAAAAAAAAAGAGGAACAACAAAAACAAAAACAGCCCATGATAGAAAAGAGCCCCTAATTAAGGCCAATTAGCGACAACACAACTGTTTCAAGCAGGGTGTTGAAAGAACTGATAGAAGGCACCTGGTTCAACACCTGAGCATGAATAGTGGGCTGTGTCTAGTATTTACAAGTACCTCCTTAACAGGTACATTGTGCAGGGGAGGGAAGGAAAGCTCTGTTACCTTAGAAGCTTCTTGGGTTTGTATTGGTAGCTAATTTGTTGAGATGGTGTTCTCACTTCTTCATCTAGGTTATTGCTGAAGATGTTGAGAGTGACTGGATGCAGTGTTAGCCCCTGGGGAAAACTGTCTAGCTACAGGTCTCCAGGTGGATTCCATGTTGCTGATTACAGCCCTGTAAGTTTTTCCAATCAGGTATCTTGTTCTATTTTGCCAGTTTGAATGGGGCAGGATTTTCTTAATCCTATGGTACTAAATGGCTTCAGTGAACAGTAGTACATTGGTTTGGACACAATGGCTCGTACAACTTGCCTGCGATGAGGAAAGCTGCTTTCTTCAACCTGTTGCTTCTCAACAGAGCAAGTCTTGTGGGTGAAGTGGCGATTGGCTGTTGTCTTGGCCATGAAACTCCGTCTATAAATATGGTATGGACAGGCTTGTTTAGTGTGCTTGGTTTTGGGGAAACCATTATGCCCTCAGGCCTGTGCAAATCTGAAATAAATAAGCTATATCTCTCTAGCAGTGCTCAGTTTCTCTGATGTGCTGTGAAATGCTTGGTTGTCACCGGGTAAGGAATGGGCGTCCAAGCTTTTGGCTTGCCTGGACTGCACAGGGTGAAGAAGAGTTTTCTTGGGTTGCACGTACTTACTTAGGTCACTCACAAAACAATGTCTCTTCTTTCCATGGAAGCTACAGCAAATGTAAAGAGCATGGTAACACTATTTGATTGAGCAAATTCTTAGCTACAAGATGCTATTGCTCAACAGTCATCACCATTAGCTGTGCCAGCCATGAACGAGAGCCTAAACGCTGTGTTCATAACAATCTGTATCAGTGGAGGTAACCTGCTGTTGCCACTGCTGAAACATACTATCCACTGCCTCACTGCTCTCACATCCACTGTTTATGTCTAGAAACGTTCAGCAAGTGTCAATGAATGTTACTAGGTACTATTTCTTTCTTGTGGAGGAATTCAGTGACACACTTCTTCTTCATGTGCACTTTCATATCAGGCATTGCTTTGTCAGACTGCCCTTCTGCTGCCATCTGTCACATGGCAGCAAAATAAAATGTGGAATATTGGTGGGAAGGTTTAACTTCTACTGGCATATTACCAACGTTAGCCTCTGTCATTGTGGGCCAACACCGTAAGTCAGGAGGCAGTGCTTTCAGAGCAGGCCTTGAGAAATATATAATACTGTTAATGTATATAAGTAAAAAAAAAAAACCACACAAAAACAAACAAACCTACCCTTATTTTAATTTTGTATATTTCTTATTAGAAGGATAAAAAATGAGCAACAAAAATGTAAAAGTAAGGGGATATTTGACCTTATTTCTGTGATGCTGATGCATCTGCCTGGTTTGGTGGAGGTGGTTGCTATTCTTAATGAGCTTTCAAGGTTTTCATTAGAGAGTTTTAAAGAAATTTTGCTCTTCCTGTACTTCATCCTCTAAAACATTTGTTCACAAGTGTACATACTGTCACAAGCAATGAAGCGAATAAGGTGTGGTTGTGAAGCGAGGGATATTTCCCTCTGGTAAGAGAGGGTTTATGGAAGTCTGGTAAGGAGACACAATTGGTTTTTTTTTTTTTTGAGTTGAATGTCTGACTGCATCTCTATATGTTGCATTTCAATATTTACAGGTAATGTACTGATGCTGACAGCAAATGGAGTCACAAATAAAAAAATCAATGATTTTTTCAGAAATGTTGAAACTTATTCTCAAATTTCCTTTATCAAAATGGAAAACTCGGCTGCATATTTTTTGCTGTGTTCAGCCAGTGTATCAAAATGAATAAAGTCATTTGCTGTAACTAAGTTAGCACTGCACTGTGCCCTCCCCATGTCCTGTTTCAGCCCATACAGTGCCCATCGCACACCAGTATGAGGTTGGTGCTGAGCAGTGGGTGTGTGCCTGGGGCTGGGGCAGGCTGCTTGGTGGGGAAGAGCTGCAGCCATAATGGTGTGGAGCAGGGGGCAGCTGCAGGTTGGACATGCCTGCCCTGGTGGGTTCTCATTTTGGTTACTGCAGGCTCAGTTCTGTTGCCTAAGCAGAGATACCCTAAAAGCAGGTCATTTCAGTGGACTCAGGGTATCAGGAAAATCTGCTCAGGTCTGGCAAATGTGGGCCAAGCCCTATGGGAGACTCACACACTGGTAGGCAGGCAGGCAGCCAGCAGACGAAAGGTCTTACTGAAGGACTGTGTGGCAAGTCAGAACAACTGAATGGAGCTCTGTGTTTGAACTTGGAAATGGATTCCTCTCTCAGCCCTATGTTTTAGCTGGTGGTCTCAAAGCCCTCTGCAGAAAGTAGAGAAGGACATGTCCAGTGTCACTTGCCTTAGACATTTACTTTAGCATGGAGTCAAACTTTCTGCACAAAAACCTCACCCATCCTGTGCTGGCTAGAGAGAAAATATATACAAAATCTGCCAGTAAATATCTGATATTAAACAGCAAAGAGGAGGAGATAAAAATTGCTTCTACAGTATATACTATGATTTTGTCACATAGTCTTCTTCCCTATGTATTGGTTCTGAAAGTTTCTTTTCAACTCAGTAGATCATCTTTAAGTGTTAACGAGAATAAATGTAAATAAGTCCAAAGAGACTGAAACTCACTGATCTTACAGGAGCTCTGTGCAGTAAGATGCCAGGCTGTTCTGCTTTGGCAGTGACATGCTTGGTGGTCTTCTGTTGGCAAAGGCTTAATTCAGCTTCTAGGCAATTACAACAGAACCACATTTCAGTACCAAATCCTTTTGCCTATATATTCTTATGCAGGCTACGTGAAAATGAAACCAAACAGTCTAGGTCCTGTACTTACTGCATTTTCACTGTCTTTTTGATAAAATCTATACAGGACAAGCAAATTCTCCCACATAAGCACATCTCACTCCAGCACAGGTGAACACTATTTTGTTGTTGTTGTTGTTGTTATCAGATGCAATAATCTATTTTGAAAACATGGATGATTCTATTCTTGTAATAAATTTGAAAACATGATCTGCTTTGCCATCTTCTGAAATCTAAGGAAAGGTAGGAAGGGTTGCTCCTTGCTTTTTGGCTTTTTTGAAATACAGAGACACCTGACCTAGTTTTGTGATTCCTTCTAGACTATAATGTGGTTATATTCCTGCTGTAGAACTGAGACTCATAGAAGAAACCTGGAAGCTTAGTCTTTGTTTCATGGTTTGTTACATGGGGGAAAACAAGGAAAGAAAGAAGGAAAAAAAAGCAGTTTGCTGCAGAAAACACTGTCTCTGTCACACTCGCTAAGACAAAGGTTTATAAAAAATGTATTCAGTCTCTCTGATGTTTGAGCAGCTGAACAGTTTAGACCAAGCAGTATGTCTGCAACCACGTAGAATACACATTTTCTAACTGGCAGAATGCAAAATAGTCAGCGTGTACTGCTGTACTAAATTAATCTAAATTGCTGCACCAAATTAATTGTAATTTACTGCACTTAATTAATTGTATTGTACCCCAGATTCGATGTCTATGGATTTTACCGTGAAAATACTGAATATCCTTTGTCTCTTAGTACCAGTCCAGACTCATCGTGGCTCATTTGTGAAGTATTTTGCCATCAGGAAGATCTCACATGGTTTGACTGCAGATATTCTCCAAAGTTCAAGCAATACAAAACCTTGCCATGGTCATATCAGGTAAGAAACACAAATGGTGAATATTGGCTACATACATTTCTACTGTTTATCAGGAAGGAGTATGACATCGGTCCATAAGGCAAAGGCTCTCAGCGATCTTTAACAGGATTAGCTCTACAATTCAATGTGAAATACAGATAGAATTCCACGTTTAAGGAGTGATCAATATGAGGATAAGATTATAGAAAGAAGAATTGAGGGAAGAAAATGCAAAGAAAGGTAGCAACATAATCCAAATGAATATAGGCAGCTTAGTTTTTGATTTTGCGAAAGGAGAAGGCTTAATTCTGCTCTGGAGCGAATTCATCACCCAGTTAAAACTTCAGCCTGAAGATCTCCTTTTGATCTGTTAGAGTACAACAAAGGACTTCACAGAAAGCTGAAATAGCCACTGAAATCCAAACTTCATTATCATTTACTTTCCCACAGTGATCACACTGTAAGGAGACAATGTCCTTACAGGCTGCTGCTTTCCTGCAGCCCCTGCACGGCCTTCCTCAGGAGGACTCCACAGAGCAGAACGTCTCACTCTGGGGAAAAGCTGATGAGACATTCTCTGGCTCCGTTACAGTAGGCCTCTCTGCAGCACATAGGGCAGCCGGAGTTGGTAACGTACACCATCTAACAGCCCTGTGTGGACAAAACCAGCAGCACTGCATATGTGTTCATTCATTTCCCGTCCTGTTTGTTAGATGCCCCTCTATGACTTCTGAGAACTCACAGTTTCCAACTTAGGAATTGAGACTACACTCTTTCGGTATCAGGAGGAAAGCCACAGTGTGTGTCCTGTCCTGGAAGGTTGATTTCCACTGTCGGAAGCAGTATATACGCCCACCTCCAAACCATTTCAGTTTTATTCCCCCATTATTTTCCACTTGCCAGCACATACAAATGCAGAGACAGGGAAACCTTTGCAGGATGCTAGTGGCTAACTCCCCAGTTCCCACAGCAGTGCTAGCAGGGTGCAAAGCTGTGAGGAGAAAAGGAGGAAATTAGCCCATCAGGCTGGGAAAGCAGTGCACGCTGATACAAGGAGCAGTCTAATCCCTGTAGTCTTTCCAAACAGTTTACATGAAAAAAAAACCAACAAACAGAGGGAAGGAAGGAAGTGAGAAAAGGATTTCTGTTGTAAATTGACAGGAATGGCCGTATTGGATTTCTGCTGATGAGATCTCTTTACAGCAAAGGGTAGGAGGGAATAAAGGAGGCTTTATGCCTCATTGGGGTGAAAGAAAACAAGACGTAATGATGAAGCGGGATATGCAAGCAAGTCTCTCAGAACTTATGCTAATATACAGAGATTTACACTTCACATTTCTGGATAAGCAGCATATCCACCAATCTCTTTTCCTGGTAATGCTAGTGGAATTTTTTCTGTACACGGCTCAGTCATTTATGTTAGCCAGAGATTATAGGCCATTTGGAATGGAAATGAAAAATGATTAAAAGCAAACCGGATTCTGGATAACTGTACCAGTAGGCTGCTAGTAAGAGTAAGTTGTTTTCACATGGACCATACAAATCACCTTTATGTATACAGTCCAAATGTTTGGGATTTACTGCATTAGCAGTGTGCAAAATGGAATGCACTTGAGAAATCCGTGGAATAAAGGGGAATGTATTTCCTACCAATAGATTCCACAGGAGAGAGGTAAACTTCTAGATGACCTTTTGGACATGTGATAAATTTTTAATGGAGAGACTGTAAAAAACCCTGCAATTTAAAAAACACAAATGCAAAATTCCTTTCATCATTCTGTAGCCACATACTTCAGAGATAAATCAAAATGTTCATATTAGAGTATCAGCACTTATGAAAATAGCAGGTCAATAAAGAAGTGAATCTGCTTTGATGAACTGGATAACTGGTAACAGAAAGGATGTAAGAGCATCTTTCTTCAATGTAATTTCCTAACGCAGTGAGAATGCCAAAGAAAGTATGAGCAGGTGACTTAAAGCTTTCAATGTGGATTATAATAACCTGTCAATTAGATGTTCTGCCCTTGGGAACATGCAGGACCTGTGGTGCCACAACCTGAAGTCTCTGGCAGCAGTGTGAGCTGCAGGTGTTCTCATTCCCACTTTTTTTTTAGCACAATTTGTTGAATAGATAGACTGGGAACTTTTCTGGGGAGCCAGTTTGCAAATGGTTCAAATAGGCTTCTAGCCTTTGGTTGGTCACTTTTTTATAGTTCAAGTCAGATTTGTGCAGGAGCACAGAACAGCCACTACTGCCATTTCACACTTTGTTTTATAAAATTTACTAGCTTGTATGTAAAAACCTCATATAACAAAGCTGGTGTGCTGCTTGATGAGAAAAAAAAAGACACTGTATCAAATAAATACATTAAATTGGTGAAAGATAATTATCCAGAGGCATTCTAAAGGTTTGAATATAGTCTTTGTCTCTTACCCTCAGTCAACTGCCTCCCACATTAAGAAATTTCACTCGGTACCTGCTCATCCTTTGCTGATCTGAGTTTAACAGATTAAGTTGATTTTAATGCATAAGTTTTACATTATTTTAACTCCAAAGAGTTAAAGTATGTGACCTTCAAAAACTTATTTTAAAATTTCAAGAAAACTTCCATGGTATAGATATCCTCCCTGCATATCAGTCATATTTCTTTTATAGAAAATGCCTTCTGTAATATGCTACTCTGCATAACCAAACTAACTGCTCCCTACATCTCAAAGAAAGAACATCCCACAACAACTTTCTGCTCTGTCTTTTTTAGGGTGCTGGATATTAAAAGAATGGGCTAATACCCTGTTTAGAAATGCTGCTTTGGAGAATTTTTGCCAGTCATCCTAACGTCATATTTAATATGAGAAAAGTGTAAAGTATTTTAAAATAATTGCAGAGAGTAATAAGTAGTTGCCATGTTCACAGGCAGATGAAAAGTGGGGTTAAAAATGTGGTTGGGGACTGGATTTTGGCAAGATCTGTAAGGGTTTTCTACTGCCATTTCAACTAAAATTCTCTTGGCTGTGTGTGGGGATGCTTTACTTCTAAACAGGATAACATTCAGAGGCAAAAGACCTCTCCTATATTCACTTCCATCCAGTGATTCATTCAGTAAAGAACTCTTCCCGACTGATATTTCTAATAATCAATAAACTCAACTGAAGTATTGGTGTTACTGCATCCTGTGACAGCTGACTAACCATCAGTGGAATTTCATGTTGGCCTCAGTCAAAGCCAACCAGAGGTGGTCTTGGTCAGGGAGAAAACACAGACATTTACTAAGATAAATGTAATGTCTAGCTAATGACTTGGTAGTTGTGAGTGCTACTCAGCACTATATATAGAGAGAAGTATTGGCTTTCTAGCATTAAGTAAGGTATTATATTGTCTGTAGGATTTTTCAGTAAACAAAAAGAGTTTAAATTCTTCAAATCTCTCTCTCTTTTTTTTTTTTTTTAGTTATACATACGTATTAACGCAACATAATTTTCTTAATTAATCATTACCTGCTATCTTTGGTACTTCATTAAGTCCAGGAATAATGTTTTGTAATGAGTTTCGAATACGATTTTGGAAGTACACTGAAATTTCTAACATTTTTATGAACTCTGTATCATTTGTTGCAATAATAAACACAGATAAGAGGAAGAAACAGTCTGCAAACGCAGAAATCATGATAAATAGGCAGTACAGAAAATAAGAAGTAATAATTCAAACCCATCGAATCACAATGTGATGCAGATGCAACCTAAAGCAGGGCCAATGCATAGAAGGGACCAGATGGAATTCCTGCATCACAGAACAAATTGCCATGGGAAACATCTGGAAATTATCTGGAAAAAGCAAACAAACAAAGAGGTGCCCTTAAACCTTAGAGCTAGCGAACCAGAAATCATTGGCTAAGATTACCTGGAAAACAGAGGTATAGCTAGTATTGTGAATGGAAATCATTACTAAAAGAAGAAAGTTTATGACAGTATTTAATATCTACTAAATTTTGTTTGGAATGCCAAAATGACATAGCATCCCCAAATCACATGTGAACAAGGCAAAAGAAAGGTGTTTGCCAGAGTTAATTAAACACATTCCAACACATTAAAACACGTAGAGCAAGCAAGGCAGTGCTGAGTTCAAAAAGACCTGACCAATTCAAGATGGATACTTGGTTATCTTAAGCATCTGTGCACAGCAAACTAAGTCAGTGTAGGCGTGAGTGTGCCTAACCCATGTGCCTTGCAGGACACACACACTGGCCTCACCTCTGCTCCTGCATGGGAACATAGTGGAGCAGAGTGCTGTGTGACCAAGGGAAACCCACTGACCTCTTCTCTGTGCACTGAGAAGACATTCTTGGTCCTCACTCTACATTTCAGATCACTGTCTGAAAGCCATGTCTGACATATAAGTAACATCTTAAAAAACTTGCATGTGCGAGGGCTTTTTGCTGGTCTTGGCCCTACACCAC
This sequence comes from Alectoris magna, assembly GCA_030625065.1. Taxonomy (NCBI): domain Eukaryota; kingdom Metazoa; phylum Chordata; class Aves; order Galliformes; family Phasianidae; genus Alectoris; species Alectoris magna. The sequence continues at coordinate 72,084,197 of CM060560.1, forward strand.
CTGTGGGTCTTATACAGAGATTTTCTGAATGGTCCAAGAGTGCTTGCAAAACACATTTCCTTTGGCCTCAATTGCACATTATATTCATTCAGAATTCTGTTTGTTTTTAGGATCTGCCCCTGCCTAGACCAAAGATGCCAAGGAGTTGCATCCAGCTCAATATATTTTACATGAGGAAAGCAAGATATGTTTGAATAACATCTTTTTAAAAACTATAGTCAAGGTGGTAAAAATGTAATTTTCATATATATGGTCAAGTCAAATAAAATAAAGTAGTCTCAGTTAGTCCTTTATTTCTTTACTAGATTTATACTTCCCATACGTGAGATTTGCCAGTCTTACAAGAATGGCTAAACTAGCCCTTACCATCCCTTCTTTAACTGGAATTTAAGTGCTTGTATATGCTTATTTTTATAGAAATAAAATCTCTTCAGGGTTACTTTATGATTTTTCTTGCATGGCATTTTTTTATACGCAAAGCATTTTGGACCGTATACTTGAGATTTCTTTTTCTAATTTAGCTACAGTAAAGTGGCAAGAATTACTGTATGAAACTTTGTTGGAGGAGAAAGAATAGAAAAACATTATCCAAAGCAAAGAAATGTGAGAATTTTAAGACATGAACCACAGTCTGGGCAAGATATTGTTCTTTTTTGGAAAAATGTCTTGTAATATGAATGATGGCAAAGATGTTTCAGATTACATCAATATTCATACAATCAGAAGTTGTTTTGGTTTGCTTTCTAAGTATATTCTGATGTTCAAGATTACACATCTGCCCATGATGCATCAACATATAATGAGGTCAGTAAAAATGTAATGGAGAATTCTATCCAATCTTCATCTTATAACAAGGATTTTGTGCTGGTACACACTTCACAATCCTTTAAGAACTATGCTTGTTATCACTGAGAATTGAGACACATACAGCCATGGCAAGAGGAGTGTATGATTTTACCTTCTCTGTCAGATTGTTGTTCAAAACCATTATCTGTCTGGAGCAGACAGGGCAGCTTTCCACAGTTAATATGGCAAGTAAATGACACATAAGCTTGTATTTGACAGAGATAACTCTGGAATGAAATAGTATGTTTGGGTGTATATTTTTATATACTTTTACACAAGTAGTTTGCCTATCTTCCTAAACACATTGTTGGCTGTAATGACAGTGGGGACTGGGGCAATATTAATACCATGTTTTAAGAACTTTCTTAATAAATATCTTCAAACATCTAGGGAGAGTTGGAAGATACATTTGTTTCCATGTCATTCCTAAGAACTGTTTTCTCATGCAAAATATTCCCAGAAAGGAATGACCTTAGAAAAGAAGAAATGCGAACATTGCTTACAGAAGTTCAGTGATGGACACTCAAAAATTATGACAAAGGAAAATCCCCCTATAAAAGTCTTCATAAACAGATTCTGTGCAGGGAAAATCATCCTTCCTCCTCAGACTCAAGCTAATAGTTGCACTAGTGTACTAAAAACACCTTCATCAGTGAAATACAGAGAAGAAAGGATCATAGAATGGTTAGTGTTGGAAGGGACCTCAAAGAACATTCAGTCCCAAGCCCCTGCTGTGGTCAGGGCTGCCCCCCAACAGCTCAGGCTGCCCAGGGCCCCATCCAACCTGGCCTTAAGCACCTCCAGTGATGGGGCACCACAACTTCTCTGGGCAGCTGTGCCAATGCCTCATTACCCTGGTGGTGTATTTCTTCCTTATATCTAATATCTAATCTAAATCTACTTTCTTTCAGTTTAAACCATCTCTTGTCCTATAACTACATGTCCATCTAAAATGTTCATTCCCAGCTTTCTTGTAAGGCCCCGTTATGTACTGAAAGGCAGCAATAAGATCTTCATGGAGACCTCTCCAAGCTAAAGAACAACTCTCTCAGCCTGTCTTCACAACAAAGATGCTTGTTTGTGCTTTTTTAACCACAAAATCTTTATTCATAGATTCAATCACTGTGGTTGTTCTTATTATGTTTAATAGGATCTTTCTCCCCACTGAAAATGAATGAATTTTTTGAGCTTTCTGGGATGTGAGGGAAATTTTGCCTAAAAAAAAAAAAAAAATTATAGTCATTGAAAATAACTGCACATGCATGTGATCTGTTGTACCATGAAAAATATGTAGCTAAATCCAGAGCAAGTATTTTCTATGCTTAATAATATCAGAGGCAGAGGTGGAATTTTTTCTGTTTTTTATTTTTTATTTTTTATTTTTCATCAGATTGAAGTTAGTAATGCTCTCAGAAACACTGTGAAGTTAGAAAACAAACCCATTAGCATTATCTATTCCCTCAACTAACAGTCAATCAAACTTCCCACACAATTCCTGCAAGTCTTTCTCTTGCTCCCCTTGAAAATATTGGGTTTACGGGAACTTGTTTTTCCCTGCAGCATAATACTATTAAAAATAGGTGTAATTTCATTCTTGCAGCTTGTAATAACTTTCTTTCCATTTGCTGATAATGCTGAAACAATCCTCTGCAGTCTGCATCAAATTTGGATTTGCCATTTGCAATCTTTACAGTAGACAAAGTGAAATTGTTTCCTAATTACAATATAAGAGAAATGAGCACTAATTTTTTTCTCCCCTTATTCTCTCTTCCATCCTCAGACATGAGGGATTATACTGAATAGGGGGATCCTTTGTTAGTTCCTCCCAACCAAACCCTCTTAGATGTATTTCTCGTATCTGCCAATCTCCTAGAGGATGGCACTGCTGGGTACTGTGCACTGATGAGGCAACAGGTCAGACAATGATTTTTATCATGCGTATCTGAAATTATTTCCCACAGGCTACTCTGTGCCATCCTCAGCTAGACCTGGGCTAGCATTTACACTCGTGTAAACATGCAGCCCTTAGGACATATCCAGACTTGATGTTTTCCCCTATTTCCAGTTGACAAACTGCTTGGAGAGGGACTCTGCTGTTTCAGAGCAGGGTAGGGGCAGAGCAGCACAATATTCAGAGCCTACTGTGTCTGTAACCACAAAGTAAACTTCTTCCGTATCTCTTTCAAGTCATGTAAACCAAATGGTTCCCACAACCCTTACTATTATTCTAGGTTACCTGATGATCTTCAGCAACACAATTCAACAACATTCCTTCAAGCACTTTTAAAATTGTTGATTTGTTCATTACAGTCTAAATGTTATGTTTCTGTTGCTCCTTATTTTTAAGGAAGAAAAAAGTAGAAGCTGGTCTTTGCATGGTTGAGGACACCATTTGAACAGTCCAATAGGACCTATTTAAAGGAAAGCACTAAACGAAAATGAAAACCATCTCTTCCACTTCTCAATAATCACCAAATAAAAAAACCAAACACTTTTTTTTTTTTTTAACCTTTGATACAGAAAACCACATGTGTATTCCCTCTTTTATTCTGTTTGAATAGAAACCTCTTACTTCCTGCATTGCTGTCACTCAGCGGAGCTGCTGGTCAGACACAACAGCATTCCTTTAATCACTTCAATCACTTCATTGGAGAATGACTGTACTGTCAGTTTCCTTAATGCCCTGCCCGAGAGCAAAAGCCTGTATTGAGAAGGAGAAAGTAGACCATACTCTCTTCTTTCATGCCCACAGAAACTGTTTAGTTAAATTATGACGTTTGTCTCTTTTGACTGGTTCCTTTGCCCATGCTGGCCAAAGATGCCTGGGCACAGAAGACGAGTGCCAGCTATGCTGTGCCCAAGCTCACTGTTGCTAAACACATGCTACCTAATGGCCTTGGCAAACCCCCATGCTGCCCTCTGGTATGAGATGCTGCAAACAGAAAAGCATGCTTACACTGATGTGACAAATATGTTTTTGAATAAAGGCAAACCCTAGACACAAAACCACAAGCATACAAAACTATGTTTTTATTGATGTATTGGTTAAATACAGGAAAATTTATGAGATGTTAAGCAGTACCAAGAAAAAAAAAAAAAAAAAAGAGTGGTAAATGACAAATTGTTGTCAGGAACAAGACCCAAGTTCCCAGCTAAAGGTTCTGTGTGGATTCCATGAAATACAAACCAAAGAAGGATACAAACTGTCAGACCCAATTAACAAAGCTTCCTACTGCCTGTGTTTAATGTCAAAAAATTATGAGACATCCACAGGGGAGACAGCCGTTAGATGCTCAGAGATACTGTTACTGACCTCGGTAGGAAAGGTTAACGCGAACCACGAATCTGAATATCATCACTGTGCATACAATAATGAAAACCATATGACACAATCAGCGCTTCAAGGAGATTTAAGTTTAATGAAAGATCTGAAAGGCTCAGGACAAAGCCCTGAGGTCCACTGACACAAACTTACAATTGCGAAAAGCTGCATATGGCCTGTAAAGGGTGCTCATTCATACACACATACCCCAGCCCGTGCAACTTCTCAGTCAACAACTGTTGAAGCAATGCCAAAGACATCTGCTCAGCTGAGCAAACCTAAATCTCCAGAATGTCACTCAGGATCCTTGTTTCAACACAACAACTGACCTAAAAACAAAAACTCACCAATCATATGCTAAATAAATGATCCACTTGAGAAAATGTACGGATGCATGGAAAGAGGGACCATGAAAAAGGAGTGCTAGGTTTAACAAACTTTAGGATATGCTATAGACTTTATTACAAATATAATGATAGAATTGCAAAATAGTTTGCGTTGGAAAGGACCTTAAAGCCCACTCAGTTCAAACCTCTCTGCTGTGGGCAGAGTACCCACACATTAGATCAGTCACATAGAATCACAGAATGGCTTGGGTTGGAAGAGACCTCAAAGATATTCCAGACCCAACCCCTGCCATGGGCAGGCCTGCCTTGAGTGCCTCCAGGAATGGGGCACCACAGCTTCTCTGGGCAGCTGTGCCAGCACCTTACCATAATGGGAGTTTTACGTACGGATTAGAATGTGAAAAACTGGATTTTGGTGAAAATCCAGTATGACTCACTGAAAAAATAAAAATAAAGATTTGGAACATGGTTTCCTTCCCAATTGCAATGTGGATAAATAATTCTTCCCAGTCCTAAGGGCTAATCCCCTAACTGTTGGTCCCCTTACCTGACCAAAGCACACATTATATTACTGATGGACATACTACTTGACGTACTAATTCTGGTTTGAACTCTGATGTAGTTTCCCAATAGACAGACTTAAAATATGTTTAATTATATATAATAATTCTTGTATTTTAATCCAGGCATTGTTATATTGCATTCTTGAAAATTCAAAAGGTCAATAAAGTTTTTCTTGCTGTTGAGTCTTATTTCTGTTACTACATTGTGCAGCTCTGTCATTAACATTTTTTTAAAGGCTCAGAGGTCATTTGAAAACTAAACTGAGCAATGCAGTTTAAAAGAGGGTGTACAGGAAACACCCATTCACAGACAAGGAAATGACTAATTGGATTGGATTGTAACTTCAGTTCAGCAGTATCTCTCAGAGATTTCCTCTCAATGGCTTTTAAGGATGAATAAGTGCCACGAGAAAATTCCTTCAGAAACAAAACTTCCATCTCTCTAAAAGGACACAGACATATCTGGAAATCTCAAAATCCCAAAATAGAAAAATGTATCAGCATACATAGTCCTAGGATATATTACTTAGTAATTTACACCCATCCTGTTTTGGAAAACATGATAACTGCCAATTCACTCTTTGATTTGCTGCATGCATTTTTCACAGATAGACTTTGTAGGTAAGAATTCATCTGTTTCCTTTGTTCTCTGGATAATTAATTTTTCTTTGTCCTAAAAAGCATGTAGAAATGCCAAACAAGATATCTTGCTGGTATTTATAAAGCAGTAAGGAGTCTTCCAAGAAAACTATTCCAGAAAAAAAGTTTTAATATAACCTGAAATCCCTTTAATATTTTCAGAAATATTTCTGTCGTTGTTGGAATTATAACACTTACTGACTCTTGTCTGCATTAATTGTGCATCTCTAAGCACATAATGAGAAACAATTGGTTCTGGAAAACTTCTAGCTTAGTCCCCCTTGCAAATGTTGAGTGCCCTTGTTGACACGCCCTTGCGTGTCACTGCTTTTTTTTCCCCTCATAGTCTCTGTCTCTTCTGCTCCCTCTGAGAAAATGGTAGCTCTCACTGCACTGAAAGTTATTTCCCATCACAGAGTATTTTGATTGAAGTTATCTTTTTCACTCTTACTTCATGTGGAAATTCTCTTTAAACATTTTATTTTCTCAACAAAAATCAAAAGTGAGTCCCACTGTTTGGCTTTCCTGGCTGCATGTCAGCCCAGCCTCAACAGAAGAGGTGATAGCTCCCATGCTATACCAGGACCCAGTGGATGGAGCACCCTCCTGGCACCCCAAACTCATGAGCTGTTCCACTGAGGGACACCTGTAATTTCAGAGTGCTCTGACTGCTGTACAGGTCACAAAACCCCACTTTCCCAGAACTCTACAACAGAAGTACCTCCCGAAGGAAATACAGATACTGATGCTAGGATGACCAGGCATCTACCTGGACTTGTATGAAGCATTTGACACTGTTCTGCAAGACATCCTGGTTTCCAAACTGGAGAAAAATGGATTTGATAGATCACTCATTGTGTAAGGAACTGGCTAGATGGTCAGACAGAGTCCCGGTCAATGTCTCAGTGTCCAAGTGGAGACTGGTGACGAGATGCATTCCTCAGGGATCTGTGCTGGGGCCTCTGCTATTGAACACCTTTGTAGGTGACCTGAACAGTGGAATAGAGTGCACTCTCAGCAAGTTTGCAGAAGACTCCAAGCTGAGTGTAGAGTCAACAAGCTAGAGGGTTGCATCTACAGGTCTTGCACCTGGGATGGGACAATCCCAAGCACAGACACAGGCTGGGCAGAGAATGGCTTGAGAGCAGTCCTGAGGAGAAGGATTTGAGGGTGTCAGTTGATGAAAGACTCATCATGAACCGTACTTGCAGCCTAGAATGCCAACTGTATCCTGGGTTGCATCAAGAGAAGCATGACCAGCAGGCCAAGGGAGGTGATTCTGTGCCTCTGCTCTTGTGAGACCCCACCTAGAGTACTGCGTCCATTTCTGGGGCCCTCAACACAAGAAGGATGCAGAGTTGTTGGAGTGGATCCAGAAGAGGCCACAGAGATGATCAGAGGGCTGGAGCATCTTCCCTGTGAGTACAGGGTGAGAGAGCAGAGGGCTCGTCAGCTTGGAGAAGAGAAGGATCTGAGATGGCTTTATAGCAGCCTTCAAGTACCTGAAGGGGGCCTACAGGAAAGCTGGTGAGGGACTTTTTATGAGGGCACGTAGTTACAGGATGAGGGGAAGTGGCTTTAAACTGGAAGAGGGTAGATTTAGATCAGATATTAGGAAGAAATCCTTTACTGTGAGGATGGTGAGACACTGGAACAGGTTGCCCAGAGAGGTTGTGGATGCCCTCTCCCTAGAGATGCTTAAAACCAGGCTGGATGGGGCTTTGAGCAACTTGGTCTAGTGTGAGGTGTCCCCACCTACAGCAGGGGGTTGGAACTAGATGACCTTAAATGTCCCTTCCAACCCAAACCATTCTATGATTCTATGAAACTCTGGCCTGTCTTTGGCACAATGATGCTGACAGCGACAAACCCCAGTCTAAAAGACTAATGTGTCCTCATGCAGGACCAGAAAATCTTCAAGCCTCTAAGTGAGATTGGCAAATTTGACTTCTGGACTTTCAGGCATTGCAGCACTGCCTGTCACATTGCCCTGTGCTTAATGTCTGCCTTAGCGAATTCTGCCTCACTCTCAGCACATGCATATGCACAGGCATACATCTTTGTCCGTGTGTTTGCAGTTATTTCATTATGTATTTATAAGAAAAAGTATTTTCAATATATCATTACATTATTAACCTGTTCTTAATACATTATGCATGTGAAGAAGAGCAAGGACAAGATTAGAAGCAACAAGTTAGCTTGAGCCCATTTCTCTGTAAACATGCATAAAATATGCGATAGTGTGCTATAAAGAGTTGAGAATTTTTGTTTAGCGGATGTTGTCAAGTGACCTAAATGGGGACTGAGTAAACCATGAGGAACAGGCACAGTGCTTGATTCAGCACCTCATGCAGAAAGTTGCACAAGAAGGGGATAGAAACTGTGCATATGCACTTGGTGATAGTGATGATGTGCCACAAGGCACAATGCCAAGTGTTCACAGGAGCAACTGCCACTGGAACAGCAGAGTCCTCAATCCAGAGTTTGCTTCCATGGGAGGATGTTGGCTGGGGGCTGTGGGGTGCCCTGTACCTTCTGGATGCTGAATGCTGGGACAGACTGTAGGTGATACAAAATGAGTAGAAGTGTCTGATGGTCCAGACACATGTGCTGCCATTCAGATGGGTGTTGAAAGGCTGGAGAAATGGGAAGAGAGTCATGTGAAACTCAAGGGAAATGCCAAGTCCAATGTCTGGGAATGAATATCTCTAGGCACCGGTATAGGCTGTGGACTAACTGGCCAGAAAGCAGCTTGGTGGAAGAAAACCCAAGTGGTCTGTGGAACACCAAGCTGACCACGAGACAATATGCATTTGCCACTGAGAAGTCTAACAGTACCTGGGTTGCACTAGGCAACATGGGAGTTACTGGAGAAGGTTCAGTGTGGGGTCATAGAACACTGAACACCTGATGGGGAGAGTAGAGAAAACAGAACGAAACTGCTTGATGGTGCCCAGTGACAGAACAAAAGGCACAGGTACAAACTGAAATACAGGAAACTGTTTAAACATAAGAAAAGCTTTACTCCTGTGTCAACAATCAATCACTGCAGCAGGTTGCCCAGAGGGACTGTGGATGCTCTGTACATGAAGGTATTCAAAGCCCATCTAGACATGATCCTGGGCAACCTGCTCTGGGTGACCCCACCTGAGTAGAGGTTGAACCAGGTGGCCTGCAGAGGTCCTCTACTCCATCACCCCATGTTTCTATGCTGAATGCAAATACATAGCTTTTTTTCCCCTTTTTTTTCTTTTTTTTTTTTTTTTAGTAAAAAGAAGATAATTTGTTAAAAATGTAGTTTTCAAAATATTCCTGTAATAAAACCATATACTGCATGATATTAATTTGGCCCTTATCACACCTTGCATGTGACAGCACACACGAAAGCACTCATGCGGAAATTTCAGAGAAAGGAAAAGACTGGTATGACCACAGCTAGTGCAGAAGCACACAAACACATTTCATTTAAAGAGAAGACATTTTAATGGATCACTTCTTACTCTAAACTTGTACAGTACCTAAAATAATAGAATTCAAATCTTGTTTTGGGTCTCTACATCCAATGCTAAATGAGTCATAGAATGGCTTGTGTTGGAAGGGACCTCACAGCACACTCTTTCTGTAAAGAACATCCCCCTGACATCTAATCTAAATCTCCCTTCCTTTGGTTTAAAACCATTCCCGTGTTGTCTTGCCAGTCAATATTTGGGTGGCTGAAATCCTCCTCGCAGTCTATCCACTCCTTAACATAGAGGGTGACTCCCTCTCCCCTCCTACCTTGCCTGTCCCTTCTAAAAATCTTATAGCCCTTAATGGTGGTGTTCCAGTTATGCAAATTATCCCACCATGTCTCTGTGATAGCAATAAGATCAAAGTTTTCCAAGTGTACCACGGTTTCCATCTCTCCTTGCTTATTTCCCATGCTATGTGCATTGATACAGGGGCACTTCAGCATTTTGAATGTGGCCATTCAAAATATTGATATTTCAGATGCACTGCCTTTCTAGAGGAGAACTTCCACAAACCTCCAGGACAAATCTGAGGTTTTCCCCTGCTACATCCTAGAGTGACAGTGTTCAGTACATCCCCTTCCTCCCGCAGTTCTAGTTTAAAGCCCTCGGAATGAGCCCAGCTAGCTTGCTCCCTAGTATATTCTTGCTACTCTTGGTCAGTTGCATCCCATCCCACATTGTTAAAGGTTCTACCTAGATCATAGAAGCTATAGCCTTGGGCACGACACCACTCATGCAACCAGTCATTCAATTGGTCAGTTTTCCTCCTTCTGCCCAGATTCCACTCTCCTACTGGGAGGACTGAAGAGAACACAACCTGTTCTCCTGTCCCCTTCATATAAGAGGGTCAGGAAAATAAGGATTATTAATAATCAGGCAAGAACAGATACTTACAGATTAACTATGGTTTTCAGACAAAATACGCTTCTTGGCTGCAGTAAGGCTAAAATTAAGAGTTTTACTAAAAGGTACATTTTTGCACATTCAGCATTCTGGTGACACCATTCTTGTTTGGTCAGTGAGAGTTTCCAGTTAATACTCCATATTCAACTAAGGAAAAAAAAAAAGATGTATTGCAATTTTAGAAGAATTCCAAGCAATTCAAACTCACTTGGCAGGGATTTTTTCCAACAGCTAAGAAAGTATCCAGTTTTGAGTCAGCAATGTATGCCTTGTCTGCAGCCGGGGGCTTTAAATATTTAAGCAGAGTTCACCAGGCAGTGAGTTACTACAGGCTTGGAGAATTACCAGAAGGAATGCAGAAACTGTCAAAGCATCTGTTTTCCAGCACTTGCATCTGTAAAAGCTTTTTTTAAAGAGCTGAGCTCGGAGCAGGTACAGTACCACGGATAGGGAAGCAGAGACTACCATTTCACCATTTTCTTTCTCTATTCTGTTTGCAGTTTATTTGTAGTTATACCTCTATGACAGTGCTTTCAGTTATGCTTCTAACTCAGCTCTATTTATTTTCTTCTCCAATGTTGCATGATCTATTTTATTTTTGTTTCTCCCCTTCTTCCCATTGCATCACTTATTTTTAAAGCTAGGTATGTGCTACGCTTCTATCTGGATCATCTCCATCCCTGATGCAACATTTCCAGCTTTTTTACTACATTTTCAAAATCCCTCTTCCTGCTATATGAAGGACGATCCAGAAACAAACAGAAAGCTGATACCTATTCCATCTCTCTGCCTAAAGCCCCTGCATGATGCAAAGACAGCAGTTGTATGTGGGAAGCTTCAACATGAGGAGTACCACAGTAAAATAGTATTGTATGACCGTTTGGGACTGAAAGTAAAGTGAGGAGTTCAAGAATTCACAGAAAAGAGAGTCACAGATGCTTGTGGGAAAAAGAAGAAAAATGAAGGAAAAATCCTGTAGGGATCAGGACTGCCTGTGGGGACACATTTTGAAGAGGAAGAGACTTGAGTAAAATGGGGACTAACAAAGAGAATTATTCCCATCTGCCTTTCATCTGGTATGGAAAAAAGGCCCATGATATACTCCTAGGCATGTTGTCAGATGAAAAGTAGTTCAGAATTGGAAGGAAAAATGATGACAGATTTACAACATTGTTATTAGAAATTGCAACCAAAGCTGCAAAGAGCCACGGGGTAACAATGAAAGGTAGCCATTGCTGACAGTGCCTAGATTTAGATACAATACCCTGTGGAGAGAAATGCCTTTCGGTCCTGAGCACCAGGTGGATTTTTACCTTATGCTGTGTCTCACTGAAAGAATGTGAAGTTGTTTCACAGGCACTTCAATGAAGGTCTTAAATTTCCTGACAATGTCCTTTCAAACGGGCAAAAAGACATAAAAGACCAAGGAAGCCTTAACAAAGCTGTGGAGTTAAATGAGTAGTTTTAATTCCTCCCACTGTCAATAATTTGCTCTGTAATTACAGTTGAAACAGTAACAAAGATAAATGATAGCTAAATTTATCTAAAAGGATAATTTGTTCCTTAAATCACACAAAGATAACCATTTGCATATGGCAAAATCCTAGCATTTTCTGTAGCAGTCCTGTCATTTTTCTGCTTTCCCAACAAAGTGCAAGCCAAATTTATTTTTGGTTTGTTTTTAGGTATATATATAAAAACAATCAACCTGAACTAAGGTCATTTGTGCCGCGGCCAGGTTTGTTTTATGCTGCTTTCCGTAGGTGACCCAGGAAAGCTGATCAGAGACCAACCACTGTCTGTGCCATCTTCAATTCTCCTGGACCCAGCCACCCACAATAACAGGCATAGATTTACCAAGGAGCTGCTAGAAAGGCTTTTCTTTTTTTGTTTTTCCTTTTTTTTTCTTCCTTTTTAAATTTCTTTATTTCCTTCCTTCCTTTCTTTCTTTCTCTCCTTTCTTCCTTTCTTCTTTTCTTCCTTTCTTCCTTTTTCTTTCCTTTCTTCCTTCCTTTCTTTTTCTTTCTTTTCTTCCTTCCTTTACCTACCTACCTACCTACCTACCTATCTATCTATCTATCTATCTATCTATCTATCTATCTATCTATCTATCAGCCTGCATCAATTTTCTGTATTTTTACCTCTGCTTCTGTGAGACATGGTCAGTAATGAATAAAGGCCAATTGCAGCTGGCATTCAAAGACTGAGTATCTTTGCATTAAACTTGAGACCAGCCTGTTGCAAAGAGCTCTCATGTTACCTTGCAAAAGAAATAAACTAAATGTGACAGGAGCTCACAGTTGGTCTGGTTGGTATTAACCACCTCGCTGCCCCAGTATAATGAAACTCCACCAAATACAGTGAAATTCTAGAAACCCCTAGGATTATGCAAGTGCCTCTTACAATACAGACTTGCCCTGCCACTGACTGGTGAAAGCCAGTGGAAAAACTACTGTCTGCTGCTAATGGAAATTATCAACACCTTCTTCAAAGAAGCTAGCTGGTCATGCTCCCTGAAAATAGCCATGGTTTCAAAAAGAATAAGGATGTTAGAAAAGCCACTTCACCCATTCCCCCATCTCCAGCCTGGGAAAATTACTGAGGGGTAGAGAATCAAAGCATGTGATATCTGCCAGTATGCTCATAACTGGGCTGTGGTAGTCCTCAAGGTCCTATAATATTACTTGGGGCAATTGATACCAATCACATCCCGAAGCTCCCACTGTTTGACTCTTTGCAGCTTCAGATCATGAGAAGATCATGAGTTACAGCACTATTACACCTGGAGTAAGTGGCATCGCCATAGTTTTAATTATTCTTCCTGAGTTAAGCTTCTCACGCTAAGCAATAGCCTTTCTATTCTGGAAGTTCTTCATTTTTTTTTTTTTCTTCTTTCCCTCCAGAGTTTTTCATCTTTTCAAAATATAAAGATAATACTTGAGTTGTGGTGCGATGGTATGCTATGCCAGGCCCACAGAAGGCTGGTGATGCTTTGATGCAACTAGCCACATAATAAGATTTCTGTCTAAGATGAATTAGCATCTGAGGGAAAGCCTCTACCTCAGACTTTCCATTCATAACCTAAGTAATGCTATCTGAAAGAATTAAGTAGCTGAAACACCATCCCCTACTTCCATGTTTTTTTTTTCTCTTTATGAGACTGGACAGAAGTGGATTCATTTGATGCTTGCCTGGGCAATTGATCATCAGCAGTGAAATTTATCTCATCTAGTCTAAACTGCTTCAAAGTAAAGATGTGAGTTTAGCTAATCATTTAGGTTTCTGCATGCTGTAGAGACTTACAGATATTTATGAAAAGGTGATTCATTCCACCCTGGATACTCAGCAGAGGCCAGAATAATCACTCTTTGGAAGTGTCTACCCTTCCCTCCTGGCTATAGCAGGAAGCTAAGTGCTATTTAGGAAAGTGATTAGCATTTAATTGATAGGCAAGATTAATCCCAGTTCACTTCGAAACTTCCTTGGCTACATCAAACTGAATGCCCTCCTCTGAATTCTGTAATGTAATTTAGACCAGACTTTGAGCAACCTGGTCTAGTAGAAGGTGTTCCTGACTATAGCAGGGATTTTTAAACTATATGATCTTAAAGATCCCTTCCAACTCAAACCATTCTATGATTCTCTGATTGCCTAGAGGTGGAAATGAGGCTGCTTCAAGCTCTGGCGCAAAGAGGCAGACTTCTGCTTTGTGCTAAGCTACTGTAGCCATATTAATCATTTCTCTCAACTCTCCTCTGGGTTCTAGATCATAGCCATAACTGATTTGAAACCCGGGTTTTATTTTTCAGTGGTCATAGTGAGCTGAATTATACAGAAAGGCAGATAGTGTCAAAGGCAATAAGAGCTGTGACACTTTTTTTTCACCTAGAGTTCTACTATTTTAAGAGTTTCATGTTGAGAATGGCGGTAATTTTACACTAATTTCAGGGCATAAGATGAAACCACACACATTTAAGGGAGTGACTAGTCCCGCAGAATAAGGATTAAGAATGGTGCTGTATAGAGACAGGATTTTCCAGTGATCAAGTTATATCCCAGATCAATAATGTCCTATCAGAATCAGTGCCAGTCACTCTATATTCTGCCTCCAGCCCACGGGTGTCCAACCTCTTGGCTTGCCTGGGCAGCATTTAGTGAAGAGGAATTGTCTTGGGCCACACATACATAGGTCACTTGCAAAGTAACAGCTATTTATTATCATGGAAACTACAAGAGATACAAAGAGCACAATAATGCCATTTGACAGAGCAAATTCTCAGCTACAAAGCATTGTTTTTCAAATTAGTCACCACCATTCACTATACAGTTTTGCCAGTTATGCACAAGAGCCTGCATACTGTGGTCACACCAATCTGCACTGGTGAAGACCCACTGTTGTCACTGCTGAGACACACCACCTCACCTCACTGTGCTCACATGCACTGTTCGGTCTCCAGAAATGAGCATCAATGCATCAATGAATGCCAATACGTGCAATTTTTTCTACATGAAGGAATTCAGTTACCCCCTTTTGCTTCATCTGCACTGCCACGTCAGACGCCATTTTATCATACTGCTCCTCTTCTGCCATCTGTCACACTGCAACATGCAACAGAATATTGGTAGGAAGGTTCAACGTCTACTGCCATACCACCAGCATCCACCTCCAAGATTTTGGGCCAATGGAAAAAAAGAGGAGATGATATTACTTTCACAGCAGCCCGTGTGAAATATATAATATTGTCAATGTATATAGGTAGCAAAACTTATTTTAACTTTTTATATTTTTTATTAAAACATAAAGAAGAGAGCAACAAAACCATAAAACTAGTGGGATACGTGACCTTGTTTTTGTGAAACTAACACATCACCCTGGTTCCATGGCAGTGCTGCAGTTCTTAGTGAGTTCTCAAGGTGTTCCTCAGAGATTTTTATGAAATGTTACTTGTCCTGTGCTTCATCCTTGAAAACAGTTTTTCACAAATGTATGTACTGCCAAAAATGATGACATGAATAAGGTGTGACTGTGCAGAGTGGGATATTTCTCTCTGGTAAGAGAGGGCTTGTAAAAGTCTGGTAAAGAGACATGGTCAGATTGAATATCTGTTGAATATCTGACTGCAACTCTATACATTCCATTTGAAAAATGTATTTATGTTGACTGAAAATAGAGAAACACACCAAAAAATTGATGAATAAAATTACTTGCCATGATTCGACTTAGCACTGCACTCTTCCCATGTCCCAGTTGCAGCTCAGTGTTAACAGCACACCACTGTGTGGCTGTTGCTGAGCTATGGGTGTTCTCCCAGGGCCGGGCTGGGCCACTTAGTAGGCAGACCACAGCATGACCTGGACCAGGCTGCACGCAGCTTACAGTCCATGGGTTGGATATGCCTGCTCCAGCCTTCTTCCTCCCACACTTCCTTTTCACCACATGCAGACTTTGCAGTATATTTTAATAACTTTCTTTTTCCCTCTGAAAACCTGCCTGCTGTAACAACCCCGCTTTGATTATTATAATTAGATGAATTCTGCAATAGCAGAACATTAAGTTGCAATGGTCTAGTACTGAGCTTGGCTCGCAATTCTCCCCAAGTTTCTGTATGACTCTGGCGCTTCCTTCAGTTACTGTCCAGCGCTGAGAAGTGAATTGTTGACCCTTCCTTGGGGAGAGTCATATAACGCAGCCCCAGGTTTCTCTTACTGAGTTTTATAACAAGTAGTAATGTAAGAATTTATTGCTGACCTGATACGCAGGAACAAAATCTTGCCACTTAATAAAGCTATTAAACACTGTGGATTTTTCCCATGTAAGAGATCAAACTTATAACATTACCCAACGTTCCCTGGCAATTCTATTCACTATTTAATACCATTGTAAAGAATCATATGGTTTGTCCATAAAATTTATAATCCTGGAAGATATTGTGTCTGGAAAGTGTTTTTATAACAATTCAATACACGTCAGATATTACTGTCAGAGATGAAACATCGCTCTATCAGCAGTGCTTGTTAGGGAATGACACCTGATATATATACAGCAAAGGTTATTATATTTCCCTTTCACAGAAGAGGTTTTTAACTCTTAACAATGGACTGGCTTTTTATAGCTGAGATTAAAGTTGGGACTATGACAAGCAGAGAAAGGTGTTCCTCTGGTTATTGAATTATCTGATGATTTAAACAGGAGGGAGAAAAGGATACATCCTCCCCCAGTCTGCTGCTTTTTAGATAGTTTGTTTTGTTTTCATTCGCTCCCCCCTCCCCCCCCCAGACAATCAAATGTCAATGAATTATTCCTCTGGGAAATTTTCGACCTCCACTATCTCCTTTATAGCTGCTACACAAAATGGGATTTTTGATCTGTTAAAAAAATTCTTAAAATGTATATTTTCACGTGTAGGTGAAAATAGATTTGTTAGAAATGTAATTAAGGCAATAATTTTTATTTCATTTAGGTTTTTTGTTTTTTTTTTTTTTGTTTTTTTGTTTGTTTGTTTGTTTGTTTTTGTTTTTAAATTATAATTCTCTTGCATTAATCACTGGAATTATTTCAGTGTTAGAATTCTCCACCAGCTGAAACATTTAGATCCGTGCTGAGTGCACACCAAGGAGGCACACTGGCACTGGAAGGTTCTGGCGTGGATCACTGAGGGAAATGGAGTTTTCATGCCTTGGCAATGACAGGACAGTGGGGCTGGCTCTGTGGGGCTGGCTCAGTGCTGTTCCTGCAGAGAAGTCAGGGAAGAGAAGTGAAAACAAAGACAAGAGTCTGTAACAGATAGTCTAGGGCTTCAGAGAGAAGCAGCAACGTGAAGGCTGTAAAACCCAGGTGAGTGACAGCAGAGAGGAGGAAGATGGCAACTCAGCAAGTTCAGCCACAGACCACACAGGGCCGGTGGAGCCTTGTCAGCAAGTCGCGAACACAGTGGACAATTAGCCAAGCAATGTTTGCTGCACGCTCCCATGTTACATGTAGTTCTCCCCAAATTTTTGCAGCTGACAGAAGATGCCTGGCTAATAGTTCTACAAACAGTGGATCACAGCTACGCTGATGCCCTCTGAGGGAGCTGATTCAGAGCAGGGTCTGTCAAGCTGCCTTCCTGTCCCCTGCACTTTTACATGCAGGGCCAGGTGCCCTTCCCAGGGCATGTTCCTGATCCCTCTTATTACCACTCTCACAGCAGGTTCCAGTGGGAAAGGCGAGCCCTGACCCAGGGTGACTGTACAAAAAAACCGAAACATAACAGAAGAAGGTAGTCTTCCTCTCTGGGCTTAAAACTAGCAACACAGCTGTCCAGATACCTACCTGCACAAAGCTTTCAGTCATCTGCGCAAAAATATTAAAGGTGGGTAATGTATAGTGTGAATACATGCTTATTTTCTAAAGCTACACACGGATATACAAGTAGATCAGGATTAAACTATTCCCTGAACAGCCTAAGACTTCCATCGATGCCCTGAAAGTACCTTCTGCTCCTGTGAGAGATAATTCATCCCACTGCAACTACTCAAGGTATCTAGTGATAGGATGATAGCTAATGGCCTGAAGTTGTGCCAGGGGAGGTTCAGGTTGGATATTAGGAAAAATATTTTCTCAGAAAGAGTGGTGAGGCAGTGGCACAGGATACAGAGGGTGGTGGTGGGGTCACCATCCCTGGAGGTGTTTGAGAAACATTTAGATGTGGCACTGAGGGACATGGTTAATGGGTATGGTTGGGATGGGCTGACCATTAGATAATCTTAGAGGTCTTTTCCAGCCTTACCAATTTTATGATTCCATACAAGAAGCCAAAGAGGTGGCATGCTGCCAAGCACTTTGCAGGGTGCTGGTGTTAACCTACAGAAGGCTGGCACTGACCACTCTGGGAACACTGAGGAGACTCCTGCAATTCAAACAGGTTCCCACGAGGAAAGAATGAGATTCGTAGTAACTAGAACATGTCAGACAGTTTGTCACTTCATAGCTGCCCATTGTTTAGGAGCAACACACCTGTTCAGTTTTTAATATGGAATTAAAATTGATCCTGAAATAAGCATTGAATCGTTTTTTGAATGTTGTGAACGCATATTTTTTCCTTTA
Source organism: Alectoris magna (assembly GCA_030625065.1). Taxonomy (NCBI): domain Eukaryota; kingdom Metazoa; phylum Chordata; class Aves; order Galliformes; family Phasianidae; genus Alectoris; species Alectoris magna. The sequence continues at coordinate 72,102,415 of CM060560.1, forward strand.
AATTTTCTATTCTGATTGTTTTTAAAGCCCAGAAAATACATCTCCAAGAGATTATTGAACAGAAAGTTGGATTAAATTCACTGATATAACTGGAAAAAATGTGAGGCTGCAAACCTGTGGTTTCTTTAAAAGAAGCACATTGGGAAAAGTTGCTAACTCTGATTGCCAGGACACTTAAAAAATGATTTTATTTCAAATTCATTTTATGAAGACTTTTAGCTTGTATTTCACTTACGTAGATGGATGGGGTGCTGTTAGTTCACTGAAGCACAGATGCACAATTGGATAGGGAAGGCACAGGCTCTGAGAACGCCATCAGTGAGCTGCCTCAGCTGGAAGCTTGCAGCTCTGCTGGCATGGGAGCTCTGCTGTAGCAAAGCAACTCGCTCTCACTTTATCTGTGTTAACTTGGGAATGTCCAATGTTAACACAGCTCTACAGCATCCAGACCACAACTGGCTTGTATACGGCCAGCTTAAGAACTGGGCGTTTGCCAAAGTGGACATACCAAAAAAAGAATGTAACTCTGTGCGTAATGGGTCCTTGCCATACAGATGGTCTCCCAGCTAATGCTGAAGGCAGCAGCATGCTGCCATCATTAATATTGATCCTCACGCACTTATGGCAAGCCGCAAACCACAAGACCCATAAGGAGGTCAGCAGGAGCCTGAGGCTTGGGCTCGCATCCCAGCAGTGCTGATGCTGCAGAGCCAAGGAGGCTGCTGCAGAAGATAAGTGTCCCTTGGGTTCTATAGGCAGTAGGCAGATGGGAGGGCCAGGTAGACAAGGGTCTGGCAGCTGCATCCTGAACACTGATCTGGCCTCTTCTAGGGCTGCATAAGGTCCAGTTTTCCCAGGCAGATGTGTTCCATCAACCACTCTGCAACATCTGTTGAGAAGAGCAGTGTAGAGCCAGACTTGAACCCATGTGCACCTCCAGCCACTACAGCATATATATTTCTATATTTCTGAGAGCAAAGCAATTTGTTCCTGAATGAATAAATCTTATGATGTAGATGGAGGAATTTGTGCCTCCTGTTAACTATATTGAAAATAGGAGGGTGACTGTTAGCTCTTCTCTGCAAGCAAAAATAATTTGTTGACTCTTCTTTGCTTATACACATTCCATTCTGATTCTAAGATACTCTATTTGCTCTGCAGTTCCCAATTACGCACACACACACATATATATAACTTTTTAAGAACATTCAATCTCTTTTCTTTCTGGATTAAACAAATGTTTTATTATACCCACTAAGGACACCTCTGAGCTCAGACCAATATATGAATCCCCTCTGCTTCACCACCAGACTTCTTCTAAACTTGGGAGAACAGCAGTAATTTAAATGCAAGTAGCAGTGCTGGGAATGGTTTCTGGCTCACTGTAATTACTGGCACAAAGGCAGTTAAATAGAGTTACCAATAATTCTGCTGTGAGGAGGATATAGAAAGGGGAGAAGATTCCCCTCTTCCTTCCCATCATATATGAAAATAACTGTATTCCAAAAGGGCAGGAAATACACATAAAGGTGTTTTTGTTGTTTTTTTTTCTTACCTTTTAACCTGAGACTCAAGATGATATTCCCAAGAGGGCCTACAGAAACAGGGGATCAAAGTTCAGCAGTAACATAAAACTGAATGAGCAAATTTCCACAAGAGATTTAAAATGACAAAATTAAGGCCAATTAATTTAGGTCAACTAAGGAATGTCCCAGATGTTAACTGTGTGCCATTTAAGGTGGTACAAATATCATATCTGCTGCTTTGGAGAAGCTGTGTCTCTCCTAGATTCTGTGGTCCATCTGCCAGCTCTTGTATATGACTCCCACGCATTGGGGCTTCTCAAACAGCACTAGTTGGCCATGCTTAGGCACTGGTCATTTATGTTGTCAGCAAGATGTCTTAGTTTTGAACCAAGCTCCTCACAGGGCATCTATTTCTTCTTTCAGTTCTGATCCATTGTGTTTTGTTGCTGTTGGTGGTGGTGGTCTGTTTCATTCCATGCATAAATTCAGCTGGAAAAGACATTCAGTCATTTTCAGAATGAGATTTTTTTTTTTTTTGTAGAACAACCACCATCACTGTCAGGTCTTTGTATGACTATTCTTGTAAAACAAACGGGTAAGCATCTATAAAATAACCTGATCTGAATAAAAGCAAACAAGTATTTGTCTAGAACTAACATATCTGACAAATCCTATTTCCTTCAACAGCTGAGTAACCAGACCTGGGAAGAGACAAGAGGCAGTACTTGTCACATAGGTAGTACTCAGTGGAGCTCTCAGGCACTGTCTCATACAACAATCTTAGAAATAAACAAGGGAAATATTATTAGACTGAAACTACCATAAGTAGGTATTATAAGCCTCCAAAACCTGTTTGGAGAGTACTTAAGTTCTTTGTCACAATAGCAGCACTGAGATGTATGCCTCAGAGGAAAAGAGGGGGCCTCTCAGGTTGATACCACTTGGTCAGTTCCCAGTCAAGCCAAAGAAGAAGGAAGAGAGGGCGTTTTTATTACATTTGCAGCACAAAGCTAGACTGTAAATTCACCGCAGCACAAGGTTAAAAACAAGTGTGTTCCCAACAAGCTGGGATTAAAGACAGACATGGTCCTGGCAATGTGAGGACAGATAGGATGTAGCCCTTCTGAAGATCTATAAGGCCTGTATTGATTGTGATGGGTATGTCACATTACCATGGTATCATGAGAAATGTAAACACTGCATTGAGACTTAAAAACCAGTGGTGTCTTTGAAAGATGATTGCTTTTATCCTTTTGCTGAAGTCTTAAAGTGAATTTTCTGTCCAGTTTTGGGCACTGCCTTGGAAAAAAAAGACACGTGCATCAGTGGAAAAGGCTCCACAAGGAAGCAATATGGATGATAAATATTGAATAATATTATCTATGGGGTAAAACAATTAACTAGGGACTTTCAGCCTAAGTAAAGAAGAAAAAGATATAAAGAAAAATAAACCTGCAGGCAATGCAACCTTGGTCTTCAAGTACAACAAGAGAACCATTGCTGAATTTGGATGTTCATGGCTCTTGGTGTCAGAATTGGCCTCAACTAAGGTACATGAGTGATTCAGCTAACCCGCTTCACTTGTGCAGTGATATCACAACACAATCAAAGGGTTCAACATATACTTTAAGAAGGCAAAGGATACTGTAGTCAGCATTAGAGTAAGTTTTTCACTGAGAGGGTGGTGAGGTGCTGAAACAGGTTGCCCAGGAGGTGCTCAAGGCCAGGTTGGATGGGGCCCTCGGCAGCCTGATCTAGTACTTGATCTAGTGGTTGGCAACCCCACCTGCAGCAGAAAGGTTGGAACCTGAAGATCCTTGACATTTCTTCCAATCCAAACCATTTTGTGATTCTATGATTAGCATTTGGGTGTCACTTAGCTATGCTTGGGAGAATAGCACAAGACTGGGACAGCTGAAACCACAATGAATTCACCAAGAATTTCCCATGACTATAGAGATAACAAAGCATGCTAATTCCAGGAACTACTAGCTATCTGTCATGTCGTGCCTCTGCCTGGAGAAAAGTGTACCATTTATCAATCTTGCATTGTCATTGGCTCATATACTTAATATTATTTTCATTTTTAGGTAATACAGTGACTAAATAGGTACAGTTCTTCCATCAGGAGCTCGATGAGCTGTTCTGAGCAAGTTTAGATAAGGCGTCTCTGAGGCAAGGTTGCAAGAATACAATGAAAATCTGTCTTTCAGCCAGAAGTAAAAATCACACACTGTATCATGCTCCTGGCTGGAATTTTTGACTCAGGTATAACCACAAAAATGTCAATTCCTAAAGAGATGGACAAATCCTCAAAATTTGGCTTTGTCATCTGAAATCTGGGAAGAAAAACCCTTTAACTCCTATGTGATGTTAGAAAGCCAGCATTCCTTTTATTCACAATATGTACGAGGCAACTTGATAAGTCAAGCACTTGCTCAGAGTTCACATTCTGCATTTAAACAGTTAAGACATACATATGCAATACACTGGCAAATGTATGCATTATCTTCCAAGAACTTATTCATTTATGCTGATGTCCCCCTGGACATGTATGGCAGGATCCTATGGTGGTCTTAGACCATTTACTTCCTACTAATTTTTCCATCATCAGCTGCCTCCCAGTACCCCTTGGCCAGCCTTTTATCTGTCTTCCCTCAGTCTGGCAAATTTCCATTCTTGTAATGCCATAATAAGCAGCTTTCTATCCTGGTACACTATAACTCAAAACAGTTCACGTGAAACGCAAGAAAAAGTCCTTGCACACGGTGGATGTATAGATCAAAGTAGTTTACTGTAACTTCAGTGCGTCTATAAAGCAAGAACACAGAGAAAAACAATGCTATTCACATACCAAGAAGAGCCTAACTTACCCAACTAGGAAAGGGTCTCTCTGGACACACAACACTCCCTCACAAAAAGCACCCAAGGTCCAATAGATACCCTCCTTTTTGTAGCTGGCTCTTATATGAGCCCAGGGTGGCTCCACTCTGCATCCACCCCTTCTGGTCATGTGGAGAGTGCAGGTACAAACAATTTGCCTGTACTCCCTGGGCCAGCCGTACTCCTTCAATGGTTGCTTAATAACTGTTTGAGCCTGTGACCTAGCAGTTCCCCTACAGTTGCTATGAAGTTATGTAGGAGAGAAAGCTTGTGTGAGCAGGAAAAAGTGGCTCTGTTTTACGGATTCACTTTTATCTAATACAAGCACATAGGGTTGGGAGCCTTTTCCTTCTGCTTGGTATGAAGGCTGTTTTTCTGGATTGTAAAAAAGCAGGCAAGCCTGCCCATGTGTTGATCTGACGTTTTGGTTTTGTGGTTTTTTTTTTTTTTTTTCATTGAAGTTTTCATAGCTTTTTGTCAAAGCTATTACTGAAATAAATTCTGAAAACCCACCCACAGCTGCTCTATGATTTCCTACCAATGAGAATTCTTTAGCAAGGCAGAAATTGCGAGTATGTTGACCACTGTCCTAAATTGAGATTAAACAAGATTTAATCACTACTCTTCTCTTATGATCAATTCTACCCAAACTAAAAATAATTCCTGAAAATCAAAGGTTCATTTCAGCAGAAATTAGGAGGTAGAGTTAAGATTCTTTATTACCAAAATCAAAACACATTCTTACAATCCAAACACTTGCTAATAAACTGTTATTTCTTTTCATATTCACAATTTCCTTAGCTGGGTAAAAGAAAACTGCTGACAGATGGTCAAAGTACCATCTTTTATAACTCAAAGCATCTAGGTTACGCATTCATTTATACATACCCCACAGTACATCTGCAGTATCTTATCCCAATAGCTAAACATCAGTTCATTTACATATACATAAATTCCATGTTTTAACATTATTCAGAGCACAATAACCTTACAAAGATTTTGTCAAAATCCTTCTAGATTACAGTGACTGCAGTTACATTTTACTCACATCCTCAATAGTGAGACTTCATGTCATGGCAAAACTTCCTCATCATCCATTATCAAACGTCCCCACCACCTTCCAGACACATTCCATTCCATCAACTTAGCATGAAACCATCTAGCATTCTGCCAGTGCCTGCATCCGAGCAAAAGGCAAACCAGTCCCACTGCTACACCAACCCATCAGGTCACAGACCCAGGGTCCTCAAAGGGATGCAGTACGCACAGTGACATCATTTACCAGAATCTTTTGCAGGGTCAACTTAGAGCCAGAAAAAAAGTTCCCGTTTTGCGTTCCCATCATGCAATTAGAAAGGCCCAAGGTCTTTAAGGAGATAGGAGTAATTCCACATTCATATCGTTCGGGAAATATTTACTGAGGTAAGGCCCTGCTTGCATGTGAATTAGCATCATAGGCTGAGTGAGTTTTAAGCAGCAGACATGGAGAAGCATTTTGTTCAAATGATCAAAAAATAATGAAGGTAATGAAGCATGTTGCCACAACCAGCGGAAGTAAGTTAGAGTTTGAGAGTTTTCTCAATTTCAATTTCAGTAATCTTTGATGACACAAAGATCACATAGAAAAGGAGAAAGTGTCATTTTACAAAAGTTTTTCATTGTCTATTGTTTCCTGCTGCTGAATATTTCAAATTTGTTTTGAGCAGAAAAGAAAATCTTCCTAATTCCTTCTTACTTCACTTGTATTTCAGTTCCATTATTTTCTACTGCTGTTTCTGACTCTAAGACCCCAGTCACAACAGCCACAGTGCACTTTTCCAGTGCTGTTTCACAAGCCATTCTGATATTCTGCAAATAGGAGCCTGCAGACTCGTCCATTCAGTACATCACAGACCTTGATTCTGTCCATATTCCACTTTCCCTGTAACTTCAGTCCCATTAACTCCATTTGCCAAGCCTTTTCCAAAATCTCTGCATGGTTCAGGAGATTTTCTGACAGTTTCCCTTAGTTAACCTTCTGGAGCACTAATCCTTTTCCCATCAAAAAGTATTTCCTACCTTCCATCAAAAAGTATTTCTCACCTTATATTTGAGCAATTTTTTTTTTCTATCACCTGAAGATTGTCAACAGTCCTCACTGCAGCATTTCTCCTGTCTGAGTCACTTCCTTCCCTTTTATGAAGAACAAGCAGTTAGCAATACTCTGCATGTAAAGTCTTTTTCAACTGTGCACTCCATTAACCTGAACGATGAATCATTCTTCATCACATCATCATTAGATAAATACTCATGCTGTTTAGAGACAGATGAAAAGAAATCTATGAAAGTAAACTATACAATGTAGAGAGGTGAGTCAGGATAAAACCTTGGGAAAAAGAATATTTACATCCATCCACAAAATATTTTTCTCTCCCCATTAAGATTTTCTGGAAGGTAGCCATCCAAAACAATCTACCATGAGTATGAAAAGGAGTCTCAGTTATCCTTCAGAAAACCAGGCCTATTTCCCTTATAGAAGATGCTAATAAATTACAGGGTAGAATAAGCACTTTTAACCCCAGCATTTGACTTACATATTAAAGAACCAGAGCTCCTCAGGTATCTCTATACATTCCCTTTAATTTATAGTTGTTGGCTACTTTTGCATTAGAATTGCACTGGGGAGCTTGATTCAAAAAAAACAACCAAACAAAAACAAAAAAACAAAAACCCAAACAACATAAATATTTGGCACAGGTAGTGTGTGTTTGATACTTGTACTCAGTCTATCACATCAATATATGCTTACTCCAGTGAGAAATGAAAAATTCAGCCATACCAACTGGTACCTAGGTATTTTAGTTTCAGTAGAGTGTCTTTTATATGAATCTGATTTGTGAATTCAGGAAATGGTAGACAAGACCCAATGGTAATTTTCAAGGCCAGGCTGGATGTGGCTCTGGGTAGCCTGGTCTAGTGGTTGGTGACTCTGCCAATGGATGGGGGCTTGAAGCTAGATGATCATTATGGTCCTTTTCAACCCAGGCTATTCTATGATTCTATGCAATGTCTATTTATATATATATATATAAAGGATAATGCAACCATGTTAATTAATACATAGCATTTTGCAGCAAGTGGATAAGATGACCAGTCCAGAATTTAAAATATTTGTGCTTGTATTGTGTTATGCAATAAGAAGGCATACAAACATACATAATCTTTGTGAAACACATATTTTCATTTATATACTTCAGCTGGATGGCCATTCTATGGAAGAATTATTACAAATAACTTGCTTTGAAAAAATAAGGGCTGAGTGGCTAGAAGAATCTTTGGATGGCAGAACTGTCCACATTCAATAAGATTTTGACTTACAATTCGACTTACAGGAGCACTGTCTACATAAGAGCAGAAAGCCAAAATGTTCCTGCTTCATTCTCTCCATGGAGAGATTCAGGAAGGCAGTGTCTTCTTGTCTGTGTATACATAGGAGACAAAACCCCAGCTTCAATGAGACCAATGAAAAACTGCCTGCTTACCTCTGAAGTCAGAAGTTGTCTGTACATTTCTGTATTCTATAAAAATATTTCATCTATTTTTACCACCATCAAATGTCAATATCCTATTTGATAAATATACAGAGTGATTTTCACCTCATCTTCCTTTATTTGTCTAAAAAGCAAACATCCAGTACTCATTATCCACCTGCGGATCCTTATAAGAGCAATGGTGAAAGATCAGTTATGCAGTGCGATGCTCGCTGGTCCAAATTAAGTTGCCATAATATCTGAAGCGAATAGACTCCTGGAGAAGCTATTTGTTTCTCATTTATGATAGAGGATGTATAGAAAATATGCTTAGGCCTAGTCAACTAATTTTTATGCGTTTAGATTGAAGGGAGATTAATCTTGTCCACAAAGCTTCATCACTGAATCACTGTGTCCTATGAAGTAAACTCGATTTCTGTGGACCAAACTGTCCATAGCTTGACTGCATTTATTTTTGTACCAATATTGACTTCTAATTAAAACTCTTATCACCTTTCCTGATGCTACTTCTAGTCTATACTTACGGACACAACAACCCTACCTCCTGCCAGCCAATGTTTGATAGGTTAAATAACCCAAATATATACCTCTTCTTCTAATCTAGGCTCTCCTTTGGCTTCCCTTTCTGATTACCCCTTCTCTGATCCTGTATTAGTGATTACACTAAAACTAGAATTTTGTACAGTCTTCCAAACAAGTTTCTACCACAGCACTTTCTGGTTTTGTTTTCCCAGGTGCATTCCGCAGTTATTGTTATTTTATTTCTGTATTCAAATTCTATTTCTATCTTCCATTATTTGAGTTCCAGCCTTGATACCTATCCCGATGTGCTTCTGTTACTATTAACAATTAAAAAAAAAAACAGCTGTAATAAATAATCATTTTACACCCATAGGTTTTTTGCATTGTTTTTATCTTGACAACGAACACCAGTAATATCAGCGTTCATGCAGCGCTGTTCGACTTCTTTTGTTTTTCCCTACGGACTGCGGGGAATAGAGATGGAATGATGACTTTTCACTCTTCAAAATGTACTGTCCTACCTGCCCACAAGCAGTACTGGACCTGGGGCATAAGAACACAGCTTTGGGGGCTGGCTTGCCCCTTTTCTACTGCTTTCAGCGGAACAGGAAAAGTTGGGCCAGTTGGAATAGAAAATTGTAGACACACACACCAATCCATCCCTTTGCACGGCTTGTAGAGCTCTGAATTCCCCACGCAGATGAAATGTTCAAAGGATGTAGCGTTACAGCACTCCTCTGTGCATGAGAACAGCACAAGTGCAGGTGCTTTATTACAAACCTATAGAAATATTTCCCTGTCCCTGTATCAAACAGCAGTTTTATAGCTGGAAATAATGACTCCTATTCCCACCTCTATATAAAAGTAGTCACATTTTTAATGTTACATGTTTTTTCTTACACAGTTAAAAATACCTGAAAGCATTCAAAACTTGATAGTATTTCAGCCTTGAAACTGGCTAATGGTTTGTTCAGGCTCCAAGAGTGGTGAGAACTCTGTACTTGTTCCTATTAAATTTATTGATCCTGAGAGATTTCCAAGTCATACAGATATGGAGCACTGTCTTCATAAGAGCAGAAAGCCAAAGTGTTCCTGCTTCATTCTCTCCATGGAGAGACTCAGGAAGGCAGTGTCAGGATTCTGACAAGAAAGAGTGGTATGAATAGAACTGTTCAAATTATTTCTGAATTTGTGAATAAATAACTTTTTTTGTTGTTGTTGTTTTCCATGTGCATATAACTCAAGGATTTATCCTAATTTCTACAATTGGCCTCATATTTGTAAGAATTTACAACGTAATGCAGATCAATTTTTACTATTTCCTGTTTGTCTATACGCATGCAATGCAGGATGCTGTGACCCAACTGTTGAAGAGAAACAAGATAACATTTTATGGTGACAGAGCAGAGTCTTGATTTTCAATTGTTCCAGGGCCTGTGCTGATTCCTACTGATTGTTACTCATGCACATACGAAGGTTGAACCTGATTGTACTTCTTTCTCCTCACTCACATAACTAACTACAAATAGGCTGAACGGGAACTATGCTTATTAGCATCATTATGCTGTTCTGAACTGTCTGCACCTGGACTTACTCTCTACGTCAGTTGTTCCTCACGTTTAGCCTCTGCTGTAAGCGACTGACACTGCATCAGAAAAGTCTGCTTTCAAGTTTGATGAAAGCCAAACAGTTCTGGATTTATTTATTTATTTGGGGGGGGAGGGGTGGAAAAAAGTAATTGTCTAATTGACAAAATGAGAGAGAAGTCAGTCAACTGAAGAAATTAAAAGGATAAGTTACTGATTGGATTAACAAACTAATTGGACTACTGATTGGTCTTCTACTAATTGGTCTACTAACCAGTCTGCCACTGGTTATAATCATTAGTTGTGATTCACCAGAGAATGAAAGGTGAATCCTTGCACCTCTACCCACACTTACAAATTTGGATGAACCTGTTTCATTGTCAGTTTGTCTATAACTCTTACACAGAGAAGACAGAAATAAATAGCAATTTGCCCTCTCCCAGTGAGAGATGTTCTCACATGCAATATGACAAAATTGTTCCCAATTCCATAAGGAATTAGACTCTATGCTTCCCAAATGAGAGATATCCTTATAGACAGGGAATTGCTGCTGGAGAGAACAAAAAACACAGAAGCCTGCTGAGATTAATGAGATTCAGTGCATACATGTATGTATTTATATATACATATATTGCTACTAAAGGTACTTATTCCAGAAATATTCTCAAATAATCTACTCTTGATCTGGTTGTGCTCCCTAATCAGGTCTCATAACACTGCTTTAATTAGAGAGCAATACTAGTAAGCCATCAATAATTAAATCAAATAATTTTGTTTGTAAAAGAGTATCAGGCTTATCTGCATTCCTTCTTTAACTTCTACATTAAAAATGTGCTTACCTTTCAAGAACACATTGCTTTAGTATTCTCACTTCTCATTTAATTTTCCGTAAGTCTCATGAAAAAACGTATTTTTCAAGGAAATTAAAAATAAATCAAATTTTTTAAAACATAAAGATATTCCCCCTTACACGCATTTCTTGCAACTCTGATTTTGGAACTAGTAAATGAACTCATCTGAAAATGAGTGGGGAAGCAGAAAGAAAGAAGAAACGGAAGGAGAGCAGAAAAAATATTTTCACATGGATTAATTTGTATAACAAAAATGAAGAAAAATACAAAAAAAAAAAAAGAAAAAATTTGCACGCTCTTGTGTGGCTGATGGCTCTCATTTTTGAAGTGCTTCAGTAGTATAACCATATAGCATAATTGTATATGTACATATTTTTTTCCTGTTCAATGACTAGTAATGTACAAAACACAAAGCTTCCAGTTACTGTTTTAAAGGCTTGGATATGAACTATCTTATGAATGTGTGGAGTTTCAGGAAGACTTCTAATTACAATGTGTCCGTGTATATTATAAAGAAAAGAGGTGACATTCCTTGAGAAAAAAACATCCCCATGCATTCAAATAATTACTTAGATTACCATAATCAGTAATAGGAGGTGGACTTTTAAACTTATTTGCTTAGTTTCCATTTCTAAACAGATGGTCTTATGTTGTATTGAACTTATTTATCTGCTGTTTCCATGACTTTTGTTAAAGTCACATAGCACTTGCTAAGAGAATTGTTGCCACCTTGCTTTGAGGAAACAGCAAAGCATCGCACAATGAACCCAGGAAGAATGTTACTGAACTATACATCTTAAAGCACACCTGTGCTCATAAGAACAGCTCATAAGAAACTGCAGTTTTGCTAGCAGCTAAGGTGCTTTCTCAGAAAATATGATTTAATAGGAATGCTGGAGCTCCTCATTTACTTCACTGCTGACCTCTTGGAAACTGAAGATTCATGGGCTTGTACCTACCTCTGTGTAAATCCCCTTTGAAGTCAATGGAAGCAAAAATCTGGGCAAAAGGAGAAAAAAAGGAGAATCAAGGCCTGGGGCTGCCATCCCTGCCCTGCTGCATTTATTCAGGTTAGGATTTCAAACATATAATTGCAAGGTTTTTTCTGTCATTTGGGAATGTAGACTGGGGCTGAGCCGTAACAAAAAAAAGAATAAGGCAAGACTTGCTTTGCGGCACTGTGGAAAGGTGCGAGGGCAGACAGTAGTGGCAGGTTTCCAGCTGCCCTGCTATTCTGAGAGACCTCTTTCAGCTTTTCTCCAGAACTCTTTTGCTACCTCTGTGCCTCTCAGGCAGCAGTAATAATGACACTTTCAATCATGGTGTGGCAGAATAAGGCTAAAAATATTAGAAGCTCTTTAATCTCTTGCTATTTTTCATATGAAAACCCAGTGCTAAATCAAAGGTTAAAATGCAAAGATTTTCTTTCACTTCAGAAAGCACAATAAAGACAAACAGCACAGTATAATCTGGAAGACCCACCATCAGCACTTGGAAGCTAGTAGGGCTTTCCTCCCTGGGGAAAAGACGAAGATTAAGACCAAAGTTCTTCATTGTGCTGAAGATCTTAATTTCTAAATGGGCAATCAGCCCAGTGATACAGGAAAATATTGCATTTTACGTTCCTGCATCTGCATATGCATTTCCACTGTGGGAAAAATCAGCATGTGAAGAGACATTGGAGATGGTGTTATGAGACATTCGCCATTACATCAATACATAAGCAACCTATGCATGTGTTTTAACTTATCTTTATGAGATATAGATCTTAACATCACAAAATGGAAAACTGCATAAAGCAGCTTGAAAACATGAGGCATAATGTTTTTACACACCTCTCTGCTGACTGACTGAAAAAAGCTTAATGCCCCCCAAATATCCAGAAACAAACACAAAAATCAAGACAAAACCGTAATCCAAATAAATCTGCAGGCCACATGACTCACAATTTGGCAGTCAAATACAAGAAGCTCAGTAAGAATGACACTGCTGAAGGCTTAGCTGCAATTGGGAAAATTGACTGGTTGGTCAACCTGGTGTCATTTACATTTGGTCCTTCAAACGATGACCAGATAGAAGTTGATATATGGAAATAGCACTCAATTCAATTAGACAGGCCTAGGAAGCACAGCACAAGGAGGAGAGATTTCAATGCTGAATTTACTATTACGAATAGTAAATAAGAATAATAAAAAAATAATTATTCTGACCAAATGTGAGCATTCTAACATTCAGGAAAGGAGCTAGATCAACCATAAGAAACCAGTACAAAGTTACACAGTAAATATGGCTGGATCACATAAAATGATAAGCCACTAGCTTTCCAAGGCTGCCCAACAGTGGCCTTCAGGCCAGGCATGCCCTGCCTGAGTTGGCAAGTGCGTGGATCCAAACCTTTTTCACTCCTAACATAGAAATGAAGACATTTTTCAATTAAAACCAATAGCAGATAAGAGCCACTAACAATTCTCACTTTGTATTTGTGGGTGGGCTGATCTGGAATTTGTGCTATCAATCATAACTAACAGCAGAACTGGGAACTACTAGACATCTATTTTATCTGAATAATTACAAATGAATACTGTCTGTAATGTCAAATAATTGTCAAGAAATCTCCCACAGCCAATATTTCTTCATAGTGCAATAAATGCTGGCCATCTCACAGTGAACTCGTTAAAGAGCTGATACTTTAATTTGTGCTATCAATAGTGTCCTGATATGTTTTCTAACATAGAGAGAGCACAGCCTTCTCAATCAAGAATCAGAACAAATCATGCACACTGCTGTTCAGTGACCTACCATTGCTAAGATAAGGAAGAATGCAGATGAGCTTTCATCGGTATTTTGCCAATTTCCAGCTTCACGCAGTGCATCCACTGAGGGATTTTTATGCTTCCTACATTTGGGACCCACTGCTTAGTGGAGGTCTGTCCTCTGGGCAACTGAGAAATGGGATGCCCAAGACAGATAAAGAATAGACATATGACAGAAGATGAAGTAACTTCAGCTCTCTGCTTGTTCTCTGAAAGCCAACAGTAGGAATCTACAACGAGTGAAGACAGTCTACTAAATAATTTATGACATACAGCCTACTTCTAAATGATTTTTTCCCTGTTAGATGTGCATTAACAAATGGATGCTTAACAAAAGGAAAATCTTATCTGGTCTCAGAAAGAAAAAGTTTCCTGTCCACAATATTACTTCAGGTTAGACCAGAGCTTAAACTACTCTGAGATGATGCTACCATCTTCTAAGGGAGTCTCTAACTCTGCTGAATCACAGCTTAGCTTTTGAAATATATCCTTGGAACAATCATTATACCAACATAGGCTTCACCTATTCACATTCACTGTTTGCATCTCAGCAGATTACTCCACTGAAAAAAAAAAAAAAAAAAGGGCATTATAAAGTGTTAGCTTATTCCCAGTTACAAAACTTTCTAATCTCAGGAAAAAACCTTCAGCTAAGACTATACTCTACATAAAAATTGCATGCTTTATCTTTACAAAAAGATCACCATTCCCCCAGATTTCAATAGATTCCTATGGACCATGCAAAATGCCACAGACCACAGAAGCTACAGTTTTGAATGGATGCTTTTATTGATTAATCAGGCATGAACAGATTTTGTATGTTAAAAAATGTCCAGATGAATACCATTCATAGCAACTTGTTTCCTCATAGTCACACAGAATATGAAATAATTCAAGAAACAAGCAAAAAGGAGCACCTGACTAATTAGTATCATTCTGTGTATATATCTATGTACGTATAAACACACAATGCACTGTATCTGTGCATATACTGTTGTGTGTATACCCGTACATACATACATGTATATACATATGTATACACGTATACACAAGCATATACACACAGAGCATACTCACTGAACTGATAGTCCAATGTAGCAATGTGGCCTAGCTCCAAATGAAGTATTCTGTGTTAAAATAATATAAATAATACAGAAAGGCATACAGATAGAAGACCATTCATATTTTACTTTCATCAAAACCATGAGCAGCCTTTGAACAGTGTCTTTAAGATGAAAAAACGTGAGAACACCGGGGATCTTTCCAAATTCACGGTGTTAACTACAACCAGCTCAATCACCGCTAACACTGTATGGCCCAACACTGAAGAGTGTTTTCAATTTGTTCATTACAAAATCAGCTTCTAGATTTAATAATTCCAGGGAAAGAGGAGACACACAGCCTTGCCACTTGTACTGTGGTAATACACACTTTACTGTTGGGCAGAAACTTGGCAAAAATCCTACATTAAGAGTCCCTTTGACCTGTACATTTTTATCACTGCTTCTCATCAGTCATCTCTGTCAACTCATCATAATAATTTTCATGCCATCTCAGCTATCTTCCAAACATTCCAGGCCAGATCATTCAGGCAATGTGCAACAGGCTGTACTGGTAGCAATGTACTCAGATATAAAATGTGATATTTGAGGATTGATTTACTTTTTCATTTTTGAGCATATTCTTTTCTTTGATACTTAAGACACGAAGATAAACAGTGCAGTACACTGACACTGTATGTACGTATTTTCCTGTACTTATGTCAACTCTGGAAAAATCAGTGTTTCCTGCCTGTGAACCATGGGATACTGCCACAGCAGAAAGCCACATGCATTACCAGCAATGTACTGTCACACTTTTCTCCATTTAAGCTAGTAAAGCATGTAAAGGGAAACCAAAGGAACAGACTGACATTTATTTCTTATTAAAAAAGGGAAAAATAGCGTAGGCATGTATGTATTCATTACCAAGTTCGTAAGTTTTCTACATCATCATAAGGCAAACTGTAGTACAGCTTTGTACCTGAAGAATCGGTATTTAAAAAAACTGAAGCTGAGGTTAGGACCATTTTATTTTGGACCCATTAGTGAACAAATTGCATTCGGGCACCCTGAAAAGACACCTAAGCATGGTTATAAGCTACTGAACAAATCTTTTCTTAAAAGTTGGTATTCAATTTATACTCTTTCCACACAGGCATATTTTCTCCGCTTGAACAGTAACAATAAAACTGCAAGAAGACCATTCTTTTGAAGTTGTCATATGCCTCAAGCATCTCCCTAAATGATCATTTACAAACAAGCAATGTAGTAATTACAAAGGGCTTCTACCTCGTAGAAGGAAAAGTGAAAAAAAATGCACCTGGATCAGCTTTGAGATAAAATAGGCGCAACCTCTACTGACTTCACTGAAGTTCATCCACCAACACCTACACGAATGTAGAGCCTGACTGTGCAGATTTCTACTACTCCTGAAAATATGCTATTTACTGCTCATTCACAAAGAGAACGGCTCTTCCCCAAACAACTCAAGCCAATTATAATTATGAACAAACTCCATCTGCAATCTTTCTCCATACAGCTCATGCAAAACAGATTTCCTTGCTTTGTTATTACTACACAATGTACAACAATGAAACATTTGTATTTAATTTAAAACCAATGGTAAGGTGGCTCATGTCTCACTTCCGAGTTATTGGCTGGGCTTGCTGTGTTGAACCTTGTAAAATCAGCAATAAGCATTCATGTGTCTACCATCAGAAACATGATGTCTCCCATTACAATCAAACCTTAAATGTTGCAGTGCTTTGTCAAATTAGTCCACAGTCAGACCTTGGGGTGGCTCCTCTCCTCCTGCGTTGCCATTTCAGAGATGGTATCAGTCTTTCACGTCCTCAATGATTCTACAGTGTTTCCCAAAGACGAAAGTGAAACTGGCAGATGGGAATGTTGCCATCAATAAAATAAATCACCACATGATTTATGCACTCACATTTCTAGAAGATACTCCACACGTGTTTTGAGAACAGAGAACACGCTGCCCCGTGAACAGAAGTAAATTACACTTCCTACTTTTGTTGTGTTGGCTAGCTCTACTGCTTTACTTGCTTATTTTCATTCTTTTTGGTCTGCACATTCCCATGTGCGAAGTAAAAATTATGAGATTTTGCATTCAATAATATTGGTAATGATGACTAAAATTGGCATGAATAAAACCAGCAGTATACTGACTTGTCCACCACTGCACACTTTTATCCTTCCAATTTCCTGCCTTTATCCACTGTAAAATAAAATAATATAATGAGCTGATGAAACTTCAATGAATGTGACCATTGATGTGCAAAACAAATGAGTCATTTTCCAGGTATCCAAACCAGGCTTTCCCTTCTCTCTCTCTCCATTTTTCTTCTTCTTCTTCTTTTTTTTTTTTTTTTTTTCTTTTTATAAATAATTTATAAATCTTCCTGAAAGGGACTAAATGCAAAACAAAACAAAAGCAACTGCAAAAAGAGTTCTAAGGTATTATTAAAGCCACTTTTTGTCCTTCTGCATAAAGTACTCAGAAAACAGAGATCCACCCCTTTTCGGTTCTGGCTGGTTTTGGCAGCAACAACTGAGATGCCGCACAGTCCACCAGCTCCAGGCGAACTTCTGCAGGCAGCTGCCTTGGGAAACACATCCTCCTACCTGTTGGCTTTTAACAGTCATGCCAGCTGCTCAGAGGAGTCTAAGTGATCGGGGATGGGCAAGCCTGTTATAATGGTCAAACACTTATTCCACACAGTGAACGTGGGGCATACGGGCTGCCCAAACGTAATGTCAAAGGTGTAAAGGTGCAGGGAGTTCAAGGCATCATAAAAAGCAAGGGAACCATTGTCGTAGTCCAGCAAAATGCCGACACGGCGGAGATGAGGTGCAGGCTCTATTGGGATTTCTTTGCTGTTGTGTCTCACCACCCACGTGTTGTTGCAGCGGCACAGCACCCAGGAGGCAGAGTTCTTCCCGATCCACTCATGCTTCGGTGCTGACTTGTATGAAATACCAATGGCATACCTGTAAAACAAACACAACTCTGGAAAGCAAGTGCCTCTTGCCATGCCTGTGTGTCAGCGTGTCAGCCCAAAGGAATCACTGAGTCCTCAGTCTCTTATTTGTGCTGACTGAATTCCAATTAAGTGAAGTTGCAACATAATCTTGGCACAGAATTAATTTATGTTTTTTCCCATCTCTTTTCATTCTGAGAGGTCAGGGAAACTTTATTGTTCTTCGCATTGTTTGTAGTTTGGCTGCCATGGTAATTTTTTGGAGCATGTATCTCTGGTATTCAAAGGGAAAACTGTTGAGTACTCAGGAACTTAGGGTTTAAATCACTGAGCCTCATATTTCCACTTCTAAACAGATGAACACAGAGGAATTCATTGATTTTAAAGTACTTTGCTATCTGTCATCTAATCTGATCTCTTGTTGCTCCTATAATATATGGACCAGAAGGAGGAACACAGGAATCAACATCAAAAGACACATTAAAAAAAAAATTGCCATTCCCAAATATGTTTTGCCAGATGTTGGTGTGGTTTTTAGATTCAAATGAGCATTTTTTGGACTGGGTATTGGGCCAAGTGAAGCATTTGTAGGTGAAGACATTTGCTCTGCAAACCATAATTTATGGCAAGATGTGCAAGGTAAAAGGATTGTGAAAATGTTCCTATTAATGGATATCCAGGACAAGTACCTGATTTCTCATATATTAAAGAAATGCCAAAGTTCCTCACATTTTAGAGACACTGAAGTATTTGTTGTTCTATGATGTTGTTGAGCTTTCAACCAATGGGGATTAATGTGCCATAAGTTATTCTGGCCTTGAAGTTGGCACAAGCATACAACATTTTTCTTGTTTGAGACAGTGAGTATATCTGAAGACCTCACTGATTTTCTGCTCCATTAGCTTCCATCAAGATTCCATCAAGATTGCTGAATCTCAAAGTATAACATCTATTCTACTGACTAAAGGGACCCTGAAACACGGCCCTGTGTTGCACACATTCAGGAACAGAGCAATACACTCCTTTATTTGTTGCCTCTACCTTCAAACCCTGGGGCACAGACCTAGCACTACTGCTCCTCACCCCTTCCTCAGAACTTTCACCACTGTGAAGTTGGATTGTCTAATTATCCTCTTATTCTGTTTCTGTTTCACTTTGCTTTGTTTTCTTACTGAAGGGCAGTAACATCTTTCATATTTAGTAAAGAGATATCACTCGTACAAAGTTCACTCTGTTACAGAATCAAGATGAAACTTTCTTAGCTCTCCATTACACTAAAATCTTAAAATGCATTTTCTGTAGGTTCAAAAAGCAATCAGCCTCAATAACAAAGGAAAAGTTCTGTGTAGGTTGCTAAAGATAAAGATGCTCTATCTGGCAGGATAAGTTCCAGAGTCTGAGAGTGCTAGAGTTTGGGAAAATAGTCTGACAAACTGTAAAAGTATATGCTTGTCCTGCTTTTGAACCATTCCTCAGGTCTCAGCTATTGATCTCCATCAGAGGAACAGTGCTGAGGCCTTTATGGGCCTTTGGTGTGAACCAATGATTCTTCTTATATATTATTATATACATACCATGTACTCCCACTTATAACAACTTCCCAGTAATGCCGTCCGCTGTCAATGAACACATTGCCAGCTACACCATAGCTCCCTTGGCTTGTGAACCGCTCTGGTGTATGACTCTTTTTGGAGGAGGTTTCATCACGTTCCACTGTCAAGTTGTCATGAGACACTTTCAGTTTTCTGTGAGCAGATTTGGGGTCCAGTTTAAATGGCTGACCTAGATACACAAAGACAAAGGTAACAGAAGAACAATTTGTCTTTAATTTTAAAAAGATGAGTTGATAGAAAGCATAGGAAAGAAGCATACAAGATTACGCAATTGTATTAAACTCCCCTGAAGTGTTCTCAAGACGGACTGATTTTGCTCTCTGCACTAGCTGGTTTGCACTGCCAGTTTACTGCCAATCTCATTGTGCGCTACCTTCCCTGTGTTGATAATCTCTGAAAACAGCCCTGCACAATCATCATGGCTATTATCGCTGACCTAGAGGTAACCTGAACACTCTAATTCTTGCATGTAATTGAAACCAATATACATGTTAATAAAGGTCTGAGGGTTGCTTTTTTCACAGCATATTAGATTTAGAATGTTACATTCTATTAATTCCCTAGGGATAAAGTTCCATAATAACATTTTCATCATTGCTACAAAAAAAGATATTTTCAAATCCCACAAAATGAATTTGAAAGTAAGAAAAAGCCTTAGCCTTGTCTGTTCCTTCACTCACAGCTTTATTTATAACAAGTACAGTCAACAATTCAGGATCAGTTTTGGAAGGATGCCTACGCGGTGCTGTACGGTTGGATATCATGCATTAAAAAGAAGGAAGTGAACTATAACTTGGTCCAGATAATATGGTGTAAAAACATTGCTGAGGTTGTTGATCTTGGCAAGTACCTTCAGCTGTAGCACAAGGCTTGCAGACAATATCAGGAAACTTTTTGGTAAACCAAACCCTGTAGATCTGTAAAGACTGCCACAATTCTGATCAATGTGCTCTGTCTGTTAATAAGCAGGGTGATTGCTTACCTCCACAAAGCTACAGCTAGAGAACTGTGACTTTACATGGGCTCCATCAAAACCCTTTTTTTCTTCTTACTGTCTTTCATATCAAGGAAGAAATATGTAAGCAGATTTGATTGCATGCTTAGAAAAGAGACATAAGCACTCTCACGAGGTCTGTGACCGTCTGACACTGACGAGGGAACTTCAAAATAAGATGTAAATTGCTCAGTGTTTATGAAGGAACAGTTAAGTAATTGTCCTGAAGTGAAACTGAAAGCATTAGCGTGGGAATGTGAAGAAATGAAATTCCTCTGAATAGGAACAGTCAATATGCATTGATTCAGATCTCCAGGAAACCTGAAAATGTAGAAATTTCAAGTGGAAGACGATGGATGCAATACTAATTCTCAGTAAACATCACTATAGGTAAGTGAAATATTAGATGAGAAGTATTTCTAAAGTTATAATCTGCTTTCATGATATGTATTTATTCATGCATTATGTTTACGTATAAAATAAATACACTGAATATTATTTGGGAGTGCATTGTGCTGTCTTTTTCTTACTATTGGATAGGAGTAAAACATCTGCAAGTTGCCTCCTTAACTGGTTAATAGCCTTTGTGTTGTTGAAGCGGTATCTGAAGGATATCTTTCTCTGTACTGAATTGTATCTGCGTAGATCCTTTCTCACAGTCACCTGAGAGCTTGCTTTTGTGCCACACTGGGTCACAAGAGAGAAAAGGATGAAGGATTGTCATTTCCCATGGGTCCTCTTGCGTGTTACCAAATGCTTGGTAGCAGATTTGTGGTTTGTACATGCAGCTCTTACACAGAAGTGCAAGCCAGGTAAACAGCAGACCCCAGACTGGTACATGCCATCCTCTCCACCTTCCTTCTTGCAACACTGAGTTATCAACCCTTTTTGAGCATCCTCCCCTTCAATAAGCAGGTTTCAGAGAGTGCACAAATCCCAGTATTCAATTTCCTGTGATCAAAGCTGCTTATGATGACTACAGGACTGAGGGGCTGGCCAGGACACAAGAAAAAGGATGAAAATCAGTCTTAAAATTACCATACTACATCTGCTAATAATTTGTGCAACCATCTTTTTTTTTGAAGTGGGATCTCTAACTACTCTACCACCTCATTGAACACCATTAAAAAAATGAGGGGGATGGAGATAAAGAAGTTTTCCAGTGTCCTAAGAAAGAGATCATTCTGGAGAACAAAATTAAAGTAGCAATTATCTTATGAACACTCTACAAAACTAAAATATTTTATTGCACACATAAGAAAAGGCTTTACTTTGTAGAGGAAAAAGAATAGATAGGACTCTAAAACAAACCACAAAATAGTATTTTCAGTCATATGAAGGCTCTGTTCCTAAATGTTATTTCCAGTGACCAGACTACAGATGCAGAAGTGGAGACTGGCAATCTTGACTCAAGTTAAATAAGTGGCTTTCACTGTGGGAAGCACTGTAAGTTAATCTGCTCTACACTCATGTGTCTTTCAAAGACCAAACCTAAAAAGGAGAAGAGTGCATGTGCTGGATTTCACATTACTCACTGTTTGTCTTGAGCTTGCCTGGCTCGCTGCTTCTGCTGCCAGCCTGATTAATGGCCTTAACAATGAAGATGTACTTTGTGCCACTCTGTAACCCATGCACGGTGTAGTGGTTTTGCTTAATATTGGGAACAATCATCCAGCTGTCGGCTGAGTTACATAAACCTGCAATTTCAAACCAAGCACATTAGTCATAACATACTAAACATTTTGTAACAGTGGAACATTTAGAGTACTCCTGAGCATCCAATCACTGATAAGAAAATCGCTTCTCTACCTTTTAAAGTGCTGTTTTATTCACTGGGTTGGTACTTAATTCTACTAAGGCATTTCACCAGCCTTCAGCCAAAGTACCTTTTAACTTCTTGCTATATGAAGTTGACCATAAAAAATAGGCATTTAAGAAAATACTCACTGGAGGCATGAGCAGTCTGGTAATTTTCATATCATAACACAAGGAATTCTTTATTGCTTAAGAATAGAGTACTATGGAGATCCAATCAATCTACCTTTTGGATTAATTAATTCAGGGCAAGCTTCAAAAAACTAACATAAGCAGTAATGCAAGGAGGGTTGTGGAACCTTTGCTGACAGACGTGTTCTTCAGGACCTGAAGCAAATCATGGGAAGCCAAACTAGGTAAAATGTGGTTTCCAGAGCAAGCTTCAGCTTCTACACTCCAGACTTTGCTAGGATATAACTTAACAAGTAAGTTTTATTAATGCAACTTTCTGATTTCTATTCTCATGGTTAGATTTCAGCTGGGGAAGAGGTAATTAATTCTCTACTTGGAAATATACTCTTTGGGATATATTTACTTACTATCACACAAGTATAACATGTAGGATATAAATAAAACATAATCTGCAATATGATCTGCAGAACAGGAGAATACTCCATTAATATGAACTAATTCAACTGCATATATCTTTCGTACTGTGATATAAACCATAAGAATTTCAATAGGGCCAAGTGTTGGGTCCTGCAACCCTACAGGTTGGGGAGGAGTGGCTGGAAAGCTGCCTGACGGAAAGGGACATTGGTATGCTGATGGACAGTCAGCTGAATATAAGCCAGCAGTGTGCCTAGGTGGCCAAGAAGGCCAATGGCATCCTGGCTTGCATCAGGAATGGTGTGGCGAACTGGACTAGGGAAGAAATCCTGCCCCTGTACTTGGCCTTGGTGAGGCCTCACCTTTAGTACTGTGTTCAGTTTAAGGCACCTCAGTACAGAAAGGACACTGAGGTGCTGGAGCAGTTTCAAAGAAGGACAACAAGGCTTGTGAAGGGCTTGGAGAATATGCCTTATGAAGAACGACTGAAGGAACTGGGGCTGTTTAGTCTGGGGAAGAGGAGGCTGAGCGGAGACCTGATTGCTCTGTTCAAATACTTGCAAGGTAATTGCAGCAAGAGCGGGGTTGGTCTCTTCTCACTGGAGACAGGTGACAGGATGAGGGGAAATGTCCTCAAGTTGCACCAGGGGAGGTTTAGGTTGGATGTCAGGAAACACTTCTTTACAGAAAGGGTTGTTAAGCACTGGAATAGGCTCCCCAGGGAGGTGGTTGAGTCACCGTCCCTGGATGTGTTTAAAAAACGTTTGGATGTGGTGCTCGGGGACATGATTTAGTGGAGGATCCTTAGTTAGGGTAGTATGGTTAGGTTGTGGTTGGACTCGATGGTCTTAAGGTCTTTTCCAACCTGAGCAATTCTATGATTCTATAACTTTCATGTCAGTGAATCACCTGTATTATTCACTGTACATTTTGAACAGCTCGTAGTCTAATGGATCCTCAGTCTGGTAACTTTTGTTATAAATGCTGATATAAATCTAAGTTTATACTAACAAAATACATAGATGTTCACCAGCTTTTTTTCTAGCTATACAACTAGAAAAGGTATATGCAAATTAAAGTATATGGATGTGTGTAGATGCATAAGGCTGGAAAACCCAAAGCAAAAATTCATGACTGGATGGGGAAACTTACAAACTTTGCCTTGATGGGGCATAGAAAACGCTGTGAATACAAGTGTACTATTAAACTAGTTTTCAGCTTTTATTTATTTTTTTTTTTAACCAGCAAACCAACAAGAGAATCTTTAAGAAGCCAGCAGTACTTTTAGTTCACATTTTAGCCAACATAAAATCTTTATGTAATGTAAAAATTATAAAGCTAATGCAAAACTTTAAAGAATATGCGCTGTGATACTGTTTTATAGACTCATCAATAATTCATAGCCATAACTAAAAGACTCCTTCCTAATTTGGAATATACTTTTCATAATAAAAGGTCATTAGAAATAGAATTTAAAACCCAGATTTCAAGCTAAAAATTATGAAACATTAGCCTCAAAGTTCTCTCCTATTATATAACATTGTTGCGATGCAAGCAAGTTACTCATCCTGTTGTGCAAATAAGTAATTGAGGCACAGCTTCAGGGATTCATATCATCTTGTCATGTAATTGAAGAGCTGCAATGTCTAACCTATTTTTTTGTACACTGCGGTGAGCCAGGAATCAGTCCACCTTTGTTTTTTCCACCTATATTTGAACATCCTAAAAATGATTCTCTTACTTGACCTGAGAGAAGGCTTAGGTGAGATCTCTAACTTCAGGTAGCTGAAATACAGTGAGATGGATCCATCCACAATTAATTTGAAACCTGGAAGTCTGATCTTGAGGTTGAACACACACGTGTGTCTTCGGACTAGCTTATTAACAAGCTACAATCAAGTAAGCCTTATCTGGTTTTTAATTTGTGAAGATCAGACCTGGAGGGATGGACAGCATACAACTTTTCTCTAGCTCCTTCTGTCTCATCAGCAACATCTCTTTTTTTTTAGTGTTAACTAGCGCTGAAATGAACTGTAGTATGATTTACTGCAACAAAAATATTTATTTGCTGCAGTTTCCTGTTTTAAAGCAGAAAAAAAAAAAAAAGTTTCTAGTATATCGCTTCTTCTCCAGCCAGTCAATATCCTGAACATATGTAGTCTCCTTGTGTTAACTACAAAGGATTCAAACAGCTTCAAACAGCTGGGTATGAATGGGTTTCCTAAGAGGAAGAAAGGAAAGAAAAGCAGCAGCATTTAAATATGGCATAAAATATTTCAGTGACTACTTTTCCCACTAAAAATTTGACACAGATTTTAGAGTAAAGGTATATTCTTTCTGTATCCGAACTACCACATAGATTTTGCTCTAAGGCCATTCACCTGGCTCAGTGGTGCTATTGCACAATAAATATTAAGCTAAAATAAAGTGAACTGAAGCACTGGATTCAGAAAGAGACCAGAATGACTAAGGAATCCCTAACTTAGATGCTTCTGATGAAGTATGAAATAACATCAGTAAGTCTGCAAATGTGATGAATCATAGAATCATCCTAGAATCATAGAATGGCCTGGGTTGAAAAGGACCGCAATGATCATCTGGTTTCAACCCCCCCCTGCTGTGGGCAGAGTCACCAACCACCAGACCAGGCTGCCCAGAGCCACATCCAGCTTGGCCTTGAATGCCTCCAGGGAATCCAGGGAGTAGACCTGGAAGTGTCATCTCCTTCCATGTCCAGACTTTGAAAGCAGTTGTCTATGGCACACATAGACCATATCTAAACAAATCCGTTTGCAGACACAGAAATACCCAGGTTTCTACTAGATCATCTAGCAACTAGAATTCTATCAGTCACTATAACTCTCTAAAGGGCATTCTTTTAGGTTTATATTTTTATAATTTCCTTGTTGTCTTATTGTAATAACAATAAATTAATAACAATAAATTTGTCTTTTATTGTTGCCTTCTAGAGGCTGGTCACTCCTTAACAAAGTACTCATCTTGGATTCAAATATGTGTATGAAGGACTGTAAAAGTACAGATGCACTGCTAAGAATCATTTGTCCATTCTCTCATACCAAGTATGTGGACTTGCACATACATAATATCCATTATTCTGTAGGTACTCATACAGAATAAAATATTATTAAAAACCCTAGCCAGTACTTAGTTTGAATTGCTATGTACATCCACAACCTTAATCATCTTATGCACTTCTACATCTTGCTGCTGAGGCCTGATGGCAAAATACTCAAAGGCCTAGATTCATCCTGCCTGGCACTGAACAAAGAGCAGCATTCATGAGTTACAACTTTATCTACCCTAAACTCTCTCCACCGTCAGAAGAGAGAGATGGGAACCCCCGGTTTGACATGGCTCATTTGCTAGTGGAAGGCTCTGTCATTTCAAAAGACACAGAACACACCGGACTTCTTTGTCCCTCTTGTCTTAGGCCTCTCAGGCAACTACTGGTGGATGCACACCGTCTAACTTGGTTCCGGTGCCGTTCCAAGAAGCTCTGCACATGCCTCCACAACACTGGGTCCATGTGCTTCCTGGCTATGAGCTACTTGATAACAGGTTTCTAGTTGAACGTTGATTCAGGCATTCAGGGAATGAATTTTTGGTATCAAATGAAAAGTCCACAATTTTTCAGGTGGGGGAACAGTAACGAGTGACAGCAAAATTAAACTTTTAGGTATGAAAGAATATTTTGTCACTATGTCAAAAGGTTTCATCTCCTGTTTTGCCCTATTGAAACAGCCTTTCTTCTCTGAATACAAAAGACGATGGCAGAATGATCAAGGAAGTGAGCATGCAGCCTGCTAACATGGGCATCTGGGGGTAACATTTGCATGCTCAGCTCCCTCCTGCTGGCAGCAGTCTTAGTGAAGCACACATCTTCTCCTCACTGGTGCATCAGCAAGAGCTGGGGGTTCGCTATTGTACCCAGTCTTGATCCAGGTGAAATTCAGGTTTCTTGTTTCAAAAACCCAGAGCTTTTTATAGGGTTATGCAGGTGGTAAAACGATGTATATTAAAACTGCAAAAATGTAGAGAATTTGAATTACATCCTGGAATGGTGCAGTGAGCACAGTGATGTCCCATACAGGATGTGTGAGTTTTCAAAATAGGTTTCTCAGAATCTGGAGGTAATAATTTGCAAAGCTTTTTCCCTGGTGTTGGCTGTTGATGTGCTTTAAAGAACAGATGGGAAAATTCCCAAGGTGTTAATCCTCCTAAAATTTACACTGGGAGATTTTAATAAAATATACCTTCCTGAAAACTATGAGCACAAAAGTCATGGGAAGGTTATTTAATCTTTTGAGTATTTTAATTACGTTTAAATGCTTTATTTAAATAAATTATTAACAATTCAAATTGGTAAAACAAATACAGTAGGTGAAAGCAACAGATAGCTCTCCACCCCCACCCTACATTCCCATGTGAATGAAAAAACATATGCAAGATTTCTGCAAAACATACAGTGATTTTTTTCTTCTTCCCCCTAGAAATATACTCTTTTTATACCTTTTTAAGAGGCAGTTTTCTGCCTTGATTTTGTATTATTTTGTGTCATGCTCACTGAAAACCTCAATAACATTCTGAAAATTGTATGCAAACTGTTTTTAATAAATTAAAGCTTCCAGAAAGAGATAAGAGATAGTAGATTCAAAAATTCATTGATAAATCACAAACCTACAGTTTTTCAGGGAAGCATGAACTCCTAATTATCTCAGGACAGTTTTGTCTACATACCTCTATCCTATCTCATAGGAGAAGTAACCACAAAACTCAAGGAAGGTTTTGGTATCACACTGCATCCTCGGTAGAGCAAATATTACTATTTTGCTGAAGTAACTAACATAAATTCAATTTAACAGAAAAGGGAATTATCTACTCTTACATGTTTTGGACAGTCTTAGGTGTTTTTCCTAAAGATGTCTTGTTACCTATAGTGAAAAGCTGGATGTTTAAATTTTAAACTTCCCGCAGAACAGTAAAAAAGCTCCATGATAAAAAAATGCCAAGTCAAAAAATACTTAAAATTTTATTGCAATGAGATATTGAAATCATAGTGCACATTAGCTAGCTAGTGACAAAGTCATTTCTAAAGCCTTTACAACATTCAGAGTGCAAGTATTAAGATGCCTCTCAGAAAAGCAAATGTGTGAGTATAGCTATGAGAACTACTGTGTTAGTAAAAGGTTGCATAATTTAAAGTTCTGTATTGCTCTAATGCACAGAGCAATGCTGCCAAGCACTTAATAGCCAAGCAATTTGGCTACATTTGGAAGTAATCTTTCCTGTATGAAATAGGATTCAAAATGAAATACTCTAGTTGGACCTTCTCCACCAAATGTTAACTCTCCAATTTTTCAGTTAATAAAAAAGAATATAGTTGATTTTGTTGGATAGCGAATACATTAGAAAAACATAGCATTGCTTGTTTTTGTTACTGAATTCTCAGCAATCTCTGAATGATATATGCCTCTGGTGGGGGAAATTTACTGAGGAGCAGAAAGTGCAGCCAGTCTGGCTCTGTGGTTTTAAGAAATGGATTCCAAAATAACAACTTCCATTAGCACGGTAGGTGGGTTTGTATGCAAAGTAATTCCTATTGTCTCAAGGGAAAAAAAAGCTTGTTGGCTTAATACAGTACTATAGCTACTGCCTTGTGACTAATTCATAGCTATAGTTACGCAGAGCTGAAGATGATCTATGAACCTGTTTACATTACCTGCTACAGGGAACATACAATAGCAATAGAAACTTTTGGGGATATGACAGAGAAAATTAAAAAATATATGTGCCACAGCATACAAATGCCATACATAGAAAGAAATTTGTGTTAATCTAAACTCTATTCCATTTAAACATGATTAAATAAAAAAACTATCTTCACTTCATCAAAACATCAAGATTTCAGCGTAGAGCATGTTAACTCCACTTACAGAGAAAACAGCTTTGTCATTCTGCACTGCTGAAGTACATTCCAGTATTCTAGGGATGATCTTAGAGACCCTCACACAAGGCAAAGGAAGTAATCCAGATAAGTGAAGAAACATCCAAGCAGTTTTATGAGTAAAATCCTGGTAGTGGGCAAAGCTCCAGTACCAACGTAAGTTGGAATGAACTGTGAGAGTCCACTCTATTAGGAATTTGGGTAGACATTTAGCAGATCTATTAGATTTGAGGAGTACAACTCTTTCACTGAAGGTGTACAACTCCATGTTAAATAATGATAAGAAAATCTGGCAACGTTGAGAAAAACCATCCACTTCTATATGCTTGTATTTAACTTGGATTAAATTACAGCTTTCAATGAAATTGAAACCAGTAGCCAGGATACTACTATAAGAGCTAGCTGCAGTTAAATAAACAAACAAACAAATGAACACATCAGCCAATTCTTTCGTTTCTTTTTTTCCTTCATTTGAGCTCTTTTTAGAATTTTATAAACAAAGTTTCTTTCCTCTTCAAACTTTTAGTGGCACCATTTTTTTTTCAAAATGATACAAAGTTCAGATTGCAGACTGAGCAATTCATGCTATAACCTCAAATTATCATATTGCATCTCTGAAAGAAAACCAATTGTTTTGCAGATCAAAGCCTTCACATGCACATGGGAAACAAACATTTCAGTCTCAAAGTGAAATGCCTTGTTATTTATTCACTTGTAAGCAAGAAGTAAAACCTTGTATCATAAGGGTGTAGAAATGGCACTTTTCTATTTAGGTATAGAAGCAATAGCTGACTTGCATAAAGTCTTCTGGCATAAAGCCATAGACAAAAATAGGTTAGAAACAAGCAATACATTGCATTAAGTCATGGGGTCCTGTCTGCTTAACGGACAGATTAAACAGGGAAGCTTTTATTTCCTTATATATCTGATTCTAACGTGTTCCAAATTACTATTAAACTTCTATCTACCTTGCACAGACGTAGGAGCATGTACTGAATTTTTACTTGGTCTTTCCAGCATTCTTAAACTTTACCATTGCCCTAAATTAGGTTGCTTACTGAAATATTAAATGGAAGTTTAAACAAAACATTAATTAGTTTTTCAGTGGTCCACTTTATTTTTCAATCAATCCTGAATACCATTTGTGGTATGCGACTTAAAAATACTGCTAAAATGCCAGCATTTGAATCCTCAGATATGCTTTCAGATGCCTTGGAAAACTAATTCCAATTTAGTGATGTGCTCACAGCAGAAGTACATTTAGCACAAGAGTTTGGCTCAATCCTAAAACTGGACAGACAACATACCATTTTACCACTGATATGGAGTATGTAAACACGTCCATAGCACTCACCTTCAGCAAAGCATCTCAACAAATTTTGTAACGACAAAATCATTTCTGCACTGGGTGGAAGCCTATCTAAAGCAAACCCTACCTAGATCAGTGTGTGGTTGAGGTATGTAATTGTACTGAAAAGTAAATGCTTAGGAAGATGTTAAGTAGCAGGGAAAGCATACAGCAATAATTTCTCACCACACTCTCCCAAGTCTCCAGCAGCTTACTGCTCTGGGACTTCCCGAGCCATGAGGAAGTCTCTGAACTTCATTGTTTTCAGTGGATTTCTTTTTTTTAATCAACAACCTTTTGTGACAATGAACTTCACAATTTAAGTATGTGCTGAATGAACGAACTCCATCTTTTGATTGATTTCAGACTCCTTCATGTACACAAAGTAACTGTAAGTCAGCTAGTTGTATTCCCATTAAACATACAGGGAACAGGAAGAAGTTAAATGATTTTTCCAAAATTACAGTTAGTCAAAGATTGCTATCCACTGAACCCAGAAGTGCTGTCTTCCTAGCCAAAAATTAAGCAATCTTGGAGTGTTTTCTCAGAAAAACAGCTATGTAATGACACAACAATCCAAGGAATAATCAGCAAATTAGTTCATTTGGGAAAGTCACAGATTCGAAACAGTGCATGTATTTAATAATCATGTGCTACAGTAGAAAATATCAAGAAGTATTAGCTAATGCCATTTGAAACAGTGCATTTTAATAATCATGTGCCATTTAGCAAATATCAAGAAATATTAGCTAATGCCTTTATAAGTCAAAGTTACCATATTAACTGTTGTTCCACTGCTGTTTGCTGCCTTAGTCTTCACTGTACTGAGACCTATGCTCAGCAGCCTTGCAAACTCCTATGATGCAAGAGACAAATCCTGTCAATGTGAACTATATTTATGATATTGGGAATACTGTTTTGGATTTAAAATTTTGACTTTATGTCTTCCTAGAAAATATGTTTTTCTTTTGTTCTTGCCATACGAGTACCTTTATATTTAAAAGAATGCAGCTTGCAGACAAACCACAAGGAAACAGGAATGAGAAGGTTTTCACTTACTGACAACATTAGCTTGTCCAGTGAAGATGGTGTACTGCAGCTCATAAGAGACCACGCTGAACTCATCATCTGATGTCCAGTGGACAGTAATAGTATCATAAGAAGCTGTACAGAGTTCTTCTCGAATGGTGGGAGGATTGGGAGCTGTGGGATACAACAGGAAAGGCTTACCGAAACAATCAGAAAAGTATTTCCATCTCACCTCAGATTAGGGCACGTGTCTGATTTATGAGTTTGCAGGTATACTACCCAACAATTTTTTCAAACCTTTTACTAATTCCAGTGATGACTTAAATTGTTAATAAACTGTTGCTAAGGAATTCTTACGATCCATATAACCATCTAAGAACTCATTTGAAAACAAAAAAACATTTTGTATTAAACTAATTTTGATTTTAGATGCCATAGAAAAAATTATATGATGATGGTCACAGTAAACTGTGACTGAGTGCGTACAATTAATATGTTTGTTTTATTAGGTTTTTTCTGATCACCAAACTAACATGATTGAAGCTTAATTGATGCATATATCAATAGGGAGAGTCAACAATCTTCATTGTTGACTTGAAAGCAGTGTTTGCCTGGCTTATCTTAACAGAGATTAGAGTGAGTAGTATTTAAGAAATAGAAGTCTGGGAAAGACTCAGTTTTTTTCACACTCAATCTTCTCTCCATGTCCATTTTTAGCTATTTATTAACTATCTGTTTTAATATAGATGCAAATTATTTCTGTTGGTTATACATTCACTATTTTTCAGTTTTATGCAGAATTTCTTATCATAGCGTCATGGCTGTATGACTACTACAATTAAAATTCAATATAATTGCTAATTAAATAATTATAGAAAAACATTTTAATAAAAAGTTGTCCCTCCATTTCTTTTCTTTCTTTTTTTTTTTTAAATAAATAAGTTTGCTACAGTTTCTCTTCGTAGGAAACTCTGCAGCCTTCTTCCACATTAATACACAGGTTTGATTTAAAGATCTATTCTTCAAGACTAAAACTTGAAGGAAACCTCGTAGGTAAAAACTTTCCTGGTTTGCTTTCTATAAAGCCAAGCACCTATGTAAGAAAGAAATGAATCTTTCTTTGGGCCTTCCTGCCTGCTTGTCTCAGTGGGAGCCTAATTCCTAATCATCTTCCCTACATGCTATCATCACGCAAAAAGAATAATTCTTGTGCTTAATAGCATTCCTCCCAGCTGTCACAGAGTGAGGAAGGAGGGCACTCAAGCTGAAACAATCACAATATGTCTGAATTAAAGGAAAAGGAAGGCAGCTCTGAATGGTATTTTTACTGTCAGTTCTTTAACTTTTGTTAATTGCAAATAATGGCCTCAAAAGAAAGTCAGTCTGAAGGAATTCCTCCTTTTCTTTTGCAACAACTTGTTTTACAGAGATATCTATTTTGTTTTCCATTAAGAATTTTTATAGTTCATATTCCCGGTTTACTGATGTATGTTCCCAAGGATTAAAGTACAGATGCATTTGCAAGCAGCCTCTTTCAACCAAGGGGCATAAGGAAATGTTCAAATGTGTTTCATGATATGACTGTGATTTGTGATGTTCTAAATACTGTAGCATGGAAGCTTACCAGTGACTTTTCTTTTCTCAGCAGATGAACCCTTGAGACAGATGGATATTAATAGAGAAAGAGAAAGAAATGAACTAAAATAAGAACAGTCATCTCAGGAGGGAGACACAAACAGGAGGAGGATTTCCTTGAAAATCAAATGTTAGTACTGAACTAAAGTCTTCTCCAATCTTCTCCTGCGCCTAGCAGAATAAAACTCTATTTGCAAATGCATTATTACTATAATGTAGATAATAAATATTAACTTAGTGGAAAGCAACAATTGCCAACTGCTAAATGAACTGTAAACTGCATTACAGTAGTACCTAAGTCTCTCTACTCCTTTGAAAATGACAGCCTTCATCTTTATATGCACACCTTGTTGGTCTTACTGAAGACTGAAGATTTATACACCTTCATATAACAAGGACAGGGGGAAAAAAAAAAAAGAGAGAGAGATTTGACCTGAAAAAGACATCTTTCCTCTTTCTTTTTTTTGATTAACCCACACACAATTGAGACCACACTGCATGAAACTCAGCTCTTCAACAACATTCATTTAATAAACTGCTCAGAATAAAACAAAATATACTTGCTTCTCCTGCAGACTGACAGGGAAGTCTGCATGTAAACAGTAGTTTTAAACTTTCAAAATAATATATGTCTGATTGTAAAATACAACATCCCACAAGACATATGCCTCTGAAGAGTGTCAGTTCATAAAGCGATTAAAGAGATCGACCTTAATCACTTATCTTCACCATTATACTTACTAGTACTGCTACAGTGCTTGGTTGCAACAAGGAAAGCTCAACATAGTTCAGAACAACCTCAAGACACCAGCACCTTTCCCCTGGCCTTGACTAGGGCATGCTCCACCACTACCCAGGAAATGGGATTCCAATACAGCAGAGCAGAGCAGAGGAAGAGAAGTCCTAGCCAGTTCTGCACAGTTGCAATGCTGCAAGACATACAGCCTCATACTCCACCTCAGAAGCAGTGATCATCCAAGAGCACTTCCAGTCCCAGGCTGGATGTAGCTCTGGGCAGCCTGGTCCAGTGACTGGCAACCCTGCCCACAGCAGGGGGTTGAAACTAGATGATCTTTGAGGTCCTTTTCAACCCAGGCCATTCTATGATTCTATGATTTCAGGGTGAGGATGCAGTACTGACTCACAGCCATAACAAGACCGAAGCTTGACAGCTGATGTTCTTAATACCATCAGATATTTGCAGCCTCCTGCCTACAAACTGCTATCTGATGTCAGGGAGATGTGAAAAAACACATGAATCAGCTCTTGAACACCCCACATTTACAGTCTCTAATAGTAAGGAAAACTGAAATCATCGGCAGCAGACTTTGCAAGGCACAAAGACAGTTATAGCAGTTTAAAACATTGCTTCCAAACATCTTTAGTTCTCCTTTGTCATAGCATGGAAGTCTCCATAAGAGAACCTGGGCAGACATCTGGGAATCTGTCCAGTCACTGCTTCAGTCACTCTGACTTTCATACACCTGCATTCATGAATCAGTACTCTCAGGAGTGAAAGCTAATGCCAAAGGTCGCTTTAGTCCATTTGTGTGACTTCAACTCAAAAATGTGCAGACATATTTAAATAGTCAGGAACCTCGTCTGAGGTGACTGAAAGGTAATCACTAGTATTAGCAAAGCAGTTCTTTAAATTTACTCCTAGAAATGAAAGAATATCTACAGAACACAGAATGGTTTGGAGACCTTAAAGATCACCTGGTCTTAACCCACCTGCAATGTGCAGAGAGACCTTCCTCTACAGCAGGTTGGTCTGACAAAAGGAATATTAATACCACTGGATGTGAACATGAGGGAGATGAGGAAGCTGCTCTGAATCTCTCAACTGTTAATTACCGCCTCCTTGATGTATCATAATACCAGACTGAAACAATGTGAAAGTAACATCACATCGAATGTGCTACTAACACGCCACACACAAGCTGGCAGCAAGAACTCAGCCAAACAACCATGTATGCATGGTCTTTGGGTAGACGGGAACTCTTCACGAACAACTGAATGGAAAGAGATTATAACCAAAGCATGGGACTGGTCTGGTTGAAGGATGGCTTTACTCTTTTTAATAGTAAAAGTAAGTTAGAAGGAAGGAGAAGTTGCACAGGTTTCAAGAATGAAGCTGTTTCCACGTGAAAAAAATCCTGGCGTACACCAGAAAATGCATATTTGTTAGTGCAGTCTTAGCTAAAGTGATGGATGAAGAAAATGTATGATTGTTTCAGATGGGATTTCTGAAGTGGGGAAAACCGCAAGATGAAAGGATAGATGTTGCTGCAACTGATTTCACAGCATTATAACATAAGAAAAGTATTTCTGATTCACAATGGATAAAAATGTTCCTACGTCAACAACTCTGTGCAGAGAATTTGCAAGTCATAGGCACTGGTATCTAGCTAGACACATGTTCAGGAAAAAATGAGTTCCAGATGAAAAGCCTGAGCAACTGGCTTTTCATAGAAAACTTTCAAAAGACATTCAGACTACAGATTCCAGGGAAGAAACATTCATAGGAAGATTAAGGGTATTGTTTTACTATGCTGAGCTTGACATCTCAATGTCTAGCTGGCAGCTTTCAGAGAGAGAGCAGAGATTTCCATTTGGATAGCAGAAGCTTTGGACTGACTGAAAGCAATAGCCTATGAAGAAAGAAAGATGCAAGTTTCAATGTGCCACATTGAAAATGGTTCGGGAAGATGGCAGATGAAGAAGATTTGACATACAGTACATAGGGGAAGAAACAGAGAAGAAAATCTGCAGAAGAAGATGGCTGAAGTCAATTGCTTCAAAAGCAACTGATGGCAGAGAGAATGAGTCTGGAATTCAGGCTTTGACATTTTGTTCAGAAGCAGTACAGATGATAGACATAATATAGACATCCACCCTTAACTGGCAACGAAGATGCATTGCTAGGACTTGCAAATGGTCTTTATTTTACCTAACTGAAACATGATAAAGGTAAAGCCTAATTCACCCTGTCACTCAGATTTCAATGTAAAATCTACAAAGATCGCATTCATCAATCTGAAAAGAGAAAATAAAACAAATGTTCCTCTAGAGTTTCTGAATAATAATAGAGAAGAATCAAGTGCATTTGACTTTCAGGGTTAGATATATACACATACGCATACACATTATAGACATAGATGCCATAGATGCGTAAATATTATAAATATTTTTTAAGTCTGAATCAGTTGCATTTTATGCTCAGTTAATTCAAACATGTTTTGGATTTTGCCATTGCAACCAGATGATATTTATTAATGCACAGAAAAATAGTAAAAT
The DNA here is from genome assembly GCA_030625065.1 of Alectoris magna. Classification (NCBI taxonomy): domain Eukaryota; kingdom Metazoa; phylum Chordata; class Aves; order Galliformes; family Phasianidae; genus Alectoris; species Alectoris magna. The sequence goes on from CM060560.1 coordinate 72,138,413, forward strand.
ACAGGGCCAGCTAAAACTGTTTTTCACTGAGCATCAAAGGCAAGGATGAAAACAGTAGATTAGTGTAAAACAGCTTAGCAGCTTGATATATTGCAATTTCCCCTAGACTGGATTGTGATAAATTTTTCAAGACTGTGAATGAGGTAGGAAGAAGGCACAGAAGGAGCACAGGCAGTATGATGGGCTGCAAAAGGGATCCTTGTGGCACTTAATACCTGCAGCAAGACTGCCCTTCATTTTGATACAGACACATCCTTCATTTTCTGCACTGCACAGCAATTACACTGGTGATATTCACATGTGATGTGCAAAGAAATGAAGACTGGGGGATGGGGGAACAGACTGCTAAATGGAATCCGTCTCAAATACCTTCAAATATCAAAACCATAATTATCTACGTTTGAATTAGACTTTCCAGCTTTTGTTTGAAGTCAACTGGGAGAAATAGGCACCTCAAGAATAGTCAGTTGTGTGGTATACCTGCCTCAAAATGAGGTGGATATTCATTTTCTTTGACCATAAACAATTTGAGGTCAATTATTCTACAGGCAGATTTTTAGGTCTGGGCAAATGAGTTTGGCGTTTTTGTTAACCTTTCCTTTCATTTCCTTATCTTTTTACAACTTCAGGGTGAGCCCTCAATTTTGGTGCAAAACTTCAACAGACTGTGGGGGGAGAGGAAATGAGGTGAATAGCAGACATCTAACTCGTAGCAACTGGTACAAAAAGTAGCAAGTAACTTTCGCCAGATTTTTGTGTATTATTTACTTGAGTATCCTTCATATACTGACATGTCCAGAGAATGGCAATGAAACTGGTGAGGGGTCTGGAGCACAAGTCTTATGAGGAGCGGCTGAGGGAGCTGGGATTGTTTAGCCTGGAGAAGAGGAGGCTCAGGGGAGACCTCACTGCACTCTGTAACTTCCTGAAAGGAGGTTGTGATGAGGAGGGGTTTGGCCTCTTCTCCCAGGCAACAAACAGGACCCAAGGAAATGGCCACAAGTTGTACCAGAGGAAGTTTAGATTAGACATAAGGAAAAACTTCTTCTCTCAGAGAGCAGTCAGGCACTGGAATGTCCTGCCCAGGGAGGTGGTGGAGTTGCTGTCCCTGGCAGTGTTCAAGAGGCGTCTGGATGAGGAGCTACGAGAGATGGTTTAGTGGCTTGTGGTAGCAATGGTGATGGGAGGATGGTTCAACTAGATGATCTTGTAGGTCCTTTCCAACCTTGTGATTCTATTCTATAACTCCACAGATCTACTCTGCTGCAATGCTGTGCATGCAGATAGCCTTGTTTCTCCTAGAATTCATTTGATCATTTCTTCCCCTGCAGAAAAAACAGAAATGAGCCCTCTGCATCCCAAAATGTTTGGCCATGAGGAGACTCCATGCTTCTGCATTCTTCTGAAATAGCAGGAGTACATTTCCTGCAATTTTGGGCAAAGAAAATGGGCCCATGTAGAGTTTTCAAGTGCTTTTGTAACAGTGCTTTGTGTTTTTCACTGCAAATTGTGACTATTAACAGAAGATGCTTAAAGACCCTGCAAAATGAAAACCCACGCCCTGTCTCTTCTGTTTTCAATTGAACTGGAATGAATTGTTCTAATTCTGGCATTGAAATTAAAACATCCTAAATTACAGTAATTTGTTTCTCTTTGTGAGTCATTATATACTCTGAGACTGCACATGACTCAGGCCATCAGTAAGGATTCAATCCTGCAGAAGTCAACAGGCCAAAGCTCTCAGCTAACTGCAGAGCACACTGCATGCTCCCCAGCCCCAAACACAGCATGGTCCTCCAGTTATGTGATGGGGAAAAGGCACAGTTGCTACATGAAAACATTTTCCACCACTAAGCCCTCCACACTGATCGCGTGAACAGCTTCTGGTTGCCCAGGACATCTGCCAGACTGCAATCTGCTGCAGTGAGAAGGAAGCCCTAAGGGACAGTGTAATTCCTGGCGCATCTGCCTCCTGGGAAACAGAACTGGGTCCCTGCTCCCCTTCCTCTGGCTTGGGGCTGTGATCTGGGCCACTAAAGGCTGAGCTCCAGCTGTTCGTTTATTTCACTCTGCTGCCGTGACTTTTAACTATTTCTTATACTTATCCACATCCTGGCGGGGAGTGGTGAGAGGAATGAGGATGACAGAAAATACAACCCTGTTGCGGCTGGTAACACCTAATGCTACCTGGGGCACTCCAGGGCCACTTGGGGTTAAAATATAAAGGTTTAAATGGGAGAGCAATGAAGAAAATCCTATCACTACTGCTTTATGAGAAATGCATTAGTATATTGAGAAGAAAATTACCTGTAAGATAATCAAGGCATTCCAGCAATTTCTTCTCCCTGGTAAAATCAAGTGCGAAAGTATCGAAAGTATCATTGAGATTAATTTCAGGAATTAGAACCTGGGAGGATGCAGTTGCCATGGAAACCCTATAATGAAAAAGAAAGGTCTTTTAGCACATCCAAAGACACAATAGCTTCTACAACAAAGTAGGACCTAATCATCACGATCACTATCAATTCTGCAAAAGCTTGACAAATATTTTATCAGTATTTTATTTATACTGGCTGTTCGGAGTTTCTCCTGCCACTTTTACTTTTGAAAGAAAAGTCTCCAGTAAAAATCTCTTGGTACTTAGCTTTTGTCTAATGTACAGTGTTAGGTAAGTTTTTAATAAAATACAGACTAAGCAACAATATACTTAGAACTGTTCCTTCCAGTCACCACTGAAACGAAGTAGCATTAGCACAATTTTTATCTGTGTTTTAAGCAATTCTGACAGATGCTGCATCTCTCCCAACCCCCTTTTTTTCCCACGCAGTTCCTTGCTACAGGCATTCCTTCACAGTGCTGTCTCAAGGGCTTACTGCAGATCACCACACTTCCTCAGCTGTTTAGCACAGCACACTGCTGTTAAATTCAAAAAGCACAGGGAAAGATAAAACCAATAGATGTCAGCACAGTTTATTTTGAACAGCTTTTCCCTGCAAAGCATGCGTGCATACTTCCTTCAAACTAAAGGGTTTCCTTGCCTACCTCATTTCAGGAGCTACATCCACTTTTTTGTTTGTCCACCAGCAAGAACATTAAAAAATGAACTTTCAGAAGAAAGCTGCCAACAGGATTTACTTTTTGGATCCTTCAGTTTGCCATCTCAAAACATTTGTTACCGCACAGCTGGATACTGGAAATACTTAAAGAAAATTCAGGAGAGAATTCTGCAAAGAGGTTATTCAACCTCATGTTATACAACAGAAAATTGTTTTGTTTTGGAGGTAAACACAAAAGCATGAGCACAATATATCTCACTTATCTGTCAGTAACAAGGTGTCAGGTCAAAATGTTTTGATTGCTTCAATTAACAGTTTCCCAAATTGGAGCATTTCATTGTAGATGAGACTGAAAAGGATGCAAGCCAACACTTGCTAAGAAATACATTTTCAAGTATTTTAGGAATTCAGTTGGAAAAGTCAAAAACTGAGCTTCATTTCTTTTTGTCTTCTACGTGGCTTTCAAAGACTGATCTGAGGAGTCAATAGTCCTAGTCAATAATTCTTGCCGTGAAGTTTTCAGCACTGTTTCTCTATGAAACTGATGTTTTTTCTTCCCTGTCCCTCTCACTCCCAAGTAGTTCACCTGCAGTTGCAGTTGTGCTGTCGTGTTTCTAAATCTAGTAGAGAAACAAGACATATGCTTCTTGCAGGGCCATACGTTTCTAGCAGGGCAGACTCAACCTGACACACACCTCTAAACATCAGTAATGGCCTTACTAAAAAAACAGCAAGCAAGTATGTAATGTGAAAAATTTATCTGAAGAAGACCTTATCATCAACTTTTTTGGTGCAATACAAAGAATGCACTGTGATTAGGTGCGTTAAAGTCAGTTTTTGATGGTTCACCATTTCAAAGATCATTTTAGGTTCAGAGGAACGAATTTCCTCTTTCTGCTTGCTCTATCTGACACTGTACTTGGCTGGAGAGGGGTTTTCTAGGATAAATTCAGTTCACCCATTGTAAATAATCCATGACAATAAATCATTGTAGTGTGTGTAATATCTTTGCTATACATAGTTACCCGTTGTGCTTACAAAAGAGAATATTATACTACAATTACTTCGAAATATATGTATGAAGAAATGCAACAAGCATAGTTTCAGAAGACTGTTTCAGCTCCAGGAGTTCAGGACCCTGGTGAGAGTGTTACATGAGCAGTCTGAGTGCAAATAAAAAAAATATTGCTCACCACATGTAAACTAAGAGAGTTACTTGGGAGAAAGAATTTATCAGTTTTTTAAAAATCTTTTTCTATTTGTAGTTTGTCTGCAAGCACCTGCTGTTTTTCCCCCCTGTTCTTATTCATTGCTTTAAATGATTTTTTGTTTTGCAGGGTGTTAAGAGCCATCTCATTACAGATAAGCAATCTCTAATAGCCAAGAACTAGATTTGATTGGACATGTATATCAGCTGGTCTCACTTCTGTTCTCTAAGCATCACTCCTGTGACTCTATTTATGATGCAACTGTTCAACAAGTTCAAAATGGAGCTTCTCTGAACGTCCTCTGGTAGTCTGTTAGAAAGTTTTCTATCATCTCCCTGCTGATTCCACTGAATACTGAATAAGGGCCCTACTCTCCCCTTTGGCATTTTCCTCACGGCACTCACATATATTCTGTGTTAGTTTTTTTTATCAGCTTCACCTGGGAAAAAATCAGTAGCACAATATACCTTAGTGATAGAATACAAAATAGGGTCCAAGTCTGACAGACCAAGTTTAATCCACTGTCTTGCCTTGCCTTTCTCAGCAGAGTTTCTATTCTATGAATTTGTAATGAGAAACCCAGTGGTTTTGGTTTGTGTATAAATTGATTAAAACAGCTTTGGTGAAAACAGATATTCTAGGAATCTGCATACAGTGCTCTAGAGCAAGTGACTGGCTTAAAAGCAAGGAATTTCATGATCTGGACTAGGTCAAAATTGGCTGGGCACTGTGAAGGTACAATGTGAACTCAGATATTTAAAAAAAAAAAAAAAAAAGCAAAATAAAAAAGCTGAATGAATTAAGATGCTTTATTACAGTTCTCTTAATCATTGTCACAGGTACATGCTCCTTCTTTTATTCCTCTTGCTAATGGCTAAACAGCAGATAATTCCAATTGAATTTAATCAGAAATTACTGTCGACATTCAGTAGGAATGTTTCAGCCTTCACAGCATTTGCGCTAAAACCAGGCTGAATTTTCTGACAGCACAGGTTCCTGAAAGCACTAATTCCCTTGTCTTTGATATATCTGAAAAAGAGCAAGGATGCTAGAAGTAGCAGAAATTCCCTGCACCCGGGAATCAGAACAGTAACCTCCATAACTTCCAGACATCCAAGTTGAACCCTCAACTATTTGAGTGGGCTACCTGAGATGTACATCATATGGTCTCAAAGCTACACATTTCCATAGAATCAGAAAATAATATAATATCGTGAGTTGGAAGGGACCCATAAGGCTCATGAAGCCCAATTCCTAGTTTTGTTACCTTGCTCCTTGCTGTTTTGTAAGACTATGTCAAATTTCTCCCTAGGGAACGCACTTGCTCCCTTATTTCTTTCTGAATCTATGAACTTTTCTAACTGTTCTAACACTTATTTCATGCCCTTTCTTGACTACTTCTCTTTTCAAAGGGATGTTTTGATTTAGCATTATAGCAAGGTCTTCCCTCGTCTGGTACAGCACAAAGTGGTGTTACTGGGGGGTGCAGCAACTCATCCTCCCTTCTTTGAACACATTATCACAGTGGTGGGACAAAGCAACACAGCAAGCTAACTGCCTGAAACTGAGGTTCTCCTGCTTATTGAGAGGAACATATTTACCTTTCGGTGATGTTTTTAGCAGTTTGCAGGAAACGAGCGTGATCATTCTCCTTCAGCGACTGCTCAGCCTGAGAGATGAGGGATGTTGAGCGCTCAATGCACTGTTTGCAGTTTGCAATCTGCTGAGCCAGTTTTCTCAACCTCACCACCTTGTGCGGAAACATAAGAAAGCAGTCACTTCTCTAAGGTCACAAATCACTATTACATTTGCACTTCTGAGGCAGAACTGACGTGGAAAGGGGGACCCAAGACAAATGGCCTCCCTGACAAGAGCTTCTTTCACACCAGTTTGATGGTGACTGCCTTCCACTAGCCACAAAACATTTTTAATCAGGGGACAAGCATAGCCTTCATGCCTCAAAATTTTCCACATGGAAAACAACAGAGGAGAGCCAAAACAAGCACAGCTGGCTTAACTTCCAACAGAATAAACGTCATTTCCCGGTGCTTTCTGCTTACATGATAACTAAAGGCTACTTAGATAACTATTTCCCTGAAGTAAAGAGATCAGTCTCAATGTCAGCTTACAGATTGCATACTTTTTTTTCCTATTACTGAGGTAAATTTCATAAAAAATCACCTGAAAATAAAACTTGAGAAAAAGAAGTGTTAATTTCTGCCAACACTACATGCCTGCCCTTTTCATTACAAGCTTTTAGTCAAACAAGGTGTTTTTTTGGGGGGTATTTTTAACCGGACAAAAGCACAGTAGTACTGAAGAGATGATTATTATTACTGAAAACATATGTGTTGGAGATAACACAGTAGATGTGACTGTAATCACTAGCTGAAAGGTTAGGAAGGGGCACAGTCAATTCCTCATTTAAAGACAATGCTGGCTAACAAAACTCATAGCTCCTGAAAGATCTGGGAGTCCTTCCCGTCGTTATCACACCAGGATTGCTGCTACTTCATGGTTTGAACAGGAGTAAGAAAAAGGAAGGAAATGAAATAATCTGAAGTTTAGAAAGGCATAGAAAGACTCAGTTACAAGAAAAATGAGGAAACTAAACAGTATGTGGATTAGCAAAAAAAGTACAAATTTATAATCATGACAGAGTTCTAAATCTTGGGAATTATGGCATAAACTTTGAAGTTGAGTGTAATTTCAGATAGAATTGTGACAGGAGTTTGACATTCAAAGCAGAGATGAATGTATCTATCTTAGTGCTCCTACATGACAATTAAAGTCGGCAGGAAAAAACATATTTTGGAAAACTTTCAAAAAGAAATCACTGTCCAAACAATTAGTGTTCTGTAACATTGGTGTTTTATTTAAGGGTAGAAGACATAAAGATAAAAATGCAGGAAAAGCATACAGATTTTGAGAATGCCACTGATCTGATCAGGCTTTCTCACAGTTCAAGTGTTCAGGCACCCAATGCCTTGGAGGCCCTCCCCTGAGCTTCCTCCAGTTTGCTCCTGTCTTTGTGTGCTGGGAGTCCAAACCTGGATACACTAACTAGATGAGGTCTATTAAAGTGCTGAGCAGAGGCAGAGAATCTTTTCCACTGATTTATGATTTACTGGCTACACTTTGTTGATATGGCTGGCGTTCATGGCTTTACTGCTGTTGACTTATGTTTAGGCTGCTATGCACCTTGATGTACAATTACACTGAGGAAGACTCAATGATTGAAGTACTTTCACACTTACTCATCCGAGTAAGGGAATAGCATTCAGATCCCAGCTTTTCATTAATACACTGGGAGGTGAAGATAGATATTGGGAATGGGAGAGGTTCAACCAATCATTCCAAGGAGAAGAAAATACTTTTTCTAATTGTGCATTTAAGTAGAGATCATAATTTGGCTACACCAGTTTAACCAGAGAAAGTTATGCTTTCTGGAGTAATAGGTCACCTCCTCATTTAAGTATTAATAAAAAAAAAAAAAAAAGAATGCATGAACTGATTATTTAAATGTTACCTCGTGAGCTTTTAGCATTTAGAGGACATGCCATGAGTTTCAAGGTCTACTACATATGAACTATTTTTTTTTTGTTTACTTGATTTTTCTTTAAAACTTAAAAAGATAACTGATCATAAACATCTAAAGAAAGAGTCTCCCCTCCCTCTGTCCATAGTGGCTGGAATGAGCTCTGCACTGAAATTATCTTGTCTATTTAAAGCGCTCTTCCTGCTAAGTGCTCAATTGGGTTTTATGGGTTTTAGGTGATAAGTGAGATTAAGGAAGGAGCTGCACTCCACTGTAAGACTGGTACGTCTGAATATGCAGCCCTGCAGTCTTAGCTAGAACTGTACTTGAGTGCTTCCTTCTCTGTAGCCTTCACCATGGTTTCCCAGAAAAATTCGCCAGACTTTGCCTTCCAGAAAGACTACGGAGAGAAGTCACTGCCTGATCTAAAAGAAGATACCTGCAGCTGAATTTCCCATGGTTCTTCAGATTTTCTGGCCAACAGAGAGCTCCCTGGACACTGTAATCCTTAGCAAAGTTTCATGACTATTATGGTATATACGGAATTGCTCAGAAAAGCCAAGCCTGATTCTCACTTAAAGAGCAGATTAAGAACTAATCTTAATTGTCCATCTAGCTCAGCATTTAGTTTCAAATAGGTCAGTAGTAAAGGCACCAGGTTAGGAAATAACACATTCTCAGAGGACTGACTCAGCCAGAAGCAATCTGTGGGTCTTGGATGTCCTGAATCTGAAGTGGCATTGCAGCATTTAATTTTGCATTTTTATTATTGTCACTGCTGTTTTTGTTCTCTGATTTTTCTTCAGTTTGTTTTTCTTTCATGAGTTAGTCCACAAGACTCTCGACTCCGTGAATCTTTCAGCATCTACAGCATTCTGAGGAAACGCATTCCAGACCTAAACTGGCTTTCCAGTGGTACCACTTTTTGATTAAACAAAGTAGAACAAAGAATGTGGATATATTCTGATATCAGCAATATTCACATACATTTGGATGTCAGAATACATGTTCACAAGCAATCTATTTTTAAAAAGCAACTAGTGAAGCATAAATCCAAAATAAGGGGAAGATTTCTACTTCACTGAATGCACAGCTGGTCTCAATACATGGGGGAACACAGTTGAAACAATAATTCAAAAGGCCATCATTTCCATGTAGAAGGGAATTACATTTTGTTAACAGCATGAGGAAATTCAGGTTCTGTCACACAATGTACAGGACCCATAGTTTCAAACATGTTTAAGTCAGCCCTTGCCCACAGGCTTTTCATTTCAAGTTAATTGGAATAGCTTGACAGCTGAATGAACCATTTAACCTGCTCTTGACTTTGTTCCTTTCCTGAGTCTTTCCCACACAAGAAGAGTTTATATTTGACTTGGTTAGTTTAGCAGTTAAAGAGTAAACACCATGTACCAAGCAAATAAGAATGTTAATTCGACTCTAATGTGGTTCTGAGTTAACAGGTAGCTAGCTCAATGTGTTGAAACTTGAATATCAGAGATTTTACTGCTCAGTATGTTTGCCACGAATAATCATCATAACTCAGTAATTTGAAATGTGTAGCAAGTACTGTGGCACTTTGTGAAAGCGAAAATTTTGGAGACAGGCTGTTAAGCATATAGCAGAGGGAAGGAAGCATTAATTGGTCATCATTTTATTATTATTTACTGACAGTGATATCATTTCAACGTTTATCCTTAAAAATTACGATCGCGTGTAGGACAAGAAATACTAAATAAAGTGTTTAAGTCCGACATACTAACTTTAGCTGATTTCATTCCTCTTTACATAAAAAAGTATTGGCCGAGGACTACACAGAGAGACTTACAAATTTTTAAGTACCTGAAGTCAAAAAGCTGTAATCATAAGGAAGTAATGTTGTTTCTGTGATCTAAAGAAGAAAAGCTGTTACCTTTCCTTCCTTGATTTTGGTTCCAATTATTTGTCGTCTCTGTTGTATTATTTCAATGAGCTGGTCACATTCTTCCATCAGCTTGGTTTCTTGGCGAGATGCATTTACCTACAAAGTAAACCATGTTGATTATCAAAGCCTTTTTTGTTATTTTCGTTTTCATTTTTCTAATTTAAAAGTTGTTATTTCTAAAAATTTGGTTTTCATTTTCCAATGCTGTTCTGTGTATAGTTTATATATTGTTTTGATTTTCTTGTCTTGGACTATGTGACATACTGAAACATGACAGAATCTTTCATTTGTATGTTTTGTAAGCGGTAGGACTTGACAATAAGTCCCCATCTTATTTCCATCTCCAGTGAGAAAAGCCCGTTCCTATGATGACAGAGTGATGTCAGTTATGGCCGACAGGTGTTAGACATGAAAGCTCTTCAGGAGGTGCATAACACATCACAGACTGAAGAAGTACACAGGACTGCATGAATACTCACACATGTAAGAGCACAAGTACTGGATTACACAGTACTGCTAGTATGGTATTGTGCCTCCATTAGCTGCTAATGCCAGCATCTGTAGCAAGGCGTCTTAAGAAAGCCAAGCATGAATGGTGCTTCCCATGAATACTGCCTCATCCTCCAACCAGTTTCAGCCCAGAATCATCTTGAACTAGACACAATTTTTACATCATTATTAATCCTCATAAGAGTTATCTTCTGTGGATCTACTAGATTACTGGTTTATCCTCTTGCAGGGCTTCTTTTCCACACTGAAGAGTCTGATATGATTCAGTTTTTCTTCACACAAAAGGCATTCCATACTTTCAATCATTATTATTTCCTTCTCTGAAACTTTGCCAGGTCTACCATTTCCTTTTTGATACGAGAAACAGAACTATACTACATGCTTAAAGTGCAAACTTTGGAGTTAAACAGTGACAATGTACGTTCACTACTTTGGCTTGATTGCTTTCATTAGTGATTCCTAACGTTTGATTTGTGAAATTTAATTTAACATTTGAAAACATAACAACATAACATTTAACTATTTTCAGTATCCATGTAGTGGTTTGTGAAAGATCCAAGTAACCAGAGATCCAATTGACATTACTCAGTCATGTGTATGAAATGTCTTCTTTATCATCGCTACTTTGATGATAAATCAGAATATAATAACTGTGCTGATGCAGACATAATAAAAGCTGCTGAAACTGCTTTTAGCACCAAAAAAAACAACAAAAAATACTAGTTTTGTGTGGAAAATTTTGACTTTCTGTCAAAAAATAAGCAAACTTGAAATAGAAATGTTTTGTTTTTCAGATGAAAATGCTTGCTTTCTGAGTGAGACTGATTTTTTTCAGGGGAAAGTCAACATTTTGTATGACAAGCAAAATGTACCTCCCCAGCATCAGTAGTACGTGTTGCGTAAATAATCAGCTTAAGGAGAGATAAAAAAAGGTGAAAAGTCCTTATTATATCTACAATTGACAAAAATAAAAGGAGTGATTTCAGAGTAGAGCTTCCATGCTCACCTTGCTAAGAGGGTAAAGCAGCCCTCAGTCCTGGCCAGTTTCTCCTAGAACTACACTACATCACCTTTTCCATTGGACTAGTGTTGCTAGTGGGGAACCAGAACAAGGAACAGTTCCAGGTGAAAACTAACTATATTTCCCCTCCTTGGTTATTTTTTTTCAGTCCAATGAACACCTTGATCTATCTCAGCCTTCTTCTTTTTTCTTCCAATGATGTTTCTAAACATGCATTTACCTGTAAGCATATTACAGAGCTCATTAAGATTAAGCAAATGCCTATGTGTCTAAGTTTGGGCCAGGACCAATTTTATAAATACCTTCTTATTTACTTGTGTCCTCTGGGCAAAGAGCAGACTTGTTTACAAAGACCCGCTTTCATTAAGATTTCAGATTATCTTCCTCAAACCTTTATAAAGTTGAAATTTAGTTGCATATTTCATTGGCTTGAATATTAATTATGCTGTCAGGGTTATAAAGAGAAAATAAATTCATTTCTGGAAGGGGACAGATGGTACTGAAAATTCTGAAGAACGCTGCACATAGAAGGTGAAGAAGTAGGAAATACTTTCATCATGCAGTTTTAGGTGCCTGTTTATCTACTTGCAACAGCAATGTCCTCCATCTGGCTTCCCATCAGAGTCCATGAGGAGAGACAGACCATTGAGCAGCTCACCCAAAGCCTCTGACAGTGCATACATCTCTCCACTGATAGCTTACAGAGAGTCTAGAACTAGTCAACTAAAATATCAGGCCTACTGAAGGGCCAAAAATTGGTTTGTGTGAAAGTTGTCCTTCCTATTCCACCTCCAGACCAACTGTATAACACATTCTGGTCAAGCACAGTACTTTGGTGTGAACTTCTACAGAGATGTTTTCAACAAGGTGTCCAACACAAAAATCTCCCTTAACAACAGCTATTTCACTGGTGAAGTGAAATTCCACCAAGGCGGTGAATCTCAAATGGGCTCAGTCATGGGGCAACAATCCCATTCACTACACATGGATGCAACTCTTCTTACTTCAATACCAAGGTTTGTTCATGCCTGTGCTGACTTTGGCACTGAATTACTCTAACATTTCGCAAGACTTTTGAGTAGCTTCCACTCAAAGTGTTACTTCTATCACCACTTATATCATGAATGTGTTTTGTATGGTAGACCTGAATAGTATTTGGGGTGACTTTCGTAATAGAGGGAGTTCAGAAAGGTTAAGTCAACAGCGTTTCATTAATGCCCAGATGGTTTGAAAAATAATGTACTAATTAAATTTTAAATTAAGAAACTCTAGACTAAGAAAAATGAAATGCTTGGAAGAAAACTTTGAATTTCTTACACACTGTCTGCAGACTTCTCATTTTCCTTTGAAATCTGAAAAGTATACTCTTTTACAAACTTCATTCAAAGACATTTCCAATGTTATAGTTTGCATTAACTTATTAAAACTGGAAGGAATATTTCCAAAACTATTTTATATGTCTGAGCCTTACATGAAAAAAGAAAACAACATTTAATTTGGGGGCTTTTCTCAAGCTGAAATACTTCTTAATCAAATTTTCATCCTAGAAGGCCTCTGAATCAGTAATAACTTCGTAATTGAGCACATGCCTAACTTTAAGTGCAGCATATTAGCAATGGCCCTAAAGGGACTACTTGTGAGATTAACACTGAATATTATTTACTTGTGTATTTCTGAGGAGTCATATGTCAGACCAAAGAGCCAGAGGCATGGAACAGGGCTCTGCTGTACAGGTGCTACAGAAATACCAGAGTAAGACTTTGCCTTCTGCTTGAGTCCTTTGATGAACAGCAACCTTGACAATAACTTCCAGCTGGGACTGGCCAAGGAATGCAAGTTCTGTCTGACGAAAATATTTGAGGTTTTATGTTCTATATTTTTCCACATTAAAAACAAGCCCTCTTTCCAAAGAGTTCATTAAAAAAAGACTGAGAGACTCATTCGAAAAGTCCGGAGGCTGTGTCACTGACTTGGCTTGTGGGAGGCTCTGAATCATGCAGAGAACAGAATTAATTCAGTGCATCCTCCATCCAGGATGAATATCAGTTCTTAAATATAGGATTTTCATTGTCCAAGAGCTTACACTAGGCTTGGAGACAACTTTCTGTTGAAAATGCCACTGATATCAACACACTTAGTTTTGGCATTAGAAAACTCTTTAGAAATCCATAACCATAACTATATTAAACCTGAAGTATTTTTGTTTTGTTGGTACCATTTTAAAAAAATTCTGTTCCACACCACAAAACTTTTAAAAAATGGACTCGGAGGCCCTGATAGGATTTAGTGAAGTTATGACATTTTCCACAACAAAATAAACTAGAAACGACTTAGTTTAGTCCTTTTCCTTTCATGGGTAATTTATTTCCACTTCCCAAACATCTTAATACCTCAGACAATTAGCTGAAAAAAAACAGTCAGAGATCTTTCCAGGTTTTCCAGACAGATGGATACGGTCTAATGGTCTAAGCCTCAAGGAGTGGGTGTTAAACAACAGAGAAATAGGGTTTCTTCACATCTCTGACAGGGAGCTGGAAACCACAAGCCCTCCTGACCCAACGGGGAAAGCAGGCCAGCTGCTCCCAGCTCCACAAGCTGAGAACTGCATTGGAAAGCATTCTACTCTCTGTAGAGGGTTCCTAGGCTTTCATCTTCAGAGACCTGAGTTAAATTGCAGCTTAGGTCATATGAAAATGAAAATGGTGGTTTCAAAGTCCCTAGCAGATGTTTGGGAAATCACAAAACTGTAACGCCGCTTGTGGTTCAAGGTTACAGGAAAGCTTCTATGGTTAATTCAATGGCAAACAGAGTGCCATAGGACTAAATTCACATTATGAAAACTAATATACCAGAATCAAAGGATATTTTACTATCATCTCAGCAGACTTTTTTCCACAGGAGCAAAACTCTCCCTCTGGAATTCCTTATGGGTGAGGCAGTTCTATCTACAAGTGCAAACACTTAAGTCCATTGGCAAATAATCCCAAAATGACAAACAAAATAAGACGCTATAAGAGGTTGCCTGCTTTTTTAAGACTGTACTGACTGGGATAAATTAATCAAAACCAGAGTAATTTTTATTCACTAGTCCTCCATTAGTTCTGCAAGCTGAAATAAACCAGGTTGTAGAAAGGTCTCTGGAAAGTGAGGTATGTGTTTAGGTTTTAGCTTTCCTATTTAAAAATGACCTACATGCCCCAAAATGCCACAGGCATGGCCATCCGGGTAAGTAAAGAATATCAGCTTTTATTTGCGGGTGTGAGTTGGTGGTTACAGAATTACTATTTATGCATAAATAAACAAAAATAAAAGAGAGAAAAAAAACCAAATCGCATTAATTCTGCTTAACAACTGATACTTTATTGCCAAATATTTCTTTCTCTTTAGGTTTTAAGCCTGAATTCCTGGCCAGGAATTCTTTCTTTTCATATCCCTGTTTGATAACTCAGGTTATTCAATTTACTTTTGTAGAGCAAAAGCAACTCTTAGACTAAAGCTTTTTTCAGATTTTATCAAGTCTAAGAGTAAAACTGATTTTATCTACTGTGACAAACTGTGCCTTTGGAAATATGTGATATTAATCAGCTTGCCATCTGAAGGGATCAACTACAACTGCTTTAGACCAAATTGGTGCAAGAGAAAGGAATGGCCATCTCCCATTTCAAGGTGCCAGAGGCTTTGTTTTTGTTTGCATTCTACGTTTATCTCTATCTTGGGTCTAGAGGCAGTCTCGGTGCAGGTTAAACAAAGGTCAGCACAAAAGCACAGCAACTGACTCTGGCTACCTAGGAATTTGGTGAATGAAGAGCCAATCAGGCAAGGATAGCTATAGATAGCACTTCGAGTCACACCGATAAGGCTATCTTTCCCAATCTTGACTGAAAGTAAACCTTTTTAGAAGTCTGAAATACTCACATTACTCATTCAAATATTGGTTTTAAGTTTTGTGGGTTTTTTTTTGTTTGTTTGTTTTTCTTTGCCTCGCTGTGCTTTGAAGAAGATAGTTGAGAAAAACTAACCAGCAAGGATCCTAGCAGTCTTCCAGTGACATTTACAATTCAATCAGAGGAGCAAAGCAAAACAAAACAAAAACAACACAGAAGTTTCATGGAAAGCAAACAAATTGTTTTCATAAGATTTCCATTAAAAACATTAAACATCTTAAATTCAAATTGTCTGGAAAATTCTAATAAAGAACCTCTCCAGATAAAGTGAGGCTGACAGATGACAGACTAGGCCTGTTCAAGAAACCAAGCACCATTTTTTATGAAACACAAATGCAGCATGATGCTGAACCTACAGTTAGCTTTTTTCAGCGTAGGAAAGCACACTGGAAGAAAGATATTTACCGAGAGAAAAAAATGCAGTTTCACAGCTAGGTTAAACTGCTCTGGGATCATGCTGCCAAAAAGGAAAGTCTTTCCTTTTTCCTTCTATGCACTGAAGGTGGTGCAGCTGCCTGGGGAAATGGCTGGGCTGGGCTCACCTGGCTCACTTGGACATTGCACTGGCACACAGGAAGCAAGCAGAGCAGAACAGCTGGGAGGGCAGCAGCGGGGGGGGGGGGGGTACTTCTGGCAGCAGTGATGTTTAAGACTGGATTAAGCTGTTAGTGAAACCAGCACTTAGGAGGGACGTGTTTTTTCAAGACATGCTATGAGGGTTGAATTAATCCTTCAGTTTAAGTCATCACTTTTTTCCCTTTCTGTTAATTGATTCTTTGAACCTAAATAATAAAAATATTTTTTTGAATTGAACAATATTTACTTATTTATTGTTCTGATTTTGTTTTTCCTGCTGACACCATGCCTTTGTGTCATGTTGAGCAAAATATTCCACTTGGTTTATTCAGGGTAGAAAAACAAAACCAAGTAAGTAATCGCTGAAGTTCAAAGGATGCTTAAGATGAACCCTTGTATCCAGCAGTTCAGTCCTTAAAATACTCATCCAGGATCTGGGTTCTCTGGCTCAATACTTAGCATATTTGCTGGAGGAACAATGCATTTGGTCTTCTGGCTGCTCCTGTTATTGTTCAGCAGCTTCTGTTAGGATAGATAATGGAGAAACCTAGGAGTATTTTGTTCCCATAAATGTAAATGTCTCAAAGACAGAGCTCCAAAAAGTAAAGGCATTTTGACTGCCGAGTTATGCTCTCAGATGGTAGGCACAAAGTATACCTGCTGTATTACTTGAATAGTGATTAACAGCGACTGAAATTTACTCTCTAATTCTAAGGACAAAGTTTTGCAGGGATGTCACTCGGATACAAATGCGAACGCATACCCATGTATGGGTGTGAGGCAGAGGAAGAGATGGAGGGAATGGGAACTGGTCTTTTTACCAGGCAGTGACAAGTAGTCCTACTAGTTTGTATTTAGTCCATGCATATAATAATCATGACTCCAAAAGTTACAAAACAATACATATTCTAGTGTATGCCTAATCTGTACATTAAGTGTATGCGTAAGTGCTGCAGTTCTACACACATGTATGTGACCAATTATGCATTTAATTAGTCATTTGTGAAAGCAATTAAATGTTTCCTTAGGCAAATAATATTTGACTACTAGGCTAGGGCATACTGGGCATGAATTGAGGACATCCTTGAATGAGTATTAATTCTGAAGTATCCATATAGCTAGTACGCTTTGTTAGTTTTATTTCCAAAATTTCTCTACTGTTACGTAAAATTAGGACTCACTGAAGCATCCTTGAAGCTACTTTGAATGAAATCAAACTTTATGAGTGGAATTAAAGGTAGAAATGAAGTACTTGTAAATCAAAAGTAGATTGTGCCACGTATTTCATCTAAACCATGTAAACAGATGAAGTATCTCCCTCTCATTAGAAACTGTCAGAGGAAAAAAAATGCTATAAACCTTCCTCAGGGTTTCAGGCACATCAAGTTTGCTAATTAATCTCTCATTGAGAAAAATAGCAAATAGCTCCCAATTTCCTTCAAGTCCTTCTCCTGCCTACTTAAAAAAAAAAAAAAAAAAAAAGAAAAGAAGTTACTTCTAGGACTTAAAGAGACCACAGCTGCTAAACAAATATCATGTATCTTTACAAAACTAGGAGGTGTTAGGTCAGGGAAAAAAAGGAGTTTTCAGTGCAGATACTTTCCATACTACCTATCTACATCGTACTGATGGTAAGTGCTTTTTTAATCCATTGCCCTTTTCCCACTGTCTAGAAAACCTCACCAAAGTGTATTTCTTATTCCAAAGCACAAGTATTCAGCTATGTATGACTACAAAGGACATTTGCTGCAGTTCAGCCACCAAAATCTACATAAAGGCTTTGCATTAAGATTTTCCTACAGAGAATTTCTCAGGTTACTCAGGCTTTGAATGCAATGGACCCAAATCTCAAAAAGGAGTAAGTGCTATGACAGTGAAAACATGAGCATCCACTGTTTTTTATTGTCACAGACAAAGCCTCTTTATTGTTTGTGCTTCTTCAGGGAATCACTCTGACAGCTGAGTTCTGATTTTGCTTTCCCTCAAATAGCAGAAATGCTCCACGTATCTCATATAAAAAAAGATGGAGACCACACAGCGTCATTAAATTTAAGGAAACTCTCTTGTAGACACATTCTTAAGAGAAATTTGAATTTTCATTATTTATAGTTTTCCCATTTGGCTCATTTCTTTTTGATAAGGCAAGGGGGGAAAAAAAAGAAGAAAAAAAAAGATAAAAAAAAAAAGATAACAGCAGGCTTTTTGCAGGTGCTGCCATCTTCATCGCTTTTGCACGGCGGCTGTCACATCGATTTAAAATGTGGCTGACTGGTGTAAGTGTTCACTATCTGTGCTAAGGACCCTTCAATACACTGCTTTGTTCAGGTGATTGCATAACATAGCTATAAAAACACACTACGAGACACAAAAACAATTTTTGATTGGGAAGTTTCTGCTGAGATTTAGCCTGCAGCAGATCTTTAGAAGTGAGCTAGAAACTGAACATTTCCATTACAAACAGAAAGCAAAGGAGGCAGCAGTTTGAGGGTTATGCAATTATATGGAAATGCCTTCCCCTCTTTGTATAGCCAAAAATGATTTTGCAGCAGTGTCCAAAATCTGCTTCCTATGACGTTTGGTGAACTGAAAATCAAACCAAACCAAACAAAAAGACTGAGGTACAGATGTTATAAAACTGTCTACAAGCAAAACCTATTTCCTTTCCCCTCTCCCTTGGATAATCGCTCCAAATTTTCCTCCAGCTCAATTCAGATTATGTTTCTGCATAGCAGATGAGAGCAGCTTCATGGTATTGACTAAATAATAGATGCTTGATCGTATACTTCCTAAAAGAGATGAGAAGAACGTCCAGAAACAATACTGAAAGCGTTCAGAAAAAAAATAACTGGCAAAAGAGTCTCATGCTCAAATTTGTGCCTAATGTCAATTATGGTCAAGATCTAAAATGCCTGCAGCAAACTCATGCATTCATAACAGCAAAGTGCCTTGCAAACTCTGGCAATTCCAATTTTACAGTGGTGGTTTTAGATTGGCCCAAAGCCCTTACAAGAAATTTCAGATACACCTATCTGTTACCAACAAAATTCTGCAGCAGTGGGACTCCAGCTAGAGCCTCAGCTGCTGCAGAGCGCTTATACATGGGCTGTTAATGTATGCCATTTAACTTCCTTTCCCCAGCCCGCCTCCCCTTAGCTCCAAAATGAAGTAGCTGCTTTCCTGACACACAAAGATGTTTTTATAGACTCTTTAGAGATGCTGATTTAACCACGTGCTAGAGAGCTCCCTAACTGGGTGAATGTCCATGGAATTTATAGGAAATAATCTACCAGGACTGGTTTTACTGCTTTATTTACAGGTTTTCTACAGATATTACAAGATGTATGAAAACTACAAACCAGAACTATAAGAAGGCTCTGAGCACCTTGATCTAGCTATGGATGTCCCTGTACACTTCAGGGGAGTTGGACTAGATGGCCTTTTGAAGTCCCTTCCAACTGAAATGATTCTATGATTCTATGAAATAGTTATATTTAAGTTTAGAAGCCATTTCTATTCAATCTTCTCAGTTTGCATGGAAAACTGCATTTTATCATATGAATCAACCTACCATTTGTTACAACTGAGCCTGGTGATCCTCACAGAGGAGGAGTACTGGGACTCTGGTGCTCTGCACCCCCTCCACATGGTGTGGAAAGCTGCAGAAAGCAGCCTGGCCAAGGGTGTGAGGTTGTTGACCTGCCATTATCTCCAAGGAAGGAAAACAAAACTTGCCTGATGAACAGCCTTGGGATTTTCAGGAAAATCAAGGAAGGACAGATGGGATTTCAGAGGAACAGAGAGTGCAAAAGCAAGCGTAAAAGAAAACACATGTCAGGAATGAGTCTAGGAAGTGAGTAAAATCAGTGTGCCTGTATGCTTCTAAATAAAAAGAAAGACTTGGGATAGAAAATAATTTTAAGTGTCTGAAGTGTGCAGTTCTCAGGGTGTGGCTCCCACTGAGAAAATGGGATTTTTTTAATTAAGTGTTACCATAAACTAAGTATTAGCACAGACTATACTTTCATATAGGGCACAAACTCAGTCATGCAGATTTTATAAAACACTTAATAATATCTCAGCTTCACTTAAAGCAGTTAAGACACGTCTGGCTTGATTTATCCACCCAGCTTTTCCTGCTGATAGGTCCAAAACCACTCACAGGAGCCCAAGTCTGGAAGTGGACCCCTCCAGTCTCTCAAGATTAGATTCCACATCAGGATAAATCTTGTCACAAATTGATGAGGTCCATCTAAAAATAGTTAAGATTTACGTCCCCATTGCTGTGACGAAAGGCAGCTCCCAAGTCCCCTCCCTTGCTGCTGGAAGTCATCCAGTTTCCAGAGAGTGCACATTGCTGAGTAGTTCCTGCCTGCTAGTATGAGAGAAGAGTGAAAATGGCTCTCTTTCTGAAGGGAACATGCTTTAGTTTTGGGACAGAGAGTGACAGAATTTAGTTTTCACTACAGATGAACTTACAATCGCCTGATGAGAAGGATGTGTGGTAAATAATTAATCTGCCATGAAGTCTGTTGCTGGGAAGCCATTAACAGCATGCTTTGTTGATGAGAAACAGTGGCTCTATAACAACATTTGGTTTGGCTGGTGAGGATGCATTTACGCAAAAGACACATGGTCTGTTTGTTGTTCATTTTAAGAAACATCAGCTTCTGGTCCAAATCAAAAGCCAAAAATGACATTCATTTTTCCTTCCTCATGACAGTGTTGAGGTTTTTTTGTTTGTTTGTTTCCTTAGACGATATATGCTTTTTCAAAAAGTTAGTGTTTGTTTCTAGCTTTTATAAACACATGTTAATTAGAACAATTGTTTTTGATGTGCTCCTTAATAAAAATTGGGTAACTTTAACACAAGGACCAGTAACCTCCTTTTCTTTGTTTTTCAAGGTTCACATTATTTGGCATAAAACCCCACAGGCGTCTTCTTTTCTCTCGGTTTTAAAATCTGAAAATATAAACCAGCACTAAAATAATTTTGAATTAGGTAATGATAATCTAGCAGAATTTACAGTGCATTACCTGTATTTTTAAATGCTTAAATTAGCATTCTCTATATTTTACATCATTATGTGTAATATATTGTATCAAAAATAGAAAAGAAAACTGAGACCTCTCCTATAAAACAAACTGCCTGCTCAGTTTCAACCAGTTAATGAGTTCATAAGGCAACACTAACATAATCATTGGAAACTTAGGCTTTTCTAACTATTTTCTAATTTAAAATTTTTAATATTAACATTGCAACAGCGTACTGTTTGTTTCATTCCCTGTTTTTGTTTGGATGAATTTTGGTATAGAAGAAGCACAAGGAAAAAGAGCATGTGGAATTTTAAATTCTATACAAGCCTCAGCATCTCGGGTGTTTGAGATATTCACATCATATCTGAAGTTTTCACATAGTTCTGGAAAAAACAGATAGCCTTAGAGTTTACTTCCACATCCCCATTTGCCCGATTTCCAGTGATGCTTAGGTTCAGGGTTTTGACTGAAGCTCATTTCTTAATATTCAGCTAATTTAAATGCTAATTAGACTAATTTGAAGAATAAGACGTGGTAGGAATTTATTAACATTTTTTGTTGCTATTTCTTTACATCTACAGAGAAATTTTCTAAAACAGGACTCAAGGGACAGTAGCACATCTGTTACAAGTTGAATGAGTTGGATTTTTTGTAATAGCAAATCTTACCACTGGAAATACAGTGCAGAGGAGGAGGAACAATTTAAAGTTTTCTATGTCTAGCACACCTTGGATATATGCCATTAATGTAGAAGAGGCTTTATGCTGTCCTGGGCTTATCTGCTTCATACTTTTTGCTCTGAGTTTTATATATATTGGAAGAAAATATGTCTCGCCTCTGTCTCTCATTATCTGCAAGTCATCCAATCTGATACTACATTTATTCTGTATGATGTTACTGCTGTGTATTATAAAGAGCTCCAATCCATTACCTCAAGTCTAATCTTGTGATAACTTTCACGGTTTTGTAGAGCCCCACTGAGTCAGTGAGGCTCTACAGAGGTGACAGTCCAACTAGTTGGTAGAAAAATGGATGGGGTTTTTATTGTGTTTTTATTGTTGTTTTTGTTGTTGTTTGGTTTTATTGCTCCAAAATCTGCCATTGCCACTGTCAACGAGTATGAATTTTTTAAGACAGGACTTTGAATCTACTCACAGTTGCTCTTGGGCCTAGTTAGGTGGCTGCATTTTGGTCTGAAAAAGAAGTCCTACAAAAAGCCTCTATGGAACTTTCTAAGAAAACAAAGAGGCTTTGCTGAAAAGCTGGTAGACAGTAGAAAAGAAAGTATTTCTCTAGAGTTGGCAGGTGTGTTAAGGCAATGTATGTCAGAGTTAACTTTCTGCCCATCATACCCATGTCTCAAAGCTCTGGGTTGAGGCTACCTTCCTCCTCCAAATTCCTGAGGACTATTCTCCAGGTAATGCTTGCAAAGAACCTGGCTTCCTTTTGCACATATTGACAGCCATACTCAAAGTTACTATAATTATATGCAGCTAGGCACATACTGCATACTCTTCTCTGAATAAATAAGGTTGCTGCAGTAATCATAATGCAGTTAGGAGTGAAATGTTCCTGTGTTGAAGCCTGTCAACAGACAGTATTGTAATGCAAACAAAACCCCAACCATTCTTAACTGAAAAAACAAGTTTGCTATGCTAATCTGGCTAGCAATTAGCTGCTCAACTGAAAATACCTTTTCTCTGTGATTAAGGTGTACACCACCACTATTTATGTTGTGATTCTCCATTATCTCCAGAATTCTCTGATTCCTGCCTCATGTCATCTAAAATTGAGTTTAGCACTTATGAAAACTGATAGCACTGCAAATCATCAGCACAGTGTATCTCAATGAATTTAATATCTGTCAAGAAACATGTGGACCTCATGAGGTTGAGCCTTCCCTGGTCTCCTAGTATTCTTCATCCACAATTTTCCTGGAGGAGGGGGGAAAATATATGTGTAGTCTATCACTTGGGATTCACAGCTGAGACTGACCAGAAGGAAAGCACTTTGATGCTATGGGGATATTTGTATAATTTTAATGACAGAAAGCATAATGATAGCATAATTTCATGCTGTCTTCTGCAAGTTTTTATAGCATGGAAGCTATTTGTTCATGGTGGTTATTGCTTCACTGACTGGAATATATTTTAAGAGACTGAAAAGGTCTTATAGATTTGAAAAGTGTAAAAAGAGAACTTCTGCTCAAACAGAGTCTATTTTGGACTCTTTTTTCTTCCTATGCAAGCTCCCATTGTTCAATTAGTCTGTGATTATTTTAATTTGCATATAGAGCAGCAGTCCCCACAGGACCATCTAAAGTATCCCCCGGATTTGGAGGTAATTTGAATCCAGGTCCTTCCATCCTGTGATAACCTCAGGCAACTCAAAGACTTGTAGGCATCTTTATTCTTTGGAAGAAAAAATGTATTTCTTACATGACTTTTGAAGGCCACATCTGTATTTAGATACTTAATTCTGATTTTAAAAGTAATCAATGGCAGTTAGAAAACATTGTGGGTCTGGGCCTTACTATTTCTTTGCCTTAGCTTTCCATCAGTATATATTATTCTGCCTTGCAAAGGAGCCAAGCAGATAAGCATTCTACAGATACTGAGTGGCATACCCGAGTTTAGCAGTGTTGAGGACCAAGCAAACATAAAATCGTAATTTAAAGAGAACAGGAATGAATGTAAGGAGGATTAGCTGCAATGGGAATACCATTTAACAGCGAAAAAGTTCCACATTTGTTTATCATGACCTTAATTAAGTTTTATACTTGTTATGATTTTGTTTAAAACTTTTTTCTGAAAGCTCAAAGTGAATGTAATTCAGTTTACAAGTATTTCAAATGCAGGTCAGTACTCACTTCTACATGTTGACAGGTCTGAATGAGTTTTGCCAGAAGAGTTTCCAGTTCAGTATTCCTCTTAATAAGGTTGGTGAGGTTACTCTCCAAATTTTGCTGTACATAATAAAGAAAAGGACAGATTAGTATTTTCAAGAATTTAATGTTTAGGTAAACAGTTGAAAAGTGGTATATTTTCATAATCTGAATTATGTAATTATAAAAGTATGAACATGTGACATTCATTTTGATGTGCACTGTTAGACGTTTTGTACACACATCAAGCATGGCAAGGCGAAAAAGCAGAAAAGTTCAAGGTGTCAGTTCATAAAAAAAATAGCTTCTGAGGGCCTACTGAAAACTAAGTTAAGCAGTTAGATTTAGTCAGGGGCAGAAACAGAGGATTAAGGAGAAAAGCAGGAAGGTGAAAATACTTTGCCAATTAAAAAATGAAATTTTGTCTGAGACAATTTATTTTGTTCCCTGTTCTCAATCTAACATCTGAATTTTAAAACCTGCTGCTAAATGAGGCCTTCTAGCACGCGCTCCTTTGGGACTGAACTTCTAAGGGCCCAAAGAGCACTTGCTCTTTGGAATTCACAGTGCTGAGGAGAGGTTAATTTAAATGATTTAATTCTCTACTTCCCTGGAGTCTGATTTTTGAGTACAAAAATCTAAAGAAAGTCACCATTGCCAGGTGCAAGAAGGAAGTATCTATGCACTGATCGTGCCTTCACTAATTGTTCTTTACAGACAACATGTGGCTTGTGCCTGTGTTTATCTGCTGATTACAGCCACAAATAAGCATCCCACAGTTTGTGAGCTTGGAGCTTTCTACCTCCCAAGCTACATCCTGGCTGCTGTGCAAGTGCATGTCAGATTGAGATCCAGAAACAAATGGTGTAGCCTCCTTCCTCCCCGCTGTACCACAGGAAGGAAATCCAACCTCATGAGTGGCTGTGATCCACTTCCTGATCTGGCTGCTTTGGGACCAGGACCATGCAGTGCCCTGCAGGACTTGCAACTACTGGCTCTTCACTTTTCAACATAGATCCTGTGATAGTTTATCCTGTAGGTTTACATACAATCCCGTCTTCTGGAAGCGTAAAATGCAAAGTTTCCAGACAGACAGAAAATCCTGTAAATATAACTTTAAAAAAAAAAAAAAAAAAAAAAAAGCTGCTAAAAACAGTCCTGGCTGTAAACACTCATATGTTTTAGCAACTTCATATGCATATATTTCATATCGAAAATACTGAGGATAGCTGATGTGAGAAGCTTTTCCTCATAGTCATTCACCTATTTAAATGTGAGTCCTTTACAATCATACAGTCCCTTACAATCTCTGCCTTCTAATTGCACAATGTCCTCCAAGAAGTCCCCACTAAAGCAATCTAGGCAGTGCTGAACAAGAGCATCAGAACCGGGCCCTTCCCACAAGGGCCACAGAGCCTCTGCAGAGCTCTAATTAATTTCACCCTGGCTCATCTTTTTATTAATGGGCTTCATTTCTCCACACTACTACTTTTCTTCCATCTTGATGACACCAAGCTGAGTAGTGCAGTTGACATGCTAGAGGTAAGGGATGCTATCCAGAGGGACCTGGACAGGCTTGAGAGGAGGGCCCACGCCCACCTCATTAAGTTCAACAAGTCCAAGTACAAAGTCTTGCTCCTGGGCTGGGGCAATCCCAAGCACAAACACATTCTGGGCAGAGAATGGCTTGAGAGCAGTCCAGAGAAGGATTTTTGGGTGTCAGCTGATGAAAGACTCAAGATCAGCTGGCAAGGTATGCTTGTAGCCCAGAAGGTCAATCGTATCCTAGGCTGCATCAAGAGAAGTGTAACCAGCAGGTCGGGGGAGGTGATTCTGCCCCTCTTCTCTGCACTCTTGAGACCCCACCTGGAGTACTGCGTCCAGTTCTGGGACTTCCAAAAGAAGACAGACTTGGACCTGCTGGAGCAGGCCCAGAGGAGGGCCACAAAGATGATCAGAGGGCTGGACCATCTCTGCTACGAGGACAGGCTGAGAGAGCTGGGACTCTTCAACCTGGAGAAGAGAAGGCTCCAGGGTGACCTTACAGTGGCCTTCCAGTACCTGAAGGGGGCCTACAGGAAAGCTGGGGAGGGACTTTATAAGGGCATGCAGTGACAGGACAAGAGGAAATGGCTTTAAACGGGAAGACGGTAGATTTAGACTAGATATTAGGAAGAAATCCTTTTCTGTGAGGGTGGTGAGACACTGGAACGGGTTGCTCAGAGAGGTTGTGGATGCCCCAACCCTGGAAGCATTCAAGGCCAGATGGGCCTGTGAGCAACATGGTCTAGAGGAAGGTGTCCCTGCCTATAGCAGCAGGGTTGGAACTACATGATCTTAAAGGTCCCTTCCAACCCAAAACATTCTTTGATTCTATTCTATGATCCTCCTATATCCCCAATATCTCCGTGCACATATTTCAAATGAGCATGTTTGTTTTCTGGCACTGTTACTGACAATTTCACTCTGCTTCAAAACACTCTTTCCTTTGCTCTCCATCTATGCAGCCACGCAGTCTTCTTACTCCTTGTATTTGGCTACAAGTGAATGAAGCCGGCAGTATTTCACTGCCGAACCACACATACTTTGGCATTTACCAGGGCTGATGCTGTAAACACTGGAGGAGCAGCCAGTCCTGTCCCATTAAAGAGAGTACAGGATTTAGATGCCTTTATGTACGTAAGTCTTCAGAGAAGCATGACTGGTGTTTTTAACTTCAGCATTTTCTTCCCAGCATAACCTTGCATATCACATATCACAAGCTCTGGCTGTAAAAATACTTTCTACGTTGCATTTCTATTATAGCTCATTAAAAACAAAGTGTAACAAGAACAGCAATTCTTTACAGAACAGTTTGAACTGTATCTTGTATATTTCCAGAAGCTGTACTGTGAACAATCATTTAATTGCAAAGTGATGTTTGCCGTGCTGTCAGATGTCCCTTTGCAGAGCTGAGACTCATATGCACAGCCTAAAAACCATATATAGTTACATTATCAGATAATCTTTGTCTTTAAAACAGTTCGTTAAAGGGATCCAAATATGCAAGTACTCTTGAAATCATAATTATGTGCCTTCTTACTGCCTATATATTCATTGAGTACCTGACACAAAGGAATTAAGATGAAAACTGTATATTCCTGATAGCATTTAATTTCAAATGTATTGTTGGACATAATAAATGCTAAATGTTGGGATAAATATATACTATGATGAAAAAGTGCTCTCAAAACTGTCAGGGAATACTATAGTGATTTTAAAAGCTTGAAAGTTTCTTGTAGAAAGGCCATTAGTACATGAAAAGTAAGTATTTTTCACTGAAACAGAAATATATTTACCTGTATGTTTTATTTTTAAACCTTGGATAAAGATTCTAGAATAAGTTATCTACCCAGTGAATATAAACATGAAGCAATATATGTTATTATGGCTTCAAATGGGCCTCCTGATGTCCTTCGCATTTACCACTTGTAAAATTAGAAGATAACTATTATACACAAATGTAAGTTACAAAAATGCATTCCTGAGATCTTAAACAGTGTTGTTTTCAAACTGGAAAGTTTGGAACTTTGTTTCACTGTAGTTTGGTAGGCAAGAGATTGGTGTCTTTATTGGTAAATATCAGAATTTTGTTAAACTTCTGTTGAAGAACATCAGTTTATATTAACACTTTACTAAATATTAAGAAAATGGTAGCTGATTTCTGAAATTAATGTCAGTCTTCCCAGTTTCACTAGGACAAGTACAAAATAGCAAAAGTTAAAACTGGACAGTCTTGAAAGTTGTTAAAATTCAGTCAACTCTAGCAGTAAATTCACTTGGATTTTTCTTCCTCTAGTTCTTGTCCATATTCCATGCATGCACAGATCAGAGCACCACCCTAACTACCATAAAGCGTAGTAAAGAAAGTGTATTCCCACATTATCATGAGCTACTGTGAAAATGAGTGCCAGAATAAGTTCATTCTCCCATTCTCGTTCTTCCTCCCAAGCAATCTTCTATGGCCATTCTCAAAAGTTAACCAGGTTACATCTGTGTTTTTGAAAATTTCCGAGCTAGATCATAATTACTGAAAAAAATTCACCTGCATGTCCCTATCTCATTTGTCACTTGCCAGTTTTCTTTGTTATCCACCTATTAAGAACCAATCTTGAAAATTTGGGGGATGTTTTTGAATAAGCTCAAGAGTTATACATTCACTCCGCAAACAGACTTCCAGCACGTTAACTTAGTGGTTGCAAACTGCTCGAAAAAAAAACAAGCCAGGCTGAATGCTTCCTGACTTATTAATGCAGACCTAGCTCTAGATCTTGAAATTCCAGGTGTGCTTTGCAGCTGTTTTTTACAATACCCTGTACAAAGTGAAGAAAATGCTTACTGTCCATTCAGCAGTGTCTGATAATTGTACAACATAAATATTCCTATAATCTGGGGATAAATCCAAGTAGATGAAATCACAGATGTAATTGAAAAGGACAGTTGAGGATGATGTTTCATTTTGATTCTGCATGCCTACAAAATGATATGATCCAGGGAATGGAGTCTGAAGTTGGAAAAATTCATGCAAAAAAACTGGAGACAGGCAACTCATGGCTGGATGTCTTCCTTAAGCTGCTGTCTAGCCCACACTGAAGTATCGGTCTTTTTGCAGTAATGGTTGCGTGAGGTTCATGCCCTGATTGAAGCAAAAGGTCAGACTAGATGATCATAATGGTCTCTTCTGGCCTTTAAATCTATCAGTCTATGAAAACCAACTGTGAACCCATGCCCTTTGCCAAATTAACAATCTCACGCAAAGCACCGCTTGTCTAAAATAGGAAGGTAGCACAAACAGCTAGTCCTAAGCTACTACATGGGTTGAAAATGCTGTCAAAATAAATTAATGTAAATTTCTAAAGAATAAAAATGCTGAGTTGTGTACTTCTGCTTTATGTGTCAGCAGAGAGAAGAACAACATCCCCAAGAACTTCTCAGTGGCATTTTTCTGCTCCATAGAAAATGTCTGTTCAAAGGGTCACAACAGAAAGCTACAGCTATCAGCTACAATGAGATTTTCCTGCTGTTACTAAGTATAAGTACATATTAGCATTCTCCACTTAAGAGATATCTTCACCTTTCTGAATTTCGTTTCCTCACGGAGTGCTTTGAGAATCGTTACTCTGAAACTGCAGCGTATGCTATGACTCAAGTACTGGAACAGTCCTTTGCAACAACAGCGCTGTTCATTATTTACATCAAAAATGTCATAATCAAAGCCTTTTGGTAAAAAACTTTGGCAACAGTTTGCAACTTCTGACTCCAGTAAGGTATGTTGGATGGGGCCCTGAGCAGCCTGACCTAGTGGGCAGCGGCCCTGTTGATGGTAGAGAGTTGGAACTGGATGGTCCTTCCAATCTAAGTCATTCTGTGATTCTATAGTTTTATGACTGTTTTGAGGTTAACTCCTAGTTTAAAGAAGAAAATAACTTCAGAGTCTTCTGAACTTACCAGAGCTCCCTACAGTGGAAACTAGGTGTAGTAATTATATAGGTTTTGAAAGAACCTCAGTCAGCTTCCTACCATTCCTTTACAAATGATCAAATTGAAACAGAGATTGTATATTTTCATACTTGGTTGGTGTGACCAAAAGCCACACAGTTACACGGCAGTAAAAGAGACAGATTAGAATAAAACACCACAAAGCAAAAGTGCGATCAAATACCATTTTAGTCAAATTATCAGGGGAACCAGAGAGGTGTTGACATGGCAGATCACTCTTCAGGATATGCAGACTCCCTATAGATTGTAAATACATACCCCATTGCTAAAAAAAGTCCATGTAACCACATTTTCACTGTAACCGTTTTTCTCCTAACTCAATGAAGTTATCCTTGCATGAGCTCCAGTTACGTTTCCACCTCACTGTAGTGACATACCCTATGAACCAGCCCTGTTGCCTCCAGGACTTGCATCTAATCTATTAAAAAAGTTGCCAATCAATTCCAGAAGAACTGCCAGAATATTAAGCATGATTTTGAAGCAGGTTTCGGGTATATGAGAGTTTAATGTTTCCTTTAGTGTTCTTTATTTAAATGGACATGCCAGGTGCACATGGAAAAACTTAAGCTAATTTTCATTCTCTGTACTTGTCCTGAAACAGATGACTGCTCTTCCATAGGATATACATGCTCAACTCTGTATTTCTTCAGCTAGGGAATGGTAACATTTGCAGTTAATAGCAATGATTGACCTCAAGTCTCAAATGTGCAGAGTTTGACAACTGTACTCTGCATTTCCAAGTGAAAAGAAATATCAGCTATGATGCTGATACACTCCTGGGGACTATGCTTTTTACCTCAAGTGATTACAGTATATCACAAGGAAAGACCCCTGAGATACTGCACAGTTAATTAATTGTCCAGGACGATTTTCATTAAAAGTGCAATAAAAAGAGTTGCGTTTGAAGCCACTATGGCTTAAATAATATTAACTAAATTAGGCCTGTTTCCGTATACCATAGGAATGCTGCTTATTACTTCATTAACTCTTATTTAAAATGCAACTTTGGGAAAGTAAACGAAATCTGAGCATTCCAGCTTCTTGACCACATCAAATTCTTGATAACCAAGAAGATAACACCCTAGGGAAAACCTCCACTTGTTCTATCACTTCTCTGCAAATCCATGCCCTCAATATACCATGGATGCCTGCCATGTTCTGGCCTTAATTTCAAGCAGAGGTGACTTCCACACTAATTTGCTTCATGAGTTGCTATGCTGCAGTGCTCCTTAGTCTTTCTTCACTGCTCTTCTCTTCCAGAGAGCATAAAAGAAATTTCACAGCTGTGGTCTCTGGAGAAAAGGACAGGATGAGAGCCATGTATAGCACACTATAGCAAAAGTTTTTCTTTGATGTGCGGAAGTAGGTTTCAGAAAGAAACAATATATATGCTTGAGAACTGTTCTAAATGCAGTAAGGAGCATGATTATAAGGGGCACAGGCCAAGAGAACTGACACTGATTAGGTAACGTGAAATTGATATATAAAAAAATAAAACAGGAAGGGGAGGGGGAAGAGTTATTTTCTTGGGGCATTCAAACTTATTTTGTCCCAAGTTATACAGTGACAAAACTAACTTTAGGACAAGTAACATTTTTTTAAACAGATCGCCATTTCAATCAAAATATTCTGAGATATACAAATGTTGGCTTGGCTGGGATCTTGGGAGGTTAGTTCAGCCCTATGTCTAATGAATCAGTAATCAAAGAGCTATAATAATAATCAGGAAAGGGAAATGTAAACATTTGAATGAATTTGGAAACTACACCAGTGTTGGGCTGGTATGTGAGCTATTCAAGGTGTGCAAAACTGTAGATAGATTTGAGGCCCAATTACACAGATATTTTTTCTTCAATGTAGTATTCAAACTGGAAGTTGAAATGTTAAAAGCGCACAGCAAATACCAGGCAAGCTGAATTTAAAGTACATCATTAAAGACTTACTGAGGAGGGCTAGGTGGTTGTTTAGCTCACTCTTTTCCCTATTGACTAATCTTCTGTGGTGAAAGGGGTTATAAGGAGAACTTGGACCGTTGTACAACTTTTCTGCAGCATCCAGACTGCATCTGCTTCCAGACTCCCAAAACATGGGATAAACTTGAAACCAAGTTCCTGCTCATGAGATGTCTAATCTAATCTTGAGCTAGCAAGATATGGGAAGTATTCATTGGAAAAACCAAAGTTCTGAGTTTTGCACATAATTAATGACAGACATTTATAGGAAAAGAAAGTAAAAATTCATCTGAAGAACCGCAATTTATACAGTGTTATTAAAGTCCTAGCTTCTACAGATGTCTGCCTAAACACTTTTTGAAAGCTTGTATTTTATTTGAGAGGTTACATTATGGAAAAAAAAGAAGTCTGTTTTTAATCAGTCAATAAATATTACTGCATTTTGTGGTTGAAAAATTCCACCTTATCTAACCAAGCATGTATAAAAAGCAATTCAGAATTACATCAAACTAGCAGGTTAGAAAAGACAGATAGGCAAGTAGCAGACAAGGTAAACATGGTGATTTGGTTTGTGTTAGTTAGTAGACACATGGAGCTGTCCTAAACCCAGTCCAGCTCTTTCTGCTTGTCTCTGACAAAACTGCCATTTGTGGGAGCTGAAGCCACTTGCTTTTATGCTTCTCAATGATTAAGGCTGGAGCTCTGCCTCTTGGCATGGCTGGAAAGGATGGGATGCCTGTAGGCACACCCTGGCTTTCTCCGCTACTGGTGAAGCGTTCTGAATAGATTACTAGACTGCATTTATTCCAGAAATGGGACTAACTATGTGCAGTGCCTCTAGTGAAGAAACCAGTGCACAAAACATATTCCCAGCTGTTGTTCCAGCTTCTCTTTAGGAGCCACATTGACACCATTGTTAAGCTTAAGTGAAGCCAAAGCACAGCACCTCTTTTGGAGAATCAAAATCTAATTGTTGTAGTAGGCGATAGCGAGGATTTGGGATGTGATGTGGTAGGAGTCTCCCCTTGCTCGGTGTCAAAAGGTTAATGTATGCTTAAGGGGCATAGATGAAGTAGGATAGGTATATAGGTAATTCACACGACGCAATAAACGCCATTTTACTGCTCATCATATTGGTGTCTACATGCAGTTCTTTGGCCCAGTTAGGTTTTACCCGATAGTCCAGCACAGGCGCAGAGGTAAAAGAACATGGGTTGCCAGGTGCACGGCAACATCTAATCTACTGTCCAACAGCATGATAAGTCAGACAATCATCAACCAACTAGTCAAACCAGAAAGACCTCTCCTGACTGAGAGTGACTTAGGGTGAATCATACTAAGCAAAGCACCACACACCATTATGTTTTACAGTACTTTTTCTGCTTAAAAATGATCCAGGATTTTGCCAAGAATTGTACTACGGGCTAATTTGTCCACTCTGTTGCACTCTAGTTTTGTGCCACTAAGATCACTAGTGGTTTGGTCTTCACTGTTCCATGGAATACGCCCCAGCTGCAATAAGCTATCTGCAATAAAGGTGTTGGCATCCTTCCAGTTTAATGTTCATTCTGTCACATGTCGCCACCCACAGTTAGAGCTGGACCTAAACAAAGGTGTGAATCTCTTTGTGTTTTCTCATTTGCTCTATTTCCTACTCAGTATACTAACATTCTATACTATGTAGGTCACTCTGAAAGTAACACCTCTTGTTTATTTCCATGGAGACCACATCAGATACAAAGAGCACAGTAACACTATTTGATAGAGCAAATTGTCAGCTACAAAACACAATTTTTCAAATCAGTCACCACCATTAGCTATACATTTTTACCAGCAATGAACAAGCGTCTGCATGCCATGCTTGTAACAATCTGCACCAGTGGAGGTGACCCACTGTCGCTGTCACCACTGCTGAAATGCACCACCCACTGCCTCACCATGCTCACATCCACTGTCTGGTCTCCAGAAACGTTCAGCAAGTGACAACAGGTGCCAGTTTTTCCTCATGGAGAAATATAATTCCACACCTTTGCTTCTTCATACACACTTGCATGTCAGACACCATTGTGTCGTTTTGTCCCTCTGCTGCCATCTGTCACCTGGTAACAACACGTAATGGGATATTGGTGGGAAGGTTCAACTTCTACTGTCATATGATCAACATCTGCCTCTGACTCCATGGGAAAGCATAACAAAATAGGAGGTATTACTTTTGGAGCAGCCCTTGTAATTTTTCTCCTTCCTGTCCTAAGATATTATTTTTCAGTCTTTACTGGACTGCACATTCACTCAAATTAAAATGCAATAACCAATTCACCGTTAATCCAACTGTCATTTGAGGGGTCATTAATTCAAATACAGACTTTTACTGAACAGCCCTTGGCAACATATGCTTAATGGTTAAAAAAAAAAAAAAAAAGGCAAGCCAAAAGCAAATGTCTTATGAGGAGGTGCAGATTCACACGATTCTCTTATTCAACATTGCAGATAGTAACAGATGTGTTTCATTTGACTAATATGAACTAATCAATTAGTACGAACAAATGAATTGCTTATTCTAGCATGAACAATTTCAAGAGAATACGTCAAAGCAGTGTATTTTAGCTCAAGAAGTCTTTGGATTGCAAGACTGCAAAATTGTGGACCATAAACTTTCATAGTTTATTTTTAGTACATCCTTATGATAATAAATCACTTGCTGAATGCCCAACCATTAACATAACTGAAGCCAGTTCTACTTCGTCGATACTTGAGGTCGTGTCATTACACTCCAAATATTAGTTTCTACTTTTTTCTTCAGTTTACATACAGCTCAAAAGTATATACACTGTAAAACTTTCTCTCAGTAAGAGTCAGTGTATTGTGACAATACTTTCCTAGTAGTATCACACAGCTCTGGTCACTTAAGACATCGAAAACATAGCACTAGAAATAAAAATTCTGCTGTAGTTTGTCAAGAAGTTAGATCATGTTATATAAAATCAAAGGATGCTTTTAGCAAAAGAGTATGAATAGAAGAAAAAATGTGCTCACATTTTTTAGTATTTTTTATATTTGTGAGTATCAACTCAGACTCATACTGTGTAAACACAGACTCTTCTATCCCTGTTCAATTTGTATCATGTTATTTTACTCCGCATCTTCTAAATTGCAATTTTCCTTTGTGTTCTTCAGATTGTCAGATGAAAGCTAGAACCCTCGAGAAAGCTACATGTTCCCTTCATGAAATAATTACACACAATTATAAGATATCCACATGTGCTAGTAGCTAGAGATTTTGAATGCTTTACTAATAAATTAAGGAAAACATGCTTTGTCTTTGTCCTTGGTTAGAACATTAAATATTCAAATTTACTAACGCAAATTTGGGATCAGAAACAAGAGTATTTAATGCATACAAACCTAAAGCTATACATTTCCTATAAATCCTAGAAATCCATAAATACTCAATTAAGAACAAAATATTTGCAAATAACGGAGAATAAAACATCTAATTGCACAGCCCTCTTCTAGAAGAACAGCATGTTATATGTATAACCCAACTGTTCTTTAAAACCTTATAAAGTTAAGAAAAATCACGATAATTTTAAAGAGTCATTTTTCTGTTGTCTCTTCTTCCTCCAAAATGCCAAGTTCTGAAACGATGTTCCTCCAGAGGAAATCGCATGTGACTAATGAAGCCTCTTAACTCACCTTTGAACAATTTACAAAGATTCTTAGACACTTTCATCTTACTCAGTCCAGCATATCTAAATTGGGGATGCAGAACTGAGCTGGTCTTATTTGGCTTGCTCATCATCTTCACATCAGGTGGGCTAACAGTTGCAAAATGAGAGCCAGCCTGCCTGAATCCTCGCATGTAGCCTTGACCACTCTTCTGTAGCCATTTATCACAACAGGCATTGAGGCAGTGAAAAATACATGTCCTTGTATTTTGTTGAAAAGACTAGCAACTTAGAGAGATGTGCAAAGCCAATTATTGCTGGAGAAAGAAAGGCAGAGATCTTAACATTTCTTTGACACATTTAGATAACGTGACCAATTTATGCAGACTTCCTCCGGACAAATTATTCATCTGATTTATCACAGCCTTTGAAGTTTTCCCTACTATCAAGGGTAACAAACTTTTTCCACTAAGAATATGTGCCAACGTTGCTGATATAAGTATGCTTTTCAGAGTACTTAGGGAAGATATGAAAATTTTAAAGCCTATGGAAGTATTTATTTTGGGTCTTTAATTAACTTATTTAGATTTTTATCTCAGACAAAGTTTTCTTGGGAGAAAAGACATGGACTTGATTCACACAGTATTACTTTATGTTTGTAGTAATGAACAGAGTCAGGACTACAGTCTCTGCAAGAAGCACTTTCTCTTTAGCTACATAAAACATGCACAAACTGGCATGCACTTACATGGGCACTCTTCCATGCCCTGTGATGTGCAAAAAAATGTTCTGTGCAAAGCACAAATGTGGAAGGCAAATAAAGTCTCTTCTGGTGTTTCTATGCATGATTAGCACTAGCATTTTGAAGTCTCACAACACTGATTTACGGCTGAGCCTGATTTCATACATTCATAAATTTATAAAACATCCCATGAAAATTAGTCTTTAATTTCCTCCATTAGGTATTAAGTACTTTTATTAGTTAAAGAGCTGTTTCTGTAATCAAAGCTTTACGTGAATTTAATTACTGGCTCTGTGTGTGTGCACAGATGCGGGTGTGTTTTAGCAAATCCTAGGGTGAAATCAGGCTACAGATCAGCTTGTAGTGTACTGCTGTAGTGTACTGACTGGACTCTGTGTCTGTATTTTGGTGTGATTTGCCCAATTTTATTTCAACTGTGTAACTCATTCCTCTTTGTGAACACTGGAGGGTCATGTAACAACCAAAGGTGAGCTATGAATAGGAAAGGAGAAACAACACCTATTTCCTACTGTCCTGGTCCACTCCACTCTTTCATTTTTCTCTAGGATTCTGGAAAGCAAATCCTAGCAACATTTGTCAGACCACAGGGCATCCGGCTCTCTCAGCCAGAGAGGCTCTGGTTCCTCTCACCTGCACAAATGCCTGTTTGCCCTGTACGCAAACATGCAGTTCTGTGAGATGGCCAAGAAAATAATTGTGCAAATAGCCAAGGAGGTGCCAGGAGGACTATACCACACATTGCTTGCATAACTGATGTCAAGAGCAGATCTATATCCCCAATTGCTCCGCTATTTCTATTAGTGTATACGTATTACAGTTACATGGTGACAGGAAAGCAAGTTAGTGTCAGTAAGCCTTTCACTTTGTTGTAGCTGTTCATGCAGGATATGGGAATTACATTTGGGAAAATAGCATATTCTAGATAATATTACTGAATATTGAAATGGCAGCTCCATTAACTTGCTTTTTTTTTTAACAATTGTTTCTGCCAGAGCGCTTCTTATTCCACATACTTACAGTTTAAAACTAGCTTTTATTCAGGATTCATTAATTAATAAGGATTTTTCTTTACATTTCAATATCTCATTTCTTGCTTCTGTAAAATATATTTGTTCTCATAATGTTCTCAAAAACTAATATAACAGAAATAATAGAATAATAGAACTGGTAAGGTTGGAAAAGACTCAAAGATCACCTAGTCCAACCACCATCCCATCACACCATTACTTCTAACCACGTCCCTCAGTGCCACATCTGCATGTTTCTTGAATACCTCCAGGGACGGTGACCCCACCACCACCCTGGGCAGCCTGTGCCACTGCCTCACCATTCGTGCAGTACAGTGCTGACACTACGTGCCAGTAAAGCAGGCTTGCATTGACAAGTAAGCTGGGAGCCCAAGATATTTTTTTGTTCAAAGCAGTACAGGTAAGTCTGATACCATGCTTTTGTTCAAAACAACATATGCATGACTACCACCACCAACAAAAGCAATAAGTGTAACAGAGGTACATTGTTCTCTACACAGTTTATGCATGATCAAAATGAAAACTTACTGAATAAACATTCCCAATTCATGCTTCTAAAACCAGCATCTAGAGACATGTTATGAAGAACTGCTTTCCAGCTGTTCAACATTAGTTTGAAATGGCATGTCTGAAAAGACAGGTAATTCCTGTTGGGTTTGTCCAGATCTTGAAGGCTGTAGATTCCCTTTAAGAAACATGCACTTCAGTATGTCTCTAGTGCTTGACTTTAGCTGCTGGATACTTTTCAAACTAAACAGAAGTCTGGTTTGTTTCATTTTGCAGTTCTCCACAGGCACCTTCAGAGATGGCTTAGGTACAAATGAATTCTTTACATCTAAAATGCTTCTGATGCTCAGGGTCAAACAACTGAAATCAAATGTGAGTGAAAGAAATCACCATAAAAGCACAGCATCTGACACCGCAACACAGAGATTTTCTTTAAAGAAACACTGCATTTAATAAAAGAGCTGTTCATCCTGAAGCTTGTAAAACAGGACCTGGGGGTCCTGTTGGACAAAAGTTGACCGCATGACCTCATGGCCAAAGTGACTCCTCGTCACCTTGAAGAGGTCAAGTGCTGACACAGGTTGCCTAGAGAGGCTGTGGAGCCCCATCCCTGCTGATATTCCAAATATTCAGTCCCTATGTAAATTGCCCTCATTGTTTGTTGGGTTGGAAAGATGACCTTCAGAGATTTCTTCCAAACTAAATTTTTCTATAATTCTGCAATTGAGAGGTCTATCTTCATAAATCATAAATTTTACAGAAATTGTGAAAATATGAACACTTTTAAAGATAGATAGTTGAACCTTAAATCATATTTATATAAAGAATTTAATGAAGTGTTCTGATTTAGCAGCTTTCTTATATATTATTTTATCTTCTACCAGAGCCACAAGATCTATGATATCAAAATGGAAAGTATGCTAATGTTAGTTTTATAAAGGTACAAGGAACTAATAACTATGCATGAAATTCAGATTTTATTTTAAATATTCAAGGAGATAGATTTCAGAAAAATCATCTTTTAGGATTTTGATTAACCTGTGAGCTTTATTAGATAGGACTAAGATGTCCATCATTATAGTACACAGATACCAACTTTTTTATACATTTATTTACACTATTTAACATACATTATAAAATGTGAGTGTATAATATGGCTGCACATTTTGTTCTATTAACTTCAATGAGTTTATTATCCTTTGAATTCAAATCTTAAAGTAGACATCAAGTTTCAAGGAATAATACACCTTCTGGGTAGCACACAATTCTAGAAACATCACCTTGTGATCTTTGACAAAGAATAAATTGTAAATTATTAATTTGCTACCAGATTTAGTGGGGAGCAACCCTGCTCATGGTGGGGAAGGCTGGACATAGATGGTTTATAAGGTCCCTTCCAATCCAAGCCATTCAATGATTCCATGATACTGGATGTTTTCTTTTTGTCGTTTTTTTCCCCCTCTGACTGGGCACTCTAAGAAAGGGTGGAAAAGTTGTCACCTCTTTTTCACGACTTGATCAGTCAGCAAGCTGTACCAGACAACTGTTATTCGTTCTCCTGGTGGCATGAAACTTTCAAAGAAAGAGCTTTAATTTAAAAACCCATCAATTAAGAGAACAGATTCAACTCTGCTTTTTACATTTGCTTGCTCAATATGAAGGCTGTAGGGCAAAAGGGAGAAAAAGCCTTAAAATGTGTAGACTGCTTCACAGAGAAGTACAAATTAAATTAAGAGAACTCAGTATTCAGTGTTAGAAATGAGTAAAAAAAAAGAGCATTACCTAAATGACTTGCACACTCTTATATAAGTCTTGTTCCTGTTTCTCAGTTTTCCCTAAGTAGATTGACTGCCCTGTTTTTCTCTTTTCCATCAAACTGTTATCTTTTCAGTGTTTTATTTTTCCAATGTCAAAATGCTACTGAGGTGAACTGACATACTTAAATCTTCCAAAGGTTTACAGTACATATCTTCTACCTAGGACAATTAAAGAAAAGATGAAAGAAACAGAAACGAAATACTACATAATACTTGGTGCTGAAATAATGCACTAATTAAATAAAAATGCAAGCTAAAAATTGCATGCTATTCATTCGCCCTTGAAGGTCTTGCAAAAAGTGTTTTCAGTTCAGTCCCACAGTTTTTAAAATGTAAGTGCTATTCTGGATCCAAGCTGTAATTAGACATTTTGATACTAACAATGGAGTTTATAATTTCACACCAGGCTGATCATCACTTAAAATCATTTATTTCAGCTCAATACTTCCCCTCTTAATTGGAATGTTTTGCCAGCAGTGTTCCCACTAAGATACAGTGATATCATCACGACCATTAGGCTCAGCTTCTCTGGAATATAACCCAGGAAATAGTCATCTGAAAATAGCCATATTGATGGTGTAGATACATTAATGGATAACTTCTTGTTCAACAGTGGGTTTTAGGTGAAATAAAAGAATTCGTATGAAAAAGCCTGCTGCACAAAAGGTCAGATTCTGCAATCACAGTGGTAATGCCTAACTTCAGACATCTGTGAACTTATAATGCCTGCCTACAGCAGGAGTTAAAAAGTAGAAGTTTTGCTATACAAAAAGGGCTAAATTCTTCCATCAACTGAATGGTACATGTACCATACATGGCACACTTATTATCACAGTACCGAGCAGGGCTACTCAAACCAAACCATAATATTCTGGTAATTTCTCCTACCTGATGACCCATGGTGGGGTCATAGTCCTCATCTAATAGTAGAGGGTTTGCTTTGCTTCCCTGGCATTCTCAGTTCCCCTCCCGTGAGTACCCACTTGCTTGTGCAGAGAACTAATTGAAATGAAGCAAGTTCCACAGTTTAATCAGAGACAGAAAGTTCAACAAAGGCATGGGATCTGGTAGGCTAGCAAAAGATGACAAGTGATCCTGGTGAGGCTGGGCTGGTTGTGGTCACTGAGAAGAAAAGGAGATGGAGACCTGAAAAAGAGGAGTGAAAGAAGAGCAACTATTTGGGAGCCAGATGAGCTGGAAGCCCCTCTGAAAGTACAGTCAGAAACAGCGAAATGGTAAAATAAAGAGTCAATTCTAGAAACAATAACTAGAATTGAGAAAGGGCTAGAGGTGTCTGGGCATTAAGATGGCAGGAGGTAGAAGTATAACCAAAGACGGATAGGGGAAGGCTGGCACTAGTTAGACGACAGTCAGCAAATGGTGTCTACTGGGACAAGGCAATAGCTGGGACTGAGAAAATAAATCCAGGGAGACTGAGCTACTGGCACAAGACACAGGACTGGGGAGTAAAGAGCTGAGCAGAACAGCAGTGTGGAAGAGGCGGCTAACTGAAAATACAACATTCTTTAAGGTCCAAAGGAAAAGGTTAAGAATATACATGCATATAGACCCAGGGAGATGGTACACTTGGGACATGAATGCTGAGGACATACAAAAATGATCTGAGAAGGTAAGGAGACAGGGAATGCACGACAGGAAAGGGGAAGACTGAGTTTATCAGAAGAAGATGGGAATTAGAAATTAGCCTCCCTAATTAATCTAGGTCTCTAGAAGAGTAATTTTGCAAGCTTAATAATGGCCTTTGTGTGGACTTGCATTGACGGAGGAAAAACGTCAGCTCCAGACAGCATTTCCACAATTCTCAAATGAATTCCCAAAGATATCAGCTAAGAAACACAATCGTATATTACAACAGCATCATATAAATGAAACCAGTAGAGGCAGCACTCTGTTTTTAATTGTTCTTCACATTTCTTTTTTTCAAACTTGGGAATTCCACTTCTATGCAGAAAGTAAGAAGTGAAAAACATCAGCAGTCCAATGATTGTCTCTGGAAATGCTGCTCTTGTATAAAAAAACAAAAAACAGAAATATCAAAGGATCCTTTATTCTTCTAAATTACCCATCCCCGATTTCCATTTTTTTCAGATTTTGTATTTCACCACATCTTTCTTTGAAAAGGAAACCAAAATGAAATACTTGTTCTCCCAATTCAGCTTTTAATTAGCAAAAGGTTGCAATTTAAAATAATTGCTTGGTTTCCATTTTCACTAAAGATATTAAAGCATCAGGTCTTTACTCTCTGCAAGTTAGCAGGGTATTGGAGGAAAACGTTATTTCCTATTGCCTGCTACCAAGTATAACGTATAACACAGTGTGTCAATTATAATTAGTTTGCAAACTTCTTATTAATATTCTCCACAAATAGAAAACTGTAGAATTCATAGTTTTTCCCTTTTCTCCTTTCTGTTTCTTTTTCTTCTTTCATGACATTGCCAATCAAAGCAGAAATTAGTGTGGCTTAGTTTTCCACATTACAGTTATTTCACAAAATGCATTTTCTCACAAAACGTATAACAGTTATGGCCTATAGCAATTTCTTGCATTGGAAAGTACCTAGGATTTTAACATCTGCTTTTAAGGAGCAGATCATTGCTTGATGTAAACTGTGGCTCTGACAAAGCTACTTATATCAACTGAGGATATGTCTCTGCTAACTGTGCCACTGATACCGACTTTTAAAAACAGATAAGGTAATTCGATAGAGTTGTTATGACAAATCCCCCAAACACAACATATTTTTGAGGTTGCTCTACTTAATCAGACAAACAAGCCTAAGGCTCTACATGAGTCTCTTAGAAGGTTACATTAAAAACAAGAAGAGCATGGAGATTTCAGGCTAATACAGGACAGTCAAGTACCTTTATAGTACAAATACAGAGAAAGGGCAGAATTTAAGAATTAGCAAAGAGATGATATAACTTATCAACACTAACAGAAAGGTCAGAAAACAACAGGAGGCATTTTATAGTGTGCTACTCAGCGAGCATGCAACAAATGGGTTTAAGTTGGCCTGAGATGCCGCCGCCTCCAGCACCTGGGGTCACAGTGGGAGAGACCTGGCTCAGCCCTGAGACTAAGCCACAAACTGCTTTGCAGGAACTCATCCACAAATTAGCCCTATTGCCTGGCCATTCTCCCAGCCTGCACTGCCCTGAGACACCCTGCCCTCTCTCACCACTATCTTGTGTGATCCTACAGCAACAGGCTTTCAGAACTTGCATCCAAACATCTGTCAACACCTTGTTTCACAGTAAAAACAAGCAGCAAAAGACGTGACTATCAAAGTGCTTCACAAACTTGCTAAAATGTTATTACAAATGTGTTGGGTTCACTTGAGTTTTGATTTCATCTTTATTACCAGATACAATCCAGTCAAGGAGTTGAGGATGTCATTACAGGCAGCTGTCCCTGTGACCCTTTAACATCAGGGTTGACATAGGCAATGTGGACAGACATCAAACTACACTGACTTCCATTCCTCATGCAAGTTCAGTTCTGGGTCCCTCATATGCATTCTAGCAAGATAAAGAAGTAGCTGGTGTTATCACCAACTCAGTATGCTGACTTGTATTTACAGAGGTATGTTGGCTGAAAATGTAAATGTATTCTTTGTGGGTTACTCAAAAATATCCAGAGAAGTAGGCATCTAGGATAGAGATCTGTTCATACTTAATGTTTATGACCTTCAAAAGAAGTGTAACCTCCCAAATATCAGGTAAAAGCTCATTCTTTTCAGTTACTTCTGTTTCTACATCCAAAGCCTATTTCCTTTTATCTTTTAATGGGGCCAATCCTGTTGAAATTATTGCACAAATAAAAATATTTCTGGGTGCTAATAACACTCTAACCAAACTTGTCTGTGTTCTTTACATCCTGATACAAGTTGAGACAACTTAGAAAAGCCACAGTCTAACTCTACTAACTGGTTTAGGG
The DNA here is from genome assembly GCA_030625065.1 of Alectoris magna. Taxonomy (NCBI): domain Eukaryota; kingdom Metazoa; phylum Chordata; class Aves; order Galliformes; family Phasianidae; genus Alectoris; species Alectoris magna. The sequence continues at coordinate 72,181,335 of CM060560.1, forward strand.
TTATTTCAGTATTCAACTAATGCATACTACACACAGAAGATAAGATGCTCTTCCCCAATATTTTTGTAGTGCTCACTATTTCTCTTATACTACTAGGTTTAAGGGATATGTCAGCGTCTAGAAGAAAACCTGTTTTTCAATATAAAATTTGTACGTCTGACTTAACCCACACAATCCTACCCAGCAAATCCTAATTCCCTTACGAAAAACGAAACAAAACAAAACAAAAACCAAGAAACCAATAAAAACAACAACCCAAACACTTAAAACAATATTTTCTATTTTCTTTCAGAGATTCTGGAAATGGCATACAGCGTTAGGGCACAGCAGCACACTTTCTAAAGTATCAGGTTGCTATGCTACTTTCTGGAGCATCTGTCTCAAGAAAAAAGCATTCCTGACAGTATCTAGCATATAAAAGAGTTTCTTATGAGAGCTGCATTACTGTGGGCACAAGCTGGTAAGAAACAAAGGGCAGAACAAGTTTTCACATATTTTGTCTTGACTTCTATTCCCAGGAGTGATGTTTATTCTGTGGCCTTCGCCACTTCACATCACTGCACATTTCAGTTCAATCATCTGTAAGGGAAAGAAGAAAGACAGCCTCACTGTATTTAAGGTTGCAAGGCCAAACTGGTCTGAGGGCTGTGCCCACCCACAGCTGCCACCTGTTACAGTGACACATGTGGGGTGGCAGTGCCTCCTCACTGTTAGGCCATTTACAAACACATAGCCTGTGTATGCAGCAATGGCATTAGGGACTAAGTAGAGGAGAGACAGTAGGAGGGCACGCTGAAAGTAGGAGACTGGGAGTCACACTTCTTTTCTAATGGTCAGGACTGGGCCTGCAATGTGGAGAAGAGTAGGACCATTGCACCAGGGTGCACTGCCCCGAACCTGCTCTCCTTGAAGCCTGCAGCAGTCTGGGCCTGGGCTGTTAGCACATGCTTTGCACAACTTTTCTGGGTTTTGTTTGCTTTCTTTTTCCTCTTCTTCTTCTTATTATTATTTTTAATGAAGTTATATGCAGCCAGTATTCTGACAGCTTGTGCAGGGATAGAAGTTAATTCTGTGCACGCACCAGTCAACTATACTGCAGCCTGACTGGAACCTATTAGATAGAAGGGTTACACAAACAATGAACAATACAAATAATCCTTATTTCAGCATGATATTGGCATTCTCTGGCTGTGCTGACAAGGCCAGGTGAAGAAGTATGGGTCTCCCTCCTCACTGCCCCTCACTGCTGGCACCACTCTATGTGGCCAGAACAACAAACCACCAAGACCAGCGACAAGGGAGGAAGAATATGCTTTCAATCAGTATAAGAAATGCAGTTTGCAATACAACTCTGCTGGCAGCTTCAGTGCAAAAACTGAGGAGGTGATGAGCTGTGGCAGAGCAGGGAAAAACAAGGTGCTGAAGGGATGAAATCTGCTAGGCTGTCTGCACGGCACAGCCAGCAGTTCATGGAGTCACTGAAAAGTGATCACGAATCACTGAGTCCCTTTAAGCTCTGTAAAACATAATTGTACAGATCACCATTTTCTACCAGTGCTGTGATATTAAAAGGGGTGAGGAATTTACTAGAGAAATACATGAAGTCAACATCTGATACTAGACGCAATGGTAAGGGAGGGAGGGAAGGAATAACTGTTTAACGTGTGTCAGTTCTCATAAAGTCGTAAGCTGAGGTGTATAACTTTTTCTCTTTGATCAGCAGTGACTCAATTTCAAAACATCCAGTCAGCTCCAATTGCAGGCTGACGTGTTACTTACTCATTAAACCTAGCAATGTGATAATGATAGACCATTTGCTTATTTTTAACGTATTAAAAATCTTGGCATAAAGATCTGTGCTATGATTACATCTCACTTGCCTTCTAATATCTACTTTTGATTTCCATATGTGACCAAAAACTTGTTCTTCCTTAAAGTATCATTTATTTCCATTTTCTGACAGCATGTTATTTGACACGGCCACTGATAAGTTACTCATTACTGGATATGCATATACTTGTGTTTAAGAAACTGACTTACGAATACAGGCGTCCTTACCTGGCCTACCACTGCACTACAGAGTGATACTGTCACAGCTCCTGAATTCTCAGCAAGGTCTGGACTCCAGAATGCGGTTAGTTCCTTGGTGAGAAAGAAAGGGATTGACACAGAAAGAAATCAGATAGCAGAGTCAGTATGTGGTATGTGACTCGGAGACTGGTACTGAAACAAAAGTCCAGAAAAGATTCCCTTATACAAAATCCCATAGTGTTTTTCAATGTAGGGGAAACCCACACTATTTTCTTAAGGCTTGCACTTGTTGACATTATTATAGTTCTGCGAATTAAGATATATTTAGTCAGAGACTTTGCTGATTTGCTTTTCTAGATACCTTGGATTTGAAGGACACTTTTACAAGGCATGGATTTTAAAAGATAACAGAAAAATGAGGCTCCAGTGAAAGCTTACACTTTGGGCAACCCAGCTCCTGAATAACTTTCAGAAATCCTGCATAAGCTGGTGTGCATTCCCCACTGTAGAATCCAAATGCTTTTCCACACGAAGCATCTTGCCGCTAGCCCCACAAGTAAGGAGTTAGTCAGGTTTCAGCTAGTCAGAAATATTATATTTGAATGTTGTTATGGCTTGTTTATATTTCCAGACAAACAAATTGCACTCGTAGAATGTGAATATACTTGGAATATGTTTCTCTAGAAGCATCAGTGCCACTGAGAAGTACAACAAATATAGTAGCTAATCTCTGCAAAACTCTGGTCTGACCAACTGTGTAGGGTTGTGCTTGGAAGCAGGGAAAAACAGGGAGTGCATCATAGAATGGCCTGGGTAGAAAAGGACCTCAAAGATATCTAGTTTCAACCCCCCTGCTATGTGCAGGGTCGCCAACCACTAGACCAGGCTGCCAGAGCCACATCCAGCCTGGCCTTGAATGCCTCCAGGGATGGGGCATCCACAACCTGAGTAAGTAGGTAAGACACATAAGTAGTCTAAACTAAAACTCAAACACAATCTCATGACATCCACAATTACAGCTTAAAAAACAACACCAACTTAGTAAATGGTGAAATTCTGCCTATCCAAATGAAAGAACTGTCAGGGACAACCAAAGTGCTGGGAGGCCTACCTACAGGATGGGAGAGCACTTCCCTCCAACATTGCTTTGGCAGATAACCTCAGAGCAGCATTAATCTTCAGGTCAACATGGCACCTTGGGAGCATGAGTTTGCTACCATCGTGTCTGCTTCTGCCGATGGGGTTTTGACCTGTAGACAGCGGTCTTGATGACCAAAACCGAGTTATCTCATCTTTCTGAACTGAAGAGCGGGGCTTCAGGTGTCTGTCCTGTAGTCATGTTAACAGCATTTCCCAATACACTGTTTTGTTTCCAACAGTTTTTCATTTAAATTCATCCTTCCGTCTTTCACCTGGCTGCCTGCTGCCATCTGCCACTTCCACAGCAGCTTCCAAACTAACCACCTAGCTTCAAAAAATCAGAGACAAGTCTTGGATAATGCTGAAGTCCTACAAAGTTCATTAAAATTGACTGCTGGGTAGTGAAGTGAAACCTCAACGTGGTGTAAACAGAGCTGATCTGTAGGAGCCACTGGTTTGCCAGAATCATGCTTCTACTTTGAAAGACCCCCTGAGCTGCGCTGCCTCATGCCTAGCCTACAGCATGAGGATGGGTTGAGGCCTATGTGATTTCAAGAAAGTTCTGCAAGGAAAGAAAACAATTGCTGAGCATGGAGGAAAACAGGCTAAATTTGGAGGGGAAGGGAAAGGAAGGGACCTACGAAGATTGCGTCCAACTGCCTGATCGCTTCAGGGCTAACCATGAACACTGACAGGCACAGGGCATCAATATTATAGGCATGCAGACAGCTACTCAGCACTAGGAACCTATCTATCTGAACTATGCCACTTCCACAACACACGACTGTCCTTAAACTTCCAACTATACAAAACCAAGCAAATATACAAGAAAAAAAATCATTATTCAGAGAATGTGTTTGGAAAAGCCAAACACTGAATTATAAGCTGCTAGAAAACCCTTCCTCCCTTCCATACTGCATAAGACATTATACTGCAAATAAAATGTCACTAGTGAATAATTGTGAAGTTAAAATAAATTTGTAGTAATTAAAGGCAGAGTCAAGCAGTAAAAATTTTCTCCAGGGACATTTATTCATATATTACTTTGTTTAAACAGTGCAGAATATAGGCTAAAATGTATATAGTGATTATTAGCTGTAACCTGTAGATGACCAACTGATTGCTGATGAGTGATACTTGATCAAAATTAAACTCACTTATGAGCTCCATATGTAAATATGATAGTGTGTTTAAAACAAACAAACAAAAAAACCCAATACAATCATTTACAATTGGAGGAGTATAGCAAATGTTTATAAGTAAAAAAAAATCATGAAATTAACAGACATGCTATGCTTTTTTTTTCCTGTCCCTTGTAGCAGTCTTGTCACAAATGAGAAGTAGGTCCTGCATAAATGTAAAACAAAAGAACTAGCATTAAAAATAAAGTACTACTATCCCCTTTTATTAATGCCATTTTTAATTCCTTCATATACGACTAATATTCTGAACAAACAAAATATCGTCTTCATTGCCAAGGAAGCTCAGAGCCTGAAGTGGCCTTGCCCTGAATTACCAAGCTTTGTTCTACCTAAGGGGACTAAATATGAGAAATGTATTTGTATTTGGAAACTGGAGCGCTGAGTTTCTCCAGACCCCAGAGATTTTTATTCTTGTTTCATGCTGTGTTTGTTTCTCCCCCAGCTCCTTCTCCTTCTGAGCTTGCTCCTGGCTGATCTCGATAGCAGTGCTGTAAAACCAAGCAAGCTGATGAGAAGCACTGACTGAGTGTACTGGGTGCTGAGCTATGGCTCTCAGAGATAAGCGGGCAAGCCCCGTAAATGTCATTACAAGTCAGAGTGTCAAAAATGTTACAAATAAATTTCAAGGACGCATATTCTCCTATGGAGTTTTAAAGGGAGCAGCAGAGACATGGGGGAGATGAGGAAACAGCTGCAGCTATTGACAAAGGATGCCCACATCACCTAAGGAACAGCGGTGTGAGAAGAGGGAACATGCCTACAGCTGGAGCATGCAGTTCCTATTGGCCTCTTTCACAAAATCCCCTCTTTACATGTATGTTCACTTGTAGAAATAGTTGTAAACTTCCAACAAGCAGTTTTCCCTAAAAATTTCTGAAGATTATGAAGGGTATTTTGGGGTGCTTCTTTTCTCTTTCCTTCAGGATATTTCTGAATTTCTCCAATCATAAATTAAAAACAACCAACAACAAAAAAAACATAAAACCAACAGAAATATCATTCCCATATTCATAACTGTCCCTGCTCCCAACCCCATACACAATCCTGTACCCCCTATATATCCACAGATCTCTATAATAACAGTTCTGTCAAGATAGTTGGTATTCACCTTCGGACTCTTTTCTTTGCAGTACAGATTGGAACAACCTGACTAAGAGATAAAGGGGAAATAAGTCTCTCTATTCAAAATTTTACACCAGAATGAAAATTGAATCTTTGTGACCTATTCACGTATGCAAGTGAGACGAGAATCAGTTTCTAGTTCTTTAATGATCGTAAACTGTTGAACTGAATTACAGCACTAAAAGCAGCCCTGTGCGCAAGCACTGGACTATATTTAAAGGTTATTTTTCTTGTAGAGGGAAGAATGGAATAGAATATTAGACAACAGATGATAGAAGATAATTTATGAAATATTGAGAGTAAAGATGGGAGGAGAGCATACAATTTTATTTCATTCAGTCTTAGCTTTGTTTTAACCAGGCAAAAGTAATTTAGTAATAATTCCATTCAAATAGTAACTGTCTCCTATGCTTATCTCACGTTTGCTATGAAAAAAAGAAAAAGGATACTAAATGAATGTCGTTATTTTCCTGATGCTTTTGGCTCTTGATCAAAAATAAAGCTGATTTGTTCTGCCTGTGCTCTACGCTGACATTTTCCGTTGAAAGTTACACTGCAACATTCACTATTTGCACAGTTTCAGTTTGCTCTATTTGCTCCACTAAGCCATAATGCTTTGTCAGACTTTTAGGATACTTCTATGTAGCATAATTGGAAAGCAAACATTTGTTCAGATTCTTTGTTTGCTTGAAAATTTTGAAATAAAATAGGTTGTCCAAAACTGAAACCCAGGAATTTAGATTTTTTTTTTCCCAGTTACGTGAGGCAGCATTGTTTACAATTTAATCTATGAGCACAATACTCTTACCTCCCTACTGACAAAAGGAAAAAAAACAGGCTCCATCCTCAAGGCTTGGCAATGACAATAGGTGTAAGAAACAGAGGGTATACTCACAGAAAGTGTAAGAACAGATATGATTTTGAAGTGCTTCAAGAGGAGAGTACAGTAGAAGCAATGAAACAACACTGGGAGGTTCTGCAGCGTCACATTGCTCCTGCTTAATTTTGTGGTTTTCTTTGAAGTTTGAACAAAGCTTTTTTTCCTAATCCATCTATGTTCAGCTAGTATCTCTACTTCAAAGTTTATTAAAAAAAATCAAGGTTAAAAAATACAGATGAAAATCAAGAGATCATAGCTATACCAGACATAGTGTCCAAATTATTTTTCGGTCTCCAAAATTCTCCAGAAGTTGAACGACTGAGATTTCTCTTAACGTGCAATCCACTGCAAGGTACAAAAAATGCATCTTTGTGATCTCTTCTGCAACGTTTGATGGCAACTCAGAGGAGCAAGGAAATCATCACAGCTAGTGATAAGAGGGGCCATCCCTAATGCTTGGGTTGTATAAACATTTAGGGCATGCTACACTTCTGCTTTGTAATGACAGTACGCTAGCTGTAACGCTTTACAAGCAGCCCACACAATTCTTTAAGACTTAATGATTTTTTTCTTTTTTAATTTAAACATAGGAAAATGAGAAATTTAGAAGACAACAAGTAGATTGTTCTATTGTTTATTTTTTATTGTTTTCCAGTGGATCACACACTTCACACAGCTCTATGTTTAAATAAGTATGTTCCTTTTTTTGAACATGTGTATGTAGCTTCATCATTTGGCATTCAAAATACGCCAAACAGAAAGGGATGCTTTCACTTTGTTGTTTCTTGTGCAGTGGTAATAAATAAATAAATAAATAAATAAATAAATAAATAAATAAATAAATACAGGTTGCAGGCATTCCTGGTAAATACTTAGCAGTTCTGCTCAGTGCTTTGGAACAACAGCCCTGGCCTTGATCCCATGAGCCTTCACATATGTCACCCTTACTCTTGCAAGTAGTGCCACTGGAAACAGCAATAGGTCACCACGTACCATATATATACATATTAATTAGTGGGGCTGTTACACTGTATTAATTTTTTACCATTCATAACTCACTTCCTAAAAAGTTTGTGTATTTTACGTTTAGATAATATGTGGAACATTTAAATGCTGTGTGTCAAATAGCACCACAAAGTGCACAATCATTTTTATGTGTATGCAACATGCACTGAACTGCTGTGACATCTTTCAAGGTGGCTATTCCATATCATTTATCCATACCCAAAGTGGCAAAGCTGAGTGGAGACAGACTAAAGACTTCACAATTGGGGTTGTCTTTTTCTTTTTTAAAGAAACTGGCAAGGAAGTTTCTGAGACTGAGCAATCGATAATTTCTGTTGTTTCAGCATCAATCCTCAAAGAATGTGCTTTTATGGAATATGGCTCTAATTCTGAAATTTTCATATTTGCATCATAGCAATAAGCTGCCTTTCATGTTTGATCATGATGAGCAAGAAAGAAGCACTCTAAGGCTGCACTAGGTAGGTTCTCCATAGTGTTAGAGATCCCTTTTCAGGTCTAATTATGCCAGGGAAGGAACTACCTGAAAATATAAAATTAGTAGCAGTTTTTTGTTGTTTTGGTTTTAAATTATTTTGTCTCTGAATATGTTTTCTGTTAACCAGAACACTTTCTGCCAATACTTACAACAGAGAAAATAAACTTTTTGTAAAGCTTACTGGTTGTCAGTTACAAAACATGATTAAGAGGTGCAACGCTTGCATCAAACACAGCTGAACTAAATATTCATATATGGGGGCACAATCCCGCAGGCAACTGCACACCAGGATTAAATAGCACGTACTGATTCATGGCCCCTCAATCATCTACGTATGGTAAAGTATCCACAGATCTTTAGAAAACCAGAGCAGGCATGAAATCTGTCTTGTAAAATTTAAATAAAATAAGTGAAAGAATACAGAACAAAGAGTAATCTGGATGAGGTTTTTTTTTTCTCCCAAACATAAAAAAAATCTTAGAAAAGCCCGTTATTTTAAATATTTCAACGTGAAGTACTCAAGACACGCTTTGCATGGAACGAGACCAAAAATATGTGAGAAAAGCCAAATACAGTGATATTATTCAGGCTTGTGGAGGAGTTCATCAATAAGTAAGAGTCAGATACCTAATTCACAGGACAATGTTCATGGTAGTTGGGCATTTCATTGCTCAATTAAGTGTTCAGCCTAAGCATGTAGGTTTGGTTGCAGTATTCTTTAACGGTTTATACACAGCTTGTGACGCCCTGGACCTCACTTGGGGCTTTACTACTCAAGATGAAGACAAAACACCCAAATTAATCCCTCTAAATCATGTATGTGTTTAGCCATTGATTCCCTGCAGAATTTGTTCAGCAGTCACTAAAGTCAGCTTGGGCCTTTTCTGTTTAAGCCAACAAACCTTGAATCGGGCATGCTGTCAAAAATGATGTTACCATGAACTTTTAAAGAACAGGTACACAACCTGAAGCACCCCAATGAAAATGGATCATTAAAATAAATAAATAAATAAATAAATAAATAAATAAAAGGATAACACTTTGTAAGGAGTTACAATCAAAAAGAGCAATGGTAATACTATTTCTGACTGGCTAAACATAACACACAGTTTTTACAGCTATTTTCAACGTGGTAATTCTGCTGCCAGAGATTTTTTACAGATGAACTGAATTTAAAAAGTCTCTTACTGAGAGTCAAATTTTTATTCATTGAGTTCTTCAGTGTATTTCAGAGCAGCAAACATATTTCACAGCAATACTAACAGACTGAAGTAGGTATTGAGTTGAAGTAGACGTCCCCTGCTGTACTCTCAGAACCACACAAAAGAAACTGCAACTCTTGTAGAGAATTAACTTCAGATTTGACCTACAGAGGCAAGTTTCTATAGGGTGATGTTAAGTAATTCACTCCGGGTCCATTAATCCCTATGCCTCTTGCAAACAAGGCAGTCAAATTGCAAAGGTGCTTAGTGAAATCACCTATTGTACATCAGACGCTTAATTGAGAATCCTGTGTTCATTCTCTGCCAAATTCCCAGACATGAAAAACTCATGTTTTACCTCCCTGCAGACCCCCCCAACCTTTTTTTTTTCTTATTGGTCATCTGCAACAGACTGCAGGCTGCCAATAAAAATAAGAGGTTTACAAAACTTATTTTATACATTAAATGCTAGCCTGGGGGTCTTTGTTTCTTGGGTCTTTTCCATGATATGAAAAAAACAGCAGCACACAATACCATTTTACATAATGACAGTCCTGTATCTCTTAAGCGCTCATTCTGCTAAAGGGCAAATTCTTGCTCCCATTTAAATCAACAGCAAAATTATCTTGTGCAGGACTGGGGCCTTTAACAGGGCTTTTATATACTTAGTTTTCAAATATGTTTGCTACGCTAGTTTCTATTCTTTCCTCTCCCTCTGATTTGTAATTTTATGAAATTGACTGAGCAAAATACAAATCTGCCCTGAAATACTTACGTAGTATTTAAACATTAGAAGTAGACTTTCCAATATTTAATTTCTATGTCACCAAAATAAGCAATCAAATAGCGGGATAGAATTTTCAGTGAGATTGACAGTACTGAGACCATAAACCTTCATGTTCTCCAGAATAAGAAATCAATAAAAATCTAACAGGCTCACCAAGTATCCATCCTGGAAACATCTTGAAACTGACTAGAATCATGAATTTCAGAGACATGCCAAATATCCTCTTCTTGCATAAAGTTTTAAAACAAAAAATGCATTAGGCTATTCAAAAGGAAAAGAATTCATAAGACATAATTTCTGCTTTTTAACATAGATACTCCTCATTTCATGGTCTATGACCTGAAATAAAACAAGTGGATATAGTAAAAAGTCATCCCATAAATTCAAATTCCAACCAAAACAGTATTGGGTGAATTGGAATCATTAGCAGGACTCAACATATTTTCCAACTCTTGTCATCATAACCTCACAGGCTACTAGTTCAAATGAATTAAATAAAAAACAGATGCACTACCATAACTTGGTGACAGATTTTTTTTGCACCTCATAGTCATTCTTTTTCTTTCAAGACCAATATAAGCATTATGCTTGCAATGCATTTAGATAAAACTTATATACACATTTGAGATATTTCCCCAGCAAGGATCAACACGCAGTGGTGTCGTTAGGTAAGCCAGTTGAAGTAAAATGGACTATTCTCACAAAGAAAAAATCTCTTTGTAGGTAGAAAGCTGATGTTGTTTTCATTTCCGCCTATGTCTGCATATAACATAGATCACCTAGGGAGGCAAAAATTTGTATTAGATAGGAGAGGGCTCTAGTATTTATACGCAGAATTCCCTGAACAAAAGGCTGTGAACATTTGCTGTATATTCAATAAATTTTTGATATTTAGGTCACACAGGAATCATTTGACTTGCAGGGGCCACCTGAGCAGCATTTGACCCTTCCTGTGAACCTACTGAAGGCTTATTATGCAGCTGACAATCAACAAATAATATAGCACATGTTCAGGGAGGCCAGCATGTCCTGATAGCATCAGAATTTCTGTGCTTGGGTAAAGAGCAGTATGCACATGCCTGGGTGGTGATAGCTGGAAATCCCAAAGATGCTTAGGACTTCAGATGAAAGCAGACAAATCAGAAGCATACGATCCATTAGAGATACCATCTGGAAACTTTGGGCACTCTTTCGTAGTCTTTAAAATTTCCTTGGACAACCCTTCTAGCCAGAAGGAGAGTACTTGCCCTAGAAAGCATGTGTTTATGGAAGTTATATATTACAAACTTGCCAGGGACGAGAACATGAAATATATGTACTAATAATATATATGTACCTCACTGAACTTAGCTTTAGCCAGAGTCAGGAAACCACAGTAGGTTTCCTGATCCCATCTCTCGCATGAACTCCACTTAAGCACAATAAACAGCTAAAAGAGAACATCCTTGGTGATCTGATGCAGAGTTGCCACAGAAAAGTTGTGCTGTTAGTATACAAGCTAAACTTTGTCAAAAAGTTGGGTAAAAACTAGCACTACAGCCTACTAATCATTAAGAAATTCCACATAAAACAGCGAGGTCTTATTTTCCAGGAAAGGATAAATGCTTTTCGCTGCCATCAGCTGTCTACAAGAATGTCAGAAAGTAGTCCATTCTAACTAAGCAGCAGAAAGTAGCATAGTAGCATTTTGGATGGAAATACTTGTAGAAACTAAACTCCCATGCTTCTCAGAAGGAGAAGTTAATTATAATAGTGGTTGGTTTTAATGAAGCAAAATAAACTAAATATCTGAACAAATCAGAAACACAAGTTTTTCCATGTTGCTTATTGTTTGGATAATTTCAATTCCTAGGATTGCTCCCCACAGGCTGTTAAAGAAACCTGTACGCTTCTGGATGTAGAAGCCTGCTGCTTCTACAGAAACCCCTCTAAGAGTACTGCTCTTTTGAGATTTATTGCTTGATTATGGTTCCAAAGCTATCAAAAATTAGTGGTTGAAAATCAACCTTTTCCCAAGGCATCAGCACATAAGCTACTGCCATTTCTTGATTGTTTTTAAAACCTTGGCAATCAACAATCTCTCTCTTTTTCCTTGTCCACAGGTGGCGTGTTGAGTTTCATGGGACTTGGTAGCTTCTCTTACAGTCCCTTCTGTGGTTAAACTGCACACTATGCTGGGGTTTCCAAATCAGATATGCCATGCCCCTAATGGAAAAGCCTTTGAGCAACTCAACTCTTCCACACTGTGCGGTTCACAGACAATGGAAGGCTCTCACTGCTCTGAGTCTTGAATACACTTGTGGGGTGAGTTGCTAGTATGGCTTCCTGAAGATTGTAGGACAAAACTGGCCAGAGAAGTCACATTCTTCAGTAAAGAAAATCCTCTCTTATATGAACTAATGAAGCACTGCAGTGTTACTGAAGCTGTGGAAAAAAAAAGAACAATGCAAAATCTTTCCTTCTTTCTTTTCCAATTATTATTTACTTGCAGCGCAGACAGATACCATTCACTAATCAGAGTGGTAATTCATGCAATAGCCTAAAAAGCTGCTAGCTCAACACAGAAGTTTTTTCGTCAAACTCTTGTGATAAGCTTAGGCAACTTCTCAGCCTGGGATTTAGCTGTGGGATTTGCAAAAATCACAGAAAGCTGATTTAAATATACGTGTTCACAGAATTTGTTTCATTAGTGCTCTTGCTAAGTTATAGCTGATTGAAGATGAAGGTATCCCAAAGTGACTAGCAGTATCCCAAAAATCCAGCAGCAATAACTGGGCCAGAATAGCCCACACTTTGACCATTACTCTTCAGTAGTGTGTCCTTCTTCGTGAGCTTCAAATGTAAGCAGTTCGTATCACATGCAAAGGCGAGCTACGGACGTGAGAAAAAGATGTCATGTTGCAAAGATATTACAATGATCAAAAGTGGAGCGACTGCAAATCCCAAAACAGGCTGTAAGAACAAAAGGACACTTTAATGCGTGGAAATAATTTCTCATATATTATTCTCCTCACATAATAAAGAGGAAGTATCTTTTTTCCCTTTTGCTATTCTCTTCTATATTCGATTGAAACATTTCCTTCTGGTCCTTGCTGCCAAATCTCAGCACTGAAGGAAATACCAGCTCATGACCACTAGTGTGTAAATTAGCTGAACCTCATCTAAGAAGTCTATAGATTCATTGTGCCAAAAATAAATAAATAAAAAGTCTCTTAATGTACAATTACTTTGAAAAACACAAAGGAGTAAATAAGACAGCATATGGCGAGGAGCCTCTGCAAGTGTCTTAGCTTCATGCAGGCCAAAAATAACCACTGTCCTACTGAATATTACCTTATTCTGGGCTGGGACTGTAATTGGTTTCTTTGGTCCTGTTCTTAATAAACTGGGAAAAGAACAAAACTGACCTGAAGACCCCTGTTTTCTAAAGACCAAACATCCTGTCTCTTGGACAACCTTGTAGGAGGACAAATACGTCCAAGGACTTCTTTCCTGTTAAAACTGTTCCACTATTGTGTGCATGGGTAGTGCACAGGCCAAAGCAGTCAGGACATCAGGCTGGATCTAGAGGATGGTAGAACCCAGTGCCTTTGGCTGGCTGAACAGAAAAGGCTTCACTCACAGAACTAGGAACAAACTGTATTATTGTGGTTTACTGAGAAAAAGAGTCAGAGAAAGACTTGTTTTCACAGAATCACAGAATGGCCTGGGTTGAAAAGAACCTCAAAGATCATCTAGTTTCAACCCCACCACTGTGGGCAGGGTCACCCACCACTAGACCAGGCTGCCCAGAGCCACATCCAGCCTGGCCTCTCAGTTTAAAACCATTTCCCCTTGTCCTATCACTGTCAACCCATGTAAACAGTCATTCCCCCTTCTGTTAATACTCTCCCTTCAAGTACTGGAAGGCCACAATGAGGTCTCCCCACAGCCTTCTCTTCTCCAAGCTAAACAAGCCCAGTTCCCTCAACCTTTCATCACAGCAGAGGTGCTCCAGTGCTCTGATCATCTTAGTGGCCCTCCTCTGGACCTGCTCCAAGAGCTCCACGTCCTTCCTGTACTGGGGGCCCCAGGCCTGGATGCAGTACTCCAGATGGGGCCACACAAGAGCTGAGTATCTTGTGGATGAGGTCAATCACCTCACTCTCCCTGTTATAGTTTTCTGCTATCCCCAGTGAATTAAAGAAAGTGCAGTGAAGAAAGAACAAGAAAATCCCACTCCAAATGCCCTCTAACTTTCTCCTGAGAGACACTGCTCTTTTGCACAAGGAGGTATAATTTCGAAGACACTTATGCTGAGACAAAAAAGTCAGATTCTCTAATCCTTAAATCACTGGCTTAAAGAAAGGTGACATGACTAGAATTTATCTTCAGGCTATTTTTTCCTCATCCCAAGTCTGTTTTTCAGGTTTATGCAAAAGGCGGAATAGCTTTAAGATCAGAACCCCATTTACAATGAACTTGCAGTCACTAAAAACATCACCCAACTCTATTGATTAACTGGTAGGAGAAAGACTGTAAGATCCTTCCAACAAGTTCAGGATTATTCCAGGATTTTCTCAGTGCTGCAGAACTTACATCAGCCAATTAACCTGACCAGATAAGCCAAAATCAAAGTCATCATCCAGTAATGCTAAAAAAAGTCGCAGTGGAGTTGTTAAGCAACTGCTGCACTGGGTTTTTTTTCCTATGGCATTAAGACAGAGGCACCCTACTGCCTTCAGCAGCGTAGAAGGTATTACATATGAAAACCAGGATAACTGTAAAGCCTATTGTGAGCTAAAACAACATGGCAGCAAATGAATTCAGCCTCTCACTAAGACTGCCAGCACTTTGTCATTTGGCAAACCTCTGAGAAGACATGAATATTTGTTTTTCTAAATCTCAGACAGCTCTGGGTTTGCAAAGCTACATAAACAAATGAATTACATGAAATCCGTGACTGACCTACAAATCCTGCCCTGCCTATTTCTTTTTTCACTTCCCCTTCTGGCAGTTCAAATTCAGGAGACATCAGCCTGTTGCTACAGCAGATTTATGTGGCTGGAATACTTACCTTGAGGCCAAACTTTAGAGCTCTAGTAACTTTTTTTTTTTTTTTTTTCCTCTGAACAGAAGCACAGCAGCGATTCACACCTACCTCTGAAATTTTTTAAAAAATTCTTTCCATATCAAATATGTGCTGTGAACTCTGCTGTTGAACGCGACAGGCTCTAATCTCATCATTTGATCTCCAAACTTTTCTTTCTTTCGCGAACAATGTATTTCATCAAAAGCCTTAAAATTTGATTAGCTTTTCCTCCCCTTTTTCAATTAGTTCTGCTGGCACTGCTGTCAGCTGCTGCTCCTGCAACTTTGGCACTAACTGTTATGCATTAAGGAATACAAAAAACAACAAATGAGAAGATAATGTGAGGAACTTTGTTTGAAGATAATCTGAAGGACTTTGTTGGCTTCATCTGATCAGCTGTCCCTGAGCTGAAGAGTCAGGTTAACACCTTTAGGAATGAGTAATGATAATATTTATTGGCTATCCAGTACGGGATCCATCATACTGGATACTCATATTGGAAACATAATCCCGGGAACTGCTCTTCCTATATAAAGGACAGAAACAGAGCTGTCAAACTAAAGTATGCTTTAAGCTGTAACATTTCATATAAACTTAATTAGAGTGGGCATACTAAGGCTTATTAAACATAAACATTAAAAGGCTCAGATTCGCCCCCTATGCAAATTCCTTTCCCGTGAGTTTAGAAGTTAATTTAAGGTTCCTTTTAACAAAAATTAAAACCTATTTTCTGATGAGACATGGTGACACCTGTTTTAGTTTTACAGTTTAATAACCAAGAAAATGGACGCAGAAGTCATTTCATCATACAATATCTGCTTGTTTGATTTTGAACATCCCAAGCAAAGACAGTGTTGGTATATTCAGCAAATATTCCTCTTGGAAGTTTTATAGATGTTTGAGTTGCACGGCATATCTCCATGTGCCAGCCTCAGTCCTGACAGCTCCAAGAGAATTCATCGGGCAAGAGGCCAACCTGCCATTGCTTTCACCTTGATGGACATAATTTAAGTTACCATCAAGCTGGTGGCTAGGCTGTACCTCCTGCAGACTCCTTTGGTGGACTCTCCTTCCTTACTGTCCTCTTCACATTGGAGCATGGTGGAAAAATTTTCCAACACAACCTATCCAAGGTTTCTCATCCTGTCCTCCCCTTTCCTTCCCAGTAGGCTTTCCAGCATGGCTTGGATTACCCTTAAGTTCTTGTGGTTTCATGTTTCAGATTCCGGCCCGCTCATTTGTCATTCTGATCCTGTTTCTTCTCTCTCTTCTCTTAGAATGACAGAACACAGGATCACCTCTCTGGATAAGATTATATTAATGCTTCACTGTCGAATTGCCAATAATGAGTCTCTGCCAAACGTATATTCCAAAATTCCCCAAGCAGCAATTTAATTACATTATTTTGGATACAGCAACATAGCAGCTGCATTCATTTGATGAGGGTTCATTATGGTGTATGGTGAAAACAATGGCAAATTACCTCTGATGTGCTTCGGAATTTGCTTTTTTTTTTAGTTTAGAATAGCCCTGTTTTAGTGAGCATAATTCTCAAGCCCATTTGATCTCTGTGAGAAAGTGGAAAGGATGTGACAGGAATTTAAAAAAATCAGTCACATCTACACCTGTTGCAGTTCAGCTTTTGACGTCCCGGTGGTTTATGGTTAAAGGGGAATTACCAGAGAGTTCCATCTCACCACATTTTAAGGACTAATTCAAAAGTTGTGCGTATAAACAAAAATAAACACAAGGGCTGCTCCAAAAGTAATGTGTCCTATTTTGTTATGCTGGCCCATGACACCAGAGGCAGATGTAGGTGGTATAGCAGCAGAGTCTGAACCTTCCCACCGATATCTCGTTACATGCTGTTGCCAGGTGACAGATGGCAGCAGAGGGACAAAACGACACAATGGTGTCTGACATGGAAGTGCGTATGAAGAAGCAAAGGTGTGGAATTGTATTTCTCCATGAGGAAAAACTGGCACCTATTGTCACTTGCTGAACGTTTCTGCAGACCAGACAGTGGATGTGGGCACAGTGAGGCAGTGGATGGTCTGTTTCACCAGTGGTGACAGCAACACTACCACCTCCGCTGGTGTAGGTTTTTATGAGTCTAATATGCAGGCTCTTGTTCATTGCTGGTCAAAATGCACTGCTAATGGCGATGACTGTGTTGAAAAATAGTAGTGTTTTGTAGCTGAGAATTTGTTCCATCAAACAGTGTTATTGAGCTCTTTATATCTGTTGTGGTTTCCATGGAAATAAACAGGAAGCATTACTTTCCAAGCAACCTGCACACATAAATAACAAATCACCTCTGTTACTGCTTCCATACGCAAACTTTGAGCCACATTTGTAAAATACTTTTTCAGTTTTTTGACACTGTCTTGAGAACCTACGGTAAGTTCTACAAGTGTACAAGGGAGTAACAAGAAACCTAATCATAGGACAAAAATCGTAGCACAGCAGCGAAACCTCCAAAGACCAAATATGTTCTTCTACTGCTACTCCTGTATAAAAGCAGTGCTACAAAAGCCACTGCCTCACAACTAAATTAGAAGCTTTTGCCAGAGGACTAACATCCTGTGAGGCACATAATTTCTGCAGTTTATTTTGCTTTCTTAATCAATACCGTTGTTTTTATTGGCAAGAACAATTTTTGGTTACAAGGGAAAAGAAAGCTCTGTCTTTCTTCAAATTCTGAAAGTTTGACTCAAGCTCTAGAATCGCATCTGTACAACTTTACAGTAGTCTGTGGTAATAAAGAAGATGACCCCTCACAAAGCTGGACATAGAGAAGTTGCTATATTCCATTTCATACACAGTTAAGGGCTGCATGTGCAATTGCTCCTCCTTACTTTGAATATTACTTGAAGTCATAACATGACTAAGATTAAAAAAGACCTCCAAAGATCATCTAGTCCAGCCATCAACCCATCACACCATGCCCACTAACCATGTCCCTCAGTGCCACATCCACATGGTTATTGAACACCTTCAGGGATGATGACTCCACCACCTTCCTGTGCAACCTGTGCCACTGCACTGCCACTCTTTCTGAGAAGAAAGTTTACCTAATATTCCACCTGGAGTCCATTCAATTACTTTCACCCCTGTCCTTCTCTGGAAGATTCTCATCTTTACTTTGTGCCAGAAACGGAGTACATCTGACTGAGTCATTTCAACATGATAAACTTCCAGAAAATTATTTACTAACTATGTGGAGTGGTTTTGTACCAACCTCAAGAGCTAGCATGGCTCAGGGCACACAGGACAAGCACGGCACTGATGCTCAAGAGGAGACAGGGATGCACCAAGACAAGAGTTAAAAAAAACAAAACAGTGGACCCACAGACACCGAACATAAACTGATTTGGCTGCTTGGAACTTGTATTTTAGTCACCTGACTTGTGCCTGTGCTATCAGCAAATAGTGCATCAGCCTTCCTAGAGAATGCTTGTGTGGTCAGTGAGGATGGCTGGGTAACTAAGGAGGGAGAAGCTGAAGCAGACTGAGTGGTCCCATTTTACACATCCCTGCATCACAGCATGGTGAGGGATACTTACTGAAGCAATCTGGGATTCTGCAAGTGTGCTTGAGGACATAATTTGGTCTATATCACAAACGTAATAGAAAGCAAAAGTAGGAACAGCACAGAGCATTTAAGAGTGAACAGGAGGCCCTTTACTCACACTGCCAAACTCCTACTGCTCCGCAGTACTAAAAATCAGTATACGAATTCTGAATTTTAAACAAAAATACTCAAATTACATATATTTGGGAACAAAAACAAAACAACAACAACAACAACAAAAAACACAGAGCTTCAGAAAACTTTTCTTTTACCCAGCATATACTGTTTAAAATGGCCCCCCATGACTAAGTGCTTCGCTGCACTTCAGGGTTTCTGAGACACTTTCTCTGTGATTTTTTTCAGAGAAATAATGACTCAGAGCTCTGACAGAGGCAGCTTCCAGGATCGGATATTTACCTGACCTTGCAGACCTCCTCAGGAAGGAAACAAGTTTCTCCAAGGAAAACACGTGACAGCAGATTTGCGGCCTGTTCTGCAAACAGGAGTCATTCAACAAGAAACTCCTGTCTTGAACTTCACTGTGAATCGGGGTTCTTACCATGCTTACCAGAGGATGTTGTTGGAAATAAATAAATAAATAAAATCTAAAAGTAAAGATCTTTCCCTTTTCTTTTGTTTTCTTCCTTAGAGTGACAGTTTCATTCCTGGCTACAAACACAGTCCTTACAAAATCAGCTGTCCCACATCTAAATTCTGACAATTCGTTACCTGCAAGCCAACAATTTACTTGCACCCCTATACTGCAAACACTCAGCTTTGCAAACAATAGAAGTAACGATTAGACCAAGTTTCCCAAGTTACTGAAATGTTTTGATACTGCGCATGTTAAAATTGAAAACCTTCACTGACTTCAGCAGTGCTGAAATGAAGCACTTAAGAAATCTAAAGGCAGATCTCCAAATTGGTCTTGTTACTTGCATTTGTTTGTCTTTTAATTAGTAGTGACTTATTTGACAGAAAAAAATTACATTGCTTTCAAAGGAGAAATTGCAAATTGATTTAGAGAGTGCAAGAGCACATTTAAAACTGCTGAAAATTCAGACTTCATTTGAAGTTTTTTCAGGTGTTTAGAAATGTTTTAGTAGCTTATCACAGTTATATTCTTCCTTTTTTTGTTGTTGGTTTTTCATAGCGTCTTTCAACAAGACATTGAAAGAAAATTATTAATCTAAAGATATAGTATTACTCAGTATTCATTACATGTTCAGACAAAGATTCTTCCTTCGTGTCAATACTAACAAAGCTGAGTGTAATCAAGTAAATTAAAGAAAGAAAAAGTTTCCTCTGATTGTGTTTCTTATCCAAAAAAAAAACAAAAAACCCACCAAAAAACGAACACCCTAAAATAGCTCATAACATCCTGCCTACGTAAGAATTTCAGTATATCAGAATTTTAGGAGAGTCAGACAACGTATTGCCCAAGACCTTCTGAAAAGAAAGCTAATTCAGCACAATGAATGACAGCATAAAACAAAACAAAACAAAGACACACAAAGGCATCATGGTTGCTGCTCTAATTGGTGGATTTGAGTGGAAAGGTCACTTTTTCCTCTAGAGCGATCAGAAGAAATGCCCAAAAGAGGGTGAAAACATTATTATACTTCCAATATAATGCTCCCTTCCCCCAAAGCTACAGCATATTTTTAAAGCTGAAAGGTATATTCAAATGCAGTGGAGAGAACAATGTCTGCCCTTACTAAAGCACATGAAAGAAAAGATTGCATCACCATAGAAGTTCACCCAAAGTTTGCATAACCTCAGCAGGCATCTTGAGCTGTTCCTTATACTCAGCAGACACCTACAACCACTTGGGATGAAAAAGCGCCTCAGTGCAGGAGCTCCCTCACACGGCAGAGTTTTCCATTCACAGATTAACCCCCCCATGCAGCACTTCACCACAGAAAGGGAAATGCAGCTGAGGTGAAGACCACCCTGTGGGGAAGGAGAGCGCCAGCACTGGTAAGGCCATTCTGGAGCACCTCTGCCCCAGCAGCCCTGCACGCCAGGGAAGCTGAAACCTTAGAAAAGGCCATACAGCAACCAGGAGAGCCACGGCTACTGGAAAAACACAGGGGCTTTTTCCCTCAAGCATTGCCCTCTGCCAATCTTATGTACATCTGCACATACATTTTTCCCATTTAACAGTTTAGAGAGTGTGGTCAAGTTTCATATATTGGAACATGTTCTTGGCTTGACTAATTTTTTTTTTTAAATTGATGAGGTCAGTCAAATATGATTTGCATCATTTTAAAAGTTCCCTCTATTATTCCTTTGAAGGGATTTCTTGCATCTATGTGCTTAAAGACTTCAGGCCATGAATATAATATTTTCAATATCTATTCAGTTGAACTGTCATGTAAAACACTGACCATTATCTTTCCTTACCTTTTAGTAACTTACTAATAAGATAAATATTGCTTGGATTCAGTTTGAAGAGATGCATATTCTCCATATGCTGGCTTAATCTATAGATGAAGTTTGCACACACTGTGATTAGCCACAGCCTGCCAACTCTGCGTAATGTCTCTATCACAGCTGTTGTAACAGCTGCTTGTCTTCAATCTCCTGTAAAATCTGGCTGTGCCACTGTAAATAAGAGAATGTGGGCACACAGCCTCAAACTTCAACATCACTTCTGTAGAACAAAGTGGTGCATTTCCTACCAGGGTCCAGCACCGCTCCCCAAAGCAAAGGAACGTTAATCCATGTAACCAGTATAGCTATACAGGTTCTTCTCTTTTACTGTGCTTCTCTAGTAGTTAATGAAAGATTATGCTGTTTATTCTTAAACATCATCTACTAGATAGGCTCAGGGAAGGAAAACTTCTCTGACATTCAAACTCA
Source organism: Alectoris magna (assembly GCA_030625065.1). Taxonomy (NCBI): domain Eukaryota; kingdom Metazoa; phylum Chordata; class Aves; order Galliformes; family Phasianidae; genus Alectoris; species Alectoris magna. Next base: position 72,202,710 of record CM060560.1, read on the forward strand.
TTATGAGCTTGAATTGACATTATTATTGCCAATGTGAAATCTCACTATCAGCTGCACAGGTAAAATGGGAGACTTTGACTAAAAAAAAGTTTTGTTTCCACATACGCTTGTGGATAATTTTAAGGAAAAGAGAAAAACATACAAACAATCCCATCTTGCTGTTAGCCCTGAGATCCAGGAGCTCCAGCCCACTCCTGCTCCCCCCTCCTCACTCTGCCATACAGTATATTGCTGTTCCTATCTTCGTCTGTCCTGATATTAACTGTGATGCTCCATCACCAATAACTGATGAGATACAGTATGTAACAGAGTAAGAAATGATTAACTCAGCGCTGAAAAGCAATTGTGTTCAAAACGCCCCTTTGCACTGTTTAGCATTTTAAGAAGAGACAACATGTTTTATTCCTGTTTCAATTTATATGAGCTGATGTACGTCACATTAAAGATTTTTTTGTTGTTGCTGTACTACTTTTCTAGTTTTGCCTTATTTAGAGCCTTAACAAAATGCAATATCAAAATCTTGACTTCACTAACTACTAACAGCTGAAAAACTAATGTAATAAAAGAGAAAATACTCCAGACCAAGCCTAGAATATAGTTATTTTGTAATGTCTCGCATTTTAGTTCTTTTTTCACATTTAGGGAGAGTAATGTTTTGTACTGTACTAACTGCGTACTAGCATCGGTTTGGACATCACAACTGAATAATCAGAATATATGCAATTTATGACTAGGCTCGGACAGAAGGCAGTGCAAGCAGTTACACTGGGACCTGTTTTCCTAAACGATGTGCATGAGGATCCAGACTTTTCAGCACAGTGTATTTCATACCAGAATCATTACAAGAAATCAAGTAGTAGTGCCTCCTTTCATTAGTGAAACTAGATGATATTCATTCAAAATTTGTTTCTTATCTTACCTCATTTTTTGTCATCTTCCCATTACATGATGCCAACAGATAGCCTGAATATTACTGCAACCATATAAAGTGTCTAAGTACCCATCATGCTTGCTTTGTATTTTGTTTTAAGCGAAACTGAAAGAATGCTCCTTCAAGCAGCGATTACATCTCCTCATGTATTTGTACAAGTTCTTACATTCTGGACTTAACTTTGAATGGAGCCTTTGTGAACTGCTATGTTAAAAATAGATAAAACCATTTCTGTACTTTACAGACATGGTTGGCCAACGAATCAACCAACCAACCCCCACCTTGCTTTCAGGTAACCTTATGCAATTGTGAACATATATCCATAAGAACCCACAAATAACCCTGCAAATTTGGAAGTGCAGCTGTGTCACAGTCTGAGGATGGGCAGTGGAATCCTTCTACAGAGCCACAATCCTGACTACGGACGTTTCTCATCCCTTCTCCTTTCCCTTCCAGTTTCTTGGAAGAAAAAAGCATATGCAAAAACATACAGGTGTTAGCAAGTGGTAAAAAATTCCCTAGATTTTTCAGTGCAACCCTAGTTACGACAAAGTCTCCTACCTTGGCAACTGGGGCAGATGAAACTGGTCTGTAAACTCTGATGGAAGGGGCTCATATGATACAGAGACAATGCAGAGCTCCAGTCTTTGTATAAATTTGTCTGAGTCATTGGAAAAGCCCTCCATATGCATCCCTTCCCCAGTCATAACTCGGATTTTGCACAGGACCAACACCTGTTCTCCAACAAAGAAGAAATTCTTAAAAGAAATGCAACTTCTATTTCAATCTGCAGAAACTGAAGAAGGAAAGTCTATTGTAAAAAGTAACCCTGCTGGCACCATAAGACACACAACCGAGGAAGTCAATGGTACATTACTTATTGCCTATCCATCATGTTCTTAGTGTTCTTACTGACAGGTATGAAGACAATGTGCTTACAGTTCAGCGTTTGTACTTAGGCAAGAATTGTCTAAGTAAGCATTTTTACAGAAGGTCCAGAAACAGCTCAGAATCACAACACTAAGATAAAATCATCTGCTATTCCATTTCCTTTGCACCTTCATTTTTCACTGACTTCAGATACCTGAATAAACAGAACGTTCTCATTTGAGAGAGGGCATTATAAAGGAGAGGTGAGAACTGTGAAGGGCAGAAGTCCCATCACGTCTCCACTGTGGGTGCTCACCCTCAGAGTTGACAACTCCTTCCCAGTCCAGCCAAAGAAAAGGTGTCCTGGGTGAAGGGAAGCAAAGGGGACAGGAGGTTGGATGGCAGGTTTTGGGGAGAAGTAAAAACAAATGGGAGAGAGAGGGAATACAGAGTCTTAATGCCCATATCAGCCTCTGAGCCAAAAGTTGCTTTAGCAACCCAACAGCTTGTGACCTTCTGGAGGAGCTTCTCTGTTCCTAGACTGTTCAAGCTTACTAAATGAGGTGCTATACCTGACTAGTTCAGAGCCACTATGTATACATCTACAGCACTGGGAACACGTAAGAGTGCTACCATTTTGCTGGGAAAGTTTATGTGTTGCTGAAAAAGAGAGGACCAAAGAAAATTGTCACAGATGTATGCTTGTAAAATCTGAATTGAAAAGCAGTGTATTGGGATCACTGCTAGATTTGTGTTTTAAAATCAGAGGATACAGAAAAAAATATAATTGGTAATGAAAATTTTTTAACATAAAATGAAGAACTGAAACGCTTTAATCGTGCTACTATGGTTGTGTCATCATAGGGCAGAATTCACATAACTTGTTTTTTTGTAGAGTAATCTAACAAGTTAAATTAAAGCGTGAGAGAAACCTGAATGCTGAGTGTTCTGTAATGCTTGTTTGGGAGATATTTACAGCCAGTTTGTTTTTTGCTTTAGTTTAGTTTTTGGTTTGTTTGTTTCCCATTTCAAGCATACCAGAATTCACCTTCACCTTTGTTTGAAAATCCATTTGCTGTCACATTCATTTAAAAAAATATTTGCATTAAAATAAGATTATACCTTAAGTTCAGAATACGCACATCTAACATACATATTCATACACACACCTCTCAGTGCCTCCACTGCAAGCTTTCATCTACTGACTATGTCAAGTTCTCTCAGCCACACTCCTCCAGTCAGTTTTATAATTCCCCAAGAAAACACCAAAAGAACTGATTTTCTCAATCAATGTATCAATTTTTTGAAAGTATGCTGTTTTTCTAAAAAAAAATAAGCATTTCTGCCTTTGAAAGGTCACTTCGTACCTTTTCCTGCTACCTACTCTACCTCTGCCTCTTTGTTAGGCAGGCACTACATGTATTACAAAAAGGGTCAACCTGTGTCAAACTCTTAAGTGTTCTAAGAGAGTTGGTTATTTGCCCTTACCCTCCTCTATTTGCTTCATTTCCATTTTTATTGGTTTACTGCTTGTTGTTTAAACACAGAGTCTCATCCTGAAGAAGCACTTGTCATTCATTATATTCTATCACCACCTATCAATCATTTTATTATCTAAAAATGTATAAGCAATGAAGGGACAAACAGCAGATTGTTACAATAAGCAAATTATGAGCTGGAATAGGGACTCAAAGTCCATCAACTCAACATTTTGGGTCAGATGCATGGAAAAGTACGAAGATTACAGAATCATACAGTGGCCTGGGTTGAAAAGGACCACGATGATCATCTATTTTCAACCCCCTTGCTATGTGCAGAGTCGCCAACCACTGGACCAGGCTGCCCAGAGCCACATCTATCCTGGCCTTGAGTGCCTTCAGGGACGTGGCATCCACAACCTCCTTGGGCAACCTGTTCCAGTGTGTCATCACCCTCTGAATGAAAAACTTCCTCCTAATATCTAACCTAAACCTTCTCTGTCTTAGTTTAAAAACATTCCTCCTTGTCCTATCACTATCCACCTCATAAACAGAAAATACATTTTACTTAATGCCTAGACTGGCTTCCCTGGGAAGCAGAACCATGAGGATGAAGTCCTATTTATGATTAACAGAACCACAACATGCAGTCCTATTTATGATCATATTTAATTATCATCTTCCTGTATAGGTTATGCCTTCAACACTATCGTTTCCCCTAAAAACTGAAGGAAATACTTAGTATACAGACAACATCCATGAAAGAATGGCCAACTTGTAGATTTGTGAAAGTAAATTATAAGAAATGAAAACTTATATTATATAAAAGATTTTCAGTAAATAAAAACTATTGTTGGGTAATAGTTCATAATCCACAGGCATAAATATATCAAACTAGGCTACAGCAGTAGTAATGTTGTTATGAGCATACTGACATTTTATATTCTTTTAAATTTCACAGAAGACATATCGGATTTGGCAAACACAGTGATCTGAGAAAACATGAGAATAAAAAGAGTATGATCTAAAGTCTGCCTTAATATTTACAAATTAATAAGTGTTAATGGAATACCTGTGTAATGAAGTAGTTCAGTACATCTATTCTCTTCCGTGCAACAAGTTAATGTTTTTGAGTCTTTGTAAGTACTGAAAAAGATATAGTTAACTCTCTGTGCTTCATGTAAAATTACTTAATATTCTATACTAATATAAATGACCATTCCTCATTTCATATACACTGAAATACTTCTTAAGCAGTATCTAATCTAATAGTAATCTAATAATAATCTAGCAATAATGCAAGTCCAGGGCTGCCATATTTCAGATACAGAAGTTTAAATAATTGAAATGTAGCTAATACACATGTAATCAAATATATTTTTAGTGATCAACACATATGTATCTGAAACTTTTTATAGTTAAAATTTAGGCGCGCATATATATATATATATATATATATATATATATATTCATTCAAATTCTATATATTAATGAACTACTAGGAATTATATATTTCTGTGCTATTCAAACACAGCTACGCTGACATACCTATTAATATATGTAATACTGTTATCATACTAAAACGAGCACTATAAACATACAAATACAAGTAATAAAGTGCATACAGATATATATTTACATGCATATGCATAATGTATTTATGTACAAATGCAGAAATCAGGTTGACAATCCAGGAATACTATCTGTTTGTTTGAGTACAGGTTTCCAAGCATTAGAGTCTTACAGTATCCGGTATACCAATTAATACTTGGAAAGCTTCAACACATACTTTGCCAGTGTCTCTGCAGAGACACTGAAATATGAGATGGTTTTAACTCAGAGTAAACATATCAGGGGAGATATATTTTTGTGCTCCATTTGTAGAAGCTGTGGACCTGACAAAGTCTCCTACCTTTACGCAGCTAAGTAGGTTTATAAGAGTTGAATGCAATTCTCCCTATGTGGAAACAACTTATGGCTGCTTCCCACCAAAAATATTTGTGAGTAATTGAATCGACACGCCACTGAAAACTGAATCCTTGCATCCTGCATAAACAGCAGAGTAAAAATAGATGTGTATGGATTCGGCCACTAAAACAAAATAAAAGCCGTACAAACAAGAAGCTCCCTTTTGTTCTTGGAATTCCTGAGTGCCATTCACAGGACTGCCTTGCCTTCATAAACATGCCCAATACGTGTCAGTGCTAATAAGGGTCAAACAAAAACATGGAGAACAACTGCTAACCTATAGCAGTTTGATTCAACAAAGGATCTCTCTTGATTAAGCAATACACAAAGCATTCCAAAGTCACTTTTTGGCAAGATTATGCATATCAGTGGCCAAATTCCTGGTAAATATGAAGAAGAAAAGATTATTGGTTTCAGTGGCGCTATGCTTGCTTTATACAATTTCAAAATATGGTTTAAAGTCTATCTTCCCCTTTTGTGACATTTCTTCATGGCTTTTTGCTAAAATTAAATGGTCATTATTTTTCCATTCACACCCACCCTGTAGCTTCTCCCTCTTCTCATTTTTCTTATCATTTTCTAAAGCATAACTATGTCTAAAAACAATGGCAATCTTCATTAATTTTCTCTGAAAACATGAGGGCACATTTGTCTTCATATCTCAACAAAAGGCAAAAAATCAACATCAAAAGTAATTAGGCAAAAGTATTTTCTTTGTACTATTATATTGCAGTAAACATAGGCATCTGCACCTTCTGTTTTTACAACTTTCATTGTTTATGCAGCTAGACTTATACAATTCTGACCATCACCATCACCTCATAAATTCAGTGATAACCAGAATATTTCCTGTTCTCTGTTTTTCTCATGGTATATGAGGTTTCTTTTTTTCTTTTCTTTTCTTTTCTTTTTTTTTAACGCATCTGTGTCTATGGTCTACATTAAAAAAAAAAAGTGTGCACACTAAAACAACAAAACATCTATAAGCATGTAATTACACCATGTGTTCTTAGTAACCAAGAATGAATTGCTTCTGAAATAAGTGACCTCAGACCCCTCCACCCACAGTAAAAGTTCATCAAGAAAAGCATCTCTCAGGGTCAGTGCAATAGCTGCCAAAGAAAAACACTTTCTCATTTTCAGATGTCCACAATTGCAATTACACCGACTGTTAAACATGCTTTAGCATAGACGTCTCTGCTGGACAAGTATACAGAACTCCTAATTAAAGGGCTTCATTTTTGCCACAAAGGGAGCTAGATTGTAATGGCATCTATTGTCCTATGCTTAATGAAGGATGAGATATAGTTTAAATAATTAGTAACACCGCTGGATGAGAATGCAAGTAATTAGCATAGCCTGACACCTAGAGCTACATGCTAGTTGCTGTTGTTGGCATCAACAATGTGTTGATTTAAAAAGAAAATTGCAAGAAAAGAAAGCATCACATGAAGCAGTTTTGGTTTTCTTCTTCAAAGATACAATTAGCCACCAATTTTTGAATGAATCCACTACCCTATTGACTAGCACACACTCCTTCTTTTAGAATTTTCTTTAAAGATTTGCGTAACCCATCTATCAAACAAACCCTATGTATTGAAAAACCCTCAGCAACAATATAGCAAGCAACAACCTGTTCTTCAAATGGGTATTTTCTGATTTACTTGCACACTGCATTTACCACTGGCATCTACACATTATCTGTAACTCAGCAAAGACTAAACGCAAGCTTGAAACAGAGACTTACAACAGCAAAACCAGCAGTTACTCAAGGGATGGTATTACCATTTATGAAGAAGGTTGCCTCAACATGAAAAGGGAACAGACAATCTTGCCTGTTCGCTGCTAAATAGTGATGTAAATAAACCTAATTCCTTTACTCCTAAGGAAGAAATCCAATCTACTGAACTGAAAATCTCTTTCTCAGAGTTTAATATATAAAACAGCGCACATTACTGAGATGGAAGAGGCAATAAGGAAAGGAAGGACATCAGTTTCTGACTGCCTTCTTACAAACAAAGAATGGACTCTGGATCTGGATGGAAATCACCTAGCCTACTATCCCTGGGCTCAAACTGGTAGCAGAATTGGCATGATTGGTATCACTGCAGGGATTAGCTAAGTAAAATAAGTCTATTTCACTCATGTCAAAAAGGATAGTAATTAGATTTCATGTTGGCTAATAATTTCCTGTGTACATTACTTCTAGGTAGTTTGAGAACAACGAAAGTTTAAGTCTAAACAAAAATTGCATGGATATTATAAATAATGATAGAAATTGCGTTTGAAAGAAAGAGTTATTTGATCCAGGCCCACTCTAATCATTAAATTAGTACTTGAATTACTCATTGATGAGACTAGTGGGAAGTACTCTATTAAGTTTCTGCCAGGTTTGCTAATCTGGGAAACATCTAATGTGAACGCTTTTTAACATTTACTGACATCCTCAAAAATACACATAGCCAATACTGAACTTCAAAGGTTTTCACACCAATTTGCACATTCCTACTCTTATCAGGTTGATAAATGATACAGGTGTTCAGTCTCTATTAGCTTGCTGAATTGTAGCGCCTGGTAAGCATGTAACCTGTTAGATTATTGAAGAGCACTGTAGATTCAAGCACCTTCCATTCACATTTAGAGCCCATGTCCCATTTTATCAATGGCTAAACTCTTAATTATTTAAAAAAACAAACAAGCACTTCTTCAGGGAAAAAAAAAATAAAAATGGAAAGCTGAAATAACAACTTCTCTTTAAGATTAAAAAAACAAATTAAGGAATGGAAAGAAGCTATCAGGTCCAAATAAAGAAGTATCTTTCATTATGTTCAGATAATCATAGAACATGATTTGCATACTTGCACATGCATAGAGGCACAGAAAACATGTGGCATGCAGAATTTATCTGCACTCACACAAAGTTATCATCTATGCGTGCAGCCTCATATTTTTATCTTCAAGTTATTTAAAAATACATTTCCAGTTAGTTAAATCTGTTAATTCAGTTTCTTCTCACATCTCCAAAACTCTGGCGGATTATCTTCATGCTCCACACTTGTGCCTTCTCAACATAACCAAGGAATCCCCCTAAAACGCATGCAGACAAGTACATACAGACAAGCCCGAGGGAATCTCATTCATTCCTCTCCTCTGCTGCAGCACCTAAATCAATGTGTTGGGTCCAAGGCCGCTTGATGGCCTCAGTGGGAGCCTGCAGAGCAACCTGAGCAGGTCTGCATCGTGGCCTCCTGTTTCACCCAGCGAGGCCATCCCACATGGGCCAGGTAGGTGGCCAGATGCGAGGGGGGAACCATGGAATGCCACAAGGAGCTGAAGGAGATTTTTGGTTTAGTTTCCTTTGGGGCAGCACAGGAGGACTGGGGTGACAAGGCAGCTGCAGCCCCTGAAATCAGCAGGTATAAATGCATGTCCTATTAGCAGTGATGCAAAGGATTTTCTGTGATAAAAGCAGCTCGATAAAAAATAATCAACAGCAGAATATAGGCAAAGAACACCCGACATTTCCATCAGGGCCTGTGTACGTGCAGCCAACACAAAACCCTGCCAACTGCCATGAGGGAAGATGTGGACGGATGCTGACAGATAAGCTAATACTAGCTTATTGTGCTAGCAATAGTGTACACTGCATGCAGCAGAAAAATCAAAGTGCAACCGAGGAATCTTTCTTCAAGGGAAAATCTGACCCCTTTTTGATGAGCGCACAGCGGTTTGTACATGCATCTCGTCTGATGACAGACCGCACACCTGCCTTTACCAGCTTGTGCCCAAACAAGGAAATGCAACACTCAATGGCAGGACACCTTCCCTCCCCACCACTCACTATGGGGTGCGAGGGCAGCACTCACCTTCAGCTTGTCGTAGCGCTCACTTAGAGCTGCCACCTGATGGTCCCGGTGCCGCCCGACCAGCTTGCACAGGGCGCAGATCAGCTGGTCATCCGTCACGCAGTACATGTTCACCTTCTCGTCCTCGTGCTCCAAGCACATTAATCCCCTGATGTGAGAGTCTGGGATGGGCTCGATCAGCCGGTGGCCGGTGAAAGGCTTCTTGTTGGGGTGCGTGGCTTTCAGGCACTCCTCGCAGTAAGAGACCTCGCAGGTCACGCATGTCTTCACTGCCTCCTGGGCAGGGTCCTGGTCGCAGAACTGGCAGAGGACCTTCTCGCAGGAGGACATGCTGTTGCTGTCAAATGCCCGCTCCCGACGGGTCTCGCTGGGGGAGTTGGGCCCGCTCACCGAGGCTTTCTGAAAGCGGTCGATGATGTTCTGCAGGGTGACGTTGCGCTTGAGCCCCTCTAGACCGCGCTGGCTGAGGGTGATGACATAGCGGCAGGTGGGGCACTGGAAGGCGGTGATAGACTCCACCGGCTCGTTGGAGGCGCAGTGGGAGACCAGGATGCGGTGTGCGCAGTTGAAGCAGAGACTGTGAGCGCAGGGCAGCAGCAGCGGGTCCTCAAACAGCTCCAGACAGATAGGGCAGGTCAGTTCCGACTCCAGTGTTTCCATCTTCAGGCAAAGCTTTCCTGTGGCGTCAGCGAAATCCAGGGAAGCTGATCAGCTATCTGGAAACACATGCAAAATTCGATTAGGCGAGCGACAACACGAGGGGTCAGCCATGGGGGGTTGTCAGCTTCGCCGCAGCTCCCTGTGCTATCGGTCCACCACACCGGGAGGGAGAGTGAGCAAAAGTTTTGAACGTGCATATGCACACATCAAGGTATTTAAAACTAGATGGCTTTTTTTTTTTTTTTTCCTTTATATTCTCTCTATGCGAAGTAAAAGCTCCTTATTCTTTCGCTTTCTCTTTCTCGTTCGTGAGACTGAGGAAAGCAGCAAATGCTTCTCTGCACTGCTAAAAAAACTAAAATGATTAAAACAACAAAATGATGATTTTCAAACAGCCTACTACAGAAAAATCAGATTTCTTTTGCAGATGCTGTTTTTGGCTTTGCTAATCTAGTAGTAAAACTTTAAACAACTTCACCTTTGTATAGCGTTGTGCAATAGTTAGCCCAGAGTATAACAGTCGGTAACCTTACATCTCTTACTGCTACCTTAATTCACACAGTTCTTTTCTCAGGTTGAAATGCCAAGTTATTGTTATAGCACGGCACCTAGGTTACACATCTGTGTTCACCTGTGTAAATATTTACACAAATATACACAGGGAACATTGTATCAAGGAAAGCATGTGATATTTTTCTGTTTTTTGTGGATATATTCATTGTACTATATTAATATACTACTCCTATGTATTTCAAGATAATTTGTACCGTATGTACAGGCATGTATATGTGTGTAAATACGACACGTGTGTTTGCAGTGAGAGAAATATAGCCAGAGGATTGCAGGGTCCTAACCGAAATACCCCAAGAAAGATGAAGCACATGAAATAATTGAGCCCAAATTCCTGGTGATTCTAACCTATGAGAAGAGCCTGCAGTGAGAAAGACAGTGAAAAGTGAGATTTGGTTAAGGGTTTGTCTGTGTGCATGCTTTGTTGTGTAAATACTCTCCGCTGCTGAAACTCCTCAACTATGCTTGCTCTAGTGGCCTTATTAACCATCTGAGGTGGATTAGGAATCCGTGACTTTTGATGGGATTTTCTAGAGGAGGCAACAGCACAGCCCTCTCAGAGATCCACTAAAACTTCATTTTGCTCCCAATTCTGCTTTCAGCATCACAGAGAGAACGCGAAAGCGTCGCCCCGCGCAGCTCTCCCTGCAGAAGCTCCCATCAGGGCCCCGTCGCTGCTGCGAGCGGACAGCTCAGTGAGGCAGAAGCAAGAGCTACGCTTCACACTCACAGGGCCGTACCTCCTCACAGTACAATCTATTTAAGCTTTGTTGCTCATAACCAAGCACAGCTTCAGATGGCACAGCTGCACGGCCCCCGCACTGTAAAGTCATTGTTCTGCTGTGTGAACTCTCGCCTCCTTCCCTGACCAGGAAGAAAGAGGGGCAGACAAGAATCCCCCCAGACAAGTCTTGGTTCATTAAGGGTGAGGAGAGCTGGGGCTCATTAGCAGCCTTGGGAACCAAGCGTGCTTGAACCTCCTGTACTTCATGGCAATTAGAGCACGGGGCGTGGCAGCAGGAATACTACCTATAACCCCAATAGGAGCCACAATAAAATGGGAGAGTTTGGCAGGCACAGAGGCAAGGTTCAGAGTGCCCGTCAGCATCCTGCACTGCTTACTTGTGGGAAGAGCAGCAAGGCATCCGTTCCAGAATGTGCTTAGAAATTAGAATACTCTGTCTCTTTGCACTCAGGCTTCCTTTTATTCTGCCAAGAAATTTGAGTGGTTAGGGAAAGGCACTGACCCTGTCACAGAATTTGGTTTCCTGAGTCTTCTGTGATGCTGATATTACTTGAAATGAAGTTCAGTTTGCCAAAGACTAATTCATTTATAACTGTCCATCAGATGCCATAATTGCATGGTGCATCTGGTCAAAATTAAAGGCCTGGCAATTTGATATAAGCAGGAAGACAGCTTCCCTTCTCTCTCCTCTGCCACAGCACAGCAAAAGATTAAAGCATTTTCTGCAAATGAGGAACAGTTTGTCTTCCCTCCTCTTCACTCTCTGTATCACACAAGTCCCAGAAGATAAGAATCTCATTCACGTTGTTTGAATCCCTTCCACACCACAACTGTATACCTCATCATCTGCTTATCCTGCGGGCTGAAAGCTGCACTGGAAATGGGAGAAGGGGATTTGGGGCTGGCAGCAGACAAGGTTTTAAGGAGGCAAAGCACCTAATCATTGCTCATCTCTTGGCAGCCTAGTGAAAACCTGCCGACCTCTCTGGTTTGCTTCTTAGGACCATGTTCCGGATATGGTGCTTTCTTCCGTGCTCTCCATTCTGTACAAAATTCCTCCTGCTCTCTCATGTGCCAAAAGGTTTCATTCATTTTGTTTCCTTCTCAAAGCACATTGTTTTAAATAAAAGAATAACCAAAGGCTATGTTACTCATCTAAAAGACAGTTGAAAAGACTAAACCAGCAGAAAAATATTTGCATCACTGACTCATGGAAAAGTGTTTGAATCACTGTCATGGCTCTGTCTAAACACCACCATCCTAACTGATAAGCCATTCCGATCTATCTGACCTGATGGAACAGCCACTTACTCCTGACTAGCAAGGGTGTCAAAATCTGATCTTAGACTGTAAAATTCTTGGAATAGAAGCCCATAAAAGCCTGTCTTCCACGGTAATCAAAGCTGAGCACGCTGACAGAACCAAACAAAGACATTTCCCTGTTTCCTTTTGCAGCTGCCAGTAAGTCAAAAAACACCGCAACTGGAAGAGAGCAATGAAGACTTTAAGAGGCACGGAAGAGGGGCTGTATTTTCTGGGTAATCCAATGATTGCTCTTTAACTGACTGCAATGCTGCCTTTGCTTTTAAGCTGGTGTCTAAAGTACAGTGTGCAGCTCATCCAGCTACAGAATCTTTTAAACTCCTTGGTGTTAAAGTTTCATACTTCGTAATTTACTTCTGTGTGTGTGATAAGAGAATCCACAGCCGCAGTAATAAGGCAGAAATAGGCAGAAATGTAATGTGCATGGTTTATAATTTGTACATAGTCAAATTCTATAGTCAACATGGCCTGCAAGTGGAAAGCCACACAGAAAGCCTCAAAACCCAGAATGGTAAAAAAAATAATGTCCTGACCTTTTCTATCCCAGCTGTTCCTATAACCTTCATGGAAGGCAAGAAGAGAATCTACCAGTAGAATCTACCAGAAGCTTCCTAAGAAGCTTCAATTTCCATCCTAGCTCCTCATGCAGAATTCACATTAGCAATTAAGAATATTTTGGTGAACCTTAAATTGTAGTGGCCTCAGTGACATGGAAGGGGAAAACAGTTGTATGTTGAAGAAGGGAAGAATTAGGTTGGATGCCAGGGGGAAGTTCTTTATGATGAGAGTGGTGAGGTGCTGGAACAGCCTGCCCAGAGTGGTTGTGGATGCCCCATCCCTGGAAGTGTTCAAAGCCAGGTTGGATGGGGCCCTAGGCAGCCTGGTCTAGTATTAGATATGGAGGTTGGTGGTCCTGCCTGTGGCGGGGGGTGTTGGAGCTTGATGATCTTTGAGGTCCCTTCCAACCCAAGCCATTCTATGATTCTATGATTCTCAGCAGATTTTAAGAATCTTAGTAACCAACAGTTCTATGCAAAAGAGCTGGATATATGCCATGTTCCAGAACTCCTTGATGTGCCACCTCACTGACAAGCCAGTTTGTTACATTTTGGTGAATGATCACAAAAATACACCCAAGTAGGTTCAAACAGCATTTTTTTTTTTTTTTTTTCCTAACAATCTGCTGACTTGAGGCTACCATGGTATGATTACTACAATAAGGCTATTCTGACCTGGGTCCTCCAAACTCATATATGGGAATGTTCATAAATGCACACAAGACTGCAGACTAAACTAAAAATGAAGCACTTGTGGATTAAATGTTTTTCTAGAAAACGCCAATTTTTTTTCAGTTAGAAAACAAAATATTAAGTTGCCACTAGATGGGTATGAAAAGAAATTTCACATGGAACATGAAAAACTAGGTATGAAGGGTAATAAAATGGGTTATTCATGTATGCATGCATGTGCCTACGTATCCTAGGTGTATAGTAAAAGAAGATTTACAGTGAACACACATACAATTCTTGAATGAACTATGGCAAGTGCTTAAGCAGTCTACTATCATAGTACACAGCTGCAGTTTTCAAAGCAGCAGTATTTTTCTGTTAAGTGCACTATAAAAGGAAAATTTAAAATTTATGTTCTTGTCATAAAATTTGGCATGGGCAATAAAAACCACTTGCAATTTCTTCTGTTAGCTGTAAAACAAAAAGGAAGAAAATGCTCTTCTTTTGCCATTTTCTATCCCTCTCCAGGATACAGACAAAATTGCCTAGGGAACAAGTGTTCCTTCGGACAAATGAATCTGATTGCTTTACATCACATTCAATAAATATTTCAAATGTGATTAAACCAATGGAATGCTTCATTGTGTGGTTTGTTCCAAGTCCATTAGACGTTTTACCTTCTGCACCAGAGACACTGGAGCTGATGAGTAACTTGTGATGTTAGCAATTTGCAGCACCACAGCTAGTGAGATAATCATCTAAGTATTATAATTTGCACAGGGAACTAATAATCAAAATTCAGATATATTTTTGTAAATGTTTAATGAAAACCTCCGTAATATTAAACAAAGCAAGTTTCACATGCCCTCAAACATGGAAATACTTGTTTGTCTACTGATTTTTTCTTTGTTTTGCTGTTGTTTTTACCCGAACAGTGCAGATTAATAAATATTCAAAGGGTAGTACCTGTTCAACAGCCTCTTATGCAAACGTACATACAGAAACTGAATAGTTCATCCTAGCCATACATTTTCCCTGACAAAAGAGTGATTAGCTGTCTTGTTTACAAGAAAGTAACATACAATATTTCCATGATTTTGAGATAGTTGTTTGCAACATCTAAAGGATATTAATGCAGCAAAAGAACATCTGCCATATTGCTTGCAGTGATGCAAAGCCTTGATAACATCTTTCTCCACTTGAACCATATGTTAGTAACAGAATATATTTTCAAAAAGCCAAATCTTGTATGTTCTTCAGTGAGATGAACATATAATAGAATTATGGTCTTTGGCATAACATCATGTATTCCTTCTCACAGGAGCTAAAACAATAACCAAGCCTCAAAACCTAAGAGGTAAGAAAAAAAGAAAGAAAAAACCATACAAAGATCATAGCTCATAAATTCCAAAGTAATCAATGAATTGCTGATTTGATACTATATACAATGCTATACTGGATGCAATATTACACGTGCATAAATCTATATTAACGCACAGTTGGAATGCTTTTTGACCTTTATTTTTTTTATAGTCTTGCAACTTTTGTAGCTTTGCATACTCTAGGTACAAGATATAATAATTCCTCAAAATGCTTGAGGGTAATGAAAGCAAAAGATTGTTTAATCCTTAGCACATGTAGATCAGCATTAGGTCTACAAGCATTAGCGGTGTCTTCCTAACAAACTTATGCCTGAAGATCTGTTCCAAAAACCCCTTCTCCAACAAAATTCACACTTCTCAACGAAGACGCTGGCATTTATTCTGGGGTATATCACGGCAATACAAGAAATACTGAGGAATTGGGTTCACACCAAGCCCCACCATATTCATATGGCTTTGATTGCACAACAGATCCGGAAATCTCTCACTTCTAGGAATTTCACTTCTGTAGTGCCTTAGGTGACATGGTACTCTTTACCGCAGACAGCACAACTACAAAAATAGCCAGAAATAGTTCAGTATGTTCCTCCAAGTCATATATGCATTCACACACACTGATATGTTTAGTACAGCCTGGAAGCACTGGGGCCCTTAAGCTACTGCAATTTTTTTGTGAAGGTTTTAGCACAGCTTCAAGAAAGCATATCATTCTCTTTCCAGCAAGTTGTCCCATGAATTCCTTCCCTGCAGCAAAATGGGGATCATTAACACCATTTCAATTCATAATCACTGCCTCCATCTAGATAAAAATGTGGAATATAATTCCAGTGGAAGAAGTTGAAAGTCTGTTTTCTTATCAAAGACAGCCTTTAAAATAAATAGCAGCAAACGAAGTCCCAGGAACTACAACAGGTAGGAAATTGTGACCTCACATGCCAGACAGAAATCTGAATTTACACTACCAGCAAGCTGAGGGCATATGGTGCCCTCAGCAGCCAGTCTGGCTGACTAAAGCTCTCTGTGCTTATTAAGCAATACCTATCACATTACATGGCGCACTACTCGCCTCTCACTGTCTTGCTTTCTGCTCCTCACATGCGATCATTAAAAAGCCCACTTTCTTTATTTTTTAAAAGAATAAACAAGCATTTATACTCTGCACATTTGCAAAGGCTAAAAAGAGATTCTAAGTGCTGCAAAACACCTCACCACCCAGCACCACGGAGTTCCTTGCTCTACTTGCAGTAAGCTGACCTGCCAAAGATCAATGATGTATTTAAAAATCAAGATTGTAATCAGTTAATTAGAAGGGGAAATTAGCTGTGAAGTGTGGGAGTGTGGAGGATAAGGAACAAATTATATCTGCGCTCTGAAGGTAATCTATTTTAGAGGACAGAGGTAGTTAGAAACCTCACTCAGTGGTGCATGAAGCACTCAGCTCAGGCTTCTTGTGCCCAGAAGTAACAAAACAGGCACCCGCAGCACTACTGCTCCATTTGGAGAGGAAAAATCATCATGAGGAACCTCATCAGACCCCCAAGCTTGCTCAGGTAAAATGGGGATACTTCCCATCTTACCACTGCCACTTGGACCACAGTGATTGTGCTTCTGCTGCTCCACAAAGGGATACTAAGTTCCCATTCTGTTAGCAGAATTATTTGGGGAGCATTCTTTGGCCCTATAAACCAGAACAGAAGTCTGCAAATACATCATAGCAAATCATGAGTAGCATAAATATTAGAAATCTATTCCTCTCTCTTGCTGCCCAGTGGTTCCTAGCCACAAAAGGCAATATTCATATGAACTGGTCTTTATCGACTCTCATGGTAGTTAACAGCAAATGACAGGTATCTTTAGAGGCACCTCATGTAAACTATTTTAGATTATCTTTAGGATAAAATGATTTGTGCTTCCTAGAACTCATTCCAAATATAAAGAGAACTTAGAGTAAAATAAATTAATCTAACAAGTAACCACACTCAGTGTTCTTGAGATTTAAGAAGAAAATAGGCGATCTACCTTTATGCTTTTGTTAAAGAATGTTCTTATGAGCCCTGTAATTACTTATTACTTATTTAAATTTGCTTCCAAAGTTCTCTTCTGGAGTACCCAGTTTCTATCATTCTCTAGTTTCAAAGATACAAAAGGATGCATGGATATCTGAATCAACTTACAGGTGAATACTGACTTGCAGTATTAATCCAAGTCACCCAGAATGGGCAGAACAGTCCATGATTGAATATTCTGACCCTGACACAACAGGTCAACAAATGAAAATGATGAGATCAACTAAAAAGAAATGCTGAGCTGCGTGCAGCCTACTGTTCTGCCCCTAAGACACTCAAGGGTTTGGCATCCCGACTCAGCCTTTTTGGTAAGACCATGTATCACTCACAATTAGATGCAAAGTCAGTCTTCGTTCCTGGTTAATAAGGCCAAATCCTAAAGTGGCAAGATTCCCTTTAACCTCTCTGCAGAACTAAGTCATGTCAGCTGCAAAGAAACTGAAACGCTTTATTGTTTGCCAGAGGCACACCCACTTGTATTTTATTTCTTAAGAAAGTGTTACTTAACAGAAACATACCACAATAAACCCTGGTGATCTCAAATGTTTTCCTCTATGCATTTACATTCTTTAAGGGTGTTATCCTTTAAGGGCTATTTAAAGACCTGAGACAAACCAATCATTAAGTATAACCACATAATCTCGACAAACAAGTCTTTAGTAGACATGCCACAGCAAAACTTCATTGCTTCAAGCTAAGAAATTAAGACCAGCAAAGAACTGCACTGTATCAGCAATGCAATTTGCAGCTTAGAAACCAAAAGGGTAAATAGCACTAGCTCTTTTTAAACTCTCCTGATGACCAGAGAGGTGCTCTGGGAGTTGAAATAAGTTAGGAAACATAGTAACACCAGTTTCTAATCCATTTTAGCAAAATGATAAGAAAAAGTGATCCAATTTACCTATACTTCACTTGATATAAACCAGAAAACCGAACAAAAGCCAGAAGCTCCATTATTAAATTTAAGCTCACTTTTCTAAGAGTTGTTGTCTTTCTAAGATGTCATTATACAGCATCTCTGTTGCTTGGAGTCCCGGTTCCTTCCAGCTCTGAGTCACAAGTTCATACAGCTCTTCTCCTGTGCTCAGAGAGCTCTCGATCTTGGGAGAAGCCTTGCCACGTAGCCTTACAAAATTAACAGAAAATGTTTTTTTTTTCACTATCAGGATATGGCTAAATGTGCTACTGAACATGCATACACTTGCACAGATGCATGCAGTGGAAAGGACCCACTTACTATAGGTAGTTGGACTAGTTACCAATTAACTTGACAACCTCAGATTAATTGTCCTGCAGCCAGTCTTCAGAATAGGCTAAGAGGGAGAAGAAAAAGGCAGCTAACAAAACCAATCGCTTCTGAATAACTGTATCAATACCTCAGAAAGGCCTCTTGCTTAAAGGTTCTCAATGTCACTCAGAAAATAGCTTACTAGCTTTTAAGACAACGTGGAAAGAGAAAGCAATAGCTTAATTACATCCCTTTGAGACTCTACTCATCAACAACATATGAAGTCTCACAGCTTATTAAAAAAAAAAACTTGAATAAATTGTCTGCCTCCTGTCAGTTATCAATTAAGTCACCACTAATGTGTACTACTAGCATATGTCTGCACCATCTCCAGCCTCAACTTTTTTCTAGGAGCTTGCTAAATATCCAGTTTAACACTGCCCTGAATGTCAGCTTATCTCATCCTTAGAAAACAGCTCACTTTGAAATACTGAACTGGGAAAAATGTTATTAGAAATTCTCTACCTGTGGACTATACATACTTCTGATTCTGCTAAAGAAATGGTGAATTTTGTGGGCTTTCAAATTTGCACGTTAAAAAACTGCATTGACCAGACCATCCCTGCAAGTATACTAGTGCCAAAAAGTATTAAAAAAAACTTTGAACAAACACCACAGTCTCTAGGCCATCCTACTTAAGTGTCATAGTTCTAGGTTATATAACTTCACCAGTTACAAATAAATAAATGGGATTTTAAAGACTTTGCTCGAGGAGTGAAGCAGACTTTAGGGAATTACTGTATTTTTTCCCATTCTTCTTGTGTAAACACACATCTCAGCCTTCATCTGTTCTTTTTAAAACAGAATTATAATGTTCCAGATGTTGTTAACACTATGAAGATGCTTATGCTCCCTTCAGCTCTCTTACTTTTGTTGCTTCATGACAACAAGACAACAATAAGCGCTTGTCTGAATACACAGGAGATAAATACAGACTGCCAAAAAGTTCCCTTCCCCTCTCCCCCCATTTCTAGTTCTGAAAACAAAATTCATCACAGCAACAGACCAAACCTCCACTCTTCCTGTACAAACACTGAACACCTTCAAATACGCTTCCCCAATCCCTTGCGATGGCAAGCCCCCACACTCCAGCATCGGCCACCCCACAGGTACCCACCGCTGCATCCCGCCCTCCTCCTCCTCCCGGCTGGGCCATGGCTGCAGAGATAGGGACCGCTGACCCTTCAGGAAGCGTGGGCAGCCCAGTGGCAGCCCCCGTCCCAGCAATTCTATCCCAGTGCTGCCTTTCTCCTTCACTGTGAGGCAGCGGCGGCTGGAGCACAACAGGAAAGCCTTCCCTACAATTGCAGGAAAACCCGCTCCACCTAACCACCTCCGCCAGCCTGTCAACTGCCCTTCTCGCTGGGCCAGCACTGAAATACCTGCTTTCTCTCTCAAGAACTAACCCAAAGAGGGTGAGGAGACAGGGTCCTCTCTTGGAGCATCCAGCACTCAGCCTGGAGGCTACAGAGGACAGGAGGCAATGGGATGGCACCATCACACAGCCAGGCATAGAGCAAGCTCAGTCCCAGGAGCAATTAGCCCAGTGCTGAGTGATGAGGGAGCGGCAGCGCCCAGATGGTAACAGGAGACTGGGGCTGTCCAAACCTGCCACATGCACACTGAAGGTTTCAGAAAGCTGCGTTTCTTGATTATTTTTCCAAATATTACTCAAAAACTTAATAACAGACTGAGTCCAGCAGGAGTTTGCCAAAAACGGAGATGATCTGAAAGAGTGTAAGTGCCCAAGACCCCATGGAGACCTTACTTCCTGAAATTTATCAGGTGAAATGTCAGAGGATAGCAGTTGCTTAACTTTTCTTTTCTTTCTTTCTTTTTTTTTTTTTAAGCTAAATTTTCATGCAAGCAGCAAACTGCAACAGCAAACTACAAATGCTTCATCAAAGTGCCCAGGAGGAACCCCGACTGAAGTCACACCAGATGTTTGGTCTCCAGTAAAGGTGTAAAAAATTCATGCAAAGTGGAAACAGCAGGAAAGAACTGCTTCCTTGTGTTCGCCGCTTTTCATGTTCCAATGCCTTCTTTCACACAATGCTAACACGGTAAAGTGAAGCAAAACATACCTCAGAGGTTTGAGCACAAGGGTGCAAAGCCACAGGCTTCAGTCTTTCTTCCATGGAGCGAGCACTTTGTTCTCATTGAAACAATAAACAACTGTTGTGATTATTTAATTTCCTATTCATTTCATTCACTTGAAACAATAGACTGGAGCCCTCACATGTGCACACCCTTCATAAGGTTTTTTAAAGGTTTCTCCAGGCAGTGTCTGTTAACATGCGAGTGGAATGTCAGCTCGTAACTGGAGAAACGAGCATGCAGAAAGCAAGACAGATGTGCAGAGGGATTGTGATTATTGCAACTCTTTTTTAAAATGATATTAAATGTCCATAGGTAATCTAGAGTCAAATCAAGTTCTAACTAGCCTAGCAGGGGTCATAGCTGAAGTCCAAGCTGGACGGACTTCAGATTCCTCAGCTCATATCCTATCCCTGAGCTTTCATTAAACAGCATCATGCAGTTTCTTTGGACCGTCCCTCCAGCCATGCCGTCTCACATTCATCCGGGTGCATTCAGGATCAACCACTGTGAAGACTGGCGTTATTGGCAGGTGCTGTCCTGCTGCTCTGTTTATCCGTACTATAGTTAGTCCAAGCTTTTCATGCCCTTCGCTTGCAGACAATCAGCTGCAGTCTGAAACAAAGTTTCAATAAATACAAGGCTTTCTGTAGTGAAATCTGATCTATCGCAAAAGTGACACAAAGCAGGTCCAACAGCTCTAATTCTACTGATGTTTTTACCTTGATTTCTACATGCACACTTTAATTCATCACGCATGTTTTCATGGACAACACTGGAAGAAGCTTCCAAAACTTATCTGGATCTGTCTATACGACAGTATGTCTATGAAGGCTTCAGTGTACTTTTCCCTTCATATACATGAGAACTTGCATGTGTGCAAATATTATCAGAGAAGTAGGTTGATGTATCTAAGCTTAACAAAGCTTAAGTCTCAGATACATAAATGAGGATTGTTTATTGAACCACTGTAACGTGATTATGTTTCATCATATGTGAATTCTAAATAATGGATTTCTGGCGACACTATCTATAGAATTTATCTTGGTTTTTGTGCAGGCTTCTGTTTCTTCCGAACACAGGGTCAGCTCTGTATGGGATAAACTTGTCCTGTTCTTTAAGGGGGTGTTAAATAGCATGCTTCATATTCTGTACACCCTATAGCTATGTTGTATAGTAACCCAGTATTATTTTGGTTATAATGTTCCTTGCAATCAAGAAACACAATACTGCAGGAGCTGGAACAGACTGACCATAGGACAGAAATGAACAGGTGTCCAACGGGACTGCAAGAGGCCCTATTTCTACAAAGCATACAAAATACTAGGAAAACATGATAGTGGGACCAACTGTGAGAAGCAGCTTCGTTTGGGCACAAAACTCTACTCCAGCTTCACCACTGCAATTCCCTGAGATATAAGCACTCAGTATTGTTTTTGTTGAATCTGGTTGTCCTGCTTTGGTTTTGGAAATCCAGAAACTGAGACTTCTACTTTTTGGTTTGCAGCTCCTAACATGCAGCCTCAGAAACTCTGTCTTTAATGCTCTGCCATCTACTCTATGTGAGAAAATTCTCTCTGCCACTTATTTCATGTGCAGAACAGAAACACAAACAAGGTTTTTTCAAAGCTCAAGTATTTGTGGAATTTTATTTAATCTTATTTTGACAGACAGGGGACATATTTTTAGATTGATAGGTGCTGCTGCCAGATACCAAGCAGTTGAACTCCAATCACTGTACATGGAATGCAAATGCCATAGCATACTGTAATGAGATCATAGGAGAGATCTGTTCTAACATTAGCAATTTAAACAAATATGCTAATTTGCCTGCAGTTTATCATACTCTCACAGGCAAGCCAGAGAGTAGACTCATAAATTACTCATGCTATGCAGCTAATCATAGGATCTTCTGATGAAGAAAAATAATAACAATCAGTGGTTTGATAATGCATCTGCATTCTTTCTTCTCTTTTTATAACCAGTCAGTACAGAGGGTCTGATCCACATCTACAGCTCCCTTGTTTGTTGAGCTGTGCCAAATTTAGAGCAGCCTCAGCGCTGTTCTGAAATTACATCAGAGCTCTCCTAACTTGGGCGAGTACCTTCATTACATTATTGATTAGTCCCTTCCTTGGCCACTCCAAATATAACAAATGGAGGAAGCAGAGATGCTCCCACCACTTATTCAGTGTCTGCACCCCGTGATTCTCTTGGCGTATGAAGGGCATATAAGGAATAATTAAAAAAAAAAAAAAAAAAAAAAGCAACACTACAATCTAGCTTTTTGGAAAAAAAATCAAGAAATGTCATGTCAGCAAGAGCATCTCGTGACGCAATTTGAACAACTTCTTAATATTGCATTGTTTCATATGAACGCTTATTGCCAGTTCTCTTTCAAATGGTTGTTTTGTATTAATTGATCTTTGAGCTATAAAAGCCCCTCCTCTGACACATAAATAGAAATCTGAAGATAAGATAGGTGGGTGTAGGCAGGTATTCCCTAATGGTCCATCTGCATTTTACAGTGATGTTTAAATATACTCTGACTTTGGCCCAATAATGCATGCTACAAATGACCCACTGTTAATACTCTCTGGAGAAACGCAAACCCTAATTTCAGTACCAGCACTTGATGCTGAAACAATTTGCGCCTCTCTGGAGGAGCAACAGGTAGTACCTGATTCATATCAGATGAACAGATTATGAAATACCCAGTTTCCCTTATATTCCTAAATGTCAGAGTAAGCCACAAAGAGAAACTCCCCTCACTTCCAATACACACCAGCTACTTGTAATCTTGGGAATAGGTAAAGCAGGGAGAGGGAAAAATAAAAACTACTCGCGCCCCATTTTACTGTTACATGCTTTTAACATTTCCCTGTGAGTACTGAAGCCATTTACTCAATGCTGCATGTAGGGTTTTGGATAGAGAAAGTGAAGATTAATTACTCTGTTCCAAATTGTTAGATGAACGAGACAGTGCTGAACTGTAATCTGCCCCCCTGAAGGACCCAGCAGGAATGATCAAGGCAGGTGTCCGAAAATATCAAGTGGTCCAAATTGTTAAAATAACATTTAAAGACCATCAGTGTGCAAATGTATGCTTCTAAAACAAGGGGAAAAAAAAAAAAAAAAGAAAGAAAAAAATATAAAAAAGCATAAACCGCATCAAACAAACTCAAATGACCTGGTTCATTTTTATGTCTTCTGCAGCATAGCTGAAAGCATTGTTTACCCATTCAAACTCAAGACACAGTAAAGACTTTGGTCTAAAAGACTAGATACGTGCAATTTGGATATTGTTCTTTATCATGCTCTGAAAACATTCCAGGTAACTATAACAAGCTATTCGGTTAGCGGTTAGGTTAGGTTTTGAAGTTAATTATTTTATACTCGCCACTCTGTGTAACGTTATTCATTGTGCTTTCTACATAGCAGCCCCTTGGAGGAAAGAAAGCCTCTTATTCTGCTCAGTTAACTATGCTGAAGCAGTAAGCATTCTGTCAAATCACTCTAGGGGGACTGCTGTCATCTCGCAGTGCTAAGGCCTAACCTCTGCACTTTGTCAGTCCTTCTCCATCTCACTATGCTTTCAGACCTGATTTAAAGAGGAACAGATTTACACAAGTGAAAACAAGGCCAATACATTGTCTCTATTCTTTGCTGAGAAGCCAAGGTCCTTGCTGCTGAAAACAACCCAAGGTCCTTGCTGCTGAAAACAACCCAAGCTTTGAATTCAAAGTTCCCTTGAAAAAAATTGCATTTTACTCAAAATTCCTGAAAAAATTGCATAAGTTATCAAGAGCGATAGGTATAAAATACCTTAATTAAACTTGATAATAAGCCACAATACTTTACCTTTAATGACTCAAACACTGTACGTTCAGAGCTAAGTCAAACTACATTTCTCTTTACCATACTTGATTCTTACGTCATATGCTTCGTCTTAACTGAAACTGATGTATTCCTGAGCCAACTACATAATGCTTTTATAGTCACATACCTCTCTTAAACTGTACGTGGCCGTCAAACTATTACTTTAATTACAAACCTAGCAGTGCATACTGCAATCTGTGATTTCCATATTAATAAAATGATGTTTCAAATGATTGGCAAAATCATGAGATGGATTTCTGACTTGTTAATTCACACACATACATGTGAACTGCAGCTGAAAGTTCAGTCTTCATTCCAATTAAGGCCACTGTTCTGTGGCTTTCTTTGAAGGAGATGCCTTCTCACTGCGCATAGGAGTGGGGATCTGCTGCTGGACAGGGAAAGATGGCATCAGATACCTGAATTTCCTGGGAATGCTAAATAAAGTTAAGTACACAGATAAAGACTCAGAGGATTAGAGACAAAGCAACTATATGCTAATGAAATGGTCTTTAGTCCCAAGGGTGTATCTATTGTCTTCCAGGGAAGTTCTTCTATTCACTGTACCAAGTGTATTTTAAAATGAATGAGGACAGTGAGCAAAATGAGCTGAACAGCCTTGAAAACTATTAGTAAAAGAAAATTATCTTTTAATAAAGAACATTAGCTCATACAATACAAAGCAAAGCATTAGGGAACAGATTCCTACTTAACAGCATAGCTCTATTGAGTGGCTTATGTGCCTTTTACATTTGCTAAAGACTGCAGAATCCAGACCCTCAATTTGAATGAAAACATATACAACCTTCTGTTACCCTCCTAAAGCTTTATCAAGTGAAGAGAGATAACTATTTACAAATGCAAGTCCATAAATGAAGATGATTATGGATACTCAGTGGAAAGCAAATTGCTTAAATCATGGCAAGAACGATATACTTAGTCTACAGCTAGTTCAGAGAATGGTTCATATAACCTCCCATAAAATGAATTTAAACCCAGGTCTCCTGAGGCTGCTGAAGAAAATATCTCCACATAGGCTGGCCTTGCTGATTATGCATGATGTATGTGTTGATTTGTGCTTTTCTGATTCTCTAAAGAAATATAAATCACTGTAATGTACTGCATACTATTTTTGTATGCACTACTGACCTGTTCATCTGATTTTTCCTTATTTCAGAAACAAAAAAGAGAGAATTCATAAATCAGAATCAGAGTTGTCTTAAAAAGTTCAGGTTTTAATTAACTATTGCTAGTGTTAAACATATAGCTGTAATTAATCCCATCAATCACATTACCTCTTTATGTACTAGCAGTTTGGTGCTGGCTTAGTTTCTTGCAATCTTCTGTAACTGAACAACCCTTTTTCCCCCCTATTTATTACAAAATTTCTAATTGTCTGAGAACTTTCCTCTAGTGTCTTACATTTTACTCTTCATTCTTTTGTTGGTGTCTTTACATTTAGAAGATA
Organism: Alectoris magna; assembly: GCA_030625065.1. Taxonomy (NCBI): domain Eukaryota; kingdom Metazoa; phylum Chordata; class Aves; order Galliformes; family Phasianidae; genus Alectoris; species Alectoris magna. The sequence continues at coordinate 72,228,530 of CM060560.1, forward strand.
AAAAAAATATTGCCAAATTCCAGATTATGGAGTCATGTAAGTATTAGTTCCCATTTACCAGAAAGACCATAAACTAAAACTAAATGCATACCTCCCAGCTCCGACCAAGTGGGAAACAGCACATTTATTCTCAAACAGGAGAGATGGAAAATAATTAAATAACCATGCAGTCTAGCAGGTAAACCCGAGAACAAAGACTGATAGTGACTTAAGGAAGAAAAAAAACAAACAGCTGGTTATGTAAGCAATGACAATATCCTTGGGGATGAATTGTTACGAAACTTTCAAATCTGGAGCATGAAATGACACTCCTCTAGATGATAGAATGTTAAAGCTTCTGCAGATAGAGAAGCCATCACACACTCAATTATATTTCAAAAGCTTCAGATCATACAAGATTGATATTAGTATGTCAAAGAGAAAACAAGTTGGTCAGCCGAGAACGACACATATTGCAGCTATTAGTTTTAGTCTATTCGAAGCTAAGATTTCTAATAAAGGCACATTTTTCTTTGGAAAAAAGTAATATTTGCTGTGAAAATGATCAGTCTTCACTAGTTTTACAGACAGGCTATGGCCCACATAAAATGTTTAACTTAAGGGAAAATTTAGGAACAAACCAGTTACTGTCTGAGCCTCTCCCTGGGAGTACCCTGCTGGTATCAAGCAGCTGGATGGACATCAGCATGCCCGTTTCCCATCATTTTCTCCTTTGAGACCACTTTTGTGCTTTGGGCCTTTATAATATGCCACCACACCAAGATTCGCTACCAATTTTAATCTTTGGATCTGCTGAGCAATAACTTCAAAAATAAGCGGATGCAATGTCTAATAGTGCCCAGCACTGTGAAGATACCCAGCGCTTCAATATTAATTGCAAATTCAGTTTTCCACTCCAGATGACCTTTATTTGTGATGTCTATCATTAAATTACTCTACCTAACTTTCTTCAGATCAAATACACAAAGCAGAATGCCCCTTGAAAAAATAAAGTTACAGGACTGCAAAGAAGGCACTAGATTGGGTTATTCCCTAGCAATGTTTGTTGCTGTAGCTCATTTTTCAGTTTCCAGTACTGAGAGGCCCCTATGCTCTATAAGCTTCCTCTCTGCTTGTCAGTCTTGTCCACGTTATCAGCTCAGGAATGCAATAAATTCTCTTTTCTTCTTTTGTCCTTTCCCACCGTCTCCATCTAATTAATGCCAAGCAGAATAAACATGTCTTTGTGAACCACACAGACACAGCAGCGGCTGAGCCAAGTAGCTGCTGCAGGTGGTAGTTTGTACAATCTGCAAAGCAACCAAAGTGGTTCAGCAGCATGAAACAAACAAACAAACTAGAAAGAGAGACAGACAAGACCATCTGACAACCTGCCCGACAGCCCACCTTTGGGTTATTCTGCACTGATTTCAATGAGTCTGTGTTAAACTGAGGGTCATGTTCTGTGTAACAAAAAGAGAGGAATTCCATTTTCTTCCACAGCAGACAAAACTAATCTGCTCAATAGCTTGAATGCTATTCAGAGAATACTTATTAAAGAGCAGCTAGCCAACAGGAACGTCTTCTCCAGGCAACCAATCTGGCTGGCAGCTGGTGACCCCCACAGACAAGCATGCTCTGTCCGTCTTTGAAACCAAGCAGGTGGATAAAACAACATCACATCTTCTCACTACCTTTGCTTTTCGCTAGATCAACCTAACACTGTCTTCTGCTTGCATTTGTCCTAGCTGAAAACATCCCCTACCAGAACACGATCACTCTCCATTTCAGCCACAAGACATAGCGAACATGTATTCCACTCAGTGATCCTCACGGGTTCCTTCCAACTTGGGATATTCTACGGCTGTACATTACCCAAACACATTGAGAGAAGTAGAAGCTGCAGTATACTGGAAAAAATAAAGTTGTTTTATCCTGTGAGACTGATGTGTTAAGAGCTTTGCTCCTGCACTCCCTGTTGCAGTACTTCCTACTTCTTCCAGTTGCCTCATCAGCAAAAACATGCATATCCACAATGGTGCAACCATCACCAGCCTGCAGAGTCGCAACTGGAACATAAATCCATGCTATGATCCATTCACTCCATCTAATGATTTCTTGCAGCTTTTTCTCCCATCCTCAGCTAGGAAAAAACTACTTTGTTTTTCTGTAGTGTTGTGGATATGTTGTTGTTAAAAACAGGCCTGAGAATGTGCAAAAAGGGATGGGGAAAGAGTTATGTCACTTTAGTTAGGCTCTCTTTATTATTAATGAACTGATAGGTAAATTCCTTCAGATATGAAGGAGAATGACACTTCAATATCAGACAAGAAAAAGCTAGACATCAAATTTTAGCCATCCTAGGTTTTGTTTAGAAAAATTGAGTGAAACAGACACCACAAGATGGGAGTAGTTTTCCTCTAGAGATAGATATGTAATGATATATATAATGATATAGTATGAATATTCCTCTGTAGGCAGCCATCCTCCATGGTTAACTCAGAGGAAGTCAATTACAAACAAAATGTTCTAGGGTCTTGACCTTCGGACAAACAGTCCTCTCTAGAAGAGAGGTGAGGGGCACAGTTACAGTGAACAAGTTAGTTGATAACAAACTTATGGTCACTTCCTCCAAAGATCTTTGGATTGTCATCAGGAATGGATGAACCAGTGTTTCTTCAAGGCTTTCACAAAGGCCAGACCTAGTTAAGCCAACAGAAATGGGCAGAGCTTGTTCCAGCACAAATTGCTACTTTCCACTGACCAAGCATTCCATCTCAACGACATAAAACTGCTCACACAAACCGGGGCCAAAGAATAAGTCTGTTTCAGTAGCTTTCTATAGCTCAGTTTTGAATAAAGCCAAGGGCAGCTCTCAACTCCAGTTCCTAGGAACCAGTCCTTAAAAAACTCTTTATGGAAGTTGCTGCTACTTGTTTGCTGGTCTTTCAATTCAATCAGCAACACTTAATATGTGCAAAAGCTGCATACAGAGACTTTGTTTATTTCAAAAGTACTCTTATAATATTTTCTGGAGTGCATTCCTTCCCTAAACTACAGAAAATAAGGACTAATTTAAATCCCCAGAGGCAGCTCTCCCATCTGATAGACAGGATGGTAGCAGCAGAGGGTGTCTACAACTTAGCAATAAGAGGGTTCCTAATGCAGGGAGACCAAGTTCTGCAATGTTATTCTAAAAAGCCTGTGTAAAACATTTTTGTAGTCTTAAATGTGCAGAACACTCTGGAACTCGTGCAGCCCATTGTTCAGGCCGGAAAACCAGATAAAATATTTTTTTTAAAAAGAGAAAGAAAAAGAAATGAATCAGTGAGAAACAGAACTCATAGAACTCATTTTTGTCACCTGTATTCCTAAACTTAACTCTATACCATATTCTGAATGATCTTGTTTGTTGCCATCTTAGTAGTCTTCATATTTGACAAGATACTAATTCTTCTCCCTTCTTTCAGAGGAAGTGCATTTAAGAGACAGAGCAAAGTAATTTACAGCATGCTGCTTTCTTCTATTAAAAATGTATGCTCCTTAAGGACTCCAAGTGTTTCAGCTAGTCTGAAGTAAATCTATTGGACTAAAACCATTAGCAATAAGTTACCATCTCTGTTCAAAGACTTCAGCGTGCAAGCCACTTGACAAGGCATTTTCTGGAACAGATCAGAAACCAACATGTTTTACTCCCGTTAGCATAGATGAGATATGCAGAAAGCCTGAGAAATGAAATATTTTGGCAGGTATAAGTGAACTCAAAATGCAGCAGCACAGCCATGACTTACTTGAACGTTTAATACTGAAAAAAGATTTAGCATTATCGTCTGCATATCTTTGTTTATTTTAATTAATTAGAACACAAACACATTTTATCCACAACTATTATTAAGTCATTTAGCAGTAAATGGATGCAAAAAAAAAAAAAAAATCCATATAAATATGCAAGTAATATACATTATCTGCATATCACAGCTACCAGTAAGGGCAAGGGAGAAGGTATTTTCCTCTTTCACATCCATGTTAACGAGTATGTTATTTTGTCACTATTGCTAAGCTCCCCTGACAGAAAGAATGTACTTAAAAATCTGTGCAGACAGATTAAAATATCCACCGAATTTCACCAGGAGCATTGCTATCACTGATAAGGTTATTATTTCAGTATAAATCCTGCTTCATTTAAAAGCTACAAACATATAATTTATTTCCAGAGTTAACTTTTGGCTTCAAAATCTTGCTTTCTCCTTAGGGTTGTGATAGTAGGGTAGCTCTCTTCTGAGAACTCAGAAGTTATAATTATGTGACTAGTAGAGATTAGTGAAGGAAGCTTTGTTCTCTCTCTTTTCTCCTTTTGGGGCCAGCCAATTTTTTTTCCCCCTTTCTCTTTCCCTTCCTCCTTTTTGAAATGCAACTGCTCAAACATCAGCTACACATATATAAACCTACCTCTTTTCTGTCCCCTTAACTCCATCCCCAGAACCTGGCCCATCCACATCCAGAAGCAGTTCCCTGGATGGGTGATTTTTAATCATCAACTGGCAGCAAAAGGATTTAGCTACGGTCCATTCAAGAAGTAGCTTTAATACACATCAGCCCACTGAACTGCTGAACTCCAAACCTTTGTCTTCTGCTATGTCTACTCTGCACCTTGCAAAAACCTTTACCGACGGTTGCAACACACAGCTTTTTATCTGTACTTGATTACAGAAATGGAATTAACTGCCACAGCATTTAACAAAAACCACAACTGAGCTTTCTTTTCAGAAATTAATAATGCAGGACTAGAAATATTTATAAAATGGATAATTTCTTTTGTTGTTACCTTTATGACTTAAGGCCATAGTTTAATTCGTCAACTTATTTCAATCAATTAAATTACAGGGTTTAAAAACCAACCTATCAGCCCTATAATAGCTGCAGGATGGGTCAGGAGAGATGATTGAAGACTATGATCAGAGTTGGTATCCTCCCAACCCAGTACAGTGTCTAGGCAGTCACCTGACCATCTCGCCGCATTCTGCTATACTGATACCTTTAATAAACCAGCACAAATCACTTAAGACTTAATGCCATTCCTCCTACTGAAGATTTCTTTTCCAGCAATACCAAAAGCTTTGCCATTCGTAATGCAGAACAATCTGTTCTGCATTTACTTTACTCTGTCAGAGTAAAGTTTAAAAGAAAGGAACTAACTGGCTTTATTTATTTATGAGCAAAGTTTATACCTCGTGCCTCTTTTACTACAGTTGTGCCAGAGCCCCTCAAAATGGGCCTGCTGTCACCATGCTCAGCACTGCATTAAGTGTGTGATGGTGGTTTCATAAACAAAGAACTAAACTGAGACAACTGAGCTCTCCCAATTGTCACCTCAATCAGATTATAACCTATGCTTTTCAAATGTCAATGGAAGACCATCGACTAAATATCCAGCATCACCTAAATTCCACAGGAGCAAAAGGTTTTGAACTCTGAGGAAGAAATACTTCATTTTAATGTGCTTTCATACCAGGATTTTATCATACAAACGGAGACAGCATGGGGTACTTTTAACATAGCAGAGAAATGCTGCTCTGTTTACCATATTGTATCATAAATTATTTTGAAATGCTGAACTGCTACTATTCAAATGGAAAATATTTACTACCAAGATCTATAGTTTTACATTGCACTCGTGCTTGAGATTGTGAAATGCAAGAATTAGTGCTTCCTGGAAACCAAACTAAACTGTGGTTCTGTGACACAGTGTCCTTGTCTGAGTGCTTTATTATCATCCCATCACCTCAGCTCTGTGATTGTCTTTAGGTGGACCCTTTGTATTCAATCAAGATACGGTCACAATGGCTTATAATTATAAACTAATATAACAACTATGGGGGACTGTCAGCCTGCCTTTAGATACTACAGATTCTGCTTTTTGGGAAATATCAGTAACACATGTGTACACAAGGTACAGGGAAAAACAACAAAAAAGCGGTGCATGAGAGATCCTTGAAATTACTCAACTATATCATGAAAAACTGCAAATTCAGGTGACTGACCTGAGCAGGACTTTCACTTCTAGATTACAAAGTAAATTATGTTATGTTATGCAGTTTTTATACCAAAGTAACAGAGAAAAGCATCTGACAACATGAACAGAATTAATCATGCATATGTCAGTGGAATTCAACTGCTCATGGCCTGAGCAGTGAAAATTAGACATAAAACGTTTGAGACAGTCAGTGAGTGGTGTTAACTATTCAGCAGCATTTGCGTGACATTCCACCCCCAAAACAGTTGTACAAAAAAACAGTTCTACATACGTTCATGTTGCATTGGGAATGTGGATATCCTACACACATATCCATTGTATTTCAGATGCAAAGACAGAGCTCAAAATAATATATAGCAGAGATAGGAGAATATAAAGCACCCAGACCTTAATACTTCAACATCCACTTGAAATTCTCAGATAAATATCTTTCTTTACTTTGAGTCATACCAGTACTTAAAGGGCCACAGGGGCTTAAAAAGAAGATTTGTTCTGTCTAGTCTGAAGATAAATATCACCCTATTGTACCAGATGAAGTACACCAGTTCCCAGAGTTTTGGCAATGGATTGCTTGTTTGGAAAAGATCTCAAGTACATTGAGTAATGCTTGTTCTCAGGACTAAACATTTTTTAAAATGTTCACTCTCTTAAAGCAGTCTCCCATATATGTGTTTATCCTATTATTACAAGCCTGACAGAATCAGGGCCAAAGGGCTACGGGTCTTGCTTTTGACCTATATATTTCAGAAGGAGACACCGGCTCATTTTAGAAAATGAAATTCTAAAAATTATATAGTTTATTTCTAAACTAAAAGCTATAGTTTAGATACAGGAGGATTTTCTTCTTTTTCTTTTCTTTTCTTTTTTTTTTTCATACCTCCCTTTAATCGTCCATCTGTCCTTTTCAGGTTCTGAGGGAGCAGAAAGGAACTGTGCGATGGCACACAGCATCTGGAGCAGCCTGACTTTTCCAGGATAATTGGTCTGTGAACTGATTGGCAGAGTGCTCAGAGAGAACAGTTCAAGTTAATATTCACCTCTCCCCATCACATCTGTAACAATGCCATAAACCACCAGAAGGCTCATTCTCATCACCCTTGCATGCACGCAAGTCAGAAACAGGCCATAGAAGAATGATTTAAAAGTTACTATCGTGTTACATTTGACATAAAATAGATGTTTCAAAGTGCTTCCTAGACTGTGAGTCATTCCTGCTTCCGCGCTGCTGCAAGAGCTTAAATCTTCCTATGCAAAAGCCATGCCTGCAAAAGCAACCCAATGTCATGAGCGAGGACAACTACCATCTCACTGGTTGGAGTTATCACATTTACCTTCACCAGGTTGAAAGTGAAATTTCCTTATGAGATGAAGGTTACTGGAGCATCTGTATTGCCAGTGACCATAAGGTCATAATGTCAATGACCACAATTTTGCCACTTCAAGTGTTTAACAACGCTGTTCTTTCACCAACCTCTTTCAAAGTATTTCTGTGTCTGTCAGGCTGGGAATGCCACTTCAGACTGAAATCTGGACACAAGACCTATAGTGGGTTTTACCAGATGTACGCAAAATTAGGAACATGCGCGACAGTCAATCTTGGCAATAAGGTTGGACTACTAGTGCTGAAGTGGTGCATAAATTGTCTGACACAAGTCACCACCCTCCTTATTGAAGGAAATACGGATTCAGAGACCTTGAAAAAAATATGGGTTCAGAGACCTATCTGACAAATATTCTGATGCAGTAGCTTGAACAGATCTTGGAATTAGTTTGCTTATGATACTGGTATATGACACAGCTGAGAAAACTCAAGGCAGATTTCATTTTTTCCCATTCTTACGGCTGTGAGGGCATACAACATCTCATGTTTTCAGAAATGCATACAAAAATATACATTTCTTATATGTCCAGTTTTTCAGAGAAGCGCACAATACTCTTTAAATAGAAAAAAAAAATAAGATCCATTTAATACACTGCCAGTGGCTCTTGAAAATACAGGCTGTTCTCTCTGCCCATTATCTTGCATAAGCAAAATATTAAGTTGGTCACAGAGCCAGAAAAGTTCTGTTTGCATCTGTCCCCAGAGTGTCTCAACATATGCAGCACTCTGTATGCCACAACTGCCTTCCTGAATCAGTTTCCTCTCCTTTCATCTCAAAGTACTCAGCTAAAAAGTCAGAATTTGATGGATATAGTTCTTCTAAATAATAGCCCAACACTTTGAAGTTTGATTTTCTTCCTTGCCAGTGTTACACAACAGGCTCCTTATTTTCCTGCAGCATATTTTTGTTTAAATACTAAAATAACAGGACCTTAATGGAACATAAAATGACTATATCACTGCAGATAGCTCTTTGCTGCCAGCCATTCTACACAGTCTTTACCATGCATGGCTCATTACACAAGAAACATTTCCAGTTTCCTTGTGCCTTAGCCCCATTTCATTAGTATGTGCTGTTGCTTCATGGATCACAACATATTTTTAAAATAGTCCTATATCTTAAAATACCAAACTGCTAAACACATTTTAGTTGTTTGTTTGTTTTTTAATTATTGGCATTAAATCGCTACATTCAAACAGTCAAACAGAGCAGATTATATATGACAGTTGTCAGAACAGAGAACACTTGTTAGCCCTTTTTTCAGCTTTATGAATGCAGGAAAAGCATAAGGTATCATTTGGAGGCTAAAAAGAATATATCATTTGAGCATAACTTCAGAAACAGTTTCAGCCATTGAAACCCAGCAGCCGTGGGCAACAAAAATTTCCCATGGATTTCAAATTCACAGAATTGGCAGACCTTTTGTAGAGACAAGGGGTAAAGTTCACGCATTTCATAGCTTCACTAACTCCAAGAAACAAGGGTGCCTTTATGTACTCCTGAGCTTTTCTATAGAAGGGATCCTTCCACTGTTTTCAAAGATAAGAAATAATATGTCTCAGATACAATGCTCCCATACTAGTGAGCAATACATACTCCTAAGTATATTCATATGCTTGGTTATACCGTATTCCACGCCTTCGGTTGAATTGTAACATTTTAACAGTAAAATGCTGCCTACCACCTTGAAGAAACACTAGCTGCCTTTTGCAGCTCAGATCCCTGTAAACTGGAGAAAGATGCAACTCTGCTCAAAATGGATGCCTGGGAAGACAGAGCTAAACCTGAATAATCAGCCCCAGCAGGGGGCTGGCAACAAAGCCCAGAGAGGAAGTTAAAAGGATTAGCAGTATAACACTTCCTAGCATTAGTGCACCTCCCTCTTACCCTGGCACAAATATCTCTCTCCTACTAACCTGCCCCTTATCATTTTTAGTGTGCTGAAAATACCTAAGTTACACACATGTGGTAACTTAAACTTCACACTTGAGGGACAAACCACCGTGCCTTGTAAGAGGCTTGAGTGTGGTCTGCTCATTAACCTGCACTGCTAACATCATCACTTTGAAGAAGCCTGGTTTGGAAGGCTCTCTGCCCTCTACCCCACCCACCACGTCCAGGCCTGGGGCTCCCAACACAAGGACATACAGCTTTTGGAGCAGGACCAGAGAAGGGGCAGGAAGATGTTCAGAGGGCTAGAGCACCTACCCTGTAAAGAAAGGCTGAGGGAGCTGGGCTTGTTTAGCTTGGAGAAGAGAAGGATCTGGGGTGACCTCACTGTGGCCTTCCTGTACTTGGGGGGAACTTACAGGCAGGAGGGAGACTGACCTTTTACACAGTCCAACTGTAATAGAACAAGGGAGAATGGTTTTAAACTGAAAGAGAGGAGATTCAGGGTAGATGTTAGGAGGAAATCTTTCACTCAGAGGTTGGTGAGGGGCTGGCACAGCTTCCCAGAGAAGCTGTGGTGCCCCATCCCTGGAGGCACTCAAGGCCATGTTGGATGGGGCCCTGGGCAGCCTGAGCTGGTGGGGGGCAGCCCTGCCCACAGCAGGGGTTGGGGCTGGGTGGGCTTTGAGGTCCCTTCCAACCCAAACCAGTCTGTGATTCTATGATTTCATGATAACTGATGTCAGGGAAAACAAAATTTAACAAATAGAGGTGTCCACAATAGAAGACTACAGATGACCAGATCCTACCCATCCTTGAGACTTTTTCCACACTCAAAGCACATCCCAAGGATCCAATTTACCTGAGCCATTTGAAAAGGCTTTAGTAGAAAAACAATCATGCTCTGGAAGTACCGTGGACTATAGAAGGACCCTGGAGCAGATAGGCTAACATGTAGCTGTTCTACACTGTCTATGTCTGTTGTTAGATGACTCTCATTAGAAGAGGACAGCTCATTCAGAATAATTCCAGTTAAATGTCCACACTTCCTGGTATGCAAGCACGTATACTTAAATTAAGACTAGAATAGCTCATTATAAGAAGGACATCTCATAATATCTTCTACAAAAGGCCTTCAACTAACAGAAAGACAAGATAAGTCAGTGAATTTCCCTCTTACGTGGTAGACACGTGCAAATGTTTATAAACTGTCTTCTTTTAAATCTACAAAGCACCACATTTAGATTCCCTGAAGTCAATTTTAGCAGAATGTTGCCTTTTGTTTCCCATATGCAATATTTCTGTCTTACAAACAAATACTTCAATTTTAACTTTTTTTTTTTTTCTTTTTTAATGAGATTGAGAAAGAGTATTGTTGGATTCAAAGGTAGCATGAAGTTCTTACAGTCTTCTTAAAAATCCCCAGTCTATTGGAGATGCCTTTCCCCCTTAACATTACCTTGTTCCATTCCCTTGTTCTGTAGCTGGCCTACCTGAAACACTAACATGGTACTCCTTCATTAAACATATCTTCTCAGACAGCAGAAAATCTCAATATTATTTCCTTTATTCTGTATTGTCCTGCTTAGGTATAGCCTATGTTAAGTATGCATATGTATATCCATCACTATTATCTTTTTAAAGCCATATTAACACTTTCCTTCTCTAAGTTAAATAGAGTGTCCCATACAGAAAACTACAGCTTCATTGTGTTCTGTCAATCCATATGTTACATAGATAGATAAAAATTAGTTATACGAGGTTTTGTCAGGAAAGGCATGATTCTGCAGCTCCACTTTTATTTATCTCCTCTTCTGTTTGATATAAATAATCACCCATAGATTTTGACTCAAAGGTCTAAAACCCAGTTAATAAGATAAGTGAACTTGTTGTGTACGTTCCAATACAAAGTTCCTGTATCAGCTGCTATGATTTCTTGGGGCAATTGTTGCTGCATCTGAAGCCAAAATATTCTGTGACGCCTTCCATTCAGTTGCAGGTTGGCTTTTCTGACTTCCTGAGCACTTGGTGTGAAGTATAGACAGGTACTAGTGTTCTGTCAGCATAAAATGATTTAATCTACATCCTCATCCCAAGGTGAACAGGAGAGATACAGCATTTTCATACAGCTGCATGGAAATACAGCTAGGACCCGCTTCATACCTACGCTAGTGTCTTTTAGCTCAGAAGAGTTGGGAAGCACCACACAAACAAGAAGTGTAAGTCTTCAGTTACAGTACAGAAACACGGAGGAATGAAATTATAGAGCCATGAACTGCCCCAGACCAAGCTTCCTGTCTCAGTGTATTTGCATGTAAAACAGAAAGATAAACCTGCAAAATATTAAAAATACCAAACAAGTACAAAACCTTTGAAACGAGGCTTTAAAACACACGCACATTTCATCACGCATCTGTGCATTCTTTCATCCACTGAAATGAAATGCTCTGAATATTTGGAAAATAAGATCAACACATCTCCCTTGCATGCTCAGAGCTACACTGATATTACATAGTCTGGACTGAAATTTCCCAGGTCAGATTTGGACATACAGAGTATATTTTGTAGAGCAGTCTTCTCTACAGACACAGACCACTTCCTATTACCATCTGCAAATTTCTCCCAAAGAATTTCCTGCTAATACAAGATACCAGCAGTTTATGTCCCCCACTTGAAGTCATTCTGGAGGCATTTATGGCTTTAGGTCTTTTATACCATTTCACTTAATTATTTATGAGATACTATGACTCATTTCATTACTTGTGTAATCAGAGTTTGAAGAATGGATGTTCTTTATATCCTTCTGAACTACTGGAACATCATTGCTGACATTAAGCAACTACACTAGAGATTGCAATCAGCTCTTATCTACATACTACTACTCAATTTTGCATCACTGTTTGCTTCCAGAGAATCACAAACGATAGCTGAATACAGCCTGCTGCTGATGCCCTGTGAAACCTTTAACATCCTTTTTTCTTCATTTCTTAGAAAGGTACATGCATGTGTCTGCAAATGTGTGGTAAACATGTGTGTCTGCAAAGAGGTGTGGTAAGAATTTGAAAAACAAACTTGTTCATTTCTTACTGTAAACGCTCAAGAAGAAACATGGTACCTGTAGTGCTTAACGTAGGGCAGCTTCACAAGATTATAATACAGCCTAGGCTAAGGACATTTATCCACCATATTATGATTTCTTATTATATTTATCTGTTCTGGAAAAGAGTTATCCTATGAATATAAAAAATGAGCACTTTGAAAAATTATTATCATTAATAGCATGCATAATCAGACTAAGCACTTCTGACTACTGGAGACTTAAAAAATAAACATGCTTATTTTTAATAGAATTGAAATATTTTGGATTTCATACATTCTCTTTCCTATCATCTGGTCCAACTCAATTTCACAATGAAATTATCTGGTGTAAAAATCCACATGAATTCTTCACCTCCTGTTTCACCGGGTACTTTAATGCCAAGAAGTATTTCACTCTCATTCACAGATCACAAGATTTCTGACAGAAGAGTTCCCTACTGAAAAGTTCAATTTCATCATAACAGACACATTTTATAGGACTGTCTTCCTGAATGAAATGTTTTAAGATACGCGTCAAAGAAACGATTTCAGTTGATTTTCTCATTTTTTAAACACAAATATTTTTGTTTGTCTATAGAATGTAGAGCAGCAAATTTAGTGGTTTACTACAATTAGAATTATTGTTCAGTCCAAACACATCCCAGAACAGCAGCACTCTGCCTTACTTTGGGATTCTGTCATCTGAAGATAAAATATTTTTAGTGGGTTGCCTGGTTTGCTAGGGTGTTTTAGAGGGGTTGGTTTTTTTTTTTTTTGGAGAGAGTTGGAGAGCAAAGAGTGATTTGTTCTTGTTGGGAAAGAGGGTATCATTTTAGGAGCATATTCCACAAAGACAGTGTGCAGTTGAATCTCGCAGTCATGACCTGACTGCTACAACTCCTTAACTAATCAGCATCAATTCTTATTGGCCTTTGTAAAGATAAACTTCAAAACATCTTTCAAAGTCAGTATTATTTTCCAGACAAAACTAAGGTACAGGATTTTTTTTTTTTTTTTTTTTTTTTTTTTTTTTAAACAAAGGCTCTCCTGTATGTCATTGTCCAAGCTTTTTTCTGGTTAATAGCTCATTTCAGCTAGACAGTGTGGAGAGGCTAAAAAAGGATTTGCTGTACTTGTAGCAGCAGTATATCAGAAAGCCATAGTTTTTTACCCAGGCTACATCATCACTAACAGCATGCTAACAGAACTGACACAAAAAGCATCTTCTCTTACAACTGTTTTCATTAAAAAAAGTCTAACAGAACGTATCACCAATAATAATAAAAGGTACAATATTGAGTCATCATTTTTACCATATACAATTTTTAATGTCATTCAAGACCTCTAATACAACTCTTGCCTATCACTCCACGGCACAAGCAGCAAGAGCCATGGAAATTGACTGTATTCTCCTCACGTCTCTCAAGTTTTGCCTGCAAAACAAAGTAGTGTGGCATGGAGATTCTCCTACTTCATTAATGCAGACTTGCACTAGGAGCCTTCCTAAGACTTTTTTTTCCCCTTTTAAATATGAGTCTTTCAACAACAACGACAGCAAAATAGAAATGAAAAACAAATTGCTACAGTTTATCTATATGCCATTTTGCATCCTATTTCTGAAGCAAGAGTTGACAGGCCAACATATGCGACCAATAGCTGCCATTCGGAGTTAAGCTCTGCAAATGGTGACTGACATGGAGCCAGGCATTCAATTAACCAAGAGAATTAACAATCACAGACCAGCCAAAATAAACTCCAAGAAATTTCCTCTGGGTGTTAATTGTTCTGAGTATCACTCTTTCCCACCCATTAGGTAAATATTCTTGATCTTTGGATTTGGACAACAAACACCCCTATTAATTACATAATTTGTCCATTATCACCTGAAGACATGCTTAACCTTTAAACACCCTACACAAGAAAGAGAACAGAATAAGTAAACAACCTTCTACTGTAAATAAAACTAAATCTCCAAGCTCTGCTAACTTGCTTGATTTGCTACAGCACATATGCCATACAAATTGTATGTGGCATATATCTACATATCAGAACGTATTCATATGTATTCTTTAAATTTCTAATGGATAATTCTAAGTGCTTTCAACAGAAACAGTCCGAAGCTGAGAAAACGAATTAACTCAGTCATCTTTCACCTCTAAAAGCTGGACCTAAATCTGGCTTGAAGTACAGCACTGTATAGTATCTATCCATAACATACAATCTTCTAACTGGTGTCACCTCTTTAATAATACTTTAAAAAAAATCAACATCTCATGCAACTGGGGTCATGATACAGTTTAGGAAAAGCTTGTGGTTTGGGAGTAAGCATTTTCATCTATTTGCAAAATAAAGCACAATGCTTTTGTTTTTCTTCTGAGAGCCAGACTGTCACTTCTCTAAGATGGGTCTTCCTTCACACAGTGGAAGAGTCACAAGATCAAGAGTACTAAGGGTCTTTATCAGAGGAACAAAGCTCTTTTTAGCAGAGCCTCATAATACAGAATTTCACAGAATTTCTTACATTGATGCTGCCCCATAAGTCTGGGTTACAGATTTCAGAATTGAAGATGCATATAGTTATTGGCACATTTGACTTCTTAACTGATAATTTATACATCTAGAACTCCACTGAAAAGTTTCAACTCTGAGTAGAAAAAGTTTATTCACACACACTACACAATAATCTCAAGACTTAAAAAGCCACATGCATTGGAATTTGAACAGAAAACTAAGCTTCTAGGTTGTTAAAGAGATATTAAAAATCCAACACAATAGTATACATTTATCTTGCTAAGGAAAGGCATGTTCAGAAGATGACCTTTGATCACCCCATTACAACTTTACAGTGTAAAGCTAAGGGGACTGAAAAGGACAGGTATCATCAAAAATGGAATTTCCTGTCTCTTCCAGGAAGAGACAGATCAGACTGTTTAATGGAGAAAGAATAGGAAACTACAACAGCTATCGCCTTTATCTCCCTTTGCATGTATTCAGAGACCTTTATCTGCCTCAACTTCCTGGCCACTGCCTTGCTTCTTTTTGCCTCCAGGCTCCTGAAGCTTCTGAACTATTCTTCTTTCTATAAAGGGGACTATAAGAAATAAGGGAACAGACGCTTTAGCAGGGTCTGTTGTAACAGGATGAGGGGAAATGGTTCCAAACTAAAAGAAGGGAGATCTAGCTTGGACATAAGGAAGATGTTATTCACAGTAAGGGTGGTGAGGCACTTGGCACAGATTGGCCAGAGAGGTGGTAGAAGCCCCATCCTTGGAGACATTCAAGGTCAGGCTGGACACTGAGCACTTCCTCTAGCTGTAGATGTCCCTGTTGGTTGTGGGGGAGTTGGACTAGATGACCTTCTAACTTGAACCATTCTATGATTCTTGAATCCCTGCTTGCCAAGGCAACTTTTGATTCTATTAGATTGACAGTTCTACTTTCACATTCATTCTCAAGGCTTTCAAGCAAGCTTCAGTAACAATTTCTGTATTCACAATTTTCTTCCTCAGCTTTCCTAACAAAATTTTAAGAAAAGACTGGTAACTTTCCTCTTTCTCCAGGCTTCTCTTGCCCTTTTTTTTCCCCTCACACAGTCATTTTCCCTTTGGGTCTCTTTCTGTCCTTCACTTCTGCACTTTATTTTCTAAGAAACTATTCTCATCTCAGAAATGTATGCGGGTATTTTAAAATGTACTTCTGTCAAGAAAAATGGAAAGCTGCTTTTCCTTTTAAACAGGCAAAGCACAAACAGCCAGAGCTGTCCCCGTCTTTCTCTTACTTTCTTTCCTTTCAAATACCTCAAAAAGGCAAACACATTTTAATCATACCCTAGCATGGCATCACCTAATGACAAAAACATCAATCCTCAAAAATCTTCACTCAAAAATATTTTCAAACTTAGAATTTTCAAGGAAAATTTCCAGTTCCAGTTTAATGATGGAAAGAAGCACAGTCAACAGGTTAAAGGAGGTGATGCTCTCACTCTACTCTGCACTATGAGATCCCACTTGGAGTACCCAGCTCTAGGGTCCATGAAGGACATGAGCTGGTTGGAGCAAGTCCAGAAGAAGACCATAAAGATGATCAGAGGGCCTGGAGCACCTCACATATAAAGACAAGCTGAGAAAGTCCACGTTATTTAGCCTGGAGAAGGCTCCAGGGAGCCCTTACTGCAGCATCTCCTTAAAGGAGTCTTACAAGATGCGGAGAGACTTTTACCAGGGTCCGTAGCGATAAGACAAGGAGTAATGATTTTAAACTAACAGAAGGTAGACTTATGCTAGAAACAATGAAGAAATTATTTATTATGACGGTGGTGAAGTACTGGAACAGACTGCTCAGATAGACCGTGGATGTCTCATCCCTGGAAGTGTTCAAGGCCAAGCTGGATGAGGCTTTGGACAACCTATCTAGTGGAAGTCATCCTTGCCAATGGCAGTGGAGGTAGAACTAGGTGGTCTTTAAGGTCCCTTTCAACCCACACCATTTTATGAAAAGTGGGGGAGGAAAGAAAAAAAAGATAATTTTCTTCTTGATTGTCATGCTCAAATTGCCAACTGCCCATTAGCCAGGGCAGGAATCCCAGGCTGGCAAAGCCTACCTCCCAAATGAGGTTAAAAACACATTTGAAAAGGAAAGAGATGGAGATAGCATTTTGCCTCTTTCTGCGCTATACCTCTCTTCCACCATGTTCACCCTACAACTCCTGTGAGCTCCAGTGCTGTCCAGATACCTAGTGATAGAGCAGGAGGTTGATGAGAAGGAAGTGAGGGAGCAGTAACAGAAACAGTAAAGCAGAGATGGGAAGGGGGCAGTGAGGCTTGACCCTGAGAGGTGAAAAATCATTGGACTAGAGCAACAAACACAGACTTTGCCTCTGAGAAAAAAACAGCACTGTTGTCCCTCTTGAGGCATACCCACTTCATCAGCTCAAGACAAACTGGGAAATAAAGTGCACTTCTCCGCAAACTTGCTTAGTCTCATAACAGTTTCCAGATTTTCCAGGCCACAGAGACACAATCTGTCTTCCTAAAGCTAATGGCTCTACAATATTTACAGGTATAGATTCATGGAAACAGACAATAGAAAAATATCACGGAAGTACACAAATTATACAAGATCCATGACCTAATACCCCAGGATTTCTAGTCCAGAAAGACACATGATGCTTGAAAAGTAACTAAAGCCTTTTGTGGGCAATCATGCATTGACATCAAGCTAAAGGGGGAAAGTGTGGTTTTGTTTTGATTTTGTTACCTCAGTTGGGAAGCCTCTCTTGGAGGCTGTAAATTAACTTTCTTAACAGCCTTAACACGAGCTTTAACAAAGATAAATGTAATGCCCTGCGCCTGGAAAGAAGTAATCCCAAGCAGCAGTGAAGACCGTGGACTGCGGAGCAACTCTGCTGAAAGGGAGCAGGGGACTGTGGGAGGCATCACACTGTACATAAGCCACCAGTGTTCCCTGACGGGGAAGGAGGCCAGCATCAGGAAGAGGAGTCAGTAAACCAAGGAATGTGACTATTTTACTCTACTAGGCACTTCTTATGCCCCACCTGGGATACTGCACCCAGTTTTGGTTTCCTCAGTTGACAAAGTTTGAAAGGGTTCATTGAAGGGCCACTGGCCTAATTAGTGGGCTAGGGAACTTGACGTAAGAAGAAACGTTGGAAGAACCAGATTTGCTCAGTCTGAAGAAAATAAGGGTCATGGGGGAAAACTAATCATACTTCTTGAATATCTAGAAAGTTTGTTGCAGAGCAGATGGAGTTATTCTCTTCCCAAGAGTGCCTGCTGTCAGGACAAGAAGCAATGGGCACAAGCTGCTTTCAAAGGAAATTTTCTCACGATGCAAGAAAAAAACCTCTTCCCCATGACAGTAGTTAGAGGTTGAGAGAGCTTTTTCTCATTTGTTTATAAACCATCACCATCTTGGATAATCAGTATACAAACACGAACAAGATATTCATTACCTGGGCTTATACTGCTCTAGGGATACACTATATTTATTTCCAGTCCTTGCTAATCGCTCATAAGCAGTTTACACTTTATTCTTCTTTAAAGGGAGGAGGAAGGAATAGTATACTTCTCTCATGACAGTTTCTTCTGCAGTTGAGAAGGAGAGTTATATTATAGGAGGATTTTTTAACCTTCAGAAACAAGGCTTAATTAGGAATCAAAAGCAAATGTTATAGCACAGAAGAGGCATCTCTGAGCACTTGCTCTTGTTGGGCCTTTGTTCCAATTAAGCTGGTTAACAAGAGATGCTAAGGGCATTTGCATCTAAAGCATATCCAAAGATTTTATACAGCTATCACCATTTTAATTTTTACTTGAGCTGAGAGAACTTTGAGTAAGTGGGACCTTTTGAAGATTTGATACTTTTGTGAAGAGATGGTGAAAAAACTGCACAGCTCTCCCTTCATTAGTGTATTTCACCACTGCAAGGAGCAAGCTCACACTGAAATTTAAGTACAAATTTCTTACAAACACACCAAATTAAAATGAACAAGCAAACACTCCAAAATGGAAAAGAAAGCCTGATTTTGCTCTCACACTCTCAATTGATGTGCTCAGTGTTTTTCACAAGATTTACCTCTTGAATAATACAGTAATTTGAAGGGGAAAATCCATCTCATCTCGGCAATTCCACTAACTTCAGTAGAGGCAAAATCAGGCATCAGAATTCCTCATTTTGGATCAAACAAGGCTAAGAAGCAAAAACTGCAACATTGCAATACCTTGCAGTGGTGACAAGGCAGTAAGGGACTTAGCTATAGGTATGTAGGTAAAAGCAAGGATGAGACAAGAGTCCTCCCTTTCTAGCATTCAATAATATACTGCAATTGGCTACAGCAGCAACCGATTATTTTTCCACTACAACAAAGAACAGTAGCATTTAATCATTAAGTTGATCCCTGATGTACCACAATTTGAGCCCTGGCAAATACAAAGTCTTCCTTTAGGAGTCCAGATGGTAAGAAAGAAAGGAAAAAAAAAAAAAAAAAAAAGCACAATGTAACAAAAATGTGAAGGGAAGCCCTTGTGATTTTGTTCAAGACTAAAAGAAAAAAACTCAGTTTTTCCAAGAGAAGTACAGATCACGTCAGGTGAGGCCTTACATTTCAAAGGAAAAGCACGTGTAATGGTTCCTTTAATCCACTCTATTTTACATAAACATCCAGGTAAAGTTAATTATTCTATTTTCTAGTCATGGGAAGTCTTCATGAGAAAGGTGTACATGGCTACACGAGTTAGCATAGTGATTATTTATGAACTTAATGAGCTTTATAGGCAAGAGGGACAAGATTTATTTCAAATTTTGTAGACACAATTTCACTGTGACTAAATTCACCCCTTTACGTATCTCCTCTGTGCAACAGAAAAGAGAACCCAATTTCACAAGGTTTGGGTTTGTATCACCATTCCCCGGATCTCCAGAATTAGCCTGAAGGATCCTTTTAGAAAGTAGGTAAATATATATAAAATATTAGGACAACACTGCAATGCAAAAAGGATGTTAAATTGCTCATCCAAGGAGATGACATAACTAATACTGACATAATTTCCAAGCAGCAAAGCAAAACTAGGTCAAATCACATTGACCTATCTAACATAATAAGCTTTTTTTCAGATTTTTACAATGCAGACTGTGTCTGCAGGCATTAATGTCCCCTGTTATCAATGTATAGTGTTGTCACTCTGCTTTAATGTCTTATCACCATGTTGTGTTAATTAGACCAAAACAATATAGTGCACTTTTGAACTGCTTAGCTCCCAGTTTGAAGTCCCTGCCTAATCTATACTTCTGAGGTTACCCAGATAGAAATGAAGTCATTAACTTTTTACAGTCGCTTGTTTCAGTAGATGCTACCAGGGTTGGTAGAATAGTGGAGCTCCGCACATAGGTCAAAAATCTAAGCTCTAAAGCTGCATTCTGTTTGTCTGCGTACCTAATGTGCGTCACCTAGCAAAGTGCACACTGATTCTGATACCACTTTACCGTAGTCTGAACCAAAATACAGCGTGAGTATCCCACACTCCTGGCTGTCAAATGTACCTTCCCAAGCACTGTGTCCACACAGATGTCCACACAGTGCTCTCAGATGGACAGCCTGTCTCCTTGCCCACAGCAGCTTCCCATTCCCTCTTGCTGTTCCTCTGCACATCGGATTTACAGCACACGTGTTCTGCAGTGAGACTATAAACAGCGTTGTGTAGGTTTCTGGCTACAGCCTCACAAACTCCCAGAAAAAGTGAAACAGGAGAAGTGAGAGCAATACGCGCCTGTGTCCCTGCCTCCAGAGCTGAGATGGGTCTGGAGAACGAAAGGCTAAATGCTCGAGGCCCCAGGTTGCCAAGGAGCTGGAGGTCACTGGGGAGGAAAGAAGCTGAGGCAGGAATCAGGCAGACCTTGCTGGTCCCCAAAGCAGAAAATGTCAATGGAACTTAAATCTTCCTGAGGAATATATACATCTTAATATACAGATTTTGCAGTAAAGGCATAATCTTAGGGCAAACCAAAAAAAGCACAACCCATACATTCCAGAGATAAACTCCCCTCCAACACTTTCAGAGCTTCCCTGGTGATGAAGAATACCTTGAAACTCGGATGCTGGCTACTATTATGATAAAATGGCTGGATTTGGCAACTTCAGTTCTAAATATACTGATAGTGCATCTGCTGTGTTTCTTTATTCGTTTCTTGTTTTGATGTCTCCACTTCCCTCTCAGAAAGAAAAACTGAAGAAAAAAAAAAAAAAAGAGAGAAGAATTCATATTTCCATATGGGACAATGATTGTAAAGTATACAATTTTTTTTTAGAACCATTTTGCCAGAAGAGGTTGACTTCCCAGCAGTCTTTAAAAGAAAGGATTAGCCTTAGCTAATGCTCGGAATAGTTTCTAGTAAGGAAAAATAAAAATGAAGGTATCAGAAATGGTCAGAGGTCTCATCTGAGCAAGCTCTTGTTTTTCTTGACTAAAAGTAGTGCAGCAGCTCTCTGGTATCACAGATGAGAGCCCAACCTGCCGCTCTGGTGGAAGGAGGGGCCTCAGTGCCCCACTGCGGCTGTTCAGTAATTAAATACCTGGAGGCCCAAAGAGCCAAGTTAATGCCATTAGTCATGGACACCTGCTTGGGACTGAAAGCAGGTGTAGGGCCAGGATTCCAGACCACGTGTCCCACAGAAGGCTGCTCCCACAGGGGCAGTCCTCTATTCTACAGTGCCTCTGGTACCCCAGAAAGCTTCAAGCAGCAACAGAGAACTTTGTTCTTCCTAGTTTTTACATCCATTCCAGCAGCGGATAAGCAGTGCCAGAGGCCGCAGGTGCCCAGGCAGCATGGCAGCTGGGGTAGAGCATGACAGGCAGCTGTCAGTGCTTCTGGAGGCACATGCACAAGGTTTGTCTCCCCACCCCAACACATGGTGCAAGTATCAGTCTCGCTCACTCCTTTCTGAGGCCATGAAATACCCCTCCAAAAATGTATTTGTTACAGTCTGTCACACTGCAATGAAAAATCCCACCAGCCCTGTGGATCTCCTCATTTACTGCCCCTCTAATCCAGGGGTAAAAGCCTGAACACTGCTATTTGTTTTACTGCCTTAAAATTGTTCTTAGCAAAGCATCTCAACACTTATGTAACCAGAAAAGTTTCATCCTACTTCAGGGCCAAACAAATACAGCCTACTTGCCAGTTTCTTAAGTCTTCCCACATCCCCCTGGGAAGATATAAATTATAATGACAAACAACCATGAGATGACAGCAAATAGGAAAGAATTTTAAAGAATTAAGAGTTATTCTCATTGCTTAGGAAAGAGATCAAAATCAGCTTCCTACCCTGTAGTGCCTTTTCCAGCTCTCAGGCAGGGATCTCGGGGATATACAGTAATTCCTCACAGCTTGCTAAAGCATTACAAGCTCCAAGATGCAATAAAAGACTTCCAGTCCAAGGAGAGGCTAAAGAACACTGTACCCTAACAAGTCCGAAACTCAGTTTGAACAAACCCCAGTGCGCACTCACAAGCCTATTCTTGGGACTGTGTGGAAACACAGATCTGCTCCTCTCTCCCAGCTCAGTCCTCACCCTCAGCCAGCCCAAATTACTTCTCCGTCTTCCCATTCACAGAGCTTCAACATATCCATCCCCTGAGCATTCACCACCATGAGCTCCTCGTTCCCAGCAGCTCATTTTCCTTGACCCCGGGCTGCAGTAAACCCCTTACCTCTGGTGCAACTTTGAAGAGGGACTCTGAGCCCAGGCAACTTTTTTTTGCAGAGCTCCAGGGCTGCCGTAAGCGCTCTGTGCCGCTGCCTCCAACTCTCCCCAGTGGGGAAGCCCTGGGACAGGGCAGTGGGGGAAGGAGTCAGCCAGCGGGGCCCAGTGCCGGGTGGGAGGCGAGAGCCAGAGACAGGCCCCATCAAAGGCAGGAGGCCTGCTGGGGATCAGAGAGCAAGATACGCATCTAAATAATTCAGGCACTAATAAAAGCTGTGAGCCAGGCTCTGAAAGCTGGGAGAGAAGGCTGAATGTTGGTGTCTTTCGAGCTGTAGAAATGCCGTGTAACTTAATAACCCGATGCTGATAAACCAATATTATTTTAAGAGTATCCCACAAAGTTAATGAGGAAAGTGGCTGTGCCCAGTTTCATTGTTTTATAGGCTTAGCTTCAGGCTGAAATTCTAAGGAGTAAAGGTTTTGAGAACTTCAAGTCTGACCTCTACAGGTGGAATAGGTACAGTAGCATTGATCTCAAAATGAGCATCGTATTTTGAGGGATTGGAGAAAGGACCAGATGTAATAGAAAACCCCAGGCTATCATCATTACATCATTAAAGTCTTATTTTTAAAACACTACATTATCTGTGGTAATTTAGTTCATCCAAATGCATTCTTGCAAAATGCATCCCCTCTGTAGCAAAACCAGAAGGACGTCCAGCATGAATATACTTGCATTCCGAAGTCTTACAAGGTTTTGTTTCTGCTTTTTATTATTCCTCCCCCTCCCCAATCTTCCATATGATCTGCTCCTTCAGCACTACAGAAACAAATGCTACTTTGAAACCGATAACATACATTTGTGTTTTGCAGAACTGATGTTTTTAAATGCCCTGACTGGTGCCACCTTTTTCTAATCAGAACCAACCACTCTAACAAACTGCCCTTTGTCCGGTGATCCCATCCCCTCTGTTCCCACCAACCTACAGCACATGTTGCCATAGCTACACTGCACGTCTGTTTACCACACAAGTGATCAAAGGAGGCAGACAACACACATACGCACACACGCACCAAATCCTCACCAGGCTTCCTATGGAGCAATGCCCCGCCACTAATTAACTGATACACTCTCTGCCTGGGGACTCTGTACACTTGTTTTCTTTATTCTGCACGGTACACACACAAAACAACAACAGGAAAACAGCATTCTCTGAGATGCTCATTCTTCCCTTACAGA
Organism: Alectoris magna; assembly: GCA_030625065.1. NCBI lineage: Eukaryota > Metazoa > Chordata > Aves > Galliformes > Phasianidae > Alectoris > Alectoris magna. The sequence goes on from CM060560.1 coordinate 72,252,352, forward strand.
CCAAACAAACAACAAAATGTCCCAAGAGGAACTTTAAAAAGAGTTTCCTAAAGCAAGACTAAGGATTAGAGCACCCCAGGATACAAAAACAGCTTTTCCACCGAGGAACACATTAAGAATTCTAAAAGGTATGCAAAAGAAAATAGGAAATAAGAAACACATGCTAAGAACTTAAACATCTGTAAGCAAAGGGGACGTTTTTGTGTTTTGCATGTGTTATTCACTGAAACCTTACACAGCATTCACTCATTTGGCGAGTTGCATACACACTAAAAGCTGCATGACTGCACTCATGATAACTAACTGTTATGGCCTTACGTGCCTTAGAAACAGCTTTTCATTTTTAGGTGGCCTGTCAGTTAACAGTCATTTTGTTGGACCTCTTTTGTGATGGAGGCCTCAACTCTGCCTTGATCAAAGTCAACAGGACTTCAATAGGAAGAGGCCAAGGCAAGGAGTTGCATTTGTTGTCACGACACTCCCACGAGCCATTCTTCAGGGATTTGCTGTGGGTGAAAGTAAGTGAAAATGAAGTATTAAAATTCATCAAGCATTTGTTTTTCCAATAAGTGAGCTTAGAGAACTTAAAACAGAGCTCACAGTGCCCTCTCCAGTTCTGCAGCAAACTGAGGGAATCCAATCAGCAACAGCCTCCAGTCACAAAAAGCCACCTTCCAGCACAGGAAGGCTGAGCACCTTCTCAGAAGTCTCTGTCACTTGCACGTTGCCTTGCTTAGGCACGTCTTCTTAAGTAACAAACTGAACAGTTATCTGCAAAGCAGATGTCAGGTTAGCTGCGGGTTTTTGTTTTGTTTTGCAACCATTGCTAAATTCCTTTAAAGACTGCAGTTGCAGTTCCCGTCATTATACTTGCAGCATCCTAAAACACCAAAATGGGTTTGTTTTCCTGTGAATACTTAAACTTTTACAGGTGCACAGTGACAAGGTATCAGAAACACAGCAACAGGATGGAAATTTTTCCATTTTGGTTACTGAAGCCTTTATGCAAGGTCATTACTTCTAGCAGGCAGCAAGGAGATAGCTCTTGCTGAGGTTTTCAATAATCAGCTAAAAATGACTGCTTTTTTTATACCTGTCTCATTTACAAACCTCAACACAGCATCCTGTGCCAACCCATTACCTGCTAGGAACCAGCGCGCGCAGTGCAGTGGTAAAGTTGGTTGAACCTTATCTGCTCAACAAGCTGCATATTACATTTCTACAGTAACTCCTGTACTCCTTTTGCGGAGATGAGTGCATTTGTATCAGAAACGCTGTTGTTCAGTACCTGCTGGCTGCTTTTGGACCAGTTCAGTCACCAGCACAATACACAGTTCTATTCCAGGGCTAGCAATGTGCCTCCTGCCTGACAGTTAACTCTTCAGCCCCAAGTTAAGCTGTAGCTGCCACCAAGATCATCTCTAGGTGGTCTCTGAACCTGGTATCAGAGCAGGGAGTCGAGTCAGCCCCTTCCACCCTTACACCATTTGGTGTAAAGATCGAAATGGGAGCACCTGGGAAGGGCAGGAAGGCAACAGGACAGGGAGGGAGGGAGAGAGGACACTGCGTAGGCGCTCCGCACAGGAGGGCAGTAAATGGGCCAACAGGAAAGCCATCTGCACATTCCTCTTCCCGTAAGAATGGGAAACTACAAACAGGAGCATGGGCTCCAGGTGCACGTGATACTCATTCTCCCAAGCGGTTGCCTTAACGATTTCCCTAATAGCCCCATACAGTTAGTCCATGGCTCACCCCAGCCCTCAGCTCCCACCCAAACAAGCGGCCACCCCTCCTCCCCCTCCCCCGGCCACCAGCCCCTCCAGCATTCCCAGCCTTCCCCTGCCAAACCTAAAATAGCCGTGCACAAGAAAACAACCAGACCCGGGGAAATACTTTTAAATTGTTCCCTTGGCTCGGGGTGCGAAACCGCACTCGGGGGCAGGTGTTCCAACAAGCTCTGGCAGCCTTTCAGCTGGCCCTGCCTCCCCAGGAGCAACAACTGGGGCGGGCGGCGGGCAACCGGGGCGTGCCGGGCCATGCAAGAGCCAGCGCTGTTGTGCCTGTGCCTGTACTGCTCCTCAGGCGGAACGCCTCCCTCCTTCCTCACCTCTTCCCTCGGAGCGGGAGGGAAGGTACCCAGGCTTCTTAATATCATTCGCCCTCTCCGTTCTGTCTTAACCCAGCAGCTACGAAGCTCAGTAAGACATAAAACCGGATGTTTCAGGTGAGCGGAGCACGTATTTCCCAGAGCGTTTTACTTTTTCGCTTTTCTTTACTGTCAGCCCGCAACCGCTTCTTTCTCTGTTCCCCGTTGGCAACCCCCCTGTGCCAAAGTACCCTCTTGCGGTGATAACGACTTTTGATGACTGCGTGCATCCGACTGACCAACCTGAGGTACGCGGTATACAAAATGCCCTTCATTTGGCTTCGCAAGGACAAGAGTTTCCCTTCCTCTTAAAAACAATAGGAGTATTTTATTGCCTGGTGGGAGAAGGAAATACCATTCCCCCTCCCTCACCTGCATCCTCTCCTTCTCCCTTCGCCACCTCCCCTCCACTCAGAGGAGAGCAGGGTGAGGAAGCTGAGATTTCCCACCACACTTTCAGAAAGCAAACACAAAACAAACGCTCCATTTGCACTACAGGTGCAAAATCTGCACACGCACTCCCAGGGCATGTAGTCTAAAAGTCCCACTGAGAGCTGAATGAATAACACCCGTACAGAAGAGTACCTTCTCTCGTTTCCTCCACTGGCTACCTAGAAAATAACATACGAAGTGCAAGATTCGGAAGCAGACTGGCAGGGCTTTGTGAACTAGGACAGATCTCTGATTCAGCCTTCAGACCCGGCCCCACCAGCTTGCCTGGCTCCCACAAGCTCTTCTAACTGCATGTTGTTGTTGCAAAACTGGGAGCAGTGAGAATCAAAACCACCTCACCACTGTTACTTTTAACTGGGGGAATGAGAATAAAAGCTCCTTTTGTCCCTTCAGGTGAATAGAAAAAAAAAAAAAAATCTCATTTAAATAATCTTGGGAAAAAAAATTCACTAGAAAACCCATCTTAAAGTACTTCTGTGTGGCTGTAAGACAGCTTGAAACTACCACGTTTTAAAGCAATCAGAAGATTAAAGCACTGGCAGGCAAGGAGCTCACGCAGAGCAGTTTAATAAATTATCCCCGGGCTGAATTATTGGCGTGTTTAGCCCCATAACACAGCGAGCCCTTTCCTTTTCCATGTCACGGAGACAAGCCCACACAATGCATGCAAGCCACGGCAAACGGGAATTGATTTACGGATCTCGCAAACGTCGTTCGTCCCCTAAACAGGCGCACAGCGACCCGCATGGCAAGGAAAATTTGAGTATCGAAATAAATAAATCTCTTATGCTTCCCTTTCCCCACAAACTTACTTTACAAGAGGTTAAGAGGAAAAAAAAGAAAAAAAAAAAAAAAAGAAGCCTCGGTGCCGCCCAGCGCAGAGCGCGGCGCTCCCCCCGCCCGGAGCCGCACTCCTCACCTGCCTCATGGTGAGCTTCCCATCATCCATCCAGCCGGGAAGGGGCTACGCCGCGCCGCCGGACGCAGGGCACGGATCCATCAAGTTTCCCGCTGTACGCAAGTTTTTTTCCCCCTCGTCTTGGCTGTTTTTACTTTTTTTTTTCTTTTTTTTCTTTCCCTCTTCTCTCTCTCTTCTTTTATCCTTTGCTAGGGGGACCCTTCCTAAGACAATGTCAAGTTTCCCAGCCTATTAAAAGTCAGGAGCGGGGAGGCAACTGTCCCCCTGGCTCCTATTTCAAACCGCAGCGCAGGGATGTAGCAGTTGGCTGAATCAGGCCGTGCCATCGCCTCGCCAATCAGGAGAGAGGGGAGGGAGGGAGGAGAGCACATAAAGGCTGCCGACATGAGGATTAGGAAAGCTTTCAAGGATTTGAAAGACTGAAAGCAGCTGGAAACAGTGTCTAGAGCTACAAAGAGGGAAGTCAATTTGCGGTGCGAGAGATTATTCTCATTTAACTGCTCCGGGTCTGCTTAAAGGGCTCCCAGGGCTTAAGCAAGAACGTGGAGATGTCCAGAGAAACGTCCCCAGTTCCCGCAGCCACGCAGAACTCGCAGCAGCAGCCCCGCGAAGTGGCAATCTTTCATGCTAGCAGCAGCCATGGGTGTTCCAAATGCACCTATTTCCTCGTGTCAGGTTAAAGAAGAAATGGTGTCATTAGGAGAGCAGAAAGTTAGGAAAATGTAATATGCCAGTTGCATCAAGAGCAAGTGCTGGTCTGCTGTGAGATTTTGTCTTGGTGGCAAATACACAATCACCTCTGCCTTCTTTCCCTTCTTTAGGGTGATTTCCTGATTTCTGAAACTTTGCTCCTTGTGCAACATAATACTGGAGCCCAATTGCAACTTCAAAGGAAGCATATACATATCTCTGATTGTAACGAGATCAGCTTTTATCTGCTGCCCCTCAGTGGCTTCCGTTAAAATAAACAAACAAAAAGGTTACGTACATATATATATATATATATATATCCCAAATCTGCAATGCCATTGTAATTTGAGTTACACCTTTCTTGAGTCAAAAGCAAATGAACAGAAAAGTGAAGAAATAGAAAACAGCAAATTCACAAATTCATACCACCCACTCTTTTCCCATTTCTTTTCTCCTCGCTTTATATCAGTTCGGAAAGCCATGAGTCTCTCTGTTTCCCTAAAGGGAAAGCTGTCTTTTGATCTCAAGGGGACAATCAGGCAGATCTGATGTCTCAAGAAAAGCCCCAACATCATGGATTTGCTTCTGTAAGGGTTTTATCTACCACGGCAAAATGCAGTCGCTCTCCAGAAAAATTCTTATCAGTACAAGAAATCTTATTGAACTGAGCTGCAGGAAAGAAAAAAAAAAAAAGTGAAATAATAAGTTGTTAGAGTGATGTGCTGCCAGGATTTTAATTAAAGGCTTCTTAAAATATATTTCCCTTTCGCTTATAAAAGCTAAAAGTGATAGATAAGCTCCAGTGCTGGGTATGTCACAAGGAAAGGAAGGTCTGAAAAATCTGCTTGTTTGCTTTCCCGTTGAAAAACAACGATTTTTCTCCTAAGTGCCACCAAGAGGGGAGTTTGCATAATACTGGCACTGTCCAGCTGAGAAGCAGGGAGGGATGGAAGGAAAAGCTGACGTAAAGCACTTCATCCAGGGCCAGCTGTGCTCATCAGGTACATGTTCTAAAGTGGGAGGATTCTATTATGCTTCACTTGCAACACAAACCAAGTATTTCGATGGCTATTCACAACACCCTGCACAGGATAAGACAAAAGCAGAGACAACTCATTGATCCTCCAGTGATGGTCTTGTCAGGCATGCTTGCACAATGGCTCTAAGCAGCTGCAGTGCACAGAGCGGGGTGCGTTAAGAGCACTTAACAGGAATGCTTCTCCTCTGATGCTCAAACTTAGCAGAGTGGACACGTGTCACTTGAACTGAGTATGTGGTATGCGAAAACCTTTTACAATGGTTAAATCCAGGAGAATCCCCTCCAAGATGCATTCAAAAGGAGGGTAATGATGCCTTCCTGAAGTAATTAGTGCCTTAGAGAGAAACTCTGTTGGTGACAGTGATTTAGATAAAGCAGAATTTCGAAATTAGCGAGGAATAGGAAACAAAGAATACAAAAGGGTCAACATCTGAACTGGTACTCCATCTCCAGAGACACAATGGTACAGCTAGACGGGAGGAACAAGAGTTTGGATGGTAGTTTGGATGCAAGAAAAGACCAGTGCTGGTTTTTAAACCTTCCTCCAGATATTTGTTTTCACATCTATCAGCCAAGTGTATGTATGTGTGTGAGAAAGTCATACCATCTTCAGGGGAGGGAACAAAGATTCTGGCCCTGAAGGAAGGAACTTTTACAGTCTGTCCAGTGGGAACTTGTGGAAGAAATGCAGCCAGAGAAGGTGGTACCAGGTATAAGTTCAGGCACTGCCATGAGCAAACACCTGCATTACTGAGAGCGAAGTCATGGCTGGGAGCCCGACAGCCTTAGAGGATTCTCATGGATGTATGTTAAAAGACAAATGGTTACAAGGACAAAGGCCAGAATGAGGATTAGCTCAGTGGTAATCGATACAGTGGACAAGTCTGAAGGTTGAAAATTGTGACAAGGCAGTGGCAATGATCATGATATGAGAAATGCAGCACTACTTCAAAATCTGAGACTTCTACTTGTTCTGATTTGTTAACTAAGCCTTCCCTAATTAGCTACATTCTTTCCAATAAATTGCCAAATTCAAGAACAGTTTCAGGCAGGTGAACCAGATGCAGAGCAACCTAACATGGAATTACTTGATTGCTGGAATTTTTATCATATAAAGCAATTTTATGTAGTCCAGGCCAGCCAGATCCCTGCCAGTAGCACTGGGTGCAAAATGGGAAGTGGAAGATAGGACTTCTTCTCATTAGCTGAATTCCAGCTGCCATGGAAATCTTTCTCAGTGCGGAGAATTCAATATAAACTGCAGTCAGAAGAACCATTCTGTGTCCTTACTAAGCTGGGCCAGATAGAGATGGACCAGACCCCAGGGTCTATTATACACAGTAGGAGACTTACAGATTGTAAGAAGACTTACAGCAGAGAAAAATAGGACCCAGCACATAGGTTAGAAAGAACTGAACCTAGCTTGAAAAATCAACATTTTAAATGTCTTCAGATATGAAGTCTGTCACAAATAGATTGCCTTTACTTTGCAATAGACAACTGTAAAAACAAAGATGTGCGTGTTTTTTAAAATAAACAAGCAGCTGAACAGTTGCACTTTGGGAGGAAAAGGTAATATTCATATTCAAACTAATGTTGCAATTCATTTCTAATGTTTTTAATAGTTCCTCCCCTAGCAGATTCAAATTGGCACCTGCAGGAAGACTGGGATGTTTGGAATACAAAATGCTACTTAATAACCCCAGATAACACTAGAATATATAACTCCAGGCAACTCTGGAATGTAAAAATAACCTCCAGTAGAGCTGGCACATTAACACTTGAATTAGAAAGCTGTAAGTTGGAAATATTTCTGAAAAGATGGCAAAAAAATTAAAATAAGTCTGAAATACTATAAATATATTTAAAAAAAAAAAAAAAAAAGCTGTTCTCAAGATGTGAAAGTGTCACACTAAATTTAAAATACATAGCTAATGAATATAAGAAAGTGCAGAGTTGAACCTTGCAAAGCAGTACTTAACTGCTTTTATCAACATTGCTGTGGTGAATGGAAGAAAGATGAACTAATTACCCTGGCAGAGCATCTGACGTGGGTATTTAAATGCACATCCAACAGAAGTTCAAAAAATAAGCCCAGTAATGTCAGGCAACCTTCAATTTACAAATGGAGACTGAAAGCTGCAACATACAAAGTCCTTAAGGCTGACCTTTGGGAAATCCATTACCTTTCAAGCAAGATGACTCCACCTCTTGGCAGGGTATCACTGAAAAGGCAGAGATGAGAGCACACCGCAGCCCTCTCGGTGGAGCGGTCCTTAAAAGACCATTCCCCTTGGTCAGTTATTTACAGCATCCTTCAGACTGCTCTGGTCTCATTTGGGGCTGCACCAGCCACAGGCAAGAGAGAAGGAAGGTATCTTCAGAACAGCTCCTTCCTCCATCACTTACACAATCTAAACAATCCGCGGCTGAGACAGACAGAAACATGGTTTGAAATGATCTGTCTGCCTTAATGACAAAACTGACTAGACTTTTTGATTCAGCTATTTTAATCAAAAGACTATTAACTTCTGGATTTCATTTCACTGCATCTGTGCTATGAGGCAGATGCTTGATCTGCTAGGCTGAACAAGTCGGTGCACAGTCGTGTGTAATAAATCAGTGGGAAGAAATCTCTGAAAGTCTGTTCCAAAATTATATGGAAGTACAACGAGTTAAAAAGACTGACAAAGAAGGATGGTAGAAGGGCTCAGAGGTTCTAAACCATCTGTTCTCTAATACAGGTACATGCAGAATTTAATACAAATCATAATTAGCTTACTGAGGTTACTTCTTTTTATTTGCTAGTTGATGGTTGGTTGGCAATGATACCTCGTTATTTTTAAAAGTAATAGTTAAATGACATTGTTTTTTTTTCTTAATACTCGAGATTTAAGAAGCATCCATGAAATCAAGAATGAGAAAATAATAAGACAATACACTTTATGTTTCTGCAAGCCCTCATTAGCATGGGGGAAAAAAAGCAATTTCATTACATTGCATTTTCTATCAACAACTTATTTAGTGACTGACTTCAGAAATCAATTATGCAATGAATCATGTTAAGCAAGTAAAGATTCAGGCACATATCAAAAGCATCTCTCTACAAATCCCATGAAAAAAAGTACCACTGTTGGGAAGATCAACCAGCATTTCACCGACTTGAAATCAGATGTTTCAACTCAGATACACACAGCTGAATTTGCCCAAGAATTCCAGTCAGACTAAAATCTTTTTTGTTTCATTTTTTTTTTTCTAGGCAGGAAGAGCAACGAAATTTCAGCAACAATCTATATTTTCTCATAAAACCTAATTTTACAAGAAAGCCTCCCCCAGGAGTATTCCCTCAGGGAATTCTCCTTTATCTTTTCTTCCCACAGTTCCAACTATCCATGCCAGCTTCCTCCTTGTGGAAAATGTGCTTCTGTGAAGCAGGGATGGGAGATGGAAAAGTTATCTGTTGATTATACAGCAACGCAGTCAAACAGAAACCGTGTTTAGTAAAGTATTCTTTGTCACAGGACTCAGAATTGTACCTTAAAGAGCAGCAATACAAACTGCATCCAGTAAGCTGCTCATGTCCACGGGCAAGGCGTTCGGTTTCCCCCATTCTAACTCTTCTACTTCTTTCTGAAGCTACCTTTGCTTTCCTAAATATGCAGTTATTTCTAGAAAATTTTGTGTCTGCGTGTCTGCGTGTTTAACAGAAACGCATTCAAATTTGGGGGTAAAATATAATATAAACTCTCCTTCTGTATGAAAGCAAGAAGCTTGAAGATTGTTTTCCTTTTCTCTAGCCAGGATGCCAATGCATAGCAATGCTTGTGGTGAGGATTAGGCCTGCAGGGGGTGAGCAGGGGAATGACAACAAAAAATTAAACCCAATCCTGAAGTCCTTTTGCTTAGGAGAACGTCTTTATACAACTGGGAATATGTGAATATACATGACTCAGGGTTTGACTTGTAGCCTCTGGAGTTCACAGGTTACCCTCAAGGTCAGTTCACTTATGAAACACCGAATTAGTATCCTTTCCCACTGCTTCAGCATGGCTCTTGGTACTGATAAAGTAATACATGTACGTGAGAAGTTTTACGCACAGAAAAATCACTTTGTTCTAATTTCCAATGAGAAAAGCAGGAAAAGAACTTAGGAGAAAAACAAAAGAATGTTCTTACCAGAAAATATTAAGTTAAGCAATTCAAGGATGTGGACAGACACCACAAAGCATCAAAGCAGCAAAGCAGGAAAGAGTCATCCCAGTGGAAATTAATGCTTCTTCTCACCAGGAGCACTGCCTAAAATTCTTTCTGTACACCAGCACAAGAGAGGTTTGAAGCACAGCACTGTGAAGCAGGCCCATTGGGACTGCTGCTCTCAGAGGACAGGCCTGGTCATGGCTTGCCCTTCTGCCTGTGCCAAGTAGCCCTTTTCTAACCTCTAAACTGTTTTCAGATGGTACTTTTAAGAGCCAGCGTACCTCATTCTTTTTAATTATGGACATATATTGTATAGGTTTACCAGTTTCCGAAAGAATTTTTACTTTATTTAGCTCACAATTCCAGATGTGTCCCTTCTTGGGCCTCTCTTTTTGTTACATGGCACTGGCAGCAAAAGACAATGACTGCAAAGGTAATGCACTTCTCCAGGTTCCAGGCAAAGCAGTTTCATAGTTCTGTCCTTTGATTCTTGTTCTATAAAGTACCCTTATTAAAAATACTAAAACAAGTATCAAATTATATTAAAAAACAGCAACGACAACAACAACACAGACCAGTCCATGAAGATTCTATTTTTTATGTTCTCAAACTTTTTCATGAAGATCAGTAACTTGGAAAATCTGATTCTGAAAAGATTTTAGAATATGAAGGCTCTACTTCTGCATTTCTTACTTCCACAGCTTATTATTAGTCTGCATTAGTCATTTTGACACTAAAATTCACAGATATTGCCAAGTTTGTCATATTTCATGAGTACGTGTGGTTTTTTTTTTTACAGGGAGAACCAACCATTCTAAGCCTTGCCTTCAACACATTCTCCAACATCATTATCTTGCACTGAGTACAAGGTTAATGCATGCCTTCTAAGCTGTTTCATGTAGATATTAATCCCCAGTGCCACACCTTGTCATAGATGCTCTGTTTTTCCAGCATCTTCATTTTCTTGTATTTTGCAGTAATACACTATGAAGTATATCTCAAGTATCTAAGAGGGGGCTATAAGAAAGAAGGAGACAGACTCTTTAGTAGGGTCTGCTGTGATAGGACAAGGGGAAATGGTTTCAAACTTAAGGAGAGGATATTAGGTTGGTTATAAGATAAAGGTTTTTTACAGTAAAAGTAGTGAGGTGTTAGCACAGGTTTCCTAGAGAAGTGGTGGAAGCGCCATCGCTGAAGACATTCAAGGTCAGTGTGGATGGGGCTCTGAGCTGTAGATGTCCTTGTTCATTGCAGGGGAGTTGGACTAGATAACTTTTAAATGTCTCTTCCAACTCAATTCTATGATTCTATGAAGATTCCAGCTCCCATTTCATAAAGGCCTTTTTCAAATACTGGGCACCGAGAAGGTCCTTTATGTAAGTGGCAATTGCAAGTGAAGTCCTGGAGGTCCTGGATCACCAAGCCACTCGTGCTTTCATTGCTTTCAGTCTCTGGAAGCCTTCTGGGATTAAGAGGGAAGAACTTGGTACTCTATAGCACAGCAGTATGAAACGGGACACGAAGAACTCTGGGCACATACAAAGGAAATATGTTGAATTTTGCTGCCATGTTGCCTAATGACAGAATGACTTGGTAACTGTTGACTTCACACATGTGAACTCAGGAGTAGAAGTTTATATACACAGTAAAATGCAATTCACACTGAAGTTGGAGATAAATAAATAATGGAGGTTTGAAATCAAAGTCTTCCATGATTTAAATAGTTTCCATATATCTCTTATTAAGGGAATTCAAAATTCACTAGGATCTTCACTTAACTGAAAACGACCTGCCCCCCTAAGTAGTTCATAGACCAGAAAAATAAAGTCTACTACAACAGTCCTTTGGGGAAAGGTGATGATACTTCAACAAGATAATTCTGCAGGCCATCCCTGCATACTTAGGCTTGGGACTGTGGGGCACAGAAAAATCAATCAGTCATACCCATATTTTAAACTTCAGAAGAGTAAAGCCCAGATCACTTATGGCTTGGAAATTGAAAAGGAAGAAATAGCACCTAAAATGCAGAGCCTAAAATGACTGAAACTGGCACTACAGATAGATCTTTATTGTTATGGCTTTATGTGATTCAGAAACCTGCAAATAAAGTAAATGGCTTGGCAGCACTTTTAAATTAATAACTGCTTAAGGGAGGGATCTGATTAGAAGTGTATTTTAGGTGCCTCCCTGTGTGTTCCCATGTTCAATCAGTGTAGGAAAACTTTCTCTTTAATACGGCTTGTTAGGCCACCACAGACCACTAATGCCTTCAGAGCAGTTAGCTGTGATTATGGGCACACTGTGGGCAATGGATACACACCACTCTGCTCTTTCCTGTCTCAGATATTTTCTACACATTTGTCTTTCAGTGTAGCTCTCTCCAAGAGATAATATCATTAACATTCAACAAATATTAGCAGAGCATTTGGTGCACAGTTCATTAAGAAATTGCTGCGTCTCAAACAGGTGATAGAGGAGTTGCTATGGTTACTATAGTCTCTTAAGCTGAACACTAAATAGGTTCACAAAACATATATTCCTACTTGTTATGTAAAATATTAGTTACCCAGCTGGCATTCATTTATGCACTCCTTTTATTTTGTCAAGGACTTTCCACTCCTTCATCTTTCAAATAAAGTGGGTTTTAGTATTGTTTGGAGAAAGGAGAGGTCACTAGCCATTCTCCTCCTTCAGAAAAGGGGACAAGTTAGGTAGCTCATTACGTACCATGTTTATAATTAAATCTAAAAATGACAGCTTCACTGTACTGGAATTATGAGAGCTTTTATTTCGGAGGATTTAATGAGTCATGGAAACATGTTTACAAGGCAACAAGCCCTCAGCACACAAAGAACTCAACATTAGCGTGGCAGTAGACCATATAGCTTTTAATGGCCTGAACTTTCTGTTTCGCATGCAGACATTGTCCTGAGATTGTCCCACCACCACCATCTGATCCAATGTTTCTTTCAGATAGGATACTTTTTTTGCCAAAGGACCTGAAGGTGATATTTAGGAAGACTATTATCAGGCATGCAAATTTGGAGAAAAGTGTGTCACGTCAAATCTTGACAGCTTAATAAGGTATTACTCATGGGCAAATGCTTTCGTGCACTGCCTGCTCAAAAGGGCAGGTTGAAAGGAGTTACCATAAAGACAACACATTTGGTATTTTCATCCTTGTCTTCGTAATGCAAATAAAGGAAACTTTCAACATACTAATTTAATTTAATTTCATTTCATTTATTAAAATATCCAGGAATGAGAACACATGCAATGTTTCCTAATTTTTATTTTGATGAAAACACTCTGGTTTGGTTTTCTTTAGGCTACTGTGACCACTATATCCCTTATACTTCAGTTTTTTTCAGTGACTTCAGCTGTAGTTATGAGGTGGAATTCTGCTACTATGAAACTCATTTACAGTACTACCAGCACAATTTTTAATGAGCTGAAGGCTTCTAGGATTACATCCATATTCCACTGATAAAATAAAAGCAATAAAGGAGAAAAAAAGAGAGAGAGATTCCTCTAATCTAGGGTAATAACTTTAATATACTGGAACACCTGTTACTATGCTAGCGTTAGTTAAGTTTTGAGTAAGACCAAGCAAGAGCAAATGCGCTTGTAACTTCCAGATCTACTTTCACAACCTTACCCAGAGAGATTCCTGGGAAATGAGTTAATATTTTGCATTCTGAGGCAGCAAATTTTTATAGCAGTACTGAGCAACAGGGTAGGAATTTGTGTAAGATAATATATTGAGCAGATTTAAGTACTAACTAGGCATTTACCTCGTGTATTTTAAAGCATAGAATGTTGCATATTTCTAGAATCAAAAATGGACATAACATATTGTTCTTGCAAGGTGTGACCATGTTAACAGCTAGGGCACCTTCTGTTAAAGCTATTAATATGTGGCTTATCACTTCATAAAAGCTTGAAATCACAACGCAACAACAATAAGCACATGTGGCACATATGAAGTCGATCTGCAAACACAATAATAAGCATTCAGCAAGAAGTACTTTTGTGCAATGCTTAGCAGAAGTAAAATTAGCTGTGTTTGTTCTACAACTGCCACTTTTGTTATCCTCAAAATAACCCATCCATACTCACTCTGTGTTTTGGTTCCTTTCCGAAGAGTAGGAATGTCTAGTTGCCCTCTCTTTCCTCAGCACGCACCAACCTGACTCGCAAAGTCAGAGGGTGATGGTGATGTCAGCCACCAGAAGGCTTAGCAACTGTAATGAAACCTGTTCCCAAACCTACAGCCAGCCCTCTGTTGACCAAGACAGCTATCATCCGGTGTAATGAGTCTGTCACTGGTTTCAGTATTTAGGTACTTATGACACTTAAAATAGGAGATAATTATAGGAGCTAGCATGAAAAAGTGGATGGTTGCGATAAATGAATGAGACAGAGAAGCAGGAGGAAAAGCAAGTGTACCAAACTCAGGAACACACAAAAACGGAAAAAGCTGTGAGATGAGGAGGACATTTCTCAGGAAAACAAGCCACCAAAACCTTTGTGATATAAAACTAAGAGGGAACGAGGGGGGTGCGCGCATTAGCAAGGAGTCAGTCTGCAACTGACTTTTCGTACGGTTGCCGTTGAAGGTCCCGACAGCGGAGCGGGGTGCGGGACGAGCTCAAGTCGAGGTTGGCGCTGCCCGCCCGCTCCGTGCCGGGCGCAGAGCAGCCCCTGGCGGCCGCCTCCCCGCTCCGCCATCGGGACCTTCAATGGCAACTACACAAAAAGTCAGCCGCTCTCCCTTGCGGCTGGCAGCACTGTGCAGCAGTGCTCAGCCTGCTATGCCAGCTGCTTCCGAAAGAAACAGGGCTCCTAGTTGGAATGATTATAAGGTGAGTGTACTATCGGTACGTACCAGGAAGCACATTTTATTACACTTCATGCCCCAGCTCTGTTACCACCGTGAAGTCTGTGCTGGGATTTCTCAGTGAAGTCTTAAAGGCTCACAAGTTTGCTTTCTTGAAATTTGTGATTTTTTTTTTTTTTTTTTCCCAGGACATGCCTAGCCCCTTGGGATGAAAGAAAAAAATGTTAAGGACCAGCTTTCTGCTTGCAAAAATATGATGAAACTGCTGAACTCTGACCATTTAAGCAGAGCACATTCCACATTAGCCTATAGCAACAGGATATCCTCATAGTCAGCATAAAGGGGATAAAAACACCAGCAAATAAACCCTGGGATAACTCGAACCATTCCACTTAAAACTATGTGGATATCAATCCATCTTGCTCATTTTCATCTTCCTTCTGTCTTTCCTGATTTTGCACATACTTTGTGTTTGCTGACAAGAAAAAGCACCCAGAAAACCCAAACACAGAACTTCTGAATCAGACAAATGATGTGGTTTTGAATGCCAAGTCCAGACAGAACAGAAACTGGTTCAGTACCAGCTCTACAGAGTGTCTCTGTGGAAACAACGTCATTCCACTGATTGTTACCTCCTCCAAGAGTCGTGCAAAAAACACATCCTCAAAATGAAATGAACTCTTATTCCTGTTTGCACTACCAGTTTTCTATATTCCTAGATGCACAAGGAATAAATACTGTGGAATTTTGGTATAAATCCCATTATTTCCACTCTCGTGAATAATAAGCCTCATATTATTCGTGGATGTGAGCAGGCTGAATCTTTATACTGAGAGCACGCAGAGCTACAATTGGTACCCAAGCCTGAACTCCTTTTGAAGATCGATTTTATTCATCCTATGGTATATGAACAAAACAATGCAGCCTCACCTGTAGGCTGTGCTTCCTCTTCCAGCTCATCTATTCACAGTATTTACTTTCAGGAATTCCTCTATCTTTACTCAGTGATTTCTTCCTCTTACTCATGCTTCCTTTATTTTAAGGGTAGTTAATGAAACTGCACTTACCATAGTAATTCAGCAGAAAATCAACAGCTTTGTGCAAGATCTTGACTCTTGTGAAGAGAGCGGGACAAGAATAACCTGTCATTCCTAGCTGTGTCCAAGAGCAGTGCTGCTGACAAATGAATACCTGACATAGAATCATAGAATCATGGAATCATGGAATCGTAGAATCATAGAATCACAGAATGGCCTGTGTTGAAAAGGACCTCAAAGATCATTTAGTTTCAACCCCTCTGCAACGGGCAGGATTGCCAACCACCAGACCAGGCTGCCCAGAGCCATGTCCTACTGGATGACAGTGAATGGAGGACAAGTTTTATTTAGCTGAGTATTTACTATTATTCTGTATTTCATCAGCCCTGCCATTAGTACGATACTGTGGTGGTTTAACCGAAGAGTGTGGGAATTACTGAGGGATATGCTTATTTTTCTAACAAAAGTTCAGGCATGCCATTATTGGCAATCTATGGTATGTCATCAGTGTCAAAGGCCAAATAGTTTCTTGAAATGTTTAGGAATCAAGTATATTCTGAACCTGAGGAGTTTCTGTTCTCACTCTGCCATTCACAAGCACACATGGGAATAAAAAAAAGCAGAATGACTGCGTCTTGCCAAGATGCTCTTGAATTCTCCTACTGCATCAATTTTGATAGCACACTCAGGTTCCCAGTGAGACTGACATGTGTTCCAGAGAACAGACTAACCTTGCCAACATGCCTTGGGCACTTCTCGAGGTTTTGTCTCTGTTTGTAACAACATCAGACTCAACCTTTTTGGAAGACAATTTCCATCTTACATGGCATGGGTGTCTAACCTTTTCGCTCACCCAAACCACACTGAGTGAAGGGGAATTATCTTGGGCAGCATCTATAAAGGTTGCTCCATAAGAAATGCCTTCTATTTATTTCTATGGAAACTACAACAGATACAAAGAGCACAGCATTGCTTAATAGAGGACAATCTCAGCCACAAAAAAAAAAACACCACCACCTCTTTTTCAACACAGCCACCACCATAAGCTATGCATTTTCACCAGAAATGAACAAGAGCCTGCATGCCATGCTTGTAATAATCTGCACCAGTGGAGGTGACCCGCTGCCACCACTGCTGAAATGCACCATCCACCCGCTGCCTCAGTGTGCTCACATCCATTGTTTGGTCTCCACCAATGCTCAGCAAGCATTGATGAATGTCAGTGGGTGCCGTTTTTTCCACATAGAGTTCAATGATACACCTGTGTTTCATATGCACTTCTGTGTCAGACAGTTTTGCCAGAGTGCCCCTCAGCTGCCATCTGTCATACAACGTGTAGTGGAATATTGTCAGGAAAGTTCAGCCTCATGCCACCAACATCCATCTCTGATGTCATGGGCTGACATAATAAAATGGGAAGCATTATTTTCAGAACAGCTCTTGTAAAATGCATAAAATAGTTAACATAGAAATAAAACTTTTTTTTTTTTTTTAATTGAAACAGTAAAAAAGAGCAACAAAACCATAAAACCAGTGGCATGTGTGACCGTATTTTTGTGAAACTAACACATCACCCTGGTTTGATGGTGGCAGTCGCAATTCTTAGTGAGTGCTCAAGAACATCAACAGAGATTTTTGATGAAGTTTTACTCTTCCTGTGCTTCATCCTTGAAAATAATTGTTTACGAATGTATGTATTGATAAAAACCAATAGCCTGAATAAGATGTGACTATGAAGTGAGGGTATTTCTCTCTGGTAAGAGAGAGCTTGTGAAAGTCTGGCAAGGAGACATGATCAAATTTTTGATTGCAACTGTATACGTTCCATTTGAAAATTCATAGGTAATATATTTGTGTCAACTGAAAACGGAGTCACAAATAAACCAAAAAATTGATCCTTTTTTCCTCAATCTTGAATTCTATTCTCAGATTCCTGTATCACAATGGAAAGCACAGCTGCATATTTTTCACCATTCACAGGACTGTGTTTAGCCAATGCATCAAAATCCACAAACTTATTTGCCATAACTTGAGTTGGCACTGCACTGCTCCCTCCCCATGCCTGGATTTCAGCCCAGATAGTGTTCATAGCACACCAGTTTTTGGTTGGTGCTGAGTGATGGGTGCATTCTTGGAGCAGATTCACCGCAAGAATGAAGTGGCAGCAGGGGGTGGCCACACTGTGAGCTGTGCTGGGTTGCACACAGCTGCAGGCTGCACTTTGGACATGTCCTCTATATAGATTCTTGTGTGTGGAAGCATATCTACCAGTTTAGTGTCTCAATAATACTTTGCCTACTGACACAGCATGTCACCAAGAACACCCAAGGACGACATCTGGAGGGTATTAACATGATACCCATTAAGCAGCTGTGTGAGCAGGTCACGGGCAGCTTGAGGAACAGTGCTTTTCAGCAATCCCAAGATCTGTCTCTAAGAACAGTGTAGATCCACCACATCATTGTGGTAGGTGGCCCTTAGTGGAGGTGTCATTCTTCATGGACTTTTGGACTGAACTTTCCTTTTTACATTTTATGTACAGAGAGGGTCCTAACCCTTTCCTTGATGAATAAAAGATTCCGGCTTGATTTTTCACTGTCTTACCTCTTAATTTCTCAGTAAAGCGTCTTGTATCTGTCATTAATATTTTCTATTAATTACCTTGATGACACACATAAGATGAAAGTTTCTGGTCAAAAAAAGTTGTAAATGAAAGAACTGCTACTGCTCTGATTTGGTTACACCCTCCACCATTAGGTAACATAATTATTTCATTTAAAGCAGTGTCCATCTGTTATACTTCATAGAGACTGGCAAACAATGTTAAAGCATTCGTTACACGCAACAGAGAAGAGAAAAAAAGCATTTATTTTTGAAATGTTAATGTTTCTGAAAGATACTTGATTAGAGTCTTGAGTTTATCAGCAGTTGCTGAAGACCAACCTGAAACATCAACACATCGCCAATAGGCATTGGCCAACAGTCTCGTTTCAATATGAAAAAGCAATGGTGACTCAGTACAGCTCTTTTAACCACAATGCTCAGTGCAGCATTCTCCACAAAACATGATACATGCTTTTTACATCCCTTTCCAAGAAACATTTTATAGCACCTCTCAGATCTCTTATTAATGTGTTAGGTTGTTTTTTGTTTTGTTTTGTTTTGTTGTTGTTGTTGTTTTTGTTTGTTTTGTTTCTTTTTTTCCTGTGTGGTATGAAGCTAAAGGTTAAATAAGAAAAAAAAGTCTTTAAAACCAGAAAGGCAGAAGGAGGCCTTTCCATCAGAAACAGGAGGCTTTAAACTTTTACAGGAAAATTTTATACGCAAAGAAATCCTAATGTGATTAACTATCAGAAGAAAACTGAAATAGTTTGCTTAGTTCATGAATAAAAAAGAAAAGGTTAAGAAGCTTGTGGCTTATGTGCAAAACTGAAAGTAAGCTACAGTTTCTATTTTGATTGGGTGGTTGCTCCTCAGTAAACATATAAGCATGTTCTTAAAAAAAATAAACAAAAAAATGGATAGTGGAGCTTTACTGCTGCTGTGGCTGCCAGATGTCATCGCAAATACTCTGATGGGAAAAGAGAGAATGATGCTCAATTGTAAACCAAGACTCCCTTTGAACTTTGATTTGAACTTAACCCAACAATAGAAGAAAATACATTTCTTCACTCAAACCCAACCACAAGAACAGCCACCCTTGTCTTGTTTTCTTTACACTGCCCCTATCTTGAATTAATTACCTTTAATTATAGTTTTGCCACAGCAAACTTGATGAAAGCAATCACTTTTGTATTAGAAAAAATGAGAGGGAAGGGGGAAAACTAGACATTGTTGAATGTATATAGAGAAATGTACACAAATCGGAGTAGATATCCACTGAATGATCCACAGTCTCAAGATCAGAAATCTCTGATTGGAAGAAGCACAGCAGAAAGATAACAGGGATATATATAACAGTGGGAAAACTTTCCTACATGGGCCCCATTCTTCACTGTGAAAAACTAAAAAATAGCTCTCCGAATAAAATTCTGTTTTGCACTTGAGTGGAAAAAAGGGCTGAACGCAAGCTCTTCCCAATGGTTTTATTTCAAATTACAAGGATATAGTAGTTTTAAGGATAAAGAACAAAGTTGTCCAAATGGTAACACAGACATGTTCATGAAAGCCTTGCTTGTGGGCTTGTGGGCTTGTTCATGAAAGCCTGGCAACACGTGATACCTCCAGCATCTCAGCACATTTGCCCTGTGACATTGTTCTGTGTGGGTCCAGACCATCAGAGGCACTCACTAAGGAGCAATATTTAGCAGGCCAGGAACTCAGAATCACACACATGAATGAGAAGACTGTCTAAGTTTTATGATCATTCTCTTTGGTACTTGTGACTGCATTCTGTCTGCTTCTGAATTTCCCGTGATTGCACATTTGTTCCTTATAAATACTTATTTTGAAACAGCTTCAAGTTGTCCTACAATTTTGTTTCCTCCCAGACTTTTAGCAATAATTAAACAGAGCAGGCTTTAACATTTGAATCCATTTCAAGGGAATGAGGATACACTGGAGGCTGTGGGAAGGGGTGTACGCTCTCAGAATGAAAAGAGCACATGGAAATGCTTTTATCCCATTAGCACAGGCACAGAAGGCTGCTGTAATACATTTGCAGCTGTTGGAGAATCGTGTGCAGATGAGCTCACAGCTGGGTCTGAATGGGACAAGGATCCTGCACCCTTTTTAAGGAAAGATTCTCAAGATTCTGTAGTCCCTCCACCTCTGTTCCTCTGAAACTTTCTAGGGGTTTAATGTAGAGCAGTCACTCATAACCACTTCTGGCCCCATCTGTCCCTGTGGATCATTAGCTTCTCCGCAGCATCCTACATCTCGTTACCACTTTGCATGTCATTACCATCCAGTTTAAGTGATGTGACACTTCAGTAAGCAGCTTTAACAATGTAAGAGTCCAGAGCACAGCTGACAAATCAGTGGCATAAACAGTGTGGAAGCTGTATGAGCTCCTGTCACATGGACTATATCCTTGGTCATCTGTCTCGGGAAACATTCAAAGACTGAAAGCGTCCTTTTGGTCCTTTTTAACAGCATAACTTAGATGTTACTCTACAGAACTCAATGGAATAATGAGGAGCTGCCATTTCTTACAGTTCTGTCACAAGGCTCTCGCTATTTGATGTTTTCTGTGAAGCGTCAGCTCTTGATACCAAGTCATTATGTGAGAATCGCAGATTTATTTTCTTTTTTAAAAGAGTTAGCCTTTACACTGTTGCAGAGAGAGAGCTGACAGTCTGACCTGAGTATAACCCCACGATCTAAAAGCCAGAGGCTAGAGAAAAGGAATGCAGAATTGTCTTTAACGTGTTATGATTTTTAACTTGAAACACTATGACTGTGGAAGAGTTGGAGCCTGGCAGGAGGTCAGTGCTTTTCAGAAGCTAGCTTTCTTTTCCAGGTAAGAAAAGACCCTCCCCATTTTATGCCAGCCCAGGCAGGGAGCTCCTGGAAGGGAAATCTGGTCCTGCTGTAGCTAATAAGGCTGTTATGAGCTCCTTTCTTTTGTAGAGCAGATCCAGAGGAAGTTTCTTGAACCACATTGACTCTCTGGTTAAATACCTATTGCTTGAAACAATCTCCGTGTCATTCATTAGCTTTGGCTGAGGCTTTGCAACTTCTTTTATTGGAGAACTACAGAAATCTTCGTCCCTGAAAACCACTCACACACCTTCTTGTTTCCCAGCCTCGTGTGATGTTCAGAAGGGCTGCTGTCAATAAGACACAAACCATACTGTTCACCTAAGCACTACCTTTAAAAAAACCAACAACATTGTATAGTTGACATTACAAGCATTTTAATTAAAATATTCATTACCTACCCTCCTGACTTCCCCTGCAGCCAAACTCTGGCAAATGCTTCTGTGTAGCTGTACATTTGTATACTGTTCTGGGGTTTTCCTTTTTCCTTTTTTGGCCAACATTGCACAGACCACATCCTGACACCACAGACCTTGGCAACCCCCTTCAGCCAGCTCTGGGTGCAGCAGGAGACTGCCAGATGCTGGGGCAGGAGGACAGGGGCTACTGCACACCCCCGCTCTCTGCAGTTGCAGCCTCAGCACTTCCCCTAGTCCTCACCCCGTCTCCCCTTCCTTTTTTCTTCCTTTCTCCCAACGCTTCTCCATGGCAGGAGCACCCTGACCCTGCTGCTCTTTGTTGATGATGAGATGCCGATACTTTTTCATGCATCAGCCCTCAGGCCACAAGCAACACAATAAGCAACACTGATCTAAGTAGGACCTGTGGGATCTAGTCAATGCCTTGTCCTTATGCTGCATTTCATCCTACAGCAGACTCATGTTTTGTGACAATTGGACAAAGCTGGAATGATCTGTAAAGGAAAGCAAATATTCCCTTAACTGGCTGAAATACTACTGTTTTTATCATTTCTTCCTATTTTTTTTTTTTCCAGCTTCCACTGCAGCACCAAAGTGCAAAGACACATTAATAAAAAGCCTTGCATGAGTTAGCAATGGAGAGCTGGGCCTGCTCATTACCTGATTACAAACCCTGAGTTGGGCCACACCAGCAGTGCTGAGAGCAGGAAATACATCTTCACAGAAATATATAGAAAGCAAAGGGGACAGTTTAACTGAGTAAATACTGTACAGTGGTTAAAAAGATCAGATATAAATGTACATCCATACGTGTGCATGGATGTGTGTAGGTATATGATATCCTGTTATTACGATCATTACTTACTGGCACCTCCCATAATCCTGTTTATCATAAAACAGATTAATCACAAGAAAATCTGTAAGCATACCCAAATTATTCCACTCCAACAACAGTGGCAAGTTCCCGGCACTGCCTAGGACCATATCCTACCACTTCAAATGCAGTAGCAGAGTGATGCATATGTTGCTGTCCATTTTCATGGTGTAAATATTGAGTATATCATTCCAGAAATGCAGTATTATATGTTTTAACAAATAATTAGGGAAACATCATCAGCTAAATCCAATCCTAATGTAGGTAATATGAATGCAGACTGTCCCAAGGAGTGAAAACTAAATAGGCAGTCATTTCAAGAATGCTTACTCACAGAGGGATTTAGAGAGGAAATCATAGGCCCACGCGACTTTCACATTGCATCACAACCAGCTAAAGAGAGGCTGTAAATTCTATAAATTGCTCAGTTGGTAGTGTTGGGAACATCAGCCTAAATATCCATTGTATCCAGGCACTAATTGACTTGTTTCCCTTCGGAACAACATCACTTGGGCTTGAGCAGCTTATCAACTCTTGTACCATCCCAGCTACACCAAGTCTTGCAATGAGCTTCCTGCAGGAATCTGCCAGCTCAGAGTACACTGTGTGACTGGGGACATGTGGCAGGTCTGCATCATGGAGCCTGATGCACATCTGATGCACACACCTTGCTGTCTAAGCAACTGGAGGTAGCACAGTGAAGATTTATGTAGGTCATGGCAAGAAGCCAGGTAGGAGCAATCTAATATCTTGGAAGCATTTACTAGTCAGTGTTCTTGTTCAACTGGATGTGTCCATGTCTTCTGGATTTAGGCACCCATATAACTTGGCATCTCAGGCACTGTGCTGCACTGCATGTCTCCAACTCTTAAGCAAGCAAACGCAGAGCTGGCTGAGACGTCCCTGCTCCAGCAGTGCTAGTTATCCTTGAAGAGCTATTGGAAAATTCTGCCTATATCTTGTTTTCCTGCTTAGGAAGGTCTTTTCTCCAAATGACATCACTTATCTTACTGTATAGCTGTGTATGTGATGTTAACATGACTAGATTAAAACACCTGACAGTGGTATTGCTGAGGTTGTGTTGGATGCTCAGAAAAAAATGCCAAGGGAAAGGAAACAAGCAGCAGTTTTAAGATAGAGGGTTAAAAAACCTAATATTAAACATTCAGTGGCATCTTGTTTCCCTCTGGCAGAGAGAGGGAGAAGCAAGGAAAAAAACCCATCAGTATTACTGTTCACTATTACTTTTCTTAATAAATTGAGCTCTGCTTTTCCAAACGCTGTGTGATCTTCTGCTGAGCACCTAATGCCTGCTCCATCTTCTTACACGTTCCCTGAGCTAAGAGTATCTAATTTCTTTCTTGCAAGATGCTTTGAGACATAACAAGTATGAAAGGAGCTACAGAAAACCCAATTAAATTTTCTTTTTCATATCCTAGTTAACATTCAAAACCAAAATGTTGCCCTTAGACGCACAAGTGCAGCTTTGGCTGTAGCCACTGGGAGTTTCCTGAACATATCTGTGGGGAGAACAGAGGTCTTGAAACTTTCAGACTGCTCCAATACTGGGGAGAAAAGCTTTGGAGCAATCTTTCAAAAATCACTGTATCATGCTACACCCATTTGAAACCCCTTAATGTTCATATCCGTAGAAGTCATGCAGCCAGAGAAGACTTGCAAAGGTCACCTGCCATGCAGAAGAAATTTACCATGACAAAAAGGTCTTAAAATATTTGACTACAGAAATATACATACATTTTATACAGAAATATACTTTTCAGAACTTAAAACAGATTAAATATATGAAAATTCCTAGAGGACTCTATTGCCCCCTTTGGGGTGCCAAACTTTATTTACAAAGCCTATGTACTGCTATAGCAAGGCATATTCATAGTTAAAAAGTGCTCAAGGCATTATGATAGGTAGGTGGATGGCAGTGAATGGAAAATAAAAACAAACGGAAGCTCCACCTGGCTGAATGGCATTAAGATTTCCCCACAGGAGTCATATTAGGATGCAAGGTTTTTCTCCTCCGCTTGCTTTAACAACGACATGCACACATAAATAAATAAATATCACCCAGAGCACTCAATAATTTATTTACTTTGATCTGGTCATGAATGTGCTACAGTAATATACAATGCCATATGGGTGATAGCAGAGTTACTACTGGTGATTATACATTATTGTAGCTCTGAAATAGGATGATTTAATCTGTTTGAAAGACCAAATGCAATGGATACCTACAGTCCTGCTTTAGCTCGTAGTTTGTATGATACACATTTCCTGGTTTTAAATGGGCAAGACCAAATCAAGATTTTAACAATTACAGTCTTGAGGGCAAAAGTAAATCTAGCAGAACAAGGACTAATAATTCCAACGAGGATAATGGCAAACACCCTCGTGTGTATAAATAATTAATTGCTTTCTTGTTAACAAGTTCAGATTTTCCGTTCTTTGGTTAACGAGCCCAAGGGTCAGCTTTTCTATGAGAAATAGAAACATTTAGGATTCTGTCTTCCTAGCCCATAACTCATTTGTAACCTCTCATGGCATCAGGTGCAAAGATTCAAGATTCAATTTATTACTCCAGGCAATTCCCACTATAAAAGATGGTGCAGGTACTCCACAAAAATAAATGAAGGGAAACATTAATGATGTAAAACCAACATAAGTATGCCCTACGGAGATCATACCTTTCAAATTCATAGAGACACATCAAGCCATAGAGTGTCTTTTGTACATATCTGGAAAGACTATAAAGCCCTCTAATGATCTCCTATAGAAAAAGAATAGAATTAAAACCACATTTTTCACATGGAACAGCATGGACTACAGTTGGTTGCTTTTCTTGACCTGCTTTTTCTCGACAAACTGATTTTTTAAAAGTTTTCTCAATTTGATTTAGTATTTCCCAATCTCCTAGCTCTACAGAAAGATGATAGCACAGAAATTAGCATAGCAGAGCCAGACAACTAACTGAAACAGAACTGAAACACAGGCATCTTTGTCCAATTTTCCACTTTCTCCAGCAGGATCGACAGTCACACAAATATTTACTTTCCATGTGTGCTAAGCTTAATTGATGCATTGTTAATGACTACAATAGTGTTCAAATATCCATGACTTCATTTCAGTAGATCCCACCTGCTCCCCCAATATGTCTCCCTGGGACTGATTCCAGGGGAACATCTTCACATAGACAGAGAAGATCATCTGTGAAAAATGTCCAGTGCTCTGATCATGAACATTTGAAAACTTCTTTGCTCAGAAATACTGGAAGCATGACCAAAATTCTGCCTTTATTTTTCTTTCTGTGAAATGGGAGTACTTTGTACAGAAAAACACTGTGTAAATGCTAGTTAATTATAGCATTCATACTTCCTGAAGGATAACTAATTACTGGGATATATTGAACATGATGTATTCTGTGTATGATACAAGATAATTTTAGACCTTTTGTTCTTTTAAGGGAAATTGTAAGCCTTTTAATGGAAAATTACCATTGTACTGTGGAAAACAGTTGTTCGCTCTTACAACTTGCAAACTAAACATCGCACGAAAACATTCCTCATATCACCAAGTTCTGTTTGCTTTGTTTCTTGATTGCATTTACTTGAATTCAGTATTTTCAAAAGTCAATCAAAAAAACTTGAAGCAATGTTCCAGAACAACTCAAAAAAAGGAAATGCTGTTAGATCTTTTCAGAGGAAAATAGGTTGGGTTGGTCTTATATTGTAAAATTCACAATTAGGGGTTAAATCTTAGCATGCGAGCTTCTGTTATAACAGAGAAAGACATGAACATCCAGAAGGCATGGATGAAAAGATTTCAGAATTTCTTTGGAATTTTAATTTCCTTCGGAATTAACTGAGATACCATCTAACATTTTGATTTGCTGAGGTTAGAAGAGATAAAACTTCATTTTTAATTAATTATCCAGAATAGATATCAGAAAGGAAGGGAGTGAGGAATATATGAAGCATACTAATAATACAGACCAAAAGTCCTCTGCTGATGTCCTAGTCCCAAGGGTAAGGAGGAGGGATTTAGAGAAAACAGTTTGTAGACCTATTGCCCAAAGCTAAAATACAAATAAATTATCCAAATTTCAAATATCAAACCAACTCATGAATCAATATTTCAGTGCCATTTACAAGTATGCTTTCTTTACATTTTCCAGCCATGAAGAACCATTTTTTTTCTGGTAATGTTACTCATCCCAACAGCCATTTTCAGTTAGTGTGGTCTGCAGTAAATTCAGTGGCAGGTCACATAATTTGTGTTTAGGCTAAAAAGTTTGTACCCAACTACATATTTATACATAGATTAAGAAATATTGGTAACACCTACTTTAAAGCAGTATGACAACTGCAGATAAGTGCTGATTTTGTTTTAAATGATTGGCTCCATGAGGATCAAAATTGGACTTTTTATTTTTGCCTAGTATATTAAAGCACTATACGTCAAAGCAATTTTCAACACACTGTATTTAAAGACATGAAATTCTTATTTTATGATGGTAACATAAGGGCTTCATTAACTTAAAAGGTTATCTTTTCACAAAAGGATTCAGCACACTAGCAAATAAAACTTCTTTTTTCTTATTTCAAATTCTTACAGTTCATCTGAAACTTACAGTATATTCAGAAATCAAATACAAATATCTTTATAATTATATATAGAATACTTCTTTTGATTAGTGACATGGGCTGAATAGAGTAGAATGATTTGTACTACAAACAGAAGAAAGGATTTAATACCAAGAAAATAAGCCTCTAAATAAGAGGGAAGACTGTCACTAAAGCCTGAAAAGATGGATTGAACATAATGAAGCCTTTGAAATGAAGTAAGAAATAACAAGGCATTGGCAGGCAAATAGACCAAGGAAGCTTCCTGGATCTTTTCCACTAATAAATTCTCTCTGTTTTGGCAAGAGATTGCTGTAATTTGTCAGTGGTTTTGATCTCAAGGAATCTTTCATTTATTTCTGTAATGAGGGAAGACTTCCTATGTGGGAGGCTGAGACACCATTTCCCTGGGTGGAAGGCCAAGGTAGCATCGGACACATGTGCAGTGGTACTGATGATACCAAAGGCTGCTCATACCTCTCCTCAGAAACCAACCAGAAAATCACAGTGTTAAACCCAAAGACGATAGAAAATGTAAGGTCACAAATTGTTCCTTGTTCTGCTAAGCTGCCAATTCCAAACTGAAGGATAAAGTTTTTTTTCCTTCTTACCACCAGAAGCTCTTAAATCAACTGTCAGGAAAGCAAGGACAGAATACACACAAAGTGTATCTATTATTTACACTTATACTCTGCACTTCTGTGATAATGAGAACGTTTAATGCCAGAGCAGCAGAGTTTCTGGCTTCAGCACCACAAGAACTTCTTCCCACTAAAATTAAACATTTCAGAACAAGATTTTCCTTTTAAAAATAAAAATATACACCGAACATTTTCATGTATCACTGTGTGTTCTTTGCAGCAGTGAAAGGTGGACAGCAAGGAATCGAATAGGGAAAATTCTAAACATCTCCCAGTCTCACTGGGAGTTAGTCTGCAGCGAGGCTAGCTTTTGGAAACAATATTTGATAGTATTCAAAGAATTTTGAAACATATCTGCATGGAAAAAGTTGATTTTTGCTTGTAAAATAAATGAGCTGCAGACTACTAACCCTTTAAACAAAACATCGAGAGAGACATTGTTAGTAGAGATGAAGTCCCGCCCAGCAGGTTGCTCAGCTACAAAGGCATAGTTAAACTGTGCTTATCCCGATTCCATGCGGGCTCCCGTGGAGAGATTCCTGGGGCTGTGGACATGTGGAACTAATCAATGAGACAAAACTGTCCACAATTCTTAAAAAACGCATTCTGTGCTCCATGTGATTTTGACACCAATCTGTTATTTAATACCATACCTGATCCAGGTATTGGTCAAACTCTGTCCTTTCAAGAAGATGCTATACTACCTCATGTATTCTACACAGAGCTAAACAGTTTTTAACTAACTTCCCGTATTAGAGCTTTAACAGTGCTAGGGAAAACAGCTATTGAAGAACGTGTTCTAGGTTGGAA
Organism: Alectoris magna; assembly: GCA_030625065.1. Classification (NCBI taxonomy): domain Eukaryota; kingdom Metazoa; phylum Chordata; class Aves; order Galliformes; family Phasianidae; genus Alectoris; species Alectoris magna. The sequence goes on from CM060560.1 coordinate 72,280,529, forward strand.
AAATCCTCAGGGGTGGGAAGATAGATAGGCACCAGTGCCTCATGATGTGCTTCTGGCTAATTAACATGTTGACAGAGCTGATGTTAATCTCGGCCCATCAGACTACGTTTGATTACCATGTAAATTAGTAAATGCTCTTCTGCAATTGCGTTACCATCTGAGGTCTAATTATGGGCCTCAAAACAGACAACTGGACTTGTAATTTAGAATGTTCAGTTGGGAAAATTATTTTTTGGCATAAAAAATTGTGGAGAGTATACATATATTGTTTCCAAATAAACAAGAATACATTAGAC